>OX336388.2:1425957434-1435957434 GCA_946902985.2 Meconema thalassinum
CTGTAGGACCGGTTGAAGCGGGACCCGTCCGAAAACACTACATTTCGCCACTCAGCCTGCTAGTTTCAGCGTGCACGTGCCCAATGTAGTCGGGGGCGTCGGTGGTTCCCAGTTAATGGAAGCCGACGCAGTGGCAATCGTGCTACCAGTCCAGCCCTCAGAAGACGGCGCCTTACCGTCGACGCAGACATGTCCACCCCCGTTGCAGTGCCCCAACGTCAAGGCAACACCGAGGACGACGCTGTTCTGTCCGATACGGCCATGTGGAGAAGATAGCGGTCGTCTCGCTCTGTGGTCACATTGCGTCATCCTGTACCCTGTCGTCACTGAGTACGGCCCTCCTCTCCCCACTGGATCCACATACGCCTTACTGTTGACGCCGCGTACCCTGTACGAGCCGCAATGTCCCGGAACGACAGACCCGCTTCCCGGAGCCCAAGCATTCTGCTCCGTTCAACCACACTCACATGCTGATAGTCCACCCTGTGATGTTGGCGAGGCATCGTTGCACTTGCTTACACGTTTCCACTTGGTATGACGACCCCACGCCGACAGAGCTGTGCGGAACACGACCTGTCCGGTCCCACGACAGAGGGCACTGGTGAGCCAATGCGCACGCCATCTCTCTGCTATTTCACTTAGTATGGTACTGCAGGCCTACACGACCTCTGTTCTGGGAGTGTCTCCGACCATTTCTTATGAGTGTTTCACTATCTACAAATAGTAGAATATATTCGATGTCAACAGATTCCTTATTTGTAGAATGTTTTCCTTGCCTGAACTAACCTACTTTTTGTATCTTCTTTGCTTCGTCCATCACTGGTTATTTTGCTTCCTTTAGCTTTTCACCTGCCAATTTGATGTCAATAGGGGTTTCTGATTTATTTCAAATGCCTTGCCTGTATTCATTCCTCCTAGTTCAAGGGTCGAGGACAAGAACTGTAGGGGTAGACCAAGGTTAGAATATGTTAAACAGATTGCCTCAGATGTAGGGTGTGGTAGTTATGTAGAGATGAAACGATTAGCTCAGGACAGGGAGGCATGGAGAGCTGCATCAAACCAGTCAAAAGACTGAAGACTCAAACAACAACAGTTCATTTCATTTCTCTTTAATTCCTCTGGTAACAGGATTATAAAACAGTAATACTTTTCCAAACACATTGCAGAAATATTCCACTGAGTGAAGAGTAAGAAAAAGCACTCAACTGTGTACTGGAAAACGTCTGTCAGCTAAGTCAACATTCCCTAATGTTATAACTTACTCCGCCCATATAGCAAGCAGATGTGATCCTTATTGGTTCAGATATGCTTTTAACTCGTGTTCTCTTAGCAGTAGCTGGTAAACATGATCTTTAGCGGGAATATTATTATACGCACAGTTGTTTCTACCTATACATTTATGCACACGGATGGTTTGTTTGCACAGTTCTTCTGCAGTCCTTAAGTTAGTAGTTTTATGGAATCGTTAGGGAAGAGCAATTGGTACACATATCACAAACGATAAGAATATGTAATTTTCTATCATAATCAACACTGAATGATTGGTTAAACAAGTAGTTCCGTGAAGAACTAAACAACCTATTTTTATATATCCTACTTATATTAATTGCCTCTATCAACATACACATTTTCAGTTTCATTGTTGTAATAGATATTGAGAACCGTCTAAATAATTTCGGATGGCCACCATGTTGGATTTTTATATATAGGCCTTAGAGTTATGTACATGAAGATTGTTGTGTAGGTGTTTATTCAAACTTCAATCGCATGATTAGGACACAAGAAATAACAAGATGTTCAGGAAAGAACATATAACCTACTTTCTCCTAAATGTATGGGTATAGTCAGGGCTAGATTTGTGACGGTACGCACCGGTACGCCTTACCGAAACCTCTGATCGGGGGAAAAGTCGAATGTATAACATAATTTTTAGATCTGTGGAACGTTAGTTGTAAGTCAAGATCAACTTGGTCTTTGACTAGATAATTATTTCAGAAAACTGTAAAGACGAAATTATAAAACAAGAAATAAATGATTGTTGGTGAACATGTGTGTATTTTCAAACCGATTGTATTTAATTTGTTAAATTACGTAAAAAAAATAAATTGAAATAATGTACATTGTTTGAATGGTAGCCTAGTTGGCCTACATAAAAATTTAATATAGGCCAACGCCTATGGTAAGAAAAATGATGCTACAGCAATCTCAATTTAATTTAAAATGCAATCATAATTAGATTGCTATTTTGTCCACTGATTAATTTTAATGGTGATCAAAAAAGCGAAAAAATATCGTCGTTAGAACTCTATATTTTTTTGTATGATCCATAGAGCACCCTCCCCCCCCCCCTCCCTCACTCACCCCACAGTACTGGAACCTCTTATTTACAAATCAAGCACTGGGTATAGTTATAACTGGCTGACCTTATCACCTCCTAATCTCTTCCTATTCGAAGTGCAAATTGGCACACAGGATTTGAGCAGTGGCGTTCAAACCATAGTTAATAATTTACCGCAGCATTTTGCAATTTCATCAGGAAACACTCCAAACAACGTAGGTATTCATTTTATTACCACCGACTACTTACAATAAATGAAACTTATTTGCTCTAATAAGGCCCATCCACAATGCGCAGTCGGCAGTCCGTTGTTTGTTAGTTCTCAGTCGGCAGTCGCGATAGTCCCCGTGTAAACTATAGGCACCATACACAACATGCAGTTGCAGTTGGTAGCCGGTAGCTGGCAGTCGGTAGCCAGTAGCTGGCAGTCGGTAGACGGTAGTCGGCAGTCGAAAATGTTATCCTCGACTGCCAACTACCCGACTGCAGCAATGTAATAGCCAATCAGAGCAGATCAGAAACTGACGTCACGTTGTTGTTCTGTGTCGTGTACAAAGGATATAGGCCTATGTGAAGTAACTTCGCAACCCGTAAATTTATAATCTTAAATACACGGTATAACAAAATAATCCATCTCCAAATCATCCATACTGCAAGTTTTGAGGTTATCAACAACGCCTCGGTGCACAAGGAATAAACGAATGCCATTGTACTCGTATTATTACTCCTAGCAGTCGTTAAGACTGGGTTCGCTAACTGGCCGAGGGCTGTGGTTAGCTCCAACGCTCCTGCATAGTACAACTGAAGGCTGGTAGATGTCACTCCGGTGGAGAATGTTGTTTTAATGAAATATATATTTTCCATTGCAAAAAAAAACATATAACGCTTTATTTTATAACGTCTCAGTACTCAAAAAACAATAAATATAAAAATATTCAAGCAAAAAAATCCACTCTGATTGGATTTGACCCCCGGCCAGCCAGGTGAAAGACGAAAACTCTAACCACTCGGCCAATCGTACACTCACATTCGGGGCGTTATCAATCAAATACATACATCGTATTAGCAAATAATCACTTGGACTGAATGATTTCCTCACTGGAGTATATTTCAAACAGTGTTCATTTCATATTAAGTTCATATAATTTTTATCAGTAGGTTATATTGCATGCAACATACTGAAACTAGTAAAATATAGGTCAGAACGAGAGATCAGCTGCCATCTTGTCAAATAAAAGAGACGACTCAGATTTTTAAAGTCACTTCTAGACTATAATATTAAAATATAAACTTTTAATTTCGAACGAACCACGTCGTTTAGAACAGATTAAACGATTCTTGGTTTGATAATCGGAACTGGTGGGTCCCATGTTATGGATAATAAAGTTTGCATAATTCACATGGCCGCCATCCTGAAATGGTACATTTGATGACCTTGTAGTTTGGGCACAAGCCGCGTCCCATATGAAGGTATGTTGGTACCAAATTTGGTAAAGATCCGATGATTAGTTTGGTCGTAATGCATTATTAAGTTTTGACCATTTGAGTGGCCGCCATTACGTTTTGGTAAAGATGGCGGCAATATAAAACATGACACTGAGGTGCCCTTTGCCGGTGCTACATTTGTACCAAATTTCGTTCAATTCGGTTTCACTGTGTTCGAATTGATAGGGGGGGGGGGGCAGACATTCAGAGTACACACACTCACACACACACATACTCACACACACATACACACACACACACACAGACACACAATTTTTGACCCTGTGTTGATCTCATAAGTCTACTTTCATTTTTTGCAAAAATCGAAAGTAGGCTAAAAACGAGATTTTAAAATTTTGCTCAGCCGCCAACTTGTGGTTATGAAAATAATTTAAATGAATTAGATATCAGTGGATTAAAATTTATATAATCATATACCGTACCAAGTTTCACAGCGCTCGGATGGTTAAATCACGAGAAACGTCCATTTGGATATTAAAATTTCGCGTTACCGCCATTTTGGATTTGTGCTCACCAGGTTATTGAACGTCCACTTATGTTTATACCCTCTATACACATACAAAATTTCAGTTTGATTGCTGTCATAGATTAATAGATATTGAGAACCGTCTAAATATTTCGGATGGTCGCCATGTTGGATTTCAACATATGTAGGCCATAAGGTTATGTACTATTAGATGAAAATGTTTGTGCAGGTTCATTATTCGAACGTTGATTTCGATCGCATGATTAGAACACAAGTAATAAAAACTTAATTTTAAAATTTCGCACAGCCGCCATCTTGAGATTATGTCAACAATTGAACTAAATTAGATGTCAGTGCATTGCAATTTGTGCAGTCATTTTCTGTACCGAGTTTCACTGTGTTAGGATGGTCAAATCGCGAGAAAAGTCTATTTAAATGTTTCAACTTCGCTTGGCCGCCATGTTCGTTTTGTAGATAACAGGTTTCTGAAAGTCTCACAGGTGAACGTCTAGCTGTGCCCTTTATAACCGTACAAACTTTCAGTGATATATGAGTAATAGTTTCGGAGATATAGTATGCCAGGGAAATATTTCGCACTGCCGCCATGATGGGTTGGTGACATGGTGAGACGTAATAAATTTTGTAGGGCACTTTCGGGTTGGTCAAAATAGTACTATGACCTTTATGAGTTTCATTGACATCGCTCCAGCCGTTTACAAGTTATTAGGGGAAGGGTCACACACACGGATGCACACACACACACACACATACATACACTCGGACAAAAGGTGATCTCATAGCCTAATTTTCTCATAAATGAAAATAGGCTAAAAATGGTGTTTCTAAGATGAGAAAAGTTTCATTTTAATCGCTTATCCACCCAGCTCGCTTCACCCACGAACACCGTCACAAGGGCGGTGTCTGAAAGCTCAACACACTTTCTCAGCAGATACAACTGGGGATGGTGACTGGCCGATCGCCAAGGTGACCGCTAACTTGGGTCTAATTAAGGAAGGGTCAGGGAAGGAGCCGTCACGGCACATACAGTTCTATCAAGATTTTTTGTGATTTTTGACGTGCTAATGTTGAAACATTTTCAATCATAATATGTTTTGGCTTACGAAAGATGACTGACAAATTTTCGATCTTCTCTCTTGTTAGCCTATTTTCAATTTTGAAAAAATAGGCTTATGAGATCACCTTTTGTCCGTGTGTGTGTGCGTGTGTGTGTGTGTGTGTGTGTGATTCGTGTGTGTGTCCCCCCCTAATAAAATCTAAACGGCAGGAGCGATTTCAATGAAACTCGGAAAGTTCATAGCACTATTCCCGGCGACCTCGACCGTGCCCTTCAAATTTTGTTACGTCTCACCAATCCAACATGGCGGCTGTGCGAAATATTTCACCAGCATTCAATATCTCCGAAACTATTACCGATATTACCCTGACATTTTATATGGTGATAGAGGGAACTACTATTAGTTCACTTATGTGACTTTTGAAAACCTGGTAACTACAAAAAAGGAAGCTTGTAGTTTAACGTGACCGTTAATCTCGCGATCATAAGCCACGGGACCTCCGTTTTACGTGGAATCCGAACCACAGGACATCGCATTTCACATTGAAAATCTCACATGCAGTGACCGGGAATCGAACCCGGTCCGCCTTGGTGAGAGGCATACAGCTTGACCGCTGGGCCACCACGCCCCTTGGTAACTACAAAACCAACATGGAGGCCAAGCGAATTTGTGACTTTTAAATAGACGTTTCTCGTGATTTGACCAACCAAACGCAATGAAACTTGGTACAGTATATGTTTATATACATTGTAATGCACCGACATCTAACTTCGTTCAATTGTTTACATAATCACAAGATGGCGGATGTGCGAAATATTTCACCGGCATTCTATATCTCTGAAACAATTAGCGGTATCTCCCTAAAATTTTGTACGGAGATAAAGGGCACTACTGGAAGTCCATCTATAAGACTTTCAAAAACCGGTTAACTACAAAACGAACATGGCGGTCAAGCGAATTTGAACATTTTAAATAGACCTTTCTCGCGATTTAATGTTCCAAGCGCACTGAAACCTGGCACAGGAAATATTTATACACATTGTAATCCACTGGTATCTAATTTCGTTCAATTGTTTACATAACCTCAAGATGGCGGCAGTGCGAATTTTAAAATTAAGTTTTTATTTCTTGTGATGTAGTCATGCGATCGAAGTGAAAGTTTGAATAATGAACCTAGGCAATAATTTTCCTTTAATGGTACATGACTCTATGGCCTATACATTTAACAATCCAACATGGCGACCATCCGAAATATTTAGACGATACTGAATATCTACCAATCTATTTTAGCAATCAAACTGCATTTTTTAATGTTCATAGGGGCTATGAACTTAAGTTCACCTATAGGACTTTAAATAATCTGGTGATCACAAATCCAACATGGCGGTGACGCGAATTATAAATATTTACATGGACGTTTCTCGCAATTTAACCATCCGAGTGCAGTGAAACTTGGTACAGTAAATCCTTATACGAATGTTAATCCACTGGCATCTAATTTATTTCAATTCTTTCCATAACCTCAAGATGGCAGCTGTGAAAATTTTTAAAATCTCCTTTTTTTTTTCTTGTGTCCTAATTATGCGATTGAAGTTTGAATACTACACGTTCACAATAATCTGCATGTAACAGTACATAACTCTAGGACCTACATATATAAAATCCAACATGGCGACCATCCGAAATATTTAGTCGGTTCTTAATATCTACGAATCTATTACAGCAATCAAACAGAAATTGAGTATGTTGATAGTGGCAATTAACTTAAGTAGGATATATGAAAATAGGCTGTATAGTTCTTCACGGAACTACTTGTTTCTTTTCCTGATTAGGGGACATAGAAGTAGCAACATCAATGAGGAAGGTTGTCTTTTCCTCTTTCAAGACAATTTGATGTCTTTGTCTCTTACTTCCTACAGTAGATGTGCACACTTCGGGGATGGTTATAGGTATAGTAAATCCAGTTTACAATAAATAGTGCGCGAGTAGTCATAACAAATTAGTGTTGGCGCGCGATTCGTTTCAACAAAGTCCCATATGCGTTCATATACCATTCATCCCATTGCGATGAAATTTTTGTGAATTGTTGTTCCCACTCCCGTGAAGGTTTCTACCTAGTAAATCCATTTTACTAGGTAGCGCACGAATAGATTCAACAAATGAGTGACGGCGAGCGAAACGTTTAAACAAAATCCCGTATTTGTTCATATAACATTCATCCGATTGCGATGAAACTTTTATGAGTTGTTGTATACACTCCGTGAGGGTTTCTGACTTAGTAAATCCATATTACAATATGTAGCGCACGAGTAGATTCAACAAATGCGTGACGGCGTGCGAATCGTTTCAACAAAGTCCCGTATGTGGTCATAAACCATTTATACCATTGCGATGAAACTTTGTTGAGTTGTTGTTTACACTCCTGTGAAGATTTCTTACTTAGTAAATCCATTTTACAATAGGTAGCGCACGAGTAGATTCAACAAAAGCGTGACGGCGTGTGAATCGTTTCAATAAAGTCCCGTATGCGGACATAAACAGTTAATACGAATACGATGAAATGTTGGTGAGTTGTTGTGTACACTTCTGCGAAGGTTTCTTACTTAGTAAATCCATTTTACAATAGGTAGCGCACGAGTAGATTCAACAAATGCGTGACGGCGTGCGAATCGTTTCAATAAAGTCCCGTATGCGGACATAAACAGTTCATACGATTGCGATGACAATTTGGTGAGTTGTTGTGTACACTCCTGCGAAGGTTTCTGACTTAGTAAATCCATTTTACAATAGGTAGCATATGAGCAGATTCAACAAATGAGTGACGGCACGTGAATCGTTTCAACAAAGTCCCGTATGCGTTCATATGCCATTCATCCGATAGCGATTAAACTTTGGTGAGTTGTGTACACTCCTGCGAAGGTGTATAAATTAGTAAATCCATTTTGCAATAGATGGCGCACGAGTAGATTCATCAAATGTGTGACGGCGTGCGAATCGTTTCAACAAAGTCCCGTATGCGTTCATAAACCATTCATACGATTGCGATGATACTTTGGTGAGTTGTTGTGTACACTCCTGCGAAGGTTTCTGACTTAGTAAATCCATATTGCAATAGGTAGCGATCGAGTAGATTCAACAAACGGGTGACGGCACACGAATTGTCTCATTCAAGTCCTGTATGCGTTCATACGCCATTCATCCAATTGCGATGAAACTTTGTTGAGTTGTTGTGCACGCTCGCAAGAATGTTTCTGAATTAGTATATCCATTTTACAAAAGTTTAGAGGCAGTTAATGGAAAAGGAAGAAAATATTGTGTATCCAAAAGCACTTTAACAAAAGAAATTACAACGCAAACACTTTCTTTGATTGGCATTGCATAGCATTCCGAGTACAGCTAGTTTGCTTATAAATAATAATAATAATAATAATAATAATAATAATAATAATAATAATAATAATAATAATAATTGCCACAAATTTTGGGTCATTGAGGTGCAGGAATTTTATCCTGAAGGAGATCTCTAACATGACTGTGAATCAACTGACACGGCTCCCTTGCATTTACTCCAATTTATTGCTCCGAAATCCGATCCCGCAACCATGGGCACAGCAGACGGGAATGTTACCGCTACGCCACAGACCCAGCCATTTAAGACGTGCATGACCACATCGTGTTGCAGTGGTTGTCTTGGTTGTCAGCCCTGAAGCGCAGGTTCGATCCCTGGCTCTGCCAAGAAATTTAATTCTGACCAAGGGATGGTGTTGGCAACTCTGGCACGGTACATACTCTAATGACAGTTGGTCCCCCTGCTGGAGGGTTGTTGACCCATTAAGAGGAAGGGTCGTTTTCTTACCTGCGTCAAGCAGGACTCACTTGCAAGCAGGTAGCAGTGGCTACCGGACATGGTGTCATAGCACGCATGTAATATCTACTGTACTTGTTCAGTGTTTAATCATGTACATACAGTGTAAAATATATTTCTTTATACAGTCCACCAAGCCTCCGTGGCTTAGGCGGCAGCACGCCGGCCTCTCACCGCTGGGTCCGTGGTTCAAATCCCGGTCACTCCATGTGAGATCTGTGCTGGACAAAACGGAGGCAGACAGGTTTTTCTCCGGGTACTCCGGTTTTCCCTGTCAACGTTTCATTCCAGCAACACTCTCCACTATCATTTCATTTCATCTGTCATTCATTTAATCATTGCCCCAGAGGAGTGCGTCAGGCCTCGGCAGCCGACACAGTTCATATCCTCGCCGCTAGATAGGGGCTTCATTCATTCCATTCCTGACCCGGTCGGAGACTGGAAGCAGGCTGTGGATTTTCATTTTCATACAGTCCACCACATCGTATTCTATGTATTCGACATAAGTTTTGGTCCTCCGGGCCGGATTAGATGGCAAGGAAAATAGTGAAAATTGAACTCTGTGATCCCAAGACAGCATGGCTTCGCACGAATGCCGTGGGTTGCTGGCGGCATGGCGACTACTGGACAACAGAATTCATCATCCTGGTAAGTCACCGATCATCCTTAATTATTCCTTGTGACTAATATGCATTCCTTTCTTTCTTCATTCAAAACTGTTCGTTTGTACTTGCAATGTATTGGTATTGCTAGTGATCACACATGATTTCGCCCGTAAAACTGTATGTTATTTGTACGCAGTTTTCCCGCAACTCTTTGAAACAAAACCAGGAGTTCATCTTTGTATTATGTAAATATGTTAGGTATTTGTCTTTTCGTTTTGTCATTCTTTTACGTATATGCATTTGGTCTATTGTGATTTTATATCATTCAGCAGTTTATTGGGAATTGCTAGTGAAAAATGGAACAAAAGATAAAATCACTGTGTAGCAAAAGGGGTAGGTTAAAGGCTAGCTTATCTCGCATACAAGGCTTCGTAGAGAAATTAGATTCTCAATCTAAGGACGTAGATCAGTTGGAAGATCGACGGGCTCACTTATCAAAAATCTGGGAAGAATATGAAACAGTTCAATCACAAATAGAGGATTTTAAAGAGGATGAATCATTTCAAGCAGAACAAGAATCTTATCGCTCCGACTTTGAGGAGCAATACTTCAAAACATCTGGTCTTATAAGATCCATAAACAGTGCAATTTCCAAGTCAGCAACTTCGCTAAGTGATTCTATTGGTGAATCAACTTCCAGTTCGCAAACACGTTCAGTTAAACTGCCTCAAATAAGTTTACCTACATTCGCAGGTGATTATTTAGAATGGCCCAATTTTGCCGATACCTTTAAGAATCTCATTCATGAAGATGCAAATTTGTCAAAAATATAGAAATTTCATTACCTAAAATCAGTGGTATCAGGCAGGGAGGCAGACGTGTTACAGTCTCTAGAAATATCTGCTGCGAATTACGACATAGCGTGGAACCTGTTAAATGAAAGGTTCAATAACCGGCGAGCAATTGTTTCCTCCCACATTAATTCGGTCCTTCAGATTAACAAAATAGAAGTAGAATCTTCCAAGGCATTAAGAGACTTGTATGACGGCTTCAGAAGGCACATACAGTCGCTATCAGCGCTTGGTCTGTCTTGTGAAGAACAATTAGATGCCATTTTGATACATTTAATAACAAACAGATTTGACGCTGAAACATTAAAAAAATGGGAGACCTCGTTACCAACCTTTGATCTTCCATCGTATCAGACACTGGACAAATTTCTACTCGAAACATGTAATGCATTGGAATCGATCGAAACTAAGAATTGTGATCGCACAAAACAGCTGAAGCAGGTAGGCGTTTCATCTAAACCGAATGCATCTGGTTTCAAACCGAGGCCATTCACGAACCCAGGAAAAAATTGTTTCCTTTCACAGAAAAATCAGAAATGCCCGCTTTGCACGGAGGAACATCCCATATTTAGATGCAGAACCTTCACTTCTATGGGTGTTTATGACAGATGGCGGGAGATCAAGAAGCATAAGCTCTGTGTTAATTGCCTGTCTGGAAATCACTTCGCTAACGAGTGCACTCGTTCATGTTGTAAGCTGTGCAAGGATAAACACAACACCTTGCTTCACAGGGACCAAGGGTCACCGAACCACAATAATAGTCAAACTTCAAACAAGAGTATTCTGTCCAATAATACTTCCTTGTCTCCCCTTAATGAGCAACATAGTAGTAATGCTGTTTCATTGCACAATCAAAACAATGATGTTTCCTCTCATGTATTGTTGTCGACAGCAGTAGTGAATGTCAACAATTCAGAGGGAAAAACCCGTCATGCTCGGGTTGTGTTAGACAGCGGCTCGCAACTCAACTTCATAACCAGGGAATTAGCTCATCAATTACGATTGTTAAAGACAATGACTAATATTCCGATACATGGGTTGCATAACACTACCATCAAGGTGGGGTCGGTGGTAAGAACAAAGATTTCTTCGCGGTTCGGTTCCTTTGAACGAATCATGACATTTCACGTAATACCTTCAATTACTGGTCAGTGCTTACCCACTAAAAATATCAACATCACAGATTGGACTATTCCAGAGTTTATATTAGAAAACCTTGCGGATCCTCAATTTAATGTGTCATCATCCATAGACTTTCTCATTGGAGCAGAATTCTTTTACGATCTTATCGGCGCAGAACAATTTCAGCTCGACAGTTTCTCAAACAAACTACCGTTGTTGCGCAACACGGCTCTTGGCTGGGTAGCAGCAGGTAGTGTTGGTTTGTCTGAAAAGCACGCAGATAACAGTTCTTCCTGCCTCTTTGTGTCAGGTAAGATATTCAATGCGCCGGGGAAAGCACTGCTTGGCCAAGGACATTCTGAGCAAGAGATTAGTGAGAGGCTATTTACTTACGGTCACAGAAGGTATCCACAGGGTAGGTTCATAGTCCCACTACTCCTTAAAGAGGACCCGAGTCAGCTAGGTAGCAATGTTAATGAGGCAATTAGACGGTTTCACAGCCTAGAGAAGCGTTTTGAAAGGCAGCCCCAAGTCAAGTCGGAGTACGTACAGTTTATGAGAGAGTACACTGACCTGGATCATATGGAGGAAATTCCCAGTAATGAGATAAACAAACCATTACCGTACTACCTTCCGCATCATTGTGTATTTAAGGGTAATTCATTGACAACGCGCACTCGCGTGGTATTTGATGGCAGCTCGAAGGGCGATTCTGTATTATCCCTCAATGATTTGTTATTAGTAGGACCGATCGTTCAAGATGATTTATTTTCAATATTGGCTAGATTTCGCATGCATCGCTATGTATTGACCGCTGACATAGAAAAAATGTATCGACAGGTCCTCATAGAACCTGCACATACTGACTTTCAGCGTATCGTGTGGAGGGAGTCCCCTAAGGACGAGCTTAAACATTATCGTCTCAAAACAGTCACATATGGCACGTCATGTGCACCCTTCCTGGCCACAAGATGCCTCTCTCAATTGGCGAATGACACTAAGGAGGAATTTCCTGAAGCTTCGAATGTAATACGGCGGGATTTTTATGTTGACGATTTAATGACAGGTTGTGAATCAACTGACGGCTTAAGAACCACTCACAAGTGTGTTTCAGATATTTTATCCAGTGCGGGTTTTACCTTAAGAAAATGGTGTTCGAATGAGCCCAATGTACTATCGAGCATTTCTAACCACGAAACAGATCCCAAGTACATTATTAAGGTAGATGAGGGTGAAGACTTGAAGTTGTTGGGGCTATCTTGGAAACCCATCACAGACACTTTTCAGTTTGAGTTGAGAAGTGATTTCAGTTCGACACAGATAAACAAAAGAATAATTCTATCAGACCTGGCTAAAATATTTGACCCCTTAGGGCTTTTGGCCCCAGTATTGATTAAGGGTAAGATTTTCGTCCAGCAACTGTGGCAAATGAACTTAAATTGGGACGACGTTCTCACAATAGAACTTCAAATTAAATGGATTCGTTATATGCAGGATATTGCTAAATTGAAGGAGTTCAAAGTGCCTCGTCATGTTAGGGCAGTAGAATTTGTGGAGTATGAAATTCATGGATTTTGTGACGCGTCTCAGATTGCTTACGGCGCTTGTGTTTATGTAAGATCTCAGACAGGAGATGGTAAAATAACAGTTCACTTATTGTGTTCCAAGTCTCGCGTTGCGTCATTAGGCTCAGTAACTTTACCAAGATTAGAACTATGCAGTGCTGTATTACTTGCTCAGTTGGTCGAAAGAGTCATGAGATCCATAAACGTAACTAAAGACAAGTGTTTTTGTTGGACTGACTCCACAATAGCATTAGCATGGATTTCGGGCCATCCACACCAGTGGAAAACATACGTCGCTAATCGAGTGTCGCAGATTCAACAGTTGACAAATATTGATTGTTGGCAGCACGTCTCTACTCATCATAACCCAGCAGATATGATCTCGAGAGGAGTTACCGCGGAGAAGCTGTTAAATTCATCATTTTGGTTATCGGGACCATCTTGGCTTTCAGATAATAAAGACGAATGGCCTTCACAGCAGAGGCATAGCTCTCAAGAATTACCTGAAGTTAGGAAAACTAAAATCGTTCTAGTGTCATCTACAGAATCCCTTGGATCGAATCTGATTAACAGATACTCTTCCTGGAGCAAGCTGATTAGAATAACAGCTCTCGTGCTCAGATTTATCAAAAATCTTAAAACTAAAACAGACAGACAAACAGGTGCTCTTAATCCGGTAGAACTAGAGCAGGCTAAGTATTTATGGTGTAAAATTGCGCAAGGTTCTGAATTTTCACAAGACATAAAGGCTCTCAAACAAAATTTGCCACTACCCAAGGGAAGCAAATTACATGGATTAGCACCGTATTTGGATGAGCAGGGTCTGTTACGGGTAGGAGGCCGTCTGCAAAATACTAAACTATCGGTCAACAGAAGACATCCTATTTTATTACCTGGCAATCATCGCATTACAATAATGTTATTTGATCATTTTCATTTTGTTTTTCTTCATGCTGGAGCTCAGACTTTATTGACAATGATGCGACAGCAATACTGGCCTCTATGTGGGAGGAACGGTGCTCGAAAGGCAGTGTATCGATGTAAGACGTGTTTTCAATTCTCGTCTCGGCCGTATCAACCGATAATGGGATCGCTACCTGAAAGGAGAGTAGTTCCCAGTCGACCATTTGCATCTTCAGGAATAGATTTCTGTGGCCCAGTATATTTACGGCCTTCCTCCAGGAAGGGCGCTCGGATTAAGGCATATATAGCTATGTTTGTTTGTTTTGCCACAAAGGCTGTACATATTGAACTTGTAAGCGATCTGTCTACAGCTGCTTTTTTAGCATCACTGAAAAGATTCATGGCTAGACGAGGAACTTGCACCCACATATTCACTGACAACGCAACTAATTTCGTAGGTGCATCACGTGAGCTAAAGAAATTCTTTAATGATATGAATACCAAGCAGTCACTCATAAGCTTTGCTACTGAGAAGGGGATTCAGTGGCATTTTAGTCCTCCTGGTTCACCTCACTTCGGAGGGTTGTGGGAGGCTGCAGTTAAATCAGCTAAGTATCACCTTAAGAGAATAGTAGGAAATGCTGCATTGTCGTTTGAGGAAATGACTACAGTGCTTGTACAGATAGAGGCAGTTTTGAATTCGCGCCCCCTCTGCCCACTATCCTCTGATCCCAATGATCCGGAAGTATTAACCCCATCCCACTTCCTGATCGGTGGCTCATTTCATCTTCCTGTGGAAGAAGATGTGTCTCAGACTCCCTTGAATAGACTGAAGCGCTGGCAACTGCTTCAGGCTATGTTCCAGCAATTTTGGCGTCGATGGTCCAAGGAATATCTCGGACAACTCCAACAGCGTTCTAAATGGTGGTCGCCCGGACAATCCCCACAAATCGACACTCTGGTTGTTCTGAAGGAAGAGGGCGTGCCTCCACTTCATTGGAAACTGGGCCGTGTCACAGCAGTGCATCCAGGAACCGACGGAGTTACGAGGGTTGTTACCATCAAAACACCCAGCGGAGCTCTTTTGAAAAGAGCAGTGTCAAGACTTTGCCCATTGTTGAGTGAAGAGAAGTGAATTGTTTAAATGTTTGTGTACATAGTGTTTATTTCAACTCTCATTCCAGTTAATAGAACAAAGTGACAGTATTTAATTGTTGTTTGAAATATTTGCTATTTCAAGGGGGGGAGTATGTTGGCAACTCTGGCACTGTACATACTCTAATGACAGTTGGTCCCCCTGCTGGAGGGTTGTTGACCCATTAAGAGGAAGGGTCGTTTTCTTACCTGCGTCAAGCAGGACTCACTTGCAAGCAGGTAGCAGTGGCTACCGGACATGGTGTCATAGCACGCATGTAATATCTACTGTACTTGTTCAGTGTTTAATCATGTACATACAGTGTAAAATATATTTCTTTATACAGTCCACCACATCGTATTCTATGTATTCGACAGATGGAACGGAGTTTAATCAGCCTCGTGGTGGTTCGATTCCACCTCAGATATTCTTGAAGTGCTTTTCCTTAGTTTACATGCAAATGCCGAAATTGTTCCTGACATAAGGCCGCGGCCACCTCCTTTCCAATCATAGCCCCAATTACAAATATGCACACTAGTACTGTCACAAAAAAAACAGGTTATTGGACAGATCGTACACACCCAAATACACGGTGCAAACCCCTTTATGAAATAACAACAGCAACAGTTTAAGTAGCGCAATCGGTCGAAGAGTATGTGAGATTTGGTATGAAGTATCTGATCTGACCAACATGTAAGCCTATGAACAAAATGCGAGATCGGGGGATAACGTTCGCGATGATCCCTGCTAGACTGCGCTGTGTGTATTTAAAGCCATTTGGTGCTGCGATTGACGAAAGTGCATTGGGACTTGAAATATGGTGCACTAGCAGTAGTGCCCGCCTTCGCCCGGTGGATTTATTTGTTTTATGGATGATAATGAATACTACTACAGAACTGGAGCGCTCAAGGATAAGGATCGGAAAGCACCAACGTTTATTACAGCTGATAACCTCAGTACACTACACCATCGCCGTTACACGGAGGCATTGTCATGATGATAACTGTTTTAAGAGGCCTAAGAAATCTTTTTGCACTAAATACTCCCCGTGACTGCAATTTGTAAGCAGCTCGCAATTCTGCACCAGAACACGGTAGGGGCGACGTGATGCAACCCGCATTGCCTGCCAACAATAGACTTAGGTATTATTGAAGCTGTTCGGGAGCGCTTGTTCTTCAGACTTACTGAACAAAAATCAATATTTAAGGTTACCTGAGAGGTGTAGCCTAATGCTACATAGCCTAAACTATTCCTCTTCAATCTGGCTGTCATATACAAAAAGAACTTTTCGAATCCGACTGGTAGTTCCAGAGATTAGCACGTTTAAACACACAAACAAACAAACAAACAAACAAAGAAACTCTTCAGCTTTATTATATTAGTACCGTATAGATTACTAACTTAATAATATCAACCAGAGCGCGGATTTTGATGACATGCCATCTTTTCATTGGTTCTCCACAGACATTGCTAACTTATACAGAAATCCTGATCATAGTTTCCACATTGTAGAAATACTCATTTACTATGTCATTTTTGGTCATTTTTTTGGCATTTGTATTTTTTGTCACTTTCTAAATGCATATATACTTGTTTCGTCATTTTATGGAATGTATTAGACCATTTTATATTTTTTGAGTTATTCTCTCATATTTTCAAGGATTGTGTTGCATTTTTGCGTGCGGTATTGGATATTATCGAAACGTAAAGTGAGGATGAATACGGAGCCATTAGAATGTCCGCAACTCATTGTTGATCAGAAGAACAAATTAACTTTGTTCTGTCCTTCTTGAAATGTCCACATTGCAGGACACACAGCTACGCAGGCAACTAATCCGGGAGCGACGTTGAAAACGAGGGTAGCAGGACAGACTACAGTATACCGAATAATGCCAGACTCAGGGCAACCGTACGTGTGTTGGGCGAATTTGTGTTATCGGCTGCGATTGTTATTTAGAGTGTATTAAAATGTGGAAGTAAAGCCATCTAGGGTTGGTCATTTCAACCAAATAATTTCGGAATTCAGGGAGAATATTTTTCTACCAATGGCGAATTTATTTCAGCAAAATATGTTCAGTGAAATTATGCATTAGCATTTTGTGTGTGTTAGAATTATGTCAGCAACATAAATATAGCCTACATCCCTTATGTACATCGAATTGGCAGGTGACAAGCTAAAGGAAGTAGGCGCCTTATATTACTTAGGAAGAAAAATAACTCGTGATGGATGGAGCAAAGAGGATATAAAAAGTAGGTTAGCACAGGCAAGGAAAGCATTTCTGCAGAAACGGAATCTGTTGACATCAAATATAGATTTAGGTATTATGAAGTCAGTTTTGAAGGCCTTTGTCTGGAGTATGGCACTCTATGGAAGTGACACTTGGACTGCTGGAGCAGCAGAAAAGAGAAGAATTGAAGTGTTTGAAATGTGGTGTTACATGAGCATGATGAAGATTAGATAAGGAGCGTAAAATAATAATAATAATATCGTATGGCCTCGGGTGCCGGCTGCAAGCTTTGTAATTTGACACCCAGAGGGTAGCTTGCATGCCGAATTTCGTTGTTCCTTGAATCACTATGAACGTCAAGGAGATTAGATATCTAAGCTTCTTGAACACTATAGCGCTTTCTAGTAGAGAAATGAGGAACTTTGTGTTGGCGGAAACTCCCGAGATTAATTTTGCCATTATGAACACGGCCTACTGAATTCAAATGGGTTCTTTGACATGCCAACATCGTATGACATGCGTGTCGTATTTTTGCCGCCTTTCAAAAATCACTTACCACGGCCAGGAGCGAACCTGCAATCTTGGGGTTAGTAGGCCGACACGCTATCCACTCACCCATCGTGGAGCGTAGATAGGGGTTAAAAATGAAGAGGTATTATGGCGAGTGGGAGAGGAGAGATGTTTCTGACGACTGCTACTGAAGGTAAGAGATAGGTTGGTAGGGCACATACTAAGACACCCAGGAATAGCAAACTTAGTTATAGAAGGACGGGTCGAGTATAAGAACTGTAGGGGTAGATCAAGGTTAGAATATGTTAAACAGATTGCCTTGAATTTGGGGTGTGGTAGCTATGTAGGGATGAAACGATTAGCTCAGGACAGGGAAATATTGAGATCTTCATCAAACCTGTCGAAGGACTGAAGACTCAAACAACAACAACAACATCGATGAGTAAATTGATTGTAAAATCTCGTTTAATTATATAGCTCTTTTTTTTTAAGTTTTGGGTAATTTCATTGAATATTTGCAGTCATCTTTTTAAAATTTTTAGGTCATAAAAATCCGGGCCTAGATAATAACTTAATGATAACTTAATATAAGTGTGTGTGTATGAAAACTTAATATGTGTGTGTAAGTAAATCCGGAGAAGAGATTCAGGATGTCCCCTATTCGTTCAGGTATTTCAGCCTCTGACGATCACATTCCAACACTCCTCGCATCCAAGCTGCCAGTATTTGTCTATTTCAAACTCCCTATCTTGTCCAGCTCGTGGCGTGGTGTTGTATAGCATTATTGGCCGTCAGCGCGGAGGTCCGGGTTCCACACCCAGTTCTACCAAAATATTACATTCTGCACTGACGGATGGCATGGAATAGGAAGCTTGTAGTTTACATGACCGTTTATCTCGCGGATACATTTCAGAACGACGCGTTTAGGCAGCATATTTATCAATATGTAGAAGGGATTTCCTTGAAAGAAGCTGGTTTATTCGAAAGTGGAAAAACCAGCTTGAGACAAGTGCTAAAAGTAGTGATATTTACGAGGACAATGACGTGTCACCACTTGATGATTAACAAAATATATAGGTGATTGCGTGGCTCAGGGGTAACGTTCTCGCTTGCTGGGCCCGAGGTTGCAGGTTCGTATCCTGGCGCAGTCAGCTGGCATTTGAGGGTGCGCAAATGTGAGGGAGCCGTGTCTGTAGATTTACTGGCACGTTAAAGATCCCCTTCGGGGCAAAATTCCGGCACCCCGGCGTCTCTAAAAGCCGCAGTTGTTAAAAGGGACGTAAAACCAATAACATTATTATTATTATTAACAAAATATAAGCTAATCCAATATAGCCCATTTATTTTATATACATATTCTATTGATGTAATCACAACTATCCACCTGTTTTAATAAAATGTTACGGCTGTGAGTTTGTTTTGTCGCCTCGCAGCGTTGAGTCACAGCTGCCCCCAGGCTGTGTGTGCTCTGCCTCAGTGTGTTACGTGCGCGTTACGCAACGGGCTGCGAAGTGAAAGGGATGGTCCAGAATATTCGTGACCCAGCCACTGAAGGAAATCTCTAGAAGCCGTGTGTCCATGACGATTCTAGAATTCAGTGAGTCACCAGCCTGCTATATAAGCGGGTTCAACAGTGAGGGGACTGAGTTTTCTGTGGGTGTGTGTTTTTGAGCGAGTGCGACAGAAGTGTGGAGAAGAAGTGCCGTGCGAGTTACGAAATCCAGTGACATTGTTTCCCCAGCTTGTGGACAGCGAAACAGCGGGTAGCGAATTATCGTAAGTAACTGGAGTTGGTGTACATAAGGGAGAGGAGCCGGTAGTTTCTGTCAAGGCCACCGTACTCATTAAGACGGTTTAACTTCTGTGGTTTGTTGACAAGTGAAAGGGCCAAGAGCGCTCAAGGAAGAGACTTGAGGAAACTGGAGTAAGGTTCCAATTGCTTGTATTTGCTGATGAGTAGTGTACCTCTTCCTGCAAGCAATAAAGCTAACTTCTCTTTAAAGCAGTAATTGGTGTTGTGTTTTCTACCCTCCGTAATCCAGTTAACAAAAGTGCCACTAGGGGGTGGCACGTAACAATTGGTGTCAGAAGCCGGATTACGAACTCAAGCACAAGCACAACACCTGACGGTCCTGGTTTCAAAACCCGAGCAGGTCATTTTTTTTCTTTAATTTTTCTGTGAGCGCATGCCCCTTACAAGACAAACATCTAAAATGGAAGAGCAATTCGCAGCATTGCTAGAAAAGTTAAGTGGCATGGAAACCAAGATGGAAGACGGCCAGAAGAATTTAACCAAGGACCTAACTGCCAAATTAGAAGACGGCCAGAAGAATTTAACCAAGGATCTAACTGCCAAATTAGAAGACGGCCAGAAGAACATGGAAGACGGTCAAAATAAGTTAGCGGAGGACCTGAAGAAGATGGAGGACGGCCAGAAGAAGATGGAGGACGGCCAGAAGAAGTTGGCCGAGGACCTAACTGACAAACTAGAAGACGGCCAGAAGAAGTTAGCCGAGGACCTAACTGCTAAATTAGAAGATGGCCAGAAGAATTTAACCAAGAAGATAGAGGACGGCCAGAAGAAGATGGAAGACGGGCAGAATAAGTTAGCACAGGACTTGAAGAAATTAGAACTGGGTCTGCGTGAGGAAGTCACGGCAGTGGAAAAGAAGTTCGACGCCTTAAAAGAAGAAATTGCCGAGCTACGCCGACGCCCGCTGACGGGGGTGGAAGAGAGATTCAATGCTCTACAAAAAGAATTTGCTGAGCTGCGCCGACACCCGCCGACAGGGATGGAAGATAGATTCAAAGCCATACAAGAGGAAGTCGCCGAGCTGCGCCGACGCCCGCCGACCGGGGTGGATGAGAGAGTCAAAGCCCTACAAGAGGAAGTTGCCGAACTGCGCCAACGCCCACTCACGGGGATGGAAGAGAAATTCAACGCTCTTCAAGAGGAAGTTGCCGAGCTGCACCGACGCCCGCCCACAGGTACACCGGGGACATCAGGAACGGGACAGGGCAAAGTGACGCCCCCAACCTTCGACGGAAAGGTCCCGTGGAGCACCTATTTACGTCAGTTCGATGCAGCCTGTTCCATAAACAACTGGAACAGCACGGAAAAGGGTACAGCTCTCATTGTAGCGCTGAGAGGGGACGCCCTTAACGTCCTTCAGGCCATCCCGACTGGATCCCAGGACTACGCTTCACTGATCGCCCATATGGAGTCCCGCTATGGGGATAGCCATCTTCAGCAGGCCTACCAGATGCAGCTCCGGACACGGGTACAAAAGAACGCGGAAACCCTGCAGGAGTTCGAGATGGACATCGCACGCCTCGTAAGGCTCGCCTACCCAACAGCGCCGGCCGACTTTCTGGAACAGATTGCGACGCAGACCTTCACCGACGGGCTACGGGACTCGGACACTCAACAGGCGCTGCGACTCGCGCGCAATAAGACCCTGGCAGATGCGCTGAGCCACGCACTTGAGTTCGAGACGGCAAAGCGGGTATCTAGAATGCGCGCGCGGGTGCGTCAGGTGGACGTCGACGAACCAGCCAAAGCCGACAAGACCAAGCCCCTGGCGGATGAACTGATGGAGGCGCTAGGCCGATTCTTCAAGAGTCGCAGTACCACCAACAAAAACGTAGCCGAAGGACATCCGGAGAGGCGGCCCGGTAGAGGACTACCGACCTGCTGGACCTACCGTAAGAGGGGCCTCCTGAGCAGGGACTGCGGTGATCGCCGCCGCCAAGGGTTTCCGTCGGGACAGTCAGTCGTAGGGAAACCGCGCGGCCCAGGAAAGCAAGTATCAGCCAGCCTTGGGGGGCAAAGGTTGGCTTGTGACAGTCGTCAAGCCCCGGCAGTCCAAGTTCGTGTGACGAAGTTACGGAGGGACAATAGCAGCCTGATGGTCGACGGAGTCGTCAACGGAGAGAGCTGGCCCATGCTAATCGACACGGGAGCATCGAGGACCATCGTCAGTCCCACCGTGATTCCGAAGTGGAGAGCGCGACCCACACAAAGGAACCTCCAGCTAATAACCGCGACCGGAGAGACCGCACCGGTACATGGTGAAGCATCACTGGAGTTCGTCATTGGTCGACGGGCGATAAAGCATCCAGTGCTTGTGGCTGACGTATCAAATGAAGTGATCATCGGACTGGACTTCCTGGACCAGAACAACATCATCTTGGAGCTGAGTACCAACACTCTGCACTTCGGAGGTGAGGAACTTGCTTTGCAACCTGCGCACGAGTCCATCACCGCACGACGAGTAAGGCTGAGAGAAGACGTCATCGTTCCCGCCAGGACGGAAGTCAGCGCTGCCGTAATTGTCGACGGAACAGCTGAGGGATTGGCGGCTGTCATCGAGCCAAAATATGAGGACATCCAGACAAAAGGATTGCTAGTTGTCAAGACTCTCATCAACACGACGTCTCGGCCGTACGTCCGCCTGTCCAACCTGAACGACTACGATATTACGGTTCACCGGGACACCAACCTAGGAGTCTGCGAGCCCGTTACCTGGATTTCCCGCATCACAGACACGACGGACGGACACCTGCAGACGGACAACCGAAGAAGACGCGCCCTGCCAGAAGAACTACAGAAGCTGTACCAAGGATCCCAGGACCATTTAGACGAGGAGCAATCACGCCAACTTCAGGACCTGCTACGCGAATTCCAGGATGTCTTCTCCGTGGGGAGCAAAGAATTCGGCAGGACAAGCTTGGTCCAGCACAGAATCGACGTTGGTGCAGGGCACCGATTAGGGCCCCATTCCGACGTGTCCCGCTCGCCAAGCAAGCCGAAGTCGACCGGATGGTAGAAGAGATGAAGGAGCAAGGGGTGATCGAGCCATCACATAGTCCTTGGAGTTCTCCGGTCGTGCTAGTGAAGAAGAAGGACGGTTCCACCAGGTTCTGCGTGGATTACAGGCGGGTGAACGACGTCACGAAGAAGGACAGCTACACTCTACCCCGGATCGACGACACGATGGTCACCATATCAGGATCAAGATGGTTCTCCACCTTGGATTTGAAGAGTGGCTACTGGCAGGTGGAGGTCCAACCTAAGGACCGCGAGATAACGGCGTTCTCTGTGAGCAGCGGGCTCTGGCAGTTCACCGTCATGCCATTCGGTCTGTGCAACGCCCCTGCGACCTTCGAAAGGCTAATGGAGTCCATTCTGAGGGGACTACACTGGAAGACCTGCCTGGTCTACCTAGACGACGTCATCGTTCTGGGAAAAAGCTTCGAGGAGCACTACAGCAACCTGAAGGAGATCTTGATGAAGCTACGGGCTGCCCAGCTGAAGTTGAGCCCCAAGAAGTGTCAGCTCTTCCAGAAGCAGGTCCAGTACCTTGGGCATATTTTCTCAGAGGAAGGGGTGCGCACCGACCCAGAAAAGACTGCAGCTGTGAGGGAGTGGCCAGTTCCGAAGGACAAGTCCCAACTACGAAGCTTCCTGGGACTCTGTACTTATTACCGTCGCTTCGTGAAAGGATTCGCCGACATCGCCAAACCTTTACATCGACTGACTGAGAAGGACCAACTCTTCACGTGGACAGCAGAATGCCACAGTGCCTTCGAGCAACTCAAGTAGGCTCTGTGCACCGCGCCTATTCTGGCCTACCCCAGACCTGGAACAAGGTTCATCGTCAATACCGATGCCAGCGACTTTGGCATAGGGGGGATCCTGTTGGAAGTAGTGGACGGCGAGGAGAGAGTAGTGGCCTACTTCAGCAAGGCCTAGTCAAAGCCAGAAAGGAACTACTGCGTCACCAGGAAGGAGCTGCTCGCCATCGTGAAGACCAATGAACACTTCCACAAGTACTTGTACGGGCAAGAATTTCTCATCAGGACCGACCATGCATCCCTGCGGTGGCTCCTGAACTTCAAGCAGCCCGAGGGTCAACTCGCACGGTGGTTAGAGAGGCTTCAACAGTACAACTTTGAGATCCAGCACTGGAAAGGCCAACTGCATTCTAACGCCGACGCCCTGTCACGAAGACCGTGCCCCGAAGACTGCACCTTCTGTACCAGAAGGGAGGAGAACACCGGGATACAGTGCCGAAGGACTACCGTGGAACTTCAAGGGAGCTGGAGCCGCGAATCTTTCACGTTGGCGCAAGCGGAAGATGATGACCTGGGACTGATAGCCGAATGGAAGAGGGCCTGTGTCCCCAGACCCGGGTGGAACATTGTGAGTGACTGCAGCCCAAAGTTTAAGTCCTACTGGGCGCAGTGGGACTCACTGGTTGTAAGGGATGGCCTCATCTGCCGTACCTGGGAGAGCACCGACGGGAAGACACCTCGGGAGCAAGTCGTCGTTCCAAAGGCTATGACGGAGGAAGTCCTGAAGGAAGTCCATGGAGGATCATCTGGTGGACACCTAGGGATAAAGAAGACCCTGGAGAAGCTGAGAGAGCGGTTCTACTGGATCGGATGCCGAACTGACGTGGAGAACCACTGCGCGAGGTGCCACGATTGCGCAGCCAGCAAGGGCCCAGGACGAAGACGACGGGGTCCACTGAAGACCTACAACGTGGGCGGCCCCATGGAGAGAGTGGCCATCGATGTTGCTGGGCCATTCCCGTTAAGCGATGCAGGGAACCGCTACATATTGGTCGTCAGCGACTACTTTACCAAATGGCCGGAGGCGTATGCGCTCCCTTACCAGGAAGCCGCGACGATTGCAGAGACCCTGGTGAAGGAATTCGTCAGCCGGTACGGAGTACCCCTGGAGCTGCACTCCGACCAAGGGAGGAACTTCGAGTCGCAGGTGTTCCAGAATCAATGCCAGCTGCTGGGAATCCGGAAGACAAGGACAACGCCGCTACACCCTCAGTCCGACGGGATGGTAGAGCGATTCAATCGCACCATCGAGAACCATCTCCGAATAGTCGTCAGCGAGCACCAGAGGGATTGGGACAAACATCTTCCACTATTTCTCCTGGCCTACCGCGCCGCCGTGCATGAAGCCACCGGGTGCACACCAGCCCGGGCCATGTTTGGGAGGGAGCTCCGTCTACCTGTCGATCTTGCCTTCGGCCGACCTGGAAATGATCCGGTCCCGGTAAGCCAGTATTGTCAAGAACTGGTCGACCAACTGGAGGACGTGCACACGTTCGCGAGGAGGAAGCGGCGGATCGAGACCGACCGAATGAAGACCCGATACGACCAACAGACGGATGCTGGCGGGTTCCACGAGGATGACCTAGTCTGGCTTTTCAACCCATTACGGAAGAAAGGCCTGTCACCCAAACTGCAGAAGTCCTGGGAGGGCCCGTACCGAGTCGTGAAACGGATCAACGATGTCGTCTACAGGATCCAGCGGAGCCCGAGGGCGAAGATGAAGATCGTGCATCGAGATCGCCTGGCAGCCTACGGAGGGACACAGACGGACCAATGAATGATCGGGACGATCAGCCTTTTAGGAAGGGGGTGGTGTTACGGCTGTGAGTTTGTTTTGTCGCCTCGCCGCGTTGAGTCACAGCTGCCCCCAGGCAGTGTGTGCTCTGCCTCAGTGTGTTACGTGCGCGTTACGCAACGGGCTGCGAAGTGAAAAGGATGGTCCAGAATATTCGTGACCCAGCCACTGAAGGAAATCTCTAGAAGCCGTGTGTCCTGGACGATAGCCTGCTATATAAGCGGCTTCAACAGTGAGGGGACTGAATTTTCTGTGGGTGGGTGTTTTTGAGCGAGTGTGACAGAAGTGTGGTGACGAAGTGCCGTGCGAATTACGAAATCCAGTGACATTGTTTCCCCAGCTTGTGGACAGCGAAACAGCGGGTAGCGGATTATCGTAAGTAACTGGAGTTGGTGTACATAAGGGAGAGGAGCCGATAGTTTTTGTCAAGGCCACCGTACTCATTAAGACGGTTTAACTTCTGTGGTTTGTTGACAAGTGAAAGGGTCAAGAGCGCTCAAGGAAGAGACTTGAGGAAACCGGAGTAAGGTTCCAATTGCTTGTATTTGCTGATGAGTAGTGTACCTCTTCCTGCAAGCAATAAAGCTAACTTCTCTTTAAAGCAGTAATTGGTGTTGTGTTTTCTACCCTCCGTAATCCAGTTAACAAAAGTGCCACTAGGGGGTGGCACGTAACAATAATATGTGGTAATATACAAACTTGTATGTACGTGTGTACAGTAAGGAAGGATCTCATTTAGAAATATGTGAAATATTTTGTAAAGTCCGTGTTCTTTATATTTCGTGACACTTAATTGGCAACGCTGTCCCTCCCCCTCCTGAGAAATGTCAGAGTCGGACACTCAGCGGATGAACTATAAGTAGGCCTACAGTAGAACTCAACAGTCCGTGTAACTTGACAGGGCGAACGTCGGATGACATTGAGAGCAGTCAACAAGAAGAAAGGATGAGTCACAGTGACGGTGTGAAATATATCGAAGGACCATTACATTATTTGGAACAACAAGAATCGTCTGCAATGGATATCTTATTCCTCTTCGTGACGAAGCAGCCAGGTACCGATTTGAGAAAGAAAAACAAACTTCAATCATAAAATTCTTCATGCAAACTTAATTAAAAATTGTTTAATACAGTACTTCCGACTTCTTAGTAGATTATACAGGGTCTTTCACTCAAAGTGTGGCCGGCCGCGCGGCGCGTGGAGGGTCGGACGAGCACATGGCAACTCACTGAGTTTGGGGTCGAGAGAGCGCCCGTACGAATCGCATGTAAATAACAAGCACACATAATAACACACAATCAAAGTAAAATCATTGTCACAGTAGATGTTAAAAATGTCCTCTACCTGCATCTACACATTTCTGGCATCCTCTAAGGAAATTTTCATTCACACGCATTAGTTCATCTACCGAGATAGCCTCAATTTCTCTCGTGATATTTAGTCTGAGTTCATCTAGAGTGTGAGGGTTTGTTTCATAAACCTTATTTTTCAATTTTCCCCCTAAAAATTGAAATTGAAGCAATATGCTTTAACACTTAGCAATAAAACGTTATACAATTTTGAAACACAATAACAATTAAAAATGACCACAGACACACGTTACAAACATATAACACATGTAACTTAATATAGGATATAAACGAAATAACGAAGTCAACTTTCCTCGTTAAATCCTGCGTCGCAACTCTCTCAGCTCCGTGTTGCAATGTGCTCAGCTGAGCTTCTACCGGCAGTGTTGCGCCAGCCTTGTGGCCGGCCCCACTTTGAATGAAAGACCCTGTATAACTCGAGTATAATATGTGTCCATTTACTAAAACCCATACATTCAAAATTCCCATCTTCTGGGTAATTCGACAACCTCCAAACTCGACACCCTCAGGGTCCACAAAGTTTAGAGTTAGTGATGTTCTACTGTAGTAGTATCCCCTGAAGATATGTTTCTCCTCCACTAACTCTGTGCTCTCCATGCCGAGATAAATGGAGAACAGAGCATTATTGCACCTGGGAGTGACGTCACAGAGCACGTAACTTGTTTATCACTGCTAAGTCTAATCGGATAATGACACTTGAAGCTATTGTGTAAGGTGCATTAAATACTGTGAAAATGTTTTGATGGAAACAAACATCACTAATTACCAGGTAAACACCACTCACCATAGTGGATTAAAAACAATGAATACGTCATGTGAAATATGAAGCATTGATTTCAGCTCAAAAGCCTACCTCGTTCAATGTGTGCAAAGTAGGACCAACATTTTTCATTATGCACGTTTTAGTTCCCATTAATTGAGTTACGATGTGCCGTGTTTATTCCACCGGAGTGATCAATGTACCGTGGATTCTGCTCATATCACGCTCCTCAGGGCAAAGTCAAAACAACGATTTATAGACCACGACAAGCTTCCATGTCACCATGTCCTTGCTGCCATTCATCGTCGTCATTCAACCCCGTGTACTTCGGTGTGCCTAGAATTTGTCTAATAACCTCTTTTTTACTGTCACCAACTTGAGTATAGCGGCTTGTATTCTTGGCAGTCCCAGCTCTCCCCAGAAATGTAGTTCTGGTCTAGGGGCTGAAATAAAGAACGCTCATCCTTGGGAGGCAAAACTGAGGGGAGGCGTGTTCGATTCCCACCTCGACCTTTCTAGAAGTGGTCTTTCGTGGATTCCCATTTCTACCCCCAGGAAAATGCCGTGATGCTTCCCAACTGAGGGCCACGGTCACCTCTATTCCAATCCTCGCCTAAATTACGAATAAACACACACTAATATAGACACTGCAATAACACCGTTTATCATAAAAATACTACACAGATCCAAGTATATGAGGCTGAAATAACCACGATGTCCAAGCTCTTAAAATGAAACAACAACAACAAGATATTTTATTGTGATGCACGTGTTAGTTAATTATTGTTTTAAAGGGCGGAACAGCGATGTCATCTTAGCCTATAGTAGAGTGTGTATTTGTAATTAAGGTGATAATTGGGAAGGTGGCGCCCATGGTCATAAGTTAGGAAACCATCCAGCATTCGCCTGGAGTTGAAGTGGAAAACCATGGAAAACCACTTCCAGAATAGCTGAAGTGGTAATTGAGCCTACCTCTTCTCAGTTTTGTCTCATGACGCTGAGTGTATGCCGGGATGGTACATAAATTAAGGCCATGGCCGCCTCCTTCCCAAATACTGGCCATAATTAAAAGTACACACAGCTCACCATCTCGTGGTGTAGCGCCAAGCATTCTTGACTGTTGCTCTGGAGGTCCGGGTTCGACTCCCGGCTCTGCGAAGATATTTTAATTCTGGTGTGAGGGCTGGAACGAGGCACACTCACTTCGTGAGGAAAAACTGAGAAGAGGCGGGTTCGATTCCCACCTCAACCATCCTGGAAGAGGTTTACCATGGTTTCTCACTTCTACTCCAGACAATTTCTGGGATGGTTCCTAACTTAAGACCACAGCCGCCTCCTTCCCAATCCTAGCTCGAATTTACAAATACGCACACTGCCATCACAATAATATAGGTCTTCACACAAATTACACACACCAAAGTATACGGGGCTACATGACCACGATATCATAGCCCATAAAATAAGCAACAACAACAACCAACGAATATAGCCATCAAAATGACGCCGTTATCAGACAGGTGGAGAAGTATCGCAAAGCCCCTAAGTGAAACAACAACAACAACATTAACGCATGTAGGTTATGTATGTTCAATGCATGCTAGGGCACTCCACATGTAGACTGGTCTGGTGAGCTGTGGTCAAGCTCAGAGTGCTGCAAACAAATTCTTAACGGAGTGGGGATTTTCCCGGGTAGTTGACTTCCCTACTAGAGGCAATAATACTAGTACCTTAGATGTTGATCTCGTAAGGCCTGTAGAGCTGTATATTAACTGTCTGAAGGTACCAGGAATTAGTGACCATTCTGGGGTTGAATTAAATATTAGATACGGTGACATTACAAAATTAGACTCTGATGTAGCAAAGAAGATCATATTCCAGTATCGCAGGGCGAATCAGGGCCAGTTTCAGGGGTATTTGAATGAGCTATTTGTAGGATGGGCATCGGAAGGAAATCACATTAATATCCTGTGTACTAACTTTTTGAAAATTTTAAATAGCGCTATTGATAAATTTGTCCCATTTAAATTACTGAAACAAAACCCAGATCCTGAGTATTACACACGAGAAATCAGGAGTCTAAGACGGAAAATTAGCAAATTATACAATAAAAGACATGATAGTGACAAGTATATGTCGAAATTTAAGTCCTTATCAAGAGAGCTCATCTTAAACAAGTAGTTCCGTGAAGAACTATACAGCCTATTTTCATATAGCCCACTTATTGCAACTATCAACATACACAATTGCAGTTTGATTGCTGTAATAGATTCGTAGATATTGAGAACCGAATAAATAATTCGGATGGTCGCCATGTTGGATTTTATATATGTAGGTCCTCGAGTTATGTACTGTTACATGCAGATTATTGTGTACGTGTAGTATTCAAACTTCAATCGCATAATTAGGACACTAGAAGTTACAAGGAGATTTGAAAATTTCGCACAGCTGCCATCTTTAGGTTATGGAAACAATTGAAATAAATTAGATGCTAGTGGATTACCATTTGTATAAGGATTTACTGTACCAAGTTTCACTGCTCTCGGATGGTTAAATTGCGATAAACGTCTATGTGAATATTTATACTTCGCGTCGCCGCCATGTTGGATTTGTGATCACCAGGTTATTTAAAGTCCTATAAGTGAACTTGAGTTCATAGCCCCTATGAACAATAAAAAATTCAGTTTGATTGCTACAATAGATTCGTAGATATTGAGAGCCCGGATAAATATTTCGGATGGTCGCCATGTTGGATTGTTAAATGTATAGGCCATAGAGTCATGTACCATTATAGGAAAATTATTGGGAAGGTTCATTATTCAAACTTTCACTTCGATCGCATGACATCACAAGAAATAAAAACTTAATTTTAAAATTCGCACAGCCGCCATCTTGAGGTTATGTAAACAATTGAACTAAATTAGATACCAGTGCATTACAATGTGTATAAATATTTCCTGTACCAGATTTCAGTGCGTTTGGAGCATTAAATCGCGAGAAAGGTCTATTTCAAATTTTCTAATTCGCTTGGCCGCCGTGTTTGTTTTGTATATAACCGGTTTTTTTAAGTCGTATAAATGGACTTCCAGTAGTGCCCTTTATCTCCGTACAAAACTTCAGGGAGATACAGCTAATAGTTTCAGAGATGCAGAATGCCGGTGAAATATTTCGCACATCCGCCATCTTGTGGTTATGTAAACAAATGAACGAAGTTAGTTGTTGGTGCATTACAATGTATATAAACATATACTGTACGATGTTTCATTGCGTTTGGTTCGATAAATCGCGAGAAACGTCTATTTAAATGTCGCAACTTCGCTTGGCCGCCATGTTGGTTTTGTAGTTACCAGGTTTTCAAAGATCACATAAGTGAACTTATAGTAGTTCCCTTTATCACCATACATGATGTCAGGGTAATATCGGTAATCGTTTCGGAGATATTGAATGCTGGTGAAATATTTCGCACAGCCGCCATGTTGGATTGGTGAGTCGTAACTAAATTTGAAGGGCACGGTCGAGGTCGCCCGGAATAGTGCTATGAACGTACCGAGTTTCATTGAAATCGCTCCAGCCGTTTAGATTTTATTACGGGGGGACACACACACGAATCACACACACACACACGCACACACACACACGGACAAAAGGTGATCTCATAAGCCTATTTTTTCAAAATTGAAAATAGGCTAAAAAGAGGGCTGCTCATGACAATTATATGCAAGGTTTACTTGGTTCGGGAGGAGATGGGTGGAAAAAAAATACAGTTATGTTAGGAGAAGAAAGGGAAATTCAAATAATATGTCGATGATAATGTCCGGTGACGGTAAATTAATTACTGAGAAACAGGCCATTGCTAATGAATTGAATGTCTTTTACGGTAGTGTGTTCAATAAATCTAATAGCTGTGTGTTGGACCTTAACGGTGAATCAGGGGCTTCCCTTTTCCAAATAAACCAGTCAGCAATTGTAAAGCTAATTCTAAAATTACGTTCCAATATATCGAAGGGTCCTGATAATATTGTTAGTGAAGTACTTAAACTAGGAGGTAGGGCCGTGGCACGATACTTGGAGGTGATGTTTAATGTGTCCATAAACAATGTGCAAATCCCAGATGACTGGAATAGAGCCACGGTAGTCCCAATATTTAAGGGAGGGAGCACACTTGAATCGGGCAACTACAGGCCGGTTAGTCTTACGTCCATCGTTTGTAAACAGATGGAGCATCTCATTTGCGACTACTTGAGGGAACAGTGGGAAACATTATCATGGTTTAATGATAGGCAACATGGATTTCGGAAAGGTTACTCATGCGAGAGTTAGATGCTATCACTTTTTCAAGATATTAGCGAATCGTTAGACGATGGAGTTTCAGTCGACGCCGTAGTGTAACGTTTCCGCCTCTCAATACTTATATAGGTACGGGGTGCGTGGGGGTTAAACACCTGTACGATAATACCAACAGCAATAGACATTCACACCTAACTACTCCTCAGTGACCTAATAAATAAAACCCTTCAGATTCTGGTAAAATCGATAATATATTGTTAAACCAGACATAAAACACACATTTCGCAGGATCCTCCTCGTACAGAATAATTGCACTCCCTATCGTATTTACACAGATACACATATGACATGATATAGATGACCCTCGGGAATAAAGTTGACGGGTACTTACAAATTTTGGCTTCAGTAGTGGTGACCTAACTCGACTCAATCTGGGGTTATTGCTCCCAAAGAATTAGTCCTATTACTCGCAGCACAATTAATTTTGTTTCACACGCCGTTTCTACTTTTATGATGACTATTGTTTTTGTTACTTTTGTAACCAGTATCCAACGATTTAATTTGCGTCGTGGGTCTAGTTCCATACAAATGCTTGGAATCCGTTTATGATCGTCGCATTAACTCCGCTCGTGAATTTAATAATGCATAGCATATTTCACTAGCATTCCTAGACGAATAATTTGCCGCTATAGTTGAAATGCAGATGTACAGATATCAGATCACAATAATTCGTGCTGTTCGAAATAAGTTATCTTGGCGATATACTTAAGACTAGGCTCATCATTCAATCAAGAACTTATAGCCAGCAACTTGTTTAAAGTATAAAAAGCACGACTAGTGTTATACTGTAATATCTCTTCCTCAACACACAAAACCAAAAAGACAAGTCCTACTCCCATGGAGTACCAAAGAATATCGTCCACTCACACGCGGTCTGAAAGCAAGACCTCCCTACGTGGAGTCTGAAAAATGAGTCTACCTCCTCCCGCGGAGTTCCAAAAATGAGTGTACACCGCACCGCGGTCTAAAAATGAGTATCCTCCACTAGCCTCCACAGAATCTAAGTAACCATCAATCTCCCACACCAGTACATCGGTTCACCTGAGTTCAACCATGGGCTCCCACCAATCACCAGGCCCGACACAAAATATTACCATATAGAACAGCCCTCTCCCTGACAAATTCTGGACTCAACATCAGTACAGGGTTGCCATATATCCTCAGCGCGGTCACTCACCCCGCCCAACTCGGCCCACGTGAAAAAGCTGGCTTCACCAACAAGACAATTTCCTCGTTCATGCACATTTTCCTGTTACATTATTTTTACGTCAACCCAATGTTAAAATATTTCAACTTCCCTAGATTTGGATCCTGCTCAAATTACAATATTTATACGCTAAACAATTACTTGTAAATCAAGCACGTCATAATATATATTCTGCTAAATAATTATAAGACATAAAAAACTCAAATAAAAATATACACATCACACTAATAAAATTCGTAACTCCCCAGAACACGGGTTCGGTTCCTTATAACCGGGGTGGTTACAGTACTGTAGTTATAGATTTTGCGCAGGCATTTGATGTCGTGCCGCATGACATGCTACTCCATAAATTAGCTTCGACAAAGATTGATAGAAGAGTAATTTTATGGATCCAAGAATTTTTGACGAGTCGTTCCCAGAAAGTGAGAGTTGAAGGCCGATTCTCGGATGAAATTACCGTAACGTCGGGTATCCCTCAGGGCAGCGTAATCGGAACTTTGTTATTTTTGGCGTTTATTAATGACTTACCAAATGGGATTCGCAGTGAGTGTCGATTGTTTGCGGATGATTGTGTAATATATCGACAGATACATGACTCACAAGACAATGCAGTACTTCAAGATGACCTGAACCTGGTCTATAAGTGGGCGATTGAAAATAAAATGAAAATAAACACAAGAAAATATAGTCTCATAAAAATAGGGAAAGTGCGAAGGCAAGATTTTCAATATAACATTGGCTCGGAAATACTTGTAGAAGAAGATTCTTGCAAATATTTGGGCGTTCGCGTATGGAATGATATGAAATGGAGTAGTCATGTAGGATGTGTAGTTTCTAAAGCTTACAAATCCCTGCACTTTGTAATGAGGGTATTAAAAGGAAGTAGTACCTCTGCTAGGATATTTGTCACTTGTAAGGCCTATTCTAGAATACGCCTCGGTGGTTTGGGATCCATATCAAATAGGGCTCATAAATGAGTTGGAAATGGTACAAAGAAAGGTCGCTAGATTTGAGCTCAGTGACATTTATCCCAGGAGCAGTGTGAGACGCATGTTAAAGAAATTTGGGTGGGAATCACTTGAGGCTAGGGGGATGAAATCTAGACTCTGCGCTATGTACAACACGTATACAAATCAACCAGCATGGGGTGAGCTTAACAAACGTATGGGAAAGCCCACTTACATGGGTAGGAGCGATCATCCTTTCAAAGTTAAGGGCCGACCACAGAGAACAAATTATGGTAAATATTCTTTCGTAAACCGTGCCATTGATAACTGGAACTCTCTACCTGCCGCAGTCTTAGAGCCTTTTCCCAAACATATAGGTGTGTTTAAGAAAATACTGACTATTTGTGTAAATACTCCAGTTTAATTGTTAGTGAATTGTTATGTACAATTATTTATTTGTTATGTATATCTAATTTGCCACCGGGGGACACACCCCCAATTGCAAATAAATGAATGAATGAATGAATGAATAAATGAATGTAGGGCGGCTTCGGTGGCGTAGTTGGCGTAGATTGCGGGTTCAAACCCGGCCGAAGTCGTCGAATTTGCTTTGAGAGCATTAAAATCCTTCAGTATGCCATCCTTCGGAGGGGAAGAAACGCTGACTGGCCCATGTCATAGAGTTATGGCATGTAAAAGAACCTTCCATTAACTAAAATTGTGTGAAGCTAAATATGTAGGTTAGATTTGATTAACGCTCTAAGATCCAACGTTGATCGCCAGGTGCCGGTTGCGGTGGCATCTAGTAGCCAAGTTCACGGCTAGGTCTCGTTGACGATAGCATTTGGTAGCAAAAGTAGGAACTACTTAAAATTGATCGTCTGCACTAATATAGCCATCACAATTAACATCGGTTTTCAGACAGATTGTACACTCACCCAATGTACACGGGGCTACGTGACCGCGTTGTCGCAGCCCCTAAACTGAGGAACCAAGCAACCAACCAACCACTCCACATGTAAATATCAATCGCCGTGTAAGTAGACAACCACTATTCCATCCATGGACTGGGAATACACCTGCTGCTTGATACATTACATTTTGCACCATAGCAATATTCCACAGAGAGCAGTGCGAAGGGGGTCAATGAAAATGAACAAGAACTTGTGTAACTGTGTACCAAAGCGACCGGAGCAGCACAGTCTGATTTGTTTACTGCGGCACGTGTAATTTGCTTTCACTGCCCTCTCCCTACCACTGGGGATTAAGGCTAAGTAGTTGGAATTTCCTACCCTCAGTTACCTCTCTGCAATGTGTACTCGATCTTCTCTGTAGATATTGTATTCCACAATCAGATTTGGCAGTACCTGGTCTGTCGAGATCGAAACAGACGTCTCTAAGACCTCACTAGTTAAAAGTGACGTAAAACCAATATTCTTCTTCTTCTTTCTCCGATTCGGCCAATTAGGGACCACGTCAGTTCTACTGTCTCTTCTTCCGAGCTCTAACTACCGCCCAGTGTTCGCGCATTCGTCTCTGGTGTTGTTCTTTTCTCTCTTGGGACCACGCCTTCCCTGTCTTCAGCTTCGGCTTTTCCTTGAAACCTTTGTGCGTACGTAGTTTTTCCTGAAGTGGAACATGCTCCTGGATATATTTAGGGAACATTTCCATTTCACGTAGATCTTTCTCAACTTCCGTAAACCATGCCCCTTTGGTTTTTTTAATCTTGAAAGTACTGTACCCGATAATCCGGAAAGGATCCTGTTGGAATATCCATTGCCCCCGCTGGATTGCCTATTTCTAATTGCTCCGGCAAATACAAATTCGAAATCGCTTCCAACACGGCCTTTAGGGATTTACAGACAGCAGTTACAAGAATATTGTGGATCAAAAACCAACTACACGGGGCACTCACCTTTACTTACCTCGGGGACTGGGAACTCAGCTTCGCCTACACTACATCCACAATACTCTGCTCCTTACATTTAAAATGAATCCCACTCCAACAACAATGGAAAACAATCTGAACAAATTTATTAACAAAAGGGTAAACTAATCTACTATAAATAAATAACAATAAACGAATTTAACAATTAACATTATAATTAGAAACACGCAAACATTCACACCTCCTTTCAACTCTACATCTTACTACAATGCTGTATTAAAAATGATGAGTATAAAATCTTGGCTTGTTCTAGGCCTACACAGCGTAAAAATAAAAACGTTTATTGAAGCCTCTCAATGGCATTCCAGACACATGGTTTCATTCACAAGCTTGCGTTGTAGAACGCACGTGCAGAATCTATGTTTCATGAATGAAACAACGGCACCACGCCGTACTCGAAACTGGTTTATACAATAAATACAAGGCTGTGAGTCTACACCTGATATATTATGTCATCGCTCTCCAATGCTAACGGTGAATCATTCTCGCTAGCCCACAGAGGCTGCTTGTGTGTGCATTTATAAAACACATAAAAATTAACATTTATATCTTACAAAAGTTCGCATAACTACTTTGTTTCTTAAACAATCATTCTAAAAATTGTATACACTCTTTCATTCGCACTCCGCAATCGTTCAAGACCAATTCGGTTCCACATATGCTCTTAAAAATGAATAATCATGCACACCAAAAACATCCGCTCATAAACTCACACTATTCCAAAACAATTGATAAATAAATCCTACTAAATTATTTAGTAATTAAATCATTTCCACAAAAATTATTTAAATGTAATATGTTTATAATAATATCCATTATCTAGTGTTGCTACAGCGACACTTTCGAGATTCTATTTTCTCGGTTACAATATAATTCTTAACTAAATATATACACTGGTTTTTCACATAACCATCCTTCTCTCACGTTCTGTAGTTTTAATATACTGCATACACATCGTCTTATATAGTTTTAATTACATTATAGGTATAATACAGTCGACTAATTAAGGTAAACTGTACGTAATTACATAAATTCGGGTTTAATAAAATTTAATAATGGTATTATAGACGTGAGTAGACAATCTTTCTCATGTTGCATTTCCGCTGAAACCCTCCTGTTAACACAGCTAAATCGTTAATTCACAAAAACTGGACTACTTGTATACAACGGCTCTTATCATGATACATGCCTTTTTATCAAAGAACAACAATACTTTGTCTTCCTTAAAAATGCGGAATTCCCTCGCACGAGCACTCCATAGCTCTACAAAACCTCATATAACAATATATATGGCATAAACAATTATCATCTACTGTGTTAAACAATAATCTAAAGGGATTAATTGTTATTAACATATCTTATGTAGGAACTTCTCTCAAATAATGGCATGACCCTCAGTATCATTGCACATGACTACTGGACTACAATTATACATGCGTAAATTCTTCAAACGAAACTTCCAATTGCAATGAACGATAATAGACAGTCGTGATTAACCTCCTAAAGTTTACTCCACAACAAGATAATTAACTGTTAACTCGTCTGTCGCAAATACATGTAATAAAAATAATACTCCTGTTTCATCTCACTTGTCAAGCTTTAAATTGTTTATCGTTGTAATATCATGTCCACAAATGACGTGATGTTACACAAATAGGATAAAATAACACACATGTTATTTATAACGTCAGATAGAATTCAATCTTGACCGGGATAAACTAGCTTTGAATTCCTAGCCAAAGATTTGAATAATCTTCTATCAAAAGGTATTTCCTCTAACATATTAAATGAACAAAGCTCATAGCTTTACAAATAATAAGAAAGGTTTGTCAATGTCGTAATGTTTTTCCACTCGACACAAAGAATGTTCATAGGAATTAAGACTTCGGTCTTATCAAACGACTAGTATTTCTTAGATCGTCGATAATTTATGTACAATAATGATATAACAATATCATTCGATGTTTCTTCTTTTCTTGAAGTAATATGTTGTTACATTAATGTGCTCAAATTAAATTTAATAAGAATTTAATTTGAAGCTATGACACAATGTCAGAATAATTGGTTTAAATGAAATTATTAAAATTCGATAGTCGAAACGACTAGTCTCCTATGAGGCAATATGATTCCTCAAACAAAATTTTAATGTCAGTTCCACTACTGATCCGTTGAATAAAATTGAAAAATAGATGAAATGCAATCATCTTCTAAATAATCTTGAAATATAAAAATCTCAACACACATCTGAATTGTAAAATACATGAAAGCACTGAAATACATGAAATTTGAAAATATAGAAATATGGATTAAGATCGCTGAAAAATATGGAATAAGATCGCCTGCTCAGAATGTTACTAATCAAGCTCTATATAACAATGAGATACACTAATACCTTATTTGGACGAAATCTTGAAGATCTATGTAAGTATTCCCACAATACTTTAGATGTTTCCTCAGTACAAGACACTGAGATGGATCTGCATTCGAACCTCGGATCTGCGACCTCAGAGATAAGAAACGTCTCTCTCTGGAATTCACCAACATTCGCCTGGGCTCGAACGACATCCTTCTGGCAAATTCTTCTGTGTTGCTGGGCTACCTTTCCCTAGCATCTTGACAAATCTCTTCTGTAAAGTCTTTATTCTCCGTCGTAAATATGTATCGGCTTCATCATTGGAATATAATTATGGAAATATTCATATAAATAGTGAATGAAATGTTTCCATTGCTAATAGATGTTATATTAGTGTTCGTAGACTGACGAAAATGCACAAGATGGACCGTACACTACGTCTGTATTCAAGAATACGTTTTCTAACGAAGCTCCATCGTTGTATCTTAACTCCTGTTATTGAATATGTCTCTGGCGCATGACTATCTAGTTTATCATATCAACAATGTTAATTATGCTGAATGATAATGTTTGAAGAATAATAATAGTCATTCTGTTAATGTTTATGTGTTGCGCCAATATTAAAAGTTCTCCACCACTGTTCACTTGAACTGCGTTCGCCAACTTCACGTTGCAATTTATAATGATATTCAGCTTTGTTTCCAACACATTTGGAAATCTAACTTGACAGGCTTATATTGTCGAAACGGTGAATATTAAAACGCTCGACTTTTCACAATATATAGTAAGCGACCTGTTCTTTATATATATTCGCTTATTTAACTTCAAATCTCAATTATATAAGATATATAATCAATGCAATGTTCCTCGCAACTTCACGTAGAATGGAAGTGCGGTGATCTCTAACGTTCCACCTAGCTATCCTCGCGTCTCCACAAGTCGACAGTCGTCGCACTCGGACTAAGCCTTGGGATCTCCGTTAACCCAGTAAAAACACTTCCTCACTCTTCAAAGTCTGCTGGAATAAGAACCTCGATCCTTGCATCTCCCTCTCCAAGTCGTATTTTTGGCGGCCATATCTATCTCCCGCCATAATTTTAGCGCGTAGATTACTAATGCTTATTACTGCGTAGATTAACCGATCTGCGGTTTTTAAAGTATCCGACATAATTTCTCTTAATATTCTCTTCATTACCAAATAAGAAAATCTTCTTCTAAGAGCCTAAATGCATAATTTCATCATATTGTGTAATTAGAGTTGATCCCGTCTTCAATAAGACATGTTCTCATTGGCTCTGGGCTGGGATCCAGTAGCATAATTTATAACAATATTTATAATATTAATTTCCAAACTCGCTGTTGCTATGCTAAATATAGCCTTCTAGAAGCGTCCATTGTGCAATATATCACGTGATCGGGCTCTCCCACAGTCTCGAGCTTGTAACATGACACTCCCGTGTCACACTTCCAGAAATTATATTTGCTAGTTAAAATTTGTCCCTAAATAATTCAATTTACGGGGGCAGTACGTCAATATCCGTTTTGATATCCTGCCTGGGCTCATTCGTGTCACGTGGCTATAAAAGGTAATCCTTCTTTTTCGAATCGTGTCACTGATCTTCTCCACGTGCTTGTACAATTCGTGGTTGTGACGCCTTCTGTACTCGCTGTTTTCTTTGATGGGACCCAGGATTTTCCTCAAAATCTTCCTTTCTTTAGCCTCTAGTTTTTCTATTAGACCTTTCTTGTTCATTATTAGAGTCTCAGCCGCATACAGAGCCTCTGGTCGAATAACAGTGCAGTAATGTCTAATTTTGGCGTTTAAGGATATCGATCTCTTGTTGTAACTTAGATGTCTTTAGTCAGGTTGTATGCCATTTCCATTTTATTAATGCGTGACATGAAGGCTTCCTTCTCTGATAGGTTAGGCTCTATCCATTCACCGACGTATTTAACCTTTTCTGTCTTCTGAACTTTTCCTAGTCCGACCTCCAGTTCCCTGGGCGCTGATTTTATGTTTGTCATGAATTGTGTCTTCTCAAAGGAGATTTGAAGCCCAGCCTTCAGTGCTTGATTTTTCAGCTGGTTAAGTTGTTCTTCTGCCATATCAATGGAATCTGAAAATATCACTAGGATCATCTGCAAAGGCTAGACAGTCGATTGTAAGATTCATATACTTGTACCCTAGCCTTACGTCATTTTATTAGCCTACTTTCGATTTTTGCAAAAAATGAAAGTAGACTTATGAGATCAACACAGGGCGAAAAAAGTGTGTCTGTCTGTGTGTGTGAGTCTCTGTGTGTGTGTGTGTGTATGTGCGTGTGTGAGAGTCTCTCTGTGTGTGTGTGTGTGTGTGTGTGTCTGTGTGTGTGTGAGTGTGTGTACTCTGAATGTCTGTCCCCCCCCCCCCTATCAATTCAAACACAGTGAATGCGAATTGAACGAAATTTGGTAGAAAGGTAGCACTAGCAAAGGACACCTCAGTGTCATGTTTTATATCGCCGCCATCTTGACGGAAACGTAATGGCGGCCACACAAATGTTCAAAGCTTAAATCAAATTACGACTAACCTAATCATCCGATCTCTACCAAATTTTGCAATAACATACCTTTATGGGGGGAGCATCCTTTGACCAAACCCATAGGCCATCAGCGTAATAGTTTGCGGATGGCGGCCATCTTTGTGTGAAAATCGATTCCCCCTATTAATTCGAACACGGTGCAACCGAATGGAACGAAATTTGGTACAGAGGTAGTACTATTAAAAGGCACCTCAGTGTCATGTTCTATAACGCCGCCATCTTGACGGAAACGTAATGGCGGCCACACAAATGTTCAAAGCTTAAATCAAATTACGACTAACCTAATCATCCGATCTCTACCAAATTTTGCAACAACATACCTTTATGGGGGGAGCATCCTTTGACTAAACTAATTGGTCATCAGCGTAATAGTTTGCGGATAGTGGCCATCTTTGTGTGAAAATCGATTACCCCTATTAATTCGAACACGGTGCAACCGAATGGAACGAAATTTGGTACAGTGGTAGTACTAACAAAAGGCACCTCAGTGTCATGTTTTATATCGCCGCCATCTTGACGGAAACGTAATGGCGGCCACACAAATGTTCACATTTTAAATCAAATTACGATTAACCTAATCATCCGAGCTCTACCAAATTTTGTAACAACATACCTTTATAGAAGAAACATCCTTTGACCAAATAACTAGGTCATTAGCCTAATAGTTTGCGGATGGCGGCCATCTTTGTGTGAAAATCAATTCCCCCTATTAATTCAAACACGGTGAAACCGAATGGAACGAAATTTGGTACAGAGGTAGCATTAGCAAAGGGCATCTCAGTGTCATGTTTTATATCGCCGCCATATTGACAGAAACGTAATGGCGGCCACACAAATGTTCAAAGCTTAAGTTAAATTACGACTAACATAACCATCCGATCTCTACCAAACTTTGCAACAACATTCCTTTATGGAGGGAGCATCCTTTGACCAATCTAATAGGTTATTAGCCCAATAGTTTGCGGATGGCGGCCATCTTTATGTCAAAATTGATTCCCCCTATTAATTCGAACACGGTGGAACCGAATGAACGAAATTTGGTACAGAGGTAGCACTAGCAAAGGGCACCTCAGTGTCATGTTTTATATCGCCGCCATCTTGACAGAAACGTAATGGCGGCCACACAAATGTTCAAAGCTTAAATCAAATTACGATTAACCTAATCATCCAATCTCTACCAAATTTTGCAACTACATACCTTTATGGAGGAAGCATCCTTTGACCAATCTAATAGGCCATTAGTTTAATAGTTTGCGGATGGCGGCCATCTTTATGTCAAAATTGGATCCCCCTATTAATTCGAACACGGTGGAACCGAATGAACGTAATTTGGTACAGAGGTAGCACTATCAAAGGTCACCTCAGTGTCATGTTTTATATCGCCGCCATCTTGACGGAAACGTAATGGCGGCCACACAAATGTTCAAAGCTTAAATCAAATTACGATTAGCCTAATCATCCGATCTCTAGCAAATTTAGCAACAACATACCTTTATGGAGGGAGCATCCTCTGACCAAACTAATAGGTCATCAGCCTAATATTTTGCGGATGGCGGCCATCTTTGTGTGAAAATCGATTCCCCTTATCAATTCGAACACGGTGAAACCGAATGGAACGAAATTTGGTACAGAGGTAGCACTAGCAAAGGGCACCTCAGTGTCATGTTTTATATCACCGCTATCTTGACGGAAACGTAATCGCGGCCACCCAAATGTTAAAAGCCATAATGCAATTACGACCAACCTAATAATCTAGTCTCTACCAAATTTTGCAACACCATATCTTTATGTGGGAAACATATTCAGACCAAACTGCAAGAACATCAGCCCAATAGTTTGCAGATGGTGGCCAAGTATGTGTGCAAATCGATTCCCCCTATCAATTCAAACACGGTGAAACCGAATGGAACGAAATTTGGTACAGAGGTAGCACTAGCAAAGGGCACGTCAGTGTCATGTTTTATATCACCGCTATCTTGACGGAAACGTAATCGCGGCCACCCAAATGTTAAAAGCCAAAATGTAATTACGACCAACCTAATAATCTAGTCTCTACCAAATTTTGCAACACCATATCTTTATGTGGGAAACATATTCAGACCAAACTGCAAGAACATCAGCCCAATAGTTTGCAGATGGTGGCCAAGTATGTGTGCAAATCGATTCCCCCTATCAATTCAAACACGGTGAAACCGAATGGAACGAAATTTGGTACAGAGGTAGCACTAGCAAAGGGCACCTCAGAGTCATGTTATATATCACCGCTATCTTGACGGAAACGTAATCGCGGCCACCCAAATGATAAAAGCCAAAATGTAATTACGACCAACCTAATAATCTAGTCTCTGCCAAATTTTGCAACACCATATCTTTATGTGGGAAACATATTCAGACCAAACTGCAAGAAGATCAGCCCAATAGTTTGCAGATGGTGGCCAAGTATGTGTGCAAATCGATTCCCCCTATCAATTCAAACACGGTGAAACAGAATTGTACGAAATTTGGTACAGAGGTAGCACTAGCAAAGGGCACCTCATATTCATGTTTAATATCCCTATAGCACGTTGTATTTCAACAAGCTACTACAACCAACATTCAATCATACTCCTTGAAAAGGACAAAGAGTTATAACAATACGCATGCATTTAGGAGAAAGTAGGCTATATGTTCTTTACTGAACATCTTGTTATTATTGAGAAAGATACACAGTTAGCCAAACCATTTCTAGCCTATTTTAGAATTTTATCTATTATATTCAATGACTTATTAAACTTTTAATAAGTTTGAAATGTAATGATTTTCAGTCGGTCAACAGGGTCAACCGAAAAGCATTAAATTTCGATTATTAAGGCAGCACTGAAAAGTGGCTTCCAATACGATAACGTTAATATTGATTTGACGGATTTGTTATTACTAATTATATATACAAGATATTCTACTTATATAGCCTACTTCGGTGGCGTAGTTGGTAGCATGCTGAGCTTCTGTCCCCAAGATCGCGGGTTCGAACTCGGCCGAAGTCGCCGGTTCTTTTAAGAGCGTTAAAAATCCCTCAGTAGTCTGTGCCTTCCTTCGGAGGAGAAGTAAAGCCGGCGGTCCCATGTCATCGATTTATGGCATGAAAAAGAACCTTCCAATAACAACACTTGTGGAAGCTATAATTTGTAGGTTAATTTGATAACGCTAAATTAGTTCCAACGTTCGCCGCCAGGTGCAATTAACACCGGTTATCAGACAAATTCTACACACACCGCGATGTCGCATCCCCTAAACTAAGGAACCAACCAACCTACTTGCATAGCTAAAAAACATTTCACTAAACGATATACTTGAACTAGAAGCAGTGTTTATCACTGTAAATTATTCTACAATATTTTTTATATTAGAGCAGGAATCAAAGTTCCCATGCTTTGAGCTGAGCCCATAATTCCGTCCCCACATGACGCAAAACACAGACAAATATCGCTCGAGTTGGTAACAACTTGACAAGCAGCCTCGGCTGGAACTACCTGTTGACATTCAAGATTTGTTGCGCTTTCATCTTTTGTCCAATGACATCACAAAGGTGACAGTCTTCTTTAGTTAAATTGCATTTTTAGAATCTCTTGATAATAAACTATTATTCGCCAAGTTCCCGACTACCATATGCTGGTGGTTGTGCTGTTCATTCATTTAGGGTCATTTATCGCCGTGGGGACAGATGACCTCGTAGTTCCTGTCCTTAAAACAACAATAACTAACTTAGCCCCGTGTACTTGAGTGTAGCCTATATATACATGCATACAGTCAGAGTGAGGATTTGTCTAATAACCTGCGTTATCGTTGTGTCTGTGGTAGTCTAGTGTCAGTATTTGTAATTTAGGCCAGGATTAGGATTTAGTCAGCTGTGGCCATTAGTTAGGAACCATCCCGGCATTTTTCTATAGTAGAAATGGGAAACCACGGAAAACCACTTCTAAGATGATCGAGGTGGGAATCGAGCTTATCTCTTTTCAGTTTAGCCTCAAGATGATTAGTGTTCCTGCCCTCAGATCAGAAGTACATTTCTTGGTAGAGCCGGGAATTGAACCCGGATCTCTAGTGCCACAAACAAGAATGCTAGCCGCTACAGCAGGCACTATGTTGTACAGCCTAAAATAACAAAGAAGCTATATCTGGAAGTGCACATGGCAATTGCTTCTCTCAAAAATCCACGTTGCTGCAATTACTTTGTGCGAGGCCGTTCACCTTAACCGGACTACAAGTGTCACGTGTTCATGAGGGGAAGGGACGTACATGTTGTTGACGTGTTATCCTCCCTTTTCGTGAAACCGGCCTGAATATCAGCTGGCTAGTGGTGTTTCGTGGTTCCCAGTCTTGTGCACAGTAGTAGAATTACAATTTCCGTGTCTACCTGGCGAATGTTATGTTCCCGGCAGCCTAGTCATAATTATACACATGACCCACGTGCTTCCAATTTCTGTATGCTGGACGAAATACAGAGCTTCAACCTCTGGATGTAATTCGTGGTTCATCAGCACCACCATTATTCTTCTTCTTTCGTCGTTAGGGCCACCAATGGACCACGGTGCTTGTGTTTTAGTAGTAGTGGTTGTCTGCATTTCTGGAGTCCTTGGTCAATTGTTAGGAGGCTTCTTTCGTGCTTATATCTTGAGCTTTTCTGTTGGCCAGGCATTATTATTCTCTCCTGTATACACGACTATTGTTATAGAAGGCGGGAGACGATCACAAACGACATTCTACTGCAAGTTGGTCACATTTACGTGGTGGGGAAGTTTAAAACTTTCCAACTGATTGGCAAGTATTAAGAAGGACAGATTTTTGGTCACCTGTCACTGTATCCCAATACATGCAGGTTTCTCTTCAGAGATGTTGTTACTAGGCCTACACCTGTTGCTAAGAGGACAATTATCTTATTATATAGGATGTCCCACCTAACTCTGCGACCTCAAATATTATCGAAATGAAACAAGATGTGAAAGATCAACTTGCGCAGGAATGTAGCCCCGTCAGGGGGTCACACAATGGGAGGATATGCACAATCCAGGAAATTATAACAATACCACTTTCAACGCAAAGTTAGCATTTTTAAATGAAGCATACATGTTTTTCCTAGCAAAATCAAAAGTAAACATACAATTATTGATAACAGAATTGGTTTCACTTCTCTAAACCTCGTACCTTCTGAAATAACTAACGTTGTAGAGGATGGCAATGGAGACACTGTTTGTCACGTTTAACACAAGTGTAGAACTGTGCACATAGTACAAAAGGTACAATTACAGATTTCCTAAACAAACGTGTGGCCTATAGCTTAAAGAAACGTCATGTTTTTAAATTACATCCAGCACGGAAAAGGCATTCACAAGTAAGCAGAAACATCTTAACTGATGAAACTGTGTCACTTCAGCAGATGTTCAATGTGACCACCGTTTGCATCAATGCACTTCTGTAGACGGTGAGCAAGAGAGCGTTGTACTGATCCCAGTGTTTCCACAGATATTTCCGCACTCGCCGCAGCAATTCGCTGTTGCATATTCGCTATTGTATTTGGGACTTCCTGATAGACTGATAGACAGACGACCAGACCCGGAGCCACGAGTTTACTGAGAAGTGCAGCTGTAATGCTACTGTCTTGTTTCCAGAATGCTTTCAGTACAGCGATGCAAACAATTCAGCTGTGTGTAGGCCAACGGCGCGCACTACACAGTTGTTAAACGTCGCGAACAGTGTCTCCTTTACCGTCCTCTACAACTTGAGTTATTTCAGAAGGTACGAGGTTTAGAGAAGTGAAACCAATTCTGTTATCAATAATTGTATTTTTACTTTTGATTTTGCTAGAAAAAACATGTATGTTCCATTTAAGAAAAGGTAACTTTGCGTTGAAAGTGGTATTGTTATAATTTCCTGGATTGTGCATATCCTCCCATTGTGTGACCCCCGGACGTGGCTACATTCCTGCGCAAGTATATTTTTCACACCTTGTTTCATTTCGACAATATTTGAGGTCGCAGAGTTAGGTGGGACATCCTGTATAATACGCTAAGGTGTATGTTTCACAAAACTCATGCTCCTAAACCAGAGGCGTGGTTTGTACCAAAATCTTCCAAATCGTCTAATTTCGTCTCGCATTTCTTGAAAAGTTGACGGCAATATATTTATTTGTTTATAAAGTGCTTTCAAACAAATAAACAAGACGATAGCCCCTGGACGAACTGTTTCGCGTACAGCCCGTATAGCACTAGAGCTAGGCGGGTAGTCTGTGCACATGGGGCCTACACAAACCATTATGCGCGAGTTCTCGTGCGGGTCTGCTAGTTATTACAATTATCATTATTATTATGATTATTATTAATATAGTGCGACCGGGTGGCTCAGTACATTAACGCATAAGGCAACGGGGACAGGCTATCTCCAGATTCGCTAAGCGAGTGGGTTCAAAGCCGCTGTAAACCGTCCCTGAAATGTTTCCTCGTGTTTAACTCCAGGCAAAATGCCGGTACAGTAACTTTAATAGGCCGGCCAAGGTTAACACCTTTCCAGTGTAGCCTATTCATTTATTTAATTTTCTCACTCCGTAACTGTGCTCAATATATATTGTGCACCACGGCTGCGATGGCAGCTGCAGCAAGACTAGAGATCAGATGTTCGAATCTCGGTGCTGACAGCTGCTGTTCTGAGCATAGTTTTCCCAGGACTTTCCACACTTCCTCCAGGCAAATTCTGGGATAGTGCCTTATTTCAAGACCCGGGGCACCTATCTCATCCCTGTCCCTAATAAAGGCCGACATACACTACTACAGTCATCACATAAATACAGGTGATCAGACAAGCTAAACACACATCTAAATACACGGGACTAATGAACGTGATGTCCCCAGTTCCTAAAATAAATTAATAAAGAATACCTCTGTTTACATTGATATCAGGAAGGTCATCCAGCCATAGAAACTACTTAGAAACTCAGCTGCAACCCTATATGAATGGAAATAGTACGGTGGTGGTGATTGTATTTTTAAAGTGCGTAACATATAGGTCACCTGCCCGGATAGAATTTCTTACTTATACATTGGTATCAGATTGTTATGCAAGCAGAACGTATAACCATACTGAAGGTACAGACACAGTATTGACGAGTTAGCGTCCAAGTTGACGACTTCCACTACTATTGACATCAGAAATCTACATTTCCTTGCCGCAATACATCCTCCTTCCGTCTACAATTCAATTTCGCGAGCTGCCCACACGGAGTGAAAGATGGGGAAATGATGTAGTGGTCAGTCGATTGAATTTTCATCCTTCTTATCCCAGTTCTATCTCCCTCGTATCCCGAAGCGATCTCCGATCAGGAAGATGATTGCTACAAGATATTTCTGTTACGCTGAGATCATTGAATTATTAGCCTAAGTTATTCAGCTCATGCTTTACTCTAGTCCACCTACACAGGGTGTACATCAAATAGTCCAACTGCGTTCATCTGCAGACAGATAACACCGTTCTCGTCAAACCATCATGGAAAAATGCCACGAAAGGTCCTGAGTTCATCTGGTAAACCTTATAATTTGTGGTGGTATTTATTAGAATTTATTAAACGAATAAAATTAACCAATGTATGGGGCGTGATGGCACAGCTGTCAAGCTGCTTGCCTCCCAATAACCCAATAATATGGACTGGATTCGATTACCTGTAATTGTATAACTTATGACATGTCATGAAATGTCGTGAAATGTCATGTCACGTCCTACGGTTCGTATTCCGCGTTAAAGAAAAGGCAGGTCCCTCTGCTTATGATCACGAGATTAACTACAAACGACTTTCCTCTTTATCGGATGTACTGTATGTATTTCTATCCCCTTTAATTCAGATCTGAGGGCTGGAACGGAGTACACTCGGCCTCTTAAGGTAAAACTGAGAAGTGGTGCGTTCAATACCCATCTCAGCCATCCTGGAAGTGGTTTTCCGCGGTTTCCCACTTATACTCCAAGGAAATGCCGATATGGTCCTTAACGTAAGGCAACAGCCGTCTCCTACCTAATCCTCACCTGAATTACAAATAAACACATTAAAACAGACTCCACAATAACGCAGGTTATCAGACAAATTTTACGCTCACCCAAGTACCTGGGGATAAATGTCCACGATGTCCAAGCCCCTCAAATGAAAACACAACAAATGCAAAAAATAGTATTGTACATCATCAAGGTGGGCGCATGGTGGCACAGCGGTCAAGCTGTTGACCTCTCACCACGTCGGACAGGGTTCGATTCCCGGTCAATGCAAGTGAGATTTTCGAAGTAAAATGTCATGTCCTGTGGTTCTGAATTCACGTAAAAAAGGAGATCCCGTGGCTCATGATCACGAGATTAACGGTCACGTAAAGCTATAAACTTTCTTTCCTTTCCCTTCATCACCAAGAGGTGCCAATCGGTCCAAAATAATACAAAGAATATGCGATTAAAAGGAGACATAAGGGAAAATGTAGCGTTCACGGTACTACTAAAATTCATCAAGTAACCAAAACAAGTCCCAAATGACCTCGTTGTTTTTGTTGCTGATTTATTTTGGGCATTTGCGACATGATGTGCATGCAGCCGGTGTATTTTGGATGGGTATGGAGTCGATCTGATAACCTGTGTCATTGTAGCAGTGTACTAGTAATTAGAGGGGGTGTCTAGGATTTGGAAGGAGGTGGCACTGGCCTTAAGATAAGAAAAATCCCGGCATTTGCCTGGAGTGGAAGTAAGAAGCCATGGGAAACTACTTCTAATACAGCGGAGGTGGAAATCAGATCCATCCCTTCTCAATTTTGCCTCACGAATTTGAGAGCACCACGTTCCAACGCTCAGCCAAAATGTCTTGGCCGAGCCGGGAATCGAACCCAGAACCTCCCGATCAGGAGTCTAAATACGTACCCTGAGACCACAGAAGGAGGCATTGACTTGTCGCTTTAGTTGACCACACTGGATGGTAGCTTAAAACGAGTTGGTTGATTGAAGTGGTTGAAATATAAAACTACTTGCGTTATGTAACCAATGTAACAGTATGCCTGCAATAGTGGTTATGTATGACAGTGTAGTCACTGGAAGCAGACAATGAGCAAGCCAACGTATTGAGCCCCATGGAGTAGAAGAAATGAAGAGGCATCCATAGACTTTCTTGTACATCGGCACTATAGATGGTATTGCTTGCCACGGTGGGTGAGTGGTTAACGTGTCGGTCTACCAATCCCAAGCTTGCAGGTTCGCTCCTGGCCGTGGTAAGTTTTTTTTGAAAGGCGGCAAAAATTTACGTCACGCATGTCATACGATGTTGGCATGTCAAATAATCCATTTGAATTCAGTAGGCCGTGTTCATAATGGCAAAATTAATCTCGGGAGTTTCCGCCAACACAAAGTTTCTAATTTCTCTACTAGAAAGCGCTATAGTGTTCAAGGAGCTTAGATATCTATCTCCTTGGCTTTCATAGTGCTTCAAGGAACAACGAAATTCGACATGCAAGCTACCTTCTGGGTGTCAAATAACAAAGCTTGCACTCGGTACCCGAGGCCATATGGTATTATTATTATTATTATTATTATTATTATTATTATTACTATTATTATTATTATTATAGATGGTATTGAGTTGTCAGCTCCATGCTCGGCCTACTTTACTTCCAGGAATTACACTACTACTCATTTTTCATCAAAGCGGAGTGAACCGCAAGACCACTTGCTTTTATAAAACTGATGAATTTGATTCTAACAAGGGAAATATCAGGTAAGATAGGCCGAAACCTATCTTGAAACTTTGTGGACGCAATCGCTGTACTATAAAAGGACAACGTGCGGAAAATCAGCCGCCAGATTGAACTGCAAGGCTCCGAAATCGTACCTGACATCCTGGTACGCAGGCATGACGGCTGGCGGAGCTGGACATCCCTGCGTCATTCGATAGTGGGGCGTATATGCTGACTAGAGCGTGCGGCTGCTTCCAACCGGCCTTGAGTGCCAACATGTACGGTACTCGCTACTTTCCATTGATTTATATGAGAGATTCGCCACATGATTTCGGAGCCTTGCAGTTCAATCTGGTGGCTGATTATCCGCACGATGTCCTCTTATAGTACCGATTGCATCGACAAATTTTCAAGATAGGTTTCGACCTGTTTTACCTGACCCACTTCCGGGGTGGGAATTGAAGTCACTCCCTACTTAACTACGAAATTGTCGGAATAAACTCTGGATATTTTACATTGTTTCACACAATTAGATAAATGTAAAACAAAAATAATCGAATGCAGCTTAAAGAAACCATAAACCCCTATCGATGTCAAATTAGCAGGTGAAAAGCTAAAGGAAGTAGGAGACTTCTGCTACTTAGGAAACAAAATAATTAGCGATGGACGAAGCAAAGAGGATATAAATAGTAGGTTGGATCAGGCAAGGAAAGCATCTCTAGAGAAAATAAATCTGTTGACATCGAATATACGAGTAGATTTAGGTATTACAAAGTCATTTTTAAAAGCTTTTGTCTGGAGCGTGGCGCTCTATGGAAGTGAAACTTGGACTGTTGGCACAGCAGAGAAGAGGAGAATAGAAGCATTTGACATTTGGTCTTACAGGAGAATGATGATGATCAGTTGGGTAGATAGAGCTACAAATGAAGAAGTATTAATACGAGTGGGAGAGGAGAGATGTTTCTGGCGACTGCTAATGAAGAGAAGAACTACTGTAGGTTGATAGGACACATACCAAGATACCCAGGTTATAGCAAACTTAGTTGTGAAAGGAAGTGTCGAGGACAAGAACTGTAGGGGTAGACCAAGGTTAGATTATGTTAAACAGATTGCCTCGGATGTAAGGTGTGGTAGCTATGTAGAGATGAAACTATTACCTCAGGACAGAGATCCCTGGAGTGCTGCAACAAACCAGTCAAAAGAATGAAGACTCAAGCAACAACACACAATTAAAAGGAACACATTACTTGGTCAACAAATGTACTGTTTTATGATCAAACATTTTTAGAAAACAATTTCCTCAAAAGGAGAAGATCTATCTGTAATTTCCTATCCTGTATTTCGAATATCTAATAAAGTGTCCATTTCGAGTTGATTAGCGAAACAGAGAGGGTTCATGGATTTCCAAGCCTAGTATAAACATTTACCATGACCAGACTGTGCTTGTAAACTATGTGGATCTCTTTGTCATGTAATGAAGTGCTGCAATTGGCTGAAATCGCTGACAAAACTCTATGCAGAAATACATTCTAACGACCAATTCGTAATAATTTACCAGAATTGTATACGATGCACATGAATATGAAAAGGGCCTGTTTGTCAGGTATTGTGTTGTCATCATTCCTGTAGCTAAGTAGTTAAAATTGAATTTTAATGGCCTATCATGATTAGCATCATCTACAAAATGAACTTAGGACTTTCAAAACTAGTACTTATAATGTAGAATACTAGCTGGTTACCCGTCCTTCGTACAGGTAGAAAATGTACTTGGTAGGAGGCGTGGTGGTGCAGAGGTAAGTTGCTTGCCTATCACCAAGGTTCGATTTCCGGTCAATGCATGTGACATTTTCCGAATGAAATACAGTATAACGTCCTGTGGTTAAGACGTAAAATTGGAGGTCTCGTGGATTTGATTGCGAGAGTCACGGTCAGGTAAAACTAGAAGCTTCTTTTTTGTACTTATATGTGTATCTTACAATCTGAACATGTTTATTTATCTAACGTAAACTGTCAATCGAAAACAAAATTTAACAGCGAGGAGCGTGAGCAAGGGTAAATATATGCAACCTGCAGCACCTGATACTGAAATGAAACGTACCGTTTGCTACCATATTGAAACAGTGAAACATTTCGAAACGGCAATAGTCCTTAGGTTTTCCCTGTGCTTGTGCAAAATCTGAGCTAAAGCGGTTGACAGGTAGGCTACCACCAGACTCTAATCTAGACTGTACTGGAAATAGAACGTGTTGAGTAAGTAAGTAAGTACCGTGTAACTTGACTATTATCTGACAGAAAACAGTACTATAATGAGGCTCATTATAACACTATTTTTCATTATGAAACAGTTTCTCCCACCAATCAGAGCTCAAGAAACAGTTGTTTGACCAATTAGATAATTAGATGCGCTGAGTTCCACGGCCTTCTAATGTAAATCACACTGCCTGGCCTAGTGTCATAGTAGAGTAATCGAGGTGGCCATGGTCAAATACAAGGAATTCCCTGCGTCTCATGCGCTCTGTTCAGTACATAAAACTGGCGAAATCGTGACAGATATTTATGAATATTTTTGTTCGAACATAAAATAGTTATAATAATTATCGTCGAACATAAACAGTCGTATGCAACTCGCCTATAATGGTAATTAAGACATTCGTATGGAAATTATAAAACTCGCATACGTTCGTTTTATAAACATACTTGTGTCTTAATTATTGCCATTATAGGCTCGTTGCATAGTGTACTATTACGGGACTTGGGGCATCTTGGTCATCAGCCCGTGTGCTTGGGTATGTGCTCAATAATGTCGGACAATCTGATTTTCTGTAGTGACTATAGTAGTATGTGTACAACTGTAATTATTAAGGCTGCCTTGAAATCAGGTTGTATCCCGGTATTTGCCTGGAGTGAGTGTGGGAACACCAGGGAGAGAAATGTACTCGGGTTAGTCGCTGCCAGCGCAAGGACTCGAACCTCCGATCTTCGAACTTGCTGCAGCTCCCCATGGTGGTGGTGGTGATGGTGGTTGCTGCGAGTGATATAAAGCATACTGCTACGCCCCGGGGTAGCTCTTAAGTAATGTACCTAAATACACAATTACCGCACATGCTAATTAAAATATTTACACTAATAAATTAATGTTCACAGAAATGTGGATGGTTCAGTAAATTATATGAAATAGCCTACGGCCACAAAGAAACGGTAACAGGTGTTTCATGTCTAAAATGAAATTGGTGAATCGTACAAGAGACCAACAAAACAGGAGTTAAAAAGAAAGAAAGAAAGAAAGAAAGAAAGAACCTTTATCGCCATCCAACACACCACACTTTTGATAAGGTCCCTAAAGCTTCTGAAAACTGTCAGCAAAAATCTCTGCATGATTCTATCGCATAACCACTGCAACACGTTCTGGGATTGCCACAACGAAATTGGACTTTCGCAGACGATTACAGTATTTCTGCGTCGCGGGAATGACGGTAAACACAATTAAATTGATTATCAATTCACTTCGTGATCGAACTGGGCGTAGCTGGTCTCTTCCGCGGTGGAGGTAGTTCGCTGAAAGAGTAGATCCTGATCACACGTGGCTAATAAATCTAATAATAATAATAATAATAATAATAACGATATTGTTATTAGTTTTACGTCCGTTTTAACTACCGTGGCTTTAAGAGGCGTGGGGTGCCAGAATTTTGCCCTGAAGGGGATCTCTAACGGGCCAGTAAATCTACAAACACGGCTTCCTCGTATTTGCGCACCCTCAAATGCGAACCGACTACGCCAGGATTCGATTCTGCAACCTTGTACACAGCAGGCGAGAACGTTACCACTGAGCCACGCAGCCAGTTCCAGTTCTGAGGTTTGTGGAACCTAATTAATAAACTGGGTTCCCGTAACAGATCTTCCGCTTACCCATATCTTCACGTGTGGTGTCCTTCCTCCACCATCAATCTTTTATAGAGTCAGTTACCGATCTTCTGCCGGTGTATATTGTACTTACTCTTCCATGTCTGAGATTCTACTGCAATAGTTGACGGCCGAACCATCCTCAGGTGTATCCCTTCTGTCTCGAAAACGTTCCAACTAGTCCTAAACTCATTTTCGCCACATGACATTCAATCCTCACACTTATATCAACATGTCCTGTGGTTTTTGTTTCCGATTTCCTCAATTTGAAGAAGAAATTGAAACTCAATTATTTTCAATTGCTCTCTGACACCAGCATAACTCTTACACCTCGAGGGGTAGCGGCTAGCATTCTTGGCTGTCATCCCGGAGATTCAGGTTCGATTCCCGGCTCTGCCAAGAAATTTAATTCTGATCTGAGGGCAAGAATGGGGTACTCTCAACCTCGAAAGGCAATATTGATAAGAAAATTCTGTAAGTGGTGTGCTATGGTTTCCCATTTCTACTACACACAAATGCGGGGATGGTTTCTAACTTCAGGGCATGGACAAGTTCTAAATCATCTTTTGAATTCCAAATACACAAACTATTACACACGTTACACCGCAGAATAATTCTACACACACCCAAGTACACGGGGCTAAATGACTACTGTAAGATGTCCAAGCCCCTCAAATGAAACAGCAATAACCACAATATGTGAGTGCCCAGAGCAGCCACGTGTTCTCCATGTCAGATTGCGCTTCTTGTTATGTGTTTGTTTAGCAACATGGATGAACACCCCCCTTAGGTATCCGTCCATTCTCTGAACCGGATATGCCAGAGAAGACACTGGCCTTCGTGCCACGAAACTTTAAGAGAATAAATACCGACAAATACTCTCTAAATTGAAAATGACACTGGGAGGCTAAACGAGTTGGAGCTCAAGATTGTTCCAGCACGATCCGAATGGCGACCAGTTGGCCATGGCAGGTAGTATAACTTACATACGTCACAAAAAACAAACGCGGAGGACAATATATCTTGTCAGCATTTCCTCCCACTAAGTGTAGGGAACAGACTGATAGTGGTCGCCACTAACTATAATAACAATAAAGCAAGACGAGACTCTTTGTCTCCTCGTCCGACCTAGCCGTATCGATCTACAGCGTGATGTAACAACAGGCCCTGAATGCACTAACCCTTCCACTGTAGAATAGCAAACATTGTTAATATGCTGATTTCATATCAAGTCCATTAATCTTCATTTATGATATCGCCCCGTGGACATAAGGGTAAGGTTCAACTTCGTGTGATATAGCCATATTCCAAGTCAATTATCCTCCATATGTATTCCCAGGGGCGTAATTAGAAAACCTTCCTGAGTTGAACCTACCGGTTCAATCAGCCAGCTCGATCAGTCCGCCTACATCTCATCTTTCATTTTTTATCAACTCTGATTTGTCCGCGCTTAGTGGAGACACTATAGGCCTACTCTGAATTACCAATAAAGCTCTCTGACAGCTGTCAAAGCTAGCACGTGGGGAAATGCTGCGTTGCCTCTGAGGCAGATCATGACTCATAACATTCCAAGAGACTTGCAGGAAGACACAAATAATAATTTTATTAATGCAGCCAATGGCCATGTAGTTTTCTTTTCAGGACGGGTCAGGGAAGGGATATTGGAAGGAAATCGGCCGTGGACCTATTGAAGACACAAATACTGGGTAAGTTAGCCCCCCTGCCAGACCGTGACGAGTGAAGACACGCTGAGTCAAACCATGTGCTTAATGCTGTGTCGGCATACATTGCAACATTGCTCACTGTTGCCATAGAGACCGTTACCCCTCTCGTCTCCACTCCTCACCTCACCAATCAAGCGGATGACAGTTTTCACCGAGCATCTTTTGTAAATCAGAGTATAGTAGTTTTTTTTTTCTTTTTAGCGTATGGCTTTTAGTGCCGGGAGTGTCCGAGGACATGTTCGGCTCGCCAGTTTTTGTAGCTGCTTCCAGGCGGACACCCAATGGGTGAGCTACACGTACCGCCACGTGTGGAGTGTTGTCTGCGGAGGAAAGTTTGAATGTAAGGACGAGGAGTTGGAAGGTAGCGGCTGTGGTCTATAGTTAGGGCCCAACCCCGGCATTTGCCAGGAAGGAAGATGGGAAACCATAGAAGACCATCTTCAAGGTTGCTGGCGGGGGGATTCGAACCTCCTCGCCTCCCGGACGTGAGCGACTGCCAGCAGTCGTCATGCCCCGTAACGACCACGGCTAACTCACCTGGTAGTATAGTAGTGTGTTGACAGCACGACGTAATAGGATCTCACTCAGTGATTCAACGCACATTGCTGCTGAGATAATTTAATACACAGACTGAGGTGTCTAATTGTGGTCTTGTACAAAGCGCAAGGAGTACTGAAAAAAGCTCGGTTCCAAGCTCTGTGAACTTGCGCTGTGAGGGGAAGGGGCAGGCGAGAAGAGAAGGGTCTGCCAACAGCCCGCTGTGTTATTAGTATTTCTGTCTATTTCAATACTGCTAACATAGGGCCGATGCTCAAACCACTGTGGTGTTGCGAATGAGTTATGATCATGATGATAATTGTTTTAAGGGGCCTAACATCTAGGTTATCGGCCCCTGATGGTTTGGGTGATCGTGATGATGAAAATGAAATGCAAACTAAAAACTAAAACTAACTACTAACCTACATACTAGAAGAAGAAATGGAAAACTAAAGAAGAATAAGGCAAATAAAGGACAGGAGGAAAAGAAATGCCCTCAACCCTCGAAGAATGCGGATTGAGGGACTTTGAAGGAAGGCGAGCCATGAAAGGCAGATAGGAAAGTGAAAGAGAAGAGGGTCCTCCCCAAAGGTAAGGGACAAAAGGGGAAAACGGACCCAGCTCAGGAAACTCTCGGGGTCGCCAACTCCTGAACTCACCAGCCGTGAGCCCTTGAGGGTGTAGTATTATCTAGGGTGCACCAAAAGTGGTGGGGCTACATACACCCGGCCTCCTTGAGGGCCTTGAGCAGAAGGTAGGAGATAACATGAAAAGAAAAAGAAGGCTGACCCCTCGCAGAAGGAGGGTATCAGAAAAGATGAGACAAGGGCCAATTATGGCGGAAAATGAAGAGACTCCATAGGCATCGGATACCCTAATACCGTCGGGGTCGGAAGAGAACAAGAGTTGACCAAGTTAGGTCGACAGGAAAGAAGACAGAGAGGAGCCCGGTACAAGTAAGTGGAAGCAATGCCAGACTCAGCTGGGGCCCCGTGGTCGCCAACCCACGTCCCACTAGAACGAATGAGTGAGTGAGACACCGACCAATGTATTTGGTTCTGTTACTACGCACTGACCGGGAACCCAGCACGTCTGCCTCGAGATATGGTCATTGTCAGCGATCCATATTCCTTTCAGGTTCACGAAGCTTGGACCCAAGCAGCAAATCCAAGATCAATCTACGTTCATATAGCACAGTGACTTTTATTATTGTTAATAACCTACCTCATTGGGCTTGTAAAAGTTTTATCTACAATCCATTGCGTTCCACTGTTCCTTTGGTGTTTAACTAGTCACTCCTAGGCTTCCTCTTTATACTGCTACAGACACCACAATAACACAGGCCAACATATAAATTCCACACACACCCAATTACACGGGGCTAAATGACCACGATGTCCAAACCCCTCAAATGAAACAACAACATTTAATTCCCACTCTGTATATTAGCTTAGATTCACCCTCAGAATATATTTTACAGACAGAAATCGCCGCACTTTGGACCAAGATATTTCCCAAGAACGCAGCTAAACAGCGTCTGTGGCGTATCTTCGAGCGTGAAAGCTGAACCAATTTAACGTCGCTGTCACACACGAATGCTGGACTGATCAAAAAAGTCCTCTCGGCACGCCGGAAGGCGGAGGTAGATTTCACCGGACAAACTTGGGGATAGGCGAACATAGGTAGAATATGCAGGTTTTCGTAGAAGGATCAGACCTCATTTATTGCGAGAAAGTATTTTATAATTGGAGATTAATTAACTTTGTTTTTCGTCATTTTATGCATATTTTAAACATTTTATTGTCTTATGATGACGGTAACCTTCTTGTCATTTGGAGTCCATTTTTAGCCTACTTTCGATTTTTGCAAAAAATGAAAGTAGACTTATGAGATCAACACAGGGCGAAAAAAGTGTGTCTGTCTGTGTGTGTGTATGTGTGTGTGTGAGTCTGTGTGTGTGTATGTGTGTGTGTGAGTCTGTGTGTGTGTGTGTGTGTGTGTGTCTGTGTGTGTGTGTGTACTCTGAATGTCTGTCCCCCCTATCAATTCGAACACGGTGAAACCGAATTGAACGAAATTTGGTACAGAGGTAGAACAAGCAAAGGGCACCTCAGTGTCATGTTTTATATCGCCACCATCTTTACTAAAAATGAATGGCGGCCACTCAAACGTTCAAAACGTAAAATCAAATAACGACTAACCAAATCATCCGATCTATACCAAATTTGGTAACAACATACCTTCGTATAGGATGCGTCTTGTGACCAAACTACAAGGTCGTCCGCCATACCATTTCAGGATGGCGGCCGTGCGAATTATGCAAACTTTATAATCCATATCATGGGACCCACCAGTTCCGATTATCGAGCCGAGAATCGTTTTAACTGTTCTAAAGGAAGAGGCACGTTCGAAATTAAAAGTTTATTTTGTAATAGTATAGTGCAGACGTGATTTTAAAAAGCTGAGCCGATTCAGTAATAAGACAAGATGGCAGCGGATATCTTGTGCCTGACTTATATTTCATTAATTTGAGTATTGCATGCAATATAGCGTACTGATACAAAATAAATAAACTTTGTATGAAATGCTTTATATATAAATAATATACTCCAGTGATGAAATCGTTTAGTATAAATCATTATTTGCTAACAAGTTCTATGTAAGTCATTTTATATAGAACGATATTCGTTGACACAATTAGCTCAGTGGTAGAGCGTTAGCCTATCGGTCAAATGCCTATGGTTCAAACCCGGTCAGAGCTAGGTTTTTTGCTTGAAATGTTATATGTTTATTGTTTTGTAATGACTCAGACGTTTTAAAATTAAGCGTTACATTGTGCATATTATGGTGTAAAATATATATTTAATTAAAACATAATTCGCCAGCAGATTTACTCGAGACATCTAGCTGCCAAAAAGGTAACTGCACGCCGACCTACTTATTAACTTCCAGATTTTATTGAAAAGTTTCTTCTTCTGGCCGCTAGAATGCACTCGCTCTGTTAGGATTATATTGTTCGATATTTCACCACTAGATGTCACGACTAGTCTACGTGGGGCTCCATTGATTACTATACCATTGGCATTCTATGCGCATCGAATTTGAAGAATGACAAGATGATACTACGATACATTTTTACTTTTTATTTTAAAGGGTTTGTAACAGCCTATTTTGCGTTACTTGAAAATGTTATTTGAAGTAAAGAACAAAACGATTTCACATAGTAACTGAATTCAAGCCGTTGGTGTTAGTTCAGGTTATTAATTACTACTTTTATTTCAGGCAAATAGCAATCGAAAATATCCACATAGTTTGTATACACACGTCTATGTAGGGTCATGGAAAGATTTGTTAATTCAATTAGGGTTGTGAAAGCCATGCACAACCAGACGTGTAAAGACATGCCTCAACTCAAAGTTGGATGTTGCCCACGGCAGGTCGTATATGTAATAATAATAATAATAATAATAATAATAATAATAGTAATAATAATAATAATAATAATAATAATAATGTTATTGGTTTTACATCCCTTTTAACTACTGCTGCTTTTAGAGACACCGGGGTGCCGGAATTTTGGCCCGAAGGGGATCTTTAACGTGCCAGTAAATGTACTAACACGGCTCCCTCGCATTTGTGCACCCTCAAATGCCAGCTGACTGCGCCAGGATACGAACCTGCAACCTAGGGCCCAGCAAGCGAGAACGTTACCGCTGAGCCACGCAGCCAGTCCGGTCGATTATGTCTCCAGATCCATAACATTCTTGATATACTTCTTATCTTTCTTTCTTTCTTTCTTTCTTCCTTCAATGATGGTAGCAGTTTTTATCTAGCTTGTGGCGTTTGGTAGAGGTAAATCGTTTCTAAGGTCTTCAACAAAGAATAGTTCTATTATACTCTTTGATAATAACAACGAGTTATAACTATACTCATACATTTAGGAGAAAGTAGGCTATATGTTCTTTACTGAACATCTTGTTATACTTGTGGTCACACTGTACTTATGCAAGGTTTCGACACTGGTGTGTAACTATGTAACGGTCTGTTACTTCTTCACGCAAAATTATATCTCCCGCAGAGATTTTGGTTGGTTCCTCAGTTTAGGGGCTGCGACAACGCGGTCATGTAACCCCGTGTACTTTGGGTGAGTGTTGAATCTGTCTGATAAACGGTGTGAATTGTGATGGCTGTATTAGTCTGTAAATCAGGTAAGGACTGCAGACGGTAAATTTCAAGCAGTAGTTCCTAATGTTGCTACCAGATACTACCGTCAACGACACCTAGCTGTGAACTTGGCTACTAGATGCCACCACAACCAGCAACTCGCAACGAACGTTGGAACTTCCCCTCCAAAAGGAAAGCATACTGAGGGATTTTAAGCGCTCTTAGAAAATCCGACGACTTTGGCCGGCTTTGAACCCGCGACCTTGGGCATAGAAGTTCAGCATGCTACCAGTTACGTCACCGAAGCCGCTTCACACTTAGTCAGATGGAAATCTGAATCTGATCTCGTGCAAGTGCGTTGTCATGGCAACGTCTGATAGCTCATCCCTCATCAATTTAGTAGTGTTGCCATGGCAACCACTGATAGCTCTTGGCATTTTCTTATATTTCCGAAATCATTTTTCTCATCTCTTGGCGTAATGGTGGGTCATATCAAAAATTCTTTCAGACAAACGTTTTAGGTAATTATTAGGGGAGTATTGTCCATTTTGTACGGTTTTGATATTGTGCCTATTAAGAGAGATATGATTAATGTTTCCCGAAAAACCCACTTTTTCCCATCCCTTTGGTCAATAGTTGGTGCTATAAAAAACTCTTCAAACATAAATTTTTGGGCTTTATCCGACACATAGTATGAACTTGGAACAGATTCGATATTTCACATATTAAGAGAGTTATAGCAATATTTCACTTTTTCGAAAAAAAAAAAAAAAACATTTTCACCCCCTTCGGCCGATTTAGCCCAGTAACGAACTTGAACGAGATTTTATAGGTATACATATTCGGTAAATAATTCAAAGTGATTGGTGCAAAATTACGGCAGTTATCGTGTCCACAAGAAACTGATATATATATATGATGATGATGATAATTGTTGTTTTAAGGGGCCTAACATCGAGGTTATCGGCCCCTATATATATATATATACATATACATACATAAATTATATATAAACTTCTGAACTGACGGTGGTTTTGGGGTCTGGGGGATGTGAAACGCGAAGATATGTCGAAATTTTCCGGAAGTCGAAACATGGTACCCATTGCAATAGTTAGCTTTCTAATGAAATCTACCTAATTGTCCCGGCAAGCCGGCAGGCGGAGTGGACTGGCTCCTTGAGAAGTAGGGTCGAAATGAGGAAAGTTTTCTAAATATGCTCCCCGGGGTATATCTGGCCCTTGAAAGTATTTTTGATGACCGGCTATGATGAATTACTACTCACTAAACAAGATGTTCAGTAAAAAACATACAGCCTATGTCGGTTCAAGTATAGGCTATACTGCGATACATAGGCTACGTGTCTAGGGCAATTTTATTTGTGTAGCCTAAGACGTCACGAATGACGTGCGCACGTTGATGTTCATTTGTTTGATGTTGCGGCTTGAATTGTCATCATATTTCTCAGTTGTAACAGGTTTCAAACTGTGTGTCGTTACATGCTGATGTAGTATCATGTGTTCAAGTGCGAGATTTAGTCGTTAGTAACGTTTTCATAAATTACTTTAAGTTGCTCAATGCAATTGGAAAGTTGCACTGCATAGGCCCTACTTCTAAAGTCATGGTGAGACAAATCCATTGGTCGCTACAAGGTTAAACAACTGTCTGGACGAAATGGGGCGTAAGCGCCAGGTTAGGTTTGTTTTTAGCCTATTTTCAATTTTGATAAAATAGGCTTATGATATCTCCTTTTGTCCGTGTGTGTGTGTGTGTGTGTGTCCCTAATAAATTCTAAACGGCTGGAGCGATTTCAATGAAACTCAGTAAGTTCATAGCACTATTCCGGACGACCCCGACCGTGCCCTTCAAATTTTGTTACGTCTCACCAATCCAACATGGCGGCTGTGCGAAATATTTCACCAGCATTCAATATCTCCGAAACTATTCCCGATATCACCCTGGAAAAACTGGTAACTACAAAACCAGCATGGCGGCCACGTGAATTTGCGACTTTAAAATAGACGTTTCTCGCGATTTAACCAACCAAACGCAATAAAACTTGGTACAGTACTGCTCGGTTCCAAGCTCTGTGAACTTGCGGGATGAAGGGCACAGGCAGGGTAGGAGCAAGCATGAATTGAGAAGCCTGTCGACAGCCCGCCGTGTTACCTGACATTCTCGTCTATTCCAATACTGCTAACATAGGGTCTTTTCTGAAACCAGTGTGGTGTTACGAATAAGTCAGTGAGTCACCAACCAATGTATTTGGTTCGGTACTATGCACGGACCGAGAAACCTCATCACTCGTCAGCTCCATTTCTCATAGTCCGCGATGCACATTCCTCTCAGGTTCACGCAGCTTAGACTCGAGCAGTATATGTTTATACACATTGTAATGCACCTACATCTAACTTGGTTCAATTGTTTACATAACCACAAGATGGCGGATGTGCGAAATATTTAACCGGCATTCTATATCTCTGAAACTATTAGTGGTATCACCCTGAAATTTTGTACGGAGATAATGGGCACTACTGGAAGTTCCTCTATAAGACTTTCAAAAACCGGTGAACTACAAAACGAACATGGCGGCCAAGCGAATTTGAAAATTTTAAATAGACCTTTCTTGCGATTTAATGCTCCAACTGCAATGAAATCTGGTACAGGAAATGTTTATACACATTGTAATACACTGGTATCTAATTTAGTTCAATTGTTTACAAAACCTCAAGATGGCGGCTTTGCGAATTTTAATATTAAGTTTTTATTTCTTGTGTCGTAATCATGTGATCGATGTGAAAGTTTGAATATTGAACCGACGCAATAATTTTCCTTTAATGGTACATGACTCTATGGCCTATACATTTAACAATCCAACATGGCGACCATCCGAAATATTTAGACGGCTCTGAATATCTACGAATCTATTATAGCAATCCAACTGAATTTTTTATGTTCATAGGGGCTATGAATTTAAGTTCACCTATAGGACATTAAATAACCTGATGATCACAAATCCAACATGGCGGCGACGCGAAGTATAAATATTCACATGGACGTTTCTCGTAATTTAACCATCCGAGTTCAGTGAAACTTGGTACAGTAAATCCTTATACGAATGTTAACCCACTGGCATCTAATTTATTTCAATTGTTTCCATAACCTCAAGATGGCAGCTGTGAAAATTTTTAAAATCTCCTTGTTTTTTCTTGTGTCCTAATCATGCGATTGAAGTTTGAATGCTACACGTACACAATAATCTTTATGTAACAGGACATAACTCTAGGACCTACATATATAAAATCCAACATTGCGACCATCCGAAATATTAACTCGGTTCTCAATATCTACGAATCTATTACAGCAATTAAACTGAAATTTTGTATGTAGATAGAGGCAATTAACATAAGTAGGATATATGAAAATAGGCTGTATAGTTCTTCACGGAACTACTTGTTATTTGTGTGTAAAACCTTATTAAAGAAAGAGAGAATAGGTAGAAAACCGTGGGTCACTCAGCATATACTCGAATTGATGGATGAAAGGCGGAAGCACAAGAATGTAAGAGATGAAAAGGGGAAAGCAGAATACAGACGTCTGAGAAATGAGGTTAACAAGAAGTGCAAGGAAGTGAAAGAAGAATGGTTGAAAGAGAAATGTGCTGGTATAGAAAATTGTCTGAAATTAGGAAAAGTAGACACAGCTTATCGAAGGATTAAGAATACTTTTGGGGAAAAGAAGACTAAGTGCTGTAATATTAAGGACACAAATGGAAAGCCTCTAACAGATAGGGAAGAAAAGGTTGAGAGATGGAAAGCTTACATAGAGAGTTTGTATAAGGGAAAGGAGATTGAGAATCATGTAATGGAAAGGGAGGAGGAAATTGATGAGGATGCGAAAGGAGATTTAATATTGAGATCTGAATTTGATAGAGCTTTGGAAGACTTAAGCAGGAACAAAGCACCAGGCATAGATGATATACCGATTGAGTTGCTACGCTGCATAGGAGATGAAGGTCTGATCAGGTTATTTCACTTGGTGTGTAGGATTTATGAGACAGGTGAGGTACCCCCTGATTTCAAGAAGAATGTAATCATCCCTATACCAAAGAAAGTGGGAGCTGACAGATGTGAAGATTACCGTACAATCAGCTTGATTACTCATGCTTCAAAGATCCTGTCTAGAATAATTTACAAGAGGATTGAGAGCCAGATAGAAACGGAGTTGGGTGAAGACCAGTTTGGTTTCAGGAGAAATGTAGGAACAAGGGAAGCTGTACTAAGTCTTAGGCTGATTTTGGAAGGTAGAATAAGGAAAGATAAGAGAACGTTCATGGCTTTTGTAGACTTAGAAAAGGCTTTTGATAACGTTGATTGGACTAAATTGTTTGACATTTTGAAATCTATTGGAATAAAGTACAGGGATAGGAGGGTGATATACAATCTATACAGAAACCAGACAGCAGTCATTCGAGTTGAAGGACATGAGAGAGAAGCTGGTATTCAGAAAGGTGTAAGGCAAGGCTGCAACTTATCACCCATACTTTTCAATCTTTACACTGAACAAGCAATGAAGGAAATTAGAGAAAAATTTAAAGTGGGAGTGAAGATTCAAGGAGAAATAATTTCAACTCTGAGATTTGCTGATGACATCGTCATCTTGGCCGACAAGCCTGAGGATTTGAATGAGTTTTTGAATGGTATGGACTGCGTCTTACGGAAAGAATTCATGATGAAAATTAATAAATGTAAAACAAAAATACTGGAATGCAGCCGAAATAAATCAGAAACCTCTATGGAGATCAAATTGGCAGGTGAAAAGCTGAAGGAAGTAGGAGACTTCTGTTACTTAGGAAGCAGAATAACCAGTGATGGACGAAGCAAAGAGGATATAAAAAGTAGGTTGGCTCAGGCAAGAAAAGCATTTCTACAAAAAAGGAATCTGCTGACATCGAATATAGATTTAGGTATTAGGAAGTCATTTTTGAAAGCCTTTGTCTGGAGCGTGGCGCTCTATGGAAGTGAAACTTGGACTATTGGTGCAGCAGAAAAGAGGAGAATTGAAGCATTTGAAATGTGGTGTTACAGGAGAATGATGAAGATCAGATGGGTAGATAGGGTTACAAACAAAGAGGTATTAAGACGAGTGGGAGAGGAGAGATGTTTCTGGCGACTGCTAATGAAGAGAAGAGATAGGTTGGTAGGACACATACTAAGACACCCTGGAATAGCAAGCTTAGTTATGGAAGGAAGGGTCGAGGACAAGAACTGTAGGGGTAGACCAAGGTTAGAATATGTTAAACAGATTGCCTCGGATGTAGGGTGTGGTAGCTATGTAGAGATGAAACGATTAGCTCAGGACAGGGAGGCATGGAGAGCTGCATCAAACCAGTCAAAAGACTGAAGACTCAAACAACAACAACCTTATTAACAGTATTTAACATGTATGCATCGTTTGAACCTTAAGTGTCATCCATGACGTCGTGGATGCCGCCATTTTGTGTCTAGGGAAATTTTGTAGTGTGAGGTATTGTAATCTATATACTACTCCCCCTGTGTCTATCACTTAGAGGCTATCTGGTTCAGCGGTTTGGGACCCATATCAGGTAGGGCACATTAATGAGCTGGAGATGGTACAAAGGAAGGCTGCTAGGTTTGTGCTCAATGATTTTAATCCTAGAAGTGGTGTTACTCGAATGATAGAAAAACTAGGGTGGGTATCTCTGGAAGATAGAAGGACGAAATTCAGACTATACGCTATGGTTATTACTTACACTAATCGGCCAGCATGGGGAGAACTAAACAAACGTCTGAGAGATCCCAACTACCTGACCAGGATCATCCACATAATGTTAAGGGCTGACCGCAGCGTACATATTATGGGAAATATTATTTCATTAATCGCGGTGTTGATAATTGGGACTTATTACCGGCCTCAGTCTTAGAGCCTTTCCCACAAAATATCGATGTGTTTAAGAGAAGATTACATTTTGTGTAAATACTACGGTGTTTATTTATTTATCGTATGCCTTTTAGTGCCGGGAGTGTCCGAGGACATGTTCGGCTCGCCTGAGTCTGTAGCTGCTTCCAGCGGACACCCTTAGGGTGAGCTACATGTTCCGTTCAATTTCAAGTAGTTCGAACTTTCGCTACCAGATATCAAAGATATCTAGTGGTGAACGTTGATACTTTGATACAGCGTTCCGACGAAATCTAACCTAACAATTTAGCTGCACACAAGTTTAGTCTGTTGAAGGACCTTTTACAAGCCATACTTCTATGACATGGGACCGACGGCTTTACTTCCCCAACGAAAGATTTTTAACGCTCTTAAAAAATCCGACGACTTCGGTCGGGTTTGAACCCGCTATCTTGGGAACAGCAGTTCAGCATGCTACCAACTACGCCACTATTACCTAAATCGCGACTTCTGTAGATTGTTGTGACGTTTCACAACTGATCTGGTGTCGCCATGACAACTGACCAGCGATTGGCTGTGAGGTAGCGGCAATTTGAAGAAGAAGAAGATGAACTATCTGGTGGGAGGTGTCATAGAGTTTATAAATACGGAGGCAGAGCTGATTCGGTCCCCATGATATTACTTAAATTTTGCCATACAAGTTATACATTACGGTGGTTCTCCATGAGGCGACCAGTGAAACAATACATTGGTCGAGTATGTTAGACTAATTCACGTCTATATGGAGATAGTTGTGTCTGGGCTATCACCATACGAGTGATTTTAGGAATTATATTCCATCACTACCAATTAAACAGAGAATATGTCACCTCTCAGTTCAACCAACTTCACATTAACTTCAACTCATCACAACGAGCAGAAGATGAACGACAACGAAGCAACGCAACATCACATCACTACGCTGAACCACAAGGACGAGAGAATATTATCACCGGTGAACCGAATGGCGATAAATCACGCAAAGTCTCTTTTTTCCGATACTTAACGGCAAGTAAATTCAAGCATTGGCAATAACGTAACTTTAAAGTCACCTCCAATTCCAATTCAGGAGATTCATACCGTGTCAATTATTCTTATCAATATTAGGCCTAATCTTGTTTTTTTAATAATTAAATTAATTTTATCAAATTCATGCAGTCTTTTTTCCATCCATGTAGATAGAAATAGTTATAAGTCATCTTTTATATCCAGCAAATGCTATGTTGGTTGGCGATGGAGTCTCGCCGCGATCTCAGCAAAAGAGCTCTCAATGTGTTCTATCTAAGGTCAATATTGAATTCGTTTATTTGGTCATCAACGTGGAGTTGCGACCATGAAACCCAACACATTTATTCATGTATTACAGCAATTAGGTAGGTGCTGAGGTAAAGCTGGCCGAATGCAATCTGGCAGTTTCGTATCTGGTCACCCAAGAGTGGTCAATAATAAGTAACGGCCAAGAACGCATTACATTTGGTCGCACAACGTGGGACATTTCGAAAACATAACATTTGTCGCCCAACAATGGGACGATTATATCATCACCCTCCCATGTTAATAATAACATTACATTTGTCGCTCAACAGTGGGACGATTCAGTATCATTTTCCCATGTTAATAACATTACAACTCCACGTGGACAGGATGGAAGCAGTTATTCTGCATTTTCAAGCATTCACTTGCTAGCGCAGTGCTCTGACTGATGCGGCAAATGTCAAAGAATATTCCTCCCTGTTCTACTGAAACTGTCACTCGTGCGGTACAAAGAAAGGAGCATCAAAGCCGTACCGCTTGGTGACGTTTAAAGAAGCACAAAAGATATATCGACAGTGCACAGCATACCCTTACCAAAAGGTCCACATTGGTTAAAGAGCAAGGATTGAAAATCTACTGTCCTGCATAGCACGCACTTGGATAGTCGTTTTGTTCCTTACACCAGCACTCCCGGAACCATTTATAGCCTATTTTAATCTTATAAAAATTCTCTTTTGTCCATGTATGTGTTTGTGTGTGTCCCTAATGAATTTTGGGGTCTGGGGGATGTGAAACGCGAATACATGTCAAAATGTTCCTGAAGATGGCACCCATTGCAATAGGTTGCTTTCTCAAGAAATCTAAAAGAAGGCACGAAGCTGGCAGTGACAGACTTGATGCTTTTCGAATGCGCGATATGAAGTACGCGGGAAGGCATCTGTAGTTACAACGCAGCTGGCTTATCCTGGCGCGTAGACAACAAAAGCAAGCAAAGTGTCTTCAAAACTTTGTAATAATTATAACTAATATTGTTAGGGTTTAGCTGTGTTGAAACACCGGATCGCCGTAGGATATATCTCCAGTTAAGCAACATTAAGCGTGTTCATAACTTGGATTGGTGATCAGTTCTAGGAGACCACGTGTTGGTGGGAGAGGGGGTTGAAGTTGAAGGAGGAACTGAAAGACCTGGCCACCCTACCACAAGTAAACTACAACTCAGGAACACCTCAGAGGTTGAGACCATCTCATAAAGCAAGAACGACGACGACAACTTCATTTTCATCTTCTTTTTCAACCCACTTCACAAAATAAAAGGAGTAGACGCCTTTGCTCTTGAGTAGTGAAATAAAATCTTGGCGTTGCTCACTGTACCTGAATGGTATTTAACTTGCTATTTCTCGCGAGATGGTGGTTGTAATGGTTACGAGGACATTACTGGCCATCTCCCTGAACATCACTCACCGTGTTAGCTGAGCGATCGATGGAAGGACGGACATTTGGTGCGCTTCACGTAACAGCAAAACCTTCGAAGCCAGAGCCTGACACCGCACTCCATTGACATCGAGGTGTGCCGAGTCTTGGTCTTGCTATGACTGGCTGCTGTGTGTGTAAATTTTCATTATGCCCGTTGCTCACGGTAAAATTTTCCTTCAAATTTATTGTACAATAATTTAATTTTATAAAATTTCTGTTGCTCACGGTCAAATTCAAGTTTTATAAAACCTTTGATAAAACTTTCCATAAAATAGGACATGTTCTATTCCGTAAAATTAATTTTACGAAACGAACCAATCAGGGAAGCTAGAATGAAGATGATGCTGGCGCCACGTGGTGAGAAGATTGTGAAGCTCGCTTGTAAACAAACACTTCGAAAATGGCAGGCTCCGGCTGGACTAAGAAAGCTGTTAGTGTTTTCTGGACGATAACCAGAAATATCAGTTTGTATGAGGTTAAAACGCCCATATACCACAATAGAAATGCAAGAAGGGAGGCAGAAATCTCAATCGCCGAATATGTTTCACAAATTCGACCGAACACAAGCCAGGCTGATGTGAAGGCGAAGATAAACGGGCTTCGAACTCACTCGCAATCTCATTTCAGGAGAAATGGTTTGCCTCATGTTAGTGTCCTGTCGAATAATTTTGGGACCAACAAGATCTAGGAGTTTTTTAAAACTGATTTTCTCCATTCTTAGAAAATTCCTATATTGATTCTGATCTTCTAACCTCAACTCATTTTTGACCAAGGACAGCATTCCTCTACTCTTCTATTCTTTTTATCCATTCCCGAGTCCAGGACTTCCTAGCATTTCTTTTCTTCCTTTTTTACCACTGTACGACATATAATTGTAGCTAAAGCAGCAATTTTTGCAATTTTTGCTTAGTTTGTTGGAGCCATACTCTCAAACCAATGTGTGTTGAACAGCTGATTCTAGGTTCAGAAGTTGATCGGTAGATGGCGATCCTGATACATCCACGGATTTTATAAAATAATATTACCGTGAACAACACAGCTTGCTTTCGTCAAATTTTTATAAACTTAGTTGTAAAATAAATTTTAAGAACCATTTTACCGTGAGCAACGGGCATTTGCCAATAGCAGACCATATTCAAACAGGCAAGCCAAGGTACACCGCAGCACAGGTGTAAGTAAACCTCACTGAAAGAACAATAGCCTGACAAGGAAAGTATCAGGTAAGACAGGTCGAAACCTAACTTGAAACTTTGTGGACGCAATTGTTGTAGCCTACTATAAGAGGACAACGTGCGGAAAATCAGACGCCAGATTGAACTACAAGGCTCCAAAATCGTACCTGACATCCTGGTACATAGGCATCCCTGCTGCTTTCGGAGTTGTCCCATATATGCAGGCTGCTTCCCAACGGCCTTGAGTGCCTTGGCCGTCAGGTCTGTCCCTTCTAACATGTACGGTACTCGCTATTTCCTATTGATGTATATGAGAGATTCGCCACATGATTTCGGAGCCTTACAGTTCAATCTGATTTTCCGCACGTTGTCGTCTTATAGTACAACGATTTCGTCCACAAAGTTTCAAGATAGGTTTAGACCTGTATTACCTGATACTTCCCTTGTAAGTAAACCACAAGTCAAGTCTGGCAGGTATCTTTTTAACCACCTAATTCAGTGGTAGGCTAAATTATTATTATTATTATTATTATTATCATTATTATGGTATTATTATTATTATCATCATCATCATCATTGTCATCATTGCTACTATTGGAGGGCATGTGCGAGAAATCTCGAATCCCACCAGCTTTACTGTTAGGCGGGCTCGATGTGATACAGTTCTGGCAGTATCTTTCATCTTGTTAATTTTGTTTAAACGCACGTTATAAACATATAAATATTTCCGTTGACTTTTCAAGTTATTCAAGATTTTTTTTCTGTATTATTGAGACGATTTGGAAGATTTTGGCACAAACCACAACTAACTCAATCTGGTTTTTATAGCTTGATCTTTGTGAAACATACACCGTACTGTTTTGTATAGGCCTAACGTATGCCCGTTGCTCACGGTAAAATTTTCCTTCAAATTTATTGTACAATAATTTAATTTTATAAAATTTCTGTTGCTCACGGTCAAATTCAAGTTTTATAAAACCTTTGATAAAACTTTCCATAAAATAGGACATGTTCTATTCCGTAAGATTAATTTTACGAAACGAACCAATCAGGGAGGCTGACATGAAGATGATGCTGGTGCCACGTGGTGAGAAGATTGTGAAGCTCGCTTGTAAACAAACACTTCGAAAATGGCAGGCTCCGGCTGGACTAAGGAAGCTGTTAGTGTTTTACTGGACGAGTACCAGAAATATCAGTGTTTCTATGAGGTTAAAACGCCCATATACCACAATGCAAGAAGGGAGGCAGAAATCTCAATCGCCGAATGTGTTTCACAAATTCGACCGAACACAAGCCAGGCTGATTTGAAGGCGAAGATAAACGGGCTTCGAACTCACTTGTAGTCTCATTTCAGGAGAAATGGCTTGCCTCATGTTAATGTCCCGTCGAATAATTTTGGGACCAACAAGATCTAGGAGTTTTTTATAACCGCTTTCCTCCATTCTTAGAAAATTCCTATATGAATTCTGATCTCCTAACCTCAACTCATTTTCGACCAAGGACTGCATTCTTCTACTCTTATCTTCTTTTTATCCATTCCCGAGTCCAGGACTTCCTAGCATTTCTTTTCTTCCTTTTTACCACTGTACGACATATAATTGTAGCTAAAGCAGCAATTTTTTGCAATTTTTGCTTTGTCTGTTGGAGCCATACTCTCAAACCAATGTGTGTTGAACAGCTGATTCTTGGTTCAGAAGTTTATCGGTAGATGGCGATCCTGATACATCCACGGATTTAAAAAAATAATTTTACCGTGAACAACACAGGTTGCTTTCGTCAATTTTTTATAAAATTAGTTGTAAAATAAATTTTAAGAAACATTTTACCGTGAGCAACGGGCATTACAGTATATGATGAGTAAACCAATTATTATTAATGCAACATCCCATCTAAATGCCATGACTTGGCGTATGTTAGAGTGCCACGATTTTGGGGATGCCTCTAGGCTGTCGAGATTGCCTCGGAGGGGTTCCTTATTGTGCCAGAAAATGTATTGATACGGGCCCCTTGCTCGTTTCTGAAGAGCTCCAACTTGGTAACTAGTGGTCGGATATTTATCGATGTAACAAGCTTCATCGAGTGCGATCCAAGTCTCGGCTAAACTAGTAGGCTGTAATGATAGCTTTCAAGGAATATTCCAGTGTTGCCATATTAACAATTAATATTGTAGCTTTCAGTCGGTCAATACAAAAATCATTTCAATGGGATATGTGAAAAATAACCTGAAATAAATTACATGTGATGATGATGATAATGATAATTGTTGTTTTAAGGGACCTAACATCGAGGTTATCGGCCCCTGCAAATTACATGTGAATAAGATATACAGTAGTCTATACATATTGTTACGCTCTATTGAAGAATAATAAGAAGAAGAATAAGAAGAAGAAGAAGAAGAACAACAACAACAATGAGAAAGATAACATGTTTCGCTCGTCAAGCGAGCATCATCAGATCCAAATAAGCAAGATAAACAGCTCTACAAAACACCACCAAATTTACAGTAACAGACAGATGGTCTCTGTCTTCCAAAAAGCAAAATACAAGATAACCTGTCAGAAAACTTTTTAAGTGTGGTTATTATTATTAGTCTACTGAAATATTAAGGCATTAAGCACCGAAAAATAAATACCGGTAGTTCTTTTATCGATGTTTAATGCCTTAATTTCCTCTTCCTCTCTTCCTCTTTCTACTTCCTCTCCCTCTCTTCTTCATCCTTATCCTCTTCCTCTTTTCCACTTTTCTTCTTCCTCCTCCAATAGTCCGTAATTATCAGATGTAATTTATTTCAGATTATTTTTCACATATTCCAATAATTGGAATGATTTTTGTGTTGATCGACTGAAAGCTCCAATATTAATTATGTATAGGCCTAGATGACGAACACTTGTTGCTATGGAAACCACAGTGTCGGATTTTTGTCCACATTAATCACAGATAAACTCCCAGCCGGGCGGCTTCGGTGGCGTAGTTGGTAGCATGCTGAGCTTCTATGCCCAAGATCGTGCGTTCAAATCCGGCCGAAGTTGTCGGATTTTTTTAAGAGCGTTAAAACTCCCTCAGTATGCCTTCCTTCGGAGGGGAAGTAAAGCCGACGGTCTCATGTCATAGATTTATGGCATGTTAAAGAACCTTCCAATAATTACACCTGTGTGAAGCTAAATTGTATAGGTTAAGAATGTAAACAACGCTCTTGGGTTCCTACGTTCGTTGCTAAGAGCCGACTGTGGTGGCGTCTGGTAGTTAAGTTCTGAACTATTAGTCGTTGACGGTGGCGTTTGGCGGCAAAAGTAGGAACTACTTGAAATTAAAAGCCTGCAGTCCTCACTTGAATGGAAAACAGATAACACAGACTAATACAGTCATCACAATTAACACCGGTTATCAGAGAGATTCGACACCCACCCAAAGTACACGGGGCTACATGAGCGCGTTGTCGCAGCCCCTAAAATAAGGAACCAACCAACCAACCAACCAAACTCCCAGCCCTGAAACATTTCCATGGTAAATAGCTTCTAAAACTTCCATACTTCAAAGAACACCAAACATCCCCAAGATGGGATAACGTTTACCAAATTGCAATAATTATTTTCACCCGTCATTCACATAGAACGCACACTCAACAGTAAAGCTAACAGGAGGAGACATTGCCGTGGGCCTAAATTGGACTCACGCCATTTAATTCTCACTCATGGGATTTGTCCTCGCAGAGCTATAATTATAATTATAACACCATCCTATACAAACACAAGAGCTCTCCCCAGAGTAATTTAGGATTAATTCCTGGACTGTATTTCTTTAAAATTTTGTCTTTTGCATTCATTGATAAGAGAGGAAGAGCTCTCGGTAAGCGGTTTATGGCTAATCCCAGGTTAGAGCGAGACGTCTGAAATGAAAGCAACGTGCTCTTCAAACCCTCACAAAGGTAAATGTGATTTTCAATCCAACAATACAGCTTCGCACTGAAGCCTACGAATAAGATTTCTTTCTTATGAACTCCTACTTTTGTTTCAATTTTACACGAGCAATAAATAGTTTCGTAAATGGATGAATCTGCATGGTCGGCTACATCCAATTCGCTGTTGTCATGTCAGTTTGGCTGGAGGTATTCACGAAAAAAAGCAAAGAATAAAAACAGAATGCACTTCTGAATCATGCGTAGGCTACTTAAGAGTGCATCTAGTGTGAGTGGAACTTCGCGGTACGTTGCGCCGGCAAGATCTCGTTCACATTCATTCTTTCAACTAACGATTACGTCTCCTAGCTTCGAGTGAATCTCCAAACCAACCGAACAGTCAATTTCAGGTTACTTTACTCTACAGGTGAATACACTAAAATGAGCCTTACGAGATTGATATCACAACTTTTCAGTCGGTCAATTATCAATAACGCAACAATTATAAAGCTACTTGACGAGATTGTTACGCGGAGCTACATATCCAATATGGCTACGGGCGTAACCAGTTTTAAGATAAAGTATGGAAGATAGTAATAATATTATTTGTTTTACGTCCCTTTTAACAATAGTGGCTTTTAGAAAAGGCGGGGTGTCGGAATTTTGCCCCGAAGGGGATCTTTAACGTGCCAGTAAGTCTACTGACATAACTCCCTCACATTTGCACACACTCCAATGCCAGCTGACTGCGCCAGGATTCGATCCTGGAACCATGGACATAGCAGGCGAGAACGTTACCACTGAACCACGCTGCCAGATAAGTCTTAAATAAAACAGCGCCGTGGTGTTGGAATAGTGCCCTCAGTGGCCCCAGGTTCGATCCCTGGCTCCGTCAGGGATTTACGAACTGACGTGGAGTCTGGAATGGAGTGCAGTCATCCTCGTGAGGACAATTGAGTAGTATCTGATAAGAAAAGCAGCGCCTCAGGAAAGAAAACCCGAATTAACGGCTGGGGGAAACCGATTTGTTGACCACACCTCATCCCACAATCTGTAGGCCAACAGGGCTGGGCAGCGATCGCTTGGTAGACCAAGGCCCTTCAGAGACTAAGTGCCACGGGGATTATCTTTCTTTTTTATGGAAGAGAGCAACTTTGTCACAAATCAGATTTTGAAAGCGCAGCGCTAATATATTACCCGAAATCTCTAGGAGACGTAGTCTATTTGGCATACACTGAATGAACAACCAAGATTCTAGAAGCTTGCCGACTCTACCTGAAGTCCGTCTCGTTGCGTAGTGGCTAGCACTCTTGGCTGTCACCGCGGAGGCCCAATTTCGATTCCTGGCACTTCCCTTGTGAGGAAACACTAAGAAGAAGCGGCTTCGATTCCCACCTGAGTCATCCTTGAAGTGGTTTCCCCTTCTACTCCAGGCAAATGCCGGCATGGTTTCTAACTAAAGGCTACGGGCGCCTCCTTCCAAATCCAAGCCCCAATTACAAATACATACACTACTTCACCAACACAAATACACAGGTTGACAAAAAATCCACACACACCCAAATACACGGGGAATACATGATGCCGATGTCGCAAAGTCCCTAAGTGAGTCATCAACAACAAACAAATACACACACTAGTACAGGTTATCACAGGTTATCAGACAGATTACACACACACAAGTACACGGACTACATGATCGTGACGTCACAAAGCCCCTGTATCAGGGGTCCACAACCTGCGGCCCTCAAAGTCAGTTTATGCGACCAGCGGATAAGTATTTTATACTGTTGAAAACGTGAATATATATCTTGTGAATGATGAGATTTTTCCCATACTTTGATGTTTAGATTCTGTTTTTTTGTTTTGTAAAAATAAAAATTGTACAACCTTGTGATAGAAATATTTTATTTCATATACCCCTAAACCTTTTCGAATTAGGAGTAAAATGATTGTAAATCAGTAATTTGATAACTTAATAACGCAATTTGCCAAATAAAAATTCAAAAATGGATTTAAACCATTTAGAGGACACAAAAATGGTATTGAAACACATTTTTTGTCTGTTGGTAAAATAGTTTATTCAGATAATAGTGAAATTAGCTTTAGCCCTAGGGTTTGACAAGTGGCTATGTGGAAAGTAACTTGCGTCCCGCACTTATTATGTAAAAATAAACTTGGCCCCCACTTATAAAAAGGTTATACACCCCTGCCCTATATAAATCAATGTGACAACTGTTATTCTGTTTCATGACCTGTTACAACACTGCAGAGGAAGAGTTTGGAGGATTGTTTATTTGACATTTGTACTAATAGATATACTGAACTTGCAAAATGTTGTGTTTGCTTATATGACGTGTTCCCTTTCATATGCCCGCTTGGTCGGGACGGCCGAGTTAATGACGGCCTTAACACCAGGTTGTTTGTTCTCTCTATTTGACGGCCCCGCTAGGATAACGCACTTATTGCCTCGTCCAGGGGCTGTCATGGTGGATGTGGAATACACAAGTACAAATTGAAAGAGTTAGTAACCACTCGGCTGGCCGAATTAGGCAAAATAATAAGCGGAAGTAGGGGATGAGGGAGTAGGCATGGAATTGATAAATGGCAATACACTTTGAGTGCAGAGCGAGGAATCGCAATATGGACGGGGCAAGTCCCGGGAGGAAACACACGTCGCTTTACAACATCACTAGCAAAAGTAACCGGGTGAACAATGATTAGGTAACAACATTTTGACAGGTCTGATGACCACCATGTTTCAAATGAGACAAAAAATTCAAATTCGTTTTCTTAATATTTTAATGTTTCTCCAGTACTTAAAACTGGCAGATGTTTTTCATTTTCACTTTAAATTTATTGAAAACAAAAATTTGTTCATTTACATTACTTCTCCCGACTTTCAAGTTTAAATTCTTGTTGATGTCCAAATACTTAATACTTAATACTTATTACTTAATAACTAGCATATAATTATCTGATTCTTATTAAGCTTCGGTGGTGTAGTTGGTAGTATCCTGAACTTCTATGCCCAAGATCACGGGTTAAAACCTGGTCGAATTCATCGGATTTTTTAAGTGCGTTAAAATCCTCCAGTATGCCTTCCTTCGGAGGGGAAGTAAAGCCAATGGGCCCATATCATAGATTTAAGCCACTACAATTGGTAGTATGTAGCCAAAATTTGTAGGCTATTTGGTTAGAAACGCTCTATCAAGTTCTAACGTTCTCTGCTGGGTGTCAGTGACAGAGGCGTCTAGTAGCCAAAGTTGGAACTACTTCAAATTGAACTTGTTGGGGAGCCTACGGGCGTTCAATTGAGATGCCCTGCTATGGCCATTGGATGCAATTCAAAGATAATGAAGCTAAGTAATTTGAGAAATGTTGAGCCTCCGTGGCTTAGGCGCACCACGCCGGTCTCTCACCGCTGGGTCCGTGGTTCAAATCCCGGTCACTCCATGTGAGATCTGTGCTGGACAAAACGGAGGCAGACAGGTTTTTCTCCGGCTACTCTGGTTTTCCCTGTCAAAATTTCATTCCAGCAATACTCTCCACTATCATTTCATTTCATCTGTCATTCATTTAATCATTGCCCCAGAGGAGTGCGACAGGGTTCGGCAGCCGGCACAGTTCATATCCTCGCCGCTAGATGGGGGCTTCATTCATTCCATTCATGACCCGGTCGGTCGACTGGAAGCAGGCTGTGGATTTTCATTTCAATTTGAGAAATGTGCAATAACAGAGAGCAAAACAAATTTGTCTTTGCATGTCATACTGCTAATGGAGAGGAATCTTGTCCAAGACACAGTTGACGATATCCTTGCAGAATTTAATTCATATACAGTAGCGATAATTGTTTATAACTGAGCTTATTTACTGCTTAAACTAGAACTTTAATTTGATTAATATATCTTCCAATTATTTCTTCTTCAGAGAAGTGAGGGCTTTCCGTAGACGGAAACTGATATCTCAAAATAGGTCTAGTGTAGTAAAAGGTCTTTTGGCTTGGAACGCACAGTGTTACTTTACGAAGATGGTCTCAATCTAAATGTGGACATTATAATCCATTCGTGTTCAATATAGATCAGTGATTGATTTATAACACGCTGCAATTTCCCATAAATTCACTCCACACATGTTGTGTGACGTCACAATGTGCCAATCTATGCTGGATTGTATCCCATGACACCCTACAGAAACTACACAGGCAGCTGTAGTTATGCTCACTAAGGCACAGCGCTAGGTCATGAAGCCAAGCTATCTGCAGACTCGGTAGACAAGAGGGTTCCAATCCCACCGTCAGCCGTACTTGAAATGGTTGTCCATGGTTTACGCGTTTTCAACGCCAGGCAAATGCTGGAACAATATTTTCTAATAGGCCAAGGCTATTTCCTTCCAACTTCTTGCTTTGTTTCATTCACATTCATTTCATATCTCAATAACTCCTCTCATGAGGTTGGTGCCAGGATGGGCGTCCAATTATAAAAGCAATCGCTACTTAGGAAAATCATCAAATCTTATCCCCAACCTCGCAGAATTGGGAATAATAAGGGGTATGCATACAGTACGTAAATACATACTGTAGTCTACCATCAGCGAATCGTTCAAATACAGCTGGGGGTTCCTAAAGACTGCTGTTGACTGTGCTACTCCACAGGGAAGGTATTTTGGCCTTGTGCCACCTTAACATTGCACTGTGAAACCTCATTCATTGTGTTAAAATTCACCATTACTCACTGTAGCATACAAGATTTGAGCCTACTACTGCATTTGGACCGGCCGCTGCTGATACATACATACAGTACATACATTTAAACTGTTTCAACTTAATGTTCTGAGAGTTAAATAGTGGTAGTTGTACTTAACTCGCAACTTGTGAGGTGCAGTCTCAGAGACCACACCGCGTTCTGAAAGTTTCAGATAACCATTTTTGTTTCAAGCTAGAGTCGCAACCTCCCATCTATCCCGGAAGTTCCTGATTGCCATTATTGTTTCATGCGAGTTTCAACCAAGCAAGCAAGGTGAACAGACGTGCAGTGAAGTGTAAGGAATAATGAGAATCGCTATTCACCAGTACCGGACGGTCATCGGCCGCTGGTAGGCTAGAGTGAAGTGCAGGGAAAGTGATAGTGGGCAATGTCACTGAGCAGATGGGGGTTTTGGCGATGGGGATGGTAGCGCTGGTTGTGTCGACGCTACTGATAATTGGAGGAGTGGAGTCAAACCCAGGGCCAGGTCAGCTAGGATGGCAAGAAATTGAAAAAATAAGAGAAGCGTCCCAAAATGACCATATCCGGGACATTCTTCGAGAGCAATGCAAGGAATTTAAGAGGATGAAGACATGTATAAGGGAAGAGATGGGAATAGTGACAGAAAGGCTGTCTGAAAATAGTAGAGAGATAAAGGACCTAGGAGAGAAGGTGGGGATATTAGAAGAGGAGGTGAAGGAATTAAGGAAGACCAAGCAGAATGAGAGAAAGAAAAACGTCTTCCTTTACGGATTAAAGGCAGATGTCAATGAAAGCACCAAGAATCTACTGTCCAAGGTGCTCCGAGTGATTAGTGACGGCATACAGATAGACATTGGGACTCAGATATTGACAATGTGTTCAGGATAGGGCGGGTGAAGGGCAAGAGGCCCGTTAACGTGTCATTAGTTTCTTCACTGATGGCTCACAGAATTCTGGCAGACACAAAGAATATGATAGGGGAGAGGATGTGGGTAAGAAGGGACATGAGCAAAGAAGAGGTAGGCGAGCACAGGACCTTGCAGTTTCATTTGAGGAAGGCAAGGAACTCTAAAGGCTTACGTAAAAGGCAATAGGCTGGCGATAAGCGGCAATAACTGGGTGCGGATTTGGACAGTGACACAACTTCAGGATATGGAAAAGCAACAACAACAGAAGCCAGTTAGACGTAGCAATCAGGTGGGAGCAACTGACGATTCAGCGGAAGGTGTGGTGTTGACTCAACGTCAACAGAGAGCATTGACCTCAAAGTCCAGTGAGGAAGTTACGCGAGCAGGAATAACGCAGGTCAGCAAGAAGAACACCGGAGAAGTGCGTGGAATACAAAAAGGCGAGACTGTCAAACAACGAGTAACTAATCTAAAGGATTTGGGGTAACAAAGCCACTGAGCATTTGAATGTGGAGAAAGAGGACATCTCTTCTCCAGCTGGTAGTATTCTACAGCTAGAAGCAAAGCCACCGCCAGCGAAGAGGGTAGGGGGAAAATAATAATATAATAATATCGTATGGCCTCGGGTGCCTGGTGCAAGCTTTGTAATTTGACACCCAGAGGGTAGCTTGCATGTCAAATTTCGTTGTTCCTTGAATCAATAAGAAAGTCAAGGAGGTTAAATAATAGATATCTAAGCTCCTTGAACATTATAGCGCTTTCTAGTAGAGAAATGAGGAACTTTGTGTTGGCGGAAACTCCCAAGATTAATTTTGCCATTATGAACTCGGCCTACTGAATTCAAATGGGTTCTTTGACATGCCAACATCGTATAACATGCGTATCGTATTTTTGCCGCCTTTCAAAAATCACTTACCACGGCCAGGGGCGAACATGCAATCTTGGGGTTAGTAGACCGACACGCTATCCACTCACCCACCGTGGCAAGTTAGGGGGAAAATAACTAAATTGGAATATTGCATGTAAAAATATAGAGGGTACTTTTTAAATAAGAGAGGAAACGATGTATTTAAGACTCGAATAGAAATATATGCATATTGTAGGATTTCTTGAGAGTTGGCTCCCTGCAGATTACGAGGTTAAAATAGATGGTTACAATGTTTATACAAAACCTAAGATTAGGAAAGCTCGGGCCGGTAGGTTCCCGGGTGGGATTGTTGTTATAATTACAGAGGAGGTGCGTGAATTATCAGAATTTTTTAATTCAGAGTTGGAAGAAGTAGTGTGGGTAAAAGCAGACATTAAGTGGCAGGGGAAAGGAACGGTATGTTTTGGTTTTGTCTACAACCCTCCGGAGAATACCCCGTATGAAAGAGAAAACTTTTTCGATGAATTAACAATTGAAATAAACAGAATTGAAAATATATATGAGGAGACAGAGATTGGGCTTATAGGGGACTTCAATACGAGAGTTGCAGACAGAAAGCCCCTTTACAGCAAGAGGGTTTCTGAGGTCTCATGTGGGAATAGGCATAGCAAAGATAGAGAATGCAACAAGAACGGAGAAGAGATTTTGGAACTATGTGGTGCAGATGAGTTATATATACTAAATGGGGTCTGTGTGGGGGATGAAGGAGGTAACTTGACATATATAACAGAAAATAGAGGAAGTGTAGTAGACCTAGCAATATGTTCCAGGTGAGCACTAGCCCTAATTAAGAGAATCACTGTTGAAGAATTAGGTAAATCACATCACCTACCAATAGTCATTAATATGCAGGGAGCGGTGACAAAATCAAAGGGAACACCAGAAGTTAAAGCTAAAGATAGAAAAGTAAAAAAATTCAGATGGAGGGAGAAAAACTGCAAAGAGTTTAAGAACTATTTCCAGGGAGAAAGTTTTGAACTTATAAAGGTAGGGATAAGTTTAATGATCAGTAATGATCAACTTGAAGAGGTAATATAAATCATTGAGAATACAATTATGATTGCCGGGCGGAAAATGTGCATGAAAGCTAGGATAAAGGTAGAGAGAATTAAAGGATGGTACGATAAATCTTGTAGAAGGAAGAAAACCGAAGTTATTAGGGTACTGAAGTTACACAAGAGAGAAGGGGATGATACGGTGAGAATAGAATTTTGTCGTCTAAGGAAATAATATAGGGAACTGCTCAGCAAAACAAAAAATGAGTGGCAGGGCAAAGAAGCAACTGCACTAAACAAAGATTCTGAATCCAACGATTATAGGAAAGTGTGGAACATAATAAATTCATACTGTAGGGGGCGCAGAAGTGCTGGCGGGAGTTCGATTAGTGATAAAGTATGGATTACGCCTGTAAAAATCTGTTAAATGCTAAAGATAATTGGAGAAAGAGAGATGAGTTTGGCCTCCCGAGAGGGCTGGAGGTCGCTCTGCCTATGCTGGACCAAGTTATGTCAATAGATGAAGTTAGGAAAGTAATGGCAAAAAGTAAAGGAGGAAAGTCAGGTACTATTTCGGGGATAACAAACGAATTTTGGCAAGAGTTGGGTAAGAATAGTTTTATGTTGGAAAGCTTTGTAAAAATCTTTAACAAGATTTTTGAAGGAGGTCGAGTTCCGAGGGCGTGGCAGGAGGGGATAATTTGTCCAATATATAAGAAACGTGGAGACACATTAGACCCAGGCAATTACAGAGGCATAACATTGCTTGACAATCTGAGCAAAATGTACACCGGGGTCTTAACCAAGCGTTTAATGGCGTGGGCAGAGGGCTGTTCGGTGTTCTCGAGATTCCAGACAGGGTTTACAAAAGGGATGAGAACCAGTGGCAATATAATGGTAGTGAAAACGTTGATGGACAAATACATAAGGAGGAAACGAGGTAAGCTGTATATCACAGCTATTGATTTGGAGAAGGCGTTTGATTCAGTGAGCAGGAGAGCTGTCATTGCTACACTGGGAAAGATCGGGGTGTCACATAAGATGATAAGAGCAATTGAGAATGTGTATTCCGAAGTGAAATGTGCAATTAAAATTAAAGGAGATGTAATTGTAGGAGAGATAAAGTCTAATTTAGGATTAAAACAGGGATGCAAATTATCACCGGTGCTCTTTTTGCTATTTATTAACGATATTTTCGAATCAAAGGGCTTTGAGCAGCGGTCCAACCCTTGCTTGGACAATCATGATATCCTGGGCCTAGCTTTTGCTGATCACATCCTTCTGCTCACTCTAACGCCTCCTAATATGCAACATAGTATTGATAAGATCTACTGTGAGGACTGGAATTTAAAAATTAATCTACGAAAGACCAAAGTTCTGGTGTGCAAAAAGGGAGTTAAACTGGCTAAGAATGAAAAGTGGTTAATGTATGGGTCAAAGCTAGAGACAGTGAAAAAATGTGAGTATCTAGGGACGATACTGGCGAGTAATGGAAATTGGACTGAACAAATTAAAAGGGCAAAATCGAAAGGGCTAGCTGCACTGGCGAGTGTTAAAGTGATAGAACGCAAAGTTCATAAAAATGTGTTTAACGCACTCATCGTATCAAGAGTGGAAGTGTGGGGTTTTGAAGAAGGAACGAACAGTATTGTAAGTAAGTTTGCTAAGCTAATTTTGGGGCTACCAAATTTCACGGCGAATTGTGGAGCAAGAATGTTGTGTGAGGATGTAAGTATTCAAAAACATATTATAAAAAGGATCATAAAGTCTTGGATTCGTCTGAAAGTAGGTGGTGGGGGGTGGAATGTTAAAGTTGGCCTATCTGCACCAAATGAAGCATCAGCAAGAGGGCTACTGGGTGGACGGGGTAAGAAATGTACTGGAAAGATTAGGAATGGGTTATCTATGGAATAGAGACTTACGAAAAGAGGAAGGTAGGGTGTGTAAAAAAGTGTGCAGAAGGGTTAATGCCATAGAATTGCAGTTACTGAGAGAAGAGTGTGCCAACAGGAGAACCTTAACGGAGTTCTGCGAAATAAGGAACTCTATGAGCATAAAGCCTGAATGTCTAATTAAAAGAGAAATGAGAGGGATAATTTGATGGTTAATGGGGGTGTATAAGAACAAAGCATTGAGAGAAGTAGGAAATAAGGACCTTTGCCTGTTTTGTGGGAAGGTTTATAGGTGCAGCACACCTAATCAAGGAATGCAATGAGATTAAAACGATAAGAGCAAAGTTTGTAGACAAGTCAGATTTAAACAGAATAGAACATGAAAATGAGTAATTCACTTTAATAAAAATACTAAAAAGGGAATGGAGGAAGGCAGGTCAATTAGCAAAATTCTTTAATATCATCAGGGCAATGTTGATGATGATGATGATGATAATTGTTGTTTTAAGGGGCCTAACATCTAGGCTATCGGCCCTCAGGGCAATGTGGAATAGGAAAGCGACAGATGTGAATTAAATATGCAGGTACAGGAGATGGTTTCTTAAACTATAAAACTTAGTTACAGTCTAGGAGATCCTCTCTGTAATAACTAGGATAAGATTAAGTTAGTGTCATTGCTAGTTTCTTGTTAATTGTTTACAATGTAAATTAGTTGTAAGTTTGTGACTTATTTTTAAATTTTATGTAAACAATGTAATAATCGCATGTATCAGGTGATGGTTGGATAATAGTACTCTCGTCCCAATCTCTGGTTATCCGAGATTTGGAGCAGAGGGTATTCTAATCTAATCTAATCTAATTATTGTTTCATGCCAGAATCTCAACCTCCCGTATATCCCGGAAGTTCCAGATTGCCATTATTGTTTCATGCTTGAATCACAACCTCCCGTACATCCCGAAAGTTCCAGATTGCCATTATTGTTTCATGCTAGAATCACAACCTCCCGTATATCCCGGAAGTTCCAGATTGCCATTATTGTTTCAAGCTAGAATCGCAACCTCCCGTATATCCCGGAAGTTCCAGATTGCCATTATTGTTTCATGCTAGAATCACAACCTCCCGTATATCCCGGAAGTTCCAGATTGCCATTATTGTTTCAAGCTAGAATCGCAACCTCCCGTATATCCCGGAAGTTCCAGATTGCCATTATTGTTTCAGGCTAGAATCACAACCTCCCGTATATCCCGGAAGTTCCAGATTGCCATTATTGTTTCAAGCTAGAATCACAACCTCCCGTACATCCCGGAAGTTCCAGATTGCCATTATTGTTTCATGCTAGAATCACAACCTCCCGTATATCCCGGAAGTTCCAGATTGCCATTATTGTTTCAAGCTAGAATCACAACCTCCCATATATCCCGGAAGTTCCAGATTGCCATTATTGTTTCATGCTAGAATCACAACCTCCCGTATATCCCGGAAGTTCCAGATTGCCATTATTGTTTCATGCTAGAATCACAACCTCCCGTATATCCCGGAAGTTCCAGATTGCCATTATTGTTTCAAGCTAGAATCACAACCTCCCGTCTATCCCGGAAGTTCCAGGTTACCATCATTGTTTCATGCTAGAATCACAACCTCCCGTATATCCCGGAAGTTCCAGATTGCCATTATTGTTTCATCCTAGAATCACAACCTCCCGTATATCCCGGAAGTTCCAGATTGCCATTATGGTTTCATGCTAGAATCACAACCTCCCCTATATCCCGGAAGTTCCAGATTGCCATTATTGTTTCAAGCTAGAATCACAACCTCCCGTCTATCCCGGAAGTTCCAGGTTACCATCATTGTTTCAAGCTAGAATCACAACCTCCCGTATATCCCGGAAGTTCCAGATTGCCATTATTGTTTCATGGTAGAATCACAACCTCCCGTACATCCCGGAAGTTCCAGATTGCCATTATTGTTTCATGCTAGAATCACAACCTCCCGTATATCCCGGAAGTTCCAGATTGCCATTATTGTTTCAAGCTAGAATCACAACCTCCCGTCTATCCCGGAAGTTCCAGGTTACCATCATTGTTTCAAGCTAGAATCACAACCTCCCGTCCATCCTGGAATTTCCAATTTAAAGCCAGCATAACAACCTACCGTCTACCTTAGGCGTTTCAGAATACCATTTTTGTATCAAGCTAGAGTCGCAATCTCCCTTCTACACTGGAAATTTCAGATTACAACCTTTGTTTCAAGCTAGAAACAACCCTGGAAGTTCCAGATTTCAACCTGTTAATACCTTGCGCAACTCGTCTCCCAGCAGTATTATCTCGCCCGCTTATCACATGTGACCAGCACAGCTACAAAATTTGCTCTTTTTGAAATGCTATTAAAATGTCGTAATGTAACGAATCACTGATCTGCCTTCAATCCATTACTTATTTACCTCTTTAATCGAGACATAAGACAAATGCCATACACTGGTGTGGAAAACTGACAACGTACCCCTGAAATACATTATCCTGGGTTATGGGAGCCATCTACTGCTTAAGTAACAATTATTTTAGTTGTGCCACGGCATATTCTTTCCTGTAATGAACAACTCTGTTCTCTGGTGTGGGACAATAAGACTTGTTCATGAAAACTATTTGCATTCTTAATCTTATCATTCAAATGGAAACGTGGTGTAGCGTCTAATATTCTTGACTGCACCTCGGGGGTCCGGGTTCGATTCTCTGCTCTGCCAAGAAATTAAAATCTGGCCTGGAGGCTGGAACGGGGTAGGCTACACTCAGCCTCGTGAGGCAAAACTGAGAAGAGGAGGGTTCGATTCCCATCTCAGTCATCTTGGAAGTGGCTTTCCGTGGTTTTCTAACTCTACTCCAGGCTTGGTTCCGAACTTCAGGGCACGACCGTCTCCTTCTCAATCATCATCTGAATTACAAATACGGTACGATTTCGGATATGGGTTCCTATTCAATATATTATGTACTCACTCCCCCCTACTAGTCCTAAACATTCTTTTTATAACTGGAATTTCGAAACACACTGTAAGTTTTATTCGTGTTATGTATTCACACCAATGTATAGTTTCAAAGTTAATTTCTTTAAGAATGTGTGAATATTGATGATAATGATGATGATAAATTCACTGTTGTCAAGCTCATTCATGTTAGTTTACTTTATTAGAGTCATCTGTTTGTGTCACATTATAAAGAGGACTTCTCAAAATGTCCACTTGTACAGTGGTGCATAGGACTAATTTACATATATATTACTTCTCTAACTAATGTCCAGAGCATAATACATCGACCTTTCCACTTTTCTGAGACGATATTCACAACTTCTGCAATAAGGACCATGGTATAATGGCTAGCATTCTCTTCTGCCACACCTGAGGTCCGGGTTAGATTCGTGACTCTACCAAGAAATTGAATATAGGTGTGTGTTAAAACGGGGTGCACTGAGCCTAAAAAGGAAAAACAACTGTAAACAGGTATGTTTAACTCCAATCTCAGCCATTCAAGAAGTGGTTTTCTGTTGCTTCCCTACTTCTACCTCAGGCAAATGCCGGGAAGGTTTCTAACCTAAACGGTGTTGCCGAACGTGGCGTACTATTCCTCCTAAACCATATTTTCAAGTCATTGGGTGCTTTTTGACCTGGGCTGCCTAGTAATACCTCACCCTCCCTGTCTATAGAATACCGGTACCGGTATGCATTCATGTATACCTAAGTTCGTAGTGAATAAAGAGGTCATCTAGTTGGATATTTTATATATTCAAGATGGTAGTTGTGCAAACGTTTTAATCTGAAGTGAAGTCTCAAAATAAACTGCATTACTTAAATGCCGATTCAGGGAAAGATTTGGAAGTTATTATCAATCAACTAAAACCAGTAACCATTCAAACGCGCTACACTCGATATTGGTAACACTAATATCACTTCTACGCTTCGAATGAGCGATCCTAATCGTCTATGACCGTTTAACCTTTTAAGTGCTGAGATTTTTTTTAAATTTGCATTTTTCCAAAAATTGTATAAATAATATTCTTTTTAAATTATCAAAGGGGGGGGGGGAGGCTTAAAATGTCTTTATGTTTTGGGTATTTATTTATCTACATGTAAATTCAAATTCCTACGCTCTGTTAGTTATTTCCGGAAGCAAAATTCCAACCTTAAGTCGTACTACGTAATTCCCAAGAGATGGAAGAACATGCCAGAGATTATTATTATTATTATTATTATTATTATGATTATTAATCACATGGCAGTACATCACTTTACAATACAATGAACAAAGGTGTAATATCTTTAATGATACAAATGATACACAAATATGTACAAGGTTATAGACATATTGTTGATGTACTCTATCACCTCTGGGGTCATATCCAGAAAGTCTGAGAAATCACCAGAGTAGGAACTCAGGGGGAACTCGTTAACAATGTGAGAAACTGTGCATGCTGGTGACGTTATTTTTCCCCATTTGAAAAGTAGATCACCACACCTGCCGTGTTTAGTCCGTATCTTATTAAGTCTTGACCGCGTCTTGGGAGGAAGATCTAATTCACGAGACTTGCTGTTGATATGAAGGAAACCTTGGAGCTGCAGAGGTACATTGTTACACCATTCTTGTGCCCATGCCTGTTTGAGAAGAAAATTATGCTCTCCGAGACTGCTAGATGTTCTCATTGGTTGCCGTCTGGATCGGAGCCTGTTGATTTCTAAGCTACTAATGTCCTTGTGGATTGGCAGTGGATTTATTGAAATTTTCTTGTATTCTCTAATAAGAGCATTTTTAGCCTATTTTCAATTTTGAAAAAATAGGCTTATGAGATCACCTTTGGTCCGTGTGTGTGTGTGTGTGTGTGTGTGTGTGAGGTGTGTGTGCCCCCCCCCCCTAATAAATTCTAAACGGCTGGAGCGATTTCAATGAAACTCTTTAAGTTCATAGCACTATTTCGGGCGACCTCGACCGTGCCCTTCAAATTTTGTTACGTCTCACCAATCCAACATGGCGGCTGTACGAAATATTTCACCAGCATTCAATATCTCCGAAACTATTACCGACATCATCCTGGAATTTATTACGTTGATAAAGGGAACTACTAGAAGTTCACCTATGTGACTTTTGAAAAACTGGTAACTACAAAACCAACATGGCGGCCACGCGAATTTGCGACTTTTAAATAGACGTTTCTCGCGATTTAACCAACCAAACGCAATAAAACTTGGTACAGTATATGTTTATACACATTGTAATGCACCGACATCTAACTTGGTTCAATTGTTTACATAACCACAAGATGGCGGATGAGCGAAATATTTCACCGGTATTCTATATCTCTGAAACTATCAGCTGTATCACCCTGAAATTTTGTACGTATATAAAGGGCACTACTGGAAGTTCATCTATAAGACTTTCGAAAAGGTTGACTACAAAACGAACATGGCGGCCAAGCGAATTTGAAAATTTTAAATAGACCTTTCTCGCGATTTAATGTTCCAAACGCAATGAAATCTGGTACAGGAAATGTTTATACACATTGTAATGCACTGGTATCTAATTTAGTTCAATTGTTTACTTAACCTCAAGATGGCGGCTGTGCGAATTGAAAAAATTAAGTTTTTATTTCTTGTGTCGTAATCATGCGATCGATGTGAAAGTTTGAATAATGAACCTACGCAATAATTTTCATTTAATGGTACATGGCTCTATGGCCTATACATTTAACAATCCAACATGGCGACCATCTGAAATATTCAGACGACTCTGAATATCTACGAATCTATTATAGCAATCAAAATGAATTTTTTATGTTCATAGGGTCTATAAACTTAAGTTCACCTATAGGACTTTAAATAACCTGGTGATCACAAATCCAACATGGCGGCGACGCGATGTATAAATATTCGCATGGACGTTTCTCGCAATTTAACCATCCGAGTGCAGTGAAAGATGGTACAGTAAATCCCTTTACGAATGTTAATCCATAGGCATCTAATTTATATCAATTGTTTCCATAACCACAAGATGGCAGCTGTGCGAAATTTTAAAATCTCCTTGTTACTTCTTGTGTCCTAATCATGCGATTGAAGTTTGAATGCTACACGTACCCAATAATCTTCATGTAACATTACATAACTCTAGGACCTACATATATAAAATCAAACATGGCGACCATCCGAAATATTTAGTCGGTACTCAATATCTACGAATCTATTACAGCAATCAAACTGAAATTTTGAATGTTGATAGTGGCAGTTAATATAAGTAGGATATATGAAAATAGGCTGTATAGTTCTTCACGGAACTACTTGTTACTTCTGAGATGAGGGGGAGGAATTGGGCTCAGGGCTGGCAACCAGAATGTGGGGGTGGACTTTATAGTCCCAGTTATAATTCTCATGGGCTGATTTAGTTGCACATCAACCAGCATTGTGTGGCAACTGTGCAACCAAACAGTATTCTGTAGTAGAGTACACTAGGCCTAGAGCAGATGATCTTATGGTGGAATCCGTTGATCCCCAGGTAGTACCATACAGCTTTTGAAGTATATTATTTATTGATCTTATCTTAGCTGCTGCCTTTGCCAGATGTTGTCTGAAAGATAGTGTTCGGTCAAAGGTGACTCCAAGGTAGTTTGGATGTTTGTTGTAGGTTATCCGATTACCTTCAAAGTTGATATTCAGCTTGCGGTTGGATAGGAAATTACTTAGATGGAAACACGATGTCTCTGTTTTGTTGGGGGTTAACTTGACCCCTTTTCCGAAAGAACTGTCCTAATACAGCTAGATCTGCGGTCAATGTTTCTGCAGTGCTCTCCATGTGTTTGTGCTGAGTAGCTTATGTCCAGTCATCAGCATAACCAAACTGACTCTAGCCCTTGGTGCCCCTGCATAGGTATTTGGATTCAAATATCCAATACTGAACTGAACATCAGCATTCGACGGCCAGACAATCTCTATGATCTCCTGGCCGACACACCACAGAACTCCTAGAAACGCTTCTTCTCAGGGCCAACGGTTTAGGTATGTTGGACCTAGTATCCAAATGTTACAGATTAATATCGAAGGTATCAGCAGATCTAAATGCAAATATCTATCGAAACTCTGCATGGAAAATAATATAGATATAATTATCATTCATGCCAGAGATAAACTCGGCACTCGAAAACGGATGAGGAATATACACACATCAAAAAAAGTTTTGCATCACCTCGGTTCCAAGAGTTCCGGAACCGTTAAATACAAAGGGAATAGAGATCAACACAAACAACATTTCAGCTCGTTTTATTGCTCATGAGACCCACACATTGCATGTTGTACCATCATACAGCTAGACTTTCAGCATTTGTGGTCCAGATTGCAGTACACACCACTTCCTCTAATACCCAGTAGCACGTCCTCTTGCATTGATGCATGCCTGTATTCGCCGTGGCATACTATCCACAAGTTCATCAAGACACTGTTGGTCCAAATTGTCCCACTCCTCAACGACAATTCGGCGTAAATCTCTCAGAGTGGTTGGTGGGTCAAGACGTCCATAAACAGCCCTTTTCAACATATCCCAGGCATGTTCGATAGGGTTCATGTCTGGCGAACATGCTGGCCACTGTAGTCGAGCGATGTCGTTATCTTGAAGGAACGCATTCACAAGATGTGCACGATGAGGTCGAGAATTGTCGTCCATGAAGACAAATGCCTCTCCAATATTCTGCCGATATGGTTGCACTATGGGTCGGAGGATGTCATTCAGGTACCGTAAAGCCGTTTCGGAGCCTTCCATGACCACCAGTGGCGTACGTCGGCCCCACATAATGCCACCCCAAAACATCAGGGAACCACCACCTTGCTGCACTCGCTGGACAGTGTGTCTAAGACGTTCAGCCTGACCAGGGTGCCTCCAAACACGTCTCCGACGATTGTCTGGTTGAAGGCATATGCGACACTCATCGGTGAAGAGAACGTGATGCCAATTCCGTGGGGTCCATTCAGCATGTTGTTGGGCCCATCTGTACCGCGCTGCATGGTGTCGGGGTTGCAAAGCTGGACCTCGCCATGGACGTCGCGAGTGAAGTTGCGCATCATGCAGCCTATTGCGCACAGTTTGAGTTGAAACACGACGTCCTGTGGCTGAACGAAACGCATTATTCAACATGGTGGCATTGCTGTCAGGGTTCCTCCGAGCGGCAATCCGTAAGTAGCGGTCATCCACTACAGTAGTAGCCCTTGGGCGGCCTGAGCGAGGCCTGTCATCGACAGTTCCTGTATATCTGTACCTCCTCCATGTCCGAACAACATCGCTTTGGTTCACTCTGAGACGCCTGGAAACTTCCCTTGTTGAGAGCCCTTCTTGACACAAAGTAACAATGCGGACGCGATCGAACTGCGGTATTGACCTTCTAGGCATGGTAGAACTACAGACAACATGAGCAGCGTACCTTCGTCCTGGTGGAATGACTGGAACTGATCGGCTGTCGTACCCCCTCCGTCTAATAGGCCCTGCTCATGCATGGTTGTTTACATCTTTGAGCAGTTTTAGTGACATCTATGAACAGTCAAAGGGACTGTATCTTGGATACAATATACACAGTCAACGTCTATATGCCGGAGATCTGGGAACCGAGGTGATGCAAAACTTTTTTTGATGTGTGTATAAACAAAACATTTTGCAACGTTTATCGACAAGCCAAGCACTCAACGGGTTAAAGACAGAGTGAGTTGATACGAGCTAATTACAAGTTGCCCAGACCAGTAAGAGTTAAGTGAAGTTTGTAGCTGAAATCACCCGTATGTACGAGTTCTCGTGAACAGTTTGGACCAGTAACTAATAGCAGCAATAACCCAAGCCAAGCGTATCATTTAGTTGGATGCAGTTCGCTTGGGAGCAATTATCCCTATCACTAACATCTGACAAATTCATTTACATTAAGCTTGTTCTTCCAGGCGATAGCAGGTATACAGGTAGTTTCCAACTTTTACATCCAACGGCTAGGAACTACGTCTAGATAGAGGAAAGTTATAAAAGCGCAGTGTTAGCCGATAATTTGACGCATTTCAATTAAGAAGTCACAGAATAAACAACATTGTGAAGACAAACTTTACGGCAAAACTTTATCAGCCTTATTCCGGAAAGCAGTTCCTGTTGATTAATGCTAGTTTTCTATTCTTCGTTTATTGACATCATACTGGTCATCAGCACTTAGGATTTAGCTTGTTTTTGTTGATAATTAAATTTAGGGCCTTGGGTTATCTTGGTTATCAGCCTCGTATATTTAGCACGTGGTTAGCGCATCGGGGCCCCTCGGTCGTTAATCCTGGTTTCCGTGACCAAGGCGCTGTTTTATTGTCAGACAGCTACTCAATTGTCCTCACGAGGCTGAGTGCACCCCGTTTCAACTCTCACGTCAGTTTCTAAAATCCTTGACGGAGCCGGGAATCGAACCGAGGTGAGACGGCCGCGTGCTACCGGAAAACCACGGGGCCGGCATCATTTTTGGGTTGCTAAGGTGGTAACCTAAGTTGACAGCGTTAGGCCTTCGCCTCTACCTGCTCAATGGAATGGTGCACACATGTTACAAGGGAGGGGCCATGCTATGAGGGATATTAAGCTAGTGTCCAGGCAGCCCCTGTAAGTGTAAGCTGCTTTTACTGTGCCATTTGCCTGGGGTAGAAGAGGAAACCATGGAAAACCACATCCAGGATGGATGAGGTAGAAATCGAACCAAGAATGCTAGCCACAACTCAACAAGGTGGTACAGAAATGAGCAATATGGATTTTAAAAAAATAGTCCATCAATTTCCAATGTTTACAAAAAATAAAACAAAAATAAACAGGAAGCTTCTACCCTCCACTACTCCAATGGGGTGTACTGATTAGGCTTACTTATTGTTCATTAGCAGAAAGAACCCTTTTTGATGAGACTCGAATCAAAGAAAAATAATGTAATTCATCACGTAATGTTTTGCCTTCGTACTAAGAGCAACAAGAGATGACATCCAATTCACAGTACACATAGTAATCTCAGTGCTTATCCTCAAATAAATGAGAAGAAAACAGATGATGATGATGATAATTGTTGTTTTAATGGGCCTAACATCTAGGTTATCGGCGCCTAATGGTCTGGGAGATAGCGAATATGACAATGAAATGCAAACCAGAACAAAATTAAGTGAGACTGAAAATACTTACAAAATGTAACTCAGATTGAAACGACTCACAAAACGGAGAGTGGAAATACTTACAAAAGAGAATTTAGAAGGAAAATACTCACAAAATGAATAGATTAAAACACGCACAAAATGTAGTTCCGGCTCAAAATACGTACAAAATGCAATGTAGAGTCGAAATACTTACAAAATGCAATTGAAATTCAAAATACAAAATGCAATTGAGATTGAAAATACGTACAAAATTCAATTAAAATTGAAAATAAACGATACAATTTACATTGAAAAACGCCCTTTTCAGATCCGAAATACTCACAAAGTGCAATTGAAATTCAAAACGCTTACAAAATACAATTGAAATTGAAAATGCTTACAAAATGTAAGGTAGATTCAAACTACTTATTTGGATGATAAATACCTAAAAATTGAAATTTACATAAACAAGAAGTTCCGTGAAGAACTATACAGCCTACTTTTCATGCCAATGATTATTCTACAGAATATGAACCTATCTAGAATAATGACGAAATTAAGTTGGTAATATCGAAATATCCAATTAGTTCAAAATATACCTGGTATAATGTAGCCTAATAGAGCACTACAGTTGGCAGCCCTGGTGACTGAATATATTTTTAGTTCCATCTCTTAAGGTACAGAATACAAAATTTGGTTGACATCCAATGGACGTTACATGCAGTTAGACACTGGATCTATCAGCACGCGTAAAAGCATGTTGCCAACAATGTCATGCGTGTGCTGGTCAGAAATAATTTGAAATATTATGATATTTTGTTGTGCCAATTTTCGATGAAATCCATTTATTAGTATAGAAGTTACATGTATTTTAAAATTGGACATATTAGCAGGCATAGAATCATGTTGGCAGCACTGACTTATATTAATTACTCCAAATTAATCTAGAATGTCAGGTGCTATACGTGTGCAAAGTATAGAGCTGTTGGCTTGCATACTTTCTGATATATTGATATTAGGGTAAAAAAATATAGACAGCATTTATTAACAGTTGGCAGACCTGATTGCTCTTAACAATACTTATAGTCATATCTGTTATGGTACACATAGCACATACGAAATTTGGTTGAAATCCAACTGATAGTATAGAAGTTACATGTACTGTATTTAAAAATTGGTACTATCAGCAGGATTATAATCATGTTGGTAGAACTGACGTATATAAGTTACTCCAAATTAATCTAAAATGTCAGAATATACGTGTGCATAGTTTAAAGCTGTTGGCTTGCATACTTTCTGATATATTGGTATTTGGAAAAAAAAATAGAGAGAGCAATTATTAACAGTTGACAGCCCTGGCGGCTCATAAGAATACGCTCAGTCATATCTTTTTATGTACAGATATTCCATACAAAATTTGGTTGAAATCCAATTGATAGTGTAGAAGTTATATGCATTTAAACATTGGACCTATCAGAAGGCTTAAAATAATTTTGGCAACACTGTCATGGTTGGCCTCCGGGAAATTAAACTGAAATAGTCTTATCTGCATGTGTGCCAATTTTGGAATAGTTCCCATGGATACCTTGCAAGATATCCAACATGGAGCTCAAATTTCTAGTGCGTTTTTTCAGCAGTTGGTAGCACTGACATCATTTTCAGATATGGACGTGAGATATTCCGGTGCACATCTTTACTCATACTAAATTTGGTTTTGATTGCTGCAGCCGTTTAGGAGTTGATAGGGGGGTGGGGTGGGGACACACACACAGCCAGCCAGCCAGCCAGACAGACAGACAGACACACATTTTCCCGGATCGATCTCATAAGTCTACATTTTCCTCATTTTTTCAAAATGTGAAAAGTAGGCTAAAAATACTTACAACATGTAATTTAGATTCCAAATACCCACAAATTGCAATTGAGAATCAAAATACTTTCAAAATGCCCACCATACAAAATTAAATTTAGACTGAAAATACTTTCAAAAATCTGTTTAGGTTGAAAATACTTACAAAATGCAATTAAAATTCAAAATACTCACAAAAGACCCAGCCCCTATATTGAAAGACTTACTAAAAAGCAATTTAGATTGTCAATCCTTACAAAATGCAATTGAGGTTGAAAATACTTGAAAAATGCAATTTAGATCGAAAAGACAAAATGCAACGTAGTTTGAAAATACCTATAAAATATAGTGTGAATGCAAAAAATTCGCTAAAGGGAAATTAGATACACGGGGAGCCAATTAACAAAAACAGTGCGGAAATCTTAAAGAGAAAACGAAATATAATGAAAAGAAAACAAGAGGTTTGACCCCTCGAAGAAGGAGGGATCAGGAAAGATGAGACAAAGGCCAATTAAGGCGAGAAAGTGAGAGACTCCCTAGGCCTCGGACACCCTAATACCGTCGGGGTCGGAAGATCAAAGAGTTGACCAATAGAGGTCGACAGGAAAGAAGACGGAGAGGAGCCCAGCACAAGTAAGTGGAAGTAATGCCGAACTCGGCTGGTGTCCCGTGGTCGCCATCCCACGTCCCACTAGATGTGAGCCCCTGGGGGGAAGAAAACAGACAGCACAACTGTAAAAAGAAACCTCTATTATTACGTGCTCAATGTATTAAGCTAAATTAATGTTTTTATCACTCATCTTAGAGTCTTGTCAAGTGAAACACAAACACAGGAGCGACAGGGAAGATGAAATAGTGGTGGGGTTGAGAGATCCCATCTTATCTTGCGTCGCGCTCAAGCTACGAGGTGTCGCCCGGAAATGTAATGGAAATTGCTGCTGGAATGAAGATCAACTGGCGTCGAAATTGCGTTTGTTACATTTGCCAGCGTGACGACAAGTGGGGGAGACATCACTTATTTTACATATTAACCTTACGTGGTGATAAAATAGAGTACATCAAATATAATGCAGTTTAAGGATACGGGAGTAAAATAACATCCTGCGTTTATTAAACTGCTTGAACGATTTTTAAGTAATGGAGAGTAGTAGAGGGCAATTTCATCTGTCCACAGGTATTTACTGTACAAGGTTTGAAGTGGCAAGGTATACATTTTCACAGAGTGGTCGAAAAAATACCACTTCATTTTCTGTTGCTGATAGTTTTATTCTAATCTTAAATTAACTATCATAATTAGAATTAAAAATCCCTCTCGGCACGCCGGAAGGCCGAGGTGGATTTCACTGGGCAAAGACAAATATTTAGAATTCACTACATTTGCCAATTGTTGTATACATTCAAACGTTCCTCGTTTTAATTCAGAAAACATTTTGGTCATCCCTTAGCGCAGGCTGTTGCAAATCCACGAGTTTGAGTCTGCGTACACGCGAGTACTCAGCAATGATGCTCGGAGTAGGTTGGAAAGGGACTGGGGGTGATAGCCAATACGTCACTGGGTGAAGATCATAGTACAAGTTCATGCGCTTCCTGCCAGTCTTGATCTATCCACCGCTTAGTAACGGCTGCCCCTACAGTAGAGCTGTATTGCATATTGCAAGTTTACTCACACAAGGCTGCGAGTACTCAGCTGCTCACGGGCGAGCAGCTCGGTTGGAACAGCCTGCCTTAGCGTAAGGGTGGGTCATATCAAAAATTTAAAAGAGGAATGGAAAGAGCAATGGTTCCGTACATCTCGGAAGTGGCCAAGCCTCTTTAATCCAAACCATGCCCCAGCTGGTTTCAATTTGCCAAGAAGAACGTGGTCATCACTAAACAGGTTTCGCATTAATTGTGGAAGATCTGCATTCTCCCTTCACCAGTGGGGCTTCAGGGACTCTCCAGCATGTGATTGTGGTGCATTGGTCCAGACCATGCATCACATAATGGACGAGTGCCCTCTGCGAGCTTATGATGGAGACCAGAAAGACTTTTCTGATGTCTCAGTATCCCTAGTGCAATGGATAAATTAATAATTTAGATATCCATGTGTAGTTGTTCACTACTTAGTACCATGCATTCTTTGTAGGTTTTTGTATAATATTGCGTATACTTGTCCATTATGTAAAATCCCATACGGTTGATAATAATATTGTTACGGCTGTGAGTTTGTTTTGTCGCTCGCCGCATGAGTCACAGCTTCCCCGGGCTGTGTGTGCTCTGCCTCAGTGTATTACGTGCGCGTTACGCAACGGACTGCGAAGTGAAAGGGATGGTCCAGAATATTCGTGACCCAGCCAGTGAGGAAATGTCGAGAAGCCGTGTGTCCTGGACGATTCTAGAATTCATTGAGTCACCAGCCTGCTATATAAGCGGCTTCAACAGTGAGGGGACCGAGTTTTGTGTGGGTGTGTGTTTCTGAGCTAGTGCGTGTTTTCCTGAGCGACAGAAGTGTGGTGACGAAGTGCCGTGCGAGTTACGAAATCCAGTGACATTGTTTCCCAGCTTGTGAACAGCGTGCAGCAAGTCATCGTAAGTAACTGTAGTTGGTGTACATAAGGGAGAGGAGCAGGTAGTTTCTGTCAAGGCCACCGTACTCATTAAGACGGTTTAACTTCTGTGGTTTGTTGATAAGTGAAAGGGCCAAGAGCGCTCAAGGAAGAGACTTGAGGAATCAGGAGTAAGGTTCCAATTGCTTGTATTTGCTGATGAGTAGTGTACCTCTTCCTGCAAGCAATAATGCTAACTTCTCTTTAAAGCAGTAATTGGTGTTGTGTTTTCTACCCTCCGTAATCCAGTTAACAAAAGTGCCACTAGGGGGTGGCACGTAATAACTGGTGTCAGAAGTCGGATTACGAACTCAAGCACAAGCACAACACCTGACGGTCCTGGTTTCAAAACCCGAGCAGGTCATTTTTTAAAATTTTCCTGTGAACGCATGCCCCTTACAAGACAAACATCTAAAATGGAAGAGCAATTCGCAGCATTGCTAGAAAAGTTAAGTGGCATGGAAGCCAAGATGGAAGACGGCCAGAAGAAGTTAGCCGAGGACCTAACTGCCAAACTAGAAGACGGTCAAAATAAGCTAGCGGAGGACCTGAAGAGGATAGAGGACGGCCAGAAGAAGATGGAAGACGGTCAGAATAAGTTGACACAGGACCTGAAGAAATTAGAACTGGGTCTGCGTGAGGAAGTCACGGCAGTGGAAAAGAAGTTCAACGCCTTACAAGTGGAAGTTGCCGAGCTGCGCCAACGCCCGCTGATGGGGGTGGAGGAGAAATTCAACGCCTTACAAAAGGAAGTTGCCGAGCTGCGCCAACGCCCACTGACGGGGGTGGAAGAGAAATTCAACGCTCTACAAGAGGAAGTTGCCGAGCTGCGCCAACGCCCGCCCACCGTTACACCGGGAATATCAGGAACGGGACATAGCAGAGTGACGCCCCCCAACCTTCGACGGAAAGGTCCCGTGGAGCACCTACTTACGTCAGTTCGAGGCGGCCTGTTCCATAAATAACTGGAACAACACAGAAAAGGCTACAGCTCTCATTGTAGCGCTGAGAGGTGACGCCCTTAACGTCCTTCAGGCCATCCCGACTGGATCCCAGGACTACGCTTCACTGATCGCCCATATGGAGTCCCGATATGGAGATAGCCATCTTCAGCAGGCCTACCAGATGCAGCTCCGGACCCGGGCACAGAAGAACGCGGAAACCCTGCAGGAGTTCGAGATGGACATCGCACGACTCGTAAGGCTCGCCTATCCAACAGCGCCGGCCGACTTTCTGGAACAGATTGCGACGCAGGCCTTCACCGACGGGCTATGGGACTCGGACACTCAACAGGCGATGCGACTCGCGCGCAATAAGACCCTGGCAGATGCGCTGAGCCACGCACGTGAGTTCGAGACGGCAAAGCAGGTATCTAGAATGCGCGCGCGGGTGCGTCAGGTGGACGTCGACGAACCAGCCAAAGCCGACAAGACCAAGTCCCTGGCCGATGAACTGATGGAGGCGCTAGGCCGGTTCTTCAAGAGTCGCAGTACCACCAACAAAAACGTAGCCGAAGGACATCCGGAGAGGCAGCGCGGAAGAGGACTACCGACCTGCTGGACCTGCCGTAAGAGAGGCCACCTGAGCAAGGACTACGGTGATCGCCGCCGCCAAGGGTTTCCATCGGAACAGTTAGTCGTAGGGAAACCGCGCGGCCCAGGAAAGCAAGTATCAGCCAGCCTTGGGGGGCAAAGGTTGGCTTGTGACAGTCGTCAAGCCCCGGCAGTCCAAGTTCGTGTGACGCAGTTACGGAGGGATAATAGCAGCCTGATGGTCGACGGAGTCGTCAACGGAGAGAGCTGGCCCATGCTAATCGACACGGGAGTATCGAGGACCATCGTCAGTCCCACCGTGATCCCGAAGTGGAGAGTGCAACCCACACAAAGGAACCTCCAACTAACAACGGCGACTGGAGAGACTGCACCGGTACAAGGCGAAGCATCATTGGAGTTCGTCATTGGTCGACGGGCGGTGAAGCATCCAGTGCTTGTGGCTGACGTATCATATGAAGTGATCATCGGACTGGATTTCCTGGACCAGAACAACATCATCTTGGATCTGAGTACCAACACTCTGCACTTCGGAAATGAGGAACTTGCTTTGCAACCAGCACACGAGGCCGTCACCGCACGACGAGTAAGGCTGAGAGAGGACGTCATCGTTCCCGCCAGGGCGGAAGTCAGCGTCGCCGTAATTGTTGACAGAACTGCTGAGGGAATGGCGGCTGTCATCGAGACAAAATATGAGGACATCCAGACAAAAGGATTGCTAGTTGCCAAGACCCTCATCAATACGACGTCTCGTCCATACGTCCGCCTGTCCAACCTGAACGACTACGACATTACGGTTCACCGGGACACCAACCTAGGAGTCTGCGAGCCCGTTACCTGGATTGCCCGCATCACAGACACGAAGGACGGACACCTGCAGACGGACAGCCGAAGAAGACGCGCCCTGCCAGAAGAACTACAGAAGCTGTACCAAGGATCCCATGACCATTTAGACGAGGAGCAATCTCGCCAACTTCAGGACCTGCTACGCGAATTCCAGGATGTCTTCTCCGTGGGGAGCAAAGATTTCGGTAGGACGATGATCCAGCACAGAATCGACGTTGGGAACAGCACACCGATTAGGGCCCCATTCCGACGTGTCCCGCTCGCCTAGCAAGCGGAAGTCGACCGGATGGTAGAAGAGATGAAGGAACAAGGGGTGATCGAGCCATCACATAGTCCTTGGAGTTCTCCGGTCGTGCTAGTGAAGAAGAAGGACGGTTCCACCAGGTTCTGCGTGGACTACAGGCAGGTGAACGACGTCACGAAGGATGACAGATACCCTCTACCCCAGTTCGACGACACGCTGGACACCATATCAGGATCAAGATGGTTCTCCACCTTGGATTTGAAGAGTGGCTACTGGCAGCTAGAGGTCCACCCTAAGGACCGCGAGAAAACGGCGTTCTCTGTGGGCAGCGGGCTCTGGCAGTTCACCGTCATGCCATTCGGTCTGTGTAACGCCCCTGCGACCTTCGAAAGGCTAATGGAGTCCATTCTGAGGGGAATACACTAGAAGATCTGCCTTGTCTACCTAGACGACGTCATCATTCTGGGAAAAAGCTTCGAGGAGCACTACAGCAACCTGAAGGAGATCTTGATGAAGCTACGGGCTGCCCAGCTGAAGTTGAGCCCCAAGAAGTGTCAGCTCTTCCAGAAGCAGGTCCAGTACCTTGGGCATATTGTCTCCGAGGAAGGGGTGCGCACCGACCCAGAAAAGACCGCAGCTGTGAGGGAGCGGCCAGTTCCGAAGGACAAGTCCCAACTACGACGCTTCCTGGGACTCTGCACTTATTACCGTCGCTTCGTGAGAGGATTCGCTGACATCGCCGAACCACTGCATCGACTGACTGAGACGGACCAACTCTTCACATGGACAGCAGAATGCCACAGTGCCTTCGAACAACTCAAGCAAGCTCTGTGCACCACGCCTATTCTGGCCTACCCCAGACCTGGAACAAGGTTCATCGTCGATACCGATGCCAGCGACTTTGATATAGGGGGAATCCTGTCGCAAATAGTGGACGGCGAGGAGAGAGCAGTGGCCTACTTCAGCAAAGCGTTGTCAAAGCCAGAGAGGAACTATTGCGTCACCAGGAAGGAACTGCTCGCCATCGTGAAGACCATCGAACACTTCCACAAGTACCTGTACGGGCAAGAATTTCTCATCAGGACCGACCATGCATCCCTGCGGTGGCTCCTGAACTTCAAACAGCCCGAGGGTCAACTCGCGTGGTGGTTAGAGAGGCTTCAACAGTACAACTTCGAGATCCAGCACAGGAAAGGCCAACTGCATTCTAATGCCGACACCCTGTCACGAAGACCGTGCCCCGAAGACTGCACCTTCTGTACTAGGAGGGAGGAGAACAACGGGACACAGTGCCGACGGACTACTGTGGAACTTCAAGGGAACTGGAGCCGCGAATCTTTCACGCGGGCACAAGCAGAAGATGATGACCTGGGATTGATAGCCGAATGGAAGAGGGTCTGTGTCCCCAGACCCGGGTGGAACATTGTGAGTGACTGCAGCCCAAAGTTTAAGTCCTACTGGGCGCAGTGGGACTCGCTGGTTGTGAGGGATGGCCTCATCTGCCGTACCTGGGAGAGCACCGACGGGAAGACATCTCGGGAACAAGTCGTCGTTCCAAAGGCTATGACGGGGGAAGTCCTGAAGGAAGTCCATGGAGGATCATCTGGTGGACACCTAGGGATAAAGAAGACCCTGGAGAAGCTGAGAGAGCGGTTCTACTGGACCGGATGCCGAACTGACGTGGAGAACCACTGCGCGAGGTGCCACGATTGCGCAGCCAGCAAGGGCCCAGGACGTAGACGACGGGGTCCACTGAAGACCTACAACGTGGGCGGCCCCATGGAGAGAGTGGCCATCGATGTTGCTGGGCCATTCCCGTTAAGCGAGGCAGGGAACCGCTACATATTGGTCGTCAGCGACTACTTTACCAAATGGCCGGAGGCGTATGCGCTCCCTAACCAAGAAGCCGCGACGATCGCAGAGACCCTGGTGAAGGAATTCGTCAGCCGGTACGGAGTACCCCTGGAGCTACACTCCGACCAAGGGAGGAACTTCGAGTCGCAGGTGTTCCAGAACCTATGCCAGCTGCTAGGAATCCGGAAGACAAGGACAACGCCGTTACACCCTCAGTCCGACGGGACGGTAGAGCGATTCAATCGCACCATCGAGAACCATCTCCGAATAATCGTCAGCGATCACCAGAGGGATTGGGACAAACATCTTCCACTATTTCTCCTGACCTACCGTGCCGCCGTGCATGAAGCCACCGGGTGCACACCAGCCCGAGCCATGTTTGGGAGGGAGCTTCGTCTACCTGTCGATCTTGCCTTCGGCCGACCTGGGAATGATCCGGTCCCGGTAAGCCAGTATTGTCAAGAACTGGTCGACCAACTGGAGGACGTGCACGCGTTCGCGAGGAGGAAACTGCGGATCGAGACCGACCGAATGAAGACCCGATACGACCAACAGACGGATGCTGGCGGATTCCACGAGGACGACCTGGTCTGGCTCTTCAACCCATTACGGAAGAAAGGCCTGTCATCCAAACTGCAGAAGTCCTGGGAGGGCCCGTACCGAGTCGTGAAACGGATCAACGATGTCGTCTACAGGATCCAGCGGAGCCCGAGGGCAAAGATGAAGATCGTGCATCGAGATCGCCTGGCAGCCTACGGAGGGACACAGACGGACCAATGATTGATCGGGACGATCAGCCTTTTAGGAAGGGGGTGGTGTTACGGCTGTGAGTTTGTTTTGTCGCTCGCCGCATGAGTCACAGCTCCCCCGGGCTGTGTGTGCTCTGCCTCAGTGTATTACGTGCGCGTTACGCAACGGACTGCGAAGTGAAAGGGATGGTCCAGAATATTCGTGACCCAGCCAGTGAGGAAATGTCGAGAAGCCGTGTGTCCTGGACGATTCTAGAATGCATTGAGTCACCAGCCTGCTATATAAGCGGCTTCAACAGTGAGGGGACCGAGTTTTGTGTGGGTGTGTGTTTCTGAGCTAGTGCGTGTTTTCCTGAGCGACAGAAGTGTGGTGACGAAGTGCCGTGCGAGTTACGAAATCCAGTGACATTGTTTCCCAGCTTGTGAACAGCGTGCAGCAAGTCATCGTAAGTAACTGTAGTTGGTGTACATAAGGGAGAGGAGCAGGTAGTTTCTGTCAAGGCCACCGTACTCATTAAGACGGTTTAACTTCTGTGGTTTGTTGACAAGTGAAAAGGCAAGAGCGCTCAAGGAAGAGATTTGAGGAAACTGGAGTAAGGTTCCAATTGCTTGTATTTGCTGATGAGTAGTGTACCTCTTCCTGCAAGCAATAAAGCTAACTTCTCTTTAAAGCAGTAATTGGTGTTGTGTTTTCTACCCTCCGTAATCCAGTTAACAAAAGAGCCACTAGGGGGTGGCACATAACAATATTATCAAAAATTATTTCAGACAAAAGTTTTAGGTACAGGAATCACACCTTAAATGTGCGAGCAATGCTGCTTGGTGCCAGGGACACTATCTATCGTGAAGTTGTGGAACTGTTCCAGAAGCATGGCATGGAAAGGAATATAGTGGGTGCGGTACATCCTACATTCTAAGAAGATACTGCAAATAGTTTCTATACCACGTAGCTTGGTAGGTTTGTTGGTGACACTGTATTTGATGATTCTAGAAGAGGAAACACCGAAAATGTCCCTTAGGATCCAAGGTGGCGGTCATTTTTGAACAAGCGTTAAAAATATACGAAAAAATCTAAATTTTATAATTGCGGGGTGCGTTGTGTTGTTTTCGACTACTTTTGGCATCCTAAACACAACTAAAATATTTATTACTTTGTATGAGGCCATAGAAGTTTGTTTTGGGGCAAAAAGTACCGTTATTCTTGAACAAACGTGAAAAAATGTGAAAAATATAACAAATTTACAACATTTTGGCCTCACTGTTTATGATTAATTTCGACTTTCGAAGCACAAATATAATAATTGTTTTAAATTTGGAGATCATAAAAATTATTTGCTTAGACAATATACCACCCACCCCCACCTCTTCCCGCTTTTTTTCAACACTGTTAGCGCGTTTTGACAAATACCAGAAAAGGTTGTTCATACCTCCTATGTGCAAGGAATTGTTTCTTGATTAACTTTCTGCGTCCTTGACATTAATACTCGTAAATAGGGTTAAAGACTTCCTCTTACTCAGTTTATTAAACATGTAAATATTGTTCTCGGCCCTTGGAGTAGATCAGGCACACGAGCAGAACAACGCCGTCGTGAAGGGTGATGGCGGAGCTATCGGTTTGACCGAAGATGCTAATGCCCTGAGACGCTGGTGTCTCGCCGGTTCAGAGGTTGGTAGGCTACTGAATGAGTTTGGCAACTCTGCAACTTCTTCCCAGAAAACCGAGACATAGCACCATGAAGATTATCCTGCATTCCAAGCTAAATTTCGAGAAAACGTACGCAAAATGAAGGAAAGTTTCGAAGAAATGGGGAACCCTTTCCAACACACCGATTCTGAATTGATAGTTATCGACAGTCGCATCGTGGTACCTGAAGGAAAAGACCGTTTGGACCGCGTCGAAGATGATGGTCGGAGAAGATACGAAGAATTTGTGCGGGAACGATTTTCGGAGGGAAGTAAGTCTGTTTTTGATCCGATTAAAACGCAAAACTGTCGGATTTTTGCCGTCTCAAAGTCGAAGGTAACAGCTGCAACTGGAAAAATAAGATCACTTAGAGCCAATGTCGAGCTTTTCTCCAACCTCTTCGTCGCGTGCCTGAACAGGAAGATAGATATCGACGAATTCTGCGCACATGAAAACCAGAATTTCCCCCGTCTTTATCTTACGAAGGAGATTTGCACATCGATAAAGGTTAAAGCGACTTAACGCACATTCTTGAAGGTCTGATGAAGACGACGGAATTACCGAAGCATTGTGATGGTGTCATCTACGATGGTGCTGTACTCGTCCGTGGTAACCCTCCAAAATCGGCGAAAACTTTTAATGACTACTACACAAAAGAATTAAGCGAAACTGTTAACAAATTTACATCCACAATGGGGTGCAAGCGACTTGACATCGTCTGGGACCATTACAAAGGTGACAGTCTTAAAAATTCCGCGCGAGATGCCAGAGGAGTAGGGGTACGACAAAAAATCAGTGAAGAAGCAAATGTGCCTTGAAATTGGCAAGACTTTGTAAAAAATTCTTCAAACAAAGAGCAACTTTTTCGACTCATCGCCTCACTTGCATTGGCAAATAACAGTAATGAGGTATGCGTGATTACCCACATGAACGTCCGCATAGTTTCGTCAGATTCAAGCAGAACAAGTGTTGATGGCTTAGACTGTGAAGCACTAGAAGAGGCCGATGCAAGAATGATGCTTCATGTTCGAGATATGGCTGATCACGGAGCACGAAAAGTGGTGATTTATTCCTGCGATACGGTCGTTCTTGTGCTGTCTATTTCATTCATGTCTGTGTTCAGGCAAGCTGGATTGGAAGAGTTGTGGATTTATTTTGCAGCGTCAAAGAACCGACGATACTTAGCCATTCATGACATTGCCGAATCGTTGGGTGAAGAAAAATGCGCAGCCTTAAGAGGTTTCCACGCCTTTAGTGGGTGTGACACAACGTCTTCTTTTGCAACCAAGTCTAAAAAAGTGCATGGAAAACGTGGATAGCCTTTGAAGAAGCAACAAGCGCTTTCCGAAGAATATCTTCTCCACTCCCTGATATCCCTGATGACGTCTTTCATACTTTGGAAAAATATGTGGTTATTTTGTACACCAGAGATCCTGAAATTCAATCGACAAACGAGGCCAGGAAAATTCTTCTAACAACCAAGAACAAATCAATAGAAAGTCTTCCACCGACAACAGACGCCCTGTTGCAACATGCACTACGGTCTACATTCCAAGCCGGCCATGTTTGGGGACACGCCCTCAAAATCGAACTTATTCTACCATCTAAGTTCAATCAAAAGTGTATGTAAGTCTGCTGAGTATTGCCGGTAAAAACTTTAACACTGCGTTTGCGTTTTATTAAGGGCTTAAGCGCGAAGATACGTGGTCTCCTAGATGGACAACAAAGCCACCGATTTGTACAGCCTTAAGGGAAGTACTGCTCAAGTGTGGATGCCAAAAAAACTGCCGAACGAAAGCCTGTATTTGCTTTGGAAACGATGTGCCATGTACAATGATGTGCAAAAATTGCCGCGGGAAATGCCACAATGCCAGGTGAAATGAAAGTCAAACTCAAAGAGACACCCTTTTAAATCATGAAAGTAACCTATAACAGAGAAAACATTTATCTTATTTTTTTTCCAGTGGTAAGGCCACTGCATAGTAGGTAATATTTTGTGATCAATAAAACCAAAACAGTATTAGTAGTAGTCTATTACTTAACAGTGTATTTTTATTATGTGACAAACACATAAAGTGTAAAATATTTATCTTGTAATTGTAACGTGGACAACATTTATGTTAAATGCCTTAAAAAAGAAAAAACCGCTCACTTCGCAATAGAGCACCAAAGAGAATTTGCAAAAAAGTACCAAGGGCAAAGGTTGTTTTTTCGTTAAATTTCCCCCCTCCCCTCCCCCCCTCCCCTAACTAATTTGTATTGGTCTCGAAAGTTCAAAAAATACTGTAGTTGTGTTTGCAATGCAGAAATTAGTCAAAAACAATATAACACATACCTGTACTCTATTTTGTACATTTCTTATATTTCAAATTTCTTAACGTTTGTTAAAAAATAATAACGGCACTCTTGATCCCGGAACGTACTTCTGTGTCATCAGAAGTTCAAACAAATATTTCAGTTGTGTTTTGGATGTCGAATTTAGTCGAAAATTATACAACACCTGCCTAATGTTGGCAGTTCCTTATTTTTCAAATTTCTTATCGTTTGTTCAAAAATAACGGTATTTTTTTTGTCCCGAAACGTACTTATATGTCCTCAGACGTTCAAATAAATATTTCAATTGTGTTCAGGAGGTCGGAATTAGTCGAAAACAACACAATGCACCACACATTTAACACATTTATTTATTTATTTTCGTGTGTTTTTAACGCTTGTTCAAAAATGGCCGCCATCTTGGATCCTTAGGGACATTTTTGGTGTTTCCTCTTTTAGAATTATCAATCATAGTGCTACCGACAAACCTGCAAAGTGGCGTGGTATAGAAACTATTTTCAGTATGGAGATACGTACCGCACCCACTAATAACGTGATCACTCTTGTTAAATAAATAAATAAATCAACTCTTGCTGAGGGTATCATTGCTGACTCTGTGGCCATATTGCAGCACCATATTTACAAGAGTGCCAACACCTGACATTATGATCAGAAAATACCACTGGATTTTATATTGTAAAAGAGAATGTTTATTAATGAATTGTCCTAACAAGGATTGAGGGGTATGCTGTGCCTTAAGGCATCTTGGGGAAAACCAAGCAGCTATATTGTAAATAAATATATTCTTTTTGTAGAAGAGTATTGAAATTCCCTAGTACATTATGCAACCGGCCTAAAATGGCAATAATTAAGACACGAGAATGTTTATAAACCGAGCGAAGCGAGTGTCTTAATTACCATTATAGGCGAGTTGCATACGACTGTTTATGTTCGACGATAATTATAACTATTTTATGTTCGAACATAAATATTAATAAATATATGTCGAGATTTCGCCAGTTTTATGCACTGAACAGAGCGCATGGGACGCAGAGAATACCTTGTATTTGACTATGGCCTCCTCAAATACTCCACTATGACACTAGCCGCCTCTCAGTGAACTTTAAAATAGGAGGATGTGGAAGTCAGCGCAGGTGCGATGCTATCCTTACCAAACTGGTCACACTACTGTTTCTTGAGCTCTGATTGGTGGGAGAAACTGTTTCACAATGAAAAATAGTGTTATAATGAGCCCCATTATGATACAGTTTTCTGCCATATAATATTTACATTTCGTCATCGTCGAACATAAACATTTTAAACAGTTTTGATATTGTGCCTGTTAAGGGAGGTTTTGTTTTGTTTTCTATCAAAACTACATTTTTCCCACCCCTTTGGTCAATGGTTGGTGCCAAGGTGGTTGGTCCTATCAAAACACTTTACTGAGATTACTGTTTGGCCCTTATATGAAGAATAGTATTATCTTTGAATGGATCCAATTTATCACATACAAAGAAAGTTATTGTGATATTTCACTTTTTCTAAAAGACCCCACATCTCCACCTCCTTGGACCGATTTTTCCCATGATAGAACTCGATCGAGATTTAAAACGGTTATATTTTGTGTCGAATTTAAAAGTCATTGATGCAAAATGACAGTAGTTATCGTGTTCACAAGAAAGTGATATACCGTATATAAATTTTATGCACAAGGTCGCGGGTTCAAACCCTACTGAAGTCGTCGGAATTTTTAAGAGCAAATCCGGTGTGCCCATGTCATAGATTTATGGCATGTAAAAGGACCTTCCACTAACTAAACTTGTGTGAAGCAAAATTTGTAGGTTAGGTTTAATTAATGATCTTAAGTTCCAACGTTCGTCACCAAGCGCTGGTTGCGATGGTATCTAGTAGTAGCCAAGTTCAAAGCTAGGTGTCGTGGACGGTAGCTTTTGGTAGCGAAAGTAGGAACTATTTGAAATTATCGTCTGCAGTTCTTACTTGAATTAAAAACAGATAACACACACTAATACAGTCATCACAATTATCACCGGTTATCAGACAAATTCTACACACACCCAAAGTATACGGGGCTATGTGATCGCGTTGTCGTAGCCCCTAAACTAAGGAACCAACCAACCAATCGTATATAAATATTTGTACTGACGGTGGCTTTTGGGGCGGAAGATGTCAGCATTTTCCGGAGTTGTAACATGGTACCCGTTGCAATAGGTGGCTTTCTCATCAAATGTACCTAAAATCGAGCAATTCTTGTAGGTTTCTGCCAAATATTTTGCCGGCTTTCGTCTATGTGCACCAATTAGGCTCTTCACCAAGCTCTTGGTTCTTATTTTCTGCTGAAACTGAGAGCTCACAAAACATTATCTCATCCCTATAGAGGTACCAATAGAAGTGCGACGCGCTTCACTACCCCAGCGGCGGTCCGGGCACGGTGCACCAAGAGCCTGCTGAAGAGCCTAATTGGTACCGTACACCTAGGCGAAACCCCACAAAAGACACGACAAATACCTAGAATAATCAAAGATAGACCCCAAGCCCTAAAACTTATCAGTGTTATAAACAATTTTTTAAGAGATCAAAACGGGTTTTGCAGTGGATAAATCCAAAGGTGTCGCCGGTCCTCAGCTACAGACCTCCAACTCTCTGTGGTAAAATGGCTTTGCCGATTAGCCCCACAGAAGAAGGAAGCATCCACAGGACGCTAAAATACACTTGTAGTGATCAGAGCACATGACGTCGTGAGTTTCGGAAAATTATTCGCATCTATCGCAAACACACACTAATTATTTGTGTAGTTGATTTCCTAAAATATTTACACAAATATACGTGAACTTCTCTTAATGAACGCAATTCAAAATTAATAACATGTTAAGAATAAATGGCATGTTATATAAAAGAAGCTACAGTATATCGATCAAAACTTTTACGTAATTTGTTAGGTGGACTGTAGTTTTCCATTTTCAACTCCAGGCCTTCTGACAGGCCACGGCCGCTTCCTTCCACATCCTTGCCCGGTTTCATTAATCTGCATTAATTTCATCTCTCATTAACTCCTCTCATGAGGTTGGCGTCAGGAGGGGCATCCGGTTATAAAACATCCGCTACAAAGACTTTCATCGCATCTCATCCCGAACCCAGTTTGAAAACGGGACTAATAAGGGGTAGACATCCATACATTAGGTGGGGTGTAGCCAGCACCCTTTTGTCAATAAATGATTATAGTGTTTAAACAAATGGTCTACTGCTATGTCTGGTAGGAAGTTACTAAATCCACCATCAGTATGACCAACCTAGAAATAATCAAATTCAACGAAATCAAACCCTGGGGTGTTGTGAACACACCTCATAACCACTCTAGGGTTAAGTTAGGACCCATTCCGGCATTTGGAAAGTTGGAAACCACGGAAAACCGTTTCTATGACTGCAAAGTTGGGAATCGAACCCATCTCTTCAAAGTTTTGCCCCACCAGGCTGAATGAATCCCGCTCCAACCCAGGAACTTTGGATCCGGAGTCTTAAATGTACCCTGATACTACAGAATGCGACATATTTCATTACAAACGGTAAGCAGTTATTGCATCTATGAATACAAACAGAACGCCAGACAAATTGTTCAAATAAACATTCAACTTATGATTACTCAGTAGCGTTCAATTCAGACAACACATTTCTGTACATACATTCTCATTATGTTAATTTCATGCTCGCCTTTACTACAGAACCGTGGTCCAATACCATCATAACTCTACTTTAACCGCTATATTCAATGTTCGCGTCTGCAACGTAAATGGAATTTCTAAAAGCCAATGAGATTACTTCCTCATTTTCTGCCAACAATTCGATTTTCTCGCCGAGTTGACAACACTTCCACAAGTCTATTACAATCTGCTATCATTACATTACGATTTTCATCGGCAGGGAATGCTTTCTTCATGCTGTGGACGTCGTCTCATTGTAGAAACTCTTGCTATTGAGTTGTTTCATTTAGGAGCTCAGACATCGTGTCCAGTTCAGCCCCGTGAGTTATATACCTTGGCCGGTATCAAACCAGGGACTATGTTTCCCTTTAGGAATGTAACCACTCCTTAGAGAGCCATGTAGTGGTTATCAACCTAAAGTAAAGCACCTTGTAGTAGTATAAGGGCTTGTCCAACCCTTCTCAGAACAGCCAGGTAGAATCAATTTCTCCATTTCCTGGCCAACAGAAAATGACCCCATGTAGATTAAGTGAAGATGAATGTATTATCATTAGAGGTTTCGCGGAATAACCGAGGAATAGACTAGCCTTGTTAACAAGAGAAGGCCTTTTACAAAACATCAATAATATTTCAAATCCCCACCTATGCTTCATTTAAAAGCCTTGTTTCCTTCCTAGAGAATACTAGAATATAATTGGTTGAGCTACGGGCGTATTACTCACTGTATTGAGTTCAACACGCCCATACCGGGTGAGTTAGCCGTGGTTGTTACGGCGTGGCTGCAGGCAGTCGCTCACATCCAGGAGGCGAGGAGGTTCGATTCTCGCCGCCGGCAACCTTGAAGATGGTTTTCTGTGGTTTCCCATCTTCCTTCCAGGCAAATGCCGGGGTTGGTCTTCAACTATAGGCCACAGCCACTACCTTCAATTCCTAGTCCTTACATTCAAACTTTCCTCCCCAGACAACACTCCACACGCAACGGTACTTGTAGCTCACCCCATGGGTGTTCGCTTAGAAGCAGCTACTAACTCTGGCGAGCCGAACATGTCCTCGAACACTTCCGCACGAAAAGCCATAGACTATGAAAAAACCACGCCCATGAAATAATCGTATAAGACTTAGCTCTTAGAAACTAGGAGCTCTTATTATACAGTGTAACCTGTCGCTGTGTCATGATTGAATGACACTAATGTCAAGCCTAATGGCTTCTGTAAATAATCGGTATATATGTTCTAACTAAATAAAATATAATATCAAGTATTCTACCATGTTGGACTTCTGCATTTCTATTGGATACGACACTACTCAGCGCGTAAAGAATCCGAAAGGACCTTACCTCATCAAACCAAACGAACTAAGTACTCACGTTAAGCTAGGAACTTAACTCGTGTACTTGGGTCTGTGTAGGAATTGTCTGATAACTTATTTTATCGCGGTGTCTGTATTTGAAATTGAGGCGAGGATTGGGTCGTGGCTTTAAGTTAGGAACCATCCCAGCATTTACCTAGAGTAAAAATGGGAAACACTGAGGATCACTTCTAAGGTGTCTGCGGTGGGAATCGAACCCACCTCCTCTCAGTTTTACCTCACGAGACTGAGTGTATCCCGTTCCAGCCCTCAGACCAGAATTAAATTTCTTGGCAGAGTCCGGAAGCGAACCCAGACCTCTAGGTTGATGGCCGAGAATGCTAGCCACTACACCATGAGGTAGTTAACAGAAGTGACTAGGCGAAACAAATTCTACTCCACACGTACTGCAACACTATGTTGTTTTCATTTACCGATCTTCTGTTGGGAATATATCGATGGGGTTTTGTAAAAAGCCCTTATCAATATCTTGATTTATTATTAGCAGTAGTAGTACTGTCCCCGTGTCTAAATTGTATAGGTTAAGGATGTAAACAACGCTCATAGGTTCCTACGTTCGTAGCCAAGAGCCGACTGCGGTGGCGTCTGGTAGCTAAGTTCTGAACTAGTAGTCGTTGACGGTGGCGTTTGGCGGCAAAAGTAGGAACTATTTGAAAAATTCAAAAGTATGCAGTCCTTAATTGAATTAAGAAACAGATAACACACACTAATACAGTCATCACAATTAACACCGGTTAACAGACAGATTCTACACGCACCCAAAGTACACGGGGTTACATGACCGCGTTGTCGCAGCCCCTAAACTGAGGAACCAACCAACCAACCCGTGTCTAAGGGTAGCACCCTGGTCTCTAACTTAGGAGGCATGGGTTCGATTTCCATTTCCATCAGAGATTTGAGAACTGACGTGAGAGGTGAAATGGGGTGCACTGAGCCTCATGAGGGCAATCGAGATGATTTTGGATATGAAAAGTAGTGTCCCATGACCTAAAAGTGAACTTTAGTGTCCGAAGGTTTCGACACGCAAGCCACGCGTCCCCAATAATCCGCAGACTGTAAGATGGGCGGATGTTGTCCTCTGAGTCAATCGCGGGATTAATATTCTTATAGATCGTCATGCCCGTCTAAAGAGCGCGATTGAACCTATCAAGCTGATGTTGCTTTCGTATCTTCCCAAAATCTCTTAATCTTCTTGCTGGCTCTTTCTGTGCTCCTCCGTCCAGGTTCTTTTGGATGCAATGTTTGGGTGGTGTAAAAATAAATGATTGTCAACTAGTTCTCTGAATATATTATTATTATTATTAGACTATAATTATTATTATAATAATAATTATTATTATTAAGAATATGAACTGGAGCCTCCATGGCTTAGGCGGCAGCACGCCGGCCTCTCACCGCTGGGTCCGTGGTTCAAATCCCGGTCACTCCATGTGGGATCTGTGCTGGACAAAACGGAGGCAGACAGGATTTTCTCCGGGTACTCCGGATTTCCCTGTCAAAATTTCATTCCAGCAACACTCTCCACTATCATTTCATTTCATCTGTCACTCATTTAATCATTGCCCCAGAGGAGTGCGTCAGGCCTCGGCAGCCGGCACAGTCCATATCCTCGCCGCTAGATGGGGGGCTTCATTCATTCCATTCCTGACCCGGTCGGAGACTGGAAGCAGGATGTGGATATTCATTATTAAGAATATGAACTGCAGTATGTTACGTTTTTTAATACGCTTTTATTGAAAATGATCACTTATGTGGTCATTAGAATGGTGCATGTTTCGAGGACTAATAGACATTTTTGTCCCCTTCATCAGCCAATATTAAGCACTAAATGAGAAAATTATTTGATTAGCGTAGCACTAAAATGTCAATAGCCACTGAACCTAATATGGTGCACCATATAGATAGATAGGATATTTGAAATGATTAAGGCAAAATACACGAAAAAAAAAACACTTTTAACTGGGTCAGTTCAATTCAATGTAGTTGTTATCGACGTGACATTTACGAAAAGAATATGTGGAATGCTTCTGTATGGTCTGCAAACGTCATTGAAGACGTATAAGTGTTCAGTTGGCAAGAGTATGACAGTAGTGATAGAGGAAGAGTAAGGCAGAGAAGAAGATGGAGAGACTGTATACGAGATGACTTGAGGGAGAAACGTCTAAGGGAAGAGGAAGTATGGGACCGAGGGAAATGGAAAAGACTTGCCAGGAACGTTGACCCCACTTGAGTGGGAAAGGGCGAAAGAAAAGAAGAAGAAGATTAAGAAGATGAACAAGAAGCAAATATTTGAGGATTGAATCTCCTAAGTTATGATGATAATCAAGTCTGACAAATATTGTAGACTATGCGGGAATCGTGTCGTTAATACATTTCATTAGCCTCTCTCCTCCGCGCTCATTACTGCATTGTTTCCGTCACTCCACGCGGCGTCGCGACGCCGAGGTAGAAATAAGATGCTTCTGGAGGGAAATACACCACTCCAATCATAAGGAAGAAACACAATTAATCTCCACTTTAACTTAGTTAAGCACAGGCTTAATAGTCTGGTTTAATTTCGTCAGTTGCCTGCTTCTACAAAACGCATTTCCTCACCACTCAACTGCAATCATGATAAATGTAGCGACGAACGAGATGTAAATCGTAAATAATTTTGCAATTCACCACGCGAGTGATGCAGTAAAGTCATTATTTTTTGTTTGACTCTCAACTGGTGAACATGGCTATCAATCAGGTAGCTGTGCTGAACTGGGTTATTGATCACACTGGTTGACACTGGAGTGGTGCAGCTTGACACACACACATACATAGCCTACTCTCACGCCACACACTTTCACGCAATCACGCCGCACGCTTGAGTACAGGTGTAGCCGCGAAGGAAGAACGTGGTGAAGGGTTCTTGGTTGTCACCCAAGGGGTTCGGGTTCAGCCCTTAACTTTATGTGGTTGATCTGCCCTGCTCAGGTAGGTGGTGGGATTTCGCAGACGTTTGCTTAGTTCTTCCCATGCTAGCCGATTAGTTGAAGTGTTAAAACAAAGCGTATAGTCTGAATTTCGTCATTTTATCTTCCTGAGATTCCCACCATAGTTTTTCTATCATTCGAGTTACACTACTTCTAGGATTAAAATCATTGAGCACAAACCTGGCAGCCTTCCTTTGTACCACCTCCAGCTCAATAATGAACCCTACTTGATATATGTAAACCTGAGAAGAAGTGGGTTCGATTCCCATCTCAGCCATCCTAAAAGTGGTTTTCCGTATTTCCGCACTTTTACTTCAGGCAAATGCGGGGATGGTTTTAACTTAAGGCCACGGCCACCCCCTTCAAAATCCTCCCCTGAATTACAAATACACACACTACTGAAGACATCACAATAACACATGTTATCAGACAAATTATGCACTCACACAAGAACATTTTATATGACTACGATGTCAAAGCCCTCAAATGAAACAACAATCACTTGTAGTACGCAGCAATTGAAGCCGGTTCACTCTGAATAATGAACCGAGAAAGAGAATAGCAGCTGGTTGCCAACTACATTGTAGCTGTTCCGAAGGAGAGTAGGGATGTAGTATGTACGGGGTAACTGGTCGTAACTCTCACTGCATATTGCTACCTCAAGCGTGTCGTCGCCTTGTTCATCACAGTACATAACTGTGGTCTGTCTGACAAAGGAACATCGTCAACGTCAATCACCCAATATCAGTGAAACTTGGCGTATGTGTTGGCCGGGTTCTGTGATGGTATTTTATCCTTAGTAGGCACCGTACGAGTGGATGAAATGTTTATTTAATTACTCCACGCCTCTGCGTACATGGCAACAGCTACTCCCTGTTCGATCCCTCCCAATAATGGCGGACATGCTACGTCATCTGCCCGTAATCATATTTATTTTCTATATGTCTATACTTATTATTTTCTATAATCATTTATTTATTTTTATACTAGTTGATTTATTTTCTATAAGACTACCTAACAGACACAGACAGAAGTATTTTTTAAATACATTTTCTATAAATTTTCTATATTTCTATTTATAGGCCATATTTATATTCTATACTTATATATTATTTATTTTGTATTATCTCTATAATCATTTATTTATTTTCTATGATCCTATATTTCTATAAATATTTTCTATATATTAACTTTTAGGTAGATTTCATTAGAAAGTTAACTATTGCAATGGGTACCATGTTTCGACTTCCGGAAAATTTTGACATATCTTCGCGTTTCACATCCCCCAGACCCCAAAACCACCATCACTTCAAAAGTTTATAAATAATTTATGTATGTACATATATCAATTCCTTGAGGACACGATAACTGCCGTAATTTTGCACCAATCACTTTGAATTTTTTACATAATATGTATCCCTTTAAAATCTCGGTCGAGTTCGTAAATGGGCAAAATCGGTCGAAGGGGGTGAAAATGGGGGTCTTTTTTCGAAAAAGTGAAATATTGCTTTAACTCTCTTAATACGTGAAATATCGAGTTCATTCAAAGTTCATATGTATCGGATAAATCCAAAAATGTATGTTTAAAACGTTTCTTGATAGCACTAACCATTCACCAAAGGGGTGGAAAAAAGTGGGTTTTTCGGGAATCATTAACCATATCTCTCTTATTAGGCACAATATCAAAACCGTACAAAATGGAACATAGTCCCCTAATAATTACCTAAAACTTTTGTCTGAATTAATTTTTGATATGACCTACCATTACGCCAAGGGATGAGAAAAATTATTTCGGAATTAGAAGAAAATGCCAAGTGCCATCAGAGGACCATGGCAAACGCTTCTAAATTGATGAGGGATGAGCTATCAGAGATTGCCGTGACAACCCCATTACACGAGATCACATTCAGTTTCCCATCTGACTCTGTGGGAAGCGGCTTCGGTGACGCAACTGGTAACATGCTGAACTTCTATGCCCAAGGTCACGGGTTCAAAGCCGGCCGAAGTGTATTTTCTAAGAGCGCTAAAATCTCTCAGCATGCTTTCTTTCGGAGGGGAATTCCAACGTTTGTTGCAAGTTGCTGGTTGCGGTGGCATGTAGTTGAAAGTTCACAGCTAGGTGTCGTTGACGGTAGTATTTGGTGCCAAAATTAGGAACTACTACTTGAAACTGACCGTCTGCTGTCGTTACCTGAATTGCAGACTAATAGAATCATCACAATTAACACCGTTTATCAGACAGATTCTACACACACCCAAGTACACGGGGTTACATTACCGCGTTGTAGCAGCCCCTAAACTGAGGAACCAACCAACATCTCTCCGGGAGATAAAATTTTGCGTGAAGAAGTAACAGACTGTCAGATAGTTACACATCAGTTCCAAACCTTGCATCAGGACAGTGTGAGCACAAAGTATAACAAGAAGTTCCGTGACGAACAAAACAGCCTACTTTTCCTAAAATTTAAGAATCATGTCAATGATTAATCTATATTATGGATCTATTTAGAATAATGACAAAATTAAGTTGGTAATATCCAAATTTCTAATTAGTTCGAAATACTGTATACCTGGCATAACGTTGCCTAATAGAGAACTACAGTTGGCAGCCCTGGTGACTGAGTATATTCCTAGTTCCATCTCTTAAGCTACAGAATACAAAATTTGGTTGAAGTCAAATGGATAGCATGGACGTTACATGCAGTTAAACACTGGATCTAACAGCGCGCGTAAAATCATGTTGGCAACAATGACATACATGTATTGGTCAGAAATAATCTGAAATAATATCATCTATTGTTGTGTTAATTTTGAATGAAATCCATTAGTTAGTATAGAAGTTACATGCATTTTAAAATTGGACCTATCAGCAGGCTTAGAATCATGTTGGCAGCACTGACGTATATTAGTTACTCCAAATTAATCTAGAATGCCAGGTACTATACGTGTACAAAGTTTAGAGCTATTGGCTTGCATACTTTCTGATATATTGATATTAGGGTGACAAACATAGAGACAGTATTTATTAACAGTTGGCAGCCCCGGTTACTCTCAAGAATCGGCATATTCATATCTCTTATGGTACACATAGCCCACACAAAATTTGGTTGAAATCCAAATGATAGTATAGATGTTACATGTATTTAAAGTTGGATTTCTCACTAGGCTTAGAATCATGTTGGTAGCAGTGACGTATATAACCTACTCCAAATTAATATAGAATGTCAGGTACTATACGTGAGCATAGTTTAAAGCTGTCGGCTTGCATACTTTCTGATATATGGGTATTTGGATTTAAAAAATTGAGAGCATTTATTAACAGTTGGCAGCCCCGGTGGCTCTTAAGAATTCACTCAGTCATATCTGCTTATGTGCACATAGCACATACGAAATTTGGTTGAAATCCAATTGATAGTGTAGAAGTTATATGCATTTAAAATTTGGACCTATCAGCAGGCTTATAATCATTTTGACATCACTGACAAGTATGGTCTCCTGGAAATATAACTGCAATATTATTATCTATATGTGTGCCAATTTTGAAATAGCTCCAATTCATACCTTCCAAGATATCCAACATGAAGCTCAAATTTTAATTGCGATTTTTCAGTAGTTGGTAGCACTGACATCGTTTTCAAATATGGACGTGAGATATTCAGGTATAGATCTTTACTCCTACCAAATTTTGTTTCGATTGCTGCAGCCGTTTGGGAGTTGATAGGGGGGAACACACACACAGCCAGACAGACAGACAGACAGAAGGACAGACAGAAGGACAGACAGAGAGACAGACAGACAGAAGGACAGACAGACACACATTTGCCCGATCTCATAAGTCTACTTTTTCCTCATTTTTGCAAAATGTGAAAAGTAGGCTAAAAATGGACCCCAAATGACAAGAGGGTTACCGTCCCCATAAGACAATAAAATGTTAATCATATGCATATAAAGACGAAAAGAAGTTCATTTAGATCCAATTACATTGTAAAATACTTTCTCGCAATAAATGAGGTCTGATCCTTCTACGAAAACCTGCATATTTTGCCTATTATAGCCTATCCCCTAGTTTGCCCGGTGAAATCTGCCTCCGCCTTCCGGCGTGACGAAAGATTTTTTTTCTTTTATTATGTAATTTTTATCAATTTACTATTTCTCTAAATTGTTGAACTGGAGGGGTTTAATATTTCTGATGTGTAACCTTTCATTATATTTTATTTTAATACAGATCGTTTTAAAGTAAAAGTCATGGAGTTGAGCCCTTTCGAAACTGATTAAACTGAAATTTAATAGCCTACGATAAGTATGGTTTTGGTAGGTGTTAAAATTTTATTAGAGAAGAATACATACAAATAAGTTCAAAATATTCAACAAAATAATGTTATCATTGAATTAACGTCAATGTCACACTTCCAATGTGGATTGTTCAATGGGTTCCCTCCCATGTAAATTGTTCAATGGGTTCACCCATGAGGCTTAACACTGCATGTAGGCCAGGTTTTCTTCATAGAGGCCTTTGTGCTCTTCTGGGATATAGCACATAAGTCGCTTCCAATATTCAATCTTTTTGCAATTTAGTTTAGTTTAGAAACGTCCCCACTAAAGGAATTGACCCGTTTCAAACTGAACGCTATAAGAGTCCTCTTAATTCTCCAGTACAATATTGCGTAATTGAGCCGATTTCATAGTGAATAGACGGGTCTACTATGTAGGAACATACATATATGCATACATACATACTGTACCCGTTCGTCCTGGGGATGCGATGACCCATCTGCTATTACATCGCATTCCTGGAGTTCCAGGACAGAGCGGAGTTAAATGAACCTCTAGTCAAATAAGGAATGTGTCGGAAATTCAGCTGAGATATCGAAAAAGCAGTGGGTAACACGAGACAAAGTATCTCTAGGGTCGTTACGGGCTTAAGTTTAATAAAAAAATGCAAATATAAATGGGCGCCATCAACTGAACTCCTAGCAAACCACATCCTTTCCGGTTAAGCCTTAATCAAGACAAGGAAAGAAAAAGGTAAATCACACCATCATCAGATCACAACTAAGATAAAAACAAATTTATTTCATTTTGATAGTCAGACAGACATTTTAAACATTCATCCTACCTGAGAGTATGGTCGAATGCCAACGTTAAATTGTCATTGTCCAAAAATCGAACCATCTCTTTTCTAATCAAAAATATTTCATCCACATAAAAACGTGAAAAATCTCTCAAGTTCTCTTGGGTTCTCAGGATCACTGTAGCACTATGTCTTTCGTCACTGACATTTGTGATACCTGAGACCTAATTTCTCTTTAATTTAACATCATAAATGTGGATTTGAAAAAATTATTAATCTGTCTAAACATACACATTATAATCACATATTTTAAATATCACGCAATTTATGGCTTGCATGGCATAATTCAAATGTTAAATACGTTAGTAAAATGCTCATTGGTCATGATCATCATCATCATCATCATCAAAGTTAAATATTTCTCACATGAATTCTCATCTCAAACTTCAACATATTCCTGTCAGAATCATGAACTCATCACCATTAAATCATTTAAATGAAAATTATTATCATTACTTCATTATACTTTCTAATTATTCACACACTCTTATTTTATCATCTACTTCAGATTAAATCATCTTAAATCATCAATACAAATTGTTTAATTCCTCAACTCAAGTTGCAATTTCTTTAAATCATCTCTCAATTAAATTTATTTTTATCCATATAAATTCATTAATCATCAGCTTCTTTACTTAATTATCACCTTCTAATTCAGTTATTCATCATCTATCCAATCGTCTATTAATTTACTTAAGTCAGTTTATTTATCCAATCTTCAATTCATCCATTTATTTAATTCATTGATTTATTCCAAAATTTAATTTATCAATTTATTTAAATTTTATTCTTCTGGTTATTTAGATTTTTATTATTTCATCTAGTCATTCTGATTTTTATTTCATTAGGTCAGATCATTAATATGCTTAAATTTCAGATTATTATTTCATTAATTATTATTCTCAGAAAATCTTGTATTATCAACTTTATTTATTTGTTTAATTTCCTAACAAATTGTTTAATATGGGTTATAGAACGTTGTCTTACAGTTTTGTCACTTCCAAGTTATATTTCGTATTTAATTATCATGCCAAAAATATTATTGCCTTCACGACATCACGTTGGATCTGACTATCCACAACTACATTATATATCCTCACTTCTTCAAATATCACATTTGAATACCACAATTATTCCACAAAACTCCATAAATATTCAGCATACAGCCTGAATCTCAACAATTACGCTAGACTGGGTTCGACAACCTCATGTCTGCCTCAAAATACATTAGCAACATTGCAACTATCACTTGGCAACTTCCACAAAATGCCTATCACAAACTTCAATTAACCATGTTGCATGATCTACAAAAAATATATAACTGGCTTCAAATTATCAACGCACACAATCTCCAATAATTGTAATTAATCTGATCACATCTAGACAACTTCTTAAACAATTGAAAAAAAATATTACCTTAGTAATTCAAGATCTGCTTTCAAATGGAATAAATTCTCTTACAATTCTCATAATTCACATCACAGAAAAACACCAATGTGCTATAATCTCTCATATCAAAATCTGCAATACTGATCTACCTTAAAATAAATCTGACCATTAATGATTCCTCTTACAAGATTCAATTACTTTAAATCCTTCTCAAAGGTATCAAACACAATTATAAAAATCATCAAAAGCAACAGCTGTACCAGCTGTTAAACTGAAATTACTCTCAAAAGAGTATAGCAACAAAATATTGGATTGGCAAACAAGAATTACAAATGTAACCCTGCTGACATTTATCTTTACTTTATTTAACAAAATTTCGACTGATATGTGACTAGTAGTTCCTTGTTTGATCCTCTTACAATCTCAAGTACACTCGGATGATAAAAATGAGTCCCTCAATGGCAAGTAAGATGAGTAACCACCGTACAATCGTATAAATACGAAAGACCTCGCCCCGTCGACTAACATGATAGTGCCCTGAACGATGGGTAAGATGAGTAACCACCATACAATCGTATAAATACGAAAGACCCCATCTCGAAGACTAAATGAGTGAATGTACCAGATTGGAATCAACAAGTCTCTAGTTGTCATATAAAAGCGATATTCATTCACTAAAGTGAATAACTTCTTAATATCTCCAAACAATCCAATGGAAAAAATCCCTACTGATGAATAATACACAATCGCTAGTATGCAATGAACTGACGAAGTAATATAGATAATCAATTGCAGATCACGAGTTCGAAATACTCGTCACACAAAAAAAAAACTCTTCATGAAAACTATCCTTACTGGAAAAATGTCTAAAAGACCAAACATCTGCTTAATAAAGCCAACCAATGGTGAGAATTTCGTATAATGATGCCTGCCATATCATATGGTCACGCCATATTCTAGCAAAAATTTGAAGCATATAAAGTCAAAGCCATGTCTAAATAATCGTATCACTCCTATTAGAAAAATATACATGTGTGCCCAGTATTCATGAAAATAATCGTATCAGAAAGTTATAACTCTTACAGTACCTTCTCATAATCAGCTGTTATTAAATTTCAAAGATCGTCGATTTTCCTTATGTAATGAATTTCTCGAAAGATCGGCGTGAATATCATTCCACCCACGCAATGACGATTGCCTTCAAAATCCCAAGTGAATCAGCTGGTGGACCTCCTTCTCCTCAGTAATCGAATCCATCGCTCTGTGGTGCCATCGCGTCTCTGTCTGCGTTTACTCCGACATGATGAACTTCTGGTTATCCATAGCGAATATTGTCCAAATCCTCACGAAAAAGTTCATAGAAACAGCGGACCCCCTATTCCTCTTCTACGTTACGCCACTGTTCCATACAATGTTCGGTTTGAGTGTTGAAAGCTCAATCTCCAATAACTGCTAAGTCTCACTTTCATAAAATAAAATTTTATATGAGAGTGTCTAAGTTTATGAAACACCCTGTAGCTGTGTTCGTACTCGGTAATTTATAACACTTCATAAGAAAGAATTGCATTAATGCACGAGCTAATGTTCATGAGTGCATTTGCTTGAAACATTTCATTTGCCTAAAATTGTTAATGTTACTTGGAATGCGTTATGAAATGCATAGTCGTAATGTCATTGAAAAACTATGTTCAGTTGAAGTTCACAGTTGCAGTATCTCGTAACTATCTGCCTGTACAATTCAAATGCTGAATAAACGTTCCAACTCAATGTTGTAATGAAGTTCAGCTTCTGTCATAATGCTTGCGTATAAAATTGGAAATAACCCGCTCGTCCCTACTGCAATGCTAGAATCATCTCCACATAAAGGTGGCCTCGCCATGCCGCTCTACTATGCTGTTCTGCGTTACCAAAATGCAGCTTGAAATAAGTTCTCCAACTCGTTTTACCGTCCTGTTCTAAACCCCGGCCTTCTCATGCTTGCTTGGTCCGTACAGCTGGTTCTGTAACCGGTCTTCACGCTGCCTACTGCGGGTGTCCGCCCGGCTCACTGACCTACTTTTCGTTCGCTGCTTGGTGAAGTTGAAACTGTCGCTTTCACTTTCCGTGACAAAAGCTGTTCGCTGCGCGACCTTTACCATACGATCGGCATATGTCCTACTCAGATCGCTGTCTGACCTCGACTGCCGTGCTAACTGTACTTGACTCCTCTGCTTACAGAGCTCGACTGCGTGGCTCACTGAGCTCAACTGCTTGTCTCTAGACTGCATTGACCTGAACCTCCCTGGCGCAGTCACGTGACGTTCTCCCCACCTCTGTGGTCTTGCGTCACAAATATAATCTCGAACCCCCATCTTCTCGGCTATTAAGTTATACAATAACTTAAGGGTTATCTGACTTCCTTCAAATTATTACCATATATAATGCTTGTTATATCTTCTCTTCTAAGATGTTTAAATACCATATTCCATATAGATCTTAATAAAGCTTCATAATTCCATCCATAATTCCATATGCTTGACTGCGGTCAGTGCCTTCTTAATCCTAGACCTTCTACGTCATCTTGACATTCCTCTTGACTCGATCTGAGCGCTATCTTTTCATAACTCTTCCCAAAATCACAACTACGGCTTAATGTCTGCTGGCGTAGCCGATAGCCTCAACTAGGTATCGGGTAAAATACATACATACATACATACATACATACATACATAAAGAACTCATTTTGTGTAAAGAAATAATGAAGTGAGCCCTTTTTTAAATGACTGAGTCATTTATTTATTGATGTGTAACATCTTTCCAATCGGTTGCTGGATATTTTGTGGGAGTGATTTTGAAAAATGGGACAGAAGTGGTTCGGGCGGAAGTGTGTAAGACTCACTGCGATCCAGCTGGCAGTGATACCACGTGGAATGTATATCACATACGGATTACTTCAAGGTTTGGAGGCGCCATTACAGATATTTCTACAATAAATCATCTTCAACTTGTCGTTCTTTGGTGTAAAAATATTCATTATATCATATTTGCTGAAAACAATTATGATTTATTTAGAATCTGTTTTTAAATGTCTGGATAAAATTGATGGGCATCAACTCCCCGAGTAACTTTGCTCAACTCTTTCATACGGAACGGTAAACGCTCATGCGAACTCTGCTGTCAACTGATTGAAACACAAACCACAAGTTAAATGTAAATCAGTATTTAAATGATGATATGCTTTAATATGAAACATTATTAGCCGGCAAAGCCGGTATTATGTTTCTGCACAATGGCTATTCAGATATTAATCCACATTGCGGTAATGCAGTGATCAATGTAATATATATCGATGTTTTTATACGGGAACTGGGCTAGCCTTTCACGGACCATTACAGGAATTCCCTTTACTGTCAAGCAGCCGTATTCATAACTAATTTAAAACTCAATTCCACGCAGGAACATTATCGAAAACAAGATGTTCAGTGAAGAACATATAGCCTACTTTCTCCTAAATGCATGGGTATTGTTATAACTCTTTGTCCTTTTCAAGGAATATAATTGAATGTTGGTTGTAGTAGCTTGTTGAAATACAACGTGCTATACGGATATTAAACATGAATATGAGGTGCCCTTTGCTAGTGCTACCTCTGTAAATAATTTCCTTCAATTCGGTTTCAACGTATTTGAATTGATATGGGGAATGGATTTGCACACATACATGGCCAGGCCGACCTTGTAGTCAGTCATAAGATGCTTTCCACAAAAAGGCATGTTGTTGCAAAATCTGGTACAGATCAAATTATTAGGATGGTCGTAATTTGATTTAAGGTTTTAACATTTGGGTGGCCGTCATTCCGTTTCCGTCAAGATGGCGGCAATATAAAACATGACACTGAGGTGCCCTTTGCTAGTGCTACCTCTGTACCAAATTTCGTTCAATTCGGTTTCACCGTGTTTGAATTGATAGGGGGAATCGATTTGCACACATACTTGGCCACCATCTGCAAACTATTGTGCTGATGATCTTGCAGTTTGGTCAGAATATGCTACCCAAGTAAAGATATGTTGTTGCAAAATTTGGTAGGGACTAGATTATTAAGTTGGTCGTAATTCTATTTTAGCTTTTAACATTTGGGTGGCCACGATTACGTTTCCGTCAAGATGGCGGTGATATAAAACATGACATTGAGGTGCCCTTTGCTAGTGCTACCTCTGTACCAAATTTCGTTCCATTCGGTTTCACCGTGTTCGAATTAATAGGGGGAATCGATTTTCACACAAAGATGGCCGCCATCCGCAAAATATTAGGCTAATGACCTATTAGTTTGGTCAAAAGATGCTCCCTCCATAAAGGTATGTTGATGCAAAATTTGGCAGAAATCGAATGATTAGGTTAATCGTAATTTGATTTAAGCTTTGAACATTTGTGTGGCCGCCATTACGTTTCTGTCAAGATGGTGGCGATATAAAACATGACACTGAGGTGCCCTTTGCTAGTGCTACCTCTGTACCAAATTTCGTTCAATTCGGTTTCACCGTGTTTGAATTGATAGGGGGAATCGATTTGCACACATACTTGGCCACCATCTGCAAACTATTGGGCTGATGATCTTGCAGTTTGGTCAGAATATGCTACCCAAGTAAAGATATGTTGTTGCAAAATTTGGTAGGGACTAGATTATTAAGTTGGTCGTAATTACATTTTAGCTTTTAACATTTGGGTGGCCACGATTACGTTTCCGTCAAGATGGCGGTGATATAAAACATGACATTGAGGTGCCCTTTGCTAGTGCTACCTCTGTACCAAGTTTCGTTCCATTCGGTTTCACCGTGTTCGAATTAATAGGGGGAATCGATATTCACACAAAGATGGCCGCCATCCGCAAAATATTAGGCTAATGACCTATTAGTTTGGTCAAAAGATGCTCCCTCCATAAAGGTATGTTGATGCAAAATTTGGCAGAAATCGAATGATTAGGTTAATCGTAATTTGATTTAAGCTTTGAACATTTGTGTGGCCGCCATTACGTTTCTGTCAAGATGGTGGCGATATAAAACATGACACTGAGGTGCCCTTTGCTAGTGCTACCTCTGTACCAAATTTCGTTCCATTCGGTTTCACCGTGTTCGAATTAATAGGGGGAATCAATTTTGAGACAAAGATGGCCGCCATCAGCAAACTATTACGCTAATGAACTATTAGATTGGTCAAAGGATGCTCTCTCCATAAAGGTATGTTGTTGCAAAATTTGGTGGAGATCGGATGATTAGGTTAGTCGTAATTTGATTTAAGCTTTGAACATTTGTGTGGCCGCCATTACGTTTCCGTCACGATGGCGGCGATATAAAACATGACACTGAGGTGCCCTTTGCTTGTACTACCTCTGTACCAAATTTCGTTCCATTCGGTTTCACCGTGTTCGAATTAATAGGGGGAATCGATTTTCACACAAAGATGGCCGCCATCCGCAAACTATTAGGCTGATGACCTATTAGTTTGGTCAAAGGATGCTCCCCCCATAAAGGTATGTTGTTGCAAAATTTGGTAGAGATCGGATGATTAGGTTAGTCGTAATTTGATTTAAGCTTTGAACATTTGTGTGGCCGCCATTACGTTTCCGTCAAGATGGCGGCGATATAAAACATGACACTGAGGTGTCCTTTGCTAGTGCTACCTTTGTACCAAATTTCGTTCAATTCGCGTTCACTGTGTTCGAATTGATATGGGGGGGGGCAGACATTCAGAGTACACACACATACAGACACACACACAGACACACTTTTTTTCGTCCTGTGTTGATCTCGTCTACTTTCATTTTTTGCAAAAATCGAAAGTAGGCTAAAAATAATTAATGGAGCATAAAAAACTACCTCCATATTATTACCGGCACGTGAAAATGAGTAACTGTCTTGTACTCTAAATTTCTGTGGTTGTAATGGCTGCGTAGATAGCATCTTGTTCTGCGAATCATGAGGTCTGAGGTTCGAACCCCAGTCCCGGCAATTATTTTTGCTACCAGATTATCGATTTAAACGATATCTATCATAACATTATGCTAACATTAGGATAATATTATGCGTCATTTTACCAAAATCTACATGAAATTACGACTTTTCTAATTTTAATTACAATAGTTTGCACCAAGCAGGAGTTGGGAAATTTGATTGTATTGAACATTATTTCTACTGGAAGAAGGAGGAATGTCACTCAAAATATCAATGCGATCTGGTAGGCCTCTTTTCGACATATTGAAGGCACAATTTTATCTGGCAAAGAACAATGACGGTCGTGAGAAAATGCGTTTCAAGTTTACGCGTACATACAGCTTATGTACTTAAAGTAATGAAACTTTAAAAAATTAAAAAATTGTTACCTGAACATTTTGCATTATTTGACATCCCCCTTCTTCCCGTGGAACCTTCATTTATTTCCTATATTTCTATATTTCAATGTTTATTTGAATTATTTTCTACATTTATTTATTTATTTATTATTTACTTTCTATATTTTTTTTTTTTTTTATATTTATATAGCTCTATATTTATTTACTATCAACCCGCCCCGGCTTCGCCCGGGAACTGTTATGAATGCATTACGTGATAAGTGCTTTTTTCGATGTGAATTAACTACGGCATGATGGGTCAAAATCACTGACTGGACTATATTATCATGGAGATGCATGTGCAACGAATTGCTGTCAGACGTAATTTAAGAATGGCGAGGTGCATGACACACAAATCCCCCTTCCGTCCAATCTTAATTTGACTGTGTATTTTGCGGAATGAAAAGTTCAGAGGCGAAATGAAGAAAAGCCGAGTTGTACTCCCAGGGAAACTCCAAAGACAAACACTCTTCTCTGAAGTCTTAACTCAACACGACTCGACAGTTTGCTGCAGGCTGTATCTGGGGGTAATAGGTTCGCCCGATAGCTAGGCTGTAACTGGTGTGATAGGCTCGCCCCTAGCTAGCTCGTAGACTGTCGCCTCAGTATATTGAATGGAGATTGTTGGATGAAATGAAAACGTAAAACCACTTATAGTGGGCGATGTATTGAAGATAGAGATATGCTCTCTCGGACTTTTTGTAGAACTTTTCAGGCTGAACAAGTCTTACACTCATAGTATATTGATAGTTTTAACGGTTTGCCCAGCGTGAGCTAAAAAACCGCACACAGGCCAGTTTTTTCCAACTTTTTCACTGAAATCGATACTGCTTGGCTCCCTTTGATCATAAATGAATTGTTTTCTACAGAAACCTTCGAGAAATCCTTTACAGAATGGTGAAAACCGCAACAAAGTCCATCCAGTGGTTCTCGAGATTACCCGCTACATCCAAGAATCGGGGAGTTTGTTTTATACTATGTAGAGATTTTCTATTAAATAGCGGTAATCATTTATTTACTATCTATATTTCTATATTTCTAAATTGCTATATTTACTTATTGTAGTAGTGGTAGTAGTTATTGCTGTTTTAAGGGTCGGAACAGCGAGGTCATGTGCCCCATTTATGTATTTTCTATATATCTAAATTTATTTATGTATTTATTTACCCAAGTCCAATATATTAGCTTAGACCCCACGGCGTAGCCATCCACGTTCAAGCACTCACAACGACCACAATGATGAGCTGCAGTATGTCTGGAGATTGGAGGTTTGAATCTCGGTGCTGATAGTGGTTAACCTGAGTCTGGTGTTTTCCCCGAGTTTTTCCATACTCCCTCCAGGTAAATGCCGTAATAGTACCTTTTTCCAAGACTGGGGACACATACCCCATCCCCAACCCTAACAATTACAGCTACACACACACTACAGTCGCTACAGAAACAAAAACACCCCCCCCCCCCAAAAAAAAAAAAAAACGAGAAAAAAAAACAATAATACTGTTCTTGATGTAGTAGCCCTTGTATATGCTGTGAAACGCCAGGATTTTGGAATGTTGCCCTTGCAGGGGATCTATAACGTGCTAGTAAATTTACTGACACGAGGTTGAGGTATTTTGACATTCATGTATAGCCTATGCCCTTGGTCTAAGCAAGAATTGTTACCACTATCTTGGGTTTTGAAGGCCAGAGCTTTACCAAACACGACACTCAGCCCAACCCATGGTCCTACAGGCAACATAAACGGTGTGAAGCACTAATTCAAACTTTCAGTTTTCGGAACTTTGGTATGGTTATTCATCTCCCTGATGGAAGCTCTTTCTACAGAACTTGCCTCCCAAGCCTATTTTTTAAACTCCCACATGTCGTAAATAACAGGTGTTACCATTATTATTACTTTAGCCAGCAGTTAAAAACAGCGCACTGCAGGCGGTGTTGCGGCAAGACCGGTGTAACTGATGGAAATAAATACGAGTAGCAAAGAAAACAGAACAAATAGACCATTTGCAATTGCATGTGAGATTTACTAGGTGACATATCACATCCTGTGGTTTGCATTCCACACACAAAACACGTCACGTGGCCTATGGTCGAGAGGTTAATAGCCACGTAAATCCACAAGTTTGAATGTTATTGAAAATCATTCCTCGAGCCTATTATGAGAAAAAAAGAATTATTGAACAAGTAAGCTCTACATGCATAATATAATGTCTTCTGTAAATGGACAGGTTAAAAATCAGTCCTTATCCACCTTGGGGTGCAGTGGCTAGCATTCTTGGCTATCACCACTGTGGTCCGGGTTCGATTCCCGGCTATGACACCTAAGTAAAATGCCTATTTCAGTCAACCTTAGAAGCAAGATGGAGTAACTGATAACGAAGATGTAAGGAGGTACAGTAAGTGGTCTCTATATTTACCAACTACAATAATGCCAATTTATATTGTCACAGATACTGATGGTTGAATCTTTCAGCCATATATCAAATATTTCTTTTTTGGAAGCGCCAATATTTTTTAATACCAAATATTAGACCCAAGGCCCTTATTAAAATTATTTTTAAATAGGCCTTAATAAGTGAAAAAATAAAATATGATAAAAAAATGTATAATAAATCTTATATAACAATAACTCAATATAAGTACTTTAATATCGTACCAATTTACCGACAGTAGTGGCTACGCTGACCAAAGCGCAGCATTAGGTCATGGGGCCAAGCTCTCTGCTGACTCGGTAGACGCATGGGTTCGAGCCCCACCGTCGGCTGTCCTTGAAATGGTTTTCCGTGGTTTCCCATTTTCAACACCAGGCAAATGCTGGGACGGTACCTTCTGACAGGCCACGGCCACTTCCTTCCACATCCTTGCCCAGTTTCATTCACCATCATTCATTTCATCTCTCATTAACTACTCTCATGAGGTTGGCGTCAGGAAGGGCATCCGACCGTAAAAACCATCGCCACAAAGTCTTCCATCGCATCTCATCCCCGACCCCGTTGGAAAACGGGAATAATGAGGGGTAGACATACAATATCGTACCAGTTTGACACATTGTGATCTTTCTTAGCGTAATTTAGGACATGAAAAGGCGCAAGAACATACACTTAATTTAAATTTGCCATAATCGAGGATGTTATCAAACATTCTAAAAATATTATTCCTAAAAATATTATTCGTCCAAAATGTTAAATGCTAAAATCATTACCTAGTAACACTTATTCCAATGTTTTCATTCCATTATTTCTCCTTTACTTCGCAAATACATACCAAAATGTCAGTTCTAAACTAGCTATTTCCACGTATATAGTTTCACAACCACATCTCTTCTATTCCACGCTGTTTTTATCAATACTTATATTTTTCATGTTTTTCTTACTTAACACATTTTGTAACAGATCTGTTTTTTTTTTCTTTCTAATTTTAATGTGTGAGCTTTTGGACGAAGAATATATATTTTAAAACATCCTCTCTTATAGCAAATTTATATTAAGTATAATTATGTTCTTGCTCCTTTTCATGTCCTACATTACGCTGAGAAAGATAACAATGTGACTGAAACTGGTACGATATTAAAGTACAATATATATTGATTTATGGTTATATAATAGTACATTATGCAACGAGCCTATAATGGCTATAATTAAGACACGAGTATTTTTTATAAAACGAGCGTATGCGAGTTTTATACTTTCCATACGAGTGTCTTAATTACCATTATAGGCGAGTTGCATACGACTGTTTATGTTCGACGATAATTATAACTTTATTTTATGTTTTAACATAAATATTCATAAATATCTGTTCAGTCACTAGAATGTTGTGATCGGGTGCTGCGGTGGGTAGTATATCTTTCTTGTCCAAGCTCTCTGGACAACCGACGCATGCGCTCTGTGTGCTTCAATACCATATGTTCAGATTGCGCACCAGTATTCAGTAAAACTGTCACTGAAGTCGTGTCAAAACCATGCGCTGTGTAGAAATTGGTTTTGGGGATATTAAGGTACAGGTACAGTGCTATTTCTTGTCTCATATTCGCCAGTTTATTTACGCGAACATATGGACGGTGCGTATTCCATGTCGGTAATTTATTATAGTTCGATGTTGTGTTTATGTCCGACATGTTGGATTTTGAGTGCATGCGCGAAGGTATCGTTACCTAATTGGTCAATGAACGAGCTCTGATTGGCTGGAGAAACTGTATCGTAATGAAAAACGGTGTTATAATGACCATCATTATGATACAGTTTTCTGACACATAATAGTGAGGGTCGAACATAAATGTAATTATAATTACATCGTCAATAAGGAATCGGGCTATCATGGTCATGTTTATGTCATTTTATGATAATAAAACTAAGAATTAAAAATAAATATAATTATAAAAATTTACAAAATAAGTCCATAAAAGTTAAAAATACAACAATTTTATAATCTTTAGCCTATTTTGATATCATAAAAATAATATAAAATTAAATTTATCAAAATAAATAAGAATATTGAAATGCTAAAGAAAACAAAAATAAAATTTAATAACAATTAACTTAATTGGGCTAAAATAATTAAAATGAAATTAAAATAAATACAAATAAAATATCTTCAATAATATTGTGCCCTATAAAGGGTTAAGGCACATATGTCCAAAACATTATCATGGTCATAAAGTAGGCTAGTGCTACTCTTCGACACAATACATCATATTTTGGAAATGAAACAATGCAGTAGTATACAAGTGATATATCTCAATCAGTCTAGGCCTAGTGTTAGTCATACATAGGAAATTATACACCAAATATTTTGTTGTTGTTGTTGTAGAAGTGCACAATTTGTGTTTAATAAAGTTATTATTAAACATTGTGTTATTCCCACCCAACACACATGCCTCAATATCGAAAGATTATCAGACGCATTTCACATGTGCTCGAGACTAGACGAATAATGGCGATAGTTTGTTTGAAACAATTACCAAGATTACTAAATATGTCATTAACTCGATGCTTTTTGTCGAAGGAGAAGAGAAACCTAGCCAAGTTTGCGTATGCTAACTTCCTACTAAACGACCTCAACGAGGTTTGTACACTGCCCACATTTTTCTGTGGGTTGTAGTGATCTATTGCAACTTGTGTCCCGGTACAGGACTTCAAATTTTAGGGGCTAACGATTTCCACAAATCATCATCAATAATGTAAATTTGTTACACCTACAGACACGTGTTATTCAATCATCTGTTGCGTTAGGGACCACCCACATATTACGTAATCAGTTTTTAGTAGATTTTTGACCCCCCTCCCCATGTAGCCACACGCAATCATCGTATCGAAACCCCCTATCACGTAATCGCAAAGCAATACCTGAAACAATAAACACAATGTCAGAGACTCAGATGGCGTAGTCGGTAGCATGCTGAACTGCTATGCCCAAGATAGCGGGTTCAAACCCGGCCGAAGTCGTCGGATTTTTTAAGAGCGTTAAAAATCCTTCAGTATGCCTTCCTTCGGAGGGGAAGTAAAGCCGGCGGTCCCATGTCATAGATTTATGGCATGTAAAAGATCCTTTCACAGACTAAACTTGTGTAAAGCAAAATTTGTTAGGTTAGGTTTCGTCAGAACGCTCTATCAAAGTTCCAACGTTCGCCACTAGGTGTCATTGATATCTGGTGGCGAAAGTTGGAACTACTTGAAATTGAACGGAACTTGTAGCTCACCCTTTTGGTGTCCGATGGAAGCAGTTACAGACTCAGGCGAACCGAACATGTCCTCGGACACTCCCGGCACTAAAAGCCATACGATAAATAAATAAACTATAAAATAAATTGATCCATTTTACGTACCCCCATTTTTGTACACAAAAGTGTTTTAATTTGTGATAAATATCTTGTGTAATGTTTTTCATGTTAGGACATAAGGACGAGTATAGGCTAAATACTCGTTTTCCCGCCTAATATAATTGGGCACAACATTTGTGTTGACCGACTAAAAAGTTTCCCTTATTAGAATTAGGTAGCCCTGAAAAAATGTCTTCTATCACTTCAATAAAAATATAGCGCTGCAGTTTCCTGAGGTGCTTAAGTGGGCAAAAAGGCACAAGAAATGCACGAACAATGGACGAAATACCTAAGTTACTTTATTTTTCATCGAAAAAAAAATCGAGCTTCTAACCGCGGTGGCATCGCTCACGTCTTCCGTCAGCGTGGCTGGAAAACAGCGTAGAGCGTAACATGCGTGATCTTTTTGAAATTTGTTAAGGGGTCTAGTACAGATTACGATGGTAAAATTTTAGCAACTTTGAACATTGTCTTTCTTTGAAATCACAATACTGACAATAATGAAATTTTGTGCATATGAAACACTGGTATTGTTTTAAATGGAAACAGCATTACCATTGACTTAAAAATAATTAGTTTTTTTTTTCAACATTCAAATTGGTGGTTGTTTATCATGCAAGGGTGAGGCGTTTTTGTGATAACTCCACTAATTTTCAATTTTTAGCCTACTTTTCACATTTTGCAAAAATGAGGAAAAAGTAGACTTATGAGATCGGGCAAATGTCTGTCTGTCTGTCTGTCTGTCTGTCTGTCCTTCTGTCTGTCTGTCTGGCTGTGTGTATGTCCCCCCCCCTATCAACTCCTAAACGGCTGCAGCAATCGAAACAAAATTTGGTAGGAGTAAAGATCTATACCTGTATATCTCACGGCCATATTTGAAAATGATGTCAGTGCTACCAACTGCTAAAATATCGCAATTGAAATTTGAGCTCCATGTTGGATATCTTGGAAAGTATGAATGGGAGCTATTTCAAAATTAGCACACGTACAGATCATAATATTTCAGTTTAATTTCCAGGAGGCCAAACATGGCAGTGTTGCCAAAATGATTATAAGCCTCCTGATAGGTCCAATTTTTAAATGCATATAACTTCTACACTATCAAGTGGAATTCAACCAAATTTCGTATGTTGTATGTGTACATAACCAGATATGACTGAGCGTATTCTTAAGACCTACCAGGGCTGCCAACTGTTAATAAATGCTCCTAATTTATTTTATCCAAATACCAATATATCAGAAAGTATGCAAGCCGACAGCTTTAAACTATGCACACGTATAGTACCTGACATTCTATATTAATTTGGAGTAACTTATATACGTCAGTGCTACCAACATGATTCTAAGCCTGCTGACAGGTCCAACTTTAAATACATATAACTTCCATACTATCATTTGGATTTCAACCAAATTTCGTATGTGCTATGTGTACCATAACAGATATGACTATGCGTATTCTAAGGAGCAACCAGGGCTGTCAACTGTTAATATGTGCTGTCCCTATTTTTGTTACCTTAATATCAATATATCAGAAAGTATGCAAGCCAATAGCTCTAAACTTTGCACACGTATAGTACCTGGCATTCTAGACGAATTTGGAGTAACTAATATACGTCAGTGCTGCCAACATGATTCTAAGCCTGCTGATAGGTCCAATTTTAAAATGCATGTAACTTCTATACTAACTAATGGATTTCATTCAAAATTGGCACAACAATAGATCATATTATTTCAGATTATTTCTGACCAATACATGCATGACATTGTTGCCAACATGATTTTACGCGCGCTGTTAGATCCAATGTTTAACTGCATGTAACGTCCATGCTATCCAGTGGACTTCAACCAAATTTTGTATTTAGTACCGTAAGAGACGGAACTAAGAATATATTCAGTCATCAGGGCTGCCAACTGTAGTGCTCTATTAGGATTCATTATGCCAGGTATACAGTATTTCGAACTAATTGGAAATTTCGATATTAGCAAATTAATTTCGTCATTATTCTAGATAGGTTCATATTCTGTAGAATAATCATTGGCATGAAAAGTAGGCTGTATAGTTCTTCACGGAACTTCTTGTTTTTGGTGTTATTATAATTGCTAATATTCTCTTCTACAAATGTATGCACTTTCAACACCATGTGAACACATAGTAGTATTAATTTTGATTTTATATTGAACAGAATAAATTAAATTTGTATAATATTTTTACCACAATTTTTTTAAGAAGACACTAAGTGAATACATAAATTTGCAACATTTTGTAGATATATGTTGAAACACACCCAAGAAAATTTACCTGTGTATCACTAAAACGGAAGTTAAAGACACAACTTTCGGAAAACGAGCGAAAACCTAAGTGCATAAATATTACATACCACATTGTCAGGAAGAAAAGGGGGGTGCAAGTCTCTGCCTTTTAAATCGCAACTCAAAAACTGTTGCTCATAATTACATTTTTTTAAACCAAAATGTTGCTACAGGATAGGAGCATCAAATAAAAATTAAATTGAAAAAATCAACTTTTTGAAGATAGTTAGCTGTACCAGAACCCTTGTGATTACGTAATCATTTCGGTTACCCCACGCCCCTCCCCGTACGTCATTAACGTAATCATAAGCTTCGAACCTCCTTCTTCTTTTGATTACGTAATATCTATGTTCAGTGGGTGGTAGACACTGTTTCCCTTCTAGTGATAGTTTCAGTTGCTAGTACTGACCTAGTGTCACTTTAAACTAATGGCATGAACGCTAATTTGATGCAAGAGTACATTCGTCCATGCATGTCTAGATTTATATCCTATCAATTTTGTCAATGTGAATATTGTGTTGTGGAGAAATTGAAGGGGCAGCTATTCCCTCGGTCTTGTCAAATTAATTCCAACGTGGCCATGTAGTAATTTACTTATTAATGGGCAGAAGGTAGGCCATCCACCTCGGCACAAGACGGGGCCCAGTTAATTGGCCGGACACAGGCTAAGTAGATTAATTAGTAACTACCCAAGACTCATTAGCAATATGTCCAGAGAACCAACCACCACGTGAACACACTTTCTCATGGAAGTAAATTAGTTACAACATTCCAAAAATATTCTCCAATATTATTAAGGGCTTTGTTACACTATTCTGCAAAAAATTATTCTTCCATTTCAAAGATTTCATTACTTATTTTGGTGACTCAAAATTTGTATCGCGCTGGTCTTGATCTAGGAGCTCCTGTCTAAACTCTGTCCTCAAGGTCCTGAGTTCAATACATACAGTATCTAAAAATAAATTCAATTCTGATGCAAGTGCTGGAACACGATGTACTCAGCCTCGTGAAATTAGCGGATAAGAAGTGGGTTCGATATCAACCTCAGCCATCCAAGAAATAGATTTCCGTACTTATCACTTATACCCCATGCTAATGCTGGGATACTGTAGCTACTTCTTTTTCAGTCTTAGCCCCACTTACAAGTAAATGCGCGTCAGAAATTTTAAAGAACATGTTAATATCTTCGTGCTTGAGGTTAGATGGTTCATTTTAAAACGTATTGAAAATGTGAGCGCAGACGAGATTCAAACCCAAGCCTTCTGATGTATGGACAGACACGTTTAGCCACTTACTCCAATGTGGCCACGCTCCAATGGTGGCACATTCAGCTGGAGAGGCGCTGCTAATGGAACAACAACTCTACAGGTGTCTATTCAAGCCAAATTCTGTACTTTTCAATAAATATAACCACAAAGTATTCAAGGTCTCACAAATTTGTTAAATTCTAATCGAATTATTCGTTCAAAATTAAAATTAAAACTAAATCGTAAATAAATAAATAAATGAAGTAGCATATTATGAATCTTCCCTATCCTTTCAAATACAGTCCCCGCTGGGGCTCAGATCTAGTGGGACGTGGGTTGGCGACCACGGGCCCCAGCTGACTCTGGCATTGCTTCCACTTACTTGTACCGGGCTCCTCTCCTCCTTCTTTCATGTGACCTCTCTTGGTCAACTCTTGTTCTCTTCCGACCCGCACGGTATTAGGATATCTGAGGCCTAGGGAGTCTCTTCCTTTCCCGTCGTAATTGGCCTTTCTCTGATCTTTCCTGATCCCTAATTCTTCCGAGGAATCACCCTTCTTTTTCTTTTCATTATATTTCCATCTCTCTTTATGATTCCCGCAGTGTTTTTGTGAATCGGCTATCCGTGTATCTAAATTCCATTCTGTGAATATTTTGACTCTTCACTACATTTTGTTGGTACTCGTATTTTCAATCTAAGTTGCATTTTGTAAGTATTTTCAATCTAAATTGCATTTTGCGACTATTTTCAACCACAATTGCATTTTGTAAGGATTGACAATCTAAATTGCTTTTTAGTAAGTCTTTGAATGTAGGGGTTCCATTTTTGTGAGTTTTCTGAATTTCAATTGCATTTTGTTAGTATTTTCAACCTAAGCCACATTTTGCAAGTATTCTCAATGTAAATTGCATTTTGTAGTATGGGCATTTTGTAAGTATTTTGATTATCAATTGCATTTTGTGAGTATTTTGAATCTAAATTACATTTTGTAAATATTTACAGTCTAAGTTGCATTTTGGATGGATTGTCAATCCAAATGAGTATTTTGAATCTAAATCACATTTTGTAACTATTTTCAATTTCAATTGCATATTGTAAGTATTTTGAATTTCAAATGCATTTTGTGAGTATTTTGAATCTGGTATGGCATTTTAAATTGCATTGTGTATTTTCAATTTCAATTGCATTTTGTACGTATTGTCAATTTCAATTTCATTTTGTAAGTATTATGAATTTCAATTGCATTTTGTGAGTATTTCGAATCTACATTGCATTTTGTGCGTATTTTTCAATCTATTACTTTTGTGAGTACATCCCTCTAAATTACCTTTTGTAAGTATTTCAACTCTACATTTTGTGAGTGGTTTCAATCTGAGTTCCATTTTTGTAAGTATTTTCAGTGTAACTTAATTATCGTTATGGTTTCCATTTCATTGTCCTTTTCGCTATCATCCAGACCATCAGAGGCCGAAAAACCTTGATGTTAGGCTCCTAAAAACAACAATATTATCATCATCATATTTTAGATACAGAATAATCTTGTACTTACTCAATAAAAGATCGAAGGCTATGATTCCTAGTACTCTGAATCCACTCACCTGCAAGATATTAAAGAAATGCATTACTATTATAATAACTACCTCATACGCTACGTTAAAGTACAACATACATCAAAAGTTCAAGGACATATTTCATTTAGTACTTGCCTGTATACACACACACAGACGTAAATATATCACGTATTTATACTATCTATACATTGAACAGGGAATTAAGGAAATTGGAGAAAAATTCAAAGTAGGAGTAAATATTCAAGGAGAAATAATTTCAACTCTGAGATTTGGTGATGACATAGCCATCTTAGCCGACACCCAGAGGTTTTGAATTAGTTTTTAAATGGTATGGATTCTGTCTTGACGAAAGAATTCATGATGAAAATGAATAAGTGTAAAAAAAAATATTGGAGAGTAGTCGAAAGAAATCAGAAACCCCTATGGACGTCGAATTGGTAGGTGAAAAGCTTAAGGAGGTAGGAGACTTCTGTTACTTATGAAGCAAAATAACCAGTGATGGACGAAGCAAGGAGGATACAAAAGGTAGGTTAGCACAGGCTAGGAAAGCATTTCTACAGAAAAGGAATCTGTTGACATCTAATATAGATTTAGGTATTAGGAAGTCATTTTTGAAAGCCCTTATCTGGAACGTGGCACTCTATGGAAGTGAAACTTGGACTGTTGGAGCAGCAGAAAAGAGGAGAATGGAAGCGTTTGAAATGTGGTGTTACAGGAGAATGATGAAGATCAGATGGGTAGCTAGGGTTACGAATGAAGAGTTATGAGGACGATTGGGACAGGAGAGATGTTTCTGGTGACTGCTAATTGAGAGAAGAGATAGGTTGGTAGGACACATACTAAGACACCCAGGAATAGCAAAATTAGTTAGGGTCGAGGATAAGAACTAACCAAGGTTATAATATGTTAAACAGATTGTCTCGGATGTAGTAGAGATGAAACGATTAGTTCAGGACAGTGAAGCGTGGAGGGCTTCATCAAACCAGTCGAAAGACTGAAGACTAAAGCAACAACAACAAAAAGGGGTGATTCAGAAATATACATAGATTCACAACAAGTGCAACCGTATAATATCTGTTAATTAAGAAAAATGGTAGGGCATCCGTTTTATATATAAATCTTCTTCTTTTGTGTGATAGTTGTAACTGTAGAAGTGTTTTCAATTTTAATGATAATGTCTAAAATTGGGAGTGAATACCTCGGCACATGATATCGGCTATTAATTACTTCCTGGTATAAATTTTGGCGTGAGTGTGGTAGGACTCAGATTTGGCACTGACAGGGCAGAGATCCGAATCTCGAATCTACAAACGTCAGCTAGCCAGTCAAGTCAGCGTTTGTTACAAAACAACAGACATAAAGAATCGCATTTATGTATTGGATGTAGTTTTTATGAATAAAAATACACTTAGTGAATATACATTACCACACTCGCACACAACATAGAAATGGGGTAAATATATAACAGGGTGAATCGTGTTTAGCTCATTTAAATCTAAAATATAATTCTGTATCACTACTATCTTTCTAGTTCGTTAGTTCTCTCCATCTCTCTTACATGCGCACAATTAATACGGTAATTTTGAAGTTTAAAAAGGACGAATAAGCGTAGTAAATGAGAGTTATAAAGAGGATAATGCAATCTAAATCCAACAAATAAGTAATAACAGAATGTAGGCAAATAGATGGATATGAAGTCCTGTAAAATTTGTTTAGCTTATTTTATGCATGATAATATTGGTGAGGTTTAGTTTCGGACTGTAATTATAATGAACTTAAATGACAGCGGCAAGAGAATTTCATTTCCGCCCAAATTTCAACAACATTATTCTCGATTTTGAAGAAACACTTTTAGCTTCAAAACACAATCCTGTTTCTCACCAACGTGACGCAACACAAGCATGGTTTGATAGCTGGTTTAGAAATCTTCAACCCACCATCTTAGCAGACACGCTCCACAATTGAACTGATAGCTGGAGTTCCGGGATCTGGGATTCGAATCCAAGCGCTGATGGTAGAAACCCTCAACTTGGTTTATCCTCGAGTATTTTCATTCACATGAGTATCCGAATGAAATGATTGAATACATGAATGAATGTTTGGAGTGATGGAGGTTATTGAAGTGCGTAAGTGAGACAGTAAGTGAACTGGTTAATACTTACTGTATTCATCTTATTATTAATATTCTAAATATGTAAATACTGCAATATCTTTGAAAAACATGTAAATATTGTAAAAACAAAATGTAGATGTAAGTTGTGGCACTGAAGCGTAAAATATGTATGTAGGGCTTGCTTGTCCTTTTCCACTAGACCTTCCATACTTCCAGTATGAAATAATAATAGTAATAATAACTTTCCTGAATGATATGACAAGTTTCGAGGTACCAACACAATCATAGACTCTAATCATTATGGTTACACACATTGCTCCAGTCATCATAAGGATGCAGGTTACACATTTCACACCCTCCCAGGTCTATGAAGTTGATGGCCACGTTACTTCTGAGACAAAATATGAAACAACAAAACAACGAAATCCTTGTCTCATGTATCCTGAACAAATTTCCTTCCTTTAAGAAGCGTACCCCGGCTGCAAGGGGAAGTTGGAATTTGGACGTTCAATGGCGCTAACAGGTGGTTTCATCCCTGTTTTCTTTTTTTACAGTCACCCCAGGTCAATGCATGTGTAGTACCTCATTTAAATCCCCATTACTAGGTCATAAATAATTACAGGTACACGCACTATTACAGTCACCACATAAACACAGGTTACTAGGCAAATTCAACACATATCTAAATGCACGGGTATGATGACCAATGTGGCCCAATTGCCTAAATTGAACATTAAGAACAACTTTTAAGTATCATGTTACATTAAGATTTTCCAGTTCGACAATTATTGTTGTTTGAATCTAAAGTCTTTTGACTGGTTTGATGCAGCCCTACAACTCCCCCCCTGACCTGAGCTTATATTTGCACCTCTACATAGCTACCACACCTCACTTCCAAGGCAATCTGTTTATCATATTCTAACCTTGATCTACCCCTACAGTTCTTGTCCTCGACCCTTCCTTCCATAAATAAGTTGGCTATTCGTTAGTGTTTTAGTATGTGTCCTATCATTTATCTCTTCTCTTCATTAGCAGACGCCAGACACATCTCTCCTCTCCCACTCATCTTAATAACTCTTCATTTGTTTTTCTATCTACCCATCTGATCTTCGTCATTATCCTGTAACACCACACAGTTATGAACACGGCCTACTGAATTCACATGGGTTCTTTGACATGCCAACATCGTATGACATGCGTGCCGTATTTTTGCCGCCTATAAAAAATCACTTACCACGGCCAGGAGCGAACCTGCAATATTGGGGTTAGTAGACCGACACGCTATCCACTCACCCACCGTGGCAAGCTACTTGTATCATTATTATTATTATTGTAATTAAATTGACATTTCAGCCAGTGTATACAGATTGAGAAAGGAAGTTAAAAGAATGGGATAGTGCCCCCAGCTTCACTGAATTACAACTTGGCATGTTGGTATCAGCGTGATAATCTAGTTCAAACAACATGACTCCATTCGTTTGTCACGCATATTGTATACTATCAGACCGGGTGGTGGCAGTACAATGACAGTGGAAATATTGGCACGCATTAGGTCTACCATTGAATGATCAACACAATACTATAGCTGAGTTAGCGGTTCCCTTTCGAGGTGCAATTTAGCATCTATCAAGGGCTACGTCCGGCAGGATACAAACACATTGTCTCCTAACTAACAGGCACGGCCTGCGTCATGTGAATACTGGATGAAAATTAGGATTAGCGTGTTAGTTACACAATTCTATAGTAGGATAATTTTACTAGTATAATGTGACAATACTGCATGCTGGAGAATATTACATTTCAGGTATTTCCATCGTGATACTTTCAATAGTTCCATGCACGCCAACCAAAAAAGTAAATTGCAGGGTAGATTTGATTAAGGCTCTAAGTTCTGACGTTCGCCGCCAGATGCTGGTTGCGGTGGCATATAGTAGCCAATTTTGCAGCTAGGTGTCGTTGACGGTAGAATTTGGTAGCAAATGTAGGAAATACTGGAAATTAATCGTCTGCAGTCCTTACCTAAATTACAGATAACACACACACACTAATACACTCATCACAATTAATACCAGTTATCAGACAGTTTCTACACACACCCAAAGTACACGAGGCTACATGACAGCGTTGTCGCAGCCCCTAAATTGAGGAACCAATCAACACTCCAACCAAATAGCGTGATGGTACTGTATTTTATTTCCAACCTTGGGGTGTCCACTTCAATCTTCAACCTTAATAATTGAAACTCTTCAAATTTTCTAGGTTTATGCCGTGGAATGTGTGGGGTTTCACTTAGGAACACTAAGCTGGTTCATCAACGGACTCTTGGTGTCCGTACCTGGACCTCCACAGGAGTAGCGAACTGCGCGCTACCACCCTTCTTTTAAAGCACACCTGCGCTTCTTTACTGCGAGAGCTAAAAGCTCAAGCAGCCTTTCACCTGGTGTTCCTAGGCGAAACCCCACACAAGACTCGGCATAAACTTTGTAAAATTGCTGAGTTTTAATTCGTTGGCCGTGAACGCCAATATACCATATTTCTGGAAGCCTTTATAGGGAGGATCTTCAGTACGGAAGATAATGTTAAGGCATATTATCACCATAAATTGTAAACAGACGAAAGTGAAGGTCCTTAATTGAACTATTTCTGTTTAGTAAGGCCCCCAACTCACTGGCCTAGGACCAGGATAGCACTAAGCCTTCAGGTTGATGAGGAGATGTGTTCAACAACGAACACTGTCTCTCATATGTAATTCTCCATTACACAATTTTAAAATACAACTATTAAGTGGTGAGATTGTTATTTGGCACTCGAGGCTGTCTACCCAAAATTAAAAGCCAGTTGAGATATCGTTTATATGTTCTTTCTTTCTCTCTTTCTTTACTTTCATATTCTTATTTTTTAAATTCATGATATTCTACACCCAAATAGTTCACTGCCGCCTCTTTTTAAATAAGTTATGAATGTATTCTTAAATTTAAAGGTTAGAAGTATATTTAACTAACTTACCATGTAGTTATTTTAAAATATTTTTAAGACTCGAATGGTCAACCCTGGTTGGGACGTTTGGCTAGTTATTTTGATGAAAGTGAAAATATGACCGTGTTGGAAGAAATATTTCAGCGTTGCCTTAGTAAAATAAATGTAAATGCACTCAATTGCAATGGGTGTTATTCCCTAAACCTGAATAAAATTACATGAGATTACATTAGTGAATTTATTAACCTCATTTAATTTTGTTATCTGGTTTAGCGAATAATACCCATTACAATTGGGTACAATCGTGTTGACCGACTGAAAAGCATTTGAATTTCATTTCAACAATGGAATTATTTGCCTGTTATAGTTGTTTGATTTAGGGGATTGAGGCAATTTGGCAAGCAACCTCGTGTACTTGGGTGATCATTAGATTTTTCTGATAATCCGTGTTCCTCTGATAACTATAGTAATGTGTAATTACTTGGATCAAGGATTGGGGTAGATGCTCCAGGACATGAAAGAGGGCATCATACCGACATTTCCCTGGATATAATGCGGAGAATACCAGAGGAAACTACACCCAGGATGTACCGCTGTCAGCACCGGGGTAAAAAAAAAGAACCACACTGGTTGTAGGTAAATGTCAGTGTCAAGGTTCGAGAAATGCGAACCAGAGGGATGCCATGTCACCGGTGGCATGAAACCACAAAAGTATGATTATGCCATGTCTGATCTACACATAGTATCTAGTCATACTCTAAGCTTCAGTGAATTCTCAATCATGGTGATTGAGGAAACTTTCATTTTTACTTAAAAATAAAATTGTGTAGAACAAACCTAGAGATGTATTACTGTAGGCTGCTGGTCAGGAATACCCTCTTCTACCGAGTATTTTCACTTCTTGTCATTCACCCCTATACTGAGCCCGCCTAAGCTCATGCTGGTGATGATTTTCAGTGAAGCAAGGAATACTACAATTAAGAGTTACTAAACGTACCCCAGAAGCTTGTCTCAGCTTCAGGAGATCTTTTGACTTTGTTTGGAGGACTGGATTTATTTTATACAAGATCGCAAATTTTTGTCTTCGATGTGCATATTTGAAAGAAGCATTATAAGTAACTCTGCATAATAAGCCACTTTATTTACTGTATTACTGTATTACTGTATTTTGGTAATGAAAAACGTATATCATCGCAGAAACGCGAAGCACATGGAACTAGTTGCTAAATGACTTCGACAGTAGTCGAAGCCGGAACACGCCGGGCAAGGCAGAAGGACAACCCTTAGTGCGTTCGATACGTGAAGACGTATATTTTGACCGGTCATGGAGACCAAAGGTGCAACCGTCTTATAATTGGACCAGTGAGTCCGTAATCGGCAAATTATAAAGACATCAAGTATTATTTCGGCACTAAAGTACTTGTGAAAGCGTATGTCCAAAGTATAATCACGGGAGTGAGATATTTTCAAGAAAACAGTGAAATTCTAATTGTTGTGCTAGGAGCACATGTGAATCGTCACACTAAATGGTGAACAGAGAAAATCTTCAAAGTGTTAAAAATATTTAGAATACTGAGTGCTATTGCTTAATACATTATTTCTGCAATATTAGTAAGAATCACGCCGTGCAAAGGCTGATCTTTTGATTCCACGGATTGCACTGATATTCTAGTGATTGTGCTATCCCATAAATATCAAATCTGTGTTATTAGAATAGCTTCAGTGAAAGCAAGCACATGATCAAGTTTGCTTACAGCTTGCAAAGTGTAAATCCAGTTTTAAGAAGTGGAACTAATAGAATCAGTGAATTTTCACCTTATTTCACCAATTTCTACCAGAACCTTGAGATGTCGAAACTAGTCTACGTGCTGTTTAACCCCAGTTCCATGATGATGACCATGAGGGCTTAAACACCAGTATGGAGGAGCCATTGATCACCTAACGACACTTCAGGATGGAAGCCGATACAAGGATTACGATGACCATGCCAAGGAGTTACAATCTTACTGCTGGATTGAAGGAATGACCCCTCAAATTATACCTTAGAATGGAAGAGGTGAACAACTGTCGCCGTGAGTTTCGTTTAGTTTCCTCTTGTCTTTGGTTATGGATCAGGGCTGGATTAGTTTTAGACAACCGTAAGCATAACAGTCATTTAGGTAGGTTTTCTTTTCTTCTTGTAGACGCCACTGCCGGCGGGTTTCATTCTTATGGGCTTCCACACGCTTTGTGTTAGCTCAAGTCTAGAGTTAGACACCTCACGGGTTCAACCCGGGTGCAATATTTGTAACTCTGTGTAGTCCACATAATGGACATGAATAACTCAGAGCAATAATTTTCTTTAATCAGCTGTTTGCTGAAAGCAGAGTCATGCTTTGAAGCTCCTTTGAGGTGAAATATTAATACGTCACTGTAGAAGGTCGTATCATTTAGATGCAGGGAAGATAACGCATCTACATCATTATTGTATATAATTTTTGTATGGTCTTAGAACCAGATTCAAGCAGAATCATAATAGTGTATGCGAGTGCTGTAGGTTAACACACTCTAAACCCCTCATTACACTTTAAACGTATCATTTGCAATTAATACCACAGGTGAATGGTATTTTATAACATTTATAGGCTTGGATGTGCATAGCGCACAATGTTTGTAATAACGAATTTTCCGCCATGCAGTGGAATATCTTTCAAATACATTTCAGAGTAGGTAAGTCTTTCTTTTGCTACTCCTTGCACATTTAGTGGCTATCACATGTTTACCAGTGATTTTTAAAGGCTAACTAGAACACCTAAGATATATAATGAACAGTGTTATTATACTCTCCTGTCTAGTAGATGAAAACTATGAACTTTATAGAGTGAAATCTACACGTTTTCTGAATGTTTGGATGGACATTGCTATGCAATGAATGTGAGGTGCTGCTATGAGCAGACACTTGAGCTCGACAGTATGACAGATGTCGACGCTCAAGGTTACAGTACAGTTAGATTTCCCAGCAGCCACCTGAAGTCTCTGAGTGAGACAGTAGACAGATATGACACAGCTCTCTTTTGCATTGCCTGAAGGGGAACTTTTATCGAGACATTCCTGGTGCTCGATTGGAATGTAACTTATGTCACAGAAAATTGTTAAGTACAGGGTGACCAGAGAGTCAAATCTTCAATTATTTTGTTATATTCGCATGATGTTGGAAGCGAATGAAGGATGTTTCTTATATAATGGTGAATACTATCAGAGTAATTCTTAGGAATGAAACAGACTTTGGTTCATTTAGGCTATTTATTCTCACTCAAGATGATAGATGATTTTTGCCGTGTTTTGACACCATGATGATGGGGTGGTTGCCGTCTTTGAGCATGCCAGCAGATTCAAATTGTGTTTGACTGCTGAGGTGATCCGGCTGAGGGACACGATGAGATACATCTTGAATGGTTTGATGGAGCTTTGAACGCCCATCTGGTAGTTGTGTTATTGTGGACCTGAATTATATTTTTATGATAATGGAGCCGCTTAGAGCTCATGACAGTAGTGACTTGTCGGGTCACACGTCTCGTAAGCACCTGGTACAGACTTACGACTAATTTCTATAAGATTGTGTTATTGTAGCAGGCAGAGGCCGAGTGTACTCTGTTGTGTTTTTATCTTTGGTCCTTAAGCCTTGTATAGTTGGTGATTCTTCATAACTAAGATACACATAAACGACGATAGTTATAATAAATACCCATAATCATTAAACTCACTTTATTAAACCGACGCGGGTTAAAACTACTATTAAATAATAACAGCTGTTTAACATTGATCCTTATTGACCTTTCGCTGGACCAATGCAATGGGCTTGATGAGAGACATTCCTGAAGGAATGGTTTGGAGAGGAACAACACGTTTGGACTTGACAGGAGCCAGTGGCTGATTCGAGGTGATTAACTCGAGGGTCGAGTACCCTTATTGATGACATGCTGTGATACTAGCATGCTTTGAATAATTTTTACACACTTTTAGATGACGAGTGGAACAAAGAGTCTCCATTTCGTAGTAGGAAGGGCAATAGGAATATTTGTTTATGTGTTTATTCATTTATTGAGTGTATTATTCCCTATGTGAACCCTACTATTGTTTCATCTGTAGAATTTGTTGTACAGGTATAATTGTAATACTTACAATGTATTGAAATGACTGTTATATTGGTATTTGTTGTTAACACGGATGCTTAGCGCCGATGTTTATGTAATTGAGAATTTAGCTTCGACAGATAAACTTAAATGTAAATATGGGTAATGGTCACAGTATGATTTAGATCTTTGCTGTCATGTTTGCTATTTTTATGGCACGACGATTCTTTTTAGAACATCGCTACCTTTTTCCTTGTATTTAAATTAGGGCTCTTGCACCACTTTGCCAAGCTCTGCTTTATTTTTGGATGTAATTAGAACTGATCACGAGGGTTAATTTACATTAGGTTAGGGGTTGTTCCTTTTCATGTTTTTTTATTAGATAGCGGATTAGCCGAGTTGAAACCTTTTGATCCTAGGTTAGGGGTTGGCTTCTATTCTATAAATATTCCTACGATTTTTACTTCAGTCTGGACTCCCTTCTTTAGTAGTTTGTTTCTTTTGGGGGTGTATTTCCAGGGGAGTCTTATGACATAATAATCATGATGGGAACCTGATCCTTTGGGACGAGGAGTCTCATAGCCGGTGAGCCCTATTGGAATACACTCCAATCCTCTTATTCGGTATGTGATCGGAGGAAGAGGTCATCTGAGAGGCCATACTCGGTTGGTGGTGACCAGATGACCTTCTCCAACGGGCACAATACATACCGGTACCTATTTTAATTGCTGCCTCATCATCTTTTTATTTATTCTTTTCTCCTCCCACCTTCCTTTCAACTGCATTTGGGCTCGCTTCACCCGCACTAGCAGTTAATAATTTGATAGACTGTTATTGATGGTTATTTTCAGTCCCAGTAGGCTAATGTCAGAAACAAATGGAACTCCTCGGAACTCAGTAAACTACTTCTTATCAGATGGAGCAACCAGTCCCCAGATAGTCATTAGGTATTTACTGTCTGAGGAATGTCCTCTTCCCTCTCAAGAAATGGCGGAAGAAATGTGGAACGGAACCATCTTGGAATATCATTAAAGACAGATGCACATTTAGTCCTAAAGTGGCAATCCACTACTGTATATCCCCGAATGCAAAACTCAACATTCACAAAGTTTACTATTCAGGGGTAATTGGTAACATGGGATCAACGCCACTGGCGGTCAAAACAAATACGAAGCTCAATATGAACATGTGTTCCATTGTTCCACTACTCCGAGTTGTCAATGACACGCTCAACTTTACGGGAGATGAACTGGCTGCATGGCGTAGCGGTAACGTCCTCGGCTGTTGTGCCCGAGGTTGCAGGATCGAATCTTGGCACAGTCAGTTGGCATATAAGGGTGCAGAAATGCGAGGGAACAGTGTCAGATTTACTGGCACGTTAATGATCCCCTTCGGGGTAAAATTCAGGCACCCCGTCGTCTCTAAAACCCACAGGAGTTAAAAGAGACGTAAAAAATTTACATTATTATTGTTTACAGGACAGGGGCGTATATAAGGGGGGTGCTGAGGGGGCTCCAGACCCCCCCCCGAAAAACGCCAATAAAAATTAAGAAAGTGCTGCTTTGGTAAGAACATAAAATAATTGTAAATTTGGTTGTACCCTAATCTTAAATTATCGACTAAGTTATAAACAATATTAAAATTGAAATTATACTAACTCGTGGTGTAGTGGGTAGCATTCTTCGCTGCCGCCCGGAGATCTGAATTCGATTCCCGGCTCTGCCAAGAAATTTTAATTCTAGTCTGAGGGCTGGAACGGGGTGCACTCAGCCTTGTGAGGAAAAGCTGTGAATTCCACAGTATGTTTTTTGAGAAATACATGTAAAAAAACTGTTTACCCTTCTGCTTAGTAAATAGACAAATATTTAGATATATGCCATTCATACTCCATAGATCATAATATAAAGTTCATTAAGTATAAAATTTTATTTGTGTGTTGTGTTGTGTTGTATTTTACAACTTTTTTTTGTATAGTCAGTAAACTTTGAATCTTATCTAAAATAATTACACAAAGTTATATGCTCTAAGGTATTGGTTGATATTTCTGGGTATTTTGCGGTAACAATCCCCTGAGAATACTCACAATTTTCCAGGATAGTCAGCCCCCCCCCCCCCCCGAAATATTTTTCTATATACGCCCCTGTTACAGGAGATGGTTGGTTGGTTCCTCAGTTTAGGGGCTGCAACAACGCGGTCATGAAGTCCCGTGTACTTTGGGTATGTTTAGAATCTGTCTGATAACCTGTGTTCATTGTCATGACTTATTAGTGTGTGTTATCTGTTTTTAATTCAAGCAAGGACTGCAGACGATAATTTCAAGTAGTTCCTACTTACGGTACCAAATGCTGCCGTCCACGACACCTAGCTGTGAACTTGGCTACTACTAGATGCCATCGCAACCAGTGCCCGGTGACGAACATTGGAAATTAAGAGCATTAATCAAACCTACCTACACATTTTGCTTCGCACAAGTTTAGTTAGTGGAAGGTTCTTTTACATGCCATAAATCTATGACATGGGCCTTCCGGCTTTACTTCCCCTCCGAAGGAAGGCATACTGTTACAGGAGATGCTGTAAAGAAAAGACTGACGATTTGTGTAAATACTCCAGTTTATTATGTTTACCCAATTTTCCACCAAGAGACACACCAATAGTTGCAAATGAATGACTGGTCTGTGGCATTAATGTAAGCAAGAAGTCGACGTATCATTGAAATCTGGACTCTTTCAAATGAACCAGGTATCCGCCGGAGTTGTTGGAGAAAATGTTGTTGTCAATTCATTTTAGGGTGAATGCTGAACTTATCTGATAACCTGTATTTATGCCAGGAGTTTAGTAGTGTGGGCAACTATATTGGGAACAGGGACGAGGTACGTGCCTTGAGACTTGAAGTAAGGTAGTATTGTTAATGTCATTTCATTAGTATTACGTCCCTTTTAACTACTGAGACTTTTAGAGATGCCAGGGTGCCGGAATTTTGCCCCGAAGGGGATCATCAAAGTGGCAGTAAATTTACTGACACGTCTCCCTCACATTCGCCCACCCTCAAATGGCACTGACTGCCCCAGGATTTGAACCTGCAACATGGGGCACACCAGGTGAGAGCGTTACCGTTGAGCCACGCAGTAAGATACTATCCCGGCATTTGCCTGGAGGGAGTGTGAAAAAAACGGGGAAAAATCACACTCAGGATAGCCGGTATCAGCGCCGAGATTCGAACCTGTGATCACCGGACTATACGCGGCCGTGGTGCACGATCTAACCAGCACAGCTACGCTGCCGGAGAGGAAATGTATTATAGGATGGTTGGTTGGTTCCTCAGTTTAGGCGCTGCGACAACGCGGTTATGTAGCCCCGTGTACTTTGGGTGTGTGTAGAAACTGTCTGATAACCGGTGTTAACTGTGATGGCTGTATTAGTGTGTGTTATAAATGTAATTCAGCGAAGGACTGCAGACGATCAATTTCAAGTAGTTCCTACCAAATGCTACCGTCAACGACACCTAGCTGGGAACTTGGCCTATTATATGACACCTGGCACCGAACGTTGGAACATAGAGCATTAATCTAACCTAAAAATTTAGCTTCACACAATTTTAGTTAGTGGAAGGTTCTTTACTTGCCCGCAGGCTTTACTTCCCCTCCGAAGGAAGGCATACTGAGGGATTTTTAACGCCCTTAAAAATCCGACGACTTCGGGCGGGTTTGAACCCGCGATCTTGATCATAGAAGCTCGGTATGTTACTAACTACGCCACAGAAGCAGCCCGATTGTATCTATAGGATATTGTTTATTCAAGACATTTCTAATAACTCAAATAGAACAGGCTGGCATGCCAACGTGAAAAACAACGTATGATGCTAACATCCAGATGAATGTCTTTTATAGTAAAGCCATCATAACTTCCGACTTGACATTTCAGTGTTAACCTAGAGTTATTTAGCGATCAGAAGGAAAATAACTTTAAGTAGCCAATCACAGGCACCCATTCATAGATTTATGGCAGGCTGCCGAGCGCTCTCTTCGTACCATCAATAGATTGGGAGTGCCAACGGGATCCAATGACTTCCGCTTCGCTGGGAACACGTTGTACGCAACGGTGGGGACTACATCGAGGGCCTGTGAAACTTGGAACCATCTAAGTGAGTTATTAATCCAGTTATAACTAAGGTGCCAAAACTAAAAAACCAACCCATGTACATTGGAACATGATGAAGATATTTCTATTGCAATATTGGAGACAATTCCCCAAAATATTTCAATTTTCAATAGATACAAGCATATGTTGTATCTTACAGAGTAGAGATGGCGTTAGTGTTCGTGAAAGAGAAAAAGAAGGAACAGATACGCAAGTCAAGTGATCGAGCTCTTCAACTCGATATTTTGGGTGGAAGGCATGATAATTTACCTCCTGAGGTAGATAATGGTGGTGATAATGATTGTTGTTTTAAGGGGATTAACATCTAGTTTATTGGCCTCTAATGGTTTGAGTCATAGTAAAAATGATGATGATACGAAAAACTTCAACTAAAACCAACTATTCACTGATATCTATTTTACGCTATAGAAAAAGAAAGGAGAAACAAACAGTTCCGTGAAAAACTAAATAGCCTATTTTCATACATATATCCTACTTATGTTAATTGCCTCTATCAACACACACAATTTCAGTTTGATTGCTGTAATAGATTCGTAGATATTGAGAACCGTCTAAATATTTCGGATGGTCGCCATGTTGGATGTAGGCCATAGAGATATGTAAAATTAGATGCCGATTATTGCGTAGGTTCATTATACAAACGTTGACTTCAATCGCATGATTAGGGCACAAGAAATAAATACTTGTTTAAAAATTTCGCACAGCCGCCATCTTAAGGTTATGTACACAGTTAAACTAAATTATATGTTAGTGCATTACAATGTGTATAAACATTTGCTGTACCATGTTTCACTGCGCTCGGATGATTAAATCGCGAGAAACGTCTATTTAAATGTTTCAACTTCGCTTCGCCGCCATGTTCGTTCTGTACTTAACAGGTTTTTCAAAGTCACATGTGTGAACTTCTATTAGTGCCCATTATCTCCGTACAAAATGTCAGGGTGATATCAGTAATAGTTTCGGAGATATAGAATGCCGGTGAAATATTTCGCACAGCCACCATATTGGATTGGTGAGACTAATAAAATTTGAAGGGCACGGTCGGGGTCGGACAAAATAGTGCTATGTCCTTACTGATTTTCATAGAAATCGCTTCATGTGTTTAGATGTTATTTTGGGGAAACACACACAGAGGGTGATAATCTTAAGCCTATATTTTCATAAATGAAAATAAGCTATAAGGGAAAGAAACGACACGGAAAAGAAATGCCATCAACCCTCGAAGAAAGAGGCCTGAGGAACTCGCATAGAAGTAGAACCATAAAAGGCAAATAGGCAATGGAAAAGGATGAAACAGACCAACACTCCCTCGGGGTCGCCAATTCCCGAGTTCGCCAGCCGTGAGCCTTGAAGGGTGCAGCATGCATGACGGGGGCTACTCACACCCCGCCTCCTTTAGGGCCTTGTGCAGGATTCGATCCCACAACCTAATAAGATTAAATAGGACTGGCTGCGTGGCCCTGCGGTAACGTTCTCGCCTGCTGCTCCCAGGGTTGCAGGATCGAATCCTGGCACAGTCATCTGGCATTTAAGGGTGCGTAGATAACAAGAGTTTAGTGCTTTTCAGTCGGTCAACACGAATGTACCCAAAAGAGATGGGTTATGCCCTAATCCTGAAATAAATTACATGTTTTATTAATCTCATGTAATTTATTTCAGGATTAGGGCATAACCCATCTCTTTTTGGGTACATTCGTGTTGACCGACTGAAAAGCACTAACTCTTGTTTACTAAGGCAACACTGAAAATATGGCTTCAAACACCACAATGGGTGCGTAGATGTGAGGGTGCCGTGTCAGTAGATTTATTGGCACGCTGAAGATCCTCTTCGGGGCAAAATTCCGGCACCCCTGCGTCTCTAAAAGCCGCAGTAGTTACTGCTCGAGTCTAAGCGTCGTGAACCTGAGAGGAATGTGCATCGTGGACTATGAGAAATGGAGTTGACGAGTGATGAGGTTTCTCGGTCCTTGCATAGTACCGAACCAAATACATTGGTCGGTGACGCACTGACTTATTCGTAACACCACACTGGTTTCAGAAAAGACCCATGTTAGCAGTATTGGAATAGACGAGTATGTCAGGTAACACAGCGGGCTGTCGACAGGCTTCTCAATTCTCGCCCGCTCCTACCCTGCCTCTGCCCTTCATCCCGCAAGTTCACAGAGCTTGGAACCGAGCAGTAAAATGGACGTAAAAACAATAGCATTAGCACAAGTTTAAATAGTACATGTGAAAAATCTGATAATGTTCGACATTCTCGGGATTCAAACTCTTGAGTCTGCGACTTTCAAGGGAGGCGGTAGCCTATGTGCTACTTAAGTTAAATGTATAATGATGATGATGATTATTGTTCTTTTAAGGGGCCTAACAACAAGGTTATCGGCCCCTAATGGTCTGGGTAATAGCGAAAATGACAATGAAATGGAAACCAGAACGAAAATTAAGTGACACTGAAATTACTTACAAAATGTAACACAGATTGAAGCGACTCACAAAATGGAGAGTGGTAATACTTACAAAAGGGAATTTAGAAGGAAAATACTCACAAAAGGGATAGATTGAAAAATACGCACAAAATGTAGTGTAGGTTCAAAATACGTACAAAATGCAATTGAAAATAAAAATACTTACAAAATGTAAATGAGATTGAGAATACGTACAAAATGCAACTGAGGTTCAAAACACTTACAAAATGCAATTGAAATTGAAAATACACAATACAATTTAGATTGAAAAACTCCCATTTCAGATCCAAAATACTCACAGAGTGCAATTGAAATTCAAAATACTTACAAAATGCAATTGAAATTGAAAATACTTACAAAATGTATGGGAGATTCAAACTATTCATTTGGATGGACAATACTTACAAAATGCAATTTTGATTGAAAGTACTTGCAAAAAGCGGTTGTGGTAGAAAATACTTAGAAAATGCAATTGAAATTCAATATAATCACAAAAGTCCCAGGCCCTATATTGAAAGACTTACTAAAAATCAATTTAGATTGTCAATCCTTACAAAATGCAATTGTGGTTGAAAATACTCGCAAAATGCAATTTAGATAGAAAAGACTTACAAAATGCAACGTAGATTGAAAATACTACAAACAAGATGTTCGGGAAAGAACATATAGCCTACTTTCTCCTAAATGTATGGGTATAGTTATAACTCTCTGTCCTTATCATCTCCTAATTTCTTCCTATTTGAAGTGCAAATTGGCACACAGGATTTGAACAGTGGTGTTCAAACCATAGTTTATAATTTACCCCAGCATTTTGCAATTTCATCAGCAAACACTCCAAACACCGACTACTTACAATAATTGAAACTTCGTTGCTCTAATAAGGCCCATCTACAATGCGCAGTCGGCAGTCCGTAGTCGGTAGTCCTCGGTCGGCAGTCGCGATCGACTCCGTGTATACTATAGGCACCATACACAACATGAAGTTGCAGTTGGTAGCTGGCAGTTGGCAGTCGCGAATTTTATCCTTGACTGCCAACTACCCGACTGCAGCAATGTAATAGCCAATCAGAGCAGATCAGAAACTGACGTCACGTTGTTGTTCTGTGTCGTATACGAATGATATAGGACTAAGTGAAGTAACTTCGCAACCCGTTATTTTATAGGCTAATCTTAAATACACGGTATAACAAAATAATCCATCTCCAAATCATCCATATTGCAAGTTTTGAGGTTATCAACAACGCCTCTGTGCACAAGGAATAAACGAATGTTACTGTATTATTACTCCTAGAAGTCGTTAAGACTGGGTTCACTAACTGGCCGGTATAGAGCGCTGCTCGAATCTATAGTTTCTGCATAGTACAACTGAAGGCTGGTAGATGTCACTCCGCTGGAGAATGTCGTTTTTTTAAATATATAATTTCCATTGCAAAAAGCACCATATAACGCTTTATTTTATAACGTCTCAGTACTCAATAAACAATGAATATAAAAAAATCAAGCAAAAAAGTTCTACTCTGATAGGATTTGAACCCCGGCCAGCCACATGAGAGACGGGAGCTCTAACCACACAGCCAATCGTACACTCATAACTTACGCGTTATCGATCAAATACATATAACGTACTGTATTAGCAAATAATCACTTGGACTGAAGATTTCTTCACTGGAGTGTATTTCAAACCGAGTTCATTTCATATTAAGTTCATATAATTTTTATCAGTAGGTTATATTGCATGCAACATACTGAAATTAGTAAAATGTAGGTCAGAACGAGAGATCAGCTGCCATCTTGTCAAATAGCCGAGACGATTCAGATTTTTTAAAGTCACTTCTAGATTATAATATTACAATATAAACTTTTAATTTCGAACGAACCACGTCGCTTAGAACAGATTAAACGATTCTTGGTTCGATAATCGGAACTGGTGGGTCCCATGTTATAGATTATAAATTTTGCATAATTCACACGGCCGCCATCCTGAAATGGTACGTTTGATGACCTTGTAGTTTGGGCACAAGACGCGTCCCATATGAAGGTAGGTTGTTACCAAATTTGGTGAAGATCCGATGATTAGTTTGGTCGTAATGCATTATTAAGTTTTGACCATTCGATTGGCCACCATTACCTTTTGGTAAAGATGGCGGCAATATAAAATATGACACTGAGGTGTCCTTTGCCAGTGCTACCTCTGTACCAAATTTCGTTCAATTCGGTTTAACCGTGTTCGAATTGATAGGGGGGGGACCGACATTCAGAGTACACACACTCACACACACACACACAGACTCACACACATACACACACACAGACAGACACACTTTTTTTCGCCCTGTAGTGATCTCATAAGTCTACTTTAATTTTTTGCAAAAATCGAAAGTAGGCTAAAAAGAGTGTAGATGCAAAATATTCGCTAAAGGGAATTTAGATACACGGGGAGCCAATTAACAAAAACAGTGCGGGAATCTTAAAGAGAAAACGAAATATAATGAAAAGAAAACAAGAGGTTTGACCCCTCGAAGGAGGAGGAATCAGGAAAGATGAGACAAGGGTCAATTAAGGCGGGAAAGTGAAAGACTCCCTAGGCCTCGGATACTCTAATACCGTCGGAATCGGAAGAGAACAAGAGTTGACCAAGGGAGACCGAAAGGAAAGATAACAGAGAGGAGCCCGGCACAAGTAAGTGGAAGCAATGCCGTACTCAGCTGGGGTCCCGTGGTCGCCAACCCTCGTCCCACTAGTCGTGAGCCCCTGGGGGAACGTTAAATGTAACCAGCTCGCGATGACCTAACACTCATAGCTTTGGTTTCAGAATGTTGTAACGCCGCGTGGATGAAATGGTCTAAATATGAACCTAGAACTGCAAATGATCGAGTTCATGATACTAAGTGAAAGGCTTGGTGGTTCGGTGGAAATGAAGAACTTTTCTGACCAGATCCAGCTGGATGTATAAGCCGTGAGCTTAGCTCTCCAAGTCAGGAGGTACCCCCCCCCCCCCCCACCAAGACCTGTAGAGCTCTACAGCTTCCGGGCTGCATGCACCACCGGTCACATTTCTTCACTTAAGGGCGGAAATCGAAGAGGATTTTCGGACGAACTTTATGGAGAGAAGGAGGGAGAGGGAATTTAACCGGCTTACGCTACGACTTCATTACCAAGTGCCTGGTTCCAGGAAGACAGAACAATCAGCCGTTAGACGAGCTGACATAAAGCAGATGGATTAGATGTTCACATGCATCAGCCCCAGGGTGCTGCGATACATCATTTTCAATTCCCTAGGCCATTTAGCCTCAGAATGTAAGTGAATACTCCCATCTGAAAGCTTAAAATGCCACGACATGGTGGAATGCGTACTAATTCATCACAATACTGTTGATTTCTGTTTTATGGGAGTAGTAATTAGCCAGAGAAGAGAGAGGGCCAGTCGTAATCAAGGAGTTCATCTATTAATTAATCGTATGATACAAAAGACTCATGTAAGTCACATACAAAATTTTAATACTCAGGCAATATTCAACCAAAATAAAAATAATATTGTTGGTTTTATGAAACAAGGGAGCTCACTATTAATACGTCTGAGTCGAACACAGTAAGGTAAGATATTACTTCCCTTTGATTGTCTTTCCTTTTGTTAATGTGCAAAAAGAATTCAACTAACGTTCCTCCCCCACCTTTCTTTATTATTGGACGCAATACTATTCGCAGCACGTGGAATATGCTATTTGCTGGGTAAAAGATGTTAGAACAGTTGAGAGACATTTAAGTGACTTTCAGTTGGTCAACACGATTGTACCCAAATGTAATGGGTGTTAGTGCATAAACCTGGAAAATATTACATCAGATTAATAAATTCATGTAATATTTTATACAGGTTTAAGTAAAAACACCCATTACAATTGGGTACAATCATGTTGACCAACTGAAAAGCATTTTAAAATTACTTTTACTAAGGCAATATTTGAAAACGGCTTCCAACTCGATAACAGTTAAATTAATTAAAATAAATAAATTAGAATGAATGATAAGACATGAAAATGACCATATTTGCCCTGTTCTCTATTGACAAAGTATATTATAATAAGAAGATTAAAACCTTTAGTCAATATACACTGCCGGAAAAAAATTAGGTCACCTGAAAAGACGACGTCGATTTTGATCCGATGACGGCAGATGCCACCTGGGGTATAGTAGATGTACTGATAAGGGTCTCAACGTCGTCCGCCAACAGATAGCGTAGTGCCATAGCTACCAGAGCGCCATCTGTGTCTACCATTTTATAGGGCAAGCACACAGCCACATGTGGCCTTCCGAGTGGGGAGATGGTCCTTTCGGAGAATTGCCACACAAGTTGGACGTGCTGTGTCCATTATGCAACGATGCTGGTATCAGTGGTCTCGTGAACATTCTCACACCAGTAGACGAGGTTCTGGACATCCACGCAGCACAGACGTCCGCCAGGATCGTCGTATTGTAAGGGCAGCAGTGGTAGATCGTGCAGCTACCACAGCACAGATACGAGGGTTTATGAGCCCAGAAGTGTCAAAACGAACTGTTGCGAACCGGTTACTAGCAGTGGGACTACGGGCACGCACACCTCACTGACAGCCAACGGTCATTTAACGGGGGTGACGCTTCAAAAGGAGTAAATTACAATATTTGGTACGGTACTTAAGCGCCATAACACTGGGAACGCTCCAGGCAAAATGTAGCCTCGTGATTGGATGATTTGGCCTTGTTATACAGAGCGATCCATATAAACCTGAACCACTTTAATGGGTCATAATTTCCGTCTGAAAGCGCGTAGGAAAGGGATTTCTTTTTAATGATTTCAGTGGCTCTGGGAGAATCAGTACCACTGGCCATTGGCCATTGGCATGTGCTGCTCTGTCCAGCATTTGTGGAGTAGCAAGATGACGTCGAACTGACAGAAGGTTATTTTCAACAAGAAACTTGCAACCAGTTTCTTTGGTGACCGAATAATCTCAAAAAAGAATTGTGCCCCGCCCCCTCCGTTCACCTGACCTAACCGCGCCAGAATTTTTCTTATGGGGGTATCTTAAAGGCAGAGTGTACAAAAATAGGTCTCGGACAACTGATGAACTCCGTTAGGTCATTAGACACAAAATACACAACATTGGTGAAGATACACTTCACAGAACGCCATGGAATATGGTGAAACGAATACAGTTGTGTATGGATGCTGGTGGAGGGCACTTGCAACATTTACTGTGAGGAATCTCCCAACAAGTTATTGTAACCAGTGTCTTTGGTGACCGAATAATCTCAAAAAATAAGTGCCCTCCCCCCGATCACCTGATCTAACCTCGCCAGACTTTTTTCTTATGTGTGTATGCAATCCCTGAATTGTGAATGATGATCTCCCCTAGTTGCACATGTGTCCCATTTAAAATCTATTAAAACCTGAATTTCATTGAATAGCAATATCTCACGAGTGGTTTCATGTAGGGATGTGATACTCGGTATACGAACTATCATTAAACTTAAGCAGACACGTGTCGAAGGGTTTTTCGATGTGGTGTATATTATGGGGTGAAAGGGGGTGAAATTGGGGGTTGAAGGATTCCTAACTGAGCGTGTATCTCTTAAACGTCATAGAACAAAAGTTTGAAACTCAGCGGGAAAAAATCTGCTTAAAAAATAAGTAAATAGGTGTTCGACCGTTTTATCATAAATCCAATTTAAGGGGCTCATGGGGATGGGTGAAATACTGAAAAAAAAGAAGAACATGTCCTGACTCACTCACTCATCATCGCCCAGCCAAAACTATTGAAGCTAGAAACATGACATTTTGGGGATATGTTCGTAGTGTATCGAAAACGTCCATTAAGGAAGGATTTTTGAATTCTAAAGAGGTGTTAAGGGGGTAAACGTGCATTTCATTGAATAACAATATCTCGCGAGTGGTTTCATTTGGGGATGTGATACTTGGCATATAAACTAATCATTAAAAATAAGCAGACACGTGTCTAAGAATTTTTCGATGTTTCAAAGATATTCCCAGAATAGTACATTATGCAACGAGCCTATAATGGCTATAATTAAGACACGAGTATTTTTTATAAAACGAGCGTATGCGAGTTTTATAATTTCCATACGAGTGTCTTAATTACCATTATAGGCGAGTTGCATACGACTGTTTATGTTCGACTATAATTATTATAACTATTTTATGTTCGAAGATAAATATTCATAAATATCTGTCGAGATTTCGCCAGTTTTATGAACTAAACAGAGCGCATGAGACGCAGGGAATGCCTTGTATTTGACCATGGCCACCTCGATTACTCTACTATTACACTAGGCAAGGCAGTGTGATTTACATTAGAAGGCCGTGGTACTCAGCGCATCTAATTATCTAATTGGTCAAACGACTGTTTCTTGAGCTCTGATTGGTGGGAGAAACTGTATCATAATGAAAAATAATGTTATAATGAGTCTCATTATGATACAGTTTTCAGATACATAATAGTCAGGGTCGAACATAAAATCTATTTTCGCTCTGATAAACTGATGAACTAATGGCAAATCCGTATCCATGGCAACAGTACGTTCTGATAAACTTATGAATTAATCGTACGTCCGTATCCATGGCAACAGTAGCTCAGTCATGACATCCAATTGTTTATCTATCCCTGTAGGAGGCAATGCCAATCCACTTATTATTTAAAACACGATAGACTAGCTGCAAGGCTCAGCGGTAAGGTTCGTATCCTGGCGCAATCAGCTGGCATTTGATGGTGCGCAAATGCGAGGGAACCATGTCAGTAGATTTACTGGCACGTTCAAGTTCCCCTTCGGGGCAAGATTCTAGCACCCCTGCGTTTCTAAAGGCCAGAGTAGTTAAAAGGAACGTAAATTCAATAACATAATTATTAAGACACGATAAGAACATTAGAAATCTAAAAGGTCATCCCCTTTTCAAGATATATCTAAACACGATAACAACATTAGAAATCTAAACGGTCATCCCTCTTTCGAGATATATCTATATCATAATTTATAAATAACTTTCTATGTTTTTGAACCACAATAACCAACATTAGTGTGAGATATCGCCATCAAATACCCCCTTTAATTTTGTAACACTACAGTAGCTACTACTAAATAATGGCAGCGATCAAGCTACGTTCAATTTCATAAACACAGAGCTCACAAATCCCGTATAGTTAAGTACAAACAAATCAGTCCGGTCGTTATGTCGGTAGCAACGAAGCTATATGGCGGCAATGGCCGTTTCCGTAACACTAAAGGCATCCCGCCGTCACATACCTAAATATGAACTTACAGAATTGTGAACCAGTCTATTTTATTGAAAATAATTTCTACGAGCGAGTATCCATTCCGCCAAAAACCACATTCACTACCTTTTCCAACATTTACACAAGACGTGATTTTGAAAGCACTTTTCTGTATGTTGAGGTACAGAGATATTAAGTTACTCATGGAAAGTTAGAATAAACTGTTGGCAAATCTGAATTCAAGGAACTGCTGTTCAGAATAGGCCTGGTGTGAAATCTGCAGAAGCTTTCGGTACAGGTTATACGGCCCATGTTCGTAACATGGAAGGTTTTCCTTTGACAATGCATCTATTGATATCGCGCCAGGAGATGGCAGTTTGGTTTGAACTGCGGATGTCTCCCCGCTCACTGCGTATCGTGCATTCCAAAAACATAAAGTGTTCAGTACTTGCTTCACTCACTCATCACATTCCTTTCACTGGCTGCGTGTCGTCTGCTGCGATAACAACCATTGGCATGCGGGAAGCTGATATATTTAGGCTAGGAATAGGCGGGCCGCACTTGCGTACTGCAAGACCCCCTCTCCCCTCCGCACTCTCTCACAGTACATTGAACTGCCACCTCCTGGTGCGACAGTACACCATGTGCGCGGGCAAGGTATTTCAAAGATCTCTAAAAACACAATAATCAGGAATTACTTAGAGAGGCATGTGAGGCAAAAGGGTTGTTGGAGAATTACAATACCTGGCATGTAACACTGGAAGAAGCTGCACAATATACATTAGCGGCCAAGGTGAGATATATATTTTAGCTATTGGTCTATTAATAGTGGCATGTTGACTTTCAAATCACCAAAAAGTCATGAACATCCGAGCCCTAGTAAGGGATAGTGGGGGAATTGTGCGAACTTAAGCAAGAATCGGTCTTGTGATGGTCTCATAATAGATAACACAGCTGCAGTTATGATTAAGGGAGCCTTAGTAATCCTATATTCGATGTGCAGGAACAAACTTAATTCAAAAATACATTTGGTGGACTATAATTCAAAATCTCGCAAATATGCACTTGCGCACCATTACCCCACTCTGCTTTTTAAAACGTAACTCAATGAATCCCGGTAAACTAATCTATTATATTGAAAAATAAATACATGCATAAACACTGTAAAAACTGGCATTTAAAACAACATTTAATTTTAAATAATTGAATCACAACTGTAGGCTTACCTTTTTATTTGCTGGCTACAGAAAATAACATGCAACGTGTAAAGTTTCTTCATCAAAACGTCACGGCTATCAAATAGCAACTGACATCATGCTGACTGTCCCTATCTGATAGGTACGATGACAGCTTAAGGGTAGCAGGGAACTGAGTTGCTAGTTGTACTACCAACTCGAAAAACATAGGTGCGCACAATTACCCAACCTTCCCCATGATATTCAACAAGTTCGGATTGTATTCTAAAAACTATCCGCAAATTTACTCCAAATATTATCCGCAGCTTATCCACTATCCGCAAAGCCATGCAAACTATATCCGCATGGCGAAAAATGTTGCGGATATCCGCGGGTTTATCCGAGGATATTCGCATCCACGCAGGGCTTCACCCATAGACTATTCCGATTATTCCGAATTGTCCTTCCAATGTGCATGAGTGCAGTTCCCTCTTCAAACAGTATTCGCAATTATTATTAACAACGCGAAATTACACGCACTTACAGCAGCAGGTGTACATTTAGACAAAACCAGTTTTTCCCATGGGCAACTGTATGTGGCATGCTCACGAGTATCCGGACAACAAAATCGTTATGTCTCAGCAGAAGATGGCAAAACCAAAAATGTAATTTTCAAATGTGATCACATAAGGTAACATCGTACCCTGCAGACTTTCTCAACTTTATGAAATTCCCACTTTGCTGCTCATACTGTATGTATCAGATTTTTCAGAATTAAAATGGACCCAACTGTAGCCGCGATTGCTGTAATAGAATAGAATAATTATCAGCAATAATGAATCGTCCCCATTGTCTTCATCGCGAGCGAAGCCGCGGGTACCTGCTAGTATATATATATATATATATATAGAGAGAGAGCATGCCCCATTACAATGTAGTAATACTACATGCTTTATTATTACTTATTTATTATTTCAGACTAAAACTATACAATTAATATTATAAATATTTTATATCTATGGCCTGTTAAACGAAATTTGTGTCCCTAAAATAATACCTGTCAACATTAGCAGTTAAGAAAATATAAATAAAAATTATCTATTTTGTGTTTCAAAAGAGATAGAGTTTGCAAAACTAATGAATTCCCTAAGGTAGTTTCTAACAAGTTCATCTTTCTTTATAGGCCAGTTTCATGATCTTAAAACACGTGCTATTAATATATACACACATCAAAAAAAGTTTTGCATCACCTCGGTTCCCAGATCTCCGGCATATAGACGTTGACTGTGTATATTGTATCCAAAATACAGTCCCTTTGACTGTTCATAGATGTCACTAAAACTGCTCAAAGATGTAAACAACCATGCATGAGCAGGGCCTATTAGACGGAGGGGGTACGACAGCCGATCAGTTCCAGTCATTCCACCAGGACGAAGGTACGCTGCTCATGTTGTCTGTAGTTCTACCATGCCTAGAAGGTCAATACCGCAGTTCGATCGCGTCCGCATTGTTACTTTGTGTCAAGAAGGGCTCTCAACAAGGGAAGTTTCCAGGCGTCTCAGAGTGAACCAAAGCGATGTTGTTCGGACATGGAGGAGGTACAGAGATACAGGAACTGTCGATGACAGGCCTCGCTCAGGCCGCCCAAGGGCTACTACTGTAGTGGATGACCGCTACTTACGGATTGCCGCTCGGAGGAACCCTGACAGCAATGCCACCATGTTGAATAATGCGTTTCGTTCAGCCACAGGACGTCGTGTTTCAACTCAAACTGTGCGCAATAGGCTGCATGATGCGCAACTTCACTCCCGACGTCCATGGCGAGGTCCAGCTTTGCAACCCCGACACCATGCAGCGCGGTACAGATGGGCCCAACAACATGCTGAATGGACCCCACGGAATTGGCATCACGTTCTCTTCACCGATGAGTGTCGCATATGCCTTCAACCAGACAATCGTCGGAGACGTGTTTGGAGGCACCTTGGTCAGGCTGAACGTCTTAGACACACTGTCCAGCGAGTGCAGCAAGGTGGTGGTTCCCTGATGTTTTGGGGTGGCATTATGTGGGGCCGACGTACGCCACTGGTGGTCATGGAAGGCTCCGAAACGGCTTTACGATACCTGAATGACATCCTCCGACCCATAGTGCAACCATATCGGCAGAATATTGGAGAGGCATTTGTCTTCATGGACGACAATTCTCGACCTCATCGTGCACATCTTGTGAATGCGTTCCTTCAAGATAACGACATCGCTCGACTACAGTGGCCAGCATGTTCGCCAGACATGAACCCTATCGAACATGCCTGGGATATGTTGAAAAGGGCTGTTTATGGACGTCTTGACCCACCAACCACTCTGAGAGATTTACGCCGAATTGTCGTTGAGGAGTGGGACAATTTGGACCAACAGTGTCTTGATGAACTTGTGGATAGTATGCCACGGCGAATACAGGCATGCATCAATGCAAGAGGACGTGCTACTGGGTATTAGAGGTAGTGGTGTGTACTGCAATCTGGACCACAAATGCTGAAAGTCTAGCTGTATGATGGTACAACATGCAATGTGTGGGTCTCATGAGCAATAAAACGAGCTGAAATGTTGTTTGTGTTGATCTCTATTCCCTTTGTATTTAACGGTTCCGGAACTCTTGGAACCGAGGTGATGCAAAACTTTTTTGATGTGTGTATATTTCTTTCCCTAGTAACTTACACTCATATTGTAAGTGATCCACAGTCTGGTGACTGTATCTGTATAAGTATGAATTAATATAACCGTGTCCTGTTGTCATAACCGTAAAATTGGGCGTTATGTTCATTTTCAATTTTAGTCTGTCCTGTACACTGGGGAAAAAATATTTTGTAATTTCGTCCTTGGATGTATCGTCCCATTCATTCTGCCACTATCTCAAACTAAACACACATAATTCTTTTAGCATATTACTTTTTGGAATTCTATTATAGGACTCACTTAAACCGCCTTGTCTTGCTTCTTTAGCCAGCTGGTCCGCTAATTCATCCCCTCACTTCCGTCATGCGCCTTAACCCATCATGTGCCCCATTATTTGTTCAAATGTTATAACTCATTAAAGTGGTTCAGGTTTAAATGGATCGCTCTGTATTTGATGTTCTGTGTTGTTGATAACATGGTGGCTCCGTATGCTGCGAACACGTTACGGTAACTGTTCATTATCTAGATATCGAGAGATATTTAAGTGACGAATGTGTTGAAAATATTCACAATAGAAGATCTTGTTACTTAATAAAAAAAATCCTGTGGTATTTCTGCAGCTTATAATCGTGCTCCATACCTTTCATTCGTAAACTGTATTTGTTAAATAATCAAAATGCGGTGTTACACACACCAAAGGATATGGGTCATGGACATCGGTGTACACAGTTCAGAATAAACTCATCCAGCTCAAAGAATACAGTTGGTGCAGTTTTTTTTAATGGAAATGTGTCCTTAAATTAAATACGGGTTGGAGTAACACGGTTGAATAAAAATTAAACCTTAAAATGTTTGGGAGATTATTTATTTATCGTATGGCTTTTAGTGCCGAGAGTGTCCGAGGACATGTTCGACTCGCCTGAGTCTGTGGCTGCTTCCGGCGGACACCCAGAGGGTTAGCTACACGTTCCGTTCAAATTCAAGTAGTTCCAACTTTCGCTACCAGATGTCAATGATACCTAGTGGTGAACGTTGGAACTTTGATAGAGCGATCCAACGAAATCTAACCTAGAAATTTAGCTCCACACAAGTTTAGTCTGTGGAAAGATCTTTTAAATGCCATAAATCTATGACATGGGGCCGCCGGCTTTACTTCCCCTCCGAAGGAAGGCATACTGAAGGATTTTTAACGCTCTTAAAAATTCGACGACTTCGGCTGGGTTTGAACCCGCTATCAGTTCAGCATGCTACTAACTTCGCCACCGAAGCCGACAATAAATTGAAAGTTCATACACACACATATATTCTTTTTCTTTCTTGTTTATTATTGTTTATATTAAAGAAATCGTAATCAATGATATGCATGCCACACACAAGGTTGCACCTTTTAGTGATATACGTGATTGCTCTTCCTGCTCTGTGTGAATTTGATATCCTATTCCCACATCTATTTATCATATTGTAATAATATAATTCAATAGTTGTAAATTTACAGGTTACACAAATGAGTAAGAATTGAAATGAAATTCATAAAATGCGTACAGTCTTTCAGAATTTTGTAAACAGAATACATTGTAACGATATTTCAAATAATATTCTATTTGGTGTTCTGTGGGTCAATTTGAGTACAGGCACGAACTTGCACTCACGATTAGGGCTGCAATGACAGCCGAAACGTCGGGAATCAATCACCGTCACACGACACAGCTCCATCCTGAAAACCTAGATAATAAACTAGAAATGCATACATTGGTCAGTCTACACCTCATCCGGGATAAATAGAAGATACAGCCGAAGATTCAACATTTACAGAGAGAAACTTTCTTTATCTACAGCGAGTGTCAGAGTGCTGTTCTTGATTCATTAGGGGCTTAGCGTCATCATAGTCATACAGTCCAGTGTACTTGGGTGTGAGTAGAAGATGTCTGATAGTCTCTGTTACTGTTATGTCTGTAATAGTGTGTGTATTTGTAATCGAGAAGTATTTGGGTAGGAATAGCTGTGGTCTTACGTTAGGTACCTTCGCGGCATTTGCCTGGAGTAGAAGTGGGGAAACCAGAATGACTGAGGTAGGAATCGAATCCTCCTCTTCTAAGTTTTGCCTCACGAGGCTAAGAGTTCCCCGTTCCAGCTTTCAGACCGGAGTTAACACTTATTGGCAGATCTGGTATTCGAACCTGGACCTCCAGAGCGAAAGGAAGAATGCTAGCCGCTGCACCACAAGGTGGTAAAATTCAAACCCCAATCGTTGTCATCACGAATACAGGTAAATGAATCTCCTCCGAGTATTGGCTAGTGGCATCGTTCATCTTACAACTGATAATTAATCCAGCCAAACGTCTAGTCTTTTATGAGACGATTAAAATAGGGTGACCAACTATTTTTGAAGAAAATAAGGGTGATTTAGAACATGGCAAAATTTCACAAAAAGAAATTTAAGAAGACCTAAATATATTTTGTAACAGCTTTGTCATCACTGCCCATTGTTGTATTATAAACTCTTGCCCCTATACGGCTCAGAATAAAACCGAAAACTAGTGAAACCAAATAACGCCAAAGTACCACCAGCTGAGCAACACAAAGAAAGAAAGAAAGAAAGAAAGAAAGAAAGAAAGAAAGAAAGAAAGAAAGAATTGAAATAAGTACGCGTTCTTTGGTTTAACAGACAAGGAGATTTAAACTCATTGGTTGGTTATTTCTAAACGAGATAATCAATAGAGAAAAACTATATATAGAATCAATTGCGTCTGCTCTCGAACTTTTAAACGAATTTCGACCATGTATGCAAAATTTAAATGATTGAAACTCAATCATTTTACTTGACGAAGAAATATGGGAGAAATTCATCCAAAGATACAGAAAATGCGGAAGCCGGGAGATCGTGTAAAAATAGGGTCAAATTTGGGATATCCCGGAAAATACAGGAGAGTTGGTCAGTCTATATTAGGAATACACTCTGACTTATTTCAATCAGGATGCACTACTGTAGTAGAATTGCAGCCAACTTGCCCACTTTAGACGGCAGGCAAGCACTCCCAGTCTCACTTTCTGGCCAGATTCGCTTACACAAAAGCCGTCTGAGTGGAGTTTGCTAAGTGAGGACACCAGTTTATCCCTAGTAATGCTGTTTTGATAACTCCTGCCGCAATGGGTTGCTGTACACTCAGCTCCTATCACCATCACTATAGTCTGCTCCTTTAAACATCACTCTCCCGTGAAGCCATCATACCGCATTTCACTTGCCTAGTTGTGTAGTGGCTAGCATTCTTGGCTGCCACCTCTCAGGTCACGGTTTGATTCCTAGCTCTGCCAAGAATTTAATACTGGTCAGAAGGTTCACTCAGCCTCATGAGACAAATCTGAGAAGATGAAAGCTCGATTTCCACCTTAGCCATCCTAGGACTTCAGGCAAATGCCACGAGTTTTTTAAACTGAAGGCATCAGCTGCCTCCTCCCCAGTCCTCACCTGAATTACAATATATAATACTGCAGACCCAAAAATAACACAGGTTAGACAAATTCCACCCACACACCCAAGTACACGTGGCAAAATATCCACGATGTCCAAGCCCCTCAAATGAAAAAACAACTCTATCATTCCAATGGTGATACCTACGAGTACCCTACGGTTTGGTATCCTTACACAGTATCTGCCAGTAAAGTCGTTTTCCATTCGAGTTATTGCCACCCTGTGTTTTGAAGCTCATTTCTTTATTTATTATTTGCAAAAATAATCAGCGCCAGCACCACATTTCAAATGCCTTAAGCTTTAACAGCTTTTCGTAGAATCAATGTTGCTAAGCCATAGCTTACAAAGCAGCGAGTGAGCCACAGCTCTATTCTGTTTCATTTGAGGGACTTGGACACTTGTGTGTTCGTGTGTAGAATTTATCTAATTTAATTTAACCGTGTCAGAGAACATACAGTATATCGTTGAACAATCAATACAATTACAGTTGGTACTATAAGTAACTCTGATATTTCTATATACATTGCATGGTTATTTAAATACCATGCTATACTATACACACACGCGAAGCATACTCAATTCAAATACGGTGAGGCCAGTATTTTCCTAATTTGCAAGCTTCAGGTGTTTCGTCCAATAGGTTCTTTGGAGAACATGTAATTGGACACAACTTGAATACGAGGAAGTGGTTTATGGCTACTTTATCTCATAATCTGTATTATTTTGCTGTAGTAGCATTAGTAGTAATATCAGTAGTAGTAGTAGTAGTAGTAGTAGTGTGTTATTGTAATTAAGGGGAGGATTGAGAAGGAGGCGTTGGTTGGTTGGTTCCTTAGTTTAAGGGCTGTGACAACGCGGTCATGTAGCCCCGTGTACTTTGGGTGTGTGTAGAATCTGTCTGATAACCGGTGTCAATTGTGATGGCTGTATTAGTGTGTGTTATCTGTCCTTTAATTCAAGTAAGGACTGTAATCATTCGATTTTCAAGTAGTTCTAACTTTTGCTACCAAACGCCACCGTCAACGACTAACTAGTTCAGAACTTTGCTACTATATGCCACCGTAGTCGGCTCCTGGCGACGAACGTTGGAACCTAAGACTGTTAGTCAAATATAACCTATAATTTAGCTTCACACAGGTATAATTAGTGGAAGGTTATCTTGCCATAAATCTATGAGATGGGATCGGCGGCTTAACTTCCCTTCCGAAGGAAGGCATACTGAGGGATTTTTAACGCTCTTAAAAATCCGAAGACTTCGGCCGGGTTTGAACCCGTGATCTTGGGCACAGAAGCTCAGCATGCTACCAACTACGCCACCGAAGCCGCTGAGAAGGAGGCGGCCATGGTCTTATATTAGGGCCCATTCCGAGATTTGCCTGAAGTAGAAGTAAAATCATTTCCAGGATGGCTGAGGTGGGAATTTAACCATCCTATTCTCAGTGTTTCCTCGCGAGGCTGAGTGCATCCCGTTGCAGCTATAAGATCTTTTTTTTAACAGAACCACGAATGGAATTTGGACCTCATGGGTGACAGCCAAGAATACTAGCCACTGCGCCACGAGATGACCTTAGTCTATTCTACCCTCATATCAATTGTTAAATTACTGTTGGCGACTCTATACTAAATTCTGAAAGTATGAGAGCATTAAACCTGTCCTAATTAACAGAAATAAATGCCCTCTTCTAGTTTACAAGGCAAACAAAATGTAGGTCCAATGATCACAGGGCGTGATAAAGTGATCATGAAAAGTCAATTGAGGATAAGAATCAACTCACTATCTCGCAATTTTTATCACGAGGCGTTAGGGGAAAGGTATGCGGTCTGAATATCACTTGCAATGTCTGGAAATAGGTCTCAAAGATATCTTACATCACAGTTATGTTGTTAGACCGTAATTATTACCTGATGACACATGCGCCCGCATTGAGTTTCGTATGCGGGTGAGTTCATTTGCTGCAGCGTGGTTAAAAGGGGAGAAACGTTCACTTCTCTCGTTGCTACGGAAATGTTCACATTGACTACTACTGCAAGTGTAATCCAGGTTAGTGTCTCCCACGAGCACAACAGCAGTGACCCCTTCCACTAACTTCCTTCTCCTCCTTTCCCCTCTAAGCTCACGGGTTCGTTCAGGTTTGTGCCGTCGGATATTAGTCGCAGTCTAACGGTGATTATTTCCTGATCTCGTCAGTTGCCTGCATGCGACCGTAGCTACAGTATCATCCGAGAAGAGCAGTTTCACGAACAACCGTGGGTGTTGTAGGTCGAGCGAGGGCCTTCAGAAGGTGGTGGACATATTGAGCAGCTGTTAATGTAAAACCTACTTGTCCCACATTAAAATCATTACCACTTCTCTTTAGATTGGTTTTGGCAATGTGTCCCATTTCACCCGACACATTATTTCCGATATCCCCTCAGAAATGTAGCTTCATATACTATGTGACAGTGATATTACTGGACTCCATTTTACGTACACCCTGTAGGCTAAAGTGTTTCCTACAGTGACCAACTCATCTATCCCTAAACCCACTTTAATTAATACAACGAATGTCCAGTAAATTAGAACAGCAAAACATATTTCATTGGACATGTGATACAGATTTAATTCTGCCTATTATGCTTTTTTTTACATTCGTATGTTCGCAACAACTCATGCTTTTGTTTGTATAGGGGCAGATGATCTCGTAGTTCCGCCCCCTTAAAACAACAATAACTAACAAACTTTTGTTTGTATAAATACAGTTTCTCGGTACGAAATGCACGTGCTCATTGCGTTAAGTTAAAATGGTATTTACAGTCTGATCTACTATACATAAATAACATAACTTAATTACAGTAGCCTCTTTGGGAAACTTGCTGCATTTTAGCGTAAGAAGAGCAAGATCGCGGGTTCAAACCCGGTCGAAATCGTAGGATTTTTAAGAGCGTTAAAAACCTTTAGTATGCCTTCCCTCGGAGGAGAAGTAAATCCGGGGGGCTACTACAATTGGTAGTGTGTAGCCAAATTTGTTGGTTATATTTGGTTGGTTAGAAGCGCTCAATCAAGTTCCAATGTTCTCCGCTAGGTGTCAGTGACAGTGGTATCTGGTAGCCAAAGTTGAAACTACTTGAAATTGAACTTGCTGGGAGCCCTCGGTCGTTCAATTAAAATACCCTCCTATGGCCATTGGCTGCAATTCATATACTTCATGTTTTTTTTTGTTCAGAAGTTAATGAAGCTAATAAAAGCTATGAAATACTTAGGATGGAGTGAGAGTACAAGTAGTACCTGGCTCATAGTACAATAGTTAAAAAATACTCCGATCATCCTTGGTAAACATCCGTGAAAAGATGATCCCAAATTAAATATTACTGGCCAACAAATAGCATGACTTTCATCACCAGGCCAATGGCACAACACTTGCACGGCGTGAGAAGTAATTACACTTGTTCATAGAAATGAGCAGAGAGAAGTGGATGCTGATCTATTTAATATTAATAATAAAAATAATAATAAAGCCTCCGTGGCTTAGGCGGCAGCACGGCGGCTTCGAACCGCTGGGTCCGTGGTTCAAATCCCGGTCACACCATGTGAGATTTGTGCTGGACATTTCGGAGGCTGATAGGTTTTTCTCCGGATACTCCGGTTTTCCCTGTCACAAATTTCATTCCAGCAACACTCTCAACTATCATTTCATTCCTTCTGTCATTAATTTAATCATTGCCCCAGGGGAGTGCGACAGGCTTCGGCAGCCGGCACAGTTAACATCCTTGCCGCTAGATGGGGGCTTCATTCATTTCATTCCCTGACCCGGTCGGTCGACTGGAAGTAGGCTGTGGATTTTCAATAATAATAATAAAACGTACACCAACAGTTAACACGATGAAGAGGATAAAATAAATCGTTAGGAATTGAAGTGTCGAGCCTAGAGGAGATACGGGGATGTGATATCACTACTCTTGTAATGTAGCTCGATGAACCACAAGCACGCTCAAATAGTGTCGTCCCCGCTCCACGCAAACACAATACACTTGCCACAGTATTACACCCTCCTCCCATGACCGCAGTGAGCTGTTTAATTGCCCTCTTTGTCTGAAGAGATGTCTATTGCCAGCGCATTCACGATTTCAATTTGAAATTCTCTTGCACAGATCGTAAGTGCAGTATAGCAGCGAATTACAGCAGCTTGATCGAAGAATCGTATTGTAACACATCGAAACCATAACATTTTGTTATCTGTTTGATCAATCATCGAATCTTCCTTTCTTTCTTTCTTTCTTTCTTTCTTTCTTTCTTTTGCAGGTTTGAATCTCGACAGTCAGTCAGTGTTTGAGAGTGCTTACGTTTCAGGTTACGGGAACCAAAGGAAGGAAGATTGTAGTTTTACGTGACCGTGAATCTTGTGATTATGAGCCACGGGACCTCCTTTTTACGTGGAATTCACTTCGAATCTCACATGCGGGAACCACTGTACTTGAAGCAAACGACGAGACATATAGTTTGACGTACCTGCAATAAATTTGATACCAGTGACATATTTCATTCCAACAAGAAAGCATTAGAAGACGGAAGATCGGCATAAAGTGCTGTATTTAATAAACAATATACAATACAAAAGATCGTATATATTTGAGATGCAAAACAATTAGTTTAGCCTGTAGTCCTCTTAAGGCGGTCATACATACAAGCTAATGAGTTGAAAATATGGTCACCCTTTGGATTCTAAAGCAAAGAGCTGTATGTAACTGCATCAAAATTCAAAGGAGGTTCAAGTCTTGGTGGAGGTCGTGCTACTACTAGGAAGCGACTGATCAAGATACGATAATAAACTTCCTTCGAGTGCCATTCCTTGAGGTCCAATCCGTTAGCCAGAATACAGGGGATTGTGGTTTGAGTCCCAGATATGGGATAAGAATTCTAGTTGTCAAGCTTCAAAGAAAGTAAATATTTCGTTAATTACCCAAGCTTCTCCTACACCTCCTACATGAATCGCCTTCCTTGTTATAGCTTCACATTCAAGAGATGAATAAATTCATTCAGTGCCGTTGAAGGCTTGCTCTGCCAGTAAGGGCGCATAAAGTTTGAATAAGAATCTCATGTTTTCGTCCATTGCAAAACAAGCTACCCCTTACGCCTTGCGTGACATCGGCTTCATTTAAGATTCATAGAGTGTACTGCGAGCAGCAGCGCAAGAACGAATACGTTGACGGGTCCTGGTTTGAGAAATAGCTACACACAGTACTTCTCCAAAACTAGAACCATCAGCTTCGCATTTCATTGAGACTCTATAGGTAAAGATAGGAAGAATTCGTTTATACAGTACAACTGAAAAACATAATATAACGGGAATAGTTGAAGGAATATGATTTACACATCCTGATAACCGGTGTTAATATTATTGAGATGGCTGTATTAGTGTGTGTTATCTGTTTAATTCAAGGAAGGACAGCAGACAATAATTTCAAGTAGTTCCTACTTTTGTTACCAAATGCTACAGTCCACGACACCTAGCTTGAGGACTTGGCTACTAGATGGCATTACAGTCTGCACCTGGCGGCGAACGTTGGAACTAATAGAGCGTTGTTAATTCTAACCTACAAATTTTGGCTTCACACAAGTGCAGTTAGTGGAAGGTTCGTTTTCATGCCATAAATCTATGACATGGGACCGCCGGCTTTACTTCCCCTCCGACGGAAAGCATCCTGAGAGATTTTTAATACTCTTAAAAAATCCGACGACTTCGACCGGTAAATGGAGAGTTGAAAGTACGCGTTCGAAGTACGACGTCCGGAGCTGACTGCAGCCATCCTGAGGGCTGTTTTCATCAATTTACTCCAAATTTCTTCCAGAAAAATGCACAATCATGCGAACAATCCAGATGGAAACCTGATGGAAACTTCGGAGCAACGCCGAAGTCTGCTAGAATGTAGAATAAAATCTCCTCGTCCATGAGGAAACGGTGGCTAATATTTCTTGGACACATGTACAGATCGGACAAATCCAGATTAACCAATCAGTTATTTGACTACTTTTGGAACAAAAACACAACTGCATCATGGATTAAAGAAACTCGGAAAGACTTTGAAAGATCTAACATCCCAGAGTCCCAAATGTTGGAAAGGGATACGTTTCGAAACAGTATACACAATTTGGAAGGGTTTCATGACGATAGACCAGCTACAAAGACCGGAAGAGCTTGGACGGCCGAACAACGGCAGCAGCACAGCGATCGTATGAAGGAGTACTGGAGGCAGAGGAAATTACAACTGAAATAGTGAAATTGTAGCGTGATCCTAAGTGGTCAATTCGCAAGTAAACAAGATGTTCAGTAAAGAACATATAGCCTACTTTCTCCTAAATGTATGAGTATAGTTATAACTCGTTGTTATTATCAAAGCGTATAATAGAACTATTCTTTGTTGAAGACCTTAGAAACGATTTACCTCTACCAAACGCCACAACCTAGATAAAAACTACTACCATCATTGAAGAAAGAAAGAAAGAAAGAAAGATAAGAAGTATCTAAAGAATGTTATGGATCTGGAGACATAATCGACCGGACTGGCGGCGTGGCTCAGCGGTAACGTTCTCGCTTGCTGGACCGTATGTTTCAGGTTCGTATCCTGGAGCAGTCAGCTGGCATTTGAGGGTGCACAAATGCGAGGGAGCCGTGTTAGTAGATTTACTGGCACGCTAAAGATCCCCTTCGGGACAAAATTCTGGCACCCCGGCGTCTCTAAAAGAAACAGTAGTTAAAAGGGACGTAAAAACAATAACATTATTATTATTATTATTATTATTACATAATCGGCCTGACGCGGGCAACATCCAACTTTGAGTTGAGGCATGTCTTTACACGTCTGGCTGCGTATGACTTTCACAACCCTAATTGAATTAACAAATCTTTCCATGACCCTACAGAGACGTGTGTATACCAACTATGTGGATATTTTCGATTGCTATTTGGCTGAAATAGAAGTATTAATTAATATCCTGAACTAGCACCAACGGTAGAGTTCAGATACTTTGTGAAATCGTTTTGTTCGTTACTTCAATTAACATTTTCAAATAACGCACAATAGGCTGTTACAAACCCTTTAAAATAGAAAGTAAAAATGTATCGTAGTATCATCTTGTCATTCTTCAAATTCGATGCGCATAGAATGCAAATGGTATAGTAATCAATGGAGCCCCACGTAGACTAGTCGTGATATCTAGTGGTGAAATATCTAACAATATAATCCTAACAGAGCGAGTGCATTCTAGCGGCCAGAAGAAGAAACTTTTCAATAAAATCTGGTCGGCGTGCAGTTACCTTTTTGGCAGCTAGATGTCTCGAGTAAATCTGCTGGCGAATTATGTTTTAATTAAATATATATTTTACACCATAATATGCACAATATAACGCTTAATTTTAAAACGTCTGAGTCATTACAAAACAATAAACATATAAAATTTCAAGCAAAAAAACTAGCTCTGATCGGGTTTGAACCATAGGCATTTGAGCGATAAGCTAAAGCTCTACCACTGAGCTAATTGTGTCAACGAATATCGTTCTATATAAAATGACTTACATAGAACTTGTTAGCAAATAGTGATTTATACTAAACGATTTCATCACTGGAGTATATTATTTATATATAAAGCATTTCATACAAAGTTTATTTATTTTATATCAGTACGCTATATTGCATGCAATACTCAAATTAGTGAAATATAAGTCAGGCACAAGATATCCGCTGCCATCTTGTCTTATTACTAAATCAGCTCAGCTTTTTAAAATCACGTCTGCACTATAGTATTACAAAATAAACTTTTAATTTCGAACGTGCCTCTTCCTTTAGAACAGTTAAAACGATTCTCGGCTCGATAATCGGAACTGGTGGGTCCCATGATATGGATTATAAAGTTTGCATAATTCGCACGGCCACCATCCTGAAATGGTATGGCGGACGACCTTGTAGTTTGGTCACAAGACGCATCCTATACGAAGGTATGTTGTTACCAAATTTGGTAGAGATCGGATGATTTGGTTAGTCGTTATTTGATTTTACGTTTTGAACGTTTGAGTGGCCGCCATTCAGTTTTAGTAAAGATGGCGGCGATATAAAACATGACACTGAGGTATCCTTTGCTAGTGCTACCTTTGTACCAAATTTCGTTCAATTCGCATTCACCGTGTTCGAATTGATAGGGGGGGGACAGACATTCAGAGTACACACACTCACACACACACACAGACACACAGACACACACACACACAGACTCACACACACACATACACACACACAGACAGACACACTTTTTTTGCCCTGTGTTGATCTCATAAGTCTACTTTCATTTTTTGCAAAAATCGAAAGTAGGCTAAAAAGATGATGTACTATTATTTGCAAATACAGTGCGTTGGCAGAAGAAATAAGATGTGGCATCAAGAAAAGACGATTGTTGTACGACTTGTCGTCTCAGCAACAGGTGATAATTATACCAACATCTCTGAAGAGAAACTTACAAGTAGCGGAACTTCCCATCAATACAGTGATGTGCCCAATATTCTGTCATTCTTAACAGTTTCTCAATAGTTGGGAATTTTTTTAACCTACCCAAAACATAAATAAAATAGATCATCAACTTGCTGTAGAATGCCCTTAGTGATCGTTTCCCGCCTTCTGTAACAATAGGTGTGTACATGATAATAATAATAATAATTAATTTAATTTAATTTAATTTATTTATTAAATACTATTTATGTTACAATATTGTGATATGTCTCACGAATCTGATGACAGTACAGATTATCTGTGAGACATATTAATTATTATTTACAACATATATATAGATTATATTTCAGTACAAGAGTGCATGCATTTTTTTTGTAATGTCAATGATAAAATATTAATGTAAATAATTAAAGATACAAAAAATTACACTATGGTAGTTATATTAATACATTTATGTTATGAGTTAATGTTTGGTTAAGTAATATTTTTTAATGCGACTTATAGCTAGTTGTTTGCTGTTAATGTTTGTCAGTCCAGGTGGTAGTTCATTAAGTAGTGATGGTATAATATAATTTAGTCTCTTGAAACCATAGCTATTTATACATAAAGGTTTAACATGTTTAGTACTTGTTATGGCTCTTGTTTGTATGTTGTGAGAGACCTTATGCCTGAATCTTGGATCATGGTAGTAGAGATTCAGTACAGTAATTTGAAACAACTCTTTAATATTAAAATAAGGGATATCAGTGAAATATTTAAAGAACCTGTTTTGGCTATCTTGAAGATTATTAATTAAAGTTGTGTTTTGATTTCCCCAAGCTGCTATAGCATATCTTAATTTGCTTTCAATCAGAGCACTGTAAATTGTTTTGTAAGTTTTCCTATCTACATAAAATCGGAGATTGTAGAAGATGTAGAGATTTGCTCTTAGGTTTTTTATTATGTTTACTGTGTGTGTGTTCATTTTAAAGTGTTCATCAAGGGTAATTCCTAGGTATTTTTGTGTCGAAGTACTATTTATGAAGGTGTTACATTTGCAACCTGCCAGGATGTTTTGGTGTATGCATGATAAGCTGTGGTGCGTTAGTTTGTATTTTTCTTGTGTGAAATGATCAACTCTGATGTGCATTATTTTAGATTTGGTTGTATTTATATACAAATTATTGTCATGACACCATCTTGTGATGTTATTGAAGTCTTCTTGAAGTCTCTCAAAAGCTGTTTTAGAGTCTTTATGTATGGTATATATAGTGGTGTCATCAGCATAAATAAATATTTTACTGTGTTTAATGGCTTCATTCATGTCGTTTACGAACAGGTTATATAGTGTAGGTGAAATAATGCTGCCTTGAGGGATACCTTGTGTTCCTTCTACTGCGTCACTGATAGTGTTATTGACCATAACTGCCGTTTCCCTGTTTTTCAGATAGCTTTCAAATAGTTTGTAAGTCGTGCCTCTTATTCCAATATCGTGTAATTTAGCAAGTAGTTTATTGTGATTTATTGTGTCAAATGCTTTAGAAAAGTCAAGAAAAAGTACCATTATGTGATTGTTCTTATTTAAGGCATTATTTATTACATTGGCAAATTCAGCCAGGAGTAGTTCAGTACTTTTCCCCTTCCTAAAACCGTATAGGTGTCCCTTTAAAATATCATATTTATTTAGGAAATTCTTCAATCTCTTATCCAAGCATTTTTCCATTATTTTGTGGAGGATTGATAAAATGCATATTGGTCTGTAGTTGCCAAAGTCTAAGTGATCGCCATTCTTATATATTGGTTTAATAATTGTGTATTTCAGATATTTTGGTATTATGCCTGATTCGAATATCTTGTTTATGAGATGTGTTATGATTGGTATAGTTTTTTTGGATGTTGCCTTTATGTCTTTCAAGCGTATATTGTCTACCCCAGGCGATTTGTCTGTTTTAATTCCTTAATTATGTTTTCTATTTCATATTCATCAGTTTCAAGTAATGTAAAGGAATTCATTAATGTGTTTCTATTTGATTGCCATATGTTGATACTACAGTTATGAGCTAGGCTGTTTATTTTTTCACTAAAGGTATTGATGAATTTATTGACTATCACTTCGTTAGTATAATGTAATATTAAATGTTTGTTTATGACTTCATTGACAGTTTGTGTTTTCCGACCTGTTATATCATTAATGACTTTCCACATTCCTTTATTATCGTTTTTGGAACTATTTATCTTATTTTTAAAATATTGATGTTTTGTTTTGTTTATTAGCTTATTTAATTTGTTTCTGAAAGCTTTGTATTCATTTTTTATTGTAATATTATCCTTGTTTCTGAGCATTGTTTTGTAAAGTCTGTCTCTTTCCTTACATTGTATTTTTAGGTCATAAGTGAACCATTGTTTGCTTTTCCTGTGTTTACGAGTTGTTATGTAAGATGCTTTTTGGTAGATTTCCTTAAATTTGGTTGTTATATTGTTATATATATCATTAGGATTTTTTAATTCAAGGCAATCTGTCCAGTCTGTGTTGTTAAGGCTTGTGTGTATTATAGTATCGTTCATTAGCGTAATGTACGATTCATTATCTTGTAATTGTGTCTTATCATTTTTTGGCCAAATACCTGCATATGTTATGTAGTGGTCAGAGATATCTGATTGTATGACTGCAGAAGTATATTGATCTAGTCTGCTACGATAGTTTATGTGATCAATACATGTTCTCGAGTCTAAATTTGGATCATAACGAGTACATTGAGTGATAAGTGGTAGGAAACCATGAGTTGCCATAATATTTGTATATTTGATAGCTGATAGACTGATGTCATTAGATAAAGTATCAATGTTGATATCTCCTAAAATGGCGTATTCGCTGTACTTACTAGTGTGTTGTGTTATATGTGTCTCCAGTTCATCAAGAAAGTCATTTATGTTAGTGCTAGGTGGTCTGTAAATGCATGTTAATCCAATCTTTTTGTTCATGTGAAGTATTTCTATTACCATTGATTCATGAGTATTGGAAATGTATGAATTGTGTGTTCTAATAGCCATGTTGTTCTTTACATATATGGCTATGCCTCCTCCTTTACGATTTGTTCTATTACAAAATACAACATTAAAATTATCCAAAGTAAATAGGTAATTATTAGATTCAAGTATGTTAATTTCTGTTAAGCAAATAATATCCAGATCATTAATTTTCTTGCCTAAGGTTATGGTTAAATAATCCCAGTTTTTTGATATAGATTGAATATTTAGAGAGAGGATATTGATTTCAGCATTATTTCTAGTCTTATTACCATTTTCGACGAAATCGGGTATATTGAGAAATGTGAGTTCATTTTGTATTCCAGAAACATTTATATTGCTATCCCAACTGTTCATAATATCAATTAATATAATAATTCAATAATAATTCTTTCTTTTTGGGGGGGGGGGGGGTTACCTAATTTTGTTAATGTCTTCCTCACGGGAGATTCTCAATATACCAGATTCGTCGTTTTTTCGCGCAAGTATTTTGCCGTTTTTAACCCAAATGAATAATAATAATAATAATAATAATGATGCCGGATGTACGTTTGCACTAGAACATTCGAATTGTTCATAGTTTGACAGGCAATAGCTACTCGAAGAAGATTAATGTGAGTTCACACTAGTGCTATCTTGCCTGGCTTGACAGTGATTTACAACCATCCAGTCCAGAAATGCGCAATGTGTGCCTCTTATCGCTGATTCTGCAGATAGATCTCGAGCAATGGTCATACTGTAATCGTCACCAAGCAGGCAAACTCCGACAGTGCCCAAACAGCAAATAACAATAGCTGTTATTCACGTAGCAAAGCCAGTATGGTTTCTCATGGCTTAAAACTTTAAATCAGAGCCCACAGAGACTAAATTCCATCGAACACATACCAATTTTTAGGATAAAGAACTCTGAACGCCTTTATCTGTAAATTAACATTTCTAACTACATTCCTCTAATACATGCCTAGGCCTCTTAGCCAGTTGTTTTATTGTGATTGTATATAGTGCTGTAATGCATTATGTGAAATATTCGTTACTTGGACGTGCATATCTGCACAATACGTACATAAAGAGCAGGAAATCATGCGCAAGAACAAGACAGACGTTTCGAGTGAAACATCCAGGGAGACCCATTCCTATAAATCGGACAATAAAACAACTATTCCAGTGAATAGAGGTCTGTTACCTTACAAACGGTCCGGTAGTTCTAAATTTTTTATATGTTGTCTAGGACGGCTAGTAGGCGTTTAAAATGTAAAATGCACAATTTCCCCCCCCCCCTCCGCACCCGCCGCCATATTGGAAAAATCGCAAAAAAAATCGGCACATTCTTGATATTTTCGCCTATATCTCCGTTTCGGTGCGTTTTGGTAAAAATAGAGTTCTAGTCAATGTTGTAGAAAATTAAATTTCCTACAATTTACGTTCAATATTTTGTTTCTAGAACTCATGGTTACGGAAATATTTACTTTTTTAAACAATAAAACATCACATTTTTCGGATATTTTGCCAAAATTCTAACTTTAGAACGCTGTAATTCAGTTATGGCCTATTCTAGAAAAACAAGTATCACAATATAATTTGTAGATAATTTAATTACCTACAAAATGCATGTAATTCTTTAGCCAACCATATGAAGTGGGGGTAAGTATAAAAATTTAAACAATGGGTATATTGCTTTTTTCGCTTTTGTGACTCCACATTTAATCTAAAGAAAATGCACAAACTATTTTCCAGCTATGGCTTCAATTTTTAGTTAATACCAACCATACTTGAGCTTCTTACATGTAACAGCGCAATTATAATGAGGCAGGTACTATATTTCACTTAAATATCCACTGGTGAGAGATGTTCAATTCAAACAATCCACCAACACAGCAAGTACATTTTTAAAGATTCGTTTTTTTTAACAAAATAAGATCAAAATACAGCACTAATCTTACATAAATCAGTAGTGAATAAACTAAGAACATAAAAGAAAACTGATTTACTGGAGCTTCGCTCGTTTTGTAGGGGGTGAGTGAATGAAGTCGGAGTCTTCATTGTCCTTCTCAAATAGTGAAGTTAGTAAATCGGCGTCGTCTTCGTCGTCGATGGTGACTTCCTCCATGTTATTACATTCTTCTCTACTACTTACTTTGCAAAGGGCGGAACAACTTAGGCTCGCCTTTCTATAGCCACACGCCTCCATACAGCCAGTTGTGCATCTGCATGAGATGGTGTTAAGCAGGTTTGGGGGAGCAGCGTCTCTACTCATCCTGATGGGCTCCAGTCTTCCAGCTTTTCTACCCCAGCCCAAATCGATAGGGTCCTTGTCAATCCCCATCCACTGCATGACCTGGTGATATGTCCTCAGGAAGTGGAAATGTGCTGCGTCAGTAGTTGGAGGTAGTTTAGCCAGGTTGAGTTTAATGGCACTAGTCTTCAATTTGCTAAAGCGAAGGGAGTTCAACGACTGTTCTCCACTGCCAACATACAGGGAAACCAAGATTTTCTCCCCTGCTGCTGAAATTTCTTGGGGACTGGCAGCAGGGTCTCGAACCTCTTAGCCTGCTCCAGCAATGATGGGGCTTTCGTAAAGAGTTGGCAGAATTTATTCTTTCCAAACCCAAAAATGTTTGAAGTGGTGTCACAGCCCGATATTGCGTGCAGGAGCAAGGTACAGCCTTTGGAGTTGTACTTGTAGGAGGAGGCGGAGTTGATTGCTTCTGGATGTTTTCCCCTCGCTGATTTTTTTAGGTAAATATTATTTACCGCAGGTGTTGTGTCAGTCAGCAGTACAAGTAGGTCAATGTCTTCCCCGACGTGGGGGAGAGGTGTTTAGCAGTGGCAACTATCAACCTGTCAGCATCTTCGGAAGCTTGGTCTGTAGATATGTTTGACGCTTGCAATTCACTGGAGAGCAGCTTCACAAATCGGTCCTTGTTCCCCTCATTGGCCAGGAACTTATCCTGAGGTGTGGTATTAACAGTTGCTTTGTTAAACACCACGTCTGGTGATGAGTTTGCCTTATACCTTCTTGCTCGTTCTGCAGTCTTGGTCCCTTGATGAGAAGGATCTGTAATGTAGCCATCAAAAATCACCATCAATCACATCGGTGCCATAATGACGTAGAACGTACTTGACGTAACCCTGGCAAATTCCTCCAAAGGTCAATCCCCACATCATGAGCGTCACGACTCATTCTAGTAGGCCTCATTTCCACGTGCTGCTCAGAGGACGTTGATGTTACGTTGCTGTACTTCTCGATTTCATGAGCAATATTTTGCAGGCAGGTCATCCCAAGAGTCTACTTCAACAGAGTGCCCTCATTCATGCCCCTTCCGATTAATCCTCCCCCTATTTTCATATCCTTCATTAGCATTTGTTCGATTGTCATGTCGGTCCAAATACCGGACCAGAACTTGTCTGATCTTCGAACAGTGAAATGACCCTCCATTGTGAACTTCTTAAACTCAGTGGGGTCCATTTTTTCAGTAAGGGACGTAGTTCTGGCGTTGGACGCTTGGTACCACGACTTACCGGGTTAAAACTGACATACCCTAAACCATCCCAAGTACCTGGTTTTACCACACTCTCCAGGCCATAACTGAATTTCAGCGTTCCAAAGTTAGAATTTTGACAAAATATCCGAAAAATGTGATTTTTTTATTGTTTAACAAAGTAGATATTTCTGTAACCATAAGTCCAAAAAACAAAATATCAAACGTAAATTATAGGAAATGTAATTGTCTACACCATTGACTGGAACTCTTTTTTCGCTAAAACGCACCGAAACGGATATAGAGGCGAGAATCTCAAGAAAAGGCCGATTATTGGCGATTTTTCCAATATGGCGGTGGGCGCGGTGGGGGGGAAATTGTGCATTTTCCATTTTAAACACCTACTAACCATCCTAGACAACATATAAAAAATTTAGAACTACCGGACCGTTTGTAAGGTAACCCCCCCCCCCCCCCCATTTTGTGCTCTATTCACTGGACTAAACTGGCTAATTTGAACTTCAAACGTACAGGTTCAGTAAACAATAAAAATAGACGTTAAGGTCGTTATTTCCTTACTGTAGCTAAATTAACCGGAGTAGCCGGAAACTTCATAAGGAGATGCCGATTATGTTTGGCAGCGGATGGGGAACATTTAGAGCATCTACTGTAAGCATAGTGAGTAAAAATGCATGATACTGATTTTAAGCACCGTATTCTGTCGTACATACGCGCGCGCGGCAGCCGGGAACTGAGCCGTCACTGGCGGAGCTCGTGAGCGAGAATGTCCTTGCCAAGCAAATATAAAGACCCTGTATTTAAACACCCTAACCTTAAAATAATTATTACATACAGTATTCATTACTTAATTAAGTTAATATGACACGGCGGATGTGTTTACACTTAGATACAATGTTTAGTAGTTGTTTTTGGTTTATTTAGGGGCTTTACGACATCGAGTCATCTAGCCCCATGTACGTGGGTGTATGTGTACGAATTTTGTCTGATATAGCCTGCAACTTTTTGATGACTGTAGTAGTGAGTGTATGTTTAGCCTCTTTTCTTCATATGAAGAAATTGGCTTATGAGAAAACCTTTTGTCAGCATGTGTGTGTGTGTTCCCTAATGGAATCTAAACAGATGGAGCAATTTCAATGAAACCCGGTAAGGGCATAGTACTATTTTGTAGGTTCCCGACCGTGCCATTCAAATTTAAAATGTGTTTCTCCAATCCAACATGGCGGCTGTGCGAAATATTTCACTGGCATTCTATAACTTCGAAACTATTACTGGTATCACTGTGAAATTTTGTATGGTGATAGACAATACTAAGGTTAGTTCCGCTATGTGACACTTTGAAACATGTCGTGAGGGGATCGAATAAGGATCGGAGCTCTGCCAAGCGACCAAAAGACAAGCGTAATGAGGCCTGCGTTAAGGATAGGGCTGTCCGTCCCTGATTGTGCGACCGTCTTGCTCCGCCACTGTGCGAACTCTTTGGCGGGGTAGAGTTAGAGAAAGAGAGAGGAGGAGGTGCTAAGCTGGAGCTGTCGCGTCGTTGGTGGCGGACGAAGCTAAATTGACTTTCACATCTAGAGCGTTTGCTCTCTGAATCAGGCCCGAGGATCTTCCTTTCTTGCCTGTCCTTTACAAATCCTCATATCCCTCATTCCTTATACGTGGCTTACAACCACAAATTACTATTACCATAGCTACCTGTAACCAGGTCTCGGCCAGACCGACTTGCAACACCGCCTCGCCAGCTTCACACATCCGGGTCCAGCCGAGCGCCTAGCCTGTCTCTTTATATTCTGATTTGATATCAGATTATTGGAAAGAAGTCCACTAATATGTATGGACGAGCATGGGTGAGTAAAGGTGACAAACGGAGATTTTGAAGTAAGTTATTTAACAATTAATCAAATAAAACGATAAAACTGATAAAATTATCTCATATAGTAGGATACATGGACATGGAAAGAAACAAATAAATGCCTCATACAAGTGTTAACAATTCACGTTTCTTATTTCATTTGAAGTATTCAATGGGTCTGTCATTATTTTAGAGTAATTGCTGAGAAGAATGTTTGATGCAATTGCAATTATTAGCTTCACTGCCAGAGATACACATACTCTTTTTAGTATCTTCAACGACCTGACGCATAACTGTATCAGAAAACACTACCTTCTCACTAAGTAAGCACAAAGCATCCTTCTGTTTGTCACAGTAGTATCAGTGTGACATTTAATAAAGTGGTTCTTTCCGATTGCACTTGCAACTTCCTCATGCAATAAATCGGCATCTATGTTCTACTGACTAATTATTACGCCCATAACAATGATTTGTGTGTATCTGTTTTATATACACTGCTTAATGCCAACGTGGACATGAGAAAAGTAGCTATCGTAGGTTATGATCGATCGAAATTACTAAATATTGACGAGGATCATCAGCAGTGGCGTGACTAGTGTTTGCTTCTGGAGGGGGATGAGATGAGTCAAAATTATATTAGAGGGGTGAGGGCTCGGACATGAGACCTCCTATCTATATTCTTAATACTTAATTTAATTAGTATTTGACACTTTGTATTTGCACTTATCGATATACAAATGCTCTAAAATTATTTTTTTTGTTGATATTAAATTTTTAAGTACAGTTTTCTTTGCGAAATCATCTGTCCCTTTACACGGTATAGTTACTATAATAAACAACACGGAGATTGGTAGCAATTCCGGAGATTTGAGGTTTGAATCCAGGCGCTGTCAGTGGTTAGGATCTTGAGTGTAGTTTATTCACAGGTTTTCCGCACTCCCTCCAGGCAAATGCCGGGACAGCCCCTTGTTTGAAATCCAGGGGCACCTACTTCATCCCCGACCTTAATAATTACACCAACAACACACTACTACAGTCAACACAGAAACACAGGTTATCAGACAAATTCAACACACACCCAAATAGATGGGGCTGTTGAGAAAATACATACCAAGATGTTAATATGAACATAATCTTCCGTTAAGTTTTTAAGAATGTGCAGAATTATATGATGTGAAAAATTGTTCCAAGGATTTTGAAGAAGCTTTCGAAATATCTACTACCAATTGTGTGAAATTCCAACTTGGGGAATTAGACCCTTAAATTAAGGAGATCTTGAAATGTGCTAAGTTCAACTTGATAGCTTCAAAAATTACGTTTCTGTTAATACAAGGTCTATGCCTAACAGTATCAACTCAATTCCTGCTGTGGAAGGGAATTCGATCTGTAATCTCTAGCATGGGACAAAAGTATCGAAGTACATCATCTAACAGGCCGGACGGAGTGGAGGTCTTACTTACCATTCGGTCTATGTCCCATGGCAAGGAACCATGGTTTTACACCTGAGCTGGTATATCATTCTGTGGTTTCAATGACAAACTATCACGCGCACAAGCATAAGCTTATCTCATCATGATACACTCAGAGATTCACATCCGTCTTCCATGCGGCAGCCCGCACAATCGTCTACACAATTCTGTAACATTATTTGCATGGGTACGGTGTATTTGATATTTTAAGGGGGGATGTAACCGATGAGAGATCAAAATATCAACATTTTGAAATATGTGTTTTTTGAATGTATGGCTTCTTTTATACTTTGTGTATAAATTTCAAGGTCATTACTCAACTGGAAATACTGTATTTTTAAAATAATTTATATCTGATGCTGCATGCCTATAGCCAATTAAATGTGAGTAAAAGAACATATCCAACATTCAAATGTTGTTTTCTCAATATCAATTTTTCCACCTCATAGGTACACATTTCTATGAAACTCCATGAATTTTTCAGGGATTGTTTATTGTGTGTTTATACGCATATTTACGTAGAATTGTGCTTCTATTTAAACGATTTAGAGTTAACATGCATTTATATTCATATTTTCACTGAGGTTTATAGAATCCGAAATTCAAATGACCATTAGAAAAACATACGGTATTTTGATAATTCTACAAAACATATACATATTTGAACTAGTTAAAAGCTCAGGCAAGGATCCTTTATAATTATGCTGTAAAATGTACCTAAATAAGAGGACTTAATGAACATTTTGCAGTGACTGTACCGATGCCTTTTTGCCACCCAAGATAGATGTTGTTTGCCACATAATAGATCAAACACCATTGGACAAGTATACAAAGTAATGCTCTAAGTCTTATATTTTGAACTCTGTGAACTTTTAAAGCCAGCTATGCATTTTCGGTTACATCCTCGCTCAAAAAGAATATTGAAAGTATCTTCAGTAAGCGTTTCACAAACGATATTGCATTTACTGGAATTTACTTTGATAGTTCTAAAGAAAATTTGTAGGCCTATTTGAGTTACTACTTACTTCTACTATTTTCCAAATTTTTGTATTGTCTTAGTTCCTATATTACTTTCTCTTTCATCATAAAGCACGTTAGTAAATAACCATCTATTCGTAACAAATTAATCAAATAAATCACCATTCAGACAATTTTAAATTGGCTCAAAATAAATCTTAATATATAGGGCCTATGGAACATAGAGTTGATTGGACTAAACTAATTTTGTTGTTGTTGATTCAGTTAGGGGTATTAGACATCGTGGTCATGAAGTCCCGTGTACTTGGGTGTGTGTGGAATTTGATAACCTGTGTGATAGGGGTTAAAAATTGCATAGGAAGCGGCCGGGGCTTTAATTTAGGTACAATCCCGGCATTCGCCTGGAGTAGAAGTGGGGAACCAAGGGAAGCCACTTCTAGAATTGCTGAGGTAGGAATCGAACCCAAATCTTCTATGTTCTGGCCCACGATGATGAGTGAACCCTGTTCCTAGCCTCCGACCAGAAATTAATTTCATGGCAGAACCAGGAATCGTACCCAGACTTCAGCGTCGACAGCGAAGAATGTTGTAATCAGTGTTACGAGAAAAGAACGCTGAGAACTGCCATCCGCTCTTAAGGTGAGGTTTGTAGATGAGGTGAACGGAGTAAGGGTTACTATGGGAACAAGAGCTGTATTGCAACATAGGCACGAGCAGCGACGAGCACATGGCCTGACACAGTATCCTAACGTGGCGTGACTAAGTTAGGAACCATTCCAGTTCTTTCCTAGTATAGAATCCGGGAAAACCACCTCTAGGATGATGGATGTGGGAATCGAACCCGTCACTTCTCATCCCGTTCCAGTCCTCAGACCAGGATTAACTCTCTTGCCAGAGCCGGGAATCGAATCTGGACCTCAAGGGCGATAGCCAAGAAAGCTAGCCGCTGCACTACGAGGCCGTGGAAATGGAACTTTTTAAATTAATTCTCAATTCTTAAGTTAATTAATTATCATTAACTATTATTATCTACAATATTATTATTATTATTATTATTATTATTATTATTAATAATAATAATAATAATACGGTAATAATAATAATAAATTTTTGAGCATCTCAGAAATCTAAACACACATTGAAAAGTTCCAGAGCATAATCTAAAAATACCGGATGAGTTAGCCGTGGTCGTTACGGCGTGCTGTAGGCAGTCGCTCACATCCGGGAGGCGAGTAGGTTCGAATCCCTCTGCCGGCAACCTTGAAGATGGTCCTCTGTGGTTTCCCATCTTCCTTCCAGGCAAATGCCGGGGTTGGTCCCTAAATATAGGCCACAGCCGCTACCTTCCAATTCCTCGTCCTTACAATCACACTTTCCTCCCCAGACAACACTCCACACACGACGGTACTTGTAGCTCACCCCATGGGTGTCCGCACAGAAGCAGCTACAAACTCTGGCAAGCCGAACATGTCCTCGGACACTCCCGGCACTAAAAGCCATACGCTAAAAAAGAAAAAGAAAAAAGAAAGCTAACCTCTATAATAACCTCTGGCACTACAGCCCATGAAGGGCCGAAGCCTAACAAGCGACCGCTGCCCAGCCATTTTGCCTGCAGATATTGGGGTGACACGTGGCCAGCGCATCGGGTACTCTCGGCAGTTTATCTTGGTTTTCGTGACCGGGGCGCTGCCTCACAGTCACACAGCTACTCAATTGTCCTCACGAGGCTGAGTGCACCCCGTCCCAACCCTCACGTCAGTTTCTAAAATCCCTGACGGAGCCGGGAAACGAACCCGGGGCCTCCGGGTGAGAGGCAAACGCGCTACCCCAACACCACAGGCTAACATCTACGGTCACTCTTTTTCAGAATGCCAACCGAAATAATTCATAAAAGTTTGATACCCTACTTCAGGAGCCTTACGTGATCTGTGGTTGACTGGTGGAAGGTGGAAGTCGATATGGACCTTTCTATGTATCGTACAGAATTTTAGAATTAGATATTCGACTTTAATCCCTACTGAAACAAAAAATCAATAAGACTCGTCATTAAGAAGTCATAACTTGATCATAGCTTGTTCACTCGGATAATTTAAGACAAATCACTCCGAAAGGATGAAAGCATGGCTGGCTCGCAAGAACACAAACAGTTGAGATTGCACGGTCCTTTATGGTCTTGGTAATGATATAATACAATGCAATTCAATCTAATAATAATAATAATACTTAAAATAGTCTAGCTAGATCAGACATTCTGAACCTTTTTGAGCACTTTTATAGCAAGAGAAAAGTTAAGGTGCAGCACCTAAAATTCCTAGCTCTAATAATACCGTAACCTACTAATCTGAGTTTTATTGGTGTAATTGAATCCTGGCTGCTATCTACATAAATCGTCGTTAGGACACTTTGGATATCGAAAAAAGTGGAAGGTCACCAACCAACTTCTTTCCTTTACAGCAGGGGTTCCCAACCTGGGGGGGGGGGGCAACCCCTAGGGGGGGCGTGGGGCTCTATCAACGGGGGCGTGAAGTGATTTCCGAATTAAGTTTCTTTAACTCGATTATTACAATTTTGTAAAATAAACATTTTTCGAATCTCTCCAAGTCATTGTCACACCAAGGCAATCGTTCAAAAGCACTGGTAATTGCCAACTGTCGGCACAAACCTCAGCGGAGCCGCGAGGTTGGAGGTGAAATAAGGAATTTGCTGTGTTGTAAGGAGCAAAATTATGCCAATTTTATCGTCTGGTTGGCATATCTTTGTGATTTCATTGAAGCTATGAACAGTTTGAACTTACATATTCAAAGACATATTTATGCGAGTCAGGATTTTCAACGCTGAGTGTCATAGAAACAAAGCATCGCTGTCGGCTTGATGTTGCAAGTGATCTCCGCTGTGCTCTGTCAAATATCAAACCAAACACACCGAATCTTACCAAGAGAAAACAGTGTCAACCCTCTCACTGACATTTGTTGACTAATTTAAGGATTTGTTGTAAAAGTGTGTTATTTCTATTGTGCTAAAATGAAGTCAGTATGTAATAGATAGGCCTATTCCATTATGTACTGTAGTGTTATTAGGTTAGGTCTATATCCTCCTCGTCAATCGAAGAGGTTATGGAAGCGATGAGTGGTGGGGAGGGGGGGAGAGTGGGATAGGAGGGGGGAGGAGGGGGGAGGAGGGGGGAGGGGGGGGGGGGCGCAATGAACTCCCGTATCTGAAAAGGGGGGCGTCAGCTGACAAGGGTTGGGAACCACTGCTTTAGAGTTTTAAAAACTTCGTGTGAAGCCAGCAAATGTATATAGTCAAATATTGACAAGAAAGTCTAATGTCAACAGATACTCTGAGTCAGTGACTAATATGAATATATTCCCACACAGAACAAAGGTCACTGTGGGTGTGTGTAATGGAATAAACATTAACTCCACAAAATACACACAAAATATACAAACATGCACATACTTAATGTGTTTTCAGGATTATATTGTGATTTCTTGCTTGTGACGTAACTATATGTCATTCCCGTAAGCGTGCCTACACATATAATGCAAACAAATGTCAAATATCGTGTTCAGTAACGATCTAAATAATTATTGACCAGTACCGTATTGTAAGCTCAGTGGCCCATATGTACAGTATTCTGGCAATATGATGATTGATGAATTCATTAATTACTTACTTTGTTTCATCTTCTGGTCACTACTGCACCAGAAATTGCGTAAATACGTTTGTGTTTTAATACGAGTATATATTGCTCATTTAACGTCGGTAAAATGTTCGACAGCGCATGAGATCTCTTCGGCTGTTAACAAGGCACACACACCAAGGCTCACAAATTGACGTCACTCCATTTGCCAACATGTGGGATACAAAATACACCGCACAGGTCTGGTCTGGGTAAAGATTATGATGATGATAATTGTTGTTTTAAGGGGCCTAACATCTAAGTTATCGGCCTCTAATGGTTTGGGTGATCGTGAAGATGAAAATGAAATGTGAACTATAACTAAAACTAACTACTAGCTTATATACTAGAAGAAGAAATGGAAAACAATAGGAGAATACGAAAAATAAAGGACAGGAGGAAAAGAAATGCCCCCCAACCCTCGATGAATGAGGATTGAGGGACTTGGAAGGAGGAAGAGCCATGAAAGGCAGATGAAAGTGAAAGAGAAGAGGGTCTGCCCCCGAGGCAATGGAAAACGGGGGTAAACCCGGACCCAGCTCAGGAATCCTCCGGGTTCGCCAACTCCCGAACTCACCAGCCTTGAGCCCTTGAGGGAGTAGTACTATCGAGGGTCAACGAGAAGTGATGGGGCTACACACACCCTGCCTCCTTAAGGGCCTTGAGCAGAAGGGAGGAGATAGCATGAAAAGAAAAAGAAGGCTGACCCCTCGAAGAATGAGGGTATCTGGAAAGATGAGAAAAGGGCCAATTAAGGCGGGAGAGTGAAAAACTCCCTAGGCCTCGGATACCCTAATACCGTCGGAGTCGGAAAAGAACAAGAGGTGACCAAGGGAGGTCGATAGGAAAGATGACAGAAAGGAGCCCGGCACAAGTAAGTGGAAGTAATGCCGGACTCAGCTGGGCCCTCGTGGTCACCAGCCCACGTCCCACTAGCCTATAAAGATTAATGAACGTGAGTACCCCCACTGTGCTTGACAGAAACCAGGCATGTATATATCCCTAATAATTATTGGTCTAGGCAAAAGCCATTGGTCTAGATTTAACAAATGTTTACGTAGTGCCGTAAACGTGTGGTTGGCAATACTGTACTTGACGCTAATTCACGGGCATAATGGCGGACACAGCTGGAATTTTACTTATAAGTCGTGATCTGAAATGGGGATGGTGCGTAAACATTTATTACTACATCATTCCTTGATATATTTTTTATCATTAGAAAAGGTATTTTGGCAAATTTCAGTACATCAGAAAATGTTATAGTACGATGACGTCTCATTCAGTGTTACCGTGAATAATGAATCATGTGGCGAACCTCTCATATAAATCAAATGGGTAGTTGCGAGTACCGTACCCTTTGGAACGGACAGCCCTGACGGCCCAAGCACTCAAGGCCGATGGGAAGCAGCCGCACGCTCCAGTCATCATATACGTTCCACCACGCGACTACTCCGAGTGCCGCAGGGATGTCCAGCTCCACCAGCCATCATGCCTGTGTACCAGGATGTCAGGTACAATTTCGGAGCCTTGCAGATCAATCTGGCGGCTGATTTTACTCACGTTGTCCTTAGTAAAACGATTGCATCCACAAAGTTTCAAGATAGGTTTCTAACTGTCTTACCTGATACTTCCCTTGTCAGTACTTTATCGTTACTTATTCGCTGGAACATTTTAATTTTTAACTTCTTCATATTTTTTCGAAGGCTTCTGCATTACCAGGCTCTCTCAAATTGCAATTATGTGTGTACGTCATTACTGCTTAAGATTTACAATGTTCTTAATATTAGTGCTTTCCCACTTTGAACATTTTCACGGCCATCCGGTGCCTCTTATCAATGATATTATTAGAATCATAGTACCTCTTTACATTGAGCTAAATGACTTCTAGTCATGCTAAATTGTTTATTTCAGCCTTAATTTATTTGTCACCTTATTGCTCGGTTAGAATTCAATCTACACTTTTGTAAGGACGGTGTCTGGGAGCTTAACACACTTTGTCAGCAGATAAAACTGGGGATGGTGACTGCTAACTTGGGTCTAATTACGGAAGGGATTTTGGAAGGAAGTCGACCGTGGACCTATTCAAGGAATCGTCCCGGCATTTGTCTGGTGGAGAAAATGAGAAACCACAAAAACTATTTTTAGGACAGCCAAGGTGGGTTTCGAACCCACGCTCCCGATGCTAGCGAGGTACAAGCTAGTGCGTTAGCACTCTCGGCCACCGTGGCCAGTAACTCAATACTTGACTTTCCCAAATGAAGGAAGGAACCTTTGAGTTTTACATGATCGTCAAATTCACGATTATGACCCACGGGACCTCCGTTTCTACGTGGAATCTGAACTACAGAACGTGAAATTTGACTTCGAAAATTTCACATGCATTAACCGGGAATCTATCTCTGTTCGCCATGGTGAGAGGCAAGCACCTTGACCACTGCACTATCGCGCCCCTTTTAAAATGAAGAAAAGGCTTACGTGACCGTTAATCTTGTGATCATGAGCCACGGGACCTCCTTTTTACGTGGAATCCGAACCACAGGACATGTCATTACACTTCGAAAATCTCACATGCATTGGCCGGGATTCGAACCCGGTCTACCTTGGTGAGAGACGAATGGCTTCACCGCTGCGCTACCCGCCCTTTCAAAATGAGGTCGTCAATCTGTCAGGGTGGAGGTACAGTATGCCTAAATCATTGCAAGTGTAAGAATTGAAAATGAGAGCAACGTTTGAACTCGGACCAAAGTTCCCTGAATTCAGTTCGATGCTTGACATATTATAACAACATGGAGGTAGCCAATTTACAACAGGTTGATATACTGTAATGGGTGAAGGTATGGAGCTCTTGCTCACTCTGGGAGCTATTGTCTGAACCTGACATTTGTATATAAACGTATGTTTGAATCTGACAGACTGGAAAGAAACTCATTACTTTAATTGATCGTTTATTCGAAATCAATCGTACTGATGTATCTGATTAATCACGTGGGGATTTAAATGACACGGTCACATGCTTTAAAGGTAATCTTCCTGTCATAGAGCCCCATTTACTAATTACTGCAGAGGTGTTCAAGCTCTAATGAATTACCCAGATTGGATAATTACCAGCAATACACGTGTACCTACCAGGTGTCGATGATGATTGATTATTACAGTTAAGGGGATTAAAATCAAAACCATGAGTTCTAAATATTTAAAATATACCCCTAGGGCATTCAACAAAGTTCTAGAACACAAATTCATATTGGGGGGAAATACATAAGGCAGAAAGTATTTTACTGAATCTTTGAGATGTAAGCTAAAAGAAAATTTTATAGAAATTTTAGAAGCAATTTTCCAGTGTTAGTTAGCTAGTTAGTTATTGCTTTAGGTATCGGAACAACGAGGTCATCTGCTCCCACGTAGAGTTTCTTCGCTACGTGGAAAATCTAGAATCACAGATATAGGCCTACAGTATTTACGACTTTTTGACTTCTTTGAACCCTTGAAATTCATTTTACTTCTTTGCATTGTTAGTCGTAGAGAAGAATGGCGAGTCGACGATGCATTTTTAAACCTATTTTCTTTCCTCTGTGTACGCTTCCGTTAGGGATACTTTTTTTTTTACTTTTCAGCATTCAACATTATACGAAACAAATAAATTTGTAACGAAATAAAAATTACTTTAACTAAGTCACGTAACTGGGAGCTTGCGTTGCTAAATGTATAGATGACGCTAATGACCAAGTATGCATACATGGACAAACAGCACGAAGGAAGTTGGTTGGTTCCTCAGTTTAGGGGCTGCGACAACGCGGTCATGTATCCCCGTGTAGCCTACTTTGGGTGTGTGTAGAAACTGTCTAATAACCGCTGTTAATTGTGATGACTGTATTAGTGTGTGTTATCTGTTTTTAATTCAAGTCAGGACTGCAGACATTCAATTTTCAAGTAATTCCAACTTTTGCTACCAAGCGCCACCGTCAACGAACAACTACTGTCGAACAAAGTATTATGTGCACTCGAGTTTGAAGGTTGTTTGTGAAGTAACCAATAGATCTACATAAAATCCAATCACATCATCATTTTCGTCGTTCTATTTTACGTTAGTTCATGTAGGTTTGGAATTTTTAATTTATATTTTAATATTTTTTATCGCAGTTGGAACACAAAATGTGCCCGTTTTTAAGCGTGTTTCAACCATGCGTCACATTTAAGAATTATTATCTCAAAACCCCGTCATCAGATCAAATGCAAATTTTAACACAATATACACTGGAATGTTGTATAACTGGTTTATTAATTTCAAAATGTTGAGTGTCCAAGAAACAAAGTTGGTATCATTTTTGTAAGGTAACTTTTCCTCGGCTCGGGGTGGTCGCGTTGTAATCCTTATACATCAAGAAGTTATGCTGTGTGACTGTGAAATACGTAAATTAATTCACTTATTTTATATCGGTTTGTATTTGTTCGTGGAAATATGGCATGATTCACCAGCCAGCCGCTTCGGGGTAAGCTGTACAGCGTTGCTGAGATGGAGCCCATCACTGCCGAGCGAGGCGAGGTCGTATTTCCCCGTTCAAACATAAACCGATATAAAATAAGTGAATTAATTTACGTATTTTAAAGTCATACAGCATAACTTTTTGATGTATACGGATTACAACGCGACCAAGAACTACATATTCCAACCACCCCAAGCCGAGAAAACGTTACCTTACACAAATGATAACAACTTTCTTTCTTGCACACGCAAAATTTTGAAATTAATAAACCAGTTATACAACATTCCAATGTATATTGTGTTAAAATGTGGATTCGATCTGATGACGGGTTTGTGAGATAATAATTCTTAAATGTGACGCATGGTTGAAACACGCTTAAAAACGGGCACTTTTTGTGTTCCAACTGCGATAAAAAATATTAAAATATAAATTAAAAATTCCAAACTAAAATGAACTCAAGTAAAAAAGAACGACGAAAATGATGATGTTATTGGATTTTATGTATGTCTATTGGTTACTTCACAAACAACCTTCAAACTCGAGTAAACATAATAGTTTGGTCGACAGTAGTTCTGAACTTGGCTACTAGATGCCACCGCAGTCGGCTCCTGGCGATGAACCTTGGAACCTAAGAGCGTTAGTCAAATCCAACCTATAATTTAGCTTCACACGAGTGTAATTAGAGGAAGGTTCTTTATCATGCCATAAATCTATGACATGGGCCCGCCGGCTTTACTCCCCCCCCCCCCCGAATGAAGGCATACTGAGGGATGTTTAACGCTCTTAAGAAATCCGACGACATCGGTTGGGTTTGAACCCGCGATCCTGGGCATAGAAGCTCAGTATGCTACCAACTACGCCACCGAAGCCGCTGTTCAACATTATATGAAACAAATAAATTCATAGCGAAACAAACGATATATAACTAAGACACATAACTTAGAGTTTGCGTTGTTAAATGGTTAGATGACTCTATTGAATTACAAACAACACTTAACTGAGACCCGTAACTAAGAGCTTGCGTTGGTAAGCAACGTATAGATGACGCTAATGACCAAGTACAGTATACTGTACCTAGTTGATGAACACTAGTTGTCATGGTTACCAAGTTATGGAGGAAATTGATGACGGTAATTCCAATAGACTCCTAGCCCAAAAACATATTTTTAGCCTATTTTCAATTTTGAAAAAATAGGCTTATGAGATCACCTTTTGTCCGTGCGTGTGTGTGTGAGAGAGAGGTGTGTGTGTGTGTCTCCCCTAATAACTTTTGAACGGCAGGAGCGATTTCAATGAAACTCGGCAAAATCATAGCCCCATTCTGGCCGACCTCGACCGTTTCCTTCAATTTTTTTTGTGTCTCACCAATCCAACATGGCGGATGTGCGAATTATTTCACCAGCATCCAGTATCTCCGAAACTATTCCAGATATCACCCTGAAATTTTGTACGGAGATAAAGGGCACTACTAGACGTTCACCTAAGAAACCTTCAAAAATCTGGTAACTACAAAACCAACATGGCTGCCAAGCGAATTTGAGACTTTTAAAAGACTTTTCTCGCGATTTAACCATCCAAACGTAATGAAACTTGGTACAGCAAATATTGATACACATTGTAATGCACAGGAGTCTAATTCAGTTCAGTTGTTTACATAACCTCAAAATGGCGGATGTGCGAAATATTTCACTGGCATTCTATATCTCCGAAACTATTACAGATATCACCCTGAAATTTTGTACGAGGGTAAAGGGCTCTGCTACTAGTTTATCTATGTAACATTCAAAAACCTGTAAAGTAAAAAACGAACATGGCGGCCAAGCGAATTTGAAACATTTTAATAGACTTTTCTCGTTATTTAACCATCTGAGCGCAGTGAAATGTGGTACAGTAAATGATTATACATATTGTAATGTATTGGCATCGAATTTAGTTTAATTGTTTACATAACCTCAAGATGGCGGCTGTGCCAAATTTTAAAATTAAGTTATTATTTCGTGTGTCGTAATCATGCGATCGAAGTGAAAGTTTGAATAGTGAAGCCACGCAATAATTTTTCTTTAATGGTACATAACTCTACGGCCTATACATATAAAAACCAAAATGGCGAGCATCCGAAATATGTGGACGGTTCTCAATATCTACGAATCTTTCACAGCAATCAAACTGATATTTTTTATGTTCATAGAGGCTATGAACATAAGTTCACCTATAGGTTTTTCAACCTTGTGAGCTCAAATCCAACATGGCGGCGACGCAAATTATAAATATTTAAATGGATGTTTCCCGCGATTATCCATCCAAGTATAATGCTTATACAAATGTTAATTCACTGGCATCTAATTTATTTCAATTGTGTTCATAACCACAAGATGGCAGCTGTGCGAAATTTAAAAATCGCGTTTTTACATCTTGAGTCCTAATCATGCGATTGAAGTTTGAATACCACACGTACACAATAATCTTCATGTAATAGTACATAAATAAAAATCCAACCTGGCGACCATCTAAAATATTTAGACGGTTGTCAATATCTACGAATCTATCTCAACAATCAAACTGATTTTTTATATTGATAGAGGCAATTACCATGAGTAGGATATATGAAAATAGGCTGTATAGTTCTTCACGGAACTACTTGTTGACAATGATATCAAATATTGTGGCCAAAGGCGAAATTATCATAATTGGTAAAGGAAGTTATATTCTTGTATGAATGTTCAGGAGAAATATGAAGAAGATTTCTATGCAACAGCTGCTATGTAAGACAGGAGCTGGACAGGACCAAATAAAAGCATGAGGAATGTTGTAACACGACTGGCAGTACATGGTTTTCACCATAAAGTGTGTGCCATAAACACTTTTCATATAGTGACGAATAACTGTCTATGTAAATTTTGTAAAATACAATGTCATGAATGTCACGTGTAGGAAATGCCCAAAATCAGTGACGGAATTCAGTGTTGAAATCTAAAATATGTATTTTAAATTATCCTCCTGCTATGTATGGCTAGTTGGCTTCAATTATTAAATTAATTAATGTTCAGGACATGGACTTAGTAATAAAAGCTAAATAGCCTAATCACAGTTCAGTAAATAAAGTTTAACTTTTGAGAGCCGATCGAGTACGGAGCGCCAGGGTGAGTGGTCAAGAATTTGGCTCCATTAAGATTGTGATAGTTCGGATTAGTGTTTTATGGGACAGAGTATCGATTTTGACCGCAAAAGCCCAGTTTCAGAACGAGAGAACCGAGGAGGCTCTGGATAATGTTCTTGGGACACGCTCTATTAATCAGTATTCAATCCAATATTTCATTCACATAAAGAATATTCTTAAATCCTTGATGACTGAATACTGAAATGTCTTTCTTCAGAGTAACTTTTTCGTCTATTCATTAGAATGAAAATATTGGTGATGTGTGGAGCTTCTTACCATTTTATCGCTTCGCTATAGGAGTCGTCTCCGCATGTCCTTTGAGCCGCCCATCACCTGTTCGGTGCGCTGCCTCCAGGTGTTTACCTCTGCATAACTTTGAATATGCTTAGGCCGCAATGAAGTCGTTTGTGGATGCAATAATCCAGCAGGTGATTCTATCATCTATTGGTATTCCAAGGAGCTCATTTGGTATTGAGCAGGTTTCGGAATTTGAAGACTCGTTCACTAAGGAAACATATAAATGTCAGAACTACGCTCAGGAAATCATATAAGAGTCAATATAAATCACCAGCGTAGCCACCCACAGCAGTGGCTCCGCTCGCTAAAGCGCAGCGTTAGGCCATGGGGCCAAGCTCTCTGCTGACTCAGTAGACGCATGGGATCGAGCCCAACCGTCGGCCGTTCTTGAAATGGTTTTCCGTGATTTCCCATTTTCAACACCAGGCAAATGCTGGGACGGTACCTTCTGACAGGCCACGGCTGCTTCCTTCCACATCTTTGCCCAGTTTCATTCATCTTCATCCATTCCATCTCTCATCCCAACGCTCAGCTCGCCCACGGGCGTCGACTGGAAATACCTGCACTGGGCCTCTCGGGGGGCCACACGACAAAAGAAACCAGCATAGCCGATAGGTCTAAAGCATGCTCCACGACTGAACGTTAAAACGCTCACCACGACAGCGATGAGGCGCTGCAGCAAGTTCCAAGAACGTAGGTTTGAACCCCGGTGCTCACAGCGCCTAACCTGAGTGTGGCTTTCCATACTAACTCCAGACAAATGGCGGAATAGTGTCTTAATCCAAATCCCGGGACACCTACCTGATTCCTGACACTGATAATAACATCTACACATACTACAACTGTACATTCACATAAAAACACAAGTTAACAGGCAAATTGAGCACACAACCAAGTAGGTTGGGGTAATGGACAATTATGTTCCAAGCCCCTAATACAAATTAACAACAACAACACAACTGAACGGGAACGGGTACGGAGATCCTAGGTTTGAATGCTAACATGAGTGTATTTATTCCCCCGGGAGATTTACTGTAGTTTCTTCCTCCAAACAAAATCCACGGTGGTATCTTACATCAAGTCCCGAGGTAACAACCCTAATCCTAGACCCTATACTCAATGCCATAGTGTTCACTAAGAGCACAAGTTATCATACGAAACCATTGACCGCTACTAGGTTAGACGACTATCTGGACGAAACCATTGGCTGCTAATAGGTTAGACGACTGTCTGGACCAAACCATTGGCCGCTACTACGCTAGACGACTATTTGGATGAATATTATTGCTTAAACTACAAGCAGCGGGTGGTATGTAAAGGCTTTTTAACATATAGAATGAACATAGTTTGAACCTTTAGTGTCGTCATGGATGCCGCCATTTTGTGTCCAGGGGAGCTTTGTAGTGTAATGTATCGAGGTCTATCGAGTTCTGGAATAATCGGGAGTGTACACAGGATGTTATGGTATACGCCTAACGAACAGAACATGTTACCCAATCTTTTTTTTTTTTTTTTTTGTCGTGTGGCCTCCTCAGAGGTCGAGTGCAGGTCTTTCTAGTCGACGCCCGTGGGCGACCTGCGCGTCGGGATGAGAGATGGAATGGATGAAGATGAATGAAACTGGGCAAGGATGTGGAAGGAATCGACCGTGGCCTATGAGAAGGTACCGTCCCAGCATTTGCCTGGTGTTGAAAATGGGGAAACCACGGAAAACCATTTCAAGGACGGCCGACGGTCGGGCTCGAACCCACGCGTCTACCGAGTCAGCAGAGAGCTTGGCACCATGACCTAACGCTGCGCTTTAGCCAGCTGAGCCACTACTGTCGGTACCCAATCATTAAACCCTATATTAGAAAAATGTAAATCCACGTTATTTCACTCAGGTTATTTAGTGTGATAAATAATTGTTATTTCGCGCCCTAATTTGGCACATTACTGTGTTAACCGATTAAAAAGCAACAATTGCTTCATTACCCAGGGGTTGTTCTTTCATTTCTGCCTTCATTTACAGATCTTTTCAAATTATTATTAGACTTAACACGCAAATTTCCACTATTTTTATTTAATACTAGCAGAAGTACCAGTTCTTCGAACGGTGTTCGGTGTTAACACAAAACATTATCAATTGAGCTACTGTTGCAATGGTTAGCGGTTTGTCATTCCTTCCTAAGTTTATCAGAACGAAGTTAGTTTTCTGGGAATATAACACACTCTGTTAATTTAAGGGCTTTAAAATGTGGTTTTTGGAGACCCTTTATAGACTCCAGAATTTTGTGTCTCATATTGAGAAGCGCAACATATGCTTTGGTCGTCCTTCTAGGATAATTTTTATATTTCACCTATTTTAGCATGTATTTTCAGAAGTTTTTCCCTATATCCATCCTTCTACTGTATGAAAAGTACGGTGAAGAGTTTTATAAATGATTGGTTTATTGACTCTCATGGTTACCATACCTAATTTTACGATGAATCAAGCATCCGAACACGAGTTACAGGCGTAGCCTACATAAAGATACACAGAAAGACCGTCTACGTTGGTTCCGTGATAAACGTATAGCCATTTGCAAATTCTATTGTCTACAACACATCACCCATATATCCAAATATGGGTATATCTACCACACAGTATCAAACAAAATTATCCTTACGATGAACACGTATGTCGACCAAAAAAGTTAAAATGTGCTCTCAAACTAAATTCGCTAACGTGTACTTCCTGACGTGAAATAGAATTGAAAGCCTTGTAGACGAAACGCAATACACGCCACATAAAAACTGACCCTCTACGTTGTGTTAGGTCTCCATACACAGGAAGACCCCTTTCATAAATTATAAAGCCTTGTGGTGCATGAAAATTCTGGTTTTTTTAGCCTCAAATGGCCCAAATTCCTAAAAGTCGCAAAAAAAATGCTGATTCAATTCAGGAATGTTTGAAAATAATGTTGCTGTTTGGAGATATAATAGACCTTCTGTACTATATGTCGCACATGAAAATTGCATGCAAAAATTCTAGGTTACCCCTTAAACCCCTTAATTGCATTGATGAATTATACCGTCTATGTTGGTTCCGTGATAGGCTAAACTTATAGCCATTTGCAAACTTTCACAGAAATGTAATAAATGGATTGACATTGCTTCTTACAGAAATAGATGGAGAGTTGGATGCCATCCCTTGAGATAATGTTGTCATGGTTACCGATTTGCATTCCTACATTAAGTTGTTAGATTAAATAAAATTAGTTTTCTGGGAACATTTCAGAAACTGTTGGATTTAGAGCCTTATAATGTAGTTTTCGAGGACCCTTTAGGGCCCCCGAGTTTTGTTTCTGGCACCGAGGGGCTTTGTCTCGTCGTTTTACGCCATAATATAACACTACTACTACTAATAATAATATGATATAGGGATATGAATATAATAGACCTGCTGTACCACACCCGACGGTGTAAATCGCGACAAAAATTTCTAGAGTACCCCTTGACCCTCTTAAGCGCATTATACGTATTGATGAATTTTACAGCTTAATTTGGTTCCGTGATAACCTTCTAGCAGTTTGCAAACTTTCACACTAATGTAATTAATGGAATTGCATTGCGTCTTACGGCAATAGATCTGAGAATCTGTTGCCATGGTTATCGGCTAGCATACGTTCATTAGTTTATTAAATGAAATTAGTTTTCTGGGAATATTTCAAAAACGGTTGATTTTAGGGCTTTAAAATGCGGTTTTCCCCGAGTTTTGTCTCTCACATTGAAGGGCTGAAAATGAGCTTTTTCTCAACCTTCTACGCCTATTTCAGCATGTATTTTAAGGAGGTAGGCCCCCTTTTATGAGAGGTACGGAGAAGAGTTACATCAATGATTAGTGTCGTGCCTCTGATGGATATCTGTACCAAGTTTTGCGTTGATACACCCAGTCGTTCTCGAGTTATAAGGGAACAAAATTGTCCACAGACAAGCAAACAGACAGACAATGAAAATATTTTCGCGCTCATCCATCATAAAATAGTCTGAAATGCGTAAATAACTCAAATTTCCGTAGAAATTCAGAAAGAAACAGACAAAACTTTCATTTTTATATATATCGAGATATACTGCACCGCTCGGTGTTGACCGTGTTTAATTGCACAAATTTAGGTTTTACTCGCTAACCGTTGGAGATACACAAAAAGTGATAAGGACCTTACGGATAGAAAATTAAACGTTAAAGCTCGTGTATGCCATCAAAGGTTTGCTATTTCTTAGCGTTCTCCTTTTTATTTGAAATGGAAATTTGAAAATTTGAAACCAAAGGGTTTAGTGACGTCACAAATGTGGCTTTTACTCGCTAACCGTTGGAGATGCACGAAAAGTGATAAGGACCTTTCGGATAGGAAATTAAATTTTAAAGCGCTCATGTGCCATCAAAAGTTTGCTATTTCTTAGCGTTCTCTTTATATTTGCTAAGGAAAGAAGCATTTTTGAAGCCAAAGGGTGTAGTGACGTCACTAAAATGGTCGCCATTTTTAATAGTGAAAAATATCTAAATCATAAATATCCTATATGCTGGTAAATCAGCTACAGCCATGCAAAATTTCATTTAAATCTGACCGGTGGTTCTTGCGTTATTGAGTAACACACAGACAGACCATCTCATTTTTAGCCTACTTTCCACATTTTGCAAAAATGAGGAAAAAGTAGACTTATGAGATCGATCCGGGAAAATGTGTGTCTGTCTGTCTGTCTGTCTGTCCTTCTGTCTGTCTGGCTGTGTGTGTGTCCCACCCTATCAACTCCTAAACGGCTGCAGCAATCGTAACCAAATTTGGTATGAGTAAAGACGTATACAGGAATATCTCAAGCCCATATTTGAAAATGATGTCAGTGCTACCAATTGCTGAAAAAACGCACTAGAAATTTGAGCTCCATGTTGGATATAATGGAAGGTATGCATGGGAGCTATTCCAAAATTGGCACACATGTAGATAATACTATTTATGTTTAATTTCCAGGAGGCCATACATGACAGTGTTGCCAAAATAATTTTAAGCCTTCTGATAGGTCCAATTTTTAATTGCATATAACTTCTACATTATTAATAGGATTTCAACCAAATTTTGTATGTAATATGTGTACATAAACAGATATGGCTGAGTATATTCTCAAGAACCACCAGGGCTGCCAACTGTTAATAATTGCTCTTTCTATTTTCTTCATCCAAATACCAATATATCTGAAAGTATGCAAGCCGACAGCTTTAAACTATGCACACGTATAGCACCTGACACTCTAGATTAATTTGGAGTAATTAATATATGTCAGTGCTGCCAACATTATTCTATGCTTGCTGATAGGTCCAATTTTAAAATACATCTAACTTCTATACTAACAAATGGATTTCATCCAAAATTGGCACAACAAGATATAATATGTCCGATTATTTCTAACCAGCACACGCATGACATTGTTGCCAACATGCTTTTACGCGTGCTGATAGATCCAATATCTAACTGCATGTAACGTCCATTTGACTTCAACCAAATTTTGTATTCTGTACCATAAGAGATGGAACTAAGAATATATTCAGTCACCAGGGCTGCCAACTGTAGTGCTCTATTAGGCTACATTATACCAGGAATATTTCGAACTATTGGACATTTCGATTTTACCAACTTAATTTCGTCATTATTCTAGATAAGTTCATATACTGTAGAATAATCATTGGCATGAAAAGTAGGCTCTTTAGTTCGTCACGGAACTTCCTGTTATATATTAGTATGATATTTCAAAATGGCTGTCCAACATGGGGATTTTTCTTGTTAGATTGTTAGTGTAATGCGCAATAACAGTTCCTACTCGTTTTATGGATTCATCCAGGATATTGACAATTCTACTTTGAATTTCCGCTGTTTTGTTTTGAAGGGAGAGTCACTCGCTGCTCTGGGACTGAAAGTAACAGCTGTAGAAAACAATGAAAATTTGAGGTTATGGTGCAATGTGCTGGCTAGGGAAGTCTTAGCTATATCTCACCGTTTGGAATGTTATTATTTAAATCAGTTGTTTCCTTTCATCACAGCGCACATGAAAATTGGATTGGCTTTTGAATAATGGAGAAAGACAAATATATTTCTTCACGTAATGTTGCAGTTGTTAATGCTCTGCTGGATAAACGAAGATTTAGTAAAAACAATTGCTTGAATCTAATAATTTAAACAGATCGGTAGTTCATGAAATCATCAACAATGGGTAGTCGCAACTAAATTGAGGTCTGGTACAGCTAACTACCTTAACTAAATCTATTTTTCAATTTATTTCTTATTTGATGTTCCTATCCATTAGGAACATTTTGGTGAAAACAATATGTCATTATGAGCAACAGTTTTTGAGTTATGATTTAAGAAGCAAAGACTTGCACCCACTTTTCGTCCTGCCAGTGTGGTATGTAATATTTATGCATTTATGTTTATCGCTCGTTTTCAGAAAGTTGCTCTTTTAAGATACGTTGTAGTGATAATTCAAAAACTAATTGACATACACTGATGAAATATTTTGGGTGTGTTTTTACATATTATATCTACAAAATGATGCAAAGTTATGTCTCTCAAATGAATAGTTTCTTCTTAAAAAATATAAATTGTGGTAAATATATTATACAAATTTAATGTTTCCTATTCAATAAAATATAAAAATTACAATTTCTTCAGATAGGCCTATGATGCTGAAAGTGCACAAATTTGTAGAAGGGAATATTAGCATTAAAATAAGACAAAGAAACATAAAAAGTTAGACGTTTTTGGAGTTTTCACAAAAACGCCTCAGCCTTGCACGATAAACAACCACCAATTTGAATTTGAAACAATATGCTCATTATTTTAAGTCAATGGTAATGCTGTTTCCATATAAAACAATACCAGGGTTACATATGCACAATCTTTCATTATTGTTAGTATTGTGATTTCAGAGAAAAGAAAGTTCAAAGGTGCAAACCTTTTACCATGGTAAGCAGTACCAGACCCCTTAACCAAATGTAGTTTTCAAACCTCTGCTAAGCGAGTCAAGCCGCCACATACACATTTACCAGTCAGGAGTGATATTTTACATTTCTAATAGCACTTCCGCTGCATTACTGATCAAAGGCGTTACATTACATCAGCGGTGTAATCATCGGTTTTCAATTCAAAATATCTCTAATGAAGAGAACTTCATTACCTAGAAGCCCATAGTCTAGCCAGCAGAACTAGTCCCATGGTGAAGACTCCTCTTTATTAGCCCATTACTCAGTCCTTAATTACGTTCCGCCTCTTAAAACATGTTACACTTTCAGATTACCTGTATCATACACGTGCAAAATGGATTGCTTTTTACTTAATGAAAATTCATTCAGTCCTAATTAAATTTCAAGGCGTGGAACATAAGCCTTCAGTTTTGATTATGATTATGATGATGATGATGATGATGATGATGATGATGATCATAAGAAGAGAAAAGTAAACTTTTGTGGTTCAATAGCCGTATGCATCTCTTCATAATGCCTGTGAACAATACCAGCAGAATTAAATTCTTATTATAATGCATGAATAAAGGAGCACAATAAATAAACAGCACAATATGTAAAACAAATTGCTTAAAATACCTAGGAGAATGGATAACGAACAGCATTAAAGAAAAGACAGTTGTAGATACTAGAGTGAACAAATTGGAAAGCATGTTTCATATGACAAAAACAAAAAAACAAAGAAACCTTATCCTGGTACACGAAAGTAAGACACTGCATGCGGCAGAAACACTTTAACTAACAGGAATTGGAGATCTAGAATAATTCGAAAAGGTCGAAAGAAGAATTTTGGGGGAAAATACTGGGAGCTAAAAGCAATAATAATGCAGAATATGTGGTAAGACCAAACAGTGAGCTATATTTGAAAATTGAAAAACTAACTGACGTAATCAGGAATAGAAGACTACAGATTTTCGGGCACATTTACAGAATGGACAACAATGGACTAACTAAACATATTTTCAATATACTGTACAGTTACAAATCCAAACCCATATGGCTCCTCTAAATTGAAAAAGATACGAAAAACGCTGGAATTAAAACATACGCAATAGAAAACATAACACTCTTTCGAGAAGTTCCTCAAATGGCAGGATTTCAGGAGAGAAAAAAATTAACAACTAGACGAAAGTGGACTCAAGAAGAAACGGAACGATCCTCTAAAAGGATGAGGAAAATTTGGAAGCAAAGAAAATCGAATACAATGCAAAATAGCCAAAGTTGATTCATCGTACCCTCCAAATGGGTTATTCGAAAGAGGAAGAAGAAGAATGAATAAACGCATAAATGAATAAATAAATGAATGAATGAATGAATGAATGAATGAATAAGTGAGGGGTTAAAATGTAATAACAAAATCGCTGAAATATTTACATGCATTACTCAATATCATATAACTCTGAAAATGATGCCTTTGTCCTTGGCATCTCTTTTAATTTACCTGATGAATGATTGTCCAAATAATTATATATTTTGTGCCTACTGCATAACATTATCAACATATTTCCTTCAAAGGCACTCAACTACATCCCTCATCATCAGTTTTGAAATAAATATTGAATCTTAAATACAGCTTTAAGTTGTTTATTCCATTATTGTGCCCGTGCGCACACTGTACGGTATACAAACGTCACCTAAATTCCCGCACAAGTAGGCCTACTGCTATTTCTACAGCTGACATAACGCTACCAATTGCTCGAACTATAGCATACGGCTGCCTGCTTCAGAATACTGTGCAATGTATTCTCGCACACTGCTTCTGATTAACAGCAGGCAACCTACAGGCCTAATTGCCATTTGTTGGCGGGAAGTTGAATCGCTAATGACACTGTGTATGCAAGCTGGCGGGCTGTTGTGTAGTGCACATAGCATAGGCTCTGCACACAGGCGCAGATCGACCGCAAGAGGACTACAGTATTACGGTATTATACAGAACAACCAATGTCATTGCATTTCCATTCGTCATTCATAGATTTGATGGTTTTTTTCTTTTTAGGAGGCGTAACACTTAAGTTTTTTCTCGGCAATATTAGGCGTGCTTTATTAAGATTCTGTCACTTCTAGGAGGGTTGGCGTTTGAGGACCGTTGACATAGTGGGCTTTTTGGTAATGTTTTATAACTTAGTGCTATTTTGTCTTGTATTTTTTAGCCTATTTTCAATTTTGAAAAAAAAAAAAAAGCTTATGAGATCACCTTTTGTCCGTGTGCGTGTGTGTGTGTGTGTGTGAGGTGTGTGTGTGTGTCCCCTAATAACTTCTATACGGCTGGAGCGATTTCAATGAAACTAGGTAAGTTCATAGCACTACTCCGGGCGACCCCGACTGTGCCCTTCAAATTTTGTTACGTCTCACCAATCCAACATGGCGGCTGTGCGAAATATTTCACCAGCATTGAATATCTCCGAAACTATTCCCGATATCACCCTGGAATTTTTTTACGGTGATAAAGGGAACTACTAGAAGTTCACCTATGTGACTATTGAAAAACTGGTAACTACAAAACCAACATGGTGGCCACGCGAATTTGCGACTTTTAATCAGACTTCTCTCGCGATTTAACCAACCAAACGCAATAAAACTTGGTACAGTATATGTTTATACACATTGTAATGCACCGACATCAAACTTCGTTCAATTGTTTACATATCCACGAGATGGCGGATGTGCGAAATATTTCACTGGCATTCTATATCTCTGAAACTATTAGCGGTATCACCCTGAAATTTTGTACGGAGATAAAGGGCACTACTGGAAGTTCATCTATAAGACTTCCAAAAATCGGTTTACTACAAAACGAACATGGCGGCCAAGCGAATTTGAAAATTTTAAATAGACCTTTCTCGTGATTTAATGTTCCAAACGCAATGAAATTTAGTACAGGAAATGTTTATACACATTGTAATGCACTGGTATCTAATTTAGTTCAATTGTTTACATAACGTCAAGATGGCGGCTTTGCGAATTTTAAAATTAAGTTTTTATTTCTTGTGTCGTTATCATGCGATCGAAGTTTGAATAATGAACCTACGCAATAATTTTCCTTTAATGGTACATGACTCTATGGCCTATATATTTAACAATCCTACATGGTGACCATCCGAAATATTTAGACGGCTCTGAATATCTACGAATCTATTATAGCAATCAAACTGAATTTCTTTATGTTCATAGGGGCTATGAACATAAGGTCACCTATAGGACTTTAAATAACCCGGTGATCACAAATCCAACATGGCGGCGACGCGAAGAATAAATATTCACAAGGACGTTTCTCGCAATTTAACCATCCTAGTGCAGTGAAACTTGGAACAGTAAATCCTTATACGAATGTTAATCCACTGGCATCTAATTTATATCAATTGTTTCCATAACCACAAGATGGCAGCTGTGCGAAATTTTAAAATACCCTTGTTACTTCTTGTGTCCTAATCATGCGATTGAAATTTGAATGCTACACGTACACAATTATCTTCATGTAACAGTACATAACTCTGGGACCTACATATATAAAATCCAACATGGCGACCATCCGAAATATTTAGTCGGTTCTCAATATCTACGATTCTATTATAGCAATCAAACTGAAATTTTGTATGTTCATAGTGGCAGTTAACATAAGTAGGATATATGAAAATAGGCTGTATAGTTCTTCACGGAACTACCTGTTTAACTTTTAAGATCTGACTATCTCATCTTTTTAATCCCCCACTTCTTGTATTCTGTGCAATAACTTCTCATCTCATGTAATTTGTTTTCGGGTTGTATACGTTATCCCAATAGTTGGGATTATAATCGTGTTGACTGACTGATAGGTTACATTATCTGGTCATTCATTCTTTCTTTCTTTCTTTCTTTCTTTCTTTCTTTCTTTCTTTCTTCCATTCATTCATTCATTCATTCATTCTTTCTTTCTTTCTTTCTTTCTTTCACTTTTTTCATTCTTTCTTTCTTTCTCTCATTCTTTCTTTGTAGAATTCTATCTTTCTTCTATTCTTTGCATCATTCTTTCTTATTTCTCTCTGTTTTTCTTTCATTCATTCTTTCTGTCTTTCTTCCAATCTCTCTTTGTATAATTCTTTCTTTCGTTCCTTCTTTCTTTCCTTCTTCCATTCTTCCTTGTATAATTCTTTCTTTCTTTTTTCTTTCTTCTATTTTTGTATCATTCTTTCTTTCTTTCTTTCTTTCTTTCTTACTTTCTGTCTTTCCTTCTTTCTTTCTTTCTTTCTTCTATTCTTTGTATCATTCTTTCTTTCATTCTTCCTTTAAATTTTTCATACTTTCATTCTCTTTCCTTCATTCATTCTTTCTTTCTTCCTTTCTTCCATTCTTTGTAACCTATCATTCTTTCATAAATTTTTTCATGCATTCTTTCATTCATTCTTTCTTTCGTTTTTCTTTCTTTCTTTCTTTCTTTCTTCCCTCCATTCCTTGTATCTGTCTTTCTTTCATCAATTCTTTCTTTCATTTGTTCACTCTCTCTTCCATTCTTTGTATCAATGTTTCTATCATTCTTTCATCCTTTTTTTGTTTCATTCTTTCTTTCTTTCTTATTTCTTTCTTATTCGACCACTTCGTGGAGTAACGACTAGCATACTTGGCTTTCACCCCGGAAGTTCAAGTTCCATTCCTAGCTCCGCCAAGAAATTCAAGTCTGGTCTGATGGCTGAAACGGGGTACAGTCAGCATCGTGAGGCACAACTGAGGAGAGGCAGGTTCGATTCCATCTCAGCCATCTTGGAAGTGGTTTTCCGTGGTTTTCCATTTCTTGTGGGATGGTTCGCAACTGAAGGCCATGGCCGTCTCCCCCCCCAATCCTCACTTGACTTAATAATACACAAATTAATACAACCATCACAATAACATAGGTTATCAAGTAAAATTCCACACTTACCCAAGTACACAGGGATGAACGACCATGATGTCCAAGCCCCTCAAATGAAGAAACAACAACAACATCTCCTTATTCAGCTCCAGAGCTGAGGGAACAAATCCATTTTCTATTAAACGGTTATAAAGGGTGAACTGCATTAATCACAATAGATACAAGGTTGGAATAGCGGCATTGGTTGGATGGTTCCTCAGTTTACGGGCTGCAACAACGTGGTCATGTAGCCCCGTGAACTTTGGGTGTGTGTTGAACCTGCCTGATAACCAGTGTTGATTCTTCGTTGGTTGGTTCCTCAGTTTAGGCGCTGCGACAACGTGGTCATGTAGCCCCGTATACTTTGGGTGTGTGTAGAATCTGTCTTATAACCGGTGTTAATTGTTATGACTATATTAGTGTGTGTATCTGTTTTCAATTCAAGTAAAACTGCAGACATTTAATTTTTTCAAATATTTCCTACTTTTGCCGCTAAACGCCACCGTCAACGACTACTAGTTCAGAACCTGGTTACCAGACGCCACTGCAGTCGGGTCCCGGCGACGAACGTCGGAACCTAAGAGCGTTTGTCAAATGTTTAACCTAACCTAATTTAGCTTCACACAGATGTAATTAGTGAAAGGTTCCTTAACATGCCATAAATCTATGACATGAGACCGCCGGCTTTACTTCCCCTCCGAAGGAAGGCATACTGAGGGATTTTTAACACTCTTAAAAATCCGACGACTTCGGCCGGGATTGAAAGTGTTAATTCTGATGGCTGTATTAGTGTGTGTTACCTGTAATTCAGCTAAGGACTGCAGACGATCAATTTCAAGTAGTTCCTACATTTGCTACCAAATGCTACCGTCAACGACACCTAGCCGTGAACTTACAAGATATCAATGCCACCAGCGCCTGGCAGCGAACGTTGGAATTTAATAGTGCCTTAATAAAATCTAACCTACCAATTTAGCTTCGCGTAATTATATTTAGTGGAAGGTTCTTTTACATGCCATAAATCTATGACATGGGTCCGCCGGCTTTACTTACCCTCCGAAGGAAGGCATGCTGAGGGATTTTTAACGCTCTTAAAAAACGATGACTTTGGCCGGGATTGAACCCGCGATCTTTGATATAGAAGCTCAGCAGCCACCAACTACTCCACCGAAGCCACCGAATGGCGACACTGACAGTGGTCATTCAGTGTGTTGCTTATCCACCCTCACATTCAAAAGAAATCGCAGGGATATACCTAATATCATTCGCCGGGGTAGCTATCCCAATTGTATGCTTCTAAACAGCATACCACTCCAGTTGCTAATCATGATTGCGCTTGTAGTATGTACCTCGGTTCACAAGCCGATTAGTGTGACACAATTGAATTCATAATTAAACTCAATCAGGTCAATTCAGTTCTCCCAACAAGATAATCGGGCTACGCCACGAACATTTTTACGATTAGCGCTTTATTCTGTACTAGCAGAAGTACCTGTTCTTCGAACGGTGTTCGGTGTTAACACCAGACATTATCAATTGAGCTACTGTTGCAATGGTTATCGATTTGTCATTCCTTCATAAGTTTATCAGAACGAAGTTACTTTTCTGGAAATATCACACACACTGTTAATTTAAGGGCCTTAAAATGTGGTTTTCGGAGACCTTTTATAGACTCCCGAATTTTGTGTCTCACATTGAGAAGCGCAACATATGCTTTGGTCATCCTTCTAGGATAATTTTTTATATTTCGCCTATTTTAGCATGCATTTTGAGAAGTTTTTCCCTATATCCATCCTTTTACTGTATGAAAAGTACGGTTAAGAGTTTTATAAATGACTGGTGTATTGACTCTCATGAATACCATACATAATTTTACGATGCACCAATCATCCGAACACGAGTTATAGGCGTACATTAAGATACACAGAAAGACCGACAGACAATTCTATTGTCTACAACATATCACCCAGATATACAAATATGGGTATATATACCACACAGTTTCAAACAAAATCATCCTTACGATGAACCCGTATGTTAAAAAAAAGTTAAAATGTGCTCTCAAACTAAATTGACCTAACGTGTACTTCCTGACGTGAAATAGAATTGAAAGCCTTGTAGACGAAACGCAATACAAGTCACATAAAAACTGACCCTCTACGTTGGGTTAGGTCCCTATACACGGGAAGACCCCTTTCAAAAATTATAAAGGCTTGTGGTGCATGAAAATTCAGGTTCTTTAGCCTCAAATGGCCCAAATTCCTCAAAGCAGCAAAAATGCTGATTCAATTCAGGAATTTTTGAAAATAATGTTCCTGTTTGGAGATATAATAGACCTTCTGTACTATTATGTCGCAAGTGAAAATTGCATGAAAAAATTCTAGGTTACCCCTTGAACCCCTTAATTGCATTGATGAATTATACAGTCTACGTTGGATCCGTGATAAATGTAATAAATGGAGTGACATTGCTTCTTACAGAAATAGATGGAAAGTTAGATGCCACACCTTGAGATAATGTTGTGATGGTTACCGATTTGCATTCCTTCATTAGTTTGTTAAATTAAATTAGTTTTCTGGGAATATTTCAGAAACTGTTGGTTTTAGAGCCTTATAATGTAGTTTTCGAGGAGCCTTTAGGGCCCCCGAGTTTTGTTTCTGCCACCGAAGGGCTTTGTCTCGTCGTTGTACGCCATAATATAATACTAATAATAATAATATAATATAGGGATAGTAATATAATAGACCTGCCGTACCACACCCGAAGGTGTAAATAGCGTGAAAAAATTCTAGAGTAGGCCTACCCCTTGACCCCCTTAAGCGCATTATACGTATTGATGAATTTTACAGCTTAATTTTGTTCCGTGATAACCTTCAAGCCGTTTGCAAACTTTCACACTAATGTAATTAATGGAATTGCATTGCGTCTTACAGCAATAGATGGAACTCTGAGAATCAGAATCTGTTGCCATGATTACCGGCTTGCATTCGTTCATTAGTTTCTTCTTCTTCTTCTTTCGAATAACCCACTTGGAGGGTATGATGAATCAACGTTGGCTATTGTCCATTGTATTCAATTTCATTAGTTTATTAAATGAAATTCTCAAACAATGGTTGGTTTTAGGGCCTTAAAATGCGGTTTAGGGTCCCCGAGTTTTGTATCACACATAGAGGGGCTGAAAATGAGCTTTGTATTGTCCTTCTACGCCTATTTCAGCAGGTATTTTAAGGGGGTAAGCCCCCTTTTATGAGAGGTACGGAGAAGAGTTACATCAATGATTAGTGCTGAGCCTCTGATGGATATCTTTACCAAATTTTACGAAGATTCACCCAGCCGTTCTCGAGTTATAAGCGAACAAAGTTATCCACAGACAAACAAACAGTCAGACAAAAAATATTTTCGCGCGCATCCATCATAAAACAGTCTGAAACGCGTAAATAACTCAAATTTCCGTAGAAATTCAGAAAAAAAAGAAGAAAAACTTTCATTTTTAGCCTATTTTCAATTTTGAAAAAATAGGCTTATGAGATCACCTTTTGTCCGCGTGTGTGTGTGTGTGTGTGTCCCACTAATAACTTCTAAACAGCTGGAGCGATTTCAATGAAACTCGGTAAGTTCATATCACTATTCCGGACGACCCCGACCGTGACCTTCAAATTTTGTTACGTCTCACCAATCCAACATGGCGGTTGTACGAAATATTTCACCAGCATTCAAGAGCCTATCTCCGAAACTATTCCCGATATCACCCTGGAATGTTTTACGGTGATAAAGGGAACTACTAGAAGTTCACCTATGTGACTTTTGAAAAGTTGGTAACTACAAAACCAACATGGCGGTCACGCGAATTTGTAACATTCAAATAGACGGTTCTCGCGATTTAACCAACCAAACGCAATAAAACTTGGTACAGTATATGTTTATACACATTGTAATGCACCGACAACTAACTTGGTTCAATTGTTTTCATAACCACAAGATGGCGCATGTGCGAAATATTTCACCGGCATTCTATATTTGTAAAACTATTAGCGGTATCACCCTGAAATTTTGTACGGAGATAAAGGGCACTACTAGAAGTTCATCTAAAAGACTTTCAAAAACCGGTTAACTACAAAACGAACATGGCGGCCAAGCGAATTTTAAAATTTGAAATAGACCTTTCTCGCGATTTAATGTTCCAAACGCAATGGAATCTGTTACAGGAAATGTTTATACACATTGTAATGCACTGGTATATAATTTAGTTCTATTGTTTACATAACCACAAGACGGCGGCTTTGCGAATTTTAAAATTAAGTTTTTATTTCTTGTGTCGTAATCATGCGATCGATGTGGAAGTTTGAATAATGAACCTACGCAATAATTTTTCTTTAATGGTACGTGACTCTATGGCTTATACATTTAACAATCCAACATGGCGACCATCCGAAATATTTAGACGGCTCTGAATATCTGCGAATCTATTATAGCAATCAAACTGATTTTTTTATGTTCATAGGGGCTAAGAACTTAAGTTCACTTATAGGACTTAAAATAACCTGGTGATCACAAATCCAACATGGCGGCGACGCGAAGTATAAATATTCACATGGACGTTTCTCGCAATTTAACCATCCGAGTGCAGTGAAACTTGGTACAGTAAATCCTTATACGAATGTTAATCCACTGGCATCTAATTTATTTGAATTGTTTCCATAACCACAAGATGGCAGCTGTGCGAAATTTTAATATCTCCTCGTTACTTCTTGTGTCGTAATCATGCGATTGAAGTTTGAATGCTACATGAACACAATAATCTTCACGTAACAGTATATATCTCTATAGGACCTACTTATATATAATCCAACATGGCGACCATCCGAACTATTCAGTTGGTTCTCAATATCTACGAATCTATAACAGCAATCAAACTGAAATTGTGTATGTAGATAGAGGCAATTAACATTAGTAGTATATATGAAAATAGGCTGTATAGTTCTTCACGGAACTACTTGTTATATATAGAGAGATATACTGCACCGCTCGGTGTTGAAAGAGTTTTATTGCACAAATTTAGGTTTTACTCGCTAACCGTTGGAGATACACGAAAAGTGATAAGGACCTTTCGGATAGGAAATTAAATTTTAAAGCTCGTGTGTGCCATCAAGAGTTTTCTATTTCTTAGCGTTCTCTTTTTATTTGATATGGAACTTTGAAATTATGATACCAAGGAGTGTAGTGACATCACTAAAATGGTCGCCATTTTTTAATAGTGCAAAATATCGAAATCAAAAGTATCCTATATGTAAACCTGGTAAATCAGCTACATCCATGAAAACTTTCATTTAAATTGGACCAGTGGATCTTGCGTTATTGAGTAACACTCAGACAGACGGACTGACACACACCATCTCATTTTTTAGCCTATTTTCATTTTATGAAAAAAAAATAGGCTTATGAGATCACCTTTTGTCCGTGTGTGTGTGCGTGTGTGTGTGTGTGTGTGTGTGTCCCTAATAACTTCTAAACGGCTGGAGCGATTACAATCAAACTCGGTGAGATCATAGCACTATTCTGGCCGACCCCGACCGTGCCCTCCAAATTTTATTGTGTCTCGTCAATCCAACATGGCGGCTGTGCGAAATATTTCACCAGCAGTCAGTATCTCCGAAACAATTACCTGTATCGCCCTGAAGTTGTGTACGGTGATAAATGGCACTACTAGAAGTTCACCTATGAAATTTTCAAAACCCTGGTGACTACACAACCGACATGGCGGCCAAGCAAAGTTGAGACATTTAAATAGACTTTTCTCGCGATTTAACTATCCAAACGTCATGAAACTTGGTACATCAAATGTTTATACACATGGTAATGCACTGGAGTCTAATTAAGTTCAATTGTTTATATAACCTAAAAATGGCGGCTGTGCGAAATATTTCACTGACATTCCATATCTCCGAAACTATCATAGATATCACCCTGAAATTTTGTACGGTGATAAAGGGTACAGATACAAGTTTATCTGTGTAAATTTCATAAAACTGTAAAGGAAAAAACGAACATGGCGGCTAAGCGAATTTGAATCATTTTAATAGACTTTTCTCGTGATTTAACTCTCTGAGCGCAGTGAAATGTGGTACAGTAAATGATTTTACTTATTGTAATGCACTGGTATCTAATTTAGTTCAATTGCTCACATCAAGATGGCGGCTGTGCGAAATTTTAAAATAAATTTGTATTTCTTGTGTCGTAATCATGCGATCGAAGTGAAAGTTTGAATAATGAACCTAGACAATAATTGTCCTTGAATGGTACATAACTCTATGGCCAATACATATAAAAATCCAAAATGGCGAGCATCCGAAATATTTAGACGGTTCTCAATATCTATGAATCTATTACAGCAATCAAACTGAATTTTTTATGTTCATAGAGGCTATGAACATAAGTTCACCGATAAGACTTTCAGTAACCTGGTGAGCACAAAATAAACATGGCGGCGACGCGAATTATAAATATTTAAATGGACGTTTCTCGCAAATTAACTATCCGTGTATAGTGAAACGTTGCACGTTATATGCTTATACAAATGTTAATCCACTGGCATCTAATTTATTTCAATTGTTTGCATAATCACAAGATGGCAGCTGTGCGAAATTTTAAAATCTCGTTTTTAAATTTTGTGTTCTAATCATGCGAGTGAAGTTTGGATACCTACGTACACAATAATCTTAATGTAATAGTACAAAAATAAAAATCCAACCAGGCGACCATATGAAATATTTAGACGGCTCTCAATATCTACGAATCTATCACAACCTTCAAACTGAAATTTTGTATGTTGATAGAGGCAATTAACATGAGTAGGATATATGAAAATAGGCTGTATAGTTCCTCACGGAACTACTTGTTATATATTAGTATGATTATTAATTCTGTGTATTTAGGCAGCTGAGAATGGAATAACGTAGTGGCATTTACAGTATAGTTCGCTAGGAACGATTTCCTCATGCCCAATAAATAACTGAAAAACTTAAAATAGATGAGAACTGGGGGTCATAGCCAATACGTAACGGGGCGAAGGTCATAGCACAAGTCCAGGTGCTTCCTGCCAGTCTTGATGTATCCACCGCTTAGTAACGGCAGCGCCTGCAGCAGAGCTGTATTGCATATTGCAGGTTTACTCACACAAGGTGGCGAGTACTCAGCTGCTCACGGGCAAGCTGCTCGGCTGGAATAGCCCGGCCTAGGCCCTTCACGGACTGCTACGGGATAGGGTAACCCCAGTCTGCTATAGAATGTATCTTTTTGTCTTACTGCAGAAACATTAGCAGTATTTACAGTCAGGACGGGAGGTGGAGTTCATTTTCACGCCAACTTGAACTTTCTAGCGGAAGAAAAGGACACTATATTTGTTCGATTCACTCCCAGCAGCCTACAGGCGGAATAATGAAAGCTGTGCTTGTTGTGCACAGTCTTACCTTGTAAAACAGCTGTGAGTAAACCACTCCAGAAAAAGGATCAAAGAGTCAGTCAGGTCTGTCCCAGTCAACGACAGTCTAATTAAACGGCTCTTTTCTCCGACCAAAGCAGGGCAATCCCCAGGGACCAGGGATAAACTCATTGGAGCGAAAGGTTTTAGAACAGCAGTTTCAGATAAGAAAAGTATCTCGGTGTCACTCTATTGTTTAAGAGGGTCTAAATAACAATACACCTATAGGAACACATTGATTCTTGGTAATTAATAAAAAGCACTGCCTGTTAAATTGGCAAATCAAACACCTCACACATCATACGATACAATATTTCGATTTGTTATCGTGTTGGAAGGCATTTTTCAGTGCCGCCTTAGCAATCGAAATTTAATGTTTATCAGTCGGTCAACACAATTGTGCTCAATTTAAATGGGTGTTTCTCTAATTGCAATTGGGCTCAATTGTTTTGATCCATTGAAAAATATTAAATTTTGATTTCGTTTTTTTATATTATTATTAGATTAATTTATAGCCGCTTTAACTTAGAAAGTCTTACCGCGACTTTCACTGTAGATTTACATTATACAATACAATACTTACAATGCATTCAATTGAATCTCTTATATGAAACAAAGTGTCCTGACTGACTGACTGACTCACTGACTCATCATCGCCCAGCCACATCTATTAAAGTTAGAAACATGAAATTTTGGGGATATGTTCGTTGTAAGTCGAAAACACCCACTAAGGAGGGATTTTTGGATATTCAGATTCTAAAGGGGTTTTAAGGGGATCGACCTGCATTCCATTGAATAACAATATCTCCCGATTGGTTTCATTGGGGGATGTGATACCCGCATATAAACTCATCATAAAAAATAAGAAGACACGTGTCTGAGGGTTTTTCGATATGGTGTATATTATGAGGTTAAAGGGATGAAATGTGGGGGTTGAAGGATTCCTAACGGAGCGTATATCTCTTAAACGACATAGGCGAGGAGTTTGAAACTCAGCGGGAAAAAAATCAGCTTAAAAATAACTAAATAGGTGTTCGACCGTCTTTCCTTAAATCCAATTTAAGGGGCCGATGCGGAGGGGAGAAATTCTCGGAGAAAAACAGGAAGGAAAATGTCCTAACTGACTGACTGACTCACTCACTTATCAAACTCAGGGGAGAAAACTGCTTAAAAGGGTAAATAGTTGTTCGACAGATTTTTTAATAAATCCAATTTAAGGGGTTCATGGGAAGGGGTGAAATTCTGGAGAAAAAAAATAAAGCAAATGTCCTGACTCACTCACTCATCATCGCCCAGCCGAAATTATTGAAGTTAGAAAAATGACATTTTGGGGATATGTTCTTTGTATTCCAAACCGTCCACTAAGGAACGATTTTCGAATATTCAGGTTCTAAAGGGGTCTTAATGGGGTTATACCAACATGTCATTGAATAACAATATCTCACAAGTGGTTTCATTTGTGGATGTGATACTCGGCATATAAACTAAATATTAACAATAAGCAGACACATGTCTAAGGGTTTTTCGATGTGATGTATATTATCAGGTGAAAGGGGTGGAAAGTGGGGGTTGAAGGATTCCTAACGGCGAGTGTATCTCTTAAACGACATAGGCGAGAAGTTTGAAACTCGGCGGAAAACTCAGCTTAAAAAAAGTAAATAGGTGTTGGACCATTTTTTCATAAATTCAATTTAAGGGGCCAATGGGGTGGGGTGAAATTCTGTAGAGAAAAAAAAGAGAGAAAGTGCCCTAACTAACTGACTGACTCACTCACTCATCAAACTCTGGGGGAAAATACAGCCTAAAAATACGTTAATAAGTGTTCGAGCGTTTTTTCATCAATCCAATTTAAGAGGTCAAAGGGGAGGGGTGAAATTCTGGAAAAAAAAAATATTGAAAGAAAATAACCTGACTGGCTCACACTTTCATCATCGCCCAACTAAAACTATTGAATTTGGAAGCATGAAATTTTGGGTATATATTCGCTGTATGTCGAAAACTCCACTAAGGTAGGATTTTCGGATATTCAGGTTCTTAAGGGGTCTTAAGGAGGTACATGCATTTTATTGAATAGCAATATATCCCGATTTGTTTCATTGGGGGATGCGATACTCGGCATATAAACACATATTAAAAATAAGAAGACACATGTCTGAGGGTTTTTCGATATGGTGCATATTATGAGGTTAAAGGGGGTGAAAACTGGAGGTTGAAGGATTCCTAACGGAGCGTGTATCTCTTAAACGATATAGGCGAGGTGTTTGAAACTCAGCGCAAAAATATCAGCTTAAAAATAAGTAAATAGGTGTTCGACCGTATTTTCATAAATCTAATTTAAGGGGCCCATGGGGAGGGGTGAAACTATGGGGGAAAAAACAGGAAAGGAAGTGTCCTAACAGATTGACTCACTCACTCACTCATCAAACTCAGGGGGAAAAACAGCTTAAAAATAAGTAAATAGGTGTTGGACCGTTTTTTTTTTCATAAATCCAATTTAAGGGGTTCATGGGGATAGGTGAAATTCTGAAAAATAAATGAAAGAAAATGTCCTGGCTGACTCACTCACTCATCATCGCCAAGCCAAAATTAATGAAATAAAAAACTTGAAATTTTGGGGATATGTTTGTTGTATGTCGAAAACATCCACTAAGGAAAATTTTTTGATATTCAGGTTCTAAATGGGTGTTAAGGGGGTAAACGTGCATTTCGTTAAATAACAATATCTCACGACTGGTTTCATTTGGGAATGTGATACTTGCCATATAAACTAATCATTAAAAATGAGTTGACACGTGTCTTATGATTTTTCGATGAGGTGAAAGGGATGAACTGTGGGTGTTGAAAGATTCCTAACGGAGAGTGTATCTCTTAAACGACATAGGCGAGGAGTTTGAAACTCAGAGGAAACAATGAGCTTAAAAATAAATAAATAAATAAATAAATAAATAAATAAATTAATTAATAGGGGTTCGACCGATTTTTCATAAATTCAATTTAAGGGCCCCATAGGGTGGGGGTGAAATTCTAGAAGAAAAACGTCCACTAAGGAAGGATATTTGGATATTCACTCTCATCGACCAACCAAAACTAATAAAGTTGGAAGAATGAAATTTTGGGGTTATGTTTGTTGTGTGTCGAAAACGTCTACTAAGGAGGGATTTTTGGATATTCAGGTTCTAAAGGGGTGTTAACGGGGTTAAACATGCATTTCATTGAATAACAATATGACACGACTATGAGGCGAGCGAAGCCGCGGGTACCTCCTAGTACACTATAAAATCATAAAATGAACACTAGAAATAAAGAAACGTTCCACTACTATGAGTTGATCAATCAGATTTTGAAGTAAAGTTCAGAGTCTTTGAATAACTTGATGAGTTTTTTGAGCTGTGAAAGAGATGAGAAGGTCTCACATATCTTCTTGGGAATGCTGTTGTGCTGGCGCCAGTGGTTGTAGAGAGCACAGTCTGAGATTATGTGCTGCACAGTCAGTACGCTGTTAAATGTTGAGCAGATAGGGGGTTGTTTCTTCTCGAGGAGATAGCTGTGGGTTATGTTGGTATGACTTATTCTTATTCGTGATATTAGAACTTGATCTTGCCTGGAAAGTTTATGATGGAGATATTGTTCTGTGGTTCCTGATGTTATTTCATGGAGTTTACTGGTAGAAATTCTAAGCCAATGATTCTTCCACTGTTGGAATACTTTTCTTTTGACGTAGGAAATGATGTCAGTATGAGGTGTAGCTATTGTAGGATCACATAAAGGAAGAAATGTGGCTTCTTTAGCTGCTTGATCGGCAGATTCATTGCCATGAATGCCTCTGTGAGAGGGTACCCACACAAATATGACTTGTTTACCTTGCTTCACCACTTTATGGAATATCAATTGAAGTTCTTGTACGAGGACTTTTGTCGAAGAGAGATTCTCTATTGCGTTTAATGCACTTCGTGAATCAGAGTAAATAATAAATGAGTTGTTGCAGCTGGCTGAATTCAAAATGTATTTCATGGCCTGTTTAAGAGCAAAGAGTTCATTAGAATAAACAGTGAAAGATTCAGGAAGTAGAAAAAGCATGGTATGGTCAGGATAAATTATCCCAAAACCGTTTCTTTCATCATATTTCGAGCCATCAGTATAAATTGCACTTTGCATTGGGTATCTATTGGAGATTTCAAGAAATAATCGATGGTACTGTGATCTGTCAGTTTGGTTTTTAACTAAGTTGTTCAGTTCGATGTTGACTGTTGGTAAGGTAATTCTCCACGGTGGGATATCAAGAGAATGGTCTGAGAGTAGTATGGGAGGAATATTTAGGTTTAATTCTTCAAGGAACTTGGATATTCTGACATTGAAGGGCGAAGGTTGTCGTCTTGATTCAGTGTTTGTTCTTGTGTGGCTGTTAGTAGGGAAAACATACGACTTAATGCGTGATTTAGTCATAGTTGATACTTTGAGTGCATATGATAAACTTAGTTGTTTACGTCTAATTGCAAGAGGTGGTTCATTGGCTTCTATTTGCATACTGGTTACTGGACTGGTGCGGAGAGTTCCCGGAGCAATTCGAAGAGCAGCTGACTGGATAGAATCAAGGATCTTGAGGGAAGACGCTGTTGCAGAGTTGTATACTATACTGCCATAATCTAATTTGCCCCTAATAATTGATCTATAGGTATTCATGAGCACTTGATAGTCTGCTCCCCAGTTTTTTCTGCGAGAATCTTCATTAAGTTAATCCGTCGTAGACACTCATCCTTGAGATTTTTCAGGTATGGAATCCAACTTAATTTACTATCAAACAGAATTCCCAGGATTTTAAGAGTTGACACTGTCTCAATTTTATGATTGTTTATGTTCAGCTCGGGATCTGGAACAGAGCGTTTATTTTTAGAGAATACTATGCATTTGGACTTTGTTTTAGAGAACTTGAATCCAGTAATCTCGGCCCATTGTTGAATATTTTCAAGTGATTCTTGAAGAAGTTGTTGAGTAGTTGAACTTTTTCTTCCAGTACTGAATATGGTCAAATCATCGGCAAAAAGACAAGCCTTTACTGGCAAGTGGATGTTGGATACAATTCCGTATATTGCGACCAGGAATAAAGTGACACTGATGACTGATCCTTGAGGGACTCCATTGTCGATTGTAACTTCCTGTGACAAAATGCCATTTGTCTTAACTTGAATTCTACGATCTTTGAGGAAGTTGTAGATGAAATTGAGCATATTTCCTGAAATGTTATATTCCATCAATGATTTAAGTACATGGTCTTTGAACACCATGTCATATGCCTTTTCAATATCTAGACTAACTGCTATGAGGTGATGGTTGTTTAGGAAAGCCTCCCGAATTTCAGATTCCAAACTTATGCGAGTATCGACAGTTGAACGTCCTTTACGAAACCCACTTTGTACATCACTAGAAAACGCATTGAATTATCTTCTGGCTATTTTCAACTACATATGGACCTCTCAGACGTTCCCTGATCAATGGCGCAGAGCCATTGTTGTTCCAATACTCAAGCCAGGGAAGGATAACTCAATTGCAGAAAATTACCGTCCAATCGCTTTAACAAATGCAATATGCAACTTAATGGAGAAAATTGTTAACAGGAGATTACGATGGTATCTTGAACATATAAACTTTTCATACAGTAGAAGGATGGATCTAGGGAAAAACTTCTCAAATTACATGCTAAAATAGGCGAAATATAAAAATTATGCGTTTAGTGGGAGCTGTCTTACGAACTCATAAGGGACCGTATCTGGGCCAGGGCTGGATTTGCCACATTTGTCAAGTTCAATAATCATGTCCTGTAATTGAAAGGTTCATTTAAATTAGAATTGGAGTCAGAGAAGGTTCTTTTTAGATCAAGAGGTTCGCTGGTTTTCTTTATATGGAGAAAATTTTGGTCATAATTGTGGTCACTAGAAATCTCGGAGAATGTGTCAGCTAATTTATCAGCAATGTTTTGAGGGTTGGTTATGAAGGATCCATCATTCGGGTTTCTGAGAGAAGTAATGTGGAACTGGTTATATTTACCATTTACACGTTTGAGTTTATTCCATACTTCCTTTTGTGGAGTTTGAGAATTTAGTGAGGAAACAAATGTCAGCCACGAGTTCGTTTTGCTATCTTTAATTTCTTTTCGGGCGATTGCTCTACATTTCTGAAATTGGGCTTTATTTTCAGGAGTTGGTTTTCTCTTAAAGGCATAGAAAGCATGGTTTTTACTCTTTAGAGCTTCCTTACATGCGTCGTTCCACCAAGGTACTGTCTTCTTACACGGGTTTATCTTTATTTTAGGAACACTAAGGTTTGCAGATTTAACTATTGCTTCTGTAAAATCTTGAACAATATCATTGATGTGTTTGGACGGGGAGTAATGTGGATGGGTTAGGCCAATTAAATGGTTGTTGACTATATGATTGAACTGCGTCCAATTTGCTTTATTTATGTTCCATTTAAGGGTTTGGGGTATCGGGGCGTTGATTGAAGCGTTGTCGTTATTGATCAGTATGGGGAAGTGGTCACTATTTCCTTGGAGCGTCGAATAGATAGACCAGTCAAAACCAGTTGCTATCTCCGGAGTGCAAATAGTTAGGTCTATGCTACTTTAGGTTCCATGAGCAATATCGAAACGAGTTGGAGCAGTTGAATTCATTAGAATTAGGTCAAATTCATCTAGTATCTTGTCTATCTCCTTTCCTCTTGCATCGGTGTGATGACTGCCCCATAACGTGTTATGGCTGTTGAAGTCGCCTACTAGAATGAATGGTTTAGGTAGCTGACGGATAAGATTTCGTAGATCATCTCCGTGAAATAGATAACTGTTTGGTATAGAAATATTGCAGATACACAGAGAGGGAGGTAGACGCAATGAGACGGCTACAGCTTCCAAATTGGAGTTTAAAGAAATTTATTTAAGGTATATATTGTTTTTGACATAGGTAGCTACTCCTCCACTTGCATGACTTGCATTAGTTCTGTTTTTATGATACACATTGTAAAGTCTTAGATTAGTAGCAAAATCGTTCCGAAAGTTGGTCTCTTGGAGACAGGTAATTGGTGGTTGGTGTTTATTTATTAGGAGTTGTAGGAATTTTAACTGCGATCGATAGCTGTTGATATTCCATTGGAGTAGTGTTGTTGCCATAAGTATGATAAGGAATAGCAAAAGATCCATTTCCATTATTATAGAGGAAGAGATTAGTCATCGCTAGAGTAGTCTAGAGTTACAATTTTATCCATTTGGTCATCGCTTTGGTTGACGAACTTCAGTAATTTCTTCACTATCCGAGAGCTTCTGGTTTTAATGCTTTTATCGGTGTAGTAGGGGTATAGTTTCTGTAGGGCTTTAGCGAGTCCTTCTATGTCTTGGGTGTAATTGAAAGCAATTGCCACCACGTCCTTGACACCTTGGGAATTTTCGAGAAAAGATTGTAGTTGTGTGTAACCGAGAGGAGCTAGTGATGGATCAGCTTCCAAAACCTGTTTCTCAGGAAGGAGCACATCGCTGGTTTTCGTGGTTCTTTCTTGGGTTTCTTAGAAGTGTGATTTACCTTGTGATTCTCAATTTGTTCAGAAGATTCAATTTTGGGTCTGTTGCTATTAGAAATATTTTGGTCAGTTCTTTCACTACTGGCGAGTGACATTGGTCTTTTAAATCCAGGGAAATGTCCAGTTGTTGAGGCAGGATATGTTTCACTATGTCCAGGCACTGTTCTTTCTATTGGAATTTCGGAGAGAGAAATACAATTACAATCTTGGTTTTGAGTTAAGTTTAGGATAGCTGATGAAGTTTCATCATGTGAATTTGTTGGAGGAAGGTCGGAAGTACTGGTTGCATTTTTGGGGTTTATCTCTGTTGTTTGTGGTTTCTCTTGTAGTTTAGGAAAATTGGACAGGTTGGGTTTGTCAATTTCAAGAATGTTGTGCTGAGAGGTTGGTTGAACATTTGGAACTGATATAACAGCTTAGGCTTTCACGGCCGGCGTTCATAATTAAATACAAGTTTTTCGGGCTTGTAGGCCGTGGTCCAGACAGGATATCTCCCGACGTTTCACCGGAAACTGTGTCCGGCATTATCAAGGGTTCCGCTCCTTTCCTTGGTCAGCAGTGGAAGGACCAAGGAAAGGAGCGGGACCCTTGATAATGCCGGACACAGTTTCCGGTGAAACGTCGGGAGATATCCTGTCTGGGCCACGGCCTACAAGCCCGAAAACTTGTATTTAATTATTTGGAACTGAGTTGTTACTGGGACAGTCTTTGGCCAAATGTCCCTCAGTTTTACAAATAAAGCAGGTGGGTGAGTCAGATGATAGGTAAATCCAGTAGTTAGTGCCATCGTATTCAATTTGGAGACATGCAGGGAGTTTATCGAAGTCTTCATTTTGGATGTACATTTGTCTTCGAAAGCTCAAAATATGAGAGAAACCTGGGATGGATAAGCCTGCTCTGATAGGGGTAATTTTAGACATGATTTTCACACCAATGTTTAACAATTCCTCTTCAATTACATAGTTGGGTATTACAGGACAAACGTTTGATAATATAATACGCTTGTTTTTTGTTAAGAGTGGTCGTATTTCCAAAGATACATTGTTTATTAAGATCTTGGGGTTTGCTAATATTAACTCTTCAACAACTTTCTTGATAGAAAGAAAAATACATATTCGTCCATTCGATATTCGTGAAACAAAACGAATGTTGTTAGGGCTAGTGAGTTTTCCTACAGCTAGCACATAATCTTTGATACTGATTCCATCTTGAGATTCAATTACGATAGCTGTTTCTTTGGAGGAGAGAGATTGAGCAATAGCAGAATAGCTTGACCTTGAATTTGTTTCTTTGTTAGTTATTGTAGTTGTCATTTGGGTGCCAGATGTACTGTTGTTACAATCAGGGTTATTTACAGTATTATACTAATTCGTTGGTTGATTTGGTACTTGGTGGGTTGATACGTCAGAAGTTTTATCAATCGCTGTGTTCGTTAAGACACACCGACCTCTATCAACAGAGGTGGTGGCCATTTTGGGATGATCAGAACAGAGTTTTAGGTTGTGTATTTTCCACTTCACGTACGGTGAGGTTCACAAATATTATGAATAATACTTACAAAAGTGTTGTAGGTATCTAGAATACTTTGATATACGATTCACACCCCAATGTGATATCCAAACACCTCTACAAATGAGATGTAACTACGGCAGAACGAACCTCGTGAACATTGTCTAGTCACAGCCTTCTCGACTCTCCGATTTCGATTTGTGTAACTTTAAATCAGAATAGCAAAGTCGTCAGAGATTTATCACCCTGGGGACACTGGTGTGATCTTTCTCGTTAATTCAATATCTAACTGATCCTAAAACACCCTTTGAATATTATGATTTGGGACCAGAATATTAGGTTTTATAAATTATTTTTTGGGTTTTCAAAAATAAGTTATTATTATTATTATTTTGTTTTCAATAGGTAGAAACGGTTTTTGAATAGACCTTTATTTTATCAAGAACAAAAATTACATAAGCTGCGCAAAGCTTAAAATTAATGCCTAATTGTTAGTAGAAAATCTGTTTGCAACGAGAGTCTTTACATAATGATACGTCAACAAATTATCACCGAGACCTTCACACTTTTCTGCAATATTTGTTCTCCTTAAATATGTTAGATGTTCAACCAAGGATGTCAGAAGTGATTTTCACACTCTAACCAGTTTAATTAATTTTGTTTATCTCTACTCTCTACTTAGTATAAAACAAAGTCCCCGATTCTTGGATGTTACGGGTAAACTCGAGAACCACTGGATGGATTTTGATGCGGTTTTCACCATTCTGCAAAGGATATCTCAAGGATGATTTATGTAGAAAATAATTTATTTATGATCAAAGGAAGCCGAGCAGTAAAGATTTCAGTGGAAAAGTAAAAAAAAACTGGCGTCCGAACGCTTTGTAAGTTTACGCTGGGCAAACCGTTAAAAATATCTAAATACTATGAGTGTAAGAATTGTTCAGCGTGAAAAGTTCTACAAAAAATCTGCGAGAGCATATGTCTATCTTCAATACATCGCCCACTGTAAGTGTTTTTACGTTTTAATTTCTTCTAACCATGTCCATTCAACTACTGAGGCGATAGTTAACGAGCTAGCTAACGGCCAGTCTATCATGCCTGTTACAGCCTAGCTAGTGGGCGAACTTATTGCCCCAGATACAGCCAGCTGCAAACCGTCGATGGTCGAGTCGTGTTGAGTTAAGACTTCTGAGAAGTGTGGTTGTGTCTGGAGTTTCCCTGGAAGTGCAACTCGGGTTTACTTCATTTCGCAGTCAAGAACTGAACCCAACGGGGTTAGGCTGACTGGTGTCGAACGTGGATCTCAGAGATAGTTGAGCTCAGAATTGAGGTTCCGGCAAGGAACGAACACGAGATCTTTTGAGGGAGTTTAAGTTATAAAAACCCCTAGAGAAAATACATATTAAATCACTGTTGTGATATGAACTAATACTGACATTATTCATTAATATAATGCAGGGAATATTAGTAGAATACGGCATTATTGGGCTGTATGAGGCATACAATACTGGACTGGAGCGCTTGACGTTTGTCTAATGACTCTGGAAAAGGGGCGGAGTTTCTTGGAGCCTTGTCACTCTACGTGACCTACTTAAGTCGTCTGGAGCAGGTCAGGGGGCTAAATTATTGTCAAGTTATTCCCCGTTTCAGAATGGAGAGGCTAGTGGAGTGAGGAGTTACCAGCGTAATTTAATGATTACTCGTGATTGGAGCAACGCAGTGACATGAGGTTTGCACCTATGTGAATGTTTAGCCGGGAGGCTAATTATCAAGCCAACATTGAAATCGAGGCAGATTTGATGGAACGCGCAGTGACACAGTAATTGGAGGTTAGCGGATAGATCTAGCCATGGTTTCGGGGAATTTTAGATGACGCCGCGTGGGCACGCGCTGGCAAAGGCAATTAATATTAATTAATTGGCCGATCGATCCTCGAGCACGCATACAGATCTGTGACCAGCGAGGAAAAAGGAACCATATAAACGTTAATTCAAGACCAGAATCATACTGTGAGAGAAGATGAAACTGCAGGGGGGTTCTCGGTCTACCTTTTCTCTCCAAACGGATATAAGGGGGTGGACCCAGGACAGAGGGAGTCAGATGTGGTCAGTCGAGGCAGTCGAACCATACTTGAGAGCGAGGAGCACGTCACCCTAGCTCAGAGAAGAAAGGCGCGGACTGTAACATTCTAAGTGCAGCAACATATAATCATGCATTAAGTCATGAATTAATAACGAGTAATGTAATCAGTTGAACCGCAGTCTAGTGCGAAGTGCGCGTTACCGAAGTCGAGAAGGGATGCTCGGACTTCAACATGAAGAGCCGTGCCGCAAGACATTTATTAATACCATTTATTAAGGACAGTCGTGCCATATTTGTATAGTCGGCATTACGAGCGAGTGTTATTGTGCACGTAGGGAATGTACCGTGTGATATACAAGTTAGGACAATTGAGAATAATAATTTGTACAAGTACAATGTACAATGGTTGAGCGCAGTATGTAAACTATTGCTTAGATAGATCATAGGATGTTGGACTGCGCAGAGATAAACTTTATTATGCGATTGGTGAAATTTCATAAGAATACCAATATAATTAACGCTCAGGACGATATGCAAGCATATTTAAGCGATATCAGGAAGTTTATCGAAGGATAGAGATTGATAGACAGTTTGGGGAATCGATAGGAATTCTTAGGCAGAGAATCGAGACTTTCAATCAGGATGCGGTTAGCAGCGAGGAGGAGATCTTCAACGTCTGCATTTCTGATATCTTGCCAGGAAAAGTCAACCAGTAAGAAATGTAAATTGTGACCGTGTGATTGTAGTGATGATCTGTTAAATACCTGTAAAATTAATATTGTAACAAGTGCTATAAAGTGTTGTGTGAATAAGGAGGCAACAGCTTCAATATGGAAAGGAAAAGTGCCGTGTGTCTTGTAAGGCAAAAGTTATGTAAAATGTGTGTTATCAGTGTAGGAATGCCTTGAAAATTTTGCAAATAATGGCGGGCATAACTGGAAGAAATGCGTGGTTGGAGCCACCAGACTAGCGATGTAAGTACCCAAAAACCATGATTTTGTAGCAGTTATAGTCCACTGTATGTTGAGTGATATAAAAATTATAAAATATGCCAATAAGAATCAATTTTAGGAGGTTGAGCCTCAAATTAGTATTGTTGTGTTGATTTTAGTCAAGTTGAGATGTTTTTGTACATCATTGAGTGGATAAATCGTTACCACTATTGTAAAATGGCAATTCAGTTATATAAAAACTTAACGTAACGAACACGGATGTTCGGTTATATAAATGGTTACGTTGTGTCGGGTTATTGTAATTCATGTCAGTAATAATAATAATAATAATAATAATAATAATAAAAAGTATAAATGAATACACATCAGGGAAAAATGGTTGTAAGCAAAATATATATATGCTAATTGGAATATTTATCTATCCAAGCAGTGATATTATACATAAAGGGCTAAGAAAAGCAATTTAATATCAGAGTATATTGTGATAATGGGAATAAATATGCAAGAATATAGGGAATGCAAGAGTTTAATAGAGAATTGAATTTGCAGCTTGTGAATAAGCTTGTAGAGGAATTGATAGATTTATCTTACTAATTAAAGGACGAGATCATAGCACAATAGTCACGGAAGCCAGGTAATCTATTCGACGTGTGAAATCTCGTATAGCCTAGGGCATACAGAGATGTTTATTATGGCCAGAGCGTATTTTAGTGATTGACCCTAGCTCTATGGATTGCCATGAAATGTTCCGGGTTCGAATCCTGTGGTGTATGAGAGGATAACAATAGAAACCTCTGCATGATACCTGATGTCGACCGAGAACTTGTTATTGAAATAATTCAGCTCCTGAGAAGCGAATTTAATTGGCGGCAGGGTGTGCCTGACCGTAGCATCTATGAGATACCGGCTAGCCAGTTCGACCAGTGATTGATGAATCTCGTTCCTTCATATAATGAAACGGACCTATTGAGGCCAGTTATTAATATCCTAAGGTTAGGTATAAATATTTAAACACGCCATAACCTGTCTTGCATACAATTTAGTTGAAATCATATGGGATATGTGGGTCATTGAGACTGCACTATTGTAGTTAAAATCTTGTTACTGCTTGGAGATAAAGCAGAAGGGAGTCAGGAAGGGACAGCGCACGTGTTGTGACCGCGCTACTCAGTCCCATTGTATACAAGTAGCTCCGACGGGGAGAGTTTTAAACGACCATTGAAGGTTGACATTTAGAAGGGACAGACTTTAAAACCCTGGTTGTAATGAAGAGAGTCATTATTGTATTGTATAATGAATTTGTGTGGTTTGAAACACATTGTTAATTAAGGATCGTTCTTATTACGTAATACTTGGCAAACTTATGATTTGTTGGAAGTTACATTTTTTATACTGACAGTATTACTTAGCTCTGAAGGTCGTCACTAAATGCCATAGGCTATGCTCACGCAAGGGTAGCATAATATACCATCCGACACAGCGGTAACGGAATTTTTGAAATTGAAATCACAACGGCATGCAGTGGAACTGTAGAACAAGGGGACTGCAGAGGGGAACTGCAGAATGGGGTATAATTACATATAATTGTGGAGTTGCAAGTAAAATTGATGTGCAACCCATGAATTGGCTAATGCATGGTAAAGCATTTTGGTGGGAAAAGAGATACAAAGCACAAGTGTACGCATAATGTAAATTAAGAGGTGTTGAGAGTAAACAATTAAGCTTGTGAAATGAAAGAGGTCACAATAGGTGACATAAGATTATAAGTACAGTTTATGTGTAATTTACATGTGCATCAGCACACTTGAGAATGAATTTTGATGTCAATCTCAGGGTAAATGGATGAAGAATCATCTGGATTTGCAAGGATAAAGTGTGAATATTAGTGGATTGTAGGAGTAATTTTGCTTTGTTTTGTGTTATATTGTTGGGATTGTGATTTTGTGTGTTTGAAGCCATGATTTAGAGCTGAATTAAAGTCTTTAGAATAGAGTTGTGCTTTATCATTGTAGAGTTGATACCTTTTAGTCTCAGATCAAAAATATGCAACTGCTCAGTGGGTGGACGGTACACGCCTGAGGACTGATGCTGGCTGGAGGCAGAAGCATGTTTTCCATGGAAATTACTCACATGGGTACAGTACCAAGTTTTATTGCGTTTGGTTGGTTAAATCGCGAGAAACGTCTATTTAAAAGTCGCAAATTCGCGTGGCCGCTATATTGGTTTTGTAGTTACCAGTTTTTTCCAAAATCACATAGGTGAATTTCTAATAGTTCCCTTTATCACCGTACAAAATTCCAGGGTGATATCGGGAATAGTTTCGGAGATATTGAATGTCGGTGAATTATTTCGCACAGCCGCCATGTTGGATCGGTGAGACGTAACAAAATTTGAGGGCCACGGTCGGGGTTGTCCCGAATAGTGCTATGAACTAACTGAGTTTGATTGAGATCGCTTCAGCCGCTTAAAAGTTATTAGGGAACACACACACACACTCCTCACACACAAACACACACATACACACGGACAAAAGGTGATCTCATAAGCCTATTTTTCAAAATTGAAAATAGGCTAAAAATTGGCGATACAAATCCACACTTTCCTTGCCTGAATTATGAGAATAGGATGAATTTTGGCATAGTACTTAGTATTTCAGATGATAACAAGTAGTTCCGTGAAGAACTATACAGCCTATTTTCATATATCCTACTCATGTTAATTGCCGCTATCAACATACAAAATTTCAGTTTGAAGGTTGTGATAGATTCGTAGATATTGAGAACCGTCTAAATATTTCAGATGGTCGCCAGGTTGGATTTTTATTTTTGTACTATTACATTAAGATTATTGTGTACGTGTGGTATTTAAACTTCAATCGCATGATTAGACACAAGAAGTAAAAACGAGATTTTAAAATTTCGCACAGCTGCCATCTTGTGATTATGCAAACAATTGAAATAAATTAGATGCCAGTGGATTAACATTTGTATAAGTATTTAACGTGCAACGTTTCACTGCACTCAGATAGTTGATTCGCGAGAAACGTCCATTTAAATATTTATGCTTCGCGTCACCGCCATGTTGAATTTGTGCTCACCAGGTTACTTAAAGTCCTATAGGTTCATAGCCTCTAAGAACATAAAAAAATTCAGTTTGATTGCTGTAAAAGACTCAGATATTGAGAACCGTCTAAATATTTCGGATGCTCGCCATTTTGGATTGTTATATGTATAGGCCATAGAGTTATGTACCATTCAAGGACAATTATTGCCTAGGTTGATTATTCAAACTTTCACTTTCATCTCATGATTACGACACAAGAAATAAGAACTTAATTTTAAAATTTCGCACAGCACCCATCTTGAGGTTATGTAAACAATTGAACTAAATTAGATGCCAGTGCATTACAATATGTAAAATCATTTACAGTACCATATTTCACTGCGCTCAGAGAGTTAAATCACGAGATAAGTCTATTAAAATGTTTCAACTTCGCTTGGCCGCCATGTTCGTTTTGTACTTTACCGGTTTATAAAATTTACATAGATAAACTTGTATCAGTACCCTTTATCACGGTACAAAATTTCAGGGTGATATCTGTAATAGATTCGGAGATATAGAATGTCAATGAAATATTTCGCGCAGCCGCCATTTTGAGGTTATGTAAACAATTGAACTAAATTAGACTCTGGTGCATTACAATGTGTATAAACATTTGCTGTATCAAGTTTCATTACGTTTGGATAGTTAAATCGCGAGAAAAGTCTATTTAAATGTCTCAAATTCGCTTGGCCGCCATGTTGGTTTTGCAGTCACCAGGTTTTTGAAATACTCATAGGTGAACTTCTAGTAGTACCCTTTACCACCGTACACAATTTCAGGGCGATATCGGTAATAGTTTCGGAGATACTCAATGCTGGTGAAATATTTCGCACAGCCACCATCTTGTATTGGTGAGACACAATAAAATTTGAGGGGCACGGTCGGGGTCGGCCAGAATAGTGCTATGATCTTACCGAGTTTCATTGTAATCGCTCCAGCTATTTAGAAGTTATTAGGACACACACACACACACCTCACACACACACACGCACACACACGCGGACAAAAGGTGATCTCATAAGCCTATTTTTTTCATAAAATGAAAATAGGCTAATAAATGGGGCACTCGCTGCAATCAAGTTCTTTGTAACAAATGCAGCCTGTATTTTCGGTGGACTAACAGAAATACCAATGCAATGATTCTTGTAAATCAAAATGGCCATTATTTCTCATGAAGAAAGAAACAGACATACAAAAATGTAATACATTAGTCTTCATAAAGTTGCCCAAAACGTACAAGAAACCTAATTTGCCATCAAATTAACAAACAAGCTAATGATACGATTTCACTTAAAAACAAGTAGTTCCGTGAAGAACTATACAGCCTATTTTCATATATCCTACTCATGTTAATTGGCTCTATCAACGTACAAAATTTCTGTTTGATTGTTGTGATATTGAGAACCATCTAAATATTTCAGATGGCCGCCAGGTTGGATTTTTATTTATGTACTATTACATGAAGATTATTGTGTACGTGTGGTATTCAGACGTCAATCGCATGATTATGACACATGAAGTAAGAACGAGATTTTAAAATTTCGCACAGCTGCCATCTTGTGGTTATGAAAACAATTGAAATAAATTAGATGCCAGTGGATTAACATTTGTATAAGCATTTAACGTGCAGTGTTTCACTGCACTCAGATGGTAAAATCACGAGAAACGTCCATTTAAATTTTTAAACTTCGCGTCGCCGCCATGTTGGATTTGTGCTCACCAGAAGACTGAAAGTCATATAGGCAAACTTAAGTTCATAGCCTCTATGAACATTAAGGAAATTCAGTTTGATTGCTGTAAAAGCTTCGTAGATATTGAAAACCGTCAAAATATTTCAGATGCTCACCATTTTGGATTGTTACATGTATAGGCCATAGAGTTATGTACCATTAAAGGAAAATTATTGCGTAGCTTCATTTTTCAAACTTTCACTCCGATCGCATGATTACGAACAAGAAATAAAAAATTATTTTATAATTTGGCACAGCCGCCATATTGAGGTTATGTAAACAATTGAACTAAATTAGATGCCAGTGCATTACTATATGAATAATCATTTACCGTACCACATTTCACTGCGCTCAGAGGCTTAAATCACAAGGAAAGTCTATTAAAGTATTTCAAGTTTGCTTGGCCGCCATGTTCGATTTGTACTTTACAGGTTTTTGAAAATTACATAGATAAACTTGTAGCAGTCCCCTTTATCACCGTACAAAATTTCAAGGTGATATCATAAATAGTTTCGGAGATATTGAATGCCATTGAAATATTTCGCACAGCCGCCATTTTGAGGTTATGTAAACAATTGAACTAAATTAGACCCCAGTTTATTGCAATGTGTATAAACATTTGCTGTACCATGTGTCATTACGTTTGGATGGTTAAATCGCGAGAAAAGTCTATTTAAAAGTCTCAACTTCGTTTTCCGCCATGTTGCTTTTGTAGTTATCTGGTTTTTGAAACTCTCATATGTGAACTTCTAGTAGTTCCCTTTATCACCGTACAAAATTTCAGCGTGATATCGGTAATAGTTTCGGAGATACTGAATGCTGGTGAAATATTTCGCATAGCCGCCATGTTGGATTGGTGAGACATAATAAAATTTGAAGGGCACGGTCGAGGTCGGCCAGAATGTTGCTATGATCTTACCGAGTTTCATTGAAATCGCTCCAGCTGTTTAGAATTTATTAGACACACACACACACACACACACTCACACACACACCTCACACACACACACACACACACACACACACACACGCACGCACACACACACGGGCAAAAGGTGATCTCATAAGCCTATTTTTTCAAAATTGAAAATAGGCTAATAATTATGGTTCTGTTGAATATTATTATTAGTACATTATGCAACGAGCCTATAATGGCAATAATTAAGACACAAGTATGTTTATAAAACGAGCGAAGTGAGTTTTATAATTTCCATACGAGTGTCTTAATTACCATTTTAGGCAAGTTGCATACGACTGTTTATGTTCGACGAAAATTATAACTTTATTATATGTTCTAACATGAATGAAAATCCACAGCCTGCTTCCAGTCTCCGACCGGGTCAGAAATGGAATGAATGAAGCCCCCATCTAGTGGCGAGGATATGAACTGTGCCGGCTGCCGAGGCCTGACGCACTCCTCTGGGGCAATGATCAAATGAATGACATATGAAATGAAATGATAGTGGAGAATGAAATGTTGACAGGGAAAACCGGAGTACCCGGAGAAAAACCAGACTGCCTCCGTTTTGTCCAGCACAGATCTCACATGGAGTGACCGGGATTTGAACCACGGACCCAGCGGTGAGAGGCCGGCGTGCTGCCGCCTAAGCCACGGAGGCTGTATGTTCTAACATAAATATTCATAAATACCTGTCGATATTCTGCAGGTTGACTTCTTCTGCTTGGGAATTGTGTGGGCTCAGTATTTGATCTCTTCCCAATAACGGATCCCAAAGGTTTGAAACGTTGTTTATCCTGAAGTTGCACCAACAGATAGCGCACAGGTACTATGTATGATCATTTTGTAATTTTGGTCAAATAACAAAAAATAGGCTGTTACAAACCCTTTAAAATTTAAATGTATCGTATTATCTACGAGTTATTCTTGTAATCTGATACGTATAGAATGTCAACGGAAGGCAAATCAATTTAGTCCCAAATAGAACAGTAACGATATCTGGCGGAAAGTTTCGCAAAAGGAATCCATTTACTGAACAGGGAGCTGGATTATAATTTCTGTGGAACTAATGTCACACGCTTGCTTCCTCCATGACGTTATAGTGTCTTTATGTAAACAACTGCATTCACTAAAATTGTCGGCGAAATCTTACGAATGTGTTGAAATTGGAGTTGCGGATATTAAGGTAAAGTGCTATTTCTTTTGCAATATTGCCCGGTTTGTTTATGCATTGAAACTACAATGGTTGATCCAATATAGGCTACATTGTCAACTTTCAAATAATGTAATTCATGTCCGGCATGTTGGATTTTCAGTACATGTCAGACGCTATCCTTACCTAATTGGTCAATGAATGAAAATATTGAGCTCTGATTGGTTGGAAAAACTGTCTTATAATGAAAAGTAGTACTTTAATGACACCCATTATGATACAGTTTTCTGACATAATATTTACATATCGATATCGTCGACCATAAATAATATGAATGCATAATAATCCCGTAGCATGGCCGTGCACATTAAATCGCTCACCAAGGTTCGGAGGTGCTGATTTGGCAGTGGCTGTGTGTGTCTCTCGGCGATCAAAAATATCTCCACGTTATTCCAGAAGCTGCCGCAACAGCTCCTCTCCATGTAAGATATGAAAATGTCTGAGCATTGACACATTAATGTAAGTGGTTAGATGGTCCTTTCCGGACAGCAGGAGGTTTGGGTTTGAATACAGACTCACATCACATTTTCAAGTCATACTCAACTGATATAACTGTTCCAAGGATATAAAAATAAAAACCCCTTGCACTACAGCCCAAGAAGGACCTAGGCCTACCAAGCGACTGCTGCCCAGCCATTTGGCTGCAGATATTGGGGTGACGCGTGGTCAGTGCGTCGCGTCCCCTCAGCCGTTAATCTTGGTTTTCATGACCGGGTTCTCTGCCTCACTGTCAGACAGCTACCCAATTGTCCTCACGAGGCTGAGTGTACCCCGTTCCAGCCCTCACGTCAGTTTCTAAAATCCCTGACGGAGCCGGGAATCGAACCCGGGGCCGGCCGTTCCAAGGAGAGTTATGTCCTAAATACCATTTTCAGCAGATTAAATCTATGCGTACGCCTCGACATAGTTTATTTGTACCAAGCGTTGAGACAAGCGCTTCAATACCTCCTGAAAATGGCGTTGGTGACTGCTTGCAGGGAGGGACTTCACCTGTGATGGATGACCTGGTCTGTTCCACGAAATGAGATGTGGCGTCAACCCTAATGCGACGCCTTCGACAGAACCTCATTTAAGCTGATCGCATCCTCCGTTCACACATTTGGCGTGTTCTTCACGAATATAACAATGGCTGGCCACCAAACTGTCGACAGCTCAATTCCAATCAATCCTTAGGTAGAAATCATAATTATAGCATTAATCCTCAGAAAATAAGTCCTCTGTGTTGAATCACCAAGTGCCACCAATCTTCCTTACTCCAATAAATCCATTATCGTGTTGATGCCAATTTTAGTGCCAATGGTAATGTGTGTTTCCCAAAACCTGAAAGAAATTTACATGAGAGTAATAATAATAATAATAATAATAATAATAATAATAATAATAATATAATAATAATAATAATAATAATAATATCGTATGGCCTCGGGTGCCAGGTGCAAACTTTGTAATTTGACACCCAAAGGGTAGCTTGCATGCCGAATTTCGTTGTTCCTTGAAGCACTATGCAAGTCAAGGAGGTTAGATGTCTAAGCTCCTTGATCACTATATCGCTTTCTAGTAGAGAAAGGAGGAACTTTGTCTTGGCGGAAACTCCCGAGATTAATTTTGCCATTATGAACACGGCCTACAGAATTCAATGGGTTCTTTGACATGCCAACATCGTATGACATACGTGTCGTAATTTTTGACGCCTTTCAAAAATAAATTTACTTGCATGACTAATTTCTATAGTCAAGCGATCATCATAAGATTCTTTACACGTAGGCCGTAAAATGTATGCCTACAAGTATGGGTGGTATTTACAATAGCCTATATCTGTATATAGGCTACTCATATTTTACAGCAGTTATTATAAACTTGCTCAACTTGTCCAGATTTGGTATTTTAATGTGATTTTTTGTTAAGCCAAAACACGTATCCAGGAAAATTCATGCCCCGAGATTGCTCCCAGATGGAACCTACCGTTTGAAATCTAATTCTGACCTGTATCAACAGTTAGAATCAGCCAATACCAGTATGCGACGTAGGAGGCTTAAGTTCTACGGGCACCTACAACGAATGAACAGCTACAGGCTTACCAAGAAGATCTTCTCTTTGGTTAAAAGCTACAAGACTGGAAGCCTGTGGCTTAATGAAGTACTAAAGGACTTGGATTCGGCTGGAATCGCTGACCGAGGTATAGGAGATCGTTCTAAATTTTGTGCTATGGTAGAGTCTTGGACCCCACCACCTAGAGTCCCTAAATGTCGGATGCCCCTTTCGCAGGAGAGAAAGGAGAAATTATTAGGAGGACTCAAGAGATATTGGGAACGGAAAAGAACATCGAAGAAGAACTAGTCATAAGCGCTCCGTAGTGGGCTTAATTCAATAATAATAATAATAATAATAATAATTTTTAGTGGTTATTGACTTTCAAGTTTGCTTGGTAAGTGTGATATCTGTGATTGTTAGTGAATGGTAAGGTTGGTGTTTGTATTGGAATGGATTAAGAACTTAGCTGGTTATTTGAGCGATGTAGGAACCGTTCTCGTGGAGCTGCTACCAGTAACACTAACAAATCCTGACAAGTAGCGCAAGGTTATAATAACTGCTGTAACTAAATAAGTGTATATTTTAAATACCATCACCCACGTATTTGTAGACATAGATTTAACGGCCTAAGTGTAAAGGATCTGATGATGGTCACTTGACGATCGAAACTGGTCATCCAAGTGAATTTATTAATCTCATGCAATTTTCTTCAGCTTTAGGGAAATACCCATTATAATTGGTTACAATCATTTTGACCGACTGAAAAACATTAAATTTCGATTACTAAGGCCACACTGAAAAATGGCATCCAACACGATAATGAGTACATTGATTTGATTGGCTAATGTTGAACAATCCTGAACTTGTCTTCCTTCTAAAGTGTGCAAGTGGTGAATTGTAGAGCAGGGGTTTTGTACTGTATTCCAACTGATGGTCACCCTCGACAAAGCAAAGTTGTCAATGGCTTCCGATTTCGTGAAGAGGCTTTCATAAGGTATTTTTGAGTTAGCTCCTTTTGTATTTCTAGATGAATTGGGGTGGACCGTCTCATTTTTACCTTCCTCTTTCTGTCTGACCCATTCGCAGGATTCAGAGTATTTATTTTCTCTCGACCTCTTTTTTCTTTCTTTTTTTAGCGTATGGCTCTTAGTGCCGGGAGTGTCCGAGGACATGTTCGGCTCGCCAGCTTTTTGTAGCTACTTCGAGACGGACACCCAATGGGTGAGCTACAAGTACCGTTGGGGAGGAAAGTTGGAATGGAAGGGCGAGGAGTTGGAAGGTAGCGGCTGTGGCCTATAGTTAGGGACCAACCCCGGCATTTGCCTGGAAGGAAGATGGGACACCACAGAAGACCATCTTCAAGGTTGCCGGCGGGGGGATTCGAACCTCCTCGCCTCCCGGATGTGAGCGACTGCCAGCAGTCATGCCGTAACGACCACGGCTAACTCACCCTGTTCTCTCGTCCTCTTAATAGGAGGCGATAGCCAAGTAGTTACATCCTCTGAAACACAATTATACTTGTCGTCAGCATGGCTGTGGACTTTCTCGTATGTTTTCTTAATCAACGCGTTCGAAATCTAAAATGTGGCTTCATTGAATGTGAAGATTTTTGTTTGTTTGTTATTAAATCCAGAATATATTAAATACGGTAAGATGCCTGAAGCTATACTGTGATCAGAAGAGGCTCGTTTCATAATAAAGAGTCTCCTACTGTATGTTGTGGAGCTCTGAAGCTCCTTTGCGTTAAGCTCAATATTGCACAAAACTCGTGGCTGTTGAATATAGATAGAGGCATGCCTCGCGATAAGTTTTGTGACCGGCAGTCTGTACGTGAGCAACATACAGAGCCCTTCCTTTCCAGACCGATCGCATCTGCCAGATTTGAAATCAAATGTTCTGCAGCATTGTGGGTGTGTGTGTATTTAGCGGGAAATGTTTGAAGTAATGCGCAAAGCATTCATTAAAACACTGCAGCACTCGCCCACTACGCCTGAGGGGGCGGGATCAAACGTGAACTGTTGGTTGCCATTTTAAGAGACTCGTGACAGCACATTTACCTGGTATATTAAATAAACCCTCCTAGGCATGATTTTTCACTGTAGCGCCTTTAGACTCATAGTAATTATGTGAGTCTTATCTCTCTATATTGAACCCTTATTGATCTACGATAAATAAGCATTCATAATTTATTATTATTATTACTGCAGTCCAGGCAGTACATGAGGAAGTTGACGAGAATAAAGGCAGGGTAGCGTGTCGCAATGATTGCCACATAAGGTGAGCTTGTAGCTATTCTTGAAGAACGGCCTGGTAAAGCTGAGTTCAAGGCCAAATTGTGTAACAACTTGCACCAGAATTGGAATCACAAAGGGGTAGTCACGAGTTACTTACAACCGACCTACGATTGAATCAACCAATCGGGAGAGACCACGCCAATATCACGCGATGGATGGCGTCAGTGGTAAAAAGCGCGCGGAATTGATTATCTAAAGAACCGCCGATCGGAATTATCTCCGCACGAGTGCGATGAGACGTTTGATTTATTTGAAGAAGATTGATACTAGTCCCATCTGTGTGAGATGAAAACTCTGGAAAAATTTTCTAAATCCACCCCACTCCTCCGTACCCTGTCAGTTTCTAATAAATTGTTCGACGAGAAGCTGTTCGATGTCTTTTCTGTTCGTGAGCTCTGTGAGCTAACTTCACGCCCGTTTGCATAACGATTTTTACGCTCTGATATACTCGAAGTTATTTTATTTGTGAGCTCTGATGAGCTAAACTCACGCTAGTTTGCGCAGAAAATTTTAACGCTCTTAATTATTTGAAGTCAATTACTTTGTGAGCTTTGTGAGCGAAATTCACGCCAGCGTGCGTGATGATTTGAAACTTGTAACATTATCTTAAAGACGACTATTTCAGCTCTTAGGGGCAAGACTTGTAACATTCTAATTAGCGCTCACCCGAGCGAAGGTCATGCAGAGCCGTGTAGAGATTACCGAGCGAGATAGCGACTGTGAGTCAGGCAGTCTTAGTAACTTGTTTGTCGAGCCAGTGGCGTTGGACTCGAAGTGTGTATTCCATGTATATTTTTTTAGCCTACTTTCGATTTTTGCAAAAAATGAAAGTAGACTTATGAGATCAACACAGGGCGAAAAAAGTGTGTCTGTCTGTGTGTGTGTATGTGTGTGTGTGAGTCTGTGTGTGTCTGTGTGTCTGTGTGTGTGTGTGTGTGTGTGTGAGTGTGTGTACTCTGAATGTCTGTCCCCCCCCTATCAATTCGAACACGGTGAATGCGAATTGAACGAAATTTGGTACAAAGGTAGCACTAGCAAAGGACACCTCAGTGTCACGTTTTATATCGCCGCCATCTTGACGGAAACGTAATGGCGGCCACACAAATGTTCAAAGCTTAAATCAAATTACGACTAACCTAATCATCCGATCTCTACCAACTTTTGCAACGACATACCTTTATGGGGGGAGCATCCTTTGACCAAACCAATAGGTCATCAGCGTAATAGTTTGCGGATGGCGGCCATCTTTGTGTGAAAATCGATTCCCCCTATTAATTCGAACACGGTGCAACCGAATGGAACGAAATTTGGTACAGAGGTAGTACTAACAAAAGGCACCTCAGTGTCATGTTTTATATCGCCACCATCTTGACGGAAACGTAATGGCGGCCACACAAATGTTCAAAGCTTAAATCAAATTACGATTTACCAAATCATCCGATCTCTACCAAATTTTGCAACTACATACCTTTATGGAGGGAGCATCCTTTGACCAATCTAATAGGTCATTCACCTAATAGTTTGCGGATGGAGGCCATCTTTATGTCAAAATTGATTCCCCCTATTAATTCGAACAAGGTGGAACCGAATGGAACGAAATTTGGTACAGAGATAGCACTAGCAAAGGGCATCTCAGTGTCATGATTAATATCGCCACCATATTGACAGAAACGTAATGGCGGCCACACGAATGTTTAAAGCTTAAATCAAATTACGACTAACATAACCATCCGAACTCTACCAAACTTTGCAACAACATACCTTTATGGAGGGAGCATCCTTTGACCAATCTAATAGGTCATTAGCCAAATAGTTTGCGGATGGTGGCCATCTTTATGTCAAAATTGATTCCCCCTATTATTTCGAACACGGTGGAACCGAATGAACGAAATTTGGTACAGAGGTAGCACTAGCAAAGGGCACCTCAGTGTCATGTTTTATATCACCGCTATCTTGATGGAAACGTAATCGCGGCCACCCAAATTTTAAAAGCTAAAATGTAATTACGACCAACCTAATAATCTAGTCTCTACCTAATTTTTCAACACCATATCTTTATGTGGGAAACATATTCTGACCAAACTGCAAGAACATCAGCCCAATAGTTTGCAGATGGTGGCCAAGTATGTGTGCAAACCGATTCCCCCTATCAATTCAAACACGGTGAAACCGAATTGAACGAAATTTGGTACAGAGGTAGCACTAGCAAAGGGCACCTCATATTCATGTTTAATATCCTTATAGCACGTTGTATTTCAACAAGCTCCTACAACCAACATTCAATCATACTCCTTGAAAAGGACAAAGAGTTATAACAAAACCCATGCATATAGGAGAAAGTAGGCTATATGTTCTTTACTGAACATCTTGTTTTAAGTGTATTTTTCATGTGTGTATTGCGCGTGTGTGAGCGATATTTAGGGAAAGTCTTCGTAATTAATCGCATAGGACTAATTGTGGGAGAATTTAGTAACCCACAAACGATTATAGCCAGGTCAAAATAATATCATTGAACTTTTCTTCCAAGGAGACTACATCAAGATGTCCAACATGTGGTCAGGAGTTGGGATGACGTCCGGCGCTTCAACGAAGACGAATATGGAGTGCTAACTTTTCCATAGGGAAATGGGCTAAGATGGATGTCATAATGTTCTGCAAGCTGAGACGGTGACGTACAACAATTGATTATTCAATTATGTAGTTAGATTGGCGTGGGAACTTTTATAAATAGTTCATTTTGTCTTTTCTTGTTTTAGAGTGTTAGGTAGATTACATTAGAAAGCTAACTATTGCAATGGGTACCATGTTTCGACTTCCGGAAAATGTCGACATATCTTCGCGTTTCTCATCCCCCAGACCCCAAAACCACGGTCAGTTCAAAAGTGTATATATAATTTATGTATATATGTATCTATATATATATATATATATATATATCAGTTTCTTGTGGACACGATAACTGCCGTAATTTTGCACCAATCACTTTGAATTTTTTTACATAATATGTATCCCTATAAAATCTTGGTCGAGTTCGTTAATGGGCAAAATCGGTCGAAGGGGGTGAAAATGGGGGGATTTTATCGAAAAAGTGAAATTTCGCTATAACTCTCTTAATACGTGAAATATCGAATCCATTCAAAGTTCATAATATGTGTCGGATAAGTGCCAAAAATTTATGTCAAATAAGTTTTTTGATAGCACCAACCATTGACCAAAGGGGTGGAAAAAGTGGGTTTTTCGGGAAACATTAATCATATCTCTCTTAATTGGCACAATATCAAAACCGTACAAAATGGAAAATATTCCCCTAATGATTACCTAAAAATTTTGTCTGAAAGAATTTTTGATATGACCCACCATTACGCCAAGGGATGAGAAAAATGATTTCGGAATTTAAAAAAATGCCAAGTGCCATCAGAGGTTACCATAACAACGCTTTTAAATTGATAAGGGATGATCTATCAGAGGTTGCCAAGACAACGCCATTGACGAGATCACATTCATTTTTAGCCTACTTTTCACACTTTTCAAAAATGAGGAAAAAGTAGACTTATAAGATATATCCGGGAAAATGTGTCTGTCCTTCTGTCTGGCTGTGTGTGTGTGTCCCCACCCCTATCAACTCATAAACGGCTGCAGCAATCGAAACCAAATTTAGTATGAGTAAAGATGTATACCGGAATATCTCAGGCCCATGATTGAAAAAGATGCCAGTGCTACCAACTGCTAAAAGAACGCACTAGAAATTTGAGCTCCATGTTGGATATCTTGGAAGGTATACATGGGAGCTTTTCTAAAATTGGCCCACATGTAGATAATACTATTTCAGTTTAATTTCCAGGTGTCCATACATGACAGCGTTGCCAAAATAATTTTAAGCCTTCTGATAAGTCCAATTTTAAATGCATATAACTTCTACACTATCAATTGGATTTCAACCAAATTTTGTATGTAATATGTGTACATAAACATATATGACTGAGTGTATTCTTAAGAGCCACCAGGGCTGCCAACTGTTAATAATTGCTCTCTATTTTGTATCCAAATATATCAGAAAGTATGCAAGCCGACAGCTTTAAACTATGCACACGTAATTTACCCGACATTTTACATTAATTTGGAGTAACTCATATACGTCAGTTCTACCAACATGATTCTAAGCCTGCTGATAGGACCAATTTTTAAATACATGTAACTTCTATACCATCAAATGGATTTCATCCAAAATTGGCACAAAAATATATAATATTTCAGATTATTTCTGACCAGCACTCGCATAACATTGTTGCCAACATGCTTTTACGTGTACTAATAGATCCAATGTCTAAATCCATGTAACGTCCTTTGGACTTCAACCACATTTTGTATTCTGTACCTTAGGAGATGGAAGTAAGAATATATTCAGTCACCAGAGCTGCCAACTGTATTGCTCTATTAGGCTACATTATGCCTAGTATACCTTATTTCGAACTAATTAAGACATTTCGATATTACCCACTTAATTTCGTCATTATTCTAGATAGGTTCATATACTGTAGATTAATCTATGGCATGAATCTTAATTTTAAGAAAAGTAGGCTCTTTAGTTCGTCACGGAACTTCTTGTTCCATCTGACTACGAGGGAAGCGGCTAACTGGTAGCATGCTGAACTTCTATGCCCAAGGTGCTGGTTCAAAGCCGGACAAAGTCGCCGGATTTTCTAAGAGCGCTAAAAATCCGTCAGCATGCTTTCCTTCGGAGGGGAAGTTACAACGTTCGTTGCAAGTTGCTGGTTGCGGTGGCATCTAGCTGCCAAGTTGACAGCTAGGTGTCGTTGACGTTAGTATTTGGTACAAAATTAGGTACTACTACTTAAAATTGACCGTCTGCAGACCTTACCTGAATTACAGACTTATGCAGTCATCAAAATTAACACCGTTTATCAGACAGATTCTACACACACCCAATGTACACGGGGTTACATGACCACCTTGTCGCAGCCCCTAAACTGAGGAACCAACCAACATCTCTGCGGGAGATAAAATTTTGCGTGAAGAAGTAACAGACTGTTAGATAGTTACACATTAGTTCCAAACCTTGCATAAGGACAGTGTGATCACAAGTATAAAAATTAACCCCAAATGACAAGAAGGTTACCATCCCCATAAGACAGTAAAATGTTAAAAGTATGCATAGAAAGACGAAAAAATGTTAACTAACCTCCAATTGTAAAATACTTTCCCGCAATAAATGCGGTCTGATCCTCCTACGAAAACCTGCATATTTTTCCTATTATAGCCTATCCCCTAGTTTGCCCGGTGAAATCTACCTCCGCCTTCCGGCGTGCCGAGAGGAATTTTATTTTTCTATGTACCGACACTAATTGTTTTAAATGTACGTTGGCTTGTGGCCAAAGTGTTTGTTGTATATTTGTTTTTTTCTTGGAGTCATATTTAATGTGCACGGCGCGTGTACGTGATGCTTATCCATGCAAATGCGAAGCCCGTTACATTCGATAAGTGGTGCTTTATTAAAGTTCATATTTGTGATAGGAAAAGGGAGGTAATTACTGTAAGATGTTTGCTGAACAGGTTATTATTCATATTAGGGTTGCCAAGTGCAACGATTTAAGATGTAATTGTAGAACACCTTCGTTCTAATTTGATAGATTTTTTGTGAGTCCTTTTCAGGTTAATTAGTCACGGCGTAGAACGGTGGTGACGGCACGTGGAAAATATTTATGTCTTTTTATTTCAGGATCTGTCAAACCCATACGTGTGGTTCTGTGTGTGTTACTGTGTCAGGTGTGTGTGTTGATTCTACGTGAAGAGGGGTAGAGGTCCTACCGCCCTCGTATTTTGTTGTTGTTGTTGTTGTATTTTGATGGAAAGGCAGGGTGCTCTAGGGAGACCGCTGTTCCTTGTCCATATTTGCTGTTTTCTTGGATTTCCTAGTGGAAATGCCGGGATATTTTGTTCTGACACACACACACGTATTATTGTGCTTTGGGGCACGCTTCTTCGATACACACGTGGGTTGACAGATATGCAGATTTCCACAAATCGCCCGTCTCGCCTGGTGACTTATTTTTGATAGGCAGTCCTGTTGTTCCGACTGGCCCCTTTAAGCTTTCATGGAGCAAACCTGTTCATTGTGATGGTCACTTTGGTACCATAATTAATTGGGAGTTCGCCATGTGTGCGACGGATTGTTGCATGTTGTATGGATAGATATTTGTGTTAATAATGTAAATGTTGGCTTTGAGCCTATTGATCTTGTTTATGACTCAATTCATGTAATTTTAGTATGTCACACACTGTGTGGTGTAGTGGTAGTGTACTTGTAAATTTGACGGCGGTCATATGTGTATTTCTTTTATTGGTCACGTGTTAACTTACTTGTGTTGATTTGTGTGAGAAGTCCTAAGTTTTTAGGCAGTAAATGTTTTTGCTACGGCAGTTTGATTCCAATTTCACGCGGAAATTTTTGTGTTGTATATTTTAAGTATAGGAAGTGTCGGTTTAGTTTTAAGTGTAGTATAGTTGTTCCCCGCGTCTGTCTAGCTCTAAGCAATGTGGATTCGTTGTCTGAATGTTCATTCTGGGTGATGACGAATCATGCATTCGATTGTACACATCGTGAAGCATGCAGAACGACACGCGCGCATACATTGTCACTTTTGTTGATTTTTCTCTGGGACACTTTGTCCGTGTAATTAATCTCTCCAGAGATTTGGCCTGTTTTGGCGTATTTTAATTATTTAAGTGGGAGTCATTTTGGGAGTTTGTGTTGTTAATTCTTTGTATAGTTAGGTGATTTGTTATTAAATTCATTGTTTTTAACCCTGGCTGCACTTTTTCCTGCATGTTATTTTGTTATATGTTACCCTGCATGTTAATGAAGCGCTTTAAACAACAACTTACGATATGGACTGTTACACCCCCCGAAATAGAGTCTCATAAGCTTCTTTGCAAGGGTTCATAAAACAAAAATGGCTCCCAAGTGGGACTGTTTTTGTTGTTGCTTCGCTGATCTCATATTTATTTCGTTGAGAAATAATGCCAGGTCAAGCGGGCAAAGTAAATTCAGTAAATTGAGGCGATGTTGTACCGCCATGTGCACTAATAAAATCACTGATTTCCTAAAGTTAGAGATATTGAACAAGGTGAGAATTTGATATTGTATTTGTTATAAACCTGTTCTGGCGCCCGGCATTAAAATTAGAAAATTTGCATATTATTTAACTCAGTCAAAGCAGGAAGGTGTTGCCTTATATTTGACATTTAATTAACTTTGGTTAATTGGTGTTTTTCGTAAATTCTGTTGGTTAGGAATTTAAAAGCAGATCACTAGGGGTTATTTTGTTGTTTGGGAATAAGAGTAATTTATTCAGTAAAATTTGTTACTGAAATTTTATTAAATTAGAATCAGTAATATTTAAATGTTATGACATGTATGCGTGTGTATGACTGAAATCTTAGTGCATGACCCTGTTTTCTCTGATTATATTTGTGTATTGTGCAATGGCGAGTGTTGAGGAGATCAAGGCATTGTTGGAACAGATGTCGATCCAAATGTCCGCGAAAACGGAAGAACAGTTGAAAATTCAGAGCGAGGAAAATAACAAACAATTAAAAGAACAGTTAGGGCAGATGTCCGCGAAAACGGAGGAACAGTTAAAGATCAGTGAAAAACAGTTACACGACATGAGCGGTAATATTTCGGTCCAATTAGATGTCCAGAAATTGGACACTGATAAACAATTTCACGAATTAAATCACAGGTTAACAGAACAGGCGGTAACACAAACAGAGCAATTAGAGAAGATCACTAATGACATCAATCAAAGTGTTAGGGAGGTAGAGAAACTGGCAGGTGAGGTCGCAGAGAATAACGTCAAACAATTGGGTGAAATTAAAAAGTTGGAAGCGAAATTTGACAACAAACTCGTACAATTTGACGAAATGGCGGCCGGTAAACTACAGCAGATAGAGGCAGCATGTGTCAATAACACCGCGGGAATAAAGAAAACACAAGATAAATTGCAGCAACAAATTAATTCAGTCGACAGCAACGTACTGGAATGAATAAAAGAAATGGATAAACTTGAGGTCAAGGCCGAAACAGAACGTAGGCACTTGCGTGAAAACTTAGAGGACCAATTAAGTAAAACACAGCAGGTCATAAGAAAGGAGGTTGGAGAACAATTAGTGAAAACACAACAGGTCATAAGGGAAGAGGTAGGAGAACAGCTCATTAAAAATCGGGATAATCTGGAAGACCAATTAATTAAGACCCAGCAGGTCATAAGAGAAGAAGTCGGAGAACAATTGGTTAGAACACAAGAGGTCATAAAAGAGGAGGTTGGAGAACAGATACGAGAACAGCTAGAGAGGAGTCAGGAAAGGAACGAAGAGAAAATTAACAGTTTGAAAAGTAGGATCCGAAGAGATTGGGAACAGCAGGCAAACACAAATAAAGAAGATAGGCTGACAATTTTAAAGCGGATGCAGGCTTTGGAGGAAGGCGTAAAATCTAAATTACAAGAGCACTCAGATTTAATAATCAAAAACGAAATTAGATCATTAGAGAAAGCTACATTATTTTCGGCTGAAAATATACCAGAAAAGCCGGCAAGCATTGGAAGTCCGGTAGGCTTGAAGTTGGCTGAGGATAACAGCCGGGGTCAAAGTCCCAAATTAACGAGCAACGCATTCCAAGAGTAGAGGGGAGAGACTTCCACACCACAACCAAACTTGGCACACGCCCAAGTAATCCAAGTCATTAGGGGAAACGATTTCAAGCCCGATAAATTCAAGGAACACTCAGGAACCACTCCCAAAGCCTTTTTACGACAGTTGACTGATTATTTCAATGATGAACATATCGGCCCCGAAAAACAGCTGTGACTCGTGGAGAAATTTTTAGACGGACCAAGCTTAACCTGGTATTTAAGCTTTAAATACACTTTCACTGACATGGCCCAATTCCGAGAAGCATTTTTTAAGAAGTTCTGGAGCCCTTCTTTACAACAGGGGTTAAGAATGGACCTGTATACAAGAAAATACCACAGCACGCATCCGACCAGATTTTCGGAATTCTTTAGCCAGCAGCTGGTAAAATTCCGCGATTTTGACGACCCCCATAGCGAGCAAAATATGGTTCTAACCATCGGGAAACAACTTCCCATGCACATTCAACAACTGTTAGTAGCCGGAAATATTCAGACCGCAGTGCAGGCAGAAGAACTACTCCGACACCTATACGAGACGAGTATGGTCAGTCCACAGACGAGAAGGAGAAATATGGAATGTGCCAACACGGCAGAAGTGGATCAGGGACTCCAAAATAGTCACAGCCAGGGGAACCAAACGAAGACTCAGTCCACAGGAACACAGTTTACAACGAGAAGGCAAGATTTTGATGGCAGGAACCAGTTCAACCAAAACAATCGAAATTTCCAGAATAACCGCGATAGATATAACCAGAATAACCAAAACCAGCACAATCAATGGACGTACCAGCGGGAATACACCAATTGGAGGGGAAACCAAAGACAGGGTCGACCTTACCAAAGAAATGGAGATGGCAGGTGGAACAACGCGAGGAACTATCGCCAGGAAAATAGGGGAGACTATCGCAACAATTGGGACGAGCGGTATGTCGAGTCACAAAAATACTTAGACCAATTAAATGCAGAAGAGACGGAAAAAGAGAAGTGGGGGCGTGCAACAGTAGAGGCGCGATGACAACCGGCGGAACACAACAAATGGGCCCCGGGATTAAAAAAAACTTCAATTGAACTAAAAAATGATAGTCTGAAAACGGGGGACGCCAGGGAGCGAGAGGAGCTGATTGTGGCCAATATATAGTAGAGTGGGTAGCATTCCCGGACGATTGCCTGGAGGAAGTGGTGAAAGACCGAGAAAACGTCATCAGACAATTGCCAATAATTTACGCACATATTGGAGGTATGAGGGTGAGATGTTTAATTGACACAGGTAGCCAGGTGAGCTTAGTCACTGAAGTTTTGGTAAAAGAAATCGGAAGAAAACAAATTGTTCAAATTATGCCTGTCCCGCTAATGAAAGTCAGAGGGGTAATTCCTGACAAGACCATCAATTGTAAACAGCAAGCGTATTTAGACCTGGAAATATTGAACCACACTTTTTCGCAAACATTCATTGTCATACCGAAGATGAACTATAACATTATTTTGGGAGCCAACTTCATCTGTGATTTTCATGCTGTAATTGACCTACATAACAACACTGTAAGTTTCAAACAAGTTGAGGGGTTGGATCACGTGGGTTTAAACATGGAAGAGAGTCCACTAGAGAGAGAGGCGAATACTTGGTCATTGAGGAATGCGCTAATGAGGCCAGAGATAAGAACTTGACGGAGGAGCGTATAAGCCAGACAGCAGTGATGGAAATTGACAGCCGAGATATTTCGCAGGAACTTTGGGTACATTTGGCCGAAGAAGAAATTAGCGGAACTAAATTTGAAATTCTACTTCAGGAGCGACTTAAGGAGGCCATAGTAGGGGAACCTGATAGAAGGAAACTGGAAGAAATTTTGAGATTACATAAAGGAGCTTTTGACACCGTACCTGGAAGAGTTTTAAATTTTCAATATGCCATTTATTTATTCGGTGGCGTAGTCGGTAGCATGCTGAACTGCTATGCCCAAGATAGCGGGTTCAAACCCGGCCGAAGTCGTCGGATTTTTTAAGAGCGTTAAAAATCCTTCAGTATGCCTTCCTTCGGAGGGGAAGTAAAGCCGGCGGTCCCATGTCATAGATTTATGGCATGTAAAAAATCCTTTCACAGACTAAACTTGTGTAAAGCAAAATTTGTTAGGTTAGATTTCGTCAGAACGCTCTATCAAAGTTCCAACGTTCACCACTAGGTATCATTGATATCTGGTGGCGAAAGTTGGAACTACTTGAAATTGAACGGAACTTGTAGCTCACCCTTTAGGGTATCCGCTGGAAGCAACTACAGACTCAGGCGAGCCGAACATGTCCTCGGACACTCCCGGCACTAAAAGCCATACGATAAATAAATAATATGCCATGAAAGTTACAGACTGGACCCCGTTTAAAAGTAAATGGTACCCGATCCCAGAGAAACATTTTGCTCAGGTGAAGGACATTATTACTAATTTATTAGAATCTGGCATGATAAGGAAAGCAGCAACCCCGTACCTGAACGCAATATTGGCTGTGGCCAAGCCAAATGGATCAATTAGGATATGCCTAGACGCGCGAGTTTTGAACAGTAAACTGCTAGTTGAGCATGACCAAGCACCTAGGATCAAAGATGTTTTGAAAGGCTTCCGTGGGAAGAAGATATATTCGAGTGTCGATTTGACAAACAGTTTCCACCATCTTGAACATGAAGAAAAATCTCAACTGTTGACGGGATTTTTATTCGATAACCAAAGTTATATCTGGTCTCGAATGCCCTTTGGCGTGAAAACTGCTGGATGTGCACTGATAAGAGCACTCGATAGGAATCTGACTGAGGAGGTCAAGAGCTTCACTACGAGATATGTTGACGACATATTAATTGCATCTGAAACAATGGAGGAACACCTGATAAACTTAAATAAACTTCTGGATAACCTGAGAACCATGAACTTCAAAATTAATCTAAAGAAATCACATTTTTGCCAGAGCGAGATTTTGTATTTGGGACATATAATTGATGTTGAGGGCGTGAGACCTAATCCAGCCAAGATTGATGCTATCAAGAAATTTCCCACACCAACTAAAGTCAAGCATGTAAGAGCATTTTTGGGAGTGACAGGCTTCTTCAAAAAAATTGCCCTGGATACACAGAAACAGTAGCACCTATGCAGGAGATGTTAAAGAAGGCAAATCGATGGTCACGGAATGAGGAGTGCGACAGGTCTTTTAGAGCCACGAAAGATTTATTGGAAAACTGTGTAAAGCTTGGATATCCGGACTTTGAGAAGCGATTTATTATTCAAGCAGATGCTTCATTGATTGGAATCGGTGCTATGCTGTACCAAGAGGACGCTGAAGAACCCAAGAAGAGATCGTACTTGGCATTTACGAGTCGTAAATTGAGGAAGCATGAGAGGAACTACACTGTGACGGAGCTGGAGCTGCTAGCAATTTTATATTCTCTTCAACAGTGGCCTAAGATGATCTACGGCTATTCCATTATTGTTAGAACCGACCACCATGCACTGACATTTTTATTCAAGACGACGATGGCAAGTGAGAGAGTTACGCGCTGGTCCATCTACATACAGCAGTTTGACATTACAATAGAGCATTGCCCTGGAAGGATGAACGTCATACCAGATGCCTTGAGCAGGAATCCTGAAGACGAGAACGAAGTAACAGCGGAAGTTCACACCATAACCCTAACACCTAAGGCTCGTGAGTTTTTGGCGAAATTAAAGGAAATTCGGAAGGAGCAAGAAGCAGACCCATGGATGATGATGATGATGATGATGATCAAATTCTACAGGAAGGAATTACAACCAGAGTCACCTGAATACCGAGAGGCCCGTGCTAAAGAAGCAAGATTTCACTACTTAAATAACTTGTTGCATAAGTACGTGGATGAGCATCATACCAAGCTGCGAATCCTGGTTCCAGCATCACTACAGAGAGGATTGACGTGGCATGTCCACGAGAGCCTAGCACATATCGGCACGGATAAGACTGAAGCTACGATAGGGGAGACGTTTACTTGGCCTAAGATGCGATTCACCATTGTGGAAGTGATAAGAACTTGTGACGCATGCCAGCGCACTAAACCGAACAACTTCATTATGAAACAACCTCCGAGACCACTATTACCTCAGAAGCCATGCGAGATGCTCGCTATTGACTGTTTTGGCCCTCTAGTCAAAGGAAAGCGTGGATGCCGACATCTTCTGGTGTGTGTCGATGTATTTTCAAAGATGGTCGTGTTATGTCCAATCCAGAAGACGACATCAAAACAAGTCCTCAGTAGAATTCAGAACAAAGTTATTCCGATGCTTGGGAAGCCGGAATCCATTTTATCAGACCTTGGTACTTATTTCACGAGCAATGTTTTTAGGCAAGGTCTGGAGAGCCTACGAATAAAACACATATTTTCAAGCATTCGTCATCCTTGTGGGAATCCGAGCGAGAGAACGATTCTCTGTGTTGCCAAATACTATAGAGTAATGATTCCTAACGATCATAATAAATGGGTTGACAAAGTAGGAGAGATTGAGATGTGCATGAACACCACTAAGCTCGAGTCGACGGGGCAAGTCCCACTAATTGTACACCACAACAGGTTGCCGGAGAGATCTTGGGACAAGATTATTCCATGTCCAAGGGATCCACTATTAGCGCATGAGTTGCGAATCCAGCGAACGAGAGAGCACGTGAGGAACCAAGCGGACCGAAGACTCACAAGATACAGAGGAAAGAAGTTTCACCGGGAACTACAAGAACAAGAGTTAGTGCTGGTTTGCAGACCACCGATATCTGACCCCCAAAACAAAGTCTTTGCCAAATTCTGTGCAAAATTTATTGGCCCGTTCCGTGTCATTAAGAATCTGGGTAACAATGCTTACAGGCTTGAAGAAGTGAGCACTGGTGCTAAATCTGTTTTTAATAGCGCCAACTTAAAACCGTATTACAGAAGGGAACCATTTGTTGAATAAGAAAGATCATGTGTGCAAAATCATATTGCAAAAAAAAAATATATTTGAGAGCCAACACTCAAATGTACGTGGACGTGGAGTGCAGGAGAGAGAGCGCTTTGTTTTGTAAACAACGAGCAGCTGAGACGACAGGAGTGGCAATCACGTGAGGAAGGGGGAGGTCTAGCGAAGAAGTATGAATGACAGTCCGACGAGGGAGCGCGCACACTAATTGGGTCAGTGGACTGTACACTCGAGCAGCTGAGCGAGGTACTAAAGAGATGTTGTTGTTACTACTGTGGATATTGTTTTTGAAATCCAAATCAATTACTTGCTTCGAATTTCAAAACCTTGCTGAGGATAAATGAACCCTTATTGATCTACGATAAATAAGCATTCATAATTTATTATTATTATTACTGCAGCCCAGGCAGTACATGAGGAAGTTGACGAGAATAAAGGCAGGGTAGCGTGTCGCAATGATTGCCACATAAGGTGAGCTTGTAGCTATTCTTGAAGAACGGCCTGGTAAAGCTGAGTTCAAGGCCAAATTGTGTAACAACTTGCACCAGAATTGGAATCACAAAGGGGTAGTCACGAGTTACTTACAACCGACCTACGATTGAATCAACCAATCGGGAGAGACCACGCCAATATCACGCGATGGATGGCGTCAGTGGTAAAAAGCGCACGGAATTGATTATCTAAAGAACCGCCGTTCGGAATTATCTCCGCACGAGTGCGATGAGACGTTTGATTTATTTGAAGAAGATTGATACTAGTCCCATCTGTGTGAGATGAAAACTCTGGAAATTTTTTCTAAACCCACCCCACTCCTCCGTACCCTGTCAGTTTCTAATAAATTGTTCGACGAGAAGCTGTTCGATGTCTTTTCTGTTCGTGAGCTCTGTGAGCTAACTTCACGCCCGTTTGCATAACGATTTTTACGCTCTGATATATTCGAAGTTATTTTATTTGTGAGCTCTGATGAGCTAAACTCACGCTAGTTTGCGCAGCAAATTTTAACGCTCTTAATTATTTGAAGTCAATTACTTTGTGAGCTTTGTGAGCTAAATTCACGCCAGCGTGCGTGATGATTTGAAACTTGTAACATTATCTTAAAGACGACTATTTCAGCTCTTAGGGGCAAGACTTGTAACATTCTAATTAGCGCTCACCCGAGCGAAGGTCATGCAGAGCCGTGTAGAGATTACCGAGCGAGATAGCGACTGTGAGTCAGGCAGTCTTAGTAACTTGTTTGTCGAGCCAGTGGCGTTGGACTCGAAGTGTGTATTCCATGTATATTTTTAAGTGTATTTTTCATGTGTGTATTGCGCGTTTGTGAGCGATATTTAGGGAAAGTCTTCGTAATTAATCGCATATGACTAATTGTGGGCGAATTTAGTAACCCACAAGCGATTATAGCCAGGTCAAAATAATATCATTGAACTTTTCTTCCAAGGAGACTACATCAAGATGTCCAACATGTGGTCAGGAGTTGGGATGACGTCCGGCGCTTCAACGAAGACGAATATGGAGTGCTAACTTTTCCATAGGGAAATGGGCTAAGATGGATGTCATAATGTTCTGCAAGCTGAGACGGTGACGTACAACAATTGATTATTCAATTATGTAGTTAGATTGGCGTGGGAACTTTTGTAAATAGTTCATTTTGTCTTTTCTTGTTTTAGAGTGTTATTCTTTGTACCGACACTAATTGTTTTAAATGTACGTTGGCGCGTGGCCAAAGTGTTTGTTGTATATTTGTTTTTTTTTCTTGGAGTCATATTTAATGTGCACGGCACGTGTACGTGATGTTTATCCATGCAAATGCGAAGCCCGTTACATTCGATAAGTGGTGCTTTATTAAAGTTCATATTTGTGATAGGAAAAGGGAGGTAATTACTGTAAGATGTTTGCTGAACAGGTTATTATTCATATTAGGGTTGCCAAGTGCAACGATTTAAGATGTAATTGTAGAACACCTTCGTTCTAATTTGATAGATTTTTTTTGTGAGTCCTTTTCAGGTTAATTTGTCACGGCGTAGAACGGTGGCGCCAGCACGTGGAAAATATTTATGTATTTTTATTTCAGGGTCTGTCAAACCCATACGTGTGGTTCTGTGTGTGTTACTGTGTCAGGTGTGTGTGTTGATTCTACGTGAAGAGGGGTAGAGGTCCTACCGCCCTCGTATTTTGTTGTTGTTGTTGTTGTTGTATTTTGATGGAAAGGCAGGGTGCTCTAGGGAGACCGCTGTTCCTTGTCCATATTTGCTGTTTTCTTGGATTTCCTAGTGGAAATGCCGGGATATTTTGTTCTGACACACACACACGTATTATTGTGCTTTGGGGCACGCTTCTTCGATACACACGTGGGTTGACAGATATGCAGATTTCCACAAATCGCCCGTCTCGCCTGGTGACTTATTTTTGATAGGCAGTCCTGTTGTTCCGACTGGCCCCTTTAAGCTTTCATGTAGCAGACCTGTTCATTGTGATGGTCACTTTGGTACCATAATTAATTGGGAGTTCGCCATGTGTGCGACGGATTGTTGCATGTTGTATGGATAGATATTTGTGTTAATAATGTAAATGTTGGCTTTGAGCCTATTGATCTTGTTTATGACTCAATTTATGTAATTGTAGTATGTCACACCTGTGTGGTGTAGTGGTAGTGTACTTGTAAATTTGACGGCGGTCATATGTGTATTTCTTTTATTGGTCACGTGTTAACTTACTTGTGTTGATTTGTGTGAGAAGTCCTAAGTTTTTAGGCAGTAAATGTTTTTGCTACGGCAGTTTGATTCCAATTTCACGCGGAAATTTTTGTGTTGTATATTTTAAGTATAGGAAGTGTCGGTTTAGTTTTAAGTGTTGTATAGTTGTTCCCCGCGTCTGTCTAGCTCTAAGCAATGTGGATTCGTTGTCTGAATGTTCATTCTGGATGATGACGAATCATGCATTCGATTGTACACATCGTGAAGCATGCAGAACGACACGCGCGCATACATTGTCACTTTTGTTGATTTTTCTTAGGGACACTTTGTCGTGTAATTAATCTCTCCAGAGATTTGGCCTGTTTTGGCGTATTTTAATTATTTAAGTGGGAGTCGTTTTGGGAGTTTGTGTTGTTAATTCTTTGTATAGTTAGGTGATTTGTTATTAAATTCATTGTTTTTAACCCTGGCTTCACTTTTTCCTGCATTTTATTTTGTTATATGTTACCCTGCATGTTAATGAAGCGCTTTAAACAACAACTTACGATATGGACTGTTACACCCCCCGAAATAGGAGTCTCATAAGCTTCTTTGCAAGGGTTCAGTATATAAAAATGAAAGTTTGTCTGTTTTTTTATGAATTTCTACGGAAATTTGCGTTATTTACGCGTTTCGGACTGTTTTAGGTCGGATGCGCGCGAAAATAATTATTTTGTCTGTCTGTCTGTCTGTCTGTCTGTATGTCTGTTTGTTTTTCTGTCTGTGGACAATTTTGTTCCCTTATAACTCGAGAACGGCTGGGTGGATCAACGTAAAATTTGGTACATATATCCTTCAGAGGCACGACATTAATCATTGATGTAACTCTTCTCTGCACCTCTCATAAAAGGGGGCCTACCCCCTTAAAATACTTGCTGAAATAGGCGTAGAAGGGCGAAACAAAGCTCATTTTCAGCCCCTCAACGTGAGAAACGAAACCACATTTTAATGCCCTAAAACAAACAGTTTTTGAGATATTCCCAGAAAATTAATTTCATTTAATACAATAATGAAAGAAAGCAAGCCGGTAACCAAGGGAACAGAAACTCACAGGTCCATCTATTGCTGTAAGACGCAATACAATTCCATTTATTAAATTACTGAGATAGTTTGCAAACGGCTATAAAGTTATAACGGAACCAAATTAAGCTGTAAAATTCATCAATACATATAATGCGCTTAAGAGGGTCAAGGGGTGCTCTAGAATTTTTCCACGCGATTTACACGTGCTGGTGTGGTACGGAATGTCTATTATATCCCTATCCCTATATTGTTATATTATTATCATAATTATTATTATTATACGACGGCCTACAACGACGAGACAAAGCTTATTTTTAGCCCCTTGGTGTCAGAAACAAAACTCGGGGCCTCTAAACAGAAGTAAAGGGTCCCCGAAAACTACATTTTAAGGCTCTCAACCAAGAGTTTCTGAGATATTCCCAGAAAACTAATTTCATTTAATAAACTAATGTAGGAATGCAAGCCAGTAACCATGACAACAGTGTCTCAAAAAGTTACACCCAACTTTTCATCTATTTCTGCAAGAAGTAATGCCAGTACATTTATTAAATTTCTGTGAAAGTTTGCAAATGGCTATAAGGTCATCATGAAACCAACAAAAACTGTAAAATTCATCAATGCGCTTAAGGGGGTCAAGGGGTACCCTAGATTTTTTCACAAGACTTAAACGTGCGGTATGTCGTACAAAAGATCTATTATATCTTCAAACAGCAACATTATTTTCAAAAATTCCTGAATTGAAATAGTTTTTTTTATTTTTATATTTATTTTATTTTAGGAATTTGGGCCATTGGAGGCCAAAAAACCTGAATTTTCATGCACCACAAGCCTTTATAATTTATTGAAGGGGTCTTTCTCTGGATGCGGACTTGACACAACAGTGAGGGTCAGTTTTTATGTAACGTGTATTGCGTTTCGTCTACGAGGTTTTCAATTTTATTTTCAAGTCAGGAAGTATACGTTAGGTAAATTAGTTTCAGAGCTTATTTGAACTAATCATTTATCTTTGTCGACAAACAGGTTCTAAGCCCCTAACCATTGCAACAGTAGCTCAATTGATTACGTCTGGTTATTAATACCGAAGACCGTTCGAAGAATGGGTACTTCTGCTAGTTAAGGAATATAATTCAACTATCATCATCGTAATCATAATTTCCTCATAATCACATTTAGATTGCAATGAGTACCATGTTGTGACTATCGGAACATTTCGATATATATTCGCGTTCCATATTCCCCAGGTCAGTTCAAAGGTTTATGCATATTATATATAGCTTGCAAAGGTGGGTGAGTGGTTAACGTGTCGGTCTACTAACCCCAAGCTTGCAGGTTCGCTCCTGGCCGTGGTAAGTTATTTTTGAAAGGCGGCAAAAATTACGTCACGCATGCCATATGATGTCGGCATGTCAAAGAACCCATTTGAATTCAGTAGGCCGTGTTCATAAAGGCAAAATTAAACTCGGGGGTTTCCGCCAGCACAACGTATCTTATATCTCTACTAGAAAGCGCTATAGTGCTCAAGGAGCTTAGATATCTAATCTCCTTGACTTTCATAGTGCTTCAAGGAACAACGAAATTCGACATGCAAGCTACCCTCTGGGTTTCAAATAACAAAGCTTGCACCCGGCATCCGAGGCCTTACGATATTATTATTATTATTATTATTATTATTATTATTATTATTATTATTATTATTATTATTATTATTATTATTATATAATATATATATATATGTAGGTCTGTATTTAATTAGCGTATCACTAATTACAAATTATATTTACGACTATCTTACAAACTAATATCCAGGCCACGAACGTAGTCTATGGATCTCTCGGTCGTCACCAGGAAATCCGTTGGATCGCCCGGAACAGCTCTAAGCGGACACTCCGGAACTATATGGTAAACAATCTTCGTTTTGGCGCCACAATCACAATCCGGAGAACGTACGCTATTCCACTTGTGCAGAAAATCGGCATATCGGCCAGAGTTGGTTCTTATTCGATTAAGCACCGACCAGATATTACGAGGCAAGTCACACCCAGGTGGTTTGAACGATACACACGGCATCTGTGTTGTTCCGTCGTAGCATAGGTCTTCCATGTATGTCTCCATTGTCAATTAACATCTTGGCAGTTTCCAGGGAAGGACTAATGGTTGGGATATCTGCATGAACAGGATGGTGGGGATTGGCATGTAGAGCACTCTCCTGCCGCAGAAATGGAGGTAGTATGTGGCTAAAGATAGCCAGGAGGTAGGTGTGGGTCTGAGTGTACCAGTTATAAGGCGCATGCATGGTATGTTTGAGTTGAACGTCAATCAATCTTGTGTGAGCACTATTCATCCACGCTGGGGAACAATATTCCGCAACTGGGTAAACCAAACCCAGAGTTGAAATACGAAGTGTCGATGCTGAGGAGCCCCATGTTGTGCCTCTGAGTTTATGCAGAATGTTATTTCTAGTTTTAAGTTTGGCAGCTGTTTTGAAGAGATGCGGTTTAAAACTAAGCGTTCTATTAAGCGTATTCCCTAGATATTTTGAGTTTCTGTTATGTTTGAGTAGCCTACCTTGAAAGTATACCATAAGCGCTTACATCACACATGAGAACATATTATATTATATACAAGGTGAATCAACTAATAATTGTTTATGCAGCCTAACTAACGTTATCAGGAAGGTCAATATTTCTCTGCTGCATCCTGTATGGTACGAATGCACTGCAAGCATATCCTTCAAACGATACTGAACACTACTAGTTTTCCCTCGATGTGACTACAGACTATTTCGCGGGAAACATAACAGTGTTGTGTATCGTTTGCAGGATATGCTTATTACCATACGGGATGCGGCAGAGAAATATCAACCTTCCTGATGACACGCGTTCGTTGGGCTGCATAAAACAATATTTTATTTTTTATTTTTTAGCGTATGGCTTTTTAGTCCCGGGAGTGTCAGAGGACATGTTCGGCTCGCCAGTTTTGTAGCTGATTCGAGACGGACACCCAATGGGTGAGCTACAAGTACCGTTGGGGAGGAAAGTTGGAATGTAAGGACGAGGAGTTGGAAGGTAGCGGCTGTGGTCTATAGTTAGGGACCAACCCCGGCATTTGCCTGGAAGGAAGATGGGAAACCACAGAAGACAATCTTCAAGGTTGCCAGCGGGGAGATTCAAACCTCCTCGCCTCCCGGATGTGAGCGACTGCCGGCAGCCACGCCGTAACGACCACGGCTAACTCACCTGGTAACAATATTATTAAGGGCAGCTGATTCACCAGGTATAGCCTATGTGTTTACAGGGTATAACTAAATATGTAGGAAAACTCCAGGGATTCGATTGAGGACCTAACAACAAGCAAAACATATCCTGTAAACATATGGTGTATGTGCGTTCGTTGCCGTGTTACACCGTGGCCTGCTCGTTCTCCCGATCTCAACCCATTAGACGTGTAGTTATGGGGTAATTTAAAGGCCTTTGTGTATGCCACACCTATAGGCTACATAATGTGGACATGCTGCGTCAAGCGAATAGAGCCAGGATGTCAGCAGATACAACAGGCGACGGGAATATGGGAGCGTGTAAGACAGTCAACGATGTGGTGCGTTGACGCCTGCATTACAGCTCGTAGTAGCCATTTTGAGCACCTTCTGTAGAGAACTGTACACTTTATCAATACAAATGACCAACCTGCATAGTGAAGTGGTCTGTGTTATGTACACCACAAACAATGCTTTTAGCATGGAAACGAAAGCAAATACACCATATGTTTACAGGACATGTTTTGCTTGTTGTTAGGTCCTCGATCGAATCCCCGGAGCTTTCCCACATATGTAGTTACAGCATCATAGTTGTGGATTTTCTCGTAAACTTTTGAACCAATCACTATAAGATGTATACATAAAATATATCCAGTCAAAATCTCGCTCGAGCTTGTTAATGGACAAAATCGAACCAAGAGGGTGGAAATGACGGGCCTTTCTCGAAAATGTGAAATATCGCTATAACTTTCATAGAGAGGTGTGAAAATTAATAGAATCGATGGCAGTTTTCCAACATTTACTTTGTACGTTTTGTGACTTAACACAGTGGAAATGCCTTGCAAGGCGTTGAAATTATTTAAAATGTTAAATTAATATTCTTAATGAAAAAAATCCACAGCCTGCTTCCAGTCGACCGACCGGGTCAGGGAATGGAATGAATGAAGCCCCCATTTAGCGGCAAGGATATGAACTGTGCCGGCTGCCGAAGCCTGTCGCACTCCCCTGGGGCAATGATTAAATGAATGACACATGAAATGAAATGATAGTGGAGAGTGTTGTTGGAATGAAATTGTGACAGGGAAAACCGGAGTACCTGGAGAAAAACCTTTCTGCCCCCGCTTTGTCCAGCACAAATCTCACATGGAGTGACCGGGATTTGAACCACGGACCCAGCGGTGAGAGGCCGGCGTGCTGCCGCCTAAGCCACGAAGGCTCAATATTCTTAATAACATTTTTAAAAGAATCTGGCAGTAAACTAATTTTTTACAGTTACCACTAAAAGAGGAGCCGTGTAAAGGCAGAATTTCACACGTTTTGTTTTGTTTAACTTACTCTAGTTTTTGTGTGAATTTAGACCAGAGAAATTGGAAGTCTTTTATTATTGATTGTCCACTCCTGAACTACTCAAAGATTCGTGGGCAATGGATTGAAATCACCTGATTTGGAGGACATATTCCAAAGTCAATGAAAAAAAGAAAAACGGACCCAGTTCCGGTATCCCTCAGAATCTCCAATTTTGAAAATTTCCATATGCAATTCCTCATGGGAAACGTTGTAAATCCACAGGGAAGAAAACATTAATGAATAGGGTAACAAAAATAAAAATAATGATTTTTAACTAAAACAAGAAGTTCCGTGACGAACTAAAGAGCCTACTTTTCTTGAAATTTAAGATTCATGCCAATTATTAATCTATACGGACCTATCTAGAGTAATGACGAAATTAAGTTGGTAATATCGAAATTTCTAATTAGTTCGAAATACACCCGACATAATGTAGCCTAATAGAGCACTACAGTTGGCAGCCCTGGTGACTAAATATATTCTTAGTTCCATCTCTTAAGGTACACAATACAAAATTTGTTTGAAGTCCAATGGATAGCATGGACGTTACATGCAGTTAGACATTGGATCTATCAGCGCGTGTAAAATCATGTTGGCAACAATGTCATGCATGTGTTGATCAGATATACTCTGAAATGTTATGATATGTTGTTGTGCCAATTTTGGATGAAATCCATTTGTTAGTATAGAAGTTACTGGAATTTCAAATTTGGACCTATAAGCAGGCTTAGAATCATGTTGGCAGCACTGACATATATTAGTTACTCCAAATTAGTCTAGAATGTCAGGTACTATACGTGCGCAAAGCTAAGAGCTGTTGGTTTGCATACTTTTCGATATATTGATATTAGGGTAAAAATACAGACAGCATTTATTAACAGTCGGCAGCCCTGATTGCTCTTAAGAATACGCATAGTCGTATCTATTATGGAACACATAGCACATACGAAATTTAGTTGAAATCCAATTGATATTATTAGAAGTTACATGTATTTAAAATTTGGTCCAGTCAGCAAGCTTAGAGTCATGTTGCTAGCACTGACATACATTAGTTACTCCAAATTAATCTAGAATGTCAGGAACTTTACGTGTGCAAAGTTTAAAGCTGTTGGCTCGCATACTTTCTGATATATTGGTATTTGGATAAAGAAATAGAGAGAGCATTTATTAGCAGTTGGCAGCCCAGGTGGCTCTTAAGCATACGCTCAGTCATATCTGTTTATGTACATATAGTACATACAAAATTTGGTTGAAATCCAATTGATAGTATAGAAGTTATATGCATTTAAAGATTGGACCTATCAGTAGGCTTAGAATCATTTTGGCAACACTGTCATATATGGCCTACTAAAAATTAAACTGAAGTATTATTATCTATATGTGTGCTAATTTTGGAATAGTTCCCATGTATACGTTCCAAGATATTCAACTTGGAACTCAAATTTCAATTGCGTATTTTCAGCAGTTGGTAGCATTGACATCATTTTCAAGTATGGCATTGAGATGTTCCGGTATATATCTTTACTCATACCAAATTTGGTTTCGATTGCTGCAGCCGTTTAGGAGTTGATAGGGGACACACACACACACACACAGACAGACAGACAGACAGACAGACAGAAAGACAGACAAACACACACACACATTTTCCCTGATCGATCTCATAAGTTTACTTTTCCTCATTTTTGCAAAATGTGAAAAATAGGCTATAAATGGGATTGCTATTTTTTATTTACTTGAGTGTACTATAGGCTAATAGTTTGCACACCTCTTTAGTATATGAAAAATCGAACCCATTCAAAATTCGTACTATTTTTTGGGTAAGGGCCAAACTCTTCTCTCAGTGAAGTTTTTTGATATTACGAACCATTGACCAAAAGGGTGGGAGAAATGGAGGGTCTTCAGCGGGCACTTGGTGACCATACCCGAACCACGGCTGGGGTAGCGCATCTTACTGCAGATACGGCAAAAACCTTAAATAAATGCTGGAGAAAAATTAAATAGCGTTCAATGCACGATACGATTCCGCAGCAATAAAAGGAACCGTAATAATAGTAATGATAATAATAATTATACAGTGGAACTTGGATAATTCGAACCTCAAGGGACCAGAAAAAAATTCGAATTATCCAAAAATTCGAATTATGAAAGTTCTTTGAAAAGGGTATAGAAAATATATTGTATTACGTTTACATAAATATTTACGATCAACAAGCAGATTAAGAGACAACGGTACTGTATAATGACTGTATCGTGAATAACCTCAAAAGATTCAAATGATAAAATAAAACCAAAATGTACTATTCACCTATTTAAAGATAGTAGTAATCCAGCAACCTAGTTAAGTCTTAGAAAAATCTACTGTTTTTCAAACACGATTGAGATTTTTTCCTGTTTCCTACAATTAAGTCTCTCGGCCATCTCAAAATAATCTATCATATTTAAGGAACGGAAAACAGAATCACTTAAGTCATTTCTATTTCCATAAAAACGCCTAAGTTCTTTGATGTGGTTTGTTGCTTGGGCTGTACTCGGAACTTTCTTTTTCGGGAACTTCCTCCACGAAATCATCGCCAGATGCGTCGTCACTATCTTGTTTTTCGGAGTTCAGTACAACGGCGATGATTTATGCGTGGGTCATCTTACCACAAACTGCGACATATTCGTCCAACCGGCTTTTTACTCTAATAACTTCGAATTATCCAAACTATAATTCGAATTAACCACGATTTTTTAGCAGTGATTGTATATAAAATGCTAGGGACCAAGATAAAATTTCGAATTAAAGAAGATTTTGAATTATTGACGTTCGAATTAGCCACGTTCCACTGTAATAATAATAATAATAATAATAATAATAATAATATTAATAATAATAATAATAATACTGACAGTGGTAGCAACACGTTTTAGCTCAAGCCCAATGGGACTACGCTATCCGCAGACACGGAAGACAAGAGAGTACAAACCGCACCATCAGCCTTACTAGAAATAATTTTCAGTGGCTTTTGCATTTTCAAATCCAGGCAAATGCTAGGCTGGTACATTTTGATAGGCCATGACTGCTTCCTTTCAAATACCTGCCCAATAATTCATCCTCATTTACTTAATATTTTATTCACTCCTCTGAAGAGGATGGCGTCTGAAAGACATCCAACCGTAAAAACCACCACCAACTCCTCTTCTTATTCTTATTCCTAATCTTCTTCTCCTCCTCCTCCTTCTTTTAATCCAGACTCAAGAAACCACTCTGCCTCACTTTGCACCTTGCTAGTTGAAAGTTCGAGAACACCGATGTAAGATGTTATGTTCTCTCCCGACGGAGAGCTTTGCTTTTAAAGCATGCTCCTCATCATCACGGAAAGTAGAAATATTTTAAGTAATTTTCACTGCCAAGGTTCAGCGAGTGACACAGACGTATGCTACACACCTGTCACTTAACTTGGTGCCCGAAGACTTAATAGCTGCGAGACGCTGATAGGAAGTGCTTCCTCTTGGAACTATTAGTCAAGATCGACAAGAGACTTGCGAGTGTGCTCCTTTAAATTTTTCCATTCTGACACCTTCCATGGTCTAAGAGTCCCACTCTTAAGGTCCTAGGTTCGATTCCCGTTTCTGTCGACATACTGTAGAAGGTCGAAGTAATGCAAGCAAATTAGAAGAAAATGAGATGGTTGTAGTGATTAATTTTACAACTGGAACGTCGGGGTATTCCGACACTTTTCTTTTATGTAATGACAACTTCGTGGATTAGCGGCTAGCATTCTTGACTGCCACGGGGTACACTCAGCCTTTTGAGGCATAACTGAGAAGAGGCGGGTTAGATTCTCACCTCAGACATCCTGGAAGTGGCTCCCCCCACTTCTACTTCACGTTAATGCTGGGATGGTTCCAAATGTATGGCCACGGCCACTTCCTTCCCAATCCTATCCCTAATTTAAAAATACACGCACTATTACGGCCATAACAGTGACACTGGTTATCACTCAAATTACACACACACCCAAATACACAGGGCTATTAGACGGTGTTGTCGCAGCCCCTAAAATAAGCAACAACAAAATAGCCTATGTAAAGGTACTCTCAATAAATCAGTACAGATCAGTGGCGTAACTACGGAGGTGTTCAGGGGGATCATCCCCCCCAGAGCTAAATAGAAAATATATGACATTTGTTGAAGTTTGTTACTTTGAATAAAAACCAATCTTTGGATTGATGACAAATGATTGGATTGTGTAAGTTTATATTTACCAATTTTCACTCGTTTAAAATATTTAGCGTTACCCGGGAGCCATCGCGTGCTGCTAGGATTCAAGATCACCTTTACTTCTTCCCACCACCTCGCTCATGCCGTCACCCGGCAGGTTTTCGGCGTTCAATATGGGCTTTCAAAATGGAAAGTGGCCCGTGCGATTTTCCCTACGTCATTGTACAACTTTGTAGGAATATTGTGTACTAAATTTCCACCAGATTATAACTTAACACCGCAATCCGTTCCCTTGTTAGTTCTCAGTCCGCACTATAGATTATCATCTTGTGTGCCCAATTCCTAGCACCGTGTGCCTTCATTCTCGTCCTTTAAAGTGATCAGGTTTCATTTTCCTTTAACTTAGTATATTATTTATAGAAAGAGGCACACCATTTAAAGTTTTCTCCACACTGAGTAAGGTTCTTAGCAAATTTCGTAATTATAACTTTACCTGACTAGGCAATCAACCAACAACTTCAACAACTAAAATTTCATTATTTAGTTTCTTTTAGACTCTTGAACCATTTCTGGTTCGGTACAGAACAATGATGTCAGTCGGTAACCGCTGATTACGTTGAGAGTGGACCTGATTCTATCTCCAATACGATACAGTTGGTACTGAATGATTTGAGAGCCTTTTGAAAATACATTTAGAATTTTCTCTTAGTCTCATCAAACAAACAAAATCGGAAGGAAAATATCCATTCTAGTAGTACAAGAGAATGTAAATTCTCATATTTTCATCATTGTCTTTGTTAGGCTACACAAGTATGAATGTATGCCCAATGGCAACCGAATACTTTTCAACGATTCGTAGGGAGACTTGTGGGTGCTTGTAGAATAATGGGAGTACTCACCGAGTAACGCCTGGAAGAGCCGCGACTTGAAGATGCGGATGACCCGCTCGATGGCCAGCCTCAGCTGCTTGTCTTGAGGTTTCGTCAGCTTCTCGTGGTAGTCCTCCAGCAGCTCCAGCGCGCGGTGCGCTTCTGGAACAGACGGGGAGTGCGGTGTCAGCAGGAGCAAACAATCTTCAATTTAGTTTATAAATACTAGGGATCTAAGGGAATGCATGTTTGAATGGATCGATTAATAGTACATTATGCAACTAGCCTATTATGGCAATAATTAAGACACGAGTATGCTTATAAACCGAGCGTATGCGAGTTTTATCATTTCTATACGAGTGTCTTAATTACCATTATAGGCGAGTTGCATACGACTGTTTATGTTCGACGATAATTATTATAACTAGTTTATGTTCGAACATAAATATTCATAAATATCTGTCGAGATTTCGCCAGTTTTATGTACTGAACAGAGCGCATGGGACGTAAAGAATACCTTGTATTTGACTATGGCCTCTTCGATTACCCCACTATGACACTAGGCCACGCAGTGAAATTTCAATTACAAGGCCTTTCAACTCAGTGCAGGTGCGATGATATCCTTACCTAATTGGTCAAACAACTGTTTCTTGAGCTCTGGTTGGTGGGAGAAACCGTCCCATAATTAAAACTTGTACTATAATGAGCATCAATAAAGTACAGTTTTCTGAAATATAATATTTACATTTCGACATCGTCGAACATAACTGAATGAAAGTAAATGTAACTCAGTTCCTTTAACCCGCCAGTGGTCGCTATATGAGCAAAATGCTCATGGTTGTTGAAAATTCGATATGTTTTAAACAGTACGGTTTTGACCGTGAGCGTCGGTATACCTTCCCACAGTAACTTTGAGGGGTGGATGGATACATTGTCACGCGCTTCCATAACCTTGTGAAGATTCAGATCTTTCTCAGCAGTGAGCATTTTGCGTCATGCGTGATCAGTCACGTTAGCACCAACTTCTGTGCGCCATAGATAACACACACTAATACAGTCATCACAAGTAACACCGGTTATCAGACAGATCCTACACACACCCAAAGTACACGAGGTTACATGGCCACGTTGTCGCAGCCCCTAACTAAGGAACCAACCAGTTACGTGCAATTATTGTGCGACAATGAATTCAAGTCTTGATACTTTAGTCGGTTTGGTGCAATTCCACGTGATTAGATAAAGGGCGAAACTAGTGACAGTGACTATGAAAGTAAATACAATGAATATCCAAAAGTTATAGTGCTACGACCGAACTGTTACAGTTTATTCCCGGGTAGCAATAACAATGAGACGGGTTTGACTGTATTTAACACATGAAATAAGTTGCTATGTATTATACAAAACAGTCATATCATAGTGTGAGCATTTTGCTCAAAGTGTGACCACTCGCGTAACTTTCGTTCTAGTGGTCATTAGCGGGTTAATAGTAACGGCGTAATGAAACAAGATGTTCAGTAAAGAACATATAGCCTACTTTCTCCTAAATGCATGAGTAGTCTATAGTTATAACTCGTTGTTATTATCAAAGAGTATAATAGAATCATTTCTTGGTTGAAGACCTTAGAAACTATTTACCTCTACCAATCGCCACAACCTAGATAAAAACTGCTACCATCATTGAAGAAAGAAAGATAAGAAACATCTCAAGAATGTTATGGATCTGGAGACATAATCGGCCGGACTGGCTGCGTGGTTCAGCGGTAACGTTCTCGCTTGCTGGGCCCTAGGTTGCAGGTTCGAATCCTGGCGCAGTCAGCTGGCATTTGAGGGTGCACAAATGCGAGGGAGCCGTGTCAGTACATTTACTGGCACATTAAAGATCCCCTTCGGGCCAAAATTCCGGCATCCTGGCGTCTCTAAAAGCAGCAGTAGTTAAAAGGGACGTAAAACCAATAACATTATTATTATTATTATTATTATTATTATTATTATTATTATTATTATTATTATTACATAATCGACCTGCCGTGGGCAACATCCAACTTTGAGTTTAGGCATGTCTTTACACGTCTGGTTGTGCATGGCTTTCACAACCCTAATTGAATTAACAAATCTTTCCATGACCCTACAGTGACGTGTGTATACAAACTATGTGGATATTTTCGATTGCAATTTGTCTGAAATAAAAGTATTAATTTATAACCTGAACTAGCACCAACGGCTAGAATTCAGTTATTATGTGAAATCGTTTTGTTCTTTACATCAAATAACATTTTCAAATAACGCACAATAGGCTGTTACAAACCCTTTAAAATAAAAAGTAAAAATGTATCGTAGTATCATCTTGTCATTCTTCAAATTCGATGCGCATAGAATGCCAATGGTATAGTTATCAATGGAGTCCCACGTAGACCAGTCGTGACATCTAGTGGAGAAGTATCGAACAATATAATCCTAACAGGGCGAGTGCATTCTAGCGGCCATAAGAATAAACTTTTCAATAAAATCTGGTCGGCGTGCAGTTACCTTTTTGGCTGCTAGATGTCTCGAGCAAATCTGCTGGCGAATTATGTTTAATTAAATATATATTTTCCACCATAATATGCACAATATAACGCTTAATTTTAAAACGTCTGAGTCATTACAAAACAATAAATATATAAAATTTCAAGCAAAAAACCTAACTCTGATAGGGTTTGAACCATAGGCATATGAATGACAGACTAACGCTTTACCACCGAGCCATTTGTGCCTACGAAGATCGTTATATATAAAATGACTTACATAGAACTTGTTAGCAAATAATGATTTATACTAAACGATTTCATCAGTGGAGTATATTATTTATATACAAAGCATTTCATACAAAGTTTATTTATTTTGTTTCAGTACGGTATATTGCATGCAATACTCAAATTAGTGAAATATAAGTCAGGCACAAGATATCCGCTGCCATCTTGTCAAATAACCTAGACGACTCTGCTTTTTAAAATCACGTCTTCACTATAGTTTTACAAAATAAACTTTTAATTTCGAACGTGCCTCTTCCTTTAGAACAGTTAAAACGATTCTCGGCTCGATAGTCGGAACTGGTGGGTCTCATGATATGGATTATAAAGTTTGCATAATTCGCACGGCCACCATCCTGAAATGGTATGGCGGATGACCTTGTAGTTTGGTCACAAGACGCGTCCTATATGAAGGTATGTTGTTACCAAATTTGGTAGATATCGGATGATTTGGTTAGTCGTTATTTGATTTTACGTTTTGACCGTTTGAGTGGCCGCCATTCAGTTTTGGTAAAGATGGCAGCGATATAAAACATGACACTGAGGTGCCCTTCGCTTGTTCTACCTCTGTACCAAATTTCGTTCAATTCGGTTTCACCGTGTTCGAATTGATAGGGGGGGGGGACAGACATTCAGAGTACACACACTCACACACACACACACTCACACACATACACACACACACACAGCCAGACACACATTTTTTGGCCCTGTAGTGATCTCATAAGTCTACTTTCATTTTTTGCAAAAATCGAAAGTAGGCTAAAAACGTGACATTCCGCGTCATCGCATGCCAGAGAAATAGTTCCTTTCAAATTCTAATTTGGGTAATTTTAATTTGGCCACCACTGTTAGGCAAATTGCGTATGTGGTCAGGAGAACTCCTAAACATACGCAGTTCTCCTGGTAAGCACGCAATTTGCCTAACAGTGGTGGCCAAACGGTAGGATATCTTACAGGGGAGTCTTCACTCTAGTTTACGGTCGGCGGCGAACTTCTATGGAGAAGGTATCCAAAAACTTGTGCCACGCTATGACAAATGCCTGCAAAAGTTCGGCAGTTATGTGGAAAAGTAGTTTAAGAGGTGTAGAATGTTGTGCAATAAATAATTTTTCTGTATCTGTACACAATTTAATTTTATTACCAAACGGAACTTACTTTCTGGACGTGCCTCGTATATGTGATTGAAAATAAATATCCAAGAAAGGATTGTACTTACACCGTCCATGAGGTTCATGCCTAGCCCGACTCACGCCACACAGAGAGATACTTTTAGGCAAAAAATTGCTAAAAAATGGAAGGATTCCAAGAGTGGAAGGGAAAGAAAATCGGCTCGAAATGGTCTGAGGAAAGGAAGAGGAAACATAGTGAGATGATGAAGGAATACTGGAGGAAGAAGAAGAAGAAACAGCAAAGGACAAAGCACTGAAATTGGCTCGTGGTCCCTAGATGACCGAAACAAAAATAATAATAATTTGGGCACATATTTAGTATGGACAACAATAACTAACAATATGATTATCCAATATAATTAATACAAATACTTCGAAGATAAATTGGATGGAGGAAACAAATCGGGGGGACCTGAATGAGGTGAACAACGGAGAGGACATAATTAGAAACCAAGCCCTGCATATACCATAAGTTTTGACGAAATCTGTAACAAGTAGGCGTGGTTCCCTTGTAAGTTGAGGTTGGATCGCAATCAGGTGCACTGGTGCAATGTTCCTTTGAGCATATGCTATTAAAAAGTGGCGAGATAGCGGTGTAATGGAAGTGTCAGCGGGACCAAGGTAATTATCGCTCTCATAAGGGGAGACAGTAAAGTTAAATCACGCTTGCTTTCAAGCTCACAAAACTTTGCTCACACAGAAAAGTAATGCTATAAAGTACCGCCGGGAGCTCTGCAGCAAGGAAATCTTCAAGGCATTTTGTAGGTAAGTTCAAAATATATGTATTTTATTGTGTCCAGTAGACGTAGGCTATGCAGAGAACTCGCAAGTCAAGTATATAATTGGAGCACAACTTCACGAACAGGCCTCCTATTACCAATAATAATTCCAATAACTAGTTGAAACCCGTCAAAACAGGATGGTCAATGGGAAAATATTTACTGAAGGATTTTCTTATACACATTCTCTGCACGATTACTTTTTGGCACTATTGCAACTTTAAGGGCGTCAAAAGATCGCACACTCGGCATTGCAACATATAACTGGACATGACTGAAAACTTGATGAGGTAAATTGAGACCTACACGTTCCAGGTTTCCCCTTGAGCTTTATTGATTGTGATAGCGTATGCCAAGCGAATTGGAAATTGGTGCCTCTTAAAAGAAAATGAAAGTGTTTTATTGGTTAGTGCTAAATTAAGTCGAAGGATTAGAGCTCTCTGCCTAATTTTGTATTATTTCGAAATCCATGCTATTTTCATACATATTTCTTTCAATTCACCTGGTTCCATTTAGGAGCCCTTGGGAAACGTTCCGATAGCATCTCTATGGCTCAAATGTTTACAGTAAGAATATGTGGAGGCAAACCAGATAATTCCAAGGAATTCATAAATTCTGTAGGAAACTGGCTTTTATCTTCAGTATGTTATTTGTTAACGCTGGTGTATGTTTTTGAACTACTGCATGTAAGTTCAATTATTTTAAAATTAACTTCATTACAGTGTTCAATTTTTGGTGTAAGAATGTAAACATTCGATAAATCTATTATATCCTTCGCATAAGTGAATGTTTCGTCGTAAATCTCAGTCACGGTATCATCATGCGTTGAAAGACTGGCTGGTAATTCAATAACATTTGATTCCTCACCATCCACAGGGGGATAGTCGTCGTTAGTTTGGAGCAACAAAATCAGAAAACTCCATTTCTATGTTTTTATTTAAGCGGCGTATTTTGGAGAAGGGCCAGAGAGGAGAGTATTTAATACAATTAATTGTGAATGACTGTATGGCGAGAAACCTACCAGAAGTCTCCTCCAAGAACAATAATTTTCCCACAAAAAGGAATAATGTCGTTACCTATAATATGTTTCAGAACACGATTCACACACATAAATGAATAAATATTTTCCACGGGGGCTTCATGTAGTTGTAGTCATTTCAGAAAGACACATACAATTAAATCAAAGTTTTCATCGTTCCTGAAGATAATTCTCGTCAACACACCTCCAACACTGGACGATATGTGACTAAAGTTACATGATGAGGCTTTTAACGCTAAGATTAACACATCGAGTGTTTATTCAGAGCTTAGTAATTAGATATCTACTGATGTTCAAGTTTTCAAAGATTCAAGATGGCATTAGTTCGGAATTGTAAAACTTTACTTTTATTCGGATTTTTAAGAGCTTTAAAAATCACTCAGTATGCCTTTCTTGGAGGGGAAGTACAACCGGCGGGCTTTATGGCATGTAAAAGAATCTTCCACTAACTACAATTGCTTGAAGCTAAATTTCTAGGATAGATTTGATTAGCACTATATTAAGTTCCAACGGTCCTCACCAGGTGCTGGTTGTGGTAGCATCTAGTAGCCAAGTTCGCAACTAGGTGTCGTTGACGGTTGTATTTAGTAGAAAAAGTAGAAACTACTTGAAATTGATCGACTTCAGTCCTTACCTGATACAGATAACATACACTAATACCTCACAATCAACACCGGCTATCAGACAGATTCAATACACGCCCAAAAGTACACGGGGCTACATGACCGCATTATCGCAGACCCTAAACTAAGGAACCAGCCAGTATATAACATGCGTACATAACATGAATGGTATTTTTCGTTATGTTGGACCCATACCAAATTGGTCTATGGGCCTCACTATGTCCACCCGTTTGACCAGCCCTGAACTCATAAAAAAGTAAATGTGCGTTCAGCATGAAAAACCTAAAGCCCAACAACAAATTTGTCACAATGTACGCACCAAGGCTCAAGAGACTGTAAATATTAAAACAGCACAGTCCATTCAATTAAATCCAGCCGCTGATTGCGAGTAAACACGATTTTGAAGCGTACGGTTGAATAGGAAAATTAATAGATTACATGTACGAGCAGGTTCATGAAACAGGACACACAGAAAATAAATGTGAAGCCACACAGAAAATCCATGAAGAAAACAACACGAGCAAACAAACAAGGCCCTGATCAATCAACTCCACTGTTCTCTGACAGATTCCAGATGGGCATGCAGTGTGCAACCACGGCTTAACATAAATTCCAGAAGCAGGTTCTCTATTTTTATTCCGCGCTTCAACAATGTACTGTGCTATACACCATGTAACAATTGCTTACAGGCTCAGGAGCGAGGCACGATAATCGATATGGGTATCGACAGCTAGTCAGGACACTAGGCAACAGGTGAAGAGCTACTCGGTTATTTTCTCTCAAGTTTCTCCTGTCATTCACCCATATGGTTATTTTAGCAGTCGTAAATGTGAACAGACAGGAGATTAGGCAGCAGCTATTGATTTAACAAACGGAGCTCAGGGAGGGGAACAGACCACTGTGCATTGCCGGCAACATAGAACTTACTGGTGCTGATTATGGGAATCGTTATTTAGCAATGTCCTACCTAACCGAAATCGTGATACTGCTTTTACAGATACTGGAGACGGATCTGTACTTAAACCTTGAGAGTCCACGGTTTCTAATAACGAACATTGAACGTATTATCACTCGGTTATTGAACTGCTCAACCTACGAGTACCAACTAAAATCTACACCACAATGGTCATCTAACCATTGTCGGAAAGTGGGGATGAAGGGGTAAGAGAGGTGGGAAAGGGGCATACAATATTATCTACACCTCTACACCATTACATAACATTGCAATGATATTAGCAGGTACAGTAGAGACCCGCTTAACCGAGACTCCAAATTAACCGAGGCACTCATTTTGTCAACGTAATTAACAAAATTAGCGTTAAAATATAACGTGCTGCTAGTAACGATAGTAACGAATAGCTCAACACCCCGTAAGTTGAGTGTGCGGGAGAGTCTATATAGACGAACTTCGGCAGGGATCAGAGCCGTTCGTTGATTTTTACTCTAATTAAAATTCCCTCATACCGCGTGTTGCATCGCTTACTCGACTAGTTGTATTTCGACGTTTATACACACGTTGCATCGTTTTGTGCGCTATTCTTTTGTGATTCGTGGAATTAAATACGATTCCCTACACATTCCCTCTTAACCGAGTTTTCTGCTATCCGAGCTACCCTCGGTCCCAATTACCTCGGATAAGCGGGTTTCTACTGTAGCCCATTAATATAAGTTTGTAATAAACGGTCCATATAGCATTTTAATGATGAGAGTTGATAATTAAAGTAAAATAGGCCTAGCAATGATTCTTCATATAGTTTGGCGGTTTCGGTGGCGTAGTTGGTAGCATGCTGAGCTTCTATGCACAAGATCGAGGGTTCAAACCCGGCCGAAGTCGTCGCATTATTTAAGAGCGTTAAAAATCCCTCAGTATGCCTTCCTTCGGAGGGGAAGTAAAGCTGGCGGTCCCATGATATAGATTTATGACATGAAAGAGAATCTTCCACTAACCACACTTGTGTGAAGCCAAAATGTGTAGGTTAGAATTGATAACGCTATATTAGTTCCAACGTTCGCACCAGGTGCTGGCTGTGATAGCATCTAGTAGCCAAGTCCGCAGTTAGGTGTCGTGAACAGTAACATTTGGGAGCAAAAGTAGGAATTACTTGAAAATTGAACGTCTGCTGTCCTTATCTGAAGCACAGATAACACACACTAATACAGCCATCACAATTAACACCGGTTATCACACAAATTCTACACACACCCAAAGTACAAGAGTCTTCATGACTGCGTTGTCGCAGCCCCTAAACTAAGGAACCAACCAACCATCACATTGTTTCGAAACGAGAGTTAACTTGTCTGGAAATTTATTTCACCATGAATGGTCTCATAATTTTTAATTTACGGTTCGCAAACAATACTGAAGGCATAGCACAGGTGTTGGCGCCAGTCTCATTGCTGTTCATAAGCCTCCAACAAAGACACCTCCAAATTAATAAATGAACTCTTGGTATTAAAATTCATACAATTTTATCGAATTAAACTTAGTAGTCGGGTGGTACATACAGTACACATGGGGCGGTCACAAGAAACCGATCGTAACAAATGAGCATTCAAAAGAAAGAGAATTACCCGCAGCAGTGACGAATTGCACTCTGATTTCATAAGTATACAATTTGTTTAAAAATTGCATTTAAACACGACGATAGCCCTTGCCAGACCTGTGTCGTGTCGAGCGATGGTTTATATTCATGAGAGTTCTCGCATTGGTCCTCTATTTTAAATATTAACCAAGATAACACATTTATCTCTTGCAATTATTTTCAGGATTAGGGAATAACCCTTCTCATTTGGGTACAATCGTGTTTACCGACTGAAAAGCACCAAACTTTTGTTTGCTAAGATAACATATGAGTTATTTATTTACAGAGGCATAAAGCCTGAATGAGCAATGCGAACTCAGCCAAGAAATCAAGGCAAGCATTGAGCTTGCAAGAACAAGTTTCATTAAAATGAAAAGGCTCATCAGTAACGACATTCTAAGTCTAGATCTTAGGCTGAGGATGGTCAGGGGATATGTATTTCCCATACTACTCGTATTATATGGAATGGAAGGGTGGACTCAAACCCAGACCCTGTGCAAAATGCTGGAAGCCTTCGAAATGTGGATGTATCGGTGGATATTAAGTATCTCGCGGGCCGAATAGTGAGGAATATTGAGGTGATGGGAAGATAAACTAGAAGACGGAAGTTCTCCTTTCCATCAAGAAGCGGGAACTAGAATATTACGGACACGTGATGAGGAATGAAAAATACAGGATCCCACAGTTGGTGATTCAGGGGAAGATCTCAGGACAGCGGAGACCCGGTCGAAGGAAAATATCATGGCTGAAGAATCCCAGGGACTGGTTTGAGATGAAGAAAAAAATGAAGATTGTAGTTTTACGTGATGGTTAATCGCGAGATCATAAGCCACGGAATCATCTTTTTGAATCCGAACCACAGGACATGGCATTTCACTTTGAAAATCTCACATGCATTGACCGGGAATCGAATCCGGTCTGCCGTGGTGAGAGGTCAACAGCTTGAATGCTGCGTTACCACGCCACCGGTTTGAGATGAATACAACAACACTTTTCCGAGTGACACACTCGAAGAATAAAATAGCCATGATGATCGCCAACTTTCGATAGAAGGAAAAGAAGAAGATGCATAACTAAGAGCCAAAGTCTAATAATTAAATGTTCTTTGCTCAGTAGCGGGTGACGTCAAAGGAGTTATAGTGATATCACTAATGTGAGTAATATTATTAAAATTATTCATGCTATTGGGAATTGCCATGTGAAATAAAATTTAAAATCCTAGACGTTTCAAGAGGAACCTTGCCCGCCCTTTCCCCTTATTTAGGACATCCTCATTCTTCGAGGAGTCTCAATTCTTCCCCCGTACCCTTTTCCTTCACTTTCCTTACAACTCTTTCCACCGTTCGAATTAATATGGCGCGGTTTTTTTTCTACCAAGGTCCATACAGTAGCTTCTGGCTGCTATCTGGTGACGAACAGAGGAATTTCTCTAGTGTTTTGTAAGCTCATTGGCACACATTCTTTGACCACATTGTTTTAATTCTATTGAAAAAGAGGAAAGGTTCATCTCGAAACGTCTAGATTTTGAAAATTTATTTTCGCACGGTAATATCGCAAAAGCATGAATAACTTTAACAGTATGCCGGGCCGTGAAAGCCTTAATCTACACGTGAGTAATATTGTCTAAGTACACACAGACGACTAGTTTAACAAAAATAAGAAAAACAAGAAGTTCCGTGACTAACTAAAGAGCCTACTTTTCTTAAAATTTAAGATTCATGCCAATGATTAATCTATATGGATCTATCTAGAATAATGACGAAATTAAGTTGGTAATATCGACATTTCTAATTAGTTCGAAATACTGTATACCTGGCATAATGCAGCCTAATAGAGAACTACAGTTGGCAGCTCTGGGGACTGAATATATTCTTAGTTCCATCTCTTAAGGTACAGAATACAAAAATTGGTTGAAGTTCAATGGATAGCATGGACGTTACATGCAGTTAAACATTGGATCTAACAGCGCGCGTAAAATCATGTTGGCAACAATGACACACATGTATTGGTCAGAAATAATCTGAAATAATGTGATCTATTGTTGTGTCAATTTTGAATGAAATCCATTAGCTAGTATAGAAGTAACATGCATTTTAAAATTGGACCTATCAGCAGGCTTAGAATCATGTTGGCAGCACTGGCGTAGGTCTATATTAGTTACTCCAAATTAATCTAGAATGCCAGGTACTATACGTGTGCAAAGTTTAGAGCTATTGGCTTGCATACTTTCTGATATATTGATATTAGGGTAACAAAAATAGAGACAGCATTTTTTAACAGTTGGCAGCCCTGGTTACTCTTAAGAATCGGCATAGTCATATCTGTTATGGTACACATAGCACACACGAAATTTAGTAGAAATCCATTTTATAGTATAGAAGTTACATGTATTTAAAGTTGGACCTCTCAGCAGGCTTAGAATCATGTTGGTAGCACTGACGCATATAAGTTACTCCAAATTAATATAGAATGTCAGGTACTATACATGTGCATAGTTTAAAGCTGTCGGCTTGCATACTTTCTGATATATGGGTATTTGGATTTTAAAAAATGAGAGCATTTATTAACAGTTGGCAGCCATGGAGGCTCTTAAGAATACGCTCAGCCATATCTGTTTATATACACATAGCATATACGAAATTGGGTTGAATTCCAATCGATAGTGTAGAAGTTATATGCATTAAAAAATTGGACCTATCAGCAGGCTTATAATCATTTTGGCAACACTGCCATATATGGCATCCTGGAAATTAAACTGCAACATTATTATCTTTACGTGTGCCAATTTTGAAATAGCTCCCATTCATACCTTCCAAGATATCTAACATGGAGCTCAAATTTCAGTTGCGTTTTTTCAGCAGTTGGTAGAATTGACATTATTTTCAAATATGGCCGTGAGATATTCAAGTATAGATCTTTACTCCTACCAAATTTTGTTTTGATTGCTCCAGCCGTTTAGGAGTTGATAGGGGGACACACACACACACAGCCAGACAGACCGACAGACAGACAGACAGAAGGACAGACAGACAGACAGACAGAGAGAAGGACAGACAGACACACACATTTGTCCGATATCATAAGTCTACTTTTTCCTCATTTTTGCAAAATGTGAAAAGTAGGCTAAAAATACGAGCCTTACATGTTATCCAACTATGAAATTGAGATTAAATGTATTTGAAGTCATCTGACATGTTATCCTACTCATATACTACACAGCATGTTATGCTACTATGAAATTGAGATGAAATGTATGTGAAGTCATCTGACATGTCATCCTACTCGTATACTACACAGTTTGGACATCCTTAAAATGTTAATTTACGCTCCGTTTTCATACTGGTACTATGATGAATATATAGATGTGGTTTGTGTTTCAATCAGTTGACACCAGAGATCGCATGAGCGTTTACCGTTCAATATGAAAGTGATGAGCAAAGTTACTCGGGGAGTGGATGCCCTTCACTTTTATCCAGAGATTGAAAAACAGACTCTTAATAAAACATAATTGTTTTCAGCAAATATGAAAAAATGAATATTTTTACACCAAAGAACGACAAGTTGAAGATGATTTATTGTAGAAATATCTGTAATGGCGCCTCCTAACCTTGAAGTAATCCGTATGTGATTTACATTCCACATAGTAACACTGCAAGCTGGATCGCATCCCTGATTGAGCAGCCAGGAGGGATGCGATCCAGCCGGCAGTGCGTCTTACACACTTCTGTCCGATCCACTTCCGTCCCATTTTTCAAAATTACTCCCACAACAATATCCAGCAACCGAGTGGAATGATATTACACATCTAAAACGCTTCATAGCTTCCTCCTCGCTGGGTGAATCACTTCGAATTATGACGTAGTAAATAGACATCCATTAGAGCAACAACTCCATCTCCAGGTGGAAATATAAAGGCGATGTACTTTGAACAACATTTCGCATTTAGAGCATTAATATCCATTTCCCAGACACCTCTCAGGTGTTTCTTCATTTCAACCAATATCTACGGTATTGTTAGGGTTTTCGCATCTTGGTCATTATCCCCCAGTCCATCCCGTGGCATAGTCACTAGCATTCTTCGATTCGCGGCCCTGTATGAAGTTTTTAACTACGATCTGAGGGTTGGAACGGAGTTTACTCCGCCTCGTGAGGTAGAACTGAGGACAGGTTGATTCAATTCCGAGAAGTGTTTTTTCGTGGTTTCCCCACTTCTACTCCAGGGGAAAGCCAAGATAGTATCTAATTAGGACCTTGGTTGACTCTTACCCAAATCCTAGCCCTTCTTACAAACACAGCCACCACAATGACAAAGGTTATCAGACAGATCCCCCCCCCCCAACACACACACAAACACAACCAAGTACGGGGTTACGTAACAACTATGTCACAAATGAATTATTGTTATTTCATTTGAGGGGTTTGAACATTGTGGTCATTTAGCCCCGTGTACTTGGGTGAGTGTGGAATTTTTGACTGGAAACCTGTGTTATTGTGATGGCTTTATTAGAATGTGTATTTGTAAGTAAGGTAAGGATTAGGAAGGAAGTGGCCGTGACTCTAAGTTTGCAACCATCCCGGCATTCACCTGGAATGGAAGTGGAAAACCACGGGATGGCTGAGGAGGGAATCAAACCCTCCTTTTCTCAGTTTTGACTCACGAGGCTGAGTGTATCTCGTTACAGCCTTCACGCCAGAATTAACATTTCTTGGCTGAGCTGGGAATCGAACCCGGACCTCCGAGGCGACAGCCAAAAATTCTAGTCACTATGCCACGAGGTGTACCGCAAATAAATCAATCAATCCTCGTGTACTAGGCCTACTTTGTGATCAAAATTTGTTTGATAGTAAACCACTTTCTAGGTTCATTTAACGTAACCTATTTATTGTATTCAAATTTTCTCGATCTGACATTTAAAATTACCGCCCGCCATGTAAGTTGGTCCGTGTCTTAAATCCAGTTTCATTTATTTCTTTAGTATTGGTACTCTAGCCTGTCAATTCTCTGATTGGTTACTTCTCTCCTGGTTGTTAAGCTGGCACCAAACTTCGTGTCCATCTTGGCATTTCTCCGTCATCTGAGTATGCAACTAGACGTGCAATAAGTAAAGTCCTCTTTTTAACGTGGTAGGCATTGTGCCTATCCACATGTGTTAGCTTTAGATTAGCTCTGGGTTCTTTGTGGAGTGAGGCACATATCGTATCGAAATTTACCTTCATTTTAATTGTGTTTGAGTGTTTGTGCATCGTAATATTTCGTGCTTCGGAATCCACGTCGCATCTTGGTGAGTTGCGGAAATGTTTGTTTATTTTTCTTAACTTCTGTCCCTCCCTTCCTCTTGAGTTGGTTACGCGAGTGATAACCTTGCCTGGTGGCGTTGTTCGTTTTTGTCTGGGTCTCTTTATTTTCATGTCGTTATGTCAGAGCTTGATTGATTAGTGTGATTCCTTCCATTTTCAACCATGCATTGCCTGACTCTCGTATGACTGTGTGATGTTGGGATTTTCGCCGTGTTTTTGAGTGTTCCATTGTGGCCATTTCAGACGATTGTGTGTTTTCCACGTACCGGTACGTACTCGGTCGGAATCGAACCGGCAAATTCACATTGCTGTTGGGACCAGCAACGATCTTAGATCTTTGTTGCATCACGTTGTCCCCAACTCTAGGAATGGGTATTCCAAGATTCAGACACCTAGATATCAAGGGAAAGGCTACAGCCGCTTTTGAAAGTTGAGATATTTGAATATCGCGCTCCATTACTTCTAGAATGGAATGGAAACTTTGTGCAGCCAAGAGCATGTTAAGTGACGTAGCGAGTAGTAGCAGAGGTCGAGACTATTTGTGGATTAAATAGTTAGCCATGGAGTAGAGACTTGAGACTTGAATTAGATTACTGGCACGGCCAAATGAAAGAGAATGCACTTAGTCTCAAGTGAATCGGACCAGAGACACTGGAGATATGAGGATTTCCAGATTTCAGCGTGATCCAGCGTGGACCCGACCGTTTTGAATAAAAGCCGACCGGCCCAAGCAACATCAGCTCACTTCGAACCAAGCTCTTGCATGACATGGTGCTGCTGCTACGTTGAGCCAAGGCACATGGTTGCCGGATCTACGCAGAAGATATCTTTAAATTGTGATAGTCACAAAAGTGCTGCGATACATCTGGAACATAGTAAGTTTCCGGCAGAGAGAATCACTAAGGTGATTGTTATTTTTCTACGGACATTGGTGAAATACTTTATTTCTATATGGACACATGCTAGACTTTGTCTAGAAAGTACTTTGTCACAGTCCAGTAATAATAATTAAATACTTGGATATTTCAATCCAATTAGTCAGTTTCATAAATTGTAACTTGATAACCACTCCGATCTTTCAGTATATTGAAGGCCAGTCTATCACGGTGTTGTTCATTAGCCGACAAAGGGAAACTATAAGTTGCTTCGCGCATGATAGATGGTGATAAACCATGCCCAGGGAACGATCTTCAGAACAGCCGTTGATTGATTTGGACTGTCAGTGTTTTCCTGTACTGAAAAGATTACCCTGAGTTATGTTACAACTGACGTATTTGAGAATAGATCATTTGGATCTGACCCCATTTAAGCGAACTGCTATGGATTTAATTAAAGTCAATATTAAAATGGATCAGCAGTTACTTCAAACTTCAAGAAATATTTCCACTATGTCGTGTTAGACAGATTGTGGGTATATAATGGCGGCCGATACAAGGATTAGACGTGCGTGTCCAATATGGCATGTATCTGGATAAATCTGGTACAGACCAGGTTCACTACGCTTCAAGACCAACGAGAAATGTAAGCCACATTTGAATTTTATATTATGCCTAGCTAATTGGAACAAACTCATTTTCTGCAGATGACCAACACATTTGTTTTTCTTCGTATTTAAATCTTGCAATGATTTACGCAAGACATATTAGAGTTATTCTGAGTATTTTCAGCACTCAGAACAGTTTAGGATCGATGACCGAGCATAACGAGCATTTATTTGAATGTTTCATTTTTTTTGATAATCACGGTAATCAGCCGAGGTAACTGTAAAAGTTAATAATTATTTTTGTTGAGAAATGGATATTTTATCCATATTCGAATAATCGAACATGTGGATTTTCACATAATGAAATAATAATTAAACACATTTACAATAATATGACTAATAATAATAATAATAATCCACTAATAATAATTATAATGATTTTCATAACTTTTCTAAATAATTCTTGGATCTTATATTGTCTAATAATCACATTCATTGAGAGAGAGCTTATGAAGTAGTTTAATCATTTCTAGTTTGGAACAGGTGATTTTCCGAAGGAGAGTGGTTAGCGCAAGCTCGCATTCAACCAACATTACAGTTCTGGTTGAACAGTTAATATTTGCAATGAGCAAAGTATATTTTTCAGATAACACGGAGAGGCATGAAACGGGAAGCAAATGATATTTGTATCAATTAGGATATTTTTGTATTTATATAAAATCATGACGTAGATACACATTCGAAAGTGAAATAGAGAGTATCATAAGTGTGGTAACTCCACGATTTGAACTGAATGGTAAAATAAAATAAACTTGTAAGTTTATAAATCTTCCAGTGTTGATAACAAGCAGAGGCTTGATTTATTGTATAAATTTTGGGAAGAAAATTTATGTGTGTGGAGTAGTTGAAATGCCATTCCCAGGTGCGCATGTTTAAGTCGCAGGAATGAGGAGGTTTTTATTTGAGCATCAATCAAATAGCAGGTTCGATGACTCAGTGTTAAAGAAGGAGTATTGGAACTACACACTGCGTCGTATGAATGACCCAAAGGTTATTTCTTAAAAACCATCAGTTCTTATTTCAACCTTGTTTACGGATTCCATTAAGACTTTGATTTTGCTAGAACCCGGATTTGTCATGATAGTATTTTATTCTTCTTCAGAGGAAGACCTTTGGCGTTGTTGTTGGAATATTGTGTTCTTACACAAATAATAGAATGGGCCACTGCCAATTAAAAAATAATTCTATAACCACGAATAATTTGAAGGATGTTTTCAATCCTAGTGTCATGAACTAAATGAATTTATTATGAAGCTACACTTCTTATTTCCGCATTCTGTTCAATAATTGCAAGTTGTGAAAGTTACTAAAATGACCACAAATATAAATATTTTTCTTAATAATGATTCCTAGTGGAAAATCGAATAGTTGAATGGTCCAACAATTTATTGATCAAGTTGATGATTCAGAAATCATATATTTTGTTAGGAACTTGGAGTTCATAATCGAGTCACTTCTCGAAACGTTTAATGCCAGAAGAACAATTAATTTTGTTGTGCTTCGCACAGTTCTTCGATGCTATGCTCGAGGGTCAGATACTTTTCAGATGTTGTTATTAATATGTGTACAAAATTTGTGTTGATTCAGAGATAATATTTTTTTACAATATTTTTTGAAACTGGAAAAATAAGTGAAAGTTAAAAATTCTATGAACAATTATTCTACGAGTGTTAATATTATGTAAAAATTCAACCAGTGAACTACAGTATTTCCAGTAAAGACAAATAAATTTGAACTGGATTTAATCATAAATAATGGATATAATTTTGGAACACAGTCTACAGGACTGATATTCAGACTTGTGTCCCCAAAGATAATTGTCCAATATGTTGGAAAATTTCTGTACATTGTGTAAATAGTAATGTGGGTCGCCACACATGAATGATGCTGCTTTGAGCATTTTATTTTGCAGTCAATTTTAAATTCAGAATAAAATGAGATAATTTTACATGATGTGTTATGCCCAGTTCAATCTCCTTCTATCCTTATTGCTGCATTGAGCCAAAAATCAGTAAAGCATTTTTTTCATTTGATGTCGTTTTTGCGATTAGCTTTAACCCATCTGGCGCCCCGGGATATTTTGACTCTCGTGCTGACTGATTCTTGGTAAAATGCATATGTGGTCGTGCTGACTCCGGTCTAAACGGGCACAACGTGGCATCCTCAAGATTATATTTGTGTATCACGTATTCTTGCGATTTGATTTACGTCCCCGTATCTTTGTTTCTCCTCCCTTTTATGTAATTCAATTTCATGCGATATGGTTTCGAGCTATTCCTTCTTTAGTTTCAGTATTTATTTGTATGCGTATTTGACGTTATTTTTGCCTTACTATGGTATGTACTCTCCCTTCACAACGACACGTAATTCACGTAATTTACCATAACGTCATGTTTGTTTGTCCCTTAGTGTACTTTACATCGAACGTCTAGTCTACACATTTCCTGCGTTCTGCTTTTCCAGTGCTTGTCAGCTCAAATTTAATTACCGTACTTCAGTGCTTATTTTCATTCTGTATCTGCGTAATTCAGTCTGTTGTTTCGAACGCAGTAACCTACATTCAGCATTCAGCATGTACACGTTCCTCTCCGTATAGTTTTATTTGAAATTTAACTGAATACATCCTCTCGCTCTGTTTCATATGACTTTGATTCATTTCTAGACTAGCCTTCCCTCACGGTTTCGTTATAGACCGAGAGATGGCGTGAGTTGTTCTGGGAATTCAGCTGTACTTATTTCCTCGCGAAATACGCACGTCTGCGACTCTGGGATGTCAGTTTTTCCATCTTCATGGCCTAGTACGTAATCTTCCACTGCGTATAACATCTTATGCTCTGCGAGAAGATCGATGCTGTTCATCATAAATTTAGGGTAAGTACTCCACTCTCTCTTCCATCAAAATCTATGTGGTGCAACAGCTTTTGTTATTGTGGTGGTTAGTAATGTGTGCGACTGTAATTCTTAGGACCCAGGGCTAAAAAAGGTGTGGTGGGACTTGAAACAAGGTACAATAGCGGCGTATGTTTGGAATAAACGCATAAAATAAATCAGGGAAGACCCACACTTAGAGCGTGTCTTCTGACAACACTCGGCCAGATTGGCGGGTCAGTCAATACCTGTAACACTGAATATAAATCTTACTTTATCTTTTATTTATCTGCCATCTCGTGGTGTAGCGCCTAGCTGTCTCCCCAGAGGTTCGGTTTCGATTCCCGGTTCTGTCAAGAAATTTAATTCCGATGTGAAGGCTGTAACGGTGTAAACTCAGCCTCGTAAGGCAAAACTGAGAGAAGGATGTTCGGCTCTCACCTCAGCCATTTTGGAAGTATTTTTCTGTGGTTTATCACTTGTACTCCAGGCAAATGTTGGGATAGTTCATAACTTACGGCCACGGCCGCCTCCTTCCTAATCCTCACCTGAATAACAATTAACACACTAATACAACCAGCACAATGACACAAGTAATCAGACAGAAACTGCACAAGCCCAAGTACACGCGCTGAATGACCACAATGTCTATGCTCCTCAAATGAAACAACACCAGCTACGGACACCAAGAGCCCGCTGATGATCCAGCTTGGTGTTCCTAGGCGAAACCCCGCACAAGACACGGCATAAACCTAGAAAATTCGCTGATTTTTAATTCACTGGCCGTGAAAGCCAATATACCATCTAACAGCTACTTTTAATGTACCAGTAAATCTTTACATCTTTTCTGTGATTGTGCAGCAGCTGAGTTGCTAGGTTTTGGTTATGCTCTACACTCGAATGCGCTTTTTGACGACCACTTCTTGGAAGAGAGCATTTCTTTAGAACCACTTGTTGAGCGTCGTGCGTGCAATCTGCGTATTAGGTAGTGCGGTATTGGGTGACATAATGACTGACTGCGAGTAAGGAATAGTTCCGGCCGGCATCTAGCCCATTTCAACAAAAAAGTAACTCACATAAGGTATGTTAATAAAAGTACCGATTTCTGGTCTGTTGTGTGATGGAAGACGTCAAGGCAAGGCTCAACGCATCTTTTGAACTCCGGAGCTGGTTGGTTGGTTGGTTCTTAAGTTTAGGGGCTGCGACAACGCGGTAATGTAGCCCCGTATACTTTGGGTGTGTGTAGAATCTGTCTGATAACCGGTGTTAATTGTGATGACTGTATTAGGTAGTGTGTGTTATCTGTTTTTTAATTTAAGTACTGCAACTTAGAATTTTTCAAATAGTTCCTACTTTTGCCGCCAAGCGCCACCGTCAACGACTACTAGGCCAAGTTCAGAACTTAGCTACTAGACGCCACCGCAGTCGGCTCTTGACAACGAACGTAGAAACCTAAGAGCGTTGTTTACATTCTTAACCTATCCAATTTAGCTTCACACAGGTGCAATTAGTGAAAGGTTCTTTAACATGCCATAAATCTATGACATGGGACCGACGGCTTTACTTCCCCTCCGAAGGAAGGCATACTGAGGGATTTTTAACGCTCTTAAAAAATCGACGGCTTCGGCCGGGTTTGAACCCGCTATATTGGGCATAAAAGCTCAGCATGCTACCGACTACGCCACCGAAGCTGCCTATAAGAGCTGAAGAAGACAGAACAATGGCGACACCACCAATACTGCCTCTGCCATTTGTGCTGCCTATCGCTACAGCTTGTCGACTAGGAATGATGAATGCCATTTGAGTGATCTAACACCCCGTGGTGTTGGGGTAGCGCGCCTGCCTCTCACCCGGAGGCCCCGGATTCGATTCCCGGCTCCGTCAGGGATTTTAAAACTGACGTGGGGGTTGGAACGGGGTGCACTCAGCCTCGTGAGGACAATTGCGTAGCTGCCTGACAGTGAGGCAGCGCCCCGATCACGAAAACCAAGATTAACGGCCGAGGGGACCCGATGCCCTGATCACGCGTCACCCCAATATCTGCAGGCCAAATGGCTGGGCAGCGGTCCCTTGGTCGGCCTAGGCCCATCATGGGCTGTATAGTGCCAGGGGTTGAACAGACAAATGCCGATGTCCACGTTGTTGTTGTTGTTGTTGTTGTCGTTGTTATTTCTGTTGCTGTTGTTTTTCAGCGGCTTGGAACATCTCGACCTATGTACCTGAATGTGTACTGCATTTGTCAGACAGGCCATGTTTCTGTTATTTCTAAGGTAGGGTGTGAGTAAATGTATATACAGTATTTGTGCCAATGAACAATAATAATACAGTAATAATAATAATAATAATAATAATAATAACAAACACAGTTACATGAAAAACAAGAAGTTCCGTGACGAACTAAAGAGCCTACTTTTCTTAAAACTTAAGATTCATGCCAATGATTAATCTATATGGATCTATCTAGAATAATGACGAAATTAAGTTGCTAATATCGAAATTTCTAATTAGTTCGAAATACTGTACACATGGCATAATGTAGCCTAATAGAGAACCACAGTTGGCAGCCCTGGTGACTGAATATATGCTTAGTTCCATCTCTTAAGGTACAGAATACAAAATTTGGTTGAAGTCCAAATGATAGCATGGACGTTACATGCAGTTAAACATTGGATCTAACAGCGCGCGTAAAATCATGTTGGCAACAATGACATACATGTATTGGTCAGAAATAATCTGAAATAGTATGATCTATTGTTGTGTTAATTTTGGAATGAAATCCATTAGTTAATAAAGAAGTTACATGCATTTTAAATTTGGACCTATCAGCAGGCTTAGAATCATGTTGGTAGCACTGACGTATATAAGTTACACCAAATTAATATAGAATGTCAGGTACTATACGTGTGCATAGTTTAAAGCTGCCGGCATGCATACTTTCTGATATATGGGTATTTGGATTTTAAAAATGAGAGCATTTATTAACAGTTGGCAGCCCTGGTGACTCTTAAGAATACGCTCAGTCATATCTGTTTATGTACACATAGCACATACGTAATTTGGTTGAAATCCAATTGATAGTGTAAAAGTTATATGCATTAAAAATTTGGACCTAGCAGCAGGCTTATAATCATTTTGGCAACACTGCCATATATGGCCTCCTGGAAATTCAATTGCAATATTATTATCTATACGCGTGCCAATTTTGAAATAGCTCCCATTCACACCTTCCAAGATATCCAACATGGAGCTCACATTTCAAATGCGATTTTTCAGCAGTTGGTAGCACTGACATCATTTTCAAATATGGCCGTGAGATATTCAGGTATAGGTCTTTACTCCTACCAAATTTTGTTTTGATTGCTGCGGCCGTTTAGGAGTTGATAGAGGGGGGGGGGGGGCACACACACAGCCAGACCGACAGACAGACAGAAGGACAGACAGACAGACACACACACACACATTTGCCCGCTCTCATAAGTCTACTTTTTCCTCATTTTTGCAAAATGTGAAAAGTAGGCTAAAAATTGGAACCAGATACAGCAATGTTTGAGGTAATTTTTGACATCATCGACACCACCAGAATGAGACACCTGCCATATCGTGCGATCAACTTTTGTATTCCTGTGACGAAGAAGTCTTCGGCTTGGGAATGGAACCAGAGTGTGACATTCATCTTCAGCTCTTTGGCAGTATGAAAATGCTGACCGGAGGACAGAAATGTTTTGAGGTGTAAGAATAGACGGAAATCACTTGGAATAACACAGGTTATAAGACAAATTCTGTACACACACGGTGCTAAATGACCACGAAATCCATGACCCTCATATGTAACAACAACAACAGATGAGCTTGTAGTTTCACGTGGGTAGCATTATTTGTTGCCACCGCGGAGGCCCGGGTTCGATTCCCTGCTCTGCCAAGAAATTTAATTCTGGTCTGAGGGGTGGAACGGTGTACACTCAGCCTCGTGAGTCAAAAGTGAGAAGGAGCGGGTTCAATTCCAGCCTCAGCCATCCTAGAAGTGGTTTTCCGTGGTCTCCCACTTCTATTCCAGGCAAATGCCGGGATGGAACCTAACCTAAGGCCAGGGCCGCTTCCTATCCAAATAATACTTCACTTACAAATACACAAACTAGTACAGATTTCACAGTGACACAGGTTATCAGACAAATTCTACACACACCCAAGTAGGCTACACGATGTCGCAAAGCCCAAAAATCAATTAACAACAACAACAGTTTCACGTGGCATCAAACCTAGTCATTTACGTGAAATCAAATCCGTATCATTAGACGTGAATACCGTTAGTTTCAAAAATCCTGCATCATCTTATATATAAAAGTGAAAGTCTGTATGTATGTGGGTATGTGGGTATGTGGGTCTGTTCTGTATACAAATCTACACCGTTCCAGCAATCTCAACCAAATTTTGCATACACATAGTTTAGGACCCAGAAGGAACCGCTGGCTACATGAATTTTCGATAGTCTTGCTCATTCTTCTGATTTCGGTCCTTTTGCACTCAATCACAGGCTAATCAAATCATAAAATATACTCATGAAGGAATGGCAAGGCGGATAGTTTCCATGGCAACATAGCTCAAGTCGAGGCACGGCCGACTGGATGCCATTTGCGCTCTGCACTACCGGTATAGAAAATGAGGATCTTTACTTGAAATCACGTTAGTTACTCAACTTCTCACACAGCACTGTCAACCGAGTTTAGCATAACAAAGACTTGACACTATCTTCTACAATATATTTGTCAACTACCACTCACTCACTCATTCATTCATCACGAAATCTCAGAAACCATCGAACGGATTGGAATGAAATTTGGTATGCAGCTTCCCCAAGGGCCGCAAATGCCCACTAAGAGAGGATTTTTGGATATTCTGGTTCTAAAGGGGTGTTAAGGGGGTAGACCTGCATTTCATTGAACAGCAATATCTCCCGATTGGTTTCATTGGGGGATGTGATACTCGGCACATAAACTCATCATTAAAAAATAAGAAGACACGAGTCGGAGGGTTTTTCGATGTGGTGTATATTATGAGGTGAAAGGGGTGAAAAGTGGGGATTGAAAGATTCCTAACGGAGCGTGTATCTCTTAAACGACATAGGCGAGGAGTTTGAAACTCAGCGGGAAAAAATCAGCATAAAAATAAGTAAATATGTGTTTGACTGTTTTATCATAAATCCAATTTAAGGGGCCCATGGGGAGGGGTAAAATTCTGGGGGGGGGGGATAAACAGGAATGAAAGTGTCCTAACTGATTGACTGACTCACTCACTCATCAAACTCAGGGGGAATAACTGCTTTAAAGTAAGTAAATAGCTGTTCGACAGTTTTTTTTTTCATAAATCAAATTTAAGGGGTTCATGGGGAGGGGTGAAATTCTGAAAAAAGAAAATTGAAAGAAAATGTCCTGACTCACTCACTCACTCACTCACTCACTCATCATCGCCCAGCCAAAATGATTGAAGTTAGAAACATGACAGTTTGGGGATATGTTCATTGTATTTCAAAACAGTCTACTAAGGGAGGATTTTCGGATATTCAGGTTCTAAAGGGGTCTTAATGGGGTTAAACCTGCATTTCATTGAATAACAATATCTCCCGATTGGTTCCATTGGGGGATGTGATACACGGTATATAAACTCAACATTAAAAAGTAAGACACGTGTCTGAGGGTTTTTCGATGTGGTGTATATTATGAGGGGAAAGGGGTGAAAAGTAGGGATTGAAAGATTCCTAACGGAGCGTGTATGTATTAAACGACATAGGCGAGGAGTTTGAAACTCAGCGGAAAAAAATCAGCATAAAAATAAGTAAATATGTGTTTGACCGTTTTTTTTTTCATAAATCCAATTTAAGAGGCCCATGGGGAGGGGTGAAATTCTGTGGGGGGGGGGGGGGAATAAAATGTCCTAACTGATTGACTGACTGACTCACTCATCAAACTCAGGGGGGAAAACTGCTTTAAAGTAAGTAAATAGCTGTTCGACAGCTTTTTATCAATCAAATTGAAGGGGTTCATCGGGAGGGGTGAAATTCTGATAAAAAAAAAAGAAAGAAAATGTCCTGACTCATTCACTCACTCATCATCGCCCAGCCAAAAATATTGAAGTTGGAAACATGGCATTTTGGGGATATGTTCGTTGTATGTCAAAACCGTACACTAAGGGAGGATTTTTGGAAATTCAGGCTTTAAAGGGGTCTTAAGGGGGTTAAACCTGAATTTCATTGAATAACAATATCTCACGAGTGGTTTCATTTGTGGATGTGATACTCGGCATATAAACTAATCATTAAAAATAAGCAGACATGTGTCTAACGGTTTTTCGATGTGGTGTATTATTATGAGGTGAAAGGGGTGAAAAGTGGGGGTTGAAGGATTCCTAACGGAGCGTGTAGGCCTATCTCTTAAACGACATAGGCGAGAAATTTGAAACGCAGCGAAAAAAATCAGCTAAAAAATAAGTAAATCGGTGTTCGACCGTTTTTTCATAAATTAATTTAAGGGGCCAATGGGGTGGGGTGAAATTCTGGGGGGAAAAAGGAGAGAAAGTGTCCTAACTCACTGACTAACTCACTCACTCACCAAACTCAGGGGAAAAAGACAGCTTAAAAAATAAGTTAATAGGCGTTTAAGCGTTTTTTCATCAATCCAATTTAAGGAGCCCATGGGGAGGGGTGAAATTCTGGTAAAAATAATTGAAAGAAAATGTCCTGTCTGACTCACTCACTCATCACGCCCCGCGAAAACTATTAAAGTTGGAAAAATGAAATTTTGGGAATATGTTCGCTGTATGTCGAAAACGACAACTAAGGAATGATTTTTGTTTATTCGGGTTTTAAAGAGATGTTAAGGGGGTAAACGTGCATTTCATTGAATAACGATATATCATGAGTTGTTTCTTAGGGGATGTGATATTCGGTATATAAACTAATCATTAAAAATAATCAGACATATGTCTAAGGGTTTATCGATGTGGTGTATATTATGAGGTGATAGGGGTGAAAATTGGGGGTTGAGGGATTCTTGACGGAGCGTGTATCTCTTAAAGGACATAGGCGAGAAGTGTGAAATTCGGCGGGAAAAGAACAGCTTAAAATACAAGTAAATAGGTGTTCGACTGTTTTTTCTTTCATAAATCCAATTTAAGGGGCCCTTGGTGAGAGGTGAAATTCTGGGGGAAAAAAACAGGAAAGAAAGTGTCCTAACTGATTGACTCACTTACTCACTCATCAAACTCAGGGGGAAAACAGCTTTCAATAAGTAAATAGGTGTTCGACCGTTTGTTTCATAAATCCAATTTAAGGGGTTCATGGGGAGGGGTGAAATTATCAAAAATAAATGAAAGGAAATGTCCTGACTGACTCACTCACTCATCATAGCCAAGCCAAAATTATTAAAGTTAGAAACATGACATTTTGGGGATATGTTCGTTGTATGTCGAAAACGTCCACTAAGGAAAGAGTTTTGAATATTCAGGTTCTAAATAGGTGTTAAGGGGGGTAAACGTGCATTTCATTGAATAACCATATCTCACGAGTGGTTTCATTTGGGGATGTGATACTTGGCATATATACTAATCATTAAAAATAAGCTGACACATGTCTAATGTTTTTTAGATGTAGTGTATATTATGAGGTGAAAGGGGTGAAAAGTGGGGGTTGAAAGATTCCTAACGGACCGTGTATCTCTTAAACGACATAGGCGAGGAGTTTGAAACTCGGAGGAAATCAATCAACTTAAAAATAAATAAATAAATAAATAAATAAATAATTAAAATAAATAAATAAATATGTGTTCGACCGTTTTTTCATAAATCCAATTTAAGGTTCCTATGGGGAGGGGTGAAATTCTGGAAGAAAAACGTCCCCTGAGGAAGGATTTTTGGATGTTCACTCTCATCGACCAACCCAAACGATTAAAGTTAGAAGAATGATATTTTGGGGATATGTTTGTTGTGTGTCGAAAACGTCTACCAAGGAGGGATTTTTGGATATTCAGGTTCTAAAGGGGTGTTAAAGGGGTTAAACCCGCATTTCATTGAATAACAATATGACACGACTATGACGCGAGCGAAGCGAGGCTAAAAATGAGATGATGTGCGTCTATGTATTACTCAATCACGCAAGTACCACTGGTCCGATTTACAAGAATTTTATTTGGAAGTAGCTGATTTACCTGGTTAACATATAGGTTAGTTTGGATTTCAATACTTTGTACTATTTAAAGATGGCGACCATTTTAGTGACTTCACTACACCCTTTGGTTTAAAACTTTCATATTTCCATTTCAAATACAAAGAGAACGCTAAGAAATAGCAAACTTTTGATGGTATATACGAGGTTAAAAATTACATTTTCTATCCGAAAGGTATCTCCAACCGTTAGCGAGTAAAACCTAAATTTGTGCTATAAAACACGGTCAACGCCGAGCGGTGTAGTTGGACAAAATGTTCCATCCTTAATCTCCCTCTGCGCAGCACCTCGCCTATCCCCTGTTTTTACTGTCACCTTCATATTTTAATTTATTTATGACGCGTAGCGAAGCACGGGTACTTCAGCTAGTAAGTTATAATTAAGAATGTAATCATGTCCGTCTTGGTGAAAATCAAACAGCTAGACTGCAAGATTAACTCCATGAAGCATTCGCCAAGTTTCATTAAATCCAATATCGTTCAATTGGGGAATGCCCATAAAGCTAGAATTACGCCATGTGAATCAATAGTGTAATGTTGCTGCCTAAATCTGGATTTCCACAGCCTCAATATTCAGCCTTGCCTTGCCTCTCCAGCTGAGTAACACGTCAGAGATGACGTCATTGTAAAGCGTCATCAGTATGGCAGGGATTTGTATTCAAACGCATATTTGGAATGGTTCATTGCAAATTGATAGTTAAGGAATATAGTGCGGAAACATATCGATAGCTAGTTTCTGTTTCTGTACATTTCGTATATTCCGGATATTTCAGCACATTTTGGTTGAAATTGCATACTAGTAGACCAAACAGTTCAGGTACAGGCGCTAATGCGCAAGACCACAGAACAAGTTTATATTCCGATTCGGGAGGCGAGTTGGTTCGAACCAATAATGGACCGTCCTTGAAATCCTTTTGCGAGATTTCCCCACATTCAAGTCAAAGCAAATGCTGGGACACCAATTTCTAATTATTTACGGCGGCTTCCTACCAAATCGTTATTCAATTTCAGTCGTAGTTTATTAATTTAATTTCACTGACTCCTCTGATGAGGGAAGTGTCGGGAGGGATATTAGGCGGTATAAACAATTCACCCCAGAGGAAATCATCTCATCGCGAATCCTATCAAACAGAGGCACACATATGAAAGACAATAGAGCGCTTAGTATGTATGTACAGTATTTTTATAATGTTGTTAGTGATTCATTCAGGGGCATGGGCATCGTGATCATTTCATCCCGTGTACTTGGCTGTATGTAATTTATTGTGGTGTCTGCAATAGTTTGTGTGTATTTGTAATTGAGGATTAAGAAGGAAGCGGCCGTGGTCCTAAATTAGGATTTATCCTGGTATATGCGTGGAGTAAAAGTGTGAAACCATGTAAAAACACTTCTAGGACGGCTGAGGTGAGAATCGAACCCCCCTCTTCTCAGATTTGCCTCACAAGGCTGAGAGTGAATGAAACAGTGAATGAATGTTGGTTATTTAATTTCTCAACGTATACATACATTATATTTTGGCTTGGCAATATCCATATTGTTTCATACGTCTTGCATATATAAAATACTAGGTCTGTTTCGATTAAGATTACGTACTGCATTACCAAATTGGACAGCTAACATCGACAGAACGATCCAACCAGTAAGAATCTTCTGGTTTATTTCAAGGTTAGACCACATCAATGTGATACAGACTGCCGTATCCATTAAAGTTGATTTGTGGTCATATTACGTCCGATCGTGATATAACAGGAAGATACATCATATAGCAGCGCCGACGTTCCGATTCACTGTAATCGAACGATTAATATGTTTATGTTCGACCCTCGCTATTATGTGTCAGAAAACTGTATCATAATGATGGTCATTATAACACTGTTTTTCATTATGATACAGTTTCTCCAGCCAATCAGAGCTCGTTCATTGACCATAGGTAACGATACCTTCACGCATGCGCTCAAAATCCAACATGTCGCACATAAACACAACATCGAACTATAATAAATTACCGACATGGAATACGCACCGTCCATATGTTCACGTAAATAAACTGGCGAATATGAGACAAGAAATAGCACTGTACCTTAATATCACCAACGCTAATTTCCACACAGCGCATAGCCTTCAAACGACTCCGGTGACAATATTACTGAGGGAATGGCCTGCATATGGCATTGCAAGCACACAGAGCGCATGCGTCGGTCGTTCAGAGATCTTGAAAGACAGAGATATACCCAGCGCTCGCTCTTCGATCACAAAATTCAAGTGGCTGACTCTCAACAGATATTTATGAATATTTATGTTAAAACATATAATAAAGTTATAATTATCGTCGAACATAAACAGTCGTATGCAACTCGCCTATAATGGTAATTAAGACACTCGTATGGAAATTATAAAACTCGCATACGCTCGTTTTATAAAAATACTCGTGTCTTAATTATAGCCATTATAGGCTCGTTGCATAATGTACTATTATAATTCTTTTTGCAAGCTTTCTTTTTATTTAAATTTCTAATAGTGTTTTGTAAGGATATCCATTTCCTCTTTTATCTTTGTAAACGTTGTTTTATGATTATTTTAATTCAATATACGCTGACGAAGGTGTCATTGAACACCGAAACATGTACGTTTAAGCAGTGATTAAACCACATTATTTAGTGTTTGACAAGGCGGTTTTAAATGAGACAGTACTATCAGTCAACACAGATATTAATTATTACCATTGTCATAATAGTTAATGTTTACGCATTTTATTAAAATCGTTATTGTTTTGGCTTCTTAATCTGTATGTTCCCCTTTAGGGTTTTAGTTCTTGATAAATAGCACGTTATTGGGCAATTTATTTTAGATCCCTTTCTGGAATTGAATATCTTGTATTAATCTTTGCTCTTGTGGTAATTCTCAAACAAGAGATGTACAGTATATAATGCGAAATTGAATTGGTGTACCTCGTGGCGCAATGACTAGCGTTCTTGACAATCATCATCGAGGTCCAAACTCGATTCCCGGCTTCGCCAAGAAATTTAATTCTGGTCTAAGGGCTGCAACGCAATATTGATAAATTAAGGAATGAAAAGTAGGCAATTTGATCATTTACAGTACTATTTGTTTATTTTGAATCCATAACTAATTACCTTAAAATCTTATGAAAATTACCTCACCAAGCTAGTGAATAGTGTATTTATAATATTAATGACATTAGCAGCATGCATGAGGGATTCACGCGAGTACTTGGAATTCCTGGAATGGCGCCAATGATTTAGATGCCACTAGGGCGGTGTGAGTGTATGTTATGAATTGTGGCGCACGAGGGGGTGAGGAAGTAATAATAGAATGTGATGTATCGGCACCATTATGATAATAAATTTCCTTCCAACAATTGGCAGCAGAAGAACAGGCCACTACCTAAGAGGAACTGATCAAATATGCAACGCATATAGTTGACGAGCTGAAGATTTTCCCCCATCCATCATGCCTCACACAATGTAAGAGGGGAGTGGTTTCACCACCAGGTGCTACATTCTGCATAAGGTTAAGTGATTTACAACCTGAGGGGTTAGCGAGAATTAAGCTTCATAATGACTAGGTAATGGCCAATTATTAGCCATCCCAAGAGGAACAGGTGCTGTACGAGTGATTCCTATTCCGGTAATTTTGAGGTTGAATACCTGTGCTAACAAGTTGTTCCGTGAGGAACTAGCAGAGCCTATTTACATATACTCTACTGATCGTTTCCATCTCATAACTCTCCCTTCAAATAAATATATTTTCCACGTTTTGGTTTATGACTTACATTATGACAAAACATACCCAACAATGCCAAACTCATAATCAACATTGCAGGCATTTTAGGCAACGTACATAACCACTTATACAATAGCTTGTAGAAATTGATTTATCCTGGAACTCCATGGTCGGTTTATGTGTAGGCCAGGATCCGTTTATTTCGAAATAAACTAGAATTTTAGCATAGCAAACCGGTCATTACTGTGTTAGAGATTGCCTCGTCTTAGTCCAAAATTGCCAACGCTGCTCATGATAACTCACATCGTCATATCTTCCAGCGCTGGAAAAGAAGTGTCCAAAGTCACATGATGAATTGATTCTTAATGTTAGCCTACGATATATATAATCAACGCTAAATAATTGTGCACCAGCATATTTAATTCGTCGTACTGGTTCATTGTATTAGATTTCCCATTGACCAACTCAACAGAACATAAGTAAGACATGTTCAGTTTTATGTAATAACAAGCATATAGGTATATAATATAAGATATCTACTTAGAAACTTGGAACATATCACTTTAATGCTCTATCCATTAAATGAAGAATCACCATCACTTCCATACAAAATTGTTATCGTTATCGTGTTATCGTGTTGAAGCCATTTTTCAGTGTTGCCTTAGTAAACGTAATTTGAAATGCTTTTATTAGGTCATCACAATTTTAATGGGTATTATTCCCAATACCTGAAAAAAATACAATTTTAGTTAAGTTACAGAAGTTTAATGTAAAATTGCACAACTTTATAACCTATTGAAACCATATTGGTTTACTAAATTGAGGTCCTTATTGGCTCACAATATGGTTACAAAAAACAATATTCTGTTATGTTTCCACCTGATCATGACCTTTGATACATAAGAAAACCTATAAATGTTTCATGTACATATTTCGAGCTAAATTAAATCATCATAACCACAATAAGAAAATCATTGAATTAAAAGAATTTAAAGGACATCATGCAAAACCGAAGATGCATATGAAACATTTTCTCAGGGAAAACAAAATTAACTACAAGTTTATACAAATGCAAATTTAATTTTTCTTCTTATTCATTATTTTTAGTACATTAATCATATACATAGAACGTGTTATTCGGCTAAGCCATTATATCATTTTAAGAAATAGTACGAATCAATGATATGCATGCCACACACAAGGTTGCACCTTTTAGTGGCATATGTGATTCCTCTTCCTGCCCTGTATAAATTTGATATCCTATTTCGATCTATATTTATCATATTGTAATAATATAATTTAATTATTGCAAATTTACAGGTTAAACCAATGAGCAGGAATAATAAGGAAATTCATAAAATGTGTACAGTCTTTCTGAATTTTGTAGTGTATTTGTAACAAAATTTCATCTAGAACTTCTTATTAAATAAAGATCTATCGATTAAGTTATTTTATCCTATAGATCTTTAGTTAACGGGAAGTTTAAGTTTCGAGTTTGTCTTTTGTCTTATTGTGCTGATGATCGGTTAATTTAGCACGAAACCTGTACACAAAACATTTCTAGGATTTGTTATGTATTAAAGGTATTGATTAAGCGGAAACATACCCGAATATTGATATTTGCAACTTGTACAACCTGTCCGGAATTGTTATTTTTATGTGATTTGCTAATTATATTGTTGGAGGCTATTGACCTTCAAGTTTACTTGTTTAGTGTCATAATGGTTAGTGAATATTCAGTTTGGTGAACTCCGCTGGTTATTTGGTTGATTTAGTATTGCAGGACTGTACAAGTGAACAGTGACAGAAGTTAACTCGGGAATAAATACTACATCAACCAATAACAAGCTAAGTTCATTAATTCACTTCCAAAGTACAATAGCACCATCAATACAGATTATCACGCTAGGCAAGTAAACTTGAAGGTCAATAGCCATTAACATTATCATAACACAAATGAAATAAAACTGACTGGCTGCGAGGCTCAGTGGTAACGTTCTCGCCTACTGTGCCCAAGGTTATAGGATCGAATCCTGACGCAGCCAGTTGGCATTTAAGGGTCCGCAAATACAAGGGAGCCGTGTCAATAGATTTTCTGTCACGTTAAAGGTCCTCTTCGGGGCAAAACTCTGGCACCCCGGCGTCTCTAAAAGCCGCAGTGTTTGAAAGGGACGTAAGACAAATAACATTATTATTATGAAATAAGACTAACAAAATAATCCTAACAAGTTGCGCAAGTTACAATAAACTTCTGAAACTAAATGTGTATAAATTGTAAGTATCTTCGCCCACACACTCGTAGATATTGATTTAAAAGCCTGAGTGTAACGGACCTGATGATGATCGCTTGACGATCGAAACTGGTTATCCAAGTGAATTTATTAATCTCATGTAATTATTTTTCAGGTATTGGGAATAATACCCATTACAATTTGGGTAGAAGCGTGTTGACTGGAAAACATTTCAATTTTTTTTACAAGAACGTATAACTCCCAGAATCGGTTATTCAAGACCCTTCTTTGTGTGATGTCACAATTCATTTCAGGTAAAATGAAATGCACGACAGATATAATTTATGAAAATTAAGCTAGAGATATGTCCGAAGATCAACTTCAGAGTGGTGTTTATAGTATAAATTTCTCCAGCAATCGGTTACAAAATAAAGTAACAAAAATAAACTACCTTTTCAGAAATGTCCACGCATCTACTGTATAATTCACGAAAGAAAAGTTTAGAAACTATACCAGCACAATTCATCTTCCTTCTTCTTCTTCTTCTTCTTCTTCTTCTTCTTTTTCTTCAAGTGCCTCGTCCTCCAAGAACATTGACGATCAGTAATATGATCTGCTGTTTGTCCATAGCTGTTCTAAACAGTGACAATGTATTAAGTCCAAACTACTGGCTTAAGTTCTTTAGCCAGGATATTCGTCTGCATCCTGGACCCCTAATGCCATCAATCTTCCCTTCGATAATTGATTGCAAGAGGTGGTATTTGTTGTTGCGCATAAAATGACCAAAGTATTCTAGTTTTCTCCTTTTGATGATACTGAGAATTTCCGAGTGTTTGCTCATACGCCGCAGTACTTCCACATTTGTGACTTTAGCTGTCCATGATATCCTTAAAATCCTGCGATACGTCCACATTTCAAATGTTATCAGATTCTTACTTAAACCTCGATGTCCATGATTCAACTCCATAGAGCAGGACACTAAAAACGTAGCATCGAAGCAGTCGGGTGCGTAATGACAGACTTAAATCACGGCTGGTCAAAATGTTTCTCTTTTCGTGAAAAAACTTCTGGCCTGCTCAATTTTACAGCGAATTTCTTGACTTAAGCCCCAGTTATCATTGACTGACACCCTAAATATTTATATGATGAAACCCTTTCAATTCTTTCATTACCAAGTGTAAGAATGCCCTGAATTTCATCTTTGTTTCTATCGTATAAGTATATCTTAACAACTATCGCTGCTATAGGATCAATAGGCACTACGTAGTAGGCCTAGGTGTTTACTTTAGATAAAATGAGCCCATCTATAATTCGGGAGAACTACTCTAGAAAATTATAAACTAGGGTGTTTTTCTCATTCACCTTTTATAGCTCAAACAGTCCGTTATTGTTTGTTATTAAATCGCATTAGGGGCAAGGGATATCTTGTTCATCAGCCCTGTGTACTCGGGTGTGTATTGAATTTGTCGGATAACCTGTGTTTCTGTGGTGATTTTAGTAGTGTGTGTAGCTGTAATTATAAGTGCGGCTAAGGCACTACTGCAACTGGAGAAGCGAAAAAAGACATAAAGAGTCGCATCAGGGAAGCAAATGGTGCCTTTGACCAGCTATACCCTATATGGAGGAACAAGAACATCTCTAGGAGGACCCAGTTACGATTGTTTAACACAAATGTCAAATCCATTCTCCTCTATGACTGTGAAACTTGGAAGTTTACTCAGAAGACGATAAATCAAATGCAAGTGTTCATGGATCTTGCTTGAGACACATCATCAATCGAAGATGGCCGAACGTTATATCAAATGAAGATCTATGGGAGGAAACGAACAAGCAGCAAATTGAACTCCAGATAAAAGAGAGAAAGTGGCGTTGGATTAGCCACACTCTGAGGAAGCCTACTGGAGCCATCGAAAAGGCTGTTCTGGATTGGTATTCACAAGGGGCTCGAAAACGTGGTCACCCAAAGAAGACCTGGAAGAGGATAGTTGAGGAAGAGTATCTAGGAATGTGAAGATAGGTAAAGAGGATGGCCAGCAACAGGACCAGATGGAAGTGTTTCACGGAGGAGCAACAGGAACTAAGTCAAGGCACTATCCCGGAATTCACCTGGTGAGAGGGTAGAAAACCTCAGGGATAACCGCTGTCAGCGCCTCCACTTCTTCCAGGCATACGCTCCATCCTGTTCCAGCCCAATAATGTTTAGGTTTGCGGTGACACACTCCACCCAAACTTGATCTACATCTCGTTTCCTTTTATCTCGTGACATCTTATAATCTGTATGCAGGAGGTAAAGGGCACAATGTCACAAAATTGAAACTTTACAGGAGAGGCATTTGAAGTTTATTTTTATGTTTGTTAGAGTGCAGCTTTCTTGTTAATTTTGAAGAAATCCTATCTGTTTTATTCTTTGGATTATTGATGTTGAAATTACAATACTGTATTTCGTAAGGTTAGTTTCGTTATAATTTTTTAAACAATTATTTAGCAAATGGACATAGTGCCCTTTACCTGCGGCATACAGTTATTGCTTCGGGCGGAGGAGCCTTCTTAGGATTGGGTGTTGGTCCGCCAGTGGAGGAAATGCCACTGAAATCCAATGTGTTGCGACCCAACAGCAAATCAGGCGGAGGAGCCTGTATTCTTATGTTCCCAACGGCTGTGGAGGTGGAAGAGGTCATGCCAGATGGATTGGCTGTAAAGGCGCAACTCAATCATATTTTGAATCTGCGGCATTCCATTGCAGTTCTGGAGCTGGAAACTGCATGTCTCATGCTCTATGTGCCGCAGTGAATGGCTCTAGGACCATGGTGTGTGGGTCACTCCCTGGCAAGTTGAGATCCACCTTAAACAAATTCATGCCTATGGCATTCTCTCCTGCTGTTTCTCTACAAGTCCAACGGCGATGGGATAAGGATGACGGAAGCAGGTTTGGGTAAACTGGAGGCTTCTAGTCTGGACCTGCACGTTGGCGGCAGTTGTGTGATGGTCGTCTTCCTGAGACCTGTGACTACTCAGGGATCCGGTCCTGCATCTGTGACTGGGCAGGCCTATTTAGGATTACCGCTGCCCAGCCTGAATGGGGAAGGCCCTAGAAAATGTGGGCTAAACATCGGTAGTCACTTCCATAACCTGTCTGGGAAACCGCACTCAGAGGGTTACCCGAACTTGCGGTCGAAATCAAGAAAGAAAGAAAGAAATAAAGAAAGGAAGAAAGAAAGAAAGAAAGAAAGAAAGAAAGAAAGAAAGAAAGAAAGATAACTAAGTTCATTACTATTGGTGCATGGAACGTCAGGATATTATTAGACAACGATAACAGACCAGAAAGGAGAACAGCTCTCATCAGCCATGAGCTGAACAGACTTAACTTTGATGTCGTTGCCCTGAGTGAAACCAGATTCGCGAGAGAGGGAAAAATCATTGAGGATTCATCAGGATACACCATCTTCTGGAAAGGAAAGGAGGAAAATGAACGACGCATCCATGGTGTGGGTTTTGCAGTAAAGACCAAATTGGTGAATGATCATCGACTAGTTCCCACTGCAGTAAATGAAAGACTCATGACTCTCCGAATACCTCTTGAAGGAGGCAGGTTAATTACTCTCAACTCTTCATATGCCCCTACTCTTACGGATGACGAGGATTCTAAGAACCGCTTCTACAACCAACTGAACACAGTCCTCACTAAGGTGCCTGCTACAGACAAGCTTGCACTACTAGGAGATTTCAACGCCAGAGTGGGGAGGGACAGCCTCTTATGGGGAAAAGTCATGGGTAAACATGGAATTGGGAACTGCAATGCTAATGGTCTGTTACTTCTTGGCCTGTGTGCTGAGCATGAGATCTTTATCACCAATACCCAGTTCCAACTGCCAAATCGCTTCAAGACTACATGGATGCACCCACGCTCAAAACATTGGCATATGCTTGATTATGTCATTACCCGACAGTGCGACAAGAGTGATGTCCTGATCATGAAAACAGCCCGAAATATTGATGACTACTGGACAGACCATAAAATTCTAATTAGTCGATTCAGGATTTCTATCAATAAAAAGCCACGTACACATTTCATGAATCAAACAAGGAAGAAGTTCAACACCTCTAAGCTTCAACTTGATAGCGTTGCCACAGAATACCAAACCTCTGTTCTAGAACAACTAACTCATAATCCAATCAACACAAAGGATGTAGGATGTAAACGAACCACACTTCAAAATATCATTACAGAGTCTGCACAGAAAGTCATTGGCTATGAGGAAAGGAAGAGACAAGACTGGTTTGAAAATAATAATGTGGAAATCTTGAACCTAATCAAAGCTAAACGGGATGCCTATCTATCTGTTTCTCAAGATCCATCCTCCAGAGAGAAGAAATTGCGTTTTCAAGAACTAAAACGGAAGTGTCAGTCTGAAATCAGTGAAATGAAGAACAACTGGTGGCAGCAAAAAGCTAAGGAACTTCAGAAATTCTCAGATAGCAGGGACTTACGCAACTTCTATGCTGGACTGAAAGAGCTGTAAGGACCGGTCCGATCATCATCAGGAACCTTGAAAGCTGTTGATAATTCCACCATTCTTACAGACAGCCAGGACATCTTGAAAAGATTGAAGGAGCACTTCAGTTCACTCTTGAACCGCAGTTCTGCTGCTGCTGACGATTTTCTTCAGCATGTCCCTCAACATATTCCCCAACCCTGGATGGACACCCCTCCAAACTTTAAAGAGTTTATCAAAGCTCTCAGCAGAATGAAAACAGGGAAGGCTCCAGTATCAGACAATATTGCCCTTGAACTTATTCAATGTGGAGGCTTACCTCTAAAAACCAGGCTTTTCTATCTCATTCTTCTAATTTGGGAAACCAAAAATGTTCCTGCTAACCTGAAAAACTCCAGAATAGTTACAATCTTCAAGAAAGGTGATCGCGGTATCTGTGGCAACTACCGTGGTATTTCCCTGCTTGCCATAGCTGGAAAAATATTTGCTCGAATCTTACTAAATCAACTTCAGGTTGTTTCGGAGAAGTTACTACGGTACCTGAATCTCAGTGTGGATTTCGGGCCTCTCGTGGTACAATCGACATGATCTTCTGCGCAAGACAACTCCAAGAGAAGTGCAGGGAACAAATGACACCTCTGTTCTTAGTGTTCTATGACCTTGAAAAGGCCTTTGATACGGTTTCACATAGCGATATGTGGATGGTTTTGAGGCGCTTTGGATGCCCCGAACATTTTGTTAGTTTGATCCAAGCTTTCCATGATGGCATGGTTGGTCAGGTATTATGTCAGAATGATATCTCAGAGGAATTTCCAATTACAAATGGACTCAAGCAAGGATGTGTACTTGCACCTACACTTTTTGCCCTGTACCTGGCAGCTATGCTTTATGAGACATCGCCTGAAAACAACTCAGGTGTGAAAATTAAATATCGATATGATGGGGGGCTCTTCAACCAGGCCAGACTCCGTTCCAAAAGAGTACCCTATTCCACTCGGGTCACATAATTGCAATGTCCAGATGACAATGCTTCTCCAGTCCACACACCAGAAGAGTTTCAGCAGTCTGCCACTGTTTCAACAGAGCTTATGAACGTTTTGGCCTGACTGTCAACATTCAGAAATCCAAAGTGCTAACTCAGCCTGCTCCTGGAACCATCCCCCCAGATTTTGATATCAACATATCTGGCTCAGCTCTAGAAAAGGTGGAACACTTCGCGTACCTTGGTAGTATTCTACCAGCGAACTGTACCTCTGAGAAGGATGTGGAAAACAGAATTCAGGCTGCCCATGTGGCTTTTGGACGTCTCTCACATCGTGTGTTTCTGAACAAAGATCTAAGTATCTGCACGGAAGTATTGGTGTACCAAGCTGTTGTTAGTTCTACGCTACTTTACGGATGTGAAACCTGGACCCTATATCGCCGGGACATCAAGAAACTAGAACGCTTTCATCAACAAAAACTTAGATCAATCATGAACTTCAAATGGGATGACTATGTAACTAATATAGCAGTCCATGAGAAAGCAATGATAAACAGTATTGAAGCCTCCATTGTTGGTCATCGGCTTAGATGGACAGGCCATATCCATCGTATGAGTGACAGCAGACTACCTCGGCAAATCCTGTATAGTGAACTCAACACTGGCAAGAGGCCATGTGGTGCTCCTTTAAAACGATATAAAGACCAACTCCAGCAGACCATGAGGAGAGCAGAGATAAACCCAAATACTTGGCATACTCTTGCACTGGATCGCCCTCGCTGGCGTGCTACCATCTCAGCTGCAGTTGCACAGTTTGAGTAGGAACGTCGTAGACAGGAAGAGGAAATTCGCCAGAGGAAGAAGATATGTCAAATACTACAACGTCCTCCACCCTGCATCGGATGCAACATATGTGGTCGCATGTTCTATGCGAGAATTGGCCTGATAAACCATCAGCGCCATCTTCGTCGTCTAGACTAAAGATTATGGAACTGGAGGCGAGAAGCGTAAACTCGGATACGAGTATCGGCCGACGACGACAGTTATATTAGCTGATTTCGTACATAACTATCAGCTTTCTTTATTACATGCCGATACAATCTCAAGCGGTACTCACGGGACTTACTGCTGGTTGGTACCGTTTGCAAAAGTCCCTTATCAGAGCTTAACATATTCGATTATCTTGGGACTCAAACTATTTTCTCTTGACTCCAACTGCTCTATAGTGATCACGTGAATACTCAGTCACATGACCACTTATTTCTAATCAAATTCTAACCAATTGATACTTTTAAATGATTAATCAAGTCAAGGACACAACGTACAACTATATAGATACCGGCGCGGAGCTCAGCGACAGGAGACGGGTGTAGAGCGGTGCGGGGAGAGGGTCGAATTCTTCCCTATCTGAGAACATTGACGCGTGTGGCAGTAAGTTCTCACAATCAGACACAGACACGCTCAGCGTGGCAAATGTTTTACACTGCAGTAGTATACCAGGGGAGTGGGATGGGGAAGTGTAGAGCTACGTGCCGGTATCTGGTACATTTGTTATCCAGGGTATATTTACTTCCCATAACTCAATGGTTTTCGTAATTTACACTTTTTTCCAAGTAATATGATAATAATTCGTGTTAACATGCTGCTCGCTAGTCCTACATATAGTCACGCGATCACATCAGCATCGCTTCTCGCACGTGCAATACGGGATAATATACATTCACCAAACCACAGAGTGAAGTGCGCGGAAGGTCGTTTATTTTCTTGACAAGATTAACGCGAGATAATGCCAGAATGCACTCCGCATTATATACATTCCTCACTAACCAGCGCTATCGATGTCTGAAAAGAGAGAGGGCAAAATGCAACTCCTTTACAATTTTTAAAACTTCACAATTTCTCTATATTTATGCTATTACATGTCCTTGTTGTTGTTGATTCATGTGAGGACGTGGTACATCTTGCTCATCATCTAGGACAGGCGTTTTCAAGGTGCTCTTTTTATGGAACTAGCTATTGTACCGGGGGTTGCCCGGAAGGTGTCTGTATATGTTATACTGTAAAAAGATACATGCCAATATATTTCGCAGAGTATGTTCATGTTGCCCCTAAGTGAGTTTACAACATAGTTCTCCTCGACTCTGATGTTACTCAAGTGCAATACTAACTCACTGTAAACTTAGTCGGTCGAAAACTACAGTGGAATAAAATAACGTAGCAGAGCATTCAACAATGGTATGATGGGATGTACATACACAATTCCTCGAGAACTCAGTCTCACAATTACTTTCCTGATAGTGTTTATTTTTTATTTAAAGGGGGAAATTAAGACGTCTTATAGCAGTGTTCACATAGTTATCTCTATTATTTCTCAAATGCTGCAACTACCTTCTTGATAGGAAATAATATTTAAATTATTCAATGATTGGAAGATGAAGTCATCACTGTGGAGTCAAAAATACTTATGATTTTTAATCCCACACAAATTACGTGAATAATGAGAAATGACTTATTCCTGTACATAGGTCAGTGTGTACTATACTCGTAGTGGCATATTATGGAACAGTATTGCTGTAAGAACATTTTACATGCATATGATCTCATTCACATCGTACATACATACACACATGCAGACTTTTACTTTTGTATATAAGATTTGGCACTCACGTGATACGAGCCAAAACGTGCTCGCCAGCACAAGTTCACCAGAGATCCGTCATTCAATTCGAATTCTATTGCACGAGCCAAAATAATAGTGTTTTCACTACAAGTTTTGAATGTCAGAAATGTTATCATTTTGTGAAATAGTACTTTTTATATACAGTAAAAACAATTGGACATCCCTGTGTTGTGCGTAACAGCTGATTTGGCTCGACTGTACACACGTAAATATATCTTACTGCATGAGTCATGCAAGCAAGGTCAGCATGCCTGGTGAGCGGTGAACCCTTAGCTACAAGGGCTGTTTTTTTTTAAGTAAGGGCCGTTTTTTAAGGCCCATAGTTAGTGTGCACGCCGCAACAAGGGTGCGCTCTACCTCCCGGCATCTTTTGCGAACAAGCAGGCGTCAGTTGCAGCTGTGTAGCTAACCTGTACGCTGAACTGTGCATCTTTAAAATGTTCAAGATTATAGATTCGCCCGCCGCGTGTTAGGTACGATCTATGATACGTATTTTTGAGTGCAAGAAACATGTCGGCTGCAGACATTCATCGTCAGCTTTGTGAGGTGTATGGTGATAATGCAATTACGGAAGGTAAAGTGCGAAAATGGGCACGCGAATTCAAAAGTTGCCGTGAAAATGTTAATGACGATGGACGCTCAGGTCTGTGATCACAGATGACTTGGTGACTGCAAATGACACGAAAACTCACAATGACCGAAGATTCTTGATAACCATTCTATCAATGGATTTTCCTCAAGTGTGAATTCTTGGTTGTCAGAGCAGGCGGCAAACTTTTATGCAGTTGACTAGACCTAAGTGCATTTATTTCCAATTTATACTCCCACTAAATAAGACTTTCAAATATCATCGCTATTATTATTATTATTATTATTCAACGAATGGTAAGAGAAACTGAGAGTGCAAAGCCATCTATAACGCTCTCAAAAAAGCTTCGAAAAAGCGTTCGTTTGCAAAACCAGCTGTGTCGAGTTTGTTCAGATACAAAACCAGCAAAGTGGCCAACGGTTGCAAAACCAGTTAAGTTGGGTATAACGCTTGCACGCTTCTCGCCGTACGAATGGAAAATCTGCCAATTACTGTTGCTGTGTCCGTTCTTTGTCTCGTTTGATTTTGATCATGTTGACTATGCCTAAGTGCATTTATTTCCGATTTATACTCCCACTAAAGAAGACTTTCAAATATCATTGCTATTATTATTAATTATAGATGTTTGTTCAATATATTGTAATATGAGAACTGCTATGTCCAATAATACTTTTAGACCTAATTCACGTCTCACAACTTGCATGTCAGGTTCTCCAAATTCCTAGCTTTGATTGTTTCAAAAGGTTGCATTTCATTGAGTTGAAAAACTTGCTATTGCGTCGTTCGGTTGCAAAACATGCTAACTACAAACCTTAAGTGTAAATTAGGATACGATTAACGTAGATATTCACGATTAGTGTCTCTTAAGTAATTATAATCCACTATTTTTTCTCTGATTTTTTAAAGAATCATAATTATACCTCTTTCGAACCACTTTAGAACGGTTTCTGCTATTTTTCCCAATATTTAAAAATGTTCATTTTGCTGGTTTTGCAACTCGGCGACGCAAGTGAAAGAGTAAGAAAATTACAGCTGAATTAAATTACTCGTGAAAAATCATTCCCGCCTAACCAGCATATTTAATAACGCTGCAACATGAAATAAAACTAGATAAAAACTGTCTTATGAACTCAATTTGGCGTTTTGGGAAATGTACAAAGAAAGATGAGATTTTTTATGATTCTTTCTGAGTTATCCACACAGAAAGTTTATCGCGTGTATTCAACAGAAATACATTTTGTATGTTGTGTTTGCGATGGAGTTGGTTTCAACGGGTCGACATGACATGACCCGACCATAAAAATAATGCTGTTACAAACTCATTTCGCCGGCAATCCACAAGGGGCAGTGTGGTCAGGCAAGCATCAGCGCACTGATGTCAAGTGGGTAGCCGCACATCACGGCAACCCTATCCCAGTAAAGTACATCACTCAACGTCTTTGTTTGAACCTTTAGGTGGATAAATAAAGGTCCTACCTTGTGATGTGTCGTTATTTTTGCATTTTTCACGTACTATTACATATGAAGGCTTGTGGGTGAAACCTGTCAAACGCAGAAAAGGTTCTTATTAACATCGCTTTAGATTCCGTTATAAGTAAAATATATATTTTTACTACAATTAAATCAATATGTTCAGTAGTGTCCATGGCTATTCCGATATGAATCTGGACAAAAAAATGTTGTTGTTGTTGTTGATTCTTTTGGGGCTTGGTGAAATCGTGGTCATGTAGCCCCGTGTACTTGGGTATGTGTAGAATATTTCTGTTAACCTGTGTCACTGCGATATCTGTACTAGTGTGCGTAATTGTAATTAATATTGTATTAATGTTGGTTGGTTGGTTGGTTGGTTCCTCAGTTTAGGGGCTGCGACAACGCGGTCATGTAGCCCCCTGTACTTTGGGTGTGTGTAGAATCTGTCTGATAACCGGTGTTAATTGTGATGACTGTATTAGTGTGTGTTATCTGTTTTTTAATTTAAGTACTGCAACTTAGAATTTTTCAAATAGTTCCTACTTTTTCCGCCAAGCGCCACCGTCAACAACTACTTGGCCAAGTTCAGAACTTAGCTACCAGACGCCACCGCAGTCGGCTCTTGGCAACGAACGTAGAAACCAAAGAGCGTTGTTTGCATTCTTAACCTATCCAATTTAGCTTCACACAGGTGCAATTAGTGGAAGGTTCTTTAACATGCCATAAATCTATGACATGGGACCGCCAGCTTTACTTCCCCTCCGAAGGAAGGCACACTGAGGGATTTTTAACGCTCTTAAAAAATCCGACGGCTTCGGCCGGGTTTGAACCCGCTATCTTGGGCATAGAAGCTCAGCATGCTACCGACTACGCCACCGAAGCCGCTTTGTGTTAATGTTATTCGCTTTACTTCCCTTTTAACGTCTGTGGCTTTCACAAACGCCGGGATGCCGAAATTTTGGCTTAAGGGGAATCCTTAACGTGCCAGTAAATCTAATGACACGGCTCCCTCGCATTTATGCACCCTCAAATGTCAACTGACTGCACCAGGATTCGATCCTATATCCTTGGGAATAGCAGGCAAGAACGTTACCGCAGCGCCACGATGTCAGTTGTTTGTAATTGAGGTAGCATTTGGGATGGAAGCGGCCGTGGCCTTAAGTTAGCACGGCATTTGCCTGGAGTAGAAGTGGGAAACCACGGAAAACCACTTCCAGGATGTCACAGGTACGAACCATACCCACATCTTCTCATTTTTGCCTCACGATGCTGGACAAAAAATATAAGTGATAAATGTCCATACGACGTATTTCTGGCATGATGACTATAATTTTTAGCATATTCCTTTTAAGAGACATCATCTTGAGGAGACGTTAACACCCAAAAGTTGTTTTTACGATTCCAAGCCAAGTAGTCTGTGATAATAACGGAGCGCATTGGTGAAGCCAAGTAATTCATATTCACGAGATTAAGATTTCTGTCGCTTTCAGCTCATATACAGGCTGTAACTATATTTTACGAGGAGATAACATGCACCAAAACAAACAAAAATCTCCAATAAATACTGTAAATGAAAAAAAATTACGAGCCTTCCAGTAGTCGCATATGATGTGTAAGATCTGACATAGAAGAAACCTCACGTGAAATTGTTGATACACCGGTATTTTATGGCATTATTGGCACAAATATTAATCTATTGTTAAAGGGAGTGTTTTACAGATATTGTAGTTTATAATACGGAACTCATTTTATTAGATGATTTGTAGCTTCCACCAGCACTAGCCTAAATAAAGAATACGATATGGATCAACTAGATTAATAGACGCGACACCGCTCATAACCTTAAATTCCTTATAAACAGGTCATCTTGCTTCTCAGACCAACACGTAATTTCATATGGATTCTGTTAAAATGAGTCATATTGATATGATAAATATCATTTAAAATGATAATCTGGTAGCAAAAATATCTACCCCGCCCAGGATTCGAAGCCAAGATCTATAGATTCACAGTCATACGCAATAACCCCACGGCTATTTCGACTACGCAAATATTGTGCACAAGATGGTGCCTTATTTCCACGTTCCAATAATACTGCATTACGGAATTAAGTTTCATTTATATTTGGCTTGTTTCGATAATGTTCTTGAGCGACATTGAGTTTAAATTGCCTTATGGCAATGCAATGCCGACTACTTACAATGTTTGATATTAAGGCATTTTACCATTTAAATACTGATACTGTGCCCAATCGGTCACGGCAGACTGGCATCGAACTCGGGTCTTATCAGAGAAGACCAGGCACATGATTCTGCCTAGAGTCGAACCATTGATCTCCGAGGGGGAACAGTTATAGGGAACCCGAAGAGCAATGCGTTAAATATTGACATATAATAATATAGCATGATTTCACGGCCAGTATGTGAATATCATAGCAGTTTAAGGTGAAGAATTGTAAGCAAATGCAAGCAAATATACGTTTTCGAAGCATACAAGAACGAAAGCAGGCCAGTTTGACGTTTTACTAATTGCACCCGGCGAGTGGGAGGAGATATAAGGCGCCGAGGGAATTTCTTTCGTCTGGACCGAGGAGACAGCTCAAAATTAATGAATCGGGTATTCACCGCTTGACAACGATGGAGGCTGTAGTGGGGATGATTGCCCACGGAAATTAATTGATTACAGCCAAGTGGAGCATTGAAATGGAGTGAAATGTACACCCAGGTGAATATATTCTGGGAGATATAATTTAGGAGGGGTTTTACACCTAAATTAAAGCCTATATCTCAATATGAGCGTGTTAACACCGAGCCTACGCTCGAGAGGAGTGATTTGGTGACCAGCCAGAGGGGAATCACCATGGTGGCGTCCTGACGCGATGGAATAAGGCAATTAATTGTAATTAATTGGCCGAAGCGATCGCGTGCACGCGAACGTTTATCAAACCTCCACGCCTAAATAAACAAGGTGTATATGTCATTTTGGCAGAAAATGTATTATTTCAAGAAAAGAGTCGCACCCGTGTGTCCTGTGGACTACTTTTTACGAGAAACCTTTAAAAGGAGGAGCAGTGCAAGACCAAGCCAGTTGTCGTCAGTCTTCTCTCCAGTTTTTCTCCAGTCTACACGTAACTAATACGCTGCCAGTAAGCGCGCGAAATGTTACAGTATCGACGCTCAACAGTTGAAGAACAATGAAAGCACATCATACAGCTTCATAAGTATAATCATGAAGTGCGTCAGAGTTAATCTAATACAGATATTTGTCCATTATCTGACGCAAATATAAATTCGCTACAGCGAAAGAGTAATTTATAATGTCTTTGGATATTACATATACCAGGAGGTATTGTCGGAGTTGTATATGACATTATCATCAGGATCACTACAATTATGGAGGCCTGGGAGGCATCGCCAATTAATCTTGACAAGTGAACTGAACGGTATTGAAGGTGACGAGGATCGAACGCACGTAAACGCAGTTAGACTTCCACGGAGACCAGCGGTTGGCGTAATTCCATCGCATGTCTGAGGTCAGGCGTTAGGAGGAGTCCGATTAAGGATCAACCTGTGAAATAGTGAAAAAGTGTACATAAATTTTGTTATAGTGATTTAAAAAGTGTTTATGTGTATTGTGATTAATATGTATTGTGTAAAAGTGAGAGAAGCCACTGATAAGAATATGATTATCATGCGGGAAATATGTGAAATCAAGTGTCGTGTGAGATATAGCATGATGGCTTAAATCAAGCGTCATGGTAGGCCCGGAGCTGGGATGCTGGTATCATCCAGCAGGAATGAAAAAGTGAGTACCAATTTACAATGTTATTCTAACTAAATAGTTCACCATACAACGATGCATCACTTTGAGACTAAGATGTAACAGTCACTTATGAACGAGTTTTCACCACTCGTCTTGAATAGAATATGTCTTGGAAGGTGATTTGTTTAGGGCCATTCAGGCCGAAAATAGTGATGAATGTAACGGTAACGTTAAATGTTAAATAATAATAATAATAATAATCTGGGGTCGGCAACAGTAAAGTAATAGGCATTTTTGTCCTAAATAACGTCCAAAATGTGTCATGTCTAATATAAAGATACTGTATTTTGGTAAACAGTAAGAAAGTAACGTGGAATATAGCGAGATACGAGAGTTTTTCAGTGTCAATGAAGTGCTGAATGAATATTTGAGATGGTCAATTCTTAGGATTGTATCTGAGAACCATTAAAGTAATGTAAGCCAGTAAATTTATACTTGTTATTAGGAGCTATTTAAAGCTTTGGCTTAAGTGTAATTGCAGAGAGAACGCGAGTGCCTTAATAATTGAGTCATCTATGAGAAGTATTGTTTGAGCCGCATATAGCGTGCAGAAGTAACGTAGAATCCAGTGATTTACGTAAATGAAGTCGCGGGGACCAAACTAGCATAGCTTGCGCGTTAGGTGAAAAGTTGGCTAATCTGCGAGATAGTATCGCCGCTGTGCATACTTTTATTATTCGCAGCGAATTGGACAGAGCCTGTCTGTATCCATAGCTCGCATGAATAGTTGCCACGAGGGAAGCTATTTGAGACTCCGTGAGCACATGTGTAAAATGATATGCCCTGAGAGGTAAGAATCAGGTTCGTCGTTTAGGAAACACAGATTTCCTTATTATGTTATTATTGAGACAGCTGCTGGTGAGAATCTTGTATTCTCATTATGATGCGCGTCCAAAGCCACTAGTATTCACCATAGAACGGCAAGGCTATTACAGAATCCATCCCCAGCCATGAATGTTAATAGGAGCCGAGTTGAGCCCAATACACTATAAATATAGGTGTTAAATAATTAGAATGACTCAATTACTTGAGGACAACACTTAGCGTAACTCTATTGTACTGCAATTGTAAACAAAGTTGACCTTGCCAGCAGATGAGAGGGAGTGGGGGTAGCCCAATGAGACGAGCGGCCATCTTGCGCGCCAGATGGAACTAATTTTATTGCCTGCTAGGGAAAGGGGAGGTCGGTCGGCCAGTCCTTTTAAATTAGAGTCATAGTGGGACACTGCAGAATCTCGATATTTCGATATGAAATTAAGATATGATTGTTATGATGATGCCAATTGAATTAAATGATGTGTTTCAACACACATACATTGTCGGATCAATGAAATCGGATAATATTTGGCCCAGTTATTCTCTGAGGAGGAACACTGAACCAAATAAATTGTTAGGCATCTTTTTAGAGTGCATTTTTGCCAGTTCACGCTAATTTATGCAGACGGGTATGTGATTTCTAAGAACATGACACGTTTGTAACGATAATAATTTTGACAAGACCCAGAAAATTGTTGTATGGTGAAACTATAAACATTTCTATCCATGTGTATTTTGGAAGGGAAACGTACCACTTTTTAAGCGTTTCATATTGATGGAAAAGAAGGAAGATGATCCACGCGACACAACAACAAAAATATTTGTTAATTAAGGCATAAAATAATGAATTTATGCTAATGAAAGTAAATGCCCGTAAGAAACGGAGTAATGTTTTATTATTACAGTATTAATGTCATTTGATGTGATATGTGACTTTTGTGTCGTGATACTCCAGTTGTGTAAAATTGTGTCACATAAAGAACACTATGGAGACTCGCAGAGGTCTGAAAGTATCAATGATAGGATGCTAGAAATAGATTTGAGTGCAGTGTAGCACTAATTAAGAAGAGACTCACAAAATAACCCTGATTTTAATTGTGGGAATTAAATGTAAATTATCCTTTTGTTTGTATTTGTTGTATAGCCATGATTTTATATCAGTAAATGTTTTATTTTAGGAATATGTTGTTTCTTTCATGTAGAGTAGTTACCTGGTAGACTCAAATCCTGAGCATGTGGTCGTATGGTGGGCAGGAACGTCCCATACCTCGAAAGACCGTGAGTTAGCTGGGATACGAACACATGTTCCACATGATGACAATTGGGTACAATACGAAGACTTCGAACATGTACCATGTCATTTGTTTAAATCACTTGACACCGGAGTTCGCATGAGCGTTTTCCGTTCAGTATGTCATATACATTCCACATGGCCGAGAGTGCGTCATGGTATCAATTTTTGACACCGCGCCCTGATTGTTTCTCTTACCAGTGCCAGCTGGATCGATCGATCGAGTTGGCAGTGCTTCTTATACTTCCGGTCGATCCACCACTGCCAGCTAGGGCACACTTCCATTCGATCGATCGAGCGGGCAGTGCATACTTCCGTTTTCCACCACTGTCAGCTAGTACACTTCCGTTTGATCGATCGAGCGGGCAGTGCATACTTCCGTTGTCCACCACTGCCAGCTAGTACACTTCTGTATGATCGATCGAGCGGGCAGTACATACTTCCGTTTGATCCACCACTGCCAGCTCGATCGTTCCGATCCATTTCCGTCCCCAATTTTCAAAATCACTCCCACAAAACTATCCGGCAACCGAGCGGAAAGATGTTACATATAAAAAAAAAGCGCTACTTTCTTAACACGGCGCAGACACCTTGCATGGGATTCTGTTGTTGATGTTGTTGATCTTAAGGGATATTGCGACATCGTAATCATGTAACTGCATGTATTTGGGTGTGCGTAGAATTTGTCTAATAACCCGTGTCACTGTGATGTCTGCACTAGTGTTTGTATTTATAATTAAGGTAGGATCTAGGTAGAAAGCAGCCTGGCCTCAAGTTAGGTACCATTCTAGCATTCGCCTGGAGTAGAAGTGGGGTAACCACGGTAAATTACTGCCAGGATGGCAGAGTTTTGCTTCAATGTTGTGTTTCATGAGGTTCAGTGTAACCTGAGACTAGAATTACATATCTTGGCAGAGGCCGGAATCGAACCCGGGCCTTCACGGTGACAGTCAAGAATGCTAGCCGTTACGCAACAAGGTGGGTTTAATGTTTATTACGCATTTCATTCCTGTTTTGATGCGAACATCTACCTCCAAATATGTCCGGCTGGGTCCATGGCTAATTGGTTCGCGTGCAAGGCTTTGGCCCGAAAGGTTCCCGGATTCGATTCCCGGCCGGGCCATTAGGGACTTTTATCTCCTGGGGTTAATTCCAATGGCCCGAGGACTGGATGTATGTGACGTCTTCATCATCACTCATTCTCATTACGACACGTAGGTCGCCCACGCGCGTCAACTAGAAAGACCTCCAGGAGGCCTTCCAGGAGGCCACACGAAAAAAACTCCTAATATATGGATATTTTATTTAACATTCTGTGCATTAAGATACGTCCTGTCATGGGATACCTATCAACGCTATTCCATTGGCTACTGCTTTATACTCATTCACAACAGAAAAACAAATAAAAGAAAAAAATCCATTAATCTCCTGATCATAATGCACGAAGGTTTCTTTTCTTCTGTGGAATCCGAAACAATAAATGTGATCATTCATTTCGAAAATCTCTCATGCATTAACCGCAAATTGGACCGTGTGCGAAGGCAAAGAAGATAAAACGTTTTTATTTTTGTTAGATAATTGATTTCAGGTGCTTGTAACATCTTGGTCATCAGCCCCGTGTAATTGGGTCTGTATTGAACTTGTCTGATAATCTATTTTCATACTACGACTGTAGTAGTTTGTGTAACGGAATTAGGGACAAGGATGGAAAGAAGGAAGGAAGATTGTAGTTTAACGTGACCGTGAATCTTGTGAATTATGAGCCACGGGACCTCCTTTTTACATTGAATCCGAACTCAGGACATGGCATTTCAGTTCGAAAATCTCACATGCATTGATCGGAAATCGAACTCAGTCCACCTTGGTGAGAGGCCAACAGCTTAACCGCTGCGCCACCACGCCCCCAAGGACAAGGATGAGGTAGGTGCCCCGGGACTTGAAGTAAGGAACAATCCCGGCATTTGCCTTGAGGAGTGTGGAAGAAATCGGCGAAAAACCACACATAGGATAGCTTGTGTCAGCGCTGGGAGTCAAACTTACGATGTCTGGACATGCTGCAGCTATCCTCGCGACCTACTATCCTACGCCGTGGAGAAGATAAAACGCTACACCATCACAACATTTGTCAGCTCAGGTGTTGGTGATTGATGTTACAAGAGGTGGAACACTGAGGTCATCTGTCCCTCATTCTGGCAAAATAAAACAATAATTTAACATATTCATGGCAATTTTAAATTAACAGGTGATTGATAGTGAAGAAATCATACAAATTGCACTGCAATAATTGTGTATTTGAAAGCCTAAGGACCTCATACAATGTCCTTCAAGTAATGCATAGGGGGAGAGGGGAAGAAGTTTGGTAAATCGATTCATTTTCAAGAATGTTAAAAAATTATGTTTGCCATAAAAGTCAGAAAGATGAAAAGTTTGCAATAATCAAAACCAAGGTAAAACTTCATACAAGCCAGGAAATTTGTATTTTGGAATTTAAAACATCAATTTCAGGATTTCTCACTGCGAATATTTTAGGGGGGGGGGGGGGGGGGAGGAATTTGGTGACGTGATATAGCAAGCAAAGTGCACGCACACTCCATGCTTTACCACACCTTTAGGGAAATCCGTCGTGTTCAGTGCTGCCAACAATGCCTCGTCCAGGCAACCATTACCTATCAAACAGAAAGTGATTCAATAATCAAACATTATTCACAAAACGAACACATACTTAAATCAAACTTCAAATGCTGGAGTCTGTAACATTTAAATTACTGGAGGCCATAAAATAAGCATTAAGTTTATAACATTAAACATTTCATGAAGATCTTGTTTAAAAATGCGCAAAACACTGTAAATGACGTAGAGCCACAAATAATAATATAATTGATACGCTAGACCAGTCTGCATACGGGAGTGCATCTACCAACTTCCTCGTAATGCCAAAATAATAGGCTATATAATTTTCTTCAACGACAGTTAATTGTACAATTAATAATAGTAGGGGAGGAGAGGTTTGTGTTTTTGTTGTTGTTTCATTTGAGGGGCTTAGATATCGTGGTCAATAGCCCAGTGTACATTGGTGTGTATATAAATAGAATTTTTCCGATAACCCGTGCTATTGTAGTGTCGGTAGAGGGTGTATTTTGAAATTCAGGTGTGGATTGGGCAGGAGGTGGCCGTGGCCATAGGTTAGGAACCATCCCGGCATTTGCCGGAAGTAAAATTGGGAAACCACCGAACACCTCTCTCAAGATAGCTGAGATGCGAATCGAACCCTTCTCTACTCAGTTTCACCTCATGAGGCTGAGTGTACCCCGTTCCAGCTCTCAGACCAGAGTTAAAATTTCTTAGCAGAACCGGGGAAATCGAACCCATACCCTTGGGGAGAGAGCCAAGAATTCTAGCCGCTACACCACGAGGAGGTCGCTATTATCTTCTTATATATATTGTGTACTTTGTACAGTAATAATTATCTAACTAACTAACGGCATTGACCGTGATCTCGTCGGTGGTAGGAACCGGACTTAAGATTCTTAGGATCGTTTGCAGAGAGACGGCTTACATTAATATTTAAACTACAATTCGTCAGCCCAATCGGCTGTTCATAATATTGCATACAAATAAGAACAAAATTACCCATAGAATATAGATGGCTTCATCAATTTTCAATATAACACAGTGTATGATACATTCACACCTGTCTTCTGGTAGATGAAAATGTCGCTCTTTCTGATACATTGGTTTCAATCTCTATTTCAGCTATGGCTTCGCATGACGTGAATACAATAGGAGCACTCTCCCGTGCTATGGAATTCACCTTGGAGAGAAACTAAATTAAAGATTCTTATCGTTTCACGAAACATACCGGGGACGGGATACGTACGGCATTGTGACAGTTGATACCGGCAACTTGTAAAGTGCTTCCTATTCTCAGGCCGTTCAAGATCCATTTCTTCCACTTCTCTTTCTCACAAATGCAACCTATACTTGGAAAAGCAATTTCATTCACAACAAATATTTGCCTTATTTAGGGTCTTAGACATTTTGGTCAACAGCTGTGTATACTTGGGTGTGCACTGAACTGGTCTAACAACCTACGTTATTGTGATTAATGCAGCAGGGTCTGTAACTGTATTAATTAGGGACTGTGAATAATAATAATAACGAGCGCTTATGACTAGTTCTTCTTCGATGCTTTCTTCTGTTCCCAATATGTCTTGAGACCGGCTGCTAGTTTTTCCTTTCTCTTTATGAGAGGGGTTTCCTACACTTTGGTACTTTGGGAGGTGGGGACCAATAGTTGACCAGATCACCAAATTAGGAGTGATGGACATCAAGGTCAAACTCCCAGTGGAATCGAAGTTCTTTTGGACTTCTTTGAGTTACAGGCTTCCAGTCTTGTAGCTTTTAATCAAGGAGATCCCATTGGTAAGTATGTTGTTGATATAATAATGTTTAGCCTACTTTTTACATTTTGCAAAAATGAGGAAAATTTATATTTATGAGATCGAGGTATGCATCGGAGCTATTCAAAAATTGGCACACATATAGATAATAATATTTCAGTTTTATTTCCAGGCAAATGTCTGTCTGTCCTTCTGTCTGTCTGTCAGTCTGTGTGTGTGTGTGTGTGTGTCTCCCCCCCCCCCCTATCAACTCCTAGAAGGTTCAGAAATCAAAACCAAATTTGGTACGAGTAAAGATCTATACCTGAATATCTCAAGGCCATATTTGAAAATGATGCCAGTTCTACCAACTGCTGAAAAACCGCAATTGAAATTGGAGCTCCATGTTGGATATCATGGAAGGTATGCATGGGAGCTATTCAAAAATTGGCACACATATAGATAATAATGTTTCAGTTTAATTTCCAGGAGGCCATACATAGCAGTGTTGCCAAAATGATTCTAAGCCTGCTGATTGGACCAATTTTTAAATATATGTAACTCTTATACTATCTTATACTATATTTCTTATACTATATTTCAAACAAATTTCGTATGTGCTATGTGTACCATAACATATATGACTATGCATATTCTTAAGAACAACCAGGGCTACCAACTGTTAATAAATGCTGTCTCTATATTTTTACCCAATATCAATATATCAGAAAGGATGCAAGCCAACTGCTCTAAACTTTGCACACGTATAGTACCTGACATTGTAGATTAATTTGAAGTAACTAATATACGCCAACATGATTCTAGGCCTGCTGATAGGTCCAATTTTAAAATATATCTAACTTCTATACTAACAAATGGATTTCATCGAAAATTGGCACGACAAGAGAACATAATATTTCAGATTATTTCTGACCAACATATGCATAACATTATTGCCAACATGATGTTACGCGCGCTGATAGATTAAATGTCTAACTGCATGTAATGTCCATGCTATCCATTGGACTTCAACCAAATTTTGTATGTTCATTCTGCACTTTAAGAGATGGAACTAAGAATATATTCACTCACTAGCGCTGCCAACTGTATGCTCTATTAGGCTACATTATACTAGGTATATTTCGAACTAAAGAAATTTCGATATTACCAACTTAATTTCGTCATTATTGTAGATACAGTAGGTCCATATAGATTAATCATTGGCATGAATCTTACATTTTAATAAAAGTAGGTTCTTTAGTTCGTCACGGAACTTCTTGTTATAATTATAGTACGGTAATATTTTTGATTGGGATTTTAGGTAGTAAGATCTATAAATAGGTATCAACGGAAACTTTAACTTTAAAAATGGAAGGTGTTTAAAAGCAACAACTTCGTGTCAATTGATTTACAGGCAAATTAAGATCCTTTATATTTTTAGCCTATTTTCATTTATGAAAAAAAAAAGAAGGTTTATAAGATCACCTTTTGTCCGTGTGTCTGTCTGTGTGTGCGTGTGTGATGGTGTGTGTGATGGTGTGTGTGTGACATGGTGTGTGTCCCCCCTAATAACTTCTAAACGGCTTGACATATTTCAATGAAACTCGGTAAGTTTATAGCACAATTCCGGGCGACCCCGACCGTGCCCTTAAAATTTTGTTACGTCTCACCAATCCAACATGGCGGCTGTGCGAAATATTTCAGCGGCATTCTATATCTCTGAAACGATTAGCGATATCACCCTGAACTTTTGTACGGAGATAAAGGGCACTACTGGAAGTTTATCTATAAGACTTTCAAAAACCGGTTCACTACAAAACGAATATGGCGGCCTAGCGAAGTTGAAAATTTAAATAGACCTTTCTCACGATTTAATGATCCAAACGCAATGAAATTTGGTACTGGAAATGTTTATACACATTGTAATGCACTGGTATCTAATTTAGTTCAATTGTTTACATATCCTCAAGATGGCGGGTGTGCGAATTTTAAAATTATTTTTTTATTTCTTGTGTCGTAATTATGCGATTGAAGTTTGAATACTACACGTACACAATAATCTTCATGTAACAGTACATAACTCTAAGACCTACACATATAAAAATCGAACATGGCGACCATCCGCAATATTTAGTCGATTCTCGATATCTACGAATCTATTACAGCAATCAAACTGAATTTTTGTATGTTGATAGAGGCAATAAACATAAGTAGGATATATGAAAAAAGGCTGTATAGTTATTCACGGAACTATTTGTTACGTTTCTGATGACATCCTGTATTATCAAAAACAATGTTGGACGTGATAATGTAATGTTCAGTTATTTTTTGTGGAAGGTTGCTCTCCAGGTGAATGATTATGGAATTTCAAAAACGTATTTCAAATAAGTCGGTTTTATTATTAGTTTCTGTCAATTAATTGCAGTGCATGTTTCGGGTCACCGCTGTTCCTTTCCTCAGCTGTGGGATGTTATACCATGTATTAAAACACCATTGTCAAAAAAGAAACATCACAAGCTACAAGAAGTTATTGAGAAACATGTTTAAATACTAATATGTAATCAGTTTAAATAAGGCATGCATTAACGTCAAGTTACTTATAACAAGACTGATATTAAGACATTCATTACTGTAAAATTGTATAAAAGAATAGGGCGTTTTTCCATATTTCATCATTCATTATAAATAGTTCATAACAATGACATAATCCATTGTGGTTCCTCTTCTCAGATCGCAGGTGTACGTAGTTCCAGATGATATACATAACTTTCATGTTTAGAAATTGTTCAGTGATATGACAAATTGTGTTTAAAAATTAATTCCATAAGAATGGTGTAATTTAGACAGATAAAATTATGTTTTATGTGAGACTTTAACTATTGATCTTAAAACTACTGTATTGTGATTACACGTAAATGCTTTCTTTTCCTTTCTTCTTCTTCTTCTTCTTCTTCTTCTTCTTCTTCTTCTTCTTCTTCTTCTCGCGGATGGGTCACTTAGGACCACGCGGAATCAACGTATGTTGAGCCTTCCTCCTTGCCCAATTGCTCTTCATATTCTTGGATTGTTGTAATTTCTGTTCCTCCGACCATGCACGTCGTGTTGCTTTCTTCTGATCTTCCACAAACACCTTGTGTGAACAATATTCCTGATAGCATTTCTATTCATCAGATCTGGCGATCCCAACTCCACTAGGTCCCTCTCCACCTGTTTGTTGGTCTTGTACGTTTGTTCTGCAGAACTTTGTGGATTCGTAAGTAAGTCTCGTATGATTCATTCTTTCCAAATGACCCAAAATTGAATTCGTCTCATTCTCATGGTATCGGTAAGTTTAGAAATTTTCATATTTATTTCAAAGTTGGGTTTGGGATAGTCTATGCCATTTTTAATTCTGGGCCCTAAGATCTTTCGCATAATTTACCTTTCCTTAATCTCTACTTGTTCCTTTAATGTTATAAGTTGTAAATTGAGCGATTCTGAAGCATAAAGAGCTTCCGGTGTAATCACTGTTAAGTAATGGCGAATTTTACTATTCCATGACAAGCTTGTTATAAACATTTTTAGCCTATTTTCATTTATGAAAAAATAGGCTTATGAGATCTGTCTGTGTGTGCGTGTGTGTGTGATGGTGTGTGTGTGTTATGGCTTTTCGTGTGCCCCCCCCCCCTAATACCTTCTAAACGGCTGGAGAGATTTCAATGAAACTCGGTAAGTTCATAGCACTATTCCAGGCGACCCCGACCGTCACCTTCAAATTTTGTTACGTCTCACCAATCCAACATGGCGGCTGTGCGAAATATTTCACCAGCATTCAATATCTCCGAAAGTATTACCGATATCACCCTGGAATTGTTTACGGTGATAAAGGTAACCGCTAGAAGTTCTCCTATGTGACTTTTGAAAAACTGGTAACTATAAAACGAACAGGGCGGCCACGCGAATTTGCGACTTTTAAATAGACGTTTCTCGCAAATTAACCAACCAAACGCAATAGCATTTGGTGCAGTATATGTTTATACACATTGTAATGCAACGACATCTAACTTCGTTCAATTGTTTACATAACCTCAAAATGGCGGCTGTGCGAGATATTTCACCGGCATTCTATATCTCTGAAACTATTAACGGTATCACCATGAAATTTTGTACGGAGATAAAGGGCACTACTGGACGTTCATCCAATAGACTTTCAAAAACCTGTTAGCTACAAAACGAACATGGCGGCCAAGCGAAGTTGAAAGTTTCAAATAGGCTTTTCTCGTAATTTAACGCAATGAAACTTCGTACAGCAAAAGTTCATACACATTGTAATGCATTGGTATCTAATTTAGTTCAATTGTTTGCGTAACCTCAAGATGGCGGCTGTGCGAATTTCGAAAATTAAGTTTTTATTTCTTGTGTTCTAATCATGCGATCGAAATCAACATTTGCAAAATGAACGTACAAAATAATCATCATCTAATAGTACATAACTCTGTGGCCGACATATATTAAAATCCAACATGGCGACCATCCGAAATAATTAGACGGTTCTCAATATCTATCAATCTACTACAGCAATCAAACTGAAATTTTGTAAGTGTATAGAGGCTATAAGCATAAGTTCGCCTATGGGACGTTCAATAACCTGGCGAGCACAAATCCAACATGGCGGCGACGCGAAATTTAAATATTGAAATGGATGAAATGGACGTTTCTTGCGTTTTAACCATCCGAGCGCACTGAAACTTGATACGGTATATCCTTATACAAATTTTAATCGACTGGCTCTAATTCATTTAAATTATTTTCATAACCACAAGATGGCGGCTGGGCGAAATTTTAAAATCCCGCTTTTATTTCTTGTGTCCTAATCATGCGATTGAAGTTTGAATAAAACACCTACACAATAATCTCCATATAATCTCTCTATATATAAGAATGAAAGTTTGTCTGTTTTTTCTGAATTTCTACGGAAATTTGCGTTATTTACGCGTTTCAGACTGTTTTATGACGGATGTGCGCGAAAATAATTTTTTTGTCTGTCTGTTTGTATGTCTGCCTGTGGACAAAGTGGTTGTTCCCTTATAACTCGAGAACGGCTGGGTGGATCAACGTAAAATTGGTGCAAATATCCTTCAGAGGCACGACACTAATCATTGATGTAACTCTTCTCTGTACCTCTCATAAAAGGGGGCCTACCCCCTTAAAATACTTGCAGAAATAGGCGTAGAAGGGCGAGACAAAGCTCATTTTCAGCCCCTCAATGTGAGAAGCAAAACTCGAAAACCACATTTTAAGGCCCTAAAACCAACAGTTTTTGAGATATTCCCAGAAAATCAATTTCATTTAATACAATAATGAAAGAAAGTAGGTCGGTAACCATGGCAACAGAAATTCACAGGTCCATCTATTGCTGTAAGGTGCAATACAATTCCGTTGGTTGGTTGGTTGGTTCTTAAGTTTAGGGGCTGCGACAACGCGGTCATGTAGCCCCGTGTACTTTGGGTGTGTGTAGAATCTGTCTGATAACCGGTGTTAATTGTGATGACTGTATTAGTGTGTGTATCTGTTTTTTAATTTTAAGTACTGCAACATAGAATTTTTCAAATAGTTCCTACTTTTGCCGCCACGCGCCACCGTCAACGACTATTAGGTTAAGCTCAGAACTTAGCTACTAGACACCACCGCAGTCATTTATTACGTTACTGGGATAGTTTGCAAACGGCTATAAGGTTATAACGGAACCAAATTAAGCTGTAAAATTCATCAATATATATAATGAGCTTAAGAGTGTCAAGGGGTACTCTAGAATTTTTTTCACGCGATTTACACGTGCTGGTGTGGTACGGTAGGTCTATTATATCCCTATCCCTATATTGTAATATTATTATTGTAATTATTATTATTATTATTATTATTATTATACTAGACGAGACAAAGATTATTTTCAGCCCCTTGGTGTCAGAAAAAAAAACTCGGGGCCCTTAAACAGCCGTAAAGGGTCCCCGAAAACTGCATTTTATGGCTCTAAAACCAAGAGTTTCCGAGATATTCCCAGAAAACTAATTTCTTTCAATAAACTAATGTATGAATGCAAGCCAGTAACCATGACAACAGTGTCTCAAGAAGTTACATCCAACTTTCTATCTATTTCTGCAAGAAGTAATGCCACTCCATTTATTAAATTTCTGTGAAAGTTTGCAAATGGCTATAAGGTTATTGTTACGTGCATTGCCCGTTCCAACGTTTTTAAAATCCATCTTCCCTGTATTCTGGTGTTCCTTGACATTTTGAAACGACCGCCTGGTGACTATGTTCCGTTTGTGAACACGAGATGGCAGCTACTATCGGACTTCGGCGCAGCTAGCCGTAGTTCCTTCTTCTTCACCACTAGAGTGTGTTGGTTGTGCCTTATAAACTAATCCTCTTCGAGTCATGTTTGAAGGCTATTTTGATTCTACGTCATGAAACAAAGGACTGTGTATTCATGATACCGCCAAATTAATTACTTAATAATCACATTGTTGCTTGATGTGTCAAGCCTTGATTGGACAATAACAATTTACATGAATGCAGTTCGGTATCTGACGTGTGATTCTCCGCCATCTTGTGAGTTCATTGTCTGTCGTCTAAGAAGCAACTAGCCAGCTGGTGTGACAGAGTATCTCTTCGTGGGCTGGGGGGCCTTGGCCCCCAGCTTTTACAAAATATGAATACCAATTCAACTAAGAAAATGCCTGTGCTAGTAAGGTTTTAATTTTCATCGTTCGCCGTGAAGAGGAAGTACGAAATGAAAATCGCATCTCGATGCAGACCAGTGCTTGTGATTTCAAACGAAGCATGTGCTGGGTTAGCCATTTTCAGGCACATTTAGTGTCGTATAATATTTTATTTAAATTGTGTGTGAATTATTCTATTTTTATTGTGTCTCCACTGTGAAGTTTTAAGGTACGTTATTAATTTTTTATTTATTTTATTATGGGACCTCCTATATTGGCCTTGTATAAATGTTTATTCTGTATTTTGTTTCACCTGGTAGGCCTAATTTTTCTCCTTTAATAATGTTACCCGATATATATTAATTTTGTTATTTTTTCTTCGTACCTTCTGGAGACACATTTCTAGTTTATTTTACGTTTTAAATTATTATTTATTTTCTTTTGGCAATCTTGGGATTGGCATATTATTAATCTGATGTAAGATCCGATGCTCCAGCCTCATGTTAATAGTATTTAGATGTAATTGTTTTCCTCATTTTATTTCTTTCTAGTGATTTTAAAAATTAATTTAATTTTGCTAAATTGTTTGCCGTAATTCGATCGGACATGCGGTCTCCTGTTTTTAGTGGCCATGTTTGTTTTGGTTTTGCCGAAATGCATTCTGGTCTCGAGTGCAGTCTCTTGGCGTCAAGCGGTAAACTCAAACGTGTTGTGGTGTTAGCTTAATATGTTTTTTATTAACTTTGTTGGTTTAACTTTGTGTTTTTGGTAAATTTTCCTGTGTTTTTCTCCGTCATGCAAATTATGGGTTTATTTTCTGATCCAATTTTATTTTATTTATTTTATTTTTAAATTTTTTCGTTTTATGACGTGGCCTGGATCTCTGCATGTCGGATCGGTATTGCAGTCCCTTGTAAATTATCAAGCCCGTTCTCATTTAATGATGCCTGTATTTTCTTTTAATCTTTGGGCTTTAACATTTTAATTTTAATTTAATTCTTTTCTTTTTGTTGGCTTTGCAAGCAAGCATGTTAAGCGGTCTCTTGCCTTCCTTGTAAATTATGCTGGTTGATGCATGTTCTGTTTTCTGGTGGAGGTGTTCTTTAAATTTTAACAATTAAATTTTTATTTTAAATTTTTAAGCAACTGTTGTGGCATTATTTCGTCGGCGACAATTCCATTAGTTATTGGGGGGTGTCTGTAGAATAGCCTGTGCGTTCCCCTTCTCCACCTTCCTTCTACCCCTTTTGGTGCTCTTCTGTTGGGGCATGTCTTCTGGAGGTGATTTTGTTGCTGAAGCTAGGCGGACCTCTAAATAAAAGGTAAGTAATCCACGCTGGTCATCCGCGTGTCAGTTATCACGGAACCAACAAAAACTGTAAACTTCATCAATGCGCTTAAGGGGATCAAGGGGTACCCTAGATTTTTTCGCAAGACTTAAACGTGCGATATGTCGTACAGAAGGTCTATTATATCTTCAAACAGCAACATTATTTTCAAAAATTCCTGGATTGATATATATATATATATATTTGCTTTGCTTTTAGGAATTTGGGTGATTGGAGGCTAAAAAAACTGAATTTTCATGCACCACAAGCCTTTATAATTTATTAAAAAGGTTTTCCTCTGGATGCGGACTTGACACAACAGTGAGGGTCAGTTTTTATGTGACGTGTATAATTGCGTTTCGTCTACGAGGATTTCAATTTTATTTTCACGTCAGGAAGTACACGTTGGGTAAAATAGTTTCAGAGCATGTTTCAACTTATCATTTATCTTTGTCGACAAACAGGTTCTAAGTCCCTAACCATTGCAACAGTAGCTCAATTGATTACGTCTGGTTATTAATACCGAAGACCGTTCGAAGAATGGGTACTTCTGCTAGTAGTACATAAATCTAAGGCCTATAATATAAAAATCCAACATGGAGACCATCCAAAATATTTAGACGGTTCTCAATATCTACGAATCTATTACAGCAATCAAACTGACAATTTGTTTGTTGATAGAGGCAATTGATATTAGTAGGATATATGAAAATAGGCTATTTATTTCTTCGCGGAACTACTTGTTTGTGTATTGAAAACCAATCTCCATTTTCTGGATTCTTGATGTTACAGATTTATTTTCATTGCCATTTTCTGTAACCCATTCGCCTAAGTATTTAAATTCCTTTACTCTAGCAATTTTGTTACCGGTAATATCAATTTCATGTGGGGCATGTTTTATGTTAGTCATAAATTTAGTTTTTCGTAAGAGATATGAAGCCCAATTTTTGCTGCTTGTTCTTCTGTGCATCAGAGATGACTTCAGCAATTAGTGCCATATCATCAGCAAACGCTAGACAGTCTATTTGAATACCCTTAATCTTTGGCCCTAGTCGGTGAGATGGTGCCCCTGCTGTTCTCCATTCTCTAACAACCTTTTCCAGAGCACAATTGAAAAGTAATGGGGATATTCCTTTGCTTTACGCATTTCTAACATTATCTGGCAATTTAAGTCCCCAATGCAAGCACAGTCTCCCTACATAAAATGGAACACCATCCACAAAGTAGTACGAATATTTTATGACCACCACAAAACGTATAGAATAGAAAGGCCGAGTATAAAGACAATGCAAGCTGCAGGCGACTAATATGACGTCATAGCTCGCTGTGTTCTCCATGTGTTTAGGCGCAAACTTGGGGAAGAAATTGGAAAGCACCGACATAATTTCCGTTCTCTGTGACAGTCCACATCTTTTTGTGTTTCATCTCTGTAGAATGCCTTATGGCACTCTGGTTTGAGGTCACAGGCGAGGATAGGAAAGTTTTTACTTCGAAGAGAGTTGTTTCATTTCAGGAGCTTGCACGTCGTGGTCATTCATCCGCGTGTATTAATTTATTAATTATTGAGTTATTTATTTAGTTAGTTAGTTAGTTAGTTAGTTATTTAGTTAGTGATTTATTTATTTATTTATTTATTTATTTATTCATTTATTTATTTATTTATTTATTTATTTATTTATTTATTTATTTATTTATTTATTTATTTTGTCTAATAACCTGTTTAATTGTGATGTCTGTAGTAAAACTGTCTGATGACGTGTGTATTAATTTTACAGGTCGGGATAACGAAGGTAGCGGCCGTGGCCTTAAGTTAGGAAACATCCAGGCATTTGCCTGGAATGTAAGTGGGGAAACAACGGAAAATCAATTCTAGGATGACTGAGGTGGAAATCGAATCCTTCTCTGCTCAAAATTGTCTCACGAAGCTGAGTGTGCCTGATTCCAGTCCTTAAAACAGAATTAAATTTCTAGGCAGAGCCAAGAATCGAACCTTTGGATTCGGAGCCTCACTACATAACATGGGACCACTTTCATTTCTGTTAACTTCAAAACTGCTCAAATAAAGCGTAAGATGAAAGAGAGATACAGCTGCCACTCTTCTAAAATAAAAGAGGTACGGTATCATAGCATACTGTTCGAGTATCGGGAAAATGGCAAGTCCACATTGTAGCCTACAGTACTTTTATCTCGTTCTGCCCCAATACATTGCAAGGTGCAGAACTCAAACAAAGAGTTATCGAGAATGTTTTCCAATAGAATAACAGTTCTCACAAGCTCGTTAAGTAATAGAACTCTCTCCTTGTAGTCACGCACAAACAGCTGTCTATTTCACTCAGTGTATCGAGGCTGTAACTGGTGCGTAATGATACACCAAGGGCTTCCCCGAAATTCACAGTCGTGTGCGACAGCTTACCATCTAAACCCGTTTATGCTAAACAATTCAGATGGGCGCATCACTTCCCACATTCTATTACGTATTAGGTACAGAAAATTTAAAGTAATTTAAGGTAAAAAACGGGAACGGATCATTTCCATAGAAATAATGTATTGATGTCATTGTTACTCAATTTGGGGGATTGTCGTGTTGAAAGCCTATTTTCATTTATGAAAAAAAATAGCCTCATAAGATCCTCTTATGTCCGTGTGTGTGTATGTGTGTGCGTATGTGTGTGGGCTGGAGGGATTTCAATGGAACTCGCTAATGTCATAGTACTATTTCGGCCTACCCCGACCATGCCCTTCAATTTTTCTTACGCATCACCAATCTAACATGGCTGCTGTGCGAAATATTTCGCCGGCATTGTATATCTCCGAAACTACCACTGACATCACCCTGACATTCTTTACGGTGTTAAAGGTCACTACTAAACGTTTACCGATGAGACTTTCAAAAACATGTTAACTACAAATCGAACATGACGGCCAAGCAAAATTGAACCTTTTAAATAGACTTTCCTCGCGATTTAACTATCCAAACGCAATGAAACTTGGTACAGAAATTGTATATACACATTATAATTCACTGGCATCTAATTTAGCTCAATTGTTTAAATAAACTCAAGATGGCGGCTGTGCGAAATATTTCACCGGCATTTTATATCACCGAAACTATTACTGATACACCAAGGGCTTGCCCGAAATTCACAGTCGTGTGCGACAGCTTACCATCTAAACCCGAGTATGCTAAACAATTCAGATGGGCGTATCACTTCCCACATTGTACGATGGTAAAACGTACTACTTGAAGTTCAGCTAGGATACTTCCAAAAACCTGTAAAATACAAAACGATCATGGCGGCCAAGGGAGGGTGATACATTTTTATAGACTTTTCTCGCGATTTAACCAACTGAGCGCAGTGAAATATGGTACAGTAAATTTTTATACACATTGTAATGCACTTCCATCTAATTTAGTTCAATTGTTCACTTAACCTGAAGATGGGGGCTGTGCGCAATTTTAAAATTAAGTTTTTATTTCTTGTGCATTAATCATGCGATCAAAGTGAACGTTTGAATAATGAACCTACGCAAAAATCGTCATCTAACTCTATGACCTACATATATCAAAATCCAACATGGCGACCATCCGAAATATCTAGACGGTTCTAAATATCTACGAATCTGTTACAGCAATCAAACTGAAATTTTGTATGTTGATAGTGGCAATTAACATAAGTAGGATATATGAAAACAACCTGTATAATTCTTCACGGAACTACTTGTATAGTGTTGCCATAGAAATCGAAATTTAATGATATTAAGTCAACTAACACGATTGTTTGGTTGGTCGGTTCTTCAGTTTAGGGGCTGCGACAACGCGGTCATGTAGCCCCGTGTACTTTGGGTGTGTGTAGAATCTGTCTGATAACCGGTGTTATCAGAATAATTTACAAGAGGATTGAGAGCCAAGAAACGGAGTTGGGTGAAGACCAGTTTGGTTTCAGGAGAAATGTAGGAACAAGGGAAGCTGTACTAAGTCTTAGGCTGATTTTGGAAGGTAGAATAAGGAAACATAAGAGAACGTTCATGGCTTTTGTAGACTTAGAAAAGGCTTTTGATAACGTTGATTGGACTAAATTGTTTGACATTTTGAAATCGATTGGAATAAAGTACAGGGATAGGAGGGTGATATACAATCTATACAGAAACCAGACAGCAGTCATTCGAGTTGAAGGACATGAGAGAGAAGCTGGTATTCAGAAAGGTGTGAGGCAGGCCTGCATCTTATCACCCATACTTTTCAATCTTTACATTGAACAAGCAATGAAGGAAATTAGAGAAAAAATTAAAGTGGGAGTGAAGATTCAAGGAGAAATAATTTCAACTCTGAGATTTGCTGATGACATCGTCATCTTGGCCGACAAGCCTGAGGATTTGAATGAGTTTTTGAATGGTATGGACTCCGTCTTACGGAATGAATTCATGATGAAAATTAATAAATGTAAAACAAAAATACTGGAATGCAGCCGAAATAAATCAGAAACCTCTATGGACATCAAATTGGCAGGTGAAAAGCTGAAGGACGTAGGAGACTTCTGTTACTTAGGAAGCAGAATAACCAGTGATGGACGAAGCAAAGAGGATATAAAAAGTAGGTTGGCTCAGGCAAGAAAAGCATTTCTACGAAAAAGGAATCTGCTGACATCGAATATAGATTTAGGTAATAGGAAGTCATTTTTGAAAGCCTTTGCCTGGAGCGTGGCGCTCTATGGAAGTGAAACTTGGACTATTGGTGCAGCAGAAAAGAGGAGAATTGAAGCATTTGAAATGTGGTGTTACAGGAGAATGATGAAGATCAGATGGGAAGATAGGGTTACAAACAAAGAGGTATTAAGACGAGTGGGAGAGGAGAGATGTTTCTGGCGACTGCTAATTAAGAGAAGAGATAGGTTGGTAGGACACATACTAAGAAACCCAGGAATAGCAAGCTTAGTTATGGAAGGAAGGGTCGAGGACAAGAACTGTAGGGGTAGACCAAGGTTAGAATATGTTAAACAGATTGCCTTGGATGTAGGGTGTGGTAGCTATGTAGAGATGAAACGATTAGCTCAGGACAGGGAGGCATGGAGAGCTGCATCAAACCAGTCAAAAGACTGAAGACTCAAACAACAACAACCGGTGTTAATTGTGATGGCTGTATTAGTGTGTATCTGTTTTTTTAATTTAAGTAAGGACTTCAACTTAGAATTTTCCAAATAGTTCCTACTTTTGCCGCCAAACGCCACCGTCAACGACTACTGGGCCTAGTTCAGAACTTAGCTACTAGACGCCACCGCAGTCGGCTCTTGGCAACGAACGTAGCAACCTAAGAGCGTTGTTTACATTCTTAACTAACCCCGTGGCACTACAGCCCTTGAAGGGCGACCGCTGCCCTGCCAATTGGCCTGCAGATTTTGGGGTGACGCGTGGTCAGCACGTCGGGTCCCCTCGGCCGTTAATCTTGGTTTTCGTGACCGGGGCACTGTCTCACTGTCAGACAGTGACAGACAGCTACTCAATTGTCCTCACGAGGCTGAGTGCACCCCGTTCCAACCCTCACGTCAGTTTTAAAATCCCTGACGGAGCCGGGGATCGAACCCGGGGCCTCCGGGTGAGAGGCAGGCGCTCTACCCCAACACCACGGGGCCGGCTGTTTACATTCTTAACCTATCCAATTTAGCTTCCCACAGGTGTAATTAGTGGAAGGTTCTTTATCATGCCGTACATCTATGACATGGGACCGCCGGCTTTACTTCTCCTCCGATGGAAGGCATATTGAGGGATTTTTAACGCTCTTAAAAAATCCGACGGCTTCGGCCGGGTTTGAACCCGCTATCTTGGGCATAGAAGCTCAGCATGCTACTGACTACGCCACCGAAGCCGCCTATCACGATTGTTTGTCCACTACTAATGTGTTCAAAGTACAGTATACGATCAATATGTTATGTTGTAGTTATAGCTTTTAATCAGCACAACAGAGTACTTGTAGTCCATTTCTGTATATTAGTTTCCAATTCTATTGTTGTTTTAGGGCTTACTGCTTAATTAGTGTATCACAGCAATAGTGTCGGGTGATACCGAGCTCCGCTAATGAGTTCTCTTCATGGGGGCCAATTAGGAAAATCCTAACAGGGGAAGTTGCCTGAGGCGTGTTTCACTGCCCCCCACTCCAAACTGGACGTCAAGGTAAATATATTTTGGAATGTGTCAACCTGACCTGATCTTTACGGTGTTCGCCAGTATCTACTCTTGTTATCTCAAAGACGTATTTGATACTACTCATTAGCAGCATTTGGTATTATTCCGATTTCCTGGTTCCTGGTTTTCTTTAGCCTTTCACTTGATAAAGATGACTTTCGGTTATTTTCTTTGTGTTTCACAGTTACTATTCAGATCTGAACATTTTAATTTTTATGTTGTGGCTTCGTCAACATGCAAGTTATAGCCTGCATTAAGAGCTTTAAAACGATATCTTGGGAACCAAAATGCTTCAATGTATTCTGCTACAAAATAAGGTGCATTAGTATATGAATTCCTTGTTGGAACACCTCTACTTTTGGCCCCGTTGTGACAACTCAAACTTACATTTCTAGTTTCCTATAACTCTCAATCGTGCAATTCTATGACTGTACATGGAAAACATGTTTGATGCACTGAGTATGGTATCTACGGAAACTCCAGGGGGTTCATGTGTACATAGCTGTCAGTCAACTCATGGCTAACCAAAATTTCAGGAGAGGTTGCCTACCCCCACTAACTTCCCAAACCCATTAGCGTGAGCTGACAGGACTGTTTGGGTTTAACCTCATTAGCGGAGTTCGACCATCCCGATAGTATCTACACCTTCATAATAGCGGCTTCGGTGGCGTAGTTGGTAGCATGCTGAACTGCTGTGCCCAAGATAGCGGGTTCAAACCCGGCCGAAGTCGTCGGAGTTTTAAGATCGTTAAAATCCTCCAGTATGCCTTCCTTCGGAGGGGAAGTAAAGCCGGCGGTCCCATTTCATAGATTTATGGAATGTAAAAGATCCTTCCACAGACTAAACATGTGTGAAGCTACATTGTTAGGTTAGATTTCGTCAGAACGCTCTATCAAAGTTCCAGCGTTCACCACTAGGTATCATTAATATCTGGTAGCGAAAGTTGGAACTACTTGAAACTGAACGGAACTTGTAGCTCACCCTATGGGTGTCCGCTGGAAGCAGCTACAGACTCAGGCAAGCCGAACATGTCCTCGGGCACTTCCGGCACTAAAAGCCATACGATCGATAGATAGATACATATACCTTCTTAGAATAGTTTAGGGGAAGACGACTGTTGGAAGACTTTGTGCAAGCCTCTGCAAAGGCTATTGAGTGGTTGGATAATTTAGATTTTAAACTTTAAATTTATCAGGTGCCTAGTTGATTGCTTTTACGATTTGTTAGGTAGATTTCTTTAGAAAGCTAACTATTGCAATGGGTCCCATGTTTCGACTTCCGGAAAATTTCGACATATCTTCGCGTTTCACATCCCCCAGACCCCAAAACCACCGTCAGTTCAAAAGTTTATATATATATATATGTATATCAGTTCCTTGTGGACACGATAACTGCCGTAATTTTGCACCAATCACTTTGAATTTTTTACATAATATGTATCCCTATAAAATCTCGGTCGAGTTCGTTAATGGGCAAAATCGGTCGAAGGGGGTGAAAATGGGGGGGGGGCTTTTTTCGAAAAATTGAAATTTCACTATAACTCTCTTAATACGCGAAATATCGAATCCATTCAAAGTTCATAATATGTGTCGGATAAGTGCCAACAATTTATGTCAAATAAGTTTTTTGATAACACCAACCATTGACCAAAGGGGTGGAAAAAAAGTGGGTTTTCGGGAAACATTAATCATATCTCTCTTAATAGGCACAATATCAAAACCGTACAAAATGGACAATATTCCCCTAATAATTACCTAAAACTTTTGTCTGAAAGAATTTTTGATATGACCCACCATTACGCCAAGGGATGAGAAAAATGATTTCGGAATTATAAGAAAATGCAAAGAGCTATCAGAGGTTGCCATTGCAACACTACTAAATTGATGAGGGATGAGCCGTTGCCATGACAACGCACTTGCACGAGATCAGATTCAGTATTTCCATCTGACTAAGCCGGCCCCGTGGTGTTGGGGTAGCGCGCCTGCCTCTCACCCGGAGTCCCCGGGTTCGATCCCCGGCTCCGTCAGGGATTTTAAAACTGACGTGAGGGTTGGAACGGGGTGCACTCAGCCTCGTGAGGACAATTGAGTAGCTGTCTGACAGTGAGACAGCACCCCGATCACGAATACCAATATTAACGGCCGAGGGGACCCGACGCGCTGATCACGCGTCACCCCAATATCTGCAGGCCAAATGGCTGGGCAGCGGTCGCTTGGTCGGCCTTAGCCCGTCAAGGGCTGGTTGGTGCCAGGGGTTGACTTTGACATCTGACTAAGTGGGAAGCGGGTTCGGTGACGTAACTGGTAGCATGCAGAATGTCTATGCCCAAGGTCGCGGTTTCAAAGCCGGCCGAAGTCGTCGGATTTTCTAAGAGCGCTAAAAATCCCTCAGTATGCTTTCCTTTGGAGGGGAAGTTCCAACGTTCGTTACGAGTTGCTGGTTGGGGTGGCATCTAGTAGCCAAGTTTACAGCTAGGTGTCATTGACGGTAGTACCTGGTAGCAACATTAGGAACTACTGCTTGAAATTGACCGTCTGCAGTCCTTACCTGAATTACAGACTAATACAGCCAATACAATTCACACCGTTTATCAGACAGATTCTACACTCACCCAAAGTACATGGGGTTAAATGACCGCGTTGTCGCAGCCCCTACACTGAGGAACCAACCAGAGGTAGATTTCATTAGAAAGCTAACTATTGCAATGGGTACCATGTTTCGACTTCCGGAAAATTTCGACATATCTTCGCGTTTCACATCCCCCAGACCCCAAAACCACCGTCAGTTCAAAAGTATATATATATCAGTTTCTTGTGGACACGATAACTGCCGTAATTTTTCACCAATCACTTTTTACCGAATATGTATACCTATAAAATCTCGGTCGAGTTCGTTACTGGGCTAAACCGGTAGAAGGGGGTGAAAATGGGGGGCTTTTTTCGAAAAAGTGAAATATTGCTATAACTCTCTTAATATATGAAATATCGAATCCGTTCAACGTTCATACTATGTGTCGGATAAAGCCCAAACATTTATGTTTGAAGAGTTTTTTTTATATCACCAACCATTGACCAAAGGGGTGGGAAAAGTGGGATTTTCGGGAAACATTAATCATATCTCTCTTAATAGGCACAATATCAAAACCGTACGAAATGGACAATATTCCCCTAATAATTACCTACAACTTTTGTCTGAAAGAATTTTTGATATGACCCACCATTATGCCAAGGGATGAGAAAAATGATTTCGGAATTATAAGAAAATGCCAAGAGCTATCAGAGGTTGCCATGGCAACACTACTAAATTGATGAGGGATGAGCCATCAGACGTTGCCATGACAACGCACTTGCACGAGATCAGATTCAGTATTTTCATCTAAGTGGGAAGCGGCTTCGGTGACGTAACTAGTAGTATGCAGAATGTCTATGCCCAAGGTCGCGGTTTCAAAGCCGGCCGAAGTCGTCGGATTTTCTAAGAGAGCTAAAATCCCTCAGTATGCTTTCCTTTGGAGGGGAAGTTCCAACGTTCGTTGCGAGTTGCTGGTTAGGGTGGCATCTAGTAGCCAAGTTCACAGCTAGGTGTCGTTGGCGGTAGTACCTGGTAGCAACATTAGGAACTACTGCTTGAAATTGACCGTCTGCAGTCCTTACCTGAATTAAGACTACTACAGCCATTACAATTCACACCGTTTATCAGACAGATTCTACACTCACCCAAAGTACACGGTGTTAGATGACCGCGTTGTCGCAGGCCCTAAACTGAGGAACCAACCAGAGGTAGATTTCATTAGAAAGCTAACTATTGCAATGGGTACCATGTTTCGACTTCCGGAAAATTTCGACATATCTTCGCGTTTCACATCCCCCAGACCCCAAAACCACCGTCAGTTCAAAAGTTTATATATAATTTATGTATGTATATATATATATATATATATATATATATATATTCATATCAGTTTCTTGTGGACACGATAACTGCCGTAATTTTGCACCAATCACTTTGGATATTTTACGGAATATGTATACCTATAAAATCTCGGTCTAGTTCGTTAATGGGCTAAATCGGTAGAAGGGGGTGAAAATGGGGGGCTTTTTTCGAAAAAGTGAAATATTGCTATAACTCTCTTAATATGTGAAATATCGAATCCGTTCAACGTTCATACTATGTGTCGGATAAAGCCCAAAAATTTATGTTTGAAGAGCTTTTTTTATAGCTCCAACCATTGACCAAAGGGGTGGGAAAAAGTGGGTTTTTCGGGAAACATTAATCATATCTCTCTTAATAGGCACAATCTCAAAACCGTACAAAATGGACAATATTCCCCTAATAATTACCTAAAATTTTGTCTTAAAGAATTTTTGATATGACCCACCATTATGCCAAGGGATGAGAAAAATGATTTCGGAATTATAAGAAAATGCCAAGAGCTATCAGTGCTTGCCATGGCACCTCTACTAAATTGATGAGGGATGAGCCATCAGACGTTGCCAAGATTACGCACTTGCACGAGATCATATTCAGAATTCCATCTGACTAAGTGTGAAGCGGCTTCGGTGACGTAACTGGTAGCAAGCATGCTGAATGACTATGCCCAAGGTCGCGAGTTCAAAGCCGGCCGAAGTCGTCGGATTTTCTAAGAGCGCTAACAATCCCTCAGTATGCTTTCCTTTGGAGGGGAAATTCCAACGTTCGTTGCGAGTTGCTGGCTGCGGTGGCATCTAGTAGCCAAGTTCACAGGTAGGTGTCGTTGACGGTAGTACCTGGTAGCAACATTAGGAGCTACTGCTTGAAATTGACCGTCTGCAGTCCTTACCTGAATTACAGACTAATACAGCCATCCCTAAGTACACGGGGTCACATGACCGCGTTGTCGCAGCCCCTAAAATGAGGAACCAACCAAAATCTCTGCGGGAGATATAATTTTGCGTGAAGAAGTAACAGACCGTTACATAGTTACACATCAATGTCGAAACCTAGCATAAGGACAGTGTGACCACAAGTATAAAAATGGACCCCAAATGACAAGAAGGTTACCGTTCCCATAAGACAATAAAATGTTTAAAATAAGCATAAAATGACGAAAAACAAAGTTAATTAAGCTCCAATTATAAAATACCTTCTCGCAATAAATGAGGTCTGATCCTTCTACGAAAACCTGCATATTCTGCCTATTTTCGCCTATCCCCAAGTTTGTCCGGTGAAATCTACCTCCGCCTTCCGGCGTGCCGAGAGGACTTTTTTTGTTTGTAATTATGTTATATACTGTATATATTGTGTACTTCGCCATAATAACAAAAGCACCAAACTTTTGTTTACTTAGGCAACACTGAAAAACGGCTTCAAATCTCACAATTTTCGCCATAATGTTAATTAGTAATAACCCCAAGTGTAAAAGTGTAGTTGTTTTTACTTCAATAAGGGGTTTGAGACACTATGGTCATCAGACCCGTGTAGACTACTTGGGTATGTGTGGAATGTGACAGCCTTAAATTTTGTGGTGATTGCAGTAGTAGAATCACGGATTGGGGTAGTGTCCTAGGATATGAAATATAAAGTACCATACCCAGCATTTTCTTGAAGGAAGAGTGAAGCAAACTCAAGGGAAAACCTCATTGAAGATGGCCAGTCATGCAGACTTGAAACGCCTCTTTGCATTACGAAGTGTGACTTCACCCACTCCGCTTTGCAGTTGGGTGAAAGAACTGTAGGCATTTGACTTCTTGTTTCACTTGTCATAGAGAGCGGAAGGTCTTAAAGTGCACACTATGTTGCGTTGTGGAGGCCACTAAATAAAATGAGTCGTAAAGCTGTCACAGACGGTGGGAGGTCTCTTTCTACTTACGTAACGTCTCATGTCAGTTAGCCCTTATCGTCTAGCGAATTGTATAATACTTGAATTTCATAAAACTAAGTATCGATCCCTCCATTGACCTCCATCCCGCCGCGACCGTCTTGTCTTCCTTTTCATGAAATCGTCTAAGTGGTTGGTACTAATTGGAGCAAAATGCTACAGACATGTCTAGGGCTAAGATTTTTTGGTAAGCCCAGTTTATTATTGAGTCGTACACAGATGTGTTTCAAAGTAAGAGGTGCTGAACTAAGCATATTTTTAGGGCATTTCTTTGCATTCTTCTCTAATTTTGTGGAATGGGGCATTTTTAGGGGTTTTATTGCATTTGTATGCATTTTTCAATTCTTATCGGGGGTTATTTCATTTTATTATGAAGGTGCCAAGGTTTTCAAGGGGAAAGAAAAGCTGAAAACGAGAAGAAATTTTGACCCTGTTGTAATAGTTCTTCTACGTTTAACAAAATGTTTTAATCTTAAATTATTGATATTGGTCTGAAGTAATTTAATTTTATGGGTGCAGCTCATTAAAACAACAAGAATTCAGAGAACACAAGATGCCTACCCTCAGGGTGTATGGCAATGGCACTTGCTTATGGCAATACACCTTCTCTCGTTGAAGCAATTTAGTAAAGAATCAATTGCTAAATAATGACAGACATGGGTAGGAATATAGGAATGCCAATAAATATATTCTGTAGGGTATAATTGACGAAAAGTGCCTTACATTACATGTTAAGAAAAGCAAGGCAAGACTTAATATGAGAAATATCGAATACATTCAACGTTATTACTATGTGTCGGATAAGGCCCAAAAATATATGTTTGAAAAGTTTTTTGATAGCATGAACCATTGACCAAAGGGGTGGGAAAAAGGAGATTTTTCGGGAAACATTAATCATATCTCTCTTAATAGGCACAATACCAAAATTGTACAAACTGGACAATATTCCCCTAATAATTACCTAAAACATTAGTCTGAAAGAATTTTTGATATGACCCTCCATTACGCCAAGGGATGAGCAAAATGATTTCGGAATTAGAAGAAAATGCCAAGAACCATTACAGGTTGCCATGACAACGCAAATAAATTGATCAGGGATGAGCCATCAGAGGTTGCCATGACAACGCCATTGCACGAGATCACATTCAGTTTTTCATCCGACTCTGTGGGAAGTGGCTTCGGTGGCGTAACTGGTAGCATGCTGAACTTCTGTGCCCAAGGTCGCGGGTTCAAAGCCGGGTGAAGTCGTCGGATTTTCTAAGAGCGCTAAAAATCCCTCAGTATGCTTTCCTTCGCTTCCAAGGTTCGTAGCGAGTTGCTGGTTGCGGTGGCATCTAGTAGCCAAGTTCACAGCTAGGTGTCATTGGCGATAGTATTTGGTAGCAAAATTAGGAACTACTACTTGAAGTTGACCGTTTGCAGTCCTTACCTAAATTACAGACTAATACTGCCATAACAATTAACACCGTTTATCAGACATATTCTACACACACCCAAAGTACACGGGGCTACATGACCGCGTTGTCGCAGCCTATAAACTGAGGAACCAACCAACATCTCTGCGGGAGATAAATTTTTGCGTGAAGAAGTATCAGACCATTAGATAGTTACACATCAGTGTCGAAACCTTGCATAAGGACAGAGTGACCATAAGTATAACAAGTAGTTCCGTGAAGAACTATACAGCCTATTTTCATATATCCTATTTATGTTAAATGCCACTATCGACATACAAAATTTCAGTTTGATTGCAGTAATGGATTCGTAGATATTGAGAGTCGCCTAAATATTTCGGATTTTTATAAATGTTTATATTTTTATATTTATATAGGTCTTAGAGTTATGTACTATTACATGAAGATTATTGTGTAGCTGTAGTATTCAAACTTCAATCGCATGATTAGGACACAAGAAATAAAGGCGAGATTTTAAAATTTCGCACAGCTGCCATCTTGTGGATATGAAAACAATTGAAATAAATTAGATGGCAGTGGATTTACATTTGTATAAGCATTTAACATGCAAAGTTTCACGACACTCGGATGGTTAAATCGCGAGAAACGTCCATTTAAATATTTATAATTCGCGTCGCCGCCATGATCGATTTGTGCTCAACAGGTTATTGAAAGTCCTATAGGTGAACTTATGTTCATAGCCTCAATGAATATTAAAAAATCAGTTTGATTGCTGTAAAAGATTCGTAGATATTGAGAACCGTCAAAATATTTCGGATGCTCGCCAATTTGGATTGTTATATGTATAGGCCATAGAGTTATATACTATTAAAGGAAAATTATTGCGTAGCTTCATTGTTCAAACTTTCAATTCGATCGCATGATTACGACACAAGAAATAATAACTTAATTTTAAAATTTCGCACAGCCGCCATCTTGAGGTTATGTAAACAATTGAACTAAATTAGATACCAGTGCATTACAATGTGTATAACATTTGCTGTACGAAGTTTCATTGCGTTTGGATCACTAAATAGCGAGAAAAGTCTATTTAAAACTTTCAACTTTGCTTGGCCGCCACGTTCGTTTTGTAGTTAACCGGTTTTTGAAAGTCTCATAGATGAACTTTCAGTAGTGCCCTTTATCTCCGTACAAAATTTCAGGGTGATACCGCTAATAGTTTCAGAGATATAGAATTCCGGTGAAATATTTCGCACAGCCGCCATCTTGAGGCTATGTACACAATTGAGCAAAGTTAGATGTTGGTGCATTACAATGTGTATAAACATAAAGTGTACCAAGTTTCATTGCGTTTGGTAGGTTAAATCGCGAGAAATGTCTATTTAAATGTCACAACTTCGCTTGGCCGCCATGTTGTTTCTATAGTCACCAGATTTTCAAAAGTCACATAGATGAACTTCGAGTAGTTCCGTATACCACCGTACAAAATTCCAGGGTGATATCGAATAGTTTCGAAGATATTGAATGCTGGTGAAATATTTCGCACAGCCGCTATGTTGGATTGGTGAGACGTAACAAAATTTGAAGAGCACGGTCGGGGTCGTCAGGAATACAACTTACAACTTATCGAGTTTCATTGAAATAGCTCCATCCGTTTAGAAGTTATTAGGGGGCACATACACACGAATCACACACACGCACGAAAGGTGATTTCATAAGCCTATTCTTTTTTCATAAAATGAAAATAGGCTAAAAATGGACACGAAATGACGGGAAGGTTACCGTCCCCATAAGACAATAAAATGTTAAAAAAATGCATAGAAAGACGAAAAACAAAGTTAATTAAGCTACAATTGTAAAATACTTTCTCGCAATAAATGAGGTCTGACACTTCTACGAAAACCTGCATATTCTTTCTATTTTCGCCTATCCCTTAGTTTGCCCGGTGAAATCTACCTCCGCCTTCCGGCGTGCCGAGAGGAATTTCTATATATTATGTTGTTGTGTTACCTTGATGGCTTGGTGAATTTATTTTGCTTCAATAGTGATTCTAGTTCTAGTATGGGCCACGATGTCAGTCTCCAAATCTGGAGATATTCATACGGAGTACTAGCGTACATAAATACAAGTACACTCTACTATCACAGTCCAGGAAACTCTGGGATTGATTATGATACAATCCTATATGTATTACAGTCCCCAATCCAGCAACGTAACTTCTTTCTTTATAAGACAATGAATTCTCCCAAGTACTTCCACACCCAGAGATGTATTTCTTCTTGAGATAACATCAATCATCTCAAGGCCTCCTAAACACATAGCCAGCTAAGTCAATGAATATACTATTGAAGCCAATTCGATAGGAAGTTCATTGGACCATGACGTTTGAGTCCAGCCTTGTATCAACGCTATCTAGATCATATACTTGATTTCACATTAGTCCAACAGTAGTCCATGTCACTAATTTAAGCCTTTGTTTATGTTTGAAGCTGCCGCGTAGCTACTCTAAGGGAATCCCATACAATGGAATCTCTTATATATAATCCAAAATTGACTCATCACCGCAGGGCTCAAACCACTAGACCTAGAAACCTGAAATTTTGCATGTTGGTTGATCCGAGTATGTAGAGGCCCAATAAGAAACGGTTTTTGAAAATTCAATTTGTAAGTGACTTTTTTCGGCCCTTTGGCATTGACAATCCAAAATTGACTCATCGACGCAGGGCTCAAACCACTAGATCTAGAAAGCTGAAATTTTGCATGTTGGTTGATCCGAGTATGTAGAGGCCCAGTAAGAAACTGTTTTTGAAAATTCAATTTGTAAGTGACTTTTTTCGGCCCTTTGGCACTGAGCAAGGACAGTCGGTAAAATGTTCGGATTTAGCTCATTTTAAGCCGCCACATACGAGAAACAATACTCGGAGGTCCTGTAGGGACCCCGAAACACACTTTTTAAGTTCCTAAAATGAATGGTTTCGGAGATATTCCCAAATAACTGTGTTCCCTCTGAGAAACAGATCAACGTTACTATGGCAACAGCTGAAATTTCGCAGACCGGGGATAGTTTCCTGGCAATATCTCGAAAACCGTTCGTTTTAGGGCCTTACAACGCTGGGTTCGGTTCCCACTTTATTGAAGTGGAAACCACGAACATTGCTCCTCACATTGATACGCGCAAAAAGAGCTATAATCCATATTTCTACGATCAAATCGACTTGGAAAGTCTCATCTCTTATATATAATCCAAAACTGACTCATCACCGCAGGGCTCAAACCACTAGACCTAGAAAGCTGAAATTTTGCATGTTGGTCGATCCAAGTATGTAGAGGCTCACTAAGAAACGGTTTTTGAAAATTCAATTTGTAAGTGAATTTTTCGGCCCTTTGGCATTGACAATCCAAAATTGACTCATCGACGCAGGGCTCAAACCACTAGACCTAGAAAGCTGAAATTTTGCATGTTGGTTGATCCGAGTATGTAGAGGCCCAATAAGAAACGGCTTTTGAAAATTCAATTTGTAAGTGACTTTTTTCGGCCCTTTGGCACTGAGCAAGGACAGTCGGTAAAATGTTCGGATTTAGCTCATTTTAAGCCGCCAGATACGAGAAACAATACTCGGAGGTCCTGTAGGGACCCCGAAACACACTTTTTAAGTTCCTAAAATGAACGGTTTCGGAGATATTCCCAAATAACTGTGTTCCCTCTGAGAAACAGATCAACGTTTCTATGGCAACCGCTGAAATTTTGCAGACCGGGGATAGTTTTCTGGCAATATCTCGAAAACCGTTCGTTTTAGGGCCTTAAAACGCTGGGTTCGGTTCCCACTTCTCCACGAACATTGCTCCTCACATTGATACGCTCAAAAAGAGCTATCTTATATATAAAAGTGAAAGTCTGTATGTATGTATGTATGTGGGTGGGTGGGTTGGTTGGTTCCGTATACAAATCTACACCGTTCCACCAATCTCAACCAAATTTTGCATACACATAGTTTAGGACCCAGAACGAACCGCTGGCTACATGAATTTTCGATAGTCTTTCTCATTCTTCTGATTTCGGCCCTTTTGCACTCAAGCACAGGCTAATCAAATCATAAAATATACTCATGAAGGAATGGCAAGGCAGATAGTTTCCATGGCAACATAGCTCAAGTCGAGACACGGCCGTCTGGATGCCAGTTGCGCTCTGCACTACCGGTATAGAAAATGAGCATCTTTACTTGAAATCCCGTTAGTTACTCACCTACTCACACAGCACTGTCAACCGAGTTTAGCATAACAAAGACTTGACACTATCTTCTACTATATATTTGTCAAATACCACTCACTCACTCACTCACTCACTCATTCATTCATCACGAAATCTCAGAAACCACCGAACGGATTGGAATGAAATTTGGTATGGTGCTTCCCCAAGGGCCGCAAATGCCCACTAAGAGAGGATTTTTGTATATTCAGGTTCTAAAGGGGTGTTAAGGGGTAGACATGCATTTCATTGAATAGCGATATCTCCCGATTGGTTTCATTGGGGGATGTGATACTCGGCGCATAAACTCATCATTAAAAATAAGAAGACACGAGTCGGAGGGTTTTTCAATGTGGCGTATATTATGAGGTGAAAGGGGTGAAAAGTGGGGATTGAAAGATTCCTAACGGAGTGTGTATCTCTTAAACGACATAGGCGAGGAGTTTGAAACTCAGCGGAAAAAAATCAGCATAAAAATAAGTAAATATGTGTTTGACCGTTTTTTTTTTCATAAATCCAATTAAGGGGCCCATGGGGAGGGGTGAAATTCTGGGGGGGGGGGGCAGGATAGAAAGTGTCCTAACTGATTGACTTACTGACTCACTCATCAAGCTCAGGGGGAAAAACTGCTTTAAAGTAAGTAAATAGCTGTTCGACAGTATTTTTTCATAAATCAAATTTAAGGGGTTCATGGGTAGGGGTGCAATTCTGAAAAAAGAAAATTGAAAGAAAATGTCCTGACTAACTCACTCACTCACTCACTCACTCATCATCGCCCAGCCAAAATTATTGAAGTTAGAAACATGACAGTTTGGGGATATGTTCATTGTATGTCAAAACCGGCTACTAAGGGAGGATTTTCGGATATTCAGGTTCTAAAGGGGTCTTAAGGGGGTTAAACCAGCATTTCATTGAATAACAACATCTCCCGATTGGTTTCATTGGGGGATGTGATACACGGCATATAAACTCATAATTAAAGAAGACACGTTTCTGAGGGATTTTCGATGTGGTGTATATTATGAGGTAAAAGGGGTGAAAATTAGGGATGGAAGATTCCTAGCGGAACGTGTATCTCTTAAACGACATAGGCGAGGAGTTTGAAACTCAGCGGAAAAAAATCAGCATAAAAAATAAGTAAATATGTGTTTGACCGTTCTTTCATAAATCCAATTTAAGGGGCCCATGGGGAGGGGTGAAATTCTTGGGGGGAGGGGGGACAGGAAAGAAAGTGTCCTAACTGATTGACTGACTGACTCACTCATCAAACTCAGGGGGAAAACTGCTTTAAAGTAAGTAAATAGCTATTCGACAGTTTTTTGATCAATCAAATTGAAGGGGTTCATCGGGAGGGGTGAAATTCTGAAGAAAAACAAATGAAAGGAAATGTCATGACTCATTCACTCACTCATCATCGCCCAGCCAAAAATATTGAAGTTGGAAACATGGCATTTTGGGGATATGTTCGTTGTATGTCAAAACCGTACACTAAGGGAGGATTTTTGGATATTCAGGCTCTAAAGGGGTCATTGAATAACAATATCTCACGAGTGGTTTCATTTGTGGAGGTGATACTCGGCATATAAACTAATCATTAAAAATAAGCAGACATGTGTCTAAGGGTTTTTCGATGTGGTGTATTATTATGAGGTGAAAGGGGTGAATAGTGGGGGTTGAAGGATTCCTAACGGAGCGTGTAGGCCTATCTCTTAAACGACATAGGCGAGAAATTTGAAACTCAGCGAAAAAAATCAGCTAAATAAATAAGTAAATCGGTGTTCGACCGTTTTTTCGTAAATTAAATTTAAGGGGCCAATGGGGTGGGGTGGAATTCTGGGGGAAAAAAGGAGAGAAAGTGTCCTAACTGACTGAATAACTCACTCACTCATCAAACTCGGGGGAAAAAGACAGCTTAAAAAATAAGTTAATAGGTGATCAAGAGTTTTTTCATCAATCCAATTTAAGGGGCCCTTGGGGAGGGGTGAAATTCTGGTAAAAATAACTGAAAGAAAATGCCCTGTCTGACTCACTCACTCATCACGTCCAGCGAAAACTATTAAAGTTGGAAAAATGAAATTTGGGGAATATGTTCGCTGTATGTCGAAAACGTCAACTAAGGAATGATTTTTGTTTATTCGGGTTTTAAAGAGATGTTAAGGGGGTAAACGTGCATTTCATTGAATAACGATATCTCATGAGTTGTTTCTTTGGGGATGTGATATTCGGTACATAAACTAATCATTAAAAATAATCATACATATATCTAAGGGTTTATCGATGTGGTGTATATTATGAGGTGAAAGGGGTGAAAATTCGGGGTTGAGGGATTCTTAACGGAGCGTGTATCTCTTAAACGACATAGGCGAGAAGTTTGAAATTCGGCGGGAAAAAACAGCTTAAAATACAAGTAAATAGGTGTTCGACCGTTTTTTTTTTCATAAATCCAATTTAAGGGGCCCTTGGAGAGGGGTGAAATTCTGGGGGGAAAATCAGGAAAGAAAGTGTCCTAACTGATTGACTCACTTACTCATCAAACTCAGGGCGAAAACAGCTTTAAATAAGCAAATAGGTGTTCGACCGTTTTTTTTTTCATCAATCCAATTGAAGGGGTTCATGGGGAGGGGTGAAATTATCAAAAATAAATGAAAGAAAATGTCCTGACTGACTCACTCACTCATCATCGCCCAGACAAAATTATTGAAGTTAGAAACATGAAATTTTGGGGATATGTTCGTTGTATGTCGAAAACGTCCACTAAGGAAAGAGTTTTGGATATTCAGGTTCTAAAGAGGTGTTAAGGGGGGTAAACGTGCATTTCATTGTATAACAATATCTCACGAGTGGTTTCATTTGGGGATGTGATACTTGGCATATATACTAATCATTAAAAATAAGCTGACACATGTCTAATGGTTTTTCGATGTGGTGTATATTATGAGGTGAAAGGGATGAAAAGTGGGGGTTGAAAGATTCCTAACGGAGCGTGTATCTCTTAAACGACATAGGCGAGGAGTTTGATTTTATCCGAATTTCAATCAGCTTAAAAATAAACAAATGAATAAATAATTAAAATAAGTAAGTGTTCGACCGTTTTTTTCATAAATCCAATTTAAGGGGCCTATGGGGAGGGGTGAAATTCTGGAAGAAAAACGCCCACTAAGGAAGGATTTTTGGATGTTCACTCTCGTCGACCAACCAAAATTATTAAAGTTAGAAGAAGGGGATATGTTTGTTGTGAGTCGAAAAAGTCTACTAAGGAGGGATTTTTGGATATACAGGTTCTAAAGGGGTGTTAACGGGGTTAAACCTGCATTTCATTGAATAACAATATGACACGACTATGTCGCGAGCGAAGCGAGGCTGAAAATCCGATGGGGTGTGTCTGTGTATTACTCAATCACGCAAGAACCACTGGTCCGATTTACATGAATTTTACATGGAAGTAGCTGATTTACCTGGTTAACATATAGATTACTTTTGATTTCAATACTTTGCACTATTTAAAGATGGCGACCATTTTAGTGACGTCACTACACCCTTTGGTTTCAAACATTCATATTTCCATTTCAAATAAAAAGTGAACGCTAAGAAATAGCAAACTTTTGATGGCATATACGAGGTTTAAAATTACATTTTCTATCCGAAAGGTAACTCCAACGTTTAGCGAGTAAAACCTAAATTTGTGCTATAAAACACGGTCAACAACGAACGGTGTAGTTGGACAAAATGTTCCATCCTTAACCTCCCTCTGCGCAGCACCTCGCCTATCCCCTGTTTTAACTGTCACCTTCACATTTTAATTTATTTATGACGCGTAGCGAAGCACGGGTACTTCAGCTAGTAATCCATATTTCTACGATCAAATCGACTTGGAAAGTCTCATCTCTTATATATAATCCAAAACTGACTCATCACCGCAGGGCTCAAACCACTAGACCTAGAAAGCTGAAATTTTGCATGTTGGTTGATCCGAGTATGTAGAGGCTCACTAAGAAACGGTTTTTGAAAATTCAATTTGTAAGTGACTTTTTTCGGCCCTTTGGCATTGACAATCCAAAATTGACTCATCGACGCAGGGCTCAAACCACTAGACCTAGAAAGCTGAAATTTTGCATGTTGGTTGATCCGAGTATGTAGAGGCCCAATAAGAAACGGCTTTTGAAAATTCAATTTGTAAGTGACTTTTTTCGGCCCTTTGGCACTGAGCAAGGACAGTCGGTAAAATGTTCGGATTTAGCTCATTTTAAGCCGCCAGATACGAGAAACAATACTCGGAGGTCCTGTAGGGACCCCGAAACACACTTTTTAAGTTCCTAAAATGAACGGTTTCGGAGATATTCCCAAATAACTGTGTTCCCTCTGAGAAACAGATCAACGTTTCTATGGCAACCGCTGAAATTTTGCAGACCGGGGATAGTTTTCTGGCAATATCTCGAAAACCGTTCGTTTTAGGGCCTTAAAACGCTGGGTTCGGTTCCCACTTCTCCACGAACATTGCTCCTCACATTGATACGCTCAAAAAGAGCTATCTTATATATAAAAGTGAAAGTCTGTATGTATGTATGTATGTGGGTGGGTGGGTTGGTTGGTTCCGTATACAAATCTACACCGTTCCACCAATCTCAACCAAATTTTGCATACACATAGTTTAGGACCCAGAACGAACCGCTGGCTACATGAATTTTCGATAGTCTTTCTCATTCTTCTGATTTCGGCCCTTTTGCACTCAAGCACAGGCTAATCAAATCATAAAATATACTCATGAAGGAATGGCAAGGCAGATAGTTTCCATGGCAACATAGCTCAAGTCGACACACGGCCGTCTGGATGCCAGTTGCGCTCTGCACTACCGGTATAGAAAATGAGCATCTTTACTTGAAATCCCGTTAGTTACTCACCTACTCACACAGCACTGTCAACCGAGTTTAGCATAACAAAGACTTGACACTATCTTCTACTATATATTTGTCAAATACCACTCACTCACTCACTCACTCACTCATTCATTCATCACGAAATCTCAGAAACACCCGAACGGATTGGAATGAAATTTGGTATGGTGCTTCCCCAAGGGCCGCAAATGCCCACTAAGAGAGGATTTTTGTATATTCAGGTTCTAAAGGGGTGTTAAGGGGTAGACATGCATTTCATTGAATAGCGATATCTCCCGATTGGTTTCATTGGGGGATGTGATACTCGGCGCATAAACTCATCATTAAAAATAAGAAGACACGAGTCGGAGGGTTTTTCAATGTGGCGTATATTATGAGGTGAAAGGGGTGAAAAGTGAGGATTGAAAGATTCCTAACGGAGTGTGTATCTCTTAAACGACATAGGCGAGGAGTTTGAAACTCAGCGGAAAAAAATCAGCATAAAAATAAGTAAATATGTGTTTGACCGTTTTTGTTTCATAAATCCAATTAAGGGGCCCATGGGGAGGGGTGAAATTCTGGGGGGGGGGGGGACAGGATAGAAAGTGTCCTAACTGATTGACTTACTGACTCACTCATCAAGCTCAGGGGGAAAAACTGCTTTAAAGTAAGTAAATAGCTGTTCGACAGTATTTTTTCATAAATCAAATTTAAGGGGTTCATGGGTAGGGGTGCAATTCTGAAAAAAGAAAATTGAAAGAAAATGTCCTGACTAACTCACTCACTCACTCACTCACTCATCATCGCCCAGCCAAAATTATTGAAGTTAGAAACATGACAGTTTGGGGATATGTTCATTGTATGTCAAAACCGGCTACTAAGGGAGGATTTTCGGATATTCAGGTTCTAAAGGGGTCTTAAGGGGGTTAAACCAGCATTTCATTGAATAACAACATCTCCCGATTGGTTTCATTGGGGGATGTGATACACGGCATATAAACTCATAATTAAAGAAGACACGTTTCTGAGGGATTTTCGATGTGGTGTATATTATGAGGTAAAAGGGGTGAAAATTAGGGATTGGAAGATTCCTAGCGGAACGTGTATCTCTTAAACGACATAGGCGAGGAGTTTGAAACTCAGCGGAAAAAAATCAGCATAAAAAATAAGTAAATATGTGTTTGACCGTTCTTTCATAAATCCAATTTAAGGGGCCCATGGGGAGGTGTGAAATTCTTGGGGGGAGGGGGGACAGGAAATAAAGTGTCCTAACTGATTGACTGACTGACTCACTCATCAAACTCAGGGGGAAAAACTGCTTTAAAGTAAGTAAATAGCTATTCGACAGTTTTTTGATCAATCAAATTGAAGGGGTTCATCGGGAGGGGTGAAATTCTGAAGAAAAACAAATGAAAGGAAATGTCATGACTCATTCACTCACTCATCATCGCCCAGCCAAAAATATTGAAGTTGGAAACATGGCATTTTGGGGATATGTTCGTTGTATGTCAAAACCGTACACTAAGGGAGGATTTTTGGATATTCAGGCTCTAAAGGGGTCATTGAATAACAATATCTCACGAGTGGTTTCATTTGTGGAGGTGATACTCGGCATATAAACTAATCATTAAAAATAAGCAGACATGTGTCTAAGGGTTTTTCGATGTGGTGTATTATTATGAGGTGAAAGGGGTGAATAGTGGGGGTTGAAGGATTCCTAACGGAGCGTGTAGGCCTATCTCTTAAACGACATAGGCGAGAAATTTGAAACTCAGCGAAAAAAATCAGCTAAATAAATAAGTAAATCGGTGTTCGACCGTTTTTTCATAAATTAAATTAAAGGGGCCAATGGGGTGGGGTGGAATTCTGGGGGGAAAAAAGGAGAGAAAGTGTCCTAACTGACTGAATAACTCACTCACTCATCAAACTCGGGGGAAAAAGACAGCTTAAAAAATAAGTTAATAGGTGATCAAGAGTTTTTTTATCAATCCAATTTAAGGGGCCCTTGGGGAGGGGTGAAATTCTGGTAAAAATAACTGAAAGAAAATGCCCTGTCTGACTCACTCACTCATCACGTCCAGCGAAAACTATTAAAGTTGGAAAAATGAAATTTGGGGAATATGTTCGCTGTATGTCGAAAACGTCAACTAAGGAATGATTTTTGTTTATTCGGGTTTTAAAGAGATGTTAAGGGGGTAAACGTGCATTTCATTGAATAACGATATCTCATGAGTTGTTTCTTTGGGGATGTGATATTCGGTACATAAACTAATCATTAAAAATAATCATACATATATCTAAGGGTTTATCGATGTGGTGTATATTATGAGGTGAAAGGGGTGAAAATTCGGGGTTGAGGGATTCTTAACGGAGCGTGTATCTCTTAAACGACATAGGCGAGAAGTTTGAAATTCGGCGGGAAAAAACAGCTTAAAATACAAGTAAATAGGTGTTCGACCGTTTTTTTTTTTCATAAATCCAATTTAAGGGGCCCTTGGAGAGGGGTGAAATTCTGGGGGAAAAATCAGGAAAGAAAGTGTCCTAACTGATTGACTCACTTACTCACTCATCAAACTCAGGGCGAAAACAGCTTTAAATAAGCAAATAGGTGTTCGACCGTTTTTTTTTCATCAATCCAATTGAAGGGGTTCATGGGGAGGGGTGAAATTATCAAAAATAAATGAAAGAAAATGTCCTGACTGACTCACTCACTCATCATCGCCCAGACAAAATTATTGAAGTTAGAAACATGAAATTTTGGGGATATGTTCGTTGTATGTCGAAAACGTCCACTAAGGAAAGAGTTTTGGATATTCAGGTTCTAAAGAGGTGTTAAGGGGGGTAAACGTGCATTTCATTGTATAACAATATCTCACGAGTGGTTTCATTTGGGGATGTGATACTTGGCATATATACTAATCATTAAAAATAAGCTGACACATGTCTAATGGTTTTTCGATGTGGTGTATATTATGAGGTGAAAGGGATGAAAAGTGGGGGTTGAAAGATTCCTAACGGAGCGTGTATCTCTTAAACGACATAGGCGAGGAGTTTGATTTTATCCGAATTTCAATCAGCTTAAAAATAAATAAATGAATAAATAATTAAAATAAGTAAGTGTTCGACCGTTTTTTTTTCATAAATCCCATTTAAGGGGCCTATGGGGAGGGGTGAAATTCTGGAAGAAAAACGCCCACTAAGGAAGGATTTTTGGATGTTCACTCTCGTCGACCAACCAAAATTATTAAAGTTAGAAGAAGGGGATATGTTTGTTGTGAGTCGAAAAAGTCTACTAAGGAGGGATTTTTAGATATACAGGTTCTAAAGGGGTGTTAACGGGGTTAAACCTGCATTTCATTGAATAACAATATGACACGACTATGTCGCGAGCGAAGCGAGGCTGAAAATGCGATGGGGTGTGTCTGTGTATTACTCAATCACGCAAGAACCACTGGTCCGATTTACATGAATTTTACATGGAAGTAGCTGATTTACCTGGTTAACATATAGATTACTTTTGATTTCAATACTTTGCACTATTTAAAGATGGCGACCATTTTAGTGACGTCACTACACCCTTTGGTTTCAAACATTCATATTTCCATTTCAAATAAAAAGTGAACGCTAAGAAATAGCAAACTTTTGATGGCATATACGAGGTTTAAAATTACATTTTCTATCCGAAAGGTAACTCCAACGTTTAGCGAGTAAAACCTAAATTTGTGCTATAAAACACGGTCAACAACGAACGGTGTAGTTGGACAAAATGTTCCATCCTTAACCTCCCTCTGCGCAGCACCTCGCCTATCCCCTGTTTTAACTGTCACCTTCACATTTTAATTTATTTATGACGCGTAGCGAAGCACGGGTACTTCAGCTAGTAATCCATATATCTACGATCAAATCGACTTGGAAAGTCTCATCTCTTATATATAATCCAAAACTGACTCATCACCGCAGGGCTCAAACCACTAGACCTAGAAAGCTGAAATTTTGCATGTTGGTTGATCCGAGTATGTAGAGGCTCACTAAGAAACGGTTTTTGAAAATTCAATTTGTAAGTGACTTTTTTCGGCCCTTTGGCATTGACAATCCAAAATTGACTCATCGACGCAGGGCTCAAACCACTAGACCTAGAAAGCTGAAATTTTGCATGTTGGTTGATCCGAGTATGTAGAGGCCCAATAAGAAACGGTTTTTGAAAATTCAATTTTTAAGTGACTTTTTCGGCTCTTTGGCACTGAGCAAGGACAGTCGGTACAAAGTTCGGATTTAGCTAATTTTAAGCCGCCAGATACGAGGAAAAATACTCGGAGGTCCTGTAGGGACCCCGAAACACACTTTTTAAGTTCCTAAAATGAACGGTTTCGGAGATATTCCCAAATAACTGTGTTCCCTCTGAGAAACAGATCAACGTTACTATGGCAACCGCTGAAATTTCGCAGACCGGGGATAGTTTTCTGGCAATATCTCGAAAACCGTTCGTTTTAGGGCCTTAAAACGCTGGGTTCGGTTCCCACTTCTAACCACGAGCGTTGCTCCTCGCATTGATACGCGTAAAATGGGATATATTTTTTTATAGAGGTTGCTTTTGGGGCTCGAATCCGATCGTGATTTTGAGTCTAATTATATGCTCCTTCAGCTGGTTGTTGTAATTGAGCTTTCAGAAGTTTACTCGAATTTACAATGTTAAAATACTTTCTATTTTGCACGGTATGCCTTCATTTTCTTTATAAATTTGTTTTTTCTTAACTGAATATTTTTGTTTGCCAATTTTGATCTGCTCTTTTTCGTTTTTAACCATGATCTGCAACATATATTCACAGTCGAATGTGTCGTATTCTACCGGCTGTCACGTTAATTACACACATCAAAAAAAGTTTTGCATCACCTCGGTTCCAAGAGTTCCGGAACCGTTAAATACAAAGGGAATAGAGATCAACACAAACAACATTTCAGCTCGTTTTATTGCTCATGAGACCCACACATTGCATGTTGTACCATCATACAGCTAGACTTTCAGCATTTGTGGTCCAGATTGCAGTACACACCACTACCTCTAATACCCAGTAGCACGTCCTCTTGCATTGATGCATGCCTGTATTCGCCGTGGCATACTATCCACAAGTTCATCAAGACACTGTTGGTCCAAATTGTCCCACTCCTCAACGACAATTCGGCGTAAATCTCTCAGAGTGGTTGGTGGGTCAAGACGTCCATAAACAGCCCTTTTCAACATATCCCAGGCATGTTCGATAGGGTTCATGTCTGGCGAACATGCTGGCCACTGTAGTCGAGCGATGTCGTTATCTTGAAGGAACGCATTCACAAGATGTGCACGATGAGGTCGAGAATTGTCGTCCATGTAGACAAATGCCTCTCCAATATTCTGCCGATATGGTTGCACTATGGGTCGGAGGATGTCATTCAGGTATCGTAAAGCCGTTTCGGAGCCTTCCATGACCACCAGTGGCGTACGTCGGCCCCACATAATGCCACCCCAAAACATCAGGGAACCACCACCTTGCTGCACCCGCTGGACAGTGTGTCTAAGACGTTCAGCCTGACCAGGGTGCCTCCAAACACGTCTCCGACGATTGTCTGGTTGAAGGCATATGCGACACTCATCGGTGAAGAGAACGTGATGCCAATTCCGTGGGGTCCATTCAGCATGTTGTTGGGCCCATCTGTACCGCGCTGCATGGTGTCGGGGTTGCAAAGCTGGACCTCGCCATGGACGTCGGGAGTGAAGTTGCGCATCACGCAGCCTATTGCACACAGTTTGAGTTGAAACACGACGTCCTGTGGCTGAACGAAACGCATTATTCAACATGGTGGCATTGCTGTCAGGGTTCCTCCGAGCGGCAATCCGTAAGTAGCGGTCATCCACTACAGTAGTAGCCCTTGGGCGGCCTGAGCGAGGCCTGTCATCGACAGTTCCTGTATCTCTGTACCTCCTCCATGTCCGAACAACATCGCTTTGGTTCACTCTGAGACGCCTGGAAACTTCCCTTGTTGAGAGCCCTTCTTGACACAAAGTAACAATGCGGACGCGATCGAACTGCGGTATTGACCTTCTAGGCATGGTAGAACTACAGACAACATGAGCAGCGTACCTTCGTCCTGGTGGAATGACTGGAACTGATCGGCTGTCGTACCCCCTCCGTCTAATAGGCCCTGCTCATGCATGGTTGTTTACATCTTTGAGCAGTTTTAGTGACATCTATGAACAGTCAAAGGGACTGTATCTTGGATACAATATACACAGTCAACGTCTATATGCCGGAGATCTGGGAACCGAGGTGATGCAAAACTTTTTTTGATGTGTGTATTATTGTTTCTTAATTACTCTTACTGAGGAATTGGGCAAACTTATTTCAATAAAGTTGTTATTTTGTCTTTCACGGCCATTGAATCCCCGCACAAGGCACGGCTTAAACCTAGAAAAGTTGCTGAGTTGTACTAATGGACTAATGGTGCAGCAGAAAAGAGGAGAATTGAAGCTTTTGAAATGTGGTGATAAGGGAGAATGATGATCAGATGGGTAGATAAGGTAACAAATGAAGAGGTATTAAGACGAGTGGGAGAGGAGAGATGTTTCTGGCGACTGCTAATGAAGAGAAGAGATAGGAGGGTAGGACACATATTATGACACCCAGGAATAGCAAGCTTACTGTCGACCAAAATATTATGTGCACTCGAGTTTGAAGGTTGTTTGTGAAGTAACCATAGACCTTCATAAAATCCAATGACATCATCATTTTCGTCGTTCGATTTTACGTTAGTTCATGTAGGTTTGGAATTTTAAATTTATATTTTAATATTTTTTATCGCAGTTGAAACACAAAAAGTGCCCCTTTTTAAGCGTGTTTCAACCATGCGTCACATTTAAGAAACCCGTCATCAGATCGAATCCAAATTTTAACACAATATACATTGGAATGTTGTATAACTGGTTTATTAATTTCAAAATTTTGTGTGTTTAAGAAAAAATGTTGTTATCATTTTTGTAAGGTGTAAGGTGTCGGCTCGGGGTCGTTGGAAAATGTAGTTCTTGGTTGCGTTGTAATCCTTATACATCAAAAAGTTATGCTGTATGACTGTGAAATAGGTAAATTAATTCACTTATTTTATATCGGTTTGTATTTGTACGGAGAATTAAGACATGGTTCACCAGCTAGCCGCTCCGGGAAATGCTATACAGCGTTGCTGATATGGAGCCCATCACTTCCGAGCGAGACGCGCCATGACGCGTGATGTAGCCCATCTTGGCAATGATGTACTGCTTTCACCGGAGCGGCTAACTGGTGAACCATGTCTTAATTCTCCGTACAAATACAAACCGATATACAATAAGTGAATTAATTTACGTATTTCACAATCATACAGCATACCGTTTTGATGTATAAGGATTACAACGCGACCAAGAACTACATTTTCAAACCATCCCGAGCCGAGGAAAAGTTACCTTACAAAAATAATAACAACTTTGTTTCTTGGACACACAAAATTTTAAAATTAATAAACCTGTTATACAGCATTCCAGTGTATATTGTGTTAAAATTTGGATTCGATCTGATGACGGGTTTGTGAGATAATAATTCTTAAATGTGACGCATGGTTGAAAAACGCTTAAAAACGGGCACTTCTTGTGTTCCAACTGTGATAAAAAATATTAAAATATAAATTAAAAATTCCAAACCTATATGATCTAACGTAAAATAGAACGACGAAAATGATGATGTTATTGGATTTTATATAGGTCTACCGGTTACTTCACAAACAAACTTCAAACTCGAGTACACATAATAGTTTGGTCGACAGTAGTTATGGATGGGAGGGTCGCGGACTAGAACTGTAGGGGTAAACCAGGGTTAAACAGATTGCCTCGGATGTAGGGTGTGGTAGCTATGTAGAAATGAAACGATTAGCTCAGGAGAGGGATACATGGAGGGCTGCATCAAACCAGTTAAAAAACTGAAGAGTCAAACAACAACAATCAGGAATTTTAATTACTTAGAGAGGCATGTGGGGCAAAAGGGTCGTTGGAGAATTTCAATCCCTGGGATATAACACTGGAAGAGACTGCATAATGTACATCAGCGGCCAAGGTGAGCGATATTTAACTATAGGTCTATTAATAGGGATATGTTAACGTTCAAATAATCAATTAGTATGGCCAAATTACATCCAGAATAGCTTAAGTAAGAATACTTTTAATTCCCCATATTCCGATAGATTTGTCATTCCAGTGTGCAAGATTGCAGTTCCCTCTTCAAACAATATTCGCAATTTCTTTAACAAAGCGCAATGACACACACTTAACAGTAGCACGTGTACATTTAGACAAAACCATTTTTTCCCATGGCCAACTGTATGTGGCGTGCTCGCGAGCATCCGGACAACAAAATCGTTATGTCTCAGCAGAAGATGGCAAAACCATAAACGTAATTTTAAAATGTGTTAACATAATGTAACATCGAACCCTGCAGACGTTCACAACTCGATAAAATTCCCACTTTGCTGATCATATCAATATACTGTATGTATCAGAATATTCAGAATTAGAATGGACACACCTATAGCCGCGATTGCTGTAATAGAATAGACCAATTATCAGCACTAATGCATCGTCCCCATTGTCTTGATCGCGGGCGAAGCCGCGGGTACCTGCTAGTACAATTATATCAATGACCTTCATCTCATACACAGTAGCGAGCGATATGTTGGCTAAAACTTCCTTCGTAATGAGCTCAAGCACATACGTTAATAGCCTGGCTCCTTATTTGTAATCACTAACTCGACACTTTCCAACTAATTTACAACTTTAAATGAGTATCCATATCCCTTTTACTTATAAAGGTAATGGCGCGGTTGGCAATAAGTAATAGGCTACTGTGAATTGCATGATATCAAAATGGGATGATGAGGAGTGTCTGTGCTGATCCCAGATCTGCCACACATTATAGGAAGGAAGCCCACCGAGAACAACTGGTTCCACGTTGTTAACAAAACAAAAATTAGCTAACTGTATCTGTTTAGTATGACTTAAAAAAAGGACCACATTTGGGATTCGAACCCAAATATTCTGTTGTCCGGGCAGGCGCGCTTAGGCACTTACAACACTGATGGCCGCGGGATGACTATGGCACATTTCCATGTTATAAACGGAGACGGCACTGAAGGGTGACATCCTGGACATGGTGGATATGTCCATGATCTCGCAGGCGACACCAGTTGCACCCAAGTTGGAACCTATTGAGTAACACGTGAAAGTGTTGTTGTTGGTTCTTTTTGGGGCATTGCGACATCGTGGTCATGTAGGCCTGTGTACTTGGGTGTGTGTAAAATTTGTCTGTGTCACTGTGATGACTGTACTAGTGTGTGTATTTGTGATTGCGGTAGGATTTGGGTAGGAGGCGGCTGTGGCCATAAGTTAGGTACCATCTCAGCATTCGCCTGGAGTAGAAGTAAGTAAACCACGGAAAACCACTTCCAGGATGGCTGAGGTACGAATTGAACCCGCCTCTTTCCAGTTTTGTCTCACAAGGATGAGTGTATCCCATTTCAGCCCTCGAACCAGAATTCAATTTCTTGGCACAGCCGGAAATCTAACCAGGGCTTCCGCAGTGACATCCAAGAATGAAGTTACTACGCAACGAGGCGGATAATTTGAAAATGTTACTGCATCCATGATTCAAACCCTAATCTCCTGCTGTCGAGGTGCACTTAGTCTCGTCTGGTCTGCAACGATATAGCCTACTCTGCCTCATGTGACAAACATGAGAAGGGGTGAGCTGTTCTATTACAAGTAGTTTTTGGTAGTTTCCTTCTTCTACCCCAGCCAAATGTCGGAATCGTACCTAACTTAAAGCCACGGACGCCTCCTTCCAAATCCTAGCCTCAATAACAAATGCACACACTCTTATAACAATCACAATGATACAGGTTATCAGACAGTTTTCATACACACCCAAGTACACGTGGCTAAATCCGTAAATAAATCAACTACAACAACCACCTCTAACATTTTGGCCACCTTCTAGTGTAGTGGCTAGCGTTCTTGGCTATTGACTCGGAAGACCGGGTTCGATTCTCGGCTCTGCCAAGAAATTTTATTCTGGTCTGCGGATTGGATCGGGGCACACAGAGCCTTATGAGGCAAAACTGAGAAAAGGTGGGTTTGGTTCCCACGTCAGCAATTCTGGAAGTGGTTTTCTGTGGTTTCCCACTTCTACTACAGGCAAATGCCGGGATGATACCTAACTCAAGGCCAAAGACACTTCCTACCCGAATCCTACCTCAATTACAAATACACACATTAGGTCAGTCATCACTGTGACACACGTTATCAAATGAATTCTACACACACCCAAGTACACGGGGCTACATGACCATGTTGTCACAAAGCCCCTAAAGAATCAACAACAACTCTAACATTTCCAATTCGTTCTTAGCTTGCCACGGTGGGTGAGTGGTCAACGTGTCGGTCTACTAACCCCAAGCTTGCAGGTTCGCTCCTGGCCGTGGTAAGTGATTTTTGAAAGGCGGCAAAAATACGACACCATGTCATACGATGTTGGAATGTCAAAGAACCCATTTGAATTCAGTAGACCGTGATCATAATGGCAAAATTAATCTCGGGATTTACCGCCAACACAAAGTTCCTCATTTCTCTACTAGAAAGCGCTTTAGTGTTCAAGTAGTGTAGACATCTAACCTCCTTGACTTTCATAGTCTTCAAGGAACAACGAAATTCGACATGCAAGCTACCCTCTGGGTGTCAAAAAACAAACCTTGCACCCGGCATCCCAGGCCATGCGATATCATTATTATTATTATTATTATTATTATTATTATTATTATTATTAATTCGTTCTCATGATATGATCACTCCAAAGGGAGCAATTGCCTAAAGAAAAGAGGCGTATATTGCCAGTGCGATGGTTCTTTCAATATGTCTTCACATGGCGATAACTGACAAGGGAAGTATCAGGTAAGACAGGTCGAAACCTATCTTGACACTTTGTGGACGCAATCGTTGTACTATAAAAGGACAACGTGCGGAAAATCAGCACCCGGATTGAACTGTAAGGCTCATCATGTGGCGAATCTCTCATCAAAATCAATGGAATGCAGCCGAAATAAATCAGAAACCTCTATGGATATCAAAGTGGCAGGTGAAAAACTAAAAGAAGTAGGAGACTTCTGTTACTTATGAAACAAAATAACCAGTGATGGACGAAGCAAAGAGGACATAAAAGTAGGTTAGCTCAGGCAAGGAAAGCATTTCTACAGAAAAGGAATCTGTTGACATCGAATATAGATTTAAGTATTAGGAAGTCATTTTTGAAGGCCTTTGTCTGGAGCGTGGCACTCTATGGAAGTGAAACTTGGACTATTAGTGCAGCAGAAAAGAGGAGAATTGACGCGTTTAAAATGTGGTGTTACAGAAGAATGATGAAGATCAGATGGGTAGATAGGGTGACAACCGAAGAGGTATGAATACTAGTGGGAGAAGAGAAATGTTTCTGGCGACTGCTAATGAAGAGAAGCACACATACTAAGACACCCAGGAATAGCAAGCTTAGTTATAGAAGGAAGGGTCGAGGACAAGAACTGTAGGGGTAGACCAAGGTTAGAATATGCTAAACAGATTGCCTCGGACGTAGGGTGTGGTAGCTTTGTAGAGATGAAACGATTAGCTCACGACAGGGAAGCATGGAAAGCTGCATCAAACCAGTCTGAAGACTCAAACAGCAACAGTAGCGAGTACCGTGTTGGAACCGACAGCTCTGACTGCCCAAGCGCTCACGGCCGGTGGGAAGCAGGCGCACGCTGCAGTCAGTATATACGCCCCGGGTAACTACTTCTCTGAGTGCCACAGGGATCTCCAGCTCATCCAGCCATCATGCCTGCGTACCAGGATGTCAGGTACGATTTCGGAGCCTTACAGTTCAATCTGGCAGCTGATTTTCCACACGTTGTACTCTTATAGTACAACGATTGCGTCCACAAAGTTTCAAGATGGGTTTCGACCTGTCTGACCTGATAATCCATTGTTAGCATATGATTACCCACAAGCAGCTATTGAAGAAAAAAAAAGTTACAAGATCACTGCTACGGTGACAGCCGATTCAAAGCAAATCATTAAATTGTAATTCTGAAAAAACTGTAACACTCATACATTATTAATTTGCAAGTGTTTCTCCCAGGATGTGCCCTCACCTTATTCCCGCATGCATATTATTTAACGAGACCCTTCAAGTACAATGTTGTATGCCAAATCCTGAGATTAACATTTTTGTCCAATTATATTTTAAAGACACCGATGACTTATGTATCCCAACGTGGGTGTAAGGTGCAAGCAACACCAGGTAACACAATCAAATGGGGTGAAAACACGAGAGAAAAAGTCACGAATCTCATCAGCGTATTACGTTACGCACCTCGACCCCATTGGGAAACTGCGTGTTCGGAATTCCGAGCTACGTTGACGGCGGCCATACTGAGTGTGTTTTTCTCCGAATTATTCCGCACATCCTACCGAACTCGTACCATGTTATGAAGTCGTTACGTACCTTTATCAACCCTTGATCTCAAATGTTTCAACTACATACAGTGCCGGGGCACCTACAGTACCTCATCCCTGTTCCTAATACAGCCACACACACTACTACAGTCATCACAGAAACACAGGTTATCAGACAAATTATTCACACACCCAAACAACATGGACTTGATGACCACGATGTCCCAAGCCCCTAAAATGAAACAACAACGATAATATTCCTCCAACATTCACAGACATTCCTTGTTGACATCCTCATCACCGATACTCCTATGTGTCAACGCTAAATGATTGTTGGTGTTGGTGGTGGTATTAATTCGCATTAGGGATATGGGACAGCCCCATGTACTTGGTTGTGTGCTGAATTGGTCTGAAGGTGACTAGGCTATAGCAGGGATTTGAACTTAGGCACTATACCGGTATTTACCTGGAGGGAGTGTGGAAAACCCTAGGGATAAATCATACTCAGTATGGTCGCTATTAGTGCTGCGATTTGAACCTCCCACCTCCGGACTTGGTGCAGTCGTGGTGAGCGATTTAACGCTCACGCCTGCCCCACGGGGTAATGTTGTTTCGTTCGAGAGGCTTAGACATCGTGGTCATTTATCCTCGTGTACTTGGGTGTGTGAGAGATGAATTTGTCTGATAACCTGTGTTATTGTAATTTCTATAGTATTGTTTATTTGTAACTCAGCTAAGGATGGGACGGGGGCGTCCTGGAGTAGAAGTGGGGAAACCACGGAATACCACTTCCAGATAATGCTGGAAGGATTCGTAATTGAGGCGAAGAACTGACTTGTAGCGTACAGTTTCTTGATCATCTCAATTGAATGAAACAATCAATTTATGGTTTTATTCGCCATTTTCTTTACTGTGATTTGAAGTGTAGTTAGCCTATGTTTCAAGTTTCGAAGTTTGATTCCAAACAACACTAAGCCATGTGCTGTGGTTTAGTGTGGACTCTAAGGAAATATACTCGTACGTGTAGGCCTATACTAATTGTGATAATTTGGAAATTATCCTACACCCCGGGCACAAAGTTCCGTTACCCCTATACATTTCAGGAAATATATTGATTTTTTTAACATTTTCTTTTTCAGATATAATCGATGGCTGATACTAGTGACTATAGCATTGAAGAACGCATTGTCACAAGCACTTGGGATCATGAGAGACCAAGAATAGGGAAAACGTTGGAACAGGTGCGTACTAACTTTGAGCAGCGATTCGGACGACAGCCTCCTCAAAAGACAACACTTTTACGTTGGGAAAAGAAACTATTCGCTACAGGCAGCCTGAAGGACAAACCAAGAAGTGGTCGACCATCAACAAGAGAGGAACAATGCCGAGAAGTCGCGGAGTCAGTGGATAGATCACCAACGAAGTCAACTCGTAAACGATCCGCGGAACTGGGTACACCCCGGTCAACTCTGCGCAAACACATGAAACATGATTTCAAGTTGCACTCATATCGACCAAAGAGTTGTCTATTGAGGAGGCTGTCGTCCGAATCGCTGCTCAAAGTCAGTACGCACCTGTAATCATATGGGGGATACCATTACAACTGTAAATTCTGTCTTACTGTAGCTTTAAATATGAATAAACCGCTTGAGAGCATTTTGGTATCCAGTCAGCCAATGATAAAAATTTTCATTTAATTTCATCAGAACTTGTGGTCGCAGGTTGACTGAAGCACGATGTCCCCACTTTAGTGGGCTCTGAGAGGCTTGGTAAAATCACGCTACCACAATCGAGATCAAGCCGACTACTCCTATTGTACTGCTCCAATCGACAAGGGGATTTGCTGTTGATCCATCGCAACCAGAGGTTTAATACCCGGTCACAACGTGGTCAGTCCCTAAACGCTTAGAGAAAGGAGGAATTCCCTGCCTCTACAGAGTGGGCTGGAAGACACATAGGAGTATCGAACAGACTAAATGTGGTACGTTTTAAGCCTCTTCAAAATTACGATTCGTAGAGTAACAATTTGATGCTTAGTGGATCGTGAATTGCTTTTATATGGAAGATCACGAAAAAACTAAAAAGTAACTTGAAAAAGTTGTCGTAATGTAAGAGGACAATTAGTCAAATATAAATTAGTTACACTTGTACCTACAAACCTATTCCACATGACACATAATTATTCTCATAAACAAAACAAGATGTTCAGTAAAGACATATAACCTACTTTCTCCTAAATGCATGGATGTAGTTCCAACTCTTTGTTGGGGCAGATGACCTCGTAGTTCCGCCCCTTAAAACAACAATAACTAACTAACTCTTTGTACGTTTCAAGAAGTATAATTGAATGTTGGTTGTCGTAACTTGTTGAAATAAAACGTGCTATACGGATATTATACGATGATTGATTGAATACTCACCTGAATCATATACACACACACAAACTAATACAGCCATCACAATAACACAGGTTATCAGACAAAATTCAACACTCACCCAAGTACACGGGGCTAAATGTCATTGATGTCCATGCATCTCAAATTCAACAACAACAACTACAACAACAGTTTCCAGCAAAATCCTTCCTCGTATAAAAGTACACACACTAGAAAGCCTACAGGCATCACAGTGACACAGGTTATCAGACAACTTCTACACACACCCAAGTACATGGGGGCTACAAGACCATGATGCCGCAAAGCCCCTAAAGAATCAACAGCAAAAACAACAACAAAAATAGAATATACCGCGGATCGAGGACAACGAATTTTAATCGCTGATGTCGATTGTTGAAATATGTGGTGTTATAAGTATATATATAGTATTTTCGATTGCAAATACACACTATATATTCTTAACATTATAACGTGTGAGTAGTTATAAATCAATAAATACAAAAATATTCAAGTAAAATATTTGAACCTGCTTGGAGTTACCTGCGGACCTCTAGACTTAGAGTCTAGAACGCTACCACTGCGCTACACACGCCCAGTACTCACATTAGGTTTACAACTGGTTTAGTATAACTGCCTAACATATTTTATCTCGGAATGAACGATTTCATTAGCGTTTTCCGCCGTTGTTATAAACCATTTTATACTAAATATGTATTACTTTGTTCAGTACATTCATAAAGGGATATAAACTTACGAAGTTACTGAAATATGAACTAGCCAGCAAATAACAGCCTCCATTTTGATCCAACGGGACGGCACCGCCCGGCACAATATGGCACGGTCAGCCTGACCTGTTAGTCACTTCTACGGTTACATATTCTATTATAAAATGCTGATATCCTACCGGACACCTCCTTGAGGCCAGTTTAAATCTCCCTATGTACGATAAGCAGGTTGATTGAGGTCAGGCCTTGTTGAATCGTAAGTTGGTTAGGCTATAATACTTTCATGATTCATACATCTGCCATCTTGGAACGATTTGGCTGATGACCTTGTAGTTTGGGCAAAAGACGCTTCCAAAATTACGGCATATTGTTGAAAGATTTAGTAGAGATCGGATGATTAGTCGTAATTTGATTTAAGCTCAGAACTTTTGGGTGGCGGCCATTTATTTTTCGGTATGACGGCGGCGATATACAACATGACACTGAGTTGTCCTTTTCAATACCAAAGGTGGTTCGATTTGGTTTCGTCGTGATTTAATTGATAAGGTGTATCGATTTGCACACATACTCGACCGCCATATTCAAACTGTTTGGATAATGACCTTGGAGTTTGGGGGGCAAAAGACGCTTCCCACATGAAGGTATATTGTTGAAAAATTTAGTAGAGATCAGATGATTAGATTAGTCGTAATTTAATTTAAGCTTTGGACATTTGGGTGGCCGCCATTCCGTTTCCGTCAAGATGGCGACGATATAAAACATGACACTGAGGTTCCCTCTGGTAGTTCAATTTGGTTCAATTTGGTTTCGACATGTTTGAATTGATAGGTGTGGACAGATATTCACAATCACTAGCAGACACACTCACACACACACAGACAGACTGACAACTTTTGGCCCGTGTACAGTAGATCTCATAAGTCTATTTTCATTTTTTGAAAGAATCGAAACTAGTCTAACAACATGTATTCCATAGTGTTAATTCATAGTACCTAAATGCAGATTTCATATTAAAGGTCTAATAGCAACAAGGACATTGATAAATCGAAAAATGTGAATCCGTTTGTGGCACACGTGGTTAAATGTTGGCCTTTCATCGCTGCGTCAGGAGTTTAAATTGCGGTCGGCGATTGTAGAATTTGTGTTTTCCACATTCGTTGTCGTGGTGCAGGTTTTCTCCAGGATCTCCATTCTTCCAGTCAATTGCATTCCAATAATGCCCCCTAATTATCCATTCATCAGCGCCCCGGTGAAGTATGGCAGGTCTTGCCAACCACTGTTTTTTAATCCTCGGTGCTAGATGGAAAATCAATCGTGATCCGTCATTTGGTGTGTCTTAAAACCATGGAAATATTCAGAACATCTTCCCAAAATATGGCGTGTAATGTGCAACGAAAATTATAAAAAGATTGACTTCTAAACGAAGGTCTGTTAGAATGAAACAATCATTAGTTTTGTGTGAAAATTTCGACTTACGTCATTAAATTGAGATAAAACAGAAATGAAGCAGTTAGCTCTAATTTGTCATGTTGGCATACGCTTTACGTAAAACACATTTCCAGACATTATTCAACTACCTTCAAGTACACATCACTCTGTAAAAGGGATCGTACTTTCTTTGAATTTTAATATTCCTGAAAGTTTGCTTGGTCGGTTCCAAAGCGGTCATGTAGCCCCGTGTACTTTGGGTGTGTGTAGAATGTATCTGATTGACTTAGTTTCTATTGTCCCTCGTGGAACATAGGGCATCAATGAAGCATCTCCATCTGGACCAGTTAGCTGACAACCTCTTCACCTATCTCCAGGTCTTACCCTCCTCTAGAGCCTCCAAGTGAACAGATCTGCGCCACGTTTGCTTGAGTCTCCCTCTCCTCCTCGTACCCTGTGGGTTCCAATCCAGCACCTCTCTACAATGGCTTCATTTCCTTTCCTCAGGGTATGTCCGATCCATTTCCATTTCCGTCACTTAATTTATATGGCCATCTCAGTTTCACCAGTCCTTCTCCAAAGTTTTTGGATGGTGATTACTTCCGGCCAGTAGATGTTTAAGATCTTTCTTAAGCAGCGGTTGACAAAGGTCTGCAGCCTGAAGGTGATTTTCTTAGTTACCTTCCAAGTCTCAGATCCATATGTCAGAACGGGCCTGTCATTACTCCGGAAGATACGAAGTTTGGTCTTCATGGATATTTTGCTGTTCTTCCACACCGGATAGAGCCGCACAAAGGCACCGTTTGCTTTTTGGATACGTTGGGAGACATCCTTTGCCGCTCCTCCATCTTTGGTGACCACATTGCCCAGGTAAGTAAAGCTATCCACATCCTCAATAGGTTCATCCTCGATAAAAAAAAATGGGTCAATTCTGTTGGTGTTAGTTCTTAGGGCCTTGGTCCTTTTTGAGTTTATCGTTAGCCCCACCTTTTCCGCTTCTACAACCAGGTCTTTAAGCTTTGCTTGCATTTCATCGTGTGCCTCAGACAGGAGACACGAATTGTCAGCAAAATCCAGATCTTCCAGTCTATTGGTGAATCCCCATTGGATACCACGTTTCGCATTTCTAGTCACATTTCGCATCACCGCATCAATCACAATCAAGAACATGGTTGGCGACAGGATACAACCTTGGCGTAGCCTACTCCTGAACATACAGATATAGGCTCGGATACACGGCCCTCATGAATGACTCTGCATGTGTACTCCCGGTATGTTTCTTGAATGAGACTAATAATCTGTGACGGCACTCCATAGCGCTTCACTTCCTTCCACATGACTTCTCTATTGATCGAATCGAAGTCTTTCTCAAAGTCAACAAACACTGCATAGGGGCGAGATGACCATTCTGCACACTGCTCCAGAATTATCCTTAAGGTGTTTCTTGGTCGACACACGAACGATATTGACGAAAACCTGCCTGTTCTCGTTGGAGCCTTGGTCAACATATTCTTTAATTATGTTTATCAAAACCCTCGTAAAGACTTTGCTAGGGATTAAGAGAAGTGTTATGCCTCTCCAATTATTACAGTTTGACGTATCTCACTTCTTTGGCAACTTCACCGGCAACCCACATCTCCAGTCCCCCGGCATTTCTCCATTTGTCCATACCTCCTCAAATAGAGGCTGCAACATATTTGCTGTGGTGTCCTTATCAACCTTCATGACTTCTGCTGGAATATTGTCAACTCCTGCTGCCTTACCAATATGCAACTCTCTCAATGCTCGCTTGATTTCCTCCACTGTAGGTATGCAGGTTTTAATCCTTGGATCATGCTGGATCTCTTCTTCATCTCCTCCTTCACCCTCTTCTAGTTGATCTTCCATCGAGCGGTTTAAAACTGCACAAAAATGTTCCTGCCATCGCTGCAGTTGATCCTCAGAGTTTGATACAAGGGTACCATCTTTGTTCCTGACTGGCAGGTTTCTCTGCATCTGCTTTCTTGCCAGTACTCGGGTGATTGTATATAGTTCTTTAAGATTTCCTTTGTCTGATAACCTGTGTTAATTTTGATGACTGTATTAATGTGTGTTATCTGTGATTCAGGTACAAGGACTGCAGACGATTACTTTTTACAATTAGTTCCTACTTTTGCTACCAAATGCTACCGTCCACGACACTTAGCTGTGGACGTGGCTACTAAATGCCATCTCAGTCAGCACCTGGTGGCGAACATTGAAACTAATATAGCGTTATCAAAGTAACCTACAAATTTTAACTTCCACAAGTGTAGTTAGTGGAAGGTTCTTTTTCATGCCATAGATCTATAACATGGGACCGCCGCGACGGATTTACTCCCCCTCCGAAGGAAAGCATACTGAGGGATTCTCAACGCTCTTAACAAATCCAACGACTTCGGCCGGGTTTGAACCCGCGATCTTGGGCATAGAAGCTCAGCATGTTACCAACTACGCCACCGAAGCCGCTCCTGAAAGTTTGTGATCAGCAATAGTTCGGCATTCATTACAGCACTAAAAAGAAACAAAATTTAAGATTGGTACTGTGATTTAATACGAAGCCTACATCCTGAAAAGAAAATTGAGCCAAGATAAGTCCAGTGGTTATTTGTCAATTCACATCACGCTTCAATTAAACATAACGAATTGACTGACTGCGTTGCTCAGCGGTAACTTTCTCACCGCTGTTCCCAGGGATGCAAGATCGAATCCTGGCGTAATCATTAGGCATTTGAGAGTACGAAATGTTGAGAGAGCCGTGTCAGTAGATTTAATGGCACATTAAATATCCCTTTAGGGGCTAAATTCCGGCACCCCGGTGACTCTAAATTCCGCAGTAGTTACAAGAGACGTAAAACCAATAACATTATTTTTAGTCAATTTTCATTTATGAAAAAAAAAAAAAAAAAGGCTTATGAGATCATATTTAGTTAGTGTGTGAGTATGTGTGTGTCTGTGTGTGTGTGTCCCCCTAATGCAATCTAATCATATCTACCTGCAATTTTGTACGGTAATAAAGGGCACTACTACAAGTATACCTACGTTAATTTCAAAAACCAGTTAACTACAAAACGATCATTGCAGCCATGCGAAGTTGAACCATTTAAATAGACTTTTCTAGCGATTTAACCATCCGAACTCAGTGAATCATGGTGTAGCAAATGTTTACACACATTGTAATGCACTGACATCTAACTTAGTTCAATTGTTAAAAACAAATCCTCAAGATGGAGGCTGTGCGAATTTTTAAAATTAAGTATTTATTTCTTGTGTCCTAAACATGCGATCGAAGTCAACGTTTGAATAATGAACCTACGCAATAATCGTCATTTAAGTATATAACTCTATGGCCTGGATATATAAATCTCCAAAATGGCGACCATCCGAAATATTTAGACGGTTCTTAATATCTATTAATATATTACAGCAATCAAACTGAAATATTATATATTAATAGAGGCTATAAGAATAAGTTCACCTATGGGACTTTCAATCACCTGGTGAGCACAAATCCAACATGGCGACGACGCGAAATGTAAATATTTAAATGGACCTTTCTCGCGATTTTACTATCCGAGCGCAGTGAAATGTGGTACGGTATATGCTTATACAAATTTTAATCTACTGGCATGTAATTTATTGCAATTGTTTTCATAACCACAAGATGGCGCCTGTGCAAAATTTTAAAATCTCGCTTCTATTTCTTGTGCCCTAATCTTGCGATTGAAGTTTGAATAATACACCTACGCAATAATTGTCATATAGCCTAATGTCTATGTCTAATAGTACATAACTCTATGGCCTACATATATAAAAATACAACATGGCGATCATCCGAAATATTAAGACGGTTTTCAATATGTACGAATGTATTACAGCAATCGAACTGAAATGTTGTATGTTGATAGAGGCAATTAACATAAGTAGAATATATGAAAATAAGCTACATAGTTCTTCACTGAACCACTTGTTATATATTGAACCCTTGCAAAGAAGCATATGAGACTCAGATTCGGGGCGTAACAGGTCATATTCGTAAGTTGCTGTCAGGGCGCTTCATTAACTTGCAGGGTAACATATAACAAAATAACATGCAGGAAAGAGTGAAGCCGGGTTAAAACAACTGAATTTAATAACAAATCACCATATTTACACATAAACAATTAACAACAAAAACTCCCAACTGACTCCCGCTTAATAAAAATGCCAAAAACTAGGCGATATCTCTGGAGAGATTAATTACCTGGACCAAGTGTCCTTAAATAAAACGATACAAAAGTGACCATATAAGTGCGTATGCCGTTCTACATGCACCACGATGTGTACTTTGAATGCGTGATTCGTTATCATCCAGAATGACCCTTCAAACAACGAATCCGCATTTCCTAGAGCTAGACCGACACAAGGGAACACAACTACAATACATTAAATTAAACCGACACTTCCTAAATCTGCTATAAACAAACACAAAATTTCCGTGTGAAATTGGACTTGAATTGCCGTAGCAACATTTACTGCCTAAAAACTTAGGACTTCTCACACAAATCAACACAAGTACATTAACACGTGACCAATAGAAAAACACTCAAATGACCGTTGTCAAAATTTACAAATACTCTACCACTACACCAAACGGGTGTGACAAACAAAATTACATGAAATCGAGTCATCAACAAAGCAATAGGCAAACAGCCAACATTTACGTTAATCACAATATTCTTATCCATACAAGGTACAACAATCCGTTACACACATGGCGAACTCCCCAATTAATTATGGCTTAAAAATTAGCCATCACAATGAACAGGTTTGCTGCATGAAAGCTTACAGGGTTCAGTCGGACAAAAAGGACTGCCTATCAAAATAAGTCACAGGCAAAACGGGCGGTTTGTGGAACTCTGCATGTCTGTCAACCCACGTGTCAATAACCTCGACCTCCCAGAGCATGGGGTCGAACCTCGAAGAAATGTGCCCCAAAGCACAATAATACGTGTGTGTCAGAAAAACATATGGACAAGAATCAGCAGTCTCCCAAGAGCACTCTGTCTTTCCATCTAAAAATACAACAGCAGCAAAAATATATAAGGGCGGTAGGACAACTACCCCCTCCTCACGTAGAGTCAACACACACTAGACACATCAACACACACTTAATCACACGTATGGGTTGTGACAGACCCTGAAATAAAAGACACAAATAATATCCACATGCTGGCGCCATCGTTCTATGCCGTGACTAGTCACCTGAAAAGGACTCAAGAAAAATCTATCAAATTAGAACGAAGGTGTTCTACAATTACTTTTAAGTTGGTGCACTCGGCTACCCTAACATGAATAATAACCTGTTCAGCAAAATGTTTTTACAATCAATTCCTCACATTCCTATTTCAAATATTAACGTTAATAAAGCACCATTTATCGAATGTAACGGGTTCCGCAATTGCAAGGATAAAAATCACGCACGCACGCCGCGTACATTACACATGACTCAAGAAAAAAAATCAAAATATCAACAAACACATTGGCCACGCGCCAACGGACATTTAAACATATAGTGTCGGTACAAGAAAAACAGCTATAAAACAAGAAAGAAAAACATGACTATTTACAAAGTTCCCCGGCCAAATCTAACTACATAATTGAAATAATCCAATTTTAGTACATCACCGCTTCTGCATGTAGGACTAAGGACATCCTCCTCAACCCATTGCCCTATGGACAATTTAGCACTCCATAGTAGTCGTCTGCGTTGATTTCTTGAAGCTCATCCCAACTTCAAACCACTTGCTGATCATCTTGGTCTCGACTCCTTGGCAGAAAAGTTCAATGTTAAATATTTGCCTATCTATAATCGCTTGCAGGCTATTCAGTTCACCCACAATTGTCCTACTGCGATTAATAGCGAAGACTGGCCCTAATTATATCGCACATACGCACTATAAAAACACATACAATACACACAATTTATACATAAAATATACATCTCGAGTCCGCGCCACTGGCTCGTTAACAAGTTCAAAATCCTGGCTGCACCAGCAGTCGCTATCTCGTCTGGTATTTCCGTCCCGTCTTGGACTTCGATTCTGGTAAGCGCTAATTAGGGTGATACGATACTTCCCCCTTAAAGTTGAACTCGTCGTCTTTAAAAGAATGTTACAGTTTATCACGCGCTGGCGTGAAATATTTAGATCACACAATTTAGTTGATTTTAGAACAAAATGTATTATAGCTTTTAAAATTCGATATTGCAAACGCTGCGACTTTAGCTCCCCAGAGCTCAGAAAATGAAATAGCTTCACTGATTTTAGAGCGTAAAAATCACATTTTGAACTGGCGTGGAGTATGCCTCTGAAGGCTCCACACAATAAGACTTCGATAAATTCGAGCGTCAAAATCACACTTCAAACTGGCGTGGAGTATACCTCTGAAGGCTCCACACAATAAGTACTCCGATAAATTCGAGCGTCAAAATCACACTTCAAACTGGCGTGGAGTATACCTCTGAAGGCTCCACAAGAATAGATTTAGATTGGCGTCAGGCCAAACTATTTATGAGAAACTGACAAGGGCGGCGGAGTGGGGCGGAGTCGAATAAAAACTTCCAGAGTTTTTGTCTCACAAAGATGGGGCTAGTGTCATTCTTCTCCAAATAAATCCAACGTCTCAAATTACTCGAGCGGAGATTAATCCGTTCGGCGGTTCCTTAGATACACACTTCCGCGCGCTTTTTACTACTGACGCCGTCCACCTCGTGGTCACGGCTTGGTCTCTTGCGATTGGCTGATTCAATCGTATGTTCGTTGAGAGGACCTCGTGATTCTTCCTTTATGTCTCCAATTTTGGTACAGTAGTTGCACAATTTGGCCTTGAACTCGACTAATTCTGGCCGTCCCCCAGGAATAGCTACCAACTCAGCTTCTGTTGCAATCATTACGAAATGCTGGCCTCCCTAATATCCAAGTCGACTTCCTTATGTGCTGCCTAGGCCGTAGTAATAATAATAATAAATATGAATACTTATTTATCGAAGATCAATAAGGGTTCATTTATCCTCAGCAAGGTTTTGAAATTCGAAACAATTTATTGGTTTGGATTTCAAAAACAAAATCCACTGTAGTAACAACACATCTCTTTAAATCTCACTAAGCTGCTCGAGTGTATGCCCCTCTGACTCAATTAGTGTGCTCCCTTCTCGCTGGAATGTCATTCATATTTTCTCTAGGTCTCCCCCTTCTCCTCACGTAGTTGCCACTCCCGTCGTCTCAGCTGCTCGTTGTTTACAAACAAAGTGCGTACTCACGCGCTCCCCGTGGATTTGAGTGTTTGCTTTCAAAAAAAACAAAAAAATTTTTTGCAATACAGATTCTACACATATCATCTTTCCTAATCATCAAATGGTTCCCTTCTGTAGTACGGTTTCAAATTGGCGCTATTAAAAACAGATTTTGCACCAGTGCTCACTTCTTCTAATCTGTAGGCATTGTTACCCAGATTCTTAATTACCCGGAACGGGCCAATGAATTTCGGACAGAACTTGGCGAAGACTTTGTTCTTAGGGTCGGAGATTGGTGGTCTACGAACCAGCACTAATTCTTGTTCTTGTAACTCTCGGTGAAACTTCTTTCCTCGGTACCGTCTCAGCCTTCGGTCCGCTTGGTTCCTCATGTGCTCCCTCGTTCGCTGGATTCGCAAATCATGCGCTAATAATGGATCCCTTGGGCAAGGAATGATCTTGTCCCAAGTTCTTTCCGGCAACCTGTTGTGGTGTACAATCAGTGGGACTTGACCCGTCGACTCGTGCTTAGTAGTGTTCATGCACATCTCAATTTCCCCTACTTTGTCTACCCATTTATTGTGTTCGTTAGGAATCATTACTCTGTAGTATTTTGCGACACAGCGAATTGTTCTTTCGCTCGGATTTCCACAAGGATGACGAATACTTGAAAATATGTGTTTTATTCCTAGGCTCTCCAAACCTTGCCTAAAAACATTGCTTGTGAAATAGGTACCGTGATCTGATAGAATGGATTCCGGCTTCCCAAGCATCGGAATGACTTTGTTCTTAATTCGACTAAGGACTTGTCCTGATGTCGTCTTCTGAATAGGACATAGCACGACCATCTTCGAAAATACATCGACACATACCAAGAGGTGTCGGCATCCACGCTTTCCTTTTACTAAAGGACCAAAGCAATCAATCGCGAGCATCTCGCATGGTTTCTGCGGTAATAGTGGTCTTGGAGGTTGTTTCAGAATAAAGTTGTTCGGCTTTGTGCGCTGACAAGCGTCACACGTTCTAATTACTTCAACAATGGTGAATCTCATCTTGGGCCAAGTAAAGGTCTCCCCTATCGTAGCTTCAGTCTTATCCGTGCCGATATGTGCTAGGCTCTCGTGAACATGCCAAGTTAATCCCCTCTGTAGTGATGCTGGAACTAAGATCCGCAGTTTAGTATGATGCTCATCCACGTACTTATGTAACAAGTTATTCAAGTAGTGAAATCTCGCTTGTTTAGCACTGGCTTCCCGGTACTCCGGTGAATTTGGTTGTAACTCCTTCCTATAGAATTTTATCATCATCATCATCCATGGGTCAGCTTCTTGCTCCTTCCGAATATCCTTCAATCTTGCCAAAAACTCACGAGCCTTAGGTATCAAGGTAATATTGTGAACTTCCGCTGTTACTTCGTTTCCGTCCTCAGGGTTTCTACTCAAGGCATCTGGTATGACGTTCAATTTCCCAGGACAATGCTCTATTGTAATGTCAAACTGCTGTATGTAGATGGACCAGCGCGTAACTCTCTCACTTGCTATTGTTGTCTTAAATAAAAATGTCAGTGCATGGTGGTCGGTTCTAACAATGATGGAATAACCATAGATCATCTTGCGCCACTGTTGGAGAGAATATAGAATTGCTAGTAGCTCAAGTTCCGTAACTGTGTAGTTCCTCTCATGTTTCCGTAATTTACGACTCGTAAATGCCAAATAGGATTTCTTCTTGGGTTCTTCAGCGTCCTCTTGGTACAGCATAGCACCAATCCCAATTAACGAAGCATCTGCTTGAATGATAAATTGTTTCTCAAAATCCGGATATCCAAGTTTCACACAGTTTTCCAATAAATCCTTCGTTGCTTTAAAAGACCTGTCGCACTCCTCGTTCCACGACCATCGATTCGCTTTCTTCAACATCTCCTGCATAGGCGCTACTGTTTCTGTGTAACCAGGGCAATTTTCTTTGAAGAAACCTGTCACTCCCAAAAATGCTCTAACATGTTTGACTTTGGTAGGTGTGGGAAATTTCTTAATAGCATCAATCTTGGCTGGATTAGGCCGCACGCCCTCAACATCAATTATATGTCCCAAATATAAAATTTCGCTCTGGCAAAAATGTGACTTTTTTAAGTTGATCTTGAAGTTCATGGTTCTCAGGTTGTCCATCAGTTTATTTAAATTTATCAAGTGTTCTTCCATTGTCTCAGAAGCGATTAATATGTCATCAACATATCTCGTGGTGAAGTTCTTGACCTCCTCAGTCAGATTTCTATCGAGTGCTCTAATGAGTGCACATCCCGCAGTTTTCATGCCAAAGGGCATTCGACACCAGATATAACTTTGATTATCGAATAAAAATCCCGTCAACAGTTGGGATTTTTCTTCAAGTTCAAGATGGTGGAAACTATTCGTCAAATCAACACTTGAGTATATCTTCTTCCCGCGGAAGCCTTTCAAAACATCTTTGATCCTCGGTGCTTGGTCGTGCTCAACTAGCAGTTTGCTATTTAAAACTCGCGCGTCTAGGCATAGCCTAATTGATCCGTTTGGCTTGGTCACAGCCAATATTGCGTTCAGATAAGGAGTTGCAGCTTTCCTTATCATGCCAGAATCTAATAAGTTAGTAATAATGTCCTTCACCTGAGAAAAATGCTTCTCTGGGATCGGGTACAATTTACTTTTGAATGGGGTCCAATCTGTTACCTGCATCGCATATTGAAAATTTAAAACTTTCCCAGGTACGGTGTCAAAAGCTCCTTTATGTAATCTTAAAATTTCTTCCAATCTTCTTCTATCAGATTCCCCTACGATGGCTTCCTTAAGTCGCTCCTGAAGTAAAATTTCGAATTTGGTTCCGCCCATTTCTTCTTCCGCCAAATGCACCCAAAGTTCCTGCGAAATATCTCGGCTGTCCATTTCTAGCACTGCTGTCCGGTTAACTTGCTCTCCCCTCAAGATCTTATCTCCGGCCTCATTAGTGCATTCCTCAACAACCCAAGTATTGGCCTCTCTCTCCAGCGGATTCTCTTCCATATTTAAACCCACATGATCCAATCCTTCTACTTGTTTGAAGCTTACAGTGTTGTTATGTAAATCAATTACAGCATGAAAATCGCAGATGAAGTTGGCTCCTAAAATTATATTGTAGTTCATCTTTGGAATAACAATGAATGTTTGTGAAAAAGTATGGTTCAATATTTCCAGATCTAGAAATGCTTGCTGTTTACAATTCATAGTTTTGTCAGGAATGACACCTCTGACTTTCATTAGCGGTACCGGCATAATAGGAACAGTCTGTTTTCTTGCTATTTCTTTAATCAAAATTTCAGTGACTAGGCTCACCTGGCTACCTGTATCAATCAAACATCTCACCCTCATACCTCCAATATGCGCGTAAATAATTGGTAGCTGTCTGATAACATTTTAACGGTTCTTCACCACTTCCTCCAGGCAGTCGTCTGGGAATGCTACCCACTCTTCTATATTGGCCACTATCATCTCTTCTTGCTCCCTGGCGATCTCCGTTTTTAGCCTGTCTCCTTTCAGTTCATTTGGGTTTTTTTTTTATCCCGGGCCCCATTAGATGTGTTTCGCCGGTTATCATTCTGTCGCTCCTGTTGCCTCAGTAAACTCTCTGCCCCCTCTCCTTGATGGTTATCTGGGCTCTGTCTGTTCGCCATGGCACGCCCCCACTTCTCCTTCTCCGCTTCTTCATTACTTAATTGATCCAAGTATTTACGGGATTCAATATATCGTTCGTCCCAGTTATTCCTATAATCTCCTCTGTTTTCTTGGCGATAGTCCATGCCGTAACTCCATCTACCATCTCCATTTCTTTGGTAAGGTCTACCTTGTCTCTGGTTTCCCCTCCAATTCGTGTATTCCCGCTGGTACGTCCACTGATTATTTTGATTTTGGTTATTCTGATGATATCTCCCGCGGTTATTCTGATAATTCTGATTGTTGTTATGGAACTGGTTTCGGCCGTCAAAATCTTGTCTTCTTGGCGTGAACTGTGTCCCTGTGGACTGTGTCTTACTTTGGTTCCCCTGGCCGTGGTTATTTTGGAGTCCCTGAACTACCTCTGCCGTGTTGACACATTCCAAATTCCTTCTTCCTGTCTGTGGGCTTACCATACTCGTCTCATCTAAGTGTCTGAGTAATTCTTCGGCTTGGACTGCGGTCTGAATATTTCCTGCGACTAATAATTGTTGGATATGCATTGGGAGTTGTTTTCCGATGGTTAGAACCATATTCGGCTCGCTAGGCGGGTCATCAAAATCCCTGAATTTTACCAATTGCTGACTGAAGAATTCTGAAAAACGGGTTGGATGTGTACTGTGGTATTTGCGCGTGTACAGGTCCATTCTTAACCCTTGCTGTAACGAAGGACTCCAAAACTTCTTCAAAAACGCCTCGCGGAATTGAGCCATGTCTGTAAACGTGTACTTGAAACTTAAAAACCAGGTCAGGCTAGGTCCTTCTAAAAATTTTTCCACCAGTCTTAATTGTTTCTCCGGGCCGATGTGTTGGTCATTAAAGTAGTCAGTTAATTGCCGTAGAAATGCTTTGAGAGTGGTTCCTGAATGTTCTTTAAACTTATCGGGCTTAAAATCATTACCCCGAATGACTTGGATGACTTGGGCTGGTGCCAAGTTCGGTTGCGGAGTTGAAGTCTCCCCCCTGTACTGCTGGAATGCATTAGTCGTTAGTCTGGGACTTTGACCCCGACTCGTGTCCTCAGCCAACTTCGAACCTGCCGGACTTCCAATACTTGTTTGCTTTTCCGGAATATTTTCGTTTGAAAATAACGTCGCATTCTCTAACGATCTAATCTCGTTTTTTATGATTAATTCTGAATGTTCCTGTAATTTCGACTTCATATTTTCCTCCAGTGCCTGCATTCGCTTTAAAACTGCCAGCCTGTCTTCCTTATTCGCATGAGCCTGCTGGTCCCAATCTCGCCGGATCCTACTTTTTAAGCTATTTATTTTCTCCTCGTTCCTCTCCTGATTTTTCTCTAGCTCTTCACGTATCCGTTCCTGCGTTTTTACTAGTTGTTCTTCCAAATTATCCTGAGTTTTGACGAGCTGCTCCCCTACTTCTTGTCTTATGACCTCTTGTGCGTTTATTAGCTGGCCTTCCATCTCTTTTCTTATGATCTCTTGTGTTCTGCCTAATTGCTCCTCTAAATTTTCCCGCAAGTGTATCCGCTCGGTTTCAGCCTTAACTTCGACTTTATCTATTTCCTTTATTAATTCCAGCACGTTGTTATCTACCGAATTAATTTGCTGCTGTAGTTTCTCTTGGGTTTTCTTCACTCCCGCGGTGTTACTGACACATGCTGCCTCTATCTGCTTGAGTTTATCTGCCACCATCTCGTCAAATTGTACTAATTTGTTATCAAATTTCGCCTCCAATTTCTTCATTTCGCCTAACTGTTTGATGATGTTTTCCGCAACCTCGCCTGCCAGTTTCTCTACTTTTTGAACGCTCTGATTAATATCATTTGTGATTTTTCCTAACTGTTCGGTTTGTGTTACCGCCTGTTGTGACAATTTGTGGTTTAGTTCATTGAATTGTTTGTCAGTGTCTAATTTCTGGACTTCTAACTGGACCGAAATGTTACCGCTCATATCAAGTAATTGTTTTTCACTATGCTCACGCTGAGCTTCTAATTGTTCTTTTAATTGTTCTTCCGTCTTTACGGACATCTGCACTAATTGTTCTTTCGTTTTCGCGGACATCTGTTCTAATTGTTCCTCCGTTTTCGCGGACATTTGGATCGACATCTGTTCTAACAATGCCTTAATTTCATCAACAATCGCCATTTCACACACACAAATATATTCAGAGAAAAACAGGGTTATGGGCTAAGGTTTCAGCCCTATACGCACATACATGTCACACATTTAAATATTACTGGCTCTAATTTAATGAAAATTTCAGTAACAAAATTTACTGAATACAATGACACTTATTCCCAAACAACAAAATAACCCCTAGTGATCTGCTTTTAAATTCCTAACCAACAAAATTTACGAAACACCAATTAACCGAAGTCAATTAAATGTCAGATATAAGGCAACATCTTCCTGCTTTGACTGAGTTCATCAATAATGCAAATTTCTAATTTTAATGTGGGCGCCAGAACAAGTTTTACAACAAATACCAAATCAAATTCTAACCTTGTTCAATATTTCTAACTTTAGGAACTCAGTGATTTTACTAATGCACATGGCGGTACAACATCGCCTCCATTTACTGAATTTACATGTCCGCTTGACCTGGCATCATTTCTCAACGAAATAAATATGAGATCAGCGAAGCAACAACAACAACAATCCCCACTTGGGCAGCCATTTTTGTTTTATGAACCCTTGCAAAGAAGCATATGAGACTCAGATTCGGGGCGTAACAGGTCATATTCGTAAGTTGCTGTCAGGGCGCTTCATTAACTTGCAGGGTAACATATAACAAAATAACATGCAGGAAAGAGTGAAGCCGGGTTAAAACAACTGAATTTAATAACAAATCACCATATTTACACATAAACAATTAACAACAAAAACTCCCAACTGACTCCCGCTTAATAAAAATGCCAAAAACTAGGCGATATCTCTGGAGAGATTAATTACCTGGACCAAGTGTCCTTAAATAAAACGATACAAAAGTGACCATATAAGTGCGTATGCCGTTCTACATGCACCACGATGTGTACTTTGAATGCGTGATTCGTTATCATCCAGAATGACCCTTCAAACAACGAATCCGCATTTCCTAGAGCTAGACCGACACAAGGGAACACAACTACAATACATTAAATTAAACCGACACTTCCTAAATCTGCTATAAACAAACACAAAATTTCCGTGTGAAATTGGACTTGAATTGCCGTAGCAACATTTACTGCCTAAAAACTTAGGACTTCTCACACAAATCAACACAAGTACATTAACACGTGACCAATAGAAAAACACTCAAATGACCGTTGTCAAAATTTACAAATACTCTACCACTACACCAAACGGGTGTGACAAACAAAATTACATGAAATCGAGTCATCAACAAAGCAATAGGCAAACAGCCAACATTTACGTTAATCACAATATTCTTATCCATACAAGGTACAACAATCCGTTACACACATGGCGAACTCCCCAATTAATTATGGCTTAAAAATTAGCCATCACAATGAACAGGTTTGCTGCATGAAAGCTTACAGGGTTCAGTCGGACAAAAAGGACTGCCTATCAAAATAAGTCACAGGCAAAACGGGCGGTTTGTGGAACTCTGCATGTCTGTCAACCCACGTGTCAATAACCTCGACCTCCCAGAGCATGGGGTCGAACCTCGAAGAAATGTGCCCCAAAGCACAATAATACGTGTGTGTCAGAAAAACATATGGACAAGAATCAGCAGTCTCCCAAGAGCACTCTGTCTTTCCATCTAAAAATACAACAGCAGCAAAAATATAAGGGCGGTAGGACAACTACCCCCTCCTCACGTAGAATCAACACACACTAGACACATCAACACACACTTAATCACACGTATGGGTTGTGACAGACCCTGAAATAAAAGACACAAATAATATCCACATGCTGGCGCCATCGTTCTATGCCGTGACTAGTCACCTGAAAAGGACTCAAGAAAAATCTATCAAATTAGAATGAAGGTGTTCTACAATTACTTTTAAGTTGGTGCACTCGGCTACCCTAACATGAATAATAACCTGTTCAGCAAAATGTTTTACAATCAATTCCTCCCATTCCTATTTCAAATATTAACGTTAATAAAGCACCATTTATCGAATGTAACGGGTTCCGCAATTGCAAGGATAAAAATCACGCACGCACGCCGCGTACAATACACATGACTCAAGAAAAAAAATCAAAATATCAACAAACACATTGGCCACGCGCCAACGGACATTTAAACATATAGTGTCGGTACAAGAAAAACAGCTATAAAACAAGAAAGAAAAACATGACTATTTACAAAGTTCCCCGGCCAAATCTAACTACATAATTGAAATAATCCAATTTTAGTACATCACCGCTTCTGCATGTAGGACTAAGGACATCCTCCTCAACCCATTGCCCTATGGACAATTTAGCACTCCATAGTAGTCGTCTGCGTTGATTTCTTGAAGCTCATCCCAACTTCAAACCACTTGCTGATCATCTTGGTCTCGACTCCTTGGCAGAAAAGTTCAATGTTAAATATTTGCCTATCTATAATCGCTTGCAGGCTATTCAGTTCACCCACAATTGTCCTACTGCGATTAATAGCGAAGACTGGCCCTAATTATATCGCACATACGCACTATAAAAACACATACAATACACACAATTTATACATAAAATATACATCTCGAGTCCGCGTCACTGGCTCGTTAACAAGTTCAAAATCCTGGCTGCACCAGCAGTCGCTATCTCGTCTGGTATTTCCGTCCCGTCTTGGACTTCGATTCTGGTAAGCGCTAATTAGGGTGATACGATACTTCCCCCTTAAAGTTGAACTCGTCGTCTTTAAAAGAATGTTACAGTTTATCACGCGCTGGCGTGAAATATTTAGATCACACAATTTAGTTGATTTTAGAACAAAATGTATTATAGCTTTTAAAATTCGATATTGCAAACGCTGCGACTTTAGCTCCCCAGAGCTCAGAAAATGAAATAGCTTCACTGATTTTAGAGCGTAAAAATCACATTTTGAACTGGCGTGGAGTATGCCTCTGAAGGCTCCACACAATAAGACTTCGATAAATTCGAGCGTCAAAATCACACTTCAAACTGGCGTGGAGTATACCTCTGAAGGCTCCACACAATAAGTACTCCGATAAATTCGAGCGTCAAAATCACACTTCAAACTGGCGTGGAGTATACCTCTGAAGGCTCCACAAGAATAGATTTAGATTGGCGTCAGGCCAAACTATTTATGAGAAACTGACAAGGGCGGCGGAGTGGGGCGGAGTCGAATAAAAACTTCCAGAGTTTTTGTCTCACAAAGATGGGGCTAGTGTCATTCTTCTCCAAATAAATCCAACGTCTCAAATTACTCGAGCGGAGATTAATCCGTTCGGCGGTTCCTTAGATACACACTTCCGCGCGCTTTTTACTACTGACGCCGTCCACCTCGTGGTCACGGCTTGGTCTCTTGCGATTGGCTGATTCAATCGTATGTTCGTTGAGAGGACCTCGTGATTCTTCCTTTATGTCTCCAATTTTGGTACAGTAGTTGCACAATTTGGCCTTGAACTCGACTAATTCTGGCCGTCCCCCAGGAATAGCTACCAACTCAGCTTCTGTTGCAATCATTACGAAATGCTGGCCTCCCTAATATCCAAGTCGACTTCCTTATGTGCTGCCTAGGCCGTAGTAATAATAATAATAAATATGAATACTTATTTATCGAAGATCAATAAGGGTTCAATATAAACATAACGAAGGCAGTACAAAATGGAACAAAAGTGTTTTAAGAAATATATCTTCATTGTCAGTGACAAACAAAATCTATTTTTATATTTGTGAGTTCATTGCCTCGCGTGTTCAGCATACCACGACAAACTGTCGACTTTACCCAAGGGATACACCGAAGTGTTCCAGGGGAAATGAAATACGATAGAAAGGGAGATGGTGTAACATACTTTCCATAAAGTCTACTTGATCGTAAACCACTCGTACATCGTGACGTAAAAAGAAGAGAAGTTCTCAGGCATCTTGAGCACTTCTCTCGGAGTCGTGTCGTTCCAAGACAGATCGCTACTCGAGACCTGTGGCATTACTTAGGGGAGACTGTAAGCCCATACATCGATGGCACTCATCAGAATAGCAACAACTCAACAAAATACATTAGATTTTAAATAATAGCGTTTAAAGTTTGACAATATTTGCGTCGAAAAATCAGTATTTATTTAATCATACGGTAATTTATACAATATACAATTATACATAACAAGCTATATTCAAACTTTAAAGTCCATCCTTCTCAACCATTCGGTTAAATCTGGTGTGAGAGCGAACAAATTGTTAGGAATGCTAGGGTACGAATAAAGAGGACAGCGTTGGACCAGATGTTCGATCGTCTGTTCTTCCAGGTTACACTCACACATTGGTGAGCTGATCCAGTCCCACTTGTACCTGAAATAATTGCAACAACCATGTCCAGTCCTCAGCCTGTTGATGCGGCACCAGAAGTTCCTCGGTAAGTCAAAGCCGTTTGGTTTCTTCGTGGGATCAAGATGGTGGGCACTTGTTCCCAATGTTTTAGTTGAACACTCTGCTTCCAGCTTTCATTTAGGTCAAATCCAGCAGTAATGAGTTGCCCCGCAGTGACAATTACTGGTCTTCTGGATTGCAGTCGTTGCTGTGATGGATGGTAGAATTCTTGGTGCAATGGCAAAGAGGGTGATGCAAAGATTTTCTTAGCTTCCCTTAGTAGAGCTTGCTTCCTCCTTAAGTGTGGTGGAGGGATGTGACTCAACATGGGTAACCAGTGACATGGAATAGAGTATTTAAGAATAACAAAAGGAATTTCTTATTAATTCCTTACACGTAAATATGGAGAATCTTAAAGCGAGTGAGCCATGTCAGTAGATTAACTGGCACGTTAATGATCTTTTTAGGGCAAAATTCCGGCAGCCCGGTGTCCCTAAATGCCACAATAGTTGAAAGTGACGTAAAACCAATAGGGTCTGCTACTAATGTATTAACAAATGCTACAGAATACTAGTACTCGTCAACGATGCCTTAGGGGCAGATGCCCTCGCTATTCCGCCTCTTAAAATAATAATAAAGCGGTCAGCATGGTTAGCTGCCGCCCCGGAGGTCCTGGGTTCGATTCCCGGCTCTGCCATGAAATTTGAAAAGTGAGATGAGGACTGGAACGGGGTCTACTCAGCATCGGGTGGTCCAAATGAGTAGAGGGGGTTCGATTCCCACCTCAGCCATCCTCGAAGTGGTTTTCCGTGGTTTCCCACTTCGTCTTCGGGCAAATGCCGGGATGGTACCTACTGTAAGGCCACGGCTGCCTCCTTCCCTCTTCCTAGCCTATCCATCCCAATCTTCCATCCCTTCCCATCCCTCATGAGGCCCCTGTTCGCTTTGCAGGTGAGGCCACCTGGGCGAAGTGCTGATCACACCTCCCCAGTTGTATCCATCCCTACCAGATGTTTCAGGCTCCAGGACACTGCCCATAGAGGCGGGAGTGATGAGTTCCCTCGCTGAGTCCGTGGGAACCACCAACCTAGAGGGTAAATTGACTAAATAAAATAAAAATAAATATAATAATAATAATATTAATAATAAATTACGAGCCTTACAGTAGTCGCAACATTTGCGCACTTGGCGGGATATGCATCCACTCAGACTGCTGCGTCACAATCCCGCACAGATGGCGGGATTGCTGCGTTACTGCAGGAGTACGCAGCTTGCTGCGTTTTCCCGCGTCCCGCATCCATTTAGCAATGGCGACGGAACTGTTAATAGAGTGTGTCAGGAAATATCCTGCCTTATATCAATAACATGAGTAATGAAGATTAAGAAATATAAGGAATAAAGATAAGCTCACGGACGAAATAGGAAAGGAACTGCAAGTACCTGGTTAGCATCAATTTAAATATTATCACTCATTGTTTCTGTGTTCATTTGTCACGTGGTGATTAACCTAAAGAAAACCGAACTGAACTACCCTAAAACTAAATATAAACTGCACTATCGCATTGTATCGCAGATAGCTTGGCAAACCTTTCTCACTATAGCTCCAACAGTTGTGAATCCAACACGAAAACTGTGGCCAATTGTCGAGAAAGAATCCCCAGTAGCCAAAAATCTAATAGCAATAGCAAGGCGAGATAGGTTCCCGATAATTGGTATATATTTTCCTTATGTTGCATTTCATCAGACGAATTCATTTCGGAACTTTTTCCCGCACTGGTCAGAATACAAAGACGATTTCGCAGCGACTGCGGGTATCGTGTCAATCCCGCTCCCGTTCCCGTTCCCGCATCCCGCGCCGGTGTGCGTAGACCTTATTAATCTACTGTAAAAAGGAGTGGTTTACAGATATTGTAGTTTATAATACGGAACTCATTTTATTAGATGATTTGTAGCTTCCACCAGCACTAGCCTAAATAAAGAATACGATATGGATCAACTAGATTAATAGACGCGACACCGCTCATAACCTTAAATTCCTTATAAACAGGTCCTCTTCATTCACAGACCAACACGTAATTGCATATGGATTCTGTTATAATGAGTCATATTGATATGATAAATATCGTTTAAAATGATAATCTGGTAGCAAAAATATTTGTCCCGTCCGGGACTCGAACCCAAGATCTCTAGATTCATAGTAGTAAGCAATAACCCCACGGCTATTTCAACTACGCAAATGTTGTGCACAAGATGGTGACTTATTTCCACGTTCCAATAATGCTGCATTACGGAATTAAGTTTCATTTATATTTTGCTTGTTTCGAAAATGTTCCTGCGTGAAATTGAGTTTTAAATGCCTTATGAATAGACTCTCTTGTGAGTAAAGAGAATGTATTCAGTAATAGTTCATGAAGGCTTGTTCAATTCTCGTATAACCACAACGATTATATTATATTGATGACTGCATCACCGTTATGTGGGTTAATATTTGAATAGCCATTGTGCAGAAACATAATACCGGCAATGCCGACTACTTGGGCCTACAATGTTTGATATTAAGGCATTTTACCATTTAAATATTCATACGAAGACTTCGAACATGTACCACGTCATTTGTTTCAATTACTTGACACCAGAGTTCACATGAGCGTTTTCCGTTCAGTATGTCATATACATTCCACATGGCCGAGAGTACGTCATGGTATCAATTTCTGACACCGCGCGCTCATTGTTTCTCGTACCACTGCCAGCTGGGTCTTAACACTGCTCGCTGGATCGATCGATCGAGCGGGCAGTGCATACTTCCGTTTTCCACCACTGCCAGCTATTACACTTCCATTCGATCGATCGAGCAGGCAGTGCATACTTCCGTTTTCCACCACTGCCAGCTAGTACACTTCGTTCGATTGATCGAGCGGGCAGTGAATACTTCCGTTTTCCACCACTGCCAGCTAGTACACTTCCGTTCGATCGATCGAGCGGGCAGTGCATACTTCCGTTCGATCCACCACTGCCAGCTCGATCGTTCCGATCCACTTCCGTCCCCAATTTTCAAAATCACTCCCACAAAACTATCCAGCAACCGAGCGGAAAGATGTTACACATCAATAATTATAATAATAATAATAATAATAATAATAATAACGATGTCTTCAATTGGCAACAGGTGCGAGCGGCAGTTATAAGAGTGGACCATGAGCATAATCTTGTTGAAGTATTTATGTGATGACTGTAGTAAAGTGTGTAACTGTATTAGGGACAGGGATGAGGTAGGTGCCCCGGGACTTGTAGTAAGGTACTATCCCGGCATTTGCCTGGAGGGAGTGTGGAAAAACTCGGGAAAAAATCACACTCAGGATAACCACTGTCAGCGCAGAGATTCGAGTTTGCTGCAGCTACCCTCGCAGCCGTGGTGCACGATTAAACGAGCATGGCTACGCCGCAGGGTATGCGCATAAGCGATGTAAGCGCTAGATAAAAGAGTTACTGTTGTTCTTGATTCAATTATGGGCTTTGTGACATTATGGTCATGCAGCGCCGTGCACTTGGGTGTGTATATCTTATCTGAATTACATTGTTATTTATACAGTTAATAAAAAAAATCTCACATAAATGTAGGGTGGGGGGCGCAGGCTAAACTAGAGTGACTAGTTGTATTCATCAAGCTAACATCATCAGATCCTGCTCACTTAGGCTTAATTTCGGTTCAATGAATATGTATTTAACACTTATGTACAACAGTATTTACAATTTATTATTAAGGTACAGAAGGTTTTAATTAATTTTTGTAACGAATCGGATTTTTTCACCAATTATATGTTTTTATTCCGTTAGTCAATTACACTTCTATAGTGTCGCGTTAGCCCTCCATTTATGTAAGAAGTGTTTTATCCAGTGCAATTAATGTAATTTATTTCAGGCTCTACGAAGTTAATTGTAATTCCCCACCAATTAGCCTATAAGGTTGGTGCATATGTCCGTGCCCTTGCATAGGGTTGGCACCATTGCATTGTGAAACCTTTGTTTTCATTATTCAATTGTTTTCTTATTTGTTTGTTGTGATAAGGAACTTTTATGTTGATAACAGCTCGTTTTGGGCATTTTCAAGGTTAATCAGTATGGAGTGGCAAGTAGAGAGAAAATAACAAATCCGACACATTTAAATCTTCGAGTTTAATCGAGGATCTAGTGCTGCGAGGGTCGCGAGAAGAATTTGTGGTGTGTACGGGAAAGAAGCATTTCCTGAGAGGACGGCAAGGAATCGGCTTTTTGCGTTTACGAGAAGGAAAATGCGTCTTGTGTGATTGATTGATTGATTGATTGATTGATTGATTGATTGATGACGTTGTGTATCAGTCTTTTTATGCTACTGTGTTTTCTTCTAATAGAACGGCATTGAATATTGCACCGAACCGCAAGGCACACTCGTGTTAATTGAGTAATAATATTGTACATTATGCAACGAGCCTATAATGGCAATAATTAAGACACGAGTATGCTAATAAAATGAGCGAAACGAGTTTTATAATTCCCATACGAGTGTCTTAATTACCATTATAGGCGAGTTGCATACGATTGTTTATGTTCGACGATAATTATAACGATTTTATGTTCGAACATAAATATTCATAAATATCTGTCGAGATTTCGCCAGTTTTATGTTCAGAACAGAGCGCATGGGACGCAGAGAATACCATGGCCCCTTGGAATACCCCACTATGACACTAGAAGCCACGCAGTGAAATATAAACATAGAAGGCCGTGGAAATCAGCGCAGGTGCGATGCTATCCTTTCCAAATTGGTCACGCAACTGTTTCTTGAGCTCTGATAGGTGTGAGAAACTGTTTCATAATGAACAAGTAGTTCCGTGATGAACTATACAGCCTATTTTCATATATCCTACATAAGTTATTTGCCTTTATCAACATACAAAATTCCAGTTTGATTGCTGTAATAGATTCGTAGATATTGAGAACCGACTAAATATTTCGGATGGTCGCCATGTTAGATTTTATATATGTAGGTCCTAGAGTTATGTACTGTTACATGAAGATTATTGTGTACGTGTAACATTCAAACTTCAATCGCATGATTAGGACATAAGAAGTAAAAACGAGATTTTAAAATTTTCCACAGCTGCCATCTTCTGGTTATGGAAACAATTGAAATAAATTAGATGCCAGTGGATTAACATTCGTATAAGGATTTACTGTACCAAGTTTCACTGCACTCGGATGGTTAAATTGCGAGAAACGTCCATGTGAATATTTATACTTCGCGTCGCCGCCATGTTGGATTTGTTTTCACCAGGTTAATGTAAGTCTTATAGGTGAACTTATATCCATAGCCTCGATGAACATAGAAAAAATTCAATTTGATTTCTATAATAGATTCGTAGATATTCAGAGCCGTCTTAATATTTCGGATGGTTGCCATGTTGGATTGTTAAAAGTATAGGCCATAGAGTCATGTACCAATAAAGGAAAATTATTGCGTAGGTTCATTATTCAAACTTGCACTTCGATCGCATGATAACGACACAAGAAATAAAAACTTAATTTTAAAATTCGCACAGCCGCCATCTTGAGGTTATGTAAACAATTGATATAAATTAGATACCAGTGCATTACAATGTGAATAAACATTTCCTGTACCAGATTTCATTGCGTTTGGAACATTAAATCGCGAGATAAGCCTCCGTGGCTTAGGCGGCAGCTCGCCGGCCTCTCACCCCTGGGTCCGTGGTTCAAATCCCGGTCACTCCATGTGAGATCTGAGCTGGACAAAACGGAGGCAGACGGGTTTTCTCCGGGTACTCCGGTTTTCCCTGTCAACATTTCATTCCAGCAACATTCTCCACTATCATTTCATTTCATCTGTCATTCATTTAATCATTGCCCCAGGTGAGTGCGTCAGGCCTCGGCAGCCGGCACAGTTCATATCCTCGCCGCTAGATGGGGGCTTCATTCATTCCATTCCTGACCCGGTCGGAGACTGGAAGCAGGCTGTGGATTTTCATTTTTTCAAATCGCGAGAAAGGTCTATTTAAAATTTTCAAATTCGCTTGGCCGCTATGTTCGTTTTGTAGTTAACCGGTTTTTGAAAGTCTTATAGATGAACTTCCAGTAGTGCCCTTTATCTCCGTACAAAATTTCAGGGTGATATCGCTAATAGTTGCAGAGATATAGAATGCCGGTGAAATATTTCGCACATCCACCATCTTGTGGTTATGAAAACAATTGAACGAAGTTAGATGTCAGTGCATTACAATGTGTATAAACATATACTGTACCAATGTTTTATTGCGTTTGGTTGGTTAAATCGCGACAAACGTCAATTTAAAAGTCGCAACTTCGCGTGGCCGCCATGTTAGTTTTGTAGTTACCAGTTTTTCAAAAGTTGAAGGGTACGGTCGGGGTTGTCCGAACTAGTGCTATGAACTTAATTTTTTCAAAATTGAAAATAGGCTAAAAATGGTGTTAAAATGACCCTCATTATGACACAGTTTTCTGACATATAATACACTATTTACATTTTGACATCGTCGAACATAAATAATAATAATATCGTATGGCCTCAGGTGCCGGGTGCAAGCTTTGTTATTTGACGCCAGAGGGCAACTTGCATGTCGAACTTTGTGTTGGCGGAAAATCCAGAAATTAATTTTGCCATTATGAACATGGCCTACTGAATTCAAATGGGTTCTTTAACATGCGAAGAACGTATGATATGCGCGTGGTGATTTTTGTCGCCTTTCAAGAATCACTTACCACGGCCAAGAGCGAACCTTGGGGTTGGTAGTCCGACACGATAACCACTCACCCACCGTGGCAAGCTTCTTGATTGACTGAAAATCTTTTAATGATATTTAGCAACGTGTGGCGTTCACCTAGGCCACAAGCGTTCTCAACCTGGTGGTGTTCTTTGCATGAAATTAGGTGCTCTCCTTATGTATTTTTAGCCTATTTTCAATTTTGAAAAAATAGGCTTATGAGATCACCTTTTGTCCGTGTGTGTGTGCGTGTGTGTGTGTGTGTGTGTGTGTGTGTGTGTGTGTGTCCCTAATAAAATCTAAACGGCAGGAGCGATTTCAATGAAACTCGGAAAGTTCATAGCACTGTTCCCGGCGACCTCGACCGTGCCCTTCAAATTTTGTTACGACTCACCAATCCAACATGGCGGCTGTGCGAAATATTTCACCAGCATTCAATATCTCCGAAACTATTACCGATATTACCCTGACATTTTCTATGGTGATAGAGGGAACTACTATAAGTTCACTTATGTGACTGTTGAAAACCTGGTAACTACAAAACCAACATGGCGGCCAAGCGAATTTGCGACTTTTAAATAGACGTTTCTCGCGATTTGACCAACCAAACGCAATGAAACTTAGTACTGAATATGTTTATATACATTGTAATGCACCGACATCTAACTTCGTTCAATTGTTTACATAATCACAAGATGGCGGATGTGCGAAATATTTCACCGGCATTCTATATCTCTGAAACTATTAGCGGTATCTCCCTAAACTTTTGTACGGAGATAAAGGGCACTACTGGAAGTCCATCTATATGATTTTCAAAAACCGGTTAACTACAAAACGAACATGGCGGCCAAGCGAATTTGAACTTTTTAAATAGATCTTTCTCGCGATTTAATGATCCAAGCGCACTGAAACCTGGTGCAGGAAATATTTATACACATTGTAATCCACTGGTATCTAATTTAGTTCAATTGTTTACAAACCTCAAGATGGCGGCAGTGCGAATTTTAAAATTAAGTTTTTATTTCTATTGATGTAGTCATGCGATCGAAGTGAAAGTATGAATAATGAACCCACGCAATAATTTTCCTTTAATGGTGCATGACTCTATGGCCTATACATTTAACAATCCAACATGGCGACCATCCGAAATATTTAGACGATACTGAATATCTACGAATCTATTTTAGCAATCAAACTGCTTTTTTTAATGTTCATAGGGGCTATGAACTTAAGTTCACCTATAGGACTTTAAATAACCTGGTCATCACAAATCCAACATGGCGGTGACGCGAATTATAAATATTCACATGGACGTTTCTCGCAATTTAACCATCCGCGTGCAGTGAAACTTGGTACAGTAAATCTTTATCCGAATGTTAATCCACTGGCATCTAATTTATTTCAATTGTTTCCATAACCTCAAGATGGCAGCTGTGAAAAAATTTTAAATCTCCTTGTTTTTTCTTGTGTCCTAATTATGCGATTGAAGTTTGAATACTACACGTTCACAATAATCTGCATGTAACAGTACATAACTCTAGGACCTACATATATAAAATCCAACATGGCGACCATCCGAAATATTTAGTCGGTTCTCAATATCTACGAATCTATTACAGCAATCAAACTGAAATTGTGTATGTTGATAGTGGCAATTAATATAAGTAGGATATATGAAAATAGGCTGTATAGTTCTTCACGGAACTACTTGTTATTTTTTAAATCGATTTTACCCTCCAGGGTGGTGGCTCCCACGGACTCAGCGAGGGAACTCACCCCTACCCCACCGGCAGTGTCCTAGAGCTGGGAATATCTGGTCGGAATGAATACAACTGAGGAGGTGTGATCAGCATCTCGCCCAGGCGGCCTCACCGGCAAAGCGAACAGGGGCCTCGTGAGGGAAGGGAGGTGAAGGTTAGGATGGATAGGCAAGGAAGAGGGAAGGAGGCGTCCGTGGCCCTACAGTAGGCACCATCCCGGCATTAGCCCGAAGACGAAGTGGGAAAGCACGGAAAACCACTTCGAGGATGGCTAAGGTGGGAATCGAATCCCCTCTACTCATTTGGACCACCCGAGGCTGAGTAAACCCCGTTCCAGTCCTCATACCACTTTTCAAATTTCGTGGCAGAGCCAAGAATCGAACCCAGGACCTCAGGGGCGGCAGCAAACCACGCCTACCGCTACGCTACGGTGCTCTCGTTATACGAGCCAAAAAGTGCTTACAACCACAACCTCCCCTGAGATCCATTATTAAATTTAAATTCTGTTGCACGAACCGGAATAATAGTGATTACATTACAAGTCTTGACAGGCGGCTTCGGTGGCGTAGTTGGTAGCATGCTGAGCTTCTATGCCCAAGGTTGCGGGTTCAAACCTGGCCGAAGTTGTCGGATTTTTTTAAGAGTGTTAAAATCCCTCACTATGCCTTTCTTCGGAGGGGAAGTCAAGCAGGCGGGGCCATGTCATAGATGTATGGCATATAAAACAATCTTCCACTAACTAAACTTGTGTGAAGCAATATTTGTAGGTTAGGTTTGATTAATGCTCTTAAGTTACAACGTTCGTTACCGAGCGCTGGTTGCGATGTCATCTAGTAATAGCCAAGTTCACAGCTAGGTGTCGTGGATGATAGCATTTGGTAGCGAAAGTAGGAACTACTTGAAGTTATCGTCTGCAGTCCTTGCGTTAATTAAAAAACAGATACACACACTAATACAGTCATCACAATTAACACCGGTTATCAGACAGATCTTACGCAAAGCCAAAGTGCACGGGGCTACAACACCACGTTGTCGCAGCCCCTAAACTGAGGATCCAACAAGTTTTGACAGTTAGAACTTTTATCATTATGTGAAATAGTATTTTTAATCCACTGTAAAAATAATTGGACATCCTGGTTTTATGAGAAACACGTAAGATGCTGATTCGACTCGACTCTCCGTAAGTAAATGTATATTATCTGCATTGGACCTATCAGCAGGTTTAGAATCATGTTGGCAGCACTGGCGTAGGCCTATATTAGTTACTCCAAATTAATCTAGAATGCCAGGTACTATACGTGTGCAAAGTTTAGAGCTATTGGCTTGCATCCTTTCTGATATATTGATATTAGGGTAACAAAAATAGATACAGTATTTATTAACAGTTGGCAGCCCTGCTTACTCTTAAGAATCAGCATAGTCATATCTGATTTGGTACACACAGCACATACGAAATTTGGTTGAAATCCAAATGATAGTATAGAAGTTACATGCTTTTAAAGTTGGACCTCTCAGCAGGCTTAGAATCATGTTGGTAGCACTGACGTATATAAGTTACTCCAAATTAATATAGAATGTCAGGTACTATACGTGTGCATAGTTTAAAGCTGTCGGCTTGCATACTTTCTGATATATGGGTATTTGGATAAAAAAATGAGAGCATTTATTAACAGTTGGCAGCCCTGGTGGCTCTTAAGAATACGCTCAGTCATATCAGTTTATGTGCACATAGCACATACGAAATTTGGTTGAAATCCAATTAATAGAGTAGAAGTTATATGCATTTAAATGTTGGACCTATCAGAAGGCTTATAATCAATTTGGCAGCACTGCCATGTACGGCCACCTGGAAATTAAACTGCAATATTATTAACTATACGTGTGCCAATTTTGGAATAGCTTCCATTCATACCTTCCAAGATATCCGACATGGAGCTCTAATTTCAATTGCGATTTTTCAGCAGTTGGTAGCACTGACATCATTTTCAAATATGGCCGTGAGATATTCAGGTATAGATCTTTACTCCTACCAAATTTTGTTTTGATTGCTGCAGTCGTTTTGGAGTTGATAGGGGGGGGGGCACACACTCAGCCAGCCAGACAGACGGAAGGACAGACAGACAGACAGACACACATTTGACCGATCTCATAAGTCTACTTTTCCTCATTTTTGCAAAATTTGAAAAGTAGGCTAAAAAGCAGGTTGTGGCGCAGCGAGACTAACAACGGAACGGATTGCGGTGTAAAATTATAATCTGGTTGAAATTTAGTACACAATATTCCTACAAAATTGTACAATGACGTAGTGAAATCCGCACGGGCCACTTTGAATTTTGAACGCTAATATTGAATACTGAAAACCTGCCGGACGACGGCATGAGCGAGGAGGTGGGAAGAGGTAAAGATGACCATGAATCTTAGCAGCACACCTTGGCTCCCGGCCACCAGGCAGCAACCTGCCGTCTGCGTTGCATTCCCCACCTTCAATCTTCCCCTCAACCCGTCACTCCCTTATCAGTTTGAATCCACTATTGCAAGGATTACAAAGAGGAAAGAAATGAAAGGTCGTTTGATTTATTTACAGTATGGCCAAGCGCAAAACATCACATTATGTTGCATTTTATGCTCTAATCGAGAAGGTAGAAGAGTCAAAGTCAGCTTTACCTGTTCCCACCTCCTCACTCATGCCGTCGCCCGGTAGGTTTTCGGCGTTCAATATTGGTGTTCAAAACTGAAAGTTGCCCGTGCAGTTTTCTCTACGCAATTGTCCAACTTTGTATGAATATTGTGTACTATATTTCAACCAGATTTGAATTTTTCACCACAATCCGTTCCCTTGTAAGGAAGTCAGACAAACAGCCTCTATCAGGCAAGACCTATTTTAAATTATTATTGCCCTTGTTGTAAGGTCATCGTCAATAAATACATTCCGAAACAAGGAAGAGAAGCAAACCTAACAACTCTTAGGAAAGTCACCCGCTACAGAGAATTAATATCCTTCCCTTTTCTTCGATAACTCCGTGGGATTTAGCTACATGTACAGCCATAATGAAACCACATTAAACGCGAGTTGCTACTAGGAGCACTGCAAAGTCTGCTCATCAAAGAACTACTGTGGGCAACCCAATTACTTGCTTCCCGATCTCCAATCTGTAGAACAAATCCACAGCACGCTGGCCTAATGAGCGATAATTAAGACTCTCGTTATGGGAGATTCCAATAAACTGCAGTCCCAAAGCTCAGGTAACGGATTATAATTAAGGAGTGGATACATGGGACCCGCATATCGGACTCAAGAGACTCGTTCAAGCTCAAACTACTGTAATGATATGAATATACGCAAATGAGCAGAAAAATCAGCCATAATAATAATAATAATAATAATAATAATAATAATAATAAAAATAATAATGAGTTGAGGAAAATCCTTGGTCCAGTCTGCTCAGAAGGAATCTGGGTGAAACGGAAGTCTCTTGAGCTTTATCAGAACCGTATGCTGAAATGATCACTGACACTTTCAGGAAAAGGCGATTGAAGTCCTATGGCCACATTCTCAGAATGAACAATGACTGATTCACCAAATGGATTCTCAACCTTGCTCTCTCAATGAAAGTCAAGAAGAACTGTCTTAGTGAAATAGAAAAAGACTATCAAGAAATTGGCATCACAGAGAATATTATACAAAATCGACTCCAGTTCAAACCAGTAATCAACAACCACCATTTTGATTAGAAAATGAATACCAGGATCAATAAATCATAGACAGAAGAACGGATGAAGGTTTTTAATGCCCAGATGAAGAGATTTTCGGAGAAGAAAACAAGACGTTCAGTAATGAACATATAGCCTACTTTTTCCTAGTTGTATGGGTATAGTTAGAACTAGGGGGCGGATTTCTATGACAAGTCATATTTTTTCCCTTAACATTATATCTTATAGTCTTGTATTTTCAACTCGTTTCCAAACATGGTAATCAAAATTAAACAGGTTTTATTGGGCATACAAATGCATATTTAGGCTTTCTTAAGTTTTATGGCATATTTTGAACAAAATATCATTATAAACGGCATATTTTGGTAATTTTCATTTGAATTTCTTTTTATAAAAATCAGAATAAGCTCTAGAAATTATTGTTCAGGATAGACTGGAATATACTACTGAAGAACCATTTTAAAGTAGTGTATGAAATGTTTCTAACAGGTAGGAACTATTGTTTGCTAGGTGGGTCAATTCCTGGAAATCGGGCTATTGTTTACATGGAAGCAGAGCTAATTCCGCAGTTATTTGTCATCGTTCTTATCTCTCTCCTTCGCCCTACCCTCTTCCACCTTCAACACACTGAATGACCTTGGTCACTCATTAGGGAGCTTCAGTCATTCAGTTCCTTTCAATATGCCTAAAACGAAAGTCTCAATTTGTGGGAAGTTGCGAAGTTTTGATCGCGAGTTCGGTGAAAACATATTCAGTACGGATGGAGTGATATTATGCTGTAAATTGTGTGAGGTAAAAGTCATATTTTGAATTTTATAGGTCATATTTTTTATGTTTTTAGGTCATAAATGCATAGATATTTCATACATTTTAGGTCATAGAAATCCGCCCCCTAGTTATAACTCTTTGTCTTTATCAAGGAGTGTAATAGAATCCTTTCTTGGTTGAAGACCTTAGAAACTATCTACCTCTACCAAACACCAGAGCCTCGGAAAAACTACTAAGAGAAGACACACCTCAAGAATTTTCTGGAACTGGAGACATGATCGACCAGACGTGGGCATACAGTGACGGATCCAGGCCTTGCGGGGCCCTGGGCGATATGATAGGAAATTTTAAAAAATAAAATAAAATGGAAAGTAATTTTGTTATATTAATAAAATAAAGTATAGTTACAAGGTGAGGCCCACAACAATAGGAAATAAAAAATAAAAAATGGAAAGTAATTTTGTTATATTAATAAAATAAAGAATAGTTACAATATTATTTAATTAAATGACAGAAACCTGTAAGTCCCCTTGAAGAAGATTGTGTAAACTATGAAATATTAAAATATTACTTTGCAACTTTCTTTCCGGCTGAAGTCTTCTATTATTTCATTGAAATCTCAACTTGCTAAACGGTCACGGGAGGTCATAGCTGCTCTGAAAAAAGGAATATGAATTATAAATTAGTTTGAAAAGTATACCGTAATTAATTAATTAATTAATTAAATTTAAAAAATCCATGGCGCGGGGCCCCCCGGATTGCGGGGCCCTGGGCGGTAGCCCTTCTCACCCTCCCCTAGATCCGCCCCTGTCGGGCAACATCCAACTTTGAGTTGAGGCATGTGTTTACACGTCTGGCTGTCCATGGTTTTCACCACCTTAATTGTATTATGAAATCTTTCCATGGCCCTACAGTGACGTGTGAATGCCAACTATGTGGACAAGCATGTGAACGCTACCACCTAGAGCTCTGTAGTAAAAGAAAACAGTCAATCAAAGACGATGCAATTCAAATCGTCAGAGAGCAATTTTTGTTTACATGTTCATTCTTTATTTTGAATTGCAATTTAGCTGCAATTAATATCCTGAACTAGCACCAACAGCTAAAGTACAGGTACTATGTGGGATCGTTTTTTCTTTAGTTCAAATAACATTTTCAAATAACACACAATATGCTGTAACAAACGCTTTAAAATACAAATTTATCGTATTATCAACTTGTCATTCTTCAAATTTGATGCGTATAGAATGCCAACGGTAGGCAAATCAATGGAGTCCCACATACACCAGTCATGACATATGGCGGAAAAGTTTTGCATAAGATAACCCTAATAGGACGAGTGCAATCTAGCGGCCATAAAAGGAAATTTTTCAATTACAGCTGTTCCAAGCTCCAGGCCGGTGCGCAGCTTTGGTAAAGATGGCAGCGATATAAAACATGTCACTGAGGTGTCCTTTGCTAGAGCTACCTCTGTACCAAATTTCGTTCAATTCGGGTTCGTCGTGTTTGAATTGATAGTGGGAGACAGATATACACACTTACACGCACACAGCCAGACTGACAACTTTTTATCCGTGTAGATCTCATAAGTCTACCTTCATTTTTTGCAAAAATCGAAAGTAGGCCAACAAACATCAGCTAAATAAGTTATATCACGCTCCAAAGATGAGTATAGCAATGCAATATCTTTTTTTCCCGAGGGAATTGGAAAATCTTGCATCAGACACTTGAGAAAGGTCCACACTCCTCAAGCGTGTGGGATTCTTACCTACTAAAAACCAACACCCTGACCTCCTGACAAAGATCCATCCCGTGACCACTCACGTATTACTTCAGGATGGAGTCATTTTCTTTGCCTCACAAGCACCTTCTTACTTCTCAAACCGTACTCAGTCCGTGGATCCCAGACTTAATCAAATAGTGCAAGTCCCCATCGGTCTTCTTCAGTCGAAGGACCACCTCAACGAAGAGAGTGACCGTTCCCAGCTGAGCTGGTTACTCAGCATGATTCCAACTATATTTTGCGGCTTTATTGGACCAACCTCGATTTCAAGTTCTTGTTATTCCGCTGCCCAACGAGGGCAGACGAAGAACGCATGATATACTGTACGTCATCTCGTTCGTTCCTTCTTACTTTGGCCATACGATGAAGGTTACTCCGAAAGTAGCCGTGACCTGTCAACATCTGAGTCAGCACGTAATTAATCTCCCCATGTTTTCTACTTGTCCACTCAACCAGACTCGGTATCAGCCAAGCTGTCCATCTTCCTCTGAGATCGTCATTCCATCCCTTCTGCTAAAGTTCCATCTCTGACCTCGTAGAAACGGGAATAATAAGAGGTTAGGTTACTATTATTATTATAATTATTATTGGATGAGAGGAACGCCTTCAACTCTGCTAGGTGAAAAGATATGGTCCAAGCTCTTCACGTCACCTTCCAGCTTCTCCCTTCTTCCTTCTTCTGTCCATGATTTATTCGTCGTGGTAATCATTTTCTCAGCAAAATGAACCGTTTTTCTTTTCCACCTGTAGTCTTCCCTTTTTCTCTTTTCTTCGGCGTGTCAATTATCGGAATTGTTCTCTTTTCTTCTGGGTTATTACTGGCCAGGGTAACCGAGCAGATCAGTGGACATTTCTATAATTGCTGGTCAAGGTTCGTTATAGTGATTTCTTACTACGCCGAATCGTGATTAGTGACACCTCTTTCCTTTTATCTTCTTTTTTTCGTCTCCTGTGACAACCGTTTGTTACTCTCTAGGCAGTCTTCTGTTTTTTATATCCCTGGTAGGACCTCTTATCTTTTGTTTGCCTCTTTTCTTAGGATTGCGTTTGCATATGCAAGTCCTTGAGTATGGCTTAATCCCTTTCTGACGTAACTTATTTTGATGGATTTCTTTTATTTTGTGTTGCGATACCTTTCTCATAATTATTTTTAATATCGGTTACTTGCCCCTTTTTGTGTTTATTCATTTACGTCATATCTACGCGCGCTTTTATTAATACTCCGTTCCCCTCGCACTCCCTCATCTCCTTCAGGGCTACTTGAGCTACCGCTCGCTTCTTTGGTGGTAGACTCACTTTTCCCGACTCTTTGTCTAGCTCTTTTAATCTTTATTTTTTCACAATGTAAATTTTACTCTTTACGAGTATACTTTCCCAAATGTGTTCCCCCCTTTACCGCTATCTCCTATCAATCATAACATTTACGTTTCGATCCTTTCGCCCGTTATTTTACCTAATATGACATGTTTGTCGTCCACTTAACCTCATTCATAGCATGTAATGCTTCCTCGTCATTCCTTGATGTTAGCTCTTTGGTCAATACATTACCTCTCCTTTGCTTATGTGTCGAGTATGTATACCTTATTTAGTCTTTATTTCTTTAGGCTAAGCTAAGCTAGGCCCATAATGAATAGCGCATTCGAATAGAACTTGCATTCACTTGGCAGTGAATGTACGTTGAATCCATCGCCTCTGATACCTTCATAAACTTAGTCCGGTTTAATGGGCCCAGTTCTAGGCTAATTGGTACACACTTCCACTGCGAACTACATCTTGCGAAAGGCCAGACGGCACAAAATGATTCCCACGCAATTATAGAAATGTACACTGATCTGCTCGGTTACCCTGGCCAGTAATAACCCAGAAGAAAAGAGAACAATTCCGATAATTGACACGCTGAAGAAAAGAGAAAAAAGGGAAGACTACAGGTGGAAAAGAAAAACGGTTCAGATTCCCACGCACACCCCCAAAATTTTTGTTGCGTCCACCAAAATAGACGTACAAAAATTTTAATTAAACATAAGGAAGGGAGAAGGGAGTAAAAAAATCGGGTACATCACGAAACGTGACGGGAAAGAGCCTAGAAGTAGGGGAAGGCGGGGAGAACTCAAAAGAGTGTACTTCAATGAAGATAAGAAAAATATAAAAATCAAGGTACGAAAATTTCATAATAAGAACGTAACTTAAACCAGATAAATAAAATAGTAAAATAAAAATAAAAACTCTAGCTTCCTCGCCAAATATTATACAAAAGTTTCAAAGATACAGAGTTACAAAATGTAATAAATATAAGTATATCAAAAGCTGTCTTCCATAATCTCCCAAGGTAGGATGTCAGAGAGCAGATATCGATAATTAACTAAAACAAGAAGGAACGATTAATTGAGAGCGATATTAATTTATTCTAATAATGGGATTTAAAGTTGAGTGGTGACCACCACGGTATTCCGACAAAGATTAAATTTGGGACGAAGAAAAAAATTACTAGACGTCATCTATTTAAATATTTTTCGAAGGAATAACCTGAAAAGAAGTAGATAATTATAATTGATAGCAATGCCATATTGCGCCATCGCACGTTAACTTGAAGAAATAAGCTGAAAAACATGTCACAAGAGAAATGCACATTCAAGAGAAGAAGGTACTTGCTGCAGGCAGTCATTACTTACAAGTTCCACGGTACGCCCCTGCATTGCTCACAGAGTGGAGCTTCACCAAGACCTAGTCAATCACCTGAAAAGTAATTGCATACCTTCCTGCATTGAACCTATCTTACCGAAGGAAGGAAAATCAGTTGTCACCGAAGCGTAGTCTGCTGAAGCAAATCTTCTTAGCCTCACGATAGGATTCGTCATCGCAAAGCTTCACTAGTTTTCCAAGGGATTAGAAGCATTGCAACGAGGACAAATTGATTTGATTACTCCTTGTAAACCACACCCAAAACAAAACTTCCCTTTTAGCGGTACTAAACAATCACGGTAGGTATGTGACTCTTTTAAGCAGTTCCAGCATCGAACCGGGGACGTGGAAGCATTCACATGAGGAGGGGCATTTACATCAAGGTTATGGGAACGAGGGATACTACGTTGTACGTGATTCACAGCATTAACGCGAACATTAGTACTATGTGAATTAACAGAGGCGAAGGTATTGCCTCGATTGTTGCAGTGTCGTGTCGACCAAGGAGCTGGAGTAGTATTATTGCCACGTTCCCCACATGCAGGCATATCGATCTTATTACTACACTCATTCATGTTGAACGCTAATTCAGGGAGCATACATTCCGAAGGCTGTGGAGGGGGGATATATCGATTACACAGTCGGGCAGTTGCTTCAAATTCACGCCCTTGAATAAGAATGTCTTCAGTATCTAATACAGAAGAGCGGCGAATAAACTGTTTATAGGAGGGATGTAAATTACAATAAACAGTATTAATAGTTTCACTAGAAGACAGTGGAACTGGAAGACGAGATATTAGGATACGTATCGCTGTGACATAATCATCAACATTCTCCCCGAGAGCTTGGGTACGGGAGAAAATCCCATGCTTTAAGGCATACTCAAAGTCAGATGGCGTGAATCTCCTATTCAAAGCATTCACGAAACTAACCCATGAACTGAAGGGATACTGGACTAGACGGTACCATTTTAAAGCGTTCCCACATAATAAAATGGGAAGACATTGTATAATGCAATCAGGGACCAAACAATAACATGCACATAATTCCACGATGCGCGTGGTAAATTCAAAGATTGAAGAAGACCCTTCTTCACCCGAATATATGATATTCCATTTGTTTATTATATTAGCGACATTTCCACCTTGAAAATTTGAGTTATGTGCTGCCGGAATAGGCAATGTAGAAACTAGGGGGTCGAATTCCAACCAATCAAGTTTCGTCGAAGCATTGGCGTTGGCTAAATGCAACGTATCAATATTAGTAGGCGACTCGATTTCACACTTGATGTCGTTATTCATATTTGTCATTACACTCGCAGAAAAGGCACGAAAATATAATTTATACAGGCCTTACCTTTAACAACGAAGCCCAAAAGAGTTTGCTACGGCAAGATATTATCACCAGGATGTTAATTTTTTACAAATTTCTTACCAAAATCCACAACAGTTTTTTTATGTTATTCACAACCATCTCCAGCCATCTTTTTTGTCTCGACACATGAAAAACAACAAACAAACGATAAGTACCAAATTGCCAACTTACACATACAGGTGGACGTATTTGTGGGCTAAGCGGTCCTCTTATGTCATTTTGGGGAATGAAACTAGGTGTAGTTTCATGTAGAGCGATACGTTCGAATAGTAACCACCCTCTGCTACCATTTTGTGCCGTCTGGCCTTTCGCAAGATGTAGTTCGCAGTGGAAGTGTGTACCAATTAGCCTAGCGCTGGGCCCATTAAACCGGACTAAGGTTATGAAGGTATCAGAGGCGATGTATTGAACGTACATTCACTGCCATGTGAACGCAAGTTCTATTCAAATGCGCTATTCATTATGGGCCTAGCTTAGCTTAGCCTAAAGAAATAAAGACTAAATAAGGTATACATACTCAACACATAAGCATAGGAGAGGTAATGTATTGACCAAAGAGCTAACATCAAGGAATGACGAGGAAGCATTACATGCTATGAATGAGGTTAAGTGGACGACAAACATGTCATATTAGGTAAAATAACGAGCGAAAGGATAGAAACGTAAATGTTATAATCGATAGGAGATGACAGTAAAGGGGGGAACACATTTGGGAAAGTATACTCGTAAAGAGTAAAATTTACATTGTGAAATAAAATAAAGATTAAAAGGGCTAGACAAAGAGTCGGGAAAAGTGAGTCTACCACCAAGGAAGCGAACGGTAGCTCAAATAGCCCTGAAGGAGATGAGGGAGTGCGAGGGGAACGGAGTATTAATAAAAGCGCGCGTAGATATGACGTAAATGAATAAACACAAAAAGGGGCAAGTAACCGATATTAAAAATAATTACGAGAAAGGTATCGCAACACAAAATAAAAGATATCCATCAAAATAAGTTACGTCAGAGAGGGATTAAGCCATACTCAAGGACTTACATATGAAAACGAAATCCTAAAATAAGAGGCAAACAAAAGATAGGAGGTATGGCATAGGTCTTACTGTTGAACACACGCTACTCAGTAAACCGGACCAAATACCTACACAAAAGATACGACGAAATGGGGACAAAGATAACGGTAACGAAACAGATACTCCATGGACATACTAGAATAGGCGATACGCCCTAGTATTCCATACGATGAGCAAAGAAAAAAATACGTAACCTACCTTTATGGCATCAGCATTAATCCGGCATCACGGAATTACATTAAATAAACTAGATTCGCACCTCAACGCGCACCTTTATAAAAAACACAAACGAACGGGTAAACACGGAATAAAAATTCAAGGCATCTCGAACACGAGAGCGGGTGCACACCAAAAGGTCCTACCAGGGAGATAAAAAAAACAGAAGACTGCCTAGAGAGTAACAAACGGTTGTCACAGGAGACGAAAAAAAGAAGATAAAAGGAAAGAGGTGTCACTAATCACGATTCGGCATAGTAAGAAATGACTATAACGAACCTTGACCAGCAATTATAGAAATGTCCACTGATCTGCTCGGTTACCCTGGCCAATAATAACCCAGAAGAAAAGAGAACAATTCCGATAATTGACACGCCGAAGAAAAGAGAAAATGGGAAGACTACAGGTGGAAAAGAAAAACGGTTAAAAAATGATAGTTGTTGATTACTGGTTTGCACTAGACTCGATCTTGTATAATTTTCTCTGTGATGCCAATTGGTAGCAGCCCTGCATTTCAGCCCCATGTCTGATAAACTGTGTTATTGTGGAGTCTGTAGTATAGTTTGTATTTTCAATTGAAGTCAGGATTGGGAAGAAGACTGCCTTGGTTTCAATTTAAGAACCATCACGGCATTTGCCTGGAATATATGTTGGTAGTCACTGCAAATCATTTTTAGGATGGCACAGGCGGGAATCGAAACTTCTTCTTCTCTGCTTTTACTTAAATGTCTGAGTGCACCCGTTTGGAGGCCTAGACTTAAGTTAAATTTATTGTCAGAGTAGCAAGTCTAGCCTAGGACCATAGACTCTATACTTACCTCGGGACCACAAAAGTCGGTTATCCGAAACACTGGGTTTTATCGCAAAGCACTTTTATAAAACCGTTCCCTAAAAATAAAATAAAAAATAAAAAACTACTTGTATTTTGAAGCAGAATACATGCATTTGGTAAAACCGTTGGCGATTCTATGAGAAACCCAGTCTTGCAATCTCTGATCTAGAGTGATCATACTGTATACGTATATATTGTAAAACAGGGATGCCAGTTACCGGAATGTCAGGAATAATAACTCTTGTCCATGTCTTATGCAGGGAGCCATTAGGGAGAGATGTTCTTCTCGTCTCGAGAGAATAAAGTGGCGGGACAGAGCGGTGCCAGTAGCGCTACCAATCAATTAGAACCGAGTTAAACCACTTGGCCCACATAATGAAACGGCCGACTAAAAGCAATTACATGCAGAGATGCCTCCTTTCACGTTAAGGATAGATGCATATTGTTCAGAGATTTTCGAATTGCTATGTTCTTGTTGTTGCTTCAATTTAGGTCTTAGTAAGTCATCAGCCTCATCAACTTCTGTTGTCACTGTGCCAGTTATTGCCACCTCGTCAGTAAATCGCCTTTCATGAGATTCACAGACCAAACAGAATAAAGTAGATTTTGCAGTTGTGGGTGATACTGGGAATGTTATACGTGTTGGAGGTGAGATCTTCAATTCTTACTGACTTTCATAAAATTGTATATCCACTTGAATGATACTAGTCGTTGACATCCTTCACGTACACGGTGTTGCTCCGCTATTACGATGCGTCTTGCTCGCAGAATTTGTTAAAATCATATTGGAAGAAATATTAAGCGCTGCAGAGAGTGGCCTTTGAATAAAGAGCGAATGAGTAAGTATTTACAGATAGAGCTCGATATCGGAATGGAATTCACGTAGTCAGTACCCAGATACCAAACAGTTACTCAGTCTATACACGGATCATAAATTTGACTACTAGCTACGCTGTCCTGGTGGATGAGCTCTTTAGAGAGGGAGGAGGGAGATACAGCTTATAGACTACCACTGGTTCCCAACCAGTGAACCGCGGGATACAGGGGGTCCGTAAGAACCTCAGGAGAGGTCTACGGGATAAGAGGATCCGGCACCACATATAAAGAAGTTGCAAATAAATGGGGATTTTGAAAGTGGTATGCGTTGAACGAGAATGTTCTTCATTTATCCATGCCGATAGCTATCAGCTGTTGAATTAGTTTTTGTTGACCGTTAATCATGCGATCGTGAGCCACGGGACCATCTTTTTACGTAGAATATGAACCAAGGGACATGGCATTTCACTTCGAAAATCTCGCATGCATTGACTGGGAATCGAACCCGGTTCACCTTGGTGAGAGGCCAACAGCTTGACCGCTGCGCCACCATGCCACCACTCTCCCTCTTTAAGTTGTATATCGCCCCTTAAGTATTAGTCTATATGATTTCACATTAAATTAAATTAATAATTACTTTTACAATTTAATAATTATTTATGATCGTAAAAGAATGCGTATTAATTGTATATGACGGTTCTTCAATTTAAAAAAATCTCTGATAGATTATTCTCCACATAGTCCATTACGCTTAATCACTTTTCCAATGGAGACTAACGCAATATGTAATCTGCTGGAGATACAAAAAGAGGTCACGACAGTATATCAATATCATGACATTGACACACATGATATATATTCGTTTGAAACTCTCACTTCATTAATATATAAAATAGAGAGAGACATAGTTTACTACTAGCCACCTTCTGTGGTATCGGGTGGCGTATAAAAAGTTGTAAGAAAGACTAGGAATGGGATACGTCTGGGATGGGGACTTACGAAGGGAGGAGGATAGGGTGTGCAGGAGGGTAAAGGGCATAGAGTTGTAGGTACACCGAGAAGAGTGTGGCTATATTAATACAAGGTGTCCGGGTTAAAGGTATATAAATATAAAATTTAATAACTTGAGAAATAATGGAGATATTTATTGATGGTTTGTTTCTACAAATAGTGCAACTCAAAATGTTTTCTGTGTTTAAATAGGAATCTCCGTTTCGCGGGCTTATAGGTCGTGTTCCAAGGACATTTTGTCATGAAGCCTCGCGTATAATCAAGAAGGCACCGGCACCGCAGAGTAACCTCACACCTCAGGAGAGAAAGGCTATAAAGACTCTCAACATGGACGAGAGCATAATCATTCTTCCTGCTGACAAAGGGAACGCAACGGTTATCTTGGACATGGACGACTACACTGCCAAGGTTTTGGAACTTTTAGACCCGGGTACCTACCGCAAACTACTGAGAGATCCTACCAACCGGATTTTTCGTGAAACAAACGGCCTGATCAAGGTATCTTCGCTACCTGAAAACGTAAAGAAGGTAACCACCAGAAGTGAAGCTTTACCACCAAGACTTTATGGTTTACCTAAAATACACAAAGATAATGTTCCTCTTCGTCCTATCGTGAGTGCTATTGGATCACCAACTTATAGCATTGCCAAACATTTAGCTACCTTACTTCAGCCACATATCGGCGGTACACAGTCGTTCGTCAAAGATTCCGGCCATTTCATTGAAAAATTGAAAACTATTCAACTAGAAGCTGGTGACTTACTAGTAAGTTTTGACGTGGTCTCTCTTTTCACGAAAGTACCTATAAAGGCAGCCCTGGAGTACATCGCACGGATTTTTCCTGATGATATCACCGCCTTATTCCGCCACTGCCTCACCGCTAGCTATTTCCTGTGGAAGGGTGATTTCTATGAACAAATTGATGGGGTCGCCATGGGCAGTCCCCTTAGTCCGGTGATCGCGAATTTCTTCATGGAACAATTTGAACAAATAGCACTAGAGACCGCACCTTTGAAACCTAAAGTGTGGCTACGATACGTGGACGATACCTTTGTAATATGGGGCCATGGTAAAGATCAATTAAATCTGTTTTTACAACATCTTAACAGCCAGAACTCGAACATTCAGTTTACCATGGAGTTAGAAAATGAACAGAAAATCGCGTTTCTCGACGTTATGGTAACGAAGACCGCTGATCTAACTTTGGGACATACAGTTTACCGTAAGCCGACCCATACTGACCGATATCTACATAAGACGTCCAACCACCACCCACGACAGAAATACGGAGTTATAAAAACACTGGCTGACCGCGCTAAAAGAATTTGTGATAAGCAGTGCCTAAAACAAGAAATTGAACACCTCAACGAGGCCTTACGCGCGAATGGGTACAGCCAGAAAGATATCCAGCGAGCACTCCATCCGAGACGTCCAACTACAAGGGTAATTGGAGACAAGCAGCCCCTGGCTAGAGCTTTTCTTCCATATATAAAAAAGGTCACGGACAGAATAGGGAGGCAACTCGAGTCCCATGATATAAAGACCATATACAGGCCTACACGAAAAATTAAGGACATGTTTAGGTCCGCTAAAGATAAGCGACATCCTCATACCGCGGCAGGGGTTTATAAAATCCCGTGTGATTGTGGCCAAGTATATATTGGAACAACGAAAAGAAGTATTGCCACTCGCCTCAAGGAGCACGAACGACACAGCCGGCTGGGACAAACAGATAAATCCACTGTAGCAGCACACTCGCTACTTGGAGGTCACGATATAAGATATGGAGACACCGAAGTTCTGTCCACCACGGTGTCTTATCATGCCAGGCTACAAAGGGAGGCCATTGAAATCCTGAAGCATACTAACAGCTTCAATCTTAAGGAGGAAGCAGAACGTGTGAACAGAGCTTGGCTTCCAGTCCTTAATCCCCTCAAGCCTGCCCTTATTGACCGTCGTAGACGAGAAGATGCAACAGACGAGCAGCCCTGTCCTTGATGCATTACTTTTATGTGGTACGCCGTTGCTATGGTAGCCTCTATGTGTGGGTTGTTGACTATTTATATATCTTCTGTTTACTTGTTTTACCTCGCTTTATGTAACCTGTGAACATGCTGAACGCAGTATTCAGCGAAACGTCAAAAAGGACGACAAAATGTCCTTGGAACACGACCTATAAGCCCGCGAAACGGAGATTCCTATTTCAACGCCGGTCGTGAAAGTCTACATTTTTACTTTTCTGTGTTTGCTTGCGGTGGTACCACATGCGCATGCGCGTAACTGCATTGTTCACGAGAAGCGCGCCAGTAGCCATGTGGACTCCACAGAAAAAAGTGTTCTGTGTTCTTTTGCTCGCGGAGCTAAAATCAGTTACACTAGTACAACGTAGATTTCGGCGTGAGTATGGACCAACTGATAATGTTCCCACTTACGTAACAATCTGAAATGGGATTTCTCGAATCGTGAGTTCCCAGATCGCTGGATTAGGAGAGGTAGCCCATCAATTGCTTGGTCCCCTAGAAGCCCTGGCATTACGCCACTTGATTTTTTCATGTGGGGTTTGTCAAGAATCAAGTGTACCAGACACCAGTTCGTGATCTATCAGATCTGCGTCATCGCAATCGTGCAGTTATTGCAAATGTTACGCCTACAATGCTGCAGAACACTTGGAGAGAAGTGGAATACAGATTAGATGTCTGTAGCGCCATTAATGGAGCGCATATCGAGATGTATTAGGTATGTAAAGAAACATTTTGTGTTTCCCTATTCGTAGAAACAAACCGCCAATCAATATCTCCACTACTTCTCAGGTTATTAAATTTTATATTATTATACCTTTAACCCGGACACCTTGTATATTGTTTATGGCCTATATTTTGTCAAAACCGTATTTATTTCCCCTTCGTTTAGAGAGGCAGCCATATTTATCACCACGTATCTTAACCCTGTATCTTATGCCTGTTCGCCATCTCTTGATGAATACAGTACTTTTGCATTTGTCAGTTGGCACAGGCTAGAGTAAAAGGTGGCTTTTCACCGATGTCTCAGTCTCACTCATGGCTGTGATTATATGGAAGCTACTGAGGTATGGGTGGGGCTTAGTAATGGCATTCGGGGCACAGTCAGTGCCTGTGAATGCTGTGAAAGGTTCAACTCATAGGGTTAGGACTACTGTTCTGACTCAGTGAGGAAAGCAATGGCAAACTACCTCACTCCTCTTCTTGCCTAGAACGCCTCAAAATAGTGCTGCCTTGGGTTTTTGTGGGTATCTACTCACATAACGTAACGGCGGTACTTTTTGAGGATCCAACCAGCCTTCGGGCTGACTACCTAACAGACATCTTAACCCTAGAACTACACTGTCCTACTTTCAGGACATAAACCACACTGTGGGGTCACTGGTGACCCAATTCTATATAGTGATATAGGGATTCATTTAAAATGTATTGTTTTAAATGTTTTGGTTTTCAGTCATCTAGACTCTAGAGCAGGGGTTCCCAACCTGGGGGAGGGGGGAGGGGCGTGGGGCTTTATCAAGGGGGCCGTGAAGTGATTTCCGAATCAAGTTTTTTTAACTCGGAATATTACAGTTTTGTAAAATAAACATTTTTCGAATCTCTCCAAGTGATTGTCTCACAAAGTCAATCGTTCAAAAGGACTGGTAATTGCCAACTGCCAGCACAAACCTCTGTGGAGCCGCGAGGTTGGAGGTGAAATAATGAATTTGCTGTGTTGTAAGGAGCAAAATCATGCCAATTTAATCGTTTCGTTGGCATATATTCGGGATTTCTTCGAAGCTTTGAACAGTTTAAACTTAAAGCTCCAAGGCAAAAACTCCAATATTATGCATTCCTGGAAGAAATACAGTTATGGAAACTCCGGCTTCATTTGAACAACTTCTCATCCTTTCACCGCCTTAATGAAATTTTGCCGGAAAATGAACGTGATCGTAATAAACTTAGGTGAAAATTCAGGCACATTTGGATTCCCTGGCACAAGAATTCAACTTCTACTTTCCTGATATCTCGTCGAATGAATGGTCCTGGATGTTAACAAAAAATTCGTTTGCCATGGACATTGAAGCACTGCCAGCACAGCTTCAGGATTTGAAGTGTGAATCAACGCTAAAAGATGATTCTAAAATATTAGAACTGGGTGGCTTTTGGGTAAACTGTCTTGCAGTGTATCCTGTAATAGCGAAATTTGCATTGCGTGTCATTGTCCCATTTTCAAAGACATATTTATGCCAGTCAGGATTTTCAACGCTCAGTGTCATAGAAACAAAGCATCACTGTCGGCTTGATGTTGCAAGTGATCTCCGCTGTGCTCTGTCAATATCAAACCAAACATACCCAATCTTACTAAGAGAAAACAATGTCAACCCTCTCACTGACATTTGTTGACTAATTTAAGGATTTCTTGTAAAAGTGTGTTCTTTGTATTGTGCTAAAATGAAATTAGTATGTAATAGATAGGCCTATTCCATTATGCAGTGTTATTAGGTTAGGTCTATATCCTCCGCGTCAATCGAAGAGGTTATAGAAGAGATGGGTGGTGGGGAGTGGGGGGAGGGGGGGGGGGGCGATGAACTCCCGTATCTGGAAAAGGGGGCGTCAGTTGACAAAGGTTGGGAACCACTGCTCTAGAGAGTCGTATTGATGTATTTCCCTGCTTCTATGCATTCACACATGTATTCTATCGATTAATAAAGTTGACTTGTTAGAAATAACAATTTACTGTACACAAATTTTTAACTGTCATAACTTAATAAATTATCATTACTCTAATGCATACAGGAATACACATTAAAACGTTGATATATGAATTAACAAGAAATAGCACACAGTTGTTTATTTTAGCCATTCTGCAAAAACCTAGACCATGTCATCTTTGCACTCTCTGCAAATTCCTAGTCAGTGTTCTGCACACAGACTGCAAGAACAAATCACGCACTTTGATGTCTGAAAATGGGTAAAAATGGACAATAATACATGTTGCTATTTAGGTTACAAGGGTTTACAGTGTTTTCACAACTAGACATAATCAAATATATTGGATAAAGCAAGGTACCTAGTAGAATGTTTTGTTACACAAACCACACCGTTGGGTCGTATGTGACCCTAACATAACAATACTCAGCAACAAAATATTCCAAGCGCTTAAACGATGTAGTCACATCAATAATTATTCCGATAATAATAATTATTATTATTTCGATACTGAAGGTAGACGAAATAACAGCAACCTAACGGCATTTGGCGCATGCGTAGAAGATATCATAAAATAGTCAAGTCGCGGGTGACCCCACAGTGTGATTCTAGGGTTAATTAGCTCCGACTAAGAACATAAACAAACACGACTTAAAAAGATAACACGCACGCTAAGTCAGCTGACTGAATCCAGTTATTCACAAAACTAAACACATCGATATATTCAGGAAGAGAATGATTCCCGCGTTGTCTGGGTTACAACGCTGATAGCAGAGCGTTGCTGGAAATAGTAATAACACGTTTATGAAGACGGGGCCGATATATTGGTCCCCTGTGAATATAAGGGTTAATACTAAAGGGATGAGAAGCCTACGTGGCTTTGGCGGCAGCACGCTGGCCTCTCACCGCGAGGTCCGTGGTTCAAATCCCGGTCACTCCATGTGAGATTTGTACGGGACAATGAGGAGGCAGACAGGTTTATCTCCGGGTACTCCGGTTTTCCCTGTCGAAACTTTCATTCCAGCAACACTCTCCACTAACATTTCATTTCATCTGTGATTCATTTAAGCATTGCCCCAGGGGAGTGAGACGGGCTTCGGCAGCCGGCACAGATCATATCCTCGCCGCTAGGGGCTTCATTCATTCCATTCCCTGATCCGGTCGGTCGACTGGAAGCAGGCTGTGGATTTTCACTAAAGGGATGAACGAGTTAATTTGTGCACTTGAACATTTCTGTCATGATCAGAGGTAGTAAATTAAGATATCAAGTGTCACTCATCTTCTATCGTCTGCCAGTCATTGAGATCGGACTCCCTAGCCAGAGCAACCTGTTTCATTAGCGGTGGGCTCCCCTACCAGGCAGAGTTTAAAACGCACGCTGCTGCACTGTGGGATGAAGTGACTAGCTGTCACCATCTGTATACCTTTCACACAACATTACGCTTTCCTTTACCACCATTAACCTGTAACTGGACTAAACTGCCACTACGTTTAAAAAAATATATTACCACGCCCTATAAAGCAATTTGTTACGGGGTGGAAGAAAATGACAGTGGCGTTTCAGCCCCCGGCATACAAATCCCAGTACAGATTTCAAAACCTTTCTATCCCAACCAGACAAGAGTACAAGAAAGCCAGAACAGGAGGATGAAGAAGTCATGAACTCCGAAAATTGGATACGAATTGAAGCTCCATTAGAAAGATAAATGGAAATGGACAAGTTAAACAAAGTTTATAATGGCAGCGTGGGACTAAGCCAATTTAAAGACTTTAACAATGGAGGAAGTAAATATACACAAATTAATGAGCCGTGTTTTAAAGTTTAATTCAGGTGTTCTCAACCTGGTGTTCGCGAGCACCACGGTGCTCTTTAATGTACTCTCATCACACAAGCCAAAAAGTGTTCGCTAGCACCTGAGATCCTTTCTTCAATTCAAATTTTGTTCCACGAATCAGAATAATATGTTTTGTTTTCAGATTCCTAGAAGGTATTAAGGGGCTAATGAACCAACGAGCTTCGATTTTACCTGGGATACTATTAACAACAGACATACCGGCAACAACTTGTTGTTTAAAACATTCATAATAACAATACTTCCTGATGCATCGGCGAAGAAGAATACTGTAACTAACAAGGCAGCATTGCAAACACGAATCTCCGGATTCCACTCAAATTGATGAGTTCACAAGGAAAACATCTGTGCTGGAATTACATTCCTAAATTCGAGTGAAATTTTGCGAGGGTAACTAATCGGGCTGTATATATCATGCGATTATTCGATTAATTCCACTACTTCAAATATTCGCCAATTCGTAAGCCGAATAAATTATTCAAATGTTTGAAGTATTCGAATGTTTGAACGATGAGAGTCCAATAGTCAATTATTAAAATAAATCAAACAGTTCATATATTTGAATTATCAAAGATGATATGTACCGGTACCCTAGAATTATGGCAATTTGTGTAAAGAAATATGTTATGGTGCTTGTATCCATTTTCAGTGTTGCCTTAATAAACAAAAGTTTAGTGCTTTTCAGTCGGTCAACACGAATGTACCCAAATGAGTTGTGTTATATCTAATCCTGAAAAAAAAAACATGAGATTAATAAATACACATGGATGACGAGTTTCGATCGCCAAGCGATCATCTTCGGATCCATTACACTTAGGCTATGAAATTTATATCTGACAATATGGGTGAAAATATTTACAATATGTACAGTACACTTATTTAGTTGCAGTATTAGTGATGCAACTCGTCAGTATTTGTTAGTTGTAGTCTATGTGATGTTTTGGTGAGATACTAGAAGTGGTGATTGACCTCCGGAATTTGCCTGTTTGGAGTGAATTGTGGTTGTTGGTACCCAGCTCAGGTATCCCTTGGAATTCCCAATTCTGAAAGTTTCCAGACACAATTCATTACAGGAAATATGCCAAGTTATTCGAAGCAGGGGCGAATTCAAAAGTCATATGGGGGTTAACCCCTTCCGTATTCAGCCTGGTATAACCTTATAAATAAATATCATTCAAAACACGTTTCGCTTGCTAGTTTTTCTTTCTTTCTTTCTCTCTTTCTTTCTTACTTCCTATGTTTATTATACTTATTATTCACTTATTAAAGAATGGGAGATGAGAGGACACCAAAAGCTTACAACAAGGTTAACCCAGGAAAAAGACCAGTACGAAGACCAAAGAAGAAATGGATGGACCAAATCAAGGATGATCTTGAAGACAAGGGACTAGACTGGAGAAGGACTCATGAAGACCAACTACAATATTCAGGGACAGAACAAGGTGGCAAGGATTCATTAACAGCACACGGGCGACTGGAGCTGGAATTAGATGATGATGTTTGATGGTTATACTTATTCTAACATTTTAATTATTCAACTTATTCGTCGAATCATTCGATTATTGACTGAATAGTAGGTCTAGGGTTCTTTCATTAATGCGAATATTTCGACATTTGAGTGTTCCAAAATGTTAGAAATTCAAATATTCTAAATTTTGAATGCTTCGAATGTGTGAATAATTCGATTAGTCGAACTATTCGAATGTCGAATCAAATATTCATATTCGAAATTATTTGAACAAATCGAATAACTCGATTGTCGAATATGTACAGCTCTATTAAATTAGGGCGTGGGATTTGGAGCTGCCCATGTGGATGTAGGGCCTGAGCTCTCATATCCTCTCCATCCATTACCATTAATGGATCCAGTTTCCAACAGCCTATATACGGTGAGAGGAAGTCGTTCTTGCAGTGCGATTGGTTGAACAGGATATATGAACATCCTCGTGGGCAGCTCCACGTCTCACATCCGTATCCAAACCCATATAATTTCGCCATTTCTGGTATGGTCTAAATGAATTCGGATATGAGAGTCCATTACATACAGAGCTGTGCAAATTATTAAAAACGACGCCAGTTTTCCAAAGTTGCCTTTATACTTTTCACGGCTTAATGGACTAAATAGATTTCCAAGGCGCTGAAATTACTTCAAATGATTAACCAAGAGTCTTAATTATATTTTCTTTTAAAAACCTCAAAGTATAATTTTTTTTTTTTTTTTTTTTAATTTCCACTAAAAGAGGAGGTTTGCTACTGCAACTTGCCACACGTTTTGTTTTGATTACTTTGCTCTACTTATCGTGTGAATTTAGAGCAGAGGAGTCTTTGGAGTCCTTTTCACTGATGATCCGCTCTTGAAGCATTCAAAGGTTCATGAACTATGGATTGTAATCACCTGACTTAGAGGGTACATTCCAAAGTCAATGAAAAAATAGAAAACGTAACCAGCTCAGGTATCCCTTGGAATCCCCAATTCTGAAAGTTTCCAGACGCAATTCCTTACGGGAAAAGGTGAAAGCCCATGGGTGAAAACATTACTAAGTGGGGTAATGAAAGATGCCAGCTGTTGATCAATAAAATGGCTTTGAATAAAAAATTGTAACTGATTTAAATTCATTATTTGATTCAAATAATTTGCACACATCTGTATATTAGTTTCTTTTTCGATAAGACCAACACAATTGATATGTAACTTTCAATCGGTCAATACAAAATAATTATAATTACTGGAATAAGCGACAAAATAGCCTGAAATAAATGACATGTTATTAAGATATGTAGCCTAGACACAAAGAATAACAATGTCTTTAAATTTCCCTTATTGACAAAGTTTGAGATACAACCATAATATAACTCCAGTCACTAAAATTATTATTATTATTGTACTAAAGAACCGGTTTAGGTCATCATTATGTCCTTCATCAGCATTGTATGGGTATATTGTGAACTTTTAAAAAGAAACTAGTATGAAGTTGCTAGTTCGTGAAATTATATGATAGAGGTAGGACAACAATTTTTAGCCTACTTTCGATTTTTGCAAAAAATGAAAGTAGACTTATGAGATCAACACAGGGCGAAAAAAGTGTGTCTGTCTGTGTGTGTGTATGTGTGTGTGTGAGTCTGTGTGTGTGTGTGTCTGTGTGTGTGTGTGTGTGTGAGTGTGTGTACTCTGAATGTCTGTCCCCCCCTATCAATTCGAACACGGTGAATGCGAATTGAACGAAATTTGGTACAAAGGTAGCACTAGCAAAGGACACCTCAGTGTCATATTTTATATCGCCGCCATCTTGACGGAAACGTAATGGCGGCCACACAAATGTTCAAAGCTTAAATCAAATTACGACTAACCTAATCATCCGATCTCTACTAAATTTTGCAACAACATACCTTTATGGGGGGAACATCCTTTGACCAAACCAATAGGCCATAAGCGTAATAGTTTGCGGATGGCGGCCATCTTTGTGTGAAAATCGATTCCCCCTATTAATTCGAACACGGTGCAACCGAATGGAACGAAATTTGGTACAGAGGTAGAACTAACAAAAGGCACCTCAGTGTCATGTTTTATATCGCCGCCATCTTGACGGAAACGTAATGGCGGCCACACAAATGTTCAAAGCTTAAATCAAATTACGACTAACCTAATCATCCGATCTCTACCAAATTTTGCAACAACATACCTTTATAGGGGGAGCATCCTTTGACCAAACTAATAGGTCATCAGCGTAATAGTTTACGGATGGCGGCCATCTTTGTGTGAAAATCGATTCCCCCTATTAATTCGAACACGGTGGAACCGAATGGAACGAAATTTGGTACAGAGGTAGCACTAGCAAAGGGCACCTCAGTGTCATGTTTTATATCGCCGCCATCTTGACTGAAACGTAATGGCGGCCACACGAATGTTCAAAGCTTAAATCAAATTACGATTAACCTAATCATCCGATCTCTACCAAATTTTGCAACTACACACCTTTATGGAGGGAGCATCCTTTGACCAATCTAATGGGTCATTCGCCTAATAGTTTGCGGATGGCGGCCATCTTTGTGTCAAAATCGATTCCCCCTATTAATTCAAACACGGTGAAACAGAATGGAACGAAATTTGGTACAGAGATAGCACTAATAAAGGGCATCTCAGTGTCATGATTTATATCGCCGCCATATTGACAGAAACGTAATGGCGGCCACACAAATGTTTAAAGCTTAAATCAAATTACGACTAACATAACCATCCGATCTCTACCAAACTTTGCAACAATATACCTTTTTGGAGGGAGCATCCTTTGACCAATCTAATAGGCCATTAGCCTAATAGTTTGCGGATGGCGGCCATCTTTATGTCAAAATTGATTCCCCCTATTAATTCGAACACTGTGGAACCGAATGAACGAAATTTGGTTCAGAGGTAGCACTAGCAAAGGGCACCTCAGTGTCATGTTTTATATCGCCGCCATCTTGACGGAAACGTAATGGCGGCCACACAAATGTTCAAAGCTTAAATCAAATTACGATTAGCCTAATCATCCGATCTCTAGCAAATTTAGCAACAACATACCTTTATGGAGGGAGCATCCTTTGACCAAACTAATAGGTCATCAGCCTGATATTTTGCGGATGGCGGCCATCTTTGTGTGAAAATCGATTCCCCTTATCAATTCGAACACGTTGAAACCGAATGGAACGACATTTGGTACAGAGGTAGCACTAGCAGAGGCCACCTCAGTGTCATGTTTTATATCACCGCTATCTTGACGGAAACGTAATCGTGGCCACCCAAATGTTAAAAGCTAAAATGTAATTACGACCAACCTAATAATCTAGTCTCTACCAAATTTTGCAACACCATATCTTTATGTGGGAAACATATTCAGACCAAACTGCAAGAACATCAGCCCAATAGTTTGCAGATGGTGGCCAAGTATGTGTGCAAATTGATTCCCCCTATCAATTCAAACACGGTGAAACCGAATTGAACGAAATTTGGTACAGAGGTAGCACTAGCAAAGGGCACCTCATATTCATGTTTAATATCCCTATAGCACGTTGTATTTCAACAAGCTACTACAACCAACATTCGATCATACTCCTTGAAAAGGACAAAGAGTTATAACAATACCCATGCATTTAGGAGAAAGTAGGCTATATGTTCTTTACTGAACATCTTGTTTTTAGTGTCGTCGAGAGATATAATACATCAAATAAAAATTATATTTATAAAAGAGGTGTGATTCAACAATATTTCCAAAATGTATTCTGTATAAAATATTTAAAAATAATAAAATCATATCTTTGAAGTGATTGAAGCCATTTTTCAGTGTTGCCTAGTTCTAATGAAGAAAGCTTTTCAGTCGGTCAACACAAATGTTTGTGCCTAATTACATTAGGCGGGAAAACAAGTATTTATATGCCCTAACATGAAAACACTACATAAGATATTGATCACAAAATAACTCGGGGTACTCCCATGAAAGGGCATATAAGTACTTATTTTCCCACCTAATGCAATTGGACAAAAAAAAACATTGTGTTGACCAACTGAAAAGATTTCTTTATTAAAATCACATTATAAAAAATTATGATTACTTATTATGAAAATATTTCTCCAAAAGCAGCTCAATGTAGGAATGTCATTGTTTTGGAACCGATGTATACGTACTGTGTAAATGTAATATTTGAAGGTTGAAAGAGCATACATCTTATTGTCTATATGCTTTTGATTTGGAATTATAACTTTGTGTTTTCAAATTGCTGGGGAATTGCTTATTACAAATAATGGCATTAGTGATTAATATCTGATCATGGAAGATGTGCAAAGATGTTATCGGTACTTGTTCTTGGTGTTGCTAAGATATACTGTATATGTAATATATGTAATGAGAAAGTTCCAGAATCAATAACATACACCACTTTGTAAAGTCATTCCAGCCTCAGATATTTCCCACATTCTTAAAGTTAAATTAGAAGTAGCTACAACTTAATGCAATTGATAGAGTATAATAATAATGTTATTCGTTTTACGTCCCTTTTAACTACTGTGGCTTTTGGAGACGCCAAGGTGCCGGAATTTTCCCTGAAGGGGATCTTTAACGCGCCAGTAATTATTCTGACGCGGCTCCCTCGCATTTCAATTGATTGAGGGGAAGGAGACGTGACGCATGTTACAACGAACAATGGTAGGCTATGCAACAAAACACAGCGTTATGATTGTGGACTCACTTTATTTAGCAGTACGAAAAGTGGGGATCCTTTCAGAAACATGATGTGAATGGAATATGTCAGATGTGGGTCCATTCGATGGATTTTTATATCTAAGTAATTTATGTGCCAGTTATTTTCGTTTCCAACGTGAATTTTATGGATTGATACCAGTTGTTGATTGTTTGGAGAAGTGATTTTTCATTCATTAAGTGAGCAGGATCTGAGGATGAACGCTAGACGTTAGAAACATGTCATCCATTTTAAGCACCCCCATTTTTGTATATAATAGCGTGCTATTTTGTTATAATATCGTATGTAGTGTTTCCTTGTTAGGGCATATAAATACTTGTTTTCCCGCCAAATGTAATTGGACACAAAGATTTGTTTTGACCGACTGAAAAGTTTTATCATTGTAAATGATCTTGTCGACTTCGTCGTTACGCTGGGGTCTGGCGTTACGTACGGTGACGGGATGAAATGTACCCAGATGCACTGAGGTGTGTGACGACACAGTACCGCTTGGTGCATGTGTTCCCCGACAATCTCTACTTCGATAGTATATGACAAAAATCCCCGATTCTTGGATGTCACGGGTAATCTCGAGAACCACTGGATGGATTTTTATGCGGTTTTCACCATTCTGTTAAGGATATCTCGAGGAAAGATTCTGCAGAAAATAAGTTATGTATGATGAAAGGAAGCAAAGCAGTAACGATTTCAGTGAAAAAGTCGAAAACAAACTTGGCGTCCGTGCGCTTCTTAAGCTTACGCTGGGCAAACCGTTAAAAATATCAATATACTATGAGCGTAAGAATTGGTCAGCATGAAAAGTTCTACAAAAAAGTCCGCGAGAGCATATCTCTATCTTCAATACATCGCCCACTATAAGTGTTTTAGACTGGATGGAAGGGGCACGTCTCCGCGCGCTCTGGTGAGCGTGACGGCATCCCGCGCGCTTGACCTTGCTTTGCCCGTAGTTTGTACTTGCCGTTCGCGAGTAATTTTAAACAAGGTAATGTATTATAAAGCAAGATAAGTATTATGCAGATAATTTTCTAACATGTCAAGAGTGTTTGGCTTCGAGCGAAGCGAGAACCCTCCAGCCTTTCTGGCATTTTTCAGCATTTGTAACATTTAAAATGATACAAAGTCTAGTCTTTGAGACTGGCTGTCACCTTTTTCTTTATTAGAACTAGGCAACACCGAAAAATCACTATCAATCTCTTCAACATTATCACCGTGTCATATATGCAAATCCACATAATGCAAACTATCAGTGAGCTCAGGAGGATATTTTCTTACAAGACACGGAATAAATTTATATTCAACGAGGAAATATATTTTTCTTCAAGAATAGGAAGCAACTAATGAAATCACTCTCCTATTTTGTTTCAGCAATTACATTTTCTGCCTGTATCTTCAGACTACGTTTTCATGGCTCTTCAATTGAATTAAACTTGAATACATTATATTAAAATGAAAGCAGTGGTGTTCCATTGATAACGTCGGCTTCTTATTTCTCTTTACTTGGTAGCGATTCCTTGTAATAAAAGGTGAAGTTGGAAAGAGAGTTGATTAAATTGAAGAGGAACTGAATATAAAGGAGACATTCATGATGTATGCACTCGGTCTCGGGCTTGCAACATCGTGGTAATTCATCACCGTGAACTTGTTTGTATGCTGAGTTTGATAACGTATGTTACTGTGTTGTCTGTAATAAAGTATTTGTAATTGATAATACGATTGGAATGAAGGTGCCCGTGTCCGTAAGTTAGAAACCATCCCGGTATTTCAACAAGTAGAGAACATGGAAGAAACATTTCTACGATGACTGAGGTGGGATTCGAACCCAACTTTTCTTAGTTCGATCCCCCTCGTTGCGTAGTGGCTAGCATTCTTGGCCTTCACCGCGGAGGCCCGGGTTCTATTCCCGGCAATGCCAAGAAACTTAATTGTGGTCTGAGGACTGGAACGGGGTATAGTTAGATAGTTAGTTATTGTTGTTTTAAGGGGCGAGGTGGGTTCGATTCCTACCTAAGCTATCCTGGAAGTGGTTTTCCGTGGTTTCCGACTTCTGCTCCAGGCAATTGCCGAGATGGTTCCTTATTAAGGCCACGGCCGCTTTCTACCCAAATCCTACTTCAATTACAAATACACATACCACTACAGACATCACAGTGACACAGGTTATCAAACAAATTCTAGACACACCAAAGTACACGGGGTTACATGACTATGATGTCGCAAAGCCCCTAAAAGAATCAACAACAACAGCTCTTCTTAGTTCTGCCTCTGGGGACTGAGTGTATCCCATTTCAGACTTCAGACCGGAGTTAAATTTCTCATCGAAGCTATGAATCGAACCCAGCACCCTTGGGAACTGAAGCTCAATAATTACCTCGAGAACATGTTTAACATTGAATTGCTAAGGCAACACTGAAAAAAATAGCTTCTAACAGCATAATTGGTTACATAGTCACGATACGACACTACGAAGCACGCAGAGATTCAAATAACAAGGTGACGCAATATCACTGGTATGCGTCAAAAGCTAACAGTTTAAAATGAGCATAGCAAACAATTGCAATGAAATATACGGCCCATCCAATATATGCGCATCGTAACAATAACACGCATTGAAACAAATAAAACAGTGTAGCCTCGTAGATTCACTAGCAAGTTATTTCTGGTAGGCTAATAAATAAAAGCTTCCTAGAGAGAAAGAACAATTTCACGAATATTTGGAACAAACGACGTGGATTATTATCCGAGAAATAAATAAAACTGGCAACTGTCAAGTTAGCTGTACTAGGTCAAGTTGAATCGTGAAAATATAAACATCCCAGTTGATTTCATTCCTTCTCCAAACAAATCATATGTTGAATGAGTCAGTACAATAAATTCCATAAAGCCCATACATACTCGATGTCGCAAGCCGCTAAATAAAACAGCTCAGCTACCTGTCAATTAAACACACTCCTAACTAGTTATTTCATTGATCGGCCTTCCCAGTCCATGGACACAAGTCTAGCGACAAAATAATAACCAGAAAATACATTCTGAAAGATAAGGTTCGCACTCCAACTTCCCAATCTGTCAACATCGAAATATTTGAAAGAGAAAATCAAGGAGGTTGACAGGCATTTAAGAAACTGTGTTAACTCACGTCATTATATTCTACCCTTTCAATTGCACTGTCCTGCTTTCAGTGAGCATTCTCAGTGAAGCGATATGTTGTCACGTCAACTCTAGAGAAATGACGCATTCAAAAGGTCATTTAACGACATAATATCAGAAAAGGAGACCGGGAAATTTCTACAAGGTTTAAAGAATAATTGATGGAAATTTATCTAAAATGTTAACTGTTTTGGAGTAAATATACTGATAATTTTATGTTCAGTTGCTTTGTTGGCGTATATTTTGCAGAAATGTTTGACTATAAGCCTTTAAAGATTAGTAATACAGACAATAACTGCAAATTATAGCAGAGGCGTTTTGTTAACACTAGAATTTTGATCATTCCCATAAATTCAGTCCTTTAGTCTCTTGTTGATATTGGGTTCCTATTTAATGGAATTAACTAAGCAATTGCCAAAATATTAAGATTCTGTATATTCAAACTGTCAGTCTATGTGGATTGTGAGCAAGTACTACGTCCCAGAAAATGTTCTCCACGAAATTTTAACATTTACCACGTATTTTAGGTAGATTTCATTAGAAAGCTAACTATTGCAATGGGTACCATGTTTCGACTTCCGGAAAATTTCGACATATCTTCGCGTTTCACATCCCCCAGACCCCAAAACCACCGTCAGTTCAAAAGTTTATATATAATTTATGTATATATGTATATATATATATATATATATATATCAGTTTCTTGTGGACACGATAACTGCCGTAATATTGCACCAATCACTTTGAATTTTTTACATAACATGTATCCCTATAAAAGCTCGGTCGAGTTCGTTAATGGGCAAAATCGGTCGAAGGGGGTGAAAATGGGGGGCTTTTTTCGAAAAAGTGAAATTTCGCTATAACTCTCTTAATACGTGAAATATCGAATCCATTCAAAGTTCATAATATGTGTCGGATAAGTGCCAAAAATTTATGTCAAATAAGTTTTTTGATAGCACCAACCATTGACCAAAGGGGTGGAAAAAAGTGGGTTTTTCGGAAAACATTAATCATATCTCTCTTAATAGGCACAATATCAAAACCGTACAAAATGGACAATATTCCTCCAATAATTTCCTAAAACTTTTGTCTGAAAGAATTTTCGATATGACCCACCATTACGCCACGGAGTGAGCAAAATGATTTAAATTATAAGAAAATTCCAAGTGCCAAGAGTGGTTGCCATGACAACTTTACTTTTAATTGATAAGGGATGAGTCATCAGCAGTTGCTATGACAACGCCACTGCACGAGATCACATTCTGTTTTCATATGTCTGTGGGAAGCGACTTCGGTATCGGAACTGGTAGCATGCTGAACTTCTATGCCCAAGGTCGCGGGTTCAAACCCGGCTGAAGTCGTCGGATTTACTAAGAGCGCCAAAAAACCCTGAGTATGCTTTCCTTCGGAGGGGAAGTTCCAACGTTCGTTGCGAGTTGATGGTTCCGGTGGCATCTAGTAGCCAAGTTCACAGCTAGGTGTCGTTGATGGTAGTATTTAAATTATGTAGCCTATTTTAGGTAGATTTCATCAGAAAGCTAACTATTGCAATGGGTGCCATGTTTCGACTTCCGGAAAATTTCGACATATCTTCGCGTTTCACATCCCCCAGACCCCAAACCACCGTCAGTTCAAAAGTTTATATATATGTGTGTGTATATATATGCATATATATCAGTTTCTTGTGGACACGATAACTGCCGTAATTTTGCACCCATCACTTTAATGTTTTACATAATATGTAACCCCTTAAAAATCGGTCGAGTTCGTTAATGGGCAAAATCGGTTAAAGGGGGTGAAAATGGGGGGGGGGGGGCTTTTTTTTCGAAAAAGTGAAATGTCGCTATAACTCTCTTAATACGTGAAATATCGAATCAATTCAAAGTTCATAATATTTGTCGGATAAGTGCCAAAAATGTATGTCAAATAGGTTTTTTGATAGCACCAACCATTGACCAAAGGGGTGAAAAAAAGTGTTTTTTTCGGGAAACATTAATCATATCTCTCTTAATAGGCACAATATCAAACCCGTACATAATGGAAAATATTCCCCTAATAATTACCTAAAACTTTGTCTGAAAGAATTTTTGATCTGACCTACCATTACGCCAAGGGATGAGAAAAATGATTTCGGAATTAAAGAACATGCCAAGTGCCATCAGAGGTTACCGTGACAACACTTCTAAATTGATGAGGGATGAGCTATCAGAGGTTGCCAAGACAACGCCATTGCACGAGATCACATTCATTTTTCCATCTGACTGTGGGAAGCGGCTAACTGGTAGCATGCTGAACTTATATGCCCAAGGTCGCTGGTTCAAAGCCGGCCAAAGTCGTCTGATTTTCTAAGAGCGCTAAAAATCCCTCAGCATGCTTTGGAGGAGAAGTTCCAACGTTCGTTGCAAGTTGCTGGTTGCGGTGGCATCTAGTAGCCAAGTTCACAGCTAGGTGTCGTTCACGTTAGTATATGGTACAAAATTAGGAACTACTACTTAAAATTGACCGTCTGCAGACCTTACCTGAATTACAGACTAATACAGTCATCACAATTAACACCGTTTATCAGTTTCTACACACCCGGGGTTACATGACCACGTTGTCGCAGCCCCTAAACTGAGGAACCAACAAAAATCTCTGCGGGAGATGAAATTTTGCGAGAAGAAGTAACAGACTGTCAGATAGTTACACATCAGTTCCAAACCTTGCATAAGGGCAGTGTGTTCACAAGTATAACAAGTAGTTCCGTGAAGAACTATACAGCCTATTTTCATATATCTTACTTATGTTAATTGCCTCTATCTACATACAAAATTTCAGTTTGATTGCTGTAATAGATTCGTAGATATTGAGAACCGAATAAATATTGCGGATGGTCACTATGTTGGATTTTATATATGTAGGTACTAGAGTTATGTACTGTTACATGAAGATTATTGTGTACGTGTAGCATTCAAACTTCAATCGCATGATTAGGACACAAGAAGTAACAAGGAGATTTTAAAATTTCGCTCAGCTGCCATCTTGTGGTTATGGAAACAATTGAAATAAATTAGATGCCAGTGGATTAACATTCGTATAAGGATTTACAGTACCAAATTTCACTGCACTCAGATGGTTTAATTGCGAGAAACGTCAATGTGAATGTTTATACTTCGCGTCGCCGCCATGTTGGATTTGTGATCACCAGGTTATTTAAAGTCCTACAGGTGAACTTAAGTTCATAGCCCCTATGAACATAAAAAAAAGTTTGATTGCTATAATAGATTCGTAGATATTCAGAGCCGTCTAAATATTTCGGATGGTCGCCATGTTGGATTGTTAAATGTATAGGCCATAGAGTCATGTACCATTAAAGGAAAATTATTGCGTAGGTTCATTATTCAAACTTTCACTTCGATCGCATGACTACGACACAAGAAATAAAAACTTAATTTTAAAATTCGCACAGTCGCCATCTTGAGGTTATGTAAACAATTGAACTAAATTAGATACCAGTGCATTACAATGTGTATAAACATTTCCTGTACCAGATTTCATTCTGTTTGGAACATTAAATCGCGAGTAAGGTCTATTTAAAATTTTCAAATTCGCTTGGCCGCCATGTTCGTTTTGTAGTTAACCGGTTTTTTTAAGTCTTATAGATGAACTTCCAGTAGTGCCCTTTATCTCCGTACAAAATTTCAGGGTGATACCGCTAATAGTTTCAGAGATATAGAATGCCGGAGAAATATTTCGCACAGCCGCCTTCTTGTGGTCATGTAAACAATTGAACGAAGTTAGATGTCGGTGCATTAGAATGTGTATAAACATATACTGTACCAAGTTGCATTGCGTTTGGTTGGTTAAATCGCGACAAACGTCTATTTAAAAGTCGCAAATTCGCGTGGCCGCCATGTTGGTTTTGTAGTTACCAGTTTTTCAAATGTCACATTGGTGAATTTCTAGTAGTTCCTTTTATCACCGTAAAAACATCCAGGGTGATATCGGTAATAGTTTGGGAGATATTGAATGCTGGTGAAATATTTCGCACAGCCGCCATGTTGGAATGATGAGACGTAACAAAATTTCAGGGGCACGGTCGGGGTCGCCCGGAATAGTGCTATGAACTTACCGAGTTTCATTGAAATCTCTCCAGCCGTTTAGAATTTATTAGGGGGGGACACACACACACCTCACACACACACCCACACACACGCACACACACGGACAAAAGGTGATCTCATAAGCCTATTTTTTTTTCAAAATTGAAAATAGGCTAAAAATGAACCCCGAATGACAAGAAGGTTACCATCCCCATAAGACAATAAAATGATAAAAATATGCATACAAAAACGAAAAAAAGTTGATTTTTAACCTCTAAATGTAAAATACTTTCTTGCAATCAATGAGGTCTGATCCTCCTACGAAAACCTGCATATTTTGCCTATTATAGCCAATCCCCTAGTTTGCCCGGTGAAATCTACCTCCGCCTTCCGGCGTGCCGAGAGGATTTTTTTTTACTTAGTATCTATGATTCTGGAGCTCCAGGGTTTCCTCTAAATATTTCAAAGGCGTTTTACTTCTGACTCGAGCTGCAATGACTTAATATGGAATTAAATAAATTAGTTATCAAGCAGCGCATTCGTGTAAATGAAAACAGGCATCCAAAACTTACAATGAGACACACAAACATACGCCAAGATCGATATCATAAACCTAATTTCAAACGTAACAAGATGTTCAGTAAAGAACATATAGCCTACTTTCTCCTAAATGCATGGGTATTGTTATAACTCTTTGTCCTTTTCAAGGAGTATAATTGAAGAGCCCGGTGCAAGAACCAGACAGCTCCACTTTTTGGTCAAAATCGTTTTTTTGCTGTAAGGTATCATAAAAAAAATGCTCTATCTGCTGGTCCAAGAACCAGATAACTCAACTGAGTTGGTGCGTAGTTACAATGGAAAAGGAACTGTCTGGTTTGTTTTGACTGTTTCTGCCGGGGCAAGATCCCATACAGCTCCTGGAGTTGTCTGGTTCTTGCAGCGACTGTAGTTCAATGTTCGGCTACTTGGCTGCGCATGGTAGTTGCTATCGAGACAGCACAAGGTGAACACGTGGTTCTTATACTATTCTGTTGTGTTAGATTAGTTTTGTGTTAATTCAATCAGTGTTTTGATGTAATAGCTTCAATATGGACAGTGAAGAACAGCTCACAGACAGTATTTATCATGAAGATCATGATTCCATCCATCCAGTTCCGAGTACGTCGAATGTTATCGCAGACAGCACCACCACGCCTGCTGCTAAAGGAAAGAAACGCCACAGAAGAGAAGAAACATGGAAGCGGAATGTATTAAAAAAACAGAGGTCAAGTGGTTGTCAACACGTAAGTCCATCTAATGTTGTTATAAAGGCACGTATCACGGGACCAGACTGTGAATGCAAAGCAAAATGTTTTACCAAAGTGCCAGACTATGTTAAAACTAACACAATAGAGCACTTCAATTTAGCGGCGGACAAAAACAAACAGGATATATATTTAGGTGGATTAATAAGTATTGTTCCTATACAAAGACGTAGGCCTAAAACCGGCATTGGACAAAATCGAGCTTTCTCATGCAAATATAGAATAAAGCAAGGTGAATTTGAAATGCATGTCTGCAAGAAGGCTTTCTGTTCGTTGCATGGTGTGGGTAAAGCGAGGATTGAACGAATAATCAGAAACCTACAAACTGCAAGCCCATTTCCTGTGGACAAACGTGGAAAGCACAACAATAGGCCGAACAAACTACCTGGCGAAATTCTACAAAATATTGATGAACATATTAATAGCTTCCCCAAACAAAGCTCACATTATAGCCGCGAAAGAAATGAAAAGAAACAGTATCTCTCACCCGAATTAAATTTGTCAAAAATGCATAGGTTATATTTGGAAAAGTACGAACCGACTGTCTACGAAAACATGCATAAAGGTAACACGTGTCGTCCATTAGTGTCATATGATTTTTATTGCCGTCATTTTTCTGACTACCACAACCTATCCTTTGGAGTTCCAAGAAGTGACACATGCCAGACATGTGACCGTTTGGACAATCAGATGAAAGGAGAACAGGATCCTGTTACTGTCAACAAACTCAAGATTGAACTAGAGCTGCACAAGCGGAAAAGTGAGGAATTTTACAAAGATATCCAAAAAACGACAAAGGAGGCTAAGGAAAGTGGAAACATTGAGGTGTTGTCTTTTGATTTTGAACAAAATCTGCCATTACCATTAGTACCGAGTGGGGACATATTTTATAAAAGGCAGTTGTGGGTATACAACTTTTGTATACATTCTGGAAAGACCGGAAAATCATTCTGTTTTATGTACGATGAATCTGTTGGTAGGAAGGGTCAAAATGAAGTGATTAGCATGCTTAATCATTTCATACAAACCGAGATAAGTCAAGACATCACAATCTTGTATCTTTTCTCGGACAACTGTTCGGCACAGAATAAGAACATTGGTCTTTTTCATTTTCTGTATACACTTGTGAAAGGACTTGGACGGTTTGAGAAAATAATACATCGGTATCCAGAGCCTGGGCACAGCTTCCTTCCCTGCGACCGGACCTTTGGTGTCATCGAGAAAGAAAAACGAAAGCGAGAAAGACTATATTTGCCACAAGAGTATCGTGTGCTAGTACAGAATGTGAGTCGCAAGTTCATTGTTCATGATGTTACACAAAATACATTTTTGGACTATACAAGTCACTTCAAAACCTTATTCAAAACAAAGGTTAGTGCTCGTGAAGGTTCAACGTTGGCAGTATCAAAATACAGATATGTTGAATACAACAGCGACGGACTGGTGTGTAGTGTCAATGCGAGTGCTATAGTAAGAGATTTCTTTGTTTTGGAAAAAGCAGGAGCTACTCTTTCCTTACCAGACGCATCATGTCTTTTACATCGCAGAGTCTTAAAACTCAATCCAAATAAGGTAAAGGATATTAAAGACATTGCTTCAAAGTATGTTCCACCGGACTGTTTGTGGTTCTACAACCAGATAGTTTCAACTGAAAATGAAGATGCAATCGATAATGATGTTGCTACTGAATGATGATGAACTTACAGTGGATTAAGTTTCCTTGGTGTGTGTAAATCTTGTCTCTATGTAAAAATATTGAGTTTCATAGCAAGTCTGCTATATAATAAAGTATGGTACATTGATAACTCAGGTAACTATTAATGGTTATTGCATCCTCCGTTTTAAGCATACTTTACCGGGCCAAGAAACAAGACAGCTCCAGCAATTTTATATATTTCATATATAAATTGAGATGATTCTAACAACAAAAACCATATCATTTTCACTTACGTATGTGTGTTACTATTCCTTCTAGCAATTGTACATGGAAAAAATTTAAATGTTCGAAATTTGAATTTTTTATTCAGTTTTTTGTGTCTCCTGAAAATTTTTATAATTTGGACCTGTCTGGTTCTTGCACCGGGCTCTTCAATTGAATGTTGGTTGTAGTAGCTTGTTGAAATACAACTTGCTATACGGATATTAAACATGAATATGAGGTGCCCTTTGCTAGTGCTACCTCTGTACCAAATTTCGTTCAATTCGGTTTCACCGTGTTTGAATTGATAGGGGGAATCGATTTGCACACATACTTGGCCACCATCTGCAAACTATTGGGCTGATGTTCTTGCAGTTTGGTCTGAATATGTTTCCCACATTAAGATATGGTGTTGCAAAATTTGGTAGAGACTAGATTATTAGGTTGGTCGTAATTACATTTTAGCTTTTAACATTTGGGTGGCCGCGATTACGTTTCCGTCAAGATAGCGGTGATATAAAACATGACACTGAGGTGCCCTTTGCTAGTGCTACCTCTGTACCAAATTTCGTTCATTCGGTTCCACCGTGTTCGAATTAATAGGGGGAATCAATTTTGACATAAAGATGGCCACCATCCGCAAACTATTAGGCTAATGGCCTATTAGATTGGTCAAAGGATGCTCCCTCCATAAAGGTATGTTGTTGCAAAGTTTGGTAGAGATCGGATGGTTATGTTAGTCGTTATTTGATTTAAGCTTTAAACATTTGTGTGGCCGCCATTACGTTTCTGTCAATATGGCGGTGATATAAATCATGACCCTGAGATGCCCTTTGCTAGTGCTACCTCTGTACCAAATTTCGTTCCATTCGGTTCCACCGTGTTCGAATTAATAGGGGGATCAATGTTGACATAAAGATGGCCGCCACCCGCAAACTATTAGGCTAATAACCTATTAGATTGGTCAAAGGATGCTCCCTCCATAAAGGAATGTTTTTGCAAAGTTTGGTAGAGATCGGATGGTTATGTTAGTCCTAATTTAACTTAAGCTTTGAACATTTGTGTGGCCGCCATTACGTTTCCGTCAAGATGGCGGCGATATAAAACATGACACTGAGGTGCCCTTTGCTAGTGCTACCTCTGTACCAAATTTCGTTCATTCGGTTCCACCGTGTTCGAATTAATAGGGGGAATCAATTTTGACATAAATATGGCCGCCATCCGCTAACTATTAGGCTAATTAGCTAGTAGATTGGTCAAAGGATGCTCCCTCCATAAAGGAATGTTGTTGCAAAGTTTGGTAGAGATCGGATGGTTATGTTAGTCGTAATTTAACTTAAGCTTTGAACATTTGTGTGGCCGCCATTACGTTTGTGTCAATATGGCGGCGATATAAAACATGTCACTGAGATGCCCTTTGCTAGTGCTACCTCTGTACCAAATTTCGTTCTATTCAGTTTCACCGTGTTTGAATTAATAGGGGGAATCGATTTTCACACAAAGATGGCCGCCATCCGCAAACTATTACGCTGATGACCTATTAGTTTGGTCAAAGGATGCTCCCCCCATAAAGGTATGATGTTGCAAAATTTGGTAGAGATCGGATGATTAGGTTAGTCGTAATTTGATTTAAGCTTTGAACATTTGTGTGGCCGCCATTACGTTTCCGTCAAGATGGCGGCGTTATAAAACATGACACTAAGGTGCATTTTGTTAGTACTACCTTTGTACCAAATTTCGTTCCATTCGGTTGCACCGTGTTCGAATTAATAGGGGGAATCGATTTTCACACAAAGATGGCCGCTGAAAAGAGTTGATTAGAGGTGAGGAGATATATACAAGGTTTGGCTAAGGATAGTACGAGGATAGAAATGGACTGTATGATAGAACACGAGGTAGGCAGCTGATTCACATCACTGGATCTCTGTGGAATTATTACTACATTATATTTACACAACTTAAAATGAACACGTCATACACGATAAGACAACACTCCCTACACATATTTACACACAACAGAACCACTGAATGTAGGTGTTTGTTACACCGACTACGCCATTGTCTGACATCACGCAACTGACCGTTACCGCTATTAAACAGAGACACACTGTCTTACTCTCTTCCCGCCAGGGAAGTAGCTAGCAGGAATGCTGCCCCCTACCGAGGGCAGTGGAGCTACGAGCACTGTCCTACTCTGACATCTGGTGAGGGCTTGCTAAACTTGAAGTAAGATACAATGTTCAAACATGCCGCCCACCAAAAAAGGGTTAAACACTTTTTTCCAAACACAATGTAAAATAAACAAACAAACATGAAGATAAATACAAAACAAGACACACTACGTTCAGATATCGTCGCCTTCAGAAGTGGGGAGAGGACAAAGTTTTGTAATTGGCCTTTTGAATACTCCAGCAGAGGTACGGATCGTGGCGACTCGTACTAGTCCATCAGCGGCAGGGTGGACCTGATCGATCACTGCGAGCTTCCAGCACAGTGGGGGGACGTTGTCTTCTTTGACGATCACTAATGTGCCTGGCTGCACATTATTGCTTGGTAGTGTCCATTTACTCCTCTGCTGCAGGTGGGAGAGGTAGTCTGCTGACCACGCCTTCCAGAATCCTTGGAGCTGCCGTTGCAGTTGCTGCCATCTAGAGAGTACATTGAGGCGTACATTACTCAGATCTGGTTCGGGAAGGGTAGTGATAGGTCTTCCAATCAGAATGTGACCTGGGGTGATAGCCATTATGTCGTCGGGATCATCGGCTAGGGGGACTAGAGGCCTAGAGTTTAGACATGCTTCGATTTGTGTTGTGAGTGTTGCCAGTTCTTCAAAGGTAAGGTATGCCGTGCCCATCACTCGTCGAAGATGATGTTTGAATGACTTGACGCCAGCCTCCCAAATACCTCCAAAGTGCGGAGCCTGTGGCGGAATGAAGTGCCACTGAATGCCTTCAGTGCTAGCGAAATTTGAGATCTCTCGTTGGTGATGTTCTTCGTCGAACAATCTCTGCAGTTCCCGAAGTTCCTTGTCTGCGCCTACGAAGTTTCTGCCGTTGTCCGAATATGTGTGCGCAGGTCTTCCTCGTCGTGAGATAAAGCGTTTGAGAGCAGCAAGAAAGGCCTGGGTTGTCATGCTGCTAACAATTTCCAGGTGAATAGCCCTAGTAGACATACATACAAAAATTGATATGTAACATTTAACTCTCGCGCTGTTTTTACGAGATCCTGATTTTATGTACAGTGGGCCAGCGTAATCAATCCCACAGTGAACAAATGGATTGGCAGGTGATGCTCTGTAGTTCGGCAACTGACCCATTAGTTGCTGGGCATTTTTGGCCTTGAGCTTGTGACAGATGAGACAATGGTGTATTATCTTCCGAATGGTATTCTTTCCATTTGGTATCCAGTATTGCTGGCGAAGAGAGGAGAGTAGCAGTTGGCACCCAGCATGTAACATTCGTCGATGTTCGTTCTCGATTATCAATTTAGTTAGATGGTGACTTGGGGGCAAGATTATTTGATGTTGTTGGTTGAAAGGGAGCTCCGATTGTTGTAATCTGCCACCAACTCGAAGAAGTCCTAGATCACAGAGGAATGGATTAAGGGATATAAGCTTGCTCTTCTTACTAATTGGTCTTGTACTACGAATAGCATGAATCTCTGCACCATATGCTGATGCTTGGACGTTCCTGATACATGCATATAGTCCTGAACGTAACTCTTGAAGGTCTAATTCACCAGTCTTCCTTTCCGTATGACGAAGTTTGGCGTTAGCTGCAAATCTGAGGCAGTAAGCTGTCACTCTCTGCAGACGTGCAAGTTTAGAGAATCAGCTGCCTACCTCGTGTTCTATCATACAGTCCATTTCTATCCTCGTACTATCCTTAGCCAAACCTTGTATATATCTCCTCACCTCTAATCAACTCTTTTCATGGTCCTCGACGGGCCGGATGTCTGTGGAATCTTCGTTAATGTGATTAGCACGTGTATTTTGGCGGGACTGAAGCATCATAGCAGCCATGTTGGCAAAGAATACTACTGTTTCCGATAGCAGTCATCTTGGCAAGGAATAAACGCCTTCCGATAGCAACCATCTCGGCAAGGAATACTACAGCTTCCGATGGCAGCCATGTTTGCCCCATCCACTTCGTATGTCGTCATCTTGGTTCCAGTCTACAGCAACCAGTGATCTCCTGTCAGCGCTGGAGGTTATACGACAGCCACGCAGACCAACTTCGATATTCTACACCGCAGCTTCAGTAAGTACATACTCAGATTCTGATTCCTATTATTTCCCACCATGGATTCCAAAGAAAAACAACTCCTTGTTAAGACTAGAGGCCTAGCGAAAGCCAGCATCACACGCGTGTATAACTTTGTGGTTAACTTCAAATCAGGATCAAGTACAAATGCAATTAAGGCCAGACTAGACGATCTACCCAGAATACGAGAAAAGTATGACAATGCGCAAGACAAGTTAGAACTGGAGGATGAAACTGAGGATCATAGTGAAGATCGTGACAGTTTCGAATTATTGTACTATGACGTAGTAGATAAAATAACAACATTGATAGAAGAGAGTGCAGAATCAAGGTTGAGACAAGGCAACCATTCCGGAGGTACTACTCATTCCCACTCTGGTCCATTCAAGAGAGAACTCGCACTGCCAACTATTAAATTGCCATCTTTTGGGGGTAACATTACTGATTTTCGACACTTTTCTGATACGTTTACCAGTCTGGTCATAAACAATGACTCACTTGAAGATATCCAAAGGTATCATTATTTGTTATCTTCACTTACAGGGGAAGCTCATGAACAAATTAAGAATCTTCCCATAACAACCACAAATTTCAAGATTGCATGGCAGACAGTCTGTCAAAGGTACAACAACCCTAAGCTCATTGCAACGTCTCACATTAAGAAACTTTTAAACCTTCCGTCTGTAAGCAAAGAGTCATCCACAGATATACGATCACTGTTAAATCAAGTTTCAAGTAATCTGAATGCAATTGAGGCACTTGAACTTGACATTCCTTTACATGAAATGCTCGTATCACAGTTGATTCTTCAACAAGTTGATGAGGTCAGCAGAAAACAATGGGAGCTGACGTCATCAAAATTGAAATTTGCAAGACTAGATGAATTATGTCGATTTTTAGAAGACAGATGTCATGCCCTTGAACTAACCAACTCAAATCAGACCTCCAAACCAGTGGTTTCGTCCCACCCACGACATGTTACTGACATCAAGCACACTAAACCAGTAAGACAGGTTTATGTCTCTACTGGCAATAATTGTTTATTTTGTGATGGTGTTCATCCTCTCTACAAATGTTTAGGTTTTTCTGGCAGCAGTATCCAACAACGTATGGACTTTGTCAAACAACATAAATTGTGTTCAAATTGCCTTAGGCCTGGACACATTGTTGGCAACTGCTCTTCGGGCTCCTGTTATTCATGCGGCCTGAAACATCACACCCTACTTCATCGAACCAATAAACCTGTCACGCGGAGGCAGCAGGAAGCCACACCTGCAAGACACAGCGGCACTGATGTCAACCAGCAACAATCGGTTTCAGCCACGTATTGTTCGATAAAGGCAAAACCTCAGACCCAGATACTACTCTCCACTGCTCTGGTTAAGGTACGTGATGGCTATGGAAAGCTGCAAACTTGTAGAGCGCTCCTAGACTCATGTAGCCAGGCACACTTCGTCACAAATGCCTGTGCAGAACGGCTCAGCTTACGGAAGGTTCGAAACCGAATACCAATACAAGGTATAAGCAACGCTACTACAGAATCTCGTCACAGTGCTACCGTTAATGTTCACTCCATGCACAGCGAATACCAAGTAGAAATTAACTGTGCTGTGTTGCCAAGAATTTCCGCTGATCTCCCAGGATCGTACATTGATTTCGCTGACTGGGGTATTCCCGAAGGGCTACCTCTAGCCGACTCGACGTTCAACCAACCTGGGCGAATTGACATGCTGATTGGTGCAGAGGTATTCTTTCAGCTTCTTCGACCGGAAAGACAAGTGAGACGAGGTGACTACCCTGTCCTCCAGAACACAGAATTCGGGTGGATTCTCGCAGGGCGTTTTCAGTTAGACAGAACGGCCGAAGCACCTTCGCAGACCGTACAGTCCTTCTTCACCACGAGTGACAATTCCCTTGACCATCTAGTTCAACGCTTCTGGGAATTAGAAGATATCAATCAGCCAATCAGATCAAAGGACGACCTGGAGTGTGAGAAACATTTTACTGCCAACACCAGGAGAGATGCTGACGGAAGATTCACGGTACAGCTTCCACTGCGTGAGGACTCTACAGAGCTTGGTGACTCGCTCCCATTGGCTGTGTCGCGGCTTCATCATCTCGAGAGACGATTAAGTAGAAACACCCAACTCAAGAATGACTACGTGAACTTTCTGGAGGAATACGAAGCTCTGGGACACATGGAGGCTATCGACATGTCGCACCCTAATGAGCATAGCTATTACATGCCCCATCACCCAGTTATTAAAGAGGCAAGCTCTACCACGAAGACGAGGGTGGTGTTTGATGCTTCTGCCGCCACTACGAGCGGGAAATCACTCAACAACATACTCCGTATTGGACCGACCATCCAGCAAGATATCTGGTCTATCATTACAAGATTCCGTACTCACCAAGTGTGCTTCACAGCAGACATTCGCCAGATGTATCGACAAGTAAATGTTGATAGTCGTGACTGCAACCTTCAGAGAATCGTATGGCGCCGATCGCCGGAGGAACACATAAGACACTACCGGCTAAAAACTGTCACGTACGGAACAGCTTCAGCACCTTTCCTCGCTACTAGGTGCCTTCAGCAGCTCGCCATTGAGGAGTCGCGCAACTTACCCAAGGCAGCAGAAGCTCTCCAGAGAGATTTCTATGTGGACGACTGCATGTCTGGGACGGAAACCCTCGAGGAAGCTCTGCGAACTCAAGAACAACTCATCGATCTCCTTCAAAGGGGAGGTTTCCAACTTCGAAAATGGTGCTCCAATCATCCACAACTACTCGAAGCTGTTCCTCCAGAATACAGAGAAGCCCAGCTGCCCCTTCAACTCGATAGCGGAAATAACGTTAAGACGTTAGGACTCTTGTGGCATCCTGCCAACGATCAGCTGCAGATTGTGAATGGTACCGGGATTACTAACTTCAACGGACCGGTTACAAAAAGAAAGGTACTTGCAGTCATAGCATCAATATACGATCCGTTGGGACTGATGGGTCCATTCATCATCTCCTGCAAGTATTTCCTGCAGCAACTCTGGCAACTTCGCTTAGGATGGGATGAGAACCTACCTAAAGAACTGCTTCAGCGCTGGGAGCATCTACACAATCAGCTGCCTTTGGTCAGCCGAATTCGTATCGACAGACTAGTGCTAACGAAGGGCATTGTTACTAACATTCAACTGCACGGTTTTTCAGACGCGTCTGAGAAAGGATACGGATGTTGCATTTACATAAGATCGGAAAACCAACAGGGTGAACGCATCACAAGGCTACTGTGCGCTAAATCTAAGGTCGCCCCACTAAAAAGGGTCTCCATTCCTCGTCTCGAGTTGTGTGGACCACTGCTGCTAGCTCGTCTTCTCAAGAAGGTAACATCGGTGTTAAATTTGACCATTAGCAGCATCCATTTGTGGACAGATTCGACGATCGTTCTTTCATGGATTGCAGCATCACCCATACGGTGGAAAACGTTTATTGCCAACAGAGTTTCGGAGATTCAAGACAGCACATCGATTGCAGATTGGAAGCACGTTCCTTCAGGAGACAATCCTGCGGACCTGATTTCACGGGGACTCACTCCAGACGCCCTTATTGCTAAGTCACTTTGGTGGAATGGACCACCGTGGCTTGCGGAAAATACTCTATCATGGCCTAACTCAACCCCTTCTGTGGATACCCAGGACATCCCAGAACAGCGGAAAACTGTGTTCAGTCTCGTGGCGCTTCAACCTGAAGATGAGCTCATGCAGCGATTCTCTAAACTTGCACGTCTGGCCTATTGGTTTGGTCAAACGATGCTCCCCCCATAAAGGTATGTTGTTGCAAAATTTGGTAGAGATCGGATGATTAGGTTAGTCGTAATTTGATTTAAGCTTTGAACATTTGTGTGGCCGCCATTACGTTTCCCTCAGGATGGCGGCGATATAAAACATGACACTGAGGTGTCCTTTGCTAGTGCTACCTTTGTACCAAATTTCGTTCAATTCGCATTCACCGTGTTCGAATTGATAGGGGGGGGGACAGACATTCAGAGTACACACACTCACACACACACAGACACACACACACACAGACACACACACAGACTCACACACACACATACACACACACAGACAGACACACGTTTTTCGCCCTGTGTTGATCTCATAAGTCTACTTTCATTTTTTGCAAAAATCGAAAGTAGGCTAAAAATAGACTAAAATACTCGTAGTACGAGTCAAATGAAAACCTTAAAAACGTAATCAAAATTCGTAGACTATGTCGATAAATGACACACGTGTGTTGTAGTTTTGTTCAATAAATTAACGTAAAAATATTTATGGGTTTCATTTGACTCTCCCTAGTAGATCAACGTAATGATTTCATTTCACCTCCCAGTTCACAGTAGTTTTGCTACGCCTGGACCCAAGGCTAAACTAATTTATATTAGCACCCTGGAGTAATATGACACCTACAATGAACAGTTTCTTCCCTCTGTAAGTGCCTGATGTAATGGGAAATTTATGTTCCAGTCATGTCCAGTTTATAACAGGGGAAACAGAGTCCGTCAGTGCTAACCACAAACTCATAAAGTGGATCACCCCAGTGGTAGATCGTTGTGCGACTGTCTTCGGCTATAAATTAATGCTTTAGATGCTTCTGAAGGGGTGGAGTAAATATTTATGCCACTGTAGGGAACCATCGACTTTTACTGTCGTATAAATTGAAACTAATGCATAAAGCAGTTTTTCACTACGACGAGCTGGGAACACACTTATTTTATTTAGTTTTCTTATGACATGCCCAGCTGTTTGGTCCGTACGAGTCTACTCGTGCATAAACGCCTTGTGATTCATGATAGTTCCTTAGTGTAACAGGATAGTCAGCGTAGTCAGTAGTTTTGAGAAGATTTTCTCACCATGTAACCTGCCAAGTGTTACACAAGGCATTCTCTCAGGTCATACGAAAAAATCAACTTGACAAACATGGAATTATCATTCCTGTTTTTAGGTAGATTTCATTAGAAAGCTAACTATTGCAATGCGTACCATGTTTCGACTTCCGGAAAATTTCGACATATCTTCGCGTTTCACATCCCCCAGACCCCAAAACCACCGTCAGTTCAAAAGTTAATACATAATATATATATATATATATACCTAGGTATATGTATGTATATCAGTTTCTTGTGGACACGATAACTGCCGTAATTTTACACCAATCACTTTGAATTTTTTTTACAGAATATGTATACCTATAAAATCTCGTTCAAGTTCGATACTGGGCTAAATCAGTCAAAGGGGGGTGAAAATGGGGGGCTTTTTTCGAAAAAGTGAAATATTGCTATAACTCTCTTAATATGTGAAATCGAATCCGTTCAAAGTTCATACTATGTGTCGGATAAAGCCCAAAAATTTATGTTTGAAGAGTTTTTTTTATAGCACCAACCATTGACCAAAGGGGGGAGAAAAAGTGTTTTTTTCGGAAAACATTAATCATATCTCTCTTAATAGGCACAATATCAAAACCGTACCAAATGGACAATATTCCCCCAATAATTACCTAAAACATTTGACTGAAAGAATTTTTGATATGACCCACCATTACGCCAAGGGATGAGAAAAATGATTTCGGAATTATAAGAAAATGCCAAGAGCTATCAGAGGTTGCCATGGCAACACTACTAAATTGATGAGGGATGAGCCATCAGACGTTGCCATGACAACGCACTTGCACGAGATCAGATTCAGATTTCCATCTGACTAAGTGTGAAGCGGCTTCGGTGACGTAACTGGTAGCATGCTGAACTTCTATGCCCAAGGTCGCGGGTTCAAAGCCGGCCGAAGTCGTCGGATTTTCTAAGAGCGTTAAAAATCCCTCAGTATGCTTTCCATTACATTTCATTAGAAAGCTAACTATTGCAATGGGTACCATGTTATGACTTCCGGAAAATTTCGACATATCTTCACGTTTCACATCCCCCAGACCACAAAACCACCGTCAGTTCAAAAGCTTATATATAATTTATGTATATATATATATATATATATATCAGTTTCTTGTGGACACGATAGCTGCCGTAATTTTGCACCAATCACTTTGAATATTTTACAGAATATGTATACTTATAAAATCTCGATCGAGTTCGTTACTGGGCTAAATCGGTCGAAGGGGGTGAAAATGGGGGGCTTTTTTTGAAAAAGTGAAATATTGCTATAACTCTCCTAATATGTGAAATATCGAATCCGTTCAAAGTTCATACTATGTGTCGAATAAAGCCCAAAACTTTATGTTTAAAGAGTTTTTTTCATAGCACCAACCATTGACCAAAGGGGTGGGAAAAAGTGGTTTTTTCGGGAAACATTAATCATATCTCTCTTAATAGGCACAATATCAAAACCGTACAAAATGTACAATATTCCCCTAATAATTACCTAAAACCTTTGTCTGAAATAATTTTTGATATGACCCACCATTACGCCAAGGGATGAGAAAAATTATTTCGGAATTATAAGAAAACTACAGAAGTACCCGCTCTTCGAACGGTCTTCAGTATTAATAACCAGACATTATCAATTGAGCTACTGTTGCAATGGTTAGGGGCTTGTTATTCCTTCATATGTTTATCAGAGCGAAGTTAGTATTCTGGGAATATCACACACACTGTTAATTTAAGAGCCTTAAAATGTGGTTTTCGGAGACTCTTTATAGACTCCTGAATTTTGTGTCTCACATTGAGAAGCGCAACATATGCTTTGGTCGTCCTTCTAGGACAGGCTGTTCCAGGCGAGCAGCTCGCCAGTGACCAGACGATTACTCGCCGCCTTGCGTGAGTAAACCTGCAACATGCAATACAGCTCTGCCGTGTGGGCTGCCGTCACTGCGCGGTGAATACCTCAAGACTGGCAGGAAGCGCATGCACTTGTGTTATGACCTTCGCCCAGTGACGTATTGGCTATCACCCCCAGTCCCTCCCCAGCCGTGCTCTGAGCATCACTGCTGAATACTCGCGTGTACGCATACTCAAACTCGTGGATTTGGAACAGCCTGTTCTAGGATAATTTTTATATTTCGCCTATTTTAGCATGTATTTTGAAAAGTTTCTTCCTATACCAGTCCTTCTATGTGAAGTACGGTGAAAGGTTTATAAATGATTGGTGTATTGACTCTCATGGATACCTAATTTTACGATGCTCCAAACATTCGAACACGAGTTATAGGCGTACATAAAGATACACAGAAAGGCCGAAAATCCCTAAGTATGCCTTACTTCGGAGAGGAAGTAAAGCCGGCGGTCCCATGTCATAGATTTATGGCATGTAATTGAACCGTCCACTAACTACAATTGTGTGAAGCAAAATTTGTAGGTTAGATTTGATTAACGCTCTAATAGTTCCAAAGTTTGCCGGTTTCGGTGGTATCTAGTAGCCAAGTCACAGCTAGGTGTCGTTGACGGTAGCATTTGGTACCAAAAGTAGGAACTACTGGAAATTGATCGTCTGCAGTCCTTACCTGAAATACAGATAACACACTCTAATACAGCCATCACAATTAACACCGGTTAGCAGACAGATTCCACACACACGAGGCTACGTGAACGCGTTGTTGCAGCTTCTAAACTTAGGAACCAACCAACCAACCTACAACATATCACCCAGAAGTCCGAATATGGATATATCAACCACACAGTTTCAAACAAAATCATCCTTACGATGAACCCGTTTGTCGAAAAAAAAAAAAAAGGAATGTGCTCAATCTAAATTCACCTAACGTGCACTTCCTGACGTGAAAATAAAATTGAAAACCTCATGGACGAAACGCAATACACCTCACATAAAGACTGACCCTCACCGTTGTGTAAAGTCCCCATCCACAGGAAGACACCTTTAACAAATTATAAAGGCTTGTGGTGCATGGATATTCAGGTTTTTTAACCTCCAATGGCCCAAATTCCTAATAGCCGCTAAAAATACTATTTCAATCGAGTATTTTTTGAAAATAATGTTGTCGTTTTGAGATACAATTCACACGTGTAAATAACGTGAAAAAATTCTAGGGTACCCCTTGACCCCCTTATGCGCTTTGATGAATCGTACAGTCTAAGTTAGTTCCGTAATAATCTTATAGCCATTTGCAAACTTTCACAGAAATGTAATAAGTGGAGTGGCATTGATTTTTACAGAAATAGATGGAACGTTGGATGTCTTCTCTTGAGAACCTGTTGTCATGGTTGCCGGCTTGCATTCCTTCATTAGTTTATTAAATTAAATTAGTTTTCTGGGAATATCTCAGAAACTGTTGGTTTTAGAGCCTTAAAATGTAGTTTTCGGGAACCCTCGTGTTTTGTTTCTGCCACCGAGGGGCTAATAATGAGCTTTGTCTCGTCGTTGTATGCCAAAATATAATAATACTAATAATAATAATAATGATAATAATAATAATCATAATAATAATAATGATAATATAAAGTGCCCATTCAACAATGAAATATGCAAATCACAGTTTGCCAGCAATGTTCAATCGGGAGTATCGGGGTTCATGGTTTGTTCTCCCACTCTGTGACTTACACACCTTGGATTAAGCAGAGGATACACTTCCAAAAATAAACAAAAATCAACTCCTACTATTAAGACATTTAATTATCCAAAAATATGGCGCTACAAAAATTAAACAAATAAAAATACTGACACTCCACTTCACACTTGTCCAAAGTTGAACAAGGAATTCATATTAAACAATTACAAAATCATAATGACTGGTTTTCCAAAAACCAACAAAACTTCTACTAAGTTTCACTTCCATATGGTGTCAATTCAAATTCTTTAAAATAGCGAGCTCCAAATGGCTCGGTAAGGTTTACATACACTGTGTAATCAATTTAATACACATCACTTACTATTTACATGAGTATATCCTTTTTTAATCATAAATATCAAAATTACCAAAGTATGGTTAATCATGAATTAATTTTGGGCTTTCACAATGCTCACATGTTACCATCCCTCTCTCTCAAGCTAACAACTCACTACCGTGATTGGGAAAAACTTACGTACTCCCGAGCTATAGAAGACTACTGAACAAGTCAAACTTAAGATTACTCCCGGAATCTAATGTCTTCAATAGAACTCGTGAATCACTGAATCATCGAACCATAAAGTTAGGGATTTATCATTTTTGTTTTAAAAACCATTATACCTTAAGAAAGCAATGATATGAACTCTGCAAGCGATAATAATGGATATAAAGGGACCTCGGTTCAAAGACCGGGTCATTAAAACAATCTTTAACTTCTGTGTATATGACTCAGACAGTCCGTCCTAACCTACTGCACCACCAGAGGGTAAGGGTCTAGTCTTAACTACTTGGCGTGATTTATTGCAGGGAGAGAAGAGAGTCCACAGTCTCGCTTTCACAAGGGACTGGCTACATCAGCTTTCCACACAGATGTTTCAAATGCAATTCTCCGAATGACAAGGCTTCTGATACAAAATCATAAAACAACACATTTAGGTTCTAACAGACCTTATTCTCTTAGCTTCGGTATATAATAATTATGAAGTGCCCTCATTAGCGGGTAAGAAAATTCAATAATACAACCTATATTAAGGGGCTTCAACACGGACGACTCTGAGTTCGATCCTTTCAAATGCCTCGGGAGCAGTATCCCAATTCGGAGGACTTATAACATTAGCGACTTAGGGTAGGCCTCGCCTTTTACCAGCGCTCATAATACCACATAAATAGCACCCTTTTAACATACAACACACAATGCCTCGTGATCATTATCACAACTTTGAGGGCTTATAACAGTTCATTTACCACGACTAACTGTCCCTCATAATTACTTTTACCGAGCATTTCAACGCATTCCTAGCGTGACAAATTACTTCAATGCGCTACATGGCGCTCATACATTAATTAGCCAAGTTGCCTTCAAAGAACTAAATAAATTCAAAATCAACGTTTGATCTACATCTCAAAATATATATTTCTCTTTCTCCCTTAACAATAATCATTTTTACCATAAAGAACATCTATTCATAACATGTGTTAATTCATCTAAAGGAGCTCGGAAGCTACCACTTTCAATATAAAATTCATCGCAATCTTCATTCATTTATATAATTATTATTATTATTATTATTACGCTTGCTTTCTCATATTTATATCATTTATCATTTACACTGATATTTTACTGAATACATTCCATAAGGGATTCATTTCACATATTTATTATATTTCTCTCAAATTAATCGTTCAGATCGTGCAATCTTTCTTTCACCTGTTATTAAATATCCCTACTCTCTCACATGAGGATTATACGCAAATCTTCCCAAACACATCATAATGAAATAGTTACTCACATGACTGTACGGTCAGCGACCGAATTCTCCAGCGATGGAACATTTTCGCCCACCTTTTAAGCCATTTTCATGGTTACATTTACACTCAATGACACTTTCTTAATAGCACATAAAATATTTATCTTAATCACTTGGAATATAATGAATACCATTTTGTATTCGTTTTCACTTAACTTAATACAATTTCACTAAAAATATTACACTCAAAAAAAATTCACTATATTTATATTACATAACAATTTTATCACTCTGGCGTTAATTATTCGCCTTACACACGTGATTTCTTTCCTTTTCCCGTTTCCAAGGGTTGCACTATAGCACGTCGGCTTCCTAATCTGACGAGATGATGGAAAGTCTCGATCGAACTAAACCTCACTGGAACGGCTGATCTTCTAGTTCTGGCCTTGACTATTGGCTTCTATAACTTTACTGCACGATGTCGTATCTTGCTAGACGCTAACTTGTTCGTCTAAATAAAAGTCTGTCCTTGATGTATTACTATCTCGATCGCTCGAACTGTTTATCGGTGACCTAGTAATTTCCTTGTACTTTCTGTTACTTTGATTTGTAGCTTATTGGAGTACTCCCCAATGTTTACTGTTCATTTGTCTACCTACACAAAGCCTGGAACTACAATTCCTAATTTTTATCGTCCTGCGCTCTAGTCCCCTTGATTTCAGGAACACTAGGCGTACTATTTCGTTCTACCCTGATATGGTTCCTTAACGTACATGGAACTGTCTATTTTACTTTCCTTGGGTACTTCGAAACCTTATGATGCGTCGATTCTTTAACTGAACTATTATATTCGAGTACCTATCGCCGTTTAATTCTTAAGTCCACAGCCTAAACTTTGACTGTACTGGTGAACTTTAATGATAATTGTTCCTGCGTGCAGCGTCTACGCGCTCACTAAAATAACTTGTACTTTCCGACACAGTATCACGCTCTCTGGCGTCTTTTATAACTGAATGTACTTTGTTGCAGCACTCCTGCACTAGGAGTTTACTTGTAGCTTGTCTTTAGTTGATGATCCATCGTGCAACGCCTCTGCGCTCACGGAACTGAATGATTGTGACACAGTGACGCCCCCTCGGGCTGTCTAAAACTGCATGCTCCTCCTGGCACGTCCAGGGTTTATATCGTAATCGGCGGCAAAAGGATAAAATCCGCGTCTTCTCCAGCACTAACTTCTGAAGTAATTGTCGTATAATTTTGAAAAATATATCTCTGGAAAGCTCTTGTTTTAAACGTAAACTGATTTCTTTGATCATGAAAATCGATCACACAATTCCAAGATATTAAATAATTTGGATCCTCAGATACGTGGATGTTGAGGTTTATTTTTCCATCCCTACCAACTCTGGTATCGGGGAATTACTAACTACGTCATGCTACGTCTGCAGTTCTTTCCTGTGCAAATATTATAAACTTTTTCCCCACACAAAAATCTCTATTCCAGAATGATCAACAATGATGTGTTTCTTTCATTAATTAAATGCTTGCACATAGCTTAATTCTAATTATTTCTCTTCTTGCACCATTGCGAGGTTGTCATTTTCTAGCTGAGTAAGGTCTATTTCCGAAACTTCTTCTCTCTTACTCGTCGTGGAAAGTTTTTCTCGTTCTATTAATAATCATGAGCCAGCTCCTTATCGATGCGTCAAGCATGATCTCACGTCCGCATGACTCGTGGTCACCCATTCTTGCGCCACATTATAACAGCCCACTTCTTAAACTCTTTCCAAGTCATTCTAAGGACTGTATTATTTCCTCTCTTCTTTTGCAAATAAAATATGGATTTGACGCTTGAACCAATTGCAGATGGGTTCAATAATAAATACAATATAAGGATAGGGATATGAAAGACCTTCCGTACCACAACCGCACGTGAAAATCGCGTGACAAAATTCTAGTGTACCCCTTGACCCCCTTAAGCTCATTATACGTATTGATGAATTTTACAGCTTAATTTGGTTCCGTGATAACCTTATAGCCGTTTGTAAGCTTCACAGTAATGTAATAAATGGAATTGCATTGCGTCTTACAGAAATAGATGGTCCTCAGAGATTTAGTTGCCATGGTTACCAACTTGCATTCTTTCATTAGATTATTAAATGCAATTAGTTTTCTGGGAATATCTAAAAAACTGTTGGTTTTACGGCCTTAAAATGTTGTCCCGAGTTTTGTTTCTCACATCGAGGGGTTGAAAATAAGCTTTATCTCGTCCTTCTACGACTATTTCAGCATGTATTTTGAGGGGGTAGGCCCCCTTTTATGAGAGGTACGGAGATGAGTTACATCAATGATTAGTGTGGTGCTTCTGATGGAAATCTGTATCAAATTTTACGTTGATCCGCCCAGCCGTTCTCAAGTTATAAGGACACAAAATTGTCCACAAACAGACAGACAAACAGACAGACAGACAAAAAAATCCGCGCATCCGTCATAAAAACAGTCTGAAACGCGCAAATAACGCAAATTTCCTTGGAAAATCAGAAAAAACAGACAAACTTTCATTTTTATCTCTCTCTATATATATATACAAATGAAAGTTTGTCTGTTTAAGGCCCTAAAACCAACAGTTTTTCAGATATTCCCAGATAACTAATTTCACTTAATAAATTAATGAAAGAATGCATGCCAGTAACCATGGCAACTGAATCTCAGAGGTCCATCTATTTCTGTAAGACGCAATGCAATTCCATTTATTACATTACTATGAAGGTTTGCAAACGGCTATAAGGTTATAACGGATCCAAATTAAGCTGAAATATTCATCAATACATACAATGCGCTTAAGGGGTCAAGGGGTACTCTAGAATTTTTTCACGCGATTTGCACGTGCGGGTGTGGTACGGAAGGTCTATTATATCCCTTCCCTATTATGTAAAAATGAATGTTCGTCTGTTTTTTCTGCATTTCCACGGAAATGTGACATATTTGCCCGTTTCAGACTGTTTTGTGACGGATGCACGCAAAAATATTATTTTGTCTGTCTGTTTGTCTGTGGACAATATTTAGTGTCCTTATAACTCGAGAACCGCTGGGTGGATTAACGTAAAATTTGATACAGATATCCATCAGAGGCACGACACTAATCATTAATGTAACTCTTCGCCGTACCTCTCATAATAGGGGGCCTACCCCCTTAAAATACATGCTGAAATAAGCGTAGAATCTCTCTATATATAAAAATGAAAGTTTGTCTGTTTATTCAGAATTTCCACGGCAATTTGCGATATTTGCGCGTTTCAGACTGATTTATGATGGATGCGCGCAAAAATAATTTTTTTGTTTGTCTATTTGTTTGTCTGTGGACAATGTTTGTGTCCTTATAACTCGAGAACGGCTGAGTGGATCAACGTAAAATTAGATACAGATATCCTTCAGAGGCACGGCACTAATCATTGATGTAACTCATCTCCGTACCTATCATAAAAGGGGCCCTATACCCTTAAAATGCATGCTGAAATAGGCGTAGAAGGGTGAAACAAAGCTCATTTTCAGCCCCTCAATGTGAGAAACGAAACTCGGGGGGCAAGGGCCCCCGAAAACCACATTTTAAGGCCCTAAAACCAACAGTTTTTTAGATATTCCCAGAAAACTAATTTCACTTAATAAATTAATGAAAGAATGCATGCCGGTAACCATGGCAACTGAATCTCAGAGGTCCATCTATTTCTATGATAGATGGAAATCTATCATAGAAATTTATTACATTACTGTGAAGGTTTGCAAACGGCTATAAGGTTATAACGGATCCAAATTAAGCTGAAATATTCGTTAATACATACAATGCGCTTAAGGGGTCAAGGGGTACTCTAGAATTTTTTCAAGCGATTTACACGTGCGGGTATGGTACGGAAGGTCTATTACATCCCTTCTCTATTATATAAAAATGAATGTTCGTCTGTTTTTCCTGCATTTCCACGGAAATGTGACATATTTGCCCGTTTCAGACTGTTTTGTGACGGATGCACGCAAAAATATTTTTTGTCTGTCTGTCTGTCTGTCTGTTTGTCTGTGGACAATTTTTTGTGTCATTATAACTCGAGAACGGCTGGGTGGATTAACATAAAATATGAAGCAGATATCCATCAGATGCACGACACTAATCATTGATGCAACTCTTCTCCGTAACTCTCATAACAGGGGGCCTACCCCCTTAAAATACATGCTGAAATAAGCGTAGAAGGGTGAGACATAGCTCATTTTCAGCCCTCAATGTGAGAAACGAAACTCGGGGGCCCTAAAAGAACCACGAAACCCACATTTTAAGGCCCTAAAACCAACATTTTTCGAGATATTCCCAAAAAACTAATTTCACTTAATAAATTAATGAAGGAATGCATGCCGGTAACAATGGCAACAGAATCTCAGAGGTCCATCTATTTCTGTAAGACGCAATGCAATTCCATTTATTATATTACTGTGAAGGTTTGCAAACGACAATAAGGTTATAACGGATCCAAATTAAGATGAAATATTCATCAAGACATATAATGCGCTTAAGGGGTCAAGGGGTACTCTAGAATTTTTAACGCGATTTACACGTGCTGGTATGGTACGGAAGGTCTATTATATCCCTATCCCTGTTATATTATAATTATTACAATTATTTTAATTATTATCATTATTATGGCGTACAACGACGAGACAAACTCATTTTCAAACCCTTGGTGTCAGAAACAAAACTCGGGGCCCCTCAAGAGCCGTAAATGGTCCCCGAAAACTATATTTTAAGGCTCTAAACCCAACAGTTTCTTAGATATTCCCAGAAAACTAAGTTCATTTAATATACTAAAGAAGGGATGCAAGCTAGTAACCATGACAACAGTATCTCAAGAGGTGGCATCCAACTTTCCATCTTTCCATATTTCTGGAATAAGTAATGCCACTCCATTTATTACATTTCTGTGAAAGGTTGCAAATGGCTATAAGGTTATCACGGAACCAACTAAAACTGTAAAATTCATCAATGCACTTAAGGGGTTCAAGGAGTACCCTAGATTTTTTTCACACGACTTACGCGTGCGATATGTCGTACAGAAGGTCTATTATATCTCCAAACAGCAACATTATTTTCAAAAATTCCTGATTTGAAATAGTAGACTGTTTTTTGCTGATTTTAGGAATTTGGGCCATTGGAGGCTAAAGAAAACTGAATTTTCATGCACCACAAGCCTTTATACTTTATAAAAGGGGTCTTCCTGTAGTTGGGCACTTGACACAATGGTTAGGGTCAGTTCGTATGTGACGTGTATTGCGATTCGTCTACGAGGTTTTCAATTTTATTTTCACCCCAGGAAGAACACGTTAGGTAAATTTAGTTTGAGAGCACATTTTAACTAATCATTTTTCTTTGCCAACAAACAGGTTCCAAGCCCCTAAACATTGCAACAGTAGCTCAATTGATAACATCTGGTTATTAATACCGAAGACCGTTCGAAGAATGGGTACTTCTGCTAGTATATATAGAGAGAGAGAAGAGATGCCAAGAGCTATCAGAGGTTGCCATGGCAACACTACTAAATTGATGAGGATGAGCCATCAGACGTTGCCATGACAACGCACTTGCACGAGATCAGATTCAGATTTCCATCTGACTAAGTGTGAAGCGGCTTCGGTGACGTAATTGGTAGCATGCTGAACTTCTATGCCCAAGGTCGCGGGTTCAATGCCGGCCGAAGTCGTCGGATTTTCTAAGAGCGCTAAAAATCCCTCAGTATGATTTCCTTTGGAGGGGAAGTTCCAACGTTCGTTGCGAGTTGCTGGTTGCGGTGGCATCTAGTAGCCAAGTTCACAGCTAGGTGTCGTTGAAGGTAGTATCAGGTAGCAACATTAGGAACTACTGCTTGAAATTGGCCGTCTGCAGTCCTTACCTGAATTACAGACTAATACAGCCATCACAATTCTCACCGTTTATCAAACAGATTCTACACTCACCCAAAGTACACGGGGTTACATGACCGCGTTGCCGCAGCCCCTAAACTGAGGAACCAACCAAAATCTCTGCGGGAGATATAATTTTGCGTGAAGAAGTAACAGACCGTTACATAGTTACACATCAGTGTCGATACCTTGCATAAGGACAGTGTGACCACAAGTATAAAAATGGACCCCAAATGGCAAGAAGGTTACCGTCCCCATAAGACAATAAAATGTTTAAAATATGCATCAAATGACGAAAAACCAAGTTAATTAAGCTCCAATTATAAAATACTTTCTCGCAATAAATGAGGTCTGATCCTTCTACGAAAACCTGCATATTCTGCCTATTTTCGCCTATCCCCAAGATTGTCCAGTGAAATCTACCTCCGCCTTCCGGCGTGCCGAGAGGACCTTTTTTCTCTGACGGCTGTGTATCATAGTCGGTAAGACTCTCATTCACTGTTCATAATGGAGCAGGATGGAATCCTATCACAGTCGCTTGGCATTTGAGCGAAAACCCCATGTCAGTATATTTACAAGCAAGTTAAACATTCTTGCACTCTCAAAAACCCATAGTAGTTCAAACGACATTAAACCTGTTTTGTTATTATTATATTATTATTATCATCATATTTATTGGAACTGTCCTTATCCGCTTTAAAAAATTATATTCGTCTTTGAGAAAATTAATGACTCTCCTTAATAGAAATCTTTTCATCGGCGTTTTTATGTCCTGGTACATAACTGGTTGGCATTTCCGTTATATTATTTAACTTAACACAACACGAATGATAAAATAGGCAACTAATCCTTATCATATCCACTCATACATTCTGATAGAAAAGAAAATCCTAATACATATTTTCATGCATGTAGAATCAGAGTATCTGTAAATGATTAATTGCCACAAAATATGATAAAAGTGATAAGAGACACAAATACTTTTTATGTACACGATAAAAAGGTAATTTCTGCATGTTACCTTTCTGAATTACTGCAACAAGTGATCGCAGTGCCAGAGTTTATACGGTCACCGAAGGTCCTATTCATGACCATTGCATGCGCAGCAGGTGATCTAACTCTCTCGCCCACCAGCTATGCTTTTATCTAACGTAAGTAATAAGTTTATGATCTTCCAGTTCCTTCTATGTCTACCATACTCGACATACACTGCATCTTCTGACTTCCACTTGTTTCGACATCTGGAGAATACGTAAATCGTTTGGTTACTTCAACGCTGTCGGAATGTAGTTGTATGGCTACTGTGCCTACACGATAATTCACCACTCCACGGACGTGTTTTCTAAATTGCCGGAATGATGTAGGTTAACTACTGCGGATGAGAAGAGGAATAATAATAATAATGTTATTGTTTTTACGTCCCTCTTAAATTCTCTGGCTTTTAGAGACGTTGGGGTGCCGAAATTTTGTCCCGAATGAGATCTTTAACGTGCCAGTGAATCTACTGACATGACTCCATCGCAATTGCGCACCCTCAAATGCCATCTGACTGCGCTAGAATACGAACCTGCAACCTTAGGCCCAGCAAGCGAGAACGTTACCGCTGAGCCACGCAGCCAGCCAGAAGAAGAGATTTTACAGTAATACATTGTTTTAAGCGCACACAATTATTTTATATCCATTTAAGATAACGCCCAGAACCTCCTAAAACGCCTAATATGGAAAGAAAGGAAATGTTTATTATTGACACTTCATAATTCAAGAATAAATGTATTTTGTGTTACCTCATTTTTGAACTTAACTTAGAAATTAGTGACTGCACAAGGTTGTTCACACTTGTAAGACCTATCTGAGGCTAGGATTGGGAATAACACCACGTCCTTAAGTTAAGTAACATTCGGGCCGGCATTTATTGGAGTGGAAGTGAAAAAACCACAGAAAACCACTTCAAGGATGGTTGAGGTGGGAATCGAACCCATCTCTTCTCAGTCATCCTCTCGAAGCGAGTGAACTCCTGTTAAAACCCTCTGACCAGAATTACATTTCTGAAAGAAAGAAAGAAAGAAAGAAAGAAAGAAAGAAAGAAAGATGATGACGATGATGATAATTGTTGTTTAAAGGGACCTAACATCTAAGTTATCGGCCCCTAATGGTTTGGGTGATAGTAAAAGATGAGATGAGAATGAAAACTATAACTAATAGTAATTACAAACTTACATACTAGCAGAAGAAATGGTAAATAAAGGATAAGACAAATAAAGGACAGGAAGAAAAGAAATGCCCTCAATCCTCGAAGAATGAGGATTGAGGGACTTGGAAGGAAGGAGAGCCATGAAAGGCTGATAGGAAAGGGGAAAGAGGAGAGAAATTCAGTGGAAAAAGGGGGAAACACGGACCCAGCTCAGGAATCCCCCGGGATCGCCAACTCCCGAACTCACCATACGTAAGCCCCTGAGGGTGTAGCAATATCTAGGGTGCACCAGAAGTAGTGGGGCTCCTTGAGGGCCTTGAGCAGAAGGCAGGAGATAACATGAAATGAAAAAGAAGGCTGACCCCTCGCAGAAGCACGGAATCAGGAAAGATGAGTAAGGGCCATTTAAGGCGGGAAAGGAAGCGACTTCCTAGGCCTCGGATACCCTAATACCGTCGGGGTCGGAAGAGAACAAGAGTTGACCAAGAGAGATCAACGGGAAAGAAGATGGAGAGGAGCCCGGCACAAGTAAGAGGAAGCAATGCCGGACTCAGATGAGGCCCCGTGGTCGCCAACCCACGTCCCACTAGATGTGAGCCCCGTGGGGGAAGAACGAAAGAAAGAAAGAAAGAAAGAAAGAAAGAAAGAAAGGAAGGAAGAAAGATGTTGGTGTTGTTGCTGATTCATTTCGGAGATTTGTGACATTGTGATCACTGACCATGTAGCCCCGTGTACTTAGGTGTGTGTGTATTCTGTCTAATAACCTGTGTGCCTTTAGTAACCTGTCAGGGATTGGAATACGAATAGATGAATCGTATATACTGCATTTTTGCATACGGCCGAATATGTACAATATTTAATCGCATTTCTGTGTTCCTTATATCTGGAATGAATTTTTCTGCCAGTTTTTCCTCATTCTTTGAGGGATTTGCCAGTTTTTCCTCATTCTTTGAGGGATTGTGGAAAATAACGGGAAAAATCCACACTCAGGATGACCACTGGGATACAAACCGCCAGTCTTCGGACTTGCTGCAGCTCCTCATCACGATCGAAATGTGTGATTTAACGTGCACAGCGATGCCGCGGAGTAAAGCATGATAGAAAGGAAACAACAAGGGAAGGAATATACAACTAAACCGGATAAAAGTACCATATTCCAAGTCATATTGTGGTGAAAGTAAAGCAGACATTAAAGGGGTAGGAAGTCTCCAGACGTCAAATAGACGCAGTCGATTACGTGACCTGCTACGAGAGTGGAATATAATGGGCTGAGTGGTGTCATCTCAAATTCTCGTCTGACCACCATTTATTGGTTCGGATCCAGCTATCCATCTCGTCATCCATTAAGTGAGCGATGATCAGGGGCTAGCGAGAACTCGGGAATAAGGAACCACATAAAGGGGAGTTATGAGTGTGTCTGCGCGATAGCGGGCGAGGGGCCTATTCTGAATATAAAACTTCTTTAAACTGCCATTAGATCTATATTTATTGGAAGTGATTCGCAAATGGTTGGCAATGCTCCTCTCTTAAACACTGTTTACCATCACATTCTTATCTATTTGCTAGCAAGCATACGACCTACACTCGTAGATCCTCCCACTTGTAATGAAAGTGGCTGTAAAATGAATTACCATGAACGAAAGGCAAAACCGACAACATCGTCATCTGGAATTCCTTTACATTATATGCTACCAAGAACACTAAAAGATATGCTACTCGTAAATATGCGAGGCAATGTGTGAATACTAAAAGCTTCTAGATCTGCAAATAAACGTGATATAGACAATAATCCGGATAGCTAACTTGCTCGTATTCTACAACGAAGGTGGAATGTAACTCACCTCCACGCAGAGTACCTAATGGAACGCAATAGCAAATAGTTAGATTTATTTAATTTACGTGCTTGTGATTTCGAGGCCTCAGCCCCGTGTAGTTGTGTAAGCGGAATCTATATAATAACCTGTGTTATTGTGGTGTGTGCACAGTGCAATTGGAAGTATAATAGGGAGGGGGTGCTATGAACTTAAGTTAGGTACCATCCCGGTATTTGTCTGGAGTATAAATGATAAAACCCCCGTATGTGGACTCGGGGTACCTACTTAGACTCCTGGGTTCGATCTCGGCTCTGCCATTCTAGAAGTAGTTTTCCGTAGATTCCCAATTTTACGGCAAATGCCAGTATGGTTCTTAACTTAAAGGCCACAGTCGACTTCTTTCAATCATCGCCTGAATTACTAATCTATACAGTAGACTACTACAGACTCCACAATAAAGCAGACTATCAGACAAATTCTATACATATATAAATAGACTCATACGCCCAAGTAATTTGTGGCTGAGTTGACCACGATGTCCAAGCCTAACGTGGAACAATGAGTGGGAAACCATGGAACACTACTTCTATGATGGCTGAGGTGGGAATCGAACTCATCGTCACTAGGCTGAGTGAACTCAGAACATATTTAAATATCTTGATAGAGCCTGAAATTGAATCTAGAATGGAAACTTCAATGCTCGGCAAATAGAACACTAACACCAAATACACTGGGAGAATAAACGTTTCTTCTTCTGTTACGTGAAACTTAACACTTATTCCTACATCGGTGATTCTGAATCTATGATCACCTCTCTTGTGCATGCTCTACAGTAGTTTTCAAGCAATTAAATTTGAATGTATAATGTTTCAGTTCAAGGTGCCCGTTGGAATAATATTATCTACCAACTATGTGTGATTACACATGCCATTCTGTCCTCGAAATAACTACTTTACTTCTGTTGCGTTCTAAATCTGAAGACCTAGTCCAATGCAATTGCATTTCGTAGTATATAAATCGATTAATTCTCACAATAAGATGATGTTCAAGATGACATCCAACTTCAATATGCTGAACTAGTGTTTCAAATGTTTAAAAATTGTCATTAAGATGAAACCAAAAATATGGAGTTGCATATAACAACACCCTTATAGAGAAAATACAAATTCTCATTTGACCACCTTATGGTGTAGCGGCTAGCATTCTTGGCTGTCACCCCGAAGGTTCGGGCACGTTTCCTGGCTCTGGCAAGAAATTTAATACAGGACTGAGGGATGGAGCGGTGTACACTCAGCCTCTTGTGGCAAAACTGAGAAGAAGATGGTTCGATTTCCATCTCGGTCATCCGTGGTTTACCACTTTTACTCCAGGCAAATGTCGGGATAGTTCCTGACTTAATGTGACGGCTGCCTCCTCCCAAACCTCACATGCATTGCAAATATACACACTACTAAAGATACAGTTTTTCAAGTTTTTTTTTTTTTTTTAGTTTTACGTGACCGGTAATCATGTGATCGTAAGCCACGGGACCTCCTTTTTACGTGAAATCCGAACCAGAGGACATGGCATTTCACTTCGAAAATCTCACATGTACTGTATTGGCCGGAAATCGAATCCGGTCCACCTTTGTGAGAGCTTGACCGCTGCGCCACCACGCCCGCTCTACTACAGATACCACAATAACAAAAGTCATGAGACAAATTCTACACACACCTAAATACACGGGGCTAAATGGCCACGATGTCGGAATAAAAACAACAACTTGCCTGGAGGGAGTGTAAAAAATTCGGGGGAGAAACACACATAGCATAGCCTCTGTCAGCGCCAGGATTCGAACATACAATCTCCTGAGTTTCTGCAGTTGCCCGCGCGGTCGTAGTGCAGGATTTAATGAGCACTGGTACACCGTGGGTATGTGTCTACGGAGGAAGACAAAGGCAAACTGAATAGATACGCATGCTCAGAGATTACCTTTTTCGTAAAGAGCCCTGTGAAGTAAGTGACGTGGTACAGAGAAAGCCAGACAGATCAGAACGAGAAGCACACCCTCAACTTAAACAGCAGCAGGTTAAGGAATAGCGTGCCTCTAGTAATTGTTTGTGAGAATCGTTACCTCCTTGAACCCAAGTGGCACAAGATTAAGGGTTACGGCTGTAATTTTACCACATTCCCCCTACAATGAGGGCATATATTTTAAGCCCAAGTATCATGTTACACCGCGAACTACTAATTTTCTCGTTAGGACCTGCATCATTTGTCCAAGACATTCTTGCATGTTGGCGTGATTCTATAAAACACGCCACAATAAAGCAATAAAAATTACCATACATTTAAAAAGGCCGCTAATTAAAAGGAAACGTGTAACACGTGCGATTAATGCCCTAACCATAAATTTCATGACTTAGAAATATAGTTTGTTCTTGTCGTAATTGTTTATCCTTACATGCATACATTTTCAATTCAAACTGTTTTGACTCTCAGCTTCCTGTCTAGTCTGCAAACCTCTGTTTACGAACAAGTCGCCTCAATGATCCCCTATTAGCAGTTAATACCGCGGTCTCCACGGCTTGTACACCTCTCACTTTGAAATCATTCAACACTGAATCTAACCATCGCCTACGAGGTCTACCTCCGCTTTTCATGTCCCCTTAAGCCAAACTCATTAACTTCTTAAGTAATTTCTCCTGCCCCATTCTCTTCACATTACCCTATCATATGAGTCGGCTAATACGAACAGTTTCATCTAGCGTGTTCGTTTCTAACTTAGCCTTTATCTCTTCATTACGAGTACCTTCCTGCCATTGCTCCCATCTATTTGTCCCAGAAATCATTCGTGCTACCCTCATATCAGTTGGTCTAGCTTATGTATCAGATACCTGAATCTACCCAGCTCTCACTTCCATACAGCAAGGTCGGTTTAAATACTGAGCAATGTAGGGAGAACTTCGTCAGTACACTAACTTCATTCCTGCTGAATACTGTAGATCGCAACTGATAACTTACTGCATTGGCTTTTCTGCTTTTCGATTCTATTTCTTACGCCATACCACCATCCTGAGAGAATACACAGCCTAAGTACTTAAAATGTTCCACCTGTTCCAATTTAGTTCCTCCTATAAGAATGAAAGGGGAATAATAAGATCTGCCAATAACCAGGAAGAGGTTGAAATAAGAAAAGGAGTACGACAAGGTTGCTCGTTATCTCCGTACTTATTTAATTTTTATGTCCAAGATGCCGTAAGTAGGATATGAGAAGAGATTCAAGTTGGAGTAAATATACATGGGGAAAAGATTGACATGCTCCAATTCGCAGATGACATTGCTTTAACAACAGATAATGAAGATGATCTTCAACAGATACTTCATGTAATGAATAACATATTTAAAAACGAATTTAACATGAAGATGAATAAAACAAAAATACTCGTATGCAGTCGGAACCAGGAAGATCATAGAAGAGCACCAGCAATTTATATCGAGAATGATAGAATGCAACATGTAAAGGAATATAAGTATCTGGGAAGCTTGATAACGTATGATGGGACCAGCAAACGAGAAATTTGGAGTAGAATTATTCAGACAAAGAACGCCTTTTATAGAAAGAAGAATCTCTTCACATCCTGAAGTACAGACCTAAAAATAAGGAAAAGACTGTTGAAGACATACGTGTGGAGTGTGGCTTTGTATGGTAGTGAGATCTGGACAATAGGGAAGTCAGAAGAGAGGAAGTTGATGGCTTTTGAGGCTTGGTGCTGGAGAAGAATGCTTAAGATTAGTTGGATACAACATATGACAAATGAAGAGGTATTCAGAAGAGCAGGAGAAAGTAGAAGCTTTATGAAGAGCCTGAAAAAAAAGAAGAGCAAATATGTTGGGACATATTCTCAGACATAATAACCTGCTAGCAAGAGTCATCGAAGGGATGTTAGAAGGGAAAAACACAAGAGGAAGACCACCACTTGCATACATCACACAGTTAATGACAGACACGAACAAAAAATCATATCGTGAATTGAAGAGGATGGCGGAGAATAGAGGAGATTGGCGAGTTGCTGCAAACCAGCCCCAGGGCTGTTAACTTAAGAGAGACAGATCTGACATTCTACAGTGTGTCCGCAAAGTCCCTCCGCAGTGCGTGTCTCACCTTGCGGGACGTGTTGGGTTGGCATTACATTCATGTTATGTTGTTACAAGGAAACCAATTACATTAAATTAAGTATTGCAATTACATACAAGGTGGGCGGGAAGTAACTAGGTATTATTAAATTGCTGTTATGTTTATAATATTGATAGAATAATATTGGAAATAGCGCAAAAATACATAACATTAATAGTACATTATGCAACGAGACTATAATGGCTATAATTAAGACACGAGTATGTTTATAAAACGAGCGTAAGCGAGTTTTATAATTTACATACGAGTGTCTTAATTACCATTATAGGCGAGTTGCATACGACTGTTTATGTTCGACGATAATTATAACTTAATTATATGTTTTAACATAAACATTCATAAATATCTGTTCAGTCACTAGAATTTTGTGATCGGGTGCTGCGCTGGGTAGGATATCTCTGTTCTCCAAGCTCTCTGGCCGACCGATGCATGCGCTCTGTGTGCTTCAATGCCATATGTTCAGATTGTGCACCAGTATTCAGTGAAACTGTCACCGAAGTCGTTTGAAACCCTCGCGCTGTGTAGAAATTGGATTTGGGGATATTAAGGTACAGTGCTATTTCTTGTCTCATATTCACCAGTTTATTTACGCGAACATATGGACGGTGCACTTTCGGTAATTTATATAGACATGTTGGATTTTGAGCGCATGCGCGAAGGTATCCTTATCTAATTGGTCAAAAAACTGTTTCTTGAGCTGTGATTGGTGGGAGAAACTGTTTCATAATGAAAAATAATGGTATAATGACCATCATTACGATACAGTTTTCAGCCATATAATAGTCAGGGTCGAACATAAATAGTATTGCGATTTTTCATGCCACGTAGTACCAACGGTGGCCGCGAGAGGCGGTACACTCAACAATAACAAAGATGGCCGATCGGCTGACAGTAAGAGAACGAGCACAGATTGCTTCGCGCTATGAGGTGTGGAATTCGATCGTTCTTCGTGAATCGGCTCAATTGCCATTACTGGGTGGCAAAGGATGCTGGAGTTACGGTGGAGAAGATGCAGTCTCGTCCAAAAGTGACCGTGTGGTGTGGAATAACGGCTACAAATGACGTGGGCCATTATCTCCTGCGTAACACAATGAATGGGGAACGCAACCTTTAAATGCTTCAGGATTACGTTTGGCCCACGATATCTGGATGGGAAAATACCGACAACATTATCTTCATGCAAGACGGTGCACTGCCTCACTTTGCAAATGTGCGGAACTGGTTGGATGAGAAGTTTCCAGGACGTTAGCTGGGGAGACGTGGACCTCATGAATGGCCTGCAAGAAGTACAGATCTCATACCCCGTGACTTTTTTTTATGGGTCTGGGCAAAAGAGGAGGTGTAGGAGACGATACCTTGCACATTGGACGAATTGGATGCACGGATTCGGCAAGTTCTTACCAAGGACCCACAAAACTTCCTCCAGAAAGCTATGGATTCCATTCCAGGTCGTTTGAGGAAATTGGTCGTTTCCACAGGTGCCTACATCGAAATGTAATGGAATAAGCCTATGCAATCATATGTCCATATAACTTTGTACATACTGTATTAATTTCAAATAAATAACTCTACAAACATAAAAGTTATACGTCAATTTCAATAGCTAGTTACTTCACGCCCACCCTGTATACGGTACTCACACTATCACACTATCACACTGTACCACCAGTACCTAAAACCTCGTCCACTAAAAACACGCGCTCTTCAGTAGTAAGCATTCCCACTAGACTCAGCTAAAACATGAACTTGACAAGAACACAACTTACAGCGTCAACACTGTCACTCGCTGTCGGCAATAATGAACCGGCATTCCCCAGCCTATCAGTCCAGTTGAAGGTCAACGCGGAACAAGTGCATGCTTATGCCAACTGTTGCGGTGAGACTTTACGTATACAGCGACATGACTGTGCTGCCAAACTAACACGTCCTGCAAGGCAAGACCCGCGCAGCTCGCCGCTGCGGAGATACTTTGCGGAGTTTCTTGAGTTTCTTCCCTACCGACATAACCCTAGTTTTTTAAATACTGCTTTCCATACCATACTCCCTACATTTCTGTTCATGTTCTAACATGTTGGCTTGTAAGCTTTCGACGGAGTCTGTAATTACAACCAGGTCATCAGCATAGGCCAGACTGCTTACCTGGTTTCCAACTAACTGAATCCCACAAAAAATAAAAATAAATAGGAGTAGGTAATATTCACCGCGTATCTACATACGTTCATGAGTCCGCTTGTTAATCAGCATTCAAATCCCGTGACATTTATATTTTGAAAGAATGCAGCGAGATTTTATAAATTGCTAGATAAGTAATAAACTGAGATGATTTTTATTATAAAGGACCGATGGATGTGTGGTGAAGGGGCAATGTGAGGTAGTTGACAGTGGGGTACTTTCTCATTGCTTATCTCACAGAGCCAGTACAGCAGTACTAAAGCTATGGGTAGAATCATTCACAACATTCGTATGACATTACTCAACACCGCCCATGCCTCAGTAGCTTTCATATAATCAATGCCATGAATAAGACTGAGATATAAATTTTGAAAAAAAAGCCACATGGAACTGTAGCCTGTGCCAACAGAGAAATACAAAAGTATTGCATAATCAAGAGGAGAGTTATTATTTTAAAGGAAACAGAAACTGTAAGTTCATGTATATACTGTACTAGGGGGCGTGGTGGCGCAGCGGTCAAACTGTTGGCCATTCAGCACGGCAGACCGGGTTCGATTCCCGGTCAATGCATGTGAGGTTTTTCAAGTGAAATTCGATGTCCTGTAGTTCGGATTCCACGTAAAAATGAGGTCCCGTGGCTTATGATCTCGCGATTAACGGTCACGTAAAACTACAATCGTCTTCTTATAGCCTATACTGTATTCTGTGGTTGCACGAAATACGATACTATTTCAACACTAGCTTAATCATCCTTACACTGTTATTTCAAAGCTAACTAACACCAATCACATCGCTTCGGCTCAGGTCGTGGAGAGGGAAAGTTTGGCGTGTGTAAGAATAAATAAGATCACCACTATTTAAGAAAAAAAGAAAGGCAACATATTATGTTTGTTTAGATAAAAACGACTGTATTGCCTAATTACCGCTTAGTTACAGAAATCTGTTGGCACTGAGGTTGTATAGTTTCATTAACACAATAACCACAGTACGCACGGTCGCCACAGTGAATGTACTGTATTAAGTAGATGGAGTTGTGCCTACAGCAAATCGAATATCTTTCAATATAATACATTCCTCCCTAGTTTCGAAATCGTAAGTATACTACATGGCGATTAATTCATTGTATAATTTTATAATATATTAAATGTGGCGGTTGTGCGAAATACTCAATGCCGCAGTCTTGTGACAAGTGCAAGTTAAGTCTCATCTATAAGAATCGTTTTTCAAGAAATGTTGGGGTCCTTGCCCAATTATATCCTTCCTTATTTATTTTTTAAGTTTTAATACTATGTATAGTCACCATATTGAATAATTCAAGTTGATGTACTCATGTCTTCAGCAGAGTGAAGCTCTGTCATGGTCCTACATTTCTGCCAAGCTTCGAAGCAGAAAGTTCATTAGATTGATTTTAATACTCAAGATAGCGGATGTGAGTAATCATTTAGGTGATGAATCTGTTATTTTGCAAAACAACCTCAACTTCTGTATTCTACTAATTTGTTAGCCTATTTTCATTTATGAAAAAATAGACTTATGAGATCACTTTTTGTCCGTGTGTCTGTGTGTGTGTGCGTGTGTGATGGTGTGTTTCCCCCTAATAACTTCTAAACAGTTGTACCGATTTCAATGCAACTCGGTAAGTTCATAGCACTACTCCGGACGACCCCGACCGTGCCCTTTAAATTTTGTTACGTCTCACCAATCCAACATGGCGGCTGTGAGAAATATTTCACCAATATTACCGATATCACCCTGGAATATTTTACGGTGATAAAGGGAACTACTAGAAGTTCACCTATGTGAAGTTTGAAAACCTGGTAACTACGAAACCAACATAGCGGCCAAGCGAAGTTGCGACATTTAAATAGACGTTTCTCGCGATTTAACCAACCAAACGTAATAAAACTTGGTTCAGTATATGTTGATACACATTGTGATAAACCGACATCTAACTTCGTTCAATTGTTTACGTAACATCAAGATGGCGTCTGTGCGAAGTATTTCACCGGCATTCTATATATCTGAAACTATTAGCGGTATCACCCTGAAATTTTGTAAGGAGATAAACGGCACTACTGGAAGTTCATCTATAAGACTTTCAAAAACCGGTTAACTACAAAACGAATATGGCGGCCAAGCGAAGTTGAAAATATTAAATAGACCTTTCTCGCGATTTAATGATCCAAACGCAATGAATGTTTATACACATTGTAATGCACTGGTATCTAATTTAGTTCAATTGTTTACATAACCTCAAGATGGCGGCTGTGCGAATTTTAAATTATTTTTTTTTATTTCTTGTGTCGTAACCATGCGATTGAAGTGAAAGTTTAAATAATGAACCTAGGCAATAATTTTCCTTTAATTGTACATGACTCTATGGCCTATACATTTAACAATCCAACATGGCGACCATCCAAAATATTTAGATGGATCTCAATATCTACAAATCTATTATAGCAATCAAACTGAATTTTTTAATCTTCATAACGGGCTATGAACATAAGTTCACCTATAGGACTGTCAATAACTTGGTGATCACAAATCCAACATGGCGGCGACGCGAAGTATAAATATTCACATGGTCGCTTCTCGCATTTTAGCCATCCGAGTGCAGTGACACTTGCTACAGTAAATCCTTATGCAAATGTTAATCCACTGGCATCTAATTTTTTTTCAATTGTTCCCATAACCACAAGATGGCAGCTGTGCGAAATTTTTAAATCTCGTTTTTACTTCTTGTGTCCTAATCATGCGATTGAAGTTTGAATACTACACGTACACAATAATCTTCATGAAACAGTACATAACTCTAAGACTTACATATATAAAAATCCAACATGGCGACCATCCGCAATATTAAGTTGGTTCTCGATGTCTACGAATCTATTACAGCAATCAAACTGAAATTTTGTGTGTTGATAGAGGCAATTAAGATAAGTAGGATATATTAAAATAGGCTGTATAGTTCTTAACGGAACTACTTGTTGATTTTTGTATAATTAAAGTGAATAATTTTGGAGCTATGAATTCTAGTATCAAAATTCTAAATGGCACCTTATTTGCAGTTGGCAGTAAGTAATAATGTAATTGAAAATAAGAAAAGTCCGATGTCCTCCGTAAGACGACTCGATGAATTTTATTAGCCTATTTTCAATTTTGAAAAAAATAGGCTTATGAGATCACCTTTTGTGCGTGTGTGTGTGCGTGTGTGCGTGTGTATGTGAGGAGTGTGTGTGTGTGCCGCCCCCCCACCCACTCCCTAATAAATTCTAAACAGCTGGAAGGATTTCAATGAAACTCGGTAGGTTTATAGCACTATATCGGACGACCCCGACCGTGACCTTCAAATTTTGTTACGTCTCATCAATCCGACATGGTGCCTGTGCGAATTATTTCACCAGCATTCAATTTCTCCGAAACTATTCCCGATATCTCCCTGGATTTTTTACGGTGATAAAGGGAACTAATAGAAGTTCACATATGTGACTTTTGAAAAACTGGTAACTACAAAACCAACATGGCGGCCACGCGAATTTGCAAATTTTAAATAGAGTTTTCTCGCGATTTAACCAACCAAACGCAATAAAACTTGGTACAGTATATGTTTATACACATTGTAATTCACCGACATCTAACTTGGTTCAATTGTTTACATAACCACAAGATGGCGGAGGTGCGAAATATTTCACCGGCATTCTATATCTCTGAAACTATTAACGGTATTACCCTGAAATTTTGTACGGAGATAAAGGGCACTACTGGAAGTTTATCTATAAGACTTTCAAAAACCGGTTAGGAACTACAAAACGAACATGGCGGCCAAGCGAATTTGAAAATTTTAAATAGACCTTTCTTGCGTATTAATGTTCCAACCGCAGTGAAATCTGGTACAGGAAATGTTTATATACATTGTAATGCACTGGTATCTAATTTAGTTCAATTGTTTACATAACCTCAAGAGGGCGGCTTTGCGAATTTTAAAATTAAGTTTTTATTTCTTGTGTCGTAATCATGCGATAGATGTGAAAGTTTGAATAATGAACCTACGCAATAATTTTCCTTTAATTGTACATGACTCTATGGCCTATACATTTAACAATCCAACATGGCGACCATCCGAAATATTTAGACGGCTCTGAATATCTACGAATCTATTATAGCAATCAAACTGATTTTTTATGTTAATAGGGGCTATGTACTTAAGTTCAGCTTTAGGACTTTAAATAACCTGGTGATCACAAATCCAACATGGCGGCGATGCGAATGATAAATATTCACATTGACGTTTCTCGCATTTTAACCATCCGAGTGCAGTGAAACTTGGTACAGTAAATCTTTATACGAATGTTAATCCACTGGCATCTAATTTATTTCACTTGTTTCCATAACCACAAGATGGCAGCTGTGCGAAATTTTAAAATCTTGTTTTTACTTCTTGTGTCCTAATCATGCGATTGAAGTTTGAATTCTACACGTACACAATAATCTTCATGTAACAGTACATAACTCTAGGACCTACATACATAAAATCCAACATGGCGACCATCCGCAATATTTAGTCGGTTCTCAATATCTAGGAATCTATTACAGCAATCAAACTGAAATTTTGTATGTAGATAGAGGCAATTAACATAAGTAGGATATATGATAATAGGCTGTATAGTTCTTCACGGAACTACTTGTTTTTATGGAATTCTCGACAGGCGTTCAAGGATTATAAGTGGGTGGTCTACAGACAGACAAAAAGGCCCTGATTGATCTCATAGTCCTACTTTTACATCATTACTTTAACATGTCAAAAATAGGATAGAAATGTATACTTGAGCCAATCTAACTGCCGATAATGATCGATATAAACACATTTTGAACCAAATAGACGTCGCACATGTCTGGCTTTCGCCTCGTTAAACTTTCTTTCCAGCGTCTTGGAACAAACTTTTCTCTTCATCTCTCCCGCAAGTAAGCTGTTAGCTACTCTGAGGTCTGTAACTTTGCGTCACTTCCAACGGGCAGCTCTGATTCCCACTAACAACTTTATAAAGAAACTAAATATCACAATAGTCTTTAATATCGAACAAGACATGTGTGATGTTAATAACGAGTGAGAATAGTATTTCAAACGCAATGTGATCAGTGACATGACTTCAGGTAATAGTTCCCCTTGAACAGGCTATAACTGTTGAGTAAGACTTGAAAATGAGATTTTCTACAGGGTCTTTCTCTCAAAGTTGGGCCGGCCACACGGCAGGTCCAGCACTGCAGGTAGAAGGTCGAGCCAAAGGTCAGACGTGCACATTGAAACACGAAGCTGAGACAATGCGACGCAGCATTTGACTTCGTTATTTCGTTTATAGCCTATTTTAAGTTACACGTGTTATAAGTTTATAACGTGTGCACGTGGTTATTGTTTAATTCTTATTGTGTTTCAAAATTTTATAACGTGTTATTGCTAAATGTTAAAGCCTATTGCTTCAATTTGTATTTATAGGGGAAAATGAAACATAAGGTTTGTGCAACAGCACTCTAGATAAACTGAAACTAAACATCACGAGAGAAATTGAGGCTATCTCTGTAGATAAATTCATGCGTGTGAATGAAAATTTCCTTAGAATATGCCAGAAATGTGTAGATGCAGATGGAAGACATTTTCGAACATCTTCTGCGACAATGATTTTACTTTGATTCATCTTCATTTCCCCTTTTCCAGCTGACACCGGGTGGGGGTTATTCTGTGTGCTTGTTATGTACATGTGATTCGTACGGGCGCTCTTTCGACCCCAAGCTCAGTGAGTTGCCATGTGCTCGTCCGACCCTCCACGCGCCGCGCGGCCGGGCACTTTGAGTAAAAGACTCTGTAGGATTCAATTCCAATTTGGGGCTTTCTGACTAACTCTCGTATCGTCCTTAGAGATCACGACAAACTCAACGATATGTAGTAACTTTCTCTCAGTGTCCTCTTCATATAATACATGGAAATAAGTTCTGGTCACGGTGAGGTCCGCAATGGTGTCTGTGATACAGAAGATTCGGGCTAGAATTCCTAGTGGGGTCTCAATTTCGACAATATGGCTGAGCTGTCAAAACGTACGTGTTGGTTGGAGCATGTGTTCTTACAAAGTAGGCAGCTATCAGTTGGTAGACTTGCCTTCAAAAGGGCTGAATTTGCCACGAGGTTTTTGCGTTTCTTTAGGTTTGATCATGTAGTTCAGGAATTGTTGTTGTTAATTCATTTGGGTGTTTTGCGATATTGTGGTTCTATGGCCCTGTGTGCATGGGTGTCCGTGGAATCTGTCTGATAACCTGTGTTATTGTGATGGCTATAATAGTGCGTGTATTTGAAATTCAGGTGAGGATTGGGAAGGAGGCAACCGTGGCCTTAAGTTAGGAAGCATCCCGGTATTTGCCTGGAATAGAAGTGGGGAACTTTCTTGATGGCTGAGGTGGGAATCAAATTCTCTTCTCAGAGGCGACTGCTAAGAATGCTAACCACTAGGTAGGCACAAGATATTACAAACAATAAGTGATAGGACGTACCATTAGAGTGTCAGACATATTTATATAATGTTACTAAACAATTTTCCCCCGCTAAACCACTCACCTGTTACTGTGTTTTCATGACTTTTGGGGCTTTCTGACGTGGCGAATAATATGTTACCGGCTGCCTAACCACACCCCTTTCCTAGGGATGGATGGCCTCGCAGTTTCTCCCCTTAGAACTACAATAGTTAACTAGCAAAATACCCCTACCATCCTGTATACAGGGATGTTACAAACTTTCAGGGATGATGGAGGGATTTTAGTATCTACAACCATCTCTTGATGAATCCAGTACATTTGCATTTGTCTGTTGGCACAGGCTAGATTAAAAGGTGGCTTTTCCCCGATGACTCAGTCTCACTCATGGCTGTGATTATATGGAAGCTACTGAGGTATGGGTGGTGCTTAGTAATGACATTCAGGGCACAGTCAGTGCCTGTGGATGCTGTCAAAGGTTCTACTAATAGGGTTAGTACTGCTGTTCTGACTCAGTGAGGAAAGCAATGGAAAACTAGCTCACTCCTCATCTTGCCTAGTACGCCTCAATATAGCGCTGCCTTGGTTTTTTTGTGGGTATCTACCCACAAAACCTAACGGCGGTGCTTTTGAGGATCCAACCAGCCTTCGGGCTGACTACCTAACAGACAGTATCTACAAGATAAAGTGACATTTTAGAGTTAAATCATATTGTGTTTTAATTTCAAATTTTCAACTATTTCTTTCTTTATTTATATTCAGTCACTTATTATGTTATTGAAGACTCCGTGGCTTAGGCGGCAGCACGCCAGCCTCTCACCGCTGGGTCCGTGGTTCAAATCCCGGTCACTCCATGTGAGATCTGTGCTGGACAGAACGGAGGCAGACAGGTTTTTCTCCGGGTACTCCGGTTTTCCCTGTCAAAATTTCATTCCATAAACACTCTCCACTATCATTTCATTTCATCTGTCATTCATTTGATCATTGCCCCAGAGGAGTGCGTCAGGCCTCGGCAGCCGGCACAGTTCATATCCTCGCCGCTAGATGGGGGCTTCATTCATTCCATTCCTGACCCGGTCGGAGACTGGAAGCAGACTGTGGATTTTCATTTTCACTTATTATGTTATTGTAACTTTAGGGTAAACTTCTCCCACCTTTCCTTATGGTGCACCATAATACGTTTAAGGATAAGAATGTTTTTTAGTCTTAAGCTTTCCAACCACCTATTTTCCTTGCCATTTTAATCTATATCGGCTGATGAAGGGGCCAAAACAATTAGGCCTCGAAATAGGTCACCAATGACCACAATGTGATCATTTATGAAAATAGAGGTATTGATTAGGCGGAACTTTTGCCACAATTATTACTAATGATTGAGGAAGGCAAATGGATCAATGTGAGATAAGGAACCTTGGTACGGAAAGAATCGTCTTGAAGCCTTTGAGATGTGGTGCTATCGTAAGATGATAAATGTGACGTGGAGAGACAGGATACCGATCAAAAACGTTCTCGACACCGTGAACCAACGGAGATCAATCCTACGCACAATCCGTAAACATCGTCTCGCATGGTGGGGTCACACAATGTGCCACTCCAATTTAATGAGAACTGTAGCAGAAGAGTTCATTGAGGGAAAATATACACGAGGAAGACCTAGAAATACCATCCTTAAACAAATCCTAAACGACATCCAAGCACAGAATTATAATTCAATGAAGGAAGCGGCAAATGACAGGACGATCTGAACATGCTTTTATGGCAACTGATCAGTCTTAAGACTGCAAACCGATGATGATGAGTACGTTATAAGCATACTGCTACTCATTTACACCGTTTGCCTGCACACGTTGATGGCGTTTACGGGTGTTTACAAGTGGCAACCCATGTTGTTTGCTTCCGGCACTTTATGGAACGCCTGTGGGATGAAATTCCGCAACCCCGACGAATGTTTAGAACTAGAATTGAGGACGGTTGTAACATCATCACGGATACACCCTGAATACTGTATGGCCTATAGTTGGCATATTAAGGGGAGTGAGTTGGGGTGGGTGTATGAGTGAAACTTGTATAATTGGGTAATTTTTCCCGCCTCAAGATGGTAAATGGAGTACACTCACTCTCGTTAGGTAGAACGGAGAGAGTGTGGCCGCCATTGAATTGTGCTTTTCCGTTGTTTCCCACTCTTACTCGAGGCAAATGCCGGGATGTTTCCTAACATAAGGTGACGGCTGCCTCCTTGCCAATCCTAGTTTCAATTAAAAATACACACACTATTACCATCATCACAATAACACAGGTCAAGAGAAAAATTCTACATGCAACCAAGAATACGGGGCTAATTGACTAGAATGTCGGAAGCCCCTAAAAATGATGCAAGAATAACAAGATGGGATATAGACTCTGTATATTAAGGCCAATTCAGGGAGAAAAAACTTATAACCTAGGTAGTATTATAAATGGGACCACCTCGTGGTGTAGCGGCTAACGTTATTGGTTGTCCCTCCAAAGGTCCGAGTTCAAATCCCGGCTTAGCCAAGAAATGCAATTCTGTCTGAAAGCAGGCGGGGTACATTGAGACTCGTGGGGAAAAACTGTGAAGAGATGGTTTCGGTTTTTACCTCGGCCATCATGAAAGAGGTTTTCCGTGGTTACCCAATTCTACTTCAAGCTAATGCTCGAGATAATTCATAAGTTTGCACCGCGTTGTGCTCTTACGTTAAACAAAATAGCAGAGGCGTGAGGAAATACAGTAGAAGTGAAAACAACACCTTAAACAGGATCGCTAAGGAGCGGGGAAAGGATGTCTCTTTCGATGCGTGCTGGGCCCAAGATTCCGGATCGAAAGAAAGATACTTTCCAAAAAAGGAATCGGATGAATTGTTTAAAACAAATCAAAAGCGGAATTGAAATTATCTAATTGATCGAGGAACCCAGAAGCGTGAAGGTCGTGACTGCGTTACAGTACGAAGCCAAGACCGACGAAATCGGACGAGAGATGAGGGAACTTAAAATTACAAATGAAAGAGGACGAAACCAAGTGAACTATTTACTATTGTATTTAAAGTAAACTAAAACAGGTGCGCATAAGAGTAAGGATATATCTAAACACAAAATGAAAGGTAAACGCGAAGAGGTATAAAATCGCTTAATAACAAATAAAATAAAATTAATGATTAAAGATGGTACCTAAGAAAGGGGGACACAAAAACAATCTCAAGAGAAAAGTGTATAAATGAACTTAAACACTAACAAAGATGAAACAAGATTAATTAAAAAGTACTTACAATCAATGTGCAACTAAACCGTAAGCGCGACTCGATAACCAAAATTTAAAATACAAAAACAAAACAAAAACGAAAAAGATAGAGAGTATGGATGAGTCGAATAAGAGAACACCTCTACTTACGAGGATGACCTGGACTAGAATGCCCCTCGCCAAGAACAGACTTCCAAAAAGCTCATGATGTTGTGAAATCATGGGGAAAGGGGGGGGGGGGGGAGTGGTGGGGATGAGAAGGGTACGTATGTAGGAAACGGGGGGGGGGGGGGAGAGGGGGGGATGACACGGAGTTACGTAATATAACGAAGCCAGAGGAAACAACACAAAATTAACACATAAAAATAAAGGAAAATGAGTATTACATTAAATTAATTGACATTACCGGGACAGGAAATGAAAGGAAAAATCGATCAGCTAAGAAATATGCTTTGTAGGAAAATATAGGCTTACGTAGAGGTAGTTATGTCTAAATATAACGACATACGAAGAAACAAAGGAATTAAGGCATGACGAATGGACAGTGACTAACACAAAGACCATCGCTCACACACTTTTCCTAAAACAGAGGGAAGGATCAAATAGGAGGCGAAATGAGACATGGCTCCGTTACTCCAATGATACCTTGACCCAAAAAACAAACTCTGATACGACAATCAAATGAAAGATACCTCGAAAGAGTGCACATCAATTTGTGACGTAATACAGAGCGTTGGTAAGCCTCGCAGAAAAGTAGCATATATTTCAGACCTGAGAGATTTGAGTAAAAATAAAACCGATTACATGAAAGGTAGGGATGACAAATAAACACAGAGGCTTCGCTAAACTAACGTAAACAAAGGCGAAGGGACTTGGGTTCATGGATCGAATTCACATCATCATAAGAAAGGGAAATTGATAAACTGAAATTCAAAAATGATAGCATGCCAGATAAAACCAAGTGATCGAATCGTACTTACGTTTAGTTGCGTTGGGCACGGGCGAAAAGCCCGACACACCTAGGCTGTGACCGTTTCACATGATGGTCAGAAATGGAAGGAAGCCACCTTCTCTAAAAGGAACGCAGTAACGCCGCTCGGGAAAAATAAGTCGTAGAACTCCCCCTCTCCAGAACATAAAGGGGGCCAATGGGAGAAGCAAAGCTTAGTAACAAGTTATGCTTCAACCAATGGTAACACAGTGTCAGTAGGGGTGAAAAGTTTCACCATCTGACGAAACATTTACGCAGAATTACAAAGTTTGAACGCAGTAGGTGAGACAGAGAAACGTATGTCACAATAATGCGACATGAAGGAAATGATGATAATAATAATATGACAAAAAATAATGAACCTGATAAAAACGGTTCAAGTTACGGGCACGGCCGCATCCTTTCCAATCCTCGCCTAAAATACAAATACACACACTAACAGAGACAACACAACAATATACTCTGAATGACGACTAGAACTACAACTAAAGGTACAACTGCTACCACACAGGTTATGAAACAAATCCTACATAGGCCTACATCTAAGTACACTAGACTAACATATGACTAATATGTCACAAGCACCTAAAAAATAAGCAAGAAACATCAGGATGGTTCGTATATTGACCCTCCAATACACGCGCTGCGGCTTTTCGACCGCAGATATGAGTTTTGTGCTACAATCCAGTGAATAGTGGCTTGAAGGGCATCCCTTGTCACCTTATCCTAGTTCGGGTCTCCAGCATTCAGCTTATCACAACACACCTTTCAGTTCGCTATGACTGGCTGCGTGGCTCAGCGGTAACATTCTCGCTTACTGGGCCCAAGGTTGCAGGTTCGTATCCTGGCGCAGTCAGCTGGCATTTGAGGGTGCACAAATGCGCGGGGCTCGTGTCAGTAGATTTAAAATTCTGGCACCCCGGCGTCTCTAAAATCCAGATAAGTTAAAAGGGACGTAAAAACAACATTATTATTTTCCTGTAAGCCTAGATGATAAACTAGTCACCGGCCGCGAAAGTCTACGATCTAAATTATTATTATCAGTTCGCTATCTATTGTCTCTGCGGACTGTTGAGTTATGGCACCGTGCTTTCCACCGCGGGCTTGTAGTGCTGTGCTATACCGTACTCGCTCCAATTTACGTATCGCAGTGCTATGAAATGAATCCAGAAGTAAAAAGGATAAATTACTTGCTTGATAATATTGAAAAGGAAGAGAGACAGAATGAAGTTTTATTGAGAGAGCAATGTGCTGTCACGAAGAGGATTTTTCACGAAGACAACGAATATGGGATTGAATTGTCTTCTTCAGAAGAGGAAATATCAACAGCATAGAAGAGAGTGCCACAGAAGTTTCGGCTAATAGTGAAGAAGGTGCTGGAACTGATGATTATGCCAGACTTGAGGTGGCCCCTCTACCTCCTCAGTGTACAGCGTTACTGAGCATCGACTTTAAGAATTCTGAGTTGTATATAATTTTATATTTTTAGTTTTATTGTAGCTTTTAGTATATAAAGATGTGTGTATGATTTTAAATGGTATTTTATATGTGAACTTGGGTTAAATAAAAGGATAAGTGACTTAATTCCACGAAAAATAAATGAAACTTTAACTACAAAGAACATTAATATCATTAAAATAAGGGTGTCTTCCTGATTGCGGTCATTCCAGATTGCGTTCACCTCATTAGTAGTCCAGATTGCGGTCACTTTCATTTTAAGGAAGAGCTGTAAACATTCCAGCGTCCAGATTGCGATCACTTTTCTTGGGAGACCAGTCCGGTTGTAACTGCCCTGGGGATTTCCTCACCTTTCACTTCCACCCCTCTTGCCAATCTTGAGGAACATGGCATGTGTCAGTTCTCTTTGGTCCTGATACACTACATTAGCTGCAACCATAATGTTCAATTTTTCTGTTTACTAACCGTGTTCTGTATCGTTATGGAGTTTATTGAAACGGAGAAGGGTAAGCCGTGTGTTTTACTGAATGGTTATAGTTACAGACAATAAAGAACGAGTAAACGTGGTGTTATTACATGGCTTTGTTTGAAGGAGGTAGTGAAATATCAGTTTCCCTTCTCATCCACAAAAGGTATGAGTCAGTCGGGAAGAACCAAGAACCAAAGACCGGTCTCCCAAGAAAAGTGATCGCAATCTGGACGCTGGAATGTTTATAGTTCTTCCCTAAAATGAAAGTGACCGCAATCTGGACTGCCAATGAGGTGAACGCAATCTAGAATGACCGCAATCAGGACACAACCAAAATAAATGCTGCCAAATTAGCATTACTTAAAGTAAATTGCGGTCTTTTCACCCACACGCGTGTTCTCGTGTAACAATACTCCACGCGTGTCTGGAGGGTTAAGGCCAATTCAGGGGACCTAGATCACCTCATTACTCGCGCTAATACGTGGGCAGAACAATTCGTTTCAGGTTCTAGAATTAGATTGTTTGGAAACATTGTGACGACTGGTGGTAAAAGCAGTCGAGATGGATTACATTTGACAGGGGGTTGTGCCTTATCAGCGTGGGGTTAAGTTTCACAGCTCTGGCTGACACGCACGCGACTCACTCCCATTTAAGTCGCTCGTTAAACATGATATGAAAACACACCTGTAGGCAATGCTATACGTGCCGCAGCATATTACCACCTTCCGGCTCCTTCATAGCCACTTACAACCCCCCAACAACTAGCATTATCGACACGGGAGAGCACGCCACTCAAATGTGGTAGATTATAACAAGCTTCATTCCGTGAGGAGGTCCTCGTTCGAACAACACAAGCAGAAGAGCTTTGTTGATGTTATTGAATCGCTTAGGTGCTTTGCAATATCGTAGTCATATAGGCCCGGCATTTGGATGTGTGTGGAACCTGTCGCTGTTATAGCCGTAGTAGTGTGTGTATTTTTTATTAATTGAGGCTAGGATATGGGCAGGACAACCGTGGTCTGAATTTAGGTATCATCCCGGCATTAGTATGGAGTAGATGTAGGGGCGAGGGGAAACCCACTCAAGGATTTCTGAGGTTGGAATCGAACACACCACTTTTCAGTCTCAAAAACAAATACAAGCACTACTATAAATAATACACACACCCCAGTACTTGGGGCAAAATGACCACGATGGTACAAGCCCCTAAATAAATCATCAACAAAGAAAGCTTGTGGTTTACGTGACCGTTAATCTCGCGATCATAAGCTGCTGAACCTCAAATCTTATCCCACTTTTTTATATTTACATGGAAAGAATGCTAAGCTGGAAGGATGTACATTGTACCATAACCAGACTAATATATAACAAGTAGTTCTGTGAAGAACTATACAGCCTATTTTCATATATCTTACTTATGTTTACTGCCACTATCAACATACAAAATTTCAGTTTGATTGCTATAATAGATTCGTAGATATTGAGAATCGACTAAATATTTCGGATGGTCGCCATGTTGGATTTTATATATGTAGGTCCTAGTTATGCACTCTTACATGAAGATTATTGTGTATGTGTAGCATTCAAACTTCCATCGCATGATTAGGACACAAGAAGTAACAAGGAGATTTTAAAATTTCGCACAGCTGCCATCTTGTGGTTATGGAAACAATTGAAATAAATTAGATGCCAGAGGATTAACATTCGTATAAGGATTTACTGTACCAAGTTTCACTGCACTTGGATGGTTAAATTGCGAGAAACGTCCATGTGAATATGTATACTTCGCGTCGCCGCCATGTTGGATTTGTGATCACCAGGTTATTTAAAGTCCTATAGGTGAACTTAAGTTCATAGCCCCTATGAACATAAAAAAAACAGTTTGATTGCTATAATAGATTCGTAGATATTCAGAGCCGTCTAAATATTTCGGACGGTCGCCATGTTGGATTGTTAAATGTATAGGCCATAGAGTCATGTACCATTAAATGAAAATTATTGCGTAGGTTCATTATTCAAACTTTCACTTCGATCGCATGATTACGACACTAGAAATAAAAACTTAATTTTAAAATTCGCACTGCCGCCATCTTGAGATTATGTAAACAATTGAACGAAATTAGATACCAGTGCATTACAATGTGTATAAACATTTCCTGTACCAGATTTCATTGCGTTTGGAACATTAAATCGCGAGTAAGGTCTATTTAAAATTTTCAAATTCGCTTGGCCGCCATGTTCGTTTTGTAGCTAACCGGTTTTTGAAAGTCTTATAGATGAACTTCCAGTAGTGCCCTTTATCACCGTACAAAATTTCAGGATGATACCGCTAATAGTTTCAGAGATATAGAATGCCGGTGAAATATTTCGCACATCCACCATCTTGTGGTTATGTAAACAATTGAACCATGTTAGACGTCGGTGCATTACAATGTGTATAAATATATACTGTACCAAGTTTTATTGCGTTCTGTTGGTTAAATGGCGAGAAACGTCTATTTAAAAGTCGCAAATTCGCGTAGCTGCCATGTTGGTTTTGTAGTTACCAGTTTTTCAAAAGTCACATAGGTGTACTTCTACTAGTTCCCTTTATCACCATAATATATCTCAGGATGATATCAGGAATAGTTTCGGAGATATTGAATGCTGGTGAAATATTTCGCACAGCCGCCATGTTGGATTGGTGAGACGTAACAAAATTTGAAGGGCACGGTCGGGGTCGCCCGGAATAGTGCTATGAACTTGCCGAGTTTCATTGAAAACACTCCAGCCGTTTAATAGTTAATAGGAGTGACACACACACACACTCCTCACACACACACACCCACACACACACGCGCACACACACACGGACAAAAGGTGTTCTCATAAGCCTATTTTTTTCAAAATTGAAAATAGGCTAAAAATGAGATGGTGCGTGTCTGTCTGTGTGTTAATCACGCAAGAACCACTGGTCCGATTTAAATAAAATTTTGCATGGATGTAGCTGATTTACCAGGTTAACATACAGGCTACTTTTGATTTCGATATTTTGCACTATTTAAAAATGGTGACCATTTTTGTGACGTCACTGCACGCTATTGTTTCAAAATTTCATATTTCCATTTCAAATAAAAAAGAGAACGCTAAGAAATAGCAAACTTTTGATGGCATATACGAGGTTTTAAATTTAATTTTCTATCCGAAAGGTCATTATCACCTTTCGTGTATCTCCAACGGTTAGCGAGTAGAACCTAAATTTGTGCTATAAAACACGGCCAACGCCGAGCGATGTTAGTCTATAGCGCTCAAACCACTAGACCAAGAGAGCTGAAATTTTGCATGTTGGTTGATCCTAGGTTGTATAGTGCTTTCTACTTTGGACGGTACGCTTTCTTACTTTTTATAGATTTGTTTTCTCTTAACTGATAATTTCTGTTGGCCAATATTTATCTGATTTTTGTCGTGTTTTATCATAATCAGAAACCCAAATTCACAGACGAATGTATCGAAGTCTACCAACTGTCACATTAGTTTATTTAGTTTTCATAATTAACCTTACTGCAGAACTGGGCAAAGATATTTCAATAAAGTTGGTATTTTGCCTTTCACGACCAATGAAACCCCGCACAAAACACGGCGTAAACATAGAAAAGTTGCTGAGTTTTAATTGCTTGGCCCTGAAATTCAATATACAATCATTTTGGAAGCCTTTATAGGGAGGTGAAGGACTGTTTTAGCGTTTAGCTCTCGCAGTAAAGTACCGGAGGTGTTCTAGATAAGAATTGAGGTATCGCGCAGTTTGCTACTCCTTTGGTGGTCCGTAAATGTACCACAAGAGCTCGCTAATGAACCATCTCGGAGTTACTAGGCGAAATCGCGCACAAGACAGCATAAACTTAGAAAATTTGCTGTGATTAAAACTGAGTTTGTTGTTGTTACTTGGGATGATTAAAGTTTGTTTTGTTACTGTTACTCTTTATTATGACATGATACGTAGCTCCCGCAATATTACTTATTGCGGATATGACAATTGCTACTAAGTTTGATGTATTTTTAGCATACTGTTTATATGTTTAAATATAGTATGAAGACGTTCAACGATAGGTGTTCAATACTTAAGAAAGATTATTTATCTTTTACTACATACTGTAGAAGCTGATATTTATTTCCAATATATAAACGCTCTTTACTACCTACAAAGCGGAGGCAGACAGGTTTTTCTCCGTATACTCCGGTTTTCCCTGCCACAATTTCATTCCAGCAACAATCTCCACTACCATTTCATTTCATCTGTCATTCATTTAATCATTGCCCCAGGGGAGTGCGACAGGCTTCGGCAGCCGGCACAGTTCATATCCTCGCTGCTAGATGGGGGTTTCATTCATTCCATTCCCTGACCCGGTCGGTCGACTGAAAGCAGGCTGTGGATTTTCACTTTCCTACTCCTGATTAATAATTGGGTGAGTGAAAATGCATGTAGTCTACACATGTAGTTGGTAACATGGAAATAACATAACTACATTACGAATGTGTGATTATATTAATTATTTAGGCCAGCAAGTACTAAATGTCGTTCGAAGAACGGGTACTTCAGCTATTTCACAATAAACCAAGGCCTAAATTAGGCGTTTTTAACGAGTTAAAAAACATATAGACCTGTAACACTTAAATATAACTCATTAGCTTATGCGAGGCGGGGAAGACATTGGTCGTTAATACAGTAGTTGAGATCGTCCTTTACAATACATTGGCGTACATCATCACAGGTTAGATCATTGCCGGCTCAAGACAACAAAGCAAGGTTTGAAGAAGCACAACAGATGGCGAGGACAACATTTTTGCTTAGCGCTTATAACACTGTACACAAAACCACAGGTAGAGCGCAGCACTATACTGAGGTAGTAACCAACAGACCTCACAAATTTCAGTCCGGAGTGAGCAGTGAACAGGAGCGGACGCCATAGGACTCAGGTTTCGTATAACAGATAAGTTTAAATAACATTACTCCATTTAAGCGCAGTGTATAATTTGTGCATTATAACCACACACAATAGGCCACCAATTTAAATAGGAACGGTTGATTTAGAATATAAATAACAAAATAGTGTCGACATCATTTCCTGAATCTAGTCGCAATATTAACTCAATAGAACACAGGTTAGTCTAACATATTTAAAATACATCAACATTAAGGCAACAACCATAGAAGTGAACAATAACATCTGTAAATAAGTTTGACGCGTTACACAAGTGTTTACGAACCTGTGTATTCTGAACGTTGTATATAATATTTGTACATAAGTGTAATTCATAAACATCGTAATTAACTAAGCCTAAATGAGCAGGGGCCAACGGCCTAGCCATGTTGAAACACCGGATCCCATGAGAACTCCGCAGTTAAGCAACATTGGGCGCAGTCGGAACTTGGATGGTATGCCGGTTCTATGCAGTGCGTGCTGTTGGCCAACATAAGGAGGAGCGGAAAGGCCCTGGCCACCCTACCGCACGTAAACTCCGGCTGGGGGTAGCCTCTTCGGTGGCTCGGACTTGCCTTCGGGCAGAATACCAATTAATTAAGTGAGCAGGATCTGAGGATGAACTCTTGACGTTCGAAACATGTCATCCAATTTAAGTACCCCCATTTTTATACAAATAAGCGTGTTATTTTGTGACAAATATCTTATGTAATTCCTTTTTTTTTTCATATTAGGGCATATAAATACCGTATTTGTTTTCCCGCTTAATGTAATTGGGCACAAAATTCGTTTTGACCGACTGGAAATATTTCTTTATTATTACTTCAAAAATCTCTCATGCAAATTTCCGGGAATCGAACCTGGTCCACCTTAGTGAAAGGCAAGCAGCTTGACCACTGCACTATCACGCCCCTTAAATCAACAACAACAACAACAACAACAACAACAACAACAACAACAACAACAACAACAACAACAACAACAACAACAACAACAACAACAACAACAACAACAACAACAACAACAACAACAACAACAACAACAACAACAACAACAACAACAACAACAACAACAACAACAACAACAACAACAACAACAACAACAACAACAACAACAACAACAACAACAACAACAACAACAACAACAACAACAACAACAACAACAACAACAACAACAACAACAACAACAACAACAACAACAACAACAACAACAACAACAACAACAACAACAACAACAACAACAACAACAACAACAACAACAACAACAACAACAACAACAACAACAACAACAACAACAACAACAACAACAACAACAACAACAACAACAACAACAACAACAACAACAACAACAACAACAACAACAACAACAACAACAACAACAACAACAACAACAACAACAACAACAACAACAACAACAACAACAACAACAACAACAACAACAACAACAACAACAACAACAACAACAACAACAACAACAACAACAACAACAACAACAACAACAACAACAACCACCAGCTTTAGCTATCTTATAGTATGTAACTGCAGTGTTTCAACTCTCAAAGACATAAATCACAAGTAATAGCATTGTTGAGGAAGCTGTATACCTCCATTGCTGTTTAAAGATTCCCTAGGTGGATACTGCGAGATTAAGGTAAAAGTAGCGTACTTACTCGGCAAGACGAGCGCTCTATATCGCTCCCTCAGGCACTACTAGCAACACACGGGGTATCGAGTATCAACTCCTCCGCTTCGTAACCAAATCCACCTCCAAGATCATATCGTGTTCTAATTCTCATGCTGTAACCTACAGCATGCTGCAAGTGTTGCCATTTTACCAATTTTATCCAAGGATCAACGAACGGCTTTCAGACATTTTTCGGTGGAAATATATCTATCGAGTTACAGAACACACCAATTTAATCATCGGTCAAATGCAAGGATTGTTCCTAACTTACAGTAACCCTATCCACCTCCAAGATCATATCCTGTTCTTATTCTCTCTGGTCGATCCGGGTTCGACTCCTAGCTCTGTCAAGATATTTATTTATGGTGGTGTTGTCGTTGTTGTTGATTGATTTAGGGACTTGGCGACATCGCTGTCATGTAGCCCCATATACTTGGGTGTGTGTATGGAATTCGTCTGATGACCTGTGTAATTGTGATGGCTATATTAGTGTGTGTATTTCTAATTCAGGTGAGGATTGGAATGGAGGCGACCGTGGCCTTACGTTAGAAACCATTCCAATGTTTGCCTGGAGTAGAAGTGAGAAACCACAGTAAACCACTTTCAAGATGGCTGAGATATGAATCGAAACCACTTCTTCGCAGTTTTGTCTCACGAGGCTGAGTGTACCCCGTTCCAGCCCTCAGACCAGAATTACATTTTTCTTGGCACAGCCGGAAATCAAACCCGGAGCTCTGGGGTGACAGCGAGGATTGCTAGCAGCTATACCACGAGGTGGTCAAATTAATTTTTGTTCTGAGGGTTGGAACGAGGTACACGTAGCCTCGTGAGACAAAACTGAGATGAGGTTGGTTCGATTCCCACCTCGGCCATCCTAGACGTGGTTTTCACTGGTTTCCCATTTCCAACTTAAGGCCACGGCCGCTTCCTTCCTAATCCACATCTGAATTACAACCACACACACTAGTACAGACACCACAATTCCCAGATTATCAGACAAAATCAACACATTCCCAAGAGCATGTGGCTAAATAACCACAATGTCCAAGAGCCTCAAATGAAACAACAACAACAATAACAACCTTTAAATCGTATTACTGGCTGGCATTTAAGTAAAGGTGAGTAGTGTGGTAACACGGGTTCTACACCACTTCTTTTTGAACCCTCCTCGTATCGGCCCCGAACCTGATATCTCGCTAACCAAACATGGGATTAGAACATACAGGGTGTCCTAGCACTCGTAGTGATGCCCCCTACTTTCCTATAGCCTCTTTATTTAATTAAAAGACCAAAACTAAAAGGTCATTCGCGAGTAGTAGGGTAGTGTTGGTTTTCTCAAGTCGCGCTCGTGCTTGAATATGTATGCCTATGTTGGGAAAGGGTTATGTGGTGGGAAAGGAGTAGGGTCGAGTGAGGGGTAGTTTAGATGGTATTCTTTTCGCTCTATGTGATGGTGAGGTTATTAGCCTACTTTCGATTTTTGCAAAAAATGAAAGTAGACTTATGATATCAACACAGGGCGAAAAAAAGTGTGTCTGTCTGTGTGTGTGTATGTGTGTGTGTGAGTCTGTGTGTGTGTATGTGTGTGAGTCTGTGTGTGTGTGTGTCTGTGTGTGTGTGAGTGTGTGTACTCTGAATGTCTGTCCCCCCCTATCAATTCGAACACGGTGAATGCGAATTGAACGAAATTTGGTACAAAGGTAGCACTAGCAAAGGACACCTCAGTGTCATGTTTTATATCGCCGCCATCTTTACTAAAACTGAATGGCGGCCACCCAAACGTTCAAAACGTAAAATCAAATAATGACTAACCAAATCATCCGATCTCTACCAAATTTGGTAACAACATACCTTCGTATAGGATGCGTCTTGTGACCAAACTACAAGGTCGTCCGCCATACCATTTCAGGATGGCGGCCGTGCGAATTATGCAAACTTTATAATCCATATCATGGGACCCACCAGTTCCGATTATCGAGCCGAGAATCGTTTTAACTGTTCTAAAGGAAGAGGCACGTTCGAAATTAAAAGTTTATTTTGTAATACTATAGTGCAGACGTGATTTTAAAAAGCTGAGCTGATTCAGTAATAAGACAACATGGCAGCGGATATCTTGTGCCTGACTTATATTTCACTAATTTGAGTATTGCATGCAATATAGCGTACTGATACAAAATAAATAATCTTTGTATGAAATGCTTTATATATAAATAATATACTCCAGTGATGGAATCGTTTAGTATAAATCATTATTTGCTAACAAGTTCTATGTAAGTCATTTTATATAGAACGATATTCGTCGACACAATTAGCTCAGTGGTAGAGCGTTAGCCTATCGCTCAAATGCCTATGGTTCAAACCCGATCAGAGCTAGGTTTTTTGCTTGAAATGTTATATGTTTATTGTTTTGTAATGACTCAGATGTTTTAAAATTAAGCGTTATATTGTGCATATTATGGTGTAAAATATATATTTAATTAAAACATAATTCGCCAGCAGATTTACTCGAGACATCTAGCTGCCAAAAAGGTAACTGCACGCCGACCTAATTATTAACTTCCAGATTTTATTGAAAAGTTTCTTCTTCTGGCCGCTAGAATGCACTCGCTCTGTTAGGATTATATTGTTCGATATTTCACCACTAGATGTCACGACTAGTCTACGTGGGGCTCCATTGATTACTATACCATTGGCATTCTATGCGCATCGAATTTGAAGAATGACAAGATGATACTACGATACATTTTTACTTTTTATTTTAAAGGGTTTGTAACAGCCTATTTTGCGTTACTTGAAAATGTTATTTGAAGTAAAGAACAAAACGATTTCACATAGTAACTGAATTCAAGTCGTTGGTGTTAGTTCAGGTTATTAATTACTACTTTTATTTCAGGCAAATAGCAATCGAAAATATCCACATAGTTTGTATACACACGTCTCTGTAGGGTCATGGAAAGATTTGTTAATTCAATTAGGGTTGTGAAAGCCATGCACAACCAGACGTGTAAAGACATGCCTCAACTCAAAATTGGATGTTGCCCACGGTAGGTCGTATATGTAATAATAATAATAATAATAATAATAATGTTATTGGTTTTACATCCCTTTTAACTACTGTTGCTTTTAGAGACACCGGGGTGCCGGAATTTTGGCCCGAAGGGGATCTTTAACGTGCCAGTAAATGTACTGACACGGCTCCCTCGTATTTGTGCACCCTCAAATGCCAGCTGACTGCGCCAGGATACGAACCTGCAACCTAGGGCCCAGCAAGCGAGAACGTTACAGCTGAGCCACGCAGCCAGTCCGGTCGATTATGTCTCCAGATCCATAACATTCTTGATATACTTCTTATCTTTCTTTCTTCAATGATGGTAGCAGTTTTTATCTAGGTTGTGGCGTTTGGTAGAGGTGAATCGTTTCTAAGGTCTTCGACAAAGAATAGTTCTATTATACTCTTTGATAATAACAACGAGTTATAACTATACTCATACATTTAGGAGAAAGTAGGCTATATGTTCTTTACTGAACATCTTGTTTTTTAAAATGGATGGAATTTGGAAACGCCATTTGGGGTAAACGTGTGTATTTGACATTATGGCGATGAATGTTTTTTTGTATACCTGCGCACTTGGGGATTTTGTAAAAGAGCGGGCTTTTTAAATGATGATTTATAAATGAGTTTTTTAATATGTATTTAAAGAAACCCAAAAAACTAATAGATCATCGGCTTTTTACTATCTCGCTAACCAATAATCGGATTTAAACATATGGGGTGTCGTAGGACTCGTGGTGAAATCCCCTTTTCTATGGACGGGGTATATCCACTCCAAAATAAAATCTACCCTTACCCGGGGGATGAAATAGTATTTTTTTTTTGTATGTGCGCACACGGACGGCTTTTGTCAAAAGGACCTAACTATACGTTTGTTAATATTTTCTGAACCCCTGATGGGATTTTGCCATAGGCAGTATCCTAACCCAGGGGGTGACGCCCCGTTTTTGAATGTATGATTCGTTTTTGTCGAAAGGGCCTAACTACACTTTTGTTCATATCTCGCGAACCAATCATGCTAGGGACTTGTATGAAGGGTCCTAGCACTTGGGGCGACGTCCCCCTTTTGCGGGGTGAAACTACCCCCCAAAATTGAAAAATCCATATCTTGGAAACGAAGAATCCTAAAATTAGGTGTGATAGCTTAAAAAATAGGGGATGATATGGGCTTTTACCTCGATTGGTCATTTCACCCCTAAAACAGTAAATAGTCATGTTATGGGGGGAAAAACCTGTTAAACACTTTGAAATGATAAATTACCCTAAGATCTTTTGTTTTTGATAAAAAATAGCAGGGGGTGGAAACTACCCCCCAAATTGAAAAATCCATATCTCGGAAACAAAGAACCCTAAAATTAGGTGTGATAGCTTAAAAATAGGGGATGATATGGGCTTTTACCTCGATTGGTCATTTCACCCCTAAATCAGTAAATAGTCATGTTATGGGAAAAAAGGTGTTAAACGGGTAAAAAATGATAATTGAACCTAAGATCTTTTGTTTTTGATGAAAAATAGCCCAAAATTGAAAAATCCATATCTCGGAAACGAAGAACCCTAAAATTAGGTGTGATAGCTTAAAAAAAAGGGGATGATTAGGGCTTTTACCTCGATTGGTCATTTCACCCCTAAATCAGTAAATAGTCATGTTATATAAAAAGGTGTTAAACGGGTAAAATGATAATTGAACCTAAGATCTTTTGTTTTTGATGAAATATCGTAGGGGAGTGTAAACAACCCCCAAATTGATAAACCGATAGCTTGGAAACGAAGAACCCTAAAATTAGGTGTGAAAGCTTAAAAAATAGGTCATGACATATGCTTTTACCTGGATAGGTAATTTCACTCTTAAAACAGGGAATAGTAATGTTACAGGGGAAAAAGGTATCAAACACCTAAAAGCATAAGCGTTTTGTGAAACCAAGCTTTAATGGACATGTGTATGGAGGATGATTGTTATTATTATTATTAGGTAATTATGGATTAATGTGTGGATAGATAACTAACCAGTGGGGAGCGTGATGGCGCAGGTGCTTAGCTGCTCGTCTTTACACGGACAGCTGGGGTTCAAATCCCGGTGACAGCGGGGGTTGGAATTTTCACCTGAAAAATCACGTGGCGTCAGGAAGGGCATACGGTATTAAATCCCCGGCCAAAACCAAAATGAGCCTGGTTGGCTCCGGCGACTCAAAATAATTGGGAAAAGCCGAAGAAAGAAAGGTAACTCACCAGTAATAGTAAACATTTGTTTGAGGTGTTGAAGAAGTCAGGATGGCCAACCCTTTGCCATGGTCCACGAATGGACCCCAAAAAGTTTTACCTGTCAAGACTCAGTCTACCCTGTTGCAGCCTTTAGAAAAAAAATCGAACCGGGGCCTCTGTGGTGACAGTGGACTTATATTCATGATGCTTTTTAAACAAACATACGCTTGCATACTACCGCTGGGTTGAATCTGCACAGAGACACTGGCTTTGGTATGTGTAGTGTGCCTTGGTGATAACAGCACAGCGATCTTGTCAGCAAGTTTCATATTACTCGTCTGCTTGATAGTGGACGTGCTCTGCACCGTGTTATCATACAGGACATGACTAGATCGTTGTTAGGTTTGACAAAGGCTTAGTGAAGCTTATTGCAACCTTGAAATGAATGTCATGGTATAGTCGGGGTTGGAAGCCAAGACCTTAGGGTTGACAATCAAGTAGGTTAACCACTACACGGTGAGATGGTCAAATAATAATGTAACAGAACATATAGAAACGTTTTCTATAGTTTAACGAATTGGCTAAGAGCCATACCATGAGAGGTGTAGGTAATGGAAATTGAATCCTTAGCTGATGATTATACTACTTGTAATCTATAGCCATGCCCACGTATAAGCTATTATGTTAGAAAAACAATTGTATGGCTTGTTTTAAACGGAGAATAATTGTGCTAACTGTGAAACACAAATCTGAATTTAAAATTAGTTTATGTCCTACATGATGTTTGAACCCTTTTTTATTTATACTTTAGACAAACGCTAACATAGTTGTCATTCAGAAGCCATGGCCGCCTCTTTTCAATCCTACACCGTACGCTGAAGTTAAAATGAATAATGATCACGTTACAGACAGCCAGGTTCAAAGCCATGAGAACTAAGTGAACAAAGAATAAAATTCATGAGCCAGTGAGGAATTCAACATGCTGTCCTTTGGACAAAAGAGAAGCGTTCTACAACCTTAACCACCAAGCTGTCCTATCGACCCTCAATGGTTTGGGTCATCGTAAAGATGAAAATTAAATCTAAGCTATATCTAAAACTAACTACACCCTTATATACTAGAAGAAGAAATGGAAAACAAAAGGGCAATAGGCCAAATAAAGGACAGAAGGAATATAAAATGGCCCTCAACCCTCAAGCATGTGGATTGAGGGAGTTGGAAGGAAGGAGAGCCATGAAAGGCAGATAAAAAGTATAATAGGAGAGGCTTTGCCCCAGAGGTAATGGATAAAGGTGAGGAAAACTGGACTCAGCTGAGAAATCCATTGGGGTCGCCAACTTTCAAACTGATCAGCCGTAAGCCCCTTGAGGGTGTAGCCATATGCAGAGTGCACCGCAAGTGGTGGGGCTATATACACCCTACCTTCTTGAGGGGGCTTGAGCAAAAGACAGGAAATAACATGAAAATAAAAACAAGGCTGCCTCCTCACACTAGTAGGATATCAGAAATAATAAATAAACAAGGGCCAATGAAGTTGAAAAAGGAAGAGACTCCCTAGGGCTCGGATACCCTAATCATTTTTGGGTCGGTAGAGAACAAGAGTTGAGCAAGTGTGGTCGACAGGAAATAAGACCGAGAGGAGCCTAGCACAAGTTAGTGGAAGCAATGACGGTCTCAGCTGGGACTCCGTGATCGTCAACCTACATGACACTAGATATGACGCCCAGGGGTGGAATTAAAGACCTCCTTTGTTTTATATCACTGGCTTTTAAGGACACTAACACATGGCATGCCTTATAATGCAATACTGGTCCTAGGGTATGCAAAATTGTACACACATCAAAAAAAGTTTTGCATCACCTCGGTTCCAAGAGTTCCGGAACCGTTAAATACAAAGGGAATAGAGATCAACACAAACAACATTTCAGCTCGTTTTATTGCTCATAAGACCCACACATTGCATGTTGTACCATCATACAGCTAGACTTTCAGCATTTGTGGTCCAGATTGCAGTACACACCACTACCTCTAATACCCAGTAGCACGTCCTCTTGCATTGATGCATGCCTGTATTCGCCGTGGCATACTATCCACAAGTTCATCAAGACACTGTTGGTCCAAATTGTCCCACTCCTCAACGACAATTCGGCGTAAATCTCTCAGAGTGGTTGGTGGGTCAAGACGTCCATAAACAGCCCTTTTCAACATATCCCAGGCATGTTCGATAGGGTTCATGTCTGGCGAACATGCTGGCCACTGTAGTCGAGCGATGTCGTTATCTTGAAGGAACGCATTCACAAGATGTGCACGATGAGGTCGAGAATTGTCGTCCATGAAGACAAATGCCTCTCCAATATTCTGCCGATATGGTTGCACTATGGGTCGGAGGATGTCATTCAGGTATCGTAAAGCCGTTTCGGAGCCTTCCATGACCACCAGTGGCGTACGTCGGCCCCACATAATGCCACCCCAAAACATCAGGGAACCACCACCTTGCTGCACTCGCTGGACAGTGTGTCTAAGACGTTCAGCCTGACCAGGGTGCCTCCAAACACGTCTCCGACGATTGTCTGGTTGAAGGCATATGCGACACTCATCGGTGAAGAGAACGTGATGCCAATTCCGTGGGGTCCATTCAGCATGTTGTTGGGCCCATCTGTACCGCGCTGCATGGTGTCGGGGTTGCAAAGCTGGACCTCGCCATGGACGTCGGGAGTGAAGTTGCGCATCATGCAGCCTATTGCGCACAGTTTGAGTTGAAACACGACGTCCTGTGGCTGAACGAAACGCATTATTCAACATGGTGGCATTGCTGTCAGGGTTCCTCCGAGCGGCAATCCGTAAGTAGCGGTCATCCACTACAGTAGTAGCCCTTGGGCGGCCTGAGCGAGGCCTGTCATCGACAGTTCCTGTATCTCTGTACCTCCTCCATGTCCGAACAACATCGCTTTGGTTCACTCTGAGACGCCTGGAAACTTCCCTTGTTGAGAGCCCTTCTTGACACAAAGTAACAATGCGGACGCGATCGAACTGCGGTATTGACCTTCTAGGCATGGTAGAACTACAGACAACATGAGCAGCGTACCTTCGTCCTGGTGGAATGACTGGAACTGATCGGCTGTCGTACCCCCTCCGTCTAATAGGCCCTGCTCATGCATGGTTGTTTACATCTTTGAGCAGTTTTAGTGACATCTATGAACAGTCAAAGGGACTGTATCTTGGATACAATATACACAGTCAACGTCTATATGCCGGAGATCTGGGAACCGAGGTGATGCAAAACTTTTTTTGATGTGTGTATTAGAAACTCTGCTAATAATAGTGTGCATGGCCATGATTATTTTCCCAAGTATAGTACATGGGACTGATAACCATGATTTCCAAGCCCCTAAGTAAGACAAAAATAAATGATTTCCATTTTCCAATGAGTTGGGGTGAGGTGAGGTGAGTTTTCTATACACCAAATTGATGTGGTTTCCTACTTCTACTCCAGGCAAATGCACATTTGATGTTAAGAATAGTGAAATGGTTTGCAACTGCCCAATGCTAGGACCTGATGAGTGGCTTTTAAAAATGGAATGGAATGGAGTACACTTTCCCCAAAACCAACAAGAGAAGTGTTCGATCCCCCACAACAACCATTCTTAAAGTCAATATAAATGGCTATGCACTTCAGGTCAAGACGGTCTCCTCTCTCCAATCCTACCCGTTGGTGGTGAAAGGCACACTCTAATACAACCATCACAGAGACAGGTTATCTGTTAAATACCTAACTATCCCCAGATTTACCTTGAATTTTCCTAAAATCCACTAAATTTTCCGCAAATTGACCAAATGACACAAAATTCCAGCAAAATTAAACAAATGACTACCAGATTTATTGAAATTCCATTGATTTACCTAAGAATGGTTCAAACTACCTCAAATTCATATAAAATTAGCTGAATATAGATGAAAATTCACTAAATTTTACCAAACTTACCCAAGGTGGGCTACAAACCATGACATTTATCCATATTTTTTTTTGTAAATTCACTAGATGTACTCGAAAATTCCATAATATTGCCTTTACAAGCATGCTTTTATTGTTGCTGTTGTTGTTTCGTTTACCACACTCCCTGCAGACAAATACCTGAACATGACTTTCTGTTAGGCTAGGACCTCTACATTGGACGTGATAGTTGAGTTTCATCTTTCATAAACTCGTCTCTGAGGTGGGTGTCAGAAAAGACATTCAGTTGTAAAAACCACACTCTGACATAGACTTTCATAACCTCTTACGTTGAGGTTGATAACACTAACGACATTGAATGATTGAACGGTTTCCTTTTCACAATTCCTGTCTATACTTTCATCTTGAAGGTTGTTAAATTGCAATTACATTTAATAAATACCTTAAGATGGTTTCATTTGTTTAATGATATGGTGTTGATGATGGATATATACGTTAAGACTAATTTTGTTAGGTCTTGACTGGCCTTGCAATAAGAAATTGACAAACCAAACATGGGTTATCTACCAGGGGAACACTTTGGCCACTATGTTGGTTATTGACCAGTAAGTACAGTCCTAGTAATGAGACAGAAATCCAACACAAACAATGAGCGCGCAATGCGGTGGAGATTGGTACCACGATGTACTGTCGGTTATGTAGCTATGTGGAATGTATATCACATATGGTTTACTTGAAGGTTTGTAGGTTCCATTAAAGATATTTCTACAATAAACCATTTTCAAATGGTCATTCGTTGGTGTGAAAATATTTATTATATGATATTTTATGTAAACAATTATGATTTATAACATTTTGTACGTTTACTGTATTCTTATTTAATGTAAGCACTGGAGGCACTATCGACCAAAATACAGCACTATCTGGAATGTATATTGCATACTTGAAGGTTTGGTGATCCCATTAAAGATATTCCTACAATAAATGATTTTTAAGTTCTCGTTTTATGGCATGCTTATTTAATATATGCTATTTGCTAATAGGATTTGACACTGGAATTATTTTACAAGTAGTTATTTTAATGACCAACAGAGTTTAATGTTAACAAGGCACCGCTCTATTTGAAAATTTGAATAACATGTTGCATGTTATACATCATATGCAACTACTGTAAGGCTTGTGATTTATTTAATGCATTTAACCCTATATTAAACATTCAGTTTGCAATACTGATAACTGCAATGTTACTGAAAAAATTGAAACAAAAGAAAAATCAGCATCGAAAAACCAAAAAGTGGTTGAGCATATATATAGTGGGGAAAAGAAAAGTTTTGTAGACACTAATGTCCAACAAGACTAATTAAATCAGTAACTGTCAGGGTGGCCGAGTGGTTAAGGCGTTTGACTTAAGATCAAATTTCCAAATATATAAGGAAGCAAGGGTTCGAATCCCTTCCCTGACATAACCATTGCTTGAACATGCAAGAAAACAAGAAATACACACAAACTATGTTTATCAATTTAATCAATTTAATCATTTTTTTATTATTTTATACAAGAGATAGACACACAGAATACAGCTCTTTTTGTTAATCATTTCTTTTAAACATAACACTTGTTGAAAATTATTTTTTAGGGGATGGGGGTGTTGCTACGTTGACCCATCACACTATAATAGCAGCTTTACGAAGTTCATTTTCTATATTTAATAGCTCTTTCTCATAATCAATATGACCAACCTGTTTACAGGCATGCAAGAGCTGTAGACGTTCGACTAATATATTAGGATCGTTCCATTTGCTATTTTTTATGAATGGTTTCAGAAACTCGGGAAGCAGTTCATCATTATCACCATCATTATGATTATCATCCTCATCACTATAATCATTTTCATAATGATGATCATTATCATCGTTATCATTACCATCATAATTTCCACCTGTGTCCACAGTCTGTTCAATGGTTTGAGTTGCCTTTGATAGGGTTGAAAGCTTCTTTTTAGATGTGCTAGAATGCTTTAACATTGTTATGTTATTATTACCACTATTACCTTTCCCCACTAACTTATTGATGGGGTATATTGTCTCTGATAGGGTTGAGGGCTTTTGAGATGTGGGTGCGTGTCTGAACATGGGTTTCACAGGAGGTGTTAAAGGTTTCTCATTAAACAACTCGCTAACAGCATGAGTGCGTTGTAGTGTATTAAACTTGAGGTTAATATTATATTGAGCAGCACTATCTTTCTCTTGGACTTGGTTTCTTGCTTTGGTTTGGGTTTTCCCTACATTTAGACTAGCGTGATTATTAAGTTTACATGCATGATTGTTTGAAGAAAGTACGTCCAATTCTTTTGTTTTAAGCATTCCTCGACACTGTTTCGATCGTTGCTTTGAACAGCACCAAATAACAGTTCCATTTTTATTGCTTCGTTTCACAATATATGAATATCCTTTATAGTATGCATAAGGCTTACCATACCTAGTCACTGATACTTCCATATCAACTGTCAAGCACAAACTAATCTCTAGTAAAGACAACTTGGTAATAACAACAATAGTTTAATGTGGGAGTATATATATACATGCAAAAAGTGGGAGCAAAGGTGGGGTGTAGAACCCGTGTTACCACACTACTAAGGTGGTTAAAAGAGCATTGCAAGTACCTAGTAAAATGTAATATTACATGGGTTGTTTTTTTAAATAGTGGCAACCATGCTGTAACAATGCCGTGAAACGTACCAGGCAATATAATGTATACCTGAGGTAGCTTAGATACCCACCTTCCATCGCCCTCCACACGCCATGCATGTGTGCTGCAACAATAACAAGATCGCAGTTTTGAGCGCGCGCTCGTGGAATACAGCGGCCATGATTTCGAAGAAAGATCAAAGGAGCTGGTTGAAAGTTAAATGCACTAGAGGTCGCCATGCAAAGCAGTGTTACGAAAGATTGCAAGAAGCTTGCGGTGAAAGAAGTACGGCCTTCAAAGACGGACGATAAAATGTGACAGACATGCCGCGAGCTGGTCATCCTGCAGTAAGTGATGACGATGTGCAGAACGTTAACGCGTTACTGCTGGCAGACCAAAACATAATTCGTGAATTGGTCAACGATACAGGGCTGGCACTTTCGACTGTGCTGTAAATCCTGAAGAAGCGGCTGGGAATGCAGAAAATCGCCTCCATGTGGGATCCACATGATTTGACCGAACATCAACGATGGCTGCGATATGATGAAGCTCGTATGCACCTGGAGCGCTATGAACGAGAAGATGATGCCTTCTTACGGCGGATAATCACCATTGACAAGACCTGGGTCAGAGGTTATGAACCTCAGCTGAAACGTCAATCAAACGAGTGGCGACATCACGGTTCACCCGCGAAAAGTAACGGTTCGGGCGCCCATAACCAAATGGTCATTGCCCACAACTGGGATGGTGTAATCATAAAGCATACCGTTCCCCGAGGACGTACCGTTAATGCGGAGTGCATTTTTGCAAACGAACCTGGTAGCAGCCCTAAGAAGAAAACGGGGGAACTTCTAGAATAACCCACCCATCATTCTGCACGACATTGCAAGACCACATGCAGCAGGAATTGTGACTAAGTATTTCAATCGCTGGGGCTGGGTAGTGCTTTACCACCCTCCTTATTCTTCAGATCTCAGTCCCTGTGACTACGACCTCATCCCTAAAATGAAAGCACAACTTCAAGGGATCCGCTTTCGTACAGTGGATGACGTTCTCCAGGCCACCGACCGCTCCGTCCGCGACCTTCAGAGATCAGGCGCTCTCAATGGCATCCAGCGGCTTCCACACCGCTGGGAACGTGTGCTACACAACGGTGGTGATTACTTCGAGGGCCTGTAGAACGTAGAACGTTGTAAGTATACTATGTATCTGAATAAAAACGAGTTGCCACTATTTAAATATCAACCCATTGTTAATGATTAATGATTAATAATTGTTAATTATGCAGTCATTTGTAGTAAAGGAACCAATCTAAAACAACAATTAGTCAGTCAAATAATTGATAAGTTCCAGTCGGTCAATATGAATTTTCGTCCAATTAAGCTATATTAGACAGAAAACTTGAGACTCTACCTGAAAAATTCTACATATGGTTAATTATATGCACAGATTACAAGGATGGCATGTTTCGTTCGTCCAGCTAACATCGTCAGATCAGGGTAAAAATAAATCAAACACACATAGCCTACAAGACAAAAACATTGCTCTTTGAAACACTACTAAATCCCACAATGACCAATTTATGACCACGTTAACAATAGGTAAAGGCTTACAAACAGGAGCTAAAACAATAAAACCAATTTATTTTGTCTTCTCCCATAACTGTTGGAAGCAATTCACTGTTATCATACACTTGTATCTGCCAACAAAATAACAATATTAAAATCCCAATGATTTAGAAATCCTAGTGTGAAAACCTAAAATAGGTGGTGTCCGATGTGGGGCATGTCACCGCGCTAAAATTGGGATTGCACTGTGCTCAACCACCAGTCCCTCGGATGTATATAATGCACATTATTATTACGACAGGCAACTGAAAGTCACTAACGATGAGCTGGCAATAATCCTTAAATTAATTCGTGTAATAGCCATAACTCGCAGCTACAAGCGCAATGAAATATAGATTTATGTGCCGACACCACACTACCACGCTGTACGTGATGTGCAGGCAGTGAGAGCGAAGCGGTCTCTATCGCACAATAATGGGAATACAAGGAAAAATTCCGCAGTATGTGATTCCTGCTCACTAACACACTTAGCAAACGATTTAGGTCAAATTCGGATTTATCATACAGTAGATAGTGCCCACTGCCATCTTTCGATGGATGCACTGTTTTGAATTGTGTGCTGACATAGTACTTGAACTCAGAATACCCTCTGATCCAAATCTCGGATAGCTACAGGTAGGGGCGAGAGTATTATTTATAGCCACCTTCACCTTATACATGAGATGGTTATTTATATTGATTTTCTAAATCAAAATACAGCTCAGTAATATTATTAAATTGCAAAAAGAATTTTAAACAAGATGTTCAGTAAAGAACATATAGCCTACTTTCTACTAAATGCATGGGAATTGTTATAACTCTTTGTCCTTTTCAAGGAGTATATTCGAATGTTGGTTGTAGTAGCTTCTTGAAATACGACATGTTATACGGATATTAAACATCAATATGAGGTGCCCTTTGCTAGTGCTACGTCCGTACAAAATTTCATTCAATTCGGTTTCACCGTGTTTGAATTGATATGGTAAATTGATTTGCACACATTCATGGCCGCTATCTGCAAACTATTGGGCTGATGACCTTGTAGTTCAGTCAAAATATGCTTTCCACAAAAAGGTATCATCTTACAAAATTTGGTAGAGATCAAATAATTAGGTTGGTCGTAATTTGATTTAAGCTTTTAATATTTGGGTGGCCGCCATTCCGTTTCCGTCAAGATGGCGGCGATATAAATATGAACCTATGGTGCCCTTTGCTAGTGCTACCCCTCTACCAAATTTCGTTCAATTCGGTTTTACCGTGTTTGAATTGATAGGGGGAATGGTTTTGCAAACATACATAGCCGTCATATGCAAACTATTGGACTGATGACCTTGTAGCTTGGTCAAAGAACGCTTCTCACATAAATGTATTTTGTTGCGAAATTTGGTAGATATAAGATGATTAGGTTGCTCGTAATTTGATTTAAGCTTTTAATAATTGGGTGGCCGACATTAAGTTACCGTCAAGATGGCGACGATATAAAACATAACACCGAGTTGCCTTTTGCAAGTGTACCAAATTTCGCTGAATTCGGTTTCACCGTGTTCGAATTGATAGGGCGAATCGATTTTCACACATACATGGCCGCTATCTGCAAACTAATAGGCTGATGACCTTGTTGTTTGGTCCAAAGATGCTTACCACATAAAGGTATGTTGTTGCGAAATTTAGTACAGATCAGGTGATTAGGTTGGTCGTAATTTGATTTAAGCTCTTAACATTTTGGTGGCCACCATTACGTTTCCGTCAAGACGGCGGCGATACAAAACATGACACTAAGGTGCACTATGCTAGTGCTACCTCTGTACCAAATGTTGTTCAATTCGGTTTCACCGTGTTTGAATGGAGAGGGGGAATCGAAATGCACACATACATGGCCGCCATACGCAAATTATTGGGCCGATGACCGTGTAGCTCGGTCAAAAGATTCTTTGTACATAAAGGTATAATGTTGCAAAATTTGGTTGAGATCAGATGATTAATTTGGTCAAATTTGATTTAAGCTTTTAACATTTCGGTGGCCACCATTACGTTTTCGTCAAGATGGCGGCGATATAAAACATGACACTGAGGTGGTCTTTGCTAGTGCTCCCTCTGTAACAAAATTTGTTCAATTCGGTTACACCGTGTTTGAATAGATAGGAGGAATCGATTTGCACACATACATGGCCGCCATCCGCAAATTATTAGGCTGATGACTTTGTTGTTTAGTCTTAAGATTCTTCATACTTAAAGGTATAACGTTGCAATTTGGAAGAGATCAGATGATTAGGTTGGTCGTAATTTGATTTAAGCTTTTAACATTTGGTTGGCCGCCATTACGTTTTCGTCAAGATGGCGGCGATTTAAAACATCACACTGAGATGCCCTTTGCTAGTGCTACCTCTGTACCAAAATTCATTCAATTCGAGTTCACCATGTTTGAATTGATAGGGGGAATCCTTTTGCACACACACACATGGCCGCCATCTGCAAACTATTGGGCTGATGACCTTGCAGTTTAGTCAAAAGCCTTCGACCTATAAATATATGCTGTTGCTAAATTTGGTAGAGATTGGAAGATTAGGTTGGTCGTAATTTGATTTAAGCTTTGAACATTTGGGTGGCCGCCATTACGTTTCCGTTAAGATGACGCCGATATAAAACATGACACAGGTGCCCTTTGCTAGGGCTACCTTTGTACTAAACTTCATTCACTTCGGTTTCACCGTGTTCGAATTGATAGAGGGGACAGACATTCAGAGTACACTCACACACTGACTCACGCACACACATACACACACACACACACACACACAGACAGACACAATTTTTCGCCCTGTGTTAATCTCATAAGTCTACTTTTATTTTTTGCAAAAATCGAAAGTAGGCTAAAAATAAGTCACAAATGCTACAAATAATTTAAATGGCAATAAATGCTATAAAATTATCGAAACACTAATAATTATGTAGTACCTTAATCTTATTCTAACTTATTCTAATTGATACTGAACCCTTATTGATCTTCGATAAATAAGTATTCATATTTATTATTATTATTACTACGGCCCAGGCAGCACATAAGGAAGTCGACTTGGATATTAGGGAGGCCAGCATTTCGTAATGATTGCAACAGAAGCTGAGTTGGTAGCTATTCCTGGGGGACGGCCAGAATTAGTCGAGTTCAAGGCCAAATTGTGCAACTACTGTACCAAAATTGGAGACATAAAGGAAGAATCACGAGGTCCTCTCAACGAACATACGATTGAATCAGCCAATCGCAAGAGACCAAGCTGTGACCACGAGGTGGACGGCGTCAGTAGTAAAAAGCGCGCGGAAGTGTGTATCTAAGGAACCGCCGAACGGATTAATCTCCGCTCGAGTAATTTGAGACGTTGGATTTATTTGGAGAAGAATGACACTAGCCCCATCTTTGTGAGACAAAAACTCTGGAAGTTTTTATCCGACTCTGCCCCACTCCGCCGCCCTTGTCAGTTTCTCATAAATAGTCTGGCCTGACGCCAATCGGAGTACTTATAGTGTGGAGCCTTCAGAGGCATACTCCACGCCAGTTTGAAATGTGATTTTTACGCTCTAAAATCAGTGAAGCTAATTTATTTTCTGAGCTCTGGGGAGCTAAAGTCGCAGCGTTTGCAGTATCGAATTTTTAAAAGCTATAATACATTTTGTTCTAAAATCAACTAAATTGTGTGATCTAAATATTTCACGCCAGCGCGTGATAAACTGTAACATTCTTTTAAAGACGACGAGTTCAACTTTAAGGGGGAAGTATCGTATCACCCTAATTAGCGCTTACCAGAACCGAAGTCCAAGACGGGACGGAAATACCGGACGAGATAGCGACTGCTGGTGCAGCCAGGATTTTGAACTTGTTAACGAGCCAGTGGCGCGGACTCGAGATGTATATTTTATGTATAAATTGTGTGTATTGTATGTGTGTTTTTATAGTGCGTATGTGCGATATAATTAGGGCCAGTCTTCGCTATTAATCGCAGTAGGACAATTGTGGGTGAACTGAGTAGCCTGCAAGCGATTATAGATAGGCAAATATTTAACATTGAACTTTTCTGCCAAGGAGTCGAGACCAAGATGATTGACACGTGGTTTGAAGTTGGGATGAGCTTCAAGAAATCAACGCAGACGACTACTATGGAGTGCTAAATTGTCCATAGGGCAATGGGTTGAGGAGGATGTCCTTAGTCCTACATGCAGAAGCGGTGATGTACTAAAATTGGATTATTTCAATTATGTAGTTAGATTTGGCCGGGGAACTTTGTAAATAGTCATGTTTTTCTTTCTTGTTTTATAGCTGTTTTTCTTGTACCGACACTATATGTTTAAATGTCCGTTGGCGCGTGGCCAATGTGTTTGTTGATATTTTGATTTTTTCTTGAGTCATGTGTAAGGTACGCGGCGTGCGTGCGTGATTTTTATCCTTGCAATTGCGGAACCCGTTACATTCGATAAATGGTGCTTTATTAACGTTAATATTTGAAATAGGAATGGGAGGAAATGATTGTAAAACATTTTGCTGAACAGGTTATTATTCATGTTAGGGTAGCCGAGTGCACCAACTTAAAAGTAATTGTAGAACACCTTCGTTCTAATTTTGATAGATTTTTCTTGAGTCCTTTTCAGGTGACTAGTCACGGCATAGAACGATGGCGCCAGCATGTGGATATTATTTGTGTCTTTTATTTCAGGGTCTGTCACAACCCATACGTGTGATTAAGTGTGTGTTGATGTGTCTAGTGTGTGTTGATTCTACGTGAGGAGGGGGTAGTTGTCCTACCGCCCTTATATATTTTTGCTGCTGTTGTATTTTAGATGGAAAGACAGAGTGCTCTTGGGAGACTGCTGATTCTTGTCCATATGTTTTTCTGACACACACGTATTATTGTGCTTTGGGGCACATTTCTTCGAGGTTCGACCCCATGCTCTGGGAGGTCGAGGTTATTGACACGTGGGTTGACAGACATGCAGAGTTCCACAAACCGCCCGTTTTGCCTGTGACTTATTTTGATAGGCAGTCCTATTTGTCCGACTGAACCCTGTAAGCTTTCATGCAGCAAACCTGTTCATTGTGATGGCTAATTTTAAGTCATAATTAATTGGGGAGTTCGCCATGTGTGTAACGGATTGTTGTACCTTGTATGGATAAGAATATTGTGATTAACGTAAATGTTGGCTGTTTGCCTATTGCTTTGTTGATGACTCGATTTCATGTAATTTTGTTTGTCACACCCGTGTGGTGTAGTGGTAGAGTATTTGTAAATTTTGACAGCGGTCATTTGAGTATTTTTCTGTTGGTCACGTGTTAATGTACTTGTGTTGATTTGTGTGAGAAGTCCTAAGTTTTTAGGCAGTAAATGTTGCTACGGCAATTCAAGTCCAATTTCACACGGAAATTTTGTGTTTGTTTATAGTAGATTTTAGGAAGTGTCGGTTTAATTTAAGTATTGTAGTTGTGTTCCCTTGTGTCGGTCTAGCTCTAGGAAATGCGGATTCGTTGTCTGAAGGGTCATTCTGGATGATAACGAATCACGCATTCAAAGTACACATCGTGATGCATGTAGAACGGCGTACGCACTTATATGGTCACTTTTTGTATCTTTTATTTAAGGACACTTGGTCCAGGTAATTAATCTCTCCAGAGATATCGCCTAAGTTTTGGCATTTTTATTAAGCGGGAGTCAGTTGGGAGTTTTTGTTGTTAATTGTTTATGTGTAAATATGGTGATTTGTTATTAAATTCAGTTGTTTTTAACCCTGGCTTCACTCTTTCCTGCATGTTATTTTGTTATATGTTACCCTGCAAGTTAATGAAGCGCCCTGACAGCAACTTACGAATATGATCTGTTACGCCCCGAATCTGAGTCTCATATGCTTCTTTGCAAGGGTTCATAAAACAAAAATGGCTGCCCAAGTGGGGATTGTTGTTGTTGTTGCTTCGCTGATCTCATATTTATTTCGTTGAGAAATGATGCCAGGTCAAGCGGACATGTAAATTCAGTAAATGGAGGCGATGTTGTACCGCCATGTGCATTAGTAAAATCACTGAGTTCCTAAAGTTAGAAATATTGAACAAGGTTAGAATTTGATTTGGTATTTGTTATAAACTTGTTCTGGCGCCCACATTAAAATTAGAAATTTGCATTATTAATGAACTCAGTCAAAGCAGGAAGATGTTGCCTTATATCTGACATTTAATTGACTTCGGTTAATTGGTGTTTCGTAAATTTTGTTGGTTAGGAATTTAAAAGCAGATCACTAGGGGTTATTTTGTTGTTTGGGAATAAGTGTCATTGTATTCAGTAAATTTTGTTACTGAAATTTTCATTAAATTAGAGCCAGTAATATTTAAATGTGTGACATGTATGTGCGTATAGGGCTGAAACCTTAGCCCATAACCCTGTTTTTCTCTGAATATATTTTGTGTGTGATATGGCGAGTGTTGATGAGATAAAGGCATTGTTAGAACAGATGTCGATCCAAATGTCCGCGAAAACGGAAGAACAATTAGTGCAGATGTCCGTAAAGACGGAAGAACAATTAAAAGAACAATTAGAAGCTCAGCGTGAGCATAGTGAAAAACAATTAGAACAAATGTCCGCGAAAACGGAAGAACAATTAGTGCAGATGTCCGTAAAGACGGAAGAACAATTAAAAGAACAATTAGAAGCTCAGCGTGAGCATAGTGAAAAACAATTACTTGATATGAGCGGTAACATTTCGGTCCAGTTAGAAGTCCAGAAATTAGACACTGACAAACAATTCAATGAACTAAACCACAAATTGTCACAACAGGCGGTAACACAAACCGAACAGTTAGGAAAAATCACAAATGATATTAATCAGAGCGTTCAAAAAGTAGAGAAACTGGCAGGCGAGGTTGCGGAAAACAACATCAAACAGTTAGGCGAAATGAAGAAATTGGAGGCGAAATTTGATAACAAATTAGTACAATTTGACGAGATGGTGGCAGATAAACTCAAGCAGATAGAGGCAGCATGTGTCAGTAACACCGCGGGAGTGAAGAAAACCCAAGAGAAACTACAGCAGCAAATTAATTCGGTAGATAACAACGTGCTGGAATTAATAAAGGAAATAGATAAAGTCGAAGTTAAGGCTGAAACCGAGCGGATACACTTGCGGGAAAATTTAGAGGAGCAATTAGGCAGAACACAAGAGATCATAAGAAAAGAGATGGAAGGCCAGCTAATAAACACGCAAGAGGTCATAAGACAAGAAGTAGGGGAGCAGCTCGTCAAAACTCAGGATAATTTGGAAGGTCAGCTAATAAAAACGCAAGAGGTTATAAGAGAAGAGGTGGGGGAACAACTAGTAAAAACGCAGGAACGGATACGTGAAGAGCTAGAGAAAAATCAGGAGAGGAACGAGGAGAAAATAAATAGCTTAAAAAGTAGGATCCGGCGAGATTGGGACCAGCAGGCTCATGCGAATAAGGAAGACAGGCTGGCAGTTTTAAAGCGAATGCAGGCACTGGAGGAAAATATGAAGTCGAAATTACAGGAACATTCAGAATTAATCATAAAAAACGAGATTAGATCGTTAGAGAATGCGACATTATTTTCAAACGAAAATATTCCGGAAAAGCAAACAAGTATTGGAAGTCCGGCAGGTTCGAAGTTGGCTGAGGACACGAGTCGGGGTCAAAGTCCCAGACTAACGACTAATGCATTCCAGCAGTACAGGGGGGAGACTTCAACTCCGCAACCGAACTTGGCACCAGCCTAAGTCATCCAAGTCATTCGGGGTAATGATTTTAAGCCCGATAAGTTTAAAGAACATTCAGGAACCACTCCCAAAGCATTTCTACGGCAATTAACTGACTACTTTAATTACCAACACATCGGCCCGGAGAAACAATTAAGACTGGTGGAAAAATTTTTAGAAGGACCTAGCCTGACCTGGTTTTTAAGTTTCAAGTACACGTTTACAGACATGAATCAATTCCGCGAGGCGTTTTTGAAGAAGTTTTGGAGTCCTTCGTTACAACAGGGGTTAAGAATGGACCTGTACACGCGCAAATACCACAGTACACATCCAACCCGTTTTTCAGAATTCTTCAGTCAGCAATTGGTAAAATTCAGGGATTTTGATGACCCGCCTAGCGAGCCGAATATGGTTCTAACCATCGGAAAACAGCTCCCAATGCATATCCAACAATTATTAGTCGCAGGAAATATTCAGACCGCAGTCCAAGCCGAAGAATTACTCAGACACTTAGATGAGACGAGTATGGTAAGCCCACAGACAGGAAGAAGGAATTTGGAATGTGTCAACACGGCAGAGGTAGTTCAGGGACTCCAAAATAACCACGGCCAGGGGAACCAAAGTAAGACACAGTCCACAGGGACACAGTTCACGCCAAGAAGACAAGATTTTGATGGCCGAAACCAGTTCCATAACAACAATCAGAATTATCAGAATAACCGCGGGAGATATCATCAGAATAACCAAAATCAAAATAATCAGTGGACGTACCAGCGGGAATACACGAATTGGAGGGGAAACCAGAGACAAGGTAGACCTTACCAAAGAAATGGAGATGGTAGATGGAGTAACGGCAGGGACTATCGCCAAGAAAACAGAGGAGATTATAGGAATAACTGGGACGAACGATATATTGAATCCCGTAAATACTTGGATCAATTAAGTAATGAAGAAGCGGAGAAGGAGAAGTGGGGGCGTGCCATGGCGAACAGACAGAGCCCAGACAACCATCAAGGAGAGGGAGCAGAGAGTTTACTGAGGCAACAGGAGCGACAGAATGATAACCGGCGAAACACATCTAATGGGGCCCGGGATTTAAAAAAAAACCAAATGAACTGAAAGGAGACAGGCTAAAAACGGAGATCGCCAGGGAGCAAGAAGAGATGATAGTGGCCAATATAGAAGAGTGGGTAGCATTCCCAGACGACTGCCTGGAGGAAGTGGTGAAGAACCGTGAAAATGTTATCAGACAGCTACCAATTATTTACGCGCATATTGGAGGTATGAGGGTGAGATGTTTGATTGATACAGGTAGCCAGGTGAGCTTAGTCACTGAAATTTTGATAAAAGAAATAGCAAGAAAACAGACTGTTCCTATTATGCCGGTACCGCTAATGAAAGTCAGAGGTGTCATTCCTGACAAAACCATGAATTGTAAACAGCAAGCATTTCTAGATCTGGAAATATTGAACCATACTTTTTCACAAACATTCATTGTTATTCCAAAGATGAACTACAATATAATTTTAGGAGCCAACTTCATCTGCGACTTTCAGGCTGTAATTGATTTACATAACAACACTGTAAGCTTCAAACAAGTAGAAGGATTGGATCATGTGGGTTTAAATATGGAAGAGAATCCGCTGGAGAGAGAGGCCAATACTTGGGTTGTTGAGGAATGCACTAATGAGGCCGGAGATAAGATCTTGAGGGGAGAGCAAGTCAACCAGACAGCAGTGCTAGAAATGGACAGCCGAGATATCTCGCAGGAACTTTGGGTGCATTTGGCGGAAGAAGAAATGGGCGGAACCAAATTCGAAATTCTACTTCAGGAGCGACTTAAGGAAGCCATCGTAGGGGAATCTGATAGAAGAAGATTGGAAGAAATTTTAAGATTACATAAAGGAGCGTTTGACACCGTACCTGGGAAAGTTTTAAATTTTCAATATGCGATGCAGGTAACAGATTGGACCCCATTCAAAAGTAAATTGTACCCGATCCCAGAGAAGCATTTTTCTCAGGTGAAGGACATTATTACTAACTTATTAGATTCTGGCATGATAAGGAAAGCTGCAACTCCTTATCTGAACGCAATATTGGCTGTGACCAAGCCAAACGGATCAATTAGGCTATGCCTAGACGCGCGAGTTTTAAATAGCAAACTGCTAGTTGAGCACGACCAAGCACCGAGGATCAAAGATGTTTTGAAAGGCTTCCGCGGGAAGAAGATATACTCAAGTGTTGATTTGACGAATAGTTTCCACCATCTTGAACTTGAAGAAAAATCCCAACTGTTGACGGGATTTTTATTCGATAATCAAAGTTATATCTGGTGTCGAATGCCCTTTGGCGTGAAAACTGCGGGATGTGCACTCATTAGAGCACTCGATAGAAATCTGACTGAGGAGGTCAAGAACTTCACCACGAGATAGGTTGATGACATATTAATCGCTTCTGAGACAATGGAAGAACACTTGATGAATATAAATAAACTGCTGGACAACCTGAGAACCATGAACTTCAAGATCAACTTAAAAAAGTCACATTTTTGCCAGAGCGAAATTTTATATTTGGGACATATAATTGATGTCGAGGGCGTGCGGCCTAATCCAGCCAAGATTGATGCTATTAAGAAATTTCCCATACCTACCAAAGTCAAACATGTTAGAGCATTTTTGGGAGTGACAGGTTTCTTCAAAGAAAATTGCCCTGGTTACACAGAAACAGTAGCGCCTATGCAGGAGATGTTGAAGAAAGCGAATCGATGGTCGTGGAACGAGGAGTGCGACAGGTCTTTTAAAGCAACGAAGGATTTATTGGAAAACTGTGTGAAACTTGGATATCCGGATTTTGAGAAACAATTTATCATTCAAGCAGATGCTTCGTTAATTGGGATTGGTGCTATGCTGTACCAAGAGGACGCTGAAGAACCCAAGAAGAAATCCTATTTGGCATTTACGAGTCGTAAATTACGGAAACATGAGAGGAACTACACAGTTACGGAACTTGAGCTACTAGCAATTCTATATTCTCTCCAACTGTGGCGCAAGATGATCTATGGTTATTCCATCATTGTTAGAACCGACCACCATGCACTGACATTTTTATTTAAGACAACAATAGCAAGTGAGAGAGTTACGCGCTGGTCCATCTACATACAGCAGTTTGACATTACAATAGAGCATTGTCCTGGGAAATTGAACGTCATACCAGATGCCTTGAGTAGAAACCCTGAGGACGGAAACGAAGTAACAGCGGAAGTTCACAATATTACCTTGACACCTAAGGCTCGTGAGTTTTTGGCAAGATTGAAGGATATTCGGAAGGAGCAAGAAGCTGACCCATGGATGATGATGATGATAAAATTCTATAGGAAGGAGTTACAACCAAATTCACCGGAGTACCGGGAAGCCAGTGCTAAACAAGCGAGATTTCACTACTTGAATAACTTGTTACATAAGTACGTGGATGAGCATCATGCTAAACTGCGGATCTTAGTTCCAGCATCACTACAGAGGGGATTAACTTGGCATGTTCACGAGAGCCTAGCACATATCGGCACGGATAAGACTGAAGCTACGATAGGGGAGACCTTTACTTGGCCCAAGATGAGATTCACCATTGTTGAAGTAATTAGAACGTGTGACGCTTGTCAGCGCACAAAGCCGAACAACTTTATTCTGAAACAACCTCCAAGACCACTATTACCGCAGAAACCATGCGAGATGCTCGCGATTGATTGCTTTGGTCCTTTAGTAAAAGGAAAGCGTGGATGCCGACACCTCTTGGTATGTGTCGATGTATTTTCGAAGATGGTCGTGCTATGTCCTATTCAGAAGACGACATCAAGACAAGTTCTTAGTCGAATTAAGAACAAAGTCATTCCGATGCTTGGGAAGCCGGAATCCATTCTATCAGATCACGGTACCTATTTCACAAGCAATGTTTTTAGGCAAGGTTTGGAGAGCCTAGGAATAAAACACATATTTTCAAGTATTCGTCATCCTTGTGGAAATCCGAGCGAAAGAACAATTCGCTGTGTCGCTAAATACTACAGAGTAATGATTCCTAACGAACACAATAAATGGGTAGACAAAGTAGGGGAAATTGAGATGTGCATGAACACTACTAAGCACGAGTCGACGGGTCAAGTCCCACTGATTGTACACCACAACAGATTGCCGGAAAGAACTTGGGACAAGATCATTCCTTGCCCAAGGGATCCATTATTAACGCATGATTTGCGAATCCAGCGAACGAGAGAGCACATGAGGAACCAAGCGGACCGAAGGCTGAGACGGTACCAAGGAAAGAAGTTTCACCGAGAGTTACAAGAACAAGAATTAGTGCTGGTTCGTAGACCACCAATCTCCGACCCTAAGAACAAAGTCTTCGCCAAGTTCTGTCCAAAATTCATTGGCCCGTTCCGGGTAATTAAGAATCTGGGTAACAATGCCTACAGATTAGAAGAAGTGAGCACTGGTGCAAAATCTGTTTTTAATAGCGCCAATTTGAAACCGTACTACAGAAGGGAACCATTTGATGATTAGGAAAGATGATATGTGCAGAATCTGTATTGCCAAAAATTTTTTTTTTTTGAAAGCAAACACTCAAATCCACGGGGAGCGCGTGAGTACGCACTTTGTTTGTAAACAACGAGCAGCTGAGACGACGGGAGTGGCAACTACGTGAGGAGAAGGGGGAGACCTAGAGAAAATATGAATGACATTCCAGCGAGAAGGGAGCACACTAATTGAGTCAGAGGGGCATACACTCGAGCAGCTGAGTGAGATTTAAAGTGATGTGTTGTTACTACAGTGGATTTTGTTTTTGAAATCCAAACCAATAAATTGTTTCGAATTTCAAAACCTTGCTGAGGATAAATGAACCCTTATTGATCTTCGATAAATAAGTATTCATATTTATTATTATTATTACTACGGCCCAGGCAGCACATAAGGAAGTCGACTTGGATATTAGGGAGGCCAGCATTTCGTAATGATTGCAACAGAAGCTGAGTTGGTAGCTATTCCTGGGGGACGGCCAGAATTAGTCGAGTTCAAGGCCAAATTGTGCAACTACTGTACCAAAATTGGAGACATAAAGGAAGAATCACGAGGTCCTCTCAACGAACATACGATTGAATCAGCCAATCGCAAGAGACCAAGCTGTGACCACGAGGTGGACGGCGTCAGTAGTAAAAAGCGCGCGGAAGTGTGTATCTAAGGAACCGCCGAACGGATTAATCTCCGCTCGAGTAATTTGAGACGTTGGATTTATTTGGAGAAGAATGACACTAGCCCCATCTTTGTGAGACAAAAACTCTGGAAGTTTTTATCCGACTCTGCCCCACTCCGCCGCCCTTGTCAGTTTCTCATAAATAGTCTGGCCTGACGCCAATCGGAGTACTTATAGTGTGGAGCCTTCAGAGGCATACTCCACGCCAGTTTGAAGTGTGATTTTGACGCTCGAATTTTCGAAGACTATTCTTGTGGAGCCTTCAGAGGCATACTCCACGCCAGTTTGAAATGTGATTTTTACGCTCTAAAATCAGTGAAGCTAATTTATTTTCTGAGCTCTGGGGAGCTAAAGTCGCAGCGTTTGCAGTATCGAATTTTTAAAAGCTATAATACATTTTGTTCTAAAATCAACTAAATTGTGTGATCTAAATATTTCACGCCAGCGCGTGATAAACTGTAACATTCTTTTAAAGACGACGAGTTCAACTTTAAGGGGGAAGTATCGTATCACCCTAATTAGCGCTTACCAGAACCGAAGTCCAAGACGGGACGGAAATACCGGACGAGATAGCGACTGCTGGTGCAGCCAGGATTTTGAACTTGTTAACGAGCCAGTGGCGCGGACTCGAGATGTATATTTTATGTATAAATTGTGTGTATTGTATGTGTGTTTTTATAGTGCGTATGTGCGATATAATTAGGGCCAGTCTTCGCTATTAATCGCAGTAGGACAATTGTGGGTGAACTGAGTAGCCTGCAAGCGATTATAGATAGGCAAATATTTAACATTGAACTTTTCTGCCAAGGAGTCGAGACCAAGATGATTGACACGTGGTTTGAAGTTGGGATGAGCTTCAAGAAATCAACGCAGACGACTACTATGGAGTGCTAAATTGTCCATAGGGCAATGGGTTGAGGAGGATGTCCTTAGTCCTACATGCAGAAGCGGTGATGTACTAAAATTGGATTATTTCAATTATGTAGTTAGATTTGGCCGGGGAACTTTGTAAATAGTCATGTTTTTCTTTCTTGTTTTATAGCTGTTTTTCTTGTACCGACACTATATGTTTAAATGTCCGTTGGCGCGTGGCCAATGTGTTTGTTGATATTTTGATTTTTTCTTGAGTCATGTGTAAGGTACGCGGCGTGCGTGCGTGATTTTTATCCTTGCAATTGCGGAACCCGTTACATTCGATAAATGGTGCTTTATTAACGTTAATATTTGAAATAGGAATGGGAGGAAATGATTGTAAAACATTTTGCTGAACAGGTTATTATTCATGTTAGGGTAGCCGAGTGCACCAACTTAAAAGTAATTGTAGAACACCTTCGTTCTAATTTTGATAGATTTTTCTTGAGTCCTTTTCAGGTGACTAGTCACGGCATAGAACGATGGCGCCAGCATGTGGATATTATTTGTGTCTTTTATTTCAGGGTCTGTCACAACCCATACGTGTGATTAAGTGTGTGTTGATGTGTCTAGTGTGTGTTGATTCTACGTGAGGAGGGGGTAGTTGTCCTACCGCCCTTATATATTTTTGCTGCTGTTGTATTTTAGATGGAAAGACAGAGTGCTCTTGGGAGACTGCTGATTCTTGTCCATATGTTTTTCTGACACACACGTATTATTGTGCTTTGGGGCACATTTCTTCGAGGTTCGACCCCATGCTCTGGGAGGTCGAGGTTATTGACACGTGGGTTGACAGACATGCAGAGTTCCACAAACCGCCCGTTTTGCCTGTGACTTATTTTGATAGGCAGTCCTATTTGTCCGACTGAACCCTGTAAGCTTTCATGCAGCAAACCTGTTCATTGTGATGGCTAATTTTAAGTCATAATTAATTGGGGAGTTCGCCATGTGTGTAACGGATTGTTGTACCTTGTATGGATAAGAATATTGTGATTAACGTAAATGTTGGCTGTTTGCCTATTGCTTTGTTGATGACTCGATTTCATGTAATTTTGTTTGTCACACCCGTGTGGTGTAGTGGTAGAGTATTTGTAAATTTTGACAGCGGTCATTTGAGTATTTTTCTGTTGGTCACGTGTTAATGTACTTGTGTTGATTTGTGTGAGAAGTCCTAAGTTTTTAGGCAGTAAATGTTGCTACGGCAATTCAAGTCCAATTTCACACGGAAATTTTGTGTTTGTTTATAGTAGATTTTAGGAAGTGTCGGTTTAATTTAAGTATTGTAGTTGTGTTCCCTTGTGTCGGTCTAGCTCTAGGAAATGCGGATTCGTTGTCTGAAGGGTCATTCTGGATGATAACGAATCACGCATTCAAAGTACACATCGTGATGCATGTAGAACGGCGTACGCACTTATATGGTCACTTTTTGTATCTTTTATTTAAGGACACTTGGTCCAGGTAATTAATCTCTCCAGAGATATCGCCTAAGTTTTGGCATTTTTATTAAGCGGGAGTCAGTTGGGAGTTTTTGTTGTTAATTGTTTATGTGTAAATATGGTGATTTGTTATTAAATTCAGTTGTTTTTAACCCTGGCTTCACTCTTTCCTGCATGTTATTTTGTTATATGTTACCCTGCAAGTTAATGAAGCGCCCTGACAGCAACTTACGAATATGACCTGTTACGCCCCGAATCTGAGTCTCATATGCTTCTTTGCAAGGGTTCAATACAGAGGGGCTATCATAGACTTTAACTAAATTTTATAGTTTAGGATACTAACTTTTGTACCCTTATATTTGTTCACATGCATCTTCTTTGTATTTCTTATCTGTCGCTTTTCTATCCTTTATTCCCCTGATGACATTTAAGTTTCGCTAATTTACCTGACTTCCTCCATTCCAGGTTTATGTAATGTAAAATTTACGAGCCATTTTCTAAGTGTTGCCTGTACAACCTGACAGTTCAAACTCTTCATTTGGTCAACACGAATTTTCCCCCGTCAGTAATTAGGGAAAATTAGTGTTGACCCACTCAAGCGCTACAACTGACAATATTATTCTCCATTCAGTAATTTTATGATAATGTGATATTCATTTACACTTTTTAATCTGTTTATATCTCTCTTATCTACAAACTTTGATGTTATTATTTTGGTTTGCTGGCACAGGCTAGAGTAAAATATGTTTGATCAAGTATCACCACGGAGGTCCTTGTTCGATATCCGGCTCTGTGAATAAATTTAATTCTGTTCTCAGGGCTGTAACGGGGTGTGCTCAGTCTCCTAAGACAGACCTGTGAGACGTTCTGCCTCATGAGGCTGAGTGTACCCCGTTCCAGCTCTCAAATCAGAAATAAAATTTCTTGGTAGATCCAGGAATCGAACCCATACCGTGCCATGAGGTAACAAATAATAGCACTGTCATTGGGTGTTTTAATTTCCTGGCCACGTATCTTAATTTTACAAGATCAAATCTTCCTCGTGGCTGATAAGCTAGTAGAATTCAATAGATGGTACGAATCATAGAAAAACTGTTACTGAAACGCTATTGTGTAAGATGTTCAGGAATATTCGCACTCATCTTTTCGCCGTTATCAATATTTTTGTATCCTAGACGGTAGTGCAGACAGCTGGGAATCTGCATCTTTCGGGGATTCGAGGTTCGAATCAGGGGCACCGTAAGTCCACATACATTGTACGTATTCCGCTAAAGGCCTACACACAAAATATATTTCAATTCAACTTAATTCAATTTATATTTAGAGTAATTTTCAACTCCAGTAGGTGTCCTGGGGCTTGAAGTAAGGCATTTGCCTGGATGGAGTGTGGAGAATTACGGGGAACAACCACACTCAGGATAGCCACTGCCAGTGCTGGGATTCGATCCTAGAATCAACGGACTTCCTTCAGCTGTCCTCGCGGCCGTGATGCACGACTTAACGCGATGTTCTTTATTTTGACGGAGTTCCTGTTGATCGGAGAGGATAAACTGGACATCCCTAGCTGAAGAGTTATTGAACTCTTTGGTCTCCACTCTTCAACTGGAAGTGATTCACTTGTGAACGCTTTCACTGATCAGATATTGAATGTGATGCATGCTCAACCAAGCAAAGTGTAAAGCAATGAAAGCTTAATTAGTTACCCATCTGATTAACACTTCCAAGAATCGACCAACAGACAATAACGCACAGGGGAGTGCTACGAGCAAATTGATTTTAAATAAATTGCATCCATAATAAAGGAATGGCTGTTTACTTCCACTAGACCAAAATTGAATTCACTGAATGTTATAGGTAGGTACTAATGCAACGAGTGTAATGGAATCGTGATTTCATAGAAATTCGCAAAGTAGTGGGTACGCCCAGTTCAGAGCTGGAATTCACAGTATACCTACGAGGAGAGGAATCGATAAAATCGTTTGCATTATAAGATTTCTGTGTAAGTTACTGTAGATTCATAGGAACACTCCTGTGTCAATCAGAGAAAGAAATACATGCCGTGAAGAGTGATTGTGTACTTACGCTGCTCTGATCAGCAGGGAACCTCTTCTAGCTTCCTTCCATTCACGCATTAATTGCAACAAGGGAATTATGTGATCTCAAACAGAAGCCCACTAGGCAGTGTCATATAATAAATTATTTTCGAGAAAAATACAAACTTTCTGGTGTGGCTCTATCTACCTCAGGGCAGTACAAACTTCCTGTGCTAATTTCCTTAATTTTCATGATTCTGATGACAAGCAATTTTTACACAAATTAAGGGAATTGAACGTTGAAATTGTTTTTCTACACAAACATGAATTTTATGTTAACATGCCCATTTCTTAAATCGGTAAATAAACATATTTTTCCTTCTTCTTCTTCTTCTTCTTCTTCTTCTTTTCTTCTTCCTCCTCTTCATCGAAGTTAGGTATGGAAATTACCTACTTAGTAAGTATACAGTAGATGTAGGAACATACACGGAAATAACCAAAGTAATATACAGAAAAATAAATATGCAATTAATAAACAAGTAGTTCCGTGAAGAACTATACGGCCTATTTTCATATATCCTACTCATGTTAATTGCCTCTGTCAACATACAAAATTTCAGTTTGATTGCTGTAATAGATTCGTAGATATTGAGAACGGACTAAATATTTCGGATGGTCGCCATGTTGGATTTTATATATGTAGGTCCTAGAGTTATGTACTGTTACATGAAGATTATTGTGTACGTGTTGCATTCAAACTTCAATCGCATGATTAGGATACAAGAAGTAAAAACAAGATTTTAAAATTTCACACAGCTGCCATCTTATGGTTATGGAAACAATTGAAACAAATTAGATGCCAGTGGATTAACATTCGTATAAGGATTTACTGTACTAAGTTTCACTCCACTCGGATGGTTAAATTGCGAGAAATTTCCATGTGAATATTTATACTTCGCGTCGCCGCCATGTTGGATTTGTGATCACCAGGTTATTGAAAGTCCTATAGGTTAACTTATGTTCATAGCCCCTATTAACATTTAAAAAAATCAGTTTGATTGCTATAATAGATTCGTAGATATTCAGAGCCGTCTAAATATATCGGATGGTCGCCATGTTGGATTGTTAAATGTATAGGCCATGGAGTCATGTACCATTAAGGGAACATTATTGCGTAGGTTCTTTATTCAAACTTTCACTTCGATAGCATGATTACGACACAAGAAATAAAAACTTAATTTTAAAATTCGCACAGCCGCCATCTTGAGGTCATGTAAACAATTGAACTAAATTAGATTCCAGTGCATTACAATGTGTATAAACATTTCCTGTACCAAGTTTCATTGCGTTTGGAATATTGAATCGCGAGATAGGTCTATTTAAAATTTTCAAATTCGCTTGGTCGACATGTTCGTTTTGTAGTTAGCCGGTTTTTGAAGTTTTTGAAAGTCTTATAGGTGAACTTCCAGTAGTGCCCTTTATCTCCGTACAAAATGTCAGGGTGATACCGCTAATAGTTTCTGAGATATAGAACGCCGGTGAAATATTTCGCACATCCGCCATCTTGTGGTTATGTAAACAATTGAACGAAGTTAGATATCGGTGCATTACAATGTGTATAGACATATGCTGTACCAAGTTTTATTGAGTTTGGTTCGCTAAATCGCGAAAAACGTCTATTTAAAAGTCGCAACTTCGCCTGGCCGCCATGTTGGTTTTGTAGTTACCAGTTTTTCAAGAGTCACATAGGTGAACTTCTAGTAGTTCCGTATATCACTGTACAAAATTCCAGGGTGATATCGGTAATAGTTTCGAAGATATTGAATGCTGGTGAAATATTTCGCACAGCCGCCCTGTTCGATTGGTGAGACGTAACAAAATTTGAAGGGCACGGTCGGGATTGACCGGAATAGTGCTATGAACTTACCGAGTTTCATTGAAATCGCTCCAGCCGTTTAGAATTTATTAGGGGACACACACACACGCACACACACACGGACAAAAGGTGATCTCATAAGCCTATATTTTCCAAATTGAAAATAGGCTAAAAACACATAAAAAAAAGATAAATGCCGTACATAATGTATATTCGTACACTAGCAGAAGTACCCGCTCTTCGAACGGTCTTCGGTATTAATAACCAGTCGTTATCAATTGAGCTACTGTTGCAATTGTTAGGGGCTTGTTATTCCTTCATACGTTTATCAGAGCGAAGTTAGTTTTCTGGGAATATCACAGATACTGTTAATTTAATGGCCTTAAAATGTGGTTTTTGGAGACTCTTTATAGACTCCCGAATTCTGTGCCTCACATTGAGAAGCAAACATACTTTGGTCATCCATCTAGGATAATTTTTATATTTCACCTATTTTTGCATGCATTTTGAAAAGATTTCTCCTATACCAACTCTTCTATGAGAATTATGGTGAAGAGTGTAATAAATGATTGGTCAATTGTCTCTGATGGATACCTAATTTTTACGATCCTCCAAACATTCCCACACGAGTTATAGGCGTACATAAAGATACACAGAAAGGCCGAAAATCCCTACGTATGCCTCACTTCGGAGGAGAAGTAAAGCCGGCGGTCCCATGTCATAGATTTATGGCATGTAATAGAACCTTCCACTAACTACAATTGTGTGAACCTAAAATTGTATGTTAGATTTGATTAACGCTACATTACTTCCAAAGTTTGCGACCCGGTGACAGTTGCGGTGGCATCCAGTAGCCAAGTCACAGCTAGTTGTCGTTGACGGTAAGTAGGGGGGTAGTGGCGCTTCCAACGCACTCCAGAACCCTCCTCTTACCACTACTAAGCCTCAGCCATGTTAAATATATCTCGAACGCATGGTCCGATTTTGACAAATGAGGTGTCGTTGGACTCGGGCTGACATCCTCTTTGCTATGGACCACTCGTTATATTTTTGAATTTTTTTTGAATTTTTTTGTTTTCGAAAATAGGTAATAGTTTGAAAACCAAACATGGTAGAACGTTGTGCCATGGCCCAAACGAATGGTCTTTATGACCTTTATTTTCTATAATGAAACTTTTTTACTTTTTATGTTTTTTGAAAACACTCGAATTTTGAAAATCCTATATTATGGAAACTAGGAACTCTACAAAAAAAATGTTTGACATAAATGAAAGGTCCCTATGCCCTCTACCCACAAAATAAATTTCAAGTCTCTAGGATGAAAACCTGTAGTAGTGGGGTAAGACGGGAGCTGCTACACTTAGGAAGTTGTGAGCCCCTGCGACCTTGGAATGGAAGGAGTCATGCTAGGAGGGCGTGCTTGGATTCGTTTTTTTCGTCTCGTCGTGCTCTTTACGGAAATGTAGGTGTCGAAAAGGTGAAATGCTGGAAACATGTTTTTTTGGGGGGAAAAACGTGATTTTGAACTTTTTGCTAAATCTCGCAAACCAATCATGATAGAGGCGTGTACGACGGGTCCAAGGACTCGGGGTGACGTCCTCTTTGCTATGGACCACTCTTTATAATTTTTTTAAAATTTTGGAAACTCGATTTTGGGGTAAACACGTGTTTTTTGTGATTTTTGTCGACATCTCACGAACCAATAACGCTAGAGACGTGTACGAGGTGTCCTAGGACTCGGGCTAACGCCCCCTTTCAAATGTGATAGATATTTTTTTTCAAAAAAAATAATCACAAAGGGCCTAACGCCATACATGTTGAAAAAAAATTATTTACCGTTACTTGTTTATAATGTCCATGAAGCGTGGTGGTTGAGAGAGACGATACGGCTGGGTGTGTGTTTCAATGAACCTGTCGCTAACCACGGTGGCTGTGTTCAATAGATTAATCGCTATTTCGGCGGGTCGGTGTATGACAGAGCGAGCGTGCGTTTTTTCACACATTTTACCTTTGACGTGTAAACGGTGATGAGAACTTGGTTCTATGTTGGTCAAAGCGAGTACAGAAAACAAACTTACAGGAGGTGAAAGTCATTTGAGCTTATTGGAAGGCGTTGATCTGACTTGACAACAAGTGCAATGGAAAAATGACCATGACGCTTGAAGGTGAAATAATCTGACCATTGTGGTGGCAGGGAAGAGCGAAAGGCATGTGAACACATGTGTGAAACCACAGGCACGCTAAACAAGTTAGATCCTGTCTTGCTTCGTACGTGACAAAATGCAAGTTTATGTGAAATTTGATCTTCCACAGGTGTTCGCTTGGGTGTTATCTGTCCACGTGCATGATAACTGTTAACAAGTCACATCCTGTTTTGCTTCGTACGTGACAAAATGCAAGTTGACGTGAAATTTGATCTGTCACAGGTGTTCACCTTGGACGTTAGCTGTCCACGTGCCTGATAAGAGAATGTTCAAAGCGTGGGAATCGCTGAATCAGTAAAAAGTATGATGCAACTTGTCGGAATGATGTCACAACCAATAGATAGGCAAGAGCTGCAAACAGCAGTGGTGGGAGGTGAAGGGAGGGAAAGGGGGAGGGGTAATGTATGAGAGAACACAGGTGGAAAGAGAAAGAAATATGTGGAGCTGAGGACTGTACACACAGAGCTATAGGTGGTGTACAACATGTGTGAATAAATAAATTAAAAATTGCACAGGTTCACACTACATAGACTGTATTATTGCCATGGCCAAGCACTCACATTAAGATCATTTACAAAATCATAAAATGAAAAATAAAAAATCTTGTTTTGGAAATATCGTTTTTCAACATACACAAAATAAATATATAAAAAATTTGTAAACAACAAAATGGAAAATCCATGGTCAAGCACTCACATTAATATTATTTACAAAATCATAAAATGAAAAATAGAAAATCTTGTTTTGGAAATATCGATTTTTTTTCAACATACACAAAATAAATATATAAAAAATTTGTAAACAGCAAAATAGAAAATCCATGTTTCCATATAGACAAAATTTTAAAAACCTTAAACGGACATTTAAGAAAATATATGCAAATGGGAAATTGACAAATGTGTAAATATGAAAATGGAAAAATCCATGTTTCCATATCATGAAATTGAAAAACATCAAACTGTCATTTAAAAAAATGCAAATGGAAAATTGACAAATTGCAATGTGTGAAATGTGAAATTGAACAAATGGCTATCATTATTTTAAAAAAGAAAAGAACATAGTGCTCTATGGTTGAGGTGTGAATCAAACCCTCTCTACTTATTTGGACCACCCGAGACTGAGTAGACTAGTTTTAGTTATCATACCACTTTTAAAAGTTTGTGTTAAATCTAGGAATTGAACCCAAGAGCTTGTAGGGGAGATCCAAGGTTATAATATGTTAAACAGATAGCCTTGAATGTAGTGTGTGGTAGCTATATAGAAATGAGACGTTTCGCCTGGGGCAGGGAGGCATAGAGATCTGCATCAAACCAGTCAAAAGACTGACGACTCAAACAACAACATGTAGAGCTCACCAAAATAATGTTGTGTAACGGTAAATGTTAGTCAACGAACAGTAATGCATTACTAAAACCCATGACACGATACCTAAGAGCTTTTCTAAAATTATTTTAAAATGCCTTTAACCCTATATTAAACACCCAGTTCACAAGACTCATAACTGCAATGTTATGGTCAAACAAAACAAAATCTATATTTCAAAACAAACAAGTGGTTTAGTCAATGTATACTGGAAAAAGTTTTATAAACACTCAAGTCCACAAAAATAATTAAATTAGTAACAGTCAGGTTGACCGAGTGGTTATGGTGTTTGACTTAAGTTCAAATTTTCTGTACAAGAAAGCAAGGGTTCGAATCCCTTACCTGATATAACTATTGCCTCAACATGGCTTGACCACACTGTATTATTGTGTACTCGGTACACAAACCATAAATAGAGTGTATTGTTTAAGGTCACTCTCTTTGCGAACATAGTCAGAGAATGTTGATGGTTAACAATTGCATTAATAGTGGGACATAGGGATAGCAATTAAGAAAAACAGACAATACCCATACACTATTTTTATTTATTTAATGTAAGTACTTGTACAATAGTTATATGCAAACTACAACTCTCTTTTGTCTATTACTATCTAGTCCTTTTCGATCCACTTGCATATCAAGGGCAGATGACTTTGTAGTTCAGCCCCTTCAAACAACAACAACACTACTTCTTGCATAGTCTGTGATGTTGATGACTCTTGATGCGTGGAAGATTGATACAACATAATTTTACAACAGGGGTTAAACGTTGCTCAACAAACAATGCACTATTTTGAGTAGCAACATCTTTCTCTTGTACTAACTTTTTAGCATTCTGATGATTTTTTGTCAATACCATCAGTGTTTTGTCTGGAGCACTACATTGATGATCACTCACACTTAAAACCACACCATTTCTACTTTTCATATTGCCTCGACATGTTGTTGACCTCTGTTTCGAGCATTGCCAGAATATTATTCCTTTTACATTTTGTCGTCTATAGTTATAAGAGTAGCCTTTATAGAGTACACGTTGTTTACATCGGTTAGTTGGAGTAAGTTCCATAGTATTAACTAACCTGTTAGTATGATTTGCACACTACAAAGGTTATCTCGGTTCTGGTAATATAATTATTTAGCGTTGGCTTTTATATTTAATATGTACAGTTTAAAGTGATAGAAAAGTGGTAGAAACGTGGTAGCAAAGTGGTAGACAATTGGTAACATAGTGGTAGAAAAGTGGTAGCAAAGTGGTAGAAAAGTGGTAGAAAAGTTGCAGAAAAGTAGTAGAAAAGTGGTAGCAAAGTGGTAGAAAAGTGGTAGAAAACTGGCAGAAAAGTAGTAGAAAAGTGGTAGCAAAGTGGTAGCAAAGTGGTAGAAAATATTACATGTATTGTTAAGAAATAGTTTAAGCGGTTACATGGATTCATTACACTATAATTTTAGCATCACGAAGCTCATTTTCTATATCCAAAAGTTCTTCCTCATATTTAGTATGACCAGCCTGTTTACAGGTATGCAAGTACTGAAGCCGCTGGATTAGCTTACTGGGATTGTTCCAGTAAACAAATTTAACAAATGATTTTTTTGGGTGTAAACCATTATCATCATCATCATCATCATCATAATCATCATCATTATCATGGTTATCATCATCAATATAATTATCATCAATATAATCATCATCACTATTACTATCTAATCCTTTTTGTTCATCTTGCAATGCAAAAACCTTTGGCATAGTTTGTGTTGTCTTTGATAGTGTTAGAGGTTTCTTAGACGTTAACGACTGTCCTAACATGTCTTTTTCAGGAGATAATAAATGCTCTTTAACAAACAAAGCACTATCTTGAGCCACACTATTTTTTCTTGGTCTTGCTTTTTTACCTTGGTTAGAGTATTTTGTCCATTTAAATGAGTATTATTTTGAGATTTACAATGATGATCGATTGAAATAAGTAAGTTGGAGCCTTTTGTCTTAATCATTTTATCTACCACTTCTTTCTCTCATACATAGTTTCATTTCTTTCCAGTTGAGAATGGTCAACCCTTGCTTGGGCTTTTGAAGCTAACATTAGAAATAAACCAAGAAAGACTGCCAAGCCCGGCTGAGGATTTTATTAAGCTTTTAACATAAGAAAATGTTTTAACAACTTTTTAATGTGTTACAGTGATCTATGTGTGTTTTTATGTACAATTTTTAACTACACCCAGTATATAAAAGGAATGTTTTAAATGCTGCCCAAATATTTAGGCTGATGAAGACGTCAATACGAGTTAGACGTTGAAACATGTACCATGTGTTAAAAGACAGGTGATTGTATCACGACATTTTAATAAACAGTATTGACGAGGCGGAACCATTTGGAACTTTGTTCTTAACTTATAGCCGTTTGCAAACTTCACAGTAATATAATAAATGGAACTGCATTGCGTCTTACAGAAATAGATGGTCCTCTGAGATTCCGTTGCCATGGTTACCGGCTTGCATTCTTTCATTAGATTATTAAATGAAATTAGTTTTCTGGGAATATCTCAAACACTGTTGGTTTTAGGGCCTTAAAATCCAAGTTTTGTTTCTCACATTGAGGGGTTGAAAATAAGCTTTGTCTCGTCCTTCTACACCTCTTTCAGCATGTATTTTAAGGGGTAGGCCACCTTTTATGAGAGGTACGGAGAAGAGTTACATCAATGATTAGTGTGGTGCCTCTGATGGATATCTGTATCAAATTTTACGTTGATCCACCCAGCCGTCCTCCAGTTATAAGGACTCAAAATTTTTCACAGACAGACAGACAGACAGACAAACAAATACACAGACAGACAGACAAAAAACTATTTTTGCGCGCATCCGTCATAAAACAGTCTGAAACGCGCAAATAACGCAAATTTCCGTGGAAATTCAGAAAAAAACAGACACACTTTCTTTTATTTATTTATATATATATACATAGATAGATAGATAGATAGAGAAGAGATAGAGATAAATAAATAGACTACTAGGCACGTCCAGAAATTAAGTTCTGTTTCTATACGTTGCCACGGCATAGCTGCAATAGCAGTCCGGCACATGCGCGGTAGATGCTCTAAGTTAACGAGAAGATGACGCCATTTTGAGATCGCTGTCTGTTGTTTACGCTGTATAGGGCTTGGTCAGAATAGCGAAGTTGTTTGAAAATCCCACCGCTTGTAAAATAAGATCTCTCATTCGTTTCCTGAATGCGAAGAACATATTAATCAGTGAATATTCATCGACAGATTTGCGAGGTGTGCGGAGATAATGCGATGCGTGACTCAACGGTAAGGAGATGGGTCCGACAGTTCAATAAATGGCGTGATCAAGTGCACAATGACGATAGAAGTGGGCGTCCATCATTGGTTAATGAAGACTTGGTTCGTGCAGTTGATGAACGCGTCACGGAAAACAGTTGTACGAACTTTCCAGAAATGTCAGGATCACTTCTTAATGACATTCTATTTGCCTCTCACCAAAGTGGATTGGGTTCGATTCCCAGTCAATACATGTGATATTTTCGGAGTGAAATGCCATGTCCTGTGGTTCAAATTACACATAAAAAGGAGGTCCCGTGGCTCATGATCTCACGATTAACGGTCACGTACTCGTAAAATTGCTAGCTTCCTTCCTTAATGACATTGTTGACAACATTGGCGGCTAGGTTTTATGAAGAAGGCATACAAAAACTTGTGCCACGCTATGACAAGTGCCTCATAAACAGTGGGAGCTATGTGGAAAGATAGTTTAAGATTAGTAGTTTGTTTTGCAATAGTTTGTCTGCATCTGTACTCATTTTGTTTTTATTCCCAAACCGAACTTAGCCTACTTTCTGGACATATTGTACAACGTAGTTCAAAATGTTGTGTACTACGACCAAAATTATTGAACAACAGTGTACTGTATATTGCATGCGTGTTCTGCGTATTAACAAGTTGGATGAAGAACAAAAGAGGAAGATTTTCTCTCAGCCTGGTGCTAGGGGGGAAGCAACAGTTCGCCCATTCTCATGCACGCTCTTACACAGCACTTCTGTTCTGTTACGGCTTCCTGAAGGGGCTGTCCTCGAGGGTTACCCTGCCTGCAGATTTAATTTCATTCCGCGACTCACTTCTGTTCTACGCACGAAATGCTCCTGCTGTGCTCCGTTCATCTCCATTACATATCAGTATCTCAAATATGAATGTTGTAAATTTAAACATTAGCGTAGTTCTTAGATTGTGATATGGTTCAGTCAGTTCAATTGTAATTGTGTATAGCATTGATTAATAAGGAGGCCGAGATTGGGAGAGTGGCCACACAAAAAGACAAGTAGTTCCGTGAAGAACTATAGGCTACAGCCTATTTTCAGATATCCTACTTATGTTAATTGCCGCTATCAACATACAAAATTTCAGTTTGATTGCTGTAATAGATTCGTAGATATTGAGAACCGACTAAATATTTCGGATAGTCGCCATGTTGGATTTTATATATGTAGGTCCTAGAGTTATGTACTGTTACATGAAGATTATTGTGTACGTGTAGCATTCAAACTTCAACGGCATGATTAGGACACAAGAAGTAACAAAGAGATTTTAAAATTTCGCACAGCTGCCATCTTGTGTTTATGGAAACAATTGAAATAAATTCGATGCCAGTAGATTAACATTCGTATAAAGATTTACTGTACCAAGTTTCACTGCACTCGGATGGTTAAATTGCGAGAAACCTCCATGTGAATATTTATAATTCGCGTCGCCGCCATGTTGTATTTGTGGTCACCAGGTTATTTAAAGTCCTATAAGTGAACTTAAGTTCATAGCCCCTATGAACATTAAAAAACCCAGTTTGATTGCTATAATAGATTCGTAGATATTCAGAGCTGTCTAAATATTTCGGATGGTCGCCATGTTGTATTGTTAAATATATAGGCCATAGAGTCATGTACCATTAAAGGAAAATTATTGCGTAGGTTCATTATTCAAACTTTCACTTCGATCGCATGATTACGACAAAAGCGATAGAAACTTAATTTTAAAATTCGCAAAGCTGCCATCTTGACGTTATGTAAACAATTGAACTAAGTTAGATACCAGTGCATTACAATGTGTATAAACATTTCCTGTACAAGATTTCATTGCGTTTGGAACATTAAATCGCGAGAAATGTATATTTAAAATTTTCAAATTCGCTTGGCCGCCATGTTCGTTTTGTAGTTAAACGGTTTTTGAAGGTCTAATAGACGAACTTCCAGTAGTGCCCTTTATCTCCGTAAAATAATTCAGGGTGATACCGCTAATAGTTTCAGAGATATAGAATGCCGGTGAAATATTTCGCACATCCGCCATCTTGTGGTTATATAAACAATTGAACCAAGTTAGATATCGGTGCATTACAATGTGTATAAACATATACTGTACCATGTTTTATTGCGTTTGGTTGGTTAAATCGCGAGAAACGTCTATTTAAAAGTCGCAAATTCGCGTGGCCACGATGTTGGTTTTTTAGTTACCACTTTTTCAAAAATCACATAGGTGACCTTCTAGTGGTTTCCTCTATCACCGTAAAAATTACAGGGTGATATCGGTATAAGTTTCGAAGATATTGAATGCTGGTGAAATATTTCGCACAGCCGCCATGTTGGATTGGTGAGACGTAGCAAAATTTGAAGGGTACGGTCGGGGTCGTCCGGAATAGTGCTATGAACTTACCGAGTTTCATTGAAATCGCTCCAGCCGTTTAGAATTTATTAGGGGGACACACACACACACATGCACACACACACGGACAAAAGGTGATCTCATAAGCCTATTTTTTCAAAATTGAAAATAGGCTAAAAATACGGTTTCATCACAGCATTTGCCAATAATGGCAGTGAACACACTACATATGAAGTAACCGCTGTTTTTGCTTTCGACTCTATATAGCCTAGATGCCAGCTCCAATTTGAATTGTCAATTACATATTTGTGTGAATTCGTTTGGAGAATGACACTCAGGAAGACGTTTACAGCTAAGGACTGCACAAGCAACTATGACCTAGGCTGGACTCGAACTGGCAGCAGTCTCATCGGCCAGTGCCCGATCAAACAGCCCAACGGACTCCAAAGAGATTTAAATACTTTACGAATGAGATTCTGCCTGTTTTCAATCTTTTTTTTCGATGTAAATAAACATTGAATTTTAAGATACAAATCTGTTTTACGCTGTTTTAAAATCTAAAATTCAATTATTTTATTGGGCTAATGAGTGCCTATTTAATGAGGTCGTGCCTATTTGGGGGCCATTTAATGCTTTTAACAATTATATACAGAAGCAAATTTTCTTTCAGCTGTTGTAGTCGGCAGAATCATCTCCCCGTTTCTCAACATCTGTTTACCTCAGTAACAATAACGAGAATTCTCGGAAGTCTCCATAAATAGCACTTGGGGAATTTCCTTTAGAACAAACAAGGAATTTTACTTCTAAGCTTTCCACTCCTCCCACCCACTAGGATGATATGCGAGGTCTGAGGCAATGGAGATCCTAACTTCACTTTTATCGATAGAAGGGTCGTCTTCTGCCAAGCTTGTAATAAGGAAGTAAGTTTATTTGTCACTTTTATGATTTAGTGATTGAGGAAACCGATCGATCACCTTTCAGTGTAGCATTCTGCTCTCTCTTGTCAAAAGGTGAATGAAAAAAAGTCGATTTTTTAAAAACCGTGGTTTATTGTCTGTGAAAATAGAGATCTACAATTGTAATGATTTTTAAACCCCCTTTTAAAAGTTTATATCTAGGATCGAACAATCTTAACAAGATACTGCATAATTACCGTATAACTAAAATATCTTTAAAGACATATTTACATGTAAATTATGAATTGAGATAATTCTGAAGAACTGTCTTCTATATACGGTACTGAATTAGATTTTTTCTAGTTCTATAAATTAGCATTATTGTGTTATTATTAGAATATATTATTGTTAATGGTATTAATAGTAGTTCTGATCTCATTATCATAAATTGTAGACTTGACCTATGGTTCCTACTAAATTTTTATTCTTCGTATCCTGGCGCAGTCAGCTGGCATTTGAGGGTGCGCAAATGCGAGGGAGCCGTGTCAGTAGATTTACTGGCACGTTAAATATCCCCTTAGGGGCAAAATTCCGGCACCCCGGCGTCTCTAAAAGCCAGAGTAGTTAAAAGGGACGTAAAACCAATAACATTATTATTAATTTTTTATTCAGCATCATCATCACCATCATAATCATCATCATTTACTCAACAGGCCATTAAGACCAATGGCAAAAACCGGTGAATATACATTCAATTAAAAATACAGTATATACATTACAAACGATATTTCCGTGACATAACAATGAATTACAATAATAAATAAATAAAATCAGAGGTTCAATCACAAATGAAAGGCATGTTCCTGGTCACAATTTCAAACTATTTATTGCAGATGTTGTTCCACCTCCTTCGATCCGTAGCATCACCAAGGGAAGCTGTAGGTTTTATTCCTTCCAATGTCACTCACTATCACTCTATCTCTCCACCTAGTCCTTGGAGGACCTATTGGGCGTTTGCCAATCAGCCGGGAGTTAAAAACTCTGTTGTTAATAGATATTTCTGCTCTAAGAACACGCCCTAGCCACGGAATTTTTTATTAACTAATGAATTATGTTTTATCAAGTTAATTCTAGAGTCAAGTGAATTATTTAAGTTTCAAGTACAAATGTGTTATGTGGATCTTGGTTCTGAGTAAGAGTATGTAGCCTTAACAACACCTAGACATAAGATGTTCTCCCTTATTTTCCGAAATCGGCAGGTGCCTTACACCTAAGAGGTCATAAAGTTCCATACTGTCAGAACTGTCTTACCAAAGTACATTACGGAATATGAAACCTATCGTCTCTATTGGGATCGTACTACACGCTCAGTCTGAAAAGTTCGATGAATGGGTCTATATTACGAACGGATTGTTGGCTTTCCTGAAACAGCTGTTACTATACTTCGAAGTAATCCCCGTGGATGGTTATACACTTCTTAGAACGGCTGTACAGGTCCTGGCATAGTCTTCCTGAGGGATAGCCTTCAGCTGGGTCGTCACATTACGTTGGATGTCCAAAATGTCCGAAAACCTCTGGCCCTTCAGGGCTTTTCGGCGACCCTGGACCCTACACTCCATACTTTGACGCTTGCCTTCGAGTTTGTACATCAGGCACCAGGTCACCCGTGAAGATGGTTTTCAGGACCATTCCATTCCACGAACATTCACCCTTCCCACTGCCACCCGTCGAATAGGTATGCACGTTAGGTTGTATAAATTCACCCTTCTCACTGCCGCCCGTCTATCAGGTGTGCAAGGCAGGTTGCATAAATGCACACTTCTCTCTTTCTTTCAATTTAGAGTTTTGACGACCCAAACTGAAGGCTATTCCTAAAGAAGACAACGCCAGGAGTTTCCAGGACTTGTTCAGTCGTTCTCAGAAGTGTATAACCATCCACGAGGATTACTTCGAAGGACAGTAACGGCTGTTTCAGGTAAGCCAACAATCCGTTCGTAATGTAGACCATTCACCGATCTTTTCAGACAGAGGGTATATATTAACCGAGCGGACAGTCTGCCATAACGAAAATACATCGTAGCCATCAATAAGAAGGGTAAGGAAGCCATCCTGGCTGATGTATAAGTTCCCAGTAGTAACAACTTAAAGGCAAAGCATGACAAAAAGATTTCCAAATATGAAGACCTAGTGGAGGTTAGATATTTAAGCTCCTTGAATACTATAGCGCTTTCTAGTAGAGGAAGCGTGGCAGACTGGAAAGGTGAAGATCATATCAATCGTTACATTAAGTACTGGCGTAGTACTGCATGGGTTGAAGGAACTTAATGTAGACTCAAATTTATAAAAGCCAATGCAAAAAGCCGTCATCAATACGACAACTAGATTAGTTCAAAAATATATGGACAAGTAATAACAATAATATCGTATGGACTCGAAGGCCGGGTGCAAGATTTGTTATTTGACACCCAGAGGGTAGCTTGCATGTCGAATTTCGTTGTTCATTGAAGCACTATGAAAGTGAAGGAGGTTAGATATTTAAGCTCCTTGAACACTATAGCGCTTTCTAGTAGAGAAATTAGAAACTTTGTGTTGGCGGAAACTCCCAAGATTAATTTTTCCATTATGAACATGGCCTACTGAATTCAAATGGGTTCTTTGACATTCCAATATCGTAAGACATGTGTGTCATAATTTTTGCCGCCTTTCAAAAATCACTTACCAATGCCAGGAGCGAACCTGCAAGCTTGGGGTTGGTAGACCGACACGTTAACCACTCACCTACCATGGCAATATTATGGACAAGTGAAAATACAGTAATTATTTAAAGGTGGTAATTATGCTCTGATTTCCTGTAATCTGTATTGTTGCTATATATTTGCCAGGAATTGTTCTGAGAGTGAAGTAAGATAATTAATAATAGTGCTTGCCACGGTGGGTGAGTGGTTATGTGTCGAGCTACCAACCCCAAGCTTGCAGGTTCGTTCCTGGCCATGGTTAGAGATATTTGAAAGGCGACAAAAATCATGCCAAGCATGTCATACGTTGTTGGCATGTTAAAGAACCCATTGAAATTCAGTAGGCCGTGATCATAATGGAATAATTAATCTCGGGATTTTCCGCTAACATAAAGTTCCTCCATTCTCTACTAGAAAGCGCTATAGCGTCAAGGCGCTTAGATATCTAACCTACTTGGCTTTCATAGCGCTGCAAGGAACGACAAAATATGACATGAAAGCTGCCCACTGGGCGTCAAATATCAAAGCTTGCACGCGACACCCAAGGCCATACGATGTTATTATTATTATTATTATTTATTAATAATAATAATAATAATAATAATAGGTCTAATAATAATAATAAATGTATCAGAAGTTTAACGTCCCTATTATCTTTCGTAGTTTAGAGACACCGGGAAGTTGTTTTGTGTTTGCTTTTTTTGTTTTGTTTTGTTTTGCATTGTTCCGTTTCGTTTCGTTTCATTTCGTTTCATTTCATTTCGTTTCGTTTCGTTTACATTTGTTTCGTTTCGTTTCGTTTTGTTTTGAGGATTCATTCAACTTCTTAGCAAATCTGCAAACACGAGGCTGTCCTTCTAAAAAAAAAACATAAATACCATCCGAATGAGTCGGAATTGAACTAATAATCTTAAGCTTTGACGGCCAACGCTAAACCAGCTGCGCCACTCAGCCGAACACGAGTAAGTTTTCCTCCCCGGATGCTCTGAAAGAGATCCCCACTTATTGTCCATATTTTAATTAACAAAGTTCTTCATAAAACCAGATGATGAACTTTGATCGCAAAAAGAGATTGAAGCCGAGTAGCCTATCTCCCAAACGGTGATGTATTATGCTGCTGCAGAAACTCCAAGCGCAAGCTGCCATCTAACACGCTCTTATCAAGGCTCGAGGGGGACCACCATGTGAAATATATATGAAAATGAAAATCTAGGAAACGGTTAGCCTGGTGTTGAAGTGAAAGAGATGAATTATGTACAGAGTATAGCTGTCAGAGGAATGATAAATGACCTGGGACTCGCTGGGGTGTACAACTCTATACACTGAAAGGCAACCACCAGCTGGGAAATAAACTGACACGACAAAAATGATGATGGCGCTACTTCACTCGATCTTGGGAATTACATGTTCGGTTTCGCAAAAGAAAGACTTTCTATCTGAAATTCTTTCACTATCATATTTCTCTTTAATAATTAGGTTACTTGCAGAACAATATCACACAAAAATAAAAACATGTTTTTTGTTCTTGTTATGCTTCCGTTTACGATTTGTGGTGTTGAGTTTTGAGGTTTCCCAAGTATTGAGTTTCGAGTTTTAAGTTTGTTTTGTTGTTTCTTCCTTTCGTTGAGTTCTGATAAGGACCTCTTGCCAATTTCAATTTAATAATAATGAATTGGATTTACGTCCCTAATAAATAAATGAATAAATAAATTAATGAATAAATAAATAAACAAATAAATGAAAGAATGAGTGGATGAATAAATAAATATATAAACTAAATAAATAAATAAATAAATAAAGAGATAGACAGATCAATCAACCAATCAATAAATAAGTAAATAAATAAACAAAGAAACAAACAAACAAACAAACAAACAAACAAATAAATAAATAAATAAATAAAGAAAGAAAGAAATAAATATATAAATAAATTACAGACAAATGATTGGAGACAGAGGAGACTTCAGAAACAAAATTAAGAATGTAAAATGTAAAGCAAATGAAAAGATGAAGACAAGAACATTGTGGACAGAACAACGGAAACAGGAGCACAGTCAAAGGATGAAGAGATTTTAGGAAGAGAAGAGGAAGAAGGGAGAGAAGTGAAAATTGTGTCATTATGAGATATTTAAGTTCAAACACTATCCATGAGGGCAAAATGATATAATAATAATAATAATAATAATAATAATATTAATAATAATAAATATATTAGAATACATTTAAAACGTGGGCGAGTTTTTAACATGTTTTCAAAATTTAAATTCCTGACTTACTTTTTGAAAAATTATTATTTTTTGATATTTTTGAATATGACATGTACGATCCAATTGAATGTTTGATGAATTGTATGTTTGTTGATGTGTTTGGCGAGCATCTGAAATAGAACCTAATTAGGTCCGAAGCGTGTAATGCTAAAGAAGATTAAAAAGCAAAACTTTGAATTGACAAATGTGGAAAATTAATATTTACCATTTATTATTCTTGTGAACAAACATGTTAAATATGTTAAATATTTTGCATCCATGTTTTACTTTAGGGGTGTCTTCTATTTAAATAAGAATGTTCAAGCCATTCGCTCCAGTAGTTTTGTTGCCAACCCAAAACAAACAGATAAATCGACAACAAAAATTAAACAGAGGATATACTTAGTCACTGTACACCTCATTCGGGATAAATACGAAGGTTTAGCTGAAAATTTAAATTGTTGAGACAGAAAGCTTACCTTATTTACAAAGATAACAGCTGAAGGCTGCTCGTTGCCAACACAGTTCGGTGTAGTACAACCAGAACTCGGAAGCAGAGTGATCAACCTCACTCAGCCACTATTTGACGTAAATGCTTTTAGGCTTGTTCCAGAGTTTTCGTCTGTAAATATCCTTTATTTACAGTTTAATAATGCATCCAATGGCCATTTATTTTATTCTCAGGACGGATCAGGGGAGGGATTTGGAAAGAAATCGGCCGCGGACCTTTTGAAAGTAAGAGTCTCGGCATTTGCCTGGCGATGAAAATGGAAAACCACGAAAATCGTTTTCTGGACGACCAATGTGGGATTGAAACCCACGCTCGAGACACAAGTTAGCGCATTAGCACTCTCGACCACCGTGGGCTCTATTTGATATCATAATAGACTAATAGCGGCTTCGGTGGCGTAGTTGGTAGCATGCTGAACTGCTGTGCCCAAGATAGCGGGTTCAAACCCGGCCGAGGTCGTGGGATTTTTTAAGAGCGTTAAAAATTCTTCAGTATGCCTTCCTTCGTAGGGGAAGTAAAGCCGGCGGTCCCATGTCATAGATTTATGGCATGTAAAAGATCCTTCCACAGACAAAACTTGTGTGGAGCTAAATGTCTAGATTAGATTACGTTGGAACGCTCTATCAAAGTTCCAACGTTCACCTCCAGGTATCATTGATATCTGGTAGCGAAAGTTGGAACTACTTGAAATTGAACGGAACGTGTAGCTCACCCTCTGGGTGTCCGCTGGAAGCAGATACAGACTCAGGTGAGCCGAACATGTCCTCGGACACTCCCGTCACTAAAAGCCATACGATAAATAAATAAATAAATAAATAAATAAATATACTAATTCGATACCACTCTATCTATGGATCAAATACAAATCAACTTGACACAATGTTTAATTTTTTACATCAAACATAAATACAGTTTTCTTTAAAAAAATACGTTGCATGAGGTAGCCGATAAAGAGAGCTAAGTTGACACTATCTTCGGAAACACAGGAGAAGGTGATTGGCAACTCTTAGGACACACGCCCAGTATATAACATAGTTTGCGAGGATCGTAGAGCGCTCTCAGAAGACTGCGCCACATAACCATATTTTGTCCCTTCTGCATACAGTACATGTCTAACCCTTATTAGTATTCCCTTTTCTTCGAGGCCGTGGATGAGATGCAGTGAGCTCCTATGCGGCGGAGTAGTGGCGTCATGAGAGGGGACTGTCCGAAGGCAAAGGGGTGGGTAACCTAAGGTGGGTTGGGGAAGAGGGACCATGAGTTATTTTGTTGGGTAATGATGAGAATTTTGAACGAAGTTCCCACATATATATATATTAGTTTACTAGCATTATACTCCTATGTCTATATGGCATTGATGCCAATATTCATTTTTTGATTGTAAACTTCATTATAAAATGTAGCACTTCGCGCATGTTTAGATCGAAATGTATAACGGTGGTTCTACAAATAGAGGAGAATTTCTGGTTGTATAGGGGATATCATTCTTACAACAAAGTTCTAGGAAAAATGTATCATTGTATACTTGAATATCTTACAAATAATAGATAATAGTAAAGACTAGTTTTGACGAAAAATTTGAGAATTGAACAATACAAATATTATTTGTATAATTTTAAACTTCAACTCTAGTGATCAGGATCTGATGACGACCGCGTGACGGTCAAAATGCGTAATGGTAAAACTCCCTCAGTTAATAATATTAATACAGATAATGTTTTTATAATAATAATAATATTTAATGCAGCGAAATAGCCATGAAAGTGTGTTATAAATGTGGTCACCCCTTCTAATCGAATTGGGCGATAGCGTGATGACCGACTGAAAAGTATAAATTGATAGTTTGTACAGGCAACACTGCATATACCCTCCTATCATGTTTGTATGGATATATATTATCAAACCACCGTGTATTTAAGGAATAAAAACACGCACATATGCTGACACATATACACACATCAAAAAAAGTTTTGCATCACCTCGGTTCCAAGAGTTCCGGAACCGTTAAATACAAAGGGAATAGAGATCAACACAAACAACATTTCAGCTCGTTTTATTGCTCATGAGACCCACACATTGCATGTTGTACCATCATACAGCTAGACTTTCAGCATTTGTGGTCCAGATTGCAGTACACACCACTACCTCTAATACCCAGTAGCACGTCCTCTTGCATTGATGCATGCCTGTATTCGCCGTGGCATACTATCCACAAGTTCATCAAGACACTGTTGGTCCAAATTGTCCCACTCCTCAACGACAATTCGGCGTAAATCTCTCAGAGTGGTTGGTGGGTCAAGACGTCCATAAACAGCCCTTTTCAACATATCCCAGGCATGTTCGATAGGGTTCATGTCTGGCGAACATGCTGGCCACTGTAGTCGAGCGATGTCGTTATCTTGAAGGAACGCATTCACAAGATGTGCACGATGAGGTCGAGAATTGTCGTCCATGAAGACAAATGCCTCTCCAATATTCTGCCGATATGGTTGCACTATGGGTCGGAGGATGTCATTCAGGTATCGTAAAGCCGTTTCGGAGCCTTCCATGACCACCAGTGGCGTACGTCGGCCCCACATAATGCCACCCCAAAACATCAGGGAACCACCACCTTGCTGCACTCGCTGGACAGTGTGTCTAAGACGTTCAGCCTGACCAGGGTGCCTCCAAACACGTCTCCGACGATTGTCTGGTTGAAGGCATATGCGACACTCATCGGTGAAGAGAACGTGATGCCAATTCCGTGGGGTCCATTCAGCATGTTGTTGGGCCCATCTGTACCGCGCTGCATGGTGTCGGGGTTGCAAAGCTGGACCTCGCCATGGACGTCGGGAGTGAAGTTGCGCATCATGCAGCCTATTGCGCACAGTTTGAGTTGAAACACGACGTCCTGTGGCTGAACGAAACGCATTATTCAACATGGTGGCATTGCTGTCAGGGTTCCTCCGAGCGGCAATCCGTAAGTAGCGGTCATCCACTACAGTAGTAGCCCTTGGGCGGCCTGAGCGAGGCCTGTCATCGACAGTTCCTGTATCTCTGTACCTCCTCCATGTCCGAACAACATCGCTTTGGTTCACTCTGAGACGCCTGGAAACTTCCCTTGTTGAGAGCCCTTCTTGACACAAAGTAACAATGCGGACGCGATCGAACTGCGGTATTGACCTTCTAGGCATGGTAGAACTACAGACAACATGAGCAGCGTACCTTCGTCCTGGTGGAATGACTGGAACTGATCGGCTGTCGTACCCCCTCCGTCTAATAGGCCCTGCTCATGCATGGTTGTTTACATCTTTGAGCAGTTTTAGTGACATCTATGAACAGTCAAAGGGACTGTATCTTGGATACAATATACACAGTCAACGTCTATATGCCGGAGATCTGGGAACCGAGGTGATGCAAAACTTTTTTTGATGTGTGTATTATGCCTAATAACAATGAGGGCGGGGATATTAACTTGCGTGTCGGACAAGGAAACCTGGTGGTACAGTAAGTTACCGGGCTTATAACTACACACATGTTGAGCCAGCGTGGGCAGTGTCCACCAGCCGTGATGTATGACCGCAAGACACGCGACCAGCAAATAACTCATCCAATCAACGGTCAACACACAGGATGCAATCTTCTTCGCCACAACACTCATCAACGACACAAATGACCATGCGATTCAAAACTCCAGCACTTAGAGCTGTATGAGATGTTGTGCAAATGTGTCCTGATAACGAAATGTTTATTTCATTTACTGAAATATCTTGGACTTCAGCGCAACAATCGGCTACAGGTCGGACATTGTTTCAGACGACTGAAAAATCTTAATGGAAGCCTGGAGGCGAGTTACTACAGTACCTGTGTTGTTGTCACCTGCCCCGTGCGGTCCGATGATGGACAAAACTATCTCACACTACCGCTGAAGTACAGTCATTGGCAAATATATTGGTGTTCGGTTCGTAACTATGTGACGTGTACTTCCGCGTCACACAATAATTCGATGTGGGCTGTACTTTTCTGTACCATGGTGTCGTCACATGCTCAAGTCTGGAATCTCTTTACATCAGACCACTGGTGACAACTGTGAAACGAGAGGGCGAGAGAGATACCGTGTACAGGCTCACCCGCAAGCTTCAAGGTCAAGGGCAATCATCTAAAACAAACATCCGGCTTGTACAATTCCATCTCTTCTCCCGACGCGCAGGTCGCCCACGGGCGTCGACTAGAAAGACCTGCACTCGGCCTCTCAGGAGGCTACACGACAAAAAAATAGATGTGTTGCCATACTCTGGTTTCACTCCTGTGGTCATGCCTAGAGCGTTTATGATATATCTCATCGTCTTACTTGGCAGAGCATTGATGACCGAAACCAAAGGTTGTGGGCATTCGTTAGGTATATACTCCTACGCCGGCTACACAAACGGCGGATTTTTCCGAGCGGATAAATTAACGTCGCTGCCGTTCCAACAGTAGCCCATTGAAATAGGCCTACATTAGAGCTTGTACATTAGACGAAAAAAATACAGATCGGTCAGTTTGTCGTAGCTGTGCAGTCGACGGGTGCGACTGGAGCCGACGGAAGTTTTACCGCCATCTTGAGCTAGTGCCCTACGTGACCTGCCTCAACTCTTCAAATAACGTGTAGAAAGTGCCAACCTCATCTCTCCTTTCATTAATTGGATGAACCCAAATCAGTCGATTTTTTCTTAGTTCCTTTTCAGACGACGGCGTAATAACAATAATGCTAGAAGCTGCTCTCTGTTCATTTCAAACTACACCAGCAATCAATAATTTGAACATCTGAGGAAGTAGTTGGTTTCTGAACCTACACTGCAACTACTCGTATAATGGCGACGGAAAATGTTCCTCCCAGCGGCGACGGTTAAATCTCCCACTGAAAACGTCCACTCGGAAAAATCCGCCGTGTGTGTAACTGGCCTTAACGGGCCATTTTCACCAACGTCAAACAGAAATGCTCGTTAACTTACCACTAACAAGCAATTACGTTAAATAGCCAAATCTGACCACTCAACTCTCTAAAGCATCGTTAAAGTGGAGGAAAACAGCTGAATTCTACCTCGCGCATCTTGCAATGTCGGTATAATTCGTTTGTTTCCGAGTTTCACACGAACTTTCATCCATATAAATATAACATATGTTTATGTGAAACTAGCAGAAGTACCCGTTCTTCGAACGGTGTTATATATTAACACCAGACATTATCAATTGAGCTACTGTTGCAATGGTTAGCGGTTTGTCATTCCTTTATAAGTTTATCAGAACGAAGGCGACAAAAATCACGACACTCATGTCATACGTTGTTGGCATGTTAAAGAACCCATTTGAATTCAGTAGGCCGTGTTCAATGGCAAAATTAATCTCGGGATTTTCCGCCAACACAAAGTTCCTCCATTCTCTACTTGAAAGCGCTGTAGTGTCAAGGAGTTTAGATATCTAACCTCCTTGACTTTCATAGCGTTCAAAGGAACGACGAAATTCGACATGCAAGCTACCCTCTGGGTGCCAATTAACAAAACTTGCACCAGGCACCCGAGACCATACTATATTATTATTATTATTATCAGAACGAAGTTAGTTTTCTGGGAATATCACACACGCTGATAATTTAAGGGCCTTAAAATGGGGTTTTCGGAGACCCCTTATAGACTCGCGAATTTTATGTCTCACAATGAGAAGCAACATAAGCTTTGATCGTCCTTCTAGAATAATTTTTATATTTCGCCTATTTTAGCATGTATTTTGAGAAGTTTTTCCCTATATCCACCCTTCTACTGCATGAAAAGTACGGTGAGGAGTTTTATAAAGGATTGGTGTATTGACTCATGTTTACCATACCTAATTTTACGATGCGCCAAGCAACCGAAGACGATTTATACACACATCAAAAAAAGTTTTGCATCACCTCGGTTCCAAGAGTTCCGGAACCTTTAAATACAAAGAGAATAGAGATCAACACAAACAACATTTCAGCTCGTTTTATTGCTCATGAGACCCACACATTGCATGTTGTACCATCATACAGCTAGACTTTCAGCATTTGTGGTCCAGATTGCAGTACACACCACTACCTCTAATACCCAGTAGCACGTCCTCTTGCATTGATGCATGCCTGTATTCGTCGTGGCATACTATCCACAAGTTCATCAAGACACTGTTGGTCCAAATTGTCCCACTCCTCAACGACAATTCGGCGTAAATCTCTCAGAGTGGTTGGTGGGTCAAGACGTCCATAAACAGCCCTTTTCAACATATCCCAGGCATGTTCGATAGGGTTCATGTCTGGCGAACATGCTGGCCACTGTAGTCGAGCGATGTCGTTATCTTGAAGGAACGCATTCACAAGATGTGCACGATGAGGTCGAGAATTGTCGTCCATGAAGACAAATGCCTCTCCAATATTCTGCCGATATGGGTGCACTATGGGTCGGAGGATGTCATTCAGGTATCGTAAAGCCGTTTCGGAGCCTTCCATGACCACCAGTGGCGTACGTCGGCCCCACATAATGCCACCCCAAAACATCAGGGAACCACCACCTTGCTGCACTCGCTGGACAGTGTGTCTAAGACGTTCAGCCTGACCAGGGTGCCTCCAAACACGTCTCCGACGATTGTCTGGTTGAAGGCATATGCGACACTCATCGGTGAAGAGAACGTGATGCCAATTCTGTGGGGTCCATTCAGCATGTTGTTGGGCCCATCTGTACCGCGCTGCATGGTGTCGGGGTTGCAAAGCTGGACCTCGCCATGGACGTCGGGAGTGAAGTTGCGCATCATGCAGCCTATTGCGCACAGTTTGAGTTGAAACACGACGTCCTGTGGCTGAACGAAACGCATTATTCAACATGGTGGCATTGCTGTCAGGGTTCCTCCGAGCGGCAATCCGTAAGTAGCGGTCATCCACTACAGTAGTAGCCCTTGGGCGGCCTGAGCGAGGCCTGTCATCGACAGTTCCTGTATCTCTGTACCTCCTCCATGTCCGAACAACATCGCTTTGGTTCACTCTGAGACGCCTGGAAACTTCCCTTGTTGAGAGCCCTTCTTGACACAAAGTAACAATGCGGACGCGATCGAACTGCGGTATTGACCTTCTAGGCATGGTAGAACTACAGACAACATGAGCAGCGTACCTTCGTCCTGGTGGAATGACTGGAACTGATCGGCTGTCGTACCCCCTCCGTCTAATAGGCCCTGCTCATGCATGGTTGTTTACATCTTTGAGCAGTTTTAGTGACATCTATGAACAGTCAAAGGGACTGTATCTTTGATACAATATACACAGTCAACGTCTATATGCCGGAGATCTGGGAACCGAGGTGATGCAAAACTTTTTTTGATGTGTGTAGGCGTACATAAAGATGCACAGAAAGATGATGATGATGATGATAATTGTTGTTTTAAGGGGCCTAACATCTAGGTTATCGGCCCCTTGCACAGAAAGACAGACAGACAATTCTATTGTCTACAACATATCACCCAGATATCCAAATATGGGTATATCTGCCATACGTATGAAACAAAATCAGCCTTACGATGAACCCGTATGTCGACAAAAAAAAAAAGATTAGTTAAAATGTGCTCTCAAACTAAATTCACCTAACGTGTACTTCCTGACGTGAAATAGATTTGAAAGCCTTGTAGACGAAACGCAATACATCTCACATAAAAAATGGCCCTCTACGTTGTGTTAGGTCCCCATACACAGGAAGAACTCTTTCATAAATTATAAAGGCTTGTGGGGCAAGAAAATTCAGGTTCTTTAGCCTCAAATGGCCAAAATTCCTAAAAGACGCAAAAAATGCTGATTCAATTCAGGAATTTTTGAAAATAATGTTTCTGTTTGTAGATATAATAGATTTTCGGTACTATATGTCGCACGTGAAATTGCATGAAAAAATTCTAGGTTACCCCTTGACCCCCTTATTTACATTGACGAATTATACAGTCTACATTGGCTCCGTGATAACCTTATAGCCATTTGCAAACTTTCACAGAAATGTAATAAATGGAGTAGCCTAATAATAATATCGTATGGCCTCGGATGCCGGGTGCAAGCTTCGTAATTTGACACCCATAGGGTAGCTTGCATGTCGAAATTTCGTTGTTCCTTGAATCACTATGAAAGTCAGGAGGGTAGATATCTAAGCTCCTTGAACACTATAGCGCTTTCTAGTAGAGAAATGAGGGACTTTGTGTTGGCGGAAACTCCTGAGGTTAATTTTGCCATTATGAACACGGCCTACTGAATTCAAATGGGTTCTTTGACATGCCAACATCGTATGACATGCGAGACGTATTTTTGCCGCCTTTCAAAAATCACGTACAGGCCGGACGTTTGTTTTAGACGATTGCCCTTGAACTTTAAGCCTGCGGATGAGCCTGTACACAGTCACTCTCTCACCCTATCACTTCACATTTGTCACCACGGATCTGATGTAATGGAATTCCAGACGTGAGCAGACAGTAAAGTCCACGTCGAAGTATTGTGTGAAACGGAAGTACACGTTACGTAGTTACGAACAGAACGTCATTATATTTGCCAGTGACTATACTTCAGCAATAGTGTGAAACAGCTTTATCAATCATCGGAACGCTTGGGGCAGCTGATAACAACACAGGTACTGTAGTAACTCGCCTCCAGGCTTCCATTAAGATTTTTCACTCGTCTAAAACAAACGTCCGGCCTGTACCACGGCCAGGAGTGAACCTGCAATCTTGGGGTTAGTAGACCGACACGCTATCCACTCACCCACCGTGGCAAGGTATAAATGGAGTGATATTGCTTCTTACAGAAATAGATGGAAAGTTGGATGCCACCACTTGAGATAATGTTGTCATGGTTACCGATTTCCATTCCTTCATTAGTTTGTTATATTAAATTAAATTAGTTTTCTGGGAATATTTCAGATACTGTTGGTTTTAGAGCCTTATAATGTAGTTTTCGAGGCCCCCAAGTTTTGTTTCTGGCACCGAGGGGCTTTGTCTCGTCGTTGTACGCCATAATATAATACTAATAATAATAATAATAATAATAATAATATAATATAGGGATAGGAATATAATAGACCTGCCGTACCACACCAGCATGTGTAAATTGCGTGAAAAAATTCTAGTGTACCCCTTGACCCCCTTAAGCGCATTATACGTATTGATGAATTTTACAGCTCAATTTGGTTCCGTGATAACCTTCTAGCCGTTTGCGAACTTTCACACCAATGTAATTAATGGAATTGCATTGCGTCTTACAGCAATAGATGGACCTCTGAGAATCTGTTGCCATGGTTACCAGCTTGTATTCGTTCATTAGTTTATTAAATAAAATTAGTTTTCTAGGAATATCTCAAAAATGGTTGGTTTTAGGGCCTTAAAATGCGGATTTCGGGGACCCTTTGAGGCCCCCGAGTTTTGCCTCTCACATTGAGGGGCTTAAAATGATCTTTGTCTCGTACTTCTACTCTTATTTCAGCATGTATTTTAAGGGGGTAGGCCCTCTTTTATGAGAGGTACGGAGAAGGGTTACATCAATGATTAGTGTCGTGCCTCGGATGGATATCTGTGCCAAATTTTACGTTGATACACCCAGTCGTTCTCGAGTTATAAGGGAACAAAGTTGTCCACAGACAAACAAACAAACAAACAAACAAACCGACAGACAGACCAAAAAATTATTTTCGCGCGCATCCATAATAAAACAGTCTGAAACGCGTAAACAACTCAAATTTCCGTAGAAATTGCGAAAAAAACCATACAAACTTTACTTTTTATGTACGTAGAGATATACTGCACCGCTCGGTGTTGACCGTGTTTTATTGCACAAATTTAGGTTTTGTTCGCTAACCGTTGGAGATACACGAGAAGTGATAAGGACCTTTTGGATAGAAAATTAAATGTTAAATCTCGTGTATGCATCAAAAGTTTGTTATTTCTTTTTTTAGCGTTCTCTTTTTATTTGAAATGGAACTACGAAATTTTGAAACCAAAGGGTGTAGTGACGTCACATATGTGGGTTTTACTCGCTAACCGTTGGAGATACACGAAAAGTGATAAGGACCTTTCGGATAGGAAATTAAATTTTGAAGCTCGTACGTGCCATCAAAAGTTTTCTATTTCTTAGCGTTCTCTTTTTATTTGATATGGAATTATGAAATTTTGAAACCAAAGGGTGTAGTGACGTCACTAAAATGGTCGCCATATTTTAATAGTGCAAGATATCGAAATTAAAAGTATCCTATATGTAAACATGGTAAATCAGCTACATCCATGCAAAATTTCATTTAAATCGGACCAGTGGTTCTTGCGTTATTGAGTAACAGACAGACAGACAGACAGAAAGACAGACACACACCATCTCATTTTTATATATTAGTATGATTATACAAGATCATACATGTTATTAATACCAAGAAATAAGAATACGAAAATAAAATAAAAGAGTTCCGGAGTGGGAGTTGAACTCCTTCCAGCTCTACATAATGAACTCCGAGTCTGAAACGCGGGTCTTATTTAGCTAAGTAAACAATCTATGCACACAACTGCCAGTTCTCATAAATACTTTGTTCATATCATTTAAAGCTTTTGCCATGAACAAGGTCTTCTAGATTTCCCTTTCTGTATAATTATGTTCCAGAAAATCTCAAGGAAGCATCGAAAAGAACGATCAGTGCTACACGCTTCTTGTTCTGTCGGCCATATTACCCAGGGTGAAACCAAGTCTGCGCATGTACGAAAGCCGTAAAGGGTATTTAAGCAATTACGAACCCGAATGGCATCATGAAATTCATCGACGATAACAATGAATTAACTCTCGTATTTAAGTTAAATAGCAATTAACTAACAAATCGTTAGTAAAGAGTTGGTAAACACCGCCCATAACTTAAGTATAGTTACTTTACTATGGAACGTAGGTTTGATAAACCCGGACGCTGTTATGCCATGAGACCGCTCTGTGAATAACCTAATGTGGGGTCAGCCTACTTACCTAGCTTCCATTCAGTCTATTGACAACTCTCCGAGTGAGTAGTCGCTTGGAAGTGTGGATTATCTGAAATGTTAACTGCATTGTTTCACACTGAGGGGATTTCCAAACCCCACCTCAGAAGGTACGTAAGTTTTTCATGTCTCGGCAATATTTTTTCTCACTGTATGTAGGCTACAATTCATTAAAATACGATTCGTTTCTTGCTTTCTCAGTGATGGAATCCTCGAGTATCTCTTAAAATTTTCTTAGCTCCAATTTCAAAGATCTGGGTGGTATTCTAAATAAAGGAATAATTTCAGTGGGATGACGGTGATTAAGTTGCTGTTAGTTTCTAAAGTGAATATGGCACTGATTCGGAACAAGATTTTTGTAGTTTAGACCACGTCAAATGACATAACACCTTGCCTTAGAGACGCCTGCTAAGAAAATGAGGAATGATTCCTTAAAAATGTATATTGGAGAAAAAAAATTGAATAGTTTGCTGAATTACCTCTATAAATGTGTGATAAACGACACCGACTTTGGTACTGACTACATGGCAAAATATGTAGGCCTATGCGAGTTCTAAAGTTGGAAATGAAGGAGCTTTTAAAAAGACGATATTTCACTTTTTATCTGTCCATAAACAACAGTTATTAATGTTGTGGGTGAATGAATTTAATATCTCCTTAAAGACTGTGTTTTATTTTTGAATGATAACATTAAAGTTAATAACGTTTCACTGGAAAGGTAATTTGAAGTTGGGGTTTGTGAAACCCCACCTCACCAAACACAGTCCTAAAAATACAACTCAACAGTTTAACGGTTATTACAACCTTTCTTTTTGAATACCTTGTACTGTAGCGGCTAGAATTTAGGGCTGCCACCTCAGAGGTCCGGGTTCGATTCCCGGCTCTCTCAAGCAATTTAATTTTGGTCTGAGGACTGGAACGGGTTCACTCAGCTTCGTGAGGAAAAACTGAGAGGAGATATGTTCAATTCCTACCTCAGTCGGCCTGGAAGTGGTTTTCCGTGGTTTCCCACTTCTACTCCAGGTAAATGCTGGGAGGGTTCGTACCTTAAGACCACGGCCACCTCCTTCCCAATCATTTCCTGTATTACAAATACAAACACTACTACATAGGCACACCACAACAACACAGGTAGTCAGACAAATACTACACACACCCAATTCCACGGGGCTAAATTACCATGATGTCCATGCCCCTCAAATGAAACAATAGCAACTACCCTCCTTGGTGTGAGGATATGGATGGGATAAACTACACAGTGGTAACAGGCCAACATCGAATCGGCGTGTGAGAGGCACTGCAATGTTTGCCGACCAAGGGAGAAATTGACCCATTTGTCTTTCTATGCATTCTCCTTCACCACAGTAACATATAGCTGAGCCTGTCACCACGGAGAAGACAACACAAAGCTAGTAACATGAATCCCTCTGAAAAACGATACGTCTTTGGAGGATCAGTCACTCGCTGCAAGGGAAGCTCGCGTGTTAAGAGCATTCTTGCTGGCGCACAGGGGGCGTTTGGAAAACTTAAACAAAACCTTGCGATGACATCGTGTCTGAATAAACTATCACATGTACACTGGCTGGAGGATGAAATAGAAATGGTAGAGCGTCACAAATGTGCAGCAACATCTTTCCCATTAATTTTCTACGTAGTAATATATATGAAAATAAAGGGTGCATAAAGGGATAAGTGAATAGAGGAGAAGAGGATATCTAGACATTTAATTTTAATGGGTGGAAAGAGATGCAGAAATAGATCAAGGAGGTGATGATAACTCGGTGTTTAACGAGTTCAAGATGAGAGGTATAGAAACAGAACAGGCTGCGGTGATAACTGCTAAAAAGGGTTCATGTAGGCTCGTTGTTTGCTCACAGACACTTGCAGACTAGACTGGACGCTGTTAGGCTTAACACACCATAAAGAAATTGAATAAACGAAATCATCCCTGTCTGGACATCATGCGGTTGAAGATACGGTAAGTAGCTTTGTTGGTCCTATGTGGTCACTTCCCGATCCTTTTGTGGCTCGCACATTAGAATTTCATCCCGCCGCAATACAATTCTGATTGCCAGTGGGTGTGAATAAATGAACCTATCGTGTCCCGTGAAGTGCATAGGCCTCCCTCCTTCTATTCGATTGATCTCACTTGGTGAGCTGTTTATGCTGTTTATGTCACTTTTGATTGCTCAATTGTTGGGTTTTGAGTTTTCCCCAGTACTGCCACATCTTTTCCCGGTGTATTTAGTTTCTTTCCTCCGACCAGGGGGTGCCTTTCTTAAGAGGTTTGTCCTGAAAACCGCGGACTTCCTTAAGAAAAGTGTATGCCTCACTTTGTCTGCCTTGTAGGTATGTTAGTCCCAGTTTTTTTTTATGTCTTTATCGGCTTCATTCAGCCAAGTGTTACGGAGCTTCTTGTTTCGCCAGAAGGTGGACAGGCAGTTGATCAGTCTGTTCGGGGGCAATTTTGCCATGTGACCATAAAAAGTTACCCTTCTTTTCCTGGCATTGTCAGAAAGCCTCTCTATTCGTTCGTAGAGCTCTGATTTCTGTTGTCTCCGGTATTCCCCATCTTCTAGTACTGGTCCTAAGATCTTTCTGAGAATGCTTCTCTCTCTGACCTCCAATTTACCCATCAAACCTCTTTTATTAGTTTGTTTATGTAACATTTGATTGTCTTATTCTACTATTTAAATTTTAGACTTATTACAACACTTAGCACTTCACTCGTTTTAGTTTTATACCTATTGATCAATGATACGTGTCTATTTCTACACTTTCTCTTTTCTCCTTTTTATTTTACACTTAACTTGGTTCACCACCTTTCCATCTGTTTCCATTCAGTCCTGCTTCATGTTGCTCTTGTCCAGTGTGGCTCTAGTAGATGTCTGAAGTCGTTAGGCCCATCTTCAGGGTTGTTCAGACAAAACATAGACTGGTGGCTAGAAGCGATTCATAATTATAATAATAATAATAATAATAATAATAATAATAATAATGTTATTGGTTTTTCGTCCCATTTAACAACTGTGGCTTTTAGAGACGCCGGGGTGACGGAATTTTGCCCCGAAGGGGATCATTAACGTGCCAGTAAATTTGCTGACACGGCTCCCTCGCATTTGCGCACAGTCAAATGCCAACTGACTGTGCCAGGATTTGATCCGGCAACCTCGGGAACAGCAGGTGAGAACGTTACCGCTGAGCCATGCAGCCAGTAGTATGTATTCAAGCAAACACACTACATCACAACAAATTTCCCTTAGTCGTCTGCAACGACACATAATGTCAGGTTGATTGCTACAGTAGTTTCAAAATTATTGACTACTGGTAAAATATTTTGCGCGACTGCCATGTTGAACTGGTGTCAATTATTGAAATTCAAAAGTTACGATCGGAGTTAGGCTGGGTAATAATCAGTCCATGCCAGCTTTCATTGAAATATTAACCGGATTGTGATGTATTGAAAGCGTAGTTTCACCAGCAACATGCGTCCTTCTTTGCGGAGGGTATAGGAAACTTGTTCAGCGTTGACCAATGTACCTGGAAAGAAGATGTGCATATACACACATCAAAAAAAAGGGTATTGCATCACTTTGGTCCGAAAAGGTCCTGCACCTTGACATACAAATGGCTTATAGATAGGGGCAGATGACTTTGCAGGTCCGCCCCTTAAAACCTCAATAACTAACTAACTAACTGGCTTAGAGATATACACAAACAACATTTCAGCTCTCTTTTTTGGTCATGAAAACAACACATTGCCGGTTGTACAATCATACAGCGATCCTTTCGGGAGTTGTGGTCCACATTGCATAATACACCAGTACCGCTAATACCGAGTAGCACGTCCTCTTGCATTGATGCATGCTTGTATCCGTCGTGGCATTCTATCCATGAGTTCATGAAGGCACTGTTGGTCCAGATTGTCACACTCCTCAACAGTGATTCAGCGTAGATCTCTCAGATTGGTTGGTGAGTCATCTCGTCCAAAAACAGCTCTTTTCAATGTATCCCAGGCATGCTCGATGGGGTACATGTCTGGATAATATGCTGGCCACTCTAGGTGAGCGATGGCGTTATCATGAAAGAACGCATTCACAAGATGTGCACGATGCGGGCGAGAATTGTCGTCCATGTAGACGAATGCCTCCCCGAAATTCTGCCGATATAGTTGCACTATGGGTAGGAGGATGTCATTCTTGTATCGTAGAGCCGTTTCGGCGCCTTCCATGACCACCAGTGGCGTATGTCGGCCCCGCATGATGCCACCCCAAAACGTCAGGGAACCACCACCTTGCTGCACTCGCTGGACAGCGTGTCTAAGACGTTCAGCCTGACCAGATTGCCTCCAAAACACGTCTCCGACAATTGTCTGGTTGAAGGCATAATATGCGGCACTCATCTGTGAAGAGAACGTGAAGCCAATTCTGACGGGTCCATATGCATGTTGTTGGGTCCACTGTACCGCGCTGCATGGTATCGGGGTTGCGTATGTGTACCTCGCCATGGACGTCGGGAGTGAGGGTGCGTATCGTGCAGTCTATTGCGTACAGTTTGAGTCGAAACACGACGTGCAGTGGCGGCACGAAACGCATTATTTAGCTTATTCAGCATCGTGGCGTTGTTTTCAGGGTTCCTCCAAGCTGAAATTCGTCAATACAGGTCATCCACTGCCGACGTGGCCCTTTGGCGGCCTGAGCGAGGCATGTCGCCGACAGTTCCTGTATCTCTGTACCTCCTCAATATCCGAACAACATCGTTTTGGTTCACTCGGAGACGTCTGGAAACTTCCCTTGATGAGAGCCCTTCCTGCCACAACGTAACAATGTGGATACGATCAAACGGCGGTATTGACCTTTTAGGCACTGCAGAACTACAGACAACACGTGCAGTGTACCTCCTTCCTGGTGGACCTGATCGGCTGTCGTACGCCCTCCGTCTATTAGGTCCTGCTCATGCATGGCTATGCACAGCTTTGGGAATGTTTAGTGACATCTAGGACACGACTGTATTCGACATATCGACATTCAGCGTCAGTGGTCAGGCGATCCTGGAACCGATGTGATGCAACACTTTTTTGATGTGTGTATGTAGACTCCCTCTGTATGCTGTCGTTGTGATTTTGTGTATATTGTCCAATACTTACTGTGTTCGTTTGAATACAAAAGGTTTTCCGTGGTTTACCATTTCTACTCCAGGCAAATTCCGGGATGGCACCTAACGCAAAGCTACAGCTGTTTTCTACCCAAATCCTACTTCGATTACAAAACACATACACAGTGACACATTTTATGTGACAACTTCTACACACACCCAAGTACGCGGGGCTTCAAGACCACGACGCCACAAAGCCACTAAACAATCGACAATAACAACAAAACTAATCCTGTTGTGGTGAACCTCAAAGTTCCTTCACGGCGCAGCTCTCACGTAGGTTTCACTTGATTTGATAAGTTCAGCGAGGTCACTGCCTCGCATGGGTTAAAGGGGAGCTTCAGACCCGAGAACAAGGAAGCCTGTTCTATGACAATGGTAGATGTGGTGGTGACTAATGTTCTAAGGGGTGAAATGTATAGGGCATTTGCCACCGAGGACAATGGTACAGTGGCATGGACGATATATTAACAACATGTGTATTTAGTTAACCTTTGTTATGAAATTTCTCCCAGACCAGCCTGAGACAGCTAACATCATCTCTCAGACATGTTTGTATTAAGGCTGTATACTGTATATTCGATCATTGAATTATTCTAATAATTTTGAATTCGAATATTTGTATCGAAAATACGAATAGTTCAACTATTCGAATTATTCGCACATTCAACTATTCGAATTATTCGCACATTCAACTATTCGAATCGCACATTCAACTATTCGAATTATTCGCACATTGAAGTATTCGAATTATTCGCACATTCAACTATTCGAATTATTCGCACATTCAAGTATTCGAATTATTCGCACATTCAACTATTCGAATTATTCGCACATTCAAGTATTCGAATTATTCGCACATTCAACTATTCGAATTATTCGCAAATTCGCACATTCGACTATTCGAATTATTCGCACAATCAACTATTCGAATTATTCGCAAATTCAATTATTCTAATTATTCGCACATTCACATATTCGACTTGTTCGAATTTCCAAACCATTCAAACTTTGAATTAAAAAAATTCGCAGTATTGAAATAAGCCGTCTATTCAGTCAATAATTGAAATTTGAATCATTCAAATGTTCGAATAATTATAATAAACATAAAAGTAAGCAATGAATACAGAAGGCGACCTAATCACGAGCTCTACACGTACCGTGAAAGAATCACGGATGTTGCTAGGAAACGACATTTAGCATTTTATGGACACGTCTACAGGATGCATCCTGCCAGTTTGACCAACCAGCTCCTCGGTTACTGGCAAAAGCGGAAGACCAAGTCACCATGGTTATGGGAAGTGAGCAAAGATCTGCAAGAACTTGGAGGGACGGAAAGAGACTTAAAAGACCGGACATCTCTGAGGAAAATGCTTCAGCAAATGAGGTTCCAGGACAAACCGCCATGATAGAAGGCAGGTGCCCTCTGGACACAGGAGAGGAGGGAACAACACAGCAAACATCAAAGCCCACTACAGATGTTATAGTTGAATGTCGTGGTCCTTAGATGGCCTATACGAAACAAGAAGAATAAACATAGAAATTAAATAAAGCATAAATAAAACATCACGATCAATGGTGAAGCCATTCAAAAGTGCAGGCAGTTCTGCTACTGAGGAAGCGTTGTCAGTGACGATAATAGGTAGGCTACACCACAGAAATCAAAAGGAGAATTGCCCTCGCTAAACTGACCTTCAGCATAAGAGACAGCTTCTGACAAGCAGGCACATTAGCATTAAAACTATAAAAGTGTTTATTAAACATTTGTCTGGGGTGCTTTGTTATACGGATGCGAAACTTGGGTTCTCAGGAAACAGGACACACAACGCCTGGAAGCAGCGGAAATGTGGATGTGGAGAAGGTTGCTGAAATTAAGCTGGACGGAGAAAAAGACTAACGAATGGGTCCTCAAGGAAGTAGACGAAACAAGAAAATTGATCACTACTATAGAAAAGAGGGAAGCAAAATTCCTTGGCCACACCGTACGTCATAATGAGTTCCTGACCACCTTGCTGGAAGGAAACGTTCTGGGAAAGAAAGGAAGAGGAAGACCGAGGAAGGCTCATCTGGATTCTGTGTTGCATGGACTTCAATTTAAACAGCATGCTGACTTAAAATGTTCAGCAAGTGAGAGACAAATGTGGTTGCAGCGACGAGGTCTAGCCTTTATATGTTGATGATGATGATGATGAAGAAAGAAAGAAAGAAAGACAGACAGAAAGAAAGAAAGAATGAAAGAAAGAGATAACAAGTAATGCTTTTTTTTTACAGGCTGAATGGGGAAGGTGTTAGCTCCTATCTGACCCTTCAGATTTGCCCCTGCTTTGAACCACTCGTCCGCTGGACATATTTCTTTATATAAATTGCTGTAATGTTTGGGTACTTATCATCTTGTAATAATTCAAATTTCAGAACTGATGGATTTATTTGAATGATCGACTATTAGAAACACTCGAGTACTTTGAATGTTCAAAATATTCGAACAAGCGAATTATTCGCACATCTGCATTGTTGTAATATTCAAATACTTCCAACAATTGAATTTCGAATTGGTGAATATTGAAAGTAGTCGATTTAATCAAATAGTCCAATGATATGTATAGATACAGCCCTAGTTCATATACTGAGTGGTTTATATAAGATGTATTCCAGCGTAGCTGAGCGGTATAAGACACTCCGGAGCGTTCAAAGATTCGATTTTTAATTCTCAGCGGTGACAATGGCTATTTTGTAAATTCAGTAGAAATTCTCTTCGTGCTTTCAACACTCATGCCAGGAAAATGCCGGAATGGTAACCACAGTAACTTATTTCAATTCCTGCGACATCAAGCCCACATTATATCAGTTACACTCAGTACTTCATTTACTACAATAAAACAGACCAGTCGAACACCATACAGACGCAACTACAGGAAGCTAACGATCAGTATACCCCAAGCCCTCACAGAAATAACGACAACTTAACAGAATAATGAGACAGTTAAAAAAGTAATTCCGAGTAAAACATAGCCTATTTTCACATATTAACATGGATTTATGTTTTTGGGGTGGGAGCCAAGACAAATTTTGAGTGATACCACGGCGTTCTTAAGTTCCAGGCGAGAGCGGTACCCCCTCTCTGCCACCGGCGAGTGACGTCAGAGGTCTCAGCTGGACGGCGGACAGCACGCTAGTCATACGGGAGCGAGATGCATTCATGTAATTAAATCGGTTTTGTTTACAGAAGAAATTGGGATGGACTTCCGAATTCCACCACAGTCCTTCCTTAGTGATCGATGAATTGTGTGAGACGTTTTCCGCTGTCACTACGGGCGATTAAAGCAAATGACTGCGATACAAGTCAGCCCAGAGCGGTATACAAAAAGAGCATGCTGGAAACTAATGTTTGATTGCACTACAAGTAGGGGGTTCTAAAAACGAAAAAGTTATCATGAACACTTGCACAGTTTTTGCTTCACTTAACTGTTCTTGGTTTTCAGCAAATCCAGTTATATTTCCCGACCTGTAGGAAATTTCTTATCTAACCTATATTTCATCAAGTTGCAAAATTACCCACTTATCATCACACTTCTTAGCGGCTTTTTTTTTTTAAGAAATGAACGTTTTCGTTAAAATTACCCGGAGCTACATTAAGGGAAAAAGTCAATCTTTGTAAATGTTTAGAATGAGGAAGGGATAGAAATGTGTTCTGCCTGATAGTATCATAACACTTCGCGGATTGCATGTACAATATGTACATCATGTTGGGAGAATACCTGTTTTTGTTCTTAAATATAAGAGAGAATTGCTCGGATAAAAAATTAACTTGCTGAGAAAATCCCTCTTCTCCACTATCCAATAAAGTTTCTTGAATGACATCCAGCAATTTTAATACATTGGCCACTTAATTTTCCAAGGTGGTTTGGAATCTCTTCTCAGTAAGATACTGTAACTAACTGAACAGTGTTCTCCAACTCTTCACAGCTGTTTCACTTCCCAACACTGAAGAAACTTCTGAAGAAGACAATTGCAAATTGTTATAGAAAGCCGAAACAAGTAAATGATTATCTACATTAATATAAAAATAAAAAGTCATAGACTCAAAATTGATTCTATGTATAACCACTCTATCGTCAAAAATATTGAAATTAATAGCTGAGTCCCATTTCACTTTAGTGCTATTATCTGCTAATCGTTTCTCCAGAGAATTGCATAAACTCTCGAAACTGATTATAACATCGTCCCATTCTACAGTAGCAACAGCACTTTCTTGAGCATGTTTCTTCCTCACTTCGATTTCTCTTCTCTTCTCTTCTGGATGTTTCCGCTTAGTTTCACTTTCCTTTGTCAAGTATTTCGGCAAACATTCAAAAATAGTAGGACAAGAACCTTCAACTAGCTTGGGATGATCATATTTAGGCACTTGTTTCTGTCCATTAGAATCACTGTATTCATTCTGTAAAATAATGCAGTCCGGTTGAAAATGTTTAATACACACAACGCTGTTCTCCGAAGGTGTCCAGTCCTTCCTCGGAATGCTTCTCAGCCATCTATTTCTCAAGTTTACTTCCTTGGGAAAAGAGAAACAGTTCACGTAGGCGGTTTCAACTCCACGAACCTGAAAATTACTCCTACATCCTGGTACACAGCACCTTCGTGGCATTGTATATGCATTTAAAATACACCACGTGTGGCACGGGTATAACACCTGTCACTGGACAAAAGGAATAGCAATATATTGTGAAATGTCACCCTCGAAACATGGAAACAATGACCACATCACAGCGCACCAAAAAGACTGAGCATCTGTTTGCTGTCTGGAGTAAGACCCATGACGTCACAGCCCCGCCGGCAGTGTTCCTGCCTGTTAACTTAAGAACGCCATGGTGATACACATTGAATGCGTGACGGTCTACCGCGCGTCTTGCCCCTAAGCGGGCACGTGCATATACTACCCGCATCTCATTAGTCTCTGCCAGGCGAGAACCAGGAGCGCATATATGATAACCATGGTGGCGACAGACTTTGCCTGACAAATTTCCCTGATATTTCCCTGATTTTCGCTCAAAATTCTCTGATATTAATCGCGTTCCTTTCCCCCTCCATTCTGCCGCAGGAGCGAGTCAGTCGCATGGCGCTACCGAAGCACGCACACAGATACGAAGCTGGTAGTAAGCGAGCGGAATCGCGCCAGGTTAGGGCTAGAAAATAATTATTTTAAAGTTTCATAAAATTTCGCTGATTTTTTCCACACCTCTGATATTTCCCTGATTTCCAGGTTCTGTTGCTACCATGGATACTGAGACGTTTGTGTCTACACGAAGAAGAGATTTGTACTTATCCTCGCAACTTTATGTGTCAACAACGTTATAAAGAACAAACGAAAGTATACTGCGAGAAATCCAGGGGAAGAAACAGCTGATGGTAACAGTACATAGAAGAACAGCTAAATTCATTGGACACACCGTACGTCATAATAGCCTACCTTTCTAACCAATCTACTAGAAGAAAAGGTCTTAGGAAAGAAGGGACGAGGTTGACCTAGGAAGCAATTCCTTCAAGTATTGATGCAAAACGTAGGATGTGGTTCCTACTGTGAGATGAAAAGACAAGCTGAAGACAGAAGACAATGGTTGAATCGACAAGGCATTGCGTTTAGACATTGATTGATTGAATAATAATGCAAGAAGCTTGCGCCTTTCTTTCCTTTTCCTATCATTACTCCCCCTGAAGTGCTGAAAAATCTAGGGATTCACCTCTCATCAGGCATGCGGCAACTGCTTGCATGATTCATGCAAATGAGACATGATATATATTTTCAGGTGGACAGTCGATGCGAATCAGCATCTTTCGTGTTACTCATAAAACAGGGATTTCTACAGTAGATAAAAAATCGGTCTACTATTTCACAAAAAACACTGATAGTCAGTCTGAAAGACTAGACTTTATATCATTTTAAATATTACAAATGCTACAAATGCTGCGTGAACTCAAAGCCCGTTAGAAAAAAAAACGCAAGTGCAAACCAAGGTCAAAGGAGGTAGCAGGCTGGATGACGTCATGCTCACAGGAGCGCGTGGAGAAGTAGGAAAGGAGGACGCTCAAGCAGTGCAATGACGTCACACACCTCAGTGCATTCTCGGTACATTTCGTCCCGTCACCGTAACGTAGCGCCAGACCCCAGCGAAGTCGAGATAATCGATAAAATGATCAAATTTCTGACTGTTAAAACTTGTAATGAAAACACTATTATCCCGGTTCGTACAACAGAATTTGAAATTAAGAATGGATCTCAGGGAAGGTTGTGCTTGCGAGCACTTTTTGGCTCGTATGACAAGAGCACCGTGTTTCTCGCGAGCACCAGGTTGAGAACGCCTGACGTAGACAAATAACAGCAGTAGGAATCTTACTAGCGTGAGAGATAACTTGTCAGTAAGTGGCAAGATATCTCACTTACGAGAACAATAGGACGACTCTCCACGTAACTGATAGAGTTTGTGCGAATGAGATGTGAAAATGAATATTCATTAGTGGCCGAGTGAAGAGCAAGGCGTCGGCGTCGCATCGCTTCGAGCGCTGTGTTTACCAAAGAAGATGCGACGATCCGGTATCTTTTAGCCACCCAGCGAGCGCTATATTTGAATGCAAATTGCTCCTACGGCACAAGCAATCGTCAAAGTCAGCTATCTCCAGGGAAACGGCATTTTCTGCCCGTAGCCAGTGGTAGAACGGCGTCAACGCCCACAAAAATACAGCAAGTCTTTTGACAGACAGCATGACATAATTCGCTCCGTTTCTGAATACACAAGTGTATTTAGAAGTAGTCCACGTCAGTGGGGTCGTTTGTGAAGCCGTAACAATTTTACTGCGAATATATGGTACACAAAGTCCTAAAAAGTCAATGAGGCATCTGTCGCAGCATTTGGGGGAGACCAGGTTATTTAGTCAGCGAGGGTTGTAAGATACACCCTTAAAGGGAATGTGGTACTTCACCTTTAATATCTTACAATGTCAAACCGCTTTTTTAAAATTTTATTTTAACGTTACAGGACAAAGCTTACAGCAATAATATATATCAACCCCTTATTATTCCCGTTTTCCTATGGGGCCGGGGATGAGATGCGATGAATGTCTTTGTGGCAGATCGTTTTTGCAGCCGGCTGCTCTTCCTGACACCAACCTCATGAGAGGAGTTAAAGAGAGATGAGATGAATGATGATGAATGAAACTGGGCAAGGATATGGAAGGAAGCGGCCATGGCCTATCACAAGCTGCAATAAGATACTGTCCCAGCATTTGCCTGGAGTTGAAAATGGGGAAACCACAGAAAACCATTTCAAGGACGGTTAACAGTGGGGCTCGAACCCACGTCTTCCGAGTCCACATAAAGCTTGGTGTTAGCGAGCGTAGCCAACGCTGTCGGTGCTTACAAACAATAATAACAAGTTACATACTCATACAGAATTAAATTTAAATGTTTTTCAGTCGGTCAACACGATTGTACCCAAATTGTAATGGGTGATGTACTGGCATCCTAAAACTGACAGAAATTACGATTAATTATTACACTTGGGTGACCAGTTTCGATCGTCAAGCGATCATCAGTGAAGTATGGCAGTAGCTGGGCGAGAAAGAACTCCACATCGGCCAAATAATCAGCTAAGTATTTTAAACCCCGATCTAAGTCAGAACAGCAACCTGACCATAACACAGCAAATCTGACAAGTTACGTATGTGTACAACAAACTTATACAGGGTTATTCAAAATGATTGTCGGGCTTTCGTGAATTTTTTGTAGAAACAGTGGACAACATACCATTGTTATTGTTGCAGTAACTGTTACACTAACTCTCAAAGTTTTGTTCTACATCGATTTAGTACCATGTATAACCACCAGATGGCAGTAACAGCAGTATTTGACAAAATGGCGGTCAGCAATAAAGAGAATGCGTTTTGTACTCTCGAATTTGATCAAACCGGTCCGTTACCAGAGTCCAGCGCCATTTTCCTACGACGTTCGGGAAAGACCATCCCTCCGACAACTCTATTTGCAGATGGTATGCGCAATTCGTGAATACCGGTTGCTTGTGTAAAGGGAAAAGCCTTGGCCGTCCCCGCGTGTCAGAAGCAGACGTGAATCGGATCAGGGATGTTTATCTCCGTAGTCCTAAGAAATCGACTACAAGAGGCAGCAGGGAACTGCATGTTAGGGCATTTTTAAATCAATAACTTCCAAGACGACGGATTGGACGTGGAATGGAACATGATCAGATGCTCTTATCCTGGCCACCAAGGTCACCAGACTTAACACCATGTGACTTCTTCCTGTGGGGGTACGTCCTCCTCTACCGGCGAATATTCTGCAACTGAAGCAGCGTATCCGAGCCGCCTTCGGCACCATCACGACTGACATGTTGGGGCTTGTGTGGGAAGAGATGGACTTTCGAGTTGATGTGTGTAGAGTGACCAGAGGCGCACATATCGAGCATTTGTAATGTATGTAAAAAAACGTTTTTGAGTTACAGTACACAATAAAACACAATTCATCTTCCTACGTCAATTGCACTGAATGTTATGAATTTTTGTAACCCCGACAATCATTTTGAATAACCCTGTATAACTAAATGTATATAGCGTATATATCATAACGCACATATTCGTAGCCATATATTAATAACCTGCGTATAAAGGATATGACGATGTTGTTAAGTCTCTAGATATACCTATAGATGCACGTCAATTCAAGGGAACACAAACCTCTAAATTGTTTTGGTATAATCAGGTTGTTAAGCCTATATATATATACCTTAATGGTCCATGAGACATTACGTGTATTAATTGTTCCCAAAAATAACTACTGTCAACAAAACATTCCTCAGAGAAGTAGATGTGCTTCGTGAAACTATTAATCCACGTCGTAATTTCCTTACAAGCGCACATTGTTAGCGGAACTGCACAGTCTCCAAACAGCTCAAGTTTCTGGCAATACCGAGAATGTGCCATTAATCTTGCACACATCACGAAAGGAAATCACGATGAACTTAGCTCACCACACTACACATATAGCTGAAATGTTGGAGATACACGACACAAATCAGTTTTAGCTTAGTGAACTTAGGTATACAGTATATAGAGAGTTGTTGGCGTTCTTTGAATTAGGAGCTTGGGGAATCGTTGATCATCAGTTTCATGTACTTGTCTGATAGCCTGTGTTATTGTGCTGACTAGCTGGGTGTGTCTGTAAATTGTTAGGATCTAGGATTGAGGTAGCTGCTTTGGGAATTGAAATTAAGTACCATTCCGGCATTTAGGCTACCTGCAATGAATAAGTTACGAAAAAATTAGAGGAAAATCACTTCGTCATTGAAGGTGCTATCTGTGGTCTCAAGGTGCACATAGAGACTCCATCCCTAAAGTCCTAGGTTCCATTCCCGACACTGCGACAAAATTTAATTCTGGTCTGAGGGTTGGCGTGTGGTACCCTCAGTCTTTTGAGGCATATCTGAGAAGAGGTGGATTCAATTCCCATTTTAGTCATCCTAGAAGTGGTTATCCGTGGCTTCCCATTTCTACTGCAGACAAATGCCGGGGCAGTTCTTAACTTAAGGCCACGGTCGCCTCCCTCCCAAACCTAGCTTCAATTACAAATATGCACAGTAATACACATTATGAGCCAAATTCTACACACACCCAAATGAAATGGAGCTTAAATGATCACAATTTCCAAGCTCCTATATGAAACAACAACAACAACAACAACATGATGGCCACTGTCAACGCCAGTAGCCTATCCAAACCTTGGATTTTCAAATCTTCAGTTCCCCAGTTCAACCGAGGAGTGTGGCTTAACGCTAATGGATCAAATAAAAGAGGCGCGTTCTCATCAACTTACAATTCAACAAGTACTTTGATATCCAGATGTGAAAATGAACTATCCCCTCGTGGTGTAGTGACTAGCATTCTTGGCTGTCGACCTTGAGGTCTTGGTTCCATTACCACTTTGCCAAGTAATTTTAAATCTGGTATGAGGGCTGGAACGGTGAACACTCAGACTCGTGTGGTAAAACTGAGAAGAGGATGGTTGGATTCCCAACTCAGCCATACTGCAAGTGATTTTCCGTGGTTTACCTCCACTTTTACTCCAGGCAAATGCTGGGGTGGTTCCTAACTTAAGGCCACGGCCACCTCCTTCCCAATCCTATCCCCTAATTTACAAATACACACACTAGTTCAATCATCACAATAACACAGGTTATCTGACAAATTGCACACACACTCAAATGCATGGGGCAACATAATCACGATGTTGCAGCCCCTAAAATAAGCAACAGCAACATATGAATCTGAAATCTCCCTACAGCTACGTGGGCGTATTATTACCCTCATCGCCAGCAATAAATTAACCCAAACAATACACTAACATATTGTTGTGGTTGTTGATTATTTTAGGGACTGCGACGTCGTGGTATTTGTGTCCTGAAAATAATTTTCACCACCAGACAAATGCCTGGAGGGTTCCTTTCAATAGGTCCGCGATCGATTTCCTTCCAAAATCCCTTCCCTGACCAGTCCAAAATATAAAATAAATGCTATTGGCTGCGTTAATGAAATTATTAAATATTAGAAATTGAATTTCAGTCGCTGTATATCACGCTTCACATAATATTTTCAAACTGCGAATTATAGGCTACATTTCTAGTTTACACGTGCATGAAACAGAATATCCATAGTACAATTGATTTGTAGGACACAATTACAATTAATTGTACACTCATTAAGAGCAGACAAACGCTTTGAATCAATTCATCCGTTTAACAATAATACAATGTACAAACGTCTGTTGTGGTAATCAAATAACACGTCGAAATAATCTAAAACTAGCTGGCAGGTTCTCTCACGGCAAATACAACGCAGGCCGAGTCTGTTGTTGTTTAATTTTTGGGGGTTAAACATAGGGGTTATTTATCCCTGTGTACTTGGATGTGCGTAGAATTTGTCTGATAACCTCTTGCATTCAAGAAACTAATCACGGGCGGTTTCTCATACATGACGGGCTGATCTCTTGTCTTAAACAGTTTAAACACTCACTACACGATGGCAACAGAGTGTGAATGTCTACAACATTACACGTGTCTTGTTAACAGATGATATTTGAATTGCAGCCAATGGCCATAGTGGGGTATTTATTTATCGTATGACGTTTAGTGCCGGGAGTATCCGAGGTCATGTTTGGCTCGCCAGAGGCTGTAACTGCTTCTAGCAGACACCCATAGGGTGAGCTACAAGTTCCGTTCAATTACATGTAATTCCAACTTTCGCTACCAGATGTCAATGATACATAGTGGTGAACGTTGGAACTTTGATACAGCGTTCCAACGAAATCTAACCTAGAAATGTAGCTTCACACAAGTTTAATCTGTGGAAGGATATTAAATTTTTACATGCCATAAATCTATGACATGGGCCCACCGGCTTTACTCCCCCCCCCAGGAAGGTATACTGAAGGATTTTAACGCTCTTAAAAATCCGACGACTTAGGCCGGGTTTGAACCCGATCTTGGGCATAGCAGTTCACCATGCTACCGACTACGCCACCGAAGCCGCTCATGAAGGAAGTTATTGCACATGCCAAACATCGCAACCGCAGCGCTCTACCGGAAATAAACGGAAACGATAGTTACTTTAAAAGAAAGCATCGTACAAATACGATGCACAAACGTACATAGAACGGATGGCATATACATGTATTACAAGCCTCTATATTTGAAGCAATAACAACAACCGCCAAAAGTTTTGAAACTACTTGTGCAGCGAATGAATGTTCCATACGACAGAGCTGTCGTGTAACTCTCAGGCATGAAGCACCGTATCTCCTTTAAGCGCATATCTTCGAGCACTCGTTGACAAAATCTCCTCGACGCCCCACTTGGCGCGACAGATGCCTCATTGACTTTTTAAGACCCAGTGTACAATACGTTCACAGTAAAACTGCTACGACTTCAAGAAGCGTCCTTCTGACGTTGGTTGGTTGCTTCACAATACACCTCAATGAATTTGTAGCCAACTTTCAGGAACATATTAACCACGCACAACCTTTACGTCATATCCTTACTAAATAAAAGGTAAAGATGGCAGATAGTAGTTGTTGTTTCATTTGGGGGTATTGGAAATTTAGCTCAGTGTATTTGGGTGAGTTTGGAATTTTGTCTGATAACATGCGTTATTGTGAGGCTGTATAAGTGTGTGTATTTGTAATTCAGGTGAGGATTAGGAAGGAAGCGGTCGTGGCCTTATACTAGGAACCATCTCGGCATTTGCCTGGAGTAGAAGTGGGAAACCACGAAAAACCACTTCCAGGATGTCTGAGATGGGAATCGAACTCATCTCTTCTCAGTTCTGCCTTACGAGGCTGAACGTACCCCGTTCCTGCCTTCAGACCAGAATTAAATTTCCTGGTAGAGCCAGGGATTGAAATGGGACCTTAACGATAATTGCCAAGAATACTAGCCACTACAGAACGAGGTGGACAAACAAATTCAGTTCTCACTCCAGTACACGGGACGACCAAGAAGTCCAACCTTAACTGATAACAACGAATTGGCAGGGTAAGGACTTCATTCATTCAACATGTTTAGAGACTAGAAACTTCGAATCAATTTGAAGAAAGAATTACATGGTCATAAATGTGAAGTAAGATGCTACGAAGCGTCGAAGACATCGATAAACCACCCGATAGCTCGCCAAGCAGATAGGCAACCCAATGTATCGGTCTGTCTCACAGTCGTCTCTCTTTGCAATTAAAAGCCTTGATCTCCCAAATTTAGAAATAGATTACTTGACGCTCTGTCGAGTCACTATTTCGTGACATTCTCGTAGTGTACCGGCAAGCTTTCAAGCCTGTCACCGGGATGATTCTAACTTAAGGCCAAAGTCACCTCATTTCCAATCCTCACCTCCACCTGAACTCCCATTACAAACACACGCGACTGGATACCACAAAAACAGAGGTTATCAGACAAATTCTACACACACCCAAGTACACGGACTAAATGATCACGGTATCCAAGCCTCTCAAATGAAACAACACCACTATTTCGTCTTCACAATATTGGTTAATCATTATCAGACCTTATGTTGGCCACAGACCGAGGGATAAGAGCTGCAGAGTTCTGGAAAGGAAGAATTTAGTGTGTCTCCCGGACACGGAAAGTAAAGTAAGTATTATCAGATCTATTGTCTCGGCAGTTCTGTTGAGTAAAACTTGAAGCTATAGCGTCTCGTCTTGCGTCATCAGAATTCAAACCCAAATCCCTTGCAGTCCAGACAAGCATGTTATTCGTCTACTCCATCAAAGGCTTACGCCCGACCAAAACTCATTTTTAGCTGAAGAGGGCACTGCAGAGTGACTTTCTAGAGCTCAGCAACTTGAAGTGTGAGCGCTAGCTCCGTCGGCCAGTGGGACAGAGATGACAGCGAGCTTGTAGTTCGCATTTCTTCCGGGGTTTCAGTTGCAGTTGCTGAGCTCTAGATATCGACGAGATTTCCGTGATCTTGATAATAATACGAGTACATCAAGGCTTTCTGTGAACTCTTGTTTGAACACGGTAGGCTACTAGATTGTTAAGAGTCATAGTAATTTCTATCTTGACGTTCCTTGGAACTGGGATTTGTTTAAAAGTTATTTATCAATTTCCTATAAATTTGAACATCTTGAGGCGCAGTTACTCCTGAGGTCCGGGTCCGATTCCTGTTTTATATATTTTTAAATTAGTTCTAGTCTGAGGGCTAGAATGGGGTAAAATTAGCCTCGTGAGGCAGAACTGAGAATAGGTGGGTTCAATTTCCACTTAGGCATCCTACAAGTGGTTTTGTGTGTTTTCCCCTCTTCTACTCCAAACAAATGCTAAGATGGTGCTAAACTGAAAGTTACGGCTCTCTCCAAGCAAAATGTTAGTCCTAATTACAAATACACACACTAATACATGTCATCACAATAACACAGGTTATCATACAGATTCCAAACATATCCATGTACACGGGGCTGCATGACCACGAAATCACAAAGTCCTTACATGAATCATAGAATGCAAAAACACTTGCCATTGATAGCACAAATGTTTGTAGATATCCGTACTGATAGATGAATTCAAAGTTTAAATTATAGGCCAATCAATACTTACACAAATATATCTATTATGTATTGTACATGTTTCGACCTGACATTGAGGTCTTCTTCAGCTCAATTAAGAATTAAATCAATTAAGAATAAACATAAAATACTATAGATGTACCCAGGGGCGGTGCTTCATTAAGGGCTAAATGGGCCCGGCCCACACAGGGCCGTTAGAGAGCATTGCAAAGCATATGTTCAATTAATGTCTTTTAAAATTACTTTAAATTGCAGAAACTCAACACAAAATAAGTGTTTTGTCCTCCTAGAATCTCTAATAGGAATTCATTATACATAGCTCATCCCTAGCTTAAGATCCTGACAGTCTTGCACGGTGTATCTTCATAGTGAGGGCCACTCCACATAAAATCCCATGTAAATTATATGGCTTAATGGGCCGGGTGAGGAAACAGTGGACATAGCACCGTCTTGCACGCGAATTCTTCAGTGCTATGAAGGGAATTTTCTCTCTCTTCAAGGACCAGCATATTGGGCCGATAGCGTTGCTTTGAAGTAAAATAGAAGATCTCTTCATTTCACTTCCTGCTTCTGTCTCTGTTAAATCAGACTGCGGGAGAAGAGTCACCCCACCCCACGCCTTTAAACAGGTATTCAGCAATTGTTCGCACCTTGCTGACATTAGACAAATATATATTTATACATTTTCAGTTGTCTGATGTTCCAAGTAGGCTACAGTACATGTGCGTTTGTGAGTTCTGTGGATGAAGTTAATTTCAATAAATTAATGTGTTTTTAACTTTTGTATGCGACATGGGAAATTAAAGTGGAATCTATGTTCTTCTATAGCTATGAACAAAAAGTTAGAAATTAAAACATTAGGACCTCATCAACCAAGCTGATAGATTAATTTGCTTCATCCAAGCACATGAGAGAATATATTTACAATAAGGAGCCATGTGAGTACAGTTTTTAACACATGAACTATTTATTTAAACTTGTTTCAAATGTTTTGTTATGTGGAATTATGTTAATGACAATATTGGCAACAATAAATGCCAAATATAAAACAATATTTAATATGAAACAACATTAGTATCATCTGGTCCACCCTAGAATATTAATCAGGAGCCGCAACTGGATGTACCTAAGTCTAATGTTTGTTTGGTGTGAAAAATGTTTATGTCTATACGTTTATATATTTATGTAAGTATTGATTGGCGTATACTTTAAACTTTGAACTCAAATGAATCGACAACAATAAATTACCAGTATTTTATTTATACAGCCTATCAATGAAATAAAATTTAAGATCTATTTTCAATTGTATTTAGTTGAAATATTAGTATTTGTAAATTTGTTGATTTTTTTTTCTTTTTCAAAAAATTCGTTATTCCCCAGAAGTTGCATGAAACCCATGAACTACACGTATAATAATCATTTATTGCAGCTAATAGTAATGCCGAGTTACAAAACTAATACCGATAACTTATCAAAGTGCCTATATACAGAGTGTCTGAATGGTTCTGTTTGTTATACAGTATAGTTATTCGCATCAGAAGCGTGTTAGCGATACTTTCCTCTAGGCGCAGGAAATGGTGTGAAATCTGTCAAATGCACTACCACACAGAGAGCAGGTGCATTGGGGGCCTGGGTCATGAAATCCTCTTCTTGAGCATATCTTAAAATTAAAATCATGGACTGCAAAACGAGTGATCGTATGCCGTAGTTCAAAGTTGGCATTCATCCAGTCCGTCGACATAAGAGCTTCTGTGGAATAGAAAACAGGCCATATGCCATTACGCTTGAAGTTTATGAACTACACGTATAAAGATTATATTACTTTCAAGAATACTGATTTCAACAGAGGTAGTAGTGTATTTTCAGTATATATAATCAGGTTTTTTTTCAGTTTCCAGTCCACTTACCTTCACAAGATTGGTTATTATACATTTTGCACTAAACTGCACTAAAGGAAAGTTATTAAGGCAAAACCACTGACATAACTAACTTTTTGCGATTTTTCGACATGTTTGCAAATGTTCATCTCCACATAACTCAGTATCTGTTCAGAATTTCCCAATGTGTTACATAAGAAACGTGCAGGAAATTCAGCGTTCTTTACAATATTGGCAATGACAATACTTCGTCTAAAATGCACTAAAGGTAAGTTACGGAGGAAAAACTGGAAAAAGTGTTTCTTCTTGGCAGTATTTTCAAGATGGCGGACAACGCACAAGGAGGAGGAGATCAAAAACTTGATTTTTTTCACAAGAGGGGCAATACATACAACATACCTGAAAATCAAAATTACCCCACCTTTTGCAAGCCTAAATGCTATCTCGACTAACATACTACTGTATTCGAGAGTACATTCCGGCTTCAACTTAATATAGAGGTTTACATAATAAGTATTCAAATAAAATAAATCCGCATATTTGCCATTCACTACGTCACTAAAAATCACTGATCGAATCTTATTGAAAGGCTATCGTTCATAACTGAGAATGCCTCAACTCACAAATGCACATAAATACTCTCAATTCAGCTAAGTAGACAAACAGCCCATTACGTCGAACGATAATTAACAATTACCACTATACGGTCACCATTTATACCCCTAATTGATGGTGTACCAATCAAATCAACAGGTAAATGTGAAAAGCTAGTTGGAGCTTTGTTTGTAGCACTAATTGTGAGTTTACAAGAGCCCACATTCAGTGCTGTAGTGAAGCCGGACCACATTACCTTTTGTATTCAAAGTGGCGCACCTGAACGGCAATATCTTAGCTCTTTGTTTTGATGAACCAACGTCAAATTGCATTGTTCAATTTTTTTATAATGGGCTGATGTTTTTTATGGCATTGCAACTTTGTATTTCATCAGCCCCGAAAACTAAGGTGTACGAAATATATCTGATACTTATATTACTGTGATGCCTGTATCAGAGAAATGTAATTGTAGCTGTCATTGGAAGAAGGTAGCCATGTTCTCAGCTATAAACCTAGGATTTTCCTGGAGTAGAAATATGAAACCACGAAAAAAGACTTCTGTAATGTGTGAGATGGGAATCCAATCCACCTCTTCTCAGTTTTGCCTCACGAAGCGGAGAGTACTCGGTTCCAGCCCTCAGACTAACTGTTGAAAAATCACAATTGGAATTTGAGCTCTATGTTGGATAACTCAGAAGCAACTGTTCCAAAATTGACACACATAGAATACATTTCTCAGATTCATTTTCAGGAGCATATTCGTGCTACTGTTTCCAACATGATTCTCCGCATGCTACTAGGTGTGAATCTTAAACTTTAAGAAAAATAGACTCTTTGGTTCGTCACAGAACTTCTTACGTTGTTAAAAGAAATGCAGCATTACCACCACTAAATAGGTTTTAAACTGGGATTATTTATTACTTCACCACTTCATTGAATTGAAATCGCGAAGGCCACATGGGACTCAAACTCAAGCCCAGCAGATTTCCAGTGTCTTTGTACTAGTGAGTTTAGACAAATTATTTATTTATCGTATGGCTTATTGTGCCGGGAGTGTCCGAGGACATGTTTGGCTCGCCTAAGTCTGTAGCTGCTTCCAGCGGACACCCTTAGGGTGAACTACAAGTTCCGTTCAATTTCAAGTAGTTTCAGCTTTCGCTACCAGATATCAATGATATCTAGTGGTGAACGTTGGAACTTTGATGGAGCGTTCCGACGAAATCTAACCTAACAATTTAGCTTCACACAAGTTTAGTCTGTGGAAGGATCTTTTACATGCCATAAATCTATGACATGGGACCACCGGCTTTACTTCCCCTCCGAAGGAAGGCACACTGAAGAATTTTAACGCTCTTAAAAATACGACGATTTCGGCCTGATTTGAACCCGCTATCTTGGGCACAGTAGTTCAGCATACTACCAACTACGCCACCGAAGCCGAGTTTAGACAATGAAAACGCTGAACAACCAGCGTCTGATTCGTAGACCTTTACGTAGCAATACGGGTAAAAATTCACAGCGAAACACATTTCAAAACATCTGTGTATTTTTGAAAGCAATGAAAATAATACATAAAAGGCAACAGTTGCCAGTACTGCATCTTCGTCTGTAACATAACACTACTTTATTTGACCTACGGCGTGATAAGAGTAGCAGCTTTATCTTTATTCGGCCAGTTAATCTTCTTTCCCCGCACTCAATACATAATGCATGCGCATGGGCTCACTGAGGGAAAGGTATAACTCAATAAAGCGCCTTACCTTTTTCAAAAGGGTATAAAAGCAACGACAAAGAGCAAAGAGCATGGCGATGGTCACATCTTACACTTTATCTGACGTCCTGTATTTTCTAAAACACTTTCATAGAAAGCGTAAAAGTTCCTGAAATCACATTTACGACTTTCTCAGTGAAGTTTTGTTCTGGCACTTACGGGAATATCAAAGGAGACTTTTTCTGAGTAAGATTTTACAGTGCTTGAAGCAGGGTGCCCGCAAATGTTTAGTCTGACTGTAAAAAAAAAATGATGAATGAACACGTTCAGGAGAATGAGATATTGTCTGGCTAAGTGGCCAGCTGGGTAGAATGCCTGACTTTTAGTCGAAGAGCTTCAGGTTGGATTCCCGGCCGGGTCGTGGGGTTTTGGTTCTTGTTATTGTTGATTATATCTAGGGTCTTTGCGACATCGCGGTAATGTAACCCCATGTACTTGGGTGTATATAATTTGTCTGCTAACCTGTGCCACTGTGATGTCTGTGCCAGTGTGTGTATTTGTAATCGAGGTATGATTTGGGTAGGGAGCGGCCGTGGCTTTAAGTTGGTACCATCCCGGCATTTGTCTGTAGTAGAAGTAGGAAAGCACGGAAAACCACTTCCAGGATGTCTGAGGTAGGAATGAAACCTGCCTATTTCTAGTTTAGCCTCACGAGGCTGAATGAAGACCGTTCCAGCCCTCGGAACAGATTGAAATGTCTTAGCAGAGCCGGGAATCGAACCTGGGCCTCCAAGGTGACAGCCAAGAATGCTAGCCACTATGCGAGAGAAAAGTTTTAACTGAATGTTGTGACTTGATCGTTTATTTTATTCTCGTCACGGCGCGAAAGACTTGCGCCAGGGCTCTACGGATGCCACACGCCATCAATCATTAAAACAATAGCATTAGTTGGAGATACGTAATTAGATCGTTGTTTCACTTTACAATGAAACACGCAGGAGAAGATAATATGTCGAAAATAAAAGAGCACATCGTCACTGCGCCTGGGAAATCGCTATGTAACAATGATGTTCACATCCATTCTTTCCAGTATTATGTGGATATCCAGTCCAATCGAGTTGTTTATCTCTCCATATAAACATAGCTAGACGATCGTTACAAGATTATTATGCGGGGCTATATTCCCTCATGTGACATCTGTAAGGCTCTGGCACAGGTCTTACAAATTATCGTCTGTAGGTTCCCTGATCCCAACATATTCTCTGAGCTGTGGAAACAATATGTCATCTCAATTCGAAGCTGGTGAGTACGGGTGATACTAAATTGCGTAGATGTCTTTTCTATATTTTCCACTCATCCTTTATTTCAGAATACAAGGTAACTTTATGAGCTATTGTTCAATGGTTACTCAAATGGACTTCATGTATAACGTGTGTTCAAAAAGTAACGAGCCGGAGGCTGGAATGCGCAAACCGGTGACGACATCGGCTAATCGTGGCGTATGTAACGAGGTGTGGTTCTGACCAGAGCGTGGAAGGTCACAGCCCGTCGCTAGAGGGCACGGGTGCACGTCCCGTGACGATACAACGCGAGCAGCAGCATGCATCAATCGTCCAACCAAGACCAAGACAGTAGGCCATTCGACATGCTTCCTGGTGTGGTTGAAGACTGTGGGAAACCCATTGGGCGCACACTTTCCGCAAGTGCTGTCGTTCCTTCACGATGGTGTGCACACTTCCGACGCTTAATCCGACCATCCGGTTATGGCGTTCACTGTGACTCGGCGGTCCTGGGTAATGAGTGCATCAACCAGCTGGACGGTAATGCAGGGGGGGGGGGGGGTCCCAGACCGGGCATCATCGGCTAACGACACCCGTCCTTCTCTGAAGCGCTTGTGCCATGCCTTGACCCTTGCAAGGGACATGCAGTGTTCGCCGTACACTTGTGACATTCGGCGATGAATGCCCGTTCCCCCTACTCCTTTCGCTGTCAGAAACCGATCAACACCTCTTTGCTCTTCGTCTGACGCCTCCATGTCACTGTTTGCAATGCGACTGGCAGCGTTGGACGATTGATGCATGCTGCTGCTCGCTTTGTATCATCACGTGCACGCGTGCCCTCTAGCGACAGGCTGTGACCTTCCACGCTCTGGTCGGAAACACACCTCGTTACACACGCCACGATTAGCCGATGTCGTCACCGGTTTGCGCATTACAGCCTCCGGCTCGTTACTTTTTGAACGCGCCTTTTAATAACAACTCAATCCAAATTTGATACGTTTGTATCAGGTAGCCTAATATTGCGAATTAGGCAGGTTGTTACGTGTGTTATCGGGGTGTCTGTCTGTAGCAGTGTGCCTACTTGTGAATGGGGCTGGGTTTAGTTAGTTATTGTTGTTTTAAGGGGAGGAACAGCGAGGTCATCTGCCTCTGAAGGGGTAAGGGCTGGGTTTGGAATGGCTGCTGCCACGGCCTTTACTTATTTACCATCCCAGCAATCTCATGGAATCAAGTCAAAATGGGAGCTTACAGAAACCCACTTCAAGATGGCTGATGTGGAAGAAGAGCCCTCAGATCAGAATTACAGTTCCTGGAAGGACCCGGAATCGAACCCATGTATTTTGTGATAGGCGTTCCCAGATCATGACGGTGTCCTTAAAAAGTAACAGCTTATTAATTAAAATACAGTACAAATTGCGTGGACATTTTGTTGTACCATTAGGGCTACAAGGCCCTATTATGCAACGTGTAGTGCCCCTGTTCATAACTATTCAGGGTATAGCATATTTAAGTGAACGATGGTTCATTTGTCAGTGGTCTTAAGTTGTATTCCTAACTAAGCCGAAAAAAATACAGCAATTCTTGTCTGAGAGCTCGGTTTTTACCTCAGCCATTTTGAAGGGTTGGAGCAAAATACAGTCCAACTCGTGGGGATAACTGAAAGTAGATGGATTAAATTCCAACCTAAGTCACCCTAGAAGTAGTCTTCTGTGGTTATCCACTTCTACTCAAGACAAAATAATGCAAGGACAGTAAGCTACTTACTTTTAACATAAAACCATGGAAACCTCCTTCCCAGCTCTAGCTCTAAAATTACAAGTACCGACACGGCACTGAGTCAGGTAGCGGCTTCGGTGGCGTAGTTGGTAGCATGCTGAACTGTTGTGCCCAAGATAGCGGGTTTAAACCCAGCGAAGTCGTATGATTTTTTAAGACTGTTAAAATCCTTCAGTATGCCTTCCTTCGGAGGGGAAGTAAAGCCGGTGGTCCCATGTCATAGATTTATGACATGTAAAAGATCCTTCCACAGACTAAACTTGCGTGAAGCTAAATTTCTAGGTTTTATTTCGATGGAACGCTCGATCAACGTTCCAAAGTTTACCGCTAGGTATCAGTGACATCTGGTAGCGAAAGTTGGAACTACTTGAAATTGAACGGAACTTGTAGCTCACCCTATGGTTGTCTTCATTGAAGCAGCTACAGCCTCTGGCGAGCCGAACATGTCCTCGGACACTCCCGGCACTAAAAGCCATACGATACATAAAAAATAACTAAGTCGGGTTATAGCTAAAGCCCTGCGCGGATGCGGATAACCGCAAATTTTTTCACCATGCGGATATAGTTTGCAAGGCTGTGCGGATAGCGGATAAGTTGTGGATAAATTTGGAGTAAATTTGCGGATAGTTTTTAGAATGAAATCCCAACTTGGTGAACATTATTGCTATGGCCCGGATGTTAATGGCATATTTTTCTGCTATGTGTGTTTTTCATGACAAATGTAAGATAGTGATTTAAGCTAATGTCATTCAAATTATGTCATTAAGCACAATTTACACTCCGAACTGAAAGGGGTTGCAATTCTGGCTGTTTAACATTCAATTTATACAAAGCACATGGCATACATACTCGTATCCTAAGGGAACGACTTTCTTCTCAAATGTCTAAATGTGTTGCTTCAATACTTAATCTAATGAAAATGAAAATCCACAGCCTGCTTCCAGCCGACCGACTGGGTCAGGGAATGGAATGAATGAAGCCCCCAGCTAGCGAACTGTGCCGGCTGCCGAAGACTGTCGCACTCCCCTGGGGAAATGATTAAATGAATGACAGATGAAATGAAATGATAGTGGAGAGTGTTGCTGGAATGAAATGGTGACAGGGAAAACTGGAGTACCCGGAGAAAAACCAGTCTGCCTCCGCTTTGTCCAGCAGAAATCTCACATGGAGTGAACTTTATCTAATAATATTATGAAAAATATTATTGTAATGCCTGTAGATTCGGATAACAAACGTGCGGATGCGGATAACAGTCGTACGGATGCGGGGCGGATGCAGATGACATTTTGTTTATCCGCGCAAAGCTCTAGTTGTAGCGGACAGATTCTGCACACACATTCAATTAATCAGACCTGATGATTACGATATCCAAAGCTCTGTGATGAAACAACAAAAAATGGAAAGAAAACAACAACAAAAGTAAAAGCCCCAGTAATTGCAGTCCAACTAATGACTATCCAGAGCACATCACACAGATCTATTAGTAGAAGCTTTTCAGATTGGACGGGGAGTTACAACTAATTTCCTACAGCCAGAAATTGAATACATCAATAAATTTATGAAATTCAAGTGCTTTACAATCGGTCAACAGGATTGCAAAGAGTGTTGTTCCCTAAATCTGAAACAAATTACAAGGGATTAATTATTACACTTGAATGACCTGTATCGATCAACAAACGATCATCAACAGGCAACCATTTAAAAATTCAAATATACATTTCTCGTAAACTTCAAAATCTCTAACTTTGGCAAATAGATTCGCATCCGACACTCTGTCATTCGTGCGTTTAATGGATTCTGAAGTCATATAAGCCAAACACCTCAATATCCAGAAGAGAGAATACCAGGAATGTGGCTCCCAAACCAGAGGTACCATCAGTATCAGCACAGAAAATCTGCAGAAGACCATGCATTTTAAGTATTTAGGGTCCATTTTCACATCAAATTGTGACGCCACTCCTGATACTCGGATGAGGGTAAACGCAGCCTGGCTCAAGTGGAGACAAGTCACTGGAGTTCTCTGTGATTTAAAAAAAAGATGCGTCTGAATTTAAAGGCAAAGGTCTATAAGTCTGTGGTACGCCCATCAGCAATCTATGGGACTGAATGTCGCCCTATGACCAAACAACATGAGCAAATTTTGCATACAATGGAAATGAAGATGCTCCGATGGTCGATGGGGCTGACCCGATGTGACAACGCAAGGAACACAGACGTCCGGCGAAGATTTGGTGTTGCACCAATTGCCGAGAAGGTGAGGGAGGTTCGTCTACGCTGGTACGGTCACGTTATGAGAAGAGAGAACAATTCAGTTGCAAAAACAGCACTCCACATCAACCCAGGTGGAACAAGACCACGTGGAAGACCTGCAAAGCGGTGGACTGACAACATCAGGGCTGACATGCACACTGTTGGTCTAACACCAGAAGATGTCAACGACAGGAAGAAGTGGAGGAGATATAGCAAAATAGCAGACCCCGAACGGGATTAATGCTAGGAAGGAGAAGAAGAAGAAGAAAAGCCATTCTTCAGAGTTGTATAATTCTATTAAAGAAAGCTGACTGAAAAGCTTTCTACAATAAAATTAACAAATGTATAAATAATTCAAATTGCTCGCACCAGGGTCAAATTTCCTAATTCTTTTGTGGTTGAACTACTGCGTTTTATTCACCCTCATTATTAGGGCTAGGATTCTGATGATTTTGCATCTTTTTTTTTTTGGTAAGACTGACACGTTGCTCAAATATATATACATATGTTTCATGAAAGAATGAGTTCAATGAAGTCTATTTGTTAGGTCATTTTTTTTGCAATTTTTGCCATTTTTGAGGGATAGGGCATTTTTGGGGGAATTTTTAGGTCATTTTGGTCATTTTTATACTATTTTCAAGAAAGAAGGATAATTTTTTATGTTTAGCTATTCTAATTCTGTATTTTACTAAATTTCCGTGTTGAATATTTTGTTTGATTTCATACAAGCATAACATATATTTTCCAGGAAACGGTACCCTCTTCCCCTATTCCCAAAAGTATGTGTATAATGGACTCGTCCATACAAGGAAGTACATTTGCCTCTCGCGTAGGTAGAAGTCTACAGCTAGCAATGAGTCATTGAGTTCGTGGTATTTCTTCGAGCCGGAAGTGCTGTTCTATTATACGCGAAGTTACGATATGCCTAAAGTGATGCAAAGTGTATCTATTAAACTAAAACAATTTGTTTCGCAGTATGGAGAAAGGGTCTTCAACACTGACGGGACAATACATTACTGCAAACTTTGTGACGTGAGAGTGGCCGCTGTAAAAACATGTATCGCGTGAGAAACACAAACGTGTTCTGCAACAACTTCAGGATGAAGAAACATTACTACAACAGAAGCTTCTTGGAGAAACCCATTCATCCTTTTCACCATTCTTTGAAGAACTGTGTAGAGTGTTTCTTTGCGCCGATATCCCATTGAGTAAGTTAAACAACCCTAAATTGAACAATTTCTTAGAGAAGCACACGGGCAAATCCATACCGGATTCGTCTACGTTAAGGAAAATATATGTTAGACGACGCTATGAAAAACCTTTGGAAGAAATCAGGAAAAGAGTTGGAATTTAAAAAATATGGGTATCGGTGGACGGGACAACAGACTCTTCAGGACAATATGTAGCTAACGTGGTGCTAGGAACACTGGACGAGGATGTTCCTGGGGAACACTTTCTACTCTATTGTGAGCATCTATAAAAAGTGAACTACTCAACAATCAGCAAAGTTCTTGATAAATCGTTGGCATTGTTGTGGCCTGTTGACATTCGCCATTACAATGTGTTGCTCTTAGTAACGGATGCAGCCCCATACATGGTCAAGGCTACTAATTCGCTTCGTGTTCTCTACTCTAAAATGGTGCATTTAACTTGTTCGGCCCACGCGTTACACCGAGTCGCGGAGGAGGTTCTCGGTCATTTTCCAGAAGTTGACCAATTGATAGCATGTGTGAAAAAGATATTCTTGAAGGCACCCTATCGAGTTTCAACTTTCAAGTTAGAAGCTCCAGACATTCCACTTCCTCCTTCTCCCGTTTTGACAAGATGGGGAACCTGGATTGAAGCCTGCACGTATTATAGCGAGAACTTACAAGTGGTGAAACAAATCCTGGATTCATTTGACAGCACTGAAGTCGCATCAATCAAAGCAGCACAAAATATTTTGGCAGATAATGAAATTGCAGGGAAACTTGCTTACATAAAAGCAAATTTTGGATTTCTTCCTACTACCATAACCGCTCTGGAAAAGTCGGAAATGCCGCTAGTGGAGCAGTTACAACATGTACTGAAAGTGGTGAATGATTTGGCTCGCGCGTGTGGCAAAGTGGAACAAGCTGTGTCTGAGAAGATGAAGAAGGTTTTGGAGAAAAATAAATGGTATCAGACAATGTGTTCAATTGCTAAAATGTTGTCAAGTGAAACATTTTCTCTTTGTGACATTGACGTCAGTGAATTAAATTCAAGTGACATTGTTTGCATTAAGTATGCTTCTGTTGTGTCGGTGGAGGTAGAAAGGCGCTTTTCTATGTATAAAGCTTTGTTGGCTGACAATAAACAATCATTTTCATTTGAAAATCTACATCATGTATTCGTTGTTCATTGCAACTCACACATTTTGGAATGAACAATTGGGACCTTTATGGCTGAGCTTCTGTTTTGTAAATATGTAAGTACTATTTTTAAAATTCATAACCTGAAAATGTATTACACAATGTCTGTTTTGCCAATATTAATAGCTTGAATTCATTTTGTTACCACACAAGACCAAAAAAATAAATAAATACAGAAATCATAGAAAATCAACGGGCATTTTTTAAATTAGGTCATTTTCTGCATATAAATCACGTGTGAGGTGTCCCAAGGTGGTATTCTGAGAAGAAGTATTGTATGAATTTGCAGTGCAACTACAGTACTGTAAGACAAAAAGAGAAGTAACGCAAATCAAGCTCCAGTGCAACGCAGCGGGGTTTGACAGATATATTAGGGGTCTGGCCAAGGTGAGTAAATCACGTGGACATGCGGGCAAGGGACACAAATCATTCTGCAGTGACCTCAGCTATTACATGCTCCGTGGTCCCCAAGATTGAGCTGCTGAGATTGCGTGTGTATCGATACGAGACAAGTGACATCTTTGACGTTCCAATCAATAAGGGAACGGAACGGATGTCTCGTGTCAAGCAGGTATCGACCAGGGGTGGAGAGGTGAACTGACATTCCTTCACGGTGGTCTATATAGTGAAATATTCCTTGCTGCACGTATATATGCTGCATTTTTCTGTTGCTTTGTCATTTTGACGGCAACATGTTCAGGATCATTTATACGATCATTGGAACAAATATACGTAGGTCTATATCTTTTTTCTCCACCACTATCTGTAAAAGCACAACCTATAACCTGGATTGCCCCACTTGCCATATCATATTTGTCAGTATGCTTGTTATTATTTTATTTATTTTTTATTGAACAATTATATTATTATTATTATTATTATTATTATTATGCATAAATTATTCATTTTACAGTGGCACAATATCTGAAAATGCAGACTAATATCAAGCGCTTTCAGAGTTCATTCATCATTCAAGGATTTGATTACGTTTTTAAATGGTATGGACTCCGTCTTGAGGAAAGAATTTATGATGAAATTCATAAATTGTAAAACAAACAAAAAATGGAATACAGCCGAAAAAAATCAGAAATGCATATTGACGTCAAATAGGTAGGTGAATAGCTAAAGAAAGTGGTAGACGTCTGTTACTTAGGAGGTAAAATGTACAAAGCAAAGAGGATATAAAAAGTAGGTTGGCACAGGCAAGGAAAGCATTTCTACAGAACGGGAATCTGTTGACATCGAATATAGATTTAGGTATTAGGAAGTCAGTTTGAAAGCCTCTGATTGGAGCGTGACACTCTATGGAAGTGAAATTTGGACTTACGGCACAGCAGAAAAGGGAGAACAGAAGCATTTGAAATAAGGTGTCACATGATACAGGTAATGATGAAGACCAGATGGGTAGATGTAGTAACAAGTGAAGAGGTATTAAGACGAGTGGGAGAGGATCGACACCGACAAATGGGAGACTACGGCCTCAATTCGTCAGTCATGGCGTCGCCTCGTCCGCCAAGATCCCCTATGGTTCGAACAACATCGGCGAAGACGTGAAAATGAAACGTACAATGCGAGTAAAGAGCGCGAGAATCGCAGGAGAATCAACCCTCAAGAGCCAGTGGCTGTTCCAAACAACGAGTATCACTATTGTAGAAGAGTTTGTGTTTCCAGGGTTGGACTATACTGTCATCTAAAAACTCACCTTTGACAGACAATCTTACTCGAAAACGAATGATAGCCTAATCTATATATATAAAAGAAAGTCGTGTTAGTTACACTATTTATAACTCAAGAACGGCTGAACCGATTTGGCTGAAAATTGGTGTGGAGGTAGCTTAGAACCAGGAGACGGACATAGGATACTTTTTTTTTTATCCCATGACGTGACATAAAACGTCAAAGAGAATATATAAAATTTAACGCAAATGACAGCTAAAATAAATTCATGGAGGAATGGCAAGGCAAGTCGTTTCCAGGCAACAGTAGCTCTTGACGAGACACGGCCTACTGGATGCGAGTAGCGCTCTCCACTACCGGTATAGAAAATGAGGCTCTTAACATGAAATCCCGTTAGTTAAACAACGCGTCTTTAGAGATACTCGATGCTGGATGTATTCAATTGAATGGCAAAAACGAGGCCTGCCGCTCGCACACGACCAAATAGATGATATATGTGCCGAGATTCCCGATCACGAAGCCGATCCAGACCTACATAATGTTGTAATTACAAATATGATTCATGGACCGTGTGGCGCCATCAATCCCCAATCACCTTGCATGGTCGACGGAAAGTGTTCCAAACGATATCCACGGTAATTAACGGCGGAGACCGTCACTGGCAACGATGGTTATCCACTGTATCGGCGTCGATCACCCGGTGATAACGGTAGAACTATCACAACAAAAGTGAAAAGAATGGATTTCGTTGTCGACAACAGTTGGATTGTTCCATATTCGCCACTTATTTCCAAAACGTTCAAGACACATTGCAACGTTGAATGGCAATTCAGTAAAGTCCATAAAATACATTTGCAAATATGTCACGAAAGGCAGCGATATGGCGGTTTTTGGCATCCGATCCTCCAATACCAACGATGAAATTGCGCGCTATCAAGTTGGTCGTTATGTGAACTGTAATGAAGCGATTTGGCGTATATTCGCATTCCCTATTCACGAACGTCATCCTACTGTTGTGCATTTGGCGGTGCATCTGGAGAATGGTCAACGAGTGTATTTCACGGCTTCGAATGTTGTTCAACGTGCTGAAACACCTCCAGCGACAACATTGACCAGTTTCTTTGCGATCTGCCACAGCGATCCGTTTGCACGAACTTTGCTTTAGTCGGAGATGCCATGTTATTACAATTGGAATGCTTCATCGAAGAATTTTCAACGACTGAAGCAAAACGATGCGGTTCCTGGTTATCCGGATGTGCGTTCTACTGATGCTCTTAGTCGTATATATACAGTTCATCCAAAGCTTGATGAATGCTTCTATTTGCGGTTGTTGCAGGTAAATGCGCGTGGGCCAATGTCATTTGAGACACTACGGACTGTTAATGTTATAATATTCCCAACATATCGTGCTGCATGTGAAGAACTCAATTTACAAGAAAACGGTACCCATTGGGATACGACAATCGTTGAAGCCATTATCTCTGCATCTCCAAGTCAGATACGCACGTTATTTGCTATCATCATTTCGACATGCTTCCCATCGAACCCACCTAACCTGTGGCACAAAATACAAGGATAATATGTCAGAAGATATTTTACATCAAATTCGTGTCAGTTCCAGAAATCACGATCTTGAGATGAATGAGGAGATACATAATCGGGCTTTACTCTTGATCGAAGACATGTGTTACCTCATGTGTGGTAGTTTATTAGTCACGTTAGGTATGCCAGCGCCAAATCGTGAAATGAATTACGCATTTAACCAAGAATTGGAACGGGAACGTGAATACAGTATGATCACCAGGAATTAGATTTAGTAGTTCAAACGAATATACCCCTGTTGAATCCCCAACAAAAGGAAGTTTATGATACATTAATGAAGGCAATTGATGATGGAAATGGTGGTTTATATTTCCTGGATGCCCTTGGTGGAACTGGCAAAACATTCTTCATGTCAGTAGTTTTAGCCACTGTTCGTGCGAAATCCAACATTGCGGTTGCAGTTGCTTCTTCTGGAATAGCAGCCACATTGTTAGAAGGACGTCTTACGGCTCATTCAGCATTAAAATTGCCGTTAAATCTTCAAACAATTGAAGAACCAACATGTAATATTGCAAAATAAAATCAGCAATGGCCAAAGTTTTATCAGCATCTAAAATCATCATCTGGGACGAAAGCACAATGGCGCATAAACGTGCATTAAAAGCACTTAACCGAACATTGAAAGATCTACGCAATGACTCCAGATGTTTTGGAGGAGCAATAATTTTACTGTCTGGCGATTTCCGCCAAACACTGCCAGTAATTCCAAGATCAACGGCTGCCGACGAAATAAACGCTTGCCCCCAATCATCGAATCTATGGCGCTATGTGAAGAAACTTCAGCTGACAACAAACATGAGAGTTGCATTGCTTAATGATACATCTGCTGAAGATTTCTCTGAGCAATTGCTGACTATCGGTAATGGTGAAGTACCTGTAGACGAATCGAGCGGATTGATTTCACTTCCTCATAATTTCTGTAACTTTGTCTCATCGAAAGACGAAATTATCAACAAAGTATTCCCAAACATCATTACTAATTACAAAAATAATGAATGGTTGAGTGAGCGAGCAATTTTAGCTGCTAAGAATAAAGATGTAGATGACCTAAACTACATAATTCAGAATGAGATCATTGGAACAATGCATTCATTCAAATCTATTGAATGTGTAACAAATGAAGATGAAGCCACCAACTATCCAATTGAATTTTTAATCTCCTTGGATGTGCCTGGCTAACCACCGCACAAGTTACGCCTAAAGGTTGGCTCCGTAGTAATCATGCTTCGAAACATAAACCAACCAAAACTGTGCAACAGTACGCGTTTGGGGGTAATTAAATTGATGAACAATGTGATTTACTCGACGATACTCAAAGGAAAGGAAAATTCGAAGCTGAGGAAGTTCTCATTCCAAGGATCCCGATGATCCCAACCGATATACCGTTTGAGTTTAAAAGACTTCAATTATCGATCAGTCTTGCATTCGCCATAACCATTAACAAATCACAAGGCCAATCCTTGAACGTTTGTGGTTTGAATCTGGAATATCCATGTTTTTCCCATGGTCAATTATATGTGGCATGTTCACGGGTCGGAATACCATCTGCGTTGTTTGTTCTTGCGCCTGATAATAAAACAAAAAATGTCGAATATCACAAGGTACTTAACTGAAGAGTGCAACCTATGCACCAAAATACATGAACAATAAAGAATCATTCAAATACTTAAATTTTTTATTTGTATTTCCTAATGAAAAATTGAACTTAATAAAATCGAAAATCTGCTTATTTATTGTCTCTAAGGTGGAACAGAGTTCGCCGGGTCACCTAGTAATAAATAAATCTTATATTAAACTCAGCAATTTTTCTAGGTTTATACCGTGTCTTGTGCAGGGTTTCGCCCAGAAACACCAAGATAAGTTCATAAGCTCTTGGTCATCGTGCCTGTACCCCTGCAGGAGTAGCAAACTGTGATGATGAATGATGGTGAAGAGTTGTTTTGTCCTCCGGAGGAGGGCAAAAAGCCCTCACAAGAGAGCTGGTCGCCATCACAACTATGGTGATCTTCGTCCATGGGGAGAAAAATAAGAGAAGGTTAATTAATTTTATTTGGAGGGAAAGGGGGGAGAGATGTGATTTAAAATAGAGTGGAGTACCGGATCAACAAGGTTATATATACCCCGTACAATACACGGCATAAACCTAGTAAAATTGCTGAGTTTAATACACCTAGCCGTGATACTAATATACCAAATCTAATATTGTTAAAAATAATACACTAATAGTAAGACTTAGGTAATAAGAAAGGAATCTCTCTCTCTGTGGTTAACAGTCGTGAGGCTGGTTGGCAGCAGCTCGCCATTCTTCCCGTCTCTCAGTCTTCCTCTTCAGTTCACAGTATGAGCCACAACCCATATCTTGCAGTATTTGACTCATGTACTCCAGTCTGGGTCTTTCTCTACAATTCTTGCCGTCTACTGTTCCCTCGATTATAAGCTTAATCAGTCCATTGTGTCGCAGTATGTGGCCCACGAGGTGATTCCTTCTTCTTTTTAAATATTTAAGGAAGCATCTTCTCTCTCCCACTCTTCTAAAGACTTCCTCATTTGTGACCATTTCTTTCCAACTGATTTTCACAATCCTTCTATAGCACCAGGTTTCAAATGCTAGTAGTCTTTTCCTCTCGCTCTCTCCTATTGTCCAAGATTCACTGCCATATAGCGCGACGCTCCATACAAAGGTCTTCAACATTTGTTTCCTCACATCAAAACTTATGTTCCTTGCAGTAAATAGGTTCTTCTTTTTATAGAAAGCGTTCTTGGCTTGGGCAATCCTACTTAATATCTCTCTGCTGCTTCTTCCAGCATTCGTTATTTTACTTCCCAGATAATTAAACTCATTCACTTCTTGTATCTTTTCATTTCTTAACTCTATTGATGTCTGGTTTTCGCCATGTCTACTGCAGACCAAAATTTTTGTTTTATTTGTATTTATTCTCATATTAAATTATACCTCCATTATTTTGTCGATCTTGCTCAGGATCTTTTGTAAGTCTTCTTCACTTTCTGCAATTAGCGCTATGTCATCAGCAAATCTTATCATGTCAACTTTTTCTCCATGAATATTCACTCCTGTGGCAAATTCTTCTCTTACTTGGTCGATCGCCTTTTGTACATATATATTGAATAGGTATGGGGAAAGGGAACAACCCTGCCGTACACCCTTTCTGATGTGTGCTGTTTCTTCCTTGCTACCACAACAAACTATTCCAATTTCTTGCTTATAGATATTGTAGATGAGTCTTCTGTCTCTAAAGTTGATACCTGTTTGATGAAGAATGCTGAATAGAACATTCCAGTTCACATTGTCAAACGCCTTTTCAAGGTTGACGAACGCTAAGAAAGTAGGTTTGCCTTTCTTCATCTGCTTCTCTATCACTTGCCTCAATGCTAAGATTGCTTCTCTTGTTCCTACTCCTTTCCTAAAACCAAATTGATCATCACATAGGTTTTCATCGATTTGTTTTTCTATTCTCTTCATAATAATTCTGGTGACTATTTTTGATGCATGACACACACCAGACTCAATGTTCTGTATTGTTTACATGACTTTGCATTTGACTTTTTAAGTATAGGTACTATTATGCATTTCACAAAGTCTTCAGGCAATTCTCCAGTCTTGTAAATAGTACATATTAAGTTGTACAGTTCCTTTTTTAACTTGTCACCTGATTGTTTCAATAGTTCTCCTGGTATGTTATCAACTCCAAGAGCTTTCTTTCCTTTGAGGTCCTGCAACGCCTCCTCAAACTCTTCTTCCATAATAGGTGCCCCCAAGTCTTCCTCTGTTATTTCATCTTCTTTCTCAATGGGCAAGTTAACACAGTTTCCACTGTATAGTTGTTCCAAATATTCTTTCCATCTTTTCACTATCATTTCGTCATCATATATTAACTTCCCATCTTTGTCCTCAATGCTCATTGTTTTTGGCTTCCTTGTTTCAAAGAACCTTTTAATATCTTTATAGGCCATATCTATTTGTCCAGATTTCATGTTGTTATTTATGCCTGCACAGATTTCCATTAAATGCTGTTCCTTGTCTTGTTTTGCCTCTTATTTATCTTGTTTCTTAAGGTCTTGTATTTTTGCTTTTCATCATCATCATTTGAGTTTTATACTGTCTTCTTTCCTTTATCATATCCACAACTTCTTGACTTATCCACTCTTTCCTATTTTCTTTTTCTTTTCTTCCTAAAACAGTTTCTGTTGAGTCTAAAATACTCTTCTTTATTTTGATCCACTTCTCTTCTACTGCCAAGTGTTCTTCAATGTCTCTTATGTTATTGTTTGTTTCATCCATATAGAGTATTAGAGTGGACTCATCTTTAAGCTTAGAAATATCCCAATGTTTATTTTCTGCTTTAATCTTTTGAACTTTAATTCACAGCGTATGACGACTGGGTTATGGTCGCTGTCGACATCAGCTCCAGGGTAACTTCTACTATCTTTCACGTGGTTCTTAAATCTTTCCTTTACTAATATGTAGTCTATTTGGGCCCTTCTTAGGTCTCCCGAAGCTTTCCAAGTGTATCTCCTCCTTGGATGGTGTTGGAATATAGTATTCGTTACAACTAATTTATGCTGTATACAAAACTCTACAAGTCTCTCACCTCTCTCATTTCTTCTCCCCAATCCGTATTTACCAACAACATTTTCTTCAGTTCCTTCTCCGACAATTGAATTCCAGTCACCAAGTAAAATAAGGTTTTCTTCCCCCTTTATTTTAGCTATAAGTTCACTTAGATCTTCATAACATTTCTCTACCCTTTCATCAACCTCTTGTGTTGTCGGCATATAAACTTGGGCTATCACAGTATCCTTTGGTTTAGTTTCCATCCGTACTAAAATTAATCGTTCATTATATTTCACGAATCCCTTTACTCTGTTTCCTAGTTCTTTATGCAATATAATGCCTACTCCACCATATCCTGGTTTATTATTTGCTGTACCAGAATGAATTATCCTATAATTTCCACTCCAAAAGTCTCCTGCATGTGGCCATCTCATTTCTGCTATACCCAATACATGTAAATCCATCCTTTCCATCTCCATGATCAAGTTCTTTAACTTTCCGGTCTGGAGTAAGGTCCGTACATTCCAGGTACCGATTCTTCTCTGCTTATTTCTTAAATTGGCTTCTTTATCTGTCCCCCTCCGGAGATCCGAGTGGGGGATTATTTTACCTCCGGAAAAATTTACTGTAGAAGCTAATATCATCTTGAGCTGCTGATACTTGGGATATCCGAATGGATCTTTAATGAAGTGGTTTCCCTTTGCCTTCTTCATCCTATGCCGTTGGCCAACTAGTGGCTCATCCGCCTTTAGGGGAAGTTTCCTGCCCCAAGGGCTTGAGAGAGCCCTGGACCTCTACCCGCTCATCCGCTCTCTAAGGAGACCGTTGGCACTTGGTAGAAGGGGACTCCTTATTCCGGGAGTCACTCGGCGGGACATAATAATAAAGGATATATATTTAAAAAAAATCTTCATATAAAATGTTCCATCAATACAAAAGATAATACAAAGGTAGGAATCGCCAGCTACATAACCTAAAATGGTTATTGATTGATTGTCAAGTGTAAAGATCGGACACCTCACATAAACGTGCGGGTTGTCTTGGGCATTACATAGAAGGCGGTGTAGGCCCGAGTGCTCTCCATCAACGACGTTATGCGGCTTTGGAATTGCAAGGCATGACCCTGTTGAAGCAAGGAACTACAAAAGAAGACATCCAATCAACGCTTTATAAACAACATGGCAGCTATCCAAGACATCACAGTACATTCTGCAAATTGATTAAAATAATCTAAAAAGATATCACCAATCCTGAAGAAAATATGCACACACGCTAGAAAAACATTAATGATCATTGAATAGACTTGATGATCCCTATAAAACAGCATAAAAACCAATTATAAAAACAAATATGTTGCACCAGATCGCAAACTGCGTCCTATCATAGGAGAAAATAAAGTAAATCATGTTAAATGAAGAAGAAGGTAATATACATACAACAACAATGGTGCCGTATTTAGCTAGATCATTTAGAAGGATAGCGAATACTTGGAGGATTGACAGCTTTCATATTTCTTCACATAAAATACACAAACGAAGAATAAATTGCAAAATAATATTTTGACCAATATAAGATGAAAATATAATATGACTAAACGTTACAACAATCAATAACACGTAATGGAACAACTTTCTGGATCCCAGTTGCTATAAAATGGAAGATATTTCGTTTTATCTGTAACGAGAAATAATTTTATATTTAATGAAAGGATTGTAGTTGTTAATTCGTATTAAGGTCTTGGAACAACTTTGGTCATTAGCACTGTATACTTGGGTGTGTATTGAATTTGTCTGATAACCTGGGTTTCTGTGGTGGTGTAGCTGTATAAGAGAGAGAGGGATGTGGTATGTGCACCGGGATGTGACTTAAGTTACTATCCCGGCATTTACCTGGGGGAAGTGTGAAAAAACCCGGGAAGAACCCAAACTTGCCGCAGGTCCCTGTCGCGGTCGTGGTGAGCGGTTTAACGCGCGCGGTTACGTCGCAGGGTGTATGTAATGAAAGAACACTTGTTTCTAAATCATCGTCGCTGCAGCAAGAATTACTGCTGTATTAGTGTTTGTCTACCACAGCCCATCATCCGCACAACAGGCGAACAAGGGTTACGCTGCACGAGCCAAACTGTCAAAGAGTTGTTCCTCAATGTGACTGAACTGGACGATTTGCATCGAGAAAGAGAGAGGGGAGAAAACAGAAACATTAATCTAAAGCCAACCTAACAAATGAATAAAAGATTAAGACTTGTTTTCTAAACCATCCAGAAGCAGAAGAGAATCAAATTAACTTGCAGTCTTCATAAACAAGGTAGATATGAAATGAAACTTCTAACTATTGCCTTGGTGGTTGTGTTCAATTTTAGATTCATATTCCAATACAGCCGTCACCTCACGCAATGCCTCTCGGCATATTTAAATGCATGACTACAGTTTTATTTACTAAGAAAAGAAATAACTCTTAAGGTTCAAACAGATTAATGTAACGAGTTTAGGTGAGGTAAACAGAGACAATTCCCAGTAGCAAACGAGTACGAGACGATAAGTATTAAGTCAATAAGCAAGATTAGTATTTTTTAGGTTGCGCAGTTTCTTACGCTGACCCTTATGGTGTTATGTAGAGATTTGAGGCTGTTCTTTTTTCAGTGTTGCCTATACAAATTGACCTTTTGTAGCTTTTCAGTCGGTCAACACGATTGTGTCCAATGAATGGGTGCGGTGCAAGATATAATGTGTGTGTTTGAGTCTTCAGTCTATTGACTGGTTTGATGCAGTTCTCCATGCCTCCCTGTCCGGAGCTAATTGTTTCATCTCTACATAGCTACCACACCCTACAACCGAGGCAATCTGTTTAACATATTCTAACCTTGGTCTACCCCTACAGTTCTTATACTCGACCCGTCCTTCTATAACTAAGTTTGCTATTCCTGGGTGTGTTCTACCAACCTATCTCTTCTTTTCATTAGCAGTCGCCAAAAACATCTCTCCTCTCCCACTCGTCTTAACACCTCTTTGTTTTTAACCCTATCTACCCATCTGATCTTCATCATTCTCCTGTAACTCCACATTTCAAATGCTTTAATTCTCCTCTTTTCTGCTGCACCAATAGTCCAAACTTCACTTCTATGGAACGCCACGCTCCAGAAAAAGGCTTTCAAAAATTACTTCCTAATACCTAAATCTATATTCGATGTCAACAGATATAATTGCCCAATTTAATTGTGAATATTAATACATGTAACTTTTCCAGAAGTGTACTTTAATATTTATATCTTGTACCCCGCCCATTCATTGTACACAATCGTGTTGACCGACTGAAAAGCTACAAAAAGTCTTTTGATGTTACCCTATTGTTCTTCTGCCTGATAGTGCCCATTTTGTGTGGATTACTATAAAATCTATCGCCTTCAAACTTGGCAAAAAAGGAAAGCTTGTAGTTGTATTTTAATCTGGTGATCATAAGCTACAGTATTTAGATAGTTGGCTTTCGTGGCCGGTGTCTGGTTTATTAGCCTATCTAGGATTTCAGGATGGAGCCACGTCGTGTATCGGTGAGTGTTTCCCGACGTTTCGGCTGTCATTACAGCAGCCATAACCATGGGTACGAGTTTGTGTCTGTACTCTAACTGACCTTTGGTTTACAGTCGGACCAATCAGGGAGCAGATTGACGCGCATTTGGCGTATGCTCCCAAGGTTGGGCGAGGCCTATAAATTAAGTAGGCCTACCCATTCCAGTATTATCCTGGATTAAAATCTGTCATTGTGTAGATCATCCAGCTACTCATAGTATGGGTGAGATAGGGATTTTAACCCACATCTCCTCCCAGTTGTCGACACGGGGTTGAGTACGGTCTGTTCCTGGATATAAATACTCCACAGTGAAGCCGAATCGTTGGGAAGCAACTACACATACGCCTAGCTTGGAATGATGGGTGATTCGTAACAAATTCCTCTTACTTCTAAAACCCATAATTATTGAGTTGTGCCTTAACCTCAGTTAGTTTCATGGTTGTCTAGATGCCAAATCTTGGATTTAGTGTTTGATGGCAGTGAAAATAACTTAACACTCAGCGACCACATTTAATTGTGTTTCATTAAAAGTAGTGTTAGTTAAACTACGTTTCCTTTTCAAAAAATTGCCTTTTGTTTTTGTTTAGCCTCAGCCTTCATAAAATATTAACCAGAATAGTTTCTAATATTAGAATCTTTAAGTTACTATTTCGCTAATGTAGTTTCAATTTGAAATAATTTGCTATCCTTACAAATCTCTCCCAATTATAACCTCTAATGATGTCCTACCTTGAATTTTCCCCTTCACAAACCGAAAATGTAAAGCTCAGTTTTGTCTGTCAGCCAAAAGATTCCAACACAAAATCTGAATCATTTCACTCTCACTGCTTGTCCACCTTGAAGTTAATTTTTGATCTTTAATCTGTTAATTTTGTTTTAACTTTGACTTCAATCCGTTATATAAAAGTGTATTACTGGTATTATTTTATCTTTAATCAATTTATACACTGTCCAGTTACATTAATGTGACCACCGCCCAGGTTCGACGTGAATGTGCAATTACCCCGCACAAATGGCAGGTGGCAGCACTAGCAGTGGAGGGCATATAAAGCGTGTCGAATGGAAATGCAGTTGTTGTCGCAATGCGGACACGGAGCGATTTATCTGACGTCGAAAAGGGCATGATCATTGGCTTTCGGGCCAAGGGTGAAAGCATTTTCGAAACGGCTACGTTTGTAAACTGTTCGCGTGCCACCCTGGTTAAAGTGTACCGTGCATGGCAAAATGATACTATTCAAAACCGGCGCCTAGATAACTGGTGGACAATGGGCCATAGTTGAGAGGGTTGAACGACGGCTGAGGAGATGTGTACGGGTGAATAGACGTGCAACTGTAGAGCAACTGACCGCCCAGATGAACCACGGGGCTAGCAACCGTGTCAACTCAACGACCGTTCAGCGAACGTTGTTGTGTGTGGGCCTCCGCAGAAGGCGCCTGGTTCATGTTGTTCGTCGGTGACAAGGGCTGGAATTTGCACACCAATACCGTACTGGACGTCCACTGGGTGGCGACAGGTGGCCTTCCAATCGATGAATCTTGACAAAACAAAAGTTTGGTGCTTTTCAGTCGGTCAACACGAATATACCCAAATGAGTCGGGTTATACCCTAATCCTGAAAAAAAAAAAAACATGAAATTAATAAATACACTTGGATCCAAATGTAGGCTATTTATTCATCTCAGGTAATTTTTTTCAGGATTAGGGTATAACCCAACTCATTTGGGTACATTCGTGTTGACTGACTGAAAAGCACCAAACTTTTGTTTACTAAGGCAACACTGAAAAATGGCTTCAAACCCCATAACGATGAATCTTATTTTTTGCTCCATCGGATAGATGGCCGTTGGCGTATATGGCGTGAACGCCAACACCCTGCAACAATCGCTGGACGGGTCCAGGCCGCAGGACGGAATGTGGGGAATGTTTTCGAGGCAATCCCTGGGTGATCTCTCTCTCTTCCTGCACGTCTAGCAGCAGTCCGCGCTGCAAAAGGTAGTTATGCTGGCTACTGACGGGTAGTCACATTACTGTGCCTGGACAGTGTATTTTATCCCGCGAGGACTGGCGCGTGAGCATTTTTGACCCGACGCTTAAATAATGCTCTATATTTTCATTTTGGTCAGTCCTTATTTCCTGCCGCTTACTGCACCTTCGTTCCTAGCTTTCAACTTCACCCTGAAAAAGAGACATGTCCATATCTGTTTGAACACTCAAGTTATTTCTATATTATTTACGGACGGGTCAGATTTACCCATGGCGCCAGTGACAATTTTCGGCTTACGTTAGTCGGGGCAATCTGTAAAACATAAGGGGGAAAATCCACCTATTTTGGTGCAGCACAATCACTTAGCTCACGTTCTTGTTCTTCAATGTTTATGATCTAGAGACACCTTGGTCATCAGCTCCTTCGTTCAAAAATTTAAGGCCAATGATACTGCATTTTAAATTTGAAAAATAAAAATAAACCACATTTTATTTTGGAAATAGTTCATAGGAAGACACCAGGTGTAAAGTTACTTCATTAAAATACGTACGACTACGAGAGAAAGGGAGTGACACACTATGGGTCAAAATAACCCGGCGCCAGTCCTCGTGTTATATGTTTAGCCTACTTTTCACATTTTGCAAAAATGAGGAAAAAGTAGACTTATGAGATCGGGCAAATGTGTCTCTGTCTGTCTTGTCTGTCTGGCTGGCTGTGTGTGTGTCCCCCCTATCAACTCCTAAACGGCTGCAGCAATCGAAACAAAATTTGGTAGGAGTAAAGATCTATACCTGAATATCTCACGGCCATATTTGAAAATTATGTCAGTGCTACCAACTGCTGAAAAATCGCAATTAAAATTTGAGCTCCATGTTGGATATCATGGAAAGTATGAATGGGAGCTAATTCAAAATTGGCACACGTATAGATAATAGTATTGCAGTTTAATTTCCAGGAGGCCATACATGGCAGTGTTGCCAAAATGATTATAAGCCTGCTGATAGGTCCAATTTTTAAATGCATATAACTTCTACACTATCAATTGGAATTCAACCAAATTTCGTATGTGCTATGTCTACATAAACAGATATGACTGAGCGTATTCTTAAGAGCCACCAGGGCTGCCAACTGTTAATAAATGCTCCTAATTTATTTTATCCAAATACCAATATATCAGAAAGTATGCAAGCCGACATCTTTAAATTATGCACACGTATAGTACCTGACATTCTATATTAATTTGGAGTAACTTATATGCGTCAGTGCTACCAACATGATTCTATTCCTGCTGAGAGGTCCAACTTTAAATACATGTAACTTCTATACTATCATTTGGATTTCAACCAAATTTCGTGTGTGCTATGTGTACCATAACTGATATGACTATGCCGATTATTAAGAGTAAGCAGGGATGCCAACTGATAATAAATACTGTCTCTATTTTTGTTACCCTAATATCAATATATCAGAAAGTATGCAAACCAATAGCTCTGAACTTTGCACACGTACAGTACCTGACATTCTAGATTAATTTCGAGTAACTAATATAGGCCTACGCCAGTGCTGCCAACATGATTCAAAGCCTGCTGATGGGTCCAATTTTAAAATGCATGTAACTTCTAAACTAATAGATTTCGTTCAAAATTGACACAACAATAGATCATATTATGTCTGATTATTTCTGACCAATACACTAATGTCATTGTTGCCAACATGATTTTACGTGCGCTGTTAGATCCAATGTTTAACTGCATGTAACGTCCACGCTATCTATTGGACTTCAACCAAATTTTGTATTCTGTACCTTAAGAGATGGAACTAAGAATATATTTAGTCCTCAGGGCTGCCAACTGTAGTTCACTATTAGGCTACATTATGCCAGGTGGCCTATCCAGTATTTCGAACTAATTAGAAATTTCGATATTACCAACTTAATTTCGTCATTATTCTAGATTGATCCATATAGATTAATCATTGGCATGAATCTTAAATTTTAAGAAAAGTAGGCTCTTTAGTTCATCACGGAACTTCTTGTTTCACGCCAGTTCTCAAAGATTGCGCCATTAATCAGTTAATATTTTGATTAACTTTCCCAATTGTTTACGGCAAAAGCAGCTGCGAATAGAACATTAAATTAAACATGGGAGAGCAAACTTTCAAAATAAATAAGCTTTACCTAATAAAGTGCAGATTACATGATACATCACTACAGTGATTTTATTCGACGTTCACCAGTATCATGTCGAGTAGCGTATAATCAACTGCGTGATTCTAATATTAGTAAAATGCAAATAAAATCACACGTTCATCACAGTGGTAGGTAATGAAAAATTAAAATCTAACAAACCTGAAATTACATTATTAAGGCATCACATAGGCATGTCAAATTTCTGATTTCATTTTTAAAACTCCAAACGTATTACATTAAAACTTCATCAGGGCACACTTCATTGAATAAATGTCAATATCATCAACATAATGCAAGAAAAATTGCATTGCAGGAATTTCGATTCGTTAAAAAATGCTCCGTAAAATGATACAAATCATGAAGAGGAACAAAATTAAAATCGTCCACTTTAAAAGTAAAGTTGACTCATGGCTCTACAGCATCAGTAAGGATCATAAAGAAACTCTGCTAATTACTGGCTCTGGTTTATAACTAAGAAATTATTTTTTGATAAGAAAGGACTGATAGATTTCTCTCCTTTTATAATCTTCTATCATATAGGCTACGAAGGCTCCGGAATTGAAACCACTTACGTTTGCTTTAACATTGTGGTGTTTGAAGCCATATTTTCAGTGTTGCCTTAATAAACAAGAGTTTGGTGCTTTTCAGTCGGTCAACACGAATGTACCCAAAAGAGATGGGTTATGCCCTAATCCTGAAATAAATTACATGTGATTAATAATTACAATTTACAATATTGTAAATATTTTCACCTGTATTTCAAACATAGATTTTATAGCCTAAGTGTAATGGATCTGATGATGATCGCTTGACGATCGAAACTGGTCATCCTAGTGTTTTATTAATCTCATGTAATTTATTTCAGGATTAGGGCATAACCCATCTCTTTTGGGTACTTTCGTGTTGACCGACTGAAAAGCACTAAACTCTCGTTTGCTTTAAAACAAAACGTATAACGTAACTCCGTAGTCGAGTGGAATTAAGGCTAAGACGGTGTAGTTACAACATTCGGTGATCCAAAATTCAAATCTCGACAGTGCCCATTCTACTATGACTTTTACTTAGGTATTGACACACCCACTCTTAGGGCCGGTTTCACCACGAGACCGCTTAAACCCAGCTTTGTTAAGGGTGGTTTACGGTTAAGCGATCTTAAATACGACGGCTTAAGGCTGGGTGTTGCACCCAGCTCGTCTCGTACTTCGCTTAGGTGAACTGAGTTTACGGTGGGAGTCAAAAATCTTCGTTGCGTGAGTAATGCTCCCTGTAGCAAAGAATACGTAGTCTTACCGTTATGCCAACATAATCCCAGCCGTGCAGAATTACTTGCATAACGATCATATGCAATATAAGGAAAGAATGACAACTTAAGTATCTAGGGAGCTATTTGAACGCTATTATTGTATTCGCATCATACATATAATATGAAATAATTTCGGCAGTATTGATCCTCCGAGATTGATTTTGTTTGTCATGTTGGTCACAGTTATCATTTGTTTCTAGCCGTCGCAATAATTTTCCCCGACTACAGCTGTTCTACTTTTGAGGTTGGCGACCAAAAATGCATTACTAGTTGTAGAAAGAATTGCCTACTGTGTTTGCGAGACGTGAGCATCAGCTGTAGTAGACGCTGGTAAAACCGTTGTTGAAATATAATGCAGTGTATTTTCCTTATCATTACATTACTTCCTGAACATGTTATTGAGTACACCCCACATAGAGATGGTCGCATCTTGCGAAGGTTATGTTTTCTTACTTGGTTTTCATTATATCTCTTGTTTTATAAATACGCATACATTATAGCATTAAGCACATATAGTGCGTATTTTCTAACGATATACACACATCAAAAAAAGTTTTGCATCACCTCGGTTCCAAGAGTTCCGGAACCTTTAAATACAAAGGGAATAGAGATCAACACAAACAACATTTCAGCTCGTTTTATTGCTCATGAGACCCACACATTGCATGTTGTACCATCATACAGTTAGACTTTCAGCATTTGTGGTCCAGATTGCAGTACACACCACTACCTCTAATACCCAGTAGCACGTCCTCTTGCATTGATGCATGCCTGTATTCGTCGTGGCATACTATCCACAAGTTCATCAAGACACTGTTGGTCCAAATTGTCCCACTCCTCAACGACAATTCGGCGTAAATCTCTCAGAGTGGTTGGTGGGTCAAGACGTCCATAAACAGCCCTTTTCAACATATCCCAGGCATGTTCGATAGGGTTCATGTCTGGCGAACATGCTGGCCACTGTAGTCGAGCGATGTCGTTATCTTGAAGGAACGCATTCACAAGATGTGCACGATGAGGTCGAGAATTGTCGTCCATGAAGACAAATGCCTCTCCAATATTCTGCCGATATGGGTGCACTATGGGTCGGAGGATGTCATTCAGGTATTGTAAAGCCGTTTCGGAGCCTTCCATGACCACCAGTGGCGTACGTCGGCCCCACATAATGCCACCCCAAAACATCAGGGAACCACCACCTTGCTGCACTCGCTGGACAGTGTGTCTAAGACGTTCAGCCTGACCAGGGTGCCTCCAAACACGTCTCCGACGATTGTCTGGTTGAAGGCATATGCGACACTCATCGGTGAAGAGAACGTGATGCCAATTCTGTGGGGTCCATTCAGCATGTTGTTGGGCCCATCTGTACCGCGCTGCATGGTGTCGGGGTTGCAAAGCTGGACCTCGCCATGGACGTCGCGAGTGAAGTTGCGCATCATGCAGCCTATTGCGCACAGTTTGAGTTGAAACACGACGTCCTGTGGCTGAACGAAACGCATTATTCAACATGGTGGCATTGCTGTCAGGGTTCCTCCGAGCGGCAATCCGTAAGTAGCGGTCATCCACTACAGTAGTAGCCCTTGGGCGGCCTGAGCGAGGCCTGTCATCGACAGTTCCTGTATCTCTGTACCTCCTCCATGTCCGAACAACATCGCTTTGGTTCACTCTGAGACGCCTGGAAACTTCCCTTGTTGAGAGCCCTTCTTGACACAAAGTAACAATGCGGACGCGATCGAACTGCGGTATTGACCTTCTAGGCATGGTAGAACTACAGACAACATGAGCAGCGTACCTTCGTCCTGGTGGAATGACTGGAACTGATCGGCTGTCGTACCCCCTCCGTCTAATAGGCCCTGCTCATGCATGGTTGTTTACATCTTTGAGCAGTTTTAGTGACATCTATGAACAGTCAAAGGGACTGTATCTTTGATACAATATACACAGTCAACGTCTATATGCCGGAGATCTGGGAACCGAGGTGATGCAAAACTTTTTTTGATGTGTGTATATACAGTATGTATACGAATGACACAGCATGTTGTATTGCAAGCATCCACAATAGGCTAGTTCGTCATTGGCTATGGATTTCTACATCCGTCCCTGGGCTAATATTTAGTTTAATAACCAAAAATGTACATTGCGGTACTGCCAATATAAAGAAGAGTATTTCATTTTACGTTGTCAAAAGCTATGATGCCTGTAGTACAAGCTATCGCGATTTTAGGAACGTGAAGGGAATCCCTGTGGCAGCGCGTTGAAAGAATGTTATAAGTTATAACTTACGTATATATTTAATTTGCATCGCAAAATACACACTATGTATGCTTTATATTATAACGAATGAGTAATTATAAAACAATAAAAACAATAAAAGTCAAGCAAGAATATTCCTCCCCGCTGGTAATCGAACCCCGGCACTCCGGCCAGGAGTCAGTAACGTTATCCAATCGACCAAAGATTACGATATACGTTATGGCTTTATCAACAGGTATAGATACTACTGCTTAGCAAATGATCGCACGGAAGAAAATATATCTTCAGTGTATTGTGCCGTATTATAAACCATTTAATAATATTTTTAGCCTACTTTTCACATTTTGCAAAAATGAGGAAAAAGTAGACTTATGAGATCGGGCAAATGCGTGTCTGTCTGTCTGTCTGTCTGTCTGTCCTTCTGTCTGTCTGTCTGCCTGTCTGTCCTTCTGTCTGTCTGGCTGTGTGTGTGTCCCCCCCCCCCTCCCCTATCAACTCCTAAACGGCTGCAGCAATCGAAACAAAACTTGGTAGGAGTAAATATCTATACCTGAATATCTCACGGCCATATTTGAAAATGATGTCAGTGCTACCAACTGCTTAAAAATCGCAATTGAAATTTGAGCTCCATGTTGGATATCTTGGAAGGTATGAATGGGAACTTTCTCAAAATTGGCACACGTATAGATAATAATATTGCAGTTTAATTTCCAGGAGGCCATTCATGGCAGTGTTGCCAAAATGATTATAAGCCTGCTGGTAGGTCCAAATTTTAAATGCATATAACTTCTACACTATCAATTGGAATTCAACCAAATTTCGTATGTGCTATGTGTACATAAACATATATGACTGGGCGTATTCTTAAGAGCCACCAGGGCTGCCAACTGTTAACAAATGCTCTCAATTGTTTTAAACCAAATAGTCATATATCAGAAAGTATGCAAGCAGACAGCTTGAAACTATGCACACGTATAGTACCTGACATTCTATATTAATTTGGAGTAACTTATATACCTCAGTGCTACCAACACGATTCTAGGCCTGCTGAGAGGTCCAACTTTAAATACATATAACTTCTATACTATCATTTGGATTTCAACCAAATTTCGTGTGTGCTATGTGTACTATAACAGATATGACTATGCCGATTCTTAAGAGTAACCAGGGCTGCCAACTGTTAATAAATACTGTCTCTATTTTTGTTACCCTAATATCAATATATCAGAAAGTATGCAAGCCAATTGCTCTAAATTTTGCACACGTATAGTACCTTGCATTCTAGATAAATTTGGAGTAACTAATATAGGCCTACGCCAGTGCTGCCAACATGATTCTAAGCCTGCTGATAGGTCCAATTTTAAAATGATTGTAACTTCTATACTAACTAATGGATTTCATTCAAAATTGAGACAACAATAGATCATATTATTTCAGATTATTTCTGACAAATACATGTATGTCATTGTTGCCAACATGATTTTACGCGCGCTGTTAGATCCAATGTTTAACTGCATGTAACGTCCATGCTGTCCATTGGACTTCAACCAAATTTTGTATTCTGTACCTTAAGAGATGGAACTAAGAATATATTCAGTCACCAGGGCTGCCAACTGTAGTTCTCTAAGTGGCTACATTATGCCAGGTATACAGTATTTCGATCTAATTAGAAATTTCGATATAACCAACCTAATTTCGTCATTATTCTAGATTGATCCATATAGATTAATCATTGGCATGAATCTGAAATTTTAAGAAAAGTAGGCTCTTTAGTTCGTCACGGAACTTCTTGTTATATTATTTCGTTCACTACATTATATAACAGCACCACCAACCTACTGAGATATGGATCAGACACAATGGAGCCGGCCGCCATTTTGGTGTATGAGTGAACGGCTTAAACCATCCTTAAATCTTAAACCACCGAGCACGGCCGCTTAATCTAAGCCTACTTTAAGCCATTGCTTATGGTCTGGTGCAATGGGCCACATCCTTGAGGATAGTTTAAACCACCCCTAGTTCGTTAAGCGGAACTGGTGAAACCGGCCCTTAGTAAATTGTACCTTATTTCAAGCTACAAGACACCTATCAAACTCTCTTTGTTCTTGTTGCTGTTGTTTGAGTCTTCAGTCTTTTTAGTGGTTTGATGCAGCCCTCCAGCCCTGTCTGTCCTGAGCTAATAGTTTCCTATCTACATAGCCACAACACCTTATATCCAACGCAATCTGTTTAACATATTCTAACCTTGGTCTACCCCTACATATCTTGTCCTCGACCCTTCCTTTCAAATCTAAGTTTGCTATTTCTGGGTGTCCTACCAATCTATCTCTTCTCTTCATTAGCAGTGCCCAGAAACATGTATCATCTTCCGCTCGTCTTAAAAGTTCTTCATTTGTTATTCAAGCTATCCATCCGATCTTCATAATTCTCCTGTATCACCACATTTCAAATGCTTCTATTCTCCTCTCTTCTGTTGCGCTAACAGTCCAAACTTCACCTCGACAGAGCTCCACGCTTCTAGACCTGAATAATTTACTTTATTTCCTCTGTCATTGTAGCCAAGATTGTGCCTGCCACGCATACCCAATAATCGGCTGCACATCGGTTGTTCTCTGTGCCAATCACGGAGTTAGTTCTACTAATATCACAGTGGCACGTCAGACGGATTATAAACATAAAAAACACGGGATTATTGACCTAGAAAGCGCTAAATACAACAATGGCAACTAACTTCGCACCCCGTAGAATAACTTACGAACCACCTAGTAAGTGAGCGTACTTACCTAGCAGCCTTCGGTAATCAACCATTAAGTTGAATAAAAATATAAAAATCTTCAGAAGAAGGAATTATGGTACACGAAAATAAATGCAATGGTGCTCTGTTATCCATTATGCTGAAACAAAGCTAGTAATAATGCTGGCCTCCTGGGAGGTCAAGTGAAGGTCTTCCTAGTTGGCGCCCAAGGGTGGCCTGAACGTTGTAAAGATGATAAAGTGATAACAAAGTCACATACACCCTAGGCCAGGGAAATTAACCCCAGGAGATTAAAATACCTGATGGTTTGGCCGAGATCGAACCCGGAATCCATCGAGCCAAAGACTAGCGCGCTAACCAATTCACCTCCTGGCCGGAAAATAGAAAGGTAATTTATGTAGACGTACAATGATCGTTGTTTTCTTGAAAGAAAAAAAACCATAGATATGTAAGTGAAACGATTCAGGCAATTGTCTTTCTAAAATGATACCACTGGATCTGCTTTAGAGTTTGTTGTTGATTCATTGAGGAGCTTTGCGACATCGTGGTCGTGTGTGTGGAATTTGTCTGATAACCTGTGTTATTGGGATGGCTGTATTAATGTATGTAGTTGTAAATCAGATGAGGATTGGAAAGGAGGCTGCCGTGGCCTTAATTTAGAAACCATCACGTCATTTGCTTGGAACAGCAGTGGTATGTAACGGAAATCCCCTTCTAGGATGTCTAGGGTGGGAATCAAACCCACCTCTTCTCAGTATCCCCATAAGACTGAGTGCACCCCGTTCGAGTCTCAAAACAAAATTAAATCTCTTGGCAGGGTCGGGAATCAAACCCGACACCTCCGGAATGGTAGCCAATGACGCTATAGAGCATCCAGCGTTTAGAAAAGACTGTGGAGCCTTATGGCGACAGTGTTGCTAACTCTAGGTAGAGGTAGCGCTGACGTCATACGTTATGTTCACCCGCTTCGAGTACTGGGCTTTCAAAAGTTAGCGAGGCAATCACAACCCCAGCAGCTACCTGAAATAGAACACGCCCAGGAAGGAGCAGTTTTGCAGGTGTTAACGGATTGGACCAGTATTAAGGATACTGTACGCGAAGAGAACCAATAACGACATTCATTTCGTTGTGATATGACGCATTACTGATTGACAGATGTCAACCCTTCCTTCCTTCTCGGATGTATGCTGACGATGTTAACAATTTTTACGTCAGCAATACTGTTGATCATCACCTCTTTAGTTATTAGTTAGGCTGTAATTTAGTTTCTTTCAATTTTATTCTTGTTGTTTTGTTTAGATCAATATTTGTAATATTGTAGTGAGTTAGCCGTGCGGTTAGGGGCACGCAGCTATAAGCTTGCATTTGGGAGATAGTGGTTTCGAACCCAACTGTCGGCAGCCTTGATTCGATTGAATAGAAAATACACAACAATAACACCAATGACGGATAGTGCTTCAGAACGTATGTTGTCGGCGGAACTGAGGACGTGCTCTACTCCGGGCGAGCATGCAGTACAGGACGAGGCTCTTCTTTCCAGCGTGCTAACCTCGAAAAATTTTAAATTACTAAGACGTAATATAAACGATACTTGTATGCAATAACAACGGTAATCAATTGGCAGATAATTGTAGTAAGCTATTATGACGAAACATATATATGTTCTGAGTTCCTTCATGATAAAAGGTGAGGTAACAAAACCAGTGTAAGGGGGCTTTCCGTTAAAAGTAAAAGCCCATAAGACCCACAGTCTTTTCTAAACGCTGGATGCTCTTGTCAGTATAACACAAGGATCCAGGTATATAAATTAACTGTGTTAAGTAGTGACCGTTTCGTAATATAATACATCCTCTGCGAAGAAAACGAAAAATAAATTTAAATGAAGATACTGACAATGAGACACGTTCGTATCAGAAAGGATTCGATGGATATTTACTACATGTACAGTACGTGGACTGGAGTGGAAGGCGAATGCTGCAGGCTAGTTTTAATACTGATATTAAATTGGCAGATGAAAAGTTAAAGGAAGTAGGAGACTTCTGTTACTTAGGAAGCAATAATAACCAGTGATAGACGAAGCAGAGGTTATAAAAAGTAGGTTGGCTCAGGCAAGGAAAGTACTTCTGCAGAACAGGAATATATTGCCATCAATAGATTTAGATATTAGGAAGTCATTTTTAAAATCCTTTGTCTGGAACGTGACGCTCTATGGAAGTGAAACTTGGACTGTTGGCGCAGCAGAAAATAGAATAGAAGCATTTGAAATGTGGTGTTACAGGAGAATGATGAAGAACAGATGGGTAGAGAGAGTAACAAATGAAGAGGCATTAAGTGAGTGGGAGAGAATAGATGTTTCTGGCGACTGCTAATGAAGAGAAGAGATAGGTTGGTAGGATACATACTAAGACACCCAGGAATAGCAAAGTTAGTTATGGAAGGAAGGGTCGAGGACATGAACTGTAGGGGTTTACCAAGGTTAGAATATGTTAAACAGATTGCCACGGATGTAGGGTGTGGTAGCTATGTAGAGATGACACGATTAGCTAAGGACAGGGAGGCATGGAGGGCTGCATCAAACCAGTCAAAAGACTGAATACTCAAACACACAATAGGTACTGAAGTTAACTGTTCGACAACTTCACAACTAATGAAGTTGAAAATTAGGTTAATGAACATTTATGAACTAGGCTAAATAATATCGTATACAACACATTATTGATAAAACGTCAAATAAATATTGGCAACATCCCACTGCTATAGCGTATATTAAATTAAGGTGTACTGGAGTGTAATATGGTTTGACAGCATTGTTCATTATACTGTGGTACACATTTTCTTTCATCTTCAATTACACTTCGCTTTCCACTTCAGCAGAAAGTGGCTGACTCTGAGTACAAATAGGATTCTTGTGCCCAAGGTTACGAGTTCGAACCCTTGCATTTATGGGTGCCTAACCGAAAGGCTGATTTCTCAAGGATTACTCATGAGGCACGTGTATTTGACATACAAAATGCCAAAGATTTCCGAAAATACATTATTTTGCATGACGCGACAATTATCTCAGACATCGAAATTGATGCTTTTCAGTCGGTCAACACGATTGTACTCAATTGTAATGAGTGTTTACATGAGATTCATAAATGCACTTACAGGATCAGTTTGGATCGTCAAGCGATCATCATCGATCCTTAACAAGTTCATATTCCACTCTAATCTGACCATTCATGGAAATCACAAATATCAGACTAAACAAGCAAACTTGAAGGTCAATGACCACTAACAACATCCTTGTGCCCATCTGTGGAGCGCTTAGAACTTATTTAGCTAATGATGTTTGTTTCCTTTCTCGCATAATCTCTTCGTCTGGGCACTGAAAATCTTCTTTCGTTCTTCAGTCCATGATTTCTTGGACCTGGTAGTCATTTTCTCAGAGAAATGATGGTTGTATATTAATGCTCGGAACTTGAGTCGATCTTCCATAATTTTCTTTGTAATGCCAATTTCTTAATTATAACTGTGTAAGGTAAATTCGCCTAGTTCGAGGATTGGGTGTGTTTGTGATGCCTTTGTCACTCATTTCATCCTCTTCACGAATAACATGCGAACTCGAAAGGACTGCACCAGGCCTCACCAGAGACCACTGTTGTTATCTCCTATATATTATTCACTATGGATTTCGAACGACTGGAAACACAAAGTAAAATTATATAGCAGAATGGTTAAAATAAGCATTCATTAGAAGGGTGTGTGACAAATCTACTGATTCTACATTTCATGATTCTAAGTACTGTAATAATAAAACAGAATGATTAAATATTTCTAAACTTTCACTTTCATCCACCAGGGGAACTACTGCGCAAAACTATTTACTTACAAATTGATAATTACATTCAACACTGTGTACACAGAAGGTTAGTAAAGTATACCCATACCCTAATGTATGTAAATAAATGTATTTTGGTATTTTACTCTGGGCTTAATTGGTATTAATTAAATGCGTTTCCAATAACAACTTGTCTTTACGGTGAAGTGCAAAAGTTTCGCATATCTGAAAACTAGATGGTGAGGTCTGAGATGAGCTCTGAATGGAAACTGTCGGAGGAGGTGGTTACTTTTGCAGAGGGCTGAATGAGCTAAGAAGACGAAATTACTGACATGTTCTCTCGCATTCAAACCCCTCAATCGCTAACCAATTGCTCCAGATTTCGATCACGACACCTTGAGTATATGAGGCGAGAGCCTTACCAACTGTTAAAATTCTAGGTGAACTTCTAACCATTAGAAAACAAAGATATCAAATACGCAAATGTTACATCACTGTACCAGTATAAGCATCATGAGATAATCCCTCGGGAAGTGAGTTTTGTTATTGGTTAGTTAATATAGAAACTAATTAATGGCTTACACTGATTGCAATGGACCAGTCCCAGTGAACATGATCACACATCACATGCACCGTAATGTATTTTGTTATGAGTTACCCTGCAATTGAACTATAAAGCTTGCAAACAACTGATTTGAAAACATGTATGTAAACGAGAAAGCACAAATGTGTACCCAGGATTAACAAAATATTGCTTCAGAAGATATACACTAAGGCCTCCAAAGAGTAGAAACCAACATTGAGAATTTCTAATAGAACCAAAGATTCAATAATTTTACGGGCATTAAATGTGCCTGACGAGCTCACTAATTTTTTGTGGCGTAAATCAATTTCCGAACTTTCGATTTAAAATGGGCATTACCGTTCGGACCACCCTAACCTGAAATAAATATTACATATCACTTAGGTGGGGTGTGTGGTCACATTACACAACCCCCGCCCCTTCGTACAAAAAAAAAGTACAAAACGTGTTGGAAATGATATATTGGACATATAATGTCATGAAATAAGCCATTGAAGTTTACGACACAATTATTATTGAACACTTTCAAAGTTACTCGTGTGATTTTTATTTTAGGTTAGGATGCTTAAATATTTGCACTCCCCGCTAATACACACATCAAAAAAAGTTTTGCATCACCTCGGTTCCAAGAGTTCCGGAACCGTTAAATACAAAGGGAATAGAGATCAACACAAACAACATTTCAGCTCGTTTTATTGCTCATGAGACCCACACATTGCATGTTGTACCATCATACAGCTAGACTTTCAGCATTTGTGGTCCAGATTGCAGTACACACCACTACCTCTAATACCCAGTAGCACGTCCTCTTGCATTGATGCATGCCTGTATTCGCCGTGGCATACTATCCACAAGTTCATCAAGACACTGTTGGTCCAAATTGTCCCACTCCTCAACGACAATTCGGCGTAAATCTCTCAGAGTGGTTGGTGGGTCAAGACGTCCATAAACAGCCCTTTTCAACATATCCCAGGCATGTTCGATAGGGTTCATGTCTGGCGAACATGCTGGCCACTGTAGTCGAGCGATGTCGTTATCTTGAAGGAACGCATTCACAAGATGTGCACGATGAGGTCGAGAATTGTCGTCCATGAAGACAAATGCCTCTCCAATATTCTGCCGATATGGTTGCACTATGGGTCGGAGGATGTCATTCAGGTATCGTAAAGCCGTTTCGGAGCCTTCCATGACCACCAGTGGCGTACGTCGGCCCCACATAATGCCACCCCAAAACATCAGGGAACCACCACCTTGCTGCACTCGCTGGACAGTGTGTCTAAGACGTTCAGCCTGACCAGGGTGCCTCCAAACACGTCTCCGACGATTGTCTGGTTGAAGGCATATGCGACACTCATCGGTGAAGAGAACGTGATGCCAATTCCGTGGGGTCCATTCAGCATGTTGTTGGGCCCATCTGTACCGCGCTGCATGGTGTCGGGGTTGCAAAGCTGGACCTCGCCATGGACGTCGGGAGTGAAGTTGCGCATCATGCAGCCTATTGCGCACAGTTTGAGTTGAAACACGACGTCCTGTGGCTGAACGAAACGCATTATTCAACATGGTGGCATTGCTGTCAGGGTTCCTCCGAGCGGCAATCCGTAAGTAGCGGTCATCCACTACAGTAGTAGCCCTTGGGCGGCCTGAGCGAGGCCTGTCATCGACAGTTCCTGTATCTCTGTACCTCCTCCATGTCCGAACAACATCGCTTTGGTTCACTCTGAGACGCCTGGAAACTTCCCTTGTTGAAAGCCCTTCTTGACACAAAGTAACAATGCGGACGCGATCGAACTGCGGTATTGACCTTCTAGGCATGGTAGAACTACAGACAACATGAGCAGCGTACCTTCGTCCTGGTGGAATGACTGGAACTGATCGGCTGTCGTACCCCCTCCGTCTAATAGGCCCTGCTCATGCATGGTTGTTTACATCTTTGAGCAGTTTTAGTGACATCTATGAACAGTCAAAGGGACTGTATCTTGGATACAATATACACAGTCAACGTCTATATGCCGGAGATCTGGGAACCGAGGTGATGCAAAACTTTTTTTGATGTGTGTATAATTAGTCCAAATCACGTTGACCGACTGAAAAGCATTCTACGATAGACTCTTATAGCAGTTAAATTATGTTTAGGTTTCAATGATTTAAATTTACATTGTACTTACCATTATTATTCATTTCTATACATTCTAAAATCTTTCTCGACATGATTTTACAAGTGGGCCGTCCCTTTTTGACCGGTAGGCCTACATATTACGTGCGAAGTGGTGTCTCCACGTACAGTGAGCCTTCATACCTTTGTGATCAATGTAAATAAAGTAGCTTGCCACGGTGGGTGAGTGGTTATCGTGTCGGACTACCAACCCCAAGCTTTGCAGGCTCGCTCCTGGCCGCGGTAAGTGATATTAGAAAGGCGACAAAAATCACGGTACGCATGTCATACGTTGTTGGCATGTTAAAGAACCCATTTGAATTCAGTAGGCCGTGTTCATAATGGCAAAATTAAACTCGGGATTTTCCGCCAACACAAAACGTTCCTCCTTTCTTTACTAGAAAGTGCTATAGTGTCAAGGAGATTAAATATCTAACCTCCTTGACTCTCATAGTGCTCCTAGGAGCAATAAAATTCGACATGCAAGCTGCCCTCTGGGCAACGAATAACAAAGCTTGCACCCGAGGCCATACGGTATTATTATTAATGCAAATTAAGTATGCAATGTGTTCTCGGCAGTTCATGTGCATATTCAGTGTTCTACTCGGGCTTTAAGAAGAATTCCCACGCGCTTACGACCGGCCAAGAATGACCGACCAATCACCGATAGCAGCGGCTACGTTCGCTAAACGCCAAGCTCTCTGCTGACTTGGTAGACGCGTGGGTTCGAGCCCCACCGTCAGCCGTCCTTGAACTGGTTTTCCGTGGTTTTCCATTTTCAACACCAGGCAAATGCTGGGACGGTACCTTCTGACAGGCCACGGCCGCTTCCTTCCACATCCTTGCCCAGTTTCATTCATCTTCATCCATTCCATCTCTCATCCCGACGCGCAGGTCACCCACGGACGTCGACTAGAAAGACCTGTACTCGGCCTCTCAGGAGGCCACAAGACAAAAAAAAACGACGAATCTATACTATTATAGGCTATTAGGGATTTACTGTAATTAATAATCACATGTACCAATTAACGATTGCAATAAACAATACACTCTCCCTAATCTCTGGCAATCCGAGATTCTGAACGTAGGGTATTCTAATCATCATCATATACAGTATATATATTAATCTCTTAAGTGGGTATTTTTAGGAAATGTTAGCGGGAATATTTGCAATTATAATGTTGTGTTAAAGTATAATAAAGGAATTTTAATGTATTAAGTATAATTTTAGAGACATTTTAACCATTTTTACACAAACTACAAGGTCGTTTACCTGATTAGAACTTCAATGTTTTTCGAATGAAGGTACATAATACATGCAAAAAAGGAATGTCAATCAATTGCATATAAAGTTATTGAAATTCAAACATTTTGGACCATTTTTACATTAACTACAGGGTCACTGACCTGAACTTCCGTGCTCTGTCCGAATGAGGGTTTACACCACAGAAATAGGATTCTTGACGAAATAGATATTCTGAACTATGTTCAGAAATTACTTATCATGTTAGTGACATTCTGACACATTCCGCATTAACTTCAAGGTCATTCACCTGACTAACACTTAAGAGTTTTGTCCGTATGAAAAATCTTGAAACGAGGTGCAGCATAAAGTCCTTCCTCACAATCAGGGCACCGGATCATTGGCTCTTTCCATTCATCCAACAAACTACACATCTTCTACTGGGTGTCTTCCTAGATGTACCTGGAACAAAACCACGCTCTGCTACCACCATTAGCACCAGATAATATGAACTTCTGACGTGAAATACTGCGTGTCGGAAAAGGTTAAAATATATCAATCACGTTGTCTTCATCTGATTCGTCGCATGTTTCTTCTTCTTGATTCTCATTCTCAGAACTACTTGAACTGTCAGAATCACCTTCACTGTATCAAACCACTCATTTTCGAATTCTTCAGAAGATGAATCACCACAATCATTCTCCAGGTGTTGAATAATCTCGTCTTCTTCGAGTGCATCGAACTTCCGCTTTGAACCAGACGATGCCATGGTTGGCGGCCCAATACCGACAGAGGGAAATGTAGCACCACGCAACAATAAAATAAAAACAAACAATATACAGGAGTCGGGAAATGTCGCAAATGCTGCCATCCTGCTGCCAAAACTTCAATTTTCTCGAAGACATTCGCCATGCCGTGAAAACTCGCCACGCCCAGTAGACGGTGGCGGTAAAAAATAGAGTACAAATATATTCGTCATGCCCATTAAATTATAACATTTAGCATACGAATATATACGTCATACCCAGTAAAGAGGTTAAACACCATGGTGTATGTTTCACTAAACTCAAGCTCTTAAAACAGAGGGGGTTAAAAGGTGCGTTTTATACCAGAATCTTCCAAATTGTCTTAATAGTACAGGAATATTCATGCATTTCTTTTAAAATCAAAGGAAATATATTTGTTTATAAAGTGTGTTTAAACAAATAAATAAGACCTGTGTCTAGTCGAACCCGCATACCAATAAAGCCGGTCGGGTGCTACATACACAAGAGAGAGTTCTTGCATGGGTTCGCTAGTTCTAATTTAATTTTACAAGCGTGAAGGGCTCACATAGCTGTAGTTCGTTGTGCTTTGATTAATAAATAAAAAATAAAATAAGAAGTCCTTTTGACGGAAGTTAACGGAAAAGAACGATTCAGGCTAAATCAGAGGAGAAATATAAACCGAAGATAAACTTATTTGTTTAGTTGGTTTTTTCAGATGGGCAAAGCATGTTTAACTCAAAGCAGAGAAACAAGGAGAAATGGCATTGGCGTACTGCTACAGAAAGTAATGTCTAGACGAGCGTATCGTATGTATCCAGGCAAATGTTGGGTTGGTTACGAACCTAAGGCCACAACCGCCTCCTTCCCAATTACAAATACAAATACACACACTAATACAGCCATCACAATAACCCAGGTTATCAGGTGAATTCCACACACACCCAAGTACACTGGGCTACAAGAACACGATCTTGCAAAGCCTCTGAATCAATCAACAATAACAACAACGTTTCGTATTACTTCTTGTTGCTGATATCTTGTATGATCGCGTCTAACAACCAGTTACGATATTTCAAGATTACTCATGGGAGTGAATAAAATCGATTTTCAATATTCCATGTAGACACAAGCTTGAACCTCACCTTACAGAGAAGATGCTAATGTGACAGTAAGTTGATTATAACCCCCAAGCTGAGTTATTCACTGCCGTCACTCATTACGGAAATCCTTCCTTCCCCATTCAGGAGAAGTGAGTTAGAAAGTTCCCCCACACTATAGTGAATAGCTATTAACATCACAAAACAGGCTGAGGAGAGCACCACAGAATAATTCAGGCATGTTATACGCTTCACTACCAGCGAATATAGACATTCCAACAGGTTACTAGCGCCTGTACAACACAGTGCTGCCGGTTTGACTCCTTCAAAACCACTTCTGTATCAATAAATATAGCAAAATATCATCAATAATGATTTGCAAAGAATAATCGTTTTTAGAACTTTCATGAAGCTTTAGGTTCATAAAATAGGTTCCACCTCATGACGCAGTGGCTGTCACTCCTAAGGTCCGGGTTCGATTCCCGGATCTGCCAAGAAATTTAATTCTGGTCTGATGACTGGACCGTGAGATAAAACTGAAAAGAGGAGGGTTCGATTTCCACCTTAGCCATCCTGGAAGTGGTTTTCTGCTCCAGGTAGCCTATGCCGGGATGGTCCCTATTTAAGGCTACGGCCACCTCCTTCCCAACCCCTCACCTGAATTACAAACACACACACACACACACTACTATAGACACCACTATAACATAGTATGTCAGCTTTATTTATTTATGTATTTATTTATTTATTTATTTATTTATTCATTCATTCATTCATTCAGTCAGTCATTCATTTAATTGTGCATTTATTTATTTATTTATTTATTCTTTCATTCAGTCATTCATTTAATTGTGCATTTATTTATTTATTTATTTATTTATTCATTCATTCATTCATTCATTCATTCATTCATTTAATTGTGCATTTATTTATTTATTCTTTCATTCAGTCATTCATTTAATTGTGCATTTATTTATTTATTTATTTATTCTTTCATTCATTTAATTGTGCATTTATTCATTTATTTATTCATTCATTCAGTCATTCATTTAATTGTGCATTTATTTATTTATGTATTTATTTATTATTTCATTCATTCATTTAATTGTGCGTTTATTTATTTATTTATTTATTCTTTCATTCATTCATTCATTTAGTTGTGCATTCATTCATTTATTTATTCATTCATTCATTCATTCAGTCAGTCATTCATTTAATTGTGCATTTATTTATTTATGTATTTATGTATTTATTTATTATTTCATTCATTCATTTAATTGTGCGTTTATTTATTTATTTATTATTTCATTCATTCATTCATTCATTTAATTGTGCATTTATTTAATTATTTATTTATTTATTTATTCATTCATTCATTCGTTCATTTAATTGTGCATTTATTTATTTATTTATTTATTGATTTAATTCATCATTCATTCATTCGTTCATTCATTCATTGAAACATTGCTTTATTTATGTATTTTTGATCTATTTATTTATTTATTTATTTATTTATTTATAAACGCCCATAGTACACAAGGCTAAATGACCAATCCCCTCAAATGAAACAACACTACATATAACAGGGGTTCGACGAATTTCAATATTATTTTTCCATGGCGTTTTAAAGCTACAATATTAATACGTTAGTTGCAATACCAAGTAAGTCCTCCTTAGGAGACGGAATAAAAGAGTGCCTTCTGCCGTAGAATTCCTGTCCATAGAAAGAAAATTAAAGTTAAAGCTTTATAGGCTTCAGGAGCCACTCCCCTTAATGTTGTGACCAATGGCAGGAATAGTTCTTGATGTATGATTCTCACCGCGCGGTATTTTACATTACAACAGCTGTATGTGGAGTGAATTGTATAGATCTTCATTCAGTAGTAGGACGGGTACCATATGTACGGTATAATGTTTTTTCTCCACAATACATGTTAATTGAGCACCATCTTAAGTGCATCAAGGTTTATTTTCCTTCAACGGGAACTTAAGGGGGTATCAGTGTTCCATCGATGTACGGGTACCATACAGGGTGTTTCTGGAGGAATAGTAAATACACTGAAGAAAATGGAAATTGCAACACCATGAAAGCATTGGTCGTTTGTGTTGATTTTCAAGATATGGAACGATGCCATGTAGGTATGTAAACGGTCAAAGTTTCAGACGCATTGGATTGTTGCTACAGGTCTCCCCACGTGATTGGCCGCGGAGGAATCAACTCCAGTACTCCAGTATACGGACTCTGGTGTAGCGTAGTTGACTTGCAGTCTGTGCAGTGAAGTGTTCCCCGTCAAACATGCCTTGACGACAGAGAAGAGCACGCTATCAACAACTGTCACCGTTTGAGAGGGCTCGGATAATTGGGCTGTGTGAGGCTGGATTAATGCTAAGGACTGTCGCTGCACGTGTTGGCCGACAGGCATCTACGGTACAACGTGTATAGCAGTAGTGGTCAAATGAATGTACCCACACTCGTAGACCAGGCACAGACCCAGCGCGACAGACAACAGTGAGAGAGGATCGCCGAACCATTCGGATGGCCCGGATGGAACCCCATGCAACAGCAGCGCAAATTCGAGCAGCTGTGGCACCCCACGTTACACAACAAACAGTTGGTAATCGCCTGCGTGCAGCTGGCTTACGATCCCGTGTCCCTGCAGAAGGTATTCCATTGACCCCACAACAGCGACGTGTAAGGCTGGCCTGGTGTCGAGAACGATCGACGTGGGTCGACGAATGGCATAGGGTCGTCTTTAGTGATGAATCGCGCTTCTGATTTGCCCGCAGTGATCGCCGGAATCGTGTGCGCCGATGTACCGGGGAGAGGGGCCGCCCAGACCTTATCGTCGAGAGGCACACAGGGCCAACACCAAGCTCTTGGCTTGAATGTGAAATCACAATTAGTGCTTGTTGAGGGCACTATGACTGCTCGACAGTATGTTGATAGGGTACTCAATCCAGTGGTTGTTCCTATGATGGCGAACATTGCAAATGGGATGTTTCAGCAGGACAATGCCCGGGGTCACACTGCACGCATCTCCAGAGAAGCTCTCCACGACATCACAACCATAGAATGGCCCACCAGATCCCCGGACCTCCGTCCTATTGAGCATGTGTGGGATATGATGGGTCGACATCTGGCCAACCGTCTTTCGCCATCCACAACTCTGGAACAACTGACCCGTGCAGTGCAGCAAGCATGGGCCACAATTCCTCAGGAAGCGATCCAGGGCCTTATTGACTCCATGCCTCGCCGAATTCATCAATGTATTGCAGCTCGTGGTGGGCACATCCTGTATTGATTGTTGTCCAAACTTGCGGTCAGAGGGGCCTGAAAGTGTAATCATCGAATCACAACCGAACACTCGTCCTGCATGTTGAATTGCAGCAATGTAGCACCACTCTTTCTGGGTGTTGCAATTTCCATTTTCTTCAGTGTATTTTAGGAGGTGGTAGTAGAGATGAATTGCAATTTAATAACGTGACAGTCAGTCTGAAAGACTAGACTTTGTATCTTTTTAAATGCTACAAATGCTGAAAAATGCTAGAAAGGGTGGAGGCTTCTCGCTTCGCTCGAAGCCAAAGACACTTGACATGTTAGAAAATTATCTGCATAATACTTATCTTGCTTTATAATACTTTACCTTGTTTCAAATTACTCGCGAACGGCAGTGCAAACCAAGGGCAAAGCAATGTCAAGCGCGCGGAGGGAGATGGCTTGATGACGTGCCCCTTCCTTCCAGTCTAAAAACAGTTAGTGGGCGATGTATTGAAGATAGAGATATGCTCTTTCGGACTATTTTGTAGAACTTTTCATGCTGACCAATTCTTACGCTCATAGTATATTGATATTTTTAACGGTTTGCCCAGCGTAAGCTTAAGAAGCGCACGGACGCCAAGTTTGTTTTCGACTTCTCCACTGCTTGGCTTCCTTTGATCATACATAAATTATTTTCTACAGAATCATTCCTCGAGATATCCTTTACCGAATGGTGAAAACCGCATCAAAATCCATCCAGTGGTTCTCGAGATTACCCGTGACATCCAAGAATCGGGGATTTTCGTCTTATACTAACGAAGTAAAGATTGTCGGGGTCACATGCACCAAGCAGTACTATGACGTCACACACTTCAGTGCATCTGGGTACATTTCGTCCCGTCACCGTAACGTAACGCCAGACCCCAGCGAAGTCGACAAGATCATTTAAAATGATAAAAATTCCATATAACATTTGTCCCATTTGCATTGCGTACCGAGATACAGATGTTTGTTGGTATGTAACCAGGGCAATTGTCGTTTCGTGTGTTGGTACACAGGTTACTATGGGCGTATTTAACGATTGTCAACACTCGTGTGTTGATGTTCACGTTGTGACGATGTGCTTTAGTTTCCATTGAATGCGTTCACCTGTCAGTGTGCTTTGTTGGCCAAGTAGTCTGTACTGTATCGTTCAAACATGCCGCACATTTTTACTCGCCGAGTATGCCGATATGGTATTTGTGTATGGGTTTTGTAATGGAAACGCTGCTGCTGTTTGTAGAGAATACGGCATACGATTTCTTAACCGCAGACAACCAGAATCAAGAGTATTTACTTGTGTTTACAATACACTGCGTGACTGGGGTGCAGCGCCCAGCCGTCGTATTTCATCTGAACGTGCACATGAACAGACGACATTATGCAATTGGTAGAAAATAGTTCTTGCATTGAAGTTGATGGTGAAATTTTTGAAAATCAACTTTGAACATCCTCATTTACCTTGGCTTTACATTCTCTTGGGTTAAATAAATACCTGCTGTATCTCTGTACGCAATACAAATAGGACAAACGGATTTTTTATTGCAATTCATCTATATTACCACCTCCTAAAATATTTACTATTCCTCCTGAAACACCCTGTATATACAGTATCATGCTTTTACTCCACAATACATGCTAATTGAGCACCAACTTAACTGCATCAAGGTTTAATTTCCTTTAACGGGAACTTCCATCGATGTTCCTAGTCAGTAAACATTGAACTCCATAAATGTAATGCATGTAGGCTATATGCTTCCCGTATTATTCCCGTTTTAAACGGGGTTGGGGATGAATTCCTATGTGGTTGGTGGTTTTGTGGCCGAATGCTCTTCCTGACGCCAACTTTATGAGAGGAGTTAATGAGAGATGAATGGAGTTGGTCAAGGAAATTAAAGGAAGCGGCCGTGGCCTCTTATTAGAAGGTACTGTCTCGGGATTTGCCTGGAATTCAAAATGATAAAACCACGGCAAGCCATTTCAAGGATGGCCGACGGTGGGGCTCGAACCCACGTCTACCGAGCCCGCAGTTAGCTTGGCCCCATAGCCCAGCGCTGCACGGCAGCGAGCGTAGCTACTGCTGTCGGTTAACTCCACAAATTTAATGGCATATCTAAATTTGAGAAGTGTACACGTATTTCATGTATTGAAATGAATACAGTTGAGCAGTTGTGCCACTGCTTTTGCAGCCTGGAAAAATATCACGAACTACATGTTAGTTTTAAATCCATACGGCCTATGCTAATAAAGATATTGAACATACATTACTTTTATACATTAGGTTGGATTCTGAAGTCAGCGCCACACAGCGTTGCGAGTACCGGAATGTACTTACCTGAAAAAGAAAAAGAAAGACAATATTATTACATTTCACATAATTAATCAAGGTGGTGGTGATGTAGATTGTATTTTCTAAAGGTCTGACATTGATGCTACTCGTCACATACTCGGATAAATAATGCACATTGAACAAGAGAAATAAGGTACTGGAAGTGTTGCGATCCATTAAAATCTGAAGATATCAGAAACAAGTAGTTCCGTGAAGAACTAAATGGCCTATATTCATATATATTGCTTATGTTAATAGCTTCTATCAACATACAAAAATTCAGTTTGATTGCTGTAATAGTTTCGTGGATATTGAGAACCATCTAAATATTTCGGTTGGTCGCCATGTTGGATGGCGGAGGCTCAGAAGAAAGACATATTTCGAATAAGACGTTTTAGATATGTTGCTGCCATCAAACATTAACTCTGCGTGTGAAAGTGAGTAAAGTAATAACAGTGCAGATTCTGACTAAAGGCATCTATATGCATTGTTAATTAGGTATGTACAATAAACTAAGCAGTTATTTTTGATATAATTTATTTTTGCGCATCACATATTTTTGTCATTGTGTGCCCTTATCTCCTAAGCATACTTTCAATTTTTCAAGTATATTTTTGGTTTTGCTGATAATTTAATGTAATTTTTCCTTTTGTCTAAATTCCTATTTTTTCTCGTAACTCACTCGATCTTGCATGTGCCTCCGCGTCGTTTTTCCTCATGCCTCCCCTCCCTCTCACCCCTCTCCGCACCGTTCTGAACCATTGTACCCCCTCCTATTTTGTTCATCCCTTTGAAACGCTTTGTCTAAATTTTTAGAACGTATCTTGACTTCGTTGAGTGTAGTCGTTTCTGAGTTTTGTCTTTTTATCTAATTGCGACATACTTACATTTAGTCATCGTTTCATCTTGCCTTGAACACGTTATCTTAACTTATCTTATTTTATTTCATTTTAATATAATTTAATTTAGTATATTTTCGATTTTATTCCTAATTTGTATTTTTCTTGCGGTAAACTAATTTTGTGGTTAATTTGTTGGTCATTTCTCTTCTTGCTTTTAATATCTCTGGGATCGTTGTACATTGTGGTTGTTATTTTAATACATTTTATCTTTGCCTAAGTATCTCTGCGTTTGCGTCACGCCTTATTTTAATTTTAGTAACCTTCTTCGAGTTTTGTCTGGTTTTTGCTATATTTTGGTTTGTCGGTCTTATTAGCGTACTTGTGACGTTAATACGACCTACACGGCCTCTGATTTAAATTTGTTCATCTTTGGATTTTACTGTAGTTTAATTTTATTTAGCTTTCCCCCTTCCTTTTGGGATTGCTTTCTGGTTTGCCTTTTAAAATTTGGGCCCAGCGAAAGCCAAACAAGACTGCGATCTCCCCGTTTTTCTTTCTTCTATTTTATTTTATTTTATATTTCTTCGGGGATAGGGGAAGAGCTTCAGCTTCGTTTCCACTGACGTCTGCTGCGTACGTAAGTATATGTTTATTACTATTACTTCATCTAAGTTGCGTACAAATGAATTTCAGAGCGTGATTTGAGACAAAATCTCCTTTCTAATTTAACAATTTTTTTTCAGCTGTTCGTTCCTGAGACTTCGAGCTGAATTGCATTGTGAAACGTTTCCATCCTTTTCGTACCTATAGTATAATGTTGTCTTTCTGAGGTTTAAGGTGCTGAGAATTTCATGAAAGAAGAGAAAGGTCTGGTATGGTCTATCAACATTTGAAAAGCACACAGCCGCAAACCGTATGTTCCGTGTGAGGATGACGAGTTGGTGCCCGTGAGTAAATTACCACGTGGGAAAGCAACATCTTACGGTAATGTGATGTGCACTTATTTATTTCTTCTCGTAATACTGTTTAGCTACCTTTTATATTTTTGAAGTAGTTTGAAATTAGTAGTCTTTGTAGTCCTTTTCCTTATCTCGTTGGTGTGTACCGTGCTGTGTTTTTATATTTTCGTCATGGATAAATCTATTAAGCAGGAAGTTCGTTTACCGTCCTTTAATTTTGAGTCGTTGACTGCACCTATTTCTTCAAGTAAGGCTATTCCAGAACCCCAGTTTTTTAGTGTACCGAAAGACTTACTTATGTTTGACCCGTTATCTAGTGGCTACTTTTCTAATCCTACCAGTGTTGGTCATTCTGACTACGTCGCATCCGTTGTGAGCAAATGGAATCTTACTTTTTCCGGGGAAGATAACACATCTTCAGTTTTTTGGTTCATTCAGAGGATTGAGGAACTGTGTCAGTGCCATGATATAAGTCCCGATAAGATAGTTCGTTGCCTACCGATTTTACTTTCTGGTAAAGCGTTGCAGTGGTACAGGGTGTCACCATTCCATTACACTTCATGGAACGAAGTTGTGTGCAACATAAAAGCCCGTTTCACTCCCCAAGATTTCGCATATGCTTTGAAACAGGAAATCTACGCTCGAACTCAAGGCCCTTCCGAGAAGATTGACGATTATGTCACGGCTGTACGCCTCCTCACAGCCAATTTGCCTCAGCCATTCCACCCACAGGAACTTTTCGAAATTATTTATAGGAATTTAAATCATATATATAAGTACTTCATACGTCGCATTTCGGTACGCTGTATTGAGGACATAATTCTACATGGACGCGAATATGAGAACAATTCTCGGTCGAGTTTGAGTTATGTTCCACCCTCTATTTCTCACGAAGTCATGTTTCCAGAACTAGCTTGTGCGACTTGCACACAACATGCGTATACTTCTGTGGCCCATCCCGTTATCTCAAACAAGACTGTATCTTTTAAATCTCCCCTCTCGTCCTGCCATAAATCACGTCCAAAGTGATAGTCACGCTGCCAGCCAAACGCATTCTACCTCCCGTGTCCACAATAATCCTCCCGATACCAAACGAGTCTCCGCAAATATATTATGTTGGAATTGCAACAATCACGGCCATTACTTCCGTGAATGTGCTGCTAGATCCCGTAAGTTCTGCTACGGTTGTGGGATGTCAGATGTGACTAAATTGACCTGTCCAAATTGTAATTTCAACCAGGAAAACTGTTGAAGTGCTGTCCTGAGTTCGACCCGTCGGGCAGCCCTCAAAGCAGGTATCGCGATCCTTATCTTTGTTTTGCTTCTGTATCGCAACCTTGGGTCACATTATCTTTTCATCATGACACAACTCAAGCCATTTTGGATTCTGGAGCCACGGAGAGCTTTATCCTTCGCTCTGTGGCGGAACAAATTCCAGCGCTGCGCATCTGTCCTCACGAGGATGGACGTGAGCGTAAGTTCGTGTCAGCTGGTTCGTCTACTATCAACGTTACCGGTACTGTTTTATGTCATCTCAAGATCCATGGTTTTTCATGGGATCAACAGTTCCACGTAGTTGATAATTTATCCACCCAAGTCCTTTTAGGGACAGATTTCATGCGCAAAACAGGTTTACAATTAGATTTTTTGAATAATTCCTTTAGCTTTCTGTTTCATTCCAACAAACAATTCCCGTTCGAAGAATTCACCTCTCGTGTTAGTGAAGTTTCCACTGTGCATTCTGTCCAGCTGCCTCTGTCGTTATTTTTGGAAGAGCGTGAAGTGCTGAGTGATTTGGTGAACGAATTCTCGGATGTCCTCACAGATAAATTATGTTCAGCGGTAGGTCACGAATGTCATATCGATCTCACAGACAATGTCCCGGTTTGATCCCCGCCATTTGCATGTTCACCTCCAAAGCTGTTGGCTATGAGAAAATATGTCAAAGAGCTACAAGATAAAGGAGTAGTCGTTCCTTCCAAGTCTGCGTATGGTTCTCCAGCTTTTCTGATTCCCAAGAAAGACGGCGAATATAGATTAGTTGTCGACTACAGGAAGCTGAATAAGAAGGTTGTTTTTGACAATTTTCCGTTACCTACACTCGACAGCGCTTTTCAGCATTTTCATGGAGCTAACTATTATTCTATTATTGATCTCAATTCCTCATATTATCAAATTCCGTTGGACGCCGAGAGCCGTGATTTTACCGCCTTTTCCACACCTTTTGGGTTATTCAACTTCAATAGATTACCTATGGGAATAGCTGTCGGAGCACAAATTCTTAGTCGTGTGTTAGATGATCTCTTAGGTGACTTGAAATTTAAGTTTGTCTTCAATTATTTAGATGACCTTGTTGTTTATAGCAAATCTTTCGAGGAGCACGTATCTCATCTCCGTGAAGTTTTCTCTCGCCACAGAAAAGCGGGACTCACTATCAATCCCGAAAAGACCTCTTTGGCCCGCACGCAGATAAAGCTTTTAGGGCATGTTCTGACGACTAACGGTATTAGCGTCATGCCTGATAGAGTTGAATGTATTAAGAATCTACCGGTGCCTACCTCTGTGAAAGCTCTACGCCGTGCCATGGGCATGTTTGGGTTTTATTCCAGGTTTATCAGACATTTCTCAGATATTTCGGCTCCATTGAATGCCCTCAAAAAGAAGAACGCTAAATTTATATGGGGTCCAGAGCAAGATAAAGCTTTTAACACTTTAAAAGAGAGTCTTATATCTGCTCCTGTGTTGCAAGCTCCAGATTTCGAGTCTAGGTTCTTCCTCCATTGCGACGCTAGTGATCTAGCTGTGTCATGCGTTTTAAGTCAACGCGTGGACGGGAAGTTTGTGCCTGTAGCATTTGCTAGTCGCATGCTTAATGAGCATGAACGTCGCTAGTCCCTTGCTGTTGTCTTTGGCTGCGAGAAATTCAGGAATTTCCTAGAACATCGCCATTTCACTATCTACACCGATAATGAAGCTCTGAAATGGAGCATGTCGCATGTAAAGAAACTTGGTCGTATCAATCGGTGGATTTTGAGACTATCGTCGTTCAAGTTCGACATTGTGCACGTGAAAGGCAGCGAAAACTCTGTGGCTGATTGCCTCTCGCGCATGTTCGAGGATTCCACTATTTCCGCTCCTAGTCAGATTGTTCCTCCTTCTGTCGAAATTTCACCTCAGGAAATGCCTGAAAATGTGTTTTTATTACAGTTTAGTCCATGGTCCTTCGTAGATATACGTAAGTTTCAGGCAGATGATCTTTATTGTCGTGAACTCCGTGAGAAAATTACCAACAAGGACCCCACTGTGAGTGAATTTTGTGTCCGTAATGATGTAATTGGCCGCCTCCTCCCTGGTTCAAACTCCTTCAGAATTTTCGCCCCTGAGAATGTTCGTAATATGCTCTTAACATACTATCATTCTTCGGCTATTGGCTTACACGTTTGAATGTACCGTACTTTACGCAAAATTGACTCTGAATTCTATTGGCCTACGATCAAACCAGACGTGTTTGATTTTGTAAAAAAATGTCACACCTGTCAACGCTCTAAGCCAGCGCAAAATACGCAGATAGGTTTGCATAGTGCTCATGTTGTTACTCGTCCTGGAGAACGGTTATTTATTGACATATTCGGTCCTATGACACGTTCTAGGTCTGGTCATCAGGCGATTTTGACAGTGATCGACGGTTTTTCTAAGTTTGTCTGGCTCTTTCCTGTTAAGGATATTTCTGCAAAAGGGACGGTCCATTTATTATGTAAGCATATTTTTGCTATATTTGGCCCGCCCAAGTTCCTTGTTACCGATAATGCTACCATCTTCAAGTCCAAAACTTTCAAATCTATGACCTTCAGTTGGGGCATTAATCACGTGTTATTGGCGCCATTCAGACCACAAGGCAATCAGGAAGAGAGATTTCATCGTAATCTGAAAGCTTGTCTAACCGCCTTCCATAATGTGGAACAATCCAATTGGGATGTTAACTTGCATTATTTTACCTTAGGTTTTAATACCTCGTTTCATTCGTCTATTCAAACCACACCAGCGGAATTGTTTATAGGCCGTAAACTTGTTGATCCCCTGATGCTCCGTTGGAATATCGAGTATTTGTCTATCCCGTCTCGAACCATCTCTACTCAAGAGAAATGGGATTCCGCCATCGCTAGCCTTCAGCGGGCTAGACAGAAGGTCTCAGCACGGTACAACCAGCGTAGAAAACCTGTTCATTTTCAGATGTGACTACACCCTATTAGTAATGCAGCTTCCGGCATCTCCAGTAAACTGTGTTTACGGTGGTCCGAACCAAGGACCATAACCAGGTACCTGAACAACGTGACTGTGGAAATGATTTCTGTTGACGATCCTCAACTAATTTCTGTTTCTCATGTAGCAAACCTTAAGAAATACCATGAATGATGTGGTGTCTGTGTAATTATTTGTTTATCTAGAGTATGTATTTCTTTCAGTGTTTTGACGCGGCGATCCCAGTGTTGATGTTCTTACAGGATCCTTGCCTGTTGATTTAGTTTAGTGTGTCCATGATTGTTTTCAGTATCTCTTAACCGTCCGCGAGTGTTATCGCGCGCTGTTTTCTTTCTCTCTCCCTTACACCACACCGCATCCAAGTAGTGTAATATCATTTTATCAATGGTTATGACGACAGAACATTCCATTAGAAATACAGGGTGCTCCACAGATTAAGTTTTATTAACCATTTATACCACAATGTAACTCTTTTTTTTTCTATATTAGGAATATTGGGAGGAAGGAAAATCTCTGCAGCCTTGACGTCAACTGCAATGGTCCTGAGTTCCTCCTTGTTCATCTTCAGGCCTTTGGATTACAACTTCTCGTTATTCTTCGGAAATTTCAAAAACAGAAAATTGTTATTCTTTGTGAGGTAACTCGTAACTTAAATGTTCATTTTTTCTCCCTGGTCAAAATTTGCTGCTAACGTGTTTAGTGAATTGAGTGTTTTGTGTGATAAGGTCGGTACCACCTTCTCTCATGGGGCACTGCTTCGCTGGCATTTTAGGCAGCAGATTTTGTATTCGTTGTGTTTTCGCACCTAAATTTCATTTTTCTAGGTTTACTTAGCCAAAATTCCCCTCACTCACTTAACTGCTTGTGCGTTTAATGTATACTTCAAAGAGATGGAGTTGGGCTATACCAAGCCTCTGTGAAAGGCAATGAGTTTGGAACTCTAATGTGAGCTACTCAGTGTGTTTGTGTGATATGAGACTCTCTCCTTGCGAGCCATTTTATGAATGAAACAAGAGTGCATCTTATACCATATATACAAAAAAAAATGTTTTGTGTTTGTATTTTGTAAACATTTTTTTTTCCAAGGAAGTGGGGGAATTTTGAGCCATTTTTATGAGAACTGTGATTTACTTCTTTGTGCCATTTTTATCTGATGTGATGAATCTACGCCTTTGTGGTGTGTGAAACCTTGGTCTGTGAAGCTATTAATAGCCCTCTGATGTCTTAATACCATATATGGACATATCTACATCTTGTCCCCTTATTGGCCAGTGATTTATATATTGGAAGGGGTCGTGACCAATCAAATTTTACCACGCAGTTACCTTTGTGTTGCGTCGTCATTTGCTTTGTCTCGAGGCATTTCTTTCTAGCAGCCAAGTAGGCTAGACGTATTCCCATATTCTAGGGGAAGTGCCCGTGTTCAAGGTGAAACCATGGCGAGGTGTCTGTATGTCGTAATCAATATTGCTTTACTGTAGTCCAGTTTCATATTTCGGCAATTTAATACTCTTATTCTGTGTTATTTTCTTTTGGTCGCGTGTACTTGCCCCCCTCCTGATATTTTCCCTCAGCCCTTTGTGTGCGTGTAATTGCTGGTGAGTTTTTGTTTTGTATGGTAGTGTTATTTTAATTTATTTTGATAACGTAGTTTTTGTACTTTAAGGGTTGAAAGTTATGTATGTGGGCTGTCTTCGTTTTACTCTGGAGTGCGTGACGGTGGGTTTGCCTACCTTGTAGGGGACACCTTTGAGTCTGTCATCCAGAGTGTATCTTATCGTAGAACAACATAACGGGATGGGAGATTATTTTTCTTGCTTCCCGTAATGCTTTGTTCTTTATCTTAAAGAGTTCACAAAAGGAGGTCTCACCATTGCTATTTGCTGGTGACCTAACCTGTGATATTCTTGTATCTGTGCATGCCCATATTTTTGCGCATCACATATTTTTGTCGTCATTGTGTGCCCTTATCTCCTAAGATACTTTCAATTTTTAAAGTATATTTTTGGTTTTGCCGATAATTTAATGTAATTATTCCTTTTGTCTAAATTCCTATTTTTTCTCGTAACTCACTCGATCTTGCATGTGCCTCCGCGTCGTTTTTCCTCATGCCTCCCCTCCCTCTCACCCCTCTCCGCACCGTTCTGAACCATTGTACCCCCTCCTATTTTGTTCATCCCTTTGACACGCTTTGTCTAAATTTTTAGAACGTATCTTGACTTCGTTGAGTGTAGTCGTTTCTGAGTTTTGTCTTTTTATCTAATTGCGACATACTTACATTTAGTCATCGTTTCATCTTGCCTTGAACACGTTATCTTAACTTATCTTATTTTATTTCATTTTAATATAATTTAATTTAGTATATTTTCGATTTTATTCCTAATTTGTATTTTTCTTGCGGTAAACTAATTTTGTGGTTCATTTGTTGGTCATTTCTCTTCTTGCTTTTAATATCTCTGGGATCGTTGTACATTGTGGTTGTTATTTTAATACATTTTATCTTTGCCTAAGTATCTCTGCTTTTGCGTCACGCCTTATTTTAATTTTAGTAACCTTCTTCGAGTTTTGTCTGGTTTTTGCTATATTTTGGTTTGTCGGTCTTATTAGCGTACTTGTGACGTTAATACGACCTACATGGCCTCCGATTTAAATTTGTTCATCTTTGGATTTTACTGTAGTTTAATTTTATTTAGCTTTCCCCCTTCCTTTTGGGATTGCAGTCTGGTTTGCCTTTTAAAATTTGGGCCCAGCGAAAGCCAAGCAAGACTGCGATCTCCCCGCTTTTCTTTCTTCTATTTTATTTTATTTTATATTTTTTCGGGGATAGGGGAAGAGCTTCAGCTACGTTTCCACTGACGTCTGCTGCGTACGTAAGTATATTGTTACGTGCCACCCCCTAGTGGAACTTTTGTTAACTGGATTACGGTGGGGGTACAAAGCACAACACCAATTACTGCTTAAAGAAATAATTAACTTTATTGTGGCCAGAAAATTACACTAATCAGCAAATACAAGCAATTAGGAGCCTTACTCCAGTTTCCTCAAGTCTCTTCCTTGAGCGCTCTTGGCCCTTCCACTTGTCAACAGATCACAGAAGTTAATCCGTCCTAATGAGTACGGTGGCCTTGACAGAAACTACCTGCTCCTCTCCTTTATGTTCACCGACCACAATTACTTACGATCACTTGCTGCAGGCTATTTCGCTGTCCACAAGCTGGAGGAACAATGTCACTGGATTTCGTAACTCGCACAGCACTTCGTCACCACACTTCTGTCGCACAAGATAATCGCTCGCACTAGCTCGTAAAACACAACAACAACTGCTAGACAGGTCGCACTTATATAGCAGGCCGGTGACTCAATAAATGCTTCTAGATCCATCCAGGGTTCACGGCTTCTCGAGGTTTCCATCGCTGGACCAGTCACGAATATTCTGGACTATCCCTTTGTCTGTAGTAGCTCTGTTGCATAAGGCGCGCGCAATACAGGAGGCAGGCCACAGCCCAGCCCTGGGGCAGTTGTGACTCATGCGGCGAGTGATGACACAAACTCACAGCCGTAACACCACCCCCTTCCTAAAAAGGCTGATCGTCCCGATCAATCATTGGTCCGTCTGTGTCCCTCCGTAGGCTGCCAGGCGATCTCGATGCACGATCTTCATCTTCGCCCTCGGGCTCCGCTGGATCCTGTAGACGACATCGTTCATCCGTTTCACGACTCGGTACGGGCCCTCCCAGGACTTCTGCAGTTTGGGTGACAGGCCTTTCTTCCGTAATGGGTTGAAGAGCCAGACCAGGTCGTCCTCGTGGAATCCTCCGGCATCCGTCTGCTGGTCGTATCGGGTCTTCATTCGGTCGGTCTCGATCCGCAGTTTCCTCCTCGCGAACGCGTGCACGTCCTCCAGTTGGTCGACCAGTTCTTGACAATACTGGCTTACAGGGATCGGATCATTCCCAGGTCGGCCGAAGGCAAGATCGACGGGTAGACAGAGTTCCCTCCCAAACATGGCCCGGGCTGGTGTGCACCCGGTGGCTTCATGCACGGCGGCGCAGTAGGCCAGGAGAAATAGTGGAAGATGCTTGTCCCAATCCCACTGGTGCTCGCTGACAACTATTCGGAGATGGTTCTCGATGGTGCGATTGAATCGCTCTACCATCCCGTCGGACTGAGGGTGTAGCGGCTTTGTCCTTGTCTTCCGGATTCCCAGCAGCTGGCATAGGTTCTGGAACACCTGCGACTCGAAGTTCCTCCCTTGGTCGGAGTGCAGCTCCAGGGGTACTCCGTACCGGCTGACGAATTCCTTCACCAGGGTCTCTGCGATCGTCGCGGCTTCTTGGTTAGGGAGCGCATACGCCTCCGGCCATTTGGTAAAGTAGTCGCTGACGACTAATATGTAGCGGTTCCCTGCCTCGCTTAACGGGAATGGCCCAGCAACATCGATGGCCACTCTCTCCATGGGGCCGCCCACGTTGTAGGTCTTCAGTGGACCCCGCCGTCTTCGTCCTGGGCCCTTGCTGGCTGCGCAATCGTGGCACCTCGCGCAGTGGTTCTCCACGTCTGTTCGGCATCCGATCCAGTAGAACCGCTCTCTCAGCTTCTCCAGGGTCTTCTTTATCCCTAGGTGTCCACCAGATGATCCTCCATGGACTTCCTTCAGGACTTCTTCCGTCATAGCCTTTGGAGCGACGACTTGTTCCCGAGATGTCTTCCCGTCGGTGCTCTCCCAGGCGCGGCAGATGAGGCCATCCCTTACAATCAGCGAGTCCCACTGCGCCCAGTAGGCCTTAAACTTTGGGCTGCAGTCACTCACAATGTTCCACCCGGGTCTGGGGACACAGGCCCTCTTCCATTCGGCTATCAGTCCCAGGTCATCATCATCTGCTTGTGCCCGCGTGAAAGATTCGCGGCTCCAGATCCCTTGAAGTTCCACAGTAGTCCTCCGGCACTGTATCCCGGTGTTCTCCTCCCTCCTAGTACAGAAGGTGCAGTCTTCGGGGCACGGTCTTCGTGACAGGGCGTCGGCGTTAGAATGCAGTTGGCCTTTCCTGTGCTGAATCTCAATGTTGTACTGTTGAAGCCTCTCTAACCACCGCGCGAGTTGACCCTCGGGCTGCTTGAAGTTCAGGAGCCACCGCAGGGATGCATGGTCGGTCCTGATGAGAAATTCTTGCCCGTACAGATACTTGTGGAAGTGTTCAATGGTCTTCACGATGGCGAGCAGCTCCATCCTGGTGACGCAGTAGTTCCTTTCTGGCTTTGATAAGGCCTTGCTGAAGTAGGCCACTACTCTCTCCTCGCCGTCCACTACCTGCGACAGGATTCCCCCTATGCCAAAGTCGCTGGCATCGGTATCGACGATGAACCTTGTTCCAGGTCTGGGGTAGGCCAGAATAGGCGCGGTGCACAGAGCCTGCTTGAGTTGTTCGAAGGCACTGTGGCATTCTGCTGTCCACGTGAAGAGTTGGTCCTTCTCAGTCAGTCGATGTAAAGGTTTGGCGATGGGTGCGAATCCCCTCACGAAGCGACGGTAATAAGTGCAGAGTCCCAGGAAGCTTCGTAGTTGGGACTTGTCCTTTGGAACTGGCCACTCCCTCACAGCTGCGGTCTTCTCTGGGTCGGTGCGCACCCCTTCCTCGGAGACGATATGCCCAAGGTACTGGACCCGCTTCAGGAAGAGCTGACACTTCTTGGGGCTCAACGTCAGCTGGGCAGCCCGTAGCTTCAACAAGATCTCCTTCAGGTTGCTGTAGTGCTCCTCGAAGCTTCTCCCCAGAACGATGACGTCGTCTAGGTAGACCAGGCAGGTCTTCCAGTGTAGTCCCCTCAGAATGGACTCCATTAGCCTTTCGAAAGTTGCAGGGGCGTTGCACAGACCAAATGGCATGACGGTGAACTGCCAGAGCCCGCTGCCCACACAGAACGCCGTTTTCTCGCGGTCCTTAGGGTGGACCTCCACCTGCCAGTAGCCACTCTTCAAATCCAAGGTGGAGAACCATCTTGATCCTGATATGGTGTCCAGCGTGTCGTCGATCCGGGGTAGAGGGTAGCTGTCCTTCTTCGTGACGTCGTTCACCCGCCTGTAGTCCACGCAGAACCTGGTGGAACCGTCCTTCTTCTTCACTAGCACGACCGGAGAACTCCAAGGACTATGTGATGGCTCGATCACCCCTTGCTCCTTCATCTCTTCTACCATCCGGTCGACTTCGGCTTGCTTGGCGAGTGGGACACGTCGGAATGGGGCCCTAATCGGTGTGCTGTCCCCAACGTCGATTCTGTGCTGGACCAAGCTTGTCCTACCGAAGTCTTTGCTCCCCACGGAGAAGACATCCTGGAATTCGCGTAGCAGGTCCTGAAGTTGGCGTGATTGCTTCTCGTCTAAATGGTCCTGGGATCCTTGGTACAGCTTCTGTACTTCTTCTGGCAGGGCACGTCTTCTTCGGTTGTGCGTCTGCAGGTGTCCGTCCGTCGTGTCTGTGATGCGGGCAATCCAGGTAACGGGCTCGCAGACTCCTAGGTTGGTGTCCCGATGAACCGTAATGTCGTAGTCGTTCAGGTTGGACATGCGGACGTACGGCCGAGACGTCGTGTTGATGAGAGTCTTGGCAACTAGCAATCCTTTTGTCTGGATGTCCTCATATTTTGGCTCGATGACAGCCGCCACTCCCTCAGCTGTTCCATCGACAATTACGGCAGCGCTGACGTCTGTCCTGGCGGGAACGATGACGTCCTCTCTCAGCCTTACTCGTCGTGGGGCGACGGCCTCGTGTGCTGGTTGCAAAGCGAGTTCCTCACTTCCGAAGTGCAATGTGTTGGTACTCAGATCCAAGATGATGTTGTTCTGGTCCAGGAAGTCCAGTCCGATGATCACTTCATTTGATACGTCAGCCACAAGCACTGGATGCTTTATCGCCCGTCGACCAATGACGAACTCCAGTGATGCTTCATCATGTACCGGTGCGGTCTCTCCGGTCGCGGTTATTAGTTGGAGGTTCCTTTGTGTGGGTTGCACTCTCCACTTCGGGATCACGGTGGGATTGACGATGGTCCTCGACGCTCCCGTGTCGATCAGCATGGGCCAGCTCACTCCGTTGACGACTCCGTCGACCATCAGGCTGTTATTGTCCCTCCGTAACTTCGTCACACGCACTTGGACTGCTGGGGCTTAACGACTGTCACAAGCCAACGTTTGCCCCCCAAGGCTGGCTGATACTTGCTTTCCTGGGCCGCGCGGTTTCCCTACGACTGACTGTCCCGACGGAAATCCTTGGCGGCGGCGATCACCGCAGTCCTTGCTCAGGTGGCCTCTCTTACGGCAGGTCCAGCAGGTCGGTAGTCCTCTTCCGGGCTGCCACTCCGGATGTTCTTCGGCTACGTTTTTGTTGGTGGTACTGGCGCGACTGTCGAAGAAACGGCTGAGCACCTCCATCAATTCGTCGGCCAGGGGCTTGGTCACGTTGGTTTTTACTGGTTCGTCGACGTCCACTTGACGCACCCGCGCGTGCATTCTGGATGCCTGTTTTGCCGTCTCGAACTCAAGTGCGTGGCTCAGCGCATCTGCCAGGGTCTTATTGCGCGCAAGACGCAGCGCCTGTTGAGTGTCCGAGTCCCGTAGCCCGTCGGTGAATGTCTGCGTCGCTATCTGCTCCAGAAAGTCGGCCGGCGCTGTTGGGTAGGCGAGCCTTACGAGGCGTGCGATGTCCATCTCGAACTCCTACAGGGTTTCCGCGTTCTTCTGTACCCGGGTCCGGAGCTGCATCTGATAGGCCTGCTGAAGATGGCTACCTCCATATCGGGACTCCATATGGGCGATCAGGGAAGCGTAGTCCTGGGATCCAGTCGGGATGGCCTGAAGGACGTTAAGGGCGTCACCTCTCAGCGCTACATTGAGAGCTGTAGCCTTTTCTGTGTTGTTCCAGTTATTTATGGAACAGGCCGCCTCGAACTGACGTAATTAGGTGCTCCACGGGACCTTTCCGTCGAAGGTTGGGGGCGTCACTCTGCCATGTCCCGTTCCTGATATTCCCGTTGTAACGGTGGGCGGGCGTTGGCGCAGCTCGGCAACTTCCTTTTGTAAGGCGTTGAATTTCTCCTCCACCCCCATCAGCGGGCGTTGGCACAGCTCGGCAACTTCCACTTGTAAGGCGTTGAATTTCTCCTCCACCCCCATCAGCGGTCGTTGGCACAGCTCGGCAACTTCCACTTGCAAGGCGTTGAATTTCTCCTCCACCCCCATCAGCGGGCGTTGGCGCAGCTCGGCAACTTCCACTTGTAAGGCGTCGAACTTCTTTTCCACTGCCGTGACTTCCTCACTCAGACCCAGTTCTAATTTCTTCAGGTCCTGTGTCAACTTATTCTGACCGTCTTCCATCTTCTTCTGGCCGTCCTCTATCCTCTTCAAGTCCTCCGCTGGCTTATTTTGACCGTCTTCTAGTTTGGCAGTTAGGTCCTCGGCTAACTTCTTCTTGCCGTCCTCCATCTTCTTCTGGCCGTCCTCCATCTTCTTCAGGTCCTCCGCTAACTTATTTTGGCCGTCCTTCAGGTCCTCTGCTAGCTTATTCTGACCTTCTTCTAATTTGGAAGTTAGGTCCTCGGCTAAACTTTTCTGGCTGTCTTCCAATTTGGCAGTTAGCTCCTTGGTTAAATTCTTCTGGCCGTCTTCTATGCCATTTAACTTTTCTAGCAATGCTGCCAATTGCGCCTCCATTTTAGTTGTTTGCCTTGTAAAGGGCATGCACTCACAGGAAAATTAGAGAAAATGACCTGCTCGGGTTTTGAAACCAGGACCGTCAGGTGTTGTGCTTGAGTTCGTAATCCGGCTTCTGACACCAGTTGTTAGGTGCCACTCCCTAGTGGCACTTTTGTTAACTGGATTACGGTGGGGGTACAAAGCACAACACCAATTACTGCTTAAAGAAATAATTAACTTTATTGTGGCCAGAAAATTACACTAATCAGCAAATACAAGCAATTAGGAGCCTTACTCCAGTTTCCTCAAGTCTCTTCCTTGAGAGCTCTTGGCCCTTCCACTTGTCAACAGATCACAGAAGTTAATCCGTCCTAATGAGTACGGTGGCCTTGACAGAAACTACCTGCTCCTCTCCTTTATGTTCACCGACCACAATTACTTACGATCACTTGCTGCAGGCTATTTCGCTGTCCACAAGCTGGAGAAACAATGTCACTGGATTTCGTAACTCGCACAGCACTTAGTCACCACACTTCTGTCGCACAAGATAATCGCTCGCACTAGCTCGTAAAACACAACAATAACTGCTAGACAGGTCGCACTTATATAGCAGGCCGGTGACTCAATAAATGCTTCTAGATCCATCCAGGGTTCACGGCTTCTCGAGGTTTCCATCGCTGGTCCAGTCACGAATATTCTGGACTATCCCTTTGTCTGTAGTAGCCCTGTTGCATAAGGCGCGCGCAATACAGGAGGCAGGCCACAGCCCAGCCCTGGGGCAGTTGTGACTCATGCGGCGAGTGATGACACAAACTCACAGCCGTAACAATATGTTTATTACTATTACTTCATCTAAGTTGCGTACACTACTCAGAGTCGAGTGGGGAAGATGTACCACTTCAGACTTCCGCAGTGAGGAGTAAAGTAGCCTACTTGTTGCATCGTTTCCTTATCGACATAAAATGCACGTGGTCTTCTACTGTATGGAAACGGAACATTTGACTAAGAAGTCCGGGATTTGATTTTTGGACTTTTTGCCAGTTTTTCCCTGCAATGATGAATAGCTCGGGTTTGGTAAGATTGCTGCTAATGTTTCAACAAATGAGTGTATTTCATACCGTTTAGTGACACTTTCTGTAGTTTCATTGTATGATTATCCAGTATGCGTTAGTATACCAGTCATCCGATTATGCTGAAACTTTGGTGAGTTGTTGTGTGCGCTCCCGCAAATGTTTCTGATGTATTTTTCAACAGAACAAAACAACGTGTCCAAAAATGTGCGTCAATGAGCTTACAAAAGAAAACATAAAAGTTCCTTGAAACACTCAAAGGTCACTCCCTACAATGCTAATATGCCCGTCTCTCATCATGAAGTAAGAAGCTCTTTGGAAACGGCTGAACAGCAAGCTAAGCCTATTATAGCAACCCCTTCTTGCTGCTGTTGATAAGAATCTTGGGCGCTATTTCCTGAAACACACCATTAAGGATAATTTCCTGGAAGGAAATAATGTGTGAACCAATTTGTGAAGCGAGCCTGGAATTGTATATAAAGCCAGATATAGCCTAGCCTCAACCCCAAGTTCGCTGTAAAGAACCTTAATGTATGCATCATCCTCACGTTCTCTAATGTCCCCAATAGCTTCATCAGGTTGCCGTTTCTTTTCGTACTGGGGTCACGTGTAAATATAAGCACCAGTAATTAGGAAAACTGGCCTAGTTTGCGGTAGCACAAGCTTGATCCCTATTTTTTCTACTTTAGGACGTGACATGGCCTCCATCGCAAGAAATGACTGCCTAGGGAGGGTACAAATGTTCTGCGTATCTCCCTATTTATTAAACGAATCGCAGCAGTTATCTTGCTTGGAGATATCGAGATAATTTGTGCTGCTGTACTTCGCCAGTATCTGGACCGGTCACAGTGAGCCAGAACAGAGATAATTAGAACAAATAAAGTGAGTAGGTAAATACTGCAAATAAGAGTTGTTGTAGTTGTTGTTGTTGATTCCTTAGGGTCTTTGGGACATCTTGGTTAGGTAGCCTCGGATACTTGGTTGGTTCCTCAGTTTAGTTGCTGCGACAACGCGGTCATGTAGCCCCGTGTACTTTGGGTGTGTGTAGAATCTGTCCAATAACCGGTGTTAAAGTGATGGCTGTATAAGTGTGTGTTATCTGTAATTCAGGTAAGGACTGAAGACGATCAATTTCAAGTAATTTCTACTTTTGCTACTAAATGCTACCGTCAACGACACCTAGGCACAAACTTGGCGACTAGATACCACCGTAACCATCACCTGGCGACGAACGTTGGAACTCAGAGAGCGTTAATGAAATCTAACCTAGAAATTTTAGCTTCACACAATTGTAGTTAGTGGATGGTTCTTTAACATGCCATAAATCTATGACATGGGCCTGCAGGCTTTACTTCACTCCGAAAGAAGGCATACTGAAGAATTTTTACGCTCTTAAAAAAATCCACGACTTTGGCTGGGATTGAACCTGCGATCTTGACCATAGAAGCTCAGCATGCTACCAACTACGCCATAAAAGCCACCTCTCGAGTACTTGGGTGTGTGAAGAAATCTCTGGTAAACGGAGGCACTGAGATGTCTATAATAATGTGTGTATTTTTATTGAGGCAGGATTTGGGTAGGAAGCGGCCGTGGCCTTATGTTGTTTAGCATTCAGGCATTTGCCTGGAGTAGAAGTAGGAAACTATGGAAAACCACTTCCAGGATGGCTGAGGTAGGAATCAAACCTACCTCACGAAGCTGAGTGTACCCCGTTCCAGCCCTCAGGTCAGAATTAAATTCCTTGGCAGAGCCGGAAATCGAACCCGAGCCTCCGCGGGGACAGCCAAGAACTATAGCCACTACGCCACGTGGCGGACTGGGATTAACACAGACCAGGCTGTTGTAGAAATATTGCCTACATTGATACGGACCACCCGGTGGTGTAACGGTTAACATTCTTGGTTGTCGACCCGGAGTTCCGTGTCTGAGAGCTGGAACGGGGTACATTCAGCCTCGTGAGGCAAAACTGAGAAGAGGTGGATTCGATTCCCATCTCAGCCATCTTGAAATTGGTTTTCCGTGGTTTCCTCCTTCTACTCCAGGAAAATGCTGGGATGGTTCCTAACTTGAGGCCATGGCCGTCGCCTTCCCAATCCTCACCTGAATTACAAATACACACACTAATACAGACATCACAATGACACAGGTTATCAGACAAATCCCCCCCCACACACACACACACACACACCCAAGTACACGGACCTACATAACCTCGAAGTCGCAAAATCCCTAAATCAACCAACAACAACATAGATTGATAAGCGGACTAACATGAATTCAGTCACAGTATTGGCTGCGAGCAACAGTGAGGAGTGCCTATTGTCTTAAGGCTGTTGATGAAAATCCTCAGCTTGCTTCCAGTCGACTGACCGGGTCAGGGAATGGAATGAATGAAGCCCCCATCTATCGGCGAGGATATGAACTGTGCCGACTGCGGAAGCCTGTCGCCCTCCTCTGGGGAAATGATTAAATGAATGACAGATGAAATGAAATGATAGTGGAGAGTGTTGCTGGAATTAAATTGTGACAGGGAAATCGGAGTACCCGGAGAAATACCTGTCTGCTGTGTGAAGCTAAATTTGTAGGTTAGATGTGATTAGCGCTCTATTAAGGTCAAACGTTCGTAGCCAGGTGCCGTTTGCGGTGGCATCTAGTAGCCAAGTTCGCAGCTAGGTGTTGTTGAAGGTAGTATTTGGTAGAAAATGTATAAACTACTTGAAATTGATCGTCTGCAGTCCTAACCTAAATTACAGATAACACACACTAATACAGCCATCACAATTAACACTGGTTATCAGACAGATTCTACACACACCCATAGTACACGGCGCTACATGACCGCGTTGTCGCAGCCCATAAACTGAGGAAACAACCAACTACATTGATGTAGGCGCAAGATATTCCGAACATTGGCTCTTATGAATAAAATAAGCAGTGTGAAATAAGATACTTGATGAATGTTTCTAAGTTCATTTATTTTTCCTAACCCAACGCAGTACTCGTAGGAAAGTATGTTGGCATAAAGGGTAAGCAATCGTAACTTTGATTCTCTCTAGGTTCTGGGTGGGATCAGCTCGAGTTATTCTCTTTTTACAGAATATATTCCTATTTTTAAAAATAGTTTTATTGTCATTATTATGCTATTCAGTTCCCTTTTAATACGCATGGCCTACATCAAACACAGGGAACACAATTGGTTATTAATGAGCCATTAGATTATTTAATTCTCAAAATCAAATTAATCACTCGTTTATTGAAAGTGGATTGTCAGGATCAAATAAAAATCTGCGTACCTCGGTGGAGCAGACAGTAATTAATATAACACAATGGCTAACCTGATTGCTTTAAAATGAAACGCCACACTCGCCAAACAAAAGTTCAATGGCATCATTTATTTAGCCGACACTATTATCGAAAAATCAGTGTTCATAAGTTGAATCATAGCGACAGAGAATTAGTATATGCTAGCATGTGTACCCGATGTTTCTCAGGTGGCGTCTTAATATTATAGGAAGAAATGTATCACGTATCATTACACACTGTGTCTGCACTTTGATGGCTAACTGATTTAACATGCAATGGATAAATCTATTTAAACCTGATTTAACAGAATAAATCAATAATACGTCAGAGAATGCAACGGTTTATTATACAGAGTTCAGTTGCAAATAAAGGCTTTCAGTTATTGTAATGCACAAATAGTGAAACCCAAGTACATGGAATTAAATTGTCTGGTCCAAGTGGGATTCGAACCTGCAACCTCCGGCTTTGTACGCCTTTGCTATTAACCAGTGAGCAAACATATTAATTCTCAAATTAAAACTCAGCAATTTTTCTAGGTTTTCTAACGTGTCGTTTGCGGGGGTTTCACCCAGGAACACCAAGATAGACTTATCAGCAGGCTCGTGATTTTCGTGCCCGGACCCCGACAGGAGTTGCGAATTGTGCACTACCTCCTTTCTTATAAAGCGCACTTGCGCTTCTTTCACCTCCCTATAAAGGCTTCCAGAAAGATATACATTGGTTTTCACGGCCAAATGAACAAACACTCAGCAAGTTTTCTATGTTTATGCCGTGTATTGTGCGGAGTTTCGCCTAGGAACACCAAGATAGTCTCATCAGCGGGCTCTTTGTGTCCGTGCAAAACCCCTGAGTTTTAATTTATTTCGCCATCAAAGCCAATTAGGTACCATTAATTCTCACTTGGCAATAATACACCTGTGCCAGAATATCATGCTGGATGTTGTCCTCTCCTAGGCTGCCGAGTTTCACATAATGGGGGGTCAATTATTCAAGACGAAATAGGAGATACTTCGATGATGATCATCAGTTGTATATTTACATGTATTGAACACTCCAGTTCTCATACGATATAATCCACAGCAAATGAATAACGGGCAGTATGAAAACTACCAGACAATAGATCTCGCCTCCCGATAAGTAAAACTTAGATATATCAAAGCATTGTGAGATGCATTAAGAGCCCGAGTACTTACCAATTCAAAACATCAGAGCCCCATAGGCCTAAAGACGTCTCAGTTACGAGCCGAAAAATATTTTTAATAAAATTACAACCCTTCTAAACCATCAGCGAGAGACTTACGAGGAAACATCCCGAATACGTGATTCTCTCAAACCATTCCATACATGTTGGTCAGACTGAAGAAAAAACCGCGGTTGGTCGGTCAGTTGGTCTGTTTGTTTGTTCGTTCGTTAGTTCGTTTGACTTCCAAGGCGTTTGAGGTCCTCTCAGATGATGACAAATAAATGGTTATGGGGCATCATAGGAGTTGATTTAAAAATCCAAGCTGCACTCCACTGAGCATTCCTTGTCCTTGTTCATTTAAAGACCATGCCCTGTTTTTGCACTGATTGAAGTGGCCACGTTCGCACTTTTTGCCACATATTTTGCACACACATTGTTAATTTACTCGATGATATTTTGTATCTAGACACATTTTATGGTGGAATCCGTGAATCGCGAGTTCTATGATTGCGTACCTTTGTCTTTGGTTGCCGTTGGTCTATTATCCATTTACAGTATCATAGCGTCCGTTTCGAATGAGTCGGTATCTATCTCTTTCCCCTTCTGTTTCTTTTTTCTCTTGCATCTTTGTAAGAGCCTGTATTTGGTAGCGATTTCTTGAGCCCTATATCTTCCGGTTTCTGATGCTAAGATATGTGCCATTCTGTATCGTGCAAAATGGCTTGCTCCTATGGCCCTGTTGATATATCTTGCTTTCACGTTTTCTAGTTATTCCAGATCACTAGTTTTCAGTTTGTCCCACATGAGTTCAATCCCATATGTAGTGATGGGGACGATTGTCGTTTCGAACAGTCTCATCGATGTTTCTAGTTTTAGTGATGATGTTCTTGATGTTGCACATTGCTCTTATAGCTGTTGCTGTTCTCTTCTGTGCGTGAGTGCAGAATGGTGAAACGGTAATCTGCATTGTAATGCAAAGGTACTTAAATTTGTTGACTATATTAGTGATTCGTTTCCGATAATCATGATGGCAGTCGTCGAAATTCTTCCATTTATACTGTTTTATTTTTGTTTATGTGGAAATAATTTTCTGAAGCCCATTGTTGTATAATACGCATGCCTTGCTGCAGTTCCTCTTTATTTGTTGATCCTAGGGCCATGTCATCTGCGCAGATTAAGAGTGTGGCTTTGGTCAAATTCTTCCCTATATCAACCGTTATTATATTGAAGAGCAGTGGGTTCATGGGGTCTCCACGGAGAGAGCAACCAAATATTCTGGAGAAAAGCTGACCGGCCTCCACTTTACCTGTCATATTTTTTACACCCTCTGACTGAAAAAAAAAGTTCGGTGAAAGGGCTTATATTACGAACGGATTGTTGGCTTACCAGAAACGGCCGTTACTATCCTTCGAAGTAATCCCTGTGGATAGTTATGCACTTCTTAGAACGGCTGTACAAGTCCTGGCATAGTCTCCCTGAGGGATAGCCTTTAGTTGGGCCGTCACATTACGTTGGATGTCCGAAATATCTGAAAACCTCTGGCTCTTCAGGGCTTTTCGGCGACCCTGGACCCTGATACTCCATACTTTGACGCTTGCCTTCGAGGTCGTACCTCCGGCACCAGGTCTCGTCACCCATGACGATGGTTTTCAGGACCGTTCCATTCCACGGAAAATTCACTCTTCTCACTGCCGCCCGTCTATCAGGTGTGCAAGGCAGGTTGCATAAATTCACGCTTCTCTCTTGCTTTCAATATAGAGAAGATTCTGCGAGGAGTTTCCAGGACTTGTTCAGTCGTTCTCAGAAGTGCATAACCATCCACGGGGATTACTTCGAAGGACAGTAACGGCTGTTTCGGGTAAGCCAACAATCCGTTCGTAATATAGACCCATTCACCGAACTTTTCAGACAGAGGGTGTACATTCACTGACCTGAATTTCAACCCAGGATTCATCACTGAAGAATTAACATCTACCTGTCTTAGCCATGGAGGGAATCAGTTGTTAAGTTAAACAAACAGTCTTGGAAATCGTAAAGGAGGCGGCGCAGCGAGCAGTGGTGTTGAGGCCGCCACGTTAGGTATTCGTGCATGGAGCCGCTTAAAGCTAAATGTCAAGTTGGCGTGCGTGGTGCACATATTCAATTGTGAGAGGAAATGAGCGTAAGCGGTGCAGCTTTTATGGCATATCAGTGATATCCTACTCTGCTACTGCCTCTAGCCCGCAGCTACTTGTTGCTCCGCCTCGACACAACTTCACTTCACTTCGCCAGCATTTCATTACACATCGCTAATCGAACTAATGGTGGTAACACGGACCAACCTTATCAACACAATGGAGCAACTTGTGACTCCATTACATCCTTTGTGACCATCATTCATCATTTAGCTGTGTGGCTCAGCGGCAACGTTTTCACTTATTATACCCATGGTTGCAAGATCGAATCCAGGCGCAGTCATCTGGCATTTGAAGGTGCGCAAATGCGAGGGAACCGTTTCAGTAGATTTACTGGCACGTTAAAGATCTCCTTCGGGGCAAAATTCCGGCACCTCGGCGTCTCTAAATGCCACAGTACTTAAAAGGGACGTAAAACCAATAATATTATTATTATCATTCATCTCACGTATTTCTAGTTCCACCATTTAATATCTCCGTAGACCACCTCATAGTGTAGTGGCTAGCGTTCTCGGCTGTCGCCCCACAGTTCAATTCTCTGGTATGCCAAGAGATTTTAATTCTGGTTTGAGGCCTGGAACGGGGTACACTCAACCACGTGAGGCAAAACTGAGAAGGGGTGGGTTTGATTCCCACCTCAGCCATCTTGGAAGTGGTTCTCCGTGGTTTCCTGCTTCTACTCCAGGAAGATGCCCGAATGATTCCTAAATTAAAGCCACGGCCGCCTCCTTCCCAATCCTCACATGAATTACAAATACACAAACTAATACAGACACAACAGCAACAACAACACAGGTTAACAGACAACTTCTACACTCACCCAAGTAGTGGGTGCTAAATGACCACAATGTCCAAGCCCCCCAATGAAAGAACATGAACAACATACTATTCGCAGTGAATCTCGTTATTAAAAACAAGATGTTCAGTAAAGAACATATAGCCTACTTTCTCCTTAGTGTATGAGTATAGTTATAACTCTTTGTTTTTATCAAATAGTATAATAGAACCATTTCTTGGTTGAAGACCTTAGAAACTATTTACCTCTACCAAACACCACAACCTCGAACAAAACTGCTACCATCATTGAAGAAAGAAAGATAAGAAGTATCTCAAGAAAGTTATGGATCTGGAGACATAATCGACCGGACTGGCTGCGTGGCTCAGCGGTAACGTTCTCGCTTGCTGGGCCCTAGGTTGCCGGTTCGTATCCTGGCGCAGTCAGCTGGCATTTGAGGGTGCACAAATGCGAGGGAGCCGTGTCGGTAGATTTACTGGCACGTTAAAGATCCCCTTCGGGGAAAAATTCCAGCACCCCGGCGTCTCTAAATGCCACAGTAGTTAAAAGGGACGTAAAACCAATAACATTATTATTATTAATAATAATAATAATAATAATATTACATAATCGACCGGACGTGGGCAACATCCAACTTTGAGTTGAGGCATGTGTTTACACGTCTGGCTGTGCATGGCTTTCACCACCCTAACTGAATTAACAAATCTTTCCATGACCCTACAGGAACGTGTGTATACCAACTAGCCTATGTGGATATTTTCGATTCCTATTTGGCTGCCATAAAAGTATTAGTTAATATCCTGAACTAGCACCAACTGATAGAGTTCAGGTACTATGGGAAATCGTTTTGTTCTTCAGTTCAAATAACATTTTCAAATAACGCACAATAGGCTGTTACAAACCCATTAAAATAGAAAGTAAAAATTTATCGTATTATCAACTTGTCGTTCTTCAAATTCGGTGCGAATAGAATGCCAATGGTATGCTAATCAATGGAGTCCCACGTAGACCAGTCGTGACATCTAGTGGAGAAGTATCGAACAAGATAATCCTAATAGGGCGAGTGCATTCTAGCGGCCATAAAAATAAACTTTTCAATCAAATCTGTAAGTTAATCTGTAGCCAGTTGGCCATGATAATTCACTTTTTTGCTGCTAGATGTCTCGTGCAAATCAGCTGGCGAATTTTGTTTTAATTAAATAAATATTTTACATTGTAATATGCACAATATAACGCTTAATTTTAAAACGCATGAGTCATTACAAAATAATAAATATAAAAAATTTCAAGCAAATAAATCTAACTATGATGGGGTTTGAACCTTAGCCATAAGAGTGATAGGCCAACACTTTACCACGCAGCCAAATGTGCCAACGAATATCGCCCGATATCAAATGAGTTGCATAGAACGTGTTAGCAAATAATGATTTAGACTAAACGACTTCATCAGTGGAGTATATTATTTATATATAAAGCATTTTATACGAAGTTTATTTATTTTGTATCAATACGCTATATTGCATGCACTACTCAAATTAGTGAAATATAAGTCAGGCACAAGACATCCGCTGCCATCTTGCCTTGTAACTGAGACGGCTCGGCTTTTTAAAATCACTTCTGCTCTATAGTATTACAAAATAAACGTTTAATTTCGAACGTGCCTCTTCCTTTAGAACAGTTAAAACCTTTCTTGGTTCGATAATCGGAACTGGTGGGTCGCATGATATGGATTATAAAGTTTGCATAATTCACACGGCCGCCATCCTGAAATGGTACAGCGGATGATCTTGTAGTTTGGTCACATGACGCGTCCTATATGAAGGTATATTGTTACCAAATTTGGTAGAGATCGGATAATTTGTTAAGGCGTTATTTGATTTTTCGTTTTGAACGTTTGAGTGGCCGCCATTCAATTTTGGTAAAGATGGCGGTGATATAAAACATGACACTGAGGTGCTCTTTGCTAGTTCTACCTCTGAACCAAATTTCGTTCAAATCGGTTTCACCGTGTTTCAATTGATAGGGGGGGGGGGGCAGGCACTCAGAGTGCACACACTCACACACACAATTTTTGGCCCTGTGTAGATCTCATAAGTCTACTTTCATTTTTTGCAAAAATCGAAAGTAGGCTAAATATAGCCTGTTCTATAATGTTGTATGATACTCGTATTATAGGATTGCGAACAATGTACGGACATTATACACTACTTGCTATATCCCATCTTACCTCCTTTAGCCCCATTGAAAGGAGGACATTTCGGAGACATAAAGGTGCACTACAGAAAGTGTATCGATTTTTTTAAAATCGCATATCCTCCCAGCTCCACTTCACCCAAGAACTCTACGAGGGATCATTCCTCTACCGTCGCAAGAACGGTGACTGGGATCTGAACACACTTAGTCAGCAGATACAACTGGGGATGCTGACAGGCCGATCACTTAGGCGACCGCTAACTTGGTATCAATTAAGGAAGGGTCAGGGAAGAGATTTTGGAAGGAAGTCGTCCATGGACCTGTTCAAAGGAACCATTTGCATGGTAGTGAAAATGGGAAACCACGAAAACCATTTTCAGGATGGCCTAGGTGGTCTTCGAACCAACGCTCTTCCGATGCCAGCGAGGCAGGAGTTGACGCCTTAGCGTTCTCGACCATCGTGGCTGGTAAATCTAAAATCTAGCCTACTATTTATTTATCGTATGACTTTTAGTGCCCGCAGTGTCCGAGGACATGTTCGGCTCGCCAGAGGCTGTAGCTGCTTCAAGCGAACACCCATAGGGTGAGCTACAAGTTCCGTTCAATTTTAAGTAGTTCCAACTTTCGCTACCAGATGTCATTGATACCTTGTGGTGAACGTTGGAACTTTGATAGAGCGTTCCAACGAAACCTAACCTAGAAATTTAGCTTCACACAAGCTTAGTAGGATCTTTTACATGCCATAAATCTATGACATGGGACCGCCGGCTTTACTTCCCCTCCGAAGGAAGGCATACTGAAGAATTTTTAACCCTCTTAAAAAATCTGACGATTTCGGCCGTTTTTGAACCCGGTGTCTTGGGCACAGCAGTTCAGCATGCTACCAACTACCCACCGAAGCCCCTAATTTATTTTAATGAAATTTGAACTAAGTAAATGTTTGCATCTACCATGCTGTATATTTAGAGACAGGTGTACTATCTCATGTTCAAAAACAGTTTCCGTAAACGAGTTCTATGCAAACAAAGGACTAATAATGCAACGAACTCGATATGGAAGTAAGCTACTACATGACGCGAGAGGGAGTGAAAAAGAGGCTTTATTAATGCCGGTGACGTACACTACATCGAGCCTTGCTGATGACAATGAATGATTGATCGCGAAACGTCATTCCATTTCCTGTGAGTACGCTATTTCATAATGAAGTACGTTTGAGATTCTACTGTACCGGTGTATTTAATACTCTCATGAATCGCACAGCAGTAGGGATAAAAAAGTACGGGTTTTTGCAATTAATCATGAAATCGAATTTTATGAGGTGTTTGTGTGAATGTGAACGAAGTAACATTCTTTCAAATGTCTCTGCGAGCTAGGAAGAGGTTTATTTTTCCGGAGAATAATATATAGCCAAATATACTCACAGGATAATACGAGGTATGACTAGGAAGGTTCCTTCTGTCCAATGCCAGACATAAAGTAGGATATGTGCAATTCATTAAGATAACTATTATTATTATTATTATTATTAGTATTATTGCTAAGAAAATGGCATAGAATGATATATCAGTATGTACAGCCAAAATAGACTGGAATGTAGGCCTACTGTATATGTGATATAGTAAATGTCAACTATTGATCCTAAGTTTGGCCAAACAATACCACTTATAGATTATCTGCGGTAGGAATCAAACCCATCTCTTCTGAGTTTTATAATAATGTTATTGGTTTTACGTCCCTTTTAACTACTGTGGCTTTTAGAGACGCCAGGATGCCAGAAATTTGCCCCGAAGGAGATCATTAACGTGCCAGTAAATCGACTGACACGGCTCCCTCGCATTTGCCCATCCTCAAATGCGAGCTGACTGCGCCAGTATACGAACCTGTAACCTAGGATCCAGGAAGCGAGATCGTTACCGCTGAGCCACCTTCTAAGTTTTGCCTCAAGGTCGAGTATAATCTATTCTAACCCTCAGATCAGAATTACATTTTTGTCAGAGGCAGGAACCGAACCCAATACCTTTGGATCCGGAGTCTCAATACGTACCCCGAGACCACAGGAGGTGCAAGAGTTCTAAACACTCCACTCTATGCTCACAACTAGTGAACTCGTGAATTGACGATTCCGAAGGATTCCTGAGCTCGGCCCAGTTTTATTTCCTTTTTCAAATGACTTTGAGGTAGATCTTCACTGTTTTTATTTTCCAATCTTCCTTCCACGATACTATATCTCTCTCTCTCTTTCTTCATGTCTCCCAACCCTCATTCATGGAGCACCCCGCGGTTTAGCCGTGCGCGTTAAATCACTCACCACGACCGCGATGGGGAAATGTATTAAGTTTGGAGATTAGAATTCCGGTGCAGACAGCAGCTATCTTGAGTTTGGTTTATCCTCCGGGTTTTCCACATTCTCTCCAGTCAAATACCAGGATAGTACGTTATTTTGAAGTCCCTGAGCACCTACCCCATATCCAAGCTAAGTAGTTACAGCCACACATACTAATACGGTCATCCCAGAAACAAATGTTATCCTACAAATTGAGTTGTTCATGATGATTCATTAGAGGTTTTGCGACATTTTGGTCATGTAACTTCGTGTACTTGGTTACGTGTGTGGCATTTATCTTTTAACTTGATTCACTGTGATGGCTTAAGTTAGGTAACATCCCACTGTTAGAAGTGGAAATCCAGGGAAAATCACTTCTAGGATGGCTGAGGTAGGAATCGAACCCTTCTCTTCTCAGTTCTGCCTCACGAGGCTGAGTGTACCCCGTTCCAGCCGTCAGACCAGAACTAAATTTCTTTGCTGAGCCGGGAATCGCGCCCGTGCCTACACGGTGACAGCCAAGAATACTAGCCACTACACAACGAGGCGTAACACAAAAATTGAACAAAACCGAAGTACACGGGGCTGATATTCAATATGTCCCAAGTCCCTCATACGTGATATTGTAACTACAACAAGAATAACAACAACAACAACAACAACAACAACAACGCTGCTTTACTTGCATTACAATTGATTAATATTACAAACATTTGAAGAGCAAACGTGTCCTGAATTATTACTATCAGCCAGTTCTTTGCGCCAGAAAGACACCATTACCCTCCCTCAGCGAGCTGCGCTTGAAACCCATTTCCAACCTTCCGTTCTGAAGTTAACTGCGGAAATTACAACCAAGGACGTTAATTTTTACATCCTACGAGTGTTGAGGTTTACAAGGAGCATAGAACCTGGGGTAAAACTAACATAAATACCTCAGTTTTACTCGTGTGATAAACTGTGTACTGTAATTGAACATAATGCACGTCTGAATTGGTTACTTTACTTTTCGCCTGTTGAGGTCTTCACGGCTAGCAGCATCACGGGACGATTTACCGGGTTGCCTACAATGTACGGCGTAGCAGCTATAGTAGTCTTGCCAAGCCTGGTGGGAACTGCTGTCATGTTGTTTTAATAAAATTATAGCTTGATACATTTCGCCAACAGGCATAATTATGCACGTCGTATGTGTACCGTATTTGTCTGAAACCTGATTATTGTGGTCACCGTGATACTGTACATAGTTGTAATTATTAGAGCCTAGAATAGATAACAAGAGTTTAGTGCTTTTCAGTCGGTCAACACGAATGTACCCAAAAGAGATGGGTTATGCCCTAATCCTGAAATAAATTACATGAGATTAATAAAACACTAGGATGACCAGTTTCGATCGTCAAGCGATCATCATCAGATCCATTACACTTAGGCTACAAAATCTATGTTTGAAATACAGGTGAAAATATTTACAATATGCACAATTATTTAGTTGCAGTATTGGTACTGCAACTGTCAGTGTATGCTAAATGCAGTATATATGTTAGGTGAAATGCTAAATGGTGATAGCTATCCGGAGATTGTACTTTAGAGAGATTATATGGTTGTAAACTATGGTTAAACTATAAAATTTTTGGCTAACTACTTATCTGATTGTCTTCCGTATTACAGCTACTCGCAGTTTTCGTGCTCACTGGAACTCGCTGTGCGGTCGACTGCGGTGGTTATCTTAACGACTGGTTTTTCCCCTGCCTCCTCCCCCCTGTCCCTACGTGCTGTGGGGAGTGATAGCGATGTGTTTATGTGAGGTGTTGCCAACCTAGATAAGATGTATGTTATTGAATGAGGTGGGTCCACAACTATTAAAGACCGTGGATTGGCCCTCGCCACGCGTGGAGCATAACCCATTCGAACTAAGCGTTGACGGTCTTATGAGGACGTCCCGGCACCTTTAATACTGCCGCGAATATGGGCCTTGGTTTATTGCAGAAGCAAAGTACATCGTACACCTGATCCAGATAACATTTACCTATTAAAAAACCCCTAATTTCCCCCCTTTTTTATCTAGCTTGGCTGTGTCGCTAAATTGTGTTTTGTTTCCGACAGGGTGTGTTTTTAGTAGCGTGAAGAGGGGTGAGCTCTCCATGAACGTGTGTTCATTTAGATTGTTGGGATTGTTTCGTTTGGCTAGGTGTATCTCGATTGCTTCCTTTATGTCAAGAGCTCTGCCTTTCGATTCGTGATGGATTATTTTAAGGTCCGACTCTATGTTGGTAAAGCTGTGCCCTGCGTCACACATATGTTCGCACACGGCTGAATGTGTTCCGTATCTTATCGCATTCCTATGTTCATTATAACGTGTGTCTACTCGCCTTCCACTCTGCCCGATGTAATTAGCTTGACAATCGGTGTCTTGGCACGTTATAGAATATACCCCTGACCTTGAATACGGGTCACGTTTATTTAGATTACTATTTAGGAGGTGCCTAGCGGTTGTGTTTTTCGACATGAAAGCTATCTTTATGCCTTGTTTTTTGAATAGGTTAGTGATTTTATATGTATTCGCATTCACATAGTTGAAGCGCGCAAATTTTTTCTCATTACTGTCCGGTTTGGGAATCGTTTTATCTTTATTTTTATGTTTGGCTATAATTTGATTTATTTTGCTTGGCGAGAAGTTGTTTTCCTTTGCTATTTGCATAATAGTTCTTATTTCCTTATTATAGTTGTCTTTTGACATGGGTATGTTTAAAGCTCTGTGCACCATTGAATTGAAACCCGCTAGTTTGTGCGTACTGGGGTGATTAGACTGATTGTCGATTGCATGCGAGGTTTGTGTTGCTTTCGGGAATATGGAATATGAAAGGTCGTTGTCTTTACGTTCAATAGTTATATCGAGATAATTTATTTTCCGGTCTATTTCGGATTCCTTAGTGAATTTGATAGAGTGGTGAAGGCTATTAATGGATTGGAGAATTGTTTCTTCGCTTGTTAGTTCAGTATCGTAGATGCAAATTACATCATCTACGTATCTTTTCCATATTACTATTCCCTTTGTTGAAGTCTTTTCTAAGAACGCATTTTCTAGGGCATTGATGAAAATGTCAGCGATTAACCCACTTAGTGGCGATCCCATTGCTAGAATAGATAGTTGATAATGTTGTCGTCCGCCTCGTTGTGTAGTGGCTAGCAATCTTGGCTGTCACCGCTGAGGCCTGAGTTAAATTCCCGGTTTAGCCCAGAAATATAATTCTGATCTGAGGGCTGGAACGGGGTACACACGGCCTCGTGAGGCAGAACTGAACTGAGAAGAGGGGTTCAATTCCCTCGCGAGGCCATGGTTATCCCTGAATTCCCACCTCTACTCCAGGCAAATGCCGGGATGGTTTCTAACTTAAGGTCACGGCAGCCCCCTTCCTCACATGCATAACAAATACACACATACCGTGTCTTGTGCGAAATTTTGCATATTAACTCCGAGATGCTCATCAGCGAGCTCTTGTCTTGCGGACTACCAAAGGAGTAGCAAACTGAGGGCTACCTCAATTCTTACCTAGAACATCGGACCTTTACTGCGAGAGCCAAACGCTCAATCAGTCTTTCACCTGCCTATAAAGGCTTCCAAAATGATTGTATATTAAATTTCAGGGCCAAGCAACTTTTCTATGTCTACGCTGTGTTTTGTGCGGAGTTTCATTGGCCGTGAAAGGCAAAATACCAACTTTATTGAAATATAAGTTTGCCCAATACACACAATACTTCATACTACACAATAACATAGGTTACTAAACAGGTTCCTCACACGCCCAGGTACGTGGGGATAAATGACATCGATGTCAAAAGCTCCTAAATGAATTAACAACTACAGTATATTGTATATTGGCTTTCACGGCCAGTGAATTAAAACTAAGCAATTTTCTAGGTTCATGCCGTGTCTTATGTCGGGTTTCACCTAGGACACCAATCTGGCTCATCATCGGGCTCTTGGTGCCGTGCCTGGACCCCCACAGGAGTAGTGAACTGCGCGCTACCTCTCATTTTATGAAGCGCACTTGTGCCTCTTAACTGCGAGTGTTAAAAGCTCAAGCAGCTTCACCTCCCTATGAAGGCTTCCAAAAATATGGTATATTGTCTTTTACGGCCAGTGAAAAAAAGGTGGAAGCCCTCATAGGGAGGTTAAAGCTGCTTGTGCTCTTAGCTCTCGCAGTTAAGAGGCGGAGGTGCGCTTCATAAAATGGGAGGAAGCGCACAGTTCGCTACTCCTGTGCGGGTCCGGGCACGGACACCAAGGGCCCGCTGATGAACCAGATTGGTGTCCTAGGCGAAACCCCACACAAGAGATGGCATAAACCTAGGAAAAATTCTGAGTTTTAACAACTATATTGTTACAATTACTCAGGTTACTGGACTGCACTCCTCCATTGCAGTTATACTACATGACTTAACGAATTGCGATTTTCGTGCAATGGGTAAACGTTTCCGGAGTTTTCTTCCTTGAAGTATTGTTTCTTTAACATAACGAGGATCTGTGGGGAATTAAAGGTACATTCACTAGACTGTACGCCGCGTAGTAGTTGTGCATGTTAAATCACTCACCAAAACCGTGATGAGAAGTTCCAGCAGGTCCGGACATGAGAGATTTGAATCCCGGCGCTGTAGGTGGCTATCTTTAACGTGCTTTCCTCCGATGTTTTCCAAGCTCTTCCCCAGATTTTTCCACACTCTCTACAGGAAAATGCCTGGATGGTACCTTATTTCAAGCCCCAAGCAACCAACCATACCCCCGACCCAAATAATTACAGTTATGCACCCTACTACAGTCACCCATAAATCATTGGTTATCAGTACGACCCGGACTCTTACAACCTATTCTTTTCCTTGGCATTTTTGATGAACAGATTTCGGTATGTATTTATGTTTCGCACTTCTTGGGGCTAGATATATGAATTTCATAGGATCTAAATATGTCTAAATGAGGGTTTGTGATCTAAAATGTCCTAAATCACAGTCTTCACTTCTTCAGATGATACATACGTAGCCTACTTACCCGAATATAAAACAACCCTTCTGGGCTATGTGTGTAGTTATCTGTTGCAATGCAAATAAATGACAAGAGAAACCGTGAGATCTATTCTATGTATGTTTTCTATTGAGTAGTTTTTGATAGGGTAAACTCATGAAAAATGTGTACGTTTAAATAAATCTTACTGAAATAATAAAATAGAACGATAGTAGGAAGTCGTTCACTACAGACAATTATTATTATTTGGACAAGCTTTTGCTTACGCTGTTAACAAATACCAGAAACAAAGTAAAATATTCTGTGCTTTATGATAGTTATTGATAAGGTGTACTTTACGGAATTAGGTGATAAATAAATGTAACTAAAATACAAAGTACATAAGAATTATCAGTGTTAGCATTTATTCATAAGAGCCTATGTTTGGCGTGTAAAAATCTACATCCACTAAAGAAAACTAGGCTGAATGAGCACGATGTCACAAGCCTCTAAATTAATCAACAGCAACTCTATTTATAGGTTAGGCTAAACTAACAAATGCCTGCAATCCAGACAGGCGCGTTTTCAATCTCCACTATCAATGGTTCACGCCATTACCACAGCCCACTTCAAGTGTTACACGACTACCGACGTTGAGGTAGTGAAGGCGTGGTAATTATTGTTATTGTAATGGACAAAGTCAGCAAGTTTAAGTTTAAGTGAACAGTAAGTGTAAGTTTTATAGTTTCAATTTTAGTTTCAGTTTCAGTTTAATTTTAATTTTAACCTTAACCTTAACTCCTTAACCTTAATCTTAACTTTAACTTTAACTTTATAACTTTATAACTTTATAACTGTATAACTGTATAACTGTATAACTTTATAACTTTATAACTTTATAACTGTATAACTTTATAACTTTATAACTTTATAACTTTATAACTTTATAACTGTATAACTTTATAACTTTATAACTGTATAACTTTATAACTTTATAACTTTATAACTTTATAACTTTATAACTTTATAACTGTATAACTTTATAACTTTATAACTTTATAACTGTATAACTGTATAACTGTATAACTTTATAACTGTATAACTTTATAACTTTATAACTTTATAACTGTATAACTGTATAACTTTATAACTTTATAACTGTATAACTTTATAACTTTATAACTTTATAACTGTATAACTGTATAACTTTATAACTTTATAACTGTATAACTTTATAACTTTATAACTTTATAACTGTATAACTTTATAACTTTATAACTTTATAACTTTATAACTTAATAACCTTATAACTTCAAGTTCAATTTCAATTTTACTTTTAATTTTAATTTTGGTTCTTAAATGTTACATTTTAACTTAAATGTTAATTTTAACAATTTCAACCAACATTTTATTTAAGTTTTTTTTTATTATTATAAAAATTTATATATATTTAAATTTTAGTTTTATTTTATAGAAAAAACAAGTAGTTCCGTGAAGAACTATACAGCCTATTTTCATATATCCTGCTCATGTTAATTTCCTCTATCAACATACAAAATTTCAGTTTAATTGCTGTAACAGATTCGTAGATATTGAGAACCGTCTAAATATTTCAGATGGTCGCCAGGTTGGATTTTTATTTTTGTACTATTACATTAAGATTATTGTGTACGTGTGGTATTCAAACTTCAATCGCATGATTAGAACACAAGAAGTAAAAACGAGATTTTAAAATTACGCACAGCAGCCATCTTGTGATTATGCAAACAATTGAAATAAATTAGATGCCAATAGATCAACATTTGTATAAGCATTTAACGTGCAACGTTTCACAGCACTCGGATAGTTAATTCGCGAGAAACGTCCATTTAAATATTTATACTTCGCGTCGCCGCCATGTTGGATTTGTGCTCACCAGGTTAATGAAAGTCCTATAAGTGAACATACGTTCATAGTCTCTATGAACATAAACAAATTCAGTTTGGTTGCTGTAAAAGATTCATAGATATTGAGAACCGTCTAAATATTTCGGAAGCTCGCCATTTAGGATTGTTATATGCATAGGCCATAGAATTATGTACCATTCAATGACAATTATTGCCTAGGTTCATTATTCAAACATTCACTTCGATCGCATGATTACGACACAAGAAATAAAAACTTAATTTTAAAATTTCGCTCAGCCGCCATATTGAGGTTATGTAAACAATTGATTTAAATTAGATGGCAGTGCATTACAATCTGCAAAATCATTTACTGTACCACATTTCACTGCGCTCAGAGAGTTAAATCACGAGAAAAATCTATTAAAATATTTCAAATTCGCTTGGTCGCCATGTTCGTTTTTTACTTTACAAGTTTATGAAATATACATAGATAAACTTATACCAGTACCCTTTATCACCGTACAAAATTGCAGGGTAATATCTGTAATAGTTTCGGAGATATAGAATGTCAGTGAAATATTTCGCACAGCCGCCATTTTGAGGTTATGTAAACAATTGAACTAATTAGACTCCAGTGCATTACTATGTGTATAAACACTTGCTGTACCTAGTTTCATTACGTTTGGATGGTTAAATCGTGAGAAAAGTCTATTTAAAATTCTCAACTTCGCTTGGTCGCCATGTTCGTTTTCTACTTTACAAGTTTATGAAATATACATAGGTAAACTTGTATCAGTACCCTTTATCCCCGTACTAAATTGCAGGGTGATATCTGTAATAGTTTCGGAGATATAGAATGTCAGTGAAATAATTCGCACAGCCGCCATTTTGAAGTTATGTAAACAATTGAACTAAATTAGACTCCAGTGCATTACAATGTGTATAAACATTTGCTGTACCAAGTTTCATTACGTGTGGATAGTTAAATCGCGAGAAAAGTCTATTTAAAAGTCTCAAATTCGCTTGACCGCCATGTTGGTTTTGTAGTCACCAGGTTTTTGAAAGTCTCATAGGTGAACTTCTAGTAGTACCCTTGATCACCGTACCCAATTTCAGGGCGATATCGGTAATAGTTTCGGAGATATTGAATGCTAGTGAAATATTTCGCACAGCCGCCATTTTGCATTGGTGAGACGTAACAGAATTTGAAGGGCACGGTCGAGGTCGCCGGGAATAGTGCTATGAACATACCGAGTTTCATTGAAATCGCTCCAACCGTTTAGATTTTATTAGGGGGGGACACACACACGAATCACACACACACACACACACACACGCACACACACACGGACAAAAGGTGATCTCATAAGCCTATTTTTTCAAAATTGAAAATAGGCTAACAAGATCGCAAGACGCTTTAAAAAGTGCATCCTCTTGGGCCACTTTTGCTTTATTCACGTGGTTTACACACATAATTTTCTCTTCTGTATGGGTAGTTCAATGGAATTAAATTCCTCGCAGATACTGTCCTTGCAGATTTATATGTGGGTAAAATTTCAGCACGGCTGGTTCCCTTGTGAGAATTCGCTGTGCTAAGTCTGTAATGGAAATAAAGAATACTATGTTTTCATCAAATTCAACTATGCTCGTGGGTACCATTTTATTCTAAACGCAAGTTAGGAGCCCGTGACTAAGATGGTACATCTTTACGATGAGATTAACGAGCGAGATATGTGACGTCACACTCCGCAATGCCGTAGCTCCGTATTAATCGACCTCCATGGGGACCACCAGTGGTATTAATCTTATCCCGCGAGACACTACTGCAGATGCATAACTCTGCTCAGGTATTAATAGAGCAATATTTATTCTCACTTGCGCTTCCAATTTTACTGTAAAGTAACCTCTAGGGCAAGGATAGTACTTACGCCCGAGAAGATGGCGCAGGGTTGTTGGGTAACACCTTACACCTAATACCGTTACCAATATCAGCTACTGTTTCAATATAATTAGGATAACGGCGTTATTAGATTAACCGAAGAGAAAGAGTCAGGATGTAGAAAAGATAATTCAGTGACTTCTCAGTTCCAGTCTACTGTATTCTGCAAGATTTAAGTTAATATTATGAGGAAACTCTCCCTAAATCGCTTTGTATTTAGACCGACATTACTATATGGGTTGAGTTTGAGTCTCCAGTGTTTTGACTGGAGTCTCCCTGTCCTGAGCTAATCGTTTCATCTCTACATAGCTACCACACCCTACATCTGAGGTAATCTGTTTAACATATTATAACCTTGGTCTACCCCTACAGTTCTTGTCCTCGCCCTTCCTTCCATAACTAAGCTTGCTATAACTGTGTGTCTTAGTATGTGTCCTGCGAACCTATCTCTTCATTAGCAGTCGCCAGAAACACTCCTCTCCCACTAGTCTTAATACCGCTTCGTTTGTAACCCTATCTACCCATCTGATCTTCATCATTCTCCTGTAACACCACATTTCAAATGCTTCAATTCTCCTCTATTCTGCTGCACAAATAGTCCAAGTTTCACTTCCATAGAGTGCAACGCTCCATACAAAGGCTTTAAAAATGACTTCCTAATACCTAAATCTATATTTGATGTCAACAGATTCCTTTTCTGTAGAAATGCTTTCCTTCCCTGAGCTAACCTACTTTTGATATCCTCTTTGCTTCGTCCATCACTGGTTATTTTGCTTCCTAAGTAACAGAAGTCTCCTACTTCCTTTAGTGATATACGACATCTCCGAACACTGTCATTACAGACAGCGATGAGACTTTTCTCGCTGAAGATCATTCCTGTAGTTGCATATGGTTTGGAAAGTATTTGGCATCACCTTAAGTATAAGCAACTCGTAGAGTTGGAGAAGGTGAAAGCTACCTACCTGAAAAGGGTAATGTGTCTTTCGAAATTCACTCTTTCTCGGTTGGTGTATGAACTCGCGAAAGAGCCTCCTTTTGTTGAAGACCTCAGATTACAGCTGCTCCTGCCATCTACATCGGGTTATGAGAGACTAATGCAGGAAATGAAGTTAAAGAGACGAAGCATATGGCAGGCATTTTATATCACGGATGCGATGACATAGCGGGATTGGACGAGGGGTTTCTATGAGATGAGACACTTGATAACCAGATTCGCGGTGCATGGATTCCACTTCAGGGTGTGTGCAAACAAAATGTACCATCAGCCGGATTGCTGGTGCGTGTGTGCCCTCTGCGGCAAAGCATGTGACAGATATCATGTAATGCAGTGTGATCAGCGGAAGTTATCTCTGTCACAGTTTTGTACTAGTGATAAGTAATTAGTGATGATGATGATGAAGTTCGAGGAAAAGATAAGTCATGTTTAATTCAATTTGATATTTTGTGCTCTAATAAATTTATTATTTAGTTTTTTACCTGCCAATTTGATGTCCATAGAGGTTTCTGATTTATTTCGTCTGGATTCCAATAGGCCTATTTTTTTTTACATTAATTAATTTTCATCATGAATTCTTTCCTCAAGACGGAGTCCATACCATTCAAAAACTCATTCAAATCCACAGGCGTATCAGCCAAGAGGACTATGTCATCGGCAAATCTCAGAGTTGAAATTATGGGTATATTTAGGATATCTCATAGGCCTACCTGTAAGCTGTAGGTAAGTGATATGAGGGTAGCAGGAATGCTTTCTGGTATAGATGCAGCGCGAGTTCTTGGCCGGTGAATAATTCAAACATAAAGCTAAGAGCGAGCTACTTGCACCGTTGGCGTGAGAAGTGCTTCATAGGTCTGGTGATATCCTGGACCTTGTTGGCATTCCTAATGATCTTCCTCCTTCTACTTGTAAACACCTATCGCTGCTTACCACCCTGCTGACATGAATATTCCTATACCGCCCTCAGACTATGGAGGGTGGTATAGGTCCGCTGACTAGACTTGCCGGCATACAGTCCAGCCAAGAACGAGTGTTCGATGTATACAAACGGATGGGAGCAATGGCAGGAAATTACTCGTAATGAAGATATAAAGAGTAAGCTAAGAGACAGTATTAGGCTATGCTAAATGCGCGAACGATAAATGTATAATTACTGTAAAGGAATATGAGTTTCCTCCCCTATAGGCAGGTGTGAACCTCCGAAAAGCTGTTCTGATGTAGAGTTTACATTCATAAGGATAGTTAATTCCTGTCCACCCCTCTTTCACTTTCCCACGTAGCCCTCTGAAGAGAGCCACTCATCCAAGTTAGAACCACGATGAATGTTGCTTAATCGCAGGTTTCACGGGATCCAGTGTATCTACACGGTTAGGCCGTGGCTATAATTGAGTATACCATAAAACGAATGAATCTGAGATTTCGTAATGGTGAAAATATCTATATATAACTACAGTTGTCACCAACGTCATCTCATGCGCCCGAGATACCAACATTTGGGGTATACGCAGAGGTCAACCCAAGCGAAGTGCAAGAGTCTTACAGTGGGGAAACCGTCTTGTTGATCACGGTACCTCTTACGCCAGGTAAGTATGCATGGACCAATTGGATAAGTCAAATTTAGCCCCCCATTTTGTGATTTATGTGACCTTCTCACATGTTAGCTTGCCACGGTGGGTGAGTGGTTAACGTATCGGTCTACTAACCCCAGGCTTGCAGGTTTGCTCCTGGCCGTGGTAAGAGATTTTTGAAAGGCAGCAAAAATTACTACACGCATGTCATACGATGTTGGCATGTCAAGAACCCATTTGAATTCAGTAGGCCGTGTTCATAGTGGCAAAATTAATCTCGGGAGTTTCCGCCAACACAACGATCCTCATTTCTCTACTAGAAAGCGCTATAGTGTTCAAGGAGGTTAGATATCTAACCTCCTTGACTTTCATAGTACTTCAAGGAACAAGGAAATTCGATATGCAAGCTACCCTCAGGGTGTGAAATAACAAAGCTTGCACCCGGCACCCAAGGCCATACGATATTATTATTATTATTATTATTATTATTATTATCATCATCATCATCATCATCATCATCATCTCACCTGCTGTTCCCAAGGTTGCAGGATCTAATTCTGGCACTGTCATTTGGCATTTGAGGAGGGAAAGTGTCAGTAGATTTACTGGTAGGTAAAAAAGAACCTTCAGGGCAAAATTACGGCCCCCCGGCATCCTTAAGAGCCACAGTAGTTTAAAGGGACGTAAACCTAATTACATTATTATTCGTTTTATTGAGTGTATAAATAATTAATGTACTTTATTTCATAGCGGCTTCGGTGGCGTAGTCGGTAGCATGCTGAGCTTCTATGCCCAAGATTGCGGGTTCAAACCCGACCGAAGTCGTCGAATTTTTTAAGAGCTTTAAAATCCTTCAGTATGCTTTCCTTCGGAGGGGAAGTAAAGCCGGCGGTCCCATGTCATAGATTTATGGCATGTAAAAGAACTGTCCACTAATTAAACTTGTGTGAAGCTAAATTTGCAGGTTAGATTTCGTTGAATGCTCTATCAAAGTTCCAACGTTCACCACTAAGTGTTAGTGGCATCTGGCAGCCAAAGTTGGAACTACTTGAAATTGAACGGAACTTGTAGCTCACGCTATGAATGTCTTCATGGAAGCAGCTACAGACTCTGGCGAGCCGAACATGTCCTCGGACACTCCCGGCATAAAAAGCCATACGATAAATAAAAAAGTAAAAAAATAAAAATCATTAATTGTAAATCCCCGCCGATAACCTAGATGTTAGGCCCCTTAAAACAACAATTATCATCATCATCAATCTTATTTGGGCACACCGACTGAAAAGCTTCCAGTAATAGATTATATTTATTGATAAGGATATGCCATATAAATTCAATAATGAAAATGAAAATCCACAGCCTGCTTCCAGTCTCCGACCGGGTCAGGAATGGAATGAATGAAGCCCCCATCTAGCGGCGAGGATATGAACTGTGCCGGCTGCCGAAGCCTGTCGCACTCCTCTGGGGCAATGATTAAATGAATGACAGATGAAATGAAATGATAGTGGAGAGTGTTGCTGGAATGAAATTGTGACAGGGAAAACCGGAGTACCCGGAGAAAAACCTGTCTGCCTTCGGTTTGTCCAGCACAGATCTCACATGGAGTGACCGGGATTTGAACCACGGGCCCAGCGGTGAGAGGCCGGCGTGCTACCGCCTAAGCCACGGATAAATTCAATAATATTCGTAGTTAAATATAACAAGAGTAGTGTTTGAAAGGAACCTGACACAACTAAATCCTTATCAATAATATTGTGAGGTTAAATGTCCCTGAAGTCATGTAGTTGTTAATCCGCTGTGTATGGTATATACATGGACGTTCACTATCTATGCGCATGTTCATATCTACTCATGCATGTCAAATTAAGATAATTCCACACACACCACAAAAACGGAACAAAACTAGCGCACAGATAAACCTTACATAGAACGGTAATAGTAAAACACGACGAGTATGCATGGAGTTTCAGGTGAGTACACGAAAATAAAAGTTAATAACTCGAGATCATTTTAACTGCGGAAAATTTGTTTCACTATAGTTTTGTTTTGGTGGCTAATTCGTGCATTTAGAAACCCTTCCCGAGTTGAACCTGCCGGCTCAATCAGTCCGCTCACATCTCTTCTTTCAATTTTATCAACTCTGATTGGTCCTCGCCGAGTGGATGCGCTGTGTGGCAGAGTGCTGACATCACGACGTAAGAGGATTTCACTCAGTGGTTCAAAGCATATTGCTGCTGAGATTATTTAATGCACAGAATGAGAGGACTAATTGAGATCTTGTACAAAGCGCAAGGAGTACATCGAAGGGCGTTCTACGCTCAGTGACTTTTATTACGTATTAACAATCTCACATCCATGCCATTAACCACCAGTACAGTATTGTACTGATGATCTCAATATCGCAGGTTGGTTTTCTGGCTTAGGGTGGGAAAATTCCATGGTGCATACTGTCATATATATCGACAAGCTCTAATGTCTTCTTGTGCGTTCAAGGCTAAATTAAACCTGTGCGAATGCGATACTCACTACAGTGTATTTAGATATCATCACGAGTTCCGACAATTCTACTTTCTAAGAAGGGTAGGCCATAATTGTATGATGTCCACTCGTTGTCATAAAACACTGTAAATTATACGCATACGGCTGAATGTGTTCCGTACCCATGTCAAAAGACAATTATAATAAGGAAATAAGAACCATTAAACAAATAGCAAAGGAAAACAATTTCCCGCCAAGCAAAATAGACCAAATTGTAGCCAAACATAAAAATAAAGATAAAATGATTCCAAAACCGGACATTAATGAGAAAAAATTCACGCGCTTCAACTATGTGAGTGCGAACACATATAAAATCACTAATCTATTCAAAAAGCAGGGCATAAAATAGCATTCACAACGAATAATACGACCGGGAGGCACCTGAAAAATAGTAATCCAAATAAACAAGACCCGTATTCAAAGTCAGGGGTATATTCTATTACATGGCAAGACACTGGTTGTCAAGCTAATTACATTGGACAGAGCGGAAGACGAGTAGATATACGTTATAATGAACATAGGAATGCGATAAGATACGGAACACATTCAGCCGTACGCGAACATATGTGTGACACGGGGCACAGCTTTACTAAAATCGAGACTGACCTAAAAATAAGTCATCACGAAACGAAAGGCAGAGCTCTCGACATAAAGGAAGCAATCGAGATTCACCTAGCCAAAAAAAAAATCCCAACAATCTAAATAAACACACTTTTATGGAGAGTTCACCCCTTTTCATTCTACTAAAAACACACCCTGTGGAAAACAAGACACAACTTAGCGATAGAACCAAGCTAGATGAAAAAAAAGGGGGGAAATAGCGGTGGTTATAGGTAAATGTTATTTGGATCAGGTGACTATGTACTTTTTTCTGCAATAAACCTAGGCCGGTATGCACGGCAGTATTAAAGGTGCCGGGACGTCTTCAATAGACCGTGTACCACTTAGTTTGAATGTCCTTTTAGTCCACGCGTGACGAAGACAGTTCCACGGTCTTTAATAGTTGTAGATCTTCCTGTATTCAATAACATACATTCTTATCTAGATTTGGCAACGTCACACAAATAAACATGGCACTGACCTCAGAAATAAAATAGGAACAAAATGGGGAGAAAGGGAAAAACCAGTTCCGAGCAGTTAACACCCGGGTTAGTCGACCATAACTGTTGCCAGAGTGAACTGCTTGAAGTTCCAGATAGGGAGACAACCGGATAAGTATCAGCCTGTATTATTACAGTATAACCACAGTTGATTTTGTATAATCATATTATCACCCCCAACAGACAAATTCCGGAATTTTATCACCATGTTAGAATTTCACCTAACATTAGACATACTACATTTAGCATACACCGGCAGTTGCATTACCAACACTGCAACTAAATAATTGTACATATTGTATATATTTTTCACCTGTATTCTCAAACATAGATATTATAGCCGAAGTGTAATGGATCTGATGATGATCGCTTGACGATCGAAACTGGTCATCCTAGTGTATTTATTAATCTCATGTAATTTATTTCAGGATTAGGGCATAACCCAGCTCTATTTGGGTACATTCATGTTGACCGACTGAAAAGCACCAAACTTTTGTTCCACTGTTCTTTTGGTATTCCGATAGTCGACAGTAAATAAATTACGCAAGTAAGATAATTAAGCAATCAAATCATGCAGGCAGGTAAGCAAAGTACGCTAGTAAGAAAATTAAGCAATCAAATCATGCAGGCAGGTAAGCGAAGTACTCAAATAAGAATATTAAGCAATCAAATCATGCAGGCAGGTAAGCAAAGTACGCAGGTAAGAAAATTGAGCAAGCAAAATGAGCAGGCAGGTAAGCAAAGTACGCTAGTAAGAAAATTAAGCAATCAAATCATGCAGGCAGGTAAGCAAAGTACGCTAGTAAGAAAATTAAGCAATCAAATCATGCAGGCAGGTAAGAAAAAAGTACGCTAGTAAGAAAATTAAGCAAGCAAAATGAGCAGACAGATAAGCGAAGTACTCAAATAAGAATATTAAGCAATCAAATCATGCAGCCAGGTAAGCAAAGCACGCAAGTAAGAAAATTAAGCAATCAAATCATGCAGGTAAGCGAGCAAAATACACAAGAAAATTAAGCAAGTAGACAAGCAAGTAAAGCAAACAAGTAAACGAAGAAATAAATAAGCAAACAAGCAAACAAGTAAACGAACAAACAAATAAGCAAACAAGCAAGTGAGTAACAGAGCAAACAAGCAACGAAGCAAACATGTGAATTTATGCGGCAATATCTCGTTACGATGCGCGAGTGGTCTACTGCTTTACGTGGAATACCCGTATGGGTATAATTTTTCGTGTTACGCGTTAGGGGACATCTGGACTGACAATCATTCTAACAGCGGCTACCTAGATCGCCTCGCTATCACGCCCCAGACAGAATGAACAATATAAATAATTATCCTTACCTTGGACGTTCTTTTAGAGTTTTCCGATATAAACCGAAGGATATCTATTGCCCCTTACAACCCGCTTTTCCATGTAACATTGTATCTTTCTAAATTAGTCATGTCCTTGATATGTGAACAACACATAAAAACTTTTCTAGTTGCCAATATCACAGCTTCCGGCTTCTAACATAAGAATGTTGAACAGCGATCCTACATGTTGGCTCAAGTAGCAGCGTGATGTGACGGCAAGCAGATAGAGCTCCTACGGGCACCAGTAGCTGTTAGCTCGATGGCTGCCGATCACCGCCCATGTCCACAACACACGCTGGCAATACAGAATGTAGGACTGTCGACTAAGTCTGTTCGCCGAGTCGAGATAGTGGAAGTAAACACAATTGTACACGTAATTGCAGGGCTGCCCGCAAGGGGTGATAGAGCTGTGGCTGTTGAACGTACGCCAAATTCAGTGCGATTTATTTATTGTTCGATAATGTATTTATATATTGATTTAATTAATTAATAAATTGTTGTTGTTGTTTGAGTCTTCAGTCTTTTGACTGGTTTGATGCAGCTCTCCATGCCTCCCTGTCCTGAGCTAATCGTTTCATCTCTACATAGCTACCACACCCTACATCCGAGGCAATCTGTTTAATATATTCTAACCTTGGTCTACCCCTACAGTTCTTGTCCTCGACCCTTCCTTCCATAACTAAGCTTGCTATTCCTGAGTGTCTTAGTATGTGTCCTACTAACCTATCTCTTCTCTTCATTAGCAGTCGCCAGAAACATCTCTCCTCTCCCACTCGTCTTAATACCTCTTCGTTTGTAACCCTATCTACCCATCTGATCTTCATCATTCTCCTGTAACACCACATTTCAAATGCTTCAATTCTCCTCTTTTCTGCTGCACCAATAGTCCAAGTTTCACTTCCATAGAGCGCCACGCTCCAGACAAAGGCTTTCAAAAATGACTTCCTAATACCTAAATCTATATTCGATGTCAACAGATTCCTTTTTTGTAGAAAAGCTTTTCTTGCCTGAGCCAACCTACTTTTTATATCCTCTTTGCTTCGTCCATCACAGGTTATTTTGCTTCCCAAGTAACAGAAGTCTCCTACTTCCTTCAGCTTTTCACCTGCCAATTTGATGTCCATAGAGGTTTCTGATTTATTTCGGCTGCATTCTAGTATTTTTGTCTTACAATTATTAATTTTCATCATGTATTCTTTCCGTAAGACGGAGTCCATACCATTCAAAAACTCATTCAAATCCTCAGGCTTATCGGCCAAGATGACGATGTCATCAGCAAATCTCAGAGTTGAAATTATTTCTCCTTGAATCTTCACTCCCACTTTACATTTTTCTCTAATTTCCTTCATTGCTTGTTCAATGTAAAGATTGAAAAGTATGGGTGATAAGTTGCAGCCTTGCCTAACACCTTTCTGAATAACAGCTTCTCTCTCATGTCCTTCAGCTCGAATGACTGCTGTCTGGTTTCTGTATAGATTGTAGATTACCCTCCTATCCCTGTACTTTATTCCAATAGATTTCAAAATGTCAAACAATTTAGTCCAATCAACGTTATCAAAAGCCTTTTCTAAGTCTACAAATGCCATGAACGTTCTCTTATCTTTTCTTATTCTACCTTCCAAAATCAGCCTAAGACTTAGTACAGCTTCCCTTGTTCCTACATTTCTCCTGAAACCAAACTGGTCTTCACCCAACTCCCTTCCTATCTGGCTTTCAATCCTCTTGTATATTATTCTAGACAGGATCTTTGAAGCATGAGTAATCAAGCTGATTGTACGGTAATCTTCACATCTGTCAGCTCCCACTTTCTTTGGTATAGGGATGATTACATTCTTCTTGAAATCAGGGGGTACCTCACCTTTCTCATAAATCCTACACACCAAGTGAAATAACCTGATCAGACCTTCATCTCCTATGCAGCGTAGCAACTCAATCGGTATATCATCTATGCCTGGTGCTTTGTTCCTGTTTAAGTCTTCTAAAGCTCTATCAAATTCTGATCTTAATATTAAATCTCCTTTCGCATCCTCATCAGTTTCCTCGTCCCTTTCCATTACATGATTCTCAATCTCCTTCCCCTTATACAAACTCTCTATATAAGCTTTCCATCTCTCAACTTTTTCTTCCCTATCTGTTAGAGGCTTTCCATTTGTGTCCTTAATATTATAGCACTTAGTCTTCTTTTCCCCAAAAGTATTCTTAATCCTTCGATAAGCTGTGTCTACTTTTCCTAATTTCAGACAATTTTCTATACCTGCACATTTTTCTTTCAACCATTCTTTTTCGCTTCCTTGCACTTCTTGTTAACCTCATTTCTCAGACGTCTGTATTCTGCTTTCCCCTTTTCATCTCTTACATTCTTGTGTTTCCGCCTTTCATCCATCAATTCTAGTATATCCTGAGTGATCCACGGTTTCCTACCTATTCTTTCTTTCCTACCAATGTTTTCTTCTGCGGATTTTGTTATTTCATTCTTCAAAAGTGCCCATTCGTCTGCAATTGAAATTTGTTTAGGGTTTTTCATTAGTCCTTCCTTTATACTCTTCTTGAATCTTTCGTTTACATCCTTTACTTTCAGTCTGTCTATTGCCCACCTTTTTGGCTTTTGACTTTTCTTCAGTTTCTTCAACTTTAATCAGCATTTCATTACAACCAGATTGTGGTCAGTGTTTATGTCAGCACCAGGATATGTTTTACAATCCAAAATCGGGTTTCGAAACCTCTGCTTGACCATAATGAAGTCCCATCCATGTGTATATTCTTCTATTGTGGTTATTGAATAAGGTGTTAGCTATGACCAACTCATGATCGGTGCAGAATTCCATCAGCCTGCTTCCTCGATCATTCCTTTCACCTAATCCGAAATCTCCTACTATCTTCCCTTCTCTCCCTTTTCCTACCACAGCATTCCAATCTCCCATTACTATAACATTTTCATCACCCTTGATACACCTCAGAATTTCATCTATTTCTTCGTAGACCTTTTCAACCTCCTCATCATCAGCTTGACTGGTAGGCATATAGACTTGTACCACTGTGGAGCAGGTAGGTTTAGTATTGATTTTTGCTACAATAATCCGTTCACTATATTGCTCATAATATTCCACCCGCTGTCCAAGTTTCCTACTCAATATGAGACCTACCCCTGCTTGGCCTTTGTTTGATTTAGTGCTAATGACCCTATAGTCTCCTGACCAAAAGTCCTGTTCTTCCTGCCAGCGCATTTCACTAATCCCAACCAAATCCAACCTCAACCTATCCATTTCCCTTTCTAAGTTTTCTAACCTTCCAATTCCTAGCAGACTTCTAACATTCCACGCTCCGATCCGTAGAATGTCAGATTTCCTCTTTGTCTCTTCTGTTATGTTAACCCCCTCTCGAGTAGTCCCTACCCGGAGATCCGAACGGGGGACTAGTTTACCTCCGGATTGAAATTTTACAAGGGAGGAGGCCATCATCACATGTAATTATGCATAGAGAGGTGCATATCCTCGGGAATAGGAATACGGCTGTAGTTTCCCGTTGCTTTCAGCCGTGCAGCAGGACGCAGTGTAGCCATTATTTGGCTTATATTATCAATATCTTAACCGTCTATAAGACTAGTAAAGAATTGTTGATTTATTCTGTAAGGCTGCTACTCCCTTTCAGAATAAGTAAAGAGCAATTCTACTAACAAAAATACTAACCTTCTACTAACAATTAAATACCAAAAGTCTACTAACGAAAAAAATACTTAAGTTCCACCAACAACAAATACTACCACTAAAACAGTCTGTCACCAGGCACACTCACATGCACCCTCACACATCACAGTCTACTGAAACAATGAACTATAACTAACAAACAATGCAACTGCTACCAGACACACTCACACACCACAGTCTAATAGAACAATGACCCATATCTAATAAACAAACTAACTACATACTTACAACTAAAACTAACTACATACTTACTGTACTGTAATTTGAGTTGACAATATTTACAAAGTGCAATTTAGATAGAAAATACTTACAAAATGTAATTTAGATTCAAAATAGTCACAAAATGCAATTGAGAATAAAAGCTTATGTGGATGGAAATATACTGGAATATACTGGTTATCATTGTAACCTTCAAAGACATACTGAAAAGTGGGAAACATATAATGTCAAATCTTACTCATAACTCTATGGCCTTTTATATGAAAATCAAACATGGCGACCATCCAAAATATTTACACGGTTCTATTACAGCAATCAAACTAAAAATGTGTATGTTTATAGAGGCAATTAATATACAGTAAGTGGGATACATGAAAATAGGCTGTTTATTTCTTCATGGAACTACTTGTTATAGATATTTTTACATACTATTGAATATGAAGAGGAAGACTATTAATAGAGCCATTGTAGTCAATAATGACTTGGTTCGTGCAGTGAATGAACGTGTTAATGGAAACTAGAAGTTTACACTATGGGATTGTTCCTAAACAGAAGATCGTAGTCACCTCCTTCCCAATTCTAGCGTCCCAATACACACATACAAATTCTACCCATATCCAAGTACACATGGCTGACGACAGTGATGTCCTAACCCACTCACGAACAACAACAACAAGCCACACAAAGTTTTCATCCGTGATAAGAAAACAGGCTAGTAATGCCTATGACAGAAAAGGTTACCTACTGAAGTGGAACAGAGCAGCAGTCTTAACCCTTTCCTTGTTGCATTTCCAGTCACTATATCCCCAGAAATCACCCTATTATTTTAGAATATGAAGTACTGTGGACATGAGTATAAGCTCTTGCACATACTTTGACTATAACCGTTACAAACTGCACGTGGACAAGAGTCTTTTGATAGCATGAAGTTGTAAACCTACCTGGTAACCTTATCCTTTGATTACCACAGCAAGTTTACAATTTTAGTGTTATATATAATTCCAACAATGAAGAGGAATGTTTTTGTTAAACAAGTAATCTCTCTGCAGGATGAAACTGATCTCAGTGGGAACAATAATTTTGAAGAAATGTTAATACCAGTGATCAAACTAGATACACCATCAACACTGAGTGATGGAGATTTAAAAGAGGTAAGTGCCTTATAGGGTTACTACTTGTTACATGTTATATAGAACTTCACCTGATCATCATACTTCTTATGGATTCAAGAATTGTATATTTAGTTCATTCTGATGACAACTGGAAGTTGCCAGCTGCTAGGTTGTGTATTGTACAGTAAGTACAAATAATGTCTCACCAAAGCTGGTCTCAATCCCATGACCTATCTTTATGTATGTCATTGCTCTATCTACCGAGCTAAAGGAGGAGAGATCTTAATTGTCATAAGTGAAGGGTACATTGTGTGAAGCCAGCATATCCTTGGCACAATCACGTTTTAATAGTTGCCTGCTGTGAACTTTGTATTTTTGTGTGATAAAGTATTTCAGTGTTCTTGGTATGCCAAATAATCCGGGGTACTTACTGTACTCAAAGCAGATGACTGGTAAAGATCCCATCATGAGAGAATTAGTGGGGAGAAGATTTTAAAACCTCTACTATTCCTTTCTGTGGTCTTCTTTGGCTTGTCACTTAAACTTGAACTCCATTCAATGGCAGGACAGGAATGGTTCTATCTTGAGGCAATGGCCACCCTAAGCATGAAGGTTAAAAAGATACTCATTTAGATGATTAATAAGTTCTTAACAGCTTATGACAGGCAACACTATACAGTGCAGCAAGTCTTGTCTTTTCTAGGGTTACGGCATGACTAATGATCTCGGAGCTTCTTGGCTACCCTTGTCTGGCAGTGCCGATGACGTGAACTGGGCGTGATTCCCTGTCCGGGTAGCAAGATTGCAGTTCCTAGTTCACTTTTAGCATTGGAGAAGGACACAGCTTCCTGATTGGCTATTCTGACGAAACACGTCTGCAGCAAAGGATGTGATTAGTTAGCGTAGTTATAGGGTGGAACCTATCAGCGATGTCGTTCCAGGTTTGAAAAAAACATATAGAACTCCCGCTGTTTTAACTTCGTAATTTCTTGGTACCCGTATAAATTGTAATGCGCCTTGATATAGTTGCATGATCATTGTTCCTAGGCCATAAGTGTTTCCATATCTTCTTAAATCAAGAAGAATCATTACCAGAATGATTTTCATCGATTAACACCCCCTTGTAGCCTACCATTTGGGTGACTCTACATATAGGGGACACTTTATGGTCCTATGGCTGTATAGAGTTTATTATTTTATCAACTGGGGAAACCACGTTAAAAAAACGCGCCATGTACTCAACCTCAGGTGGTGTGGAAACGAGTATTCAGTCAGACCGACCCTCGCTTAAGATCGTCTTATTAACAATACAGTTCTCTGAAAAATGTATCATTGTATACATGAATATCTTACAAATAGACTAGATTTTAACAACATTTTGAGAATTGAACAAAACACCAAAAAAATGCGCAATTTGTCATTAACATGGATGCCCCTCGTCATCACTTCCTGAGTGTTTGCTATTGCATTTATTGAAGTATGAGGTTTCTTTTCGTTATGAACGCATAAATTTGACTAGCATATAAACCTTAACTTAAAGGAACGATATCGCTAATAGGTTCCACGCTATATCTACGCTGACTAATCACATCCTTTGCTGCAGTCGTGGTCCGTCAAAATAGCCAATCAGGAAACCATATCGCTCTCCCATGCTAAATGTGAACTAGAAATTGCAATCTCGCGTCCGGGTAGCCAGGGACACTGTCTCGACTCGGCAAATAGACTTCACACTGGACACCGAGGCAGACCGGAGCATGCGACATAGCGCTAAACTACCGAGCTACGTACAATAAATGGGGACGGATAACGACGTCTTTGGTGGCTCATGTCATCATATACCACACCTAATATAATTAGTCATAAATAAAATTTATATGCTAACACGATTCTACCCAAATTCTAATGGGCGTAGTTCCCTAAACTAAAAAGAAATTAAATGAAGTTAATATTACCGACAGTAGTGGCTACGCAGGCTAAAGCTCAGCATTAGGTCATGGGGCCAAGCTCTCTGCTGACTCGGTAGACGCGTGGGTTCGAGCCCCACCGTCGGCCGTCCTTGAAATGGTTTTCCGTGGTTTCTCATTTTCAACACCAGGCAAATGCTGGGACGGTACCTTCTGACAGGCCACGGCCGCTTCCTTCCACATCCTTGCCCAGTTTCATTCACCATCATTCATTTCATATCACATTAACTCCTCTCCTGAGGTTGGCGTCAGGAAGGGCATCCGGCTGTAAAAACCATCGCCAAAACTACTTCCATCGCATCTCATCCCCGACCCCGTTGGGAAACGGGAATAATAAGGGGTAGACAATACATACAAATTAAGTTAATATTAATTAATTAATAACCCGGAATTAACTATTATTAACCTGATGTTTTTGTTCAGGTTTGGGGAATAACAACCAATACAATTTGGGTACAATCGTGTTGACCGACTGAATAACATTTACATTTAATTTGCTAAGACAACACCTCAAAATTGCTTCCAACACCATAACGTCGTCATAGCACCAGTAACCGATACTACGTTATCAACTAATTATTGATTAGGCAACACAGTAGATGTCTCAAAATTCTCTTGTTGTTGTTGTTGTTTCTTTTGAGAGGATGGACATCGTGGTCATTGCGTATGTGTAAAATTTGCCTCATAGCTTGCGTTATTGTGGTGTTTGTAGTGTGTGTGTCTGTAATTCAGTTGATTATTGGGTAAAAGGTGGCCATAGCCTTAAATTACGAACTATCCCGGCATTTGTCTCGAGCAGAAGTGGTGAAACTATGGAAAACCACCTCCAGTATGGCTGAGGTGGGAATCAAATTTACCTCTTACCATGTTTGCCTCAGGCGGTTGAGTGCATCCCGTTCCAACCTTCAGACCAGAATTAAATTAAAATATTATATTTTATAAATAGATCGTACTGGAAACATGTTGCCTTAACAACCAATTTGTTTTCTTATTGTTGTCTTTTTTGCTTTGCATTGGGAAGTTAGTTTACAGGCCACTCTATCAACGCAGTTTGGACTTGATCCACACTTTTATCTGTGAGACAGTGAATAGTGTCACACAGAAATGGTCTCACACAGAATCATACCAAACATAACACGGATATTTTTTTTTGTGTGTGTTTAGTGGGAAATAAATTATCTGTCCACATATCACAGAAACTACAGTGCATCCTGTGGTGCCAGTTTTGCTTCTCTCACTATTGATAGCAATATCAAATATCAATAAGGCAAAACTGCAAATATGGGATCAAAGCTATATATTCTCTCACTTGGCCAGTATGTTTAAGCGAAGCTACATTGCAATATTATAAAACTCGTACCCACGCAACTTCCTTTTTACATGGAATACGGATCATTCGACGGGACTCACATGCATTTCTCCTACAATCAGCCAACAACACGTTGGCGGCTTCGGTGGCGTAATTGGTAGCAAGCTGAGCTTCTGTGGCCAAAATCACGGGTTCAAACCCGACCGAAATCATCGGATTTTTAAGAACGTTAAAAATCCATAAGGATGCCTTCTTTCTGAGGGAAAGTAAAGCCGGCCGGCCCATGTCATAGATTTATGGCATGTAAAAGAACTTTCCACTAACTAATATTGTGTGAAGCTAAAATGTGTTGGTTAGATTTGATTAACGCTCTATTAGTTCCAACGTTCGTCATCAGATGCTGGTCGCGGTGGCACCTAGTAGACAATTATGGGGCTGGGTGTCGTTGACGGTAGCATTTGGTAGTAATATTAAGAACTACTTGAAATTAATCGTCTGCAGTCCTTACCTGAATTACAGATAACACACACTAATACAGCTATAACAATTAACACCGGTTATCAGACAGATTCTACACACAACCAAAGTACACGGGGCTACATGACCGCGTTGTCACACCCCCTAAACTGAGGAACAAACCAGCAACAGACAATATTTACTCCCAGCACTCACGACACCCTGGGGCACGAACTGGTCGGCACACTGGGACCTGGCTGACACTCACTGTCTATTTTATCATTTTAAATGATCTTGTCGACTTCGTCGTTACGCTGGGGTCTGGCGTTACGTTACGGTGACGGGACGAAATGTACCCAGATGCACAGAGGTGTGTGACGTCATAGTACCGCTTGGTGCATGTGTTCCCCGACAATCTCTAATTCGTTAGTATAAGACAAAAATCCCCGATTCTTGGATGTCACGGGTAATCTCGAGAACCACTGGATGGATTTTGATGCGGTTTTCAAAATTCTGTAAAGGATATCTCGAGGAAAGATTCTGTATAAAATAATTTACTTATGATCAAAGGAAGCTAAGCAGTAACGATTTCAGTGAAAAAGTCGAAAACAAACTTGGCGTCCGTGCGCTTCTTAAGCTTACGCTGGGCAAACCGATAAAAATATCAATATACTATGAGTGTAAGAATTGGTCAGCATGAAAAGTTCTACAAAATTGTCCACGAGAGCATATCTCTCTATTCAATACATCGCCCACTTTAAGTGTTTTTAGACTGGATGGAAGGGGCAAGTCCCCGCACGCTCTGGTGAGCGTGCGGCAACCCGCGCGCTTGACCTTGCTTTGCCCTTGGTTTGCACTTGCCGTTCACGAGTAATTTGAAACAAGATAAGCAAGATAAGTATTATGCAGATAATTTTCCAACATGTCAAGAGTCTTTGGCTTCGAGCGAAGCGAGAACCTCCAGCCTTTCTAGCATTTTTCAACATTTGTAGCATTTAAATTGATACAAAGTCTAGTCTTTCAGACTGACTGTCACTTTTTTCTCAAAATCAGCAGGGACGGATGTAGACTGTTAGTTTTTTTTTTTTAAACCTTTTAGCAGACAAAGTAGCGGTCGCCATCTTTGCAACAAAAAAAAGTAAAATTAAGTAATTTCCTCAATTGTGCCAAAAGCTGAAGGAATAAAGGGCCCAAAAAGGTTTCAAATTTTGAGTCTTGAAGAGTTCTATCAAACTAAAAAACCAAAGTTCGAAAATCACTTCCAGCCTAAATGCAGTTCCGAAAAAAACAGCCTAAAATCGATTGTTTATTAACTCGTTTTCTTTATTATTCAAATCCTAGCCAAATTCACCTATTTGTATAATTCTTTCTTTAATGTGTTCCTTGCTTCAATACTCTAAGGCGCTGTTTGCTTTTTTTTTTTTTTTTTTTTTTTGAAAAATGTTCACACCGGAAGTAGTTAAAAGGGCATAAGTGAAACTCTGCATTAACTCACACTAGCGCTTGTAGTGGTAGAAAAGGCAAAATGCTAGTCTTATCGACCGGATATGATTGACTTTCATTGACGCACACTAACACTCGTAGTGGTAGAAAAGGCAAATTGCTAATCTAATCGAACGGATATGGTTGAGTTTCCGCTGAACAATCAACAGTCCAGTGGGTGTTATGAAGCTGATAACTCGTAAGAAACGTTTAGTGAGTCCTTTACGTTTGGAAGAGTGGAGAAAACAGTTACAATTAATTACAAATGCACCAAAAAAGGATTAGTGATCATGGAAGGTCTAGTCTCTGACATTAAAAGATGTTTTCAACATTGAGTTGCTTGCCTGAGGGGCTGGAACTGTGGACTTTTTAAGAGCACGAGATCTGGGTGCCCTTTTCCATTATTATTATTATTATTATTATTATCATTATTATTTAGTATTCTGCCCGAAGGCAGGCCCGTGCCTCCGAAGAGGCTATCCTCAGCCAGAGTTTACGTGAGGTAGGGTGGCCAGGGCCTTAGCGCTCCTACTTTCCCCGCCAACGGCACGTGGTCCCACTGAACTGGCATACCATCCAAGGTCCAACCACGCCCAGTGCTGCTTAACTGCGGAGTTCTCATGGGATCCGGTGTTTCAACATGGCCAGGCTGTTGGCCTTCTTCCATTACAAGTAGCGTTATCCTGCGTGAAATTTGAAACGGAATTGATAAAGAAATCTTGGAAGGTTACATTACAGTGGTTACGTTAACATGCAGCTGTACTAATGAAGTGAGATGTGAGAGGGGGATTGGCAAAGTTTGGTGGCAAGCGCCAAATCTGCCTCCATAGCAACAGTCAGTGCCTATAAGTAAAGTCCTACGCGGGTGCCGATATCCGCACATTTTTTCGCCATGCGGATATAGTTTGCATGGCTGTGCGGATATCGGATAAGCTGCGGATAATGTTAGGAGTAAATTTGCGGATAGATTTTAGAATACAATTCGAACTTGTTTAATATCATTATTAGGACCCGGATATTTATGAAATATATTTTTCCGTTAAGTTTTTTCTTCATGATAAATGTAAGATGATCTCATTCAATTTGTATGTCATTAAGCCCAACTAACACTCCAAACTGTATAGGGTTGCAATTCTGGCTGTATAACATTCATTTTAAACATAGCACATGACTACCAAGGGCTAAGGGATCGACTTTCTCCTCAAATGTCGAAATGTGTTGCTTTAATACCTTATATAATTATAACTATTAGTGTAATGCCAGTAGATTCGGATAAACGTGTGGATGCCGCTAACAGTCGTGCGGATGCGGGGTGGATGCGGATAAGGTTTTGTTTATCCGCGGAGGGCTCTGGCTATAAGGCAGCAACAAGCCATATCGCTGTCTCCCCTCCACGGGAGATAATGGTCAAACCTCAACTTCCGCTATTATAACTGTTAAAGCGAGTAAACTACTAGGGAAGTCAATTTGCCATTCGAGGATAAGTTTAATTGTTTTATTAAATCTCCTTCTTTTCGTTCGTTGTTATTGTTTCACAGAGTGAATTGCGTTCATATCAGCAAATCATTTATCGACAGTCAGATGTATTTGCTCCAAGTACGCATGATCGTGTTTTGAACTGTATTGCTGTTACATTTTTAAAAGGACACTGGTCATTTGTATTACTTTTTTATTTTGTCGCTGCTAACTCAGCTGTAATATTTCATGACGGGTGGGTGGCACATTCACATCACTTTCATGCATGCATGAAAAATTACATGTTTTCACTTTCTATGACCGACGATTTCAAAACTGCATATTGTCATAAAAATACGTCATGATCCACATTTATTACTTGTCATCGGGATGGTGAATAACTGATACCTGTTCACTGATATCTCATACTTGGGTGGATTTCACATGATTTTTTCTCTTCCTAGATGTAGTCTTTACTAGATATTTCTATCTCGAGAAAGGATGTTTCTCCAGGATCCACATGCGTGGTTCAAGGGAAAATACGTATACTTAGGCAGTTGCCCTCCTTTCAACCGATATGAGCTCGATTCCTGCTTCTGCCAGGAACGATTTAAATCCTGACGTGAGTTTGAAACGGGGTTTTATTACCGTCGTGAGGATAACTGAGAAGAGAGCTTTGACATCCTAATCGGGCATATCCTAAAAGGTTTCTTGGTTCCCAACTTCTACTCTAAGATGGCACGTAACTTAAAACCCTTGCCAACTCCTTCCTAAACCTAGCGTCAATTGCAAGCGAAATCACGAATAATGACTGCACAATGACGCAGTTTATTGGACTGTACACATTTCCACAATCTCCTCCACATGATTCTGGCACAGTTCGATTTCATTATAACTATTATTATTATTTGTTTTCCGCATGCGCTTGCACATTCTCAGCATATTTGCTGGAAAGAAAACATTTACAATCCCAGATATACATCATAAGGAGCAAATTCTCGGTGACTGCATTCCGTAGTAGATTTACACTTTTCCCTCACTCCTTCAGGCTTGATTAGCCTTACTATGCGACAGGTCGAAAGTATGAATGTCTTCTGCGTAGTGTTAAAAAGGCCTGCGTCTAATTTCAACTCTGTGAGAGATTCCTTTGGAGTGAGAGAGAGAGAGAGAGAGAGAGGACGTTGTGAAGGGAGGGGACGTCAGAGAGCTGTATTCTACTCCGTGCGAAACGTTCCCCTGATACTCCCCCAGCTGGTGTAAAGCAAGTTGAGAGTTGAGTGGTCACTCCTAACCTTTGTATAGCGGTCGCTAATAAACATAATCACTTTCAGCCCTCTCACACCCTGGAGGCATGAACTCGTCAGTACACCATGACATCGGGACCTAAGTGGCAGACTGCCAACTCGTAGCCAGTAGCAGTCAAGTGAAGAAACATATAATCACTTCTAACACTCCGGCATCGGGACCTTAATGACAAGCTGCTAACTCCTAGGCAGTAGCAGCCAAGTCAATAAAACCATAATGCATATAAATTGAATTTTTCTTTCTGATGAGAACCGCATTGATGCGTCGTATTTTCTACTCAAGTGGCGATCAATCTTTGAGAGTTTTCACTCTTGTTCGATATCACAGAATGCGACAGTTTTGTACGAGAAATAGTCTCTGGTAGACTCCAAGGCACTGGAATCCCCTTAATGCCTATAAATGTTATGGGCTAACGTCTCTTTAACTGATGTGGATTTAGGGACGCCACAGAGCCAGAATTCGTCCAAGGTGTGGATCCCTTAACATTTTAGTTGGTATAATAAAAGTCACACATGGCTAACAGTCTAGCCTATGGGTAGGAACTGGAGCAAGTAGATTCATTTGTGTACCTAGGTAGCATAGTCCGGAAAGATGAGGTGCAGAGGAGGATGTAAAGAGTCTGATTCGGAAGGCAAATGGAGCATTTATCCAGTTGTATCCTGTATGGTGCAACAAAAACATCTCAAGGAAAATCAAGCTTCGATTATTCAACAGTAATGCGAAGTTAGTCCTCCTCTATAGCTGCGAAACGTGGAAGACAACAAAAACCAGCTATAAGTCTTTGTTAACCGGTGTCTACGGCAAATTTTAAATGTGAGGTGGCCGGATATAAATTCAAATAATGACTTGTGGGAGATAACAAATCAACGATAAATTGAAGAACAAATAATAGAGAGAAAGTGGAGGTGGATTGGCCACACAATATGCAAACAAAATGGAGCGGTTGAGAAGACAGCACTGGACTGGAATCCACAAGGATCACGGAGGTGTGGTCGCCCGTGGAAAACATGGAAAAGAACGGTGGAAGAAGAAGCTCTGGAGGCTGGTGATAATGATCGTGTGGCCTCCGGAGAGATCGAGTGCAAGTTTTTCTAGTTGACGCCCATGGGCGACCTGCGCGTCGTAATGAGGATGCAGTGATGATGAATACGTCACATACACCCCCGAGCCACGGGAATTAACCCCAGGAGATTAAAATCCCTGATGGCTCGGCTGGGAATCGAACCCGGGGCACTTTGGGCCAAAGCCTAGCGCGCTATACATTTAGCCTCGGAGCCGGACTGGAGGGTGGTAAAACCTGGAGTGAGGTGAAACGATTGGCTGCCAACAGAACTAGATGGTAGGTCTTCACTGCTGCCCTATGCTCCATCAGGAGTTACAGGAAATAATTAGAAGATACTAAGAGTCAGAAAAAACACAGGTTATCAAATAAATGTAAGTGCACGGGAACAGTAACTAACTAAGATGTTGGAAGACCCTTTAAGGAAACAAAGAACAATATTTATATACACAGTGTGTGGAATGTAGGCTGTTTTGGTTTGGTTTTATCACATTATGGTCTTAGCTGGCGTTGATATTATGATCAACGCTCGATTCACTGCCATTCTCATGAGAACTCAACACACATCTGAGCGACATGGATTTGATGTTGTCTAGGAGGCACGATATGTTACAAGAGAAGTCTTCAGTGTGCCCACAAGCACGACACCGAATGACGTGTATTTCTCCTGCCCTCCAGAAACCCAAACTCATCAGTAGGATATATCACCTGCGGTTTATGCATAAAGCATCCAGGTAGTTCAAGGAATCACTAATGCTGTAATACTAAAATCACTAGCGCTAAAATTTCAAATTGTTTTAACTTTATAGAATTACTATATTATGTCTCTGGGTGAACGAACTGTAAATAGAGAAGTCATGTGTAATTGTGGAGCTCAAGATTAAACAGTAACAAAACAAAAGCTTTTGTATTTTAAGGGTGGATCGAGTGCGGGAATTATGGAAATGCTTCTTTAGTGTGTTAGCAGTGTAGTATTGTTTCCGCAGCGGGAATTCTATTTTGCAAGCAACGTTGCAAAGCAAACTCGTGTAATAATATTCAGTTCAACTCCCGCAAATATGAACGAATTAATTCAAGGCGATATTAGTTTATTCTTTGTATGAAGTACTCAACTGTATCGACGTTAAATCATCATAATGGTTCCTGTTGTCTAGTATAAACCTAAAAGTAGTTTACATCCTCTAATTGGGCAACTCGGCAACGTACTCCTGCGTACGACCGCAATGGGAAGCTCCAACAAGTCCGGAGTGGTGGTTTGCACCTCGACGATGATACCGGCTATCCATAGTGTGGGTTTCGCAAGGTTTTCCTCACTCCCTCCTGGAAAAAGTTGGAATAATACCTTATTTCAAGTCCCGGGGCACTTACCCCATCCCCAACCGTAATAATTGCATTACATACACTACTACAGTCACCACAGAAACACAGGTTACCAGACAAATTGAACACACACCCAAGTACACGGGGATGATGACTAAAGTGTCCCAAGGCACACAACGAATCAACAAACAAAACTCCGTGGTATCACAGAACATAAAGGGCCTTGACCTACCAAGTGACCGCTGTCGAGCCATTCGGTCTACAGATGCGGAGTAACGTGTGGTTAGCGCGTCCGGTCCCCTTAGCCATTAATCTTGATTCCCACGACCTTACTATCAGATAGCTACTCAATTTTCCTCACGAGGCTGCGTGCATCCCGTTCCTGCTTTCACGCCAGTTTCTAAAATCTCTGACGGAGCCATGAATCAAACCTAGGGCCTCCAGGTGAGAGCAGACGCACTATCCCAGTACCACGGAGCTGGCAAAATGAGTTTACAACAAACATCTAATTCGATACCAGACGAACAATGAGAGAACAATACATGCGGGTTTCTCTTCAGAGATGTTGATACAACACCTGTTGCTGTGAGGACAGGTGGTATAACAATCGTATTTTCTTGATGACACATCTTCTTTAATCTTCTGCCAACTCACTGTATTTGCAGATAGTTTGACTGTACACGTATTTGGCACAGCATTGTAGATCAAATGCGTGTTTTTTTTAATTTTGGCCACAAGAACGATGATGATTTTTATTATTATTACAAATTATTATTATCATTATTACAAATTATTATTATTATTATTACAAGACTAGACAGAAATGCATTGTTCCAAAATTACATTATGCTACGAACCAATCCAATGGACACACACGCAAGATTCGGTAAACGTTAGATCACTGTGTTTTATCTAAAGGCGTTACTGGATTCGACTCCATACATAATTTACAGGTATGTATTCAAGCGCTTATTGCATGATTAAAGTGATGAAATATAAAGTGAATGCTAGATCAGAAGATCTGAAATAATGGGTGAGATTAAATATTGAAGACTGTGGGGAAGCAATAAGAGGGGATTAGATGCACGCTCTACAAGGAGGAAGTGAGATAGAGAAGAAACTACATTAGATACACGCACTGTATAAATAAGGTGATGCACAATACAAAACTATAAGAAACAGTCACCCATGAGACAAATTCCCTTAAGTTTATGTTTAATTAATGGCGTGTTTAGAAAGTTTAGAGAATCGTGTGTTGCCTCAAAGTCAGCAAGGACAAGGTGCGTTCGCATCCACGATAAAATACAATGGACACGTCGAGAAGTATCACCAGGCATGGAGTGCATACACGTCAGGGGGAACCCATTGAGGGGTAGTCGAACGCATACAGTTGAGCTCCCGCATACTGGAGACATTTTGTCGCAGGACAGTTTCCAGCTGGGTGTACTATTAAATCATAAAAATCTATCATTCACGATGTAATTGCGTAATTCACACGAAACGTGATACGAGTAAACTACCATATAATGGAACACACTGTCATAATTAAACGAGTATTGAACTGAAAAAGTGGCCAACTGAAGTTATAGATACTCTCAATATGTTTAACCATAATAACGCAAATTAGCAGAAATGCTGATGATGATGATGATGATAATTGTTGTTTTAAGGGGCCTAACATCGAGGTTATCGGCCCCTAATGATCTGGGTGATAGCGAAAATGATAATGAAATGGAAACCAGAACAAAATTATCGAAGACTGAATATACGTACAAAAAGGAACTCGCATGGAAACAACTCACAATATGGTCCTACAAAAGGGATTTTAGAACGAAAAGTTGCACAAAAAGAATAGATTGAAAAAGACCCACAAAACGTAGGTTAGATTCAAAATACGTACAAAATGCAAAGTAGCGCCGAAATACTTACAAAATGCAACTGAAATTCAAAATACTTACAAAATGCAAATGAGATCGAAAATACGTACAAAATGCAATTGAGGATCAAAATACTTACAAAATGCAATTGAAATTGAAAATACACAATGCAATTCAGATTGAAATATCCCAGTTCCAATCCAAATTATTCACAAAGTGCAATTGAAATTCAAAATACTTACAAAATGCAATTGAAATTGAAAATGCTTACAAAATGTACGGTAGATTCAAACGACTCATGTGGATTGACAATACTTACAAAAAGCAATTTAGATTGAAAATACTTGACAAATGTAATTTAGATTCAAAATACCCACAAAATGCAATTGAGAATCAAAATATGTGCAAAATGCCCACCAAACAAAATGCAATTTAGATTCAAAATTCGTGCGAAATGCGGTTTTGGTTGAAAATACTTACAAAATGCAATTGAAATTCAAAATACTCACTAAAATGCCCTGACGCCTGCATTGAAAGACTTACTAAAAAGCAATTTAGATTGTCAATCTTTACAAAATGCAATTGAGGTTGAAAACAATCGCGAGATGTAATTTAGATCGAAGAGACTTACAAAATGCAACATAGATCAAAAATGCCTTAAAAAAATGGTAAAAGGGAATTTAGATACACGGTGATTCGAGTAACAAAAACAGTGCGGGAATCTTAAAGAGAAAAGGAAATAGAAGGAAAAGAGGAGAGGAGAGGGGAGAGAGGAGAAGGTCCGCCCCAAAGGGAAGGGACAAAAAGGGGAAAACGGACCCAGCTCAGGAATCCCTCGGGGTCGCCAACGCCCGAACTCACCAGCCGTGAGCCCCTGAGGGTGTAGCATTATCGACGGTGCACCAGAAGTGGTGGGGCTACATACACCCTGCCTCCTTAAGGGCCTTGAGCACAAGGCAGGAGGTAAAAGGAAAAGAAAAAGAAGGCTGACCCCTCACAGAAGGAGGGAATCAGAAAAGATGAGACAAGGGCCAATGAAGGCGGGAAAGGAAGAGACTCCCTAGGCCTCGGATACCCTAATACCGTCGGGGTCGGAAGAGAACAAGAGTTGACCAAGGGAGGTCGACAGGAAAGAAGAAAGAGAGGAGCCGGCACAAGTAAGTGGAAGCAATGCCGGACTCAGCTGGGGCCCCGTGGTCGCCAACCCACAACCCACTAGATGTGAGCCCCTGGGGGGAGCAGAAATGCAACCAGTAAATGTAACGGCACGGGTCCCTCACATTTGCGCACCCTTAAATGCCAACTGACAGCACCAGGATTCGATCCTGCAACCTTGGAGTTTCCGCAACTGTCTAGCCTTCAGTCACCAAGAAGTGAATTGGTTAACATTCTTGGATGGATTCGATTCCCGACTCTGCCAAGAAATTAAATTCTGGTCCGAGGGCTTCCGCCCCAATCCTAATCCCAATTTGAAATGCACACACTACTTAAGTCATAACAATAACGAACGCTATCAGGCAAATCCTGCACACACCCAAATACACGAGAATAAATGAGCACGATGTCGGAAGCCTTTTAAAGAATCAACAACATCTAAAGTGTCAACATAGGTTTGGTGACAGAAGACTGGCATCTTGAAAATATTTTGTAGATCACGATCGATTTATCAGGGAAGGCAAGCGCAAAGTGAATAGTCGAGTTGTATTCAAGCAAAACATAGAAGAGCTATCTATAAGACAGGGACACCGAAAGGAAGCCTGAAATATTACCGGAAAGTCCTCAAAGAAATGTATGTGAAGTCAGGATGTAGTCGTCGACCCTCGAGATTAAATTCCAACAAACTAAGGCGACGGAAATACGAGAAACACTACAACAAATCAGCTTCTGTGGAAAGAAATATTGTACAGGAGGTGAACAATATAACGGCAACTACAGCTACGGTACTGCTATTATTGTTCCCTTATCTCCAGTGGACTGGACGCTAAGCAAATCTATACGCATTCTAGCGACTTAGCCCTGTCAACGTTCCTAAGCCATGATGTACGACTTCTTCCTGGTCTTCGATATTACCTTCAAGAAGCAATTCAAAGAACCAAAGTATTACACACTGGCGAAAGTTGGGATTGTTGGTAATTGTATTAACGAGGTTCAAATAGCTTTAGATAAACCCTAAGAATGTATGGTAACTAGCATGTGGCGTAGTTGGTAGCATGCTGAACTGCTGTGCACAAGATAGCGGGTTCAAACCCGGCCGAAGTCGTCGGATTTTTTAAGAGCGTTAAAAATCCTTCAGTAAAGCCGCCGGTCCCATGTCATAGATGTATGGCATGTAAAAGATCCTTCCACAGGCTAAACCTGTGTGCAGCTAAATTGTTAGGTTAGATTCATCGGAACGCTCTATCAAAGTTCCAACGTTCACCACTAGGTATCATTGATATTTGGTAGCGAAAGTTGGAACTAGGCCTACTTGAAATTGAACGGAACTTATAGCTCACCCTAAGGGTGTCCGCTGGAAGCAGCTACAGACTCAGGCGAGCCGAACATGTCCTCGGACACTCCCGGCACTAAAAGCCATACGATAAATAAATAACATGCGGCAGAAATCAAAACTACCACCAGGACGGACACGTTCATCTGGCAATGCATAGGTTTCTTAATGTACACAAGCTTCCATTACCCGACGTTGTCAGAATCACACGTTAGGAAACCTTAACTCGTTATAAGATAGAACGATCTTTTCAAAGACCACTTCGTCGTGTTGTGGCATTTATTACCTTGCTGCTGTCGTCGTTCATTTTTATACGAGCTTGAGATATCTTGGTCAAAAGCTTGTATTTAGTTTGTCGGACAGCGAAAGTGCGATGCTTTTCAGTCGGTCAACACAATTTTTCCCAAAAGAGATGGGTTATTCCTGAAAGAAATACTTGAAATTAACGAATACATGTAATGTTTTTCAGGAATAACCCATCTCTTTTGGGGAAAATTGTGTTGACTGACTGAAATGCATCAAATTTTCGTTTACCAAGGCAACACTGAAAATGGCTTCAAACACCATAATGTTTGTCTGATAAGGCGGCTTCGGTGGCGTAGTCGGTAGCATGCTGAGCTTCTATGCCCAAGATAGCGGGTTCAAACCCGGCCGAAGTCGTTGGATTTTTTAAGAGTGTTAAAAATCCCTCAGTATGCCTTCCTTCGGAGGGGAAGTAAAGCCGGCGGGCCCATGTCATAGATTTATGGCATGTTAAAGAACCTTCCACTAATTGCACCTGTGTGAAGCTAAATTATATAGGTTAAGAATGTAAACAACGCTCTTAGGTTCCTACGTTCGTTGCCAAAAGCCGACTGCGGTGACGTCTAGTAGCGCAGTTCTGAACTAGTAGTCGTTGACGGTGGCGTTTGGCGGCTAAAGTTGGAACTATTTGAAAATATTCAAAGTCTGCAGTCCTTACTTGAATTAAAAAAACGGATAACACACACTACTGTCGACCAAAGTATTATGTGTACTCGAGTTTGAAGGTTGTTTGTGAAGTAACCAATAGACCTACATAAAATCCAATATCATCATCATTTTCGTCGTTCTATTGCACGTTAGCTCATGTAGGTTTGGAATTTTTAATTTATATCTTAATATTTTTTGTCGCAGTTGGAGCACAAAAATTGCACGTTCTTAAGCGTGTTTCAACCATGCGTCACATTTAAGTATTATTATCTCAAAAACCCGTCATTAGATCGAATCCAAATTTTAACACAATATACATTGGAATGTTGTATAACTGGTTTATTAATTTCAAAATGTTGCGTGACCAAGAAAAAAGTTGTTATCATTTTTGTAAGGTAACGTTTTTTCGGCTCGGGGTGGTTGGAAATTGTAGTTCTTAGTTGCGATGTAATCCTTATACATCAAAAAGTTATGCTGTATGACTGTGAAATACGTTAATTAACTCACTTATTTTATATCGGTTTGTATTTATTGAACTGAAAAAGTGGCCAACTGAAGTTATAGATACTCTCAATATGTTTAACCATAATAACGCAAATTAGCAGAAATGCAACTAGTAAATGTAACGGCACGGGATCCTCACATTTACGCACCCTTAACACATCGTTCACCACCTACCCGCTCCGGGAAAGCTGTACAGCGTTGCTGTGATGGAGCCCATCAATTCCGAGCGAGGCACGCCATGATGCGCGATGAGCTCTATTTCGGCAACGCTGTACAGCTTTTCCGGGAGCGGGTAGGTGGTGAACGATGTGTTATTTCCGCCTACAAATACAAACCGATCTAAAATAAGTGAGTTAATTTACGTATTTTACAGTCATACAGCATAACTTTTTGATGTATAAGGATTACATCGCAACTAAGAACTACATTTTTCAACCACCCCGAGCCGAGAAAAAGTTACCTTACAAAAATGATAACAACTTTTTTTCTTGGACACGCAACATTTTGAAATTAATAAACCAGTTATACAACATTCCAATGTATATTGTGTTAAAATTTGGATTCGATCTGATGACGGATTTTTGAGATAATAATTCTTAAATGTGACGCATGGATGAAACACGCTTAAAACGTGCTCTTTTTGTGCTCCAACTGCGACAAAAAATATTAAAATATAAATTAAAAATTCCAAACCTACATGAGCTAACGTGCAATAGAACGACGAAAATGATGATGTTATTGGATTTTATGTAAGTCTATTGGTTACTTCACAAACAACCGTCAAACTCGAGTGCACATAATACTTTGGTCGACAGTAATATGAAAAATGAAAATCCACAGCCTGCTTCCAGTCTCCGACCGGGTCAGGAATGGAATGAATGAAGCCCCCATCTAGCGGCGAGGATATAAACTGTGCCGGCTGCCGAGGCCTGACGCACTCCTCTGGGGCAATGATTAAATGAATGACAGATGAAATGAAATGATAGTGGAGAGTGTTGCTGGAATGAAATTTTGACAGGGAAAACCGGAGTACCCGGAGGAAAACCTGTCTGCCTCCGTTCTGTCCAGCACAGATCTCACATGGAGTGACCGGGATTTGAACCACGGACCCAGCGGTGAGAGGCCGGTGTGCTGCCGCCTAAGCCACGGAGGCTGGTCGACAGTAATATAATCATCACAAATAACACCGGTTATCAGACAGATTCTACACACACCCAAAGTACACGGGGCTACATGACCGCGTTGTGGCAGCCCCTAAACTGAGGAACCAACCAACCTTTGTCTGATAACGTGTGTTTGAGTGGTGTTGTGGTAGGTGTGTGTAAATGTAATTAATGAGGTTGGGAATTGGGTAGGTATCCCGGCAGCTGAAATAAGCCTAATATCCTGGCAATTTCCTGGAAGAAGTGTGGAGTAAACCGGGGAAAAGCCACACTCAGGATAGCCACTGTCAGCGCCGGGTTCAAACCTACGATCACTGGCCTTGCTACAGCTTTCCCATCGCGGTGGTGGTGAGCGATTCAACGCGCACGGATACCCAAACTTCTTGTTGTCGGCAAAAACAATCGTTCATATTGTGCTTGTTGAAGAGTGACTGGCTGCGGTGGCTCAGCGGTAACGATTTCACCTTATGTGGCCAAGGTTGCTGCATCGAATCCTGGCGCAGCCAGTTGGCATTTGAGGGAGAGTCATGTCAGTAGATTTACTGGCACGTTAAAGATCCTCTTTGGGGAACAAATCTGGCACCCCGACATCTCTAAAAGCCGCAGTAGTTAAAAGAGTCATAAAACCAATAACAATATCATTATCATTATTATACCGACAGCAGTGGCTACGCTGGCTAAAACGCAACGTTAGGTTGTGGGGCCAGATACTCAGCTGACTCGGTAGACGCGTGGGTTCGAGCCCCACCGTCGGCTGTCATTGAAATGGTTTCCCGGGGTTTCCCATTTTCAACACCAGGCAAATGCTGGGAAGGTACCTTCTGACAGGCCACGGCCGCTTCCTTCCGCATCCTTGCCCAGTTTCATTCATATTCATGCATTCCATCACTCATCCCGACGCGCAGGTCACCCACGGGCGACGATTAGAAAGACCTGTACTCGGCCTCTCAGGGAGCCATACGGCAAAAAAAAAATATATATATATATATATATATATATATATATATATTAATATTATTATTATTATTGAGGGACCTCAGTTAATTAATTAATTAAATAAATAATTAGTTATTATTGTTTTAATGGGAGGAACAGCGAGGTCATCTGTCCCTTGAGGACTATGAAAGAACTGTTATTTCTGATATACAATACACTGTGATTAGGAAGAATGAGGGGAGAGGAAATTGTGGTTTTTGACACCCGTGTTATATACATTTCATGGCACATTCAAATGTTGTTTGAGTGCCATTAAAAATGAAGTGTGCAGTCGTTCAGTGGACTCAATTGTTTGCTAGTCGTTTTCAAATTATGTTGACTATCATGTGGTTTCTATATTTGCAGTCCTGTAGGCCTAGTGGAGCATTTGATAATTATTATTTGTGTCACGCTGAATATATGTCTCTACTAGGAATGGACTTAAAAAATTGCATGATACATCAAGGTTGTGTTATTCATTAGTGCCATCCATTTTACTTGTGGGGATGTCAGTACAAGACATTCTTTCATGAAGAGCGTGAATACAGTACTGTTACTTTGAATAATAATAATAATAATAATAATAATAATAATAAAATGAAAACTAAATAGTAATAATAATAATAATAATAATAATAATAATAATAATAATAATAAAAGTAGATTCAAAGATTTTTATATTTATGACCACGAAGTGAAGGTTATTAACAATTAGGTCGTGTAATGCACGAGTAGTGGAAGCCATAGGCTTATAGATACAGAAGTTAGAGAATTATACTGTTCGATCCCAGCAGTACTCGAACCGCGATCTCCGGCGTCGTACACCGGTGCTCTAGCCACTGAGCTATAAGAAGACATTTTCATTCTCTCTTTATAATGATACATACATGACATTGGCAAGTGCCAGCGTATCTTACTGTGAATTCTTGCCCGCTATGGCCTAGCAAGAGATTCCAAAGATTAAAATAGTATATTCACAACCCCAGTGGTGCGAAATGACTATGTTAATAATAATAATAATCTTCTTCTTTCACTTTACATCATTCCCATTCCTATGTGGGGTCGATGTTTCTGACAGCTCTCCTCCATTTAGCCCGGTCATGCACATCCTCTTCTGATAACTGTTTTTCTCTGAGGTCCTCCTGTACACAATCCATCCATCTTCGTTTAGGTCTGCCTTGCATTCCCACTCCCTGTATTTGCATGTCTAACATCTTCCTCCCCACGTAGGATTCCTCCCTTCTTCTCACATGCCCGTACCATTGAAGTCGCTTTTCTTGTATCTTCTTAGATATTTCCACAACCTTCAATGTTCCTCTTATTTTGACATTTTCCACTCTATCACGCTTAGTCACTCCACTCATCCACCTGAGCATTTTCATTTCCGTGACGTCAAGCCTGTGTGTGTGCGTTTTGCGTGCAGGCCATGTTTCAGAGCCATACAGCAATGCAGGTCTTACGACAGTTTTATATATTTCACAGAGCACTCCTGACATTTTCCTCCAGTTCATCCATCCTACCTGAATCCTGTGTGACACTTCCAGATCCAGATTTCCATCTCCAGTCACCACCGAACCCAGGTATTTGAACTCATCCACTCTATTTAATGTTTCCCCTTGCATTCTGATCTCACAGTCTTGGTCTGTATTGAACCTCATATACTCTGTCTTCTTCCTGCTAATCCTGAGTCCTCTGTCTTCCAAGGCTGCCCTCCACCGTTCCAGTTTTTCTTCTATGACATCTTTGGTGGTACTACACAACACAATATCGTCCGCAAACATCATGCACCAGGGGACTTGGTCTCGTAATCCACAAGACATTTTCCAGAATTAGGTCAAAAGATATGGACTTAAAGCCGAACCTTGGTGTAAACCTACTCGAACCGGAATCCAATCTGTAAGTCCAACGCTGCATCTAACCTGTGTTCTTGCGTCTTTGTACATTTCCTGAACCAACTGCATGTACTTCTCTGGGACTCCCTTCGCTCGTAAACATCTCCAGACTTCTCCTCGGGGCACCCGGTCATATGCTTTCTCTAGGTCCATGAATGCGAAGTGTAATCCCTTCTGTCTTTCACGATACTTTTCCATTACTTGTCTCAGGGCAAACACTGCGTCTGTGGTCCCTTTTCCTGGCATGAAGCCGAATAATAATAATAATAATAGTCTAATAATCTTGTTCATTGGAGGCAGATCTCTTATCAAAGACGTAGAGCGACAAGAGAGGAAATATTGTGCAACATCCTTGGTCCCTCTGCTAAGAAGGAATCTGGATGAAACGCAAGTCTCAACATGCTGAAAAGATCACTGACACCTTCAGGAAAAGGCCATTGAAGTTCTACGGCCAGAATGAAGGAGGACAGGCTCACCGAAAGGATTCTCAACTTTGCTCTCTCAATGAAATTCAAGAACAACTGCCTTTGTTAAATAGAAAAAAATCTTCAAGAAGTTAGTATCACAGTGGAAAGTATACAAGGTCGACTCCATTTCAAAACAGTAATCAACAACCATCATTATTCTGAGAAAATGAATACCAGGACCAATAAATCATGGACAGAAGAACGAAGGAAGATTTTCAGTGCCCATATAGAGAAATTTTGGGAGAAGAAAAAATCAACATAATCAGCTAAGTACGTTATATCACGCTCCTCAGATGGGTATAACGATGTAATATAATAATAATAATAATAATAATAATAATAATAATAATAATAATAAAAACAGTAATACATTTATATATTTCACATCCTTGTGGTTTCAAATTCACAATAATGCCAAAATTGTGTCCATAAAGACAAGCCCTATGTGGCGGGGTTCTATCCCGCAGCCTTCAGTACAAGATCCCGTCTTCTATTTCCAGATCTCCAATAATTTAAATTCTGGTCTTTCAAGTCAACCTTCAATTTGAGACCCAGTAACGTCTACATTTCTTAACACTTCCATTTAAGAACATTTTTGTCAGCGCATAATAAATTCACGTTCACTTTTCACGTCCCGCAACCTGGGCCGTGAAGGCCTTTATAGAAATAACACTTTCCTTTAATCGTAGCTTTTATATCTCCTTTCTTTTCCTTTATGTTATTCGTCCATCAAGAGAGAGAATGACTCTCAATCATCTCACAGTAAAGAAATGGCCATGAACTTTTACACACCGTACTTACAAGAAGGAAAAAAACTCAGTAAATAAGCATCATCGGTCAAAGAGAAATATTATAGCCAGGAAATATCAGAGGTGCAGCATCAACAGACGAGTATACAAGACATAAAAAGCGCTATTAAAAAAGTTATTTTTGAACACATTTGGCTGAAAGCACACAAGAGAAGATAAAATACTCGTACTAGGCTAGCTTGGCTTTTTTTCTTCACCATCAGTTATGAGGGGGCTTTACATTCCACAGCATTTCCATCCACTATTCTCATTTCCTCTTCGTTACATCAGCCAGGCCATGCTCAAACTCAGTAACTGCGTACCAGATATTACTATTATGATTATGATGATGATGATCATTATTATTAATACCGATCGTGGTAGCTGCACGGCTAATAAGGCGCAAGGTCATTGGTCATACTTAAATCCAACATGGCGGCGACGCGAAAATTACGTATTCAAATGGACGTTTCTCGCGATTAACCATCCGAGCTCAGTGAAACTTGGTACGGTATATGCTTATATAAATTTTAATCCACTGGCATCTAATTCATTTCAATTATTTCATAACCACAAGATGGCGGTTGTGCGAAATTTTAAAATCTCTTTTTTATTTCTTGTGTCCTAATCATGCGATTGAAGTTTGAATACTACACCTACAATAATCATCATGTAATAGTGCATACCTCTAAAACCTACATATATATAAATCCAACATGGCGACCATCCGAAATATTTAGACGGTTCTCAATATCTACGAATCTATTACTGCAATCAAACTGAAATTTTGTATGTTGATAGAGGCAATTAACATAAGTAGGATATATGAAAATAGGCTGTATAGTTCTATACAGGCTAAAAGAGGGAAACTTAATTTCTGGATGCGCCTCGTATATATGTATATATAATTAATCCTTAGCCTATATTATATCTTCAGATTAGTAAGTGTGAATAGACCAATTTAATTGAGCACATTAACGAGTTGACCGACTGAAAAGGAATTCATTTACTGGATTACTAAGCCAAGATTGAAAATAGCTTCCAAACTGTCTAAATCCAAGTAGAAGGCAAGTACTGGGGATGATTTAAAAAGCACACATCTCTGTCGGGAAATGAGGGGGACATGCACTCTATGGTGTTTTAGGTAGATTTCATTAGAAAGCTAACTATTGCAATGGGTACTATGTTTCGACTTCTGGAATATTTCGACATATCTTCGCGTTTCACATCCCCTAGACCCCAAAACCACAGTCAGTTCAAAAGTTTATATATAATGTATGTATGTGTATATGTATATACATATATCACTTTCTTGTGGACACGATAACTGCCGTAATTTAGCACCAATCACTTTGAACATTTTACATATGTATCCCTTTATAATATCGGTCGAGTTCGATAATGGGGAAAATGGGAGGCTTTTTTTTTTTTTTTTGAAAAAGTGAAATATCGCTATAACTCTCTTAACACGTGAAATATCTAATCTATTCAAAGTTCATACTATGTATCGGATAAGTGCCAAAAACGTCCCAACAGTTGCCCATTGAAGTACATTAGAGCTTACACATTAGACGGAAAAAATTCCGATTGGTCAGTTTGCCGTGTGCGGTAGCTGTGCAGCCGTCGGATAACACTGGCGCTGACGGAAGTTTTTCCGCCGTCTTGATCTAGTGACCTACGTGACCAAATGTGCGTTTACAAATACAGCGGATTATCTACCGCTCCAGCTGCTAGCACACCGATTTGAACTTCACATTGGCAGAGAAGTATATAGCGTGAACATCGTTTATATACCGTTAATATCGTATCGTTTCGTAAACATGAGTGACGTGATTGATAATGAAATTCTTATTTCATTAATTAAAGCAAGACCTGTTCTATGGGACAAAACACAGGACAGTTTCAAAAACCGCAATGCTACTAGAAATGCTCATTAATTGGATGAACCCAAACTCAGTCGATTTTTTTCTTCTCCTTTTCATTCGGCGACGGAATAACAATAACGCTAGAACTGTTCATTTCAAACTACATAAGCAATCAATAATTTGAACATCTGAGGAGGTGAGTTGGTTTCAGGAAATACACTGCAACTACTCGTACGACGGCGACGGAAAATTTTACGCCGGGTCTGTAACCGGCCGGCGAAGGTTAAATCTCCGACCGAAAAAATCTGCTCAGAAAAATCCGCCCTGTGTGCAACAGGCCTAAGGCCAGTTACACACACGGCGGATTTTTTCAGTCGGAGATTTAACTGTCGCCACTGGGAGGAAAATTTTCCGTCGCTATTGTATCGTCGCTATCGTTGCAGTGTAGGTTCTGAAACCAACTCACTTCCTCAGATGTTCAAATTATTGATTGCTTATGTAGTTTGAAATGAACAGAGAGCAGCTTCTAGTGTTATTGTTATTACGCCGTCGAATGAAAAGGAAAGAAAAAAACGACTGATTAGGTTCATCCAATTAATGAAAGGAGAGATGAGGTTGGCACTTTATACACGTTATTTGAAGAGTTGAGGCAGGTCACGTAGGGCACTAGTTGAAGATGGCAGTAAAACTTCCGTCGGCTGCACAGCTACCGCCAACGGCAAACAGACCGATCGGTATTTTTTCCGTCTAATGTGTAAGCTGTAATGTACTTCAATGGGCTACTGCTGGAACGGCAGCGAGGTTAATTTATCCGCTCGGAAAAATCCGCCGTGTGTGTAACCGGCCTCATCCTGCGCGGCCAGGCGCCTTCCTCCCTGCAGTTTACTGTAGCAACCAGCCACCGTAGTTCGGGATGCTCCTCATTGGAGCCCACAGACACCTTTGCCCATAAAGCATCGATCTTCTGCCAGCCTCAGATATATGTGTAAGCCTGTGAGCTCTTTAATTGCTTTCCCCAGCAAACATTCCGCCTGCCTGACTCTTGCTATTTATAACCCTCACTAAGTAAAGAAAATGCAATAAAAATGAGATATGGAAGCTGTATTATTCAAGTGAGGAAACACACAGTCCAAGATACGAAACAGAATTCATTTTAATGCGGAATGTTGGGTAGCAGGTACTTCCAGTACGACTACCTTTGATAATTCTCTACTCTCTACCTGAATGACTTGTACTATGTGGAAAACACAACCGTATAGCTGAAACCCTCCACGTATTGTTGTCTTGGATGTTGTTGTTTGCACGCTTGGATATCGAGGCATCAGCACCGTTTATGTGATTTATAAAATGCTTGTGATAACCAGAATTCTGGTGTGTTTATTTGCAATTTAAAGTTTTGAAGCCATTCTTTCAATGTTGCCTGGACAAACTATCAGTTGTAACTCGTCAGTCGGTCAACATAAATGTGCCTAATATGACCTCGGATGCGTCGCGTAACCGCCAGTGCACTCTGGCTAGCCGCCTGTCGAGCAAAGCACTCGCGTTAGCAGCAGCATAGCGCCCAACTAGGTCAACATATTTACACTCTCTAACGTATTTATTAATCATCATCATTACTTACATGAATTTCAGAGCAGTTGCTGGAAATATTATCCTTCATTTTCTAGACACACATTGCACCAACGTAGGAAGTATTGGTGCACTCGCTGTAATTCAACTTCACTGATATTTCGTATCAGTGTAGTTATTTCGTCTCGAGAGCCTCCAAAGTACGCGGATTGTTCCGGTATGCCATTGGTTTGAGGTTCTCCAACAAGTAACAAGAAGTTCCGTGAAGAACTATACAGCCTACCTTTCATGCCAATGATTATTCTACAGTATATGAACCTATCTAGAATAATGACGAAATTAAGTTGGTAATATAGAAATATCTAATTAGTTCAAAATATACCTGGTATAATGTAGCCTAATAGAGCACTACAGTTGGCAGCCCTGGCGACTGAATATATTCTTAGTTCCATCTCTTAAGGTACAGAATACAAAATTTGGTTGAAGTCCAATGGACGTTACATGCAGTTAGACACTGGATCTATATCACGCGTAAAAGCATGTTGCCAACAATACCATGCGTGTGCTGGTCAGAAATAATGTGAAATATTATGATATCTTGTTGTGCCAATTTTGGATGAAATCAATTTGTTAGTATAGAAGTTACATGTATTTTAAAATTGGACATATCAGCAGGCATAGAATCATGTTGGCAGCACTGCCTTGTATTAATTACTCCAAATTAATCTAGAATGTCAGGTGCTATACGTGTGCAAAGTATAGAGCTGTTGGCTTGTATACTTTCTGGTATATTGATATTAGTGTAAAATAAATATAGACAGCATTTATTAACAGTTGGCAGCCCTGATTGCTCTTAACAATACTTATAGTCATATCTGTTATGGTACACATAGCACATACAAAATTTGGTTGAAATCCAACTGATAGTATAGAAGTTACATGTATTTAAAAATTGGTCGTATCAGCAGGCTTATAATCATGATGGTAGAACTGACGTATATAAGTTACTCGAAATTAATCTAAAATGTCAGATTATATGTGTGCATAGTTTAAAGCTGTTGGTTTGCATACTTCCTGATATATTGGTATTTGGAATTAAAAAAATAAAGAGAGCAATTATTAACAGTTGGCAGCCCTGGTGGCTCTTAAGAATACGCTCAGTCATATCTGTTTATGTACAGATATTACATACAAAATTTGGTTGAAATCCAATTGATAGTGTAGAAGTTATATGCATTTAAACATTGGACCTATCATAAGGCTTAACATTATTTTGGCAACACTGTCATGGTTGGCCTCCTGGAAATTGAACTGAAATAGTATTATCTACATGTGTGCCAATTTTGGAATAGCTCCCATGCATACCTTGAAAGATATCCAACATGGAGCTCAAATTTCTAGTGCGTTTTTCCAGCAGTTGGTAGCACTGACATCATTTTCAAATATGGACGTGAGATATTCCGGTGCACATCTTTACTCATACTAAATTTGGTTTAAATCCAATTGACAGTGTAGAAGTTATATGCATTTAAACATTGGACCTATCAGAAGGCTTAAAATTATTTTGGCAACACTGTCATGGTTGGCCTCCTGGAAATTAAACTGAAATAGTATTATCTACATGTTTGCCAATTTTGGAATAGCTCCCATGCATACCTTGCAAGATATCCAACATGGAGCTCAAATTTCTAGTGCGTTTTTTCAGCAGTTGGTAGCCCTGACATCATTTTCAAATATGGACGTGAGATATTCCGGTGCACATCTTTACTCATACTAAATTTGGTTTTGATTGCTGCAGCCGTTTAGGAGTTGATAGGGGGGGGGGGACACACACAGCCAGACAGACCGACAGACAGAAGGACAGACAGACAGACAGACAGACAGACACACATTTTCCCGGATCGATCTCATAAGTCTACTTTTTGCTCATTTTTGCAAAATGTGAAAAGTAGGCTAAAAATCACACGGCCCTGAAACTTACGAACAAAGTCACGGTGAGACTTAATTTTGTTCTATTCCTAAGCATGTTCACGGGATACGAGATAGGCTACACTAGGCCTACTGACCACTGACCACTACATCACGACAAGTCTAAATTATCTCAACTACGATATTTTGCCAGCTGCGTATGAAATCAATGCTATGACAGCAACCAGGGCCGTGACTCATCCCTATCCGCACACCACTCTGCCATTGCACAGTGGGTCAAAATCGAAATCTAGGAGGACAAAATTATTTATTTTCATAATTAAAAAATCAAAATGTATTACTTCTACAGCATTGTCATACAATTGCCGCTCACTATTCTGGGATATAAACGCTTCTTAGTGTAAATCTGTCCCCACTGTTCGAGCAGTCAGAGTTAGAGGGTGAATGTAAGTGGCTGTGGTTTGGTTGTCTTTGTGGTTAGTGTGATGCTTTCAGATGGAACATGCAGCTGAAGGTATGATCTTTGTAAAGTGTTTCAGTTATTAATGGGCGTAATTGTTACGTAATTTTAGCTATATTTGCATAATATAATATTTAACTATTATTTTTAAAATTATATTTTCACTTACATTTTTAGTATGTCGCGTTACTCTGCGTCACTTTCCACTTAATGTTAAAATGTAGATAAAGTCTTGTAGTTTACGCCTGTTATAAAATATTTGGCATCTTTTTGCAACTTACGTAGTTATTTTACGTTTTAGAAGATGCCGCGCAACCAGTTCTCACACGTTTACAACTGTTTGAAGCACTGGATTCGACGATTATGTCAAAAGTGGAACTTTGTGACTTTGTTAAAAGTAAATTAGGATTAGAAAATTGTTTTGAAGAGATAACTGAATGCTCTATCCAACTCCTAGTCATAGACAATTTCTTGCATGTGTAGACGTAGCTTAAAAAGGTCTTAACTGATTTTTAATATGAAGTAAACAATTTATATACGTTGCTTTCACTCTAAATTCATGATTAAAACGTAAAAATAATTTTGTCCCCTTAGATTTCGATTTTGACTCACTGTGCATTGCTAAGCTCCGTCCTATAGAGAAGGACCTCTCTATACATTGTATCCCCGCCCAGTCATATTAGGCAAATTTATATTGACCGACTGAAGAGTTACATCTGATAGGGTGTGTATTTGTAATTGATATTTTATAGGAACCATCTCGGTATATGCTTGGAGTAGGCGTGGTAAATCGGAGAAATCCACTTCCAGGATGGCTGTGGAACAAACCAAACCCACCTTATCTCAGTTATGCCTCACGAAGCTTGGTGTAGGCCCGCCCCATTCTTAGACCAGACTAATTTATCATACAAAGTTTGTCGATGAGACAAACATTATAGGAGTTATTAGCGAATTTTTGTTTAGGTCTTGCAGAAAAGCCTTTAATATATAGTGGCATTGATTCCCACCTCAGTTACCTTAGAAGCATCTTTCCGTGGTTACCCCACTTCGAATCCAGGCAAATGCCGGGATCGTTCCTAACTTAAGACCCCGGCTGCCTCATTGCCAATCCCAGACTAGGTTACAAATATACACCCTACTACAGCCATCACAATGACACAGGTTGTCAGACAGATTTTAGTTGCAATCAAATGCACGGGGTACAAAACCACACGATGTCACTAAGCCCCCAAACAAATCAACCACAACTATGATCTCATATAGTCGATAGCTATATGAAAAATTATATTATGGCCCCAGTTCACAAATTAAGCACCTCTGTTATAACGATATACGTTATATACGAATGTGGCATCCGGAGAGAATTGGTGCAGGTCTTTCGAATATTGTCACTTGTACAGCGCGGCGCGTCGTGATGAAGGTGAAGATGTCATAAACCCTCAGTCCCCGAGTTCAGAGAATTAACCACAGTAACTTAAGGCGTAGTATAGATCGCGATTCGTTAATAAAATGGCGGTATATATGACGTCATGGACGACATTAATGGTTTAACTATAAACATAGCACAAAACATTGACAAAAATAAGTGATTAATACGACCATTAGAAAAAAGTGCACATCGCGACCAGTAATTTATTTGACCTATAAGTTACAGGTCTAGTACATACCCCGATGCGTATTTTATTGATACAAGCAACATCTTCAAAAACAACGAATAGAAGTTGAATTTTTCGTTTTAATAAGACTTTACATATAAATCAAACCTAACAAATGACTTACATTTCAAAACCGCTTGTTTGTAGTACAAGCGGTAATTTTCGTCCAGATAGTGTCTAACCCATTAGCAACCAATGGTTTTGCCTAGACCGTCGCCTAACCTATCAGCGACAAATGGTTTACTCTAGACCGTCCCCTAACCTGATGATGATGATGATAATTGTTGTTTTAAGGGGCCTAACATCTAGGTTATCGGCCCCGTCGTCCCCTAACCTAGTAGCAAACAATGGTTTTGCCCAGACCGTCACCTAGCCTAATAGCATACAATGGTTTTGCCCAGACCGTCGCCTAACTTAGTAGCAAAGAATGGTTTCGTCTAAAGCGCCGTCTAACTTAGTAGCGACGAATGGGTCCGCGCATACCGTCGTCTAACCTAGTAGAAACCAATGGTTTTGCTCAGACCATTGCCTAACCTAGTAGCGACCAATAGTTTTGTCTTGACCATATAAAAAGCCCAGTGCAACCTTTCAATTAGACTGAACAGTGAAAAGTATGTATATTAAGGCTTTTACGGCCCGGAATACTGTTAAAATTATTCAACTTTTGGGACATTGCCGTGTGAAAATACTATTTAAAATTCTAGACGTTTCGAGAGGAACCTTGTATTTTGTTTTTACACGGCAATGTCCCAAAATAGAATTCTATTGTAAAAGGAGGCAAGGTTCCTCTCGAGACGTCTAGCATTTTAAATTGTATTTTCACACGGCAATATCCCAACAGGTAATAATTTTAACAGTTAAAATTAATTAATGAACATGCGTAGCTCACCACCAAACCTTGCACACCGTTGGACTTGAACCCATGTGACTGCATCCGCATGTGTCAACGCGCTATTTTAAACCTCATACCAACAAAAAATTATTTAAACAGCTGATTTACATAGCGATAATATAAAGCACTACATCAAACTAATGAACATCCATACGCCAACCTTAACGTCATCGACTACACTAAAGAATTCCCCTAGTTAGGTACGTATCGTAGTGTATACTTAATCTGGAGGTTAAAATCCCACGGCCCAGCCCTAGGGCTGTTCGAGCTAAAACCTAGCGTACTTCCCAGTCAGCCTCAGGGTAGGATTATATAGCGTTCTCAAAAGATGAGCCATTCTGAATCTCCAATATCAGTCTGACAAAGCACTGAATCGTTTAGATCAACTAACTCGACACCGTAGGCGGGTATTAGTGGGGATTGCATTCACGATCGATGAGCCAGAATAGTGTTACGTGCCACCCCCTAGTGGCACTTTTGTTAACTGGATTACGGTAGGGGTACAAAGCACAACACCAATTACAGCTTAAAGAAATAATTAACTTTATTGTGGCCAGAAAATTACACTAGTCAGCAAATACAAGCAATTAGGAGCCTTATTCCAGTTTCCTCAAGTCGAGAATACTTCCCCTTTCACTTGTCAACAGATCACAGAAGTTAATCCATCCTAATGAGTACGGTGGCCTTGACAGAAACTACCTGCTCCTCTCCTTTATGTTCACCGACCACAATTACTTACGTTCACTTGCTGCAGGCTATTTCGCTGTCCACAAGCTGGGAGAAACAATGTCACAGGATTTCGTAACTCGCACAGCAATTCGTCACCACACTTCTGTCGCACAAGATAATCGCTCGCACTAGCTCGTAAAACACAACGACAACTGCTTCACGGGTCACTCTTATATAGCAGGCCGGTGACTCAATAAATGGTTCTAGATCCATCCAGAGTCCACGGCTTCTCGATGTTTCCACCGCTGGTCCAGTCACGAATCTTCTGGACTATCCCTTTGTCTGTAGTAGCCCTGTTGCATAAGGCGCGCGCAATACAGGAGGCAAGCCACAGCCCAGCCCCTGGGGCAGTTGTGACTCAAGCGGCGAGCGATGACACAAACTCACAGCCGTAACACCACCCCCTTCCTAAAAAGGCTGATCGTCCCGATCAATCATTGGTCCGTCTGTGTCCCTCCGTAGGCTGCCAGGCGATCTCGATGCACGATCTTCATCTTCGCCCTCGGGCTCCGCTGGATCCTGTAGACGACATCGTTGATCCGTTTCACGACTCGGTACGGGCCCTCCCAGGACTTCTGCAGTTTGGGTGACAGGCCTTTCTTCCGTAATGGGTTGAAGAGCCAGACCAGGTCGTCCTCGTGGAATCCGCCGGCATCCGTCTGCTGGTCGTATCGGGTCTTCATTCTGTCGGTCTCGATCCGCAGTTTCCTCCTCGCGAACGCGTGCACGTCCTCCAGTTGGTCGACCAGTTCTTGACAATACTGGCTTACCGGGATCGGATCATTCCCAGGTCGGCCAAAGGCAAGATCGACAGGTAGACGGAGCTCCCTCCCAAACATGGCCCGGGCTGGTGTGCACCCGGTGGCTTCATGCACGGCGGCGCGGTAGGCCAGGAGAAATAGTGGAAGATGTTTGTCCCAATCCCTCTGGTGCTCGCTGACGACTATTCGAAGATGGTTCTCGATGGTGCGATTGAATCGCTCTACCATCCCGTCGGAATGAGGGTGTAGTGGCGTTGTCCTTGTCTTCCGGATTCCCAGCAGCTGGCATAGGTTCTGGAACACCTGCGACTCGAAGTTCCTCCCTTGGTCGGAGTGCAGCTCCTGGGGTACTCCGTACCGGCTGACGAATTCCTTCACCAGGGTCTCTGCAATCGTCGCGGCTTCTTGGTTAGGGAGCGCATACGCCTCCGGCCATTTGGTAAAGTAGTCGCTGACGACTAATATGTAGCGGTTCCCTGCCTCGCTTAACGGGAATGGCCCAGCAACATCGATGGCCACTCTCTCCATGGGGCCGCCCACGTTGTAGGTCTTCAGTGGACCCCGTCGTCTTCGTCCTGGGCCCTTGCTGGCTACGCAATCGTGGCACCTCGCGCAGTGGTTCTCCACGTCTGTTCGGCATCCGATCCAGTAGAACCGCTCTCTCAGCTTCTCCAGGGTCTTCTTTATCCCTAGGTGTCCACCAGATGATCCTCCATGAACTTCCTTCAGGACTTCCTCCGTCATAGCCTTTGGAACGACGACTTGTTCCCGAGATGTCTTCCCGTCGGTGCTCTCCCAGGTACGGCAGATGAGGCCATCCCTTACAATCAGCGAGTCCCACTGTGCCCAGTAGGATTTAAACTTTGGGCTGCAGTCACTCACAATGTTCCACCCGGGTCTGGGGACACAGGCCCTCTTCCATTCGGCTATCAGTCCCAGGTCATCATCCTCTGCTTGTGCCCGCGTGAAAGATTCGCGGCTCCAGTTCCCTTGAAGTTCCACAGTAGTCCGTCGGCACAGTATCCCGGTGTTCTCCTCCCTTCGGGCACAGAAGGTGCAGTCTTCGGGGCACGGTCTTCGTGACAGGGCGTCGGCGTTAGAATGCAGTTGGCCTTTCCTGTGCTGAATCTCAAAGTTGTACTGTTGAAGTCTCTCTAACCACCGCGCGAGTTGACCCTCGGGCTGCTTGAAGTTCAGGAGCCACCGCAGGGATGCATGGTCGGTCCTGATGAGAAATTCTTGCCCGTACAGGTACTTGTGGAAGTGTTCAATGGTCTTCACGATGGCGAGCAGCTCCTTCCTGGTGACGCAGTAGTTCCTTTCTGGCTTTGACAAGGCCTTGCTGAAGTAGGCCACTACTCTCTCCTCGCCGTCCACTACTTGCGACAGGATCCCCCCTATGCCAAAGTCGCTGGCATCGGTATCGACGATGAACCTTGTTCCAGGTCTGGGGTAGGCCAGAATAGGCGCGGTGCACAGAGCCTGCTTGAGTTGTTCGAAGGCACTGTGGCATTCTGCTGTCCACGTGAAGAGTTGGTCCTTCTCAGTCAGTCGATGTAAAGGTTTGGCGATGTCGGCGAATCCTCTCACGAAGCGACGATAATAAGTGCAGAGTCCCAGGAAGCTTCGTAGTTGCGACTTGTCCTTCGGAACTGGCCACTCCCTCACAGCTGCGGTCTTCTCTGGGTCGGTGCGCACCCCTTCCTCGGAGACGATATGCCCAAGGTACTGGACCCGCTTCTGGAAGAGCTGACACTTCTTGGGGCTCAACTTCAGCTGGGCAGCCCGTAGCTTCAACAAGATCTCCTTCAGGTTGCTGTAGTGCTCCTCGAAGCTCCTCCCCAGAACGATGACGTCGTCTAGGTATACCAGGCAGGTCTTCCAGTGTAGTCCCCTCAGAATGGACTCCATTAGCCTTTCGAAGGTTGCAGGGGCGTTGCACAGACCGAATGGCATGACGGTGAACTGCCAGAGCCCGCTGCCCACAGAGAACGCCGTTTTCTCGCGGTCCTTAGGGTGGACCTCCACCTGCCAGTAGCCACTCTTCAAATCCAAGGTGGAGAACCATCTTGATCCTGATATGGTGTCCAGCGTGTCGTCGATCCGGGGTAGAGGGTAGCTGTCCTTCTTCGTGACGTCGTTCACCCGCCTGTAGTCCACGCAGAACCTGGTGGAACCGTCCTTCTTCTTCACTAGCACGACCGGAGAACTCCAAGGACTATGTGATGGCTCGATCACCCCTTGCTCCTTCATCTCTTCTACCATCCGGTCGACTTCGGCTTGCTTGGCGAGCGGGACACGTCGGAATGGGGCCCTAATCGGTGCGCTGTCCCCAACGTCGATTCTGTGCTGGACCAAGCTTGTCCTGCCGAAGTCTTTGCTCCCCACGGAGAAGACATCCTGGAATTCGCGTAGCAGGTCCTGAAGTTGGCGTGATTGCTCTTCGTCTAGATGGTCCTGGGATCCTTGGTACAGCTTCTGTAGTTCTTTGGCAGGGCGCGTCTTCTTCGGTTGTCCGTCTGCAGGTGTCCGTCCGTCGTATCTGTGATGCGGGCAATCCAGGTAACGGGCTCGCAGACTCCTAGGTTGGTGTCCCGGTGAACCGTAATGTCGTAGTCGTTCAGGTTGGACAGGCGGACGTACGGCCGAGACGTCGTGTTGATGAGGGTCTTGGCAACTAGCAACCCTTTTGTCTGGATGTCCTCATATTTTGGTTCGATGACAGCCGCCACTCCCTCAGCTGTTCCGTCGACAATTACGGCAGCGCTGACTTCCGTCCTGGCGGGAACGATGACGTCCTCTCTCAGCCTTACTCGTCGTGCGGCGACGGCCTCGTGTGCTGGTCGCAAAGCAAGTTCCTCCCTTCCGAAGTGCAGAGTGTTGGTACTCAGATCCAAGATGATGTTGTTCTGGTCCAGGAAGTCCAGTCCGATGATCACTTCATTTGATACGTCAGCCACAAGCACTGGATGCTTTATCGCCCGTCGACCAATGACGAACTCCAGTGATGCTTCGCCATGTACCGGTGCGGTCTCTCCGGTCGCGGTTATTAGCTGGAGGTTCCTTTGTGTGGGTTGCACTCTCCACTTCGGGATCACGGTGGGGCTGACGATGGTCCTCGATGCTCCCGCGTCGATTAGCATGGGCCAGCTCACTCCGTTGATGAATCCGTCGACCATCAGGCTGCTTTTATCCCTCCGTAACTGCGTCACACGAACTTGGACTGCCGGGGCTTGAGCCAACCTTCGCCCCTCATGGCTGGCTGATACTTGCTTTCCTGGACTGCGCGGTTTCCCTACGACTGACTGTCCCGACGGAAACTCTTGGCGGCGGCGATCACCGCAGTCCTTGCTCAGGTGGCCTCTCTTACGGCAGGTCCAGCAGGTTGGTAGTCCTCTTCCGGGCCGCCTCACCGGATGTCCTTCGGCTAAGTTTTTGTTGGTGGTACTGCGACTCTTGAAGAACCGGCCTAGCACCTCCATCAGTTCATCGGCCAGGGGCTTGGTCTTGTTGGCTTTGGCTGGTTCGTCAACGTCCACCTGACGCACCCGCGCGCACATTCTAGATACCTGCTTTGCCGTCTCGAACTCAAGTGCGTGGCTCAGCGCATCTGCCAGGGTCTTAGTGCGCGCAAGACGCAGCGCCTGTTGAGTGTCCGAGTCCCGTAGCCCGTCGGTGAAAGTCTGCGTCGCTATCTGCTCCAGAAAGTCGGCCGGCGCTGTTGGGTAGGCGAGCCTTACGAGGCGTGCGATGTCCATCTCGAACTCCTGCAGGGTTTCCGCGTTCTTCTGTACCCGGGTCCGGAGCTGCATCTGGTAGGCCTGCTGAAGATGGCTATCTCCATATCGGGACTCCATATGGGCGATCAGTGAAGCGTAGTCCTGGGATCCAGTCGGGATGGCCTGAAGGACGTTAAGGGCGTCCCCTCTCAGCGCTACAATGAGAGCTGTAGCCTTTTCCGTGCTGTTCCAGTTGTTTATGGAACAGGCTGCCTCGAACTGACGTAAATAGGTGCTCCACGGGACCTTTCCGTCGAAGGTTGGGGGCGTCACTCTGCTCTGTCCCGTTCCTGGTGTCCCCGGTGTACCTGTGGGCGGGCGTCGGCGCAGCTCGGCAACTTCCTCTTGAAGAGCGTTGACTTTCTCTTCCACCCCCGTGAGTGGGCGTTGGCGCAGTTCGGCTACTTCCTCTTGTAGGGCTTCGACTCTCTCATCCACCCCGGTCGGCGGGCGTCGGCGCAGCTCGGCGACTTCCTCTTGTAGGGCTTTGAATCTATCTTCCATCCCTGTCGGCGGGTGTCGGCGCAGCTCAGCAAATTCCTTTTGTAGAGCGTTAAATCTCTCTTCCACCCCCGTCAGCGGGCGTCGGCGTAGCTCAGCAACTTCTTCTTTTAAGGCGTCGAACTTCTTTTCCACTGCCGTGACTTCCTCACGCAGACCCAGTTCTAATTTCTTCAAGTCCTGTGCTAACTTATTCTGCCCGTCTTCCATCTTCTTCTGGCCGTCCTCTATCTTCTTGGTTAAATTCTTCTGGCCATCTTCTAATTTAGCAGTTAGGTCCTCGGCTAACTTCTTCTGGCCGTCCTCCATCTTCTTCTGGCCGTCCTCCATCTTCTTCAGGTCCTCCGCTAACTTATTTTGACCGTCTTCCATCTTCTTCTGGCCGTCTTCTAATTTGCAAGTTAGCTCCCTGGTTAAATTCTTCTGGCCATCTTCTAATTTAGCAGTTAGGTCCTCGGCTAACTTCTTTTGGCCGTCCTCCATCTTCTTCTGGCCGTCCTCCATCTTCTTCAGGTCCTCCGCTAACTTATTTTGGCTGTCCTTCAGGTCCTCTGCTAACTTCTTCTGGCCATCCTCCATCTTCTTCTGGCCGTCTTCCATTTTGGCAGTTAGGTCCTTGGTTAAATTCTTCTGGCCGTCCTCCATCTTGGTTTCCATGCCATTTAACTTTTCTAGCAGTGCTGCCAATTTCTCCTCCATTTTAGTTGTTTGTCTTGTAAAGGGCATGCACTCACAGGAAAATTAGAGAAAATGACCTGCTCGGGTTTTGAAACCAGGACCGTCAGGTGTTGTGCTTGAGTTCGTAATCCGGCTTCTGACACCAGTTGTTACGTGCCACCCCCTAGTGGCACTTTTGTTAACTGGATTACGGTAGGGGTACAAAGCACAACACCAATTACAGCTTAAAGAAATAATTAACTTTATTGTGGCCAGAAAATTACACTAGTCAGCAAATACAAGCAATTAGGAGCCTTATTCCAGTTTCCTCAAGTCGAGAATACTTCCCCTTTCACTTGTCAACAGATCACAGAAGTTAATCCGTCCTAATGAGTACGGTGGCCTTGACAGAAACTACCTGCTCCTCTCTTTTATGTTCACCGACCACAATTACTTACGTTCACTTGCTGCAGGCTATTTCGCTGTCCACAAGCTGGGAGAAACAATGTCACAGGATTTCGTAACTCGCACAGCATTTCGTCACCACACTTCTGTCGCACAAGATAATCGCTCGCACTAGCTCGTAAAACACAACGACAACTGCTTCACGGGTCACTCTTATATAGCAGGCCGGTGACTCAATAAATGGTTCTAGATCCATCCAGAGTCCACGGCTTCTCGATGTTTCCACCGCTGGTCCAGTCACGAATCTTCTGGACTATCCCTTTGTCTGTAGTAGCCCTGTTGCATAAGGCGCGCGCAATACAGGAGGCAAGCCACAGCCCAGCCCCTGGGGCAGTTGTGACTCAAGCGGCGAGCGATGACACAAACTCACAGCCGTAACAATAGGTTGTGGAAAAACAAGAGATGAAACCTAACATTTTAAAAGCTAGCTTATACTCCTATAAAGATAGTAATAATATCGTATGGCCTTGCCGGGTGCAAGCTTTGTTATTTGACATCAAGAGGGTAGCTCACATGTCGAATTTCGTTGTTCCTTGAAGCACTATGAAAGTCAATGAGGTTAGATATCTAACCTCCTTGAACACTATAGCACTTTCAAGTAAAGAAATTAGGAACTATGTGTTGGTGGAAACTCCAGAGATCATTTTGACATTATGAACACGGCCTACTGAATTCAAATGGGTTCTTTGACATGCCAACATCGTATGACATGCGTGTCATAATTTTTTCCGCCTTTCAAAAATCACTTACCACGGCCAGGAGCGCACCTGCTAGCTTGGGGTTAGTAGACCGACACGTTAACCACTCGCCCACCGTGGCAAGCTCCTGTACAGATGGAAGCTCATGGTGAACCAACCAATTTAATATCAACGCAGTAAGCCCCAGAGTATTTCATTAACATAGCACTGAAAGGACTTGTAAAAATAATAAATGTTTTCTTTCTAAATTCTGTTGAACGAGCAGAGGATCGAAGTTCAAGTAACAGAAATATACTGTTCGCAGTGTGAATCAAAAGTAAGTAGTCATAGAATTTATTTAAAGATATCCTTCCAAGAAAGAGCAGTATGCGAGCCTATTCAGTAACATATGAGACTTCCTGTTCCACTTTTCCAGTCACTTGACTAATTTTACCCACTTCGTGGGATTTGTGGAACGAGAGTCGCCAACTGAACGCTGTTTCTTTCAACAGTTCATTTGAGATAGTTATGTATGTACAGTAGAAGCCTCCGTGGCTTAGGCGGCAGCATGCCGGCCTCTCACCGCTGGGTCCGTGGTTCAAATCCCGGTCACTCCATGTGAGATCTGTGCTGGACAAAGCGGAGGCAGACAGGTTTTTCTCCGGGTACTCCGGTTTTCCCTGTCAAAATTTCATTCCAGCAACACTCTCCACTATCATTTCATTTCATCTGTCATTCATTTAATCATTGCCCCAGAGGAGTGCGTCAGGCCTCGGCAGCCGGCACAGTTCATATCCTCGCCGCTAGATGGGGGCTTCATTCATTCCATTCCTGATCCGGTCGGAGACTGCAAGCAGGCTGTGGATTTTCATTAATGTATGTACAGTATGTAATCTATGTATGTCTTCCCCTTATTATTCCTGTTTCTATTGAGTTGGGGATGACGTAAGGTGAGCTTGTTGTGGATGTTTTAACGGCCAGATGCCCTTCCTGACACCATCTTTATGAGAGGAGTTAATGAGAGATGAAATTAAAGAAAATTAATGAAACTAGCGGACCAGTGCGAGAACTCTCCCTTAATGGGTTTTGTGCGCCCATGCGTACAGACTACCCGCCCGTCTCTAGTGCTATACGGGCTATACGCGACACAGTTCTGCCAGGGGCTATCGTCTTGTTAATTTGTTTAAAAGCACTTTATAAATAAACAAATATACACACATCAAAAAAAGTTTTGCATCACCTCGGTTCCAAGAGTTCCGGAACCTTTAAATACAAAGGGAATAGAGATCTACACAAACAACATTTCAGCTCGTTTTATTGCTCATGAGACCCACACATTGCATGTTGTACCATCATACAGCTAGACTTTCAGCATTTGTGGTCCAGATTGCAGTACACACCACTACCTCTAATACCCAGTAGCACGTCCTCTTGCATTGATGCATGCCTGTATTCGTCGTGGCATACTATCCACAAGTTCATCAAGACACTGTTGGTCCAAATTGTCCCACTCCTCAACGACAATTCGGCGTAAATCTCTCAGAGTGGTTGGTGGGTCAAGACGTCCATAAACAGCCCTTTTCAACATATCCCAGGCATGTTCGATAGGGTTCATGTCTGGCGAACATGCTGGCCACTGTAGTCGAGCGATGTCGTTATCTTGAAGGAACGCATTCACAAGATGTGCACGATGAGGTCGAGAATTGTCGTCCATGAAGACAAATGCCTCTGCAATATTCTGCCGATATGGGTGCACTATGGGTCGGAGGATGTCATTCAGGTATCGTAAAGCCGTTTCGGAGCCTTCCATGACCACCAGTGGCGTACGTCGGCCCCACATAATGCCACCCCAAAACATCAGGGAACCACCACCTTGCTGCACTCGCTGGACAGTGTGTCTAAGACGTTCAGCCTGACCAGGGTGTCTCCAAACACGTCTCCGACGATTGTCTGGTTGAAGGCATATGCGACACTCATCGGTGAAGAGAACGTGATGCCAATTCTGTGGGGTCCATTCAGCATGTTGTTGGGCCCATCTGTACCGCGCTGCATGGTGTCGGGGTTGCAAAGCTGGACCTCGCCATGGACGTCGGGAGTGAAGTTGCGCATCATGCAGCCTATTGCGCACAGTTTGAGTTTTAACACGACGTCCTGTGGCTGAACGAAACGCATTATTCAACATGGTGGCATTGCTGGCAGGGTTCCTCCGAGCGGCAATCCGTAAGTAGCGGTCATCCACTACAGTAGTAGCCCTTGGGCGGCCTGAGCGAGGCCTGTCATCGACAGTTCCTGTATCTCTGTACCTCCTCCATGTCCGAACAACATCGCTTTGGTTCACTCTGAGACGCCTGGAAACTTCCCTTGTTGAGAGCCCTTCTTGACACAAAGTAACAATGCGGACGCGATCGAACTGCGGTATTGACCTTCTAGGCATGGTAGAACTACAGACAACAATTGCAGCGTACCTTCGTCCTGGTGGAATGACTGGAACTGATCGGCTGTCGTACCCCCTCCGTCTAATAGGCCCTGCTCATGCATGGTTGTTTACATCTTTGAGCAGTTTTAGTGACATCTATGAACAGTCAAAGGGACTGTATCTTTGATACAATATACACAGTCAACGTCTATATGCCGGAGATCTGGGAACCGAGGTGATGCAAAACTTTTTTGATGTGTGTATTTCCGTTGACTTTTCAAGAAATGTTGGATTTTTCCTGTACTATTGAGATGATTTGGATGATTTTGGTACAAACCACACCTTCTAACTCCCTCTGGTTTAGGAGCTTGAGTTTTGTGAAACATACACCTCAGCGTATTATATATACTGTACAGACTAGCGGACCCGTGCGAGAAATCTCGCATGTTCGGAAGCCACACATTCCCCAATAGGCTTATAATGAGAGACTTAAGGAGAAAGGTTGTTATGTTTTTATTTGAACCAAATGATTATAGAACACTATTTACGTTTCAGGTGTACCTTCGGCCAAAATGCGAATTGAACAGCAATGATGTCGCGTATTTTCAGACAGCATCAGTATGTGCAAATCGCACACTTCTTACAAAAAATTATATATATGAAATTAGAATTCAATTCGTCACTGCTAATGTCATTTGTGTGATGAGTCCATTGATTGACAGTTTAGCCGTAACACTCACCAGTTATTTGATATTTATGAAACTATACGATTTGAGTACTCATTCCTTTAAATTACTGTTTCTGAAATCCATGCAAAATGGTAAAGGAAAGACCTCAGAATGTTAAAATGACATGCAACAGGCGTCACAGCGGCCAAAATGTGAAGTGGACAGCAATTATGGAGCGTATCTTCCTGAAGCAACAGTATCTGAAAATCGGACACGTCGTACAGTTTTTTAAGTCATTTTTTAAAGAAATTATAGATATTTATGAAATTAGAGTGCAATGGGTCACTGGTAATGTATATTCTCTTTCATTTGTATGCTGATTTTTCACAAGATCTCTTCCTGAACAACAGGGTGACTGCCACAACCGAAATCTGAATTTGACTCCCTCACAAGAAGACAGCGTGACCACAATTTGGCAAAGCCCCTAAATGAATCAACAACAACAGGAGGAAGGTAGAAGTGGATCGTTTAGTTTCTTCAACGGTATGCAAGAATAAACAAATTTGAAACTAAATTCAATGACCGAGAATTCTTGGTGTTACGCTTTGGTAGTGCAAGATCAATATGTGCAGAAGTGCTGTAAACAATAATTACCGGTATATTCCATAAACCCCAGCTCCACAAAGGATTAGCGTCATATTGGTAGTTAGCCTATGTTCCGTGCCTCTGCGTTTCATTAGAACGTACAGTATTTACACATGGAGTATAAATGTCAGATATTTATGCTTTAAGTTCACTTACGGAGACCGCTCAGATCATCGATTTTAACGAAACTGTACACATTTGCACTGGTATAAGAACGAATATCGGGTAGCCTACATAGATAAACCCCCTGGTGATGTAGCGGCTAGCATGGTTCGCTGTAACTCCGGAGGTCTGGGTTCGTTTCCCGGCTCTGAAAATAAATTTAATTCTGGTGTGAGGACTGGAATGGGGTACACTCAGCCTCATGAGGTAAAATTGACAAGAGGTGGGTTAGATTCCTATCTCAGTCATTCTGGAAGTGGTTTTCCGTGGTTTCCCCGCTTCTACTCCAGGCAAAGGCTGGGACGGCCGCCTCCTTCCCAACCCTATCCCCAATTTCCAAATGCACACACTAGTACAGCCATGACAATAACAAGGGTTATCACCCAAATTCCACACTTACACACACCCAATTACATGGAGCCACATGACCACGATGTCGCAGAGTCCCTAAAACAAGCAACAACAACAGCTAATAATACACTTCAATATTTTACTTTTCCGTAATTTTTACTGCCAATATGCTATGTACTTTAAAACAACGTATGCATTCCTTCGGAGGGGAAGTAAAGCCGGCAGTCCTATGTCATAGATGTATGGTATGAAACAGAACCTTCTACTAACTACACTTGTGGAAGCTAAAATTTGTAGGTTAGTTTGATAACGCTATATTAGTTCCAACGTTTTCCGCAAGGTGCTGGCTGCGATGGCATCTAGTAGCCAAGTCCGCAGCTAGGTGTCGTGGACGGTAGAAAATTAGGAACTACTTAAAAAATTGATCGTTTGCAGTCCTATCTGGATCACAGATAACACACACTAATACAACCATCACAATTAACACCGGATATCAGACCAATTCTACACACACCCAAAGTACACGGGGCTACATGACCGCGTTGTTGCAGCCCCTAAACTAAGGAACGAACCAACCAACCAACCAATTTGAAACAAAATTCATGCATTAGAATCGACGTTTTCTTTATTTCTCCACTTCAAGTAATGTTAGTAACGCTAAAATGTGCAGAGCAATGCTTGAATGAACGGGATCCGACTCGGCGCCCACAGGGGTAGGAAGATAGAGAAAGAAACATAGAAGAATCAAGAAAATATTGTACACCATTGAAATTTAATTATTACTGTTGGTAGATTATTTTTTATTTAGGGTCTTAGAACACAGTTGTTATCAATCTCGTGTACTTGGGTGTGTCTGAGGAACGTGTCTGATAACCTGTGGTGATGCAATGACTGTGGCAGATTAACTATAACTACAGTATTAGGATCTAAGATTAGTGTGGCTACGCCGAGACTTGATACAGCCACACTTTAAAATGGTCAAGGTCAGCATCGGGTTTTGAACCTCGGATCTCCAAACGGCAGCTATCCAGTTCAGCTATGAAACGTGTCTTGGACCACTCAGCTACGCTGGGAATTGGCGCTATCATCATCAAGAGCAGGCTGTTCCAGCCAAGCAACTCGGCCGTGAGCAGCGGAGTACTCGCCGCCTTGCGAGAGTAAGCCTGCAACATGCAATACAGCTCTGCTTTGGGGGGCTGCCGTCACTTCGCAGTGGATACATCGAGACTGGCTGAAAGTACATGGACTTGTACTAAAAAAAAATACTATGACCTTCGTCCAGTGACGCATTGGCTATCACCCCCAGTCCCTCTCCAAACGTGCTCCGAGCATTACTGCTGAGTACTCGCGTGTACTCATACTCAAACTCGTGGATTTGGAACAGCCTGATCTAGAGCATGGGTGCACAACCTTTTTATAGGTGAGGGCCAAGTTTATTTTTACATAATAAGTGGCGGGCCGTAAATAATCTTTCCACATAGGCACTTGCCAGACCCTAGCGCTAAAGCTAATTTCACTATTATCTGAATAACCTATTTTACCAGCAGACAAAAATGTGTTTCAATACCATTTTTAGCCTATTTTCAAATTTGAAAAAATAGGCTTATGAGATCACCTTTTGTCCGTGTGTGTGTGCGTGTGTGTGTGTGTGTGAGAGAGGTGTGCGTGTGTCCCCCCCTAATAACTTCTAAACAGCAGGAGCGATTTCATTGAAACTCGGTAAGCTCATAGCACTATTTCGAACGACCCCCGACCCTACCCTTCAAATTTTGTTACGTCTCAACAATCCAACATGGCGGCAGTGCGAAATATTTCACCAGCATTCAATATCTGCAAAACTATTACCGATATTACCCTGGATTTTTTTACGGTGATAAAGGGAGCTACTAGAAGTTCACCTATGTGACTTTTGAAAGACTGGTAACTACAAAACCAACATGGCGGCCACGCGAATTTGCGACTTTTAAATAGACGTTCCTCGCGATTTAACGAACCAAACGCAATAAAACTCGGCACAGTATATGTTTGTACACATTGTAATGCACCGACATCTAACTTCGTTCAATTGTTTACATAACTACAAGATGGCGGATGTGCGAAATATTTCACCGGCATTCTATATCTCTGAAACTATTAGCGGTATCATCCTGAAATTTTTGTACGGAGATAAAGGGCACTACTGGAAGTTCATCCATAAGACTTTCGAAAACCGGTTAACTACAAAACGAACATGGCGGCCAAGCGAATTGGAAAATTTTAAATAGACCTTTCTCGCGATTTAATGTTCCAAACGCAATGAAATCTGGTACAGGAAATGTTTATACACATTGTAATGTACTGGTATCTAATTTAGTTCAATTGTTTACATAACCTCAAGATGGCGGCTGTGCGAATTTTAAAATTAAGTTTTTATTTCTTGTGTCGTAATCATGTTATCGAAGTCAAAGTTTGAATAATGAACCTACGCAATAATTTTCCTTTAATGGTACATGACTCTATGGCCTATACATTTAACAATCCAACATGGCGACCATCCGAAATATTTAGACGGCTCTGAATATCTATGAATTTATTATAGCAATCAAACTGAATTTTTAATGATCATAGGGCGCTATGCACTTAAGTTCACCTATAGGACTTTAAATAACCTGCTGTTCACAAATCCAACATGGCGGCGACGCGAAGTATAAATATTCACATGGACGTTTCTCGCAATTTAACCATCCGAGTGCAGTGAAACATCGTACACTAAATCCTTATACGAATGTTAATCCACTGGCATCTAATTTATTTCAATTGTTTCCATAACCACAAGATGGCAGCTGTGGGAAATTTTAAAATGTCCTTGTTACTTCTTGTGTCCTAATCATGCGATTGAAGTTTTAATGCTACACTTACACAATAATCTTCATGTAACAGTACATAACTCTAGGACTTACATATATAAAATCCAACATGGAGACCATCCGAAATATTTAGTCGGTTCTCAATATCTACGAATTTATTACAGGAATCAAACTGTAATTTTGTATGTTGATAGTGGCAGTTAACATAAGTAGGATATATGAAAATAGGCTGTATAGTTCTTCACGGAACTACTTGTTGTGTCCTCTAAATGGTTTAAATCTACTTTTGAAGTTTTTTGGCAAATTGCGTTATTAAGGTATCAAATTACTGATTTATAAGCTTGCCACGGTGGGTGAGTGGTTATAGTGTCGGACTACCAACCCCAAGATTGCAGGTTCGCCCCTGGCCATGGTAAGTGATTTTTGAAGGCGACAAAAATCACGACACTCATGTCATACGTTGTTGGCATGTTAAAGAACCCATTTGAATTCAGTAGGCCGTGTTCAATGGCAAAATTAATCTCGGGATTTTCCGCCAACACAAAGTTCCTCCATTCTCTACTTGAAAGCGCTGTAGTGTCAAGGAGTTTAGATATCTAACCTCCTTGACTTTCATAGCGTTCAAAGGAACGACGAAATTCTACATGGGGCCGATAACCTAGATGTTAGGCCCCTTAAAACAACAATTATCATCATCATCATCAAATTCGACATGTAAGCTACCCTCTGGGTGTCAATTAACAAAGCTTTCACCAGGCAGCCGAGGCCATACGATATTATTATTATATTATTATTATTATAATTATTATTATTATTATTATTATTATTATTATTATTACTGATTTAACTTAAAATCTTTCCAAGAATTGTTTACTTTTTAATTTATTTTTAACGAAGCATTTTTATCTCTTCTCTTCTCTTAGTCGTTTACCCTCCAGCAGTGGCGTTTTCTCCAATACCACGGGGTAAGCACCGCTTACCTAGCATATTCTCATAAGAATTAAGTATATAATATCACTTTATAACGCGCAAGCAACTGCAAAAACGCCGCTTTGAATGACGTACCTCGTTCTCTACCGCAGTTCTCCACGATCAGCCAGTACTACTTTGGAGAGAAAGAAGAAAGAGTGCGGCCGGTTGCTATGACAACGGCTTGTTTACCTCCAGGAGCCTTCTGGCCCGGAACACTGCTATGGCCGATGGAGTGGTACACCAAGAACGCCAGGTCGTCCTTGATTGGCTAAGACAGGGGGTGTGGCGTTCCATAGCCACAGGGCTGTCGTCGAGACAAGTCAAAGCGGGTAGCAAGGTCAGCTTCGATTCGGGCGGCTTACCCTAGCGAGCCTGGACACCAGCACTGCTTAAAATTATTTGGCGCGGCTCTCCAGTCCCCACCCTCCATCTGACCATCAGACCCTACCTTTGCTGGGCGCGGTAGTTAAAATTCTTCTTCGTCCGGTTAACTCACAACTCTATGTTTTTGAGTGCAATTAGCAAAATTTAGTATACCGTAACTACTGTTGATATTATTGTGTTGGAATCTTCAGAGTGACCCATCAACCCGAAAAGTTCCTCTGATTATCATTCAAATTATATTCAAAGAGTAGGTGTAAAGGATACATAATTTTAAATGTATGTACATCCGTATAATTTGAATAATATTTTAAAGACCTATCACATTATTTTAAAAAATATTTGGTAATTACGGTAGCTAGGGTCTATCAAATTCTCATTTGTACACAATTAATTAATACCCCTATTTACTGTACCTTGGCGAGAAGCCTCCGTGGCTTAGGCGGCAGCACGCCGGCCTCTCACCGCTGGGTCCGTGGTTCAAATCCCGGTCACTCCATGTGAGATCTGTGCTGGACAAAACGGAGGCAGACAGGTTTTTCTCCGGGTACTCCGGTTTTCCCTGTCAAAATGTCATTCCATCAACACTCTCCACTATCATTTCATTTCATCTGTCATTCATTTAATCATTGTCCCAGAGGAGTGCGTCAGGCCTCGGCAGCCGCAGGCAGTGGATTTTCATTTTCATTTACTGTACCTTGGCGGATCATTTGTAGCGAAGTTCAATTCTTCTCTCCCTCTTAGCGAATTCATCAATTACATGGTCGTGAAAATCAGTGTTCCCCTGAAGGCTGCACAATAACACCTTTTCAATGGAAAGAAGCGCGAGATGTGAAAGTCGTTCTTGATGCATTGAGTTTCGGGTGAAGGTTTTTATACGTTTCATGGTAGAAAACATTCTTTCCACTGATGCACTAGACGCCGGAATTGTCAGTACAGGCTTCATTCATTCCATTCCTGACCCGGTCGGAGACTGGAAGCAGGCTGTGGATTTTCATTTTCAGTTTAAAAAAAGACGGAAGCTTTTAGTTTTACGTGACCATTAATCATGCGATCATGAGCCACGGGACCTCCTTTTTACGTGGAATCCGAACCACAGTACAAGGAATTTCACTTCGAAATCTCACATGCATTGACTGGGAATCGAACCCGGTCCACCTTGGTGAGAGGCTAACTGCTTGACCGCTGCGCCACCACGCCCCCTTAGTACTAGTTTGCATAGGTTATAGGCCTACGCCCCAATTAAGTCATTCAAACTAATGAAGCCGTGAAAACTTACATCAGTACAATTTGAGTGATATTTGCAAATAAATATTAACTGAACATGCAATACAATGACATAAGAATATCTATTAGTCTACTAATAGCATGTTTATTATTTTAATTTTCACTTAGGTCTCATAATAGAAAATAATAATACTTATGTTATTGGTTTTACGTCCCTGTTAACTACTGAGGCTTTTAGAGACGCCGGGGTGCCGGAATTTTGACCCGAAGGGAATCTTTAACGTGCCAGTAAATATACTGATACGGCTCCCTCGCATTTGCGCACCCTCAAGTGCCGGCTGGCTGCGACGGCATTCGATCCCGCTATCTTAAGCTCAGCAAGCTAGAACGTTACCGCTGAGCCACGCATAATAGAAAATTTACGGGTAATAACCTAAAAGTTTAGCTCCTTAGGCCAAGAAATGCGAACAACAAAAACACAAATTGCCACACTGTTCAATCGTCAAATGATACACGATAAAAGAAGCTCGCCAACCCTATTGTTGAATAATTTTCTCCGAACTTAATGTACATGGATTGGCATGCCTAAAGTTGAAAAGGGAAAAATGAGCTGTGCTGTATTACAATTCTTTCTATTTTTATTTTTTTAAATGTGAAAGACTAATAATTATGTGTGTAGAGTAATTGTTGCTACTTCAGATATCAACCTCAACATTGACAAGGGCATAGCTGGAACCAGGTGCTGAAGTTGCTTTATGGTGTAAGCCTATATTTTGAGTCTTCTTCACAGCTTACCCTCGAAAAAAATCCACGCCACACCACTGCCCTCCAGGTTGGTGGAACCCACGGACTCAGCGAGGAAACTCACCACTACCGCCTCTACGGGCAGTGTCCTAGAGCTGGGAATATCTAATCGGAGTGGATACAACTGGTGAGGTGTGATTGGCACCTCGCCCAGGCGGCCTCCCCTGCAAAGCGAACAGGGGCCTCATGGGGGAAGGGAATGGATGGTCAGGATGGATAGGCAAGGAAGAGGGAAGGAGGCGAACGTGGCCTTGAAGAAGGTACTGCCCCCGTAAATTGAATTATATTGAGACCACGATGGCTGTATTGGCATAAATGAATCAAGTTATGAATGTCATAGTTGTGACGTGGATATTCATGACGTAGGCACGGTTGACGTATACTTCATGCAAGTAGGCTGGTGGAGCTGAGATTCTTGGTGACGTCATGATTTTGTTCGAGAAAGATCTGAGATTTACGACGCAGTCGCAGGAAACAAGGTATTGTGCTAAGGAAGAAGTTACGCTATTGGAGGAGAGACTCGAAGCAATGAACGATAGTTTGGAAGGAAGACGGAGATTGCTGAAACTACGATATTTGATTACTTTTGGCATGCAGATTTGTGGAAAACTATTTTCAGTTATGGCAATGATTTGGAATTTTGAAGAAATTAATTTTGAGTTTTTGAAATTTGAAAATCCGTCAAGTATAGCCAAAGTTAAAACTTCTAGCAATGACGGAGCAACAGGCTATGGAAGGGATGGATACGCCCCTTAAGAAATTGATAAAAGGTCGTGCACAGGATAGAGGAGCTCTCATATCTCTCATATCTCTCATACCGCTGATACCGCATATATATTTCTGATGTCAGATAGTCATTGTCGAGTGAATAAGTGAAGCAAGTTGTCTTTAGCGTGTGGTTAAAGCCCGGCGCATCGAACGAACACGGAGCAGTTCCATTTTACGCTGTTCGAAACTAGGTGAAGTTGTAACGCTCACATTAACGTTTCTACCAGATAAGATATAAAGAGTTAACTTCTGCCTTTATTATAATTCAATTGGGCAGTACAACATTGAGGTGTGTAGAAGATTTGAACAATTTCACAGTTATACTTTGAAAGATATTGGCATTTTAAGGCTGCAGACAAAAGTGATTTTCTCGCCACCTGAGAGGCACTTTTAAATTTCCACAGTATACACTACGGCTGACACGTGTTACAACCGTGATATTGGAGAATACGTTTGGTGATACAACGATACATTCTACTATGGAACATTATAATCTTGCAGTGCTTTCAATGATTATAACAGAAGTTGAGATGGAAGGCTAAGACTTTAATGCAATTGGGACATATATCGATGGAATGAAGTAACAGCATGGAACTTCGTTAATCGTCATTCTACAAAAGCGAGCATGTAGTGAACATCCAACTACACTCATGCATCGTGAATCCATCGCTGAATTATATCAAATGACAGTGGAAATATCATCATACTCCACGATTATGAATATTTCTGCGGAAATAACTGCAATAAACTTCATGGCGAATTACGACTGGAACTTCAGGGAACTTTCAAGAGAGGCCAGGGTGGACCCGGCTCATAAAGAAGAGTTTTGCCAGAAGGATGTCTTTCGTATACATGGAGCAGTGCAAATTCCGGAGAAGGAAGCAGTTCGATTCTCCGAGGACGCTGATTCCAGGTTCGAGGTCGGAGCACATCTTCACGCTGGTGAAATGGAACCAACAGCAGTTTTCTTTGAAAACTTTCCCCTAGAACTTCAATCAACAAATAAGGTAGTCGTGAACGTTTCTTGTATTATTTGAGTCATGTAGCGATATCTGAGCAACCATTTTCCCATATTTTTTGTCCTATTTTTTTGCCCCATTTTCTTGATTAACATTTCTGTACTCAGTACACTTCGATGATTTATGCCTTTTTCTACGATTTGTTGAGACATTGTTATGTCATTGGCATAGTTAAATAATTTTGGATCAGTTGAGACTGATAAGTTAGATTCTTTCAGTAATTTGCATATTTTTGTAGTCACGATTTGACTGTAAAGTTAATGATTTACTATGGCAGATTTGAAGTCAGACAGCGTGTCAATTTTATTAAAGTAATTCTATTCAGTAAATTACGTTGACCAATTTTCTGTCATCCTCAAGAAAGAAGAATGATTGAATGATTTTAGAGCGTTAAAATCTATTACGATATCGACGATCTTTGAAATACTAGTCGTCTTATGAACATGATTGCAACATAGACATTTATCATTGCATTATAGACAATTTTATGAAATATGAACTTTGATTACGATTTATTGAATACACTATAGTAATGAACATTTGATAGGAGTTTTTCTCAATTCTAGATTGGAACAATAATGTTTGCATTCCACAGTCTAATTGTATTCTATTCGACTATTTATGCAGTTTAGGTGAACTTTGATTGAAGATAGTATATTTATACTGCGTTACTTTGAAGATAGTAATCTCAATTTTGATAGACCAGGGAGGAGTGTCTAATCGTATTTGCTATTAAATTTATTTGTGATTGGCAAATTTTTACTTCATATCGATTCATGAATGAAACCCACGAAGGTTGAATAATAACAGTCATTAATACAATTGATGAATATAAGAATTTTTGAAGAGGAATAATGGATGTATAATCGTTAGTTCAGTGGACCTGTAGAAGTCGCTGATGAGTAATGCCCTTGAATAATGAAGGAGGTTCCCACAGTAATAAATGAAGTTGTTGAATTTATGAGTGGAGGTTTTTGTATGTAATTTGGAAGATTTTGATGCCATATATATGAAGATATATGATGAATTCTGGGCCTATTGTTGAGCAATTTTGTGCGTTTTGAGCGAAGTATTTTTCCGCTGAATGTATTGTCCTGGTTCTTTGAAAGTTATTCATGTGAAGATACTGTTAAAGTTAACAAGAGTGTTAAATAATTTGAGATGAAGATTTTGAATGGAGGTTACCGTCACAAATAATTATAATTATTATTAAACCTTATTAAACCTGAATTTGACATTTAAATATAACTAACCTTCATTGGTCGATTATATCAACACAATTTGAGTAATTATCAACCGGATAAACGTGTGGTTTAATGTATTTCTTGTATAAATAATATAAACAATATTAATATTGTAAATAACTTTGTAAATATCTTTGATAACAATTTCTAATGAAAGGGATTAATAGAGGCGTGTATAAAATTTCCAATTGTCGTTTGACATTGTTATAAACAATTTATTATTGTTATAAATAATTAATGAACTTTTGTTATTAACATTAAGAGTTTTGTTATTATACTCTAAACAACGCTAATTAAGCAAGTGGATTGAACAATTAAATATGATTTGGGATTGTTGGAGTAATCCACTGGTGTGATAATGGAGCATTTAAAACATTTGCGTGATAATATTTCTGTTGAGATGTGGACATTTAACGTGTTTTGAAAGGAGAGCTAAGCTCTGATGTAACTCGCTTATGCTAGGGTTGAACGGACAGGTGAGTCCACTTTGACGATGGAGGTGCATTGCAGCTGGCCCGGACAACTGTATGATAGAGGCCAAGGACGTCTCCATAATAGCCTTGTGGCTATAAATAAAATGTGAAGTGTATAAACACGCAAAACAATTGCTATATGTGTCTCGTCCCAAATCCCGTTTCCATTCCAAGTGCATTATTATAATTACGTTATTTTGAGCTTGAGAAAGCTGAAACATTGTATGTAGAGTATACAAGTCCGACAGGAGGACATGGTTATGTGGTCGATGGCGTCTGATTGCCACGTGGATTTTGTTGTTTTATTTTTGTTAAATTCATTCTTTATGTGAAATAAATTATTGTGCAGTTTAAAGTTTCTCGTCTTCGTTATGGTTCATTTTAAATATCATGGTGGAGGTTATTGTGAGGGCATACTTTAAGTGATCCAGTTGACAACCCAGTCCCCGAGATAAATTTAAGAGGTAAGTAAAAGGTAAGTATGAACCCCCGTATATTTTGGTGTGTTCCACAATAATTTTCTTGTTAACTATTGTGCTCTAATCTCGATAGTATCTGTCAGTGCCATTTTCATTGATGTAGCTGTGCCGGTGCGTTTGATTATTGGCAATCCGATTGAGGGGGCGGATATCTGACAGCCTACTATCCGGATAACGGGGACAGTAGGATTGGCGCCCAACGTGGGGCACGATCGGCAAAACATTGGATTACCAAGTTATTGCAGTAGAATTGACACCGCAATTTCTGTGGAGTGTTCGAATAACATTGGATTACCAAGTTATCGATGTCAAAGGGATTGTGAAGACTCAAATAAAGAGGTTGATTCTTTGTTAGATGTCTTAGCCAATTGTAGAATTTGAGGGTGTGATTATATAGGGATTAAATGTTGTGTTGTATTAGGAAAATTACACTCAGAAAAGATCAGATCTTATACAACATGAGAGAGGTTAAATAGGCTGGAAACTTAGAAAAATCGCCTATGATCTGGAATCTTATTTTATCTGACCGGCTTATGACATGGGTAGTCATATTAAAGATAAAATTAAACTATTTGGATTGTAAATGTACATTATTTGTGTTAGGATATTTTAAAATGAACCAAAGAAACTTGAACATGTGCTTGAGTTTATTTCAACATGAAGTGTCTACGAAGGTTAATTATAAGGTAATTATAAGTTAGATTTAAGACAGAAAATTGCTTAAATTTATATATGGTGAAAAATGTTGCTCAGATGTTGTTATTTTGCTCTGTTTGATGCATGTCCCTAAAGCAGTTTATTATTGAAATATTATTGAAATGGCAGATGAGAGTCTGAGAATGATGTTGGAGGAGATGTCCAACAGAATGAAGCAGATGATGGAGGAGAATGCTAGTAATATGTCTGCTAGAATGGAGGAGAATTCAAGTAGTTAGTCGGCTAATTTGTCTATTAGGCTGGATGAAAGTGTGAAGGAAATGGAAGCTAGGAATGCTAGTAGAATGGATGAAAGTTTGAAAGTTCTTCAGACCAGTTCTGCAAACCTAGAAAATAATGTGTCGCGTTTACAGATCAATACCCAGGGAATCGAGAATGCTGTAACTGACATGCGCACAGACGTGTCCAATGTCCATAAAGATTTATCCAATGTGCATAAAGATGTGTCTGATGTTAAAATAGATGTTTCTAAGGTACAGAAAGATCTTACTATGTTGAATCTTGATGTTGCTAATGTCCGGGGTGATATTTCATGTGCTAGAGCTGAAGTAATTGTTGTTAGGAATGATGTTGCTACTGTACAAGACAAAGTAGAGGAAGTTCAAAGAGAGGTTAGAAATGCTCGAACTGATGTGTCAAATGTCCAAGTAGACATCAATAATATTCATTCAGATGTTAATGATATGCAAAGCGATATCAATAAGATACAAGTAGAAGTCAATACTGTTTTTGTAGACATTGCTAAAGTTCAGACTGATGTTAACAAAGTTAGGGAGGAAATTGAAACTTCAAAAACCCTTTGTACTCGTAACATTAGTGCATTAACAACTCGGTTAGTTGACGAGTCTGTTAGGACAACAGCTTCTTTAGCTGGTTTAAAATACGATGTAGAGGTCATGAGAACCCAAGTATTAGATCACAATCGTTTACTTAAGGAAGACATTGAGGTAGATATCGCGGAAATGTTAACTGCAAATGTAACGGTTTGGAAAGATGAATGGAACAGGTCAAGTGGGGAACATGTCGATCAGATTCAGGAGCGAAATGAAAGAAAACTTGCCAGTACACAAGTAGACATTAATAATGAAGTAGTTCAGATTAGGAAAGACTTGAATGTAAGGATGGATTCGCTATCCGAAAAGCAGGTAGAGGATAGAACTCAAATAGGTCAGGACGTGCAAGCATTAAAAACTGCGTTAGAGGAACAGATTCATAAGGTTGTCTCTGATGTTAATGAAACTACGAGCAAACTGCAGAATTTGAAACTAGGAGAAGCTAGCATGATGGAAACCTATAAGGAAGAGTTGATTAGGAAAGTCATCACGGAAACACGGACAAGGATATTGAAGGATTGACTGGTGAAGAGGATAGAAATTACGTAAGAAGATGTAACCTCGCTACAGAAGAGAGAGATATTAGTCCTGAGGAACGTATATCCAGATTCAGGGAAGAAGAAGAGGATCGGAATATTGAACCTGAATGGAAGTATCGTGATAGTGGGAAACATTATATGGATTCATATCCGAGAAATGTGACAGTCATCCGGAATTTTGAAGACAAACCTCAAAAATTTAGCAACACTGATAGGCTCACACCGATCGAATATATCAGGAATCTTAAAGACTATTTCATAGAAGCCCACATTCCTAGAGAGAGAGAGATGAGAATCGTAGAAAGATTTCTAGCTGGAGGACCCCTTGAATGGTTTAGAGCATTTCGGTACACTTTCAGCAATTTTGACGAATTTGCAGAGGCACTGATAAAACAATTCTGGTCAATAGAAGCTCAGAATTCATTAAGAGCTGAGGTATACTCGAGGAAGTATTCAGGTACTCTTCCAACACGGTACGCTGATTTCTTCACGAGCCAGTTATCACGCTTGAGATTTTTGCAACCCCCATTGTCAACAGAGCAGTTGATAGATGCGATTTCACGTATGCTGCCTGTGGAGGTAAGAAGACTGATCATATCGTCAAATATCAGAGATTTGACAAGTATGGACGAATTATTGAGAAGGCTTGACTACACGAGTCCAATGCCAAATTTGGTACAAAAAGGTCAGAGGCACGAATTCAAAGACGTTAATACAGTCTACATGGATCAAGTGCAGCAAACTGATAGCCTGATGAAGAAAAAACTGAAAATGTAGGTCCTCACAGGAATAATTATTTCCGCAACAACAGATCCCAAGGTTACCGTCCATATCAGCAAAGACGAGGCTGGAATAATAATAGAGGGAATTACAACAACGGAAGAGGTAGATACTATAACAATGGTTATAATAGAAACTACAATAGAAATAACCAGTACCAGAATCAGAATCAGAATTCTCAAGGTCAGGTTATGACACCCGACAAGTATCAAGAAAGAGAGAAAGAAAGTCAGCAGTATCTGAAGGAATTACGAGAAAAGGAAGCTGAAAACCGAAAGAAAAGACAGGATGTAGTGATCGATCCTGGTCCTTCTACAAGTCGGCAGAACTTGGAAAACAGAAATTCAGGACAGAAGAGAAAGTAGAAAGGAGAGAATGCATTAGCCACACACAACCCAGAGAAGAAGAGACTTATGATTAAGGAACATAGAAGAAATATCATACAAGAGTAAGCCAATAATAATTCAATTTCGTGTTCAAGTGAATTGAAATGTTTATAACACAGAGTTTAAAAACAATTTGCAACTGTTTTTAAAACGTGGTGAAGGGAGAATGCCCCCGTAAATTGAATTATATTGAGACCACGATGGCTGTATTGGCATAAATGAATAAAGTTATGAATGTCATAGTTGTGACGTGGATATTCATGACGTAGGCACGGTTGACGTATACTTCATGCAAGTAGGCTGGTGGAGCTGAGATTCTTGGTGACGTCATGATTTTGTTCGAGAAAGATCTGAGATTTACGACGCAGTCGCAGGAAACAAGGTATTGTGCTAAGGAAGAAGTTACGCTATTGGAGGAGAGACTCGAAGCAATGAACGATAGTTTGGAAGGAAGACGGAGATTGCTGAAACTACGATATTTGATTACTTTTGGCATGCAGATTTGTGGAAAACTATTTTCAGTTATGGCATTGATTTGGAATTTTGAAGAAATTAATTTTGAGTTTTTGAAATTTGAAAATCCGTCAAGTATAGCCAAAGTTAAAACTTCTAGCAATGACGGAGCAACAGGCTATGGAAGGGATGGATACGCCCCTTAAGAAGTTGATAAAAGGTCGTGCACAGGATAGAGGAGCTCTCATATCTCTCATATCTCTCATACCGCTGATACCGCATATATATTTCTGATGTCAGATAGTCATTGTCGAGTGAATAAGTGAAGCAAGTTGTCTTTAGCGTGTGGTAAAAGCCCGGCGCATCGAACGAACACGGAGCAGTTCCATTTTACGCTGTTCGAAACTAGGTGAAGTTGTAACGCTCACATTAACGTTTCTACCAGATAAGATATAAAGAGTTAACTTCTGCCTTTATTATAATTCAATTGGGCAGTACAACATTGAGGTGTGTAGAAGATTTGAACAATTTCACAGTTATACTTTGAAAGATATTGGCATTTTAAGGCTGCAGACAAAAGTGATTTTCTCGCCACCTGAGAGGCACTTTTAAATTTCCACAGTATACACTACGGCTGACACGTGTTACAACCGTGATATTGGAGAATACGTTTGGTGATACAACGATACATTCTACTATGGAACATTATAATCTTGCAGTGCTTTCAATGATTATAACAGAAGTTGAGATGGAAGGCTAAGGCTTTAATGCAATTGGGACATATATGGATGGAATGAAGTAACAGCATGGAACTTCGTTAATCGTCATTCTACAAAAGCGAGCATGTAGTGAACATCCAACTACACTCATGCATCGTGAATCCATCGCTGAATTATATCAAATAACAGTGGAAATATCATCATACTCCACTATTATGAATATTTCTGCGGAAATAACTGCAATAAACTTCATGGCGAATTACGACTGGAACTTCAGGGAACTTTCAAGAGAGGCCAGGGTGGACCCGGCTCATAAAGAAGTGTTTTGCCAGAAGGATGTCTTTCGTATACATGGAGCAGTGCAATTTCCGGAGAAGGAAGCAGTTCGATTCTCCGAGGACGCTGATTCCAGGTTCGAGATCGGAGCACATCTTCACGCTGGTGAAATGGAACCAACAGCAGTTTTCTTTGAAAACTTTCCCCTAGAACTTCAATCAACAGATAAGGTAGTCGTGAACGTTTCTTGTATTATTTGAGTCATGTAGCGATATCTGAGCAACCATTTTCCCATATTTTTTGTCCTATTTTTTGCCCCATTTTCTTGATTAACATTTTTGTACTCAGTACACTTCGATGATTTATGCCTTTTTCTACGATTTGTTGAGACATTGTTATGTCATTGGCATAGTTAAATAATTTTGGATCAGTTGAGACTGATAAGTTAGATTCTTTCAGTAATTTGCATATTTTTGTAGTCACGATTTGACTGTAAAGTTAATGATTTACTATGGCAGATTTGAAGTCAGACAGCGTGTCAATTTTATTAAAGTAATTCTATTCAGTAAATTACGTTGACCAATTTTCTGTCATCCTCAAGAAAGAAGAATGATTAAATGATTTTAGAGCGTTAAAATCTATTACGATATCGACGATCTTTGAAATACTAGTCGTCTTATGAACATGATTGCAACATAGACATTTATCATTGCATTATAGACAATTTTATGAAATATGAACTTTGATTATGATTTATTGAATACACTATAGTAATGAACATTTGATAGGAGTTTTTCTCAATTCTAGATTGGAACAATAATGTTTGCATTCCACAGTCTAATTGTATTCTATTCGACTATTTATGCAGTTTAGGTGAACTTTGATTGAAGATAGTATTTTTATACTGCGTTACTTTGAAGATAGTAATCTCAATTTTGATAGACCAGAGAGGAGTGTCTAATCGTATTTGCTATTAAATTTATTTGTGATTGGCAAATTTTTACTTCATATCGATTCATGAATGAAACCCACGAAGGTTGAATAATAACAGTCATTAATACAATTGATGAATATAAGAATTTTTGAAGAGGAATAATGGATGTATAATCGTTAGTTCAGTGGACCTGTAGAAGTCGCTGATGAGTAATGCCCTTGAATAATGAAGGAGGTTCCCACAGTAATAAATGAAGTTGTTGAATTTATGAGTGGAGGTTTTTGTATGTAATTTGGAAGATTTTGATGCCATATATATGAAGATATATGATGAATTCTGGGCCTATTGTTGAGCAATTTTGTGCGTTTTGAGCGAAGTATTTTTCCGCTGAATGTATTGTCCTGGTTCTTTGAAAGTTATTCATGTGAAGATACTGTTAAAGTTAACAAGAGTGTTAAATAATTTGAGATGAAGATTTTGAATGGAGGTTACCGTCACAAATAATTATAATTATTATTAAACCTTATTAAACCTGAATTTGACATTTAAATATAACTAACCTTCATTGGTCGATTATATCAACACAATTTGAGTAATTATCAACCGGATAAACGTGTGGTTTAATGTATTTCTTGTATAAATAATATAAACAATATTAATATTGTAAATAACTTTGTAAATATCTTTGATAACAATTTCTAATGAAAGGGATTAATAGAGGCGTGTATAAAATTTCCAATTGTCGTTTGACATTGTTATAAACAATTTATTATTGTTATAAATAATTAATGAACTTTTGTTATTAACATTAAGAGTTTTGTTATTATACTCTAAACAACGCTAATTAAGCAAGTGGATTGAACAATTAAATATGATTTGGGATTGTTGGAGTAATCCACTGGTGTGATAATGGAGCATTTAAAACATTTGCGTGATAATATTTCTGTTGAGATGTGGACATTTAACGTGTTTTGAAAGGAGAGCTAAGCTCTGATGTAACTCGCTTATGCTAGGGTTGAACGGACAGGTGAGTCCACTTTGACGATGCAGGTGCATTGCAGCTGGCCCGGACAACTGTATGATAGAGGCCAAGGACGTCTCCATAATAGCCTTGTGGCTATAAATAAAATGTGAAGTGTATAAACACGCAAAACAATTGCTATATGTGTCTCGTCCCAAATCCCGTTTCCAATCCAAGTGCATTATTATAATTACGTTATTTTGAGCTTGAGAAAGCTGAAACATTGTATGTAGAGTATACAAGTCCGACAGGAGGACATGGTTTTGTGGTCGATGGCTTCTGATTGCCACGTGGATTTTGTTGTTTTATTTTTGTTAAATTCATTCTTTATGTGAAATAAATTATTGTGCAGTTTAAAGTTTCTCGTCTTCGTTATGGTTCATTTTAAATATCATGGTGGAGGTTATTGTGAGGGCATACTTTAAGTGATCCAGTTGGCAACCCAGTCCCCGAGATAAATTTAAGAGGTAAGTAAAAGGTAAGTATGAACCCCCGTATATTTTGGTGTGTTCCACAATAATTTTCTTGTTAACTATTGTGCTCTAATCTCGATAGTATCTGTCAGTGCCATTTTCATTGATGTAGCTGTGCCGGTGCGTTTGATTATTGGCAATCCGATTGAGGGGGCGGATATCTGACAGCCTACTATCCGGATAACGGGGACAGTACCATCCCGGCATTTGCCCGAAGACGAAGTGGGAAACCACGGAAAACCATTTCGAGGATGGCTGAGGTGGGAATCGAACCCCCTCTACTCATTTGGAACACCTGAGGCTGAGTAGACCCCGTTCCAGTCCTCATACCACTTTTCAAATTTCGTGGCAGAGTCGGGAGTCGAACGCAGGACCTGCGGGGCGGCAGCTAACCATGCTGACCGCTACGCTACGAAGGCGACAGCATTTTTATAATTTTCTTATTTCAACTAGGGCCTACAATAATGGTAAAAATCTCATCATTCTCAATATTATACACACGTTCACAAAAGTATAAAATATTTATCCGTGGGCCGTGGATTGTGCACCCCTGATCTAGAGGGTGATGAAGACTGTGTAATTCTCAAGAAGTGACAACCATTATGAGAGCAATATTCCGCGCATGGCTAGCAGCGTAGAACATGAGGAAGGCCGAGTTCCTTACTCTCGCCCACGCAGCGCTGAGCCACACACTGTCTAACCCCTAGCAGCACGTCATTATTTTTATCCTCACACTCTCTGATGTCATAACACTGCTTCGCAGTAGAGGCCAACGGATCGGACCACGGCACGCACACGCCAGGCTAACGAGAAAAACACAGCCCTCCGGAGGTTGTTATAATAATAATAATGATGATGATAATAATAATATCGTATGCCCTCGGGTGCCCAGAGGGCAGCTTGCATGTCGAATGTTATCGTTCCTTGACACTCTAGCGCTTTCTAGTAGAGAATGGAGGAACTTTGTATTTGCGGAAAATGCCGTGATTAATTTCGCCATTATGAACACGGCATACTGAATTCAAATGGGTTATTTAACATGCCAACAAAGTATGATATGCATGTCGAGATTTGTGTTGCCTTTCAAAAATTACTTACCACGGCCACGAGCGAACCTGCAAGCTTGGGGTTGGTAGTCCGACACAATAACTATTCACCCACCGTGGCAAGCTAATAATGATAATAATAACAATAATAAAAATAATAATAATAATAATAATAATAATAATAATAATAATAAAAATAATAATGAGTGATCACTGGCTGACAGAAGGAATACAAATCTTAATTACTCTCTCAATGAAAGTTAAAAAGAACTGGCTGCCTGAAGTTGTAAAAGACCTCCAGGAAATAGACATCTCAAATGATATGGTACTGGACAGATCTAAATTCAGAGAATTAGTTGACAATCATTCAGACCACCCAAACATTGCATCCAAAAGAACCTGGACGGAGGAGCACAGAAAAAGCCATTGTGAGAAAATGAAGAGATTTTGGGAGGAAAATAAAGCAAGGTCAGCCAGATACAGGTTCAATCGTGTCCTTAGACGGACATAAAGATGTAAACAATAATAATAATAATAATAATAATAATAATAATATCGTATGGCCTCGCGTGCCTGGTGCAAGCTTTGTTATTTGACAAACAAAGGGTAGATTGCATGCCGAATTTCGTTGTTCCTTGAAGCACTTTGAAAGTCAAGGAGGTTAGATATCTAACATCCTTGAATAGCGTTTTCTAGTAGAGAAATGAAGAACTTAGTGTTGGCGGAAACTCCCGATATGAATTTTGCCATTATGAACACGGCCAACTGAATTCAAATGGGTTCTTTGACATGTCAACATCGTATGACATGGTGTCGTAATTTTTGCCGCCTTTCAAAAATCACTTACCACGGCCAGGAGCGAACCTGCAAGCTTGGGGGGTTAGTAGGCCGACACGATGACCACTCACCCACCGTGGCAAGCTAACAATAATAATAATAATGTCGCAGATGTATATCAGCGCTGGAAACTATCGATCACAAATCGGTGACTACTCGACGCTAGCTTATGAGGCACAATTATGTAGCTAAGATCTTACATCAAGAGGTTGCTGTAAAAATTGGACTTCTAGACACGATCGAGGTACACTCCAATTACTAATCTCCCAACGTACTTAAATACCAATATCATCAAAATGTATTGGGATAGACATGTTCTAATCAACCAGAAAATCTTGGCCAATCGACCTTATATTGTCTATCTCAATAGAAGAAATCAAAAGGCCTACTTCAAAGACGTTGCTGTCCCACTTATCCGAAATTTGAAAACTAGCCTACTAGTGGTGTGTGCGTATGAGTCAGGCGCGGATCTAGAATTTGGCTTGGGGGGGTCAGAGAATCGAAATTGTTAAGAAAAATGGTATCACTAAAAACGCAATCACAAAATAACCAAACGTACAAAACCAGACCAATTTTTTTGCAAGCTACATGGATAGAAATTTGATGCGTTTAGCGCACCAAAAATATTCGTACAAATTGCAACGGCGTGTTTTGCGACTTTTACATCAATCTTCGAGAAAAGTATCAAGGTACGTTACAGTTTCGGCAAGTCGAGTTGGTACCTACAAAGGGGGAACTTCACAGCTTAAATTGCCAACCAAGCTTGCAGTTTGGACGTCGGCAAAATTTTTTGGTGCGAAAAAATAAAGCCCCAAATTCCTATCCGTGCATTGCTGCACATTCATCGTGACATCACTATAAACATCGATTCGGTAATCACAAGGTTTGCTAAACAAAATAGACGAGTTGATTTTGTTATACAAATAATCGTTTTTATATAACAGGTATGAAGTTGTAAATATGTACAGTTGTAACAGAAAATAGTAATTGCAATAAAGATAATTTCAGTATTGAATAAAATGAAAAAAAAAACTGTTTTTCAGTTAAAATTCGTTAAGTTTTATTTGTCTGGTTCTTGTGTTTTCGTTTTTTGAGTTTGCAAAAAAAATTTGGTCTCCCGTTTGGGGGGGGGGGTCATGACCCCCGTGACCCCCTCCTTGAATCCGCGCCTGGTATGAGTAATTACAACTAGGACTTGGAGGAAGACGACCGTGGCGTTAAGTTAGGAACCATCCCGGCAATTGTGTAGTTGAAGTGGAAAAGCACGGAAAACCACTTCTAGCACACCTGAGGTGAGAACCGAACCCATCGATTCTTAGTATAGCACACGTATGACAAAATACAGTGTGGGCCCTCCCTATAGAACGGAGCCTCGGATGCGCCGCGTGTCGGCAGGGGCAATCTGGCTAGCCGCCTGTCGGGCAAGGCACTGGTGCTAGCAGCAGCGCAGCGCCCAACTAGTTCAATACATTTACACTTTTTAACGTATTTCATAATCGTCATTACTTACAGTACATGAATATCTGAGTAGTAGCTGGAAATTCTGTCCTTCATTTTCTAAACACACGTTGCACCAACATAGGAAGTTTTGGTACACTCGCTGTATTCATCCACACTGATATTTCATATCCGTGCAGGTATTTCGTTCTCGGGAGCCTCCAGGGTACGCGGATTATATCTGTATCCATTTTGTTTGAGGTTCCCCACAATTAAATATCGCATGGCGCTGAAACTCACGAACACATTTACTGGAAGACTTCTTCTTGAGAAGATAAGTTTCCACCAGGAAGATTCAATGTTTTGTTCTATACCTAACCATGTTCACGGGATACGAGATAGCCTACAGTACTTCACCACACGTCGTAATTATCTCGTCTTGCCAGCTCCGTATGTAATAAATGCATTTGCTTCCCGACGCGCTGTTGTGTAATGGTAGATACTAGTCAAGTGGCGCTGACTCAACGCGTTTCATCTATCCCATAGCGCAGGCAAAGCTCCGTTCTATTGGGATGAGCGCATTGTGTATTCGTACCTAAAACATACTGCTGGGGATATTTTTCTGGCCAACAGCGTAATACCTGAAGTCAAAATTAAACTCCATGCAGAACTGGGATTAGAAACTGAGCCATCGAAGTGACAACCATGAACCAATTACGTAAACCACAACACCCCGATGTGTTCCTTTGGGATCTAGTAATTTACTATTTTTTGTCCTTATAAGTTTTTTTTACTATGAAGATGTCAATTAAAATCTACTGCATCTCTTTGTCTGTAGAACTGAGTGTTAAATAAAATATTAGCGCCCGAGCAGTGACGACCAAAGCCAGGGGAGTTACTGTGACGCGCTTGGTTTGTTGGTGGCCAGATTAAAGCGGGGAACTAGGATATCTGTGTAGCCTAGAGGTCTCTTTTGGGTGATAATGTGTGGACTTAACGCTCTATGACAGAATAGCTGTGAACACAGCCACCATGTGCATACACTTTCTTGTACCTCTATTTGCCCTTTCGAGGTCGTTCACTCGAGTTAAATACGTCTCTCCACAAGATCGATAATCATTCCGTCACCATTGAATAATAATAATAGTCTACTAATAATAACATTAATCCCTTCCCTTGTTGTTGTTGATTCGTTTAGAGACATTGCCACATCGTGGTCACAGAGCCCCGTGTATTTGAGTGTGTGTGGATTTGTCTGATAACCTGTTTACTGTGATTGTTGTATTAGTGTGTGTATTTGTATTTGAGACTAGGGCTGGACACAAAGACGGCCGTGGACTTAGATTAGGTACCATCTCAGCATTTGGTAGAAGTAGGAAGCCACAGAAAACCACTTCCAGGATGGCTGAGGTAGGAATTGAACCCTCCTCTTCTCAGTTTTACCTCACGAACCTGAGTGTATCTTGTTCCAGCCTTCGGATCAGAATTAAACTTGTTGGCAGAGCTGGGAATCGAAACCGGGCCTCCGCGGTGACAGCCAAGAATGCTAGCCACTACGCAACGAGGCGGACTGAGACAATAAGAAGCACCATCCCATGAGTGACCTGAAAATGACAGCTAGCCTCCGCGTTGCATTGGGATCGTACTGTATTGGCAGTTCAGTCAGTCGAGCATAATAGACCTAATTTGGTTCTTGTTGATGAACGCACAAAGCACGTCAAATCATAGCTGTGACAATAATCATAATAGTAACATGCAAACAAATCCAGTTGAGAAGCAATTAAATAAAATGTGTAGAACTGATCAGAAAGCACAAGCAGAAAGTCAGAACAGTATCATTGATCACCACCAGTACTGCATTCTGATTCCAAGCAACTTTCCCAAGCTCCTAAATGTTATTGTTTTATTTGAGGGACTTAGATACCATGTTCATTTAGCCCATTGTACTTGAGCGTGTGTAGAATTTGTCTGAAAACCTGATCAAGATAAGGATAAAAATAAAACAAAAAATAAAATTAAAATTAGAAAATAAAGATAAAATTTAAAAAATGAAAGAGATAATAAAAAATAAAAATTATAAAATTGAAAATTAGATCAAAGTAAAAAAACATGAAAGAGAAAAGGATGAAATAACAATTTAAAAAGACAATAAAGTTGAAATACTGTAGAAAACAAAATTACGATGAGAGAAGGAAAAAAATGAAAATAAAGTTAAAATAAAGAAACAAAATTAAGATGAAAGAGAGAAGGATAATATAATAATTAAAAAATTGAAAATAATGATACAAGTAAAATAAGATGTTCAGCAAAGAACATATAGCCTACTTTCTCCTAAATGTATGGGTATAGTTATAACTCTTTGCTTTATCAAGGAGTATAATAGAATCATTTCTTGGTTGAAGAACTTAGAAACTATTTACCTCTACCAAACACGAGAGCCTCAGAAGTACTGCTAGCATCATTGAAGAAGAAAACAGAGAAGACATACCTCAGGAATTTTATGGAACCGGAGACATGATCAACCGGACGTGAGCAACAACCAACATTGTGTTTACACGTCTGGCTGTCCATGGCTTTCACCATCTTAATTGTATTAACAAATCTTTCCATGACCCTGTAGTGACGTGTGCATGCCAACTATGTGGACAAGCATGTGAACGCTACCACTTAGAGCTGTGTAGAAACAATCAATCAAAGACTATGCAATTCAAATCACCAGAGCGCAATTTTAGTGTATAGGCCTATGTTCATTCTTTATTTTCGATTGCTATTTGGCTGCGATAAAAGTATTAATTAATATCCTGAACTAGCACCAAGAGCTAGAGTAGAGGCACTATGTGGGATAGTTTTGTTGTTTAGTTGAACTAACATTTTCAAATAACACACAATAGGCTGTTACAAACGCTTTAAAATAAAATCTATCGTATTATCAACTTGTCATTTTTCAAATTCTATGCGTGTAGAATGTCAACGGAAGGCAATCCGATGGATTCCCACCTAGACCAGTCATGACATCTGGTGGAAAGGTTTCGCATAAGATAATCCTATTAGGGCGCTTGTATTCTAGCGGCCATAAGAGGAAAAGTTCCAATTACAGCTGTTCCAACATCCAGGTCGGTACGCAGCTCACATCCAGTTGGCCGTCTTTGTCACCCTCATAGTTCATCTGGTTGCTGTGCAGATCAGGTGGCGAATGTTGTTTTAATTAAATATATATTTTCCATTGTAATATGCACTAAATGCTTAATTTGATAACGTCTGAATAATTACAAAACAATAAATTTAAAAATTTCCAATACAATAAACCAACTGTGATAGTTTTTGAACCCCGGCCAAACGGGTAAAAGACTAATGCTTTACCACACAGCCAATAATGTTCACCGAAATCCGTCGTTATCAATTGACTTACATACAACGTCTTAGCAAATAATGATTTGGACTAAACGATGTCTTCAGTGGTGTTTATTTTTAGCCTACTTTCGATTTTTGCAAAAAATGAAAGAAGACTTATGAGATCAACACAGGGCGAAAAAAGTGTGTCTGTCTGTGTGTGTGTATGTGTGTGTGTGAGTCTCTGTGTGTGTGTATGTGTGTGTGTGAGTCTGTGTGTGTGTGTGTCTGTGTGTGTGTGAGTGTGTGTACTCTGAATGTCTGTCCCCCCCTATCAATTCGAACACGGTGAATGCGAATTGAACGAAATTTGGTACAAAGGTAGCACTAGCAAAGGACACCTCAGTGTCATGTTTTATATCGCCGCCATCTTTACTAAAACTGAATGGCGGCCACTCAAACGTTCAAAACGTAAAATCAAATAACGACTAACCAAATCATCCGATCTCTACCAAATTTGGTAACAACATACCTTCGTATAGGATGCGTCTTGTGACCAAATTACAAGGTCGTCCGCCATACCATTTCAGGATGGCGGCCGTGCGAATTATGCAAACTTTATAATCCATATCATGGGACCCACCAGTTCCGATTATCGAGCCGAGAATCGTTTTAACTGTTCTAAAGGAAGAGGCACGTTCGAAATTAAAAGTTTATTTTGTAATACTATAGTGCAGACGTGATTTTAAAAAGCTGAGCTGATTCAGTAATAAGACAAGATGGCAGCGGATATCTTGTGCCTGACTTATATTTCACTAATTTGAGTATTGCATGCAATATAGCGTACTGATACAAAATAAATAAACTTTGTATGAAATGCTTTATATATAAATAATATACTCCAGTGATGAAATCGTTTAGTATAAATAATTATTTGCTAACAAGTTCTATGTAAGTCATTTTATATAGAACGATATTCGTTGACACAATTAGCTCAGTGGTAGAGCGTTAGCCTATCGCTCAAATGCCTATGGTTCAAACCCGATCAGAGCTAGGATTTTTGCTTGAAATGTTATATGTTTATTGTTTTGTAATGACTCAGATGTTTTAAAATTAAGCGTTATATTGTGCATATTATGGTGTAAAATATATATTTAATTAAAACATAATTCGCCAGCAGATTTACTCGAGACATCTAGCTGCCAAAAAGGTAACTGCACGTCGACCTACTTATTAACTTCCAGATTTTATTGAAAAGTTTCTTCTTCTGGCCGCTAGAATGCACTCGCTCTGTTAGGATTATATTGTTCCATATTTCACCACTAGATATCACGACTAGTCTACGTGGGGCTCCATTGATTACTATACCATTGGCATTCTATGCGCATCGAATTTGAAGAATGACAAGATGATACTACGATACATTTTTACTTTTTATTTTAAAGGGTTTGTAACAGCCTATTTTGCGTTACTTGAAAATGTTATTTGAAGTAAAGAACAAAACGATTTCACATAGTAGTTTGTATACACACGTCTCTGTAGGGTCATGGAAAGATTTGTTAATTCAGTTAGGGTTTTCGATTCCCGTTCAAAGCATGTGAGATTTTCGAAGTGAAATGCCATGTCCTGTGGTTCGGATTCCACGTAAAAAGGAGGTCCCGTGGCTCATAATCACAAGATTCACGGTCACGTAAAACTACAATCTTCCTTCCTTTTTTTTCAATTAGGGTTGTGAAAGCCATGCACAACCAGACGTGTAAAGACATGCCTCAACTCAAAGTTGGATGTTGCCCACGGCAGGTCGTATATGTAATAATAATAATAATAATAATAATAATAATAATAATAATAATAATAATAATGTTATTGGTTTTACATCCCTTTTAACTACTGCTGCTTTTAGAGACACCGGGGTGCCGGAATTTTAGCCCGAAGGGGATCTTTAACGTGCCAGTAAATGTACTGACACGGCTCCCTCGCATTTGTGCACCCTCAAATGCCAGCTGACTGCGCCAGGATACGAACCTGCAACCTAGGGCCCAGCAAGCGAGAACGTTACCGCTGAGCCACGTAGCCAGTCCGGTCGATTATGTCTCCAGATCCATAAAATTCTTGATATACTTCTTGGTAGAGGTAAATCGTTTCTAAGGTCTTCAACAAAGAATAGTTCTATTATACTCTTTGATAATAACGAGTTATAACTATACTCATACATTTAGGAGAAAGTAGGCTATATGTTCTTTACTGAACATCTTGTTATTATAAAGCATTTCATACAAAGTTAATATTATATCAGTAGGTTATAATGCATGCAATACTCAAACTAGTGAAATATAGCCTATAGGTCAGGTACAAGATATCAGCTGCCATCTTGTCTTGTAACTGAGACGGCTCATTTTTTGGAAGTCACTGCTACCGTGTGATATTACAATATGAACTTATAATACTAAACGGGCCACGTCCTTTAAGACAGTTCAACCCATTCTCGGTCCGATAATCGGAACTGGTGGGTTCTAAGTTATAAATTATAATGCTGGCATAATTCACACTACCTGAATCTTGAAATGGTATGGCTTATGACCTTGTAGTTTAGGCGCAAGACGCGTACCATATAAAGGTATGTTGTTACCAAATTTGGTAGAGATCGTATGATTAGTTTAGTCGTAATTTGATTTTACGTTTTGAGTAGCCGCCGTTGAGTTTTGGTAAAGATGACGGCGATATAAAACATAACACTGAGGTTCCCTTTGCTAGTGCTACCTCTGTATCAAATTTCGTTCAATTCGGTTTCCGTCGTGTTTGAATTGATATGCACATACTCAGAGACAGTCTGACAACTTTTGGCCCGAGTGTATCTCATAAGTCTACTTTCATTTTTATTTTTATTGAAGAAAAAAAACGAAAGTAGGCTAAAAAGATGAAAGAAAATAATGAAATAAGAAATATGAAATTGAAAATTAGATCAAAGTAAAAAATTAAGATTAAAGAGAGAAGGATAAAATAAAGATTAAAATACTGAAAATAAAGATTAAAGTAAAAAAATAAGACCCAAGAGTGTAAAATTACGATGAAAGAGAGAAGAATAAAAAATATATTGAAAATAAATATAAAAGTAAAAAGCAATTACCATGAAAGAGAGAACGATAAAATAAAAATTAAAACATTGAAAATAAAGATAATGGTACAAAAAAGGATGAAGGAGAGAAGGATGAAATAAAAAATTTAAAAAATATATATAAAAGTAAAAATATAAGATGAAAGAAAGAAGAATAAAATAAAAAAATAAAAAATGATAAAGAAAAATATAAATTAAACATTTAAAAATGAATAAGTTATATTTAAATAAAAATTTTAAAATTACAAACAGTATATTATTAAACAAATCTACTGAAAATATCCGCTTATGTAATGAGTTTGATATAGTATTATTATAATTTTAGACAACAGCAGCAGTGGCACAAATTTATTTATTTCTTTACTCTGAAAAAATAATCACAATTCCTCAGTAATTACGTGTGATATCGGTTACTCCCTGTTCATTGTAACTTGACGCCCGATCAAAATAATGTATCTGGTCTCACCTGCGGTTTACATGCAGTCATTTGTCCGATTCACATGACAAACATGTGACGTCCATGAATTGACCAATAACAAAGCGTCTTCTCGTTGATGTTCACATCTTCCACGTTTTGATCGGGTGTCATGTTATTTCAAACAGGGAGTGGAATTGATTACGGTGAGATTACCTACTGATAACAGTATAAAGAGTTAGGACCCTCGGGTAATAAGAGCTTTGCTCTACGAATAATCATGACGTCACTTCACTACGTGATTGGCCCGATCCGAATCGGGGACCTCAATTGTCTCACTAGGATCATAAAGAACAAAGAAGAAAGATAAACCACTTAGCATTATAGCTTTGAAACCATTACAGCCATATGTTCATGTCTTTATCCTTGTCGACAACATAAATTCCAAACTATCTGATAGAGATCGCGTGGTCTACGTCTGACATTATGTCTAGACACCAGTGAACATTTTAATCGCTTTTGGCACGGTTCCTACTTCTGTCGCAATCTCCTACAATCACATACATCCTGCCCCCCTTTGCCTTGTTCGCCAATGCCTGAAAACGAAGAGTAACCATGTGGACGCTGCCAAGAATGGCTATGAATCTTTGCAGAATTACTCCAGCCTGATGCACATAATAAAATGTAAAGTGTTGGGTAGCAAAAATAGAGCAATTACTTATTAATATCTTCATATGAAGAAAACACATTACCCATATTGGATAATGTGCTGGTATACGTATTAACTCAGTTAATGAAATTTAATACTAGGGATGATCTGAAACTAAGGTTACAAGGCCGATATTCCTGGAGTTTCGTCTGTTGTAGAGAAATTAGTAGTGTGGGATAATTTCTAATACATACGGTTGGTAACTGTGCAGAGTTTCAGCCTACAGCGCTAGTTGTAGGTAAACAACTAAGGATGACTTGTTTGGATTACTAGTCTCACGAAGAGATCCGCTCAGTTATTCGATGTGTTGGCGAAATATGTAACCGTGGCCAGGACTTCTCACCGTGTGTGTCATCTTGCTTCAAGACACCGCGCGACCTTATACAGCCCAGAAGACCACCACGCTGTTGAAGCAGTTTCGCTGTGACATCATTTACCACCCTCCCTACAAAACAGACCTCGCTCCAAGTGGCCTTCTCTTGAAGGAGCACCTAGATGGTCGACGATTCGCTTCAGACGAGGAGGTGAAACACTTCGCGACAACGTGGCTGAACACGCCAGGACACGATTTTCACCATGAGGGAATATTCAACCTCATCTCACGAAGCGACAAGTGCCTAAACCAATATGGAGACTATGTCGAAAATTAACCTAATGTATTTACTATCAGTTGGCTGTATGTATTAAATGTACATGCTTCACTGCAGGCTTTGTAACCTTAGTTTCTGATCACTCCTCGTACTATTATGTTAATTTTAATGGTTTGTTATTGTCTCGTCTTGAGTAGGTTCCTAGTTATAATTAGGTTGCTGTTAATAAACGACTGCGGTGGCGTCTAGCAGTTAGTTCTGAACTAGGCCTAGTAGTCGTTGACGGTGGCGTTTGGCGGCAAAAGTAGGAACTATTTGAAAATTCAAAGTTGCAGTCCCTACTTGAATTTAAAAAAAACAGATACACACACTAATACAGTCATAACAATTCACACCGGTTATCAGACAGATTCTACACACACCCAAAGTACACGGGGCTACATGACCGCGTTGTCGCAGCCCCTAAACTAAGGAACCAACCAACCAACCAACCAACATTCAAAGTACGGTATGAGTTAATTTATAAATGTATATTAGGTCTATTGATCGTAAAATACTGAATTTTTTAAATAAAGTGTGTTCGTAAAGTCTCTCCGCAGTGCGTGTCTCGCCTTGCGGGACGTGTTGGGTTGGCAGTACATTCATGTTAGGTTCTAACAAGGAAAACAATTTCATTAAATTAAGTAATGTAATTATATATACGGTAACTTACTCACCACTATCACACTATATATCGTCAAGTTTCCACCAGCACGGAAAACCTCTTCCACTAAAAACATATGCTCTTCAGTAGTAAGCATTCCCACTAGACTCAGCTTACACAAGAACTTGACAAGAACAAAACTTACAGCGTCAACACTGTCACTCACTGTCGGCAATAATGAACCGGTATTTCCCACCCTATCACTCCAGTTGAAGGTCAACACGGAACAAGCGCATGCTTATGCCAACCGCTGCGGTGAGACTATGCGTATACAGCGACATGAATGTTCTGCTAACCTAAACCGCCGACGCTGTGTTGTTTGTATATTATTCACTGAAAATATCCGCTTGTGTTAATTATAACACTGTATTGTAATATAATAGTATTATCTTCTTCTTCTTCTTCTTTCGTTCCACCCTCTTTGGGGTACGTTGAATCAATCATTTCCCTGTACGCTGTTCTTTCCGTAGAGCACAGTACTTAATATAATATTACATTATAAATATATGATATATATATTATATATATCATATATATTATACATACTAGCAGAAGTACCCATTCTTCGAACGGTCTTTGGTATTAATAACCAGGCGTTATCAATTGAGCTACTGTTGCTATGGTTAGGGGCTTGGAACCTGTTTGTCGACAAAGAAAAATTATTAGTTAAAATGTGCTCTCAAACTAAATTTACCAAACGTGCGTAGACGAATCGTAATACACGCCACATACAAACTGACCCTAACCGTTGTGTCAAGTGCCCAACCGCAGGAAGACCCCTTTTATAAATTATAAAGGCTTGTGGTGCATGGGAATTCAGGTTTTTGTAGCCTCCAATGGCCTAAATTGCTAAAAGCAGCAAAAAATAGTCTACTATTTCAAATCAGGAATTTTTGAAAATAATGTTGCTGTTTGCAGATATAGACTTTCTGTACGACATATCGCACATGTAAGTCGTGTGAAAAATATCTAGGGTACTCCTTGAACCCCTTAAGCGCATTTACGAATTTTACAGTTTTAGATGGTTCCATGATAACCTTATAGCCATTTGCAAACTTCCACGGAAATGTAATGAAAGGAGTGGCTTCACTTCTTGCAGAAATAGATGGAAAGTTGGATGTCACCTCTTGAGATACCGTTGTCATGGTTACTGGTTTGCATTCCTTCATTAGTTTATTAAATGAAATTAGTTTTCTGGGAATATCTAAGAAACTGTTGGTTTTAGTGGCTGAAAATGAGCGTTGTCTCGCCCTTCTACGCCTATTTCAGCATGTATTTTAAGGGGGTAGGCCCCCTTTTATGAGAGGTACGGACAAGAATTACATCAATGATTAGTGTCGTGCCTCTGATGGATATATGTATCAAATTGTACGTTGATCCACCCAGCCGTTCTCGAGTTATAAGGACACTAAAAATTGTCCACAGAAAGACAGACAGACAAAAAAAAAAAATTTGCGCGCATCCGTCATAAAACAGTCTAAAACGCGCAAATATCGCAAATTTCCGTGGAAATTCAGAAGAAAACAGACAAACTTTCATTTGTATATATATAGAGATTATATAATTATAATTTTAGACAACACCAGCAGTGGCATACATTTATTTATTTCATATAATTACATTCATTGAACAATATGAATACAACATAACAGAAGGTATTTAAGAAATTCTGTATATTGCGATCAAGAGACCTAATATCTAATATATAAAAAGTCCTCTCGGCACGCCGGAAGGCGGAGGTAGAATTCACCGGACAAACTTGGAGATAGGCGAAAATAGGCAGAATATGCAGGTTTTCGTAGAAGGATCAGACCTCATTTATCGCGTGAAAGTATTTTATAATTGGAGATTAATTAACTTTGTTTTTCTTCATTTTAAACATATTTTAAACATTTTATTATCTTACGGGGACGGTAACCTTCTTGTCATTTGGAGTCCATTTTTAGCCTATTTTCAATTTTGAAAAAATAGGCTTATGAGATCACCTTTTGTCCGTGTGTGTGCGTGTGTGTGTGTGTGAGGTGTGGGTGTGTGTCCCCCCCTAATAAAATCTAAACGGCTGGACGATTTCAGTGAAACTCGGTAAGTTCATAGCACTATTCCCGGCGACGTCGACCGTGCCCATCGAATTTTGTTACGTCTCACCAATCCAACATGGCGGCTGTGCGAAATATTTCACTAGCATTCAGTATCTCCGAAACTATAACGGATATCGCCCTGAAATTGTGTACGGTGATAAAGGGTACAACTAGAAGTTCACCTATGAAACTTTCAAAAACCTGGTTACTACATAACCAACATGGCGGCCAAGCGAAGTGGAGACTTTTAAATAGACTTTTCTCGCGATTTAACTATCCAAACGTAATGAAACTTGGTACAGCAAATATTTATACACATTGCAATGCACTGGAGTCTAATTTAGTTCAATTGTTTACATAACCTCAAAATGGCGGCTGTGCGAAATATTTCACTGACATTCTATATCCCCGAAACTATTACAGATATCACCCTGCAATTTTGTACGGTGATAGAGGGTACTGATACAAGTTTACCTATGTATAATTCATAAACCTGTAAAGTACAAAACGAACATGGCGACCAAGCGAATTTGAAATATTTTAATAGACTTTTCTCGTGAGTTAACTCTCTGAGCGCAGTGAAATGTGGTACAGTAAATGATTTTGCAGATTGTAATGTACTGCCATCTAATTTAATTCAATTGTTTATATAACCTCAAAATGGCGGCTGTGCGAAATTTTAAAATTAAGTTTTTATTTCTTGTGTCGTAATCATGCGATCGAAGTGAAAGTTTGAATAATGAACCTAGGCAATAAGTGACCTTGAATGGTACATAACTCTATGGCCTATACATATAACAATCCTAAATGACAAGCTTCCGTAATATTTAGACGGTTCTCAATATATATGAATCTTTCACAGCAACCAAACTGAAATTTTTATGTTCATAGAGACTATGAACATATGTTCACCTATAGGACTTTCAGTAACCTGGTGAGCACGAATCCAACATGGCTGCGACGCGAAGTATAAATATTTAAATGGAAGTTTCTCGCGAATTAACTATCCGAGTGCCGTGAAACGTTGCACGTTTTAAATGCTTACACAAATGTTGATCCACTGGCATCTAATTTATTTCAATTGTTTGCATAATCACAAGATGGCTGCTGTGCGTAATTTTAAAATCTCGTTTTTACTTCTTGTGTTCTAATCATGCGATTGAAGTTTGAATACCTCACTTACACAATAATCTTAATATAATAGTACAAAAATAAAAATCCAACCTGGCGACCATCTGAAACATTTAGACGGTTCTCAATATCTACGAATCTGATACAGCAATTAAACTGAAATTTTGTATGTTGATAGAGGCAATTAACATGAGCAGGATATATGAAAATAGGCTGTACAGTTCTTCACGGAACTACTTGTTATACTTGTGGTCACACTGTCCTTATGCAAGGTTTCGACACTGATGTGTAACTATGTAACGGTCTGTTACTTCTTCACGCAAAATTATATCTCCCGCAGAGATGTTGGTTGGTTCCACAGTTTAGGGGCTGCGACAACGCGGTCATATAACCCCGTGTACTTTGGGTGAGTGTAGAATCTGTCTGATAAACGGTGTGAATTGTGATGGCGGTATTAGTCTGTAATTCAGGTAAGGAATGCAGACGCTAAATTTCAAGCAGTAGTTCCTAATGTTGCTACCAGATACTAACGTCAACGCCACCCAGCTGTGAACTTGGGTACTAGATGCCACCTCAATCAGCAACTCGCAACGAACGTAGGAACTTCCCCTCCAAAGGAAAGCATACTGAGGGATTTTTAGCGCTCTTAGAAAATCCGACGACTTTGGCCGGCTTTGAACCCGCGACCTTGGGCATAGAAGTTCAGCATGCTACCAGTTACGTCACCGAAGCCGCTTCACACTTAGTCAGATGGAAATCTGAATCTGATCTCGCGCAAGTGCGTTGTCATGGCAACGTCTGATGGCTCATCCCTCATCAATTTAGTAGTGTTGCCATGTCAACCACTGATAGCTCTTGGCATTTTCTTATAATTCCGAAATCATTTTCTCATCCCTTGGCGCAATGGTGGCTCATATCAAAAATTCTTTCAGACAAACGTTTTAGGTAATTATTAGGGGAATATTGTCCATTTTGTACGGTTTTGATATTGTGCCTATTAACAGAGATATGATTAATGTTTCCCGAAAAAAAACACTTTTTCCCACCCCTTTGGTCAATGGTTGGTGCTATCAAAAAAACGTTTCAAACATAAATTTCTGAGCTTTATCCGACACATAGTATGAACTTTGAACGGATTCGATATTTCACATATTAAGAGAGTTATAGCAATATTTCATTTTTTCGGAAAAAAAAAGTCCCCCATTTTCATCCCCTTCGACCGATTTAGCCCAGTAACGAACTCGTCCGAGATTTTATGGGTATACATATTCGGTAAAAAATTCAAAGTGATTGGTGCAAAATTACGGCAGTTATCGTGTCCACAAGAAACTGATATACATATATATACATATATTACATAAATTATATATAAACTTTTGAACTGACGGTGGTTTTGGGGTCTGGGGGATGTGAAACGCGAAGATATGTCGAAATTTTCCGGAAATCGAAACATGGTACCCATTGCAATAGTTAGCTTTCTAATGAAATCTACCTAAAATACTGCCGTCAACGACACCTAGCTGTGAACTTGGCTACTAGATGCCACCTCAATCAGCAACTCGCAACGAACGTTGGAACTTCCCCTCCGAAGGAAAGCAAACTCAGGTTTTTTAGCGCTCTTAGTAAATCCGACGACTTCAGCCGGGTTTGAACCCGCGACCTTGGGCATAGAAGTTCAGCATGCTACCAGTTCCGATACCGAAGTCGCTTCCCACTGACATATGAAAACTGAATGTGATCTCGTGCAGTGGCGTTGTCATAGCAACTGCTGATGGTCATCCCTTATCAATTAAAAGTAAAGTTGTCATGGCAACCTCTCTTGGCACTTGGCATTTTCTTATAATTTAAATCATTTTGTTCACCCCGTGGCGTAATGGTGGGTCATATCAAAAATTCTTTCAGACAAAAGTTTTAGGTAATTATTGGAGGAATATTGTCCATTTTGTGCGGTTTTGATATTGTGCCTATTAACAGAGATATGATTAATGTTTCCCGAAAAACCCACTTTTTCCCACCCCTTTGGTCAATGGTTGGTGCTATCAAAAAACTCATTTGACATAAATTTTTGGCACTTATCCGACACATATTATGAACTTTGAAAGGATTCGATATTTCATGTATTAAGAGAGTTATAGCGATATTTCACTTTTTCGAAAAAAGCCCCCCATTTTTACCCCCTTTGACCGATTTTGCCCATTAACGAACTCGACCGCGATTTTATAGGGATACATATTATATAAAAAATTCAAAGTGATTGGTGCAAAATTACGGCTGTTATCGTGTCCACAAGAAACTGATATATATATATATATATATAGATAGATAGATAGATACATATATACATAAATTATATATAAACTTTTGAACTGACAGTGGTTTTGGGGTCTGGGGGATGTGAAACGCGAAGATATGTCGAAATTTTCCGGAAGTCGAAACATGGGACCCATTGCAATAGTTAGCTTTCTAAAGAAATCTACCTAAAAGTGAAAGTCTGTATGTATGTATATATGTTGGTTCCGTATACAAATCTACACCGTTCCACCAATCTCAACCATATTTTGCAAACACATAGTTTAGGACCCAGAAGGAACCGCTGGCTACATGAATTTTCGATAGTCTTTCTCATTCTTCTGATTTCGGCCCTTTTTCACTCAAAAACAGGCTAATCAAATCATAAAATATACTCATGAAGGAATGGCAAGGCAGATAGTTTCCATGGCAACATAGCTCAAGTCCAGACACGGCCGACTTGATGCCAATTGCGCTCAGCACTACCGGTATAGAAAATGAGGATCTTTACTTGAAATCCCGTTAGTTACTCAACTGCTCACACAGCACTGTCAACCGAGTTTAGCATAACAAAGACTTGACACTATCTTCTTTCTACTATATATTTTTCAAATACCACTCACTCACTCATTCATTTATTCATCACGAAATCTCAGAAACCACCGAACGGATTGGAATGAAATCTGGTATGCAGCTTCCTCAAGGGCCGCAAATGCCCACTAAGAGAGACATTTTGGCTATTCAGGTTCCAAAGGGGTGTTAAGGGGGTAGACCTGCATTTAATTGAATAGCAATATCTCCCGATTGGTTTCATGGGGGGATGTGATACTCGGCATATAAACTCATCATTAAAAATAAGAAGACATGTGTCTGAGGGTTATTCGATGTGGTGTATATAATGAGGTGAAAGGGGTGAAAAGTGGGGATTAAAAGATTCTTAACGGAGCGTGTGTCTCTTAAACGACATAGGCGAGGAGTTTGAAACACAGCGAAAAAAAATCAACATAAAAAAGAAGTAAATATGTGTTTGACAGTTTTTTCATCAATCCAATTTAAGGGGCCCATGGGGAGAGATGAAATTCGGGGGGAGGGGAACAGGAAAGAAAGTGTCCGAACTGATTGACTGACTGGCTCACTCATCAAACTCAGGGGGAAAGAACTGCTTTAAAGTAAGTAAATAGCTGTTCGACAGTTTTTTTTCATAAATCAAATTTAAGGGGTTCATGGGGAGGGGTGAAATTCTGAAAAAAGAAAATTGAAAGAAAATGTCCAGACTCACTCACTTACTCACTCACTAATCATCGCCTAGCCAAAATTATTGAAGTTAGAAACATGACAGTTTGGGGATATGTTCATTGTATGTCAAAACCGTCTACTAAGGGAGGATTTTCGGATATTCAGGTTCTAAAGGGGTCTTAAGGGGATTAAACCTGCATTTCATTGAATAACAATATCTCCCGATTGGTTTCATTGGGGGATGTGATACACGGCATATAAACTTATCATTAAAAAGTAACAAGGCACGTGTCTGAGGGTTTTTCGATGTGTTTATGAGGTTAAAGGGGTGAAAAGTGGGGATTGAAAGATTCCTAACGGAGCGTGTATCTCTTAAACGACATAGGCGGGGAGTTTGAAACTCAGCGGGGAAAAAATCAGCATAAAAATAAGTAAATATGTGTTTGACCGCTTTTCCATAAATCCAATTTAAGGGGCCCATGGAGAGGGGTGAAATTCGGGGGGGGGGGGGGGGGGATAGGAAAGAAAGTGTCCTAACTGATTGACTGACTGACTCACTCATCAAACTCAGGGGGAAAAAACTGCTTTAAAGTAAGTAAATAGCCTTTCGACAGTTTGTTTTTCAATCAAATTGAACGGGTTCATCGGGAGGGGTGAAATTCTGAAGAAAAAAAATGAAAGGAAATGTCCTGACTCATTCACTCACTCATCATCGCCCAGCCAAAAATATTGAAGTTGGAAACATGACATTTCGGGGATATGTTCGTTGTATGTCAAAACCGTACACTAAGGGAGGTTTTTTGGATATTCGGGTTCTAAAGGGGTCTTAAGGGGGTTAAACCTGCATTTCATTGAATATCAATATCTCACGAGTGGTTTCATTTGTGGATGTGATACTCGGTATATAAACTAATCATTAAAAATACGCAGACATGTGTCTAAGCGTTTTTCGATGTGGTGTATTATTATGAGATGAAAGGGCTGAAAAGTGGGGGTTGAAGGATTCCTAATGGAGCGTGTAGGCCTATCTCTTAAACGACATAGGCGAGAAATTTGAAACTCAGCGAAAAAAAAATCAGCTTAAAAAGTAAGTAAATCGGTTTTCGACTGTTTTTTTTCATAAATTAATTTAAGGGGCCAATGGGGTGGGGTGAAATTCTGGGGGGGAAAATGAGAGAAAGTGTCCTAAACGACTGACTCAGGGGAAAAAGACAGCTTAAGAAATAAGTTAATAGGTGTTGAAGCGTTTTTTAATCAATCCAATTTAAGGGGCCCATGGGGAGGGGTGAAATTCTGGTAAAATAAATGAAAGAAAATGACCTGTCTGACTCACTCACTCATCACGCCCAGCGAAAACTATTAAAGTTGGAAACATGAAATTTCGGGAATATGTTCGCTGTATGTCGAAAACGTTAACTAAGGAATGATTTTTGTTTATTCGGGTTTTAGAGACGTGGCAAGGGGGTAAACGTGCATTTCATTGAATAACGATATCTCATGAGTTGTTTGTTTGGGGATGTGATATTCGGTATATAAACTAATCATTAAAAATAATCAGACATATGTCTAAGGTTTTATCGATGTAGTGTATATTATGAGGTGAAAGGGGTGAAAATTGGGGGTTGAGGGATTCTTGACGGAGCGTGTATCTCTGAAACGACATAGGCGTGGAGTTTGAAATTCGGTGGAAAAAAACAGCTTAAAATACAAGTAAATAGGTGTTCGAACGTTTTTTTCATAAATCCAATTTAAGGGGCCCTTGGAGAGGGGTGAATTTATGGGGAAAAAAAACAGGAAAGAAAGTGTCCTAACTGATTGACTCACTTACTCACTCATCAAACTCAGGGGGAAAACAGCTTTAAATAAGTAAATAGGTGTTTGACAGTTTGTTTCATAAATCCAATTTAAGGGGTTCATGGGGACGGGTGAAATTATCAAAAATAAATGAAAGAAAATATCCTGACTGACTCACTCACTCATCATCGCCCAGCCAAAATTATTGAAGTTAGAAACATGAAATTTTGGGGATATGTTCGTTGTATGTCGAAAACGTCCACTAGGAAAAGAGTTTTGGATATTCATGTTCTAAAGAGGTGTTAAGGGGGTAAACGTGCTTTCCATTGAATAACAATATCTCACGAGTGGTTTCATTTGGGGATGTGATACTTGGCACATATACTAATCATTAAAAATAAGCTGACACATGTCTAATGGTTTTTCGATCTAGTGTATATTATGAGGTGAAAGGGATGAAAAGTGGGGGTTGAAAGATTCCTAACTGAGCGTGTATCTCTTAAACGACATAGGGAGGAGTCTGAAACTCGGAGGAAATCTATCAGCTTAAAAATAAATAAATAAATGAATAAATAAATAAAATAAATAGGTGTTCGACCGTGTTTTCATAAATGCAATTTAAGGGGCATATGGGGAGGGGTGAACTTCTGGAAGAAAAACGTCCACTAAGGAAGGATTTTTGTATGTTTGCTCTCATCGACCAACCAAAACTATTAAAGTTAGAAGAATGATATTTTGGGGATATGTTTGTTTGTTGTGTGTCGAAAACGTCTACTAAGGAGGGATTTTTGGGTATTCAGGTTCTAAAGGGGTGTTAACGGGGTTAAACCTGCATTTCATTGAAAACCAATATGATACGACTATGACGCGAGCGAAGCGAGCCTAAAATTGAGATGGTGTGTGTCTGTGTATTACTCAATCTCGCAAGTACCACTGGTCCGATTTACGTGAATTTTACATGGAAGTAGCTGATTTACCTGGTTAACATATAGGTTACCTTTGATTTCAATACTTTGCACTATTTAAAATGGCGACCATTTTAGTGACGTCACTACACCCTTTGGTTTCAAACTTTCATATTTCCATTTCAAATAAAATGAGAACGCTAAGAAATAGCAAACTTTTGATGGCATATGCGAGGTTTAAAATTACATTTTCTATCCGAAAGGTATCTGCAACTGTTAGCGAGTAAAACCTAAATTTGTGCTATAAAACACGGTCAACGCCGAGTTGTGTAGTTGGACAAAATGTTCCATCCTTAATCTCCCTCTGCGCAGCACCTCGCCTATCCCCTGTTTTAACTGTCACCTTCACATTTTAATTTATTTATGACGCGTAGCGAAGCACGGGTACTTCAGCTATTAAATTTATAAATTAACTCATGAGACAATAAGAAACACATTAAATATGACATAATAGTATTTACAGGTACAGTATCTACATTAAATTTCATTATTAATGTTTCCCACACAGCATGAAGTTGGTTCTACCAGCCAAGCATGTCACGGCTCAGGCAAGGGAAGTACGGTGTGTAACGGCGACAGGCATCTATCATGTGCCTATGACCACGGTTGAAATATCAGACACCATGTCCGAGGATTACTCCCTGTCAAGGCAAACAGAGTGCATTGGCGCAGCTATGAGTTTCACACCTCACAGTTACATTCACTCAAGGTTTCAAAACATTGAAATCTACTAATAAATTATTCCACGTAAATACCATAGCGAGACACTGATAGTTAAGAAGGTTATGACGTAATTTACAAACTACAAATAAAACGCAGCATTATGCTCGTGTGACTGTCAATGTCAGCTTAGCCTACCACTAGTCAGCTACATTATGATTGTGTTGATACTACAAATATTATGTTATTCATTCATAATATTTGCTTTTATGTTATTTAAAGTGAGAAACTACGAGCCTCCGTGGCTTAGGCGGCAGCACGCTGGCCTCTCACCGCTGGGTCCGTGGTTCAAATCCCGGTCACTCCATGTGAGATCTGTGCTGGACAAAACGGAGGCAGACAGGTTTTTCTCCGGGTACTCCGGTTTTCCCTGTCAAAATTTCATTCCAGCAACACTCTCCACTATCATTTCATTTCATCTGTCATTCATTTAATCATTGCCCCAGAGGAGTGCGTCAGGCCTCGGCAGCCGGCACAGTTCATATCCTCGCCGCTAGATGGGGGCTTCATTCATTCCATTCCTGACCCAGTCGGAGACTGGAAGCAGGCTGTGGATTTTCATTTTCAAAGTGAGAAACTGCATTTATATTATTGACCGTGTTTAGATCATGGTATTTGCAATAAGCCTGTAAAATTGTATGCGAGTAAACTAATGTGATCACATAATTATAATCAATAAAGTAACTCACAAGGGGAGGATACGATGCATGGGTCTCCGATTCGAACCATCTTTAGTACACGTGTAGGGCATGACCAGGCGTATACCAGGTGCAAGAAGGTGCGCTTCTCAGCCTTTTCCGAGAAATTAATTAATTGCAATGACAGTGCGGCGTCTAAGTGCGTTGTACGCTAGCAAAAATCCAACGAGCGCGTGGTGCAGCGGTAAGAGTCCTGCTTCGTAAGCGTGAGATCGCTGGATCGAATCCCACCGGTGAGCCTTCACATTGTGTGGTGTTCCTTTTTTTCTTTTTTGTAACCATTGGCAATTTCCAACCAATACGCATAGCATGAGTCACTGCAGGCGGGGTACGGGCTGGTCTGATGGTTCTCAGACGTGCAATGAACGGAACAGACTGGGCCTTCAATGTATAAATGTATACCGGTAAATATAATAGAATACACCTGACATGTATAATATCAATGTATTTCCAATGCCGATACTGTACATAATGTAATATCACAAACGTTGACCCCCATACGATGATTTCAGAATCTCTTTTCCCGCTCACATAACACGTTATTACAATTGACTGCAAAATAAACAATATTCACGACACCTACAGTTGTACGAATTGCCAATGTTTACACACCAAAAAAAAGCACAACACACTGCTAAAGCTCCAGCGACCCCGCGCTTACGAAGCAGGGCTCTTACCGCTGCACCACGCACTCGTTGGCTTCTAGCTAGCGTACAACGCACATAGACGCCGCACAGTAAAAATCCACAGCCTGCTTCCAGTCTCCGACCGGGTCAGGAATGGAATGAATGAAGCCCCGAACTAGCGGCGAGGATATGAATTGTGCCGGCTGCCGAGGCCTGACGCACTCCTCTGGGGCAATGATTAAATGAATGACAGATGAAATGAAATGATAGTGGAGAGTGTTGCTGGAATGAAATTTTGACAGGGAAAACCGGAGTACCCGGAGAAAAACCTGTCTGCCTCCGTTTTGTCCATCACAGATCTCACATGGAGTGACCGGGATACGCCGCACAGTAATTGCAATTAATTAATTTCTCGGAAACAGCTGAGAAGCGCACCTTACTACTTGCACCTGGTATACGCCTGGTCATGCCCTACACGTGTTCAAAAGATGGTTCGAATTGGTGACACATGCATCGTATCCTCCCCTTGTCAGTATGAAATACATAATTTCAGAAACGTCAGTCTGTCACATAACGAGCTCCGCCACACGCCAAATTTTTACCTATAACAACCTTAGAAATTGAATATCATATATCTTCTTTTTATGACGGAGCATCTTAAACCATCCTCTTCAAACAATATTTTGGAAAACAGTATTCAAAATCTTGTTATTACAAGTTTCAATTTACCCCACCACAACGTTTATATACACATTTTCTCTTTATTGTAAATGTCAGCCAGTCACATATGGAACCTGAAAGAAATTAATATTACATGAAATATTAATCATTAAAACAACACACCTTAATGGTAGACATTTTGGGTGTATATAGAACAGGGAGGGGTGAACGGGATGTAAATCTAGGAACAACGTTAGTAAATTATGCTATGGAGGCTGACCGGGCAGGAAGAAATTTAATTGTAGGGGGATTTTAATATGCCAAGAGTGGACTGGGAAGGTAGAGCAGATTCTCAAAAACATTATCAATTGCTGGCCAATAAAATAATATGGGAGGGGGGCTTTGTTCAAGTTATCGAGGGTAGCACTAGGGGGAACATCTTATTGGACATATTTCTTATAAAGCCTGAGGATATTTGGGTCAAATCAGAGATCATTGAAGGGATATGTGACCACAAGGCTGTTGTAGTAGAGGTAAAGTTGGGTATTGAGAGGCAGGTTAAGAGGGAGACAAGATTGGTAGAACAGTATTACAAAGCTAATAAAGAAAAGATTGGGAGTTACCTAGCTGAAAATTTCAAATCAGTGGATAGAGAAGGGACTAAATGTAGATAGACTGTGGGCCGGTTTGAAAACCATAATTCTAGATTGTGAAAAATTACATGTGGCATTTAAAAATGTAGGGACGACTACTGATCCGCTTTTTTACAATAAGGAGGTAAGAAGATTAAAGAAGAAATGTAGATTAGTAAGCAATAGGCTCAGGAAGGGGATAGGCCACCGAATAGAATTAAATAGGTTAAGGAAGGAACTGGTCAGGGCTAGGATAGTAGCTAAGAAACATTTTATGGGTAGGCTGGTTGGCGGGGGAAGCCTTTCAAGGAACTGTGGAGAAATATGTATGTCTATTTAAGGGGAGTGAGAGGAGTTCAATGCCGAATACCTGATATCAAGGGAGAAGATGGAACGTTGCTGGTGGAAGATGGGGGAGAAGGCTGAAGCATTTAATAAGGTGTATGGTAAGGTGGTGGGGATTGTTGGGGAGGAAATGTAGATCAGAGAGTAGAGCAGGGTATTGAGGATGGTAAGAAATTGAGATATGTAAATAAGGATATCTATAATGCAATACGGGAATTGTGGTCAAGAAAAGCAGCTGGGGTAGATGGGATAAATGGGGAATTGTTAAAGATTATGGGATGGAACATTGCGCCTTATTTAAGGTTTCTGTTTGATATTTGTATAAATAATGGGGTAGTGCCTGAGGACTGGAAACAGGCTCTGGTAGTTCCGGTATATAAAGGGAGAGGGGAAAGGGGGGGATAGTGATAGCTACAGACCTGTCAGCCTAACATGATATGCAAAATTTTTGAAGGAATTATGAATGTTTACATAAGGGAATGCTTAGGGAATAGTAAGTGGTTGGCAAATGAACAGCATGGTTTCAGAGAGGGATTTTCCTGTCAATCACAACTATCAGGCTTTCAGCAAGATATCGGCGAGGCCTTGGATAATAGAGGTCAAGTTGACTGTATTGTAATTGATCTTTCAAAGGCTTTCGATAGGATCAATCATGATATCCTATTAAGGAAAATGGAGGCTGTGGGATTGGACAGGAGAGTAGTAAAATGGGTGAGATCTATTTTGGAGGGGAGAAGTCAAAGGGTAAGGGTTGAAGGGTCAGTGTCAGAACAGTTAAGGGGGGAGGGGGGTACCTCAGGGAAGTAAATTGGGACCTTTGCTATTTCTCAGGTATGTAAATGACATAGGAGTTGAAATATCATCCCAGATAAGATTATTTGCTGATGATATAGTAATATACAGGAGGATAAATCATCTGGATGACTGCGGCATTTTGCAGAGGGACCTGACTGTCATAAAAAGCTGGGCAGATGGAAGTGATATGATGATACATTCAAAGAAATGTCAGGCAGTGAGATTTGTTAACAAAAGGAATCATATTGTTTTTGAATATCCAGTAGGGGGAAATAAAGTTGTATTTGGGGACGAATGTAGGTATTTAGGTGTAACTGTGGGGGGTGGGAATTTTCACTGGGGTCAGCACATAGGGGAAATAGTGAAGAAAGCATACAAGTCACTACATATGGTTATGCGAGTGTTTAAAGGGGCTGGCAGAGAGATTAGGGTAAGGGCATACATATCCCTAGTCCGTCCTCTGCTGAAATATGCTGGGGGAGTATGGGATCCATACCACATGTATTTAATAAAGGAATTAGAAGGAGTACAAAGGAAGGCCGCCAGGTATGTAATGGAGGACCACAGATCGACGAGTAGTGTGAGTAGGATGATTCAGGATTTGGGATGGGAAAGTCTGGCTGGTAGACGTTCAAGAGCAAGACTAGGGGGTATTTTCTTAGCATACAAGGGGGAAATTGCATGGGAAGATATTCATGAGAGATTGGGAAAGGAAGGTTCTTATTAGGGCAGATACAGTCATTCTTGTAAATTAAGTCAGTGGAATAGTAACTGGGGCAAATATTCTTTCATTGGGAGGGGGGAAGTAGAATGGAACAGTTTGCCAGGGGACATTTTCAGCCCTTTGCCTTCTAATGTTGGAAAAATTAAGGAGTTGGTGAGAAAGCACCAGATCAGGAGCCAGTGACATGACATGGATGAAGAATAGTGTAAATTATCCTTATTCTTATGTTATAATTGTTTCTAGTTTATTATTTTATTATATCAATGAAGATAATCCTTGTATCTAAATTGCATTCTGCAGTTGTATGAATGATGTATTTTGCTTAGTTTTTTTGGTGTAATTTGCCACATCTGCAAATAAATATATGTATATGCATGTATGTTAATAAGAAAGAAAAAGGGGGGAGGGTTGTTTGTGTGTATAAAAGTGTGTCATTTTAGTGATAAATTTCATTCTCATGTAACATTTCTTTCATGTTAGGGTATGTAAATACTTGTTTCCCGCCCAATGTAATTGGGCACAATTAGTGTCGACCGACTGGAAAGCTTTCTTTAATAGAATTATGCAACACTGAAGAATGGCTTTTATTACTTCAAAATCCATTAAACGCACGAATGACAGAGTGTCTTATGCGAATCTATTTGCCAAAATTATAGATTTGGAAATTTACGAGAAGTTTGTATTTGCATTTTTAAATGGTTGCCTGTTTGTATTCCAATATCAGAGTATTAATGTTTTGTTAATCTTTCATTTGTAAACCATGTTCAATAATGGATTAAGATCATATCCTGCGATTAAGAACATATCCTGCGATGAGGAAAACTACGAGGGGTGATCAGAAACAAAGGTTACAAAGTCTGCAGGGAAACGTGTACATTGTATTTCACACAACCAATCCAGCCAACTGATAGTACATACATTAGGCATTTTTTTTTACAAAGTCTGCATACCTGTTTAGGCACTTGTCGCTTCATGGGATGAGTTTGAATATTTTTCATGATTAAAATCCTGTTCTTTGGTGTTCCGCCTCGTTGTGACGAAGTGTTTCACATCCTCGTCTGAAGCGAATTGTTGACCTTCTAGGTGCTCCTCCAAGTGAGGAAACAGGTGAAAGTCGCTTGGAGCGAGGTCTGGATTGTAGGGAGAGTGGTGAATGATGTTCCAGCGAAACAGCTTCAACAGCATGGCGGTGTTCTGGGCTGTATGAGGGCGCGTTTTTGTCATGAAGCAGGATGACGCCCTCGGTGAGGAGTCCTGGCTTGGTTACATGTTTCGCCCACATAAAACGAATAACTGGGCGGATCTCTTCTCTGGATCAGTTTTCCAAATGATCGCCATTAGCGCTGTAGGTGGCGGGTGGCTGAAACTCTGTTACCCCACATTACTATTTTCTCTATAACAGACAAATCTCCATGAATATTGGCCTTGTAACCTTAGTTTCTGATCATCCCTCGTACTTGCGGAATTCTGTTGTGCTTTTACTGAACTGCGGCGAATTGTGTGCTGATTTTATTTTCGTTGAAGAGAAGCGTCCTTCCCTATCCTTGTCAACAGAGATTGTCATGGTCTCTTCAATGCTGATGTAGTGGTTGATTTGATGGACGTAAACTCGGTGGAGTTTGATGGCGTGCTGCCTGGACAGAAGAGCATTGCAGTACACACGCAAGACCATTTCCATTTCCGGCGCTCGTCTGTCGGGGAGGAAAGATGCATCCCACCACACACAAGATTGATCACTTGAGGGAGAGGGGGAATAGTAAATAACTGAGCAGCAGCAGCGGCAGATTCACACTTGATATATTTCGTGATCGCTGTCAACGGAATATGAGGTTGTCAGATCTATAACTAGATACGAATCCAACAATCCGTGGTGGTACATATTTTCTGCCTCTCATCTGTAATACATTAGAATAAGTGACAAAAAATATCTCGTTGATATTGAAGAACGCAAATGACAAATGCTATTAGTGTAATTGACAAAGAATATCAGATAGCTACTATTTATCTCGGTGTACATTCCACACAATAAGAATGTAACTTTCATCACTCATGCCGTTCTGTAGGGTTGTCGATAGAGAACAATTCCAATAAATCCACAATAGGCCTACCTGTGTATTTTATAGAATTTATAAGTCGTAGGGCCTTCTACTTATTTATTTACTCCGTATAGAATACTTACTATGTAGACCACCTCGTGGTGTAGCGGCTTGCGCTCTTGGTTGTCACGCGTACGGTCCAGGTACGATTCACGGTTCGGCCTAGAAAATTAATTCCGATAATAGGACTGGAACGGGATACATTCAGCCTCGTGAGGCAAAACTGAGAAGAGGTGAGTTTGATGTCCTCCTCAGCCATCCTAGAAGTGGTAGTACACGCATTTCATCACTTCATCTGTGTGAACACATCATACCTTGAGTCAGCTGAGACGTGTGAGTGAAACTTATGCGGACAAACATGTGAACGATTTCTTTAGCAACCAGGAGGGATGCGATCCAGCTGGCAGTGGTACCACGTGGAATGTATATAACATATGGATTACTTCAAGGTTTGGAGGCGCCATTACAGATATTTCTGCAATAAATCATCTTCAAGTTGTCGTTCTTTGGTGTAAAAATATTCATTAAATCATATTTGCTGAAAACCATTATGATTTATTAAGAGATTGTTTTTCAATTTCTGGATAAAAGTGATGGGCATCCACTCCCCGAGTAACTTTGCTCAACACTTTCATACTGAACGGTAAACGCTCATGTGAATTCTGGTGACAAATGATTGAAACACAAACCAAATGTTAAAAGTCTTCGTATCAGTATTTAAATGATGATATGCTTTAATTTGAGACATTGTAACTAGTCGGCAAAGCCGGTATTATGTTTCTGCACAATGGCTATTCAGATATTAAACCACATTGCAGTAATGCAGTGATCAATGTAATATATATCGATGTTTTATACGGTAAGTGAGCTAGCCTTTCATAGACCAATATAGGAATTCCCTTTACTGTCAAGTAGGCGTATTCATAACTAATTTAAAACTCAATTCCACGCAGGAACATTATCGAAAAAAGGAAAATATTAATGGAGCATAAAAAATACTTCCATATTATTACCAGCACGTGAAAATGAGTACCTGTCTTGTACTCTAAATTTCTGTGTGAGTAATGGCTGTGGGATAGCATCTTGGTCTGCGAATCAAGGTTCGAACCCCAGTCCCGGCAATTATTTTTGTTTTTTGTTAACCGATTATCGATTTAAACGATATCTATCATAACATTATGTGTCATTTTAACAGAATCTACATGAAATTACGATTTATCTAATTTTAATTACAATAGTTTGCACCACCAAGCAAGAGTTAGAAATTTGATTGTATTGAACATTATTTCTAGTAGTCTATAGATAGGATAGAGACTATGGTTTCATTCCTCCTCTTAATTTACAATATAATATGTAATGTTTGTTCAAACAAGTGTGAAAGTAGCATATTTCCAATTCAATCTAAACATTCATCATAGTACCAGTATGAAAACGGAGCGTAAATTAACATTTTAAGAATGTCCAAGCAGTGTAGGCCTAGTATACGAGTAGGATAACATATCAGAAGACGTCACATACATTTCATCTCAATTTCATAGTAGAATAACATGTCAGATGTCTTACTGTAAGGCTCGTATATCTTTATTTATACTATTTTATGTTTTATTTAATATTTATACTGCACCAATGCTTTCATTTAGTAATATGCAATCACTCCCGCACGTAAATAACCTGGTTAAACGTAGTGGTAAAACACCGAAGAAGTCAGAAGAAAATACCAAACAGGAAAGAAAGGGAAGGAAGCTTGTGTTTGAATGTTTTAATGTGACCGTTAATCTTGCGGTCATGAGCCACGTTACCTCCTTTTCAGCCTATTTTCATTTTATGAAAAAAAAATAGGCTTATGAGATCACCTTTTTTCCATGTGTGTGAGCGTGTGTGTGTGTCCCTAATAACGTCTAAACGGCTGGAGCGATTTCAATGAAACTCGGCAAGATCATAGCACCATTCTGGCCAACCCCGACCGTGCCCTTCAAATTTTACTGTGTCTTACCAATCCAACATGGCGGCTGTGCGAAATATTTCACTAGCATTCAGTATCTCCGAAACTATTAGGCCTACCGATATCACCCTGAAATTGTGTACGGTGATAAAGGGCACTACTAAAAGTTCACCTATGAGACTTTCAAAAACCTGGTAACTACAAAACCAACATGGCGGCCGAGCGCAAATGAGACATTTAAATAGACTTTTCTCGCGATTTAACCATCCAAACGTAATGAAACTTGGTACAGCAAATGTTTATACACATTGTAATGCGCTGGCCTCTAATTTAGTTCAATTGTTTACATAACCTCAAAATGGCGGCTGTGCGAAATATTTCACCGGCATTCTACAGTATATCTCCGAAACTATTACAGATATCACCTGAAATTTTGTACGGTGATAAAGGGCATTGGTACAAGTTTATCTATGTAACTTTCAAACACCTGTAAAGTACAAAACGAACATAGCGGCCAAGTGAATTTGAAACATTTTAATATACTTTTCTCGTGATTTAACTCTTTGAGTACAGTGAAATGTGGTACAGTAAATGATTATACATATTTTAATGCACTGCCATCTAATTTAGTTCAATTGTTTACATAACCTCAAGATGGCGGCTGTGCGTCATTTTAAAATTAAGTTTTTATTTCTTGTGTCGTAATCATGCAATCGAAGTGAAAGTTTGAATAATGAAGCTACGCAATAAGTTTCCTTTAATGGTACATAACTCTATGGCCGATAAATATAACAATCCAAAATGGCGAGCATCCGAAATATTTAGACGGTACTCAATATCTACGAATCTTTTACAGCAATCAAACTGATCTTTTTATGTTCATAGAGCTTATGTTCATAGAAGTTCACCTATAGGACTTTCAGTAACCTGGTGAGTACAAATCCAGCATGGCGGCGACGCGAAGTATACATATTTAAATGGACGTTTCTCGCGATTTAACCATCCAAGTGCAGTGAAACTTTTCACGTTAAATGCTTATACAAATGTTGATCCACTTGCATCTAATTTATTTCAATTGTTTTCATAACCACAAGATGGCAGCTGTGCGAAATTTTAATATCTCGTTTTTACTTCATTTGTCCTAATCATGCGATTGACGTTTGAATACCACACGTACACAATAATCTTCATGTAATAGTACATAAATAAAAATCCAACATGGCGACCATCTGAAATATTTAGACGGTTCTCAATATCTATGAATCTATTACAACAATCAAACTGAAATTTTGTATGTTGATAGAGGCAATTGACATGAGTAGGATATATGAAAATAGGCTGTATAGTTCTTCACGGAACTACTTGTTTTACGTAGAATCTGAGTCACAGGACATGGCATTTTACTTCGAAAATCTCACATGCATTGACCGCGAGTCGAACCTGGTCCGCCTTGGTGAGAGGCAAGAGCTTGACCGCTGCTTTACCACGCCCCTCCTCCAACACTAAATAGAAGCATATTAGTGATGTGGAATTTAAATGGCTGTTATTCAATACACTTTTGAAGGTGAGGTAGCTACACTCGAAACCTATAATGCCGTAGTACGACCCTTCTCAAATTTCTATTCTTAAAGACCTCCTAGTTCATCTCTTTTGTGTCCCCCCCAGGGGCTCACTAGTAGTGGGACGTGGGTTGGCGACCACGGGGCCCCAGCTGAGTTACGCATTACTTCCACTTACTTGTGCCGGGCTCCTTTCTGTCATCTTTCCTATCGACCTCCCTTGGTCAACTCTTGTTCTTTTCCGACCCCGACGGTATTAGGGTATCCAAGGCCTAGGGAGTCTTTCACTTTCCCGCCTTAATTGGCCCTTGTCTCATCTTTCCTGATACCCTCATTCTTCGAGGGGTCAGCCTTCTTTTTCTTTTCATGATATCTCCTACCTTCTGCTCAAGGCCCTTAAGGAGGTAGGGTGTATGTAGCCCCACCACTTTTGGTGCACCCTCGATAGTCCTACACCCTCGAGGGCTCGCGACTGGTGAGTTCGGGAGTTGGCGACCGCGGGGGATTCTTGAGCTGGGTCCTCTTTTCCCCCATTTTTTCCATTGCCTCTGGGGCGGACCCTCTTTCACTTTCCTATCCGCCTTTCATGCCTCTCCTTCCTTCCAAGTCCCTCAATCGTCATTCTTTGAGGGTTAGGGCATTTCTTTTCCTCCTGTCATTTATTTGAATTATTCTCCTATTGTTTTCCATTTCTTCTTCTAGTATATAAGTTAGTAGTTAGATTTAGTTATAGTTTACATTTCATTATCATCTTCACGATCACCCAAACAATTAGGGGCCGATAACCTAGATGTTAGGCCCCTTAAAACAACAATTATCATCATCATCTCTTTTGTGCTTTTACCTCATTTATTTCTCTCATAATGCAGACTAACTATACATTTTATTTTGAAAGGCCTTGCGTGTCTATGCCACTCTTAATTTTTATCCATCTCACTCCTCAACAGTTTTCATGTCCTGCTTATCCGAGTGTACAGGGTCTTTCATATAAAGTAAGAACGGCGAGCGGCGGTTTTGTCATTTGCTGCTGAAGCCGGCTTGGCCGACCTTGTGACGCGCCACGGCCCCCTGCTGTAGTATTGAAAGCGCCCGCATAGTACAAACTTGACCTTGCAATAAGCGTGCACGTGTTGTCAGTCGCCAGTCTGAACCAGAGCTGCTAACATGTTGAGACAGTTATCATTGCAACATCGTATTTTTGTATGTACAATTTATTTTAATTACGATTCGGCTCGGCGGGTACGTGATGCATTTGTTCAGCAATTTCCTGATGAAGTCCCACCTTCACTAGCACAGATTCACGTAATTGTAAATAACTTTGACACTACTGGTTCAGTGCTCAATAAAAAACACAAAATAAAAAATCTGGAAAAACACAGTGGCATGACTCACTCGCGTCAGCCAAAATGTGGTTACCAGATACAAAGCCTCTATAACCCAGGAAGGACGACACTTCCAGGACCTTTTATAAGGTAATATTTCATAGAGGATTGTACACACGCTTAGAGCAGGGGGCCACGGCGCACTACAAGCTCGGTCAAGGCCACCGCACTAGCGGATAACAAACCCGCCGCTTGGCGTTCTTACTTTATATGAAAGACCCTGTACACTGCCCCAACACTAGCACGCTTTAAACTGAACCTTGCTTCAAAACGTCCCACGCTAGCTCGCATTTCATAGCGTAGGCAGAACCGTGACAATCATGAATGAGACGCAAATGAGGCAACGAAACTCCAGCGCCCACGCCTAATTGTGTTCAGATGTGAGGTACTCTAATTGAGCGTTTAAAGACTAAAACTCTGTCACCAACCGTAATTGCGTAGCGTGTTAGCATTTCTGTGTTTTCAAAATTGATGTGTATTATTTCTTACGAACCCCACCAACACGCTTTTTAGAAATAGGAAATTAAAAATAGAGGTCAAATTTAATGCTTTTCAGTCTGTCAACAAGAGTGTACTGAATTATAATGGGTGTTTCCCTAAACCTGAAATAGTACATTATGCAACGAGCCTATAATGGCTATAATTAAGACACGAGTATTTTTTATAAAACGAGCGTATGCGAGTTTTATAATTTCCATACGAGTGTCTTAATTACCATTATAGGCGAGTTGCATACGACTGTTTATGTTCGACGATAATTATAATTTTATTATATGTTTTAACATAAATATTCATAAATATCTGTTGAGAGTCAGCCACAAGAATTTTGTTATCGGAGAGCGAGCGCGAGACATCTCTCTGTCCTTCAAGATCTTTGAACGACCGACGCATGTGCTCTGTGTGCTTGCAATGGCATATGCAAGCCATATGTTTACATCTGCCGTCCCTCAGTAATATTGTCACCGGAGTCGTTTGAATGCGCTGTGTAGAAATTAGTGTTGGTGATTTTAAGGTACAGTGCTATTTCTTGTTTCATATTCGCCAGTTTATTTACGCGAACATATGGACGGTGCGTATTCCATGTCGGTAATTTATTATAGTTCGATGTTGTGTTTATGTCCGACATGTTGGATTTTGAGCGCATGCTCGAAGGTATCGTTACCTAATTGGTCTATGAACGAGCTCTGATTGGCTGGAGAAACTGTATCATAATGAAAATAAGTGTTATAATGACCATCATTATGACACCGTTTTCTGACACATAATAGTGAGGGTCGAACATAAATAATTACATGAGATTAGTAAATCAATTCACTTTGTTAAGATATTAACAACCTCTAATACTAACAATAACTTAACCCAAAAAAAAAATACATATAAATAATAAATTTTACAAGTTGCGTAATTTAATAATCACTAATGTAACTAAATAAATGTCGGCTACATATTGTAAATAACATCACGCACATACTTGTAGACATAGATTTATCGGCCAGTGTAAAGGATCTGACTATGATCGATTGACTATTGAAACTGGTCATCCAAGTGAATTTACTTATTATTCGCATGTCGTTGTTTTTTTTTCTTTCAGATTTAGGGAAACACCCATTAAATTGGGTACAATCATGTTGACCGACTGAAAAACATTAGTTTCGAATACTAGGACAACACTGAAATATATGATGATATGTTAGAGAAATGAAAAATTGTGTGGTCAAAAGTGGAGAGAAAGTAGAAAATCAGGCTTGTGTTCATTTTGACATATTTAGTGCAACTGGAATTAGTAAAAATATCGATCATATTTGAACGATCCTCTTACAATAATTCTTGATGCAAAATCTGGAAGAATTGTCCATGAGTTAATTAGCATAATCCAGTGAACTTCGATCTGAAACATAATTCCTGACATTATGAAGGAAACGATTGGCCCTAAATAGTTACATAAATATACATAAACTAGCGGACTCGTGCGAGAACTCTCGCATAATGGGTTGTGTGCGCCCCATGTGTACAGACTACCCGCCCAGCTCTAGTGCTATGCGGGCTGTACGCGACACAGTTCTGCCAGGGGCTATCGTCTTATTTATTTGTTTAAGAGCACTTTATAAACAAATAAATATATTTCCGTTGAATTATCAAGAAATGCAAGATTTTTCCTGTACTATTGAGATGATTTGGAAGATTTCGGTACAAACCACACCTTCTAACTCTCTCTGGTTTAGGAGCTTGAGTTTTGTGAAACATACACCTTAGCGTATTATGTCGAATGTGCCTGAATGCTATGGGCTGGATAGAATTTCTCCACAAGGTTTGTATAGAACTCCAAAGATACATGACTCCAAACATGTTTCTCAAAAGGATTATGGGATCAAAGACACGTCCATCCTCCATTTAGCTTCATAGTCAACAAATGTGTCAGTCATATATCTAAACAAGTCCCAGAGAGTTCAGTATACTTTCAACATACCTGACATCTGTGTAACATGTGGGAGTTTCATCATCCTTTGATTAACGTATCTCTTTGCTTCCTTTAGTACAATACTGAAGACTGGATCAGTCACTTACCTAAACAGAAAAGGAAAGAAGAGCATCAGTACTAAGTTCTAATGATATACAAGAAGCATGTTGAATTCGGGCTACAAATTATACATCAAAATCACACAATGAAAAACGACAAACATATCTAATATAAACATTCAAATTAATTTCCTGAGAGAAGATGTTGTTTTTGTTGTTGCTTACTTTCGGGGCTTAGCGACATCTGAGTCATGTAGCCCCGTGCAATTGGGTGCGTATGGAATTTGTCTGATAACCAGTGTCACTGTGATGGCTGTACTAGTGTGGGAATTTGTAAACAGGGAGATAGCATTGAGAATGAGGCGGCCGTGGTATTAAATTAGGAACCATCCCGGCATTTTCCTGGAGTAGAAATGGGAAACCATGGAAAACCAATTCCAAGATGGCTGGGATGGGAATCGAACCCTCCTCCTCTAGGTTTTGCCTCACGAGGCTGAGTGTACTCCGTTCCAGCCTCAGACCAGAATTAAAGTTCTTGACAGAACTGGGAAAAGAAACCCGGACCACCGGAGCGACAGCCAACAATGCTAGCTGCTACACCACGAGGTGGTCCATTAATAATATTATAATGCGTTTTTCGTCCCTCAAAATTACTATGGCATTAGAGGCTCAGAAAGTCACTGAACTGATAACATACATACATTTTCATTTGAGACTGGTTTGCAATTCAGCGCCCATTCCATACTTCAGACCTCGGTTTGCCAACAAGTCACCCCCATGATCCCCTATTAGCAGTTAGCACTGTGGCCTCCTCTGCTCCTATACCCCCCGTTTTAAAATAGTTCTACAATGAATCTAAACATCCCCTCCTAGGTCTACCTCTGTTTCTAATACCCTCTACAGCAATGTTCATTAACCTCTTAGGTAATCTCCCTCCCTCATTCTCTTGTCATAAACCCAACACCTGAATAATAATAGTAGTAATAATAATTTATTTATTTATCCGAGTCCAAAACACATACATATATACATATAAATTACACTAAATTTCATTACTCCAGTGTTCAACTGTTAGAATGGCACAGTCATTGGCTTCTATCAAGTCCTGCATAGTACATGGTCATGATAACATGCTGCAATTCAGAAGGTGCTCAGGGTCTTGTCTTTCACCACATCTAAAAAAGTTCTTCAGCACTGTATCCCCACTTCATTAAATTGCTTTTGCACCGACTCACACCAGTTCTCAGTCGGTTTAGCGTCTTCCAGGATTCGTATTGTAAGTGGTAGCCAGCTGCCGGCTTCTCCTTCATTTCCCACGATCCTCCTGGTGATTTTGCTTTCCAAAGTTCAATTCGGCGAGCTTCAGCAGAGGAATGAATTGATATTGTTGTTTGGAGGAAGCTCTTTCTTGATTTTAGCCTAGGTGGATGGACATCAAGTCCATACATTGGATGTCTTGGATCTGTTTCTTGCTTTTTCTTCTCTACTTCTGCCGCTATTTGTCTTCTAACTTCTGGAGGTGCTACTCCCATAAGCGGAAAGATCTTATCGACAGAAGTTGGACGTAGACAGCCTGTCACAATGCGGCCTGTCTCATGGAGGGCAACATCTACTTGGTTGGCATGAGCAGAGTTCCTCCAGACTGGGGCAGCATATTCTGCAGCAGAGAAACTCAGAGCAAGGGCAGTTGTACGCAGGACACTAGGCTGAGCTCCCCATCTGGTGTTTGTGAGCTTCCGAACGATGTTGTTCCTGGTGCATACCTTCCGTTTGGTGTCCATGCAATGCTGTTTATAGGTCAGCGCGCGATCCAGCTTTACTCCTAAGTATTGAGGATGAACACAGTGTTTCAGATTGTGACCTTCCCAGGTGACGTTGAGCTGCCTTCTCGCCTCCCTATTGCGCAGGTGAAACGCGCATATTTGGGGTTTCTCTGGGTTGGGTTTCAAGTAGTTATCATTGTAGTAGATGGCTAAGTCTTCAAGAGCAGATGTCAGCTTTAACTCTACTTCTTCAAACGTTGATCCTTGAGCAGCAACAGCAGTGTCATCTGCGTAGATGAATGCTCTGGTCCTAGTGTTAAGTGGCTGGTCGTTAGTGTAGATATTATATAATAATGGAGCTAGCACGCTTCCCTGTGGGAGGCCATTCTTTTGGTTACTCCATCGGCTTTTCTTATCCTTGAGGGTGACAAAAAAATCGTCTATTCTGCAACAAACACTGAATAAACTGTGTTAGTCGAAAGTCTCTAGTTGTTGAGTACAGCTTCTTTGTCAATCGCTTGTGGTTTACAGTATCATAAGCAGCTGTGAGGTCCACAAAAGCAACTCCAGTAATCTGTTTCCATTCATATCCATCCTCAATATACTGGGTTAAGTTCAATATTTGACCAGTACACGATTTCCCTGGTCTGAAACCTGATTGCTCCTTAATGATCTCTCTGTCAACAAAGTTGGAAATTCGGTTCAAAATCATTCTCTCCAGGGCCTTACAGAGATGACAGAGAAGCGATACAGGTCTGAAATTCTTGAGTAATAATAATAATAATAATCATAATAATCACATCATCAACATATCAACAAATGGTCGTGGTTTTCAGAAACTTCAGAAAGCAGGAACCTTTGTACATCAAAATCTCTTTTACATGCTGATAGATCATCAGATACAGTAGTCACAGACGACTGTGTTTGAAGAGGATACTCTAACGGTTAAGTAATCATAACCTTAATTACAAATCAGTGTGTATGCTCTTATTTTATTATATTGTTGTGTAGATTAACTATTTACACGTGCATAATATCCATACGTACATCGCAAACATAGAATAGACTATCCTTTTCATATAACAAGATTCACTGCAAATAGTACAGACTAAGATTATCAAGATTAGCTAAACAATGTACAGCAAAAACATTTTTAGTCTATTTTCAATTTTGAAAAAATAGGCTTATGAGATCACCTTTTCTCCGTGTGTGTGCCCCCCCCCTAATAACTATTAAACGACTGGAGCGATTTCAATGAAACTCGGTAAGTTCATAGCACTATTGCAGACGACCCCGACCGTGTCCTTCAAATTATGTTACGTCTCACCAATCCAACATGGCGGCTGTGCGAAATATTTCACCAGCATTCAATATCTCCAAAACTATTCCCGATATCACCCTAGAATTTTTTGCGGTGTTAAGGGTACTACTAGAAGTTCACCTATGTGACTTTTGAAAAACTGGTAACTACAAAACCAACATGGCAGCCATGCGAATTTGCGACTTTTAAATAGACGTTTCTCGCGATTTAACCAACCAAACGGAATAAAACTTGGTACAGTATATGTTTATACACATTGTAATGCACCGACATCTAACTTCGTTCAATTGTTTACATAACCACAAGATGGCGGATGTGCGAAATATTTCACCGGCATTCTATATCTCTGAAACTATTACCGGTTTCACCCTGAAATTTTGTACGGAGATAAAGGGCACTACTGGAAGTTCATCTATAAACTTTCAAAAACCGGTTAACTACAAAACGAACATGGCGGCCAAGCGAATTTGAAAATTTTAAATGGACCTTTCTCGCGGTTTAATGTTCCAAACGCAATGAAATCTGGTACAGGAAAAGTTTATACACATTGTAATGCACTGGTTTCTAATTTAGTTCAATTGTTTACATAACCTCACGATGGCGGCTGTGCGAATTTTAAAATTAAGTTTTTATTTCTTTTGTCGTAATCATGCGATCGAAGTGAAAGTTTGAATGATGAACCTACGCAATAATTTTCCATTAATGGTACATGACTCTATGGCCTATACATTTAACAATCCAACATGGCGACCATCCGAAATATTTAGACGGCTCTGAATATCTACGAATCTGTTATAGCAATCAAACTGATTTTTTTTAAATGTTCATAGGGGCTATGAACTTAAGTTCACCTATAGGACTTTAAATAACTTGGTGATCACAAATCCAACATGGCAGCGACGCGAAGTATAAATATTCACATGGATGTTTCTCGCAATTTAGCCATCCGAGTGCAGTGAAACTTGGCACAGTAAATCTTTATACGAATGTTAATCCACTGGCATCCAATTTATTTCAATTGTTTCCATAACCACAAGATGGCAGCTGTGCGAAATTTTAAAATCTCGCCTTTATTTCTTGTGTCCTAATCATGCGATTGAAGTTTGAATGCTACACGTACACAATAATTTTCATGTAACAATACTTAACTCTGTGACCTACATATATAAAATCCAACATGGCGACCATCCGAAATATTTAGTCGGTTTTCAATATCTACGAATCTATTACAGAAATCAAACTGAAATTTTGCATGTTGATAGTGGCAGTTAACATAAGTAGGATATATGAAAATAGGCTGTATACTTCTTCACGGAACTAGACTTGTTAAATATTTGAATACATAACTATAGTGATTGGGATCTGATGATGTCCGCGTGACGATCAAAACGCGTAATCCTTAAATTCCCCCTTTATCAGTAAATGAATGAAAATCCACAGCCTGCTTCCAGTCTCCGACTGGGTCAGGAATGGAATGAATGAAGCCCCCATCTAGCGGGGAGGATGTGAACTGTGCCGGCTGCCGAAGCCTGTCGCACTCCTCTGGGGCAATGATGAAATGAATGACAGAGGAAATGAAATGATAGTGGAGAGTGGTGCTGGAATGAAATATTGACAGGGAAAACCGGAGTAGGGGAGAGGGGGGCATGTTGTTACAATTTTCAAATTTTATTTTTTTAAACTGTTCTCCTGGAAGCTATTAGCCTGTTATGGCAGTGATAATGAAGTATCAGTATTTGGCTTTATATATGAAAAATGTGAAGACTGGCGTAAAAATATTTTCGGTATAAATAATTTTTCTTGTTAATGTGGTAAATTGTAACAACATGCCCCACAACGGGGCTAGTTGTTATATGCCATGGGTAAGTTGTTACACTCAACTTATTAATAAAATGCGACATAGTTGTAACTACAATCTTGTATTTTTAACTCGAAATAATATAACAGTCAACCTTGAAATACATTTACCACATTTCACAATTCTGGTTTTACGGCAGAATGCCCTTCCTGACGCCAACCTCATGGGACGAGTGAATGAAATATGAAATGAATGAAGATAAAATGAAACTGGGCAAGGATGTGGAAGGAAGCGGTCGTGACCTGTCAGAAAGTACCGTCCCAGCATTTTCCTGGAGTTGAAAATGGGAAACCACGGAAAACCATTTCAAGGTCGGCAGAGGGTGGGGCTCGAACCCTCGTCTACCAAATTAGCAGAGAGCTTGGCCTATCGCTGCGCGTTAGCAAGCATAGCTATCACTGTCGGTATAGAGAAATAATAATGATACCGGTAATAATAATCAACTAGCAAATACGTTAATACGTTTATAGTAGGGCCGGATAGTTATGTGCTTAACTTTTCAGAAATATGTATTTATTTACGTGCTTAAAAGTGAAAAATATGAGATTAAATTTCCAAAAAATGTTCTTAAATTTGTATCAAATTTGTGTCCCCTAATTCCTCGAAATATAGTTGAAACGTCCAGCTGCTTGAATAATCCATAATCCTGTCTACTGTACAAAAAATGTTCCCGCTTAACAGGCCGGGGCTCGCCTCAGTTTCCGAGTCCGTCTTACTGTACCGCAGATGCGCGATACGAAATCATGTATATGCTGTTTTCGAATTTCATTCTAAAGAGCAGAAAAAAAGGTCACATCAGAAACTTTCATAGCAATCTGTCAATATTCACAAGTTTTGCAGACCTCTGTAATTTCAAGTAAAATTTCCTTTCAAGGTAAGGACTATTGGAGGCTTAATGAGACTGTTGACTCCAGTCCCCCTGCTATACTTAATGACCTGGGAATTCCTGTTTGAAATACAATACAGAGACAAGGGTGCATTCTATAAATAGATAAGCCAATTACTGGAATTGCCAAGAGTCGAAAATGTGGGCAGCAATCATCTAAGGAGTACAATATACCACCAAATATAGGAAATATGTACTTATGAATAAATACACCAGAATATGTATTTATAAAAAAAATGGCAAAAACATGTAAATATAAGGAAAATATTTAGTTAATTAAAAATATTAAAACACATAACAATCTGGGCCTTAATAATTGGCAATTAAATAATATTGCGATACCATGGGGCATGTTGTTACAGTGTAACAACATGCCCCCAGCTTACTGTAACAACTTGCCCCACCGGCCGACATTTTGTATTCAAGGTCAATACTTCGGCGGGGAGTAGCCTAGCTAACTACTCTCGCAAGCATTTCTTTCGTAAGATATCAAACTACAATCTCAGGGACATGCAAGTACTTACCTTCAACACAGAAGAAGACAGATGACTTCAAAGTCGAATATTTATTTTTACTTTTCACTTCAAAAAACACTTAAACCTTTATAACCCTCTTCAAGTACATACAATGGTTTCCTTGTTTTCACAGCATCTGCAGACAGGCACCCCACGCTTTATTAGCTGATCGTTAAGCGCTTCAGCCACACGGGTGATTTTAAAACTAACATGTAACAACGTGCCCCTGTTAACAACATGCCCCCCTCTCCCCTACCCGGAGATAAACCTGTCTGCCTCCGTTTTGTCCAGCACAGATCTCACATGGAGTGACCGGGATTTGAACCACGGACCCAGTGGTGAGAGGCCGGCGTGCTGCCGCCTAAGCCACGGAGGCTATCAGTAAATAATAATCATAAATTTATTCTGTTCAGGAAAATAAGTTATATGCAGTTATCCCATCTAATCTAATTGGACAAAAGCATGCTGACCGACTGTAAAGTAAAAATTGATAGTTTGTACAGGCAACATTGAAAAAATGCCTTCCAAAATTCACATATTAAATCCTTCCTACATTTAACTAAACATGATTATGAAAATTCGTCACTGATATACTTATTCAAGCCCAGTATTCTCATCCATCATTACTGGGATTACCCACAAAATTCTTTCTTCTATTGCCTTTGTAGGCTAACGCGAGTAGAGAGGAGATATCGGCGGTGTATCTCACATATTCAGGAAACGTAGACAATAAAAACCTCAGACTCCAAGTCGGGGATATTCTCGTCGTTTCACACTTGTGATGAAGCCACTAAAACCCCTTCACTTGCACTGCAGTCACAATCTCAACTGGCTGTCACAGAAGCCAATAAAACAGCCGTGTTTTGATATCCTCGCTTTATAGAGGAAATACACGACTGTTATATATTGAATATCGCACAATGGGGTGAGGAAAACATATTCAGGCCGATACCATCTACCAATATAACACAAAATATAGTGTGGATTGAACATGAACGGCAGACGGGAGTCTCATTCTGGCAGCTCTGTTTGCTCTGCTGGAGAGTTGAAGTTTGGGGCTTCAGTGCCATAGTTGGTAGTATGCTGAGTTTCTATGCCCAAGATCGAGGGTTGAAGTCGTCGGATTTTTAAGAGGGTTCATAATCTCTCAGTATGCCTTCCTTCGGAGGGGAAGTAAAGCCGGTGGGCCCATGTCATAGATTTATGGCATGCAAAAGAACATTCCACTAACTACAATTGTGTGAATCTAAATTTGTAGGTTAGATTTGATTAACCCTTTCCAGCCCAGCGAGGCATATTATCATCATGGTTTTACCACATTTGTTTCTCCTCTCATTGCGGCCCAACGATTACTTTCATGCTCATAGTTCATGGTAACAATCCATGGCACCAGAATGCAACACTCTCCAGAGAATCTGTGTTGTTTACATGCAGTGGAGAGCTTGTCTTTCTTTGGATTGCATGGTTGAAGAATGGCGCGAAAGCGGTCTCCTGTTTACTAGGCATTGTGGTAAGTAATAAAAGTTATAATTACTCTAAAAATATATATTGCAGTAGATTAATGTTAATTAATTGCTACTATGTGTATTTAATCACTAGATATTTTATATTCTTGTGCAAAACAATGGAAACACACCATGATTTAAATAATACTCATTGGGATTTTGTATGTGCAACCTAACCCAAGAATATAATTTTATGCTGTATTTATCTAATATAGTATATACCGTGTGTATAGAATATAAATAACACATATTTCAATTTCTTATTGCTAACATTTTACACTTCTTTACTGGTGCCTTTCACAAGAAGCCGTCGGTATCTGGACATTGAGACAAAATTGTGAATAGAAACTGTGCCATGCAATGAAACTTATGTCCTAACAGTTTATACAGTAAAGTGATATATTTCATAGTTGCTTTTGTTGTTTCATTGTAACCACAGTACCCTAGTTCGATCTTTTTTGAGTTGTAAATATGGAAATAGTTCATTTTGTTATTTTATTCCACTGATTCAATATTGTAAAATTAGCAACTAGGGTGTTAATCATTTGTTGTAGGCTACATGAGAAGAAATAGCAACACAGATCTTTAAAATGTATGTTGTAAATAAGAGAAGTCTTATTACCCAATGATGCTTGTAGTGATCATGGTTATTTTGAGAAAGTCTAAATCCAAAAAAATATTTTCTTTACATCTCCAGTTTCTAAGCAAGCAAATAAAGTCTTGCAACATATAAAGTTTTTTTAACCACTGGAAAGTATCGTGGGCTGGAAAGGGTTAATGGTCTATACGTTCAAACGTTCGTCGCCAGGTGCCAGTTGCGGCGGCATCTAGTAGCCAAGTTCGCAGCAAGATGTCGTTGACGATAGCATTTGGTAGCAAAAGTAGGAACTACCTGAAATTGATCGTCTGCAGTCCTTACCTGAATTATAGATAACACACTAATACAGCTATCACAATTACCGGTTATATGACAGATCCTACACACATCCAAAGTTCGCGGGTCAACATGGCAGCCATTTCTTACAATTTTTATTTTTATGCAAATAAGGCAAATTATCTCAGATATTACAGCACAATTCTTCTTGAAATTTCCACAGTATCTTTATGTGCATATGTGCATTAAGTTGTCGTAGAATAATGGCTGCAGTATTTATGTAATTTGAGAAATAAAGATTTGGTAGACGTTTGCCAATGTTGACAAATTTCAAAAACCACTATCTCCTAAACAGATTAACATTTTTGCTCCAAACTAACTTTCCAAGATATTTCAATATGCTGAAATCCCAAAACAACAGAAAAGAGAAAATTGCATTTTTCAAACCAAAACCTAAGTTAGCGCCAACTTAAATTGAAACATGCCTGATGCTGTGGCAGGAGGAGTACAAGACAGGAACTGTCCATCCTACCTCAAGTAAACTGTGCCTCGCTAGTGATCTCTCATAATTGCCAAGTTTCTTTATCGGATCACCTACATTCCTTGTGGATATAGTTGGTTGGTTCCTCAGATTAGGGGCTGCGACAACGCGGTCATATAGCCCCGTGTACTTTGGGTGTGTGTAGAATCTGTCTGATAACCGGTGTTAATTGTGATGACTATTAGTGTGTGTTATCTGTTTTGATTCAAGTAAGGACGTCAGGCATTGAATTTTTCAAGTAGTTCCTACTTTTGCCGCCAAACGCCACCGTCAACGACCAACTAGTTCAGAAATTAGTTACCACATGCCTCCGCAATCGGCTCTTGACGACGAACGTAGGAACCTAAGAACGTTAGTCAAATGTTTAACCTATATTAATTTAGCTTCAATGAAAATCCACAGCCAGCTTCCAGTCTCCGACCGGGTCAGGAATGGAATGAATGAAGCCCCCATCTAGCGGCGAGGATATGAACTGTGCCGGCTGCCGAGGCCTGACGCACTCTTCTGGGGCAATGATTAAATGAATGACAGATGAAATGAAATGATTGTGGAGAATGTTGCTGGAATGAAATAGTGACAGGGAAAACCGGAGTACCTGGAGAAAAACCTGTCTGCCTCCGTTTTGTCCAGCACAGATCTCACATGGAGTGACCGGGATTTGAACCATGGACCCAGCGGTGAGAGGCCAGCGTGCTGCCGCCACGGAGGCTTATTAATTTAGCTTCACACAGGTGTAATTAGTGGAGGTTCTTTAACATGCCATAAATCTATGACATGGGACCGATGGCTTTACTTCCCCTCCGAAGGAAGGCTTACTGAGGGATTTTTAACGTTCATAAAACATCCGACGACTTCGGCCGGGTTTGAACCCGCGATCTTGGGTATAGAAGCTCAGCATGCTACCAACTACGCCACCGAAGCCACCCTTGTGGATATACAGCAGCACTCAAATGATAAATTATGTGATAAATAACTGCATATGGTTACTTTAATGTTACTGATGTTTAATGAACACTGCTCAAGCTGTCAAGGAAAGATTCTGTGATCACGTTACAATAAATAAACAAAGATGCCTTGGAACAGGTTTGATTTCATCATGATCAGACAACAAACGTCAGACCATCAAAAACAGACTGCATATAAATGAGCTTGGCTGAAGATAGTCTGACATCATGAAACTCGGGAAACAAACTTTGGGAATATATTAATGATGATGATGATGATAATTGTTGTTTTAAGGGGCCTAACATCTAGGTTATCGGCCCCTAGGGGGGGGGGAATATATTAAAGCTAAAACTATAAACTGGAGATAAAATCTGGAAATAAAACCCGGAATCACCTTCAATGAGTGTATCAGAGGACAGGATTTACCAAACTATGCATTAAACATGCAGTGAACAAATAGTAGACAACGGAACATTGAAGAGTTAAGTTTTGTAGATAACAAACAAAACAACACAATTGAGTGCACACTACAATATCTCAACGAATACTAAAAAATTAATTCAATCGCATTTCATCAAAGATAACAGCTCAAATACATACTATACGTAACAACGACGTTTAAAAGATTATCGAAGTATCAAAGTGGACGGTCCATGTTTCCAAAGAACCTTAGATATTTTGTACTCAGAAATGAGAAGTGTTATTATTGATCAACTCATTCGGAGTTGAAAATATCTAAGTTTCTATGGAAACAAAGACCATCCACATGGTTCAACCAAAATGGCAACTTTTGAGACACTGCTCGAGGTTAATAAGAATATTGAAATCGTTTTCCACTTTCATCTCCATTTTGAAGGGGATGTACAGCGGTGTGGTGAGCGGGCCAAATACTGTACATCCCCTACTGAGAACATTCACGCGCGTGACAGTAGGTTCTCACACACAGACACGCTCAGCGTGGCAAATGTTTTACGCTGCAGTAGTATACCGGGGAAGCGGAATGGGGGAAGTGCAGAGCTATAGTTCTCCACATATTTTTTTTTTTTGGCCGGTCAGCTCCGGTCTCGCAGTCACACAGAGAACAGTTTATTCGAATGCGTTTCAATCATGTGCTCACTCCCGCCTACATGGCACGGATAAATATTAAAATAATTTGTGTACAGATGATCTGTAACATTTTTATTAAGTTGTTGAACGTGGTGATGACTATTGTGGTTCAATAAAACAAACATGATATGAATAAATAATATACACTGTGGTGTGACCTTACCTGTGATAGTGTAATATAATAAGTTGTTGAGCGCCAGATCCCTATTTAAGACAGTGAATCGAAATTTATTGATTTAACCTCGGCTATCAGCAGTAGAGTCGAAACCACTTACCCGGGCCGTAGTGAGACAAAGTCATCTAACCAATCCGTATTTAATCAAGGAGTATGATTGCCTTAAAGTACCAACTACAATGAAAGAAATAGGCATTACGTTGAAGAGAATGAATTTATTAAATGCAAAAACAAAATATTAATAAAACAGAATAGTGATAGTCACACAATTGAATTTAAAATTACTCAATGCGGCAATTAATTATTTAAAAGAAAATGAATATTAAAATGAATTGAAAGTTAAATGAAGTTAAATTATAATAGAGACGATAGTTTTATTGAATTGTTGGCTCACCCAGTCGAAGATTCGTCATATTTAAGAAATGATCGATGATCTCGATGTTACATCGCTTATGTTTAAAAAAATGATGTGATATCTCATTTACTATGAAATATCCTCATTAAGTACGTTGCCATCTGTAGAAAGACTCTTGATCAGGGATATAACCCATTATGTATTGATATAGATGTCGGCAAGACATCGTTCAGTGTCGACTCTCGGTGCTCAGTCCATTAGGACCCAGAAAGCAAGGTTACAACTTCCTTACTTCATTAAGAGCTGTAGATCAATGCCATTCTTGTCCGATGTTGCAGGTACAAATACTAATGACTTCCTTGTCACGTGGTGTCACAGCTTCCCTCTCTATTAGCCTTCTCCATTCTTGACTCATAACTTGCAATATATATTGACGCGTATATACCGTAGAAAATGGCGTGTTGGTTACACCATAGTGGGTTTCTTAACATCTCAGGAAAATGACGCAGTTTGCCGTGGTGAAATTCTTACTACGTCGTTCAGTTTGTGACGCACAGGGTTAGTCCATATCGCCAGTCTTGTTGCAATATATAATACTTCGTCTCTTTACAAGTAATTGTTAATAAAAATCTAATTGAATATAATAATCAAAACCGCTTACAATTATCTGATATAAAAATCATCTCATGGATGTACTAGTTAATAATAATAATAATAACATGATAATAAATGAATAACCCTTTAAATATAACAGCTATGGGATCGAATCGTTACAATCGCCCCTGATATAAATAATTTAAAATAAAATGTAACATTATTTATATCACTACACATCCTACACAAATGAATACAAATTTAAATATTAATACCCCCATAACGACAACATACAAATAATACCCTTCAACAATACATAAAAATATACAAGAACATACTCTTTTCACTTTACATATTTGTACTATCATTTCTCATTCTTCCAAATGTTCATAATGGTCATTCTTCTTTATGTATTAAACGAGCTGTAAAAAATATACATATAAAATGCCCTTCACTTTTATTTTTGACATATATGTCAACGCTGCACTCGTTTATATTTCGGTGATCGTATGCATGACATACAATTTTGGCTTCATCTCTTTTGAACGTAGTTTTTGTATATCAGTCTGGCGTAGAAGTACATTGTTGTAATACCAGCTGATTAACCCATAATAACTATTACAGCACACGATAATAGGATGCAAACAATACAATATTCCTTTCGTCTTTATAAAGGGATTACTCAAATGCAGTAAAATTTCAATAATTGAAGAAAAAAATAACTTAGCAAGATACCTAAGGCAATTCCTATTTCAGTGCATATGTCATACATGTAAATATTTCCCCAAATACATAATGACATCGAAATACCTCAAAGCAGTTATTAAACAGTTCATTTAAATATCCAAGTTACTACTCACCTGCCTTCGTGGCTTAATTCTTTCTTAGGCCACGGCCGCCTCCTTCCAAATTAATACTTCCTAAGTCTCCACGACTTCTTAACTTCTCATAAAACCATAATTCCTCTTTACTACTTCTCGAAAACAATAACTTGGATTTTCAAAATCACCAATAAACATAAAATCTGACTTCTCGTTCACTTTATAAAATTTAACTTAGCGTCAAGATATAACTTTACCGTAACGTCATTCCTTACTTACCATAACAAAATGATTAAGACTTGGACAAAATACTACTCAATACCTGAATTACGTATATCACTAAACTATTTCACAAAAACACATGACAAACTCCTCGGAATAAATATTTCGTTCCACAAAATATTAATGCTCTTATACTTTGAACTTAGTCTATTCATGATTTGACTTTTTGCTGAATGCCTAAAAACCCCCCTTAGTTTTCTCTCAAAACTCTTAATTAAGTACCGTGTCCTCCAAACACCACTTCCTACTTGTTCTGACCGCCTGGACTATAGCTCACTCTTGCTATACCAGAATCTCTCAAAACTCATCGTGACTTCACACGTCACATACAAAAAACCTCCCCTATTCGTGGTATAATCCCACATCTTCTTACTGTTACAGGTCACCTCTTACTGACCAATAACACACTAAATTTCAGCTAAAAAATCTTACATGCTTCGACTAATTCCTTGGAATAATAACATCACACTTAGCTTTCCTAACTATTGTCTTCCTAAAATAATGACAGTGTTCCAGTTGATAGTTAATAACACTGACACTCATAATTAGCAAATATTCTCCCATAATCACTTCATAAAGCAAGTTCTGAGTTCTAACACAGTTCAGATACTTTCTTCTCTATCAAATTAAATGCGTAACTTACACCTGCCTTTAATTGTAACTTCATTATTACCCCTTAGGTATACACTTATCTTACCAACTTATTCTTCCTTCAAAATATTAACTTATCTTTACTAACTCCGTATGACATAAATAAAACTTAATTTCTCGTCTACTAAAAAAAATGATTTATCTTTAAAATCCTCAAAACATCGAATTATAACAAATTCCTTTCACTTCTAGAAAATATTATGCCAACCATATAATTATTATTATTATCATCTTTATTTTAACCTGTGTGTAGGACAACGATCTACCACATCATTAATTCGTTATTAATCATCAGTAACTTTTTACTACAAAGTGGTTTAGCTCGATAACAAGCCTTGTAATATCTTTAAAACGTGCGTAACTGTAACAAAAACTTGGACAATCTTACCTTTGTAATCTCTTATTACCTTGTGTGCATACATCCATATATACTTTAAAAAAAACTCCCTTATTAACTTCACGTAGTCCCGTAGATACCATAAAAAATCTCATTGCTCAACGGAATATACCTTGCTGACCTACTTCATCCTCCAAAACCTTCTTAAAACTTCATTTGGCATCTTACCAAAACTTCCTCCATTATAACTCCATTTGGCATCTTACCAAAACTTAAAACCATATTGCTCAACGGCATTATACCTTCGTTGACCTACTTCTTCAACTTCACGTCCATTTACGTGAAAATACACACATACACACACACATATCTGTCACCAAGTAAGTTACCAGATGTCCTAATTAGTTACTACTTCCTCATTTCAACCCGATGTTGGTTAATTCATACAACGCATTACCATTAACAATTCTAAACCACTTATAAATTTCTCAACATATATCCGCTGATAACCTCGCTGTCCTCAAAATGAAACTTCTTTATTAAATCAATACTTAATTCTTCAACTCATTCGTTTTATTACCACTGTATCATCTTATCTTCACTCACTTTTGAATTAAATCTTTATTACCATTATATTCTTAATTATGGTTGCCATAATAATTATTACTTTCTTTCGATTACTTACCTATGTAATAACCTTCCTACTTTTAAAATTTAATTCTTACTTCATCCAACTTACCTGCAGTTTAAGGACCTACATTCAACTTACCTGCATTGCTCAATAGCACGACAACCTCTGTCTTCAAAATTAAATAATTTTAGTCAATCTAAATCAATAAGCGTAGGCACTACGCGCCCCTTACCATCCTAACTTCACGACTGAATTAAAATTACACACAGCAGGTTCCTTATCTACCTCTGTTAAATCCTATTAAACTTCATTACTTAATATTTAAGTCATACGGAACAGTAACTATCGGTAATATAAATTTACATAAATACGTTCACTGGCATTTCACCGTTCTTACCACATTCATCTTCAATTCTATCTTTAACTAGAATTCCACATAATTCCTTCCGTGTTACATTAGTTTCTACTTCCTCTGTACTACATTCATCCATAGTAACACAGTACTTCGGCTTTCCCCCTCTCACATCCCCAAGTCTGGCTAATTCAGTACGCCACTGCACGTCATATGCTTTCTTTCTCTCTCTCATCCTGATTTCTTTCTCCTCTAGCAACTTAATTCTCTTTTCTTTCATTTTACTTCTAAAATATCTACCTTTAGGTTTCATTTTCATTTCTCCGTTACTATCACTTAATGCTCTCTTTAGCCGTGGTCTACTGCTTCTGCTCTTATCTATCTCTCTCCTCCTCTTAACCTGTTTACTAATTATGTTCTTCTGACTATGACTTAACGCACGCTTCTCTGCCACTAATAATTTCATATTAACTTCCTCTATCACAGGACTAAATTCTTCCCTAGTTTGCCTATCTAATTTATCTATGATTGTCTGCATCTTAATCTCTTGGGTGCTTAGTACTTTCTTTATCTTACCTACTTCTATCCCTATCTTTTCTCTCATCTTCTTCACTTCTTTTTCGCTACATTCTATAGTCTCTTCTACAGCTATCCTGCGTTCATCTAAAATCTCCTTCAACTCTACTATGCTTTCTCCTACTATCTCCTCTGACGCTAATCTATTTTCACCTAAAATCTCGTCTGACTCTAATCTGATTTCACCTAAAATCTCCGCTATTTGCCGTTCCTCACCTAAGATCTCCTCCGATTCCAATCTGCTTTCACCTACAATCTCCAATGACTCTAATCTACTTTCAATTACAGTCTCCACTAATTCCAATTTGCTTTCACCTAAAATCTCGTCTGACTCTAATCTGATTTCACCTAAAATCTCCGCTAATTCCAATTTGCTTTCACCTAAAATCTCGTCTGACTCCATTCTACTTTCAATTATAGTCTCCTTACAGGCTGTCTTTACTGATTCTACTGCAGTTTCCCCTAAAGTCTCTACCACCTGCCTAGTTTCCACTTCTACCAATTTGCTAAAACTTTCACCTTGAGTTGCTATTTTCTCTTCAATCACAGTTACTATTCTTTCCTGAATCCTACTTTCTGCTGCTTCTAATTTCTTATCTACTGTCTTAATAATATATTTAGCCTTCATCTCTACCTCCTCCTTAATTTCACCTCTGATTTCCTGTTTCACCCCCTGAATACTCTCCTGTAGCATATCATACTTCATACTTAATTCTCTATTCATCGTTTCCACAATATCTAGTTTTACATTATTCTCTTCCAATTTTTGATTTATTTTACTCATATCTTGATTTAGCCTACCCATCTCTTCTCTCATCTCCTTACTATTTTTATTCATATCTTTATCTAATTTCTCAAATTTACCATTGAATTCCAAATAATTTCTTTTATTCTCTTCACTATTTTTATTCATATCTTTATCTAATTTCTCAAATTTACCATTGAATTCCAAATAATTTTTTTTATTCTCTTCACTATTTTTATTCATACTTTCATCAAATTTCGCACTTAAATCTCTACTCATCTGCCTTATGAGCGCAGTTAATGGATCTTCAGGAATCTCTATAGACTTTTCTTTCTCTAGACTACCACTAGTCTCAGGATGTACCTCTATATTCGTCTCGATATTTTCCTCTGAATTAGTGTCAGGGTTAACCTCAGGATTATTTTCAAGATTTACCTCCGACATCTTGGTATTATTCTCTACGCTCTCAACATCGCTACCGCTATCAACCTCCTTATAATTAACTTTCTTGACTGCATCCCTACTTCTCAACTGCCTCTGTTCCTCCTCCGACATCTTGAAGTACACCGTATAACAATTGCCCTTCCAAAATTTCACTTCACTGTCCCCCAAAAGCACTGACAATTTGCACTGAAATTATACACTCCTCTGACTAAATACCGAATGGTTTTCGTGTCCTACTTTGTGGCGCCAAATGTAACATTTTTATTAAGTTGTTGAACGTGGTGATGACTATTGTGGTTCAATAAAACAAACATGATATGAATAAATAATATACACTGTGGTGTGACCTTACCTGTGATAGTGTAATATAATAAGTTGTTGAGCGCCAGATCCCTATTTAAGACAGTGAATCGAAATTTATTGATTTAACCTCGGCTATCAGCAGTAGAGTCGAAACCACTTACCCGGGCCGTAGTGAGACAAAGTCATCTAACCAATCCGTATTTAATCAAGGAGTATGATTGCCTTAAAGTACCAACTACAATGAAAGAAATAGGCATTACGTTGAAGAGAATGAATTTATTAAATGCAAAAACAAAATATTAATAAAACAGAATAGTGATAGTCACACAATTGAATTTAAAATTACTCAATGCGGCAATTAATTATTTAAAAGAAAGTGAATATTAAAATGAATTGAAAGTTAAATGAAGTTAAATTATAATAGAGACGATAGTTTTATTGAATTGTTGGCTCACCCAGTCGAAGATTCGTCATATTTAAGAAATGATCGATGATCTCGATGTTACGTCGCTTATGTTTAAAAAAATGATGTGATATCTCATTTACTATGAAATATCCTCATTAAGTACGTTGCCATCTGTAGAAAGACTCTTGATCAGGGATATAACCCATTATGTATTGATATAGATGTCGGCAAGACATCGTTCAGTGTCGACTCTCGGTGCTCAGTCCATTAGGACCCAGAAAGCAAGGTTACAACTTCCTTACTTCATTAAGAGCTGTAGATCAATGCCATTCTTGTCCGATGTTGCAGGTACAAATACTAATGACTTCCTTGTCACGTGGTGTCACAGCTTCCCTCTCTATTAGCCTTCTCCATTCTTGACTCATAACTTGCAATATATATTGACGCGTATATACCGTAGAAAATGGCGTGTTGGTTACACCATAGTGGGTTTCTTAACATCTCAGGAAAATGACGCAGTTTGCCGTGGTGAAATTCTTACTACGTCGTTCAGTTTGTGACGCACAGGGTTAGTCCATATCGCCAGTCTTGTTGCAATATATAATACTTCGTCTCTTTACAAGTAATTGTTAATAAAAATCTAATTGAATATAATAATCAAAACCGCTTACAATTATCTGATATAAAAATCATCTCATGGATGTACTAGTTAATAATAATAATAATAACATGATAATAAATGAATAACCCTTTAAATATAACAGCTATGGGATCGAATCGTTACAGATCGGCACGTTTCATGATATCCTCTTTCAATGCGATCAATTTAATATCCCGCGACCGCAATGCTACAGGAATTACATCACCTGCTTACCGTTGAATATTGCGACGTTACTGCATACTCTTACAGTTCCATTGGTATATACAGATCATAATGTCTTACTTTGATCATATTCAACTCATCCTTTGAATGTATATCCCATACAAACTCCTCGGTTTGATCCGGTCTGCTTCGTGTTCCGTAAATTACTGTCGACCAAAGTATTATGTGTACTCGAGTTTGAAGGTTGTTTGTGAAGTAACCAATAGACCTACATAAAATCCAATAACATCTTCATTTTCGTCGTTCAATTTTTCCAGGAAAAGCTGTACAGCGTTGCCGAAATAGAGCCCATCACGCATCATGGCGTGCCTCGCTCGGGAGTGATGGGCTCCATCACAGCAACGCTGTACAGCTTTCCCGGAGCGGGTAGGTGGTGAACGATGTGTTATTTCCGCCTACAAATACAAACCGATATAAAATAAGTGAGTTAATTTACGTATTTCACAGTCATACAGCATAACTTTTTGATGTATAAGGATTACATCGCAACTAAGAACTACATTTTCCAACCACCGAGCCGAGCCGAGAAAAAGTTACCTTACAAAAATGATAACAACTTTTTTTCTTGGACACGCAACATTTTGAAATTAATAAACCAGGTATACAACATTCCAATGTATATTGTGTTAAAATTTGAATTCGATCTGATGACGGGTTTTTGAGATAATAATTCTTAAATGTGACGCTTGGTTGAAACACGCTTAATAACGTGCACTTTTTGTGTTCCAACTGCGACAAAAAATATTAAAATATAAATTAAAAATCCCAAACCTACATGAGCTAACGTGCAATAGAACGACGGAAATGATGATGTTATTGGATTTTATGTAGGTCTATTGGTTACTTCACAAACAACCTTCAAACTCGAGTACACATAATACTTTGGTCGACAGTAGTCTCACAGCTGGCTCTGGTGGACGGAGGTAGTCCCTGTTTGTGTCACGTCTTTACCCAGTCTGTGTGTACTCCCCTACGGAGTATTCGTTTGTTGCACATCTTGTTTACAAACATTTGGAAGTCTGGCTGTATGTATGCATAGCTTCGGACTACCAAATTACGCATCAGTATATAGAAGCTACTGGGCGAAGAGGATACTGTGCGCAACAACGACAGGCCAAGAAGAAGAAGAAGAAGAAGAGGACTGTTGGTGTTTCGCAGACAATTGCGATTGATACGTGAGTTGGCAGTTGTGCGGAAAGCAACTATTGCAGATGTCTGAGGTACACCGACTGTTCTCTGTACGACTGGGAAACCGGAGCTGACCGGCCAAAAACCGTGGCGTGAACTGTAACTGCCGTGTATGCATATAGTCTCCTCACCATTGACTAGGCAGCGTCTTGGTAAGGGGTACATTGCCAACTGATGGTCCCGGTGGTAGACTTGAGCAAAACTTATACTGACTGCGGTGATTAACCTTCAAGTTTGCTCGCTTAGTGTGATCAGTATCTCAGCAAAGAATCACACACAACTAAGAAATATTGACTAGTTGTGCTAGTTAATTACTACTCCAACTAAATAAGAGTTTATATTGTAAATAGCATCACCCATACTTGTAGACATAGATTTAACGGCCTAAGTGTAAAAGATCTGATGATGATCGCTTGACGATCGAAACTGGTCATCCAAACATGTTTATTAATTTCATGTATTTTTCAGGATTGACCGACTGAAAAACATTAAATTTCAAGGCAACACTGAAAAATGGTTTCCAACTTGATAATGAAGTAGCCTACGGTATAATGTAAACGCTGCTTTGAGAGATGTTAGTGCTGAACCAGCAGGGTTGATAGAAGGATGAAACGATTCAATCACTTGAATACTGTTATCAAACCGAGCGTTAATTAGCTTTAATAGCAGCGGAAGAATTACAATGTGCGTTCTACTCAGGTGGGACATACCATTGTATATGCGCAGCTCTTCACATCACCCGCTTGCTGTTAACTGATATACCACACACATCACAAACTTTACCAATTGTACAGTATTTAGTCGGCATTTTAAATTTTCAGTCCAACTAGAGCTTTTCATCAAATGTCCGGTTCATTTCCTGTCCATTCAAAAGCCTCATAAAGCATAACCCAATGGCGGAGCTGTATTTTGCCACATAGGCTATCGGGAAATGCTTCCTCATATTTCTATTCATATCACCACACTGAGCTGTGACACTATTCCCGCAACAACGTTCGAGCCTCAGTCAACAAAACCGACGATGTTTGTGATATTTACTTGCATAAAAAAACGAACAGTGCGTTCATTCTTGTGAGTACACAAGAAAAAGATAAGTCACACCATCACACCTTCATCACTGGAGAATATGTGTCCAAAGTCACACGACGAGGCTTACCTACAACACTAAGGAATTGTGCACCAGTTCATGGCACTGGTTTATCAACCTAGGGACTGGATCAATAGAACATCAGTAGAATGTGTTCCATTTCAAAAACAAATGTGCATATGAGCTGTAATTTACGATACCCACATTAAACTAGATGTTCAGTAAAGAACATATAGCCTACTTTCTCCTAAATGCATGGGTATTGTTATAACTCTTTGTCCTTTTCAAGGAGTATAATTGAATGTTGGTTGTAGTAGCCTGTTGAAATACAACGTGCTATAAGGATATTAAACATGAATATGAGGTGCCCTTTGCTAGTGCTACCTCTGTAAAAAATGTTATTCAATTCGGTTTCACCGTGTTTGAATTGATATGGGGAATGGATTTGCACACATACATGGCCACTATTTGCAAACTATTGGGCTGATGACCTTGTAGTCAGTCATAAGATGCTTTCCACAAAAAGGCATGTTGTTGCAAAATCTGGTAGAGATCAAATTATTAGGATGGTCGTAATTTGATTTAACCTTTTAAAATTTGGGTGGCCGTCATTCCGTTTCCGTCAAGATGGCGGCCATATAAAACACGGCACTGAGGTGCCCTTTGCTAGTGCTACCTCTGTACCAAATTTCGTTCCATTCGGTTTCACCGTGTTCGAATTAATAGGGGGAAACGATTTGGACACAAAGACGGCCGCCATCCGCAAAATATTAGGCTAATGACCTATTAGTTTGGTCAAACGATGCTCCCTCCATGAAGGTATGTTGTTGCAAAATTTGGTAGAGATCGAATGATTAGGTTAATCGTAATTTGATTTAAGCTTTGAACATTTGTGTGGCCACCATTATGTTTCCGTCAAGACGGCGGCGATTTAAACATGACACTGAGGTGCCCTTTGCTAGTGCTACGTCTGTACCAAATTTCGTTCCATTCGGTTTCACCGTGTTCGAATTAATAGGGGGAATCAATTTTGACACAAAGATGGCAGCCATCCGCAAACTATGAGGCTAATGACCTATTAGATTGGTCAAAGGATGCTCACTTCATAAAGGTGTGTTGTTGCAAAATCTGGTAGAGATCAAATTATTAGGATGGTCGTAATTTGATTTAAGCTTTGAACATTTGTGTGGCCGCCATTACGTTTCTGTCAAGATGGCGGCGATATAAAACATGACACTGAGGTGCCCTTTGCTAGTGCTACGTCTGTACCAAATTTCGTTCCATTCGGTTTCACCGTGTTCGAATTAATAGGGGGAATCAATTTTGACACAAAGATGGCAGCCATCTGCAAACTATGAGGCTAATGACCTATTAGATTGGTCAAAGGATGCTCACTTCATAAAGGTGTGTTGTTGCAAAATCTGGTAGAGATCAAATTATTAGGATGGTCGTAATTTGATTTAAGCTTTGAACATTTGTGTGGCCGCCATTACGTTTCTGTCAAGATGGCGGCGATATAAAACATGACACTGAGGTGCCCTTTGCTAGTGCTACGTCTGTACCAAATTTCGTTCCATTCGGTTTCACCGTGTTCGAATTAATAGGGGGAATCAATTTTGACACAAAGATGGCAGCCATCTGCAAACTATGAGGCTAATGACCTATTAGATTGGTCAAAGGATGCTCACTTCATAAAGGTGTGTTGTTGCAAAATCTGGTAGAGATCAAATTATTAGGATGGTCGTAATTTGATTTAAGCTTTGAACATTTGTGTGGCCACCATTACGTTTCTGTCAAGATGGCGGCGATATAAAACATGACACTGAGGTGCCCTTTACTAGTGCTACCTCTGTACCAAATTTCGTTCCATTCGGTTTCACCGTGTTTGAATTAATAGGGGGAATCGATTTTGACACAAAGATGGTCGCCATCCGCAAACTATTAAGCTAATGACCTATTAATTTGGTCACAGGATGCTTCCTCCATAAAGGTATGTTGTTGCAAAATTTGGTAGAGATCGGATGATTAGGTTAGTCGTAATTTGATTTAAGCTTTGAACATTTGTGTGGCCACCATTACGTTTCCGTCAAGATGGCGGCAATATAAAACATGACACTGAGATGCCCTTTGCTAGTACTACCTCTGTACCAAATTTTGTTCCATTCGGTTTCACCCTGTTCGAATTAATAGGGGGAATCGATTTTCACACAAAGATGGCCGCCATACGCAAACTATTAGGCTGATGACCTATTAGTTTGGTCAAAGAATGCTCCCCCATAAAGGTATGTTGTTGCAAAATTTGGTAGAGATCGGATGATTATGTTAGTCGTAATTTGATTTAAGCTTTGAACATTTGTGTGGCCGCCATTACGTTTCCGTCAAGATGGCGGCCATATAAAACATGACACTGAGGTGTCCTTTGCTAGTGCTACATTTGTACCAAATTTCGATCAATTCGCGTTCACCGTGTTCGAATTGATAGGGGGGGGGGGACAAACATTCAGAGTACACACACTCACACACACACAGACTCACACACACATACACACACACAGCCAGACATACTTTTTTTCGCCCTGTGTTGATCTCATAAGTCTACTTTCATTTTTTGCAAAAATCGAAAGTAGGCTAAAAATTGGGGTTGATGATCTCGGTTCTTCGCCCTTTAAAACAACAACAACAACAACAACAACCAATGAAATATTACATACTAGAACATAACATTCAGTACCCGCAGAGATGGCCTTCTTCTGTAACGAGACACAGGAGTTAATAAAAGAAAAGTCAAATGTATGGCTTTTATAATTTAGGGAAAGGTCAAGCAACAGAATTCAATAATATTCCATAATTTTTAGCCTATTTTCAATTATGAAAAAAAAAAAAAAGCTTATGAGATCACTTTTTGTCCGTGTGTCTGTCTGTGTGTGCGTGAGTGTGTGTGTGAATTTGTGTGTGTCCCCCCCCCCCTAATAACTTCTAAACGGCTGGAGCGATTTCAATGAAACTCGGTAAGTTCATAGCACTATTCCGCGCGACCCCGACCGTGCCTTTCAAATTTGGTTACGTCTCACCAATCCAACATGGCAGCTGTGCGAAATATTTCACCAGCATTCAATACCTCCGGAACTATTACCGATATCTCCCTGAAATTCTGTACGGTGATAAAGGGAACTACTAGAAGTTCACCTATGTGACTTTTGAAAACCTGGTAACTACAAAACCAACATGGCGGCCAAGCAAAGTTGCGACTTTTGAATAGACGTTTCTCGCGATTTAACCAACCAAACGCAATCAAACTTGGTACAGTCTATGTTCATACACATTGCAATGCACCGAGATCTAACTTCGTTCAATTGTTTACATAACCTCAAGATGGCGGCTGTGCGAAATATTTCACCGGCATTCTATATCTCTGAAATTATTACCGGTATCGCCATGAAATTTTGTACGGAGATAAAGGGCACTACTGGAAGTTCATCTATGAGACTTTCAAAAACCGGTTAACTACAAAACGAACATGGTGGCCAAGCGAAGTTGAAACATTTAAATAGACTTTTCTCGCGATTTAATGATCCAAACGCAATTAAACTTTGTACAGCAAATGTTTATACACATTGTAAAGCTCTGGTATCTAATTTAGTCCAATTGTTTACGTAACCTAAAGATGGCGGCTGTGCGAATTTCGAAAATTAAGTTTTTATTTCTTGTGTTCTAATCATGCGATCGAAATCAACATTTGCATAATGAACGTACACAATAATCATCATCTAATAGTACATAACTCTATGGCCTACATATATTATAATCCAACATGGCAACCATCCGAAATATTTAGACGGTTCTCAATATCTACAGCAAACGAACTGAAACTTTGTAAGTATATATAGGCTATAAGCATAAGTTCACCTGTGGGACGTTCAATAACCTGGCGAGCACAAATCCATCATGGCGGCGACGCGAAATTTAAATATTCAAATGGACGTTTCTCGCGTTTTAACCATCCGAGTGCAGTGAAACTTGATAGGGTATTTGCTTATACAAATTTTAATCGACTGGAATCCAATTCATTTAAATTATTTTCATAACCACAAGATGGCAGCTGAGCGAAATTTTAAAATCCCTCTTTTATTTCTTGTGTCCTATTCATGCGATTGAAGTTTGAATAAAACACCTACACAATAATCTTCATGTGATAGTACATAAATGTAAGGCCTATAATATAAAAATCCAACATGGTGACCATCAAAAATATTTAGACGGTTCTCAATATCTACGAATCTATTGCAGCAATCAAACTGACAATTTTTATGTTGATAGAGGCAATTAATATTAGTAGGATATATGAAAATAGGCTGTATAGTTCTTCACGGAACTACTTATTATTATGGTTCATTACACGACGCTCCTCTTCGATCACTTGAATAGGGTACGAAAAAATGTATAATGAATGGCCACTATGCTGTTTTTGTGTTTATCAGGTTTTTGAACGTCACATATAGGCTATAGTATGTACAATATTAAGGGTTCTCTATCATCACACAAAATTTCAGTTTAATTGCTACAGTAGTTACAGAGATATTGAGAACTGATGAAATATTTCTCATCACTGGCGCGTTCGATTGTTTCACATGTAACCATACCAGCATAATGAAGACAGTAGTTCATTATACAAACCCGCACTTTGATTGCTGGAATAGGACTCAAACATAAAAAAGTATTGTTAAATTACACACAGTCGCCATCTTGAATTTCTCATAGACATTCAATAAAATTAGACACCACTATATTTAGCTCTGTATAAAGATTTACCGTACAAAGTTTCATTGCGCATGGATGATTAAGTCGCGAGAAAACCCCTATTTAAATATTTAAAATTCGCGTGGCCATCATGTTGGTTGTGTGCTCATCATATTATTGAAAGTTACATACAGTAGATGACATAATTTTAATAGCCTCTATCGTCGTACAATATTTCAGTTTGATTGCTGTTATATATTCGTAGATATTGAATTTGAATTGAATTGAATTTATTCATAAAGAGATGCCACTGAGGCTAAAGAGTCCCTTTATGTAGCGTATACAATGTTCTGATGAAATATATCGCACGGCCACCACGTTAAAATGTTTTATGTGTGGGTCATAGAGTCATGTTCTAGTATATATACAGTATATGAAGATTATTACGATGGTTCAATATACTCCCTTTCTCTTCGATCGCTTGATTAAGACACAAGAAATGAAAACATATTTTAAACATTCGCACAGCCGCCATGTTCAATTGCTAAAAACAATTGAACAACAAATATCCTGACAGGTTCGTCCGAAGGTATCTTTTAGTTTTACGTGACCGTTAATCATTCGATCATGAGCCACGGGTCCTCCTTTTTACGTGGAATCCAAACCACAGGACATGGCATTTCACTTCGAAAATCTCACAGGCATTGATCGGGAATCGAACCCGGTCCACCTTGGTGAGAGGCCAACAGCTTGACCACTGCGCGACAGGTTCGTTTGAATCCCACCATAGGCCTCCCATAAATTATTTCGGTGATTTTCCATAACAAGTCTAGCATAAAGATTTATCATGCCAGGTGTCATCGCGCTCGGGTGATTACTTCGCGTGCAAAAGTCCATTTTAACATTTTAACTTTGCATGGCAGCTATATTGATATTGTATATTTCAGGCTTTTGAAAGTGACTTATGTGAACTTATCATTGTATCCTTTATCAGCATACAAAATTTGAGGTTGATAGTGGCAGTAGTTTCGGAGATACAGAATACCAGTAAAATATTTCACGCGGCCGCCATGTTGGATTGGTGACACTTATTAAAATATCAAAAGCACTGTCGACATTGGACGAGGTAGTAGTAAGTCATTATTAGGTTTTATTAAAATCACTCCAGCCGTTTAGAATTTATTACGGACACACACAGACAAAAGGTGATCTCTTGAGGCTATATTTCATAAATGAAAATATTTCACGTGGCCGCCATGTTGGATTGGTGACACTTATTAAAATATTAAAAGCACTGTCGACATTGGACGAGGTAGTAGTAAGACATTATTCAGTTTGATTAAAATCACTCCAGCCGTTTAGAATTTATTAGGGATACACACAGACAAAAGGTGATTTCTTTAGGCTATATTTCATAAATTAAAATGGCTAAACAAATAGAAAAGAGTGAAACCTAAAACGATGGCATCGTGCACTAATACAGCAGCAACTATCCTGACAGGTTCGTTCAAATCCCACCATTGGTCGCCCATAAATTACCGTACTTCGGTGATTTCCCTTAATAAGTCTAGATGGGATAGTACCTTTCCGAAAGCTTCGGGTGCTTCATTCTCAATCCTAGCCCCAATAAACACTCACATCAGTACAGACACTACGCGTAATAAGTATGTGGGGTCGATAACCACTATATTGCAAGCCTCGAAACGAAACAACTAAAATCATAAAGAAGGTAGGCAGAAGAAGATGCAAGGAATATCACGCTCCATTCAGGAATCAGTAGTAGCCATCTACGTGCTCACCAGCCGTGATCTTTGTCCTGGGAAGAAGAAAAAACACAAAGGAAGTACGGTTCTCAGAATAGAGGAGAATCCACTTTGGCAGTGACGTACCTAAGGGGGTCAAGGGTCGAGATATCTCCCTACCGAGAAGTTTTGGACTAACGACTAATAATTAGTCCACCTTATGACGTAGTGACAGGCATCTTGGATGTCATAGCGTAGGTTCGGCTCTGGCAAGAAATTTAATTCGTCTGAGGGTTGGAACAGAGTTTACTCAGCCCACTAAAGATAACTAGAAACAAGATGTTCAGTAGAGAACATATAGGCTACTTTCTCTTAAATATATCGGTATAGTTTGTCCTTATCAAGGTATATAATAGAATGTCCTTGTAATGACCGTTAAGAGTTGTACCCTATATAAGACTCTCCGTTTATTAGGCTTCGTTGTGATTCCGTCTTTGCACCAGAGGAAGAGTTTAAAACCTTAGAAAGTATCTTGAATGTATGGAATCGTTTATCTTGCGGCTCTCGCAGAGAAAGAATTTTATGTGAGAATACATTAGCTGCGTTTCGGCAGTTTGTCTCGTGGCCACAAGGTGTCTCTGCGCTAATAAAGAGTGGATTGTTGATATTAATGTCTTACATATTAAAGATGGCGTTGCGTGCTATATGCAGTGTCATAGTCTTACGACTAATGCAAGCGAGGCATCTTACCTGTTTCTCCCTTCTTACATAGTTTCATGTTAGTTGTGCAATTGCATCCTGATTTATTGATTTTGAAGTTTTAACAGTATGCCCAGCAACCATATTGAATATATGGCAGGAATGTACTTTTACTTATGGCATATAAATCCATATACGGTTCTACATTACTAGTAATTTGGGATATTGCATTGATAAAATAGCTAATTGTTTGTATATTGTACAGGCCCGGGGGGCTGCACCCCCTGAAAGCCACCCCCCATCATCTATTAAAACCACCCCTAACTGGCAAACATCATAAGTCCAGAACAGTACCTTTTACACAGCAAGGGCGGCCGACCAGCTCGGGAGGCTAGCCAACCACTTGCAACACACTCATAAACATCTACACAATAACTAACTGGGACAGCTATGTCAATGGAATGCTGACTGTGCAACGGCAGGACCTATAAGAAGTGAGGCCTTTTGGGAACTGTATCGGTCATACAGTGTGTGTCGCCGAAGGCCCTGCTCCAGCTACTATCATCAGGTGAGCATCAGCAAGTGTTCGGATATCCTCAACTTTGTAACACCCATCCACAAACTTGTACACTTAACTTGTACCATTATTCACATTATTTACATTCCCCTAAAAAGGGACTTACAATTGCATACTGACCAATAAAACACTTGGTCAGTAAACTACACATTGTATTCATAATTACACGCCTCTTCACATCCTGTCACCCTTCCTGACCTCCGTCACGATTGACCGTGACTGGTAGCCAGTTATTGCTTGCTCAGGCTTCATTGTGTTTCCCGCACGCGTCTCGACTGCCTAGCAGCGAGTCGCTGACACAAGCAGGTCTGTTATACACACATCAAAAAAAGTTTTGCATCACCTCGGTTCCAAGAGTTCCGGAACCGTTAAATACAAAGGGAATAGAGATCAACACAAACAACATTTCAGCTCGTTTTATTGCTCATGAGACCCACACATTGCATGTTGTACCATCATACAGCTAGACTTTCAGCATTTGTGGTCCAGATTGCAGTACACACCACTACCTCTAATACCCAGTAGCACGTCCTCTTGCATTGATGCATGCCTGTATTCGCCGTGGCATACTATCCACAAGTTCATCAAGACACTGTTGGTCCAAATTGTCCCACTCCTCAACGACAATTCGGCGTAAATCTCTCAGAGTGGTTGGTGGGTCAAGACGTCCATAAACAGCCCTTTTCAACATATCCCAGGCATGTTCGATAGGGTTCATGTCTGGCGAACATGCTGGCCACTGTAGTCGAGCGATGTCGTTATCTTGAAGGAACGCATTCACAAGATGTGCACGATGAGGTCGAGAATTGTCGTCCATGAAGACAAATGCCTCTCCAATATTCTGCCGATATGGTTGCACTATGGGTCGGAGGATGTCATTCAGGTATCGTAAAGCCGTTTCGGAGCCTTCCATGACCACCAGTGGCGTACGTCGGCCCCACATAATGCCACCCCAAAACATCAGGGAACCACCACCTTGCTGCACTCGCTGGACAGTGTGTCTAAGACGTTCAGCCTGACCAGGGTGCCTCCAAACACGTCTCCGACGATTGTCTGGTTGAAGGCATATGCGACACTCATCGGTGAAGAGAACGTGATGCCAATTCTGTGGGGTCCATTCAGCATGTTGTTGGGCCCATCTGTACCGCGCTGCATGGTGTCGGGGTTGCAAAGCTGGACCTCGCCATGGACGTCGGGAGTGAAGTTGCGCATCATGCAGCCTATTGCGCACAGTTTGAGTTGAAACACGACGTCCTGTGGCTGAACGAAACGCATTATTCAACATGGTGGCATTGCTGTCAGGGTTCCTCCGAGCGGCAATCCGTATGTAGCGGTCATCCACTACAGTAGTAGCCCTTGGGCGGCCTGAGCGAGGCCTGTCATCGACAGTTCCTGTATCTCTGTACCTCCTACATGTCCGAACAACATCGCTTTGGTTCACTCTGAGACGCCTGGAAACTTCCCTTGTTGAGAGCCCTTCTTGACACAAAGTAACAATGCGGACGCGATCGAACTGCGGTATTGACCTTCTAGGCATGGTAGAACTACAGACAACATAAGCAGCGTACCTTCGTCCTGGTGGAATGACTGGAACTGATCGGCTGTCGTACCCCCTCCGTCTAATAGGCCCTGCTCATGCATGTTGTTTACATCTTTGAGCAGTTTTAGTGGCATCTATGAACAGTCAAAGGGACTGTATCTTGGATACAATATACACAGTCAACGTCTATATGCCGGAGATCTGGGAACCGAGGTGATGCAAAACTTTTTTTGATGTGTGTATAACTCATTCCAACCAGCTGACAGGCCGGCACGTTGGCCTGCACTCAGAGGTTCATCCCCCTATAGACTCTTGCATCTTAGCAGGAACACCCCCTAGCATTTGAACACCAAACAACACGCTACACTGGTCAGCTCTCCCAGCTGCGGGAAGCCGCCATCACTTAGAAACATCTTTCCAAATTAATACAACAATACTAATGTTTAGATCCCTAAACAACCCCCCCCCAACTAAGGGATCTAAAACAATATATTATAATTTTAAGATGGTCGCTGCGCACTACATTTATTGTGATATTTCTCTGAATAATGGTAGCGAGCTCTTTTGTATAGTACTCCTCTCTCACGAAATGTCACGTTAGTGGTGCTATTATATCGTGAGTCTTAAAAACTCGCCCAGCCGCCCTCGTATTCTTTTGACTTGGTAAGAGGAAGCCACTTTCAACATCACTAGGCTACTAATATTTCAAATCAGCTGTACCCAACCACACGATGTCGATCAGGAACAGGGAGCCATCTACAAACCAACTATCCCTTATTAAAATGAGATGATGATAGTTATTGTTTTAAGGGGCCTAACATTCAGGTTATCGGCCATGAGCTTGATGAAATTGAGGTTTTTATTAGTCTCATGATCGGAACCGTGAAACGATTACTTCTCTATTGTCTGTATTACGAAAGAAGAACGCTGACAGCTGCTGTCATCCAGTCCTAAGGTGAAGTGTGTAGAGGAGGTGAGCAGGAACTGTCTCCATGGCAACAACGAGCCATGTTGTAATGTACACTCAGACAGCGGTGAGAAGTGTCCTTATTATCCCGTGTACCTACCGAAATGTATTTGCTTATTCCTTTACAGGATAGACGAGCCTACATGCAACAGTGAAAATTGCATGAAAACTGACAACAGTAAAAACTCCATGAAAATCGGTCCAGTGGTTCTCTTGTTACTCGCATATACAGCAATAAACGTTGAAATAACCTATAACAGGTTTCTTATTGTGTTTTTTTTTGTCGTGTGGCCTCCTGAGAGGCCGAGTGCAGGTCTTTCTAGTCGACGCCCGTGGGCGACCTGCGCGTCGGGATGAGAGATGGAATGGATGAATATGAACGAAACTGGGCAAGGATGTGGTAGGAAACGGCAGTGGCCTGTCAGAAGGTACCGTCCCAGCATTTGCCTGGTGTTGAAAATGGGGAAACCACGGAAAACCATTTCAAGCACGGCCGACGGTGGGGCTCGAACCCACGCGTCTACCGAGTCAGCAGAGAGCTTGGCCCCTGACCTAACGCTGCACTTTAGCCAGCGTAGCCACTGCTGTCGGTACCTATTACAGTGACAACGTGGCATTTCTCCACGTAGTGGTTTTGACAGCTGTCAGCGTTCCTTTTTCATAATACAGACTATAGTCGAAAATATGTGTCGTGCCCTTGGGATCTCTAAAACATTAATCATTAATATTGCCACACCCACTATGTATTTGTATTGAACTAGCTTATTTATTTCATGAATTGTACACTCCAAAGTTATTTTCATTTCAAATCCCTTTATTCTAATTACATATCATATATATTGAAATATACGTTAAGCTTTTCAAAAATTAGAAATTAAAATAATAAAAATTACGATAATTATGTCCTAAGTGGAAATAAAAGCCGGTTGCTGCTACCAGGCGCGATCTGTTAGAACTCTTGCATCTTGACTCGGGGAGTGTCCAGATCACTGATATAGAATAAGGAAGACAGTGTTCTCATGAGTAGCTAAATAACTTATATCAAATGAGAAGGAAAGCTGGAACAGCCATTAAAACGAATAAGTACATGAAGAAATGGGGTAATCTCATTAAATTCGAAACTCAACACCAGTGTAATTGCGGCTTTAAATAATTCCAGGCGAGCTATTTATATTAATTTTCCACAAACTTTCATCATCCAAAGTATATACGACCCTCGTAATTAGTTTAAATGGGACAACCACTTTAAAAAGACAGCTTGGCTTATGTCACAATATTACGTTAAAGGGAACTGGAGAAAAAACAGAATTGTCGCAACTTCAAGGCAGTTTCAACTTACAAAGAAGTTATAGAGCAGGGTGGACTGAAGTGCAGGAGTTTCAAGACAATGTGGGTGGGGTACTGAGTTTGGCTATCCACTTGCATTATGGTCGATGAGAAATTCACTCATTCATTCATTAATTCATCTATCTATCTATCTGTATATCTAGCTATCTGCCTATCAATCAATTAATTTATTTATTTATTTATTTATTTATTTATTTATTTCACTTTCTGAACTGACAGTTGGTAACACAGTTCGTATGTCGATACATGAAGGCGGCTTCGGTGGCGTAGTTGGTAACATGCTGAGCTTCTATGCCCAAGATCTCGGGTTTAAACCCGGCCGAAGACTACGGATTTTTAAGAACGTCAAAAATCCCTCATTATGCCTTCCTTCGGAGAGGAAGTAAAGCCGGCGGTCCCATAGCATAGATTTAAAGGACCTTCCACTAACTACAAATTGTTTTAATCTAACTTTATAGGTTGGATTTGATTAACGCTCTATAAGTTCCAACGTTCGCCGTCAGGTGCTGGTTGAGGTGGCATCTAGTAGTCAAATTCACAGATAGGCGTCGTTGTCGGTAGCATTTGTCAGCAAAAGGAGGAACTACTTGAAATTGATCGTCTGCATTCCTTACCTGAATTACAGATAACATACACTAATACAGCCATCACAATTAATACCGGTTATCAGACAAATTCTACACTTACCCAAAGTACACGGGGCTACATAACCGCGTTGTCGCAGCCCCTAAACTTAGGAACCAACCAACCATCGGTACGTGAAGTAATCAAAGTACTGTGTGTTTCATCATAAATTGCATATACATTTGCAACCTGTACTATAAAACCTTAAAATATAACTTCAATAGTCTCTCTTTCCTATTTAATTTCCCGGGCCGATAACCTCGATGTTAGGCCCCTTAAAACAACAATTATCATCATCATCAACTATTTAATTTCCCAGATTTCAATCATTTCTATTCAAACCCCACACTAAGGATACCAACTGTCAGCGCCGTCCAACCACCGGTCTCCGAACTTAATGCAGCTTCCAATCGTGGTCGTGGTAAGTGATTTAACACGCACAACTTACGCCGCAGGGTCAGCTTCCATTATTGGTGAAGTATATTTGTCAGACTACTCCCTATGTTCTCGTCGCTTATTGCGGCCATTTGGAATGGAAATGCAATTATTTCTTTATGTTCGACCTTGACTATTATATGTCTGGAAACTGTATCATAATGATGGTCATTATAACACTATTATTCATTATGAAACAGTTTCTCCCACCAATCACAGTTAAGAAACAGTCGTTTGACCAATTAGATAAGAATACCTTCGCGCATGCGCTCAAAATCCAACATGTCTGTATAAATTACCGAAAGTGCACCGTCCATATGTTCGCGTAAATAAACTGGTGAATATGAGACAAGAAATAGCACTGTACCTTAATATCTCCAAATCCAATTTCTACACAGCGCGTTGTTTTCAAACGCATTAGGTGACATTTTTACTGAATACTGGTGCTCAATCTGCACATATGGCATTGAAGCACACAGAGTGCATGCGTCGGTCGGTCAAAGAGCTTGGAAATCAGAGATATCCTATAGCCTACTCAGCGCAGCACCCGATCACAAAATTCTAGTGACAATCTCAACAGATATTTATGAATATTTATGTTAAAACATATAATAAAGTTATATTTATCGTCGAACATAAACAGTCGTATGCAACTCGCCTATAATGGTAATTAAGACACTCGTATGGAAATTATAAAACTCGCATACGCTCGTTTTATAAAGATACTCGTGTCTTAATTATAGTCAATATAGGCTCGTTGCATAATGTACTATTATTTAATCGTTAATTCCCCATAAGGAGAGCGTTTCAACACAATCAATGTTCATGTTTTATTCTGGCCCTTTCTTCTTTTTTTTTTCAAAAGAATTATTACCGGATATTATTATTATTATTATTATTATTATTATTATTATTATTAGGGCTCGGATTTTTAGGTGCTGGAAATTGGGGAAATATTTATTTTTTATGTATTAAAAATACCTGAAATATGTGACAACGAAGTAAATATATGTAATTATAATTTAGTTTATTAATGTAAATATAAACAATATGCAGTACTCACGAATGCAATTTATTCTATGTCTCACTGACTGTTGAAGCATTACAATACCCAACGAGATACATCTTCAGGTTGTCCCTCACAAATGACCGACAATTATCCCGAAACACTTCTTCTGAAGGCACGAAACTGCGGCAATGTTTCTTGCCCTCGAGGTGTTGTGGAACTTGAGATCGCTGTTCAGCCTTGATTGCTTTCCCACATGGTTGGCAGAACAGAACGCCCCCATCGGAAGTATAATTATCTTTAAATTCTGCAACAGACTATAACTTGTAGTTTCTTTTACTTTGGGCATCGTAGAACTGCCTTTCAATTCGCAGTGCCAGAAATGAACTACATGTGAGTGACAAAGGTCCCAGGTAGCTGAGAAGGGAGAGGAGGTCTAGTACCTGGTGCAATATGTCTATGGACAAGGAAATCCCCGGCTTCCACAGTGAGTGGCACGGGGCGACAAGTTAAGAATAACATACTTGCAAGCAGACATACGCTCTGCATGAATATTAGATAGCTCACTGGTTCTTCCAGGGTGAAGTAACACGGAACAAAAATCCAATTAACTGAAAGATCTAGCCTACTAATTTTAAAAATGTAAATATTATGTCTTTTTATGTGCTAAATAAGTGAAAAACAGGAATTTATAGAAAACTGCTTGAAATATGTATTTACATAAAATATATTTATTTACCTAAAAATCCTATCCCTAATTATTATTATTATTATTATTATTATTATTATTATTATTATTAAAAAGCCTCCGTGGCTTAGGCGACAGCACGCCGGCCTCTCACCGCTGGGCCCGTGGTTCAAATCCCGGTCACTCCATGTGAGATCTGTGCTGGACAAAGCGGAGGCAGACAGGTTTTTCTCCGAGTACTCCGGTTTTCCCTGTCAAAATTTCATTCCAGCAACACTCTCCACTATCATTTCATTTCATCTGTCATTCATTTAATCATTGCCCCAGAGGAGTGCGTCAGGCCTCGGCAGCCGGCACAGTTCATATCCTCGTCGCAAGATGGGGGCTTCATTCATTCCATTCCTGACCCGGTCGGAGACTGGAAGCAGGCTGTGGATTTTCATTTTTCATTATTATTATTATGACTGCCGGTCCATATGACTGCTCTCTGGTGACGAACAGAGGAATTTCTCTAGTTTTTTTTGTAATCTCATTGACACACTTTCTTTGGCCACATTGTTTTAAATCCATTGAAAAAGGAGGCAAGGTTCCTTGGAAACGCCTGGCCTTTAAATTTTATTTTCACACAGCAATAGCCCAAATGTGCCTCCGTGGCTTAGGCCGCCCTCTCACCGGAGCGTCCGTGGTTCAAATCCCGGTCACTCCATGTGAGATTTGTGCTGGCCAAAGCGGAAGCAGACAGGTTTTTCTCCGGGTAATCCGGTTTTCCCTGCCACAATTTCATTCCAGCAACAGTCTCCACTATTTCATCTGTCATTCATTTACTCATTGCCCCAGGGGAGTACAACAGGCTTCGGCAGCCGACACAGTTCCTATCCTCGCCGCTAGATGGGGGCTTCATTCTTACCATTCCCTGACCCGGTCGGTCGATTGGAAGCAGGCTGTGGATTTTCATTTCAACAACCCAAACGTATGAATAGTTGTAACAGTAATCCGGGCCGTGAAAGTCTTAATCTACATACACTGAAGAAAATGGAAATTGCAACACTCAGAAGGAGTGGTGCTACATTGCTGCAATTGAACATGCAGGACGAGTGTTCGGTTGTGATTCGATGATTACATTTTCAGGTCCCTCTGACCGCAAGTTTGGACAACAATCAATACAGGATGTGCCCACCACGAGCTGCAATACATTGATGAATTCGGCGAGGCATGGAGTCAATAAGGCCCTGGATCGCTTCCTGAGGAATTGTGGCCCATGCTTGCTGCACTGCATGGGTCAGTTGTTCCAGAAATGTGGGTGGCTGAGGACGGTTGGCCAGTTGTCGACCCATCATGTCCCACACATGCTCAATAGGGCTGAGGTCCGGGGATCTGGCGGGCCATTCTAAGGTTGTGATGTCGTGGATTAGCTTCTCTGGAGATGCGTGCAGTGTGAACCCGGGCATTGTCCTGCTGAAACATCCCATTAGCAATGTTCGCCATCATAGGGACAACCACTGGATTGAGTACCCTATCAACGTACTGTCGAGCAGTCATAGTGCCCTCAACAAGCACTAATTGTGATTTCACATTAAAGCCAAGAGCTCCCCAGACCATAATGCTTGGTGTTAGCCCTGTTTGCCTCTCGACAATAAGGTCTGGGCGGCCCCTCTCCCCGGTACGTCGGCGTACACGATTCTGACGATTACTGCGGGCAAGACAGAAGCGCGATTCATCACTAAAGACGACCCTATGTCATTCGTCAACCCACGTCGATCGTTCTCGACACCAGGCCAGCCTTACACGTCGCTGTTGTGGGGTCAATGGAACACCTTCTGCAGGGACACGGATCGTAAGCCAGTTGCACGCAGGCGATTACCAACTATTTGTTGTGTCCGAATGATGCGGCGATCCTCTCTCACAGTTGTCTGTCGCGCTGGGCCTGTGCCAGGTCTACGAGTGTGGGTACCTTCATTTGACCACTGCTGCCATACACGTTGTACCGTAGATGCCTGTCGACCAACACGTGCAGCGACAGTCGTTAGCGATAATCCAGCCTCACACAGCCCAATTATCCGAGCCCTCTCAAACGGTGACAGTTGTTGATAGTGTGCTCTTCTCTGTCGTCGAGGCATGTTTGACGGGGAACACTTCACTGCACAGACGCAAGTCAACTACGCTACACCAGAGTCCGTGTACTGGAGTTGATTCCTCCGCGACCAATCACGTGGGGAGACCTGTAGCAACAATCCAATGGGTCTGAAACTTAGATCGTTTACATACCTACATGGCATCGTTCCATATCCTGAAAATCAACACAAACGACCAATGCCATCATGGTGTTGACTATTCCATTTTCTTCAGTGTATTATGACTGTTACTATTAGGCTGTCATATCGATGTGTGGTGCAATAAAAGGCGATTGCATAAACTACAATGAACCAAACAATTTGTTCTAATCGTTTATCCTCCCAGCTCGGTCATTTCTCTGCTATCGCAAGGACGATGTCTGGGAGTTGAACACATTTTGTCAACATATACAACTGGGGATGGTGACAGGCCGATCGCCCAGGTGACCGATAACTTGGGTCTAGATGAGGAAGGGATTGTGGAAGGAAGTCGGCCGTGGACCTGTTGAAAGGAACCTTCCCAGAATTTACCTGGTGGTGAAAATGGTAAACCACGAAAAACATATTCAGGATGGCCCAAGTGGGATTCGAACCCAATCTCTCGCAATGCCAGCGAGGCACGAGGTAGCGCGTTAGAGATCTTGGCCACCGCAGCTGGTAAAACCATAATTGAAATGAAAAATCCACAGCCTGCTTCCTGTCGACTGACCGGGTCAGGGAATGGAATGAATGAAGCCCCCATCTAGCGGCGAGGATATGAACTGTGCCGGCTGACAAAGCCTGTCGCACTCCCCTGGGGCAATGATTACATGAATGACAGATGAAATGAAATGATAGGATAGTGGAGAGTGTTGCTGGAATGAAATTTGTGACAGGGAAAACCGGAGTACCCGGAGAAAAACCTATCTGCCTGCGCTTTGTTCAGCACCAAGTGACCGGGATTTGAACCACGGACCCAGCGGTGAGAGGTCGGCGTGCTGCCGCGTAAGACACGGAGGCTCATTGGTCCAACCATAATATTAACTAACTAAATTATCAACACCCTTTCATATTCTTTCCATCCTAGTTATAGTTAGTTAACGTTGCCGACAGCGGTAGCTATGCCCGTTAATGCGTAGCGCTAGGCCATGGGGCCAAGCTATCTGTGGTCGCGATGAACGGTCGGTCGTCCTTGAAATGGCTTTCCGTGGTTTCTCATTTTCAACGCCAGGCAAATGCTGGGACGGTACCTTCTGACAGGCCACGGCCGTTTCCTTCCAAATCCTCGAATAGTTTTATTCATCTTCATTCATTTCAGCTCTCATTAACTCCTCTCATGAGGTTGGTGTCGGAAAGGGCATCCGGTTGTAAAAGCCATCCGCCACATTTCATCTCATCTCACCCCCGACCCCGTTGGAGACGGGTATGATAAGGGGTAGACATGCAGTTAGTTTGTCAGTTAATGGTGTTTTAGAGGACGGAACTGTGAATCCCAGTTAGAGCTTTTATGACTGATTGGTGGAGATTGTTGTTTAAAGGAGAAAAACATCAAGGTCATCTGTACCATTAATGACTAATTTCAGCATCAATTTATTTGAATACTAGCTGTACCCGGCATGCCTTGTAATGCCAATTAAAGAAAGTGGTGGCGTTGTAACTTTGTTTGTTGAAGTGCTTTTGGATTCCCAATAATGTTTCTTTTTCCGTTAACTACCTCTAAACTATTGTAAAATTGATTTACTATCTCAGAAACATTCATGGGAGCATGCTCAACAACTCACCAAAGTTGCATCGCAATGAAATGAATGGCATATGAACACACACGGGATTCTGTTTAAACGATTCGAGCGGTATCACTCATTTATTTAATCTACTCGTGCACCACCCATTGAAAAACGGATTTCATTCATAACCTTCGCAGGACTGTACTCAACTCACCAAAGTTTTATCACAATCGGATGAATGGTAGGCTATATGAACGCATACAGGACTTTGTTTAAACGATTCACGCGCTGTCGCTCATTTGTTGAATCTACTCGTGCGCTACCAATTGTAAAATGGATTTACTAAATCGGAAACCTTCGTGGGAGTGGAAACAATATTTCACAAAATTTCATTGCAATCGCATGAATGGTATATGAACGCGTACGGGATTTTGTTTAAACGATACGCGTGCCGTTACTCAGTTGTTGAATCTAATCGTGCGCTACATATTGTAAAATAGATTTACTAAGTCAGAAACTTTTCCTGGAGTGTACACAACAATCCACCTAAGTTTCATCGCAATCGGATGAATGGCATAAGAACGCATCGCCAACACTCATTTGTTTAAACTACTCGCGCGCTATCTATTGTAAATTAATTTAACTATGGCTATAACCATCCCGTGAGTGTGCACAACAACTCACCAAAATTTGATCGCAATCGTATGAAGGTTTATGAACGCATAAATGACGAATAGACGAACATTCTTTTTTATATATAAAGAAGATATAAGATTAATGTCCGTATTAAGTTATATTTAAATAAGCTGATGTATAAATCAGCCGTACGAACACTGGCTTGTTAATGTCACACCTCAGGTCTGGGGATCCTAGTGACCTCCTTAGCGTCTTGGGTACGATCCCAGAGACTGACACAATCAATGGGAGTAATTGGACCTACTTTGACTTCCACTGCTATTTTATTTCTTTTGGGAGGTCATTCTATTCTAAGATTTAATCTATAATTGAATTTTGAACAAATTTTATATAGCAGTAGTAATATCAGTAGTAATCCTCGTACACTATACGTACTTGGAGTAGGGTTAATGCTCCAGACGCCAGTTGGAACAAGTTCAAATAGTACGGAGTAATTGGACAATGCTGGACATAATGGCTTCATATTCATTTGTAGAACACTCTCTTCTAGTGGCAAGTGTCCAAGTGAAGTTTTAAGACTATTAGGTCTGCCATTTATCCTAGGAGATTTTCCACACAAAACGATCAGTGGAAAGTAATTATTGCCCTCCAACAGCTTTTCAGTTCAATAGACAATTAATTATATCTTCTTAAATCTGAAGTTAGGTGTCAAAAGACATTGTGGCCATTGAGATGGGTAATTATGAACTGTAGGCTACTCTTGGACGTTAATAATAATAATAATAATAATAATAATAATAATAATAATAATAATAATAATAATAATACCGGTCCAGAAACCATAGAGCATATTACCAGCAGCTGCAGAATTCTAGCGCCAACATCTTACACTGAGAGGCATAACGATGTTGCCAAAGTCATTCATCAAGAACTCGCCCTAACCCGATCTCTCATACACGACAGGACGCCTTATTACAAATACTCTCCAGAAAGTGTGATGGAAAACGAAGATTACAAGCTGTATTGGGATCGCACTATTCAAACAGACAAAACAACTCCTCATAATAGACCAGACATAACTTTAACTGATAAGAAGAACCATCACACGTACTTGATTGACATATCTGTTCCGAATGACCATAATATCCACCATAAATACAGAGAAAAGATTGAAAAATATACTCCTCTAGCTATGGAGGTTGCTAGAATCTGGAGACAAAAAAATGTGACGATTCTTCCTTTCCTCCTTTCTCCCACTGGCCTGACACCTAAATCCTTTTCAGTAAATCTAGCTACACTAAATCTTTCCATATTCACCCATACTATTGCACAAAAGGCTGCAATTCTGAAAACCTGCAGCATCGTTAGAGGGTTTTTGAATACACATTAGGATTTTTCTTTGGACCCTCTTGTGAAAACGAGACGTGGAAGATAAGAAGAGAAGACAAAATTAACTGTCAAACATCTATGCTATTCGAAAATGTATGCAATAGGCTTAAGTGTTACTTGACTCATTTTCTTGTACGTAATGTACCGATATGAGTCATGGTACCGACTCTAAGTTGAGTAAATAAAGAGATAATAATAATAATAATATCGTATGGCCTCGGATGCCGGGTTCAAGCGTTGTTATTTGACACCCAGTGGGTATCTTGCATGTAGAATTTCGTTGTTCCTTGAAGCACTATGAAAGTCAAGGGGGTTAGATATCTAAGCTCCTTGAAAACTATAGCGCTTTCTAGTAGAGAAATGAGGAACTTTGTGTTGGAGGAAACTCCCAAGATTAATTTTGCCATTATGAACACAGCCTACTGAATTCAAATGGGTTCTTTGACATGCGTGTCGTAATTTTTGCCGCCTTTCAAAAATCACTCACCACGGCCAGGAGCCAACCTGCAAGCTTGGGGTTGGTAGTCCGACACGTTAACCACTCACCCACCGTGGGAAGCTCTCTTGGACGTTGAGTTAAGTATATAAGAATTCTTTGAGTTAATGCTTTTATCTTTATTACTCTATGAATAGTTATGTACTTCATTCAAACCAACAAAGTAGTTGAGAACTTTCGAGAGTACGCGTATAGGCATCTGGTGAGACTACTGATACGTTTATCTAAATAGATGCAGGATATTGGAGTCCCGCTGACTCGTAATGGTTCTAAGAGAACCGAAATTTTAAGATTCGAACCCGCCTCCTCTCAATTTTGCCGCACAAGGCTGAGTGTACCCCGTTCTAGCCCTCAGACTATAAATAAATTTCTTGGCAGAGCCAGGAATCGAACCCAGGCCTCCGCGTTGACAGCCAAGAATGATAGCCACTAGAATATAAATTTTGAATTAAAACCAAATACACAAAACAAAATTACCAAAATAGCCTGCTTAAATTAAAAATTATTTAATTAATATTATAAAAATTAAAATTAATAAAGACAAACCTATTAAATTAAGATAGTATAAATTTAGTAAAATCAATATTAATAATAATAATAATAATAATAATAAGAAGAAGAAGAATCAATGGGAGTAATTGGTCCTACTTTGACTTCCACTGCTATTTTATTTCTTTTGGCAAGACATTGTATTGTACAGCCTCCCAGGGGTAGGCACCCCTTGGAGTCCATCCCCCCGGCATCTGGCCAAATCCCCTAAAATGGCAACCCTTGGAAAGCCGGGGCAACATCCATTAATACTGTAAGGACAGCTTGCTACTCCATAAAGCAGCTCAAGCCTTACGTAATCATTACACTCAGCGACATAGTACTAACTGGGGCGGCATGCCAACACAATGCTGACAGCAGGACGTCAGAAGGTATAAGAAGGCATCCTAATGGGGTCAAAGGATCTCTCCATTGTCAGTGCTTCATCGAGACAGCCCGAGGCTACGCTGGTGTCAACCGAGGTGAGTCAGTCAATCGTGTTCAGAGTTCCTACTTATGTAACCTGCAACCCACAACTTGTATTACATTATAAACATAATTTCATTCCCTACAAGGGACTCACAATCAGAATCACAGACCAATAAAACACTTGGTCCACACTCTACACTAGCATTACTGTTATACGCCTCTTTACATCCCAACGCCCTTCCTTACTCCCGTCACGTAAAGACGTGACAGACGGTAAGCCATTAGCGCTAACTCAGGTACCTTTGTGTTTCCCGAGCCTGCTCGGCTGCCAGCAAGCAGCGCGTGCCACTCGGCTGATACGAACAGAGTCAGTTACATAATAAGCAGTCAGCTGAGCTGAGCGACCAGCACAACGACCCTTTGCAGTGGGTCCCATCCCTCCAAACACTATTACATTATTCATAGGAACGCCCCCTAGTTCCTAGCACACCACAACACTCTACACTGGTCAGCTTACCCTGACAAGGGAAGCTACCCTTTTAGGCACCACCTTATAAATTAGTACAATAACTCTCCCTTTTAGATCCACCCCCAAATAAGGGATCTAAAACACTGGTGGAGGCGCGGTCCTACGCACAGTAGAACGGGACTCAACCAACGAGCCCTCGTAGGTAAAACGACCCCTTCCGTACCGCAAAAAGCCAAGCAAATTAGTGAGAAAATTAATCCCCCAGACAAAAAGCACCATTTTTTTTGTGTGCTCCAAACTAGCTACACAGGGGAAATTCTTAATAAACCAACCCCCTAGCCCCATACAGAATCAAAGAAATATAAGAATACACTGTCAAGCATGCACAGATTTTTTTTATTATTATTCTTATTGTAGGCCCATACACTTCAGTCAGAATGGCACCTCATGCAGAGATTGCAAGCCATAGAGGCAATAGGGGTACGCCAATATTATTAACATTATTGTTCAGATGCCAAGGGCACATACAAAGCCGGCAAACACAAATACGGGCACTCCAAACAAAAATCGGGGCAATACAGGGCAAACAGCCATACACCCCGTCAGAGGGTAGGACAGCGCGATTAAGATGCGCACATACACTCTTGAATCACATACATGAACACCTCAATAGGTTCCATATACAAAGAAACAGAATATACCAACAATTAGTCACCACACATGGTCCCGTAATAGATAATGCAACCCTCGAGAGAATGAGGGGGCACTACACAAGTTTACACGCCCAATACAGGGAGCTAATTCGCGTCCAAGCGCTTCTCCAACTAGCGGCCACAAAACAATACAGAGCACAGAAACATTAATACATTAATACAGTAATTTGCAAACAGGCCATGAGCCTCAATAAGGCAGTACACCCAAATTTGGGACAAATACCGTGAGCTACAAGCCAATAAGGCCATTTTTGAGTTCATGGTAGGGCCATCAGCCCACCCGAGAGAGGACATAAGCGTGGATACGCTGACTCGACAATTTGCGAGGATGTCCCTCTCGCCACGTACTGCCACACAATGGAAGGAGTTCGCCGTGGCCACAGTCAAGAAGACGGCCAGGTTAGGCTCCAACTTACTGCAGAATAAACCTAACACATACACACGTCCTTCAGCTCCGGATCGGAAGGCAATTTTGCCAAACCGAGGGGCAGAGCCTAGAACAATCCCCTCGGAACAAAGGGACGAGAGGGAGTTGAAGCCAGGGCCATTAAACACACATGATATGACAGGGAAACAAAGGGACATAACCACGTCATGGGCTGACGACATAGAGCCCGCCCTACAGTACATAAAGCCTACATACACGTACACAGATAGGCTAACACATTGGCAGGAGTCGGCCGTGGCCACAGGCCGAAAAGCGGTCAGGCTACAAGCCACCACATTGCTAGGCCGGACACAAGCCATTAAGCGACCTTTACCGCCAGTTCAAAGGGCAAATTTGCCAGAACAAAGGCGAACGCCGGTATTAGTCCCTCAGGATGCACGATATACGCACGAACATTTTGACCGGGCATTACCACACAGTACACGGGGATTAGGAAAGGTGTTCTCACCTACCCCACAAAACCACGCAGTCAAATATATCCACACTCCCGTAAAATCTACTAGGGCAGCGACAAGCGCAATTAGGCCCTCGAATACAGGTACATTTAAACCTATAGACACGCGCCACGGTGGAAGTAGGCCAAAGCTTACTTTGCTAGAAATTCCGCCGGAAGGTAGCAAAGGAACACCCCAGTCGATTCCAGAGGCCTATCATCTAATAACAGGGCAAAACCCTTCACCTTTCTGAGCACTGAAGCTCGAAAGAGGATAACGACTTCCACCAGGGCCACAGAAATAAACTAACATCGCTAACACCAACATTATAGGCCACATAAATTCTTTCACACGGGGGCGATAAGAAAATGGTCCAACAAGTACATAATAAACATAAAATTGCATATTTTTCGTTCTTATTTTATGTATATACAGTGCAACATAGCCAAATTAGAAGGAACAATTCTAAATCCTTCCTGTTTTTTTTTCGGAACCATGGCATTTTTCTCTCAGGCCATCAATGGTTATTGGGCGAAGTGGTGAACGCCATAACGTAAAGTCTCTAAATATGCTAAGCCAAGTGGAAGCCAAGCAGGCTTCAGGCTGAAAGAGAGATATTTTGAACACAGCTTAAGCATAAAATCACAGCATAAAGCTTAAGTGAGTCTTTCTAAGTAGAAAATGACTAAACGTTCTATGTTAGGGTTCCACAGTTTGATAGATCCTCCTGTTGCGGGCGAAAGCCGTAAGTGTGGCAGGAATTAAGACTCTCAAACTAACTTCAAAAATTTGGTGAGGTGTGCTTTAGCCAACTGAAAAGCCCAATTGCACACCGGGACGAGACACTGTCATTGTGGTGAGTTACAATTACTTTGAAGGGCAGGTTTGACTCCCATAGTGCACTGGCTTTGCTCCTGACGTGGATACAAGTGTGTCAATTACGTCTTGCAATGGCCTTCCTAATGTGTACTAGACAGTGTCGGTAGATTCCCCTGAGACGTAACCAGTTTACGGTAGTACTCACGTTACCAAAATGGTAAATACTACACTCAGGTCCCTTCAAAGTCTGCAGGAAGGTATCTGACCTAAATTATATAGTGAACGTGCGCCATGGGAGGAAACTCATAAAGGACACTATTCACGCCCGCCGGATGAAGGCATATCACACACGTAAAGCTCACACACCTACACGTAAAGGCGGGCACACTGCTAAAAGAAAAGGAAACGGTCCCGTTGGCAGACGTGGGAAGAAAGCCAAGAAATAGCCCACTGACCGAACCGGGATACGATCCTAACACTCACCAGAACTGTCCCGGAGACACAACCTTCATGGTGCCGGAAACAATTACTCTGGGTAAAAGACGGTCTCCAAACCCGCAACCTTCTGAATACCAGGAATATAAGGTTGAGTAGATATCCAGTTCTAGAATAGAATAATGGGAAAGCTAAGACAAATTGGGACAGTCCCACTAACAGCGGGTCATAAACGAAAACCAATACAATCGCCTCTGGCATCTGGTCACCAAACACGCGACTAGCGGACCAGACACACTCGCGTACAACGACATTTTCTCCAGTGATAAAGAACATACTTGAACAACGATACAGTTAACACAAAATCTGGGGACACACATGTAGTCAATGGAAGGTTCTTCTATAGTACGGCCAACGCATATGGGATTTCCGAAGTGAAATGCCATGGCCTGTGGTTTGGATTCCAAGTAAAACGGAAATCCCGGGGCTCCTGATCTCCAGATACGGTCGCGTTAAACCATATATTCCCCTCTTTTCCGTCACAATGCGAAAAGCACTCATCACAGTCACAGAGAAGTAAGCGATTAAAAACACATGTGCCGGACATACAACGTTATCAAGACAAGTAACGAGCGTGCGCGCAGGACATTGCAATCCGATACCGCCATACTCAGCAAGAACGCAGGCCTCAGTGATAACCTGTACGCTTACAGACAACAGCTCTCAGAGCAGAGCGCACGGCATCATTCACGCCCGATTTAGAGACCCTATATCTTCCAAAATTACACTACGAGGGGAAATCCAAAACGTACAAACTCTACACAGGTATGCATGCTTTCATTTGCGCACTGCACATCAACGGGAACGTGCCATTTTAAATGCGGCACGAAAATGATCACACCAAGTCTTTACAGACAACCGGATTCGAACCCATGACCACACACCACACGCGTACCAAAACCTAACTATCCAATGGTATTTTTGGTACGCGGAACACAAGCAAAAACCACACTGGGAAAGCCCCAAGCCCTGGAACACAACGCAAACATAAAACACAGAGAATGACATAAGGTCACGGGTCTGAGTTCCAGTGAAAATTTAGACGCAAAGGAGAACAGCTATTCAGGCGTCCAACCATACTGAAATTGGCCCATACGAGTGCATAAACAGGGAGTACTACATTTCCTCCCACCAAAAGCCAGACATAAAATTTCGAATTACACCAGACATAGGGAATACGTTTCACGAACACAGGTAGGAAAATTTCGCAAGACACAGGTCTTAGAGAACAATGGCCACGCGACGTCATTACCTAACTAGGGCGAATTGCTACATTAGGCTAGGAATCCAAAACAATGACCACACTTGCATACTTGCAGAATTGCACATACTAACTGCTGACAGCAGACTAGTTACACTGCAATAATGCGGTGACGAGACACTATTGCGTATCGCCCGTGACCGTGAAATTACACACACATAACTATTATAACACCATACATTTTTTTTCCACACTGCAAAAACATTTGGCAATGGACAAGACGTGGCACAGCGGAACTTATCTTGGGCCTATAGGGCACGGTCGCAGGGACGATGGCAAGCCACGGGCGCCTTCTGCCCACACAGGCGATACATATTACGACTTGGCCTGCAATAGACCAACCGTCCGCGTGGTGTAGCGGAACATAGGCACACACACGCACACGCACTCAACAATTAGGAGCAAACACAGATAAGATCTCCCCCCTAATAACTTCTCTTATCGCTCATAAGGCATAAGAGTCATTACAGATAATTAGCACATGACCAGTCACATTACGACCACTGGCCACATCTACACTGCAAATGGCCGACCAGATTAGGTCATGCAGCTCTACTATCCCAAGGCGCGGATAGACGGCCAACATGGACCAAGGGAGGACGACAGGAGAACAGGCTACCAGCGTACCACCTTACTCCCTTCCCATAACCTTCTCACGCCCCACATAAACAACGCAGACACATCTACACGACCAAAAACAGCTACACTACATTACAAAATACACACAAGGGGTTGATGGACTTCATGCGTCTAAAGAGCAGGCATGCTACGCCTTGAGCCTCGTTGCACCGCCTGAGTATTAGGGGTGGCTCAGCAAACATTAAAGAAGCATAATGCGCCTCTCCAAATGAGAGAGGAGGCCATAGATACATATTAACCATGATTTAGTACTTAAGCTCTCCCGCATGAAAGGAACATATGGTATTATGCCCCATCCTACACCTATCCGTACATGAAGGCAGAAACTTCATATCCAGACACATGCATGAGTATCCCATCCAATTACCAGGGATTTTAATATCAAACCTGCATGAATTTTCGTATTTTTGCAATCCCGGGAATTACCTCCCCACTCCACTCACTATAGAAGCATCCCAGTGGCATCACCGGTTTCAGGCCACCAATAACGTGGAACCCAAAGGTGCGTAAACCCTTCCTACCATACTTTAAGCCCACTCAACAAATAACTACCCCCAAATCCTAATAACAGGGTACCTGACATTACAGACCCTACTAACACCTCCATTAAGGTAAAGAAGGCATTATTGCTGGAAAGCTGAGGTAGCGATGGTAGGCCAGAAGTAGCCTATGTACTTAGAAGATCTACAACCCCGCTACACTGGAAATATTTTACATTTTACACAGAGATTGAACCATTTACACAGGTTACGACACATTTTTTTTTTCTCTTACAAAGGAATCTGATACGAACTGATGGTTGACAACGGTGTAAGCCGAAGGCAGGAGGGACCACACTGGAGCAGAGCTGGGGAAGGCGATGTGGACCCTTACCCCAGTTGGCTCATCAAATCACTGACCTGACCAAATAGACGAACCACGTAAGGTCAAAGCATTCGCGACCTGGCGCGGGCAAACATCGAGATCTAGGGGGCATGTCGCTTATCCCCCTTGTCGGAGAAGGTTACACCCACTATGTGCCACGGTCGTCGAAGCCAAGACCTGCAGGGAGACTTTCTGAGAATGGCGGGAGAAATAGCTCACTCCGCGCCGGCCTCGGGAGCTATCCCTAGAGACGACCCCATATTATGACTAGACTGTTAGTTCAATTTACGTAAGTAGGACTTCCATGGCGGGGAGTCAGACTCCTATTCGTCAGGAGTGAAGCAGGATCCAAGGGTTCAGCAGGACCAATCCTAGATCCGACAAGTCCTTACCCCGCGAGGTGAAGGTGAAGACCACGACGGTAATCAATAATGAAGAATGAAATATGAACATATATATATATGGAATGTACGCGCTCATTCGGTCCTGCGCCCACGTAAATGGACGACAACGGGTCGCCAGAGTTCTTAAATGAGTAGCATAGCGGGCACTCAAAGGGGTTCAGTGGGCCAACCCAGCAATGCCGACACAGGCGAAGAGGATTCCCCGGACGCTCCCTTCCCGGTGGACACATGAATCATTACTATTGCGGCCGACACAGGCGAAGAGGATTCCCCGGACGCTCCCTTCCCGGCGGACACATGAATCATTACTATTGCGGCCGACACAGGCGAAGAGGACTCCCCGGACGCTTCCTTCCCGGAGGATATTATGCCATTGGACCACACTGTCCAATGCCCACATAAATGGCGACGCAGCGGGCAGTCAATGGGCATTAAGAGAGGGGCAGTGCGCGCACCTCACAGGAGCCAAGTGGGCGGCTCAACTACGTTAAATCGGAACAGCAAACGGTCATGAACAAGGAAGTTACAGCGGGCGAAACGGTTAGCTTAGTGGCACCGTAAGCCGCCTGCGAATAGATTACTACTAGTAATAGACGTCGACACCTAGAGTTAAGGGGACGGAATCTAGCGACCCTGGAGACAACCGGTGTTTCTGGGGCTCGTGCGGGTGGTGATCTGGGGATTTAATTGCCCCAGGCGATCGTCCTAGGCCAAATTTAGTTGTAAGGCGGTTGCATTTGACACGCAACCTAGGATTAAGCAAATTTATTCACCGCTGTTGCCAGGTATGGCGCAGCACATTTCGGCAATAGATTAAGGCAACCCTCTCGGCTTAGTAATAGTTTTTTTTTATTAGACCATAATTAAGATAGATAGTATTAAGTAACGCCGGTCGGCTCCTGATGACCGCCAAACCCGGTATCAGGGTAAGTCCGACAATACACTATAATATAGGATAACATATAATATAGTACAATAGGCATAGTCAAAGTGGAATATATCGGCACCCGGTAACCACAATTCCGCTACCGGGGTAAGACCAACTACATATTATTTACGGCATTACGGCACCGTATAGGGTAAGCCCGGTCATGCAGCAAACTACCATTGTTCATGCTATTTTTTTTTCAGAGAAAGAAGAGCTTCAGCCTGTAAACACTGTGACACAGGAAGCGACATAGAGAATATGGCATACTCACATGTATTTTCTAAACCTCGCCATTTTTTCACAGGCATCGTCACCAGATACAGGAAACTGGTGACAGGAATTTCACTGCCATATAGCAGTGGCATATTATTTACGGCATGCCATGATTGTGTACTATTTCTTTTTATTTTATATACGGCCACTTGCACTAATCCCGACACACTCTCGAACACTCACCACATTTTTTCTTTTTCAGCTACACACTCCAAAAAAAATCTGCACAGCAGGACTGGTGCCTGTGGGGTACCAGGCTTACTGGCAGATCAACTCAATTAAAACACATAAAGCGTCAAAATGTGACGCAGATTACGACAATGAGGGCGCAACCGGTTTGTGGCAGTGACTCTCATTGTCAAGTGTGAAAGCATTCACCCACAGAGGATGCTTCACAGATTAGGTATTAAGAATACGTGCAAGCGGTACGACCACTATACCGTACCAAGAAGTGGCCGTACAGGATCAGCCGTGAGACGGCAAGCGTACGTACAGACGGGTAGCGTGCACGCGAGGTACCTCACAAAAACTATAATTATAAGGGATTAGCGCCATTAAGTAGACATAGGGTCATTGTAATTTATAACTTTTAAGGATGAACTTTATACAATTATTCCACTAGACATAAGGTCATTGTAATTTATAATTTTAAGGACAAACTTCATAAACATAGTACATTAAACGCTATATATTTTTGTTTGTTTATCAAGATGCCAATGTCCATCATATGTATGATTTGTTTTCTTTCATTTTTCCTTCTTCTAACTTCCCCATTTGTCAGGGTGTTCCGTTTTTTCCCAAACCAATAAACGTCTTTTGAATATTTCCCTTAAATTATACCCTGGAACACCCATTTTTCTATTTTCTTCTACCTTTCTTATTGCAGGGAGCACTTTTTCCCTAAGATAGGGCGGACGACGCCATCATCCGTTCGGCCCTGGGTTTTTCCTCCCTGCACAAATATGTAACACATCACCATCAGAAACCATGTTTTTTTTTTTACACTAGCAATATGCCAGCAAATGCAAGGGCAATTTTTTTTACATGTCGAATTTATTTCAATGTTAACTTTTTCTCAAATGTCAATTTTTTTTCCCAATGTTAATCAAATCTTTCGCAATGTCAATTTTTTTTGTTTGTTTTTTCACAATGTCAATGTATACATATATCTGTAAATCCCATAACCCTCCCCTCTGAACACGGGCTGACCTCACACCCACACTTCGATACGACGCCACCAGGAGATACGAGGGGGTTTCAAGGACCACTACGTCAACATCCCAACTTCCAGTTCCGTTCCCGTTCGCGAGGACGCGAACAAATGAAGGAAGACTCTTGTACAGCCTCCCAGGGGTAGGCACCCCTTGGAGTCCATCCCCCCGGCATCTGGCCAAATCCCCTAAAATGGCAACCCTTGGAAAGCCGGGGCAACACCCATTAATACTGTAAGGACAGCTTGCTACTCCATAAAGCAGCTCAAGCCTTACGTAATCATTACACTCAGCGACATAGTACTAACTGGGGCGGCATGCCAACACAATGCTGACAGCAGGACGTCAGAAGGTATAAGAAGGCATCCTAATGGGGTCAAAGGATCTCTCCATTGTCAGTGCTTCATCGAGACAGCCCGAGGCTACGCTGGTGTCAACCGAGGTGAGTCAGTCAATCGTGTTCAGAGTTCCTACTTATGTAACCTGCAACCCACAACTTGTATTACATTATAAACATAATTTCATTCCCTACAAGGGACTCACAATCAGAATCACAGACCAATAAAACACTTGGTCCACACTCTACACTAGCATTACTGTTATACGCCTCTTTACATCCCAACGCCCTTCCTTACTCCCGTCACGTAAAGACGTGACAGACGGTAAGCCATTAGCGCTAACTCAGGTACCTTTGTGTTTCCCGAGCCTGCTCGGCTGCCAGCAAGCAGCGCGTGCCACTCGGCTGATACGAACAGAGTCAGTTACATAATAAGCAGTCAGCTGAGCTGAGCGACCAGCACAACGACCCTTTGCAGTGGGTCCCATCCCTCCAAACACTATTACATTATTCATAGGAACGCCCCCTAGTTCCTAGCACACCACAACACTCTACACTGGTCAGCTTACCCTGACAAGGGAAGCTACCCTTTTAGGCACCACCTTATAAATTAGTACAATAACTCTCCCTTTTAGATCCACCCCCAAATAAGGGATCTAAAACAGTATTCTAAGATTTGATCTATAATTTAATTTTGAACAACTTTAATCTAGTAGTACTAATATCAGTAGTAATCATTGTACACTATACCCTATTTGGAGTAGGGTTAATGCTAATAATAATAATAATAATAATAATAATAATAATAATAATAATAATAATATCGTATGGTCTCGGTGCCGGGTGCAAGCTTTGTTATTTGACGCCCAGAGGGCATCTTGCATGTCGAATTATGTTGTTGCTTGAAGGACTAAGTCAAGAAGGTTGTATATCTAAGTGCCTTGACGCTATAGCGTATTCTTGTAGAGAATGGAGGAACTTTTGTGCTGGCGGAAAATCCCGAGATCAATTTTGCGATTATGACCGCGGCCTATTGAATTTAAATGGGTTCTTTAACATGCCAACAACGTTTGACATGCATGTCGTGATTTTTGTCTCCTTTCAAAAATCACTTACCATGGCCAGGAACGAACCTGCAAGCTTGCGTTTGGTAGTCCGACACGATAACCACTCATCCACCGTTGTAAGATTAAATTACATAAATAGCCTGCAAATAAAATAAAATATTTAAGAAATTAGTTCTGTCTTATACAGGGTTAAGATACGTGACTTCGATTATAAACGCATCCCTTTTCCAAAGAACCCGCGGCGTAGTCATGCGTGTTAAGTCGTGCGTACGACTGTGATGAGAAATTGCAGCAAGTCCGGATATCAGTGGTTTGAATCTTGGCACTGACAGTGATCATCCTGGCATTTTCCCCGCTTTTTTCAACACATCCGATGGTCAAGATGTCTCAAGACTCAATCAAATATGAATTAATAATAATATCACAGTACATGTACTGTATCCTCCCGAAGAACTCGGGCACATACACAGACTAGCGTAGTTATGGAGGTGAAAGAGTGTGACATTGCTGTGTGCTCCTTGAAGCCGATCAAGACTTGGGTGAGCTAATTCTATTCGCTGTTAATTCCACTCCCCCAGTGTGTCACTTCGACTGGAAAATAAAATACTGTTTTGCTACTGTTGCTCACTACAACCACTTGTAAGCACAGCGCTTGCATTTTTCCTTGTAAGCAAGTCTTATGGATTTCAAGCAGGCACAATTCCCATCTACGCCACAAACGATCCAAGCCATTCCCACAGCCCACTTTAACAACATTCACAAAGATGGGAGATTCAGATTCAAGACCTGATTGCGATAATATTTTCAAGTCTTACTTTACAAAATATATGGTCGCTCAAACAGGAGCTATTCTTCAAACTCATTCAAGTGAATTATTATTATTATTATTATTATTATTATTATTATTATTATTATTGTTATTGTTATTATTATTATTATTATTATTATTATTATTGAATTTCATATTTTCGCGTCTCTATTACTCATATTTCTACAAGGTTGGGGATGAGGTGAGATGAATATCTTATGTGACGGATGGTGATTACGACCGGATACCACTTCCAGCACCAATAGGGAAGTTAATGAGGGTAGAATTGTTAATGAAGATGTACTTAACTTAACAAGGAGTTAGAAGGAAGCAGCCATGGACTTTTGGAAGACGCGGCTACGAATTATTTACCAAGTTCAGTTAATTCAATTATTATTTTTTATGTATTTCTTGATTCATTGGATTGATTGGATTTATTTAATTTATTTATCTATTTATTTATTTATCTATTTATTTATTTATTTATTTATTTATGACTGAAAAGAATAGTTGGTCACCAGCGAAGGTTTAGATCAGAGAGAAAAAAACATGTCCATCGCCTTTGATTGAATTCTCGAAATTTCTTTTCCTTCTTCGTAATTGGAATAGAAATCCGTATTATTGTTTTTAGACTATTTCGGAGGGCCGTATGTGTCTTACGAGCCACAGGTTGAATAACCTCTTTCGCAATTTTAACAACTATTCCTCCTCTAATGCAGGGGTTCTCAAACTTTTTCTGTTACGTCCCCCTTGTGAAACATGAAATACCTAACGCCCCCCTACCCCCTCCTATTCTTATTTCCGAAGGAGGGCAAGCACTATCACTTTCATGGAGTCTCGTTTTACCAATGCCAATAAGCCACTTACCCATGGGTAATGGAGTTACTTGTATCAGTTTATTGTAAATCGGGCTAACCACTTCCACTGAACACGCACTAGAATTTACCAGTTCACTCACAGTCTTTGAACTAACTGCAAAGGCCTGGCTATATTCGAGTCGACAATGGCAGAAATAGAAGAATCTATTCTTGTACGGAAGTGACAGTCACGTTGTCAAGCGCCTTATTGTCATTAGTGTTTATTGAGTGTTTGGTAAGGTGATATAGTTTCGGGTGGCAGGTGAAAAGGTGCTGTACTCTACACCTTTTCTCAGAATTACTGCTGGCTGATCGGTTCTTGTGAAATAAGACAGCAAAAGCACGAGATTATTAGACTAGAATGGTCGTGGGAGCTTCCTGTTTAGGATAGGTTCGTGGATATGATGATAGCGAATAGCGATAATAGCTACAGAAAATGAAATAACAAGATATTCAGTAAAGAACATATAGCCTACTTTCTCCTAAAAGCATGGGTATTGTTATAACTCTTTTTCCTTTTCAAGGAGTATAATTGAATTTTGGTTGTAGTAGCTTGTTGAAATACAACGTGCTATAAGGATATTAAACATGAATATGAGGTGCCCTTTGCTAGTGCCACCTCTGTAAAAAAAAAACATTCAATTCGGTTTCATCGTGTTTGAATTGATATGGGGAATCGATTTGCACACACACATGGCCGCTATCTGCAAATTATTGGGCTGATGACCTTGTAGTTCAGTCAAATGATGCTTCCCACAAAAAGGTGTGTTGTTGCAAAATTTGGCAGAGATCAAAATATGATTACGTTGGTCGTAATTTGATTTAAGCTTATAACATTTGGGTGGCCGCCATTCCGTTTCTGTCAAGATGGCGGCGATATAAAACATGACAATGAGGTGCCCTTTGCTAGTGCTACCTGTGTATTAAATTTCGTTCAATTCGGTTTCACCGTGTTTGAAAATATACGGGGAATCGATTTGCACACATACATGGCCGCCATATGCAAACTATCGGACCGAAGATCTTGTAGCTTGATCCAAGAACGCTTATCACATAAAGGTATGTTGTTGCAATATTTGGTAGAGATCAGATTATTAGGTTGGTCGTGATTTGATTTAAGATTTTTACTTTTGGGTGGCCACCATTACGTTTCCGTCAAGATGGCGGCGATATAAAACATGACACTGATGGGCCTATTGCTAGTTCTACCTCTGTACCAAATTTCGTTCAATTCGGTTTCACCGTGTTTGAATTGATAGGGGGAATCGATTTGCACACATACATGGCCGCCATCCACAAAGTATTCTGCAGATGACCTGGTTTGGACAAAAGCTTCTCCATACATAAAGGTATAATGTTGCAAAATTTGGTTGAGATCAGATGATTAGGTTGGTCGTAATTTGATTTAAGCTTTTGACATTTGGGTGGCCGCCATTCTGTTTCCGTCAAGATGGCGGCGATATAAAACGTGACACTGAGGTGCTCTTTGATAGTGCTACCTCTGTACCAAATGTCGTTCAATTCGGTTTCACCGTGTTTGAATTGGTAGGGGGAATCGATTTGCACACATACATGGCCGCCATCCGCAAAGTATTCTGCAGATGACCTGGTTTGGACAAAAGCTTCTCCATACATAAAGGTATAATGTTGCAAAATTTGGTTGAGATCAGATGATTAGGTTAGTCGTAATTTGATTTAAGCTTTTGACATTTGGGTGGCCGCCATTACGTTTCCGTCATGATGGCGGCGATATAAAACATGACACTGAGGTGCTCTTTGCTAGTGCTACCTCTGTACCAAATTTCGTTCAATTCGGTTTCACCGTGTTTGAATTGGTAGGGGGAATCGATTTGCACACATATATGGCCGCCATCCGCAAAGTATTCTGCAGATGACCTGGTTTGGACAAAAGCTTCTCCATACATAAAGGTATAATGTTGCAAAATTGGGTTGAGATCAGATGATTAGGTTGGTCGTAATTTGATTTAAGCTTTTGACATTTGGGTGGCCGCCATTACGTTTCCGTCATGATGGCGGCGATATAAAACATGACACTGAGGTGCCCTTTGCTAGTTCTACCTCTGTACCAAATTTCGTTCAAATCGGTTTCACCGTGTTCGAATTGATAGGGGGGGGGGGGGACAGACATTCTGAGTACACACACACAGACTCACACACAGACACACATTTTTTTCGCCCTGTGTAGATCTCATAAGTCTAATTTCATTTTTTGCAAAAATCGAAAGTAGGCTAAAAATACAGTATTTCAATCAGAGCCGGCGGCCCCCTTTATCACTCTCTGCCCCCACCCACCCTCAGGGGGCACGCTCCCCCTCACTTTTAGGACCTCTGCTCTAGAGATGGGCGCTTGCTACAAGGGAAGACGCCCACTGAGAAATGTACAAATTTGCACAGGGCTTAAAGTGACTTTAATACGATTCTCTAATCTAAACTGAGCCGCATACCGTATCTCAGGCCTTGTGTGCTATCTGAAATGGATCTCAACTTGTGCGTGTGAGGTGTGGATCAAAACGCAATCACGCTGCAGCTGGATCTAGTTAGTCGCTACGGTCTGTCGCGGAGCAGACTTCAGACCAGCTGCGTCCCTACGAACAGCTGTTCACTCGCTGTGTGGACCCTCGGAGGGGGGACCGGTAGAGCTGATCATAGTAACACCATTTAAGAGTTGAAAGAGGCTTATTATCTTTTAAAATCATCCTTAAGCAAACTGTAAAGCGATGAGAGTGTCTTTTATTCGTATGAAGAGCTGAGAACACTTGGCTTTTACGATGTTAACGATACTCTACGACTATTTACAGTTCAACCAAATTCAGAGCTGATGACTTTCCTAAATTCAACTACGACTTATGCAGGGTCTCCGTCCAGGATGTATAATTAAAGAAAAATATCTTGAAAACCAATAGAGATAATTTTTAGCGATTTGTTTCTATAAGTAGAGAAACTAAAAATGCTTGACATAAACTGAAACTAGGGTCCAGAGATTTTGATGACATGTAATCTTTTGATTGGTTCACCGCAGACATTCCTAACTTGACAAAAATCCAAATCATAGTTCCCACATTGTAGAAAGGGCGATTTATTACGTCATTTTTTATTTTTTTTATTTTAGGGCATTTTATAAAAAAAAATGTTTTGTTGTAGATCTTCAGGGGCTACGCGACAACGTGCTCATGTAGCCCCATGTACTTGGGTGTGTGTCAAATGTGTATAATGGCCTGTGGCACTGTGATGCCTGCAGGCTGCTAGTGTGCGTATTGCATTATTTGTAGTTGAGGTAGGATTTGGGCATGAAGTGGCCATGACTGTAAGTTATGTACTGTCTCGGCATTTTCCTGGAGTAGAAGTGGGAAACCACGGAAAACAGCTTCCAAGATGGCTGAGGTAGGAATCAAACCCGGACCTCCGCAGAGACAGACTACGCATCGAGACGGACTTTATAAGTATACATCATTCCTTATTTGGTAATTTCGTGGAATTTATTAAACTACAAGCTGTACCCGGCATGCGTTGCAATGCTAATCAAAGAAAGTGTTGGCGTTGAAATTCTGTTTTTTGAAGTGCTTTTGGATACACAACATGTTTTTCAATTTCCGTTAACTGCCCCTATGCTATCGTAAAATGGATTTTCTAATTTAGAATCAATCGTGGGAGCGTGCAAAACAACTTTCAAAAGTTTCATCGCAATCGGATGAATGGTATATGAACGTATACGGGATTTTGTTTGAACGATTCGTGCGCTGTCACTCATTTGTTGATTCTACTCGTACGCTACCTATTGAGAAATGAATTTGCTAAGTCGAAACCCTACCCTGGCGTGTACACAATAACTCATCAAGGTTTCATCACAATCGAAGAAGGTTACATGAACGCATAGGGGATTTTGTTGAAACGCTTCGCGCGTCGTCACCCATTTGTTGCATATACTCGTGCGCTACCAATTCTGAAATGGATTTATTAAGTCGAAACCCTTCCCTGGCGTGTACACAATAACTCATCAATGTTTCATCGCAATCGGATGAATGGTATATGCACGTATACGGGGTTTTGTTTAAACGATTCGTGCGCTGTCACTCATCTGTTGAATCTACTCGTGCGCTACCTATTGAGAAATGTATTACTAAGTCGAAGCCCTTCCCTGGCGTGTACACAATAACTCATCAAGGTTTCATCGCAATCGAAGAAGGTTATATGAACCCAATAGGGGATTTTGTTGAAACGCTTCGCGCGTCGGCACACATTTGTTGCATCTACTCTTGCGCTACTTATTGTTAAATGGATTTACTAAGTCAAAACCCTTCCCTGGCGTGTACACAATAACTGATCAATGTTTCATCGCAATCGGATGAATAGTATATGAACGCATACCGGATTTTGTTTAAACGATTCGTGCCCCGTCACTCATTTGTTGAATCTACTCGTGCGCTACCTACTGTAAAATGAATTTACTAAGTTAGAAACCGTCACGTAAGTGTCCACAACATCTCACCCAAGTTTCATCGCTATCGGACTAATGGGATATGAAGACATAGGGGAGTGTATTGAAACGCTCCGCGTGTCGTCGTTCATTTGTCGAATCTACTCGTGTGCTACCTACTGTGAAATGTATTTACTAAGCCAGAAACCTTCCTTGGAGTGTCCACCATATTTCACCCAAGTTTCACCGCTAACGGCAGAATGGTATATGACATACGGGACTTTGTTGAAACGCTTCGCGCGTCGTCCCTCATTTGTTGAATCTACTTGTGCGCTGCCTGTTGTATAGTGGATGTACTCAGCCAGAAACCTTCCCTGGAGTGTACACAACATCTCACCCAAGTTTCATCGCAATCGGATGAATGGTATGTGAACGTATACGGGACGTTGTCGAAACGCTTCGCGCGTAGTCACTCATTTGTTGAATCTAATCGTGCGCTTCGTATTGTAAAATGGATTACCTAAGCCAGAAACCTTTCCTGGAGTGTACACAACAATTCACCAAACATTTATCACTGTCAGACGAATAGTATATGACCTTATACGGGACTTTGTTGAAACGCTTCGCGTGTCATCGCTCATTTGTTGAATCTACTGCTGCGCTACCTATTGTAAAATGGATGTACTAAGCCAGAAACCTTCCCTGGAGTGTACACAACAGCTCACCCAAGTTTCATCGCTAGCGGATGAATGGTATATGACCTTATATGGGACTTTGTTGAAAAACTTCGCGCGTCGTCGCTCATTTGTTGATTCTGCTCCTGCTCTTCCTATTTTTAAAGGGATTTACTAAGCCAGAAACCTTCCCTGGAGTGCAGACATCTCAGCCTAATTTCATCGCTATCGGACGAATGGTATATGAACGCATACGTGACTTTGCTGAAATGCTTCGCGCGTCGTAGCTCATTTGTTGAATCTACTCGTGCGCTGCCTATTGTAAAGTGGATTTACTAAGCCAGAAAATTTCCCTGAAGTGTACACAACATTTTACGCAAGTTTCATAGCTATCGGACGAATGGTATATGAATGCATACGGGACTTTTTTGAAACACTTTGCGTGTCGTCGCTCATTTGTTGAATCTACTCGTGCGCTATCTACTGTGAAATGTATTCACTAATTTTGAAACCTTCACGTAAGTGTATACAACATCTCACCCAAGTTTCATCGCTATCGGACGAATGGTATATGAACACATACGGGACTTGTTTGAAACGCTTCGCGCATCGTCACTCATTTGTTGAATCTACGCGTGCGCTACCTATTGTAAAATGGATTTACTAAGTCAGAAACCTTCCTTGGAGTGTACTCAACATCTCACCCAAGTTTCATCGCAATCGGATGAATGGTATATGAACGCATAGGAGACATACCCACAGACATACCCACAGACAAACTATCACGTTATATTGATTTATATATATATAGATTTTATACTCTTGGAGGCATTTTTTCCCCACATTTTCAAGGGTTTTGATGCATTTTTGCTTGTGGTATTGGATATTATCGGATTACGATTAATGCAGGTAGGCGGAGATCTCCGCTGCACGAGAAAGTACGCCAGGTTGAGCGCGCGGTCCGCCATCTTGGCCTACCCATTCACGAGCTCTCCTTATAGGGAAGCAATGATAATCTAGTCAATTTTAAATCGTAATTAATGGTGCTTTGGAACAAATAAAAATATAGAGATATGTTCACTCATAGCATAAGAGCATTGGGATCACTGACACGTCATTCCGAGGTCAGTAAATCTCCGGAATAGCAATAAAAATGAATGTATAATAACGGCTGACAAATATCAACTTAGGTGCTGAGTACACGCAATTAGCGATCAGTAACAGAGTAACGAGTGAAAAACAATTTCTGGAAACATTCTTGTAAATTGTATATAAATATGCCACGAAATTATGCATTCTTAAAATGATGTACCTATAAACGTAGCTCACTATATAGGCCTAGATTCGACACATCGTAATCGGTGCTTGGTAATGCTTGGCAACAACAGCAACTACTCCATAAACCCATCCCCTCACTTCTATCCCTCTCACCAACACTTCCCCCAAGTAATCTCAGCACTCCACATCAAATACTACATCTTTTAATCACGCTAGCAGCACAATAAACTTAATAACGGGAAGTAGATCAAAGCCAAAAATGCACTTTAAGCCAAACCAATTTCACTCCTCAGCTCCACATAAAATTTAACACAACTTAAAACCTACTCAAAATATACTCTCCCCACCGTTTTACAACTATTAAGCGAACTATTCGCACCCAGAACCGAAAACCCCTGAAATGGGATCAAATTTAAAAACGCAATAGCCTAGCCAGATCACGTCTGCTTCAGCACCACCGCATATGTATACTTAACTTCACAATGACCTATCTGCCTGAGAAGTAAAGGTATTACCGGCTTGCCTGGGATGATGGGTCACCAAACCGGTGCTTAAAACTAAGATTTTACGCTTTAAATAACCAAATTCAGCCCATTTTACAACTACAAGAAACACAAAATATTTACTACCAGTATAAATACATGTATAACATCAAACTACCAGTAACCAATCACAGAGCCGGATTCGCAATATTGCACCATGCGCTCGCTGCCATCTTGCTATACCTGTCATCGTCTATTCGGCTTACTACTGCCTTAGCTACCAGCCATCCATGTATAGAGATCAGTGGCTACATGAGAATCTTAATAACTTATTGCCGGTCTGAAGACTAAAGTAATTTTGTTCTTGGAAATATCCACTTTGCAGGAAACACACCTGCGCTTGGAACTAATTCGGGAGCGATGTTCAAAACGATGGTAGCAGGACAGACTACAATAGGCCCAGTAATGTCAGACTCAATGCAACCATACGTGTGTTGAGTTAATTTGTGTTATCGGCTGTGATTCTTATTTAGAGTGTATTTAAAATGCCGAAATTAAAGCCATCCAGGCCTGTTCAATTCAAACAAATAATTTCGGAATTCAGCGAGAATATATTTTCTACCGATGGTGAAATTTTTGTCTACAAAATATGTGAAGTGAAAGTCTGCGTTTGCATTTCATTGTGTGTTGAAATAAAATCAGCAACATAAATTTACCTGTATATGAACTCGATGTGTAAATTTATTGTAACATTTTCTTCAAATTTATTGGTCTTTTTTAGCCTACTTTCGATTTTTGCAAAAAATGAAAGTAGACTTATGAGATCAACACAGGGCGAAAAAAGTGTGTCTGTCTGTGTGTGTGTATGTGTGTGTGTGAGTCTGTGTGTGAGTGTATGTATGTGTGTGTGTGAGTCTCTGTGTGTGTGTGTGAGTGAGTCTGTGTGTGTGTGTGTGTGTCTGTGTGTGTACTCTGAATGTCTGTCCCCCCCTATCAATTCGAACACGGTGAATGCGAATTGAACGAAATTTGGTACAAAGGTAGCACTAGCAAAGGACACCTCAGTGTCATGTTTTATATCGCCGCCATCTTGACGGAAACGTAATGGCGGCCACACAAATGTTCAAAGCTTAAATCAAATTACGACTAACCTAATCATCCGATCTCGACCAAATTTTGCAACAACATACTTTTATGGGGGGAGCATCCTTTGACCAAACTAATAGGTCATCAGCGTAATAGTTTGCGGATGGCGGCCATCTTTGTGTGAAAATCGATTCCCCCTATTAATTCAAACACGGTGCAACCGAATGGAACGAAATTTGGTACAGAGGTAGTACTAACAAAAGGCACCTCAGTGTCATGTTTTATATCGCCGCCATCTTGACGGAAACGTAATGGCGGCCACACAAATGTTCAAAGCTTAAATCAAATTACGATTAACCTAATCATCCGATCTCTACCAAAGTTTGCAACAACATACCCTTATAGAGGAAGCATCCTTTGACCAAATGAATAGGCCATTAGCCTAATAGTTTGCGGATGGCGGCCATCTTTGTGTGAAAATCAATTCCCCCTATTAATTTAAACACGGTGAAACCGAATGGAACGAAATTTGGTACAGAGGTAGTACTAATAAAAGGCACCTCAGTGTCATGTTTTATATCGCTACCATCTTGGCGGAAACGTAATGGCGGCCACACAAATGTTCAATGCTTAAATCAAATTACGACTAACCTAATCATCCGATCTCTACCAAATTTTGCAACAACATACCTTTATGGGGGGGGGGGGGGGTGGCATCCTTTGACCAAACTAATAGGTCATCAGCGTAATAGTTTGCGGATGGCGGCCAACTTTGTGTGAAAATCGATTCCCCCTATTAATTCGAACACGGTGCAACCGAATGGAACGAAATTTGGTACAGAGGTAGCACTAGCAAAGGGCACCTCAGGGTCATGTTTTATATCGCCGCCATCTTGACTGAAACGTAATGGCGGCCACACGAATGTTCAAAGCTTAAATCAAATTACGATTAACCTAATCATCCGATCTCTACCAAATTTTGCAACTACATACCTTTATGGAGGGAGCATCCTTTGACCTATCTAATAGGTCATTTGCCTAGTAGTTTGCGGATGGCGGCCATCTTTGTGTCAGAATCGATTCTCCCTATTAATTCAAACACGGTGAAACCGAATGGAACGAAATTTGGTACAGAGATAGCACTAGCAAAGGGCATCTCAGTGTCATGATTAATATCGCCGCCATATTGACAGAAACGTAATGGCGGCCAAACACAATGTTTAAAGCTTAAATCAAATTACGACTAACATAACCATCCGATCTCTACCAAACTTTACAACAACATACCTTTATGGAGGGAGCATCCTTTGACCAATCTAATAGGTCATTAGCCTAATAGTTTGCGGATGGCGGCCATCTTTATGTCAAAATTGATTCCCCCTATTAATTCGAACACGGTGGAACCGAATGAACGAAATTTGGTACAGAGGTAGCACTAGCAAAGGGCACCTCAGTGTCATGTTTTATATCACCGCTATCTTGACGGAAACGTAATCGCCGTCACCCAAATGTTAAAAGCTAAAATGTAATTACGACCAACCTAATAATCTAGTCTCCGCCAAATTTTGCAACACCATTTCTTTATGTGGGAAACATATTCTGACCAAACTGCAAGAACATCAGCCCAATAGTTTGCAGATGGTGGCCAAGTATGTGTGCAAATGGATTCCCCCTATCAATTCAAACACGGTGAAACCGAATTGAACGAAATTTGGTACAGAGGTAGCACTAGCAAAGGGCACCTCATATTCATGTTTAATATCCCTATAGCACGTTGTATTTCAACAAGCTACTACAACCAACATTCAATCATACTCCTTGAAAAGGACAAAGAGTTATAACAATACCCATGCATTTAGGAGAAAGTAGGCTATATGTTCTTTACTGAACATCTTGTTTATTTTTTCGGGGCATTGTATTGGATATTTTATAGATAATTTTTGAAACATTTTTAGGTCATCAAAATCAGTGCCCCGGTAGGTTGCCACGGTGGGTGAGTGGTTAACGTGTCGGTCTACTAACTCCAAGCTTGCAGGTTCCCTCCAGGCCGTGGTAAGTGATTTTTGAAAGGCAGCAAACATTTACGACACGCATGGCATACGATGTTTGCATGTCAATGAACCCATTTGAATTCAGTAGGCCGTGTTCATAATGGCAAGATTAATATCGGGAGTTTCCGCCAACACAAAGTTCCTTATTTCTCTACCAGAAAGCGGTATAGTGTTCAAAGAGCTTAGATATCTAACCCCCTTGACTTTCATAGTGCTTCAAGGAACAACGAAATTCGGCATGCAAGCTACCCTCTGGGTGTAAAATAACAAAGCTTGCACCCGGCACCCGAGGCCATACGATAGTATTATTGTTGGTGATGATAAGCCGCAACGGAAAGCAATTGCGGAGGCAATTCTCGCGAAAACTGAGGCATTCCTTGATATGTTCTGTTTTTCTGACGAGGCTATATCCCTCATTTCTGGGAAAGTGAGCAGACAAAACTGCCACATACGGGGAAGATAAAACCTCCACGTCGTCGCTGGATTGGTCATCCGATATCTTGGCACACCTAGAAGCCCCGACTATACGCTACTTGATTCTTATCTGTGGGGTTTTGTCAAGAACCGAGTGTTCCAATCACCAGTTCGTGACAGCCTATACCAGATGTATGCCATCGTATTCCAGCAGCTATCGCAAATGTTACACCAACAATGCTACAAGTCACATGACGAGAGGTGAAATACAGATTGCATGTCTGTTGCGCCACTAATGGTGCGCATATCGCGGTGTATCAGGTATCCAAAAAGCTATTTTGAGTTTCTTTACTTTTAGAAACAAACCGCCAAGGTATTATTTTTGTTTTGTTGTACATCCAAACCAAACACCCAGTATTTATTCAAATGTTCAGCCTTATCATGAAGATATAAACCATAACATAATGCTCTTAATAATCCACCCTCACAAGGCGGAGTGTACCCCGTTCCAGCATTCAGACCAGGAATAAATTAATTGGCAGAGCCAGAAATCGAACTCGAACCTCCAGGGCGACAGCCAAAAATGCTAGCCGTTTCACCAGGAGGTGACTTTCTGAGGAAAGGCACCCAGTCTCGAAAAAAAAAGGTGAGAAGAGGTATATCAACATCACACTTTGGTTTTCCCGGTTACCTACCACCCTCCACATAAATGTCAGAATAGTACCTCCTGAAGACAACAACGTCCCGATTCCCCAAATAAAATAACTTGGTGTAGGCCTATGTATAATTTTATTTTTTCACTCGCCGGGTTGGCATGTACTGTCACAATAACAACTTGCCACTTCAGTGCCACAGTGAAATATAGTTTTGTTTCATATTGCAAGTAAGCTTCTAATTTTACGTGGCTCTTAACCTCATGACAATAAGCCATGAGATCTTTTTTTTTTTTTTTTTTTTTTTTTTTTTTTTACGAAGAATCTAAACCACTAGACGTGGCTTTTAAACGTATCATATGCATTAACGAAGAACTGAACCCAGTCCACCATGGTGGTATTGCTTGATCACAGCACCATTTCGTTTCCCGTTTCATATTGACAAGACAGCGCTGCCCCGTAATTAAAACTCGTGCTTGCAGTGGGCAATGAATGGCCGCATGTACGAATGGCGAGTTGACAATGATTAACATTACAGCATTGCACTAGCCAGCCATGACCAAGACAACGCCAAGGCATTCAACTGGAGCTTCGTTGGCGTTCCGCCGAGGAAGTTACGTAATCTAGCTAATATTACCATGATATTCTGCTTACATGCCCCACATAGGATTCATTGTGTAACTAATTACGAGACGCCGGATAAGCAGAACGTCCAAATAAATAACCCAAGAACATCACATTTTGAAACAACATAAACTTTACTTTACTGTCCTACAAAATGAATTATACAAATTAGAATATAACAATTAAATAAAGAACCTACCTAATGTATTGTATCTATTAAAAGAAAACAAAGTATAGTACGGTAACAAAGGGTACAATTTGTATATAAGTATAATATGATCTATTATTAAAACACCTAGAAGACCCATGCTGCTCCGCAGCATTCACTTCAACAATCCTACAGCACTTCTGTCCATATGACATTAGCATGTCTTCATGCTAGTGACCTGAACAGACATTTACGGTACCGTCGCTTTTGGGTAAATAATGAAGTAGACTGATGACATCAAATGTGCGGGTGTCTGCCTGTCCTCTGTGTGTGTGTCCCACTATTTACCCTGCGTAAGCTTAAAAGGCGCACGGACGTCAGGCCGAGGTGAACAGCTAACTCCAAACACATAAGCTATACTCTTCTCTGAAGAATTAACTCGACACGACTCGGCAGTTTGATGCTGGCTGAAGCTAGGGTGATAGGTCGCTCGCAAGCTCGTAAACTCACTCTGAAGCTAGTAATTTAAATTTCCACTGAATGGTGATTGCTGGAAGAAATGAAAACGTAAAAACACAGTGGTCGATGTGGGAGCTGTCGCAGACTTTCTTGCAGAACTTTTCATGCTGAACAATTCTCAGAGAATATCGATTTTTTAAGACACATGCACGTTAGGTTTTTCTTCAACTCAATTCACCGAAATCGTAAATGCTCGGCTTCTTTTGGTCATAAATAAATGTTTTTCTACCTAATCCTTCATCGAGAAATCCTTTACAGAATGGTGAAAACCACATCAAAATCCATCAAGTTGCTCTCGAGATTACCCGTTACATCCAAGAATTGGGAACTTTGTTTTAAACTAAGTAGATAGAGATATCCACACAATTTAAGGCTACAGCGGTACAATTTGGTGTTTTGTCTACTTATGAACAATGGTATAGATTTAAAATAAAAGATGGTTCTCTTATATTTGAATTTAGAGATGTAACTCTTGGTTAACATACAGAGGTGTGCAAATTAATAGAATTAAATAAATAATTTTAATTAGTCGTAATTACTTTTATTCAAAACCATTTTACTGACCTACTTCTCTTGTTGTCCTACTTAGTAGTGTTTCCTCTCCCGTGGAATTACACCTTCTCCCATAAGGAATTGCGTCTGGAAACTTTCAGATTATTGGATTCCGAGGGATATCTGAGCTGGGTCCATTTTCAATTTTTCATTGACTTTAGAATTCAAGTCAGGTGATTTCAATGCATATTTCATGAATCTTTGAATAGTTCAATAGCTTTCATCAGTTAAAAGACCCCAAATCCCTCCGCTCTAAATTCACACGAAAAGTAGAGTGAAGTAATAAAAATGAAACGTTTGGAATTTTGCATTTGCAAGGCTCCTCTGTTAGTGGAAATTCTAAAAAATCATTTTAATTTGAGTTTCTTAAATGAAAATATAATTAGGAGTCTTGGTTAAACATTTGAAGTAATTTCATCGCCTTGTAAACATACTTAGTGCATTACACCGTGAAAAGTAAAAATGCAATTTTGGAAAACTGACATCGAATCTAATTATTTGCTCATCTCTGTAAAGACAGTATTAATCTTTTACAGGTAGCCCAAGGAAAAAATTGCAAAATTATCAGAATACGATGGCGATAGTGAGGAAGATTGGAAAGCCAGATTTATTCATTACATTCACCTATAATGCGGGCTGGCCAGAAATACTTAACAGCATTCATCTCTGGGAAACGGCTAATAATAGGCCTGATATTGAAGTGAGAGTTTTCCATTGCAAAGTAAAGGAATTGCTACGATTGATTAAAGTTAAGGAAATTTTCGGTAAAAGCATATCTATATACAGTGGAATTTCACAAACGAGGTCTCCCACACATCCATTTACTCTTAACATTAACGGAAGATTGTAAGTTTCGAGAAATTTCTGACATCGACAGTGTGGTGTCAGCCGAAATACCAGATCTCGAGGATGAAGCGCTATACGAGTTGGTAAGGCGTCATATGGTACATGGTCCTCGCGGATCCTTGAATCCTGCTTCAGTCTGTATGAAAATGGCGTATGTAAGAAAGATTTCCCTAAACAGTTTCAGGAAGAGACCAAAGATAATGCCAATGGTTATCCTTCGTATAGGAGAAGAAATAATGGACGGATTATTATAAAAACAATTCGAGGCATTGACATTGAAGTCGATAGTCGATTCATTGTTCCCTACAATCCATTTCTTTTACTTTACGTGCAAACTCATATTAATGTTGAAATATGCTCAAGTGTTCGGAGTGTTAAATACATCCACAAATATCTTATATATTAAAATCCACAAATATGTGTATAAAGGTCATGACTGCTGCATTGTTAAAATATGTCCTGAAGGCGAAACGGTGAACTACGATGAAATTACTTCTTTCCTAAAGGCTAGATATGTTGGTCCAACAGAAGCCGCATTCAGGATATTTTCATTTCACGTGCATGAACAGTCATATTCTATCGTGCGATTACCAGTTCACTTGCCAAATTTGCAAAATATTTATTTTAAAAATGATAACGCTCCTGATATTTTACTTCAAGCACAGTTGCGCAACACGGAATTACAAGCGTGGTCTACGTCTTATGCAGGGTCTCCGGCTAGGATGTATTATTAAAAGAAAGTAAGCAGGTCGATGTGCTCCCTAGCTCCCCCTACTTCTCCGGGAGCGCTCAGGTGTGCATCACTCATTTACAAACTCTGTTAACACTACACTACTCAAGAAATACCTAATATCAAGATTCCTGAGGGAATACGAATCAAAAATATATATATTCCATACAAAATTTTTGAAATATATCCGTGCCATATACAGCTTTCTATAATATTTTTAGTATCCAAGATACAACTTCCGTGGAATTGATAGTAGTTCTAGTAATCATGTCACGCATGTAATCTTATATATTAAAATAGTTTTCAAAAAATGTCACCCTTTACTAAAACTGAAATATCTCGGGAAGTATTTGCGCTACGACGACGTTTGTTGTCTTAAAATGTAATGCCCGTCAAGTACCGTCGATTGATACCCACCTTACTTGATTATATCATTCGAGTATTAAAATAATTGTGAATATTACTTCCTTCAAGGTCTCACGAAAATAGAATATCGAATGACCAGTACAAAAATCAGTGCTGTATTATAACTGCCTGAGGTTGTAATGAAATAATTCAGCCCTGAGAAACACCGCATCAACAGAAATATTAATAGATTGTTTATTTCTGGTTTCTATTTGAAGGGGCGTAACATAAATATCATCTGTCTAGAAATATTACTGGAAATTAATTTTGAAATCATATAGGAATGGCCTTAAAACTATTAACATCAGTCACTTGGGTGTAGTAACATGGAGAGTTAGAAACAACTACATTTAAATCAAAGTAAAGGAAATTAATTCCCTTAGAACTTGCAAATCATGATTGTTACTCCTGAATGAACCATTCTACAAGTAAAACCAATGTCGCGTCATGAGAAGAAAATACTTAGAAGAATAATAATTGTTTTTCTGTAAACAAATGGTCTAAATATACTTGTAAATCCAAGAAATGTATTTATTAACATGGATGTGTGGTTCCCGTCAGAATGCCATCGTGCATTTCGTGCATGACCATGATGGTAGTTATTCTCCATCAGTATAACAACCTACAACTCAAACACTAGTATACAAATAGTACTGTACAGAAAAGGATGCATCAAGTCAGAAAATTAGATTCATAAATAATAATAATAATAATGTCTAGGAAAAAAAGGACGATGCATTGAAATTGGCTCGTGGTCCTTAGACGACCGAAACGAAAATAATAATAATAATAATAATAATAATGTTTTAACTACTGCGGCTTTAGAGATGCCAAGGGGGCGGAATTCCGCCCTGAAGGGGATCTACAACGTGCCAGTAAATCTACTAGCACGGCTTCCTCACATTTAAGCACCATCAAATGCCAACTAACTACACTGGAATTCGATGTCGCTGGCTTGGGCTCAGCTGGCGAGAACGTAACCGCTGCGCCACGCAGCTAGTAAGAAAACGTACTGCATGTCCATTTATAACATTTTAACTTGTTGAACTAAATATAAACATTCTGCCAGTTATTTATTGTGCGAGAGCGTAAATTATATATCAACATAAATCATGATATTTACAAGTAGTTCCATGACGTACTAAAGAGCCTACTTTTCTTAAAAGTTAAGATGCCAATGATTAATCTATATATACTTTTGTAGAATAATGACGAAATTAAGTGGTAATACTAACATTTCTAATTAGTTCGAAATATACCTGTAATAGTGTAGTATAATACAGCACTGGTAACTCTGAATATAGGCTATTCTTAGTTAGGACTACATCTCGTAAGGTACAGAATTCACATACAAAATTTGGTTGAAGTCCAAAGCATAGTAATGCCGTTACATGCAGTTAGACATTGGATATATCAGCGCGCGTAAAATCATGTAGGCAACGGTGTCATGTATGTGTTCCTCAGAATTAATGTGAAATATTACTTATTATTACGCCAATTTTTTATTAAATCCATTTGTTAGTATAGAAGATATATGTATTTAAAAATTGGACCTGTTGGCAGGCTTAGAATCATGTTGGCAGCACTGATGTACTGTATATCAGTTACTCCAAATTAATCACAAATGTCATGTAGGGCCTACTATACGTGAGTAAAGTTTAGAGATGTTGGCTTGCATTTCTGATTTATAGATGTTAGGGTGAGAAGTAGAGAGAGCATTTATTTACAGTTGGCAGCCCTGCTGGTTCTTAAGAATACGCATGGCCATAACAATCATGATAAACAAAGCACATACGAAATTTCGTTGATATCAAATTTTTAGTGTACATGTTACATGCATTTAAAAATTGGACCTATCAGCAGGCTTAGAAACATGTTGGCAGCACTGACGTATATTAGTTACTCCAAATTAATGTAGATAGTCATGTACTATACGTGTACAAATTTTCGAGCTGTTGGCTTGCATTTTTTCTTATATATATCGTTATTAGGATACTGAAATAGAGAGAGCATTTATTAACAGTTGGCAGCTCTGGTTGCTATTTAAATACGCATAGTCATATCTGTTATGGTACACATACTCCATACGAAATTTGGTTGAAATCGAATTGATAGAATGGAAGTTACATGCATATAACAATATGACCTAATAGCAGCGGTAGAATCATGTTGGCAACACTGTCATGTATGGCCTCCTGGAAATGAAACTGAAATAGTATTATCTACAGTATGTGTGTGCCAATTTTGGAATAGCTCCCATGCATACTTTCTGAGATATTCAACATGGAGCTCAAATTTCAATTGCGATTTTTCAGCAGTTGGTTGCACTGACGACATTTTCAAATATGGCCGTGAGATATTCAGGTATAGATATTCACTGATACAAAATTTGGTTTCGATAGTTGCAGCCGTTTAGGAGTTGATAGAGTTGACAGACGGACAGACAGACGGACAGAAAGACAGACAGACTCACATATGCCCGGATCGATCTCATACGTCTACCTTTTCCTAATTTTTAAAAAATGTGAAAAGTAGGCTAAGAAATAAGGAAGTAGTTCAAGGAGCAAAGCATCTATGTCATCTGAAAGAAAAAGGATCATTGCAAGATTGCTTTCAGGTTGCATCCATGTAATCCAATCGAATACCGGAGAGATGCGGACACTAGGCATTTTGCTACCTCAAGCCTAGCGGGCATAGGGAGAGCGTGGGTTCGAATCCCGTCTCGGCCGTCCAGGAAAGGGTTTTCGTGGTTTCCCATTTTCCTCACCAGGCAAGTGCCAGGACGGTTCCTTTCAACAGGTCCACGGCCAACTTCCTACCTGATCCTTCCTTAATTAGTCCCAAGTTACCGGTTGCCTGGGCGATCGGCCGGTCACCATCCCCAGTTGTATCGGCTGACTAAGTAGTGTGTTAAGCTCCCAGACACCGTCCTTGCGATGGTAGAGGAATGATCCTTCGAAGAGTCCATGGGTGAAGTCGGGGTGGGGGGATAAGCGATTGAAAAAAGAGCTCAGACAAAATAGTATATTCTTAAGACGTTTGAAGTCATTATTAATGAAATCGAAGGCTTTGGGGTTATTATTCCATATCGTGTTTACGATGTTTTCCTCAAGGACTCGAAACCAAAACCTGCTGGTCATTTGGACGGGCTCTATAACCTCGAACCTTAAAATCTATTTCTAAGAATCAACATCTTCGTCATCGTCGTCATCATTTCACTTTCGAACGGGACGTTATAACATTTCGCCATAACGACATTACGAGAATTCAGGTACCAGTTTCATGCATTCGATAATAGTTACTAATTTTGTCCGTGTACTCAAATGAACTAACTGGCGATTGCTGAAAATCAAATGCAAACGAGGTTTCCTATTTCATATTAACTAATGGTTCTATGCGAGGAATCAAATACGATTGCCTCCCAGAATTAACTGAAATTCACGGAATAGGAAGTTGCGTTTTTATAACTACCACACAGTTACACGTGAAGAGGAAAATCACACGAGATAGTTTTTACATGAACAAATCAACAATTATTTTAAAATATTCCGGCAGTTCATTTTATGGTGTCGTGGCGAGCGTTACTGACTGCAATCGCTGAGGTCCCGGGTTTGATTCCTAGCTATGGCAAGAAATTTAATTTTTATCTGAGGTCTGGAACGAGGTAAACTCAGCGTGATGGGGATAACTGAGCCGAGGTAATTTCAATTCTCACCTTATCCATCCTAGAAGTGGTTTTTCGCTGTTTCCCAGTTCTACTCAGGCAAATGGCGAGAAGGTACCCACTACCAATTTATACTTTTCAGTCGGTCAACACGCTTTTGCCTACTTAGATTAGGCAGAGTAACTATAGTCTGTATACAGTATAACACACTTTCCTGAAAAAAAAAAACATGTAGGCCTATTAATATAATTCACTGATAAAGGGGGAATTTTAGGATTACGCGTTTCGACATTACCCTTCATTAGTTATTATGGAGTTTGAAGCCATTTTTCAGTGTTGCCTTAGTAAACAAAAGTTTGTGCTTTTCAGTCGGTCAACACGAATGTACCCAAACGAGTTGGGTTATACCCTAATCCTGAAAAAAATACATGAGATTATATGTGTCATGGCGCAGAGTGAGTAACACGACTAAGGATCGGCTCGTGGAAATTGTGTATTTGGCAGGTGTAAACGCAGTGTAGAGAGGAAAAAGAAGTATAGTGTGAATCAATTCAGTGTATAAGTTTTAGCTGGTGAGATTATTTCACACTCATCATCCTTTAATTTACATAAATCGTAAAAACTAAAAAGTGAAATGTCTTCTAAGAAGAGCAAGCAGCAGCAACAGCAGCAGCAGAAGAATCAGACAGGTAACGACAGTTCCAGTTCTACCAACTCCATAGAGGAAGTAGTACGGCGTGTGATGGAGGATTCCTTGCAGTCAAAATCATTTGTGGACCTAATTGTAAGTGCTGTAGTGGATAAGATCACGGAATGTGTATTAAGTAAACTTGAGGAAACGATCCAATTCAACGTGAATCTTTGTGAGGACCTCAAAGTTCAGATAAAGAAACGGGATAAAGAGATCGAAGATCTCAAATCGGAAAGCAACTCCAAACACGACGAACTGGAGCAATACCAAAGGAGGCAAAATCTCCGTATCTTCGGTGTGCCAGAGCATCCTAACGAGGACACAGATAATTTAGTGCTGAAAGTTGCCGGGGACATTAAGGCAAACATCGCTCTTGCGGACATAGACAGAAGCCATAGGTTAGGCCCCAAGATTGGGACCAAACCCAGGCCAAGCATAGTAAAATTGGCAACGTATCGTGCTAGGCATGAATTGTTTAAAAACAAGAAACAGCTCAAAGGTACCCCGGTGACTATCAGGGAAGATCTCACAGCCACAAGACTAGCGATTTTGAAGGCGGGAATTGCAAGATTTCAGCAATCCAACGTATGGACTTACGATGGCGTAATTTACGTGAAGAAAACAGATGGCAGCAAGCACCGTGTTACAAAGATGAGTGAGTTACCCAAAGCTTAAAGTAAGGCAACATATAGCAATAGATTGTGTTAGTAAGCAAAAGTTGGTACACCCTCTAAGATAACCCACACCACAATCTGTCTGTCTCTCTCCCGCATAACTGTTCATTGCATACCTCCCCTGCCGTGTTGCTGGTGCTATTTCAAACTGACCTTTCACTTTCCTCCCCTCAACAGCTGAATTCCACTCCACCCCTCCCTCCAAGATATCTCACAATAACTTGACCGCTAACACTTAACACTTTTCCTCATTCAATTGTATGAACACATATACAGATGATTATGTGAAATATCAAATTCGGTCAGAGGTGGGGAGGAGTATAGGTGAGTGTAAATACTTCTTAGATAGACATGAAGATAACAATAGTTTAAAAGTAATCCATTCTAATATTAGAAGTCTTGCAAAACACAAGAATAGCTTAGACGTTATTCTGAAGGCTTATGAAAATATATTTGATGTTGTGGTCTTAACGGAAACGTGGAAATTAAATAACGCAAATGTTACTAAATATAGCTGCTATAAATCGTACTATAATGAAAGTGAAATAAATCAGAATGATGGAGTAGTCATCATGATAAAAGATGGATTACAGCATGAAGTTAAGTGTGTAGCATATACAGATTTCAAATTTATTCGAGTAGTTGTTAATAAAAGCGACAACAAAATAGCAATAACAGGGGTTTACAAATCACCAAAATACAACAAAACATTATTTCTGGAGAATTTAAATAACTATATAAAAACAAATTGTCAGCTAGAAAATGAATTAATAATTGGTGACATGAATATTAATTTATTCGAAAATCAAGATTCAGATGATTATTTAAACCTTCTTAATGAATTTGATTTCAGATCTATAATCAATGGTACAACTAGGGAAACTGAAACTAGTAAAACATGCATTGACCACGCATTTCTTAAAAGTAGGCTTTCGAATGAAAATATTCTCTCTATCATCTCGGAAAGCAAAATAACTGATCACAATACAACAATAATTAGCCTAAAATTTAATCAAGTTAGTTGTCAGAAAAATAAACCAAACATTAGGAATTATCAAAGACATAAATTAGATTATGTGGAACTAAAACAGAAGTTAAACAACATCAACTGGGATAATAAACTTGGAGAAGGACATTTGGATACTAAAGTAAATATATTTATTGAAACAATACAAAGCTGCATCCATGAATCTACTAAGCAGTTAAACTCAAAGCGAGTCAAAAGAAAAGAGTGGATAACCCTTGCATTGGTAGAGTCCATTAATACTAGAGATAAATTATACCGCGATTATATGGCAAATAAAAATAATGAAGAATTAAGAGAGAAATATAAAAAATACAGAAACAAATTAAATGAGCTAATAAACTGGGCAAAAATAGATTACTACAGACATTTAGTAAATGCTAGTTCAGGAACTCCTAAAAAGATTTGGGGTATAGTTAATGAGGTAGCTCAGAGAATTAATCAAAAAGAGCAAATTAGTGAAATAAGGTATCAGAATGAAATTTACAAAAGTGACACGCAAATTGCGAATAAATTTAATGAATATTTCATAAATAAGACTACCGAGATGTCCAAATGTATAAAGAAAAGTGGAAACCCCACACTTAATATAACTAGCAATAAGAGCTCATGCTTCATGGCCCCGGTAAATTCCACTGATTTGAAAAAAATCCTAGGTGACATAAGTGACAGTAAAGCTATGGGAATAGACAATATTTCAGCAAAGGTTATAAAACAAAATATAGTATCATTAGAGAAACCGCTTTTAAATCTCATAAATCAATCTTTTACAGAAGGATATTTTCCAAAGCAACTGAAGTCAACAACAGTTAAACCAATCTTAAAATCAGGCAATACTATAGATATGGAAAATTATAGACCGACATCTCTGATTACAATAATAGCAAAAATATTTGAAAAATGTATCAAGAACAATATTTTCCAGTTTTTACTGAAGCATGACATTCTATCAGCAAGGCAATATGGATTTATAAAAAGTCGAAGTACTGTGGATGCAATTGCAACACTAACTAAACAAATACAAGAAAAATTAAATTGCTCCACACCATCACTAGGAATATTTTTAGATCTTACTAAAGCTTTCGACACCGTAGCACATGATATTCTTCTCCAAGAAATGGAAAAATATGGTATTCGAGGCACATCTCTTAATCTCATCGGAAGTTACCTTACTGACAGAATCCAATATGTAACAAGATGTTCAGTAAAGAACATATAGCCTACTTTCTCCTAAATGCATGGGTATTGTTATAACTCTTTGTCCTTTTCAAGGAGTATGATTGAATGTTGGTTGTAGGAGCTTGTTGAAATACAACGTGCTATAGGGATATTAAACATGAATATGAGGTGCCCTTTGCTAGTGCTACCTCTGTACCAAATTTCGTTCAATTCGGTTTCACCGTGTTTGAATTGATAGGGGGAATCGATTTGCACACATACTTGGCCACCATCTGCAAACTATTGGGCTGATGTTCTTGCAGTTTGGTCAGAATATGTTTTCCACATAAAGATATGGTGTTGCAAAATTAGGTAGAGACTAGATTATTAGGTTGGTCGTAATTACATTTTAGCTTTTAACATTTGGGTGGCCGCGATTACGTTTCCATCAAGATAGCGGTGATATAAAACATGACACTGAGGTGCCCTTTGCTAGTGCTACCTCTATACCAAATTTCGTTCCATTTGGTTTCAGCGTGTTTGAATTAATAGGGGGAATCGATTCTGACACAAAGATGGCCGCCATCCGCAAACTATTAGGCGAATGACCTATTAGATTGGTCAAAGGATGCTCCCTCCATAAAGGTATGTAGTTGCAAAATTTGGTAGAGATCGGATGATTAGGTTATTCGTAATTTGATTTAAGCTTTGAACATTCGTGTGGCCGCCATTACGTTTCAGTCAAGATGGCGGCGATATAAAACATGACACTGAGGTGCCCTTTGCTAGTACTACCTCTGTACCAAATTTCGTTCCATTCGGTTCCACCGTGTTCGAATTAATAGGGGGAATCAATTTTGACATAAAGATGGCCTCCATCCGCAAACTATTAGGTGAATGACCTATTAGATTGGTCAAAGGATGCTCCCTCCATAAAGGTATGTAGTTGCAAAATTTGGTAGAGATCGGATGATTAGGTTAATCGTAATTTGATTTAAGCTTTGAACATTCGTGTGGCCGCCATTACGTTTCAGTCAAGATGGCGGCGATATAAAACATGACACTGAGGTGCCCTTTGCTAGTGCTACCTCTGTACCAAATTTCGTTCCATTCGGTTCCACCGTGTTCGAATTAATAGGGGGAATCAATTTTGACATAAAGATGGCCGCCATCCGCAAACTATCAGGTGAATGACCTATTAGATTGGTCAAAGGATGCTCCATCCATAAAGGTATGTACTTGCAAAATTTGGTAGAGATCGGATGATTAGGTTAATCGTAATTTAATTTAAGCTTTGAACATTTGTGTGGCCGCCATTACGTTTCCGTCAAGATGGCGGCGATATAAAACATGACACTGAGGTGCCTTTTGTTAGTACTACCTCTGTACCAAATTTCGTTCCATTCGGTTGCACCGTGTTCGAATTATTAGGGGGAATCGATTTTCACACAAAGATGGCCGCCATCCGCAAACTATTACGCTGATGACCTATTGGTTTGGTCAAAGGATGCTCCCCCCATAAAGGTATGTTGTTGCAAAATTTGGTAGAGATCGGATGATTAGGTTAATCGTAATTTGATTTAAGCTTTGAACATTTGTGTGGCCGCCATTACGTTTCCGTCAAGATGGCGGCGATATAAAACATGACACTGAGGTGCCTTTTGTTAGTACTACCTCTGTACCAAATTTCGTTCCATTCGGTTGCACCGTGTTCGAATTAATAGGGGGAATCGATTTTCACACAAAGATGGCCACCATCCGCAAACTATTACGTTGATGACCTATTGGTTTGGTCAAAGGATGCTCCCTCCATAAAGGTATGTCGTTGCAAAATTTGGTAGAGATCGGATGATTAGGTTAGTCGTAATTTGATTTAAGCTTTGAACATTTGTGTGGCCGCCATTACGTTTCCGTCAAGATGGCGGCGATATAAAACATGACACTGAGGTGTCCTTTGCTAGTGCTACCTTTGTACCAAATTTCGTTCAATTCGCATTCACCGTGTTCGAATTGATAGGGGGGGGACAGACATTCAGAGTACACACACTCACACACACACAGACACACAGACACACACACACACACACAGACTCACACACACACATACACACACACAGACAGACACACTTTTTTCGCCCTGTGTTGATCTCATAAGTCTACTTTCATTTTTTGCAAAAATCGAAAGTAGGCTAAAAATAAATGACACATTGAGTGCACCGATGCAAGTAAAAAGGGGCATACCACAAGGAACAGTCTTAGGAACACTATTTTTAGCCTACTTTCGATTTTTGCAAAAAATGAAAGTAGACTTATGAGATCAACACAGGGCGAAAAAAGTGTGTCTGTCTGTGTGTGTGTATGTGTGTGTGTGAGTCTGTGTGTGTGTGTGTGTGTGTCTGTGTGTGTGTGTGTGTGTGTGTGTGTGAGTGTGTGTACTCTGAATGTCTGTCCCCCCCTATCAATTCGAACACGGTGAATGCGAATTGAACGAAATTTGGTACAAAGGTAGCACTAGCAAAGGACACCTCAGTGTCATGTTTTATATCGCCGCCATCTTGACGGAAACGTAATGGCGGCCACACAAATGTTCAAAGCTTAAATCAAATTACGACTAACCTATTCATCCGATCTCTACCAAATTTTGCAACGACATACTTTTATGGGGGGAGCATCCTTTGACCAAACCAATAGGTCATCAGCGTAATAATTTGCGGATGGCGGCCATCTTTGTGTGAAAATCGATTCCCCCTATTAATTCGAACACGGTGCAACCGAATGGAACGAAATTTGGTACAGAGGTAGTACTAACAAAAGGCACCTCAGTGTCATGTTTTATATCGCCGCCATCTTGACGGAAACGTAATGGCTGCCACACAAACGTTCAAAGCTTAAATCAAATTACGATTAACCTAATCATCCGATCTCTACCAAATTTTGCAACAACATACCTTTATGGGGGGAGCATCCTTTGACCAAACCAATAGGTCATCAGCGTAATTGTTTGCGGATGGCGGCCATCTTTGTGTGAAAATCGATTCCCCCTATTAATTCGAACACGGTGCAACCGAATGGAACGAAATTTGGTACAGAGGTAGTACTAACAAAAGGCACCTCAGTGTCATGTTTTATATCGCCGCCATCTTGACGGAAACGTAATGGCGGCCACACAAATGTACAAAGCTTAAATCAAATTACGATTAACCTAATCATCCGATCTCTACCAAATTTTGCAACTACATACCTTTATGGAGGGAGCATCCTTTGACCAATCGAATAGGTCATTCACCTGATAGTTTGCGGATGGCGGCCATCTTTATGTCAAAATTGATTCCCCCTATTAATTCGAACACGGTGGAACCGAATGGAACGAAATTTGGTACAGAGGTAGCACTAGCAAAGGGCACCTCAGTGTCATGTTTTATATCGCCGCCATCTTGACTGAAACGTAATGGCGGCCACACGAATGTTCAAAGCTTAAATCAAATTACGATTAACCTAATCATCCGATCTCTACCAAATTTTGCATCAACATACCATTATGAAGGGAGCATCCTTTGACCAATCTAATAGGTCAATCGCCTAATAGTTTGCGGATGGCGGCCATCTTTGTGTCAGAATCGATTCCCCCTATTAATTCAAACACGCTGAAACCAAATGGAACGAAATTTGGTATAGAGGTAGCACTAGCAAATGGCACCTCAGTGTCATGTTTTATATCACCGCTATCTTGATGGAAACGTAATCGCGGCCACCCAAATGTTAAAAGCTAAAATGTAATTACGACCAACCTAATAATCTAGTCTCTACCTAATTTTGCAACACCATATCTTTATGTGGGAAACATATTCTGACCAAACTGCAAGATCATCAGCCCAATAGTTTGCAGATGGTGGCCAAGTATGTGTGCAAATCGATTCCCCCTATCAATTCAAACACGGTGAAACCGAATTGAACGAAATTTGGTACAGAGGTAGCACTAGCAAAGGGCACCTCATATTCATGTTTAATATCCCTATAGCACGTTGTATTTCAACAAGCTCCTACAACCAACATTCAATCATACTCCTTGAAAAGGACAAAGAGTTATAACAATACCCATGCATTTAGGAGAAAGTAGGCTATATGTTCTTTACTGAACATCTTGTTTATTATATACATTAATGACATAGAAAAATCAATAAATAATCAAAAAAATAGTTCAATCATCACTTATGCTGATGACACCACTATATTTGTTGAAGGGAATACATGGGAAATAGTCAGGCAAGAAGCAACCGAAGCTTTAAAAGGGATTAAATTATGGCTGGATAATAATGAATTGTTTCTGAATGTAAACAAATCAAAATTTATTATTTTCACATTAAAAAACAATCAAAATTGCTTCAACGAGCTTACAGTACATCGGGAAAACTGTAATACAAACTGCAACTGCATAAAAATCAACCGCACACAAAATATAAAATACCTAGGAATTTATTTTGATGAAGACATGAAGTGGAGATCGCACATCAATTTCCTCACAAAGAAAATAAGGAGGACAGTTTATGTATTTCATTGTCTGAAACACATTGTCAATATTAAACTACTGAGAGATATCTACTTTGCACTTATTCAGTCTACTCTCACGTATGGAATAATTACATGGGGAGGAGCTTATCGAACTATTTTAAAAAAAGCTCAAGTAATGCAAAACTTGGTGTTGCGTATCATGTATAAAAAGGAAAGGTTATATCCTACGAAAGAATTGTATCCGGAAGCAAACGTCATGAATATAGGACAACTTTACGCGACGGAAGTCTATAAATATATCTATAAAAATAAAAATTCAGTCATCAACATGAGCCACACCTACCAAACAAGAGGTAGAACAGGAAATATGTCTGTCCTCTTCAAACCAAATCTATCTATTGCAAAGCGTAATTTTCAATACTTTATTCCTAAATTTTATAATATCCCTCCTAAAGCCATAAAAGACCAGTTACATAAATCTACAAGGTTTATACGAAACGCAAAGATATTCGTTCGAGAAAATAAAAATGTAATTAAAGATATATTAAAGTAGCTTATTCTATAAATTTGAATTACCATTGCTACCTAGCTATTTCACAACGCTTATTTTAATAAATACAGTATATGTAATATATTTTCTAACATAAACACTTAACGTTATAATTAGGTAAGTAGAACTAATATGCCACCCACAAGGCCTTGCCTTACGTGGTATAGCTTACATGTATTCTTCCCTAACTCGGCTGAATTTGATATTCATCACATAGATCTCAAAATGTACATTTTTAGACTAATACGTTTACTTAGATAATAATCAAAAAAAATAGACTAAAGTTATGATATGATGAAGATTGTACATGTTTAATATAACGGGACTCCAGTGATCAAGAGAACAAGTGAATTATACACTGTTGTAGTGCAAAGGACAATGTGTATATAGCACACACGATTTCTTGAACAATGTACGGACGTATGTCCTAATACTTAAAAAGCTATGTGTGTATATATTTTCTTGTATTGCTGGATGTAATATTGATTATTCATAATAATAATAATAATAATAATAATAATAATAATAATAATAATAATGTCAAAAAAAATAGGAAGACCAGTTTCGATCATCAAGCGATCATCATCAGATCCATTACACTTAGGCTCTAAAATATATGTTTGAAAATACGGGTGAAAATATTTACAATATGTACACTTATTTAGTTGCAGTATTGGTAATGCAACTTGTCGGTAAATGTTCGCTGTGATCTATATGACGTTTGGTGAAATGCTAAAATGAGGATAGAACTCAGGAAATTTGTCTGTTTGGGATGACTATATGGTTGTAAATGGTTAATTTTGATGGTACAAATATATACACACATGGCTGGATGTCTTCCGCAGTGCAGCCTCGAGCAAGTTCAACTTCACTCGTGCAATCGTAACAGGGCAGGCCACCCTGTTACGAGATAAGTAACCTGTACCATCAAAACTGACCATTTACAACCATACAGTCATCCCAAACAGACAAATTTCCGGAGTTATATCACCATTTTAGCATTTCACCAAACGTCATATAGATCTGAACCAGACTAAATGTACTCCTCGTTGTGTAGGATTTAGCTACCATCCCCTGAGACCAGGATTCGATTCTCAGCTCTGCCAAAGAGTTTTATTCTGGTTTGATGTACAAGAACAGTGCCGTTGACATGCAAGTCCCACATGATAGTAAAAGATTGTATGAAACAAAATGATGATGATGATGATGATGATAATGATGATGATGATGATGATGATGATGATGATAAACTTTAAGACTTCTTTCATTTTTTACAAAAATCGAATGTTGGCTAAAACCCCGTGGCACTATAGCCCATGAAGGGCCAAGTGACCGCTACTCAACCTATCGGCTTACAGATTGAGGGGGTTACGTATGGTCAGCGTGACAGATCCCTTCGTCGGTAATCTTGGATTTCGTGATTGGGGCGCTGCCTCACAGTCAGACAGCTACAACATTGTCTTCACGAGGCTGACTTTACCTCGTTCCAGTCCTCATACCCCTTACTAAAATCCCTGACGGAGCCGAGAATCGAGCCCGGGGTGTCCGGGTGAGAGGCAGACAGGCTACCTCAACACTGCAGGGACAGCTAATAATAATAACAATTATGGAGCCTTGTACCAGGCTAATGTGGCTACACGAGTTAACTTAACTTCAGTCTGGCTTCGTGGATAAGAACACTACTTCGCTACAAAAGGCCCCAGGTTCGATTTCTGGTAGAGTCGTGGGATTCTGGCTCGAAATCTGGGTGTTCATGACGTCATCATTCATTTCATCCTCATTACAACGCGCAGGTCACCAACGTACGTCAACTTGAAAGACCGGCACCATACTTCTCCACAGGACATTATTGCCATTTCTCGGACCACTTGACTGGAAATGACAGGACTATGAACGCTGTGTCGCTCGCAATGGAGCTGGTGTGTGACAGGTATACCCTGGCTGACCTGTAATGCACTTATGCAACACAGTGTGTGTGTGTGTATGATCATGCATGTCCCCCGTGGGGCCTCGTTGTTCATAACACGGATAACTTGTGGATTAGTTTGAAATTCTAATGAGGATTTGCTACGGGCACTGCCATTTAACGAGCGTGGGTGTGACGTACCCTTCACGCCGAGATTGATACGGATACGTACATTAGCTTGCTTCCACTAAATAATGATCCTCCTATGGTCGGGGCCAAAACTGATTCACTTCATCCCCTGCTTGTTCAAAGGGCGGTCACACACTTCATTATTTTTACTCCAACGGGAAATCATTTACGCATAAATCGTCCAGAAAACCGTGGTATATCGCCGAAAATTAGTCCTTTCTCTAACGTTCCAAAAATTCGGTGGACATTTTTAATAATAATAATAGTAATAATAATAATAATAAAGTCTATAGACCCGTGGTATTTTTTTGCCTGTTCCCCTATCGGGAGCGTCCCAGGTGGCGGATCGAGGGGCTCGCCGGACTTGTCCGGAGGGCTTGAGGGAAATAAAATACCTCTCGCGGACCAAAAACAAGCACAGTCAGAAAACAGCTTGAGGCAACCTCTGAGGCTCTATACCTTCAGTTGTAACTATCAGATCGTCAAAGATCGATTTCCTCATTATCTTCAACTTACTTGCATGATGGTAACGACAGTCAAGGATACTACTACCCCGGGCCCTAGTATTCATACTAGTTTTTCTCGGTCATCGGATTGTGGGGGACCGAGGACGTCATGCGGGAATGTGTCGGAGCTTCCCAAATCTCTTCGCCCAAAGGAAAAGCATTTTATTGGCACCTTAAATATCAACACGCTTTGCAGAGTTGGCAAGTTGAAGCATTTAACAGACACAGTAGACCAACTGAACATTCAAATTCTGGCACTCCAAGAAACTAGGTACAGTGATGAAAACCATTTTGAATCAGGAAACTATAGAATGTATAAAGGTAAACCAGCTATCCTCCTCCCTAACAAAATATTACAATTTGGCACTAGTTTCGCAGTGAGAAAGAATATCACGAATTCGGTATTAAACTTTACATCGCCTTCTGAAAGAATTTCACTAATGACTATCAAATCAGGAAACAATGCTTATACATTAATCAATGCACATGCTCCTACTAACAATTATAATCAAAAAGACCCGCAGAGGGTAGATGACTTCTGGGAATTACTAGAGGAGGCTACAGCTAAGGTTCCAAAACACCGTGTCAAAATTCTGTTGGGGGACTTCAATGCACAAAGTGACAAAGAGAAGAAATTCAGGACCACCACAACCGTAGGACTTCACCCTGTTCACAAAAGAACAAATAAAAATGGGGAAAGATTATCTTCTGCGAGAATTTTTATCTAAAGTTGATGTCAACCCATTTCTTGGCACTTCCGAGAAAGAAAATGACATGGAGATCCAGTAGGAGAATTTCAACTAGACCATGTGGCTTTATCCGAGAAAAATCAAAAAAAAATTATGAACGTTAAAGTCAAAAAGGGAATTATTGACTCCGACCACCATCTATCTCTTGTTAAAGTAAAGTTTCAACCCAACAGGAAAAAAACAAAATGATCAGGAAACCACGTGGCGACCCTGCATTTCTGAAACAGAACGCAGACAATTTCCTTGCGAATATCTCTATCGATTCTCCTTCAAACTGGCTAGAACTCAAGGACACACTCTTGAAAGCTTCCCAAAACATCAGCCAATCCCCAAGGAAACGCAAACATAGGTGGTGGAATGACATATGTGACAAGGCAATCGAAGCCAGAATTAGGTCCTGGCTAAACTGGAATTCCCATAAAACTGATCAAAATCGCCAAAAATTCTTCAAAACACAGAAACAAACTTCAAAAATCATCAGATCTGAAAAACGAAAATATGATCAAAACAGACTGGTGGAAATCGAAGAAGATATCAAGAAGAACAACACACGGAACTTCCACAGAACATTCAGAGAATAAATATCCAATTCCCAGGCACCTAGTCTCTGCTTCAAACGTACAGATGGGACTTTGGAAACAAGTACAGTGCACTCTCGGTAATTCGCGGTAATTAATGCACGAAATTCCGCGAATTATTGAAAACCGAGAATTATCCGCAGTTATTTTTGTTAAGCCTAGTAAAAACAAAACTATTGATTAAAATATTGAAATATGCTTGAAACGCAAAATAATAATTAAAACACTTGATTGTAGTGTCTTATAAGACATGCTAGGCTAGAGGCAGGCCTATGTGGATTATGCCTACAATAATATATATATTTTTAAGTCATCCCGTTTTGTTTCTAAGGTCGTTTATTCTAATTTTCGAGTGCACATTTCCGAAGAAAACGTTATAAGAGAACGAAAATTAATTTCGTTTTTCTATGTAACAGATAGGTGTGACTAGATTCTGTGGGAAACTTTCGGGATTTCCGTTGCATCACTCCCGCACTCGATATCAACCGGATCTCAGTTTTCCTCACCAACAGTCAAATTCCGTGCTATTTCATCTTTGCTTTCATGTCTTAAATCATAATCGTCTTTATCGGCGTCTCACTTACCCGTTCGAAATATCGTCGTTACAGATGTCGGCAAGAGCTTGCTTTTGTAGCGGTATTTTTCTCTCATGACTGTTTGACTGCATAAAGAGCATCCAACAAACATGCTCTCGGTCTCGCAAAAGTTTACTTCATTACGCAATAATCGCTGTTTACAATACGCTGTCCACGCATCCACCCTTCACAACTCACAGGTCAGCGACCTTTGAGTGTGGCTGTTGGGAAAGGGAGAGTAGGTTCCCAGAAAAAGCGCATTCCCCTTGTATTGTTTGGGCTTCGGAGATAAAGGAAATCTATGCTATGGTACCACTCGCGGCAACCTGCTCGTATGTTTCAAATATTGCGCAAGAAGGCCTACTGTTCCATCACAGAGAAACGCAGTTCAGTCTTCTCGAATGTCAATGATTTCGTCTTTACGCATTGCGTCGCTCGAACATTCTTTTAAATGACTGAGAGATTGCTTTACTTAGCATGATGATTAGTTGCCGTGAGAATTTCTATTTAAAATATATTTGGAGACCCGCGAATTAACCGCAAAGCGAATTATCCGCACGCGAATTATCGGGAGTGCACTGTAATAAGGAAAATTGTGCACTCCTTGCCTATTTCAAGAACCTTTTAAACTGTGAATCTCCGAAAGAACAATTCACCTATGAAACACCAACACCGAATCCAGATTCAGAACCCTCCACATTACACGAAGTCCAAGAAATAATTAGACATTTAAAAGACAGCAAAGCACCAGGAGCAGATGGAATAATCGCTGAAATGTTGAATGCTGTAGGTTGTGACAAACTGGCCCAGAGAATTCAAGAAATCGTACGACACATCTGGTATACTGAAGAAGTTCCAGAGGATTGGAAATGTGCATTGATTCACCCACTTCACAAGAAAGGGGACAAATCAGATATTTTTTTTATTTTTATTTATTTATCGTATGGCTTTTAGTGCCGGGAGTGTCCGAGGACATGTTCGGCTCGCCTGAGTCTGTAGCTGCTTCCAGCGGACACCCTAAAGGGTGAGCTACATGTTCCGTTCAATTTCAAGGAGTTCCAACTTTCGCCACCAGATATCAATGATACCTAGTGGTGAACGTTGGAACTTTGATAGAGCGTTCTGACGAAATCTAACCTAACAAATTTTGCTTTACACAAGTTTAGTCTGTGAAAGGATCTTTTACATGCCATAAATCTATGACATGGGACCGCCGGCTTTACTTCCCCTCCGAAGGAAGGCATACTGAAGGATTTTTAACGCTCTTAAAAAATCCGACGACTTCGGCCGGGTTTGAACCCGCTATCTTGGGCACAGCAGTTCAGCATGCTACCGACTACGCCACCGAAGCCGAATCAGATATTAATAACTACAGATGAATCTCTCTCCTCTCACTCATCTATACAATCTTCTCTAAAGTCTTACTTAATAGATTAGAGAAACAAACAGACCACCCGATCGGAGATTATCAGGCTGGATTCCAAAAAGGGAGATCCTGCGCAGAACAAAACCTAAAAACCATACTTCAGATTCGCAAAACCAAACAAACGGTGATCACATTTGTTGACTTCAAAAAGGCGTATGATTCCATGGATCGGCAGACCCTGTTCAACATATTAGAAGAATTCCAAGTCGACCGAAAAACGAGGGAACTGATTAAACACAACATCAAAAGTTACGTTCTTGGGAGAAATTTCTGAACCGTTCGATATCAGAACTGGTGTCCGACAGGGATATGGACTATCCCCATTACTGTTCAATTTAGTTTTGGAAAAAGTGATTCGTGAATGGAGAAAAGAAACTAAAGGTATAACCATTAGCAGACGTCTTAAGGACAGAATTCAGCTTGATTGATTAGCTTAAGCAGATGACCTTGCAATCCTTTCAAACAACAGACAAGAAGCAATCCACTCCAAAGAAAAATTGCATGCAATAGCCGCAAGAACCGGACTTCAAATATCATTTGAAAAGACGCAGTTTATGGAAGGCACTAAATCAAGATTTGGCAATCATCCACTAATCACCAAATACGGAGTAATTTCCCAAGTAGACAAATTCAAGTATCTAGGCGAAATTATTCAGCCAGCAGGGTTAAATCAGGGAGCTAACAAAGAAAGAACTGTTAATTGCAAAGGGCTTACAAAATCACATGGAACAGATACAACAAAAGATGTATCTCAAAGAATGCTAAATTACGACACAGCAACACAGTCATCAAACCAGAGGCACTGTATGCATCCGAAACACTGATAATTGGGGCCAGGTCACAAATGAAAAGCATCGAGAAACAAGAGAGGAAAATTCTCAGAAAAATCCCAGGACCAAAGTTTGAAATGGAATTTGGATGAAAAAGAAACCACGTGAAATTTCTCAATCCGCAGAAAAAATCACAGATACTATCAGAAAACGACGATTAAAATTTTACGGACACCTTCACAGAATGGACAACGACAGGCTGACAAAGAGAATTCTAAATCTAGTGCTAACCCTGAAAATACGCAACAATTGGTTAACAGAAATACATGAAGATCTACAAGAAATGGGCATTGCTGAGAAAACCGTCCCAGATAGAGTAAAATTTAGAAGCCTAGTAAACAAACATAAATTTGCATAGAAATCTAAAAGGAAACAAGTAGTTCCGTGAAGAACTATACAGCCTATTTTCATATAGCCCACTTATTGCAACTATCAACATACACAATTTCAGTTTGATTGCTGTAATAGATTCGTAGATATTGAGAACCGACTAAATAATTCGGATGGTCGCCATGTTGGATTTTATATATGTAGGTCCTAGAGTTATGTACTGTTACATACAGATTATTGTGTACGTGTAGTATTCAAACTTCAATCGCATAATTAGGACACTATAAGTTACAAGGAGATTTTAAAATTTCGCACAGCTGCCATCTTTAGGTTATGGAAACAATTGAAATAAATTAGATGCTAGTGGATTACCATTCGTATAAGGATTTACTGTACCAAGTTTCACTGCTCTCGGATGGTTAAATTGCGATAAACGTCCATGTGAATATTTATACTTCGCGTCGCCGCCATGTTGGATTTGTGATCACCAGCTTATTTAAAGTCCTATAAGTGAACTTGAGTTCATAGCCCCTATGAACAATAAAAAATTCAGTTTGATTGCTACAATAGATTCGTAGATATTGAGAGCCGTCTAAATATTTCGGATGGTCGCCATGTTGGATTGTTAAATGTATAGGCCATAGAGTCATGTACCATTATAGGAAAATTATTGGGTAGGTTCATTATTCAAACTTTCACTTCGATCGCATGACTACATCACAAGAAATAAAAACTTAATTTTAAAATTCGCACAGCCGCCATCTTGAGGTTATGTAAACAATTGAACTAAATTAGATACCAGTGCATTACAATGTGTATAAATATTTCCTGTACCAGATTTCAGTGCGTTTGGAGCATTAAATCGTGAGAAAGGTCTATTTCAAATTTTCTAATTCGCTTGGCCGCCATGTTCGTTTTGTATATAACCGGTTTTTTAAGTCGTATAAATGGACTTCCAGTAGTGCCCTTTATCTCCGTACAAAACTTCAGGGAGATACCGCTAATAGTTTCAGAGATACAGAATTCCGGTGAAATATTTCGCACATCCGCCATCTTTTGTTTATGTAAACAAATGAACGAAGTTAGTTGTCGGTGCATTACAATGTATATAAACATATACTGTACCAAGTTTCACTGCGTTTGGTTGGATAAATCGCGAGAAACGTCTATTTAAAAGTCGCAACTTCGCTTGGCCGCCATGTTGGTTTTGTAGTTACCAGGTTTTCAAAGATCACATAAGTGAACTTATAGTAGTTCCCTTTATCACCATACATGATGTCAGGGTAATAACGGTAATCGTTTCGGAGATATTGAATGCTGGTGAAATATTTCGCACAGCCGCCATGTTGGATTGGTGAGTCGTAACAAAATTTGAAGGGCACGGTCGAGGTCATCCGGAATAGTGCTATGAACTTACCGAGTTTCATTAAAATTGCTCCAGCCGTTTAGATTTTATTAGGGGGGGACACACACACGAATCACACACACACACACGCACACACACACGGACAAAAGGTGATCTCATAAGCCTATTTTTTCAAAATTGAAAATAGGCTAAAAACAGGCTGGACAGAAGCACGCAGAAAGGAACACGGTGAACGAATGAAGAGATATTGGGAAGAAAAGAAGGAACAGTGTGCAAAATAAGTTCAAGCGCGCTCCGTAGTTGGGCATAACGATTTAAAAACAAAAAAGTCTATAGAATTACATGGAACAGATAAAACAAAAAATCAATATCTCGGGACGCATAATTAAAATACTATTGTATGTCTACCCCTTATTATTCCCGTTTTCCAACGGGGTCGGGGATGAGATGCGATGGAAGTCTTTGTGGCGATGGTTTTTACGGCCGTATGCCCTTCCTGACGCCAACCTCATGAGAGGAGTTAATGAGAGATGAAATGAATGATGGTGAATGAAACTGGGCAAGGGTGTGGAAGGAAACGGCCGTGGCCTGTCAGAAGGTACCGTCCCAGCATTTGCCTGGTGTTGAAAATGGGGAAACCACGGAAAACCATTTCAAGGACGGCCGACGGTGGGGCTCGAACCCACGCGTCTACCGAGTCAGCAGAGAGCTTGGCCCCATGACCTAATGCTGCGCGTTAGCCAGCGTAGCCACTACTGTCGGTATAATTAAAATACTATATAACATGGTAATTCAACCTGAAGCATTATACGCGTCAGAAACCCTCAACATTGAAGGCAGATCACTAACTATCAATTGAGGAAAACATGAAAGGAAAATCCTTACGAAAATTGTTGTCCCAGTGTACATAGAAAGATTTTGTATGAAAAGAAAGATATTAGACAGTGTTACATAAAGTCAATTGAAATTTTATGGACATAATCAAAGAATAGGCAATGAAAGACGTACTTAAAGGATCTTATCTTATTATATAATACGCTAAGGCTAAGGTGTATGTTTCACAAAACTCAAGCTCCTAAACCAGAGGGAGTTAGAAGGTGTGGTTTGTACCAAAATCTTCCAAACCGTCTTAACAGTACAGGAAAAATCTTGCATTTCTTGAAAAGTCAACGGAAATATATTTATTTGTTTATAAAGTGGCCAAACAAATAAATAAGACTATAGCACCTGGCATCGCGTTTAGCCCGCATAGCACTAGAGGCGGGTGGGTAGTCAGTACACATGTGGGGCACACAATCCATTATGCGTTAGTTCTCGCACGGGTCTGCTGGTATTTAATAATTCCTCCTCACTAAAAATAAAGAACAAGTGGATAATCGAAATTCAAAATTACCAAGAAATCAACGTAACAGACAAAATTGTATGGGACCGGCCTAACTTCAGTATGTTGATGCAAACTCCGAGGTTAGAGCCACCACCACATGGACAAAAGGAAGAAAGAAAGAAAGAAAGAAAGAAAGAAAGAAAGAAAGAAACATAGTGAGAGCATGAAGAGATTTTGGGAACGGAAGAAAGCAAATTCATTATCATATATTAGATAGATTCCTTGGTTGGGCATAACGCCGTTTAAAAAGTAATAATACTAACAGAACAGTCAGAAAAGGCTGGACTCCAGATTTCCTTCGAAAATACAAATTGTTTAACGAACGTCTCGAAAACTCCACAATACCTAAAGACAAGGCATGGTAAAATTGAAAGAGTCCATAGCTTCAAGTACCTAGACGATATTATACAGATGGAAACCATTGACAAAGAAGCGAACAACAGCAGACGAGATAGGATGACTGCAGCGTTTCGTAAAACATACAACCTATACAAGAAAAAGGTCATTTCAATGCAAGCTAAACTCAGGCATTACAAGATGGTGATTAAACCCGAGTGTCTCTATGGAAGTGAATGCCTCCGAATTACTGGAAAGGCTGGTCAGAGGGAAGCAGAGATGTTTGAGAGAAAGATCCCTAGGAAGATAAACCCCGAGAATCGTGGCTGGGCAATACAGGTTGCGAGAAAGCATGAAATTGTATCGAAGTAAAGGAGGACTGTTGGAATCCATAAAGAAGCGAAGACACAAATTCTACGGGCATCTATTTAGAATGGACGAAAGGCGGTTGACAGAATTTTCACCATAATACATGATAGACCTAAAACCTCTGATAAGTGGTTTAGGGTCGTCAGGTAGGATCTGGAAAAAATGAGTATGAGGACATTGCTAATAGAATCAAGTACCGACATCAGATCTATAACTTCAAGGGCTTTTATGAAGAAGGCAAATTGAAATTGGATGGACGGTAGAAAGGAGACAGGCTGCCAGGAAACTAATACAACGATACTGGACTGCAAAGAAGACTTCCATGGATACCTAACAGTTACCTATCGTGGTTTCGAGTGGCCGTAAATAAAATAATAACGATAATAATAATAATGATAATAATAATAATAATAATAATAATAATATCGGAGCCCTTTCTCATCAAAACTGGAGTTCGACAGGGGGACGGATTATCCCCAATGCTCTTTAATATTGCTCTAGAAAAGATCATTAGGGAATGGGAACCTCATTTAAAGGCATTCAAATTGAAATCAAGAAAGAGAACCGTCTTACAGTCAAGTGCCTCGCTTTTGCGGACGATATTGCCATTATCACTAACACCAGACATGAAGCCATACACGCAGTGGAAAAATTACATGAAATTGCTCAAAGAACCGGACTACAAATTTCTTATGAAAAAACCCACTATATGGAAAGACGGCCAGAAAATAACTCTTCTTTAATCACACAATACGGTAAAATAACACAAGTCCCCCTTTTTAAATACCTTGGTGAAATCATACAGTCCTCGGGACTAAACCGAATCGCCAATGAACAAAGAATCATCAAACTGCAAAAGGCCTACAAGCTAACGTGGGCTCACTACAACAAGAAGTGCATCTCGCTGGACGCAAAATTAAGGCACTATACAACGGTGATTCTTCCGGAAGCAACTTACGCAGCCGAAACAATGGTGATCGACGGTCATTCCAAAATTAAGGATATAGAAAAACAGGAAAGGAAAATTCTCAGAAAGATTTACGGGGCAGTTAATAATAACGGTATTTGGATGAACAGACCTCAAAGTGAACTCTACCAAAAGATCCACACGATAACGGAAGTAATCAGAAAACGCCGAGTACAGTTTTATACACACATTTACAGGATGGAAAATTTCAGAACACCGAAGAAATTGCTCAACGTTATAACACGGAGTAAGGGTGGCACGGAGTGGCTGACAGAGGTTCAGAGGGACCTACAACAGGTCAACATTGAAAATTTTGAGGACCGCACCGAGTGCAGGAATAAAATCAAAAATGTTAAGTTAGATCATAGACCATCACGACAGCCTGGAAGAAAGTGGACAGCTGAGCGGAAGAAGGAGCACTCTGAGAGGATGAAGAGGTTTTGGGAACAGAAGCGGGAAAACGCCAGAAGATGAAATCATGTATTCAAGTTCAATCGCTCTCCTAAAGGGGAACAATCGATTAAATAAATAATAATAATAATAATTACGAGTTTTATGTCCCTTTAACTACTGGAGATACAGCGGCCCAGGAATTCTTCCCTGAATGGAGCCGTTAGCATGCCATTACATCTATTTACACGGATCACTCCCATTTTAATTTCAAAAAGAAACCTTGGCTCGACTGCCCATTGAGCGCATTGGCCAATAAGCAATCGCTGCTTAGCCATATGACCCACACATCACGGGGTATTGCTCTGCAATCTGTCGATTTTCTCTTTAGGCGCTGGACGTAATGTTAGTCCTAGATTCGAGAATATGCCGCTTTTTGAAACCGCCTTGCAGCTTCTTGCTGAACCTTACTTCTCTTATGACGTAGGCTATTTGTGGTCTGGACCACTGGACAACGTTGTCAGTTGTTTGCCATTCATGAAATAGATGGGGGTTTGTGTCTCGGAGCTGTCTTGAGTTGAGGGCTGCTTCTATTTCCACCAGTATTATTGTAGGTATCCATCAACGACCTGAAACCACCCTAATACTTTTCTCATGCATTGTTAGGTCGTCATTTGCAATTAGCCTCCCACATCACACCACCCATGGAGTGATGAACTTCCAGGAGACCTGTTTTTGTTGCATGCCAAACGGACAATAGTGTTATCGTCGAGTTGTGTTCTTACAATACTGTTCCGTACGCTCTTTGAGACGCGTCATAGAAAAATGTACTTGGGAATCATCTAATATTATTAATATTATTGGATTTACAGCCCTTTTAACTACTCTGGCTTTCAGAAACGCCGGGATGCCGGAATTTTGCCCCGAAGGGGATCATTAACGTGCCAGTAAATCTACTGACACGGCCCCCTTGCATTTGCGCACCCTCAAATGGCAGCTGACTGCGCCAGAATTCAATCCTTCAACCTTGGGCACAGCAAGCGAGAACGTTACCGCTGAGCCACGCAGCCAGCCATTATCTAATGTTCGACTGAACATTCAAAGAAATCGGAGAAACGATATAATTGACAAGTGAGAGTGGCTTGAAATCCAATGTTGCAATCTAGTTGTGGAAGAATGCCATTCCAGTATATACCCGTACACCACATGACCAGAAAACCGTTCCCAGGGTGAAAACTGACGAGTGGATCGTAGGATTTCGATAGCCGTCTCGTTGTAGTGGTTTCTTCTAGCAGCCTCTCAGTAACGTCATGATGGTCGAAGAGCAGTGAATCAGAATCTGAGCCCCAACTACACCCAGGACTGCTACGTGCTGATTGATTTCTTGTCGTCCATAAATGTATTCATCTAGCAGTTGTACGGTAGTGGAGAATCTATCTATAGTAGCCAGTTCAAGTAGGGTACAAATGGGCCAGTCATTCGTGGCCAGTGGTATGCGTACGAGAATCTCAGAGCGAGTCTATATAATACCACGTGACTTCTCCTTGTCAGTCTTTTCCCGGCACACGCACCCAGCACCTCGCCGGTCACTATTCTTGGCACTCACACGTTACATGTCATCCATCATGGTCCGTACGTTCACAGTTCATGACTGAGACCAGACTCAATATATCCATGCGCTGCGTGAGGAGACATTGCACACTTTATTTGAAGTGGTCACTAATATATGAAGGCTCGCTGTGTGCAGACACACCATTGCGCACGTAGATTGTACCGACCTAAACGATCCATTTATAACCGAGATGAGGAAGTAACTGCACTTTTGACCGAACGATAAGCGTGTCAATCTGTGCGCGTTTACGTCTTCCGCCAAGCTCTCTCTTCTTCCTTGTTTACATGAAACAAAAAGAATCTAGTTAGGTCTCTGACACTCGGGTCCAAGAACAGTTGGAAAAATGCCCAGTATCACATTGAGCGCAGTGGCCTATCAAGCACCCGTTGCTTGGTCTGCAGATTGCGGGGTGACACGTGATCAGCGTGACGTTTCTCCTCGGTTGTTAATCTTGGCTTTCAAGGCCGGAGAATCATTGTTCTTACCAGGCTGAGTGCACCATGTTATAACCCTCACACCGGTTCTAAAATCGCGGACGGCCTCAGGAATCGAAACCGTGGATCATAGGTAAGAAGCAAGTGTCCCTCGCATTTAATCACCCTCAAATGCCTACGGACTGCTTGATCCCGCATACCTGGGCACAGCAGGCACAGGCCCATGCCGAGACTCAAACTTCGGGTCTCCGAACGAAGCAGAGTTGGTCCCAAGGAACTCTATTTCCGTCCAGTAAGATAGGCCGCGCTGTGACCTGGTGACCTTATAGGGAGAGGGTGACGCGGTCTACAGCCTCCACTACGGGTCCAGGCTGCTTGCGTGTGCCACGCTCCGCTATCGATCCATCGAACCTAGACCTTGCTTGTGGCCTGCATTGCAGCGGAACGCACTATTCTACCACATGTATGGCTTTACCAAACAATATCCAATCGATACATTCCTGCTCGTGGGCACTATATGACCACCCAGGAAATTCCCGAAATTCTATCTAGTCACTGCTTTTTTTTTCCTCGTTATTTCTTAATATTAATCTCTTTGTCATATTACCAGAAATAATTAATCCTCAGGCTCGGTGACATTATTAAAACCAGTTTTTTTTTAATTTGACAGTTGGAACATTGGCCTAGTTTCCTACACATAAATTGTGAGTTGTGTTACTCTTAATTTGAGGTAACAATATAATCAAGTGAAAAACAATACAAAATCATAACATTAAATATTACTGTAGGAGTAAAGAAAATTATTTAATGTTGGTTGCGAACCTGTTCTAAATGTTCCCAAAACTTAACCTATCTTTTGAAAGTATTAGATCTACCATACGGTGGTTTTCCCAGATGGTTAATGCTCCAAGATAAAGCGATCAATCGAGATGATCTACGATCAGTTAACTTACAAACGTCTGAAAAAACACATTGACTCAACGATTTGTTCGTTTTTGAATGATATTTTTTCGTTTGTCCGTAATATTTGTTTATTTTTATAATTATAAATTTTATTTAATTTTTTGTTTTATTCATTTTCGGTCTTTTCAAATTTAGGTATCCACCTCTAAATTTTAAATTCCTTTCCAAATTTGTATACTTCAATCCATGTTAAGAGGGGCGGATGACCTCGTAGTTCCGCCCCTTAAAACAACAATAACTAACTAACTAACTAAACTTAATTTATTCGTCAGTAGCTAATAACAATAATGGTGTGAAGTCTCCAAGGAGACCTTCCAACAAATGTCCGAGGAGAGACCTGTTCGTCCAGTTGCGGATGTCCCCGAGCTAAACGTGGTTCCCGGTTGAGTTGAACCTGAGCCCCTTCAGACTCAATACTAGAGTGCTAACTAGTTAACCATTGAACCGATCTGTCATCAAATGAGTGTCACAGTAAACTTCACTGACCTGGTTTCGCTTCAGTAATCGTGTATTTGATTTACCCTTGAACAGCCGGAAAAGCATGTGATCGTGAACCCGACAGACCATGCAGTAATTGTCCATCACCTGTATCAAAGTTAAGAGGAGAACATGTTGTGCACACACCGTCATGTATTAGCCAGAATCAACAAAACCGATTTATATCAAGATATTCTATCATTTACCACGAACTAGCAACCCGTTATGAATGATATAACAGCTAAGGCTTTCACGGCCGGCGTTCATAATAAAGTACAAGTTTTTCGGGCTTGTAGGCCGTGGTCCAGAGAGGATATCTCCCGACGTTTCACCGGAAACTGCGTCCGGCATTATCCTTTCCTCCTGCTGACCAAGGAAAGGAGCGGAACCCTTGATAATGCCGGACGCAGTTTTCGGTGAAACGTCGGGAGATATCCTGTCTAGACCACGGCCTACAAGCCCGAAAAACATGTACTCCGTTATGAATGCATTACGTGATAAGCGCTTTTTCTTCGATGCCAATGAACTACGACCTATATCCGTTTTACGTCTCGGCATGATGGGTTAAAATAACTGACTGGGCTATTAATTATCTTATCATGGAGATGCATGTGAAACGAATTCTTATCAGACGTAATTTAAAAATGGCGAGGTGCATGAAATAAAAATCCCCCTTCCGTCCAATCTCAACTTGACTGTGCATTTTGCGGAACGAAACGTTCATAGGCGAAATGAAGAAAAGCCGATTTGCACTTCCAGGGAAACTCCAAACACAACCACTCTTCTCTGAAGTCTTAACTCAACACGACTCGACAGTTTGCTGCTGGCTGTATCTGGGGTAATAGGCTCGCCCACTAGCTAGGCTGTAACTGGGGTGATACGCTCGCCTCTAGCTAGCTCGCAAACTGTCGCCTCAGTAATTGAATGGAGATTGTTGGAAGAAATGAAAACGTAAAACACTTATAGTGGGCGATGTATTGAAGATAGATATGTGCTCTCGCGGATTTTTTGTAGAACTTTTCATGCTGAACAATTCTTACACTCATAGTATGTTGATATGTTTAGCGGTTTGCCCAGCGTAAGCTAACAAAGCGTACGGACGCTTTCACTGAAATCGTTACTGCTTGGCTTTCCTTGATAATAAATAAATAATTTTCTACAGATTTCTTCCTCGAGATATCCTTTACAGAATGGTGAAAATCGCATCAAAATCCATCCAGTGGTTCTCGAGTTTACCCGTGACATCCAAGAATCGGGGACTTTGTTTTATACTTGGTAGAGATATGAGATTCATTTCCAAGAATGCTGTACAGTTATTGGACTATTTAGTGGCTTTGTATCCTTTTGTGTGTGGTTTGTGTAATCAATGAACAGAATTGCTTTTGAGTTGGTCAATACAAGTGCGGTTAATTATATAGGGCGGGAACTAACAATTTGTATCACCCTACTGACTGAATGAAATGTTACATTAATTGGTATATTGGCTTTCACGGCCAGTGAATTAAAACTCAGCAATTCTTCTAGGTTTGCGCCGTGAAAGCCAATATACCATCTTTTTGGAAGCCTTCATAGGGAGGTTAAGGCACGTGAGCTTTTAGTTCTCGCAGTGAAGAGGTGCAGTTGCACTCTATATAAAAGGAGGTAGTGCGCAGGTCGCTACTCCTGTGGGGGTCCAGGCGGGGACACCAAGGGCCCGCTGATGAGCCAGCTTGGTGTCCTAGGCGAAACCCCACACAAGACACGGCACAAACCTAGAAGAATTGCTGAGTTTTAATTCACCGGCCATGAAAACCAATATGCCATCTTCTTTGGAAGCCTTCATAGGGAGGTTAAGGCTGCTTGAGCTTTCAGTTCTCGCAGTCAAGTAGTGCAGTTGCACTCTATATAAAGGGAGGTAGTGCGTAGTTCGTTACTCCTGTGAGGGTCCGGACGAAGACACCAAGATCTAACTGATGAGCCAGCTTGGTGTCCTAGGCGAAACCCCACACAAGACTCGGCACAAACCTAGAAGAATTGCTGAGTTTTAATTCATCGCCCGTGAAAGCCAATATACCATCTTTTTGGAAGCCTTCATAGGAAGGTTAAGGCTGCTCGAGCTTTCAGTTCTCGCAGTCAAGTAGTGCAGTTGCACCCTATAAAAAGACAGGTAGCGCGCAGTTCGTTACTCCTGTGGGAGTCCGGGCGGGGACACCGTGAGCCAGCTTGGTGTCCTAGGTGAAACCCCCACACAAGACACGGCACAAACCTAGAATTGCTGAGTTTTAATTGCATTAATTATTTACCATCAATTTATACTTTTCAGTAGGTCAACACGCACTTTGCCCAAAATGATTGGATAAATTTACATGTACCCTATCAATTCGAACACGGTGAAACCAAATTGAACGAAATTTGGTACGGGGGTAGAACTAGCAAAGGGCCCTCAGTGTCATGTTTTTTCCCCGCCATCTTGATAAATAAGGGGCAATTTAGGATTGCGCGTTTCGACCTCAGGTGAAAGCTAGCAACCAGCGAACACCTGTACAACGGCAGAGCTGTGAACAGGAACATGCTAGCGGATAAATGGTCATAACTCATAAACATTGTAGAAATCAGTGTGCATGATCTGATTTAACATATTGTGTTGTGTCGCTTAACTATTTACAAGTTCATATTATTCATACGTAGACGCAGCAGCAGAGAATAGGCTAACTTATTTTTTTTAGCCTACTTTCGATTTTTGCAAGAAATGAAAGTAGACTTATGAGATCTACATAGGGCCAAAAATTGTGGGTCTGTCTGTGTGTGAGTCTGTGTGTGTGTGTGCGTGAGTGTGTACACTGAATGTCTGTCCCCCCTATCAATTTGAACACGGTGAAACCAAATTGAACAAAATTTGGTACAGAGGTATAACTAGCAAAGGGCACCTCAGTGTCATGTTTTATATTGCCGTCATCTTGACGAAAACGTAATAGCGGCCACCCAAATATTAGAAGCCTAAATCAAATTACGACCAACCTAATCATCTGATCTCTACCAAATTCGGCAACATTATACCTTTATATATGAGGAATCTTTTGACCAAACTGCAAGGTCATCAGTCCAATACTTTTTGGATGGAGGCCATGCAAATCGATTCCCCCAATCTATTCAAACACGGTGAAACCAAATTCAACAAAATTTGGTACAGAGGTAGCACTAGCAAAGGGCACCTCAGTGTGATGTTTTATATCGCCGCCATCTTGACCAAAACGTAATGGTGGCACCCAAATGTTAAAAGCTGAAATCAAATTACGACCAACCTAATCATCTGATCGCTACCAAATTTTGCAACACTGTCTATGGCATATGGACCACATATATCGACACTACCGTTGGCTGGTAATACATTATTATTATTTTTTACCACTCTTATTCCAGACGTAATGTACTGGTGTTTCAGGATATATATATATATATACGGACTTTTGGCTTGCGAATCCCGTTCTGCTTATTGTATGGATACATGCGACATTAGCGCCCGAGTGGAGCAGGTAGAAGTTAACGATATCAACAACATACCTTTATGTGAGAAGCGTTCTTTGACCAAGCTACAAGGTCTTAAGTCCAATAGTTTGCATATGGCGGCCATGTATGTTTGCAAATCGATTCCCCCTATCAATTCAAACACGGTAAAACCGAATTGAACTAAATTTGGTACAGAAGTAGCACTAGCAAAGGGCACCTCAGTGTCATGTTTCATATCGTCGCCATCTTTGCGGAAACGGAATGGCGGCCACCCAAATGTTAAAAGCTTAAATCAAATTACGACCAACCTAATCATTTGATGTCTACCAGGTGCAACAACATACCTTTTTGTGGGAAGCATCTTTTGAATGAACTACAAGGTCATCAGCCCAATAATTTACAGATAGCGGCAATGTATGTGTGCAAATCGATTCCCCATATCAATTCAAACACGGTGAAACCGAATTGAATGAAATTTTTTACAGAGGTAGCACTAAGAAAGAGCACCTCATATTCATGTTTAATATCCGTATAGCATGTTGTATTTCAACTAGCTACTACAACCAACATTCAATTATACTCCTTCAAAAGGACAAAGAGTAATAACAATACCCATGTATTTAGAAGAATAATGTTCTTTACTGAACATCTTGTTTTAGTAGCGAGATTCACTGCGAATCATTAAATAGCCTACTAATATTAGCAAGACAAGTTATGCAAAGTATAAGAAAACCACAATTCTAAATTTTGTATATAAATCTAAAACTCAACCTTAGTGATCAGGATCTGATGATGACCGCCTGGCGGTGGAAACGCGTAATCCTAAGTTTCCCCTTGTTATGAGAATAATGAGTAATGCACTTAAAGAATTGCTTCAAAACTTCACATGAATTATCTTATTAACACTTCTCTACCAAATGGTGGGGATATAATTGGATGGCATGTTTCGCTTGTCTAGTGAGCATCATCAGATCCAGATATACATGACAAAATTGCTCTGAAAGACACTACCAAAGCCCACAATGGCAGCCACGAATTGTCATAGCCCTCCAACAACAATCCGCTAAAAGCTCGGCAAAATTTGAAAGTGTAGTTAGTATGTGTACCACTGTGAAATACTATAGCAATTAAGAACATAAAAAGAGGGGAAAACTATTTATTTTAATATCTACCAAGTTGCAAGACTGACAAATGGCAATCCCACCCACATACGGGCAACTGAAAAATTGACTTCTAACATTCCAATATGTGTGTGTTACCTTTTTGAAAACCTATGTCATGGTAGAGTGTGTATTTATAATTGAAACTAAAATTGGGAATGGGCCGATCGAGGTCGTAAGTTCGGATCCATACCGACATTTACATATAATAGAGGCGGGAAACCAGTAAAAATGGCATGCAAGATGGCTGAGGTGCAATTCTAAAATTTGTCTCACAAGGCTGAGTAAACACCGTGCAGCCCTCAGACCAGGATTTAATTTCTTGTCGGAGCCGAGAATCAAACCCGAACTTTAGGAATGGCAGCCAAGTATGCTATCCACTACATCACGAAGTGGTCTCCCAGCAGTTATGATACGTTTAGAGTGGATGAACGATCAATAGATCAACAGAAAGAGCAGATGAGTTGAACGGTTTCTAAAATAGGACTCTGTGACCTTCTAGCCAGCTCTATTTACGATGCTGTTCAGTGGAGCTTAAATGAACGACAGACACACAACATACGAATTACAATGTTAAGTCACGCTTGTGTCAGCTGGATTAACAAGTTGTAAAATGCGCTGTGACGATGGCGCTGACATCGCAAATCAGCGTGGGGGTGGAGTAACGAGCTCTCCATCCGTAGCATTGCTCTCGATTCTCTGTTGAATGAGACTTGTAAATAAGAACGCAGTCGGGATTCGAACCCGAATAGCATGCTGTCTGTGGACGTTCCACAAGAGGGCAGAGATAGTTTGTGGGTGTCATTGTGGGTTTGGTGGTGTTTTGTAGAACTGTTTTGTCTTGTATATTTTGGATCTGATGATGCTCGCTTGGCGAGCGAAACATATCATGCAATAGATTTCACCCTCTTCTGTAATCCATAAAAAATATAATATTTAATCGCATGTATTTTATTTCAGGTTATTTCATTTTCGCATATCCCAGTAATTGGGATTATATTGTGTTGACTGAAAAGTTGCAATATCAACATACACCAAAGGGGAAGATGACCCCACTGTTCCTCCCCTTAAGGCAACAACTACACCGATTACACCAATCCTCCATCCGCGGCACATTCCCAAGTCTAAAATGGAAAGGCCCGTTTGCAGCGGCTTCTGGAATAATGAGGAATTACGAACGACGTCCAGTGTCAGTTTTCAGAATAAGAGTTGTGTTTCTTTATTTTAGGGGGTTGGGACATCTTGGTCATCGGCCCCGTGTACATGAGTGTTCAATTTGATAACTTGTGATTCTGTGGTAGCTGTAAAATAGTGTGTGACTGATTGCTATCGTCTAAAATCCCATCCGAGGCCAGTATTGCTTTCATTTACTTGTGCTAGGCTCTTACCTTTTATCTATTCCGTCGGCCTCTCTTAGCCATCTCTAGTTCTCTTCCACCCACTTTACAGTGGCCTCCATTTTCTAACCTTTCAATCCCTTTGCTCGATACTTGCATTTCTTGAGGTATCGGGGTTCTGAAATTATCCTATTTCAATAACGTATGTATGCGCCACTGAGGGCAGATGATCCCGATGTTCTACCCCGAAAGCTGTAGGCCTAGTTATAACCGCCATTGCTACAGGACAGAAGACTATAAAGCTCGCACCGCGACAGGCCAGCTACAATAAACTACAATGTATGAGACAGATTTAGAACCTCATCTTACCTTTTAACGGTAAGTTATTATTATCACTTTCTTAACCGCCTTTTTCCATGCGCTGAGAGTAGTAGCCTAAAGTAGCCAAAATGGGAGTCAATAAAGGACGCCCTTTTTCAATACGAGAGATATATCCAAATGTAATGTTTTTCAATGGTTCCCTAATCCCGAAAAAAATGTACATGAGAATAATAAATACACTTGGATGACCAGTTTCGATCGTCAAGCGAGCATCATCAGATCTTTCACTCTTATGCTTATAGTATAGGCTATGCTATTTACAATAGCCTATAGACACTTATTTAATTGCAGCAGTGTTTAAACAAGCACAACCAATCAAGATATGTTTTTTGTTTGTTTGTTGATAGTGGTTGTTGACCTTTAAGTTTGTTTGCTTTGTGTGATTATGTGATTGTTATTATTTATTTATTTATCGTATGATGAAGTGATACATAGCAATTTGCAAATAATTATAGAGTAATACATAATCTCAAGTTTGTAGTCTGAAATGATAAATTTACAGCTGCAGATCCAAATGAAGAAGCCAGTCAACAGCCTCTTGAGATATCTAATAATAATAATAATAATATCGTATGGCGTCGGATGCCGGGTGCAAGCTTTGTTATTTGACACCCAAATGGTAGCGTGCATGTCGAATTTCGTTGTTCCTTGAAGCACTATGAAAGTCAAGGAGGTTAGATATCTAAGCTTCTTGAACACTATAGCGCTTTCTAGTAGAGAAATGAGGAACTTTGTGTTGGCGAAAACTCACGAGATTAATTTTGCCATTATGAACACGGCCTACTGAATTCATTGGGTTCTTTGACATGCCAACATCCTATGACATGGTGTCGTAATTGTTGCCACCTTTCAAAAATTACTTACCAAGGCCAAGAGCGAACATGCAAGCTTGGGGTTAGTAGACCGACACGTTGACCACTCACCCACCGTGGCAAGCTTGAGATAGCTGATTGTTATTAAATGGGCAGGTTACTGTGGATTGTGCCCTTAGCTTGTTCAGTGCATGCAGCGGGAGACAAAAGGTGCTCGAAAACGGACCATATCGCTCAAACAGCTATTTGGTACTAAATAATTTAATTGTTGATATATTTTTCTGTGAGGTTGGCACACTCTATTTCAGGTTGTGTTACACTGTGCTGGCATTTAGTGTTAGTTAAGGAAGCATGGTTCGTCAAAGAGAAAAAGTGAAAGGGGAGTGGATGTCCGAGCATTTAATGAAGAAAGGGAAGAACAGATTCTCTTTACAAAGGGAAGTGCTTCGGAACTGATTTGTTTGATCTGTTCAACAACAGTTGCAGGTCCTAAAAAATACAACCTGGAAAGGCATTTCAAATGCATTCAACAAATCATATCTATCAGCTATACTTTACGAACTGACTACATCTCAAAGAGAAAGAAAGGACTATATTGTATGCAAAACTTTTTTTGTAAAAACAAAGTGAATAAATGAAAAGCATGCTGAAGGCTTCTTACGAAATATCGCTTCTTCTTGCTAAGTAGGAAAACCTGTTCTCAGATGGTGAGATTACTAAAGAAAGCATATCCGCCTTTGCAGAAAAACCAGGTGATACCAATATCAAACGAGCAACAGAAAATATATCCCTATCACGAAATACAATTTTGTTAGATGGGTCTTCAAAAGTTTTAAAATCAATCAATTTACTGGCCCAAGCTCAAAATAGGCTGGCCACCCCTGCATTAGTGTTTAGAATAAATAGATTAACATAAGGCTAAATATATAAATGAAACATGAACATCAGTGGCTAAAGGGACTTTCAGTCATTCTTGTAATTAACTTAAGATAATAAATTTCAGCTTCAAAATTCTCAATCTTGTAACCTCAACAATTTCACAATACTAGGTGAATCATCTGCCCCTAATAATATTGTTTTATGCAGCCCAGCTAGCGTTGGTATCACGAAGGTGGATATTTCTTTGCTGCATCCCGTATGGTACTAATGCGCTGCAAGTAAATCCTGCAAACGATACTGAACACTAGTAGTTTTCCCTCGATGTGACCACAGACTATTACGCGTGAAACATAAAATTTCTATAGAGCCGAGAATCTTCCCTCTTGGGTTGCAAGGCGATACACTCGCTTTGGGCCAAAACTACAAACATAGAATGGAAAATAAATAACCGAAAAAAGAATAATATATTAATAAATAGCTTGCTGGGAACATGCTATAAATAGCAGTCTCTTTCAGTTTAATAGACTTTGAACTCTCTTCAGTCGTACTACTTACTAACCTTGGTAGTTGTACCTCTCCGTGATTTCCACGAATAGCAGAAAATGTAAACCGTATAGCGACCATGAATAGAAATGTGTCCTTCTTAAGATTTGGACAGGGTTCTTAGTGTGTTGAAAAGGGTAATGAAGATATAAATGCTGTAGTAGGGTTGTTCTTATAATAGCCAATTTTGAAGTCACATCTTATTTCCTTTCACATTTCATTTCATTTCATATTCATACTAATGCTGTCAGCAGGTCAGCAATAATATCTTCTTCTTTTAGCAAATCCAAAAACAGTCTCTTTTTCTTCCTTCTTTTTCTCTAATTGTTGTTTTCACGTCATAAAGATACTTTCATTAACAAGGAGACTGAATTACTAGTGATGCCACTGGATGGTTATTTTTTTATTTTTTATTTTTTAGCGTATGCCTTTTAGCGCCGGGAGTGTCCGAGGACATGTTCGGCTCGCCTGTTTTGTAGCTGCTTCGAGGCGGACACCCAATGGGTGAGCTACCCGTACAGTCGCGTATGGAGTGTTGTCTGGGGAGGAAAGTTTGAATGTAAGGACAAGGAGTTGGAAAGTAGCGGCGGTGGCCTATAGTTAGGGACCAACCCCGGCATTTGCCTGGAAGGAAGATGGGAAACCACAGAAGACCATCTTCAAGGTTGCCGGCGGGGGATTCGAACCTCCTCGCCTCCCGGAAGTGAGCGACTGCCAGCAGTCATGCCGTAACGACCACGGCTAACTCAACTACTGTCGACCAAAGTATTATGTGTACTCGAGTTTGAAGGTTGTTTGTGACGTAACCAATAGACATACATAAAATCCAATAGCATCATTATTTTTGTCGTTCTATTTTACGTTAGTTCATGTAGGTTTGGAATTTTTAATTTATATTTTAATATTTTTTATCGCAGTTGGAACACAAAAAGTGCCCGTTTTTAAGCGTGTTTCAACCATGCGTCACATTTAAGAATTATTATCTCACAAACCCTTCATTGTATCGAATCCAAATTTTAACACAAAATACATTGGAATGTTGTATAACTGGTTTATTAATTTCAAAATGTTGCGTGTCCAAGAAACAATTTTGCTATCATTTGTCTAAGGTAACGTTTTCTCGGCTTGGGGTGGTTGGAATATGTAGTTCTTGGTCGCGTTATATTCCTTATACATCAAAAAGTTATGCTGTATGACTTTAAAATACGTAAATTAATTCACTTATCTTATATTGGTTTATATTTGAACGGGGAAATACGACCTCGCCTCGCTCGGCAGTGATGGGCTCCATCTCAGCAACGCTGTACAGCCTACCCCGGAGCGGCTGGCAGGTGAATCATGCCTTATTTCCACGAACAAATACAAACCGATATAAAATAAGTGAATTCATTTACCTATTTCACAGTCATACAGCATAACGTCTTGATGTATAAGGATTACAACGCGAACAAGAGCTATATTTTCCAACCACCCCGAGCCGAGAAAAAGTTACCTTAGAAAAATGATAACAACTTTGTTTCTTGGACTCATAAAATGTTGAAATTAATAAACCAGTTATACAACATTCCAATGTATATTGTGTTAAAATATGCATTCGATCTGATGACGGGGTTTTGAGATAATAATTCTTAAATGAGACGCATGGTTGAAACATGCTTAAAAACGGACACATTTTATGTTCCAACTGCGATAAAAATATTAAAATATAAATTAAAAATTCCAAATCTACATGAACGAACGTAAAATAGAACGGCGAAAATGATGATGTTATTGGATTTTATGTAGGTCTATTGGTTACTTCACAAACAACCTTTAAACTCGAGTGCACATAATACTTTGGTCGACAGTAGATGGTAATATCTAGCCCTCGCTCAGAGCGGCCATTATTCTAATACCATGTCCCCACCTACACACCACCTTTAGGTATTACAGATGAATATGACGATGTGAAGGATAAACCTAAAGGAAAAAATAATAATAATAAAAAAAACAACATGTTCAGGAAAGAACATATAGCCTACTTTCTCCTAAATGTATGGGTATAGTTATAAATCTTTGTCCTTATCACCTCCTATGTTCTTCCTATTCGAATTGCAAAATGGCGCATAACAGTATGACATACTGGGTTTGAGCATCGGCGTTCCACCCATAGTTTATAATTTACACCAGCATCTTACAATTTAATCATCAAACACTCCAAACAACTTAGGAATTCAGTATATTGACACCGACTACTTACACTAATTGAAACTGAAACAAATTTCGTTGGTCTAAACGTATCACTGGGAGAAACACATTTAATAAACCTACTGCACAGCTAATTTTTAGTCGCGCCTATCCTTGGGGGTGAGTGCACTCTATCGGCAACAAGAGGAAATTTTTCAATTACACCGTATGCATGGGTTCACTAACTGAGAATGTCAAGGCCGGTATAGAGCGCAGCTCACATCTAGTAGGCTGTTGTTAGCTCACGCATAGTTCAACTGGTTGCTAGTAGATATCATTCGTGCAGATCCGGTGGCAACATTGATTTAATTAAATATATATTATCCGTTGCAAAATGCACAATATAACTCTCAATTTCATAACGTCTCAGTACTTAATAAACAATAAATATAAAAAATCAAGCCAAAAAAACTGTGATAGGTTTTGAGCCCCAGCCATCCAGGTGATAGACCAGAGCACTAACCACAGAGCCAACATGTCCATCCAAGGCAAACATTATCAATTTATTTACATACAACGACTTAGCGAATAATGACTTTGACTAAACGATTTCTTCACTGGAATATATATTCATTATATAACCCATGTTATACAAAGTTCATATTATTTCTATCAGTAGGCTATATTGTATGAAACATACTCAAATTAGCTAAATATAGGCCAGAACGAGAGATCAGCTGCTATCAGGGGCAGATGACCTCGTAGTTCCTCCCCTTAAAACAACAATAACTAACTAACTAACTAACTATCAGCTACTATCTTGTCTTGTAATTGAGACGGCTCTGCTTTTTAAAGTCACTTCTGCGCTATAATATCGTATTATATTATACACTAAGGTGTATGTTTCACAAAACTCAAGCTCCTAAACTAGAGGGTATTAAAAGGCGTGGTTTGTACCAAAATCTTCCAAATCATCTCAATAGTACCGGAAAAATTTTGCATCTATTCATAAGTCAACGAAAACATATTGTTTAGTATATAAAGTGCTTTTAAACAAATAAACAAGAGGATAGCCCCTGGCAGAACTGTGTCGCGTACAGGCCGGACGTTTGTTTTAGACGATTGCCCTTGACATTGAAGCCTGCGGGTGAGCCTACACACACTCACTCTCTCACCCGATCTGATGTAATGGAATTTCAGACTTGAGTAGACAGTACAGTCCACATCGAAGTATTGTGTGACGCGGAATTACACGTTACGTAGTTATGAACAGAACGTCATTATATTTGCCAATGACTGTACTCCTAGCAGTAGTGTGAAACAGCTTTGTCAATCATCGGACCGCTTGGGGCAGCTGATAACAACACAGGTACTGTAGTAACTCGCCTCCAGGCTTCCATTAAGATTTTTCACTCGTCTAAAACAAACGACCGGCCTGTACAACCCGCATAGCACTAGTGCCAAGCGGGTAGTCTGTACACATGGGGCGCACACAACCCATTATGCGAGAGTTCTCGCACGGGTCCGCTAGTTACAATATGAACTGTGAATTTTGAACGGGCCACGCCCTTTAGAACCGATTGAACGATTCTCCGTTCGATAATCAGAAATGGTGGGTCCCAAGTTTTAGATTACAAAGTTTGCATAATTCACACGGCCACCATCCTGAAATGGTACGGCTGATGACCTTGTAGTTTGGGCACAAAACGCGTGCCATATAAAGGTATGTTTTTACCAAATTTGGTAAAGGTCCGATGATTGATTTGGTCGTAATTTAATTTTAAGTTTTGACCATTTGAGTGGCCGCCATTAAGTTTTGGGAAAGATGGCGGCAATATAAAACATGACACTGAGGTGCCCTTTGCTAGTGCTACCCCCACCAAATTTTGTTTAATTCGCTTTCGTCGTGTTTGAATTCACAGGGGGGAGACAGAATACAGAATACACACTCACACATACATACACACACACACACACACAGACAGACAGACAGACACACAATTTTTGTCCCTCTGTAGATCTCATATGTCTATTTTCATTTTTTGCAAAAATCGAAAGTAGGCTAATAATAATTATAGTAACAATAACCCAATAATGGAAAGACGGCCAGAAAATAAATACCCTTTAATCACACGGTAAAATTGCAGAAGTCCGCTATTTTAAATACCTTGGTGAAATCATACAGTCCTCGGGACTAAACCGAATCACCAATAAACAAAGAATCACCAAGCTACAAAAGGCTTACAAGCTAACGTGGGTTCACCACAACAAGAAGTGCATTTCGACAGACGCAAAATTAAGGCACTAAAAAGAGTGATTCTTCTAGAAGCAACCTACACAGCCGAAACAATGGTGATGAACGGTCATTCCAAAATTTGGGACATAGAAAATCAGGAACGAAAAATTCTCAGGAAGATTCTGGGCATTTGGATAAAGAGACCTCAAAACGAACTCTATCAAAAGATCAACACAATAGCGGAAGAAATCAGAAAACGCCGAGCAAAGTTTTACACACACATCTACAGGTTGGAAAACTCCAGAACGGCAAAGAAACTACTTAACATCATAACAAAGAGTAAATACGGCACGGAATGGCTGACAGAGGTCCAGAGGGACCTACAACAGATCAACATAGAAAATCTCGAGGACCGCATCGAGCGCCGGAATAAAATCACAATTATTTGGGCAAAGATCATCACGACAACCTGCACAAAAATGGACAGATGAGCGCAAGAAGGAGCATTCCGAGAGGTGAAGAGATTTTGGGAAGAAAAGAGGCAAAACGCCCGAAGATGAAATCGTGAATTCAAGTTCAATCGCTCTCCTAAAGGGGAACAATCGATATAATAATAACAATAATAACCCAATAATTAATATTCACATGGAATCTACAAACAACAACGGGCTAAACAAATACACCCGCAGCCAACACAATAAGATACGAAACCAATTATGCAAATTGGAAAAGGCGAAAACGATATCAATAGCCTAAGCTGACATGGGGCGCCCACTAAAATATAAGTTACAATCATCTCATGACTTTGAAATGAACCACTCCTCCAGAGAAAGAGGATATGGCTGGTGCCTTGAGGCAATGATGTGTGTCTAGGGGCTGGAAGCGCGAGATAAAACATCCACTGAAGGGAATGAGTACTATAACTGGCATCAAGATGTGTTAAGAGCAATGAACACCATTCTTCATCGAGATGAATGAGTACTGGAATTCCAGAAAGGAGGACAAGATATAATAGTTAAGTGACCTGAACGATCAGGAAAAACCTACAACCCAAAAACTTTTAATTGGAAAAAAGCGTGAAAGGCCATGTCCTGTGGTTCGCATTCCACGTAAAAAGGAGGCCCCGATGCTCATGATCGCGATATTAACCGTCACGTTAAACAACAAACATCCTTCCTTCCTTGGATAAAGGTCCAAAATATTGCAAATTTAGATGAATAATCGCGCCTGTGGCACTGGGTCAACGTCTCAATGAAATATAAATCTGAAGTGTCGTATTCACAACAAGGATATACTGTAGTTACTCGAAACAAATAAGTGGAAGGTAATTGTGTCGGTCTAGAGAGTGCAGCTGGGTGTTCCCATGCACTTTATTGTTCCAAGTTAATTAATTCATGATAACCGACACATGAATGTTCCCAAAGGCTATTGATTGCAAATGACATGTCTCTAATTAGAATTCTGGAAGCGACAAATTGCGTTAGAATTACATAAATCAGGTTTATATTTCAACATGAGTTCAAAACATTCTTTAAAACAGTTCAATCTGGCGTTGCCAAGTTCTCTTATTACAGTCCAAAATATTATACAACTAGAACCTAGTTATAAGCTTACATAGAGATTTAACATTTTCATACTAGCGATATCCTTACATGAAATCAGAGTAACCAGAAATATTCAGGGCATTTTTAGGGGGAACGCGGGGGGTATGCGTACCCCTTAAACATTTGAAAACTGTTTAAGAAAAAAATATTGGTATATTTGTATCTAGTCCGGCAAATATAAGGTGCGTTCAAAAAGTAACGAGCCGTAGGCTGTAATGCGCAAACCGGTGGCGACATCGGCTAATCGTAGCGTGTGTAACGAGGTGTGGTTCCGACCAGAACGTGGAAGGTCACAGCCCGTCGCTAGAGGGCACGCGTGCACGTCACGTGACGATACAAAGCGAGCAGCAGAAAGCATCAATCGTCCAACGCTGCCAGTTGCATTGCAAACAGTGACATGGAGGCGTCAAACGAAGAGCAAAGAGCTGTTGTTCGGTTTCTGACAGCGAAAGGAGTAGGGGGAACGGACATTCATCGCCGAATGTCACATGTGTATGGCGAACACTGCATGTCCCTTGCAAGGGTCAAGGCGTGGCACAAGCGCTTCAGGGAAGGACGGGTGTCGTTAGCCGATGATGCCTGGTCTGGGGCACCCCCCTGCATTACCGATGACAACGTCCAGCTGGTTGATGCACTCATTACCCAGGACCGCCATAGCCGCCGTGGTCGGATTGAGCGTCGGAAGTGTGCACACCATCATGAAGGAACGACTGCACTTGCGGAAAGTGTGTGCCCAATGAGTGCCCCACAGTCTTCAACCACACCAGGAAGCATGTCGAATGGCCAACTGTATTGGTCTTGGTTGTACGATTGATGCATGCTGATGCTCGCTTTGTATCGTCACGTGACGTGCACGCGTGCCCTCTAACGACGGGCTGTGACCTTCCACGCTCTGGTCAGAACCACACCTCGTTACACACGCCACGATTAGCCGATGTCGTCACCGGTTTGCGCATTCCAGCCTCCGGATCGTTACTTTTTGAACGCACCTTATATAACTTCCGACTTGAAAGTTCACCGATCAGCTGGCGTCAACGCGCTGTTCACAACAGCTGGTGGAGATTTTGAGTAATCCTGGATTTAAATCGATCTATCGAATCAGTTTCTTTTGGTCGGCAACTCGGCACTCAGCAGCATAATCGAAACAATAGGCCATATAATTTTCTACTCGAGAAAAGGTTTGTGTATTTGCTGCCTTATTCGAAGAAATTTACTCGTTTAGGCAAAAATAGGTAACATACTCTAACAATCGTGAAAAGGAAGTTCTGTTCAGGGGCAGATGACCTCGTATTTCCGCCCCTTAAAACAATAACTACTACTACTGAAGTTCTGTTCTGATAAGCACACAGGCTATTGTTTGGAGATGGGGTAGGTTGTTAGTTTGTGTGTGTTGTTAGTTTCGAAGGATGAAGAAAATAATGAACTATTTAACATCCACCCAGCCATCGAAAAGGCTGAATGTTAATGAGTTAATATATTAACCCAATACGACCTTTCATTTAACATGCCACTCCATGAAGTAATAACCAGACTCTGCAAATTGCCGAAAATTGCAAGATCATGATGATTTGTCGACTACAACTGAGAGTAACCCTTAAATTTGGTTTAGAAAAAGAGCACTGGAATTATAAATAACGGAAAGAACGAAGTCTGAGTGAATACGAGGAATGTTTTGTTTTGCTTTGTTTTATTTTCAACTCATAAATCATCTCTGGTCTGGTGTAGTTAAGCTAGTACAGGTCAGTGGCATTTTAAACCTCCATGCCATATGACCATTTAAACCAGTTAGATACATCGACCGACTACAGTACTCGGTTGAGTCTATAAATTCACCGGCGCTTTTAAAATACTCCTGCTATTAACGTTCACCATACATATACAGTATAGTCAGTGACGTATTAAGCGAAGTAAATTAGAACACCACTCACCCATCTCCGCTGTACAGTATGTATAAAACATCAAAAATCAAACTTCTACACCAGTGAGGGTTCGGAGATGCGATCAGCGGCAAAATCTTATAAATTACCTGGTTATTTCATGAAAATACATACATTTCTTATAAATGGGGGCTGGTAGTACAGGTGGTGTTTCTAGTGTGCAATAAAGTCGATTGCTCCAGTCAAGCTGGCTGGTGCTTATCAGGCTTAATCGAATGGAAATCTATAAATACATCTCAATAGCATTATGTAGCGTGGGCACAAAGTAGCTTCTATTTTGTGCTCAGCAGGTGGGGTTCAAGGTGTCAAAATGTCCTACCAGGGGTTTGGCATACAAACGGCTATTCCGAAAATTGTGAAAATTTTGGGATGGTTATATTATTTTTCATGACGTCGGAAATACTTCATTTATTAAAAAATTGAGGGATAGGGATTCTACAAAATAGGGGACTGTTAATCAATTTGAACAATAAAACATTAAAGGATTGTTCACTGTCAAAACGAGTTTTATATGGTAAAATAGATTTTCAATTTGTGTCATTGTTTTGGGAGATTAAATAGATGTAATCTATTTTAATTTACCCGCTATTTTTTGTTATGAAAACTCAATATGTTGACAGCGATAAAAAAAAAAGGAATTTATTTCAGAATCTGAATGGAAGACTGGAGCTAGTATTGGGAGGGCTAAAATAATTTGTCATAATACAAAATCACATCAATATCGTTAAAAAGATTTTTGCTATCAGGATTCCCAATATCTTTGCGACTTATGTTAGAGTTGTATCTTATATGAGACTCCTCGTTTAATGAGTTTCGTTGTAATTCTGCTATTGCATTCTAAAGTTACTTGCTAGGCTCCGCCATTGCAACTCTAATAGATGGAGGGTACTCAATATGAACGATTTGTATATTCAAGATCGTGGCTGTTAGTTAGTTAGTTAGTTATTGTAGTTAGTAACTTTCTTTCGTTTTCGTGTGGCCTCCTGAGAGGCCGAGTGCAGGTCTTTCTAGTCGACGCCCGTGGGAGACCTGCGCGTCGGGATGAGAGATGGAATGGATGAAGATGAATGGAACTGGGCAAAGATGCGGAAGGAAGCGGCCGTGGCCTGTCAGAAAGTACTGTCCCAGCATTTGCCTGGTGTTGAAAATGGGAAACCACGGAAAACCATTTCAAGGACAGCCGACAGTGGGGCTCGAACCCACGCGTCTACCGAGTCAGCAGAGAGCTTGGCCCCATGAACTAACGCTGTGATTTAGCCAGCGTAGCCACGACTGTCGGTGTTGTTAGTATGAAAGTCATACTATTGTTTTTTTTTTGTCGTGTGGCCTCCTGAGAGGCCGAGTGCAGGTCTTTCTATTCGACGCCCGCGGGCGAGCTGCGCGTCGGGATGAGAGATGGAATGGATGAAGATGAATGGAACTGGGCAAGGATGTGGAAGGAAGCGGCCGTGGCCTGTCAGAAGATACTGTCCCAGCATTTGCCTGGTGTTGAAAATGGGAAACCACGGAAAACCATTTCAAGGACAGCCGACGGTGGGGCTCGAACGCACGCGTCTACCGAGTCAGCAGAGAGCTTGGCCCCATGGCCTAACGCAGCGCTTTAGCCAGCGTAGCCACTACTGTCGGTATACTACTGATACAAGTGAGGTATCTTATTTATGAGGGCTGGCTGCGTGGCTCAGCAGTAACGTTCTCGCTTGCTGGGCCAAGGCTGTAGGTTTGTATCCTGGCGCAGTCAGCTGGCATTTGAGGGTGCTCAAATGCGAGGGAGCCATGTCAGTAGATTTATTGGCACGTTAAAGATCCCCTTTGGGGCAAATTTCCGGCACCCCGGGGTCTCTAAAAGCCAGAGTAGTTAAAAGGGACGTAAAACCAATAACATTAACATTCTCTTATTTATGGCTCCTCTCTTGTCAAGTATTGTAATAATTGCGCAATTGCATCCTGGTATATTGATTTTTCAAGTTTCAACACCATGTACAGCCACCATATTGAGTGTATAGAGCGGCTGCTCTTTTTACTTAGGCCTATATATTAGGCACACTATATTCCAGTGGCGTGCGGTGACCCTCGAGACAAGTGAAACACCGTGAAGAGTAACTAATTAGATAGGCTACTCACTACAATAATAATTTTAATAATAATAGGCCTAATATCTTTATCATTTCAAAATAAATATTTTAAAGTCATATTCGTACAGTACAATAATTGTTATAACAACAATTATTAATTTAAAAAAACTGAATAATTTTTGAAGACACGTCCATGCACTGCACGATATATCTGATTAAAAATGTGATGAAAGTATAAGTTAAAACATAAACTACGGTACCATACAAATACAGGGGGCGATCAAGCTATTTTCATGGGACTTAATTAGGTGGATTTCATTAGAAAGCTAACTATTGCAATGGGTACCATGTTTCGACTTCCGGAAAATTCCGACATATCTTCGCGTTTCACATCCCCCAGACCCCAAAACCACCGTCAGTTCAAAAGTTTATATATAATTTATGTATATATGTATATATGTATCTATCTATATATATCAGTTTCTTGTGGACACGATAACTGCCGTAATTTTGCACCAATCACTTTGAATGTTTTACATAATATGTATCCCTATAAAATCTCGGCCGAGTTCGTTAATGGGCAAAATCGGTCGAAGGGGGTAAATATGGGGGGCTTTTTTCGAAAAAGTGAAATATCACTATAACTCTCTTAATATGTGAAATATCGAATCCCTTCACAGTTCATATTATGTATCGAATGAGTGCCAAAAATTTATGTTTAATAAGTTTTTGATAGCACCAACCATTGACTAATGGGGTGGAAAAAGTGGGTTTTTCGGGAAACATTAATCATATCTCTCTTAATAGGCACAATATCAAAACCGTACAAAATGGACGATATTCCCCTAATAATTACCTAACACTTTTGTCTGAAAGAATTTTTGATACAACCCACCATTACGCCAAGGGATGACAAAAATGATTTCGGAATTAGAAGAAAATGCCAAGAGCCATCAGAGGTTACCATGACAACGCTTCTAAATTGATGAGGGATGAGCTATCAGAGGTTGCCATGACAACGAGATCACATTCATTTTTAGCCTATTTTCAATTTTGAAAAAAAAAAAGGTTTATGAGATCACCTTTTGTCCGTATGTGTGTGCGTGTGTGTGTGTGTGAGGTGTGTGTGTGTGTGTGTCATTAATAAAATGTAAACGGCTGGAGCGATTTCAATGAAACTCGGTAAGTTCATAGCACTATTCCCGGCGACCTCGACCGTGCCCTTCAAATTTTGTTACGTCTCACCAATCCAACATGGCGGCTGTACAAAATATTTCACTAGCATTCAATATCTCCGAAACTATTACCGATATCGCCCTGAAATTGTGTACGGTGATAAAGGGCACTACTAGAAGTTCACCTATGAGACTTTCAAAAACCTAGTGACTACAAAACCAACATGGCGGCCAAGCGACGTTGAGACTTTTAAATAGATTTTTCTCGCAATTTAACAACCCAAACGTAATGAAACTGGGTACAGCAATTGTTTATACACATTGTAAAGCAATGAAGTCTAATTTAGTTCAATTGTTTACATAACCTCAAAATGGCGGCTGTGCGAAATATTTCACTGACATTCTATATTTCCGAAACTATTACAGATATCACCCTACAATTTTGTACGGTGATAAAGAGTACTGATACAAGTTTACGTATGTATATTTCATAAACCTGTAAAGTACAAAACTAACATGGCGACCAAGCGAATTTGAAATATTTTAATAGACTTTTCTCGTGATTTAACTCTCTGAGCGCAGTGAAATGTGGTACAGTAAATGATTTTGCAGATTGTAATGCACTGCCATCTAATTTAATTCAATTGTTTACATAACCTCAAAATGGCGGCTGTGCGAATTTTTCAAATTATGTTTTTATTTCTTGTGTCGTAATCATGCGACGTTTGGAAACTATAAATGTTTCTGCGTCACCTGCCTCCAACCATGCAAGTGGCTCCCTTAAATGAACGTCATCACGTTGCTCCACTAGCATATTTCTCAGTATCTGTAACGATGCCCTGTTGCTACTGTCCACACATGCTAACCCTACTTTCCTCTGGTGTAACACCTCTACTTGACAATCTATGACCTAAAAATGTCACTTCTGACTGACAGAATGACGACTTAGACAGCTTCAAAGTGAACCCTCCCTGATCTAACTTCTGAAAAACTATATTTAAATGACGTAGATGCTCCTCAAAACTGCGTGAACTAATTACCATATCATCTATGTAAATGGTTACAAACTCTCCTGTGTCATCCCCTAATGCGATGTTTAAAGCCCTAATTAAAGCTGCTGAACTACTCTTTAACCCATAAGGTGTTCTACAAAATTGATAAAGGTTATATTTATGACTAAAAGCTGTAAATGGTCTATCTTCGTACATAAGTGGCACTTGCCAAAAACTGGAACTCAAATCTACACAAGTGAAATACTTCTTCCCCTCAAATGTTTGCATTAATTCCTCTATTGACATAGATCTCAGCTGATCTGAACTAATTCTACTGATAACCAAACGAGCGTCTAAACAAATACGAACAGTGCCGTCGGTCTTGGGTACCGTGATCAAAGAATTAACATATGGACTGTTAGAGTGCTCAATAATCCCATCTTCAAGCATCTGATTAATTTGTGCCTCAACTGCACTCTGATAAGCGAAAGGTACAGAATATCTATGTCCTGTGAATACTGACCTATCAATAACGTTCAATGAATGTGTATAGCAATTGGCCATAACAATGCGATCCTCAAAAACTCTCCTATTACACAATAACACATCATAGAGCCGAACACATTGTTCCACCTCTATATTACCCTGAAATGCAGCCTCACGTAACGAGTCCTCTAGACTTCCGTTCGTGATCACACTGCCCACAAAACATGGAGAACCCCGCTCTACGGCTGGCGATATCTCATTTAAAGTACAAATCACACCTACAATACTACTCCTCTGAATATGGTCATTGAACGCTACTTCTACTTCAGAATCTCCCCATTTAAATTTCAAACTCCCTACATCATAACATAAGTTACCAGACACTCTACTTAGCCACTCTGAACCCAAGATAACACTGAATACTAAATTTGGAATTACAAGGCAAATCTGCTTCTCTACATGATTATTAATTTTAATGTCTACTAAAACTTGCTTAGAAATTACTTTAGACCTCTTCCCAACAGCTGTGATAACAAAAGTGCTTTTAATTGGCATCTCCTCAAAATTTACTCCAGTTCCTTTCATTTTATCATAAAATGCACTACTTATGCAACTCTTCATACAACCACTATCAATTAAAACATCTGTGTACGCCTCGGACACGTTAAATTTAACTATGGGGCTCTTACTAACCACTTCCTGAATAATACCTTCATCATTTAGTTCATGTAATAATTCATTTCTTACATTTAGGTCATAGGGTTCCTGTATAATTGTATGGACAGGGCATGCTACAGACTGAGATTCTGACCTTACTTCGCAGCCTGGTTCGCGTTTAAAGAACCGCTACAGCTGGCCGTAGTACTAGTTACTACTGCACTGGTCTGGTTGTTCTGAGTTGTGTTGTCATTATTTGGCTGTATATTACTACCACTAGGCTGTCCTCTTCCTTGACCCCTATTCTGGTTGTAATTATTGTCATTATAATTTCTCCCTTGATTTCCCCTGAAATCATTGTTTCTCCCTTGATTTCCCCTGTAATCATTGTTCCTCCCTTGATTTCCCCTGAAATCATTGTTCCTCCCTTGATACTGATTACCATAGCCATTTCCCCTGTTCTGATTTAGCTGATTATTATTATTTCTATTTTGAGCGTTGGCTCCTTCGCCACCGTTCCCTTGAACTTCTTGATGCCTGGCTTCATTAGGTCTGTTATTATTATTACCCTGGTTCCTATTGAAATTGTCCTCATAACCCCCTCTCCCTAGTGCATCAAATGTGCTTAACAAATTTTCTACTTGTGATATTGTCTTTACATTCTGGATACAAGCAGCCTCCTTGATCCTATAGGGAAAGTGCCTAAGTAGCAACCTTACCACATCACTTTCCTCCTTCAAGCCATCCAGATATTTACACACTAATACCTGCCCTAAAAAGTATTCGGTCATGGTGGAGCTTCCTTTAGGGTTATATTTACCACACACTACTCCCTCACGATGCTGCGACTGAATAACCTCATTCCAGAACTTTTCACAGAATTTCATTTTAAAATAATTGATATCAGTAAACTTGTCTCTGTAGACAGCAAACCAATTCCTCGTTTCCCCCACAAACACTTGTTCTAAAATTTCAACTACCTGGCACCACTCAATACTACCATTTTCCAACCTCTCCCCGAATTTATTTTCTATAGTGTTCATGAACTCCATTGGGCACCCCTGTCGATTGCTGAACTTACCCAGTTCTACCTCCCTGTGTGTGCTATTCACAAAAACTGGCCTATTCTGACTATTTTCTTGCCTGATCCTAGCTTTTAATTTTAACTCTAATTCTGCGATTTTCTCCTCAGCCTTCCTCTCACTACTGTTTACTGTTAATTTAATGTTTCCTTCTGATTCTTCTACTTTATCATATAGCTTTGCTTGTTTCTCCTCAATCTTGCTAATGCTCTCTCTATTACTCTCTCTTAAATCATTTACTTCTGCAACTATTTGTGAGTGGACTTTCTCAATTCTACCCCCCAGCTGTTCCTTAACCTCTTTAGTAGCTACCTGAATTTTGTCAATTTCTCCCCCCAATTGCTTTTTGACCTGCTGTGTTTCCAGTTGCACTATTTCTTTTAAATTTTCAGCCTGTGTACTGATTCTAATTTCCAACTCCTCCTGTACTTTTCCTAATTTCTTGTCTACATCTGCAATGATCTCTTTAACCTTCTCTTCCATTACTCCTCTGATTTCTCCTCTAATCTGCTCCATTTTCACACTAATTTCCTTGTTGTTCTTATCTAATTTTGCATTATTCTGTTCTATTTTTTTATTTAAAGCTTCTGTACTTTCTTTATTTTCCCTACTGTTTTGTTCTAATTTTGCATTATTCTGTTCTAATTTTGCATTTAAAGTTTCAGTACTCTCTCTATTTTCCTTACTGTTTTGTTCTAATTTAGCATTTAAGGCATCTGTACTTTCTTTATTTTCCCTACTGTTTTGTTCTAATTTAGCATTTAAGGCATCACTACTAACTTTGTTCTGATACATGAACTCGAGAAGTAAAGTTTTTAATTCTGGTTGGCCGCCTACACTCCCTGTTTCAGTATCGGGATTTACCTCCGCTACCCCGGTACTACCATCACTCGACATACTGCTCGTATCATCACTCTCCCGTTGATGACCACTACGTAACCTCATCTGTCTTTCTTTCTCATCCCCCATAATGATATACACTGATACAGACAAATAACCCCCAAAATACAGGCACAGAAATATATACCCTTCTCCTTCCACAAATGTTATTAGGTTTTCATCCCCACGTTGGGCGCCAAATGTAATGGTTTCCTTTGCCCTCACGTTGAGCGACAAATGTAATGGTTTGACTGCCCCTAACTGTTGGGAGATAAATGTAACTGTTTACCTTTGCCTAAGCTATGTTGTTTTAATGGGCGCCAAGACCTCAACGCAATGTTGAAATCTAAATTTGTATTTAACAACGTCTAGCTCTGGCAGAACACATTCAAGACTCTATTCACTCAGATCGTGGTATGATTTGATCATTAACCCAACAAACAATTGTATCAGGAGAAGGAATTGGTCTATATCTAATGCTACCTACTGAAAGCAAAGATTGCATTGTAAAAGAAATGAATTTATTATATAAAACAAGTATAGCAAAATTAATAATAATAAGTATAGCAAAATTAATAATAAGTATAAAATTTAAATTGGAGCGTTGCGATTTTAATATTACCGATAGAAAATTACGTGAAAACGGAGTTTGATAAATTGATTTTACTCTTATTTCCAAGCTATGAAGTTACTGAAATATGAAATGTAAAACAAAGAGAAATGAGAGATTGCGTATTTCTGCGTCATTTGCGCTTACCACTGGAAATTACCAAAGCATTTCCCTCGTACTTGATGAGGCTGTGTGCTTCCCACAGTCTCCTGGACGTCGTCATCTCCGTCGAAATATTTGATGATATTCTGGTAGATTAGATAATTCTATGGTCCGTACATCGGACCCAAACACTCGTCCAACCACACTGGTTAAGTTTTATAAAAGTTAGTCGTCCACTCCACGGAACATCGGAGCGACTCCCGCATGCATCCGTACTCGTTAAGTTCTACATAGATAGTTACTAACTCCACTGAACATCGGAGCGACACGCACCCGCACCCATACTCCTCAAGTATTTCACAGATAGTCCTCGTTCGACGGCGCGCTGAACGATATATGCACACGTCGGCCCCCCCCCACTCTTCAGCCGGCTTCTAGCTTACGTGGTCCTCTACTGATTGGCTGACCCACCACGCGATCTTCCCCTCCTCTGGGTCATTACACTCGGCGGGAGGGTTCCGTTTCAACAATTCGCCTTTCCTGGACGATGCGAGCCCGCTTGCGTAATACTTCCCGACAGGATTAAGCTTGTATTTGAATTCCCAGTGAGTCACGTCTCTCGATATACCCTAACTGACGAAACTCCGTAAATTTCCGTAATCAGATAATTTTCTATTATATCGTCGTTCGTAATAATTTGCATGATAGCGTTTTCTAAGACATAGAAAACCTATCTGTATGCTTATAATTTTTATAAAATGCTCCGAAAATATCTAAATAATAATTATAATAAATTAATAATAATAATAAATTAACATGAAAAATTCTCTTGGCTGAACAATTTGCCGCGTAAATAAATATAGAATGGCTTCCTACTGACTTATGCCAGTTGCATAAAAACCCCACGAAAAACACGTTACAGTATAACTAGTAGTTCCGTGAAGAACTATACAGCCTATTTTCATATATCCTGCTCCTGTTAATTGCCTCTATCAACATACAAAATTTCAGTTTAATTGCTGTAACAGGTTCGTAGAAATTGAGAACCGTCTAAATATTTCAGATGGTCGCCAGGTTGGATTTTTATTTTTGTACTATTACATTAAGATTATTGTGTACGTGTGGTATTCAAACTTCAATCGCATGATTAGAACACAAGAAGTAAAAACGAGATTTTAAAATTACGCACAGCAGCCGTCTTGTGATTATGCAAAAAATTGAAATAAATTAGATGCCAGTGGATCAACATTTGTATAAGGATTCAACGTGCAACGTTTCACGGCACTCGGATAGTTAATTCGCGAGAAACTTCCATTTAAATATTTATACTTCGCGTCGCCGCCATGTTGGATTTGTGCTCCCCAGGTTACTGAAAGTCCTATAGGTGAACATATGTTCATAGACTCCATGAACATAAAAAAAATCAGTTTGGTTGCTGTAAAAGATTCATAGTTATTGAGAACCGGCTAAATATTTCGGAAGCTCGCCATTTAGGATTGTTATATATATAGGCCATAGAGTTATGTACCATTAAAGAACAATTATTGCCTAGGTTCATTATTCAAACTTTCACTTCGATCGCATGATTACGACACAAGAAATAAAAACTTAATTTTAAAATTTCGCACAGCCGCCATCTTGAGGTTATGTAAACGATTGAATTAAATTAGATGGCAGTGCATTACAACATGCAAAATCATTTACTGTACCACATTTCACTGCGCTCAGAGAGTTAAATCACGAGAAAAGTCTATTAAAATATTTCAAATTCGCTTGGTCGCCATGTTCGGTTTGTACTTTACAGGTTTATGAAATATACACAGGTAAACTTGTATCAGTACCCTTTATCACCGTACAAAATTGCAGGGTGATATCTGTAATAGTTTCGGAGATATAGAATGTCAGTGAAATATTTCGCACAGCCGCCATTTTGAAGTTATATAAACAATTGAACTAAATTATACTCCAGTGCATTACAATGTGTACAAACATTTGCTGTACCAAGTTTCATTACATTTGGATAGTTAAATCGCGAGAAAAGTCGATTTAAAAGTCTCAACTTCGCTTGACCACCATGTTGGTTTTGTAGTCACCAGGTTTTTGAAAGTCTCATAGGTGAACTTTCAGTAGCGCCCTTTATCACCGTACACAATTTCAGGGCGATATCGGTAATAGTTTCGGAGATATTGAATGCTAGTGAAATATTTCGCATAGCCGCCATGTTGGATTGGTGAGGCGTAACAAAATTTGAAGGGCACGGTCGAGTTCGCCGGGAATATTGCTATGAACTTACCGAGTTTGATTGAAATCGCTCCAGCAGTTTAGATTTTATTAGGGGGACACACACACACACCTCACACACACACACACACACACACACACACACACACACATACACACACGCACACACACACACACGGACAAAAGGTGATCTCATAAGCCTATTTTTTCAAAATTGAAAATAGTCTAAAAATGGACCACAAATGACAAGATGGTTACCGTCCTCCTAAGACAATAAAATGTTGAAAATATGCATAGTAAGACGAAAGAAAAGTTAATTGAGCTCCAATTACATTGTAAAATGCTTTCTCGCAATAAATGAGGTCTGATCCTTCTACGAAAACCTGCATATTTTGCTTATTATAGCCTATCCCCTAGTTTGCCCGGTGAAATCTACCTCCGCCTTCCGGCGTGCCGAGAGGATTTTTTTAACAGCTTTTGCCAAAAAATCTTCCAACTTATATAATAGCATGGCCTTTGCACTCACAGTAGGTTACTGTGGGTGTGTAATATGCAATCTCCTGTTGACATCTGGTATATAGATGGCATTTTATCATAATATGTTCACCGCTATGCTGTCCGGCGCTATTGCCAAGCAGTTACGTGTGAGAAACACGGTTTCGATTCCGCCCGGGCCTGGGAATTTTACCTTCAATGGCAGATTCACTATTTGACTAACTATTCAATTGTGTTCCGAAATATCATTTTCCAGTTGCGTATCTAATACAGTTTCTATTTTGAATACTCCAAATGACGCTAGAGATACAGATGCCCTTAAAGTGTCCCGCTGTCGTTTCATGATCTGTTATAGATTTTGAAAGATTTCCTAAATGGGTGAAACCAGTTTTTGTCCAACTTGTATTCTTATCGGCGGCAAATAATAAAAAACAATTCCAGCTGAAAACAGCATTTAATTATGTACTACCAGCAAGCCAACCATGCTTCTCATACAAATTTACGGGGAAATGTGTGTAAATGTGTTATGCTTCTGAATTAAATTGGGGGTTTCCAGCGTTGTTCTACAAATTTTTATAATTTCTCTTTTTTCTGCGAATGAACGTGTTGAAAATGGTCGGGCTTATAGCCATTGATTTACATAACAGATACAAATTCAAAATTTGTACTATACACTCCAGAATAAACTTGCTCAAGTTTTCCGCTCCGTAGTTGGGTCACGGGGTGCGCCCTATGCATGGTGTCAAAGTGAAAGTTTCCTTACCCTCTATCTATTCAGTGTTGTTCTCGCCCTCTGACTATGCCTGCTGCTATCTGTTGATGACGAAAGGAGCTAGTACGCCTTGGAAACGTCCTGTTTCGACTTGCTGGGCATTAAGCTTGAATACAGGACAATGCTTTGCGGGCGTAGGACTTGTAGGAGACCACGCTATACAGTACTGCTCGAGTCTAAGCTGCGTGAACCTGAGAGGAATGTGCATCGCGGACTGTGAATAGTGGTGTTGACGAGTGATGAGGTTTCTCGGTCCGTGCATAGTACAGAACGAAATACATTGGTCGGTGACTCACTCAGTCATTCCTAACACCACAGTGGTTTGAGCAACGGCCGAATGTTAGCAGTATTGGAATAGAAAGGAATACCATATATGACGGTGGGCTGTTGACAGATCCTTCTCTTCACGCCCGACCCTTCCCTGCTCTTTCTCCTCACCCCGCAAGTTCATAGAGCTTGGACCCGAGCAGTACCTTCTCTGTGTAAGCTCTAGTGCGAGCTGAAGCACTGCTTCTTACCACGGACGCGAGGAAAACTGAGCACTCAAACAAGAGGAAATATGGCAAATAACTAATAGAATATAGACGAATTTAAGGGCAAATTCGGGCACTGAAGCAGTGCTTCACTTGCTTCATCCCAATTCACGCCACTGCTATATTCAGAGTCTTGTGAATAATGCAGGTGAGGTCCCCTACATGGTACTTCCAGTTTATCATGTTTCATTTCATTAGCGCAATTACATGCTGAGTTGTTGATTTTAAAAGTTTTAATATTACGCCTAGCAACCATCTTGAATGTTTGGAATGGCTATTCTTTTACCTTAGGTATATAGACACATACACGGTTCTACTTCATTACCAACTTTCGTTACTGTAGCTCTAAAATATTGAGAGATTCACTTATTATATTGCGAAATTTCAGGATGACCGTTGCTCACTATATTCTGTGTGACAGTCTTATGGACAACGCTAATGAGGTCCCTGTTATGATTCTGCTTACATACCAAATTTCGTCTTGATTGAGCAATAACGTTCTGGGTATTTTAAACTTAATATTTCAATTATATGCCCACCAATCTTGAAACTATGATACCACTCATCTTTTGCCTTGGACATGGCTTGCAACTTGTACTTGTACGGCTCCAGATTAATTATTAACTCTCAGTACTGAAGTTTTAAAATTTTATATTCTATAATTTCAAGATGGTGGCTGCACATAATATTCGATCTCATAAAGTCATCAATTTGGAAACGTAAGTTCCTTAGGCCATACGAGACTCCCTGTACTGTATATTAATCAGTGTGAGCATTGCTTAATTGGAGCACAAGTTGTGGAATATAATGTTCGCATGCTTCACACGGTCGCCATCTTGAAATTATTCTGTTGATGACCTTTAAGTACGGGCGTCTATCGATTTCCATACGAAGGTTTGTTTTTCTAAAATATTGTGGCAATCCAAGCATTACAGTAGTACAGTCCGTACTTGATTTAGGCTTTGAACACACTGGTGACCACCATTTGTTTTCGTTAAGATGGTGGTGATGTAAAACATGCATGTACCCCTGTACCGATTAGATTAGATTCGATTCGATTTCGCTGCTTCAAAAATATATAGTTGGAGGAACAAAATGCATAGACACGCGGATGTACTGTATGGTCCATGTAGCTATCCAAAGCTAGTTACTTTTTTTTTTTTTTTTCAAAAATCGAAAGTAGGCTAGAAAGGAATGACAGTCATGTAAGAATAGCTGGGCGTAACGGAGAGTCAGTCACGTGGGAAATCACACTGTATTCATTAAAAGAGAAATGCTTATTTCGCGGCAGAAGAGTGCCGCTTTTAATCCCAGCGAAGTATGGTTTGCTGGAGCCAAGCCGAGGACGTGTGGGCTCTATTATGGGGCGTGTGTTTTTGTAATTGAAGTAATTTGTAGCTGTCGCGAAATGTGCGCGGTACACGACGCGCTGTCACCACCGTGTCACTAGAATAACACACTTGAACTACGACTGCGGTAACCTGCTTAGAACTCCCGCTATTTACGAAGCCGAGTAAAGTAAGTCCGTTTGGTATTTCAGGGGCCGTCCACATATTACATACCGGTAATCACTTTTTGGTCGATTATTGACCTTCCTCCTAAATTAATCACGCGTAATCATCGCATCGACCACCACCCCTCTGTAATAAGTAATCACAAAGCAATACCGTATATAATATTTCTGATTTCGTCACGATTTATCCGTACAAATAAATGAAACAAACACTTCAACAAACATATATTTGAACCTATTTACGTTCTGAATAGAAGTATTCTTTGTACAAGGTTAAGTTTCTGCTAATTGTATTTTATTATTTAATCGAATAGCAACTTTGCAGAGCACGCTAAATCAATACTTCAGTTCTTGCTAAATGTCTTCTTCCTCTCTGCCCACATTTGTTTCATCCTCTCTGCTAATTTTATAAGTCGTCATCATCATCATTTATTGTACTCAACAGACCATGAAGATCCATCACAGAAAACAGAGAATATACATTACATTAGAAAATATATTCCATGACATAATGATAATAATATCGTGTGGCCTCAGATGCCAGGTGCAAGCATTGTTAATTGACGGCCGAGGGCAACTTGCATGTCGAATTTTATCGCTCCTTGAAGCGCTATGAAAGTCAAGGAGGTTAGATATCTAAGCTCCTTGACACGATAGCGCTTTCTAGTGGAGAAATGAGGAACTTTGTGTTGGCAGAAAATCACGAGATTAATTTTGCCATTATGAACACGGCCTACTGAATTCAAATGGGTTCTTTAACATGCCAACATCGTATGACATGCGTATAGTGATTTTTGTCGCCTTTCAAAAATCACTTACCATGGCCAGGAGTGAACCTGCAAGCTTGGGGTTGGCAGTCTGACACGATAACCACTCACCCACCGTGGCAAGCTATTCCATGACATAACAATAAAGAAAATAATAATAATCATAATAATAATAATAAAATCAGAGGTTCAATCACATATTATGAGAGGCATGTTTCTCGTCATAATTTCAAATATTTATTGCAGATGCTGTTCCACCTCCCTCTATCTGTAGCATCACCAAGGGAAGCTGTCGGTTTTAGTTCTTCCAATGTCACCATCACTCTATCTGTCCACCTAGTCCTTGGATGGCATATTGGGCGTTTGCCAATCAGCCGGGAGTTAAAAACTCTGTTAGCAATAGTTACTTCTGTTCTAACAAAATTGACCATTACATTCCAGCGCAGCTGGAAAACCACGTAGAGCGTAAAATGTGTTCATTTTGTTACTTGTAAAGTGAAATGTGGTTTTGGAGACGAATGATCCGAACAAGCTGAATGGAAAGAAAGAAAAATGAGCATGTTCTGAACCAAATTCAGGATAATCTATGCCTGTTGAACACCATCTGTGAAAACTTGTGTTGTACGTATTTTGTTTGTGAAGAACTGCATTTATAAAATATCATGTATTTCGGTGATGCAATTATGCTGCAGTGGTAGTAATTAGACTTATCGTATTGCATATTTAGACAAGGTATCCCGGATTTTGCCCTAGTACCACTAGCATCGACAAGAAAAAACTAAAAAGTTACTAAATTGAAAATTCTTCGAAAGTGTTATTAATTGATTTAGACAACCCAACTGAATGTATCTACTGTAAGTCACATATAAGTAATAATTTAATTCTTATGTTAATTTCTTGAAACCATTTTCCTTTATTTATCATGTTTACCAACTACCCCTTGATATTACGGATTTAGCTCAGTCTCCCCTAATTTCCATGAAACTCTAACAGAATATCTGCAATTAGTGGGATGAGATGGTGTTTCCCCCGCAAGCCTTCCCACCATATGCCCCATAAGCTCCCGACACGGCCAGCGTTTCTGAATCACTAATTTATCAGCATGAATATATGCCTACGAATATTGTAATATGTTTTTATGATGTAAATCAAATCCTACAGTAGGCTTCAAGTATGAATATTCAAAGCCGAATTGACGATGCGCCGGGCGGCCAATTGTACCGCTATAGGATTTTAATCTAAGCATTTGCGATGGAAACATGTATGCCGATTTCATCAGGCCATATTAATTATGCAACCTTGACACGTATTCCGTGTATTGTATAGGCTGGCGAACGTAGTGCAGCTGCAAACGCAAAGTACGGTTCATGTTTAAAGATCAGAGTTTGGTCTACAGTTTCAAGACAACATATGATCAGTCTTTTGTTGTAGTGTTGTCTTTCATTTATGATAATACTATTTGTGTATAGACAATAGCCATTATAAAGTTATAGTAACAGGTAGTTGGTTGATTCCTTAGTTTAAGAGCTGCGACAACGTGGCCATGTAGTCCCGTGTACTTTGGGTGTGTGTAGAATCTGTCTGATAATCGGTGTTAATTGTGATGACTGTATTAGTGGGTGATATCTCTCTTTAATTCATGTAAGGACTGTAGACGATAATTGCAAGTAGTTCCTACTTTCGTTACCAAATGCTATCGTCCACGACACCTAGCTGTAAACCTGGCTACTGCTAGATGCCATCGCAACCAGCGTCTGGTGACGAACGTTGGAACGTCAGTGCATTAATCAAACCTAACCTACACATTTTGATTCACACAAGTTTAGTTAGTGGAAGGTTCTTTTACATGACATGAACCTATGGCATGGGCCGCAGGCTAAACCTCTCCTCCGAAGGGAGCCATACTGAGGAATTTTAACGCTCTTAAAAATCCGACGACTTCAGCCGGGTTTGAACCCGCAACCTTGGGCATAGAAGCTCAGCATGCTACCAACTACGCCACCGAAGCCCCCTAGTAACAGGTATTGAACGTGTTTAATAGTGACAACATTTGAAAAGTTGCAATACCAATTGTCAATTATGCAACACTACAAATGACTTCAAAGCTCTCTATTGACAACATTTTGTCAAAGATATTAATATTTCAGTGCAGTCAAATCAATCATGGTTCCACAGACACAACGGTAAATGGCACAAACGTTTCACCCTTCAAAACAAAAATCATTCCTTTTCGCATAATTTGCATAAATGCCAACCTTGTGCGGTGAAAACCACATCATGCAAGCCTCAATGCATAATTTACGAACATCCAAACCGTGATAATCAATGTGTCAGTGCAACAAAATAGCAAATATATTTCCTCCCTATTTGCTTGCAACTCTCTTAAAATACTCACGTAAATCTCTGTGTTAGGGAGCAACTGTAGAAGGAGTTTATTTTCTACAGAATATGACTTCATAAACGAAATTGAGGCATCGTGGTTTTTGGCGCTGGTTATCTATTAGACAAAATCTATCGCGCACTGAAGCTGATATGCAGATGATATAATATGCATATACGACAAAGAAATATGAAACGAAAAAGCGTTGCTCCAATCAATTAACAGCTTACACCATTCTATCAAATACATAATGTAACAGAAATCCGAAGAGATTATAAACTTGACATAAAACTTAATCGTTCACACAACTAGTCTACTTTACATACTCGATGTATCTCAAACCTACTAATCAAACAATAAAACAAATAGCCAAATATAACAACATCGCACACAATATGGCAGATCAAATTTTATTAAGACAACCGAGGAAAAATAGGAATAATTTACACCCAATAATGAGAATAAATGCACACGTTCTAATTTTGTGAACAAGAATACTCACAAAATAACTAATCTTTTCGAGGAATCAAATTGGCATTCATAACACACTTGACATCCACCTACATAACTAAACAGGACATGTATTCGAAATCAGTGGTACTGTGTGCTGTGTTCATTGTCAAGAATCAGGGTATCAAGGGAATAACCTGGTACGAAGTGGAAGGAGGGTTAACATAGCCTACGTAAAAATGAACACAAAAATTTCACTAAGCACTGGAAGCAATCAGTAGTGTGTGAGCACATGTACGTTAACAGTCTAAGTGCCACCAACATAGAAACATATTTTAACATTTTTACCACCACGAGACAAAAGTCAGGGCACTTGATTTACAAAGAACACACTGTACATAAACACGAAAGACAACCCATCCAAATTAAACTAACAGACATTTTTCGAAAACTACTTCCCTTCACGCCATTAGACAATAGAAAGATCCTAAATTTCAGCGTTCAAGCTTAGACCTCTGTAGAGGGGGAAGTGTGTGCCAGTCTATTATAGCGGACTACTGGACGCACCGACACGGAATGCACCTGACTCTGTTTATCCACAAAGATGGCAAGCGAAGAGACGGGGGTGATCCATGGAATGCACCGACAATAGACGTTGCTTTTAGGCATAAATCAGTTGTTACATTTTAGGGGCTGAGACATCGAGGTCATTTAGCCGTGGAATTAATTAGAAACCATCCCAGAATTTTTCTGGAGCAAAAGTTGGAAACCACGGAAAACCACTTCCATGATGGCTGAAGTGGAAATCAAACCACCTCTTCTAATTTTTGCTTCGCGAGACATAATGTACCCCATTCCAGCCCTCAGACCAGAATTACATTCTGTGAAGAGACGGGATTGGAACTTGGGCCTCCAGAGAGACAGCATAGATCATGTTTGACTTCCAAGATAACTTGAAAAATATTTAAAGCAGTGAGACTCTATCAAAGTACAGAGTATGAAAATAAATGGCAGAAGCGCTCAGAGGAGCATCCACTGTGGAATTAACTCTATTTAACTTATCAGTAAAATCCATCAATTTCCAAATTGCTTCTGAGAACTAAGACAAGTTGATGGTAGATTTATACGAAAACTTGCGTATTGATCTAAAGACTATTATGACACAAACTGTAGGAGACGTAACTGGAACAGAAATGTCTTCGATTTCTCGGAGACTTGTGACTGTGCAAGTCCTCAAATCGATTTAAATGGCAGTACTGTTCAAGATTTATGCGGGCCATGTCAGCTACAAATATTGTGATTTGTCACATCGACGTTCTGATATAGCAAAGAAGTATCCCACAGAACCATCTCTCATTCACTCCACTATATTATCTAAGTAACTCGAGATATAATAGCGCACATATAATCATTGGCAACATTGCTCACGGAGAGAAAGAACGCCATTAAAATGAGACAGTAAAATTCGATCCTATATCGGAGTATTTCTCGGACAAATATATGCTCACAAGACGATTCCATAGTCCCGGGTAATATTTCTTATTCCATTTAGCTTCTATTTTATTAATTAGAAACCACCCCAGAATGTTTCTGGAGCAAAAGTGGGAAACCACGGAAAACCACTTCCATGATGGCTGAAGTGGAAATCAAACCACCTCTTCTAATTTTTGCCTCACGAGACATAATGTACCCCATTCCAGCCCTCAGACCAGAATTACATTCTGCCGCTTTTAGAGACGCCAGGGTGCAGGAATTTTGCACCGAAGAGAATCTTTTACGAACCCTCAAATGGCAACTGACTGCGCCAGGAGTTGATCTTACAACCTTGGGTACAGCAGGCAAGAACGTTACCCCCTGAGCCACGCAGCCAGTCGTTGTTGTTGCTGTAATTGATTCATTTATGGGCTTTGATTCATCGTGTACCGGGTGAGTTAGCCGTGGCCGTTACGGCGTGGCTGCAGCTGTTTCAAAACTATAATTTTGAACTATCAGGACTACCACTAATTATGTCTTTTATCTACTTCAAGACCGTGTGAGATAACCGTGGTCGTTACATCGTGGCTGCAGGCAGTCGCTCACATCCGGGAGGTGAGGAGGTTCGAATCCCCCCGCCGGCAACCTTGAAAATGGTCTTCTGTGGTTTCCCATCTTCCTTCCAGGCAAATGCCGGGGTTGGTCCCTCACTATTGTCCACAACCGCTATCTTCCAATTCCTCGTCCTTACAGTACATTCACACTTTCCTCCCCATACAACACTCCACACGCGACGGTACTTGTAGATCACCTCATGGGTGTCCGCATAGAAGCAGCTACAAACTCTGGCGAGCCGAACATGTCCTCTGACACTCCCGGCACTAAAAGCCATAAAAAAGGAAATAATCGTGTCATATAGACCCATGCTATTGAAGTTTGCCTGATATCTTGTTTCATTGTAATGGCTATACTGTAATAGTGAGTCTGTTTGTAATTGAGGCTAGGATTTGGAAGGAGGCGGCCGTGGCCCTACGTAACGAACCATCCCTGCATTTACCTGGAGAAGAAGTGGGAGACCACGGTAAACCACTTCTAGGACAGCTGAGGTGGGAATCAAACTCATCTCTGCTCAGTTTTGCTTCATGAGGCTGGGTTTCAAACCTTAGAGCAAAATTAAACTTATCGAACTCAGGACCACTGAATCCGAAGTCTCGATACGTACTCCGAGACCACAGAAGATGGCTTAAATACAAGCACTGACTCCAGTAATTAGCTGACATAGCCATTACGTAGCCACCATTGTGTGGCATCTTGTTACCCATAAAAGAAAATTAAACTTCACGGAAATGTGGATTCACAGACTTCAAATTTTGGAATAAGACCAGTACTAACATTTATTTTTTGTCTTTATCTCTCTGATACGCAATTAAATTGCTTTCAAGCCACTTTTATTCCAGTTGTACTCTGTTGTTGTGGGGAATTAGTCTCATTTTGTGCCTCTCTCTCTCTTCTAAGCTCATACACTCATTGTTCGAGAAGTAGAACCCCCTTTAAAAATAATATAATGGACTGTTTTGTTTAAAATAGCTTTGACTATACGAAGTCAAAATTATTTACAACAATACTAGTGTATTACGTTTTAGCAGCTCAGCCACTCCCCCGTGAAGGTCTGGCCTGTTGGCTTCTACAAAACGAACACTTTTTATAGTGGAATCCCATAATATCTTGACTTTATCATTGCTCAGATTTATTATTATCATGTAATTAGAAGTTTCAATTTACACCCACCACGACGTTCATATACACATGTTATTATTATTATTATTATTCCAAGATTGCGACGGGGCAGCCGCGATCTGAATTAGCATTGTGAAATTACGGGAAACCACTTCTACAATGGCATTAAAAAAGGAAGCAGAAATGTACTTTGGTTGCCCGAACTTTTCTTCTTGTGACATGGTAACTGTTCGCAATCCCTGGCGCTTTTGTTGCAGTTTCATTCAGGGACTTGGACAGTGTGGAATTTGTCTCGTAACCTATGGTATCTGAAGGAGTGTATGTATTTGTAAGAGAGGTTACGATTGGGAATGAGGAGGTCGGTTTCTTAAGTTAGGATCATTCCAGTATTTTCCTGAAGTTGAAGCGTGAAACCACAGAAACCCACTTTTAGGGCAGCTGGGGTAAGAATTGAACCCCCTTCTCCTCAGTTCTGCCTCACGAGTCTGAGTGTAACTCGTTCCATTCCTCAGACCAGAGTCAAGTTTCTTGACAGAGCCAGGATTCGAACCCAACCTCCTCGGTGACAGCCAAGAATGCTAGCAACTACGCCACGTGGTGGACATATTGTTTCCTAGGTTAATAATAATACAGTTATAATACTAGCAACCTGTCCAGGCTTCGCCCGGTATCTTTAACGGTTAACCCAGCGTAAGCACACGGGCGGCAGGCCCCAGACGCAATTAGGAAAAGCCGAGGTGAACAGTGAAACTCCAAACACATAAACATTTATCTGACTCGACACTACTCCACAGTTTGATGCTGGCCGAAACTGGGCTGATAGGCTCCCTCGATAGCTCGTAAACTAGCTCCGAAACTAGTAATTGAAATTTTTACTGAATGGAGATGGTTGGAAGAAATGAAAACGTAAAAACACTTATAGTAGGCGATTTATTTAAGATAGAGATATGCTGTCGCGGACTTTTTTTTCATGCTAAACAATTCTTACACTCATAGTAGGCCTGTATAGATATTTTTAACGGTTTACCCAGCATAAGCTTAAAAGGCGCACGGACGGCAGATTTTTCATTGACTCGATTCACTGAAATCGTTACTGCATGGCTTCCCTTGGTCATAAAAGAATGCTTTTCTACAAAATCCTTCCTCGAGAAATCCTTTACAGAACGGTGAAAACCGCATCAAAATCCATCCAGTGGTTCTTGAGATTACCCGTTACATCCAACAATCGGGGACTTAGTTTTAGACTATGTAGAGATTAATAATGAATGAATGATTCCACGCAAATGACATACTGAGGCACAGATACTGAAGAAGGTTATGACGTAAATTAAATACTATAAATAAAACGCAGTATTATGCTCGTCTGACTGTCAATGTCAGCTTACCACCAGTCAGCTACATTATGTGTTGATAATACAAATATTTTTTTAATGTTATTCATTCATGATATTTGCGTTTATGTAATGTAAAGTGAGGAAACTGAATTTATATTATTGACAGTGTTTTGATCATGCTTTTTGCAATAAGCCGATGCCTGTAAAATTGTATGTGAGTAAACTAATAATATGATTACAGAATGTGATGACCAGTGTGGCTTTAGACCACAACGAGGATGTCAGGATCAAATATTTAGTATGCGTCATGTAATTGAGTGCTAAGAGAGGAACAGACTGTTGTGTTTGTCTTTTGTAGATCTAGAGAAGGCGTACAATAGGATACCGAGGAAGAAAATGCTAAGCATCCTGAGGGATTATGGTAACGAGTGAAGGCTGTTACAGGCAATCAAAAATATTTTATGTTGATAATCAGGCTGCAGTGAAAGTTAATGGTAGAATGAGTTCTTGGTTCAAGCTTGTTACAGAAGTGAGGAAAGGCTCACCACTACTGAATCTATGTCTAAAAATATGTGGGATAAGGCATTTACAATATTTACAATATGCCACTTACAACATCGTAGCAAAAGTTAGACATATCTAACAATCTTGACAAGTTGCGCAAGTGTACAATAAACTTCTGTAACTAAATAAGTGTACATATTGTAAATACCCTAAACCCCATATATATAGGAGCCGGCCCCATGGTGTTTGGATCTGACTCTCACCCGGAAGCCCCGGGTTCGATTCCCGACTCCATCAGCGATTTTAGAAACTGACGTGAGGGCTGGAATGGGGTGCACTAGCATAGTGAGGACAATTGAGTAGCTGTCTGACAGTGAGGCAGCACTCCGGTCATCACGAAAACTAAGATTAACGGCCGAGGGGACCCGACGCGCTGACCACGCGTCACCCCAATTTCTGCAGTGAAAGTGGCCGGGCAGCGGTCTCTTGGTAGGGCTAGGCCCTTCATGGGCTGTAGTGCCAGGGGTATTATTGTAGACATAGATTCAATAGCCTGAGTATAAGTGATCGGATAATGATCGCTTGACGATAAAAACTGGTTATCAAAGTGAATTTATTATCTCATGATATTCTTTTCCGAAGGCGCCTCCGTGGCTTAGGCGGCAGCACGCCAGCCTCTTACCGCTGGGTCCGTGGTTCACTCCATGTGAGATCTGTGCTGGACAAATCGGAGGCAGACAGTTATTTATCCGGGTACTCCGGTTTTCCCTGTCACAAATTTAATTCCAGTCACTCTCCACTGTTATTTCATTTCATCCGTCATTCATTTAATCATTCCTCCAGAGGAATGCGACTGGCTTCGGCAGCCAACACAGTTTATATCCTCGCCGCCAGATGGGGGGATTCATCCATTCTATTCCCTGACCAGGTCGGTCGACTGGAAGCAGGCTGTGGGTTTTCAATTATTTTCCGAGTTAGGGAATAACACCCAATACAATTGGGTGCAATTATGTTGACCGACGGAAGATCAGGTTTGTTTTCCTTCAGGCAACACTGAAAATGGCTTCCTACACGATAATAACAAGTAGGCCTATGTATTATTTTATGTTCGACCCTCAGTATTATGTGTTTGAAAACTGTATCATAATGATGGTCATTATAACACCGTTTTTCATTACGATACAGTTTCTCCAGCCAATCAGAGCTCGTTCATTGACCAATTAGGAAACGATAATTTCGCGCATGCGCTCAAAATCCAACATGTCAGACATAAACACAACATCGAACTATAATAAATTACCGACATGGAATACCCACCGTCCATATGTTCGCGTAAATAAACTGGCGAATATGAGACAAGAAATAGCACAGTACCTTAAAATCACTAACACTAATTTCTACACAGAGCATTGTCTTCAAATGACTGCGGTGACAATATTACTGAGGGACGGCTGATGTAAACATATGGCTGCATATGACAGAGCGCATGCGTCGGCCGTTCAAAGCTCTTGAAAGGTAGAGATATAACACCCAACGCTCGCTCTGCGATCACAAAATTCCAGTAGCTGACTCTCAACAGATATTTATGAATATTTATGTTAAAACATATAATAAAGTTATAATTATCGTCGAACATAAACAGTCGTATGCAACTCGCCTATAATGGTAATTAAGACACTCGTATGGAAATTATAAAACTCGCATACGCTCGTTTTATAAAAAATACTCGTGTCTTAATTATAGCCATTATAGGCTCGTTGCATAATGTACTATTTTAAGCCAGTTCTATGTCATTATAATTGCCCAGTGTTCCTGTATCTTATGTTATTAGAAGTTTCACCACATTTTCTTGCTGAAGTGTATTGTAAATGTTAATCAGTTACATATGGAACGGCTCTCATATATAAAGTATTGAGGCCATTCTTTCAGTGTTGTCTATACTGTCATTTGTCATTTGTAGCTCTTCAGTCGGTCAACAAGAATTTGCCCAATGACAGGGCGGGGTACAATGTATAAAATACAGACTATGAATAATAAATAAAACACTCCTGGAAAAAAATACATGGAATAGTTATGATCACTACTCTAATGGGGCAATTTTAGGGTTATAATTTTTGTTTTCTCTGATTCCGTGAGACTGAACGCTATGTACAACAAAGAAACAACAAAACGCAAAGCGTATTATTAGAATCATTAAAGAAAAAATAAAGAGGACTTAATCGTAACAAAAGCCGACAAGGGTAACACAGCAGTAATCATGAATAAAGCCGAATACGTAAATAAAACGGTAGAATTCATAAATTACAGGGGAATAAATAAGATAGGGAAAGATTCTACCAATAAATTTCTAAACTAGGTCAAAAGTACGCTAATAAATTAGAGTACGTTCTCAAGAAATCAGAGAAAACAAAAATAATATCCCTTAAATTTACCCATTATAGTTGTGTTTATAACTAACATATGTATTTTTTCCAGGAGTGTTTTACATATCTTATATATAAAAGTGAAAGTCTGTATGTATGTGGGTATGTGGGTTTGCTCCGTATACAAATGTACACCGTTCCACCAATCTCAACCAAATTTTTCATACGCATAGTTTAGGACCCAGAAGGAAAGACTGCCTACATGAATTTTCGATAGTCTTTCTCATTCTTCTGATATCGGCCTATTTGCACTAGAGCAAAGGCTAATAAATTCAGAAAATTAACTTATTATTATTATTATTATTATTATTATTATTATTATTATTATTATTATTAAAAGAAAAGCGCACAATGTGCAAATACATATTTGTACAAATGATCAATTATGCTAATGCCAGTCTAATTATTGAGGTTGTCCTCATTTTGCAGTTTTGTGTGTGGTACCTTTCACAATGATCGTTGCACAGGTCACATACACAGTCTTCATTCGGTAGGTGGAATTTCTTGGCCGGCCATCTCTATGGCAACAGTAGCACAAGACGAGTCCACCAAGTTTCATTCTATCTCGGTAAGAGGCCATGCCACTCAATTTTCTCAACGGCAACACTACCTCAAGAAGTGATCACCAGGTTTCCACCTGTCTCTGTAAGGGGACATGCTACTCCATTTTCTCCATGATTACAGTCAAGACGTAAACACCAGGTCATGGGCCTCCATTTTCTATCCAAACCACGGTAAGAACATTAGGAATATGAACGCCTTAAAAATCTGAATACGTGGTTTTCTTAAAATTTTATTAACAGGGGTCGATGTAGGGAATTAAAATAATAATAATAAAAACAAATACATCGGCTAACCCTGCACGCGACCTAACGTAACAACGGCTATAGATATCATCACGAAACTTAGTATTAAGATTAAATGAGCTTAAATGATTATGTTATTGTTGATTGATTTAGAGGCTTGGCTACATCATGGCCATGTAGCCCCATGAACTTAAGTGTGTATGATTTCTTTCTGATAACCAGTGTTACTGTGATGGCTGTAGTAGTGTGTGTATTTGTAATTCAGGTGAGGATTAAAAATGAGGTTGCTGTTGCCTTCAGTAAGATACTATCCTTGTATTTGCTTCGAGTAGAAGTGGGAAACCAGGGAAAACATCTTTCAAGTTTTGCCACGGGAGGCGCAGTGTACCCCTTTCCAGCTCTCAGACCAGAATTAAAATTTCTTGGCAGAGCCGGATTCAAACTCGGACTTCCAAGGCGACAGCCGAGAATGTCAGCCGCTAATCCACGTGGTCGTCTAAATGTGACATTTTGGGGCTAATGTCATACTCTTGATGCCGCTGCTGTTACGGGAAATTTTGAATCTTTACCTTATGACGGAAGGTATCACGCGCAATATATTGTATTGTTGTGTTATACTCTCCGTTAAGGTGTGTTCTAATACTAATATGTTTACGTTTATGTTTTATTAATCCTAATGTTTTTATGCTGCATTGTTTTAATTGTTGACATTGTTAACCTGTACCGGCTATCTTTTGTATTACAAATCAGGAATACAGTAACTGTGATAAGATTTGACTAAGACTAACAGAACCAGAATAATGTGTAGCAACCAAAATGAAACAATAACCTAAAATGATTAACCACGGAGTGATCACTCCCTCTTTTCTACTTAAGACATGACTATGAGAGTAAATAATTTGTACGGAACATTACCTCCTTCACTGTCCACAACAGATACAGTACCGTAGCAAACCTACAGGTAACTGACGTCACCAATAATTCTCATAGTAATCATTAGAAGCAATGACCAGGCTCCTTTTGTACTTAAACATGGGTGCTTTCAAATTACGTTTTTCGTACATCAAAAAACAACAACCATACTAATATATAGAAGTGAGATGGTATGTGTATGTGTGTCTGTGTATTACTCGATCACCAAAGAACCACTGGTCCGATTTATATGAAATTTTATATGGAAGTAGCTGATTTTCCTGGTTAATATATAGGCTACTTTTGATTTCAATACTTTGCACTATTTAAAGATGGCGACCATTAAAGTGACGTCACAACACCATTTGGTTTCAAACATTCATATTTCAATTTCAAATAAAAATAAAACGCTAAGAAATAGCAAACTTTTGATGGCATATACTAGGTTTAAAATTTAAATTTCTATCAGAATGGTCCTTATCATTTTTCGTGTATCTCCAATTGTTAGCGAGTAAAACCTAATTGTCTGCTATAAAACAAGGTCACTGCCAAGCGGTGTAGCTGGACAAAATGTTCCATCCTAACTCTCCCTCCGCGCAGCACCTCGCCTATCCCCTGTTTTAACTGTCACCTTCACAATTCAATTTATTATGACCAGTAGCGAAACACGGGTACTTCAGCTAGTATATACACACATCAAAAAAAGTTTTGCATCACCTCGGTTCCAAGAGTTCCGGAACCGTTAAATACAAAGGGAATAGAGATCAACACAAACAACATTTCAGCTCGTTTTATTGCTCATGAGACCCACACATAGCATGTTGTACCATCATACAGCTAGACTTTCAGCATTTGTGGTCCAGATTGCAGTACACACCACTACCTCTAATACCCAGTAGCACGTCCTCTTGCATTGATGCATGCCTGTATTTGCCGTGGCATACTATCCACAAGTTCATCAAGACACTGTTGGTCCAAATTGTCCCACTCCTCAACGACAATTCGGCGTAAATCTCTCAGAGTGGTTGGTGGGTCAAGACGTCCATAAACAGCCCTTTTCAACATATCCCAGGCATGTTCGATAGGGTTCATGTCTGGCGAACATGCTGGCCACTGTAGTCGAGCGATGTCGTTATCTTGAAGGAACGCATTCACAAGATGTGCACGATGAGGTCGAGAATTGTCGTCCATGAAGACAAATGCCTCTCCAATATTCTGCCGATATGGTTGCACTATGGGTCGGAGGATGTCATTCAGGTATCGTAAAGCCGTTTCGGAGCCTTCCATGACCACCAGTGGCGTACGTCGGCCCCACATAATGCCACCCCAAAACATCAGGGAACCACCACCTTGCTGCACTCGCTGGACAGTGTGTCTAAGACGTTCAGCCTGACCAGGGTGCCTCCAAACACGTCTCCGACGATTGTCTGGTTGAAGGCATATGCGACACTCATCGGTGAAGAGAACGTGATGCCAATTCCGTGGGGTCCATTCAGCATGTTGTTGGGCCCATCTGTACCGCGCTGCATGGTGTCGGGGTTGCAAAGCTGGACCTCGCCATGGACGTCGGGAGTGAAGTTGCGCATCATGCAGCCTATTGCGCACAGTTTGAGTTGAAACACGACGTCCTGTGGCTGAACGAAACGCATTATTCAACATGGTGGCATTGCTGTCAGGGTTCCTCCGAGCGGCAATCCGTAAGTAGCGGTCATCCACTACAGTAGTAGCCCTTGGGCGGCCTGAGCGAGGCCTGTCATCGACAGTTCCTGTATCTCTGTACCTCCTCCATGTCCGAACAACATCGCTTTGGTTCACTCTGAGACGCCTGGAAACTTCCCTTGTTGAGAGCCCTTCTTGACACAAAGTAACAATACGGACGCGATCGAACTGCGGTATTGACCTTCTAGGCATGGTAGAACTACAGACAACATGAGCAGCGTACCTTCGTCCTGGTGGAATGACTGGAACTGATCGGCTGTCGTACCCCCTCCGTCTAATAGGCCCTGCTCATGCATGGTTGTTTACATCTTTGAGCAGTTTTAGTGACATCTATGAACAGTCAAAGGGACTGTATCTTGGATACAATATACACAGTCAACGTCTATATGCCGGAGATCTGGGAACCGAGGTGATGCAAAACTTTTTTTGATGTGTATATATATATATACGAGTAATACTGTATACATTGTACCCCACCCAGTAATTGTGCAAATTCGTGTTTTACTGACTGAAGAGTTACAAATTATGGCTCTAACATAGTTTACAATGAAAGATAAGCTGTCATTTGAAATTATAATAATACAGTATACACTCTCATTAAAATGGCATAAAAGTATAGATATCTTGGCAGTTTACTGATGGTAAATACATATGATGGAAGTCTTTACGAGCATAGAACGTTTTGTGAAAGTGAGCCTCCGTCTACCCTGTGGTGATAAGGAGCAAAGTCCGGACGACAAGCGCTTCCGTTACGGCAAAGCTCGTAACTTCGGCAGGTCGAAGGCGTACAGCGGAAAGTCTAAGTCATAACCGGGAGCTCTCTACAAGAAACCCCTAAAAAGTTGTTTCCTTAAAAAATTGAATGTTAGAAGAGGTAACAGATTTAGTTCGACACCCCCAAAGGAATGCGTAGACATCAACCATTTTGAAAATGGTAAACAGTTATTATCCATAATGATTGATAGTAATCAGAAACTGAAATCCACCTTATCAATACTGGGATAAGGCGGATTTCAATTTCCCCAAAGGAACCCAAATACATCTAAGAGTTTACGGTAGTACGTAGTGCCAAATAATCTTCTAAAGTTCATTGTTTACTTTAATCTGGTTCAGTTAGATGCTTGAGTATGCAGATACTTAATCCTAAATTAAGTCCATCCGAAAGTCACTGGAAAATATGAAATTCCCAAATGTGAGCTATTGATTTTATACAATAGTCTGTCTATCATTACAAGGAAACAACGACTTGGCACTTTACACTATCTATCACCTTCGAGAGAAGACGGGGAATAGCCTGGTGTCACCCGTACCTTCAGTGGATAAAAAGAAAAGAACGGCAATTAATTATTTAATTTCTATTTAATTATTTATTTATTTTTACATTTGATTATTTAATTATTTGATCATACATTCAGTCAATTATTTATTATATATTTATTTATGTATTTATTTATCGAAATTTGATGTTTTTCAATCGGCCAACACGATTGTACCCGATAGTGATGGATTTATTAATCTCATGTAATTGATTTTCAGGATTAGGGAATAATCCACCACAATTGGGTACAATCGTGTTGACCGACTGAAAAATATTAAATTTCGATTACTATAGTAATACTGAAAATGGCTTCAAACACCATAATTAATTAATTAATTTATTTATTTATTTATTTATATGCTTGTTTGTTTGTTTAGTTTATTTACCTATATATTTATGTATACATGCACACACACATTGCTCCCCAATTGGTGACATAACCCTATTTTTAGCCTACTTTCGATTTTTGCAAAAAATGAAAGTAGACTTATGAGATCACTACAGGGCGAAAAAAAAGTGTGTCTGTGTGTGTGTGTGTGTGTGTGTGTGTGTCTGTGTGTGTGTGTGTGTGTGTGTGTGTGGTTGTGTGTACTCTGAATGTCTGTCCCCCCCTATCAATTCGAACACGGTGAGCGAAAATTGAACGAAATTTGGTACAAAGGTAGCACTAGCAAAGGACACCTCAGTGTCATGTTTTATATCGCCGCCATCTTGACGGAAACGTAATGGCGGCCACACAAATGTTAAAAGCTTAAATCAAATTACGACTAACCTAATCATCCGATCTCTACCAAATTTTGCAACAACATACCTTTATGGGGGCAGCATCCTTTGACCAAACTAATAGATCATCAGCCTAATAGTTTGCGGATGGCGGCCATCTTTGTGTGAAAATCGATTGCCCCTATTAATTCGAACACGGTGAAACCGAATGGAACGAAATTTGGTACAGAGGTAGTACTAGCAAAGGGCACCCCAGTGTCATGTTTTATATCGCCGTCATCTTGACGGAAACGTAATGGCGGCCACACAAATGTTCAAAGCTTAAATCAAATTACGACTAACCTAATCATCCGATCTCTACAAAGTTTTGCAACAACATACCTTTATGGAGGAAGCATCCTTTGACAAATCTAATAGGTCATTAGCCTAACAGTTTGCGGATGGCGGCCATCTTTGTGTCAAAATCGATTACCCCTATTAATTCGAACACGGTGAAACCGAATGGAATGAAATTTGGTACAGAGGTAGCACTAGCAAAGGGCACCTCAGTGTCATGTTTTATATCGCCACCATCTTGACGGAAACGTAATGGCGGCCACACAAATATTCAAAGCTTAAATCAAATTACGATTAACCTAATCATCCGATCTCTACCAAATTTTGCATCAACATACCATTATGGAGGGAGCATCCTTCGACCAAACTAATAGGTCATTAGCCTAATATTTTGCGGATGGCGGCCATCTTTGTGTGAAAATCGATTCCCCCTATTAATTCGAACACGGTGAAACCGAATGGAACGAAATTTGGTACAGAGGTAGCACTAGAAAAGGCCAGCTCAGTGTCATGTTTTATATCACCGCCATCTTGACGGAAACGTAATCGCGGCCACCCAAATGTTAAAGGCTAAAATGTAATTACGACCAACCTAATAATCTAGTCTCTACCAAATTTTGCAACAACAAATCTTTATGTGGGAATCATATTCTGACCAAACTGCTAGATCATCAGCCCAATAGTTTGCAGATGGTGGCCAAGTATGTGTGCAAATCGATTCCCCCTATCAATTCAAACACGGTGAAACCGAATTGAACGAAATTTGGTACAGAGGTAACACTAGCAAAAGGCACCTCAGTGTCATGTTTTATATCGCCGCCATCTTGACGGAAACGGAATGACGTCCACCCAAATGTTAAAAGCTTAAATCAAATTTCGACCATCCTAATAATTTGATCTCTACCGGATTTTGCAACAACATGCCTTTTTGTGGAAAGCATCTTATGACTGACTACAAGGTCATCAGCCCAATAGTTTGCAAATAGCGGCCATGTATGTGTGCAAATCCATTCCCCAGATCAATTCAAACACGGTGAAACCGAATTGAATGATTTTTTTTTTACAGAGGTAGCACTAGCAAAGGGCACCTCATATTCATAGCGGCCATGTATGTGTGCAAATCCATTCCCCAGAACAATTCAAACACGGTGAAACCGAATTGAATGATTTTTTTTACAGAGGTAGCACTAGCAAAGGGCACCTCATATTCATGTTTAATATCCCTATAGCACGTTGTATTTCAACAAGTTACTACAACCAACATTCAATTATACTCCTTGAAAAGGACAAAGAGTTATAACAATACCCATGCATTTAGGAGAAAGTAGGCTATATGTTCTTTACTGAACATCTTGTTTATTAGTAAAAAAACCTAGGGCTAAAGTAATTAATTTAAGTATAAATTATGAATGTAATTATGTTGTTCTATATTCGAAGAGTTTTTGTCTTTTCCGGCCACAATCCCAAGTTGGATCTGATACATTATGCAGGTATTCCTGTCCATTTGCATTTACCATTCACGTGAACAGTTACGAGAAAGTCAGTGAGAGTAACTCATGGCCTGAATAACCGCGAGTTTCCGTAGTACTATGCAAATATTACCCCAATGAAGAACCCTTTGTGTGACATGTTAGGACAGAGAATACCTGCGGCACAACCTGTATTCTGACCTCGATGACAAAGGAGAGTGGCTACAGTAGCGCATTGATCTTACCCCGAAACCGACAGCTTTCAGGAGAGCAATACAAGGAAAGTTAAATTGCCATTGATTTGACGCGCGGCACCACCTGCGGACATAATCAGCCGTCAGCTCAAAGACCCATTTGTTCAGTCCCTACTGTGAACACCTCCAACATTCTTCGCTGCCCCCCATGAGGTCAGGGTTATGTCAAGAAATTTAACTCTGGCCTGAGGGCTGGAACGGGGTACACTCAGCATTTTAAGGCAGAACTTAGAAGAGGTGAGTTCGATTCAAACCACAGCCATTCTGGAAGTCGTTTTCCATGGTTTACCACTTCTACTCTAGGAAAGTGCCGGGATTGTACCTCACTTAAGGCCACGACCGCCTCCTTCCCAATTCTAACCTGATTTACAAATAGACACACTAATACAGCCATCACAATAGCACAGCTCGTCAGACAAAACTTTCTTCCACCCACACACACACAATTTTCGACAAATTGATACATTAGAAAACAAATTTTATTTTAATCAAGCCAATTATTATTATTATTATTATTATTATTATTATTATTATTATTATTATTATTATTATTATTATTATTATTATTATTATTATTATTATTATTATTATTATTATTATTATACTGGTGGACCAGAGAGATAGCAGAATTAAGAAAGAACTGTCTCAGGCTTCACCGTCTTGCCCAGAGAGCAAGAAATCAGGAAGAAGCTAATGAAAAATCAGCGGAGCATAAAGCAGCAAAGAAGCTACTTCGGAAAGCCATAACTACGAGCAAGGTTCAGAGTTGGAGAAAGCTTCAGGAAGATATCGACACTGATCCATTGGGTTTGGGTTACAAAATTGTAACACAGAAACTTGGAAGTCACAGAACATCGTGCATCATGGTGGATGATATTATGAACACCATTGTTCAAACCCTTTTTCCAACTCATCCCACAAGACCTGAGAGGAATTTTGAAAGTGATCTAGATTTCCCACTGTTTACTGAAGATGAACTTCGGGTTGCAACGCATTCTTTACGGAACAACAAGGCCCCGGGGCCGGATGGGATTCCTAATGAGGTTCTGAAAATAATAGTTGATCAAGATATGTTGTTATTGTTAAGAATGTTCAATGTGTGCTTGAAAGCAGGAATCCTTAGCTTTCGCTGGAAGATCCGTCGCTTAGTGCTCATTAGTAAGGGCATGGGTGACCCTGAGTTACCATCAACGTACCGCCCACTTTGTATGCTTGACACAACAGGCAAACTATTTGAGAAACTCATAAGACGGAGATTGCTTGAAGCAATAATCGCAGCCGGAGATTTATCACCAAGACAATTTGGATTCAGGGTAGGCCGGTCGACACTGGATGCAATGCAAGAAGTCGCCGATAAAGTACGAAGAGCGGAGAGTTATAATCATTACTCTCGCCGGGTGATTCTCTTTGTTACACTGGATGTTAAAAACGCTTTCAACTCTGTCAAATGGGCAGATATCATGGATGCTCTAGAATTTTCATTCCATGTTCCAAGCTATCTCCTTCGGATCTTAGACTCTTACTTGAAGGATCGTGCTCTGCTCTACGATACTACAGAAGGGATCCGTAGAGTACAAGTCACGGCTGGGGCTGCCCAGGGTTCGATTCTAGGACCTGATCTCTGGAATGTTACATACGACAGCTTGTTGAGGCATGAAATGCCTGAAGAAACTATTCTAGTAGGATATGCAGATGATGTTGCTGCTCTTGTAGCAGGAAGAAGTGTCGAGCAGGCACAGTTGCGACTCAATATGGTAATGCGTACAATCAATAGATGGATGGAGGAACATGGTCTGTCTCTAGCACTTAGTAAGACGGAAATTGTCATCCTAACAAAGAAGAGAATTCAGACAATACTTCCAATACAGGTAGGACAAATTCAAGTAGAGACGCAGCCAGCAGCAAAATACCTGGGCATCATGATCGACAGTAAAATGAATTTTGGAGAACAGATTAGACGGACTGCAGATAAGGCAGCCAGAGGAGTAATGTCCCTCAGTCGGCTCATGCCCAGTGTTGGAGGGCCAAAATCTAGTAAGAGAAGACTATTGAAGACAGCCATCCATTCAGTTCTGCTGTATGGAGCGGAAATATGGGCGGATGCCCTGGATAAGGAAATTTATAGGAAGTCACTGGCGCAAGTGCAGAGGCGGGGTGCTTTGCGCGTGGCATCTGCATATCGCACGGTCTCTGAGGAAGCAGTTCTCGTTATTGCCGGGATTATTCCGATTTTTTTTTCTTGCGAAAGAACGCAAGAACATTTACTTGAGGAAATCTGATATGGGTTTACACAATGCAAGACGATCGGCAAGAGTACAAACCTTTCAAAATTGGCAGATCAAATGGGAGCAAGGAAATCAAAGTCAATGGACTAAGAGAATGATCCCTCAGGTGCAGCTTTGTACAGAGAGGAAACATGGTGAGGTTGGTTACTATCTCACTCAGTTCTTGACTGGCCATGGGTACTTCTGTTCCTATCTTAAGAAGATGGGGAAGGTGGATTCATCAGATTACATCTACTGTATCAACGAATTAGATAATGCTAATCACACCTTCTTCTCTTGTGGACGGTGGGTCCAAAATAGGCAGTCTCTTCAAGATCACATTGACGTAGAGATATCCCCGGACAATATTGTTGCAGTGATGCTACAAAATGAGGAAAACTGGAAACTGGTAGCAAGCTTTGTTGAAGATATCCTCCGAACAAAGAAGACGGATCTGGATCGCCACTGAAGATCATTCATTACGGAAGAGTGCCCTACAGGCAAATATAAAATGACTCTAGCCTGAAGTAATGTGATAAACGGTTCCAGGCTAGTGTTCAGAAGTAACGGGGGATTTTTAGTCGGTAGTCTGCTACTCAGGAGCAGGAGCCCGACACTCTGTGCGTAAATGCATTTCTTCCCCTAAAAAAAGTATTATTATTATTATTTAATTTATTTCCACTAGTACCATATTTATTATTTAAATTTATTCACGCCAATTATTATTATTATCATCATCATTATCATTAAGATTCCTTTTCGTTATGCCCATTCATAGAGCGTGTTGGAATTCGTTAGTTGTTGGCTTGATGACTTTTGCCTTCCTCTTCTCCCAAAATCTCTTCATGAACTTACTGTGTTGCCTCTTACGTTCTTCTGTCCATCTGGAACCAGTCCTGCTGGTAGATGTCACCCTAAAGTGTGGTTATTTACTGACGTTATAAAGATTTCGTCAAATTTCTCCCATACTCATCTAGGTCCCCCCTTGTTTCCCCCCCCAGCAAATTTATCCTCGTAATTTGGGCATTTATTATACTGAATTATCATTGTATTATTCTATTGTTGTCCATCCTAAATATCTGCACAAAAATGTAAATATGCCGTTTTGTTTTTGACCTGTTTAGTTTTGACTTATTTTATTTTGAGTTGATTTGTTTTTATTTTATTTTGTATCATTTGATTTGATTTTATTTGATTCAATCTGATTTGATTTCATTTTTAAACTATAAGAGCGATTTGTATGTGGTTTTTGCTCATAAGTTTAAACTATTGTATCATCCTAATGCGTTTCGTGAATGCCGAGAAGCTATGATAATTGCAAAACCAATCATCCATTAACATAGAGTGAGATGCACGTTACGGTTTATAAGGTAAATTTTGATGTAGGTCGAAATTTGATGTCTTCAGTCGGTCAACACGATTGTTCCCAATTGTGTAACCCTGAAAACAAATTACATGAGATTTACGTGTTACACAGACATTTAGGAATGCGGGAGGAGGAAAGCCTAGGAAGATAAGAGATTCCTCCCAGTTTAGTACAGACAGTGACGAGGTCTTCTGCTCTCATCCGAACCGTGTGCAACTCAAGCTGCTAAATAGACAATCCAATCTGAAATGGCCATTTAAAAACAATCATATAGAAGGTATATTGGCTTTCACGGCCAGTTAATTAAAACTCAGCAATTCTTCTAGGTGTATACCGTGTCTTGTGTGGGGTTTCGCCTAGGAACACCAGACTGGCTCATCAGCGGGCTCTTGGTGTCTACTCCTGGACCCCTACAGCAGTAGCCATGATAGGGAGGTGAAAGGCTGCTTGAGCTTTTAACTCTCGCAGTTAAGAGGCACACGCACGCTTCATAAGAAGGGAGGTAGTGCACTGCTATCTACTCATGTGGGGGTCCGGGCGTGGACCCCAATAGCCCGCTGATGAGCCAGCTTGGTGTTCCTAGGCGAAACCCCACAAAAGACAGGGCATGAACCTAGAAAAATTGCTGAGTTTTAACAATCATAAATTCACACTAAGCAAGCAAATTTGGAGGTCAATCACTACTTACAATAATATATAATATTAATAAAATATAGACTTTAACTAACAAATATTGACTAGTTGCATTATTTTAACTGCTACTGCAACTAAATAAGTGTACATATTGTAAATACTATCACCCATACTTGTAGATAATATTTAATAGTGTAATGGATCTGATGATGGTCACTTGACGATCGAAACTAGTCTTCCAAGTGTATTTATTAATCTCTTGTAAATTGTTTTCAGGATTAGGGAATAACCCATCCATCACAAATGGGTACAATCATGTTGACCGATTGCAAAACATAAAATTTCGATTACTAGGGCAACCCTGAAAAATGGCTTCAAACACCATAATTGATACAGGTATTACAGTGGAGGGTAGGTTTTATTAATCATGTTAACTTAGACTTGAATTCCAATGCATCGATATGGTTTTGGAGCTGTAGGCCTTCCTACTCAGAGCTGTAATTAGTTCCCGACAACAAGAGAAACAATTAACAAATGGAGCTGTGCGCACATCAAGCCATAATTGACAGTAGTGCACCTAATACCTCTGCAAGCATATCACTCACACGTAACAGCGTGCAAATAGTTACAGCATGCCCTCGTAAATTCATCAACGTCCTGTTTCACGTTCATGTGGTCGCTAGTTTTCTAATCCTATTGAATCCGAGCAGATAATTCCCCAGAATTTACTATACGAATTGATAGTGTACATATGAATCATTGACTGGATTCTTTTAAAAGAATATGACAATATTATTCATAGAAATTACGATTACAAAATAGTTTCCCTTGGAACGGTCGTTACTGTTGAATAAAACTTGAAAAAGACATTCGAAATTCGAACCTGAATCTCCTAATTTCCGAGCAGGCACATTATCCATCTACACTACTATGGCTTCACCATGAACATGGGCTTACTTCCCAGTCTTTGATGACCGTGTTCTCTGCGATATCCAAGAAGTCACTTCACAGTGTTCTCTTCATCTAAAACTTGAAAATGAGGCCCAAAAGGTAGGAGATTCAGACTTGAATCCCAACTGTGGTCTCATTTTTAAGTATTGCTCGAGAAAATATAATATGAAGTTCCGAAGTCATTTGGTTGCTGGGCGAGAATTGTACGCTAATTTGACTTCGGCTCCAATTAAGTTTTTATTTTTAGCTACTGTATATGTTGTGAATGAGGCGGGAGAGATGACAGAGTGCAGTTTATAACAAAATGATTATGTAGGCCTAATGTAAAGTTTTGAAGCCATTCTTACAATGTTGCCTATACAAACTGTTAGTTGTAACTCTTCAGTCGGTCAACACGAATTTGCCCAATAACTAGTCGGGGTACAATGTATATAATTTAAATAATAGGTACGTAAATAAACACTCCTGGAAAAAATATATGTATTAGATGTCATCCCTTAACACATACAAATTAACAAGTATGCATCGTTTAAACCTTAATGTTCGACAATGTCGATATGTAAATATTATATGACAGAAAACTGTATCATAATGGGTCTCATTAAAGTACCACTTTTCATTATAACACAGTTTTTCCAACCAATCAGAGCTCAATATTTTCATTCATTGACCAATTAGGTAACCATAGCGTCTGATATGCACTGAAAATCCAACATGTCGGACATGAATTACATGATTTTAAAGTTGACAATGAAGCCTATATTGGATCAACTATTGTAGCTACAATGCATAAACAAACTGGGCAATATTGCAAAAGAAATAGCACAGTACCTTAATATCCGCAACTCCAATTTCTACACATTCGTAAGATTTCGCCGACAATTTTAGTGAATGCAGTTGTTGACATAAACACACCAGTTCCACGGAAAATATAATCCAGCTCCCTGTTCAGTAAATGGATTTCTTATGCGAAACTTTTCCGCCAGATACCGTTACTGTTCTATTTGGGACTAAATTGATTTGCCTTCCGTTGACATTCTATACGCATCGAATTTGAAGAATAACTATTTGATAATACGATACATTTTAATTTTAAATCGTTTGTAACAGTCGATGTTTTGTTATATGACCAAAATAACAAAATGATCATACATAGTACCTGTGCGCTATCTGTTGGTGCAACTTCAGGATAAACAATGTTTCAAAGCTTTGGGATCCGTTATTGGGTAGAGATCAAATGCTGAGCCCACACAATTACCAAGAAGAAGAAGTCAACCGACGGAATATCGACAGATACAGTATGTATGTCTACCCCTTATTATGCCCGTTTTCCAACGGGGTCGGGGATGAGATGCGATGGAAGTCTTTGTGGCGATGGTTTTTATGACCGGATGCCCTTCCTGACGCAAACCTCATGAGAGGAGTTAATGAGAGATGAAATGAATGATGGTGAATGAAACTGGGCAAGGATGTGGAAGGAAGCGGCCGTGGCCTGTCAGAAGGTACCGTCCCAGCATTTGCATGGTGTTGAAAATGGGAAACCACGGAAAACCATTTCAAGGACGGCCGACGGTGGGGCTCGAACCCACGCGTCTACCGAGTCAGCAGAGAGCTTGGCCCCATGACCTAATGCTGCGCTTTAGCCAGCGTAGCCACTACTGAATATCGACAGATACAGTATTTATGAGTATTTATGTTAGAAAATATAAAAAAAAAACTAGTTGTTACCCACGGCTTCACCCGCAATAACATTTGGAATCCCGTTATAACATTAGTTATATAGATTTTTCCTTTAGTGGAAGATAATGACGGCAACATGGAGCGTTGAAATGGAAAATCGGGTGCAATATCCGACGGGGAGGTTTGATTTAAGGCAGGTCCCCTAGCCTACTGCCATGTCTATCGGGGGTGTTTTTAATGCCTAAGCACTTCTCGGTAAACTACATTTCTGGTCTTTCTCTCAGGCTGCAGAATGACTAAGCCACCAGAAGAACTGACTCTGGAGCATACCACGTACAATTGACTATGTGCGAAACAGTCACTTCTCAGATCCACACCAGCTACTTTTAAACTCTGCCCCTGAGCCTTGTTAATTGTCATGGCGTAGCAGACTTTCAAAGGAAACTGCAGGCGTTTGAATTGAAAATGGTAGTCTGATGGGATTAGAGGAATGCGGGGTATGAAGACAGTTTCGCCTTGGCCAACACCTGTAAATATGGTGGCTTTAATCACAAATTTATGCAGAGCTTTAACCTGCAGTCTGGTTCCCTATTTACTGCATGCTTTACTCATTGCATCCTTCAAGTGCACATATTCCTCAATTCTCAACTTTTTCTGATTGATGCGAGTCCAAAGTAGTCTCTCTGTCTCCTCTGCATCCCTATTTACTTCTGGGTGGCTCTTTGTATATTTGGCCACAGCATCCCTATTTACTTCCGGTGGCTCTTTGTATATTTGGCCACTGCATCCCTATTTACTTCTGAGTGGCTCCTTGTATATTTGGCCACTGCATCCCTATTTACTTCTGGGTGGCTCTTTGTATATTTTGCCACTGCATCCCTATTGACTTTCTTATTGCTTTCAACATACTTCTTAAATGCCCTAGGGTTTACTTCAGGATGTTCTTTCGCGTATTTGTTTACAGCTTTATTTAATTGTTTTTTACGGATGTTGTTAGTAAATCGTTTTCTACGTTTTGAACCTCTATTTGATTTAGTTTGAGACACTGACTCGAGGAGGATTTTCGCGGTAGAAGGAGAAGATGTTAATGATGAAGGCTGAATGAGAAGCGGGTATTCATATTGTAAAATTGTAGGCGTGAATGGCTCGTGAACATCAAAATGTCCCTGCGTGAACTCTCCGTAAACCTAAACCTTTTAACAGAAGCTGCAGAACCATACGTATTTCCAGTTCGGAGTACACAATTACAGTAGACCTGGAATAGGAAAGGATAAATCTCTGCCGCTACTTGCAATTCGAATGATGTACCGTATGTGTAAGGCATAGACATAACAGATACATATTCAGCCTTGTTTATGTAAGGCTGGCAATCTCTTGTCATAGAATACACCTCTAGTCTTTCCCATTTGTTAGAGGCGTGTCTGACAATGTCAGCACGCACTGTACGTGCATGTGATATGTTGCCATACATTGCGTAAGATAGAGCAGAGAAAAGACAGGCACCATCTTCGGGAATTTTATAGACTTGGTGGGGAACTTGGGTGCCACCTACCTCTAACATTTCTACTGCAGTCATCGTGAAAACAATCAATGAACAGCAAATACAAATAATAATAATAATAAGAAGAAGAAGAACCTCCCTTGAGTAATAAAAAATGGAATACGCCTAACGTAAAAACAAATCTCTACTTAAAAAGCCTGATAAATGGAATAGACCTAGCCTAATTTAACAAAATTAACGTTGGTAGAGGTAATTTTCTTTTACCAAAATCCACTTTCCATTATAACTAACTATGTACTACCAAGAAATTATGAAAAACGCCGAACCTAATCCAACAAACAAAGGAACTCTACAGTTACTTCAACTAAAGGCTAATATATATTGCAATATGATGATTATGAAGCGATGGTGAAAGTACGAAGTACCAGAAATGAACTGCAATATGATGATTATGAAGTGATGGTGAAAGTACGAAGTACAAACAGAAATGAACTCGACAGTTACTTCAACTAAAAGCGAAAATGATTATGAAGTGATGGCGAAAGTACAAAGTACAAACAGAAATTACAGAGAAGTACTGTTTGAACAGAGAGAATGGGTAAAGGTCGGGAGCACAGACAACAATGACATGCACGTTATGACAGGAAAAGAACACACTGAGCATTGCCACACAGCTCACTGCCAGCAAATCACCAGAACTCTGGTAGGGGCGAAGTGATGCAGCCCGCATTACCTGGCAACAATACAGTAGACTTAGGCATTATTAAAGCTGTTCATATAATCGCGGTTTTCGCGGTTTGACCATGACCCCAAGTGAAAATTTTGAAAACCTTTCTTAGCGAGCACCTACGGTCCATGAGGAAGCGGCAAAAAAATTCATTCAAATCCGTTCGGTAGTTTCTGAGATTTCGTGATGAATGAGTGAGAGGTATTTGACAAATATATAGTAGAAATCGCGTTTTTCGCGGTTTGACCATGATCCCGAGTGAATTTTTTGAAAACCTTTCTTAACGAGCACCTACGGCCCTTGAGGAAGCTGCAAATCCAAATTTCATTCAAATCCGTACGGTGGTTTCTGAGATTTCGTGATGAATGAGTGAGTGGTATTTGACAAATATATAGTAGAAATCGCGGTTTTCGCGGTTTGACCATGATCCCGAGTGAATTTTTTGAAAACCTTTCTTAGCGAGCACCTACGGCCCTTGAGGAAGCTGCATACCAAATTTCATTCAAATCCGTTCGGTGGTTTCTGAGATTTCGTGATGAATGAGTGAGTGGTATTTGACAAATATATAGTAGAAATCGAGGTTTTCGCAGTTTGACCATGATCCCGAGTGCATTTTTTGAAAACCTTTCTTAGCGAGAACCTACGGCCCTCGAGGAAGCTGCGTACCAAATTTAATTCAAATCCGTTCGGTAGTTTCTGAGATTTCGTGATGAATGAGTGAGTGAGTGAGTGAGTGGTATTTGACAAATATATAGTAGATTATAATCATCGTCGAACATAAACAGTCGTATTCAACTCGCCTACGAGTTATAAGGGTAATTAAGACACTCGTATGGAAATAATAAAACTTGCTTCGCTCGTATTATAAACATACTTGTGTCTTAATTATTGCCATTATAGGCTCGTTGCATACTATTAGTGTCAGCCATGACGTCATGGAAGCCGCCATTTTGTGTTGAGGGGAATTTATTAGTGTAAGGTATGGCGATCTCTACTACTCCCTAGACTGGAACTGGGTTGTCTTTAGTGACAAATCCAGGTTCTCCTTATGCTCCGACGACGGTTGTGTTCATGTTTGGAGACCTCGAAGTACGCGCCTCAAACTGGCGTTTACTGTGACTTGTCACACTACCCCCACAGCTGGCGTGATGGTCTTGTGGTGGAGCATCAGACACGACATCCGGTCACCCCTAATAATGCTACGAGGGTCAATAACGATATGTGCAGGATATCCTTCAGTTATTGACTTACAACTCATGACAGGTAAACTCTCGACCGCACACAGCAAGGGTGGTATAGGAATGCCCCCGCAACGTAGGCACAGTGACGTTGCCCCCCCCCCCCCCCCCTATCCTCAGATTTGTCACCAATCGAACGTGCCTAGGACCACCTGGAACACCAACTACAGGAGACGAGAGAGTTGCTTACCAAATACGAGAATATGTCCTCATTGCGAACCCTTATTACCTAACCAGATATACGAGTTGCGTATCCCGAGATATGCGAGTGGCATTACACGTATTTCCCTTCCCACTTAAACAGACTGAAGACTGGCAACCAAATTCAGCGCGATTCGATGTGGTTAAAATATCTGTCACTTTGAATTATATTATAATATTTTAAAATTTAAGGCAGACATTTATATGCTACGGTTTTAAAGTAGTGTTGTGTGTTCATTTCGCCCTGTCGAAATTGGATCATTTTATTTTGCAAAAAAATCCTCCTTGTCCAGAGAGTTTTTTGTTTCATCTGATGTTTCTGGAATTAACACTATTCATTGTTACATAAGCGGTGGTTTGTGCCTCGCTGATGGCTTCTAAGAATTGAAATATGTTTGGATGTGAGTAATAAAACAAGTTGTGACCCACCAAGGTCGTGTACGCAACTGATATGTTTCTGGGCAGACTGGCTGCGTGTCTCAGCGGTAACATTCTCGCTTGCTGTTCCCAAGGTCACAGGATCGAATCCTGGCCCAGTCAGCTGGCATTTGAGGGTGCGCAAATGCGAGGGAGCCGTGTCAGTAGATTTACTGGCACGTTGTAGATCCCCGACGGGGCGAAATTCCTGCCCCCGGCGTCTCTAAAAGCCAGAGTAGTTAAAAGGGACGTAAAACGAATGACATATTTCTGGGCAACCGTGTCTGTGCAACTCGGATGTTGACTACTGCACCTGCAGTGGGTTTATCCGCAACTAGAGTGCAGCCTTCACAAGATCTCGAGAACCAGTTGCAGCAAATGTGGACAAATAAGCCGCAAGATACTACAAGAACCCTGTGTGCCTTCATGCCCACCCGTATGCAACCAGTGTCCAATGTAGAGGTGGACCATTTGGATATTGTAGCCTCCATACAGGTGGTCGGTGTTCCGGATCTGCATGAACGTCACAATCATCCACAGCCAATTTAATGTAATTTCCAAGTTAATAGTAAGTCGCCTCCGTAGCGTAGCGGTCAGCATAGTTAGCTGCCGCCCCGGAGGTCCTGGGTTCGATTCCCGGCTCTGCCACGAAATTTGAAAAGTGGTAAGAGGACTGGAACGGGGTCTACTCAGCCTCGGGTGTTCCAAATGAGTAGAGAGGGTTCGATTCCCACCTCAGCCATCCTCGAAGTGGTTTTCCGTGGTTTCCCACTTCGTCTTCGGGCAAATGCCGGGATGGTACCTTCTTCAAGGCCACGGCCGCCTCCTTCCCTCTTCCTTGTCTATCCATCCTGCATATCCATTACCTTCCCTCATGAGGCCCCTGTTCGCTTTGCAGGTGAGGCCGCCTGGGCGAGGTGCCAATCACACCTCACCAGTTGTATCCACTCCGATTAGATGTTCCCAGCTCTAGGACACTGCCCGTAGGTCGAGGACAAGAACTGTAGGGGTAGACCAAGGTTAGAATATGTTAAATAGATTGCCTCGGATGTAGGGTGTGGTAGCTATGTAGAGATGAAACGATTAGCTCAGGACAGGGAGGCATGGAGGGCTGCATCAAACCAGTCAAAAGACTGAAGACAAACTAAATTGATGAAGGATGAGCCATCAGACGTTGCCATGACAACGCACTTGCACGAGATCACATTCAGTTTTCCATCCGACTAGAAAGCCAACTATTGCAATGGGTACCATGTTTCGACTTCCGGAAAATTTTGACATATCTTCGCGTTTCACATCCCCTAGACCCCAAAACCACCATCAGTTCAAAAGTTTATATATAAATTATGTATATATGTATCTATCTATATATATACTGTATATATATCACTTTCCTGTGGACACGATAACTACCGCAAATTTGCACCAATCACTTTGAAATTTTTACAGAATATGTATCCCTATAAATTCTCGGTTGAGTTCGTTAATGAGCACAATCGGTCGAAGGGGGTGAAAATGGGGGGCTTTTTACGAAAAAGTGAAATATCGCTATAACTCGCTTAATATTTGAAATATCGAATCCATTCAAAGTTCATACTATGTATCGGATATGGCCCAAAAATGAATGTTTTAAACGATTTTTGATAGCACCAACCATTGACCAAAGGGGTGGGAAAAAGTGGGTTTTTCGGGAAACATTAATCATATCTCTCTTAATAGGCACAATTTCAAAACCGTACAAAATGGACAATATTCCTCTAATAATTACCTAAAACTTTTGTCTGAAAGAATTTTTGATATGACCCACCATTACGCCAAGGAACGAGAAAAATGATTTCGGAATTATAAGAAAATGCCAAGAGCTATCAGAGGTTGCCATGGCAACACTACTAAATTGATTAAGGATGAGCCATCAGACGTTGCCATGACAACGCACTTGCACGAGATCACATTCAGTTTTCCATCCGACTAAGTTTTAAGCGGCTACGGTGACGTAACTGGTAGCATGCTGAACTTCTATGCCAGAGGTCGCGGGTTCAAAGCCGGCCGAAGTCGTCGGATTTTCTAAGAGCGCTAAAAATCCCTCAGTATGCCTTCCTTTGTAGGGGAAGTTCCAACGTTCGTTGCGAGTTGCTGGTTGCAGTGGCATCTAGTAGCCAAGATCACAGCTAGATGTCGTTGACGGTAGTATGTGGTAGCAACATTAGGAACTACTGCTTGAAATTGACCACCTCCAGTCCTTACCTGAATTACAGACTAATACAGTCATCAACATTCACACCGTTTATCAGACAGATTCTACACTCACCCAAAGTACACGGGGTTACATGACCGCGTTGTCGCAGCCCCTAAACAGAGGAACCAACTAAAATCTCTGAGGGAGATAAAATTTTGCGTGAAGAAGTAACAGACCGTTAGATAGTTACTCATCAGTGTCGAAACCTTGCATAAGGACAGTGTGACCACAAGTATAACAAGATGTTCCGTGACGAACTAAAGAGCCTACTTTTCTTAAAATTTAAGATTCATGCCAATGATTAATCTATATGGATCTATCTAGAATAATGACGAAATTAAATTGGTAATATCGAAATTTCTAATTAGTTCGAAATACTGTATACCTGGCATAATGTAACCTAATAGAGAACTACAGTTGGCAGACCTGGTGACTGAATATATACTTAGTTCCATCTCTTAAGGTACAGAATACAAAATTTGGTTGAAGTCCAATGGATAGCATGGACGTCACATGCAGTTAAACATTGGATCTAACAGCGCGCGTAAAATCCCTCAGTATGCCTTCCTTTGTAGGGGAAGTTCCAACGTTCGTTGCGAGTTGCTGGTTGCAGTGGCATCTAGTAGCCAAGATCACAGCACCGGCGTAGGCCTATATTAGTTACTCCAAAGTACACGGGGTTACATGACCGCGTTGTCGCAGCCCCTAAACAGAGGAACCAACTAAAATCTCTGAGGGAGATAACATTTTGCGTGAAGAAGTAACAGACCGTTAGATAGTTACTCATCAGTGTCGAAACCTTGCATAAGGACAGTGTGACCACAAGTATAACAAGATGTTCCGTGACGAACTAAAGAGCCTACTTTTCTTAAAATTTAAGATTCATGCCAATGATTAATCTATATGGATCTATCTAGAATAATGACGAAATTAAATTGGTAATATCGAAATTTCTAATTAGTTCGAAATACTGTATACCTGGCATAATGTAACCTAATAGAGAACTACAGTTGGCAGACCTGGTGACTGAATATATACTTAGTTCCATCTCTTAAGGTACAGAATACAAAATTTGGTTGAAGTCCAATGGATAGCATGGACGTCACATGCAGTTAAACATTGGATCTAACAGCGCGCGTAAAATCATGTTGGCAACAATGACTTACATGTATTTATCAGAAATAATCTGAAATAATATGATCTATTGTTGTGTCAATTTTTAATGAAATCCATTAGTTAGTATAGAAGTTACATGCATTTTAAAATTGGACCTATCAGCAGGCTTAGAATCATGTTGGCAGCACCGGCGTAGGCCTATATTAGTTACTCCAAATTAATCTAGAATGCCATGTACTATACGTGTGCAAAGTTTAGAGCTATTGGCTTGCATACTTTCTCATATTTTGATATTAGGGTACCAAAAATAGAGACAGTATTTATTAACAGTTGGCAACCCTGGTTACTCTTAATAATCGGCATAGTCATATCGGCTATGGTACACATAGCACACACGAAATTTAATAATAATAATGTTATTGGTTTTACGTCCCTTTTAACTACCCTGGCTTTTAGAGACGCCGGGGTGCCGGAATTTTGCCCAGAAGGGGATCTTTAACGTGCCAGTAAATGTACTGATACGGCTCCCTCGCATTTGCGCACCCTCAAATGCCAGCTGACTGCGCCAGGTTTCGAACCTGCAACCTTGGGCTCAACAAGCGAGAACGTTACCCCTGAGCCACGCAGTCAGACCACACAAACGAAATTTGGTTGAAATCCAAATGATAGTATGGAAGTTACATGTATTTAAAGTTTGACTTCTCAGCAGGCTTAGAATCATGTTGGTAGCACTGACGTATGTAAGTTACTCCAAATTAATATAGAATGTCAGGTACTATACGTGTGCATACTTTAAAGCTGTCGGCTTGCATACTTTCTGATATATGGGTATTTGGATTTTAAAAAATGAGAGCATTTATTAACAGTTGGCAGGCCTGGTGGCTCTTAAGAATACGCCCAGTCATATCTGTTTATGTACACATAGCACATACGAAATTTGGTTGAAATCCAATTGATAGTGTAGAAGTTATATGCATTTAAAATTTGGACCAATCAGCAGGCTTATAATCATTTTGGCAACACTGCCATGTATGGCCTCCTGGAATTTTATCTGCAATATTATTATCTATACGTGTACCAATTTTGAAATAGCTCCCATCAATTCATTCCAAGATATCCAACATGGAGCTCAAATTTCAATTGCGATTTTTCAGCAGTTGGTAGCACTGACATCATTTTCAAATATGGCCGTGAGATATTCAGGTATAGATCTTTACTCCTACCAAATTTTGTTTCGATTGCTGCAGCCGTTTAGGAGTTGATAAGGGGGGGACACACACACAGCCAGCCAGCCAGATAGACAGAAGGACAGACAGACAGACAGACAGACAGAAGGACAGACAGACAGACAAACAGACAGACACACATTTGCCCGATCTCATAAGTCTACTTTTTCCTCATTTTTTCAAAATGTGAAAAGTAGGCAAAAAATGGACCCCAAATGACAAGAAGGTTACCGTCTCCATAAGACAATAAAATGTTTAAAATAAGCATAAAATGACGAAAAACAAAGTTAATTAAGCTCCAATTATAAAATACCTTCTCGCAATAAATGAGGTCTGATCCTTCTACGAAAACCTGCATATTCTGCCTATTTTCGCCTATCCCCAAGTTTGCCCGGTGAAATCTACCTCCGCCTTCCGGCGTGCCGAGAGGACTTTTTTATATTTAGGTATTCACCTCGAAATTTTTAAATCCATTCTAAATTTGTATACTTTATTCTGTGTTAAGAGGGGGAGATGACCTCGTAGTTCCGCCCCTTAAAGCAAAAATAACTAAGGTACAGACTCGGCATTTTTCCATAGGTAATGCAGAAAAACGCGCGAGAAAACCATACTCAGAATAGCCAATGTTAGTGTTGGCGTTCGATCATCGGATCTCCAAACTTGCACTTTCTTTTTCAGTTTTGGTGCGCGACTGCCAGTTCCAGGAGTCGTATCTTGGACATGTAGAGTTTGCCCGCTGTGGGCTCTATTAGTGGGTTCAATAAAGTCAACAGTCAATAAAGAAGGTTATTTATTATGAGCGCGTATTATACGACTAGGAAATGTAAACACCGCCCACGGCTCCTTCGAGCAAATTAGTTTTAAATTTCCATTATTTAAGTTACTTGAGCAGACAAGCAATCTTAAGAAGACAAGGTAGAAATTGGCAGACAGCTATAAGAGAAGCCACGTTGGTAGTTAGGATTAATGGAGAAAGCAGCATGATGGAATCTTTTGTGAATAACAAGCACTGTAGTGGAATTAAATAGGCTAGGGATTCAATATTCTTCATACATTTGCCAATACTTTTAATTTAAAATGAAAGTTCAGCGTAAGCACATTAACATCTACTGTACCATCGTCGAATGACCACTGGGCTGACAGGTTTCCATTAACTTGCTCGTCATTTCACGGCAATACTGTACAATTAATCTTCCTGGCACGGAGCAGTCGTTTAGCTCGTTCATACTAAGTTGCCCAGAGCTGGTCAGTGGGCAGTTTAGCTGGAAAGGTCTGTACTAATATACAATACATTTCGAGTCAATTCTACCGTAACAGGCGCGGATCTAGAGTTTGGTTTTAGGGGGGGGGGGGGTCAGAGAATCGATCTATAGTTTGGCTATGCGGGGGGGGGGGGGGGGTCAGAGAATCGAAATTGTTAAGAAAAATGGTATCACTTAATACGCAATCACAAAATAACCAAAGGTACAAAACCAGACCAATTTTTTTGCAAGCTACATGGATAGAAAATTGATGCGTTTAGCGCACCAAAAATATTCGTACAAATTGCAACGGCGTGTTTTGCGACTTTTACATCGAGCTTCGAGAAAAGGATCAAGGTACGTTACAGTTTCGGCAATTCGAGTTGGTACCGACAAAGGGAGAAAGTCACAGCTTAAATTGCCAACCAAGCTTGCGGTTTGGACGTCGGCAAAAATTTTTGGTGCAAAAAAAGCCCCAGTTTCCTATCCGTGCATTGCTGCACATTCATCGTGACATCACTGTAAACATCGATTCGGTGATCACAAGGTTTGCTAAACAAAATAGACGAGTTGATTTTGTTGTATAACTAATAGTTTTTATACAAGAGGTTTGAAGTTGTAAATATGTACAGTTGTAACAGAACATAATCATTCCAATAAAGATAATTCAGTATTGAATAAAATGAAAAAAACTGTTTTTCAGTTAAAATTCGTTAAGTTTTATTTGTCTGGTAATTGTGTTTTCGTTTTTTGAGTTTGCAAAAAAATTTGGTCTCCGTTTGGGGGGGGGGGGGGGGGTCATGACCCCCGTGACCCCCCCCCCCTCCCTTGAATCCGCGCCTGTACCGTAAGTCTTACGTGACCGTACCTCTAGAATATTCAAGAAGCCGCTTGGCACTGTTCTCTTCATCCAAGACTTGGAAATGAGTCCCAAAATGCAGGAGATATGGGTTCGAACTATTTGAGTCAGTAGTACAGGTATTAGAGTACAGAATGGCCTCAGTGTCTCCCAGCCCCACGACGTAGCCGTGCTCGTTAATTAGCGCACCACGTCCACGAGGGCAGCTTCAGCAAGTCCCGAGATCGTAGGTTCGAATACTGGCGTTGACAAGGACTATCCTGAGCGTGAGTTTCCCCCGATTTTCCCACACTCTCTCCAGGTAAATGGGGGGGATAGTAGGGCCTAACTTATTTCAAGTTCCAGGGCACCCACTACATCCCTGTCCCTAATAGAGTTACACACATTACTACAGTCATCACATAAATACAGCCTATCTGACATATTAAACACATACCCAAGTACACGAGGCTGATGGCCAAGATGTTCCAAGAACCTAAAATAAAATAACAACATGTGTCTTATCTGAAAGGATGTTCAGCTGTAACAGGCATGGTACTTGTTATAGATATTGAACAAGTTAATTTTCGCACTTAATTGATTTCTTATATGTTAATAGTCCAAACCGAATGAATGATGTATGAGTCACATTTTATCCGCGTGTGTGGATTTTCTTATTTAAGACGAAACCTTGGTTTTCAGATTACACTCGATCTTGTATTGGCTGACGACGTAGTGGCTGCTAATCTCGTCTTCCGCTTTATACGTGAGAGTGGGTTAGGACCAGCAATCTCAATTTTAAAGTTAATATTTACTCGAGGAACTTGTTTTTCTTTGACATTCTATAATTTTATTTTCCGTAAGTTTGTAAAATCTTGTGTTACGCATCAAACTTATTGACAGACTATTAATGCACTATTGCATTGTATATTTTGTGTACAACCACGTCAGTTTAAATAAGAAAGGTTAATTTAGAATATAATTAACAAAATAGTGTAGAAAACATAATTCTTGAAGTTATTCACAATAATAATTCAATACATCACAGTCAACACACTTAAACTACACTACTACAACTACTACTAATAATAATAATAATAACAATAACGCAACAACTAAACGTTCGAACGATCAACCACAACACAGCGAAGGCAGTGCGGGAGGGAGTGAGACGGGAAACCGAGCAAGAGAGACAAATAGTCTTCCCCCACTATAGCCACAGGACCGTACGCGCCAGAAGCACGCTGCACAGTGGGTCAAAATCGAAATCGAGGAGGACAAAAGTGTTTATTTTCATAATTAAAAATTCAAAATTTATTAGTTCTACAGCATTCTCATATAATTGCCGCTCACTATTCTAGGATATAAACGCATCTTAGTGTAAATCTCTCACCACTGTTCGAGAAGTCTGAATTGGAGGGTGAATGTAAGTGGCTGTGGTTTGGTTGACTTTGTGGTTAGTGTGATGCTTTAAGATGGAACATGCAGCTGAAGGTATGATCTTTGTATCGTGTTTCAGTTATTAATGGGCGTAAATGTTACGTAATTTTAGCTATATTTGCATTATATAATATTTAACTATTATTTTTAAAATTATATTTTCACTTAGATGTTTAGTATGTTGCGTCACTCTGCGTCACTTTCTACTTAATGTTAAAATGTAGATAAAGTCTTGTAGCTTACGCCTGTTATAAGATTTTTTGCATCTTTTTGCAACTTACTTAGTTATTTTACGTTTTAGAAGATGCCACGCAACCAGTTCTCACACTTTCACAACTGTTTGAAGCACCGGATTCGATGATTATGCCAACAGTGGAATTTTGTGACTTTGTTAAAAGTAAATTAGGGGTAGAAAATTGTTCTGAAGAGATAACTGAATGCCCTATCCAACTGCTAGTCATAGACAATTTCTTGCATGTGTAGACGTAGCTTAGAAAATGTCTTACCTGATGTTTATTATGAAGTAAACAAATTATATAAGTTGCTTTCACTCTAAATTCATGATTAAAACGTAAAAATAATTTTGTCCCCCTAGATTTCGATTTTGACCCACTGTGCGCTGGTGTGCAGCTGGCGTACCAGTGCGCCCAGCGTGCTGAACCCTCTGCTCTAAGATATAGTGGTATTAAAAGAAATTCCTAACTTACCTGATGGCTTCAGAATGTGTTTGTCTGTTTGCAAAACGTATATAGCACATTACTGTATTCTAATAATAATACCACGTCTGTGTTTGTCTGATAACTTGGGGCAGATGACCTCGTAGTTCCACCCCTTAAACCCTCAATAACTAACTAACTAACTAACTGTCTGATAACTTGTTTTATTATGTTATAGTAGTATTGAAACTGTAATTATTTGGTTCTATTAATGAGAAAGGAGACTCGGGATTTGAATAAGACATCATCTCGTCTCGATAATACAAGGAACTACTCGGGAGAAAACCAGGATGTCCACTGTAAGTGCCAGGATTCGAACTTGCGATTTCTGTACTTGCTGGAGCGACTCATTCCAATTTTTCAGCGTGACTCAACGCACTCAGCTAAGTTGCAGAGTGCTAAACAGCATCCCTAATTTTTCCACATTTCATCCAGGAAAATATCTTAGTCTACTACAAGTCTCAGGACACCTTTCTCAACCGTAGAACCAAATAAGTACAGTCTCATCACTACTCTAATCATAATAACACAGGTTATTACCAAACAATTGCCCGCCCCGTGGTGTTGGGGTAGCGCGCCTGCCTCTCACCCAGAGGCCCCGGGTTCGATTCCCGGCTCCGTCAGGGATTTTAGAAACTGACGTGAGGGCTGGAACGGAGTGCACTCAGCCTCGTGAGGACAATTGAGTAGCTGACTGACAGTGAGGCAGCGCCCCGGTCACGAAAACCAAGATTAACGGCCGAGGGAACCCAACGCGCTGACCACGCGTGACCCTAATATCTGCAGGCCAAATGGCTGGGCAGCGGTCACTTGGTAGGCCTAGGCCCTTCATGGGCTGTAGTGCAAGGGGTTATTATCAAACAATTGGGTGTCAGTAAACCTTTAGGCCTATACTGTATGTTAGGAGTTGAAGCATGTTACCGTTTACGTGTAGAAAACCATGTAATGTAATGTAATGTAATGTAATTGTTGTTCGTTCACTAATTACTTTAAATGAACACAAATAGCATGTTCCAAATAAAGCAATCGGTAAATAAAACGTGACGTACATAGTAGCGAATTAATCTTTTATTAATGCCATTTAACTGCACCGAATTCAGCACAAAATAAATACACGGAGCGTGTACTCTGCGAACAGTTTAAGCAAATCCCCTCCGCTTACAACTCAAATTTATACGTAAAGTTCCACTTCTAGTGTACTGTATGTAGGCAATGTAGGCCTATGTATGTATGTATGTATGTATGTATGTATGTATGCAGTGCTCTTTTTTCAGGGGGAACGCGGGGGTACGCGTACCCCTTAAACATATCAAAACTGTATAAGAAAAAAGAAAAGTACATTTGTATATAGTCCGGCAAATATAACTTCCTGAAAGTTCATCGATGAGCTGGCGTCAACGTGCTGTTCACAACAGCTGGAGGAGATTTCGAGTAATCTTCGATTTAAATCGATCTATCGAATCGGTTTATTTTGGTCCGCAACTCGGCACTCCGTTCTGATAAGCACGCAGGCTAGTGTTTGGAGGCGGGGTAGGTTGTTATTTTGTGCGTGTGGTTAGTTTTGAAGGATTAAGAAAATAACGAACTATTTAACATCCACCAAGGCATCGAAAAAGCTGAAAGTTAATGATTCGAACACAAACAATGACCGGATTTTGCAAATTGCCAAAAATTGCAAGATAGTGATGTTTTGTCGACTACAACTGAGAGTACCCCTGAAATATTTTTAGAAAAAAAACTGCATGTATGTATGTATGTATGTATGTATGTACCGGTATTTAATTATGTATCCAACTGTCTCCAGGTCTACGCTGTTGGGTTTAATATCATCAGAGATCACAACCCTGAGAAGCCAATTCTGACAGGTAACTTTAATTCGTCCCTATGAATACTTCTGTAGCCAGGTATAAAATTACAGGTACAGTATATAATAACAGAACCGAACTGTACAACTCAACGAACCACAACGGGCACCTTGACAGCTTGGAACAGTAATTTAACCTGCCATACGGGCAATAAATATCACAGAGTACACCAACAAAAGGAATAAGGGTTTCAATCAACATCTCACATAACCTGACAGGTGGAAATAGCAAAATCGTGCTACCTCCACAATCAATGCAATATCTGTCACGGCAACCAATATACGCTACTGTATATAATTATATTATTTTCTAAAAATATGCGAAGTATCAATAAACTGCCACCCTCCACCGAGAAATCAGCACAGTCATAACGAATTGAACAAGAAAATGTGTGTAATGTTCCAACAAATTCCTTCAAACATACTGTATAGCCTAGGCAAGTAAGGCTTTATTTTAACAGAAACGAGGTCAATAATAATAATAATAATAATAATAATAATGATAATAATGATAATAATGATAATGATAATAATAATAATAGTAATACAGATAGAAGTACTCCAAGAGTGCGCCGAAAAAGTAGGACTACAGATCTCGTTCCAAAAGACAGAGTTTTTCTGTACGAAATTCGACATACAGAATTTAAACACGAAATATGGCAAGATCAATAGAGTCGCCCACTTTAAATACCTAGGTGAAGTGCTTGAACCGACGGGAAAAGAGAAAATCGCGCAGAACACTAGGTTAATGAAAATGAAGAGAGCCTTATACAAGACACAGAGTGTCTACAACAAAAAATGTCTGTCCACATTCACTAAACTTCGTCATTACAACACGGTTATTAAACCTGAGGTGCTTTATGCTAGTGAGACGTTGACGTTACACACTAAGGGCGACTTGGAAAAAATCCTCACAGAGGAAAGAAAAATAATAAGAAAAATAATTGGACCAAAGCACACAGATGAAGGATACAGGCTTCACTCCAGAGACACCACAGAGAAATTGTCCAACCTCGCAGCAGACATCAGAAAGAGGCGACTAAAATTTTACGGCCACATCAGCAGACTCCCACAAACCAGACTCACCAACAAAATTCTTCGATACATACAGCGGCTCAAGATTACTACACCCTGGATGATGCAAGTCAAAATTGATCTAGTAAAAGCACAGGTCGACCCAGCAGACGTCATAGACAAAAGCGTATTTAGACACAAAGTATACAAGTGGGAAGTGTTGTCAGAAAGAGCTGCACCTACAGCCCAAAGACCAAAGTGGACCGAAGAAAGGAAGAGGGCCTTTAGTGCACGAATGAAAGAGTACTGGAAAGACAGGAAGAACAAAAAGTCATGATTGCTTCGCGTGGTCTAATAGGCCTGTAACGTGTAAAATAAAATAAATAATAATAGTAATAATAATGATAATAAATAGCCAAGATAATCCACCTGAACCTGGCAAAGAATGTTCTGCCTTACTATCAATACATTCCTGGTACTGTTCTGGAGAACGATACACACAAGTTACTCTGGGACAGGTCAGTGATCACGGATAGACCTATATCAGCAAACAGGCCAGACATTATTCCTATTGATAAAGTGCAGAAGAAAACTCATTTAATAGACATCGCAGTCCCTAACTCGCATAATATCCAACACAGTTATGTTGAGAAAGTTACGAAATACATGCCTCTGGCTGAAGAGACCCGACAGATGTGGCGACATAATCTCATAATCTCTTCCACAGGTATTGTAACGTGTTTTTCGAGGGGTTTTTATGCAACTGGCATAAGTCAGTAGGAAGCCATTCTATATTTATTTACGCGGCAAATTGTTCAGCCAAGAGAATTTTTCATGTTAATTTATTATTATTATTAATTTATTATAATTATTATTAAGGTATTTTCGGAGCATTTTATAAAAATTATTAGCATTCAGATAGGTTTTCTATGTCTTAGAAAACGCTATCAAGCAAATTATTACGAACGACAATATTATAGAAAATTATGTGATTACGGAATTTTACGGAGTTTTGTCAGTTAGGGTATTTGAGAGACATGACTCACTGGGAATTCGAGTACAAGCTGATTCCTGTCGAGAAGTATTACGCAAGGCTGGGTCGCAAGGTCTAGAAAAGGCGAATTGTTGAGACGGAAATCGACTTCTCCCTCTCGCGCGCCGAGTGTAATGAGGCAGAGGAGGGGAACTAGCGGCGTGCTCAGCCAATCAGTGTGGACGACGTAAGCTAGATGTCGGTACCATGGTGGGGGAGCCAACGTGTGGAGATATCGTTCGACGCGCCGTGGAACGAGGGCTATCTGTGAAATACTTGCGGAGTATGGTTATACGCGGAGGACGCTCCGATGTTCCGTGGAACGAGCAATCTGTGTAGAACTTGCAGAGTACGGTCGCAAGTGCGTGTCGCTCCGATGTTCAGTGGAGTTAGCGACGAACTTTTGTAAAACTTGGTTGTACGAGTGTTTGGGTCCGAGGTACGGACCATAGAATTATCTAATCTACCAGAATATCATCAAATTCCGACGGAGATGACGACGTCCAGGAGACTGTGGGAAGCTCACAACATCATCAAGAACGAGGGAAATGCCTTGGCAATTTCCAATGGTAAGCGCAAATGACGCAGAAATACGCAATCTCTCATTTTTCTTTGTTTTATATTTCATATTTCAGTAACTTCATAGCTTGGAAATAAGAGTAAAATCAATTTATCAGACTCCGTTTTCACGTAATTTTCTATCGGTAATATTCAAATCACAACGCTCCAATTTAAATTTTATACTTATTATTATTATTAATTTTGCTATACTTGTTTTATATAATAAATTCATTTCTTTTACAATGCAATCTTTGCTTTCAGTAGGTAGCATTAGATATAGACCAATTCCTTCTCCTGATACAATTGTTTGTTGGGTTAATGATCAAATCATACCACGATCTGAGTGAATAGATTCTTGACGGTGTTCTACCAGAGCTAGACGTTGTTAAATACAAATTTAGATTTCAGCATTGCGTTGAAGTCTTGGCGCCCATTAAAACAACATAGCTTAGGCAAAGGTAAACAATTACATTTTCTCCCAACAGTGTGGGCTAGCGAAACCATTACATTTGTCGCTACCAACATGGGGCATTAATAACTGTTACAGTATCATACCGAAGTCACTGAAGGCCAACCTTGATAAATTGGGGCTCCATCATAATCTGTATACCAGCATGCAGAGAACAGTTATTTTAGAAACCTGCTCCACAGTTCCTTCGTTCCTCAACCTACCAGTATAGAGAACTCCACTCCATCTTGCAACAAATGCCGATGAAATGGTGAATTGCACCCAACGATATGGTGAACATATGAATAATAATAATAATAATAACAATAATAATAATAATGCAAAATTATGACACTATTAGACAGTTATTTGGCCAGAATCTTTATACGCCTCGGAAACCAATCTCTCAGTGGTCACTCTAAAATTATAGAAATTGATAAGCAAAAACCGAAAATTCTCTGGAAAATGTATGGTCACATGAGAAAATATGGAATGTGGATTAAGAGGAAAACAGCGGACCTCTATTCCTTAACAAACCGACAGGTTCACTGATACCGTACTCAAGAGACGTTTGAAATTCTATGGCCATATCTATAGAATGGACAGCGACGGACTAACCAAATAGTACATTATGCAACGAACCTATAATGGCAATAATTAAGACACGAGTATGTTTATAAAACGAGCGAAGCGAGTTTTATTATTTCCATACGAGTGTCTTAATTACCATTATAGGCGAGTTGCATACGACTGTTTATGAGCGACGATAATTATACCTTTTTTTTATTTGCGAATTGACCACTTCGGATCACGCTACAATTTCATTTTTTCTTTGCCTGAAGTTTCCTCTTCCTCCAGTACTCCTTCATATGGGCGCTATGTTGTTTCTTCTGCTCATCCGTCCAGGCTCTTCCCTTCTTTGTGGTTCTTGTGACGTGAGACCCTTCCAAATTTTGAATTATGTACCGAAATGTTTCCCTGTTTGACATCTGAACTTCCTGGATGTTGGAATTTTCGAGATCTTTTCGAACTTCCTTAATCCATGTCGTTGTTGTCTTCTTGTTCTACAGGTAGTCGAATAACTGTTTGGTTAGTCTAGTTTTGTCCATTCTGTACAAGTGACCGAGAAACGATAACCTCCTCTTCTTCATGGTTTCTGAGATTCTCTCCACATTTTTATAGACGTCATTGTTGCTCCGAAGTTTCCAGCCGGTTTCAGTCTGGACTGGGCCCATGATTTTCCGTAGTATTCTTCTTTCTAGGATCTCTAGCTTCTCCAACTAGTAATTCATCGAGAGGCATTCGCTGACATACAGTCATTCTGTTTTTACTACCGTGTTGTAATGTTTTAGTTTGGCATTCCATGAGATGCATTTCTTGTTGTAGATGTTTTTAGTTAGCCCATAAGCTCTTTCCATTTTTGAGATACGATCTTCTACAGCAACTTTCTCTAGGCCGTTCTCTTGTATGGTTTCACCGAGGTATTTGAACTTTTTCACCCTCTGAATCCGCCGAATCTCTGTTTCAAGGAATTGTGGTCCATGTTTGTCATTCATCATGAACTTGGTCTTCTCTTTCGAGATCCTAAGTCCTGTCTTGCTAGCGATCTTTTCTAAGAGGTTGATCTGTATGGCCGCTTCTTCTAGGTTTATACCTTTATTATATGTTCTAACAAATATTCATAAATATCTGTCGAGATTCAGTAGGTTGACTTCTTCTTGGGAATTGTGTTCTCTACCCAATACCGAATTCCAAAGCTTTGAAACATTGTTTATCCTGAAGTAGCACCAACAGATAGCACACAGGTAGTCTACTATGTACGATCATTTTGTTATTTTGGTTAAATAACACAAAATAGGCTGTTAAAAATGCTTTAAAATTAAAATCTATCGTATTATTAACTAGTTATTCTTCAAATTCGATGAGTATAGAAAGTCATCGGAAGGCAAATCAATGGAGTCCCAAATAGAATAATCATGACATCTGGCAGAAAAGTTTCGCATAAGAAATCCCTTTACTGAACAGAGAGCTGGATTATAATTTCTGTGGAACTAATGTTATACGCCTGCTTCCTCCATGACTTTCTGGTGTCTGTATGTCAACACCAGCATTCACTAAAATTGTCGGCGAAATCGTTCGCAACGCCCTGTGTAGAAATTGGAGTTGCGGATTTTAAAGTCCAATACTATTTCTTTTGCGATATTGTCCAGTTTGTTTATGCAAACATTAGGGACGGTGCACACTTCCCATGTCGGTAATGGCTAGAAGGATGGTGTTGCAAACTTCTGGCCGTAGATTCCTAAATGTCTTGCATATTTCAAGTATTTTCCTGTTACCGCAAATGTTCAGGCTGATTTTGTCTTTGTGTTTGGGATTGTAACTACAATGGTTGATCGGATATCCTTAACATTCTCAACTTTCAAATCATGTAATTCATGTCCGAAATAATGCATTTTGAGCGCATGCGCGAAGCTATCCGTACCTAATTGGTCAATGAATGAGCTCTGATTGGTTGGAGAAACTGTATCATAATGAAAAGTAGTACTTTAATGAGCCCCATTATGATACAGTTTTCAGACATATAATATTTACATTTCGACATCGTCGAACGTAAAGATTATTTAAAAAGTAATCAACTGTAAGAAGATCAAAATAAACTGTCTAGAAGAAACTAAGGTGGACCTCCAAGAAATAAATATCACAAACAACATCATAGAAAATCGCGAAGCCTTTAGTACAATAGTAGGCAAGCACAAATTCATTGAGAAACCTAAAAAGAAAACTGGTAGGGAGTGGTCCACAGAACGGAAGATGCAACACAGGGCATCATTGAAGACATTTTGGGACGATAAGAAAGCGAAATATATAAGGCCAACTAACCAAGTTAAAAGACGCTCTTTGAATGGGCATAACAAATAAAAATAATAATAATAATAATAAAGTAACAAGAAGTTCCGTGACGAACTAAAGAGCCTACTTTTCTTAAAATTTAAGATTCATGCCAATGATTAATCTATATGGATCTATCTAGAATAATGACGAAATTAAGTTGCTAATATCGAAATTTCTAATTAGTTCGAAATACTGTATACCTGGCATATTGTAGCCTAATAGAGCACTACAGTTGGCAGCCCTAGTGACTGAATATATTCTTAGTTCCATCTCTTAAGGTACAGAATACAAAATTTGGTTGAAGTCCAATGAATAGCATGGACGTTACATGCAGTAAAACATTGGATCTAACAGCGCGCGTAAAATCATGTTGGCAACAATGTCATGCATGTATTGGTCAGAAATAATCTGAAATAATATGATCTATTGTTGTGCCAATTTTGAATGAAATCCATTAGTTAGTATAGAAATTACATGCATTTTAAAATTGGACCTATCAGCAGGCTTAGAATCATGTTGGCAGCACTGACGTATATTAGTTACTCCAAATTCATCTAGAATGCCAGGTACTATACGTGTGCAAAGTTTAGAGCTATTGGCTTGCATACTTTCTGATATATTGATATTAGGGTAACAAAAATAGAGACAGCACATATTAACAGTAGGCAGCCCTGGTTGCTCTTAAGAATACACATAGTCATATCTGTTATGGTACACATAGCACATACGAAATTTGGTTGAAATCCAAATGATAGTATGGAAGTTACATGTATTTAAAGTTGAACCTCTCAGCAGGCTTAGAATCATGTTGGTAGCACTGACGTATATAAGTTACTCCAAATTAACATAGAATGTCAGGTACTATATGTGTGCATAGTTTAAAGCTGTCGGCTTGCATACTTTCTGATATATTGGTATTTGGATAAAAGAAATCAAGAGCATTTATTAACAGTTGGCAGCCCTGGTGGGTCTTAAGAATACGCTCAGTCATATCTGGTTATGTACACATACAACATACGAAATTTGGTTGAATTCCAATTGATAGTGTAGAAGTTATATGCATTTAAAAATGGACCTATCAGCAAGCTTATAATAATTTTGGCAACACTGCCATGTATGGCCTCCGGGAAATTAAACTGCAATATTATAATCTATACGTGTGCCAATTTTTTAATAGCTCCCATTCATACCTTCCAAGATATCCAACATGGAGCTCAAATTTCAATAGCGATTTTTAGCAGTTGGTAGCACTGACATCATTTTCAAATATGGCCGTGAGATATTCAGGTATAGATCTTTACTCCTACCAAATTTTGTTTCGATTGCTCCAGCCGTTTAGGAGTTGATAGGGGGGGCACACACACACAGCCATACAGACAGACAGACAGAAGGACAGACAGACATACAGACAGAAGGACAGACAGACAGATACACATTTGCCCGATCTCATGTCTACTTTTTCCTCATTTTTGGAAAATGTGAAAAGTAGGCTAAAAATACTATTGATTTAAAGAGGCATGGTAGTGCAATGTTCAAGTTGCTTGCCTCTCACCAAGGTGGACAGAGGTTGATTCCCGTTCAATGCATGTGAGATTTTCCAAGTGAAATATCACGCCCTGTGGTTCGGATTCCACGTAAAAATGAAAGTCCCATGGCTCATGTTCGCGAGATTAATGGTCACGTAAAACTACAAGCTTTCTTTCTTCCCTTCCCTTTCTTCCTTCTTTCCTTCCTATTGGTTTAACGTCCATTTGAACTACTGAGACTTTTAGAGAAGCCGGAGTGCCGGAATTTTGCCCTGAATGGGATCTTTAACGTACCAGTAATTTTACTGACACGACTCTCCCGTATTCAATCCTGCAACCTTGGTCATAGCAGGTGAAAACGTTACCACTCCGCCATGAAACTATTCTAATCGGCAAGGTAGCAAGTTCGTATAACATAGTCACTTGTAAGTAATAGAAAACTCTCGTGCCATATAATATGCCTATTGCCTTTCCCAAGCGCGATATTGTTATATGACGCTCAATTTTGCACTTCAAATACCAAAGATTAAAAGAACGAATCATTTTTTTCAAACGATATAAGCAATGTGTTCTTTGTGGAACATCTTCTATTCTCTCTTTTCCATATGCAGACCTCTACTAATATTGTTTATTTTAAGGCTTGAGCATTGTGCTCATTTCATCCCCTTTTAGTTTGTGTGTGTATAGAATTTATTTAATAACCTGTGTTATTGTGATGTCTATAGTAGGTCTACTTTGTGTACTTGTAATTGTGACGAGAATTTGAAAGGAGCTATATGTGGCCTTAAGTTAGGAACCATCTCGGCATTTGACTGGAGTAGAAATGAGAAAACCACGGAAAATCACTTCCACGATGACTGAGGTAGGAGTTACCCCAGCTTCACTCAGTTCTGCCTCACGAGGCTGAATGTATCCCGTTATAACCCTCGAACCATAATTACATTTCTTGGCAAAGTCTGAGAATCAAGCTCAGTTCTCTAAAGTGACAGCAACTTTATTATTATTATTATTATTATTATTACAGGCCGGATGTTTGTTTGAGACTAGTGAAAATTATAATGGAAGCCTGGAGGCGAGTTATTACAGTACCTGTGTTGTTGTCAGCTGCCCCATGCGTTCAGATGATGGACAAATCTATCTCACGCTACTGCTGAAGTACAGTCATTGGCCAATATAATGGCGTTATGTTCGTAACTATGTAACGTGTACTTCCGCGTCACACAATACTTCGACGTAGACTGTACTGTTCTGAACGGTGGTGTTGTCACGTGCTCAGGTCTGGAATTCCATTACATCAGACCAGTGGTGACAACTACGAAGTGAGAGGGCGAGAGAGCAACTGTGTACAGGCTAACCCACAAGTTTCAAGGTCATGGGCAATCGTCTATAACAAACATGCGGCTTATATATAATTATTTATGGTGATAGAGTAGTGGCTTAGCTGCTCTTCTCTCACCCCATTGGCCAGCGCTCGGATCCCGGTGACAGCAGGGTGGAATTTTCACCGGTAAACTCACGTGGCGTCGGGAAGGGAATCCGGTCTTAAATCCCAGGCCAAAATCAAGATGTGACTGGGTGGCTCTGACCACCCTATTTAATTGGGATAAGCCTAAGAAAGTTTTATTATTTATGGCGTCTCTTTTAACTGCAACAACATTACAAAACGCCGGGTAATTTGGGCGTATTAGTAAATCTACTAAAACATGTCTTTTGCACCCTTAAATGTCAACCAACATTGCCGAGATTTGATCTCGCAACCTAGGGCACAATACGTGACATCCTTACCGACTGCGTTACTCAGCCTGTCCAGATCATAACAATGACCTTGCGTGCACTATTACAATACTGGATGAAAGAAGGAGAGGTGGGAAGAGGAAATACCCGAACAGAACCTGATCTGGCTCTGAGAGGATGGGAAAATATACTGGTATTTGTGAAGTCCTTCATGCTTCGATAGCACTCGGTTCAGTTCACAGCTCGCAACTTGAACTGGGAGCAACAAAACAGCACTTTCTACTCCGATCATTTATACAGGATCATATCATTAGAACAATTTTTTATTGCTGCTGTTGTTGATGTTGTTTCAATTTTGTCTGATAACCTCTGTAATTGCGACGGCTGTATTAGTATAGTTATTGTTGTTTTAAGGGGCGGAACTATGAGGTCATCTGCCCCGCTGTATTAGTATGTGTATTTGCAATTCAGATGAGGATTGGGAAGGAGACGGCCGGGGCCTTAAGCTAGCATTTGTCTGAAGTAGAAGTGGGAAACCTCGGAAAACCACAATTAGGATGGCGAAGAAGGGAATCCAACCCGCCTCTTCTCAGTTTTGTCTCACGACGCTAACAAGTTAGCTTTCATCAAGAAGCCGTACCGGTATGGAAAGAAACGGAATATGGGTTGTTGTTACTGTTGGTTCATTTAGAGACTTAGAGACATCATTTCATTCATTCATTCATTCATTTATTTGCAATGGGGGGTGTGTCCCCCGGTGGCAAATTGGATATACATAACAAATACATAATTATACATAACAATACATAATTATACATAACAATTCAATAACAATTATACAACAATTAAACTGGAGTATTTACACAAATAGTCAGTCTTTTCTTAAACACACCTATATGTTTGGGAAAAGGCTCTAAGACTGCGGCAGGTAGAGAGTTCCAGTTATCAATGGCACGGTTTACAAAAGAATATTTACCATAATTTGTTCGCTGTGGTCGGCCCTTAACTTTGAAAGGATGATCGCTCCTACCCATGTAAGTGGGCTTTCCCAATCGTTTGCTAAGCTCACCCCATGCTGGTTGATTTGTATACGTGTTGTACATAGCGCAGAGTCTAGATTTCATCCTCCTAGCCTCCAGTGATTCCCACCCAAGTTTCTTTAACATACGGCTCACACTGCTCCTGGGATTAAAGTCACTGAGCACAAATCTAGCGGCCTTTCTTTGTACCATTTCCAACTCATTGATGAGCCCTACTTGATATGGATCCCAAACCGCCGAGGCATATTCCAGAATAGGTCTTACAAGTGACAAATAGCCTAATTCTTTAGCAGAGGTACTACTTCCTTTTAATACCCTCATTACAAAGTGCAGGGATTTGTAAGCTTTTGAAACTACACATCCTACATGACTACTCCATTTCATATCATTCCTTACGTGAACGCCCAAATATTTGCAAGAATCTTCTTCTACAAGTATTTCCGAGCCAATGTTATATTGAAAATCCTGCCTTCGCACCTTCCCTATTTTTAAGAGACTACATTTTCTTGTGTTTATTTTCATTTTATTTACAATCGCCCACTTATAGACCAGGTTCAGGTCCTCTTGCAGCACTGCATTGTCTTGTGAGTCGTGTATCTTTCGATATATTACACAATCATCCGCAAACAATCGACAGTCACTGCGAATTCCATTTGGTAAGTCATTTATAAACGCCAAAAACAACAAAGTTCCGATTACGCTGCCCTGAGGGATACCCGACGTTACGGTAATTTCATCCGAGAATACGCCTTCAACTTTCACTTTCTGGGAACGACCCGTCAAAAATTCTTGGATCCATAAAATTACTCTTCTATCAATCTTCGTCGAAGCTAATTTATGGAGTAGCATGTCATGTAAAACCTTCCCCTACTCCCTTTCCAGTCATGGTGCTAGACTTACCGCGCATGACCATGCAGTAGGCTACTGGGAAATCCAAGAGAATATAATATAAGTTATGGTATTGAGCAAAACGTTTTGGGAGGAGATTAGATGGCTAAGTTACTCCAAGCGATGAGATGAGGTAACAACATTAAAACCAGGGGCTCGAAAGTTAAGTGCACGGCCATTAGGTTGAAAGTTTTAACAGAGTCGGGTCACAGAAATGTTAAGAGCAATAAAATTATCCGTCTGTGTCAGCTTAAAGGTTACTCATTCCAGAATCTCTCTTCGTGTTATAACGTTCGATATCATAACCGCAGACCAATTCTGTGAATAATTTTAAACTTAATAATAATTATCATGATAATAATAATAATAATAATAATAACATAGGAAACGAATGCGAAAATAACGGGCGAAAGTTAAAGCTCCGGCGCAAAGAAATGGAAAAGGACTGTTGATATAGCGTGGTCCGTAGATGGCCGAAACGACAGCAAGAAGGAGAAGAAGAAGAACATTAATGCATTTACATTTGAGACTGATTTGCCTTCCAGCGTCCAGTCTAGTCTGCAAGCCTCTTCTCGCGAACAAGTCACCTTCATGATCTCCTATTAGCAGTTAGTACTAAGACCTCCTATGCCTCTACACGTCTCACTTTGAAATCGTCCATTAATAATAATAATCTTACGAACAATATACGAAACCGGGGTTTGGATGAAAAATAAGCCACATAAAATATACCAACGAATTGAAAAACTCACCGATTCCATCAAATAAAAGGATACGGAATATTTATGGTCGCTTATACAGAATGGTGACAATAGGCTAACAAAGGAACATTTAAACCAAACACTATCTCTGAAGAAAAAAAAAAACACAATATTTGGCTGGTCTAAATAACACATGAAATTTGTATCAACGAAGAAATCATTGACAGTAGAAAAAAAATTAGAACCCTAATGGTTGGTTGGTTGGTTCCTCAGTTTAGGGGCTGCGACAACGGGGTCATGTAGCCCCATGTACTTTGGGTGTGTGTAGAATCTGTCTGATAACCGGTGTTAATTGTGATGACTGTATTAGTGTGTGTTATCTGTTTTTAATTCAAGTAAGGACTGCAGACATTGAATTTTTCAAGTAGTTCCTACTTTTGCCGCCAAACGCCACCGTCAACGAATACTAGTTCAGAACTTGGCTACTAGACGCCACCGCAGTTGGCTCCTGGCGACGAACGTAGGAACCTAAGATCGTTGTTTAAACTTAACTTATATAATTTAGCTTCGCACAGGAAGGTTCTTTGACATGCCACAAATCTATGACATGGGACCGCCGGCTTTACTTCCCCTCCGAAGGAAGGCATACTGAGGGATTTATATCGCTCTTAAAAATCCGATGACTTCGGCCGGGTAGAAGCCTATTAAACAGACACAACTTTACCAAGAAACCTCTGCGGGAGAATACAGTATGGACAGAATATACTGTAACAAAAGAGAGCACAGTTAACGGATAAAGAGATATCGGGAAGAAAAGAGGAAACATTGTGCTAAATAAATGCTAACGCGCTTCTTATTTGGGCATAACGAATCAAAGTAATAATATCAATAAACTGGCCGATAACCTAGATGTTAGGCCCCTTAAAACAACAACAACAACAACATAATATCAATAGGCCTATACACATGTGGAGACAATTACTGACGCGATGCGGGCACGCGGCCCAAATGACGTCAACACGATTAACTTATCGCATTTTCACTTTTCTCTATCAGAAAAAGACAAAAGGAGCCTGGTTCAGGGGATACAAAGAGGTCTGCACGAGATGGGATCTCATGTTATGATATCCAGGAGCGTGACCCGCTTAAGGGAAAACTCTTCAAATATCGGAGTTTACAACCTAGCCCGACGCTGAAAACTGGAAAGGTGAGGGCAAAAGAGAGAAAGGAACAACACCATCTACGAATGAAGGAATACTGGGCTTATTTTAAAAGCTAAAAGGGAACAGTTGAAATGGCGCGGTTCTTTATTTGGCCGAAACAAAACAAGACGAAGAAAATTGTACAACGTCCTTTTTAACTGGTATGGCCTTAGAGATATCCGGGTGTCCAAATTCGACACATGAGGGAATATCGAAAGTCCTATTTATAAAACTGCCAATCCTGACATCCCATTTACAAATTACTGTGCGAAGGAAGTGGTTAGCAAGTCCCGCAGTTAGGAAGGTGATAAGTGAGGACGAAGGACTACTCCCTCCTGTCCTCACTGACCAATGGTGGAAGATGATTAGACTTCGAGAAGTTTCGTAACTTGCGGTTCGTTTACGAGCAGCCGCAACCATCCACTGTCTACACTCAAACAATAAGCTAAGTTCACAATCCACTCTAACCTGTCCATTTAACAACAATCACAGATATCACGCTGAGCAAGCAACACTTGAAGGTCAACCACCACTGATAATGCTTGCCTCGGTGGGTGAGTGGTTATCGTGTCGGTCTACTAACCCCAAGCTTGCAGGTTCGCTCCTGGCCGTGGAAAGTGTTTTTTTTTTTGAAAGGTGGCAAAAGTTACGACATGAATGTCATACGATGTTGGCAAGTCAAAGAACCCATTTGAATTCAGTAGGCCGTGTTCATAATGGCAAAATTAATCTCGGTAGTTTCCGCCAACTCTAAGTCCCTCATTTCTCTACTAGAAAGCGCTATAGTGTTCAAGGAGCTTAGATATCTAACCTCCTTTACTTTCATAGTGCTACAAGGAACAACGAAATTCGGCATGCAAGGTACCCTCTGGGTGTCAAATAAAAAAATCTTGCTCCCGGCACCGAGCCCATACGACATTATTATTATTATTATTATTATTATTATTATTATTATTATTATTATTATTATTATTATTATTACCACTAATAATATCTTACCAAAAATATCACATACCACTAACAAATCTTGACAAGTTGCGCTAGTTTACTGTATAACAATGTTAATGATATTACGTCCCTGCTAACAACTGTGGCTTTTAGAGACGCCAGAGTGCCAGAATTTTACCCCGAAGGGGATCTTTAACTTGCCAGTAAATCTACTGACACGGCTGCCAAGCATTTGTGCACCCTCAAATGCCAACTGACTGCGCCAGGATTCGATCCTGCAACCTTGAGCACAGCAGGTGAGAACGTTACCGCTGAGCCACGCAGCCAGTCTAGTACTGTACTGTATACAGCAGGGGTGGCCAATAACAATAACTTTGGGAGCCGCAAATTTATGAAGCTGTTTTGAAGTGAGCCAGATTGGTTAAAAATGAATGATATATAAAATAAAGACACGTTTTTTATTTCATAAAAAATGAAGATACATTTATATAGTTTACTTAACACATACGGTAACATTATTGTTCAATTACACAACAAGATCATGATTTTACTTTTTAGAAGTGCTTTTTGAGTGCACATCGTTGCTGTTAGTTGTTTGAAATCTGACTGATAATTGGTAAGCGAAGTTCGCACGTGTTCACTTCAAGGTTCACCAGTTAGTTCAGTTCGATATTTAGATTTAGTGAACTTGAGCGTTGAGTACAGTGATTCACACATGCAGTAGGTAGTCCCAAATATTGAGATAAGCACACTCTTTTGTTGGTATTTATTTTCTTTTCTGGAACTTTCTTCCAAAACGCCAGTCCATTTATATAATTTATATGCTTTTTGAACTTTTTAAAATCTGAACTATTTTTTTAAAAAGGAGCCGCACGAGATTTACTCAAGAGCCACATTCGGCTCGCGAAACTCATTTAGGACACCCCTGGTATACAGTAATAACTGCTGCAACTGCATTAGTGTATATATTGTAAATACCATCATCCACATACAGTTACCGGCAGCTAGCTCTGCACTTCCCTTGTACACTACTGCAGCGTAAAAACATTTGCCACGCTGGGTGTATCTGTGAGAACTTACTGTCACGCACGTCAATGTTCTCAGATCGGAAGTTTTCATCGCATTCCCCGCTTCGCTCTGCACTCCCCTCCTGCTTTAAACGTCAAGTGCACAGCTAAACGCTGCTATCTGTACTTGTAGACATGGATTTAACGGCTTAAGTGTAAGGGATCTGATGACGATCACTTGACGTTAAGAACTGGACATCCAAGTGATTTCATTAATCTCATGTAAACTATTTTCAGGGTTAGGGAAACACCCATTGTAATTGGGTACAATCATGTTGACCGACTGGAAAGCATTAAATTTCGATTACTAAGGCAGCACTGACAGTTACTTCCAACACGATAATGATAACTACAGGGTGGTTCAATCTGTTGTAGAAGAAGTCCTGGAGCGAAGCGTGCTAGTTGAATCGAGGACAACTGCAACAAGTCCGGAGATCGTTCGTTCGAATTCTAGTGCTGAAAGCGGCTATCCTGAGTGTGGTTTTCCACACTCCCTCCAGGAAAATGCCCGGATAGTACCTTGCTTCAAGTCTCGGGACACCTGCCCTATCCCTGTCCCTGATACCGTTACATATACTTGTACAGTCATCACAGCAATACAGGTTATCAGGCAAGTTAAACACACACTCAACTACAGTACACGGGGTTGATGAAAAAGATGTCCCAAGCCCCTTAAATTAATTAACAACAACAACAAATATGTTGTAGAAGACCATGTTAACAGAACAATGAGATACAGATCCAGCCACACCTACCCTCGTGTATCGCACTCCGTACTTCAAATGATACGGCACGCGAATGAGAAGGCTCGTTTGTTATTCATGGAATTATAGGGGCGAGATTAAAGTGATTTATGAGGTAACATAAACAAGTTACTCTCCGCTTTGAATAGAGAATCGCTATTGACTTACTGTAAATCACGTACTTCTAGCACATGCTATTAGATTAGGTTAGTTGTTGATTTTTCGCTTTTAGGAGTTTTGCGACATAGTGATCATGTAGCGCCGTGTACTTGAGTGTCTGTGTGTGTGTGAAATCTGTCTGATCTAATCTGTGGCATTGTAATGGCTGTAGCAGGACTGTGTGTGTGTATTAGTAACTGGGGTTACCTTAATTTAAGTACCATCCTGGCATTCTTCTGGAGTAGAAGTGAGAATCCACGGAAAACCATATCTAAGACTTATTTTTTTAGTACCGGGAGTATCCGAGGACATGTTCTGCTCACCAGAGGCTGTAGCTGCTTCAAGCGGACACCCATAGGGTGAGCTACAACTTCCGTTCAAGTAGTTCCAACTTTCGCTACCAGAAGTCACTGACACCTAGCGGTGAACATTGGAACTTTGATAGAGCGTTACGACGAAATCTATCCCAGAAATTTAGCTTCACACAAGTTTAGTTAGTGGAAGGTCTTTTACATGCAATAAATCTATGACATGGGATCGCCGGCTTTACTTCCCCTCCGAAGTAAGGCATACTGAAGACTGCTGAGGTTGGAATCGAACCTATCTGTTCTCATGACTGGCTGCGTAGCGCAGCGGTAACGATCTCGCCTGCTGTTCCCGAAGTTGTAAGATCGAATCCTGGCGCAGTCAGTTGGCATTTGGGGGTGCGCAGGTGTGAGGGAACCGTGTCTGTAGATTTACTGGCACGTTCAAGATCACCTTCGGGACAAAATTCCGGCACTAGGGCGTCTCTACAAACCTCAGTAGTTTAAAAGGGACGTAAAAAGCAATAACACAATTATTATTACTATCATCGTGGTCATGTATCCCCGTGTACTTGAGTGTGTTTGTGAAATCTGTGTCATTTTGATGGCTGTAGTGGTGCGTGTGTGTATTTGTAACTGGGGTTACCTTAATTCAATTACCATCCCCGTACTCCCCTGGATTAGAAGTGGGAAACTACGGAACACCACTTCTGGGATTGCTGAGGTGGGAATTGAACCTATCTGTTCTCAGCTCTGCTGCATCAGGCTGAATAAAAAAAAACATTCCAACTACTGTATTTATCAGGCTAGAATTACATTACTTGGCAGAGCCGCGAATCGAACCCAAGACCTCCGGGGCGGCAGCTAATGATACTGACCGCTACGCCACGGAGGCGACTGTATCAGTATTCCCTCCCTAAATATTGGATAGAAAATTAGAGTAGGCTTACATACATTCCGGAATGACATATAGAGCAGTAATAGTTCGCAGCTAGTAACAGTTTCACCCTTTGTTACTGTGAAGATCTACCACATTCATGCCTTTATACCGCAGTAGGTTGCGGTCCATTCGGTTTGAATAATATGAATAAAGTTAATTTGTAACCCAATACTTCGATACAAGATTACTGGAACACTGACGGACAATGTTATGCGTAGTGGTAGCTGGAACATCAGATAAAGGGTTTGGAGTAAATGCACTATGTTCCACTTGTTTTATGGCCAATGTTTCGCGAAAATGTTTCGTGTAACCTTTATTAAGCCAAGATAGACATGGCCACTCATCACTTTGAACATTCCTCACCTGTGCCGGGAGTGTCCGAGGACATGTTTGGCTCGCCAGAGTTTGTAACTGCTTCTATGCGGACACCAATGGGGTGAGCTACAAGTACCGTCGCGTATGGAGTGTTGTTTGGGAAGGAAAGTGTGAATGTAAGGACGAGGAACTGGAAGGTAGCGGCTATGGACTACAGTTAGGGACCAACCCCGGCATTTGTCTGGAAGGAAGATGGGAAACCACAGAAGACCATCTTCCAGGTTGCCGGCGGGGGGATTCGAACCTCCTCGCCTCCTAGATGTGAGTGACTGTCTTCAGCCACGCCGTAACGACCACGGTTAACTCACCCGGTACCTGTGTCTGGTGTTACACTGCCGTGGCACACACCCCGTGACGAGTATGATTGGTTCAAGTGTGCAGACTTAAATCCCATTTTCTCTTGACTCTCCGTCTCATTTTGTAATAGTTCACGTCACTGGTTGGCATCCCTGAAGTTCCTAATTCCATTCCCAGCTCAGCCAAGAAATGAATTTCTGGATTGTGGACGGGATTTACTTTAAGTCTCAAGGCAAAAACTAAGAAGGTTGAGATCTATTCTCACTTCAGCCATCCTAGAAATGGATTACCATGGTTTTCTCACATCCACCACACGTAAATGATGCGATGGTATGTAAATCAAAGCCACTGATGCCTCCTTTTCAATCGTAGTACTAAACCCAAATACACACACTTAGTTCAGACCCCACATTAAAACACAGGTTATCAGGTAAATTCCCAACAATTTCTCGATGGCATCAGAATGTTGGCCATGATGTTCCAGCCTCTCAAATTATGTTTGGTTAAAGTGTGCAGACATTAATCTAATTTTCTCTCGCCGCCCCGTCTTATTTTGTAATAGTTAACGTTACTACTAGTAGTTGGCATCCCTCAAGTTCAACTAGAGGTAAGCTTTCCAGCCATTAAGTCTCATATCTGGATGTTATCTTTATTTCGCTTTGTATTAATAATAATCATAATAGTAATAATAATAATAGCAATGCTAAAGTTACTTAATTCCTGCCGCTCCTTCCGGAGCATAGGGCATTGGCGAAATTTCTCCACGCAGTACGGTTCCTGGCCGTTCTCTTCACTTGACTCCAGTTCTTGTCCACCTCTGCAATGCCAAAAGTCGTCATCAGGTTATCCGACCGGTTTTGTAATTTCGCTTCAGTTTCCGTAATCAGTTTATTTAAGAGGAGCGAGTGATTAACCCACTGCCTCCGAGTGCCTTGGAGGGGCTGCCACCTTAAGCCTGAGGCACCAGGCTGATATTTTGTCAGGGTTTCTTCCCTTAGCCTTTGAAGAACCAACTCCAAACTACAAGGCAGCAGTTGTTTCACCAGAGCCCCGTTATCCGTAATTCCTTCAGGGTTCCTGTAGGGCCTTCACAGCTACCGTAGCGGTATTCACTCCTACAGGCAATCCCCCTACTTCATTACGTTGCCATCTCCCACGACGAGGACGAGTGGTTGGATTTGTGGGAGACAATGCTAAAGTAAACTTGTAATAATGTACTCTTCAGCTCTTGTGATGTTAAAGAGGACGGGATGCTGAACTTTTGCATTTTGGGATTTAATGTGCCAGTAAATCTGAAACGATTTATCTGCACCTTATTAATTACCTTCTAAAAGTGTTAGGATTAATTAATGTGAAACTTTGAACGCTAGAAGTGGAGGTGAGCTTTCAACTAATTAAGCCACATGTCTGGGTTTTATCATTATTCCACTGTGTAATAATGATGATAATAATAGTAAAGTAAATTTGTAATAATGTACTCTTCAGCTCTCGTATTGTTTAAGAGGACGGGATGCCCAACTTCTCCTTTTTTTGGGTTTTAATGTGGCAGTAAATATCCTGACATTATTTATCTACACCTTAAATTACCTTCTAAATATGTTAGGATTAAATCCGCAACTTTGAGCACTTGGGGTGGGGTTGAGCATTCCAGTCATTACAGTACATATCTGAGTTATATCATGGCAAATTTTAAGGAATAAAGAAATATAGCACATCGTTATTTCAGCGAGTCAAGATGTATATCTACCAAAACCAACAATAATTCAGATATGTTTTCAGAACTAAAACCTCTGAAAGTAGCCATATACAATACACTCGGCATTTAAAGATAAAAATTAAACAATAAACTAACATTGAAACCAGATGTTTTTAGAATTTTTACAGCCCAAAATTGACTCAATCTCCCTTAGTTCCATTTCCAAAAACAAAACAAAATGTATCCAATACCAAAAACTAAATATCAAAACAAAACCAAAACAGAAACAAAATAAAAATAAAAAACAAAATAAAACTCAAGAATATAAACGATAACAAATCAAAAAAGGAAGGAAAGAAAGAAAGAAAGAAAGAAAGAAAGAAAGAAAGAAAGGAAGAAAGAAAGAAAGAATGAATACAATCTGTTTTTAAAAGATAAAAATTAAACAATTATCAAAAATTGAAACCAGATGTTTTTGGAGTTTTTATAGTCCAAAATTGACTCACGCTCCCTTAATCCCACTACCCTAATTGTTAAGAAACGTCTTCTCACACATCATATCTTCTTTCATCATAACTTATGGAACTACTCTTCATTATCTCTTTTGTCGGTCAGTCGTCATAAATCCCCACCGAAGATATTGTACTCATTCAAACATTGCTATCTTGATGATATAGTTTCTATCTCTCGTCCAATCTTCGATTCGTTATATTGAAGCAAGTAATTAAATTGTTCATTAGCTATGAAAGGCTCTTTCTTTAAAAAGAAGTTTCACGAGTAGTCGTAAAACTTTCATGTTTTCTTTACAAAAGAAAATCTTTTGTCGTAAAACGACAGAAGAAAATAATCGGATCACGTCGCGCAAAATCGCAATCATTAGCTTTATTCACAGGCGTTGAATTTCTTCTGGGCAGAAAACTGAAGTCCATGGGTTATTTCCACCAACCGTTTGGTAAATGATAGTGTTGCATAACACCAGACAGTTACTACCTTTTTTTCTTTCTTATTAGCAGAGATTCAAAGTTTTAGGTCTTGATTATTTTCCATTTGGAACATAATAATAACGTCCGCCTCCTTCCCAATCCTAGTTCCATGAAGGCATCACAATAACACAGGTTATCAGACAAATTCACACCCAAGTACACGGAGCTAATTAATGAGCTATAAATAATTAATTAATCTCACTGTTATGTGTAGCTCTTCAGTCGGTAAACATGAATTTGCCCAATAACTAGGCAGGGTACAGAGTATAAATATGTAACTAATAATAATTAAGGATCCTAAATTGCCCCATTATAATAGTGATAATTAACTAATACATGTATTTTTTCCAGGAGTGTTATTTACATATTTGTGCATTGTATCCCCCTCCCAGTCATTGGGCAAACTCCTGTTGACCGCTTGAAAGCTACAAATGACAGTTCGTATAGGCAACATTGAAAAGAATGGCTAAAAAACTTTACATTTATAATTAATCTCATGTAATTATTTTCAGGCAATCGGGTGCAATCGTGTTGACCGACTGAAAAGCATTTATATTTCATTTACTAGGGCGACATTGAAAAATTGCCTCGACAATAGCCAAGGATTATACCGGATTGTGTATGTGCCACGTTCACACAATTATTAGTTTCAATGTGCTAACAAATGTAGCGCACCATGACCTCGTAGTTCCGCCCCGTAATAGTGCATTATGCAACGAGCCTATAATGGATATAATTAAGACACGAGTATGTTTATAAAACGAGCGTATGCGAATTTTATAATTTCCATACGAGTGTCTTAATTACCATTATAGGTGAGTTGCATACGACTGTTTATGTTCGACGATAGTTATAACTTTATTATATATTTTAACATAAATATTCATAAACATCTGTTCAGTCACTAGAATGTTGTGATCGGGTGCTGTGCTGGGTAGTATATCTCTGTTTTCCAAGCTCTCGGGCCAACCGACGCATGCGCTCTGTGTGCTTCAATGCCATATGTTCAGATTGTGCACCAGTATTCAGTAAAACTGTCATCGAAGTCGTTTCAAAACAACGCGCTGTGTAGAAATTGGGTTTGGGGATATTAAGGTACAGTGCTATTTCTTGTCTCATATTCACCAGTTTATTTACGCGAACATATGGACGGTGCACTTTCGGTAATTTATATAGACATGTTGGATTTTGAGGGCATGTGCGAAGGTATCCTTATCTAATTGGTCACACAACTGTTTCTTGAGCTCTGATTGGTGGGAGAAACTGTTTCATAATGAAAAATAGTGTTATAATGAGCCTCATTATGATACAGTTTTCTGACACATAATAGTCAGGGTCGAACATAAAACAACAATAACTAACTAACATCGTTCTGTAGAAATGTAGAAGGATCACTTTTCTTGGTTGTCACCCCTGACGTTTGGGTTCGATTTCCGACTCTAACACGAAATTCAATTCAACATACTCAGCCTCGTGAGGCAGAACTGAGCAGCGGTGGGCACGATTCCTACCTCAAACATAGTATCCCCACTTCTGCTTGTTTTATCCCTTGGTTGGGGGTTGGGATAAACACGGTAGTGTTAGTGTGCTAATTTTGAAGGCTGCTTCCGGATGAGAGTAGCTTCCCGTGATTGGGAGAGACTACCAGTGTAGTGTGTTGGTGTGAATGCTTAATCTATTGGGGGCGTCCCTGCAGGATGCAATTATCTGCCAGGGGATGAATGTCTAAGTGCAGGCTGCTAAACTAGCCTGCCAGCTGAGTAGAATGAGCAATTCAATGAATGTGCAGAGTCAGTGACTCGACGCTCTGCAGTCGAGTCGCGTGCTCGAGTACAACAGAACCTGACGATGCAATTACTGGCCGCTACGGTCAGGGGCAATTATGACTAAGGTCAGGTGGGGTATAAGGATGTAAAGTGGAGTGTGATTAGTAATAAATGGTGTATGTTTACTGACCATGTGTTTATTGGCCAGTAGATGTGATGTGATGTCCCTCTTGGGGAGTTTGAACAAATATAAAATGTAGTACAATTTGTAAAGTGTCAGGGTAGGTGTTTTACAAAGATAAAGGACTCTGAGCACAAACTAGATCTCACCTGGTGAAGAGCTGGAACGGACGTCGGGCAGGGCCGCTGGCGAAGAACAGAACAGAACAGATAATCCCTCCTGTCCGGGTTCCATTCTTATATGTTTCGGCGCTGCTTAGTCAGCATTGCATCAGTGTAGCTGCCCCAGATAGTTGTTAGTGTAAATGTTTATGTGAGTTTTGCAAGCCATTGGCTAACCTCCTAGGCTTAGGTGGTCGCCGCTTGCTGTGTAGAGATATGTTCTGGAATTATTGTGTTTCCAGTTGGGGAGGTTTTGGTGAAAGATGGCGGGGTGGATCTCAGGGGGTACTGCCCCCGGGCTGTACATACTAAAGGCAAATGGTGGGGCAGTACCTAATTCCAGGACAAGGCCGCCTCCTTCCCAATCCAGCTATATGAGATAAGGCCTGCAACGCTCTTGATTGTTATGTTGCTATGCTACAACTCTTAAAATTAATGGCCAACGTTGTAAATCAACAACTCGCATCAGTTGGATTTGAGAGCTACCAGGCTCGCAAATGACGTTTGAAATCCAGTTACAACTATCAGCTCTTACAAGAAAATGAACAGAATCGGGACATTTGGATAGGACTTTGCATATCCATAGCAACCATAATAACACACGTTATCCGAAAAATGCACACCCAAGTACACGGCGCTGAATTATAATGTTATAGTGAACCCTAAATGAATCGTCAACAAAAAAGAAATGTAGGAGAAAATACAACTTGAATATTTTTGTGTGATATGTATTCATATTTTTTGCACTTTTCTGTTTTCCCAATGTCGTCATGTGCATTCTTAGTTGCAAATGTTGCTTTTCAGGGGAGTGTGCATGACTGTTAAATTGCCCAAGTCCAACATCTCGCGTCTGGTCATAGTTATGGTTGGTAAAAGCTGCAAGTGGAAATGTATTCTGTTGATTAACGTTGGCTACGTTAACAGAACAAACTTTTCTCACTACATGGCGGTTTAACCAATTGGTATAACATTTTCTTGCATTTTACTGACCCAATAACTTTGAATACATATTTTAGTCGTGCTACTGCTCTTCACGAGGTGCGGCAAACATTGATCGTTAGACTTTAATAAGAATCTAGTGCTATTAATGAATATCGCGGTAGCAGATATTTAATATTCCTGGAAGGACTGTAACAGAGCTGGGTGTAATAGCACTTTGAATGTATAATGACTGTGTTCAGAGCATGGAAATCCTCCGAGAACACGGCCAGTTCGCAGCATATTGCCTAGTGAAGCCCAACCCCAATAATAACAGAGTAGCACGTGAAATTAAAATTCACTAATGGTTTCAACATAAATATTTATATTTTATAACATTAAAACACCCCTCACAAATTAATCAAAGCTATAGCGGTAGAGGCAAACGAGTTTATAGAAGTACGTGCATATAGTTAATTATACAATGATTTATTTATCGTCTCGTCTATAAATATCACAAGAATTATTCAACCGATGGCATGACGAAGCGAATGAAGTTCAACATCAACAGCAAACATATGTAAACATAGATGGTGTAACTTAAATATCGGTGTATTAGTTATTAGTTGGTTGGTTCCTCAGTTTAGGGACTGCGACAACACGGTTATGTAGCCCCGTGTACTGTACTTTGGGTGTGAGTAGAATCTGTCTGATAACCGGTGTTAATTGTGATGGCTGTATTAGTGTGTGTTATCTGTAATTCAGGTTTCTTTCTTTTAGCGTATGGCTTTTACTTCCGGGAATGTCTGAGGTCATGTTCGGCTCGCCAGAGTTTGTAGCTACTTCTATATGGACACCCATGGGGTGAGATACAAGTACCGTCGCGTGTGGAGTGTTGTCTGTGGAGGAAAGTGTGAATGTAGGGACGAGGAATTGGAAAGTAGCGGCTGTGGCCTATAGTTAGGGACCAACCCCGGCATTTGCCTGGAAGGAAGATGGAAAACCACAGAAGACCATCCTCAAAGTTGCCGGCAGGGGAATTCGAACCTCCTCGCCTCCCGGATGTGAGCGACTGCCTGCAGCCACGCCGTAACCACCACGGCTAACTCACCCGGTTGTAATTCAGGTAAGGACTGCAGATGATCAATTTCAAGTAGTTTCTACGTTTGCTACCAAATGCTACCGTCAACAATACCTAGATGTGAACTTGGCTACTTGGCCACCGCAACCAGCACCAGGCTCCGAAAGTTGGAACTTACAGCGATAATCAAATCTAACCTACAAATTTTAGCTTCACACAATTGAAGTAAGTGGAAGGTTCTTTAACATGCCACAAATCTATGATATGGGCCCGCCAGATTGACTTCCCCTCAAAAGGAAGGCATACTGAGGGACTTTTAATGCTCTTAAAAAATCCGATGATTTCGGCCGGTTTTGACCCCACGATCGTGGGCATAGAAGCTCAGCATGCTACCAACTACGCCACCGAAGCCGCCAGCATTAGTTATTAGAGCGTTAAAATCCTTCAGTATGCCTTTCTTCAGTGGAGAAGTAAAGCCGACGGGCCCATGTCATAGATTTATGGCATGTAAAAGAACCTACCACTACAATTTTAATTGGTAGTGTGTAGCCAAATTTGTAGGCTATATTTGATTAGAAACGCTCTATCTAGTTCCAATGTTCACGTCTAGGTGTAAGTGACAGTGGCATCTGGTAGCCAACGTTGAAACTTCTTGAAATTGCACTTGCTGAGAGCCTACGGGCGTTCAAGTATAAAGAATAGTTATTAGACAGTAGCGTAACCAGGGGAGTGTTACTAGGGGTTAGACCGTCCCCCTCCGCCACCTTCTGTCCCCCTCCCTCCCCCCCCCCCCTTTACCCTTTAGAAATGTTTACAAAAAATGAAAGAGAAACTTATAATAAACAATAAGCTAAAGAAACATTTCTTAAATTAAACAACACACCTTTTCGTGACAACTTATAACTCCGTCCTCCCTGGGTTGCCAAACATGCTATTTCCCCTTTAAATACTGTATAGCTTATTTCAAACCGAGTCTAGCGCCAAGTAATTTCAAATTCCGTCTATCGGTACTGCGCCAGAATTTATTTAAGGTCATTACCAAAGAACCAATCTGGATATGAACCAAGACCCCAGAAAAAATAAAAGAGTGGATGAAAATTTTTATTTATTAAAAATTCGAGAAATATGGGAAAAACTGTATGGAAATGAGTGATATACTATACATCTTATGCAACCATGAAAGGCAAGGAAGAAGGAATGATTTAAAGATGGACATATATTCTATTATATGAATGTGGGAGGTCCATATTGCGAGAGACATCACGCCACTTGAAGCGAGAGTTACGTCATGAAAGAGGGGAAGAGACGAAGGTCGAACTGCGGACTGAAGCGAGGAGAGGTGGTAGAAGTTACGTCACACCACGAGAGGGGAGGCAGAGAGACTGGAACTTGCCGAGTGTGGAGAACCGGACGAGAGAGGGCTTTCCAATTTGAGATTTCATCGAGTCAAGACCTCGAAAAGAAACCAGTATTCTTATAACAGTGCTACGTTTCATTAGAGTTGAAAGCAAAGAAGAGTGAAGTACAGTAAGACTGTAACTTGAAGAGCAAACTACATCTATAAAGCAGAACGGAACAGTATAACCAAATATTACAGTGCTTAATGCAAAGTTGTTCCACATAGCTTGAAACATTTCGACAAGAAGATATTCAGTATTACTACGTGTGAACGCATATTTGAACATTACATTAAAAATGCAAGTTAGAAGTCAGCAACGGGGAAGTCTTAATTATATCATCAGTGAAATGAGAATTACCATGTGCTAAGCAAAAGCATAGGGAAGTGGAGACTACAAAGATGTACAGTTGAATTCCAGAATTCACTATCATGAAAGGCGCAACAGAATATCTACGTGACGCGCAACATCACCGAACAAAACTTATACTTTTCTACAAGAGTTCTAACACATCTTGAATATTCACAAACGCTTGTATAAACGACAATATTCAACCTGAGACGAGATGTCAATTCTGAAGAAACGAGATGTCAATTCTGAAGAAACGAAATGTCAATTCTGAAGAAACGAGATGTCAATTCTGAAGAGATGGAGAGTCGAAGCCGGACTACTTGCAGTGCACGGGGGACGGAGTGTTGGCAGAGCGAGCTGTTTCACGGCGAGGTCATTCACCGAGAACATCATCGACCTTGTTCTACTGGGAGACGAGGCCAGCTGGTTCCGACACAAAACCGGTCTTCATAGCTGTGGGCAATACGGTGAGATCCACGACACGTTTGGTTTGGCAGGCGAGACGCAGGTATTCTCCAGACCAGAAGTCAACTCAAGGTAGTGAAGAAATTGTTTTATATCATGTAGAATTGTAGTTATGTTCTGTGATTATCCAATTGACCAACGGCATTATTTTTAACTGCATTATTTTTAACGGCATTTATTTTTCAACAGCATTTTTAATCAGCATTATTTCAACCGTATAATTTTGTCAAAGTAATTAAATTTGTGTAGTTTTTGTGTAGTAGTAATTTTTCGTATTTTTCTTCGGAGTTATTTTCCTTGTTCTTGAAAATGTCAGTCGCTTGGACGAAATTTTGGCATGATGATGCTATTAACACTACAGTCATATCAGAGTAAAACCGCGTAGAATTTTTCATATTTGCGTTAGATTTAATCTAATTAAATCTGCTTTATCACAGCGATGGAATATAGAATGAATTGTTTAGAGGAATATAGAATGAATTGTATAAAGGAATGTAGAGTGAATTATTTAAAAGAATGTAGAGTGAACTATTTAAAAGGAGTAGAACGTTGAACGAACTAAAGAAGGAGTACAAATTGTGAATGAAGTAAAAAAAGAAGTTTATTGGAGCAAATTTAAGTACAGCATATTTAAGAAGTTATGTCACGAAGTGTAAAGAATATTTCGACAACTCATGATGTTGATTCGAGTGTCAGAAATTATTTTTCAACTAATTATGAACGAAAGTATTACGAAAAACTTATACACATATGTCTAATGAGATTTAGAGCATTAAAAAGCATAGATGAATTTGTTAAACAAATATATTCATGGAAGGAAGTCAAACTTATATCTTTTGTTAAGAATATGAATATTTACTGATATTTCTTGAAAAGTTGTAATAAAATGTAAAGCTGAATTTAAACACGTGAAAAAGAAAGTTAACAAGGTTAAATCACAGGGTCATCAGAAAGTGAAAAGTACAGAGATTTATTGCAGAAATGGAATTATAAGCACGAGGCGAAGTTATATCAGGATATAGAGAAGAATGTTAAAGTTAGGAAGTATATGTATTGAAGTGGAAGTTTATAGTTGAATTACCGTGCAAATTAAGGAGATACAAACGTAATTGAATTACGTATTTTTACGAAGGGAGGCCGAGGAGTCTCTAAGTTTTTCTAGTATTGATCGCAATGATTGTGAAGTTATGTGAGTGTATTAAAGGAAGATTCTGTACAGGGTGTTTAAGAGAGAAGGTAATTGTTGTATAATTATGGAAGAGGAGTGTGAGAACGAAGGTTAATGCCGTGCACTTCTAGTATTCACGTTTATCAGAAAATTATTAACACAGTAAAGAATTTCAGAACTTATTTCAGTATTTCATGATAAATAGATAAAGGTAAAAAGGAACAGTGCTTAGCTTAAATGTTTGTCACTTATGTTCAATTGATTAAGACGAGTATTTATTACTTTCAACACGATAGTTGCGGCGTATGTTTGTTATTTGATTATTAAGAAAGTTGAGTAGATGAAAGACTTATTGAAGGATAGAAAATTTAATCTTTTCGACACTATAAAGTGTACAATTTGTGAGAACCATAAATGAATGTATATATGCACATAGTTCATGAATAATTTTTGCTTAGATATGGAACTACGGTTCAGAGTTGAAGCGGATCTGTATAAAGTAGGGTAATACTTAGTATCACGCCGTTTCACTTTCCTAACTATATCAGTGCCACGTGCAAGTTTATTTTTTGGAGTTACTTTTGTTAGAGTGTCAGGGAGACACCATCTTCAGGGAGGAAGCCAGTTTTTATACTTGTTTTTAGCTTAATAAACGGCTGGCGCTTTTTAGCGACTCAGTCAACTTTTATCTAAGCTGATACCGTTTTCATTGTCGTCATCGTCGAAAATAGTACTACGAGGTATAGATACAGGCACTCACTATAGATTAGACCTTATCACCCCTCGAGATTGGAGTTTCTCGATTTGCTCTAAATGTAAATGATAGTAGAAATTTGTACCTTGGCTAGTAGTACTATTTTCTTTACGAATAACATTTATCCTGTATGTTCCTGAAATTCCCAATTTTACTTAGTAGGCATGGTAAGTTTGTGAGCTGGGTAATTTACATGTCTGCAATCCTTTATAGTGCTGTGGATATAAGTACTGATGGGTTTCTTCGGGCGCAGTACAGTTATCTTTTTCTTTCCTTAGCGGGAGGGAAACTATTTTAAATGAATCTAGTGTTAATTAAAGATACAATGCTCTAATAAAGATCCAGACAATTCTATGGGTTCAGTAACACTAATTTGGAGATCGTTGTTAACAGTTTGAATATGAGATATGTGCAGCAATTCCCTGACTTACGGTTATCCCCCACTTACAATAACCCCCTTCCCCACAATTGGTCGATCTTGGCTACGTTACTGCCATTAGAAATAGCCATACAGTTGTAGTCTTCCTTCTGGAACGCCTCAAGCTCAGCGTCTGCAGATCTTGCAGATCTTTCAATACTTAATATGGGCCTTGGTTCTGTCAATTTCTTTAATCGAACTACGAAACACTGACAACTTGGCATCACTTCATTTTTATCAAGTCAATAATCATGTATGTTATGATTTCAGTTTTTCTTTTGGTATGTTGAGCAACTGTGCATTCTTTCTTTACACATAACAAATATTAGCCCAAAATAGTACATCCACAACTCGCATCGGTTGCATTCGGTAGCTGAAGATTAAAGGCCGTAACTAGGCTCACAAATGAAAACTGATGACGTGTACGAGCAAGTTATAGCTATCAGCTCTTACAAGAAAATGGACAGAAGCATGCCATTTGGGTGGGAATTTGTAAAACCGTCGTCATGTTATACTGAGTCTTGATGTGAACTAATTGGCTTCTGTCATTCGATTCGGAAACAGCATCTCCAGAGTGTTAATGAAAATTATATTTTATTATTATAATTTTAGTTTCGGTCGTCTGGGGACCACGAGCCAAGATCAATGCTTTGTCCTTTGCTGTTCCTTCCCCTTCTTCCAATATTCCTTCATCATCTCACTATGTTACCTCGTCCTTTCCTCGGACCATTTTGAGCCGGTTTTCTTTCCCTTCCTCCCTTGGAATCCTTCCAATTTTAGCACTTTTTGCCTAAAAATATCTCTCGGTGGTGTATCTTCTTCTCTGATATTGTTTCTTTCCAAATCCGTTTTGACATCTTGTACCCAGGTTGTTGTCGACTTCTAGTTCCACAGGAATGTGAAGATCTGCTGGGTTTAACCTACTCTCATCCATCCTGTACAAATGTCCAAACAATAGCAATCTCCTCTTCCGTATTGTTTCTGATATGTTTTCTATTTTTTCGATATATTTCATCATGACTTCTTAATTTCCAGAATTCTGCACTTTTTAAAGGACCGAGTATTTTGCGTATAATTCTATAATATTTGCATATTTAGAACCATTATATAATCATTTACTAATCCATTTTATTTTATTTTAATATTGTGTAAACGCTGAAGAAAATATAATAGTATTTCGAAACATGTACTAACATTTGAATAGAATTTGTATTGATTGGCGGAGCAATTTAGTTAATTATTCGATTTTAGGCTCTTACCAGCCTGTTAAAAGTTCAATGTTTGCATGGCTCTTCTGCCCGCCGACGACACGCGGGGAATGGAGTGAAAGGAAAAGTATGCTGCTTTGACCCGCCTGAGCGGCTTGACTACTAGCATAGCCGTGGACTGATTAGCCAGACCTAAGGTCTCTTCCAAAAACATTCAAACGGCTGTGTCACCTCGGTTTGCAGCTTGCCACGGTGGGTGAGTGGTTATCTTGTCGGATTACTAACCCCAAGCTTGCAGGTTCGCTCCTGGCCGTGGTAGGTGATTTTTGAAAGGCGGCAAAAATTACGACACGCATGTCATACGATGTTGGCATGTCAATGAACCCATTTGAATTCAGTAGGCCGTGTTAATAATAGCTTAGATATCTAACCTCCTTGACTTTCATAGTGCTTCAAGGAACAACAAAATTTGGCATGCAAGCTGCCCTCTGGGTGTCAAATAACAAAGCTCGCACCCGGCATCCGATGCCATACAATATTATTATTATTATTATTTACCTCAGTTTGCAAGTCTTTAAATAAACCATCTATATTCATCCAATTTATGGGGGTTTGAAGCTATTTTTCAGTATTGCCTTAGTAAACAAAAGTTTGGTGCTTTTCAGTCGTTAACACGACTCTTTTGGGTACATTCGTGTTGACCGAATGAAAAGCACCAAACTTTTGTTCATCCAATGTATAACATAAGAATTATTCAAGATCGAGTTTTCACTACAAACTTTATCCATTAAGCAAGCTAACGTGCCGTTTTGCGTGGCTGTGAACCTTGTATTCAAGGGGCAGATAACCTCGCTGTTCCGTCCCTTAAAACAATAATAACTAGCTAACTAGCTAACTAACCTTGAAATCATAAACCACTCAACCAACAGTTTTTTACGCGGAATTTTAACATAACGGACTGATTTTCGGTTTGAAATCTCACATCCATTGAACGGGTTTCAAACCATGACCAACCACCTTGATGAGAAGCTAGCTCCTAATATTTCATATCAACAGGTCGATGGTTAAAGCACACTCATGTAAAAGTTATTCTAGCGAGTTTTTGATAATTATAAGTTCAAAAAAGTTGCCAAGATCGGTATATAGTATTTTATATGATCACACCCCGTATCTAGTCACTTCTTCCTAGGGGTACATATTAATGCAACATTCCACTATAAAATTACACACATTAACTCACTCACATGAAAAGACTGAGACTGCAGAAACATCAAATGTTTGTATACTGTAAAAGACTGCAATTTACTGAAGTAGTTCGTAACACTCACAGAAGGATTTGCAAGATGACGTTCACTTTCAAAGTTAGTTGGCTAGCCTCTTCAGGGAATTATTCTCAGTTCTGAGATATATTTAACGTAATAAGTCACCATTTGCCAAAGCTGAGGGGAGTGAAATGCAGCAACCTTGTCAGTAGAAATGGCCCATGGGAGTCATTTGAAAGCTCCCCAGTTTTCACCCCACTAGGACGGCAAAGTGGAAGGATTTGTCTCATAGTGATTATTCACTTTAACTAAAAGCTCCACCGAAGTTTTCTTCATCCACAAAATTATACTTCCAAATTTTATGTATACAAAACGGAACTCAAATTCCTCAAGAAAAGAGCCAGTGAGGACAGATGTTATGGAACAGTAGCCTATTCAGTTACAACTTTGTAAAAAAAAAAAAAAAAATATGTATACTAAATTGCCTACTTTTACTTCATTGCAATAATGTCGTGCCAAATGTTCATCACAAGTTGTGGCGTAACAGGAATGAATGATGAGGCATCCCGATCCTACAGATTTTTTCATCAGAACTATGGTGCTCTCGCCTCCGTAGCGTAGCGGTCAGCATGGTTAGCTGCCGCCCCGGAGGTCCTGGGTTCGATTCCCGGCTCTGCCACGAAATTTGAAAAGTGGTATGAGGACTGGAACGGGGTCTACTCAGCCTCGGGTGGTCCAAATGAGTAGAGGGGGTTCGATTCCCCCCTCAGCCATCCTCGAAGTGGTTTTCCGTGATTTCCCACTTCGTCTTCGGGCAAATGCCGGGATGGTACCTACTGTAAGGCCACGGCCGCCTCCATCCCTCTTCCTAGCCTATCCTTCCCACTCTTCCATCCCTTCCCAACCCTCACGAGGCCCCTGTTCGCTTTGCAGGTGAGGCCGCCTGGGCGAAGTGCTGATCACACCTCCCCAGTTGTATCCCTCCTGACCAGATATTCAAAGCTCCAGGACACTGCACATAGAGGCGGTAGTGGAGAGTTCCCTCACTGAGTTCGTGGGCACCACCAACCTAGAGGGTAAATTGACTAAATAAAAAAATAAAATAAAAAACTATGGTGCTCTGTGCATTATTACAAGTCCTGTGCTCAAGCGTAGTTCACTCACAACAGAACCGTTTGTTTCTACTTTGCACCCAATCACATAGGGAACAATCACCAACAATGTAAACTATGAACACAGAGTGGTTTCTCACTTTCAGACTTGCATTTTAGTCTATTTTTAAAACATATGAAAAACAGGCTTGTGGGACCACCTTTTGTCAGGCAGAGCTTGTGTGTGTGTATACGCCTGTGTGTGCGTAGCGTGTGTGACCCTTCATGACGGTTGGTTAGGGCCTTACTAACACCCTTTCTGACATAAAGCCTACCTTCAAATTTCGATAAGCGTCACCGATCCAATATGGCGACCGAGTTATACAACATATTATACTAGTACTCAATATCACCGAAACTATTGAAGCAAACAAGTTGCCATTTTGTATGATGAGAGAGGGTTTTAAAATAGGTTCACATACAGGGTGTAACAAAAATGTGCGGCACAAATTGCAGGACACATTCCTCACACGTAGACGAAGAAATGATGATGTATGAACATGGGTCCGGAAACGCTTTGTTTCAATGTTACACCTCATTATCTCCAACTCATTACGCATGGGAATCACACAAGAACAGAACGTTAGAATCATGGGGAACATGCACTCTTGGTTACGTCTGGTTACGTTGTCATTATCGTAGGTGCACCGCCAGTGGTTTGTTTTACATGGCCCCGTTGCCATGCGACTTAGCAAATGTGCCTTTATCTGTGCGACAAAACATGTATAGCGTGGCAAGTTAGACCTGGCCTGTCATGGCGGAGTCTCGTCTAGGAGGGGAAGTAGTTGGATCACTAGGCGCAAATGCGATTTCCCCTCTTTGGTGCAACAACTGTTTGGGGCTGCTCGCTGCTCGTCGTAGTTATATTATGCAAGCATAAAGTATCGAATAGGAGCATTCTCAGTGACATAGCATTGGTATTGGTGGTAATGAACTGAGAGCGCGCCCACTTCACACACTCCTGACAGCAAGCTTGTTGCCGTGCTTGTCAAAGAACAGAGCTGCTCAGTCTTGCTTCGCATGCCTTGACAGCATCTGTACCCTGCCAAGATGTTGGGAATAATGACTACTTGGCAACATCTAACGAGCGCGTGTCGAAGTATGTGCTCACTGGCTGACAAAGAATCCAGGCGGGGGGATGACGTAATGCAACTGGACGCACATGCGCATCGGAAGGTTCAGATCTAACTTGTTCCGTTATACTTCATGCACGATGGAGCACCTCCTCATTTTAGTGCTTATGTCCGTCGGCTTCTAAATAACAGATTTGTTGACAAATAGATAGGTAGAGGTGGACCAATTGCCTGGCCTCCACGCTCTCCGGACCTAAAATCACTGAACGTTATTTGTGAGGGCATTTGAAAGTTCTTGTGTATCGAACCCCAGTATAAGATGTTCAGAGTATCCGTGCCGTATTATGGAAGGCTACGAAACCATACGCAGTACTCCACGGATACATCAGCGAATCCGAGATTCAATACGACGGTGGGTTGATGAATGTATCAATGCGCACGTAGGGCATATTAAACATTTCCTGTGAGAAAGAGTTGCATGTGGTATGCTGGTACGTTCTGTTCTTGTATGTTTCCCATGGTAAATGAGTTGGAAACAATGAGGTACAACATGGAAACAAAGCGTTTCCGGACCCATGTTCATATAATATAATTTCTTCGTCTACGTGTAAGGAATGTGTCCTGCAATTTGTGCTGTACATTTTTATTACACCCTGTATGTGACTAACAAGCCATGATAAACACTAAACCAACCTGGTTGAAAAACGAAGTTCAAATATTTAAATGGACATTTTGGGCGATCGAATCATCCAAGCGCAGGGATATTTGGCATAGCAAATATTAGTTTATAGAGTCTGATATAAAAACACTTAATGTAATTCTACTGTTTTACAAAATCAGAGTGAAATTTTGTATCAAGAACCATTACTATAATATATATATCTGCTGGTGCATACATAATAATCAATCAATAAAGAAATATATGACTTTATACAGATGGCACGCATGTCAGTTCTCCACGGGAAGGGGGGACCAACACCTTTAAGCTCCAAAAAATTACATTTTTCAAAAATATCATATTCGAATAGAACAAAAAAAAATATTTCATTCAGTGAAAGAATGGTTTAATATCTCGAATAGAACGGAAGTTATAGTAAAAGTACGATATGACTGACATCTCCCAGTGAAAATTAAATTTCCTGTCAATGCCCATTTTAATGAGCAATCTCCATTCCTCAAAATTGACCCTTTTAGAATATTCACTTCATCTATCGAATTATGTTGATAGCACTGGCATTATAAAATTTGCACAAAATATAGCTGGAATATTTTGGTCTAATAGTTGATTTTGTAGTTGTTGTTTTTATTGTTGTTGTTGTTGTTGTTGTTTGAGTCTTCAGTCTTTTGACTGGTTTGATGCAGCCCTCCATGCTTCCCTGTCCAGAGCTAATCGTTTCATCTGTACATAGCTTCCACACCCTACATCCGAGGCAATGTGTTTAACATATTCTAACCTGGTTTACCCCACCAGTTCTTATCCTCGACCCTTCCTTCCATAACGAGCTTTGCTATTCCCGGGTGTCCTACCAACCTAACTCTTCTCTTCGTGAGCATCAGCAAAGAAAACTAGTTTTATTAGAAATAAGAGACTATGACTGAATGAAAACACTGAGAAATCCGGTGAGGAAGGACCAGTTTATGCGGCAGGGAAATTTTAGAACATCCCAACCATGTGAAACTTTCGTCGCTCATATCCCGTAAGTTCATATTTTTCATTCCGTTTCCCTAATAACTTATGAACTTACAAAGATATTTCAGTGAAGTTTTGCATTCACATTTCTACGATAGTTATCAACAAAATGTACTAGAATGGTTGCCCTAACCATTATAGTTTATTAATAATAAATTATTTACTATGAAAATGTTATAGATTTTTAGACCCATTCTTTAAAAAAATCTCAAAATAATTCTTCTTGAAATATTTCAATCATTGTAGTACATTTTGTTGCCATGACATCTAGGACCACATAAAAAAACAATAATTAAAATGTAACAATATTTCCGAGAGTTACTAAGGAAACCCCATTCTTGTGTTTAATATACAGCCGCCATTTTGTGTGCATATATATCAACGATGATGCAATTTTCTAAATATTTAATAGTTGGTCTGTGTTAGAATGGAATTGTATGTTGACTGTGTTAAGTGACAACCCCAAACAGTTTATCAGTGCAAAGAAAATAAATGTTAAAAATTCACTATTTTGTTGCTGTCGAAGGTGTAGGTCCCCCATTTTAATTCATTTAACTCGTCACGGAATGATCCGATTCCTATGAAATTTGATAATGGACAACTACTATAGACTACATCTAGGTATATATACGAATAAAATCCCTCAGTATGCCTTCCTTCGGAGGGGAAGTAAAGCCGGCGGTCCCATGTCATAAATTTATGGCATGAAAAAGAACCTTCCACTAACTACACTTGTGTTAAGTCAAAATTTGTAGGTTAGATTGATAACGCTATATTAGTTCCAACGTTCGCCACCAGGTGCTGGCTGCGATAACATATAGTAGCATGTCGGCAGCTAGGTGTCGTGGACGGAAGCATTTGGTAGCAGAAGTAGGAACTACTTGAAAATTGATCGTCTGCAGTCCTTACCTGAATTACAGATAACACACACTAATACAGCCATCACAATTAACACCGGTTATCAGACAGATTCTACACACACCCAAAGTACATGGGGCTACATGACCACGTTGTCGCAGATCCTAAACTAAGGAACCAACCAACTATGTATATACAAAACCATTAGCCAATTACTTCAAAAAATTCCAGGTGACGAGCATGTCAATTAATCAAGGATGAATTCCACAAAATCGTTACACAATCATCTAATCTCCATAAAACTTGGAATAAAGTACCGCTACTGAAGTCAAAACTTAGGAGTACATAATTCTAACGATTTCTTTTCACAAATTACAGAAGACGTGCACGTCGATTCCTCCTACATGAATTCAGCTAACTTGTCACTCACTCATCAATTCAATCACTCTGAAATCTAGCATAGTTAACCACTAGTGTATTCAAAATCTATAGGTGTACGTATATACTTGTATTTACGAGTTATTCAATTGTGGCTGTACATTTGGTACCGGGCTCTATTTACGATTTTAGCACTATGTTGAAACACCGGATCCCATGAGAGCTCCGCAGTTAAGCAGCATTGGGCGTGGTCAGAACTTGGATGGAATACCGGTCCTGTGGGACCATGCGGTGTTGGCGGTGAAAGGATAAGGAGGAGCAGAAAAGACCTGACCACCCTACCACACGTAAACTCTGGCTCAAGATGGCCTCTTCGGAGGCACGGACCTGCCTTCGGGCGGAATACAATAAAAAGAAGCACTATCACCAACGAAAAGTACAGGAGTCAGTTGATACTAGTGAGTATTTCATTCATAGTATCATTAAAATAGGATTCACCGTGCAGAAGTTAACATAATCGATTATCAGCCCTGTGTACTTGTGAGAGTGCGTGTGGTATTCAGCTCACAACCTGTGTTATTGTACGGACTGAAGAAGTGTGTGTAACTATATATTTGTTAGGATTCGGGTAGGTGTCCCGACACTTCTATAAGGTGAATCCCGGAATGAGATGAAATAAACGAAGATGAAACACACTCAGGTTGGTCATTGCCCATAACAGGAATCCGCACTGCAGTCCTGAAGCTAAAGCTCGAACTAAATAGAGGGTTGTGCTTATAATTGAGCAATCTCTGGTACACATTAGTGTTTGTGGTATAGCTTTTCATTTCGGGGGCTTGTGATATCGTGGCCTTCGGCCCCCATTTCTCGGGTACGAGTGGAATCTAGGTTATACCTGTTTTATTCTGGTGTCAGCACTAGTGTGGGTACTTGTAGTTGACTATAGGATTAAGGGGGGAGGGGTATCCGTGACCTCATGTAACATACCATCCCGGCATTTGCCTGGAGTAGAAAACCAAGCAGAGACACTTCTGTGGCAGCTGGGGTGGAAATACAAACGACCCTCCACCTCATAACGTAGGGGCTATCTGTTGTTGTTCTTGATTGATATAGGGGCTTTGCAACATCCAGGTCATGTAACCGCCTGCAGTTGGGTGTGTGAGGGTGGAACGTGCCTGATAACCTGAGTAATTGTGATGGCTGTATTATTGTGTGTATTTGTAATTCAGATGAGGATTGGGAATGAGACGACCGTGGCCTTAAGTCAGGAACCATCCCAGCATTTGCCTGGAGTAGAAGTGGGGAAACCACGGAAAACCACTTCCAAGATGGCTGAAATTGGAATCGAACCCACCACTTCTCAGATTGCCTGACGAAGCTTTCACACTAGAATTAAAATTTCTTAGCAGAGCCGGGAATCAAACCCGGACCTCTGAGGAAGAAATTCATGAACGCTAGCCGCTACACCACGAGATGGTCATTGTATATTTATAGCATCCGCTCGAGTCTATACGGTACAATAAAGAAAGGACGCGAATACTGTACAGGTAGATCATAGGCTATACTAGCTAACACACTCAGTGATAAAAGTATTTATGTTACAAGCGTAATAAAAGTGTTTCAATTGAATATTATCGCTCGTTATTTAGTTTTATCATGTTTTGTTATCAAAGAGCCTGATATAAAATCTACTGGAAGCTGTGTATTGGGAAAGCCTGATATAGTTGCTAATAAACAACAACCATGTCGATATTAATAAAGCTCAATTCACATACCTTTGGTATTAAAATATATATTCTCTCGCTTTTGCTGCGAGGTATGTTTTAGATTGTAATGTTTGATACATACGCTCAAACAGAATTATACCCGCCGGCACAGAAGTTGGACGTGGGAAGCAGCAGGTCTTTTGGAGGTTCTTGGCTCAGATCTCGACACTAATGTCTCATTTTTGAGTGCGGCTTCCCTTCGCTCAAGGTGAATCCTATTTCAGATGTTGGGGCATATTCCCTAGTGTAGGTCCAAATAAAACTTTATTACGCATACCATTCACCTTCACAGTCTAGTGGTTAATATGTTGTAGGTGAGATTGGCGAGTAATGATGATGATGATGATGAGTCCCCAATTAGGGATTTAAGTAATTTGGATCATCAGTCCCGTAGACAAATATGTTGGCTGACTGAAAAGCATTAATTTCGTTTACTATGGCAACACTGAAACATGGTTTCTTCCAACACGGTAATAAACAGCATCTTCCCTGGCTGATGGTCATACTGTATTGGCTACGCCAATAGTACTATTATAGTACATTATGCAACGAGCCTATAATGGCAATAATTAAGACACAAGTATGTTTATAAAACCAGCGAAGCAAGTTTTATAATTTCCATACGCGTGTCTTAATTACCATTGTAGGCGAGTAGTATACGACTGTTTATGTTCGACGATAATTATAACTATTTTATGTTCGAACACAAATATTCATGTATATCTGTCGAGATTTCGCCAGTTTTATGTACTGAACAGAGCGAATGAGACGCAGAGAATACCTTGTATTTGACCACGGCCTCCTCGAATACCCCCACTATGACACTAGCCACGCAGTGAAATTTAAAATACGAGGCCGGGGAAGTCAGTGCAGGTGCGATGCTATTCTTACCTAATTGGTCACAGAACTGTTTCTTGAGCTCTGATTGGTGGGAGAAACTGTTTCATAATGATAAATAGTACTATAATGACCATCATTATGATACAGTTTTCTGACATATAATATTTACATTTCGATATCGTCGAACATGAAAATATTTATTTTGTGCAGCATTTTATTGACTAAATATGTAAACTACAGTAGAAAGTAGTCGACACTATTCTAAGTTCATCAAAGCTTTGGTTCCACCATTTCGTTCAGTGAACTAATTACTCTAGAAGGGACCATTACTGCAAGCGTCAGACATTTTTAAATGGAAGCAATCCACTTAGTTTCCTTCCTGAGTAGAGAAGTTTATTCCAAACATCTCAGTAATTAAGACGTTCAGTGTTTTATTAGCTTGTTCACTGCTGGAGGGGAAATGAGGAGGAGTCTATATGCGTCAGCACTGCTATAATGAGCTGCTCTATGGCTTCCCACTCGCAATTACGACAATGCTTCCATCCTGCGTTAGACAGTAAGAGGTCATGCATTTCTATATATACAGGCTGTTCCAGAGTATAGCACCACCTTCTGAGAGCGAGTCCTGTGGAAAAATGTTTTCTTTTTTTAAATCTGAAATCATGAGGTTTGGCGCTAAGGTGTTGCATTATTTTAATCCACCGTTTCAGCAGCCGACATGGATCTTGTTATGAGATGTCTTGTAGATATGTAATCCTAGAACTGCTGTAGATTTATCACTCAAATGCTGCAGTAATTTTATTTTCTATATTGTTCAGGCTAAAAGATAAACATTATCCGTAAGGACGTAATTATAACTTAACCTTATCATACATCAATAGAAAGCTGAAAGACTGAGCTTACATTATTTTTATTGAAATAAGAAAATACCGTGTCATCCTTTTGAATTTACAATGAAATACTTTTTATAAAAATAGTATTGACTTCTCTGCACTAGAAAGCACCGTTTCACATAAAATTTGTTATGAAAGAAAGCTCTCCAGTCGGTCAATACAATTTGTGCTCTAACATTAGGTGGGAAACAAGTATTTACATATCCTAATATGGAAGAAACGAGATATTATTAAGCACTAACACGCTATTATGTAAAAAAAATGGGGTATCATAACGTCAAGCGTTCATCTTCAGATCCTTTTCACTTAGGCTTAGTACACGATGTTTATGAATTACACTTAATCACAAATATATTATATACAATGCTTATATACATATGTAACGCGTCAAACCTATTTACAGACAATATAGTTCACTTCTATTGTGTGTTTGTTAGTTAGTTAGTTAGTTATTGTTGTTTTAAGGGGCGGAACTACGAAGTCATCTGCCCCTACACTTCTATTGCTGTTGCGTTATTATTATTGTTATTATTATTATTAAATTGTCACAGAAACATGATACATGCGAAGATCAAGGTGTTTTGTTATGGAACTCGGGAATGTCCTATATTGCCCATGCTAACAGTATGTCATTTTGTTCCATAGATATTAACTAATCAAACAATGTCTACATTTTTCTGAACCCCACTGTATTAACGGAAACTAATAGAATTTAACAGTTAAGTTCTTCAAGATTCTCGCCTTACGTTGATTTGGGCATTTTTTTTGAAATCTAATATATTTTTGAATTTTCATGAATCTTTTTAAAATGGCATAATTTTAACAGCACATTCATGAACATTTCCACCTGGCAAAATTAAACTAAAGTAACATTTGAAACAAGATGTTCAGTAAAAAACATATAGCCTACTTTCTCCTAAATGCATGGGTTTAGTTATGACTCTTTGTCCTCTTCAAGGAGTATAATTGAATGTTGATTGTAGTAGCTTGTTGAAATACAACGTGCTATACGGATATTATACGTTGATTGATTGAATCCTCACCTGAATGATATATACACACACTAATACAGCCATCACAAACACGGGTTATGAGACAAAATTCAACAATCACCCAAGTACACGGGACTAAATGACCATGATGTCCATGAATCTCAAATGAAACAGCAGCAACAACAGCTTCTTACCCAAATCCTGCCTCGTATAAAAGTACACACATTAGTAAGCCTACAGACCTCACAGTGACACAGGTTATAGACAACTTCTACACATACCCAAGTACACCGGGCTACAAGACCATGATGCCGCAAAAACCCCTAAATAATCAACAACAAAAATAACAACGATAGACTCAAACCGCGGATCAAGGACAAAGATTTAAATAGCTTTAGTCGAGTGATGAAATGTGTGGTTTTATAAGTACAGCATATTATATAATCTTTTCGATTGCAAATACACACAATATGTGCTTAACATTATAACGTGTGAGTAGTTATGAACCAATTAATACAAAAACAACGAAGTAAAAATAAACGAAACCACAGGGATTCGAACCACGGAACCCTTCACTATGAAACTAAATGGCTACCACTACGCCACGAATGCACTACAAGAGGGCAATGTAAATAACTTCTTTAGTACGAATGTATCATATTTTGTGTTGTAATCAACGATTTCATTAGCGTTTTTTGGCGTTTCTATAAACCATTCGATACTAAATATGTATTATTTTGTTCAGTACATTCCTAAATGGATATAACCTTACGCAGTTACGAATATAAATGGATTTACGAGCATAAATAGCGGCCAGTCGCCTCCGTAGAGTAGCGGTCAGCATGGTTAGCTGCCGCCCCGGAGGTTCTGGGTTCGATTCCCGGCTCTGCCACGAAATTTGAAAAGTGGTACGAGGACTGGAACGGGGTCTACTCAGCCTCGGGTGGCCCAACTGAGTAGAGGGGGTTCGATTCCCCCTCAGCCATCCTCGAAGTGGTTTTCCGTGGTTTCCCACTTCGTCTTCGGGAAAATGCCGGGATGGTACCTTCTTCAATGCCACGGCTGCCTCCTTCCCTCTTCCTTGTCTGTCCAACGTAACCATCCCTTACCTTCCCTCATGAGGCCCCTGTTCGCTTTGCAGGTGAGGCCGCCTGGGCGAGGTGCCAATCCCACCTCACCAGTTGTATCCCTTCCGATTCGATGTTCCCAGCTCTAGGACACTGCCCGTAGAGGCAGTAGTGGTGAGTTGCCTCGCTGAGTCCGTGGGTTCCACCAACCTGGAGGGTAAACGACTAAAAATAAAAAAATAAAAAAATAATATATAAATAGCGGCCATATTGTGTACGACCCACAACCATATGGCATGGTCAATCAGACCTGTTAAGTCACTTCTACGGTTACATATTCTATTATAATAGGCTAATATCCTACCGGTCACCTCCTTGAGGACAGTTTAAACCTCCACATGTACGATATGCTGAATTGTTGAGATCAGGCCTTGTTGAATCGTAAGTTATGGCTGGGCTATAATACTTGCATGATTCATACATCCACCATCCTGAAAGTATTAGGCGGATGACCTTGTAGTTTGGACAAACCACGTTTCCCACATATTGTTGCAAAATTTAAGATCGGATGATTAGGTTAGTCGTAATTTGATTTAAGCTTTGAACATTTGGGTGGCCGCCATTACGTTTCCGTGAAGATGGCGGCGATATAAAACATGACACTGAGGTGCCCATTGCTAGTGCTACCTCTGTACCAAATTTCGTTCAATTCCGTTTCACCGTGTTCGAATTGATAGGGGGGGGGCAGACATTCAGAGTACACACACACACATACACACACAGACAGACACACGATTTTTTGCCCTGTGTAGATCTCGTAAGTCTACTTTCATTTTTTGAAAAAATCGAAAGTAGGCTAAAAACGGAAATGTTAAAATATAACACATATTAGGCACCTTCACATTTCAGCTTTCTATGTAGAAAAGTTCCATAAAAAACGGAAATTGTATATTTCGGAAAACATTTTCGTGACACATTGGAATGAAGGATTTTTCCGGTTTTTAGAACAAGCCAGTTCCATAAGATTTCTATTCTCCCATTTGAAGCACTAGGAACCGATTTGCTGTTGTTCCTTGTCCATTTGCCCTTGCTTCTAACACAGCCTCCTTCTTTGTGTCTAATATAAATAAAAATGTGTTTTGGTGCGTTTACTAATAGGATGCACGGTTGTGGGAAAGTATAAGGAAAGTAGCCTCAGGAATGAGATATCTATACTAATATAATAAAGCTGAAGAGATTGTGTGTTTGTTTATGTGTTTAAACGCGCGACTCTCTGGAACTACCAGTCGGATTCGAAAAATTCTTTTTGTATATGATAGCCTGATTCAAGAGGATTAGTTTAGGCTATGTAGAATTAGGCTACACCTCTCAGGTAACCTTAAAGCTTGATTTTTGTTCAGTAAGTCGGAGGAACAAGCGCTCCAGAACGGCTTCAATAATACCGAAGTCTAGTGTTGCCATGTAATGCGGTCCGCATCACGTCGCCCCTACCAATGTTCTGGTGCAGAATTACGAGTTGCTTATAAATTGCATTCACGGGGAGTAATTAGTGCAAAAAGATTCCTTAGGCCCCTTAAAACAGTTATCATCATGACAATAGTATGCCTCTGTATAAGGGCGATGGTGTTGGTGCAGTATACTGAGGTTATCAGCTGCAATAAGCGTTGGTGCTTTCAAATTTACTTTCATTTACCTCCGATCCTTATCCTTGAGCGCTCCAGTTCTGTAAAGTAATAAATCCACCGGGCGAAGCCGGGCACTACTGTTGGTTAAAAGATATATGTACCGTCAGAAAGTTTAAAGTCCGTACGTTTATTTGGCGCAAAGATAAAATTTTGCAACGGTTCAAGAATTTGGGCATTCCGGAGCACCTTAATAAGTCAAGAACCACTTTTTTTTTTAAATAAACACTCCGAGGACATCACTTGCATTAGTGAGGATTTCCAAAACTTCCAATACATTCTGTTCGCCGGTATTACAGCCACTACTTTCATTATCCTCATTTACATGTGATTTCCCACAGAAACCACTGTCACTGTCCGCAAAAACCCCAAACGTCAAATATCAAGCACTCAATTACAGAATCATCAATGTAAGTAGTGGAGTAGTGAGAGTTCTGCCCCACTTGACGTGGCTGTGCCCAACAAACCAACATGGCCGCCGCGCGAAGTTGCAACATTTAAATAGACTTTCCCTCGAATCCATGGTCGGAGTTTCACAAATGAGGTGTCGTAGGACTTGAGGTGACGCCCCCTTTGCTATGGACCACTCGTTATATATTTTTATTTAATTCATTTTTTTTTGTTTTCAAAGTAGGCGATAGCTTAAAAACCAAACATGATACAACGTTGTGCTCTAGTTCAAACGAACGGTCTATATGACCTTTATTTTCTGTAATAAAACTTTTTATTTTTTATGTTTTTTAGAAAACACTCGAAATTTGAAATTCCTGTATTTTAGAAACTAGAAATTTTACAAAAAAGTTTATTTGACGTAAATCAATGGTCCCTACGCCCTCTACCCCCAAAATAAATTTCAAGTCTCTAAGATAAAAACCTGACAGTAGTGTGGTAAGGGGAAAGCTGCTCCACTTAGGAAGTTGTGAGCCCCTGCGACCTTGGAATGGGAGGAGTGATGCTAGGGGGGCGTGCTTGGATTCGTTTTTTTCGTCTCGTTGTGCTCTTTACGGGAATGTAGGTGTCGAAAAGGTGAAGTTCCGGGAACATGTTTTTTGGGGGAGTAAAACCGTGATTTTAAACTTTTTGTTATATCTCGCGAAGCAATCATGCTAAAGGCGAGTACGACGGGTCCAAGGACTCGAGGTGACGTCCTCTTTGCTATGGACCAATCGTTATAATTTTCAAAAAAAATTGGAAACTCGATTTTGGGGTAAACACGTGTTTTTTGTGATTTTTGCTGATAACTCACGAACCAATAAGCCTAGAGACTTGTACGAGGTGTTATTTTTATCGCCGTGTTGTCCTCTTGCCGAGGATGTTGATGTTGAGCAGCAATGAAAAGCCATGTTGAGGTAAAGCCGTGATTTTAGACTGTTTGCTCTATCTTGCAAACCAATAACGCTAGAGACGTGTACGAGGTGTCCTAGGACTCGGGATCACGCCCCCTTTCTGAAACTATGTTTGAAATTATGACAAACGGCCTAACGACACTTTTGTTGATTTTTTTTCTTTACCGGTACTTGTTTATAATGTTCATGAAGCGTGGTTGTAGAGAGAAACGATACTGCTGTGTGTGTGTTTCAACAAACCTGTCGCTGACCACGGTGGCTGTGCTCAATAGAACAGTCGATATTTCGGCGGGTCGTTTTATGACAGAGCGAGGGTTCGTTTTTCTGATATTTTACCCCGAGGAGAGCCTTTAACGTGTAAACGGTGATGAGAACTTGGTTTTATGTTGGCCGAAGCGGGTACAGAAAACAAACTTGCAGAGGAGCAGGGAGCAGGAGGTGAATGTCATTTGAGCTTATTGGAAGGCGCTGATCTGACTTGACAACAGGTGCAATGGAAAATGACAAAGACGCAGAGGACGCTTGAAGGTGAAATAATCTGACAACCGTGGCGGCAGGGAAGTGCGAAATGCACGCACACACGTGTGAGATGACATGTACGCTAAACAAGTTACATCCTGTTTGCTTTGTACGTGACAAAATGCAAGTTCATGTGAAATTTTACCTGGCACAGGTGTTCACTTTGGGCGTTAGCTGTCCACGTGACGGATAACAGAATGTTCAAAGCGTGGGAAAAAATGATTTTACATGCAACGTAACATATATAAAGACATGTCGTTATCATTTCCACTCTCACTTAGGTGACTTACCTTTGAACACATTGCGTTGCGTGAAACCCCTGGTCTTGTTTAACAGTTTTGGTGTTGGTGGAAAATACTTAACCTTGTTGTGGGGTAGGTATTTATTTATATATTTATTCATTTAAACATTTATTGATTTATATATATATTTACAAGCAATTATTTATTGATTAGGTAATTAATGATTTTATTTATTTATTTGTTTGCAGATAACCGGTATACCTTACATGTCTGAGAGAGAAGAAACCATTGCACTTTTGAGCCCACTAGAAGGAAACAGCAACAAGCCACTGCAAGTGAAGGTGAGATTCTTTTTTTAAACTAACTTGTTTCATTTTTTGGTTTCATATTTTATTTTATGAAATGCATGTATTAACCTAAATTTAGATATTTATAGCGTTTTATTTTATTTATTTTAGAAACTTGGAAAGAAAACCCTTACCGCTGTAACAGTTGCTGAAAACCCGAGACGCAGTAGAGCGAAACCATTGTTTCCAGGCAGTGACCTATTGAAAACTCAGGTAAGCCTAACATAAAATGCTATTGCATTTTACCACTACTGAAAAAAACTCTTACACAAAAAACATTAATTACCTGTACATGACTGGGACAAGGATTGCTTTCTTGATTAATGGCTATGTTGTTGTTGACTGGGAAAAGTACAAGGCCATGTTGGATTTTCTTAAAACAAAAATTTAAATTTAATTTATGGGTGGTTCTCTATGGACTCAACGTATATCCACAGGTTTGAACATGATAATGTGAACAAAATAACATGACATTCATTTTTGTTTATATATTGGTTAAAGGGGGGGGGGGATGTAAATGACTATAGCTTTATAAAAGAAAATAAGTACATGGGTTACTGTTAGTGCCAACATACAGTTTATTTTTAATGGTGTTTTGATATATTAATGCCAATTAACGTTAACGTTTTATTTACATGTATTGATTGATTGATTGTTTGACTGAGTGATGGGTTATTTTGTTTGCTTTTAGGTGTCGACATGTGCCATTAATGTAATGAACAGACAGTGAACAAGCATGCATTATGCTTTAAAGTACTCTGTGCTGTTGTGCAACGTTAATAACTTACAATAAGAAAAAGTTTTATTATAACACATGGCGTTAGTACCAAATACAACAAGTGAGCAAGTTGGTTTACCACGTGGGTTAAATTTAAAATCAGAACATGATCGTTGGTTAACATTTGAATCCTGGCCTGTAGGATTTTTGTCGACACATAAACTTGCGAAAGCCGTTTTTTTTACTTGAACCGAGAAGATGTGGTGCGCTGTGTGTTTTGTCGTATTGAACATTCACACTGGGAAGAAGGGGATGATCCCTTTAGAGACCATTTGCGATGGTCTCCTCATTGTCCTTACATGCTTGGAAAACAAGTGGGTAACCTACCCGTGTATTCATTTTACCGAACCACAAGGCCATTGGCCGCTACTTACGTTGCTAAATCACAAATAAATAATAATAATAATGATGTATTACCAGCCAACGGTAGTGTCGATATATGTGGCCCATATGCCATAGACAGTGTTCAATTGGCGTGTGCTTTTGAAAAATTGGGAGTTTGCAAGACTAAAGCACTACCACACCCAGAGTACAGCTCTGTTGAAAAACGTTTAGAATCTCATAAAAATGTTTGGCCATTAATATTAAAACACCTTACCAAACAGCTAAGTGAAGCTGGATTTTTTTTTTACTGGTGAAGGGGATAAAACAATATGTTTTATTGTGGACTTGCTTTAAAGGATTGGCAAATTACTAATGACTCTTTTGTGCAACACGCTCGTTGGTTACCAAACTGCAAAGACATGGTGTTGCTTAAAGGTCAGGAATTTGTGAACACTATTCGTAAAGAAAACGAGATTGCAGCACAAGACTTAAAAGTGCCTTTAGAGTTAGAACACGTGGAGCAAATACATGAGGCTGAAAGAAAAGACATGTCTTACGAACAGATACAAAAGTGTGACCAACAATTATGTAAAATTTGTTATCAAGATGAACTAGGTGTTGTATTTTTGCCTTGTGGACACATGATAGCATGTGTCAAGTGTGCATTAGAACTTAACACTTGTGCTATATGCAGAAAAGTAGTATCTGCTACAGTTAGGGCATTTCTTGCATAACTAGTATAATTTATTCGCCATGCATAGTGCAAAATCCCTAATTGCACAATATTATTAAAGCTGTTTTAGAGTGTAATAGATATGCTTTTGTTCTGTTTATAGACTACTACAATGAATGTTTTGAATGCTGTGGGACAATCATGTGGCTTAGAGATAAAGAAGCTCAGCGAATTGCCAACGCATATTCCATTCCGCATATCAAGATTCGGAAATTGAAAACAGCATATGGTGATCGTGTACTTTGTGCATGTGAAAACTTTGAGATTTTTCTGCCTATACGGTTTAATGATATGTCAGAGAGTGTTTTTGATGAACTCAATAATGCTGTGCAACTTGTACACTTAATTTATGAAGGTTTTAAGAACAATTGGAGCATGGTTCGTTTTAATTAAATAAAAAAACAAATGTGAAATAATAATGGGAAATATAAGTAATAACAATGGACTGAAAAAGAAAGAAAATATGTGTACAGAATAGTAATGTTTTAGTGTTTAGTGTTGTTTTAAAAAAAAATACGATGAAACCAAAAAACAAGAAATGTATATAAAGTTTGTATATAAATGCAAAATGATGTTACAATGCTGTTTTATTTTATACAAAGTTAGTATATTTAACATTGCAGAGTATACATGATTATGACAATAAATGCACACTGAATACAAGCCTTTCTCTCTTTACAATAGTCTGTTATTGTTTTAAACACAAGGCTTGTTGTAGATCATTTTATAGCAATGACCATTCACTGTTGTTTTCGAAAACTGGGGAAGCTGCAATGGTTGTATATGCATAAAAACCTTATTGTTATTACTATTTAGTCATTTTGATCCTCTTGCATATCAAGAGCAGATGACCTAGTTGTTCCACTATTTAAAACGACAACAACAACACTACCTTTTGCATAGCTTGTGATGTTGATGGCTCTTGAGACGTGGAAGATGGATTAATCATAACTTTTAGAACACGGGTTAAACGTTGCTCATTAAACAATCCAATATTTTGAGTAGCAATATGGTTTTCTTGATTTTTTGTCGACGGCAACTGTGTTTCATGCAGTACACTACATTGATGATCACTGACACTTAAAACCTCACTATTTTTACTTTTTAGGTCACTACGACAATGTTTGGAACGTTGCTTTGAACAACGCCAAATAACAGTTCCATTTTTATTGGTTCGATTCACAATATATGAATATCCTTTATAGCATGCGTACGGCTTACCATACCTAGTCACTGATACTTCCATGTCAACTGTCAAGCATAGACTAAGCTCTAGTAAAGTCAACTTGGTAATAAGAATAATAGTTTAATGTGAGAGCAAATATGGAACCAAAGAGTTCAGGTAAAAGTTGAAGCACATAAGCAAATATAAGAACCAAGAGTGGGGGTAAAAGTAGTTGCAAAGTGGTAGACCCATTACACAATAATTTCAGCACGTCGAAGCTCTTGTTCAATTTCTTTGATTTCCCAATCGTGACTGGTATGCCCAGCTTGTTGTAAAGCATGCAAGTGTCGAAGCCGTTGAATTAGCTTACTGGGTTTGTTCCAGTATACAAATTTAACAAATGAATTTTTAGGTGTAAACAAAGCATTACCATTATCATCATCATCATTATCATCATTATCATCATGATCATTATTATCATTATCATCATGACCATCATCACTATTACTATATAGTCCTTTTTGATCCTCTTGCAATACCACTTTATTTATAGTCTGTGTCGACTTTGATAGTGTTCAAGGTTTCTTGTACGTTGACAACTGTCCTAACATGACTTTTTGAGGACATGATAAGTCCTTTTGAACAAACACTGAATTATCTTTAGCTGCAATATCGTTTTCTTGAACTTTCTTTATAGCATTTTGAAAATTGTTTGTAAACAGCAACCGTGGTTCGTTGAGAGCACTACATTGATGAACACTCACACTAAAACCTTTCGATTTTTACTTTTCAGATTGCCTCGACATTTTGTTGACCTCTCTTTTGAGCATCGCCAGAACATTATTCCATTCACATTCTGGCGATTATAGTTGTAAGAGTAGCCTTGATAGAGTGCACGTTGCCTACCTTAGTTGGTTGTAATAAGTTCCATAGTAGTAATTGACCTGTCAGTACGATGTTCACACTACAAAGGTTACAACTGTTTTGCTGATGGAGTGACCTACCATAAGCTTATATATTGGCTTATGTGTTGGCTTTTTGTGTTGACTTTTTGTGTTAGCTTTTTGTGTTGGCTTTTCGTGTTGGCTTTTTGTGTTGGCTTTCCGTGTTGGCTTTTTGTGTTGGCTTTTGTGTTGGCTTTTTGTGTTGGCTTTTCGTGTTGGCTTTTCGTGTTGGCTTTCCGTGTTGGCCTTTTGTGTTGGCTTCTGTGTTGGCTTTTTGTGTTGACTTTAGTATTGGCTTTTGTATTGTCTTATTTGGCGAGTTATTTGTGTCAATGTATTTAGTGGATTTCTTTCTTGGTGTTGGAAAGTAGTTTAAAGAGAGGGAATATTTAAAGACTTAACCTCAGCTCACTATCCTAACCTAACCTAACTTCACCTAACCTAACCTAACCTTTCAACTCTCAGATGTTAATTGAATTCTGTTCATAGTCGAGTTGGAACCCAAGACCTCAGGGGTAAAAAACCAATTATTTTTATGGCTTATTTTGGTAACTTATTTTGATGGCTAACCTAACTTTGCCAAACCTAACCTAACCTAACCTCATTTTGGATATTACTAGTAAGTGTTCATATCCTCCGCTAGGTAGCATGCTAGTAGTACAGGTAGTGCTCATATTTACCGCTAGGTAGCGGAAACATACTTTGCGTGTTGAATGTGACACTTGTGAAGTTTAACCGCATGCAAGACGTGCTTGTATAAGTTCTCTATTTAAACTCAATATACAATTAACCACTAAATGTTCAGAACTAACACGTATAGCCATGTTTAGGGTATATAGGAGACCCTTAGCAAGAAAGGCTCTCTAACACACTAGTGTACAGCCTTGTCATACGCAGTAAGCACCTATTGGCAGAAAACAACAACAAATATTTGAGAAAGCCAACAAAAAATGTTTCCTTTAAATACATTAATGGATATGTTGTTGGCTTTCTCAAATTGTTGTTGTTGTTTTCTGCCAACAGGTGCTTACTGCGTATGAAAAGGCTGTACACTAGTGGGTTAGAGAGCCTTTCTTGCTAAGGGTCTCCTATATACCCTAAACATGGCTATACATGTTAGTTTTGAACATTTAGTGGTTAATTGTTTATTGAGTTTAAATAGAGAACTTATACAAGCACGTCTTGCATGCGGTTAAATTTCACAAGTGTCACATGCAACACGCAAAGTATTTTTCCGCTACCTAGCGGTAAATATGAGCACTACCTGTACTACTAGCACGCTACCTAGCGGAGGATATGAACACTTTCTAGTAATATCCAAAGTGAGCTGAGGTTAGGTTAGGTTAGGTAAAGTTAGGATAGCCATCAAAATAAGGTACCAAAATAAGCCATCAAAAATAATTGGTTTTTACCCCTGAGGTCTTGGGTTCCAAATCGACTATGAACAGAATTCAATTAATATCTGAGAGTTGAAAGGTTAGGTTAGGTTAGGTGAAGTTAGGTTAGGTTAGGTTAGTGAGCTGAGGTTAAGTTTTTAAATATTCCCTCTCTTTCAGCTACTTTCCAACACCAAGAAAAAAATCCACTAAATACATTGACAAAATTAACTCGTCAAATAAGCCAATACAAAAGCCAACACAAAAAGCCAACACAAAAAGCCAACACAAAAAGCCAACACAAAAAACCAACACAAATGCCAACGCAAAAAGCCAACACGGAAAGCCAACACGGAAAGCCAACACAAAAAGCCAACACGAAAAGCCAAGACGAAAAGCCAACACGAAAAGCCAACACAAAAAGCCAACACATAAGCCAATATATAAGCTTATGGTAGGTCACTCCATCAGCAAAACAGTTGTAACCTTTGTAGTGTGAACATCGTACTGACAGGTCAATTACTACTATGGAACTTATTACAACCAACTAAGGTAGGCAACGTGCACTCTATCAAGGCTACTCTTATAACTATAATCGCCAGAATGTGAATGGAATAATATTCTGGCGATGCTCAAAAGAGAGGTCAACAAAATGTCGAGGCAATCCGAAAAGTAAAAATGGAAAGGTTTTAAGTGTGAGTGTTCATCAATGTAGTGCTCTAAACGAACCACGGTTGCTGTTTACAAACAATTTTCAAAATGCTATAAAGAAAGTTCAAGAAAACGATATTGCGGCTAATGATAATGCAGTGTTTGTTCAAAAGGACTCATCATGTCCTCAAAAAGTCATGTTAGGACAGTTGTCAACGTACAAGAAACCTTCAACACTATCAAAGTCGACACAGACTATAAATAAAGTGGTATTGCAAGAGGATCAAAAAGGACTATATAATAATAAAAAGGAAGCTTGTAGTTTAACGTGACCGTTAATCTGGAGATCATGAGCCACGGGACCTCCTTTTTACGTGGAATCCGAACCACAGGACATGGCATTTCACTTAGAAAATCTCACATGCATTACATATATAATAATAGTGATGATGGTCATGATGATAATGATAATAGTGATCATGATGATAATGATGATGATGATGATGATGATGATAATGGTAATGCTTTGTTTACACCTAAAAATTCATTTGTTAAATTTGTATACTGGAACAAACCCAGTAAGCTAATTCAACGGCTTCGACACTTGCATGCTTTACAACAAGCTGGGCATACCGGTCACGATTGGAAAATCAAAGAAATTGAACAAGAGCTTCGACGTGCTGAAATTATTGTGTAATGGGTCTACCACTTTGCTACCACTTTTACTCCCACTCTTGGTTCTTATATTTGCTTATTTGCTTCAACTTTTACCTGAACTCTTTGGATCCATATTTGCTCTCACATTAAACTATTATTCTTATTACCAAGTTGACTTTACTAGAGCTTAGTCTATGCTTGACAGTTGACATGGAAGTATCAGTGACTAGGTATGGTAAGCCTTACGCATACTATGAAGGATATTCATATAATGTGAAACGAACCAATAAAAATGGAACTGTTATTTGGCGTTGTTCAAAGCAACGTTCCAAACATTGTCGTAGTGACCTAAAAAGTAAAAATAGTGAGGTTTTAAGTGTCAGTGATCATCAATGTAGTGTACTGCATGAAACACAGTTGCCGTCGACAAAAATCAAGAAAACCATATTGCTACTCAAAATAGTGGATTGTTTAATGAGCAACGTTTAACCCCTGTTCTAAAAGTTATGTTTAATCCATCTTCCACGTCGCAAGAGCCATCAACATCACAAACTATGCAAGAGGCAGTGTTGTTGTTGTCGTTTTAAATAGTGGAACAACTAGGTCATCTGCTCTTGATATGGAAGAGGATCAAAATGACTAAATAGTAATAACAATAAGGTTTTATGCCTATACAACCATTGCGGCTTCCCCAGTTTTCAAAAACAACAGTGAATGGACATTGCTATAAAATGATCTACAACAAGCCTTGTGTTTAAAACTATAACAGACTATTGTAAAGAGAGAAAGGCTTGTATTCAGTGTGCATTTATTGTCATAATCATGTATACTCTGCAATGTTAAATATACTAACTTTGTATAAAATAAAACAGCATTGCAACATCATTTTGCATTTATTTACAAACTTTATATACATTTCTTGTTCTTTTGGTTTCATCGTAATTATTTTAAAGACAACACCAAACACGAAAACATTACTATTCTATACACATTTTTTCAGTCCATTATCATTACTTATATTTTCCATTATTATTTCACATTTGTTTTTTTATTTAATTAAAACGAACCATGAACCTATTGTTTTTAAAACCTTCATAAATTAAGTGTACAGGTTGCACAGCATTATTGACTTCTTCAAAAACACTCTCTGACATATCATTAAACCGTATGGGCAGAAATATCTCAAAGTTTTCACATGCACAAAGTACACGATCACCATATGCTGTTTTCAATTTCCGAATCTTGATATGCGGAATGGAATATGCGTTGGCAATTCGCTGAGCTTCTTTGTCTCTAAGCCACATGATTGTCCCACAGCATTCAAAACATTCATTGTAGTAGTCTATAAACAAAACAAAAGCATATCTATTACACTCTAAAACAGCTTTAATAATATTGTGCAATTAGGGATTTTGCACTATGCATGGCGAATAAATTATACTAGTTATGCAAGAAATGCCCTAACTGTAGCAGATGCTACTTTTCTGCATATAGCACAAGTGTTAAGTTCTAATGCACACTTGACACATGCTATCATGTGTCCACAAGGCAAAAATACAACACCTAGTTCATCTTGATAACAAATTTTACATAATTGTTGGTCACACTTTTGTATATGTTCGTAAGACAAGGCTTTTATTTCAGCCTCATGTATTTGCTCCGCCTGTTCTAACTCTAAAGTCACTTTTATGTCTTGTGCTGCAATCACGTTTTCTTTACGAATAGTGTTCACAAATTCCTGACTTTTAAGCAACACCATGTCTTTACAGTTTGGTAACCAACGAGCGTGTTGCACAAAAGGGTCATTAGTCATTTGCCAATCCTTTAAAGCAAATCCACAATAAAAACATATTGTTTTATCACCTTCACCAGTAAAAAAAAATCCAGCTTCACTTAGCTGTTTGGTAAGGTGTTTTAATATTAATGGCCAAACATTTTTATAAGATTCTAAACGTTTTTCAACACAGCTGTACTCTGGGTGTGGTAGTGCTTTAGTCTTGCAAACTCCCAATTTTTCAAAAGCACACGCCAATTGAACACTGTCTATGGCATATGGGCCACATATATCGACACTACCGTTGGCTGGTAATACATCATTATTATTATTATTTATTTGTGATTCAGCAACGTAAGTAGCGTCCAATGGCCTTGTGGTTCGGTAAAATGAATACACGGGTAGGTTACCCACTTGTTTTCCAAGCATGTAAGGACAATGAGGAGGCCATCGCAAATGGTCTCTAAAGGGATCATCCCCTTCTTCCCAGTGTGAATGTTCAATACGACAAAACACACAGCGCACCACATCTTCTCGGTTCAAGTAAAAAAAACCGGCTTTCGCAAGTTTATGTGTCGACAAAAAGCCTACAGGCCAGGATTCAAATGTTTAACAACGATGATGTTCTGATTTTAAATTTAACCCACGTGGTAAACCAACTTGCTCACTTGTTGTATTTGGTACTAACGCCATGTGTTATAATAAAACTTTTTCTTATTGTAAGTTATTAACGTTGCACAACAGCACAGAGTACTTTAAAGCATAATGCATGCTTGTTCACTGTCTGTTCATTACATTAATGGCACATGTCGACACCTAAAAGCAAACAAAATAACCCATCACTCAGTCAAACAATCAATCAATCAATACATGTAAATAAAACGATAACGTTAATTGGCATTAATATATCAAAACGCCATTAAAAATAAATTGTATGTTGGCACTAACAGTAACCCATGTACTTATTTTCTTTTATAAAGCTATAGTCATTTACATCCCCCCCCCTTTAACCAATATATAAACAAAAATGAATGTCATGTCATTTTGTTCACATTATCATGTTCAAACCTGTGGATATTCGTTGAGTCCATAGGGAACCACCCATAAATTAAATTTAAATTTTTGTTTTAAGAAAATCCAACATGGCCTTGTACTTTTCCCAGTCAACAACAACATAGCCATTAATATAGAAAGCAATCATAGTCCCAGTCATGTACAGGTAATTAATTTTTCTTGTGTAAGAGTTTTTTCAGTAGTGGTAAAATGCAATAGCATTTTATGTTAGGCTTACCTGAGTTTTCATTAGTTCACTGCCAGGAAGCAATGGTTTCGCTCTACTGCGTCTCGGGTTTTCAGCAACTGCTACAGCGGTAAGGGTTTTCTTTCCAAGTTTCTAAAAATAAATAAAATAAAACGCTATAAATACCTAAATTTAGGTTAATACATGCATTTCATAAAATAAAATATGAAACAAAAAATGAAACAAGTTAGTTTAAAAAAAAGAATCTCACCTTCACTTGCAGTGGCTTGTTGCTGTTTCCTTCTAGTGGGCTCAAAAGTGCAATGGTTTCTTCTCTCAGACATGTAAGGTATACCGGTTATCTGCAAACAAATAAATAAGTAAAATCATTAATTACTTAATCAATAAATAATTGCTTGTAAATATATATAAATCAATAAATGTATAAATATATAAATAAATACCTACCCCACAAAAAGGTTAAGTATTTTCCACCAACACCAAAACTGTAAAACAGGACCAGGGGTTTCACGCAACGCCATGTGTTCAAAGGTAGTCACGTAAGTGAGAGTGGAAATGATAACGACATGTCTTTATGTATGTTACGTTGCATGTATAATCATTTTTCCCCAGGCTTTGAACATTCTGTTATCGGTCACGTGGACAGCTAACGCCCAAAGTGAACACCTGTGCCAGGTCAAATTTCACATGAACTTGCATTTTGTCACGTACAAAACAAACAGGATGTAACTTGTTTAGCGTACATGTCATCTCACACGTGTGTGCATGCATTTCGCACTTCCCTGCCACCACGGTTGTGAGATTATTTCACCTTCAAGCGTCCTCTGCGTCTTTGTCATTTTCCATTGCACCTATTGTCAAGTCAGATCAGCGCCTTCCAATAAGCTCAAATGACATTCACCTCCTGCTCGTCTCCTCCTCTGCAAGTTTCTTTTCTGTACTCGCTTCGGCCAACATAGAACCAAGTTCTCATCACCGTTTACACGTTAAAGGCTCTCTTCGGGGTAAAATATCAGAAAAACGAACCCTCGCTCTGTCATAAACCGACCCGCGGAAATATCGATTGTTCTATTGAGCACAGCCACCGTGGTCATCGACAGATTCGTTGAAACACACACACACACAGCAGTATCGTCTCTCTCAACAACCACGCTTCATGAACATTATAAACAAATACCGGTAAAGAAAAAAAATATTCAACAGAAGTGTCGTTAGGCCCTTTGTCAAAATTTCAAACATAGTTTCAAAAAGGGGGCGTGTTCCCGAGTCCTAGGACACCTCGTACACGTCTCTAGCGTTACTGGTTTGCGAGATAGAGCAAAAAGTCTAAAATCACGGTTTTACCTCAACATGGTTTTTCATTCCTGCTCAACATGAACATCCTCGGCAAGAAGACAACACGTCGAAAAAAATAACACCTCTTACAAGTCTCTAGGCTTATTGGTTCGTGAGTTATCAGCAAAAATCACAAAAAACACGGGTTTACCCCAAAATCGAGTTTCCATTTTTTTATAATTATATCGAGTGGTCCATAGCAAAGAGGACGTCACCTCGAGTCCTTGGACCCGTCGTACACGCCTCTAGCATGATTGGGTCGCGAGATATATCAAAACGTTTAAAATCACGGTTTTACCCCCCAAAAAGCCATTTTCCCGGCATTTCACCTTTTCAACACCTACATACCCGCAAAGAGCACAACGAGACGAAAACAACGAGTCCAAGCACGCCCTCATAGCATCATTCCTTCCATTCCAAGGTCGCAGGGGCACACAACTTCCTAAGTGGAGCAGCTTTCCCCTTACCGCACTACTGTCAGGTTTCTATCTTAGAGACTTGAAATTTATTTTGGGGGTAGAGGGCGTAGGGACCATTGATTTACGTCAAATAAACTTTTTTTGTAAAATTTCTAGTTTCCAAAATATAGGAATTTCAAATTTCGAGTGTTTTCAAAAAAACATAAAAAATAAAAAAGTTTTATTATAGAAAATAAAGGTCATAGAGACCGTTTGTTTGAACTAGAGCACAACGTTCTATCATGTTTGGTTTTCAAGCTATCGCCTACTTTGAAAAACAAAACAAAATTGAATTAAATAAAAATATATAACGAGTGGTCCATATCAAAGGGGGCGTCATCTCAAGTCCTACGACACTTCATTCATGAAACTCTGATCATGGGTTCGAGGGAAAAGTCTATTTAAATGTCTCAACTTCGTGCGGCGGCCATGTTGGTTTGTAGGGCACAGCCACGTCAAGTGGGGCAGTACTCTCACTACTCCACTACTAATATAGTTGACTGACATTTTTCCTCAATGCAACTTCAATGTCAACATGGAAGTATTTCCAGTTCTGCAGTTAAATATTTTCATTACGGTAATAATATTAATTATCATTATTTTATTTTCATTTCTTACAGTTAAGTAAAGTCATTTAAACATGTTTCATACAACGGCTAATTTAAGTCTTACTGATCAGGCTGAGGTTTACATTGTAGCTGAATGTGTAAAATGCACTTTTTAAAATGAAAGGCTAAAAAAATCCTAAGAACATGGGAGGTATTGCAAGTGTCCAGAAGTCTTGATTGGGACTATTTACGTGTGAACTGGTGAGCTTGTTAGACGGAGATGTGATTACAACATTCCTGAGAAAATTCATAGGTGTTCTTGTATTGGTATCTTATTATCTGCACCCTGATTCAGCTAGAGAGAAATTAGGACTAGGAGTCTAACGCCGTGAGATGGACTGGACAGTGTGAAAGATGGCCTCAAAGGGATGAATGTAGAGATATTAACTCAGTCTGCCACGATGAAGAAAAAATCATAATGAATGCGCAACCTACTATATAGGTAGCACAAAGATGGCCACTATGACGGAGAAGTCTGTTGTAGTGTTGAAACGCAGAACTAAAGAAGCTTTACTTGAAGCACAAAGATGGCTGCTGCGTCTTTGGAACTTTTGTAGTAGTGATTTGGTTTGTCAAGCAATGAGAGCCTACTCTAATTGTTTATTCGGGGGAACGAGATGTAACAAAGGGAAAAAATGACACGCTTTCTGAGTTAAGTTGGAGATAGTAAAAATAATCTATTCAAAAAGCCAGGCGAGTCTTATTCAACATATTCCTCTCAGAATTGTTACGGCTGTGAGTTTGTGTTATCGCTCGCCGCATGAGTCACAACTGCCCCAGGGCTGGGCTGTGCCCTGCCTCGTGTATTGCGTGCGCCTTATGCAACAGGGCTACTAGGACAAAGGGATGGTCCAGAATATTCGTGGCTGAGCCAGCGATGGAAACCTCGAGAAGCCGTGAACCCTGGATGGATCTAGAAGCATTTATTGAGTCACCGGCCTGCTATATAAGTGCGACCTGTCAAGCAGTGGTTGTTGTTGTGTTTTACGAGCGAGTGCGAGCGCTTATCCTGAGCGACAGAAGTGTGGAGACTTGCGAAACCCCTAGTGAAGCCGATTCTCTTGACAGCGAAGGGAGTGAGGAGCTTACAGGGGATTGCCTGTGTTTAGAGCGAGTGTGCTTACCTAGTGCGAGAGAGGTCATTGTGGTGAGTTGCAAAACAGTGAGTGACAGACCTAGTGCAGCTATTTCCGGCCAGCGTACGGGGCCGGACTCATTAGCGAGAAGATTAACTGTGGTCTGTTGACAACTGAAAGGGTGGTGCATTGTGAAACAGTGTGTAGTACGGTGACAGGCTGAGTGCAGATATTTCCAGCCAACGCACGGGGCCACCACATTACGAGGGATTAACTTCTGCGGCTTACTGACAAGTGAAAGGGGAAGTGTTCTCGCCGTGAGGAAACTGGAGTAAGGTAATAATTGCTTGTATTTACTGATGAGTGCTGTATCTTTCTGACTGCAATAAAGTTAATTATTTCATTTAAAGGAACAATCTGTGTTGTGCTTCAACCCACCGTAATCCAGTTAACAAAAAGTGCCACTAGGCGGGTGGCACGTAACAACTGGTGTCAGAAGCCGGATTACGAACTCAAGCACAAGCACAACACCTGACGGTCCTGGTTTCAAAACCCGAGCAGGTCATTTTCTCTAATTTTCCTGTGAGTGCATGCCCTTTACAAGACAAACAAATAAAATGGAGGCGCAATTGGCAGCATTGCTAGAAAAGTTAAGTGGCATGGAAGACGGCCAGAAGAAATTAGCCAAGGACCTGAAGGATGACCTGAAGAAGCTGGAAGACGGCCAGGAGAAGATGGAGGACGGCCAGAAGAAGATGGCCAGAAGAAGTTAGCAGAGGACCTGAAGGACGGCCAGAATAAGTTAATAGAGGACCTAACCGCCAAATTTCTGGATGGCCAGAAAAATCTGGAAGAGTGTCCGCTGACGAAATTAGAGGAGAGCCAAAGGAAATTAGAACTGGGTCTGCGTGATGAAGTCACGGCAGTGGAAAAGAAGTTCGACGCCTTACAAGTGGAAGTTGCCGAGCTGCGCCAACGCCCGCTGATGGGGGTGGAGGAGAAATTCAACGCCTTACAAAAGGCAGTTGCCGAGCTGCGCCAACGCCCACTGACGGGGGTGGAAGAGAAATTCAACGCTTTACAAAAGGAAGTTGCTGAGCTGAGCCAACGCCCGCCGACGGGGATGGAAGCGAGATTCAACGCCCTACAAGAGGAAGTTGCCGAGCTGCGCCAACGCCCACCCACCGTTACACCGGGAATATCAGGAACCGGACATAGCAGAGTGACGCCCCCAACCTTCGACGGAAAGGTCCCGTGGAGCACCTACTTACGTCAGTTCGAGGCGGCCTGTTCCATAAATAACTGGAACAACACTGAAAAGGCTACAGCTCTCATTGTAGCGCTAAGAGGTGACGCCCTTAACGTCCTTCAGGCCATCCCGACTGGATCCCAGGACTACGCTTCACTGATCGCCCATATGGAGTCCCAATATGGAGATAGCCATCTTCAGCAGGCCTACCAGATGCAGCTCCGGACCCGGGCACAGAAGAACGCGGAAACCCTGCAGGAGTTCGAGATGGACATCGCACGCCTGGTAAGGCTCGCCTACCCAACAGCGCCGGCCGACTTTCTTGAACAGATTGCGACGCAGACCTTCACCGACGGGCTACGGGACTCGGACACTAATCAGGCGCTGCGACTCGCGCGCAATAAGACCCTGGCAGATGCGCTGAGCCACGCACTTGAATTCGAGACGGCAAAACAGGCATCTAGAATGCACGCGCGGGTGCGTCAAGTGGACGTCGACGAACCAGCAAAAACCAACGAGACCAAGCCCCTGGCCGACGAATTGATGGAGGCGCTAAGCCGTTTCTTCGATAGTCGCGGCACCACCAGCAACGACACAGCCGGAAGACAACCGGAGAGGCGGCCCGGAAGAGGACTACCGACCTGCTGGGCCTGCGGTAAGAAAGGCCACCCGAGCAAGGACTGCGGTGATCGCCGCCACCGAGGGTACCCGACGGAAAATCAGTCGTCGGAAAACCGCGCGGCCCAGGGAAACGAGTATTAGCCAGCCTTGGGGGGCAAAGGTTGGCTTGTGACAGTCGTCAATCCCCGGCAGTCCAAGTGCGTGTGACGAAGTTACGGAGGGACAATAGCAGCCTGATGGTCGACGGAGTCGTCAATGGAGTGAGCTGGCCCATGCTAATCGACACGGGAGCATCGAGGCCCATCGTCAGCCCCACCGCGATCCCGAAGTGGAGAGTGCAACCCACACAAAGGAACCTCCAGCTAATAACCGCGACCGGAGAGACCGCACCGGTACATGGCGAAGCATCACTGGAGTTCGTCATTGGTCGACGGGCGATAAAGCATCCAGTGCTTGTGACTGACGTATCAAATGAAGTGATCATCGGACTGGACTTCCTGGACCAGAACAACATCATCTTGGATCTGAGTACCAATACTCTGCACATCGGAAGTGAGGAACTTGCTTTGCAACCAGCACACGAGGCCGTCGCCGCACGACGAGTAAGGCTGAGAGAGGACGTCATCGTTCCCGCCAGGACGGAAGTCAGCGCTGCCGTAATTGTCGACGGAACAGCTGAAGGAGTGGCGGCTGTCATCGAGCCAAAATATGAGGACATCCAGACAAAAGGATTGCTAGTTGCCAAGACTCTCATCAACACGACGTCTCGGCCGTACGTCCGCCTGTCCAACCTGAACGACTACGATATTACGGTTCACCGGGACACCAACCTAGGAGTCTGCGAGCCCGTTACCTGGATTGCCCGCATCACAGACACGACGGACGGACACCTGCAGACGGACAACCGAAGAAGACGCGCCCTGCCAGAAGAACTGCAGAAGCTGTACCAAGGACCCCAGGACCATTTAGACGAGGAACAATCACGCCAACTTCGGGACCTGCTACACGAATTCCAGGATGTCTCCTCCGTGGGAAGCAAAGACTTCGGCAGGACAAGCTTGGTCCAGCACAGAATCGACATTGGGGACAGCGCACCGATTAGGGCCCCATTCCGACGTGTCCCGCTCGCCAAGCAAGCTGAAGTCGACCGGATGGTAAAAGAGATGAAGGATCAAGGGGTGATCGAGCCATCACACAGTCCTTGGAGTTCTCCGGTCGTGCTTGTGAAGAAGAAGGACGGTTCCACCAGGTTCTGCGTGGACTACAGGCGGGTGAACGACGTCACGAAGAAGGACAGATACCCTCTACCCCGGATCGACGACACGCTGGACACCATATCAGGATCAAGATGGTTCTCCACCTTGGATTTGAAGAGTGGCTACTGGCAGGTGGAGGTCCACCCTAAGGGCCGCGAGAAAATGGCGTTCTCTGTGGGCAGCGGGCTCTGACAGTTCACCGTCATGCCATTCGGTCTGTGCAACGCCCCTGCGACCTTCGAAAGGCTAATGGAGTCCATTCTGAGGGGACTACACTGGAAGACCTGCCTGGTCTACCTAGACGACGTCATCGTTCTAGGAAGAAGCTTCGAGGAGCACTACAGCAACCTGAAGAAGTGTCAGCTCTTCCAGAAGCAGGTCCAGTACCTTGGGCATATCGTCTCCGAGGAAGGGGTGCACACCGACCCAGAGAAGACCGCAGCTGTGAGGGAGTGGCCAGTTCCGAAGGACAAGTTCCAACTACGAAGCTTCCTGGGACTCTGCACTTATTACCGTCGCTTCGTGAGAGGATTCGCCGACATCGCCAAACCTTTACATCGACTGACTGAGAAGGACCAACTCTTCACGTGGACAGCAGAATGCCACAGTGCCTTCGAACAACTCAAGCAGGCTCTGTGCACCGCGCCTATTCTGGCCTACCCCAGACCTGGAACAAGGTTCATCGTCGATACCGATGCCAGCGACTTTGGCATAGGGGGGATCCTGTCGCAAGTAGTGGACGGCGAGGAGAGAGTAGTGGCCTACTTCAGCAAGGCCTTGTCAAAGCCAGAGAGGAACTACTGCGTCACCAGGAAGGGGCTGCTCGCCATCGTGAAGACCATTGAACACTTCCACAAGTACCTGTACGGGCAAGAATTTCTCATCAGGTCCGACCATGCATCCCTGCGGTGGCTCCTGAAATTCAAGCAGCCCGAGGGTCAACTCGCGCGGTGGTTAGAGAGGCTTCAACAGTACAACTTTGAGATTCAGCACAGGAAAGGCCAACTGCATTCTAACGCCGACGCCCTGTCACGAAGACCGTGCCCCGAAGACTGCACTTTCTGTACCAGAAGAGAGGAGAACACCGGGATACAGTGCCGAAGGACTACCGTGGAACTTCAGGGGAGCTGGAGCCGCGAATCTTTCACGCGGGCACAAGCAGAAGATGATGACCTGGGACTGATAGCCGAATGGAAGAGGGCCTGTGTCCCCAGACCCGGGTGGAACATTGTGAGTGACTGCAGCCCAAAGTTTAAGTCCTACTGGGCGCAGTGGGACTCGCTGATTGTAAGGGATGGCCTCATCTGCCGTACCTGGGAGAGCACCGACGGGAAGACATCTCGGGAACAAGTCGTCGTTGCAAAGGCTATGACGGAGGAAGTCCTGAAGGAAGTTCATGGGGGATCATCTGGTGGACACCTAGGGATAAAGAAGACCCTGGAGAAGCTGAGAGAGCGGTTCTACTGGATCGGATGCCGAACAGACGTGGAGAACCACTGCGCGAGGTGCCACGATTGCGCAGCCAGCAAGGGCCCAGGACGAAGACGACGGGGTCCACTGAAGACCTACAACGTGGGCGTCCCCATGGAGAGAGTGGCCATCGATGTTGCTGGGCCATTCCTGTTAAGCGAGGCAGGGAACCGCTACATATTAGTCGTCAGCGACTACTTTACCAAATGGCCGGAGGCGTATGCGCTCTCTAACCAAGAAGCCGCGACGATTGCAGAGACCCTGGTGAAGGAATTCGTCAGCCGGTACGGACTACCCCTGGAGCTGCACTCCGGCCAAGGGAGGAATTTCGAGTCGCAGGTGTTCCAGAACCTGTGCCAGCTGCTGGGAATCCGGAAGACAAGGACAACGCCGCTACACCCTCAGTCCGACGGGATGGTAGAGCGATTCAATCGCACCATCGAGAACCATCTCCGAATAGTCGTCAGCGAGCATCAGAGGGATTGGGACAAACATCTTCCACTATTTCTCCTGGCCTACCGCGCCGCCGTGCATGAAGCCACCGGGTGCACACCAGCCCGGGCCATGTTTGGGAGGGAGCTCCGTCTACCTGTCGATCTTGCCTTTGGCCGACCTGGGAATGATGCGATCCCGGTAAGCCAGTATTGTCAAGAACTGGTCGACCAACTAGAGAACGTGCACGCGTTCGCGAGGAGGAAACTTCGGATCGAGACCGACCGAATGAAGACCCGATACGACCAGCTGACGAATGACCGCGGATTCCACGAGGACGACCTGGTCTGGCTCTTCAACCCATTACGGAAGAAAGGCCTGTCACCCAAACTGTAGAAGTCCTGGGAGGGCCCGTACCGAGTCGTGAAACGGATCAACGATGTCGTCTACAGGATCCAGCGGAGCCCGAGGGCGAAGATGAAGATCGTGCATCGAGATCGCCTGGCAGCCTACGGAGGGACACAGACGGACCAATGATTGATCGGGACGATAAGCCTTTTTAGGAAGGGGGTGGTGTTACGGCTGTGAGTTTGTGTCATCGCTCGCCGCATGAGTCACAACTGCCCCAGGGCTGGGCTGTGCCCTGCCTCGTGTATTGCGTGCGCCTTATGCAACAGGGCTACTAGGACAAAGGAATGGTCCCGAATATTCGTGACTGAGCCAGCGATGGAAACCTCGAGAAGCCGTGAACCCTGGATGGATCTAGAAGCATTTATTGAGTCACCGGCCTGCTATATAAGTGCGACCTGTCAAGCAGTGGTTGTTGTTGTGTTTTACGAGCGAGTGCGAGCACTTATCCTGAGCGACAGAAGTGTGGAGACTTGCGAAACCCCTAGTGAAGCCGATTCTCTTGACAGCGAAGGGAGTGAGGAGCTTACAGGGGATTGCCTGTGTTTTGAGCGAGTGTGCTTACCTAGTGCGAGAGAGGTCATTGTGGTGAGTTGCAAAACAGTGAGTGACAGACCTAGTGCAGCTATTTCCAGCCAGCGTACGGGGCCGGACTCATTAGCGAGAGGATTAACTGTGGTCTGTTGACAACTGAAAGGGTGGTGCATTGTGAAACAGTGTGTAGTACGGTGACAGGCTGAGTGCAGATATTTCCAGCCAACGCACGGGGCCACCTCATTACGAGGGATTAACTTCTGCGGCTTACTGACAAGTGAAAGGGGAAGTGTTTTCGCCGTGAGGAAACTGGAGTAAGGTAATAATTGATTGTATTTACTGATGAGTGCTGTATCTTTCTGGCTGCAATAAAGTTAATTATTTCATTTAAAGGAACAATCTGTGTTGTGCTTCAACTCACCGTAATCCAGTTAACAAAAAGTGCCACTAGGGGGGTGGCACGTAACAGAATAATAATTCTCACGTCTAATGTCCAAGATGTTGAGAAACGCAGCCAGAATATGAATCTATAAAACAGTTACTCATATTAAATCCATCATTCGGAAATACCGGATTAACCAACAAAAAAAAAGTAATTACTGTATGTAATCCCTGGTGAACTGTATTTGAATTATTTATAAATTTTAGATTAACTTCAGTCTTATTTTAAACTCAATCCTTTACGATTTGCTGTGTGTTTTTTTTACATATTAAATTACAGTATATTGATCTTGCCTCTTATCGGATGAATCTTAGTTGGTGGTTTCACCATCCTACGGCTCGAGAGGGAGAGATCTGCTCTACCATATTATATGTTTATTGTTTTCAATCCATTAGCTAGTGAACTGACGCCCACTTAAATATTATCCATATTAATAGAAAGAGCATCGACTTACTAAAACCATTACATTTGTCACCACAACTGTGGAGTACTTGGTTAGATTTACATATTGCAATATGATGGGAACAACGAACAGCTCAAAGCAAGGTCAAATAGCCTAAAATAGTTACGAATATAATTTTGAAAATTCAGAAGTTTATTTCCTCGGAAATGTGTATGGTTGTTGTTGTTGTTGTTGATGTTGATTGTTGTCTCGTCACTTACTGAATAATCCAATCACTGTGAAATCTAGCATAGCCAACCACTACTGCATTCAAAATCAACAGGTATTTGTATGTCTACCCCTTATTATTCCCGTTTCCAACGGGGTCGGGGATGAGATGCGATGAAATTATATGTGGAGAATTTTTACGGCCGGATTCCCTTCCTGACGCCAACCTCATGAGAGGAGTTAATGAGAGATGAAATGAATGAAGATGAATGAAACTGGGCAATGATGTGGAAGGAAGCAGCCGTGGCCTGTCAAAAGGTACCATCCCAGCATTTGCCTGGAGCTGAAAATGGGGGAAACCACGTAAAACCATCCTAAGGACGGCTGACTGTGGGGCTCAAACCCACGTCTACCGAGTCGGCAAAGAGCTTGGCTCCATGGTTTAGCATTGCGCTTCAGCTAGCGTAGCTACTGCTGTTGGTCCAAAATCAACAGGTATAACTTGTAATATTTACGAGTTATTCAATGGTGGCTGTAAAGTTAGTACCAGGCTCCATTTAAGATTGTTAGCACTATCACCAACGGAAAGTACAAGAGTCAGACATTAATAATGGGCGACATTCCTACAAGGGGCTACATGACTATGATGTGCCGGTTTGATTCCCGGCTATACCAATATATTTAATTCTGGTCTGAGGGCTGGATCAGGATTCACATAGCCTCGTGATACAGAACTGAGAAATGTTGTGTTCGATTGTGGTTGTCGTTGTACAAGATTTACGACAGACACTGTTTTAAAATTAATATATTTCTTGTTTTGCTCTTTAAGCTGTTTCTCTCCACCATAAAATGAAATCCCTACACCAATAAAGGTACGTCAGCACACGTATGCCAATAGAAACAGGCTGTGAAGTAACAGTTCTTCTATCCGGTCTGCTCTCAACAGAATATCACACGCACTAAGTCTATTTACTTCATGGAAGAAACAGAGATAAGGCTCGCACGCTAAAACAGGCAATTACCGCGCTATGTAAATTAAGTGCCTAAGCAAACTTTCTCTGTTATTATGTTAGTACTATGGCGACGATTTGGGTGGTGAAATGGAGACAGAACGAGGTAGCAAAACCGGTTATTCCCCACAAGGAGCGTAATTTAACAGTATCATATCGCAAGTTTGATACGAGGAGCGAAGTAATGCTGACTCTCACAACAGTTCTTCTAACGAGCAAATAACGCTTGATGTTCCTTTTTTTCAATATGGTGTCCATTTCCATGCACAGTAGAACTTTTTGACCATTAGATTCTAGTTTACTCCTATTATGACGCGATAAGTGTCCTACAGAGGCTTGTTTAGCACTCTCCTTCGCTTTTAAAGTGCTTCCAAAGAGGTACTTTATACGGGGGAAGTCGTACACGTAGATTATACCAAATAACAAATAATGCCCAAATAGAGTAATTTCTAAGCAGAATAAGGCGAAATAGCAAATACTTAACTCACATTTACTTGATCGCTCTATTTCAATGGAAATAAGAAATAAGAACCTTTTGCAAGAATATGATGACTCAAATATTATTTTGTCAGCAGAAATGAAGAGATAAGGTAGTTTTAAATAGTACATTATGCAACAAACCTAAAATGGCAATAATTAAGACACAAGCATGTTTATGTTCGAGAATGTCGAAATGTAAATATTAAATGTCAGAAAACTGTACTATAATGAGGCTCATTAAAGCACTAGTTTTCATTATGATACAGTTTCTCTCACCAATCAGAGCTCAAGATTTTCATTATGAAACAGTTGTGTGACCAATTAGGTACCTGATAGCTTCGCACATGCAAACAAAATCCAACATGTCGGACATGGATTACATGATTTGAAATTGACAATGTAAAGGATATCCGATCCTTGCATAAACAAACTGGGGAATATGACAAAGAAATAGCACTGTACCTTATATCCCCAACTCCAATTTCTACACAGGGCATTGCGTACGATTTCTCCGACAATTTTAGTGAATGTTGTTGTTGATATAAACACACCAGAATGTTATGAAGGCAGCAAGCGTATGACATTAGATCCACGGAAATCAATCAAAACCCCAGCTCCCTTCAGTAAAAGGATTTCTTATGCGAAACGTTTCCGCCAGATATCATGACTGTTCTATTTGGGACTCCATTAATTTGCCTTCCGTTCACATTCTATACGCATCGAATTTCAAGAATAATTAGTTGATAATACGATACATTTTAATTGTAAAGCCTTTGTAACAGCCTATTTTGTGTTATTTAACCAAAATAACAAAATTATCCCACATAGTACCTGTACGGTATCTGTTGGTGCTAGTTCAGGATAAACAATGTTTCAAAGCTTTGGAATTTGTTATTGGGTAGAGAGCAAATGCTGAGCCAACACAATTCCCAATAGAAAGAAGAACGAAGCTTCGGAAGGACTTTGATCCTTATTGGGAATCCAGCGCATGCGCACTTTTCTAAAGTCAACTGACAGAATCTCGACAGATATTTATGAATATTTATGTTAGAACATATTATAATAAAATTATAATTATCGTCGAACATAAACAGTTTTATGCAGCTCACCTATAAAGGTAATCAAGACACTCGTATGGAAAATATAAAACTCACTTCGCTCGTTTTATAAACATACTCGTGTCTTAAGTATTGCCATTATAGGCTCGTTGCATAATGTACTATAATTTAAAAAATCCAAACGAGTGTCTTAATTATCATTATAGGCGAGTTGCAAACGTCTGTTTGTAATAATGATAATAATAATAATACCCTAGCAGGAGGTTAAGGGTTCGAAACCCGGTCGGGTCTGATATTTTAATTCTCCACTGATATCTACGGTAGATGGCTTGTACTGTATTTATGGATTTCAAAATTAAATAGCTGTATTATATTGTATTATATTCCCTGTTTTCGAAGGTTGAGTAAGGAAGTGAAATTTAATCTGTAGCAACATTAGTTGTTGTTGATAATTAATTTAAGGGGCTTGGGACATCTTGGTCATCAGCGCCGTATAGTTGGGTGTGTGTGTGTGAAACTTGACTGATAACCTGTATTTATGTGATGATTGTAGTAGTGTTATTTGCAGATGATATTGCGGTCTGGGGAAGGAACACCGAAGAAGTGCAAAAACAACTAGATGCACTGAACGAAAATATTCAGAAGTACGGCCTGAAAATCAGTATAGAGAAAAGCAAGACCATGGTGATGACAAGAGGGGGAAAGACAAGGAAAGGGCACTGTGAAAATTGGAAGTCAGAGTTTGGAAATTGTGGACACGTTCAAATACCTACGAAGTGAATTGATGCAAACTGGTAGGTTGGACATGGAGTTTGGCAGGAGGGTACAGCAGAGCAATGCATTCTACCAAAGCGTAAGAAAACTTGCTTGGGATAAGGAAGTACCAAGGAAAAGCAAGGAGGTAATGTATAAAGTGTACTATGTACCCATATTAACTTATGCAGCTGAGACTTGGACCCTGACAAGCAGGCAAGAGAGTAGAATCCAAGCCAGTGAAATGAAATTCCTAAGAAGTATGATAGGAAAGACAAGGAAAGACAGAGTGAGAAATGAAGATGTTAGGAAGGAAGTTGGGATGGGAAAACTAAATGAGAGAATTGAGAAGCATAAACTAAGGTGGTTTGGACATGTAAAAAGGATGGAGGAAAATAGAATACCAAGACAGATGCTGGAGGCAAAGTGCAAGGGTAAGAGAGCAAGGAGAAGGCCTAGAACAAGGTAGATCGATTCAGTGAAGAACAGCGTTAGAGAAAGAAATCTGGACTGGGACAAGATCGTGGAAGAAGAATTGTGGAAAGAAAGAGGAAAGTGGAGAAGTGCCATAAATACCTCGACCCGGCAGGAGCTGGATAAGGGGAAATGATGATGATGATGTAGTTGTGTGTGTGTAACTGTATTAGGTAGGAGCCCCGAGACTTGAAGTAATATACTGTCCTGGAATTTGAATGGAGGGAGTGTGCATAAACTCGGGAAAAGAAACCACACTCAGGATAGCTGCTGTTAGTGACGGGATTCCAACCTACGATCTCTGGACTGCTGCAACCTCCTTCACCCGGGTAGGCCGCGGGACAATAGTAGCAACATTAACAACGAAACATGATTTCACTCTCAAGAAATACTGTATATCTGAGGGCAATAATTGCCAACGTTTGTTGTTGTGGTCAGTTATGAAAGTCCCGCACCAACTTAGAGGCACGCTACAAGATATTTGTTCAAATATGCTCTAGCTCCGCAAGTACGATCGCTGGTAGACTGCTCTTTTTTAAATTAAAAAGTAGAGTATTACATCATAAATTCGGACTCAAATAACTGCACATTTTAGAAACCTTTTTATGAACCTTTTTACAACGACGATTGCGCCAGGTGATTAAAGTAGGGAACAGTAAACCAAGTCATAGTTTTCAGTAATGGACATTTATGATTGATTTTTATACATACCTATAGTTATTATGAAAGACATACCGGTACATATATATATTTTGGAAATTTTACCAATTGAAAATTGCGTTCATTTTCAGAATAAATAAATAAGTAAATAAAGAAATAAAGAAATAAACTAATAAACAAATAAAATAAATAAAACATATCAGTTAAACAAATAATTGAATTAATGAATAAATAAATAAGTAAATATATAAAACAATTAATTAATTTATTTATTTAATTAATTGATTAATTAATGGTTAATGTTTTAATAATTGGTTAATCAAATAAATGAAATTAATTTAAATTAAATCAATTAAAATATCATTAAACTAAATAAAATAAAATAAGTTCAATAATTTCAATTAAATTCAATTAAAATGATTGAATGAACGAGTAATTAAGTTAAATAAATAATACTCAAATTAAATTAAAAATTTCTTAATATTTAAAATTTAATTTAATTTGAATTGAATGATTAATGAGTAATTATATTAAATGTAATTCAATCAAATAAATTGATTAATATACGAGTGAATGAGAGAATGAATGAATGAATGAATGAATGAATGAATGAATGAATGAATAAACGAGTACATAAACTATTTTATTAATACATTAATTAAATCGTACATGTGGACCGCGATTGCTTCTCTAATTTAAATACGCTACATCGTTATGTGAGAATATAGAGCAAATGTTGTACATCAAGCCTGCCTTGTTCCGCAACAGAAACCCCTCCCAAGTTTACATTTTAGCTGGATAGGTGAACTTAGTTCCCGATAATGACTGTGTGACCCAAGTATCCTCGGGAGAGTAGATTCCCGCGGCTAGCAAATGGCTCCATGGTTACATGCACCACACGGTAAAGAAGATCACTCCAGCTGGACATCTCTGCTTTAACTCCTCCGATACAGACAGTTTGAGTCTTAACGTCAATACTTTCTGAGGGAAGTGGAAGAAAAGTCACGTCCAAAAATCATTCCTCTCTGATATTGCTTCCATTACTTCAACATAGTAATTTTCCGAAGACTACAACAGTTCCTGTTTCCACTAAAAATATATACCTAAAAACAAGTAGTTACGATACGAACTGAGAAGCCCCCTCTTCTTAAAATGTAAGATTTATACCAATGATTGAACTACATTCATCTAGAATAATGACGAAATTAACGTGGTAATACTGACATTTATGATTTGTTCGAAATATACCTGAAATATTGTAGCCTAATAGAGCACTACAGTTTACTTGAAATAGTTTCTTTCCAGGTATTCTGCGATACTGAGAGCCTACGGCTCAAATGCTTCAAGAGAGTTAATAGGTAATAGGTAGGTCTGCTGCCTATGAAAATGGGCACTAAGTTATTATATCCCTTACGGCATACACACAATATATAGAACTAGCGGACACGAGCGAGAAATCTCGCATGTTCATAAACTACACTTTCCCCAATAGTTTGATAGTGAGAGACGTAAGGAGAAAGGTTGTTATGTTTTAATTTCAACCAAATGACTATAGAACACAATTTACATTTCAGTTGGAATTCCAATTTCTACGTTCCCTAACTTAAGGAGACAATCACTGAAAATTGGATCATAATAACACTCACCGGTTATTCGATGTTTATGAAATTATTCTATTTGAGTACTCATTTCTTTGATTTACTGTTTCTGAAATCAATGCAAAATGATAAAGGAAAGACCTCAGGACGTTAAAATGACATGAAACAGGCATCACAGCGGCCAAAATGTGAAGTGGACTGTAATTATAGAGCGTATTTTCCTACAGCTACAGTATCTGCAAATCGCACACTTCACACATTTTTTAAAGTAATTTTTTTAAGAAATTATAGATGTTTATGAAATTAGAGTGCGATTTGTCACTGATAATGTCTATTCTCTTTCTTTTGGATGCTCATTTGTCACGATCGGTCGCTTGTGAGCGCCGCAGGAGGAATCTATACTACTTATTTATTTATTTATTTATTTATTTATCGTATGGCTTTTAGTGCCGGGAGTGTCCGAGGACTCGGCTCGCCTGAGTATGTAGCTGCTTCCAGTGGACACCCTTATTAGGGTGAGCTACAAGTTCCGTTCAATTTCAAGTAGTTCCAACTTTCGCTACCAGATATCAATGATACCTAGTGGTGAACGTTGGAACTTTGATGGAGTGTTCCGACGAAATCCAACAATATAGCTTTACACAAGTTTAGTCTGTGAAAGGATATTTTACATGCCATGAATCTATGACATGGGACCGCCGGCTTTACTTCCCCTCCAAAGGAAGCCATACTGAAGGATTTTTAACGCTCTTAAAAAATCTGACGACTTCAGCCGGGTTTGAACCCGCTATCTTAGGCACAGCAGTTCAGCATACTACCAACTACGCCACCGAAGCCGCTATCCATACTACGGAAATAATATATACTAGCGGACCCGTGCGAGAAATCTCGCATTTTCATAAATCACACTTTCTCCAATAGGTTTATAATGAGAGACGTAAGGAGAAAGGTTGTTATGATTTTATTTCAACCAAATGATTATATAATATATTTAGATTTCAGTTAGAATTCCAAGTTCAACGTTCCCTAACTTAAGAAGGCAATCACTGAAAATTGTATCATCATAAAACTCACCGTTTATTCGATATTTATGAAATTATACGATTTGAGTACTCATCCCTTTGATTTACTGTTTCTGAAATCCATGCAAAATGGTAAAGAAAAGACCTCAGAATGTTAAAATGACATGAAACATGCGTCAATGCGGCCAAAATGTGAAGTGGACAGCAATTATGGAGCGTATTTTCCTACAGCAACAGTATCTGCGAATCGCACACTTCATACATTTTTAAAGTCATTTTTTTAAAGAAATTATAGATATTTATGAAATTAGAGTGCTATTCGTCACTCCTAATGTCTATTCTCTTTCATTGGAATGCTAATTTGTCCCGATTGGTCTCTTGTGAGCGCCGCAGGAGGGATCTATACTACTAAAATAATATATATGATGATTTGATAGTTATTCATTAATTTTATGGAAATTACATGCAGTTAAACATTGAGCCTATCAGCACAGTTACAATTATGTTAGCAACAGTGGCATGTATGGGTTTCTCGAAATGAATCTGCAAACATATCGGTTATACAAATGTGCCAAATTTAGATATGTTTGCCTGCATACATTGAGACTAGGGTTCAAAATTATGGAGAGCATTTATCAACAGTCGGTAGCCCTGATAAATCCAAAAGTATGCTGAGTTATATTTCTTGAGACATACATTACGTAAATGAAATTTGGTTGAAATCCATATGTTAGTACGGTAGTTACATGCAGCTAAACGTTTATCATATTATACGCTAGCATAGAATTATGTTGGTAGCACTAACTCTGACGATTTACTCTAGTGTCTAAAGCATCTTAGACTTACAGTTTGCTAAATTTGAAGTGTGTTCCATAGACTTATTCCGAGATATTGAATTTAGAGGTCAAAATATATTATCTATCTATATATTTAAAACAGTAAGGTGATTTTTGTTATCACGAGATTGAGAAAACGACAGAACCGATTTACTTCGTAGAGCACTCTAACGAAATCTCTTGGCCTCTAGATTTGCAGAGTGTCTCTAAAATAAACAAATATATTACGGTATATTTTTAAATTAATATAGAAAATAGCAGAATTCTAGCCTCTCACGCATGCGCACAATCCGCCTGGGGTCATGACAAAATGGCGGTGAGAAGTCCATTAAAATGTAAGTTATTTAATAAGCTTCCATGTAATTGAAAACATACATTAACCAAGTTCTGACAATAAAATATAATAACAGTATGAACGTATACGAATGTGCAACATTGATTTATTTGGTTAATGAAATTGATTATTTCCATCAAACAGCGGCTTTTGAATATAATGAATGGCGGCGTCTGCTGCTAAATATGAGTGCCGGAGTAGCCATGTGGTTAAGGCGACCGACTGTGGTTCCAAGAAGCGCCGGTTCGATCCTAGCCCTCGCCAGTATTTTTTTTTTTTTTTACCACTGAAATATTGTTTTATCAAGGAGTATTAGTAAGGTTTTATGTCTGTTAAAGATACTTATTTCTACATTCCCTCTAAATACGTTTTATTTTCGTTTTACCATTGCATTGCAGCATGTGATCAAAGAGCAAACTATTGTCCGCAGTACACCGTTTAAATATCTGCAATCAGTTCCTATAACTGACAACAGATGGCAGTACATCGCCCATATAGTTCCATTAACTGACAGCAGATGGCAACACCATTGCGTCGATATATTTAAAACACAAGACATGGCATGTTTTCACGTGATGGAAAATTATAAAGGAGGGGAATATTTAAGAAGGGAAATGTTGAGGAACATTAACCGACAGTTGAATGTGTAGGCTAGGTTGTTTATGTACCTTAATATTGCAATTTCTTCCCAATGCTTCGGTGGTCAAGTTATTAGCGTCCTAGACTAAAAGTTATAATTATGCATCGTCGATATACTCTTAAATTATTAAAGAAAAAAGTAGTTTTCCAGGCACTCGCGTGTGTCCACAATTGCTTTCGCCATGAGAGACACTTGGCAAATATAATTCGTTTGAAGGGCTCCGACATCTTGGTCACTCAGCCTCGTGTACTTGGGTGTGTATGTGTGAAATTTTCTCTGATAACCTGTGTTATTGTGATGGCTGCATTACTGTGTGTATTTGTAATTAAGGTGGTAAATGGCAAGGAGACGGCCAAGGCCTTAAGTTAGGAACCATCCCGGTATTTGCCTTAAGTGGAAGTGGGAAACCACGGAAAACCACATCCAAGATTGTCGAGGAGGGAATTAAACCTTCCTCTTCTTAGTTATACCTCAAGAGACTGAATGTACCCCGATTTTGCCCTGAGACCAGAATTAAATTTCTTGGCAGAGCAGGAACTGTAACCCGGGTCTCCAGGGCGATAGACAAGAATAAGTGGGCCTCCATGTGTTAATACGATTTTTGACATGCACGGGACATAGAATTCAAAAACTGCCTCCATTAGGGTGACTGTCGAAGTGAGTATTGAGTATAGGCCTATGGTCATTCCAGTAGTTGGCGAAGTGATTCTATGTTCCCCTGCAAAATGTACTGCCATAACCTATAACAGGTGATGGAAATTGCTTATTTAGAGCAGTTTCATACTGTTTATAACAAAATGAAGAACGTCATTCTGAGCTGCGTTTTCAAGCTATTGCAAAAAAATTCGCTGGCAGGAACAATTATAAGGAATTTATTTTAAGCGATCAGTCTCATCGCATTCTCCTCACCAACCAACTTGAGTATGAAAGTCTCTGGACGGTCATGTTGAACTTCTTTGTATAAGACAATTGTTTAATGATTATTTGTTTAGAGTACTGAGTCTAACTACGGAGTTGATTTCGGCAATGGAAGTATTATTTGCCATTTAATATTTAGCGGCTCCGTTATTGCAGGACACTATAGTGTTATCGAATAATACGAAGCCACATTTAAAATCCAATATAAATAGGCCATTTCAGAAACAATTCCAGATATTATGCAGTACAGTGTACTGTAAGGTCCTTGACGATCAAATGTAAACATTGTTCTATATTGTATTTCTCTTGCGTAAAATCTATGCGTGGTTACTTTGGTCTTTACTGTTGAGAGGGTAAAATTGATCTGCTGGAATATAAAATATTTGCCAAGCTGCAACAATGTAATGATATTAATTTAAAAGTCATTGAACTTATATCCAGTAGTTCAAACACATACATCAGCGTTAACAGATTGGATACTGAAGATGAAAGCCAGCTACTTCATTTCCATATTATTGAATTTTTCAATTCCTTGGAATTAAGAGATTCGCCTCCACATACTTCGAACGTTTGAGCCGAAGATATGCTTCTTAGAAATCTGAACGTTTCCCAAGGACTCATATATGGTAATATATTAATTGTAAGAAATCGCTTGGATTCGGATATAATAGGTGCAGTTATATTAGGCAGAGAGCTCAAATTCTACGACTTGATTAAACACCTTCCGATAAAACACTTACAGGTACAATACATTTTATTTTAATAGACAACAATGTCCTATTCGCTCGGCCTACTTTATCAAAATCAATCAAGTTCAAGGAGAAACTCTTGAACGTATTGGGCTATTTACCTCATCACGTTTTCAGTCATGACCAGCAGGATAGTGAAGGTGCAAAAAAGGTCCTGTTTGGGATGGTAAATAATAAGGGGCGGAAGGATCCTACGGTTTATGTTAGAATGGTGAACAAAAGGGGACAAGATATAGAAAATAGGGAAGAACTGAAGAAAATGTGGAAAGAATATTTTGAAGAACTCCTGAACCCAAATGGAAACCACGGCGAGGAGGAAGAAATCGGGGAAGAAGTACAGTAGATGAACTGCAAACAGAAAAGGACTTAACATGGAAAGAAGTGGAAGATGCAGTGAGGAAGATGAAAGGAGGGAAGGCACCGGGTGAGGATGAGTTGAGTGTGGAGATGGTGAGAGCAGCAGGAGAGGTGGTGATACAATGGTTGTACCGAGTGATGAAGACAGCATGGAAGGAAAGGAAGACCTCAGAGGACTGGAAAAAGGGAATAATTGTCCCGATCTTCAAGAAAGGTAGTAGAACAGAATGCAGAAACTATCGGGGAATAACACTGATGAGTCATTGTGCAAAGTTGTTTGAGAAAGTTTTGGAAAGGAGAATTAGGACAAGGATGGAAGGAGGGATGAGGGAAGAACAACATGGCTTCAGATCAGGAAGGTCCACAGTGGATTTGATTTTTGCTGTAAGGCAGTTACAAGAACAGCACTATGAGTATGGAACAGATCTACTGATGGCCTTCCTGGACATTGAGAAAGCATATGACAGTGTATGCAGAAACAAAGTATGGAAGTCCCTGGAGGATAGAGGAATATAAAAATGGACTATAAGGAAGATAAAGGAGATGTACAAGGGAAGCGTGAGCTGTGTGAAAGTGGGAGGAGAGAGATCGGACTGGTTGGAACAGAGAAAAGGCCTGAAACAAGGAAGTGCACTGTCACCGTTACTTTTCATTGTGGTGATGGATGACATAATGACCCGAGTGGCACAAGTAATTGGGGAAGGAAAGATGAAAGCAATGGTGCTTGCAGATGATTTGATGATTTGGGGAAACAAGGAGGAGGAGGTACAGGAACAGTTGGACGTGTGGGAAGGAATAATACAAGGTTATGGGATGAAATTTAGCATAAATAAGAGTGAGATGGTGATCACAACAAGGAAGAAGGAAAGAACCACAACAGGAATAACAATTGGTGGGGAACAGCTGAAGGAAGTGGAGAGTTTCAAGTATCTGGGAAGCCTGATACAAGAGAATGGAAGAAACGATAGAGAAATAAATGAGCGGGGGAGACAGGCAGAAGCATTCCGGAGGAGTGTGAGAAGCATGTTATGGAGCAAGAATGTCCCGCAGAACAGCAAAAAGATCATATATCGGACGTACTATGTCCCTATCCTGACGTATGCCTCGGAGACCTGGGTTATGAAAGGAAGGGAGAAGAGCAAAATACAGGCCAGTGAGATGAGGTTCTTGAGAAGCAGTATTGGAGCTACAAAGATGGACAGAATAAGAAATGAGAGGACCGGAGAATTAATGAAGGATGAACCATTACAGACTGGTATAGAGAAATCTAGACTTAGATGGTATGGACATGTAAAACGAATGGAGGAGAAGAGGATACCCAGGAGGATACACGAGACGAAGTGGGAAGGAAAGAGACCAAGAGGGAGACCGAGAGACAGGTGGCTGAAGGGGGAGGAAGAAATCGTGAAGAAGAGAGGAGAAGACTGGACAAGGGTGGAGGCTGAGAGATGGTGGGAAGACAGAAGACGTTGGAGAGACTTGTGTTCCAAACAGACCCGGCCAGTGGCTGGAAACTGTGCAAGATGATGATGACCTCATCACGTTTTCAGTCATGACCAGCAATATATTGCAATGCTGAGAGTGCTATCTTTTGACGCCCTAAAAGTTGCAATAGTGCTAAAAAGTAATCGTACAAAGAATGTAACTTATATAAGAAGCTTCTTCAGTAATTTTGTTTTCCATTGTCCGTCAAGTTTTGACGGGTTTCATCTAGTTATAATATAAAATCAGTACTGTAAGTCATAATTCAATAGAGCAACTACCATGAGACTAGGTGAGATATGAGAAATTAGCACTGCAGTAGTAGAAATCTGCTATGCATGTAGCACTTCAATTAGATGCAAGCAAACATATGAGTCCGATATTGGCACTGTATTTCAACTAAAATATTGTAAAACTTAGGAATGAAGAGGAGGCATCTTACCGTAGTTCTTTGTGGAAATACTTGTTATCTTCTTCTGCGCGAATTGGTCTCCTAGAACCACGTGGAATCAACACTTATTGGCCTTGATGTTTGCCCAATAACTCTTCATACGCAACGATTGAGCGAGTCTTCGTTGCTGCGACCAGACGTGTCTGGTAGGTCTTCCCTCTTCTCCCTCAAAACCCCGTGTATGAGTAATTTTCCTAATTTCCTCTCGATCCTTGAGATTGGGAAAACGTAATTCAGCCAAGTCCTTTTCTGCCTGTTTGTACCAATTGGACCTTGTTGCCTTTCCTGCAAAAACGTATAGATTTTATGTGTTATTAACCTAGTCTATATATTTAAAACAGTAAGGTGATTTTTGTTATCACGAGATTGAGAAAACGACAGAACCGATTTACTTCGTAGAGCACTCTAACGAAATCTCTTGGCCTCTAGATTTGCAGAGTGTCTCTAAAATAAACAAATATATTACGGTATATTTTTAAATTAATATAGAAAATAGCAGAATTCTAGCCTCTCACGCATGCGCACAATCCGCCTGGGGTCATGACAAAATGGCGGTGAGAAGTCCATTAAAATGTAAGTTATTTAATAAGCTTCCATGTAATTGAAAACATACATTAACCAAGTTCTGACAATAAAATATAATAACAGTATGAACGTATACGAATGTGCAACATTGATTTATTTGGTTAATGAAATTGATTATTTCCATCAAACAGCGGCTTTTGAATATAATGAATGGCGGCGTCTGCTGCTAAATATGAGTGCCGGAGTAGCCATGTGGTTAAGGCGACCGACTGTGGTTCCAAGAAGCGCCGGTTCGATCCTAGCCCTCGCCAGTATTTTTTTTTTTTTTTACCACTGAAATATTGTTTTATCAAGGAGTATTAGTAAGGTTTTATGTCTGTTAAAGATACTTATTTCTACATTCCCTCTAAATACGTTTTATTTTCGTTTTACCATTGCATTGCAGCATGTGATCAAAGAGCAAACTATTGTCCGCAGTACACCGTTTAAATATCTGCAATCAGTTCCTATAACTGACAACAGATGGCAGTACATCGCCCATATAGTTCCATTAACTGACAGCAGATGGCAACACCATTGCGTCGATATATTTAAAACACAAGACATGGCATGTTTTCACGTGATGGAAAATTATAAAGGAGGGGAATATTTAAGAAGGGAAATGTTGAGGAACATTAACCGACAGTTGAATGTGTAGGCTAGGTTGTTTATGTACCTTAATATTGCAATTTCTTCCCAATGCTTCGGTGGTCAAGTTATTAGCGTCCTAGACTAAAAGTTATAATTATGCATCGTCGATATACTCTTAAATTATTAAAGAAAAAAGTAGTTTTCCAGGCACTCGCGTGTGTCCACAATTGCTTTCGCCATGAGAGACACTTGGCAAATATAATTCGTTTGAAGGGCTCCGACATCTTGGTCACTCAGCCTCGTGTACTTGGGTGTGTATGTGTGAAATTTTCTCTGATAACCTGTGTTATTGTGATGGCTGCATTACTGTGTGTATTTGTAATTAAGGTGGTAAATGGCAAGGAGACGGCCAAGGCCTTAAGTTAGGAACCATCCCGGTATTTGCCTTAAGTGGAAGTGGGAAACCACGGAAAACCACATCCAAGATTGTCGAGGAGGGAATTAAACCTTCCTCTTCTTAGTTATACCTCAAGAGACTGAATGTACCCCGATTTTGCCCTGAGACCAGAATTAAATTTCTTGGCAGAGCAGGAACTGTAACCCGGGTCTCCAGGGCGATAGACAAGAATAAGTGGGCCTCCATGTGTTAATACGATTTTTGACATGCACGGGACATAGAATTCAAAAACTGCCTCCATTAGGGTGACTGTCGAAGTGAGTATTGAGTATAGGCCTATGGTCATTCCAGTAGTTGGCGAAGTGATTCTATGTTCCCCTGCAAAATGTACTGCCATAACCTATAACAGGTGATGGAAATTGCTTATTTAGAGCAGTTTCATACTGTTTATAACAAAATGAAGAACGTCATTCTGAGCTGCGTTTTCAAGCTATTGCAAAAAAATTCGCTGGCAGGAACAATTATAAGGAATTTATTTTAAGCGATCAGTCTCATCGCATTCTCCTCACCAACCAACTTGAGTATGAAAGTCTCTGGACGGTCATGTTGAACTTCTTTGTATAAGACAATTGTTTAATGATTATTTGTTTAGAGTACTGAGTCTAACTACGGAGTTGATTTCGGCAATGGAAGTATTATTTGCCATTTAATATTTAGCGGCTCCGTTATTGCAGGACACTATAGTGTTATCGAATAATACGAAGCCACATTTAAAATCCAATATAAATAGGCCATTTCAGAAACAATTCCAGATATTATGCAGTACAGTGTACTGTAAGGTCCTTGACGATCAAATGTAAACATTGTTCTATATTGTATTTCTCTTGCGTAAAATCTATGCGTGGTTACTTTGGTCTTTACTGTTGAGAGGGTAAAATTGATCTGCTGGAATATAAAATATTTGCCAAGCTGCAACAATGTAATGATATTAATTTAAAAGTCATTGAACTTATATCCAGTAGTTCAAACACATACATCAGCGTTAACAGATTGGATACTGAAGATGAAAGCCAGCTACTTCATTTCCATATTATTGAATTTTTCAATTCCTTGGAATTAAGAGATTCGCCTCCACATACTTCGAACGTTTGAGCCGAAGATATGCTTCTTAGAAATCTGAACGTTTCCCAAGGACTCATATATGGTAATATATTAATTGTAAGAAATCGCTTGGATTCGGATATAATAGGTGCAGTTATATTAGGCAGAGAGCTCAAATTCTACGACTTGATTAAACACCTTCCGATAAAACACTTACAGGTACAATACATTTTATTTTAATAGACAACAATGTCCTATTCGCTCGGCCTACTTTATCAAAATCAATCAAGTTCAAGGAGAAACTCTTGAACGTATTGGGCTATTTACCTCATCACGTTTTCAGTCATGACCAGCAGGATAGTGAAGGTGCAAAAAAGGTCCTGTTTGGGATGGTAAATAATAAGGGGCGGAAGGATCCTACGGTTTATGTTAGAATGGTGAACAAAAGGGGACAAGATATAGAAAATAGGGAAGAACTGAAGAAAATGTGGAAAGAATATTTTGAAGAACTCCTGAACCCAAATGGAAACCACGGCGAGGAGGAAGAAATCGGGGAAGAAGTACAGTAGATGAACTGCAAACAGAAAAGGACTTAACATGGAAAGAAGTGGAAGATGCAGTGAGGAAGATGAAAGGAGGGAAGGCACCGGGTGAGGATGAGTTGAGTGTGGAGATGGTGAGAGCAGCAGGAGAGGTGGTGATACAATGGTTGTACCGAGTAATGGTTAAACTGTCGACTCTCTTACAAGAAGTTTGGAGACAATCGAGTGGAATGGGAACTTTAGGGTAACAGGAAATGATGCTCTCAGATTGTCCTCAAAGTTTGCCAAGCTTCAACATCTACTTAACTCTGAACACTTGCGTCAATCCAAGAGATAATTCCTCGAGTTCATAAGCTACGCATAAGCATACGTATTTCATCCATCCCGCGGTGTAGTTGTGCACGTTAAATCATGCACCACGGACACGGCGGCAGCTGCAGCAAGTCCGGAGATCGCAGTTTCGAATCCCGGCGCTAACAGCGCGTGTCCTGAGTGTGATTGTGGCCCGGGATTTTCCACACGCCCTCCAGGCAAATACCGTGATAGAATCTTACTTCAATTCACGGGGCACCAACCTCATCCCTATCCCTAATACAGTTACATTTACAGTCATTACTTAAATATAGGTTATCAGACAAGTTCAACACTCACCCAACTACACGGGGTAAATGATCATGATGTCTCAAGCCCCTAAAATGAATTAACAAAAACAGTCATTCCTCTCCTCAAATAGACGCTTTGGTGGCCCCCTGCGCAACTTCTGGGAGTACCCACCGAATTAACTATAATACCCAGGCAACGCGATTCACAACAATGGCTGACGCAGTCAGCCTGAAACTTCTACACAAACTAAAATAATTGGAAATAACGACCCCAGAATGTTCAGTTTTTCATTATGGTCATTAAAAATTATGAACACTGTACAAATTTTATATGTTTTGCGTACGAAAGCTGAGTTGCTTTGAACCCCGTGAGCGTGAAATTTTATAACATACCTGCTACCGCAGGTAAGATCCCGTTATTACGCTCTTCAAGGGACTGTGGTTTAAAACGCGTAATTCGCGGGACAGCGCTAAAGGCGGGAAATGATTTCTGAGGTCGGAAAACAATTTACAAACAATTTTCAGTAATTTACAATATTTTATTATTACTGGATTTAATTTTACTGGCTTTAATAATAATAATAATAATAATAATAAATAATAATAATAATAATAATAATAATAACCGACAGTAGTGGCTACGCTGGCTAAAGCGCAGCATTAGGTCACGGGGCCAAGCTCTCTGCTGACTCGGTAGACGCGTGGATTCGAGCCCCACCGTCGGCCGTCCTTGAAATGGTTTTCCGTGGTTTCCCATTTTCAACCCCAGGCAAATGCTGGGACGGTACCTTCTAACAGGCCACGGCCGCTTCCTTCCACATCCTTGCCCAGTTTCATTCACCATCATTCATTTCATCTCTCATTGACTCCTCTCATGAGATTGGCGTCAGGAAGGGCATCCGGCCATAAAAACCATCGCCACAAAGACTTCCATCGCATCTCATCCCCGACCCTGTGGAAAACGGGAATAATAAGGGGTAGACACACATACAATAATAATAATAATACTTATATGGTGTGGAGACAGCAAATTTGATGAACCTGGAATAGCTTCTGAAGATTGAAAGGAGGATATTGAGGAGGATTTACGGCCCAAACGTGATACAGGGAACCTACAGACTAGGATCCAACAAGGAGATATATGAAAGGGTGGAAGACCTGGAAACAACAATTAGGAAAAGACGTTTACGTTTCTATGGACATATGGTTAGAATGGATCCAACAAGAATAAATAAACAATTTTTTGATTATTTATATAATCTGAAGAGCCAAGGGGGTTACACCAAGCAGATGAAGGGAGAACTCGGGAGGCTAGGAATTACAGATGACGACTGTCGAGACAGAACACAATTCAGGGAAATACTTTCGAACATTAAGGTTCTTGCAGGAGAAAACAGAGAACGCAGGGGAGGAATATGGACAGCTGAGAGAAAGGCGCAACACTCTGAAAGAATGAAGGAAGTGTGGAGGAAGAGAAAGGAAGAAAGAACTATGAGAAGGAAATGAAATGATATTTGCGTGGTCCTTAGTTTTGGCCGGTTCACATAATGTAATGTAATGTAATAATACTGAATTATTATTAAAACGTCTCAAATAGAATGCTTTATTTTTACAATTTAAACGGAACTTTTCCTCTCTTCTTTACGTGAAAGCGCTATAAGCGGGATTTAGAAGCGTAATAACTTGTAAAATTATGCGGTATTATACTGTATACGAACTGTTCAGGGTCCTAACAAAAAGAGCGTAATAAACGATATAGCGTAATAAGCGAGTGCGTAACGGCGGGGGTTTTACTGTAGTTTAAAAAAATAATGAATGAATTAATTAAATGAATAATTAAATAAATAATATAAAAAATTACGAGCCTTACAGTAGTCGCATATGATGTGCAACATCTGACATAGAAGAAACCTCACGTAAAATTGTTGATACACCGGTATTTTATACTATTATTGGCACAAATATTACTATTGTAAAAGGGAGTGTTTTACAGTTATTGTAGTTTATAATACGGAACTCATTTTATTAGATGATTTGTAGCTTCCACCAGCACTAGCCTAAATAAAGAATACGATATGGATCAACTAGATTAATAGACGCGACACCGCTCATAACCTTAAATTCCTTATAAACAGGCCCTCTTCATTCACAGACCAACACGTAATTTCATATGGATTTTGTTAAAATGAGTCATATTGATATGATAAATATCGTTTAAAATGATAATCTGGTAGCAAAAATATCTACCCCGTCCGGGATTCGAACCCATGATCTCTAGGTTCACAGTCATAAGCACTAACCCCACGGCTATTTCGACTACGCAAATTTTGTGCACAAGATGGTTACTTATTTCCACGTTCCAATAATACTGCATTACGGAATTAAGTTTCATTTATATTGTGCTTGTTTCGATAGTATTCCTGCGTGAAATTGAGTTCAAAATGCCTTATGAATAGGCCCTCTTGTGAGTAAAGAGAATGTATTCAGTAATAGTTCATGAAGGCTTGCTCAATTCTCGTATAACCACAACGATTATATTATATCGATGACTGCATTACCGTTATGTGGGTTAATATTTGAATAGCCATTGTGCAGAAACATAATACCGGCAATGCCGACTACTTACAATGTTTGATATTAAGGCATTTTACCATTTAAATACTGATACGAAGACTTCGAACATGTACCATGTCAATTGTTTCTGTCACATGACACCAGAGTTCGCATGAGCGTTTTCCATTCAGTATGTCATATACATTCCACATGGCCGAGAGTACGGCATGGTATCAATTTCAGACACCGCGCGCTCATTGTTTCTCGTACCACTGCCAGCTGGGTCTTACCACTGCTCCCTGGATCGATCGATCGAGAGGGCAGTGCATACTTCCGTTTTCCACCACTGCCAGCTAGTACACTTCCGTTCGATCGATCGAGCGGGCAGTGCATACTTCCGTTTTCCACCACTGCCAGCTAGAACACTTCCGTTCGATTGATCGAGCGGGCAGTGCATACTTCCGTTTTCCACCACTGCCAGCTAGTACACTTCCGTTCGATCGATCGAGCGGGCAGTGCATACTTCCGTTTTCCACCACTGCCAGCTAGTACACTTCCGTTCGAAAGCAAGAAAGAAAGAAAGAAAGAAAGAAAGAAACAGTTCCTTGGTTAAAAGATCAATTTAATGAATTATTAATATTTACATAAGACTCGGGCATCTTTTTAGGGACAAATGACCTCACTGTGTCGTTCCTTAAAGCACCAATCATAATCATCATCATCTGTCTAGAGTTAAAATACGGCATTAAGTAATGAACGGTTGCAGATCCCTGGTTTATATAATCGTGACCTGTATTTAACTACACCTTGTTTATTTAATCATTTAAATAGAATACTACATTTGTCACATTGTGAACCAGATAAAAGGTGACAAAGAGAGCTATAGAACGAAAAACACGGGAAGGTGGATAATGACGGCGAGTGCTGGCGCAGAATCTGTTAAGCTTATAAAGTGGTAAAACGAATACAAAATGAAATCATAGCAATAAAAGGGACACTTTTACCGAATGCGACCATTTAGTTTTCATTTGAACATTCAACATATATTATCACATAAATATCAATCCCACATCGATAGTATTATCAAATCATACAGATAGATGAAAGTAATAAACGAAATTAAATGGCACAATGACTACAATTTACACACTAAAACAGAATAATTTTTTCAAAGGATATTTATTGCATTGGTACACGGAATTATCATGATTCACACCAGCACATATTGAAGCGGTCAAATAATCCCTATTGCGATTTAAGTATTATTATTATTATCACTGATCGCCCACGTTGGCTGAGAGCACTAACGCGCTAGCTCGTGCCTCGCTGGCATCGGGAGAGCGTGGGTTCAAACCCCACCTCGGTCGTCCTGAAGATTATTTCAGTGGTTTCCCATTTTCACCACCAGCCAAATGCCGGGACGGTTCCTTTTAACAGGTCCACGGCCGATTTCCTTGACCCTTCCTTTATTAGATCCAAGTTAGCGAGAAATGTTACTCTACCATGAAGACTGTCAAGCTACTTACCTGGAAGTCCCGCGTCGCAGCCGTGCTTCTTAAATGGTGCACCAATACGGTGAGGGCAGCTGCAGCTAGTCTGGAGAACACAGGTTCAAATCCCGGCGCTGACAGTGGCTATCCTCAGCGTGGTTTCCCCCCGGTTTATTCCACACTCCCTCCAGGCAAATGCCGGGATAGTACCTTACTTTAGATCACTGGGCGCCTACCTCATCCCTGTCCCTAATACATTTACACACACCACTACAGTCGCACAGGTTATCAGATAATCAGACAACGCACACCCAACTACACGGGGATGATGACCAAGATATCCCAGAACCCTAAAATCGATTAGTAACAACATCAACAACTACAATATTACTACTTACCTGACACACGGATTATAGAAATAGGATATAATCAATCTCTCTACGACCAAATGACGTTGTTTATTCATTTTAGGGGGCTTGGAACTTCTTGGTCACCAACCCCATGTATTTGGTTGGGTGTTGAATTCGTCTCATAACCTGAATTTCTGTGCTGACTGTAGTAGTGTGTTCAGTCGACATTTTTCGGTTCGTGGATGTGCTATTTGAAGTAAGGTACTATCCCTTGTTTGCATGGGGAGGAGTGTTAAGTTAAAATCCTTTCAAACGTTGGCTATTCATCTTCAAGGTTGATAACCAGTCCGTCTATCGTCAGCCAAAACCTACCCTTTCGCTCACGCCTCTTGTTGCACAGTTAGTGCACTCTCATGTCTGAAATTTGTTTCCTTTTGTAGACAGTATTTACTCGTGTGTTTTTTCTTTGTTAACTCAAAATTAAGAGATATCAATGATTTTATTTACATATCAGGTCTTATCGAGCTATATTTCTTTTATAATAATAATAATAATAATAATAATAATAATAATAATAATGTTATTGGTTTTACGTCCCTTTTAACTACTCTGGCTTTTAGAGACGCCAATATATTTCTTTTACAGACATGGAATTAGGCTAATGCCAATTGTTTGACACAGTAACATTGTCCGCCTTCATCCGCATTTTTGATTTTTATTCATTCAAACTTAAATGTTAAAATAGTTGAACGATTGCAACGTATCAATTTTTCGTTTTATCTCTTGTAGATTCTTTGTCGCAGGCTATTCAACCTCCTTCACAATCCTCATTAATTCTAAAGGAAAATGAAAGCGACGAAACTATAGTGGAAGGCAAAGATAACGACGAAAAGGACGATGACAAACAGTTTGAAACTGAATACATATACTGTATATTGCAATAGTTCACGTGCCAAGTTTGTATATTGTACATAAACATCTCATTAAGGTCAAAAATTGTTTTTCATTGTATCATATTGCAAAATAAAAATAAACAAAAGCATTAAGAATGTCGACCCGTCTTTTTTTAGTAGTCTACAAATACTCCTATTCATGATAGTAACTGGGATTCCAACCTCTAACCTCCAAAATTTTTGCAGTTCCCAATCACAGTCGTGGTGGACTATTTAAAGCCACGGGGTCAATGACCAAACGCGGCAAGCACGAAACGAGAATTTCAGGGTGCAGTCTATCATCAAATAATGTGTGTGACAGCAGTAACTCTAACTTGATGAGGCCCTCATTAAATCACGAACCTGCTCTCCATGATGAATTGTATGCAGCCTTTTGTACTTTGGACATATTAAGTACGGTATAAAATGACAACGGTATGCAAGCGTGATGAAGTTTGAATGTTCAAAAGAGCGAATCATTTGTACTTCATCTGTCATTACCACTCTGTTCACGTATATGCATGTTTTCCTTTGCGAAGAGCCGTCCACTATTCAGTTGACAATGTGATCTGCACAGAACGGTTTACATACACGGTTAAACAAAATGAAAGAGTGCACAGCTATTTTAACATTCAAGCATACGTAAATTAGTAGTACATTTTGAGCGAGCAGTACTGTTTGAACTGGGTAGCAATTCAAATTGTCACATTAGCATATAAATGCATTATGAATTTCAAGTCAATATTTGCAAGCACAAGAAATATCCAGCAATAATATGCTAACTGATCTTTTTTTTTTTTAAGTTGCTGGTGGCCTCATAGGCAAAATAGCAGTTGTTTCATTCAGGACTGTGAAATTACGCCAATTCTGCACTCGTTAGAGCACAGTTTGTAGTCACCCGCCATGTTGGTCCTTTGCAACATTTCGTTCTCTTTGTAACGTTTAACTTCATATCTTACCATCTCCTCTGTTGTTTCCCACATCATTACCACCTCGTGGTGTAGCGTCTAGCATTCTTGGCCGTCACCCCACCTCTGCCAAGGAATTTTAATTCTGGTCTGAGAGCTGGAACGGAGTACACTCAGCCTCATGAAGAAAAACTGAGAAATGTAGGGATTATTTTCCATCTCAGCCATCTTGGAAGAAGTATTCCGTGGTTTTCCACTTCTACTCCAGGTATATACCCAGATGGTTCCTAACGTAAGGCCCCGGCAATCTCCTTCACAATCCTCATCTGAATTATAAATACACACACTAGTACAGACATCAAAGTGTCACAGGTTATCAGACAAATTCTACACACACCCAAGTAGGCTACACGGGGCTACATGCCCACGATGTCACATATCCCCTAAAAGAATAAACAACAAGAACCAGTAGTAGTAGTAGTAGTAGTAGTAGTAGTAGTAAGAAACCATCTGCAGTAACTACGCGAAGCGCTAGGCCATGAGGCTAAGCTGGGTTCGAACCTCACCGTCGGCCGTCCTTGGAATGTTTTTCCGCGGTTTCCCATTGTAAACTCCAGTCAAATGCCGGGATGGTTCCTAACTTAAGGCCGCCACTTCCTTCCATCTCCTTGCCCAGTTAATAAGTTAAATTTTACTATTATTATTATTATTTTATAATATTATTATTATTATTACTATTATTATTACTCTTGACGTAAGAAATGCATTCAACTCTGTCAAGTGGAGTGACAGGCTGAATGCGTTGGAGAATACATTTCATGTTCCAAATTATCTCTTAAATTATGGATGATAAATTCCTACTTGAAAGATCGTTCGTTGCTTTATAACACGACAGAAGGACAACGCAGGGTACGGGTCTCAGTCGGAGCAGCACAGGGTTCGATTTAGGACCAGATCTATGGAATATCACATATGATAGCTTGCTGAGATCTGAAGTCCCTGATGAAACTATCCTAGTAGGTTATGCAGATGATGTTGCTGCTCTTGTAGCAGGAAGAAGTATCAAGCAGGCACAGTTGCGACTCAATATGGTAATGCGTACAATCAATAGATGGATGGAGGAACATGGTCTGTCTTTAGCACTTAGTAAGACAGAAGTTGTAATCCTAACAAAGAAGAGAATTCAGACAATACTCCCAATACAGGTAGGAGACATTCAAGTAGAGTCGCGGCCAGCAGCAAAATATCTGGGCATCATGATCGACAATAAACTGAATTTTGGAGAACAAATTAGACGGACTGCAGAGGAGTAACGTCTCTCAGTCGGCTAATGGCCAATGTTGGTGGGCCAAAATCTAGTAAGAGGAGATAACTGATGACTGCCATCCATTCAGTTCAGCTATATGGAGCGGAAATATGGGCGGTTGCCCTGGATAAGGAAATTTATAGGAAGTCATTAGCACAAGTGCAGCGGCGGGTTGCTTTGCGCGTGGCATCTGCTTATCGCACGGTCTCTGAAGAAGCAGTTCTTGTCATTGCTGGGATAATTCGATTTTTTGGGGGGAAAGAACGCAAGTACATTTACTGGAGGAAATCGGAAGTAGGTTTAAAAATTGCAAGACGAACAGCATGAGTACAAATCTTACATAATTGGCAGATCAAATGGGAGCAAGGACACCGAAGCCAGTGGACTAAGAGAATGATACCCCAGGTGCAGGTTTGGACAGAGAGGAAACATGGTGAGGTTGGTTATTATCTCACTCAGTTCTTGACTGACCATGGGTACTTCTGTTCTTATCTTAAGAAGATAGGGAAAGTAGATTCACCAGATTGTATCTACTGTGTTAATGAGCTAGATAATTCAAATCACACCTTATTCTCTTGTGGACGGTGGGTCCAAAAGAGTCAGTCTCTCCAATATTGTTGCGGTAATGCTACAAAATGAAGAACATTGGAAACTTGTAGCAAGTTTTGTGGAAGATATCCTCCGAACAAAGAAAACGGATCTGGGTCGCCCTACGGGCAAATATAAAATGACTCTAGCCTGAGGTAATGTGATAAACAGTTCCACGCTAGTATTCAGAAGTAACGGGGGGAGTCTGCTACTCAGGAGCCCGACACTAAGTGCGTGAATGCATTTCTTCCCCTAATATCTCTTATATAAAAACAAGTGTCCTGACCGACTGACTGACTGACTGACTGACTCATCATCGCCCAGCCAAAACTATTAAAGTTAGAAACATGAAATTTTGGGGATATGTTCGTGGTAAGTCGAAAACGCGCACTAAGAAAGGATTTTTGGATATTCAGGTTCTAAAGGTGTCTTAAGGGGGTACACATGCATTTCATTGAATAGCAATATCTCCGGCTTGGTTTCATTGAGGGACGTGATACTCGGCAAATAAACGTATCATTAAAAATAAGAAGACACGTGTCTGAGGGTTTTTCGATGTGGTGTATATTATGAGGTGAAACGGGTGAAAAGTGGGGGTTGAAGGATTCCTAACGGAGCGTGTATCTCCTAAACGACATAGGCGAGGAGTTTGAACTCAGCGGAAAAAAATCAGCTTAAAAAATAAGTAAATAGGTGTTTGACCGTTTTTTCATAAATCGAATTTACGGGGCCCATGGGGAGGGGTGAAATTCTGAAAAAAGGAAAATTGAAAGATACAAAGTCCTGACTCACTCATCATCGCCCAGCCTAAATTATTGAAGTTAGAAACAAGACATTTTGGGGATATGATCATTATATGTCCAAACCGTCCACTAAGGGAGGTTTTTCGGATATTCAGGTTCTAAAGGGGTGTTAAGGCGGTAAAACCTGCATTTCATTGAATAACAATAACTCCGGATTGGTTTCATTTGTGGATGTGATACTCGGCATATAAACTGATCATTAAAAATAAGAAGACACGTGTCTGAGGGTTTTTCGATGTGGTGTATATTATGAGGTGAAACGGGTGAAAAGTGGGGGTTGAAGGATTCCTAACGGAGCGTGTATCTCCTAAACGACATAGGCGAGGAGTTTGAACTCAGCGGAAAAACATCAGCCTAAAAGATAAGTAAATAGGTGTTGACCGTTATTTTTTTCATAAATCCAATTTGAGGGGTCCATGGGAAGGGGTGAAATTCTGGGGGGGGGGGGGGGGACAGGAAAGAAAGTGTCCTAACTGATTGACTGACTCACTCACTCTCTCTTCAATCTCAGGGAGAGAAAGCTGCTTAAAAATAAGTAAATAAGTGTTCGACAGTTTCTTTTTCATAAATCAAATTTAAGGGGTTCATGGGGAGGGGTGAAATTCTGGAGAAAAAGAAATGAAAGAAAATGTCCTGACTCACTCACTCACTCACTCATCATCGCCCAGCCAAAATTAATGAAGTTAGAAACATGACATTTTGGGGATATGTTCGTTGCATGTCAAAACCGTACACTAAGGGAGGATTTTCGGATATTCAGGTTCTAGAGGGGTCTTAAGGGGGTTGAACCTGCATTTTATTAATTAACAATATATCACTAGTGGTTTCATATGTGGATGTGATACTCGGCACATAAACTAATCATAAAAAATAAGCACACATGTGTCTAAGGGATTTTCGATGTGGTGTATATTATAAGGTGAAAGGGGTGAAAAGTGGGGGTTGAAGGTTTCCTAACGGAGCGTGTATCTCTTAAAAGACATAGGTGAGAAGTTTGAAACTCAGCGGAAAAAATCAGCTTAAAAATTAAGTAAATCGGTGTTCGAAAGTTTTTTCATAAATTCAACTTAAGGGGCCGATGGTGTGGGGTGAAATTCTGGGGGGAAAAGGAGAGAAAGTGTCCTAACTGACTGACTAACTCACTCACTCATCAAACTCAGGGGAAAAAGACAGCTTAAAAAATAAGTTAATAGGTGTTCGAGCGTTTCTTCATAAATTCAATTTAAGGGGCCCATGGGGAGGGGTAAAATTCAGATAAAAATAATTGAAAGAAAATGACCTGATTGACCCACTCACTCATCATCGCCCAGCCAAAATTATAGAAGTTAGAAACTTGAAATTTTGGGGATATGTTCATTGTATGTCGAAAACGTCCACTAAGGAAAGATTTTTGGATATTCAGGTTCTAAATGGGTGTTAAGGGGGTAAACCTGCATTTCATTGAATAACAATATCTCACGAGTGGTTTCATTTGGGGATGTGATACTTGGCATATAAACCAATCATTAAAAATAAGCTGACACATGTCTAATGATTTTTCGATGTAGTGTATATTAAGAGTAAAGGGGTGAAAAGTGGGGGTTGAAGGATTCCTAACGGAGCGTGCATCTCCTAAACGACATAGGCGATGAGTTTGAAACTCAGAGGAAAACAATCAGCTTAATAATAATAAATAAATAAATAAATAAATAAATACATAAATAAATAATTTAATAAATAGGTGTTCGACCGTATTTTCATAAATCCAATTTAAGGGGCTCATGGGGAAGGGTGCAATTCAGGAAGAAAAACGTCCACTAAGGAAGGAATTTTGGATATTCACTCTCATCGACCAACCAAAACTATTAAAGTTAGAAGAATGATATTTTGGGATTATGTTTGTTGTGCGTCGAAAAGTCTACTAAGGAGGGATATTTGGATATTCAAGTTCTAAAGGGGTGTGAACGGGGTTAAACCTGGATTTCATTGAAGAACAATATGACACGACTATGACGCGTGCGAAGCCGCGGGTACCTGCTAGTCTAATATATAAAAGTGAAAGTCTGTATGTATGTATGTATGTATGTATGTATGTATATATGTTGGTTCCGTATACAAATCTACACCGTTCCACCAATCTCAACCATATTTTGCATACACATAGTTTAGGACCCAGAAGGAACCGCTGGCTACATGAATTTTCGATAGTATTTCTCATTCTTCTGATTTCGGCCCTTTTGCACTCCAAAACAGGCTAATCAAATCATAAAATATACTCATGAAGGAATGGCAAGGCAGATAGTTTCCATGGCAACATAGCTCAAGTCCAGACACGGCCGACTTGATGCAAATTGCGCTCAGCACTACCGGTATAGAAAATGAGGATCTTTACTTGAAATCCCGTTAGTTACTCAACTACTCACACAGCACTGTCAACCGAGTTTAGCATAACAAAGACTTGACACTATCTTCTTTCTACTATATATTTTTCAAATACCACTCACTCACTCACTCACTCATTCATTCATTTATTCATCACGAAATCTCAGAAACCACCGAACGCATTGGAATGAAATCTGGTATGCAGCTTCCTCAAGGGCCGCAAATGCCCACTAAGAGAGAAATTTTGGCTATTCAGGTTCTAAAGGGGTGTTAAGGGGGTAGACCTGCATTTAATTGAATAGCAATATCTCCCGATTGGTTTCATGGGGGGATGTGATACTCGGCATATAAACTCATCATTAAAAATAAGAAGACATGTGTCTGAGGGTTTTTCGATGTGGTGTATATTATGAGGTGAAAGGGGTGAAAAGTGGGGATTAAAAGATTCTTAACGGAGCGTGTGTCTCTTAAACGACATAGGCGAGGAGTTTGAAACACAGCGAAAAAAAATCAACATAAAAAAGAAGTAAATATGTGTTTGACAGTTTTTTCATAAATCCAATTTACGGGGCCCATGGGGAGGGGTGAAATTCTGAAAAAAGGAAAATTGAAAGAAAATGTCCAGACTCACTCATTTACTCACACACTCATCATCGTCTAGCCAAAATTATTGAAGTTAGAAACATGACAGTTTGGGGATATGTTCATTGTATGTCAAAACCGTCTACTAAGGGAGGATTTTCGGATATTCAGGTTCTAAAGGGGTCTTAAGGGGATTAAACCTGCATTTCATTGAATAACAATATCTCCCGATTGGTTTCATTGGGGGGTGTGATACACGGCATATAAACGTATCATGAAAAAGTAACAAGACACGTGTCAGAGGGTTTTTCGATGTGTTTATGAGGTTAAAGGGGTGAAAAATGGGGATTGAAAGATTCCTAACGGAGCGTGTATCTCTTAAACGACATAGGCGAGGAGTTTGAAACTCAGCGGGAAAAAAATCAGCATAAAAGTAAGTAAATATGTGTTGGACCGCTTTTCCATAAATCCAATTTAAGGGGCCCATGGGGAGGGGTAAAATTCGGGGGGGGGGGGCAGGAAAGAAAGTGTCCTAACTGATTGACTGACTGACTGACTCACTCATCAAACTCAGGGGGAAAAACTGCTTTAAAGTAAGTAAATAGCTTTTCGACAGTTTGTTTTTCAATCAAATTGAAGGGGTTCATCGGGAGGGGTGAAATTCTGAAGAAAAAAAAATTGAAAAGAAATGTCCTGACTCATTCACTCACTCATCATCGCCCAGCCAAAAATATTGAAGTTGGAAACATGACATTTCGGGGATATGTTCGTTGTATGTCAAAACCGTACACTAAGGGAGGTTTTTTGGATATTCGGGTTCTAAAGGGGTCTTAAGGGGGTTAAACCTGCATTTCATTGAATATCAATATCTCACGAGTGGTTTCATTTGTGGATGTGATACTCGGCATATAAACTAATCATTAAAAATACGCAGACATGTGTCTAAGCGTTTTTCGATGTGGTGTATTATTATGAGGTGAAAGGGCTGAAAAGTGGGGGTTGAAGGATTCCTAATGGAGCGTGTAGGCCTATCTCTTAAACGACATAGGCGAGAAATTAGAAACTCAGCGAAAAAAAAAACAGCTTAAAAAGTAAGTAAATCGGTTTTCGACTGTTTTTTTTCATAAATTAATTTAAGGGGCCAATGGGGTGGGGTGAAATTATGGGGGGAAAAATGAGAGAAAGTGTCCTAACCGACTGACTCAGGGGAAAAAGACAGCTTAAGAAATAAGTTAATAGGTGTTCAAGCGTTTTTTTAATCAATCCAATTTAAGGGGCCCATGGGGAGGGGTGAAATTCTGGTAAAATAAATGAAAGAAAATGACCTGTCTGACTCACTCACTCATCACGCCCAGCGAAAACTATTAAAGTTGGAAACATGAAATTTTGGGAATATGTTCGCTGTATGTCGAAAACGTTAACTAAGGAATGATTTTTGTTTATTCGGGTTTTAGAGACGTGTCAAGGGGGTAAACGTGTATTTCATTGAATAACGATATCTCATGAGTTGTTTGTTTGGGGATGTGATATTCGGTATATAAACTAATCATTAAAAATAATCAGACATATGTCTAAGGGTTTATCGATGTGGTGTATATTATAAGGTGAAAGGGGTGAAAATTGGGGGTTGAGGGATTCTTGACGGAGCGTGTATCTCTGAAACAACATAGGCGTGAAGTTTGAAATTCGGTGGGAAAAAACAGCTTAAAATACATGTAAATAGGTGTTCGAACGTTTTTTCATAAATCCAATTTAAGGGGCCCTTGGAGAGGGGTGAAATTATGGGGAAAAAAACAGGAAAGCAAGTGTCCTAACTGATTGACTCACTTACTCACTCATCAAACTCAGGGGGAAAACAGCTTTAAATAAGTAAATAGGTGTTTGACCGTTTGTTTCATAAATCCAATTTAAGGGGTTCATGGGGACGGGTGAAATTTTCAAAAATAAATGAAAGAAAATATCCTGACTGACTCACTCACTCATCATCGTCCAGCCAAAATTATTGAAGTTAGAAACATGACGTTTTGGGGATATGTTCGTTGTATGTCGAAAATGTCCACTAAGGAAAGAGTTTTGGATATTCAGGTTCTAAAGAGGTGTTAAGGGGGTAAACGTGCTTTCCATTTAATAACAATATCTCACGAGTGGTTTCATTTGGGGATGTGATACTTGGCACATATACTAATGATTAAAAATAAGCTGACACACGTCTAATGGTTTTTCGATGTAGTGTATATTATGAGGTGAAAGGGATGAAAAGTGGGGGTTGAAAGATTCCTAACTGAGCGTGTATCTCTTAAACGACATAGGGAGGAGTCTGAAACTCGGAGGAAATCTATCAGCTTAAAAATAAATAAATAAATAAATGAATAAATAAACAACATAAATAGGTGTTCGACCATGTTTTCATAAATGCAATTTAAGGGGCATATGGGGAGGGGTAAACTTCTGGAAGAAAAACGTCCACTAAGGAAGGATTTTTAGCCTATTTTCAATTTTGAAAAAATAGGCTTATGGGATCACCTTTTGTCCGTGTGTGTGTGTGTGTGTGTGATTCGTGTGTGTGTCCCCCCCTAATAAAATCTAAACGGCAGGAGCGATTTCAATGAAACTCGGAAAGTTCATAGCACTATTCCCGGCGACCTCGACCGTGCCCTTCAAATTTTGTTACGACTCACCAATCCAACATGGCGGCTGTGCGAAATATTTCACCAGCATTCAATATCTCCGAAACTATTACCGATATTACCCTGACATTTTCTATGGTGATATAGGGAACTACTATAAGCTCACTTATGTGACTTTTGAAAACCTGGTACAGTAACTACAAAACGAACATGGCGGCCAAGCGAATTTGCGACTTTTAAATAGACGTTTCTCGCGATTTAACCAACCAAACGCAATGAAACTTGGTACAGTATATGTTTATATACATTGTAATGCACCGACATCTAACTTCGTTCGATTGTTTACATAATCACAAGATGGCGGATGTGCGAAATATTTCACCGACATTCTATATCTCTGAAACTATTAGCGGTATCTCCCTAAAATTTTGTACTGAGATAAAGGGCACTACTGGAAGTCCATCTATAAGATTTTCAAAAACCGGTTAACTACAAAACGAACATGGCGGCCAAGCGAATTTGAACATTTTAAATAGACCTTTCTCGCGATTTAATGTTCCAAGCGTACTGAAACCTGGTACAGGAAATATTTATACACATTGTTATCCACTGGTATCTAATTTAGTTCAATTGTTTACATAACCTCAAGATGGCGGCAGTGCGAATTTTAAAATTAAGTTTTTATTTCTTGTGATGTAGTCATGCGATCGAAGTGGAAGTTTGAATAATGAACTTACGCAATAATTTTCCTATAATGGTACATGCCTCTATGGCCTATACATTTAACAATCCAACATGGCGACCATCCGAAATATTTAGACGATACTGAATATCTACGAATCTATTTTAGCAATCAAACTGCATTTTTTTAATGTTCATAGGGGCTATGAACTTAATTTCACCTATAGGACTTTAAATAACCTGGTGATCACAAATCCAACATGGTGGTGACGCGAATTATAAATATTCACATGGACGTTTCTCGCAATTTAACCATCCGAGTGCAGTGAAACTTGGTACAGTAAATCCTTATACGAATGTTAATCCACTGGCGTCTAATTTATTTCAATTGTTTCCATAACTTCAAGATGGCAGTTGTGCAAAATTTTAAAATCTCCTTGTTTTTTCTTTTGCCCTAAATATGCGATTGAAGTTTGAATACTACACGTTCACAATAATCTGCATGTAACAGTACATAACTCTAGGACCTACATATATAAAATCCAACATGGCGACCATCCGAAATATTAAGCCGGTTCTCAATATCTACGAATCTATTACAGCAATCAAACAGAAATTGTGTATGTTGATAGTGGCAATTAACATAAGTAGGATATATGAAAATAGGCTGTATGGTTCTTCACGGAACTACTTGTTGTATGTTTGCTCTCATCGACCAACCAAACCTATTAAAGTTACAAGAATGATATTTTGGGGATATGTTTGTTTGTTGTGTGTCGAAAACGTCTACTAAGGAGGGATTTTTGGGTATTCAGGTTCTAAAGGGGTGTTAACGGGGTTAAACCTGCATTTCATTGAAAAACAATATGATACGACTATGACGCGAGCGAAGCGAGGCTAAAATTGAGATGGTGTGTGTCTGTGTATTACTCAATCTCGCAAGTACCACTGGTCCGATTTACGTGAATTTTACATGGAAGTAGCTGATTTACCTGGTTAACATATAGGTTACCTTTGCACTATTTAAAATGGCGACCATTTTAGTGACGTCACTACACCCTTTGGTTTCAAACTTTCATATTTCCATTTCAAATAAAAAGAGAACGCTAAGAAATAGCAAACTTTTGATGGCATATGCGAGGTTTAAAATTACATTTTCTATCCAAAAGGTATCTGCAACTGTTAGCGAGTAAAACCTAAATTTGTGCAATAAAACACGGTCAACGCCGAGCGGTGTAGTTGGACAAAATGTTCCATCCTTAATCTCCCTCTGCGCAGCACCTCGCCTATCCCCTGTTTTAACTGTCTCCTTCACATTTTAATTTATTTATGACGCGTAGCGAAGCACGGGTACTTCAGCTAGTATATATATATATGAATGAAAATGAAAATCCACAGCCTGCTTCCAGTCTCCGACCGGGTCAGGAATGGAATGAATGAAGCCCCTATCTAGCGGCGAGGATATGAACTGTGCCGGCTGCCGAGGCCTCACGCACTCCTCTGGGGCAATGATTAAATGAATGACAGATGAAATGAAATGATAGTGGAGAGTGTTGCTGGAATGAAATTATGACAGGGAAAACCGGAGTACCCGGAGAAAAACCTGTCTGCCTCCGTTTTGTCCAGCACAGATCTCACATGGAGTGACCTGGATTTGAACCACGGACCCAGTGGTGAGAGGCCGGCGTGCTGCCGCCTAAGCCTAATATATATATATATATATATATATATATATATATATATACTAATATAATAAAGCTGAAGAGTTTGTGTGTTTATGTGTTTAAACGCGCTAATCTCTGGAACTACCAGTCCGATTCGAAAAATTCTTTTTTATATGATAGCCTGATTCAAGAGGAATAGTTTAGGCTATGTAGCATTAGGCTACACCTCTCAGGTGACCTTCAAGATTGATTTTTGTTCAGTAAGTCGGTAGAACAAGTGCTCCCGAACAGCTCTATCCGCATGCGCTGGCGTTATGGTTAGTGATACTTACACCGTTTCACCTATCTGAACCAAAATTTGTATACTTACCCTTTGGAACCCTGATGGTAACACTGTTTACGTGAAATTTATGACAGACCAGTCCATTCGCTGCATTTAGGCCCTTTGGTTCAAATCTACACCGTTTCCGCGATCTGAACCAAAATTTGTATACTTACCCTTTGGAACCCTGCAAGTAACACTGTTTACATGAAATTTCGGACAGACCACTCCATTCCCAGCATTTAGGCCCTTTGGCACAAATCTACCAAAATTTGTATGCTTACCCTTTGGAACCCTACGAGTAACACTGTCTGCATGATATTTCGGACAGACCACTCCATTCCCTGCATATAACTTAGGCCCTTTGGCACAAATATAAACAGTTTCACCCATCTGAACCAAATTTTACATACTTACCCTTTGGAACCCGACGAGTAACACTGCCTGCTTGAAATTTCGGACAGCCCACTCCATTCCCTGCATTTAGCTCCTTTGGCACAAATCTACACCGTTTCACCGATCAGAACAAAAATTTGTATACTTACCCTTTGGAACTCTGCGAGTAACACTCCTTACATGAAATTTATGACAGACCAGTCCATTCCCTGCAATTAGGCCCTTTGGCACAAATCTACATCCTTTCACCAATCTGAACCAAAAGTTGTATACTTACCCTTTGGAACCCTACGAGTAACACTGTTTACATGAAATTTCGGACAGATCACTCCATTCCCTGCATTTAGGCCCTTTGGCACACATCTATACCGTTTCACCGATCTGAACGGCAATTTGTATACTTACCCTTTGGAACCCTGCGAGTAACACTGACTACATGAAATTTTGGACAGACCCCTCCATTCCCTGCATTTAGGCCCTTCATCACAAATCTACACCGTTTCTCTTAATTGCACCAAATTTTACATACTCTTTGAAACCCTGCTGGTAACACTGTTCACTTGATATTTTGGACAACGCTCCCCATTCCCTACATTTAGAATAACAGACAAAATGAACTTGAAAACCACGTATTAAGGCCCTAGAACCATTCATGTCCGTAGTAGTGTATCTGTAAGAATAGTTTAACAAGTCTGTTGTTGACGGGCATTCGGGCTGCATCACGTCACCCCTACCAGAGTTCTGGTGCAGAATTGCGAAAACAGTCAGTTGCACCTTGCGCTGTTTATAAATTGCAGTCACGGGGGGTAATTAGTGCAAAAAGATTTCTTAGGCCCCTTTAAACAGTTATCATCATGAAAATATTATGCCTCTGTATAAGTGCAATGGTGTTTGTGCAGTACATTGAGGTTATCAGCTGCAATAAGCTTTCAAATTTACCTTCATTTATTCTGAAACTTATCGTTAAGCACTTTGTGGCGATAAATGATACTATTGCTACCTCAGTAGCTCGGGACAGCCGAAGTTTGCAAAGAGTTCTGATTATTTTCCTACGGCGCTATGCGACAAAATACGACACTACTGTATTGGTCTCTACATTTCTAACTGCCAATGAGATGTAGGCCCTAGGCGGTATCTTTTGATTCACTTACTGTTCTTTCTATTATTTTTTGTATATTTGTTTTTAAATTACATGTGTCAGTGCTGTAGTTAGTAAATAGCTGTTTCCCTATTCATAATTATCATTACGGGAAATTGACCTGAATGTTACGTCCATTATACTGTACTACTTATCACCCCCACTACAACCAGCACCACCACCACCACAAAAACATATATTAGCCTACTTTCGATTTTTGCAAAAAATGAAAGTAGACTTATGAGATCAACACAGGGCGAAAAAAGTGTGTCTGTCTGTGTGTGTGTATGTGTGTGTGTGAGTCTGTGTGTGTGTGTGTCTGTGTGTGTGTGTGTGTGTGTGTGAGTGTGTGTACTCTGAATGTCTGTCCCCCCCTATCAATTCGAACACGGTGAATGCGAATTGAACGAAATTTGGTACAAAGGTAGCACTAGCAAAGGACACCTCAGTGTCATGTTTTATATCGCCGCCATCTTGACGGAAACGTAATGGCGGCCACACAAATGTTCAAAGCTTAAATCAAATTACGACTAACCTAATCATCCGATCTCTACCAAATTTTGCAACAACATACCTTTATAGAGGAAGCATCCTTTGACCAAATAACTAGGTCATTAACCTAATAGTTTGCGGATGGCGGCCATCTTTGTGTGAAAATCAATTCCCCCTATTAATTCAAACACGGTGAAACCAAATGGAACGAAATTTGGTACAGAGGTAGCACTAGCAAAGGGCACCTCAGCGTCATGTTTTATATCGCCGCCATCTTGACAGAAACGTAATGGCGGCCACACGAATGTTCAAAGCTTAAATCAAATTACGATTAACCTAATCATCCGATCTCTACCAAATTTTGCAACTACATACCTTTATGGAGGGAGCATCCTTTGACCAATCTAATAGGTTATTAGCCTAATAGTTTGCGGGTGGCGGCCATCTTTATGTCAAAATTGATTCCCCCTATTAATTCGAACACGGTGGAACCGAATGGAACGAAATTTGGTACAGAGGTAGCACTAGCAAAGGGCACCTCAGTGTCATGTTTTATATCGCCACCATCTTGACTGAAACGTAATGGCGGCCACACGAATGTTCAAAGCTTAAATCAAATTACGATTAACCTAATCATCCGATCTCTACCAAATTTTGCAACTACATACCTTTATGGAGGGAGCATCCTTTGACCAATCTAATAGGCCATTCGCCTAATAGTTTGCGGATGGCGGCCATCTTTGTGTCAAAATAGATTCTCCCTATTAATTCAAACACGGTGAAACCGAATGGAACGAAATTTGGTACAGAGATAGCACTAGCAAAGGGCATCTCAGTGTCATGATTTATATCGCCGCCATATTGACAGAAACGCAATGGCGGCCACACAAATGTTCAAAGCTTAAATCAAATTACGATTAGCCTAATCATCCGATCTCTAGCAAATTTAGCAACAACATACCTTTATGGAGGGAGCATCCTTTGACCAAACTAATAGGTCATCAGCCTAATATTTTGCGGATGGCGGCCATCTTTGTGTGAAAATCGATTCCCCTTATCAATTCGAACACGGTGAAACCGAATGGAACGAAATTCGGTACAGAGGTAGCACTAGCAAAGGGCACCTAAGTGTCATGTTTTATATCACCGCTATCTTGACGGAAACGTAATCGCGGCCATCCAAATGTTAAAAGCTAAAATGTAATTACGACCAACCTAATAATCTAGTCTCTACCAAATTTTGCAACACCATATCTTTATGTGGGAAACATATTCAGACCAAACTGCAAGAACATCAGCCCAATAGTTTGCAGATGGTGGCCAAGTATGTGTGCAAATCGATTCCCCCTATCAATTCAAACACGGTGAAACCGAATTGAACGAAATTTGGTACAGAGGTAGCACTAGCAAAGGCCACCTCATATTCATGTTTAATATCCCTATAGCACGTTGTATTTCAACAAGCTACTACAACCAACATTCGATCATACTCCTTGAAAAGGACAAAGAGTTATAACAATACCCATGCATTTAGGAGAAAGTAGGCTATATGTTCTTTACTGAACATCTTGTTTTTAAAATATTAGTTTCTGTTAGTTAAGTATGATGTGCCAGTTATGTAGTAGTATTCATTATCATCATTAAAACAAATAAATCCACCGGGCGAAGCCGGGCACTACTGCTAGTATATATATATATAAAGGAAGATGTCCTGACTGACTAATAATCTACGCACAGCAAAAACTACTGGAGATAATTGCATGAAACTTTGAAGATATGTTCCTACCGTAGTGTAGATACGCACTAAGAAAGGATTTTTTTTAAATTCAGATTTTAAATGGGTGAACAGGGATGTAATGTGATTTTATATTTTTGTTACACCTAACTGGGATAAAATATCGAAGTTGTCGGATAAAGACCGGACATAGCTCATTTTAAGCCCCTCGATGCGAGAAATAATACTCGGTAGGTCCCTACGGAACACCGAAAACCACATTTTAAGGCCCTAAAACCAACAGTTTCAAATATATTCCCAGAAAACTATCTTCGCTCTGATAAACTGATGAATTAATCGCAAGTCCGCATGCATGGCAACAGTAGCTCAAGACATGAAATCCAATTGTCCATCTATCCCTGTAGGAGGCAATGCCAATCCACTTATTATCTAAAACACGATAGACTAGCTGCGAGGCTCAGCGTTAACGTTCTAGCTTGCTGGGCCCAAGGTTGCAGGTTCGTATCCTGGCGCAATCAGCTGGCATTTGAGGGTGCGCAAATGCAAGGGAACCATGTCGGTAGATTTACTGTCACGATAAAGATCCCCTTCGGGGCAAAATTCTAGCACCCAGGCGTTTCTAAAAGCCAAAGTAGTTAAAAGGAACGTAAATCCAATAACATTATTATTAAACCACGATAAGAACATTAGAAATCTAAACGGTCATCCCTTTTGGAAGATATATCTAAACACGATAAGAACATTAGAAATCAAAACGGTCATCCCTCTTTCAAGAAATATCTATATCAAAATTTAGAAATAACTTTCTATGTTTTAGAACTCCATTAACGAACATTAGTGTGATTTAGCGCCTTCCAATACCACCTTTAATTTTGTAACACTACAGTAGCGACTACTAAATAAAGGTAGCGATCAAGCTACGTTCAATTTCATAAATACAGGGCTCACAAATCCCGTATAGTTAAGTACAAACATATCAGTCTGGTCGTTATGTCAGTAGCAACGAAGCTATGTGGCGGCTATTGCCGTTTCCGTAACACTAAAGGCATCCCGCCGTCACATAGGCTATCTCGATATGCACTTACAGAATTGTGAACCAGTCTATTTTACTGAAAATGATTTCTACCAGCTCTTATCCATTTTGCCAAAAAACACATTCACTACCTTTTCCAACACTTACACAAGACGTGATTTTGAAAGAACTCTTCTGTATGTTGAGGTACACAGATATTACACATGGAAAGTTACTATAAAATGTTGGCAAATCTGAATTCAAGGAACTGCTGTTCAGAATAGGCCTGGTGTTAAATCTGTAGAAGCTATCGGTTAGGTTATACGGCCCATGTTCGTAACATGGAATGTTTTCCTTTGACAATGCATCTATTGATATCGCGCCAGGAGATGGCAGTTGGGTTTGAACTGCAGATGTCTTCCCGCTCACTGCGTATCGTGCATTCCAAAACACAAGGACAAAGTTTAACATTTGCAGGAATCGACTTACGCGAAGACTGTTTTCCCACGGGAAACTTTATGTTGCCTGTTCCAGAGTAAGTTCTCCAAGTAGCTTAGTCATTTTGGCTCCAGAAAGAAGAACTGCCAATATTGTATATAAAGAAGTTCTAAACTAAATATATTATTATATTTAAAATTCTTCTTTTATTTTTATGTGACGTACGATTTTACGTTACTTATATATTGATTAAGTATATTAAAGTTCATGTTTTCAAAATATATTAAAGTTATTTGTGGTTAGGTTAAGGATATAGTTAATTATAATACTTTTCTTTAAATCTTTAAAATTAAAATTTAGTTCGATAGCAAATATTTGTATTTTAACTCTGTATTTTGATTTCATATTTAAAAGTTAATTTTCAACATTAAGACAATTTAATTAAGCTCTTTCATATCTTTAATATTTCATTATTTCATTCCATTCATAAAGAAGGCAAAGAAATTGTTACAAAAGAAGTAATGTAAAATATTATTATATTTGCATTTTGATATCACGAGAAAATTTAAATTTCATTTAACAGCGAACTCGGAATGAAAATCGGTCTCTTTATGATATAAGTGTTACATAACACGTGAAACTTTTCAATTCCGCGGCCGAAATTGGACGGGAAAACACATAATTTACGTCCACGGCTTACAATTCTGACGATAGTCGATGAACATCTAACGCTTGGTTCGGTGGCATTCAAAAGAAAATGGGAAATAACAAAATATATAATGGGACATTACTCAACTATGACGCGAGCGAGGCCGCGGGTACCTGCTAGTATATAATATTATTATTATTAATTATCGAAAGCAATAAACCTTAGTTTGGAGTGAACTCCGGATTACAACTACTGTTATTAACCGTAGAAGGATGATGTTAATATCAAGTTAATGGCCATTATAGAATAGCTTCAAATAACACAGTATTGAGCACAATTAGAGAGAAAAGCAACTCATTTTGGGCATCTTCTTCGAACGTCGGAAACTAGACTTATTAGAAGAAGAATAGAAAAAATATGGAATAGCAATGCGAGGATTAAATAGATTACAGAAATTAGGGATCATATCAAATAAATCCAAATAACATTAGACGATCTCAAGAATAAAACAGATAAAATTAAGATTCTACACGTCTCTCTTTTGAGACGCCAAAACAAAATTTAATAAAAGAGAGGAGGATGAAGAAATATTGGAAGCATTGAAAAGAAAGTATGGAAGCTTTTAGTTTTACGTGGCCGTTAATCATGCGATCACGAGCCACGGGGCCTCCTTTTTACGTGGAATCCGAACCACAGGACATGGAATTTCACTTCGAAAATCTCACATGCATTGGATGGGAATCGAATCCAGTCCACCTTAGCGAGAGGCCAACAGCATGACCGCTGCGCCACCACGCCACATAGAAAAGAAATATTGTCTTTGTTTGATTTTAGTGGTCCTCTGATGGTCATAAAAATAAATAAAAAATAAATAAAATTTAATGCATTTCAGCATGTCAACACGATTGCACCCAATTGCAATTGGTGTTTCCCTACGTGAAACCGACTGAAAAACATTTTAAATTTCGATTACTGAGGCAACAGTGAAAAATGGCTTCCAAAAAGATCCTTCTTCTTCTTCATTTCCCGTTTCCAGTTCCCTGGGTCGGGTTGCGAAACAAGGGCCTCCACAGTTGTCTATCCCTCCACCATTCATTTCCTTCTTTCAATACTTCTTTTTATTTTACTCCTCTCTTCCTTATGCTTTCCTTCACCGTATCTATCCACCTCTTTCTGGGCCTTCCTCGTGGTCTTCTTCTGGTATTTTCTCCATAAATATTCATTTTGGTACTCTATATTCTTCCATTCTCATCATATGTCCGTACCACTTCAGCTTACTGGTCTCTATCTTATCTTGCAGTTTTGGAAACCCAGTTCTCTCCTTAATGTCCACATTTCTGATTTTATCCCTCCGTGTCTTCCCAATTATTCCTCTCAGAAACTTCATCTCGGCTGATTGGATTCGACTTTCATCGCATTTTGTTGTACCTGCTGTATATGTCAAAATTGGTGTGTAATACATTGAGAATAGAACTTTCTTGCATTTCTCTGGGACGTCCTGGTTCCATACTAAACCTCTCACACACTGGTAAAATTTGTTGGATTCTCTTTCCAATTTCTTCATTTATTGTACCATCTTCTGTGAGTATGCTCTCCAAATACTTAAAGCTTTTTACCATTTCCAAAGGATTTCCATTGACTTCAATATTCTGTCTTCCTTCTCTCTTGTTTCTTGTCATCACTACAGTCTTACTCTTCTCCACACTTTTTTTTTTCATTCCATATTTCTCTATCTCTTGATTCCATAAAGTAATTTGTTCTTGCACTTCTATTTCATTTTCTAATAAAAAATAAATAAATAATAAATAATAAAAATTAAAATAAATACATAAATAAATAAAATAAATAAATAAATAAATAAATATAGAATATAATAATATTTATTATTATTATTATTATTATTACTACTATTCATTTAATAAATACTTATGTTGTAACTGTTGACAGGTGTGCTTCCAGGTCGCCTATCCCCTTTAGACGCCTTCATTTCTAATCAGGAACTAATGTAGTGTAAAGTAAGCCTCTCAGGCTTAGCAAGTGATGGATGTAGGCAGCAACTAGGGGGGACATATTGAACTATATACCTACATAGTTAGCAAGACCTCCCAAAAACTTGTGAAGCGCTGACTTGCAGTGGGAGCATCTCTCCAAGTTGAGTAGCGATATTACAAGAAAGCACTCAGCCGAGCCAAACAGGCACATAAGCCTAATATTAATTGAGCCAACCAAGTGGAAATGATAGAATCTAGTGTACTGCACATGAGGAGCAAGGCGAGACAACGTTGATTACGTCTTACAACTTACTACTGTTTCATGCCCACTAGACCGGAGAAGCGAGATCCATGCTAACAGCTGCTAATACAGTACACAAGGACTTCTCATTTATATTGGTAACTCCATCGTTAGTTACAGTACATTATATTCCTTTGTTGACCCCGCACATTCTCCTTCACTTTGGATGAAATATAGGACATAGAATGCAAATACATTTGGCATTGATATCACAAAATAATGTGAATTAGATTTCCTACTGATGTTTCCATCTATACAACACGGTAGGTGATACTAATATTATATTAAGTAGATATTTGTCACAATTCATATACAGGCTAGTTATTTTCTATCATATAAATAAAAATTTTCTCTGATATAATACTTTCCTTGTGGTGTTTGAAGCCATATTTTCAGTGTTGCCTTAGTAAACAAGAGTTTAGTGCTTTTCAGTCGATCAACACGAATGTACCCAAAAGAGATGGGTTATGCCCTAATCCTGAAATAAATTACATTAGATTAATAAAACACTAGGATGACCAGTTTCGATCGTCAAGCGATCATCATCAGTTCCATTACACTTAGGCTACGAAATCTATGTTTGAAATACAGGTGATTTTTTTTTTTTTAGATAAGTAGTTAGCCAAAAATTTTATAGTTTAACCATAGTTTACAACCATATAATCTCTCTAAAGTACAATCTCCAGATAGCTATCACCATTTAGCATTTCACCTAACATATATACTGCATTTAGCATACACTGACAGTTGCAGTACCAATACTGCAACTAAATAATTGTACATATTGTAAATATTTTCACCTGTATTTCAAACATAGATTTTGTAGCCTAAGTGTAATGGATCTGATGATGATCGCTTGACAATCGAAACTGGTCATCCTAGTGTTTTATTAATCTCATGTAATTTATTTCAGGATTAGGGCATAACCCATCTCTTTTGGGTACATTCGTGTTGACCGACTGAAAAGCACTAAACTCTTGTTATAATACTTTCCAATGAATTAGGTTGACAATATTCAAACGACGCACTAACTGGTTGGCAACGGAAAGAAAATTCACACTCCATATTTCGGAAGAAGATTTAGTGTTACTCAATTCAGGCACTGAGTTAAAATATTTTTAGATATTGGGCACTTGTTTTTCTAAATTATTTAATTTTCTATATTTTTGAATTTTTAATATACACTTACTATTAAAAAATTTCGTGTCTTTCTAACTGTATGTTGAAAGAAAATAATAATGTGAAGCCCAATATTATATTTTATTTTATTTGCAATTAATATTACATTATAAGGACATCCATTTTATTATTTTATTTCATTATTTTAATTACAATTTATCTAATCAACTATTCAAATAATACGCCAAATCAATACTCAATTTATATATAATTCTATATAAATAGGACATGTTTCGGCCTTCAATGAGGCCATCAATGAGGCCATCTTCAGCTAAACAAGAATCAATTAAGAATTAAGCTAAACTATTATAAAAGTACTTAAATCTAATAAGAAAAGAAATATTAATGTTAAAATTGAATAAAATGAATCACTATTAAATTGGATATCCTTACAAATCAAATCAAATAAAATGAAAATAAAATACTTGTCATTTTTCTTCAAAATGTAGTTTCAAACTAGAAAATATTATTGTCGAATGTAAACAAATATTAAACTATATAATAATTCTTATCAAACAAATACACTTAAAATAATTTAAAAATGAAGTTATGTAACCAATAATTAATATAGATCAGTGAAATTGAATAAGCACATAGTTAAATGCTTAAATAAATAAGTAAATCTTCTATTTTCAACATGAAGTTAACATTCTGAATAGGTGCCAAATACTAAGTGTGCCGACATGAACGTAGTTTAGTGCTTGAAATATTAAGTAAATGGATCAGTGCTTGAGAAGAATAAGGAGATCTTGACTCAAGATGGAGTTAAAATTTTGAATATGTGCCAATAAGTAATCGTGTTGACATAAAGTGCCCTGCTTGATGTAGGAGAACGAAGAAATTGGTGCGACAATGTTAGATAAAAGCTTCTTGTGCGCAAATGTCTGTGAAGAAATAGTGGGTAATATGAAGCACATGTTTAGATGATTGAAGAAATGTTAACTGCATTTATATATTATTATGTATTCTTATCTTCTATAGCTTTATCGTGGTATGTAAATAACATATTTAACCTATAATATGTTCCCCGTTTTGATCAATGAGGCTAAGTATGTCATTATTATCGTAGTTGGCGTATTATTTGAATAGGTGATTAACTTCTATCAATACGGATTTTAATGGCGAATGTCTTCGCATTTTACAATTTATCTCATGAACATTTTTCATATCAAACAAACATTAGACTTAAGTACATCTCTAGTATTGTATTTTTATTATTAATTAATTATATTCTTAATTGAGTTGAAGAAGACCTCAATGTCAGGTCGAAACATGTACAATATATAATAGATATATTTGTGTAAGTATTGATTGGCGTATACTTTAAACTTTGAAATATAGGACAGGCAAGATGTGTCATGGATATTTAATTATGCAATTATGCAATGCATTTAATTATTTTTGTCATCACCCCTATGTGCTTGTATGTGTATCAGAGGTGTCAATACAGCACGCCGGGAGCGGACGGCTTTGCAGCAATGGTGGGGGAAGACTACATGTTTGTCCCTCTTGCTCGCTTTCCCGTCTCACTCCCTCCCGTACTGCCTTCGCTGTGTTGTGGTTGATTGGTCGAACGTCAAACGGGATTCAGTATATTGCAAATATGAAAACAAAATGAAACAAAACGAAAACAAGGAAATATATTAATGTGACTGAAATGCCTTAAATTAGTTTCTTGATACCTTATCAGTATTTCAGTACTTTGGCGATCGTGCTGGCCAGAGAAGTTGCACGTTGAGTTGCTCGGGCAGTGTGTGGGCGAGCATTATCCTGTTGGAACAACACATCCCCTTCCTGTTGCAAGAACGGCAAAAGAACGGGTCTAACAACATCCTGTACGTACCGAGCACTGCAATGTGTTCTAATCGGAGCACTAATCACTAGGATATCCCTTAACGTTTTGAAAGTTTCACATGGATTGTCCGTGTTTGAAAAGGCGACCACCTTCGTAAAATTTAACGATAATATAGTCCATTGTGGGTGGACGAGTCGCACGAGTCACTTGTTGCCCCATCATGTCCCACACGTGCTCGATTGGCGACAAGTCCAATGATATTAATTGTCCCAAGGTAATAATTGTCTCGGTAGTAAGGAATCATGCTTTTGTAGTATTGCCGCTTTTCCTCGTCCACGTGTTGGGGTTAAGTTTGATCTGACTCGAACCCAATAGTCGGCCTATTTTTTTTCCGGCAGTGAAATTTGCATGGCTGTGCGGATAGCGGCTAAGCTGCGGCTAATATTTTGGAGTAAATTTGCCGATAGTGTTTAGAATACAAACCGAACTTGTTGAATATCATTACTAGGACCCGGATCTTTATGACATATCATATTTTCCCGTTATGTTTTTTTTTCTTTTCATGACAAACGTAAGATGATGATTTAAGCTAATCTCATTCAGATTATGTCATTGAGCATAATTAACACTCTGAGCTGAAAAGGGTTGCGATTCTGGCTGTATAACATTCATTTAAAACATAGCACACGACATACAAAGCTTAAGCAATGACTTTCTCCTCAAATGTCTAAATGTGTTGCTTTAATACTTTATGTTTTATCTAATTAATAATATTATAGTAATGCCAGTAGATTCGGATAACAAACGTGCGGATGCGGATAACAGTCGTGCAGATGCGGACGGGTGCGGATAACAGTCGTGCAGATGCGGACGGGTGCGGGTAACAGTCGTGCAGATGCGGACGGATGCGGATAACAGTCGTGCAGATGCAGACGGATGCGGATAACAGTCGTGCGGATGCAGACGGATGCGGATAACAGTCGTGCAGATGCGGACGGATGCGGATAACAGTCGTGCATATGCAGACGGATGCGGATAACAGTCGTGCAGATGCGGACGGGTGCGGATAACAGTCGTGCAGATGCGGACGGGTGCGGATAACAGTCGTGCAGATGCGGACGGATGCGGATAACAGTCGTGCAGATGCGGACGGGTGCGGATAACAGTTGTGCAGATGCGGACGGATGCGGATAACAGTCGTGCAGATGCGGATAACAGTCGTGCAGATGCGGGGCGGATTACAAACGTGCGGATGCTGATAACAGTCGTGCAGATGCGGGGCGGATGCGGATTACAAACGTGCGGATGCGGATAACAGCCGTGCAGATGCGGGGCGGATGCGGATAACAGTCGTTCGGAAGCGGGCCGGATGCGGATGACGTTTTGTTTACCCGCGCAGGGGCTCTAGTCATTATGCCACGCGATAAAACATGTACCTTCTTATTACATACAATTATGATGTTACCGGGTGAGTTAGCCGTGGTCGTTACGGCATGGCTGCTGGCAGTCGCTCACATCCGGGAGGCGAGGAGGTTCGAATCCCCCCACCGGCAACCTTGAAGACGGTCTTCTATGGTTTCCCATCTTCTTTCCAGGCAAATGCCGGGGTTGGTGCCTAACTATAGGCCACAGCCACTACCTTCCAACTCCTCGTCCTTACTTTCAAACTTTCCTCCCCAGACAACACTCCACACGCTACGGTACGTGTAGCTCACCCATTGGGTGTCCGCCTCGAAGCATCTACAAAACTGGCGAGCCGAACATGTCCTCGGACACTCCCGGCACTAAAAGCCATACGCTAAAAAAAAGCTCTCCGTGAGTTATGTTTCCTCTGAACACAATGATCTCAGGTACCCCAACCAAATAGTCAGAATCATGCTTCTACCGGTGTGTCATTTCCAATCAGCTTGCTTGTCCTCAGAGCCTACATTCATAATTATAGTGTATTTGACAAATGATGACAGAAATATTTAAACGTGTCACTACATCAATGCGTATTTACATGATTAATGGAGCTGTATGATAATAGAGTGGCACCATGTGACGCACGAATTTGCTAGGTTTTGTCTCGCAATTCTCGATAGAGATTGGAACAATTATTTACGACCCCATTGCAAACATTTCAATTGTATGTTGCATATGATCTTTGAAAATAGTGTCCAAGGTTCCACTGGGGCGTTCTTTAATATTCTCTCATTTAGACCAAGTAGAATGACTGTTGCAGCAATTTTTTCTGATTCAGTTTCAAAGAAATGCTGTCAGTTAAAGGATCTCAAATTCTTCATCTTAAGCACTTATTTCCGTTCACACCTAGCAGTATAGTCGTACCGACAGCAGTGGCTGCGCTGGCTAAAGCGCAGCATTAGGTCATGGGGCCAAGCTCTTTGCTTACTCGGTAGACGCGTGGGTTCGAGCCCCACCGTCGGCCGTCCTTAAAATGGTTTTCCGTAGTTCCCCCATTTTCAATACCAGGCAAATGCTGGGACGGTACCTTCTGACAGGTCACGGCCGCTTCCTTCCACATCCTTGGCCAGTTTCATTCATCTTCATCCATTCCATCTCTCATCCCGACGCGCAGGTCGCCCACGGGCGTCGACTAGAAAGACCTGCACTTGGCCCCTCAGGATGCAACACGACAAAATAAAATGTATGGTCGTGAGGGTTAAGCCACGCTCCACTCACCACAATCGCTAGGGCAGGTGCTGTAAGTCCGGAGATCGTTGGTTCGAATCCCGGTGATGACAGCTATCCTAAGTGTGCTTTCTCTCCGGGATTTTGACCACTCCCTTCAGACAAATACCAGGATAGAACCTCATTTCAAGTCCCGGAGGACCTATCCCATCCCTGTTCCCAATACAACTACACATAGGGTAAAGTTAGGTATTATCGTGGAATGTGGTATTATCGTGATACTTTACATTGTGGTTATAGAAGTGTAAACATTCAGAAAATATTTTGTGTTAATTTTGAGTTATTGCTACATTTTGTTCCAGAATAAATTATGGTTTAATAAAATTTATCACGGTATTACCTACCTTTACGTGATAGAAATTCAAATAAAGTATCACGATAATACCACATACCACGATAATGCCTAACTTTACCCTACATTACTACAGTCATCACAGAAACACAGGTTATCAGACAAGTTCAACACACATCAAAGTACACAGAGCAGATGGCCACGATGTCCCAAAAAAAAAGGCCGTTTCCAATAGCTGCGCTTTTAATAAGCTGTTGTAGTTGTCTCATTTAGGGCCATGGACATCCTGGTCATTTCAGCCCTCTTCACTTTTGGTGTGTGCATAATTTGTCTGATAATCTGTGTTATTGTGGTGTCAATAATGTAACTCTCAGTGTGGTTAGGATTGAGAAGGAGGGGCCCGTGGCCTACAGTCAGGAACTATCACGGCCTTTGCCTGGAGTAGTAGTGGAAAACCACTTCCAGGACGGCTGAGGTGGGAATCGAATCAACCTTATCTCACTTCTGCTTTACGTACTCCGTTCCATCCTTCAGACCAGAATTAAAATTCTTGACAGAACCGGAGTGACAGCCCAAAATACTAGCCACTACACCACGACGTGGTCAGACTAATAAGCATATGGGCCGAAATTAAACACGTGGCGATGATCAAAATAAGACAAGTACAAATAACCAGTGATGGACGAAGCAAAGAGGATATAAAAAGGAGGTTGGCTTAGGCAAGGATAGCATCTCTAGACAAAAGAAATCTGTTGACATCAAATATAGATTTAGATATTAGAAAGGCAGTTTTGAAAGCCTTTGCCTTGAGCGTGGCACTCTATGGAAATGAAACTTGGACTGTTGACGCTGCTGAAAATAAGAGCTTAGAAGCGTTTGAAATGTGATGTTACAGGAGAATGACCAAGATCAGATGAGCAGATATTGTAAATAAAGATGCATTAAGATGAGAGAGAGAGTTTCTGTCGACTGCTAATGAAGAGAAGAGATAGGTTGGTAGGACACATACTAAGACACCCACGAATAGCAAACTTAGTTATGAAAGGAAGGGTCGAGGATAAGAACTGTAGGGGTAGACCAAGATTAGAATGTGTTAAACAGGTTGCCTCTGATGTAAGACGTGGTAGCGATGTAGAGATGAAACTATTAGCTCATGACAGGAAGGCATGGAATGCTGCATCAAAAAAAACTGAAGACAAAACACACAATCCATTCTTCTTTTTTATTTCAGACAGTTTTGGTTTTCAGCGTCCAGTCTAGGACACAAGCCTCTGTCTGCGAACAAAACGCTTTAATGATCCGCTGTTAGCAGTTAGCACTGCGGCCTCCTCTGTTTCTCACCTTGAGATCGCCTCCTACACTAGATCAGTATCTATTTCTTTTACCCTCTACAGCAAGGTTCATTAGCTCCTAGGTAATCTCACATGGCCCCAACATCTGAGACCGCTCATAAGAACACAGCTTCATTTAACAAGTTCCTTTCTACAAATACAAAAAGAAACATTAATTTATAAATTCAATTCAATTCAATTCAAAAATTAACACAGAGATTTCAAACCATACATAAAGGTTATTTGCATTGTAGGAGAAAAGAAGCCAGATATTGTACCTCGCAGCTGTGTATAACATTGCGATGACGGGATTCCGCTGCTCGCTTGTGTATCCCACGCTAACCACAGCCACTATGGTAGCAGAACTGTGGTCGCCATTTAACAGCCCGCAGTAATCAAAGGTTAATGGAGAGCACGGGCGTTTTAAAACATTCAATTAAAGTTAGCACAATTAAATTACAGATCGAATGGTACAAATTATTCAAATTGCACTTACAAGTATGCTTCATAAATATAGCTGAGAGCATATCGGGACTAGTTCATTTGTAACATGGAAACAAGAACCAGTTCATTTGTCGACGCAGGTAACATGCTATAAAACAGATCAGTTGATGGAAATCACTTTAACGTAATTCGGTTGAGACTTTCACTGCCCAGAATACTCGATTTTTGATCTTTTAGGCTCTGAGATAAGTAGAAACAATGAGCTCTGGTACATACAGTATTCGCATCCACGTATAACAATGGGAATTCTGTCTTTAAACAGCTCATCTACAAGGTAGTTGTTTTTGTTTGAGTCTTCATTCTTTTGACTGGTTTGATGTAGATCACCCTGCCTCCCTGTTCAGAACTAATCGTTTCACTGCATAGCTATCACACCTTACATCTGAGCCAATCTGGTCTACCCCTGGTCTACCCCTACAGTTCTTACTCTCGACCCTTTTCTCCATAAATACTGTAAGTTTGCTAATTCAGGGTGTCCTAGTATGTGACCTACTAACCTATAGTCGGATTCGGTCGCGTAGTTGGTAGCATGTTGAGCTTCTATACCCGAGGTCACGGGTTCAACCCCGGCCGAAGTCGTCGGATTTTTAAGAGCGTTAAAAATCCCTCAGTAGTCTTCCTTCGGAGGGGAAGTAAAGCCGGCGGGCTCATGTCATAGATTTATGGCATGTAAAAGAACCTTCCACTAACTAAACTTGTGTGAAGAAAAATGTGTAGGTTAGGTTTGATTAATGCTCTTAAGTTCCAACGTTCGTCACCAGGAGCTGGTTGCAATGGAATCTAGTAGTCACCAAATTCACAGCTAGGTGTCGTGGACGGTAGCATTTGGTAGCGAAAACAGGAACTACTTGAAATTATCGTCTGCAGTCCTTACCTGAATTACAGATAACACACACTAATACAGCCATCACAATTAACACCGGTTATCAGACAGATTCTACACACACCCAAAGTACACGTAACTACATGACCGCGTTGTCGCAGCCCCTAAACTGAGGAACCAACCAACCAACTACTAACACATCTCTTCTCTTCATTAGCAGTCGCCAGAAACTGGCCTTGTAAATAAGAAGGAAATGTTTAGAAAATGTTTGAGTGTAGTTTTCCTTTCAAGTTCATTCCTAAATTACCGACTACAGTGGCTACGCTGGCTAAATTGCAGCGTTAGGTCATGGGGCCAAGTTCTCTGCTGGCTCGGTAGACCCGTGGGTTCGAGCCTCATCGTCGGCCGTCCTTGAAATGGTTTTCCGTGGTTTCCCATTTTCTATGCCAGGAAAATGCGGGGACGGTACCTTCTGACAGACCACGGCCGCTTCCACCCACATCCTTGCCCAGTTCCATTCATCTTCATCCATTCCATCTCTCATCCCGACGCGCAGGTCGCCCATGGGCGTCGACTAGAAAGACCTGCACTCGACCTCTCAGGAGACCATACAACAACAACAACAAAATCCTAAATTATGCTAAAATTTCAGCAATTATTCACGGTTTTTACCGTGCCCTTTGCGGGTTTCGCCTTGGTGCACCAAGTCAGGCACATCAGCGGGCTCTTGGTACACGCTGCCCGGACCGCCGCTGGGGTTGTGGACCAAGCACCACGTCCCTTGTATGTGAAGTGCATCCCATCTCTTTGCTCTGGGAACTGAAAACTTCCACAACAGTATCTCCTCCCTATAGAGGTATAAAAAGATGACATATTGGCTTTCACGGGAAAGTAATATATTCCAGCAATTCTTCTAGAATTTTGCCGTGTCACGCAGGTGCACCATCTTATAACATGCTACATTGATTTACCATAATAATTAATACTTACCTCACATTTTGTATGTCAACAAATGTTGTGATTTTGTAGACATGAAGTAACATGGAGCAGCTTTTCGAATGTCTACGTCCACTTTCAGATGTTCTCTTCTCAAAATAGGACTACTGCTGTATCTTGGGAGACACCAGGGCACCGCAATTTTGCTCTAGATGGATTAACGTTCTTTTTATCCCAGCTTCTCATAAAAACTACCATGCTATTCTGACCTAGAATCTTGGTAGTCCTGTTGGTTCCATACTATACGACCCTTAACTGTCGCTCACGATGAAATTGCTCATAAAAGACGTTTATAGTGCCGGTTCTCATTACACAAATTACTTCAGAAATGCAGTAAATTTATTACGTAATTGGCAGTAAAATATTGCACGTTAACCAATCAGCTTTACAGCATCACTCATTTGCGGTAGACAAACTTAATAAAATACACACTCCATTCAATCATTGATTAATTACGTGGACCGTAATCTATAATGGGATTACCTCAGGCAGATAGGGTGCTTGTTATTGCGGTACACATCCTAGAATTATTATCGTACTCATTTGCCTCGTCTGACCCAAATCCAGGAGAAGAGTAGGTGTGAACCCCACCATCAGCCATTAATGAAATGGTTTTCATTGGGTTTCGTTTTGAAGCTCCAAGAAAATGCTGAGATGGTATCTTTTAATTGTCCATGACTGCCCCATCTCAACTCCATTCACAATTTATTCATTCATTCACTCATACAATCTCCCACTAGCTCCTCTGATAATGTTGGTGTCGGGAAGGGCATACAGCTTTAATACCCCGGCTTCGGTGGCGTAGTTGGTAGCATGCTGAGCTTCTATGGCCAAGATCGCGGGTTCAAACCTGGCCGAAGTCGTCGGATTCTTTAAGACCGTTAAAATCCTTCAGTATGCCTTCCTTAGTAGGGGAAATGAAGCCGGCGGTTCCATGTCATAGGTTTATGGCATGTAAAAGAACCTTCCTCCAATTACGCTTGTGTGAAGCTAAATTTGCAGGTTAGATTTCGTTGAAACGCTCTATAAAAGTCCCAACGTTCACCACTAGGTGTCAGTGACATCTGGTAGCGAAAGTTGGAACTACTTGAAATTGAACGGAACTTGTAGCTCACCACATGGGTGTCCGCACTGAAGCAGCTATAGCCTCTGGCGAGCCGAACATGTCCTCGGACACTCCCGTCAATAAAAGCCACACGCCAAATAAATAAACCCCGGCCAAACCCACAATGAGCCAAATTGGCTTCAACGACCTTAAACAATTGTTATAAATCAAAGAAAGAAAGAAAGAAAGAAAGAAAGAAAGAAAGAAACAAATAAACAAACAAACAAACAAACAAACGTAGATAATATAATCTTCGTGAATCTCCCAGGATTTGTTGTGTCAACATACCTACGCTAATTGCTAGAACGTATCACAGGGAACAAAATTAAATAATGCAGAGGTTTTTACCTCAGACCATCGTCGAAACAAAGTAATATTTCACTGCTGAACTTGCAACAGTGAATATAGTTCTTGCACTTTCCTCGTTAATGTGCAGCTCGCCTTTGAAAACTAGCTGAGCGAAAGGGGGAACATACAGCTATGGAACCAAAACAATGATTTCAATATTATAAAATGTGCCTATCATTGATTTTGTACAACAATTACATAAATTTCCAAGGAATCACATACATTTTGCTATTAGAAGCAAAGCATTATATCTTCAAAATTCAATTTTAACTATTTTTATCCATTTTTTTTAAATTTGGTTCTTGCTTTGCGCTGACCTTCACCGTTTCCCTCATATCTCCCGTGTTTTTAGACATTTTTGAACTTTTTGTTTTTGAAAGTGGGTTTTAATCCTTCAGCTACAAACTGAAACTCACTCGAATCTTTCTGAATTTAATTAGACTTTCTATGAATCGATAAAAGTATGTTTTGAGTTTGTTCAGAATAAAAATGAAATAATAACTCTTAATTAATTAATTAATTATTAATGTGGAAATGTGTGAGATTCATTTTGTAGGCGAAGGTTTAACATCCACTATCAAAACTTAAAAATCCTAAAATTCCTATAAACATGGGGGATATGAGGGAAACGGTGAAGATCAGCACAAAGCAAGAACCACATTTTGAAAAATGAATAAAAATAGTTACGATTTGAATTTTGAAAATGTAAAGCTTTGCTTCTAATAGCAATATGTGTGTTTTTCCTTGGAAATGTATATAATTATTGTAAAAGATCTAAGACAGGCACAGTCATAATAGGTTAAAGTCGGTATTGTTTTGGCTCCATAAGCTGTACATTATATCCCCCCCTTATGGCAAGATGCCCTTCATGACGTCTATTTCATAATATTAAAATCGTTATTGTTTTGGTTTAAGCTGTATGTGTCCCCTTTAACATTCCATGGCTGTCTGGAGGCAAGGCTTTCCCAGTGCGAGGCACAGCGTTGTCCACTTTCCACCGTAGCCACTGAGAGCAAGCAGCGAGACTGGACAGAACTACGAGCAGATGTGCAACAGTGGACACCTGATACCTGCGTGGCACGCGAGCTAGCCGCCAGAAAGGGACTTAGGAGTCCACGTGGAGTGATAGAGGAGGCATTCTATTGGTCAACAACCGTCAGCTATTAGTCAGTAGGGAACAATAGTTATTGTCGGTGCGTGCTACAGTCTTACGTTTGAATCGCCCCTCGTTAACCAGGAAAGTGAGGGGACTGTGTCTGACATGTTCTTCTTTACCAATATTTCTCTTATGACTGCTCACGGCTCCCATCCGTATGTGGATATGCCGTCCAACAGAACAATCCACGCTAGGTACATTTCCCATGTTGTTGTGTAGAGTTTACCTGGTAACCTGTGTTATTGTGGTGTCTGTAGCAGTGTACGTAATTTGTGATTCAGGTGAGGATTGGGAAGGAGGCGGCCGCGGCCTTAAGACAGGAACCATCCCAGCATTTGCTTGGAGTAGAAGTGGGGGGAAACCAGGGAAAACCACTTCCAGGATGGCTGAAATGGGAATCGAATCCACCTCTGCTCAATTTTGCCTCACTAGGCTGAGTGGAAACCATTCTAGCCCTCAGACCAGAATTAAATTTCTTGGCTGAGTCGTGAATCGAACCCGAGCCACCGCCATGACTAGCCACTTCGCAACGAGGCGGACCGGTCATTTTCCTGTGTGTTATCCTAAAGGAAAATGAACCTTAAATTTACTGTACTGTAGCAGTGCATAACTACACAAAAATATACTTCCCTATAGTGCAATGAATTTAAAACTCATTTTTCTATACGCCCCTGTCCAAGAAAATGAACTTAGCATGATTTTTTGTGTTGGACGGCACATCCACATACGGCTGGGAGGCGTGACCAATCAGAAGGAAAATAGCGAAAAGAAGAGCCTTGTTAGATACGCGGTATTGTTAAGTTCAGCTACGATTTATGACTGTGTAGCAAATGTTCCTCGTTTCACGTCAGAAGAAGAATATTTTTAATATCTTGACTAAGGTTCGGATGTTAAAGAAAAGTCATATTTTTTTTTCTGAGCTCATTTTAACCGAAAGCTGAAAAACAAGTTTGAATGACGGGTCCCTGGCCACGTTTAAAGCAATTTGATGTTGCCTATAAATGCACATTTCGTCCATTTTTATTGTTTTTGGTTATATTTGGTCATATTTCAGTAATATAAGGTCATATTTGGTTATAATTTCAGCATTTTTGTTAAAACTGAGGCGTCGTTAACAAGGTACGAGTTATTTGCGTTGAGTTTCAAACACAGGATTTCCGAATAGTGTAGTAAATAAACCGAGCAAGAACTGCTTCTCAAGGCTATTATACTGAATAAATGATGAAAATGTTAATGTACTGTAGCTCTCTGTCAGTTTGTATGATTAAATGTGTCTGGTGTATTATCGCTGATCACGTTTTGGCACTTAAGACATTTAGGCCTACTGTATGTTAGTGATACTCTACCTATCCCAAAAATTCATGTCATATGTCATAGTTTTTAGGACATATTTTATAGTTTTAGGTCATATTTAGCTAGTTTTTAGGGCATATTTGCTTGCATATTTTGTACTTCTTTAGGTTTTAAGCTTCCGAACCCTAATCATGACTTTAGAAACTCATCGGAGAGCTCGTGATAGCTGAGCAAGATGGCAGGAAGGGTTCGAACGCAAATCTACTTCATTCCCGGCAGGTGCAATAGCCGGGTACACCAACACCATCTTTGCAAATGGTTGCATTACCTCCTAGAAGTTCCTTTTTCATCCTACAGCCTCTTATATATAATATGTATTAAACACAAACATTAGTTTACATATTTACTTCTGTGTTTCACCAGTCTCTCGTTAGCGTGTTTAGCGGCTGGGTTCTGTTTCCACATTTCAGCAAGTGATACTTGGGGCATGGTCTGTTGCATAATTCACAGACCAGTCGTTCTCCGGTCCGTGGTATGTTTTGTTCCGACATATCTTCCCATAGAACCCATGGGGGGCGAATCTTGTGTACAGATGGCGAAGTTCATAGTTCGGTCCCTTCCAGGCTTCTGTTTTCATCTCTTCTGTGTCCATTATTTGCTCCGGGACCTCGTTGGCTTTGTTCTGTCTTTCCTTGATGACTGTTTTGTATGCGTGCGTTTCCGGTAATCCGAAGCAGAGTTTTATATCCTCTATGAAGAATGACTCTCGTGCTATTGTATACGCGTAGCTGTTCCTTGTGAATTTAGAGATCGAGAGGGCTCGTTTTAGGAATCTGGCTTTAATGCTTTCTATTTTCCTAAGGTGGTTTGCCGTCAGGTAGAGCCATGTTATTTGGATTCCGTACGTTGCAGTCGGAGCAACTTTCAGTTTGAACAGCGAGATCGCGGTTGGCAGGGATAGCTTCTGGAGCTTAGGGATGTCGTGAGTTGCTTTCGTTGCAGCCGTCACTCTCTCTTGTGTATGCAGAGAGAAGCCTCTTATATGGTATATAGTTCTTGATCATTATTTACGCATTGCCGAGATCATACCTGGCGTGTCTTTAATATGAAATGAAATCAACCCACGGCAGCCAACCAATTACGGAGAGTAAAATAAATTACATCGCCATGTGCGAATGAAATAAGAGAACTGTCAACCAGACTCCGTCATGTTTTGTGTTAATCTCAGAACATTCTAATATACACCTCAGACAGGCGCCAGTTCAAAACCATTCAGAACATATCTTTGGAAATTCCAGACGTATTTGTTCGAGAAACGTCAGTTACCAATAAGAGTTGTATATGCCCTAACAAAACCTAAAGCCGTTCTGAACATCATAGTTCTCGCTTAATTTACCATGGTTTGTTTTAAATGAAATGCCCATTACCGAACAGACAATTACTTTACGATTCACGGAGAAATAATTTTAACTCTGAGATTTTCTGATGACATTGTAATCTTAGCCGATTCTCCAGAGGATTTGAATGAGTTTGTAAATGGTATGGACTCCATCTTGAGGAAAGAATTAATGATAAGAATCAATAAATGTAAAACAAAAATAATTAAATGCATCCGAAATAAATCAGAAACACAGAATCTGTTGACATCGAATATAGATTTAGGTATTAAAAGTTAATTTTTGAAAGCTTTTGTCTGGAGCGTGGCGCTGTATGGAAGTGAAATTTGGACTGTCGACATAGCAGAAAAGAGGAGAATAGAAGTATACGAAATGTGGTGTTACAGGAGAATGATGAAGATCAGACGAGCAGGCAGAGTAACAAATGAAGAGTTATTAAGACGAGTGGGAGAGGAGACATGTTTCTGGCGACTGCTAATGAAGAGAAGAGATAGGTTGGTTAAGACACATACTAAGACACCCAGGAATAGCAAGCTTAGTTATGGAAGGAAGGGCGAGGACAAGAACTGTAGGGGTAGACCTAGGTTAGAATATGTTAATCAGATTGCTTCGGATGTAGGGTGTGGTAGCTATGTAGAGATTAAACGATTAGCTCAGGACAGGGAGGCTTAGAGCTGCATCAAACCAGTCAAAAGACTGAAGACTCAAACACACACACTTTTACTATAAGAAACTTCATATGACACTGCTAGTCACATTTTGTTATTTTCTTTCCATTACATCACTAATTCGTTGATCGAGGTAAGTGCAAACCGGCCACAGAACGTTTATGTTCATTACGAGATTGTTGTGACCCGGTGGTTGCGAAGCACTGCACAGTAGACTGAGTGAATTCCGACAAGCTGTAATTATATTGAGTATGACACGTTTCCTAAGAACTAAAGTACAATTAAGAGTTTAGTGCTTTTCAGTCGGTCAACACGAATGTACCCAAAAGAGATGGGTTATGCCCTAATCCTGAAATAAATTAACATGAGATTAATAAAACACTAGGATGACCAGTTTCGATCGTCAAGCGATCATCATCAGATCCATTACACTTAGGCTACAAAATCTATGTTTGAAATACAGGTGAAAATATTTACAATATGTACAATTATTTAGTTGCAGTATTGGTACTGCAACTGTCAGTGTATGCTAAATAATTGTACATATTGTAAATATTTTCACCTGTATTTCAAACATAGATTTTGTAGCCTAAGTGTAATGGATCTGATGATGATCGCTTGACGATCGAAACTGGTCATCCTAGTGTTTTATTAATCTCATGTTAATTTATTTCAGGATTAGGGCATAACCCATCTCTTTTGGGTACATTCGTGTTGACCGACTGAAAAGCACTAAACTCTTGTTTACTAAGGCAACACTGAAAATATGGCTTCAAACACCACAATAAAGTACAATTATAAGCAATTCATTAATTGTCTGGTTGGTAGTGCCGAACTTCAAAAGGATTAATCTACCATTGATATCGCTTTCCGAGGCATGCACAATGGGTGATAATAACATCCATTAGTCAAACACTGAGACAGGCTGCAATTTACCGCTACTGGACTAGAGTAATCCTAGCACAACGAAGCTCAACACCGGAAACACGTCATTTTATGAGGATAGCCACAGACGTTAATGGTGAGTGCATTCATTCATCATGCTTTTTAGGATACATGCCGGCTTTTTATTTTAGATATGACCAGCTTCAACCTATTCTTGTAAAACAGTTTGTTTTTGTTTCATTGGACGTTGTGCACTTCTATCCCCGTGTACTTGGGTGAATGCAGACGTTTCAGATAACCTGCGTTGTAGAAGTGCCTGTAGTAGTGTGTGTATTTGTCATTCTGGTGAGGATTAGGAAGGAGTCGACCGTTGCTGTAAGTTAGGAACCATCCCGAAGTGGGAAACCACGAAAAATCACTTACAAAATGGCTAAGGAGGGAATCGAACCCACCTCTTTTTAGTTTTGCGTCACGAGGCTGAGTGTACCTCGTTCCAGCCCTCACACCAGAATTAAATGTCTTGGCAGAGCCTGGAATCGAACCCTGACCTCTGGGATGACAGCCAAGAATGCTAGCCGCTACACCACGAGGCGCTCTATGTTTTATGGCGGGAACGGAGGTTACTCAGCTTCATGGGGCAAAATGATGTGGGCACGATTCCCACCTCAGCCATCCTAGAAGTAATTTTCCATGGTTTCCCACTTCTACTCCAGGAATATATCAGGGTGGTTCCTAAATGAAAGCCATAGCCACTCATCGCTCAAATCCTAGCCCTAACTACAAACACACACACTAGTACAGCTAGTACAATGACACAGGTTATCAGGCAGATTCTACACAAGGGGAGACACTCCCAAATACACGGGGCTACATGACCCTAACTGAATCAACAGTAACGATGCCCACCCACCATCCTGAATATATCAATTCATGAGTTACTTTCGTGATTAAGTATCGGCATTGTAACTGATACATACGTTACACATTTTTTTCGTGATGAAAGTTGTGCAAAATATTCAGTTTGATATTATTATGACAAGCATTAGCCTATTAGATTGCCTTCTACAGTATCTGTGCATTTTGAGCTTTAAGCTAATATTTCGTATTTATCCTGGGTGAGATATATAATGACCAAATAAATCCTGTGAGTCTATTTGTATCTGGTGGCGTCATAACTACTGGGGGTAAAAGGCATAAGAATTGCTATTTAAATAGAAAACATCCCCACAATAAAACTATTCTCGGAGTCGCAGAAGTCAGAGGAGTATACTACTTTATTTCTTTATTTTTATAGCTGTATGAATTCGTCAAGAACATTGGTTGGTTCCTCAGTTTAGGGCCTGCGACAACGCGGTCATATAGCCCCGTATACTTTGGGTGTGTGTAGAATCTGTCTGATAACCGGTGTTAGTTGTGATGCCTGTATTAGTGTGTGTTATCTGTTTTCAATTCAAGTAAGGACTGCAGACATTGAATTTTTCCAGTAGTTCCTACTTTTGCCGCCAAACGTAACCGTCAAAGACTACTAGTTCAGAACTGGTTAGCAGATGCCATCGCAGTCGGCTCCTGGCGACGAACGTCGGAACCTAAGAGTGTTTGCCAAATGTTTAACCTAACCTACAATTTAGCTTCACACAGGTGTAATTAGTGGAAGGTTCTTTAACATGCCATGAATCTATGACATGGGACCACCGGCTTTACTTCCCCTCCGAAGGAAGGCATACTGAGGGATCTTTAACGCTCTTAAAAATATCCGACGACTTCGGCCGGGTTTGAACCCGCGATCTTGGGCATAGAAGCTCAGCATGCTACCAACTACGTCAAAAACAATAATCAAAGCTAATTAACTTAAATATTTTAATAGTTCATAATTCACAACTAATAATATAATTCATTAAGTCAGCGATCTAAAGAGCCTCCGTGGCTTAGGCGGCAGCACACCTGCCTCTCACCGCTGGGTCCGTGGTTCAAATCCCGGTCACTCCATGTGAGATCTGTGCTGGACAGAACGGAGGCAGACAGGTTTTTCTCCGGGTACTCTGGTTTTCCCTGTCACAATTTCATTCCAGCAACACTCTCCACTATCATTTCATTTCATCTGTCATTCATTTAATCATTGCCCCAGAGGAGTGCGACAGGCTTCGGCAGCCGGCACATTTCATATCCTCGCCGCTAGATGGGGGGCTTCATTCATTCCATTCCTGACCCGGTCGGAGACTGGAAGCAGGCTGTGGATTTTCATTTTCAAGTCAGCGATCTTGTGGTTGGTTTATATGGAGTCTTATGGAGTCTACATTCTTGCTAAGTATGCTACTGTAGCTCAAATATTTTGGGCATTACTGATTCGATAATTATACTTTCAAGATGGCGGTTGCGCGTAATACTGTACTAAATACGATAGCCTTGGAGCTAGTATTAGTGAAATCTCTTATATAGTTTTCTTATACCAAACTTCGCATCATCTGCGCAAGTACATCCTATTGATTTTAATGATTTAAAAGAAGACTCAGCCGGTATCTTGAAAGGATGGAGTCGCTGATCATTTGTCTTGCACAAAGAAGGCTACTAACATATTGCTCACATTAGTTACTGTAGCTGTAAAAGTTTGAAAGTTATTTATTTTATTATTTTACAATTTCAAGATGGGGGCCACGCGTGATATTAGAGCTGATACTGGGCAGTAAAAGTTCCCCACATAAATATCTCTGTACGACATTTACTGTGAGTACTGCTCCAGTGGAGCATGAGTTACGTATGGCAATATTTGAATAATTCACGTGCACCTTATAAAATAGTTCCCGAAAGTTTCTCAAACAATGGTTTGTTTTAATAAAATTATGCAGTGGTCAGACGATTAGTGTAGGCACTTCTTCGTGTTGGCATTGAACATTGCGATGGCCATCATTTTGTTTTTGTTAACATGGTGGCAATATAAAAGTACAGAACACACGGTCAAGACGCCCTCTACTAAAATTTATTCAGTTCGATCGAGTCGTTTAGGAGTTGATTGGCGGGACAAAATTCAGACCCTCCGATATCTCATCTGCATAAATATCATAAGGCTATTTACTCATGTTTTACACGTAGGCTCAAGATAGCACAGACGATAATAATATAATTGACATAGAATGTGCGTGTAATGAATGGATTCAAAAATTACATAAGACTACCTGATATTTTATTAACTCGCACTTGCATCAGAACACCTCTCTAAAAATATTGTTTGTCGACTGATGTAAGGATGAAACATAAGCCAACAAACTCAACACCGTCAAATAGTTGTATATTACATAATAAACTCAATATAGGGTAGACTACAGAGTATAAAGAATACATTAATATTCATGTGATATTTACAAATAAACTTCGAAGTGTAAAGGTATGTAGGAATGACGTAAATAAAAAGAAAGTGTGTTAAGGAATGGAGAAAAGAAAGTATAAAAAAGCAAACAATTTGTTCATAAAATATGTTTTCTATTTAGCAATGTGCATATCGCAAAAGAACTATATCAAATACACTCAAAGTTCTAAAATTGTATACAATCAGAGCGACAAGAGTAAACATCAGCCCATGTAAAGAAATAACAAACAATATTAATCAGATACAATTTTGGACATTGCCAGACAGCACGCCAATAACAGCATTCATAAAATGCATAAAAATAACAAACCCACACACTCAAACAAAATTGAATCAGTCGATATCATTTCACTAACTGGATCTGCCAAACAAAAGTAACACATCACTGACATTCTATTTCTTTAAAACTTTGACTGTAAGAGTTCGCAAGACACACTTCATCGACTAATCAAAATCTCAGTAAAATTTTGTTTACTAATAAAATGGCCTACAAAATAGTTTATTCACGATCAATGATTTGTTAGATATCAATGATTTAATTTCCAAAATACTTCATTCATCACTGGTGTGTATCAGCAAACGGTTCAGTCTCTTCCGATGATTCAGTCTTCATCATATGAATCTTTCAAAATAATGTGTTCTCAATTGAAGCACCAAAGTTCAATATGTCACGAATATCTTCCAACCCGACATTAATTGCTTTGAATTTTGGTATTACCTGAAAAACAATAAGTTGTAATTAATCATCTACATTTACAAAAGAATTGAAATACATTTTATAGAATGTAAAAAATTGCTGTTTTTATAGTCGATTCAATTTAGCATATAATACTGTTCAGTGGCCACTGTAATATAACACAGTATTTTGATAATGGCAAGGTATAACTGGGAGGATCTTAGATAGAGGAATAATGAATGGTGAAATGAAAGAGCAACACTTGCTCAATATTTACTGAGAAATATAGTTGTTAACTGTCAACAGAATACATCAGAAACTTACGAATTCACTGGCATCTAATGGGACTCCTGAAGAATCCTGGATATTTACAGATCCACTAGCGACAGACTGGATCATGCAGCACCTTCCACAGCCTCCTTCCTTGGTCGATTATTTTGAGGATTGTTCATCAAACTGCAAGAAAATAAAAAATATATGCTGTGCATCTTAAGACTTAATAAAACCATAACAAGCAAGAATCTTCGACATGGAAGACATGGATGTAGCTAAATTCACAGAAATTCACAGCCTGCTAAAGTCACTGCATCATGTGAGGAGTTACAGCAAATGTATAAATCAAAGCAATCTTACAAGATTGATTCGACGAGATTCTAAAACGTACAATAAATACAACAATACACACCCTTCTCTGTAAAAAGTAATGTAAATAAAATGAATGCTGAGTAAGACTTGAAAATAAGCCTGCAACGTTAGCATTTGAAACTGAGTCTCCTGCATTCTAGGCAGGCACGTTAGCCAAGTACACTAACATGGTATCTAGGGGAAGTTCTTCTGAAGACATTTCTATATTCGAGGAATAAAAAGGTTTAGACCGGAAATCTACTAAACATTAACTTACAAACGGGCTATTACTGAAACATACGTTTTGCTAAGTACAGTGGTATTTCAATAAAAATTGCTAGATAGAGAGTAAAATATTATATGTTGAATATAGAAGTATTATGTACAGGATGAATCTCGACAAGATGGAAATATTTCGCGAAATGACAGTACATCGTATAAATACGGTTATTATTGGCTGGCATGTCGTAGGTTGCACGCACACATCGACTCACTAAATTATGGTTTATGGAGACTACTTGAAACAGACCAAAAACAACCTAAATGTAAGGTACGAGCGGCCAATCGTAAAGAAAAACGGTGAGATAAAAAACGACGTAAATTGAGAAGTTTACTGATGTTCTCGATGCAATTTCGAACATTTTTTTAACATGTATGGTACATTATTATTTTATGTCTTTTACAACAGTGTAAACAGTAGATTCTCCAACACGACAAAGAATAATAACCATGTCCACAGCAAGTTTCCTCAAACTATCTTCTTCCAAAATATTTCTCACTTCACCTAACTCAGCCAGTAGTTCATGAGGGAAATGGTAACAGAAAGGAACACATGAGAGAAAATGATAACACAAAGATCAAATGTTTTGGTTCCATAAAAAACGTTTTACAACTGAAAGGTTCTTAATTTACAATATACACAAAAACACATTTGTGCAAGCTTACGATCACTAATTCATATTGTCCTATAGACTGACTCATAAAACTTCGTTTGACACCACTTGCTACATTATGGTGTAGCTCAACAGGAAAATTAATGTGCATAATTCTACTTACGTGAAATGCAATTTTACATTTTTGCATGTAACTCAATTACAAAGTCAACATGTATATTAACAACCAATTGATAGAAATACACCACAATCTTCCGGAACATTACCATCTGCAATAAAAATATCCACACTTCATTGCCATCTTTAACTTAAATATAGCCTACTTCCAAACGAAATATTAATGATTATGTAAGGCTTAGTTCGTATATTTTAACTAGAACATATTTATATATCTAATAGCTACAAGGACATTAGAGATTCTAATATTATTTACTGTTTTGTGTACAGAATAACATTAAGGAACGCAGATCTCGATGATCTTGCCCATCAGAATTATGATTATTATCTTACGTTTTATATTCTCGTTTTAAAAAATGACGAGCAAATTATACACATTACACAACTCATAATGAACGTTATAAAATAGTACATTTTGCCATATTTTATTGTGAAATGAGGAGGCAGATGACCACGCTGTTCTTCCCCCTTAAACAACAATAAATGAATAAATAAATAAATAAATAACTATTGTGAAATAATGACTGATATTTTACAACTTTCTCTTAAAATATATATGTATTTCTTTTCGATTTATGAACTACTTAAAAGAACAGTAATCATTTATGCAAACATACCATAGGATGACCATATTGTTGCAAGATTAGGATACCACATATTTTAACATATGACTTTTATAAGGTTTACACTTATTGCTTCCAGTTGTATCGTCTCTAAAAAGTAAGAAACCTGAAAAAGCATACCGGTATGGATTTCTCTTAAATGTGTTCTGGGACTTGCTTGAGAATAGTTTGATGGAATATTCCTGTAGTAATTTTTAAGATAACTGATGTTTGTGATGATCATTTATGTTTGAAATGTGCACCCTTATAGAAAGTACGGCAATAAAGAATACCTCCTACCAAATTTTGCACTAAACATTTCCTCCTACGTCAAGCCCAAAAACAAATGCAATATTGCTTTTACAAGTTTCTTAAATATTTAAGCGTAGAAATATCCTTACCTGGTATATTCTAGTGCACTATGAAGTCCTCTTTAAATCTGTATCAGTAGTGAGACAATGGGAAGTGGTATGTATTGCCATTTAAGTCTCTCAACCTGAAACTGTATAGTATTCAATATTAATTTTTATTTTCATATTAACATGATAATGTTTACTGAATCAAGTCAGATACACTAATAATGTAAGACACACACCACTTACCTTACTTATAATGTTGAGAGCATAAAATCAGAAAGGGTATTGACGGATTCACAACAGCTATTCCATACAGGCATTTGTTCCAAGGGGAGATGGTGACATAAGTGAATATGAGGTTTGCACTCAAAGCATACGGGCTTTGATTCCTCACATGTTAAGGTCTGAAGCTATTCGTTTCAGTTTTGATTAATTACTGAGCAATCACTTGTGTAAGTTTACTGGCACAACGTCCTTCTGACTGATATGGTTTTAAAGATGCCTGAGTGCTCGACTTTCTTTTTCTGTAGGGTTCTTTTACGTGATAGAAAATCTACCGAAACAAGGCTGTCAAATTTTAACATTCTTTGATGTAATCCCTTTCCTGGGGAAACACTACTAAGCGCATATTCCTAACCGTTTACTTAAATAAAACTTTAAGAGTAGTCAATAATAAGATGCTCATCACGTAAGTATAACATCTTGCAAGGAAGAATAGAAAGAGGCGATGTGATGACTACAGCACATGACAGTGATCATCACAAGATTTAAATATGAAACTTGCTTTAAGGCTATTTTTTTCAGTAGGTCTGCTAAATTTCATATAACTATTATATCCACTACTTAAACTGTAAATTACCTAAAATTACCTTAACCGACAGCCGTAGCAACACTCGTCAAGACACAGCGTTAGGTCAACGAGATAAATCTGTAAAGGTTAGACGATTAGGTTCGTACTCTACCGTCGGGTGTCCTTCAAATGGTTTCGCATGGTTCCTATTTTCAACTCCAGGCAAATGTAGGGACAGTACCATCTAATAGGTCATCCCGCGGTGTAGCGGTGGTCGTCAAATCACGCGCCAAAGCCGCGTGGGCATCTGCATGAAGTCCGGAGATCACAGGTTCAAATCCCGGTGCTGACAGCGGCTATCCGGAGTGTGATTTCTCCCCAGGTTTTTTCACGGGAAAATGTTGGGACAGTACCTTACTTCAACACCCACGGCACCTACCTCATCCCTGTCCCTAATATAGTTACACACACCACTAAAGTCATCACAAAAGATACAGTTTATCAGACAAGTTCTAACACACACTCAACTACACGGGGGTGATGATCAAGATGCCACAATCCCCAAAAATGACTTAACAACAACATCTAAGAAATCATGGCCACTTTCTTCCAGCTCCTTACTCAGATTCATTTATCTTAAGACCACCTCATTGAGTAGAGGCTAGCATTATTGGCTGTCACCTCAGAGACCCGGGTTCGATTCCCGGCTATGCCAAGAAATTTATTTGAGGTCTGAGGGTTAAAACTGGTTACACTCAGCCTTGTGAGGCAAAGCTGAGAAGATATGGGTTTGATTCATACCCCAGCCATCTTGGAAGAGGTTATCTGTGGTTTCCCACCTTTACTCCAGGCAAATGCCGGGATGGTACCTAACTTGAGGCCACGACTGCTTCCTACCCAAATCCTACCTCAATTACAAATACACACAGTACAGACATCATAGTGACATAGGTTATCAGACAAATTCTACACACACCCAAGTACACGGGCTACATGACCACGATGTTACAACGCCCCTAAAGAATCAACAACAACTACTTATTTATCTTCATTCATTTTACCTATTAGTAAATTCTCTCATGAGTTTAAGATCAGGAATAGCATCCGACCGTTCGGGCTACACGACCACAATGTTGCAACGCCCCTAAAGAATCAACAACAACTACTTATTTATCTTCATTCATTTTACCTATTAGTAAATCCTCTCATGGGTTTAACATCAGGAATAGCATCTGACCGTTAAAACCACCCGTCTCATAGAAATTCATCTGATCACCAACTCCATTAAAATATATTAAAAACACAACCAAGTACACGGTATTGATGACCAAGATGTCACGAACCACTAAGCGACGTTGTCTGATTTCATACAGTAACATGAGATCTGCATGGTTAGTTTGTGTCACACTGTACAGCTGGTTGTCTTCGCTGCGTGTTCCTTTTTGAGTAGTTCGACCACCTCGTGGTATAGCGGGTAGCATTCTCGGCTGTTGTCCATGATGTCTGTGTTCGATTCCCGGCTCTGCCAAGAAATGTAATACTGCCTGAGGGCTGGAAAATGGTACACTGAGCCTCATGAGGCAAAACTGAGGAGAGGAGGGTTCGATTCCCATCTCAGTCATCCTGGAAGTGGTTTTCCGTGGTTGCCTACCTCTACTCCAGGCGCCTGCCGGGATGGTTCCTAGATTAAGGCCACGGCCCCCTCCTTCCCAATCCTCACCTGAATTACAAATACATACACTACTACAGACATCACAATAACACAGGTCATCAGACAAATTCTGCGACTCATAATATATACATCAACTTAACGCACTACTCTTAGTGTAGTTAGATAATATTTGTAGGATAAATTTAAACCTCAACACAGTGATCACGATCTGATGATGACCACCTGAAGGTCGAAACGTGTAATCTTAAAGTTGCCCCATTATAATAGTGATCGTAACAAATGCATGTATTTTATTCAGGAGTGTTTCACTAATTATCCATACATTATGTAGGCTACATTGTACCCCGCCCAGTCATTGGGTAAATTCGTGTTGACCGACTGAAGAATTACAAATGTCAGTTGATAATAATACTGATAGTTCAAAGAGAAGACGGACATACCGTACTGCAGTTAAACGTTAGCTCATACTGCAAACTTGCTTTACCTTGATCAATACATCCCCTATAATTGTCTCTGCATTCCCAATGACCCAGTTTCCAGCCATGATTTCTGTCTTGCAGAGCCTTGTCGTATCTTTTGTACATGGTGGCCTACAGCAAGGGTTCACGGAATAAATTTGCAATTTGCGTGACAAACAGATGTTTAAAGTCACCGCTCGGAGACCAGTGTCTCAGACTTGTCCTTATGATAGTGTCTGCCAGCAAAGGCTCCCCCATTAGCCTTGCATATTAATTGGCCTCGGTATGTTTAGTCCACAATATAGAGAAACAGCCTATACAGTACCTGATCAAATTATTATAATCGCTATTATGTTTGTGTTAATGTCTTCATACATACGCCGTGTTTCTCTACATTCTGATATCCTAACACCTTCCTATTACCTATTATTTTCACCGGCCGCGGTGGCCGAGAGCCTGTGCCTCCCTGGCATCGGGAGAGCGTGGGTTCGAATCCCACCTCGGCCGTCCTGAAAATGGTGTTCGTGGTTTCCCATTTTCACCACCAGGCAAATGCCGGGACTGTTCCTTTCAATAGGTCCATGTCTGACCCGCCTTGAAAAGAAAAGTCCATGGCCATTGGCTGCATCAATAAAATTATTACCTACTAGCTGCAGTACCCATTCTTCGAACGGCTTTTAGTACTTGCTGGCCTAAATCATTAATATATATATATAATACTTATGTTATTTCCATGTTACAATCTACATGTGTAGACTACATGCATTTTCACTCGCCAAATTATTAATCAGAGGTAGGAAAGTGAAAATCCTTAGCCTACTTTCAGTCGACCGACCGGGTCAGGGAATGGAATGAATGAAAACCCCATCTAGCAGCGAGGATATGAACTGTGCCGGCTGCCGAAGCCTGTCGCAGTCTCCTGGGGCAATGATTAAATGAATGACGGATGAAATGAAATGATAGTGGAGATTGTTGCTAGAATGAAATTATTACAGGGAAAACCGGAGTACCCGAAGAAAAGCATGTCTGCCTCAGCTTTGTAGGTGAGAAAGTGCGTTTATATATTGGAAATAAATATCAGCTTCTATGTAGTAAAAGTTAAAGAACCTGTCTTAAATATTGAACACCTATCGATTAAAGTCTTCATATTATATTTAAACATATAAACATTATGCTAAAAATACGAGTACATCAAACTTGATAGTAATTATAATATCCGCAATAAGTAATATTGCGGAAACTACGTACCATGTCATGATAAAGAGTAACAGCAACGGAACAAACTTCAATCATCCCAAGTAATAATAACAAAACCAAATTAATCACAGAAATTTTTTCTAAGTTTATGCCGTGTCTTGTGCGAGATTACGCCTAGTAACTCCGAGATGGTTCATCAGCGGGCTCTTGTGGTCTATTTGCGGACTACCAAATGAGTAGCAAACTGTGCGATACCTCAATTCTTATTCATAACACCTCCGCTACTTTACTGCGAGAGCTAAATGCTAAAACAGTCTTTCACCTCCCTATAAAGGCTTCCAAAATGATTGTATATTGAATTTCAGGGCCAAGCAATTAAAACACAGCAACTTTTCTAGGTTTACGCCGTGTTTTGTGCGTTTTTTTATTGGCCGTGAAAGGCAAAATACCAACTTTACTGAAATAAATTTGCCCAGTTCTGCAGTAAGATTAATATGAACACTAAATAAACAAATGTGACAGTCGTTAGTCTTCGACACATTCGTCTGTGAATGTGGGTTTCTGATCATGGTAAAAAAAGACAAAAAGCAGATAAATATTGGCCAACTGAAATATTCATTTAACGAAAAACAAATCGATAAAAAAGATGAAAGCATACCGTGCAAAGTAGAAAGCACTATAACATTGTGAAACAGCGAAAAGATCCAAATACATACAATAACCGGCACAAAGAGTATAAAATTAGACTCAAAATCACGTCTCGTTTCGGACCCCACAAACTACCTCTATAAATAAAACAGTTCATGTAGAGACTAACATCGACTAACATCGCTCGGCACTGACCGTGTTTTAAAATACATATTTAGGTTTTACTCGCTAACCGTTGGAGATACACGAAAAGTGATAAGGACCTTTCGGATAGAAAATTAAATTTTAAAGCTCGTATGTACCATCAAAAGTTTGCTATTTCTTAGCGTTCTCTTTTTATTTGAAATGGAAATATGAAAATAGTCGCCATTTTTAAATAGTGCAAAATATCGAAATCAAAAGTATCCTATATGTAAACCTGGTAAATCAGCTACATCCATGCAAAATTTCATTTAAATCAGACCAGTGGTTCTTGCGTCATTGCGTAACAGACAGACAGACAGACAGACAGACAGACAGACAAACACCATCTCATTTGTATATATTAGTACGATTATTTTCTTGATATACGTAGGCAAGTCAATAAGTATCTGCAATCAATTTATTGCAGCCTGAAATACAGCAACCCGCTACACTAGGGTGTTATGTGTGTAGCCTGTATTAGGGCTCTCATTTCTCATAGCCTTCCAAAATACGGAGGCAAGTACTCGGACTGTCAGACAATAGTCACAAGAGGGGCAGATGACATCGTCGTTCCGCCCCTTAAAACAATAATAACCAACCAATATTCACAAGGAAACAAGTATAAGGTGCTAGATAACTTTCAGCACAATACGGGGACAATGTTTTGCTTGGAGAGAGTATGGAGGGACCCGGAGAAACCCCACACTCAGGATGGCCGCTGTCCATGCTGGGATTCATACCTCCGATCTCCGCACTTGCTGCAGGTCCGAATTGCAATCTTGTAGGATAATGCACATTAGCAATTCCTTTTATAAGTCGTCTATGAATTCCCACTCCTGGTGCGCCCTTAGCCCACAAAAACGGATTACAGAACGCAGACCTTCCTTGGTGCAAACAGAGAGTGGCGCGGCCATTTTTACGTCGCAACAGCGCAAGTTATACTGATCATGATAACTCTGAAACCCACCACAGACGTAGACAACGGTACCATCTAGCGGCTGGAGAGCACTTAACGCCATACAGCCAACCCAACGACACTTAAAGCAAAATTAGAGATACTTATTGACTTGCCCTCGTATCTCACTATCAAACTATACCGGACGAATCAGCTTCCCCTAATAATATTGCTTGATGCAGCCTAACTAACGCGTATTGCCAGGAATGGTACTACTGTAATGCACTGCAAGTATATCTTGCAAACGATACTGAACATTATTAGTTTTCCCTCGTATTAGTCTGTAGTCACATGCATTAGTACCATACGGGATGCAAGCAGAGAAATATCGACCTTCCTGACAACAACGCTAGTTGGGCTGCATAAAACAATATTATTAGGGGCAGCTGATTAACCTAGTATAGTGTGTATTTCCATTCAGCGACTCATTTATCTCTGTTAATAACTGCTTTTAAAAAGTTCCACAACACCTTTACCAAGGTTAATCGTTTTTTTAATTTCCCCATTACAACGGAGATTATACCGAATGCAGAAATAACTTGGAAAATTATAAATTACAAAGGAATTGTGACAAGGAAGAAACACAAATTGACTGTTACTTTATGTGTACTACAGCTCTAACAAAAATCTTCAAAATCAACACGAAAAATCTCATCAAATCTCCTAGACGGCTTTATAATCTCTGACGATCAAAACCAGCTTAGTCAGTCTAAGCCAAAATGCAAACAAACGTAGAACAGAGATAATAAAACTTACTACCGCAGAAATTTCGTGTATAGCGCAAACAACACCAGTAGCAGATAAGTACAAGGAATTGAAGATCGATCATTATAATCTGACCAAGTGCTTCCTAGAGATTCTAATGTTGCTTTTGTTTCATTTAGGGGATTACGACATCCAGATAATTATCTCCGTGTGCTTGGTTGAGTATAAAATTTGTGTAATTGTCATTCATTGTCTCATTCTGGAGTTTACAGCATCGCGGTCATTATCCTAGTCTACTTGTATGAGTATGGGACCTGTATTGCTCTACCGACTGAGCTGCCAGTTATAAGTATTGAAATTATTAATTACTTTAATCTCAGAGAACTTAACATTGAATTCGGTGTGGTGAGGGTTGAACACCGTAACGAATTCAATATCAACGATAAACATTCGCGCCTAGCTATGCTACTGAACTTCTTTGAAATACCAACTTGATCATTCTAGTAAAATCATACTATATTCTTGTAAAACACAGGCAGGATCCTTGTCGAATACAGTCTATTGCTCTAACATTCCCTATCATAGGTACATGGGAAAGATACAATTCCTTATATCCAAGGGTAAATGTAACATGCGAGTACCGTACCTTTTAGTTCGTTGACTTCTCTTAATCTTTCAATTGTTTCAAAACATCAACCTCATTTCAACTAACTGAGGGCTCAACTAAACAGGTTTTTTCTTCAATTTCTTCAATAATCCACTGTATTTTACTACCTTCTCCAAATACGTCACCTGCTGAGATTCGAGACCGTCTCTGCATGTAGCCAAACGGTCCTTCGTTTTATTCTTAACGTCTCTATTCATCAGCTTGCGCGCCACCCAGTGGAAATAGCACAGCCGTACTTCAAAAGAACCAAATTAAGTGGACGAAAACACACCATCAGCAATTATTTCTTCTGTTTAGTATCCAGGATATCTCTTTTAATCTCATTCACCAAACCAGAACGAAGAACTTCCATCAGAACAAAATTAATTTTCTCAACAACCAAATCATCCCGCACTCCACCGTCAGCTGTTACCGTGCCTTCTTTCTCCTTGACGACCAGTCACTCGATCCTGTTATCTGCCCAGCTCTACATCAAACCCCATGAAAATGTATCCCGTGGTCGGAGCAGTAAACTCGACATAGACAGCGCAGCGGTTACACAAGTATAAACGTATTTTTCAACAACCTATTTGAGAGGACGTCTCCAAGATGAAACAATAGTTGATTTCTAACATACAATAAATGAAACCCATTCCTGACGTGGATCATTGAAACAATTAAATAATTAGAATAATGAAATGATATAATGGTACAAGCAATAAAATTAACCCGAGAAATTAATATTAAAAATCAGGTCGGGGAATTACGGGTACAATCACCCTTGTGACTTGGTACTGGCAACATGTGTCAATGTGGTTTATGTACACACCTTAAGTCATATTAGTTGGCGAGCGCAAAAAGTCTTCAGCCCTCTTCTCCAGTTTCCGTCGAGATTCGGTTATGTACCTACAGTTTCAAGTAAAATTTATGGTGCACCAACTACATATTTTTTCCATGAATATTGCTTAGAGACGAATTTAGGTTCCACGAAAGGAAGGAGAGAACCTTGTAATTTTAAGCGACAGCCTCGCGGTTATAAGCCTCGTTCTTACGTAGAAGGTGTTATTTCACCTTAGAAAATTTCACACGCATTAATCGGGAGACGAACCCATTCCACCTTAGGGAGAGGCATGACGGAGGGATGACATTTTAAGTCTATCCCCGATAACTTTCGGTGGACAATTAACGATAAAGCAGGGAAATCAAATGACCGTATGAGTTGTCGAGAACAGAGCAAGCAGTTTCACGCTCTCTCTCCAATCAAATCAGCATCTTGCTTCCCGGTCGAAACACATACGTTTCCAGACCCTTCGTGTCTAAGGCCCCTATTTAGACCTAATTAAGCATACTGGCGAATCCAGCGTTGCAAAAAATGTTGCCTTTCTGACTGCTAATCCTGCCGCCTGAATGAGAGCTATAATACGTAAATTGATTATATTGCACAACCTATCGCAGAGAAAAGTCCTCTCACTCACAAGGCGACATATTTCCGAAGTTTGACCAGTCATGCTCGCATCGTATTATTATTATTATTATTATTAATATTATTATGCCTTTATTGTGGTGACCTTAGGGCTCCTGGCCCTCTCTTACAGTTAACCATACACAATGCTACGTATTACAAGTAAACATTCATGTATGTAATACTTAACCTACCAAACTTAAATACACGCATTTAACTATTAACTAAGCTATAAATATTACATAGGACAATAACAATTTATGAAGGTTTAAGAAAGCATGTCTATATTCATTCACTCACACATTCATACACGAATTGTTCGTAAATGAATCACTTCATGGGGTCTGAGGACATCTGACAATTTCTAATTTTGCATGAAATGGAAGGAACTGTTTAGGTGCGGGAAAATGTCCGACTCGTTACAATGTTTAATTAAAAAGATACAGTCAGTCTGAGAGACTAGACTTCATATAATTTCAAATGACACATGCTACAAATGCTACACATGTTAGAAAGGCTCAGGAGGGCTTCTCGCTTCGCTCGAAGCCCCAGGACTCTTTCAACATACTCCATTACCCATTAACTTAGGCTTCCCGCGCGGGTAACGGAGAGTGGGAGGTGCACTCTGCTGCATGACGTCACGCACTCGCCGTCTCCGTATCGCATAACGCCAGACCTCAGGAGTAAACTCAGACTCAACAGACTCCATTACCCTTTAACATAGGCTTCCCGCGCGGGGAACGGAGAGCGGGAGGCGCACTCTGCTGCATGACGTCACGCACTCGCCGTCTCCGTATCGCATAACGCCAGACCCCAGGAGTAAACTCAGACTCGGTGCATATGCACTGAACAACATGATGACGTCATACACGCTGTAACCGTAACGCATAACGGTAGACCAAAGCCTAACGATGAAGTCGACAAGATCATTTGAAATGATAAAACGTCTGTAGCATAATAATTGTAAATGTAGATAAGCACACTGAATCTAAATTAAGCCTAAGTGAGCAGATCTGATGATGCTCGCTTAACAAACGAAACTAGTCGTCCAGTTTAGCCCCCCATTTGTATGAGAAGCGTTTTACTAAGTGTATAAATAATTATTTCAATTTATTACAGGCACAAAGAAATCCATTGTAATTCCCCACCTAATCTAATTGGCACCTTCGTGTTGACCGACTTGGCTTAGGCGGCAGCACGCCGGCCTCTCACCACTGGGTCCGTGGTTCAAATCCCGGTCACTCCATGTGAGATCTGTGCTGGACAAAACGGAGGCAGACAGGTTTTTCTCCGGGTACTCCGGTTTTCCCTGTCAACATTTCATTCCAGCAACACTCTCCACTATCATTTCATTTCATCTGTCATTCATTTAATCATTGCCCCAGAGGAGTGCGTCAGGCCTCGGCAGCCGGCACAGTTCATATCCTCGCCGCTTCTCCCAATAGGTATCTTACAAAATTAATATCTAACTCCTGGTCCTTGTTCTGAAATCTCCAGGGGGGGGGGGGGGGGGGGGGAACCTGCCCTGGCAAGGTTACTACAAGAGACAATTCTTGAACATACTGTGGCTTTCAGCGCACTGAATATAGATCGGATGAAGAGAGTCTTGAGAAAACATATCTGCTGGTATTCTCTGTCTTTCCACGGATATGAACAGGCACACATAACGAGCCCTTAACCTTAAAGCTCAAGTAATCCTTCTCTTATTCTGCAGCGATCCCTGAGTAGAATGAATAAACAGGAAGGAAGAAGTCGATGGCGGAAGTTAGTACAGCACGTAGTGACAGAGTTGTGTGGGTAACATTACCTGGCAACTAAACGAACCGGGACTAAACACGACTCGCAGGAAGAAAGAAAATTGCCAGAGTTGACACAAGCATGTTGTACAGGCGAGAGACCTGAGAAAAAAGTTGGAAATGTCTGGCAGGCAGTGATGCGATATGACTCGCAAAACAAGGACTACAAAGTCCCCCTACTAAATTGCTTCAACCCTGTTGACGATACGATACAAACTTCCCCACTTGAATTCTACTGGGACGTCTGGTAATAATCGTCTGGATTCTGGAAGTAGAATATTATATTCAATGTCTGTGATATTCCTTCCATCCAATTATTGAAAGATTATAATTTGTTTGGAATGTTTTTACTTTCACAATCAGGGTAATTTAACCCACCGTCGCGTCGGGCACAACTAACCTGTCAGATTAACCCTTGAAATGTATATGTATTAACATTATATTGAAAAGCCGCCAGTTGAATTAAATAAAACAAAGGAAAGTTTATTTTGACAATATTGGGGGGGGGGGGGATGTACTGCTCTGTTCCAAGCTCTGTGAACTTGCGGGGCGAGGTGACCCGGGAGGCGGGAAGAGAAGGACCTGTCAACAGCCCGCCGTGTAATCTGGAATTACTGTATATTCCAAGACTGCTACAGGCCGGACGTTTGTTTTAGACGATTGCCCTTGACCTTGTAGCCTGTAGGTGAGCCTACACACACTCACTCTCTCACCCTATCGTTTCACACTTGTCACCACCGATCTGATGTAATGGAATTCCAGACTTGAGCAGACAGTACAGTCCACATCGAAGTATTGTGTGTCGCGGAAGTACACGTTACGTAGTTACGAACAGAATGTCATTATATTTGCCAATGACTGTACTCCTAGCAGTAGTGTGAAACGGCTTAGTCAATCATCGGACCGCTTGGGGCAGCTGATAACAACACAGGTACTGTAGTAACTCGCCTCCAGGCTTCCATTAAGATTTTTCACTCGTCTAAAACAAACGTCCGGCCTGTAACATAGGGCCGTTACCTAAACCACTATGGTGTTGCGAATGAGTGAGTGAGTCAGCGACCAATGTATTTGGTTCTGTTACTACGCACAGACCGGGTACCTCCACATCACTCCTCATCGTACGGAGCTTGGACTCGAGCAGTACATACATGCGTAAACAAAAGCATAACTTACTTATATTTGCGTAATCGGGCGCACTTAATCTCGTATATGAATCGGCTCACCAAGCAGTAGCGAAGGACACTGAACGAAGGATGACCTCACCCTCACTCAACTGGCGGGGATATTGATTTATTTATTGATTGATTGATTATAGGATTGCACACATTGGACTATATAGTCCCGTTGGATGCATATAATTCGTTCTCATACAAAGAAAATACAGCATGAACAACAATCATTAAATTTAACAAACTACCCTCTCTGTCTGAAAAGTTCGGTGAATGGGTCTATATTACGAACGGATTGTTGGCTTACCTGAAACAGCCGTTACTCTCCTTCGATGTAATGCCCGTTGATGGTTATGCACTTCTGAGAACGACTGAACAAGTCCTGGAAATTCCTGGCATAGTCTTCTTAAGGAATAGCCTTCAGTTTGGGTCGTCAAAACCCTCAATTAAAAGCAAGAGAGAAGCGTGAATTTATGCAACCTGCCTTGCACACCTGATATACGGGCGGCAGAGAGAAGGGTGAATTTATGCAACCTAACGTGCACACCTGTTCGACAGGTGGCACTGAGAAAGATGAATGTTCCATGGAATGGAATGGTCCTGAAAACCATCGTCACGGGTGACGAGACCTGGTGCCTGAGGCACGAACTCGAAGGTAAGCGTCAAAGTATGGAGTGAGGGGTCCAGGGTCGCCGAAAAGCCCTGAAGTGCCAGAGGGTTTCGGACATTTCCGACATCCAACGTAATGTGACGACCCAACTGAAAGCTATCCCTCTGGAAGACTATGCCAGGACTTGTACAGCTGTTCTAAGAAGTGCATAACCATCCACGGAGATTACTTCGAAGGATAGTAACGGCTGTTTCAGGTAAGCCAACAATCTGTTCGTAATATAGACCCATTCACCGAACTTTTCAGACAGAGGGTGTATAATCTACAATAAAATTATCTATGTAACCTATCCATGATACGCTTGCTACAATCTCATAACCCCCTTTAATTGTCACTTATAGCCCCCCATTAATGCACTGGTAAGGTATCTCTTGAGTACTGATCTATGAGAATTCGCATTGATATAGCCTACAACTTGTACAGATTATAAATGTGTGATGCGGTACAAATGATTGATTTATTGAATTTGGCCGTACGATGGTGAGGTATCTGCATCGTGACTTCAGTGAATCTATTACATCGAACATGAACGTCCTCCATACGGGAAGAATGATTATAAAGATATGGTGGGGACGTTAGTAGGGGACATCAAAAACACTGATGTTAATTAAATATTATAGTTATGTGGTGAAAGACATTTGAAGTAAACTCACTGTGGTAGTGCTAGGAGATCTAAAAAATACCAATCTGTTTTACAAAATAGCTTTTGGACACCCCTTAAATTGTAAATTAACCATTCTGATGGCATAACTGCCTTTATTACAGTCTAGTTAACCACTGAAGAATTCAAAACGTCTGGTTCAAAATAATGGATTTTTTTAAGTACCGTCCCGGCATTTACCTTTATTAGAAACTAGCTGAAGTACCCGTGCTTCGCTACGCGTCATAATTAAATTGAAATGTGAAGGTCACAGTGTTAAAACAGGGGATAAGCGAGGTGCTGCGCAGAGGGAGATTAAGGATGGAACATTTTGTCCAACTACACTGCTCGGCGTTGACCCTGTTTTATAGCACAAATTTAGGTTTTACTCGCTAACCGTTGTAGATACCTTTCGGATAGAAAATGTAATTTTAAACCTCGTACATGCCATCAAAAGTTTGCTATTTCTTAGCGTTCTCTTTTTATTTGAAATGGAAATATGAAAGTTTTAAACCAAAGGGTGTAGAGACGTCACTAAAATAGTCGCCATCTTTAAATAGGGCAAAGTATTGAAATCAAAAGAAACCTATATGTTAACCAGGTAAACCAGCTACTTCCATGTAAAATTCATGTAAATCGGACCAGTGGTACTTGCGTGATTGAGTAATACACAGACACACACCATCTCATTTTTTGCCTCACTTTGCTCGCGTCATAGTCGTGTCATATTGTTATTCAATGAAAGGCAGGTTTAACACCGTTACCACCACTTTAGAACCTGAATATCCAAAAATCCCTCCTTAGTAGACGTTTTCGACACACAACAAACATATCCCCAAAATATCATTCTTCTAACTTTAATAGTTTGGGTTGGTCGATGAGAGTGAACATACAAAAATCCTTCCTTAGTGGACGTTTTTCTTCCAGAATTTCACCCCTCACCATATGCCCCTTAAATTGGATTTATGAAAAAACGGTCGAACACCTATTTATTTTAATTATTTATTTATTTATTTTTAATCTGATTGATTTCCTCCGAGTTTCAAACTCCTCGCCTATGTCGTTTAAGAGATACACGCTCCGTTAAGAATCTTTCAACCCCCACTTTTCATCCCTTTCACCTCATACTATACACTACATCGAAAAACCATTAGACATGTGTCAGCTTATTTTTAATGATTAGTATATATGCCAAGTATCACATCCCCAAATGAAACCACTCGTGAGATATTGTTATTCAACGAAATGCACGTTTACCCCCCTTAACACCTATTTAGAACCTGAATATTCAAAACTCTTTCCTTAGTGGACGATGAAACAAACGGTCGAACACCTACTTACTTATTTGAAAGCTGTTTTCCCCCTGAGTTTGATGAGTGAGTAAGAGAGTCAATCAGTTAGGACACTTTCTTTCCTGGTTTTTTCCCTAGAATTTCACCTCTCTCCAAGGGCCCCTTAAATTGGATTTATGAAAAAACGGTCGAACACCTATTTACTTGTATTTTAAGCTGATTTTCCCGCCGAATTTCAAACTTCTCGCCTATGTCGTTTAAGAGATACACGCTCCGTTAAGAATCCCTCAACCCCCAATTTTCACCCCTTTCACCTCATAATATACACCACATCGATGAACTCTTAGACATATGTCTGATTATTTTTAATGATTAGTTTCTATACCGAATATCACATCCCCAAAGAAACAAATCATGTGATATCGTTATTCAATGAAATGCACGTTTACCCCCTTAACACCTCTTTTAAACCCGAATAAACAAAAATCATTCCTTAGTTGACGTTTTCGACATTTCATGTTTCCAACATTAATAGTTTTCGCTGGGCGTGATGAGTGAGTGAGTCAGACAGGACATTTTCTTTCAATTATTTTTACCAGAATTTCACCCATCCCCATGGGCCCCTTAAATTGGATTGATGAAAAAACGCTTGAACACCTATTAACTTATATTTTAAGCTGTCTTTTTCCCCTGAGTTTGATGATTGAGTGAGTTAGTCAGTCAATTAGGACATTTTCTCTCCTTTCTTCCCCCAGAATTTCACCCCACCCCATGGGCCCGTTAAATTAATTTATGAAAAAACGGTCGAACACCGATTTACCTATTTTTAGCTGATTTTTTCCCCGCTGAGTTTTAAATTTCTCGCCTATGTCGTTTAAGAGATAGGCCTACACGCTCCGTTAGGAATCCTTCAACCCCCACTTCTCACCCCTTTCACCTCATAATAATACAATACATCGAAAAACCCTTAGACACATGTCTGCTTATTTTTAATGATTAGTTAATATGCCGAGTATCACATCCACAAATGAAACCACTCGTGAGATATTGTTATTCAATGAAATGCAGGTTTAACCCCCTTAAGACCCCTTTAGAACCTGAATATCCAAAAATCCTCCCTTAGTGTACGGTTTTGACATACAACGAACATATACCCAAAATGTCATGTTTCCAACTTCAATTTTTTTGGCTGGGCGATGATGAGTGAGTGAGTCAGGACATTTTCTTTCATTTTTTTTCTTCAGAATTTTACCCCTCCCGATGAACCCCTTCAATTTGATTGATCAAAAAAACATGGCGAATAGCTATTTACTTACTTTAAAGCAGTTTTTCCCCCTGAGTTTGATGAGTGAGTCAGTCAGTCAATCAGTTAGGACACTTTCTTTTCTGGTTCCCCCCCCCCCCCAGAATTTTACCCATACCCATGGGTCCCTTAAATTGGATTTATGAAAAAACGGTCAAACACATATTTACTTATTTTTATGCTGATTTTTTTCCGCTGAGTTTCAAACTCCTCGCCTATGTCGTTTAAGAGATACACGCTCCGTTAGGAATCTTTCAATCCCTACCTTTCTCCCCTTTCACCTCATAATATACACCACAACGAAAAACCCTCAGTCACATGTCTTCTTACTTCTTAATGATGAGTTTATATGCCGTGTATCACATCCCCCAATGAAACCAATCGGGGGATATTGTTATTCAATGAAATGCAGGTTTAACCCCCTCAAGACCCCTTTAGAACCTGAATATCCGAAAATCCTCCCTTAGTAGACGGTTTTGACAAACAATGAACATATCCCCAAACTGTCATGTTTCTAACTTCAATAATTTTGGCTGGGCGATGATGAGTGAGTCAGGACATTTTCTTTCAATTTTCTTTTTTCAGAATTTCACCCCTCCCCATGATCCCCTTAAATTTGACTTATGAAAAAACCGTCGAACAGCTATTTACTTACTTTAAAGCAGTTTTCCTCCTGATTTTGATGAGTGAGTCAGTCAGTCAATCAGTTAGGACACTTTCTTTTCTGTATCCCCCACCAGAATTTCACCCCTCTGGTGTATTCTTTGAATACACGGTACCTGAGATATAATCTTTATTGCTCTTTGCATGTTCATTTCTTCCTTCCTCTTTGTCAAACACCAACAGTGATCATTTGTTTTCTCCTTTATGTGCAAATCTCTTATATTTTGTATGAGTATGTTTCAGATATATATTCTGTGACCCACCTAGCGTCATATAACAACGAATCTCTGAAGCTCTTCAACTCTTCCTCGCGCAAGAGGAATTCCATATCCATTTGGCTACCAGATACTGTTGTCAACTCTTTGAAGACCAGCTCAGCAAAAGAAGATTATTTTTTTCTTTAAAGTTGGTTATGCTGATATGTATACCTTTTGTTTCCTACCCCCACTCTTTCCCCTTTTTCTTGGACCTTCCGTGCTTCGTTGAGCAAGTCTCACTTCTCCGTCTGCAGTTGACTCGTTCAGTCAAAGCTCCGCTCGAGCTTGCCTCCTCAAACCAAGAGGCTCACCCTCTTTTACGCCATGTTGGAACTCTAAGCATCAGTGAGGAACTTCGACTTCAACATGAAATCGAGATAAGTACCATTTTTAAAAAGTTTTAACCTCATCTTCATGGTTTTAACTTCCAAGTGCTTTTAATTATAATTTATAGGCAGTGTGAAATTATTTACTTTGGGGCAATAATCATTCTTCGTGGGATTTGCCATGTTGAGCTTTTTGCTTACATAAGCCAACCTTACTAAAAAAGAGCTTTTCTTAAGCGATTCAAACGAGAAATCCTCTCGCTACGTGGGATATTATCTAATACCCGCTGCCTATAATTATAAAGCTAGTTCCTCCGTTGGATTTTCTCAACCCCATTTTCTGCTAAGGTCGTTCTGGAACCTTCGAGATCTTGTTCTCTATCTGCAAGTCTTTCCGTCAAGTATTGTTCACGCACTTGTGAAAATGCTAGTTAAAATGAGGAATCTTCCTTACAAATTTTTGTAATAGCTAACTTTATTCCACCGCTGGAACCTCTGGAACATTCTATGGCGCATTTAATTGTAAATCACAACTTTTTCAAGAAATAGACTTTCACCTATATAGTGCAATCAGTTATCTCCATAATTGCAATAACTTTCTTTTTCATGAACTTTAGTGTTTCTATAGTGAACTTTGAATCAATCTTTACAGACTATAGTGATAATCAGTGCTTTCTCCACGTTTCTACCGCGTCGCGATCGTCCGGTTACATTAAATACGGCCATGAACATTGATCCTATATCCCAATGATCTTTCCTTAACCTTCTACTAACAACCATTATTTATAAAATTGTAACTTTCTATAAGGTGTTACTCACGAAGTGCCCTTCCAACTTTGCTAGTTTAACATTAATTAAATTCTGCATAATTGCTTGTGTGATACAAGTTTTAAATTCACGTTGTTCCTTTCCCATAATCAGGGAAAACAATTCTCTAAACTCTTGAGCGAGTCATGTTCAGGTTTCACGAAATGGAAACTGCCCCATTTTGCTCGTGATTCCTAATTAAACATAGGAAGTCTAGAAACTTCCTTTTCACTTTCTCCAGGTTTCACAGTAAGTGACCTGTCCTCCTTTGTATAATTCTCATATATTAACTCTGTATAAATATAAGAAGTTGTAGGAACTTCTATCTTATTTTTCACGTTGTTATTATTGTTATTTTCAAAATTGTCATATTCTCTAGAACATTCTCTCAAGAATTTCTTAAGGTACACTTTTTGTACTCCAATTCACGTTCAAGCTTTAATTATTTCATTGTTTATTGGTTTAAATCTTATAAAGATTTTAGAAACATGTAAGGTTTGAAACCTTAAAAATTGTCATTTGCCTGGAGCAATTTCTGAACGTTGTTGGAGGTCTGCGACCCCAAATTGTTAACTACATAGAACATATTTATTTGTTAAAGTTACGCTTCTTTGAATTGTTAAATAAATTAAATATTTGTTTTTGGATTCATCATTTCTCTGATACTACAGTTAGGCCGGATCCTGGCTTTCCTAGCTCCTCCTAGGTTTATGCCCTCGTTCATATACAATAAATCGTTTGCTCTCAGTCTTGTCAGACCATCACCCTTCCCTATAGTACTTTCATTCGTGCTTGGGAGGAAATACACTACAGCCTCTCTCTGGCAAACTGCCCAAGCCTTAGCTGCGGTTCCCGTTAGCCTCGACCAAGCTCGTACCTACGTTAGGTATCAAGGTGTTAATTTTCAGTGGCAACTGCCTCTAAAGGCATTTAAAGCTCAACTCATTAATTTTGTGGGACTCTCCTCCTATTTTTCTATCCTTTTTCTCCAATCCCAAATCTACTTCCTTCTCTTAATCATCTTCCCTTGGTGGGTGGGTTATTCCCTAGCCTATAATCTACCCAAAAAATTGGTACCAGAAACCCGGGAGAGTCCATTTGCTATGTCCATTGTTTGTCAAGTGTCATTTGACAATACTTTGCAAATTTTTAATATCTCCTTTGGATCTTTCAGCTATATCTACGTCATGCAAAGCCTGTGAACGGGAAAGAGGCCGCTCCTGTCTCCTTTGGGGTGTCCTGTTCTTTCTACTCTCTCGCTGTTGCCAACCTGACAGCATCTCCAAGGTTCTACAGTTTCGTGAGTTGTATTTCAATTTATTCTCTTTATCATGGCTCCTACTGAAAAAGATGAAACTCTCATTGCTAGACGTTCTTCTTATAAAGGGCAACTCACTAGATTCCGAAATTTTATCAACAAGTTAAATCCCACCGAGTGTGATTTAGATATCTTGACTCATCGCCTTAAGTTGTACGAACGGTCTTATGATTATTATGACCAAATTCAAACCGAGATCGAATCCGCTTGTCCAGAACTTCAATCGGATCGGGACGAGGTCGAACCCTTGTACTTTGAAGGAATTGCAAAGGCCCACCAACTGATCCGCAATATCTCAGAACCGGACACTAGGGTCATCAATCCGGCCCAGTTCGCACCCGCTTCAGTTCACGAGAACAAACCGAAACCGTTACTTCCTAAGATAAGCCTACCGCATTTCTCAGGCAAGGAAGGTGAATGGTATTCTTTTTACGAACTTTACTGCTCCCTAATTCATGAAAATATCGAGATCCCAGACATACATAAATTTTACTTCCTCCGTACGTCTTTGGAATCTGAGGCTTTGGCTTTGGTGGAGTCACTGCCTTTAAGCGCAGAGAACTACCACATCGCCTTTAATCTCCTTAAAGAGAGATATGGCAATTTACGTTTGAGTGTAGCTCGTCATATCCGCTGTCTCTTCAACTTACCAGCCGTCAAACCTAATGACGTCACATCTTTAAGAGACCTCTTAGATTCTATGCAGTTAAATGTCAGAGCGTTATACCAACTAAAACAGCCTGTCCAAACATGGGACACCATACTTATTCACCTAGCTACATCAAGATTCGATTTTTCGACACTGAAGGCCTGGGAGATCGAACTCGCTCGCAAGGAAGAATTTTCCTTCGAACACCTTATCTCGTTTCTCAACAGTCGATGTCAATTCCTTACAGCACTCGCATTTCAGTGCGAAAAAGTCGAAACGAATCCTCAGTGTCAAATTTTTGAAAAAAAAACTTGCTTCTTCAAAGGGACATCAGCCCCCATTTGTCGAAAACAGACAAACCCGTTCTTCTTTCAATAATCCAAGAGAAGATATCAGGCCGCTTAATAAATCTTTAAAATGCACGCTCTGTAAAAAGCTTCACACATTGTATTTGTGCAAATCCTTTAAAGAATTGTCTGTCGAAGATCGAAGGAAGTTTGTCTTGAATAGCAAACATTGTTTCAATTGCTTATCACCTAAGCATTCTTCTTCGAACTGTACGTCATCAAATCTCTGTTTCCATTGTAAAAAACCGCATCATTCTTTATTGCACGTTCACGATAAATCGAGGTCATCAGTACCTGCCTCTTCAAGCTCCATGCAGAGCAACTCCGATCAAACTAAAGCTTCTTCCTGCATTTCCAACGCCGACACTTCTCATAGTGCGCAAACCCTGTTGACCACTGTACAATTTGAAATCCATGATAAATTTGGAAATTGGTTGCGAACCCGTGGTCTTCTCGATTCCGCTTCAACGCACAACTTTGTTTCGCAATCGTTGATTAAAAAACTAGGTCTTTCGTCATCGCCTACTTCTATCAATGTGACAGGCATTGACAATTTGAAAACTCAAGTTTTGCAGTCTTCAAAATTGAAAATCAGAGACGTTTGCCAAAGAAACACCAATCTTAATTTAAACTGTCTCATTCTTACCAGTATTGGCAAGGACACTCCAAGTCACTCCATTAATACTTCCGGTTTAAACATTCCCTCGCACTTAAGGTTAGCCGATCCTCAGTTTAATGCTCAAGGTCCCATTGATGTACTTTTCAGTGCCAATATTTTTTGGAAGTGCCTTCGCAAACAAACACGCAAGTTATCCTCAACCGTGGTCGCCAGAGACACCGATTTTGGTTGGGTTATTACTGGTGAAATCAAACATACCAGTGTTCAAACCAAAGCGCAATGTCATTTCGTTACAGCTGACATAAATCCCATTTCTGAAAAAGTGAACGCTCATGTTTCAGATCTCAATATTTTTGAAAACCACTTGTCGAAACGATGTTTTATCGTGAACAACTGCGCTACCTCTGTAAGTTGTTTAAATGGTTTTTCCTTCTTCCCGCACAAGATGGCCATTCAAGTTCGCCTCGCTTTGTGTTATTTCGTCTATCTTCTTACGTCATTTTTATAGCAGTTAATTGCTTAAACTTTTTTTCGAAAACTATCTTCCCCTGGTGTAAAACCATGGCTATCAGTCACCATCACTTTGCTGTAAGCTATGTTTCACTTCTTTCGCTATGTAGAAGGATGGCCACGGCCGGCTCCTCCCTCCTTCCTCACAATTGGAAGTTGCTTTTGAAACCGATTGAAAATCTGAATTCTATTGCATCTAGAATAACTATTCTTATGCATAACCTTCTTCTCAATGTCCCAGCTTGTCTTCTTTGCTCGGAAGAATTAAGCTTCTTTTTGTTGAAAATTGTCCGATTTCGTGATCCTCTCAATTATGCGAAATTGATTTCCTACTTTATTTCATATAGCTTTAAATTGCTTGTTCACGTCCAAGTTACGATTGACTGCACTCCGTTCAACCTGAATATCTGCTTTAAGTTACAGCTGACTCAATTAGTGTGTGTGCACTTTGAACTGCTTGTTTTTCAGACTTGTTTGTATACCAGTCTGAGGAATGCCCAGTTGTTGTTTATTTCCTGTACGCTTGACACAGTTCAAAGCAAGTTTCTCTTATCTCAACTTTGGCTGATTGCCAAGCATTGTCTGGCGAGTTGCTACTACAAGTACAGAAGCCGTTTACCTACTTCCCAAAATAAACTTGTTCCGCTTAAGGACTCGGTCAGCTATTTATATGTCTTATCTCGTTGTACTATGTGTGTCAAGGCCGCGCTTGTTTACGTCTCTCACTTACTCACGCTCGTATCTTACAATTGTTTCGATTCTTGCTTCAAAACTTCGTTGCGTATTTCTCACGCGTTCATGTATTCCACTTTGCTTATATATTTTGCGATCTTAATGTTCATTGATGAACAAACTTGTTTTTTCTCGACGTCACATTCGATGTGTTTTTGTAATCATACTTGTCATGTCACGTTTTTCGCTGACTTAAGTATTTTTCTGAGTAACCCCTTTGATACTCATTATAACCTGAGGTCATTGTTTATGACTACTCATTTGTTACCTATGGCGTTCTTGCTTTCTACTCGCATAGTTCCTTTGTTTATTTGGTATATTCTTGTCCTGAATAGATGTACTTGTTTCTATACGCTTTGTTTAAACATGCCAATTCTTCTTTCTCATCGTATCGCAATCTTTACTAGTGCTTTATTTCCCTCAGCTTCTAGTTATTTCGTGATTGAAAGTGTCGTTAATTCTCACCTTTTAACTCCGCTTTCTAATGACCCTGATGACCTCCTTCCACTCACACCTGGTCACTGTCTTACACGCACTTCTCTCTCTGCCCATCCTCCCCTTCCTAATTCTTTCAGGGATTCTGATTTACCTATCGCTTGGCGGAAACTTGAAGCCCTCCGTAATTCTTTTTGGAAGAGATGGAACTTGGAATATTTAACTTCCTTGCAACGGAGGCAGAAGTGGTTTCTTTCCAGTCCCGACATTAAAGTGGGAGACTTGGTCTTAGTTAGGGATGTTTCACCCCCCCCCCCCCCTAGTCTGGCCTTTTGGAAAAGTGACCGAGTGTTACCCTGGAAGAGATAGGAGAGTCAGGCTATTCAGAGTCTTGACCAATAATGGTCAGATCACAAGACTAATCTTCGGCAATCGTTTATTACTGTACTTGTTTTTCTTGCTCGCTGTTGGTGTCTGCCCCGCCAGTATGGTGTATTCTTTGAATACACGGTACCTGAGATATAATCTTTATTGCTCTTTGCATGTTCATTTCTTCCTTCCTCTTTGTCAAACACCAACAGTGATCATTTGTTTTCTCCTTTATGTGCAAATCTCTTATATTTTGTATGAGTATGTTTCAGATATATATTCTGTGACCCACCTAGCGTCATATAACAACGAATCTCTGAAGCTCTTCAACTCTTCCTCGCGCAAGAGGAATTCCATATCCATTTGGCTACCAGATACTGTTGTCAACTCTTTGAAGACCAGCTCAGCAAAAGAAGATTATTTTTTTTCTTTAAAGTTGGTTATGCTGATATGTATACCTTTTGTTTCCTACCCCCACTCTTTCCCCTTTTTCTTGGACCTTCCGTGCTTCGTTGAGCAAGTCTCACTTCTCCGTCTGCAGTTGACTCGTTCAGTCAAAGCTCCGCTCGAGCTTGCCTCCTCAAACCAAGAGGCTCACCCTCTTTTACGCCATGTTGGAACTCTAAGCATCAGTGAGGAACTTCGACTTCAACATGAAATCGAGATAAGTACCATTTTTAAAAAGTTTTAACCTCATCTTCATGGTTTTAACTTCCAAGTGCTTTTAATTATAATTTATAGGCAGTGTGAAATTATTTACTTTGGGGCAATAATCATTCTTCGTGGGATTTGCCATGTTGAGCTTTTTGCTTACATAAGCCAACCTTACTAAAAAAGAGCTTTTCTTAAGCGATTCAAACGAGAAATCCTCTCGCTACGTGGGATATTATCTAATACCCGCTGCCTATAATTATAAAGCTAGTTCCTCCGTTGGATTATCTCAACCCCATTTTCTGCTAAGATCGTTCTGGAACCTTCGAGATCTTGTTCTCTATCTGCAAGTCTTTCCGTCAAGTATTGTTCACGCACTTGTGAAAATGCTAGTTAAAATGAGGAATCTTCCTTACAAATTTTTGTAATAGCTAACTTTATTCCACCGCTGGAACCTCTGGAACATTCTATGGCGCATTTAATTGTAAATCACAACTTTTTCAAGAAATAGACTTTCACCTATATAGTGCAATCAGTTATCTCCATAATTGCAATAACTTTCTTTTTCATGAACTTTAGTGTTTCTATAGTGAACTTTGAATCAATCTTTACAGACTATAGTGATAATCAGTGCTTTCTCCACGTTTCTACCGCGTCGCGATCGTCCGGTTACATTAAATACGGCCATGAACATTGATCCTATATCCCAATGATCTTTCCTTAACCTTCTACTAACAACCATTATTTATAAAATTGTAACTTTCTATAAGGTGTTACTCACGAAGTGCCCTTCCAACTTTGCTAGTTTAACATTAATTAAATTCTGCATAATTGCTTGTGTGATACAAGTTTTAAATTCACGTTGTTCCTTTCCCATAATCAGGGAAAACAATTCTCTAAACTCTTGAGCGAGTCATGTTCAGGTTTCACGAAATGGAAACTGCCCCATTTTGCTCGTGATTCCTAATTAAACATAGGAAGTCTAGAAACTTCCTTTTCACTTTCTCCAGGTTTCACAGTAAGTGACCTGTCCTCCTTTGTATAATTCTCATATATTAACTCTGTATAAATATAAGAAGTTGTAGGAACTTCTATCTTATTTTTCACGTTGTTATTATTGTTATTTTCAAAATTGTCATTTTCTCTAGAATATTCTCTCAGGAATTTCTTAAGGTACACTTTTTGTACTCCAATTCACGTTCAAGCTTTAATTATTTCATTGTTTATTGGTTTAAATCTTATAAAGATTTTAGAAACATGTAAGGTTTGAAACCTTAAAAATTGTCATTTGCCTGGAGCAATTTCTGAACGTTGTTGGAGGTCTGCGACCCCAAATTGTTAACTACATAGAACATATTTATTTGTTAAAGTTACGCTTCTTTGAATTGTTAAATAAATTAAATATTTGTTTTTGGATTCATCATTTCTCTGATACTACAGTTAGGCAGGATCCTGGCTTTCCTAGCTCCTCCTAGGTTTATGCCCTCGTTCATATACAATAAATCGTTTGCTCTCAGTCTTGTCAGACCATCACCCTTCCCTATAGTACTTTCATTCGTGCTTGGGAGGAAATACACTACAGCCTCTCTCTGGCAAACTGCCCAAGCCTTAGCTGCGGTTCCCGTTAGCCTCGACCAAGCTCGTACCTACGTTAGGTATCAAGGTGTTAATTTTCAGTGGCAACTGCCTCTAAAGGCATTTAAAGCTCAACTCATTAATTTTGTGGGACTCTCCTCCTATTTTTCTATCCTTTTTCTCCAATCCCAAATCTACTTCCTTCTCTTAATCATCTTCCCTTGGTGGGTGGGTTATTCCCTAGCCTATAATCTACCCACCCTCCCCATGGGCCCCTTAAATTGGATTTATGAAAGAAACGGTCCAACACATTTACTTATTTTTTATGCTGATTTTTTCCGCTGAGTTTCAAATCCTCGCCTATGTCGTTTAAGAGATACACGCTCCGTTATGAATCTTTCAATCCCCACTCTTCACCCCTTTCACCTCATAATATACACCACATCGAAAAACCCTCAGACCCATGTCTTCTTATTTTTAATGATGAATTTATATGCCGAGTATCACATCCCCCAATGAAACCAATCGGAAGATGTTGCTATTCAATGAAATGCAGGTCTACCCCCTTAACACCCCCTTTAGAACCTGAATATGCAAAAATCCTCTCTTAGTGGGCATTTGCGTCCTTTGAGGAAGCTGCATACCAAATTTCATTCCAATCCGTTCGGTGGTTTCTGAGATTTCGTGATGAATGAATGAGTGAGTGAGTGAGTGGTATTTGACAAATGTATAGTAGAAGATGGTGTCAAGTCTTTGTTACACTAAACTCGGTTGACAGTGCTGTGTGAGCAGTTGAGTAACTAACGGGATTTCAAGTAAAGATCCTCATTTTTTATACCGGTAGTGCAGAGCGCAAATGGCATCCAGTCGGCCGTGTCTCGACTTGAGCTATGTTGCCATGGAAACTATCTGCCTTGCCATTCCTTCATGAGTATATTTTATGATTTGATTAGCCTGTGCTTGAGTGCAAAAGGGCAGAAATCAGAAGAATGAGAAAGACTATCGAAAATTCATGTAGCCAGCGGTTTGTTCTGGGTCCTAAACTATGTGTATACAAAATTTGGTTGAGATTGGTGGAACGGTGTAGATTTGTATACGGAACAGACCCACCCACATACATACATACATACAGACTTTCACTTTTATATATAAGATGGGAAACCACGAAAAACCACTTCTCTGATAGGCGAGCTTGAAATCGAACCCACCCCTACTCAGGTTTGCCTCATAAGGCCGAGTAGCCACCGTTCCACTCCTCAGACCAGAATTAAATGTATTGACAGAGTCGGGAATATAACCCGGACCTTAGGGGCATCAGCCAAGAATGGTAGCCGCTACACCATAAAGTGGGCCTCCCAATGTCTTATGTATTTAAATATTCCATTGATGTAAAATTCCCAACATTATTAAAGAATATGGTCCTTATGACATACTGAGTAATAGTGATATCAGATAACAAAAGACATTAAAGGATGATTTTCATCATGGGTCAGTACTTAACTCACTTCATATACATCTTAGATATCCCAAATATAGGCTACCCGACACATTTTATGGAATATTTGTGTGTCCTGATAGCTGGGCTTGTTGCGGAAGATCCAAGATCAAACAAACCGAAGAGATACGCATATAGAATATAACTGTCTTGGAGGGTAAGAGTTGAACATCGAAACCTACTATGGCGTAGTGGTTTCGCAAACTTCGATTGAAATGAAGATATTCAGGCTCGAGTTCCGATGATGGTCTCATTTTCCACACTTAAACTTCAATGTACACTGCCGGGGGGGGGGGGGGGGGGGGGGAATCCCAACACCATGAAATAAGGAATTTAGAGTGCGGAAATTTCGGCAATATATTTGGCGAGGTAACATATTTAATTGATTAAGGGTACAAGATACCAGGTTAATGCCCGCGCGAGAAAAGCCATCGCAAATGTGCCATGCTGGTCCATTAATAACCGGTATAATCGCCAGACCGTTGAATGCAGGCATGCAAACGTGCATGCATTGTGTCGTACAGGTGCCGGATGTCAGCGTGTGGGATGGAGTTCCATGCCTGTAGCACTTGGTTGGTCAATTCTGAGACGGTTAATGCCGGTTGTGGATGACACTGGAGTTGTCGTCCGATGGAGTCCCATACGTGCTCGATTGGGGACAGATCGGGGGATCGAGCAGGCCAAGGCAGCATGTCGACACTCTGTAGAGCACGTTGGGTTACAACAGCGGCATGGGTAGGGTGAGTTATCCTATTGGATAACGCCCTCGGGAATGCTGTTCATGAATGGCAGCACAACAGGTCGAATCACCAGACAGATGTACACATCTGCAGTCAGGGTGCGTGGGGTAACCACGAGTTTGCTCTTGCTGTCATAGGAAATTTCTCCCCAGACCAGAACACCCGGTGTAGATTCGGTGTGTCGACGCCGCAGACAGGTGGAATGCTGGCGCTCACCTGGCCTCCTTCCAACCAACACACGGCCATCACTGGCACCAAGGCAGAATCTTCTTTCATCGGAAAACACAATGGACTACACGCCACAAGGCGTCTGGTTCGAAGCTGTCCTTCAAGTAACCGATATCGAACAGTTCGTTGCGTCACTTGCCGCTCGAATTGCTGCTGCAAACGCCGTACGATGCGCCAAAGCCATACGCCGAATACGGAGGTCCTCCCCCTCAGTGGTGTCATGGGGACGTCCGGAGCCCGATCTTCTTGCGACCGTACCTTCTCGTGGTGACTGCTGCCAGCACGCATGCACAGTGGAGACATTCCTGCTAAGTCGTTCTGCAATAGCGCGAAAGGAAAATCTAACTTCACGTAGCCCTATTACACGGCCTCGTTGAAACGCAGTGAGCTGTTGATACTGGCCTCTTCGTCGTCAAGGCATTCATGGCCCACTCACAGTCACTTCGTCCAATATCACAGGTAACTAACGCTCTCACACATTACAGCCCGTATTTAAAGCAAACCTGAAGTGCAAAGTCATGGGGCCACTACTAGCGCCACGTTTAAGTGATTTGCGGGAAATTTGAATCAACAGTCATATTTCAGATGTATTAACACGCCTACCAACGTTCGTTAATCTAGCACAACCCCTTCTTGGTGTTGGGATATTTTTTTCCGCCAGTGTATATCCACCTTAAGACAGGTGATATTCCAAAATCAGTATATCTACACCTTGCTATGTCCGTTTCTATAGTCAGGGATCAGATACGATAGTTAGAAACTTTTTACGATTGGATGTCCTTCCGGGCACCAACCTCTAGAGGTGTTAATGGGATATGTAATAAATGTCGTCGTCGACACCCCCCCTCCCCCCCCCCCCCCCGCGTCATCAAGTTCGGAGTAGGGCTGGTATTTTTAGCCCATTTTCAATTTTGAAAAAATAGGCTTATGAGATCACATTTTGTCCGTTTGTCTGTGTGTGCGTGTGTGTGTGATGGTGTGTGTCCCCCCCCCCCTAATAACTCCTAAACGGCTGGAGCGAATTCAATGAAACCCGGTAAGTTCATGGCCCTATCCGGAAGACCCCGATCGTGCCCTTCAAATTTTGTTACGTCTCACCAATCCAACATGGCGGCTGTGCGAAATATTTAACCAGCATTCAATATCTCCCAAACTATTACCAATATCACCCTGAAATTTTGTACGGAGATAAAGGGCACTACTGGAAGTTCATCTATAAGACTTTCAAAAAACGGTTAACTACAAAACGAACATGGCGGCCAAGCGAATTTGAAAATTTCAAATAGACCTTTCTCGCGATTTAATGTTCCAAACGCAATGAAACTTGGCACAGGAAAAGTTTATACATATTGTAATGCACTGGTATCTAATTTAGTTCAATTGTTACATAACCTCAAGATGGCGACTGTGCGAATTTTTAAATTAAGTTTTCATTTCTTGTGTCGTAATCATGCGATCGAAGTGAAAGTTTGAATAATGAACCTACGCAATAATTTTCCTTCAATGGTACATGACTCTATGGCCTATACATTTAACAATCCAACATGGTGACCATCCGAAATATTTAGACGGCTCTGAATATCTACGAATCTATTATAGCAATCAAACTGAATTTTTAATGTTCATAGGGGCTATAAACATAAGTTCACCCATAGGACTTTCAATAACCTGGTGATCACAAATCCAACATGGCGGCGACGCGATGTATAAATATTCACATGGACGTTTCTCGCAATTTAACCATCCGATTGCAGTGAAACTTGGTACAGTAAATCCTTATAAGAATGTTAATCTACTGGCATCAAATTTATTTCCATTGTTTCCATAACCACAAGATGGCAGCTGTGCGAAATTTTAAAATCTCCTAGTTACTTCTTGTGTCCTAATCATGCGATTGAAGTTTGAATGCTACACGTACACAATAATCTTCATATAACAGTACATAACTCTAGGACCTACATATATAAAATCCAACATGGCGACCGTCCGAAATATTTAGTCGGTTCTCAATATCTACGAATCTATTACAGCAATCAAACTGAAATTTTGTATGTTGATAGTGGCAATTAACATGAGTAGGATATATGAAAATAGGCTTTATAGTTCTTCACGGAACTACTTGTTAATATATTACGTTTAGTTATCGAATAATCGACTAAACAATGCAGATAAATCGGTCAATTGATATAAATAACGATTAATCGATTGATCATCCAATCGAATAATCGATTGGTCAAAGAATTGATTAATTGTTTTGTCGATCAATCGATGTATTTTGCTCCTTTCACTACGCTCTCACTGAAGCAAATCAGATTTGAATGAAGAAAATCCACAGCCTGCTTCCAGTCTCCGACCGGGTCAGGAATGGAATGAATGAAGCCCCCATCTAGCGGCGAGGATATGAACTGTGCCGGCTGCCGAGGCCTGACGCACTCCTCTGGGGCAATGATTAAATGCATGACAGATGAAATGAAATGATAGTGGAGAGTGTTGCTGGAATGAAATGTTGACAGGGAAAACCGGAGTACCCGGAGAAAAACCTGTCTGCCTCCGTTTTGTCCAGCACAGATCTCACATGGAGTGACCGGGATTTGAACCACGGACCCAGCGGTGAGAGGCCGGTGTGCTACCGCCTAAGCCACGGAGGCCAAAGCAAATCACATTTATTTAATTAAAATATATTGTATTATATATTCATAAATCATGTACTGTACATACTTCAAAAAATTAAGGCTAAAACAAGATAAAACAAAAAGTTCATGTCGTAAATTGTAAACATTGAATAAGATATCAAAACCTTAGCTGAAAACTCTTCGTTTTTCTTTTCCGAAATACTTCCCAAATTGATCGATGTTTGTCCTTCCACTGTCACTGACCCTGATTTGGTTATTGTTAACATAAACAAGGAAAGACACTTTTTTAGCCTAAAAAATAACTCTCATAGATACTACACATCATTCCGAAAATAAGCGTAACTCAACTTAAGCGAAGACCTTTCATTTAAACTTAGTTTCTTATCTCGTGTCGACTAATCAATTAATAGATTTTTCGGTTGGCCGATTAATCGATAGAACGGTCAATCGATTAATCGATTAATCTTTTTCGATCACTTGCAAATTATCCGAATAATCGATTATTAATCGATTAACCAAATATCGCTTATTACCGCCTCTAGTTTGGAGATAGCTTGTCAACATAGTTTTGCGGTATGCTACAGTGTACTCTATAATCATTCCTAGGAATTTAACGACCCTTGAAAATAGTTTCTAGAATTGGGTACTCCAATCTAAGGACTGCTGTTTGTAGGAAGTAGAGTGGTGAGAGGAAGAGACGATTTACGCAATCTAGCACTGGTGACATGAAGCAAGACTGCGGACAGGAGCAATCAAGTTAGCAGAGCCGGCAGAGAATTGCATTGAATTGAAAGCCTCACCGCGACGAGACATGCATGCGCTCTCTCCATCTTCTACTCCACTTCTTCACCTGCACCCAATTATTGGAACTCTCAACTTTTGTTAAATGAAACACAGGGTGGGGCGTAAACACCTACGCTTTTTAAAATAATCGGAACAAGATAATTGGTCACTGCTCACAGAGCCCACGTGAGAATTCTGGCACTAAGAAGGATGTTTCCCAGACACCTTATCTCACGTATGGCGACATGCAGTGCCCGCCCGTTCACCAGCCCTCACAGCGCCTGACTTTTTTGGGGAGAGTGGGATACGTGAAGCAGACGATGTACGAACCAAGTCCAGCAACAATCTTGGAGCTGAAGCATTGCATTTGAGTGGTCATAGGGAAGATCCCACAGAACGCTCATTGGCGAATAATGCATTCTATTCCCACGTGCCCGCTTCGTTACGTAGTGGCTAGCACTCTTGGCTGTCACAGCGGAAGCCCGGGTTCGATTCCTGATTCTGCCAAGAAATTCAATTCTGGTCCGAGGACTGAAACTGGGATTATCGTGAGACAAAACTGAGGAGAGGTGGGTTTGATTCCCACCTCAGCCATCCCACTTCTACTCCTGGTAAGTGTCGGGATGGTTCCTAACTTAAGACCATGCCACGTTCTTCCACATCACAGTCTCAATCGCAAATATACTACTGCAACTAAAGACACCACATTAATACAAGTTATCAGACAAAATAGCAAAATACACACAGACCCAAGTACACAGGGCTCAATGGCCACGATGTCACAAACCTCTATATGAATCAACAACAACAACAATTATTAGGGAGGGTGACCCGGGACTCGAAATTAAGTGTGTCTGGAAGGAAATAGAAAACTGTCAAGAAAACCACACTACCATGTCTAGTCGTGGAGTGTGCCCTAAACCACTCGCCTAAGCTGGTGGGAGGTAGAGTAACTTGAACATCGTTATTTCTCCCTCAGTCTGTCCGGTTATCAGCCTGGAGGCTGGTTGGATCCTCAAAAGACACCACCATAGTTTATGTAGGTAACAATCCCAAAATATCTCTATAATGAGGCATACTAGGCAAGGTGAGGAGTGAGGTAGTTTTCAATTACTCTTCTCACTGAGCCATTCCAACAGCACTGAGCCCATAAGTAAAGTCCTGCGCAGATGCGGTTATCCGCAGATATCCCCAATTGTTTTCACCAAACGGAAATAGTTTGCATGGCTGTGCGGATAGCAGAAAACCTGCGGATAATGTTCGGAGTAAATATGCGGATACTTTTTAGAACACAATCCAAACTTGTTTAGTATTATTACTAGGATCCGGATGTTTATTATGACATATCATATTTTTCATTTTGTATTTTTTATGACAAATGATTTAAGCTAATCTCATTCAAATTATAGCGTTAAGCATAATTAACACTCCGAACTGAAAAAGATTGCAAATCTGGCTGTAAACATTCATTTTAAACATAGCACATGACTTACATTGCCTAGGGGAACGACTTTTTGATGTGTAACATCTTTCCTTTCGGTTGATGGATATTTTTGTGGGAGTGATTTTGAACAATGGGACGGAAGTGGATCGGACGGAAGTGTGTAAGACCCACTGCCAGCTGGATCGTATCCCTCCTGGACATTCATCAACACACAAAAATCTTTTTATTTACACACTTTTTTTTTTTTTTTTTTTTTTTAGCGTATGGCTTTTAGTGCCGGGAGTGTCCGAGGACATGTTCGGCTCGCCAGTTTTGTAGCTGCTTCGAGACGGACACCCAATGGGTGAGCTACAAGTACCGTTGGGGAGGAGAGTTGGAAGGGAGGGTCGAGGAGTTGGAAGGTAGCGGCTGTGGCCTGTAGTTAAGGACCAACCCCGGCATTTGCCTGGAAGGAAGATGGGAAACCACAGAAGACCATCTTCAAGGTTGCCGGTGGGGGGATTCGAACCTCCTCGCCTCCCGGATGTGAGCGACTGCCAACAGTCATGCCGCAACGACCTCGGCTAACTCACCCGGTTATTTACACACTAATAATACATAACAATTCCAAGACTCTCTTTTTTTCTTCACTGCCTACTGGATATTTCTACTCTCACACTGCCTTCTTGATTGTTCTCGCACTGCCTTCTTGATACTCTTCTGTTAAACATATCAATATGACTCATTTTAACAGAATCCATAAGAAATTACGTGTTGGTCTGTGAATCGAGAGGTCCGGGAACTGGGCAAGCCTTTCATGATCTACTGCTGTGCACATTGCATTTACTCGCAAGTTGGCCTATTTATAAGGAATTTAAGGTTATGAGCGGTGTCGCGTCTATTAATCTAGCTGACCTACATCGTATTCTTTATTTAGGCTAGTGCTGGTGGAAGCTACAAATCATCTAATAAAATGAGTTCCGTATTATAAACTACAATATCTGTAAAATAACTCCCTTTTACAATAGATTAATATTTGTGCCAATAATAATAAAATACCGATGTATCAACAATTTCACGTGAGGTTTCTTCTATGTCAGATGTTACACATCATATGCGACTACTGTAAGACTCCTAAGTTTCTTAGCCTACTTTTCCCATTTTGTAACAAGTAGTTCCGTGAAGAACTCTACAGCCTATTTTCATATATCCTACATATGTTAACTGCCAATATCAACATACAAAATTTCAGTTGGATTGCTGTAATAGATTCGTAGATATTGAGTACCGACTAAATATTTCGGATGGTCGCCATGTTGGATTTTATATATGTAGGTCCTAGAGTTATGTAATGTTACATGAAGATTATTGTGTACGTGTAGCATTCAAACTTCAATCGCATGATTAGGACACAAGAAGTAACAGGGAGATTTTAAAATTTCGCACAGCTGCCATCTTGTGGTTATGGAAACAATTGAAATAAATTAGATGCCAGTGGATTAACATTCGTAAAAAGATTTACTGTACCAAGTTTCACTGCACTCGGATGGTTAAATTGCGAGAAACGTCCATGTAAATATTTATACTTCGCGTCGACGCCATGTTGGATTTGTGATCACCAGGTTATTTAAAGTCCTATAGGTGAACTTAAGTTCATAGCCCCCATGAATATAAAAAAATCAGTTTGATTGCTATAATAGATTCGTAGATATTCAGAGTCGTCTGAATATTTCGGATGGTCGCCATGTTGGATTGTTAAATGTATAGGCCATAGAGTCATGTACCATTGAAGGAAAATTATTGCGTAGGTTCATTATTCAAACTTTCACTTCGATCGCTTGATTACGATACAAGAAATAAAAACTTAATTTTAAAATTCGCACAGCTGCCATCTTGAGGTTATGTAAACAATTGAACTAAATTAGATACCAGTGCATTACAATGTGTATAAACATTTCCTGTACCAGATTTCATTGCGTTTGGAACATTAAATCGCGAGAAGGTCTATTTAAAATTTTCAAATTCGCTTGGCCGCCATGTTCGTTTTGTAGTTAACTGCTTTTTGAAAGTCTTATAGATGAACTTCCATTAGTGCCCTTTATCTACGTATAAAATTTCAGGATGATACAGCTAATAGTTTCAGAGATATAGAATGCCAGTGAAATACTTCGCTCATCCGCCATCTTGTGGTTATATAAACAATTGAACCAAGTTAGATATCGGTGCATTACAATGTGTATAAACATATACTGTGTTTGGTTGGTTAAATCGCGAGAAACGTCCAATTAAATGTCGCAAATTTGCGTGGCCGCCATGTTGGTTTTGTAGTTACCAGGTTTTCAAAAGTCACATAGGTGAACTTCTAGTCGTTCCCTTTATCACCGTAATAAATTCCAGGGGGATATCGGTAATAGTTTCGGAGATATTGAGTGCTGGTGAAATATTTCGCACAGCCGCCATGTTGGATTGGTGGGACGTAACAAAATTTGAAGGGCACGGTCGAGGTCGCCCGGAATAGTACTATGAACTTACCGAGTTTCATTGAAATCACTCCAGATGTTTAAAAGTTATTAGGGGGGGACACACACACACCTCACACACACACACACGCGCGCACACACACGGACAAAAGGTGATCTCATAAGCCTATTTTTTTTTTCAAAATTGAAAATAGGCTAAAAATGAGGATAAAATAGACTTATGAGATCGATCCGGGAAAATGTGTGTCTGGTCTGTCTATTCTTCAAATGTCTAAATGTGTTTCTTTAATATGTTATGCTTTATCTTATTAAAATATTATTGTAATGCCAGTAGATTAGGATTACAAACGTGCGGATGCGGATAGCGTATTGTTTATCCTCGCAGGACTCTACCTATAAGTAGAATCTTCCACAGAATCCACTGGAACTGAATGTTGTCATTCACCACCTCCCAAACCTCAGCAGTTTCCATAATATAATCACTGACATAAATGACTTGTTTCATTTGAGGGGCTTGGACATTGGGTCATTTAGCTCCTTGTAGTTGGACGAGTGTGGAATTTAGTTTGATAACCTGTGTTATTGTGATAGCCATATTAGTGTGTGTATTTGTAATTAAGGTGAGGATTAAGAAAGAAACGGTCGTGGCTTTAAATTAGGAACCATCCCGGCATTCGCCTGGAGTAGAAGTGGGGAAACCACGGAAAAAACACTTCCAGACTGGTTGAGGTGGAATTCGAACCCACCTCTTCTAAGTTTTGCCTCACGAGGCTGAGCGAACCCCGTTCCAGCCCTCCGGTAGCCGCTACACCAGGATGTATGCATTTGAAATTCAGACTAGGATTGAGAAGGAAGTAGCCGTGGCCCTTGATAGGTACCATCCCGGGATTTGCCTAAAGTAGAAGTGGGGAAAATAGGAAAAAGCATTTCTAAGATGGCTGAGGTACGAATCGAAGCCACCTCTTCGCAGTTTTGTCTCATGTGGCTGTGTACCCCGTATCAACGCTCAGACCAGAATTAAATTTATTGGCAGTCAGGAAACGAAGTCAGGACCTTTATGATTGGAGTCTCACAATATATAGGCCTACCCCGACATTTCAGAAGACAGCTAATAAGTGTGAATGAGAACATCGATGAGAAGCCACCTGTTGCTTAGTCTAGAAGATAGTGACAAATGACAAAACTAACACTCCATTTAATAATTATACGAAACTAGCCCCACCCCGGCTTCACGAGGTATCTTTAACGGTTTACTCAGCTTAATCTTAAACGGTGCACGGACGGCAGATCCCAGACGTAATTCAGAAAATCCGAGGTGAACAGCGAAACTCAAACACATACGAGTATACTCTTCTCTGATGTCTTAATTCGACACGACTCGACAGTTTGACACTGGCCGAAGCTGAGGTGATTGGCTCGTTTGCTAGCTCGTAAACTCGCTCCGTAGTTGCTTCGGTGGCGTAGTTGGTAGCATGCTGAGATTCTATGCCCAAGATCACGGGTTCTGACCCGACCGAAGTCGTCGGATGTTTTAAGAGCGTTAAAAATCCCTCAGTATGGCTTCCTTCGGAGTGGAAGTAAAACCGGCGGTTCCATGACATAGATTTATGGCATGATAAAGAACCTTCCACTAATTACACTTGTGTGAAGCTAAATTATACGTTAGATTTGAGTAAAAGCTCTTAGGTTCCAACGTAAGTCGCCAGGAACCGACTGCGGTGGCATCTAGTAACCAAGTTCTGAACTAGTCGTCGTTGACGGTGGCGTTTGGCGGCAAACGTAGGAACTACGTAAAAATTCAATGTATCCAGTCCTTATTTGAATTAAAACAGATAACACACACTAATACAGCCATCACAATTAACACCGGTTATCAGACAGGTTCTACACAGACCCAAAGTACACGGGGCTACATGACAGCGCTGTCGCAGCCCCTAAACTGAGGAACCAACCAACCAAACTCGCTCCGAAGCTAGTAATTTAAATTTCCACTGAATGGAGATTGTTGGAAGAAATGAAAACGTAAAAACGCTGATGTATTAAACATAGAGATAAGCTTTCGCCGACTTTTTGTAGACCTTTTCATGCTGAACAATTCTTACACTCTATAGTATATAGATATTTTTAACGGTTTACCCAGCGTAAGCTTAAAAGGCGCACAGACGGTAGGTTTTCTTTGACTCGATTCACTGAAGTCGTTACTGCTCGCCTTCTTTTGGTCATAAATGAATGTTTCTCTACAGAAACCTTCCTCAAGAAATCCTGTAGAGAATGGTGAAAACCGTATCAAAATCCATTCAGTGGTTCTCGAGATTACCCGTTACATCCAAGAATCGGGGATTTAGTATTATACTATGTAGAGACTAAACGAAGTAGATAGGTAAAGTGGGAAGCCAAGAGCCGGGTTCAGGCACACTAAACGGCCAGTACAGATCACGAGGCCGGTGTTATTTTAAGACAACACAATACGATGGTGGACAGAGCGAAGCACGTAAACTCGGTGATTGCCAAGCGCGTGACAGGTGCGAACAGTTCCCGCATGCTGATGTGCCTCTGACCATGTCGGCGAGGATTTCAGGAAATGAGTACGATGTTCCTCGCACACGAGATTCTCCTCCAATAAGCCGGTTTAAATGAAATACACATGAGGAAGGCCTATGAATAATCTGACTTAAAACGGAAGCTATGTGAATTCACAGGCAATCTATAGGCTAACTTAACTGAAAACATCGGTCGGCATTCAAATATAATATGAGACAACCTCGCTAGAGTCGCAAAAATATTGAAAAGTGGATGCTGATCACTGAGCTGCGAAATAAGTCTACCAATGTTACAATTTGTCGTTGGTTACCCCCTTTCTCATTCGGTTTTTAATTCTAACCTATCAGGGTGATTTTGAGTTCATTTTCAACGATATTTATCCGTTTCGATGTCTAATTGTAAGGTAACATTTCTTCATTTCCTTAGCTCTAGTGACCCGCTTCCTTTCTTTTCTAAACCAACTATCACAGATGAAGTAAATGTTTAGGTACAATCAATACCACCATAACATTCTTCGAGAGTCCATCTCGTTGCGTAGAAGTGGGAAACCACGGAAAACCACTTCCAGGATGGCTGAGGTAGGAATCGAACACGCCTCTTCTCAGTTTTGCCTCACGAGGCTGAGTGTACCCCGGTCCAGCCCTCAGACCAGTACCAACAAGGTGGACAGGGTTATAAAGCAAAAGTGTAATTTGAATTTTCTCTTAGTTTTACATCAGAGAATAATGATGTAGAAATAATCGTTGGGTAATCTTTCAACAATGAGACCTCAGTCGGGAGTCAACCCCTGTTAGAGGTCCGTGTATCAAACGACGCTCTGCTACCAACAAACCCAAGGGCCCTGCATTCAAAGATTTTAAGTTACGTTTCGACTATGGCAACTAGGTGCATTTGATATCCAAGATATCCAGGAAGTTGCTATGCAAGTGCTGTCTTTATTTAAGACATGAAAATGAGTCCTGGACGTGACGAAATATTGGTGATGTACGTTGCTAAACACAACTGCCCGAAAAGCAGGAGATTCGTCTCCGAATCCAGATTGTAATTCCATTTCCAAGTCTTGCTCAACGGAAATGCTCACTCATGGGGTTTATTTTCTGAAGTAATTTCTACGACGTAGAGATAGATTTTAGAGCGAGTTTGAGACGAAAAAAGAAGCAAAATCAGTGAGTTTTCGTTTAATTTCTGTGTCGACACAATCTGAATTTCCTGACAAGTATCGGCTTAGAGCCGATTCACAAAATTCACAATTACTTCAACCAGACAACAGCTTCACTTTATTGGCTGCAAGAAGTCTTTGATGTTTCAGGATTCACGAGTTGTCAAATTACGTCGACGTTTTCCTTTTAAAGACTTAACGAACCAATGATCTTGCGGGAGTTCTCCAGACGCTAATGCGTTTACACTAGTCCGCTTTCAATGCAGCAAAACGTCTCTTCTCGGCGTTCCGTCATTAATTTAAGGAACTCTCGAATGAAGTTCAGTTAGTAAGAGGTTGCGAAGACCTGGCAGCATCCTTGTGCGTAGATAAATTCCTTTGATGTGATTGCTCAAAGTCTCATTCAAAGACGACTTTGTAGCTTAAAGGTGAATATAATTATAAGACTTGATTTGCCTAGACCAACCACACAACATTCACAACCAGCGCTTTGAGATTTAAATGTGTCTTACCAACCAAATACAGTGACGATGTGGTTTCTGTATATTCACTGACGAGAAACGACTGCGTTTAAAAGGATTAAATACAGTATTTATGTCAAACTGTCAGTTATAACTCTTCAGTCAGTCAACACGAATTTGCCTAATGACTGGGCGGGGTACAATGTATATAATATATGAATAATAAGTAAATAACACTCCTGGAAAACATTACATTTATACTATTAGTTACTAGCAACCCACCCCGGCTTCGCCCGGGACCAGTTATGAATGCATTAAGTGATAAGCGCTCTTTTTTCGATGTCAATGAACTACGACCTATATCCGTTTTACGTCTCGCCATGATGAGTTCAAATCACTGACTGGACAATTAATTATATTATCATGGAGATGCATGTGCAACGAATTCCTGTCAGACGTAATTTAAGAATGGCGAGGTGCTTGAAACACAAATCCACCTTCCGTCCAATCTTAACTTGACTGTGTATTTTGCGGAACGAAAAGTTCACAGGCAAAATTTAAAAAAGCCGAGTTGCACTTCCAGGGAAACTCCAAACACAACCACTCTTCTCTGAAGTCCTAACTCAACACGACTCGACATGTTTCTACTGGCTGTATCTAGGGTAATAGGCTCGCCCGCTATCTAGGCTGTAACTGGGGTGATAGGCTTGCACCTAGCTAGCTCGTAAACTGTCGCCTCAGTAATTGAATGGAGATTGTTGGAAAATATGAAAACGTAAAAACACTTATAATGGGCGATGTATTGAAGATGTATGCTCTCCTGGAATTTTTTGTAGAACTTTTCATGCTTAACAATTCTTACACTTATAGTATATTGCTATTTTTAACGGTTTTCCCAGCGTAACCTTAAAAATCGCACGGACGCCAGGGCATTTTTGCGACTTTTTCACTAAAATCGTTACTGCTTGGCTTCCTTTGATCATAAATAAATTATTTTCCACAGAAACCTTCCTCGAGATATCCTTTACAGTATGGTGAAAACCGCATCAAAATCCATCCAGAGGTTCTCGAGATTACCCGTGACATCCAAGAATAGAGGGCTTTCTTTTATACTAAGTAGAGATGATCACTACCAGCTATCTATGCATACCCCTTATTGATCCCGTTTCAAACGGGGTCGGGGATGAGATGCGATAAAATTCCACGTAGCTGATGGTTTCTACGGTCCGATGCCCTTCCTGACACCAACCTCGCGAGGGGAGTTAATGAGAGATGAAATGAATGAAGATGAATGAAGGTTCAATTTCAAGTAGTTCCAACTTCGGCCACAAGACGCCACTGACACCCAGCGGCAAACGTTGGAACTTGATAGAGCGTTTCTAAACCAAATAGCCTACAAATTTAGCTACACACGACCAATTCTAGTGGTAGGTTCTTTTTCATGGCATAAATTTATGACATGGGCCCGCCGGGTTCACTTCCCCTCCGAAGGAGGGCATACTGAAGGATTTTAACGCTCTTGAAAATCCGACGACTTCGGCCAGGTTTGAACCCGCGAACTTGGGCATAGGAGTTCAGCATGCTACCGAAAACGCCACCGAAGCCGACCTACTATAATGGGGTAATTTTAGGGTTACTCGTTTTGACCTTCAAGCGGTCATCATCAGATCCTGATCACTGTATTCAGCTTTAAATTAATATGCAAATATCAAATACAATAATTTAGTGCGTTAAGTTGGTGTTTACATCACGATTGTATATAAATTGAATCCTGAACACAGTGATCAAGATCTGATGATGACTGTTTGAAGGTCGAAACGCATAACATAAAGTGATCATAACTAATGCATGTAATATTTTCAAAGAGTGTTATTTACACATTATATGCATTGTACCCACCCACTCATTGGGCAAATTCGTGTGGATCAACTTAAGAGTTACAAATAATAGAACGCTTTTCAGTCACAGCAACCATTTACAAAAAGTATAAAAATTGCTATCAAATGGCAAGAGAATTTTAGGATTTATTTTCATGTGCCAAAACGTCTGTATAACTTCCACAAAACTTGAAAAAAATAATTAATATGATAAGTTCATTGGTTTAGTGTGGTTTGATATGGTGGTTCTTTTTCGATACTCCAATTGTATTAAAAATTGAAACTCAAAAACTGAAAGTCATATCACAATGTTCTTGCTGCAGGTGGAATGACTAAATAACCAAATTATTGTAATAAACTATTTGGTAATGTTTGTGACAAAATGATAAGACCAGTAAGAAGTAGTTGAAAATAAGGAAGTGTCTTAAATTATTATTGGTAGGCTCTGTAGGTCCAGGCAAATAAGCTCTACTGCCGCTCGGTATTGCTAGCTTCCGTATGGCCGGTACTGTCTTCTACCAAGGGCATTAAAGGTCACTTCCTTACGCCGAGTGAGAATCTTAAGTCTTGCAAATACCGGAATTTCTTGTCCTCTGCGTTATCGACAGTGTTGGTTTAAAAGAGATACAAACCAGGTTCACTGAAGCCGATGTAGCCAACGTATCAAGGCAGCAAAGCAAACCATTCCTCATTCTTACGTTCGACAAAGTAAAACAATATTAAGCTATTACACAAGTCAATGGTTTCAATTCTGAGGAATCCGTATTAACTCACAATATACAATAGTTACAGACAATATTCTGGTGGGTTTCAGCCTTTAATAACAGCTCCTAAGTGGGCGCGCACAGATACTAACCGTATCTCTGGTTTTTTTTCGTGTGACCTCCTGAGAGGCCAAGTGCAGGTATTTCTAGTCGACGCCCGTGGGCGACCTGCGCGTCGGGATGAGAGATGGAATGGATGAAGGCGAATTAAACTGGGCAAGGATGTGGAAGGAAGCGGCCATGGCCTGTCAGAAGGTACCGTCCCAACATTTGCTTGGTGTTGAAAATAGGAAACCACGGAAAACCATTTCAAGGACGGCCGACGGTGGGGCTCAAACCCACGCGTCTACCGAGTCAGCTTAGCCCCATGACCTAACACTGCGCTTTAGCCAGCGTAGCCACTACTGTCGGTACCGTATCTCAATTACTCACATTGATAGAGTGACGGTCTACCGCGCACCTTTCTCCTAAACGGGCGTGTGCAGATACTACCCATATCTCATTGCCGCATCTGCCAAGTGAGAATCCTCATGCAAATTGCGAGTGGTTTATACACCTTGTTAGAGAGGTTGGTAGAGGAATTAGCAGGCATCACCTGAATTCAAGAACTAGGTAACTTGATTTCTCCTATTTTGAGATATAGCCAAAAACAGTTTTACCTTTATCTTTGCAAGTTGTTTAATCTAAGTAATTTTGAATATATTGACTCTGTTTTGCACCTAGGTCTTTGGTTGTGATCAGTAGTTATATTGAAACTTAATTTAACACTATTTTATGGTTGTGAGTAGTGGAGTAGTGGCGCTTCTAACGCACTCCAAAACCCTCCTTGCCCCACTACTAAGCCTTAGTCATGTTAAATATTTCTCGAACGCGTGGTCCGATTTTGACAAATGAGGTATTGTTGGACTCGGGCTGACGTCCTCTTTGCTATGGACCACTCGTTATATTTTTCAAAATTTTTTTGAAAATTTTTGTTTTCGAAACTATGTGATAGTTTGAAAACCAAACAGGATAGAACGTTGTGCCATGGCTCAAACGAACAGTCATTATGACCTTTATTTTTTGTAATAAAACTTTTTTATTTTTTATATTTTTTTGAAAACACTTTAATTTTGAAAATCCTATATTTTGGAAACTAGGAACTCTACAAAAAAAATTGTTTAACGTAAATCAATGGTCCCTACCCCCTCTACCCCCAAAATAAATTTCAAGTCTCTAGAATGAAAACCTGCAGTAGTGGGATGGTGGGGGAGCTGCTTTCAAAAGCAAGTGGTGAGCCCCTGCGACCTTGGAATGGAACGAGCCATGCTAGGAGGGCGTGCTTGGATTCGTTTTTTTCGTCTCGTCGTGCTCTTTACGGGAATGTCGGTGTCGAAAATGTGAAAATCTGGAAACACAGTCTTTTTGGGGTAAAAACGTGATTTTAGACTTTTTGCTATATCTCACGAACCAATAACGCTAGAGGCGTGTTCGACAGGTCCAAGGACTCGGGGTAACGTCCTCTCTCTTATGGACCACTCGTTATAATTTTTAATAAAATTGGAAACTCGATTTTGGGGTAAACACATGTTTTTTGTGATTTTGCCGATATCTCACGAAGCAATAACGCTAGAGGCATGTACGATGGGTCCAAGGATTCGGGAAGACGTCCTCTTTGCTATGGACCACTCGTTGTAATTTTAAAAAAATTGGGAAACGCGATTTTGGGGTAAACACGTGTTTTTTATAATTTTTGCCGATATGTCACGAACCAATAACGCTAGAGACGTGTACGAGGTGTCCTAGCACTCGGGCTAACGCCCCCTTTCAAATGTGGTAGATATTTTTTTCGAAAAAATAATTCACAAAGGGCCTAACGCCATACATGTTGAAAAAAAAATCATTACCGTTACCTGTTTATAATGTTTATAAAGCGTGGTGGTTGAGAGAGACGATACGGCTGGGTGTGTGTGTGTTTCAACGAACCTGTCGCTGACCACGGTGGCTGTGTTCAATAGATCAATCGCTATTTCGACGGGTCGGTGTATGACAGAGCGAGGGTACGTTTTTTCACACTTTTTACCTTTAACGTGTAAACGGTGATGAGAACTTGGTTCTATGTTGGTCGAAGTGAGTACAGAAAACACACTTGCCGAGGAGCAGGAGGTGAATGTCATTTGAGCTTATGGGAAGGCGTTGATCTGACTTGACAACAGGTGACGCTTGAAGGTGAAATAATCTGACCATTGTGCTGGCAGGGAAGTGCGAAAGGCGTGCACACATGTGTGAAACCACAGGCACGCTAAACCAGTGACATCCTGTCTCGCTTCGTACGTGACAAAATGCAAGTCCATGTGAAATTTGATCTACCGCAGGTGTTCACCTGGGACGTTATCTGTCCACGTGCGCGATAACTGTTAACAAGTTACATGCTGTTTTGCTTCGTACGTGACAAAATGCAAGTTCATGTGAAATTTGATCCGGCACAGGTGTTCGCCTGAGACGTTAGCTGCCCACGTGCACGATAAGAGAATGTTCAAAGCGTGGGAAAAAAAAAGATTATACATGCAATGTGATATATAAAGACACGTCGCTGACATTTCCACTCGCACTTATGTGACTACTTTTGAACACGCTACAGCGTTGTGTGAAACACTTGGCCTTGTTTAACAGTTTTGGTGTTGGTGGAAAATACTTATTCTTGTTGTGAGGTAGGTATATATTTATTCATTTATACATTTATTGATTTATATATAAATACATGCAATTATTTATTGATTAGGTAATTAATGATTTTATTTATTTATTTGTTTGCAGATAACCGGCATACCTTACATGTCAGAGGGAGAAGAAACTATTGCACTTTTGAGCCCACTAGAAGGGAAGAGTAACAAGTCACTGCAAGTAAAGGTGAGATGATTTTTTTTAAACTAACTTGTTTCATTTTTTTTGTTTTATGTTTTATTTTATGAAATGTATGTATTAACCTGAATTTAGGTATTTATAGCGGTTTATTTTATTTATTTTTAGAAACTTGGAAAGAATAGCCTTACCGCCGTAGCAGTCGCTGAAAAAAACCAGAAACGCACTAAAGCGAAACCACTGCCAAAGAGTGAACTGTTTAAAACTCAGGTAAGTCCAACTTAAAAATGCTATTCCATTTTACCACTACTGAAAACTCGTAGACAAAAAAAAATTCATTACCTGTACATGACTGGGACAATGATTGCTTTCTTGATTAATGGCTATGTTGTTGTTGTTGACTGGGAAAAGTACAAGGCCATGTTGGATTTTCTAAAAATAAAATAATAAATTTAATTTATGGGTGGTTCCCTATGGACTCAACGAATATCCACAGGTTTGAACATGATAATGTGAACAAAATGACATGACATTCATTTTTGTTTATATATTGGTTAAAGGGAGGGTGGGGGAATGTAAATGACTGTAGCTTTATAAAAAAGAAAATAAGTACATGGGTTACTGTTTGTGCCAACATACAGTTTATTTTTAATGGTGTTTTGATATATTAATGCCAATTAACGTTAACGTTTTATTTACAAGTATTGATTGATTGATTGATTGATTGATTGAGTGATGGGTTATTTTGTTTGCTTTTAGGTGTCGTCATGTGCCATTAACGTAATGAACAGACAGTGAACAAGCATGCATTATGCTTTAAAGTACTCTGTGCAATGTTAATAACTTACAATAAGAAAACGTTTTATTATAACACATGGCGTTAGTACCAAATACAACAAGTGAGCAAGTTGGTTTACCACGTGGGTTAAATTTAAAATCAGAACATGATCGATGGTTAACATTTGAATCCTGGCCTGTAGGCTTTTTGTCGACGCATGAACTTGCAAAAGCCGGTTTTTTTTACTTGAACCGAGGAGATGTGGTGCGCTGTGTGTTTTGTCGTATTGAACTTTCACACTGGGAAGAAGGGGATGATCCCTTTAGAGACCATTTGCGATGGTCTCCTCACTGTCCTTACATGCTTGGAAAGCAAGTGGGTAACCTACCCGTGCATTCATTTTACCGAACCACAAGGCCTATGGCCGCTACTTACGTTGCTGAATCACAAATAAATAATAATAATGATGTATTACCAGCCAACGGTAGTGTCGATATATGTGGTCCATATGCCATAGACAGTGTTGAATTGGCGTGTGCTTTTGAAAAATTGGGAGTTTGCAAGACTAAAGCACTAGCACACCCAGAGTACAGCTCTGTTGAAAAACGTTTCGAATCTTATAAAAATGTTTGGCCATTAATATTAAAACACCTTACCAAACAGCTAAGTGAAGCTGGATTTTTTTATACTGGTGAAGGGGATAAAACAATATGTTTTTATTGTGGATTTGCTTTAAAGGATTGGCAAATGACTGATGACCCTTTTGTGCAACACGCTCGTTGGTTACCAAACTGTAAATACATGGTGTTGCTTAAAGGTCAGGAATTTGTGAACACTATTCGTAAAGAAAAAGTGATTGCAGCACAAGACATAAAAGTGCCTTTAGAGTTAGAGCACGTGGAGCAAATACATAAGGCTGAAAGAAAAGACTTGTCTCACGAACAGATACAAAAGTGTGACCAACAATTATGTAAAATTTGTTATCAAGATGAACTAGGTGTTGTATTTTTACCCTGTGGACACATGATAGCCTGTGTCAAGTGTGCATTAGAACTTAACACTTGTGCTATATGCAGAAAAGTAGTATCTGCAACAGTTAGGGCATTTCTTGCATAACTAGTATAATTTATTCGCCATGGATAGTGCAAAATCCCTAATTGCACAATATTATTAAAGCTGTTTTAGAGTGTAATAGATATGCTTTTGTTTTGTTTATAGACTACTACAATGAATGTTTTGAATGCTGTGGGACAATCATGTGGCTTAGAGACAAAGAAGCTCAGCGAATTGCCAATGCATATTCCATTCCGCATTATCAAGATTCGGAAATTGAAAACAGCATATGGTGATCGTGTACTTTGTGTATGTGAAAACTTTGAGACATTTCTGCCTATACGGTTTAATGATATGTCGGAGAGTGTTTTTGATGAAGTCAATAATGCTGTGCAACCTGTACACTTAATTTATGAAGGTTTTAAAAATAATAGGTGCATGGTTCGTTTTAATTAAATAAATAAATAATGTGAAATAATAATGGAAATTATAAGTAATGACAATATACTGAAAAAGAAAGAAAATATGTGCATAGAATAGTAATGTTTTAGTGTTTAGTGTTGTCTTTAAAAATATTATGATGAAACCAAAAAAAATGTATATAAAGTTTGTAAATAAATGCAAAATGATGTTACAATGCTGTTTTATTTTATACAAAGTTAGTATATTTAACATTGCAGAGTATACATGATTATGACAATAAATGCATACTGAATACAAGCCTTTCTCACATTACAATAGTCTGTTATAGTTTTAAACACAAGGCTTGTTGTAGATCATTTTATAGCAATGTCCCTTTAATGTTGTTTTCGAAAAGTGGGGAAGCCACAATGGTTGTATTGACATAAAAACCTTATGGTTATTACTATTTAGTCACTTTGATCCCCTTGCAGATCAACAGCAGATGACCTAGTTGTTCCACTCTTTAAAACGACAACAACAACACTACCTCTTGCATAGTTTGTGATGTTGATGGCTCTTGCGACGTGGAAGATGGATTAAAAATAACTTTGAGAACAGGGGTTAAACGTTGATCATTAAACAATGCACTATTTTGAGTAGCAATATGGTTTTCTTGATTTTTTGTCGACGGCAACTGTGTTTCATGCGGTACACTACATTGATGATCACTGACACTTAAAACCTCACTATTTTTACTTTTTAGGTCACTACGACAATGTTTGGAACGTTGCTTTGAACAACGCCAAATAACAGTTCCATTTTTATTGGTTCGTTTCACAATATATGAATATCCTTTATAGTATGCGTAAGGCTTACCATACCTAGTCACTGATACTTCCATATCAACTGTCGAGCATAGACTAAGCTCTAGTAAAGTCAACTTGGTAATAAGAATACTAGTTTAATGTGAGAGCAAATATGGATCCAAAGAGTTCAGGTAAAAGTGAAAGCAAATAAGCAAATATTAGAAACAAGAGTTGGGGTGAAAGTGGTCGCAAAGTGGTAGACCCATTACACAATAATTTCAGCACGACGAAGCTCTTGTTCAATTTCTTTGATTTCCCAATCGTGACCAGTATGGCCAGATTGACGTGAGGCATGCAACAACTGTAGCCGCTGGACGAGCTTATTGGGATTGTGCCAGTATACAAATTTAACAAATGGATTTTTAGGTGTAAACAAAGCATTACCATTATCATGATCATTATCATCATCGTCATTATCATCATCATGATCACCATTATCATCATGACCATCATCACTGTTACTATATAGTCCTTTTTGATCCTCTTGCAATACCACTTTATTTATAGTCTGAGTTGATTTTGACAGTGTTGAAGGTTTCTTGGACGTTGACAACTGTCCTAACATGACGTTTTGAGGACATGATAAGTCCTTTTGAACAAACACTGTACTATCTTTAGCCGCAATATCGTTTTCTTGAACTTGCTTTTTAGCATTTTGATAATTGTTTGTAAACAGTAAGCGTGGTTCGTTTCGAGCACTACATTGATGAACACTCACACTTAAAACCTTTCCATTTTTACTTTTCAGATTGCCTCGACATTTTGTTGACCTCTCTTTTGAGCATCGCCAGAATATTATTCCATTCACATTCTGGCGATTATAGTTATAGGAGTAGCCTTGATAGAGTGCACGTAGCCTACCTTTGTTGGTTGTAATAAGTTCCATAGTAGTAACTGACCTGTCAGTACGATGTTCACACTACAAAGGTTACAACTGTTTTGCTGATGGAGTGACCTACTATAAGCTTATATATTGGCTTATGTGTTGGCTTTTTGTGTTGGCTTTTCGTGTTGGCTTTTGTGTTGGCTTTTGTGTTGGCTTTTTGTGTTGGCTTTTTGTGTTGGCTTTTCATGTTGGCTTTTCGTGTTGGCTTATGTGTTGGCTTTTTGTGTTGGCTTTTTGTGTTGGCTTTTCGTGTTGGCTTTTGTGTTGGCTTATGTGTTGGCTTTTTGTGTTGGCTTTTTGTGTTGGCTTTTTGTGTTGGCTTTTCGTGTTGGCTTATGTGTTGGCTTTTTGTGTTGGCTTTTTGTGTTGGCTTTTTGTGTTGGCTTTTCGTGTTGGCTTTTGTGTTGGCTTATGTGTTGGCTTTTTGTGTTGGCTTTTCGTGTTGGCTTTTCGTGTTGGCTTTTCGTGTTGGCTTTTTGTGTTGGCTTTTCGTGTTGGCATTTCGTGTTGGCATTTCGTGTTGGCTTTTGTGTTGGCTTTTCGTGTTGGCTTTTTGTGTTGGCTTTTCGTGTTGGCATTTCGTGTTGGCTTTTCGTGTTGGCTTTTTTTGTATTGGCCTTTCGTGTTGGCTTTTTGTATTGGCTTTTCGTGTTGGCTTTTTGTGTTGGCTTTTTGTGTTGGCTTTAGTATTGGCTTTTGTATTGGCTTATTTGACAAGTTATTTGTGTCAATGTATTTAGTGGATTTTTTCTTGGTGTTGGAAAGTAGTTGAAAGAGAGGGAATATTTAAAGACTTAACCTCAGCTCACTAACCTAACCTAACCTTTCAACTCTCAGATGTTAATTAAATTCTGTGCATTGTCGAGTTGGAGCCCAAGACCTCAGGGGTAAAAAAAACAATTATTTTTGACGACTTATTTTGGTAACTTATTTTAATGGCTAACCTAACTTTACCTAACCTAACCTAACCTAACCTAACCTCAGCTCACTTTGGATATTACTAGTAAGTGTTCATATCCTCTGCTAGGTAGCATGCTAGTAGTACAGGTAGTGCTCATATTTACCGCTAGATAGCGGAAACATACTTTGCATGTTGCATGTGACACTTGTGAAGTTTAACCACATGCAAGACGTGCTTGTATAAGTTCTCTATTTAAACTCAATATACAATTAACCACTAAATGTTCAGAACTAACATGTATAGCCATGTTTAGGGTATATAGGAGACCCTTAGCAAGAAAGGCTGTCTAACCCACGAGTGTACAGCCTTGTCATACGCAGTAAGCCCCTGTTGGCAGAAAACAACAACAACAACAATTTGAGAAAGCCAACAGGGGCTTACTGCGTATGACAAGGCTGTACACTCGTGGGTTAGACAGCCTTTCTTGCTAAGGGTCTCCTATATACCCTAAACATGGCTATACATGTTAGTTCTGAACATTTAGTGGTTAATTGTATATTGAGTTTAAATAGAGAACTTATACAAGCACGTCTTGCATGTGGTTAAACTTCACAAGTGTCACATGCAACATGCAAAGTATGTTTCCGCTATCTAGCGGTAAATATGAGCACTACCTGTACTACTAGCATGCTACCTAGCAGAGGATATGAACACTTACTAGTAATATCCAAAGTGAGCTGAGGTTAGGTTAGGTTAGGTTAGGTTAGGTAAAGTTAGGTTAGCCATTAAAATAAGTTACCAAAATAAGTCGTCAAAAATAATTGTTTTTTTTACCCCTGAGGTCTTGGGCTCCAACTCGACAATGCACAGAATTTAATTAACATCTGAGAGTTGAAAGGTTAGGTTAGGTTAGTGAGCTGAGGTTAAGTCTTTAAATATTCCCTCTCTTTCAACTACTTTCCAACACCAAGAAAAAATCCACTAAATACATTGACACAAATAACTTGTCAAATAAGCCAATACAAAAGCCAATACTAAAGCCAACACAAAAAGCCAACACAAAAAGCCAACACGAAAAGCCAATACAAAAAGCCAACACGAAAGGCCAATACAAAAAAAGCCAACACGAAAAGCCAACACGAAATGCCAACACGAAAAGCCAACACAAAAAGCCAACACGAAAAGCCAACACAAAAGCCAACACGAAATGCCAACACGAAATGCCAACACGAAAAGCCAACACAAAAAGCCAACACGAAAAGCCAACACGAAAAGCCAACACGAAAAGCCAACACAAAAAGCCAACACATAAGCCAACACAAAAGCCAACACGAAAAGCCAACACAAAAAGCCAACACAAAAAGCCAACACAAAAAGCCAACACATAAGCCAACACGAAAAGCCAACACAAAAAGCCAACACAAAAAGCCAACACAAAAAGCCAACACATAAGCCAACACAAAAGCCAACACGAAAAGCCAACACAAAAAGCCAACACAAAAAGCCAACACATAAGCCAACACGAAAAGCCAACATGAAAAGCCAACACAAAAAGCCAACACAAAAAGCCAACACAAAAGCCAACACAAAAGCCAACACGAAAAGCCAACACAAAAAGCCAACACATAAGCCAATATATAAGCTTATAGTAGGTCACTCCATCAGCAAAACAGTTGTAACCTTTGTAGTGTGAACATCGTACTGACAGGTCAGTTACTACTATGGAACTTATTACAACCAACAAAGGTAGGCTACGTGCACTCTATCAAGGCTACTCCTATAACTATAATCGCCAGAATGTGAATGGAATAATATTCTGGCGATGCTCAAAAGAGAGGTCAACAAAATGTCGAGGCAATCTGAAAAGTAAAAATGGAAAGGTTTTAAGTGTGAGTGTTCATCAATGTAGTGCTCGAAACGAACCACGCTTACTGTTTACAAACAATTATCAAAATGCTAAAAAGCAAGTTCAAGAAAACGATATTGCGGCTAAAGATAGTACAGTGTTTGTTCAAAAGGACTTATCATGTCCTCAAAACGTCATGTTAGGACAGTTGTCAACGTCCAAGAAACCTTCAACACTGTCAAAATCAACTCAGACTATAAATAAAGTGGTATTGCAAGAGGATCAAAAAGGACTATATAGTAACAGTGATGATGGTCATGATGATAATGGTGATCATGATGATGATAATGACGATGATGATAATGATCATGATAATGGTAATGCTTTGTTTACACCTAAAAATCCATTTGTTAAATTTGTATACTGGCACAATCCCAATAAGCTCGTCCAGCGGCTACAGTTGTTGCATGCCTCACGTCAATCTGGCCATACTGGTCACGATTGGGAAATCAAAGAAATTGAACAAGAGCTTCGTCGTGCTGAAATTATTGTGTAATGGGTCTACCACTTTGCGACCACTTTCACCCCAACTCTTGTTTCTAATATTTGCTTATTTGCTTTCACTTTTACCTGAACTCTTTGGATCCATATTTGCTCTCACATTAAACTAGTATTCTTATTACCAAGTTGACTTTACTAGAGCTTAGTCTATGCTCGACAGTTGATATGGAAGTATCAGTGACTAGGTATGGTAAGCCTTACGCATACTATAAAGGATATTCATATATTGTGAAACGAACCAATAAAAATGGAACTGTTATTTGGCGTTGTTCAAAGCAACGTTCCAAACATTGTCGTAGTGACCTAAAAAGTAAAAATAGTGAGGTTTTAAGTGTCAGTGATCATCAATGTAGTGTACCGCATGAAACACAGTTGCCGTCGACAAAAAATCAAGAAAACCATATTGCTACTCAAAATAGTGCATTGTTTAATGATCAACGTTTAACCCCTGTTCTCAAAGTTATTTTTAATCCATCTTCCACGTCGCAAGAGCCATCAACATCACAAACTATGCAAGAGGTAGTGTTGTTGTTGTCGTTTTAAAGAGTGGAACAACTAGGTCATCTGCTGTTGATCTGCAAGGGGATCAAAGTGACTAAATAGTAATAACCATAAGGTTTTTATGTCAATACAACCATTGTGGCTTCCCCACTTTTCGAAAACAACATTAAAGGGACATTGCTATAAAATGATCTACAACAAGCCTTGTGTTTAAAACTATAACAGACTATTGTAATGTGAGAAAGGCTTGTATTCAGTATGCATTTATTGTCATAATCATGTATACTCTGCAATGTTAAATATACTAACTTTGTATAAAATAAAACAGCATTGTAACATCATTTTACATTTATTTACAAACTTTATATACATTTTTTTTGGTTTCATCATAATATTTTTAAAGACAACACTAAACACTAAAACATTACTATTCTATGCACATATTTTCTTTCTTTTTCAGTATATTGTCATTACTTATAATTTCCATTATTATTTCACATTATTTATTTATTTAATTAAAACGAACCATGCACCTATTATTTTTAAAACCTTCATAAATTAAGTGTACAGGTTGCACAGCATTATTGACTTCATCAAAAACACTCTCCGACATATCATTAAACCGTATAGGCAGAAATGTCTCAAAGTTTTCACATACACAAAGTACACGATCACCATATGCTGTTTTCAATTTCCGAATCTTGATAATGCGGAATGGAATATGCATTGGCAATTCGCTGAGCTTCTTTGTCTCTAAGCCACATGATTGTCCCACAGCATTCAAAACATTCATTGTAGTAGTCTATAAACAAAACAAAAGCATATCTATTACACTCTAAAACAGCTTTAATAATATTGTGCAATTAGGGATTTTGCACTATCCATGGCGAATAAATTATACTAGTTATGCAAGAAATGCCCTAACTGTTGCAGATACTACTTTTCTGCATATAGCACAAGTGTTAAGTTCTAATGCACACTTGACACAGGCTATCATGTGTCCACAGGGTAAAAATACAACACCTAGTTCATCTTGATAACAAATTTTACATAATTGTTGGTCACACTTTTGTATCTGTTCGTGAGACAAGTCTTTTCTTTCAGCCTTATGTATTTGCTCCACGTGCTCTAACTCTAAAGGCACTTTTATGTCTTGTGCTGCAATCACTTTTTCTTTACGAATAGTGTTCACAAATTCCTGACCTTTAAGCAACACCATGTATTTACAGTTTGGTAACCAACGAGCGTGTTGCACAAAAGGGTCATCAGTCATTTGCCAATCCTTTAAAGCAAATCCACAATAAAAACATATTGTTTTATCCCCTTCACCAGTATAAAAAAATCCAGCTTCACTTAGCTGTTTGGTAAGGTGTTTTAATATTAATGGCCAAACATTTTTATAAGATTCGAAACGTTTTTCAACAGAGCTGTACTCTGGGTGTGCTAGTGCTTTAGTCTTGCAAACTCCCAATTTTTCAAAAGCACACGCCAATTCAACACTGTCTATGGCATATGGACCACATATATCGACACTACCGTTGGCTGGTAATACATCATTATTATTATTTATTTGTGATTCAGCAACGTAAGTAGCGGCCATAGGCCTTGTGGTTCGGTAAAATGAATGCACGGGTAGGTTACCCACTTGCTTTCCAAGCATGTAAGGACAGTGAGGAGACCATCGCAAATGGTCTCTAAAGGGATCATCCCCTTCTTCCCAGTGTGAAAGTTCAATACGACAAAACACACAGCGCACCACATCTCCTCGGTTCAAGTAAAAAAAACCGGCTTTTGCAAGTTCATGCGTCGACAAAAAGCCTACAGGCCAGGATTCAAATGTTAACCATCGATCATGTTCTGATTTTAAATTTAACCCACGTGGTAAACCAACTTGCTCACTTGTTGTATTTGGTACTAACGCCATGTGTTATAATAAAACGTTTTCTTATTGTAAGTTATTAACATTGCACAGAGTACTTTAAAGCATAATGCATGCTTGTTCACTGTCTGTTCATTACGTTAATGGCACATGACGACACCTAAAAGCAAACAAAATAACCCATCACTCAATCAATCAATCAATCAATCAATCAATACTTGTAAATAAAACGTTAACGTTAATTGGCATTAATATATCAAAACACCATTAAAAATAAACTGTATGTTGGCACAAACAGTAACCCATGTACTTATTTTCTTTTTTATAAAGCTACAGTCATTTACATTCCCCCACCCTCCCTTTAACCAATATATAAACAAAAATGAATGTCATGTCATTTTGTTCACATTATCATGTTCAAACCTGTGGATATTCGTTGAGTCCATAGGGAACCACCCATAAATTAAATTTATTATTTTATTTTTAGAAAATCCAACATGGCCTTGTACTTTTCCCAGTCAACAACAACAACATAGCCATTAATCAAGAAAGCAATCATTGTCCCAGTCATGTACAGGTAATGAATTTTTTTTTGTCTACGAGTTTTCAGTAGTGGTAAAATGGAATAGCATTTTTAAGTTGGACTTACCTGAGTTTTAAACAGTTCACTCTTTGGCAGTGGTTTCGCTTTAGTGCGTTTCTGGTTTTTTTCAGCGACTGCTACGGCGGTAAGGCTATTCTTTCCAAGTTTCTAAAAATAAATAAAATAAACCGCTATAAATACCTAAATTCAGGTTAATACATACATTTCATAAAATAAAACATAAAACAAAAAAAATGAAACAAGTTAGTTTAAAAAAAATCATCTCACCTTTACTTGCAGTGACTTGTTACTCTTCCCTTCTAGTGGGCTCAAAAGTGCAATAGTTTCTTCTCCCTCTGACATGTAAGGTATGCCGGTTATCTGCAAACAAATAAATAAATAAAATCATTAATTACCTAATCAATAAATAATTGCATGTATTTATATATAAATCAATAAATGTATAAATGAATAAATATATACCTACCTCACAACAAGAATAAGTATTTTCCACCAACACCAAAACTGTTAAACAAGGCCAAGTGTTTCACACAACGCTGTAGCGTGTTCAAAAGTAGTCACATAAGTGCGAGTGGAAATGTCAGCGACGTGTCTTTATATATCACATTGCATGTATAATCTTTTTTTTTCCCACGCTTTGAACATTCTCTTATCGTGCACGTGGGCAGCTAACGTCTCAGGCGAACACCTGTGCCGGATCAAATTTCACATGAACTTGCATTTTGTCACGTACGAAGCAAAACAGCATGTAACTTGTTAACAGTTATCGCGCACGTGGACAGATAACGTCCCAGGTGAACACCTGCGGTAGATCAAATTTCACATGGACTTGCATTTTGTCACGTACGAAGCAAAACAGGATGTCACTGGTTTAGCCTACATGTGGTTTCACAAATGTGTGTGCATGCCTTTCACACTCCCCTGCAACCACGATGGTCAGATTATTTCACCTTCAAGCGTCACCTGTTGTCAAGTCAGATCAACGCATTCCAATAATCTCAAATGACCTTCACCTCCTGCTCGTTTGTTTTCGGTACTCGCTTCGACCAACATAGAACCTAGTTCTCATCACCGTTTACACGTCAAAGGTAAAATATCAGAAAACGCACCCTCGCTCTGTCATACACCGACCCGTCGAAATAGCGATTGATCTATTGAACACAGCCACCGTGGTCAGCGACAGGTTCGTTGAAACACACACACACCCAGCCGTATCGTCTCTCTCAACCACCACGCTTTATAAACATTATAAACAGGTAACGGTAATGATTTTTTTTTCAACATGTATGGCGTTAGGCCCTTTGTGAATTATTTTTTTGGAAAAAAATATCTACCACATTTGAAAGGGGGCGTTAGCCCGAGTCCTAGGACACCTCGTACACGTCTCTAGCGTTATTGGTTCGTGACATATCGGCAAAAATCACAAAAAACACGTGTTTACCCCAAAATCGCGTTTCCCAATTTTTTTAAAATTACAACGAGTGGTCCATAGCAAAGAGGACGTCTTCCCGAATCCTTGGACCCATCGTACATGCCTCTAGCGTTATTGCTTCGTGAGATATCGGCAAAATCACAAAAAACATGTGTTTACCCCAAAATCGAGTTTCCAATTTTATTAAAAATTATAACGAGTGGTCCATAAGAGAGAGGACGTTACCCCGAGTCCTTGGACCTGTCGAACACGCCTCTAGCGTTATTGGTTCGTGAGATATAGCAAAAAGTCTAAAATCACGTTTTTACCCCAAAAAGACTGTGTTTCCAGATTTTCACATTTTCGACACCGACATTCCCGTAAAGAGCACGACGAGACGAAAAAAACGAATCCAAGCACGCCTTCCTAGCATGACTCGTTCCATTCCAAGGTCGCAGGGGCTCACCACTTGCTTTTGAAAGCAGCTCCCCCACCATCCCACTACTGCAGGTTTTCATTCTAGAGACTTGAAATTTATTTTGGGGGTAGAGGGGGTAGGGACCATTGATTTACGTTAAACAATTTTTTTTGTAGAGTTCCTAGTTTCCAAAATATAGGATTTTCAAAATTAAAGTGTTTTCAAAAAAATATAAAAAATAAAAAAGTTTTATTACAAAAAATAAAGGTCATAATGACTGTTCGTTTGAGCCATGGCACAACGTTCTATCCTGTTTGGTTTTCAAACTATCACATAGTTTCGAAAACAAAAATTTTCAAAAAAATTTTGAAAAATATAACGAGTGGTCCATAGCAAAGAGGACGTCAGCCCGAGTCCAACAATACCTCATTTGTCAAAATCGGACCACGCGTTCGAGAAATATTTAACATGACTAAGGCTTAGTAGTGGGGCAAGGAGGGTTTTGGAGTGCGTTAGAAGCGCCACTACTCCACTACTGTTGTGTCATCATTATAATAATAGTCTATTTATTATAAAATAAAATGAGATACCTACTTTTTGCATTAAATATTTATTCAAGTTGACATTTTTGGGATAGGTAACAAAGAATTCCTTCTTGATTAACACCACAGAAATTGAGAAAGAAATGCACATTTTTATTATTTTGAATTGTATATGTTTACTTGAAGCATTGTAGAAGTTGCTTTGATGCTGCCGTGATTGCCAATGCAATCAAATTAATGAAATAACATGCAGTATGAACAAGAAACTAGTCAACCTGGAACACTGATCTATATTCCATCTTCTCCTTCTTCTTATTCTTATTCTCCTTCTCATTCTTATTCTTCTTCTTCTTTACCTTCCCGATTTCCGTGAGGTAAGTTCGAGTAGAAGTAGTCTTGGCCCAAGGCTAGTGGTTTCTTGAAGAAAGCAAAGAAAAAAGCTAACGCAATGAAATGGCTAATGATCTGCATAATATAACTAGGTGAGAAATAACGATATTACAAAATTACCTTACCTCCTCTCCTGCCTCTGATATCAATGCAAGTGACAAATGCACAAATGCACAACACTAGTTTCTTTCCTCTAGACATCATTTTCCTCTGAATTAAATCAAACAACGACTTTAAACAACAATCAACTGAAAGAGGGCAACAGATACACAAGAAAGAGCATGATCATTCATTATAGCTACTGCCAACTTGATCACGCGGCCGCTAGCGCCGCTATTTTTCTGTGTTCACAGTATACATCTTCAGTTACCGACTTCTAAAACTAAGGTGTGCTGTTACAAATCTCAAAAGAAGATGCTATCTCAAGTTATTTATTTATAACACTACAAAATATTATTGTTTTTCTTTAACCTATGTTTTACATTAGAAATAGAGGTCACTGGTATCGTTTGATCAGTTAACCTAGTTCTTGCATTAAATTTTGATCGATTTTTGCTATTCTATGACATAGATATCTTAAAAAATGAAATTTCGAGTTAGCTAGTTCTTGCATTCAGGAAACGACTGGTTATCATCTAGATCTGAAAAATATATCCAGGATTCAATTTTCCTCAGTGTAGCGGAGGAACTTTCTATCTTTTTTGTACACATTTTGGGCTAACATTGAGCCCATCAGCAGCAAACAAGAATCGACAAACTTAAAATTAAAATACATCCCTCTTACAAAAGAACTATTATAACAAAATTACTTATTCTCTAAGTAGAAACGTAAAAAATAACCTATGAATTAAACAATACAAAAGCAGCCAAATTATTACTATGAAAAGCTAAAAGTGGATAATAATACTAATAATAATAATAATAATAAATACAGCCCTTTATTCCCCTAATGGCAATGGTCTCCTGCCCAGGCAGGTATATTGCTCCATTACACTCATTAGGTGAGCAGTCCTAAAGAAGTGCATAAAACTGGACAATTATATTTAAAAAAAAATTTGGCGGTTTGAACCTCAAACCTCTGATCTTCCATCAGCTCACCATTGCAGCCATGAAGCGTTAAGTAGGGAGCTGGAATACGCTGCGACTAGGTTAGGAGCATTTGAACTGGAATTAAGATAATTTCCCAGCACTGGCGGTAACATACGAGTACAGCATTACATAGTAAGTTAATAAAAGACTGACAAATTTCGTCGGGCAGTGCCGTACATGATAATAAATGATGTACTGTACTTACTGTATGCATTACTGTGTGAATCAATACTGTCATTATATTACCCTATTTGAGCAAATGTATAATTATATATTTCCATGCCTAATTTATTTTTATTGTATAATCTGAGTGAGTGTTACCGGTATATTGTTTGTTAAAGAGAGTAAATATGTGCAAAAATAAAATACCTAAACCACAGCCATTTGATTAGTTACTAAATTGTATGTGATTGCCACTCTACCATCAGGAATACACATGTACACACGTTATAATTATATTTATTGCGCAATGCAATAAAATAATTATTATTAATTTTAGATTGTGAACACTGCAATGAGCATAACACCATTCTCAATGGAAAATTATCGTGCTGGAAGCCATTTTTCAGTGTTGCATTTGTAATGCTTTCCAGTCGGTTGGTCAACACGATAGTACTGAATTGCAATGGGTGTTTCTCTAACCTGAAAAACAATTAATTTATGAATTTCCTAATCCCATGTAATATTTTTTCAGGTTTAGGGAAAGACCCATTATAATTTGGTACAATGATGTTGACCTACTGAAGAGCATTACATTTCGGTTCCCAGTTAAAAAGCCGCACTTGTGGAGGAGAGAGAGGCACCACGTCACTACCTAGTCAGACTAGGGGAAAGCCAAACGGCTGTGTATGTTCTGCTGACGCGCATATTTCAAACGATGCGGATGCTTGACGATAGATTTATGACGTGTAAAAGAACCTTACATTAACTAAACTTGTGTGAAGCAAAATTTGTAGGTTAGGTTTGATTAAAGCTCTTAAGTTCCAACGTTCGTCACCAGGCGCTGGTTGCGATGGCATCTAGTAGTAGCCAAGATCACAGCTAGATGTCGTGAACGGTAGCATTTGGTAGGGAAAGTAGGAACTCCTTGAAATTATCGTCTGCAGTCCTTACTTGAATTAAAAACAGATAACACGCACTAATACAGTCATCATAATTAACACCGGTTATCAGACAGTTTCTACACACACACAAAGAACACGGGGCTATATCACCGCGTTGTCGCAGCCCCTAAACTAAGGAATCATCCAACCAACGATTGTCGGCCTAAAATATTGCCAACTGTTATTGCTATTCCATGGAGCAATAATTAAGGAATAGTTGGTTGGTTCCTCAATTTAAGGGCTGCGACGACACGTTCATGTAGCCCCGTGTTCTTTATGTGTGTGTAGAATCTGTCTGATAACCGGTATTAATTATTGTGATGGCTGAATTAGTGTGTGTTATCTGTGATTCAAGTAAGGACTGCAGGCGATCCATTTCATGTAGTTCCTACTTTTGCTACCAAATGCTACCGTCAACGACACCTAGCTCTGAACCTGGCTACTAGATACCACCACAACCGGCACCTGGCGACGAACGTTGGAAATTTAACAGAGCGTTAATCAAATCTAACCTACAAATTTAGCTTCACACAATTGTAGTTAGTTGGGTGTCGAATGTCACTAAAAGTTCATTTTCTGCATTCCCATGTAGAGTTCTTCCCAGAAAATCTTGGTGACGTAAGTGATGAGTAGGGAGAGCGTTTCCTCCAAGATATAAAGTCAATGGAGCAGCGTTACCAAGGTTTCTGGAATGATTCCATGATGGGCAATGTTATATAACAATAACAGAAGGTATGTTTATCATCATATTCCATGTCCTAGATACACAACAGTGACGGTTTTCAATGCCACCTTCCACCATATTATGCACTACGATAAAACTGTAACTTACGTGCTAGAACAACTTGGGCAGGATCTTCGTAATCAGTAGGGCTCGGATTTTTAGGTGCTAAAAATCTGGAAATATTTATTTTTTATGTACTTAAAATACCTGAAATATGTGACAAAAAAGTAAAAATATGTAATTAAAATTTAGTTTATTAATGTGAATATAAACAATATGCAGCACTCACGAATGCAATTTATGCTGTCTCACTGACTGCTGACGCATTACAATACACAACGAGTTACATCTTCAGGTTGTTCATCACAAATTAACGACGATTATCGCGAAAAACTTCTGAAGGCGCTGTGGCAATATGTTTCTTGCCCTTGATGTTTTGTGAACTTGAGATCGCCGTTCAGCCTTGACTGCTTTTCCATATGGTTGGCAGAACAGAACGACCCCATCATAAGTAAAATTATCTTTAAATTTTGCTACAGACGATAAATTGTAGTTGTTTTTACTCTAGGCATCGTAGAACTGCCTTACACTTCACAGTGCCAGAAATGAACTGCATGTGTGTGACAATGCGTTCCAGGTAGCTGGGGAAGGGGGAAGTCTAGCACATGGTGCAATATGGCTATGGACAAGGAAATCCCCAGCTTCCACAGTGAGTTGGCACGGGGCGACAAGTTAAGAATAACACAGTTGCAAGCAGACATACGCTCTGCATGAAGATTAGATAGCTCACAGGTTCTTCCCCGTTGAAGTAACACAGAACAAAAATGCAATAAGCTGAAAGATCTAACATACTGATTTTAAGAAATGTAAATATTATGTCTTTTATGTGATAATAAGTGAAAAGCAGGAATTTATGTATTTATAGAAAAATGCTTAAAATATATATGTACATAAAAATATTCATTTACCTAAAACTCCCAGCCCTAGTAATCAGCGTCGCAAACCGATGTATATACGCTTGGTTTTATTTCTGATGATTACAACAAATTTAATTTTGTAGACCAGTGTTATCTGAGTTGTTCTATTTCATCATTGTTATGATTATTATTATTATTATTTGATTTACATGCTTGATATTAACAAGCAACATTCACCAAATGTATGTATTAATGTATGACGAATTGAGTAACAAGTATTTTTATTAGAATAATTAGATTTTATTGTATTTTTGTTAACAATAGCTTTAAGATATGAATCATTACGTTGTACCATCCATTGTAATTGGGGGGGGGGGGGTGTATATGCCCTATTATGGACGTAAGTTAAATAAATAACTTAGCTTAGAGCATTGCAAAGTGCATTAATTATTACTGTCTTCTCAGTGTCAGAACATCTGATATTGTTTCTAATTCTCAACTTCGTCAAATGGATGAGGCTACACAGGCGCTCGACTACCAAGCTTATCGTAAATGATCCAAACTCTATCCTACTCCACCATCAATGTCATTTTCAGGTCTGTGTATACGACTGTGATGGGCTATCACAAGGCCACTTGAAGTACGGATGTATTGCTGTAATAAATTTCACAAGTAATCATTCCCTTCCTCGTCTCCTTTCCTGACAGATAAGAAATGACTTCTTCTCGTAACGGTTCCGTGATAGAATCCACCACCATTCCATGATGATTACCCGACAGAGCAGAAACATGAGGGCCCTGTTTTACGAGAGAATCCTTAAACTGCAAGCACCCTCAATAAAGAAAAGCTAAGATTTAATTAATTGAGTAGAGGAACAAGAAATCTCTTGCCGTCTTTACCGAGTTCCGCGGCGACAGTGCTCTTCTGTTAGTGCCGTAATTAGCCGCGCCAATCATCAATCACCAGCTTACGTCACTCGCACATTCCCCCACATCCTTGGCGAAGATCACTGCCCCCTGCATTAACTTGCTACCCTGCAGAGTAGCAGTGGCTGCAAGGGGAAGCTGGAGCCGGAGATTGAAGGTTCAATTCTCGCCCCTAATAGCAGCAATCCTGAGTGTTTTTTTTTCTCACACGCCCCTCAGAAAAATGCAGATATTTCAATCCCGAGACACATATCCCAATCCTAGACCCAAATATTACAGTTACACACAATACCAGTTACCTAAGAAAACTGGTTATAAGATGAAATTTAGAATAGAATACCCTCTGTTCCGAATCTCGGATTACCAGAGATTAGGCCTAGAGTATTATTTATTGAAACCATTACTTAATACATGTGATTATTAGTTACAGTGAATTCCTAATAGCCCAATACAATAATCCTGCTGACAAAATTTTAATTCATTCATTCATTATTTATTAATTCATTTATATTTAAGACTATTTTGCCTTTTAGCGTCCGGTCTAATCTGTAAGTCTCTGTTTGCGAAAGAGACCCCTCCATGAGCCCCGGACCAAAAATGTGGAAATGAATAGGGGCGAGGTTCGTACTGATGGTGGGTGGTCCAGACGCTCACAGTGAAATGACCGGAGCTTGTTGGCGATTCTGGTTGCCACATGTGGCCTCGCATTGTCATAGTCCGCTGAAGAAGTCAGCCGGCTGAATTCTACCACAGAGGCATCTCAAATTTAGTGCTGCGATGGGTCAAATGTCTGAACAAATGTGGAGACTATGTGGAAAAATAGTGTAAGGTGCGTATAACAGTACGTATATTTGTACAGTAATTACCTGTATGTATTTCTTTTGGCTAAAAGAAAATACGGGCAATGACTTTGCGATCCGCCCTCGTATATCGATATTGAGGCCCATTGTAATATTTGTTATAAAAAAGGTAACATTAATGACGGCTATTATGTAAACGGGGTTGATGATTAAGATGTCCAAAGTTCCTAAAATGAATTAATTAATCAACAACAGTATTTTAGTTTAATTTTCAAACTGAAAAGACTCCTGTGTAGTTTGTGATAAGTCTCTCAACTAGAATAACAAGAATTTAATCCTCCACAAAAGCCGTGGTTTCAATTCCTGCCAACAAACTTAATCATGGCCTGAAGGTTGGGACGGTGTAAGCTCAGCCTCGTGAGGACAACTAAGAGTCAATGGGTTCATTTACCACCACAGTCGTCTTCATTTTTTCCCCGTGGTTTATCACTAGTACTCCATGAAAATACCTAATTTAAATCCAAAACCAAATCCTTACAAATGCTTGTTCCAATTACAAACACACATGCTATAAAAGACGCACCACAAACTCACACGTTATCATAAAAACTCTATACACACAAAAAGAGGGCTGATAACAATACCACAAGCCCTTAAATGGAAACGTCAACAAACAACCAATAAAAATAAAACGACCGAACGATGGGAGGAAAGCCCTTGAACAGCGACTTGGGATGTGAATGAATGCTAATAAGCCTGACGCAAATCAACACAAAAAGCACTACTAACAAACACAAAATTGTTCTAGTAATGGAGTGACATGACACACTTACATCTATTACATACTAATACTCTTCTCCGTGGAACTTTGAAGCTTAACTTTCTTAGTGCTGAGTTACCAGTTAGCTATCTGCTGCGTCAGTGCCAAGTTTGCATTTTAAAAACATTGGGGAAGTCGAAATTCTTAACTTCCAGTGGGCCTAAAATGTCTATTGATTTTGGGGCTTTATTAATAATAACCCACAGGCTGCTTCCAGTCGACCGACCGGGTCAGGGATGGAATAAATTAAGCCCCCATCGAGCGGCGAGTATATGAACTATGCCGGCTGCCGAAGCCTGTCGCACTCCTCTGAGGCAATGATTAAATGAATGACAGATGAAATGAAATGATAGTGGAGAGTGTTGCTGGAATGAAAGTTGTATTAGTATGTGTTATCTGTAATTCAAGTAAGGACTACAGACGATCAATTTCAAGTAGTTCCTCCTTTTGGTACCAAATGATACCGTCAATCACACCACGCTGTGAACGTTGCTACTAGATGTCATCGCAACCTGCACCTGGTGGCGAACGTTGGAACTTAAAGATTTTGCTTCACACAATTGTAGTTAGTGGAAGGTTCTTTTACATGCCATAAATAGATGACATGTGCCCGATGGATATAGAAGCTCAGCATGCTACCAACTACACCACCGAAGCCGTCTCAAAATACCCTGTTAGTAACTTCCGGAAGTAAAAATGCAAACTCAAGTTGTTGTTGCTGTTGTTGTTGTTTGAGTCTTCAGTCTTTTGACTGGTTTGATGCAGCTCTCCATTTCTCCCTGTCCTGAGCTAATCGTTTAATCTCTACATAGCTACCACACCATACATCCGAGGCAATCTGTTTAACATATTCTAACCTTGGTCTACCCCTACAGTTCTTGTACTCGACCCTTCCTACTATAACTAAGCTTGCTATTCCTGGGTGTCTTAGTATGTGTCCTACCAACCTATCTCTTCTCTTCATTAGCAGTTGCCAGAAACATCTCTCTTCTCCCACTAGTCTTAATACCTCTTCGTTTGAAACCCTATCTACCCATCTGATCATCATTCTCCTGTAACACCACATTTCAAACGCTTCACTCCCCCCTTTTCTGCTGCACCAATAGTCCAAGTTTCACTTCCATAGAGTGCCACGCTCCAGACAAAGGCCTTCAAAAATGACTTCCCAATACCTAAATCTATATTCGATGTCAACATATTCCTTTTTTGTAGAAATGCTTTCCTTGCCTGAGCTAATCTACTTTTTATATCATCTTTGCTTCGTCCATCACTGGTTATTTTGCTTCCTAAGTAACAGAAGTCTCCTAATTCCTTTAGTTTTTCACCTGCCAATTTGATGTCCATAGAGGTTTCTGATTTATTTCGGCTGCATTCCAATATTTTTGTTTCACATTTATTAATTTTCACCATGAATTCTTTCCTCATGACGGAGTCCATACCATTCAAATACTCTTTCAAATCCTCAGGCGTGTCGGCCAAGATGACTATGTCATCGGCAATGCTCAGAGTTGTAATTATTTCTCCTTGAATCTTCACTCCCACTTATTTTTTTTCCAATTTCCTTCATTGCTTGTTCAATGTAAAGATTGAAATGTATGGGTGATAAGTTGCAGCCTTGCCTTACACCTTTCTGAATACCAGCTTCTCTCTCATGTCCTTCAGCTCTAATGACTGCTGTCTGGTTTCTGTATGGATTGTAGATCACCCTCCTATCCCTGTACTTTATTCCAATCGTTTTCAAAATGTCAAACAATTTAGTCCAATCAACTTTATCAAAAGCCTTTTCTAAGTCTACAAATGCCATGAAAGTTTTCATATCTTTCCTCATTCTACCTTCCAAAATCAGCCTAAGACTTAGTTCAGCTTCCCTCGTTCCTATATTTCTCCTGAAACCAAACTGGTCTTCACCCAACTCCGTTTCTATCTGTCTTTCCATCCTATTGTAAATTATTCTCGAGAGGATCTTTGAAGCATGAATAATCAAGCTTATTGTATGGTAATCTTCACATCTGTCAGCTCCCACATTCTTCGGTATAGGGATGATAACATTCTTCTTGAAATCAGAGGGTACCTCACCTGTCTCATAAATCCTTCACACCAAGTGATATAACCTGATCAGACCTTCATCTCCTATGCAGCGTAGAAACTCAATCGGTATATCATCTATGCCTGGTACTTTGTTCCTGCTTAAGTGTTCCAATGCTCTGTCAAATTCTGATCTCAATATTAAATCTCCTTTTTCATCCTCATCAATTTCCTCCTCCCTTTCCATTAAATGATTCTCAATCTACTTTCCCTTATACAAACACTCTATGTAAGCTTTCCATCTCTCAACCTTTTCTTCCCTATCTGTTAGAGGCTTTCCATTTGTGTCCTTAATATTACAGCACTTAGTCTTTTTTTCCCCAAACGTAGTACGACATAATACCCAATAGATCGCTGAACATGCCAAAGATCGACTCGGCACTTGAAAGCGAAAATCTTGTTCACCTTTTATAGATGGGCGAAGCACTCGGGTTAATGCTTTATTATACAGGTTGTCATATGATTCTGCCATGGCTCCCACAACACACGGTAGCACAACGACTTGCTACAAGTATGGGGAGTAGTGAAGGTTTCGCTATCTCTACCGGGGTTCAAGCAGATTGTACCCAAAGTCCATCATGAGCCCAATTTGGTACAGCTGGTCGAAACCCCTTACCGGGCACGTCAAAAACCCAGCTTAATTACTTGCTCTCTTGACTGCCGATGTGAAATGCCATGCTCTGTGGTTCGGATTCCACGTAAAACGGAGGTCCCGTGGCTTATGATCGCGAGATTAACGGTCACGTTAAACTACAAGCTTCCTTCCTTTTTTTCTCTTGACTGACTCTCAGACTTCTTGCATAGCTCATAGAAAACGCAGTCTAATTTCACTCATTTACAAACTCTCCTGCAGCGAACCAAGAATTCTCTCAAGAATATGATACAGAAATGATTCGTAATAAAACAAGTAGTTCCGCTATGTTGGACTTTTGTATATTGTTTTGCCCTGAATTGGTCGGCACCTCCAGCGTTTGTTGAGGTTCACTCAGTGCCTCGGCCAACTGGCTTTTCCCTGAGCTCCCCCGAGTGGTTTTACCCGGTACCTCCGGTAAACTGTTTTACCCTGGGGCGATTAGCTCAGTTGGGATGATTTCGTCAGAAAGACGGTGTTAATGGATTACAGGGCAAGACGTGAGTTTTGCGTGTTGTGTTTGGAGAGAGATGCTGCTAAATGAAAAGAGAGCTCATGCAGACGGCTGGCAGAAAAGGTCGGTTACTTAAATGCTGACGACTGTTTATTAGATTACCGGGACAAGGCCGTGCCTTGACTGGGCACGCGGGGCACGCGGTGCAGCGGAGTAAGACTCGCTGGCTAACGACAGATGCAAGAAAAAGAAGATAAACAGTACACAGCCAGAGATGAACATGAAAATGGTTTGTATAAAACAGACAGTGAGCCCCATCAACTATGCCTTATTTGAATAAAAGGAGAAAAAATAATAAGATAAAAACAATAAAGCAAATAAGGCATATTAAACAAATAAAATGGGTATGATCACAATAAAAATATAAAACAGTCTAAAACTAAACTAAAAGTCTTAAAACTATATTAAAACTTCAAAAAGTAGCCACTCTCCTTCATAAAGCGGATGACGAGGTCTGCTGACGGCCCGTCATCACATAGAATAAGGGAGAGGGTGTTAGGCAGTCTGAGAGCCCTTCGCAGATCGGCCAGGTCCACACACTCCAAGAGAATGTGTGCCACGGTAAGGTGGGCACCGCAAGTATTGATTGCCGCAGTCGAGATGGGAACTATTCTCTGTTTACTTGTGTCTCACGTCACTCTGCTTCGTTGACAGGTACAGTTGCGCGAGTAGGATATGACTAAGCTCAGTAGCTTCAGTCATCGTTTATAACTGTCCGTGGTAACATGAGCTCCTGTGACGCTTACCTACGCTTCTAATAAGACAGGTAGCGCGCGCAATGCTGCTTGACTTATGTGCAGACTACAGTCTGTCATCACTGTGTCTTCCACTACACCCTGTGGGACTCCTGCCACAATAATCAACAAACGCTGGCGCAGCTACGCTCAGCGGCAACCAAATCTTAAATGGGTAATACACACAGGGGAGTCTTCTCTCTTGAGCAATCCCATGGCCGGTGCGGAGTCGACAGAGTATCACACCTTCCTTCCGGATAGGTCGGAAGTAACCATTTTTATTGATGTGTAATATATTTCCACTCGGTAGCTGGACATTTTAGTGGAAGTGATTTTGGAAAAGGGACGGAAGTGGATGGGACGGAAGTGGATGGGACAGAAGTGCACGGGACGGAAACAATGAGCGCGCGTGATGGCGGAGATCGGTACAACGAAGTACTCTGGGCCATGTGGCCATGGGGAATGTATATCACATACAGTTTAGCTCAAGGTTTGGAGACCCCATTTAAGATATTCCTACAATAAATCATCTTCATGTTATCGTTCTTTAGTGTGAACATATTCATTTTATCATATTTGCTGAAAACAATTATGATTTATTAAATCATCATACTTTTGCTCTATTCTTATTTAATGTAAGCACTCGATGTACTGTCGGCCATGTGGCCATGTGGAATCTATAGCGCATCAACAAACATTCCAAACAACGTAGGAATTCAGTATTTTAACGCCGACTACTAACAATAATTGAAACTTCGTTGGTCTAAGCATATCACTGGGAGAAACACATTTAATATACTTTCCGCACACCTAATTTTTAATCGCGCCTATACTTGGCAGTGCGCTGATCGGCAAAACGAGGCCATTTTCAATAACATCGCTGGCATGGGTTCACTAACAGGCCGGTATAGAGCGCAGCTCGCATCAAGTAGGCAGTGGATTGCTTCCGCCACGGCAAATAACAATATTATGATTCATTACGGTCAGGATTCGACAGTCGAGTTTTACAAGTAGTTATTTCAATGACCAACAGAGTTCACTGTCAACAATGGATTTGCGCTCCCGGGACACACATAGCAGGATAACATTTCACATGTTACACATCATATGCGACTACTGTAAGGCTCGTATAATTGTATTATTATTAAGTTTCCACTGGCATAATCATACTCTATAAACAAATATAACTCTTTCGCTCAAGTTGTCATAATAGCGTATTGCTTAAATTGTTTGTTTCAGACCAAGGCAACCCGGGTTTGATCCTGAGTAATGTAGTGGTTCGTATTCCACGTTAAGAAATGTCCCCGTGATTTATGATTGTGATATTTGAATCCACGTAAAGCTGTAAGCTAGCTTGCTTGTCTTGCTCTTTCCTTTATGTGCTGCATAACGAGCTTATGGTGTATAGTGATGCATGTGAAAACTTCGTAACAGAGATCTAAGTGTGCAAGAAGTTAGCAAATATGGCCTCAGACAACTTTAACTACTCGCACATAAATCAAAGAGTTTGTGACATATCCGGCGTGCACATTGTGAAGTCTTCAGAACAAGGATAGGGAAAGTCTGAAGACAAATGTCACACAGGAACTTCCCTTCACCTTCACATGAATCACTGCGACAGTTGTCCTCAGCCCCAGGAGACTGGCAACCCCCATTACTTCTCCCCGCAGATAACAAGAAACGGGCACTGGAAACATGCCGTACTTTAGATGTCTACGGCTTAACAATGTTGAAATCAGAATCCGGTGAGATATCCTAAAATAAGCAACAATGGGTATGGTGAGCACTTAATGAGATGACTGATTCTGGTGGTTTACAAGGTATTGTGGGGAAAGAAAGGGAGTACGGTGGTGAATAACGTTAGCCCACCTTACCGCAAATGACCTCCGAGTTAGAAACCCCTCTTCGGAGGTTCAGACTGCCCGTAGGATAGAAAATATTTCTCTGACTTTAGTGTAGCTTCCTGTTGGATCCCGGAGGGCGTTATATCGCAGCATTCAAAATGATTGCCCCTCTCCAAGGCGGATCGCGTTTTGTTACAGGTAATGTGTGTAGGATTTTCGAAGCGAAATGTCACGTCTGGTTATTCGAATTTCACGAAAAAGGGAAGTACAATGGTTTATATTCTTGTGGATTCATTTAGGATTTTGCGACATTGTGGTCATTTAGCCCCGTGTACTTGGGTGGGTGTGTAGGTGGGTGCGTGTGTATATAGATTTTGTCTGTATTATTGTGGTGTCTGTAGTGTTGTGTGTATTTATAATGCAGGTGAAGATAGGGAAGGAGGCGTCCGTTGCCTTAAGGAACCATCCCTGCATTTGCCTGGAGTAGAAGTGGGGAAACTACGGAAAACCACTTCCAGGATGGCTGAGATGGGAATCGAACCCACCTCTTCTCAGTTTTGCCTCACGATTCTGATTGGATCACGTTTCAGCCTTCAGACCAGAATTAAATGTCTTGGCAGAGCCGGGAATAGAACACAGACCTCCGTGGTGACACTGACTTTCCCATTACTACTCCATGCAAATGCCTGGATTGTTCCTAACTTAAGGTCACGGCCACCTCTTCCCAACCTCACCTTGGCTGTCACTGCCAAAAATACTAGCCACTATCCAACGAAGTGGACCCGTGATTTGTGGCTGGGAGGTTAACAGCCATGTAAAACTACAAGCTTCCCTTAAAAGGGAAATCATATGAAATATAGATTCGTGTGTCTGTCAGCCTGTGTGATCCTCCCACCTCTTCTTATAAATCTGCATAAATCTGCGAGAGCGATTTCAATGAAATTTAGTATTAACTTGCCACACCCGAACCCGACCGTACATTTCAAATTTCCGTGTTATCAATTCAACATGGTGGGCTTGTGAAATATCCAGTACTCGGTTAGTATAACAACGAATAAACTAAATTTTTATGGCGATTCAGAAGTAATAATAATAATAATAATAATGTTATTGGTTTTACGTCCCTTTTAACTACTCTGGCTTTTAGAGACTCCGGGGTGCCGGAATTTTGCCCCGAAGCGGATCTTAAACGTGCCAGTAAATCAACTGACACGGCTCCCTCGCATTTGCACACCCTCGAATACTGCGCCAGGATACGAACCTGCAACCTTGGGTTCAGCAAGAGAGAACGTTACCGCTAGATTAGGAAGTATTAAGTACAAATGTGAGTTTTATAATCCTGATAAGCACTAACACAACATAGCGGCTACGCAATGTTCAAATTTCGGGCGTCTAACCATTCGAGACCAGTAGCGTACTGCACAGCAAATCTTCATTTAGAGAATAATATATTGGCATACAATGTTACTCAATAGCCAAAAATTCAAGATGGTGTCACTATGATTTTTTTTTGGTATATTGTATTGAAGCAATCAAATTGAAACTTCGTATAAAGAATCGACGTAATGTTTGTCGACTGGTATGTAACTCTATGGCTTAACTAAATAAATTATAGATAGCGTATAGATAGGCCTATTATGTATGGTCACCAATTTAAATAGGAACGGTTGATTTAGAACATAAATAACAAAATAGTGTAGACACCATTACTGAATCTGGTCACAATAATAATTAAATAGGACACAGGTTAACATATTTAAAATACATCAAATTTAACTAAAAAACCATAGAAGTGAACAGTAACATCTATAAATAATCTTATCATTGTATACATATTTGTGCACAAGTGTAATTTATAAACATCGTAACTACTGGGTGGATTGAGTAGCTCAGTCGTTGCTGTTGCCGGTCCCAAGTCCGGGTAAAGGAGGAGGGTTGGCTCGAAGCCGTAAAATAATATTCAGCCCAGAACACCAAGAGGCACCAGTAAACCACAGCATAACATCAGCTGCCGTATGAACTAACAATCCTTGCGATGAGAGTGAATTTTATGGATTATCAGCGATTCACTCGCCCTGGGCTCACGCCCACCAGCTAAAATCAACCACGAACTTAGCATGATGGAAGCACAAGCAAAAAAGCAACTACCTCAGGCCAGAGCTAAGAAGAGCGAAGGCGAACCTGGTCATTCGGCTTCTGGGGGACCAGGACGTCATGCCGGGAAGGATCGGAGCTTCCCAAAACTCCTCAAACCTAAGCGAACGCAATTCATTGGTACACTAAACGTACAGACGTTGACCAAAACTGGGAAACTCAAGACACTGACGGACACCAGCGACAGATTCGGAATTCTCATACTTGCAGTACAAGAAACACGATTCCGTGATTGTGATCACTTCGACTCCGGTGGATACCGTATCTATAAGGGAAAACCAGCAACTAAGCTAAGAAATAGTAATTTACATGTGTTCGGAACAGCATTCCTTGTGCACAACAGTATCCAGAACTCAGTGATAGACTTCACATCACCTTCGAATCGTCTCTCTCTACTCACAGTTAAATGCGCCAATAAGGCCTATACATTGATAAACTCACATGCTCCAGTTAACAATGATCCTGACAAAAACAAAGTTGAGAAGTTCTGGTCTCAACTTGAACGGACACTTACTAAGATTCCTCAACACCACATTAAGATCCTCCTCGGAGATTTCAATGCGCAAATTGGCAGAGAACGGGAACACAGACATATCATTGGGAATTTCTCGGCACACAAAAAGACGAATGCGAATGGGCTTCGCTTAATCAACATATGTGGAATGGCCAACCTACAACTAATGTCCACACATTTCAAGAAACCACCACGAAAAATGACTACATGGAAATCTCCCATAAACCACATCGGGGAGTATCAAATAGATCATGTAGCAATAACCAGACAATTCTCTCCAGAAATCATGAACGTGAGGGTACGCAAAGGTTACGTAGAGTCCGACCATCATCTCTCGCAGATCAAAGTCCGCTTCATACCCAATCGTAAAAAGCGTCCAAATTCCAAACTCCCACGCATAGATCCGGAATACCTAAAAGAACACGCACAGGAGTTTACAAAATCATTACAGACTAACACGGAAACATGGGATGAACTTCTCAAGGCCATCCAAGAATCAACAAGAAAACTCGGCAAACCACCAAGGAAACGAAAACACAGATGGTGGAGCATAGACTGTGATAAAGCCCTAGAGTCCCGAATCCGAGCCTGGAAGACATGGAATAGCAACCGAACACCAGAACATTGGCAGAACTTTTTAGAAACGCAGAAGCAAACATCCAAAACAATCAGACGAGTTAAACGCATGTACCACCTCAAACGATTGGAAGAAATCGATAATGACTTTAAGAGGAACAACACACGAAATTTCCACAGGACATTTAGGGAAGAACTGACGAACTACATGCCGCCCAGTCTTTGTTTTCGCCGCCCTGATGGCACACTTGAGACAAACACAAAGGCCAATTGTGATATCCTGAAACAGTTCTTCGAGGAGCTTCACAATTGTGAACCACCTGCAGAGAATCTCCAATTCCACTTTACTGCCCCAAACCTGGACTCAGTACCACCAACATATGATGAGATACAAAACATCATATTACATCTCAAAAACAACAAGGCACCAGGAGAAGACGGTGTAATCGCCGAAGTGCTCAAGATTGGAGGTGAACTCTTGACTGAAAGACTACAAAACATCATTGCTAATATATGGGAGAGTGACACCATACCGGTTGATTGGAAAACTGCTTTGATTCACCCACTACATAAAAAGGGCGACAAGACAGATCCGAATAATTACCGAGGCATTTCACTCCTGCCAATCGCCTACAAGGTACTCTCACGTGCCCTCCTCACCAGATTGGAGCAACAGACAGAGCACATGATCGGTGAATATCAGGCGGGATTTCGACCGCGTCGATCGTGTGCAGAACAGATCTGGAACCTCAAGATGGTACTCCAACATCGCCAGTCGAATCGCACAGTTGTCACCTTCGTAGATTTTAAGAAAGCATATGATTCAATCGACCGCGCAACTCTGTTTAATGTACTTCGTGAATATGGTGTGGACAACAAAACAACTACATTAATCCAACAGACCTTGACAGATACAACTTCTAAAGTTAAATTTATGGGTGAAGTGTCCGAACCTTTTCACATTAGAACAGGCGTAAGACAGGGTGATGGGTTGTCCCCACTCCTATTCAACCTGGTACTAGATAAGATCATCAGAACATGGGAGAAAGAAATACCTGGAATAAGTATGGGAACAAAAGAACAACGAATCAACATAAAATGCTTCGCCTTTGCTGACGACCTAGCAATAATTACCCGGACTCCAGAAGAAGCCAGACATGCCATCGAGAAGCTTCATGAGATATCAATCAGAACCGGCCTCCATATCTCTTACGAGAAAACACAGTACATGGATTCCAAGAGCACAAACCTGGCATCAATTACAACCAAATATGGCGACATCACACAAGTTAAGCACTTCAAGTACCTAGGTGAAATTATCGGGAACACTGGTAACGAAAGAATGGCTAACAAAACACGTGCAGAAAAATTACGCAAAGCTTACACAATCACTTGGAATATTTACAACAAGAAATCACTTTCCACTAAAGCCAAACTTCATCACTACCACACAGTCATCCTCCCAGAGGCACTCTATGCGATTGAGACGTCATCGTTAACCATCAACATCAAATACATTGAGAAGATAGAACGACAAATACTGAGAAAAATCTTTGGACCAAAGCTTCAGGACGGTATCTGGATGAGGAAAAGCTCAGACGAACTGTATTCACGGACTGAACGATTCGCCTCACTCGCACGTAAAAGACGCATGAAATTCTACGGACATATAGCTCGAATGGACAACTCCCGACTGACCAAGAAAATCTTCCTCATAGTCAATGGAAACCGACAAACCAAAGTACGCTGGCTAGCAGACACCCAAAAGGACCTCAGTGAAATCAATATTGACCCAATGACAACGACGCGGACTGCATATAGACAAAAAGTAAATTCGTATAAGTTTCCACCCAAGATCCCTACGGGACAGAATTTGAAACTTAAAGCTGCATGGACACAAGAAAGAAGACAGGCACATAGCGAAAGGATGAGGAAGTTTTGGGAAGATAAGAAGAACAAAAAGACCAATGTTAACTAATTATCCCTACGTGCTCCTTAGAGGGCCAAACGCATTATATATATTAATCATAAGTGATCAGGATCTGATAATGAACGCTTGACGATCGAAACATGTCATCCATTTTAAGTACATCCATATTTGTACATAAAGCGTGTTATCTTGTGATAAATATCTTATGTGGTGGTTTTCATGTTAGTGGTTTTCCCGCCTAATGTAATTAGGCACAAACATTTGTGTTAACCGACTGCAAAGCTTTATGAAACGTGGTAATCGTTTTCCCATCTCCAGCCTGTGCCTATGAAAGTGTATCCTCATCCCATATTTCGATTAATACATCATGTAGACTAGTGTTTTCCAGCTTTGCTGAATCTTAAAAGAAGACAATGCGATATGTACTTGCTTCGATATCGCTTTAAACAATTAACCGACGCGCTAGAGCGAAATCACAACTACAAATTACTCCAAAGGGCTACTCATTTCACGCTATAGAGCCCATCCGACCTTCAAAGGAAGCAATTACAGAACCACTGAGCAATTCCTTTCCTTTCTCCGTCTTCTCTTGTTAATAAACCCCACAAAAATGTTCGCCTCCGTAATACGTCTTCAAAAAAGGAGACAGAAACAACAGATTAAGATATATGACACTCAAAAGCATCTTCTGCATGAATATACCATCAATGCAAAGTTATGAATTATGCGATGGAGAAAAAATAGTTCCGTGACGAACTAAATAGCCTATTTTCATATTATATCCTACTGATCTTATTTAGGACACGAGGAACGACAACGAGATTTTAAAACATTGCACTGCCACCACTTTTAAGTTATCTTCCCTTAAATTAGACGTCAGTATATTAAGGCTTGTATGAAGATACACCGTGCCAAGTTTCACAACGATCCGATGAAACGTCACGAGAAAAATCAATTTAAATATTAAAATTTCACGTCACCGCCATGTTGGTTTTGTGCTCACCAGGTCAACGAATGAGCCATATGTGAACTTAACTTAGTAGCCTCTAACAACATACAAAATTTCAGTTTTATTGCTGTAATCGATTCGTAGATATTGAGAACCGGCTAAATATTTCGGATGGTCGCCATGTTGGATTGTTATGTATGTAAGCCATAGTGTTATGTACCATTAGATGAATAGTATTGCGTAGGTTCATTATTCAAACTTTCACTTAGATTACATGATTAGTACACAAGAAATAAAAACTTAATTTTAAAATTTCGCACAGCCGTCATCTTAAATTCATGTAAACAATTGAACTAAATTTAGATATCAGTGCATTAAAATATGTATAAACATTTGCTGTACCAAGTTTCACTGCACTCGGATGAATACATCGCAAGGAAAGTCTAATTAAATGTTTTAACTTCGCTTGGCCACTTGTAACAGGTTTATGAAAGACAGATAAACTTCTAGTAGTGCCCTTTATCACCGCACAAACTTTCAGGGTGATATGAGTAATAGTTTCGGAGATATAGAATGCCGGCGAAATATTTCGCACAACCGCCATGTTGGATTGGTGAGACGTAATACAATTTGAAGGGCACGGTCGGGGTCAGCCAGAATAGTACTATGACCTTACCAAGTTTCATTGAAATCACTTTGGCCGTTTAGTTTTTATAAGGGGAGGGACACACTCACAGACACACATACGCGCACACACACACACATGGAGAAAAGGTGATCTCATTAGCTTTTCTTTTTCATAAATGATAATACGCTAAAAATACCCCACTCCCTCACAAAAATTCTAATTATCAGATCTTACAATGTTTGCTGTTATTGTTTCATTTATGGGCTTGGGCACTGCGGTCACCAGCCCCGTGTACAGCTCAGCCAAGATCACAACATGAGCTGGCGGCACAAGGCTGAATCGACGACGCCAAACAAGTAGTTTCAATCTCCCAAGTGAGCAGCATACTACGTTTAAGTGCGCTTTTGCTCAGCGTCGCAATGCCTGCTCTAGGAGAAGGTGAAGAGTGGTCGAAAGCGCTGACGCACTACCTCGTGCCACGCTGGCATCGGGAGAGAGTGGGTTCGTATCCCACCTCGGCCGTTTTCATGGTTTACCATTTTCACCACCAGGCAAATGCCGGGACGGTTCCTTTCAATAGTTCTACGGCCGATGCAGATTTCCTTCCAAAATCCCTTCCCTGGCCCGTCCTGAAAATAAAATAAATGGCTATTGGCTGCTTTAATAAAAATAACAAGTAGTTCGGTGAAGAACTATACAGCCTATTTTCATATATCCTACTTATGTTAATTGCCTCTACCTACATACAAAATTTCAGTTTGATTGCTGTAATAGAGTCGTAGATATTGAGAACCAACTAAATATTTCCGACGCCATGTTGGATTTTATATATGTAGGTCCTAGAGTTATGTACTGTTACATGAAGATTATTGTGAACGTGTAGCATTCAAACTTCAATCGCATGATTAGGACACAAACAATGAGATTTAAAAATTTCACACAGCTGCAATCTTGTCGTTATGGAAACAATTGAAATAAATTAGATGCCAGTGGATTAACATTCGTATAAGGATTTACTGTACCAAGTTTCACTACACTCGGAAGGTTAAATGGCGAGAAACGTCCATGTGAATATTTATACTTCGCGTCACCGCCATGTTGGATTTGTGATCTCCAGGTTATTTAAGGTTCTATAGTTGAACTTAAGTTCATAGCCCCTATGAATATAAAAAAATCAGTTTGATTTCTATAATAGATTCGTAGATATTTAGAGCCATCTAAATATTTCGGATGGTCGCCATGTTGGATTGTTAAATGTATAGGCCATAGAGTCATGTACCATTAAAGGAAAATTATTGCGTAGGTTCATTATTCAAACTTTCACATCGATCGCATGATTACGACAGAAGAAATAAAAACTTAATTTTAAAATTCGCAAAGCCGCCATCTTGAGGTTATGTAAACAATTGAACTAAATTAGATACCAGTGTATTACAATGTGTATAAACATTTCCTGTACCAGATTTCATTGCGTTTGGAACATTAAATCGCGAGAAAGGTATATTTAAAATTTTCAAATTCGCTTGGCCGCCATGTTCGTTTTGTAGTCAACCGGTTTTTAAAAGTCTTATAAATGAACTTCCAGTAGTGCCCTTTATCTCCGTACAAAATTTCAGGGTGATATCGGGAATAGTTTCGGAGATATTGAATGCTGTTGAAATATTTCGCACAGCCACCATGTTGGATTGGTGAGACGTAACAAAATTTGAAGGGCACGGTCAGGGTCGTCCGGAATAGTGCTATGAACTTACCGAGTTTCATTTAAGTCGCTCCAGCCGTTTAGAAGTTATTAGGGGACACACACACACACGCACACACACACACACAAACACACACACACATGGACAAAAGGTGATCTCATAAGCCTATTTTTTTTTCAAAATTGAAAATAGCCTAAACTAGCCTTAACGAAGCTTTTAAGACCATTCAATGTACTCCCTCATTCAAAACGCAATACGCCAGCCCCACACATACACCGGTGCAAAAACTTCCGTTCAGCTATGTTGATGAGCGTGTGTTAGCATCTTCCCTGACGATTGGCTTGGAATTAGCAGTTTCCAACGCACTGAAAACATTTTGTGGTCCCGAGTGAAGAGTAGGCCTATGTCGAACAGCCAACGGTGTAATTGTTTTTAGTATCACCACTATCCTGCATGTGCCGATAGAGACCCCCTCCAACCTTCATTACCACTAAAATGTGATGCTCTCGAACGTAAACTCACTGAATTTAATGGAAATAGGCAAGAGATAATAATTAAAACGTGCGGGAATTTAGAGGTGAAGTAACACGGCCACTTGTTCGGATTCCACGTGAAAAGGAGCACTCGCGGCTTATACAGAAGAGTTTAGCAGTCACGTAAAACTTCAAGCTTTTTCCTTGTTCACTTTCGCCGCAGAAATTATGCTCAGGAAATAACTGCGGGTTGAAGATCGTAAGGGAGTTCAGTGGTTTCATCTTGTTGGGCACTATGTCTATTACGCGATCTTAAATTCGTGCTATTTCGTCGTCGCTAGAGATGGTACAACCGAATTAGGAACAAAATACAGCACTATCTCACAAGCGTCTTTTGGTTACGGTATCTGACATGCATGTATGCCAAAATTTTGAGCTTCACGTTCGTGAAATTGTCGTAAGTTTTGATAGCTTATGGGTAAATGACTTCGATCCCCCTCTTTGGCGGTAATACGTATAAGGGCTGCATTCTAAAATAAATCCTACCAATATGTCACAATTACTTAGTGGTAACTACTTCTACAACAGTTAGAAATTTTGAGGTTTGGCATGATCATCATTAATAAATCAAGGTTGACGAAGAAATCCAAAACCACGAAAATCTCTCTTTCTTATCCCAAATAAGGGGGAAATAACGTAGGTTTCATGATATATTGATAATCAGTAAATTGCCGATTTCTTTTGAAAAATGTCTAACTATAGGTAATTTCCCTTCAATCTTAGCAATGTATTAAATATATCTACCACTGACAGCACTGGTATTTAATCTTAATATGATGATGATTATGATAATTATTGTTTTAAGGAGCGAAAAAATCATGGTCATCTACCTCTGAAACCCTTATGTCTCCAAACACGCAACTACCCTGATATCGACATCGAAAGCAATGGGCGAATACCGGTTTATGGGACGCTGGACAAGTACACAGCGCAGAGCATAAATTTGCTGATAATCCACCTATCCTTTGCCATTGACTCTTTGCAAGTATTGTTCCTTGAAACAAATAATATGACTTAATAATTAAGAAATTTTTAAAAAATGTTTGCTATCCACTACGAATTTTGGTTGGTTGGTTCCTTAGTTTAGGGGCTGCGACAACGCGGTCATGCAGTCCCGTATCCTTTGGGTATGTGTAGAATCTGTCTGATAACCGGTGTTAATTGTGATGGCTGTATTCGTGTGATACCTGTTTTCAATTTAATTAAGGACTGCAGATATAGAATTTTTTCAAGTAGTTCCTACTTTTGCAGCCAACAACCACCGTCAACGACTACTAGTTCAGAACTAGGTTACCAGATGCCTCCGCAGTTGGCTCCTGGCGACGAACGTAGGAACCTAAGAGAGTTAGTCAAATGTTTAACCTAAAATTTAACTTCACACAGGTGTAATTAGTGGGAGGTTCTTTAACATGCCATAAATTAATGACATGGGACCGCCGGCTTTACTTCCCCCTCCGAAGGAAGGCATACTGAGGGATTATTAACGCTCGTAAAAAAATCCGACGACTTCGGCCCGGTTTGAACCCGCGATATTGGGCACAGAAGCTAAGAATGCTACCAACTACGCCACCGAAACCGCTTCTATGAATTTTGTTTTTCATTTTAACGTGCTAAAATATGGCTGAATTTAAAAATAAATGTCAGGCCTTTAACTACGGTACCTTACGCAAGTTCAACCAACTACGTACCGTAAGAAATTCCTCACTAAGCAAATCTTGCTGTTTTTGTTTATTGTTGATTAATTGAGGGGCTTTGCAACCTCGTAATCATGTATCCCTGTGTGCTTGGGTGTGTGTGTGAGTGTGGAATTTGTCTGATAACTTGTGTTACTGTGAAGGCTGTATTAGTGTGTGGTGCATTTGTAATTCAGATGAGGTTTGGGAAGATGGTGGCCGTGGCCTTCAGTTAAGAACTATCCCGGCATTTTCCTGGAGTAGATGTGAGAAACCACGGAAAATCACTTCTAGGATGAAGGAGGTAAGAATCGAACACACGTCTTCTCAGTTTTATCTCACGAGGCTGAGTGTACCTCGTTCCAGCCCTCAGATCAGAATTAAATTTCTTGGCAGAGCCAGAAATCGAACCCAAGCCTCCACGGTAAAAATAAAATCTCCCTATTTCCTTAAGACGTTTTCACGGGAAATTTCGAATCCAGAGAACAGCATTTATTACTATATTGTGTTTTATGTTGTTGTTGTTGTTGCTTTTAATTTAATCTGTTAGAATAAAACTTACTTTAAAATTACCACAGAAATAAACATACTTTTAAGGAGAATTCTACCTATTCTATGTTATATTTTAACAAAGACCAAAGGAGAATGGGAGTGAACACCATTTTGTCTTACTATAAAATAAATCCCAGCTCTCAATTTTAACTCTCTAATTCTCCTCGAGTGTGCGCTGTACTGAATTTAAAGCGTGCAATTCTCGTGTTCATTAACAGTGTATTAGCAGCAGTGAGAGAGAAAAGTACTCTAAATTAACGATGCCATTATCATAACAAACATTTTTAGAAGCAAAAGCAAGAAAGGAATGAAGGAATGCCTGGCTCCCGACGACTGCCAATATTGCAGCAAAATGAGGCCACTGCGCTAGTCCATAGAGTAGAGTAATACCAACCGCATGTTCGAGTGACTCGTAACCCCGTCATCATCATTGCATATTCATACACAGTAAAACGAATGATGAATGTATAATGCGCTTCCTGCAAAAGGATGAATGCATTAAACATGCATAAACAAATCTAACGCCGGATTCGAACCGGGAGCTGGGACAAAGACAATCTGCATTAAATATTTACGTCAATGGTGGATTGCTCTTGAATACAGACAATGTTGCAGATTTACATCACTTTCTGAGTTACAGCGTCGAAGATATGAGTACATGAGGGTGTTGACAATACTGTAAATTACAGTATATATTGGTTGGAGAGACCTCTTCATAGTGTAGAGGCATCCGGCTCTGCTAAGAATTTAGGATCCTTAGTAGTTTGCGGATTGAAGTAAGTGGCTGATGAATGCACAATATGTAGTCTATCTAAACAATTACTTTCGGAGTATTTTTCTTCAAATTCTAGTCTATTATTGTTATGCTCTTAAGTTAGATACAACCCTAAAAGGGTCATCTACACTAATAGTATAACAAATGAACTACGGTAACAGTTTTAACAATAAGTAACAAATATGGCAGGAAAAGAAACCCGGGAGAATCGCGAGGAAAGATTGAAAAGATTAATGTAATACGTGAATACCAGGAGGAAGGGATTTGGATTGAGATTCTTTTGCTTGAATGTAGTGTAGAGAGAGAATATGTCAGTGTTTGGAAGAGAGTTACTAAGGGTAAGCAGATGGAGGAAATGGGGCGCTTCTACAGTTCAAGACGTGCGCGAGGTGCAAGATGTAAATAGTGCTGGCGTGTTGAACAGGGGCGAAACATGGAGTGGAAAATAGGTAAGTAACAGGTTATATTTTGTCTGGCATCGTGAGAGCGTGGGTTCGATTCCCACCTCGGCCATCCTGAAAATGGATTTCGTGGTTTCCCATTTTCACTATCTGGCAAATGCCGGGACGGTTCCTTTCAATAGGTCCACGGCCGATTTCCTTTCATAATCCATTCCCTGACCCGTCCTGAAAAGAAAAGTGCATGGCCATTGGCTGCATTAATAAAAATAAAAAAATTATAAATATGTAAACTATTCCTCAAGTAGCCTACATTGAGATTATTTAGGATGTGTGATTTGGCGAAGTGCCTTTACGAAGGATTACGAGCTTAAACAACTGAAATGAATGACTTAAAATGCCATTGAATTTAGAAATCTAGCATATAAAATATGACCGAATTGGGGAAGAGAAATATAGAATAGGGAGAACACTCGTGGTGAATTGAGATCTTAACTCTCTACTGCAAGAGTACTAAATATAATTTCCAGTGACCCCTAATATGCGTATGGTGATCACAACTCAACATAACTTAGTCAGAACAATGATACGTACTCTTTAAACCAGGCTCGGCTATTTAACTGCTCGCGTGCATACGTCTTCCAGCCAGCTATACACTTTTCCTTATTTTTGGCGAAGCGGAGACCCAGGTCAATCAGAAACGAACAGCCCGGCTGAGATCACATGACAGTGTGGTGGCGAGCTGTATCGAACACTCCCCCTAGCTCGCACTCGAACAACGCACGCCGTCTATGTTCCATTGCACAGCGTGGCTATCTGTGCAGTTTAAACGATTCAGCTCTACTCGTCTGAAGCAGAAAAGGAGTTTCGGAGAACGTCACAGCACAAGAAAGTGTCGATAGCTGCCATACGGTTAAGACAGTTAATGTGCTCTCCTCCCTCGTAGACAACCTTATGGTGTAGGAGCTAGCCTTCTTGTCACACCTGATCTGAGAGCTGTAACAGGGTGAACTCTGCATCGTGAGGCGGAAGTGAGAAGAGATGGGTTTGATTCCCTCCTCAGCCAATCTAGTAGTGCTCCTACGTAGTTTACAACTTCCACTCCAAGCAAATACCGGAATTGTGTCTAAATTAAGGCCGTGGCCACCTTCTACCCATACCCTGGCCCTCAATTACAAATACATACACAAGTATAATCATTAATCACAATCGCACTGGTAATTAAACAGATTGCGCATACGCACAAATACACGGGGCTACATGACTAAATATCGTAAAGCCCCTAAGTGGATCAACAACAACAACGCTTAAGGGAAAATTAAATTCTTTAAATTCCTAGATCACCTATTTGCTGATACATAGGCCTACGAAGAAATTCCCCGAGGCCACAACCTAGACTTTGATTATGCCATCAACTGAAAGAAAATCGTATTCTAAAGCGGCACAGTCAGTGTGTTCAGCAGTGTGTGTACAGATCATCGTACACAATCGATTGTACAAGGTATGTAAAACTTCTGGCAACATTGCCATTAAGATTTATCTAGAACTTGGAAGTTCACAAAAATGCATGTTTCTCGTTAACGGGCATATTTATTACATTTTAATACGCTATATCAATGCGTTTCATAGTCTATACATCAAGGAAACGTTGTCTCAAGTACGTACATAGGTATTGCAATAAATATGATAATGTAAGAAATGTGTCGGAAAAAAAAGTATCAATTAAAATTTAGAACCTCTATAATTTTAAATAATATATTAAGGTTCACAATCCACGTAAAATTGCTATCGCAAAATAACACGTATTTCCTAGAATTATACATCTGTTCAGCTGCTTCAGTGAAGCCATACATTGGAACAAGTAGTTCCGTTAAGACCTAAATAATCTATTTTCATATGTTCTACTGGCCTTTTCCATTCAAAACCTCCCCTGCCAATTGAAGGATTTTACATTATTATCATCTACTTGGTACACGACTTACATTGTGATAAAGTAGATCAACAATTTCACATTCAAAACTCAATTTGCATAAGTTGTAGACATTTCAGACAATAAACATAAAAATAAAATTTTAAGAAGGCAAAATGGTCTATAGTACTAGAGAATGCCCCATCTATAATTAACGAAAAGGCAAAATGGTCTATGGTACAAGAGAATGACCCATCTATAATTAACGAAAAGGAAGCTACAGAATTCAAAGTGTGATTAGATAATGATTTTTATAAATAGTTTAAAACAAAGCTTCTCTTCTATCGCATGAATAGGATACGAGAAACAAAAATAAGTGATTAAATTTCGAACTGACGCCATCTTGAATTTTTGAAAACAATTGAACAACATCAGATGCCTATATATAAGGTGCGTTCAATAAGTAACGAGCCGGAGGCTGGAATGCGCAAACTGGTGACGACATCGGCTAATCGTGGCTTGTGTAACGAGGTGTGGTTCCGACCAGAGCGTGGAAGGTCACAGCCCGTCGCTAGAGGGCACGCGTGCACGTCACGTGACGATACAAAGCGAGCAGCAGCATGCATCAATCGTCCAACGCTGCCAGTCGCATTGCAAATAGTGACATGGAGGCGTCAAACGAAGAGCAAAGAGGTGTTGTTCGGTTTCTGACAGCGGAAGGAATAGGGGGAACGGACATTAATCGCCGAATGTCACAAGTGTACGGCGAACACTGCATGTCCCTTGCAAGTGTCAAGGCGTGGCACAAGCACGTCAGGGAAGGACGGGTGTCGTTATCCGATGATGCCCGGTCTGGGGCACCCCCTTGCATTACCGATGACAACGTCCGGCTGGTTGATGCACTCATTAGCCAGGACCACTGAGTGACAACCTTCGCCAAGCGATCAAAACAAAACGACCAGGCAATCTCACCCGTGGGGTCATTCTGCTCCACGACAATGCACGACCTCATACGGCCAACACAGTCGCGGCACTCCTGCAGAAATTCAAATGGGAGGTTCTCGGCCACCCTCCATACAGTCCAGACCTCTCTCCCTGTGATTACGCCATGTTTGGTCCCCTGAAAAGGGCTCTGCGGGGCCAACGATTCACCTCGGACGACGACTTCCAGCTGTACGCGCGGAACTGGTTCACATCGCAGCCCAGGGAATTTTATGAGGCAGCCATTCACCGCCTCGTGTCACAGTGGGACAAGTGCCTCAACAGCCAGGGCCAATATTTCTAACATACAGGTACTGGTTTCTGTAATTATGCCTCCGGCTCGTTACTTTTTGAACGCACCTTATACTTATCTCTGAATAGAGTTTCATCGTTACTCAAGATAAATCACATCAACACACCTCGAGCACTGGGAAATAGTGATCAAATTTACACGATTACCTACAATGCATGAATACAACACTAAAGAATCGTGTACCAGAATATTTAGTTCATGATGCTGGTTTATCAACTTATCGAGAGTTCAATACATTAGTAAAACATGTTCCTTTTCAGATATTCACACGCATAATCTATAATTTAGAAATCTATAACGGAAAATTGGGGTTAATGATCTCGGTGGTCCACCCCTTAAAACAATCTCAACCACCTGCGAGCTAGACTAAATAAATTGCAGTATCGGTAATGATAACCCCTTCCACGAGATCTTTCTGTAAACGAGTCACATGAGTTAATTTTAAGAAAAACTATATACATGGTTTCCTAATGAAAGAGGAAGCAACAGAATTCAAAGTCATTAGATAATGATTTTTATAAATAGTTAATTAAACGAAGCTTCTCTTCTATCACTCAAATAGGATACGAGAAACAAAAATAAGTAATTAAATTTAAAACTAACGCCAACTTGAATTTTTGAAAACAATTGAACAACATCAGATACCTACAGTATATACTAAGTTCTGAATAAAGATTGCTGTACCAAGCTTCACTGCTCCCGGATTATTTGATTGACAGAAAGGTATTGACTACTCACTCAAGTTGATGTGGAGTAATTCAGCACTTACCTAAAACAAAAGAAAACATTATTAATACGATACACATTTTCGAGATTTTATAAAAATAATGCACATTACTCACAGAACTCGAATTGAAACGGTTTCCACCACCGTTCGAAGTCTCAGGATAGATGATAGCTGGTATACTAAACGTGGTTCATCCCTGTTTCTTCCACAATCTTCCCAGGCAAACGTTGCGATGGCATCGTTTTTCTACTCTATGGCATCAATTCCAACTGTATTTTATTTGAAATGCAGCCAATGGCCATAGCGGGGTATTTTCATTGAACTCCCGTGGGCTCCCCATCAAGTTCATTTTCAAGTAGTTCCAAGTTTGGCTACCAGAGATGCCACTGTCAATGACACCTATCGGCGAACGTTGGAACTTGATAGAGCGTTTCCAACCAAATGAATTACAAATTTAGTGGTTTCGGTGGCGTAGTTGGTGGCATGCTGAGCTTCTATGCCCAAGGTCGCGGGTTCAAACCCGGCCGAAGTCGTCGGATTTTTTAAGAGCGTTAATAATCCCTCAGTACGCCTTCCTTCGGAGGGAAAGTAAAGCCGGTGGTCCCATGTCATAGATTTATGGCATGAATAAGAACCTTTATAACTACACTTGTGTGAAGCTAAAATGTGAAGGTTAGATTATTTGATATCGTTATATTAGTTCCAACGTTTGTCGCCAGGTGCTGGCTGCGATGGCATCTAGTAGCCAAGTCCGCATCTACTGTAGGTGTCGTAGACGGTAGCATTGGTAGCAAAAATGGGAACCTCCTCCAAATTATTCGTCTGCAGTCCTTGCTTGAATTAAAAATAGATAACACACACTAATACAGCCATCACAATTAACACCGGTTATCTGACAGATTCTACACACACACACAAAGTACATGGGGCTACATGACCACGTTGCCGCTGCCCCTAAACTGAGGAACCAACCAACCAAACTACAAATTTAGCCACGCACTACCAATTGTGGTGGTAGGTTCTTTTACATGCCATAAATCTATGAGATGGGCCCACCTGCTTTACTTCCCCTCCGAAGGAAGACATACTGAGGGATTTTTAACGCTCTTAATAATCCGACGACCGGGTTTGAACCCGCGATCTTGGGCATAGCGGTTCAACATACTACCTACTACGCCACCGAAGTCAACCTTAGGCCCTAATAAACTGAATTACAGTTACCACAATAATACAAGTTATCAGGTAAATTGCATACGCACACAAGATAAACGGAACTGATGACTGAAAATATCCCCAAGTCCATTTTTGAAGCAACAATAACTTTTGGAGTAACTTTCTTATTTATAGCTTGGTAGTTTAAAAATGTTCTAATATTTGACGTGAACCGCACATTTTGGAGAGCTAAAGCTCTCGAGGTCCATACTAATAATACTACCCCACTCCATACCAATAATACTACAGTATTACCCCACTCAGCGTCTGGTTTGTGTCTATGGCTCTAGGCATTGATGCAAAGATTCCAGCCATCAATTCCTGCTGGATTTAATCTTGCATGGTTAATTCCTACGACTCAGAGACCGGGTTTCGGTGACGTCATCTAACTCATTTCATCCTCATCAAGACTCGCAGATCACCCACGTGTGTGAATTCGAAAGGTCTAAATAGGCGTCTTCGAAGGCCAACACCATTATTCATAACTATTCATAACGATATTCATGTTGCACTATATATTATTTTGTTTTTTACTGAAGAAACCTCCTCCATACAAATGTTTTATCATCACCGTTTCCAAGCCGACGCCAAATTGCGAACTCACTGGAACAGCGTGTTAATGAACATCCTTTGATGTACTGCCAGATGAGCAAACCCTATCGCTCGTTAACATTCCCTTGCTTACGTTTTTACGAATGCATTAAGCGCATGAAATTCGTTCGCTGCCCTTTCTTCGCCTTCGTTGACTTCATACGTACGCGACTTAAAAATATGAACTGTTGACCCCCATCTACTTCGTTCCAAACGCTAGGCTATTTGCACGCTGACAATGAGGCGTAGGCGTTACTCATACGTAGCATTTCGTCCATTATCGTACAATACCTTGTATCCCACAATGCTCTGCTTTTCCAATAGTTTCCTTATGATTGGTCACGCCTCCTAGCCGTGAGTGAATGTGAAGACCAACAGAACAATTCACGTTAGGTTCATTTTCTTGTGGGTAAGCATAAAGAAAAATGAACCATAAATAGGCTGTACTGTAGAAACTTATATTTCGTGTAGTTATGCACTCCTACAGTACAGTATATTTACGTCTCAAATCACTTTATGTTGATTCTTTGATCTTTTGCTCCCATACTTATTCCAGGTATTTTGCTCTCTCTTGTTTTAATGAACTTATCTAGTACAAGGTTGAACAAGAGTGAGGACAACCCCACACCCTGTCTTACGCCTGTTCTATTGTCAAAAGGTTCATATATTTCATACATAAAATTAACTATAGAGGTTGTGTCTATCAAGGTTTGTTGGATTAACGTAGTTTATTTGCTGTCCAAACCGTATTCACAAAGTATATGCTGTCGATTGATTCGTATGCTTTTTGTAATCTACGAAGGTGACAACTGTTCGATTCAAATGGCGATGAATTATTATTATTATTATTATTATTATTATTATTAAAAAATTCGAAATAATGGGCTGAATTATTTCTTATTCTCGCAAGCAACAAGAAAGAGCCGGTCTCCATTCAAGTTTGTCATTATCCCAATGCTCCATGCTGACAGCAACTGTTATACCGTGCTACATTCCTGTCGTTCCATCTCAAGTTAAACGACACCGTCACCAAACTTCAGAAGCCCAGAGGCTCGGGAAAGGCGACAGCTGTAAGAACTGCACGCAGACGAGGTTGAAAGTGCATCTTGAAGTTACAAACAGAAAATAAACTTGACAGTGGGATGGTGCCTTGAGGGTTCAGCGCTGTCAAAAACACAACTACAACCACCTCGAGTTCAAGAGGCCAATCAAGGCATAAGCTAAAATATTTTCTTCTTTATCTGATTTTCTCACACTATAAAGAGAAGCCATAAATACTGACGAAAACGAAAAGTAAGATGTTCCGTACAGTTTTTTGTCATTGTTTTAATTGAGGGGATTGGGCATCGTGATCATTTCTGAGGATGGTGACAGGCCGATCGCCCAGGCGACCGCTAACTTAGATCTAATTAAGGAAGGGTCAGGGATGAGATTTTGGAATGAAGTCGGCCGTGGACCTGTTGAAAGTAACCGTCCCAGCAATTGCCTGGTGGTGAAAATGGGAAACCACGTAAACCATTTCCACGACGGCCCAGGTGAGATTCAAACCCACATTCTCCCGATGCCAGCGAGACACAAGCTAGAGCGTTAGCGCTCCAGGCCACCGTGGCCGGTATTGTTATTATTATTATTATTATTATTATTATTATTATTATCTATTCATATGCTCAGCATGCCATTGGGTAAAATTCACAATTTCATCGGCATTGATGCAAGATATAGTGGAGTTCTCTATATTATCAGGTTGAGGAACGAACAAACTATGGAACAGGTCTCTAAAATAACTTCTTTCTGCATACTGGTATGCAGATTATGGTGGAGCCCCAGTTTATCGACGTTGGCCTTCAGCGACTTCAGTATGATCCCTGTGGGAGAGGTTATAGTTGGCAATACAGTAACAAATTCCTGTCGCCACATCTGTCGGATCACTTCAGCCAGAAGCATGTACTGTATTTGGTCACTTTCTCAAAATAAATGTGTTGGATATTATGCGAGTTAGGGACTACGATGTCTATTAGAAGAGTTCTCTTCTACACTTTATCAATAAGAATAATGTCTAGCCTGTTTGCTGATATAGGTCTATATGTGATCACTGACCTGTCACAGAGTACCTTGTGTGTATCGTTCTCCAGAACAGTATCAGGTTCAGGTGGATTGTCTTGGCTTCTTGGTCATGCCTCTTCAAGTAGTACGTAGATGGAATTGTTGTACATCCCCCTGTGATATGCTGGATGGTCTCCGATTCGCGATGGCATCTCCTACACTTGTCATCTGGCATGACTGCCTTAATGATATATTTTAGGTAGTTCTTTGTTGTCACTACTTGATCTTGTATCGCGTCTATTATTTTATTTTATTTCTCGTATGGCCTTTAGTGCAGGGAGTGTCCGAGGACATGTTCGGCTCGCCAGAGGCCGTAGCTGCTTCAAGAGGACACCCATAGGGTGAGCTACAAGTTCCGTTCAATTTCAAGTAGTTCCAACGTTCGCTACCAGTTGTCACTGATACCTAGTGGTGAACTTTGGAACATTGATAGAACGTTCCAACGAAATCTAACCTAAAAATTTAGCTTCACACAAGTTTTGTCTGTGGAAGGATCTTTTACATGCCATAAATCTATGACATGGGACCGCCGCCTTTACTTCCCATCCGAAGGAAGGCATACTGAAGGATTTTAAGGCTCTTAAAAAACCCATGACTTCGGCCGAGTTTGAACCCGCTATCTTGGACACAGCAGTTCAGCTTGCTACCAACTACGCCTCCATGAACCCCTCAGTCTCAGGAAATAGATCCGCATGGGTCAGCCAGCTGTTCGACGCATTTATGTCGACATATTCTTGACTGAGATGATATGGATGACGACCGTGCAGTGCTTTCTGAGTCCCCTGTTGAAGCTTGTTGGTATGTGCTCTTCTGACGTAGCTAGCGAGACATCCCTGATATGGACAAGGTCCAATGGCGTGTACTTGTCGTCCGCCTTAATAACAGTCTGATGCAGGGGAGAGTTCGTCTTGCTCAAAAAGTAGGCCTGAAGATTCTTCACCTGCTTGGCATGTAGGTGTATAATATCAGTAGGCACGCTTCCACCTCTCTGGCGTGGCAAAGTCAGTTGATCAGCTGATGACTTCAGATGCAGACATCTGTGTTTCGATGGTAGTGCGTGTCTTAATAAGAATATTTCCTAGGTCTGTCTGTGTCCATTTTACCATACCAAAGGTGCGAGCCAGTAGCGGAATTGCATATTACCTCTACTGTAATGATGGCCTTGAAGATGTTCCTTCCATTTAACTTGGATTTCTGAATCTTGTTGAGATGTTGATTGTACATGACTACTGTTTGATCTTTAATGATGTTGTGATCAATTCTCTTTGATTGTTGGAGACCAAGATACTTGTAACTCTCAGTTTCTTCCATGGGCTGAATGAGACATCGATTTTCGCCTACAAATCCTCGGTCTTCTAACTTTCCTTGCCAGAGAGTAAGAGTACGACATTTATCCAACCCAAAGGACATACCGATGTCTGTAGAAAAGGAAACCGTGATAACAATCAGATTATCTATATGCTTTTCAGAGGGTGCGAATAGTTTTGTGTCATTCATGTACATCAAATGAGAGAGATTATGAATTACTGTGCCTGAGTGTCTAATCGGAAAGCCACTTCGTATCGTATTCATCAACGATGATAGTTGGTTCAACACAAGGCAGAACCACAAAGGATTCAGACTGTCTCCTTGAAAAATGCCTCTCTTGATTGGAATGAATCTTGACTCAATCGAAGTACCACCATGTTGTATATACAAATTGATCCCCCAAGATGTCATCATTGTTTACAATGCTGTAACTATCACTGGATCAACTTTATAGATCTTGGGGACTTGGAGTAACCAGGAGTGTGGAACTGAATCAAATGCTTTCCTGTAATTAATGTAGGTCATATACAGATTTCGCTTCATTGTGTATCCTTGCTCTATAATCAAAGCATCGATTACCAGCTCTTCCTGTTCTTCTTCTTCTTCTTCCTCTTCTTCTTCTTCTTCTTCTTGCTTCGTTACGGCCAACTAAGGATCACGCCATGTCAATTCGTTCTCCTGCATTTTAATGTTGACCCAGTGCTCTTTCATTCGCAATGTTGCACCTTTCTCTCCGTCGTCCTTGAAGTTTTTCCCTAAGTGGGCCTCGCTCCTGGATATCTTCAAATGTTATCTCAATCTCCAACAGATCTTTCTCTACTAACTGAACCAGGCCCCCTTTTTCTTTTTCTCATGGAGAAAAGCAAAAATTCGGTTTGATAGCCGTGTTGATTTCATTCGGGTTATATGTCCGTAGAAAGAAATCCTCCTTTTCCTCATCACGTCAGTTATTTTCTCTACGTGTGTGTACAACTCTTGGTTGTGGCGTCTTTTGGCTGGACCTAGGATTTTCCTCAAAATCTTCCTTTCCTTGGTCTCCAGGGTTTCCATTATGCCTTTTATATTCATGGCGAGACATCCCGCTGCATACAAAGCTTCTGGCCGGATGACCGTGTAATACTGCTTGAGTTTTGCATTTAGGGATATAGATATTTTGTTGTACACATTCTTAGTTAGATGGTAAGCCATTTCAATTTTATTCAAGCGTGACGCAAAAGCCTCGTTTTCGGACTTTGTAGGGTCTATCCACTCACCAAGATACTTAAATCACAACCCGCTTGATTTTCCCATGATTCACTTCTATATGTTTTGGAGCCGTTTTGATGTTAGTAATAAATTCTGTTTACTCGAAAGAGATCAGGAGGCCCACCTTTGCAGCTTGTGTTTGAAGCTGGTTGATCTGTTTCCTGGCCGTATCCGATGAATCCGCAAAAACCACAAGGTCATCTGCAAAAGCTAGACAGTCAATTGATAGGTTCTTATTCTTGTGACCTAGCCTGATTCCATTTTGGACTCCTTCATCACTCATTGCTTTGCTCCACTTACGGATGACTTTATCAAAAACGCAGTTGAATAGTAGAGGCGAGAGACCATCTCCCTGTCGAACTCCTGTCCTATCTCGAAGGCAGTGGAAATCTCGCCTCTAAACGTAACTTCTGAAGTGGTGTTGGTGAGAGTCTGTTGGATGAACGCTCTGGTTTTGTTGTCTAGGCCGAACTCCTTTAGAATCTGAAGTAGGGTTACTCGATCAGGGGAGTAATAAGCTTTCTTAAAATCAATGAAGGTTACTACAAATATCTTGCTCCTTGGTTTCAGATATTAAAGGATAGATTTGAGATTCATGATATGCTCCACACATGACAGTCCCTTCCTGAAACCTCCTTGATAATCACCCAGTTCTGTATCTAGCTGTTCTTCAGCCCTAGTTTGAAGAGCTTTTGAGAGGATTTTGTAAGTTACCAGTAGGAGGAAGATGCCTCGATAGTTGTTAACATCTGCTTTATCGCCTTTTTTATAAAGGGGGTGGATTAAAGCAGAAGTCCAGTCACTTGGAAGTCTTTCGGTATCCCAAATTCCATGTATGATGTCCGTTAATTTGTCCACTGTATTGTCACTAGCAAGCTTCCACAGTTCAGCGATTATCGAGTCTTCACCTGGAGCTTTATGGTTCTTTAGAGATCGGATAATCTGTTTCACTTCCTCTTTCGTGGGTGATGAGGAATCTGGGTGGACTTGTGCATGGTCATGAAATGTGAATCAGGAACTTGGAGTCTCACAGTTAAGAAGGCACTCGAAATATTTTGCAAGCACCTGACTGTCGCTATAAACTAGTTTTCCATTGCAATCCCTGACCTGAAGACATGGAGGGCTATATTTCCTCAAGTTGCTTTTAAATGTTCTATAGAAGTTGCGCATATTCTTCTTCTGGAAATCCTGTTCGATTTGATCTATCTGATTTTTATGAAAGGTAAGTTTAGCATTGCGGATGGTTTTTGCAGCTCCCGTTCTCTCATTCAAGAAGTCTGTCCAGTTGACTAGATTTTGTTGCGAGTTCCATTTCTGCCAGGCATGCTGTCTCTTCCTTATTACTGCGTCACATTCACTGTTCCACCAATCATGCTTCCTCGTCTTAGCTAGTGGGACAGTCCCTTTTGCTGTTTCAACCAGCGCCTCTCGCAGTTGTTCCCCGTTCTCTGCATCCACAGTTTGTAGTTTTCGCGTAAACTAATTACTGGACGCCAGTTCTTCAACATCATATCTTTCAATCTTTTTGGCTCGGAACCTCCGCGTGTTTTTAGGGAGGAGTTTGAATTTAATTTTAGATGGGTAATGAAGTCAAGTTTTTGCGTTTATTTTTATTATTATTATATAAATTAAGGCTAAAGAAGTTATGTACAAAGCATATTATGTTCCTATAATGACATATTATGCAGCGGAAACTTGGACAATGACTAAGAGGGATGAGAGCAGAGTACAAGCAGCTGAGATGCGATTCCTGAGAAGTATGGTCCAGAAAAAGAGGAGGGACAGAGTGAGAAATGAAGATATACGGAAAGAACTGGGAGTACAGAAACTAAATGACAAACTGGAGCAAAACAGATTGAGATGGTTTGGACATGTCAAACGGATGAATGAAGTAAGGCTACCAAGACGCGCACTGGAACAACGGATGACTGGGAAGAGAGGACGAGGAAGACCAAGAATGCGTTGGATGGACTCGGTGGAGAATAGTATTAGAAAACGGAACCTGGATTGGAACACTGTGTCGGAAGAGGAATGGTGGAACGACAGAGCAAAGTGGAGAGGAACCATATTTGCCCCCACCCAGTGTCAACTGGAAAAGGGGAAGTGAAGATGAGATGAGATTATTATTATTATTATTATTATTATAACTATCTCAGATTTGTCACATGAAACACAATTTACTCTCGTCCGTATTCTTTCAATGGGAAATAGAAATCCGACAAATCGTTGTACTTCACGCGTCTTTTGAATTCTTAATGAAAACTACAATAATACTCGACTCGTACGTATTGTTCTCTAGATTAAACACTAACTTAATTCAAAGTGAACAAGGTGTTACCAGAAGAAGCGTTACTTTAACAGAGTTGATTCTACTAAGAATTAGCATAAGCCATGTTGAACATTCTCAGGCACTTGAGCTTATAAAAGCACAAAAGTAGAAAAGACTCCAAGAAAGAGAATTGTTAACCAGTTGTATTCAGAGTTGTTCCATTCCAAAGAGGAACAAAACAAAAGTGCATTGCGTTTGACACGAAACTCTCTTTCTAAGTGACTTCTTAGCAAATTTCCAGGCTAATAGAAGGGAGTAATTAAAGCTCATTGCTGCATGTTGAGAGGCACTGCAATTAGATCCCAACCACGGAGAAGGAGAAAGACTAGAGTCTCTCGATTTAAACACAAATAAGCATCAGCTACACTTTCACTAAAATGCTACAGTGCTTAACTTGGCGAGAGAAGTCTAGAGTAATTTAAATTCGAGGAAGTTCCCTTACCTTGCCTGCGGCCTTTGGCAGGGAGCGCTCGCCCTTTTACTGCTCTCAGAGATTTAAAACCCTTGTCTTTAGCCTCCTCTTGAAAGTAACGCTCCTTAATCTTGCTGAAGTGTAGCCTAATAATAGCAGAGACAACTAAAATGCTGGTAATCGACTCAAAAGAGTTCTATCGCTTAGCCTAATCGTCTACTCAGGGCTCCATTAGACGGTGCTGAAAATATGTAGTGTGTTTTGAAACACTTGTAAAGTAAACCTAATGGTATACCGTATATTATAATAGGACAGGCTTGCGTTCATTATATTATGTTCCCAATTTCCAAACTAGAATATTGTATACACATCATAAACCTCCAAGAGGATACACCATACAATGTATATTAAAAAAGGAAGGAAGCTTGTAGTTTAACGTGACCGTTAATCTTGAGATCATGAGCCACGGGACCTCCTTTTTACGTGGAATCCGAACCACAGGACATGGCATTTCACTTCGAAAATCTCACATGCATTGACCGGGAATCGAACCCGGACCGCCTTGGTGAGAGGCATTCAGCTAGACCGCTGAGCCACCACGCCCCCTACAATGTATATTACCAAGGTACTTGTGTATCAGAGATATGAGAGTACATTTCCAAATCTTGAAATTACATAAGGTTAAAGTCAAATAACCTCCTTACTGCACATGTTTATGAGTGGTGCGTTCAGGTCCTTTTTTTTCCACCAGTATAAAAAGAGAAACACTACGAATTTCAGACAAAACTCAATGTTTGACCGTTTCGGCCTACCTCATATAAATTGAATTTTGAGACTTTGCAGCGATATGGCAATGTGCCGTGAGTTAATTTGAGAAGTTTTCGCGCAATAATTGATAAGCATTGTTAATTGTGACAATCACAACAGCAATATCACCATTTCCCGCCTTTGGACAAGAATAACCATACACGGCTGTCAAGGTTTATTGCTGTGAATTCTCGTGCCGCGATGTTTTTGTGGCTGGCTGCGTGGCTCAGCGGTAGCGTCCTCGCTTGCTGTGCCGAAGGTTGCCGGATCGAATCCTGGTACAGTCAGCTGGCAATTGAGGGTGCGCAATTGCGAGGGAGCCGTGTCAGTAGATATACTGGCACGTTTAAGATCCCCTTCGGGGCTAAATTCCGACACCCCGGCGTCTCTAAAAGCCGCAGTAGTTAAAAGGGACGTAAAACAAATAACATTATTCTCATTATTACGTATTTTTGTGGACATTACGGTTTATTTATTTATTTATTTATTTATGTATTTATTTATTTTTGCCAGTGGGTGTATATACGTATTACCACAGAGATGAAACCTCTTTCACTGTTCAGCACAGTCCCCATTTAGACGTACACATTTTCTTCAACTTCACCACCAAGATGCCATGGCCTCTCTGAACGCTTCAATGGGAGTATCTTTAGACCACGTCTTGTAAATTACTGGCTGGTGCGTGCACCATGCTGCTTCGGCTCGTTCTCACATGACGCTCTGCCAGCAGCGATTTTTCCCTCCCATGAACGCAAGTTTTTCACATCCATGACACCATCACACTACGTATCTCAAGTCAACTGCCGATGAATATCGATCGATTGTATCTACGCAAGCGAAGAAAACGTTGATTATGCAACGTAATGGCACCATTTAATACAGTAAACCCTCTAATAAACGACCATCGATGGTTCCGTTGTAAATTAGTCTGAGGATGAGTGTACTCTGTTGTAGCCCTCAGACCAGAATTAAATTTCTTGGCAGAGCCGGAAATCAAACCCGGGCCTCCGCGATGACAGTCAAGAATGCCAGCCACTACGCGACGAGGCGGTCCACGACGAATCCACTCAGGGCAAAATTGTAATTACTAATGCATCACTTGTCTCCCACAAATCCAACCCCTCGTCCTCGTCGTGGGAGATGGGCAACGTAATTAAGTAGGGGATTGCCTGTAGGGGTGAAGTACAGTGGGGACTTTGTGTGCCTCAAGACCGCTACGGTAGCTGTGAAGGCCCTACAGGAACCCTGAAGAAATTACGGCTAACGGGGCTCTGGTGAAACAACTGCTGCCTTGTAGTTTGGAGTTGGTTCTTCAAAGGCTAAGGGAACAAACCCTGACAGAAAATCAGCCTGGTGCCTCAGGCTTAAGGTGGCAGCCCCTCCAAGGCACTCGGAGGCAGTGGGTTAATCACTCGCTCCTCTTAAATAAACTGATTACGGAAACTGAAGCGAAATTACAAAACCGGACGGATAACCTGATGACGACCTTTGGCATGAAGAGGACTACGAAAATCGGTTTCTGGAATGTGAGGACCTTGATGGAGAAAACCAGACTGAAACAAGTGACACGGGAGATGAAGAACTATGGGCTGGATATCCTAGGATTGAGTGAAGTGAGGTGGCCAGGATTTGGTGAAATACAGACAACAGATGGAATTACATTTCTCTATTCTGGGGCCGATGATGAAGAACACAGGGATGGAGTGGGGTTGCTGCTCAACAGAAATGCAAAGAGAAGCCTTATGGAGTGGAAGCCAATTTCTAGTAGGCTCATGTTTGCTAGGTTCAAGACAAAGAACAGGAATGTGATCATCATCCAATGCTATGCGCCTACAGAACAGTCGGAGCCTGAGAAGAAGGAAGAATTCTACCAAATGTTGCGAGATGTCACAAGACAAACAAGTAAGAAGGACATTCTCATTGTTATGGGAGACTTCAACGCGAAGGTGGGCTCAAACAATGAGGGGTTGGAGCAGATCATGGGTAAACATGGCCTTGGTGAGATGAATGACAATGGGGAGAAATTTACGGAATATTGCGCCAGTCAGGATTTGGTGATGGGTGGCACGGTATTTCCTCATAGGCGGTGCCACAAGGTCACCTGGGTGTCTCCTGATCAAGTCACAGAAAATCAAATTGATCACATCGCGGTGAGCAGGAGGTTCAGAAGAAGCTTGGAAGATGTTAGGAACAAGAGAGGAGCGGACGTTGGTAGTGACCATCATCTTGTGGTTGCTAACTTCCGCATGAAGATCGTCGCAGTCCGCCGAAAGTTTAACACTCGGCACAACAAGTTTGATGTGGGCAAGCTTAAGAACCAGCAGAGATTGGACCAATTTAAACTGGAGCTCAGAAATAAATTCCAGGTGTTGGACTCCGAGACAGAGAAGGACGTGGAGACTGTGTGGAGCGAGGTAAAGAATATCTTCGTGGAAACCAGTGAGATGCAGCTCGGGTACAAGAACTACCTGCGGAAAGAATGGATATCCGATCAGACCTGGGACAAGATAAATTATAGGAAGGAGATTAAGGCCAAGCTCAACACCTGCAAGACTAGGCAGCAGAAGGCTCTCACACAAGCAAAGTATTCAACAGCAAACAGGGAGGTAAAGAGGAGTGTACGGAAGGATCATAGGAGGTGGATTGATGAGCAGCCGGAGAAAGCAGAAGAAGCGGCAAGAAGGGGGGACGTTAAGGAGCTCTATGGCATCACAAAGATGCTTTCGAAGAAAGGTTTTAATAAAACTAGGCCTGTGAAGAGCAAGACGGGCGAGATCCTCACGACGTGTGAACAGCAGCTGACAAGATGGAGAGAACACTTTGCGGAGGTTCTTAATAGAGATAGAGGACCAGAAAGTAAGCAGCGAGGAGAAGATGAAGAGAAAGCAGAAAGTGACCCAAGCATCAGCCTCGACTCCCCAACTCGGGGCGAAATACGGACAGCGTTGAAGCAGATGAAATGCGGGAAGGCACCAGGTCTGGATAATATCCCAGCGGAAGTACTGAAAGCAGACCTGGATATTACGATTGATCTGCTGCACCCGCTGTTGGAGAAGATCTGGAAGGAGGAGAAAATACCAACCGACTGGAAGAAGGGGTTGATAGTCAAGTGGCCGAAGAAAGGGGACACCACAAACTGTAACAACTGGAGGGGTATCACCTTGCTGTCCATTCCAAGCAAAGTGCTGGCGAGAGTCATCCTGAATCGTATAAAAGACTGCGTAGAAAAAAGGCTTCGGAAGGAACAGGCTGGATTTCGACAACATCGCAGCTGTGTGGATCTCATCAACACCCTCCGAATCATTCTGGAGCAGAGTGTGGAGTGGCGGAATACCCTTTACCTCACATTTGTTGACTTCGAGAAAGCCTTCGACTCCGTAAATCAAAGAATCATGTGGAAGACCCTCGAGGAATATAAAATTCCAACAAAGATCATCAGAATCATGGAAGAGATGTACGAAGGGTATGAGTGCCAGGTTCTTCACGAAGGCAAATTAACAGAAAAGATAAAGGTCAGTTCCGGAGTGAGACAGGGGTGTGTCCTTTCCCCCACTCTGTTCCTGTTGGTCCTGGATAGTGTGATGAAGAAGGTAATGGGAGGACGGAAGAGGGGTATTCAGTGGGGTATAAATGACAGGCTTGAAGATCTGGATTTCGCAGACGACATTTGTCTTATGGCACAACGGTACCGAGACATAGAAGATAAGCTGGGGAGGTTGCAGAGAGAAGCAGAACGTGCAGGACTGATGATCAACACCAACAAGACCAAAGAGATGAGGATAAATTCTGACATCACGACTAGTTTGACAGTCAACGGAAAGGACATTGGGCAAGTTGAGTCCTTCCTCTACCTTGGAAGTATAGTCACAAATGATGGGGGAGCAGAGGAAGATGTTCGAAGCCGTATCAGGAAGGCAAATGGTGCCTTTGTCCAGCTCTACCCCATCTGGAGAAATAGAAACATTTCCAGGAAGACCAAGCTCCGCCTTTTCAATAGCAACGTAAAGTCGAGTCTTCTCTACGGCTGTGAAACATGGAAAGTCACAAAACCGATCAACAACCAGCTACAGGTGTTCATTAACAGATGTCTGCGTCGCATCATGAATGTGAGGTGGCCGGACATAATCTCAAATGAAGATCTTTGGACCATCACCAATCAACAACCGATTAGCATCCAGATCAAGGAGAGGAAATGGCGCTGGATTGGTCACACACTAAGGAAGCCGGACGGAGCTATTGAGAAGGCGGCGCTAGACTGGAATCCTCAAGGCGCCAGGAAGCGAGGTCGACCTAAGAAGACCTGGAAGAGGACGATCGAAAATGAAATTGCAGAGGTGGACAAGAACTGGAGTCAAGTGAAGAGAATGGCCAGGAACCGTACTGCGTGGAGAAATTTCGCCAAGGCCCTATGCTCCGGAAGGAGCGGCAGGAATTAAGTAAGTAATGCATCACTTTATAACAAGGAATCCTTTAGCATACAATAATTTATCTTTCCATGGAAAAGTATTTGGCATTGGACAAAATAAGCTTTTTATACCTCAAATACACAGGTATATTAACTAGCAAACCAACAAACTTAAACCACTCAGCAGCCTTCCGTTGCCTCGGAGTATTGAGACTTCAGAGTCAAAGATTGTGGGTTCAAATTCCAGTCCGCCAAGAAATTTAATTTTGGATTGAAGCGGGGTACACTCGACTTCATGAGGCAAAACTGAAAAGAGATGGATTCGATTACCACCACCTCAACTCTCCTAGACGTGGTTGTCTATGGTTTCCCACTTCTACTCAGAGCAAATGCGAATATGGTTCCCAACTTAAGGCCATAGCCGCCTATTTCCAAGTCCTAACCTCTATTATAAATAGTCCCACTACTACAGCCTCAGCAATGACACATGCTATCATACAGTTGCCACATACACCCAAATACACGGGGCTAATTGACCACGATGTCACATGTCATTACCGGGTGAGTTAGCCGTGGTCGTTCCGGCGTGGCTGCAGGCAGTCGCTCACATCCGGGAGGCGAGGAGGTTCGAATCCCCCCACCGGCAACCTTGAAGATGGTTTTCTGTGATTTCCCTTCCAAGCAAATGCCGGGGTTGGCCACAGCCGCTACCTTCCAATTCCTCGTCCTTACATTTACACTTCCCTCCCCAGACAATACTCCACATGCGACGGTACTTGTAGCTCACCCAATGGGTGTCCGTATAGAAGCAGCTACAAAACTCTGGTGAGCCGAACATGTCCTCAGACACTCCCGGCACTAAAAGTCGTACCCTAAAAAATCTTACTTCTTTCAGAATTATATCCACTTAAAATGTACCCTCCTGCTGTATATAGTGTACATTACAGAAAAGTTTTTTCAGAATAATTTCCTCCAAGAGTAAAGAGACTTGACTCCACGAAGCCATGCCTCCTATTAGTAATAGGATGTGACAAAGGCTATGATATCTATCTCTATGTCGGAGATGAGATGCGATGAAATTCCATGTGGCTAATGGTTTCTACGCCAACCTCACAAGAGGAGTCACTGAGATATGAAATGAATGAAAGTTCAATTTCAAGTAGTTCCAACTTTGTCTACCAGCCGCCACTGTCACCCAGCGGCGAACGTTGGAACTTGATAGAGCGTTTCAAAACCAAATAACCTAAAAATTTAGCTACACACTACTATTGTAGTGGTAGGTTCCTATTCATGCCATAAATCTATGACACGGGACCGCCGGCTTGACGTTCCCTCCGAAGGAAGGCATACTGAAGGATTTGAACGCTCTTAAAAATCCGACAACTTCGGCCGGGTTTGAACCCGCGATCTTGGGCATAGCAGTTCAGGCAAAGGCTATGAAAGATGATGTTGTTAATTTATTTTTAGGGGCTTGGTACATCTAGGTTATCAGCCCCGTGAAGATAGATGTGTGAATTTGTATGATAACATGTATTTTGTGTGTTGACAGTAGCAGTGGGCGTAGCTGTATTAGGAATGGGAAGCGGATACCGCCCCGAGACTTGAAATAACCTAAGACACTATCCCGGCATTTGCCTGGAGGCAGTGGGGAAATAAACGGGGCAAAACTCAGGATAGCAGTTATCAGCGCCGGGATTCAAAACTACGATCTCCGGACTGCAGCAGCTGCCCGCGCGGTCGTGGTGTACGATTTGAAGAGCACGGCTACGCCGCGGGACGCTTTGGAAGACAACCGCATGACATGTCAGTAGTTTATCATAAGTAGTAACCCCTCATAAACCTATCACTGTAGATGGCTGGTGTTCGGTAAAAGGTTCTCTAGTCGTGAAATCAAGTATATTACTTCTTTACTTCTTTACTTCTTTTACTTCTTTATAATACAGGATATGTGGCAGTGGAATGAGCAACCGCCCTTCATTCCCCCTCCCGACTCCTACCAAAATCTTCAGCCTTTTTTAGGTCATTCTCCCTCCCCACTCAAAAAGAAGCCTACTTTGCGACCTTGAAAAACTCGATAATAATACGGCTGGCAAGGGAAAAATTCATCATCGTACGATTTCTCTTGAATCGAAGAAAAAGTACCTAACATGTCCAATGCTTTCTTTACCTCGAAAAGACGAAAATGTCAATATTGGTTTAGCACAGCAGCAAGGCGTTGGCTTTGTAGCTCAGCGAACCAAGGGATTCCTGAGCTGGGTTCGTTTTCACCTTTATCGACTGACTGTGAGGCGGACTCTCTCATCTTTCCCTTTCCTATCTGCCTTTTATGGCTCTGCTATTTTCAGAGTCCCTCTGTCCTCGTTCTTCGAGCGTTGTGGATGTTTCCCATTGTTCATCTAGTACATAAGTTAGTTTTAGTTCTAGTTTTTCAATTTCATCATCAGTCAATTAGGGGCATATGACCTGGATGTTTCAACCCTTGAAACAACAGTCATCAAAGTCCCATAATTGAGTGTATGAATGGGATTCGACTGCCAAAATATGTGAATAAAGAGGAAGATAATAAGAAACAAGAAAAAAAAGTCCTCCCGGCACGCCGGAAGGCGGAGGTAGATTTCACCGGACAAACTTGGGGATAGGCGAAAATAGGCAGAATATGCAGATTTTCGTAGAAGGATCAGACCTCATTTAATGCGAGAAGGTATTTTATAATTGGAGCTTAATTAACTTTGTTTTTCGTCATTTTATGCTTATTTTAAACATTTTATTGTCTAATGGGAACGGTAACCTTCTTGTCATTTGGGGTCCATTTTTATACTTGTGGTCACACTATCCTTATGCAAGGTTTCGACACTGATGTGCAACTATGTAACGGTCTGTTACTTCCTCACGCAAAATTATATCTCCCGCAGAGATTTTGGTTGGTTCCTCAGTTTAGGGGCTGCGACAATGCGGTCATGTAACCCCGTGTACATTGGGATGGCTGTATTAGTCTGTAATTCAGGTAAGGACTGCAGACGGTCAATTTCAAGCTGTAGTTACTAATGTTGCTACCAGGTACTACCGTCAACGACACCTAGCTGTGAACTTGGCTACTAGATGCCACCGCAACCAGCAACTCGCAACGAACGTTGGAACTTCCCCTCCAAAGGAAAGCATACTGAGGGATTTTTAGCGCTCTTAGAAAATCCGACGACTTCGGCCGGCTTTGAACTCGCGACCTTGGGCATAGACATTCAGCATGCTACCAGTTACGTCAATGAAGCCGCTTCACACTTAGATGGAAATCTGAATCTGATCTCGTGCAAGTGCGTTATCTTGGCAACGTCTGATGGCTCATCCCTCATCAATTTAGTAGTGTTGCCATGGCAACCACTGATAGGTCTTGGCATTTTCTTATAATTCCGAAATTATTTTTCTCATCCCTTGGCATAATGGTGGGTTATATCAAAAATTCTTTCAGACAAAAGTTTTAGGTAATTATTATGGGAATATTGTCCATTTTGTACGGTTTTGATATTGTGCCTATTAAGAGAGATATGATTAATGTTTCCCGAAAAACCCACTTTTTCCCACCCCTTTGGTCAATGGTTGGTGCTATAAAAAATACTCTTCAAACATACATTTTTGGGCTTTATCCGACACATAGTATGAATGTTGAACGGATTCGATATTTCACATATTAAGAGAGTTATAGCAATATTTCACTTTTTCGAAAAAAAAAAGCCCCCCATTTTCACCCCCTTCGACCGATTTAGCCCAGTAACGAACTCGACCGAGATTTTATAGGTATACGTATTCGGTAAAAAATTCAAATTGATTGGTACAAAATTACGGCAGTTATCGTGTCCACAATAAACTGATATACATATACATACATAAATTATATATAACTTTTGAACTGACGGTGGTTTTGGGGTCTGGGGGATGTGAAACGCGAAGATATGTCGAAATTTTCCGGAAGTCGAAACATGGTACCCATTGCAATAGTTAGCTTTCTAATGAAATCTACCTCTGGTTGGTTCCTCAGTTTAGGGGCTGCGACAACGCGGTCATCTAACCCCGTGTACTTTGGGTGAGTGTAGAATCTGTCTGATACACGGTGTGAATTGTAATGGCTGTATTAGTCTTAATTCATGTAAGTACTGCAGATGGTCAATTTCAAGCAGTAGTTCCTAATGTTGCTACCAGGTACTACCGTCAACGACACCTAGCTGTGAACTTGGCTACTAGATTCCACCCCAACCATCAACTCGCAACGAACGTTGGAACTTCCCCTCCAAAGGAAAGCATACTGAGGGATTCTAGTGCTCTTAGAAAATCCGACGACTTCGGCCGGCTTTGAAACCGCGACATTGGGCATAGACATTCAGCATGCTACCAGTTACGTCACCGAAGCCGCTTCCCACTTTGTCAGGCGGCTTCGGTGGCGTAGTCGGTAGCATGCTGAGCTTCTATGCCCAAGATACCGGGTTCAAATCCGGCCGAAGCCGTCGAATTTTTTAAGAGCGTTAAATATCCCTCAGTATGCCTTTCTTCGGAGGGGAAGTAAAGCCGGCGGTCCCATGTCATAGATTTATGGCATGTTAAAGATCCTTCCACTAATTGCACCTGTGTGAAGCTAAATTGGATAGGTTAAGAATGTATACAACGCTCTTAGGTTTCTATGTTCGTTGCCAAGGGCCGACTGCGGCGGCGTCTAGTAGCTCAGTTCTGAACTTGGCCTCGTAGTCGTTGACAGTGGCGCTTGGCGGCAAAAGTAGGAACTATCTGAAAAATTGTTAGTTGCAGTACTTAAATTAACAAACAGATAACACACACTAATACAGTCATCACAATTAACACCGGTTATCAGACAGATTCTACACACACCCAAAGTACACGGGGCTACATGATCGCGTTGTCGCAGCCCCTAAACTTAAGAACCAACCAACCAACCAACCACTTAATCAGATGGAAATACTGAATCTGATCTCGTGCAAGTGCGTTGTCATGGCAACGTCTGATGGTCCATGCCTCATCAATTTAGTAGTGTTGCCATGGCAACCACTGATAGCTCTTGGCATTTTCTTATAATTCCGCAATCATTTTTCTCGTCCCTTGGCGTAATAGTGGGTCATATCAAAAATTCTTTCAGACAAAAGTTTTAGGTAATTATTAGGGGAATATTGTCCATTTTGTACGGTTTTGATATTGTGCCTATTAAGAGAGATATGATTAATGTTTCCCGAAAAACCCACTTTTTTCCACCCCTTTGGTCAATGGTTGGTGCTATCAAAAAACTTATTTGACATAAATTTTTGGCACTTATCCGACACATATTATGAACTTTGAATGGATTCGATATTGCACGTATTAAGAGAGTTATAGCGAAATTTCACTTTTTCGAAAAAAGCCCCCCATTTTCACCCCCTTCGACCGATTTAGCCCAGTAACGAACTCGACCGAGATTTTATAGGTATACATCTTCGGTAAAAAATTCGAAGTAATTGGTGCAAAATTACGGCAGTTATCGTGTCCACAAGAAACTGATATACATATATATATACATATATATATATACATAAATTATATATAAACTTTTGAACTGACGGTGGTTTTGGGGTCTGGGGGATGTGAAACGCGAAGATATGTCGAAATTTTCCGGAAGTCGAAACATGGGACCCATTGCAATAGTTAGCTTTCTAATGAAATCTACCTAAAAGTCCGCTAATGTACTGGGGTAAAATTCCGTTCTGTCTAGTTCACAGATGCGCCAAACGGCGAGAGAGAACGGATGACGTGAGGTGATATTCCGGGCATTCAGCGACGCAGCCTGCCGCCGACCTTCCAAAGCACCACACTAAATATAGCACGTGGGTTGCGTAGGGTCCAGACCCACAGAACTACTCTCTGGCTCACAGATGAAATAGACACCGTCACTTCAGTCACGAGAAAAAGTAATGAAGGACTGGTGACCTAAGATATCCCTAGCCCCTGAATAAAGCAACCATAACAAAACTAGTTAATCACTATCTTTCAATACTATCAATCCAGGCTGTCTATTACTCTTTCATGAACAAAAATACTCAACCGATTAAGGCGACATTTGGCGTGAAGATAGTTTTTAGGCATGGGAAAAACTTAGGAATATTGGCATTCGTGACAACACACACAGATTCGCTGTGAGATTTACCTAATGACTGGTTAGCGTTTATGTTGGCATTGAGTTAAAAGTTACCATTTTCTCAAAAAATTCAACAGAGGAATTATCTCGTTTATGTGTCATGGGTGGAAGAGATGAAACGGAAATAGGTTACTACTGTATTTTCTACCTCGTGTCTATGGTGGCAAAGTGAAAATGATCTCATTGTGATTTTGCTATTAGTTAAATTAAGGACTTAGGACATCCTCGCCATCAATCCATTGATCCTGGGTGTGCGTTGAATTTGTCTAATGACATATGTTTCTGTGTTGACTGAAATAGTGCATGTAAGTCAAATTATTAGGGTCTTGGATTTAGGTGGGTGTCCCGAAACTTGTAATATTTGATAAGGTACCATCTCGGAGCATATAAAAACCACAATCAGGATGGCGCCTATCAGAGTCGGTATTCGATCTTTCGTTCTCTGGGCGTCATGTTCCCTAATGCAGTCGTGACAACACAGAGTCTGTATTCGATCTTTCGTTCTCTGGGCGTCAAGTTCCCTAATGCATTCGTGACAACACAGAGTCGGTATTCGATCTTTCGTTCTCTGGGCGTCAAGTTCCCTAATGCATTCGTGACAACACAGAGTCGGTATTCGATCTTTCGTTCTCTGGGCGTCAAGTTCCCTAATGCATTCGTGACAACACAGAGTCGGTATTCGATCTCTCGTTCTCTGGGCGTCAAGTTCCCTAATGCATTCGTGACAATACAGAGTCGGTATTCGATCTCTCGTTCTCTGGGCGTCAAGTTCCCTAATGCATTCGTGACAACACAGAGTCGGTATTCGATCTTTCGTTCTCTGGGCGTCAAGTTCCCTAATGCATTCGTGACAACGCACACAGCTTCACTGTGAGATCTACCTAATGACTGGTCAGCGTTTTTATTGGCATTGAATTAAAGGAAACAACAATTGGAATAGTATAAGCCTCCGTGGCTTAGGCGGCAGCACGCCGGCCTCTCACCGCTGGGTCCGTGGTTCAAAACCCGGTCACTCCATGTGAGATCTGTGCTGGACAAAACGGAGGCAGACAGGTTTTTCTCCGGGTACTCCGGTTTTCCCTGTCAAAATTTCATTCCAGCAACACTCTCCACTATCATTTCATTTCATCTGTCATTCATTTAATCATTGCCCCAGAGGAGTGCGTCAGGCCTCGGCAGCCGGCACAGTTCATATCCTCACCGCTAGATGGGGGCTTCATTCATTCCATTCCTGACCCGGTCGGAGACTGGAAGCAGGTTGTGGATTTTCATTTTCAACAATTGAAATAGTAATAATAAATCCATAAAATTTGTACTAAACTTTTAATGAACTTACAATAAGTTTAATAAATATTGAGTACGTATTGATTTGACGGATTTATAATTACTATTCCAATTGTTGATGCAATCAATAAGGATGTATTATTTAGTTCAATTTGACAATTATTCAGGAGTTTTATAAAAGAAGTAACGTGACCAGCTGAGCGCATACAGTACACTATTGCCCATCTAAGATTTGATTGCCGCTGAGCGTGACTGCGCCAGTGTTTGTTGATTATTGTAGCAGGAGCCCCGCGGGGAGAAGCGGGGAACACAGCGATGACAGAGTGCATACGCCACATAAGTCAAGCAGCATTGCGCGTCACAGGAGCGCATGTCAGTATCGATAGTTAAACGATGACAGAGGCTACCGGAGCTGAGTCTTATCCCACTCGCGCAACTGTACCTGTCAACGAAGCAGGCTGACGTGTGACACAAGTAAACAGAGAATAGTTCCCATCCCGACCGCCGGCAATCAATTCGTAAAAGGGTAATACAGTATAAATGAGCTGAAGGTAGAATGGAGTATTAACAAACCACGCGGCGTAAACCACGTCCGCGAGGGCAGCTGCTGCAAGTCCGAAGCTCGGAGGATCTTACCGCGGCTGGTGAGTGGTTATCGTATCGAACTACCAACCCCAAGCTTGCAGGTTCGCTCCTGACCGTGGTAAGTGATTTTTGAAATGCGACAAATATCACTATACCCATGCCCACGTTGTTGGCATGTTAAAGAAGCCATTTGAATTCAGTAGGCCGTGTTCAAAATGGCAAAATTAATCTCGGTATTTTCCGCCAACACAAATAGTTCCTCCTTTCTCTACTAGAAAGCGCTATAGTGTCAAAGAGCTTATATATTTAACCTCCTTGACTTTCATAGTGCTCCAAGGAGCGATAAAATTCGACATGCAAGCTGCCCTCTGGGCGTCAATTAACAAAGCTTGCACCCGGCACCCGAGGCCATACGATATTATTATTATTATTATTATTATTATTATTATTATCTCGATCCCGACGCTGATAGCGGCTATCCTAAGTTTTTTCGCTGGTTTTTCCCACACTCCCTCTAGGCAAATGCCGGGATAGTACCTTACTTCAATTCCCAGGGCACCCACCCCATCCCTGTCACTACTACAGCTACACACACTACTACGATCATCACATGAATACAGGTAATCAGACAAGCTCAACACACACCTAACTACGCGGAGCGGATGACCAAGATCTTAGTTACGTGAACTCCTTCCTCGAAGATCTGAGCTGCTCAAACCCCTTTCACAAAACTCTGAGTTGCTCAAACCCCTTTCACAAAACTCGTGAGTTGCTCAAACCCCTTTCACAAAACTCTGAGTTGCTCAAACCCCTTTCACAAAACTCTGAGTTGCTCAAACCCCTTTCACCAAGACCAGAGTTGCACGAACTCGTTTCACGAAGACCTTAGTTGCGCGAATCCGTTCCACAAAATGTCCCAACGGGATGTTCCAAGTCCCTTAAATTAATTAACAACAACAAAAGTTTTACCACGCAGCAGCGACCAGGCCAGGAAGCGTCGAAGGACATGAAATACGTATGTTAAAATATGCTTGGTCGAGGGGAAAGGAGGAGGAAAATTGCGTCATATTCGGCAACACCGCTCGCAAGCCTACTACTGTGCGTAAACCCGGGAACCAGACGAGACAAACTAGCTATGGGTGTAAACATAAACAAGATATCACGTAATAGACATGTAATCAGCTGGTATCCAGGTGAAGGTTATGCAAGCAGACGAGGAGAAGGTCGGTATCGTGGGGAGCGGCAGAGAACCTGTCCAACAACTGGTTTCCAACCATTTACACGTGACCCTTGAAACGTTGTTGCCAGAATGCTTACAACGTGATTTGCAGTAACATGGATTTTCTATTTTTAATTTTGTGTGTGTGGGGGGGGGGGGAGGGGGGGGGGGAGGAACCACTCGCCGCGTGTGGGTACACCCATCAAATCTCTTAGCGCTTCGGCTTTTTGACATCTGTATAGGAAGTAATATTTTTGATTCTGTCATATATTGTAAATATATTCACCCCTATAATCGTAGGCATAGATTTAAAGTCTGAGTGTAAGGGATCTGATGATGATCGCTTGACGATCGAAACTAATCTTCCAAATGAATTTATTAATCTCATGTAATTTGTTTCAGGTTTATGGAATAACATTCATTAGCCTATAATAAAGCACAATCGTGTTGACCGACTGAGAACCACTTCAAAATTCGTTTAATAAGGCAAAACTGAAATATGGCGTCTAACACGATAATCTTCTGATATCGCCTATGTAAGATGAGCAATCAATACACTTCAGGACACATTATAGTGCCAGGTCGTGAAGTCTTTCTCATAAATATCCAAGATTTAGAGCGCCTTTATAACGTTAGAGAACTAGCTCCAAAGGTAACACAAACAAGCTTCAAAGCGATTCCTTTCAAGACGTTGAGGAGAGCTTTCTCGTAAATGCCAATCTTAAGAAGCAATTATAAATGGACTTCAGACTTCCAAAAGCAAATAATAAATCTACAGCTCTACATATAGTTCTCTCCAACATTAAGTCAGTACCATCTGGCTATGAAAACTATATAATTCTGGCATTTTAACTGACAGTCAACTGTGCATTATAAATAATGAGAAGTTCTACCTTGGAAGATGGACGAGAAAACTTAGCTATGCAGCGAGTACAACAGGGTCCCGCAGGGAAATGGAGAACTACGAGAAGGGAGAAAACAGCTCTCAAATAAAAAATAAAACATTTTGTTGTTGTTGTTGTTGCTGTTGTTGTTGTTGTTGTTGTTGTTGTTGTTGTTGTAATATTTAAAAGCATGACACATCGTAGTTTTTCCGGAATTTGCCTGGCGTAAAATGGGAAACCACCTAAAACCACTTCTAGTATGGCAGAGACGTGGTTCGAAACCATTCTCTCCTCAGTTGTGTACTCCTGAGTGCACTCCGTTTCTTAGCAGAACCGGGATACAAACTTATAAAATTTGGAACAGGAATGTACCCTAGACCTTGGACAGTATCACAATAATGTTGCTGTTCCGTGAGTGTATTAATTCCCACTTAGGATAGCCTCGCTAAAAATTAATTCTGGCACCCCTTTTGATACTCGCGCCCATTACGCGTTGAAAGTTAAACTATTAGCAGTGCATTTATCATCCTGATAGATACTAAATCAACTCATTAGAGATGTCACCGTTGATTCATTTAAGGGCTTTGCGACTTCGTGGTCATGTACCCTCGTTTACTTGGGTGTCTATCTGATAAACTACTTGTGTGTGTATTTGAAATTGAGAATAGGATTGGTAAGAAGGCGGCCGTGGCCTCCAGTTATGAGTGAAAGTGGAAAACCATGGGAAATCACATCTAGGATGGCTGAGGTTGAAATAGAACCCACCTCTTCCCAGCATTTCATCATGAGGCTTGGTGTACTCCGTTTTACCCTTCAGTTTAGAATTACGTTTATTGGCAGAGTTAGGAAATAAATTCAGAACTTCTGCATCCGGAGGCTCAATACGTACCGCGAGATCACAGAAAGCGTGTATAAAGACGGGAGAGAAGCGAAAAATCGTTCCTCTGTCACCCAGTCTACGGTGATAACTAGACATCGGAAATTCACGCGACAACATTATCAAAATGGATTAAATATACCAACTAGCGTTGTTATCACGAAGGTGAATATGTCTCTGCTTGTATCCTGTATGGTACTAATGCACTGCAAGCATTTGTTGCAAACGATACTGAATACTGTTATTTTTCCTTCGATGTGACTGCAGACTAATACGAGGGGAAAATAATAGAGTTCAGTATCGTTTGCGAGATACACTATCACAACATTAGCACCATACGGGATGCAAGCAGTGAGATATCGTCTTTCCTGACAACAAGCGTTAGTTGGGCTGCATAACACATTATTACTACGGGCAGCTTATTCACCTGGTGCATGCAATTAACATCATAATTTGACGCAAAACTCAATTCCAATGAATGTATTTCTTTTGCAAGCATTGCAATCGTAACTAATATAGTATTATAATTTTATTAATGCAGACAATGGCCATTTATTTTCCTTTTAGGATGGGTCAGAGAGGGGATTTTGGAAGGAAATTTGCGGTGGGCCTGTTGACATCCCGGCATTTGCCTGGTGGTAGAAATGGGAAACCACGAATATAACTTTCAGGATGATCAAGGTAGAATTCGAACTCACGCTCTCCCGATGCCAGTGAATCACAAGGTAGCGCATTAGCGTTCTCGGTCACCGTGGCCAGTTGACGGTATTATTTCAGAGGCCTTGATTGGGATACAAACTGAGGAAGGGACGGTCACACTTTTCCTATTTTCCTATTTTCTCGCCTTAGGAAGCACCCTCAAATGCTAAATCCGTGATTCAATCCCACAGCCATGAGCACATCAGGCGCAAACGGGGGAGTAAGAGGAGTAATAGTACATTATGTAACAAGTCTATAATGGCAATAATTAAGACACGAGTATGTTTATAAAACAAGTGAAGTGAAGCGAGTTTTATAATTTCCATACGAGTGTCTTAATCACCATTATAGGCGAGTTGCATACGACTGTTTATGTTCAACGATAATTATAACTTGATTTTATGTTCGAACATAAATGTTCAGTAATAGCCGTCGAGATTCCGCCAGTTTCATTTACTGAACAGAGTGCATTGGACGCAGAGAATACCTTGTATTCGACCACGGCCTCCTCTATTATGACACTAGCCACGAAGCGAAATTTAAAACAGAAGGTCTTAAAAGTCAGAGCAGGTCCGATACTATCCTTACCTTTTTGGTCAAATAGCAGTATCGAAATGAAAATCTTGAGCTCGGATTGGTGGAGAACCTGTATCATAATATTAAATTTCGACATGGTCGAACATAAATAAAATAATATAACTAGTAATTATAAAATCTCACACAACAGACAAATCCTTAGACGCAAAAGTAAATCTAAACACAGACACTCAACATACAGTACCTGTGCTTGGAAATACGCGAATTGAAGATGAATAGACCAACTGTTCCAACACGTGCACCACAGTAATAGTGGATAAGGTTTTATTATTTTCATTTGAAACAAATTTCGGGACATACTGTAATTCCAGTGTAAGTTATTAGATAAATTTACACACGATCACACAAAACTTTAATAATAGCATCAACATGCAGTTTCCAATATTACTCGAGCATTCCATAATTTGAAAAATATCAACAAAAACACTGCCAATATATGTGCTGTACATATAACGCTACACGTTGGCGAATCCTATTTACTTCCATAATCACTCCATTTGTGATTCGTTGCAGCGGGATATTACAGAAGACGCCTGCAGCTAGACAACCAATTGTACTCGTTCCCACACGCTGTTCAATTTATCGATAATTTATAATGATATATTTCATTCTCGATACTCAGAATGAAAGTCTCAATTCCAGCTATGTTTTAAAGTAGAGACTGAATATCAATTTCACACGCTTTCGGTTTATAGCTGAACATGGAACACTAATAATAATAGTTTAGTGCATCCAATGGCCATAAAATATAATTTCTATAGATAACAACCGCACGATTACTATTAAAAACATTGTCAATTGGTCTTGATCTCTGCTGTACTCCAACAGTGATTTTGTTATTTTGGAACATTCACCAAAATGGTATCGTGAGCACGATTTGTTACACAATTTGCATACGAATTCTGGTATAGGGTCGTGAAAGTCTGTTCTGTTGCAAAGTTATGGTGATATCCATGTATAGCCAGTTTCGTCACTGCGCTGCGTATCGTGACGTTTGGTCCAGTCCAATTCCGGTTGAGCATCGCGTCAGTTGTGTAAAATTCTGTCGGTATATCAGTCCTATTCTGTTGTCTATTTTGCTTTACTTGTGATTCTTGTCGGGTAGCTGGAAGTAAGAGTTTAGTGAGACACTAATACACAACAATTAGTTTCACATTGCGCTAGACTGCCATTAGTAACCATTCTCTACAACAGCCGTTCCCAACCTTATCGAGACTGTGAGCACCAGCTTCATGCCATACCAAGGACCCGAGCACCATTAAATGGCATATAATGGCATATAATAATAATAATGGCAATGCCTATCTGTCTCTCTCAGAAGTGCTGAAATAGCTAGGGATTCTCCGCTCACCAGGCATGCTGAAACTCCTTGCATGACTCATGCAGATAAGATACATTTACGAGTGGACAGTCATGTTACTCATAAAACAGGGATATCCAATTAGTTTTACTGTAAATTATAAATACTATTTCACAAAATGATAACATTTCTGACTGTCAAAACTTGTAATAAAAACTATGATTATGTTCGACCATGGCGAAGGTCGTTCAAGGGGTAGTGATGTGCAATCTATAACCTCTCCTACCCAAATGTCATCCTCTCCTTCACGTGGCGAACTTGGCCGTTTCCACAGACGAGGCTCTGGCGACCGAGTCACGGCGGGATAACCGTTACATCAAGTACAGAGGAAATGCTGTATTACAGCCTGTCTATGGGCTGAGAGATGGCATCCCCATTAATGGACTTACTTTCTTCAGGCTAGCAACCCGTTGGAAGGACATTTTCATTGCTTTCAAGTCTTGTAAAGGAAAAAACCGGACGGATTCTACAGTTGACGAACGTGGCAAAGGAAAGAATACGAATTGGAAAAGAAAGGATATTATTAGATGTGCTACCTGGAATGTTCAGGATATTGGACACAAAGATGATCAATTAGACGATATTCAATCTAAAAAAGATATTTCAATTGCAGTTATTTCTGAAACAAAGAAAAAGCTTCAGGGATCCAAGGAGACAAGAAATTATTTACAGTTTTATAGTGGTGTTCAACGAAATGTTAGAGCGCAGGCAGGGGTGATGTTTATGGTTCACAAGAGATTACGATCAAAAATTGATAGCTATACTTTTTGGAATGAAAGGATCATTCAAGTAATAATAAAACTATCCAGAGGATATTTGACAGTTATAGGGGTATATGCACCGGTTGAAGGATACTCGAAAGAAAGTGATATTTTGTATAATGATCTACAGAAGATAATCAATATTACTAATACACAAGATATGATAATGTTAATGGGAGACTTTAATGGCAGAGTTCGTAATGAGAAAATTCAGAATAACATTGGAATTCATGGTGAGGTAACCCGCAATAATAACGGAACAAAATTAATAGATTTCACTATCTTCAATCAGTTTCGGATTATGAACACACTGTTTCCACACAAGGACAGTCATAAATATACGTGGTCCGCAAGAAATCAGAAATCAATTATTGATTATATCATTTGTAATGGAAAATTGGCAGATTTAGTTTTGGATACAAGAGTTTATCGAGGACCTGAATTGGAACCAGACCACTATTTATTAGTTGCTCCTATTCGTTTAAAACCAAGGTGGTTCAAGAAAAAGAAACAATGAACACAGGAAAACGAAACGTTATATAAGGTTAACCTTTTAAATGATCCCAGTATAAAATGGCTATACCAAAACAGGCTTGATAATCACATTCAGATGATTCCACTTTCTGACGATGTGGAAGACGAGTGGTCCAATTTGAGTTCAGCTCTAAAACAGTCAGCATTTGAAAGTTTGGGAGAAAAAAGAAGATGGCAAAAGAAAAAGGGTTTAAGAATTTGGGACGAAGAAATTGCAAAAGTAATCTCCGAAAAAAGAAATTCATATAAAAAGTTTCTGTCAACTGGTAAATTAGAAGATAAAATTGAATACCATCATAAGAGAGCAATAGCAAAAAGAGAAGTTCGAAAGAAACACAGGGAAAGTTGGGAAAACTTTGTCTCGTACCTGGAGACTGACATAACAAGACCACAACCACAAACCTATAAAATTTTGAAAAAACTAAATAGGGAAGTAAAAGAAGATGTAAAAATTAATGTAATATCTCACAAAGAATGGCTTGAGTATTTTCTGAGCCTTTGGTTGAGTCCAAATATTGAACAACTTGTTTTACAAGCATCTAACAACAAGTCTTCGGAAAATATTACACTAGACGAATTAGAACAGGTCTTGAGGAAACTACGAAATGGGAAAACACCTGGAGAAGATTCAATAAATGCAGAAATGTTGAAATATTCAGGCGATGCCTTCAAGAAAAGATTTCTCAGATTATTGAATTTAATCTGGACGGGTAACAGGCCTCCAGAAGATTGGCAAAAGGCAATAGTAAATCCTCTTCATAAGAAGGGAAATATTAAAGATTTGGAAAATTATAGAGGAATAAGTATACTTCACTCTGGATACAAAATTTTTGCAAATATTGTTAAAGAAAAATTACTGAAACATTACTCTGAGGTGATAGGGAATGAACAACATGGGTTTAGAAAAGGTCGCACATGTGCAGATGCCTACTTCACCTTAAAAATTTTGATCGAAAAACGCAGGGAGTTCAATTTGGAAACACACATATCATTTGTTGATTTTAAGAAAGCCTTTGATTTTGTTGACAGAAACAGACTTATTGACATATTGGCCAGGGATTGTGTCTCCCAACAGTTAATTGATAATATTTACAACATGTATAGTGGTACTCTTATTGCAGTAAGGTTAAGTAATCATAAATCCGAGTGGAAGCCAATCAGCAGAGGGGTAAGACAAGGCTGTGGACTCTCTCCATTGCTATTCATAATCTACATGGATGCTATAATAAAGGAATGGAGGTGTGAAAGGCATGGTTCAATACCTATCAGCAGGCATCTGAGAAATTTAGACGCTATACTATTTGCTGATGATGTTGCATTGGTAGCAGCATCTGAAGATGATCTGCAGTGGTCAATATTCAACCTCCAGAAAGTGGCATCAAAATTCAGCATGTGCATTTCTACTGAAAAGACTAAAGTAAGGTAAAGGTAAGGACCCTATCCCCAGTAAAATTTGTCTGGATGGTAAAATTTTAGAAAGAGTTAACGAATTCAAGTATTTAGAATAAAATTTATCTTTTCAAGAAGAACGAGACATAACTGCAAAAATAACTAATTATACCAGAACAACAGGAATCATCACGCCATGAAGCCATCTCTTGTCCAAAGGCATACACGCTTGCGTTTGTATAACACATTAGCCAGACCAACCCTGTGCTATGGCAGCGAGGCATGGACAATAAGATCTCAGGACATCTCCAGATTCACAGCACGCGAAATGACCTTTATGCGCCGAACAGCAGGCTATACTAAATGGGATCATAAGAGAAACGAGGATGTGCTGAAGGAACTAAAAGTGAAACCAATAACTACATACATTTGTGAGTACCAAGAGAACTGGAAGCGTCATGTCCAAAGGATGGAACCTGGAAGATTACCAAAGGAGATCCTTCGCTACCAGCCACGGGGAAATAGATCGATAGGACGTCCGATGAAGAGATGGAGGGAAAGTGCAAGACCGTAACGGGACATTTGGCCTAATACTTGGAAGGAAGAAGAAGAAGAAGAAGACCATGGCGAAATGAAAATATTATATGTCAGAAAACTGTAATATAATGAGGCTCATTATAGTATAAGTTTTCATTATAATACTGTTTCTTCCGCCAATCAGAGCTCAATAAACAGTAGTGTGACCAATTAGATAAGAATAGCATCGCACCTGCGCTGACTTCCACGGCCTCCTATTTTAAATTTCACTGCGTGTCTAGTGTCACAGTGGGGAATTCGAGGAGGCCATGGTATTCTCTGCGTCCCATGCGCTCAGTTCAGTAAATAAAACTGGTGAAATCTCGACAGATATTTATGAATATTTATGTTCGAACATAAAATAGTTATAATTATCGTCGAACATAAACAGTCGTATGCAACTCGCTTATAATGGTAATTAAGACACTCGTATGGAAATTATAAAACTCACTTGGCGCGTTTTATAAACATACTCGTGTCTTAATTATTGCCATTATAGGCTCGTTGCATAATGTACTAATTCCAGTTCGTGCAACAGAATTTGAATTGAAGAAAGGATCTCAGGGGAGTTTGTGCTCGCGAGCACGTTTTGTCTCGTATGAGGAGAGCAACAAATTTCATTTAAAGAGCACCGTGGTAGGTTAAGAACGCCTGCGGTCTATAACCTGCCTCAAATTATAAAACACACCCCTACACTTCAACGAGACCACCTTGTAGCGTAGTGACTAGCATTCATGGCTATCGCCGTGAAAGTCTGGGTTCGATTCCCGGCTCCGCCAAGAAATTTAATTCTGGTCTAAGGGCTGAAACGGAGTATACTCAGCCACGTGAGGCAGAACTGAGAAGTAAGTTCTTTTCCTACATCATCCATCCTAGAAATAATTTTCTATAATTTATCCCAGGCGAATGCCAGGATGATACCAAAGTAAGGCCACGGCCACTACATACCCAAATCTTACCCCAAATTGCAAATGCCACCTCAATGACAGATTATCAGATAGCTTCCACACATATCCAAGTACACGGGGATACATGGCCACGATAAAGCAAAATGAATCAACTGCAACCAACAACAGTAACAACCCTTATACGATTGCGTCTATAAGCATCATCGTTAATCTTAAATGGATGTGTTGATAATTTTCTCGTGACAAAGACTTGAACCCAAGAGCTCAACTGGTGTGCTCACCATCACACCACCCTCCACTACGCCAAATTTGTGTAGTACTGGTTTGCTACATTAACGGCTTGGGGCATCGTGGCTCTGCGCGGTTATGGAACGCGCTGCCAGGGGATGCCAAGATCTTACCTCTTCGGAAATTCAAGCCGTACATACAATACTATACAGCCCATGACGGGCTAAGGCCGACCAAGCGACCGCTGCCCAGCCATTCAGCCTGCAATTATAGGGGTGACGCGTGATCAGCGCGTTGGGTCCCCTCGGCCATTAATCTTGGTTTTCGTGATCGGGGCGCTGTCTCACTGTCAGACAGCTACTCAATTGCCCTCACGAGGCTGAGTGCACCCCGTTCCAACCCTCACGTCAGTTTTAAAATCCCTGACGGAGCCAGGGATCGAACCCGGGGCCTCCGGGTGAGAGGCAGGCACGCTACCCCAACACCACGGGGCCGGCCACATACAAAGGTACATTGTATAAATAAACGTATGTAAGAGTGATTGATTGTCTCGCTGAATGAATGAGTATCTGAATGGAATGAATGAATGTATGGAGTGATTGAAGTTATGAAAGTGCGAGCGTGAGAGAGTGAGTGAACAGGAAAAATGTACTATGTCAATATTCTAAATATGTAAATACTGCAAATATCTTTGTAAAACATGTAAATATTGTATAAACAAATGTAGATGTAAACTGTGCCTGTGAAGCATGAAATATGTATGTGGGGATTGCCCTTTTTCACTAGGCCCTCCATACTTCTTGTACGATATATAGTAAATAAATAATAATAATAATCCCAGAGTATTAAGTGCATGGACATTGTTATGCTGAAGGTCCTTCGTTGACAAAAAGCTAACTACAATATTGAACATTAAATTAAAGTTTAAATATACAGTGCTTTTCCCTCCCATATTTCCTTCTAACTGCTTTCTCTTTACCTCATTTGATAAGCACTGATGAACCTGCATCGTTTATAGATTTTAGCCACAAACACCGTGGCTTCGGTGGCCTAGTTGGTAGCATGCTGAGCTCCTATACCCGGCCGAAGTCGTCGGATTTTTGAAGAGCGTTAAAACATCCTTCAGTATGCCTTCCTTCGGAGGGGAAGTAAAGCAGTCGGTCCCATGTCATAGATTTATGGCATGAAAAAGAACCTTCCACTAACTACACTTGTGGAAGCTAAAATTTGTAGGTTAGTTTGATAATGCTATAATAGTTGCAACGTTCGCCACCAGGTACTTACTGCTACGGCATTTAGTAGCCACGTCCGCTGCTAGGTGTCGTGGACGGTAGCATTTGGTAGGAAAAGTAGGAACTACTTGAAAAAATTAATCGCCTGCAGTCCTTCTACCTGAATCACAGATAATACACACTAATACAGCCATCACAATTGACACCGGTTATCAGACAAATTCCCTAAACTAAGGAACCAACCAACCAACCAATCTCCGCTCGAAATATACAAATGTGTATCTCTATAGCTCTCTATTACCCGAGCACCATCTTGTATTCATGAGACAGTCTTACCGCAAACAATACGAAGCTCTATATCATACGTGTAATTACCAGTGAGATTTAAATCCCCACAATCCGACCGGGATTCAAGTACGGGACCCCTTAGATCAGGCTATTCCAAATCCGCAAGTTTGAGTAAGCGTACACGCGAGTACTCAGCAGTGATGCTCGGAGTACGGTTGGAGAGGGACTGGGGGTGATAGCCAATACGTCACTGGGCGAAGGTCATAACACAAGCCCATGCTTTTCCTGCCAGTCTTGATGTACCCACCGAGCAGTGACGGCAGCCCCCACAGCAGAGCTGTATTGCATGTTGCAGGTTTACTCGCGCAAGGCGGCGAGTACTCCACTGCTCACAGGCGAGCAACTCGGCTGGAACAGCCTGCCTTAGATCGAAGCGTAGCAGGCTAACCATTTAGGCATGGGCCGGACCTTATAGCTGAGAGACTACTATCAAATCTCCGGCTAGCAACCAAACGTGAGGACAGGACGAAGAACTGATGATCCCAACATTGTGTATTTATTTAGCAATGGTATTAATCATGCTTATACGAGCTCTTTTAACAGAATCTAGGATTGTAATTATCCATATTTTCAAATCACAAGTTTTACCTACCAGTCTTGCTCAGCATGATGAGGAACTAGCTGTGAAATTCAAAATTTACTAATATTTTCCGACCGAGTGTTGGCACTACCTTCCTCATCTTTACCCCTCCGTCGAATATTGTCGTTGTGAGTGTAATTTGTCTGATAATGTTTCATTGTGATACCAGTGTTTGTACTTGTAACTGGGGATAGGTTGTGGGCAAAAGACAACTGTGGCCATAATTTAGGTAGGCCTACCATCCCGACAATATCCAGGAGGAGAAGTAGGTAACCATGGAAAACTACATCTCGGATGGCTGAGGTGAGAATCGAATCCAACTCTTACCAGTTTTGTCGCACACGGCTGAGTGAACCTCATTTCTACTCTCAGACCAAAATAAAATCAACCGGGAATCGAGCCCGCACCTCCAAGCAGACAGCATGAATGTTAACCACTACGCCAGGACATGGACATCAGTCACGGATCTCCACTCGTTAGTCAAGTGGGGATCAACTCCTCATCCGTGTGTAATTATTTTATTCTCGATCTTACATGCAGAACAGTAAAAATGATTGCGGAGGGGTTCGATTCCCGGTTCTGGTTTGAGGGCTGGAACGGGGTACACTCAGCCTCGTGAGACAAATCTGAGAACAGGTGGGTTAGATGCCCACCTCAGCCATCCTAGAAGTGGTTTTCCGTGGTTTTCCACTTATACTCCAGTGAATTCTGGGATGCTTCCTAAATTAAGGCCACGGCGGCCTTCTTCCCAACCCTCATCTGAAATACAAATACACACACTAATAAAGTCATTACAGTAACACAGGTTATCAGACAGATCACACACATACCCAAGTACACGAGGCTGCATGACCAAGATGTCGCGAAGCCCATAAATTAATCAACGAAAACAGTAAAAAAAGTCAGAGAGAAATAAAGTGTGTGCTGCCAATTGTTTATTTAACGGAATACAACAAGGAAGCAAAATGGCGATTGAGTATACCAAGTATTTATAAAGCTCTTCCACCCTTAGGAGTTCTTCATGGCTAACAAGGACTCCATGCCTTGTTTATTTGAATGTGTATGTTTGGAAACGCGTTAAACTCTAATTTATGACGTGAAATGCCAGTAGCTCCTCTGTGTCTGGACTAAACACAGCCATCACCACATCTTACGACTAGCCAAACATCTTAAAACAAGTTCATTTCGCTTACATGTTCATTTCAATACCTCGTGTAGAAAGTGAGAGTTTACGACATGTGAACAGAACTCTACTTATTACTTCATCAAACACGCGTTAGTGATAATCTAATCTCAATTCGTACTGTTAAAGTCGTAAAAATCATGACTTATTCAAAAATAGAACTCTTAACATCTGCACCATGTTTCGGCTGTGGTATCAATCTTCAGTGCTTGCTGTTGTTGTTGTTGTTATTATTGATTCATTAGGGGCTTTGCAACATCGTAGTCATGGAGCCCCGTGTACTTGGATGTGTGTAGAATTTGTCTGATAAACTGCGTCAGTGTGATGGCTGTACTAATGTGTGTAGTTGTAATTGAGGTAGGATTTGGGTAGGAAGCAGCCGTGGCCCTACGTTAGGCACCATCCCAGCATTTACCTGGAGTAGAAGTGGGATACCACGAAAAACTACTTCCAGAATGGTTGAGGTAGGAATCAAACCCACCTCTTCACAGTTTTGTCTCATGAGGCTAAGAGTACCCCGTTCCAGCCCTCAGACCAGAATTAAATTTCTTGACAGAGCTGGGAATCGAACCCGGTGACAGCCAAGAATGCTAGCCTCTACGCAAGTAGGCGGTAATCTTCAGTGTCGTACAGCCGATAGCAGTCATATGAATGGTCAGATCGGGTATAACGTTCTCTTTATTATCTGTGTGGCACTGTAGTAAGTTTCTCGTCTGCTGTGCCCAACGTTTCTGGATCGAATCCCGGCGCAGTCAATTAGCATGTGGGGATTCTTTAGTGTGAGAGAAACGTGTCAGTTTAAGATTCTGGCACCCCGGCGTCCCTAAAGCCGCAGTAATTAAAAGAAACATACTCGTAAACCCATAACAATATTAAAAGAAGACTCTCCTGGAACACTACAGAATTATGACCAACTAAAGTTGCCATATCAGCTGCTATAGAATCGGACACTCCCTACCAAAAAATTAAAATATCGTAAATTTTAGTTTTTAGTATTTAGTTATTGTTGTTTTAAGGGGCAGAACAACGAGGTCATCTACCCCTAATTGTAAATGTTCTCCGCTACATTAAAAAGCATAGAATCGTGGATACCATTAGGACGCGACGTCCTGAAATCTAAGCATCTTTGAATCCTTGAAAAGCTTTGTACTTTGCTACATCGGTAGTTGGAGAGGAGAATGGCGTGTCGAGGATAAACTTTGAAACTCTTTCTCTTACTTCTCCGCACGTTTCCGTTCGCGATAATTTTGCAATTTTCAGTGTTCAATATCATACGAAATTAATAAATTCGTAATGAAACAAACAATAGAACTTTATTTCTCTCTGTCTTTTTTCCTGTTGTTGTTGATTAATTTTGGGGTTTTGCGACATCTTGGTCATGTAGCCCCGTGCAGTTTTACTGTAATGGCTTTATTAGTGTGTGAATTTGTAAGTATTTCAGATGAGGATTGGGAAGGAGACGGCCGTGGCTTTAATTTAGGAACCATTCCGGCATTTACTGGAGTAGAAGTGGCAAACCACGGAAAACCACTTCTAGGATGTCTGATGTGGGAATCTAACCCACCTCTTCTCAGTTTTGTCTCCCGAGGCTGAGTGTATTCCGCTCCAGCCCACAAACCAGAATTAAATTTCTTGGCAGAGCCGGGAATAAAACCCGGGCCACCGCGGTAGCCACTGAGAGCAAGGAGCGAGACTGGATAAAACTGCGTGCAACTGTGCAACACTAGTGACCTGGCAAGTGAGCCGGCACTCTATGCGGAGAGAGAGAAAGCATGCTATTGGTCAAAAACCATCAGCTATTGTTCAGCAGTAAACAATGGTTATTGTCGGCGCGTGCTACTGTCTAACGTTTGAGTCACCGTTCGTTAACGAGGAAAGTTAGATAACTATAGATAGATGAACACGTAAGACACGTACCTAAGAACTTGCGTTGTTACAGCAAAATAGATGACGAATATTGGTTGCTATGGTTACCATGGAGTTGGAAAACTCATTTCAGACACACCCCCAACCCAAAAACTTACCCATGTTACAAGGAGGAGGAGGAGGAGGAAGAAGAAGAAGAAGAATGACGATACCAATATAGTGGCGTTCCTATCACCTTGACTTTGTAATACTGCCTGGTGACATTACATTCTCTGTGAATATTATTTCGAGTCTTACCACAGATTGAACACAAATTATGAGTGTTACTTAAAATTAATATAAGCCTCCGTGGCTTAGGCGGCAGCATGCCGGCCTCTCACTGCTGGGTCCGTGGTTCAAATCCCAGTCCCTCCATGTGAAATTTGTGCTGGACAAAGTGGAGGCAGACAGGTTTTTTCTCCGGGTACTCCGGTTTACCCTGTCGCAAAATTTCACTCCAGCAACACTCTCCACTATCATTTCATTTCATCTGTCATTCAATTAATCATTGCCCCAGGGGAGTGCAACAGGCTTCAGCAGCCGGTACAGTTTATATCCTCGCCGCTAGATGGGAGCTTCATTCATTCCATTCCCTGACCCGATCGGTCGACTAGAAGCAGGCTGTGGATTTTCATTTTCACTTAAAATTAATATCTTAAACTCAACTTATTTTAAACAATTAATTTTATTAAATAAATATGTTGAGAGAAGATCGATTCCTGTAAGCGACACTAGGTCAATTTAAGTCCCATCCACTACGCTATAACCCTACAGATTGTTAGCAAGCGACTGCGAGTTAAATCTACCGAGTGTTTAGTATTGATATTATAATAGTATTTGTTGGACATAATTATAGTCCAGGGGAGCGTGATGGCACAGTGGCTTAGCTGCTCGTCCTCCACCCGGACGGCCGGGGTTCGAATCTCGGTGACTGTGGGTTGGAATTTTCAACTGAAAAATCACGTGGCATCAGGAAGGGCATCCGGCCTTAAATCCCCGGCCAAAACCAAAATGAGCCTGGTAGGCTCCGGTGACCCCAATTAATTGGGAAAAGCCGAAGAAAGTTTTTAGACATATAGTCTACACTATCCAGATCAAATTCTATGTGACATTTGACCTTACATTACACACGTAGTTCCGTATGGATCAAAAATGCCTACTTTTCTTACCTTACATAAATCGCTTCATAAGTTTCAAAATATTTGATTATCTTCTTGCTTTTAGGATACAGTGTCAATCTTACTTATGGTATATACTAGCTTGTTTCTAATTGAAAATAGTATATGCATACCATAATCTAGATTTTAATATTTTCGTTATGGCGACTTCAAGTAATATTCAACAAGATAGCCTACTTAGGAAAGTAAGGTTCTTTGTATTAAATATGAAAACACTACGGAAAGAAGGAGGTAAGTCGATTTCTTTTAGGAAATGAATTTATGATGTTTTCTGTTGGCCAGCTGTCCTCATTTCAGATAGGCTGGCTGCGTGGTTCAGCCGTAACGTTCTTGCCTGCTGTTCCCAGGGTTTCAGGATCGATACTTGGCGCAATCGGTAGGCATTTGAGAGTGCGCAAATGCGAGGGTAAGTAGATTTACTGGCACAATAAAGATCCTCTTCGGGACAAATTTCCGGCACCCAGGCGTCTCAAAAAGCCACAGCATTTAAAAAGGGACGTAAAACGGAAAGCCTGTAAGATGGCGGCTGAGCGAACAACACAGCAGTGAGTAGCTCCGAAAACTTTGTGTATTTAAGAGTGTATTCGAGGAAGAAACTAAACCATATTTGTCACCCAACAATATAAGTGAATACGTTGACGAGTTATTAATAACATCATCAATTACAATTACTAACTTCCTCGTAAATTGGTTAAATAGGAGTTTTCACTTGCATCGGCAACATGGGCGACTGCGGAGAGTGTGGTGGTAGCTTGGGGAAGGCTGGAAAGGTACAGTGTGGTTCATGTAAAAAGTGGTTCCACATGAAGTGTGTGAATACATTGAACAGATTCACCGAGTGGCTGTGTGTGCAATGTGAGGACTATAGTGCAACAATAAGTGACAGTGTAAGTAACAAAGACACTCCATCAATGGAGAATATTATGGAATGCTGAAAGATTTAAAAGAACAACTTAAAATCATAAAAGACGAACAAAGAGCGAGAGAGACTGATCTAGGTAATTGAATGGAATTGTGCCATAGAAAACTAGACGATTGTGTAACATTATTTCAAACCAGCAGATATAAATTAAGGAATGTAAAGGACACATTGAGACATTAACCCAGCAAAATGGCAATCTTAAGGCGAAGCTAAAATCCCTTGAAAACCGCCTAGGAGAATCTGAGCAGTACACACGAAGGAATATGGTGGAAATACACGGTGTCCCGGAAGTTCATAACGAAAACATTATTGAAACTGTGAAGAAAGTAGGTCATGCTCTGGATGGGGTTATCACTGAAACAATGGTAGATGCCTGTCATCGACTGCCTAAGTCACCTAATCATCAACATAGTGGCATCATCTTAAAATTTGTTCGGCGGCCAGCGGCTTCAAAAACAGATTAGCAGGGACGACAAGGAGCATTTCATGGAGCGACGCCGGGTGAAACGGAATCTCTCAACTCGTCACGTCGGTCTTCCTGGCGACAATGTAATTTATGTGAACGAGAGTTTATCCCCATAGAAGAGAAAATTGCTGGCACAAGCTCGGAACATCAGAAAAGAGAAGGAGTATGCTTTCCTCTGGGTAAGAAATGGATATATTAAAATACGCAAATCTGAAGGTTCTCGGGTCATCGTAATTCGAAATTAGGATGACCTGAACACTCTCTAATGGTATCAAAACCTAGATTATCTATTTATTATCAAAATGTAGGAGGAAAAAAATGAAAAACCACAGCCTGCTTCCAGTCTCCGACCGGGTCAGGAATGGAATGAATGAAGCCCCCATCTAGCGGCGAGGATATGGACTGTGCCGGCTGCCGAGGACTGACGCACTCCTCTGGGGCAATGATTAAATGTATGACAGATGAAATGAAATGATAGTGGCGAGTGTTGCTGGAATGAAATTTTGACAGGGAAAACCGGAGTACCCGGAGAAAAACCTGTCTGCCTCCGTTTTGTCCAGCACAGATCTCACATGGAGTGACCGGGATTTGAACCACGGACCCAGCGGTGAGAAGCCGGCGTGCTGCCGCCTAAGCCACGGAGGCTGCAATGAATACAAAATTAGATTTATTCAATGAAAACCTGATCGCCAAACAGTACGACTTAATTCCAATTACAGAAACTTGGTTATCTAGTAAAATCGCTGACAGTGAGGTCTGTTCTGATATATACAGAGTGTACAGGGCTGATAGGCTTGCCAGAGCAGGGGGTTGGGTGGCTGTCTTGGTCCGGAGCGGATTAACGGTACTCAAGGTCGAAAGAATGACTGGCACCTTGGAATGTCTATTAGTGAAACTGGTTATTAGAGGAAATATTCGGTACGCCTGCAATACGTACATTCCACCAGCTTCAAAAGTAGAAACATACAGGGAACTATACCGGTGGTTGGAATCCAGAAGAGAAATATATGATCAAAATTTAATAATCTTCGACGATTTCAACATCACAACAATACAAAGTATGCTAATTAAAGACGACAATATTCAAACAAGAGAACTCGTAAATTTTATTAATTATCTTCAGCTAAAGTCTTATAATTCAGTACTAAACCGTAACGGGAGGACGCTAGACTTAGTTTTATCCAACAAAACCAACATAAATGTAACTGAAAACACTGATCCACTCTTACCGCTGGATCGCCACCACCCTGCTCTGGATGTGGAAACATCTCTAATAATATGTCGACACCAAGTAAATATCCAGCCTAATGATACCTTTAACTTCCGGGATGCTGATTTTGAGCAGCTGTACACTCGGTTGAGGGATGGCGCCTGGGGTCAAATATACGAGTGCACTGATGTAAATACTGCAGTAGACCTGTTTTATCAAATTTTTAACACAGTACTTGGCGAAACCGTTCCTATATGTAAACGACAAACGGGCAGAAAATATCCTGTCTGACTTTCTAAAGAAACAAAGAGTAAATTGAAGGAAAAGGAATACCATAGGAAGAGAAAAAATTAGTCAGATCATCATAGACTACGTGTTGAAGAATTAAGATCAGAAATTAAAATGGACATTAAATTATCTTATAAGAAATATATCCATAATATTGAACAAAACATTAGCCGGGACTCAAAGAAATTATGGACGTTTATTAAAAACAAGAAAAAAATAGGAACACATGCGACACTTTTAAATATAATAATGAAGAATTGGACAGGGGTGATTTCATTGTTGAAGGTTTTGCGACATATTTCAAATCAGTTTATGACTCTCAGTCAGCCCAATACAAAGTCCCAGCCTGCAATTCGATTACTTCCAACACCCTTCACATAAAACTTGTCTCAAAGGAAGAGGTTGGAATAGCATTTAAAAAAATTAAAACTTAAGTCGTCGGCTGGTCCTGATAATATTCCACCGAATGGAGTGAAAGGATGTGCTGAAAGTCTCAGGGACCCGTTGCACTTTATATTTAACTTAGCCATACAATCTTCTACGTTCCCTGACGCCTGGAAAATCACTCGCGTCTGCCCTATACTAATATCGGGAGATCCATCACTAATTAATAACTACCGTCCTATATCTATTTTATCTGCAGTAGCCAAGGAATTTGAATTCATATTGCACGGAAGAATATCAGTATTTCTCAGACCACTCGTAACAGATATCCAACATGGTTATCTACAGTGACGAATACAACTAATTTTAATCAAATTATATCTAAAGAGTTATATAAAGGAGGCCAAATGGATGTCATATATACAGATTTTGAGAAAGCGTTCGACACAATAAATTATTATATCCTTCTTAACAAATTGTGTATTTTGGGATTCTCCCTCCAATTATTCAAATTATTCAGCTCCTACCTCAGAGACAGGAAATAATTTGTTTTGTTCCAGAAAATTGTTTCAAAGGAATACATAGTTCATTCCGGAATACCCCAAGGCTCGAACCTTGGACCTCTGATTTTTCTAGCAATGATAAACGAATTGCCACGTTATATACTACAACCAAATAGTCTTTTATTTGCAGATGACTACAACATTTTTAAATTAATTTCTTCTGCTAATGATTGCACTCTACTACAAAATGACCTAAATAATATACACAAATGGAGTATTGTGCCCAATTAGACACGGCTGACTGGCATCGAACTCGGGTCTTATCAAAGAAGACCAGGCCCATGATTCCGCACAGAATCGAATCATTGATCTCTGAGGGGGAACAGACACAGTGAACCCGAGGAACAATGAGTTATATCTGCATATAAGTGTAATAGCAGGATTTCACGGCTAGAACGGGAATATCATAGCTTTTAAGGTGGATTATTGCGGAAATATACCAGCCTATGTACGTTTTAGAAGCCAGAATGCAAGAAAGCGAACCAGCTCGACAGTTGACAAATCGTGGTTAGCGAAGGGGCGTTCCTAGGTGACGCCAAGGAACTAATTTTCGTCTGCACTGGAGGAGAAGCCAAAGATTAATGGCTCTGGGATCCACAGTCTTACAAGGCATAGAAGTGGAGTGGGGGCAGGCGCCCACAGAAATTAATTGATTACAGCCAATTGGAGCAATGAATTGAAATGAAACGTACACCCAGATGCATGTATTCTAGGAAAGATAATTTAGGAGTGTTCTCACGCCTAAGTTAAAGCCTGCATTTATAAACGAACCTATGCACAGACCTCATCCGCTTCGGAGGAAGGTTTTGTAGATGAGCCGAGGGGGAATTACCGGAGTAGCGTCAGGACGCCATGGAAGAAGGCAATTAATTATAATTAATTGGCCGAAACGATCGCTTGCACGCGAGTGATTTTGGGACCTCCACACTTAGACAAACGAGGATCATACTTCACTTTGTCTGGAAATGTATTATATCAAGAAGGGAGTCGCTCCTGAAAATCCAGTGGACTATGTTTCACAAGGGAGCTTTATATAGGAGAAGCTTGGCAGGAAAGTCAGTTCGTCTTGACTCAACCTGTAAGCTGGCACGCGGCCGGATCACGCAAGGAAGTGCGCGGAATTTATAAAGTACTAGCTGAAGTACCCGTGCTTCGCTACGCGTCATAAATAAATTAAAATGTGAAGGTGACAGTTAAAACAGGGGATAGGCGAGATGCTGCGCAGAGGGATATTAAGAATGGAACATTTTGTCCAACTACACCGCTCGGCGTTGACCGTGTTTTATAGCACAAATTTAGGTTTTTCTCGCTAACTATTGGAGATACCTTTCGGATATAAAATGTAATTTTAAACCTCGTATATGCCATCAAAAGTTTGCTATTTCTTAGCGTTCTCTTTTTATTTGAAATGGAAATATGAAAGTTTGAAACCAAAGGGAGTAGTGACGTCACTAAAATGGTCGCCATCTTTAAATAGTGCAAATTATTGAAATCAAAAGTAACCTATATGCTAACCAGGTAAATCAGCTCCTTCCTTGTAAAATTCATGTAAATCGGACCAGTGGTACTTGCGTGATTGAGTAATACACACACACCATCTCATTTTTAGCCTCGCTTCGCTCGCGTCATAGTCGTGTCATATTGTTATTGAATGAAATGCAGGTTTAACCCCGTTAACACCCCTTTAGAACCTGAATATCCAAAAATCCCTCCTTAGTAGACATTTTCGACTCACAACAAACATATCCCCAAAATATCATTCTTCTAACTTTAATAGTTTTGGTTGGTCGATGAGAGTGAACATCCAAAAATCCTTCCTTAGTGGACATTTTTCTTCCAGAATTTCACCCCTCCCCATAGGCCCCTTAAATTGTATTTATGAAAAAAAAAACGGTCGAACACCTATTTGTTTTATATATTTATTTATTTATTTATTTATTTATTTATTTACTTATTTATTTTTAAGCTGATTGAATTCCTCCGAGTTTCAAACACCTCGCTTATGTCGTTTAAGAGATACACGCTCCGTTAGGAAACTTTCAAACCCCACTTTTCATCCCTTTCACCTTATAATATACACTACATCGAAAAACCATTAGACATGTGTCAGCTTATTTTAATGATTAGAATATATGCCAAGTATCACATCCCCAAATGAAACCACTCGTGAGATATTGTTATTCAATGAAATGCACATTTACCCCTTAACACTTCTTTAGAACCTGAATATCCAAAACACTTTCCTTAGTGGACGTTTTCGACATACAACGAACATATCCCCAAAATTTCATGTTTCTAACATCAATAATTTTGGCTGGGCGATGATGAGTGAGTGAGTCAGTCAGGACATTTTCTTTCAATTATTTTTGATAATTTCACCCCTCCCCATGAACCCTTAAATTGGATTTATGAAACAAACGGTCGAACACCTATTTACTTATTTAAAGCTGTTTTCCCCCTGAGTTTGATGAGTGAGTAAGAGAGTCAATCAGTTAAGACACTTTCTTTCCTGTTTTTTTCCCCCAGAATTTCACCCCTCTCCAAGGGCCCCTTAAATTGGATTTATGACAAAACGGTCGAACACCTCTTTACTTGTATTTAAAGCTGTTTTTCCCGTCGAATTTCAAACTTCTCGCCATTGTCGTTTAAGAGATACACGCTCCGTTAAGAATCCTTCAACACCCAATTTTCACCCCTTTCACCTCATAATATACACCACATAGATAAACCCTTAGACATATGTCTGATTATTTTTAATGATAAGTTTACATACCGAATATCACATCCCCAAAGAAACAACTCATGAGATATCGTTATTCAATGAAATGCACGTTTACCCCCTTAACACCTCTTTAAAACCCAAATAAACAAAAATCATTCCTTAGTTGACGTTTTCGACATACAGCGAACATATTCCCAAAATTTCATATATCCAACTTGAATAGTTTTCGTTGGGCGTGATGAGTGAGTGAGTCAGACAGGACATTTTCTTTCAATTATTTTTACCAGAATTTCACCCCTCCTCACGGGCCTCTTAAATTGGATTGATGAAAAAACGCTTGAACACCTATTAACTTGTTTTTTAAGCTGTCTTTTTTCCCTGAGTTTGATGAGTGAGTGAGTTAGTCAGTCAGGACACTTTCTCTCCTTTTTCCCCCCAGAATTTCACACCACCCCATTGGCCCCTTAAATTAATTTATGAAAAAACGGTCGAACACCGATTTACTTACTTTTTAAGGTGATTTTTTCGCTGAATTTCATATTCCTCGCCTATGCCGTTTAAGAGATAGGCCTACACGCTCCGTTAGGAATCCTTCAACCCCCACTTTTCACCCCTTCCACCTCATAATAATACACCACATCGAAAAACCCTTAGACACATGTATGCTTATTTTTAATGATTAGTTTATATGCCGAGTATCACATCCACAAATGAAACCACTCGTGAGATATTGTTATTCAATGAAATGCAGGCTTAACCCCCTTAAGGCCCCTTTAGAACCTGAATATCCAAAAATCCTCCCTTAGTGTACGGTTTTGACATACAACGAACATATCCCCAAACTGCCATGTTTCCAACTTCAATATTTTTGGCTGGGCGATGATGAGTGAGAGAATGAGTCAGGACATTTTCTTTAATTTTTTTTTCTTCAGAATTTCACCCCTCCCGATGAACCTTTTATATTTGATTGTTCAAAAAACTGTCGAAAAGCTATTTACTTACTTTAAAGCAGTTTTTCCCCCTAAGTTTGATGAGTGAGTCAGTCAATCAGTTAGGACACTTTCTTTTCTGCCCCCACCCCTCCCAGAATTTCACCCCTCCCCATGGGACCCTTAAATTGGATTTATGAAAAAACTGTCAAACACATATTTACTTATTTTTATCCTGATTTTTTTTCCGCTGAGTTTCAAACTCCTCACCTATGTCGTTTAAGAGATACACGCTCCGTTAGGAATCTTTCAATCCCCACTCTTCACCCCCTTTCACCTCATAATATACCCCACATCGAAAAACCCTCAGGCAGGTGTCTTCTTACTTTTTAATGATGAGTTTATATGCCGTGTATCACATCCCCCAATGAAACCAATCGGGAGATATTGTTATTCAATGAAATGCAGGTTTAACCCCCTTAAGACCCCCTTTAGAACCTGATTATCCGAAAATCCTCCCTTAGTAGACGGTTTTGACAAACAATGAATATATCCCCAAACTGTCATGTTTCTAACTTCAATAATTTTGGCTGGGCGATGATGAGTGAGTGAGTGAGTCAGGACATTTTCTTTCAATTTTCTTTTTTCAGAAATTCACCCCTCCCCATGAACCCCTTAAATTTGATTTAAGAAAAAAAACTGTCAAAAGCTATTTACTTACTTACTTACTTACTTACTTAATTTTCCCCTGAGTTTGATTAGTGAGTCAGTCAGTCAATCAGTTAGGTCACTTTCTTTCCTGTTTCCCCCCCCCCCTCAGAATTTCACCCCTTCCCGTGGGCCCCATAAATTGGATTTATGAAAAACCGGTCAAACACATATTTACTTCTTTTTTATGTTGATTTTTTTCGCTGAGTTTCAAACTCCTCGCCTATGTCGTTTAAGAGATACACGCTCCGTTAGGAATCTTTTAATCCCCACTTTTCACCCCTTTCACCTCATAATATACACCACATCGAAAAACCCTCAGACACATGTATTCTTATTTTTAATGATTAGTTTATATGCCGAGTATCACATCCCCCAATGAAACCAATCGGGAGATATTGCTATTCAATGAAATGCAGGTCTACCCCATTAACACCCCTTTAGAACCTGAATATGAAAAATCCTCTCTTAGTGAGCATTTGCGTCCCTTGAGGAAGCTGCATACCAAATTTCATTCCAATCCGTTCGGTGGTTTCTGAGATTTCGTGATGAATGAATGAGTGAGTGAGTGAGTGAGTGGTATTTGACAAATATATAGTACAAGATGGTGTCAAGTCTTTGTTATGCTAAACTCTGTTGACAGTGCTGTGTGAGTAGTTGAGTAACTAACGGGATTTCAAGTAAAGATCCTCATTTTCTATACCGGTAGTGCAGAGCGCGAATGGCATCCAGTCGGCCGTGTCTCGACTTGAGCTATGTTGTCATGGAAACTATCTGCCTTGCCATTCCTTCATGAGTATATTTTATGATTTGATTTGCCTGTGCTTGAGTGCTAAAGGGCCAAAATCAGAAGAATGTGAAAGACTATCGAAAATTCATGTAGCCAGCGGTTCGTTCTGGGTCCTAAACTATGTGTATGCAAAATTTGGTTGAGATTGGTGGAACGGTGTAGATTTGTATACGGAACAGACCCACCCACATACCCACATACATACATACAGACTTTCACTTTTATATATAAGATTAACGCTCAAATGTATTAGCGGTGAACAATGGAAAGCGCATCATGCAGCTTCATAACAGTAATTATGCATCGTATAAGATTTAGTCTACAATAGACGTTTAAGCAATAACAGACGCGAATATAGATGCAGTACAGCGTAGAGATAATTTAGGATGTTTATAGGCAATGAACATAACCAGGAGGTGTTGTCATAGGTAAAATGACATATTATTGTAATGATCACTACAGTTACGGGAGCCTCGAAGGCGTCACAAGTAGTCGTGACATAGGATTGAACAGATTTGCAGTAGAGGAGATATAAACTGTAGGTGACGGGAGTCGAACACACACACACGCAAGATAGACTTTCATGGAGACCAGCGGTTGTCAGGAGTTAGCTGCATCGCATCTCTGAGGTCAGGCGATAGTGGGAGTCCAATCAAGGATCCATGTGTGAAATAGTGCGAGAATTGTGTATAAAGTTATATTACAGTGATTTTTAAAAGTGTTTATGTGTATATGGTAAAATAATATGTATTGTGTCGAAGTGAAAAAGCCAGTGATGAAATATATGATTACCATGTGTAAAGTTTATACAATGTGTCGTGTGAATAATATCATGATGGCTTAAGACAAGTATCATGGCAGGTGCGTGGCTGGCGTGCTGGACCAAACCAGCAAAAATGAGAGTGAGTACAAATTTAATATGTTGATATGATTAAAATAGCTCACCATACAACGAAGCATCACTCAAGATTAAGAATTAACAGTCATTTATGTACGAGTTCACACCCCTCGTATTTTGGTAAAATATGGCTTGGAGGGTGATTTGTTTACGGCCATTTAGGCGTAAGACATTGATGAAAGTAACGGTAACGTTAAATAATAATAATACAAATCTGGGGCCGGTAACAATAATAAATTAATGGGCATGTCAGGCCTACAGTACGTGCAAAGTGTGTCATGTCTAGCGTAATAATACTGTGTTATTGTAAACGGTAAGAAAGAAACGTAAAATATCGATATAAAAGAAAGCTTTTCAGTGTCATTGAATTGTTGAATGAATGTTTATTATGGTATATTCTACAGGGTTGTATTTGAGAGCCATTAAGATAGTTAAATGTAAGCCAGTAAATTTATACTTGTTTGGAGCTACGTAGAGCTTTGGCTTATGAGTAATTGCAGAGAGGACGTGAGTGCTTTAAGAATTGAGTCATCTGTAAGAGATATTGTTTGAGCCACGTACAGCGAGCGTGTAACGTAGAATCAAGTGATTTACGTCAATAAGTTGCGGGGATCATCCAAAAATAGCTTGCGCGTTAGGCGAATCTAGTCGGCTAATCTTCGAAATCTACGAGATAGTATCGCCTTAGAGCATACTTGTGTTATTCGCAACAGAGCTGGGACAGAGTCTGTCTGTATCCACTGTTCGCAGAATTTTTGCCACCAGGGATAACTGTTAGAGACCCTGTGTGAGCCCATATATTAATTGATCTGCCCCTAGAGGTAAGACTAATGGTTCTTCGTATAGGAAACGTCGATTTCCTCTTGTTATATGCTGCTGCACCAGTGAGAGAACTTTGATACTCACTTGAGATGCCCGCAAAAGCCACTAATGTCGGCCACAGAACGGCAAAGCTATTTCGTGATCCATCCCTTGCCATGAATATTAAATAGGAGCCGAGATGAGCCCATTATACTCTAAATGTAGGTATTATATAATTAGATTGACTCAATTACTAAGGACACGATCCACTCAGGGTACCTCCAGCATAACTGCACCAGTAAATGAACTTGACCTTGCGGGAAGCCAGATGGGGTGGCAGGGAGGCCACTAAACCGGCGGCCATCTTGCTGAGGCAGCCGTGGCTAATTCTTTGTCCGCATGGAAAGGAAGTCTATAGACCTGATCCTTTTATTTTAAGTGTAGTGGGACACTGAAGAATCTCGATATTTCGAAAAGTAATTAAGATATGCTTGATATGATGATGTCAATTGAATTAAATGCATTATTTCCACACACATAACATGTTGGAATGTTGTGATCGGATAATATTTGGCCCAGTTATTCTCTGAGGAGGAATACTGCACCAAATAAATAAAGGCATCTTTGTAAAGTATATTTGCCCAGTTCACACTAATTTATTCATACGGGTAGCGTAATTTGAATGACATGACACGTTTGTAACGATAATGTTTTGACCAGACCCAGAAAATCGTTGTATGGTGAAGTTATAAAACATCTCTATCCATGTGTATTTTGGAAGGGAAAGTGTACCACTTCAGCGTTTCAAATTGATGGGGAAAATAATACGATTCGCACGACACAACACTTATTAATCAAGGCATAAGATAATGAATTAATGTTACTGAAAGTAAATGTCCCGTGAAAAATGGATAAATGTTTAATAATTGCAGATTTAATGTCATTTAAATATAATTTGTGTTTATTGTGTTGTGATATTCCAGTTTGTGTTAAATTGTGCCACGTGAAGAACACTATGGACACTCGCAAATGTCGAAGAGTATCAATAATAGGATGTTTTGAATAGACTTGAGTGCGGTGAAGCACTAATTTTAAGGGGAAGACTCACAGATAATGTTGATTTTTTTGTGGGAAGTAAATGTAAAGTACTTTTTTGAGTTTTATGTTGTATTGCCATGATTTTCTATCATTAAATGTTATACTTAGGAATATGTTGTTTCTTTCAAGTAGAGTAGTCAGCTGACAGACTCAAATCCTGAACATGTGAACGTAAGGTGGGTTGAACGCCCCATACCTCGAAAGACCGTGAGTTAGCTGGGATACGAACACATGTTCCATATGATGACGATTGGATACATGGAGGACATGTTATTGTACTAGGATTGAGTCACAGGTACTACTGAAAGTCGGCCAAGATATTAATGGTAGAGGCATGTATAGCAGAAAAGCTAGGATATATTAGGAAAAGGCCGCGTCCCATAGTTAATAAGCCTTCACGTTAAAATAAATATTGATAATCCTCCACAAGACATGCTTAAATGTAACGCTTGAGTATGGACCTGTATTTATTTATCATGGCATGGCCCAGCGTGGGGCATTCGGCAATAAAAAACACTCCCTGGACAGTTTTACTAATAAATCAGAATATGGCCGATGTCTCACAATGGGGCAGCCATTGAATACCTCTTGTACTTATTTATCATGTCGCCCACGAGTGGGGCCTGTTGAAAATACGTATCACCATAGGCGCATGTGCTTACTTATTTATCATGGCGCCCAACGTGGGGTTTATGGGATTCAGAAAACCCCATAATAATAGTATGGTTTCCATGGGGGAAAACCATAACAGTATATTTTTCCTCAAACTGTGTTTGAGCGATTGTGAGTCTTTTTAGGTGATACTCAGACATTAGACACTGTTGTCAGACGAGTGAATATACGGACGGGTACGAGGGTCTAAACCCATTCCATAGGTGGTCACAGCACTGTGCTAAAATTAATGTTGTTGTTTTCGCGACATCGGAATTCTTTTCCCAATATAACGCACCAGCATGCATAGCTACGGCCTGCCTATATCTCAAGATAAGGAATATAGGATGGCTGGCACTGAGGGTGTACTTAAGTGTATCGCGGAGTTAAAGGAACATTTCGATGCTACTCATGCCAAGAGTACGGAAGATGCTAAAGCATTTCTAGATGAAATAACGGGTAGATTGGATGCTAATCAAACTGAAATGAGCCAGATGTTGACTACGGTAAATACTCAGTTAGAGACCAATCAAACCGAGGTAAGCCAGATGTTGGCTACGGTAAATACTCAGTTAGAGAACAATCTAACCGAGGTAAGCCAGATGTTGGCTACGGTAAACACTCAGTTAGATTCAAATTTATTAGAGGTCAATAAAAAAATTGATGATGTTAAAGAATCTATTAAACAAGAGGTAACTAAAAATAATGTTAGCGTGGTTTCAGAGATGCAAGCAAATAACGACAAACGCTTTGAGTCAATAGAGGTAAAGCTCGAGAATAATCTGCAAGCGTGCAGAGAATCGCAACGTGAGATCAATGATAGATTAAACAATATGTCCGTTGAGCTTAAAGATATTCAAAATCAGAACGAAGCGAATACTAAGCGACAGCAAGAACAATTTAATACGTTCACTCAGACCGTGGATCAAAGGCTTGAAGACAGCGACTAAAAATGGAGTAATCGTATGGCGGGCTGCGCAAAAGTTGTAGACGAAGCATTAAGGAAGCAGGATCAGAATATCCTTGACCAATGCAAGGAGATCAGTGAGATAAAAACTTCCGCTAAAGAAAATAAGGGAATAATCTCAAATATGAAGACGCAGGTTGGGAAGGTTCAAAAAGAGTTAGAACAAACTCAAAACGATCTAGCAGTCATTCATAAAAGGCAAGATGAGGACCAGGGAGAAATTACCAAAATAAAGACCGAAATCTCCAATATGCACGGTCACATCCAGAAAGAGGTTACAGGTTTACGAGAAGAATTGGAAATTCGAGAGGGCTTGAAAAATGAAGCCAGCGATAAAACGCTTGCCGAGGTAAGGCAAGGTCTAGCGGGGGAAATTTCCCATATAAAAGAGAGCCTTAAAGATGACAAGGAGAGTCTTTTCTATGGCAGAGAAAAACCGGGATCGCCTGGAAAAAATTGAACGAGAAGTATTAGCTCGTTTAGAAAGAGCGGAAAACAGGCACAGCCAAATGGAAACTAGAATGATCGCATATGAGGAGTCCATATTGCGAAATCCTAGATCTAATGAAGGAAGCATAGATGAAAATAGGATAAATAGATGGGCAGATATAGAGGTACAGCCCACTCCGAAGAATACAGCCATGCCAAGTGACAGCCCGTATACCACGCCTGGTATACCTATTGCTATGTCCACACCGCATGAAAATGCTGTACAAAATCAGATAGTCACTGTTGTAAGGGCTAGTGACGAGAAACCGAGAAAGTATTCTGGGAGTAACTCAAATATGACACCCAAATACTGGCTCAAAGAGGTTTCCGAGTACTTGAATGACGCAAAGGTACCGCCAGAGCGAAGATTAAGAGCTATCGAAAAACTGACTGAAGGTGAATGCGCCTTATGGTTCAGAAGTTTTCGTTACACGTTTGACACCGTTGAAGAATTCCGTCAGGCGTTTTTAAGTAGGTACTGGGATGCAAATATACAACAGAATCTCAGATTGAACTGGTACTCCAGACGCTATAGTACAAATAATCCAACGAAATATGCTGAATTTTTCATAGCACAATTATGCCGTTTTAATGAACTTGACGAGGCCCCTAGAGAGCTAGATCTGTGTATAGCGATAGCCAAGCAATTACCATACGAAGTACAACGACTATTAATCTCGGCAAACGCCAAGACAGCGATTGAAATGGAGGAAGTGCTTAGACAGCACGATCTCCCCACAATGCAGCATGCGAGGCAGAGTCGGAACACGGAACAGGTCCACATGACTAGTGCACCAGCCGAACCGAATAGGGTGCAGACCAAAAGTAAGTCTACTAGCACAGAAACTGAGAAGCCAGACTGGCAACGAGAAGAAAGGGAAAACCAGAATTGGAGGCCAGCATACAGAGGGAGATCGAACCGCGGACACCGAGGAAGAAAAACCTGGAATCAGCGCGATACAAGAAACCAACAGCCTGATAACAGGAGAAATTACGGCCGAAATGGGAATAACCGAGAATGGAGATCCCAAGAACAGAGTCGCGGGTTCGACGAAGAAGCAGAAGAACGTTATCACGCATCACTAAGATATATGGAGGAGCGTGGAGACGATAACAGGAAATTGCAAGTGCATTGGGATGAAGCGATTAAAAATAGAAGGTCACCAGACATCTATAAGGATGATGACGGAGCCTAGAGTCTGGAACTTCAGCAGCGCGAAGACAGAGAGCAGAACTCCACAAGAAATGGAGCCATCAGAAAAACCAGCCAATTATGACTCGGGGAGAAGGAGATACCCGAAAGTCAATGTAAGGTTCATAAACCCTACCTGATTATAAGGGACTTGAAAAATAATGCCTACAGAATTAAAGATGAAGAAACAGGCAGAGAAGTAGTAGTAAAAGCTGCTAACTTAAAACTGTATAGTCCGCCGGAGGAATATGAAATCATAGAAGAGCAAGCCATTCACACCCAAATGGACAGGGAGTCATTATATATGCACGCAGAGAGTCATCAGAAAAGCCCACACCAGGGAGAAAGGAAACGAGACAGCCAGCTCGTAGACCCAAGGGACACGAGGGTTGAATGCAGCTGTCAGTTGGAAGAATTTTACAACCAGTTGCGGGAAGCAGCAGTAGAAATCCAAGCGATGAATGAACAGCTAAGAGCGCAGAACAAAGAAATACGATACGGTAGACATAGTGGAGTGGGGGAACGAGACAACCCACTGCCCGGGAGCACTGACCGCTTAAAGTAAACACTGTCTACAGAGTCGATGCCGTCTAGAGGCTCGAGAAAATTCACATGTAAAATGAATTTTCCGAGCTTAGCGAGGGAAAGATGTGCCCAATTAGACACGGCTGACTGGCATCGAACTCGGGTCTTATCAAAGAAGACCAGGCCCATGATTCCGCACAGAATCGAATCATTGATCTCTGAGGGGGAACAGACACAGTGAACCCGAGGAACAATGAGTTATATCTGCATATAAGTGTAATAGCAGGATTTCACGGCTAGAACGGGAATATCATAGCTTTTAAGGTGGATTATTGCGGAAATATACCAGCCTATGTACGTTTTAGAAGCCAGAATGCAAGAAAGGGAACCAGCTTGACAGTTGACAAATCGTGGTTAGCGAAGGGGCGTTCCTAGGTGACGCCAAGGAACTAATTTTCGTCTGCACTGGAGGAGAAGCCAAAGATTAATGGCTCTGGGATCCACAGTCTTACAAGGCATAGAAGTGGAGTGGGGGCAGGCGCCCACAGAAATTAATTGACTACAGCCAATTGGAGCAATGAATTGAAATGAAACTTATACCCAGATGCATGTATTCTAGGAAAGATAATTTAGGAGTGTTCTCACGCCTAAATTAAAGCCTGCATTTATAAACGAACCTATGCACAGACCTCATCCGCTTCGGAGGAAGGTTTTGTAGATGAGCCGAGGGGGAATTACCGGAGTAGCGTCAGGACGCCATGGAAGAAGGCAATTAATTATAATTAATTGGCTGAAACGATCGCTTGCACGTGAGTGATTTTGGGACCTCCACACTTAGACAAACGAGGATCATACTTCACTTTGTCTGGAAATGTATTATATCAAGAAGGGAGTCGGTCCTGGAAATCCAGTGGACTATGTTTCACAAGGGAGCTATATATAGGAGAAGCTTGGCAGGAAAGTCAGTTCGTCTTGACTCAACCTGTAAGCTGGCACGCGGCTGGATCACGCAAGGAAGTGCGCGGAATTTATAAAGTATTAACGCTCAAATGCATTAGCGGTGAACAATGGAAAGCGCATCATGCAGCTTCATAACAGTAATTATGCATCGTATAAGATTTAGTCTACAATAGACGTTTAAGCAATAACAGACGCGAATATAGATTCAGTACAGCGTAGAGATAATTTAGGATGTTTATAGGCAATGAACATAACCAGGAGGTGTTGTCATAGGTAAAATGACATATTATTGTAATGATCACTACAGTTACGGGAGCCTCGAAGGCGTCACAAGTAGTCGTGACATAGGATTGAACAGATTTGCAGTAGAGGAGATATAAACTGTAGGTGACGGGAGTCGAACACACACACACGCAAGATAGACTTTCATGGAGACCAGCGGTTGTCAGGAGTTAGCTGCATCGCATCTCTGAGGTCAGGCGATAGTGGGAGTCCAATCAAGGATCCATGTGTGAAATAGTGCGAGAATTGTGTATAAAGTTATATTACAGTGATTTTTAAAAGTGTTTATGTGTATATGGTAAAATAATATGTATTGTGTCGAAGTGAAAAAGCCAGTGATGAAATATATGATTACCATGTGTAAAGTTTATACAATGTGTCGTGTGAATAATATCATGATGGCTTAAGACAAGCATCATGGCAGGTGCGTGGCTGGCGTGCTGGACCGACCCAGCAAAAATGAGAGTGAGTACAAATTTAATATGTTGATATGATTAAAATAGCTCACCATACAACGAAACATCACTCAAAGATTAAGATTAAACAGTCATTTATGTACGAGTTCACACCCCTCGTATTTTGGTAAAATATGGCTTGGAGGATGATTTATTTACGGCCATTTAGGCGTAAGACATTGATGGAAGTAACGGTAACGTTAAATAATAATAATAATAATAATAATAATAATCTGGGGTCGGTAACAATAATAAAATAATGGGCATGTCAGGCCTACAGTACGTGCAAAGTGTGTCATGTCTAGCGTAATAATACTGTGTTATTGTAAACATTAAGAAAGAAACGTAAAATATCGAGATAAAAGAAAGCTTTTCAGTGTCATTGAATTGTTGAATGAATGTTTATTATGGTATATTCTACAGGGTTGTATTTGAGAGCCATTAAGATAGTTAAATGTAAGCCAGTAAATTTATACTTGTTTGGAGCTACGTAGAGCTTTGGCTTATGAGTAATTGCAGAGAGGACGTGAGTGCTTTAAGAATTGAGTCATCTGTAAGAGATATTGTTTGAGCCGCGTACAGCGAGCATGTAACGTAGAATCAAGAGATTTACGTCAATAAGTTGCGGGGATCATCCAAAAATAGCTTGCGCGTTAGGCGAATCTAGTCGGCTAATCTTCGAAATCTACGAGATAGTATCGCCTTAGAGCATACTTGTGTTATTCGCAACAGAGCTGGGACAGAGTCTGTCTGTATCCACTGTTCGCAGAATTTTTGCCACCAGGGATAACTGTTAGAGACCCTGTGTGAGCCCATATATTAATTGATCTGCCCTTAGAGGTAAGACTAATGGTTCTTCGTATAGGAAACGTCGATTTCCTCTTGCTATATGCTGCTGCACCAGTGAGAGAACTTTGATACTCACTTGAGATGCGCGCAAAAGCCACTAATGTCGGCCACAGAATGGCAAAGCTATTTCGTGATCCATCCCTTGCCATGAATATTAATTAGGAGCCGAGATGAGCCCATTATACTCTAAATGTAGGTATTATATAATTAGATTGACTCAATTACTAAGGACACGATCCACTCCGGGTAACTCCAGCATAACTGCCCCAGTAAATGAACTTGACCTTGCGGGAAGCCAGATGGGGTGGCAGGGAGGCCACTAAACCGGCGGCCATCTTGCTGAGGCAGCCGTGGCTAATTCTTTGTCCGCATGGAAAGGAAGTCTATAGACCTGATCCTTTTATTTTAAGTGTAGTGGGACACTGAAGAATCTCGATATTTCGAAAAGTAATTAAGATATGCTTGATATGATGATGTCAATTGAATTAAATGCATTATTTCCACACACATACCATGTTGGAATGTTGTGATCGGATAATATTTGGCCCAGTTATTCTCTGAGGAGGAATACTGCACCAAATAAATAAAGGCATTTTTGTAAAGTATATTTGCCCAGTTCACACTAATTTATTCATACGGGTAGCGTAATTTGAATGACATGACACGTTTGTAACGATAATGTTTTGACCAGACCCAGAAAATCGTTGTATGGTGAAGCTATAAAACATCTCTATCCATGTGTATTTTGGAAGGGAAAGTGTACCACTCCAGCTTTTCAAATTGATGGGGAAAATAATACGATTCGCACGACACAACACTTATTAATCAAGGCATAAGATAATGAATTAATGTTACTGAAAGTAAATGTCCCGTGAAAAACGGATAAATGTTTAATAATTGCAGATTTAATGTCATTTAAATATAATTTGTGTTTATTGTGTTGTGATATTCCAGTTTGTGTTAAATTGTGGCACGTGAAGAACACTATGGACACTCGCAAATGTCGAAGAGTATCAATAATAGGATGTTTTGAATAGACTTGAGTGCGGTGAAGCACTAATTTTAAGGGGAAGACTCACAGATAATGTTGATTTTTTTGTGGGAAGTAAATGTAAAGTACTTTTTTTGTGTTTTATGTTGTATTGCTATGATTTTCTATCATTAAATGTTGAATATGTTGTTTCTTTCAAATAGAGTAGTCAGCTGACAGACTCAAATCCTGAACATGTGAACGTAAGGTGGGTTGAACGCCCCATACCTCGAAAGACCGTGAGTTAGCTGGGATACGAACACATGTTCCATATGATGACGATTGGGTACAGTATAGAAAACAAATTATACTTAAATGTATCGAAGTGTGTTGTTATGACCTTTACACGTAAGAAGAACACAATCACATTTGCTTATGGAATTGGACATCAGTCATTGCAAACAGTAAGCGAGAAGAAATATCTAGGAATCCTGTTTGACCGAGAACTTGCTTTCACTTGTCATGTGCAAAAGACAGTCGGGGATGCTTACCGCATGTTAGGGTTTATAATAAGAAACACTAAGCCATTCATTAGGACCAGTACCTGCATAAACCTTTATATTGCCATGGTGAGATCCAAGCTCGAGTACGCCAGCCAGGTATGGAGTCCCTGGCAGAAAACATGCATTAAATCGATTGAGCAAGTTCAAAAGAAATTCCTGAGATATTTACGCCTCAAAATAAGGGGCAATTACCCACGGTGAACTTTTGTTGAATTTCGGCATGACAAGTTTGGAGTTTCGAAGGCAAGTGAATGATATGATATTCCTTTATAAAGCTATAACGGTCAAATTGATAACTCATTTTTCCTATCGCTCCTAAATTTCAACATCCCTCGCTTAACTACAAGATCAACTATAACATTCAAAAATTATATAACAAATACTACGTACAACGATGCGGTTCGTGTAAACTGGAAACTAGATTTTTGTCTCTCAATTAGACCTTCTTGGAAATTATAATCCAGTCACTCTAATTCATACTTGAGATAAAATTATCACACAAAACAGAATCAACAATGCATATACAGTATGTGGATAGGCCTGTTCCCTAGTTATCAATGTTACCTTTTAGTTTACGATGTAATAATTTCAAAACCTTTATATATATATTTGACATTAGGTCAAATTTAGATTCAGTTTTTTTTATACACACATCAAAAAAAGTTTTGCATCACCTCGGTTCCCAGATCTCCGGCATATAGACGTTGACTGTGTATATTGTATCCAAGATACAGTCCCTTTGACTGTTCATAGATGTCACTAAAACTGCTCAAAGATGTAAACAACCATGCATGAGCAGGGCCTATTAGACGGAGGGGGTACGACAGCCGATCAGTTCCAGTCATTCCACCAGGACGAAGGTACGCTGCTCATGTTGTCTGTAGTTCTACCATGCCTAGAAGGTCAATACCGCAGTTCGATCGCGTCCGCATTGTTACTTTGTGTCAAGAAGGGCTCTCAACAAGGGAAGTTTCCAGGCGTCTCAGAGTGAACCAAAGCGATGTTGTTCGGACATGGAGGAGGTACAGAGATACAGGAACTGTCGATGACAGGCCTCGCTCAGGCCGCCCAAGGGCTACTACTGTAATGGATGACCGCTACTTACGGATTGCCGCTCGGAGGAACCCTGACAGCAATGCCACCATGTTGAATAATGCGTTTCGTTCAGCCACAGGACGTCGTGTTTCAACTCAAACTGTGCGCAATAGGCTGCATGATGCGCAACTTCACTCCCGACGTCCATGGCGAGGTCCAGCTTTGCAACCCCGACACCATGCAGCGCGGTACAGATGGGCCCAACAACATGCTGAATGGACCCCGCGGAATTGGCATCACGTTCTCTTCACCGATGAGTGTCGCATATGCCTTTAACCAGACAATCGTCGGAGACGTGTTTGGAGGCACCCTGGTCAGGCTGAACGTCTTAGACACACTGTCCAGCGAGTGCAGCAAGGTGGTGGTTCCCTGATGTTTTGGGGTGGCATTATGTGGGGCCGACGTACGCCACTGGTGGTCATGGAAGGCTCCGAAACGGCTTTACGATACCTGAATGACATCCTCCGACCCATAGTGCAACCATATCGGCAGAATATTGGAGAGGCATTTGTCTTCATGGACGACAATTCTCGACCTCATCGTGCACATCTTGTGAATGCGTTCCTTCAAGATAACGACATCGCTCGACTACAGTGGCCAGCATGTTCGCCAGACATGAACCCTATCGAACATGCCTGGGATATGTTGAAAAGGGCTGTTTATGGACGTCTTGACCCACCAACCACTCTGAGAGATTTACGCCGAATTGTCGTTGAGGAGTGGGACAATTTGGACCAACAGTGTCTTGATGAACTTGTGGATAGTATGCCACGGCGAATACAGGCATGCATCAATGCAAGAGGACGTGCTACTGGGTATTAGAGGTAGTGGTGTGTACTGCAATCTGGACCACAAATGCTGAAAGTCTAGCTGTATGATGGTACAACATGCAATGTGTGGGTCTCATGAGCAATAAAACGAGCTGAAATGTTGTTTGTGTTGATCTCTATTCCCTTTGTATTTAACGGTTCCGGAACTCTTGGAACCGAGGTGATGCAAAACTTTTTTTGATGTGTGTATTAGTTTTAGATTAAGCTTTTTACTACTATGTATTTCAATCTGTGTGAACTTACTAGTTTTAATAATTACATTTAGATATTAATACTTAATGTAGAAATATCAGGAAGTGTATTTTACTATGTAGGTGCACTGTTATTGGGGCGCACACTGAGCCATGTTGTGTGCCGTCAATAAATAAATAAATAAATAAATAAATAAATAAATAAATAAATAAACATTAATTATCATTTCAGATCAAATAACTTGGTGAGTCACTGAGGAATTTATTTTTCGTGGAAACAAAATCTTACTTCTCTTTTCACAGTTTAACTTTGTTTTTTGTTTTTTAATTCACTTATTGATGTGTAACATCTTTCCACTCGGTTGTTGGATATTTCTGTGGGAGTGATTTTGAAAAATGGGACGGAAGTGGATCGGACGGAAGAGTGTAAGACGCACTGCCAGCTGGATCACATCCCTCCTGGCTGCTTCAGCGCGTGGTGGCGGAGATTAGTACCAGGGCGTACTGTCAGCCATGTGGAATGTATATCGTATACGTGTTACTTCAAGTTTTGGAGGCGCCACAAGAGATTTTCATACAGTAAATCATCTTCAAGTTGTCGTTCTTTGGTGTGAAAATATTCATATCATATTTGCTGAAAACAATTATGATTTATTATGAGTCTGTTTTTCAATCTCTGGATAAAAGTGATGGGCATCCACTTCCCGCGTAACTTTGCTCAACACTTTTATTCTGAACGGTAAACGCTCATGCGAACTCTGATGTCAACTGATTGAAACACAAACCACATGGAAGTCTTCGTATAAGTATTTAAATGTTGGTATACTTTAATATGAAACATTGTAACTAATCGGCAATGCCGGTGATATGTTTCTGCACAATGGCTATTCAGATACTAACCCACATTGCGGTAATGCAGTTATCAATATAACATATATCTATATGTTTATACGGGAACTGAGCTAGCCTTTTTATCCATTATACGCATTCCCTTCACTGTCAAGAAGGCGTATTCATAACTAATTTAAAACTCAATTCCACAAAGGAACATTTTCGAAAAAAAGCAAAATATTAATGGAGCAGAAAAAATTACTTCCCTATTATTACCGGCACGTGAAAATAAAAAGCCGCCTTGTACTCTAAATAACAGTGGTTGTAATGGCTGCATGGATAACATCTTGGTCTACGAATCATGAGGTCTCAGGTTCGAACCCCAGTCCCGGCAATTATTTTTGCTACCAGATTATCGATTTAAACGATATCCATCATAACATTATGCGACAATTTAACAGAATCTACATGAAATTACGATTTATCTAATTTTAATTACAATAGTTTACACCAAGCAGGAGTTGGGAAATTGTATTGAACATTATTTCTAGTTGTCTATAGATAGGCTAGAGACTAAGTTATGGTTTCATTCCTCCACTTAATTTACAGTATAATACAGTATGTGATGTTTGTTCAAACAAGTGTGACAGTAGCATATCTCCAATTCAATCAATACATTCATCATAGTACCAGTATGAAAACGGAGCTGTGTAGTATACGAGTAGGATAACATGTCAGATGACTTCACGTATATTTCATCTCAATTTCATAGTAGGATAACATGTCAGATGTTACACATCATATGCGACTACTGTAAGGCTCGTATCTCTTTTTTATAAGAAATAACTGTGGGAACATAATTATATTGATTATATTATAATTGATTGGGGTATTGAGATATTAGAAGACATTTTTCAGTGTTGTCTAGTAATCTATTACAGAATGTTTTCCAGCCGCCCAATACGATTGTGCCCAATTATATTAGGCATGATATTTTATCACCATAACCGGAAATAAATATCACATGAATTCTTTAACTCTCAATTAACATACTACTACTTTTAAAAAATTAGATGACACATTTCGATCCTTATGGGATCATCATCAGTTCGAATTCACCAAGGCTTAAATATTGTTTCGGCAGTTAGTTTATGTATTACACTTATGTACAATAACATAAGTTATTAGTTATTATTTATAGCTTGTGTAACGTGTTGATTTATTTACAGACATTATTACTCAATTGGTCTATAACACGTCTATAAATGTTGCGTTGCAATAATATTATGTATGTGGTTAAGTCGGTCAACACATTTGATTTGTTAACTTATTTTGTAACGAGATTTAGATATGATTGCTGTCAACATTATTTTGTTAATGTCCGTTTCCATTTTGCGTTCCTATTTAACTAATAGTATTTTATAATGTGGATCATTAGGTTAATACTGCAAATACTCAATTACTACAAACACAAAAATTGAATAAGGTTACGTAAACTTAGCTGGTATTTGGGCTATCCTGTACTGCGTCCGCTTCCATTCACTGCTCTACCAGGGCTGGTTCGTGTGGGCCCCAGATAGCCTCCTAATTTAATGCTGTGGCACTTTCTACCTCGTTATTCCGTGAACTGTACTACTATTGTTACGCCTAAGCGTTATTCACGCTATTTGTTGTTGTTTCGTACAACTTGTCTTGAAGCCGGCTAGGAACTCCTTACAATGGTGTATGTTAATAGTTCTGGATCTCCTCAACTATTAAAGATCAATCTCCATCCCCATCACGCATAAGCTGGAGAACCATCCTTAAGCGCAAACGGTCTCTTCGAAGCGTCTTTAACTATGTAATACTGCCCAACTTGGGCCTTGGTTTATTGAGAATATGGTACAACGTGTATTCTTTCCACTTAACATTTTCTCCGTAATTATCGATTACCCCCTGCTTTTCACAGCCTGGCTTTATTCGTTATATTGTTTTCTTCTTGTTGATGGTAATGTTGCCTAACAGCGTGAATAGTGATGAACTCTCCATAAATGCGTATTCGATTATCTGGATAGAAATTATCCCAGGTAGAAATCCAGTTAGCTAAGGCAAATGCTCGATATAATCCTCAGTTACCGACTTTTTAAGGGGAGGTATGACTGAATGTTTCGGACTTTGAAGCAAAAACGCGTTTTTTTTTGTTTTATTCATACAAAAATAGCCCAATTTCTCCTCATTCAGAATGATTTTATTTTAGTCATTCCGGCTACGTTTAAGCTTGTAGAGGCCATTTAATACGAAGGTCACTACGAAAGTTTTGAGATACACCAAAAGTATTTTTATTTAAATTATTCCGATTGTTGCACTTTCTCAAAGTACTCACCACCACACTGTATACACTTTTGCATTTGCTGAAACTACTTCTGGAAGCACTCCTGCCACTCGTTTCCTTCGATGGCTGCAAGCTCATCTTCATAGGTCGTAACAGCTTCTTCAGGGGTTGAAAATCTCTTTCCACGCATGCGATATTTTACCATTGGGAAGAGAAAAAAAATCACACGGAGCCTGTTCAGAACTGTAAGGAGTATGAGTCATTAGTTTGACCTCCGTAGAATCCATGAACTGAATTGTCATGTTGGCAGTGTGTGCAGACGCGTTGTCGTGATGGAGAAGGATCCCTCGCAGTCCCGTGCGTGGCCGCCGTTCTTGAAGTTTGGCAAAATCTTTTGGCAGGCAAACCGTGGTGTACCAATTAGCGGTAACTGTCCTTTGTTCCTTCAGAGGAATGGTTGCCACATGAGCACTCTTCGAGAGGAATGAAGCCACCGTTTTCTTGCCAACACTTCGGAGGCGCTTCACTTTTGTCGGTGTCTTGTCATCAGGAAAAATCCACACTGCTGATTGCCGCTTGGTCTCCGGATCAAATTGATAAATCCAGGTTTCGTCACCCGTGACGATGTCAGAAACCCGTCTAGAGTCCCCTCCTTTGAATCTAGTCAGCATTTCCTCACACCATTCAACACGAGCGTGTTTTTGTTCTTCTGTCAAATTGTGAGGCACCCGTCGGGATGAGACCTTCCTCACACGAAGGGATTCATGCAGGATTTTCAAAACTGCTGGCAAACCAATCTGCAATGCTGCCTCAATTTCTTTAAATGTTAGACGATTATTTTCGCGAAGCATTTTCTCCACAGCTGAGATGTTTTCCTCAGTCACCGTCGTTGCCGGAAGCCTGCTTCTCTCCTCATATTTCAAAAATTTTCGGCCCCTTTTAAATTCCTGAAACCACCGGAAAACTGTGGCACGGGAAGGAGCTATCTCCCCTAAAGCCTGTTGCAAACGCTCAAGACATTGAGACTGGTTCAACCCACTTTTAAAATCGTAGAAAATCATTGCACGAAAATGCTCTCTTTCCAGCTCCATTCCTGCAACTGACTACCTGCGCGGTGCGGCTTGTTCGACCTTGCACTGCGGGACTTCCCGGAGCGGGAGAGTCACTTCCTGCTACCAGGTTACTCACAAAGGAAGGGGCTTCCACACCCTGCGTTCCATTCAAGTGGGTCAACCTCCACTTTCTCACATCTCAAAACTTTCGTAGTGACGTATGAGCCCGCCTGTCATTTAAACATTTGAGATGTTTTAATAATAATAATAATAATAATAATAATAATAATGATAATAATTCAGAAGAGGGGCCGTGATCAGGAGAAAATGACTAGGTGACATAAAATGGCAGAAAATATCTAAAGAAGAAAAAGCGAGAAGATGTGAAGGGGAAACATATGAAGGTGGCAGTTCTGAGTGAGTAAATATTAACTTGCCGCTTTCTCGCATAGCTCCTTTTCAATGCTTGTGTACAAAATGCTCCTTGTGGTGCAAGTCGTATCAAATATTGTTGTAACTTGTAGAATAGTTGTTCAAGGTACAGAAATGTAAATTTGATTTGGGCTTTGAACTGCATTGAGTTTTAATATAAATTTTGATAAGTAGATTTAAATTCATAATGCTGAATAATCAAAAATATTTAAAACGAGAGTTTAAACAATTTTGGAGAGAACAGTATCCATCAGACACCAAAGCCCAGAGAAATTATTGTTTCTATACATGTACAAAAACATCAGCTTGGTCAAACAAAAGTTGGATGTAAGGGACATTTTTATGGGACCACTTTTTTAATCCAAAAATGTTCAATAACTCAAAAACTAATGGAGTTATTTAATGCTTAACTATAAATTAGAATAACAGATGCCAGTAACACTCTAAATGAAGGAATCTTTGTTTTACGTGACCGTTAATCATGCGATCATGAGCCACGGGACCTCCTTTTTACGTGGAATCCGAACCCGGTCCACCTTGGTGAGAGGCCAACAGTTTGACCCCTGCGCCACCATGCCCCCATTCAGTAACACACTATGCAAGTGTTTAAAATTTGGTAATGTTATTATGAAAACTGCAAGTTTAGAAAAGAATTTAGTCATACCTCCCCTTTAAAAAAATAGTTCGCACACCCACCATCTTGAGAGCGTTTAAAGGATGAATTTTTTACTTGGGAGAAACCTGTTGTAGCGCTCAGACCAGAATTAAATTTCTTGGTAGACCTAGTAATCAGACTCAGGACCTCAGGGATGGCAGTCAATAACGCTTCCTTGAGGTGACACGCTACGAAAGGATTCCTCTAGTTGTAGAGTTACTTAAATAGTGATGTCGAGTCATTTAAAAAGGAAGTTGCCAATATTCTTATTAAACCACTGTAAGCTACAATTTAACCCATTACCAAGTCAATTTTCCGCAAACTTGAGTTCGTAATACCAGGATCAACAGTTTGATACCAAACCCCAGCAAGCGTAGTCAGCTTTCTTATGAAACTAGTTGAGAGAATAAACATGAATCAGCGTGACAAGAGATGGGCTTCAGAGCGCGTGATTAGAGAGGCAGAAGTGGGGTTCCAAACTCCAAGTTGCTCAAGTTTTGATTACAACTTCGACACATTCAGAAACTCCGCTCTCCTGTCTTGATGATCACAGTAGGTCTAAAGACCACTTGGCAAACACAAACCAGGCCCCTAGCGTCTGAATTTCTTCTTCAAGAAATGTACGATGCTTAGGAGAATGTGCGATATAAATAATTGTTGTTAATTCAGTTTAGGGGCTTAAGACATCCTGTTCATCAGCCCCGTGTAATTGGGTATGTGTTAAAATTGATTGATAACCCGTGTTTCTGTGGTGACTGTAGTAGATTGTGTAACTAATTATTAGTTCCTGGGTTTGATTCCTAGCTCTACAAAGCAATGTAATTCCGGTCTGAGCGCTAGAACGGGTTCAATTCCCATTTATGCAGACCTAAAAGTGCTTTTCCATGGTTTCTCACTTTTACGCCAGAACTTGAAATAAGGTAGCCTACTAACCCTAGAGGGAGTATGGACAAATCTGGGGGGAAAACGCACTCAGGATAGCTGCTGTAAGCACCGGGATTCGAACCTTCGATCACTGAACTTGCTACAGCTATCGTCGTGGTGGTGAAAATAGGAAACCACGAAAACTATTTTCAAGACAAACGAGGTAGGATTCAAACCGACGCTCTCCCAATGCCAGCGAGGCACGAGTTAGCGCGTTAGCGCTTTCGGTCACCGTAGCCGATAAACCTAATAATAACATAATAAGAGCCTTGGCCCTGTTATCAGGATTTTCCAAATTAACATAGAAGGTATACGTAAATCGAAATGTCAAGTACAACAAAAAATCCTAATACAAAATAAAATCAATGGTGTAGCTAACCAGGAAACCCACACTGCAATCAAAGGAGGACTGAGGCGTAGAGGAGACTTCAAGGACTTTTAGCAGCAACAACGGACTCTGTATGCTACATAAAGAACTTCAATATTTGCATATAGGTTTATGTAGATAGTTGTATCTAACTAAATAGCTGGATTTTTAAATCAAATATCATGTATGTGACAATTTAATGTTTTAATGTGCCGTACGCTAAATAAATAAACATAATAACATAGTAAAATCCATCACTCTTTCTATCAATAAATCGTTTACAATATCGAGGAAACTGGATGCACTTGCTACAAAATTACGACCTAGCCAAAAGGCTACATTGTACCCATAGTGGAGAATCCACAGTATATCAATAAGACGAAGGAAAGGAAGGAAGGAAGCTTGTAGTTTAACGTGACCGTTAATCTTGAGATCATGAGCCACGGGACCTCCTTTTTACGTGGAATCCGAACCACAGGACATGGCATTTCACTTCGAAAATCTCACATGCATTGACCGGGAATCGAACCCGGACCGCCTTGGTGAGAGGCATACAGCTAGACCGCTGAGCCACCACGCCCCATCAATAAGACGATCTCACTCATTCCCGATTGACCGTCGTGATTTCTCCTTCCTATTGTTTCCAAGCAACCTAATAGACAGCGCACAATAAAAAGGTCTCTGTAAAACTACACACAGCAGCTACGGTAACAATAACAACAAGATGTTCAGTAAAGAATATATAGCCTACTTTCTCCTAAAAGCATGGGTAACTCTTTTTCCTTTTCAAGGAGTATAATTGAATGTTGGTTGTAGTAGCTTGTTGAAATACAACGTGCTATACGGATATTAAACATGAATATGAGGTGCCCTTTGCTAGTGCTACCTCTGTAAAAAAAAACAATTCAATTCGGTTTCACCGTGTTAGAATTGATATGGGGAATCGATTTGCACACGTACATGGCCGCTATCTGCAAACTATTGGGATGAAGACCCTGTAGTTCAGTTAAAAGATGCTTCCTACAAAAAGGTATGTTGCTGCAACATTTAGTAGAGATCAAATGATTAGGTTGGTCGCAATTTGATTTAAGCTTTTAATATTTGGGTGGCCACCATTACGTTTCCGTCAAAATGGCGGCGATATAAAACATGACACTGAGGTGCCCTTTGCTAGTGCTACCTCTGTACCAAATTTCGTTCAATTCGGTTTTACCGTGTTTGAATTGATAGGGGGAATCGATTTGTACACATACATGGCCGCCATATGCAAACTATTGGACTGATGACCTTGTAGCTTGGTCAAAGAACGCTTCTCACTTAAAGGTATGATGTTGAAAAATGTGGTAGAGATCAGATGATTAGGTTGGTCGTAATTGGATTTTAGCTTTTTACATTTGGGAGGCCACCATTACGTTTCCGTCAAGATGGCGGTGATATAAAATATGACACTGAGGTGCCCTTTACAAGTGCTACCTATGTACCAAATTTCGTTCAATTCGGTTTCACCGTGTTTGAAAAGATAGGGTAAATCGATTTGCACACATACATGGCCGCCATCCGCACATGATTGGGTTGATGACCTTATAGTTTGGTCAAAATCCTTTTTTATACATAAAGGTATAATGTTGCAAATTTTGGTAGAGATCAGATGATTAGATTGGTCGTAATTTGATTCAAGACTTTAACATTTGGGTGGCTGCCATTGCGTTTTTGTCAAGATGGCGGCGATATAAAACATGGCTCTGGAGTGCCCATTGCTAGTGCTACCTCTGCACCAAAGTTCGTTCAATTCCGTTTCACCGTGTTTGAATTGATAAGGGTAATCGATTTGAACACATACATGACCGCCATCTGAAAACTATTGGACTGATGACCTTTTAGTTTGGTCAAAAGACGCTCACCATACGACAATATGCAGTTGCAAAATTTGGTAGATATCGGATGATTAGGTTAGTCGTAATTTGATTTAAGTTTTGAACATTTGGGTGGCCGCCATTACGTTTCCGTCAAGATGGCGGCGATATAAAACATGACACTGAGTTGCCCTTTGCTTGTTCTACCTCTGTACCAAATTTCGTTCAATTCGGTTTCACCGTGTTCGAATTGATGGGGGGGACAGACATTCAGAGTACACACACTCACACACACATTTTTTGGCCCTGTAGTGATCTCATAAGTCTACTTTCATTTTTTGCAAAAATCGAAAGTAGGCTAAAAACGTGCGTGCATCGGTTGAGTGAGTGATTGAATGACTAACAATGTATGTATGTATGTATGTATGTATGTCTACACCTTATTATTCCCGTTTCCAACGGGGTCGGTGATGAGATACGATGAAATTCTATGTAGCGGATGTTTTTTACGGCAGTATGCCTTTCCTTACGCCAACCTCATGAGAGGAGTTAATGAGAGATTACGTGAATGGAGATGAATGAAACTGGGCAAGGACGTGGAAGGAAGCGGCCATGGTCTGTCAGAAGGTACCGTCCCAGCATTTGCCTGGAGTTGAAAATGGGGGGGAACCACGGAAAACCATTTCAAGGACGGCCGCAGTGGGGCTCGAACCCACACCTACCGAGTCAGCAGAGACCTTGGTCCCATGGCCTAACGCTGCACTTTAGCGAGCGTAGCTACCACTGTCGGTCGATTGAATGACTAACAATAATATCATCAAGAGAAGCATTCCACTAATCAATCAATAGTCACCGTTACCGCATTCATATCAAAGAACGAACACACTTTAAACGACAAAATAGCCAACGAGCTCCGGGGCTCTTCTCCCAGTAGACGGAAGATTATAGCCTCCATCCCCAAGGAGGACTATTGTGGACTTACTTCCTCAGATACACCATCCATTAACTGTAAGTCCCCTTTTCTAAAGAGGATTTCCTGCAAACAGCAACAGATCGCACCGGTATCGGCACTTAGCCCGGAGTTCGAGATACACAGGAAATTCTGTGCCTTACAGGTTTTCACACAACAGCACCTATATGTAGGTCAAACCTCATACATTACTCACTTAAACGTTTTTCACGTGATGAGCTATGAGATGCTGCTGCAAGTCCGGAGATCGGAGGTTCGATACCCGGCGTTCACAGCAGCTATTCTAAGTGTAGTTTCCCAGGATTTTCCACACTTCCTCTAGGCTAATGCCAAGATAGTACCTTTTTTCACATCCCAAGGCACCTACTCAATTCTACGCACTGATAATTTCAGCTATAGACACTACTGAAGTGACCACAGAAACACCGGTTATCGTAAAAATTGAACACATATCCTTGTACACGGGAGTGGTTTTTTTTTTCGTGTGGCCTCCTGAGAGGCCGAGTGCAGGTCTTTATAGGTGACGCCCGTGGGCGACCTGCGCGTCGGGATGAGAGATGGAATTGATGAAGATGAATGAAATTGGGCAAGGATGTGGGAGGAATTGGCCGTGGCCTGTCAGTAGGTACCGTCCCAGCATTTGCCTGGTGTTGAAAATGGGAAACCACGGAAAACCATTTCAAGGACGGCCGACGGTGGGGCTCGAACCCACGCGTCTACCGAGTCAGCAGAGAGCTTGGCCCCATAGCCTAATGCTGCGCTTTTAGCCAGCGTAGCCACTACTGTCGGTACGGGAGTGATGACCATGATGATCTAAACCGCTTAAAATAATTAACACAGTTTTTCGCACATTATAAACCCTTCAAGTTACCAGGTGTTCCCCATTGAAATTCAGCTCATTGAGCTCAGTTACACGTTTATCACCAACGGCTTAGCCTCGGTGAAACACAGAATCCCGTTAAACAATATTGGGCGTGTTCAGAAGCTAAGGTGAGTTTCGTTTTCTACCTCAACTATTCCAACTTCTACTCCAGGCGAATGCTGGAATGGTACCTAAATGAAGGCCACGGCCGCCTCTTACCTAAATCATAACCAACCCCCTTGCCCCCAATTAGAAATGCACAAACCAGTACAGCCATCACAATGATACAGGCTAAAACACAGATTCCACACATACCCAAGTACACGGGGCTACATAACCGTGAAATGACTCTAAATGAATCACACAACCACAAAACTCATGTTTGTAAGTAATGTACCATATCTTGTTTGCATGCGTTAAATGAATTTGGTTATATAACCAAACCTACAATATTTTAAGTCCTTGAGAGAGTGTCAATAAAATGTACGTTTATTCATCTAGTACAATAAGGAAAATACAACTCTCCACCCAACTCTCACTCGTTACACCAAATAATACAGAGTCTCTGAAGTGAGTGGCTTCTTATGATTGAAGGTACGATTTTCAAGTGAAAATTTTACACCGCAACTACGGAAATTCGAACCTCGGCCCCGTATCACCCTATTCTTTGTTGTGAAGAAATACATATGAATTGCGGTCAATGGCCATAACTGTGTATTTTTGATTGAACACCTGAGGGTTCCCAATAAGTTCAATTTCAAGTAGTTCCAACTTTAGCTACCAGATGCTACTGTCACTAACTCCTAGAGGCGAACGTTGGAACTTAGAGCGTTTCTAACTAGCCAAATATAACCTGCAAATTTTGCTACTCACTACCAATTGCAGTGGTAGGTTCTTTTACGTGTCATATGACATGGGCCCGCCAGCTTTACTTCCCCTCCGAAGGATGGCATACTGAAGGAGTTTAACGCTCTTAAAAATCCGACAACTTTGGCCGGGTTTGAACCCGCGATCTTGGGCATAGTAGTTCAGCCTAAGAAGAAATAAATAAGTACACAGAAAAAATCTAGTCCCAGATGACATGAAATAATTCGAATTGCAATAAAGGTTTTGATTTGCACTCACAAAACATAATGTTTATCACTAAATACGAGGGTTGGGGCAAAAGTCATGGCAACCTTTTTTTGTCTTGTAGATATGTGAACGGATCACAAATGGATATGTGTCGTGTGGAAGTTATGCAGGCATATTGTGTATGCAGAACAGCAGATGGCTCTGTGATAGCTGGTAGTAGTGCAGCGAGGGCTGTGAAATCAGTCAGTTGGTGAGTGTCGTGCGAGATGGAAGTAACACGTGTTGAGCAGCGCGCTTACATCAAAATAGCTGTTCTCCGAGGGAGAAATGCGATGGAATGTCACAGTGAATTGGAAATAATGCCCTACCATACCGCACAGTAGCACGGTGGGTAGGAAAGTTTCAGCAAGGACGTGTATCAACCAGTGATGAGCAACGTTCGGGACGACCTGTCAGTGTGCAGACCGACGTGGCACGTGCCGTCATCGAGCAGCTCCTGGATGAAGACAGACGATGGACGCTACTGGAGTTAGAGTGGGCAAGTGCCATCGAGAAACGCACCGTCCACAGGATATTGCGTAATGAGCTGCAACTATGCAAAATCGCATCGCGGTGGGTACCGCATGCACTGACGGAAGTTCAATGCAATATGCTCCGACCACCTTGCAACAGGACGGCGATCAATTCTTGTCACGAATAATCGCCATCAATGAATTTTGGTCCGGGGCATACGAACCAGAACTGAAACGTCAGTCCGCGGAGTGGCGACATGCTGGATAACCAAGGGGGCAGAAGTTCCGTCAGAATCCTTCCCCAGTCAAATTGATGGTGCTCATCGTGTATGACGTCAGGGGTGTCGTAGTTTGCCACTTTGCTCCACATGGCAGAACAGTGACCACACAGTACTACAGGGACTTCCTGGTGCGACAGGTTCGACGTGGCGTTCGGGAGAAACGTCCGGATCTTGTGGACAGTGCAATAATCCGGCACGACAATGCAAGACCACATAAAGCAGGTTGTGTAGGGCAGCTACTGCGACGTTGGGGATGGGAAGAACTGGAGCATCCACCGTACTTTACCGACATTTCTCCCTGTGTCTTTGATCTCTTTCGAAAGATTAAGGAACCACTACGTGGTAGGCGGTTTGCAAAACGAGAGGACATTGCTAATGCTGTGCGCCAACAGGTGACCCGATTCACACATGGTGCGGCAAATGCTGAGGCAGATGGTATTCAGCGCCTCCCACATCGTTGGCAGCGTGTGGTGACAGTATCAGGGGACTACTTTGAGGGTCTTTAGGCCCAGGTTTGTAATGTCAACTGTATGTGTACAGTTTTATCATTCTTTTGCACCGTGAAGGCCATATTGCCCTGTATACTACCGTAATAAATTAAATTAGTGTGTTACAATATTTCGGTTCTATTCATTGTACACAAATGTAGTTAACACCTTGTCCTTTCGTCTGTATATGTCACATTTTTCAACTGGGCTGGTATCTTCATGAACAACAAAAAAAATTGCCATGACTTTTGCCCCAACCCTCGTAGAATCACCACTCCATTAGACGCCCTCCTTGCTACCGCGTTTAGCCTAAGAATTTTTCGCTGTCAGGTCTATTAAGATGCTTATTTTCAACTCATTTCCTATTGACTGAGCTCGACAAAATTCATATCCCGCGGCGCCAGTGTTCAGTAGAGAATTTTTTGCTTGTTGTTTAGTGCTGTTGCACGTCTTCAAGAGACGCGACAGAATGAGATGCAGGATGTAATCGATGAGCCAGTCTCGAGTTCATGAAACCCAAATCTTTTTTTCTATCCGTCTGTCCGACTCCGTCTACACTTACTTCCGCTAATATCCATTAATTACTAGGACAAATTATAAGAATCGAAGAGAAAGAAGAAGAAGAAGAAGTAGAAGAAGAATTGTTCTAGTAGATCAATAGTTCAAATCACTGTAGCGGTGCAGAAGTTTCTGTCGAAGCTCCAATCATCACCATCATCTTCAGGTGCCATAAGTTGACGACTCATGGGGACTGTAGGATGGAGAGCCTCCATAAGTTTTATTTGTTTTTCACGAAGCCTCTCAGTTCTTCCAGTGACATATTCATTGAATCTTTGATAGAGTCGATCCACCTCAGTGCTCGCCGCCCACGTCTCCGAGTCTCCTTCAACGGCCTGGCCATTCTGAAACACCGGATCCCATGAGAACTTCACAGTTAAGCAGCACTGGGTGTGGTTGGACCTTGGATGGTATGCCGGTTCAGTGGGACAATGCGCTGTTGGCAACGAAAGGAGGAGCGGGAAGACCCTGGCACGTCAACTCCGGCTGAGGATCGCTTCTTCGGAGGCACGGACTTGCCTTCGGGCGGAATACCAATAATAATAATAATAATAATAATACTTGGGCTTTCACTGTCCATAATATTATTGATATTATTCCTTTTTGCGCTTACACCGTGTGAACATTATAAAAAAATAGTCTAAACGTTTCGCATTAATTTAATTCTGATCTAGGGGCGTGGTGGCGCAGCGGTCAAGCTATTCACCTCTTACCAAGATGGACCAGGTTCGATTCCCGGTCAATACCTGTGATATTTATCGAAGTGAAATGTCATGCCTTGTGGTTCGAATCCCACGTAAAAAGGAGGTCCCGTGGCTCATGATCACAAGATTAACGGTCACGTAAAACTACAAGCTTCCTTTTTTAATTCTGGTGTGATGACTAAAACGGGGTACCCTCAGCCTCGTGAGACAAAAATGAGAAGAGGCGGGTTCGACTCCCACTTCAACCATCCTGGAAGTAGTTTGCAGTGCCTTCCTACTTATATTCCAGACGAATGTCGGGATGGTTCCTAAATTAAGGCTACGGCCACCTCCTTCCTAATCCTCAATTGAATTACAACTACACACACTAATACAGCCAACCTAAAACTCAGACACTACAATTCAGTAGTAAAACCATCTGTTCTGTACGCCTCTGAATGCCTCGTGATGGCCAGTAAAGGCCCACTCAGGAAACTTGAACTCAAGGAGAGGAAGATCCTGCGGAGGATACTAGGACCTATACGGGAAGAGGGAGGCACCTACAGAATTCGGCACAATGATAAGCTTTACAGCCATCAAGAAGACATTGTGACTTGTATAAGAAAGAGGCGCTTGGCCTTCTACGGACACTTGACCTGCATGATCCCTTTCCGGCTCACCAGTAAGATCTTCACAGTGGCAGGAAGAGGGAAGGCCTCTAGGACCAAGTGGATCCCTACGGTCAGGACGGATTTAGACCACCTAGGGATCCCACTTAATTCCATACAGGACCGCCAACAATTCCGGCAAGCCATCCGACAGGGAGTTTTTCCTGTATCACTGACAGCTAGGAAGAACACTGGTGTCAGCAGACCACCATGGACGGAGGAAAGAAAGCTGGCTCGCACAGGTTATCAGACAAATTTATCTCTCTCTCTCTCTCTCACACACACACATACACACACACAAGTACGTTTCTCAAGTGCGTTTCAATACTACAATGAGTTCAAAAATGTGTGGCAATGAGCTTACAAAAAAAAAAGGTATTATAACATGAAAGATCCTGTGTTCGTCACTAGACGGCTGACTAAAGCTACTGTATGGACGCAGGGTATTTTAATTATTTTCACACGGCGTAAGCCAAAAAAGGATAATATGAATAATATGTATGTCCTTACAACGCTTTTCTTGCAATGATTTTCTGAATCACTCACAATTCCTCGGCAGCACCATAGCTCAAGTTAAATTCCTCGTTCTTTTGTGGTCCAGCTTCCACAACCGTATGTTACTATGAGAAATAACTTAACTAGTCTTAACTACTGTTGTTTCATATTTTAAGGACGTTTGAGACATCATAGCCATGTAACCCCGTATACTTGGCTGTATGTGGAATGTGTGTGATAACCTGTGTTATTGTGATGGCTGTACTAGTGTGTGTAATTGTAAATTGGGGATAGGTTTCAGAAGGAGGCGGAAGAGCCTTCTCCGCATTTGTCTGGAGTAGAAGTGGGAAACCACGGAAAACCACTTCTAGGATAGCAGAGGTGAGAATCGAACCCTCCTCTTCTAAGTTTTGCTCCACGAGGCTGAGTGTACCCAGTTCCAGCCCTCACACCAAAATTGAAATTTCTTGGCAGAGCGGGAATCGAGCCCGGACCTCCGGGACGATAGCCAAGAATGCTAGCCGCTACACCACAAGATGGTCCTCTTAACTACTCTGACCTTATAGAAAGATTTGAAGCAAATTTCTCAGTGTTGTCTATGAGCACTCAAACGAACCCATGACGTAGCAGTGAGAATTAAATTACTCACCTCGATCGCGATAGGGAGTTGCAGCAAGTCCAAAAATCGCAGGTTCGAATCCCGGCGTTCACAGCAGCTATCCTGAGTGTGGATTTCCTCCAAGGCTGTCCACACTCCCTCCAGGCAAAATTCAAGATTTCAAGTCTCGGGGCGCCTACCCAATCCCTGTCCCTAAAACAGCTACGCACACTACTACAGTCACCACATAAATATAGGTAATTAAACAAGTTCAACATACACCGAAGTACACGGGGCTGATGACCAAAGATGTTCCGAGACCCTAACAAATAATTAATCATTATGACCTTAAGTGTCGGTAGAATCATCTAATATTATCTTGTCTAGGACTTTTGAACGCTCACATGGTTCATAAAATTTGAACACAGCTCGGATGGCTATTATATTAACTTAATGTTGCATACATTACATGCCGTTTTATTTTATTCCATCGCTGATAATGGAGAGAAAGGCCCATTTATCTCCTGGTTTACTTTCTCTCCTTAGCCTCACCGTGTGTATTTGAGGCATTCATGTAACCTTTATGACCTACGGTACTGCTTTCTGGGGGTCAAGCCAGAGTCCCCTCTAGTTAATCAACAAATAACGTAACTGAAAACAGTGTAACACCGAAGTATACTGTAATAAATCGCACATATGACTGCACAGAGCAGCTGGAAGTCCGAAGAATGAAGGTTCGAATCCCGGTACTGACAATGACCATCCAGAGTGTGGATTTACCTTGGTTCATCCATACTTCCCTCCAAGCCAAAGATGCGATGGCACCTGTTTCAACTACCAAGGCACCTACCTCAAACCAAGGCCCTAAAACGTATAGTTGCAAGCATTACTACAGTCACTACAGAAACACAAGTTAGCAGAAAAATGCAACATACACCCAAGTACGCGAAGCTGATGATCAAGAATTCCCAAGCCACTCAAACAAATCGACAGCAGCAACAACGACGAAAGTACAGAAGAAAATTAACCGTCCAGTATTGAACATAGGCATACTCAGTAAAATAAAATTTAAAAAATGGGCACCATGAACGAATCACACGAGTGCAATAAATGTTGACACACAGTATCGTCATAGGTTGTAGTACTTGTATGTCCAATTTACGTGCAATGCGAATTACTGGCACGTATGTGTCATTACGTAGCATGCTTCTCACCCCCTCAATCACAGATGACCCACACCGAATGAGGCCGCAGTAGAAGTGTAAGTAGTGTGTGTCACGGAGCTAAGTTCAGTGAACCCATCATGCCCCGACAGCACATTCGAAAAGCCTTTGCCCAGCTAGATGAGTCTAAACAGGATGAAAGTTCCGCCTGATCATCCCGTTTAGACTAATTAGTATATCAATACGGAACCAGAATGAACCTGTTAAGTTCTAAAATCAGCTAGATGAGTTCGAACGAGGTCACATCGTCGGACTCACGAGAGGGATTTCGGTGCGTTACTCAAAACTTGAACCTTCTGACTACACTGTATGTCGGTGTTGGACGCACTGGAATAAAGGGTACACACACTCGTTGAAAAGGCTCGGATCGATCCCGGGGGACCACCAAAAGAGAGGACCGTTTCATCGTGTGACAGGCTGTAAACACGGGCGTTGCCGCGCGCGATCCAGAGACATGTCAACCCAGTTGGGGATAAACCTGTGTCCACCAGTCTACCGTCGTGGCGTCACTTACGACGTCTACTATTACGACTTAAGCATCACCGAGCACGTTTGATCTTCTGCCGTGAACGGTCAGCATAACAGCTTGGGGACTGGCGGCGAGTGGTGTTTACCAACGGATCGCCAATCCGAATGGATACAGACGATCGCCAAATTCGAGTCCTGGACAGCACAGTGAGCCAAACCTCAACGAGAGGTGTTATGGTAAGGAGCCAGATCATACTATTCCCGCTTCCCGATAGTGGTAATTGAGGAACCCTGTCAGTACGGTGATACGTCCACTAAATTCTGCCACTGTGTGAGCTTCTTTTTTTATACAGAACCACATTTTCCACAGGTTAATGCCCGTTCTTACACAGCACGGGTATCTCCTGCTGCCTTCATGGTGCCAACAAGCTTCCTTGGCCAGCAAGATCCCCAGACCTCTCACCCATCGAGCACATTTGAGAACTGGTTGTATGGCGTTACGGCAGACTTGGATGCACCAGCCGTGCTGAGATCATCTTCAGGAGAACATCCATAATCTGAATGCGTCCACCTGCACTCTTGCAATGGGTGGTCCAACACTATTCCAAGAGCATCTTGCATGTGTTTGTTTGGTGTGCTATGTCTTAATGTTTTCTCCCTGCTACCACGTCCTCTGTATGTATCCACTTGCGGGGCCCTGCGATGGTTCCATCAAGGAGTGCAATTTCTCAACATTTAAAAAAAATCCAAATGAGTGTATATTTAATTGACAAAGTACACGTATACAATTGTTAAGATTAACACGTTTAGCAAAGCTTGAGGTCCTTAGGCTATATTCCACTGACAAATTGGCAAAACGCCAGTTTCTGCTTATTTGTATTGTGCCCAATCGGTCACGGCAGACTGGCATCGAACTCGGGTCTTATCAGAGAAGACCAGGCACATGATTCTGCCTAAGAATCGAACCATTGATCTCTGAGGGGGAACAGTTACAGGGAACCCGAAGAGCAATGAGATGTATAATGATATATAATAATATAGCATGATTTCACGGCCAGATTGTGAATATCATAGCTGTTTAAGGGAATAATTGTCAGAAATTGCAGTCATATGTACGTTTTCAATGTATAGAAACGTGAAAGCAGGCCAGCTTGACGTTTTACTAATTGCAGCGAGCGAATGGGAGGAGATACAAGGCACCGAGGGAACTTCTTTCGTCTGGACCGAGGAGACAGCTCGAAATTAATGACCCTGGGAGTCCCCAATGGACAACGCTTGAGACTGGAGTGGGGATGATTGCCCACGGAAATTAATTGATTACAGCCAAGTGGAGCATTGAAATGGAGTGAAATGTACACCCAGGTGAATATATTCTGGGAGAGATAATTTAGGAGGGGTTTTACACCTAAATTAAAGCCTATATCTCCAAATGAGCGTGTTAACACCGAGCCTACGCTCGAGAGGAGTGATTTGGTGACCAGCCAGAGGGGAATCACCATGGTGGCGTCATGACGCGATGGAAAAAGGCAATTAATTGTAATTTATTGGCCGAAGCGATCGCTTGCACGCAAGTGATTATGTGACTCCCACATCTAGATAAACAAGGTGTATACGTCATTTTGAATGGAAATACAGTATCTCAAGAAAGGAGTCGCTCTCGTGTGTCCTGTGGACTACATTTTACGAGAAACCTTTATATAGGGGAAGCAGTGCAGACCAAGCCAGTTGTCTTCAAGTTGTCTTCCAGTCTTCTTCAGTTCGTCGTGAGTTCATCGTCAGTTCATCTGCAGTAAACTAAACGCTACCAATAAGTGCGCGAAATGTTAGTATATTTGAAGAACAATGGAAGCATCATACGGCTTCTTAATAGTAATCATGAATCACATAAGATTTAATTTACAGAAGATATTCATCCATTATTATACGCAAGTGTAATTTGCTACAGCGTAGCAATAATTTAGGATGATTATGGACACTGAATACCAGGAGGTATTGTCATACTTTTAAATGACGCAGTATCGTCAAGATCATTGCAGTTATGGGAGCCGAGAGGCATCACAAGTAATCGTGACATGAACAGTATTGAAGGGAACGAGAATCGAACGCACGTACACGCAGATAGACTTTCACGGAGACCAGCGGATGTCGTAGCTTCATCGCATCTCTGAGGTCAGGCGTTAGGAGGAGTCCGATTAAGGATCAACCTGTGAAATAGTGAAAAAGTGGACATAAATTTTATTATAGTGATTTAAAAGGTGTTTATGTGTATTGTGATTAATATGCATTGTGTAAAAGTGAGAGAAGCCACTGATAAGAGTATGATTATCATGTGGGAAATATGTGAAATCAAGTGTCGTGTGAGATATAGCATGATGGCTTAAATCAAGCGTCATGGTAGGCCCGGAGCTGGGATGCTGGTATCATCCAGCGAAAATGAAAAAGTGAGTACCAATTTACAATGTTATCCTAACTAAATAGTTCACCATACAACGATGCATCACTTTGAGACTAAGATGTAACAGTCACTTATTGTACGAGTTTTCACCACTCGTATTTGGTAGAATATGGCTTGGAAGGTGATTTGTTTATGGCCAGTCAGGCCTAAAATTGTGATGAATATAACGGTAACGTTAAATGATAAATAATAATAATAATCTGGGGTCAGTAACAGTAAAGTAAAGTAATAGGCATTTTTGGCCTAAATAACGTTCAAAGTGTGTCATGTCTAATATAAAGATACTGTATTTTGGTAAACAGTAAGAAAGTAACGTGAAATATAGCGAGATACGAGAGTTTTTCAGTGTCAAATGAAGTGTTGAATGAACATTTGATATGGTCAATTCTTAGGATTGTATTTGAGAACCATTAAAGTAATGTAAGCCAGTAAATTCATACTTGTTTTTAGGAGCTATTTAAAGCTTTGGCTTAAGTGTAATTGCAGAGAGAACGCGGGTGCCTTAATAATTGAGTCATCTATGAGAAGTATTGTTTGAAGCCGCATAGAGCGAGCGAAGTAACGTAGAATCCAGTGATTTACGTAAATAAAGTTGCGGGGACCAAACTAGCATAGCTTGCACGTTAGGTGAAAAGTTGGCTAATCTACGAGTTAGTATCGCCGTTGTGCATACTTTTATTATTCGCAGCGAATTGGACAGAGCCTGTCTGCATCCATCGCTTGCAGGAATAGTTGCCACAAGGGATGTCCTTCGAGACTCCGTGAGCACATGTATAAAATGATCTGCCCTGAGAGGTAAGAATCAAGTTCGTCGTTTAGGAAACGCAGATTTCCTTATTATGTTATTATTGAGACAGCTGCTGGTGAGAATCTTGTATTCTCATTATGATGCGCGTCCAAAGCCACTAGTATTCACCATAGAACGGCAAGGCTATTACAGAATCCATCCCCAGCCATGAACGTTAATTAAGGAGCCGAGTTGAGCCCATTACACTATAAATATAGGTGTTAAATAATTAGAATGACTCAATTACTTGAGAATAACACTTAGCGTAACTCCATTGGACAGCAATTGTAAACAAAGTTGACCTTGCTTGCAACCAAGAGAGGGAGTGGGAGTAGACCACTAGTGCGACGGCCATCTTGCTCGGCCAGCTGGAACTAATTTTATTGCCTGCTTGGAAGGGGAGGTTTAGCGACCTGATTCCTTTATTTTTAAAGCAGAGTGGGACACTGAAGAATTTCGATATTTCGATATGTAATTAAGATATGATTGTTATGATGATGCCAATTGAATTAAATGATGTGTTTCAACACATATACATTGTCGGGTCGTTGAAATCGGATAATATTTGGCCCAGTTATTCTCTGAGGAGGAACACTGAACCAAATAAATTGTTAGGCATCTTTTTAAAGTGCATTTATTGCCCAGTTCATACTAATTTATGCAGACGGGTATGTGATTTCTAAGAACATGACACGTTTGTAACGATAATAATTTCGACCAGACCCAGAAAATCGTTGTATGGTGAAACTATAAACTTTTCTATCCATGTGTATTTTGGAAGGGAAACGTACCAATTTTTAAGCGTTTCATATTGATGGAAAAGAAAGGAAGATGATTCACACGACACAACAATATTTGGTAATTAAGGCATAAAATAATGAATTTATGCTAATGAAAGTAAATGCCGTAGGAAACGGATTAATGTTTTATTATTACAGTATTAATGTCATTTGATGTGATATGTGACTTTTGTGTTGTGATACTCCAGTTATGTAAAATTGTGTCACATGATGAACACTATGGAGACTCGTCGAGGTCTGAAAGTATCAATGATAGGATGCTAGAAATAGATTTGAGTGCAGTGTAGCACTAATTAAGAAGAGACTCACAAAATAACCCTGATTTTAATTGTGGGAATTAAATGTAAATTATCCTTTGTTTGTATTTGTTGTATAGCCATGATTTTATATCAGTAAATGTTTTATTTTAGGAATATGTTGTTTCTTTCATGTAGAGTAGTTACCTGGTAGACTCAAATCCTGAGCATGTGGTCGTATGGTGGGCAGGAACGTCCCATACCTCGAAAGACCGTGAGTTAGCTGGGATACGAACACATGTTCCACATGATGATAATTGGGTACAGTATCTATGTTAAAAAACAGTCTTACATCAGTAATAGTCCTACAAATGTATTTCTTAGTCGTGTTACATTAAAACATCTTGCAGAGATAGAAACTTTTTTCTTCAAATAGGAGCTAGGGACACGAACATTTGGGTGAAAGTAAAGTGATTATGATACTGCGCTATTACGATCCACAGAACCAAATACGTCCAATTATTAACTTAAATAGGATACTCTTCATTAATACTACAGTATTTTGCTTTTCTAAGAGCCCTCCATAAGTTGCCATCAAAGAAGGAGGTTTCTACTATATGAGTTTCATTTAGGTATCATAAGATAGACGGCATCTCTAATTAAAGAGCTTCCCGCTCTTGAATATTAGGCTGCTAAGTCTAATAAGTCTCTTGCAGAACAGCGCGGGATGACTTTAAAATTAAACTATAAACTTACCCGCCCTCCTTTCATCTTTCATCTAATGATAATCAAATGAATGACGGTCCTTCTCCTAATTACACTTACCTTCTGTCTGGAGTTCCATACAGAGCATTAGTAAAATGTACAATCTAATGGAAATCTATCATGTGTCATTTCTTCTTGATGCTTTGAGATAATTCAGAAACACAGTGAAAATCACCGCCAATCCTAAATCACGTCTATTCTAACGATTGTTATTAAATTCCCTATTGTTTCACTTAACAAGGAATATAAAGTACACAAACGATTGTTGTTGTTATCCTTATTCTTATTATTACGAGATAGCCAGCCATTCCATCACTGGGGGGCTGGGTATTGCCTGGCGGAAGAGAGTGGAACTTCGCTAACTTACATTACTGCAGCTTGGCCAGAAGAATGACTTAGATGAAATTAATATTCACATGTATTTTAATACACGTAAGACAGAATTAAGTAAGTTGGGACTCAATGGATAATGCGTAAAGTGCATTTTGTCTGAAGCCAGAAAACGTTATCGTAGCACAATACTTGTCAAGATATTTTAGTTTTAGTAAAAGGTGAAATTATTTTTATATATAAGAATATTAATATTATTGTTAATTCGTATTAGGGGCTTGAGACATCTTTGTTCATCGGCTAAGTGTACTTGGAAATGTGTTGAATTCGTCTAATAACCTGTGTTTCTAGGGGCAGATGACCTCGTAGTTCCGTCCCTTAAAATAACAACTAACTAACCCGTGTTTCTGTGGTGATTATAGTAGTGTGTGTAGCTGCAATTATTAGGGTCGAAGATGAGGTAAGTGCCCCGGGACTTGAAATAAGTTACTATCCCGACATTTTCCTGGAGGGAGTGTGGAAAAGCCCGTAGAAAATCCAAACTCGGGATAGCCGCTGTCAGCACTGGATTCGAACTTGCTGTAGCTCTCCATCCCTGTCGTGATGAGCGAATTAACCACTTGGCAACAATATAAACCATACGGATGAACAAAACGTACCACTCAGTGTTTGTTGTTAGGTAGATTTCATTAGAAAGCTAACTATTGCAATGGGTACCATGTTTCGACTTCCGGAAAATTTCGACATATCTTCGCGTTTCACATCACCCAGACCCCAAAACCACCGTCAGTTCAAAAGTTTATATATAATGTATGTATATATGTATATCAGTTTCTTGTGGACACGATAACTGCCGTAATTTTGCACCAATCACTTTGAACTTTTTACCGAATATGTATACCTATAAAATCTCGGTCGAGTTCGTAACTGGGCTAAATCGGTCGAAGGGGGTGAAAATGGGGGGCTTTCTCGAAAAAGTGAAATATTGCTATAACTCTCTTAATATGTGAAATATCGAATCCGTTCAAAGTTCATACTATGTGTCGGATAAAGCCCAAAAATTTATGTTTGATGATTTTTTTATAGCACCAGCCATTGACCAAAGGGGTGGGAAAAAGTGGGTTTTTCGGGAAACATTAATCATATCTCTCTTAATAGGCACAATATCAAAACCGTACAAAATGGACAATATTCCCCTAATAATTACCTAAAACATTTGTCTGAAAGGATTTTTGATATGACCCACCATTACGCCAAGGGATGAGAAAAATGATTTCGGAATTATAAGAAAATGCCAAGAGCTATCAGAGGTTGCCAAGGCAACACTACTAAATTGATGAGGGATGAGCCATCAGACGTTGCCATGACAACGCACTTGCACGAGATCAGATTCAGATTTCCATCTAAGTGTGAAGCGGCTTCGGTGACGTAACTGGTAGCATGCTGAACTTCTATGCCCAAGGTCGCGGGTTCAAAGCCGGCCGAAGTCGTCGGATTTTCTAAGAGAGCTAAAAATTCCTCAGTATGATTTCCTTTGGAGGGGAAGTTCCAACGTTCGTTGCGAGTTGCTGGTTGCGGTGGTATCTAGTAGCCAAGTTCACAGCTAGGTGTCGTTGACGGTAGTATCTGGTAGCAACATTAGGAACTACTGCTTGAAATTGACCGTCTGCAGTCCTTACCTGAATTACAGACTAATACAGCCATATTCACACCGTTTATCAGACAGATTCTACACTCACCCAAAGTACACGGGGTTACATGACCGCGTTGTCGCAGCCCCTAAGCTGAGGAACCAACCAAAATCTCTGCGGGAGATAAAATTTTGCGTGAAGACGTAACAGACCGTTAGATAGTTACACATCAGTGTTGAAACCTTGCATAAGGACAGTGTGACCACAAGTATAAAAATGGACCCCAAATGACAAGAAGGTTACCTTCCCCATAAGACAATAAAATATATAAAATATGCATAAAATGACGAAAAACAAAGTTAATTAAGCTCCAATTATAAAAAACTTTCTCGCAATCAATGAGGTCTGAGCCTTCTACGAAAACCTGCATATTCTGCCTATTTTCGCCTAAACCCAACTTTGCCCGGTGAAATGTACCTCCGCCTTCCGGCGTGCCGAGAGGACTTTTACTACATTGATAAGGGATGAGCCATCATCAGTTGCTATGACAACGCCACTGCACGAGATCATATTCAGTTTTTCCATCTGTCTATGGGAAGCGACTTCGGTATCGGAACTGTGGGAAGCGGCTAACTGGTAGCATGCTGAACTTGTATGCCCAAGGTCGCTGGTTCAAAGCCGGCCAAAGTCGTCGGACTTTCTAAGAGCGCTATAAATCCCTCAGCATGCTTTCCTTTGGAGGGGAAGTTCCAACGTTCGTTGCAAGTTGCTGGATGTGGTGGCATCTAGTAGCCAAGTTCACAGTTAGGTGTCGTTGACGTTAGTATATGGTACAAAATTAAGAAATACTACTTAAAATTGACCGTCTGCAGACCTTACCTGAATCACAGACTAATACAGTCATCACAATTAACACCGTTTATCAGACAGATTCAACACACACCCAATGTACACGGGGTTACATGACCACGTTGTCACAGCCCCTAAACTGAGGAACCAACCAACATCTCTGCGGGAGATAAAATTTTGCGTGAAGAAGTAACAGACTGTTAGATAGTTACACATCAGTTCCAAACCTTGCATAAGGACATTGTGATCATAAGTATAACAAGTAATTCCGTGAATAACTATACAGCCTATTTTCATATATCATACTTATGTTAACTGCCACTATCAACATACAATATTTCAGTTTGATTGCTGTAATAGATTCGTAGATATTGAGAACCGACTAAATATTTCGGATGGTCACCATGTTGGATTTTATATATGTAGGTCCTAGAGTTATGTACTGTCACAAAAAGATTATTGTGTAAGTGTAGCATTCAAACTTCAATCGCATGATTAGGACACAAGAAGTATTAAGAAGATTTTAAAATTCACACAGCCGCCATCTTAAGGTTATGTAAAGAATTGAACTAAATTAGATACCAGTGCAATACAATGTGTATAAACATTTCCTGTACCAGATTTCATTGCGTTTGGAACTTTAAATAGCGAGAAAAGTCTATTTGAAATTTTCAAATTCACTTGGCCGCCATATTCGTTTTGTAGTTAACCGGTTTTTGAAAGTCTTATAGATGAACTTGCAGTAGAGCCCTTTAACTCCGTACAAACTGTCAGGGTGATACCACTAATAGTTTCCGAGATATAGAGTGCCGGTGAAATATTTCGCACATCCGCCATCTTGTGGTTATGTAAACAATTGAACCAAGTTAGATGTCGGTGCATTACAATGTGTATAAACATATACTGTACCTAGTTTTATTGCGTTTGGTTAGTTAAATCGCGAGAAACGTCTATTTAAAAGTCGCAAATTCGCGTGGCCGTCATGTTGGTTTTGTAGTTACCAGTTTTTCAAAAGTCACATAGGTGAACTTCTAGTAGTTCCCTTTATCACCGTAATATATTCCAGGGTGATATCGGGAATAGTTTCGGAGATATTGAATGCTGGTGAAATACTTCGCACAGCCGCCATGTTGGATTGGTGAGACGTAACAAAATTTGAATGGTACGGTCGGGGTCGCCGGGAACTGTGCTATGAACTTACAGAGTTTCATTGAAATCTCTCCAGCCGTTTAGAATTTATTAGGGGGGGGGGGACACACACACCTCACACACACACACACACACACGCACGGACATAAGGTGATCTCATAAGCCTATTTTTTTAAATTGAAAATAGGCTAAAAATGAACCCCAAATGACAAGAAGGTTACCATCCCCATAAGACAATAAAGTGATAAAAATATGCATACAAAAACGAAAAAAAAAGTTAATTAACCTCCAATTGTAAAATACTTTCTTGCAATAAATGAGGTCTGATCCTCCTACGAAAACCTGCATATTTTGCCTATTATAGCCTATCCCCTAGTTTGCCCGGTGAAATCTACCTCCGCCTTCCGGCGTGCCGAGAGGAATTTTTGTTGTTCATTTAGGGGCTTGAGACATCGAGGTCAGTAGCTTAGTGTAGGCCTACCTGGGAGTGTCTTATTTCTTTTAATCTGCCTTATTGTGGTGTAGGTATGTACTTGTCATTGGAGTAGGGAATTGTAGGAAGCGGCCGTTGCCTTACTTTAGATACCGTCCCAACATTTGCCTGAGATTAGAAGTGTGAAACCACGGAAAACTACTTCAAGGATGGTCAAGATCGGAATCGAACCCACCTGTTTTCTGTTATCCATAATCCAATAGGTATGGACGTAGGTTCATACTAGGGAAGATGGCTGGTTCGAATCCACTTGGGACTTTTTTCATTCTACCGGCAGCAATACTGAGCAAAGTAATCACATTTGGGGATTCTTCCACCACGCGTATTACACTCAGGTAGGCCTAGGTCATTCTATCGTCAACAACGGTTACCAAGGACCTCACATCCATGATCTGGTAGTTTCTCTCGTTCAACAGGGAAATCTAACCGCAACAGAAGCTGAACGACGCTACAGCATTTCACAGAGTATGGAGTAAGACATTTTCGAGAATCTGGAGATGTGGGCCGACATGCTGGTTTGGGTTCGCGGCGGGTATCGAACAGGAAACAGAACAATTGATTGATTATTCTTTGAATGTGGATGATATTAGAAAGAAAAGATTTGTGTAGTTAATTTGTATGTGATGCACAGTATGTGATTAAATTTCATTTTCATGTCTCAAATATTCGGTCTTAAGCTCCTGCAACGGTAGTGCCAATGAAACATTCCGAGCCCTGTGAACTGCATCATCGAGACCTAACATTAATGGTGAGCTGAGTCATACTCGAGAATTCTTGTCTGTCTCTCCAGACTCTCTCCAAAGAGTCGAAAGACTTTTACAGCTTCCCCACTGCATTATTTGCGATGAATGGCAACAAAACCTTTCTCTGCTGTTCTAATTAGCTATTAAAAACCGTTTCATCTGAGAGAAGTATTTGATTAATTACAATGAGGCCATGTCTATAGAATTTTACAACAGTTATCAAAGGCACTTCTTAAAATATTATGGAAATGATTTGAATTAGGCTACTTAGGCTATAATTAACATACGTTTAGCACTGCAAATCTTTTTTATTAATGCAGCCAATGGCCATTTTTTAAATTTTCAGGACGGGTCAAAGAAGGGATCTTGGAAGGAAAATTGGCCATGGACCTATTGAAAGGAACCGACCCAGCATTTGCTTGGAGGTGAGGCACGAGGTAGCACGTTAGCGCTCTCGACCACCGCGGCCGGTATTCTAACATTTAGAGCAGCAGTGCGAAATAAATAGCTTTTAGCCACTTGCAGAACGAACGTCGATCAAACAAAGCCCGCTGCACGTAGATCTAATGGGGTAGCAACGCCTTTCCATTTTCCTGCAACCACGGAAACGCTCAGACCGCTGACGTCTCCTTTCGAATACTCACCTGCATTGCAAATACAAATATCACAATAACACAGGTTTTCAGACAAATTGTGTGTGTATATATATAAATTGTGTATACAAATTGTGTATATACACACACACACCGAAGTACACGGGGCTAAATGACCACGATGTCGCAAAGCCCTTAATGAATTAACAAACAATCGTTAGTTTGTTAGGCCTAGTTAGTAAGTTGGTTATTGTTGTTTTTTGGGGCGGAACAGCCAGGTTATCTGCCCTAGTTAATTAGTTATTAATTATTAGTTATTGTTTTAAGGGAATGAACAGCGAGGTCATCTGCCCCTAATAGAATTGTAGATAGCCATACACAAAAATTTTCGGTAGATCGGGGAACGTGGTAAGCGTGGTCGTTAGATACTGTGGTTTCCCACTAGCGTTGATGTTGGCCACACTTGTTCTTTATTGTATGCAACGAGTTTTTAACGATTATGAAATATGTGTTGTTGTATACTTGGATGTGTGTGTAAGGCTTATCTGGTAATCAGTCGCATTGCGATGTCTGTAGTAATGTGTGTATTTGTATTCAAGTGAAGATTGGTAAGGAGGCGGCCGTGACCGTAAGTTAGGAACTATACCGGCATTAGCCTGGTGAACCACGGAAACCCGTTTCTATTATGACTGAGGTGGGAATCAAACCAACCTGTTTCTCAGTTCTGCCTCACGAGCCTGAGTGCACCCCGTTCCAGACCGCAGACTAGAATTTAATTACTTGACAGAGCGAGAAATCGAATCCAAACCTCAGGGTTGACAGCCACGAATGCTAGCCACTACATCACGAGGTGGTCTGTAAACTAACAAACAGTATTTCAAGAATAACATATTTAAGATCTTCACGGCCATTCCTAATGAAACTACCTCCCTTGAGACTTCAGTTTTATTTAACGAGTAGCCTATTTCATTTATGCATAATTTTAAATTACTTCATAACTTCATTACCTTAATTTCTAGCCTGCTGAGGTGAATGTATTAGATTACTTAATAATTGAAGCAATATCCTCTTGATCACTTCAAGTAGAAGTTGCTATTTTGTGCATAATTTAAGCAAGCGCCGAATATGACGAATAAAAGATAGTATTAAATTGATCTTTTGATTTATTAATTTTGTAACTCGTTATCACAATTGTCTTCAGTTTCTATCCACAACACAAGAAAACTATGACGAATAACCTGCAGTTATAATGTCATCATTTGGTATATTAATTTTGTAAATCTTGACCACGGCTTTCTTCAGTTTTAACCACAACGCAAGAACAACTATGGCGGATAACCTGTAGTTACTGTTATAGTTATAAGATATCATTTGATTCATTAATTTTGTCAATATAAACTACAAATTTCTTCAGCTTCTTTCCACTTCAGGCGAAAAACTATGACAAATAACCTGTAGTTATAGTGTTTTCTTTCGATTTGATTTTTTTAAAATCTTAAACACCTATTTCTTCAATTTCATTCGACTACACAAGAAAAACTATGACTAATAACCTGTAGATATAATGTTATCTTTTGATTTGTAATTTTTGTAAATCTTAACCACAAATTTATTCAGTTTCTTTCCACCACAAAATAAGTTCTCTGTTTATATGTGTATTATTTCTTTGCATATCGAGCTTCATTAGACCTAGAAGGCTTCTTGGGGTTATTCGGTAAGAAAACAAATCACCTTTGCATAAGAAAAGTTTATTGCAGAGCTCTCTTGGCATATTCTTCGTCTCCATTCCTCAACCGAAGAACAGCTCTCCTTTAAGCACACCATTGGCAAGCAAACGAGGATATGCAAGTAACTGTTACAGCTCAACAGAGGCTTCGTCTTGTTAAATTCATTTATAGCACAGATTACGAAACGTTCGCTACGATATTTCTGATATAGCTGGGTGGAAGTGCCCCAAGTGAGAATTAAACGCCACCCAATCAAGTGCATATGAGCGATTAAAATTCTCGTTATCATTCACATCAACGTACTTACGGGTCTCCCTCTTCCCCCTCAAAAAAGGATCGATTCACTTGAGATAACGGTAGGCTTGCGTCGTCAACATTATGCAGTATCCGACCAAGAATTTCAGCGCTTTATAAGAAAACACGAGCTGGAAAAACTTGTCTTCGTCATTACCATCCATAAATAAAAAATGAGGAATTCTTTCACAGCTGCAATTTAATACAAGAAACTAGTTGAGTAATAAAAATGCACCCTTTGGAGAGATTCCGGGAATGGGCTGAAAGAAATAAGAGAAAGAAACAGGATGTCAGTTCGATTCAGCTGTTATTGAAGCAAATAGGAATTGTGAACTCGCCCATTCCTATTTCAAATAGGCATGACAATACAGCCCTCTAAAACTTCGTCATAAAGAATGTTTATTTAAAATTTAAGTAACGCATACAATTCTGTAGAATCTTAGAAGTAGGAAAACACGGAAAACCACTTCTAGGATGCCACTTCTTGTCGTTTTGCCTCACGAGGATAAATGCACTCTGTTCCAATTCCCAGACCAGAATTAAATTTCTTGTCAGAGTCAGGAATCGAACCCGAAGCTCAAGTTGGACAGCTAAGAAAGCCACTACACCTCGAAGTGATTTTAAAATAAGACACTAACCCAGTTTTTACTTGGAATAAGCGTGGGAAACCCCGGAGAAATCGGTGCTCAGTACAGTTGTGCCTTGAGCCACTTGCCTACACTAGTAGGTTATCGAAGCATTTAGTTATCCACTGCAATTCACGGGAATTATCACAAAATATAAAACATGAATAAATAAGAAAGTCTAAAGAAGACTTCATTGGAAAATTCAAGATCTATCATGATGAAAATCGTCAAGTCAGTACCCTATAGAAATCTAATGCTTTTTAGTCGGTCAACACGATTCTACCCAATTGTAAAGCAAAACTTGTCATCCAAGTGAATTTATTAATACCATGTAATTTGTTTTCAGGATTTGGGAAACACCCATCACAATTGGATACAATCATGTTGACCGACTGAAAAGCATTACATTTTCATTACTAAGGCAACACTTAAAAATTGTTTCCAATACGATAATCATTACCCTATGAGAATCATAACCAACTATAAGTGGACTCAACAAACAAAAAATAATATGTACACGAAATTTGTATTTGAAAAAGGATTTTCCTCAGCATTTTCCAGTTAATTAATTGGAAACACAAAATAATTAATTTATCTATCTAACTATTTGTTTATTTAGTCATTCATTCACTTATTTATTTATTCATTTACTCATTATTTTGAGAAAGCAGAGAAATAAAGCGATACTCCGGTGCTATTTCACAGATTATTAGTGTCTATTAATCCTCAACTTACTTACTTACTTACCAGTTCTGGACTCCAGCTGTACAACTCACCTTTCAAGTCCACGCAAAGTAGATAACCCGCACAAATACGAAGTTCCATAGCAATTTCAACCTCTTTACAAACAACTAATACTAAAAGTGTACATCTTCATGAACATTTAGGGATCACTCCAAATAAAACTACCTATTATTTTACATGCCTACACCTAGCGTTAGTCGCGAACACAATGCACGATGCAAATGATAGCGCGAATGAACTGAAAAAACAACAACTTTACTCATTCCGAATAAACAGATGACCAACAGAATACTAAATTGCTGCAAACACAATCAGCCGTACGTGTTTTGAGTTTATATCTGGCTATACAAGGGCAGTAAATCACGAAAAATGAAACTGATCCACTTCAAATACATCTTGAAATTTTACTTGTTGGAAGAGATAACTGAGGCAGGAAGAAACATAATTGTTATTCTATTTTAAGATTATACAATTTAATTAATAAACAGTTATTGTAACAAATGTGATTGTCGACAGTTATCCACATTTTCTTTACCCTGGCCAAACTCAAGAATGATGATGATGATGAGGCGGAGGAGGATAATGGTGATGATATGTAGAAACTTAGGACATCATAGTGTTCATCTCGTGTGCTTCAGCGTGACTAGTTTGCCACGGTGGGTGAGTGGTTATCGTGTCGGAATACCAAACCCCCCCCCCATGCTTGCAGGTTCGCTCCTGGCCGTGGTAAGTGATTTTTTTAAGGCGACAAAAATCACGGCATGCATGGCGTACGTTGTTGACATGTTAAAGAACCCATTTGAATTCAGTAGGCCGTGTTCATAATGGCAAAATTAATCTCGGGATTTTCCGCCAACACAAGAAAGTACCTCCTATCTCTACTAGATAGCGCTATTGTGTTAAGGAGCTTAGATATATAACCCCCTTGACTTTCAAAGCGTTCCAAAAAACAACAAAATTCGACATGCACGCTGCCCTCTGGGCGTTATATAACAAAGCTTGCACACGGCACCCGAGCCCATACGATATTATTATTGTTAGTGATTGATCGACAACCTGTGTTTTGGTATTATATGTAGCCTACTCTGAATACCTGCAATTGAGGAATCTGTCTGATAACCTGTATTTTTGTTGTGCCTGTATTTTCAATTAGAGCTATGATCGGGAAAGAGATGACTGTGGCTTCAAGATAGACACAAGTTCAGCATTTACTTGGAAAAGAAATGGAAGAAAATTTCTGCGATGGTTGGATAGGATTCGGACCTACCTATTAACATATCGTTTTTCTTAGTAGTTCGAATGAACCTTTCTTTTATAATTTTACCATTTTTTGGGGCATTTAACTTATATGTACTTTAAATCATTTCAAAACAATAATCTTCTGCTAAGAAAAGAATCGGTTTTCCAACATGCCATTGGAGTTTCTTTTTTCTTTCGAACCTTTGACATTAGTTACACGAAGTACGCCCAGAAAGTAAGTTCCGTTTGGTAATAACATTAAATTGTGTACAGATACAGAAAAATTATTTATTGCACCAAATTCTTCAACCCTTAAACTACTTTTCCACATAACTGCCGAAATGTTGCAGGCATTTGTCGGAGCGTGGCACGAGTTTTTGTATACCTTCTTCATAGACGTGTGCCGCCTGTGTCTTCAACTACACTGACCGGCAAAAAAAAGTGGAACAGTTAAAACAGTAATTTAAAAAGTATAAAATTAACCATGCAAAAGATGTAATCACATTTTAAAAGCTTTTCACGCATTAGGACACACATCTGAAACATCCGTGAATAGAAATTGACATTTCTTAGGGTGGTTTATTACCACCAATTACCCCCAATCTTCGATGAGCCTAACAAGCTGTCATGGACGCTAAGGGTGGAAACACTCGTTTTTAGTGACGAGTGTTCCCGTGCAGTACACTGCAAAAATTAACACTGTTTTGTTTGGCAAAAAAAAAAAAAAAAAAACCAGCCCAAAAGAACATTAGTAAAAAATAGAAAATTGTTAGATTTGTGAAATGTAACGAAATTTGTGAGTTAAAGCGTGTTGTAAAACATGTTTCAGTATTTTCTGTAGCCAACCATCTAACATTTACATGAATAATACAAATATTGGAAAACCGATACATTTTAGTGGAATAAACTAAGAAATTACATAAAAAAATTGAAGTGTTCCACTTATTTTGCCGGTCAGTATAGTTGTACGTTCCGCTGCAGCGCAGTTCCGCATATGCGCGGTAGACGCTCTGTATCAAGGAGAAGAAACGTGCGCCATTTGGAGAGCGCTGTCAGCCACGTACGCGTTGTTGTGCATGTTTACTAGTACAATGTCGGTGTTGATTGAAAATCCCGCCGCTTGTGAAATCAGATCTGTGATTCGTTTTCTGAATGCTAGGAAAGTGACACCAATTGAAATTTATCGGCAAATTTGCGAAGTGTATGGACAAAATGCGATGAGTGATTCAATGGTGAGAAGATGGGTCCGACAGTTCAATGAAGGACGTAGTGAGGTGCACGATGAATAACGAAGTGGGCGTCCATCTTTGGTTACAGAAGAACTGGTTCACGCGATTGATGACAAGATCCGGGAAAACCGCAGGTTTACAATTAGTGCTCTCGCTATGGAATTTCCCCAAATCTCACGATCACTAATTCATGAAATTGTTACCGAAAAACTAAACTTTCGTAAACTTTGCCGACGTTGGGTACCAAAGATTCTTACGGAGCAACACAAAACAAAACGGATGGGTAGTGCTCTTCAGTTTTTGACCCGTTACAATGAAGGCGGCGAAGAATTTCTGACACAGATAGTCACAGGAGATGAAACTTGGGTTTCTTACGACACCCCTGAAAGTAAGCGGCAATCAATGGAATGGAGGCACACTTCATCCCCAGCAAAGGTTAAGCTGAAACAAATCTTGACTCCTCGGAATATGATGTGCACAGTGTTCTGGTACTGGAAAGGCATTTTACTCATTGATTTCTTACCGCGTGGTCAAACAATCAACGCAGATGCTTACTGCGAGACACTTAGGATATTGCGCCGCACAATACAGAATAAGCGCCGAGGGTTGCTGTCAAAAGGTGTTGTTTTTCTTCACGACAACGCACGACCACATACTGCAAATGTGACGAAAAACCTCCTACAGGGTTTTGGCTGGGACGTGTTTGACGACCCTCCGTACAGCCCTGACCTCGCTCCTAGCGACTTTCATCTGTTCACACATCTCAAGTCTTTCCTTGGCGGTCAACACTTCAACAATGACGACGAGCTGAAAGAAGATGTTTCCCACTGGTTGAAGACACAGGCGGCAAACTTCTATGAAGAAGGTATCCAAAAACTTGTGCCACTCAATGACAAATACCTGCTAAAGTTCGGCAGTTATGTGGAAAAGTAGTTTAAGAGGTGTAGAATGTTGTGCAATAAATAATTTTTCTGTATCTGTACACAATTTAATTTTATTACCAAACGGAACTTACTTTCTGGACGTGCCTCGTACAACGAATTATGCCATTAAAGACCTAGGTTTTCGACTATACAAAAATGTGCGGATATACGTGAAGTTTTTAAAGCTATTTTTTCAGTGTTGCCTGTTAAGATTCCTGGCTCTGCCAAAAATGTTCATTCTGGTCTGAGGGCTGGAACAGGTACACAGCTTCGTAAGACAACCCTCAGAATAGGTGGGTTCCAATCTCGCCTAAGCCAATCAGGAAGTGTTTTTTCCGAAGTTCTCCAATTCCTAATCCAGGAAAATGCTGGGATGTGTCCTAGCTTAAAGCCACAGCTGCTTCCTTCCTAAGGGGCAGATGACCTCGTAGTTCCTACCCTTAAAACTACAATAACTAACTGCTTCCTTCCTAATCCTCACCTAAATTACTAATACACACACTACTACAGATAAAAAAAATTATAAGAGAATGGTTAACAATCTTACCTAATAATTATGGTATTCGAATTGGTTATAAACAAGATGTTCAGTAAAGAACATATAGCCTACTTTCTCCTAAATGCATGGGTATTGTTATAACTCTTTGTCCTTTTCAAGGAGTATAACTGAATGTTGGTTGTAGTAGCTTGTTGAAATACAACGTGCTATAGGGATATTAAACATGAATATGAGGTGCCCTTTGCTAGTGCTACCTCTGTAAAAAAAAACCATTCAATTCGGTTTCACCGTGTTTGAATTGATCTGGGGAATGGATTTGCACACATACATGGCCGCTATTTGCAAACTATTGGGCTGATGACCTTGTAGTCAGTCATAAGATGCTTTCCACAAAAAGGCATGCTGTTGCAAAATCCGGTAGAGATCAAATTATTAGGATGGTCGAAATTTGATTTAAGCTTTTAACATTTGGGTGGCCGTCATTCCGTTTCCGTCAAGATGGCGGCGATATAAAACATGACACTGAGGTGCCTTTTGCTAGTGCTACCTCTGTACCAAATTTCGTTCAATTCGGTTTCACCGTGTTTGAATTGATAGGGGGAATCGATTTGCACACATACTTGGCCACCATCTGCAAACTATTGGGCTGATGATCTAGCAGTTTGGTCAGAATATGCTTCCCACATAAAGATTTGTTGTTGCAAAATTTGGTAGAGACTAGATTATTAGGTTGGTCGTAATTACATTTTAGTCTTTAACATTTGGGTGGGCGCGATTACGTTTCCGTCAAGATGGCGGTGATATAAAACATGACACTGAGGTGGCCTTATATAGTGCTACCTCTGTACCAAATTTCGTTCCATTCGGTTCCACCGTGTTCGAATTAATAGGGGGAATTGATTTTCACACAAAGATGGCCGCCATCCGCAAAATATTAGGCTAATGACCTATTAGTTTGGTCAAAGGATGCTCCCTCCATAATGGTATGTTGATGCAAAATTTGGTAGAGATCGGATGATTAGGTTAATCGTAATTTGATTTAAGCTTTGAATATTTGTGTGGCCGCCATTACGTTTCCGTCAAGATGGCGGCGATATAAAACATGACACTGAGGTGCCCTCTGCTAGTGCTACCTCTGTACCAAATTTCATTCCATTCGGTTTCACCGTGTTCGAATTAATAGGGGGTAATCGATTTTGACACAAAGATGGCCGCCATCCGCAAACTATTAGGCTAATGACCTATTAGATATGTCAAAGGATGCTTCCTCCATAAAGGTATGTTGTTGCAAAATTTGGTGGAGATCGGATGATTAGGTTAGTCGTAATTTGATTTAAGCTTTGAACATTTATGTGGCCGCCATTACGTTTCCGTCAAGATGGCGGTGATATAAAACATGACACTGTGGTGCCCTTTGCTAGTGCTACCTCTGTACCAAATTTCATTCCATTCGGTTTCACCGTGTTCGAATTAATAGGGGTAATGGATTTTGACACAAAGATGGCCGCCATCCGCAAACTATTAGGCTAATGACCTATTAGATTTGTCAAAGGATGCTCCCTTCATAAAGGTATGTTGTTGCAAAATTTGGTAGAGATCGAATGATTAGGTTAGTCGTAATTTGATTTAAGCTTTGAACATTTGGGTGGCCGCCATTACGTTTCTGTCAAGATGGCGGTGATGTAAAACATGACACTGAAGTGCCCTTTGCTAGTACTACCTCTGTACCAAATTTCATTCCATTCGGTTTCACCGTGTTCGAATTAATAGGGGTAATTGATTTTGACACAAAGATGGCCGCCATCCGCAAACTATTAGGCTAATGACCTATTAGATTTGTCAAAGGTTGCTCCCTCCATAAAGGTATGTTGTTGCAAAATTTGGTAGAGATCGGATGATTAGGTTAGTCGTAATTTGATTTAAGCTTTGAACATTTGTGTGGCCGCCATTACGTTTCCGTCAAGATGGCGGCGATATAAAACATGACACTGAGATGTCCTTTGCTAGTGCTACCTTTGTACCAAATTTCGTTCAATTTGCGCTCACCGTGTTCGAATTGATAGGGGGGGACAGACATTCAGAGTACACACACTCACACACACACACACACACACACACACACGCACAGACTCACACACACACATACACACACACACACACACACAGACAGACACACTTTTTTTCGCCCTGTAGTGATCTCATAAGTCTACTTTCATTTTTTTTGCAAAAATCGAAAGTAGGCTAAAAAGAAGACCTGAATATAAACTGTCTCGCATTTGCAGATGACATTGCTTTGTTCGCCAATACAATGGAAGAGGCCACTGACCAACTTAATAAACTACAAACCATAGCTGCTAAAACTGGACTTAAAGTGGCCTTCCATAAAACTAATTTTATCACAAATGTCAAAGATGCTTCAAAATTCATCACGATTGGTCTGCAAAAAATCAAAAAAGTCCGAAAATTTAAATACCTAGGGGAATGGATTACCCCTAATAATTCAGAAATAGCTACCATTGAGAGCAGATGTAACACATTGGAAGGTGCCTTTCAAACCTGCAAAAACATTTACAAAAGTAAAAGCTTGTCCCGGAATGTCAAACTTTGTCATTATAACACAGTAATTAGGCCGTCAGCATTGTATGCCGCAGAATGCTTACAGATGACAAACAAAGGTCCATTGAGAACATTAGAACTTAAGGATCGGAAAATTCTAAGGAAAATATTAGGACCTGTTAATGATAATGGTACTTACAGAAGAAGACATAACAATGAATTATTTGAACATATAGAAGATTTGGTGAGTGTGTTGAGAAAAAGGAGAATGTCTTTCTTTGGACATTTGGAGCGGATGGAGCATCATCGACTTTCATATCGAATCCACTCATCAATAACTAAAAAAAAATCCTATTGTAAATGGTCGATGCAAGTTAAAAAGGACCTAACAGAAGCTCGAATCAATCAAGCTCTGGTTTGGGATAGGAAGCTGTTCAGAAAGGCGGTTAAATCAACCAGTAATCTACACCCTTTAACATCTGTGATGCCTCGCCCTCACTGCAAGTGGACGGAAGAAAGGAGAGCAGAACATTCGTCAAGAATGAAGATCTACTGGCAGACAAGAAAACAAGCATTACAGTGATCATATGAGTGAAGAACATCGTGGTCCATTGATGGCCGAAACGACTTTAAAAAAACTACAGATACCACAATAACACACGTTATCCTACAAACTCTACACACACACCCGATTTCACGGGGCTAAATGACTACGATGTCCAATCCCCTCAAATTAAACAACATCATATTCATTCTGTAGATATGCATACAAAGTAAAATTCTAGACGAGTACAATGATTCTTTATACCTCTACTGAGAAGCATACGCAGTAGTGAATAAAATAATAACTGTGTGGCTCGTGAAGTAGAAGAATAAGAAAATGTGAGGTGAAAGAACTGGGAGAAGCTAAAGGATTTGTGTAAAATTAGGTACACAAAGTAGTAGATGAAATTACAGAAAATGACTGAGTAGATGATGACATTAACGAACTATTCACGTTGGGACATATAATGAATGAGATGACAATTCCAACTAAGTAGATGTTGACATCCACTCTTTTCTCGATTACGAATTATCTAAAAGTAGCTTCACGTGCAAGGAAAACATTAAAACACGACAATTGAGTTCTGTCGTCACGTGGTTATTTCTTATACGGTCTGTATGAATATCTACCCCCTTCTTAATGAATTTTCTACGAAGTCGGAGACGAGATGAGATGAACTTCTATGGCGGATGGTTTTACAACTGGATGCCCATTCTAACATGAACCTCGTCTGAGGCTGTTAATTGAGGTATAAAATTAATGAAACTGACGAGCATTTGGAAGGAAGCCTATTGGTAATACCTGGAGCTGAAAGTGGGAAACCACGGAAAACCACTTCAAGGACGGTCGGCGGTGGGGTTCAAACCCATAAGCCACCTGTAAACAACGCCTTAGAAAGATTCCAGTCCATGAGGAACCAACTCTCGTCCTTTCAGTAATGTAGCTGACACGTTAACGATCAGGCTGTTGTTGTTGATTCATTTAGAGGCTTGAGATATCGTGCTTGTTCAGCTCCGTGTACTAGGGGGTATGTGTATATTTGTTTGATAAATTGTGTTATTGTGGTGTGTGTATTTATAAGTGAGACTAAAATTGAGAAGGATGCGGCCGTGGCCTAAAGTTAGGAACCATCCTGGCATTTGCCTGGAGTTGAAGTGGAGAAACAATGGAAAACCACTTCTGGAATTGTTGTGTTAGGAATCAAGCCCACCTCTCCTCCCTTGAGGCTCAATATACCCCATACCAGCCCCAGACCATTTATTTAAAGATTGTTGGCAGAGCCAGGAAACGATCAGACCAGTTGACAGGGCATATCAGGACCCTTTTTAAGGACCAAATTCAAAATTTGGACCTCATAGTTTCTTAGACCCTTTATTCTAAGTCAAAGAAAATTAGTTCATACCTGTAATCCATCTTAATATTCCAAACATGGACATTTTGGCAATTTAGTTAGGAGAATGACATGTGCCAAGAGAATTTTTCAAAAAAGTTGGTAGCTCTTCTAGAAGAAATGCTTCTGTACGCTAGTTACATCTTTAATTGTGCATTTTCCTCGATGAACGCAATTAGTGTATCTAGGTAAATACTCCCTACGGGTGTTTGTTGTGTTTCGTTCAAGGATATGTTGTTAATTCATTTTAGGGGCTTGGGACGTCTTGGTCATCTGCCCCGTTTAGTTGAGTGTGTGCTGAACTTGTCTAATAACCCGTATTTCTGTGATGACTGTAGTAGAGTGTGTGCAACTGTATTAGGGACAGGGATGAAGTGGGTATCCCAGGACTTGGAGTAAGGAAGTGTAGAAAAACCACACTCAGGGTAGCCACTGTCAGCGCCAGGATTTGATCCTGCGATCTCCGGACTTTCTTTGATCAAAAGTCCCATGTAGAATTTGTCTGACAATCCGTGATCTTGCGGTGTCTGTGACTATTCGTAATAGTTTAAGCTGAATTCAAATCTTATGATTGTACATTAAAGTAGAGTACCTCGTAGTGTAGTGGCTAGCATTCTTGGCTCTCACCCCTGAGTTTCGAGTTAGATTCCCAACTCTGCTAAGAAATGTTATTCTGGTCTGAGGGTTGGAACGAGTTACACTCAACCTCATGAGGCAAATCTGAGAAGAGCGGCTTCGGTGGCGTAGTTGGTAGCATCATTGAGCTTCTATGCCCAAGATCACGGGTTCAAACCAGGCCGAAGTCGTCGGATATTTTAAGAACATTAAAATCCCTCAGTATGCCTTCCTTCGGAGGGGAAGTAAAGCCGGCGGGCCCATGTCATAGATTTATGGCATGTAAAAGAACATTCCACTAACTACAATTGTGTGAAGCAAACTGTGTAAGTTAGATTTGATTAACGCTCTATTAATTTCCAACTTTCGTCGCCAGGTGCCGGTTGCGGTGGCATATGGTAGCCAAGTTCACAGCTAGGTGTCATTGACGGTATAATTTATTTAGCAAAAATAGGAACTACTTGAAATTGATCGTCTGCAGTCCTTACCTGAATTACAGAAACACACACTAATACAGTCATCACAATTAACACCGGTTATCAGACAGATTCTACACACACTCAAAGTGCACGGGGCTACATGACCGCGTTGTCGCAGCCCCTAAGCTGAGGAACCAACCAACCAAAAACTGAGAAGTAATCTTGAAATATTTTCAAATATTTTATCCATATTGATAACTTGATGCATTTTATTTTGAAAATATTTCAAGAAAGTTTCAGTTTCTCAGAACTGACTGCACTTTGTGCTTTTTGTTTGTTTTTAGAATATTTCATTAGCTTTTGACATCTTTAACAGAATTCAGAATGATAGTGTTTCAATTCAATTCAATTTGTAAGGATACCGTTTTCCTTTTATTTATTTACAGTCATTTGAACCTAATTATAGCTTTAAGAATATTTTTGCTCCAAGTTTTAATTACAATATATTTTTGCCTTAGATAAAAGCTGAAGAAGACTCCATCGAAGTGTCGAAACATGTACGGTACTTTAATTCAATATATGCTTCATGATTTGTATTGATAGGCATATTAGTGTTAACCCGCGAGGACTGGCGCATGGGTATTTTTGACCCAAGGCTTAAATAATGGTCTATATTTTCGTTTTGGTCAGTCCTTATTCCCTGTCGCTTACTGTACCTTCCTTCCTAGCCTAGAACTTCACCCTGCGAAAGTAACATGTCCATTACTTTGTGAACACCCAAATTATTTCTATATTATTTATGGTTGGGTCAGATTTACCCATGGCGCCAGTCCTCGCGTGACAATTTTCGGCTTACGTTAGTCGGGACAATCTGTAAAAAAATAAGAGGGAAAATCCACCTATTTTTGTGCAGCTCACGTTCTTGTTGATCCATGTTTAGGGTCTAGGGACACCTTGGTCATCAGCTCATTTGTTCAGAAAAATTGAGAAGACTGCTTTGACGCCACTATTAAGGCCAATTATACTGTTACGAAAATTGCATGTTAAATCTGAAAAATATAAATAGACCTCATTTTATATTGGGAATAGTTCATAGGAAGATACGAGGTGTAAAATTACTTCATTAAAATCCGCACGACTACGACAAAAAAGAGTGACACACAATGGGGCAAGTCAAGTACTCGTGTTATATGTTTTCACAACAGTTCTCGCGGGTTATGAGGAATCTTCACTTTAGACTGTCCACCTCGCGGCGAAGTGAATAGCATTCTTGGTTGTCATAGCGGAGATCCATGTCTTACAATACAATTTCAAGAAACTACCTACCAAGAGGCTGTATTAAACTATTACAAATAAAGCTTATTTGCACAACAGAAAATTCATGTTTTAGTTCCGATACGTAAACGTAGATAACTACAATGGTGGGCAAATAACAATCATGATGTCGACCAGCATATCAAACACTATTTAGAGAAGTTGACTGAGAGAATTCACAGCCTCGTGACGATAACCGAGAAGTTACAGCTTCCATTCCTGCCTTAGCATCCTAGAAGCGGATTTACGAGGTATCTCATTTTAACTCCAATCAAATGTTACCTAACTAAAGATCACGGTTACCTCCTGCCAAATCCTACCGATAATTGCAAATACACATATGTGTAGCTAAACTCAATTATAAAAGTTATATAAGACACATTCTACATACGCTCAAATACACAGAGCTGATGACCACGATGCATAAAGCCACTAAATGAAACCAGACTGAGTAGCACGGCGGGCGTATCTCTTAAATACCCTCATCTGCCCTATGGTAACAAAGTTGTTTAAGTGCGCAAATGAGGTGGCTGATTCTCTGTTAATTTCATTTTGAAAAATTGTTGATAATTCATTTCAGGGGCTCGGGACATCTTGGTTATCAGCCCCTATAATTCGGTGTGTGTTGAATTTGTCTGATAACCTGTATTTCTATGATGACTGTAGTAGTGTGTGTAGCTGCATTAGGGACAGCAGGGGGTAGGAGCCCCGAGACTTGAAATATGATACTATCCCGGTATTTTCCTGGAGGGAGTGTGGATAAAACGGAGGAAAACCACACTAAGATTAGCCACTGTCAGCGCCGGGATTCGAACCTACGATCTTCGAACTTGATGCAGCTGCCCGCGCAGTCGTGGTGCACTATTTAACAAGCACGGCTACACCGCAGGGCAGTTTTATGGGTATTAGCATGCATAATACGAATAAGCACACTCTTCAGCAATGTAGTCAATTTGTAAGGCGAAGTTAGTTAGCTGCCTTGTTTGTTACTTGAACGGCAGTTAGTTAAGGAGGCTACAGAGGAGAGGGAAGATCACCAAACGAGCTTTACATTAACACGGGCGACAGGACAGTGAATTCTCTTGACCATCACCCTCCCTTGCTTGTAAAGGGAAACATGTTTAAGGCGCGTACATTCAAGTTAGTGCGACACAATTATTTAATAAAATTACCCTCCAACCAATAAACTCAGAATTACGACATGCCGCGGCAATCAAGTTAAAAACCTTCCTCTTACATCACACAGGCCAAAAAAAAAGCACTGAGATATAAAATATTATAATTACATACAAGTCCAGGGACTATGAGGAGGCAGCCCCTCCACTGGACTAAGGCGTAGTGGGCCAACAACTCACTAGCCCGAAAATCCAAAGTTAAAAGAAATCAAAAGGAGAAAACCGGCCTGATTAAATCGTTGACGACAATGCGAGGAAAAAGGATAATGAGAATAGGAACATGGAACGTAAGGGGTATACAGGGGAAAGAAATAGAGCTAGCAACTGAACTCCAGAAATCACAAGTAGAGGTTTTAGCTATTACAGAAACCAAGAAGAAAGGACGAGGATGTGAACAAATAATGGATCAGGAAAGTGGAAAAAGATTTCTGTTTTTCTACTCAGGAGTGGCACAGAGTGAGAGAGCAAGCGCAGGAGTCGGAATATTGGTGCCGGAAGGATATAGGCAATATATCAAGCAATGGCAATACACTAATGAGAGGATCATACAACTGACGATAGGAATGGGAGATAGAGACTTTCAGGATATGACCTTTATTGCGGCTTATGGACCCAATGAGGATAACACTAAGGAAGTGAAGGACGTCTTCTATGAAGAACTGCAGAAGACCATAGATGATGCAAAAGGAAGAGTGTTCGTACTGGGTGACCTTAATGGCCGAGTTGGCAACAGAGTAGAAGGGTGGGAAGAGGTGATGGGAAGACATGGTGAAGAGACACAAAATGACAATGGAAGGAGGATTTTAGACCTATGCAACAGCAATGAGATGGTTGTCTCCAATACCATGTTTCAACACAAGAGGATTCATATGTATACCAGAGAAGAGACAAACCGACAAGAGAAGTCTATAATAGACTATGTGCTTGTAGAGAAGGAGATGATGAGGAATGTGCTGGATGCCAGGGTACACAGGGGGTTCGAGATTGGTAGCGACCACTACCTGCTGGTTATGAAGATGGCAGTTACATCGAAGCCGAAACAACAGTTGGGGAGGAAAAAACCTAAGAAGGAGATAAAGGGGTATAGAATCAAGGAGGAGGAAGATGTGAGAGCAGCATATCAGGGGAAGACATCTGATAGACTACAGGGGATAGGAACAGAGGATTTGGACTTGGAAGAGTCATGGGGCTTGTTTTAGCAAACAATTCTGAAGGCGGCTGAAGAAACCTGTGGAGTGTCAAAGGCTGGATTACAACAGAAGAGGACGGCATGGTGGACTGAGGAGGTGCAAGCAGAGTTGAAGAAGAAGAAGAAACAGCTTTGGCAGAAGTATCTTACAACTAGGTTACAGGGGGATTATGATCTCTATAAAAACCAGAGGCAACAAACAAAAAATGCAGTTAAAGAAGCAAGAAAAACGACATGGGACAATTTTGGTAAAGAGATGGAAGAGAATTATAGTACAAATCAAAAACTCTTCTATAAAGTTATGAAGAATATGAGGAAGGGGAAGGAATGCCCACTCAAATTTATAAAAGACAAGCATGGAAACCTACTAAGAACAGAAAAGGACATAATGAAAAGATGGAAGGAACATTTTAAGGAACTCTTAGTAGCGGAAGGGCAAGAAACAGACCAAGAAGAACAGGAATTAAGAAGAGAGACTAATCAAGGAATAGAGACTACAATGGAGGAGGTCAAGAAGGCACTGAAGAAAATGAAGCTGGGTAAAGCAGCCGGGCATGATCAGATCACCCCCAGAGATGCTTAGGTATATGGGTGAGGAGGGAGAGAGACTACTGTTAAAAGTATTGAACATTGCTTGGAGGACAAAGAGCATCCCCAAAGATTGGGAAGTCAGCATTATCATCCCCATTTTTAAGAGAGGAGATAATCGGGAATGCGGGAATCATCGAGGGATCTCACTGCTAAGCGTACCAGGAAAGATTTATGCACGAGTGTTGGAAGACCGACATCGGACAATTGTAGAACCCCAGTTTGATGAAGCACAGCGTGGATTTAGGCCAGAAAGGAGTACACAGGATTTGATTTTCAGTGCAAGACAGATAAGTGACAAGATGCTGGAAAAGGGAAAGGAGGTCCACGTGGCCTTCATTGACTTGGAGAAGGCTTTCGACAGTGTCCCGCGGTACAAGATCTGGGAAGCTTTGCGACAGAAGGGAGTGGAGGACAGCCTGCTGGTAACACTGAAGAGCATGTACAAGAAGTGTAGAAACTATATCAGAACATCAAATGCAGAGTCAGAGGAGTTCCAGACGACATCGGGAGTGAGACAGGGATGCATTTTAAGTCCACTCCTGTTTATAACTCTTATGGACTCGGTCATTAAAAACTGTAATATGAGAGTGAAGAAGTTCCATCTTGGCTATAGGAACATGCGGCCAGTGTTGGTTACACATTTCGTTTTTGCAGATGACATCCTGCTGATGGGAGACACCCAAGAACATCTGCAACATAACATTAACGTATGGGATGAAGAATTATCCAATAGTGGGATGAAAATCAATACTGCTAAGACACAGACAATGCTAGTGTCACGAGAAGAAACTGTGCAGCAGGTGAATATAAGAGGAACCAACCTGGAACAAACTGAAAGCTTCAAATATTTGGGAGCTACACTACAAAGAGATGAAAAAATTGAGGGTGAAATCAATAGCAGAGTGCAGGCTACCAGTAGATTGTTCAATTCAATAAAGTCAAGTTTCCTTAACAACAGAGAAGTTTCGAAGAACACAAAGCTGGCAATATTTCGGGCTGTCTATACACCAGTACTTATGTACAGCAGTGAGACCTGGTGCCTCACAGACAAGTACCGCAGCAAAGTGCAGGCAATGGAAATGAGGTATTTGAGGAAAGTGGAAGGCAAGACGAGACGTGACAGGATCCGGAATCAGACCATGAGAACGGGTTTAGGAGTTGTACCACTTCAGCAAAAGGTCGAAGAGAATCAGATGAGGTGGTACGGCCACATCCAACGTATGCCGGAATCACGAATTGCCAAGATAGTATGTGAAACACAAGTGCAGGGTAATAGAACCAGAGGGAGACCAAGGAAGACGTAGGAGGAAAATGTCAGGAGGGCAGTCGAGGAGAGGGGAATAGAATGGAGGAAAGCAAAACAGCTGAGCAGGGACAGGAAGGCTTGGCGCTCCTTTTGTAAAACCTCGACACCGATGGGTAGAAGAGGATTCGACTAAGTAAGTAAGTATAATTACATACATATAAATACATGAACTAAGTACCGATTGCAAATATTGCCACTGTACAGCTGCAGTCGCTACCTTGTATGTTTTAACTGACTTGCTGTATGTTAAGTGAGCCACAGATGCTCCTGAGAGCAGATCATGTCTACTGTATTTCACGTAGTTTTCTGAAGGTTTGAAATGTTCACGGGAACCAATCGGCCCACCGACTGTGAAGTCCGGCCAGTTATTCGATTTCTAAATGCACGAAACGTGAAACCAGTAGACATCTACCGTCGACTGCGCGACGACATTAATACCTGTGGAAGGATGGCTTTCATCCCAGGCGGGAACATTCTATGATGACGGGATACAAACACTCGCCCTACGCTACGGCAAATGCTTGAACAATGTTTTCCTTTTGATACTTCTTGTTGTTGAAAGTATCCTGCAGCCTACTTACATTCCGAACACGCCTAGTGTATATATGTCATATTACTGTTTAAAAGACTAGAATTTGTATTTCCTTAATCATCATCATTATCATAATAGTGCCTGTTGTTGAGCAATCTAGCTAGCTCAATTTGTCTCTCTTATTGATTCATTTAGGGGTTTGGCGAGATCGTGATCATGTGTGTGTGTGTTGCGGTTATGCGTGTGTGTCTGTCTAACCTGTCGGTATTTGGGGCTAGAATTTGAGTAGGACACGGCTGGTCTTAATTCAAGTACCCTCCCGGTAATTGCCTGGAATACCACTTCTAGGATGGCTGGGGTGGAAATCGCACCCACCCCTGCTCAGTTCTACTTCACAAGACTGATTACAACCCATTCAAACCCTCAGACACGAATTCAATTAAACTTAAATTTTTTGGCAGAGCCGGGAGGCGAACCCTAGATCTCCGAGGATGCTAGGCACTGTTAATAGCCAGTCAACAAAGTTGTTCAGTAGTTCGTACTACCTTGCGTCGTAGTCATACGCGTTAAATCGCTCTCCACGGCCACAATGGGTAGCTGCAGCAAGTCTTGAAATCGGAGGTTCGAATCCTGGCGCTGACAGCGATGATCCTCAGTGTGGCTTCCCCTTAGTTTTTTTCCATACTTCCTCCAAGTGCAGAGATAGCTGCCGGTAACTGTACTCAAGACGATAACATTTCACCACTTCTCAACCCGAGAACATTCGACTGAATGATTTACTAGAGCAATGTAGCATGTGATCCACGAATGCTATTGGTACCTGAAGGTCCGGCTGCTTCCTACAGCTAGACTCGGAACTCAGCTCCAACGTGAAACAATCCTTGCAGTAACTCCATAACAAAATAACTGCAGAAGTTGTGATTTCAGATTTTGACGGACATATTCTCAAACAATATTCCTGAAAAGAAGGTCCGTAAATATTATACCGGGTGTATCGTTGAGGAGTCATCAGGTACATTTTCTCCGGTGTTTCTGAAGATATCTTCAATAATTGATCTCTTTTCTAAAAGTGCAGGCCGACTGAGCCCAAATAGACTGTTTATCAACGACATCGTCAACATGCAGTTCAAATAGAACTTCGCGGCGTAAATGCACGCATTAATCGTGCACAACGGCTGGATTGGAAACTGCAGCAAATCCAAGATCGGAGAATCGAAATCCAGCGCTAACAGCGTCCATCCCGAGTGTGGTTTGCCCCACACTCACTCTACGCAAATGCCGGGATGTTACCATATTTCAATTCCAAGACCCCCCAGGAGATTACAACTATTTGGACGTGGGTTGGTAACCATGGGACCCCATCTGAGTCCGGCATTGCATCCACTTACTTGTGCCGGGATCCTCTCTATCATCTTTCCTGTCGACCTTTCATGGTCAACTCTCGTTCTCTTCCGACCTCGACGGCATTAGGGTATAGTTAGTCATTGTTGTTTTAAGGGGCGGAACTACGAGGGCATTGGCCCCTCTGAACACAGATTAAAGTATACAAATTTAGAATGGAATTAAGAATTTAGAGGTGGACACCTAAATATGAATAGACCGAAAATTATCCGGAGCCTAGTGTGTCTTTCATTATCCCGCCTTAATTGGCTCTTGGCTGCTTTTCTGATACCCTCATTCCTCTAGCAGTCAGACCTTTTCTTTTCCTTTCCTGGTAATTTCTGCCTTCTGCACAAGGCCCTAAAGGAGGAAAAGTGTGTGTAGCCCCACCATTTAATGAACAGCCCGGATTGTGCTACACCCTCAAGGGTTCCCAACTGGTAAGTTCGGAAGTTGATGGCCCTGAGGGATTCCTGAGCTGGATCCAGTTTTATCCCTTGACCTAGGGACGCAGCCTCTCTTCTTGGCCTTTTCAATCTGCCTTTCATGGCTAAATTCTTTCCACGTCCCTCCATTCTCATTCTTCGAGGGAAGAGGGCATTTTTCCCCTGTCGTTTTTTTTACTTAATCCTTTGTTTTTGTCCTTTTCCTCTTCTCATACGTTAGTAAGTGAGTAGTAGGTCAGCAGTTAGTTTTAATTTACACTTCATAATTTCAGTATCACCAAAAACATTACGGGCCAATAACCTAGATATTAGGCCCCTTAAAACAACAATTATCATTAGCATCGAGTCCCGGGACACCTACCTCAACAATATTATATCTACACCATACAGTCGCCACAGAAACCCATATTATACGTCAAATACAACGTATACTATACACAAGCCACTACAATTATTTAAAGAAATAAAAGTTTAAACGCAAAAAGGTCCAGTACTTACCACTGGAAACATAACCTTCTTTAAAGTTTCATTTCATTTGACTTATCAATAGAGCAGCCCCTAGTATTGCATTATGATATAAATTCAACGATACTGTTTTGTCGCTGGTCGTGTCAAGCAACACAGTGAGGTTGTTCGCTCAACCACCCTAATATAGCTGTGCTACGGCATTGTGGTGATACGAAGTCTACTAACGAAATCGAGGACAATGTGGGTAACTTGCAATTATATCCACAAAAACGTTACGCCGAACTTTGCAATTTCAGTTTTGATATTCTCAAACAGTAATCGCCCTGAAATGACGCTGTCTTATTTTTTTTAGCTGTCTTATTTTTTTAAACACCTAGGGCAAGTGTTTACAAAAATCTACTCTAGTATTCCCCGGAAATTTCAATACAGACGATATAAGTGAAAACCCTACAAAATAACAAATTAACATTGTAAATGGGCTATTACAAACTCAACAAGTAGTTCCGTGAAGAACTATACAGCCTATTTTCATATATCCTATTCATGTTAATTGCCTCTATCAACATACAAAATTTCAGTTTGATTGTTGTGATAGATTCATACATATTGAGAACCGTCTAAATATTTCAGATGGTCGCCAGGTTGAATTTTTATGTATGCACTATTACATGAAGATTATTGTGTACGTGTGGTATTCAAACTTCAATCGCATGATTAGGACACAAGAAGTAAAAACGAGATTTTAAAATTTCGCACAGCTGCCATCTTGTGGTTATGAAAACAATTGAAATAAATTAGATGCCAGTGGATTAACATTCGTATAAGCATTTAACGTGCAAAGTTTCACTACACACCGATGGTTAAATCGCGAGAAACGTCCATTAAAATATTTATACTTCGAGTCACCGCCATGTTGGATTTGTGATCACCAGGTTACTGAAAGTCCTATAGGTGAACTTATGTTCATAGCCTATATGAACATTAAAAAAATCAAGTTTGATTGCTGTATAAGATCCGTAGATATTGAGAACCGTCAAAATATTTCGGATGCTAGCCATTTTGGATTGTTATATGTATAGGCCATAGAGTTATGTACCATTAAACGAGAATTATTGCGTAGCTTAATTATTCTAACTTTCACTTCGATCGCATGATTACGACACAAGAAATAAAAACTTAATTTAAAATTTTGCACAACCGCCATCTTGAAGTTATGGAAACAATTTAACTAAATTAGATGCCAGTGCATTACAATATGTATAATCATTTACTGTACCACATTTCACTGCGCTCAGGTGGTTAAATCACGAGAATAGTCTATTAAAATGCTTCAACTTCACTTGGCCGCCATGTTCGTTTTGTACTTTACACGTTTTTGAAAGTTACATAGATAAACTGTAGCAGTGCCCTCTATCACCGTACAAAATTTCAGGGTGATCTCTGTAATAGTTTCGGAGATATAGAATGCCAGCGAAATATTTCTCACAGCCGCCATTTTGAGGTTATGTAAACAATTGAACTAGATTAGACGCCAGTGCATTACAATGTGTACAAAAATTTTCTGTACCAAGTTTCATTACGTTTGGATAGTTAAATCGCGAGAAAAGTCTATTTAAATGTCTCAACTTCGCTTGGCCGCCATGTTGGTTTTGTAGTTACCAGGTTTTTGAAAGTCTCATTCTTGAACTTCTAGTAGTTGCCTTTATCACCGTACACAAGTTCAGGGTGCTATCGGTAATAGTTTCGGAGATACTGAATGCTGGTGAGATATTTCGCACAGCCGCCATGTTGGATTGCTGAGAGACAATAAAATTTGAAGGGCACGGTCGGGGTCGGCCGGAATGGTGCTATGATCTTACCGAGTTTCATTGATACCGCTCCAGCCGTTTAGAAGTTATTAGGGGACACACACACACACACGCACACACAGACACACGGACAAAAGGTGATTTCATAAGCCTATTTTTTGATAAAATGAAAATAGGCTAAAAATGTGTTTCAGTCCATTTCAACGACCATAATTTGTAAGATAACTTAATAAATCGATTTTCAGTGTAACCGCCATTTTTAGGACAAATCTAAACGTAATGTATGAAATTAACATTTACCATGTAGCAGCATTACTATCACCTCGCCTCACAATGTAACATATAAACGAACTATTGGTTAACCAAGACCAAATTACAATCCAAAGCGATTGTTGGTGAAGACCACACCATTCAACATCATTGAAGAACGAAGCCGCCAAAAATTGATGAAACTGGGCATACCAAACAGGTCACTAGTTGCTGCTGTTTCATTTGAGAGGCTTGGACATCGTGGTCTTTTAGCCCCGTGTACTTGGGGAACCTGTATTATTGTGGTGCCTGTAGTAGTAGTAGTGTGTGTATTTGTAATTCAGGCGAGAATTATGAAGACTCAGTCTTGGCCTTGAGTTAGGAACCATCCCGGCATTTGCCCGGAGTGGAAGTGGGGAAACCTTAGAAAATCTTTTCAAGGAAGGCTGAGATGGGAATCGAATCCATCTTTTCTCGGTTTTGCCTCACGAGACAAAGTGTACCCCGTTCCAGTACTCAGACCAGTCTTAAATTTCTTGGCAGAGCCGGGATTAGAACCCGGGCCTCCGGGAAGACAGCCAGGGTCGCCAGTGAAGACATAAACAAATCAGGATAACTTGACTCACTTAAAATTAGGCCAAACCACGAATGTTTCTATTTTTATCCCCCATCTTAATTTTACGGAAAAACAAATCGGGTCCCAGTAACTAAGCATTATAGATTCGAACTCAGTAAATCAGTAGCCGAACTGAGAAATAAAAATTCAAATAGAACAATGCAAACGTTTCTTTTTTTTTATATAAAATTTGCAAGCAGAAAGCAATAACAAACATGACTGGGCATTCTGTATACTGTAATGTCACTTTGAAGTTGAGACACGAACAAGTCATTTAATTTAAGCTGCAGGCTACGAAACACAATGTGGAGTGAATTTCATGTTTTTATTCAATAAAGCAGTGCTGTTATTGCTTTTCGCATAAACACGTCAGAAAAGGAGTAAGTTTAACTAACTTACCAGTATTTACCATTACATAAAACAGATTTTAATTAAATTAGAGACGCTATATTCAAGGGATAACCGTCGAAATAACTCGACGATAGTATTACATTATCCACTCTTTTCTCGACTAAACATGGAAAAAGAAAAGGTTGAAACCAATTAGAACTAAACAACGTATAAGTTAGGCTAATTGAAATGCACTCTCACTTCAATGAAAATAACCTTTCATAATGCAAAAAGAACTCGAGTAATAAATTTCCGTTGATATTCTCATCTACAGGCCTGGGAGATCGTTGTGATCAGGAATATGGGCATGTGAGAGAGATAGCATAGGGAAGGATGTGGCCGTAACCTTTTACGTTACGTACAATCCCGGCTTTGTCTAAAAAAAAGATTGGAAACCATGGAAAACTACTTTTAGGGTAGTTGAGGTAAGAATTAAACCCATCTCTTCTTAGTTGTTTTAACGAGGCTGGGTATACCCCTTTCCAAGTCTTAAATTTCCTTGCCAGAGTCGGAAATCGATGCCATGACCTTTGGGACACAAATCTTAGTACGTATATCTAAGCCACACGCACTTCTTTCTAGCTTGTAAAGAGATTTTAGAAATTAAATTACAAACGCGGCTGACTACGTTGCTACGTAGTCTATCGCAAACAGCCCCTTTGACACAGAAAAAACTCAAACACTTGTCCTCAATTCAAATTTTGGGACAGGATCCTCAAATATCATACGCGGAGAGAAAGATGATTGGGACAGAAGACCTCGCTGTTTTCCCCCTTAAAACAACAATAATCATCATCGTCATAGAAAGAAGATAAGCCTATATTCTCATGTTGCTAACATATATCTATTTATGTAACAGCAACTATTAGACTGTGGTGTGTGTGTGTGTGTGTGTGTGTGTGTGTGTGTGTCTGGTAGCAGTTGCATTGTTTATTAGTTATAGTTCATTGTTTCAGTAGACTGTGATGTGTGAGGGTGCATGTGAGTGTGCATGGTGACAGACTGTTTTAGTGGTAGTATTTGTTGTTGGTGGAACTTTAGTATTTTTTTCGTTAGTAGAATTTTGGTATTTAATTGTTAGTACGGTAGAAGGTTAGTGTTTTTGTTAGTAGAATTGCTCTTTACTTATTCTGAAAGGGAGTAGCAGCCTTTCAGAATAAATCAATTCTTTACTAGTCTTATAGACGGTTAAGATATTGTTAATATAAGCCACATAATGGCTACACTGCGTCCTGCTGCACGGCTGAAAGCAACGGGAAACTACAGCCGTATGCTATTCCCGAGGATATGCACCTCTCTATGCATAATTACTTGTGATGATGGCCTCCTCCCTTGTAAAATTTCAATCCGGAGGTAAACTAGTCCCCCGTTCGGATCTCCGGGTGGGGACTACTCGAGAGGGGGTTAACATCACAGAAGTGACAAAGAGGAAATCTGACATTCTACGGATCGTAGCGTGGAATGTTAGAAGTCTGCTAGGAAGTGGAAGGTTAGAAAACTTAGAAAGGGAAATGGATAGGTTGAGGTTGGATTTGGTTGGGATTAGTGAAATGCGCTGGCAGGAAGAACAGGACTTTTGGTCAGGAGACTATAGGGTCATTAGCAGTAAATCAAACAATGGCCAAGCAGGGGTTGGCCTCATATTGAGTAGGAAACTTGGACAGAGGGTGGAATATTATGAGCAATATAGTGAACGGATTATTGTAGCAAAAATCAATACTAAACCTACCTGCACAACAGTGGTGCAAGTCTATATGCCTACCAGTCAAGCTGATGATGAGGATGTTGAAAAGGTCTACGAAGAAATAGACGAAATTCTGAGGTATATCTAGGGTGATGAAAATGTTATAGTAATGGGGGATTGGAATGCTGTGGTAGGAAATGGGAGAGAAGGGAAGATAGTAGGAGATTTCGGATTAGGTGAAAGGAATGATCGAGGAAGCAGGCTGGTAGAATTCTGCACCGAGCATGAGTTGGTCATAGCTAACACCTTATTCAATAACCACAATAGAAGAATATACACATGGATGAGACCAGGAGATACAGGGCGTTACCAAATCGACTTCATTATGGTCAAGCAGAGGTTTCGAAACCAGATTTTGGATTGTAAAACATATCCTGGTGCTGACATAAACTCTGACCACAATCTGGTTGTAATGAAATGCAGATTAAAGTTGAAGAAACTGAAGAAAAGTCAAAAGCCAAAAAGGTGGGCAATAGACAGACTGAAAGAGAAGGATGTAAACGAAAGATTCAAGAAGAGTATAAAGGAAGGACTAATGAAAATCCCTAAACAAACTTCAATTGCAGACGAATGGGCACTTTTGAAGAATGAAATAACAAAATCCGCAGAAAAAAACATTGGTAGGATAGAAAGAATAGGTAGAAAACCGTGGATCACTCAGGATATACTAGAATTGATGGATGAAAGGCGGAAACACAAGAATGTAAGAGATGAAAAGGGGAAAGCAGAATACAGACGTCTGAGAAATGAGGTTAACAAGAAGTGCAAGGAAGCGAAAGAAGAATGGTTGAAAGAGAAATGTGCAGGTATAGAAAATTGTCTGAAATTAGGAAAAGTAGACACAGCTTATCGAAGGATTAAGAATACTTTTGGGGAAAAGAAGACTAAGTGCTGTAATATTAAGGACACAAATGGAAATCCTCTAACAGATAGGGAAGAAAAGGTTGAGAGATGGAAAGCTTACATAGAGAGTTTGTATCAGGGAAAGGAGATTGAGAATCATGTAATGGAAAGGGAGGAGGAAATTGATGAGGATGCGAAAGGAGATTTAATATTGAGATCAGAATTTGATAGAGCTTTGGAAGACTTAAGCAGGAACAAAGCACCAGGCATAGATGATATACCGATTGAGTTGCTACGCTGCATAGGAGATGAAGGTCTGATCAGGTTATTTCACTTGGTGTGTAGGATTTATGAGACAGGTGAGGTACCCCCTGATTTCAAGAAGAATGTAATCATCCCTATACCAAAGAAAGTGGGAGCTGACAGAGGTGAAGATTACCGTACAATCAGCTTGATTACTCATGCTTCAAAGATCCTGTCTAGAATAATTTACAAGAGGATTGAAAGCCAGATAGAAACGGAGTTGGGTGAAGACCAGTTTGGTTTCAGGAGAAATGTAGGAACAAGGGAAGCTGTACTAAGTCTTAGGCTGATTTTGGAAGGTAGAATAAGGAAAGATAAGAGAACGTTCATGGCTTTCGTAGACTTAGAAAAGGCTTTTGATAACGTTGATTGGACTAAATTGTTTGACATTTTGAAATCGATTGGAATAAAGTACAGGGATAGGAGGGTGATATACAATCTATACAGAAACCAGACAGCAGTCATTCGAGTTGAAGGACATGAGAGAGAAGCTGGTATTCAGAAAGGTGTAAGGCAAGGCTGCAACTTATCACCCATACTTTTCAATCTTTACATTGAACAAGCAATGAAGGAAATTAGAGAAAAATGTAAAGTGGGAGTGAAGATTCAAGGAGAAATAATTTCAACTCTCAGATTTGCTGATGACATAGTCATCTTGGCCGACAAGCCTGAGGATTTGAATGAGTTTTTGAATGGTATGGACTCCGTCTTACGGAAAGAATTCATGATGAAAATTAATAAATGTAAAACAAAAATACTGGAATGCAGCCGAAATAAATCAGAAACCTCTATGGACATCAAATTGGCAGGTGAAAAGCTGAAGGAAGTAGGAGACTTCTGTTACTTAGTAAGCAGAATAACCAGTGATGGACGAAGCAAAGAGGATATAAAAAGTAGGTTGGCTCAGGCAAAGAAAGCATTTCTACAAAAAAGGAATCTGCTGACATCGAATATAGATTTAGGTATTAGGAAGTCATTATTGAAAGCCTTTGTCTGGAGCGTGGCGCTCTATGGAAGTGAAACTTGGACTATTGGTGTAGCAGAAAAGAGGAGAATTGATGCATTTGAAATGTGGTGTTACAGGAGAATGATGAAGATCAGATGGGTAGATAGGGTTACAAACAAAGAGGTATTAAGACGAGTGGGAGAGGAGAGATGTTTCTGGCGACTGCTAATGAAGAGAAGAGATAGGTTGGTAGGACACATACTAAGACACCCAGGAATAGCAAGCTTAGTTATGGAAGGATGGGTCGAGGACAAGAACTGTAGGGGTAGACCAAGGTTAGAATATGTTAAACAGATTGTCTCGGATGTAGGGTGTGGTAGCTATGTAGAGATGAAACGATTAGCTCAGGACAGGGAGGTATGGACAGCTGCATCAAACCAGTCAAAAGACTGAAGACTCAAACAACAACAACAGCAACTTAATATGTATCAGTTTGATATATTTGCCAAAAAAGGATGGTGTTTCCCCAACACTTGTCATATATTTAAGGTAGGCTAAATGTCGTTCGAAATTTTTCTATTATGAAATCTGAATCGTTTAGACTATTTTCTCCATATAAAATATAGACTTATGAGAATAATTTAAAGTCAAGTGTGTGTGTCTGTCTCCCCTTCAACCTTATTTATCTGTACGAACTATTTCAACGATACTTTGCAAGGACTTACTACTACCCCGTCCGACCCAAACCGTGCCTTTCGATAACTGTAACCAATCCAACATGGGAACGCGCGATATATTCCACCAGTGCTCAATACCTCGGGAACCATTGCTGCTTTTGACCTGAAAGGAATTTAATGTAAGTTCACACATGTGACATTCAAAAACATGATAAGCATAAAAGCAGCATGGCGAAAAGGTATTTGACATTTTTGGCAGACTTATCATCCCAGCACAGTGAAGATTGGCACAGCGAATCTTTAATAAGAGCTTAGAATACTGGCGGCTAATAATGTTAAATTATTTTTCGAACTTTAAGATGGTGGCTGTGCGAACCTTCAAAAAAACATTCGTATTTCTCGTAGGCCTATCCTATTCAAACTATCAAAGTGACAATATTAGCATATTAAACCACTGCTATAATCTTTATTTATTGGTACATAAATTCCTCCGAAGGGAATTCCTTCAACTCTTCAAGGAGTGATTCCTGGTAAAACTTCGTATCATGTACCGGTGCTGTGAGTGCAATATTCTGTTAATGTAGAGTAGTTCTTATGGATGGCTCTCGTATAATCACCTAAAACAAAAGCTTGTTATTAAGTGTATAATGATCCTATCGGAACAAAAAGAATATGAACGGAACAATTTGGTGTGTTTTTTGTATTGTTGCATTCATGAATTAGATGGCGTGCAGAATTATAAAAGTACATTTTCATAGACTGACTTATTACTTGCATCCTTGGACCGACTGCTGGAAACATTTGTACGACAAATACCACTATAATGTTAATCTTCAGGCATATATTCTCTAGCTTACATGTCATAAATTAATTATGCGACTTATGACTTTCGGTATCACTCGTCACAAAAAATAAATTTAAAAAACAGAGTGATCTCTACAGGAGGGGTTAAAATGAACCTTTGCGGTTCTAAAAGTTAAATATTTTTGTGCCATACCCCGGCGAAAAGTTTATGGGCCTTTCTTTTACGCTGAAGCAACTGTAACTGGTGTTTCTTATCTTGATGTGCTACAACTATGGCTCTTTCCTCAATTACAAGAAGCTGAGCCAGAGAAGGATTTTTGGCAGCAAGATGGTGCGCCGCCTCATTGGCATACCTTAGTACGCGATTGGTTAAACGACGTTGTACCCGACCGCTGGATTGGCCACAAGGGGCCGGATGACAGAGCTTCTTTCGCATGACCTCCACGCTCATCCGATCTGACGCCATGCGAATTTTACCTTTGGGGGTTCGTAAAGGATCATGTGTATGTGCCTCCGCTACCAACTGACCTAACCGACTTAAGAAACAGGATAGAAGCAGTTGTTGCAACAATTACTCCAGAGACACTGAGCAACGTTTGGGGCAAACTCGGCTATCGACTCGATGTGTGCCGTGTGACGAATGGTGCTCACATTGAACACTTGTAGGACAAGCTGTTTGAGTTGCTATTTCATTTGATGTATTCGTTATAATTGTAAGTTAACTGTAATAAATACTACAAAGTCTTAAAATCCCGATATTCATTTTGATACACCCTGTATGTGACAAAACAATTCGTTGAACATTATGAAGCTAACAAATAATTTAGTAGTAGTTGAAAACACTGACAAGCAGGAACCAGGCTGCCTCATAATTGCAGCTGTGCTAGTAACTTCGTACAAAAACACTGATTATCAGCTAATGTGCCACTTTTTCCATTTAGTGACCAATTTCTACAGGATGGGAGGGGTATGATGAGGCAGCCGGGAGCATATGATTCCCCAGGTCAGAAAAAGCCGAAATACATGCAAAATATTCAGTAAAAGGTGAGTGGTTTATTTAAACATGTCTAGCAGACGACATGCAAAATATTCAGTAAAAGGTGAGTGGTTTATTTAAACATGTCTAGCAGACTAATCGAACGTCCAACCACTTTGTGTTTGCACTATACTGTGCAGCATAACGATCAAAGAAATGATATCTGGGGTGGATCTGCACACAGTGAATGGTTCTCCCAAACTTCCATGTTACTGCAATTACGTAGTGGGAGACCTTTTCGTGGATTCAGTCCCACTACAGCTCTATAAGTGTCGCGAGTGCATATAGGGGAAGAGTCGTGTGTGTAGATGGAAGGGTTCCCTCCCTATCCGCGAAACAGACCTTCACATATGATCCATCTGCGTAACGTTCACCTATTGCGTGTCATCTTTATTATGTTTCTCCAATTTGTTGATATTTACACATAAAACCAGTTTGTCACGTCTCGTCCTCTCGTGATATCCAAAACATTAACAACCGACTCAACACCAAGCGACGTCTTCTAGTTCTCGGCTTCACGCACAGTAGACTTACAGGCGGCGTTGTCGATTGTGACATATTTTCCTTCTAACCCACGCACATATACTATTCGTTTTCCACATCTTTCAACACCTACTGACCTGGAGAATTTTATGTTCCCGGCTACCTACCTATACCCCTATTCACCAGGTAAAATATAGAGCTTTCCTGTGAAAAGTTCTCCTCCCTGTCGAATGCGTGAACCAACACCGCGCTACAATATGCTGTCTCTTTTAAGGTGGGGGAGAATCATCGCGTATGTGGCACTATAACAAGGAAAAACTATACGTCGTTAGAGCAATGTTGGTCAATTTTCTCGCTGCCGAAACAAGGTTAGGTGGTTAACACTGAAACTGCATATTTCTTCCAAGTAAAAATGCATTATTAACATAATTTAGATCGTAGGACTTTAATGTATTAAAACATTTCTTAAGGTGGCCATTAACACTATTTTTCTGAAATTTCATTCTTTTCTTAATTCCATTTTGAAGGATATTTCTTCTAGTTTTAGAAAATGTATGGTTCATAAATATATTTACTGTAAGAGGGCGCAACCGTTCTGACTGGCAGCTGCCATATCTGGCGTATCAGCAGATCTATAAAATTCCTTTCGAGCCTAAATTGACTTTCTCTATCCCACTGGTTTCGCTCCTGGCCGTGGTAAGTGATTTTTGATAGGCAACGAAAATCACGGCACGCATGTCATTCTTTCTTGGCATGTTAATGAACCCATTTGAATTATGTAGGCCCGTGTTCATAATGGCAAAATTGACTTTCTCTTTCTCTATCCCACTGGTTTCGCTCCTGGCCGTGGTAAGTGATTTTTGATAGGCGACAAACATCACGGCACGCATGTCATTCGTTGTTGGCATGTTAATGAACCCATTTGAATTCAGTAGGCCGTATTCATAGTGGCAAAATTGACTTTCTCTTTCCCTCTGGTTTCGCTCCTGGCCGTGGTAAGTGATTTTTGATAGGCAACGAAAATCACGGCACGCATGTCATTCTTTCTTGGCATGTTAATGAACCCATTTGAATTATGTAGGCCCGTGTTCATAATGGCAAAATTGACTTTCTCTTTCTCTATCCCACTGGTTTCGCTCCTGGCCGTGGTAAGTGATTTTTGATAGGCGACAAAAATCACGGCACGCATGTCATTCATTGTTGGCATGTTAATGACCCCCATTTGAATTCAGTAGGCCGTGTTCATAGTGGCAAAATTAATCTCGGGATTTTCCGCCAACACAAAGTTCCTCCTTTCTCTACTAGAAAGCGCTATAGTGTCAAGGAACTTAGATATCTAACTTCCTTGACTTTCATAGCGTTCCAAGGTACGACAAGATTCGACATGCAAGCTGCCTTCTGGGCGTCAAATAACAAGATGAAGGAAGACCATACAGCTTCCAAGGAAAGACCTGTGTATGTCCCAGGAGGTTTCTGATCTGATCAAAACAGAATGTGAGTGAAGACACACCACGTAAACTTTAAATGCGATTTACTCATTAATTCGTTTTCTGACATTTGAAGTCATTCAAAGTGCTTTAACTTTTGTCACAGAAATGGTATCTGCTTAATCTTTATTTCAAATTAAAGCTAATACATGTCTCTATGTTCCCTGCCACTAAGAAAATTATATTCACAAAAATGTAATTTTAACAACTTTTTAAACAATTTTGTTAAACAAAATTTCAAGAAACTTAAATTGTAATATAATTGTAAAACCCTTACTTGTGACTAATTCAAACAAAAGTGGTAGGGAACATTCCCCATGTAAGTTAGATTGTTTTTGTTCTAGGTTCATGGATTTTGGTTTAAAAATGTGAGATAGAAGACTTTAAGTATCCCAGTATAAATAGCAACAAATAATTTTTTATAAACAATTAACATAAAATTTGTGTAAAATGAACTTCAAAATCTCTTAGTTTGATCACGATAAAACAACAGAAAAATTTAACATTGCTAGAGATTATTCTTTATAAAAAATATTCCTAGTGTATATGGCCACCTTAAGTGAGGCCTCCCTCAAGACGGTCATTATAAAAATTAGTAACGAAATCCCAATCCACGTGATTGGGTTAAAAACAAGTAGTTCCGTGAAGAACTACACAGCCTATTTTCATATATCCTACTTATGTTAATTGCCTCTATCAACATACAAAATTTCAGTTTGATTGCTGTAATAGATTCGTAGATATTGACAACGGACTAAATATTGCGGATGGTCGCCATGTTGGATTTTTATATATGTAGGTCTTAGAGTTATGTTCTGTTACATGAAGATTATTGTGTACGTGTAGTATTCAAACTTCAATCGCATGATTAGGGCACAAGAAGTAAAAACATGATTTTAAAATTTCGCACAGCTGACCTCTTGTGGTTACGGAAACAATTGAAAAAAATTAGATGCCAGTGGATTAACATTTGTATAAGGATTTACTGTACCAAGTGTCACTGCACTCGGACGGTTAAATTGCGAGAAACGACCATGTGAATATTTATACTTCGCGTAACCGCCATGTTGGATTTGTGATCACCAGGTTATTGAAAGTCCTATAGGTGAACTTATGTGCATAGCCCCTATGAACATTAAAAAATCAATTTGATTGCTGTAAAAGATTCGTAGATATTGAGATCCATCTAAATATTTCGGATGGTCGCCATGTTGGATTGTTATATGTACTGTATAGGCCATAGAGTCATGTACCATTAAAGGCAAATTATTGCGTAGGTTCAATATTCAAACTTTCACTTCGATCGCATGATTACGTCACAAGAAATAAAAACTTAATTTTAAAATTCGCACAGCCGCCATCTAGAGGTTATGTACACAATTGAGCGAAGTTAGATGTCGGTTCATTACAATGTGTATAAACATATACTGTACCAAGTTTTATTGCGTTTGGTAGGTTAAATCGAGAGAAACGTCTATTTAAAAGTCGCAACTTCGCTTGGCTGCCATGTTGGTTTTGTAGTTACCAGGTTTTCAAAAGTCACATATGTGAACTTCTAGTAGTTTCCTTTATCATCGTACAAAATTCCAGGGTGCTATCGGTAATAGTTTCGGAGATATTGAATGCTGGTGAAATATTTCACACAGCCGCCATGTTGGATTGGTGAGACGTAACAAAATTTGAAGGGCACGGTCGGGGTCGTCCGGAATGGTGCTATGAACTTACCGAGTTTTATTGAAATCGCTCCAGCCGTTTAGAAATTATTGGGACACACACACACACATCACACACACACACGCACACACAGACAGACATACGGACAAAAGGTGATCTCATAAGCCTATTTTTTCATAAATGAAAATAGGCTAAAAACGCTATCGAAGGCATTTCTAGTCCACTTAGGGTTGACGACGTCAGGTCAAGCCTGACACTTTCACCACGGAAACCACCTTCAAAACTTGCTCAACAAGTAAATAGGCTATGCCTTACTTTAGCACGTAAGGTCATCAAACATAAAACCCCATTAATCTACCCAGGTTATATAACGTCAATATCTAACAACTCCAGGAAGTCTTCGCAATCCTTATTAGAGTTCTTTCAACCAAATTCTATTCTGTGATGATAAACATGGTGCTCGGTGTGCCATTAACCTGAAGAAGGTTATCAACCCATTCTTCCCAATCCAGAGAAGTTCATCGAGCAAATTATCAAACGTATTTGTCTGTATGTTAGTTTTACCACTTGTTACTATAGTTCTCATCGTAACCGAAGAGAGCGCTCCTTACAGGGGTCTCTGTGAACGAAAACATTTAAAAGAGCCCTGTGAATTTTCAATTTATAAGTAACTTCCTATATTATTTAGTATTTTTGGTGAGTAACTGTACCGACAATAGAATTTATTCAGAAAGGTGTAAATGAAGATACGTGCGTTGCTTGAATTTGTGGTGCCGCTGTACGGACAGACCAGAGGCCGAAGAAAAACAAGCGGGACTTACAAACATATCATGTGCCAGTTTATGATTGCATAGGTGTACGGACTAAAGCTGAACGATCCCCACTATCAATTTTAGGATATATGGAAGTGAAAAAAATTGAAACAATCAAGTTTTCATCAATTTATTCTCACAATTATTATTTCATATTCCTTCTTTCAGAAAGCAAGACAGTCCGCTACGATTAAGCCAGTTGCTCTTGGCCACCTGGCTACCAGCTGGGACTGAGGAATTGAACCCATTAATTGCACCGTACAGCGCCGGTGAAACATCCAGTGCCCCGTCATGCAGGAACCATCGAACTTATAGTCAGGAGCCACAGCAGTCCGCACCACACTTCAAGGGCTGAGCATGGACATCCAAGGGTAAGATGGGAAAAACTAGAAGGAAAACCAAGGACAGAAAACGAATTAACAAAACATAATCGTAAAGCGAAAGAAAAAGAGAAGAATGTTAGAAAAACAAAAGAAGGAAAACAGAAAGTAAAAAATAAAAACAAAACAAAATTAAAAAACATAAAGCAGAAAAAAACTACAGGAAAGGATGAAAAAACGTGTATTTCATAAAAAGGAATAGGAAACTAAAATACTGAATCATTATTACGAATATTGGTAAACTACGTCCCTGTTGTAAATAAGATAATTCTCATCGCACACCATGAAAGTGAGTGAGATGGTGACCGAAGAGCACAAAGAAGAGTTATCTAATAGTGTTGTCAATTTAGCTATTGGGGTTGGCGACTCGTACAATAAACGGTGGCAATACAGTATACTGTCTGTACGTAAATTAAGATTAGTGACAATTTAACCACTATCTACCGTCATGAATCAATTACTTTCCACTAAAAACGTAGGAATTCACTGACATTTGTAGTAACCTGACCTACTTTCTGTACTATTTAGGTGCGCAAGACTGTAATTTAGTTGCCAAGATTTTTCAGTGTTTTCCTCCGGCTTAAACGGTTGTTCACCTCATACACGGACTGAAGGGGACGAGCACAGATTAACTTAACAAACAAAACAAAATCATGCACAGCCGCTACCGCAACCAGGAACTTTCCATCTCAGTTTCTCGGTTCATAGTTCAACGCTCGCACGAATATGTCACTTAGAGATAGTTTGAAGGCCCTACACCTTACTACATTGTATCTAAACAAAAAGCAACACTAACGGCATTCTGAAGTAACGGAAGATAATAAGAACATAATCAGATAAACACATGTTAATGCCTAATATTACTATTAATCACACAATCAAACAACAAACGAAGAAAGGGATAGGGTTTTAAGTCAAGATGATATTTCAGGCAGATGTTTCGTCTTTTAAAAAAAGTCAACACCATCTTCACTTCCAAGATGACTTCCTTATTGATAAACGTACTGCTTTGAAAGTATAATGCTCATAATACTCAACGAGTGCAAAAAGAAGTAAATTGATAAAATATATTATTTTCAAACATTGTAAAGAAAAAGTATCCTAACGGTCACACTCAGTGAGAAGTTTGGGCATGCTGTTGGAATGCTTTTGGATTTAAAAGAATATATTCCTACCTATGTCCATACCATTCGTCTAACACAGAGCTGACTTAAACAGTTTTTTTTTAAATCAGGTAATTTAGTAAAATTAAATATCGGTATCCATATTAACCCATTAACTTAATATTCAAATTAGTTTAACATACCGGTAATTGAAACTTTTACTCTGTAGGCTATTTTGGAATTGATTGCTAATACAACAGTTAGACTATAGCCTATGCATTTTCGTACCACACTGCTTTGTTCTCATGGGATTGGGAATAAGGCGTGTTGAATATCAATGTAGTGCCAGTTTTACAGTCGAATGCCCTTCCTGATGCCAAACCATGAATGAATGAGTGATGGATAAAATGAATGAAGATTGAGGGTTTTGTTGGAATGAAAGTGACAGGGGAAGCTGGAAAACCCGGAGAAAACCTCTCCCACCTCCACCCTGCCCAGTACAAATTCCATATGAACCTACCCCAAATCGTACCCGCACCGCGGTTAAGATTCTGGTAGTGCAGAATGCCATCAAATGCAGAACAATCATCGTGGGTTGATCTAGTAGGAAAAGTAGTCTAGTATGTTTTAAAGCTATTTTCTGTCATTTACAGTGAATATGCGAGGCATACTAAGTTAGCTCAGAGAATTCGCCACTGTACCCGCACAAAAAAATGAAAAAAAAAACCTTGAGCATCCAAAGGATAAAATATTAAACATATTATTCTGATACTTCGGAAAACCAGGTTACGAAGTATCAAATATTGATGATTTCTACTAAAGAGGACGGTCCATTTGGATAGCAACTTACTCAATTACAGAGAAGCTGAGCAGGATATAAGTGTATAAGAGACTCGTTGAGAAAAAATTAACACCGCGAAGAGGCAATTATTATCATTTCGAACTCACAAATTTACTAACATCTACTCTCAAAACTGAACTTTCGACGCCTACAATTCAATTTCATAGCTTTTAGCGATTATTAATAAATAAGTTAAATCTATATATAAGAAAGTCGTGTTAGTTACACTATTTATAACTCAAGAACGACTGAAGCGATTTGGCTGAAAATTGGTGTGGAGGTAGCTTAGAACCAGGAGACGGACATAGGATACTTTTTTTTATCCCGTGACGTGACATAAAACGTCAACGAGAATACAAGTCACTATAAAACGTAACGCAAATGACAGCTAAAATAAGCTCATGAAGAATTGGCAAGGCAAGCCGTTTCCAGGCAACAGTAGCTCTTGACGAGACTCGGCCGACTGGATGCGAGTAGCGCTCTCCACTACCGGTATAGAAAATGAGGCTCTTAACATGAAATCCCGTTAGTTACTCAACGTAATTTGTATTTTCTTTGAATCATCATTAACAATGCCGCGACAAAGACAATCGAATATTTCCCGACAAAGCCATAATGCAAGAAGGATACGAAACATTGCTAATGAAAGGACTGAAGAAGAACAAGAAATTGCCCATAAAGAGCGTCGCGATAGTATGGCTCGTTTTCGTGCTTCTCAATCACAAGAGCAAAGTGAGGCAGCCCGTGAAACGGCTCGGTTGGCATTGCGAAATCGTCGAGAGCGAGCAACAGAGATCAAGAAGTAGATAATTTTCGACGCACAAGAAGAGATTTATCAAGTGCTGATTTGAATCGAGCAGCGTTTCGATACGATTGCAGCACTGATTCTGCTTGCATCCTAGCGTTTGCATTGGGCCAATGGTCGTTATTTGCGAGTATTGTGGCGCATTGAAGTTTTCCGGAGAAACGCCTGGATTGTGCTGCCTTAGTGGGCAAGTGAAATTGCCATTATTGACTCCGCCACCTGAGCCATTGCATTCATTGCTTTGTGGCGAAACACCCGAATCACGTCATTTTCTTGCAAACACTCAAAAATACAATGGTTGTTTCCAAATTACCTCATTTGGGACAGACATTATCGAAGAACGAGCAATTTTAGCGGCTAAGAATAAAGATGTAGATGACCTAAACTACTTAATTCAGAATGAGATGATTGGAACAATGCATTCATTCAAATCTATTGACTGTGTAACAAATGAAGATGAAGCCATCAACTATCCAATTGAATTTTTAAACTCCTTGGATGTGCCTGGCTTACCACCGCACAATTTAAGCCTAAAGGTTAGCTCCGTAGTAATCATATTCATATTCATATTCATTCATTTATTTGCAATGGGGGTGTGTCCCCCGGTGGCAAATTCTATATACATAACAAATAAATAAGTATACATAACAATTCAATAACAATTATACAACAATTAAACTGGAGTATTTACACAAATAGTCAGTCTTTTCTTAAACACACCTATATGTTTGGGAAAAGGCTCTAAGACTGCGGCAGGTAGAGAGTTCCAGTTATCAATGGCACGGTTTACAAAAGAATATTTACCATAATTTGTTCGCTGTGGTCGGCCCTTAACTTTGAAAGGATGATCGCTCCTACCCATGTAAGTGGGCTTTCCCAATCGTTTGCTAAGCTCACCCCATGCTGGTTGATTTGTATACGTGTTGTACATAGCGCAGAGTCTAGATTTCATCCTCCTAGCCTCCAGTGATTCCCACCCAAGTTTCTTTAACATACGGCTCACACTGCTCCTGGGATTAAAGTCACTGAGCACAAATCTAGCGGCCTTTCTTTGTACCATTTCCAACTCATTGATGAGCCCTACTTGATATGGATCCCAAACCGCCGAGGCATATTCCAAAATAGGTCTTACAAGTGACAAATAGCCTAATTATTTAGCAGAGGTACTACTTCCTTTTAATACCCTCATTACAAAGTGCAGGGATTTGTAAGCTTTTGAAACTACACATCCTACATGACTACTCCATTTCATATCATTCCTTACGTGAACGCCCAAATATTTGCAAGAATCTTCTTCTACAAGTATTTCCGAGCCAATGTTATATTGAAAATCCTGCTTTCGCACTTTCCCTATTTTTAAGAGACTAAATTTTCTTGAGTTTATTTTCATTTTATTTACAATCGCCCACTAATAGACCAGGTTCAGGTCCTCTTGAAGCACTGCATTGTCTTGTGAGTCATGTATCTTTCGATATATTACACAATCATCCGCAAACAATCGACAGTCACTGCAAATCCCATTTGGTAAGTCATTTATAAACGCCAAAAATAACAAAGTTCCGATTACGCTGCCCTGAGGGATACCCGACGTTACGGTAATTTCATCCGAGAATATGCCTTCGACTTTCACTTTCTGAGAACGACCCGTCAAAAATTCTTGGATCCATAAAATTACTCTTCTATCAATCTTCGTCGAAGCTAATTTATGGAGTAGCATGTCATGCGGAACGACATCAAATGCCTTCGCAAAATCTATAACCACGGCGTCGACTGAAACTCCATGGTCTAACGATTCGCTAATGTCTTGAAAAAGTGATAGCAGCTGACTCTCGCATGAGTAACCTTTCCGAAATCCATGTTGCCTATCATTAAACCATGATAATGTTTCCCACTGTTCCCTCAAGTAGTCGCAAATGAGATGCGCCATCTGTTTACAAACGACGGACGTAAGGCTAACCGGCCTGTAGTTGCCCAATTCAAGTCTGCTCCCTCCCTTAAATATTGGGACTACCGTAGCTCTTTTCCAGTCATCTGGGATTTGCGCATTGTTTATGGACACATTAAACATCACCTCCAAGTATCGTGCCACGGCCCTACCTCCTAGTTTAAGTACTTCACTAACAATATTATCAGGACCCTTTGATACATTGAAACGTAGTTTTTGTATTAGCTTTACAATTGCTGACTGGTTTATTTGGAACAGGGGAGCCCCTGATTCGTCGTTAAGGTCCAACACACAGCTATTGGATTTATTGAACACACTACCGTAAAAGACATTTAATTCATTAGCAATGGCCTGTTTCTCAGTAATTAATTTACCGTCACCGGACATTATCATCGACAAATTATTTGAATTTCCCTTTCTTCTCCTAACATAACTGTAAATTTTTTCCCACCCATCACCTCCCGAACCAAGTAAACCTTGCATATAACTGTCATGAGCAGCCCTCTTTTTTAAGACGAGCTCTCTTGATAAGGACTTAAGTTTCAACATATACTTGTCACTATCATGTCTTTTATTGTATAATTTACTAATTTTCCGTTTTAGACTCCTAATTTCTCGTGTGTAATACTCAGGATCTGGGTTTTGTTTCAGCAATTTAAATGGGACAAATTTATCAACAGCGCTATTTAACATTTTCAAAAAGTTAGTCCACAGGATATTAATGTGATTTCCTTCCGATGCCCATCCTACAAATAGCTCATTCAAATACCCCTGAAACTTGCCCTGATCCGCCCTGCGATACTGGAATATGATCTTTTTTGCTACATCAGAGTCTAATTTTGTAATGTCACCATATCTAATATTTAATTCAACCCCAGAATGGTCACTAATTCCTGGTACTTTCAGACAGTTAATATACAGCTCTACAGGCCTTACGAGATAAACATCTAAGGTATTATTGTCTCTAGTTGGGAAGTCAACTACTTGGGAAAATCCCCCTCCCTTAAGAACCCCCTCCCTTAAGAATTTATTTGCAGCGCTCTGAGCCTGACCACAGCTAGTTGACTCACCAGACCAGTCTACTTTGGGGAGGTTTAAATCTCCAGCAATTATTATGCTCTTTTTCATAGCATTACCCGTACAAGTTTTATCATACAGTGTTTCGAGGAGAGAAAGGTTATCTTTCGGTGCTCTATACGCCCCTATCACCTGAAGAGGGAATTTATTTCCTTTATCCGAAATTTGTACACATAACATTTCATGATCCATATCAGCCCACTTTAAGAAACTAGCTATATTTTTGCGCACACAAATAATTAGCCCACCACCTCGCTTCCCCCGATCCCTTCTGTACATCTCGTAGGTCCCTTGAATTATTTCGCTACTATTTATGCCCTCATATAACCAAGATTCAGTTGCAATGACAATGTCCGGAGAATACGTCTCTACAAGATTCCAAAATTCAATTAATTTATTTCCTAAACTCTGACAATTAACCTGCAGTAGTCTTAGAGTCTTACTTCCGCAGCAAATATCTCGAAATAGCTCCTTCTGTTCCCATCGGCTGGCAACCTCTGGACCTGCTCCTCCTCACAAAAGCCGGCACGAACCGATGACCCTGTCATGTAGTGTAACGTAATCTTGATTACGGTACAAATTATTATTATTATTATTATTTTTAATATCATTGTGTAATTATTATTATTATTATTATTATTATTATTATTATTATTATTATTATTATTATTGAAATATCAAAGTTATATCGTTTTATTCACCCATTAATATCAAGGGAGGGGCCATACCATATTCACGTCATTACCATAGTCATATATAATATTGTCAAGTGCTTAGATTAAGAAACAGGGTTTTTATAGAGGTCTAGGGCTGTTTTATTAGTTAAATTGTAAAGACAGGACGGGCATGGTTGGAAGAAGTTACGGACGGTGAAGCAACATATTGCAAGAAAATGTATTTCTGGAACGAAGCCACGCTGACTGGAGACAAGGGCTTGGAGAAAGATTTCGGCGGAATATATATATATGCGCAACGAGAGGAATAGCGGGTTCTGAGTGGAATATTTGAAGTACGCGGGCCTGTATTCCCGCTCGGAGAAGTTTTAGCGTCGCTTGAGGACTGAGAAATGCTTTGCTATAATTGGTCTGATGGGTCGCGGGCAAATTTATGCCGCGAAACATCGGGACCATTCAGAGTGTATAAAAGCCCAGCGCGACTTCAGCACTGGCTATTCTATAGATTCTATTCTGTCATTCACATATTCGATCACGCACTCACTCACTGACTTTGTGAGTCGTAGACTCTGTCAGTCCCTCAGTAAGATGGGACTTAGTGAATTCAATTAGCCTGGTTTGTTCAAATTTGCTTACCATGGTGATCAAACTCAGAAACAAGCAGCAACAACAACAACAACAACAAGAAGAAAACATATGTTTTCAAAGGTCAATAAACGTGTGTTGGCGTAAGATATCAAATTAGACTGCAAGCAGACCAACGAGATGGACTTTGAACCACAAGGCACCAGGTATGTGGACCGAGTTATTATCAACACAGAAGATCAGCGCTAGCGAGAAGACAGTCAATATTGCCCCGCAATTAGGGAATATTAATGCACATATTGTACACAGCTCGAAACCTCAGATCAAATGTTAATAATTTTGTTGTAAATAAACCAGTATTAGTTAAAATGTCTTGTTCATTGGGAGTTGAATATATAGGATAGTTGGAATGCAAAGAGTATCTCATAGAGCAAGTTTATTGCCCTACGCTCCGATGATAGATCTTGGCTCAAGGAAGGGAGCGGCCGTGGCTAAATAAAATTTTAATGTGTTATCTCTACGATAACTGGCGCCCAGTAAATCTAAATTAATAAAGTGTATGTCGTCTGTCTAGACAGGCCAATGCTAAATAAGAACGATGAGGTGGTTTTAAGGAGTCTTGAGTGTAATATCTGTAGAAACCTTATAAATGATCGCCCAACTTGTAGAGCGATATCCAACGACGAAGGTAGCCGTTACAAATGGCACAACCAATGTGGGGCTACGAAATATCGTACTGTAGTGAATGGATATTATGTATAAATCCAGTTTATTTCAAGTATGTTAAAGTTTAAAGTTGTTTTCATGTACGATATAAACGAGTCTTTGCATTCATTCCGAGTTTTTCAATAAAGAGGCATATATCAAGTTAGGGAACTACGGTTATAAATTAGTAGTGTTCTTTTGATGAGTTGTTTTTTTGGGTAATGAGTAACAGGGATAATTTGGGGAACATAAATTTGAGAAACCGTAGTATTATAAGATCAGTTAAAATGTCGAAATTAGATGTGCAGGGTACCAATGATGAGATGTCAAAAGTAAGCGAAAATCAGGAAACTGAGGAAAATAAACAAGACGGGGCTACAAACATCCAGATTAATGAGGGGGAGAATCCTTCCTGGCTTCGAAACCTGACGATGCTGATAACAGAACAGAACAGAAACATAGATCTTAAGTTAGCTGAACAGAGTAAGAAGGAAGAGGAACAAAGTAAGAAATTTGACGTGCGTAGCGATCAATTAGAAAAAGCAATAGATCATAAGTTAGCTGAGCAGAGTAAGAAGCAAGAGGAACAAAGTAAGAAATTTGACGTGCGTAGTGATCAATTAGAAAAAGCAATAGATCTTAAGTTCACTGAGCAGAGTAAGAAGCTAGATGAACAAGGTAAGAGGTTTGATGAAGCCACAGAAATCTTCAATAGACAAATTAAAGAAGTAGGCCGAGAATTTCACAATAAGTTAGAAAACAGGATTAGTGAGGTGGAGGAATCATGGTCACTTAAGGTTGACGCCAGAATGCAACAAGTGTCGGAGCGAGTTGACAAAATTGACGAGGAAGTGAAAATTGAATGTAGTAAGGTTAGGGTTGACTTAGAAGGTGAAGTCAACAGCATGAAGGTCAAGTGTGATAATAATATTGCTAAAATAGGTCATTTAGAAAATAAAGTAGAGAGCGATAATCAAGAAATTAGGGAAGAGGTTAACAGTAAATTTAACAGTTTCAGTGAAGAAGTAGCGAGTAAAACAGATAAAATAGAGGAGAAATTGCAGAGATGTCAGAAGCAAATAGCAACAAATAGCGGTAATGTACAAATAGGAAATTTAAGTAGATTTCTAACTAAAGAGGCAGATTTGCCAGTATTCACAGGCAAGGCATATAACCCAATGGAATTCTTAAAAACAGTAGAAAAGAAGTTCGCTAAAGATTTAGAAGAGGGGATCGTTCAATGGGAACAAGTACTTGAGATGCTAGATAAATCTTTTGTTAGGGATTCAAGGTCATGGTTCAGTGTGTATAAATACCAGATGACTAGTTTTAGAAAATTTAAAGAGAAGTTCATAGCCAAGTACTGGAATGAAAATGTGCAAGAAAGAGAAAGATGTAACATTATTTTTGGAAAGTACCAAAGGAGAGATGGTGTTTCGTACACAGAGTATTTCTTAGCGCATGTACTTATATGCCAGAATTTAGAAGGTTTAGAGACTGAATCACAGGTAATTAAAACATTATTAAGGCATTTTCCTGATATAATTAAAGAAGCATTCTTCATGCAGAATATTACTACTATTGACGGATTCGAGAAGCTATTGGAAAACTTTGACTCTCTTGAAAATAGTAGGACCGAACGCAAGCCAATAAGTAGAGGAGATAATTTCGGGCAGGGTGAGAGAGAGAGGGGAAGAGAACAAGGCAGGAATGCGAATTACGAAAGACGACTTGACAATGGGGGACGCACAGCAAATACGAGGAACGAGAATTTGAACAGAGTAGGGGAAGGTACTAGGCCAGACAGACGTACAGGTCAACAACAACAATCTACATCAGGGGCAGGTAGGCCTAATTTAAACGAATAACGGGTTGCAGTGAGGTCAACAGACAGCCCGAAGTGATTGCAGTTCAATGTCCTAGGAATATTGAGTATTTAGGAGATTTTAATATAGATGTTAGAGAAGAACTGCTTTATGACCTAAATGGTGGAAATTTAGATAATGTTGAGAATGAGATTATGTCACCAGTAATTAAACTTAATGTGTGGGGTAAAGAAGTTGATGTTTTATTGGACAGTGGAAGCGAAAACTCTTGTATAAATTTAAGATTTTTGGAAGATGTAATGAGAGAAGGTATTCATGTTGATATAATTCCAGTTAAGTCCACTTTCATTGTCACAGCTGTAGGTAGTAGGTCTCAGAAAATATGTAAGCAAGTCGCAGTTCCAATTAACATTAGTGAGTTAGTTAAATTTCAGCCCTGTTTGGCAGTTCCAAATTTAGTATATCCGGTGATTCTCGGTGCGGAATGGTTATCATTATATCAAGTTAAATTAGATTTTCATTTTGGCAGGATATGTTTATTTTGGCAGGATAAAGAAGTTCAGGTTACGTATAAGGTGTCTAAGACTGACAAACAGATGAAAGTGTGTATGTTTGAGGAAGAAAGCAACGTGGTTGTGAGCGATGAGTTTCCTGAAGTAAATGAGGTAGACCGCGGAGATGCTAGTGAGAGCAAAGTTTTTAAGGTGTGTCAGGTTGCAATGGAGTCTGAACTTGAGAGTAGGATCCATGATGCATTGTCACAGTGTAAGCTGGATGATGAGCAAGGTCATCAGTTACATGAGGTATTAATAAAATATAAGGAAATTTTCAGCTCAAAACCCGGAGCAACACACTTATATGAGCATAGTTTTGTCGTTAAAGACACAAGTAGTTTCGTAGGGCCTAGGTATCCTGTCGCAACTAAATATATGAAAGCCGTCGAAGAACAGATAGAATTAATGTTGGAAAACGACATAATTGAGCCTTCAGCTAGCCATTGTTTAAATCCATTAGTTGTAGTAGCCAAGAAAGACAATTCAGTGAGACTGTGCATAGACGGCAGAATGTTAAATACTAGAGTCGAAAGCGACCAGCTGAGAACTGAAGCAGTGGAGGATTTAGTTCAACGTTTTCAGGGGCGGAAGTGGTTCTCAACAGTAGATTTTAGTAGTAGTTGCTCAACGTTAGTGAGGAAATTAGGTAGGACACTAGGTAGTTATTTCAGGTATGTATTGTTGACTCATGTGACGTTATTCAGGCTAGCCAGTGTTTTGTTGAGAGGTAGGAAGAACATGGAAGTTTGTAGCAACGATTGTTACGTAAGCCGTTGCCATCTTGTGCATTGGAAGGGAAAATGTCAAAGCTGTTTTTATTGTTTACTGGACCTTATGTCGTTTCGAAGAGGATAGGAAAGAATGCCTACTTATTGAAAGATCAGGAAAATTGTGTCATTGGTACATATAACATTTTCAATCTGAGGAAATATCATAGAAAAGAGCAAGTGCTGCAAGAAGGGCAGACTGCCGTGTGTTTATAATTAGAGTCGTGTCGTGGCTCTAAGGAATTGGTGGAAGTGAGATAAATCACTTGTGTTGCGTGAAACAAGAAGCAATATATATTGTGTTCTGTTATTGTAAGGGACTACAAGAACAAATGTAGCATGTAAATCCTGTATGACTGCACAGGACAATCAGAATGTTTATGTAACATTGCAAGTAGAGTGCAGATCAATCAAGGAAAATGAAAAGGGTATAATCATTATGTATGTAATTTGAAGGGTCATATATGTATATTCAGTGTATTTCCTGTTAAGTTTTAAAGGGAAGATTTGTGATTTCATCATTCATTACATTCTTTATGAAACCATGGGGACGTTTTGTAACGTAATCTTGATTACGGTACAAATTATTATTATTATTATTATTATTTTTAATATCATTGTGTAATTATTATTATTATTATTATTATTATTATTATTATTATTGAAATATCAAAGTTATATCGTTTTATTCACCCATTAATATCAAGGGAGGGGCCATACCATATTCACGTCATTACCATAGTCATATATAATATTGTCAAGTGCTTAGATTAAGAAACAGGGTTTTTATAGAGGTCTAGGGCTGTTTTATTAGTTAAATTGTAAAGACAGGACGGGCATGGTTGGAAGAAGTTACGGACGGTGAAGCAACATATTGCAAGAAAATGTATTTCTGGAACGAAGCCACGCTGACTGGAGACAAGGGCTTGGAGAAAGATTTCGGCGGAATATATATATGCGCAACGAGAGGAATAGCGGGTTCTGAGTGGAATATTTGAAGTACGCGGGCCTGTATTCCCGCTCGGAGAAGTTTTAGCGTCGCTTGAGGACTGAGAAATGCTTTGCTATAATTGGTCTGATGGGTCGCGGGCAAATTTATGCCGCGAAACATCGGGACCATTCAGAGTGTATAAAAGCCCAGCGCGACTTCAGCACTGGCTATTCTATAGATTCTATTCTGTCATTCACATATTCGATCACGCACTCACTCACTGACTTTGTGAGTCGTAGACTCTGTCAGTCCCTCAGTAAGATGGGACTTAGTGAATTCAATTAGCCTGGTTTGTTCAAATTTGCTTACCATGGTGATCAAACTCAGAAACAAGCAGCAACAACAACAACAACAAGAAGAAGAAAACATATGTTTTCAAAGGTCAATAAACGTGTGTTGGCGTAAGATCTCAAATTAGATTGCAAGCAGACCAACGAGATGGACTTTAAACCACAAGGCACCAGGTATGTGGACCGAGTTATTATCAACACAGAAGATCAGCGCTAGCGAGAAGACAGTCAATATTGCCCCGCAATTAGGGAATATTAATGCACATATTGTACACAGCTCGAAACCTCAGATCAAATGTTAATAATTTTGTTGTAAATAAACCAGTATTAGTTAAAATGTCTTGTTCATTGGGAGTTGAATATATAGGATAGTTGGAATGCAAAGAGTATCTCATAGAGCAAGTTTATTGCCCTACGCTCCGATGATAGATCTTGGCTCAAGGAAGGGAGCGGCCGTGGCTAAATAAAATTTTAATGTGTTATCTCTACGATAACTGGCGCCCAGTAAATCTAAATTAATAAAGTGTATGTCGTCTGTCTAGACAGGCCAATGCTAAATAAGAACGATGAGGTGGTTTTAAGGAGTCTTGAGTGTAATATCTGTAGAAACCTTATAAATGATCGCCCAACTTGTAGAGCGATATCCAACGACGAAGGTAGCCGTTACAGTAGGCTCCCTAGATTGAAAGCGCCCCGTCGATTTAGATGTAGCCCGTCGCGGGCGAAGTCACGGCCACCAATCCAGCAGTCAGCTTCTACGTACACTAATCCCAGTTGTGCACATACCCAGTCCATGCGGTCATTTACAGTCTTAACTCGCCTCAACGGAACATCTCCCCGCCGAACAATGCCACTCATTATAATTTTTGCATTTCTAAACTTGCTTTTAGCTTTTCTGCCTAGTTCGTAGAGCTCCCCCATGATGTAATCAGCTGTAGCACTCTTCTTCAAATCGTTCGTCCCAACATGGAGCAACAACACCTTAACTTTGTCACAGTCCTCTACATTTGCTTCTTCCACTTGTTGGGCAAACTGATCAATCTTAATCCCCGGGTAACACCGCACTTTCGCACCTGATTTCCTCGAGATATTCGCACTCCATCGTATCATAGAATCACCCATTATGATAACGTCATCCTCAGTTTGCTCCTGCACGCCCTCTTCCACACTTATCCCAGTAGAAAGCCGTTCAGTCACATCCTTCACCGTTTCTTCTGATTCACGAAGCTTTGCTCTAAGTTCTTGTATTATTTGATCCCTTGCTTTGATTTGCACCCTCAAACTGTCCGGTGTATCACATACTTTACAAAACCAATTTCCGACATCACAATCCTCCTTCTTGACCTTAATACAGCCGAAGTGAAACCATTTCTCACATAGTCCACACTCAACACCATTCTTCAATGTTTTACTGCACGTCGAACACTTTAAAGATGCCACTGGATCATTTGCCTGATTCACATTTGGAGTAACAGGCCCTGGATTCACTTCCACTCCACCAATAACTAACAAAGCAGCTATCACTAGGGCTATAAACCACAAGTTACTAGGTCCCGTACGCACACACAAACACCGGAAATCCCGACTACCCTTCGCATACCACAGCCCGATCCTCGCCCGATAACACTCCAGAGAACACCCCATTTCAGCACACCTGAGAGCTCGGGAAAAACACGACCTTTCACTTTGACTGCCAACTGCCATGCTTCGAAACATCAACCAACCAAAACTGTGCAACGGTACGCGTTTGGTGTTAAGTAAATTGATGAACAATGTGATTCACGCGACGATGCTCAAAGGAAAATTCGAAGGTGAGGAAGTTCTCATTCCGAGGATCCCGATGATCCCAACCGATATGCCGTTTGAGTTTAAAAGACTTCATTTTCCGATCCGTCTTGCATTCGCCATGACCATTAACAAATCACTAGGCCAATCCTTGAAAGTATGTGGTATGAATCTGGAATATCCTTTTTTTTTTTTTTTTTTTTTTTCATGGTCAATTATATGTGGCATGTTCACGGGTCGGAAAACCATCTGCGTTGTTTGTTTGTTCTTGCGCCTGATAATAAAACAAAAATGTCGTGTATCACAAGACACTTAATTGAAGAGTGCAACCTATGTACCAAAATACATGAACAATAAAGAATCATTAAAATACTTATTTTTTTTTATTTGTGTTTCCTAATTAAAAATGAACTTAATAAAATCGAAAATCTGCTTATTTATTGCCTCTAAGGCGGAACAGAGTTCGCCGGGTCACCTAGTATCTTAATATAAAATACCGGACTGTATGTAAAAAACAATTAAAATAAATAAATGAATAAATAAATAGAATAATAATATAAATAAATAGTCGTGCATTAATAATACCGTAGATTAATTTATAAAGGCACACACACGCGGTATAATACCGATTCTTCAGTTCTTAATACGCACGCTTAATCGCTAACAGATGCCTGAAAAGTGCAATGTGGGGGAAAAGACGATTTCGAGAAATTTGAACTAGTGAATCCTCGTACGAAAGAGAACGATTTACACTTATTATATGGGATCGTCGTTAAAATTGTGGTCAATGACAGCCGTTTAAATAGGTCAAAACTACGGAAATTTTTGATTTATGAGGGGACGTGATAGTTCAATGGCATTGTCCCCAATGTCTCATCAAAGTGGCTGGAGTTCGAATCCCAATAAATGTATGTGCGGTTTTCGAAAGGAGACGTCACGTCCCTTGGTCCCTTGGTTAAACTGTATGGCCTCATGTCTCATGAACAAAAGAGTAAAACTACAAGCTTGCATGAAAACTTCCTTCTGAAGAAACTTCAGCATTTGCAACAAGAAATCTCCTTCCCGGTTTCATGTACAACCTGGGCCGATAACCTAGATGTTAGGCCCCTTAAAACAACAAGTATCATCATCATGTACAACCGCACGAATTACAGCCTCTTAAACACTTATAAAATTTGCCGTGGAAATGAATATGTCCATTAGCAACGCCTCTAATATACTTTCAGTATGTGTGGAAAAAAACGCGCGCAAACGAGCTGAAAAAAATCGGATATGGTGCTCGGATTTCTGGAAATCACTCACTTCTACAATCGTCATGTAGGCTACCTACTAGCAGTAATGTACAGCTGTAGTTCAAATAAAATCTATTATTGCTATGGGTGAGGGTAATTGTTGGTTTAAGAAACAAAATCAAGGTAATAATATGCACGATAACCTATAAGTGCAGCATATGCCAATTGGGAAAAGAAAGACAAGGATCATGACAAACGGGAATATCAAAGACTCTCTCGACCTCAGCATGTTCTTATAGAACCCCGCGGCGTAGCCGTGCTCGTTATATCGTGCACCACGGCCATGACGTCAGCTGCAGCAAATCCGGAGATCGCAAGTTCGAATCCAGGCGCTGATAGCGGCTATCCCGAGTGTGATTTTCCCCCGTTCTTTTCATACTCCCTACAGGCAAATGCCAGGATAGTTTCTTACTTCAAGTGCTGGAGCACCTGTCCCTAATACAGTTGCACACACTACTACAGTTAGTTATCGTTGTTTAAAGGGGCGGAACAACACTACTATAGTCAGCACATAAATACAGGTTGTCAGACAAGTTTAACACACACCTGACTATATGGGGCTGATGACCAAGATGTCCCAAGCCGCTCAAATTAATTAACAAGTTCTTCTAGGCTACCGTTCGTGTCGGAAGAGAACAAGAATTGATCAGAAGAGGTCGGACAAGATAGATAAAAGGAAATAGCCTAGTACAATAGTATAAGCAATGTCAAACTCAGCTCCAGTTCCATGGATGCAAAATTACGTTCCACAGTATGTGAGCCCCTCGGGGTATTGTTGCTTTATTTTCGAAGCTGCAGGGGCAACCAATATTGTGCTCTGGGACGACAGAGCTCGAAGCATTGCTGCTCACCACCTCGTGTACCTGCAAGGGACCTTAAGAAGGAAAAGGAAGGGTTGGGAAAGAATGAATTGCGTAGTATAGCATAGCACTACCTCTTCCTCTCGCCTCAGGACCACTTGGCCACAGCAGGCACACAACTCTGATTTTACGCGTATTTCGATAGCTGCACTCTTTGCTCGCAGCCACAGTCATAACTACACCCACTTGCTACCCTTGGGATACCATTTCCAGTGCCTACTAAGTATTGAGTGAGAACGCTCTCTAGCATTTTCGGTCATTGAGGTACTAATCCAGTGAAACTGTATTTGAGTACACTTGTAAAATAAGGTACCGTCTCGGCAATGCCAGGTGGAGAGAGGTGACTTGGGAATAGCAGACCAACATTGTTTTCTATCAGATAGGGAATTCGAACCTTGGACCTTCAGACTGCAGCTATAATCCGACAATCTACTGCAGTGATTAACGATGCCTGTTATGTGTGTAAATAACGTTCTAAAATTCATCATGTAAGTAGCCCAACAACCATGGAGCTTGGAATAGAGAGACATGGCACACTCGATCCAAGCAATAACAGGGAAACCAGCGAGCATTTGTTTTGAACAACCTCTGCCTTTATTGCTACCTGTATGCAAACAACACAAGGAATATTTGCATAAGTTCCTCGTACACAACAGACCAAACAAATCCTGGGAGTATCATAAGACCTATAATCAGCAATAAAGACTGACTACTACAGAGGTATAAACACGCAGAGGCAGGGTGGATTTCAAGATCCATTTTTACACACATTTCTTATTTGAGCATTGTTCAACAACTCACAACTTCCAGAGCAAATCTTGATCCTATGTAGGCTTAGGAAACGGGGTTTTAAACCGTAAGATAAGAAAAATGACTATAGCAAATACGGAAGATATTTCCTGCTTGCATTAGGCGCCGAGGTACGCTATACACAATCACAGGTATTAGACAACAAAAGAACTTCCAAAAACGAAACTGAATTCATCCACACCACAATAAGAAACGCTACTAGGGAAATATAATGGGTACCCAACTTTTCATTCAGGCTTGAAGTTTAATATCATGAAAATTGAAATAAAAATGACGCATTTGTATTTCTAGGTACAAAATGCGAGCTGCATTTTCCTCCGTCCTGATTCCCAGCATCTGACTGCAGCATTACAACGCCTCACTCGTCGGCTAACAACAGCATCTACCGCAATGCTAACTCAAAATGCTGTCAACCTCTGCAGGACACTTGAAATTCCCAACTATGAAACTTCAATTGCAAATGAAGAGACTCTTCATTTATTGTTGTTTCATTTTAGAGACTTGGTCATCGTGATCATTTGACCCCGGGTACTTGGGTTTGGTTGTGTGCGTGCGTGTATATATAGGCCTAGATATAGGCTATATATATTTAATGAGAGAGAGAAAGTGTGATAACCTGTTTTATTAAGGTGCCTGGTGTAGTGTGTATTAGTAATTCAGGTGAGAATTGGGAAGGAGGCAGCCGTGGCCTTTAGTTAGGAACCATCCCATGTAAAACCACAGAAAACTACTTCCAGGATGGCTGGGATGGGAATCGAACCCACCTCTTCTCAGTTTTGCCTCAGGAGGCAGAGTGTACCCCGTTTCAGCCCTCAAACCAGAATTAAATTTCTTGGCAGAGCCGGGAAACAAATCCGGACTCCGGGGCGACAGCCAAGAATGCTAGCCACTATATCAGGAGGTGGACATCTTTATTTATGCACTGTAGATATATGCGGGTCTATACTATGTTATACGGCAACCATACATGCCATCTTTGATTAGGGTGTGACAGTCCGTCATTGAAATTCGCAAATATGCTACTGCATTTGCAAGAAGGAAAAAAAATCTTCATTAATACACTGTAGATGCCTGCGGGACAACGTTGTACGGCAACCATGCGGGTTTGATTGCGATTTGACAGTCGATCACCAGCGCGTCCGTGCGTAAATAGAAGCAAGTGGGGGACATTTTGAGCATTTATTGTGGTAACCGAGTAGATAAACAACTCAACTGAAGATTTATAACATTATTTATTACAGTGATAATGTGTAATTGTAGTGAAACATTTTTTCCTCCGACTTACAGTTCCAAAGTTATAGTCTGCCGAAGTCTAAAAATTGCCGACACCGGTCCCGTTCTAAACTATGCCCACCGCTCTCTCCGCAGTAACAATAGTAGCCTTGACTACGCAGCGTTGCATTTGCTGCGCTATAACTTTGGAACGGTAAGTCGGAGGAAACAAAAGTTTAAATAAATATTGCAGACAATTTTAGAGGAACAAATTTCTGATTCACTCGTTTGTGAAAAAAACATTTTTTCTAGGACAAAAAGTGAAAACACCTTTTTGGAAATTTTGGCGCCACCTAGCTTCTGCATTTCAAAACGTATGACATGACCTCAATGAGACAAATTGTAGGTGACAATGTCCTCTACATTTTTTGTTTAAAAAACTTTTCTTTAAAATACGTATATTCAGAGGAAAACGCTTTTCAATATTATTTTTTTTAGTTTTCCGACAACATGATACTACAAATTATTCCGAAATTTAGAGTTAAGCTTTTTTTTTGTACTTTTCTAACGATTTACAAAAAGTCAACCATAGCACGGTTTTTGGAACAAAACCATTCCAGCTGTACAGTACTACTTCTAGGGAATCGAAACCAGACATCCGGGGCGACAGCCAATAATGCTAGCCGCTACACCAGGATGTGGACAACAACATTGATGCACTGTATAGGATACCTGCCGACTGGCTGAGTGACGCAGTCGTAACGTTATCACCCACTGTTCCCAAGGTTGCAGGATCGAATCCTGGTGCAGTCAGCTGGCAATTGAAGGTGCGCAAATGCGAGGGAGTCGTGTCAGTAGATTTACTGGCACGTTAAAAATCCCCTTCGGGGCAAAATTCTGGCACGCCGGCGTCTCTAAAAGCCGCAGTAGTTAAAAGGGACGTCAAACCAATAACCATATTATATTAGATACCTGCGGGACTATAGGGCTCAGCTATCCCCATGATGTGAGCGAACACTGTTCCAGATCTCAAACCGGTATTTAATTTCAAAGCAGGGCCGGAAATCGAACCCAAGATTTTTGGGAGAGTAATATTTTCGTTATACTTCTTATAGGATAGGCATTGTAAAAACCCCGTACATGATTTGGATTGCCGAAATTATATAGAATCCTCAGCGAAACAGGGATTTTTGCCGCAATCAATCCCCTTTAACTCGTCCCTAAATACTGAAGCGAAGTAGGCCTAAGTAATATCAAACAGTAACCATGTAAAACAAGTAATTTCGTGACGAACAAAAGAGCCTACTTTTCATAAAATTTAAGATGCATGCCAAACTATAAGGTATATAATGCACATAAAACATTCGGTTGAAGTCCAATGGATAGTATGGACGTTACATACTGTTTGATATTGAATTTATCAGTGCGCATAAAATCATGTTGGGAACAATGTCATGTACAGGGTCTTTCATATAAAATAAGAGCGCCAAGCGGCGGCTTTGTTAACCGCTGCTGCGGTCACTTTGGCCGAGATAATGGCGCGCCAAGGCCCCCTGCTTTAAGCGTGTGTACAATCCTATATGATGCAGCGGCCTTGCTAGCGTGTGAACAATGCTGAAATCTTACCTTAGTTAGTTAGTTATTGTTGATGAAACCGAAACCCCTATAGTAATGAAAGCGCGCGCATAGTACATACGATGGCTGTTTTTTTTTCTCAAGTTCCGATGGACTGTATAAAAATAACAGATTGACATTACCAAACTTGACCTTGCAATAAGCGTGCAGTTGCTCAGTCGCCAGTCTAAACCTCAAGTGCTAACATGGTGAGACAGTTATCATTGCAACATCGTATTTTTTATGTAAAACTTATTTTAAGTACGAGTCGGCTCGGCGGGTACGTGATGCATTTGTTCAACAATTTCCTGATGAAGTGCCACCTTCACTAGCACAGATTCACGTAATTGCAATACTGGCTCGGTGCTCAGAAAAACATGCCCGCACGAACAGTTTTAACAGAGGATGAGCTAGATGACATTGGCGAGAATCTTGAACGGTCTCCGAATAAATCACTCACAAAATTAGCACAAGTAGGGGTTTCGGTTTCATCAACAATAACTAACTAACTAAAGTAAGATTTCAGCATTGTACACACGCTAGCAAGGCCGCTGCATCATATAGGATTGTACACACGCCAAGGTGACCGCAGCAGCGGTTAACAAAGCCGCCGCTTGGCGCTCTTATTTTATATGAAAGACCCTGTATGTGATGCTCAGAATTAATATGAAATATTACGATCTATTATAGTGCCAATTTTGGATAAAATCCATTTCTTAGTATAGAAGTCACATGTAATTAAAAATTGAAACTATCAGAAAGCTTAGAATCATGTTGGCAGAACTGAAGTATATTATTTATATTTGTACCAATTTTGGAATAGTTCGCATGCATAACTTCTGAGATATCCAACATAGAGCACAAATTTCACTTGCGATTTTTCAGCAGTTGGAAGCACTGACGTCAATTTCAAATATGGCCGTGAGATATTCAGGTATAGATCCTTACTCTTACCAAATTTGGTTTCGATAGCTGCAGCCGTTTAGGAGTTGATAGGGGGGGGGGGGGCACCGACAGACAACACACATTTTTTCCCGCATCGATCTCATAAGATAGTCTACTTTTTCCTCATTTTTGCAAAATGAGAAAAGTAGGCTAATAAAATAAAACTGAGGGAAACCTTACTCCGGTACCATGCTTTAAGTGCTCCCATGTATGTTATGCATTCTATAATATAAGGTGTGTTCAAAAAGTAACGAGCCGGAGGCATAATTACAGAAACCAGTACCTGTATGTTAGAAGCATTGGCCCTGGCTGTTGGGGCACTTGTCCCACTGCGACACGAGGCGGTGAATGGCTGTCTCATAAAATTCCCTGGGCTACGTTGTGAACCAGTTCCGCACGTACAGCTGGACGTCGACGTCCCAGGTGAATCGTTGGCCCCGCAGAACCCTTTTAGGGGTCCAAACATGGCATTATCAGAGAGAGAGAGAGGTCTGGACTGTATGGAGGATGGCCGAGAACCTCCCATTTGAATTTCTGCAGGAGTGCAGCGACTGTGTTGACCGTATGAAGTCGTGCATTGTCGTGGAGCAGAATGACCCCACGGGAGAGATTGCCTGGTCGTATTGTTTTGATCGCTTGGCGAAGGGTGGTCAAAGTTTGCGAGTAACGCTGGGCATTCACTGTTGTCCCGTGCGGCATGAAGTGTATCAGAAGGGGGCCAGCTTGGTCAAGGAAGAACGTCAGCATTACCTTTTCTGCACTCGTGTGGATGGCCTTGCCTTTTTTGCGTGGTGGTGACCCTGGATGCTTCCACTGGAGACTTCGTCTTTGGATTCTGGTTCGAAGTGATGACACCATGACTCATCTCCAGCCACCACTCGTGCCAGGAACCCATTCCCTTCCCTCGCGTAGCGCTGCAGATGACCAAGACGGTGGGCCATTCGACATGCTTCCTGGTGTGGTTGAAGACTGTGGGGCACCCATTGGGCACACACTTTGCGCAAGTGCAGTCGTTCCTTCCTGACGCTCAATCCGACCACGGCGGCTATGGCGTTCACTGTCACTCGGCGGTCCTGGGTAATGAGTGCATCAACCAGCTGGACGTTGTCATCGGTAATGCAGGGGGGTGCCCCAGACCGGGCATCATCGGCTAACGACACCGTCCTTCCCTGACGCGCTTGTGCCACGCCTTGACCCTTGCAAGGGACATGCAGTGTTCGCCGTACACTTGTGACATTCGGCGATGAATGTCCGTTCCCCCTAATCCTTCCGCTGTCAGAAACCGAACAACACATCTTTGCTCTTCGTTTGACGTCTCCATGTCACTGTTTGCAATGCGACTGGCAGCGTTGGACGATTGATGCATGCTGCTGCTCGCTTTGTATCGTCACTTGACGTGCACGCGTGCCCTCTAGCGATGGGCTGTGACCTTCCACGCTCTGGTCGGAACCACACCTCGTTACACACGCCACGATTAGCCGATGACGTCACCGGTTTGCGCGTGCCAGTCTCCGGCTCGTTACTTTTTGAACGCACCTTATACTTTATTAAGGTAGCCATGCACTCCGAAGAGAAAAAGTAATAAAAACTAAATCAAGAGAGTAATGAAAAGAGAAAGAGCCCTTTATATGCAACGTATACTTTCTGAGTCAGTTTTCAATGAAAGGAGACAAGAGACGGTTAAGCTTTAATGTTAAAACTTCACAGGAAAGCTATTTGTACGCAGGGTCATTAATTCCAAGACAATATACGATAAACTACTCACTGACATTGACGAAAACAGATAAGACGCCAGGTAACAAGTATCTCAAGCCAACTATAACATTCACTTTAGAAAAGACAACCACGGTAGGCCTATTGGAAGACATAGAAACGGCTTTTGGGAATAATAACTCCCCTTGGAGCGATAAAATGTGACCCTTTTCGAGGCGATGCCGTATTGTTATAAATGGCTAAACGCGACTGTTCTGGCAGCAGAAAATGTGGGTTCGTTCCCGAAGTATTAACTTCCATCTTCAATATGCTCCCCCCAGGGTCTCACGGCAAGTGGGACGTGGGTTGGCGTCCATGGGACCCCAGCTGCTTCCACATACTTGTGCCAGGCTCATTTCTGTCATCTTTCCTGTCGACCTCCTTTGGTCAACTCTTGTTCTCTTGCGACCACGACGATATTAGGGCATCCAAGGCCTAGAGAGTCTTTCAATTTCTCACCTTAATTGGTCCTTGTCTCAACTTTCCTGATGTCCTCATTCTTTGAGAGGTCAGAGATCTTGTTTTTCTTTTCATGATATCTCCTGCCTCCTGCTCAAGGCCCTAGAGGAGGAGGAGGGTGTATGTAGCTCCACCACTTATGGTGCATGATGGATAATGCTACGCACTCAAGGGCTCACAGCAGGTGAGTTCGGGATTTGGCGAACCCGAGGGATTCCTGAGCTGGGTCCGGGTTTCCCTTTTTCCCATTGCCTTTAGGCAGACCAACTCCTCTTCCCTTTCCTAGCTGCGTTTCATGGCTTTTCTTCCTTCCAAAACCCTCAATCCTCATTCTTCGGTGGTTGGGGATATTTATTTTCCTTTTCAGTTTTTATCTCTTTTTCAGTTGTTTTTTTCTTCCTCTAGTACGTAAGTTAGTTGTTAAGTCAGTAGTTAGTTTTAGTTGTAGGGTTCATGTCGTCATCTTTAATTTTTAATATCATCCCAACTATTAGGAGATGATAATCTCCATGTTAGGTCCCTTAAAACAACAATTATCATACTTGATCACCGACAACAACAAAAAGCATAGCCTGCACAAAATTAGCGTTAGATTTTTCCTGTATATTGGATACGAAGATGACAATATTGTTTACAGGATCCAATGAAGTACTGTATATAAACGTAAGATCCATTGCAAAGTGTCCAGAATTATAAAATATTTTCTTATTATTGTTTAACCAGGACTTGGACAGCATTGAAGAAGAAGAAGAAGAAGAAGAAGAAGAGAAGTAAAGAGACCGAAATTGGTGGAGGGGCCTCATTCGTCGACCCATTTAATAGATGGAACGACGTGGGATATGTATGTGTGTGTGTTAACCAAGCGATGTAGTACGAAAGGTGATATAACATAGAATAATTAACTTACCCAAGATCAGCGAATTTTAATCCCTTCTGTTAGTGTCAGCATTTAGGGGCTTGGGACATCTTGGTCACCAGCCCAGTACAATTCGGACTATGCGGGGTTCTTCTGATAATCTGGGTTATTGTGATGACTGTAGCAATGTGTGCAACTGTATTATTGGGGTAGATGCCATAGGATTTGAAATAAGGTACCAACCCGGCATTTACCTGAAGCGAGTATGAAAAAAAAACCGGAGAAAAGCTACACTCAGGATGGCCGCCGACATCGCTGCGATTAGAACATAGGATCTTCGAAAGCCAACTGCATAGTCCACACCGCTCAACTACGCTGGTGAGTCTTGCAGACTAGACTCCTAATAATGAAAATAAATGAATGAGCGTACGAACAGGAAGGAAGAAATCCACATAGACAACACGCAATGTCCTGAACAATGGAAAATATTCAACTTCAGGAACACACGTTTCCGAAACAGTGAGATACCCGCTTTATTGGCGTTCTTCATTTAATTTACGGAATAGAAGATCCCACATGTTGACACCCAATCAGGGGTTCTTGTTCCATTAAGAACCAGCTATTTCTACGACTTCTACTCATTGACAGTGTTAAGAATTGTATCTCTTGCTTTGTTCCATCTAATTCAGACGGTCGCCCTTATGTAACAAAAGTAGACCGTCCACAAAGCTCATTTACTTCAAACTTCTCAGAGGGCGCAGTGCCAACCTTGTTCCTTTGGCATATTGTCAGCACTGCGAATCGTAACCTGGATTCCCGTGTACGTCTAATAAGCTAGCGGCCATAATCAGATGTGTTACATGGCTGCTGTTTAAGCTCACAAATACGATCGCATGAGACATGGATACAATTAACACAGCGTCCCTAAAAACTGATCACCAAAGCATATATTGTAATTGAACCAGATTATATTAAAAAAATAACTGATTTCAACTGATTCGAGCTCTTACAACAAATGAATAAGTTAGAGAACCCTTCAACTTCTATACAGTGAATAAGAATAAAAGTTCACATTCAGTATGTACATCAACTGTCTTCGAGTTGATATAGATACCATGACTTAGAAATAGAGAACCATCCTTGCATTTTAGCTGAATGAATGTGGGGAAGGAGTACCTTACACAATAAAGCCACTTTCAGCGCCGGTATTTGAACCATGTGGCTGAACTATTCACGCATCCAGTCAATATGATACGTGGCTACTCGGGCACTCGGGCCGAACGAAAAGAATACATAATGAGAAGTGTGTTATGTTGTGATGGATAGTACCAAATAGCTAGTACGCATGTTCTTTACTGAACATCTTGTTATAAGAATACCCATGAGCCTACTTTCTCCTCAATTCATGGGCATTGTTATAACTCTTTGTCCTTTTCAAGGAGTATAATAGAATGTTGGTTGTAGTAGCTTGTTGAAATACAACGTGTTATACGGATATTAAACATGAAAATGTAAACATGAAAATGAGGTGCCCATTGCTAGTGCTACCTCTGTACAAAATTTCATTCAATTCGGTATCACCGTGTTTGAATTGATATGGTGAATCGATTTGCACACATACATGGCCGCCATCGGAAAACTATTGGGCTGATGACCTTGTAGTTCAGTCAAAAGATGCTTCCCACAAAAAGGTATGTTGTTGCAAAATGTGGTAGAGAACAAATAAGTAGGTTAGTCGTAATTTGATTTAAGCTCTTAAAATTTGGGTGGCCACCATTCCGTTTCCGTCAAGATGGCGGCGATATAAAACATGACCCTGACGTGCCCTTTGCTAGTGCTACCTCTGTACCAAATTTCGTTCAATTCGGCTTTACCGTGTTTGAATTGATAGGCGGAATCGATTTGCACACACACACATGGCCGCTATATGCACACTATTGGACTGATGACCTTGTAGCTTGGTCAAGGAACGCTTCTCACATAAATGTATGTTATTGCAAAATTTCGTAGAGATCAGATGATTAGGTTGGTCGTAATTTGATTCAAGCTTTGAACATTTGGGTGGCCGCCATTACGTTTCCGTCAAGATGGCGACGATATAAAACATGACAGTAAGTAGCTTTTGCAAGTGCTACCTCTGTATCAAATTTCGTTCAATTCGGGTTCACCGTGTTTGAATTTATAGGGTAAATCGATTTGCACACATACATGGCCGTTATCTGCAAACTAATGGGCTGATGACCTTGTCGTTTGGTCAAAAGATGCTTCCCACACAAAGGTATGTTGTTGAAAACTTTAGTAGAGATCAAATGATTAGGTTGGTCGTAATTTGATTTAAGCTTTTAACATTTAGGTGGCCGCCATTACGTTTTCATCAAGAGGGTGGCGATATAAAACATGACACTGCGATGCCCTTTGCTAGTGCTACCTCTGTACCAAATTTCGCTCAATTCGGTTTCACCGTGTTTGAATAGATGGGGAAATCGATTTGCACACATACATGGCCGCCATCCGCAAATTATTGGGCTGATGACCTTTTAGTTCGTTCAAAAGATTCTTCGTACATAAAGGTATAATGTTGCAAAATTTGGTAGAGATCAGATTTATTTTGCCGTGTGACCTCCTAAGAGGCAGGTCTTTCTAGTCGACGCCCGTGGGCGACCTGGGCGTCGGGATGACAGATGGAATGGATGAAGATGAATGAATGAATGAAACTGGGCAAGGATGTGGAAGGAAGCGGCCGTGGCCTGTCAGAAGGTACCGTCCCAGCATTTGCCTGGTGTTGAAAATGGGAAACCACGGAAAACCATTTCAAGGACGGCCGACGGTGGGGCTCGAACCCACGCGTCTACCGAGTCAGCAGAGGGCTTGGCCCCATGGCCTAATGCTGCGCTTTAGCCAGCGTAGCCACTACTGCCGGTTACAGAGATCAGATGATTAGGTGGGTCGCAATTTGATTTAAGCTTTTAACATTTGGGTGGCCGCCATTACGTTTTCGTCAATATGGCGGCGATATAAAACATGACACTGAGGTGCCCCTTGCTAGTGCTACCTCTGTACCAAATTTCGTTCAATTCTGTTCCACCGTGTTTGAACAGATAGGGGGAATCGATTGCACACATACATGGCCGCCATCCGTAAATTATTGGTCTGATGACCTTGTAGTTAGGTCTAAGGATTCTTCATACATAAAGGTATAATGTTGCAAAAACTGGTAGAGATCAGATGATTAGGTTGGCCGTAATTTGATTTAAGCTTTGAACTTTTGGGTGGCCGCCATTACGTTTTCGTCAAGATGGCGGCGATATAAAACATGACACTGAGGTGCTCTTTGCTAGTGCTACCTCTGTACCAAATTTCGTTCATTTCGGTTTCACCGTGTTCGAATTGATAGGGGGGGACAGACATTCAGAGTACACACACTCTCTCTCTCTCTCACACACACACACAGACTCACACACACACAGACACACATTTTTTCGCCCTGTGTTGATCTCATAAGTCTACTTTCATTTTTTGCAAAAAGGCGCAAGGGCAACTACAAAGTTATATTTATATATCAGCACCGTCGCGGGCAGGGATTTTCCGCTCGGCTGGGCCCGTGCATCGGCCAATCACGGCTGATGTAATTCCGATGCAGCTGAAAAGACGAGAGCGCATAAAGATAACAAGGGGGATAATATCAGCCGTGGTCGGCCGATGCACGGGAAACGGCCCAGTGGAATATCCCCACGCGCGATGGTACTAATATAGATATAGGCTAACCCTGTATAAAACAAATAGGGACGGAACCCGAAATGGGAGAGGCCCCCACCACGTCCGTTCAAGCCAACCTCCAGTCTACCCATTTATTTCATAAGAACACTAACACATTATTCACAAACCAGAAAATAAATGATTTTCAATATATCATGTGTCTTGATGTACATCGGTTGAAATTATTTTAAAACTAGCAACCCGCCTCGGCTTCTCCCGGTATCTTTAACGGTTTTTCCAGCGTAAGCTTAAAAGGCACACTGACGGCAGATCCCAGACGCAAATCAGAAAAACCGAGGTAAACAGCGAAACTCCGAACACATATACACTTCTCTGAAGTCTTAACTCGACTCGATAGTTTGATGCTGGCCGAAGCTGGGGTGATAGGCTCGCTAGCTAGTAAATTCACTCCGTAACAACTAATTTAAATTTCCACTGTAGCGGCTTCGGTGGCGTAGTCGGTAGCATGCTGAGCTTCTATGCCCAACATAGCGGGTTCAAACCCGGCCAAAACCGTCGGATTTTTTAAGAGCGTTAAAACCCCTCAGTATGCCTTCCTTCGGAGGTGAAGTAAAGCCGGCGGTCCCATGTCATAGATTTAGGGCATGTTAAAGAACCTTCCACTAATTGCACCTGTGTGAAGCTAAATTGGATAGGTTAATGTAAACAACGCTCTTAGGTTTCTACGTTCGTTGCCAAAAGCCGACTGTGGTGGCGTCTAGTAGCTATGTTGTGAACTTGGCCTAGTAGTCGTTGACGGTGGCGCTTGGCGGCAAAAGTAGGAACTATTTGAAAAATTCTAAGTTGCAGTACTTAAATTTAAAAAAAAATCCTCTCGGCACGCCGGAAGGCGGAGGTAGATTTCACCGGGCAAACTAGGGGATAGGCTATAATAGGCAAAATATGCAGGTTTTCGTAGGAGGATGAGACCTCATTTATTGCGAGAAAGTATTTTACAATTGGAGGTTAGTTAACATTTTGTCGTCTTTCTATGCATGGGGATGGTAACCTTCTTGTCATTTGGGGTTCATTTTTATACTTGTGATCACACTGTCCTTATGCAAGGTTTGGAACTAATGTGTAACTATCTAACAGTTTGTTACTTCTTCACGCAAAATTTTATCTCCCGCAGAGATGTTGGTTAGTTCCTCAGTTTAGGGACTGCGACAAGGTGGTCATGTAACCCCGTGTACATTGGGTGTGTGTAGAATCTGTCTGATAAACGGTGTTATTTGTGATGACTGTATTAGTCTGTAATTCAGGTAAGGTCTGCAGACGGTCAATTTTAAGTAGTAGTACCTAATTTTGTACCAAATACTAACATCAACAACACCTAGCTGTGAACTTGGCTGCTAGATGCCACCGCAACCAGCAACTTGCAACGAACGTTGTAACTTCCCCTCCGAAGGAAAGCATGCTGACGGATTTTTAGCGCTCTTAGAAAATCCCGCGACTTTGGCCGGCTTTGAACCAGCGACCTTAGGCATAGAAGTTCAGCATGCTACCAGTTAGCCGCTTCCCTAATAGTCAGATGGAACAAGAAGTTCCGTGACGAACTAAAGAGCCTACTTTTCTTAAAATTAAGATTCATGCCATAGATTAATCTACAGTATATGAAACTATCTAGAATAATGACGAAATTAAGTGGGTAATATCGAAATGTCTTAATTAGTTCAAAATAAGGTATACTAGGCATAATGTAGCCTAATAGAGCAATACAGTTGGCAGCTCTGGTGACTGAATATATTCTCACTTCCATCTCCTAAGGTACAGAATACAAAATGTGGTTGAAGTTCAAAGGACGTTACATGGATTTAGACATTGGATCTATTAGTACACGTAAAAGCATGTTGGAAACAATGTCATGCGAGTGCTGGTCAGAAATAATCTGAAATATTATATCTTTTTGTACCAATTTTGGATGAAATCCATTTGTTGGTATAGAAGTTACATGTATTTAAAAATTGGTCCTATCAGCAGGCTTAGAATCATGTTGGTAGAACTGACGTATATAAGTTACTCCAAATTAATGTAAAATGTCAGGTAATTTACGTGTGCATAGTTTAAACCTGTCGGCTTGCATACTTTCAGATATATTGGTATTTAGATAAAATAATAGAGATAACATTTATTGACAGTTGGCAGCCCTGGTGGCTCTTAAGAATACACTCAGTCATACCTGTTTATGTACACATATTACATACAAAATTTGGTTGAAATCCAATTGATAGTGTAGAAGTTATATGCATTTAAATATTGGACTTATCAGAAGGCTTAAAAATATTTCGGCAACGCTGTCATGTATGGCCACCTGGAAATTAAACTGAAATAGTATTATCTACATGTGTGCCAATTTTATAATAGCTCCCATGTATACCTTCCAAGATATCCAACATGGAGCTCAAATTTCTAGTGCGTTTTTTTAGCAGTTGGTAGCACTGGCAACTTTTTCAAATATGGGCCTGAGATATTCCGGTATACAACTTTACTCATACTAAATTTGGTTTCGATTGCTGCAGCCGTTTAGTAGTTGATAGGGGGGGGGGACACACACACACAGCCAGACAGACAGACAGACAAACAGAAGGACTGACAGACAGACAGAAGGACAGACACATTTTCCCGGATCGATCTCATAAGTCTACTTTTTCCTCATTTTTGAAAAGTGTGAAAAGTAGGCTAAAAATGAATGTGATCTCGTCAATGGCGTTGTCTTGGCAACCTCTGATAGATCATCCCTTATCAATTTAAAAGCGTTGTTATGGTAACCTCTGATGGCACTTGGCATTTTTAGCCTACTTTCGATTTTTGCAAAAAAATGAAAGTAGACTTATGAGATCACTACAGGGCGAAAAAAAGTGTGTCTGTCTGTGTGTGTGTAAGTGTGTGAGTCTGTGTGTGTGTGTGTGTGTGTGTGTGTGTGTGTGTGTGTGTGTGAGTGTGTGTACTCTGAATGTCTGTCCCCCCCTATCAATTCGAACACGTTGAGCGCAAATTGAACGAAATTTGGTACAAAGGTAGCACTAGCAAAGGACACCTCAGTGTCATGTTTTATATCGTAGCCATCTTGACGGAAACGTAATGGCGGCCACACAAATGTTCAAAGCTTCAATCAAATTACGACTAACCTAATCATCCGATCTCTACCAAATTTTGCAACAACATACCTTTATGGGGGCAGCATCCTTTGACCAAACTCATAGGTCATCAGCCTAATAGTTTGCGGATGGCGGCCATCTTTGTGTGAAAATAGATTGCCCCTATTAATTCGAACACGGTGAAACCGAATGGAACGAAATTTGGTACAGAGGTAGTACTAGCAAAGGGCACCCCAGTGTCATGTTATATATCGCCGCCATCTTGACGGAAACGTAATGGCGGCCACACAAATGTTCAAAGCCTAAATCAAATTACGACTAACCTAATCATCCGATCTCTACCAAATTTTGCAACAACATACCTTTATGGAGGGAGCATCCTTTGACAAATCTAATACGTCATTAGCCTAATAGTTTCCGGATGGCGGACATCTTTGTGTCAAAATCGATTATCCCTATTAATTCGAACACGGTGAAACCGAATGGAATGAAATTTGTTACAGAGGTAGCACTATCAAAGGGCACCCCAGTGTCATGTTTTATATCGCCGCCATCTTGACGGAAACGTAATGGCGGCCACCCAAATGTTCAAAGCTTAAATCAAATTACGACTAACCTAAAAATCGTCCGATCTCTACCAAATTTTGCAACAACATACCTTTATGAAGGGAGCACCCTTTGACAAATCTAATAGGTCATTAGCCTAATAGTTTGCGGATGGCGGCCATCTTTGTGTCAAAATCGATTACCCCTATTAATTCGAACACGGTGAAACCGAATGGAATGAAATTTGGTACAGAGGTAACACTAGCAAAGGGCACTCCAGTGTCATGTTTTATATCACCACCATCTTGACGGAAACGTAATGGCGCCCACACAAATGTTCAAAGCTTAAAACAAATTACGACTAACCTAATCATCCGATCTCTACCAAATTTTGCAACAACATACCTTTATGAAGGGAGCATCCTTTGACAAATCTAATAGGTCATTAGCCTAATAGTTTCCGGATGGCGGACATCTTTGTGTCAAAATCGATTACCCCTATTAATTCGAACACGGTGAAACCGAATGGAATGAAATTTGGTACAGAGGTAGCACTAGCAAAGGGCACCTCAGTGTCATGTTTTATATCACCGCCATCTTGACGGAAACGTAATAGCGGCCACACAAATGTTCAAAGCTTAAACCAAATTACGACTAACCTAATCATCCGATCTCAACCAAATTTTGCAGCAACATACCTTTACGGAGGAAGCATCCTTTGACAAATCTAATAGGTCATTAGCCTAATAGTTTGCGGATGGCGGCCATCTTTGTGTCAAAATCAATTACCCCTATTAATTCGAACACAGTGAAACCGAATGGAATGAAATTTGGTACAGAGGTAGCACCAGCAAAGGGCACCTCAGTGTCATGTTTTATATCGCCGCCATCTTGACGGAAACGTAATGGCGGCCACACAAATATTCAAAGCTTAAATCAAATTACGATTAACCTAATCATCCGATCTCTACCAAATTTTGTATCAACATACCATTATGGAGGGAGCATCCTTTGACCAAACTAATAGGTCATTAGCCTAATATTTTGCGGATGGCGGCCATCTTTGTGTGAAAATCGATTCCCCCTATTAATTTGAACACGGTGAAACCGAATGGAACGAAATTTGATACTGTTAATGTTATTGGTTTTACGTCCCTTTTAACTACACTGGCTTTTAGAGACGCCGGGGTGCCGGAATTTTGCCCCGAAGGGGATCTTTAACGTGCCAGTAAATCTACTGACACGGTTCCCTCGCATTTGCGCACCCTCAAATGCCAGCTGACTGCGCCAGGTTTCGAACCTGCAACCTTGGGCTCAGCAAGCGAGAACGTTACCCCTGAGCCACGCAGCCAGACATACAGAGGTAGCACTAGAAAAGGCCACCTCAGTGTCATGTTTTATATCACCGCCATCTTGACGGAAACGTAATCGCGGCCACCCAAATGTTAAACGCTAAAATGTAATTACGACCAACCTAATAATCTAGTCTCTACCAAATTTTGCAACAACAAATCTTTATGTGGGAAGCATATTCTGACCAAACTGCTAGATCATCAGCCCAATAGTTTGCAGATGGTGGCCAAGTATGTGTGCAAATCGATTCCCCCTATCAATGCAAACACGGTGAAACCGAATTGAACGAAATTTGGTACAGAGGTAGCACTAGCAAAAGGCACCTCAGTGTCATGTTTTATATCGCCGCCATCTTGACGGAAACGGAATGACGGCCACCTAAATGTTAAAAGCTTAAATCAAATTTCGACCATCCTAATAATTTGATCTCTACCGGATTTTGCAACAACATGCCTTTTTGTGGAAAGCATCTTATGACTGACTACAAGGTCATCAGCCCAATAGTTTGCAAATAGCGGCCATGTATGTGTGCAAATCCATTCCCCAGATCAATTCAAACACGGTGAAACCGAACTGAATGAATTTTTTTTACAGAGGTAGCACTAGCAAAGGGCACCTCATATTCATGTTTAATATCCCTATAGCACGTTGTATTTCAACAAGCTACTACAACCAACATTCAATTATACTCCTTGAAAAGGACAAAGAGTTATAACAATACCCATGCATTTAGGAGAAAGTAGGCTATATGTTCTTTACTGAACATCTTGTTTAAAATTCCGAAATCATTTTTCTCATCCCTTGGCGTAATGGTGGGTCATATCAAAAATTCATTCAGACAAAAGTTTTAGGTAATTATTAGGGGAATGTTATCCATTTTGTGCGGTTTTGATATTGTGCCTATTGAGAGAGATATGATTAATGTTTCCCGAAAAACCCACTTTTTTCCACCCCTTTGGTCAATGGTTGGTGCTATCAAAAAACGTATTTGACATAAATTTTTGGCACTTATCCGACACATATTATGAACTTTGAATGGATTCGATATTTCACGTATTAAGAGAGTTATAGCGAAATTTCACTTTTTCGAAAAAAGCCCCCCATTTTTACCCCCTTCGACCGATTTTGCCCATTAACGAACTCGACCGAGATTTTATAGGGATACATATTATGTAAAAAATTCAAAGTGATTGGTACAAAATTACGGCAGTTATCGTGTCCACAAAAAACTGATATATATATATATATATATATATATATATATATAGTTAGATAGATACATATACACATAAATTATATATAAACTTTTGAACTGACGGTGGTTTTGGGGTCTGGGGGATGTGAAACGCGAAGATATGTCGAAATTTTCCGGAAGTCGAAACATGGTACCCATTGCAATAGTTAGCTTTCTAATGAAATCTACCTAAAAAAAACAGATAACACACACTAATACAGTCTTCACAATTAACACCGGTTATCAGACAGATTCTACACACACCCAAAGTACACGGGGCTACATGGCCGCGTTGTCGCAGCCCCTAAACTTAAGAACCAACCAACCAAATTTCCACTGAATGGAGATTTTTGGAAGAAATGAAAACGTAAAAACACTTATAGTGGGCGATGTATTAAAGATGCTGTCGCGGACTTTTCTGTACAACTTTTCATGCTGAACAATTCTTACACTCATAGTATATAGATAGTTTTAACTGTTTACCCAGCGTAAGCTTAAAAGGCGCACGAACAGCTGGCTTTTCTTCGACTCGATTCACTGAAATCGTTACTGCTCGGCTTTTGGTCATAAATGAATGTATTTCTACAGAACCCTTCCTCGAGAAAACCGTATAAAAATCCATCCAGTGGTTCTCGAGATTACCCGTTACAAGGATCAGGGACGTTGTTTTATACTATGTAGAGATAAATATAACAATGAACATAATACTGTAGTAAGAATAATGGATATAAAAATGACAGTACTGTATAAGGAACCAGATAGAACATCACACAAGATGACTGCAAGAAGCCAGGAGGGACTTTCAACTATCAGTGTCACAAAGCACGTTTTCGATACTGGTGGTGGGAGACCACAGACATGACTCACTGGGCTATTGTTTACCTTGGCACGTCACATCGCCCTCACAATCGAGCCAGCTCGCGTAGCAGCAGCAGCACATCATGTTTTCAATGTGCTGTAACTTGTATGTTGAATAAGTGAAGGCAAGTACATAACGATATCAACCACCATACCTCTGCGAGGTAATTCAAACACTCCCGTAACGTAGGCGTGCGTTTTTAGTTGGGCCCCACCATTGCAATGGTGATCTGGGAGCTGAAAGTTGACAGCTGCCATCCTGAGTCTGGTTTTTCTCTGGTCCAACCCTTCAGGCAAATGTCGTGTCTTATTTCAAGACCTGGGACACCTCTCCCAATCCAAGACCCAAATAATCACAGTTACACACACTAATAGGATAACTATCGACAATCAAGAATTTGAGAATGTGAAGCAGTTCAAGTACTTGGGAAGCTTGCTGACAAAAGATGCTCAATGCACAAATTAAATTCGCGCCAGAATCGCCATGGCCACAGCCGCATTCTACAAGAAAAGGACTCTGCTCACCAGCAAGTTGAGTTTAGAACTAAGGAAGAAATTGGAGAAGTGTTACATCTGGAGCATTGCACTGGACGGGGCAGAGACGTGGACAATGAGAAAAAGGGAAAGAAAATACTTAGAAAGTTTTGAAATATGGTGCTGGAGGAGAATAGAGAAGATCAAGTGGACAGATCGGGTGACAAACGATGCTGTACTGAGAAGAGTAGGTGAGAAGAAAACTTTTCTGAATACAATTCTTCAGAGGAAGGCCAACTGGATCGGGCACATACTTAGACATGAGGGGCTCATGCACGACGTCATTGAAGTGAAGATCAAAGGAACAGGGGCGGATCTAGGGGAGGGCGACCGCCCAGGGCCTGGGGGCCCCGCGCCATGATTTTGTTAAATTTAATTAATTAATTTTACTTTTCAAACTAATTTATATATTTATTTATTTATTTATTTTCAGTGCAGCTATGACCTCTGTTGACCGTTTAGCAAGTTTAGATTTCGGTGAAATAATAGAAGACTTCAGCCGGAAAAAAAAAGTGGCAAAGTAATATTTTATTGTTTACATAATCTTCTTCAAGGGGACTTAAAGGTTTCTTTCATATTATTAAAAAAAATTACTGTAGTGTACTCAAAATATTGTAACTATTCTTTATTTTATTATTTTTACAAAACTACTTTCCATTTGATTTCATATTTCTTTATTTCCTATTGTTGTGGGCCCCGCCTTATCATATCGCCCATGGCCCCACAAGGACTGGATCCACCACTGCAAAGGAACGACAGGACGGGGAAGAAGAAGAATTCAACATCTAGATGATATGAAAGATGGAAGGAGTTACAGCAGACTGAAGAAAGAAGCTGAAGACCGGGAACGTTGGCATCAGAAATTCTCTGTACGAAGACATGGACCTGCCACTAGGCAGAATACCGTATAATAATAATAATAATACACACAACTACTGCTCAAAGAGCAGCAAGACTCCTAATTAAACATTAGAAAACAAACAATATATTGTCCCTGAAAGCTCCTTAAAGTCGCAGATTTAGCAACACAAATTCTAAATTGGCAACACTGGATACGATGCCTAATATAAATAAGTTACACGGTTACTGATTAGCAAAGAACCGTCGCTGTTGACTAAAGAACTATTTTCACGATTGTTGTTCTACTAAACGGTTCGATTCCCACCTCAGTCATCCTAAAAATGGTCTTCAGTGGTTGCCCACTTTTAAACCAAACCAGTTCCTGGCCGCTCCTTTCCCACCCATAGCTTCTATTTACAAATACACATACTACTATACACATAATAATAATAATAATAATAATAATAATAATAATAATAATAATAATAATGTTATTGGTTTTACGTCCTTTTTAACTACTGCGGCTTTTTAGATACGCCGGGGTGTCATAATTTTGTCCCGAAGAGGATCTTTAACGTACCAGTAATTCTACTGACACGGCTCCCTCACATTTGCGCACCCTCAAATGCCAGCTGACTGCGCCAGCATTCGATCCAGCAACCTAGGGGACAGCAGGAGAGAACGTTACCGCTGAGCCACGCAGCCAGTTTTACTATAGACACCATAATAACACAGGTTATTAGCCAAACTCTAATTACACTGTTATTGATGAGCAAAGAACCGTCGCAGTTGATTAGATAATTTATCTCACGATTGTTGTACTAGTACATAGCACAGAAAGGTATGAATTCACGACTAGCAAAATTATGAGATATTCTGTAAGTGTTACGCATACGCACTGCATTGGTGTTAAAATGTCCAATAGCACGATAAATTACTGCAAAGTCGGCAACATTGCTTAGCCTTCAGCTGCGAGACGTATCGTCGGACTAAAAAGAATGTATAATGCCAAATTGTTGCTTCATGTAGGGGTTAGACATCATGGTCATCTACCACGTGTACACGTGTGTCAGTCTTTGCAAGCTTGGCGTGACATCTATGTTGCGTCGCACGCCGGCAGGCTGGTTTCTGACTCTCTTGGCTGGGCTGCCTACCCTCAGATAGATAGGCTAGTGCCCAAGATAACTGCTCTCACCAGGACAGCGCACGACACCATCATATAAGTAGCCAGTACAATACAACCTGTATTGACCATTTAACTACAATCACATATTCACTCTAAACAAGCAAGTTTGGAGATCAATCACCAATTCCAGTATTTTAACAAAACATCACATAGACCACAACTAAGAAAATATTGACGAGTTGAATTATCTCAACGCATACTGAAACTAAATAAGTGTACATATTGTAAATATTTTCACCCATATTTTTAGCCTATTTTCATTTATGAAAAAAAAAAATAGGCTTATGAGATCACCTTTTGTCCGTGTGTCTGTCTGTGTGTGCGTGTGTGTATAAACGGCTGGAGTGATTTCAATGAAACTCGGTAAGTTCATAGCACTATTCCGGACTACCCCGACCGTGCCCTTAAAATTTTGTTACGTCTCACCAATCCAACATGGCGGCTGTGCGAAATATTTCACCAGCATTCAATATCTCCTACACTATTACCGATATCACCCTGGAATATTTTACGGTGATAAAGGGAACTACTAGAAGTTCACCTATGTGACTTTTGAAAACCTGGTAACTACAAAACCGATATGGTGGCCAAGCGAAGTTGCGACTTTTAAATAGACGTTTCCCGCGATTTAATCAACCAAAAGCAATAAAACTTGGTACAGTATATGTTTATACACATTGTAATGTACCGACATCTAACTTTGTTCAATTGTTTACATAACCTCAAGATGGTGGCTGTGCGAAATATTTCACCGGCATTCTATATCTCTGAAACTATTAGCGGTATCATCCTGAAATTTTGTACGAAGATAAAGGGCACTACTGGGAGTTCCTCCATAAGACTTTCAAAAACCGGTTAACTACAACACGAATATGGCGGCCAAGCGAAGTTGAAAATTTTAAATCATCCAAACGCAATGAAACTTGGTACAGGAAATGTTTATACACATTTTAATGCACTGGTATTTAATTTCGTTCAATTGTTTAATATAACCTCAAGATGGCGGCTGTGCGAATTTTAAAATTAAGTTTTTTTTGTGTCGTAATCTTGCGACCGAAGTGAAAGTTTGAATAATGAACCTACACAATAATTTTCCTTTAATGGTACATGACTCTATGGCCTATGCAGTACATATAACAATCCAACATGGCGACCATCCGAAATATTTAGATGCATCTCAATATCTACGAATCTATTACAGCAATCAAACTGAAATTGTGTATGTTGATAGATGCAATTAACATAAGTAGGATATATGAAAATCGGCTGTATAGTTCTTCACGGAACTACTTGTTTGACATAAATTTTAGGCCCTAAGTGTAATGGAACTGATGACGATCGCTTGACGATCGAAACTGGTCATCCAAGTGTATTTATTAATCTCATGTAATTTTTTTTTCAGGATTAGGGAATAACCCATCTCTTTTGGGAAAAACTCGTGTTGACCGACTGAAAAGCATCAAACTTTCGTTGTATAACATATGGCAAAAAGAGATGGAGAAAAACCACAGCAGAGTGTAAGATAGTAAACGAGGATACGTACTGTAAGTGGGATTTAAAAAAAAAAACATGAAGCAACTAGAAGAACGGTTGCATAAAAAAGTGAGTATGTTTGCATAAGTCATGGTCATTAAACAAAAAGGCTTCATGCCAATATATGCATTGCTTAGACCTACGTAGAGTTGTATGCTGAATTAAACAACAGATGGCGAGTTAGTTAGTTATTGTTGATTTATTGGGCGGAACAGCGAGGTCATCTGCCCCTCTTAAAGATAAAATTATACAAATTTAGATAAATTTAAAAATTAAGAGTTGGATGCCCACGTGTTTTTAATGCCTACAATTAATAAAACAAACAAAAAATAATTATAGTACAAAACAAAAATATAAGGAAGAAATCTGAATTTAAAAAACAAGAAATGTGTGATTTCAGTTTTCTTCCGACAATAATTTGGTATAAATGTTTGGTTTTTATTATTTTCACTTGTGTGAGAAAATCCATCTAGGCTAAACTATTTGAAAGTTTTACATTTCGATGAAAATACTGCATTAGCTGAAAAAATGCTAGAATGAAAGATAACTGTCAACAATTATAGCGGCCCGTTAAATGCACCGAGTATAGGTCTACCCAGTAAATACGCTTCCCCTTAACTCCGAGATCTTCAAGCCGAATCACGGAGAACAGGGCAATAATGCTCCAAGGAAAGACGTCACAGAGCATAGGGAGTTTTCGTCTATATTACACATCATAACAACAGGATGATGCCACGAATCAACAAGTGTGAGAGAATGATGACGAATCGAATATTTCAGCTCCAGTCTGACGCTGTGACAGTCACGTGCTTAACTCCATTTCGGCTCATTCGTGAGTCAAAGACTGTTCATTCCGGTCATAGCGTTCCCCATACTACAGTACTGTATGTCTCCAAGGCCATATATTAAAATATACAGACGCACGTATATCCGGTGAGGATATAATATTCATTTTTTTTTTTACTGCATGAAGAAGAGCTAACATTGCTCTACAGTCTTCTTACCACAGGTAAGGGGATTTCCCATATTGTGGGTGACCGAATGTCCCAGTACTGTAATCCGGAACTGATATTGCCGGTAACGAGGGCTCGATAACGATAATTCTCGACATTCTCGCTTGCCTCAAGACACTGAGGCTTGTTGTGTAAGGATTCAATGGAAATTGTTCATTCCGCTGACTGGAGTCTGCGAATATTAGAATCCACCCAACCTCAACGGTGTAATATTAACATACTATATTGAGCATTTCTTAATAACATATCGAAGGAGATTTTGATCGTCAGTGCTTGCATCGCGTCTAATGATATCCCTCAGTATTATTTGGTCATTAAATTTCAGCAAAAGAAAAACATATTAAGATATTTTTCGTGTAATGCCACATTCAAGCACTATGGAACTTGCATGGAATGGAACCTGAAAAATCATGCACTCGCTATATTACTCGTACTAGTGCCCCTGTGATGCAATTGAGTTCTGTCGTATAATTTTTGTTCTAAGATATTGGTAAAGCAGTCGACACAAACTATAAAACATAACGAAAACAAATTCTAAAATACTTCGCCTACCAAGTATCGAACCCAAATCCTCTCCTTCTTGAGTCCAACGCGTTATCAATTCAGCCATGGAGACACTCACATCAAAATAGAAAATATGTCAAAGATACAGAGTGAGAACTTTTGCGTTGGATACTTGACTCTCTCTATCTAAAACGCTCCTACTGGTTCGAATACTATTCTGTAGTCGTCGGCCATAAGAAAAAATTATGTTCACATTCAAGAATAAGATTGATTTTCTAATTTTGTTATGATGGCTTTGAAATATGCTTGAGCCATCGCCATTTCAATCGCATCCCTAGGCACGTGTTCACACGTTGCACCATGGGTAGTGTGACCGTTCCGGTCACAATGTTCCCAAACCCTCATTTGGTTGACTTGAAGACAGGTCAGGTTAGGGCAATTTCTTCATACCATTCCTTTTTCATGTTCATCATCATTTAGGTTATAGGATTTCATTTTATTTAGTGTATATATCTTATGTATCTCGGGGACTAAGGAATTTTTCATTTAATTTGTATGTGAGATGTCAGCATACAAGAGAGTAGATTGTGTTAGGAAAGCTACAAGTTGTTGCAACAGAAGGAAACTCTAGGCCAAATTTAGATTCGGACGAGAATAACTTCCCTTGTCTAGAAGAAAGCTTGGTATAAACTGTGTACGATTCTGACGTCAGAGAAGAGTTTCGCGCCATGAGTTGTAAGTAATATACATGGGTTCGAGATTTTTGGTGTATTTTGTATGGGTTGGAGGGTATCATTACCCTGGCGGAGAAAGACAAAAACATGTGATTACAAGATGAGAGGTTGGCTTTTCATGTCGAGTAAGGCGTCACTTCTATTCTAGCGTCTGGTTGGAGAGGTCGCGTTCTCGTAATTTGGCGTAGGCCTATTTAGAGAAACTGTTTTTTTTTTTCGTTTATTTTTGTTGTTGTTGAAAGCATGGCTTTTGAACTCGAAACGGCTAAAAATCAGAACAATGTTATATCTGTTAGCACAATTCAAGTTTGGTACGGAAGTACATTCATTTCTCTCGCAGAGATGTGGTTTTGTAAACATTTCTAATCTAAAACCACGTGTGCATTCATTACGCAGTACAGGATGCTGTATATAATATATCGTTGCGAACTGTGAAGTAGGCTTTTAGCCTCTGTGTATACTTGATCTGTATAAAAGTCTGCAAGTGCAGAGCATACAGAATATGATCATCTGGGAGGTAGCGGTAGGCGAATTGATAACAGTAGGAGCTTCTAATAGCAACCACGTGTGGAACATCTTGGAAAGCTGGGAAGAACTGATCTATCGAGCATGTCTCGTAGATTATCAGCAAGACCGTCGGTGAGTGAGTAACAAACATCTTTAGATATTACAACATCCATTTCTGTGGCACATGTTTTCGTCATTGCCGAGGAGAAATAGAGATAGGATACCATAGTTTGTTCGACGAGAGTCCCCGCCATATGTTTGAAATTGATTGAATACATATATTTTAAAGGTTATCATTAGTTTTCTTTATAGGGAGTTACACCTAATAGTTGAATGCCCAAATGATACCAGGTAGGTTGACCAAATGTGTGCCAACACTCCACGACCCTGCCATCTCAATTGTGTGGTATATGATGGTAAAGTACTTTCAATCACCAATAGGAGGGTGATTTTGTGAAGTTGTAAATTAGTCGCCCAAGAGGGGCTAGTAGAAAGTCACAGTAGTGATATCAACATTACCTTGTGATCGAACGAGACTGTGGAGTATCGGACAAAGTGACATTCCCGCGGTAATGAGCAATTCTCAGTGAACTGCCGTCGTACTCTTATCACTCAAACTGTCATATTTTTGGCAATTATAGGAGAATCCGTGAGGTGTTTGCCCTGCCATGATTAATATACCGCATGCCACAAACTTTGCCTTCAAGCATAAGATCAGAGTTTTTAGCAGATGAAAATGTCATTTGTGTAGGGCCTATCTGATGAAAAATGATGTAGGGCCTACAGTAATTTGTCTAACATTTCTGAGTTCCTATATTAATTTTCATTTCGTCGTTTAAAGGGGTTGCGTACAACAACCACAGTGACAACACAAGCTATTTATATGTTATAATCAAAGCATTTAACTGACGGTGGACACGAGAGGAAATAAATAATAATAATAATAATACACCCTTAATTTGTGAAAACTCTTCCCTCATGTAATCGACCATCCTATTTCGCAGAGTGAATATGGCCAAGAACTTAGGCTAATCTGTTTATATTTATCTGGAGTAGATGATAACGATTTGAAAATTAATTCCACTTTATTTTGTTTATAAAATAATAACCCAACCAGAAGAGATAGAGTTAGAAATTAAGAGATAAGAAAAAGAACAGGAATCTTGAAGCTGCAGGACAGGATAGAAACAACGAAGTTAAAGTGGTATGGTCACATGATGAGAATGGAAGAGGAGAGAGTACCAAAGAAAGCTTACCGAAAAGATGACAGAGAAGATACCACGAGGATGGCCCCGAAAGAGATGGATGGATACAGTCTGGCAGTGCATAGAGAAGAGGGGAAGAAAACCTGAAGATGTACTTAAAAAAGGAGAGGAGTGGTGGAGAGACAGCCAATGACGGAGGTCTTTCATTCACAACCCGACCCAGGAAGCTGGAAACGGGAAATGAAGATGATGATGAATAATAACCCTACATAAAATTTCGTCCATCAGACGCTCAATCGATCAGTAACTGCTTTTTATAATAACGTCAGACTTCCATCCACTAATTTCTCTCTTACCATATCTCTAGTGAGAGAAGTTGTTCAGGAAGGAACATATAGCCAACTTTCTCCTAAATGTATGGGTATAGTTATAACTCTTTGTCCTTATCACCTCCTATGTTCTTCCTATTAGAAGTGCCAAATGGCGCATAACAGTATGACATACTGAGTTTGAGCAGCGGCGTTCCACCCATAGTTTATAATTTACACCAGCATCTTACAATTTCATCAGCAAACACTCCAAGCAACGTAGGAATTCTGTGAATTAACACCGACTACTTACAACAATTGAAACTGAAACAAAACTTAAATGGTCTAAACGTATCACTGGGAGAAACACGTTTAATAAACCTACTGCACAGCTAATTTTTAATCGCGCCTATCCTTGGGGGTGAGTGTACTCTATCGGCAACAAGAGGATATTTTTCAATCACACCGCATGCATGTCAAGGCCGGTATAGACCACAGCTCGCATCTAGTAGGCTGTGGTTAGGAAACGCATAGTTCAACTGGTTGCTAGTTGATCTCACTCGTGAAAATTCGGTTTTAGAACTTTGCTTTAATTATACATTTTCCATTGCAAAATGCACAACATAACGCTCGATTGTATAACGTAACTATACTCAAAAACAATAAATATAAAAAAGTCAAGCAGAAAAATACAACTCTGAAAGGTTTTGAACCTCAGCCGGCCGGGTGAAAGACCAAAGCTCTAACCACAGAGCCAAACGTGTCCACCCAGGTCAAACGTAATCAATCGATTCACATACAACGTCTTAGCAAATAATGACTTGGACAAAACGATTTCTTCACTGGAGTAACTTATATATTCATTATAATTCATTTCATACAAAGTTTATATTATTTCTATCAGTAGGCTATATTGCATGCAACATACTCAAATTAGTGAAATATAGGTTAGAACGGGAGATCAGCTGCCATATTGTCTTGTAACCGAGACGGCTCAGCTTTTCAAAGTCACTTCTGCAGTATGATATAATAATTTCGACCGGGCCACATCCTTTAGAACAGTTTAAACCATTATCGGTTCCATAATCGGAATTGGTGGTTCCCAAGTCGTTGATTATAAAGCTTGCATAATTCACAAGGCCACCATCTTGAAATGGTAAGGTGATGACCTTGTAGTTTGGGCGCAAGACGCGTCCCACATGAAGGTATGTTTTTACCAAATTTGGTCAAGATCCTATGATTATTTTGGTCGTAATTTAATTTTACGTTTTGACCATTTGAGTGGCCACCATTAAGTTTTGGTAAAGATGGCGGCAATATAACTGAGGTGCTCTTTGCTAGTGCTACCTCTGTACCAAATTTCATTCAATTCAGTTTCGTCGTGTTTGAATTGATAGGTGGGGGGGGGGGGGGGGGCAGAATACACACACAGACAGACTGACAATATTTGGCCCGTGTAGATCTCATAAGTCTACTTTCATTTTTTGCAAAAATAGTAGTATGATCTAGTACGCGGCCATTACTGTAGAACAGGTTGAAGCAGGCATCGTCCGAGAACACTATATTCTGCCAATCCACGCACCAACAACGGCATTCATGTGCCAATTGCAGTCCGAGGCGTTAGTGGTTTCTGGACAATGGAAGCCAACGCCAAGCATGCGATCCGTCTAGCCGGCAGTAGATTTCATTGAACCGGCGACGCATTTAGGGCCAACACCCGTGCTCCAGCGTCGATCCAACACTGTGGACGAAGCCGTTCGCTTTGTTACGGCCATGCGAACAAGATGGCGGTCATCCCATGTTCAAGTCGCTACGCGTAATCCTATCTTATCTACTGGTTCCACACGCACTTGACTGTCGTAAAAGCACGCTATGTACGAGCCGAAATGTCACGGTATGAAAAAACTGTTTCCCAGAGGCCGACCATTCTAACTCACATTCTGACATTGGGCCCATTGACGTCGATGAGGCATACTGGCACTTGCTTTCACGTTTCCACTTCGTGTAAAGGGCTCTTCACTAACTTTTGGCGCAACACTGACATTTTCGGTCAACACAAGAAAGGGCGCTGCTAGGGTACGCTATCTCTCTACAATCTTAATCACTGTAGATGGTACACTGTTCTACACATCCTCCGAGTTTGGATTAATTCATACTATTCTTTCTGGGTGTTGCCAATTTTCACAAGGTAAGCGAAGTGTAAGTGTAACATGTCTGGAAGGAGGAAAGGGGCAGGCAGGACAACTATGAACCCGAATAGCGTACTGTGCCTCGGTATTAGCCACTGCAAATATTACTAACAATTTTATGAAACATTGTAACATTACGCTCACACAATATTTTATTTCTGAACCTTTACAATATCATAGCCAAATCTCTGTAATAATCTTAGCAAAGCCCAAGGAAGGTCTATTCTCAGGCAGTCGAACTACCTAGGTACACACAAGACTTCGACTAAGTATGTCTCCTTTAAAAACCTGAAGGCCATATGTAATACACAACTTTTAGTAGGCAAAGTTATGATGTAATGCAATGTAAGTTTAAGCATTACCTCCAACCAAACTTTGGTCAATAAATCCACTTCATCATCATCATCTCATTTAATTAGGTAGCCTTTTAAACTTTGATTCATATTAAGAAGCATTAAGAAAATTGAGGTATCTCTGCAGTATTTCAGAAAGTAACATTAAACAAAATGCAAAGCTCATTAATCCGCATTTTGAAACTTTTCTTCCCCGTGAGAGGCTATATACCGAAATTAACGCAGTTCGGTCGCTCGAGGGAGCGAGACGGTAGACTGATTACAAAGTAAACACTCCATAAAGCAAGGCTATGAAGGCCCAATAAAACCTGGAGAAGATGCCTGAGAGACTAGATTCACGACACTCTCTGCTCCGTATTTTAAGGCTTTATTATAAGGATAATAGAGTATCTACTTCGCCAAACATGTTATAAATTAATTCCTACATTATACAGGTAAATACAAAATGCCGAGAAACGATATGCTGTGTCATTTGCGAAATAATTTATTAGATAAAGTATATGGAATCATTATTATTATTATTTTTATTTAATAGTAGTACAGTAGAGTCTCGCAAACTCGGCACTCGGTGACCCGACACTTCGGATTTCTCGGCCACCCTGACAGGAGAAAAATATCATTATTTTTGTTTGATTTTGTGTTTCCGCACAGAGCGTTATTATGTTTTCTTTCGTCTTCTCCATCAATGGAATTATCGACAGTTAAATACGACGCGAAACAAGTTGACCTACTGTACATAGTAGGAAGAGTAACGACGACCTGATAAATACAGGTAGTTGTACAGTACTGTAAATGCACAAACTGTTGGCAGTAAGAAGTAAACAAACGGTTCTCGCGCAGAGCGTTGTATTTATTTGATTACGCATTTCCCGCAATACTGTTTCTTCGCCGTCTTCGTGACGAGGCTTCAAGAAACAGGTTTCAAAGCGAAAAGCAAAAGAACATTACTTACTTTTTTGCACAAAAAAAGTAAATGGTTATTTTCATTAAGTGAAAAACCTATTTGCCTACGGAATTGTTTTGTACATAACTGTACAGTTTACATACTGTATTATAAAAATAATTTGTAGGCCTAGTTTTTCTAAGTTTCCTTTTATAATTTACAGTAATTGTTTTCATTGATTTTTATGCAGTACAGTACTGAACTATAATTTCAAGCAATGTAATTGTAGTGGCTTAATCGTTTTAAACCTTGTGTTTCTGATAAAAACTAATAAATGTACTGCATTGCATTACTGTTAAACCAAAACAACCAGCTTATTTCTCCTTTTTAACACATTTCCCGATAACCCGGCATTTTCGCGAACTCGGCCACCCTTCGGTCCACATTAGGCCGAGTTTGAGAGGCTCTACTGTAGTAGGTAGCAACATATAACGAGTACCGAAATACATCAACTGGCTTTATCTGTAGAGTGACAGCATTCTTTTTGATTAATTGAAGTCCTCTTAAGACATGCATTGCAATTACAAAATTTGCTTGTAGAATCAGAAAACTTCTCAAGAGATAACTGCTTTTATAAAAGCTACTCAAATTCAAAGCATTCAGAGTAATAGTAATAGCATGACGAATAGAAATAATAATAATGTTATTGGTTTTACGTCCCTTTTAACTACACTGGCTTTTTGACGAATAGAAATAAACAGTGTCATCACTCCGCTACTTAAGCATTGTAGTTCATGGTCCAGCCAGTGTGTGGCGCGGAAGTCGCGCCGAACCATAAGCAGGTGTGACAAGTAGACCACGAGGTTAGTACTGTAATATCCTGGTAATATCCTGTGCGCGAGAAGTCATATTATGCGAGGGAATTTGTTTCTTTGTAATAGTTTACAAATGTCTGTGCAGTGCTTTGTGTGTGCACACAACTAAATTTTCTGCTGTTTCGGGAAAATGTCGTACTGTTTCGTTTCTGGATGTAAATCGGGTTAGGAAGAAAATCTGATGGTAGACATTTTTTTCACACCACCAAAAGAAACAAATCTGTTTGCGAAATGGGCGAGAGTTATTCCGCGGAAAGATAAGCAATTGTCGATCAAAAATAGAATCTGTGACGGGCATTTTCTGGAAGATTTAATTATTATAAAGGCGGACTGTTTCGTAGTGAACTATGAGAACGTGAAAATTCCTCGCGTGAAGTGGAAATTTAAACCAGGATCAGTACCTCACATTTTTCAACATTTTCCGAAATATCTACCACTGATGTAAAATCACGAAAGGCGTCCGGTAGGATACGGGATGGAGGCAGCATTCCATGGTTACGTGTTCTACCTCGTGCCTTCCTTACCTAAAACGAAAAAATATATAATCCGTCTTAATAATAGGCCTGAAATAATAATAGTTGTTGATTCATTAGGGACTTAACGACATCATGGTCACGTAGCCCCGTGTGCTTGGGTGTGTTTAGAATTTGTCTGATAAGCTGTGTCATTATGATGTATGTAGTAGTGTGTGTTTTTGGAATTGAGGTAGGATTTCAGTACGAAGCGGCTGTGGCTTTCTGGTAGGTACCATCCCGGCATTTGCCCGGATGAGAAGTGGGAAACCACGGAAAACCACTTCCAGGATAGCTGAGATAGGAATCGAACGCGCCGCTTTACAGTTTTGCGTCACGAGGCTGAGTGAACACCGTTCCAGCCCTCAGACCAGTATTACATTTATTGGCAGAGCTGGGAATCGAAGCCGGACCTCCGCTGTGATAGCCAAGAATGAGACGGACATATAATAATAATAATAATAATAATGGCCAACCTGCCAATAAAATAACCGGCCATCCAATTCTTCGCTTCCGTTACCGTCCTCCTGATCTACGGATCTTGTTTCAACTTTGTCTTCAGTATCAGAGTCACAAATTCCTTTGAAATTACTGAATCATGAACTAGCTATTCGTTATCTTTCAGCAGAAGGCGACACGCTTCATCTGCATCCTTAGGTTTTCGTAAGGCGCAATCTCCTTACTGATATTGGGAGCGCTGGTACTATCAATCCCACGCTGGCAAAATGTTACACGTGGAGAGTTATTTTTAGGCACATCGTTTCACAGCTCCAGGAAAATGCTTACTAAGGTTTGGTGTAAGATGTCACGAGACGATAAGATCACAACTTGAACTGTTGGCTTGATATTAAAACTAAAACGAACCATGGAGCTGTCAGACCAATGCGCGACTAACGGAAGGTTTTAAAAGATAGTACTACATGGGGACTGAGAATATTAATAAAAACTTTTTGACAGTATTATTCATAAGTCTAAGCAAACAATTAGTTATAATCAGCGTAACCGCAGCTTTCGTAAAGAGGTTTACGTAGCCCAGCGCGTATCTCACTTTTGAACAGCTGACCGTGTAGCGTAGGGGATCTGCGCCGCTAGCGCTAGCCGGGCGGGGCGCGCTTGAACTCGGTTTGTGATAACACTATGTATTCTATTCGTCATGGTAATAGTAATAGTTCATTACATCAAAAAGTGGTTGTCTGATTAGCCTGTAGACATTCCACAATTCAGATAAGTATCCCCATCAGACAAACACTATTTTGTATGTTGTACATACAGCTTTTTACTATCATCACAACACCGTACTTTTAGGTTATTTCCGCATATCAGATTACAATTCTATAGTACTGTAGTTTAGGGATCATTGCTTTAGTTTATACACCTTCATAGATTAGTAGGGGGAGGAAGACTGTTTGGTTTATGGGATTGTCATTTCTAAGTTTTGTAATATTAAAATAAATAGTTCTTTTTTCTGGATTCTAATGCCTTAACATTTATCAGTAATAATTACCACACTTACTAAGTTTTCTGACAAGTTGTTTGCTTTTTTCTTTTTTTCATTTGGAAGGCAGAGAATGTCTGTGATTGCCACTGTAAGTTAGGTAGTGTTTTGTAGAGCCATTTGTCTTGTAAATTTGGATGTGATGATGCTCGCTTGACGAGCGAAACATGTTACAAGTTACAATATAAATTGTATGTAATGTCTTTTGTAATGTTTGAGGAGGCCACACGCCAAAAAAAAAAAAAAAATGTTAGAGTTGCTCGAAATAGATCTGCAACATTATGATATATAAGCGTGTCAAGTTTGGAACTGTCTGCATACAATGATTTCTGACATATTGAGAATATGGTTCGAAATTCTATAGACCATTTAACAGCAGATGTAAGTCGTGGTGACTGAAAATATGAAGTTATATATGTTGAGGCATATATTGCACATGCAAAATTTGGTTTAAATCCATTAGATAGGACTGGTATGGAAATTATATGCAGTTAAACATTGAACCTATCAGTATACAAAGAAGTAAGTTTGTAGCATTGCCATATATGGGTTACTATGGCTAACGTATATGAGTGCCAATTCTGGAACTGTTTCAAAGCATAGGCCTACTTTCTGGGATATCCCATCCAATCTTTTTTTTTTTGCAAGTTGGCAACGGCGTCATTTTAAATACGGCGTTCTGATGTTCTGGCATAGATCATAATTCATATCAAATTGGATTTTGATAACTCTCAGAAGTTTAGGAAATGACAGGGGGAAATAAACACACAAAGAAGGACAAACGCACACATGTTAAGTCAACTTTTTCATTTTTGTTTAATGTGAAAAGTAGGCTAAAAATCGTGCAACGATAGGTGGAAGAGGACAACGTCTCTTGGGCAGAGATAATTATAATACTGCAAATTATAATTCTTGATTCTAACAACCAATTATCACAGAATTCTCTCCTTGTATAATAAATTAGACCTGAAGAACATGATTGTTATTTGTTCACCCCGCAGTCATTTTGTCAAAATATTCAATCTTAATTTATCGTTTGGCTGACTATTTTCAACGGGGCTACATGACCGTGTTGTCGCAGCCCCTAAACTAAAGAACCAACTATTTTCAATTCTTTATAATTTTCACTTCACTTTTCAGCTGACAGCCATTTTATTTATTTCTTTTCTGCTTCATTGGAAATACTTACTATCCAAAATGTATACTAATCTCTTGTTTTGTAACGTAATGTTTTCTTTTCGATAATGATATCAGAATACAATATTTTTTTAAATCACAGTAATCCAGACTAGTGCTATGTTTCGTTTCAGCATAAATAAATTAATACAATTACCAACAACAGGTTTCTAGGGCCCGATGTATTATTTCGCACAACAGAAATTAGTTTTTTTTAGAACTTTGTAACTCAAATGGAATTTCAAAGAGATATACCCCATATATGTTTTAGCAAAAGTCTGAATTTATCTGGAAACTAATGAATAATTTCATACCAAATTCCAATTCCAATGAGGGTGGTTGCCTTCCTCAATAATCAACAGTACAATAATTATGTTATTGGTTTTGTGTCCCTTTTAACTACCGCGGCTCTTAGAGACGCCAGGGTGCCGGAATTTTGTCCCGAAGGGGATCTTTTACGTGCCAGTAAATCTACTTACACGGCCTTCTCACATTTGCGCACCCTCAAATTCCAACAAACTGCCAGGATTCGATCCTGCAACCTTGGGAACAGAAGATGAGAACGCTGAGCCACACAGCCAGTTAATCATGAACAGTACAGCGCTGTCGCTTAATCATAAAGCTTGGCGTAGAACTTCATGCAAGCAGTCCACAACTCGACAGATTTATAAGGCTTTCCAGTGCTCCTTCTCTTGATTAAAGGACCTATCAGCTCAACATGAACTAATAAGAGGGATTTACATAGGGTCGGCGACATTGTTACAGGAAATGAGGGACCCAACATTCCTCACAGCATTTCAACTGAGAGTAAACACGCTCCGCAGCTCATACAAGTAACGGGCGTTCCACACGACTACAGGGTGTTCAGGAGGTATAGTAAATATTTTAGGAGGTGGCAGTACAGATGAATTGCAATTTTAAAAAATCCATATAACATGTGTCCCATTTGTATTGCGTACAGAGATACAGCTGGTAGTGTATAACCCAAACAAATGATAAGCCAAGGCAAATGAGGACGTTCAGAGTTTCAAAAGTTTAAACATTCCACCACCAATGCATTTTGCATTTCTGTTGATAACACCCGTGTAGCTCTTCGGAGGGCGTCTTGGCGTTCTTTGATGAGGGCTGCACTATGCATAATCCGAACGACTAACTCTGCTCTTGTGTTAATTTTTTCCTTATAGACTTCGCCTTTCAACCATCCCCACATGCAAAAATCCAAAAGGGTAAGGTCCGAGGACCTTGGTGGCCAAGAAACGTGCCCATTTCTCCCTATCCACCTTCCGGGGAATGTTAGGTTTAGATGTTGTATCACCAGACGACTAGAATGTGCAGGAGCCCCGTCATGCTGGAAGAACATACGCATTCTTGCAGCCAAATGAATCGCTTCCAATAATGCTGGAAGTTCATTTCCAAGAAAGTGTAGATAATGGGGTCCTGTTAGCGTGAGTTAGACGATGCGGTAACACAACAGGCTCAAACAACTGATTGTCAATCAACCCACGCCACACATTTACAGAGAAGCGTTCCTGTAAATGGGTGTCCACAATGACATGTGGGTTTTCTTCTGACCACTGATGTTCATTACGAGTGTTATTGATGCCGTCACGAGTGAAAGTGGCTTCATCAGTGAAGATCACAAATGGGATTACTTGGCGATTTGCACGTATCCAACGACAAAATTCCAATCGTCTATCTGCATCTCCTGCTCGAAGGTGCTGACCGAGCTGGTAATGACACGGATGCAACCCATGGAAACGTAATGTCCGCCATACTCTTGTACATGGAACACCGATATGTGCAGAAAGTCTACGTGTACCAACACACAAAACGACAACTGCTCTGGTTACAAACCAACGTCTGTATCTCGGTACGCAATACAAATAAGACACATGTTATATGGATTTTTTCATTGCAATTCATCTATACTAGCCTACCACCTCCTAAAATATATACTGTTCCTCCTGAAACACCCTGTATATTCACTCCAGGATTTAGTAGATACAGCAAGTAGTTTGTTTTAACAAATATCTCGAATTGGTATGCCAAATACAACCAAACCAATCCTTCACATTCTGAAATCAATAGGACAAACCCACTCATATCAAAAGGATATGGTGTATTTTTTCAGTTAAGAAGCGCGCAACATTTACAACTATTGCCAGAAACCGGATGCAAACTGATATTTCGTAGTAGCCTATTCAATGTTCCCAGCTTACAGGAAAACCTCACGAACGTGAACTCTTACTGGCACTTTCCGCACATGTTGGTCAGACCACAAGAAAAACACCCTAGGCGTTTGATTCATCATCCCCAAATTCAATTGAATTATCCATAGAGGTGCTGAAATTACATGGATTGAAATAAGTATACGAGAAAAAAGTGTCTATCATGATGAACGCGCAGAGTTTTCTAGTCATTTCCGACATGCATTGTCATAGTAGACTGTTGTATCCCTCCACATTTAGTGTTAAAATCTGTGGTGAGTTAATTAAGCTAATGTCTGCTTCTCGCAGCTCTAGCCACCTCTTATCCTGAACAATTATACTGTACATATATGCTTGGTCTATCTGATGTCATCTAGCCCAGAGTTTATTACCTAGGTAGTAACCAAAGAAATTTGGTCTCATATTTTATCCTGTACAATTATACGCCAAGCCATACGCACAAATCCAGAACAATTAAATCCGCTTTGTTGTTCTTTTTTTTTTTCATAAAAAATACGATTCAGCCACTGTTTCCACCTACGGTCCTATCAACCATTCTTACCACTTTCGTGAATTATAGACATAATAGCCTGTACTCACGCAGCGTTCCCTTCCTGAGAACAAGACCAGTCTGAACACTGAACAATTAAGGTTGACAGTGGTTTGGAAAACAACGTCCATCCTTACGAACGCTTCACACCGAAACTGATAGTTTGCAGGATTAGCTTCATTACGCCTTCAATTTAGCCTAATTTCATCATATGGGCTTTTTGATCACGTTCAGGCGCGTTTGTTTAATTTGTAGCAGAACCTTCCCAACAGATCACCACCGTGGCCGAGAGCACTAACGTGCTAGGCTCGTGCCACGCCGTTATCGGGAGAGCGTGGGCTCGAATCCCACCTCGGCCGTCCTAAAAAGGGTTTTTGTGGTTTCTCATTTTCACAACTAGTCAAGTGCCGGAACGGTTCTTTTCAACAGGTCCACGGACAACTTCCATTCAAAATCCCTTGCCTGGCCCCTCCTTAATTAGACCCAAGTTGGCGATCGGCCTGCCACCGTCCCCAGTTGTATCTGCAGACTAAGTATGTTCAGCTCCCAGACACCGTCCTTGCAACGGTAGATGAATGATCCCTCGCAGAGTCGAATGGTGGAGCCGAGAGAATAAGCGATTAAAAATAACTTCCCAATAAGTTCCGCGATAAACAAAATATACAGGAACTACTTTCACGGGGAGATACTTAAATTTAAATGGGTATGGAGTTTTATCATCGACCACCTCGTGGCGAAGTGGCGTCATTCTTGGTTGATACCCCTGAGATTGCACGTGACAGACATGGCCCACTATCGTTACAATGAATTAGAGACCTACTATCGATCTATTCAATAGTTAGTTACTATCGAAGTGTTCAATTGTTTGTACAAGTAGTAGAATTATTAATTCGGTTTAGAAACCATAGCTGCAAGCGACTGAAGTGTGAAGGAATTGCTGATATTCTATTGATTCATCCTAGCAAATTTAGTCAGGAAACGCCTAACCTATGTCTATAAGTATGTGTGTGATGGTATTTACGTTTATTTAGTTACAGCAGTTATTATAAACTCGACTGGCTGCGTGGCTCAGCGATAACGTTCTCGCCTGCTGTTCCCAAGGTTGAAGGATCGAATCTTGGCGTAGCCAGTTGGCATTTGAGGGTGCGCAAATGCGAGGGAGCCATGCCAGTAGGTTTACTGGCACGTTAAAGATCCCCTTCGGAGCGAAATTCCGGCACCCCGCGTCTCTAAAAGCCGCAGTTGTTAAAAGGGACGTTAACACCAATACATTATTATTATTATACCGGGTGAGTTAGCCGTGGTGGTTACGGCATGACTAATGGCAGTCGCTCACATCCGGGAGGCGAGGAGGTTCGAATCCCCCCGCCGGCAACCTTGAAGATGGTCTTCTGTGGTTTCCCATCTTCCTTCCAGGCAAATGCCGGGGTTGGTCCCTCACTATAGGCCACAGCCGCTACCTTCCAACTCCTCGTCCTCCCCTTCCAACTTTCCTCCCCAACGGTACTTGTAGCTCACCCATTGGGTGTCCGTCTCGAAGCAGCTACAAAACTGGCGAGCCGAACATGTCCTCGGACACTCCCGGCACTAAAAGCCATACGCTAAAATATATATATATATATATATTATTATTAAAACTCAGCAATTTTTCTAGGTTTATGCCGTGTCTTGTGTGGGGTTTCGCCCAGGAACACCAAGCTGGCTCTTGGTGTTCCGCGCCCGGACCCCCACAGGAGTAGCGCACTGTGCACTTCTTTGGGCCGGGAAAGCCAATATACCATTATTATTATAAACTTGCGCAACTGGCCCAAGATTTGTTAGTTATAATATGTGATTTTTGTTAAGATATTGTTAGTGGTTATTGACCTTCAAGTTTACTTGTTTAGTGTGATATCTGTGATTGAGAGTGAATGGTCACGTTGGAATGGAATATGAACTTAGCTTGTTATTTGAGCAATGTAGGATCCGTTCTCGTGCAGCTGGTATCACTTCCACTGCCTACACTGAACTGGGGTGCACATAGATTTAACGACCTAAGTGTAAAGCATCGGATGATAATCGCTTGGCGATGGAAACTGGTCATCCAAGTGAATTTATTAATCTCATGTAATGTTTTTCAGGTTTAGGGAAACACACAGTTAGGTGCAATCCTGTTTGCCGACTGAAAAGTATTAATTTCGATGGATAATGTAACAAAACTTGTTTTTTCGTTAAACCACGCACCTTTTACTAGACCATCCTTTGGCGCTTGCTGACCTGGGTAATAAAGTGTTTCCGGTTATCTAGTAGAACACTCCATCCACCCTGTATATACTGTATATAAATCAGTCATTTAAGAAAGGGCTCAATGACAACTAGTTAAAACTTACAGGAGAGCGAAAAAAACTTTTTTCTCGTACTATGTCATTACCTATCAATTTACTTTTTCTCTAAATTGAGGTACTGGAGGGGTTTAATACTGTATATCTGATGTATAACCTTTCATTATATTTTATTAAATACAGAGAATTTTAACGTAAGAATCATGGAGTCGAGTCCTTTCAAAACTGACTAAACTGAAATGTAATATGATATTTGGTAGGTGTTACAATTTTATTAAATAAGAATACACACAAATAAGTTCAAAACATTCAACAAAATAATTTTATCGTTGAATTAACTTCAATGTCACACTTCCAATGTCGATTGTTCAATGGGTACCCTCCCATGTAAATTGTTCAATGGGTTCACCCATGAGACTCCGCACTGCATGTAGGTCAGGTTAAAATTTCGTCATAGAGACCTTTGTGCTCTTCTGGGATATAGCACATAAGTCGCTTCAAATCTTTAATCATTTAGCAATTTAGTTTAGTTTAGAAACGTCTCCACTCCAGGAATTGAGCCGGTTCAAAAATGAACGCTACAATAGTCCTCTAAATTCTACAGTACAATATTGCGGAATTGACCCCATTTCATAATGAATAGCTGGGTCTACCATGCAGGAACACACATACTGTACGTAAAGAACTCATTTTGTGAAGGAAAAAAATGGAACCGAGCCCTTTCTTAAATGACTGATTCATATGTACCATGCCTATTCACTCAGTTATCTACATTATCTGATATTCACTTTTCTGAACACACCCTGCATTCCGCCTCCCTTAGCAACGTTTATTGGCTTGATCGCCAGTTGGAATCTAGGCACCAAAAAATCATGTCCTGAATTTGGCCAACTCCACTATAAGATTAATATCTTATAGTGTAACCAAGATGAAGAGGAAGAAAAGAAAGAGGATGTCATTCCATGACCTGGATCTACACTAGTGTCCAAAAGTTAAGCATAAGCAATAAACGAGGCCATGCCGCCTGATAGGAATGTCAGATGGACTGCTGAACAAACGGAAGCTGAATCACACACCATATGTCTCACAACTTGACCGAAAAAATCAGTGTCAGAAAGGTTCTGATAACTAAGGTACACTTTTGACAACAACTAACATTACTTGCCAAAGTCTTCCACAACAAAATATGCTGTTAAATGGGTGTATGGTTACACCTAGCGGCCACACATGCTTCGCAGCGACGTGACATGCTCTCTATCAGATGGTCCAAGAGCTCTTATGGCAGTCGATCCCATTCCTCCGAAAGGGCAATGCGCAGGTGGAGGGGCTTTGGTGGACGCTGACGGGATGCAATTCGTTTCCCCAACGCATCCCAGGCATGTTCTATAGGATTCAGATCCACAGACCTCGCTGGCCAGTCCATGCGATGAATGTCTTCCCCAGCCAGAAATTCAGCCACCAGAGCAGCGCGGTGCGGTCGGGCATTATCGCCATTAAGAGGAAGTCTGGACCAACCGCACCTCTGAAGAGTCGAACATGTGGTCTCAGTACCACATTCCTGTATCTCCGAGCGTTCACAGTGTTCCTCGGACCACCCATGAAGATGTGCAGGTCCGTACGGCCATTCAACATGATGCCGTCTCACACCATGACGCCACCGCCACCACCACCACCATACTGGTCCCGTTCCACGATGTTCCTGTGGTTGTACCGGCTACCCGGTTCTCTCCAGATTAATGTGCGACGGGAATCGTTCTGCAAACTGCAGTGGGGTTCATCTGTGAAGAGCACATGCCTCCATTCATTCATGGCCCAGTTTCGACGTTGACGGCTCCACAGTAAACGGGCCCGTCTCTGTGTTGGAGTGAGCGGGACGCACACCGCTGGACGTCTGGCAAACTGCCCTGCTGTTCTAAGCCTCCAGTACACAATTTGCAGGGAAACTGCAACCCCTGAGACGGCTGCAAGCTCCGCCGACAATTATTGGCTTAAAGGTTAAGGCCAGATTTCGGTCTTGCTGTGGAGTGGTTACTCTTGGTCGACCTAGTACTGGCCTACGACTAACATCTCCTGTGTCTCTAAATCGTCTCCAAAGCCTGGAAATGACACTTTGTGGCACATTCAAGGATACGGCGACTTCGGTCTGTGTCTGACCTGCTTCACGGCGGCCGAGTATTCTACGCTGCAAAACGGGATCCAAATGGCGTCGTTGTGACATTATGTTGTCACGTTCACTACAAGGCTACACTCCGCACACTATAACAGGGCAAACATGACTGAGGGAATATGGGGCGCAGGCACTGGCTGTGTTTACCTTGCCGTTACGCCGCTAGTCAAACCAGGGAATACTCCTTTCCTATACAGAGCGAACACGTAAGGTAGGTAGGTGCATTTGTCGTGCGATTTGCGGTCTATTTCCTGTTTCCCAGCTTATTCTTAACTTATGCTTAACTTTTGGACATTAGTGTATTAAGAACACTCGTTTCTACACATAAAATGTAATGTTAAACTGGAAAAGGGAACTACAAAACCCAGGTAACGTGTTCCTTTTTGTTCCTGTAATCATGTATTTTGTAATCTTGTAATTGATCGGTTTTTTTCTCACTGTTATATGTGTTAAAATTAATATGGGGTGCGTTACTATCGATTGAGTTACACCTTCAACTAAACCTATCTTCTGAAGTCTTTATTGTTTTCAAGAAGTGTTGTTCATGTCTGGACGGAATTTCTCTTTAATCAAATCAACTTTAACTCTCTTTTCCCTTCCGTCCAAGATCTTAGTATGGCTCCATATGAGTCCTTATTCAAATATAAATCTTCGGAGTTATTATTATGGTATGTCTTAAGTTTTGTGGGGGAAAGGGGAGTATAGATAACCCAGAGCAGGATAAAGGCGCTTTCACGCGTTTCTCACCTGCAATTTCTTCTTTGGTGTGGGAACAATGTCGGGATTGTTGCCTGTCAATCTCCTGTTTTTTCGTGGAAGATGAAATATGGATCTGAACTTGATGAGTTGTGTCTTCTGAGCGCCGATGGGCTTTCGACGATTGAAAAGATTATTAATTTAATTGCCTTTCCCTACGATGTTATTAAATACTTAATTTAAACATTTTCGTCTAGGAAATTTTTTCATCATTCTGGAGAATTTAACTTAGTGTACTGATTGTAGATGTGATCTACCATTTGGTGTTCATGAAGTATAGGAGGTTATCTCCTTGAAGCTTTCTTGTCCTATCCTGATAGGATCCTTGATTACATACCAACAACCTGACCTCGTGTGATTTCCAGTTGAACATAAGGCATAAGTGAAATCCTCGTACTTGTCAGCCTATTTTCACATATGAAAAAATAGGTGTATGAGATCACCCTTTCTCCGCGCGTGTGTGTGTGCGTATGTGTGTGTCCCCCTAATAAAATCTTAACAGCTGGAGCGATTTTCAATGAAAATCGGTAAGGTCATAGTAATATTTTGTCCGACTCCAACCTGCCCTTCAAATTTTATTACGTCTCACCAATCTAACATGGCGGCTGTGCGAAATATTTCACCGGCATTCTATATCTCCGAAAATATTACTCATATCACCCTGAAATTTTGTACGGTGATAAAGGGTACTACTAGAGGTTCAGCTATGTGGCTTTCAAAAATCTGTTAAGTAAAAAACTAACATGGCGGCCAAGCGACGTTGAAATATTTAAGTAGACTGTTATCCGATTTTAACCATCCGAGCGCAGTGAAATAAAGAATATCAAATGTGTATACACATTGTAATGCACTGATATATAATTTAGTTCAATTGTTTACATAATCTCAAGATGGCGGCTGTGCGAATTTTTTAAATTAAGTTTTTATTTCTTGTGTTCTAATCATGCGATCGACGCCAACGTTTGAGTAATGAATGTACGCAATAATCGTCATCTAATAGTGCATAATTCTATGGCCTATATATATAAAAATCCAACATGGCAACCATCTGAAATATTCAGACGGTTCTCAATATCTACTAAGTTAATCTATGAAAACAATCGAACTGAAATTTTGTATGTTGATAAAGGCTATGAGAATAAGTTTACCTATGGGGCTTTCAATAACCTGGTGAGCACAAATCCAAAACGTCGGCGATGCGAAATTTAAATATTTAAATAGACAGACGCTTCTCGCAAATTAACCACCTGAGCGCAGTGAAACTTGGTAGAGTGAATGCTTATACAAAGTTTAATCCTCTGACATCTAATTTATTTCAATTGTTTACATAACCACAATATGGCGGCAGTGCGAAATTTTAAAATCTTGTTTTTATTTCTTGTGTCCTGATCATGCGATTGAAGTTTGAATAATACACCTACGCAATAATCTTCATGTAATAGTACATAACTGTATGGCCTACATATAAAAAAATTCAACAAACATTTGAACGGTTCTCAATATCGACGAATTTGTACAGCAATCAAACTGAAATTTTGTATGGTGATAGAGGCAATTAACATAAGTAGGATATATGAAAATAGGTTATATAGTTCTTCACGGAATTACTTGTTAGCCTACTTTCGATTGTTGCAAAAACTGAAAGTAGACATATGAGATCTACACGGGCCAAAAGTTGTCAGTCTGTCAGTGTGTGTGATTGGGTATGTCTGCCCCCCCCCCCCCCCCCATCAATTCACACACGCACGACGAAACTAAATTGAACCAAATTTGGTACAGAGGTAGCACTAGCAAAGGACACCTCAGTGTCATGTTTTATATCGCCGCCATCTGGACGGAAACGGAATGGTTGTTCAAAGCTTAAATCAAATTACGACGAACCTAGGCCTAATCATCTAATCTCTACCAAATTTTGCAACAATATACCTTTATGTGAGAAGCAACTTTTGCCCGAACTACAAAGTCATCATCCAAGTAGTATGAAGATAGCGGCCGTGTACGTGTGCAAATCGATCCCCCTTATCAATTCAAAGAAGACGGAACCAAATCGAACCAACTTTGGTACAGAGTGTAGCACTACCAAAGGAAAACTCCGTGTCATGTTGTATATCGCCACCATCATAACGAAAAAGAAATGGCGCCCACCCAAATGTTCTGAGCTTAAATCAAATTACGATTAATCAAACCATCCGATCTCTACCAAACTTTGCAACAATATACCTTTAAGTTATGTGGGAAGCGTCTTTTGCCCAAACTACAAGGTCATCAGCAAAATAGTTTCAAGAAGGCGGATGCATGAATCATGTAATATTATTATAGCCTAAGCGTAACTTACGATTCAACAAGGCCCTGCCTCACTAAATGCGCTTATCATACAAAGGGTGGTTTAAACTGTCCTCAAGGAGGAGACCTGTAGGATATTAACATTTTATAATAGAATAATATTCCGTAGTGGTGACTAATAGTTCAGGCTGACCGTACCGTATCGTGCTGGGCCGTGCTGCCCCATTCGCTCAAAATGAGGCTATTTTTGCTAAGTAGTCCATATTTCAGTAGATTGACTAGGAATGTACTGAACAAAATAATACAAATTTAGTAGCCTATCAAATGGCTTATAAAATCGGCAAAAAACGCTAATGAAACCGTTCTTTCCAAGATAAAATATGATATACAGTTATACTAAACCAGTTAACCCAGTGTCAGTACTGGGCGTGTGTAGCGTAGTGGTTGCATCTTTACCTCTTAACCTAGAGGTTCGCGGATCAAAATCCAAGCGGGTTCCAGCTTGGTATTCTCCTATGAGATGATCAGCCTGTCTTTCAACTCTGATCATCAAGGCCTTAGAGAGTATTTTATAGGCGATTGGAAGTAAAGAGATCCCTCTGTAGTTGTTTGGATCCATGCGGTGTCCTTTCTTATGGAGCGGGTGTATGAGTGCACATTTCCAGCCATTAGGGATCTTTTCAGTTCTCCATATTTCATCCATAAGGTGGTGGATTCCTTCCGCAGTTTATTAAATGAAAATAGTTTTCTGGGAATATCTCAAAAACTGTTGGTTTTAGGACCATAAATGTGGTTTTCGGGGCCCGTAGGGCCTCCGAGTTTTGTTTCTCACACTGAGACGCTGAAAATGAGCTTTGTCGTCTTTCTACGCCCATTTCAGCGTGCATTTTAAGGGGGTAGGCCCTCTTTTATGAGAGGTACGGAGAAGAGTTGCATCAATGATTACTTTCGTGCCTCTGATGGACATCTGTACCAAATTTTACGTTGATCCACTAAGCCGTTCTCGAGTGATGCGCGTAATGATTTAACTGGGGTCTTCAAGAATAGTAACTGCCTTCTATACGTTGATGATTTGAAACTGTTTCGAGTAATAGACCACGAGTCAGACTGTGACTTGCTTCAATTAGACCTACATCTACTAACAGATTGGTGTACTAAGTGGTTACTTGACCTTAATATATCAAAATGCAATGTGATAACATTTTCTAGGAAGTTGGCGCCTGTCATGAGGAATTATAGTATAAGTAACTCTGTATTAGTGCGTGTGAATGAAGTAAACGACCTAGGTATAACAATTACCAACGATGACGGGCTGTCGTTTCTAAAACATGTAGATAAGGTGACAAGTAAGGGGTTCAGATTACTAGGTTTTCTGAAGAGAAATTGTAGTGAATTCGCCAATATAGGTTCTCTCAAAATTTTATTTTTAGCATATGTAAGGTCAACTGTTGAATACTGTTGTGAGGTATGGCTGCCTTCTCAGCAATATGCTATTCAGCGGTTAGAGAGAGTGCAGGTGAGATTCATGAAGTGGATCAGCTGTAGGTATATGGGCATTCGACTCTCTACATTGGATTATGAGACCTTCTGTGGAACCATGGGTATGCGGTCTTTGAGGTCTCGCCGCATGTGTGCCAACGCCATGTTTCTATATAAGTGTCTGACCAATAGAATCGACTGTGCGCCCCTTTTGTGTTTGATTCCGCTTCATGTTCCAGGCCGCAATACAAGGCAAAGACTCACTTTCCGGATCCAGAAGTGTAGAACTGTAGCCCATGCCAATTCCTGGTTATTGATGGCGTTGCGCTCTCTAAACCATCTTGATAGCGCTATAGATATATTTTACTCGAAGCCTACGGAAATTCGTAGATCATTGTTGAACTCAAGATCGTAGGTGTTTGTTGTATATATAGTGTGTAATAATTGTTATTTTAATTTAAGTGTATAGAGAACTTAGTTTATAAGCTTGAATCAATGTTTGTTTCTAGGTTAGTTAAATAGTTGCTTTTAAGTAAATTTAATGTTTATTATGTTTTATTATATCATCTGTAATTGGGTGCCTATCCTGTTGATGGTAAATAAATCTATCTATCTATCTATCTATCAGAGTTGTACAGAGACAGACAAAAAAATTGTTTTTGCACGCAATCGTCATAAACCAGTCTGAAACGCGTTAATAACTCTAATTTCCACGTAAATTTGAGTTATTAACGCCAGACTGGTTTATGACGGTTGCGCACAAAAACAAAATGTTTGTCTGTCTGTGTACAACTGTGTACAACACAGGTACTACCGGGAACATGAATAACCATTCCAGCGTTATGATATGAAAATATGCACATACTCGGACCAATGTATGTCTACTACTGATCAATCAACATAAGGGAGACAGGCGTTGCTTCATGTCCGTAGGTATAACGTTAAATTACCCTACACGTGTTCCCGGATGGTGCTAAGTAAGCAACGGAATTGGCTGATGGACCTTAAGCTCTGCTTAGAGGATATCCCAGCAATATCCCAGAACTACATAGGCCTAGTGCCTCTACAGAGGCAGTGGACTGGCTGAAAAATCTAGACATTAAGTTTTGAATGTCGACCTGTAAATAATTGTATATAAATTGTAAGATATATGTATTTTATAATGTATCCTTGTTTTTCCATACGATATAAATAAATAAAATCAACATAAAACTGATAAGTATAGTAAAAATTACATCTCCTTTGGCTTGTGAAATACATTTTCCTCCCCAAGACACCAATTAGGCCTACTCCCAATCCATCTATAGTACAGTAGTGACTCGACCACATGACAGTCTAGAAACTTGTATTTGAACATATAAGATAAACATGTATCATTAGTTTTAATAAGTCATTGTTTACTTAGCAAAGGTACGTCCAGTGAGCCTAAATTGCAACTGACTCCCAATCAAAAGACGTTGCGCAACGGCGAGGCTAGGATTATTATTGCCAGTGATGCATTACTGAATGGAGTAACAGGTGTACCAATCATATGCACATTAGCAGTTGGAGCTGGACGCTAATAGGGATATCTCATCAGACGTTCGCAATTAGTTACAAGCGGACACAGTATTTGCAATACCACTAGCAATTATGAAATCAAAGCAGAATTACCTACACTTTTGACAAAACCTCCCAAATGGAAATCGATTAATTAAGCAGCGGTTAAAGGCATGGATGGAACCTTCACGTCTGATATCAAGCATTTTAAAATATAAAACAGGCATCCAAGAAATAAACTTAAGGTATCCAGAAATGGCATCTTTAAATATCAAATAATCGAATAATGACGTGCTTGCTTCTCTCGAAAGCCTCCTCTCTCAGAGGGTCGAACGTGTTGACATACTTGATTCAATATCCATAAAATTCAAGACTAACCTATTTAACAATTATGAACGTCATACACCATGCACCAACCTCCAGTGAATTGGATAAAGAGATCGAAGAACTCTACGACCAGATCAAGACCATTCTGAAACACATGATGAAGATTGATATCACCGTGGACATGGAAGGGTAAAGAGGTTAGGTAGACAGAACAATATCGGTGGACTGCGTGTCCTAAGAACGCAACGAGAGAGAAAACTGCCTGGTATAGCTCTTTATCAGGAAGTGATTGGTGAATTCTAATCACCAACACCTGGTTCGAGCAGCCTGCCAGAGTGCTCTACATTTTAAGACTGCTGATGAAGGCCGGCCTGATAAAATTTTCGGAAACAAATTCACTTATAAACAGGGGGTTCCGTTACAGCATCACCTCAGCAACGACTTCAGATGCAAATGTCTCAAAGGATAAACCCCCTCCGATGTCACATGTGGCTGAAATATGTGGAAGGAAATTGTACTGTTAGTAAAACTGTTACAGGTCGGCTGATTGTGAGAGGTACTGCTGGTTAGGTACTCGCCTCTACTCCACGGTTATGTGATAAAATCCCAGCATAATCGATTGCATTTAAGAGTGATTCAATGCGAGAGTAGCAGTAGATTTAGTGTCACATTCAAGAGTTAGGCCACGAAACATCACACATTCAAGAGCCCATCCACGGCAAATTACGGCACTCCGGCATCTATAAAACTTACGCGTCAATGTGAGATCATTTATTATCACACTCGAACCTGTTCGCCTTGCATCTCACAAGAGTTTTACGTAGCTCCGTGGGGAGCCATGGAATACAGTAGATGGTAACAGTTACCAAATACCGGTACGCAGTGCGATACATCCCGGGATCAGATTTAGTACGGCAGAAAGCTTGTTGTTGCTTATTTTAGCTGCGACATCACAGTCACATAGCCCCGTGTATTATTGGGTGTGGGTGTGTGTGTGTGTGGGGGGGGGGAATTTGTGTTATTGTGATGGCTGTACTATTGTGTGCATTTGTAAATTGGGGAGAGGATTAGGAAGGAGGTAGTCGTGGCTTTAAGTTAGGAACCATCCCAGCATTTTTCTGGAGTAGAAGTGGAGAAACCACTTCCAGGATGGCTGAGGTGGGAATCGAACCCATCCCTTCTCAGTTTTGCCGAGTGCGCTTCTTTCCAGGCCTCACGCCAGATTTAAAATGTCTTGGCAGAGCCAAGAACGCTAGCCCCTACTCCACGAGGAGGTCGGAAGAAAGCTGTCAAATGCCAAATGGAATGTTTCTTAAACCTGGCAATGCAAAGCAGAGAACGAAGGACTAAAACCAGTTACAGTGGATCAAAGAGTTTTTCGACCCGCACAAGCAGACCATAGAGCAATAAGATCTCACATTTCAACTAGGCTACTCGAACATCTCATATTACAAAGCAGGCGACAATCACTCTCAGATCACTAATTCAGCAGGAACAAAACAAAGGGCCAACTCTCAGCATTTACATTGCTAGGTATGAGTCGAAAGATCACTGAAGCCTGAACCACTACTAGTCTATAGGCAGATGACCTCGTAGTTCCGCCCCTTAAAACAACAATAACTATCTAGTCTACAGGCCATTGATAAGAAAACCAAGACGATGGTGGAGGTAGTAACACAATATACTGAAGGACAGAGAACTGCGATTATCAGGAAAGGATGGGTCGAGACCCGAAAGACAGAAATATTAAAGACTTCCTATATCTCGGATGCCCTAATACCAATCACGCATAAATATAACTAGAGTTGGCCAGAAAAAATCTACCAGGAAATAACAGGAGCTTGATACAAGAAACAGGAAGCAATGTCCTGATCATTGCCAGATCAAGGCCGGCCTGATGTGATCCCTTGATCAGGTTCTATAATACCTCTTATATAGAGATCTGCAATCCGAGAGGCGTTTTTAAGCTTTTATGTCCACAAATACAATCTAGTTCCGACATGAAAAGTAGGCTACTTCGAATTTTAGAAATAATTCACAAAATCAACTTAGCTCAGCGACGAAGTCGAAAAAGAGGATTACAAAGGTGAAATATGATTTATGTAGCTACGTAATAGAAAATTATTTAAAGAAATTGTACGTGCGTCAACGTACTTGACCACAGCACAGTAATGGTTCAACCAACATGCATACTCGTTTGCCGGTTAAAACAATCACGTAACAGTCAGAATATTAAATGCCGCTGGCTGTCTGTAGGTTGAGCCACCTTATCCGGTGATGATTTAATGAAATGTGCGAGTTGTGCCACAACGGCATTTATAAAACAACAAAGAACATATAGCCTACTTTCTCCTTAATGCATGGGTTTAGTTATAACTCTTTGTCCTTTTCAAGGAGTATAATTGAATGTTGGTTGTAGTAGCTTGATGAAATACAACGTGCTATGCGGATAATTTTGTTGATTGATTGAATCCTCACCTGAATTATATATAAACACACACTAATACAGCCTTCACAATAACACAGATTATCAGACAAAATTCAACACTCACCCATGCACACGAGGCTAAATTACCACGATGTTCATGCATCTCAATTGAAGCAACAACAGCTACCTCGTATAAAAGTACACACAGTAGTAAGCCTACAGACATCACAGTGACACAGGTTATCAGACAACTTCTACACAGACCTAAGTGCACGGGGCTAAAAGATCATGATGCCGCAAAACCCCTAAAGAATCAACAACAAAAATAACAACAACAATAGACTCTACCGCGGATCAAGCACAACGAATTTTAATCGCTGTAGTCGAGTGTTGAAATATGTGATGTTATAAGTATATCTAAACTTCTATATTAAAAAAAACCCTGGCACTATCCAGCCCATGACGGGCTAAGGCCGACCAAGCGACCGCTGCCCAGCCATTAGGCCTGCAGATATTAGGGTGACGCGTGATCAGCGCGTCGGGTCCCCTCGGCCGTTAATCTTGGTATTCGTGATCGGGGCGCTGTCTCACTGTCAGACAGCTACTCAATTGTCCTCACGAGGCTGAGTGCACCCCGTTCCAACCCTCACGTCTGTTTTAAAATCCCTGACGGAGCCGGGGATCGAACCCGGGGCCTCCGGGTGAGAGGCAGGCGCACTACCCCAACACCACGGGGCCGGCCAAACTTCTATAAGCTGAAGAGTATTTTTGTTTGTTTAAACGCGCTCATCCCTGGAACTACCAGTTGGATTCGAAAAATTATTTTTGTATATGATAGCCAGACTCAAGAGGAATAGTTTAGGCTATGTAGCATCAGGCTACACCTCTCAGGTAACCTTAAAGAATGCCTTTTGTTCAGTAAGTCAGAAAAATAAGCGCTGTAAGTTGGAAAATGTATGGATGTAATGGTAAGTATTAAAAGGAAAATAAGGGTAATTGAGCAATATGTAAAAAAAATAGTCAGTCTGAAAGACTAGACGTTATATCATTTCAAATGACGCAAGCTACAAATGCTACACTTTGTTAGAAAGGCTCTGGAGGGCTTCTCGCTTCGCTCGAAGCCCCAAGACTCTTTCAACAGACTCCATTACCCATTAACTTAGGCTTCCCGCGCGGGCACCTCATTAAGGGTCACCCTGTATTTGAGTCTGACATCTTTTACAACTCTTTAAGTCACCCATTATTTGAATCTGATATATCGCAAACCTCTTTAAGGGTCACCCTGTTTTTGAATTGAATCTAACATACTGTTACGGCTGTGAGTTTGTGTCATCGCTCGCCGCATGAGTCACAACTGCCCCAGGGCTGGGCTGTGCCCTGCCTCGTGTATTGCGTGCGCCTTATGCAACAGGGCTACTAGGACAAAGGGATAGTCCAGAATATTCGTGACTGAGCCAGCGATGGAAACCTCGAGAAGCCGTGAACCCTGGATGGATCTAGAAGCATTTATTGAGTCACCGGCCTGCTATATAAGTGCGACCTGTCAAGCAGTGGTTGTTGTTATGTTTTACGAGCGAGTGCGAGCGCTTATCCTGGGCAACAGAAGTGTGGTGACTTGCGAAACCCCTAGTGAAGCCGATTCTCTAGACAGCGAAGGGAGTGAGGAGCTTACAGGGGACTGCCTGTGTTTTGAGCGAGTGTGCTTACCTAGTGCGACAAAGGTCATTGTGGTGAGTTGCAAAACAGAGAGTGACAGACCTAGTGCAGCTATTTCCAGCCAGCGTACGGGGCCGGACTCATTAGCGAGAGGATTAACTGTGGTCTGTTGACAAGTGTAAGGGGAAGTATTCTCGACGTGAGGAAACTGGAGTAAGGTAATAATTGCTTGTATTTGCTGTTGAGTAGTGCATCTTTCTGGCCACAATAAAGTTAATTATTTCTTTAAAGCAGTAATTGGTGTTGTGCTTTCTACCCACCGTAATCCAGTTAACAAAAGTGCCACTAGGGGGGTGGCACGTAACAATACTGTACACCTCGTTAAGTGTCACCCTGCAATTTGCTCTGACATCCTGCACACCTCTTTAGGAGGCACCCTGTATTCTTATCTGGCATCTTATATATCTCTTTAGAAGTCACCCTGTATTCTTGCGTGACATCTTGTACACCTCTTTAGGAGTCACCTTGTATTCTTGTCTGACATCTTGTGCTCCTCTTTAGGAGTCACCCTGTATTCTTCTCTGCCATCTTGTACACCCCTCTAAGAGTCACCTTGTATTATTATCTGGCATCTTGTATATCTCTTTAGGAGTCACCCTGTATTCTTATGTGACATCTTGTACACCTCTTTAGGAGTCACCCTGTAATCTTGTCTGACATCTTGTGCACCTCTTTAGGGGCCACCCTGTATTCTTCTCTGCCATCTTGTACACCTCTTTAAGAGTCACCTTGTATTCTTATCTGGCATCTTGTATATCTCTTTATGAGTCACCCTGTATTCTTATCTGGCATCTTGTATATCTCTTTATGAGTCACCCTGTATTCTTATCTGGCATCTTGTACTGTATTTTGCTCTGACATCCTGCACACCTCTTTAGGACCCTGTATTCTTATATGGCATCTTGTATATCTCTTTAGAAGTCACCCTGTATTCTTGTGTTCGCCTCGCTCAAAGCCCCAGGTCGCTCGACACCAGGCCTCTTTCAACAGACTCCAATAATCATTTTCGTCTGCTTCTCGCTCCCCGCGTGAGCATGACGTCACGTTCCCGCGCATCTGCATGACGTCACTTCCCGCACGGCTGCATGACGTCACGTCCGTCTCCGTGTCCGTAACGCATAACGATGGACCCCAACCATAACGACGAAGTCGACAAGATCATTTGAAATGATAAAACGTGGAAGATTATAAAATAAAGGAGTAAAGGAATTAGTACGGGAAGTGCTCGTCGGAGCATTGTGAATAATGTTATCAACATGTTTACAATATCTAACATTAAATTTGGGATGTGTAGAACTGACTCAAGATACCAAATGAAATAATAGTAAGTTAATTGGCATCGTTTATTGGAAAACTATTAGGAACATTAACAATATAAATAGGTTAAAATCATACCGCATGAAAATTATATGTTCAAAGACAAAGAACAGTATAATCAAATGTGATGTGATGTAAAAGAAAAGAAATTGGAAAACTGAAGAGTATAGAGAAATAAATAAGTGATACACTTGAACATCACTGCGCTGTAGGCGACAAAATAATTATATATAAGTCATCTTGGAATGGATGGTTGATGTATGAAATGAGAGTAAGTAAATAATGATGAAATATAATATGTAATTCAACTAAACTCTTAAGAGGCGTAGATGGACAATTAAGTAAAGGATTTAAGCAAATTAACTTATGTCACACATGAACTGAAATGTCGCCGCATTTATTTAATTCAATTCTGTCAAGAGTTCACAATCATAAAACGAAAACAAAACAAAAACTGCAGCTAAACTGTTAGTTAATTGGTTATTGTTGTTTTAAGGTGCGGAACTACGAGGTCATCTGTAAACTGTATTAAGTTAAATACACTCATTTGTAGCAACGACTCATGAACCACCTATTGTGAAATAAATGTCTAGTTAACTTAATACTTTGCTATCATGACAAATGTATTTGCATGCTATGGATTTACTAATCAGAAACCCTTGCGGAAGTGAGCACAACAACCTACCAAAGTTTCATCACAATCTGATGACTGGTATAGCAACGCATACGGGACAATCATGCAATGAAACCACAGAAACTGCCACTAAACATTATGTAATACAGTCATTTGTTGAAATTATTCGCGCGCCAACACTCATTTGTTAAACGACTCGTGTGCCATCTATTGTAAAATTGATTTATTAATTCAGAAACCTTTGCAGGCGTGCGCACAACAACTGCCATCTATTGTAAAATGAATTAACTAAGTTAATGCAGATACCTTCACGGGAGTGCACAACAACTCTCTCAGAATCAGATGAATGATTTATGAACGCATAGAAGACGAACAAACAAACAAACATTCATTTTTGTATATTATATAAAAATATTATAGGCTATTTGAAATGCAGCCAATGGCCATAATAAACAGATCTCAATAAAGAGCTACATAACGACAATTTGTGACAAAATAGGACTGTAAACGTGGCCTTGTATGTCCAACGTAAGAGTACAATGACTCCACACATTCAAGGCGTCCGAGCGCGCTATTAGGGCATTAAAATCAACTCAGATGTGCGCAATTAAGACGAATCTTGGCAAGAAATGCGTATCATACACGAGATCTCACTAGCGTTAGTCATTAAATCATCACAATCAATACAGCACACAGTGGCCATCTTACAATTTCAATAACTAGAGCTATAATAACGAAAATTAGTAATTATGCTACAGTATATTACTCACGTCGAATGCCCAAAACAAAAGGTCAGCGACCCCATATATTCACAATGGCGGCGAGAGTACTTTAAAAATAAACAAATCAGTAAGATGCAATTACGCCATTAAGACGAAACTTGGCAAGATACGAGTATCGCATAAGAGAAGTCGCTAGTGTAAGTCATATAAAAAAAAGCACAGCCGCCATTATTAAAATATAAAACATTAATATTGATAACCTTCATCTATAAGAGTTACAATGAGAAAACACTGCAAGTAGACTACACTTGGGAACTCACTTAAATGGTAGGCAGAGAAATGTAGCCGCTAAGAACGGGGGCGGCTCATAGTCTGGCTGAGGACCAGCGATCTGCCTCCCAACAGCGTTGCGCCATAATTTTCTACACCTTCAACTGGGTATGCAACGGGCCGATATGTTTTGCCAAGTAGTAAGCAGGTTGCCATGGCATCGAAAGGGATGCTCTGTGTGAGGAAGCCTCTTCCCCTCGGTGTCCGCCTTCCCCGCACTCGCAAACAAGTGAACCCCCATCGAAAGGTAGTGTCACATTAGACTTTCTGTCTCTACGTAACAATGACTGATCTGTTATTCTTTCATGGTCAGAGAGATAAAATTAACTGGAAGTGAAATTAGACTGAGGAAATCTGTAAACTCATGGAGTGCATCGTCACAGGCTTAAGCCAGCCTGGAGGTGAATACATCATTTTGAATTCCAGGAACTCTCATAAAAAGAAAATATTTAACAGTCTGGCCTTACCTTAAAAGTACTGTATATGTACTAGTTATTTACAACAGCAAAATATATGGTGCATTAAAGAATATTCAGCCATACAAGCATTGTAATTAATTTAATAAGTATAAACAAGTTTTGAACCTGAAAATGTGAGTGACCTCTTTCTTCATAATGCACCTATTACCTAAAGTTCCCTATTCAACGTGTAAACGTTTTCTTACCAAACACGTTTTGTAAACCTTTGAATTAAATAAACGTTTTCTTGAGAAACGTTTAAACGTTGTTTTTTTTTTATAAATAACTTAAGCGACAGAACGGTTTTCTTACAAATCGGTTTTATAATTTTGAAGATAAATCGGTCTTTATACCAGGTTTCACTAAAATTTGTTTCTTTAGCCTTTAAAGTGTTCAATTTTTATTTGCTTTATTTAATAAACTCATCGTAATGATATTTCATGTTTGACGGGTGGTACCTAGACTCGTAAACTGAAAAACCTTCGTAACACCTCCCTCAGAATAAGCCAATACGTCAGTGGTCAGAAACACGATTAATTTGTTGGGCACAATCGTTTAATAGGGTCATGAACATGATTAAAAAGAAACTAACGTTTCAGAAACCGTTTCCGCACAAAGCGTTCAAACGTTTATTTTCAGGAAACGTTTAGAAAAATGTTGAATAAAAAAGATGTTTTCTATGAGGCGGATTTAAATGTCTAATCGGGACATCGTAAATATGTTTCTGATTTGCGCTCTAACTTACTATTATTTATCAAACACCAAGAGATATTTGAGGACTAACGCAGAAGTTAATTATAAAACCATAAGTTTAAGTTACCGTTTGTTTTACAAATATGTGCTCCGTGCTTGAGGATGCACAAACTAGATAAATTTTAAATTAATAGATAATAGTCTATGTAGTCTAGTAAGAGTAAGATGGTAATCTATTAATTATGGAAAAACATCCTAGAGCAAGCGGAATTCACACCCGGAAAACCATGTTGCAGTGAAGAGGTCTTTAAGAACAAGTAGTTCCGTGAAGAACTAAATAGCCTATTTTCATATATCCTACTGATCATACATAGGACAGCTGGCTGTGTGGCTCAGCGGTAACGTTCTCGCTTGCTGTGCCCAAAGTTGCAGGATCGAATCCTGGTGCAGTCAGCTGGCAATTGAGGGTACGCAAATGCGATGGAGCCATGCCAGCAGATTGGCACGTTTAAGACCCCCTTCGGGGCAAAATTCCGTCACCCCGGCGTCTCAAGAGCCGCAGTAGTTAAAAGGGGCATGGGCACAGAGCCCGCTGATGAGCCAGCTTTGTGTTTCTAGGCGAAACCCCACTCAAGACATAAACCTAGAAAAATTGCTGAGTTATAATAACTAATGTTAGCAAGATACCATATACAACACTTCTATTTTACCAAGTTTCGTATTAACTTCATTGTGCAACTACAGCTAGAGTTATCATTTTAATGTTTTGATAGTAGCCCACGCCCAGCCATCGGCCGATCTTGAATGTAGGGGGCATATAAAGCCACATAGCCTACTGTAGCTCTAAAATATTAAGTCATGTCTTTTATTCTATAATTTCAAATTCAAGATGGCTACTGCGCACTATGTTCAGTGTGATAGCCCGATGACCAGGACCCGGATTCTGAGGACATGTCATCTTTTAAATGGTTCACCACAGACATTGTTAACTTATAGGCTATACAAATCCTGTTCAGGTGAGCACTTGCAACCGAGCTGTCTCTGGTGTCGACAAACTAGGTCCTAAACCAGGAGTTAAGGTCTGGGGAGCGATTTCCAATGACAGTAAGAGCAGCATCGCCATTATCCCAAGAACCTTGACAACACATTTGTACGTCAGACTGGTTATTGAGCCGGTTTTGTTGCCATTCATTCAAGGGGGTGGTTTCCAATAGGATAACGCTTGTCCTCGTGCCACTGTTATCACACAACGTGCTCTACACAGTGTCGACTAGTTAATTTGGCCTGCGAGATTACCAGACTTTTCACCCATTGAGTAGCCTACGTATGACACATTACACGACGACAAATCCAGCGTCATCCAAAACCAGGAAATCGTTGCTGATTTGACTGACCAAATGCAACAGGCGAGAAACTCCATCCTAAACAAGTAGTTCCGTGAAGAACTATACAGCCTATTTTCATATATCCTACTTATGTTAATTGCCAATATCAACATACACAATTTCTGTTTGATTGCTGTAATAGATTCGTAGATATTAAGAATCGACTAAATATTTCGGATGGTCGCCATGTTGGATTTTATATATGTAGGTCCTAGAGATATGTACTGTTACATGCAGATTATTGTGAACGTGTAGTATTCAAATTTCAATCGCATAATTAGGACACAAGAAAAAACAAAGAGATTTTAAAATTTTTCACAGCTGCCATCTTGAGGTTATGGAAACAATTGAAATAAATTAGATGCCAGTGGATTAACATTCGTATAAGGATTTACTGTTCCAAGTTTCACTGCACTTGGATGGTTAAATTGCGAGAAACGTCCATGTGAATATTTATAATTCGCGTCACCGCCATGTTGGATTTGTGATCACCAGGTTATTTAAAGTCCTATAGGTGAACTTAAGTTCATAGCCCCTATGAACATTAAAAAATGCAGTTTGATTGCTAAAATAGATTCGTAGATATTCAGTATCGTCTAAATATTTCGGATGGTCGCCATGTTGGATTGTTAAATGTATAGGCCATAGAGCCATGTACCATTAAAGGAAAATTATTGCGTAGGTTCATTATTCAAACTTTCACTTCGATCGCATGACTACATCACTAGAAATAAAAACTTAATTTTAAAATTCGCACTGCCACCATCTTGAGGTTATGTAAACAATTGAACTAAATTAGATACCAGAGGATTACAATGTGTATAAATATTTCCTGTACCAGGTTTCAGTGCGCTTGGAACATTAAATCGCGAGAAAGGTCTATTTAAAAATTTCAAATTCGCTTGGCCGCCATGTTCGTTTTGTAGTCAACCGGTTTTTGAAAGTCTTATAGATGGACTTCCAGTAGTGCCCTTTATCTCCGTACAAAATTTTCGGGAGATGCCGCTAATAGTTTCAGAGATATAGAATGCCGGTGAAATATTTCGCACATCCGCCATCTTGTGATTATGTAAACAATTGAACGAAGTTAGATGTCGGTGCATTACAATGTATATAAACATATACTGTACCAAGTTTCATTGTGTTTGGTTGGTCAAATAACGAGAAACGTCTATTTAAAAGTCGCAAATTCGCTTGGCCTCCATGTTGGTTTTGTAGTTACCAGGTTTTCAAAGGTCACATAAGTGAATTTATAGTAGTTCTCTCTATCACCATAGAAAATGTCAGGGTAATATCGGTAATAGTTTCGGAGATATTGAATGCTGGTGAAATATTTCGCACAGCCGCCATGTTGGATTGGTGAGTCGTAACAAAATTTGAAGGGCACGGTCGAGGTCGCCGGGAATAGTGCTAAGAACTTTCCGAGTTTCATTGAAATCGCTCCTGCCGTTTAGATTTTATTAGGGGTGGACACACACACGTATCACAGACACACACACGGACAAAAGGTGATCTCATAAGCCTATTTTTTCAAAATTGAAAATGGGCTAAAAATGTCATACGGCACCTGTGCGACACAAGCATGCACGTTTGCATGCTTGCATTCAAAATCGAGGCGACTACAGCGGTTATTAATGTATCCTACTACAATGCCACATGTCTTCTTGCGCATACTTGAACCTGTGACCTGGACACTTGAATCAAAGAAATAGCCTATGTTACCTAGACAATATTGCATTCCTCTAACCTAATGTCTTCTTGGTGTTGGGATTTCATTTTCCGCCAATGTATGTGTTCAACATGAGGGTATTTCGTACCAACTATAAATATGTTGAATTCCACGCTCTGTCCACAGTTCGAGCACAAAATCGCATTCGAATCTCGTGTGTGATTTTGGAGTCCTCTGTCGGTAACGTTGCTCACACCACAATTTAAAACGCTTCTGAGAAGTAACTGCCGCGCAGGATTGCCCTATTGTCAGTTAATTATAATACTCGGCTTCAGTGACGTAGTTTATGGCATGCTGAACAGCTGTGCCCAAGATCGCGGGTTCAAATCCGGCAGAAGTCGTCGGAAGTTTTAAGAGCTTTTAAATCCTTCAGTATGCCTTCCTTCGGAGGGAAAGTAAAGCCGGCGGTCCCATATCATAGATTTATGGCATGTAAAATATCCTTCCACTAACTAAACGTGTGTGAAGCTAAATTTCTAGGTTAGATTTCGTTGAAACGCTCTATCAAAATTCCAACGTTCACCCCTAGGTATCAGTGACATCTGGTAGCGGAAGTTGGAACTACTTGAAATTGAACGGAACTTGTAGCTCTCTATGCCCAAGATAGCGGGTTCAAACCCGGCCGAAGCCGTCGGATTTTTTAAGAGCGTTAAAAATCCCTCAGTATGCCTTCCTTCGGAGGGGAAGTAAAGCCGGCGGTCCCATGTCATAGATTTATGGCATGTTAAAGAACCTTCCACTAATTGCACCTGTGTGAAGCTAAATTTGATAGGTTATTGTAAACAACGCTCTTAGGTTTCTAAGTTCGTTGCCAAGAGCCGACTGCGGTGGCGTCTAGCAGCTGAGTTGTGAACTTAGCCTAGTAGTCGTTGACGGTGGCGCTTGGCGGCAAAAGTAGGAACTATTTGAAAAATTCTAAGTTGCAGTACTTAAATTAAAATGACAGATAACACACACTAATACAGTCATCACAATTAACACCGGTTATCAGACAGATTCTACACACACCCAAAGTACACGGGGCTACATGACCGCGTTGTCGCAGCCCCTAAACTTAAGAACCAACCAACCAACCGAACTTGTAGCTCACCCCATGGGTGTCCGGAAACAGCTACAGCCTCTGGCGAGCCGAACATTCATTCATTTATTTGCAATTGGGGGTGTGTCCCCCGGTGGAAAATTGGATATACATAACAAATAAATAATTATACATAACAATTCAATAACCATTAACAATTAAACTGGAGTATTTACACAAATAGTCAGTCTTTTCATAAACACACCTATATGCTTGGGAAAAGGCTTTAAGACTGCGGCAGGTAGAGTTCCATTTATCAATGGCACGGTTTACAAAAGAATATTTAACTTACCATAATTTGTTCGCTGTGGTCGGCCCTTAACTTTGAAAGGATGATCGCTCCTCCCCATATAAGTGGGCTTTCCCATAGGTTTGCTAAACTCACCCCATGCTGGTTTATTTGTATACGTGTTGTACATAGCGCAGTGTCTATATTCCATCCTCCTAGCCCTAAGTGATTCCCACCCAAATTTCTTTAACATACGGCTCACACTGCTCCTGGGATTAAAGTCACTGAGCACAAATCTAGCGGCCTTTCATTGTACCATTTCCAACTCATTTATGAGCCCTACTTGATATGGATCCCAAACCACCGAGGCGTATTCCGGAATAGGTCTTACAAGTGACAAATATCCTAATTCTTTAGCAGAGGTACTACCTCCTTTTAATAACCTCATTACAAAGTGCAGGGATTTGTAAGCTTTAGAAACTACACATCCTACATGACTACTCCATTTCTCGTTCCTTACGTGAACGCCCAAATATTTGCAAGAATCTTCTTCTACAAGTATTTGAGAGCCAATGTTATATTGAAAATCTTGCCTTCGCACTTTCCCTATTTTTATGAGACTACATTTTCTTGTGTTTATTTTCATTTTATTTTCAATCGCACACTTATAGACCATGTTCAGGTCATCTTGAAGTACTGCGTTGTCTTGTGAGCCATGTATCCTTTGATAAATTACACAATTATCCGCAAACAATCGACAGTCACTGCGAATCCCATTTGGTACTAGTCATTTATAAAAGCCAAAAATAACAAAGTTCCGATTACGCTGCCCTGGGGGATACCCGACGTTGCGGTAATTTCATCCGACAATCGGCCTTCGACTTTCACTTTCTGGGAACAACCAATCAAAAATTCTTGGATCCATAAAATTACTCTTCTATCAATCTTCGTCGAAGCTAATTCATGGAGTAGCATGTCATGCGGCACGACATCAAATGCCTTCGCAAAATCTATAACTACGGCGTCGACTGAAACTCCGTGGTCTAACGATTCGCTAATATCTTGAAAAAGTGATAGCATCTGACTCTCACATGAGTAACCTTTCCGAAATCCATGTTGCCTATCAGTAAACCATGATAATGTTTCCCACTGTTCCCTCAAGTAGTCGCAAATGAGATGTTCTATCTGTTTACAAACGATGAACGTAAGGCTAACGGCCTGTAGTTTCCCAATTCAAGTCTGCTCCCTCCCTTAAATATTGGGACTACCGGTACCGTAGCTCTTTTCCAGTCATCTGGGATTTGCGCATTGTTTATGGACACATTAAACATCACCTCCAAGTATAGTGCCACGGCCCTACCTCCTAGTTTAAGTACTTCACTAACAATATTATCAGGACCCTTCGATATATTGTGACTTAACGTAGTTTTTGTTTTAGCTTTACAATATTGCTGACTAGTTTATTTGGAAAAGGGGAGCCCCTGATTCACCGTTAAGGTCCAACACACAGCTATTGGATTTATTGAACAAACTACCGTAAAAGACATTTAATTCATTAGCAATGGCCTGTTTCTCAGTAATTAATTTACCGTCACCGGACATTATCATCGACAAATTATTTGAATTTACCTTTCTTCTCCTAAAATAACTGTAGAATTTTTTCCACCCATCGCCTCCCGAACCAAGTAAACCTTGCATATAATTGTAATGAGCAGCCCTCTTTTTTAAGACGAGCTCTCTTGATAAGGACTTAAATTTCAACATATACTTGTCACTATCTTGTCTTTTATTGTATAATTTCCTAATTTTCCGTTTTAGACTCCTGATTTCTCGTGTGTAATACTCAGGATCTGGGTTTTGTTTCAGTAATTTAAATGTCCTCGGACACTCCCGGCACTAAAAGCCATACGCTAAATAAATAATAAGTTAATTACAATGTATGTAGGCCAGCGGTAAAAAGGGAGAACAGCCACGATAATGCAAGTATATGCAACACCGGATTAAACAAATAACTAACTTAATTCCCAACTTGGCAACTCAAATTCTTGGATATTCTTATCCTTCGTTCCTTTTTAAGCTACAAAGAAACCTAAAATACTGTATTTGGGACAGGAACGGGGTAGGCCAGGTGCCCCGGGAATTGGCATAAGGTAATATCTCGGCATTTACTCGGAGGGAGTGTGGAAAAATCCGAGAAGAAACCACACACAGGATAGCCGCTGTCAGCGATGGGATTCGAACCTAAGATCTCCAGACTTGCTGCAGCTGCCCACGCGGTCATGGCGCACGATTTAACGAGCACGGCAACGCAACGCCGCGGAGCAGGTACCAAAGTAAGAACATTTTGCTATCGTATAAGTTAAACTTATGTAAACTTTAATGTATTTTAAGATTATTGTCTAAAATGAAAAAATGTTTCCAAGGGTATTGAATTTTGAGTTTGAAAGTAACGAATTGCCCTATACTTAATTACAATGTACAGTACCAAAAGCTATTCAGTCCAATCACATATATATATTTAATTGGCAGGACAATTCTGAAATGGAAAAGCCCAGTAGAATATAATAAGTTATGGAAATAGGCTATTTAGTTCATTATGTTCGACCCTGACTATTATGTGTTAGAAAACTGTATCATAATGAGGCTCATTTTTCATTATGAAACAGTTTCTCCCACCAATCACAGCTCAAGAAACAGTTGTTTGACCAATTAGATATGATTAGCATCGCACCTGCGTGGAGTTCCAAGGCCTTCTGAACTGTGTTGCCTAGTGTCATAGTGGGGCAATCTAGGAGGCCATGGTCAAATGCATTCTCTGCGTCTCATGCGCTCTGTTCAGTACATAAAACTGGCGAAATATCGACAGATATTTATGAATATTTATCTTCGAATATAAAATAGTTATAATAATTATCGTCGAACATAAACAGTCGTATGCAACTCGCCTATAATGGTAATTAAGACACTCGTATGGAAATTATAAAACGAGCGTATTCGTGTCTTAATTATAGCCATTATAGGCTCGTTGCATAATGTACTAAAACATTACGAATTCTAATTTTTACAACATTAACAAACTGTAATGTTTACATTATAAACAATGTAACCAGGTTATATTAACCATTCTGTTTTGTTTCGTCTTTTCTGTTTTACTTTACTATTTCAGTAACAAACAAAAAGAAATAACATTTGAAAAATTCATCATAACCATTTTAAAGAGTCTCCACTTTACGGGTGACGCTACCTATGAAACAAACTTAGGACTATTACGGAGTGCCTGGAGCCGTTCGGTCGAAATATAACCGCTCGCCATTCACGAAAGGGAGAACACCCCTTCCACTAATGACTTCAACTCGTCCACGTGACTCATACATTTCTTGTCTGTATCCGCTCAGTGGCTCAGTATTGCCAGCTAGCTGACAGCCTTCACTCATCGTTGCAGTTTGTAGTGTGTTGATGTGTTGACGTAAGCTGCACTGTGTTATTGCCCCTTCTTACATGAGGAGATGATTTTTATACACACGAAATGTCCAGTAATAAAAAGCCATCAGGTGCATTTCACCGTAAAAGAAAGTAGCAGCATTCTAAAGAAGATGAGAAGCAATCTAAAGCGCTGGAAAGTTATTTTGCGCCTTCGGCTTCATCGTCATGTGCAAAAATGACCGACGAAACAACTATGTTAACTGAATCCGTTCATAACGATGTGGATGACGACAGGTTACCAATATCAGAGCTGCCTGAACCATCAATAAGTGAAGAACCCCTCAAAAAGTAAGTGTAACTGTAAATAATTTTAAGTTATATTTTTTTGCTAATGACTCTAAATGCCTAAATTATTTGCAGAAAATATCGAGGTTGATGCTAACTTTGAAAAAGAAACCCTACTTCGGCCAAGAAAAGTAAAAAAAAAAGACAATTCTCCTATGAGAGTGAAGATGACGCTGTACGTTCTGGAAAGCAATAGCCTCATTAAGGGAGAGATTTGAGCTAATGGAACACCATAGTGAAAGTTTCAAATTTATTTATGACATTGCTAGCTTCGAGAAGGATTTGAACAAACAAGAGTTGAAGAAAGCCTGTAAGCACCTTCAAACCGTTTTGATTCATGGAGGAGACTGTGATGTGAACGGAGATGATCTGTTCGAAGAACTGCAAATTTTTTCACCAATGCTACCCCCTGGAAGTCACCCAGCTGGAGCCTTGTCTTTTATAACCAAACGTGGTTATTTGGACATTTTTCCAAATATTTTTGTTGCATTGAGGATTCTGCTAACGCTCCCAGTATCAGAGGCCAGCGGAGAAAGAAGTTTTTCGAAGTTAAAACTTATAAAAACATACTTGCGATCAACTTTAAGCCAAGAGCACTTGAGTGAACTAGCTACTTTGACCATTGAAAATGATTTGTTAAATGAAATGGAAACAGATTTGCTGCTGAACGAGTTTTCTAAAGTGAAAGCCAGAAACGTATCGTTTTAATTTTAAAAGATTTCAACAGTGTGCAAACAATCAACAATAATTGTCATTCTATGTAATAATAATGACCTGTAAATAAATGTTTGGTTTTCAGTTATGTTTTGTGTATCCCTTTGCCTTTTACCATTTGGCCATGAAAATAGTAAAGGTATTCTGATGAGTATAGGGGGAGGGGGGCGCCAAAATGTTCTTTGCTTACACTACAAAAAGATCTAGGGCCGGCACTGAGTGTGTGATTGTTTACATCGAGTGATAATATGACCACATTAGCCAACATCTTGACGCCTAAGTAACTTAATAAGTTATGGCTTTTTGGCTTTATTATAGAAAAATAATACCATAACTTAATAACTTAATCATACTTAAAATATTCAAAAGAATATAAGACTCGTCGTTCAGGATAATGTATAAAAAACTGAGTGAATTCCATCCACTACCCGTTGAACGAGGACCTGGAAAACAACCTAATTTAAAGGGTAGCCTAATCCTATTAAAATGCTAAAGATAAACACACACACAAAAAGAAACAAAAAGTTCCGTAACGAACTAAAGAGCCTACTTTTCTTAAAATTTAATATTCGTGCCAATGATTAATCTATATGGATCTATCTTGAATAATGATGAAATTAAGTTGGTAATATCGACATTTCTAATTAGTTCGAAATACTGTATACCTGGCATAATGTAGCCTAATAGTGAACTACAGTTGGCAGCCCTGGTGATGAATATATTCTTAGTTCCATCTCTTAAGGTACAGAATACAAAATTTGGTTGAAGTCCAATGGATAGTATGGACTTTACATGCAGTTAAACATAGGAACTAACAGCGCGCGTAAAATCATGTTGGCAACAATGACATACATGTATTGGTCAGAAATAATCTGAAATAAAATGATCTATTGTTGTGTCAATTTTGAATGAAATCCATTAGTTAGTATAGAAGTTACATGCATTTTAAAATTGGACCTATCAGCAGGCTTACAATCATGTTGGCAGCACTGACGTATATTAGTTACTCAAAATTAATCTAGAATGCCAGGTACTATACGTGTGCAAAGTTTAGAGCTATTGGCTTGCATGCTTTCTGATATATTGATATTAAGGTAACAAAAATAGACATCATTTATTAACAGTTGGCAGCCCTGGTTGTTCTTAAGAATACGCATAGTCACATCTGTCATGGTACACATAGCGCATACGTAATTTGGTTGAAATCCAAATGATACATGGAGGAAAGAAGGTAGCACTACAGAACAGGAGACCAAAGGTATAAAAAAAATTAGGTAATGAAATTTGCCGAAGTACCGTTAGTAATGGTATCCGGAGATGTTAAAATAATAGATGTTGACTCGTCTGCTGCCATAAACCCACCCAGCCATCCCAAATAGATACACGACTTATATAGCAGAAATGAAGTCTTTTGTAGCTATCTTGCTTACTAAGTCAGGAATGCCAACCCCACGCATTTGGTACTATTTCACATCGGGTATAGAACGAGTAAACAAAAGAGCGTCGATAAAGTAATGTAATGAAAAATTGCGCCAATTGTCAGTGTTTATTTATGTATTTATAATGTTTTACATACAAAAACAGACCTAACCTGGGGCTTATGCCCCAGACCCCCTTGCTTGTGGTACTAGCAGTAATTTTCGACCAGGCAGTACCTAACCTAGTAGCGGACATAAATTCTGGGTTGAACTATACCTTCCGATACACCAGCGTTTGGGGAATATTTAGGGAGAACAGTGACGTCACCGTGATCTCACGGATGGCGTATTGCTATCGGTCACGCTATTGGTTGGCTGACGTATTGCTATCGGTAACGCTATTGGTTGGCTGACGTATTGCTATCGGTTGTCAGCTGATTACTACGTCAGTTCCGTGGTCAGTTCGTCGGGAGATTTTGCTGGAGTGGGTTCGCCATTTTTGTGTTGTCACGCGATCGCGTTTTCTAAGCGTAATATTAAAATAAATATTCCCGTGAATAACCTGTAAAATAAGATTTTGATATTAGCAGTGTCGTGTGCTCGATTGTGTTGACGATTTGTATTAAAATTGTTTAAATCCTGAAGTTGTTGCATTAAACTAAAAGCCGTTACTTGTGGTGGAAAATCAGTGCTTCTGCTTGTATATGTGGAATAATACAGCATTTGGAATATATCGGTGAGTTTTTACGTTGTTCATACATATATTTTGGTTGTTGCATTTAATACGAAAGTTGTCTAAACGATAATATTACGTCAGGAACGGTGTTGGCGAATACGCCTGTTAAAATAGTAATGGATTTAGACAAATTGGCATGTACATGAACACCTGCAAAATAGATATGACAATGTTTTGTATTAGACCTATCGGAATCTTTAATTGAACTATATAGCTCAAATATAGATTTCGATACATAGAAAGAAAATGACGGTTTTTGTGTTTGCACCCAATATTGGAAAACATAAAAATACCAACCTATCGGAGGGGAGGGGGGGGGGGGGGGGCACGCGCCGCAGCCCCCCCAGCAAAAACAACATTATTGACCACAATGTTTTATGATGGCATTGACCTGTATCGGAATCTTTAATTGAACTATATAGCTCAAATATAGATTTCGATACATAGAAAGAAATTGACGGTTTTTGTGTTTTTCCACGCAAAAAACTCCTCTTACGTGAATTTGCGAATTCTTTTTATGTATCGGAATCTTTAATTGAACTATATAGCTCAAATATAGATTTCGATACATAGAAAGAAATTGACGGTTTTTGTGTTTTCCACCCAAAAAACTCCTCTTACGTGAATTTGCGAATTCTTTTTATGTATCGGAATCTTTAATTGAACTATATAGCTCAAATATAGATTTCGATACATAGAAAGAAATTGACGGTTTTTGTGTTTTTCCACCCAAAAAACTCCTCTTACGTGAATTTGCGAATTCTTTTTATGTATCGGAATCTTTAATTGAACTATATAGCTCAAATATAGATTTCGATACATAGAATACGTGAATTCGCGGAAATTTTTCATGTATCGGAATCTTTAGTTGAACTATATAGCTCAAATATAGATTTCGATACATAGAATACGTGAATTCGCGAAAATTTTTCATGTATCGGAATCTTTAGTTGAACTATTTAGCTCAAATATAGATTTCGATACATAGAATACGTGAATTCGCGAAAAATTTTCATGTATCGGAATCTTTAGTTGAACTATATAGCTCAAATATAGATTTCGATACATAAAAAAATTGACGTTTTTTGGTGTTTCCCCACCCAAAAACCCCTATTACCCAGGCCTTTCTCGTAAGCTTGCCAGAGGAGTATTTCGTGACGTCGTTGATGACGTCACGGAAGCCGCCATTTTGTTTTAGGGGAATTTCATACGCGGCCGTATCGCAATGTACACCAGCGTTTGGGGAATATTTAGGGAGAACAGTGACGTCACCGTGATCTCACGGATGGCGTATTGCTTGTGGTACTAGCAGTAATTTTCCGCAAGACAGTGCTTAACTTAGTGGAAATTTGTAACAATTTCAAACTTTACGTGTCATATGGTGAATTTTGTATTGGACATGTTGGTAACGTATTCAGATGTTCGTTTTTCGGGTGTCACATGACGTATGACGTAGTGTCCAAGATGGCGTCCATAGTGAAATGAAGACAATGCTAAAATCATTATCTTCGTAAATAATCAATTAACAGGAATTATTCCGGTGCAGCAGTGGCAATTGAGAAAGTAAAACTACTCCCAACATCTCCGAGAAAGGTTTGTCAATCATAAATACTATATTTTCAGTAATATACCTTGTTGAAAGTCACGGCTTGGTCTCCTGTTCTGTAGTTTTAATGGAAAGAATAAGAGGAGATGCCCTGAGCTCGTTTGAGTGAAGCCAAGTGCTGCAACCAAAGTGGGCGTAACCTTAACCCGTATTCGGTGTTCTGTGACTTGCATGAGGCATTGTGCATGGCTAAACCTTATTTTGGCCCTGGTTTTTATCGCCCTCCGGTTATGCAACTATGGAAACGTAATAACAGTAGTGATAAGTTATTTAAAAAAAAACTCTTCAATTCTAATCTCAGCATGTGTAGGCCTACCCTATATACCAAAAAAATAAAAATAATTCCTCTGCAAATCCCAAATTATCAAACGGCTGTCTGTCAATAATTACGGTAGGCCTACGTAATTAATCAATTCGAGGCTAACCGTCAAGGTCAAGTTTCTACCCCCCCCCCCCCCCCCCCAAGAAAATACCGTACGGTACCGAAACGTATAGGCTATACCGTATTTTTGTGCAAATATGCGTCCTTTTTTAATTGTTCTGTTTATTAATTTTGAGGTTCGTATTCTTGAATATCAAGCCTCCGTGGCTTAGGCGGCAGCACGCCGGCCTCTCACCGCTGGGTCCGTGGTTCAAATCCCGGTCACTCCATGTGAGATCTGTGCTGGACAAAACGGAGGCAGACAGGTTTTTCTCCGGGTACTCCGGTTTTCCCTGTCAAAATTTCATTCCAGCAACACTCTCCATTATCATTTCATTTGTCATTCATTTAATCATTGCCCCAGAGGAGTGCGTCAGGCCTCGGCAGCCGGCACAGTTCATATCCTCGCCGCTAGATAGGGGCTTCAGTCATTCCATTCCTGACCCGGTCGGAGACTGGAAGCAGGCTGTGGATTTTTTCATTCTTGAATATCAAAATGTGTACGACCAATGAGTGAAAGTGGCTGTGCTCGAAATAAGGCCTAAAAACTGATGAATGCCTCAACACCAATCTCTTATATAAAAACAAGTGTCCTGACTGACTGACTGACTGACTCATCATCGCCCAGCCAAAACTATTAAAGTTAGAAACATGAAATTTTGAGGATATCTTCGTTGCAAGTCGAAAACGCCCACTAAGGAAGGGTTTTTGGATATTCAAGTTCTAAAGGGGTGTTAAGGGGGTACACCTTCATTTCATTGAATAACAATATCTCCGGCTTGGTTTCATCGAGGGATGTGATACTCGGCATATACACTCACCATTAAAAATAAGAAGACACGTGTCTGAGGGATTTTCGATGTGGTGTATATTATGAGGTGAAAGGGGTGAAAAGTGGGGGTTGAAGGATTCCTAACGGAGCGTGTATCTCTTAAACGACATAAGCGAGGAGTTTGAAACTCAGCGGAAAAAAATCAGCTTTAAAAATAAGCAAATAGGCCTAGTTGTTTGACCGTTTTTTCATAAATCCAATTTAAGGGGCCCATGGGGAGGGGGGAAATTCTGGGGGGGGGGGGGGAAACAGGAAAGAAAGTGTCCTAACTGATTGACTGACAGACTCACTCATCAAACTCAGGGGGAAAAACTGCTTAAAAATAAGTAAATAGGTGTTCGACAGTTTTTTTCATAAACCCAATTTAAGGGTTCATGGGGAGGGGTGAAATTCTGAAAAAAGAAAATTGAAAGAAAAAGTCCTGACTCACTCACCATCGCCCAGGCAAAATTATTGAAGTTAGAAACATGAATTTTTGGGGAAATGATCATTGTATGTCAAAGCCGACCACTAAGGGAGGATTTTCGTATATTCAGATTGTAAAGGGGTGTTAAGGGGGTTAAACCTGCATTTAATTGAATATCAATATCTCCCGATTGGTTTCATTGGGGTATGTGATACTCAACATATAAACTCATCATTAAAAATAAGAAGACATATGTCTGAGGGTTTTTCGATGTGGTGTATATTATGAGGTGAAAGGGATGAAAAATGGGGGTTGAAGGAATCCTAACGGAGCGTGTTTGTCTTAAACGACACAGGCGAGGAGTTTGAAATTCAGCGGAGAAAAAACAGCTTAAAAAAGAGTAAATAGGTGTTCGACCGTTTTTCTTCATAAATCCAATTTAAGGGGCACATGGGGAGGGGTGAAATTCTGAAAAACATAATTGAAAAAAATGTCCTGACTCACTCATCATCGCCCAGAAAAAATTATTGAAGTTAGAAACTTGAAATTTTGGGGATATGTTCGTTGTTTGTCGAAAACGTCCACTAAGGAAAGGTTTTTGGATATTCAGGTTCTAAAGGGGTGTTAAGGGGGTAAACGTGCATTTCATTGAATAACAATATCTCATGAGAGGTTTCATTTGATGATGTGATACTTGGCACATAAACTAATCATTAAAAATTAGCTGACACATGTCTAATGGTTTTTCCATGTGGTGTATATTATGAGGTGAAAGGGATGAAAAGTGGGGGTTGATAGATTCCTAGCGGAGCGTGTATCTTTTAAACGACATAGGCGAGAAGTTTCAAACTCAGCGGAAAACAATCAGCTTAAAAATAAATGAATAAATAATTAAATAAATAAGATTTTGACTGTTTCTTCGTAAATCCAACTTAAGGGGCCCATGGGGAGGGTGAAATTGTGGAAGGAAAACGTCCACTAAGGAAGGATTTTTGGATATTCACTCATTATCGACCAGCCAAAACTATGAAAGTTAGAAACATGACTTTTGGGGATATGTTCGTTGCATGTCGAAAACGTCCACTAAGGAAAGGTTTTTGGATATTCAGGTTCTACAGGGTGTTAAGGGGGTAAACGTGCATTTCATTGAATAACAATATCTCACGAGTGGTTTCATTTGATGATGTGATACTTGGCATATATACTAATCATTAAAATAAGCTGACACATGTCTAATGGTTTTTCGATGTGGTATATATTATGAGGTGAAAGGGATGAAAAGTGGGGGTTGAAAGATTCCTAACGGAGCGTGTATCTCTTAAACGACATAGGCGAAACGTTTCAAACTCAGCGGAAAACAATCAGCTTAAAAATAAATGAATAAATAATTAAATAAATAGGTTTTCGACCGTTTCTTCATAAATCCAATTTAAGGGGCCCATGGGGAGGGCGAAATTCTGGAAGAAAAACGTCCACTAAGGAAGGATTTTTAGATATTCACTCTCATCGACCAACCAAAACTATTCAAGTTAGAAGAATGTTATTTTGGGGATAGGTTTGTTGTGTGTCGAAAACGTCTACTAAGGAGGGATTTTTGGATATTCGTGTTCTAAAGTGGTGTTAACGGTGTTAAACCTGTATTTCATTGAATAACAATATGACACGACTATGACGCGAGCGAAGCCGCGGGTACCTGCTAGTATGAATATAAAACTCAATTTGGTGTAAATACCGTAATTAGTTCGGCATCATTAGTTCCCAAGACGTTCCTTCTTTGGTATAACTCGCACCTTCAGACACCTGTATTCAATTTAATCAGTGTGTCAGCGTATTATTACGTTTTGCCGCGTCTTCCTTACAAAACTAGCCTTGAAAGGTGCTCTCATATTTCTATTTAAATTGGCTTTAAAACGATAACGCAGCTTATTTGTGCCAAGTACCGTGATGTACAGAGTGTATTCTGTCTATCCAAGTGTAAATCATGACTTGTCATTGCAGTTTTATGTCACTAAAATCCACTACTAGTTGGAGTGGTTTACGGCTTTAAGCATAGGGACAGCCATTTTCTTGCAACCAAAGTGGGAGTGCCGTTTGGCTTCAACAGCTTGCGCTAGGCAACGCAGCGAAGGCATCTCCTTCCTTTCTTTCCTCCATGAAATGATAGTATGGAAGTTATATGTATTTAAAGTTGAACCTATCAGCAGGCTTAGAATCATATTGGTAGCACTGACATATATAAGTTACTCCAAATTAATATAGAATGTCAGGTAGGCCTACTATACGTGTGCAAAGTTTAGAGCTGTTGGCTTGAATACTTTCTGATATATGGGGTATTTGGATTAAAAAATTGAGAGCATTTATTAACAGTTGGCAGCCCTGGTGGATCTTAATAATACCCTCAGTCATATCTGTTTATGTACACATAGCACATACAAAATTTGGTTGAAATCCAATTGATAGTGTAGAAGTTATATGCATTTAAAATTTGGACCTATCAGAAGGCTTATAATCATTTTGGCAACACTGCCATGTATGGCCTCCTGGAAATTAAACTGCAATATTAGTATCTATACGTGTGCCAATTTTGAAATAGCTCCCATTCATACCTTCCATGATATCCAACATGGAGCTCAAATTTCAATTGCGATTTTTCAGCAGTTGGTAGCACTGACATCATTTTCAAATATGGCCGTGAGATATTCATGTATAGATCTTTACTCCTACCAAATTTCGTTCTGATTGCAGCAGCCGTTTAGGAGTTGATAGGGGGGGGGGGGGGACGACGACGACTACGACACACACACAGCCAGCCAGAAGGACAGACAGACATACATACATTTGCCCGATCTCATAAGTCTACTTTTTCCTCATTTTTGCAAAATGTGAAAAGTAGGCTAAAAATAACACACCTATAGTGGACCATTTAACACGTTTCAAAAAGCTTAAAATCTATAATAGGCTGGCCTATTTGCCACATCTTGATGAATGCAGTACATTTGCATTTGTCTGTTGGCACAAGCTAGAGTTAAATGTGGCTTTTCACCGATGTCTCAGTCCCACTCATGGCTGTGATTATATGGAAGCTACTGAGGAATGGGTGGTGCTTAGTAATGACATTCAGGGCACAGTCAGTGCCTGTGGATGCTGTGAAAGGTTCTACTCATAGGGTTAGTAGGCCTACTGCTGTTCTGACTCAGTGAGGAAAGCAATGGCAAACTACCTTTCTCCTCATCTTACCTAGTACTCTATATATATAGGTTTGTCCTGCGTTTTTCTGGGTATCTACCCGCATAACCTAACAGCGGAACTTTTTGAGGATCCAACCAGCCTTCGGGCAGACAGACTATAATAGGCTCTGTGTTACCTGGTACTTCCCAGTAATTAGTAGGTAGGCCTAGGCTAATTTACTGCTAATGACAAGTACGACTTACTAGAATGCACATTGTGTACAACAAACATGTTGAACAGCAATTACAGACAAAACATTTCGTCATGAAACCAGAAGAAGAGGCAGATGACCTCGATGTTCCACCTCCTAAAATAATAGTCATCATCCCAAACCTGGCAAATTCGTACGATTGATTCAGATCATCTGTAGGCTACCGATATCATCAAACAGCAGTTGGCCAACGCATCTCAAGGTTCGAAATGATTTACACCAAATCGCAAAATTTCAGAATATAGCCTAACATCTTTCAAAATTTAGCCAACATAAAAATAAAAGTGGCTTTAAACCTGCGGTGCAGAAAGTAAAAATCATCTAGTGAGTACCTACATTTCAAAAGGGCTTTTAGAGAGCAAGCCGGCACAGAGGAATGTTGGGGATAAACACGAGAAATTACGGCAATGAAAGTAACTGAGGACCTGCATTTCAATTTGAATTTGACTGCACTGGCTCATGGAGGGAGGTCTGTTCATCTACAAGTTGCACGAAAAGTTCTTTCTTGCATTCTTTTCGTGAAATGTAGTCATTAAACACCGAATTCTGCAAATATACTGTACACTTTTAACGAAGGAGCTAGGCCATGTAGCTCAGTGCTTTGAATTACAAGCTCGCATTTATTTTCAAATCTGTCTTTGCTAATCCCCAAATTCGAAAGCTGAAGAATTAGACGTAAGTTATATTAATTTCAACACGGCTCATTTCAAGAAAACCACAAAAAGCATTGACGAATGAGTCAATGTCACTGAGTAACGCCCACTGACTGCCCCGTGCAAAACAAAACAAAACAAAAAACTCAAATTGTATGAGGTCTATTGACTTACAGTGCAACTACATTTGATGATGAAAACCTTATGTTCACGTAGGCCTATATAAGATTTAATCTTATGCAACTGGCTTTTATTATCATTCTATCGTAACTTGGTACTTATGAGACAACAGCTGATTCCAATGCCAATACCGTGAATGGCAATGGGTTCTGCGTCTTAATATAAAATGAATTACGAGCAGACATGCATGCACAAAGAATGGAAAATCCATTCATATACCGGCATAAACAATCAAACGCTGTCATTTAAATGACAGGTCACACAGCAGGACATTTAAACGATATGAGCCCCTCCCTGCCATTTCTTTCCTAACGCATGAATTAAACTACCAAGTACAACAACCAATCAACATCTAGTCCTAAATAATTTGATCTTACCACCTTGTTTACGAACGGGCATCCTTGATCAAGTCGGAGACGTCTTCGAAAGTTAAAGATCCTGTCTGGGGTCGTCCCTGGCAGACAGGCTGTAGTGCAGGCCTAAAAGAGGAGGAATTACAGCCGCGCAGGCTCCCAAACTTGTTGATTTCTCAAACCAGGTGTAGTTGTAACGCACTTCTCACTTTCAAAGGCGTACGCACGACTTATAACCGTAAAATAATATTAAAACCGCAACACTTCGAACATAAACATCCACAACCCACACAATATGGCGTCCCACAACTTTTGCAGCCGGGATACCTACTGGCAACTGATGTGATTGGTCGATGGTGTGTGTATACGTCACGAGAGGTCTGTTCTTGCAGAGAGGAAGGAAATATGCAGCGTCCAATATGTTTGTTTCTTGACCATTTGAACTTCTATGATACATGGAATTGTGTACTCTGGAAATGTCACCTCTTGTGTGTTTACATGAAGGTCCTGTGCAAGAGAAATTTGAGGTTAGATGTTATGTGTAATACATTAACCTACACGTATTTCTAGCTGGGTAATTATTATTGAGTGAAATAACTTGTTTTGAATCGTGGGTGGTACTGCTTTGTTAATCCATGCCAAGGGAGTATGCTGTTTAAGTGATTATTTTGTGTGATTTTTTCTCTAACTTAATCATTGTACACTGAATTCAATTCTACTATTTCAGCCACTCTCATAATCTGCAATGGCAGTTCATCGAAAATCCGGAGAACTTCCATCAGGGGCTGTATTAATTTCTGAGAAGGATGCCATGGAATATCAGTGGAGGCTTGTACATGACTGGACACCTGAAAAGGATGTGTAAGGCAATAAACCCACCATTATCAGACGTAGACCCACTATTGATGTTTTCTAATGTAGTATTATGTTTTCAATAATCAGATTTCAAGTTCACACACTGTACCTCATTGAGCACCAACATGTTGTATTGCACACAATGTGAAATAATAATAAAACCAACAGACGTGTGCAGTTAATAAGGGGGGGATGGGGTGTAGTTAGTTATTGAGGTTTTAAAGGTCGGAACAGCGAGGTCATCTGCCCCATGGGGTGGGGAGAGGTGTAGAAAAATGTAATTTCCATTGAAGGAAATAGGACTAACTTAAATAGGATTGAGAGCTATTATTACCAGATGACACATGCAATGAATTTAGTATGCAGGAGACTCCATGTGCTGCACAGCGTGATTGAGTGGGGAGGAACGTTCACTTCGTTAGTTACTACAGAAGTGTTCACATTGGCTTTTAGTAACATCAATTGTATATTCACGTTTGTGTGTGTCTCAGTAGCACAACAGCGGTGACCTCGTCCACTACCATACCTCCCTTCCGGTGGCATCTGGTAACTAATTTCTGAACTAGTTGGTCGTTGACAGTGGCGTTTGGTGACAAAAGTAGGAACTAGTTTAAAAATCGATCGTCTGCAGTCCTTACTTGAATTAAAACAGATACACACACTAATACAGTCATCACAATTAACACCAGTTATCAGACAGATTCTACACACACCCAAAGTACACGGGGCTACATGACTGCGTTGTCACAGCCCCTAAACTGAGGAACCAACCAACCAAATATGTCTCTTCTCCTCCCTTCCTCTCTAAGATCTTAAGGTTCGTGCCATCAGATAATAATCAATGAACTACGGTGGGGTCGAAGGCACTTCATGGATCTAAAGGAAAATACCGTAGTTTTACGTGACCGTCAATCATGCGATCATAAGCCACGGGACCTCCTTTTTACGTGGAATCCGAACCACAGGACATGGCATTTCAGTTCGAAAATCTTACATGCATTGACCGGGAATCGAACCAGTTCACCTTGGGGAGAGGCCAACAGCTTGACCACCGCACCACCATGCTCCGCAGACTTATATTTCCCATTTTATATAATTTAGCATAAAAATGTGCTGAATTACTGAAAAGGTATCTACTAGTTGAAAATTTTGAAGCTATTTTCAGTCTTGCCTAATTAGCAACGACGATGAGAGACGTGGGGTTCCCGGTCCGTGCGTAGTAACAGAACGAAATACATTGTTCGGTGACTCACTCACTCATTCGCAACATCAAAGTGGTTTAGGCAATGGCCCTATGTTAGCAATATTGGAATAGACAGGAACTCCAGAAAACACAGCGGAATGTTGACAGGCTCTTCTCTTTCCGCCTCCCGCATCACCTCACCCCTCAAGTTCACAGAGCTTGGACTCGAGCAGTATATACTGTGATACGTATGCGTGGTTGGTTCCTCAGTTTAGGGGCTGCGACAACGCAATCATGTAGCCCCATGTACTTTGGGTGTGTGTAGAATCTGTCTGATAATCGGTGTTAATTGTGATGGCTGTATTAGTGTGTGTTATCTGTAATTCAGGTAAGGACTGTAGAAGATCAATTTCAAGTAGTTCCTACTTTTCCTACTAAATGCTGTCAACGACGCCTAACCACGAACTTGGCTACTAGATGCCACTGTGACGGACACCTGGCGGCGAATGTTGGAACTAATAGAGCGTTAATCAAATCTAACATACAAATTTAGATTCACACAATTGTAGGTAGTGGAAGGTTCTTTTACATGCCAGAAATCTATGACATGGGCTTGCGGGCTTTACTTCCCCTCCGAAGGAAGGCATACTGAGGGATTTTTAATGCTCTTAAAAATCTGACGACTTTGGCCGGGTTAAAACCCGCAATCGTGGGCATAGAAGCTCAGCATGCTACCAACCACGCAGCCGAAGCCGCCTGATACGTACGTGTCTAGAGCAATTTTTAGTGTAGTCGATGACATCATAGATGTCATAGAATGTTGTAACTTGAATCGCAGACATATTACTTAGCTGTATGAGATTTCAAACAGTGCGTCATTGTCATTACATGCCGATACAGTCACATGTGTTCAAGTGTGAGGTTTGGTGACGCGTTACAGATGTTCATAAATTACTTTTAGTGGTCCAATTTAGTTGAAGGGTTGCACTGTTCAAAAACCATTATGAGGCAAAACCATTGGCCGCTACTGGACAAAACCATGGATTTGACCACTGTCTGGTTGAAAATTACTGTTTGTACCACTAGCAATTGGGTCTGGGATATAATCCCCAGGTAATGTCTGTATGTCGGCCTAAAGCCTTATTAACACAGAATTTAACATGCATGCATTTTTATAACATTTAGTGTTGTCCATGACGTCAAGGATGCTGCCATTTTGTGTCGAGGGAAATTTTGTAAAGTAGCTATCTATCCTACCAACAGTTTTATATAAATACCTGTCCGAGGCTTTGCAGAGTAAGGATGTAGATTTGTCTACAGCTCTACAGAAGATAGGCTTATCTCATGTTATGGAACTTTTAACTGTCAAGAGAAATAAGGCAGAAAAATACTTGAGAGGCATTATGACAGTGCGAAAGTATTTTCAGAAACCACTCATTTGGTAAAAAGAAGTTCCTTGATTCTAAAAATTACAAAATACACACTGAAATGTACCTTATTCTTCCCGAGAAGAGTATTTAATTCTATATATGACTCTGAGCTAGGAGTTATAACTGTTAAGGAATAATGTAAGTTAATATAATTTAGTGTTGAATCTGCTATCAAACTAATGCAGGGTTTTAAAATGCTACTTATTTTTCATTACGTACTGGTAATTCAAGTGACGACTTACAGAATTGCAAATATATTTCCCTATGCATGTTAACTGTAATTAAATTACACAAAAATCCCAAATTGTTTTGTGCACTTTGCAATACAGTATATATTTACTTCTATGCCCAAGGTCGCGGTTTCAATCCCGGCAAAAGTCGACAGATTTTTAAGAGCATTAAAAATCCCTCAGTATGCCTCCCTTCGGAGGGGAAGTAAAGCCAGCAGGCCCATGTCATAGATTTATGGCATGTAAAAAAACCTTCCTCTAACTAAACTTGTGTGAAGAAAAATTTGTAGGTTAGGTTTGATTAATGCTCTTAAGTTCCAACGTTCGTCACCAGGCGCTGTTTGCAATGGCATCTAGTATTAGCTAAGTTCTCAGCTAGGTGTCATGGACAGTAGCATTTGGTAACGAGAATAGTGAAATTATCGTCATCAGTCCTTACTTGAATTAAAAAGAGATAACACATCACACTCATCACAATTAACACCGGTTATCAGACAGATTCTACACACACCCAAAGTACACGGGGCTACATGACCGCGTTGCCGCAGCCGCTAAACTAAGGAACCAACCAAAACATATTTCATAAAATAAATGCTAAAATGTTTTCTCTGAAATAAGATTTGTGTTTTTTTTTTTTTAAATTATGACTGTGCATCAGATGCTTTTTCCAAAATGATATTGTCTTTCCGGAATATCTAGCCCAGTAGTGGATAGTAATAGCTAAGAGTATTTCAAGGAGGGCCGAGAAAAAAAAACCATAGTGGTCCTTAAATCCTCTCGGTGGCCCTGCCGGCTGATCAAGCATTTAGTCGAAGAGACCAAAAAGTATGGAATGATTTTAAATGTTACTGACCCACAAATAACTTCTGATGAAATTCCATTCCTTCCTCGCAATACTTTCCAGTTCTGGATACAAGTTATCCTCTAAGCATTCTTATTGGGACACTCAGGATGAAATGAGGAACTTTGGAGTGTCCCACATGATGAGGAGAGACAGATTCCTAAAGATAAGCCCATTTCTCCACTGTGCAGATAGATCAATAAGAATGATAAAGCATGGAAAATTCACCCAATAATGGAAATGTTGAAGGAGAAATGTGTCAAGAATTTTGTGCCAGAGGAAGATTTGTCATTTGACGAAACCACAGTTAAATATTTTGGCCTACTCTGTTGCTAACAATTTATCGCAGTAGACCAATACGATTTGGTTTTGAAGTTTGGTGCCTGAATTTAAAACATGGTTACTTGGTCATTTTGAATTGTACCAGGGCAAGAGGTCTAAATCAAAATCAGAGAAAGAAGATGTTTAATTTTCTTCCATGAAATAATACTTAAATTATTCAACATTCTTATGATTCAGTACAATGAAAGAACTATTTCATAAAAATTGCTCAACCAACTTAACATACAGGGTCATTATATATGTGTGCGCGAGTAAACACGGCAAGCTAAGCCGGCTGTGACTGGCACAGATCTTGGTCGGTTCAGCCGGTGGTTGATGCACACTTTTACCAAAAATGTTCAGTAATGTGTACCTACAGTGCTCATAGCTGATGCTGAAAATGTCCTCCCTCTCTTGTAACACACACCTGACATCTTCTGATGAAAGAATGGACTACAATCTCTAATTTTTGTTCTCTAAGAACACACCGTTGTCTGTTAACTTGTTTATTATTTACGTAACCTGTTTTCTTGAATCGTTTAGCGAGCCTCCTAATTGTACTGGCATTAGGCACAAGTCTTCCTGGAAACTTGATTCGAAATTTTCGTCTTGTTTCAGAACAAGATTTTCTGCTTTTTATATAAGAATTATGGATATACACATGTTCGCGCAATGTGAATTGGTGTCTAGGCATGACCAACAATCACAGTATTCAAAATACTCACTAAACGTGCAACACTAACATCCAAGCTTTGCAGATACATGCCCATATGAATAACAAAACACATGTGAACTAACGATATGAATCAGTGGAGCGCCCCAACCACCGGCTGAACCGCGTACGCGCGGCCGTGATCTGCGCCAGTCACAGCCGGCTTAGCTTGCCATGTTTCCTCGGTCACACATATATAATGACCCTGTACTAGTAAGGAGAAGGAAACAAAAATGAACTCCAAACCAGTAATGTCCCTCCCTTTGTGGAAGCGTGCTGGGCCTATAACCAATAGGTCCATGGGTCGAAACTACACACTGATACAAAAATTATTCAACCAATTTAACATAATAGTAAGAAGAAGAAGAAAACAGAATTGAACCCCGAACCAGTAATATATTGTAACTAAATTCTTCTTTGGAAAATTATTGTCATTTAACAAGTAGTGTAAGCACCTAGTGTTACCATATGGCAACATCAAATATCTTCCAACCCAGCGATCCCAAAATTCCAAAACTTGTTTCGTCGGTATATTTGGGTATACGGATGACTGGAAAGAGAGGACGAGGAAGACGTAGAGTACGCTAGATGGATTTGGTGAAGGACAGTGTGAGAGAACGAAACCTGGAGTGGAGTTCAGTGGTTGACGAAGGGTGGTGGACAGAGAGAGTAAAGTGGAGGGGGTGTCATATTTGCTGGTAAACGGAAATTTATGATGGTTATGACCTGTGGTAAAACATAATGAATACCATAATCTCAGAGAGAAAAGAAAAATCCGGCGCTAATGGATTAAAGAAACAAGTATGTTCAGAAATTCAACATTTTGGTAGCAAACACACATACTGTAGTTCTGTCATTTTTTTATGGTTTCTTTCTTTCTTTCTTTCTTTGTAAATTCATAATTTTCACGTATTTTTCAGATATTTGACCAGTATTTGAAATTTATATTGGTGGCAGCTTTGCTATAGATTGTTAAGGACACATACACTAAAAAAATAAATGCCCAGATATAATTTCTAGTTGTTTAGTGAAATTCCCTCATCCATATGGAATGGTTGATAGTTAATACTGATACTAATAGCACAAAGAAACCAAAAGATTCCTCAAAAGTGACACACACAAAAATAAAATCACTTTTAACCTACAACAGTCATCACAAAGATTAATTACCAATGAATGACAGTCCAAAGAAAGCATAAAGATTGCAGGATCTAGGAATAAGCAATGTGTAGCACACTGGTGCCAATCATTGGGAAAATTATGAAAAATACAATGCGGCACCTTGTCCTGCATAATTTGCATGGGATTGTATTTGCTGTTCAGGTAGGTGTAGTTGTCCAGAGAATTGAGATGGCTTGGATCAGTGTGCCACACAATAAAGATATTGTCTGTAAACCGCTATCAGACCAGAGACTGGGGAATCTTAGTTATTGTTGTTTTAAGGGGCATAACTATGAGGTCATCACTCCAAAGGGGAGTCTGAGAAGCAAGGAAATCCATCTCGAGTTGTCCCATGAATGACTTGACATATGAGGGCTGCATCCTGATGCCCAATTGTGGGTGAGGATATACTGAGACAGAAAGGCTATATAAGAAAGGAAGGTTTTGTTGTTCTGTGGAAGGGATGATTGTGTATAGAGAGGTTACATCTAGAGTGATTAGAAGGCAGTCTGGGAAGAAGAAAGGTGGGTTGTGTTGTGATGCATTCAGTAAAGTAGTTTGTGTCACAGATGAAGGGAACCTGTATGTCAAAATTGCTGAATTTGCAATGTTGATAAATGTAACTCTATTTCAGCTTCATATGAACAAAATTAACAAAATATAAAACACTGTATTCGTATGTACATCTTTAGGACCCATGAAACTTTCAGATCAATATTTTCAACAGTTTTGGAATTATGTAGCCTATATGTACAAACTACAGCGGAGTCACTTTGGTGTCGCATGGCTTAAAAATTTATGAGTCCATCCTTGAGGGAAGGATAAGAAAATATGTTGAAGCTACACTGGAAGAGGTACAATATGGATTTAGACCACATAGATCAACTGTGGACCTTATTTTTGCAACCTGGACTGCTCTACGAAAAGTACTGGGAGAAAAGTAAAACACTTATAACTGTTTTTCTGGGCATCGAGAAAGCATATGACCATGTACCACGCATGAATATATGGGAATGTTTGAGTCATAAGAAAGTGCTCAAGGACATCATAGCACAAGTACAACGATTATATGATGAAACTAAGAGCTGTGTACAGGTCGAGGATGGAAAGTCAGGTTGGTTCGAAACAAAGAGCGGAGTCCAACAGGGAAGTTGCCTTTTACCGCTTCTCTTCATTAACATAATGGATGAAGTTTTAAAAGCAGTTAAAAGCAAGGATCAAGAAACTAATTCCTTAGTTTTCGCCGATGATGTCTTGGTGTGAGGAGAGTCAGAAGAGGAGGTGCAAGCTAGACTAGATCTTTGGCAGAATGAATTTGCGATCATGGGTCTTAAAGTTAGCAAAACCAATACAGTTGTTTAGGTGATGAGTAGAAATCCTTCAACTGTCCATCTAAGACTTAGAGATGAGGAGATAAATGTTGTAGACAAATTCCAGTATTTAGGTAGTATTCTTTCCTCGGGCAATACGGTACCATACATCTAGAGATTAACAACAGAATACAGAAAGCTTCCAATTTCTATCAGGCAGTGCGTCAGCTACTTTGGGACGAAACATTTCCACAAGCTTCCAAGATTAGTTTGTTCAAGATATACTTAATACCTATACTAACATATGGACTGGAAACAGCAACCCTTACTGGACCAACAAACAAACAGTCATCTCCAGGCAGTAGAAATGAAGTTCCTCTGTTCTTGCCTTCAAAAGACGAAAGTGGATAAAATAAGGAATGAGGATATCCGAGAACAACTGGGATTGGAAAGGAGCCTGCTGGAGACACTCGTACTCAAGAGATTGAGATGCTATGGTCACATGAAGAGGATGGCTCCCCACAGGCTACCTCGAGTGTACTTTGGCCAGAGTGTCCCCGGGAAGAGACCAAGAGGAAGACCTCGCGATGTGAAGGAGAAGCAAATTTGAAAGGGCCTTGAAGCTAGATATTAATTGATAAAAAAGTGCACAATGTGCATGTATATACATAAATAGATACATTACACTATATTGTTCAGCTAAGCAAAACTGAGTCAGTGATACAGTTCTGTTAGAGCACGTTAGAACATGGTACTTATCACACACTTTTCCACATGGCCCACAAATGCACTCATCTGTTGCTTCATGAAAGGTCTTCAGTCTACAAAAGCGGTGGTGGAATCCATGTGTTGCCAGGCGCGTCACTATATGTCTCAGCTCATATTCTGCCTGCATCCAATCTCTGGTTTGCCTAGCTGTAGTGGTGTAGAAATCCTCTTCTGTGCTTTCCCTCTTCGCTTGTTGTTCCAGTGTCAATTCCTCTTAGGCTGCTGTAGATGGCAGCAGCATTTGTAATCTCAGATCATTTACTAAAAACGTTTCTCTGACCAGAACGTAAGTGTATTGGGACTTTGTATATTTCGAGAGCCCAGGTACCCTTTTCAGAAATCTAGATATAAGAACTGGCATCAAATATAAGAACAACAGTTATGGATGGACAGGACAAATTGGAGACGGCTCATTTATAACCACACCCGGGGTGCTGGAGCGAAGAAACGATGATGATGTGTATCAACTTTTTAATATGCTTAATAAACTAGTGCAGGCTTCCATGACCGGGTGAAGAATCTTCAGTGTGACTTTTTGGCTTGTTAGGCCATGGTATATACTTCTTGATATATGACATTTCTTCACTAAGTGCGGTTTGCATTTTCAAGGATTTGTTCTGATTGGTTTGAAGGGGCACTTGTCTGAGGTTTATTCGTATTTACTCAAATGTAATGTGTACTTTTTTTTCGGGCTAATTATATCTCAAAAATGTATGCATGTATTAGATTCAAGCACTAACTTGGTAGAATCCCCAGGCACACAGTGCAGTGCCTCATCTCTTCACACACCCTTGCCGCACCTGTATCCTTCATTCAGTTTATCTTGTAGCTCACCCTTTAGGGTGTCCGCTGGAAGCAGCTACAGACTCAGGCGAGCCGAACATGTCCTCGGACACTCCCGGCAATAAAAGCCACACGATAAATAAATAATAAATAATTCAGTTTATAAATGCTACTTTACTGAGCACTGCTTTCTCGGTGAAATCTGGTCATATTATTGCGGTTGGGGGAGGATTCCACCTCCTGTCACACACATTCATACAGAAGGAACTATTGCAAGGCAGAGAGGCCAGGTTGACAGTGGATGTAATGAAAAGAAGAAGAAGGTGAAGACAGGGGGAGTATAACAGATATGAAGGAAAGAGCACATAAACCTCTCAAGCAACACAGTGGACACCTTGTTCGTCTGGCTCAACCCTGAGGCAAAACCATCATGGGAGAGACTGAGCTGACACCTTGGGGTTAACGAGCTCACAGGCCCCCACACCTACTGTACATCAATGTCTTGGTGTCCCGAATAGGTAATATCCTTACTGGTATAAGTTATTAAAGATCTCCACAGTTCAAAGATCTGTGGCTTCAATGTAACAACTGTCCTAGGTTTGGATTTTCACTTACAGTGTATCAGGAGATTGACGTCCTGACCATGTATCGTGGTGTCTTTGAGACCAGGAAAGACAAAATCAGGAATGAAAAAATTCGAGAAGAGATGAGAATAGAAGACTCCATACTACAAAAGATCCAGAAGGCTAGAATGAAGTGGTTTGGCCAAGTGAAGAGAATTAGTGCCAATAAAACTGCAAGAAGGGAGTATGAAAGAGACCTAGGAGGGAGGAGACCATCTGGCAGACCTTGAAAACAATGGACAGATCTGGTGAAGAATGATGTACAGGAGAGAGGCCAGGATTGGGAGAGGATTGTGAACGAAGATTCGTTCAAGGATCGACAGAGGTGGTCAACGATGATGATTGTGGTATCTTTGACTACAGTATGTGCAATAAAAAGAACCCTATTTCACATTCTGGATTGATTTTCAAATCTCTTTCTTTTTATTACAGATGGCCACTTAAATATGGAACAGGTGTTATGGGAGGCTGCAGTGTTCTGTCATCTCTATATATCAACAACCATTATCGCAGGAAGTTTAAACTACTGAACTATGGTAAATTATCGTGTTTTATACCTGCAGTTGTCCTCCCAGCAATAATGTCTTCAATATTCCATAATCAGGTAAATAGTTTGTTTATCCTGAGTCTTCTCATTGTACAGTTGCATGATGATCAACATTCCTGTATTAAGATGCATGAACTACCTTTCAGTGACCCATTTCAATTTTTAAGTAAAAATATACAGTACCAGCTTTAGGCCAGTTCTAACTTATGGTGCAGAATCATGGAGTTTAAAAAAACAGGAAGAACACCAGTTGCAGGTTTTCGAAAATAAAGTGTATAGGAACATTTTTAGACCATTTTTTGACCCCGCATCTCAAAGCTCGCAAAAAAGATCAAAATAAAGACATACACTCATTATCACAGCAAGCACAAATACTCAACATCATTAACTCCAGGTCACTAAGTTCCTAGAAAAATGAAATCTCCATACTTTGTTGACATCTGAATGTGGACAACTGGCAAGAACTCGCCCAAAACAGAGTTTGGTGGAGGCATTTTGTGAGATCTTCGTGTCCCATAGAAGCCTTCTGAGTATAATTATTGAAGGGTTGGATGGAAGAAGAGCATAACTCGAAAAACATAAACTCCAACAAATCTTCAAAGTGTGTTTGTTGAGAGATTTCACCCAGGTGTACCAAGTGCCAAGTGGGCTCATCAGCAACAGACATGACATAAACCTAGAGGATTCAATACCTTGGCTGTGAAAGACAGTATTCCATCTCAAACAAGTAGTTCCGTGACGAACTAAAGAGCCTACTTTTCCTGGAATTTATGAATTAATCTGATTTATAGATATTACGGCAAAAATATATAGAGAGAGCATTTATTTACAGTTGGCAGCCCTGCTGGCTCTTAGGAATACGCATATTCATATCAGTTATGGCAAAAAAGTCACATACGAAATTTGGTTAAAATCAATTTGTTAGTATAGTAGTTACATGCATTTAAAATTTGGAACTATCAATAAGCTTAGAATCATGTTGGCAGTACTGACGTATACTAGGTACTCCAGATTAATGTAGAAGGTCATGTACTATACGTGTGCAAAGTTTCGAGCTCTTGGTTTGCATACTTTCTGATATATTGGTATTAGGATAAAATAAGAGAGAGAGCATTTATTAACAGTTGGCAGCCCTGGTTGCTCTTAAGAATATGCACAGTCATATTTGTTATTGTACACATAGTACATACGAAATTTCGTTGAAATCCTATTGATAGTGTAGAATTTACATGCATTTAAAAATTAGATTATCAGCTGGCTTAGAATCATGTTGGTAACACTGTCATGTATGGCCTCCTGGAAATTCAACTGAAATATTATTATCTATATATGTGCCAACTTTGGAATAGCTCCCATGCATACCTTCCAGGATATCCAACATTGAGCCCAAATTTCATTTGCGATTTTTCAGCAGTTGGTAGCACTGACATCATTTTCAAATATGGACTTGAGATATTCCGGCATATATCTTTACTCATACCAAATTTGGTGTACATAGCTGCAGCCGTTTAGGAGTTGATAGGGGGGGACACACACACAGCCAGACAGACAGACACACATTTTCCCGGATCGATCTCATAAGTCTACTTTTTCCTCATTTTTGCAAAATGAGAAAAGTAGGCTAAAAACATAGTTTTGAGAAAATGAAAACTGCATGTACCTTTTATCTGTTACTGGAATGTAACAATATTCTTACATGTGTTTTACAGTGATGTCCTTCTCTAAATGACGAAACCTCACTGAGGCCATGAGGCGGACAGTTTGCAATGAGTCACCGTCAGATAAATAGTCGTGTACCGATTACAGAACAGTGGGTCGGAAGACCTGAATTCTGTATTAGCATTGATTGCATACGCAGCTGGCAAGATACCTCGTTTCCCATGAACATGGTTGGGTATAGAACTAAACAATGAATTTTCCGAGTGGAAACTTATCTTCTCAAGAAGAAGTCTTACAGTAAATATGTTCATAATTTTCAGCGCTGTGCGATTTTTACTTGTTGGGGAACCTCAAACAAAAGGTATACAGAAACAATTTGCATACTGTGGAGACTCTCGAGAACGAAATAACTGGAATGATACCAAATACCAGTTACGATAAATTACAGCGAGTGTACCAAAACTACCTATGTCGGTGCAACATGTGTTTTCCATAGCTCATGATCGCGAGATTAACAGCCACGTAAAACTATGATCTTCCTTCTTCCTTCCTTCTACATGTGACTAGAAAATAAAGGTCAGCATTTCCAGCAACAAATCTGAAATTCATGTAAGTAAGTAATGATGAATATTAAATACGTTAAAAAATGTAGAATGTGTTAAACTAGTTGGGTGATACGCTGCTGCAGGGCCTCGCTACATTCAGTGGCCTCTCCACCACGCGGCCTCTGCGAGATTCCGTCATTTAGAGAAGGACTTCTCTGTGGATACAGTTCCTCGTATGATTATAGCCATTTTTATGGAGGTATTTTGCCTACCAGTATAGCTGAGCTCACTAGTAATGTTCTTCACCTAGAATGGGAGCTATTCATTTGGGGATCAGAGGTTCAAATCCCAGCATTGACAGCAGCCATCCTGAGTGTGTTTTCCCTGGAATTTTTGCACACTTACTCCCAGTAAAAGGCTGAGTTGATACATCATTCAGGGTGTATATTGGCTTGAAGGTCTAAAATTCTAGTCAATTCAAATATTTCCAGTATAGATAGTTGTTTCAGTCAGCGACGTGGAGATCATGGTTATCAGCCCCTTCCTGTGCAGGTTACTGCAATATTTTAGTATCACAGTGGTAGTAATTTCTGGATAAATAATAAAAAAATAAAGCTTTTTGTTATTAATGTACCCAAATGAGTTGAGTTATACGTTATACTCTAATCCTGAAAAAAAAATACATGAGATTAATAACAGAGAACAGTGAACTGGAATCATCTTTAAAGGTGTTCTTTTTACTGTGCACTGCATTTATTTGCATACTGTAATTGTGATAATCACTTCTAAACATAAGACACTTACACTGGAGGAGAAAATTAAAGTTATTGAAGAACACGAGAAATTCAAACTTCCGACTAAAGAATTGTGTCATTTAAAGTGGGAAAATCTCAAATCATTTCATAGTAATCCTATGCGATAATACAGTCATTCTTTCTAGTATATTTTAACATATTAAAACTCAACCCTTTGTAAAACGGAAACCTGCAAAAACAAAAAATAAATCCGGAACGAATGTGTTCCGCTTTCGCCAGGTTTTACTGTAACTCTTTGTCTTTATCAAGAAGTATAATAGAATCATTTCTTGGTTGAAGACCTTAGAAACTATTTACCTATACCAAACACCAGAGCCTCGGAAAAACTACTACCTTAATTGAAGAAAAGAATAAAGACATATCTCAAGAATTTCATGGAACTGGGGACATCATCATTATGTGGCTATGGAGGAGAATGGAGAGAATAAGTTGGAAGGACAAAGTAAAAAATGAGGAACTATTAAAGAAAGTAGGTGAAAAAAGAATGATGCTAAAGAAGATAAGGAAAAGAAAAATTAATTGGATTGGACACTGCATAAGAGGAGATGATTTGGTGAAAAGTGCATTAGAAGGGACAGTCCACGGGAAAATCCGAAGAGGAAGAAGGAGGTTTCAGATGCTGGATTCCATCAAGATTGATAAATCTTATGAGCTGATGAAACGTGCTGCTGAAGACCGGATAAGGTGGAGAGACCGACCATGAGGAAACCTGCTGTCAGGCAGATTGATGATGATGATGATGGAGACGAGATCGACCGGACGTGGGCAACATCCAACTTTGAGTTGAGGTTTGTGTTTACACGTCTGGCTGTCCATGGGTTTCACCACCTTAATTGTATTAACAAATCTTTCTATGACCCTAGAATGACGTGTGTATGCCAACTGTGTGGACAAGCATGTGAACACTACCACTTAAAGCTCTGTAGTAAAAGAAAACAATCAATCAAAGACTATGCAATTCAAATCGCCAGAGCACAATTTTAATGTAGATGTTCATTCTTTATTTTCGATTGCTATTTGGCTGCAATATAATTATTAATTAATATCCTGAACTAGCACCAACAGATAGAGTACAGGTACTATGTGGGATCATTTTGTTCTTTAGTTCAAATAACATTTTCAAATAACACACAATAGGCTATTACAAATGCTTTAAAATAAAAATGTATCTTATTATCAACTTGTCATTCTTCAAATTTGATCCGTATAGGATGCCAACGGTAGGCAAACCAATGGAGTCCCACTTAGTCCAGTCATGACATCTGGCTAAAAGGTTTCGCATAAGATAAACCTAATAGGACGAGTGAATTCTAGCGGTCATAAAAGGAAACTTCTCAATTAAAGTTGTTTCAACTTGCAGGCCGGTGCGCAGCTCGCAGCCAGTTGGCCATGATTGTCACCCTCATAGTTCATATGGTTGCTGTTAGATGTCTCGTGCAGATCCGGTGGCGAATGTTGTTGTAATTAAATATATATTTTCCATTGTGACATGCACAACATAACGCTTAATTTTATAACGTAATTACAAAACAGTAAATGTAAAAAAATTCAAGCAAAAAACCCAACCCTGATAGGTTTTGAACCCTGGTCAAACGGGTAAAAGACTAACTCTTTACCAAACAGCCAAATGTGTCCACTGAAATTCGTCGTTATCAATTGACTTACATACAACGTCTTAGCAAATAATGATTTGGTCTAAATGATTTCTTCATTGGAGTATTGTTTATATATTAAGCATTTCATACAAAGTTTATATTATTTCTATCAGAAGGCTATATTGCAGGCACAAGATATGAGCTGCCATCTTGTCTTGTAACCGAGACGACTCGGCTTTTTAAAGCCACTGCTACCATGTAATATTATAATATGAACTTAAAATATCGAACGGGCCACATCCTTTAGGACAGTTTAAACCATTCTTGGTTCGATAATCGGAACTAATGGGTTCAAAGTTATTAATTATAATGCTTGCATAATTCACATGGCCGCCATCCTGAAATGGTATGGCTGTTGACCTTGTAGTTTGAGCGCAAGACGCATCCCAAATTTTGATTTTATGTTTTGAACGTTTGAGTGGCCGCCATTCAGTTTTGGTAAACATGGTGGTGATATAAAACATGACACTGAGGTGCCCGTTGCTAGTGCTACCTCTGTACCAAATTTCGTCATGTTCGAATTGATTGGGGGGGGACACAGATATACACAGACAGACTGACAACTTTTGGCCCGTGTAGATCTCATAAGTCTACTTTCATTTTTGCAAAACTCGAAAGTAAGCTAAAAATAGGTAGCTTTCTAATGAAATCTACCTAAAATCACTTGCCAACTGAGTACAGTTCATAATGTACTGGAATATAGAGGTCACATGAAGATATAAGGTAGGGGGTTGCTCCATGATTAGTGCTACTAGCCAGTGACCAATACCGGAACTACGGAGCTTTCTCTTTCGGTACTTGTGTGTGGAAGCCAGACGCAGCTGTGTTTTGTTTTCTTTGTTCTGTGAATTTTTGCTGATTTTCGAGGACGGTGAGTTATTAAACATGTTTCATTACTTTTAGTGTAACATATAAGGTTCAAGTGATATTGTTTTCTCATTTGAGGCATTGGTTGTAACTGTGATAGGCTACATTTAGGGGGTAGTTAGTTTCGGGGTTTGCGATCCGATTCTGTGGTTAGAGGCCGCCATCTTTGAGACATAGGGAGTTCCCAATATCGCCCACTAGAGTGTTCCTAATATCGTCCTAGGCGTTGTTACGAACACTTTCTAACTGGATTTTGTTTTCTTTCAGATGTCACATAGAAAGACATGGGACAAGGTTAAAATGAAAGAGGCGGTAACAGCAGTAGGGAATAAAGAGATGGGGCTCTTAAAAGCATCGAAAGCTTTCCATGTACCTAGATCTACATTAAAAGACTATGTAAAAAAAAATGAAGATGAGCTTCAAAAAGGCCTGTTTTACCTGCTAATAAATAAGATGAATTAGTTGAATAATGTTTACAAATGGATAAAACCTATTATGGACTTACAACAAAAGACGTGATAAGAATGGCATTTTAACTTGCCCATCGAAATAATATTCGCCACTCATTTTCAGAAAAAACAAAAAGTGCAGGCAGGAAGTGGCTTCGTCTATCACTTAGGAAACCTCAACCGCTTTCTTTAGCACGAATTAAAGTATTCTCACCAGGAAATGTAAAACAATTCTACTGTATGATATCCTTAAACCTGAATTAGAACGAGTAAATTTTCTTCCAACCCGAGTTTTTAACGTTGATGAAACTGTAGTGACCAGTGTTCAACACAAGAGTATGAAAGTATGACGGAAAGTCCATAAACTCTCTTCAGCAGAACGTGGTCGATTTGTAACCATCGTGACCTCTATGTCAGCTTCTTGTAACTTTGTACCACCAATGATTGTGTTACCTAGGAAAAGGATGTAGAACGAACTCATTGATGGAGCTCCTCCTGGAAGTATATCAGGATGCCATCCCTCAGGATGGATTCAAACAGACCTCTTTACCAAGTGAATGAATCATTTTATTTCATACGTAAAACCTACTAAGGAAGATCCTGTAGTCCTTATTCTAGATGGCCATACCACTCACATCCGCAATATTGATTCATTGACCTTGCCTGTACATCTTTTGTCTCATTGGTGTACCTTCCACCCCACCCCCATTCTTCAAATCACATGCAGCCACTAGAAAGAACGTTCATGAAGGTCTTCAAAACCTACTGCGCTCAAGAGATGGAAAATTGGCTGGCGATGCATCCTTTCCGAGCTGTAACAGTTTTTCAGATAGCAGCATTGGTAGGAAAAGCCTACATAAGAACAGCTATAATGGGAGTTGCGATGCAGGGTTTTAAAGTGACTGGGATTCTGCCCTTTAATCCAAACATTTTTACAGACACACATTTCTTACAGCACCAACAAAGTGTGGATCAATACAAGGATTAGCAAACAAACAATCATGAAGAACCAAATTCCCCAACAGCCCGATCTCCCGATCCATCAACAACTGTATCTCCAAAAGACATTCACCCTATACCCACCCTCATACTTCCCTCCACATCAAACCCTCGAGCCAGATCGGCTAGTCTCGTTAGTGGTTCCCCCTTCAAAACCGCTTTCCTAAAGTCCATGAACAAGAAAAGAAGGGGGAAAGCACTCTCATTTGGAGGCCCGTCTACTTCAGGAAAGACATCAGACAAAGCATTGAAGAAACCACCAGCTCCAAAAAGACGGAAAACTGCAAAACGAAAGGAAGTGACTTCATGATCCGAAGCAGAAGAAGAACCTCAATATGTCTCAACTGATGACAATGATAGCATCTGTGATGACTAAGATAATGAAGCGGAATGTTCTTTTTGTAAAGGACTGTACTCAAACGAATGTCATGGAGAAACGTGGTTAAAATGTGTGATATGTTATAAATGGTCTCACGAAAAATTTGATGAAAGGAAAATTAAGAAAACTAAAAGTTACGTTTGTGTAGATTGCTCCTAAGTTGTATATTTTTTTTGCGCATTTTGATTTTGTGTTCCTAAAGGATGAAAAGACTATCTTACTGTATATTATTTTTATTTTTACTTTTGTGTTATCTTAATTTTCACAATAAATATATTAACTATCATTTGTAACATTGTACTTTATTTAATCCCAATTTAGATGTAGGCGATATTAGGAACTTATAGTTGGCGATATTGGGAACAGTTATTTTTATTGAAGAAATTGCACGGTCGCAAACAATTGCTCTTTTTTTTTTTTTCTTTCTTCATAATGGGCTTGTGTTGTAATTCAGTTTATTCTTATATAACAATCTAGATGACAGATTAAAACTTTTTTAGACAAATAGCACATGCATTAATACTGTGATATAAGAAACTGCTTAAGTGGGTGATATTTGGGCCCCCTACCTTATAGACGACGACACGGCTGTACACACGGACTAAGATTTGGAACTTTAAACCTAAGAACGCTGACGGGGAAGGTGGAGGAGATAGTGGATATGATGGAAAGAAGGAAGTTGGATTTATTGGGATTGGCAGAAACAAAGTGGAAAGGGGAAGGAAGGAGAGTACTGAGAAAAGGCTATAGACTGTACTGGAGTGGGAACGAAGAGGGGAAAGAGGAATGGAGTGGGAGTAGTAGTACGAGATGGTTTGAAAGAAGAAGTGAGGAGAATAAGTGATAGGATGATGAAAGTGAAAGTAGCACTGAGGGGAGAGACCGTAGAAATAGTGCAAGTATATGCTCCACAAGTAGGCTGCGCCTCTGAAGAGAAGGAGGAGTTTGAAGAGGAATTGCAGAAGCAGCTGGTAGGAAGAAATATGATTGTTATGGGGGACCTCAATGCCCATGTAGGAAGAGAAAGACAAGGTTATGAGAGTGTTCTAGGACCAGAGGGTTGGGGTGGAAGAAATGAGGAAGGAAAGAGACTGTTGGACTTCTGCCAGAGGAACAGCCTGCTAGTTGGGAACTCCTGGTTTAAGAAAAGAGAGAGCCACACAATCACATGGTACAGTGATGACTTGACCAGGAAGTCGGTGGTCGACTATATACTGTATGAGAAAGAACTAAATAAGAACATCACGGACATCAAGGTTATACCATCGGAGAACCTGGATAGCAACCATCGATTACTGGTAATGAACCTGAGAGGGAGTAAGGAGAAGAAAGGGACTGAGAACCAGGAAAGACTTATAAGGATATGGAAACTGAAAGAAGGGGATAGAAGGGTCGAGTACCTCAAAATGGTAAAGGAAGGAATTCCAACAGATGAAGAAAGAGGGGTGGAAGAGGAATGGGCTAGATTTAAGAAGACACTAGTGGGTGCAGCAGAAGCAGTATGTGGGAGGACAAGTAGTAAGAAGAGGTGGAAGGAAACACCATGGTGGAATGAGAAGACAAAAGATATAGTAAGGGAAAAGAATAGAGCCTTTAGGAGGTGGTATCAAAATAGGACAGTAGAGACAAGGGAAGAGTACCAGGAAAGAAAGAAGGAGGCGAAGAGAGTGGTGGCTGAGGAGAGAAGGAAGTGGATGGAAGAGTGGACAAAGATGATGGAGGAGGATAGTGAAGGTACAAAAAAGGTCCTGTATGGGATGGTGAAAGATAAGAGGCGGAAGGATCCTACGGATTATGTTAGAATGGTGAACAAAAGGGGACAAGAGATAGAAAATAGGGAAGAACTGAAGAAAATGTGGAAAGAATATTTTGAAGAACTTCTGAACCCAAATGGAAAAGATGGTGAGGAGGAAGAAATCGGGGAAGAGGAAGATGAACTGCAAACAGAAAAGGACTTAACATGGAAAGAAGTGGAAGATGCAGTGAACAAGATGAAAGGAGGGAAGGCACCGGGTGTGGATGAGTTGAGTGTGGAGATGGTGAGAGCAGCAGGAGAGGTGGGGATACAGTGGCTGTACCGAGTGATGAGGACAGCATGGAAGGAAAGGAAGACCCCAGAGGACTGGAAAAAAGGAATCATTGTCCCGATCTTCAAGAAAGGTAGTAGAACAGATTGCAGAAACTATCGGGGAATAACACTGATGAGTCATTGTGCAAAGATCTTCGAGAAAGTTTTGGAAAAGAGAATTAGGACAAGGATAGAAGGAGGGATGAGGGAAGAACAACATGGCTTCAGAGCAGGAAGGTCCACAGTGGATTTGATTTTTGCTGTAAGGCAGTTACAAGAACAGCACTATGAATATGGAACAGATCTACTGATGGCCTTCCTGGACATTGAGAAAGCATATGACAGTGTATGCAGAAACAAAGTATGGAAGTCCCTGGAGGATAGAGGAGTAGAGAAATGGACTATAAAGAGGATAAAGGAGATGTACAAGGGAAGCATGAGCTGTGTGAAAGTGGGAGGAGAGAGATCTGACTGGTTGGAACAAAGAAACGGCCTGAAACAAGGAAGTGCACTGTCACCGTTACTTTTCATTGTGGTGATGGATGACATAATGACCCGAGTGGCACAAGTAATTGGGGACGGAAAGATGAAAGCAATGGTGTTTGCAGATGATTTGATGATTTGGGGAAACAAGGAGGAGGAGGTACAGGAACAGTTGGACGTGTGGGAAGGAGTAATACAAGGATATGGGATGAAATTTAGCATAAATAAGAGTGAGATGGTGATCACAACAAGGAAGAAGGAAAGAACCACAACGGGAATAACAATTGGTGGGGAACAGCTGAAGAAAGTGGAGAGTTTTAAGTATCTGGGAAGCCTGATACAAGATAATGGAAGAAACGATAGAGAAATAAATGAGCGGGGGAGGCAGGCAGGCAGAAGCATTTCGGAGGAGTGTGAGAAGCATGTTATGGAGCAAGGATGTCCCTCAGAACAGCAAAAAGATCATATATCGGACGTGCTATGTCCCTATCCTGACGTATGCCTCGGAGACCTGGGTTATGAAAGGAAGGGAGAGGAGCAAAATACAGGCCAGTGAGATGAGGTTCTTGAGAAGCAGTATTGGAGCTACAAAGATGGACAGAATAAGAAATGAGAGGACCAGAGAATTAATGAAGGAGGAACCATTACAGGATGGTATAGAGAAATCTAGACTTAGATGGTATGGACATGTAAAACGAATGGAGGAGAAGAGGATACCCAGGAGAGTACATGAGACGAAGTGGGAAGGAAAGAGACCGAGGGGAAGACCGAGAGACAGGTGGCTGAAGGGGTTGGAAGAAAGCGTGAAGAAGAGAGGAGAAGACTGGACAAGGGTGGAGGCTGAGAGATGGTGGGAAGACAGAAGACGTTGGAGAGGATTGTGTTCCAAACAGACCCGGCCAGTGGCTGGAAACTGTGCAAGATGATGATGATGATGACCTTATACCAGAACTACTGTCGACCAAAGTATTATGTGCACTCGAGTTTGAAGGTTGTTTTTGAAGTAACCAATAGACCTACATAAAATCCAATAACATCATCATTTTCGTCGTTCTATTGTACGTTAGCTCATGTAGGTTTGGAATTTTTAATTTATATTTTAATATTTTTTGTCGCAGTTGGAGCACAAAAAGTGCACGTTTTTAAGCGTGTTTCAACCATGCGTCACATTTAAGAATTATTATCTCAAAAACCCGTCATCAGATCCAATCCAAATTTTAACACAATATACGTTGGAATGTTGTATAACTGGTTTATTAATTTCAGAATTTTTCGTGTCCAAAAAAAAAAGTTGTTATCATTTTTGTAAGGTAACTTTTTCTCGGCTCGGGGTGGTTGGAAAATGTAGTTCTTGGTCGCGATGTAATCCTTATATATCAAAAAGTTATGCTGTATGACTGTGAAATATGTAAATTAACTCACTTATTTAATATCGGTTTGTATTTGTAGGCGGAAATAACACATCGTTCACCTGCAACCCGCTCCAGGTAAAGCTGTACAGCGTTGCCGAAATGGAGCCCATCATGCATCATGGCGTGCCTCGCTCGGAAGTGATGGGCTCCATCACAGCAACGCTGTACAGCTTTACTTGGAACGAGTAGCAGGTGAACGATGTGTTATTTCCGCCTACAAATACAAACCGATATTAAATAAGTGAGTTAATTTATATATTTCACAGTCATACAGCATAACTTTTTGATGTATAAGGATTACATCGCGTCCAAGAACTACATTTTCTAACCACCCCGAGCCGAGAAAAAGTTATCTTACAAAAATGATAACAACTTTTTTTCTTGGACACGCAAAATGTTGAAATTAATATAATAGTTATACAACATTCCAATGTATATTGTGTTAAAATTTGGATTCGATCTGATGAAGGGTTTTTGAGATAATAATTCTTAAATGTGACGCATGGTTGAAACACGCTTAAAAAACGTGCACTTTTTGTGTTCCAACTGCGACAAAAAATATTAAAATACAAATTAAAAATTCCAACCCTACATGAGCTAACGTAAAATAGAACGACGAAAATGATGATGGTATTGGATTTTATGTAGGTCTATCGGTTACTTCACAAACAACCTTCAAACTCGAGTACACATAATACTTTGGTCGACAGTAAATTACTAGGCACTGAAAGTCCTCCATGCTGTAAGTGATCAAAACGTAGTAATATAACCAGTTATTTTAATAGTGCTGCTATAATTTGCCTCTCGGCAAGGCACACAACACTTCCTAGGCATCTGAAATATTGTAATGAAATATTAGTGAAGAATTTCTTGGTTAAATTCATATCCATACATTGGTTATACATACAACTTAATACGGGAAATACTCACTTTTACAACTTTCAGCAGATCTGATTTACCACCAGGAACTTCACAGGTGTTGAAATAGTAAATACAAACTAATTTTAAATGCTGTCTTATCAAAATAAATTATATTTATTAACAAAAATTAGCATGTGAACTTAGCTTGTTTACACACCTTAGAGCCTAGGTCCTGTGTTGCCAATTCTACTAACAACACGGCTTGAGAATTATAGATGGCGATGATACAAGCCATACTGTATTTTTTATCACCATTTTAGAATTTCACCTAACATTAGATATACTACATTTAGCATACACCGACAGTTGCATTACCAACACTGCAACTAAATAATTGTACATATTGTATATATTTTTCACCTGTATTCTCAAACATAGATGTTATAGCCTAAGTGTAATGGATCTGATGATGATCGCTTGACGATCGAAACTGGTCATCCTAGTGTATTTATTAATCTCATGTAATTTATTTCAGGATCAGGGCATAACCCAGCTCTATTTGGGTACATTCGTGTTGACCGACTGAAAAGCACCAAACTTTTGGTGTGTGATTCATCAACTCTCCCAAGTTTTGATTTTATCAGTAGGTTTTATTTCATGTAACAGTTGCAATTTGTAGGGGCACAACATAAGTCTTTTACGTACAACATCATACACAGTACCTTAGGCACTCCTACGTCTGACCAACGGCTTCTTCGGGCTCCGAACACACGAAACACAGATCTGTTCAACATCTTCAGAAGTTCTCGGTCTACCTGCTGATTTTGCTTTAAAAAAAATCCTCGCCGGAAGGCGGAGGTAGGTTTCGCCGGGCAAACTTGGGGATAGGCGAAAATAGGCAGAATATGCGGGTTTTTGTAGAAGGATCAGACCTCATTTATTGCGAGAAAGTATTTTATAATTGGAGTTTAATTAACTTTCGCCGAACGAGACATGTGTATGTGATCTTTATGAACGCCCATGTGATCGATACCACATTACAAGATGCAAAAAACTATCCAAGTCAATAACCGAGACCTGCTTAGAACCATAAGACTGAAACAAAGTGAAATATAAAATAATGAATGTAGAGTAAATATATTTGTATGCTTAATGCACAACTTGTGCGAGTTTCTTTAATAATAATTAACTTTGTTTTTCGTCATTTTATGCATATTTTAAGCATTTTATTGTCTTATGGGACGGTAACCTTCTCGTCATTTGGGGTCCATTTTTATACTTGTGGTCACACTGTCCTTATGCAAGGTTTCGACACTGATGTGTAACTATCTAATAGTCTGTTACTTCTTCATGCAAAATTTTATCTCCCGCAGAGATTTTGGTTGGTTCCTCAGTTTTGGGGCTGCGACAACGGAGTCATGTAGCCCTGTGTACTTTGGGTGTGTGTAGAATCTGTCTGATAAACGGTGTTAATTGTGATGGCTGTATTAGTCTGTATTTCACGTAAGGACTGTAGACGGTCAATTTCAAGTAGTAGTTCCTAATTTTGCTATCAAATACGAGTCAACGACACCTAGCTGTGAACTTGGCTACTAGATGCCACCGCAACCAGGTACTCGCAACGAACATTGGACCTTCCCCTCCGAAGAAAAGCATACTGAGGGATTTTTGGCGCTCTTAGAAAATTCGATGACTTCGGCCGGCTTTGAACCCGCGACCTTGGGCATAGAAGTTTAGCATGCTACCAGTTAATGTCACCGAAGCCACTTCCACAGAGTCAGATGGAAAACTGAATGTGATCTCGTGCAATGGCGTTGTCATGGCAACGTCTGATGGCTCATCCCTCATCAATTTAGTAGTGTTGTCATGGCAACCTCTGATGGCACTTGGCATTTTCTTCTTATTCCGAAATCATTTTGCTCATCCCTTGGCATAATGGTGGGTCATATCAAAAATTCTTTCAGACAAACGTTTTAGGTAATTATTAGGGGAATATTGTCCATTTTGTACTGTTTTCATATTGTGCCTATTAAGAGAGATATGATTAATATTTCCTGAAAACCCCACTTTTTCCCACCCCATTGGTCAATAATTGGTGCTATCAAAAAACTTTTCAAACATAAAATTTTGGGCCTTATCCGACACACAGTATGAACTTTGAATGGATTCGATATTTCACATATTAAGAGAGTTATAGTGATATTTCACTTTTTGGAAAAAAGCCCCCCATTTTCACCCCCTTCGACCGATTGTCGCCATTAACGAACTCGAACGAGATTTTGTAGGGATACATATTATTTAAAAACGTCAAAGTGATTGGTGCAAAATTGCGGTAGTTATCGTGTCCACAAGAAAGTGATATTCATTCATTTTCATTTCCGCTTTTCCAGTTGACACTGGGTGGGGTTGTTCTGTCGTTCCACCATTCCTCTTCTGACACAGTGTTCCAATCCAGGTTCCGTTTTCTAATACTATTCTCCACCGAGTCCATCCAACGCATTCTTGGTCTTCCTCGTCCTCTCTTCCCTGTCATCCGTCATTACAGTGCTCGTCTTGGTAGCCTTACTTCATTCATCCGTTTAACATGTCCAAACCATCTCAATCTGTTTTGCTCCAGTTTGTCATTTAGTTTCTGTACTCCCAGTTCTTTCCGTATATCTTCATTTCTCACTCTGTCCCTCCTCGTTTTCTGGACCATACTTCTCAAAAATAGATACACACACTAATACAGTCATCACAATTAACACCGGTTATCAGACAGATTCTACACACACCCAAAGTACACGGGGCTACATGACCGCGTTGTCGCAGCCCCTAAACTAAGGAACCAACCAACCAACCTTCTCAAAAATATCATCTCTGCTGCTTGTACTCTGCTCTCATCCATCTTAGTCATTGTCCAAGTTTCTGCTGCATATGTCATTATAGGAACATTATATGCTTTGTATATAACTTCTTTAGCCTTAATTGGTATATCCTTGTACCATACTAGTCCCCGTACCTGTTGGTAGAAAGCACTCTCGAGTTGTATTCTTCTGCTAATTTCCAAATCTAGTCTTCCATCTTCAGTCAGTTCACTTCCCAAGTATTTGAAGTGTTTCACCACTTCCAATTCCTTATCTCCTACTTTGATTACTCCTTTTCCTTCTTTCTTATCTCTACACATCACCACTGTTTTACTCTTCTCCACATTTATCTTCAATCCCCATTGCTCAGTCTTTTCATTTATTACATCAAACTGTTCTTGTACCTCCATCTCACCCTCGCCAAAGATCACAACGTCGTCTGCAAACAACATTACCTTCATCTTTGCCCTACTATATTCTTTCATTGCTGCCTTCATGATGTCATCCATCACTATTACGAACAATAATGGTGACAACACACTTCCTTGCTTTAGTCCAATGTAAATTTTAAACCATTCCGATGTCCCGACTCTAGTGTTCACACTACTGTAGCACTCCAGGCACATTCCTTTTATCATGTCTCTCAGTTCCTTGCCTATCCCCTTATTTGTTAAGCTTTCCCTAACTTTTGTTCTAGGGATGCTATCATAGGCCTTTTCTAGATCAATAAAAGTCATTACCATATCCTTCCCACATTCCCAACTCTTTTCAATGTTCTGTCTCAGAATAAAAATGGGTTCCACTGTTGACCTGCCCCCTCTAAATCCAAACTGCTCCTCCTCTATTTGGCTTTCTACCTTTACTCTAATTCTTTTTTCTAGGATTCTTTCCATTACTTTGGTAACATGCGAGATGATGGTGATTCCTCGGTAGTTACCACTCACCTTCCTGTCTCCTTTCTTGAATATTGGCAATATTATTCCCTTTTTCCAGGCTTCAGGTAGTTTTTTCTCTCTCCACACACTCCTGAGAAGTCTGTATGTCCGCTGCAGTCCCATTGGTCCTGCCACCTTGATCATTTCTATTGCCACTTCGTCTAGTCCCACAGCTTTTCCCTTCTTCATCTTCCTAACTGTCCATTCCACTTCTGCCATAGTAATGTCTGGTTCTTCTTCTATTTCTTCCTCCACCGTTTTGGCTGTTTGCGTAACTTCTCCGCATTCCTGGTGTCTCACCTTCAACAGCTCGCTGAAATATTCTTTCCATCTGTCCGTTATCTCTTCTGGTTTTGTCAATATTTCTCCTTCTTTGTTTTTCACGAACCCAGTGTTCGCCTTTTCATTCCTTCTACTTTTTAGGTAGATTTCATTAGAAAGCAATGGGTCCCATGTTTCGACTTCCGGAAAATTTCGACATATCTTCGCGTTTCACATCCCCCAGACCCCAAAACCACCGTCAGTTCAAAAGTTTATATATAATTTATGTATGTATATGTATATATGTATATCAGTTTCTTGTGGACACGATAACTGCCGTAATTTTGCACCAATCACTTTGAATTTTTTACCGAATATGTATACCTATAAAATCTCGGTCGAGTTCGTTACTGGGCTAAATCGGTCGAAGGGGGTGAAAATGGGGAGCTTTTTTTTCGAAAAAGTGAAATATTGCTATAACTCTCTTAATATGTGAAATATCGAATCCGTTCAACGTTCATACTATGTGTCGGATAAAGCCCAAAAATTTATGTTTGAAGAGTTTTTTATAGTACCAACCATTGACGAAAGGGGTGGGAAAAAGTGGGTTTTTCGGGAAACATTAATCATATCTCTCTTAATAGGCACAATATCAAAACCGTACATAATGGACAATATTCCCCTATTACCTAAAACTTTTGTCTGAAAGAATTTTTGATATGACCCACCATTACGCCAAGGGATGAGAAAAATGATTTCGCAATTACTGTATAAGAAAATGCCAAGAGCTATCAGAGGTTGCCATGGCAACACTACTAAATTGATGAGTGATGAGCCATCAAACGTTGCCATGACAACGCACTTGCACGAGATCAGATTCAGTATTTCCATCTGACTAAGTGGGAAGCGGCTTCGGTGACGTAACTCGTAGCATGCTGAATGTCTATGCCCAAGGTCGCGGTTTCAAACCCGGCCGAAGTCGTCGGATTTTCTAAGAGCACTAAAATCCCTCAGTATGCTTTCCTTTGGAGGGGAAGTTCCAACGTTCGTTGCGAGTTGCTGGTTGGGGTGGCATCTAGTAGCCAAGTTCACAGCTAGGTGTTGTTGACGGTAGTACCTGGTAGCAACATTAGGAACTACTGCTTGAAATTGACCGTATGAAGTCCTTACCTGAATTAAGACTAATACAGCCATTACAATTCACACCGTTTATCAGACAGATTCTACACTCACCCAAAGTACACGGGGTTAGATGACCGCGTTGTCGCAGCCCCTAAACTGAGGAACCAACCAGAGGTAGATTTCATTAGAAAGCTAACTATTGCAATGGGTACCATGTTTCGACTTCCGGAAAATGTCGACATCTTCGCGTTTCACATCCCCCAGACCCCAAAACCACCGTCAGTTCAAAAGTTTATATATAATTTATGTTTGTATATGTATATATATATGTATATCAGTTTCTTGTGGACACAATAACTGCCGTAATTTTGCACCAATCACTTTGAATTTTTTACCGAATATGTATACCTATAAAATCTCGGTCGAGTTCGTTACTGGGTTAAATCGGTCGAAGGGGGTGAAAATGGGGGGCTTTTTTCGAAAAAGTGAGTATTGCTATAACTCTCTTAATATGTGAAATATCGAATCCGTTCAACGTTCATACTATGTGTCGGATAAAGCCCAAAAATGTATGTTTGAAGAGTTTTTTTATAGCACCAACCATTGACCAAAGGGGTGGGAAAAAGTGGGTTTTTCGGGAAACATCTATATATATAAAGCTCAATGTCTGTCTGTCTGTCTGTCTGTCTGTCTGTCTGTCTGTTATGTATACAAATCCACACCGTTTCACCGATCTGAACCAAAATTTGTATACTTACCCTTCGGAACCCTGCGGGTAACCCTGTCCACTTGAAATTTCCGACAGACCACCCCTTTCCCTGCATTTAGGCCCTTTGGTCCAAATCTACACCGTTTCACCGATCTCAACCAAAATTTGTATACTTACCCTATGTAAACCTGTGAATAACACTGTCCACTTAAAATTTCGGACAGACCACCCCATTTCCTGCATTTAGGCCCTTTGGCAAACTTCTACACCGTTTCACCGATCCGAACCAAAATTTGTATACTTACCCTTTGCAACCCTGCGGGTAACCCTGTCCACTTGAAATTTCGGACAGACCACCCCATTCTGTGCATTTAGGCCCTTTGGCTCAAATCTACACCGTTTCACCGATCACAACCAAAATTTGTATACTTACCCTTTGGTACCCTGTGAATAACACTGTCCACTTAAAATTGCGAACAGACCACTCCATTCCCTGCATTTAGGCCCTTTGGCACAAATCTACACCGTTTCACAGATCTCAACCAAAATTTGTTATTTACCGTCTGGAACTCTGCGAGTAACACTGCCTGCTTGAAATTTCGGACAGACCACTCAATTCCCTGCATTTAGGCCATTTGGCACAAACCTACACCGTTTCACCGATCAGAACCAAAATGTGTATACTTACCCTTTGTAACCCTGTGAATATCACTGTCCACCTAAAATTTCGGACAGACCACCCCATTCCCTGCATTTAGGCCCTTTGGCACAAATCTACACCGTTTCACCGATCAGAACCAAAATTTAAATACTTACCCTTTGGTACCCTGCGAGTAACACTGTCTGCTTGAAATTGTGGACAGACCACTCCATTCCCGGAAAGAGGACAGGGTCCGTCCCAAAGGCAATGGAAAGAAGGGGTAAAACCGGACCCAGCTCAGGAAACCCTCAGGGTTGCCAGCTCCCGAATTCACCAGCCATGAGCCCTTGAGGATGTAGCACTATCTAGGGTGCACCAGAAGTGGTGGGGCTACATACACCCTGCCTCCTTGAGGATCTTGAGCAGAAGACATGAGATATTAAGAAAAGAAAAAGAAGGCTGACGCCTCGAAGAATGAGGCTATCAGGAATGATTAAACAAGGGCCAATTAAGGCGGGAAAGTGAAAGAGTCGCTAGGCCTCGGATACACTGATACCATCGGGGTCGGAAGAGAACAAGAGTTTGACCAAGGGAGGCCGACAGGAAAGAGAACTGAAAGGAGCCCGGCACCAGTAAGTAGAAGCAATGCCGGACTCAGCTGGGGTCCCGTGATCGCAAACCCACGTCCCACAAGTTGTGAGACCCTGGTGGGTGGAGGGGGGGAGGAGGGGGCAGATGTGAGAATAGCTTACTGATTCATCGCGAGGTGACATGAGAGAAATGTCGAGTCCCCGCCGTGTTACCTGGTATTGCTGACTATGCTGATGTTCATACAGGGTCTTTGCTCAAACCACTGTAGAGTTACGAAAGAGTGAGTGATTCACCGGTCAATGTGAATTGGACCGGGAACCCCCCCCTCCAAACGTCTGTCATCATATTTCGACATCATCTGCGATATTCTCAGGTTTGTGCAGCTTGGACCCGAGCTGTACTCGATAAGCTCTTTCACTACACGCATCGAGTATAGGCCTAAGCCAGAAAATAACGTTCAGACTTTGGAAGACATCGAAGGTAGAGATCTGAATTACCTATATCAGATTTAAAATTACACCATGTTCGTTTAGTAGTCATTTTTCATTACCTTATTATTATCATCATAAGGGCAAATGACCTAGATGTTACGCCCATTATGCCACTAATCACCACACACAATAAGTCTTCATCGCCTGTGAATTTTGAAATATTTATTTCTATCACGGTAGTTTGTAAGTTTGTCGTGTCAATTCAACTGTAGTTTTCATTACCATCCTCATCAAAAGGGCAAATGACCTAGATGTTACGTCCATTATACTACTAAGTAACACCACAGTCTTCATCGCCTGCGATTTTTAAAATGCGTATTTCCATTATTTTGTAAGTTTGATATACCCATTCAGTAGTAGTAGTCTTCATTATCATCCTCATCAAAGGGGCAAATGACCTAGATGTTTCGTCCATTATACTATTAAGCAACACCAGAGTCTACCTAGCCTGTGATTTAAAAAATATGTATTTCCATTAGTTTGTAAGTTTGATATACCCGTTCAGTAGCAGTCTTCTTCATTATCATCCTCATCAAAAGGGCAAATGACCTAGATGTTACGTCCATTATACAGTACTACTAAGCAACACCACAGTCTTCATCGCCTGTGATTTTTAAAATGTGTATTTCCATTAGTTTGTAAGTTTGATATACCCGTTCAGTAGTAGTAGTCTTCATTGTCATCCTCATCAAAAGGGCAAATGACCTCTCATTCCTTTAAAGTATCAATTTTTCCCATTCGTTGATAAGTTACATGTGCCAGTAGTCGCTTCTATGTTCATCATCACTATGTAGAAGATGTTTTGCGTCAGAAGAAAAGACAACTGGATGCTCAGGAACGTTAACGATATATCGACTGCGAAATCTGGAAGCTTCTTGGAGGAATTGCTTGAGACATTTATCGTACAGTTTAAACCTTAACAAGACGAAACTTTTAACCAGATAGCGATCTAAGTGAGAGCTCTGTGGCAAAAAATAATCAAGTCTTTCCCGAAATATGAGTCCTAAAATAACTTTTTCTATTATTTTCTAAGTTTCATATGTCAGTTATGTAGTAATTTTCAATATCATCCTGATCAGTAGGGCAAATTACCTAGATGTTACGCCCTCAACGTCATTGGGGGCAAATGACCTAGATTTTAAGTCCATTATATTTCTATCCGCCACATAAAGTCTTCTACGACTGAGATGTCACAAATTCTGGGACCGCTAACGACATATCTCGACTCGGACTGAAGACAAATATCACGAGAATGATCATTATTTTACAGAGCCTCCCATAGTGACTTAAGTATAAACATTGTCACTGGGTTTGATAATGTAAGAAATGAATACATAAATAAATATAATTTATGACGTTGAGTGTTAAGGAGACTGAAATATTATCATCATTCCACCGGGCGAAGCCGGGTACTACTGCTAGTTAATCATATCTCTCTTAATAGGCACAATATCAAAACCGTACAAAATGGACAATATTCCCCTAATAATTACTAAAACTTTTGTCTGAAAGAATTTTTGATATGACCCACCATTATGCCAAGGGATGGGAAAAATGATTTCGGAATTATAAGAAAATGCCAAGAGCTATCAGTGGTTGCCATGGCAACACTACTAAATTGATGAGGGATGAGCCATCTGACGTTGCCAAGACAATGCACGAGTTCAGATTCAGATTTCCATCTGACTAAGTGTGAAGCGGCTTCGGTGACGTAACTGGTAGCATGCTGAATGTCTATGCCCAAGGTCGCGAGTTCAAAGCCGGCCGAAGCCCTAAAAATCCCTCAATATGCTTTCCTTTGGAGGGGAAGTTCCAACGTTCGTTGTGAGTTGCTGGTTGCGGTGGTATCTAGTAGCCAAGTTCACAGCTAGGTGTCGTTGACGGTAGTACCTGGTAGCAACATTAGGAACTACTGCTTGAAATTGACCGTCTGCAGTCCTTACCTGAATTACAGACTAATACAGCCATCCCAATGTACACGGGGTTACATGACCGCATTGTCGCAGCCCCTAAACTGAGGAACCAACCAAAATCTCTGCGGGAGATATAATTTTGCGTGAAGAAGTAACAGACCGTTACATAGTTACACATCAGTGTCGAAACCTTGCATAAGGACAGTGTGACCACAAGTATAAAAATGGACCCCAAATGACAAGAAGGTTACCGTTCCCATAAGACAATAAAATGTTTAAAATAAGCATAAAATGACGAAAAACGAAGTTAATTAAGCTCCAATTATAAAATACCTTCTCGCAATAAATGAGGTCTGATCCTTCTACGAAAACCTGCATATTCTGCCTATTTTCGCCTATCCCCAAGTTTGTCCGGTGAAATCTACCTCCGCCTTCCGGCGTGCCGAGAGGACTTTTTATAATTCCAAACAGCAATTTCTTTCCACAATGTAAATCCTCCCTTATTTCCTGAGTGAATTCTTCCCAGCTTTTCTTCTTTTCCTCTGCAATTACTTTCTTGCAATCTCTGTTTGCTCCTATATATTTTACTCTACTTTCTTCAGTCTTTTTAGTCTATTTTCAATTTTGAAAAAATAGGCTTATGATTTGTTTTCCATTCCTTCCAAGCTTTCTTCTTCTCTCTTACCTTTTCTTTCACTCTATCATTCCACCATTTTTTCGCCTTTTCCCGTACCTTTCCTGATGTTCTACCACATGTTTTCTCTGCACTGTTTACAAATGCACTCTTAAACTTTTCCCATTCTTGTTCCACATGGGTAATATCCGTCCTTGGTATCTGTTCTTGCAATTCTCTCTTAAACTCTTCTGCAACCTCCTTTTCCTTTAGTCTCCAGACCTTAATCTTTCTTTCCCTTTTTTCTGGTAATCTCATGACCTTTCCTACTTTTAATTTTGCTACCACTGCCCTATAGTCTCCTCCAAAGGCTTCCTCTGGCATGGCTGTGACATCCATTAGCTCTTTCCGATGTCCTTTTTCGACTAATACATAGACTATCAGAGTTTTCGTTCTTCTATCTCCCCATCCAAATAACAGTACAGTATGTATGTAGTTAGTTTTAGTTGTAGGTAGTTAGTTTGTCTATTAGATATATGTCATTGTTCTATTAGACTGTGGTGTGTGAGTGTGTCTGGTAGCAGTTGCATTGTTTATTAGTTATAGTTCATTGTTTCAGTAGACTGTGATGTGTAAGGGTGCATGTGAGTGTGCCTGGTGACAGACTGTTTTGGTGGTAGTATTTGTTGTTGGTGGAACTTAAGTATTTTTTCGTTAGTAGAATTTTGGTATTTAATTGTTAGTACGGTAGAAGGTTAGTATTTTTGTTAGTAGAATTGCTCTTTACTTATTCTGAAAGGGAGTAGCAGCCTTTCAGAATAAATCAATTCTTTACTAGTCTTATAGACGGTTAAGATATTGATAATATAAGCCAAATAATGGCTACACTGCGTCCTGCTGCACGGCTGAAAGCAACGGGAAACTACAGCCGTATGCTATTCCCGAGGATATGCACCTCTCTATGCATAATTACATGTGATGATGGCCTCCTCCCTTGTAAAATTTCAATCCGGAGGTAAACTAGTCCCCCGTTCGGATCTCCGGGTGGGGACAACTCGAGAGAGGTTAACATCACAGAAGTGACAAAGAGGAAATCTGACATTCTACGGATCGGAGCGTGGAATCTTAGAAGTCTGCTAGGAAGTGGAAGGTTAGAAAACTTAGAAAGGGAAATGGATAGGTTGAGGTTGGATTTGGTTGGGATTAGTGAAATGCGCTGGCAGGAAGAATAGGACTTTTGGTCAGGAGACTATAGGGTCAATAGCACTAAATCAAACAATGGCCAAGCAGGGGTTGGCCTCATATTGACTAGGAAACTAGGACAGCGGGTGGAATATTATGTGCAATATAGTGAACGGATTATTGTAGCAAAAATCAATACTAAACCTACCTTCACCACAGTGGTACAAGTCTATATGCCTACCAGTCAAGCTGATGATGAGGATGTTGAAAAGATCTACGAAGAAATAGACGAAATTCTGAGGAATAAGGGTGATGAAAATGTTATAGTAATGGGAGATTGGAATGCTGTGGTAGGAAAAGGGAGAGAAGGGAAGATAATAGGAGATTTCGGATTAGGTGAAAGGAATGATCGAGGAAGCAGGCTGGTAGAATTCTGCATCGAGCATGAGTTGGTCATAGCTAACACCTTATTCAATAACCACAATAGAAGAATATACACATGGATGAGACCAGGAGATGCAGGGCGTTACCAAATCGACTTCATTATGGTCAAGCAGAGGTTTCGAAACCAGATTTTGGATTGTAAAACATATCCTGGTGCTGACATAAACTCTGACCACAATCTGGTTGTAATGAAATGCAGATTAAAGTTGAAGAAACTGAAGAAAAGTCAAAAGCCAAAAAGTCGGGCAATAGACAGACTGAAAGAGAAGGATGTAAACGAAAGATTCAAGAAGAGTATAAAGGAAGGACTAATGAAAAACCCTAAACAAACTTCAATTGCAGACGAATGGGCACTTTTGAAGAATGAAATAAGAAAATCCGCAGAAGAACACATTGGTAGGAAAGAAAGAATAGGTAGAAAACCGTGGATCACTCAGGATATACTAGAATTGATGGATGAAAGGCGGAAACACAAGAATGTAAGAAATGAAAAGGGGAAAGCAGAATACAAACGTCTGAAAAATGAGGTTAACAAGAAGTGCAAGGAAGCGAAAGAAGAATGGTTGAAAGAGAAATGTGCAGGTATAGAAAATTGTCTGAAATTAGGAAAAGTAGACACAGCTTATCGAAGGATTAAGAATACTTTTGGGGAAAAGAAGACTAAGTACTGTAATATTAAGGACACAAATGGAAAGCCTCTAACAGATAGGGAAGAAAAGGTTGAGAGATGGAAAGCTTACATAGAGAGTTTGTATAAGGGAAAGGAGATTGAGAATCATGTAATGGAAAGGGAGGAGGAAATTGATGTGGATGCGAAAGGAGATTTAATATTGGGATCAGAATTTGATAAAGCTTTAGAAGACTTAAGCAGGAACAAAGCACCAGCCATAGATGATATACCGATTGAGTTGCTACGCTGCGTAGGAGATGAAGGTCTGATCAGGTTATTTCTCTTGGTGTGTAGGATTTATGAGACAGGTGAGGTACCCCCTGATTTCAAGAAGAATGTAATCATCCCTATACCAATGAAAGTGGGAGCTGACAGATGTGAAGATTACTGTACAATCAGCTTGGTTACTCATGCTTCAAAGATCCTGTCTAGAATAATTTACAAGAGGATTGAAAGCCAGATAGAAACGGAGTTGGGTGAAGACCAGTTTGGTTTCAGGAGAAATGTAGGTACAAGAGAAGCTGTACTAAGCCTTAGGCTGATTTTGGAAGGTAGAATAAGGAAAGATAAGAGAACGTTCATGGCTTTTGTAGACTTAGAAAAGGCTTTTGATAACGTTGATTGGACTAAATTGTTTGACATTTTGAAATCGATTGGAATAAAGTACAGGGATAGGAGGGTGATATACAATCTATACAGAAACCAGACAGCAGTCATTCGAGTTGAAGGACATGAGAGAGAAGCTGGTATTCAGAAAGGTGTAAGGCAAGGCTGCAACTTATCACCCATACTTTTCAATCTTTACATTGAACAAGCAATGAATGAAATTAGAGAAAAATTTAAAGTGGGAGTGAAGATTCAAGGAGAAATAATTTCAACTCTGAGATTTGCTGATGACATCGTCATCTTGGCCGACAAGCCTGAGGATTTGAATGAGTTTTTGAATGGTATGGACTCCGTCTTATGGAAAGAATTCATGATGAAAATTAATAAATATAAAACAAAAATACTGGAATGCAGCCGAAATAAATCAGAAACCTCTTTGGAGATCAAATTGGCAGGTGAAATGCTGAAGGAAGTAGGAGACTTCTGTTACTTAGGAAGCAGAATAACCAGTGATGGACGAAGCAAAGAGGATGTAAAAAGTAGGTTGGCTCAGGCAAAGAAAGCATTTCTACAAAAAAGGAATCTGCTGACATCGAATATAGATTTAGGTATTAGGAAGTCATTTTTGAAAGCCTTTGTCTGGAGCATGGCGCTCTATGGAAGTGAAACTTGGACTATTGGTGCAGCAGAAAAGAGGAGAATTGAAGCATTTGAAATGTGGTGTTACAGGAGAATGATGAAGATCAGATGGGTAGATAGGGTTACTAACAAAGAGATATTAAGACGAGTGGGAGAGGAGAGATGTTTGTGGCGACTGCTAATGAAGAGAAGAGATAGGTTGGTAGGACACATACTAAGACACCCAGGAATAGCAAGCTTAGTTATGGAGGGAAGGGTCGAGGACAAGAACTGTAGGGGTAGACCAAGGTTAGAATATGTTAAACAGATTGCCTCGGATGTAGGGTGTGGTAGCTATGTAGAGGTGAAACGATTAGCTCAGGACAGGGAGGCATGGAGAGCTGCATCAAACCAGTCAAAAGACTGAAGACTCAAACAACAACATCTCCCCATCCATACCTCGTTATCTTCTGGCTGTTTTTCTTTCTGAACCACATATTCCCTATAATTAATTGGTTCCGCTGACAGAAGTCCATTAAGAAATCCCCTTCTGGATTTTTACTGCCATAACCATATGGTCCCAAAATCTCCTCTCTTCCTTGTCTGTCTCTTCCCACTCGTGCATTCAAATCTCCCATTACTATTATTTCCTTATCCTCTATATATTTTTCCACATCTTCTTGGAATTCTTCAAAGTTCTCCTCTTTATTCCCCGTTTGTGGAGCATATTCTTGGAACAGATCTTTTGTCCCTGTCTGGAACTGAATCCTTCCTATGATTAACCTGTCACTTATCTTCTTCACCTCTTCCACATACTCTAAGACATCCTTTCTTATAATCATTCCTACTCCATTTTTTGCCTCTTGTCTTACACTGTAAAACAGCCTGTATCCTTCCTTTAGTTTTCTTTCCCCTTTTCCTTTCCATTTCGTTTCACAGAGACCGAGGATGGCTATATCCTTCTCCATCATGAAGTCCACTAGCTCCTCAGTCTTGTCCGTCAGGGTTAAGATGTTGACTGTCCCTATTCGGATATGTTGTGATGCTGGTCGCCCATTTCTCACAGATCCCCCAGCATCTGAAGAACTGCTCGTCGTCTGCAGGGAACGCCCTAGCATTTTCCGGGGCTGAACCATACTTGCTTTCATTTTAGGCTATTATTAAGATGGGGTTGCCATTCCCAAATGCATTTTATGACCTACTGCCAGGTATAAACTAGGCCGCTCCTAACATGGAGAACAGACGCCTTTTGTAGCCGCTCCTCTGGAGTGCAGACCCTATGGGTGATATATGTGTGTATATATATATATATATATATATATATATGAAGCAATTTAAATACTTAGGAGAAATTATAACTTACAACTTGGATGAGAAACCTGCATGGCAAGAAAGAACTAATAAAATGATAAAAGCCCAAAAATTAACATGGTCTACATATAAAAGAAAATGTCTATCAATCGCAACAAAATTAAAACATTACAAGTCGGTGGTTCAACCAGAGGTGACCTATGGAAGTGAAACTCTTTTTAAAGTTACTCAGAAAAACAGAATCGACAAAATTTTAAAAGTAGAAAGGAGACTAGCTAGAACATGCATAAATAAAAAAATATCAGAAAGATGGACAGTGGCGGATAGTACCAAATGAAGTAGTATACTGAGAACTGGAGCCCATCACTGATACTATTCGGAAGAAACGGCTTTCTTTCTTTGGTCACATCATGAGGACACCAGAAACCAGGTTATCTAGAAAAATTGTAGTGAAACTTTGGAATATGAAACAACAAGTAGGATGGATTAAGGAAATTAAAGAAGATATGAAAGAATTGGAAATAACCTTGGATGACTTGCAAAACAAAACAACAAAATTAAAAAAACTGAGAGATATAAAAATAAGATTTCAGGCTAAAATAGACAAACGTAATACAGTAAAAAGGGTATTTACAGATGAGGAACGCCTGAGAAGATCAGAGCGAATGAAGAGCTACTGGGCGACTCGGAAAGGGAACTTACTGAAGAAGAGGACCAAGAAATGATTGACTGAAGTGGTCCAATGAGGCCGTAAAAGCAGAAGATGAAGAAGAATATGTTTATATACATAAATTATACTGTATATAAACTTTTGAACTGATGGTGGTTTTGGGGTCTAGGGGATGTGAAACGCAAAGATATGTCGAAATTTTCCGGAAGTCGAAACATGGTACCCATTGCAATAGTTAGCTTTCTAATGAAATCTACCTGACACTACCAGTTTCCTTGAAAGACTTTACCCAATGACGGATAGTATTTGCTGTAGTTGGTTCACCACCATTCTGATGTCTAAAATTACGTTGCACTGTTATAACTGACTCAGTTTTCACAAGCCAAATAACACACTGCACTTTCTGTTGCGGAGTAAACATTGCTACTGAGTTGCTCTGCACGCCTGGACTGAACTGAGGGAACAGAGGAAACAAACCCTGGAGCCATCTCAAGGTCAAGCAGACCTGCCAACTGCAGGGCAGCCAAACTTGATGAATCACACACCACAAACTAGAATAGTGTATGTCACTTTGTACAGATTCTAGAACACATTAAAATTAGGGAGTTCTTTTTCAAACACCCCGTATATTGGAATCAGACTGCACAAGTTAAGTTTGATAATGAGATCACTGACTTGGTTAATATTTGTAGAGGAGTCCAATAAGGGTGCGTTCTGTCACCTGTGTTATTCAATTTGTACTCGGAGAGTATCTTTCAAGAAGCACTTGGTGATGTAGCAATAGGCATTAAAGTTAATGGATTCTTCATCTACAACATTCGCTATGCAGATGATACAGTCTTGATTGCAGATAATTTAGATGATCTTCAGCATCTAGTTAACATGGTAGGGGAATACAGCAATATGCTAGGCCTGAACATCAATACAAAAAAGACGCATTTCATGACTGTCACACGTCAGCCTGACTTTTTTTTAAATGCATATCTCCAATTTAATGGCTGCTCATTACAAAGAGTAGATAAATTCAAATACCTTGGAACATGGCTATGTGAGGATTGGAGATCCGATATTGAGATAAAATGTCATATAGAGAGAATGCCCGTAATGCTTTTGTGAAATTCAAGAAAATTCTCACAAGTACAGACTTAAATCTAACCCTTAGACTTCGGTTTATATGCTGCTACATTTGGTCTGTATTTCTATATGGGTCTGAAGGATGGACAATAAATGCGGCAACAGCAAAGAAGAAATGTGGATTTACCGCAGAATGCTATATATACCATGGACTGCACGAATAACTAATATTGAAGTACTGCGTAGAATGAACAGACAACAAAACTTATTATGCACCTTTAAAAGACGATAAACTGTATACCTGGGACATATCTTGCGGAACCCCAAATATCGACTTCTCAAGTTGATACTGGAAGAAAAGTTCGAAGATCAAAGAGGAAGGGGCCGAAGAAGGATTTCCTGGGTGGATAACTTAAAACAGTGGACAGGATTACCCAGCATCGATAAATTATTCCACATCGCAGTTCATAGGCAAAAGAGGCATCATGTGGTCGCTAACATCCATTAATGGATAGGCATCCGAATAATAAGAAGAAGAACTGCTATGTATTTCCAGATGAGTAAACGCTCACATGGTGAGATATTTTCACACATCTCAGCCCCATTCTACATTATGGCCCTAAATCAATTTAACTTATTCTCCTTTTTCCTATTCGTTCCATACATTACATACACTGGCAAAAAAAAAAACCAACACCATGAAATAAGATGTTACACGGCAATAACGTCTAAACCATTAAAGAAATCGGTATTCTGTTTTCACTTTTGTGAATGGTGCTAAGGGGCTCATAAGCTAACTTTTACTATTTTTTCCTTTTATTGTGAATAGCTGTCTCCCATAAGTCCAACCCCTCGTCCACGTCGTGGGAGACGGGCAATGGCACAAAGTAGGGGATTGCCTGTAGGGGCGAAGTACAGTGGGGACTTCGTGTGCCCCGGGACCGTTACGGTAGCTGTGAAGGTCCTACAGGAACCCTGAAATGTGACGGCTAACGGGGCTCTGGTGAAGCTACGATAGGCCCAGCAAGCCAGTAGTGGATGAAACCAAATGCTTTCAAAAATGGAACGAGCCTTGGACAGGATGGATTTAATAGACGACGACACGGCTGTACACATGGACTAAGATTTGGAACTTTAAACCTAAGAACGCTGACGGGGAAGGTGGAGGAGATAGTGGATATGATGGAAAGAAGGAAGTTGGATTTATTGGGATTGGCAGAAACAAAGTGGAAAGGGGAAGCAAGGAGAGTACTGAGAAAAGGCTATAGACTGTACTGGAGTGGGAACGAAGAGGGAAAGAGGAATGGAGTGGGAGTAGTAGTACGAGATGGTTTAAAAGAAGAAGTGAGGAGAATAAGTGATAGGATGATGAAAGTGAAAGTAGCACTGAGGGGAGAGACCGTAGAAATAGTGCAAGTGTATGCTCCACAAGTAGGCTGCGCCTCTGAAGAGAAGGAGGAGTTTGAAGAGGAATTGCAGAAGCAGCTGGTAGGAAGAAATATGATTGTTAGGGGGGACCTCAATGCCCATGTAGGAAGAGAAAGACAAGGTTATGAGAGTGTTCTAGGACCAGAGGGTTGGGGCGGAAGAAATGAGGAAGGAAAGAGACTGTTGGACTTCTGCCAGGGGAACAGCCTGCTACTTGGGAACTCCTGGTTTAAGAAAAGAGAGAGCCACACAATCACATGGTACAGTGATGACTTGACCAGGAAGTCGGTGGTTGACTATATACTGTATGAGAAAGAACTAAATAAGAACATCACGGACATCAAGGTTATACCATCGGAGAACCTGGATAGCGACCATCGATTGCTGGTAATGAACCTGAGAGGGAGTAAGGAGAAGAAAGGGACTGAGAACCAGGAAAGACGTATAAGGATATGGAAACTGAAAGAAGGGGATAGAAGGGTCGAGTACCTCAAAATGGTAAAGGAAGGAATTCCAACAGACGAAGAAAGAGAGGTGGAAGAGGAATGGGCTAGATTTAAGAAGACACTAGTAGGTGAAGCAGTATGTGGGAGGACAAGTAGTAAGAAGAGGTGGAAGGAAACACCATGGTGGAATGAGAAGACAAAAGATATAGTAAGGGAAAAGAATAGAGCCTTTAGGAGGTGGTATCAAAATAGGACGGTAGAGACAAGGGAAGAGTACCAGGAAAGAAAGAAGGAGGCGAAGAGAGTAGTGGCTGAGGAGAGAAGGAAGTGGATGGAAGAGTGGACAAAGATGATGGAGGAGGATAGTGAAGGTACAAAAAAGGTCCCGTATGGGATGGTAAAAAATAAGAGGCGGAAGGATCCTATGGATTATGTTAGAATGGTGAACAAAAGGGGACAAGAGATAGAAAATAGGGAAGAACTGAAGAAAAAGTGGAAAGAATATTTTGAAGAACTTCTGAACCCAAATGGAAAAGATGGTGAGGAGGAAGAAATCGGGGAAGAGGAAGATGAACTGCAAACAGAAAAAGACTTAACATGGAAAGAAGTGGAAGATGCAGTGAACAAGATGAAAGGAGGGAAGGCACCGGGTGTGGATGAGTTGAGTGTGGAGATGGTGAGAGCAGCAGGAGAGGTGGGGATACAGTGGCTGTACCGAGTGATGAGGACAACATGGAAGGAAAGGAAGACCCCAGAGGACTGGAAAAAAGGAATCATTGTCCCGATCTTCAAGAAAGGTAGTAGAACAGATTGCAGATACTATCGGGGAATAACACTGATGAGTCATTGTGCAAAGATCTTCGAGAAAGTTTTGGAAAAGAGAATTAGGACAAGGATAGAAGGAAGGATGAGGGAAGAACAACATGGCTTCAGAGCAGGAAGGTCCACAGTGGATTTGATTTTTGCTGTAAGGCAGTTACAAGAACAGCACTATGAGTATGGAACAGATCTACTGATGGCCTTCCTGGACATTGAGAAAGCATATGACAGTGTATGCAGAAACAAAGTATGGAAGTCCCTGGAGGATAGAGGAGTAGAGAAATGGACTATAAAGAGGATAAAGGAGATGTACAAGGGAAGCATGAGCTGTGTGAAAGTGGGAGGAGAGAGATCAGACTGGTTGGAACAGAGAAACGGCCTGAAACAAGGAAGTGCACTATCACCGTTACTTTTCATTGTGGTGATGGATGACATAATGACCCGAGTGGCACAAGTAATTGGGGACGGAAAGATGAAAGCAATGGTGTTTGCAGATGATTTGATGATTTGGGGAAACAAGGAGGAGGAGGTACAGGAACAGTTGGACGTGTGGGAAGGAATAATACAAGGATATGGGATGAAATTTAGCATAAATAAGAGTGAGATGGTGATCACAACAAGGAAGAAGGAAAGAACCACAACGGGAATAACAATTGGTGGGGAACAGCTGAAGAAAGTGGAGAGTTTCAAATATCTGGGAAGCCTGATACAAGATAATGGAAGAAACGATAGAGAAATAAATGAGCGGGGGAGGCAAGCAGAAGCATTTCGGAGGAGATTGAGAAGCATGTTATGGAGCAAGGATGTCCCTCAGAACAGCAAAAAGATCATATATCGGACGTACTATGTCCCTATCCTGACGTATGCCTCGGAGACCTGGGTTATGAAAGGAAGGGAGAAGAGCAAAATACAGGCCAGTGAGATGAGGTTCTTGAGAAGCAGTATTGGAGCTACAAAGATGGACAGAATAAGAAATGAGAGGACCAGAGAATTAATGAAGGAGGAACCATTACAGGATGGTATAGAGAAATCTAGACTTAGATGGTATGGACATGTAAAACGAATGGAGGAGAAGAGGATACCCAGGAGAGTACATGAGATGAAGTGGGAAGGAAAAAGACCGAGAGACAGGTGGCTGAAGGGGGTGGAAGGAAGCGTGAAGAAGAGAGGAGAAGACTGGACAAGGGTGGAGGCTGAGAGATGGTGGGAAGACAGAAGACGTTGGAGAGGCTTGTGTTCCAAACAGACCCGGCCAGTGGCTGGAAACTGTGCAAGATGATGATGATGATGATTGTGAATAGCTGAGATATTGGTATTAACTTTGGTTTTTTTAATGGAACTGTACTAATTTTCACTACTAAATGCTGCCACATCGATGTTACCACACTGTAGATTCTATTAATTACTAGTAATTAAAGTAATAATAGATATATTCATTTCACATTTGAGAGAATACTCAGGGTAGGTCACATATTGAATCCCGGGAAAAGTTTTGTGCCTTAGCTCGTACTTACTAATAACTAATAGCCTACTTGAAATCACAAAATTGATCTTCCTTTGAACTAGTTAATCTTTCAAACCAATGTTGATGTTTCGAATTAAAAAGCATCCTGGAATTTACTGGAGAGCCAGCCCGAACCCTTCAGATGAATAACACGGGGGAATGATGTCCTTGCTTTATAATTTAAAAGGGAAGATATTCCCTCTCTCACCGGAGCCGGTGCCAATGAATTTGTTCCTTTGTCCCATTATACCAAACAGCTAGTGACGTAAGAAATTATAAGACAACAAATGAAACTTCATTTTTCTATTTTTTTTATCATTTATTTACAGTTCCCAAAGAACCAAACTATAATGCTGATTTCAGGATATTTATTCAGTTTTGAAGCAGATTACACCTGTGTACGAGGCTACGCTAGGTAAGGGCACTAACAAGCTGTGACTCACATTCAACCGCCATGCACTAGTCATTCGCACAACGCATCCCCAAAAGAAGGCATGCACCTAGCTCAATTTTCATATCCTCGATTTCTCAAAAAGTACTTGTCCGATTTGGGAAATAATAGCACCGTTGAATTTGTCTCAGTGAAATCAGTTAACCTGTATGCAAAATTTAATATAGTTCCATTCTTTGTAAGAAACCACTACCCGTGGCATGCATTGGCATGAAGCAAGGGAAGCACTGCTCCAGTGTCCAAAATTCCCCTTAAATTCATTTATTTTCTATTAGTAATTACCACATTTCCTCTTGTTTGAGCCCTCAGTTTTCCTCTCCCGCGAGGTGACGCTCTGCTTCCCGTGCGCTAGAGGTAACACAGAGAAGGTATAGCGTGTACTCCTGCAAGTCTTACACCTGCAAAGCACTGCTTTGTATTCCAGCAGGTTGTATTGAAGCATGTATCACCTGAGCGCGAGAACTAACTACACCGAATAGAGGGTGAGGAAACTTTCACTTCAAACCTCACAAATAGGCTGCTCTGGACAGCATAGAGGTGAACATATAATGATAAAATATCATCTATATATTAGATTCAACAGGAGAGAGCATATTCCACACCCACAGTAACCTTGCAAGGGCCATGTTATCATCTCAGTTGCAAGATGTTTATGCATAAGCTGTTAAATATAAATTCACATGAAAGTTTCAATCCATGAATAGTAGACAATATAAAATACAATTACTAATACATTTTAAAATCAATATAAAAATAAATTATATTGTCACAGCTCTGCTTGTAGCCATTAGTGTAATGCTCTGGTAACTGATTGAATGCAGCACCTCAAGATGGCAGCTGTAGCAAGTCAGCCACAGTACAAACCGGAGTTAAGACGCATGTGCAGAATAAGTGGAAGGTATCCCCCCCCCCCCCCTGCCGTTTATATGGCTTATTTGGCTGCGTTAAAACTGTAGTTCTTTCTTTGGCCGCTAGTGCGCCTGTATCTATGTTTTTAACTGCAGTCCAGGAGGAAAGTATGTGCATTCCTCTGTAAAACCAACCATACTTTTCAAATAATACAGGAGCACACGTGGTATGAAACCCCATAAAACTTGTTTGCTTTATAATTGTGAAATTAAAAATAATCCAATCTACCTTGAATTTCAAGGTAAACATTTTATATGTTAATTACCGAAAAAGGAAGTTCCTCCCATCCCTCCCTCGAATAACTGCCACTGAGAGAGGTCGAATTTAAAAAAATGAAAAATTCTTATTTTTTATAAATAGAGAGACCACAATTATTCATTGACCAGGCTTAATTGATTTTCTGCTTTTGCTGCATTCTGTCTCTACCTCACCTTCTTTGCCCTTTCTCATATTTCTTTTATCCTGTTCCCTGACATTTATTGACATTCATTGGTTGGTTCCTTAGTTTAGGCGAGGGGCCGATAACCTCGATGTTAGGCCCCTTAAAACACCAATTATCATCATCATCATCTTAGTTTAGGGGCTGCGACAACGCGGTCATTTAGCCCCGTGTACTTTGGGTGTGTGTAGAATCTGTCTGATCAAATGTTGATACTTTCGTGAGTACTTAATATGAGTAATTTTCTGGAAATTGTTTTTTCTTTCAGCATGTCACAAATGACATATTAATTGGAAAAACCTTATGTCCTGTATGTGTTGAGGTACGAGCAGCTGGGATCCAGACTGTGTTTTCAACTCTTTATCCCTGCATAATGGCACCTCTAGCTGCTGCGTCAGTAAGTATCCTTTCAAGCCCTTAAATAGCACTTCCCAGCTATAATGATCAGGTGAAAACATATTTCCTCTCTTTTCCTTTTACAAAGATTGATGACTTTTGATCTTCTCAGTCTGTAATTCCAAGAGAAATTCATACCATGCTGTTGCCCTTCCATTAATTATGGTTAGAGCCCTATGCGGTTAAACAAAACGTTATCCGCATCCGTATGACCTTTTTCCGCATTCCCACGTTTGTTATCCGAATCTACTGGCATTACAATCATATTTTTAATTGGATAAAGCATAAATTACTAAAGCAACATATTTAGACATTTGAGGAAAAAGTCGTTCCCTTAGGCTTTGTATGTCCTGTGCTATGTTTACAATGAATGTTATACAGCCAGAATTGCAACCCTTTCCTGTTCGGAGTGCTAATTATGCTTAATGACATAATTTGGATGAGATTAGCGTAAATCATCATCTTACATATGTCAGGAAAAAAAACATAACGGAAAAATATGATACCGGTATGTCATAAACATAATTGATGTGTTTAAGAGAAGATTGAAATTGTGTGTAAATACTACAATGTAATTACTATAGTTCCTAAATTGCGAATTGTGTATATTGTGTTTGATGTTATTGTTGGTGATTTTCTGTATTTCTGTATTTGTACAGTTTGCCACCGGGGAATTAACCCCATTTGCAAATATTATATAATAATAATGATATTAAACAAGTTCGGATTGTATTCTAAAAACTATCCGCAAGTTTTCTCCAAACATTATCCGCAGCTTATCCGCTATTCGTACAGCCATGCAAACTATATCTGCATGGCCAAAAATTTTGCGGATATCCACATCCGCGCAAGGCTTTAATTATGGTACAGTATTATTATTTTATGTAACGAAGTATATAATTTGTAAGTGGATCATTAGTGTATTTAGGTTTATAAAAATACTTCAGTGGACTTATTAATATTTAACCCCTCTACATGTTGAACAACTGAAAAATAAACTGCATGGATTTTAACTCTTGTCAGGTGGAGGCTTTCAACTATTAGGTTGTGTATTGTACAAATTATACAAGGCATTTAGATGGGAAGTAGAGAATTGAGCGTGTTTCTGTCTAAATATACATTTTTGTACAATACACAGCCAAATAGTGCATTGACGAGCTTGTGAAAATCCTCTTCTTGGCATTAAAACTTTTATTTAGGTCCCAAGTGACTTGGCTCCACGAGTTAACCTGGCCTATCTACCATTCACTTTGGTTCATTATAATTTTCATCATAATTCCTCAATTCAGGGCATAAAAAAATAAGCTTAATCTAACTACAGTTTTATTACTTATAGCCCAGTCATTCGGTGCTGAGAAGTGCCTGTTTCAAAAAAAAAATAGGGTAGAAGGTTTTTCGACGGATTCTTATGTTTTTCGGTGTGCTGAATCCGAATCTGAAGTTTGCCAACAAAAAAAATGACGGCATCACAGTGAAAATCGCGAAATAAACTAAAAATTTCAGACTTTTTTCACAAAATCGCTTATAAGTTGAAAAATATGCAACCTAGTGAATTTCTCATTGTTTACAAAATTGAAGTAGACAAAATTTATTTCAAAATGCACTCGACACTTTTAGTTTTTGTGTGCAGGGTACCGCTGCTAGAGCGCGCTGAAAAAGAGCCACGTTTTGGCACTTAGGCAAAAACGAAAGAAACTAGCCCCAGACACTTTCTAATCATGTTTCCTCCATGAATACGTGTTTTATTCATGTTCTATGGTGTTAACATGATTGAAAGTTCGTTGGAAAAAAATTTGATAAATTAATATATTCAAGTTAAGGTGGAGTATGTCCATCTGTACTTATCCACCTAATGGTAAAGTGTGAAAGTGATGAGGTGAGTAATGTAAAACAATTTTTGTGATTTTTCACTCAACATCTCACCATGTCACACATTTCTCACACATTCCTAAAGAGATATATTTAATATATTTATAGTGTGAAACCGGAGTCGTTTCCCCTTTGTGTGAAATGTTCACCCTCAAGCCCTCAGTAGGAAGGGTCCCTTTTCTGCCGACACATCTGTCCTTGACAGGCACATGCCTCCGGCCAACTCCTCTGCCATTCGAGTTTAGTTTAGTTTGCTCTCTCCTCCTCGTGGGACAGCTAAGCATTCTTCTTCGGGTTTCTGCCGTTCGTTCAGTGTTTTCAAGTGAACTAATGTTGTTATTAGTGAATATGTGAGGGACGAAAATGTCGCGTCGTGAATGTGCAATTTGTGAGGAGCCTCTGGATGAACTCGAACTTTCTTTTAAACGACAAGAACAAGAGTAGATTCATAGAGCTCCTCAGGAGTAGACTGAGTGAGGCAGGGATTGAATCACGACAAGTCATTGAGGATGCTGATGCCCTCATCATAAGAACGGCTCAATCCATAGCTTCCACGCATGGCGCAGTTGCAGTGGTGGGAGAAGATCATGACCTTCTCGTCATCATGATAGGCATCCGCACTTCTCCTCTTCCTGAAACCGGGAAAAGGAAAAGTACCACTGACGCTATATAGCCCTGGCAGCTTGCTGGAAGAGCCTCTGACCCACCATATTTTATTCCTCCACGCTGTCAGTGGTTGTGACTCAACATCCGCCATGTTCAACCAGGGTAAGACGAAATTCTTGAAGACCCTCAAAATGAACCCAGATCCTGTAAACTACCTAGAGCATTACATGGACCCCACAGCACAAGTCGAGGAGCTAGTGAATGCTGGCGAAAAAATTATAGTGGCCTTATATGGTGGTGACCACCATACCCCTCATCTAAACGAACTGAGGTACAAGCTGTACCTCAGTACAGCATATAAAGTCACCGGAAACATGGCCTCGATCCCTCCCACTGAAGGTGCAGCCCGTGAGCACTTTCTGCGAGTTTACCACCAGATCCAGCAGTGGCTCGACAATCAGCTCAACCCAGAACAGTGGGGGTGGAAGTCGTCGAGGAACGGCCTCATCCCCGCGAGAACAGCCAAGGCCCCAGCTCCCGACAAGCTTCTCCGCAAGGTCTCTTGCAAATGCAAAGGCGACTCTCGACGTGTGGGTCTATATTGCTCTAGGCTTTGTACCATCTGCGAGGGAAACTGTCTGAACGTTGACAACTCATGCGACATCGACAATGAAGGTGACACTGATGACCCTCATCCGGTTGAGTCACCACCTACAATCCTGGAGACATCAGCACAAGGTAAATAGCATGTTTGTATACCACCTTATTCCAATGGGGTTTGCTTACTTCACCCTCTAATGTATTCGTACGATTTCTTTTTTAGAGGTGTCCGAGAATCCTGACGATTCCATCCCGGTCGAATCACCAACGACGATAGCGGAGACTTCAGCAGAAGGTAAACTGCATGTTTGCAATACACCCCATTTCACTGGGTTTTGAACAGTTTTCCAACTAGACACCCTGAAAGTATTGTGTACAATAATATGTACATTTCCTTTTCCAGTGGAGTTACCGACGGATAGCGATCAACCAGGGCCTTCTGCTCGGCAACCGGAGGCTGCTCCATCGAGGCCAAAAAGGAGGAAGCTCAATTAAAGAATTGAAATTAATTGTAGTGTATTAATAGTTAATTGCTATTACGTTCCTTTTCATTATATTCATTTCATTTAATTTTTGAAATAAATAATAAAACGGATTGATCGGTCCTTTATGAATTCCTACCACTCCATGGGCAATGTTTTCCAAGGGCTCCGTAATCTTGTAACCACCATAGAACATGAATAAAACACGTATTCATGGAGGAAACACGATAAGAAAGCGTCTGGGGCTAGGTAGGGCTGAGTTTCTCTCGTTTTTGCCTAAGTGCCAAAAAGTTGCTCTTTTTCAGCGTGCTCTAGCGGCGGTGCCCTGCAATCAAAAATTAAAAGTGACCAGTGAATTGTAACGGAAATTTTGGCTACTTTAATTTTGTAAATAGTGAGAAATTCATTAGGATGCATACTTTTCAACTTATAAGCGATTTTGTGAAAATAGTCCGAAAGTTTTGTTTTTTTCTGCTATTTTCACTGAGAAGTTACTGATTTGTATTTGAATGGAGATGGACTTCAAATTTTATAAAAATATAATATTGCCATTGTTCTCAACTGTTGTTTACTTTGTAAAAGGGTAATGTGGAGAGAGGCAAACAGAATCGTTCAACTGAAAAATTCAAATTGAACTACTTTATTTTTTTATAGAGGGGCAATAACAAATATTGAACTCAAAAATGACCTTTTTTTTCTGCAGTGGAAAAAAAGTTACGTAATAAGAATTTTATTCATACTCTTCTTCTTCTTCTTCTTAGCGTCATCCCGTAGGAATGGGGTCCGCTTTTTGGATCAATGCACGCCATTTCTTGCGATCTAATGCTTCGCGCGATTTCAAGTTTCTTGATCGTAAATCGGCGTTAATAGTGTCGAGCCACCGCAATTTTGGTCTCCCACGCTGTCTCTGGCCGTCGACCGTTAGATGGTAGGCCGAGCCGATGACTGAACTTTCTGGTGCACGGACAACGTGCCCGTACCAACGGAGTCTCCATTAGTACATTTTCTCATTGATTGGAGCCACGCCAGCTGTATTTCGAATCGTTGTGTTGGGGATATGGTCCAGCAGAGAAATGTCTAATGATCTTCGCAGCATCCGCATTTCCATGACATTGAGTGCTCAGCACTTCTAGGTGCAGGCCAACACTCGGTACTGCGCTCGAAATCATGTCTAGTTGAGAGAAGAAGACAGGATGAGGTACGAACTGAGGACCACCTCAGAATAATAGCATATTTAAAATTTGGAATTATGGATATAATTTGCAGTCTGGATGGAAGATCATGATAAAATAAGCATTTGGAAAAATTTTCGCCTAGAGAAATATTTTTATTTCGAGAAATAATGGAAATGTTATGACTTGGTAATTTTTAACCAAGCATAAAATAATGATTGAAGAACAGTCCTGGAAATCTACACTTTAGTCGATGTTAGCCACGAGAAACTAGTTTTCAGCCGAGGGAGAGGAAGCAAGGTCGACTTGAGGACAGACACACGCCAGGGTCTAGAGTGGGGGAACAGACGCGTGTCGAGAGCGCGCCAGAATTAGCTAATGACCAATGAGAAAACAGTTTGAATATTAAGGAATGAATAAATATTAAAATCATTACTTTACAGAGAATGTCCCTAATCTTGGGCGGTCTGTCGTGCTCAGGAGCTAGGCGTTCATTCAAGGCTCTGGCATCAAGACAAAGTCTCAAGCTTCCATCTACCGTAACCACAGGCGTTAGGGGATTCAAGGAAGGAGTCGGTGATTTCTTGATTGTGCCTGCTGCTTCCATCTCATGGATCTTCTTAGCAGCTTCTTCGAGATGTTTCTCGGCAATCGGATAGATCTTTTTCTGGAATGGGGAATCATCCAGTAACACAAGATCATACTCGTAGTCTAATATCTCACCAGGTGTGGTGTCGAATATATCCCTGTATTCGTTCAATATTGCCTCAAGATCCTCACGTATGGGTGCTGATAACGATTCTGCCTCTTCGTCGGCATCTAGTGTCGCCTCAATTTCCTTGCCATTTAATTCTTCGACTACGTCGACTTCGGATAGGAATTCCGGTTCTTCTTCAATTAGGCTCATCTGAATGGGTTCGTTCGGCTTGAACTCTATCGTATTCCGTCCCATGTCAATGATTCCATCATATTTTCTAATGAAGTCTGCGCCTAAAATGGCATCATGATGCAGGCCCTTCATTACTAGAAATTCGTGCAAGTACACATGGCTCGAAATCTTCAGAGTACACAGAATCTGGATTTTGCACGTTACAACGCGGTCAGGTATGACACCTCTGACTCTTACAGCTGAAATAGGCAGCTCTGTCACCTCAGAGTTTGCTTTCAGTCTGGCATGGCAATCGGCGGAAATTACACTAATCATCGCCCCAGTATCGATGAGTATGACTACACTGACTTCATTCAAGGTGGCTACGATCTTGGGTAGACGTGTCAATTCATAATTGTGGTTCGTCGTTCGTCCAACAAGTCTTCTTGGATTGGCTCCCAGAGTAATATAGTGGCAGTTACTCGGTGCTCAACCGAACAAGAATCTATTGATTTTTCGGCGTTTTTTTTTCTGTCCTGGCGAGAAGTACTGGGCTGGTTCTGCTCCGTCTCCTGCGCCGAACTTCTATTTTCCCTCGAAGTAGGGTTCCGTTCTCCCTCTTCTTGGATCTGCAATTCTCTCAGTTGTTGGAGGTACTCAGGCTCTCCCGTGCTCTTCCTTTCCAATCCCTGTCTGGCTGGTATCTAGGGTCTCGATTTCTGTCGTATCCCCTACTATATCGATAGTCTCTACGGATACTTCCGTGTTGTTGATTTCTTCCTTCATTCCCTCGGCGGTTGTTTTCATGACGTCGGTTGTCGTCCGTCCTTCGGTCGAATCGCCGGTTCCAATGACTTCGCCGGTCATCTTGTTGATTTCGAGTATAAGGAGTGTTGTTCCATTCTCTCCTGTTATAACTGTAGTTGTTATCACGTCGCCCAGAGTCCTCTGTGGTTTGCGTTTGTTGTGGCGTCTGGCTCACTTTATCAACAGTCGTCAAATTCAGATGTCTATCCTCGCGCCTATCAGCCTTCTGCTGACGGTGTGTAGGGAACTGTTCTGTGTTAGCATCCAACCTTCGCAGTATCTGGTCACACTGCTGGAAAGTGGATGCCCCTGCAGCGATCAACACACGTTGTACGTCCGCAGGGTACTGCCAAACAATTGTGTTCACCAAATCTTCTTCTGACAACGGAGGCTGAAGACAACGAAGCTTCGCAAGCTGTATTGCGAAGTAATTCGCATAACGAGTAGGTGTATTGGAACTGTACCTTCGAGTGTACATCTCAGCTCGGATGCTCTGCTGGATGTCGCTCGACCAATATGTTCTTAATAATGCTTCCTTAAAGTCCTGGTAGCCTGTAAATGAGTATCTGAATGCTCTGAACCAGGTACCGGCTTGTCCCTCTAGCAGTCGCTCTATAACTCTTAGTTCCCTCTCTGGAGTTACCATAGTATCACGTAAGTAGCTCTCGACATTTGCTAGGAATTCCACTGGAGTAACACCACTTCCAGTTCCTGAGAAGCGAGCTGGTTGCTCCTCTCTTGAACGAATTATGGTGACATTTCCCTGCGTATGCGCGGGTCTGAACGTATTTTGCATGTAACTCTGCGTAGGAGTGTTAGTCTCATGACTAATTCGATTAGATGCTGGTTGAAACGGATGAGCGTCAAAGTTCAAGGTCTGACCTTGCGCTGAACCAGTGAATTGTGACGGTTGCGATTCCATAGGCGCGCTGGGTTGGAAATGGGTAGGCATCATTCCTCCTGATTGAGATATAGGCGTTTCCTGAGATTCTCCCATCTGTGGTTGTACGTGTCTCTCTCTAGGAATCGTCTCGAGTCTGTCCAGACGTCTTTCTATTACTTCAAGTCCTGGGATGGTTCTGGCTGCGACTTTATTGCTTAAGTCGTTCAATTGCAGCTCGATCCTGTCAACCTTTCCCTTGAGGTTTGTGTCTACCTCGCGTATGGCCGTCCTAAGGTTATAACTGAGATCTAACCTCTCGGTCACCGCGACTTCCTCAAATCTTTTTTGTAAGGAATCGATCTCTCCTTCAACTCTGGACATATTTTCTTGGATTTTACCCACATCGTCTCTAACCTCGGCTACCTTAGCCTCGACTGTGGTCTCGTGTTCGTTGAGGTCACCTCTCAATAACATGAGGTCAATTTTGTGTTCCTCATGATGAACATCAACTGTCTCACGTAGACTGGCTACGGTTTCCGTCAATTCAGAAATGTTCCTCCTGTTGGTGTTGAGTTCTTCTTTAACTTCCATCATGCCATCAACGATAGTTTTCACGTTGTTATTAACGGCATTGGCAGCTCCTCTCATCAAGATTAAACCAATGTTCATGGTTGCCGATAAATCCCTCGACGTGATCTAGTCGAGTCCCGAACTCTTCCCTAGTATGTTCCAGATCTGCTCTCATGTCTATCTGGACTTTATTCAAGATTGTCTGAATTTGAGCTGTGTGCTCCTCCAATCGGTTTTGCACATCCTCCCTAGCTCTATTCATCTGGTCGGTTAAGCAATCTACGCGCTGGTTAGCCTCCTGATGGTGTCGTATGACATCAACCCTAACAGCTGCTAAACCTGCCGTCAGATCATTTCTCGCTTCGACCCTATATGTGTCCATGTCTGCCCTGACTTGAGTTAAATCAGCCCTAACATTGTTTACAGAGTGGGTGTTAATCTCTAAGTCCTGTCTTACATTGTTGACTTCCTGTCTAACCTGGTCCACATGACCACTGACATTGTTTATAGACTGAGTGTTAGCCTCTAAATCTAGTCTAACTTGATCTACATGACCACTTACAGTATTGACAGCCTGAGTATTTTGAACCAAGTCACCCCGTACATCACCTAGGTCAGCAGTGATTTGTTGGAGATTAGCATTAACACCTGCCAACATCTCTCCAAACACACGACGAATAGTTTCCTCATCCATAGATAAGAAATATATGAGAAAGTGAGGGATCAATTTCTACTGGAACTTACAGCTATGATTAGTTACTTGGTGGTATAAAGCTTGCTTCATTTATATAAATATCACGAGTACAGCTGGAGTATGCAAACTAAGTGCTTCTACATTTACAAAGACAACGGTGAGCAAAGCAAAGTATTACATTTACTTAGGATGAGGCATCATCAAAGAAAATCCTATCCTTCATTTATCTAACACTAAAGCCTCACCCCATGGACTTCTATCAAACATGAATGCCATGCGGTCAATTGATCTGCAGTACGACTTTCTAAGTTCGTCCCAGTCCTGTCAATTTACCATTAATCAACATTAAGATCCTCATAAATAACATGGTCACCACGTTAACGTCAGCACATGAGTTGGGCGCCATTTTATGTGACCGTTTAGTCGAGTCAACAACCACGATGACTTTCCTAACGTCCCATAAATCGAATAAAATTACCGTGAGGATCAGGTGACCTTCCATAAAGGCTAATGCGGCACGAGAGTCCGTAGTCCACAGGGATCGTGGTACATGGTGACGATGGTCATAGACCGCCTAAGGAAAGGTTCACCTTAAAACTAGACTGAGAAAATAAACATCCAGACTTATGTAAAACACCGTGAAAATTTATTTATAATTCACAAGCCCCTGCCTAGTTCGGAGGGTTATAATCGGCTAGTCCGCAAACTAATAAATAAACCAAAATAAAGAGCAGGTCCCTACCTGAGAAGACACGGAAAACCCTCGCGAAAGATCTAACTCACAATAATAAAGCAACAACAGCAAGGCTAGGAATATGGTACAACGCAAGTCCCTAGTTCAAGTTACAAGATCAAGCTAATATCTGAATTTACATTTAACAGGGTAGCAAAACAAATCTAAGTTAGGATGGTACCATTTCGACATTTACATTTAACGATAATTCATCTAGCTAAGTCCTATCAATTAACAAAATTTACGGCGATGACGTCCGTAAAAGAAAACAATTACATCCAAAAGCTAAGTGTACAGCCATGAAAAACAAACAATTTAATTATGCTTAATAACTATGTGCTAACAGCACACAATAAGGTAACATGTAGGATTTATACACTTGACATCATAAATAAGTAATGAAATAGACACAGTAGTTTTATTAAAAATTCCTGCCTGCACCTTGGTTTACTCTTTGTAAGCCATAGTCATCTAATGTGTATAATTACGGTGACGAATGCGTAGTTGAGACCACGTCTGACATCGCATGGCCTGAGCTCCACAAGCTACGAACTCTAGGTTCGCGCATGCTTCAGGTCGCTACAAAAATGTCAACTGTCCTAGTCATTTCCTCACAAGGAAATTATCTTCAACTGCACGGCTATGTCAACAGTTCCAGAATGCAAAGAACAAAGTTAGATAGAAAGAATCGTTAGTTAGCCTTGTTTTACAACAATTATGCGTCTTATTATTAAGATGTCGGTTTATAGGTTTATCGTAGGTTTATGGCGAATAACATTGACAATATCCTGGGCACGGAGTGTCTCCACTGAGATCATTCTCCACCAAAAGCCTCGACTCAACAGTCGGAATATAATCAACGAGTACAACAACTCGGACACACAATAACACGGGTTACCAGCGGCGCTAAGCTCGCGTTCAACAACTCTGGGATAGGCCTGTACACAACAGTTACCTTCCAATAACATCTGGTCAACGGGATCAGTCCCGGACAAGGCATACTCAAAATACCTTCATACAATAACATCCTGCTATAACAGGGTAGCCTTCACCATACTATAGAAAACCTTACATAACTGTACCTGTCAGAAGACAGTACAAGCAGCAGAGCGTTTAACTAACAAAAACGATCCATAAAACAAGTGATCAAATACAAGAGTGGAAACTGATTTCCATAAGCAAAATAGCAATGAAAGGAGAAGCGAATACAAATCGTACTCTGTCCTTGTCAATAGTAGTTTTGTCTCACAATGAAGCAGGCGTGCTTTCAGGTCACTGGGTTACATAACCAGTTTATTCAAGGCCGGCGATTTAATCAATACAAAACCTGCACCTGGCCAGTTCATAAAAAACTTTACCATAGGTTACGGACCTCTAAAGAGTCCGTGTATAAAACACACGCTATAAATCTGAATATAATAATACAATTCCGTCTTTCTACCAAAGACGTCTAAATGAAAGTAATCTTACAATAACTGGAGCTCTTTGCTTTAAAAATACAACTCAGCAGTTGCTGGTTCATCAAATAAAAACGTGTCTTACATGACACAAGCAAAAAAATTATAATTGTGGCGCAGATTCACACACTAGATCTGCTTAACGATACGTTGGGAACTGAGTTCGATGCTAGGCAATGAAACATCCCTTCTAATTGTTAGGTTCAAACATGACCAAGAATAGCTTCTGAGCTTATTCAAAATGAAATATAATGCATTTACAAAAGTGGTAGTTACAGTCGACTACCTAATTGATACGACCGTTCTAACGACAGTCAGGGGTATAACAAAAGATGGCTGCAAAGAATGCAGTTAATTAATAACCATGGAATCTGATTGTCATAACTAAAGTCAGCAAAGACTTGAAAATTACCCCAAGTAGGGTTGAACAAAATAGCCTCAAAATGACTACAGTCAGGTTCAGCAAAAAGTAGGCATTGACGTTCTACGACGTTCATCAGGCTGCACCAGGGCTGACCAAAATGTCTGACCCCAAGGGTGTCTCACTCTAAACTGAAATAAATGACATCTAACTAATCTAGTTACATCCCTACCTAGAAAAATGGCTGACACTGAGTGCGGTTGGTTCACAAACTACATTAAATCTACTATACCACCAGAAACTAGAACAAGGAAGGGGTGTGACAAAAACTCACGAAATGGAGGAGCTCTCACTCAGCCCTCTATTCCACAACAAGGGTTGTACAAAATCCTCTCTGGCTCTCTGGTACGGTATCCTCCTCATCAGGATTCCCATCTGGACTCCTCCAAAGACCAGGGTTCGATTTGTCCCTGTCGACATCTTCGTGGATATGCCTGGAAATGGCATTTTTGGTTCCTTCCTTCTCGTTCGTCGTCCTGGAAGTTCCACCATCATGCTGGTTCCCGTAGAAACGTCACCCTCATACCGGGATGGTATTAGCCCATGGTGACTGCTTCAACCATGGTGAAGAAAAGTCCAATCACGTGGGTAGTGAAATAAGTTGCGTAACAATTCATCCTCTCACTTTCAAAATTATAATGTTCGTCGTGAATGTTATAGGCTTCAATTATAAAATACGACACAGCCTTAATTTTGCAGATGTGGATTAGCATGTGAGCTAACACTGTTTTATAATTCTGCACGTGCTAGTGACGCTACTTTTGTATCACGCCGCATCCGTGAATTATACGTCGTTTTCAAAATGAAACTTTCACTTTGGCAATTTAAATATTTCATACAATTATAATCACACTTATTCAGGATAATTGTAACACTATTACCTGTATATTTCCACTAGGCATCTGCCCTCCACATACGCGTGGGTAAAATGTGGTGTTACAGCAATGTTGTGCAATACACAATACTTGCCAATAATTATTTCCCAAACTTCTTCTTTAGTTCACTGGGCTTCAACAACAGTGAATAATAGTATTAGTGGGCTCGATGGCACCTTATAATCACTTTTAACGCTCAACAGCGGATATTCTTCTACGTCTCGTAGGACAAATGTAATTCCACGCCTACACAAGGCGGATTCTCCAGACGCAGTGCAAGGTACTGGGTGTCTCTAGAAAGTAGGTCGTCAAAACGAAATCGTTGAGCGACTACTTACGTTCCTTTTTGCGTATCTGCAAGGGTGTTACCTTACCTAAAGTAAAAATAAACATTCTCCAAAATGTTTTAATAATGCAGCATGACGAAATGGAATATTCTGAGTCTTGTGGAAAGATAAAAATTAATTAATAAGACCTCAGATAAATAATTAGCAGTTTTCACCAAAGTCAAAAGTGCGATTCACCGCTACTTCAAAATATCGCGTGATCTCTCAGCTTCACGTGGCTTCCTGGGTGTGTTCAAAAGTACAACATCCCATCATAAACGCTCTGTCATAAAAAAATATCACATGAACCATAGCTCAGCTATACTGAGATAGCGAAAGTCAAGTCTAAACAAGAGAAAGAGATAGGTGAACTGAATGAACAGGTGAAAGCACTGTCGATGAGGGAAACATCTAATATGAAGCAAGATCTTCAAGATTTCTTTAGAGAAAGAGATAGTAAATTGAGAGGAGAACTGAACCGATTAGGATTTGGTCAAGGTGAACAGGAAGATGACAGGGAGAGCGTAGACACTCACATGTTTGGTAGGCCACGTAACATTATTGGAACAGAACGCACTGAAAGAAACACAAGAGAACCGGATATGGTAGGAAGAACATACGATCAGGGTGCTAGTAGGAATAATCAAAACGTAATGGTAATAAAAAGCCATGAGGAAAAACCTGACAAGTTCACGGGGGAAGGAAATGTCACCGCCGTCGAATTCTTGAGGGCCATGCGATATTACCCGGAGGAGAACAAAATTCCTAGAGAGAGAGAGTGGTGGAAAAATATTTGTCATCAGAGGCACTAATTTGGCACAGAGCATTTAGATACACTTACAACACGTTCGATGAATTTGCAGAGGCATTGTTGAAACGATTCTGGAGTGAAGAGTTGCAACAAGATATCAGAGCCGAGATTTATACAAAGAAATACCCATACTCTGTACCGACACGTTATGCGAGCTACTTTACAAATCAGTTAGCCCGTCTACAACATCTTCATACTCCATTGGCAGAACCGGAGCTGATACAAGTCATATCCAGACAGTTACCAGCCGAGGTTAGAAAACACCTTATTTCGTCAAATGTGAATACATTAGAGGACATGGCAGAGTTGCTGCGACGATTAGACCACACAAGTTCTATAGCGCAAACTCAAGGGCAAATTCACAATCAAAATTCAAGAGCCAGACATGAAAATAGAGAAATACATACAGTATTGGTTGATCAACAACAACAACAAACTGATGTAACACCAGTTAGGATAGGACCAATCAGGCATAATAACAATGGTAGGACGCTAGGACCAGGTATGATCCAGGGTATAACCGAGCTAGAGAAGGTTGGCCTTACAAGAACCGTTACTGGAATGATGGACAGAGAAGGTCTAGATACCAGTATAATAATAACAATGGATTTCACAGGAATAACTATCCTGAGAGACAAAACGAAGGAGATCCTAGAAGGTATTCCCGATACAGAAACTGGAATGAAGGGAACCAACAACAACAACAGCGATGTCCTATGCAACAACAACCGAGGAACAACTATCAAAGGAGCAGATGGAGAGATGATGGAAATGTTCAGAGGTACTACGAAGACCGAGAAAGAGAAAGTCAGGATTATAGAAGAAATCCGAGGGAAAGAGAAGAAAGAAAGGAACAACCCCAACAACAGGCACAAGTGAGTGATGAACCTCAACCAGGAACTAGTCATGAAGGTCAAAATCACGACAGGACTGGACAAAAGGGAACGCCATTTCAGAAAAGAAAGTAGGAGAAAGCGTAGATCACACAATAATGAGGCATGAGATCGCCATAAATGAACTGTACGAGGTCACAGTTGAGGAGTTGTTATATGAAAGAGAGGAGCCGAAGAAAGGAAATACAGCCAGACTACCCATTATTCTTATGAAAGTAGGAGAAAATACTTTAAGAACGCTTATAGACACTGGTGCTACAGCCTCAATAATATCTGAAAGTAGTTTCCAGAAGTTAGAAGCTGAGAACTTATTAACCGCATTGCCTGTATCAACAATAAAAGTGAGAGGAATGTTCAATGACAAAATTATGAAATGCAAAGTACAAGCATTATTGGAATTTTCTATAAACGACCAGAGATATGAACAGATATTCATAGTGTTGAACCATATTAGTTTTGATGCAATACTGGGTATTGATTTTATTACGCAGTCAGGAGCTGTCATTGACTTGAGAAATGGAATTATTCGATTTAATAACGGTGAAGCAGAGAGTGGAACTTCAAGCTCGAAAGAACAAGAGTACTGCATAGAAGATGGTATTGGTGAAGGGAAATTGGAAGAGATGGTCTTGGAAGTAGAAGAGGAAGGAAGAAGACATCCCATCCATCCCATAGAAATTTTTGGATATTATCCGGAGATATTGGAGGCATTAATTTCACTCTTCGCTGATATTTTTGATGACAAACCAGGGGTGATCAGAGGTTTCAAATATCAGATTCGCTTGATAGATAACGCTCCATTTCAGAAGAAACTCGATCCGATACCTGAAAAATATCAAGAAGAAGTTGCCGAGATTATAAAAGGCATGGAAAGGGATGGAATCATTCAGAAACAGGCTACCCCGTATTTGAATCCGATTACTGTGGTTTATTTATTTATTTATCGTATGGCTTTTAGTGCCGGGAGTGTCCGAGGACATGTTCGGCTCGTCTGAGTCTGTAGCTGCTTCCAGCGGACACCCTAAAGTGTGAGCTACAAGTTCCGTTCAATTTCAAGTAGTTCCAACTTTCGCCACCAGATATCAATGATACCTAGTGGTGAACGTTGGAACTCTGATGGAGCGTTCTGACGAAATCTAACCTAACAATTTTGCTTTACACAAGTTTAGTCTGTGAAAGGATCTTTTACATGCCATAAATCTATGACATGGGACCGCCGGCTTTACTTCCCCTCCGAAGGAAGGCATACTGAAGAATTTTTAACGCTCTTAAAAAATCCGACGACTTCGGCCGGGTTTGAACCCGCTATCTTGGGCACAGCAGTTCAGCATGCTACCGACTACGCCACCGAAGCCGCTGTGGTGAAGAAGGCAGATGGAAGTTTAAGGGTTTGTTTAGATGCCCGTCAAATTAATTTGTTAACGATGAAGGAACAAGACAGGTCACCTAAGATAAGGGAATTACTGAGAAAATTCCGTGTTTGACTTGACGGCCAGCTTTTACCAAATAGAGTTGACTGAAGATAGCAGATGCTGTGCTGGATTTCTATTTAACGAAACCAGTTACGTTTCGTCGAGTTCCATTTGGTCTAGTGAACTCGAGCCCAGCACTTATCAGAGCCCTCGATAATAAGCTGAGCGAAGAGGTTAAGAGGTACGTCATACGCTACGTTGACGACTGGATTATTTCCTCAGAAACGCCAGAGCAGCATTTATTGCATCTGAGAAGATTGTTTGAAGATTTAAGAGAAGCTAATATAAAGGCCAACTTCAACAAATGTCACTTTTTCCAAGAGAAAATAAACTTCTTAGGACACACCATAGATCAATTTGGTTATCATCCAAACAATGACAAAATTGAAGCAATTTCGGAATTTCCTAGACCTAAGAAGATAAAGGATCTTCGAGCCTTTCTAGGTCTTTGCCCATTTTTGAGCAGTCTTTGTCCACGCTATTCTGAAGTGATGGCTCCACTTCATGAACTCTTGAAGAAAATTAATAGATGGAAATGGGACGCTACAATAGAAAATGCTTTTGTACAAGCCAAGGCGATGCTTAAGAATAACATTAAGCTGGAATATCCCGATTTGGAGAGGACATTCATTGTGGAGACAGACGCATCGAGGATTGGAATAAGCGCTGTGTTATACCAGAAAGACTCTGAAGGAAACAACCACTATATAGCCTTTAATAGTAGAAAACTACGGTCATACGAGCTGAACTATTATACCACAGAGCTGGAGGCTTTAGCTGTCATTAACGCATTACAACACTGGAAGAAGCTATTGATAGGCCATCCCATACTTATAAGAACTGACCATAAGGCACTAGAATCCATGCTGAAGTCTGATTTGTCCAGCGACAGAATGACTAGATGGACTATGTTCTTGCAACAGTTCAGTGCAACCATTAGTCATGTGCCAGGTAAAGATAATCTGTTCGAGGCATCCAAAATCCAAGACTAACGTCAGTGTTAATGTTATACAGACATATGACGAAGATCAGGCAACATTGGACAAGTTAGCCAGAATTTCCACTTTTCAAAGGAAGGACGCATTTCTAAGAAACATGTACAAGTATTTGTCAGGAAGATTGAATGTACAGAATGCTACTTACGAAGAAATGAGGTGGAAGTCCAGATATTTTGTACTGCAAGGAGACAAGGTCTGCAAATATGTGGATGCAGGTCATACCAAGATTAGAGTAGTGATACCACCAGAACTAATTGTACCAGTTGTATGGTTAACACACAAGTCTATTGGTCAAGGTGGGTTAGATAAGACCTACAGTACCGCCCAGGAAAAGTTTTACTGAATCAATATGAGAGAATCTATTGCAATTGTCATGCGATCTTGTGAACTATGCCAAAAGAACAAATACAATTCAGAATTTTTATTTGAGAAACCGAAGGCCATTATACCAACGAAGCCATTGGAATTGTTCAGCCAGGACATTTTTGGTCCTGCGCCCAAGAGTCTGAGAGGAAACCAATATGTACTTGTCACCATGGATGTATTTTCTAACATCGTCATGTTAAACCCCATGCAGAAAGCAACAACGAAAGCAGTTTTGAAGCATATAGAGAAGAACGTGATACCGAAGCTAGGAAAGCCAGAGAAATTAATAACGGAACTTGGAACTCAATATACAGCTGCAGAATTTGAAGAAACCATGGGAGATTGGATATTAGCCACATTTATAGTTCTGTACGCAGTCCACAAACAAATCCTATAGAAAAATCTATCCTAAAACTTTCAAAATACATTCGCTTATATAGTTCTGAGAATCATGCGAATTGGGTGAAGGTAATACCATTGGTAGAATAGTGCATGAATAGCACTCGTCATGAAAGCACGAATGAGATTCCCACTGTACTGCATTATAATGAAAAACCTAGAAGACCATGGGACGGAATCATAGATATCCAAGAGGATATAGAGATCCCTATGGATAGAAGAATAGAAGAGGCCAGAGAACATCTCAATAAGCAGGCAGAAAAGCGATTGAAGAGAACGAGAGGCAAGCGATTCAACAGACCACTGAGAGAGGGAGATTTGGTTCTTACTAGAACAAATGTGAAAGCTGATGTCTTGAAGAAGGTATTCGTCAAGTTTAGTAACATCTTCAGGGGACCTTTCAAGGTAGCGAAGGTTTACGTAAATAATTGCTATGCCATACCTAGACTGAGCGATGATCGTATTATTGGAAAATACAATCACTCAAAGTTAAAGAGATTTTACCCCAAAATTCAATAGTGACACAATTTCGACTGCATATCTATGTGTAGGAATGACATGTAGTAAAAGAAAGTCCATTTTTTACTTTCTATTAAGATAGGATGGGGAAATGCGCTCGAAATCATGTCTAGTTGAGAGAAGAAGACAGGATGAGGTACGAACTGAGGACCACCTCAGAAGAATAGCATATTTAACATTTGGAATTATGGATATAATTTGCAGTCTGGATGGAAGATCATGATTAAATAAGCATTTGGAAAATTTTTCGCCTAGAGAAATATTTTTATTTCGAGAAATAATGGAAATTTTATGACTTGGTAATTTTTAACCAAGCATAAATGTTTGAAGAACAGTCCTGGAAATCAACACTTTAGTCGATAATAGCCACGAGAAACCAGTTCTGAGCCGAGGGATAGGAAGCAAGGTCGACTTGAGGACAGACACACGCCAGGGTCTAGAGTGGGGGAACAGACGCGTGTCGAGAGCGCGCCAGAATTAGCTAATGACCAATGAGAAAACAGTTTGAATATTAAGGAATGAATAAATATTATAATTGCAACCGGCGGCGGCTTAAAGCTAGCAGCACGTCGGTAACTCGATAACCAACGCTCTGCTTCACCAGAATGACACCGCCCAAAGGCCAGCGTGGATGGGCCAACTTACCGTTTATTTAGAGGTCCGCGTCGCTTCCACAGCAACAAAATCACCTCCAGATGACATGTCCCAACAGAAGAGCTCCAAAGGGGTGGAAGGAAAGGGGAGAAGGGGAACGCACAGGCTATTATACAGACACCCCCCCAATAACCGACAGAATTGCTGTCGGCGAAATAATGCCACAACAGTTGATTAAAAATTTAAAATAAAAATTTAATGTTAAAAATTTAAAGGAGCTCCTTCACCAGAAACAGAACATGCTTGCTTGCAAACAAAAGGACAAGAATCAAATTGAAATTAAAATGTTATACAGCCCAAAGATTAAAATAAAAATTACAGACATAACACAATGAGAAAGGGCATGATAATTTACTAGGGAATGCAATAGCGATCCGACATGCGGAGATCCCGGCCACGATGAAACGAGAAATAAAAATTTAAATTAACAAAATAAAATGGGATTAGAAAATAAATATATGATTAGCACGACGACGAAAAACACAGGAACAGTTACCAAAAACCACAAAGTAAAATCAACAAGATTACATTTTAAAAAAATTATTAAGCTAACACACAACACGTTTGAGTTTCGTGGCCGGCGCCAAGAGACTGACCTCGAGACCAGAATGCATCTCGTCAAAACAAAAAACAAACATGGCCACAAAAAAACAGGAGACCGCATGCCTGATCGAAACTACGGCAAACAATTAGCATTAATTAAATTTAAAATCAGCAGAAAGAAGGGAAGAAAACAATTTCGTCTAAATACTATTAACATTAGGGCGAATTAAGTTACGACGGATCTTACATCAGATTAAAAATATGACAATCCAAAGATTGCCGAATGAACATAAATAATAATTTAAACGTAAAATAAACTTATAAATGTGTCTACAGAAGGTACAAAAATAATAACAAAATTAATATATATAAGGAAAAAAATCCACAGCCTGCTTCCAGTCTCCGACCGGGTCAGGAATGGAATGAATGAAGCCCCCATCTAGCGGCGAGGATATGAACTGTGCCGGCTGCCGAGACCTGACGCACTCCTCTGGGACAATGATTAAATGAATGACAGATGAAATGAAATGATAGTGGAGAGTGTTGCTGGAATGAAATTTTGACAGGGAAAACCGGAGTACCCGGAGAAAAACCTGTCTGCCTCCGTTTTGTCCAGCACAGATCTCACATGGAGTGACCGGGATTTGAACCACGGACCCAGCGGTGAGAGGCCGGCGTGCTGCCGCCTAAGCCACGGAGGCTTATATATAAGGAAATGTTATTAAAACATAAAAGAAATTTTGGGCCTATCAGGCAAAACAAAACAGACGATCAAACATTCATACAAGGCCAAAATTGGAGCTCCCAAAATAAAATAATTAGATAAATAAAATAAAAACGTACCTTAAAACTTCACAGTGGAGACACAATGAAAATTAAAAAAAACTAACACATTTTAAATAAAATAAAATATGGCACTATATTGCCTTGAACATGCCCGCCCAGCACATGCTTCGTTTTGGTCACAAGCGCAGGTCTGCATCGAGATGCGATTACATTTCACACGTCCACTTCACGGCGAAACGATGAAATTCACAGCCTGAAGAGCACAGGCAATTTCCTAGTAGAATTGGCATTCATATTTTCTCTTGAATATATTTATATTTCGTAGAGGCTGGGGGCCAAGCCCCCATCAGCGGTGACACCTTTCACGACCAGTCGGCTTGTTGCTTCTTCACGACAGACACAGGACTTCACAAGATGGCGGAGAAATTCCCCCGTCAGATGCCGAACTGCATTCATGTAAATATTTATCGTCCAATCAAGGCTTGACACATCAATCAACAATGTCATTATTTAGTAAATAATTTGGCGGTATCATGAATACACCGGCATTTGTTTCATGACGTAGAATATAATTGTCTTTCAATTATGCCATGAATATGAAGAGTTTTATAAGACACAGCAAACACTCTCTATCGGAGAAAAAGGAAATACTTGAAAGAATCCCGAAGTCCGACAGCAGGTGCTATCTCGTGTTGACAAACGGAATCAAGTCAGCAGGCGGTCGATTCAAAATGTCATGGAACACCCGAAAACAGGGAAGAGGGATTTAAAAAACATTGGGACGTGCATTGCACCTAACAATAATCATTATTTTAATATTTTATGAGAGTGTTACATATTGAATTCACCAGCAGAGAAAAATAAATATAACTGGCAAGACGGATATTGAATTAAATGGCTGAGAGAGACGTAGTTTATAAATCAGTCAATTTTCATAGTGGTTGGAGGCTAGTTGACCAGATTTGCGGGGGAAATCTGATTGACGAGGCTAGCAGACGCCAAGAGACGAGGCTCTTTCTATTTGGACAGTCGAGGAGGCAAGACGTTATAATTTTTACTCTTCGAGAAGTATATAGACAAAGGTCTTTGTGAGCCTGAGACTTCAAGATGAAGCAACAAGCTATCGAAATAGAAAAATAAGCATCATTAGTTAACAACATTAAGAAGAAGTATTTTTACTGAATTTGAAGAAGAAATATACGTCGTGATATGGTATTTGAAAGTTTCAAAGTGAAACATCGAACACGTAACTACACAGAAAGGAAGTCAGAAGAAGTGAGACTTTATCTCGTAAGAATTTCATCAATCTACACAAGAATGTATAAGGAAACAGGTCGGAGGGGTGAAACTACGACTTCACATCATTTAGCCGTGAGGAGAATGTTCTAATTTCATTATGTTGGGAACGTAAAGCTATGCTAACTAGCGAAATCCAGAATTGACCAGATGACTCAGCAATATGAGTAGCGAGCTGCAGGACACCGCAGTTTTCGCTCACATAACGCTACAAGCTACTACCGAAGAAATTCACACTATGGAGGTGATTTGTTGTGTTGGAAAGAACACTGCAAGCTACCGACTTCAATGAACATTGAGATCTAAGAAGAGACGACCGGGATTCGAGATGAAGAAAGCGGAGAATCTGGAGCTGGGGAGCGCCAACCACCAAGAGCTGCGAGGAGGTCGTGTCATCGCCAAGGACGGAGGAAGCAGGCCGGCAGGCGAGTTTCCAGCTGGGAACCGGTTTGGAGACAACATCCCAGGGCATTCACCTGCAGAGAAACCCAGACATAGCAGAGATGACATAACGAAACCAGTCCGCGGAGGCGTGCCGCATACCAGAGGCGTGGAAGGAATTCCATGGACAGAAACACCATCAGGTCTGTCACCAGCGATCGCAGAGTGAAGGTAGACCAGTGCAATTTTACACACATCTGTAGTTAGTTCTTGTACACCTTATTCCAGAATTTTGACCAACATATTTGCATTTATAACCCATGTTATTGTATTGTCTTAAAAGTTTTTAGTAATTTCTATAGTTGTTTTCATACGTTACTCGGACGTATTTTGAAGGCTTGTTCGATAATCTTAGACATCGTTAGTATTTTTCACTGTCATTTTAGAACGTTTAGACTTTACTTACAGTTAATTTCGTTGCGATTGCTAACGTATATTCCGTAGATTTGTTGTAACATCGGAGAACGACCATATATGTATTGGAACATGAGAGGAGAAGCGTAGATTTGTTGTAATATCGGTGAACGACCATATATGTATTGGAACATGAGAGGAGAAGCGTAGATTTGTTGTAACATCGGAGAACGACCATATATGTATTGGAACATGAGAGGAGAAGCGTAGATTTGTTGTAACATCGGAGAACGACCATATATGTATTGGAACATGAGAGGAGAAGCGTAGATTTGTTGTAACATCGGAGAACGACCATATATGTATTGGAACATGAGAGGAGAAGCGTAGATTTGTTGTAACATCGGAGAACGACCATGTATGTATTGGAACATGAGAGGGGAAGCGTAAATTTGTGATAAATAAATAATGTATCAGAGAAAGAGAACAGTCATGTGTTTGACCGTGAATAGTTTATAATGTAATATCAGAGAAAGGAAGGACATGAGAATCCTATAATAATAGAGTTTATTCTTCTCAGAAACGAAAATACTATGTATAAAACGAAATTGTTAATAGGAGTATTCAATATTGGCATTGAAAGAACTCCAGTATGAAAGGAAGATAATGACATTGTAAAACCCAGAAGCTTTGTTGTACGAAAAAGGACAGTATGCGATAGTTGAAGGCATAACTAAATAAGAAACGCTATTATAGAATGTTATGAATGTATATTTGTCATAAGTGATAATGTGAAATGGAAGGAAGGATATTGGCATCTATTGTTAACAGAAACGTGAGGAAAGGTAATTGTTATTTACATAACAGACGCAAGGAGACTTAAAATTCAGAGTTAAGCGAGAAGTTGTAACAAGGAAGTATTTGAAGCAGAGAAGGAAGTATGAGATGAGTTATGGTAGTAAGAATTGTGGAGAGATTGTGCGATAAAATTATGAGATAGAGAATTTAAGTGGAAAGGTTTTAAACATAGCACGGAAATGCATAATCGATAGAGGATTTTGTAGAAGGAGGAGTAGTGTATTCATGAAAGAGATTGCATTTGTGATTTCTAGTAGGAATACAGAATATCATACTTGGATGAAAGTAGTTGATATGGAACCGTAGAAGTTTTGTAAAAGTGCTAAAGAGGAAATATTAATGAGATGCAATTATATTGATGGAGGCGTAACAGAGACGCGATGATATGAAATGTGAGATTAAGAATTTGATTGGAAAGGTTATGAAATATTTTGTGTTGATTAAGAGAAGCTCTATTTTGTATTTTGAGAAGATGAAAGTGTGGGAAGTGAAGGTTAATATCACACACACTCGATATTTGGTTTGATAGCTTATCTGAATAGTCATGCGTTGCAAGTTTGTATAATTATTAACTTATTGGATACCGGAGTTGTACACTTAAGTGATGAGATATTAACTTTATTGTTTGTGTCCATGATTCACATGGAATTGACGCATAAATACCTATAATGACCAGTTTTATTGTGTGAAATACGGAGAAAGGTTGTGAGATACGGAGAAAAGTTGTGAAATGAACTCTAGTAAATTGGAGACAGATACTATAAAATCGTGCGGGTCGCGATCATGTAAATAAATGTAAATATTTTATTATCATTATTATTAACCATTTTTAACAGCATTTGGAAACTTGACATTATATTTAAAGGACTTTAACGGTTGTATTACGTAGGGAGTATGTCTGTTATTATGGAACGTTAAAGTATAATTTTAGTGAACAGGTAGGACAGATATTAGTGTCCTGAATTTAAGTAATGTGTGTTTAAGAATATCTTGGAGCAAGATATATTTTTCATATGTGAAATGATGCAGGAGAGACACTTGTTAAACGCATCAGGCCTAAATGAGGCGTAGATATTTCATTTTAAATAGTGATTTTATTTCTATTTTATTATTGGTGTTTGAGACATTAAGTGTAGCATTTTTATTCTTGCTAAGTTTTATAGAATTGATTCTTGATTCAATGCTTAATTACGCTATAACGATACCGCTAGCTAGATGCAGACAGCCGATCGACACTTTATCTTAACGCCCGAGATCCGAGTTGTTCTTTAGTGCTCTATCTTTTATTTTTCCTGTTCTGTATGCAACTAGTTAGTAGTATAGTTAGAGATGTATATGTGAGTTCATAGGGTTCCCTAGTCATTAGTCCGGTAGGAGTTGTTTAACTCTTAGCCGGGTGTTGAATTTCCTACGATCCTTTTACCATCTGCGCGGATTTGGGTCTGTGGTCTAGAGGAATTCGGGCGCAGTACAATATAATGCAACTGGTCTCACCATTGTGCGGTATATCTTTGATTTTAGGCGGATAGGCATCTTCTTATCTCAAAGAACACCGGTGACATCTCTGAATCGCATCCAAGTCGCATTGATTCGTGCTCGCACATCTTCATTCACAGAGCTGTCGCCATTCAATCGTGAGCCTAGGTATCGGAATGTATTTACCTTGGTAAGAGGAGCTCCATTACTACCTATAGTTCCAGGGGATGGAATCGTTTCTAGGTATTCAGTCTTGTGGATATTCAAACGAAGACCAAATCCTTGCTGGCGATCATGCCATGTCTGCACTTGGGTTTCAAGATCCTTCCTGGAGTCTGCCGCAAGCATCACATCATCAGCGTATAGCAATGTCCATGTCTGCATGTGCATGTCTGCCGGTCTCGCGTTATGGAATTCATGACGATAACAAAGAGCAGGGGAAACAGAACTGAGCCTTGATGAACCCCAACTGTCACAGGGAAGCTGTCAGTCAGTCCTGCAGGGCATCGCACGTGGCTTTTAGTGTTGTTGTACAGCATTTTTATCCAGTTTATATACATTTCTGGAACTTGATGATCTCGGAGAGCGTACCAAATCATCTGGTGTGGTACTCGATCAAATGCCATCTCGACGTCAAGGAAAGCAAGATGTAGTGGCCTCCTCTTCTCGCGGAATTTCTCCATCAGCTGGCGCACAGCAAAGATTGCGTCTATCGTGCCACATCTCGTGACAAACCCACATTGATTTGCTGAGAGCTGTACGATGTTATTCAGCCTATTGTCTAGGATACGTTCGAATATTTTCATAGTGTGGGAGAGAAGTCTAATTGGATGGTAATTGGTACATTCAGCTGGGTCACCCTTACCCTTAAAGATAGGTACTGTGATACTAATTGATCAATCAGTAGGTATTTGACCACAGAGAATAATTGAATTGAAGAACTCTGTCAGCCAGGTGGTCGCCATTAAAATAACAAGGAAAGATTCAACAGTATTGGGGGGACTCTGCTCTGAGGTGAGGGAAGGAGGCAAAATAGTAGATGTGCTACAGATACGGACCAAGGTGAGGGAAGGGAGGCACAATAATAGATGTGCTACAGACATGGACCAAGGTGAGATAAGGGAGACTCAATACAGGTGTGTTTGGCAGAGCAGACTCTGGCAGAAAGGAAGCAAAAGACAGCAACAAAATTTCATCTTTTCAAGTAGTTCTAATTTAATGTAATCGTAAATTTGTGAGACTTGTATTGCCAGGTTCTACTGAATTGTGATGAACCTTTTATCATGATTTTTTATAATTTGATTTTTACTCTTTCTTTCAGTTTGCCACACGCTACTTCACCTACAATGTTCCAAATATGATCCAGAATCCAAAGGCAGCTTTCTTCTTGTGGCAAAAATTTACACGCCCTATGGGCAATTTATTATTTCTAATGGGTGCTGGTCAAGCACTTGTTGCAATGACTGTTACTTATTTTGAAGCTAAAGCATCCTTCAGATTACAGAATAAACTCCTGAAACTGGAACAAGAGATTGAAGAAAATCATGGGATATCGCAGTTACAATAGTGGTTTTAGTGATGTAGCCAACTATGTACTTAGTAGACATTTGTTGAATGTAAAACTATTTTGTAGTCATGCTAAGTTGCAATAATATTGAGTGTTTTATTCATTGAAGACATTATTTGGCAGATTGCTTCTTATGTGCCTCATATAAGCAACTCTACATGGTGAATGTGTCATTTGACAAATGTGCTAATTTCAATTTTAGGAGAACACTGTTTATATCTGTTGTAATGAAGTAACTTAACAGTTAAGTGAAGAGTTAATTTAAAAAATTGGATAATCATTTGCTGTAACTTACAGAAGGTAAGTTCAAAAGGCAACCCTCACTCCGTCCCCTCTCCTATCCACCCAAACGATAAAAATGGATAGATAAAGCTACCTTCTGTGGCCTGGATGGTACGTACTTGAGACTCCTGTCCCAAAAAAGTCATAGTTTCAATTCCTGGCTCTGCTGAAAAATGTAATTCCAATTTGAGGCCTGGAACAGTGTTCATTCATTTTTCATGTACGGTAATTAATTTTAAAAGCTACTAGCTTCTTATCTATTCTTCATCTCAAGTTACTGACAGACCTTAGCAAAATAATGTTTGGTATTTTTTTATATATATTTCAAAAGGAATAATTGACAATAGACACATTATTTGTCAGATTTTTTCTTATGTGCCTCATAATAGCTACCCCATTACAAATGATTGATAGATTTCAGATATACTTAACATCGACAAGCAACTTTATTTCTTCTTCCAATTGTACAGGGAGTCCTCTTTATGACTTCGCTTCCCAGGCCGCGACCCATGGGAACCCACATTTGTGGTCCGCAGTATTACCCACGTGAGACCATATGGCGAGTGTCGATAGCAGGTGTTGACGGGTGAGATAGCTACAGACGGAAGCGATTACTCAAACCTCAGTGTCCTACAGCAGTTCATTAATAACCCAACTATTGGACTTGAAAGGTGGATAGTTGTGTTGTAAGGTTTATTATCGTAATTGTCAAGTACTGTATACTATAGCCCAGAGAATATTCCTGTTTGAGTGTTCGAGAAGAAGAAACCGGTTAAAAGGTGCCTTCGAAAATTCAGGAGACAATTTCCGGATTTTACTGTACCATCAAAGCATTACGTACAACTACTCGTTCATAAGTGGCGTAATAGTGGTTCCGTACATAATAAGATAAACACAGCGAAGGAGGACAGTTCTCACACAGGAGAGGTTAGACGATATACAGGCAAGACTGCAAGTCAGTCCACATGAGTCGCTTCAAAGATTAGCTCAGGGAACTGGTATTTCACGTAATTCAGCTCGTAATGCAACAAAATTATTACATTTACGATCTTACCGATATCATTCAGTCCATCACATACAGCCTGCAGATGATGTTGCAAGAATAAGATTTTGCAATTGGCTAATCAATGGTGTCCACAACGGTATCGTTGATCCGAACTTTCTTTTTATGAGCGACAGGCGTGGTTCCATCTGAGCGGATATGTCAATACACAAAATGACAGGATCTGGGGTAAAGAGAACCCACACATTTTACATCCGAGACCTCTGCGTGATGTGAAGTTGGGTGTATGGTGCGCTGTTAGTGCCCGGCGAATTATCGGTCCGATATTTTTTGGAGAAACGGCTACCTCTGACCGATATATTCACAATATAATATGCCAATTTTTGAGGAAGACTCCGTCAATCAATACTTATATATTGTGAAATATCTACGTCGGGTACATGTTTCGGACTAGTTAAAGGTCCTTCTTCAGCCCTGAACTTAAAATAATTGCACAATCAATCATGAATCTAACTATATCAACAACATACTTACAAAACATACTGTATATGAAAACATATTTGAATACACTGAAAACAACACATGTTAAAATATATTAAAAAAAACACATTAAAACACTGTTAAAAATGAACTGATGTTTGTTGCGTCAGTATATATGTTGTTGCTATAGTTAGATTCATGATTGATTGTGCAATTATTTTAAGTTCAGGGCTGAAGAAGGACCTTTAACTAGTCCGAAACATGTACCCAACGTAGATATTTCACAATATATAAGTATTGATTGACGGAGTCTTTCTCAAAAATTGGCATATTAGTTCATTGTCAATATGGACCTAACGAATTCCATTACGGAGTTGAATGAAGCAGAGATATTCACAATATTCTCGAACTATTTTTTGCCGAACTAACAGAAGAAGAGAAAAGATACTGTTATTTCCAGCAGGCTAGTGCGACAGCCCATACAGCACGTAGGTCTTATGCTTAGGTTACTTGAGGTATTCCATGATGATCAAATCATCAGTAAAGGCTTATGGCCCCCTCGTTCACCTGATTTAAGCGCATATGACTATTATCTATGGGGAAATCTTAAAGGTGAAGTTTACCGGAATAATCCACGAACTGCAGAAAATTTGAGGGACGAAATTAGGAACACAGTGCGTTTCGTCAGTGTTCATGAATTGCAAAGAGTATTTCGAAATCTCATTACAAGATGCGAAGCTTGCATTGCGGCTCAAGGATATCACTTCCAACATATTCTGTAAATACTGGTGAGTTCAGTTTCATTTATTAATTTATTTGTTTGATTTATTTATTTGTTCTGAGTCGTATATAGCTAGTGATTTTAGTTTAATTTGATGGTTTATTTGTTGGTTTAATTATTTGTTCCGAGTACATACAGTATATAGCTGATGAGTTTCAGTTTCATTTACTTTTTATAGGCTTAATCATGCTGCTTATTTGAACCAATAACGTCCGATCACCTTAGCTGGCCTTTGCAGCCACTTTGCTCACTGTCTCTACTTGAATGCGCTCCTAATCCTCGGTACTCCGTCACGAAGCTTTTAACGGGCCTCCCTGTATTTTACGGGATGAATAATGTTCCAGTAATGCGCCACAGGACCTTCTCTTTGCATATCATCTGAACCACTGGACGTCACATTTCACCTCCAAAATCTCACATGCATTAACCAGGAAACAAACCTGGTCCACCTGGACTAACGCACAATCATGCCCTTCAAAGCATATGTGGGATTGGTTTGAAAGGGGTGACTACCCTCATTGCACCTCACATAAATCTGTACATATCAATGTAATAGACCAGGGGGGTATATAGTGTTTTATTTTGGGAGGGGGGCATGGAATAGTCCCCAAAGAAAAGGGGGTCCGGGGTTCCTCCCCAGGAAACGTTTGTATAATTTGGTGCAAAATGATGAGTTTTAAGGTTATCTGGCATCAGTTTTTCCAACCAATCTGTTGTGATGTTTTATGTTGGGTTAATGTCAAACACAACTAAGACAATTTTATGTTACTTCTTATTAATAGTCAATATTGTTGTTAAGATCAAAATAAAATTAAATCCTAAGGTTAAGAAAAGATCTCTGAATAAGAATAGACAAAAATTCGACCCTACCGCCTTATTAAATAGTAGGGAGTATAGGAAAACAGGAGAAGGATCTGTCAACACTAATACATTAGAAGAACTGACCATCAAACTAAAATCGATGGCAGAAGAGTTAGCTCCAACAAATCCTAGGAAAAAACATGGATGGTGGAATGAAGAATGTGACCAGGCAATTGAGAAAGACACCAAGCTTGGATAAATCATCAAGCCCAAAAATCGGACAAATCAAATTTGGAACTAATAAAACAAAGAAAGTCAACCCCTTAAAATCATCAGACAAACCAAACGAAAACATATTAAAAATACCGTACAAAAGATAGAAGAGAGTTTCAAAAAAAAAAAACAATCACGAGATTATTATAAAACCTTTGGCAAATACCTTAAAAAATATGAGCCCCCTACATTAATGCTGAGGGATAAATCTGGAAGGTTGGCTCATAGTAAACAATAAAATTCAGAGACATTCAACAAACTTATAAATTGCGATGACCCTCTGGAGACGTTGGAAGTAAATACTGACACACTCATTTTGACCACCCCAGATCTAATTGATCCGCCTAATATCAATGAGGTAGAACTAGCAGTTAAGGAACAACAAAATTATAAGGCTTGTGGTGAAGACTTAGTCTTTGCAGAAATCTGGAAAACCCCAGGGAAACCAGCAATCAAAAATCTACATCAGCATCTAGTCAAAATGTGGATCACAGAGAAAATCCCAGAATATTGGACCTCGGGTGTAATCCATCCATTATTCAAAAAAAGGAGATAAAACTATTCCAGACAATTACAGAGGAATAGCCCTTCTGGACTGCACTTACAAAATTTTCTCCCGCATAATTTACAATAGGATGAAAAACATCCTGGAACCACAACTTTAGTTGACCATGTTAGAAATTGTGCTTTTTTCATTTTATTGGTTCTATTTATCCATGTTGTCATAAGATCAGTATCAGACGAACAGGTCAGTGGACGAACGCTTGTTAGTCAACGTGGGTCGCAAAGTACGGGAGACAACGAAATCAGAGCACAAGTTTATTGTACGGCTGCACAACCAATGTAAAACACTCCGAGAAATTGCAACACTCACTGGAAGGCCAAAATCGATGGTGTATGATGTCATTCAACGTGTTGGGCACCGAATAATGGGCGAAAACAAGCCACGAAGTGGGTGCCCTCGCTCACTCACGTACGCGGACAGGCGGTTCATCATGCGACGGATAAAGAACCCCAAGACCAGTGCCCCTACAATAGCAAGCGAGGAGTGAATGTATCCGTGAGTACAGTGCGTAATGTGTGCCGCGCAGAAGGTGTTCATGGTTGAGTCGACCATGGAAAGGGATGGATAAGTGAAGCAAATCTCAAGAAGCGACTGTAGTTCGCGAAGGGGCATCCCAATGACTCCTCTGAGGTCTGGGACAAGGTTATTTACAGTGACGAAGGTAAATTTAATAGTTATGGTTCAGATGGACGCCAAACGGTATGGCAAGACAAATAAGGAACTACAACCAGCAAATCTAAAATATAAGGTGAAACACGGAGGAGGCTCGGTGATGGTGTGGGGCTGTATGAGCACGTCGGGGGTTGGAAAACTTCATGTCATCGACGGCATCATGGACCCTATGAAATACATAGACGTTTTAAAGAACAATCTGGTGGCTAGTGCAGAACTGTTAGGAATTCGTGACAATTTTGTGTTTCAACACGACAATGATCCTAAGCACACGGCGCTTAACACGCGGCTGAGGGTGCTGTATAACCCACCCAATCGACTACACACGCCACCTCAGTTGTCAGATTTAAACCCCATCGAGAACATATGGAGTTTTCTCGAGAAGGCAATCCGGAAGAGAGACATTTTGAGTAAAACAAGCCTCATAACAGCACTACAGGAAGAATGTGATAAAATACCAATATCGTTCACCAAATCTCTCGTCAGAACCGTCTTCAGGCTGTAATAAAGGCCAAGGGCCACGCAACAAAGTATTAAGGACACCTTGTAGAGTTGAGTGATGAAAAAATCGGATTTTTTTTCTTTGATAAATGTGTGAGGGAAGGTCTATTCTATAAGCTGGCATATGATTTTGCACCTTCCGGTCCTCTAAATGCCTTTTTCGGGGCATTTAATTATGGTGCTCAGCTGACCACGCCCACCTGGCGTGGACTGTCACCAAAAGTTGTTTTTCGGCATGCTAATAGGAAGTCTTGTTTTGTCTGTTGGTAGTTCTGGTAGCTTATATAATCTCCATGGAAACATCTGAGTAGTTCTGGTAGCTGCCTTGCTTATATAATCTCCATGGAAACATCTAAGCATCGGTTTCCGCGGAAACTTGTTGATGTTTTGAATTTTCAGTGGTAACCCCGTGTAGATCAGTCGTCGTTGGTTTTATAATATTTATTTACAGTTTTGTGTTCCCGTGTGTTATTATGGGTCGAATTAGGAAGTTTGGTAAATGTAAACATTATCGCCGTGTTGCCAAAGGAGTGAAGGGTGATTTTGGATTGCCTTCAACCGACTCAAAACATGACATTGGAAGATCAAGCAGTGTCTCAAAAAGGAAACTATTATTTGGAAGCCGAGAGTAATGCCCGTTCTACTGTCAGTAATGCAAGTAGTTGTGATAGTTATGCAATTCTAGATATAGGTGTACTTTCTGCATTGCTACACTCATTTGCTAAATGTAAACACTGTGATGGTGTAGACTGTTTTGAACTAAAGGAAGATGAAAAAAGTAGAAGGGGCTTAGCCACTTGATTGGAAATACAATGTAATTCATGTGGCAGCAATAAATCAACTATGACATCAAAATTAGTTGAGAAGAAATATGAGGTAAATTTGAGGTTTGTTTATGGCATGAAAAACTTGGCATTGTACCAGGCAATGACATGGCATGTGCGCTTCGCCAGAGTGATATGCTGCGACTGAAGGAAGCTGAAAAGAGTGGCCAAGAGATGACCAAAGAAGCCAGAATAAAGAAGAGAGCTGAAAAGAAGAAGAAAGAAGATGAGAAAACCAAGAATGAAGAGGAGTATGGAGCTGGACAATTCTAAAAGGCTGATATGTGTCAAAAACGCATGTCTTTGTTTATTTTGTCATTTACCGTAACTTATATTTTTTGACTTTCAGGTACACTTTTCTCTGAAACTACTGAACATATTGTCATGAATTTTTTTATGGGTATGCATGGGGTCATTATAAACACACTAGGTGAAATATAACTGGATATTAACAGATATCAAGACCTATAAAAAAATAAATATTACAAAACATTTACCAAAATTTGGTACATCAAATATAATATTTTTTAATTGGCCAAATAATATTCTAATGAATAAAATCTTTCACCTACTGTGTAAATCAAAGCCTATACGACATATATGGGCAGTTTAGTTGCTCTCTGTCTGCTACTTTCTGAGAAAAGTGTACCTAAAGAGATTAACACATTCTCAAAAATTATTTTTCAGGTAAAATTTAAAATGTATTTTACATAAACTGGGCATTTGGATCTTCCCATAATTCTTTCCCTGTGTTGAGGAGATATCACTAACTGCATGTGCAAAGTTTCAATGCTTTGAAGTTAATGGTATAGTAGTAAGATAGCCTCAAAATTTATTGAAATAGTGTGGTCAGTTTCAAGGCGAACTCTACATGGTGTCCTTAAGTTTGTGATATTTGGGCAATATCAGGACCCGGCCCTGCATTAAATCATAGTTATACTAGAGTGTCCGAATACTTTTTGTCGCTGCAAAAAGAGACCTTTTCTTTCCTATTGCGATTTACCAGGTATTGTTACTGATATGTTTGGATATTTTTGCTGCAGTAATTTTGAATAGATGATGATTCATTTAGGGGCTTTGCGACACCGTGTCGCGCAGACTCTTGTACTTGGGTGTGTGTGAAATTTGTATGATGACCTGTGTTATTGTGATGGCTGTTTTAGTGTGTGTATTTGTAATTGGGATGGAGGCGGCCATGGCCTTGAGTTAGGATCCATCCCACCTGGAGTAGAAGGTCAAACCACGGAAAACCATCTCTAAGATGGCTGAGATGGGAATCAAGCCTGCCTCTTCTCACTTTTGCTTCACGAGGCTGAGTATATCTCGTTCCAGCCCTGAGACCAGAATTAAATTTCTTGGCCGAAATGGGAAGAGTGCTAGTCACTAGGGCAATGAGGCGGACATTTTGAATAGAAAACGGGCAGATTTTTCACAGTTAAAAGTATCTTTAAGTCGAGTGCTACATTGTTACACCAACAAATAAAGCAGATCAACGTTTTGCAAATTCTTGAAATCTGCTAGAAAGAAAAAGAAAAAAAAACAGCCATAGGCAAAAATTACGCTACATATCCCCGCGATCAAATAATATCAAGTGACACTACAGCTAGCAAGATATGAGACACCACACCGCGACCATTTGATGTTCGACACAGTGAATACAGTACGGGAGGGAGCGAGAGAGTGACATACATAGTCTTTCTCCACTATCGCTGCAAGGCCGTACGCCCCAGAAGCACGCCAGCGTGAAGCTAGCGTGCCAGTACGCCGTTTAGACACCTCTGGTCTGAACAATGTTCATGTAAACAAGATGTGGAGGAGAGAATCAGTGCTGCTCTTTGAGCATTTGAGTGGCTAACTCACCGAGTCTTTGAGAATAAGGATATGCAATATATTAGGATGTCTCATAAGTAATGTTTTCCAAGTTTTGTGTTTTAGAAGATAGAAGTGGTTTTCTTTGGTTCTTCAATGCTATCTACGGGAGGCCATGACTAGAATTGCGTATGTTGCGAGAATGTGTAATCAAAAGATACCTTACATCGCCAGATTAAGAAACTTGGAAAATTAGAATTGACCCCTGAACAGGCTTAACGTAGAGTGGATATCAATGAGATGCATACCTACCAACATTTACGTTTTTTTCGTAAAATTTACGGAAAGGCAGCGTGTTTTATGGATAAACTATAATATTGTTTTAATCCCTTGGTTGGGGGTAGTTGGGATAAAATACGGTTGTGTCAGTGTGCTAATTTGGAAGGCTATTCCTGGATGAGAGTAGCTTCCCGTGGCTGGGAGAGCTTACTAGTGTAGTGTGTTGGTGTTAGTGTTTAGTCTCTTGGGGGCGTCCCTGCAAGATGCAAGTATCTGCTAGGGGATGAATGTTTAAGTGCAAGCTACTAAACTGGCCTGCCAGCTGAGCGGAATGAGTAATTCATTAATGCATTAATGGCCATTTCATATGTGGTTCTGTGCATGCCGTTGCTTCCTGGCTTTCCTGCATTCCTGAAAGTGGATTATGTTGTTATGATTACAGTACATGTATATGTATATATATATATATATAAATATATATATCAGTTCCCTCGCTGCGCTTATTATATAGACTAAGTGTAACGCCCCTTAAGTCTAATTTAGTCTAGTTTAGCCTAATCTTAGTCTAGCTTAGCCTGAGCCGACTGGATCTTACCATCCTGTCTGTATCCTTCCTCTTTTCTCCGTGTATTTGTGTGTGTAGCCCGTTATAGGGCGGTGTAGTGTATCAAATCTGTTACAACTGTGACCATGGTCTTTGACGATCTCTGCCGTATCGAGGGAGCTCTTTCTCTGAAATTCAAATACATATTTTATGAAATACCCTTGGCCATAAATTTTCTCTCGCACCGCTGTGGCCGGTCAGCCTTGGTTGCTGTGCCGAGCTGTCGCATATATCGCTTTTGTATGGGTCGGCTGGCTCCTGTGCCACCGCCCTTGGTGCGCCTATAATCCTATTTATCCTATGTATTGTCGGGCTTACCCTGGTAACGGATTTTAGTTGCCAGGTGCCGAGCGCTCAGTCTTAATCCTATTTATCCTATGTATTGTCGGGCTTACCCTGGTAACGGATTTTGGTTACCAGGTGCCGATCGTTCTATCTTAACTAGAAAAGTGCTTAACCTAAAATATTAAAAAAAAGAAATATATATATTGTATTTACAAGCCGAAATGGTCCTTAGTCTAGTGCCGAAATGTACTGTAGCTACTGTTTCACAACAGTGCTTATTAAATTTGCTTAAATCTAAGTTGCCTTTTGAATGCGACTGTATCTTATGTACTAGAATTTTGATCGGAGGCTCGTCCGGTCGATTTCTCTTCCGGGGGCCCTTGTAACCTATTGCTAGGACCGGAACCCAGCAATGGCTCGTAGTCCCCTCCCTTAATACTAATTGTGGACATCGCCCTATTAATAATTAGTATAGGCCTGCGCGAGGGCGTTGCGAAGGAGCAGACGCCTCGCTCGGATATCCTTTTCGTCGCTGTTATACCTGCCTGTGTTGGCATTATTCGCCATTTATCATCTGTTTATATTTATTGCTGGGTTGCCCACCGAACCCCTTTTGGCAGCCCGTTGCATACCTATTTAATATCTCTGGCCGCCCGGTGCGTGACCATTTAAGCTCTGGAGACTCGGTGTCATCCATTTATGTGGGCACGGGACCGAATGATCGCATTCATTCCATATGCATTATTTATTATTCATTTGTTATTATATATATGGTCGTCTTCACCTCGTCTCGCGGGACGAGGACTTGGCGGATCTAGGAATGGTCCCGCTGAATCCTGAGATCCTTCTTCACTTCCGCGAGTGGAAGGCTAACTTCCCGCCATAGAAGCTCTACTTAGGTTACATGCTAACTAGAAGTCTAGTCCTAATGTGGTCGTCTCTAGGTTCGTCTCCTGAGTCTAGTGTGGAGCTGGCTAATTCTCCTACTAGCCGTCAAAAGTCTCCCCTGCAGGTTTTGGCTTCGATGACCGTAGCACATAGTGGGTGTAACTTTCTCCGCCAAGGGGGTAGGCTAGACACACCCTAGGACTCGACGTTTGCCCGCGCTAAGTCATCGATGCTTCAACCTTACGTTATTTCGTCTTTAGTCTGGGTCAGGATCTGTTGGCGTCTTGCCCCGTCCCTGCCCTTCTGTGGAGCTTCTGCTCCCTCCGTTTACTTCTCATCACCATCCAGTGTGATATCAGATTCCTTTTTTTTAATAAGTGTGATATGTAAATAATTTACCATGTAATTATGTAAAATTTTAAGTGTTCTGGGGTTGTAGGATCTTCTAAATGCATTGTCTACTTTAGGGTTGTAATTGCCATGTCGTATTTCCAGCGGTAATGCCTTGGTAATTTCCTGGAGGCGTTAGTGGGTTTGTAGGGCGTTGGGTCCCTGTTATTAGGATCCGGGGGTGTTATTTGCTGAATGGGCTTAAAGCGTGGTAGGAAAGGGTCGTGCATCGTTGGTCTCCATGTTAATGGTGGCCGGGAGCCGGTGATGCTGCTAGGAGGTCTTTACAGTGAGTGGATGGGGTAGGTTTTTCCCAAGTGTGCAAAAAAAATTTTAAAAGTGCCATGCAGGTGTAATAATAATAAACCCTGGTGTGTGGATAGGACATTCCATGCATGGATATGAGGCGTATCCGCTCTCACTTGAGGATAAGGCATGGGTTGAGGTATAATAATTCTATGTCCCTTACATGCGGGATTATTTAATTTAAAAAATAGTTGTTAGTATAAATGTGGCCTCATCTCTTTACATAGAGATGTGCATTACGCTTGATATTGTTTCCGACTCACCCCTAATACTCGGGTGTAGGCATTTGGGGCCAAGGTGTAGCATACCTGAATTTGTTTAGACGCATGAAGTCTATCAACCCCGATGTATATTTGGGAATGTAGTCTAGCTGTTTTTATGTGTCTGTATGTTTGTGTTGGATAGTGTTGTAGGTGACAGTTTATGTAGGGAGAAGGGTGCTGGAATGGTGCCCGTAGTTGGTACCTTGGCCATCCTGGTGGCACTATCCATCTCTGCTCCTGTCGTGGTGTGTCATCCTCTCTTGGTCACGATGTGCTCTCTATCTTTCCTTGGGATGTACACTGGTGGAATTGAGATGCCATAAACATCTACCTGTCTGTGGAATGCCTGTGGGTCTGTGATACCCACGTTGTGTAGAAATGTTTGTGTCTGTTGGCACTGCCCTCGGGCTGCCCATAGGAGGTTGGGGTGCAGTGACGCTGTGACGTCACGGCCTAATCTGGTTTCGTGTTCATAACGTTAGAGTAGCAAGTGACTGTAAGTATGAATTGTCATGGCCTGATCGCCTATAATGGTTTAAAAAAACAAGGAAATAAGTTATTAGGGGGGGTTGTTCCCTCATGGAATCTGTCTGCATCCGCCCCTGATTGTTGGGCGCGCGTAGGAAGGGAGTGTCCGTGGCTGCAATTAGCGCTGCTGCGTGTGTGAGGTCGCGTACCGCTGCCGCACGCTGGCGCGTGGGACGTTATCCGATAAGTCTTATCTTGTGTCGCGTGCTGAGTGTTATCACCTTTGTAGGCATGTTCCTGTACTCGTGAGATGAATCCGGCCCATAGTATTTGTGTGTTAGTGGATGCAAGGCCTATTGTAATGCCACTGAATCCTGTGTCAACATCCTTGTCACTGTATGTCGTTATGTTATTGTTTTTGTGTGAGTGTCATCATGTCTGCGTGACATTGTCACTTCTGGCTATGAAAAAAATGTCTACCGGCAATAGTATGTCGCAACTCGCTGGAATTTGCTTATTCGCAACGCAGTGCTTTTTCGTGGTTTTGTTTTTGTGTCCTTGTTTGTAGGAAGTTTCTAATGTTATGTATGAAGACTAATGAAACGTGACTTTCGCCATTGTCCGTATGTTGACATTGTTTTACATTCTAGGAGGGCCAATGTGTTAACCTGTCGTGTTTTTGCTACCAATGTTGTGTGGACTTTTCTTCCGCAAAACCTCTGTTTTATGTAATTGTCTATAATTTGTGTCTAGCAAGTCTAATGCCTGTGTTCGGGGTAATCCAAATTTGCCATGATTTTTGGCCCAATATGCGGTGTTACCTCTTTTGTGTGGGAAATTGTCTGTGAGAGTGGTGTCCCCCGTATTCAGGTGTCGGGCACTATGGTTAAAAAAGAAAATGTCTTGTGGTCCCCGTAGAAGCCTGGCGTTCTCGGTACGCCCCCTATTGGTAGTCCCGGGGTCGCTAATGCCCTGAGTAGGCTGTTGTAGCGAGTACCTTGGAACGAATCTACGCTCCTGTATGTATGTTAAAGAACCTTCCCGTGTTCATGATTGTGTGGCTCAATCGTTTATGTGCTTGTATAGGGCGTTAGTGCAATGCATCTGCTTTAGGCTAATGCCTGGGCTAATGCCTTGGGACCATATTTTCTGGGTTTTATGTACCGTGGCGTATATTGTGTGTTTGAAACACGGATGCGAAGATGTACGTTAGTGTGCGTGTCTTGTGTGTTTCGGAACGTCCCTCGTATTTCACTTCGAGAGTTATCCGGCTTTGAAAGTGGCGTGAATGATTGTGTGTGTACCTTCCGAAGCGAAAGAGCTTCTAGGCTGTCTGCTGCTGGTGAAGGTCGCCTGTCCCATTACGTCTTATCGCTGACTGCGATAGTGTCAAGTTTCACTGACGTGGGCATTACCTGCTACTGGTCTGGCGGTCTGCATGTGTTGAGCACGTGTGTGTGGGTTTGGTGACACGCTCGTCTATTGTGAGCATATATGATGTGTCTTCGGCTTCCCGTCATGGAAAAGAACCTACCTCTGTTCATATATTGTGTCCCCAAATTTTGTGATATTGTATACCTGATGCGAATATATTCATGTTAGTGTGACTGTCCCTTATCGCTGTATCCTTCAATGGGATGGCTACCCGACCTTGCGCTCCTGGTATTCAGAAGGTTGCGGGTTTGAGACCGTCTTTGTTCAGGATAATTATTCCTGGTGCCTTTTGGGCCTGTGTCTCCGGGACAGTTTTGTCAGTGTTATTGACTGTTGGTATGGTATTTACGTTTAGTGTGTGACCTTCCGGAAATATGTGGGTTTTCCCAAAGTCTGGGATTTCACCCTATGGTGTTCACACCTGGCTTAGCAACTGTCGAAGGAGATGAGAAAATTTCTCCCGTCCTGTGGCGCACATTTTGCGCAGTGTCTTACAATGTGACATAGTAATATAATATAAAATGTTCATTCCCTTCTTACATTGATGCATTAATAAGGTACAGTATATTTTCCCTTACTGGATACCTTGTCTATGGCATCTTGGGAAACATGTTTTATAGTGTAGCTCTGTGTGAATGAAGGCTAGTGCCTATGAAAAGTTGTATAATTATGTGTTTTCCATTGCCGTGCGCGTAAATGTGTGTTGGTCCTCTCTGGGAGCCTGGGTTCGGTCTCATGCGAATCCCTACCCTTCTTGGCATATTCGGCCTCTTTCTATGGCAACTGTGTTTACCGTGTTATCTCAAGATATATTGCCGAGTTTTCCCCTGAACTGTGAGTGGTATCCCCTGATATTTATGCTTAGTTTGAGCGCTGTGATGGGGGACAAGGAAAATTCATGCTATGGGCAGTGTAATAAATAACGTACAGCTATGGATCAAATATATACAGTTCAACTAGGATAATTCGAACTTCAAGGGATTAGTAAAAAAAATTCGAGTTATCCAAAAAATCGAATTAAGCAAGTTCTTTGAAAAAAGTAGAGAAAATATATTGTATCACGTTTACATAATGATTTACGTTCACCAAAGCAGATGGGGGTGAAGCTGATTCCTGCACGTGGCGCCCCTGCATAGGTACCTGGATTACACTTTCCAGTACTGAACTGAGCATCAGCATTCCAGAAGTACAAACAAGATGATGACATCTGTTCCACAAAGGCCTTTTTCAAGGCTAACTATAATTACGTTTGATACAGAGGGACTTTCATCCCCAAAAGAAGAGCTCCTGAGTGGAATATGTCGAAGTAACAACGGTGACATACTTTGCATACAAGAGACCCACAGAGACAATCAGCTACGACGTCCCAAAATTGCTGGCTTGAGACTTATTGCCGAGAGACCTCACAGACAGTACGGAAGTGCTTTATTCGTTCGACCTGATCTTCAAATCGTGTCTACTTCCATCTCTGAACACGAGGATATGGAAATATTAACTGTTGAGCTGAGTAATTGCACTGTATCTTCTGTATACAAACCACCTGGTGCTGCTTTTTCCTTTGCTACCCCTGATAGTTTCCATAAACATAGTGTCAATTTTGTAGTTGGTGACTTTAACAGTCATAGTACAGTATGGGGTTATGCTCAAGACGATGATAATGGAGAAGAGGTGTTAAAATGGGCCGATACCTTCCAATTAACCCTCATACATGACAGTAAACTTCCTCCATCCTTCAATAGTGGGCGCTGGCATCGTGGATACAATCCAGATCTGATCTTTGCCAGTGAGCACATCAGTCAACAATGCATGAAGACAGTATGCTCTCCAGTTCCTAACTCTCAACATCGTCCTGTGATGTGCCAAGTTACTGCATTAGCCCAACCGATCACTATACCCTACCGCAGAAGATTCAACTTCCGGAAAGCTAATTGGGAGAAATTTAGTTCTACTTTGGATAGTTTTGTAGCTGGTATCCAGCCAACACCAGATGAATACGATACATTTGTGAATGCTGTGAAGAAGGCTTCACGGTTGTCGATGCCTCGAGGGTGCAGGACACAATACTTCCATGGCTTAACACCTAAAACAGCCGACCTGATGAGTAATTATCTTTCACTCTTCGAAGATAACCCATTTAGTGACGAAACCATTTCAGCAGGAAAAGAGCTAATATCCACCATAGCATTGAACAAGAGAGAAAGATGGCTGAAACGTATGGAGGAAACTGACTTCTCTGTTAATAGTCAGAAGGCTTGGAGGCTGCTAAAGAAATTAAATAACGATCCAACTAAGAGTTCCACACATGCAAACATCACTGCCAATAACATCGCATCACAGCTCAAAAATAATAGCACACCAAGATCGTCATTTAGAAAATCAGATTTCAAACTTCAGGATAAGGTACACAATCAGAACAGTGAACTCACAAGACCATTTGATCTCCATGAACTAGAAGCTGCCGTCCGTACATGTCGGAATGGCAAGGCAGCAGGACTGGATGATATTTGTGTTGAACAAATTAAACATTTTGGCAATGTCACGAAAATTTGGCTTCTAAATCTTTATAATCACTGCATTGCAGTTTTCAAGATCCCAAAATTATGGCGCAAGGCTCGTGTAATAGCTATTTTAAAGCCTGGTAAATTGCCAAATGATCCTAAAAGTTTCAGACCAATCTCTCTTCTTTGTCATCTTTATAAGATCCTAGAGAGAATGATCCTGAATCGTTTAACTCTTGTAGTTGATCCTCTTCTAATCCCTCAACAAGCTGGGTTCAGACCAGGCAAAAATTGCACTTCTCAAGTCCTGCACCTTACTCAGTTCATAGAAGATGGTTTTGAAAGGAAAAAGATCACAGGTGTAGCTTTTGTTGATCTCTCTGCTGCATATGACACCGTAAACCACAGAATACTGTTACATAAACTCTATAACCTATCGAACAACTATGGATTCACTAACATGATAGCTACACTTCTTCAGGATCACCGGTTCTTCGTTGACTTCCAAGGACATCGCAGCCGTTGGAGAACTCAGAAGAATGGATTGCCCCAGGGAAGTGTATTGTCTCCTATTTTATTTAATGTGTACACCAATGATCAACCACATCCTCAAGGGTGTAAAAGCTTCATTTACGCTGATGATCTTGCTCTTTCTGCACAATCAGAACAGTTTGAAGTTGTAGAGCATACACTCACTCTTGCTCTCAAACAGCTGGGTACTTACTATGAAAGGAACCAACTCATGCCCAATCCTAATAAGACTCAAGTATGTGCCTTCCACCTGAAACATAAACAATCTAGTCGGAAACTTGAAGTATTCTGGAATGGTATGTTATTGGATCATTGTTTCCATCCCAAATATCTAGGTGTCACCTTGGACCGTACACTCACATTCAAGGAGCAGTGCTTTAAGCTAAAACAGAAGATCTCTTCAAGGAACAGCCTCCTCCGTAGACTGGCAGGGACTAACTGGGGCACCCATCCCCAAACGTTAAGGACAACAGCAATGGCCTTATGCTATTCAGCCGGAGAATATGCCAGTCCTGTGTGGTACAAGTCAGCCCATGCAAAGCAGGTGGATGTAGCCTTAAATGAGAGCTGCAGGATTATTACAGGTTGCTTGAGGCCAACTCTCATCAGTAAAGTGCACTATCTTGCAGGGATTGCTCCACCTGACATCAGAAGAGAAGTGGCTGCAAACAAAGAAAGAAGTAAATCATCTGTTATGACCTCACACCCACTCTTCGGATATCAACCTGCTGAGAGGAGATTAAAATTAGAAAGAGCTTCCTAACAACTACTCAACCATTACAAGGAACAGCAGCAACAGCTCGAGTGGCCGTGTGGAAGGAGAGGACCAGCAACCTGTCTGAATGGATGGAACCAAAGGAATCTCTACCTCCTGGTCACACAGAGAACTGGCTAATCTGGAAGTCCCTGAACAGACTGAGGGTGGAAGTTGCAAGATCCAGGGACAACTTATATAAGTGGCATTTTCCGACCAAGACAGTCCTGTGTGATTGTGGCGCAACCCAGACAACACAACACCTCTTCTCCTGTCCATTGTGCCCGTACAGCTGCACAATGAATGACTTGACTGAAGGTAATTCAAGTGCTATCGAAGTGGCTAAGTTCTGGGCAGAAACTGTTTGAAGTCGTCTGTTTAACACATACTTTGTACTTCTGACACGAATAAATAAATAAATACCAAAGCAGATTAACAGACGACGGTACCTCATAAAGATTGTATCGTGAATAATCTCAAAAGTTTCAAATGAAAAATAAAACCTAAATGTACTATTCACCTGTTTAACGACGTTAGTAATACAGTAATCTAGTTAAGTCTCAGAGAAATCTACTGTTTTTCAAAATAGTTTGAGATTCTTAACTGTTTCCTACAATTAAGTCTCTCAGCCATCACAAAAGAATCTAGCAAATTGTAGGAACGGAAAACAGAACAACTTAGTCATTTCTACTTAAAAAGACCCGCCTAAGCTCTGTGATGTGGTTTGTTGCTTAGGCTGCACTCGGAACAGTTCCTTCAGGCACTGAGCCATTTGACCCAACTGTTTGGCTTCCGATTGGCTTTTTACACTAAAAACTTTGAATTATCCAAAATATAATTCGAATTTACCACGATTATAAACTATTGATTGCCTATAAAATGCTAGGGGCCAAGAGAAAAATTCGAATTAAAGAAGATTTCGAATTAGCCACGTTCCACTGCATATACATGTAAAATGTACAGTTTTGTGCATGAGTTTTTGCGTGTTTACCCCTTACAGGGATAGAACCTGTCTTTTGTGTCAATTGTAGTGTACGTGCCCCCGTGAAGGTCTTGGGAACGTTTCGGCATTTTAAGTGGGAAATTCTGTGTGTGGGAATATTTATCCCGGGGCTTGCGCGGTCAGTGAATTTCACTATAGTGCGCGCATTCTCGCCCGTCGGGGTGAATTACTGCGCCCTGTTATGAAGGCATAGGCTTCAGGTTCCCATTGAGGCGCTTCTTTACTGTCTTTCAAGGGTGTTTTAAGTAAAGCAGGCCTATGCCTACGTTCCCCGTAGTGCCTGTAACCGGTATGTCCCTCTTGGGGAGTTTGAGCAAATATAAATGTGGTACAATTTGTAAAGTGTCAGGGTAGGTGTTTTACAAAATAAAGGATTCTGAGCACAAGCTGGATTCTCACCTGGTGTAGAACGGACGTCGGGCAAGGCCGCTGGCGAAGAACACTACAGAACAGATAATCCCTCCACTCTGGGCTCTGTTCTTATACGTTTCGGCGCTGCTTGGTCAGCATTGCGTCAATGTAGCTGCCCCAGATAGTTGTTAGTGTAAATGTTTGTGTATGTTTTGCAAGTAGTTGGCTAACCTCCTAGGCTTAGGTGGCCGCCGCTTGCTGTGTAGAGATATGTCCTGGAGTTATGGTGTTTCCAGTTAGGGTGGTTTTGGCGAAAAATGGCGGGGTGGCTCTCAGGGGGTACTGCCCCCCGGGATGTACAATATTTTACGGATTTACGTACTGTACTCGTAGCCTATTTGCTTGGTGAAAGATTCTATCGTTTGAAAATTTTGAAACGGAGCCAATGATAAAATCGAGTCTGTATTGTGACCAGAAACTGGTTTATAGCAAGTTAGCCAGTTAGCCGAGCTCCGCCAATGAGATATTTCGCGGCATTAATACGAGCCGAGGTGCAGGAAACCCGTCTCGGGTCTTTGTGACGGCGAACCGAGCATGACCGAAGGGAGAGACTGCACCCGCTACAGGAATTCGGACGTGAGCCGACTACTTCGCCCCTACGTCAGTCACGTGACCAAAGCAAGACAATGGAACGCCGTGTTACAACGATTAAACTAATAACCATAATGAACATTTCATATTACGAGAGTTATTTAAACACTTCAGGACACCAGAAAAGTTGTCAAAGTTTATATAAAAACTAGCAGAAGTACCCGTTCTTCGAACAGTGTTCGGTGTTAACACCAGACATTATCAATTGAGCTACTGTTGCAATGGTTAGCGGTTTGTCATTCCTTCATAAGTTTATCAGAACGAAGTTAGTTTTCTGGGAATATCACACACACTGTTAATTTAAGGACCTTAAAATCTGGTTTTCGGAGACCCATTATAGATTCCCGAATTCTGTGTCTCACATTGAGAAGCGCAACATATGCTTTGGTCGTCCTTCTAGGATATTTTTTTTTATTTCGTCCATTTTAGCATGTATTTTGGGAAGTTTTTACCTATATCCACCCTTCTACTGTATGAAAAGTACGGTGAAGAGTTTTATAAATGATTGGTGTATTGACTCTCATGATTACCATACCTAATTTTACGATGCACCAAGCATCCGAACACGAGTTATAGGCGTACATGAAGATACACAGAAAGACAGACAGACAGACAATTCTATTGTCTACAACATATCACCCAGATATCCAAATATGGGTATATCTACCACACAGTATCAAACAAAATCATCCTTACGATGAACCCGTATGTCGACAAAAAAAAAGTTAAAATGTGCTCTCAAACTGAATTCACCTAACGTGTACATCCTGACGTGAAATATAATTTAAAACCTTGTAGACGAAACGCAATACTCGTCACATAAAAACTGACCCTCTACGTTGTGTTAGGTCCCCATACACAGGAAGACCTCTTTCATAAATTGTAAAGGCTTATGAACGAGGCATGAAAATTCAGGTTATTTAGCCTCAAATGGCCCAAATTCCTAAAAGCCGCAAAATATGCTGATTCAATTCAGGAATTTTTGAAAATAATGTTGCTATTTGGAGATACAAAATACCTTCTGTTATATATGTCGCACGTGAAAATTGCATGAAAAAAATCTAGGTTACCCCTTGACCCCCTTAATTGCATTGATGAATTATACAGTCTACGTTGGTTCCGTGATAACCTTATAGCCAATTGCAAACTTTCATAGCAATGTAATAAATGGAGGGACATTGCTTCTTGGGGGCTGCGTGGCGCAGTCGGTAGAGGCGCTGAGCTTCTAACGGAAAGGGAGTGGGTTCGATCCCCACCCAGGTAGTGGATTTTAGAAACAAAACTACCACTTTCGGAAACGCAAATAGCCCTGAGGTTCACTCAGCCTACAACTGAAATGAGTACCAGGGTAATTCCTGGGAGCAAAGACGGCCGGGCGTGGAGCTGACAACTCCATCCCAACTAGTGCCGATGTCGCAGAGAGTGGAAGCCTCTACCTTCCACTACTCCCAGGGCCTTCGTGGCCTGTACGGAGTTGGCTTTGCTTTTGCTTTACATTGCTTCTTACAGAAATAGATGGAAAGTTGGATGCCACCCCTTGAGATAATGTTGTCATGGTTACCGATTTGCATTCCTTCATTATACAAACTTAGGCTTTCACGGCCGGCGTTAGAATCTAAGAAGTGATTATCCGGGCTGTTAGGCCGTGGTCCAGTAGGGCTGTTGTTTCCCGACGTTTCAGCGAAGACTGCGTTCGCCATTCTCAAGGGTCTTCTCTTTCCGATGGTCAGAAGTAGACTGAAGTTGTGCTTGTCCGCCACCGCTATATATAGTGTGCGACCGGGTCGGTTCACTGCGCGGTCCGGAACTTTCTGCGCCCGGAGTGGAGCGAGCTGATTGGCTGCCAGTACCGGGAGGTGTGCAATGCTCAGCCAATGGTTTGATGTTAGTTGATCTGAGGACGGGATGCCAGATTTTGTTCACCCGTTCGCTCTCTTCTTTCCGGTTGAAATTGTTAGGGTGTTTGAAAATTTCAATAGCCTCTCGCTGCAGCCTCGCGTGGTAGTGGACGGTGCTGGACAGCACCTCTGTGCACCCGTAGTGAACATCATGGCCTTTAAGAAGGGAATGCTCTGCCACCGAGGACTTCTCCATCTGGCCCAGCCGGCTGTGTCGCTCGTGTTTCCTCAGCCTGGTGGCAATACTGCGCTTCGTGGTACCAATATAATCCTGGCCGCAGCTGCAAGGTACCCTGTAGACGCCCGCACTGGAATGGGGATGGCGCTTGTCCTTGGCAGATCTGATTAAATCGCGTATCTGTCTCGTAGGCCTGTATACGGTCCTGATGTTATGATGGCGGAGTATTTTGCCTATCCGGTCAGTCACCTTGTGAACGTACGGGAGGTACGTCACTGCTGTTGGCCGATCCTGTTCCCTCTCCGTGGACGCCGGTCGTCTGGGATGACATGCCCGTTGGATCTCCTTACTGGTGTAACCATTGGCGCGGAGAGCTGTGTTGAGGTGACGTAGTTCCTCTTTCAGGTGGTGGGACTCAAAGATACGCTTAGCACGGTTGACCAGAGTCTTGATAACGGCGTGTTTTTGTTTAGTGTGGTGGTTCGATGCCTTCTGTAGGTACCGGTCAGTGTGGGTAGGCTTCCTGTAGACAGTGTGCCCCAAGCGAAGGTTTAGGCTGTTTAGGTGATCCAGGAACCGTTGTAGCTCTTCCTCTCCATGACTCCAGACCACAAATGTATCGTCCACATACCGTAACCAGACTTTCGGCTGGAGCGGCGCAGTCTCCAGGGCCATGCTTTCAAACTTCTCCATGAAGAAGTTAGCAACAACCGGGCTCAGTGGACTACCCATGGCGACGCCATCGGTCTGCTGATAGAAGTTACCATTCCACAAGAAGTAGCTAGCAGTGAGGCAGTGACGGAACAGATCAGCGATGTCAGAAGGGAAGATCTGGGAGATGTGGTCCAGAGTGTCTCTCAAAGGTACCTTGGTGAAGAGGGGCACCACGTCGAAGCTCACGAGACGATCAGTGGTTTCCAGTTCAATTTCTTCGAGTTTCTGGATGAAATGGCCGGAATCAATGATGTGAGTCTGTGTGTTGCCAATGTGAGGTTGGAGCAAGGATGCCAGATGCTTCGCCAGGCTGTAGGTCGGTGAACCAATGGCACTTACGATGGGCCGTAATGGTACGTTCTCCTTGTGAATTTTAGGCAAGCCGTAAAGTCTAGGAGGCAGGGCTTCACTCTTGATGGTCATCTTCTTGTCATCATCTGGTAGTGAAGAGGCTTTGATCAGAATGTTAGTTTCCCTTAATACACGGTTTTTGGGGTCTTTAGGCAGCTGTTGATAAGTCTGAGGATCCAGCAGTTCCGAGATCTTGGCGGTATAAGCATCGGTGTTCATGACGACAGTGGCGTTTCCTTTGTCAGCCGGTAGAATAACGATGGTGTCATCTTGGTTCAGCGTTTTTATGGCCTTCTTCTCCATCGCCGTGAGGTTACTCTTGGTAGCAGGTGCTTTCCGATGGATTCGCGAAGTTTCGCCTCGGATTTCCTCTGCCTGCGCTGTAGGGAGATAGCGGATAGCTGCTTCAACGTTCGCGATGATGTCTTCAACAGGAACCATACGGGGAGTGACCGCAAAATTCCCACTTTTAGCCAGGAGGGTCGTTTCCGCTTCAGATAAGTTACGGTCCGTCAGATAAAAACGCTGAACCAAGATGACACCATCGTTATTCTACCGGCTGACAAAGGAAACGCCACTGTCGTCATGAACACCGATGCTTATACCGCCAAGATCTCGGAACTGCTGGATCCTCAGACTTATCAACAGCTGCCTAAAGACCCCACAAACCGTGTATTAAGGGAAACTAACATTCTGATCAAAGCCTCTTCACTACCAGATGATGCCAAGAAGATGACCATCAAGAGTGAAGCCCTGCCTCCTAGACTTTACGGCTTGCCCAAAAATTCACAAGGAGAACGTACCATTACGGCCCATCGTAAGTGCCATTGGTTCACCGACCTACAGCCTGGCGAAGCATCTGGCATCCTTGCTCCAACCTCACATTGGCAACACACAGACTCACATCATTGATTCCGGCCATTTCATCCAGAAACTCGAGGAGATTGAACTGGAAACCACTGATCGTCTCGTGAGCTTCGACGTGGTGTCCCTCTTCACCAAGGTACCTTTGAGAGACACTCTGGACCACATCTCCCAGATCTTCCCTTCTGACATCGCTGATCTGTTCCGTCACTGCCTCACTGCTAGCTACTTCTTGTGGAATGGTAACTTCTATCAGCAGACCGATGGCGTCGCCATGGGTAGTCCACTGAGCCCGGTTGTTGCTAACTTCTTCATGGAGAAGTTTGAAAGCGGCCCTGGAGACTGCGCCGCTCCAGCCGAAAGTCTGGTTACGGTATGTGGACGATACATTTGTGGTCTGGAGTCATGGAGAGGAAGAGCTACAACGGTTCCTGGATCACCTAAACAGCCTAAATGCCAGCATCCAGTTTACCATGGAGAAGGAGAAATACCACTCTCTCGCCTTCCTTGATGTCATGGTTACGAGAACTCCGGACCTTCGCTTGGGGCACACTGTCTACAGGAAGCCTACCCACACTGACCGGTACCTACAGAAGGCATCGAACCACCACCCTAAACAAAAAACACGCCGTCATCAAGACTTTGGTCAACCGTGCTAAGCGTATCTGTGAGTCCCACCACCTGAAAGAGGAACTACGTCACCTCAACACAGCTCTCCGCGCCAATGGTTACACCAGTAAGGAGATCCAACGGGCATGTCATCCCAGACGACCGGCGTCCACGGAGAGGGAACAGGATCGGCCAACAGCAGTGACGTACCTCCCGTACGTTCACAAGGTGACTGACCGGATAGGCAAAACACTCCGCCATCATAACATCAGGACCGTATACAGGCCTACGAGACAGATACGCGATTTAATCAGATCTGCCAAGGACAAGCGCCATCCCCATTCCAGTGCGGGCGTCTACAGGGTACCTTGCAGCTGCGGCCAGGTTTATATTGGTACCACGAAGCGCAGTATTGCCACCAGGCTGAAGGAACACGAGCGACACAGCCGGCTGGGCCAGATGGAGAAGTCCTCGGTGGCAGAGCATTCCCTTCTTAAAGGCCATGATGTTCACTACGCGTGCACAGAGGTGCTGTCCAGCACCGTCCACTACCACGCGAGGCTGCAGCGAGAGGCTATTGAAATTTTCAAACACCCTAACAATTTCAACCGGAAAGAAGAGAGCGAACGGGTGAACAAAATCTGGCATCCCGTCGTCAGATCAACTAACATCAAACCATTGGCTGAGCATTGCACACCTCCCGGTACTGGCAGCCAATCGGCGCGCTCCACTCCTGGCGCGGAAAGTTCCGGACCGCGCAGTGAAGCGACCCGGTCGCACACTATATATAGCGGTGGCGGACAAGCGCAACTTCGCGGGCTGACTTGGACTTGAACGAGAGAGGTCACGCTGCTACAGGTGAGAGCCGACTGAGAACTTCGAGACTTCACCGCGGGGAGCGCTTCGGCGAGCCCCGCCAGACCAGTCATCGCCCAGCCGGCACGAGCTCACCAGCCAAGGACGCCAGGAGTCTAAAGCTACTGCTGCCAGCCAGGACCGCCAAGGCCCGCCAGCCCGCATCTCATCTCATCACCACACCTCATCATCTCATTCCCCAATCAGTTCTGGGATAGCCAGACTTAGGGTTAGGTTAGGGCACGCTATGAGTCAGGGACCCGTTCACGTCGGATCATCCCGTGCTCACTAGTTCGCACTTAGAATATTTCCCCTCATCTCATATATAGGCTAGCACCAGGCCAACTTCAAAAGAGCTATTTGTCTGCTTCAAAAAGAGCAATTAGTCGGACAACCTCTCTTGGCCCTGGTGCGAACCCTATTAGTATCTAAGCTGTCTACTACTAGTATCCCTCATGTTCATATTCACACCGCGCCGCGCACTCCCCAGCACTCCTTGCGCCCCCATCATCCCCTCATTTGCCTCCCCCCAAACCCATCAGGACCTAACGAACCTGATCAAATGGTATGAAGATAATGCCACGGCAACCCTGAGCGTGACCCCGGTGACTAGCTCCGCTACTCCCGGCAGCCCGCTCGGGAACCAAAGGCAGCTTTATACGCTCACACCCAAGCACACCACATCCCCCGTGCTTGGCACCCGACATGGACAGCTGCGCAAGATAGGCAGCACTGTAAGCGTGACCCAGGTGCCGCGGCATGCCGTGACCTGCAGCACGCTACAGGAAGCACCAATCCAGCTTGCTCCAGCAGCGCCCCAGCACACAGACGGCACCCCAGCGAGGCTGTTGAGTTACGGAGACGTCCCGGTCGGCTGCCTGGACTCGTCCGGCAGTCAGCCCATGGGAGAGACCACAGACTCCAGCCTCGTCGCGCCAGCGACACCACTAGGCGCGGCATTGGTGCCAACAGAGACAGAAGGCAAGGAGACGCCTATCTTGGAGACCACAAGACCGGCAGCGAAAGCCGCCCCGTCAGTGGTCCAGGAGAAAGCCATCCCAGCTCTAATGTCTCTGGTCATCGATTTGGAAAGTCATGCGATTGACCCCAACCCTACGGGAAACGAGTTAGTAATGGACGTGTCGCCTGACCAGCCACGTCGCATGAACGCTGGCAGCACCAGGAGGAAGGGCAAATCAAAGGCCCCCAATTCGACAGCCCAGCAGTCCCAGTCTCCGACTAGCACAGCGACTCCAACCACAGGCCTAGGCCCGGAAGGAGCTCCGCCAGCGAAATCGTCGAGCGGGAAGGCTGGCAAAGGCACCCTAGCAAAGGTTACGAAGCCAGCACCCGCGCGGACTTCCAAACCTGTGCAGGGAAAGACCAATAAAAAGTCTTCCGCGCACCCTGGAGCCCCTGAACTCAGGAAAAAGACTCCAGAGCTTGGGGAACAGGAGGAAGACTTCACACCGGTACTGTCGAGGAGAGAAAAAGCCGATGCCAAGAGGCAAGCCCATGCGGCCAATGCTAAAGACGGGCAAAGGCGGAGTGGTTCGCGGGACTCGTCCGGCTCGACCACTTCCACTTTCCCCGACAGACCAAGCAGGCCAAAACCTAAGAAGCCGCCGCCACTAACACTATACACAACTGACATCCACAGCATCGATCTGGGACTTGCAACGGCACTCCCACATGAGTACCGTAACAAGTACCATTTCAAAGCCCCCAAGCGAGACCCCGGCACGTCTGTCTGGCTTCTATGCGATAGCTGGAAAGCCTACCACCACTGCATAGAGCACCTGGAAGCCGTCAAAGCGCCGTACTCACAGATCGTTTCAGCTAAGCCTGTACAGCGATATGTACTGCGCACACCGGCAAACCAAAAGACGTGTGCAGACCTCGCAGCCGCATTCAAAGCGATGAATTTCCCAGTGGAAATCGTCGAAACGATGCGCACTAAGTCCTCCCGAATACACTACCCACTGTACTTGGTAACAGTCACGACAGGGCCGGAAGCGGACAGCATATTACAGTTAAAAATGCTGGCCCGCATGGAGGTGAGCATCACACCATACCGGACTCCCACATCAGCGCCGCAATGCAGCAATTGTCAGAGGCTGGGTCACACCTCCAAGGGGTGCCACTATAGGCCTTGCTGTAGGCGCTGTGCGGAAGGACACCACTCTGCCAAATGCCCATTTGGACCCCATGAGGCAAATTCCAAGTGCAGAAACTGCAAGGGACCACATGCGGCTAATTTTAAGAACAGCCCCACCCGCAGGGCATACGAAGCCAACAGGCGAAACACGATGCTAACTGGTGCGCACCAAGGTGGCATGCACCAGGCACGTGGAGGCCCTTCAGGCAACAAGGCATCTTCAATGCCTAAAGGCCCATCAGGCAGGACCGAACGTAGCTTTGAAGGGGGGACACAGCCATCCCGCAACAGAGACACGTCACACCCTAACACTGAGATCAATCCTCAGCCCAGCACTTCCACCTGCCCAGACCCGATCTCAGTGCCCCCTCCCAAGGAACAAAGGAAAAAGAAGGTCCGTTCCAAACGCCCCCAACAAAGCCGAAACTAAGACCACCATGGCTGCGGAGCAAACGAGAGAAGCCCAACAAGCTTCTAGCTCCAACCCTTGCCAGCCAAACACAGACGCATCGCCCCCAGCTACTCTCCTCCCTCTTGCCCCAACCCCTCCCTCAAACACAGCCACTCAGGCCAGCCCACCACTGGAACAGGCTCCCAGCACCATCTGGGACAAAATCAATGACTTCCTAAATCAACTCTTTCCAGGGTTGACGATGGGAACATTGTGCCAAGCCGTGATGGCGCTAATTATGCAGCTATTCACGGCCCCTATGAACCAGTGGATGAGCATTTTCACCACATTTATAAACACCACCTTCACATCCCGTCATGGATAATACACCTGACCTACCTGAAGGGAACGAGGGGAACCCAACTAATACCCCCAACTATAGTCATACGGACGGAATCCGCGTTTTAAATTGGAACGCCGATGGAGTCCGCAAAAAGAAAACAGAACTCGCGTTGTTCCTCCAAACCCATGACATACACGTGGCGCTCATAACAGAAACCCACTTACAGCCCGGGCAGAAATTCACCGTAAGAGGCTTTAATACCGTAAGACGAGATCGCCGCGAACACACCGATATGTCGAAAGGAGGAGTGGCAGTACTGGTCCGTAAAGAAATAGCTCACATGGAACTAGACAAACCAGAACTGCAATCACTCGAGGCCTGCGGCATCCGCTTGCCTGTGCAAGGTACTTACCTGAATATTTATTCAGTGTACAATCACACCAACCGGATAAATACACAGGACATAGAAACCCTATTCAAAACTGGCACCCATACCATACTTGGAGGGGATTTCAATTCCAAAAGCGCTCACTGGGGATGTCTCCGCCCCAATCACTCGGGGAGGAGGCTTTATGCGCACATGATAGCCAATGACTACATAGTCGCTGCCCCCAACGAGCCAACCTTCGTACCGGAACGTAATTCGACGGACATCGCTGATATTCTGGACATATTCCTGAAGAACCAGGTAACGCTCAGTCACAGCATCAGGGTGATAAATGACCTTTCGTCAAATCACAAGCCAACGATTATTACACTTGCGACCCCCCCCCCCTCCCCTCCTGAAGTCATCGAGACAGGAACCAGGCCCATACGCAACTATAAAGCTGCTAACTGGAACCAGTTCAAGGCCATACTAGACCAAGAACTATATGGCAAAGATGACATGCCTCTAACCACAAATCAGGAGCTAGACACTGCCGTGGAAACCCTGGTTTCAGCCATCCAAGTCGCCTCGGACACAAGTGTTCCCCTTGTAAACACCCGCGAGCGAAACTGGAAATTCCAGCACGCATCCGGGCTCTAATAAGGGAAAGGAATAACATAAGGCGGGACTGGACTAAATTCCACAGGGACCACGGCAGAGTCAGGAAAAATCAACTTAATGTTGAAATCCAGAACGCTCTACATGAACACCGGTGCAGTTCTTGGGGTAATCTCATATCAAAATTTGGTATCAACCCCACAGAAAATACACCATCAGTGTGGCCCCTCGCGAGCCACTTCACCCGCGAAACCCATCAGGTGCCGACCCTTGAAACACCGACAGAACCGGCCTATTCGACACGGGACAAACTGGAGGCCCTAGCGAACTCCCTAGAGGAAGCATTTACTCCAAACGATACACCCTCTAACCCGGAGTTCACGCTCAGGATGGACGCTAAGGTAAATGATTACATAACCAATGCGCCCAAGCCGGAAGTCCGCAAAACCAATATTCACGAAATAAAGTGGATCATCCGGCACCTCCCCAATCGTAAAGCCCCGGGCCCAGACAACCTACAGAATATAGTACTGAAGTGGTTGTCTGACAAGGCCCTGCCAATACTAACCTCCATCTTCAATGCAATGCTCACGCTACAGTACTACCCTGTGTGCTGGAAGCAAGCAAAAATACTAGTATTCGGCAAACCGGGCAAAAACAAGTCCAATCCCGACAACTACCGCCCAATAAGCCTACTAGAATCATTAAGCAAAGTATTCGAGAAAATACTGCTAAAGAGAATAGTAGCGCACGTTAAGGAAAATGGACTGTTCAGGAACGAGCAGTTCGGGTTTCGGAACCGCCACTCCTCAACGCAGCAGCTTATGAGGCTGGTCGAACACGCCACGGTAGGGTTCAACCAAAAACGCGACACCGGAGCTGTCTTCTTAGACATACAGAAAGCTTTCGACAAGGTGTGGCACACAGGCCTATTAGCCAAACTAATAGACTGTAATTTCCACCCGGCCTACATACGACTCATTCAATCATATCTAAAGGCCGCACATTCCAGGTTGATATTCTGAACGTGCTGTCCACTAAGCGACAGATCAGAGCAGGCGTCCCGCAGGGTAGTATTATAGCTCCCGTGCTGTTCAGCCTGTACATCAATGACATGCCAACACCAGCAGGAGCATTAACTACGTTATACCTCTATGCTGATGACTCGGCAATGACAGCCCAACACTTCCGCATAGCCAGCATCCGTAAGCGGCTGCAGGAAGCGCTATGGGCCCTGGAACCCTATTTCCGAGACTGGCGGATAAAAGTCAACGTTGACAAAAGCCAGGCGGTACTCTTCACCAAGAAGAACCGTATCTCACGCCGACCTGATTCCATCCGGCCACTCACACTATTTGCGCGCGACATTCCATGGACGAGCACAGTTAAGTATCTAGGAGTAACCCTAGATGCTAAACTAACCATGCTGCACCATGTAAAAACACTACAGCGCAAAGCCAACATGCGATTACTGCAGCTTTACCCATTCCTAAATAGGAAGTGTCGCCTCGACAAGACGCTGGGCGTAAACATGTATAAAGCCCTCATAAGGCCCATTATCATGTACGCCAGCCCTGTATGGGGTTACACAGCTAAGTCGAACCTCAAAAAGCTGCAGATGATCCAAAACAAATGCTTGCGGTTAGCACAAAAGCTCCCGCGGGATACTCTCACGCGGGAGCTAGAACGCATAACAAATACGCCAAGCATCAAAGCCTTTGTGCGACAACTTGCACTAAGGTCACAACGCTCCAGGCGCTATTCGGCAAACCCACTCGTAAGAGCCCTCGGCCGACACGATATGGGCCGAAATAGCAAATACCCTACCCCTCGACACATTCTCTTCAGGTAAAGTCAGGAAAGGTAGGTGCTATGAGTAGCGCAAAGCAGCACTAACCCAGGGACATACAACACAAATGTCACCCCCCAAATACACATCACATGGAATTCTCCCATGGATAACCCCAACTTCACATTCTCATGGAAGTCCTTGGTAACGGCTCAGGCCAACCAAGGCGGCCGCACGCGCTCCCCTTGCTGCATACATGAAGTGTATATATTTATGTGTAGCAATTAATTGTCTATGTCCATGTGCACGTCTGACTCTCTGTTTCAGTTTGTTTCTCTGTTACAGGTTAAGTTTAAGTTAAGGCCCAAAAAAAAAACAAAAAAAAACATTAGTTTTAAAAACCCTTCCCCTGGCTTGCCGAAAGGATAGTCAAGGGAAGGACTATTAATAATCATTAGCTTATAGTTTCAGGACGATTGTATGCAGCGGCGGAGTGACCGATGACAACCATCAGCAATGTCCAGGACACGAGAGAAGAAGCCCCTGTTCGCAGGCGTGGCTCCCCTCTCCGGATCACGGAGACTTGGTACTAGGACGCTCTAGGCGGGCGGACTGTGCTCCGAACCTAACCCCGGACGTGCAGTTCGTCCGCCATTGCGGACGCGCTAGTCCCAGCAGTGCCAAGCCAACTGATTCCCATATATATTAATCTCGGCGAGGAAACTGATTTTGCAACTGTTGCATGATACACCTCCCGTACTAACAAAACCTACTCATTTCCATACCCACATTATCCTTGCATGTGGCAATAACCAAGCCGCCAGGTTTTACGTGTAGACAATCTTTCCTTTCTGTCTATGCGGTTTTCCCTGGCCCTACAATCTTACCGTTATATATGTGTACATATTTATATGTACACATGTATGATAATATACCAATGTTAATATATATCTATGATGCCTGGTAGATCGCGACCGCGATGGGACAGGCGCAAAGCCTCAAAGGGAAATCCTTCTCTTTCCAATCCCCTATGCTTTCTCTTCTACTATGTAGACTAACTGCATGTCGGAGGCACCGGCAAAAAAAAAAAAAAAAAAAAAAAAAAAGCTCAACTTCAGTCTACCTCTGACCATCGGAAAGAGAAGACCCTTGAGAATGGCGAACGCAGTCTTCGCTGAAACGTCGGGAAACAACAGCCCTACTGGACCACGGCCTAACAGCCCGGATAATCACTTCTTAGATTCCTTCATTAGTTTGTTAAATTAAATTAAATTAGTTTTCTGGGAATATTTCAGAAACTGTTGGTTTTAGAGCCTTATAATATAGTTTTCGAGGACCCTTTAGGGCCCCCGAGTTTTGTTTCTGGCACCGAGGGGCTTTGTCTCGTCGTTGTACGCCATAATATAATACTAATAAAAATATAGGGATAGGAATATAATAGACCTGCCGTACCATGCCCGCAGGTGTAAATCGCGTGAATAATTCTAGAGTACCCCTTGACCCCTTAAGCACATTATACGTATTGATGAATTTTACAACTTAATTTGTTTCCGTGATAACCTTCTAGCCGTTTGCAAACTTTCACACTAATGTAATTAATGGAATTGCATTGCGTCTTACAGCAATAGAAGGACCTCTGAGAATCTGTTGCCATGGTTACCGGCTTGCATTATTTCATTAGTTTAGTTAGTTATAGTTAGTTATTGTTGTTTTAAGGGGCGGAACTAAACTAAATGAAATTAATTTTCTGGGGGAAAATATGTTGGTTTTAGGGCCTTAAAATGTGGTTTGTCTCTGACATTGAGTGGCTGAAAATGAGCTTTGTCTCGACCTTCTACGCCTATTTCAGCATGTATTATAAGGGGGGTAGGCCACCTTTTATGAGAGGTACGGAGGAGCGTTATAACGTTATAACGCGTTGCGGCTAGGTAATTTAATTTATATTGCACGATTATTAACTAAATACTAGTTAGGTTAAAATCGTTGTTTATAGTTCGTTTTGTGCGTCTCCTCCTTTGCTTCTCTCCTCTCCTTCGTTTTCCCCCTTTCCCTTTCTCTTTTTCCCACTTTTATTTCCCCCCCTGGATCCGCCCCTGAGCAAAGTGGAGATTTAAGAGATTCTACAGAAGTCATGCTGATATAAGAAGTAGGAGAAACAATGTAAATATTTTGAAGTTTGAAATGAACATTTTTGCTTAAATTTTGTAAATAATTTGTTTGAGATATTTGTTAACGAAATAGATATTTGTGTTGTTTATAGAACTTGTTTAATAGGTATAGGGATTTTACGTAACATGATTTAAAGTTTATTTATTTAGATTTATGGTGGAAGTTTTTTTATCGCTTCTAAGGAAGGTAGTAGCGGGGCAGTGGGGATCCTGACCCATAGCCTACTTTCCTGGTGACGCCTTCCAAGATGGCGGCCACGACGTCACCGTAACGTCATCCAGGATGACGTCACACAAGATGGCAACCATGACGTCACACGGTCATGACGTTGCCATGACGTCACACGGCCATGACATCGCCACAACGTCACACAAGATAGCGACCATGACGTCACGACTATAGCTTAACTAACCTAACATCACCTACGAGGTGTGATCAAGAAGTTCCAAAATGTTAACCCATAGCCTACTTCCCTAGTGACGTTACCTACGAGGTGTGATCAAAATCTTAATCCATAGCCTACTTTCCTGGTGACGTCGCAACGAGGGGTGATCAAAAATGTTGATCCATAGCCTACTTTCCACTAACCAAAATGGCGGCTATCCAAAATGGCGGCCATGGCTTAACTAACCTAGCCTCACCTAACCTCACCTACGAGGTGTGTTCGAAAAGTTCCAAAAATGTTAATCCATAGCCTACTTTCCTGGTGAATTTGTAACGAGGTGTAATCAAAAATTCCAAACCGAACGCATGGTCGGATTTTGATAAATGAGGTGTAGAGGCTGACACCCCCTTTTTCCAAAATTCAAAAAATGTTGACCCATAGCCTACTTTCCTGGTGACTTTGCAACGAGGTGTAATCAAAATTCCAAACCGAACGCATGGTCGGATTTTGATAAATGAGGTGTCGAGGGTGACATACCCTTTTTCCAAATTTCCAAAAATGTTGACCCATAGCCTACTTTCCTGGTGACTTTGTAACGAGGTGTTGTAACGCTTTTGCTACACGTTGAGCGCACAAATGTAATGTTTCTACTGGGGTGAGATATGCTAAACCACAACAAGTCCCACGTTTTGCGGACACGTGTAACTGTTTTACTAGTGTCCACACTGTTGGGTGACAAATTAACGTTTATTCTGACTAAGATAAGTTGTATTAATGGGCGCCAAGACCTCATAACTACGTTGAAATCTAAATTTATATTTATAAACACCTAGCTCGGGCAGAACACATTTAAGAATCTTGACACTCAGACCGTGGTATGATTGGATCATTAACCCAACTAACAATTGTATCCGGAGAAGGAATTACGTCTATATCTAATGCTACCTACTGAAAGCAAAGATTGCATAGTATAAGAAAAGAATTTATTACATATAAGAAAACAAGTAGTGGCAAATTTTAATATTGATAATAATAATAATTTAAAATGGAGCATAACGATTTTAATTTTACCACTGGAAAATTACGTGACGTTGGAGACGAATGAATTATTGAATTTACTATTATTTCCAACCTAAGAAGTTACTGAAATTCTGATTCTGAGACCATGAAAAGAGAGATTACGCAGTTCTGCGTCAGTCGCGCTTACCATTGAAAATAGCAGTAGCATTTCCCTCGTACGTGATGAATCAAGAGAGCTTCCATCAGCCTCTTGGACGTCGCCATCTTCTTCATTTCTTGCGGAGATCGGTGTTAAAATGATGAAGTTAAATGCTTGATAGTGGTGGATCCAAAATCCGTTAGCCACCTAAACTGACTCCCTGTTCACAAGAGCTCGCGTATTTCTCATGACTAATTTGTCAGTTGAGAGTAGCAGTACTGAAATGTTCGCCATTGAACACGAGTACAAAGTCCGTAGACTATGTAAAAATACAATGTTCAAGTTACGGTCCGAACACAACGGGACCTACGAAACGAGCGTCCACCTCGGACAAGTTTTACAATGTTAATGGTCCCCTCTTCACTGCGTGCGCTGACTATATGCACTCGCCGGCTGTTCCCCTCCAGTGTACCATCTCCCTGTGGTCCGGTCTCCTCTGATTGGCTGTGACCCCACGCGAGACTCCCGTCATTAAGTTCTTTGCACACTGTAAATTTTCCGTTCCACTCCAATTCGCCTTTTCTTGAAACAGCCAGTTGTAAATGTTCCTCGGTTGCATCATCGCTTCATGACAAGATTATTCCTGTAGCCGAATTCCCGATGACTCATCTCTCTCTCCATAAGCCCTGAACTGAATAAAATCCGTAAATCTCCGCAATCAAATAATTTACTGTGACTCGGAATAATCCGCTTGATAGTGTTCTCTATAAAATTCGAAAACCTATCTGTATAGTTATAATCTTTAAAGAAAAATCTCCAAAAACATAAATAATAATAATAATAATAAGTTAAATGAAAATTATCTTGGCTGAATAAGTTGCCGCATAAACAAACATTAAATGGCTTCATACCCTCGAAAAACACGTTACATATTCGCCTCGGATCATCAAGTGATTTACCGTGACCACGGTACATCATGTGATTATCCCAAACACGTTCATAAAATCCCCATCCAAAATACATATTACACAAATTACATCACCCTAAATTACATATATATACCCTCATAATTTTCTTCACGCACTTTGCGTCAAAGTCTGTTGTAATATTGGATTGCCCTAGGCAATCATTGCAATAAATGTTCCACGGATATTTCCGCCTCTCGAATATCTCTATGTTAGGAAAGATACAGTACACATAAATAATGTGTGAGCACTGTGTATACATGATGTCACTTCACACGCATCACAGGTGTTCTGATACATATACCACCACAGAACCTCTTGATATCAATGGTTGTCGCTTTCTTCTGGTGTAACTTAATTTCACTGATCACACGAGTACACGATCACACTATTGTGGCTGCGCATCGTGACCAAAATACATAATCTCTCTGTGTATTAGATGAAATTACTATTGACTTCTGAAAAAAAAACAGTACGGGCGCATTACATATAACACCAAATATTTCTGTGCCGTAATTGCCCTGTGTTACTGAGTTCCCGTCGACCATATTCTACTTAATACTAGTTCATCACCCACCATGCCTCACACCTTCATCAGCGCACAACCCAGACCAGTTCTCCACGATCCTGACCTAGTTGCCACCACCCTCAAATAATACCTGTTACGTGCAATGCCCGTACCAACGTTTTAAAATATGTATCTCCCCTATATTCATGTGTCCCCGACTTAAAAGGACCGCCTGATGGCTTGGTTCCGCTTGTGAACACGAGATGGTAGTATCTATCGGACTTCGACGTCCCTAGCCGGAGTTGTACCTTCTACCGCTAGGGTGTGTTTGTGGTGCCTTCTGGTATCATCCTAATCGAGACATATTTGAAGGATATTGTATTCTACGTCACTGAACAAAAGACTGTATGTACATAATACCGCCAAATTAATTACATAATATGCACATTGTTACTTGATGTGTCATGCTGTGATTGGTCATTTACAATTAACATGAATGCAGTGCGGTATTTGACTTTGTATTCTCCGCCATGTTGTCATCTGATAGTCTGTCGTAAAAAAAAGCAAGAAGCCAGCTGGTGTGAAAGAGTATCTCTCCGTCTGCTGGGGGCTTCGCCCCTAGCCTCTACGAAATATGATATATTAAAAGGAAACTAAGGAAATGCCTGTGCTCCTAGGCTATTATTTCTTAATTTGCCGTGAAGATGACGTGTGGTATGTTTATTTACTGGCTACAAGAAGGAAAGCCTCGTGGGTGACCGAAGCGGCTTGAGAGTACTTCTGCAGCAATGTTTAGTCAGTTCATATCTTTTATATTATTTAAAATGTGTTAATTATTTTATTTTTATTGTGTCTCCGCAGAGAAGTTTTAAGGTACGTTATTATTTTTAATATATTGTTTTGGGAGCTCCGATATTGGCCTTATTGTTTTAATTCTGGTAGGCCTAATATTTCTGTTTGTCAACGTTACCAGATATGTAAATTTTATTCTTTTCCTTCGTACCTTTCTGGAGACACGTTTCTAGTTTATTTTACGTTGTAAATTTGTATTTATTTAGTTTTTGGTAGTCTTTGGGATAGCCCTATTATTTATTTATTTTACGATCCGTTGCAGTCTAAAAAGCCTCATGTCAATAGTGTTTAGGCGTAATTCTTTCCTCCCTTTTGTTCTCTCTGGTGATTTTAAATTAATTTTATGCTAATTGTTTGCCGTAATTCGATTTGACATGCGGTCGTCTGATTTGGTGGCCATGTTTGTTTTTTGTTTGGCCTGAGTGCATTCTGGTCTTGGGAGTGCATTCTCTAGGCGTCGAGCGGGACAATCAAACGTGTTGTGGTGTTAGCTTAATATGTTTTTATTAACCTTGTTAGTTTAACTTTGTGTTTTTGGTGAATGTTCCTGTGTTTTTCTCCGTCACGAATGTTGTGGATTTCTTAATTGATCTTATTTTATTTTATTAATTTAATTTTAAATTTCTCGTTTCATCGAAGCTTTTGATGTCTGCATGTCGGGTCGGTATTACATACCTGAGTAAATTAGCAAGTCCTTTCGCATTTGGTAATACCTGTATTCCTGTTTTTTTTTTATCTCTTGGGCATTATTATCAAATTTTTAAATTAAATGTTTTCATTTAGCTCAGCAAGCATGTTAAACCGTCTCTTGCCTACTTATGTAAATAACTTATGTTGGCCTTAAGCCATATGCATCACCAGATAGATTATGTCCTGGCCATAGAGTTTCTTCTTTTTTTAATGACTTTGTTAAATTTTTATTTTTATTTGCCCCTTTTAGTGATTAAATTTTCTTTTAAATTTTAAGCAACTGTTGTGGCATTATTTCGTCGGCAGCAATTCTATGAGTAATCGTAGGGTGTCTGTAGACGAGCCTGTGCCTTCCCCTCTTCTCCATCTTCCTTCCACCGTTAGGTGTTCTTCTGTTGGGGCATGTCATCTGGATGTGATTTTGCTGTTGAAGCGATGCGGACCTCTCAGAAAGGTAAGTAGGCCCATCCACCCTGACCATCCCCGGTGTCATTTTGGTAGCAGATCGCGCTCGTGTTCGCTTCTGCAGCCATCCCCTCCTCCTTTCCCGCAGGCTCGTTTTATGGACCCTTCTGGTGCTGATGGAGCGGTTGTTGATGGGATCTGTCATGTCAGTGCACTCGATGTTGTTTAATGCTAATCCATGTCGTTTGTTTGATTTCATGTTTGCCTCTGAGTATCCATGTGGTGATATGTAAGTGACCTGTTCCAAGCGAGGTGTCTGTGCTGGTTTTTATCCTGTTTGTGATGCAACATTCCCGGTGAAAATTGAAGCTTGGTAAGTGACTGGCATGTGTTCTTGGCATGGGAAATGTGGGTTTGTTAATATTCTGATAGCCTACATGCTGCGAGTGAAGACATCGAGGAGCCCTGTCTGAAGCTGTTCGCCATGTGGTTTGTGGCAATTTTTGTAATTTAGCTTCCTGTTCTCGAGCCAAGCAAGCGGTGACGTCTGCAGTTCTGGGCAGCATTGTGCATGATTTTGTATAGTATTGTGGCTGTGTTCGAGTGTCAACCTGATCTATGGTGTTGGTAATTAGTAGTTATGGTATTGTTGTGAAAGTGTAAACTGTCCTCGTAATTCCTAAAATTTGTTTCTTTCTGTATTGTCTGCCTGCATTCTGTGTTTTTCAAAATGGCCAACAATAATAGTGCTTTTGATTTAATTGACTTAAGAGATAACCTTGTGAATTTGGAGAGTTCTTCTGGGGTTGAACGTGAATTACCTCTGTTTACTAGGTCTGAGGTTTTGGGATCGATTACTAGTAGTGGTTTGCCTGCCCCTCTATTGCCTGGTTCTGGCTCGTCCAGACCACTTAACCGTGGATACGGTCATTCTTCTCATGTTAGGTCACCTAATGATTTCCTGGGTCCTGCCGACCCATTGCATCCCAGTTTTTTCTCTGGCAATGTAAATGTTTTGTCTCCTGAAGAGGGTGTGCGAGCAAGCTACCCTGGTAACAATGTCTCTTTTCTTAATGCTACATACTCGCCTACCGTTAATTATGGGTCGATTCCTCACCCTATTTCTAGTTTTTAACTAAGTTGAAGCATTTCAACCTAGATGACGTTACCCAGGTGGTCCTATTTTTAAAGCAAGTGGTCGAGATGGGTAACCATGCCTCGATTTTTGGGATGTCGGAAAATCAGGTTTTCCAACTGTTGTATCCTGTTGCATCCGGTATGCTGTGCGATAAGCTGATTGAAGCTATCTACCTCCGCATGTCCTTAGCCATGTTCATTAGGGAAGTGTTGTGGTTTTTTTTTGTCCCTGCGAGTGCCCTTAGTACTCTCGAGCAAAAGTTCTTATATCGTGTCCAAAGGTTGGACGAGTCGCTTAGCGACTATGTCAGTGACATTAAGGTATATGCCCAGGTATTTGCATCCCCTTTAACTGAACGACAGTTGGTGTCATCTATTGTAAATGGGTTTTCGCCTCAATATAGGTCATACATGACTATGTCAACCAGGCCTTCGTCATTTGTCGAGCTAAAACAGGTCATTATAGAGGCTATGGCTGTGAAACATGCAGATTCCCTTCGGGTAGCTAATGTTCCTCCTCCTTCCTTGATGTCTTGTCCCCCTCCTAAGGTTATGTTTCATCCAAGACCCAATGTTAAGTGCCACACGTGCGGTGGCGTGGGTCATGTTAAGAAGGTGAGTCCGAATAACCAGGTTGTGTATCGCCAATGACGGGATATTTTGGAGACCAATTCGGATGTTACTTCTAAGGATATTTCTGTGCATGAGAATTTGGGAAAACCCTGTGAAGTTTCTGGTCGCCCTACTAATGAAAATCTTGGTAACTCTTTGAAAACTAATTCATCACGTGCTAATTCTGCTTATGTCGCTGACCTACTTAACCTGTCGGTGAGCAATGTCGTGGGAAGTCAGCCTAATTCTAAACATAATGTGAATCCTGTGGTGCGGGTGTCCTCGTCATCTAATTGTAATCGTTTTAGAGTGAGTAATGATTTTGGAATTTCTCCTGTGGCTAAAGGAATATCCCCGTTTATTGAAATTTGTGTTAATGACGAGCCCGTTTCTGCATTGCTTGATTCTGGTAGTGTCGCATCCTTTATAAGCGAGGTCTGGTTTTTATCTATGAAGAGTGTTTGCAAATTACCTGAGTTAGAGCCTAACAATGAATCTTTTATTTCGGCAAATTGTTCAAACTTAAATATTTTGGGTAGTATGACAGTCAAAATCCATATTCTAAATTTTTCTTGGAAGTTTAAATTTTTTGTTGCCAGAAATCTTTCTTGTTCTGTGGTTATTGGAGCTAATTTCATGTCCCACGTTGGTATGCTTCTTGATTTTGGTGCTCGCAACTTATGGTTTAAGTTTAATCCGCAAAGTAAGTTATCATTTAACCCGGTTTTATCTTCTCCTGCTGTCAATTCAGTTAGTGAACCTGTGACTATTGAGGATCTCGATCTGGAAAATTTAACGAGTCTTCAAAAGGATGCCATTAAGAGGTTATGTCAGGAGTATAGTGATGTATTTACTGACAAGTTGGGTGTAACCCATTTGATGGAATACAAGATGGAGCTAACCGATTCTGTGCCGTTGCGTTCCAGCCCGTATCGCCTTGCCCCGCCCAAGATGGCTGAACTTCGGAAGATCATCGATAAGATGTTGGAAGAAGGTGTAATCCAACCCTCTATCTCTACCTACTCATCCCCTGTATTTCTTGTGCCAAAACCTAACGGTGGTTTTCGGCCGGTGGTCGACTATAGGGCTCTTAATCAAAAGGTTGTTTTACAATCCATCCCTTTGCCCGACCTTCATACATGCTTTAGTTGGTTTCGCAACGCAAAGGTGTTCACGATCCTCGATTTAAATTCTTCTTACTTCCAAATTCCCCTCGCTCCGGAATCCAGGCATGTTACTGCTGTTTCCACTGACTGGAACCTGTTTGAGTATGCCCGTGTCCCGTTTGGCCTATCCACCGGAGCCGCTGTGTTGAGCAGACTTCTGGACAAGGTGTTTTCAGAAATTAAATTCAAATTTGTGTACCACCATCTTGACGATGTGGTGATCTATTCTGAGTCCTTCGAGGAACACGTTGATCATCTGAAGGTTGTACTTGATCGGTTGCGTGACGCTGGCCTTATCGTCAAATTGTCCAAGGTTTCCTTTGCCAAGCCCAAAATTTCATTCTTGGGTCATATTGTTTCCGCATCTGGTATCTCCGTGGACCAGTCTCGTACGCAGGCCATCAGAGATTTTAAACCACCCAAGAACGCCAAGGGTGTTGCTCGTTATATTGGTATGGTGAACTTCTTCCGTAAGTTCATCAGTAACTTTGCCGACCGTGCTGCTCCTCTAAATCAATTACGCAAAAAGGCTGTGAAGTTTGAGTGGGGTCCCTCTCAGCAGGCAGCCTTCGAAGATCTTAAGCTTGCGCTCTCTATCGCCCCTGTGTTAGCCATTCCGGATTTTGGGAAGCAGTTCATTGTGCAGACTGATGCGTCTGGTCGTGGTGTTGGTTGTGTCCTACTGCAAGAGTCTGATCTGGGTAGGCAACCCGTTGCATACGCTTCTCGTACCTTAACGGACGCAGAGAGGAAGTATTCCATATACGAAGTTGAGGGTTTAGCAGTGTTGTTCGCCCTGGAAAAATTCTGTATGTATCTTGAGCACACTAAGTTTCTCCTTGAGACCGATAACAAGGCCTTGAGCTGGGTGTTAGGGAAACCCCGTAAAACTGGTAGGATTGCCAGATGGGCAACTAGGATTCTGTCATTCCAGTTCACGGTCCACCATATTCGTGGGCCCGAAAATGCGGTTGCTGATTCATTAAGCCGCATGCATGAGGAAACTGCCGAAGAGGATATTCAAGGATGTGAACCCGTAAACTTTGTATCTCCTGTAAATTATGTCAATGTCGTTCTCAGCAATTCCCCTGTGCTTTTTGAAGATGTGAGGAGATTCCAGAAAGAAGATCCTTCCTTATCTAGCCTAATTGACCGAATCAATTCTGGTGATGTGATCAAGCCCTACTCTCTAAAGGATGGTGTATTGTGTTGTTCGTCTCGTCATGACCGTCTACCTAAAATTGTGCTCCCGTCGGTACTCATTCCGGAAATCTTTCGTTACTATCACGAATCTCCTATTGGTGGCCACCTAGGATTATTCAAGACCCGAGCTAAAATCAGACAGTTCTTCATTTGGCAAAGTATGGATGGCGACATCAGGAGGCTCATGAGAAATTGTGCTTCATGTAGTATTAGCAAACCTCCGGTTTCTACTAAGGTTGGCCTGTTGTCATCTGAACCGGCATCTAGACCCATTGATAGGCTTTTTATCGACCATGTTGGCCCGTTCCCTCGCTCTGGTCGGGGAAACCAATTTGCGCTTGTTTGCACTGACGGTTTCACCCGGTTTAGTTGGATATTCCCCACCAGACAGGCTACGACCAGTTCCGTCATAAAGTGTCTTAATTCCATCTTTTCATCTTTTGGGCCATGTCAGTTCCTGGTGTCAGATAATGCCAAGTGCTTTGTATCTCATCAGTTCCGTCAATTCTTATTTGATTACGCTATTTCTCATGTAACCACCACTCCCTATTTTCCTAACCCGTCTCTCGCTGAGCGAGTCAATCGTAATCTCCGTTCTGCTCTGATTGCATTCCACCACGACGACCATTCCAAGTGGGATTCTAATTTGCATTGGCTCAATTTTGCTTTCAACACCGACGTGCATGAGAGCACGCAAGCCACCCCTTTTTCGTTAATGTTTTCGTTTATGGCTAATTCTCCGTTGTCTAATCTGTGGAACCTGCACGATCTCCTTCCAGACAGTTTCACGCCCGAGGATATGAGGGCGAAATTCGACAAGGCTAGAGAGAATATTAAGGTATCACATGACCAACTTGCCAAGTGACACAATGCCTGTCGCAAGCCAGCTGATTTGGAAATTGGAGATGTTGTGTACGTCCCCAATTTCAAGCCCAAGGGCGTCAGTAAACTAGTTTCTAGCAAGTTGACCCCTCGTTTCAAGGGCCCCTGTTATGTAGAGGCATTCTTGACTCCCGTTACCGTTCTTATTCGAAACCCTAAAGCCAACAAAATATCCAGAGTGCATCTCTCGCACATAAAACGAGGTGGAGAGAATTGTAATGAGGAAATGCTACCATAAATTTTGTAAATCGATTTTTGTATATTGTAGAGTATCCCTAACCTTCATTGAAGCCTTCAGGCATCTGTTCCTTCTGGAATTTTGAATTGGGTTTTAAAAACTCTAGTGGGATACAACTTGTAACTGTTGGGTAATTCCCATTTTATGGTAAATTGTAAAATTGAAACTAATTTTGATGTTTTCATAAAATATGCTAGCATGTAAGTTGGACTCGGTGGGAAACCTAACTCATGGTGATCTTGTATACCTGTTTCCTTGGGAATTGGAGTGGTCATTCCTCTACCGTAGCTCTTGCTAAATGTATAGTCGTTCAACTCGCATATTATTGAAATGTACCACTAGTCTGTAAAAAAGTAACCTTGTTATTTAATTAACTATTGTGAGCACGGATCCAGGGTATGGTCAGGATTTTCCTTCTTCATTTAAATTCAACTTTGTTTATCTTTTATAAACTGTGTTAAGAATTAGTAATTTCTGTAAACCTTTATTTTTGAAATTAGATTAACTTCTGTTTTGTAAATGGCTGGCCATTCGTCGCATGATATCTGGCACATTGCTTCCACCTACTTCGTCTAAAGCTAACAACATTGGACTTATCGAAAATTTACCTAACGTGTCTCCGACTATGAAAGCACTGCAGGTGCTGGTGTTCTGCGTTTCTGAAGACTTATGGACACAGTGAAGCTGTTAACTAAGTGGTTTGCGAGGTGATCAATTATCCCTTCACTGATAATCTGACCCTACACTCTTCCTAACCAAAACGATGTGGTTTTTGTCCATCAATTTGAGTTAACTGGTGAACATTATATTCTGGAAACATGCTTGGTGAATCGACCAGTTATGGAGTACTACCTATGCCTAGGCATATTCGTGAACGGTGTCCACGCTTAAGGGAGGGAGACTGTTACGTGCAATGCCCGTACCAACGTTTTAAAATTTGTATCTCCCCTATATTCATGTGTCCCCGACTTAAAAGGACCGCCTGATGGCTTGGTTCCGCTTGTGAACACGAGATGGTAGTATCTATCGGACTTCGACGTCCCTAGCCGGAGTTGTAACTTCTACCGCTAGAGTGTGTTTGTGGTGCCTTCTGGTATCATCCTAATCGAGACATATTTGAAGGATATTGTATTCTACGTCACTGAACAAAAGACTGTATGTACATAATACCGCCAAATTAATTACATAATATGCACATTGTTACTTGATGTGTCATGCTGTGATTGGTCATTTACAATTAACATGAATGCAGTGCGGTATTTGACTTTGTATTTTCCGCCATGTTGTCATCTGATAGTCTGTCGTAAAAAAAAGGAAGAAGCCAGCTGGTGTGAAAGAGTATCTCTCCGTCTGCTGGGGGCTTCGCCCCTAGCCTCTACGAAATATGATATATTAAAAGGAAACTAAGGAAATGCCTGTGCTCCTAGGCTATTATTTCTTAATTTGCCGTGAAGATGACGTGTGGTCTGTTTATTTACTGGCTACAAGAAGGAAAGCCTCGTGGGTGACCGAAGCGGCTTGAGTGTACTTCCGCAGCAATGTTCAGGCAGTTCATATCTTTTATATTATTTAAAATGTGTTAATTATTTTATTTTTATTGTGTCTCCACAGAGAAGTTTTAAGGTACGTTATTATTTTTAATATATTATTTTGGGATCTCCGATATTGGCCTTATATTAATTTTTTTAATTCTGTATTTTGTTTCGCCTGGTAGGCCTAATATTTCTGTTTGTCAACGTTACCAGATATGTACATTTTATTCTTTTCCTTCGTACCTTTCTGGAGACACGTTTCTAGTTTATTTTACGTTGTAAATTTGTATTTATTTAGTTTTTGGTAGTCTTTGGGATAGCCCTATTATTTATTTATTTTACGATCCGTTCCAGTCTAAAAAGCCTCTTGTCAATAGTGTTTAGGCGTAATTCTTTCCTCCCTTTTGTTCTCTCTGGTGATTTTAAATTAATTTTATGCTAATTGTTTGCCGTAATTCGATTTGACATGCGGTCGTCTGATTGGGTGGCCATGTTTGTTTTTTGTTTGGCCCGAGTTCATTCTGGTCTTGGGAGTGCATTCTCTAGGCGTCGAGCGGGACAATCAAACGTGTTGTGGTGTTAGCTTATATGTTTTTTTATTAACCTTGTTAGTTTAACTTTGTGTTTTAGGTGAACGTTCCTGTTTTTTTCTCCGTCACGAATGTTGTGGATTTCTTAATTGATCTTATTTTATTTTATTAATTTAATTTTAAATTTCTCGTTTCATCGAAGCTTTTGATGTCTGCATGTCGGGTCGGTATTACATACCTGAGTAAATTATCAAGTCCTTTCGCATTTGGTAATACCTGTATTCCTGTTTTTTTTAATCTCTTGGGCATTATTATTAAATTTTTAAATTAAATGTTTTCATTTAGCTCAGCAAGCATGTTAAACCGTCTCTTGCCTACTTATGTAAATAACTTATGTTGGCCTTAAGCCATATGCATCACCAGATAGATTATGTCCTGGCCATAGAGTTTCTTCTTTTTTTAATGACTTTGTTAAATTTTTATTTTTATTTGCCCCTTTTAGTGATTAAATTTTCTTTTAAATTTTAAGCATCTGTTGTGGCATTATTTCGTCGGCAGAAATTCTATTAGTTATCGTAGGGTGTCTGTAGACGAGCCTGTGCCTTCCCCTCTTCTCCATCTTCCTTCCACCGTTAGGTGTTCTTCTGTTGGGGCATGTCATCTGGAGGTGATTTTTCTGTTGAAGCGATGCGTACCTCTCAGAAAGGTAAGTAGGCCCATCCACCCTGGCCATCCCCGGTGTCAATACCTATGTACTATTTACCTTAAATTCACACATACAGATCTTACATGGCGAGGCCGTAAACAGTAATCATGTGTGCTGTTATGTATGAGTTTCATGAAGGACTGTCTCGCATTCTGGTGGCCCATCTTTTGTCTCGTGGACGCCTTAAGCAAACATGCCCTGTACAAGCGCTCACCCATCTCTTGAAGACAAATGGGAATTCACCAGCGCTACCAAATTCTGGACTTTGTGTATCGAGACATTTTAGTGCCCAACAGCATCCGACAATCCCGTCATATTTCCCTGTACCTTAAACTCTCAATTACTTATATTCTACCCCCTTTGTGACCTCTGATACGCCTGCCTGGAAGACCAGATCTCCCACGCACCAAATACCTCCCTTGCTCATTTGATAGGCTGGCTCGCCAGCTAAACACACCCACTTTAAGACACATATTTTCATAGACTATGTATATTATACGTCCCGTATAATCTGTTTTCCTTACCATCCTCCAGCACATATGCTGTTTTGCCAATCCGTTTGGAGACTACAAATGTGTCTGTGTCACCTGCTTCCAACTTTGCAAGTGGCTCCCTTAAATGAACGTCATCACGGTGCTCTACTTACCTATTTCTCAGTGTCTGTAACGATGCCCTGTTGCTACTGTCCACACATGCACATAATAAAATACCGTCCTCTGCTTTGACAACAGGATAATCCCTACATAAATGAGTGTCCCTTGATAGCATATCTGCAAGAATGGTATATTTACGTTTAATATATTTAACTGTGAATTCGTATTCCTGCAGTGCAAGAATCCATCTACTAACTCTGTTAGAACTGAGTTTACAAGTCCTCATATACAGTAATGCATGGAGATCTGTATGGATCTCAAATTTCCCCCCTACTAAATACATTCTAAATTTCCCTAAACTGAAAACAATACCTAAAAGCTCTAACTCGGTAATAGTGTATCTTTTCTCTGCTGCCGTAAGTCCTCGCGAGGCTAAAGATACAATGCACAGATTACCCTCTTCATCTCTCTGACACAATACCCCAGCAATACCTATATGCGAAGCATCCGTCATAACCACATATTCCTTATCTTTCAAAGGATATTTCAGCACTACAGCCTTCTCGAAACCTTCCTTCAGCGCTCTAAAAGCCTGATCATGCTTGGGCTCCCATCTCAACCGATTACCACTTTTAAGCAATTCCCTGAATGGTTCTACTAACCCTGAGTATTTAAGAACGAACCTTCTGAAAAGTTGCAAATTCCCAGGTATGTTTTCAACTGTTTAACATTCTGTGGCACCTCTGCATTAAGTATTTTATTAACCCTACTTTCCTCTGGTGTTACACCTCTACTCGACACTCTATGACCTAAAAATGTCACTTCTGACTGACAGAATAACGACTTAGACAGTTTCAAAGTGAACCCTGCCTGATCTAACTTCTGAAAAACAATATCTAAATGACGTAGATGCTCCTCAAAACTGCGTGAACTAATTACCATATCATCAATGTAAATGGTTACAAACTCTCCTGTGTCATCACCTAATGCGGTGTTTAATGCTCTGATTAAAGCAGCTGAACTACTCTTTAAACCATAAGGTGTTCTACAAAATTGATAAAGGTTATATTTATGACTAAAAGCTGTAAATGGTCTATCTTCATACATAAGTGGCACTTGCCAGAAACTGGAACTCAAATCTACACAAGTGAAGTACTTCTTACCCTCAAATGTCTGCATCAACTCCTCTATAGACATGGACTTCAGCTGGTCTGAACTGATTCTACTGTTAACTAAACGAGCGTCTAAACAAATACGGACTGTGCCATCTACCTTCGGCACGGTGATCAAAGAATTAACATATGGACTGTTGGAGTGCTCAATAATGCCATCTTCAAGCATCTGGTTAATTTGTGCCTCAACTGCACTCCGATAAGCAAAAGGTACAGAATATCTATGTCCTGTGAATACTGATCTATCAATAACGTTCAACGAATGTGTGTAGCAATTGGCCTTACCAATGCGATCCTCAAAAACTCTCCTATTACACAATAACACATCATAGAGCAGAACACACTGTTCTTCCTCCATATTTCCCTGAAATGCAGCTTCACGTAATGAGTCCTCTAGTCTACCGTTCGTAATCACACTGCCCACAAAACTTGGAGAATCCCGCTCTACGGCTGGCGATATCTCATTCAAAGTACAACTCACACCTACAACACTACTTCTCTGAACATTGTCGTTGAACGCTACTTCTACTTGAGAATCATCCCATTTAAATTTCAGACTTCCCACCTCATAACATATGTTACCAGACACTCTACTTAGCCAATCTGAACCCAAAATAACACTGAATACTAAATTTGGAATTACAAGACAAATCTGCTTTTCTACATGATTATTAATTTTAATGTCTACTAAAACTTGCTTAGAAATTACTTTAGACCTCTTCCCAACAGCTGTAATAACAAAAGTGCTTTTAATTGGCATCTCCTCAAAATGTATTGCAGTTCCTTTCATTTTATCGTAAAATGCACTACTTATGCAACTCTTCATGCAACCACTATCAGTTAAAACATCCGTGTACGCCTCGGACACGTTAAGTTTAACAATGGGGCTCTTACTAGCCACCTCCTGAATAATACCATCATCATTTAGTTGACGTAATAATTCACTTCTTACATTTAGGTCATAGGGTTCCTGTATAAGTGTATGGACCGGGCACGTTACAGACTGAGATTCTGACTTTACATCGCAGCCTGGTTCGCGTTTAAAGTACCGCTACTGCTTGGTGTAGTACTACTCACTACTGCACTGGTCTGGTTGTTCTAGGCTGTGTTAACGGTATTTCTCTGTTCGTTATTACCATTGAGCTTATCCCTTCCTTGAACCCTGTTCTGGTTATAATTAATTATTATTATAATTCCTCCCTTGGTTACCCCTGAAATCATTATTTCGGCCTTGATTTCCCCAGAAATCATTATTTCTACCTTGGTACTGCGTACCATATCCATTTCCTCTGTACTGATTTTGCTGGTTGTTATTATGATTTTGGTTCCCCCTATTTTGGATATTGGCTCCTTCACCACTGTTCCCCTGAACATCCCGATTCCTATTCTCATTAGGCCTATTATAATGGTTTCCCTGGTTCCTACTGAAATTCTCCTCGTATCCACATCTTCCCAGAGCATCGAATGTACTTAATAGATTTTCCACTTGCGAAATAGATTTAACATTTTGGATACAGGCAGCTTCTTTGATTCTATATGGAAAATGTCTTAGTAATAGCCTGACTACATCACTCTCCTCCCTCAAACCATCCAGATATTTGCACGTCAATACCTGTCCTAAAAAGTATTCTGTCATAGTATAACTTCCTTTCGGGTTATATTTCCCACACACGATTCCCTTCCGATGCTTCAACTTTATCACTTAATTTAGCCTGTTTCTACCCAATCTATCTAATACTTTGATTATTCTTCTGATTTAAATCATTCACTTCAGTAATTATTTCTGCATGTACTTTATCAATTCTACCCCCAGCTGTTCTTTAACCTCCTTAGTTGCTACCTGAAGTTTATCAATTTCTCCCCTCAATTGCTTTTTGACCTGCTGTGTTTCAAGTTGCACCAGTTCTTTTAAATTTTCAGCCTGTGTACTGATTCTAATTTCCAACTCCTCCTGTACCTTTCCTAACTTTCTATCTACATCTGCAATAATCTCCTTAGCTTTCTCTTCCATCGCCCCTTTGATCTCACCTCTAATCAGCTCAAATTTATCACTAATTTCCCTACTGTTTTCATCCAATTTAGCGTTTAAAGCATCTGTACTCTTTTTTATTTTCCTTACTATTTTGTTCAAGTTTAGCATTTAAATTATCTGTACTTTCTTTATTTTCTTTACTATTTTGTTCAAGTTTAGCATTATTCAGTTCAAGTTTAGCGTTTAAAGCGTCTGTGCTAATTTTATTTTGTTGCATGAACTGAAGAAGCAAACTCTCTAACCATGCTTGACTGTTATGATTACCCCCCTCAGTATCGGGATTTACCTCCGACATCCCTGTGCAGCTTTCATTCTCAAGACTAGCCATACTGCTCGTATCTTCACTATCCAACTGGTGACCACTACGTAACTTCATCTCTTCCTCAACACTACCCATGCTGAAACACACCTACAAATAAAAGACCCCCAAAATACAGGCACAGAAATATATACTCTTCTCCTTCCACAAATGTTATTAGGTTTTCGACCCTACGTTGGGCGCCAAATGTAACGCTTTTGCTCCACGTTGAGCGCACAAATGTAACGCTTCTACTGGGGTGAGTGATGCTAAACTACAACAAGTCCCACGTTTTGCGGGCACGTGTAACTGTTTTACTAGTGTCCCCACTGTTGGGTGACAAATTAACGTTTATTCTGACTAAGATAAGTTGTATTAATGGGCGCCAAGACCTCAACACGACGTTGAAATCAAAATTTATATTTATAAACTCCTAGCTTGGGCAGAACACATTTAAGAATCTTGACACTCAGACCGTGGTATGATTGGATCATTAACCCAACTAACAATTGTATCCGGAGAAGGAATTACGTCTATATCTAATGCTACCTACTGAAAGCAAAGATTGCATAGTATAAGAAAAGAATTTATTACATATAAGAAAACAAGTAGTGGCAAATTTTAATATTGATAATAATAATAATGTAAAATGGAGCATAACGATTTTAATTTTACCACTGGAAAATTACGTGACGTTGGAGACGGATGAATTATTGAATTTACTACTATTTCCAACCTAAGAAGTTACTGAAATTCTGATTCTGAGACCATGAAAAGAGAGATGACGTAGTTCTGTGTCAGTCGCGCTTACCATTGGAAATAGCAGTAGCATTTCCCTCGTACGTGATGAATCAAGAGAGCTTCCATCAGCCTCTTGGACGTCGCCATCTTCTTCGTTTCTTGCGGAGATAGGTGTTAAAAGGATGAAGTTAAATGCTTGATAGTGGTGGATCCAATATCCGTTAGCCACCTACATTGACTCCCTGTTCACAAGAGCTCGCGTATTTCTCATGACTAATTTGTCAGTTGAGAGTAGCAGTACTGAAATGTTCGCCATCGAACACGAGTACGAAGTCCGTAGACTATGCAAAAATACAATGTTCAAGTTACGGTCCGAACACAACGGAACCTACGAAACGAGCGTCCACCTCGGACAAGTTTTACAATGTTAATGGTCCCCTCTTCACTGCGCGCGCTCACTATATGCACTCGCCGGCCGTTCCCCTCCAGTGTACCACCTCCCTGTGGTCCGGTCTCCTCTGATTGGCTGTGACCCCACGCGAGACTCCCGTCATTAAGTTCTTTGCACACTGTAAATTTTCCGTTCCACTCCAATTCGCCTGTTCTTGAAACAGCTAGTTGTAAATGTTCCTCGGTTACATCATCGCTTCACGACAAGATTATTCCTGTAGCCGAATTCCCGAGGACTCATCTCTCTCTCCATAAGCCCTTAACTGAATAAAATCCGTGAATCTCCGCAATCAAATAATTTACTGTGATAATATCGATCGGAATAATCCGCTTGATAGTGTTTTCTATAAAATCGAAAACCTATCTGTATAGTTATAATCTTTAAAGATTAAGCTCCAAAAAATCCATTAATAATAATAATAAGTTAAATGAAAATTATCTTGGCTGAATAAGTTGCCGCGTAAACAAACATTGAATGGCTTTATACCCTCGAAAAACACGTTACAGTGTAATCAAATAATTCCAAACCGAACGCATGGTCGGATTTTGATAAACGAGGTGTCGAGGCTGACATACCCTTTTTCCAAAATTCAAAAAATGTTGACACATAGCCTACATTCCTGGTTACTTTGTAACGAGGTGTAATCAAAAATTCCAAACCAAACGCATTGTCGGATTTTGATAAATGAGGTGTCGAGGCTGACACCCCCTTTTTCCACAATTCCAAAAATGTTGACCCACAGCCCACTTTCCTGGTGACGTCACCTACTAATCTGGCAAATTCGATATCTCCCGAATGCATGGTCGGAGTTTGACAAATGAGGTGTCGAGGCTGACACCCCCTTTTTTTTTTCCAAAATTCCAAAAATGTTGACCCATAGCCTACTTTTCTAGTACGTCACCTACTAACCTGGCAAAGCCGATATCTCCCGAGTGCATGGTCGGAGATTGACAAATGAGGTGTCGTTGAACTCGGGCTGACACCCCCATTTTCCTAAATTCCAAAACTGTTGTTCCCTAGCCTACTATCCTGGTGACGTCGTCACAAAGTAACCTGGCAAAGCCGATATCTCCCGAATGCATGGTCGGAATTTGACAAATGAGGTGTCGTTGAAATTGGGCTGACACCCCCCTTTTCCCAAATTCCAAAAATGTTGACCCATAGCCTACTTTCCGGGTTACGTCGAGATTGGAAGAGAACGAGAGTTAACCAAGTGAGGTCGACAGGAAAGAAGATTGAGAGGAGCCCGGCACAAGTGAGTGAAAGCAATGCCGAACACAGCTGAGGCCCTGTGATTGCTAAACCACGTTCTACTAGATGTGAGCCCCCTGGAAAGAAACTTGAAACATGACTGCTGGGCATTGACCAAGATAATAGCCATGCTTGCATTAGTTAATATTTGAGTGAACCCTAAATCACAGAGGCTTACGCCATGGATTGTAGCAGACAATCGAACTCGAGATACTTTATGCCAAAGCCCAGCGCGCTAACCAGTTAGCTAAGGGATGTAGAACAGTGTTGGCTGCTAAAACCTGTCGCACTTTTCCTGGGGGAATGATTAAATGAATAATCGAAGAAATGATAGTGGAAAGTGTTGCTTGATTGAGTGATCAGGGAATGGAATGAATGAACCCCCTCACTTAGCAATGGAATGTAAAACACTGCTGACTGCTAAAGCCTGTCGCACTTTGCTGAGATATGATTAAATGAATGACAGATGAAATGATTGTGCAAATAATTGCTTGATTGATCAGTCAGGGAATGGAATGAGTAAATTCTCCATTAAACTTTGAGGATATGAAACAGTGCAGGCTGATAAAGCCTGTCACACTCTCCTAGGATAATAATTAATTGAATGTCAGATGAAATTAAATGATTGTGGAGATTGTTGCTAGAATGGAATAGTGACAGTGGAAAAACCGGTGTAGCTCGAGATTGGAAGAGAACAAGAGTTAACCAAGTGAGGTCGACAGGAAAGAAGATTGAGAGGAGCCCGACACAAGTAAGTGAATGCAATGCCGAACACAGCTGGAGCCCTGTGATTGCTTACACACGTTCAACGAGATGCGAGCTCCAGGTGAGAAACTTGAAACGCAACTGCTTGCACGCATGTAGCGTAACCTTGAGCTAATGAAAACTGCAACTCCAGCATGATGACGGTGTTAAATTTTACATTCTCTAAACATGCTACATGTTAGATTGCATGTGTGTACTGCAGTATGAATTATTGAATATTAAAATGAAATCAACTGTGAATCTATTGAAAAGGAAATGTCTTGGCGTTTGCCTGGTAGTGAAAATGGAAAAATCACGAAAACCCCATTTTTAAGAGAAGGAAATACACTCCTGAATCACTTTTGTAGTGTAGCGGTTAGCATGATTAGCTAGCGCTCCCAGAGGTTCTGGGATTGATTCCCGTCTCTGTCAAGAAATTTAAAAAGTTGTATGAGAATTGGAACGAGGTTTACTCAGCTTTAGCCCAGGCCCAAATGAGTAGAAAGAATTCGATTCACACTTTAGCTATTCTTGAAGTGTTTTTCAGTGATTTCTCACATTGTCTTTGAGCAAAATGCTGTGATGTTACCATAAGGCCACGGCAGTCTCCTTGCTAGAATTAAATGACTACAGGGAAACTGTCATTGCCGGAGAAAAGAAAAAACTATATCTCATCGCTTTGTTCAGCATAAATTAGCATGATTAGCTGGCGCTCTCAGAGGTTCTGGGATTGATTCCCGGCTCTGTCAACAAATTTAAAAGTTGTATGAGAATTGGACTGAGGTCTACTCAGCTTTAGCCCAGACCCAGAAACTGTCATTGCCGGAGAAAAGAAAAAACTATATCTCATCACTTTGTTCAGCATAAATTAGCATGATTAGCTAGCGCTCCCGGAGTTTCCGGGTTTGATTTCCGGCTCTGTCAAGAAATTTAAAAGTTGTATGAGAATTGAAACAAAGTCTACTCAGCTTTAGCCCAGACCCAGATGAGTAGAGAGAATTCGATTCACACTTTAGCTATTCTTGAAGTGGTTTTCAGTGATTTCTCACATTGCCTTTGAGCAAAATGTTGTGATGATACCTGGAATGTAAAACACTGCTGACTGCTAAAGCCTGTCGCACTTTCCTGAGACATGATTAAATGAATGACAGATGAAATGATTGTGCAAATTATAGCTTGATTGATCAGTCAGGGAATGAAATGAGTAAAGTCTCAATTAAACTGGCAGGATATGAAATAGTGCTGGTTGCTAAAGCCTGTCACACTCTCCTATGATAATGATTAATTGAATGTCAGATGAAATAAAATGATTGTGGAGATTGTTGCTAGAATGGAATAGTGACAGTGGAAAAACCGGTGTAGCTCGAGATTGGAAGAGAACAAGAGTTAACCAAGTGAGATCGACAGTAAAGAAGATTGAGAGGAGCCCGGCACAAGTAAGTGAATGCAATGCCGAACACAGCTGGAGCCCTGTGATTGCTTACACACGTTCAACGAGATGCGAGCTCCAGGTGAGAAACTTGAAACGCAACTGCTTGCACGCATGTAGCGTAACCTTGAGCTAATGAAAACTGCAACTCCAGCATAATGACGGTGTTAAATTGTACATTCTCTAACCATGCTACATGTTAGATTGAATGTATGTACTGCTGTATGAATTATTGAATATTAAAGTGAAATCAACTGTGAATCTATTGAAAAGGAATTGTCTCGGCGTTTGCCTGGTAGTGAAAATGGAAAAATCATGAAAAAAAACATTTTAAGAGAAGGAAATTCCTCCTGAATCACTTTTGTAGTGTAGCGGTCAGCATGATTAGCTAGCGCTCCCAGAGGTTCTGGGTTTGATTCCCGGCTCTGTCGAGAAATTTAAATGTTGTATGAGAATTGGAACGAGGTCTACTCAGCTTTAGCCCAGACCCAAATGAGTAGAGAGAATTCGATTAACACTTTAGCTATTCTTGAAGTGGTTTTCAGTGATTTCTCACATTGTCTTTGAGCAAAATACTGTGATGATACCATAAGGCCACGGCAGTCTCCTTGCTAGAATGAAATGACGACAGGGGAAACTGTCATTGCCAGAGAAAAGAAAAAACTGTATCTCATTGCTTTGTTCAGCACAAATCTCGCATGGAGTGACTGGGATTTGAACTATGGACTCAGTAGTGAGAGGCTAGCATGCTTTTGCCTAAGCCATAGAGGCTTTAATATGCGAGTGGCATACACCAAGTCTCTGAGCCACATGAATGAATTCCACCATTCTTGAAGGATGTCACATGACGTCACCATCATGATTACCTGGCGCTCTCAGAGGTTCTGGGTTTAGTTCCCGCCTCTGTCAAGAAATTATAAGTTGTATGAGAATTGGACTGTTGTCTACTCAGCTTTAGCCTAGACCCAGAAACTGTCATTGCCGGAGAAAAGAAAAAACTATATCTCATCGCTTTGTTCGGCATAAATTAGCATGATTAGCTAGCGCTCCCAGAGGTTCTGGGTTTGATTCCCGCCTCTGTCAAGAAATTTAAAAGTTGCATGAGAATTGGAACGAGGTCTACTCAGCTTTAGCCCAGACCCAAATGGGTAGAGAGAATTCAATTCACACTTTAGGTATTCTTGAAGTGGTTTTCAGTGATTTCTCACATTGTCTCTGAGCAAAATGCTGTGATGATACCATAAGGACACGGCAGTCTCCTTTACACTTCCTTGCCAAATAATTTCACTCTTTCAATCCCAGGTTAACAGGATAGAAAATAGAGAGGAGTTTTGATACAAGCAATGCTAGACATTGCTAGGACCTTGTGATTGCCAATCCTGCATTCCACTAGATGTGAGCCCTCAGATTTTGTAAAGGATGAACTAGGTAATACAGTTTCTTTATTTCATCGCTTAGCAACAGTTAACTCATAGCTAAGATCTTGAAACAGGGTGTGGTATTGCAATACAAGCTATTGTGTTTGAAAAAAGCTGATATTGTAGATAAGTGAAAACGGAAAACTTATTAAGAATGTCATTTCCGTTTGACGTGCCATGTCATGTAAATTGTTTTTTGCAAGCTTGCAATATTGAACACTATAAATGCAAGGTCATAGCTATCATCGACACTCATTAGTCTCTCATTACCGGCGATTAATGCTGCAGCCTTATCATTTATTATAAACAACTTGAGAAAGCAGTGGCGTTACTTGGAGCAAAAAGAAAACAGTTTAAATATAAATCAACGTGTATGCCATGAATGAATGGATTGATTGATTGGTTTATTTACAGATAATTGGTTGTACCTAATCCAGTTGGCAACAACGATTATTATTAAAGGTGAGTACCTCTTTTAATTAGATGGCACTGGCAATACAAGTTTGTAAATCCGTGTTAAAACGACTTGACCATTTCATCCAGTGTTCATGTACATGACTAGATGCCATTGACAATACAAGTTTGAAAATCCATAGATTACTTGCAAGCGTAGCTACTTGTATACTTAAAATATTCATTGCATGTCAGCCGTCGATTAGCTTTGTCTACTAGACTCTACATCTTCCTGTGAAACAAAGTGCAAGCGCTACTATAAAGTTCTCTTAGGTATTCAAGGTTCCTTCTTTTTTTTATGGTTAATAAGCGTTTACAGTTTGACTCATCCTTTTGAGAAGCGTATCGTATGTTAGCCACGTACTTATAAGATTTGCAGGATCCGCCTACCGTAGTTATTGTACGTTCTAATGCACATTTAAAAACTTAAAATTGCACATGGGAGTGACATTGTCTTTTATATGAATACTGAAAATGATAATGAGGGGACTCACTGGAGCGATGTACACTCAGACTCGTGATGTAAAACTGAGAATAGGAAGGTTCGATTCCCACTCAGTCATTCTGGCTTTCTCATTTCTACTGTACTCAAGGCAAATGCATGGATGGTTCCTAACGTAAGGCTACGATGGCACTACTATTTCGTGAATCCTTGTTGAAACAACTTAACCATTTGTAATCTACACCTCGTGGTGTTGCGGCTAGTGTTCTTGGTTATCACTCTAGAGGTGTGGGTTTGATTCTCGATGTGCAAAATAAAATTCTGATGTGAGGGCTGGAACGAGGTACGCTCAGACTCGTGAGGTAAAACTGAAAAGAGGAGGGTTCGATTCCCACTCAGTCATTCAGGCTTTCTCATTTCTACTGTACTCCAGACAAATGCAGGGATGGCTCCTAACTTAAGGCTACGGTGGCACTACTATTTTGTGAATCCGTGTTGAAACAACTTGACCATTTGTAATCTACACCTCGTGGTGTAGCGGCTAGTGTTCTTGGTTATCGCCCTAGAGGTGTGGGTTCGATTCCCAATGTGCAGAATAAAATTCTGATGTGAGGGCTGGAACGAGGTACACTCGGACTCGTGAGGTAAAACTGAGAAGAGGAGGGCTCGATTCCCACTCAGTCATTCTGGCTTCTCATTTCTACTGTACTCTAGGCAAATCAAGGATGGTTCCTAACTTAAAGCTACGGTGGCAATACTTTTTTGTGAATCCGTGTTGAAACAACTTGACCATTTGTAATTTGATTAACGCTTTATTCAATGTCAATGTTGACAACTAAATGCCATTGACAATACTATTTTGCAAATCCATGTTAAAACAACTAGACCATTTATGATTTGATTAAACGTTCTATCCAGTGTCAGTATTGATAACTAGTTGCCATCGACAATGCATGTTTGCAAATTCGTGTTAAAACAACTTAACCATTTCTAAATTGACTAACACTCTATCTAGTATTCATGTTCATGACTAGATGCCACTGGCAATACTATTTTGTGGATGCGTGTTGAAACAACTTGACCATTCGTAATTTGATTAACGCTCTATAAATGTATTGATTAATCATTTGATTCCGTGTTAAAACAACTTAACCATTTGTGTTTTGATTAACAGTCTATCTAGTATCCATGTTCATGACTAGATGTCACTGACAATACTATTTTGTGAATCCATGTTAAAACGACTTGACCATTTGTGATTTGATCAAACGTTCTATCAAGTGTCCATGTTCACTACTAAATGTCGCTGACAATACTATTTTGCAAATCCGTGTTAAAATGACTAGACCATTTATGATCTGATTAACACTCTATCAAGTGTCAATGTTCACTACTAGATGTCGCTAACAATACTATTTTGAGAATCAGTGTTAAAACAACTTGACCATTTATGATTTGATTAACACTTTATCAAGTGTCAATGTTCACTACTAGATGTCGTTGACAATATTATTTTGCGAATCCGTGTTAAACGACTTGACCATATATGAAACAGTGTCAGCGGCTAAAGCCTGTCACACTCTCCTGGGGTAACTTAACCATTTGTAATTTTGATTAACGTTCTATCAAATGTCAATTTTCACTACTAGATGTCGCTGACAATACTATTTTGCGAATCAGTTGACTTCAAGAAGAAGATAGCAAAATGGCGGTCGTATGTATTGTGTGCTCTGAGAAATTAAAAGCGAATCAAAGGAAATTCAATTGTAAGAAGTATTGTAAATGGTGCCATATGAGTGAAGAATGTTTAAAAATGCAGAAACATGAGATCGAGCATCTGGAGACTCTCCCAAGGAAGGATCGGACATGGGTATGTGTATCGTGTGTATCGGCGTCAGTTGATCACAACCAACACACTTCTGTAGAATCATCAATTGACAGTTCTATTACGTCCAAATTTGATAAAATTCTTCGTAAACTTAACGATTTACAAACGGTATACACTGAATTGAAAACCTCTGTCCAATTCGTCAGTGATAAATTTGGCGAGTTTTCTATCGAAATGGGCAGGATGCAAACGGAAATTAAAGCCGTTACTGCAGAGGTTCAGAGGGTTAAAGGATCTAGTGTAAAGCTCCGGGAAGATGTATCAAGCCTCAAAACTGATGTTGAGGAATTGAAACAGTACTCAAGAGCGAACAATCTGAAGATTACAGGTGTTCCTTTCACGCAAGATGAAAACCTTGTGAATATTATGATGAAAATAGGCAATATTCTGGATGTGCCTATTCAGGAACAGAAAATTGACACCATTCATTGAGTGTCCTCCTACAATAAAAACTCTCCAAAGCCCATCGTTGTGCGTTTTGTTCAGAGAACCAGGAAGGATGCTCTTCTAGTAGCTGCTAGACGCCTCAAGAAATTGAGCACTTGTCTGCTAGGATTTCGTGGCCCTCAGGTTAATTACAATGGAGATCATATTTCGAGTGTGGTAAATTCATTTCCTCACTAATTTCTATCCCATCTTTGAGGATAATGTACCTTAATGCTAGAAGCTTACGAAATGGGAAATTAGAAATGATTGCTGATCGACTGGATGCTATTCAGAATGTAGATTTTGTTGTCATTTCTGAGACGTGGCTGTCTGCAGATAATGGTGAATGTATCTTCTATAATATTTCAGATTATGAGGCTTTTCATTAATTTAGAAATTCTACCTCAAAAGATGGAGGTGGTGGAATTGCCATCTATGCAAAAAGTAACTGTTGGCAATGCAAACTGATATATAATATACAGAAAGACCATAATATCCTAGCATTAGAGTTTATAGGTCAGGTCTGAGCTACATCATTGTGACTGTTTATAATCCTATTGTGTCTTAACTGGTATCATACAAGTGCAGACTTAGAAATGATTCTTGATAACATAAAACAAAGGAATGTAATTGTTGCTGGTGACTTTAATATAAATACTCTCCGTCATGATGACTTGACTAATAATTATAAATGTTTCATGCATAGCTACGGTCTTATCTCCGGCAACACTGTATATCCCACCAGAATAAGTCATAATGGCTCACTGATTGATCATTTCCATTGCTGCATCAAGTTAAGTAATTGGAGAGTAGATAATATTATTAAAGATATCAGTGATCATAATACGTTCCTTTTCTCTTTAGACTCCTCAAAAACAGCAACCAATAATCCAAATGCACCAAAAACTTACAAATACTCACATATTGATTATACACTTGCCCTAAACTATTATGAAAGCCATACTTTTGATTTAGTAGAGGATTATGTTAATGCATCATACACAGCCTTAACTACATTTATCCAAGATGGTCTAGTCTGTGCAAGTACAGTTAGAACTGCTCAGCGTAGGAATAATAACTATCCCCTGAATCCCTGGTGCTCAACAGAACTTGTTGCATTGTGTAAGCAAAAATCACATAGTTACAACAAATTTAAAAAGTTCCCCGATAATACAATAATAAAAGAAGAGTACAGGGTTTACTGTAATAGAATAATAGTGTTGCGTGCCACCCCCTAGTGGCACTTTTGTTAACTGGATTACGGTGGGTAGGAAGCACAACACCAATTACTGCTTTAAAGAGAAGTTAGCTTTATTGCTTGCAGGAAGATACACTACTCATCAGCAAATACAAGCAATTGGAACCTTACTCTAGTTTCCTCAAGTCGAGAACACTTCCCCCTTTCACTTGTCAATGAGCCACAGAAGTTAATCCTCCCGCTAATGAGCCTGGTGGCCTTAACAGAACTACATGCAACTTCTTCCTTTTGTACACAAATTACAGTTACTTACGATAACTTGCTACGCGCAGCTTCGCTGTTCATGAGCTGGGAAACAATGTCACTGGATTTCGTAACCTCAATATCTCAGACACTCAGTGAAATCACACTCACTCAAAACACAGGCAGTCCCCCTGTATGCTTCTCACTTCCTCGCTGTCAAGAGAAACGGCTTCACTAGGGGTTTCGCAAGTCACCACACTTCTGTCTCTCAGGATAATCGCTCACACTAGCTCGTAAAACACAACAACAAATGCTTGACAGGTCGCTCTTATATAGCAGGCCGGTGACTCAATAAATGCTTCTAGACCCATCCAGGGTCCACGGATTCTCGAGGATTCCAACACTGGCTGGGTCACGAATATTCTGGACCATCCCTTTCACTTCGCAGCCCGTTGCGTAACGCGCACGTAATACACTGAGGCAGAGCACACTCAGCCCAACCCTGGGGCAGTTGTGACTCATGCGGCGAGCGATGACACAAACTCACAGCCGTAACACCACTCCCTTCCTAAAAGGCTGATCGTCCCGATCAATCATTGGTCCGTCTGTGTCCCTCTGTAGGCTGCCAGGCGATCTCGATGTACGATCTTCATCTTCGCCCTCGGGCTCCGCTGGATCCTGTAGACGACATCGTTGATCCGTTTCACGACTCGGTACGGGCCCTCCCAGGACTTCTGCAGTTTGGGTGACAGGCCTTTCTTCCGTAATGGGTTGAAGAGCCAGACCAGGTCGTCCTCGTGGAATCCGCCGGCATCCGTCTGCTGGTCGTATCGGGTCTTCATTCGGTCGGTCTCGATCCGCAGTTTCCTCCTCGCGAACGCGTGCACGTCCTCCAGTTGGTCGACCAGTTCTTGACAATACTGGCTTACCGGGACCGGATCAATCCCAGGTCGGCCGAAGGCAAGATCGACAGGTAGACGGAGCTCCCTCCCAAACATGGCCCGGGCTGGTGTGCACCCGGTGGCTTCATACACGGCGGCGCGGTAGGCCAGGAGAAATAGTGGAAGATGTTTGTCCCAATCCCTCTGGTGCTCGCTGACGACTATTCGGAGATGGTTCTCGATGGTGCGATTGAATCGCTCTACCATCCCGTCGGACTGAGGATGTAGCGGCGTTGTCCTTGTCTTCCGGATTCCCAGCAGCTGGCATAGGTTCTGGAACACCTGCGACTCGAAGTTCCTCCCTTGGTCGGAGTGCAGCTCCAGGGGTACTCCGTACCGGCTGACGAATTCCTTCACCAGGGTCTCTGCAATCGTAGCGGCTTCCTGGTTAGGGAGCGCATACGCCTCCGGCCATTTGGTGAAGTAGTCGCTGACGACCAATATGTAGCGGTTCCCTGCCTCGCTCAACGGGAATGGCCCAGCAACATCGATGGCCACTCTCTCCATGGGGCCGCCCACGTTGTAGGTCTTCAGTGGACCCCGTCGTCTTCGTCCTGGGCCCTTGCTGGCTGCGCAATCGTGGCACCTCGCGCAGTGGTTCTCCACGTCTGTTCGGCATCCGATCCAGTAGAACCGCTCTCTCAGCTTCTCCAGGGTCTTCTTTATCCCTAGGTGTCCACCAGATGATCCTCCATGGACTTCCTTCAGGACTTCCTCCGTCATAACCTTTGGAACGACGACTTGTTCCCGAGATGTCTTCCCGTCGGTGCTCTCCCAGGCGCGGCTGATGAGGCCATCCCTTACAATCAGCGAGTCCCACTGTGCCCAGTAGGACTTAAACTTTGGGCTGCAGTCACTCACAATGTTCCACCCGGGTCTGGGGACACAGGCCCTCTTCCATTCGGCTATCAGTCCCAGGTCATCATCTTCTGCTTGTGCCCGCGTGAAAGATTCGCGGCTCCAGTTCCCTTGAAGTTCCACAGTAGTCCGTCGGCACTGTATCCCGGTGTTCTCCTCCCTTCGGGCACAGAAGGTGCAGTCTTCGGGGCACGGTCTTCGTGACAGGGCGTCGGCGCTAGAATGCAGTTGGCCTTTCCTGTGCTGAATCTCAAAGTTGTACTGTTGAAGCCTCTCTAACCACCGCGCGAGTTGACCCTCGGGCTGCTTGAAGTACAGGAGCCACCGCAGGGATGCATGGTCAGTCCTGATGAGAAATTCTTGCCCGTACAGGTACTTGTGGAAGTGTTCAATGGTCTTCACGATGGCGAGCAGCTCCTTCCTGGTGACGCAGTAGTTCCTTTCTGGCTTTGACAGGGCCTTGCTGAAGTAGGCCACTACTCTCTCCTCGCTGTCCACTACTTGCGACAGGATCCCCCCTATGCCAAAGTCGCTGGCATCGGTATCGACGATGAACCTTGTTCCAGGTCTGGGGTAGGCCAGAATAGGCGCGGTGCACAGAGCCTGCTTGAGTTGTTCGAAGGCACTGTGGCATTCTGTTGTCCACGTGAAGAGTTGGTCCTTCTCAGTCAGTCGATGTAAAGGTTTGGCGATGTCGGCGAATCCTCTCACGAAGCGACGGTAATAAGTGCAGAGTCCCAGGAAGCATCGTAGTTGGGACTTGTCCTTCGGAACTGGCCACTCCCTCACAGCTGCGGTCTTTTCTGGGTCGGTGCGCACCCCTTCCTCGGAGACAATATGCCCAAGGTACTGGACCCGCTTCTGGAAGAGCTGACAATTCTTGGGGCTCAACTTCAGCTGGGCAGCCCGTAGCTTCATCAAGATCTACTTCAGGTTGCTGTAGTGCTCCTCGAAGCTTTTTCCCAGAACGATGACGTCGTCTAGGTAGATCAGGCAGGTCTTCCAGTGTAGTCCCCTCAGAATGGACTCCATTAGCCTTTCGAAGGTCGCAGGGGCGTTGCTCAGACCGAATGGCATGACGGTGAACTGCCGGAGCCCGCTGCCCACAGAGAACGCCGTTTTCTCACGGTCCTTAGGGTGGACCTCCACCTGCCAGTAGCCACTCTTCAAATCCAAGGTGGAGAACCATCTTGATCCTGATATGGTGTCCAGCGTGTCGTCGATCCGGGGTAGAGGGTAGCTGTCCTTCTTCGTGACGTCGTTCACCCGCCTGTAGTCCACGCAGAACCTGGTGGAACCGTCCTTCTTCTTCACTAGCACGACCGGAGAACTCCAAGAACTATGTGATGGCTCGATCACCCCTTGCTCCTTCATCTCTTCTACCATCCGGTCGACTTCGGCTTGCTTGGCGAGCGGGACACGTCGGAATGGGGCCCTAATCGATGTGCTGTCCCCAGCGTCGATTCTGTGCTGGACCAAGCTTGTCCTACCGAAGTCTTTGCTCCCCACGGAGAAGACATCCTGGAATTCGCGTAGCAGGTCCTGAAGTTGGCGTGATTGCTCCTCGTCTAAATGGTCCTGGGATCCTTGGTACAGCTTCTGTAGTTCTTCTGGCAGGGCACGTCTTCTTCGGTTGTGCGTCTGCAGGTGTCCGTCCGTCGTGTCTTTGATGCGGGCAATCCAGGTAACGGGCTCGCTGACTCCTAGGTTGGTGTCCCGGTGAACCGTAATATCGTAGTCGTTCAGGTTGGACAGGCGGACGTACTGTGCCCAACCCTAGGAATGGGTATTCCAAGTTTCAGACACCTAGATATCAAGGGAAAGGCTGTAGCAGCTTTTGAAAGTTCAGATATTTGAATATCGCGCTACATTGCTTCTCGAAGCCTTTCGAAGGAAATTACCGATAGTTGGATGGTAAATGACGTAGCGAGTCACAGCAGAGGTGGAGACTATTTATTGATTAACTAGTTAACTATGGAGCAGAGACTTGAGACTGGGATCAGATTACTGGCACGGCCAAATAAAAGAGAATGCAATTAGTATCAAGTAAATCGGACCAGGGATTCAAGAGATATGAGGATTTCTAGATATCAGGCGATGACGCGTGACCCTGACCGTTTTTGTATAAAAGCAAGCTGGAACAGGCTTAGTTAGCTCACTTCATCACAAGCACTTGGCGAACAAGTTGCGTCTACGCTGAGCCAAGGCACATGGTTGCCGCCTCTACGAAGAAGTACTTTTCAAATCGTGATAGTCACGAGAAGTGCTGCGCAAACGAGTTGGAACTTAGTAAGTTTCTGGTGAGGAGAATCACTGAGGTGATTGTATTTCTACAGACATTGGTGGAAATATTTATATTTCCAAAAGGACATATGCTAGACTTGGTCTAGAAAATAGTATTTGTCACAGTCCAATAGTAAATTAATACTTGGATGTTTAGATCCATTTAAAGTCAGTTTTCATATTTTGTAACTATTTAACCACTTCGATCCGTCAGTACATTGAAGAATAGTCTATAACGGTGGCGTTCATTAGTCTACGCAAGGGAAACTGCAGGTTGTCTAGCGCATGGCAGATGGTGATTTTAATAAACCATGCCCAGGGAACGATCTTCAGAACAGCCGTTAACTGCTTAGACTGTCAACGTTTTTCTTGTACTGATGAGATTACAGTGAGTTAGGTTACAACTGACACATTTAAGAAGAGATCGCTTAGATCTGACCCTTTTCAAACAAACTGTTATGGCTTTGTTAGAAGCACATATTAAAATGGAACCACAGTCATTTAAAACGTCGAAGGATACTACCACTATGTCTGACTAGACGATTTGTGGGTCTACAATGGCGGCCGATACAAGGATTATACGTGCTTGTCCGCTAGGGCATGTTTACGGATAAATCTGGTATAGACCAGGTTTACTACACTTCAAGAACATCAAGAAATGTAAGCCACATTTGAATTATTTTATGCCTAGCTAATTGGAACAAACTATTTTTCTGCAGATGACCAACACATTTTTTTTCGTCATATTTAAAGCTTGTAATGATTTACGCAAGACTTGTTAGATTTATTCTGAGCATTTTCAGCACTCAGAACAGTTTAGGATCGATGACCGAGCATTTTGAGCATTTATTTAAATTTTTCATATTTTTGGGAAATCACGGTAATCAGCCGATGTAACTGTAAAAGTTAAATTTATTTTTGTTGAGGAATGGATATTTTTTCCATATTCGAAGGTTCGAACATGTGGATTCTCACATAATGAGATGATAATTAAACATATTTGAAATAATAATAATAATAATAATAATAATAATCCACTAATAATAATAATAATAATTTTCATAATTTTTCTAAATAATTCTTGGATATTATATTTTATAATAATCATATGTATTGAGAAAGAGCCTATGAAGTAGTTGAAACATTTCTAGTTTGGAACAGGAGATTTTACGAAGGAGAGTGGTTAGCGCAAGCCCGCATTCAACCTACATGTCAGTTCTGGTTGAACAGTTGATATTTGCTATGAGCAAAGTATATGTTTCATATAACACGGAGAGGCATGAAACGGGAAGCAATTGATATTTGTATCAAATAGGATATTTTGTATTTATATAAAATCATGACGTAAATACACTTCGAAAGTGAAATGAAGCTTTTCATGAGTATGGTAAAGTCACGGGTTGAACTGAATGGGAAATAAAATAAACTTGTAAGTTTATTAATCTTCCAGTGTTGATGACAAGCAGAGGCTTGATTTATTGTATAAATTTTGGGAAGATAATTTATGTGTGTGGAGTAGTTGAAATGCCATTCCCAGGTGCGCATGTTAAGTCGCAGGAATGAAGGTTTTTTCGAGCATCAATCAAATAGCAGGTTCGATGGCTCAGGTTTATAGTAGGAGTATTGGAGCCACACATTTCGTCGTATGAATAACCCGAAGGTTATTTCTTTGAAACCATCAGTTCTTATTTCAACCTTGTTTACGAATTCCATTTAGACTTTGATTTTGCTAGAACCCGGATTTGTCATGATAGTAGTTTATTCTTCTTCAGAGGAAGACCTTTGCCGTTGTTGTTGTTGTTATAATATTGTGTTCTTACACAAATAGTAGAATGGGCCACTGCCAATTTAAAATAATTCTTTAACCACGAATAATTTGAAGGATGTTTTCAAATCCTAGTGCCATGAACTAAATGAATTCATTATAAGACTACAATTCTAATTTCCGCATTCTGTCGAAGAATTGCAAGTTGTGAAAGTTGCTAGAAATGGCCATAAATATAAATATTTTTTATAATATTGTTCCCAAGTGGAAAATCTAATAGTTGAATGGTTCAACCATTTATTGATCAAGTTAATGATTCAGAAATCATATATTTTGTTTGGAACTTGAAGTTCATAATCGAGTCACTTCTCGAAATGTTTAATGTCAGAAGAACAATTAATTGTTGTTGTGCTTCGCACAGTTCTTCGATGCTATGCTCAATGGTCAAATATTTTTTCAGATGTTGTTAATATGTGTTAATAATTTGTGTTGCTACGATGATAATAATAGTTTCAACGATATATTTTTGAAAACTGGAAAACAAATGAAAGTCTAAGAAATTCTATAAACATTTATTCTACGAGTGTTAATATCATGTAAATAGTCAAACAGTGATCTACGTTATTTCCAGTATGGACAATTCATTTTGCACTGGAATAAAATGTTAATAATTTTGGAACACAGTCCACAGGACTAACAATCGGACTTGTGTTTTCAAATAGATTGTCAAATGTGTTTGGGAGATTCTGTATATTGTGTGTAAATAAGAGTGTGGATCGCCACACGTGGATGATGCTGCTTTGAGCATTATTCTTGCAGTCAGATTTTAACTTTAAATAAACTGAGATAATTTTACCAGATGTGTTTCACCCAATTAAATCTCCTTCTATCCTTATTGTTGCATTGAGCCAAAAATCAGCAAAGCATTTTTTTATAAATTTGATGTCGTTTTTGCGATTTGCTTTAACCCATCTGGCGCTCCGGGATATTTTGATTCTCGTGCTGACTGATTATTGGTAAAATGCATATGTGGTCGTGCGGACTCCGGTCTAAACGGGCACAGTACGGCCGAGACGTCGTGTTGATGAGAGTCTTGGCAACTAGCAATCCTTTTGTCTGGATGTCCTCATATTTTGGCTCGATGACAGCCGCCACTCCCTCAGCTGTTCCGTCGACAATTGCGGCAGCGCTGACTTCCGTCCTGGCGGGAATGATGTCCTCTCTCAGCCTTACTCGTCGTGCGGCGACGGCCTCGTGTGCTGGTCGCAAAGCAAGTTCCTCTCTTCCGAAGTGCTGAGTGTTGGTACTCAGATCCAAGATGATGTTGTTCTGGTCCAGGAAGTCGAGTCCGATGATCACTTCATTTGATACGTCAGCCACAAGCACTGGATGCTTATGCTTTATCGCCCGTCGACCAATGACGAACTCCAGTGATGCTTCGCCATGTACCGGTGCGGTCTCTCCGGTCGCGGTTATTAGCTGGAGGTTCCTTTGTGTGGGTTGCACTCTCCACTTCGGGATCACGGTGGGACTGACGAAGGTCCTCGATGCTCCCGTGTCGATTAGCATGGGCCAGCTCTCTCCGTTGACGACACCGTCGACCACCAGGCTGCTATTATCCCTCCGTAACTGCGTCACACGAACTTGGACTGCCGGGGCTTGACGACTGTTACAAGCCAACCTTTGCCCCCCAAGGCTGGCTGATATTTGCTTTCCTTGACCGCGCGGTTTCCCTACGACTGACTGTCCCGACGGAAACCCTTGGCGGCGGCGATCACCGCAGTCCTTGCTCAGGTGGCCTCTCTTACGGCAGGTCCAGCAGGTCGGTAGTCCTCTTCCGGGCCGCCTCTCCGGATGTCCTTGGCTACGTTTTTGTTGGTGGTACTGCGACTCTTGAAGAACCGGCCTAGCGCCTCCATCAGTTCATCGGCCAGGGGCTTGGTCTTGCCGGCTTTGGCTGGTTCGTCGACGTCCACCTGACGCACCCGCGCGCGCATTCTAGATACCTGCTTTGCCGTCTCGAACTCAAGTGCGTAGCTCAGCGCATCTGCCAGGGTCTTATTGCGCACGAGTCGCAGCGCCTGTTGATTGTCCGAGTCCCGTAGCCCGTCGGTGAAGGTCTGCGTCGCTATCTGTTCCAGAAAGTCGGCCGGCGCTGTTGGGTAGGCGAGCCTTACGAGGCGTGCGATGTCCATCTCGAACTCCTGCAGGGTTTCCGCGTTCTTCTGTACCCGGGTCCGGAGCTGCATCTGGTAGGCCTGCTGAAGATGGCTATCTCCATAACGGGACTCCATATGGGCGATCAGTGAAGCGTAGTCCTGGGATCCAGTCGGGATGACCTGAATGACGTTAAGGGCGTCACCTCTCAGCGCTACAATGAGAGCTGTAGACTTTTCTGTGTTGTTCCAGTTATTTATGGAACAGGCCGCCTAGAACTGACGTAAATAGGTGCTCCACGGGACCTTTCCGTCGAAGGTTGGGGGCGTCACTCAGCTCTGTCCCGTTCCTGATGTCCTCGGTGTACCTGTGGGCGGGCGTCGGAACAGCTCGGCAACTTCCTCTTAAAGAGCGTTGAATTTCTCTTCCACCCCCGTGAGTGGGCGTTTGCGCAGTTCGGCAACTTCCTCTTGTAGGGCTTTGCCTGTCTCATCCACCCCGGTCGGCGGGCGTCGGCGCAGCTCGGCGACTTCCTCTTGTAGGGCTTTCAATTTATCTTCCATCCCTGTCGGCGGGTGTCGGCGCAGCTCAGCAAATTCCTTTTGTATAGCGTTGAATCTCTCTTCCACCACCGTCAGCGGGCGTCGGCGTAGCTCGGCAACTTCTTCTTTTAAGGCGTCGAACTTCTTTTCCACTGCCGTGACTTCCTCACGCAGACCCAGTTCTAATTTCTTCAGGTCCTGTGCTAACTCATTCTTCCCGTCTTCCATCTTCTTCTGGCCTTCCTCTATCTTCTTGGTTAAATTCTTCTGGCCATCTTCTAATTTAGAAGTTAGGTCCTTGGCTAAATTCTTCTGGCCATCTTCTAATTTAGAAGTTAGGTCCTTGGCTAAATTCTTCTGGCCGTCTTCCATCTTGGCTCCCATGCCACTTAACTTTTCTAGCAATGCTGCGAATTGCTCTTCCATTTTAGATGTTTGTCTTGTAAGGGGCATGCACTCACAGGAAAATTTAAAAAAATGACCTGCTCAGGTTTTGAAACCAGGACCGTCAGGTGTTGTGCTTGATCTTGTTCTTGAGTTCGTAATCCCACTTCTGACACCAGTTGTTGCGTGCCACCCCCTAGTGGCACTTTTGTTAACTGGATTACGGTGGGTAGGAAGCACAACACCAATTACTGCTTTAAAGAGAAGTTAGCTTTGTTGCTTGCAGGAAGATACACGACTCATCAGCAAATACAAGCAATTGGAACCTTACTCTAGTTTCCTCAAGTCGAGAACACTTCCCCCTTTCACTTGTCAATGAGCCACAGAAGTTAATCCTCCCGCTAATGAGCCTGGTGGCCTTGACAGAACTACATGCAACTTCTTCCTTTTGAACACAAATTACAGTTACTTACGATAACTTGCTACGCGCAGCTTCGCTGTTCACGAGCTGGGAAACAATGTCACTGGATTTCGTAACCTCAATATCTCAGACACTCAGTGAAATCACACTCACTCAAAACACAGGCAGTCCCCCTGTATGCTTCTCACTTCCTCGCTGTCAAGAGAAACGGCTTCACTAGGGGTTTCGCAAGTCACCACACTTCTGTCGCTCAGGATAATCGCTCACACTAGCTCGTAAAACACAACAACAAATGCTTGACAGGTCGCTCTTATATAGCAGGCCGGTGACTCAATAAATGCTTCTAGACCCATCCAGGGTCCACGGATTCTCGAGGATTCCAACACTGGCTGGGTCACGAATATTCTGGACCAGCCCTTTCACTTCGCAGCCCGTTGCGTAACGCGCACGTAATACACTGAAGCAGAGCACTCACAGCCCAACCCTGGGGCAGTTGTGACTCATGCGGCGAGCGATGACACAAACTCGCAGCCGTAACAATAGCATTGAGAAGATCACTAAAAAGACATATTTTGATAATAAATTTCAAAGTAACATACACAATTCAAAACGTACTTGGCAAATTATCAATGAAGTTTAAAATAAACCCTCAAATACAACATCTGATATTAAAAGTATAAATGTAAAGAATAGGTGCATAGAAGACAAAATTGAGATCTGCAATGTTCTGAATGAATACTTTGTGTCAGTTCCTGCTACATTATCTTCTAACATTACACCATTACCGGAGCGAACAGCAACAATCATTGAAGGTTCTAATTCATTCTTCATAGAACCTTGCTCCCCACAAGAAGTAACTGATATCATTAATAATCTTAAGATAACCAACACCTCCTATGATGGCATAACTAGTAAACTACTTAAGACTTGTAACCGTGCCCTCTCAGGACCCATCTCAAAATTTGTCAACTGCTCACTAGTCAATGGTATCGTCCCAGATCCCCTTAAAATTGCTCGTGTTGTACCCATATGTTGTGAATATGTTTCTGTAATTTGTGAATGTATTTCTGTAATTAAATTTGATTTTTGTAAGTTGGCACCCTTGGGGCGTTGATGAGCAAGATGGAACAGGTCTTGAGTAACTGAATGTAATGGCTGGATAGTGATGCTCTTCGGGTACAATAAAAGTGATTGTCCTTGAATTGTAGACATGAGTTGAAGAATTGATTTGTAACACCATATATAAACAGAATGACAGGTCAGATCCTGGTAATTATAGGCCCATTTCAGTACCATCTGAATTATCAAAAATCTTAGAAATAATTATGAAAACAAGACTTTTGAGGTATCTAGAGAAATGCCATTATTTTTCTGAATTTCAGTATGGATTTCGCGAGAAGTCTGGGGTTAATTCTGCTATTGTTGATATCATAATCGAATTACAAAACAATATAGATAAAGGGAATAAATCTGCTGGATTCTTTATTGATTTAAAAAAGGTCTTTGATACTGTTAGTCATCCACTGCTTGTATATAAACTGGAGAAGGCGGGTGTGAGAGGTGTGGCATTGTTGTGGTTTAAACATTACTTAGCAAACAGGCAACAATTTGTAAAAATAGGAACTAATAGAAGTAACATACAAAGGGTATCGTACGGTGTGCCCCAGGGATCTATTCTAGGGCCGATTCTATTCCTCATACTGAACCCGCTGAGCTATGGTTCATGTGATATTTTTTATGACAGAGCATTTATGATGGGATGTTGTACTTTTGAACACACCCAGGAAGCCACGTGAAGCTGAGAGATCACGCGATATTTTGAAGTAGCGGTGAATCGCACTTTTGACTTTGGTGTAAACTGCTCATTATTATCTGAGGTCTTATTAATTATTTTATCTTTCCTACGAGACTCAGAATATTCCATTTCGTCATGCTGCATTATTAAAACATTTTGGAGAATGTTTATTTTTACTTTAGGTAAGGTAATACCCTTGCAGATACGCAAAAAGGAACGTAAGTAGTCGCTCAACGTTTTCGTTTTGACGACCTACTTTCTAGAGACACCCAGTACCGGAGCACTGCGTCTTGAGAATCCGCCTTGTGTAGGCGTGGAATTACATTTGTCCTACGAGACGTAGAAGCATATCCGCTGTTTAGCGTTCAAAGTGATTATAAAGTGCCATCGAGCAAGCAAATACTAATATTCACTGTCGATGAAGTCCAGTGAATTAAATAAGAAGCTTGGGAAATAATTATTGGCAAGTATAGTGTATTGCACAACATTGCTGTGACATCACATATTACCCACGCGTATGTGGAGGGCAGATGCCTAGTGGAAATATACAGGTAATAGTGTTACAATTATCCTGAATAAGTGTGATTATAATAGTATGAGATATTTAAATTGCCAAAGTGGAAATTTCATCTTTGAAACGTCGTATAATTCACGGATGCTGCGTGATACAAAAGTAGCGTCACTAGCACGTGCAGTATTATTATAGTATTAGCTCACATGCTAATCCACATCTGCAAGATTAAGGCTGTGTCGTATCTTATAATTGAAGCCTATAATAGTCACGACGGACATTATAATTTTGGAAGTGAGAGGATGAATAATCACGCAACTTATTTCGCTACCCACGTGATTGGACTTTTATTCACCATGGTTGAAGCAGTCACCATGGGCTAATACCATCCCAGTATGGGGGGGTGACGTTTCTACAGGAACCAGCATGATGGTGGAACTTCCAGAACGATGAACGAGAGGGAAGGAGCCAAAATGCCATTTCCAGGCATATCCACGAAGATGTCGACAGGGACAAATCGAACCCTGGTCTTTGGGGGAGTCCAGATGGGAATCCTGATGAGGAGGATACCGATCCAGAGAGCCAGAGAGGTTTATGTACAACCCTTGTTGTGGAATAGAGAGTTGAGTGAGAGCTCCTCCATTTCGTGAGTTTTTGTCACACCCCTTCTTTGTTCTAGTTTCTGGTGGTGTAGTAGTTTTAATGTAGTTTGTGAATCAACCACACTCAGTGTCAGCCATTTTTCTAGGTAGGGATGTAACTAGATTAGTTAGATGTCATTTATTTCAGTTTAGAGTGAGACACCTTTGGGGTCAGACATTTTGGTCAGCCCTGGTGCAGCTTGGTGAACGTCGTGGAACGTCAATGCCTACCTTTTTGCTGAACCTGATCGTAGTCATTTTGAGGCTATTTTGTTCAACCCTACTTGGGGTAATTTTCAAGTCTTTGCTGACTGTAGTTATGGCAATCAGATGCCTTGGTTATTAATTGACTGCATTCTTCGCAGCCATCCTTTGCTACACCCCTGACTGTCGTTAGAACGGTCGTATCATTTAGGTAGTCGACAGTAACTACCAGTTTGTAAATGCATTATATTTCATTTTGAATAAGCTCAGAAGCTATTCTTGGTCATGTTTGAACCTAACAACTAGAAGGAATGTTTCGTTGCCTAGCATCGAACGCGGTTCCCAACGTATCATTAAGCAGATCTAGTGTGTGAATCTGTGCCACATTTATCATATTTTTCTTGTGTCGTGTGAGACACACTTTTATTTGATGTTCTAGCAACTACTGAGTTGCATTTTTAAAGCAAAGAGCTTCAGTTATAGTAAGTTTACTTTCATTTAGACGTCTTTGGTAGAAAGACGGAAGTGTATTACTATACTCAGATTTATAGCGTGTGTTTGATACACGGACTCTGTAGAGATCCGTAACATATGGTAATGTTTTTTATGAACCGGCCAAGTGCAGGTTTTGTATTGATTAAATCGCCGGCCTTGAATAAACTGGTTATGTAACCCAGTGACCTAGAGCACGCCTGCTTCATTGTGAGACAAAACTACTATAGACGAGGACAGAGTACGATTTGTATTCGCTTTTCCTTTCATTGCTATTTTGCTTATGGAAACCAGTTTCCACTCTTGTATTTGATCACTTGTTTTATGGATCGGTTTTCGTTAGTTTAGCGCTCTGTTGCGTGTATTGTCGTATGACAGGTACAGTTATGTAAGGTTTTCTATAGGATGGTGAAGTCTACCCTGTTATAGCAGGATGTTATTGTATGCTTTGTCCGGGGATGATCCCGTTGACCAGATGTTTCTCGAAGGTAACTGTTGTACAGGCCTATCCCAGAGTTATTGAACGCGAGCTTAGCGCCGCTGGTAACCCGTGTTATTGTGTGTCCGAGTTGTTATACTCGTTGATTATATTCCGACTGTTGAGTCGAGGCTTTTTGGTGGAGAATGATCTCAGTTGGAGACACTCCGTGCCCAGGCTATTGTCAATGTTATTCGCCATAAACCTACGATAAACCTATAAACCGACATTCTAATAATAAAATGCATAATTGTTGTAAAACAAGCCTAACTAACGATTCTTTCTATCTAACTTTGTTCTTTGCATTCTGGAACTGTTGACATAGCCGTGCAGTTGAAGATAATTTCCTTGTGAGGAAATGACTAGGACAGTTGACATTTTTGTAGCGACCTGAAGCGTGTGCGAACCTAGAGTTCGTAGCCCGTGGAGCTCAGGCCATGCGATGTCAGACGTGGTCTCAACTGCGCATTCGTCACCGTAACTATACACATTAGATGACTATGGTTTACAAAGAGTAAACCAAGGTGTAGGCAGGAATTTTTAATAAAACTACTGTGTCTATTTCGTTATTAGTTTATGATGTCAAGTGTATTAAACCCTACATGTTACTTTATTGTGTGCTGTTAGCACATAGTTATTAAGCATAATTAAATTGTTTGTTTTTCATGGCTGTACACTTAGCTTTTGGATGTAATTGTTTTCTTTTACGGACGTCATCGCCGTAAATTTTGTTAATTGATAGGACTTAGCTAGTTGAATTAATGTTAAATTTAAATGTCGAAATGGCACCATCCTAACCTAGATTTGTTTTGCTACCCTGTTAAATGTAAATTCAGATATTAGCTTGATCTTGTAACTTGAACTAGGGACTTGCGTCGTGCCATATTCCTAGCGTTGCTGTTGTTGCTTTATCATTGTGAGTTAGATCTTTCGCGAGGGTTTTCAGTAACTTCTCAGGCAGGGGACCTGTTCTTTATCTTAGTTTATTTATTAATTTGCGGACTAGCCGATTATAACCCTCCGAACTAGGCTAGGGGCTTGTGAATTTTAATAAATGTTCACGGTGTTTTACATGAGTCTGGATGTTTATTTTCTCAGTCTAGTTTTAAGGTGAACCTTTCCTTAGGCGGTCTATGACCATCGTCACCATGTACCACGATCCCTGTGGACTACGGACTCTCGTGCCGCTTTAGCCTTTTTGGAAGGTCACCTGATCCTCACGGTACTTTTCTTTTTTTTTTCGATTTATGTGTCGTTAGTTGAGTCATCGTGGTTGTTGACATCAACTAAACGGTCTCATAAAATGGCGCCCAACTCATGTGCCGACGTTAACGTGGTGACCCTCAGTACCATGTTTTTTTTTTTTTTGAGGATCCTAATGTTGATTAATGGTAAATTGACAGGACTGGGACGAACATAGAAAGTCGGACTGCAGATCAATTGACCGCATGGCATTCATGTTTGATAGAAGTCCATGGGGTGAGGCTTTAGTGTTGAATAAATGAAGGATAGGATTTTCTTTGATGATGCTTCATCCTAAGTAAATGTAATACTTTGCTTTGCTCACCGTTGTCTTTGTAAATGTAGAAGCACTTAGTTTGCATACTCCAGCTGTACTCGTGATATTTATATAAATGAAGCAAGCTTTATACCACCAAGTAACTAATCATAGCTGTAAGTTCCAGTAGAAATTGATCCCTCACTTTCTCATATATTTCTTATCTATGGATGAGGAAACTATTCGTCGTGTGTTTGGAGAGATGATGGCAGGTGTGAATGCCAATCTTCAACAGAATACTCAGGCTGTAAATACTGTAAGTAGTCATGTGGACCAGGTTAGACAGGACTTAGAGATTAACACTCAGTCTATAAACAATGTAAGACAGGACTTAGAGATTAACACTCACTCTGTAAATAATGTTAGGGCTGATTTAACTCAAGTCAGGGCAGACATGGACACATATAGGATCGAAGCGAGAAATGATCTGACGACAGGTTTAGCAGCTGTCAGGGTTGATGTCATTCGACACCATCAGGAGGCTAACCAGCGCGTAGATTGCTTAACCGACCAGATGAATAGAGCTAGGGAGGAGGTGCAAAACCGATTGGAGGAGCACACAGCTCAAATTCAGACAACCTTGAATAAAGTCCAGATAGACATGAGAGCAGATCTGGAACATACCAGGGAAGAATTCGGGACTCGACTAGATCACGTCGAGGGATTTATCGGAAATGTGAAGAAGGACATGGCAACCATGAACGTTGGTTTAATCTTGATGAGAGGAGCTGCCAATGCCGTTAATAACAACGTGAAGACTATCGTTGATGGCATGATGGAGATTAAAGAGGAACTTAACACCAACAGGAGAAACATTTCTGAATTGACGGAAACCGTAGCCAGTCTACGTGAGACAGTTGATGTTCATCATGAGGAACACAAAATTGACCTCATGTTATTGAGAGGTGACCTCAACGAACACGAAGCTACAGTCGAGGCTAAGGTAGCCGAGGTTAGAGACGATGTGGGTAAAATCCAAGAAAATATGTCCAGAGTTGAAGGAGATATCGATTCCTTACAAAAGAGATTTGAGGAAGTCGCGGTGACCGAGAGGTTAGACCTCAGTTATAACCTTAGGACGGCCATACGCGAGGTAGACACAAACCTCAAGGGAAAGGTTGACAGGATCGAGCTGCAATTGAACGACTTAGGCAACAAAGTCGCAGCCAGAACCATCCCAGGTCTTGAAGTAATAGAAAGACGCCTGGACAGACTCGAGACGACTCCAAGAGAGAGACACGTACACCCACAGATGGGAGAATCTCAGGAAACGCCTGTATCTCAATCAGGAGGAATGATGCCTACCCATTTCCAACCCAGCGCGCCTATGGAATCGCAACCGTCACAATTCACTAATTTAGCGCAAGGTCAGACCTTGAACTTTAACGCTCACCCGTTTCAACCAGCATCTAATCGAATTAGTCATGAGACTAACACTCCTACGCAGAGTTACCTGCAAAATACGTTCAGACCCGCGCATACGCAGGGAAATGTCACCATAATTCGTTCAAGAGAGGAGCAACCAGCTCGCTTCTCGGGAACTGGGAGCGGTGTTACTCCAGTGGAATTCCTAGCAAATGTCGAAAGCTACTTACGTGATACTATGGTAACTCCAGAGAGGGAACTAAGAGTTATAGAGCGACTGCTTGAGGGACAAGCCGGTACCTGGTTCAGAGCATTCCGATACTCATTCACAGGCTACCAAGACTTTAAGGACGCGTTATTAAGAACATATTGGTCGAGCGACATCCAGCAGAGCATCCGAGCTGAGATGTACACTCGAAGGTACAGTTCCAATACACCTACTCGTTATGCGAATTACTTCGCAATACAGCTCGCGAAGCTCCGTTGTCTTCAGCCTCCATTGTCCGAACAAGATTTGGTGAACACAATTGTTTGGCAGTACCCTGCGGATGTACAACGTGTGTTAATCGCTGCAGGGGCATCCACTTTCCAGCAGTGTGACCAGATACTGCGAAGGTTGGACGCTAACACAGAACAGTTTCCTACACACCGTCAGCAGAAGCCTGATAGACGCGAGGATAGACATATGAATCTGACGACTGTTGATAAAGTGAGCCAGACGCCACAACAAACACAAACCACAGAGGATTCTGGGCGACGTGATAACAATTACAGTTATAACAGGAGAGAATGGAACAACACTCCGTATACTCGAAATCAACATGATGACCGGCGAAGTCATTGGGACCGGCGATTCGACCGAAGGACGGACGACAACCGACGTCATGAAAACAACCGCCGAGGGAATGAAGGAAGAAATCAGCAACACGGACGTATCCGTAGAAACTATCGATATAGTGGGGGTTACGACAGAAATCGAGACCCTAGATACCAGCCAGACAGGGATTGGAAAGGAAGAGCGCGGGAGAGCCGTGAGTACCTCCAACAATTGAGAGAATTGCAGATCCAAGAAGAGGGAGAACGGAACCCTACTTCGAGGGAAAATAGACATTCGGCGCAGGAAACGGAGCAGAACCAGCCCAGTACTTCTCGCCATGACAGAAAAAAAAAACTCCGAAAAATCAATAGATTCTTGTTTGGTTGAGCACCGAGTAACTGCCTCTATATTACTCTGGGAGCCAATCCAAGAAGACTTGTTGGACGAACGACGAACGACGAACCACAATTATGAATTAACACGTTTACCCAAGATTGTAGCCACCTTGAATGAAGTCAGTGTAGTCATACTCATCGATACTGGGGCGATGATTAGTGTAATTTCCGCCGATTGCCATGCCAGACTTAGAGCAAACTCTGAGGTGACGGAGTTGCCCATTTCAGCTATACGAGTCAGAGGTGTCATACCTGACCGCGTTGTAACGTGCAAAATCCAGATTTTGTGTACTGTGAAGATTTCGAGCCACGTGTACTTGCACGAATTTCTCGTAATGAAGGGCCTGCATCATGATGCCATTTTAGGCGCAGACTTCATTAGAAAATATGATGGAATCATTGACATGGGACGGAATACGGTAGAGTTCAAGCCGAACGAACCCATTCGGATGAGCCTGATTGAAGAAGAACCGGAATTCCTATCCGAAGTAGACGTAGTCGAAGCATTAAAGGGCAAGGAAATTGAGGCGACACTAGATGCCGACGAAGAGGCAGAATCGTTATCAGCACCCACACATGAGGATCTTGAGGCAATACTGAACGAATACAGAGATATATTCGACACCACACCTGGTGAGATATTAGACTATGAGTATGATCTTGTATTACTGGACGATTCCCCATTCCAGTAAAGGATCTATCCGATTGCCGAGAAGCATCTCGAAGAAGCTGCTAAGAAGATCCATGAGATGGAAGCAGCAGGTACAATCAAGAAATCACCGACTCCTTTCTTGAATCCCATAATACCTGTGGTTAAGGTAGATGGAAGCTTGAGACTTTGTCTTGATGCCAGAGCCTTGAATGAACGCCTAGCTCCTGAGCACGACAGACCGCCCAAGATTAGGGACATTCTCAGGAAGTTCAAAGGAAAAAGGATATTTTCATCATTAGACTTGGTTCAGTCTTATTACCATATCAGATTATCTGAGCATACTCAGAAATATACTGGATTCTTGTTTGATCAGACTACTTATGTATTCCAAAAACTACCATTTGGATTGAAAAATGCCGGAGCTGCATTAATCAGAGCACTTGATGCCAAGCTGACTCATGAAGTGAAGCAGAAAGTAATATGTTATGTGGATGACATAATCATAGCTTCGGGAACAGAAGAAGAGCATTTAAAGACATTGCGCCTTGTTTTTGAGAATCTCCGACAGGCAAATTTTAAGGTCAAGTTTGACAAGTGTCGATTTTTTCAGGAAGAAGTGAAATTCGTAGGACACATAATCAATGGAGAAGGATATAGACCGAATCCGGCAAAGATTAGAACTGTTGCTGCATTTCCAACACCAACCCGTGTGAAACACGTGAGACAATTCTTAGGAATTCTCCAATTCTTTGCTGCTCATTGTGAGAAGTATTCCGAAACTGTTGCACCACAGCAAGGATTATTGAAAAAGAACTGCAGGTGGAACTGGAATGATGAATGCGAGATAGCTTTCAGGAGAGCTAAACAGATGCTTGTGGACTCAATTCAGTTAGAATATCCAGATTACTCTCGGAACTTTACTCTAGAAACTGATGCATCTGCCATTGGTATAGGAGCCATTTTACTGCAAGAAGATGATGAGAAGAAACGTCATTACATTGCTTTCTTAAGCCGACGTTTAAGAGCACATGAATCTCACTACTTCACGACCGAGATAGAGGCACTTGCAATTGTTTACGCACTTGAATACTGGCAGAAACTTCTGTTAGGTCAGAGGATTATTGTGAGAACCGATCATCATGCGTTGACCTTCATTTTGAGAACAAGACTGGCAAGCGACAGGATCACACGTTGGACGCTGTTTCTCCAACAGTTCGATTTGGAAATAGTTTATCGACCAGGCAGAGAGAATGTGTTGGCCGACATCCTCAGCCGGAATCCTGAAGCTACTGTTAATGCCATAGACATCGAGGGAGAATGCGAGGAACACCTTCGCCGATTTCGTCATTTACCTGAAGGACAGCGACGTGAGGAGGAACTCAGACATATTATCCGTTTCCTAGAACGAAGAATGGATCCACAGGATGATCATTATGCAAGGATTGCTGCTGTTGCAGATGATTATTTGATTTATCATCGTGTCTTATACAAGTTTGTAGACGAGGACCACACTCAACTGCGTGCAGTTATTCCTAGGAGATACCAAGAATCTGTTATTCTTATGGTACATTTATCCATTGGACATGGTGGAACAGACAAAACCATTGCAACTATCAAGGAGTCTTTCGCGTGGAAAGGGTTAGGAGCCACCGTTAGACAGTGTTTACGTGCTTGCGACGCATGCCAGCGGAACAAATACACGTCACACTTGCTGAAGGAACAACCTAGACCAATACTACCAACTCAACCTAGAGAGTTGTATGCACAGGACCTGTATGGCCCAATACCTAAGGCTCGTCGTGGGAATCGATACATCGTTGTAACGGTGGATGTGTTCACGAAATATACGATGCTTCATCCGATTCAAAATGCTACTGCACATCAGATTATTCAGAGGATTAGACGTCAAGTGATACCGGAGGCAGGAAAGCCACAATTCTTGTTGACTGATCACGGATCACAGTACACCTCAGCAGAATTTGCTAATGCCATGAATGAGCTTGAAATAGGTCATGTTTTATCATCTATTCGACATCCAGAGAGCAACCCAGCAGAATGCGTGATGTCTATTATCGCAAAATTCTGTCGATTATATTGTCAAGAAGAACACTGGCGATGGACTGAAGTCCTTGTTATTATGGCAAAATGTATTAATTCAACAGTACATGAAAGCACTGGTCAAATACCTATGGTATTGCATTTGAACCAGATGCCGCTGAGAATATGGGATCGTGTGATTGTAAATCCACCTTGTTTACAACCATCACATGCCAGCAGACTTTTAGCTGCGAGAGAGACTATGGACAGACAAGCTGCCAAGCGCTTGAGAAGAACTAGACGCCAGAGGTTTAGAGAACCACTAGTAGAAGGAGACCTTATCCTTATAAGGAGACCCGGAATTTCTAGTCCTATAGACCGCATATATGGGAAATTTCTATCCTTGTATTATGGCCCTAGTCGTATCCGACAGCCTTTAAACAATGGAAGTTACGTGATAGAAGACATTAGGACAGGAGAACGCATTGGAACCTTTAATGCAGCCAATCTAAAAAAATATCACTCTTGAATGAATTTCAAAGCAAATAAAAATGTTATCCCAACATTTTATTTGAAACGACAGAGAGGCAGATGAACCCGCTGAGCTATGGTTCATGTGATATTTTTTATGACAGAGCATTTATGATGGGATGTTGTACTTTTGAACACACCCAGGAAGCCACGTGAAGCTGAGAGATCACGCGATATTTTGAAGTAGCGGTGAATCGCACTTTTGACTTTGGTGTAAACTGCTCATTATTATCTGAGGTCTTATTAATTATTTTATCTTTCCTACGAGACTCAGAATATTCCATTTCGTCATGCTGCATTATTAAAACATTTTGGAGAATGTTTATTTTTACTTTAGGTAAGGTAATACCCTTGCAGATACGCAAAAAGGAACGTAAGTAGTCGCTCAACGTTTTCGTTTTGACGACCTACTTTCTAGAGACACCCAGTACCGGAGCACTGCGTCTTGAGAATCCGCCTTGTGTAGGCGTGGAATTACATTTGTCCTACGAGACGTAGAAGCATATCCACTGTTTAGCGTTCAAAGTGATTATAAAGTGCCATCGAGCAAGCAAATACTAATATTCACTGTCGATGAAGTCCAGTGAATTAAATAAGAAGCTTGGGAAATAATTATTGGCAAGTATAGTGTATTGCACAACATTGCTGTGACATCACATATTACCCACGCGTATGTGGAGGGCAGATGCCTAGTGGAAATATACAGGTAATAGTGTTACAATTATCCTGAATAAGTGTGATTATAATAGTATGAGATATTTAAATTGCCAAAGTGGAAATTTCATCTTTGAAACGTCGTATAATTCACGGATGCTGCGTGATACAAAAGTAGCGTCACTAGCACGTGCAGTATTATTATAGTATTAGCTCACATGCTAATCCACATCTGCAAGATTAAGGCTGTGTCGTATCTTATAATTGAAGCCTATAATAGTCACTACGGACATTATAATTTTGGAAGTGAGAGGATGAATAATCACGCAACTTATTTCGCTACCCACGTGATTGGACTTTTATTCACCATGGTTGAAGCAGTCACCATGGGCTAATACCATCCCAGTATGGGGGGGGGGGTGACGTTTCTACAGGAACCAGCATGATGGTGGAACTTCCAGAACGATGAACGAGAGGGAAGGAGCCAAAATGCCATTTCCAGGCATATCCACGAAGATGTCGACAGGGACAAATCGAACCCTGGTCTTTGGGGGAGTCCAGATGGGAATCCTGATGAGGAGGATACCGATCCAGAGAGCCAGAGAGGTTTATGTACAACCCTTGTTGTGGAATAGAGAGTTGAGTGAGAGCTCCTCCATTTCGTGAGTTTTTGTCACACCCCTTCTTTGTTCTAGTTTCTGGTGGTGTAGTAGTTTTAATGTAGTTTGTGAATCAACCACACTCAGTGTCAGCCATTTTTCTAGGTAGGGATGTAACTAGATTAGTTAGATGTCATTTATTTCAGTTTAGAGTGAGACACCTTTGGGGTCAGACATTTTGGTCAGCCCTGGTGCAGCTTGGTGAACGTCGTGGAACGTCAATGCCTACCTTTTTGCTGAACCTGATCGTAGTCATTTTGAGGCTATTTTGTTCAACCCTACTTGGGGTAATTTTCAAGTCTTTGCTGACTGTAGTTATGGCAATCAGATGCCTTGGTTATTAATTGACTGCATTCTTCGCAGCCATCCTTTGCTACACCCCTGACTGTCGTTAGAACGGTCGTATCATTTAGGTAGTCGACAGTAACTACCAGTTTGTAAATGCATTATATTTCATTTTGAATAAGCTCAGAAGCTATTCTTGGTCATGTTTGAACCTAACAACTAGAAGGAATGTTTCGTTGCCTAGCATCGAACGCGGTTCCCAACGTATCATTAAGCAGATCTAGTGTGTGAATCTGTGCCACATTTATCATATTTTTCTTGTGTCGTGTGAGACACGTTTTTATTTGATGTTCTAGCAACTACTGAGTTGCATTTTTAAAGCAAAGAGCTTCAGTTATTGTAAGTTTACTTTCATTTAGACGTCTTTGGTAGAAAGACGGAAGTGTATTACTATACTCAGATTTATAGCGTGTGTTTGATACACGGACTCTGTAGAGATCCGTAACATATGGTAATGTTTTTTATGAACCGGCCAAGTGCAGGTTTTGTATTGATTAAATCGCCGGCCTTGAATAAACTGGTTATGTAACCCAGTGACCTAGAGCACGCCTGCTTCATTGTGAGACAAAACTACTATAGACGAGGACAGAGTACGATTTGTATTCGCTTTTCCTTTCATTGCTATTTTGCTTATGGAAACCAGTTTCCACTCTTGTATTTGATCACTTGTTTTATGGATCGGTTTTTGTTAGTTTAGCGCTCTGTTGCGTGTATTGTCGTATGACAGGTACAGTTATGTAAGGTTTTCTATAGGATGGTGAAGTCTACCCTGTCATAGCAGGATGTTAATGTATGCTTTGTCCGGGGATGATCCCGTTGACCAGATGTTTCTGGAAGGTAACTGTTGTACAGGCCTATCCCAGAGTTATTGAACGCGAGCTTAGCGCCGCTGGTAACCCGTGTTATTGTGTGTCCGAGTTGTTATACTCGTTGATTATATTCCGACTGTTGAGTCGAGGCTTTTTGGTGGAGAATGATCTCAGTTGGAGACACTCCGTGCCCAGGCTATTGTCAATGTTATTCGCCATAAACCTACGATAAACCTATAAACCGACATTCTAATAATAAAATGCATAATTGTTGTAAAACAAGCCTAACTAACGATTCTTTCTATCTAACTTTGTTCTTTGCATTCTGGAACTGTTGACATAGCCGTGCAGTTGAAGATAATTTCCTTGTGAGGAAATGACTAGGACAGTTGACATTTTTGTAGCGACCTGAAGCGTGTGCGAACCTAGAGTTCGTAGCCCGTGGAGCTCAGGCCATGCGATGTCAGACGTGGTCTCAACTGCGCATTCGTCACCGTAACTATACACATTAGATGACTATGGTTTACAAAGAGTAAACCAAGGTGTAGGCAGGAATTTTTAATAAAACTACTGTGTCTATTTCGTTATTAGTTTATGATGTCAAGTGTATTAAACCCTACATGTTACTTTATTGTGTGCTGTTAGCACATAGTTATTAAGCATAATTAAATTGTTTGTTTTTCATGGCTGTACACTTAGCTTTTGGATGTAATTGTTTTCTTTTACGGACGTCATCGCCGTAAATTTTGTTAATTGATAGGACTTAGCTAGTTGAATTAATGTTAAATTTAAATGTCGAAATGGCACCATCCTAACCTAGATTTGTTTTGCTACCCTGTTAAATGTAAATTCAGATATTAGCTTGATCTTGTAACTTGAACTAGGGACTTGCGTCGTGCCATATTCCTAGCGTTGCTGTTGTTGCTTTATCATTGTGAGTTAGATCTTTCGCGAGGGTTTTCAGTAACTTCTCAGGCAGGGGACCTGTTCTTTATCTTAGTTTATTTATTAATTTGCGGACTAGCCGATTATAACCCTCCGAACTAGGCTAGGGGCTTGTGAATTTTAATAAATTTTCACGGTGTTTTACATGAGTCTGGATGTTTATTTTCTCAGTCTAGTTTTAAGGTGAACCTTTCCTTAGGCGGTCTATGACCATCGTCACCATGTACCACGATCCCTGTGGACTACGGACTCTCGTGCCGCTTTAGCCTTTTTGGAAGGTCACCTGATCCTCACGGTACTTTTCTTTTTTTTTCGATTTATGTGTCGTTAGTTGAGTCATCGTGGTTGTTGACATCAACTAAACGGTCTCAATATATATAAATGACATAACCTTATGCCCTTTTAAGGGTAGATTATCTCTCTTAGCTGATGATACTTCGTTGTTTTACTTCTCTAAATCTGACAAGAAGATTATATCTGATATCCAGCATGACTGTTATGTCTTGGAGGAATGGCTAAGAATGAATCTGTTAACACCTAATTATTCAAAAACTGTCTGCATGATGTTCCATAAATGCGAATATGATTTAAATGCAACAACAAACATCTCTTTTGGTACTACCAGACTTAAGTGGGTGAAGGAGGTTAAATACCTTGGCTTGACAATAGACAATACTCTTTCTTGGGCATCACATATAACGAATCTAAAAAATAAAATCTCAGCTTTAGTTGGAATCTTAGCTAAAATCAAGTGTTATGTATCAACACAGACACTACGAGTAATATAATTTACAATGATTCAGTCTCGGCTCTCATACCTATGTTTCATCTGGGGAAGAGCCTCACAAACTAATTTGAATATACTTGAGGTACTACAAAACAGGGCTCTAAGATCAATGTACGGATTCCATCGTTTATACCCTCGCTGTAGAATGTACACTGAAACTAATATATTGCCGTTGAAACTGCTTGTATCTTTCAACTCTACTTTAATTATTTATAAAATATTGCATAGTCTCATGACCACAAACACTACATTCTCTTTTGTTAATGAAATTCACATGCACTGCACAAGACAGAAAAATAAGTTACATGTAGTCAGCAATAGAACGACTAAATTTGGAATAAATGCACTGCAGCTCTCGCTCATCTCAGTGTACAACCAGGTACCACTTGATCTAGCAAGAATCTCTCAAATTGGGCCATTTCGTGTAACGTTGAAAAAGTACTATTTGCTGACTCTGTATGTATAATAATGTATGTATAATAATTTACTCTAAATGTATAATAACTTACTCTTGTGATACCACATTCTTCCAAATAATCTTTATCTTTTATATTTATCAACACTAATTGACTCATAACTTCAAAGCATGCTCATTAGCTTATAGTCTCATTTCTCCAATTATATTATACCGCTTTTTCCTTGGTCATGTATTGTGTCAGAAGCGTCGCTTTGAATACACTTCAATTGCTTAATTGTATACTGTACTCTCAATGTATTATAATTTAGCATATGTATAGTTAGTCCATCATCTATGTAATGAACTATGTACTGTTCCCCACGACATGGCTCTGATCTCGGGAATATTTTTCTAGACGAATGAATAAATAAAAAAACGACTTGACCATTTATGATTTGATTAACACTTTATCCAATGTCCATGTTCACTACTGTAAACCAAGAGGGGTGGGGTTTGCTGAATAACTTAAAAACATGGGTGATTGTTGTTGTTGTAACATGTTGAGACTATAATGTCATAGTTATGTTTTTTGTTTGTTTATAGACCACCATGGAAGGCTTGAATGCTATCGGTCAAGCCTGTGGTCTTGAACTCAAGAAGATGAGCGACTTGCCTATTCATACACCTTTTCGCATTCATAGAATAAAAAATAAACACTAAATTTGGAATCCGCGCTCTTTGCATTTGTGAAGAGTTTGAAACTTTTCTTCCTTCACGTTTCGATGACGTGCCTGATGATGTTTTTGAAGATATCAATACAAGTAGTCAACCAGTATATTTGATTTATGAAGGTAAAAACAATCATCGATGTATGGTACGTTTTGAATAAACAAAAAAAAAAACAATATAAATGCTTGTTTTCTATTTTCGAAATCATAGCAGTGATGATATACATTTTGATTGTTGTTTTAATCCTAAAGTTAATAGGTAGATAAAAGTCATTGGCCATTCATTCCACTAATAATTAACAACACGTCTTAATAATACATCACTGTTATGATAAGCTATAGCATTATATCCCACCAGCATGTCTCTCCCTCCCCTCAAACAATCATCAATCTGATTGCTGGGATTACAAAGGGAGTATCAAGGTAGGTATTTTTTCAGGGTTTTATATTCAATGACTTGATGAATAATTCTATTGCTAGTATATCATATCCTTTCTTATCGCCATAGTCATCCTGGTATAAAACATGTGGCTGAGCGCCCACTTTTGCACCCACTTTTGCACCCACTATTGCACCAACTTTTTGCACCCACTTTTGCACTCACTTTTGCACCCACTTTTTGCACCCACTTTTACACCCACGTTTACACCCTCATGCCATGTCCTGTGGCTCGACAATCATTCTTGCAATTATTTTTCAATTATTACAGTCATTCTTTCACTAAGCATAAGCCTCTGCGATTCATGATTCATGAAATATCAATGAATGCATTAAAAGCATGGACATGGCATAAGCCTCTACAATCCATGATTTATCAAATAGCGATGAATGCATTTGCAAGCATGGTCACCGCATAAGCCTCTGCAATCCATGATGTATGATACTTCTACAGACTCAGCGATTTACACTCTTGAACATTCAATCATCGCGCACGTGTATAGCTAAAGTTCAAGGCCAACACCTGCGCGAGGTCATGTGACACATCTACTTGCATTTTGTCACGGACGAATCAAAAAACAGGATATGGCTTGTTAGCTTACACGTTGTTTTACACGTGCTTTCGTCAAAATCCAACCATGCGTTCTGGAGATATCAGCTTTGACCCTGAATGCATGGCGGGTTAGTATGGGACGTCACCAGGAAAGTAGGCTATGGGTCAACATTTTTGGAATTTTTTGAAAAGGGGGTGTCAGTCTCGACACCACATTTGTCAAACTCCGACCACGCATTCGGGAAATATCGACTTTGCCAGTTTAGTAGGTGACGTCACCAGGAAAGTGGGCTATGGGTCAACGTTTTTGGAATTTTGGAATAAGGGGGTGTCAGCCCGAGTTCAACGACACCTCATTTTTCAAACTCCGACCATGCATTCGGGAGATATCGGCTTTTCCAGGTTAGAGGTGACGTCACTAGGAAAGTTGGCTATGGGTCAACATTTTTGGAATTTTAGAAAAAAAAAAGGGTGACAGCCTCGACACCTCATTTGTCAAACTCCGACCATGCATTCGAGAGATATCGACTTTGCCAGGTTAGTAGGTGACGTCACCAGGAAAGTAGGCTATGGATTAACATTTTTGGAACTTTTCGAACACACCTCGTAGGTGAGGTTCGGTGAGGCTAGGTTAGTTATGCCATGGCCGCCATTTTGGTTACGTCATTTTGGTTAGCCGCCATTTTGGTTAGTGGAAAGTAGGCTATGGGTCAACATTTTTGATCACCCCTCGTTGCGACGTCACCAGGAAAGTAGGCTATGGATTAACTTTTTGATCACACCTCGTAGGTGACGTCACCAGGAAAATAGGCTATGGGTTAACATTTTGGAACTTCTTCATCACACCTCGTAGGTGAGGTTAGGTTAGGCTAGGTTAGTTAAGCTATAGTCGTGACGTCATGGTCGCCATCTTGTGTGACGTCATGGCAACGTCATGACCGTGTAACGTCATGGTGACATCATGGTCGCCATCTTGTGTGACCTCATGGCCGCCATCTTGGATGACGTCACGTCTGGCTGCGTGGCTCAGGGGTAACGTTCCCGCTTGCTGAGCCCAAAGTTGCAGGTTCGAAACCTGGCGCAGTCAGCTGGCATTTGAGGGTGCGCAAATGCGAGGGAGCCGTGTCAGTACATTTACTGGCACGTTAAAGAACCCCTTCGGGGCAAAATTCCGGCACCCCGGCGTCTCTAAAAGCCAGTGTAGTTAAAAGGGACGTAAAACAAATAACATTGATTGGATGACATCACGGTGACGTCATCTTGTGTGACGACAAGGCCGCCATCTTGGATGACGTGACCAGGAAAGTAGGCTATGGGTCAGGATCCCCACTGCCTCCCACTGAAGGTTTTTACGATAATGGGAGACGAGAGTTATTTATCGATAGATTAATAAATAGTTATTGTAATGGCGGAGGCCTACGTCGTGAGTAAATTCATTTATTTTGCGGGTTTAATTTAACGACATAAATTAAATTTTTGCTGTTAACTCCCGTTATCTAGGGCAAAGCAGTTGTTTGCAAGAATTTAAGAGTTATTACATTACTGTATTTGTGCTTGCATTAGCATTTATGTTTAATGATTGTTTCCGAGCGAAACTCATACGTAAACCTTTATGGTTGGTTGGTTGGTTGGTTGGTTGGTTGGTTCTTAAGTTTAGGGGCTGCGACAACGCAATCATGCAGCCCCGTGTACTTTGGGTGTGTGTAGAATCTGTCTGATGACCGGTGTTAATTGTGATGACTGTATTAGTGTGTGTTATCTGTGTTTTAATTCAAGTATGAGTTGTAGACTTTTGAAATTTACAAATAGTTCCTACTTTTGCCGCCAAACGCCACCGTCAACGACTACAAGTTCAGAACTTAGCTACCAGACACCACCGCAGTCGACTCTTGGCAACGAACGTAGGAACCTAAGAGCGTTGTGTACATTCTTAACCTTTACAATTTAGCATCACACGGGTGTAATTAGTGGAAGGTTCCTTAACATGCCATACATCTATGGCATGGGACAACCGGCTTTACTTCCCATCTGAAGGAAGGCATACGCTCTTAAAAAACTACTACTTCGGCCGGATTTGAACCCGCGATCTTGGGCATAGAAGCTCAGCATGCTACCGACTGCGCCACCGAAGCCGCCTAAACCTTTATAAATATGAAGTTATTTACATAAATTTTCGAGTTCTTATAAACGTAGATTTTTATTTGATACTTGAATTTTTTATATCGTGTATACGTGTCATTAATAAATCGACAGGCACGTGTCTTACGTTTTCCTGACAGTTTTGTAGAAATTTGGCATTGTCGTTTGTAGAATATTGGTAGAGGAATGTGCTATAGGGTGGAGGGTTTTTCAGGGACCTGATCCTAATCCTAATCCTTTGATTCTCGTACTCCCGAGTAGTGTTTAGAACCCTTGTGTTTTGTAGTTAGGTACCGGTACTATAGCACATTCAGTTAATTCCCCTGACCCTTATCCGTAGTTTATTCGCCAGTAGCACTGTGTAGTTTTTCTAGCCGGAGACTTCAAGATGCTACGATCCATTTTCCAGCTGCGGATTTTGGTGGATCATTCCAGGAATACGGGTACAGTACCAAGATATTATTTTTATAATTCGCGCTAGAACAAGCTTCCGCATGCCGCCGATACATGCTGTGTGACAAGCGCACATTCTATGCATCGCTCTGAAGTATATTCATCCGTTCGTTACAGTCTTCGACTGGGAATACAAAATGTGTCCTGATTCGCCTGAATCCTAGTCGATCGATATCGATTTGCTTATGTTGAATGAATGATCAGGGATAACCGATTGCTTGTTCTTTAATACGTTGATTAGTTCGATAACCTTTACCGTTCTGTATAAAAATATTTCATTTCTTTTTCACCACGAATTGCAAAGCGTAGGTCGTGTTCCAGTTACGGAATAACATGTGAATTATCAGGGTGTCTACCGGTAACGAAAAGTAACGAAAAGTAGCTAATTTTTGTCTGGATATTTGGAGGTAACGAAAATTCGCCGAGGTCGGTTTAAATCACAGATTACGATGGAGCAAGTTTCACGCAAGCGGCGCCGATTGCGTAAGCTATATTTCCCCGTGCCCGCCCTCAAGGAAATGCATACTGAGGACCCGTGCCCAATCGCGAACTTGTGATCACGAGGACTGCGGGAATCCCTTCAAAGGTGATTGAGCACCCATTACGAAACATTCCGAAATCTACTTAAAAGTGTACGGGGAGCGAGAAGTGCATCAATCGACTTTAAATGACTGCGTAGCATCGCGATTCCGATTTCTGCTCGTGATCCGCCGTGAACTCCCAACTACACCATACGGACAGCGGGAATCACGGCGCCGACCATACACCATGTCCTTAACTGCTCGTGAATTTTAACCATACCCAACCTCGAGCTTGCCTCCGCCATTTTGCCAGATAGATAGGCAGACAATCGTGTGACATCTCGATATATCTCCGTACTTGACTACGGAGACAGAATGTGAACGAATTTTTAGCCTGATTAAGAACAGGACACAGTTCAGTTCATCGATGTCCAATGTAACTCTGGAAGCCATTTCTATTTTGAAGACCAGAAGTTCTGAAGAATGTTATAAAAACACATATTCTATCGATTTTCTGAAGAAAGCAAAGGAAACCATAACTATAGCTCTTAAATCAGTCCCATATTAAGTCATCGGATACTGTAGTGTTTTATATTAATGCTGTTGAACTCGTCATTTTCCGAAGTGAAGAAAATGCATGAATTTTGTCGTGTCAAATGAATCTCTGTAGTCTATTTCTATTTTGAAGACCATGAGTTCTGGTCCCTGTTATGCCAGCACCTTTTCTCCAGACTTTTTGGCAGGAAGCTGAAAAAGCCACAGCTATGAATTTAAAAGTGCAAGTAATTTCCAGTGAGTGATAAGTGTATTACCTAGGTATATTATTTCAAGGAAGTCCTGTTATATCAATGGTCCAAACCAAAATTCACCACACCTGCTTCTTGAGGGTTGATCACTTTTCGTGATACTTTCAATGTTTAGCTTGGCCCATTTGTCGGTCAAATTTGTTTCTTGTTACCGAGATCCCCGAATGATAATTATTTCTTTGTAAATGTATTAATTGCTTAAACTATATGCATAACCTTGTTATTAATCACCTAATTCATAGATATTATAGTTACTCACCTAGTGTTTAAGGCTTCCGTAACACATCACTACAACGACTACACTGAGCCTGTCTGCTGCTTGCCCGCTGTCGCCACGAGCTCGTGACGTCATTTCCTTGGCCAACCAATAGCAGCGGTGTTTTTGGTCAGCTGCCTCCCTCGGCGGGGTTTCGCCGCTATAAAACCTCGAGTCATCTTCAGGGTGACGTGCCACTCTTCATCCATTCTTCAGCCACGACTTTACGGGCCACTGTGGTGCCACTCTGCATCCATTCTTCGGCCACGACTTTACGGGCCACTGTGGTGCCACTCTTCATCCATTCTTCGGCCACGACTCTACGGGCCACTCTGGACCGCTATTCTTCGGGCTTACTCTACGGCCAACATTCTACTGTCAACATGTGACAATCTACCTTTTGGTCACCACTCTGAGACCAATACACTTCAAATATTCTCGCCAAGACTTTTCAAGTACCGCAGTGAGAGTCATCATCTACGACTAATAGTAATAATCTTCATGGTGCACTATATGGCATTGAGGAAAGGCACAAGGAAGGAATGTCAACAGTAGTTGCTACGCGCCGTGGTCAGCCAGGACCAAAACAAGTTTGTAAACAAACTCCAATCTCTCCAGTGCACAACAACAGCAGTGATACCTCTCAAATGTGTGGAGTGGGTTGCCTACTGGGGCTGACAAATGGTGATACGGGACTGTTTGTATAAATTTCTTCGCTTGAGGGATGATTCACTCTGGACATACCCTCCACTAAAGTGTCGCCAAAAGATAAGTTTTTAGCACTCATTTATAGAACATTTTTATTGCCTCTTCTATTTTAAGAAGACAAAGTTGATCTTTGCCATGAACTTTTTAATAAGAAGCTCAAGTATTTTCTTCAGTGGTTATTAATTGATGTTTGTTTACTTAAACAGTATAATAATAAATTGCATATTTGTTACCTATTATGTTTAATTGTGAAATCCTTCAGCCCCTTACATTAACGCATAATTCAGTCTTATTGCTTCACCCTTATGATATTGAATCCAAGCTAATGCTTGTTGCTGTTCTCCCTCTATGAGTTGGAGTTTTCTGGGGCAAACTCCACCATATTTATGGTGCCGAAACCCGGGAAACCTATCTGTTGCACCCTGGGAATGTTACAAGTTTCATATCTTGGATTTCACAATAAACATTAACAATTTTTGTTTATTGTGTTTCAACACTAATTCAAATTGTAAGTTTCAGCCTGAGGCGCATGTTCAGCAGAGGAGGAGAGAAACTTAAGCTAAGCCGGTTTCTTCCGCATCAGACTAAACCTTACTACCTAGCAAGCTGTCATCCTCTGGTTTCCAGTACCCGAAGTCACAATATTCACGTGAGTAACGAACAACTTTTAACATGCCTAACCTTGATGAAAAACTCAGCAACGCCAGAGCCTCTTGTAAGGGCAAGCTCACACGGTTTCGTACTTTTTTAACGGAGCTTGAACCCCAAGAGCGTAATCTTGACATAATTTCGCAGAGGCTTAAAAATTATGAACAAGCCTTTTTAGAAATATGATGAGATACAATGCAGCATAGAAACTCAGCACCCGGACCAGCAAAGTGATAGGTTGGAAGTTGAAAAATTATACTATCAGGGATTTGCTGAAGCTAAACAGCTTATTAGGGCTTTAACTTTAAAAGAAAAACAAGAAGATCAAACTTCTGCAGCATCTTCTACATCTTCTTCACGCATTATATTACCCAAATTAGAAATACCCAAATTCACTGGTAAGGACATAGAATGGGAGCCATTTTTTGAATTATTTAATTCTTTAGTACATGAGAATACTTCTATCCCAGTAATTCAAAAATTTCACTACTTGCGTCTGGCAGTTCAAGGCAACGCACTTAACCTGATTCAAGCACTTTCTTTGACCAGTGATAATTATGAAGTTGCTCTGAATCTTCTTAAGGATAGATATGGGAACATTCGTTTATCTATTCAACGCCATATACAAAGCTTATTCGAGTTACCTAACGTGCAAGCAGAAAACAGCTTATCACTTCGTAAGTTGATTGACACTGCAGAACTACTCGTCAGAGCATTGTCCAATTTAAACCAACCTGTAAATCACTGGGATTTATTTCTAGTTCACCTCATTTCTGCAAGATTGGATGCAAGTACATTAAAAGCCTGGGAGACAGAACTTTCCCAGCATTTGCAATGCACTTATGAGGCAATTATTAACTTTTTGAAAGCTAGAAGTCAAGTCTTTTCCAACATAGCTAATCAAAAAACTAGTATTTCAGATTCAAAAGCCTTCTCAAAAGACAAGGTTAACAGTTCTAATCAAAGAATTTTAAGATCACATGCTCTTCCTGTTGATGCTCGGTCACCTAACCAAATGCAAACGTGCGGTCTATGTCAGCAATCGCATAATTTATACAATTGTGATGAATTTAAATCTCTATCAGTAGATGAAAGGCGAAAGTTAATTACGAACAAAAAACATTGTTTCAACTGTATGTCAGGAACGCATATGTTAAACAATTGCCGTTCACAACGTTTATGCTTTCATTGTAAGGCTAGACACCATTCCCTTTTGCACAGACATGAAAGATCACGGTTATCAGGACCAAGCAGTCCCAATACCAAGTCTAATTCTGAGACTTCTCAAAATAGTGCGCAGTCGTATGCTCAAAGTTCTACCTCGCTTGGCTAAGTTCAGGTTTTATTATCTACCGTGCAGGTTCTATTGAAAAATGCTTACGGGAAATGGGTATCTGTCAGGGGATTATTAGACAATGCCGCTACTAACAATTTTATAAGTGAATCATTGGTACAAAAGTTAGGCCTCCCAAAACATCCTACCTCAATAGAGGTTACAGGAATAAACAGCTCTAAATCGCAATCCTTAAGCTTTGCTAAAGTGGATCTGAAGGACTCTAATAATCTTGGTACGCAGTTGCAATTAGATTGTTTGATTATCAAGTCTATATGCAACAATATTCCCGGCACTTCTTATCCTATTCAAGGTTGGAATATTCCGAATTTTGTCCAGCTAGCTGACCCTCATTTCAACAGAGCTTCTTTTCAGCTCAAGCGTATTTTGGCAATGTCTTCATTCCAATAAAGTAACAAGATGTTCAGTAAAGAACATATAGCCTACTGTCTCCTAAATGCATGGGTATTGTTATAACTCTTTGTCCTTTTCAGGGAGTATAATTGAATGCTGGTTGTAGTAGCTTGTTGAAATACAACGTGTTATAGGGATATTAAACATGAATATGAGGTGCCCTTTGCTAGTGCTACCTCTGTAAAAAAAATTCATTCAATTCGGTTTCACCGTATTTGAGTTGATCTGGGGAATGGATTTGCACACATACATGGCCGCTATTTGCAAACTATTAGGCTGATGACCTTGTAGTCAGTCATTAGATGCTTTCCAAAAAAAGGCATGTTGTTGCAAAATCCGGTAGAGATCAAATTATTAGGATGGTCGAAATTTGATTTAAGCTTTTAACATTTGGGTGGCCGTCATTCTGTTTCCGTCAAGATGGCGGCGATATAAAACATGACACTGAGGTGCCTTTTGCTAGTGCTACCTCTGTACCAAATTTCGTTCTATTCGGTTTCACCGTGTTTGAATTGATAGGAGGAATCGATTTGCACATATACTGGCCACCATCTTCAAACTAATGGGCTGATGATCTTGCAGTTTGGTCAGAATATGCTTCCCACATAAAGATATGTTGTTGCAAAATTTGGTAGAGACTAGATTATTAGGTTGGTCGTAATAACATTTTAGCCTTTAACATTTGGGTGGCCGCGATTACGTTTCCGTCAAGATGGCGGCGATATAAAACATGACACTGGGGTGCCCTTTTCTAGTGCTACCTCTGTACCAAATTTCGTTCCATTCGGTTTCACCGTGTTCGAATTAATAGGGGGAATCGATTTTCACACAAAGATGGCCGCCATCCGCAAAATATTAGGCTAATGACCTATTAGTTTGGTCAAAGGATGCTCCCTCCATAATGGTATGTTGATGCAAAATTTGGTAGAGATCGGATGATTAGGTTAATCGTAATTTGATTTAAGCTTTGAATATTTGTGTGGCCGCCATTATGTTTCCGTCAAGATGGCGGTGATAAAAAACATGACACTGAGGTGGCCTTTTCTAGTGCTACCTCTGTACCAAATTTCGTTCCATTCGGTTTCACCGTGTTCGAATTAATAGGGGTAATCGATTTTGAAACAAAGATGGCCGCCATCCGCAAACTATTAGGCTAATGACCTATTAGATTTGTCAAAGGATGCTTCCTCCATAAAGGTATGTTGTTGCAAAATTTGGTAGAGATCAGATGATTATGTTAGTTGTAATTTGATTTAAGCTTTGAACATTTGTGTGGCCGCCATTACGTTTCCGTCAAGATGGCGGTGATATAAAACATGACACTGAGGTGCCCTTTGCTAGTGCTACCTCTGTACCAAATTTCATTCCATTCGGTTTCACATTGTTCGAATTAATAGGGGTAATCGATTTTCACACAAAGATGGCCGCCATCCGCAAACTATTAGGCTAATGACGTATTAGATTTGTCAAAGGATGCTCCCTTCATAAAGGTATGTTGTTGCAAAATTTGGTAGAGATCGGATGATTATGTTAGTCGTAATTTGATCTATGCTTTGAACATTTGGGTGGCCGCCATTACGTTTCCGTCAAGATGGCGGCGATATAAAACATGACACTGGGGTGCCCTTTGCTAGTGCTACCTCTGTACCAAATTTCATTCCATTCGGTTTCACCGTGTTCGAATTAATAGGTGCAATCGATTTTGAAACAAAGATGGCCTCCATCCGCAAACTATTAGGCTAATGACCTATTAGATTTGTCAAAGGATGCTTCCTCCATAAAGGTATGTTGTTGCAAAATTTGGTAGAGATCGGATGATTAGGTTAGTTGTAATTTGATTTAAGCTTTGAACATTTGTGTGGCCGCCATTACGTTTCCGTCAAGATGGCGGTGATATAAAACATGACGCTGAGGTGCCCTTTGCTAGTGCTACCTCTGTACCAAATTTCATTCCATTCGGTTTCACATTGTTCGAATTAATAGGGGTAATCGATTTTCACACAAAGATGGCCGCCATCCGCAAACTATTAGGCTAATGACCTATTAGATTTGTCAAAGGATGCTCCCTTCATAAAGGTATGTTGTTGCAAAATTTGGTAGAGATCGGATGATTATGTTAGTCGTAATTTGATCTATGCTTTGAACATTTGGGTGGCCGCCATTACGTTTCCGTCAAGATGGCGGCGATATAAAACATGACACTGGGGTGCCCTTTGCTAGTGCTACCTCTGTACCAAATTTCATTCCATTCGGTTTCACCGTGTTCGAATTAATAGGTGCAATCGATTTTCACATAAAGATGGCCGCCATCCGCAAACTATTAGGCTGATGACCTACTAGTTTGGTCAAAGGATGCTGCCCCCATAAAGGTATGTTGTTGCAAAATTTGGTAGTGATCGGATGATTAGGTTAGTCGTAATTTGATTTAAGCTTTGAACATTTGTGTGGCCGCCATTACGTTTCCGTCAAGATGGCGGCGATATAAATCATGACACTGAGGTGTCCTTTGCTAGTGCTACCTTTGTACCAAATTTCGTTCAATTTGCGCTCACCGTGTTCGAATTGATAGGGGGGGACAAACATTCAGAGTACACACACACTCTCTCTCTCTCTCTCACACACACACTCACACAGCCTCACACACATACACACACACAGACAAACACACTTTTTATCGCCCTGTAGTGATCTCATAAGTCTACTTTCATTTTTTGCAAAAATCGAAAGTAGGCTAAAAATTGCTCCTAATGTTTTCTTCCGCGAAACTGATTTTGGTTGGATCGCTACTGGCCAAATATACCGTAATCCTATTCAAACTGTATCGAATTGTTATTTTGTTGGTGCCGATTTGAGTCAAGAGCTAACGAAGTTCTGGGATCTTGAGAATGTTCAGGCTACTTCTTCTTCTTCTAACGAAATTTGTGAAAAGTTATACAAGGAAACCACTGTTCGTACTGCTGAAGGCAGATTTATAGTAACTCTTCCACGTATTCCTAATCCTCCCGCCATCACGGGCTCGCATTCCAGAGCACTCAGGGCACTATTTGCTATTGAAAATCGGTTCAAACGAGATGCTTCTGTTAAAACTCAGTATGCTTCCTTTATGGAGGAATACGAATCATCCAATCACATGGAGGTAATTTCTAAATCAGAAGAAATTGGCAATCCTTTTAAGGAAATAGTTTATCTAAATCATCACCCGGTATGGAAAAATTCTTTAACACAAGACAATATAAAAGTAGTTTTTAATGGCTCATCACCAGATTCCAATGGAGTCTCTTTAAATGATACCTTGCAATGTGGTCCCGCTATTCAAACAGATCTCACATCTGTCTTGCTTAATTTTCGACGGTTTCCTATTGCTGTAATCTCAGATATTAAGCAGATGTACCGGTAGATTCTCGTAAATTCTGAGCAGCAAGATCTGCAAAGAATATTGTGGCGCGATGAGAGTTCCAAACCCATAAAGATATTTAGATTGAAGACTGTGACATATGGCCTGACGCCTTCAGCCTTTCTTGCGATTCGGTCTCTCCACATGTTAGCCGAGCAAGATGGTCATCTGTATCATCCTTTGGCCTCTGAGGCATTAAAAACGGCATTTTATGTTGACGATTTCTTGTATTCTTTCCCTAATATTTATGAAGCACTCCTTGTGTGCGAAGATTGGAAATCCCTGCTCCTAGTAGGTGGTTTTCCGCTCCATAAATGGACTTCAAATTCTACTGAATTTATATCAAAATTTTCATCAGAGGTCCCAGTTGATGAATTTGTTGCTATTCCTACTGATGAAGCAGCCGTAAAAGCATTGGGTGTTTTTTGGTGTCCTTCTTCTGATACCTTCTCTTATCAGGTACATTTGTCAGAACCTCCCCCTGTAACTAAGAGGCAAGTTCTGTCAGAAATCGCAAGGATCTTTGACCCTTTGCAATATATTGCTCCTATAGTTATTGTTGCAAAAATTTTCCTGCAAAAGTTTTGGTCATTAAAATCTCACTGGGATGAAAATCTCCCCCTTTCCTCTTTTAGAAGAATGGTTAGAGTATCGCAGTAGTTTGCTGGATCTCTCCAAGGTTTCTATACCCCGCCTTTTAATTTCTAATCCCTTATGCCAGCATGTATTTTCTGATAGTTCAGAACGGGCTTATGGCTGTTGTGCATACATAGTAGGACGTTCCTCAGCCACTTTCCCTGGATTTTCTAATTTAGTGTGCGCTAAATCAAAAGTTGCTCCACTTAAAACGGTATCATTGCCGAGATTAGAATTATGCTCTGCTTTAATGGCAACAGAATTAGCTACTAAACTAAATGTCAGTTTAAAGTTGAAATTTTCCCGCACATTTTTTTGGAGCGATTCTTCTATTGTACTAGCTTGGTTTTCCAAGTCTTCTTCTCATTGGAATACCTTTGTGGCAAATCGCGTTTCTAAGATTCATGAAGTTTCTCATTCTGAACAATGGAGACATGTTCCTAGCCGTGAAAACCCCGCGGATATAATATCACGTGGTTGCACGCCTAAAAAATTGATTTCTTCAGACCTGTACTGGAATGGTCCTCCTTGGCTAAGTCAGGAATCATCTAGCTGGCCTCGCTTAGCTAATCAATTTGCAGAAGAAGTACCTGATGCCCGCACTGACCCTGTCACGTCACATCTTACTTCTACTTCTACTAGCCTTTTTCAGAGATACTCTTCATTTGATAAATTGATTCGTGTAGTGTCTTATATATTCCGGTGGAAATATTTAGTAATTGATCAACCATTGAAGCCTCAACCCTTTCTCACCAGAGTAGAGTTAGAATTTGCTACTCGCAAGATTTTGTTGCTTGTTCAGCAGGAAGTATTTGCTCCTGAAAAGCAAGCTCTTATAAGTGGTAAAGATTTACCCAAGTCTAGCAGGCTTTCACCACTCACTCCTTTTCTAGACCAGGACGGCATAATACGTGTGGGTGGAAGATTAGCTATGTCTAGTTGTGAGGATGGGAAAAAACATCCCATCATCCTTCCTTCAAAGCATCCTATCACTACACTTATAATAAAGAAGTTTCATTATAAACACCTTCATGCTGGCACTCGCACCTTGCTCTGTCTAATTCGTGAACTCTACTGGGTTATTAATGGCGTTCATGAGGTTTCTTCTGTTGTCAAAAAGTGTATACCTTGCTTTAAGGTTAAACCACGCCCCGCCACGTAGATCATGGGTAATTTACCTCCATTTCGTTCAGAACCTAATAAGCCCTTCGCTCTTACTGGGATTGATTACGCCGGTCCTTACGTATATCAGACCAATCCCTCTTCATCTAAGCGCAAAATCTTAGGTAAACTTTACATCTCGTTATTTGTATGTATGGTGACGGGAGCCATCCACCTCGAGTTGGTTACGAACGCTTCTGTATCTTATTTTTTGGCCGCCTTTTCTAGATTTGCTGCTAGAAGGGGTGTTCCATCTGAAGTCTTTTCAGACAATGCAAAACTTTTTGTAAGTGCTTCTGATCTCTGGAAAAAAGTGTTAAGCTCCCCTTCTGTGAAGAAAAAATTTCCAACTTTTCCTATTCTAAAGGGTTCAAATGGCATTTCACCCCGCCTTATGCTCCCCATCATGGGGGCCGATGGGAGTCCTGCATCAAACTTACTAAAAGACAGCTTAAGAAAACTCTTGATCCTACCATACTTTCTTATGAGGAATTCAACTCTTTAATTATTCAAGTCGAAGGTATCGTAAATTCCAGACCTCTGACTCCTCTTTCAAACGATCCTAAGGATCTTTTACCTTTGACACCCAGTCACTTCATGATTGGCTGTTCGCTTGCTGCTACTCCGCCTTTGCTGGTTCGACGCTGTGATCCTAGTCTATCTTTTGGAGAAAAGTAGAATCTTTGCGCTGTTCTTTTTGGCGCCGATGGAAGTTAGAATATCTCAGCTTGCTAAATAGGCGTGAGAAGTGGCGGCTTCCTCAACCAGATGTACGAGTGGGGGACATGGTTCTTCTTCGAGACCCATCTCCGCCTCTCGTGTGGAACCTAGGCAGAGTTATTCACTGCCACTTTGGCCGTGATAAACTCGTCAGAGTTGTTGATGTTTTAACTAATAAAGGTCTTTACACTAGACCTATCTCTGCTATCTCTGTTTTGCCTTTCGAGTCTTAGTTTACTCCTCGTCTGTTATCCATGTTTGTTTTGACTGATTCTTTTGTTTGTTTTCATTTGGAGTTCTCGGAGCATGATCACTTTTCGTGATACTTTCAATGTTTAGCTTGGCCCATTTGTCGGTCAAATTTGTTTCTTGTTACCGAGATCCCCGAATGATAATTATTTCTTTGTAAATGTATTAATTGCTTAAACTATATGCATAACCTTGTTATTAATCACCTAATTCATAGATATTATAGTTACTCACCTAGTGTTTAAGGCTTCCGTAACACATCACTACAACGACTACACTGAGCCTGTCTGCTGCTTGCCCGCTGTCGCCACGAGCTCGTGACGTCATTTCCTTGGCCAACCAATAGCAGCGGTGTTTTTGGTCAGCTGCCTCCCTCGGCGGGGTTTCGCCGCTATAAAACCTCGAGTCATCTTCAGGGTGACGTGCCACTCTTCATCCATTCTTCAGCCACGACTTTACGGGCCACTGTGGTGCCACTCTGCATCCATTCTTCGGCCACGACTTTACGGGCCACTGTGGTGCCACTCTTCATCCATTCTTCGGCCACGACTCTACGGGCCACTCTGGACCGCTATTCTTCGGGCTTACTCTACGGCCAACATTCTACTGTCAACATGTGACAATCTACCTTTTGGTCACCACTCTGAGACCAATACACTTCGTTTTCTTTTGTTTTTGTATTTCTCATAGTGTACTTCTTTTGTTTTTGTATACCGTACAAGTCATATGTACTTTTTTGAATATAACCGTCTGTTTCCGGTTATGACCAATGGATGTCGGTGTTTGTTTCTTCTCCCATCAATTTGGAGTTTAGGACTGTATTTAGTAAACCCTTTTTGCTAATTATTTTATGACAGGTTATGAGCCCAGTTAAACGCTTATTGCTGTTAATATGTGGACTTTGTGATGGGAGAATGTCGGTCGTTAAAGGGTGTTAATATGTGCGGCGCACATGTGGACAGTTAAGTGTGCATCCAAGATAGTTTTTGGTGAATTTTGTGGACGATTTTCTATTGTGAGGACTATTTGTACGTTTTATTTTAAGTATACATACTAACATGGATGCAGCTACGGGAAGCAGCGAGCGAGTTGTTGCAATAGTGAGGTTACAGGACGACAATTGGGAAGCGTGGAGCACCCGAACAAAGGCATTGCTTCAAACAAGGCGTCTGTGGGACGCGGTTCAAGGTTTCCCACGAAAGACCGATACAGGAGAGGTAGAAGATACACCCGTTGAAGAGTACTCCGAGGCCCAACTGGGCAAAGATCAAGACGCGAAAAACTTGCTCATAGGTTTGGTCACCGACCCTTTCCTAGGTGATATCAAAGAAGCGGAGACAGCTAAGGAAGCATGGCAGAATCTTCTGACTTCATGTTGCGATACCGGAGTCCTTCAAATTGTGACGATGTTAGAAGAATTGTGTCTTTTTAAGAAAACTAGTGACATTAGCATGCGTACATTTGTTGATAAAGTGCTCACTTGGTGTGCATGGTTGGACGATGTAGGTATAAAATTTACGGATAAGGCCAAAGCTGCTTTTATTCTCAGAGGACTGGAAAAGCGGGAGTACGAAAATTTGATACGTTCATTGGAAAGCAATGAAGAAAACTTAAGTGTAAAGGTAGTGCGAGCCAAACTATTGTTGGAGGAGAGAAAGAACAAGTTGGACAAACTGAAGATGGAGCGAGAACAGGAGACTTATGCGAGGCTGAAGAAGGAAGAATCTGAGGGTGAAAGCGTGAAGGCAATGGTGGCAGCCATGCGCTTAAATTCCAAGGGGGTCGTCAACAGCAGCAAAAGTGTCAACAAGCCAACAGGTAGTGGTGGATTCATGTGCTACAAGTGCCAAGAACAGGGGCATATTGCGAAGTTCTGTGATTTAGTTCATGAAGCAAGAAAGAAAGGTTCAGTTTTGTGTTTTAATTGTGCCAAGATAGGTCATACTTCCCGGAATTGTAGTAATGGACGCAAGGAAAATGTTAAGGTTAAGAATCGTGAGGTTATTGCCACGGTAAAGGACGATGAGGCGGCAAACGAATGTGTTCAGGTTAATGCTAGTAGTGGTAAGGTAAAGACTTATGTGACAACTGAAAGCAAGGATGATGCATCTGATTGTGTATGCAGGTGGTATGTAGATTCAGGAGCCACTGAGCACCGGACACCTTATAAGGATATTCTGTACGATTACACCCCAAAGGTTTCTGGTAGTGTAGACACAGCTGATGGATCCGTAGTTAGTGTATGTGGTATGGGAAGTGTGCTTATGAAGCTATCTGACAAGTGTGGAGGTTCTTTTCTGAAACTGAAAAGAGTATTGTATGTCCCAAGTCTTCAAGACAATTTAATATCTGTAGGTCAATTTGACAGGAAAGGTGCAGTCGTAACCATTAAAGATAGCAAAGTTGTATTGTCAGATCATGAGGGTATATTCCTTACGGGTGAGGCCGTTGGAAATATGTATGAGGAAAATTGTGATTATTTTATGGTAGAACAAGGGAAAGAATTTGCTTGTAATGACGAGGTGGAGGTTGTGTATGCTAAGAGCAACAAAGCTGTAACCAGCGGAATATGGCATCAGCGTTTTGGCCATGCTTTGAACATTCCAGATCGTGATTTTATACCCAAGGAAAAGAATCTTGATTGTGATACTTGTAAACAAGGTAAAATGAAAAGACTTAAATTTAATGAAAGAGATCATGTATCTCAGAAGCCATTAGATGTTGTGTTCTCTGATGTATGCCAGCTAGAGCACCCATCGATTGGAGGTAGCAAATATTTTATTACATTTACTGATGATTGTACCAGATTCTCATATGTAAGGTTCCTTAAGCATAAGAGTGATGCATTTAATGAGTTTCTCAAGGTTAAAGCCCTAATGGAGACAGCACAAGGGACCAAGTTGAAATCTTTCCATTCAGACAACGGTGGAGAGTATTTAAGTACAGAGTTTTGCAACTATCTTGAAAAGGAAGGTATTGTTCGCAGGTTAACAATGGCTTACTCTCCCCAACAGAATGGCGTTGCTGAACGCCTCAACCAGCAACTTCTCACCACTAGTAGGTGCATGCTCATTCAGTCAGGCATGCCAGTTCAATTTTGGGGGGAAGCCATCAGCACAGCCTGCTATATAAAGAATAGGTGTGTGTCATCAACTGTAAAGAACATCCCATTTGAACTGTGGACGAGTAGAAAGTTATCAGACCAGGAATTGCTTATGTTAAAATCATTTGGTTGTAAAGTTTGGATCCATAAACGTAATTTGGAAAAGTTAGTGCCAAGGGCAAATGTTGGTGCAATGCTAGGGTACCCCGATGACTCGAGGGGCTACCGTGTATGGGACATCGAAAAGAAATGTGTCATTAAATCCAGGAATGTAGAATTCGTTGAAGATGTATTTCCGTTTTCTGTAAAAGCCCAGGAAAAACCTGTAACTCAGATAGATTGTGAACAGTTGGAGAAGTGTTTGTCGAGCAGAAAGATTGTGGAGGGGACGTGTTTGAACACGAAGTAGCCGAATCAGGAAATGAAAATTCTGTAACAAGTGATAGTGATGCCTCTTTGTCAGATTCTGATGTCGTAATAGACTCTCTATTACAGCCTGAACACCCAGTATTACGCAGGTCGAGTAGAGAGAGTAAACTTCCCAGTAAGTGTGTGTGTTGTAATGAAGTCAAGGTCAAATGTCGCATTGCCATGTTGAGGTCAGAATATAACCATCTGGTGTCTTTTCAAGAAGCCACCTCACGAGATGACAAAGATAAATGGTTTGAAGCAATGAACCAAGAGATTGCCCTCTTGGAAAAACATAATGTGTGGACACTTGCAGAAGATTCAGGTGGCAAGACTGTCATAGGCACCAAATGGGTGTATAAAACTAAACGAAACCAAGAAGGTGAAGTACTTAGGTATAGAGCACGTTTAGTAGCTCAAGGTTTCAGTCAGATAAAGGGTACAGATTTCCTTGAATCCTACAGTCCTGTGGTAAAAAGAAAAACTATTAGGACCCTTATAGCCATAGGAGTAGAGCGTGAATGGGATAATTGTCATTTGGACATTGTATCGGCATACCTTAATAGCAAAATTAAGGAAACTGTATTTGTAAGTCAACCAGAAGGTTTTCGCAGTGTAGAATACCCAGACTATGTGCTAAAACTCAACAAGAGTATTTACGGTTTATGTCAAGCTGGTAAAGGTAGGCATAATTGTATCACTGCACAACTTGTCAAGCTTGGCTTAAATCAAAGCATGTGATCCATGTCTGTATTTTAGCCCAGATGTATGTTGCCCTTTGCTACCATACAAGGAATGATATGCAAATGTTTGTTGTTAGTGTAAGGCTAGTTATGTATTGTTTTTTTTTTTTTTTTTTTTAATTTTTTTTTTTTAAGTTTTTTTTTTTTTTTTTTTTTTTTTGCAATTTGTGAATGGGGTGAAGTGTGAGTTTGCATTCACAAATTCTCATAGTATGTTTCTTTTGTTTTTGTATTTCTCATAGTGTACTTCTTTTGTTTTTGTATACCGTACAAGTCAAATGTACTTTTTTGAATATAACCGTCTGTTTCCGGTTATGACCAATGGATGTCGGTGATTGTTTCTTCTCCCATCAATTTGGAGTTTAGGACTGTATTTAGTAAACCCTTTTTGCTAATTATTTTATGACAGTTGCTACGCGCCGTGGTCAGCCAGCACCAAAACAAGTTTATAAACAAACTCCAATCTCTCCAGTGCACAACAACAGCAGTGATACCTCTCAAATGTGTGGAGTGGGTTGCCTACTGGGGCTGACATATGGTGATACGGGACTGTTTGTATAAATTTCTTCGCTTGAGGGATGATTCACTCTGGACATACCCTCCACTAAAGTGTCGCCAAAAGATAAGTTTTTTAGCACTCATTTATAGAACATTTTTATTGCCTCTTCTATTTTAAGAAGACAAAGTTGATCTTTACCATGAACTTTTTAATTAGAAGCTCAAGTATTTTCTTCAGTGGTTATTAATTGATGTTTGTTTACTTAAACAGTATAATAATAAATTGCATATTTGTTACCTATTATGTTTAATTGTGAAATCCTTCAGCCCCTTACATTAACGCATAATTCAGTCTTATTGCTTCACCCTATTGATATTGAATCCAAGCTAATGCTTGTTGCTGTTCTCCCTCTATGAGTTGGAGTTTTCTGGGGCAAACTCCACCAAGGGTCATGCTCGTCTACAAATAATTGGCGTATGATGTAAGTAGATACGATTTCATTGAAATATTCTGTTTAAAGCATGAATTACTTTATTTTGTAGCCCAGGAGGATTATTGTTTCAAGCCGAGGTATGTCGAAATTTGTTAGATTTTTTGGCGCTCGGATGTTTTACTGAAAGCCCTTTTTGGAAGTTGGCAGGCATGAGATTCAAATTAACTTTGTTTTCCTCCTAATCAATACAACTTTTAAACATTGGACATTAGTAATAGGGCCTAATATTCCGACCTAGTTGATATTGTCGTCCGCTTATCGGTAACCCCACGATCCCATGAATGATAGGTTTATCAGGAGAATTGTCACATGTGATGAAACAAAGGTCTATTACCACAACGCTGACGCCTTGAAACAGTGGCTCAGTCCCCATCAACCTGCCAAAGTCATCGTTAAAAAGGATCGGTGCAGCCCCAAAATCGTGCTGTGATTCTGGTGGAAGTTTGAAGAAGTGATTCACTGGGAGTTAGTTCCAAACGGACGTGCAGTCAATGCGGATCCTTATTCTCAACAACTGGAACGAGTTCATGAAATTTTGATACGGAGATACCCAGCATTAGTTAACCGAAATAGAGTGCTCTTGCAGCAGGAAAATGCAAGACCTTATACTGCTCGAACACCCTGTTGGGGATGCAATTTCTCTGGTAGCATGTAAAAGTGGTGGTGCAGGTTCACAAGGCAAGGAATTACATACCGATACCGACCGACACTTAATAAAAACAACGCATGGAACGAACTGTAGATATATTCACAACTATATACAAACACAATAAATATTCAACACTCAATATGGCATGTCTATGATGCCGCAGAAGCGTACGGCCTTGTACGCTGTAAGGGAATCACTCCTGCCTGTCCATTGTCTCAACGGAGAGCACAAATAGCCCTCTCCTCTCCCCTCCAGCTGCCTGACCGCGCTAATCCCAGCAGGGCAGCCAACTCAATGTAACAGAAGACTAAGTGCACACAGTGAGGGATTGCTAACACAGTAAAACACACAATATATATAAACAAGAAATCCAGTCACAAGATACCGGCCGCCAAGAAAGTTCACTTTCTTCAATAATATAATATATATATATATATAAACAGACAAGTCAAATCAAGAACGTAAATACACTATGAGCCCTAATTACACATCCCCATCCGCTGGGAGAGGGCACAACTTGGTGATTGGTCTCTTGAAAACGCCATGCGGAGTGCGGATGGTTACGACACGAACCAGTCCATCAGCACCAGGATGAACGTCTTCGACGACTGCCACCTTCCAGGATAAGGGCGGCAGGTTATCCTCACGTACAATGACCAGTACACCTGGTTGCACATTTGGGCAGGAGCTGGTCCATTTGTTTCGCTGTTGCAGATGATGGAGGTAGTCGTGTGACCATCTGCGCCAGAACAGCTGGAGTCGCTGCTGCAATATTTCCCATCTAGATAACAGGCTAAGCTTAGTGGTACCTAGATCTGGCTGGGGAATGCTAGTAATGGAAGTTCCGATTTAATTGTGGCCAGGAGTAAGAATTTGGGGATCAGCAGGGTCAAACGAGAGAGGAATCAGAGGTCTGGAATTGAGACATGCTTCGATTTGGCATGTTAGGGTGGTCAGCTCTTCATACGTGAGGCACATAGTTCCCATAGTTCGTCGCAGGTGGTGCTTAAATGACTTTACACCAGCCTCCCATAATCCACCAAAATGGGGTGCGCGAGGAGGGATGAAGATCCATTCGATGCCCTCGGTATGTGTGAAGTTCCTTATCTCAGTCTTCAGCTGTTCAGACTTCAGAGGAGCTTGCAGTTCCCGAAGTTCTCGTTTAGCACCCACAAAATTGGACCCGTTGTCGCTGTAGATTTTCTTACATCGTCCTCGGCGTGACACAAATTGTTTCAAAGCGGCCAAAAATGCTTGGGTAGATAAATTGCTCACCACTTCTAAATGTACTGCCCTAGTAGCTAAACAAACAAATATGGCAATATAGCACTTCTCCTTTAGTTTTGATCGACGGTAGCCGGATTTGACATAAAACGGTCCAGTGAAGTCCACGCCACAATCAAAAAATGGCCTGACAGCGTCAACTCGGGGATGTGGCAGTTGCCCCATTAATTGATGTGCAGGTTGAGCCTTCAACTTATGACATACTAGGCAGCGATGCAAAATGTTTCTGACAGTTGATTTACCATTTCCTATCCAATATCGTTGCCTTAACGATGAAAGTACAAGTTGGCAACCAGCATGTAACATGCGACGATGCTCGTGCTCCACGATTAATCTTGTTAGGTGATGACCTGGAGGAAGTTGGTGTATTCTTGGAATACACGGTACGAGAGAATATAAAGTTTAATGCTCTTTTCTTGTTCATTTCTTCCTTTTTTATCAAACACCAACAGTGATCTTCTAGTTTCTCTTTGATAGTCATGTCTCTTATGTTATTGTGAGTCTGTTCTAGATATATATCTTCCATGACCCACCTAGCGTCATGTAGCAGCGAATCTCTGAAGCTCCTCAATTCTTCCTGGTGCAAGAGGACTTCCTTTTCCATCTGGCCACCAGATCTCGTTGCCATCGCCAGCTATTATCTCTGTGATCAAGAGAACTTCGTCTACTCTTTCACCCACCAGGCTGTGCTAGTATCGCCTGCTATCAACTCTTTGAAGACCATTTCCTCAAGAGAATTTAAGTTTACAATATTGGTCATGCTTATATGTTCTCCTTTTGTCTCCTACCCCCACTCTTTTCCCTTTCTTGGACCCTCCGCGCTTCGCTGAGTGGGTCTCACTTGTAAGTCGGCAGTTGACTCGGTTAGTCAAGGCTCAACTAGAGCCAGTCTCCTCAAACCAAGAGGCACTCTCTACATTCTACGCCATGTTGGCACATTAAGTATTCGTCAAAGGGAACTTCACCTTCGACATGCAACCAAGATAAGTACAGACTTAAGGTTTTAACCTCATCTTCATCAGTTTTATTATCTACATGCTTTTATTGATCATTTTATAGACAGCGTGAGATTACTTATTTGGGGCGGTAATCATTCTTCGCGGGATTTGCCATGTTGGGCTTTTGTCTGTCTAAGCCAACCTTAATAGAAAGTAGCTTTTCTTAAGCTATTTAAATAAGAGATCTTCTCACAACGTGGGATATTATCTAATACCCGCTGTCTATAAAATACCAAGCTAGTTCCTCCGCTGGATTAACTTTGGCTCCATTCTTCTATTCGGATCGTTCTGGAACCTTCCAGAACCTGTACTTTATCCACAAGTCTTGCCGGCATGTATTTTCACTCACTTGTGAGAATACTATTGAAAATTGAAGAATCTTCCTTCTGAATTAAAGCTCAATAGCTAATTTTCTTCCACCGTTGGAATGTTCTATGGCGCATTTAATTGTAATCCACAACTTTCTCAAGCAATAGACTTTCGCCTATCTAGTGCTACCAGTCCTTATTCATCATTGCAATAACTTTCTTTGCCATAAACTTTCGTGTTACTACAGTGAACTTTTCATCCATTTAACAGACTATAGTGATAACTAGTGCTTGTTCAACTTTTCTACCGCGTCGCGATCGTCCGTTTACCTTAAATAAGGCCATGAACATTTATCCTAAATCCCAATTGATCTTTCCTAAACCTTCTACTAACAAACCATATTAATAAAATTGTTACTCTAGATCATTTTCAATGAGGTGTCACTCTAACGAAGTGCCCTTCCATCTTGCTTGTTTATCATTAATTAATTTCTGCATAACCACGTGTTTTATACACGGTTCAAGCTTACATTGTTTCTCCCTTATAATCAGGGAAAACAATTCTTTCAACTCATGAGTGAGTTATTTCTAGGTCTCACGAAAGGGAAACTGCCCCATTTGTCTCGTGATTCCTACTTGAACATAGGAAGTCTAGAACCTTCCTTTTGACTTTCTCTTCAGGTTTCACAGTAAGTGACCTGCTCTATTTTGCATAGCTATCATAAAAGTAATTCTGTATAAATATAAGAAGTTATAGGAACTTCTTTTTCATTCTACCTGTTCTCTTTTTTTTTGTTATTTTTGAAGTTGTAACTTTTTCTAAGATAGGTACGCAGAAATTTCTTATAGTACACACCTTGTACTCTATTTATTGTTAAACTTTAATCACCTTAATTGTCTTTAAATTTAAAATTTTTATCTACGCTATTTTAAATCCTTGCTAGGATTTTATAAAGGTTTGAAACCTAATAAATTGTTAATTGCCTGGCGCAAACGTTTAATGTTTTCTGAGGTCTGTGACCCCAAAATTGTTAGCCAAATTGAAAATATATATTTGTTAAAGTTATCAACTTCCTTTGATTTGTTAAATAAATTAAATATTTGTTTTTGGATTTATCATTTCGCAAATACTACAGTTAGGCAAGATCCTGGCTTTCCTAACTCTTCCTAGGTTCATGCCCTCGTTAATACGCAATAAGTCTGTTACTCTTGCCAGACCATCACCCTTCCCCATAGTAGGCATATGCATGCTTGAGAGGGAATACACTAAAGCCATTCTCTGGCAAACCGCCCAAGTCCTAGCTGCGTTTCCCGTCAGCTTCGACCAGGTCCTTACCCACTTTAGGTATCAGAAAGCGGATTTGCGGTGGCAACCGCCTCTGAGTGCATTTAAAGTTAAATTTATAACTTTTGTGGGACTCTCCTCCTATTTCTCCATCCTTTTTCTCCAGTCCGAAACCCACCTCCTTTCCTTTATCATCTTCCCTTGGTGGTTAGGTTATTCCTCAGCCAATAATCTACCCAGAAGTATCAACTGGTGCTTTTCATCGTAGGTAAGATCAGAGTGTTCCAATCTACCTCCTACCCGCAGAAGACGCATGCCATCTAGAATGGGACTCAAATAATGTAAATTGCTCTTGTGATTAAGAGGCTGCCCTTGTTCCAATTGTCGTATCTCCCTTCCGTAGGCAGTAAGTTGAGACAATTTGATGCGTTGGTGCAACGCTCGTTGTAATTCTTGCAGAGAGAGGTCACCAGTTATTCTTTCTTCACGTGCTCGTCTGCAGTTTGTTGTAAAGCGATTACAGTATCCTGTTACACGCTGCAATCTTGTCAGTCTTGAGAACCTTTATTCTTGTGGTGATATGGAAGCTCGTCTTACATTTCTCTTCCGGAGTGTCTTGCTGTGTAACAGCATCAGAGTAGGCCATGATGTGGCACCTTCTGGTAGCCAAGTTGGTCCTTCCCACCATAGCTGATTTCCTATGAGATCATTGGGATGGACTCCTCTAGAAATCATGTCCGCTGTGTTATCGGGTGATGGTACGTGTCGCCACTCAGCACTTGTAGTGTTCTCTTGTATTTCAGACACCCTATTCCCCACGAAGGTCTTCCATCTAGCAGAGGGTGCATTTAGCCATGCTAATACTACGGTAGAATCAGTCCAGAGATATGTTCGGCAAATGTCCAATCTCAAAGCTCGGGTTACTTTCTTAAGCAATTGTGCCAGCAATAAAGCTCCGCAGAGTTCCAATCGAGGACGTGACAGTCTCTTCATAGGTGCTACTCTTGGTTTAGAACATAAGCGCATCACTGTGGTAATTCCATTCTGGTTTGTGTATCGCAGGTATATGCAAGTTCCATATGCTTTCTCTGAAGCGTCACAGAAGCCATGTAACTGGATGTTGACTACTGGATTATCAACAAGAATTCTCCTGGCAATGCGGATGTTGTCTATGAGAGGAAGCTGACGGTACAATGATTGCCAAATCTGTGATAACTCAGGAGACAGTAGTTCGTCCCAAGCCATCTGTTGCTGCCAGAGCTGCTGTAGAAACATTTTACAAAGGATGACTATTGGGCTGATGAAACCCAATGGATCAAAAATGGCAGAGATGACTGACAACACAGTTCTCTTCGTGAATTAATGTGTAGGTGATACCAAGTGGATGTTGTTAACTATTTGGAAGTTATCTGCAGCAGGATGCCATAATAGCCCTAGAGTCTTAACGTTGTCATCATTGTCGAGGCGTAGAGGAAGTTGGGTCTTTCTGAGCTCCGCGGGAAGACTCTCAAGTAGACCAGGATGATTACTGCACCATTTGCGTAGTGGAAATCCCGCCCCTTGGAGTAATTCTATCAACTGACGTTGCGTTTCAAGTGCATCTTCGATGTTTTGACATCCAGACATGCAATCATCTACGTAAAAGTCATTTGCAATAACTTCTGCTGCCTTGGGGTAGACCTGGGCGCCTTCTGAAGCAAGCTGTTGTAGACATCGCGTAGCCAAGAAGGGAGCACTTGCCATCCCGTAGGTCACAGTTGTTAACTGATATTCCTGGATGGATTCCGTCTGATCTCTTCTCCACAAAATCCGCTGGTAGGTACGGTCCTGGGTGTTTACTTGTACCTGTCTGTACATCTTGGCGACGTCAGCAGTGAATGCAATGGGATGAGCTCGAAATCTGAGAATTATGGAGCAGAGATCTTGCTGTATAGTAGGCCCAACCATAAGTAAGCTGTTCAAGGATACACCATTGCTGGAACTAGCAGAGCAATCAAAAACAACTCTTGTCCTTGTTGTCGAACTAGATACTTTAAGAATGGCATGATGAGGCATGTAGTATGTAGATGTCGTAGCCGCGCAGGCTGCCTCCATATGCCCTAAAGCTTCATACTCGTCCATAAATTTCAAGTAGTCTTGCTTCAGATCAGGATGCCTACTGAGTCTTCGTTCAAGTAGATGAAATCGCTTAGATGCCATCGTAAATGAATCGCCTAATTTGTCCGGATCTTCATGAAAAGGTAAGCGAACCACAAATATTCCAGAATGATCTCTTGTAGTGTGCTGTACAAAGTGTGCCTCACATTGTTGTTCTTCTTTAGTTAGCGGAGCCCGGCCCACTTCTTCTAATTCCCAAAACTTCTGAAGTTGATTCTGAATATCAACGTCGGTCTTCACAAAGAATGATGCTACCGGCCGCCGTGGCATAGTGGAAGGGTGAGTCCCTGTTTCATACCTCCCCGATAGAATCCATCCAAATTCGGTTTCATGCAGGACAGGGTGATTGGAGTCCCTGGTTACCTTACCAGATCGGTAAATATATGCACAAATTTCTGCTCCTAACAAAATGTCGATCTTACTAGGTTGATGAAATGACGGATCTGCTAGAGGAAGATTCTTAGACAGGTTCCATTCAGTAGGATCAATAACGTGTCCTGGTAGGTCGTCAGTGGTCTTAGTAAGTACCAAGCAATCGACCGATGTAGTGAAATTGTTGGTGTGAGAGGATATTTCAAGACAGATACTGTGCCTCGTCTCTGAAGTGGTGCCTCCTATTCCTTGAATTGGAACTTTCCTGTTTTGCCTAGGAAGATTCAATCGCTGAGCACAGGATTCAGTAATAAAACAGGATTGAGAACCAGGGTCAAGCAGCGCCCGATATATCTGCCATCTTCCTGTACTATCCCTAACCTTGATACAAGCTGTAGACAAGAGAATGTGCCTGGTTGGCTCTATCTTGAATGTGCAGTAACTTATTGTTCCTGACCTTCCTTCGGGTTGCCCTTGCTGTTCTGAGCTACCATTCCTAGGAGGATTATAAGAGTGACTACCTTGTTGTGATTGTTGGGGTGCATCCATATGTACTAGTGTATGGTGCCACTTGTTGCAAATGCGGCAGCTGCCCGATTTACAGTCATTAACCTTGTGATCTGACTTGAGGCAATTAAAACACAAATTCTTGCTCTTTACAAACTCCCTTCGCACATGAACTGGAACTTGTGCGAAACTCCTACACTTATGCAGTGCATGCGTCTGACTACAATACATGCATTGTGAATTTGTTGCAACATATGATTGCTGGACTTGTGCGCCATGTGTGTGCTTGTGGTGAACAGGAGATTTAATGTTTGTGAAACTAGGCTTAGGTATATTAGAATTTATGATCTCAATTGATTTGCACTTAGTTTCGAGAAATTCACACAATTCATGCAAGGTTGGAAAAGAATTGGAGTTAAGTGTTGATTCATATTCCCTGCGTATTGATATGTCGACCTTTTCCAGTATTAATTGTGACACAAGTAAGTCTTCCAATGGTACGTCCAATTGTAACGCCCTTATGGCATTCAAATTGCTCAATGCTTGGTTGAGAAGTGCCCGCAGATCACTTGCTGACGCCTTGCTCATAGACGGTAATGTTAACAATTGCCTGATATGAGCAGAAGCAATTAAACGAGGATTGTCATATAGTTTAGAAATTGTTTCAAGAGCTATTTCAAAATTAGAGCTGGTGACTGGGAGGTTGGCTATGAGAGCATGTGCCTCGCCTGACAATGAACTCAGTAAATAATGAAATCGTTGTATGTTGTCTAGATTTGCATTGTTGACAATAAGGCTCATGAATGTGTCGTAATAATGCCTGTAGTGAGTTACTTCACCATTAAATGAAGGGATTAGAATTGTAGGTAATTTAATTCCTTTGGAGCCTGAACTATGGTTGGAAGTGGAATTTAGATTGTTGTCACCTGACCTAGCGCTAACAGAGCCATTGTTAGCGACAGTCAATTTGGTCATTTTTGTTTCCAGATCATAATACATTGTTTCAAATACATCCCTATCTTGAGCGTGCATTTGAAAGTCCTCAAACACTTCCAACTGTTTTTGAGCCCCTTCGAACTAATCACGTACTAGCAGAAGTACCCATTCTTCGAACGGTGTTCGTTGTTAACACCAGACATTATCAATTGAGCTACTGTTGCAATGGTTAGCAGTTTGTCATTCCTTCAAGTTTATCAGAACGAAGTTAGTTTACTGGGAATATCACACACACACTGTTTATTTAAGGCCCTTAAAATGTAGTTTTCGGAGACCCTTTATAGATTCCCGAATTTTGGGTCTCACATTGAGAAGCGCAACATATGCTTTGGTCGTCCTTCTAGGATAATTTTTATATTTCGCCTATTTTAGCATATATTGAGAAGTTTTTCTCTATATCCACCCTTCTAATATATGAAAAGTACGTTGAAGAGTTTTATAAATGATTGGTGTATTGACTCTGATACCTAATTTTACGATGCACCAAGCATCCGAACACGAGGTATAGGCGTACATAAAGATACACAGAAAGACAGAGAGACAATTCTATTGTCTACAACATATTACCCAGATATCCAAATATGGGTATATCTACCACACAGTATCAAATAAAATCATCCTTACGATGAACGCGTATGTCGACAAAAAAAAAAGTTAAAATGTGCTCTCAGACTAAATTCACCTAACGTGTACTTCCTGACGTGAAATACATTTGAAAGCCTTGTAGACGAAACGCAATACACGTCACATAAAAACTGACCCTCTACGTTGTGCTAGGTGCCCATACACAGGAAGACCCCTTTCATAAATTATAAAGGCTTGTGGTGCATGAAAATTCACGTTCTTTAGCCTCAAATTGCCCAAATTCCTAAAAGCCGCAAAAAATGCTTGTTCAATTCAGGAATTTTTGAAAATAATGTTGCTGTTTGGAGATATAATAGACCTTCTGTACTATATGTCGAACGTGAAAATTGCATGAAAAAATTCTAGGTTACCCCTTCACCCCCTTAATTGCATTGATGAATTGTACGGTCTACGTTAGTTCCGTGATAACCTTATAGCCATTTGCAAACTTTCTCAGAAATGTAATAAATGGAGTGACATTGCTTCTTACAGAAATAGAAGGAAAGTTGTATACCACCCCTTGAGATAATGTTCTCATGGTTACCGATTTGCATTCCTACATTAGTTTGTTAAATTAAATTAAATTAGTTTTCTGGGAATATTTCAGAAACTGTTGGATTTAGAGCCTTATAATGTAGTTTTCGAGGACCCTTTAGGGCCCCCGAGTTTTGTTGCTGGCACCGAAGGGATTTATCTCGTCGTTGTACGCCATAATATAATACTAATAATAATATAATATAGGGAGAAATTATAACACCTATTTTTTATATTTTTAATTCAGCCAATGGCCATGTACTTTTCTTTTCAGGACGGGTCAGGGAAGGGATATTATCAGAGAAAGAAGCATTCACATCACGCATGAGCAAAATGGAAATGGCCTACCATTTAACTAAGGACATCTATAAGAAAAGGTCAATATCCTTCAACGCAAAACTAAAACATTACTGCAGTGTCATCCGTCCGGAGGTCTTGCATGCTTCTGAATGCCTCACGATGAACAAAAAAAAAAAGGCTTGGTCGAGAAACTGGAGGCCAAAGAAAGGAAAATTTTGAGAAAGATATTGGGTTCCATCAAAGACAATGGGGAATACAGAAGACGGCATAACCATGACCTATATACTCATGTGGAGAAGATAAGCAACGTCATCCGGAAGAGGAGGTTACCATTTTTTGGGCATGTGAAACGAATGAGCCCAGCGAGACTGACCAACCGCAACATAACTTACTTTCAGGAGAGGAAAACAAAATGGGCCTGGTTCATTGAACTGGATAAAGATCTGAAAAAAGTGGAGATTACACCAACAGACTTTCAGCAGCGCGCCCCACTCAAAGGGAAACTTCAAGCTTGTAAAGGTTTCCAAGAAAAAACGAAGCTGAAAACGGGAAAGATTTGGACCCAGGAACGGAAGGAAATCCACCGAGAACGAATGCGGGCGTACAGGGCAAATATCAAAGCCAGTAGGAGACGGTTGGAATGACGCGGTCCATAGATGGCTTATACGAAATGAATGAATGAATGAATGAATAATATGGGGATAGGAATATTATAGACCTGTCGTACCACACCCGCAGGTGTAAATCGCGTGAAAAAATTCTAGAGTACCCCTTGATCCCCTTAAGCGCATTGTATGTATTGATGAATTTTACGGCTTAATTTGGTTCCGTGATAACCTTCTAGCCGTTTGCAAACTTTCACACTAATGTAATTAATGGAATTGCATTGCGTCTTACAGCAATGAGAATCCGTTGGCATGGTTACTGGCTTGCATTCGTTCATTAGTTTATTAAATTAAATTAGTTTTCTTGGAATATCTCAAAAACGGTTGGTCTTCGGTCCTTAAAATGTGGTTTTCGGGGACCCGAGTTTTGTCTCTCACATTGAGGGGCTGAAAATGAGTTTTGTCTCGTCCTTCTACGCCTATTTCAGCATGTATTTTAAGGGGGTAGGCCCCCTTTTATGAGAGGTACGGAGAAGAGTTACATCAATGATTAGTGTCGTGCCTCGGATGGATATCTGTACCAAATTTTACGTTGATACACCCAGCCGTTCTCGAGTTATAAGGGAACAAATTTGTCCACAGACAAACAAACAGATAGACAGACAAAAAATTTATTTTCGCGCGCATCCATCATAAAACAGTCTGAAACGCGTAAACAACTCAAATTTCCGTAGAAATTCAGAGAAAAACACACATTTTCATTTTTCTATACAGAGAGATCTACTGCACCGCTCGGTGTTGACCGTGTTTTATTGCACAAATTTTGTTTTTACTCGCTAACCGTTGGAGATATACGAAAAGTGATAAGGACCTTTCGGATAGAAAATTAAATGTTAAAGCTCATGTATACCATCAAAAGTTTGCTATTTCTTAGCGTTCTCTTTTTATTTGAAAAGGAAATATGAGATTTTGAAACCAAAGGGTGTAGTGACGTCACAAATGTCGGTTTTACGCGCTAACTGTTGGAGATACACGAAAAGTGATAAGGACCTTTCCGATAGGAAATTAAATTTCAAAGCTCGAATGTGCCATCAAAAGTTTGCTATTTCCTACCGTTCTCTTTTTATTTGATATGGAAATACGAAATTTTGAAACCAAAGGGTCTAGTGACGTCACTAAAATGGTCGCCATTATTTAATAGTGCAAAATTTCGAAATCAAAAGTATCCTATATGTAAACCTGGTAAATCAGCTACATCCATGCAAAATTTCATTTAAATCGGACCAGTGGTTCTTGCGTTATTGAGTAACAGACAGACAGACAGACAGACACACACCATCTCATTTTTATATTAGTATGATGACAGGCAATTCTTTTAATCGCTCTATTATGGCTTGATTATCTACCTCCTGAAGTTCATTCACAAATTTTGCCATGCGCGTGAGTCTGGCTTTAGCTACCGCACGTGTAGTGATTAATCGTTTCCTATTTGCCTCATCCATGCTGACAAACTAGGAATAAGGGTAGGATAATATACCGGTAACAATGAGCAATAGGAGCGAACAATGATAAATAAATAAGCCAGTCTAGGTACCTTTTTTTAGCTGTTTTGATGTGAAGACTGCATCGTGTCTGTTCGGCAGCAGTCGGAGGTCTTCGGCGTAGCGTGGAGAATGACCCACCAAGCTGTTTGTGTTTGTAAATTCCAGTTTATAGCAAGTTCACCACACTTGTACACTATAATTCACACTTCACGTATTTAAACACAATCGTCGCATCCGGCCCTGGAGGTCCAATATGTTGGGGATGAAATTTCTCTGGTAGCATGTAAAAGTGGTGGTGCAGGTTCACAAGGCAAGGAATTACATACCGATACCGACAGACACTTAATAAAAACAACGCATGGAACGAACTGTAGATATATTCACAACTATATACAAACACAATAAATATTCAACACTCAATATGGCATGTCTATGATGCCACGGAAGCGTACGGCCTTGTACGCTGTAAGAGAATCACTCCTGCCTGTCCATTGTCTCAACGAAGAGCACAAATAGCCCTCTCCTCTCCCCTCCAGCTGCCTGACCGCGCTAATCCAAGCAGGGCAGCCTACTCAATGTAACAGAAGACTGAGTGCACACAGTGAGGGATTGCTAACACAGTAAAACACACAATATATATATAAACAAGAAGTCCAGTCACAACACATCCATGGCAAAAATTCAGGAATTGGTAGGAGTCAAACTGTTACCACATCCAGCATACAGCTCATTTCTTGCGTGGAAGAAATTTTTAAAACATTGAAGCTGTGGAAGTGGGTCTTGCCGAATTCTTCGCATCAAAACCCCGAGACTGGTGCCGTCGCAAGAAATGAAACCTTGCTGAATGATGGCTCAAGACCATAGAATGTGATGGTCTCTACTTTGAGTAATAGATTAATTTCTTGTCAGGAAACTTTCCAAATAACGTTTTCTTCAAAAAACGGCATTGATTATGAGACATCTCCTGTAATCAAAACTAATCTATAATAATATAATAAAGCTGAAGGGTTTGTGTGTTTTTGTGTTTAAACCACTAATCTCTAGAACTACCACCCGGATTCGAAAAATTCTTTTTTTATATGATAGCCAGGTTCAAGAGGAATAGTTTAGGCTATGTTAAATTTCGGACAGACCACTCCATTCCCTGCATTTAGGCCCTTTGGCACAAATCTACACCGTTTCACCGATCTGAACCAATATTTGTATACTTCACTTTGGAACCCTACGAGTAACGCAGTCTGCATGAAATTTATGACAGACCAGTCCATTCCCTGCATTTAGGCCCTTTGGCACAAATCTACACCTTTTCACCGATCTGAACCAAAATGTGTTTACTTAGCCTTTGGAACCCTGCGAGTAACACTGTTTACATGAAATTTCGTGCAGACCACTCGATTCCCTGCATTTATGCCCTTTGGCACAAATCTACACTGTTGCACCGATCTGAACCAAAATTTGTATACTTACCCTATGGAATCCTGCGAGTAACACAGTCTGCATGAAATTTCGGACAGACCACTCACTACATTCCCTGCATTTATGCTCTTTGGCACAAATCTACACCGTTTCACCAATCTGAACCAAAATTTGTATACACACCCTTTGGAACACTGCGGGTAACACTGTCCACTTTAAATTTCGGACAGACCAAATGATTCCCTGCATTGAGGCCCTTTGACAAACATCTACACCGTTTCACCGATCTAAATGTGTATATATACCCTTTGGAACCCTGCGAGTAACACTCTTTACATGAAATTTCGAACAGACCACTCCATTCCAAGCATTTATGCCATTTGGCACAAATCTACACCGTTTCACCGATCTGAACCAAAATTTGTATACTTACCCTTTGGAACCCGACGAGTAACATTGTCTGCTTGAAATTTCGGACAGACCACTCCATTCCCTGCATTTAGCTCCATTGGCACAAATCTACACCGTTTCACCTATCTGAACCACATTTTGTACACTTACCCTTTGGAAACCTGCGGGTGACACTGTTCATTTTAAATTTCAGACAGGACACTCCATTCCCTGCATTTAGGCCCTTTATCACAAATCTACACCGTTCCTCCTAATTGCACCAAATTATTCATACACATTGAAACCCTGCTGGTAACACTGTCCACTTGATATTTTGGACAACGCTCTCCATTCCCTACATTTAGAATAACAAACTGAACTTGAAAACCATGTATTAAGGCCCCAGAATCATTCATGTCCGTAGTAGTGTAACTGTACGAGTATTTTAATAGGTCTATTGTTGACTGGCAATTCGGGCTCATCACGTCTCCCCTACCAGTGTTCTGGTGCAGAATTGCGAAAATAATTAAATCTTGCGCTACTTATAAATTGCAGTCACGGGGAGTAATTAGTGCGAAAAGATTTATTTTGCCCCTTAAAACAGTTATCATCATGAACATATAATGCATCTGTATAAGTGCAATGGTGTTGGTGCAATACATTGAGGTTATCAGCTGCAATAAGCGTTGGTGCCTTCAAATTTACCTGAATTTATTCCGAAACTTATCGTTGAGCGCCATCTTGCCATACATGATACTATTGCAACCTCAGGAGCTCAGGACAGCCGAAGTTTTCCAAAGTGTTCTGATTATTTTCCTACGGCGTTCTGCGACAAAAGACGACACTATTGGTCTCTACATTTCTAACAGACAATGAGATATAGGCTCTAGGGAGTGTCTTTTATTTCACTTACTCCTCTTCCTAATCATTTTTAGAAATTTGTTTGTAAATTACATGTGTCAGTGCTGTAGTTAGTAAATAGCCGTTTCCCTATTCATTATTATCATTATCATCTCCCGAATGCATGGTCGGATTTCGACAAATGAGGTGTCGTTGATCTCGGGCTGACACCCCCTTTTTCCAAAATTCCAAAAATATTGATCCATAGCCTACTTTCCTGGTGTCGTCACCTACTAACCTGGCAAAGTCGATATCTCCCGAATGCATGGTCGGTGTTTGACAAATGAGGTGTCGAGGCTGACACCCCCTTTTTTTTTTTCAAAATTCCAAAAATGTTGACCCATAACCTACTTTTCTAGTGACGTCACCTACTAACCTGGCAAAGCCAAAATCTCACGAATGTGTCGAGGCTGTCACCCTTTTTCCAAAATTCCAAAAATGTTGACCCATAGACTACTTTCCTGGTGACTTTGCAACGAGGTGTAATCAAAATTCCAAACCGAACGCATGGTCGGATATTGATAAATGAGGTATCGAGGCTGACAAACCCTTTTTTTTTTCCAAAATTCCTAACATGTTGACCCATAGCCTACTTTCCTGGTGACTTTGTAACGAGGTGTAATCAAAAATTTCCAAACCGAACACATGGTCGGATTTTGATAAATGAGATGTCGAGGCTGACACCCCCTTTTTCCAAAATTCCAAAAATGTTGATCCATAGCCTACATTCCTGGTGACGTCACCTACTAACCTGGCAAAGTCGATAACTCCCGAATGCATGGTTGGAGTTTGACAAATGAGGTGTCGAGGCTGACATCCCCTTTTTTTTTTTCAAAATTCCAAAAATGTTGACCCATAGCCTACTTTCCTAGTACGTCACCTACTAACCTGGCAAAGCCGATGACTCCCGAATGCATGGTCGGAGTTTGACAAATGAGGTGTTGTTGAATTCAGGCTCAAACCCCCTTTTTCCAAAATTCCAAAAATGTTTATCCCTAGCCTACATTCCTGGTGACGTCACCTACTAACCTGGCAAAGCCGATATCTCCCGAATGCATGGTCGGAGTTTGATAAATGACGTGTCGAGGCAGACACCCCCTTTATCCTAAATTCCAAAAATGTTGACCCATAGCCTACTTTCCTAGTGACGTCACCTACTAACCTGGCAAAGCCGATATCTCCCGAATGCATGGTCGGAGCTTGACAAATGAGGTGTCGTTGAAATCGGGCTGACAGCCCACTTTTCCCAACATTCCAAAAATGTTGACCCATAGCCTACTTTCCGGTTGACGTCTAGATTGGAAGAGAACGAGAGTTAACCAAGTGAGATCGACAGGAAAGAAGATTGAGAGGAGCCCAGCACAAGTAAGTGAAAGCAATGCCGAACACAGCTGAGGCCCTGTGATTGCTAACCCACGTTCTACTAGATGTGAGCCCCCTGGAAAGAAACTTGAAACATGACTGATTAGCATTGACCAAGATAATAGCCATGCTTGCTATAGTTAATATTTGAATGAAGCCTAAATCACAGAGGCTTATGCCATGGATTGTAGCAGACAATTGAACTCGAGATACTTTAAGCCAAAGCCTAGCGCGCTAACCAGTTAGCTATGGGGTGTAAAACAGTGTTGGCTGCTAAAACCTGTCGCACTTTTCCTGGGGGAATGATTAAATGAATAATCGATGAAATGACAGTGGAACGTGTTGCTTGATTGAGTGATCAGGGTATGAAATGAATGAACCCCCTCATTTAGCAATGGAATGTAAAACACTGCTGACTGCTAAAGCCAGTCGCACTTTGCTGAGACATTATTTAATGAATGACAGATGAAATGATAGTGCAAATTATTGCTTGATTGATCAGTCAGGGAATGGAATGAGTAAAGTCTCCATTAAACTGAGAGGATATGAAACAGTGCCGGCTGCTAAAGCCTGCCACACTCTCCTAGGATAATGATTAATTGAATGTCAGATGATATAAAATGATTGTGGAGAGTGTTGCTAGAATGGAATAGTGACAGTGGAAAAACCGGTGTAGTTCGAGATTGGAAGAGAACAAGAGTTAACCAAGTGAGGGCGACAGGAAAGAAGATAGAGAGGAGCCCGGCACAAGTAAGTGAATGCAATGCCGAACACAGCTGGAGCCCTGTGATTGCTTACACACGTTCAACGAGATGCGAGCTCCAGGTGAGAAACTTGAAACGCAACTGCTTGCACGCATGTAGCGTAACCTTGAGCTAATGAAAACTGCAACTCCAGCATGATGACGGTGTTAAATTGTACATTCTCTAAACATGCTACATGTTAGATTGCATGTATGTACTGCTGTATGAATTATTGAATATTAAAATGAAATCAACTCTGAATCTATTGAAAAGGAATTGTCTTAGCGTTTGACTGGTGGTGAAAATGGAAAAATCACGAAGAACCCATTTCTAAGAGAAGAAAATTCACTCCTGAATCACTTTTGTAGTGTAGCGGTTAGCATGATTAGCTAGCGCTCCCAGAGGTTCTGGGTTTGGTTCCCGGCTCTGTCAAGAAATTTAAAAGTTGTATCAGAATTGGAACGAGGTCTACTCAGCTTTAGCCCATACCCAAATGAGTAGAGAGAATTCGATTCACACTTTAGCTATTCTTGAAGTGGTTTTCAGTGATTTCTCACATTGTCTTTGAGCAAAATGCTGTGATGATAACATAAGGCCACGGCAGTCTTCTTGCTAGAATGAAATGACGCCAGGGGAAATTGTCATTGCCGGAGAAAAGAAAAAACTATATCTCATCGCTTTGTTCAGCATAAATTAGCATGATTAGCTGGCGCTCTCAGAGGTTCTAGGTTTGATTCCCGGCTCTGTCAAGAAATTTAAAAGTTGTATGAGAATTGGACTGAGGTCTACTCAGCTTTAGCCCAGACCCAGAAACTGTCATTGCCGGAGAAAAGAAAAAACTGTATCTCATCGCTTTGTTCGGCATAAATTAGCATGATTAGCTAGCGCTCCCAGAGGTTCTGGTTTTGATTCCCGGCTCTGTCAAAAAGTTTAAAAGTTGTATGAGAATTGAAACGAGGTCTACTCAGCTTTAGCCCAGACCCAAATGAGTAGAGAGAATTCGATTCACACTTAAGCTATTCTTGAAGTGGTTTTCAGTGATTTCTCACATTGTCTTTGAGCAAAATGCTGTGATGATATACCATAAGGCCACGGCAGTCTCCTTTACACATCCTCGCCAAATCATTTCACTCTTTCAATCCCAGGTTAACAGGATAGAAAATAGAGAGGAGTTTTGATACAAGCAATGCTAGACATTGCTAGGACCTTGTGATTGCCAATCCTGCATTCCACTAGATGTGAGCCCTCAGATTTTGTAAAGGATGAACTAGGTAATACAGTTTCTTTATTTCATCGCTTAGCAACAGTTAACTAATAGCTAAGATCTTGAAACAGGATGTGGTATTGCAATACAAGCTATTGTGTTTGAAAACAAGATGTTCAGTAAAGACCATATAGCCTACTTTCTCCTAAATGTATGAGTATAGTTATAACTCGTTGTTATTATCAAAGAGTATAATAGAACTATTCTTTGTTGAAGACCTTAGAAACGATTTACCTCTACCAAACGCCACAACCTAGATAAAAACTGCTACCATCATTGAAGGAAGAAAGAAAGAAAGAAAGAAAGATAAGAAGTATATCAAGAATGTTATGGATCTGGAGACATAATCGACCGGACTGGCGGCGTGGCTCAGCGGTAACGTTCTCGCTTGCTGGGCCCTAGGTTGCAGGTTCGTATCCTGGCGCAGTCAGCTGGCATTTGAGGGTGCACAAATGCGAGGGAGCCGTGTCAGTACATTTACTGGCACGTTAAAGATCCCCTTCGGGCCAAAATTCCGGCACCCCGGTGTCTCTAAAATCAGCAGTAGTTAAAAGGGATGTAAAACCAATAACATTATTATTATTATTATTATTACGACCTGCCGTGGGCAACATCCAACTTTGAGTTGAGGCATGTCTTTACACGTCTGGTTGTGCATGGCTTTCACAACCCTAATTGAATTAACAAATCTTTCCATGACCCTACAGAGACGTGTGTATACAAACTATGTGGATATTTTCGATAATATAATCCTAACAGAGCGAGTGCATTCTAGCGGCCAGAAGAAGAAACTTTTCAATAAAATCTGGAAGTTACCTTTTTGGCAGCTAGATGTCTCGAGTAAATCTGCTGGCGAATTATGTTTTAATTAAATATATATTTTACACCATAATGTGCACAATATAACGCTTAACAACATTTTCAAGTAACGCAAAATAGGCTGTTACAAACCCTTTAAAATAAAAAGTTAAAATGTATCGTAGTATCATCTTGTCATTCTTCAAATTCGATGCGCATAGAATGATAATGGTATAGTAATCAATGGATCCCCACGTAGACTAGTCGTGACATCTATTGGTGAAATATCGAACAATACAATCCTAACAGAGCGAGTGCATTCTAGCGGCCAGAAGAGGAAACTTTTCAATAAAATCTGGAAGTTACCTTTTTGGCAGCTAGATGTCCCGAGTAAATCTGCTGGCGAATTATGTTTTAATTAAATATATATTTTACACCATAATGTGCACAATATAACGCTTAATTTTAAAACATCTGAGTCATTACAAAACAATAAACATATAACATTTCAAGCAAAAAACCTAGCTCTGATCGGGTTTGAACCATAGGCATTTGAGCGATAGGCTAACGCTCTACCACTGAGCTAATTGTGTCAACGAATATCGTTCTATTTAAAATGACTTACATAGAACTTGTTAGCAAATAATGATTTATACTAAACGATTTCATCACTGGAGTATATTATTTATATATAAAGCATTTCATACAAAGTTTATTTATTTTTTATCAGTACGCTATATTGCATGCAATACTCAAATTAGTGAAATATAAGTCCGGCACAAGATATCCGCTGCCATCTTGTCTTATTACTGAATCAGTTCAGCTTTTTAAAATCACGTCTGCACTATAATATTACAAAATAAACTTTTAATTTCGAACGTGCCTCTTGCTTTAGAACAGTTAAAACGATTCTTGGCTCGATAATCGGAACTGGTGGGTCCCATGATATGGATTATAAAGTTTGCATAATTCGCACGGCCGCCATCCTGAAATGGTATGGCGGACGACCTTGTAATTTGGTCACAAGACGCATCCTATACGAAGGTATGTTGTTACCAAATTTGGTAGAGATCGGATGATTTGGTTAGTCGTTATTTGATTTTACGTTTTGAACGTTTGAGTGGCCGCCATTCAGTTTTAGTAAAGATGGCGGCGATATAAAACATGACACTGAGGTGTCCTTTGCTAGTGCTACCTTTGTACCAAATTTCGTTCAATTTGCATTCACCGTGTTCGAATTGATAGGGGGGGACAGACATTCAGAGTACACACACTCACACACACACACACACACACAGACTCACACACACACATATACACACACACACACACACAGACTCACACACACACATACACACACACAGACAGACACACTTTTTTCGCCCTGTGTTGATCTCATAAGTCTACTTTCATTTTTTGCAAAAATCGAAAGTAGGCTAAAAGCTGATATTGTAGATAAGTGAAAACGGAAAACTTATTTGAATGTCATTCCCGTTTGACGTGCCATGCCATGTAAATTGTTTTTTGCAAGCTTGCAATATTGAACACTATAAATGCAAGGTCATAGCTATCATCGACACTCATTAGTCTCTCATTACCGGCGATCAATGCTGCTGTCTTATCATTTATTATAAACAACTTAAGAAAGCAGTAGCGTTACTTGGAGCAAAAAGAAAACTATTTGTGAGGTATGTACTTAATAGATTAAACTTTTTAAACAGTTTAAATATAAATCAACGTATATGTCATGAATGAATGGATTGATTGATTTATTTACAGATAATTGGATATACCTAATCCAGTTGGCAACAACGATTATTATTAAAGGTGAGTACCTCTTTTAATTAGATTTCACTGACAATACAAGTTTGAACATCCGTGTTAAAACGACTTGACCATTTTATCCAGTGTTCATGTACATGACTAGATGCCATTGACAATGCAAGTTTGAAAATCCATAGATTACTTGCAAGCGTAGCTACTTGTATACTTTAAATATTCGTTGCAAGCCAGCCCTCGATTAGCTTTGTCTACTAGACTCTACATCTTTCTGTGAAACAAAGTGCAAGCGCTACTATAAAGTTCTTTTAGGTATTCAAGGTTCCTTCTTTTTTATGGTTAATAAGCGTTTACAGTTTGACTCACCCTTTTGAGAAGCGTATCGTATGTTAGCCACGTACTTATAAGATTTGCAGGATCTGCCTACCGTAGTTTTTGTACGTTCTAATGGATATTTAAAAACTTAAAATTGCACATGGGAGTGACATTGTCTTTTATATGAATACTGAAAATGATAATGAGGGGACTCACTGGAGCGATGTACACTCAGACTCGTGATGTAAAACTGAGAATAGGAAGGTTCGATTCCCACTCAGTCATTCTGGCTTTCTCATTTCTACTGTACTCAAGGCAAATGCAGGGATGGTTCCTAACTTAAGGCTACGATGGCAATACTATTTTGTGAATCCGTGTTGAAACAACTTGACCATTTGTAATCTACACCTCGTGGTGTAGCGGCTAGCGTTCTTGGTTATCACTCTTGATGTGTGGGTTTGATTCCCGATGTGCAAAATAAAATTCTGATGTGAGGGCTGGAACGAGGTACGCTCAGACTCGTGAGGTAAAACTGAAAAGAGGAGGGTTCGATTCCCACTCAGTCATTCAGGCTTTCTCATTTCTACTGTACTCCAGGCAAATGCAGGGATGGTTCCTAACTTAAGGCTACGATGGCAATACTATTTTGTGAATCCGTGTTGAAACAACTCGACCATTTGTAATCTACACCTCGTGGTGTAGCGGCTAGCGTTCTTGGTTATCACCCTAGAGGTGTGGGTTTGATTCCCAATGTGCAAAATAAAATTTTGATGTGAGGGCCGGAACGAGGTATACTCAGACTCGTGAGGTAAAACTGAGAAGAGGAGGGTTCGATTCCCACTCAGTCTTTCTGGCTTCTCATTTCTACTGAACTGTAGGCAATGCAGGGATGGTTCCTAACTTAAGGCTACGGTGGCAATACTATTTTGCGAATCCGTGTTGAAACAACTTGACCATTTGTAATTTGATTAACGCTTTATTCAATGTCAATGTTGACAACTAAATGACATTGACAATACTATTTTGCAAATCCATGTTAAAACAACTAGACCATTTATGATTTGATTAAACGTTCTCTCCAGTGCCAATGTTGATAACTAGATGCCATCGACAATGCATGTTTGCAAATCCGTGTTAAAACAACTTAACCATGTGTGATTTGATTAACACTCTACCTAGTATTCATGTTCATGACTAGATGCCACTGGCAATACTATTTTTTGAATACGTGTTGAAACAACTTGACCATTTGTAATTTGATTAACGCTTTATTCAATGTCAATGTTGACAACTAAATGCCATTGACAATACTATTTTGCACATCCATGTTAAAACAACTAGACCATTTATGATTTGATTAAACGTTCTCTCCAGTGCCAATGTTGATAACTAGATGCCATCGACAATGCATGTTTGCAAATCCGTGTTAAAACAACTTAACCATTTGTGATTTGATTAACACTCTATCTAGTATCCATGTTCATGACTAGATGTCACTGACAATACTATTTTGTGAATCCATGTTAAAACGACTTGACCATTTGTGATTTGATTAAACGTTCTATCAAGTGTTCACTACTAAATGTCGCTGACAATACCATTTTGCAAATCCGTGTTAAAATGACTAGACCATTTATGATCAGATTAACACTCTATCAAGTGTCAATGTTCAATACTAGATGTCGCTAACAATACTATTTTGAGAATCAGTGTTAAAACAACTTGACCATTTATGATTTGATTAACAATCTATCAAGTGTCAAAGTTCACTACTAGATGTCGTTGACAATATTATTTTGCGAATCCGTGTTTAACGACTTAACCATATATGAAACAGTGTCAGCGGCTAAAGCCTGTCACACTCTCCTGGGGTAACTTAACCATTTGTGATTTTGATTGACGTTCTATCAAATGCAAATGTTCACTACTAGATGTCGCTGACAATACTATTTTGTGAATTACTGTTAAAGCGACTTGACCATTTGTGATTTTGATTAGAACTCTATCAAATGTCAATTTTCACTACTAGATGTCGCTGACAATACTATTTTGCGAATCCGTGTTAAAACGACTTGACCATTTATGATTTGATTAACACTTTATCCAATGTCCATGTTCACTACTGTAAACCAAGGGGGGTGGGGTTTGCTAAATAACTTAAAAACATGGGTGATTGTTGGTGTTGTAACATGTTGAGACTAGAGTGTCATAGTTATGTTTTTGTTTGTTTATAGACTCTCATGGAAGGTTTGAATGCTATCGGTCAAGCCTGTGGTCTTGAACTCAAGAAGATGAGCGACTTGCCTATTCATACACCTTTTCGCATTCATAGAATAAACAAATAAACTCTAAATTTGGAATCCGCGCTCTATGCATTTGTGAAGAGTTTGAAACTTTCCTTCCTTCACGTTTCGATGACGTGCCTGATGATATTTTTGAAGATATCAATACAAGTAGTCAACCAGTTTATTTGATTTATGAAGGTAAAAGCAATCATCGATGTATGGTACGTTTTGAATAAACAAAAAAACAACAACAATATAAATGCTTGTTTTCTATTTTCGAAATCATAGCAGTGATGATATACATTTTGATTGTTGTTTTAATCAAAAAGTTTATAGGTAGATAAAAGTCATTGGCATTCATTCCACTAATAATTAACAACACGTCTTAATAATACATCACTGTTATGATAAGCTATAGCATTATATCCCACCAGCATGTCTCTCCCTCCCCTCAAATAATCATCAAGGTGATTGCTGGGATTACAAAAGGAGTATCAAGGCAGGTATTTTTTTCAAGTGTTTATATTCAATGACTTGATGAATAATTCTATTGATAGTATACCATATCCTTTCTTATCGCCATAGTCATCCTGGTATAAAACATGTGGCTGAGCACCCACTTTTTGCACCCAGTTTTGCACCCACTTTTTGCACCCACTTTTTGCATCCACTTTTACACCCACGTTTACACCTACATGCCATATCCTGTGGCTCGACAATCATTCTTGCAATTGTTTTTCAATCATGACAGTCATGCTTTCACTAAGCATAAGCCTCTGCGATTCATGATTCATGAAATATCAATGAATGCATTAAAATCATGGACATGGCATAAGCCTCTACAATCCATGATTTATCAAATAGCGATGAATGCATTGGCAAGCATGGTCACCGCATAAGCCTCTGCAATCCATGATGTATGATACTTTTACAGACTCAGCGATTTACACTCCTGAACATTCAATCATCGCGCACGTGTATAGGTAAAGATCAAAGCCATCACCTAAGCAAGGTCATGTGACACATCTACTTGCATTTTGTCACGTACGAATCAAAAACAGGATGTGACTTGTTAGCTTACATGTTGTTTCACACGTGCATTCGTCAAAATTCAACCATGCGTTCAGGTGATATCTGCTTTGACCCTGAATGCATGGAGGGTTAGTATGGGACGTCACCAAGAAAGTAGGCTATGGGTCAACATTTTTGGAATTTTGGTAAAAAGGGGTGTCAGCCTCGACACCACATTTGTCAAACTCCGACCATGCATTCGGGAAATATCGACTTTGCCAGATTAGTAGGTGACGTCACCAGGAAAGTAGGCTATGGGTCAACATTTTAGGAATTTTGGAAAAAGGGTTTGTCAGCCTCGACACAATCGGGAGATATCGGCTTTGCCAGGTTAGAAGGTGACGTCACCAGGAAAGTAGGCTAGGGATCAACATTTTTGGAATTTTTGAAAAAGGGGGTGTCAGCCCGAGTTCAAGGACACCTCATTTGTCAAACTCCGACCATGCATTCTGGAGATATCGGCTTTGCCAGGTTAGTAGGTGACGTCACTAGGAAAGTAGGCTATGGGTCAACATTTTTGGAATTTTGGAAAAAAGGGGGTGTCAGCCTCGACACCTCATTTGTCAAACTCTGAACATGCATTCGGGAGATATCGACTTTGCCAGGTTAGTTGGTGACGTCACCAGGAAAGTAGGCTATGAATCAACATTTTTGGAATTTGGAAAAAGGTGGTGTCAGCTTCGACAACTCATTTATCAAAATCCGACCATGCGTTCTGTTTGGAATGTTTTGATTACTCCTCGTTAAAAAGTCACCAGGAAAGTAGGCTAAGGGTCAACATTTTTGGAATTTTGGAAAAAAGGTATGTCAGCCTCGACACCTCATTTATCAAAATCCGACCATGCGTTCGGTTTGGAATTTTTGATTACACCTCGTTACAAAGTCACCAGGAAAGTAGGCTATGGATTAACATTTTTGGAACTTTTCGAACACACCTTGTAGGTGAGGTTAGGTGAGGCTAGGTTAGTTAAGCTATAGTCGTGACTTCATGGTCGCCATCTTGTGTGACGTCATGGCAACGTCATGACCGTGTGACGTCATGGTGACATCATGGTCGCCATCTTGTGTGACGTCGTGGCCGCCATCTTGGATGACGTCACGGTGACGTCATCTTGTGTGACGTCATGGCCGCCATCTTGGATGACTTGACCAGGAAAGTAGGCTATGGGTCAGGGTCCCCACTGCCCCCCGACTGAAGGTTTTTACGATAATGGGAGACGGGAGTTATTTATCGATAGATTAATAAATAGTTATTGTAATGGCGGAGGCCTACGTCTTGGGTAAATTCATTTATTTTGCGGGTTTAATTTAACGACATAAATTAAATTTTTGCTGTTGGAAAAAGGTGGTGTCAGCTTCGACAACTCATTTATCAAAATCCGACCATGCGTTCTGTTTCTAGGTCACAGCAGTTGTTTGCCAGAATTTAATAGTTATTACATGACTGTATTTGAGCTTGTATAAACATTTATGTTTAATGATTGTTTACGAGGGAAACTCATACGTAAACCCTTATGGTTGGTTGGTTGGTTGGTTCTTAAGTTTAGGGGCTGCGGCAACGCAATCATCTAGCCCCGTGTACTTTGGGTGTGTGTCGAATCTGTCTGATGACCGGTGTTAATTGTGATGACTGTATTAGTGTGTGTTATCTGTCTTTTAATTCAAGTAAGGATTGCAGACTTTTGAATTTTACAAATAGTTCCTACTTTTGCCGCCAAACGCCACCGTCAACGACTACTAGTTCAGAACTTAGCTACCAGACGCCACCGCAGTCGACTCTTGGCAACAAACGTAGGAACCTAAGAGCGTTTTGTACATTCTTAACCTATACAATTTAGCTTCACACGGGTGTAATTAGTGGAAGGTTCTTTAACATGCCATAAATCTATGGCATGGGACCACCGGCTTTACTTCCCATCTGAAGGAAGGCATACGCTCTTAAAAAATCCGACGACTTCGGCCGTATTTGAACCCGCGATCTTGGGCATAGAAGCTCAGCATGCTACCGACTACGCCATCGAAGCCGCCTAAACCTTTATAAATATGAAGTTATTTACATAAATTTTCGAGTTGTTATAAACGTAAGATTTTTATTTGATACTTGAATTTTTATATCGTGTATACGTGTCATTAATAAATCGACAGGCACGTGCCTTACGTTTTCCTGACAGTTTTGTAGAAATTTGGCATTGTCGTTTGTAGAATATTGGTAAAGTAATGTGCTATAGGGTGGAGGGGTTTTCAGGGACCTGATCCTAATCCTAATCCTTTTGATTCTCGCACTCCCGAGTAGTGTTTAGAACCCTTGTGTTTTGTAGTTAGTTACCGGTACTATAGCACATTCAGTTAATTCCCCTGTCCCTTATCCGTAGTTTATTCGCCAGTAGCACTGTGTAGTTTTTCTAGCCGGGGACTTCAATATGCTATGATCCATTTTCCAGCTGCGGATTTTGGTGGATCATTCCAGGAATACGGGTACAGTACCAAGATCTTCTTTTTATAATTCGCGCTAGAACAAGCTTCCGCATGCCGCCGATACATGCTGTGTGACAAGCGCACATTCTATGCATCGCTCTGAAGAATATTCATCCGTTCGTTAGTCTTCGACTGGGAATACGAGATGTGTCCTGATTCGCCTAAATCCTAGTCGATCGATATCGATTTGTTTATGTTGAATGAATGGTCTGGGATAACTGATTGCTTGTTCTTTAATGCGTTGATTAGTTCGATAACCATTACCGTTCTGTATAAAAAATAGTTCTTTTCTTTTTCACCACGAATTGCAAAGCGTAGGTCGTGTTCCAGTTACGGAATAACATGTGAATTATCAGGGTGCCTACCGGTAACGAAAAGTAACTAAAAGGAACTAATTTTTGTCTGGATATTTGGAGGCAACGAAAATTCGCCGAGGTCGGTTTAAATCACAGATTACGATGGAGCAAGTTTCACGCAAGCGGCGCCGATTGCGTAAGCTATATTTCCCCGTGCCTGCCCTCAAGGAAATGCATACTGAGGATACCTTGAGTGGTGTACATCGGTCCAACGTATGTTTTCGGCATCAACAAGAGTTTTTAGTTTAGTGTGAAATATTCTTCTGTATTATTAAGAAACCTGACATTTCGCGACACGTTTATTCGTGAAAACTTTCGAAACTCAACAGAAACCTCTCATTTCTGTTATTGACCTCTAAATTTGGAGACTATCTTAATATAAGTCCAGAAATATCATGAAATAATTTAATATCACAATCTTGCTAAATATTATTATCCTTTCGAAAAAATTGCGAAAAAGCTTCGAAATACATTTATTTTAAAAATCTATCCGTCTCGTAAATTTGCGACATCCAGTATGGTTAATTCGAAATTCCGTTATTTATGTCGATTTTTCCTTCGAACTTTGGTTCCATCGGATACATAATCTACCCGGTTACGGTATCTCGAAAACTTGTATAATTCGTGATTCGAATTAGAAAGAAAATATGCCCTCTTGTATTATTCGTGCAATCCTCTCAGAATGAAAATCCACAGCCTGCTTCCAGTCTCCGACCGGGTCAGGAATGGAATAAATGAAGCCCCCATTTAGCGGCTAGGATATGAACTGTGCCGCCTGCCGAGGCCTGACGGTGCCGACCATACAACATATCCGTAACCCCTCGTGAATTTTAACCATGCCCAACCTCGAGCTTGCCTCCGCCATTCTGCCAGATAGATAGGCAGACAATCGTGTGACATCTCGATATATCTCCGTACTTGACTGCGGAGACAGAATGTGAACGAATTTTGAGCCTGATTAAGAACAGGACACAGTTCAGGTCATCGATGTCCAATGTAACAAAAATCAACTCCTACTATAAACACATTTAATTATTCAAATATATGGCACTACAAAAATCAAACAAATAAAATACTGACCCTTCAATTCATACTTGTTCAAAGTTGAACAAGGAACTCAAATTAAACAAATATTAAATCATAATAAATGGTTTTCCATAAACCAACAAACTTCCACTAAGTTTCACTTCCATATAGTGTCCTTTTAAATTCATTAAAATCAGGAGCTCCAAATGGCTCGATAATGTTTATATACACTGTGTTATCCATTTAATACACATCACTTCCTATTACATGAGTGTGTCTTCTAATCAAAAATATCAAAATTTACCAAAGTACTGTTAATCATTACTTAATTTTGGGATTTCACAACACTCATATGTTACCATCCCTCTCTCTCAAGTCAACAACTCACTACTGTGATTGGGAAAAATTTGCGTACTCCCGAGCTACAGAAGACTACTTGAACAAGTCAAAAATTAAGATCACTCCCGGAATCTAATTGTCTTCACTAAAACTCGTGAATCACTGAATCATATAATCATAAAGTTAGGGATTTATCATTATTTGTCTTAAAAGACCATTATATCATAAGAAAGCTACGATCTGAACTCTGCAAGCGATAATCATTCATCTAAAGAAACCTCGGTTCGAAGACCGGGTCGTTAAAACAAACTCTAAACACTTCTGTGTACTATAACTCAAACAGACCGTTCCCAGACCTACCGTGATACATCAATGGTAAGGGTCTGGCCTTGACTGCTTAGCGTGATTTATTGCAGGGAGACAGAGACGTCATCATCTCACTTCTCAAGAGACGGGCTACCCTCAGCTTTCATAGAGCTGTTCTTAAATGCAGTTCCCTGAATGACAAGGCTTTCATACAGATACTTTAAAACAACATATTTAGGCTCAACAAACCTATTCTCTTGGCTTCGGCATATAGTAATTATGAAGTGTCCTCATTGGCGGGTAAGAATAATTCAATAATACAACAAATATTTAGGGGCTTAAACATGGACGATTCTGAGTTCGATCCTTTCAAATGCCTCGGGAGCAATATCCCACACTGGAGGACTTATAACCTTTGCGACTTAGGGCAGGCCTTTTGCCTTATACCAGCGCTCATAATACAACATAATTAGCACCATTTTTTTTACCATACAACACACACGCGGCCTCGTGATTACATCACTACTTTGGAGGACTTACCATAGTTCAATTACCACGACCAACTGCCCCTCATAATTAGTTTTACCGAGCATTTCAACGCATTCCTAGCGTGACAAATTACTTCAATGCGCTACATGGCGCTTATACATTAATTAGCCAAGTTGCCTTCAGAGAACTACTAAATTCAAAATCAACGTTTGATCTACATCTCAAATATATATTACTCTTCTCCCTTGACAATAATCATTTTACCATAAAGAACATGTATTCATAACATGTATTAATTCCTCTAAAGGAGCTCGGAAGCTACTACTTTCAATATAAAATTCATCGTACTTATTCATTCATTTATGTATTATTATTAATATTACGCTTGCTTTCTCATATTTATATCATTTATCAATTACACTGATATTTTACTTAATACATTCCCCAAGGGATTCATTTACATTTTCACATATTTATTGTATATTTTCTTAAATTAATCGTTCAGATCGCGCTATTATTCTTTTATTTGTTATTCAATCATCCCTATTCTCTCTCTTTCATGAGGATTATACGCAAATCTTCCCAAACACATAACATAATGAAATAGTTACTCACATGATTGTACGGTCAGCGACCGAATCCTCCAGCGATGTTTCATTTTTGTCCACTCACTGCTTTTTTAAGCCATCTCCATGGATACACTTACACTCAATGACACTTCTTTATCAACACATATATTATTTACCTTAATCACTTGTAACATAATGAATACCATTTTGTATTCGTTTACCTTAACAAAATATAAACTCACTAAAATTTTTACACTCAAAATTTTTCACTATATTTACATTACATAGCTTTTTAATCACTTAGGCGTTAATTTTCGCCTTACACACGTGATTTCTTTCTTCCCCGTTTCCAAGGGTGACACTTTTAGAACGTCGGCTCCCTAATCTGACGAGATGATGGAAAGTCTCGATCGATCTACACCTCACTGGAACGGCTGATCTTCAAATCCGGGTTTTGACTATCGGCTTCTATACTTTACTTGCACGATGTCGTTTCTTACTAGACGCTAGTTAGTTCGTCTAGATAAAGTCTGTCCTGGTTACTGCCTCTCCAATAGTTTATCGGTGACCTAGTAATTTCCTAGCATTAACTGCTATTTCTTTAATTCGTAGCTTATTGGAGTCCTCCCCAATGTTTAATTGTTCGCTTGCCTGCCTAGACCAAGCCTAGAACTACAATTCCTGATGTTTATCGTTCTGCGCTCTAGTCCCTACCTTTCCGGAACACCAGGCGTTATTTATTTCGTTCGACCCTGATCGGGTTCCTTAACGTTGATAGAACTGTTTATTTCACTTCCTTTGGTACTTTGAAACTTTATGATGCTTTATGTCTTTAACTGAACTATTATCCGAGTACCTATTCCTTATTATTTCTTCGAGATCACAGCCTGACTTTGACTATACTGGTGAACTGTAACGATAATTGTTTCTGAGTGCAGCGTCTACGCGCTCACTAAAATGTACTTGTTATACTTTGCTACGCAGTATTACGCTCTCGGGCGTCCTTTATAACTGAATAAACTTTGATGCAACTCTCCTGTACTAGGAGTTTACTTGTAACTAATCTTGCAGTCGATTCTTCATCGTGCAGCGTCTCGGCGCTCACGGAACTGGACAGTTGTGATACAGCGACGCCCCCTCGGGCTGTCTGAAGACTGCATTAACGATGATCGTGACACAGTGTCACGCCCGCAGGCTGACAATAACTGCATGATCTTCCTGGCTCTGCCAGGGTTTTTATACAAATCGGCGACGAAAAGATAAAATCCTCATCTTCTTCAGCACTAACTTTGAAGTAATAGTCGCATAATTTTGAAAAATGTATCTCTGGAAAGCTCGTGTTCTAAACGTCAACTGGTTGCTTTGAACATGAAAATCGATCGCACAATTCCAAGATATTAAATGATTTTGCTCTTCAGATACGTGGGTGTTGCGGTTTATTTTCTATCCCTACCACCTCTGGTCTCGGGGAACTTTTAATTACGTCATGCTGTGTCTGCACTTCTTTCCTGTGCAAATATTATAAACTTTTTCCCCACACAAAAATCTCTCTTCCAAAATGATCCACAATGATGTATTTCTTTTATTAATTAAATGCTCGCAAATGGCTTAAATCTAATTATTCCTCCTCTTGAGCAATTGCGAGGTTGTCATTTTATTGCTGCGTAAGGTCAATTTCCGAAACCTCCTCTCTCTTACACACAGTGGAAAGTTTTTATCGTTCTATTAATAGTCATGATCGGCTCCTTATCAATGCGTCATGCATGATATCATTTCCGCGTGACTCGTGGTCCCTTATTATTGCGCCACATTGTAACAGTCCTCTACATAAAATCTTTCTAAGTCATTCTAAAGACTGTAATTTTTCCTCTCTTCTTTTGCCAATAAAATATGGATTCGACCCTTGAACCAATGGCACATGGGTTCAGTTCTCCCCAACTTAGATAGATTTTGAGGAAATTTATTTAAACATTTTTCATAAAAATCTTATTTTTTTCCAGTGTCGAAGCCATCATAACACTTCTCAGTACCTTTTGGTCTTCCTTTACAAGCACTTCCCTTCTCTGGCTTGTTTTGGTCTCACAGGGTTCCCATTCATTCATTCATTCCCTTTGAGCGGACTTCTCCAGATAAGGTTATAAATCACTTGTCTCGTTCGGGTGTTTCTGAGTCTCCTCACAGTCTGGTGTTCACTCCAAACTTGTGTCAGACGGTTTCTTTTTTTCTTGTTCTTGTTTCATGGGACTGGCGTTCTGTCTGTCTGTCTCTTTCTTCTCGGGTTCTTCAATGTCATCATATTTACATTCCCTTAAGGCTTCACGGGTGCGGTATGGCCTTACCCCGTTACTCCTTTCTTTATTTCTGTTTTCTGGACTCGAAGTCTACAGAATTTCATTTGTCCTTAAGAGTAACGTCTGTCCCTACCCGTCTATTCTTGGTTCTCTTCCTTTTTCCCTCATCTCATATCGAGATGGCATTTTCCAAGAAACTTTTTTTTTTCTACTCTTCCATGGGTGCATATAGGCTTAACCCGTTACCTGTTCTGGGGTAACCTTTTTCTATCCTTTGTGCCTCCACCTTACATCTCCAACTGTTACGATTCCTCCTTGCTCTTCTTCCTCATTCTCTTCTTCTTCTAAGTCTTGCTCATTATCTTACTCGACCATATTTCCAATTTCCATTACTTCTTCTCCTCCTGCCCTTAAATCTTCTATCATTTCGTATTCCCATTTTATAAGCAACTCTTGAGCTCGTATATTCACGTCCCCTCCTTGTTCGTGAATGCCTTCAACTGTCTCTACGACATTAGTTTCTATCAACTGTCGAACTGTTATGGGTAAATGTCTTAATATATTTAGGCAATACAACAAAACATTTTCATTCCCCATACACCTTTCAATGGCTTTCTGGTAATAAATGATGGTGTTTGTTAATTCCATACTTTCATATCCCACCATCTCTTGTTCATCGTCTTCTTCTTCTTCGCTTTCATTACCTTCTATTTCCATATCTTCTCTTTCTTTTTTTCACCTTCAAATTCTTCTTCTTCACTTTGGTCTTCCATTACCATTTCCTTCCAAAGTTTTACCAATGCTCTGGATACGTCTCCTACCAGACCTTCTCGTCTTCTCATTTCATTGACAACCTTGCCAATTCCTGTTCTCTCCAGATGCTGAACATTTATTGGTAAATTATATAATTGTTTTAAAGAATGCATCGTTCTTTCTTCATCTCCTTCACATCTTTCTATGCCTCTTATGTGATGCTCTATTTTCTTTATGATCTCAGCATCTTTCGGGCTCTCTTCATGCCCTACTCCTTCTCCCTCTTCTCTTATTTCCTCATGTTCAATATTCTCTCGTCTTCTTATTCCTATACGATAAGTTTTATTTCTTCTTTTCCACACCCTATATCTCTTTTGTTTTATGAAACAAATCCTTCTTCCTTTCATCCTTGTCCATAAACGTGCTCTCCTTCTATCTCCCTTTTTCCATTTTTTCTTTCTTTCATTCCATTTCTTCCTACGAATTTTCCAGCTGTAAAACGCTTGTGAGTCTTCTTTTCCAGGGTAATTTGCATTTTCTCTAATCCTCTCCTAATTTCAATAGGGTTTCTATCATCTTGTAAACCTGCTACAATTTGCGGTTGTCTTCCTCTTTCCTCATTTCTTTCAAAGGCATTTCCTCTCTTTTCTTCATTAACTCCAATAGTCTCATCTTTTCCCTTAACGTTCTCTTTGCTCCCATTTGAGTCTGTTTCAATTTTTCTTCTCTTGGCTATCTTTCGTTGGCATTCCTGATATTTCATCATTAATTCAAGAATCTGTGCCTTCAATTGTTCTTTTTCGAATTCCATTTTGTCTTCCTCATCCTTATGACTTTCTTCTGGGCTTTCTTTTTCAATTTCTATTGGATCCTGAACCTCTACTTCCATTCGTGCCTCGACGACACTTTCTATTTGAATTTCATTTGTTCTATCCTTTTCCCTAGGAATTATTATCTTAGTCTCCCCAACTTTCACTTCTTCTGTTATCATCCCTTGATCTGGATTTTTCTCTTGCTCTTCATACTCCATTTTGGCATAAGAATGATCTTCTTTAATTTGCAGCTCGTTTTCATTTAGGCATTCTCCTTGACATGGAATTATTATTTCCTCCTGAATCTCCGTTATTTTCTCTTGAGGGATCTCAATGTTTTTCTCCGTTTCCATAGGAGTCACCACGATTTCTACTTCTTTTTCTTCTTCTCCTTCTCTAATATCAATTTCGGGCTCATGCACCATTATTTCCTTTTCTTCTACAGCTCCAGTTTTTCTTTCACCTTGGATAACGGCTTCTTTTGCTTTGAGGTCCTGCGCAATTATATATTCATCATATATTTTCTGGGCAGCCTCTAATATTTCTTTATATTCCTGAATTTTAACTTCCCTTATCTCGGCTAATTCCTGAATAGTTATTATCCCTCGTTCCTCAAACATGCTATTTCTGAACTGATACACCTTATCCTTTTTCCTCTTATACAGTCTGTCTGTTCCTCAATATATTTCTTCTTGTCGCGCTCCCCGTAATCGGTCTTCCTCCATATCTTATCCCATTCTTTTTCCATATCCCATAGTTGCTCCATTATTTCATTTACTTCCTTAATGAACATTTTTATCTGTTCCCACGGAGCTACTTCTATTTTTCCTTCTTCCTCCAGGCGTTTCGCAAATTTCCTTTTCGTTTCTTTTAATGACTTTTTAACCTTAGGGATTTCATTATACAATTTTTCTAATTCTTGTTGGGGTATCTGATACCAATTTTTACTTGCCCTATCATGAAGTTCGAATGTCTTCTAAATTTCCTCGGAAATATCCCTTATTTGTTCTTCAATTCCCTCTATCTTGTTTAAATCTTCATACCACATTTTCCTAAGTTCATCCCTCATCTTAGTGTGCTCTTTTCGTATTTCCTCAATTATATCCAAGAATTTTTCTATTTCTTTCCAGGTCGCAATTTCTACTTTTTCCTGCTCCTGAATGCTAAGACTATCATTCTTTTCCCCTTCGCTTTTCGAGCCTACTTGAACCTGCCTTACTAACTTAGGCTTTTAATCATCTTTATTACTATCATCATTATCCCTACTCTGTACGCATTCCCTTGGAACTGGTTTACATGTTTCTTTTTCTACTTGGAGCTCTATAGGCTCAACTTTTACCCTGTTGTCTAAAGACATGTTACCTTCTCTTCGTGCAACTATGCCTCCAGATGCACGCATGCTTCCTAAGGAAATCTCTACATTTTCCTTGATTGGGTACCCTTTTTCATTTTGTTGGAGGTTCTCTTTACTATCTATAGTTTTGAATCTATTTTCCATGGCCTCCCATTGTTCCTTATTAATGCCTTTATGGCCTCCAAAAACCGCTGCATTTCCTCACTCAATGACATCTTATTATCTTAGAGAATACAGTGGGCTACTACGTCCCATCGCCGCTTCATGCATGAGAGATGGTACTCTGAACTCTTGTGTCCCAATTTCCAAAATTCAACCTTAGTACGGGTGTTTACTAAAACGTACCCTTCTGGTATATTCATTCAATATCAAAACCTTTATGGAAGTGATTTAAAAATTCACAAATATTGAAAAACCATATTTTTCAAAAAATGAAAATTTTGATTTTTCTAGAAAAACTCGGGTTTCCCTAGGAAAACTCATCCCCACGTTGGGCGCCAAAAAGAAGAGTTTTAGGGGGTGTATGATCAAGGGCTGCTCGGTGTGAGTTTCCAGGGACCCAATGCGGTCAGTTAAATTTATATTTTGTAGCTAATTCTATCACTATGTTACATTTACGTGATATGACCGTCTTAAGTGTTCCTCTAAACCTTTAATCCAAGCACATTATTTCTATGCCCCCATGTGCCCATTCAGCAATGAAATATGTAAATCACAGTTTGCCAGCAATGCTCAATCGGGAATATCGGGGTTCATGGTATGTTCTCCCACTCTGTGACTTACACACTTTGGATTAAATAGAGGATACACATCCAAAAATAAACAAAAATCAACTCCTACTATAAACACATTTAATTATTCAAATATATTGCGCTACAAAAATCAAACAAATAAAATACTGACCCTTCAATTCATACTTGTTCAAAGTTGAACAAGGAACTCAAATTAAACAAATATTAAATCATAATAAATGGTTTTCCATAAACCAACAAACTTCCACTAAGTTTCACTTCCATATAGTGTCCTTTTAAATTCATTAAAATCAAGAGCTCCAAATGGCTCGATAATGTTTATATACACTGTGTTATCCATTTAATACACATCACTTCCTATTACATGAGTGTGTCTTCTAATCAAAAATATCAAAATTTACCAAAGTACTGTTAATCATTACTTAATTTTGGGATTTCACAACACTCATATGTTACCATCCCTCTCTCTCTCAAGTCAACAACTCACTACTGTGATTGGGAAAAATTTGCGTACTCCCGAGCTACAGAAGACTACTTGAACAAGTCAAAAATTAAGATCACTCCCGGAATCTAATTGTCTTCACTAAAACTCGTGAATCACTGAATCATATAATCATAAAGTTAGGGATTTATCATTATTTGTCCTAGACCATTATATCATAAGAAAGCTACGATCTGAACTCTGCAAGCGATAATCATTCATCTAAAGAAACCTCGGTTCGAAGACCGGGTCGTTAAAACAAACTCTAAACACTTCTGTGTACTATAACTCAAACAGACCGTTCCCAGACCTACCGTGATACATCAATGGTAAGGGTCTGGCCTTGACTACTTAGCGTGATTTATTGCAGGGAGACAGAGACTTCACCATCTCACTTCTCAAGAGACGGGCTACCCTCAGCTTTCATAGAGCTGTTCTTAAATGCAGTTCCCTGAATGACAAGGCTTTCATACAGATACTTTGAAACAACATATTTAGGCTCAACAAACCTATTCTCTTGGCTTCGGCATATAGTAATTATGAAGTGTCCTCATTGGCGGGTAAGAATAATTCAATAATACAACAAATATTTAGGGGCTTAAACATGGACGATTCTGAGTTCAATCCTTTCAAATGCCTCGGGAGCAATATCCCACACTGGAGGACTTATAACCTTTGCGACTTAGGGCAGGCCTTTTGCCTTATACCAGCGCTCATAATACAACATAATTAGCACCCTTTTTACCATACAACACACACGCGGCCTCGTGATTACGTCACTACTTTGGAGGACTTACCATAGTTCAATTACCACGACCAACTGCCCCTCATAATTAGTTTTACCGAGCATTTCAACGCATTCGTAGCGTGACAAATTACTTCAATGCACTACATGGCGCTTATACATTAATTAGCCAAGTTGCCTTCAGAGAACTACTAAATTCAAAATCAACGTTTGATCTACATCTCAAATATATATTACTCTTCTCCCTTGACAATAATCATTTTACCATAAAGAACATGTATTCATAACATGTATTAATTCCTCTAAAGGAGCTCGGAAACTACTACTTTCAATATAAAATTCATCGTATTTATTCATTCATTTATGTATTATTATTATTATTATTATTACGCTTGCTTTCTCATATTTATATCATTTATCAATTACACTGATATTTTACTTAATACATTCCCCAAGGGATTCATTTACATTTTCACATATTTATTGTATATTTTCTTAAATTAATCGTTCAGATCGCGCTATTATTCTTTTATTTGTTATTCAATCATCCCTATTCTCTCTCTTTCATGGGGATTATACGCAAATCTTCCCAAACACATAACATAATGAAATAGTTACTCACATGATTGTACGGTCAGCGGCCGAATCCTCCAGCGATGTTTCATTTTTGCCCACTCACTGCTTTTTTAAGCCATCCCCATGGATACACTTACACTCAATGACACTTCTTTATCAACACATATATTATTTACCTTAATCACTTGTAACATATTGAACACCATTTTGTATTCGTTTACCTTAACACAATATAAATTCACTAAAATTTGTACACTCAAAATGTTTCACTATATTTACATTACATAGCTTTTTAATCACTTAGGCGTTAATTTTCGCCTTACACACGTGATTTCTTTCTTCCCCGTTTCCAAGGGTGACACTCTTAGAACGTCGGCTCCCTAATCTGACGAGATGATGGAAAGTCTCGATCGATCTACACCTCACTGGAACGGCTGATCTTCAAATCCGGGTTTTGACTATCGGCTTCTATACTTTACTTGCACGATGTCGTTTCTTACTAGACGCTAGCTAGTTCGTCTAGATAAAGTCTGTCCTGGTTACTGCCTCCCGAATAGTTTATCGGTGACCTAATAATTTCCTAGTATTAACTGCTATTTCTTTAATCCGTAGCTTATCGCTTTTACTTTTCGTTTGTCTATTTAGACAAAGCCTGGAACTACAATTCCTAATTCTTATCGTCCTGCGCTCTAGTCCCTACCTTTTCGAAACACTAGGCGTTATTTATTTCGTTCGACCCTGATCGGGTTCCTTAACGTTGATAGAACTGTTTATTTCACTTCCTTTGGTACTTCGAAACTTTATGATGCTTTATGTCTTTAACTGAACTATTATCCGAGTACCTATTCCTTATTATTTCTTCGAGTTCACAGCCTGACTTTAACTACACTGGTGAGCTGTAACGATAATTATTTCTGAGTGCAGCGTCTACGCGCTCACTAAAATGGACTTGTTATACTTTGCTACGCAGTATTTCGCTCTCGGGCGTCCTTTATAACTGAATAAACTTTGATGCAACTCTCCTGTACTAGGTGTTTACTTGTAACTAATCTTGCAGTCAATTCTCCATCGTGCAGCGTCTCGGCGCTCACGGAACTGGATAGTTGTGATACAGCAACGCCCCCTCGGGCTGTCTGAAGACTGCATGATATACCTGGCACCGCCAGGGTTTTTATAAAAATCGGTGACAAAAAGATAAAATCCTCATCTTCTCCAGCACTAACTTTTGAAGTAATTGTCGTATAATTTTGAAAAAAATATATCTGGAAAGCTCGTGTTCTAAACGTCAACTGGTTTCTTTGAACATGAAAATCGATCGCACAATTCCAAGATATTAAATGATTTTGCTCTTCAGATACGTGGGTGTTGCGGTTTATTTTCTATCCCTACCAACTCTGGTCTCGGGGAATTTTTAATTACGTCATGCTGTGTCTGCACTTCTTTCCTGTGCAAATATTATAAACTTTTTCCCCACACAAAAATCTCTCTTCCAAAATGATCCACAATGATGTATTTCTTTTATTAATTAAATGCTCGCAAATGGCTTAAATCTAATTATTCCTCTTCTTGAGCAATTGCGAGGTTGTCATTTTATTGCTGCGTAAGGTCAATTTCCGAAACCTCCTCTCTCTTACACACAGTGGAAAGTTTTTATCGTTCTATTAATAGTCATGATCGGCTCCTTATCAATGCGTCATGCATGATATCATTTCCGCGTGACTCGTGGTCCCTTATTATTGCGCCACGTTGTAACAGTCCTCTACATAAAATCTTTCTAAGTCATTCTAAAGACTGTAATTTTTCCTCTCTTCTTTTGCCAATAAAATATGGATTCGACCCTTGAACCACTGGCACATGGGTTCAATTTCCTGTTTAAAGCATGAATTACTGTATTTTGTAGTCCAGGAGGATTATTGTTTCAAGCCGAGGTATGTCGAAATTTGTTAGATTTTTTGGCGCTCGGATGTTTTACTGAAAGCCCTTTTGGGAAGTTGGCAGGCATGAGATTCAAATTAATTTTGTTTTCCTCCTAATCAATACAACTTTTAAACATTGGACATTAGTAATAGGGACTAATATTCCGACCGAGTTGATATTGTCGTCCGCTTATTGGTAACCCCACGATCCCATGAATGATAGATTTATCAGGAGAATTGTCACATGTGATGAAACATAGGTCTATTACCACAACGCTGACGCCTTGAAACAGTGGCTCAGTCCCCATCAACCTGCCAAAGTCATCGTTAAAAAGGATCGGTTCAGCCCCGAAATCGTGCTGTGATTCTGGTGGAAGTTTGAAGAAGCGATTCACTGGGAGTTAGTTCCAAACGGACGTGCAGTCAATGCGGATCCTTATTCTCAACAACTGGAACGAGTTCATGAAATTTTGATACGGAGATACCCAGCATTAGTTAACCGAAATAGAGTGCTCTTGCAGCAGGACAATGCAAGACCTCATACTGCTCGAACACCCATGGCAAAAATTCAGGAATTGGTGAGTCAAACTGTTACCACATCCAGCATACAGCTCATTTCTTGCGTGGAAGAAATTTTTAAAACATTGAAGCTGTGGAAGTGGGTTTTGCCGAATTCTTCGCATCAAAACCCCGAGACTGGTGCCGTCGCAAGAAAAGAAACCTTGCTGAATGATGGCTCAAGACCATAGAATGTGATGGTCTCTACTTTGAGTAATAGTTTAATTTCTTGTCAGGAAACTTTCCAAATAACATTTTCTTCAAAAAACGGCATGGCTTACGAGACATCTCCTGTAATCAAAACTAATCTATACTAATATAATAACGCTGAAGAGTTTGTGTGTTTTTGTGTTTAAACGCGCTAATCCCTGGAACTACCAACCGGATTCGAAAAATTCTTTTTTATATATGATAGCCAGATTCAAGAGGAATAGTTTAGGCTATGTTAAATTTCGGACAGACCACTCCATTTCCTGCATTTAGGCCCTTTGGCACATATCTACACCGTTTCACCGATCGGAACCCTACGAGTAACACAATCTGCATGAAATTTGTGACAAACCAGTCCATTCCCTGCATTTAGGCCCTTTGGCACAAATCTACTCCTTTTCACCGATCTGAGCCAAAATGTGTTTACTTAGCCTATAGAACCCTGCGAGTAACACTGTTTACATGACATTTCTGAGGGACCACTCCATTCCCTGCATTTATACCCTTTGCACAAATCTACACTGTTTCACCGATCTGAACCAAAATTTGTATACTTACCCTTTGGAACCCTGCATGTAACACAGTCTGCATGAAATATCAGACAGGCCACTCCATTCCCTGCATTTAGGCCCTTTGGTACAAATCTACACCGTTTCACCGATCTGAACCAAAATTTGTATACACACCCTTTGGAACACTGCAGGTAACACTGTCCACTTTAAATTTCGGACAGGCCACTCGATTCCCTGCATTTAGGCCCTTTGACAAACATCTACACCCTTTCACCGATCTAAACCAAAATGTGTATACTTACCCTTTGGAACCCTGCGAGTAACACTGTTTACTTGAAATTTCGGACAGACCACACCATTTCCAGTATTTATGCCCTTTGGCACAAATCTACACCGTTTCACCGATCCGAACCAAAATTTTTATACTTACCCTTTGGAACCCTACGAGGAACGCTGTCTGCATGAAATTTCGGACAGACCACTCCACTCCCTGCATTTAGGCCCTTAGGCCCAAACCTACACCGTTTCACCGATCTGGACCAAAATTTGTATACTTACCCGTTGAAACCCTGCGAGTAACACTGTCAGCATGAAATTTCCGATAGACCCCTCCATTCCCTGAATTTATGCCCTTTGGCACAAATCTACACCGTTTCACCGATCTGAGCCAAATTTCAAATACTTACACTTTGGAATCCGACGAGTAACATTGTCTGCTTGAAATTTCGGACAGACCACTCCATTCCCTGCATTTAGCTCCATTGGCACAAATCTATACCGTTTCACCGATCTGAACCACATTTTGTACACTTACCCTTTGGAACCTTGCGGGTGACACTGTTCACTTTAAATTTCAGACAGGACACTCCATCCTTGCATTTAGGCCCTTTTTCACAAATCTACACAGTTCCTCCTAATTCACCAAATTATACATACACTTTGAAACCCTGCTGGTAACACTGTCCACTTGATATTTTGGACAATGCTCTCCATGCCCTACATTTAGGATAACAAACTGAACTTGAAAACCATGTATTAAGGCCCTAGAATCATTCATGTCTGTAGTAGTGTAACTGTACGAGTATTTTAATAAGTCTATTGTTGACTGGCAATTCGGGCTGCATCACGTCTCCCCTACCTGTGTTCCGGTGCAGAATTTCGAAAATAGTTAAATCTTGCGCTGCTTATAAATTGCAGTCACGGGGCGTAATTAGTGCAAAAAGATTTCTTTTGCCCCTTAAAACAGTTATCGTCATGAACATATTATGCATCTGTATAAGTGCAATGGTGTTGGTGCAATACATTGAGGTTATCAGCTGCAATAAGCGTTGGCGCCTTCAAATTTACCTTAATTTATTCCGAAACTTATCGTTGAGTGCTATGTGGCCATAAATTATACTATTGCTACCTCAGGAGCTCGGGAAAGCCGAAGTTTTCCAAAGTGTTCTGATTATTTTCCTACGGCGTTCTGCGACAAAAGACGACACTATTGGTCTCTACATTTCTAACAGACAATGCGATATAGGCCCTAGGCAGTGTCTTTTATTTCACTTACTCCTCTTTCGAATCATTTTCAGAAATTTGTTTGTAAATTACTTGTGTCACTGCTGTAGTTAGTAAATAGCCGTTTCCCTATTCATTATTATCATTATCATTAGGGGAAAATTACCTAAATGTTACGTCCATTATACTGTAGCCCACTGCTTATCACCCTCACTACAATCACCACCACCACCACCACCACCACAAAAAGTTATATTTAATTATTTTTTTCTGGTAGTTTAAGTATCATGTGCCAGTTCTGTATTAGTATTCATTATCATCCATAAAGCAAATAAATCCACCGGGCGAAGCCGGGCACTACTGCTAGTGGCATATAAAGTTGTTGTAATCTCAATGCTGTTTTATGGGTCTAAAATATGGACTATTGTCATAATATAAAAATCCCCGAGCGCTTCCATCAACAGAATAAGTGGGAAAACACCAACAGTGCAGTTCATGAGAAAGCATAAATGCCTCTACAATGAGTCATCGGCTTAGATGAATGATGCCAGGCTTCCTCATCAAATTCTTTATGGTGAACTTTGCCTTGGAACAGCACCTCATGGAGCCCCTTCAAGAGATTTAAAGACCAGCTTTAAAACATCTTCAAGATGACTGGTATCAAACCACAAACCTACAGAAATCATGGTCTTTGGCACCGCACTATATCTATTACCTGCTGACAACCAGTTTAAAGGAGAGAGTCTTGGATACAAAGCACGAAAACTCTGGCTAGCTCAATAATTGTGCTCTGAAAGAAGTTCATTTTCCGTATTGACAGATCCACTATATAACAATGGAGAAACTGTTCCGCCTAGTCAATACATTTATTTACAACAAGTTATAAACTTGCTATTGTATGGTACATGTTTCGGGGCCTCTAATACTGGTCCCTTCTTCAGCCATAAATTAAGTTGCAAAATCCAGCATAATTAAAGATATCATAATAAAAAATTCATAAAATAATGAGTGAATGGATGAAATGAGGTGAAAAAGAACATATTAATCATGAGAAGTAACATGAGTATGCATCAGTAAAAAGTAATACCATTGGTAGTGCTAGGTTCTTGAGAATACACTTATATAGCACTGTACTAATGTTTGTGCATGTGGATATCACTTCACTTGGGATGTATGGCCTGTTGTTTATAATGCTGTTGACTGAAACTTGCTGTTCAAGCTGGGCCTTCTGAGCTTATAGTCTTGTATTAGAGGGGAAAAACACTGATTGTCATGTAATGAAATACATCATCATGATGAGGAGACGTCCAAGCATGGAAAAACATACTTTACTTAGACCAACTAAAACAATTTTCTTTGTTGATCTAATTCACAGAATCTCAAATTACTTCCTGGTCCCATTATTGCTTCATCCAGTTGCTTAGATACCTTGGATATAAGGCTTCTAGATTATATGCATTTGTAACCATTGCACTCTCATTATTAACATATTATTAAATTTAAAATAATGACTATAAAAAATACTCACAAAATACAATGAAAAATCCACAGCCTGCTTCCAGTCTCCGACCGGGTCAGGAATGGAATGAATGAAGCCCCCATCTAGCGGCGAGGATATGAAGTGTGCCGGCTGCCGAAGCCTGTCGCACTCCTCTGGGGCAATGATTAAATGAATGACAGATGAAATGAAATGATAGTGGAGAGTGTTGCTGGAATGAAATTGTGACAGGGAAAACCGGAGTACCCGGAGAAAAACCTGTCTGCCTCCGTTTTGTCCAGCACAGATCTCACATGGAGTGACCGGGATTTGAACCACGGACCCAGCGGTGAGAGGGCGGCGTGCTGCCGCCTAAGCCACGGAGGCTACTCACAAAATACAATATGAGATTAAAATTAAAATAAGGTGAGGTAACATAATTTTATATCTTTGTGACCTGGAATGTTATAAATGGAACATAGAAAGGTACATGGAGTTATAAGGGTGAGAGGATATGGAAGGGGGGGGGGAATATTGGGGGAGTTTGTGTTGGGGAATTCACGGTGGGTTGTTGTTGTCAACAATTTTATTCTTTGTATATTCCATTAGGGTGTTGTACAGGATATTCGTTTCAAAATTTATTTAATTAAGATTATGAAGAGGAGATAGTTTCTGTGCGGTGTTAATTTCTATCGCTTCTAGTACATTCATAGTGGTCCCCTTTCCTGTAAAAGATTATATTACCTCATCTTTCCTGTAAAAGGGGACCACTATGAATGTACTAGAAGCGATAGAAATTAACACCGCACAGAATCAATCTCCTCTTCATAATCTTAATGAAATAAATTTTGAAACGAATATCCTGTACTACACCCTAACGGAATATATAAAGAATAAAATTGTTGACAACAACAAACCACCATGAATTCCCCAACACAAACTCCCCCAATATTCCCCCCCCCCCCCCCCCCCTCTTCCATATCCTCTCACCCTTATAACTCCATGTACCTTTCTATGTTCCATTTATAACAATTCCAGGTCACAAAGATATAAAATTATATTACCTCACCTTATTTTAATTTTAATCTCATATTGTATTTTATGAGTATTTTTTATTGTCACTATTTTAAATTTAATAATATACTAGTTGAAACCCGTCAATACATGACGGTCAATAAGAAAATATTTACTGAAGAATTTTCTTATATACACTGAAGAAAATTGAAATTGCAACACCATGAAGGCATTGGTCGTTTGTGTTGATTTTCAAGATATGGAACGATGCCTTGTAGGTATGTAAACGATCAAAGTTTCAGACCCATTGGATTGTTGCTACAGGTCTCCCCACGTGATTGGTCGCGGAGGATTCAACTCCAGTATACGGACACCGGTGTAGCGTAGTTGACTTGCAGTCTGTGCAGTGAAGTGTTCCCCGTCAAACATGCCTCGACGACAGAGAAGAGCACGCTATCAACAACTGTCGCCGTTTGAGAAGGGTCGGATAATTGGGCTGTGTGAGGCTGGATTATCGCTAAGCACTGGCGCTGCACGTGTTGGCCGACAGGCATCTACGGTACAACGTGTATGGCAGCAGTGGTCAAATAAAGGTACCCACACTCGTAGACCTGGCACAGGCCCACAGCGACAGACAACTGTGAGAGAGGATCGCCGCATCATTCGGATGGCCCGGATGGAACCCCATGCAACAACAGCGCAAATTCGAGCAGCTGTGGCACCCCACGTTACACAACTAACAGTTGGTAATCGCCTGCGTGCAGCTGGCTTACGATCCCGTGTCCCTGCAGAAGGTGTTCCATTGACCCCACAACAGCGACGTGTAAGGCTGGCCTGGTGTCGAGAACGATCGACGTGGGTCGACGAATGGCATAGGGTCGTCTTTAGTGATGAATCGCGCTTCTGTCTTGCCCGCAGTGATCGCCAGAATCGTGTGCACCGACATACCGGGAAGAGGAGCCGCCCAGACCTTATTGTCGAGAGGCACACGGGGCCAACACCAAGCATTATGGTCTGGGGAGCTCTTGGCGTTAATGTGAAATCACAATTAGTGCCTGTTGAGGGCACTATGACTGCTCGACAGTATGTTGATAGGGTACTCAATCCAGTGGTTGTCCCTATGATGGCGAACATTGGTAATGGGATGTTTCAGCAGGACAATGCCCGGGTTCACACTGCACGCATCTCCAGACATCACAACCTTAGAATGGCCCTCCAGATCCCCGGACCTCAGCCCTATTGAGCATGTGTGGGACATGATGGGTCGACAACTGGCCAACCGTCCTCAGCCACCCATAACTCTGGAATAACTGACCCGTGCAGTGCAGCAAGCATGGGCCACAATTCCTCAGGAAGCGATCCAGGGCCTTATTGACTCCATGCCTCGCCGAATTCATCAATGTATTGCAGCTCGTGGTGGGCACATCCAGTATTGATTGTTGTCTAAACTTGCGGTCAGATTGCCCTGAAAGTGTAATCATGGAATCACAACCGAACACTCGTCCTGTATGTTCAATTGCAGCAATGTAGCACCACTCCTTCTGGATGTTGCAATTTCCATTTTCTTCATTGTACGTTCTTTGTACAATTATTTTTTGGCGCTATTGATACTTTAAGAGCGTCAAAAGATTCCAGAGTTCCCCATTGAGCTTTATTGATTGTGATAAAGTATGCCAAGCGAATCGGAAAATGTTGCCTCTTAAAAGAAATTGATTGGTTTATCCTATGGTGTTAAATCAAGTCGAAGGATTAGACCTCTCTGCCTAATTTTAACTGCACTTATTTCCAAATCCAAGCATTTTCATGCATATTTCTTATAATTAATATGGAATCAAATCGAAGGGTTAGATCATCCGCCTGATTTTAACTGCACTTATTATTTCCAAATTCAAGCAATTTTCGTACACATTTCTTATAATTAATATGGTAGTATTTATGAGCCCTTAGGAAACTTCAGTTTTCTAAGGAGCATAACTATGGGTCAATCGTTTGGAGTATGTGGAAGCAAATCACTTAATTCCAAGGAATTCAAGAATTCTGAGGAGTCTAATATATACAACTGGCCGCAAGAACCGTCGCTTATAATTTTGGAATATACATTAACGAAGAAATGCGATGATGTGCAATTCCATACATTTTAAAACAATATGGACCGTATGCATGTGGCACAGTGACATTGGCACCAAATGAAACCAAGGACATAGCATTTGTTGTACTGCCGATTATTCTCTCCTAAATTCCTTGAGGTATCATTTCCAGTGAAAAATTGTTGCAGTCTGTCAAATATTTTATATTTAGTAAGATCAATTTTGCCATTACAACACCAAAGGTCAAAGTAACCAAGCGTAGATTTCTCGCTACAGAAATACAGTGCAGAACAATGTTTACATTTGTTCGTCAAGGATCCTACACTGTACGGCATAATATCTGGAATTGTTTCTGAAATGGCATATTTATATTAGATTTTAAAAGTGGCTTCGTATTTTTCTTCGATTTCCCACTTTTTTGTGGCTAATGTTCTTTTTCGTCAAATGGATATATTTATTGTAGCATTTTTCTCCAAATTAGCGTCATATTCAATAACACTATAGTGGCCTGCATCAACGCAGCCGCCAAATATTAAATGGCACATAATACTTCCATTGCCAAAATCAACAGCGTGGTTAGAGTCATTGTTATGTACTCTAAACAAATAATCATTAAACAATAATATTCATTTATACAGTGAAGTTCAGATACTTTCATTCTCAAGTTTGTTGCTGATGAGAATGCGATGATACTGATCGCCAATAATAAAATCCTTATAATTATTCATGCCAACACCAATTTTTGCAATTTGCTTGCAGACGCAGCTCAGGATGACGTTCTGCATTTTGGAATAAACAGTACGAAACTGCTTTAAATAAGAAATTTCCATCACCTGTTGTAGGTACAATCCTTTGCATTTCCATGACAGTAAATTAAGCAAGGGAGCATACTTCGCCAACTACTGGAATGAGCATAGACTCACTTCGACAGCCACCGTAATGGAGAGTTTAAGGGTTAGACTATATGTTCAGTGCTTGTCAAAAATCGTATAAACACAGGGAAGCCAAATCTTAAGGCTAAATTCTGAGCTATCGCCCCGGATTCCGGGTTCGAACCCTGGTTTGCCAAGAAATTTAATTCTGGTCTGAGGACTGGTACGGGGTGCACTCTTGACGCAAAACTAAGGAGAGCAAGGTTAGATTCCTATTTCAACAATCTGGCATGTGGTTTTCCGTGGTTTGCCACGTCCACTGAAGGTAAATACCGGGATAGTTCCTAACTTAAAGCCTCGGTCGTCAATTCTCCATTCCCCACATGAATTACAAATGCACACATCAGTAAAGGCATCACAATAACACAGGTTATCATAGAAAAATTTACACACACACCAAAGTAGACGGGCCTGAGTGACCACGATGTCTGAGTCCATCAAATGAATTATATTCGTCAATTGTGTCTCATGGCGAAAGCGATTGTGGCCATCTTTTATTTAATAATTTAAAAGTATATGGCAATGCAAATCGAGGATAATTCCTTACTCTACGGGAATAATAAAAGTAAAATATGTTAAGACAATGAATTACCAATAGCCAGAAAGAATAATTAGGAAATAGAAATACATGTCTGAGGTGAGATGTGAACTCCTTCGACTATGCTAAATTCATTCCTGGGTCCGCAATGTTACCCCTGAGCCACCCAGTCAACAGACTTCGAAAGCAATATTAAGTTACTTAAACAACAAACGAACTCAAACGCCTGTTGAAGTTCTTCAATCCCCTCTTTTTAATTCTAAAAAACAAAGATCACACTACGATACGGAGGATCCTTTATCCGCCATTTCTCTAGAAATGTAATTCTGGTCTGAGGGCTGGAACGGGGCGCACTCTTGAGGCAAAACTAAGAAGGGCAAGGTTCGATTCCCATCTCAACAATCTAGGATGTGCTTTTCCGTGGTTTGCCACTTCCACTGCAGGTGAATACCGGGATAGTTCCTAACTTAAAGCCTCGGTCGTCAATTTCCCATTCCCCACTTTAATTACAAATGCACACATCAGTACAGCCATCACAATAACACAGGTTATCAGAGAAAATTTGACACACACACACACACACACACACTAAAGTAGACGGGGATGAGTGACCACGATGTCTGAGTCCATCAAATGAATTATGTTCGTCAATTGTCTCTCATGGCGAAAGCGATTATGGCCCTATTTTATTTAATCATTTAAAAGTGTATGGGAACGTAAATCGTGGAGAATTCCTTACTTTACGGGAATAATAAAAGTAAAATATGTTAAGACAATGTATTACCAATAGCCAGAAAGAATAATTGGGAAATAAAAATATGTGGCTGAGGTGGGATTCGAACTGCTCCCATTGGGCGATGCACAAATTAAGACTTCAGCGCTGCCATCTGAGCTACCGAATCACTGGAGTTGTAGCGCAATATTAAGGTACTTAAGCAACATTCACACTCAACAGTCAGTATAAGTTCTTCTACATTTCCCGTCCTTTATAATATTCTATTCCTGTTTATATCGTGGAAACTTCATATTCGATATTCCCTTCCTTTATTATAATTCTTATAAATAACTATTACATTAAAACGCGGTGGACATCCGCCATGTCTGTCATTAACCAAGGTGATTCTGCGCATGCGCTTGAGCCAATAATTTTGCAGTTTTGTTTATAAATTTAAAAATATATAATAACATATTTGTTTATTTGAAAGACACTCTGCAAATCTGCATGCCAAGAGCTTTCGTTAGAATGATTTACGAAGCCAATCGGTTAAGTCGTTTTCACAATCTCGTGTGTACAAAAAATAGCTTAGTGTTTTAAATATATAGATTAATAATGACAGTGCAATGGTTACAAATGCATATAATCTAGAAGCCTTATATCCAAGGTATCTAAGCAACTGGATGAAGCAATAATGGGGCCAGGAAGTAATTTGAGATTCTGTGAATTAGATCAACAAAGAAAATTGTTTTTGTTGGTCTAAGTAAAGTATGTTTTTCCATGCTTGGACGTCTCCTCATCATGATGATGTATTTCATTACATGACAATTGGTGTTTTTTTCCCTCTAATACAAGACTATAAGCTCAGAAGCCCCAGCTTGAACAGCAAGTTTCAGTCAACAGCATTATAAACAACAGGCCATACATCCCAAGTGAAGTGATATCCACATGCACAAACATTAGTACAGTGCTATATAAGTGTATTCTCAAGAACCTAGCACTACCAATGGTATTACTTCTTACTGATGCGCACTCATGTTACTTCTCATGATTAATACGGTATGTTCCTTTTCACCTCATTTCATCCATTCACTCATTATTTTATGTAATTTTTATTATGTTATCTTTAATTATGCTGGATTTTGCAACTTAATTTATGGCTGAAGAATGGACCAGTACTAGAGGCCCCGAAACATGTACCATACAATAGCAAGTTTATAACTTGTTGTAAATAAATGTATTGACTAGGCGGAACAGTTTCCCCTTTGTTATATAGTGAATCTGTCAATACGGAAAATGAACTTCTTTCAGAGCACAATTTACAATGAAGCAAGCCAAGCTAATTGCGCAAAGAAAGCGCGTTATGAGTTTAAAGATCTCAAGGTTAAATTGACCAGCATAATTAAAGACATTGAGTTCCTTAAGAAATATAAACATCATAACACCATCCCCAACCATTACAAATCATATCAGAAAAGGGGCCCCATTAAACAAGTATGAAGAAAGAACCCAAAGAATTATTAATAACAGGGTATTCCAAAGGGAAATCAAATTCTTATTCATTAAGAACGACATTAATAATAAATTATACCGATTACATTTGGAAGCGGCAAATATTTCAAAAGGAAATGGTTGGGGCAGATATTACTTCACTGTCAATCAAATTGTACATACCAAAATTAATAATAAAATACAGATTTTGGACAACAAGTTTAAAAACCTACTAGAAAAAGGCCATAACAGACCAACAATCCTAGACAAACAAGTTTTACATAAATTCCAATCTCCAGTCAAAAATTTATCTAAATTATCTCTCAATAATCAAGACTTGGAAATTCTAAACAAAGGTCCCAAATGTAATTGGGAACAAGATCTCAGTAATCGAACACTCACAACCATGATTACTGAAACGGAAGTAGGGATTCGTAAACTCCCATTTGATAAACAGGGGGAAGCGAGATACGAAACCAATATGGAAATTCAGAAAATAATTAATATCAACAAAAAAGTTAAAACTAAATCATTTTCAATCTTGATTAATCTAAAAAGAAAATAAATGTTAACAACATAATCATTACCAAAGCTGATAAAAGCAACACAATCGGACTCCTAGAAAAAGAGGACTATATTAGTAAAACAAATAACTTCTTAAACAACCCTAATTTTGAAGAAATAAAGAAGGACCCTGCACAGACCATTCAAAGAAAATTAAAAGGCATCATTAAAAATTCCATTTTTATTTTAGATGAAAATCACACTAACATACTCATCAATATGAACCCGGGACTTCCCACTATGAAGTCCTTACCAAAAATACACAAGAAAGGGATCCCAATTAGACCTATTATTAATTTCATAAGCAGCCCACTTTATAAAATATCTCAATTCATTCAAAGGTTTCTAGTTAAACATTATACCTTTAAAGCTAACAAATTTCTTAGAAACACCCTTCGTTTTTGCGAAAGTACTATGAATTTAAAACTACATGATGAACATTCTTTACATAGCATTGACGTGAAGGATATGTATACTAATATCCCAATTAACCCTACCATCAAAATTATTAAACAAAATTTTTCAGCCAGCAGCAAACTATCTAATGTTGAAATCAACGAATTCATATCATTGTTGGAATTAACCCTTAATAGCAATTATTTCACCTTCAATAATAAAATATACAGGCAGCCTTCCCATGGGCTCCCCTTTATCTGGCATTATAGCAAATATTTATTTGGATCATATGGAATACACTAAAATACATGGAAAAATTTCAGGTTTGGCATACTGGGGTCGATATGGTGATGACATTTTCATCATCATTGATAACACAATACAGAAAATTGACCAACTTGTAGAGAAACTTAACAGCATCGACAGCAATATACAGTTTGTTCCAGAATCTGCAGTCAATAACTCGATTAATTTTTTGGATACCACAGTTTCCATAACGAACAATAGACTTTCCTATAAAATTTTCAGAAAGCCTACACAAACTCATACTACCATAAGCAATAGTTCTAATCATCCTGGCAACCACAAAAAGGCAGCCTTCTTCAGTATGATTCACAGAGCTTTCAACCTTCCCCTTTCAAAAAAGACCTCACCAGTGAAATAAAGACCATACGCCAAATAGCTAAAGTTAATGGTTTTAACTATCAATTCATCTCCAACATTATAAACAAAATAAGAAATAGACCTTCCACCCATTTAACACCAGATCATAAAGAAAAACCTGTATACGCGGTTTTCACTTATTTTAATGCACGTATATAAAGCATCTCTAACATATTCAAAAAGCATGGTTTAAAAATGGCCTATAAAACATCCAACACCAATGTCAATTTCTTCTTTAATTCGAACAAAGTAAATTCTATAGACAAATTCCATAGATCAGGCATTTATAGACTTAATTGTTCCGAGTGCGATGTGAATTATTTGGGACAAACGGGTAGAGCATTCACAATCAGATACTACGAACATTTTAATGCCACAAAATACAGAAGATTCTCAGCAATGGCAACACACATGGAGGAGTCACATAATAAATTCACCAACATCGATAAAGACCTAGAAATCCTCCATTTTACAGGAAAGGGGACCACTATGAATGTACTAGAAGCGATAGAAATTAACACCGCACAGAAACTATCTCCTCTTCATAATCTTAATGAAATAAATTTTGAAACGAATATCCTGTACAACACCCTAACGGAATATATAAAGAATAAAATTGTTGACAACAACAAACCACCGTGAATTCCCCAACACAAACTCCCCCAATATCCCCCCCCCCCCCTTCCATATCCTCTCACCCTTATAACCCCATGTACCTTTCTATGTTCCATTTATAACATTCCAGGTCACAAAGATATAAAATTATATTACCTCACCTTATGTTAATTTTAATCTCATATTGTATTTTATGAGTATTTTTTATTGTCATTATTTTAAATTTAATGAAATGAAAATCCACAGCCTGCTTCCAGTCTCCGACCGGGTCAGGAATGGAATGAATGAAGCCCCCATCTAGCGGTGAGGATATGAACTGTGCCGGCTGCCGAGGCCTGACGCACTCCTCTGGGGCAATGATTAAATGAATGACAGGTGAAATGAAATGATAGTGGAGAGTGTTGCTGGAATGAAATTTTGACAGGGAAAACCGGAGTACCCGGAGAAAAACCTGTCTGCCTCCATTTTGTCCAGCACAGGTCTCACATGGAGTGACCGGGATTTGAACCACGGACCCAGTGGTGAGAGGCCGGCGTGCTGCCGCCTAAGCCACGGAGGCTTCATTTTAAATTTAATAATATATTAATAATGACAGTGCAATGATTACAAATGCATATAATCTAGAAGTCTTATATCCAAGGTATCTAAGCAACTGGATGAAGCAATAATGGGGCCATGAAGTAATTTGTGATTCTGTGAATTAGATCAACAAAGAAAATTGTTTTAGTTGGTCTAAGTAAAGTATGTTTTTCCATGCTTGGACGTCTCCTCATCATGATGATGTATTTCATTACATGACAAACAGTGTTTTTCCCCTCTAATACAAGACTATACTGTAAGCTCAGAAGCCCCAGCTTGAACAGCAAGTTTCAGTCAACAGCATTATAAACAACAGGCCATACATCCCAAGTGAAGTGATATCCACATGCACAAACATTAGTACAGTGCTATATAAGTGTATTCTCAAGAACCTAGCACTACCAATGGTATTACTTTTTACTGATGCGCACTCATGTTATTTCTCATGATTAATATGTTCTTTTTCACCTCATTTCATCCATTCACTCATTATTTTATGTATTTTTTATTATGATATCTTTAATTATGCTGGATTTTGCAACTTAATTTATGGCTGAAGAAGGGACCAGTACTATAGGCTCCGAAACATGTACCATACAATAGCAAGTTTATAACTTGTAGTAAATAAATATATTGACTAGGCGGAACAGTTTCTCGTTTGTTATATAGCTCAATAATGCTCTCTGCCATCCAGTCCATGCAATTTGTGTGGTCACATATTTTATGTCAGAATTAGAATATTTAGTCACTTAAGGCACATCCACCACTTGATTTGAGCAATTTTGGAGTTTACATGAGGAAATGTAGGCTATACACTAGGAAATGAGACACAACCAATGACTAAAGGTGAGTGCAGTGATTAGTATATGCATCTGGTGATTTGTTTACAAAATATCTGTATTGTAGCAAGGTTTTTGTATCAAAGCATTAGAGCAGCAATGGGAAGAGTGAAAATATTAGAAGGGAAGGCCAATTATCTCCTATTTCATGTCAACAATAATAGGGCGACGAGAAAATAAATACCATAAAGGAAAGCACAGTGAAGTTTGCCATTCTTCTGAGGTTCTGGAGTGCATGTGGAAACAAGGCAAGAGCTCTATAGTGAATAATGTTACTCTTGCTGATATCACCACTAAAAAGAAAGGGCAGTCGGCAGAAAGAAAAAAAATCAAGATCGGAACAAGCTTCAGGAAATCAGTCGTGTGGTAGAGGTGATTGTTGTTATAAGGGGTAGAACGAGGTAATCAACCCCTAGAAATCATTTTGCATTAAAATTAATCTGATTGAATTTAAACTGAAACCTTGCACTACGTATTGTAACTGATATGAAACAATTAGGTCCGTGAAGAACTAAACAGCCTATTTTCATATATCCTACTTATGTTAATTGCCTCTATCAACATACAAAATTTCATTCATTTTGATTGCTGTAATATATTCATAGATATTGAGAACTGTCTAAATATTTTGGATGGTCGACATGTTGGATTTTTATATGTGTAGGCCATGGAGTTGGTTGGTTGATTCCTCAGTTTAGGGAGTGCGACAACGCCGTCAGGTAGCCCTGTGTACTTTGGGTGTATGTAGATTACTAGGTAGAATCTGTCTGATAACCGGTGTTAATTGTGATGGCTCTATTAGTGTATGTTATCTGTATCTTCTACTGCAGACGATCAAATTTCAAGCAGTTCCTACTTTTGCTAACAAATGCTACCATCAATGACACCTAGCTCTGAACTTGGTTACTAGATGCCACTGCAGCCAGCACCTGGCGGAGAACGTTGGAACTAATAATGAAATCCTACCTACAAATTTAGCTTCACACAAGTGTAGTTAGTGGAAGGTTTTCTTCATGCAAAAAATTTATGACATTGGCCCGCCGGTTTTCTTCCCCTCCGAAGGAAGGCATACTGAGGGATTTTTAACCCAGGCCATAAACTGATGAACTATTAAATAAAGATTATTGCGTAGGTTTATTATTCAAACTTCAATCGCATGAATAGGACAAAAGAAATAAAAAATAGATTTGAAAATCTCGCACAGCCACAATCTTCAGGTAATGAAAACAATTGAAATAAATTAGATGCTAGTGGACTAAAATTTGTATAACCACTAGTGGACCCAGCCGACGTTGTCCTGCCTGAATATACCGTATATGAGGCGCCTAGAATCAAAACCCGCCAAATCCATATTTTATGAAAATTGAGATAAGCATTGTTTCATATAGCTTTTGCTGCGCTGAATTCATTAAAACTATTATTTTGTTACAAACCCCGCTACATCCTACTGTAAAACGAAGTCAAAGTTCAGGCTTAGTTGCAATATCCGCCAAGTCCAACGACAGTTTCACCATTTTTGGTCACAAAACCCGCCACATCCACATCAGCCAATAGGAGCACCCAGATCCGCCATCTTACCTTCCATGATGCTTTGCGAAGTGTGTACTCTTTACCTACGTGCATTAGTCGGAGAATGTACCCCTGCCTGACGTGATTAGAATGGTTTATGTTGTTGTACTTCCTGATAATAATTTGTTTTGGATAATTTTGACAAAGCACGAGAAGACCAATAACATTCTGGTCTGGGTGATGTTTTCCACAGAACTGACATTTGCGAACACAAATGTGTCACGAAACCTGACTTTGATATGACTCACGTAAAGCCTGAAGCCATAAACAGAGGGATTGTCCTTCAGGCACAAGAAGTGAAAGATATTTCGAGACTGCTTTCTAAGCATTCTGGAGAAAGGTGGAGGGAAAATGTAGAGCTGCAGTTTTATTGCAACCTACAAAGTCGTGGCGAACACGAAGAGAATGATGATGATTGAGAAACTACTATTGAGGATGAGGTAGAAACAGAAATTTTGTAGCTATAACTTCCAGTCAAGAGTGTGATTTAATAGTTGAATGACGATAGTTTTGTCTCTAAAGGCCTGGACCATAGTAATTGAATATGAATTTAATTTGACGCTTTTCCTTATTATTATTGTTCAGTACTGTAGGCTACAGTATTGCCGCCCCGTGGTGTTGGGGTAGCGCGCCTGCCTCTCACCCGGAGGCCCCGGGTTCGATTCCTGGCTCCGTCAGGGATTTTGGAAACTGACGTGAGGGCTGGAACGGAGTGCACTCAGCCTCGTGAGGACACTTGAGTAACTGACAGTGAGGCAGCGCCCCGATCACGAAAACCAACGGCCGAGGGGACCCGATGCGCTGGTCATGCGGCACCCCAATATCTGCAGGCCAAATGGCTGGGGATTAGGCCCTTCACGTGCTGTAGTGTCAGGGGTTATTTACTGTACAGTATTATTACCCTTTCAGGAATTGATTGCCGGCGGTGGAGATGGGAACTACTCTTTATATAATTGTGTCACACGTTAGCTTGCTTCATTGACAGGTACAGTTGTGCGTGTAGGATATGACTCAGCTCCAGTTTTGGATTTAACTGTCCATGGTGACATGAGCTCCTGTGACGCTTATCTGACGCAATGCAGCGTGACCTATGTGCAGATAGCACTCTGTCATCGCTGTGTCCTCCGCTTCGCCCCGCAGAGCTCATGCTACAATAAACATAAACGCTGGCACAGCCACACTCAGCGGCAATCAAATCTTGAATGGGTAATATGAGTTTTATTCTTTTTCTGTTTATTCTAATAAAACACAACCGCCCCTTAAAACAACAATAACAACAACAACAACAAAACACAAAAATTATACGATTTTTTTATTTTATAACCTATATTTAGTTAACTTTTATTCAAATATTAATTTCTGAATAAAGCTTACGCAGTTTCTACAATCTCTTCGCAACTTCAAATGTATTAGGGCTCTTTGGTATCAAAACCTGCCAAATCCAAATCTTAGTAACAAACCCCGACAAATCCGAATTATTGCTTTATATTTTTCTACATACATTTTTAACTATATCGGGGATCAGCTTCGTACTTCGTCACTGTTTTTAAAAATAATTCATTCATTTTTTAGTGAAAAGAGTATTTTGTTTTGGATATTGGTTCGTTTGTGACAGTTTTTGCCACTTTGCCGAAAAAGTGAAGGAATGGATTTGGCGGGTTTTGATTCTAGGCACCTCATATAGCGGCTTCAGCAAACATATTTGAATTTTCGATGAACTATATACTTAATGACATTTGACATTGTTTTTTAAAGAAATAACTCAAATCATTTCCATGACAGTCATATTCTTGTTATTGTAAAAAAGTAAGTGTTGGAATATATGTTGAATCTTAAAAATAAAATAAACCAGTCGAAACCCGTCAAAACATGACGGTCAATAGAAAAATATTTACTGAAGAATTTTCTTATATAGGCCTACTGTACATTCTTTGTACGATTATTTTTTGGCTCTACTGAAACTATAAGGGCGTCAAAAGATTGCACTCTCAACATTGGAAAATACTGCTGCCCATTACTGAAAAATTGATGAGGCAAATTGAGACCTATTCTTTCCAGAGTTTCCCCTTGAGCTTTATTGATTGTGATAAAGTATGCCAAAAGAATTGGAAAATATTGCCTCTTAAAAGAAAATTATAGTGTTTTGTCGGATGGTGTTAAATCAAATCGAAGGATTAGACCTCTCTGCCTAATTTTAACTGCACTTATTATTTCCAAATCCAAGCGATATGGTTGCATTTAGGAGCCCTTGGGAAACGTTCAGATTTCTAAGCAGCATAACGGGTCAAGCGTTTGGAGTATGTGGAGGCAAGTCATTTAGTTCCAAGGAATTCAAGAACTCTGAGGAGTGTAATACAACTTGCCGCAAACCGTCGCTTATAATTTTGGAATATAACGAAGAAATGCGATGATGTGCAATTCCATACATTTTAAAACAATGTGGACCGTATGCGTGTGGCACAGTAACATTGGCAACAAATGAAACGAAGGACATAGCATTGTACTGCCGATTAGTCTCTCTGAAATTCCTTGAGATATCATCTCCAGTGAAAAATAATTGTTGCAGCCTGTCAAATATTTTATACGGTATTTAGCCAGGTTAATTTTACCATTACAACAGCAAAGGTCAAAGTAACCAAGTGTAGATTTCTCGCAAGAGAAATACAGTGCAGAACAATGTTTACATTTGTTCGTCAAGGATCCTACACTGTAACGGCATAGTATCTGGAATTGTTTCTGAAATGTCATATTTATATTGGATTTTAAAAGCGGCTTCATATTTTTCTCCCATTTCCCACTTTTTTGCGGCTAATGTTCTATTTCGTCAAATGGGTTTATTTATAGCAGCATTTCTCCCCAAATTAACGTCATATTAAATAACACTATAGTGGCCTGCATCAACGCAGCCGCCAAATATTAAATGGCAAATAATAACTTACTTCCATTGCCAAAATCAACTGCATGGTTAGACTCATTGTTATGTACTCTAAACAAATAATCAATAAACAATAATATTCACTTATACAATGAAGTTCAGAATCTTCCATTCTCAAGTTGGTTGCTGATGAGAATGCGATGGACTGATCGCCAATAATAAAAACCTTGCAATTTTTGCAATTTGCTTGCAAACGCAACTCAGAAGGACGATCTTCATTTCGAAATAAACAGAATTAAACTGCTCTAAATAATCAATTTCCATCACCTGTTAAAGGTACAATACTTTGCATTTTCATGACAGTCAATTATGCAAGGGAGCATACAATCACTTCGCCACTACTGGAATGAGCATAGACTCACTTCGCCAGCCACCGTAATGGAGGGAGTTTTAGAATTATATGTTCAGTGCTTGTCAAAGATCGTATTAACACAGGGAAGCCCACTCTTAAGGCTACATTCTGAGCTATCGCCCCGGATTCCAGGTTCGATCCCTGCTCTGCCAAGAAATTTAATTCTGGTCTGAGGGCTGGAACGGGGCGCACCCTTGAGGCAAAACTAAGAAGAGCGAAGTTTGATTCCCATCTCAACAAACTTGGATGTGGTTTTCCGTGATTTCCTACTTCCACTCCAGGCAAATACCGGGATAGTTCCTAACTTAAAGCCTCGGTCGTCAACTCCCCATTCCCCACATTAATTACAAAAGCACACATTAACACAGGTGAGTTTACACTCACACCAAAGTAGACGGGGCTGAGTGACCACGATGTCTGAATCCATCAAATGAATTATGGTCGCCAATTTTCTCTCATGGCGAAAGCGATTGTGGCATTTTTATTTAATAATTTAAAAGTATATGGCAACGTAAATCATGGAGAATTCCTTACCTTACGGGAATAATAAACGTAACATATGTTTAGACAATGTAATACCAATTGCAAGATAGAATAATTGGGAAATAAAATTACATGTCTGAGGTGGGAATCAAACTCCTTCGACGATGCATAATCAATTTCGTTGTCCACTATGTTAGCCGCTGAGCCACCCAGACAACGAAATTAGAGTGCAATATTAAGTGACGTAAACAACAAACGCACTCAACTGCCAGTTACAGTTCTTCACTATTTCCCTTATTTCATGATTCTATTCCAGTATATATCGGGAGACAACATAAGCGAGATTTCCCTTTTTAATTCTCATAAACAAAGATCACACTACGATACGGTGGATCTTTTATCCACCATTTCTCTCATGAAGAAACGCCATTGTGTGACCGGCACTACGCCCAGGCGGCCTCACCTGCAAAGCGATCAGGGGCCTGATGAAGGGATGGGAAGAGCGGGAGGGTTAGGCAAGGAAGTGGGAAGGATGCAGCCGTGGCATTACGGTAGGTACTGTACCCGAAAATCCGGAAAGTAGCCTGTTGGAATATCCATTGCCCCAGCTGGATCGCCTATTTCTAACAGCACCGGCAAATTACTACATTAGAAATGGCTCCCAACATGGCCTTTAGGGATTTATATACAGCAGTTACAAGAATATTGTGGATCAACAACAAACTACACGGGGCACACCTACCTTTACTTACCTTCTCGGGGACTGGGAATTCAGCTTCGCCTACAATACATCCACAATACTCTAACCCTTATATTTAAAATGAATCACACGCCAACAACAACAACAAATAACGAACTGAATAAATTTATTAACAATGGTAAACTAACCTATATAAACAAATGAAAAGGAAAAACACGCAATCATACACACTTCCTTTCTACTCCACATCTTACTACAATGCTGTGCAAGAAAAAGCTTTGGCTTGATTTAGGCCTACACTTCCGTAAAAAGAAAAACGTTTAAGGAAGGCTCTTACATTCATGGCATTCCTGGCAACGGGTTTCATTTACTAGCACGCGTTTGGAGAACGAACGTGCACTAGCTTGTTTCATCAATGAAACGCTCGCACCACGCTGCACTCGGAACTAAATACAATTTATATAAGGCGGTGAGTCTTCACCTGTTCATATTATGTCACAGCGCTCTCCCATTCTAAAGGTGAATCATTCTAGCTAGCCCAAATTGAGACTGCTTATGAGTGCGTTTAAAATACACGTAAAATTAACATTTAGATCTTACAAAAATGCTCATAACTACTATGTTTCTTTAACAATCATTCTGAAAATTTTTATACACGCTTTCATCCGCACCCCGAAATTGTTCATGACCAATCCGGTTCAAAAATTACTCTTAACAGTGGACAATCATTCATACAAAACATCTGCTCACAAAACACACGCTATTCCAAAACATTCGATTAATAAATCCTACCAAAAATTATTTAACTAATTAAATCATTTCCAAAAAAAAAAATATTACACGTAATATGTTTATAATAATATACATTATTTAGTGTTGCTAACACGTTACTTTCGAGATTCTGGATTCTCGGTTACAATACAACTCTCAATTAATTATATACACTGTTTTTCTACATAATCATTTTCTATCACTCCGTAGTTTTGATATACTGCTTACACATCGTCTTATATAGGTTTCATTACATTGTCGGTCTAATACAATCGACTGACTAAGGTTAACTGTACGTAATTACATAACTTCGGGTTTAATAAAATTTAATAATTGTATTATTGTCATAAGTAGACAATCGTTCACAAGTTGTATTTCCGCTAAAACCATCCTGTCAACACAGCTAAAACGTTACTTTACATGAACTGGACTACTTGTATACAACGGCTCTTATCATGATCCATGTCTTCTTATCAAAGAACAATAATACTTTGACTGCCCTTAAAATGCGGAACCTCCTTCGCACGAGCACTCTTCATAGCTCTACAAATCCTCATATAACAGTATATATGGCAATAACAATTATCATCCACTATGTTAAACAATAACCAAAATAGATTAATTGTTATTAACATTTCTTCTGTAGGAACTTCTCTCAAATAAAGGCATGACCCTCAGTATCATTCCACATGACTACTGAACTACAATTATAAATGTTTAAGTTCTTCAAACGAAACTTCAAATTGTAATGAACGATATTAGACTGTAGTGATTGACCTCCTAAAGTTTACTCCACAACAAGATAATTAACTGTTAACTCGTCTGTCGCAAATACATGTAATAAAAATAATACTCCTGTCTCATCTCACTTATCAAGCTGTAATTGTTTATCGTTGTAATATCAGGTCGACATAATGACGTGATATTACACAAATAGTTTAAAATAACACACATGCTATTTATAGTGTCAAATATAATTCAATCTTGACCGGGATAAATTAGCTTTGAATTCCTAGCCAAAGATTTGAATAATCTTCTATCAAAAGGTATTTCCTCTAACATATTAAATAAACAAAGCTCTCACTTGACTTACTTGACTTAAGTCCTGTTGTTCGCATCGCTGGAACATAGGGCTTCAACGAAGAATCGCCATCGGACTCGGTTGCGTGCCATTGCCTTCACTTCTCCCCACGTTCTCCCCGCTTCTGCAGCTTCCCTCTCCACTGTCCTCCTCCAAGTTTCCCTCGGTCTTCCTCTTCTGCGATGTCCCTGAGGATTCCAACTCAGGGCTTGCCTCTCTATTGCCATCTGGTTTTTGCGCAGTGTATGTCCAACCCACTTCCACTTTCTTGCCTTCAACTGTAAGTCCACGGGCTTCTCGTTTGTACGATTCCATAGTTCTTCATTGGATATTACATTTGGCCAAAACACCCTCAAGATTCTTCGTAAGCATCTGTTTATAAAGGTCTGGATTTTCTTTATGATAGATTTTGTTACTTTCCAAGTCTCACATCCGTATAGCAATACTGATTTTACATTGCTATTGAATATTCGGAGTTTAGTACGTGTAGAAATCTCATTACTTTTCCAGATAGGATGCAACTGGATAAAGGCTGCATTTGCTTCCTTGATCCTGCTGCTCACATCCTCTTCTGCTTCTCCAGTTTTAGAAACGATGCTACCAAGATACGTAAATTCTTTAACATCCTCTACGTTTCTTCCGTTTATTTGAAACTTCCTATCGCTTGTTACGTTTAATCTTAGCGATTTGGTCTTCCCTGAATTTACAGTTAACCCTAGCCTTCTTGCCTGTTCCTGTAGATCTTTCAGTTTGGCATTCATGTGCCGAAAGCTTTGTGAGAGGAGACACACATCATCAGCAAAATCTATATCTTCTAGTTGATCTGTTAAATTCCAACTTACTCCTCTTCTTTTACCGTCATTTGTTTTCCTCATCACTTCATCTATCACAATTAGGAAGATTGATGGAGAGAGAACACACCCCTGTTTTACACCTGTTCTTACTTCAATGGATGGTGTCAATTTCCCTTGGTGCATTACTTTGCACGAGTATCCGTTATACATTTCTTGCATAACTCTGATAACCTTTCCCGGAATACCATAATTTGCAATTATTTTCCCCATGCTTCGTCTGTTTACTGAATCGAAAGCCTTTTCAAAGTCTATAAACACTAGATATAGATTGGCCATAAATTCCATGCTCTGTTCAAGGATAATGCGGAGTGTATTAATCTGATCGACACACGATCGGTTTCTGCGAAACCCTGCTTGTTCTCTTCTTAGGTGGATTTCAAGGTAGTCCTTCATTCTGTTGAAGATGATTCGTGACAACACTTTGCTAGGAATAGATAACAGCATTATTCCCCTCCAATTATTGCAATTTGTCAAGTCGCCCTTCTTCGGAAGTTTATCTAAAGTGCCGGTCTTCCATTCTTCTGGTATTTCTTCCCGGTTCCAGATTTTTTCAAACAGAGGGTACAGTAAATCTACTGTTGTTGCTAGATCTTCTTTCAAGAGCTCTGGCGGGATGTTATCTGTTCCCGGCGCTTTGCCACTTTTCGTTTGCTTTAGAGCAGCTCTGATCTCTTCTCTACTAGGTGCTCCACTCTTGATTCTACCAAGAACGTCACATTCATTTCGATTTCCATCTTCCTCTGCATTTTCATCTACACCTCCCTGTTCTTCTCCGTTCTGTTGCTCTTCTTCCTCTGTTCGTACCTCTCCATTCAGCACTTCTGCAAAATGTTCACGCCATCTTTCCAATTGCTCATCTTCAGTAGTCAGCAACGCTCCAGTTTTACTTCCCACAGGACGATCTATAGGTCCCTTCCTCTTTCCTAGCAGTCTTGTAGTCTGGTAAAGTTCCTTCCTGTTTCCTTCTCTGGCAGCCCTCTCCGCCCTTGATGCGAGATCACTTGCCCACTTTCTTCGGTCTGATCTTGCACTCCCTTTCACCTCCCGGTCTACTCTCGTGTACTCTGCAAGAAGATCCATCTTTTGTCTCCTAGTTTTTGTGGTATTCATCTTTGCTTTCAGTTTCTTCCTCTCTCCCACCTTTTCTCAGGTGTCCTGGCTCATCCAATCCTTCCTTTTGTTATCTCTGAATCCCACTACTTTCTCTGCAGTTTCTAGGATTGCTCCTTTAATTTTCTGCCATTCTTCTTCTACTCCATCTTCTCTTGTATTTAGTATTTCGTATCTGTTACGCAGTTATAATCTAAATTCTTGTTTGACGTTGGGGTCCTTCAGCTTTTGAACATCAAACCGCTTTTTTGGAACATCAAATTTCTTCTTTGCAGATATGATTTTAATGCGCACCTTGGCTAACATCAAATGGTGATCACTACCTATGTCGGTTACCCTTTTGTTTCTGACATCTAACAATGATCTTTTCCATTTCCCACTTATGGCAAAGTGGTCAATCTGATTCTGCGTCCTGTGATCAGGTGATACCCATGAGATTTTATGACATTTTCTATGTGGGAACACCGTTCCTCCGATGGTCAACTCATTGCTCGCACAGAACTCCTTAAATAGTCCTCCGTTTTCATTCTCCTCTCCAACTCCATGTCTCCCCATTATATTTTCTACCCCAAGGTTTTCGGAGCCCAATTTCGCATTTGTGTCCCCCTGCACAATGACAATATCTCGTTTCACCCCATTCAATGTTGCCTACAGCTCTGTATAGAAGTAGTTTTTGGTATCCATGTCTGCTTGTTCAGTTGGGGCGTAACATTGGATGATAGTTACATTTCGTACCTGCCCTTTGAACCGCGCTGTTATGATTCTGTCTGATATAGATCTCCATTCCAGCAGACTCTTCTTTGCCGTTTTATTTAGAATTAGGCCTCCACCATTCACATGGTCGTCCTCGGCAGTGGATTTGCCTGAATACAGAAAGGTCATCCCCTCTGGTAGTCTATTTTCTCCAAATTCATTCCAGCGTACCTCGCTCATTCCAATTATATCTAGTTTATAGTTTATAAATTCTGCTACAGCTTGATGTAACTTTCCACTCTCGTAAAGTGTCCGTACATTCCAAAATCCGATCCACGCGGTCCATTTCATTCCAAAGGTTGTCAACTTGTTGTCCGTCCGGCTTTTGCTTCTTGAAGTTTCATTAACAATAAATTTTAAGAGATGCAGGTTGTTAGCCCACAGTCCCCGAGTGCTTTAGTGGGGCTGCCAACTTATGGCCTAAGCACATGCCATTATAGCTAGATGGTCTGCTATGTCTCTCACAAATTATTTACAGGGAGAGTTGAGACTGGTCTCCCTAACCCTCCTCCTTTCTTCGGGCTTGGGACCGGCAACGACACCCATGGAGCTACTCAATCCACCCCATGGTTGCCGCAGGCGGAGTTAACAAAGCTCTCAGCTTTACAAATAATAAAAAAAGGTTTGTCAACGTCGTAAAGTCTTTCCACTCTACACAAAAAATGTTTATAGGGATTAAGACTTCGGTCTTATCAAACGACTAGTATTTCCCAGATCGTCGACAGTTTATGTACAAGTACAATAATGATATAACAATATCATTCGATGTTTCTTCTGTTCTTGAAGTTAGATGTCGTTACATTAAAGTGCTGAAATTAAATTTAAAAATAATTTAATTTGAAGCTATGGCACAATGTCAGAATACTTGGTTTAAATAAAATTATTAAAATTCGAAACGACTAGTCTTCTATGAGGCAATATGATTCCTCAAACAAAATTTTTAATGTCAGTTCCACAACTGATCCGTTGAAAAATAGATGAAAGGCAATCATCTCCTAAATAATCTTGAAGCATGCAAATCTTAGCACACATCTGAAGTGTAAAATACATTAGAACACTGAAATACATGAAATGTGAAAATATGGACATAGGGAGTAAGATCGTTGGCTCAGGATGTCACTAATCAAGCTCTAAACTAAAAATAAGAGACACTGCTACCTTATTTGGACGAAAACTTGAAGATCTATGTAAGTATTCCCACAATACTTTAGATGTTTCCTCAGTTCAAGATACTGAGATGGATCTGCATTCGAACCTCGGATCTGCGACCTCAGAGATAGGAAACGTCCCTCTCTGGAATTCACCAACATTCGCCTGGGCTCGAACGACATCCTTCTGTGGTTGCTGGGCTACCCTAGCATCTTGACAAATCTCTTCTGTAGAATCTTCATTCTCCGTCGTAAATAGATAGATAGATAGATAGATTTTTATTAATTCCATTTGATCAAATACATGCATTCAATACATTTTTGATATAGGACACGTCAGAATTTACATGCATAAAATAAAAGAACTAACAGGTATATATTACTAAGATTATAACTATTTATAACTTATTATAATAGCAAATCGTAATAGATACAATCTTATTGCACAATTATTTACACCTCACTCTATTATCATAATATGAAAACTTAATTCTATAAATACAACAACATACAGCTAGGTATTAAAATTAAATTAAAAAAGTAAAATATAGTTATAGATTCCATCACTCCTATACGCTAAAATATTCAACTACTGAGTAATGGCACTGCAGATAAGCTTTCAACATTCTATCAAAGGTTTTTATTTTTGGGGCCAGTTTTATATACTGGGGTAGTTTATTGTATAATTTAACTCCAGTGTGAAAAGTTCCTTTTTGATATATGCTTGTGTGTGTGTGTGTGTGTGTGTGTGTGTGAAATATGAATGTTTTGATTTTGTCTTGTGTTATGCCTATGAACATCATTGTTTGTTTTATGAAAAACATCTTTATTCATTAAATTCTTTTTAAAAAACATAATACTTTCAAAGATATATATGCAGGGCAGTGGGAGAATGTTTAAATCTTTAAACAGAGGTCTACATGATTCTCTAGAGTTTACATTTGCCATAATTCTAATCGCCCTCTTTTGTATCCTAAACGTGCTTAGTACATCTGGCGACATACCCCAAAATATGATCCCATATCTTAAGTATGAATGGAAATAAGCAAAATAAGTATTTCTTAATGTATGCATGCTAGTGCAGGTTTTCAAAATACGTAACGCAAAGCACATCGAGTTCAGTTTAGTATTCAGATATTGTATATGTTTATTCCATTTCAAGTCTTGTTGTATCCATAGTCCTAAGAACTTTGTTTCTGATTTATTTTCTATTTGATGACCATTTAATGTTATATTGGGCATCGCAGGATTCCTATTCTGTATAGTGTGGAAATTTAGACATACTGTCTTTTTATAGTTTTTTATGAGGCGATTATCTTGTGACCATTTGGTTAACTCTCCTGTAACGGAGTCAGCAGACTGCTGTATGACCTGTTTAGTTTCACCTTTTATTACGAGTGTTGTATCGTCCGCAAACAAAATTTCCTTATGTGAATGAACGTTCTGTGTTATATCATTGATATATAGAAGAAAGAGTAGTGGGCCCAAAACCGATCCCTGGGGTACTCCAAATTCAATAATTCCCTCATTGGACAATGTTTCATTAAGTAATTTTGTTCCATCATCCTTGTGTCTCAAGCTTACTATTTGCTTACGCCTTGTTAAGTAAGACTATATCCATTTATTAGCTAGACCTCTAACACCATATTGATTTAGTTTGGTAAGGAGGATTTTATGGTCAACAACATCAAATGCTTTCGATAAATCCAAGAATAGGCCAGTTACATGTTCCTTATTGTCAATTAATTTCAGTATACTATTACTACATTCGTAAATTGCTGTCTGTGTAGATTTTTCCGTTCTAAATCCATGTTGTGAGTTTGATAATATTTTATTTTTTTCTATGAAACTTATCAGTCTCTTATACATAATTTTTTCCACATTTTTTGCAATACCAGTTGGTAAGGTAATAGGACGATAGTTATCTATTTCATCTTTTGAACCGTTTTTGGGCACTGGAATTACTTTTGATAACTTCAAAATATCCGGGTAAGTTCCTGAGAGAATTGAACTGTTTATTAAGTGCGTAAGTGGATTTATTATATTTTCTGCACATTTCTTTAAAATTGCATCAGGGATGCCATCAATGCCAGCACAGAATTTATTTTTTAGCTCTTTTATAACTATTCTTACCTCTTCACTTGTGACATGATTTATAAATAAAGAATCACTGCATATATTTACTTTATTATTAGAATTTAGTGTATTTACCTGTGATTTATTTATTAATTTTTGTGGAATTTCCAGAAAATAGTCATTAAAAGTGTTTGCTATTTCCTCTGGATTATTAATCACTTTATTATTTCTGGTCAGTGTAATGTTTCTTTGTATTTTAGCAGATTTTCCAGTTTCTTTCTTTATCACGGACCACATAGCCCTGTTTTTATTAGATGATTGGGAAATAAAATTATTATTATGCATTTTCTTTGCTAGTCTTATTACCTTATTTAATATGCTAGTGTATTTTTTGTAGTATAAATTGAATTCAGGTGTTGTGTGGTATTGTTTATATAATTTGTGTAGGAATTTCTTTCTTTGACATGAATTTATAATCCCTGTTGTTATCCAATTGCTAGATTTGTTATTTTGAACAGTTCTTCGTTTAAAGGGGAATGCTATTTCAAAATAGTGTTTTAGGGTACTGTTAAATGCATTAAATTTATCATTTACATTTTCTAGTTCATAAATTTCTGACCATGTTTCCTTATTTAATAAGTCATTGAAATATGTAACATTTGATTCAGTGAATGACCTGCACTTTGATTTTACTCCATTATCATTATTATTGATTACTTCGGATACTTCAAAACTCAGTATTTGTCCATGGTGGTCACTAAAACCCGGACAATAGACTTCTATTGAATGGTGATATTTATCTGTATTTATAAAAATTTGATCAGGAGTGGTTTTACTAAATTTTGTTATTCTTGTTGGTGTATTTACTGTAGGTTTCAGTCCATAGGAAATTAATAACTGTGTTAATAATTCACAATTTCTATCAAGTTTTAAGAAATCCACATTTACATCCCCACAAATTATTATATCGAAATTTACTTTGCTCATGTTATTGAGTAACAATTCTAATTTATCTATAAATAGAGGAAACTTTCCTGACGGAGAACGGTATACGCATACAATTATTAACTTAAACTGCTGAATTTTTACGGCAGAGAATTCAAAATCCTGTTCCATAATTAGATAATCATAAGCTGTTATCTGTTCATGATCTAAATTATTTCTTAAGAAGATGCAAGTACCACCATGGCTAATATTAGATCTAGAGTATTTACTAGCTTGTATAAACCCTGGGAATTTAATTAATTCGAGTTGTTCCTCGTTCAGCCAATGTTCTGAAATACATAGTGCTGAGATGTCTTTAAGTTCATTTTTAAGCATTAGATTTATATAATCAATTTTATTACAAAGAGACTGGACATTCTGGTGGTAAATTTTAAATTTGTTACTTTTGCAAGCTTGTGTTGGTGATTTATTTACATTATTATTATCATAATTGTTATTATTATTGTTGCTAGACAAATCCGAAATACCATTGTTGCACTCCGTTAAATTTGACTTCAAAAGATGTGAATGCCAAACCTCACGTTTGGCTTCTTCTACCAGTTTCCCTGCTTCCACTCTAATGATATTACTGTTGAATTATTCTTACCATTTGAATTTACAATTTTGCAGATTTCATCACTAAGATACTCTTTTCCTAATCTATTTAAGTGTAGGCCATGCCGAGTGTGGAACTTCCTGTCTAATTTACTTACATCTACAATTTGGACATTTGGAAAACTCTTACAAATTTTATGAATTTTTCCATTTGTAGCCTCTATTTCTACATTTACACATGAATTGGGAATTAAATCGTATCTCTGCGGAATGTTTACAATAATGACATTTGTTTTTTGCATGGATGGCAATGTACCCTTTAAATCTTTGATTACCGTTTTACTCTCATTTCTATAGACGTCGTTTGCTCCAGCGATGATCACTGCGTAGTCCTTTGCAGTAAGGGACGCACACTCTCCTATCATCCCGTTCGTGACTTCTGCAATTTGAGCTCCTGGCTTCACTGTCGAAGTGACCTCCATTTCTCGACTTCTCTCCAATACGCTTGCTGCTACATCTCGCCCGTGGCTATCCGCAAATATCCGCATCTTCCTGGATTTTCTCTTTATCACTTTCTTCTTTTCTTCTTGAGGAAAGTCATCATTTTCTTCGACAAGCACTCCAAATGAATTTGAGACGGGAATTTCAGTTACATGTACTCCATTTATAGGCCTAGGCTTATTCAATCTTACCTTACCAGCAATCACTGTTGACCAAGTTTCCTTGCTTTCCTCTCTGTTTCCTTTTAATTTATTCAACTCTTCCATTAACTTAGCAATATCTTCCTTTAGCAGCTTTATAATTTCGTCTTTTGAGGACAGTTCGTTTCTCAGGTTATGACATTCGCATGACGGTAGCGGTAGGCCTACATTACGACAATCGGTTTCACTTTTCTCCTCATTCAATTTTACCTGAGATCTTGTGATGATTTTATTTGCATTTTTTACTTTTATTTTGCACGACGAGCATAAATCCGTTACGGTTACACAACCTGACGAGACACTAACACTGTTTACTGTCGTCATACTAGAGATCTAAGTTAGCCTAGATGTTTATACCAAATTACACTAAATTTAATTTAATTATTACTACCTAATAGAATTAATCTAATTACCTACCAATAAAGAAGAATGTGAAATACGTATATCTTCCAATCGGGTGAAGTCTCGTAAAAGCACCACTGCTCTACATGGTTCAAACAGTGATTGAAGAAGTCACCGAATCTTTGGATACACGTTCCCACAACTTAGTTTAAGTTTATTAAATTATCAACAAGAATTTCTAAATACTATCAATATTCCGTATTACACTTGATCTAAGGAAAGTAACTTTATAGATTTTAAGCCTCTGTTATAATATTTTACCACTTTTATCAAATATTTACACTAGCTGCTATTTCACTACGCTTTCACTGTGACGCCATCTTGGAACACTTATCACTTATATGTATCAGCCTCATCATTGGAATATAATTTATAGAAATATTCATATAAATGGAGAATGAAATATTTCTATTGCTCATTGATGTTACATTAGTGTTCGTAGACTGACGAAAATGTACAAGATGGATCCGTACACTACGTCTGTATTCAAGAATACGTCGTCTAACGAAGTTCCATCATTGTATCTTAACTCCTGTTATCGAATATGTCTCTGGCGCATAACTATTTAGATCATCATATCAACAATGTTAATTATGTTGAATGAAACCATTTGAAGAATAATAATAGTCATTCTGATAATGTTTATGTGTTGCGCCAATGTTACAAGTTCTCCGCTACTGTTCACTTGAACTGCGTTCGCCAACTTCACGTTGCAATCTAAAATGATATTTAGCTTTATTTCCAACACATTTGAAAATCTGTCCTAACAGGCTTATATAGTCGAAACGGTAAGTTTTAGAACGCTCGACTTTTCACAGAATGTAGTATTCGACCTGTTCTTTATATTCGCTTAGTTGAACTGAAATCTCAATTATATGAGAGATATGTCTGTCTGTTAGGTAGTCAGCCCGAAGACTGGTTGGATCCCCAAAAAGCACCGCCGTTACGTTATGTGAGTAGATACCCACAAAAACCCAAGGCAGCGCTATATTGAGGCGTTCTAGGCAAGAAGAGGAGTGAGGTAGTTTGCGATTGCTTTCCTCACATAAGAGATATAATTAATTCAATGTTCTTCACAACTTCACATGCAATGGAAGTGCGGCAATCTCCAACGTTCAACCTAGCTATCCTCGCGTCTCCACAAGTCGACAGTCGTCGCACTCGGACAAAGCTTTGGGATCTCTGTTAACCCAGTAAAAACACTTCCTCACTCTTCAAAGACTGCTGGAATAAGAACCTCGATCCTTGGATCTCCCCCTCCAAGTCGAAATTTTAGCGGCCATATCAATCTCCCACCATAATTTTAGCGCGTAGATTACTAATGCTTATTACTGCGTAGATTAACCGATCTGCGGTTTTTAAAGTATCAGACATAATTTCTTTTAATATTCTCTTCATTACCAAATACGAAAATCTTCTTCTAAGGGCCTAAATGCATAATTTCACCAAATTATATAGTTGAATTTAATTCCGTCTTCAATAAGACCTCTTCTCATTAGCTCTGGGCTGGGATCCTATAGCATGATTTATAACAATATTTATAATATTAATTTCCAAACTTACTGTTGCTATGCCAATTTTAGCCTTCTAGAAGCGTCTATTGTGCAATATATCACGTGATCGGGCTCTCTCACGGCCTCGAGCTTGTAACACTACCCTCCTGTGTCACACTTCCAGACTTTATATTTGCTGGTTAAATTTTATCATGGGGACGGAAAATACTCTCATTTTGTCCCAAAATAATTCAATTTCCGGGGGCATTCCTCCGTCATCTCAAGTTAAAATCAGTTGCAAATTGTTTTTAATCATTCTAATTCAAGACTTTTGATATGTCACTTGAACTCGAATATTGAATTATTTTAGCCTATTTTCTTATGATACTTTTTTAAATTCTTAGCGTTGAATTTTCCTTGAATAACGTTATTTTCATCATCAAACATCCCATAACAGTTATTTCCATAAGCATTAGTTATACGGAACGCTCTTTCTTCTTGGTTTTATTGCAGTTATCTTCACCCGACCCGTTCCTTTTCTTCTATTCTTCCAAGTCTTCTTCTTTTCTTGGTTCTTCAACGTCTTCTTCTTTTCTTGGTTCTGTGCTGCAGTATATTCTTTTCTCTCTTCTACCTCTTTTGTTCAACGTAAATGGTCCCTCCATATCGCCTATGAGAACCGTTTCCATTACCTTCTCCTTTACCGGTGCTTGGTTTGGAATCAATACTCATATCCTTTTTATCATCATTCCCTTTTTCCTTGTCTCTTAAATCTTTCCTTCCTTATGACGTTCAGCATACTTCTCTTTCGTCATTATTTCTTCTTGGAAGTTTCTGTTACGATTATCGTTTCGGTTATTCCTATTGTTACTCCTGTTATAATAACCATTATTATTGTATCTAAAGTTATTATTATTGTGATAATAACCACTTCTACGGTTGCCATTGCTATTATCGTTACTACGTCCTTGCTGTTGCTGATACGGACGGCCTCCACAGAATCTCCTGTATCTGGGTTCTGGTCTGCGATCACGGAAATAATTATTCCTTTCAGGACCAATATTTCCCTTTTCTGGTTCTTTCGGATTGTCTGTCTGTTGTGTTTGGTCAAGATATACTGTATTAATGACTTTGTATTCTTGCCTTTGGTTCTTCGCAACAAAGTTTGGCATCGGGCTCGTGTAATCGAGATTTCGGAGCAATTCGTCCATGCTCGCTAGATCGTTGATCCCTGACGAGATAATTAGACGTCTGACTTCAACAGGGAGCATCCTGGCTATCGCGTCTATCAACTGAGCTGTAGATAACGGGTGTTGAAGAAATCTGAGTCTGGCTAACTGACTCGTGAAGAAGTTTGCGTAGCGTGTGGGAAGAGTTCCTGAATACTTTCGTGAGTATACTTCTGCGCGTAGGGAATTTTGAGCTTCAATAGACCAGAAACGCTTTATCAGTGCTTCTGCGAATTCATCGAAGTTCATGAAGGTATATCTAAAGGCGAAAAACCATTCAAGGGGCCCATCTGACAGATAGCGCTCTACGATCTTCATTTCTCTCTCTCTTGGAATATTCGCTTCGATAAAGTAATCTTTGAGATTTCTGATGTACTCTATCGGTGTGAAACTATCTAGGTTGCTGAACTTACGCGGTTTGTCTTCAAAGTTCCTTATGACCGTCACGTTTCTCGGATATGAATCCTGAAGGTTTGGTCGAAAATCTCTATTGTAACTTTCGGGCTCTTTACTCCTCTCCTCTAAACCTTCCGTAAACCTGAATAATCTTTCTTCTGGCTGATTTCCCTTTCTTCCACTTCTAGGCTACTTCTTCTAGTCTGATTCCTCGAATCTTCGAAATCTATCTTCTCCCTTTCCTTCCATCTCAGTGATAATCTTCTTCAGCTGTTGGCCTACTTCGGTCTTTAAATCTTCCTTATAAGTCTCAAGCTTGGCAACATCTCCTAGATTTAGATTTTGTAATTTCTTGGATACGTATTCTTGTAGTTCATTAGTTTTCTCCTCACTCATGGCATTAACGGTAGTGACAACCTTGTTTAATCGTTCCTCTATCGTTTTAGTCTTACTCTCTAACGATTCTTTCAAAGCTTGCACATCCTGACTAGATTGAGTTCTATCTTCTACTTGCTTTTCAGTGAGCGTATCAATCCTTTTACCTAAATCCTTTCTTACTTCAATAACCTCTCGATTAATTTCTACTTGAGTACTGGCTAATTTCTTTTCTATGTTATCTTGGATTTGCTTAACATGTTCCCCACTGGATTTGTTTCACTCGTCTTTCCAGACAACTAGATTAGCTCTTAACATTTCAGCTATGTCTTCCTCAATATCTGCCTTAAGAATTTTATTATGATCAATGACCTGCGTTCGTAAAGTTTCTACATTACCTTTTAATTCGGCCAGAGAAGCAGTGGTTTTTAACGCATCGTTAACAAAACGTGTCGTTAAAGCAGTTATATTCTGTGTACACAATTCTTTAGAAGCCTCTATCTATTGTCTAATTTTATTAATGTCCACTTGGACTTTTGCTACATCCACAAATACCGTATTGGCTTCTGTTTGTATTTTACCTATGTCAGACTGTACATCCGTGACATCTGACTGCATATTGTTTATGTCAACCTGAACATTAGTGACATCGGCTTGGACTGAATCTACCTTAGATTGGACTGTGGATACCTCTAACCTCATATTACCAATATCGGACTGTACTATGTCTACTTTGGATTGGACTGAGGATACATCTACTTGGACTGTATCTACTTTACTTTGGACATTAGATACATCTACTTGGACTGTATCGACTTTACATTGGACATTAGATACATCAGTTCGGACATCTCCGACATCTGTCCGTACACCACTTACATCATCCTGAATCTGCTTTGAGCTGGCCTGTAAACGCGTGACATTTGCAACCATTTTAGAGGCACTAGTTTGTAAACCCTCTAAAGAAGTCTGAACTTCTTGAATTTCAGTTTTGAAACTCTCTTTGACACCATCTGCAACTTTATCTGTAATAGAGTCAACAACGTTAACAATCACTCTGTCATGGCCCTCCTTTCGTTCACGCTTCAGTTGTTCTAGGTCCTGCTTCGCTTCCTGAAATTTACCTTCAACAGTTTTCAAACTGCTCTGCAGTTGCTCCTTCAAATTCTGCTGCATCTCCTCCAACATCCTCGGTTGCCATTGCAATAACCCTTTATATATAATGCTATAGAGACACATTCGACAACAAAGCAAAATAACAACATCTGAGCAACGTCCTACTCCATATATATTTTTGAGCACCTTAATGTCTAAAAGTGAAGCCTCCGTGACTTAGGTGGCAGCACGCCGGCCTCTCACTGCTGGGTCCGTGGTTCAAATCCCGGTCACTCCATGTGAGATCTGTGCTGGACAGAACGGAGGCAGACAGGTTTTTCTCCGGGTACTCCGGTTTTTCCTGTCAAAATTTCATTCCAGCAACACTCTCCACTATCAATTCATTTCATCTGTCATTCATTTAATCATTGCCCCAGAGGAGTGCGTCAGGCCTCGGCAGCCGGCACAGTACAAATCCTCGCCGCTAGATGGGGGCTTCATTCATTCCATTCCTGACCCGGTCGGAGACTGGAAGCAGGCTGTGGATTTTCATTTTCAATGTCTAAAAGTAACTTAAAATTACCTTAGCATTAACTTATAGTACACCCTATGTTAAATAAACTTACTCATAATGTTCGTTCTCCTGTGACTCACTTTAAATATACTACCACAAAGAAAATTCTACCATTACAATCATCAAAACAAATTAGCTTTAGTTTTAACATGACCTTAGCAATCGCCATGTACCGGTGAAATAAAATAAATATCAGATCGTGGGTCGTTTTTCGAAACTGTCTACCTACTACACCTCTCTCAGGTTTCTAAGATCTGATCTTTATCTGAGTGTAACCTTCCTAATATCAATTTAAAATAAGCCTATATAATTACTCTCACATCCATCCGAAAATGGATAAGACATCCCACAAGTCTGGTAATTATTTCTTTCACTAGAAATCTTCAAACCAACTTCCTTTAGAGTCACTACGAAGCTAATTTCGTAGCCCCAAAGTTCATAGGGCGCCATTCCTACTGTACCCGAAAATCCGGAAAGTAGCCTGTTGGAATATCCATTGCCCCAGCTGAATCGCCTATTTCTAACAGCACCGGCAAATTACTACATTAGAAATCGCTCCCAACATGGCCTTTAGGGATTTACATACAGCAGTTACAAGAATATTGTGGATCAACAACAAACTACACGGGGCACACCTACCTTTACTTACCTTCTCGGGGACTGGGAATTCAGCTTCGCCTACAATATATCCACAATACTCTATTCCTTATATTTAAAATGAATCACACGCCAACAACAACAAATAACGAACTGAATAAATTTATTAACAATGGTAAACTAATCTATATAAACAAAATAAAAATAAAAACACGCAATCATACACACTTCCTTTCTACTCCACATCTTACTACAATGCTGTGCAAGAAAAATATGAGCACAAAAGCTTTGGCTTGATTTAGGCCTACACTTACGTAAAAAGAAAAACGTTTAAGGAAGGCTCTTATATTCATGGCATTCCTGGCAACTGGTTTCATTTACTAGCACGCGTTTGGAGAACGAACGTGCACTAGCTTGTTTCATCAATGAAACGCTCGCACCACGCTGCACTCGGAACTAAATACAATTTATATAAGGCGGTGAGTCTTCACCTGTTCATATTATGTCACAGCGCTCTCCCATTCTAACGGTGAATCATTCTAGCTAGCCCACATTGAGACTGCTTTTGAGTGCGTTTAAAATACACGTAAAATTAACATTTAGATCTTACAAAAATGCTCATAACTACTATGTTTCTTTAACAATCATTCTGAAAATTTTTATACACTCTTTCATCCGCACCCGGAAATTGTTCATGACCAATCCGGATAAACAATTACTCTTAACAGTGGACAATCATTCATACAAAACATCTGTTCACAAAACACACGCTATTCCAAAACATTCGATTAATAAATCTTACCAAAAATGATTTAACTAATTAAATCATTTCCAAAAAAAATAAAAATACACGTAATATGATCATAATAATATACATTATTTAGTGTTGCTAACACGTTACTTTCGAGATTCTGGATTCTCGGTCACAATACAACTCTCAATTAATGATATACACTGTTTTTCTACATAATCATTTTCTATCACTCCGTAGTTTTGATATACTGCTTACACATCGTCTTATATAGGTTTCATTACATTGTCGGTCTAATACAATCGACTGACTAAGGTTAACTGTACGTAATTACATAACTTCGGGTTTAATAAAATTTAATAATTGTATTATTGGCATGAAGCCTCCGTGGCTTAGGCGGCAGCACGCCAGCCTCTCACCGCTGGGTCCGTGGTTCAAATCCCGGTCACTCCATGTGAGATCTGTGCTGGACAAAGCGGAGGCAGACAGGTTTTTCTCCGGGTACTCCGGTTTTCCCTGTCAAAATTTCATTCCAGCAACACTCTCCACTATCATTTCATTTTATCTGTCATTCATTTAATCATTGCCCCAGAGGAGTGCGTCAGGCCTCGGCAGCCGGCACAGTTCATATCCTCGCCGCTAGATGGGGGCTTCATTCATTCCATTCCTGACCTGGTCGGAGACTGGAAGCAGGCTGTGGATTTTCATTTTCATTATTGGCATAAGTAGACAATCGTTCTCAAGTTGTATTTCCGCTAAAACCATCCTGTCAACACAGCTATAACGTTACTTTACATGAACTGGACTACTTGTATACAACGGCTCTTATCATGATCCATGCCTTCTTATCAAAGAACAATAATACTTTGACTTCCCTTAAAATGCGGAACCTCCTTCGCATGAGCACTCTTCATAGCTCTACAAATCCTCATATAACAGTACATATGGCATAAACAATTATCATCCACTATGTTAAACAATAACCAAAATAGATTAATTGTTATTAACATTTCTTCTGTAGGAACTTCTCTCAAATAAAGGCATGACCCTCAGTATCATTCCACATGACTAATGAACTACAATTATACATGCTTAAGTTCTTCAAACGAAACTTCCAATTGTAATGGACGATATTAGACTGTCGTGATTGACCTCCTAAAGTTTACTCCACAACAAGATAATTAACTATTAACTCGTCTGTCGCAAATACATGTAATAAAAATAATACTCATGTCTCATCTCACTTATCAAGCTTTAAATTGTTTATCGTTGTAATATCAGGTCCACATAATGACGTGATATTACACAAATAGTTTAAAATAACACACATGCTATTTATAGTGTCAAATAGAATTCAATCTTGACCGGGATAAACTAGCTTTGAATTCCTAGCCAAAGATTTGAATAATCTTCTATCAAAAGGTATTTCCTCTAACATATTAAATGAACAAACTCTCGGCTATACAAATAATAAAAAAGGTTTGTCAACGTCGTAAAGTTTTTTCACTCTACACAAAAAATGTTTATAGGGATTAAGACTTCGGTCTTATCAAACGACTAGTATTTCCCAGATCGTCGACAGTTTATGTACAAGTACAATAATGATATAACAATATCATTCGATGTTTCTTCTGTTCTTGAAGTTCGATGTCGTTACATTAAAGTGCTGAAATTACAGTAAATTTAAAAATAATTTAATTTGAAGCTATGGCACAATGTCAGAATACTTGGTTTAAATAAAATTATTAAAATTCGAAACGACTAGTCTTCTATGAGGCAATATGATTCCTCAAACAAAATTTTTAATGTCAGTTCCACAACTGATCAGTTGAAAAATAGATGAAAGGCAATCATCTCCTAAATAATCTTGAAGCATACAAATCTTAGCACACATCTGAAGTGTAAAATACATGAGAACACTGAAATACATGAAATGTGAAAATATGGACATAGGGAGTAAGATCGTTGGCTCAGGATGTCACTAATCAAGCTCTAAACTAAAAATAAGAGACACTGCTACCTTATTTGGACGAAAACTTGAAGATCTATGTAAGTATTCCCACAATACTTTAGATGTTTCCTCAGTTCAAGATACTGAGATGGATCTGCATTCGAACCTCGGATCTGCGACCTCAGAGATAGGAAACGTCCCTCTCTGGAATTCACCAACATTCGCCTGGGCTCGAACGACATCCTTCTGTAGTTGCTGGGCTACCCTAGTATCTTGACAAATCTCTTCTGAAGAATCTTCATTCTCCGTCGTAAATATTTATCAGCCTCATCATTGGAATATAATTTATAGAAATATGCATATAAATGGAGAATGAAATATTTCTATTGCTCATTGATGTTACATTAGTGTTCGTAGACTGACGAAAATGTACAAGATGGACCGTACACTAAGTCTGTATTCAAGAATACGTCGTCTAACGAAGTTCCATCATTGTATCTTAACTCCTGTTATCGAATATATCTCTGGCGCATGACTATTTAGTTCATCATATCAACAATGTTAATTATGTTGAATGAAATCATTTGAAGAATAATAATAGTCATTCTGATAATGTTTATGTGTTGCGCCAATGTTACAAGTTCTCCGCTACTGTTCACTTGAGCTGCGTTCGCCAACTTCACGTTGCAATCTAAAATGATATTTAGCTTTATTTCCAACACATGTGAAAATCTGTCCTAACAGGCTTATATAGTCGAAACGGTAAGTTTTAGAACGCTCGACTTTTCACAGAATGTAGTATTCGACCTGTTCTTTATATTCGCTTAGTTGAACTGAAATCTCAATTATATAAGAGATATAATTAATTCAATGTTCCTCACAACTTCACACACGATGGATGTGCGGCAATCTGCTACGTTCCACCTAGCTATCCTCGCGTCTCCACAAGTCGACAGTCGTCGCACTCGGACAAAACTTTGGGATCTCTGTTAACCCAGTAAAAACACTTCCTCACTCTTTAAAGACTGCTGGAATAAGAACCTCGATCCTTGGATCTCCCCCTTCAAGTCGAAATTTTGGCGGCCATATCAATCTCCCACCATAATTTTAGCGCGTAGATTACTAATGCTTATTACTGCGTAGATTAACCGATCTGCGGTTTTTAAAGAATCAGACATGAAAATGATAATCCACAGCCTGCTTCCAGTCTCCGACCGGGTCAGGAATGGAATGAATGAAGCCCCCATCTAGCGGCGAGGATATGAACTGAGCCGGCTGCCGAGGCCTGACGCACTCCTTTGGGGCAATGATTAAATGAATGACAGATGAAATGAAATGATAGTGGAGAGTGCTGCTGGAATGAAATGTTGACAGGGAAAACCGGAGTACCTGGAGAAAAACCTGTCTGCCTCCGTTTTGTCCAGCACAGATCTCACATGGAGTCACCGGGATTTGAACCACGGGCCCAGCGGTGAGAGGCCGGCGTGCTGCCGCCTAAGCCACGGAGGCTTAGTAAAGAATCAGACATACTTTCTTTTAATATTCTCTTCATTACCAAATAAGAAAATCTTCTTCTAAGGGCCTAAATGCATAATTTCACCAAATTATATAGTTGAAGTTAATTTCGTCTTCAATAACAGCTCTTCTCATTAGCTCTGGGCTGGGATCCAATAGCATAATATATAACAATATTTTGAACCCTTTATCCTCTGATGGATAAATGATTCGATGTTTTATTTCTACAATTAATTAATATTTCCACCAGCGTCATGAAATAGCCAGACGAAGATGAGGAAACTTCAAGCATTTGTTGGAGACAGTGGGAACATACCTGCAGCAGGTTGACAAAAGGCTAAATACTTAAGGATTGTGAAAAGAAAGAGCCTGGCAATTTTTCAGAAGGACAGGTGGTGGCTACCTCAAAATAGAAGGGACGCGTGGTGAGACACGCTTGTGGCATGTTCATTGTACTATTCGCGCCTAGAAAAAATATAATGCAGTAACGTGAGTGGCTGATGGTACTACTGGACACTCCTACGAGGCCGAGGTCTGATAAAAACCGCGAACATATTGTAAAAGTGGAACCAATGGGAGATGAATGCTTACGAACGCGCCATGTCTAGCTTGGGCACGCGATAGCTAGTATTAACGCGGGAGATCGGCTAGACAACATCTCTACGATCGATTCTTGAATTAATGGGCATATTCTTGACCTGCGCAACTTTACGAGTTCAGTGATATTTGTTTCATTCCTGTACCACTATTATTTTGAGAATTTTTTATATAATCCCCCCCCCCCATCGATACCTAGGGCCGGTTCATTTATAAGTGGCGTGAAGAGCCAAGAATTATTATTACATTTTGTGCGTCTGAGGACGTAGGTTGTTATTACATTTTGCGTGTCACGAGGACACAGATTTTTATTAATACAAATGTGTGTTAAATTCAGTGTGATAGATAGTCACAGTACTATTTTGTAGGGACAGTATCCTCGACAATTCGCCAACAGACTGTTCTGGGGAAAGAAGTACCTAAAACGGTGAATTTAGTAGTCAGATATCGAGTGTGTAATAATCTATAACTTTTTGCATCAGCACGAGAGATGACTTCGCTTATCCTGGAAGAAGTTTGGAACTGTCAACACTCCGTCGAGATGTTTGAGACGAGCTAAGCAGCATTAAGTAGGGAGATGGCAGCAGATGTTCGCTGACGGTGACTGGCCGAGGATGAGTACTGAATAATATTCTTATTATCTGACAAGTTAACTTATGGTATATGGGACATATTTTGTTTGTAAATATCTTGCTTGTGTTGATTAACGTAGTGTATTTAGTTTTGGTCTGACACACCTTTTGCATGGAAACAGCTCGCACAAGTTTTCTTAGTCGTAAGTTCTTGTTTTTTTAAACTAACGTGGCTATGTGGACGACCGTGTTCGCATATGTTTACGTAATGCGGTTGAGGAACGTCTCTCGGAGATAATATTGTGTTTCAGAAGTAGGACTGAATTAATATAATCATACAGTAGATTGGAGGGTAAATTAATCTTTGTAATGTTTATTATTGATCAGATTCAGTGAGTTTATTGCCGATAGTGCAATGTGAGTTGTGGCGAAGAGCAGTCAGCTCTCTCGTAGGTTTTACTATTTTTAAATAGATTGTGAGCTTCTGATTCAACCGACCTGTGTGAAAAATGTGTTATATCATTCCCAGCAGTGTGTGTGTGTGTATTTTATTGGTCATTACAAGCGGGAATTTCAGCGTAGACTGATTTCTGTCAGCTTGGTGCCGAGTCCATATGGTTACCTTGCGAGGACATATGTGGCTATATCGATTAATGTCTTACCATATGTTTATGTGGTTGAGATTTGTTGCTGTTGATTCTACGAGATAACGAGACAGTTGGTCAAGTTATTTTTACACACTGGAGTTGGACGATGACAAGAGTTGTGGTAGGGGGAAGCTGTTTTCACAAGGCGGGCTGAAAGGATTGCATCGTCATTAGTGGAGTGCTTGTTGGCTCCGTAAAATTACTTGAAATACAGAATAAGAACTGATCAATGATAAAAATTGTTTAAATAAATGGGAGTTGCCTACGAATCACTATAATCTCCGAAGCGTTAGCTTAACGTGCATTTTTGTTCATATAAGTTAATTTCAGCCGGTGAGGCTTTTGTTGTTGTTGGTTCCATTCCATGTTTATGTTCCGTATTAGTGACCCGTGCAGTCACGTGCGATGCTGTCTTTTCCTTGTTTGTGTATTGAGCAATTGGCCGTGTTGGTAGCTCATTTGTCAGATGCGTCATCGCACTGAAGGAGGGTCTCGAGGGAGATTCCTGTAAATATTAGATTTTAGATTGTGTGTCAGCATTAATTTTTAAGGGTTTTTATTAGTGTTGTGTCCCATATCCGTAAACGTTGATTTACGAGATGATTGTTCGTAAGCATCGTGGCTGTTACCCGATGTAAACGAACAGTCATCCAAGTACTCATCCCTCGTAGTTAGTCATTACGCGTACATAAAATCCCAATGCAAGTTAGTGGAACTTGGATCCACATTTTATGAGGGGGAGATCCGTCTGACTCCTCAACGTTGATAGATATTTCTGTCATGGGAAGATTCAGGTAGGAATATTATTGTTGTTGTTTATATTCATTTCTTTTTTTGCACTAATAGTCATTAAATTATGTTATTATTTTACGTCTTGCCACTTCCTTTCTTAATTATAGTTTTAATCCTATGACCCTTGCCTCAGTAGAGCATGTTGTTTGGCGAACGTAAACATCACACTATGAACTGAGCGCGACCCCTTGATCAAGATTTCTTGCATATAAACACTGCAATACTAAAGGGTTCAATTTATAATATTAATTTCCAAACTTACTGTTGCTATGCCAATTCTAGCCTTCTAGAAGCGTCTATTATGCAATATATCACGTGATCGGGCTCTTCCACGGCCTCGAGCTTGTAACACTACCCTCCTGTGTCACACTTACAAACTTTATATTTGCTGGTTAAATTTTATCATGGGGACGGAAAATACTCTCATTTTGTCCCAAAATAATTCAATTTCCGGGGGCAGTACCATCCCGACATTTTCCCGAAGACAAAGTGGGAAACCACGGAAAACCACTTCGAGGATGGCTGAGATGGGAATTGAACCCCCTCTACTCATTTGGACCACCCGAGGCAGAGTATACCCCGTTCCAGTCCTCATACCACTTTTCAAAGTTCATGGCAGAGCCGTGAATCGAATTCAGGACGGGGCGGAAGCTAACCATGCTGACCACTACGCTACAGAGGCGAGCACCGGAGGCAACGGCTGAAAACTTGATGAGGCAAATAGTGACCTACACGTTGCAGAGTTCCCCCTTCTGCTTTCTTGATTGTGATAAGGAATGGCAAGCGATTGGAAATTGGTGCTCTAAACGAAAATGGAAGTGTTTTATCGGATGGTGTTAAATAAAGTCGAAGGATTAGAACTCTCTGCCCAATATTATCTGCACTTATTATTTCCAAATCCAAGCAATTCTCATGCATAATTCTTACAATTAATCAGGCACCATTTAGGAGCTCTTGGGAAATGTTCAGATTCCTAAGGAGCATAACTGTGGCTTGAACATTAGGAGTATGAATATGTGGAAGCAAAACTCCGAGGAATTCAAGAATTCTGTAAGAAGTATCTGGCTTTCATATTCATTATTTAATCTGTAAGAGTGTTGTATACTTTTGTTACCTTAGTGTGTTAAATATATTTATGGCAACGTCAATCGCGCCGAATTCCTTAGTTTATGGAAATGCAAAGAGTAAAATATGTTTTGTCAATGGAATAGCAATACCAAGAAATAAAAAAAAGTGTCGGAGGTGGGACTCGAACAGCTCCCATTGCGCGATGCATAAATTAATAGTCTTTGACGCTACGACCTGAGCTACCGAACCACTGGTAAAACTACGCAATATTAAGTTAGTTAAACAACATAGGCCCTACACACTTAACTGTCAGTATACATATTTCAACATTTTCCGTCGTGTATAATTGTATTCCAGTACAAATCGTGGGAACGTCATAAATAATGTTCCCTTCCTTTATACTTCTTATAAATAACTATCAAATTAAAACGCGATGTACTTGTAACCGCCATGACCGTCATGAGGCAAGGTATTTGTACGAATGCGTGAGGGACAAGAATTCTGCAATTTTCTATATTAATTTAAAAATATACGAATTTCTTAGTTTACGGGAATGCTAAGAGTAAAATATGTTTTGACAATGGAATAGTAATACCAAGAAATAATAACACGGAAATAAAAAAATATGTGGGAGGTGAGACTCGAACAGCTTCCATTGCGCGATGCATAAATTTAGAGTATTTGCCGCTACGACCTGAGCTACCGAATCACCGATAAAACGACGCAATATTAAGATAGTTGAACAATATAGGTCCTACACACTCAACTGTCAGGTTAGGTATTACAACATTTTCCGTTGTGTATAATTGTAATCCAGTATATATCGTTGGAACGTCATAGATAATGTTCCCTTCCTTTATATTTCTTATAAATAACTATCAAATTGAAACGCGATGCACTTGAACCGCCATGACTGTCATGAGGCAAGGTGATTGTGCGCATGCACTAGGGCCAATAAATTTGCATTTTTGTTTATGAATTTAAAAATATATTATAACATATTTGTTTATTTTAAAAACTTTCTTTCTTTCTTTCTTAGTCGTTTACCCTCCAGTTTGGTGGAACCCACGGACTCAGCGAGGGAACTCACCACTACCGTCTCTAAGGGCAGTGTCCTAAAGCTGGGAACATCTAATCGGAGTGGATACAACTGGTGAGGTGTGATTGGCACCTCGCCCAGGCGGCCTCACCTGCAAAGCGAACAGGGGCCTCATGAGGGAAGGTAATGGATGGTCAGGACGGATAGGCAAGGAAGCTGGAAGGAGGCGGCCGTGGCCTTGAAGAAGGTACTGCCCCCGTAAATTGAATTATATTGAGACCACGATGGCTGTATTGGCAAATATGAATAAAGTTATGGCTGTCATAGTTGTGACGTGTATATTCATGACGTAGGCACGGATGACGCAGAATTCATGCAAGTAGGCTGGTGGAGCTGAGATTCTTGGTGACGTCATGATTTTGTTCGAGAAAGATCTGAGATTTACGACGCAGTCGCAGGAAACAAGGTATTGTGCTAAGGAAGAAGTTACGCTATTGGAGGAGAGACTCGAACCAATGAACGATAGTTTGGAAGGAAGACGGAGATTGCTGAAACTACGATATTTAATTACTTTTGGCATGCAGATTTGTGGAAAAATATTTTCAGTTATGGCATTGATTTGGAATTTTGAAGAAATTAATTTTGAGTTTTTGAAATTCGAAAATCCGTCAAGTATAGCCAAAGTTAAAACTTCTAGCAATGACGGAGCAACAGGCTATGGAAGGGATGGATACGCCCCTTAAGAAGTTGATAAAAGGTCGTGCACAGGATAGAAGAGCTCTCATATCTCTCATACCGCTGATACCGCATATATATTTCAGATGTTATATAGTCATTTTCGAGTGAATAAGTGAAGCAAGTCATCTTTAGCGTGTGGTTAAAGCCCGGCGCATCGAACGAACACGGAGCAGTTCCATTTTACGCTGTTCGAAACTAGGCGAAGTTGAAACGCTCACATTGACGTTTCTACCAGATAAGATATCAAGAGTTAACTTCTGCCTTTATTATAATTCAATTGGGCAGTACAACATTGAGGTGTGTAGAAGATTTGAACAATTTCACAGTTATACTTTGAAAGATATTGGCATTTTAAGACTGCAGACAAAAGTGATTTTCTCGCCACTTGAGAAGCACCTTTAAAATTCCACAGTATACACTACGGCTGACACGTGCATCGCAACCGTGATATTGGAGAATACGTTTGGTAATACAACGATACATTCTACTATGGAACATTATAGTCTGGCAGTGCTTTCAATGATTTTAACAGAAGTGAAGATGGAAGGCTAAGGCTTTAATGCAATTGGGACATATATCGGTGGAGTGAAATAGCAGCATGGAACTTCGTTAATCGTCTTTCTACAAAAGCGAGCATGTAGTGAACATCCAACTACACTCATGCATCGTGAATCCATCGCTGAATTATATCAAATGACAGTGGAAATATCATCATACTCCACGATTATGAATATTTCCGCGGAAATAACTACAATAAACTTCACGGCGAATTGCGACCGGAACTTCAGGGAACTTTCAAGAGAGGCCAGGGTGGACCCGGCTCATAAAGAAGAATTTTGCCAGAGGGATGTCTTTCGTATACATGGAGCAGTGCAATTTCCGGAGAAGGAAGCAGTTCGATTCTCCGAGGACGCTGATTCCAGGTTCGAGGTCGGAGCACATCTTCACGCTGGTGAAATGGAACCAACAGCAGTTTTCTTTGAAAACTTTCCTCTAGAACTTCAATCAACAGATAAGGTAGTCGTGAACGTTTCTTGTATTATTTGAGTCATGTAGCGATATCTGAGCAACCATTTTTCCCATATTTTTGCCCTATCTTTTGCCCCATTTTCTTGATTAACATTTCTGTACTCAGTACACTTCGATGATTTATGCCTTTTTCTTCGAGTTTTGTTGAGACATTGTTATGTCATTGGCATAGTTAAATAATTTTGGATCAGTTGAGACTGATAATTTAGATTCTTTCAGTAATTTGCATATTTTTGTAGTCACGATTTGACTGTAAAGTTAACGATTTCTATGGCAAATTTGAATTCAGACAGCGTGTCATTTTATTAAAGTAATTCTATTCAGTAAATTACTTTGACCAATTTTCTGTCATCCTCAAGAAAGAAGAACAATTAAATGATTTTAGAGCGTTAAAATCTAATACGTTATCGACGATCTTTGAAATACTAGTCGTCTTATGAACATGATTGCAACATAGACATTTATCATTGCATTATAGACAATTTTATGAAATATGAACTTTGATTACGATTTATTGAATACATTATAGTAATGAACATTTGATAGGAGTTTTTCTCAATTATAGATTGGAACAATAATGTTTGCATTCCACAGTCTAATTGTATTCTATTCGACTATTTATGCAGTTTAGATGAACTTTGATTGAAGATAGTATTTTTATACTGCGTTACTTTGAAGATATTAATCTCAATTTTGATAGACCAGGGAGGAGTGTCTAATCGTATTTGCTATTAAATTTATTTGTGATTGGCAAAATTTTTACTTCATATCGATTCATGAATGAAACCCACGAAGGTTAAATAATAACAGTCATTAATACAATTGATGAATATAAGAATTTTTGAAGAGGAACAATGGATGTATAATCGTTAGTTCAGTGGACCTGTAAAAGTCGCTGATGAATAATGCCCTTGAATAATGAAGGAGGTTCCCACAGTAATAAATGAAGTTGTTGAATTTATGAGTGGAGGTTTTTGTATGTAATTTGGAAGATTTTGATGCCATATATATTAAGATATATGATGAATTCTGGGCCAATTGTTGAGCAATTTTGTGCGTTTTGAGCGAAGTATTTTTCCGCTGAATGTATTGTCCTGGTTCTTTGAAAGTTATTCATGTGAAGATACTGTTAAAGTTAACAAGAGTGTTAAATAATTTGAGATAAAGATTTTGAATGGAGGTTACCGTCACAAATAATTATAATTATTATTAAACCTTATTAAACCTGAATTTGACAGTTAAATATAACTAACCTTCATTGATCGATTATATCACCACGATTTGAGTAATTATCAACCGGATAAACGTGTGGTTTAATGTATTTCTTATATAAATAATATAAACAATATAATATTGTAAATAATTATGTAAATATCTTTGTTAAATAATTTGAAATGAAAGGGATTAATAGAGGCGTGTATAAAATTTTCAATTGTCGTTTGACATTGTTATAAACAATTTATTATTGTTATAAATAATTAATGAACTTTTGTTATTAACATTTAGAGTTTTGTTTTTATACTCTAAACAACGCTAATTAAACAAGTGGTTTGAACAATTAAACATGATTTAGGATTATTGGAGTATTCCACTGGTGTTTGAATGGAGCATTTAAAAGATTTGCGTGGTAATATTTCAGTTGAGATGTGGACATTTAACGTGTTTTGAAAGGAGAGTTAAGCTCTGATGTAACTCGCTTATGCTAGGGTTGAACGGGCAGGTGAGTCCACTTTGACGATGCAGGTGCATTGCAGCTGGCCCGGACAACTGTATGATAGAGGCCAAGGACGTTTACATAATAGCCTTGTGGCTATAAATAAAATATGAAGTATATAAACACGCAAACCAATTGATATATGTGTCTCGTCCCAAATCCCGTTTCCATTCCAAGTGCATTATTATTTTTACGTTATTTTGAGCTTGAGAAAGCTGAAACATTGTATGTAGAGTATACCAGTCCGACAGGAGGACATGGTTATGTGGTCGATGGCTTCTGATTGCCACGTGGATTTTGTTGTTTTATTTTTGTTAATTCATTCTTTTTGTGAAATAAATTATTGTGCAGTTTAAAGTTTCTCGTCTTCGTTATGGTTCATTTTAAATATCATGGTGGAGGTTATTGTGTGGGCATACTTTAAGTGATCCAGTTGACAACCCAGTCCCCGAGATAAATTTAAGAGGTAAGTAAAGGTAAGTATGAACCCCCGTATATTTTGGTGTGTTCCACAATAATTTCTCGTTAACTATTGTACTCTAATCTCGATAGTATCTGTCAGTGCCATTTTCATTGATGTAGCTGTGCCGGTGCGTTTGATTATTGGCAATCCGATTGAGGGGGCGGATATCTGACAGCCTACTATCCGGATAACGGGGACAGTACCATCCCGGCATTTGCCCGAAGACAAGGTGGGAAACCACGGAAAACCACTTCGAGGATGGCTGAGGTGGGAATCGAACCCCCTCTACTCATTTGGAACACCCGAGGCTGAGTAGACCCCGTTCCAGTCCTCATACCACTTTTCAAATTTCGTGGCAGAGCCGGGAATCGAACCCAGGACCTCCGGGGCGGCAGCTAATCATGCTGACCGCTACGCTACGGAGGCGACCTATTAAAACAAAAACAAAAAAAACACTGCAAATATACAGTTCAAGGGCTTTCGTCAGAGTGCATTGCGAAGTCAATCGGTTCAGCCGTTCTGTCAATCTCGCGGTAACAAAAATCAGCTTACTGTTTTAAATATATAGAAGATGGCAAAGGAGAATTCGTGACTTTACGGGAATGATAAAAGTGAAATATGTTTCGACAATGTAATACCAATCGTAGGAAGGAAGAAAACGAAAATAAAAATACATATCCGAGGAGGGAATCGAACCCTCTCGACAATGCATAATACAAATTACTGGGCTGTAACCATAGCCCCTCGGCCATCCAGACAACCATGTGCAATATTAAGCTACCTAACCAGTATACACACTCAACCAGCAGTTTAAGTCCTTCAATACGTGGCTTATTTAATATAATTCTATTTCAATGCATATTGTAAAAACATAATTAACATTACTGGAGATCCTTTTTAATTCTCATGAACAAAGATCTCAGACGCGTCCGGAATCGCCATTTGCCTTGTTGAGAAAGGCCATTGTGCGCATGCGCAGGAGTGTCAATCTACTATATATTTCGCACCCCTGCAAGAAGACTGCCCGCGGACGGACTTGGACTTGAACGGGAGAGGTCACGCTGCAACAGGAGAGAGCCGACTGAGAACTTCAGGACTTCACCGCGGGGAGCGCTTCGGCGAGCCCCGCCAGACCAGTCTTCGCCCAGCCGGCACGAGCTCACCAGCCAAGGACGTCAGGAGTCCGAAGCAACTGCTGCCAGCCAGGACCGCCAAGGCCCGCCCGCCCGCATCTCATCACATCACCGCACTTCATCATTTCATTCCCCAATCAGTTGTGGGCTATCCACACTTAGGGTTAGGTTAGGGCACGCTGTGAGTCAGGGACCCGTTCGTGTCGGATCATCCCGCGCTCACTAGTTCGCTTTTAGATTTTATCCCCTCACCACATATATAGGCTAGCACCAGGCCAAATCCAAAAGAGCTATTTGTCTGACTCCGAAAGAGCAATTTGTCTGGCAACCCCTCTTGGCTCTGGTGCGACCCCTATTAGTTCATAAGCTGCTTACTTCTCTATCCCTATGTATGTCATGTTCACCCCGCGCCGCGCACTCCCTAGCACCCCTAGCGCCCCTAGCGCCCCCAGCGTCCCCACCCTCATCAACCTTCCCCCATACGTCACCCCCCGAACCAAGAAGCAATTGACTCGCCTCTACACATGGTCGATAGCTGAAACCCTGGCAGCCCAGAGCGTGACCCCGGTAAATAGCCCAGCTAACACCGGCAGCCCGCTCATGAGCCCGAGGGAACCCAGCATCACCACTCCAGAACCCACATCATCCCCCGTGCCTTGTAGCACACACGAGCAGCTGCGCAATATAGGCTGCAGCCTGAGCGTGACCCAGGGGCCGCGGCATGCCGCGCCCTGCAGCCCGCTAACGGAAGCACCTATTCATCTTGCTCTCGCCGCGCCCCAGCTTACAGACGGCACCCCAGCGAGGCTGTTGAGTTACGGTGACGTCCTGGACGGCTGCCTGGACTTGTCCGGCAGTCAGCCAACGGGAGAGTCCACTGACTCCAGCCTCGTCGCGCCAGCGACACCACCAGGCGCGGCATTGGTGCCAACAGTGACAGAAGGCAAGGAGACGCCTATCTTGGAGACCACAAGACCGGCAGCGAAATCCGCCCCGTCAGTGGTCCAGGAGAAAGCTATCCCAGCTGTAATGTCACTGGTCATCGATTTGGAAAGCCACGCGATTGACCCCAACCCCACGGGAGACGAGTTAGTAATGGACGTGTCGCCTGACCAGCCACGTCGCATGAACGCTGGCAGCACCAGGGGGAAGGGCAAATCAAAGGCCCCCAATTCGACAGCCCAGCAGTCCCAGTCTCCGACTAGCACGGCGACTCCAACCACAGGCCTAGGCCCGGAAGGAGCTCCGCCAGCGAAATCGTCGAGCGGGAAGGCTGGCAAAGGCACACTAGCCAAGGTTAAGAAGCCAGCACCCGCGCGGACTTCCAAACCTGGGCAGGGAAAAACCAATAAAAAGTCTTCCGCGCACCCTGGAGCCCCGGAACTCAGGAAACAGACTCCAGAGCTTGGGGAACAGGAGGAGGACTTCACTCCGGTCCTGTCGAGGAGGGAGAAAGCCGATGCCAAGAGGCAAGCCCAAGCGGCTAATGCTAAAGACGGGCAAAGGCGGAGTGGTTCGCGGGACTCGTCCGGCTCGACCACTTCCACTTTCCCCGACAGACCGAGCAGGCCAAAACCTAAGAAGCCGCCGCCACTAACACTGTACACAACCGACATCCACAGCATCGATCTGGGACTTGCAACGGCGCTCCCACATGAGTACCGTAACAAGTACCATTTCAAAGCCCCCAAGCGAGACTCCGGCACGTCTGTCTGGCTCCTATGCGATAGCTGGAAAGCCTACCACTTTCGCATAGAGCACTTGGAAGTCGTCAAAGCGCCGTACTCACAGATCGTTGCAGCGAAGCCTGTAAAGCGATATGTACTGCGCACACCGGCAAACCAAAAGAGGTGTGCAGACCTCGCAGCCGCATTCAAAGCGATGAATTTCCCAGTGGAAATCGTCGAAACGATGCGCACAAAGTCCTCCCGAATACACTCCCCACTGTACTTGGTAACAGTCACGGCAGGGCCGGAAGCGGACAGCATATTACAGGTAAAAATGCTGGCCCCATGGAGGTGAGCATCACACCATACCGGACTCCTACATCAGCGCCACAATGCAGCAACTGTCAAAGGCTGGGTCACACCTCCAAGGGGTGCCACGATAGGCCTTGCTGTAGGCGCTGTGCGGATGGACACCACTCTGCCAAATGCCCATTTGGACCCAATGAGGCAAATTCCAAGTGCAGAAACTGCAAGGGACCACATGCGGCTAATTTTAAGAACTGCCCCACCCGCAGGGCATACGAAGCCAACAGGCGAAACACGATGCTAACTGGTGCGCATCAAGGTGGCATGCACCAGGCACGTGGAGGCCCTTCAGGCAACAAGGCATCCTCAATGCCTAAAGGCCCATCTGGCAGGACCGAACGTAGCTTTGAAGGGGGGACACAGCCATCCCGCAACAGAGACACGTCACACCCTAACACTGAGATCAACCCTCAGCCCAGCACTTCCACCTGCCCAGACCCGATCTCAGTGCCCCCTCCCAAGGAACAAAGGAAGAAGAAGGTCCGTTCCAAACGCCCCAAAACTACCGAAGCAAAGACTACCACGGCTGCGGAGCAAACGAGAGAAGCTTCTAGCTCCATCCCTTGCCAGTCAAACCAAGTCGCATCGCCCCCAGCTACTCTCCTCCCTATTGCCCCCACCCCTCCCTCAAACACAGCCACTCAGGCCAGCCCACCACTGGAACAGGCTCCCAGCACCATCTGGGACAAAATCAATGACTTTCTAAATCAACTCTTTCCAGGGTTGACGATGGGGACATTGTGCCAGGCTGTGATGGCGCTAATTATGCAGCTTATCACGGCCCCTATGAACCAGTGGATGAGCATTTTCACCACATTTATAAACACCACCTTCACATCCCGTCATGGATAATACACCTGACCTACCTGAAGGGAACGAGGGGAACCCAAATAATACCCCCAACTATACACACACGGACGGAATCCGCGTTTTAAATTGGAACGCCGATGGAGTCCGCAAAAAGAAAACAGAACTCGCGTTATTCCTCCAAACCCATGACATACACGTGGCGCTCATAACAGAAACTCACTTACAGCCCAAGCAGAAATTCACCATAAGAGGCTTTCACACCGTAAGACGAGATCGCCGCGAACACACTGATATGTCGAAAGGAGGAGTGGCAGTACTGGTCCGTAAAGAAATAGCTCACATGGAACTAGACAAACCAGAACTGCATTCACTCGAGGCCTGCGGCATCCGCTTGCCTGTGCAAGGTACATACCTGAATATTTATTCAGTGTACAATCACACCAACCGGATAAATACACAGGACATAGAAACCCTATTCAAAACTGGCACTCATACCATACTTGGAGGGGATTTCAATTTCAAAAGTGCTCACTGGGGATGTCTCCGCCCCAATCACTCGGGGAGGAGGCTTTATGCGCACATGATAGCCAATGACTACATAGTCGCTGCCCCCAACGAGCCAACCTTCGTACCGCAACGTAATTCGACGGACATTGCTGACATTCTGGACATATGCCTGATGAACCAGGTAACACTCAGTCACAGAATCAGCGTGATAAATGACCTCTCGTCAAATCACAAGCCAACGATTATAACACTTGCGACCCCCCCCCCCCCCCCCTGAAGTCATCGAAACTGGAACCAGGCCCATACGCAACTATAAGGCTGCTAACTGGAACCAGTTCAAGGCCATACTAGACCAAGAACTAGATGGCAAAGATGACATGCCACTAAACACAAATCAGGAGCTAGACACTGCCGTGGAAACCCTGGTTTCAGCCATCCAAGTCGCCTTGGACACAAGTGTTCCCCTTGTAAACACCCGCGAGCGGAAACTGGAAATACCAGCACGCATCCGGGCACTAATAAGGGAAAGAAACAACATAAGGCGGGACTGGACGAAATACCACAGGGACCACGACAGAGTCAGGAAAAATCAACTTAATGTTGAAATCCAGAATGCTCTACACGGACATCGGTGCAGCTCTTGGGGTAATCTCATATCAAAATTTGGTACCAATCCCACAGAAAATACACCATCAGTGTGGCCCCTCGCGAGACACTTCACCCGCGAAACCCATCAGGTGCCGACCCTCGAAACACCGACAGGACCGGCCTATTCAACACGGGACAAACTGGAGGCCCTAGCGAACTCCCTAGAGGAAGCATTTACTCCCAACGATACACCCTCTAACCCGGAGTTCACGCTCAGGATGGATGCAAAGGTAAATGACTACATAACCAATGCACCCAAGCCGGAAGTCCGCAAAACCACTATTCACGAAATTAAGTGGATCATCCGGCACCTCCCCAATCGAAAAGCCCCGGGCCCAGACAACCTACATAATATAGTTCTGAAGTGGTTGCCTGACAAGGCCCTGCGAATACTAACCTCCATCTTCAATGCAATGCTCTCGCTACAGTACTACCCTGTGTGCTGGAAGCAAGCAAAAATATTAGTATTCGGCAAACCGGGCAAAAACAAGACAAATCCCGACAACTACCGCCCAATAAGCCTACTAGACTCACTAAGCAAAGTATTCGAGAAAATACTGCTAAAGAGAATAGTAGCGCACGTTAAGGAAAATGGACTGCTCAGGAACGAGCAGTTCGGGTTTCGGAACCATCACTCCTCAACGCAGCAGCTTATGAGGCTGGTCGAACACGCCACGGTTGGGTTCAACCAAAAACGCGACACCGGAGCTGTCTTCTTAGACATTCAGAAAACTTTCGACAAGGTGTGGCACACAGGCCTATTAGCCAAGCTAATAGACTGTAATTTCCACCCGGCCTACATACGACTCATCCAATCCTATCTAGAAGGCCGCACATTCCAGGTTGATATTCTGAACGTGCTGTCCACTAAGCGACAGATCAGAGCAGGCGTCCCGCAGGGGAGTATTATAGCTCCCGTGCTGTTCAGCCTGTACATCAATGACATGCCAACACCAGCAGGAGCATTAACTACGTTATACCTCTATGCTGATGACTCGGCAATGACAGCCCAACACTTCCGCATAGCCAGCATTCGAAAACGGCTGCAGGAAGCGCTATGGGCCCTGGAACCCTATTTCAGAGACTGGCGGATAAAAGTCAACGTGGACAAAAGCCTGGCGGTTCTCTTCACCAAGAAAAACCGTATCTCACGCCGACCTGATTCCATCCGGCCACTCACACTATTTGCACGCGACATACCATGGACGAGCACAGTTAAGTATCTGGGAGTAACCCTAGATGCTAAACTAACCATGCTGCACCATGTCAAAACACTACAGCGCAAAGCCAACATGCGATTACTGCAGCTCTACCCATTCCTAAATAGGAAGAGTCGTCTCGACAAGACGCTGGGCGTAAACATGTATAAAGCCCTCATAAGGCCCATTATTATGTACGCCAGCCCTGTATGGGGTTACACAGCTAAGTCGAACCTCAAAAAGCTGCAGATGATCCAAAACAAATGCTTGCGGTTAGCACAAAAGCTCCCGCGGGATACACCCACGCGGGAGCTAGAACGCATAACAAATACGCCAAGCATCAAAGCCTTTGTGCGACAACTTGCACTAAGGTCACAACGCTCCAGGCGCTATTCGGCAAACCCACTCGTAAGAGCCCTCGGCCGACACGATATGGGCCGAAATAGCAAATACCCTACCCCTCGACACATTCTCTTCAGGTAAAGTCAGGAAAGGTAGGTGCTATGAGTAGCGCAAAGCGGCACTAACCCCAGGGACATACAATACAAAATGTAACCCCCAAAATACACATCCCATGGAATTCTCCCATGGATAACCCCAACTCCACATTCCCAAAGAAGTCCTTGGTAACGGCTCAGGCCAACCAAGGCGGCCGCACGCGCTCCCCTTGCTGCATACATGAAGTGTATATATTTATGTGTAGCAACTAATTGTCCATGTCCATGTGCACGTCTGACTCTCTGTTTCAGTTTGTTTCTTTGTTTCAGCTTAAGTTTAGTTAAGGCAAAAAAAAAACATTAGTTTTAAAAACCCTTCCCCTGGCTTGCCGAAAGGATAGCCAAGGGGAGGACTATTAATAATCATTAGCTTATAGTTTCAGGACGAGTGTATGCAGCGGCGGAGTGATTGATAACAACCATCAGCTATGTCCAGGACACGAGAGAAAAGAAGCCCCTGTTCGCAGGCGTGGCTCCCCTCTCCGGATCACGGAGACTTGGTACTAGGACGCTCTAGGCGGGCGGACTGTGCTCCGAACCTAACCCCGGAAGTGCAGTTCGTCCGCCATTGCGGACGCGCTAGTCCCAGCAGTGCCAAGCCAACTGATTCCCACAAATACTAATCTCAGCGAGGAAACGGATTTTGCAACTGTTGCATGATACATCTCCCGTACTAACAAAACCTACTCATTTCCATACCCACATTATCCTTGCATGTGGCAATACCCAAGCCGCCAGGTTTTACGTGTAGGCAATCTTTCCTTTCTGCCTATGCGGTTTTCCCTGGCCCTACAATCTTACCCTTATATATGAGTACATATTTATATGTGCTCATATATAAACATATACCTATGTTAATATCTTCAAATTATGCCTGGTAGATCGCGACCGCGATGGGACAGGCACTAAGTCCTAAAAGACATCCCTTTTATCCAATCCCCTATGCTTTCTCTTCTACTATCGTAGACTAACTGCATGTCGGAGGCACCAGTAGTAAGGTCGGGTGCCACGCGGGGGGTGCGGTTACCTTTTCGCCCCCCCCCCCCCGAATAATAATAAAAAAAAGAAGACTGCCACAAGTCAAAAATTGTAGATTTTGAGTTATATATGACTTGGAATAGTTTACTGTGTCCTTTTTCGGTTCTAAGACTGCCACAAGTCTAAATTTATTATGTGACTATTATTTGACATTGTAAGGCAGTATACACACTGCCCATAAAATGCAGCTCTTTGTTTCTAAACTGCCACAATATGTGTTGTGGCAGTATTTAGATGAGCAGTTGCATTGTTAGTGTGAGTTTGCATTCACAAATTCTCATAGTGTGTTTCTTTTGTTTTTGCATTTCTCATAGTGTTCTTCTTTTGTTTTTGTATACCGTACAAGTCAAATGTACTTTTTTTAATATAACCGTCTGTTTCCGGTTATGACCAATGGATGTCGGTGTTTGTTTCTTCTCCCATCAATTTGGAGTTTAGAACTGTATTTAGTAAACCCTTTTTGCTAATTATTTTATGACAGGTTATGAGCCCAGTTAAACGCTTATTGCTGTTAATGTGTGGACTTTGTTATGGGAGAATGTCGGTCGTTTAAGGGTATTGATATGTGCGACGCACATGTGGACAGTTAAGTGTGCATCCAAGATAGTTTTTGGTGAATTTTGTGGACGATTTTTCTATTGTGAGGACTATTTGTACGCTTTATTTTAAGTATACATACTAACATGGATTCAGCTACGGGAAGCAGCGAGCGAGTAGTTGCAATAGTGAGGTTACCGGACGACAATTGGGAAGCGTGGAGCACCCGAACAAAGGCATTGCTTCAAACAAGGCGTCTGTGGGACGCGGTTCAAGGTTTCCCACGAAAGACCGATACAGGAGAGGTAGAAGATACACCCGTTGAAGAGTACTCCGAGGCCCAACTGGGCAAAGATCAAGACGCGAAAAACTTGCTTATAGGTTTGGTCACCGACCCTTTCCTAGGTTATATCAAAGAAGCGGAGACAGCTAAGGAATCATGGCAGAATCTTCTGACTTCATGTTGCGATACCGGAGTCCTTCAAATTGTGACGATGTTAGAAGAATTGTGTCTTTTTAAGAAAACTAGTGACATTAGCATGCGTACATTTGTTGATCAAGTGCTCACTTGGTGTGCACGGTTGGACGATGTAGGTATAAAATTTACGGATAAGGCCAAAGCTGCTTTTATTCTCAGAGGACTGGAAAAGCGGGAGTACGAAAATTTGATACGTTCATTGGAAAGCAATGAAGAAAACTTAAGTGTAAAGGTAGTGCGAGCCAAACTATTGTTGGAGGAGAGAAAGAACAAGTTGGACAAACTAAAGATGGAGCGAGAACAGGAGACTTATGCGAGGCTGAAGAAGGAAGAATCTGAGGGTGAAAGCGTGAAGGCAATGGTGGCAGCCATGCGCTTAAATTCCAAGGGGGTCGTCAACAGCAGCAAAAGTGTCAACAAGCCAACAGGTAGTGGTGGATTCATGTGCTACAAGTGCCAAGAACAGGGGCATATTGCGAAGTTCTGTGATTTAGTTCATGAAGCAAGAAAGAAAGGTTCAGTTTTGTGTTTTAATTGTGCCAAGATAGGTCATACTTCCCGGAATTGTAGTAATGGACGCAAGGAAAATGTTAAGGTTAAGAATCGTGAGGTTATTGCCACGGTAAAGGACGATGAGGCGGCAAACGAATGTGTTCAGGTTAATGCTAGTAGTGTTAAGGTAAAGGCTTATGTGACAACTGAAAGCAAGGATGATGCATCTGATTGTGTATTGAACCCGCTGAGCTATGGTTCATGTGATATTTTTTTATGACAGAGCATTTATGATGGGATGTTGTACTTTTGAACACACCCAGGAAGCCACGTGAAGCTGAGAGATCACGCGATACTTTGAAGTAGCGGTGAATCGCACTTTTGACTTTGGTGTAAACTGCTCATTATTATCTGAGGTCTTATTAATTATTTTTATCTTTCCTACGAGACTCAGAATATTCCATTTCGTCATGCTGCATTATTAAAACATTTTGGAGAATGTTTATTTTTACTTTAGGTAAGGTAATACCCTTGCAGATACGCAAAAAGGAACGTAAGTAGTCGCTCAACGTTTTCGTTTTGACGACCTACTTTCTAGAGACACCCAGTACCGGAGCACTGCGTCTTGAGAATCCGCCTTGTGTAGGCGTGGAATTACATTTGTCCTACGAGACGTAGAAGAATATCCGCTGTTTAGCGTTAAAAGTGATTATAAGGTGCCATCGAGCAAGCAAATACTAATATTCACTGTCGATGAAGTCCAGTGAATTGAATAAGAAGCTTGGGAAATAATTATTGGCAAGTATAGTGTATTGCACAACATTGCTGTGACATCACATATTACCCACGCGTATGTGGAGGGCAGATGCCTAGTGGAAATATACAGGTAATAGTGTTACAATTATCCTGAATAAGTGTGATTATAATAGTATGAGATATGTAAATTGCCAAAGTGGAAATTTCATCTTTGAAACGTCGTATAATTCACGGATGCTGCGTGATACAAAAGTAGCGTCACTAGCACGTGCAGCATTATAAAATAGTATTAGCTCACATGCTAATCCACATCTGCAAGATTAAGGCTGTGTCGTATTTTATAATTGAAGCCTATAATAGTCACGACGGACATTATAATTTTGGAAGTGAGAGGATGAATAATCACGCAAGTTATTTCGCTACCCACGTGATTGGACTTTTATTCACCATGGTTGAAGCAGTTACCATGGGCTAATACCATCCCAGTATGGGGGGGTGACGTTTCTACGGGAACCAGCGTGATGGTGGAACTTCCAGAACGATGAACGAGAGGGAAGGAGCCAAAATGCCATTTCCAGGCATATCCACGAAGATGTCGACAGGGACAAATCGAACCCTGGTCTTTGGGGGAGTCCAGATGGGAATCCTGATGAGGAGGATACCGATCCAGAGAGCCAGAGAGGTTTATGTACAACCCTTGTTGTGGAATAGAGAGCTGAGTGAGAGCTCCTCCATTTCGTGAGTTTTTGTCACACCCCTTCTTTATTCTAGTTTCTGGTGGTATAGTAGTTATAATGTAGTTTGTGAATCAACCACACTCAGTGTCAGCCATTTTTCTAGGTAGGGATGTAACTAGATTAGTTAGATGTCATTTATTTCAGTTTAGAGTGAGACACCTTTGGGGTCAGACATTTTGGTCAGCCCTGGTGCAGCTTGGTGAACGTCGTGGAACGTCAATGCCTACCTTTTGGCTGAACCTGATCGTAGTCATTTTGAGGCTATTTTGTTCAACCCTACTTGGGGTAATTTTCAAGTCTTTGCTGACTGTAGTTATGGCAATCAGATGCCTTGGTTATTAATTGACTGCATTCTTCGCAGCCATCCTTTGCTACACCCCTGACTGTCGTTAGAACGGTCGTATCATTTAGGTAGTCGACAGTAACTACCAGTTTGTAAATGCATTATATTTCATTTTGAATAAGCTCAGAAGCTATTCTTGGTCATGTTTGAACCTAACAACTAGAAGGAATGTTTCGTTGCCTAGTATCGAACGCGGTTCCCAACGTATCATTAAGCAGATCTAGTGTGTGAATCTGTGCCACATTTATCATATTTTGCTTGTGTCGTGTGAGACACGTTTTTATTTGATGTTCTAGCAACTACTGAGTTGCATTTTTAAAGCAAAGAGCTTCAGTTATTGTAAGTTTACTTTCATTTAGACGTCTTTGGTAGAAAGACGGAAGTGTATTACTATACTCTGATTTATAGCGTGCGTTTGATACACGGACTCTGTAGAGATCCGTAACATATGGTAATGTTTTTTATGAACCGGCCAAGTGCAGGTTTTGTATTGATTAAATCGCCGGCCTTGAATAAACTGGTTATGTAACCCAGTGACCTAGAGCACGCCTGCTTCATTGTGAGACAAAACTACTATAGACGAGGACAGAGTACAATTTGTATTCGCTTTTCCTTTCATTGCTATTTTGCTTATGGAAACCAGTTTCCACTCTTGTATTTGATCACTTGTTTTATGGATCGGTTTTTGTTAGTTTAGCGCTCTGTTGCGTGTATTGTCGTATGACAGGTACAGTTATGTAAGGTTTTCTATAGGATGGTGGAGTCTACCCTGTTATAGCAGGATGTTATTGTATGCTTTGTCCGGGGATGATCCCGTTGACCAGATGTTTTTGGAAGGTAACTGTTGTACAGGCCTATCCCAGAGTTATTGAACGTGAGCTTAGCGCCGCTGGTAACCCGTGTTATTGTGTGTCCGAGTTGTTATACTCGTTGATTATATTCCGACTGTTGAGTCGAGGCTTTTTGGTGGAGAATGATCTCAGTTGGAGACACTCCGTGCCCAGGCTATTGTCAATGTTATTCGCCATAAACCTACGATAAACCTATAAACCGACATTCTAATAATAAAATGCATAATTGTTGTAAAACAAGCCTAACTAACGATTCTTTCTATCTAACTTTGTTCTTTGCATTCTGGAACTGTTGACATAGCCGTGCAGTTGAAGATAATTTCCTTGTGAGGAAATGACTAGGACAGTTGACATTTTTGTAGCGACCTGAAGCATGCGCGAACCTAGAGTTCGTAGCTTGTGGAGCTCAGGCCATGCGATGTCAGACGTGGTCTCAACTGCGCATTCGTCACCGTAACTATACACATTAGATGACTATGGTTTACAAAGAGTAAACCAAGGTGTAGGCAGGAATTTTTAATAAAACTACTGTGTCTATTTCGTTATTAATTTATGATGCCAAGTGTATTAAACCCTACATGTTACTTTATTGTGTGCTGTTAGCACATAGTTATTAAGCATAATTAAATTGTTTGTTTTTCATGGCTGTACACTTAGCTTTTGGATGTAATTGTTTTCTTTTACGGACGTCATCGCCGTAAATTTTGTTAATTGATAGGACTTAGCTAGTTGAATTAATGTTAAATTTAAATGTCGAAATGGTACCATCCTAACCTAGATTTGTTTTGCTACCCTGTTAAATGTAAATTCAGGTATTAGCTTGATCTTGTAACTTGAACTAGGGACTTGCGTCGTGCCATATTCCTAGCGTTGCTGTTGTTGCTTTATCATTGTGAGTTAGATCTTTCGCGAGGGTTTTCAGTAACTTCTCAGGTAGGGGACCTGTTCTTTATCTTAGTTTATTTATTAATTTGCGGACTAGCCGATTATAACCCTCCGAACTAGGCTAGGGGCTTGTGAATTCTAATAAATTTTCACGGTGTTTTACATGAGTCTGGATGTTTATTTTCTCAGTCTAGTTTTAAGGTGAACCTTTCCTTAGGCGGTCTATGACCATCGTCACCATGTACCACGATCCCTGTGGACTACGGACTCTCGTGCCGCTTTAGCCTTTATGGAAGGTCACCTGATCCTCACGGTACTTTTCTTTTTATTCGATTTATGTGTCGTTAGTTGAGTCATCGTGGTTGTTGACATCAACTAGACGGTCACAGTATGCAGGTGGTATGTAGATTCAGGAGCCACTGAGCACCTGACACCTTATAAGGATATTCTGTATGATTACACCCCAAAGGTTTCTGGTAGTGTAGACACAGCTGATGGATCCGTAGTTAGTGTATGTGGTATGGGAAGTGTGCTTATGAAGCTATCTGACAAGTGTGGAGGTTCTTTTCTGAAACTGAAAAGAGTGTTGTATGTCCCAGGTCTTCAAGACAATTTAATATCTGTAGGTCAATTTGACAGGAAAGGTGCAGTCGTAACCATTAAAGATAGCAAAGTTGTATTGTCAGATCATGAGGGTATATTCCTTACGGGTGAGGTCGTTGGAAATATGTATGAGGTAAATTGTGATTATTTTATGGTAGAACAAGGGAAATAATTTGCTTGTAATGACGAGGTGGAGGTTGTGTATGCTAAGAGCAACAAAGCTGTAACTAGCGGAATATGGCATCAGCGTTTTGGCCATGCTCTGAACATTCCAGATCGTGATTTTATACCCAAAGAAAAGAATCTTGATTGTGATACTTGTAAACAAGGTAAAATGAAAAGACTTAAATTTAATGAAAGAGATCATGTATCTCAGAAGCCATTAGATGTTGTGTTCTCTGATGTATGCCAGCTAGAGCACCCATCGATTGGAGGTAGCAAATATTTTATTACATTTACTGATGATTGTACCAGATTCTCATATGTAAGGTTCCTTAAGCATAAGAGTGATGCATTTAATGAGTTTCTCAAGGTTAAGGCCCTAATGGAGACAGCACAAGGGACCAAGTTGAAATCTTTCCATTCAGACAACGGTGGAGAGTATTTAAGTACAGAGTTTTGTAACTATCTTGAAAAGGAAGGTATTGTTCGTAGGTTAACAATGGCTTACTCTCCCCAACAGAATGGCGTTGCTGAACGCCTCAACCAGCAACTTCTCACCACTAGTAGGTGCATGCTCATTCAGTCAGGCATGCCAGTTCAATTTTGGGGGGAAGCCATCAGCACAGCCTGCTATATAAAGAATAGGTGTGTGTCATCAACTGTAAAGAACATCCCATTTGAACTGTGGACGAGTAGAAAGTTGTCAGACCAGGAATTGCTTATGTTAAAATCATTTGGTTGTAAAGTTTGGATCCATAAACGTAATGTGGAAAAGTTAGTGCCAAGGGCAAATGTTGGTGCAATGCTAGGGTACCCCGATGACTCGAGGGGCTACCGTGTATGGGACATCGAAAAGAAATGTGTCATTAAATCCAGGAATGTAGAATTTGTTGAAGACGTATTTCCGTTTTCTGTAAAAGCCCAGGAAAAACCTGTAACTCAGATAGATTGTGAACCTAGAACAGTTGGAGAAGTGTTTGTCGAGCAGAAAGATTGTGGAGGTGACGTGTTTGAACACGAAGTAGCCGAATCAGGAAATGAAAATTCTGGAACAAGTGATAGTGATGCCTCTTTGTCAGATTCTGATGTCGTAATAGACGCTCCATTACAACCTGAACACACAGTATTACGCAGGTCGAGTAGAGAGAGAAAACTTCCCAGCAAGTGTGTATGTTGTAATGAAGTCAAGCTCAAATGTCGCATTGTCACGTTGAGGTCAGAATATAACGATCCGGTGTCTTTTCAAGTAGCCACCTCACGAGATGACAAAGATAAATGGTTTGAAGCAATGAACCAAGAGATTGCCCTCTTGGAAAAACATAATGTGTGGACACTTGCAGAAGATTCAGGTGGCAAGACTGTCATAGGCACCAAATGGGTGTATAAAACTAAACGAAACCAAGAAGGTGAAGTACTTAGGTATAGAGCACGTTTAGTAGCTCAAGGTTTCAGTCAGATAAAAGGTACAGATTTCCTTGAATCCTACAGTCCTGTGGTAAAAAGGAAAACTATTAGGACCCTTATAGCCAAAGGAGTAGAGCGTGAATGGGATAATTGTCATTTGGACATTGTATCGGCATACCTTGATAGCAAAATTAAGGAAACTGTATTTGTAAATCAACCAGAAGGTTTTCGCAGTGTAGAATACCCAGAACATGTGCTAAAACTCAACAAGAGTATTTGCGGTTTATGTCAAGCTGGTAAAGATTGGCACAATTGTATCACTGCACAACTTGTCAAGCTTGGCTTAAATCAAAGCAAATGTGATCCATGTCTGTATGTTGCCCTTTGCTACCATACAAGGAATGATATGTAAATGTTTGTTGTTAGTGTAAGGCTAGTTATGGTTTTTTTTTTTTTTTTTTTTTTTTGCAATTTGTTAATGGGGGGAAGTGTGAGTTTGCATTCACAAATTCTCATAGTGTGTTTCTTTTGTTTTTGTATTTCTCATAGTGTTCTTCTCTTGTTTTTGTATACCGTACAAGTCAAATGTACTTTTTTGAATATAACCGTCTGTTTCCGGTTATGACCAATGGATGTCGGTGTTTGTTTCTTCTCCCATCAATTTGGAGTTTAGAACTGTATTTAGTAAACCCTTTTTGCTAATTATTTTATGACAGTTAGTACGTCACATGTGTTATTGTTACATGAGAAATAGTGCCACAAGTCAAAATGTGGCTATTAATGAAGAAATAAAAGATTTTAAGATCGACTTTCACATAACCAAGCATATCTTAGGATGCTAGATAAGGCTACGGCTACTTATGCTTCATGAAAGCAAGGCTTCATAACTTAACATAACGAAAATGGTTGTTTGGGTAGATTATGTAACAAAATGGGTCTTAGTCACATTGTGGTCGTTACGTTTCATATCCGGAAGTCATTTGTATCGCATGGTAACGTTATTGGGCCATATAACGTTATTCTGATATTGGTTATCGTAGAAACGAAATAGTATTGTCCGACAGAAATAACGTTATTTGAATAAGTCTCTCGAAAAATATCCCCTAATACCGTTATTCGGACTAATAACGTTCTTCGGATATCGGTTATCGTAGAAACGAAATACTAGTGCCCACCTGAAATAACGTTATCGGAATACATATCTCGAAAAAAATCTCCTAATATCGTTATTTGGACTGATAACGTTATTCGAATATCAGTTACCCAAGGAACGAAATGGTAGTGCCCGCCTGAAATAACGTTATCGGAATACATATCTCGAAAAATATTCCCCCAATACCGTTATTAGGATTAATAACGTTATTCGGATATTGGTTATCTCAGGATCGAAATGGTAGTGCTCACTAGAAATAACGTTATTTGAATAGATCTCTCCAAAAATATCCCCCAATACCGTTATTTGGACTAATAACGTTATTCGGATATCGGTTATCGCGGGAACGAAATGGTAGTGCTCACTATAAATAACGTTATTTGAATACATCTCTCGAACATTATTCCCCCAATACCGTTATTCGGACTAATAACGTTATTCGGTTATCGCAGGAACGAAATGGTAGTGCTCACTAGAAATAACGTTATTTGAATATATCTATCGAAAAATATTCCCTCAATACCGTTATTCGGACTAATAACGTTATTCTCATATCGTTTATATATTACAAACGGCATCATCGATTGAGAATGGCACCATTTTGATACATTTTGCGTTGGAGAACTCCATAGAGTAGAAAGAGTGGAAGTGTCACTTTGCGACCTACGTCGTGTTAGGTTCTGAATTTAGCCGCGAGGTTAATAAATAGCCTACTCGGAAGTGCTTACCGTGATAGGGTATTGTATTTTAGCCTACTTTTCACATTTTGCAAAAATGAGGAAAAAGTAGACTCATGAGATCGATCTGGGCAAATGTCTGTCTGTCTGTCTGTGCATGCCCCCCCCCCCTTATCAACCCCTAAACGGCTGAAGCAATCAAAACCAAATTTGGTATGAGTAAAGATCTATATCTGAATATCTCAAGGCCATGAAAATGAAGTCAGTGCTACCAACTGCTGAAAAACCGCAATTGAAATTTGAGCTCCATGTTGGATATCTTGGAAGGTATGCATGGGAGCTATTCCAAAATTGGCACATAATTATATAGATAATAATATTTCAGTTCAATTTCCAGGAGGCCATACATGACAGTGTTGGCAAAATGATTCTAAGCATGCTGATAGGTCAAATTTTTTAAATTAATAGAACTTCTACACTATCAATTGGATTTCAACCAAATTTCGTATGTAGTCTACTATGTGTACATAACCAGATATCTCTATGCGTATTCTTAAGAGCAACCAGCTGCTGACAACTGTTGATAAATTGCTGTCTCTACTTTTTTACCCTTATATTAATATATCAGAATGCATGCAAGCCAACAACTCTAAACTTTGCACACGTATAGTACCTGACATTCTAGATTAATTTGGAGTAACTAATATTATGCCAATGCCGCTAACATGATTCTAAGCCTGATGATAGGTTCAATTCTAAAATGCATGTAACTTCTATACATACAAATGGATTTCGTCCAAAATTGGCACAACAATATATCATAATATGTCAGATTATTTCTGACCAAGACATGCATGACATTGCTGCCAACATGATTTTACGCGCACTGATAGATCCAATATCTAACTGCATGTAACGTCCACGTTATCCATTGAACTTCAATAAAATTTTGTATTCTGTACCTTAAGAGATGGAACTAAGAATATATTAAGTCACCAGGGCTTCCAACTGTAGTGAAGGTATATTTCGAATTAATTAGAAATTTTGATATTACCAACTTAATTTCGTCATTAACTTAGATAGTTCCATATAGATTAAACATTGGCATGAATCTTTAAGTTTAAGAAAAATAGGCTCCTTAGTTTGTCACGGAACTGCTTGTTGAACTTGCGAAACTGGCGAATGTCCGGAAAAACACTCTTAAATGCGCTTTTGAAGAAAGGAACAACAGACCGACACCACTTGAAATACATAGGCCTAGGTGGATAGCAAACGACCTGAAGCTTAATGGAGATCAAGTACTAGCGAATCAACTAGACAACGGGGAAAATTCAGTGTACATTAAATTAGTGTACACCTTACTTTATGAAAACATATTATCTCGTCATGAAGGTGTGAAATCCTTCCGGCTAGCTAGCGGTAACACCACAAAGATAACTATCACTGCATCAGACTCTTTAACAAAACGTGTGCGTGTCTGTTTAATCTCCTCCCGAAGTCAACAATGAAAGGCTCTCCCGCGTGCTTTCTACGCATGGAGTTCTCAAGGACATACGGAACGAGTGCTGGGATGAAGTATACGAATTTTCTGCTGCAAGTAATGGCATACGTATTGTAACAATTGAACTTAAATACCCCATTCCATCATATTTGACGGTCAATGATAGTAAAGTTCTGTTAACATATGAAGGACAAGCTAAGTATTGCTTTTATTGTAAAGAAACCTCCCACTTTCAAATAGACTGTCCGAACAGAAGAAATCGCCCAGTAGTTCATGTCAGACAACAAACCTACAGCACGGTGCTGGGCGAGTCAGATGGGAGTAGTAAGCTAAGCGACACTACCGACATGGAAAATGCAGTACCTTCCCCTGAATATCCAGCCATATCAGAGGCCTTTCATAACAGGCCCCATTCTACAAACACATATAGCATTGCGGAAGTAACTCAACCATCAGATAACGTAGCTGAAACATCCCTGACTACTTTACATAGCAATGAAGAGGGAACTGTGACGTTACGATCGGACAGCACGGGGAAGGGACACACCAGCAGGCAACACAGCAGTCTGTGCAGCAGCCAGATACTATTAAGACTAAATGTCCCGATTTTTAGTTTGCAATTCTGACACCTCGTAGCAGCACCAAAGTGAGGCAATTTCTCTTGAATGGAAGCTCGTATTTGCGATGTCAAAACCACTATATATACTAGAGTGCAATAGAATTGATATCAATTCAATGCATTTTCCAAAATGTGAAAAACAAAGACGTTACTAGCAGTTTTTTATATTTCTGCTTAAAATATGAAAAAAAACTGGTAATACGAAAACGGACATTTATTTCCTGATTCCAACGCATTTTTCATAAATAAAATCGGGTGAATGGAATCGTCGGCATTAGTTTGGGAATTGTTTTGAAAAGGGTGGTAGGAGTAGCGGCGCGGCTATACAAGATCTCTAGCGCAAGGAAAATGATGAACACGCCGAGTTGACGAATATTGTAGTTCGGTGAGTTACATGTAAAAGTGCCTAGGCGTGGAACAATATCTGAGCGATAAAATTATAGTAATGTCACGCTTATGTAACGTTGACACAATGTGTTTATACAGATACTTTCTTACTTCCTCAAACATTCTTGTTCTTGTTCTTGTTGATAATAATACATTGTAGGGGCTTGGGACATCTTGGTCATCAGTCCCATGTAGTTGACTGTGTGTTACTGTATTAGAGCCAGGGATGGGGCAGGTGCCCTGAGTCTTCAAGTAAGGTACTATCTCGGCATTTACCTGGAGGGAGTGTGGAAAACCCTGCGAAACACAAGACACAACTGAACTTCAGGTGAAACCACAATGGTAGGTTGATTGACAGGTGAACTAGTCAATGAGAGATGTTGGACTGTGACAGTTTCCTAGGAAAAAAATCATAAAATAAGAAGGAATTTCTGAATGGCAATAAACATCTGCTGTAAGAAACATTGTTTCAGTTCCTTACCTTTTATTTCGTTCAATACGCCAATACACAAGCTCTGCTGGGACTTTTCTTCGTTTTCTGTGAACGTACAAAGGAAGTGGATATTTATGCAGGACGCTTGCACCTAGAGAACATGCGCTTGACTGTCCTCAGTATCTATGGAGACCAATTTTCCATTTTCACAATGGCTACGTCTTACTTTTCCACACAACGCATTGTTTCCGTTTGAATTCGAACTCTCTTCTCTGAAAAAAGTTGTCTGAATAGTTCGTGGTCTTGTACTCTTACACTTATATATTAGAAGTTCAAAAAAAGACTAAACCCGTGGCGCGACAGCCGTTGAAGGGCCTAGTTCTACCAAGCGACCGCTGCTCAGCCATATAGCTTGCAGATTGTGGGGTGACGTTTAGTCATCCAACTTGTACAAATAAATTTAAAGTGAAATATAAACTGCTCAGTACTTTACACATTCTCTAATGCAAGCTTAATTTCAAATATAAACTAGGGAAAAAATCTTATGTAGGCCTATGTGTAGAGGTTTTTCTTAGGGCCTGGCTTCCTTTTCTTGGTACAGTACTTACTGTCGACCAACATATTATGTGCACTCGAGTTTGAAGGTTGTTTGTGAAGTAACCAATAGACCTATATAAAATCCACTAACATAATCATTTTCGTCGTTCTATTTTACGTTAGTTCATGCAGGTTTGGAATTTTTTATTTATATATATTTTTTTTTATCGCAGTTGAAACACAAAAGGTGACCGTTTTTAAGCGTGTTTCAACCATGCGTCACATTTAATAATTATTATCTCACAAACCCGTCATCAGATCGAATCCAAATTTTAGCACAATATACATTGGAGTGTTGTATAAGAGGTTTATTAATTTCAACATTTTGTGTGTTCAAGAACGAATTTTGTTACAATATTTGTAAGGTAACTATTTCTAGGCTCGGGGTCGTTGTAAAATGTAGTTCTCGGTTGCGTTGTAATCCTTATACATCAAAAAGTTATGTTGTATGACTGTGAAATACGTAAATTAATTCACTTATTTTATATCGGTTTGTATTTATATGGGGAATTAAGACATGGTTCACCAGCTAGACGCTCCGGGATATTCTGTACAGCGTTGCTGATATGGAGCCCATTACTTCCGAGCGAAGCGTGCCTTGACGCATGATGGAGCCCATCTTGGCAACGCTGTACAACTTTTACAGGAGCGGCCAACTGGTGAACCATGTCTTAATTCCCCATACAAATACAAACCGATATAAAATAAGTGAATTAATTTACGTATTTCACAATCATACAGCATACCTTTTTGATGTATAAGGATTACAAAGCGACCAAGAACTACATTTTCAAACCAACCCGAGTCGAGAAAAAGTTACCTTACCAAAATGACAACAACTTTGTTTCTTGGCCATACAAAATTTTAAAATTAATGAACCAGTTATACAACATTCCAATGTATATTGTGTTAAAATTGGGATTCGATCTGTTGACGGGTTTGTGAGATAATAATTCTTAAATGTGACGCATGGTTGAAACACGCTTAAAAACGGGCACTTTTTGTGTTCCAACTGCGATAAGAAATATTAAAATATATTTTAAAAAATCCAAACCAACATGAACTAACGTAAAACAGAACGACGAAAATGATGATGTTATTGGATTTTATGTAGGTCTATTGGTAACTTCACAAACAACCTTCAAACTCGAGTACACATAATATTTTGGTCAATGGTAGTCGCAATTCCCCCTGGGATTTAGTGGTATGCCCTTGAATCAGGGCTGGCATGCGAAACGAAATGTATGGCTGTGGGGGCGAATATATTGAATTTCGCCGTGAGCGCGATACTCGGGAGCGAAATTACAATGATTGTCGGCGGGAAATTAAATCGAAGCGAAACTTAATTCGAAGCGAAATGACATAGCGAAATCAACGCGAAACTTAATAGCAACGCGAAATTACATTGTACAATTGAATAAAATTTCACTCACGGCGCGAAAAAAAAATCGTTACAATCTATCAATTTCGCTCCCGGCGCGAAATACAATTCATTACAGACTTTTAATTTCACTCGCGGCGCAAAATAAAATTCGATACAGACTTTTAATTTCGCTTCCCGTGCGAAATAAAATTCGTTGCAGTCTTTTAATTTCACTCCCGGCACGAAATACAATTCATTACAGACTTTTAATTTTACTCGCGGCGCAAAATAAAATTCAATACAGACTTTTCATTTCGCTTCCGGTGCGAAATAAAATTCGTTACAGACTTTTAATTTCGCTCCCGGCGCGAAATAAAACTCGGTTACAGACTTTTAATTTCGCTCCCTGCGCGAAATAAAATTCGTTACAGACTTTTAATTTCGCACCCGGCGTGAAATAAAATTCCCAAACGGTATTTAGTTTCGCCCTCCGATGTGAATTTAAAATGAATGGAACATTTCATTTCGTTGTTGAAATTAAAATGTATTCGTTTCGAGAGTGAAATTATGTTCGGAGCGATGTTCAAAGTCCTGACGTTGGCAGCAGTAGCAGTCTTACCGTACACCGCCTGCACAAACTGCTGGGCTGCAACAGCAACGTGAGTCATTCAATGGTCATCACTCCAGTAGAGGAGAAAGTCAGTGCTATGGCATCAACATCACCAACGTCGTTGACTGCACCTCGGACTCGTGGCTGGCCCTCCCTGACGTTCATAACGCAGTGGGGCAACAAGTACCTTTACTTTTTCTATAGCGAACAAGAAGACGAATGTGCTGTGAGGACAGACATTCAAGATAAGTGACGAACTCCAATTACAATACAAATTGTCAGTTGTAACTCTTCAGTCAGTCAACACTAATTTTCCCAATAACTGGGAGGGGTACAATGTATATACAGTAATATGTAAATAACATTATATGTATTAGTTTATGGTCGCGATTATAATGCAGCAATTTTAGTGATCTTAAATCTAATACATGTTTTTTTTTCAGGAGTGTTACTTACATCTTATGTACGTTGTACCCCACCTAGTAAGCGGGTAAATTAATGTTGACTGTCTGAAGAGTTACAAATAACAGAAAATCGTCTGTGGTAGTACCGTGGCGTATATGGAGTTCTGTTTCGGAGGCGGGTTACTCGAACAACAGGGTTGAGGGGTCATTCCTCTAATTTCTACATTCTTTATTCTTACACTTCCGGAAATTTCGGGGGGGGGGGGGGCTTGGCATTCCTTACTACTTCCTTCTTACCCTCAGCGCATTTATACTGACCATGGCACGAAAGCAAACCCCTGTGCCACGTACAGTATTTCGTTTCGCACTGCAATTCGTTTTGCGTCGCCTTTCACTGTGTTATTGTGCTTAGAATTACATTTTGCTACCATTTTAATTTTCGCGCTTACAATCAATATCATTTCGCACCCGAATATCACGCTCATGGCGAAATTAAAATGTTAACGCGTCCAGAACCATTTTGTTTCGCATGCCAGACCAGATTTAATTTCAGACATGAAATGATATGTTCCATGCATTTTAAATTCACGCCGGGGGCGAAACTAAATGCTGTTTGGGAATTTTGTGTCATTAAAATAAACCGTGGCTCTACATCCCATGAAAGGCCTAGGCCTACCAAGCGACCGCTGCCCAGGCATCTGCAGATATTGGTCAGCGCATCGGGTTCCCTCGGCCGTTAATCTTGGTTTTCGTGACTTTCAGACAGCTACTCTCGAGGCTGAGTGCACCCCGTTCCAACCCACATGTCCGTTTCTAAAATCACTAACGGAGCCGGGAATCGAACCCGGGGCCTCCAGGTGAGAAGCAGGCACGCTATCCCCAACACCATGGGACCAGCAATTTTTGTCATACCAGGAGCAAAGTTAACAGTCATTAAAAATGTTATTTCGCGTCGGGAGAAAAATTAAGAGACTGTAGCGGTTTTCATTTCGTGCCAGGATCGAAATGAAAAGTCTTGTATCGAATTTTATTTCAGGCCAGGAGCAAAATTAAAAGTCTGTAATGAATTTTATTTCGAGCCGGGAGCGAAATTGAAAGTCTGTAACGAATTTTATTTCGTGCCCGGAGTGAAATTGAAAGTCTGTATTATTTTTTTATTTCGCGCCGGAAGCGAATTTAAAAGACTAACGGTTTTTATTTTACGCCAAGAGCGAAATGAAAAGTCTTTAATGAATTTTATTTCACGCCAGGAGCAAAGTTAAAAGTTTGTTAAGAATTCTGTTTGTAGCCGGGAGCGAAATTAAAAGTCTGTAACGGATTTTATTTCACGCTGGGAGCGAAATTTAAAGTCTGGTACGAATTTTATTTCGCACCGGGAGCGAAATTAAAAGTCAGTAATGCATTTTATTTCGCGCCGGAAGCGAAATTAAAAGACTAATGAATTTATTTCGCCCCTGCAGCGAAATTAAAATTCTGTTACTAATTTTATTTTGCGCCAGGAGTGAAATGTTATTCCTTCGAACAATTTAATTTCGCGACGCTAATTTAAATTGATGATACATTTCGTTTCGCATGTCAGTCCTGCCTTGAATCGGTTTTGGTGGTGGCTCCATTTTTCACCTAAAATGTAAAACTAACTGCACTTGATGACCGTAATGCTCTCCATCAGTCGTACCTATATGTACATCGTAGATGTATATGATCTACCAGAGATACTGTCCAAAAATAAATTGCCGAAAATAGAACACCTAACGAACACTAAAAATAATGGTGTTGCAGGTAAAATAAACTAAGTAAAAATTAATTAAAGGGATCGATGAACTAAAAACAGGAAAAAACAACATGGAAAATTAGAAGTCGTAAGTACAAACTGGTAAAATTTCAAAGGATCACTCAAAAATATCCAGAACTGAACAATAATTCTGAACTAACCATCACAGTCACAGTCAATCGCAACATCGGACTAGATGCTCAGGAATCCCATACCCTCAGGTAAGGGGTAAGGTCATCACTAGACTTTCGCTCCCCTTTCCTGCTGCTGCGGTGGCCTTGGTCGAGCTTGTGGCGCGCCGTGGCCGCCTGCTTTAAGCGTGTGTACAATCCTGTATGAAATATTACCTTATAAAAGATGCTGGAAGTGTCGTCCTTCCTGGGTTATACAGGCATTGTATCCGGTAACCACATTTTGGCTCACGGGAGTGAGTTCTGCCACTGTAATGTTTCTGATTTTGTATTTTATGTTCTTTATTGAGCACTGAGTCAGTAGGCCTAGTGGCAAACTTATTTACAATTACGTGAATCTGTGCTAGTGAAGGTGACACTTCATCAGGAAATTGCTGAACTTACCCACCGGGCCGACTCGTACTTAAAATAAGTTTTACATACGAAAATACGATGTTGCAATGATAACTGTCTGAACATGTTACCATCTGAGGTCCAGGCTGGCGACTGACAACACCTGCACGCTTATTGCAAGGTCAAGTTTTTACTATGCAAGCGCTTTCAATACTACAGTAGGGGGCCGTGGGGCGCCAGAAACTCGGCCAAGCCCGCTGCAGTAGCGAATAACAAAACCGCCGCTCGTCGTTCTTACTTAATATGAAAGACCCTATATGTAGACCATCGAGTTATGTGCTATTAGATGACTATTATTGCGTAGGTTCATTATTCAAACGTTGACTTCTATCGCATGATTGGGACACAAGAAATTAAAAAAATAATTTTAAAAATTTGCACAGCTGCCATCTTGAGTGTATGTAAACAATTTAACAAAATTAGATATCAGTTCATTACAATGTATATAAACAATTGCTGTACCAAATTTCACTGCGTTCGGATGGTTAAATCGCCAGAAAAGTCTATTTAAATGTTCAAATTCGCTTGGCCGCCATGTTCGTTTTGTAGTTAACTGGTTTATGTAGGTGGGGTGTGGGGGAAGAGTGGGGAGGGGTGGGGATGCACACCAAGGCCCGGCGTAGGTGCGTGACGTCATGTCATGTCAGTAGGTAATCTGTGTCCTTGACTCTCCCCGCCTGCCGCTAGCTACGTGTGCGAGTGAGCTGTGTATAGTATGTCGTGGTACTCTGCAAACCAGGCAAGTGCTTTTAGGGCCATATGACCCAGGCGCACACTGTCTACGCTGGAACTCTCAGTTCAGGGGCGCGTGGCCAGCCTGTCGCGGCTAGATTTCTCGAAGTCGTTCTTCTCTTCTCTTCATATTATTATTATTATTATTATTGGCAATAAAATGTTATTGGATACCAATAGACTACGTCTCATACTGTTCCCGAGTACATTGTAGATCAATTCTCTATTATTGAATGGATTCATTTGATAGCAAAATTATGCCATTTACACTTAAGTTAGGCATACCCAAACACGATAAGTTATTAAAAAATGTTGATGTTGTTTCTTTCCCTTATTCGAAACGTACCACAAGCTTTCAATTCTCTTTGAAGCCTATCGTTAGCTCTAAACGACCTGTCTTGTTATGCCGATGGTTACTTCACATCTGATGGTGGGGTCCAGCATACATCTTGTATCCTTCTTACGGCCAATAACAATTATTATTCTATTGTACTTTTGCTTCTAACACGAGGAAGACACGAAAACATGGATCGCGTAACATTTCTGAAATGTTACAGATGCATCTTAGATCTATGTCGGTGATTCCCTTCTTAATTTTGGTGTTTGAACGGAGCTAGGTTATCAGACACTCCACAGTGGTTGCAGCATACAGTCTCACACAAGAGCAACCTTTGCCTCCACCTATTTGTGCTTGACTACTCCCTTTCATGTGTACTTCTGGATAAGTTGTTCTCCATAAAATATGGTGATTAGACACTTTCGCAATCAACCAGCAAGTTCATTTTGTTTTTTCCATACATCCGCTTCAGGCTTAATTCTCAAGTATTCCTTTGGTTCCTAACTAGTAAATCACCGTCTTCATCGTTACCACCATCTTCATCATCATCACCGTAATGAAAACCTCATTCGTTGTACAAACACAAATTACGCACCATGTCACCTTGCCTTCAAGCAATTCTTGCACTCTCTGTATATATGTGGCACGGTGTCCCTACATGATGATTACTATACTTTGGATGTTCATTCACTGAAAATTGCGAAATTAGCTTCGAGGTTTTCCTATGCCCAGAACATAGAATGCTATGAAAATCAAATGTTCTTAAATACGATGTGTGGATTACATATAAATATGCAATTGGATTAACTCACGACGGCTACTTGTAGCATTGGCCTTTGAGAATATTTTACGGAAGTCCTCAAAATGAACACCCCTTTGATGACTTAGGTATCATCGATACCATTTCAGTACCTCAAACCGAAATTAAATTTCTTGGCAGGCCAGGGAATCAAACCCGGACCACCGGGGCGACAGCCAAGAATGTTAGCCGCTACACCACAAGGTGATCTCTTTCATCGTCAGCGCAATCTATTGCACGATGCCATGTAATTTCAGCACGAACTATAATAGTACACCTTTCTTCGTATTTTTGGCATTACATTGCACCTGGTAAGTTAGAGAGATGGTTCGCATACCATAACCAAAGAGCCGAATAGTTCCAAAAACCAACAAACAACCGAAAGAAATACCGACAAGCTGGTAGAAAGACAGACAACATATTTTGTAATTTTCAGAGCAAAATTGTTTTACAATGAAGATCACTCTTGGTCTCCATACTGTTGAAATAATGAAAATTGTCCTAAAACTTCAAAAGTTAGAAGGATTTCATGTCAACTTGCTTATGTTGCCGTATATCTTATGTGTAGGTAAATTCCATGAGTTATTGTTTCAGGCGATGTTGAAAATACGAATAAAAGACATAAATTACCTCAGATTGCGACTGAATATTGTTCAGTTTAAAAACCTGATAAATTTACTAACGCACGTTTCTCGAATTCACATATCCTTGAACAGCACCAATCTAATCAGTTGGTGAATTCAGAATCTTGTTATTGAAATACTGTAGACTATAGCTTTATAGTCCTAATGTAGTTTTTTTGTTCTACTCGTAATTATTTAGGTGGCTATGAGGAACGGGATATGGTGAGACAGTTTCCTTGTGGGAATGAAATTACGGATAGATGTCATGACGTCAATCTAATGAGAGGATTTAATGACAAATGAAATTAATGAGGCAAAGTATGAAATGGTTGTGTGTTAGCGTGTGTAGCTACGTCGGCTGGTTTGTGACATTATGTCAACAAATTTAAAAAATATATTTTAACACTCCTGATTCCATGCCGGCCCTGTTACTGTCACATGCATGATTACCAATATGCTTGATTCCATTTTTAGGATTATTATATCTCGCTGCACCTGCTACATCACCCAAAAAGTAGGGGCAGATGACCTCGTAGTTCCGCCCCTTAAAACAACAATAACTAACCCAACAAGTAGTTCCGTGAAGAATTATACAGCCTATTTTCATATATCCTACTTATGTTAATTGCCTCTATCAACATACAAAAGTTCAGTTTGATTGCTGTAATAGATTCGCAGATATTGAGAACCGGCTAAATATTGCGCATGGTCGCCATGTTGGATTTTTATATCTGTAGGTCACAGAGTTATGTACTGTTACGTGAAGTGTATTGTGTACATGTGGTATTCAAACTTCAATCGCATGATTAGGACACAAGAAGTAAAAACGAGATTTTAAAATTTCGCACAGCTGCCATCTTGTGGTTATGGAAACAAATGAAAAAATTATATGCCAGTGAATTAACATTTGTAGAAGGATTTACTGTACTAAGTGTCACTGCACTCGGATGGTTAAATTGCGAGAAACGACCATGTGAATATTTATACTTCGCGTCGCCGCCATGTTGGATTTATGATCACCAGGTTATTGAAAGTCCTATAGGTGAACTTATGTTCATAGCCCCAATGAAGATTAAAAAAATTAGTTTGATTGCTGTAATAGATTCGTAGATATTGAGATCCATCTAAATATTTCGGATGGTCGCCATGTTGGATTGTTATATGTATAGGCCATAGAGTCACGTACCATTAAAGGAAAATTATTGCAAGGGTTCATTACACAAACTCTCACTTCGATCGCATGATTAAGACACAAGAAATAAAAACTTAATTTTAAAATTCGCACATTCGCCATCTTGAGGTTATGTAAACAATTGAACTAATGTGGATACCAGTGCATTACAATGTGTATAAACATTTCCTTTGCCAAGTTTCATTGCGTTTGGATCATTAAATCGCGAGAAAGGTCTATTTAAAATTTTCAAATTCGCTTGTCTACCATATTTGTTTTTTAGTTAACCGGTTTTTGAAAGTCTTATAGATGAAATTCCAGTAGTGCTCTTTATCTCCGTACAAAATTTCAGGGTGATATCGCTAATAGTTTCAGAGATATAGAATGCCGGTGAAATATTTCGCACAGCCGCCTTCTTGAGGTTATGTAAACAATTGAATGAAGTTAGATGTCGGTACATTACAATGTGTATAAACATATACTGTACCAAGTTGCATTGCGTTTGGTTGGTTAAATCGTGAGAAACGTCTATTTAAAAGTCGCAACTTTGCTTGGCCGCCATGTTGGTTCTGTAGTTGTCAGGTTTTCAAAAATCACATTGGTGAACTTCTAGGAGTTCCCTTTATCAACGTGAAATATTCCAGGGTGTTATCGGTAATAGTTTCATAGATATCGAATGCTGGTGAAATATTTCGCACAGCCGCCATGTTGGATTGGTATTATGTAACAAAATTTGAAGGGCACGGTCGGGGTGGTGTGGAATAGTGCTATGAACTTACTGAGTTTCATTGCAATCGCTCCAGCGGTTTATAAGTTATTAGGGGGGGGACACACCATATCACACACACACGCGCGCACACAGAGACAGACACACTGACAAAAGGTGATCTCATAAGCTTATTTTTCATAAATGAAAATAGGCTAAAAATAATGCAACTTCTTGTATCCTTGTTGCAGATCTGGTTCATGTACGTCCAAATATCATGTTTTAAACGTCTTCGGTGTGTTTCTTTAAGGTGTGACTTTCCCACTATGGTATGTTTGTGCTCCCCAGGCACAAAAGACGTTATGAGCACGGCAGACCACCAGCATACTGTATGACAAAATGTTGGCTCCAGTGCGCCTAGTGTCCAGGCTCTGCGCTCAGTACTAAACGTACTACAGCACCCCGTCAAATGGACAGTGCTTGTGCGACTAAGCGCTGCAGTGCTAGTGTGATGTCGTGCTGCACTGCTCAGAAATAGGCAGAATAGGGCTGCGCTTCACCTGCTAGCACTGCTTCACCTTGCCCATTGCACGGCCCTGGTGCACACACACGGACAAAAGGTGATCTCATAAGCCTATTTTTTCATAAATGGAAATAGGCTAAATACGAGATTTTAAAATTTCGCACAGGCGCCATCTTGTGGTTATGAAAATAATTCAGTTCGATTGCTGTCATTGATTAGTTGACACTGAGAATCGTCTAAATATTTCTAAATATGTGTAGACCATTGAGCTATGTACTATTAGATGACGATTATTGCGAACGGTAGGTTCATTGTTCAAACGTTGGCTACGATCGCATGATTAGGACACAAGAAATTAAAACTTAATTTTTAAATTTCACACAGGCACCATCTTGCGGTTATGTAAACAATTGAGCTGAATAAGATATCAGTGCATTACAAGGTGTATAACATTTGCTATACCATTTGACGGCGCTCGAATGGTTTAATCGCGAAAAAGAAAAAAAAAAAAACTATTTTACTGTATCAACTTCGCTTGGCCCCAATGTTCGTTTGTTACTTAACAGGAATTTTGAGAGTCCCATCTAGTAGTTCATTTTATCACCGTACAAAATGTCAGGGTGATATCTGTAATAGTTTCGGATATATGGAATGCCAGTGAAATATTTCGCACAGTCGCCATGTTGGATTGGTGAACTGTAATAAAATTTGAAGATCACGGTCGGGGTCGGACAAAATAGTACTATGACTTTACCGAGTTTCATTGAAATCGCTCCAGCCGTTTATATTTTATTAGGGGACACACACACATACGCACACACACGGACTAAATGTGATGTCATAAGCCTATTTTTTCATAAATGAAAATAATAAAGAAAGCTTTCATTCGGTCTACGCGAATTTCGTGTTGACCGACTGAATAGCTTTCTTCATTAGAAATAACCATCACTGAAAAAGGGCTTCTATCACTACTAAATGAAAATAGGATACCAAGTAAACGAAAATCAAGAATGGGAGGTTTCATTTAGGAAAGAAATACTCTTATTGGTCACAAAGGAGTGAAAGTTTGGTGTGTAGGTTACACTCTGCCTTATATGGCAACACTGCGAGAAGTTGAGTTCGATTCCCATCTTAGCTATCTTAGAGTGTTTTTCTGGGGTTTCCCACTTCCACTCCAGGAAAATGCGTGGATAGTTCCTAAGTCAAGGCCATTGCCAACTCCAAAAATAACAAAGTTTATCAGACTTCAACTACATGGGACTGATGAACAATAGGCTATGTTCCAAACCCCTATATGAAGCAACAAGAAATATTTCGAATCAATGGGATCCATCGTATTGATTTTAGGAAACATGTTTCTAACGTAGGCTACAATATGACCGCGATCGAAACGAACAAGGTGCCTTGCCCTGTCTGAAGGGGCACGCGCTCAGATTGAAATCATTATGTTGATTATTATTGATATTTCAAGAAGTAATTATCCTATGTTTGAATAAATAATTGGCCTGGAATTACATATGGCCCAGTATCGTCAGTTCACGGTCACCTTCCATGCTTGTCCGGGAAGCGGGCAAATAGACACTTCCATAACGTTATTGACGAGATTCTTTCCTGAAATAACGGAATCAATTTCTCCGCTTAGAATAATGTTACTGATAGCGCATAGCTGGTAAAAATCGCATGTATACCGTTATTAGACTTATAACGTTGTTGGTGGGTTCGCATTTCAAAATAACTGAATTAATTTTTCTGCCCAGAATAACGTTATTGGTAGCGTATGGCTGGTAAAATTCGCTCGTATACCGTTACTAGACTTATAACGTTATTGGTGGGTTCGCATTTCTAAATAACGGAATTATTTTTCTGCCATGAATAACGTTATTGACAGCGCAAAGCTCGTAAATATCGCTCGTATACCGTTACAAAGCTTATAACGTTATTGGTGAGTTCACATTTCTAAATAACGGAATTAATTTTTCTGCCCTGAATAACGTTATTGATAGCGTATAACAGGTTAAAATCTCTCGTATACCGTTACTAGGCTTATAACGTTATTAGTAGGTTTGCATTTTGAAATAACCGAATCGATCAATCTGCCTGAATAACGTTATTGATGGCGCGCAGCGGGTCAAAATCGCTGTCATACCGTTACTAGACTTATAACGTTAATAACGGGAGCGCATTTTAAAATAACGGAATATTTTCCTCTGCTGGTTATAACGTTAATAGCACAAACCAGGGAAAATCATAACCCCTTATTTCGTTGCCGCACTAAAAACGTTATTCACATACCATTTGTTTTGGGTACGGAAGCAGAAACGTAACAAAAATTAATTCGTTATTTCTGACAATTCTGTTACGTTATGAAGCCTTGCATGAAAGGTACGCCATGATCTGTTTTCTCTAGCCTCAAAGAGTGAATACCTCCGAATTTAAACAAGGATGATCAACATTAGCATCACAATCAGAGTTCTTCTCTACATTATTTCTGAATCTAAGATAAGTGATCTCACGTCTCTCTGCCGGGTTCGATTCCCGACTCTGCCAAGAAATTGTATACTTTCTCTCTTTAGGCATTATTTCCACATGCCCTAACCATCTAAGCCTATTGATCCTCAAGATAATAGCTTCTATCACAGTGTTAATAATGATTTGGCTTCAAAGTCATGAAATATGGATGTCATAACTGTTAGAAATTAGTAAGTTAATGTCTGATTTGATCATCTTATAGGGACAATGGCTGTGAATATTGTCGATGCAGATTATGACAATCTTGTGGGTGATCCAATATTCCCAATGCTATTACGATGTTATCAATTAAATACATAACTTAACCAACGCCACCAAAATAGATGTTATTAAGAAAGGCAACATAGTCATAGCGTTTCGTAACTTTGAAGAAGAGGAAAGAGAACCAAATTAGTCTTCGAACATCGGCTAGTTTGATTCCGTCTCAATTCCATTCCTACTAACAAGGACTAAAAAGTTCTGTATTGGAGAAACAATAGACTGCAACCTGTAGAAAATGTGAAAGAAGGTATAGTAAATTAATTTAATTTGACCATGCTTTGAACGTAAATATCTGGAAAATGGTACGCCAGTAATTAATGCAATGTTCCTTTCTTTCAAGTAGTAATTTCGTGAACACTCAATAGTGTAGGTGAAGATATACATTAGGAACCCACAAAATGAATTTGTAAGAATGCAACTTCATATTTCTAAAAACAGTTAGTTGTAAACATTCTCTCACATCAAGAAAAATATTCACAGAGGACATTGTATTTGCAAGCCAATTCTTTCTCTAACTTGCATAATAATTGCTTGTAAAACATGCAGTGAAAGAGTGCCACAACTACAGTACAGTATGTAACAGACCGTAAAACTTGCATTAGATCATGGCGAAAGAGTGCCACAACTCAATAAATATGCATAATAGGCAACTTCTTTCTAATTTAGCTTTATATTGGTATGCTTGAAGTAAAATCCATTACATGAGGGCCAATTCTACAAAATATTGAAAAAATAGCAATTCATTTGAATTAATTGCAGCAATTTAAAAACTTTGAAACTCATGACCTCAGAACTGCGTTTTTTGACTTATATCAGTCTTCTTGCAGGGGTGCGATTTGTCAAATACCACTCACTCATCACGAAATCTCAGAAACCACCAAACGGATTGGAATGAAATTTGGTACGCAGCTTCCTCAAGGGCCGCAAACCCCCACTAAGATAGGATTTTTGGATATTCAGGTTCTAAAGGGGTGTTAAGGGCCAAGGGGGTAGACCTGCATTTCATTGAAAAGCAATATCTCCCGATTGGTTTCATTGGGGGATGTGATAAGCGGCATATAAACTCATCATTAAAAATAAGAAGACATGTGTCTGAGGGTTTTTCGATGTGGTGTATATTATGAGGTGAAAGGGGTGAAAAGTGGGGGTTGAAGGATTCCTAACGGAGCGTGTATCTCTTAAACGACATAGGCGAGGAGTTTGAAACTCAGCGGGAAAGAAAATCAGCATAAAAAATAAGTAAATAGATGTTTGACAGTTTTTTCATATATCCAATTTAAGGGGCCCATGGGGAGGGGTGAAATTCTGGGGAAAGAAAACAGGAAAGAAAGTGTCATCAAACTCAGGGGGAAAAACTGCTTAAAATAGCTGTTCGACAGTTTTTTTCATAAATCAAATTTAAGGGGTTTATCGGGAGGGGTGAAATTCTGAAGAAAGAAAGAAAATGTCCTGACTTACCCACTCATCATCACCCAGCCAAAATTATTGAAGTTGGAAACATGGCATTTTGGGGATATGTTCGTTGTATGTCAAAACCATACACTAAGGGAGGATTTTTGGATATTCAGGTTCTAAAGGGGTCTTAAGAGGGTTAAAACTGAATTTCATTGAATAACAATATCTCACGAGTGGTTTCATTTGTGGATGTGATACTCTGCATAAAAACTTATCATTAAAAATTAGCAGACATGTGTCTTAAGTGTTTTTCGATGTGGTGTATTATTATGAGGTGAAAAGGGTAAAAAGTGGGGGTTGAAGGATTCCTAATGGAGCGTGTAGGCCTATTTCTTACATGACATAGGCGAGAAATTTGAAACTCAGCGAAAAAATAATCAGCTTAAAAGATAAATAAGTTAAATCGGTGTTCGACGGATTTTACATAAATTCAATTTAAGGGGCCCATGGGGAGGGGTGAAAAACTGGTAAAAATAATTGAAAGAAAATGTCCTGAATGACTCACTCATTCATCAGGCCCAGGGAAAACTATTAAAGTTGGAAACATGAAATTTTGGGAATATGTTCGCTGTATGTCGAAAACGTCAACTAAGGAAGGATTTTTGTTTATTCGGGTTTTAAAGAGGTGTTAAGGGGTTAACGTGCATTTCATGGCGCCGATATAAAACATGCCACTGAGGTGCCCTTTGCTAGAGCTACCTCTGTACCAAATTTCGTTCAATTCGGTTTCACCATGTTAGAATTGATAGGGGGGACAGACATTCAGAATACACACACTCACAATTTTTGGGCCTGTGTTGATCTCATAAGTCTACTTTAATTTTCTGCAAAAATCGACAGTAGGCTAAAAATTAACGTATCAAGTTTCACTGCGATCGGCCGGTTAAATCGCGAAAACGTCCATTTAAATTTCAAATCGCCGCCATGTTGGATTTGTGCCCACCAGGTTATTGGAAGTCCCATAGGTCAACTTATGTTAATACTCCTTTTGATTCTCGTACTCCCGAGTAGTGTTTAGAACCCTTGTGTTTTGTAGTTAGTTACCGGTACTAAAGCACATTCAGTTATTCCCCTGTCCCTTATCCGTAGTTTATTCGCCTTTATCAACATACAAAATTTCAGTTTGATTGCTGTCATACATTAGTAGATATTGAGTATTGACGAGGCGGAACCAGTTGGAACTTTGTTCTTAGTATATTTCAGTCAATACGGGAAAAAATGTGCGACTCTCAGAGTCAAAAAGATATTGAGAACCTTCTAAATATTTTGGGTGGTCGCCATGTTGGAGTTTTATTTATCTCTATATTGAACCCATGTACCATGGCCTCAAAGGGCGTCGAATCCATGTATTTTGAGAAAGGAATCAAAGAATCATACAGTTTCTAAGGGAACGGAGAGAGATTTCAAGCCAGGATTCTAGCCTAACATTGTGCAAACGCTAGGGCCAGGTGTTCATAAGATGAGCTCATGCCTCTTGACATTTATAAGGAGCCAGTCATGGATATATTTAGAACGAGTGGAAAGTTTGGACTGTAAGACGAAGAAGCTTGACTCGGAAATTGCTCTTACGTTGCAGGAAAGCGGCAACCTCGCTGCTGAGTCAGAACAAGAATAATTAAATTTAACCCGTTTACGAGTATAAAAATAAGTAAACAGATACAGTACGGTGAATCATTTTGGATTATAGATTTTTGTGTAAAGAAAAACCTTGTAATAATTGCACAGAAAAAAACTGCAAACGCAAGTATACGTCATTGGGAATTCACCGGGACCCAAGAAGTGGGAGAATTAAAAATGAACAGCACCACCCACACAGTTGAGGACGAAGAATTAATTAATATCTCGGAAATGCACGATCGATTTCCATGCACAAGAAGATTATTTTACGTTTGGAAGACGAGCTTTCTGGAGATATAATTTTTATAATTGTGCGACAATTAGTTCAAAAGTTGGTCACGAAAAGGACTAGGATTTTTTTTTTACTAAAAGGTATAAAACTCCTGGCCTCACCAAGCCAATCATGCAGTCTACAAGCATTCCGTGAGCGGAAGTGCTGCATCGCATCGTACACGCAGTATTCAAGAGCCCGTGAGGGGAACGTCATGCTGTATCAGTACATGCAGTCTACGATAGCCCAGGGAGACGTTACGCTGTATCAGACATCGAAGGCAGTTAACCAGTACTCCTTGAGGGGAGAAACGCTGTATTACACCGCAGAATTAATATTCGACAGCCACGGGCGTCGAAGTATCAGTAACTTGCGTGCCTCCATAAGGAGTTGCAAAGAAGAAGTATTAAAGTATCGCCGTGTTGAAAAATTAGGAAAATCCTAGTTACAGGATTTATGTCCGACAGTGCAAAGTTTACCGTAAAAGTTCCAAAAATACAGTCAAAGCAGGCTGCGAACTTAGGATTAAGGCGATAGGTTTTTCAGTAAATGACCAAAAGTATCATAACGTACGGAAGTACCGGAACAGCGAGATAAACAGTTTATCAATTTTAAAGAACCCGAACAGGGAAAAACAGAGTAAGGTTCGCAACGTATTTCAGAAAATTAGAAGTGCGAGAACCGGATAAACAAAGAAGAACGGAAACTATAGACATTGTCTCAAGAAAGCAGACGAACTATTCTAAAGCACTAAGACTCGAGAAGTATTAGTGGCTAAAAATCCATAGGTCATCGATAGGTTATCGAGGGGACCTCGATCAGAACAGACTTTCGCTAGGATCGATAAACCAGATCTAAAAGGAGAGCCGTTCAAGCTAGAGAAATAGCCGATCATCAGGGACAGGATTCGAAGAATTGTTATTCCAGGGAAGTAGTAGATGATTCGAGACTTTCGTATTCTGCAGGATAGGAAGCCGACATTGAATAAATTTCACCCTTGGAGACGGGAGATTAAGAGGTCACGTGTGATAGGCTAAAAAGACGGCCTAGTGATCAAAAGTGGTGAAGTGTAAATATATCAAGAGTGTGTGTTAAAAGTAATATATTTTTTAGTGTTTTATTGTGTATTCTAAACGGATACACCAGTGTATTAAAAATGTTGTCAGTGTTAAATGTATTGAATATGTGTCAAGAAATGTTTGTACACGAGATGAGTTTGTACAATATGGAGTAAGTCAAGAAGGTGGGCCAAAATGTCACATCAAACGAGAATAAAGGTCAGAAAGCGACCTTAGACATGTGAGTAAAGATTTTCATTATGTTTTGGGTGTCGGGAATTTTTTTTTTGTGTACAATTCCACCGGAGTTTTGAGTAAAAGGGATGTTTTAAAATAAATAATAACTAAATAAGAACGCGATCTGAACGAAAATAAAGTTTTAAGAAATAATAAATAATTATGTGAAATAATAAATCCTGTAGAGGAAATGCATGGAATAAAATGTCAGTGTATTTGATGAATGTTATAAAAGCAAGCATAATAATAATAATAATAATAACAAAGATATTTACATAAAGGTAAATTTGAATTATATGAAAGAAATAGCTTTTGAGCTTTTGTAAGGAATGAAGACATGATGTGAATAACAAGGCAAAGAAATCTAAATATAGATTAAATTCAATTATATAAAAATATAGAGCGTTGGAGCCTTAACAAATGTATAAGACATGATGTGAATGCATGTTCTTAAAATGGAGCGATTTATTGTCAACGGAAAAGATTAATATAAGAATTGAGATATGTATCAATTGTTACTATGAAATGTATCAGTTCTTTGGAAGACATTAGGCCGTAAAGTAATGTGTAGCGCAATGGAACGCAATTAAATAAAAAGTTACGCTAGGAATGCGTAGAATTTAAATGTACTTGGTAAATTACTTATGAGGGGTAGTTGATTGTATTTAATTGAGATACGTTGTAAGTCCTCTAATTGTGACGTAGATCACGAAGCCATGTGTGTGTTATTATTTAAAAGGGAGCAAATGTATGGTATTATTGAGCGTATGTCATGTAGGCCACGGCCGACTTTAAATCGCGTCTTGTATAAGTCCTCCAATGTGGAAATGGTTCCCGAGGCATGTTAAGAGATTCGAACCTAGAATCCTCTGTTTGTTAAAGCCCCTTATTATTCGTCGTCGAATGTGTATTACTCTTCAAAATCAACGAGGACCCTTCATAATTAATAAATGCCAAGGTTACGAGAGTGGTTTATGAGCCAATAATATTGTTGAAAGTAAAACGATGAGTAGAATGCCATGTCTCCCCAAAGAACTGAAAATAATGTGAAGGTTTGTTTTAAAAGCATTGAAGAGAGCTCCTACAGTAGGCTAGGCAGGGAGCCGCTCTCCCTGTCATAAATCACGCTCGAGTATAATGGCCTGACCCTCATAGAGCGAGGGTGGGTAAAAATCGTCTTGTAAGAAGTGTTAAATACACCGTGAGTGTTTAAAGTTGTTAATGACCCGGGCGTTGAACCGAGGTCCTTGTAGATTGATATTATCGCTTGCCAGTTCAGATCGTAGTTTTCTTATGTGACAATGGTCTTATAAGACAAATGAATTAAATAAAAATCCCTATTGTAATGTTGTATGGAAAATAGGAATCCACGAGTTTTATGAAGATAACTAGATTTCGGGAGTAATCATAGTTTTTGACTTTGTCAAGTAATCTTTATAACTCTGGAGTACACAAATAGTTTCCCGATCACCGTAGTGAATTTGCAAAACTTGAGAGAGATAGTAAATACTGAGAATATGTGAAATGCCCAAATATTGAAGTGAATAATTAACATGTAATTTTAAATGTAATTATATATTGTTTTGATGATAAGAAAAGATAAAAATAGTTCTTGAGGTGTACAAAAGTATGACACCATTATTATGGGAAAAGTATCGAGCCAAAGGAGCTCGTAGTTATATGGAACTTTAAGATAGGTACTTTATGGAAGTGAAAATAATCGTGAATTGTTGGTTTTAAAGAAAACCATGTGTTTTAATCTGATATTTGTTTTATTTTTATGCTATTCCTTGTTCACTTTGGACAAGTAGAATGATATTGGTCAGTAGTTTAATTGTTTTATTGTTTGTAGCGCCATAATTTTGATTAATTAAATGTGTTAAAATAGGACTTGATTTTGTTGTTATTTTTGTAAGTGTATCCTCTATTTAATCCAAAATATGTAAGTCACAGAGTGGGAGAACTTACCGCAGCCCCGAAAAACCCCGAATTGAGCAATGCTGGCATACTGTGATTTGCATATTTCTTGCTAAAAGGGCACAGGGGGGTGAATAGAAGTACTGTGCTTGGATTAATAATTAGAGGAACACTAAAGACGGTCGATTCATGTAAAAGTAAAGTAATGATAGGAGTAGCTACAACGTATAATGTTAACTGACCGCATGGGTCCCTAGAAACTCACACCGAGCAGCCCTGGATTAAACAACCCCCTACCAGACATATCATGGCGCCCAGTACGCAGGGCTGAGTTTTCCTAGAGAAAACCCGAGTTTTCTCGAAAAATCAAAATTTTCATTATTTTTTGAAAAAAAAAATGGTTTTTCGAAATTTTGAATTTTGAATACTTCCATAAAGGTCTTTGAGTTTGAATAAGAATATCAAAAGGGTACGGTGTAGTAAAAACCCGTACCAAAGTAAATTTTTTAAAGAAATTGGGACACAAAAGTTCAGATTACCATCTCTCAAGCATGTTTTAGCGAAGTGGCATGAGTGGCCCACTATATTCTAATAAAATGGCATTGAGTGAAGAGATGCAACGGCTCTTGGAGGCCAAAAACAATAAATTGGGAACGATAGGTAATACATTGGGCCTCCAAAAGGATTCTAATAAGATGTCATTAAGTAAAGAGAGGCGGAGGCTCTCGGAAGATGTAAGGGCAGAGAGTCCAGATAAATGTAAAATTACAGGTGATAAAGAGTACCTAAGTAAAGAAATTGTAAAGGTTTCTGTAGAAAGCATGCGTGCACCTGGAGACATAGTTACACGAAGAGAAGGTAACATGTCTGCAGATAACAGGGTAACAAGTGAGCATTTAGAGCTCCAAAAGGAAAAAGAAAATTGTAAACCGATACCAAGGGAGAATGTAATTAGTACAGAGGATAATAATGGTAAGGATAATTCAAAGTCTCACGTAGAAAGGCAGGTTCAAGTAGGCTCGGAAAGCGAAAGCAAAAATAATGATATTCCACCTTAGGAGAATATAGAATTGGCGTCGTTAAGGAATATAGAGATGTACGGAGGAATGATGGAAAAGGTACGTCAGAAATATGACGAATTGATAAAGAAATTTGGGAAGATGCATTTAGGACTAGGGCCTAAAGAATTCGAAGAAACTGATGAGCAATTACAGAATATTCTACGGAAAATGGATAGTGTAGTTAAAATCCTTAGTGAGTTAAAGGGAAAATTGGGCAAGGTATCTAAACAAGAAATAGATGAATTATATATTCACGTTGCAGTAGATATGAACAAAATAAGACGGAAATTCGTGGAAAGATTGGATCAGGAGGGATTGATTGAATTAAGTTCCTGGACAGAGCAGATGAAAATCGTAAAAGAAATACAGGAAATACATGGAAAACTGGAGGAAATATGGTATAAATGAAAGAATATTCAATCGTCGTTTAAATACGAAGAAGTAGATAAAAGGAAGGGCGTCCAAGAACAAATGGATCAAGTGAGAAATAAGTACAGGAAAATGATGAATCATGTATGCGAAGCATTGGATGACAAAGATATAATAACTATTCAGGAGTTAGCTGAAGTAAGACAGGTCAAAATTCCAGAATACGAAGAAATATTAGAGGCTGCCCAGAAAGTATATGAGGAATACATGTTGGCGCAGAACCGTCAAACAGATGAAGCCGCTGCTCAAGCTGAAAAACAAGTAGAAATTGAAGAAGAAAAAGAAGTCATGGTGCCAGAGGAGCCCAAAATTGATATTAGAGAAGAAAAACAAGAAGAAGAAATCATAATAACTCCAGTGGAGACTGAGAACAACCTTGAGATCCTTCCTGAAGAAGATATGGAGACTCAAGATGAAATAGTAATTCCAGTCCAGGAGGATAGCCAAAATAAAAACGAGCTGCGAAGTGAAGAAAAACATTTTGATGAAAAGGTTGAGCTGAAAGATGAAGAAATAATCTCAGAACAGGAGATAACAAAAGAAGTGGAAGTTGAAAAGATGGAAATAATAATTCCTGAAGAAAGGGAAAAAGTAAAGGAAACTAAAAAAGAAACTATCGTCATAACACCGATAGAAGCAGAGGTTCAAGAGTTCATGGAAATTGAAAAGGAAAACCCCGAAGAGATTCAGGAAGATCAGGAAGATAAAAGGGCATTAAAAGAAAAAGAAGAAAAATTGAAGGCACAGATCCTCGAGTTAATGATAAAATACCAGGATTGCCGAAGGAAGACGAGAGAAATGGAGAAAGGTGCCAACAAGAGCCAAGAAAACCTCAAAGGAAAAGATGAGATTGTTGGAAATAATGAAAAGAAGGAAGGAGATGCCTTTGAAGAAAATCAGGAAAGAGGAAAACCGCCATTGGTAGTCGGTTTACAGGAAAACAGATACCCCATGGAAACTAGGAAAGGAGGAGAGACAATGTACAATGCCTTGGAGGAAGAAGACGCTCAGGCATATTTCAGTTGGAAACTTCGTAAAAAGAAAGGGAGTGATAAAAGGAAGAGACAGAATGGAGATCTGAAGGATCTAAAGAATTGGAAGAGTTGGAAAAAGAAATACTCTTTCGAAATGCCATCTCGATGCGAGATGAAGAAAAAGATTATTCCAAGTAACCAACGGGTTAAGCCAGATGCAACCGTTGAAGAATAAAAGGAATAAAATTAATTTTGTTTGAAATACCATCTCAAAAAGAGATGAGGAAGGCGGTAGAAAACCGAAAAGAGTCAGGTGAGGTTAGACCGAGCTCTTAAGAATTAAATGAAATTTTACAGACTTGAGGAGTCTGACAATAATAATGATGAAGTTACGGGTAAAGCCAGTTGCACCCGTAATGCATTAAAAGAAGGTCATTAAGTTGACAATATGTAATGAGGAAAGAGAAACAGACCGACAAGAAGTCCGTCTTATGAAAAGAAGAAAAGAAACAAACTGTTTGACTGAAGCCTGGAGGGTGCACACCAGACTAGAGGAAGACTAACAAAACACCCGAACGTGACAAGAAATTTATGACCCTGAAGTGTAGTCGACCACTAGAGGAATGAATGAATGAATGGGACCTTTAAGAAATACCCAATACAAATACAAACCAGAGAGGAAGGGAACTTTAAAGGAATAAAGAAACAAAAAGTACGAAGAACGTTATGATGGCTTCGACTATTAAAGGAAAAATAAGATTTTTATAAATAATTGAAATACATTTCCTCAAAATGTTTCGAAAATTTATTAACCTAAGGAGGGGTGAGATGAACCCATGTACCATGGCCTCAAAGGGAGTCGAATCCATGTATTTTGAGAAAGGAATGAAAGAATCATACAGTTTCTAAGGGAACGGAGAGAGATTTCAAGCCAGGATTCTAGCCTAACATTGTGCAAACGCTAGGGCCAGGTGTTCATAAGATGAGCTCATGCCTCTTGACATTTATAAGGAGCCAGTCATGGATATATTTAGAACGAGTGGAAAGTTTGGACTGTAAGACGAAGAAGCTTGACTCGGAAATTGCTCTTACGTTGCAGGAAAGCGGCAACCTCGCTGCTGAGTCAGAACAAGAATAATTAAATTTAACCCGTTTACGAGTATAAAAATAAGTAAACAGATACAGTACGGTGAATCATTTTGGATTAGAGATTTTTGTGTAAAGAAAAACCTTGTAATAATTGCACAGAAAAAAACTGCAAACGCAAGTATACGTCATTGGGAATTCACCGGGACCCAAGGAGTGGGAGAATTAAAAATGAACAGCACCACCCACACAGTTGAGGACGAAGAATTAATTAATATCTCGGAAATGCACGATCGATTTCCATGCACAAGAAGATTATTTTACGTTTGGAAGACGAGCTTTCTGGAGATATAATTTTTATAATTGTGCGACAATTAGTTCAAAAGTTGGTCACGAAAAGGACTAGGATTTTATTTATTTTTGACTAAAAGGTATAAAACTCCTGGCCTCACCAAGCCAATCATGCAGTCTACAAGCATTCCGTGAGCGGAAGTGCTGCATCGCATCGTACACGCAGTATTGAAGAGCCCGTGAGGGGAACGTCACGCTGTATCAGTACATGCAGTCTACGATAGCCCAGGGAGACGTTACGCTGTATCAGACATCGAAGGCAGTTAACCAGTACTCCTTGAGGGGAGAAACGCTGTATTACACCGCAGAATTAATATTCGACAGCCACGGGCGTCGAAGTATCAGTAACTTGCGTGCCTCCATAAGGAGTTGCAAAGAAGAAGTATTAAAGTATCGCCGTGTTGAAAAATTAGGAAAATCCTAGTTACAGGATTTAGGTCCGACAGTGCAAAGTTTACCGTAAAAGTTCCAAAAATACAGTCAAAGCAGGCTGCGAACTTAGGATTAAGGCGATAGGTTTTTTAGTAAATGACCAAAAGTATCATAACGTACGGAAGTACCGGAACAGCGAGATAAACAGTTTATCAATTTTAAAGAACCCGAACAGGGAAAAACAGAGTAAGGTTCGCAACGTATTTCAGAAAATTAGAAGTGCGAGAACCGGATAAACAAAGAAGAACGGAAACTATAGACATTGTCTCAAGAAAGCAGACGAACTATTCTAAAGCACTAAGACTCGAGAAGTATTAGTGGCTAAAAAATCCATAGGTCATCGATAGGTTATCGAGGGGACCTCGATCAAAACAGACTTTCGTTAGGATCGATAAACCAGATCTAAAAGGGGAGCCGTTCAAGCTAGAGAAATAGCCGATCATCAGGAACAGGATTCGAAGAATTGTTATTCCAGGGAAGTAGTAGATGATTCGAGACTTTCGTATTCTGCAGGATAGGAAGCCGACATTGAATAAATTTCACCCTTGGAGACGGGAGATTAAGAGGTCACGTGTGATAGGCTAAAAAGACGGCCTAGTGATCAAAAGTGGTGAAGTGTAAATATATCAAGAGTGTGTGTTAAAAGTAATATATTTTTTAGTGTTTTATTGTGTATTCTAAACGGATACACCAGTGTATTAAAAATGTTGTCAGTGTTAAATGTATTGAATATGTGTCAAGAAATGTTTGTACACGAGATGAGTTTGTACAATATGGAGTAAGTCAAGAAGGTGGGCCAAAATGTCACATCAAACGAGAATAAAGGTCAGAAAGCGACCTTAGACATGTGAGTAAAGATTTTCATTATGTTTTGGGTGTCGGGAATTTTTTTTTTGTGTACAATTCCACCGGAGTTTTGAGTAAAAGGGATGTTTTAAAATAAATAATAACTAAATAAGAACGCGATCTGAACGAAAATAAAGTTTTAAGAAATAATAAATAATTATGTGAAATAATAAATCGTGTAGAGGAAATGCATGGAATAAAATGTCAGTGGATTTGATGAATGTTATAAAAGCAAGCATAATAATAATAATTATAACAAAGATATTTACATAAAGGTAAATTTGAATTATATGAAAGAAATAGCTTTTGAGCTTTTGTAAGGAATGAAGACATGATGTGAATAACAAGGTAAAGAAATCTAAATAAAGATTAAATTCAATTATATAAAAATATAGAGCGTTGGAGCCATAACAAATGTATAAGACATGATGTGAATGCATGTTCTTAAAATGGAGCGATTTATTGTCAACGGAAAAGATTAATATAAGAATTGAGATATGTATCAATTGTTACTATGAAATGTATCAGTTCTTTGGAAGACATTAGGCCGTAAAGTAATGTGTAGCGCAATGGAACGCAATTAAATAAAAAGTTACGCTAGGAATGCGTAGAATTTAAATGTACTTGGTAAATTACTTATGAGGGGTAGTTGATTGTATTGAATTGAGATATGTTGTAAGTCCTCTAATTGTGACGTAGATCACGAGGCCATGTGTGTGTTATTATTTAAAAGGGAGCAAATGTATGGTATTATTGAGCGTATGTCATGTAGGCCACGGCCGACTTTAAATCGCGTCTTGTATAAGTCCTCCAATGTGGAAAAGGTTCCCGAGGCATGTTAAGAGATTCGAACCTAGAATCCTCTGTTTGTTAAAGCCCCTTATTATTCGTCGTCGAATGTGTATTACTCTTCAAAATCAACGAGGACCCTTCATAATTAATAAATGCCAAGGTTACGAGAGTGGTTTATGAGCCAATAATATTGTTGAAAGTAAAACGATGAGTAGAATGCCATGTCTCCCCAAAGAACTGAAAATAATGTGAAGGTTTGTTTTAAAAGCATTGAAGAGAGCTCCTACAGTAGGCTAGGCAGGGAGCCGCTCTCCCTGTCATAAATCACGCTCGAGTATAATGGCCTGACCCTCATAGAGCGAGGGTGGGTAAAAATCGTCTTGTAAGAAGTGTTAAATACACCGTGAGTGTTTAAAGTTGTTAATGACCCGGGCGTTGAACCGAGGTCCTTGTAGATTGATATTATCGCTTGCCAGTTCAGATCGTAGTTTTCTTATGTGATAATGGTCTTATAAGACAAATGAATTAAATAAAAATCCCTATTGTAATGTTGTATGGAAAATAGGAATCCACGAGTTTTATGAAGATAACTAGATTTCGGGAGTAATCATAGTTTTTGACTTTGTCAAGTAATCTTTATAACTCTGGAGTACACAAATAGGTTCCCGATCACCGTAGTGAATTTGCAAAACTTGAGAGAGATAGTAAATACTGAGAATATGTGAAATGCCCAAATATTGAAGTGAATAATTAACATGTAATTTTAAATGTAATTATATATTGTTTTGATGATAAGAAAAGATAAAAATAGTTCTTGAGGTGTACAAAAGTATGACACCATTATTATGGGAAAAGTATCGAGCCAAAGGAGCTCGTAGTTATATGGAACTTTAAGATAGGTACTTTATGGAAGTGAAAATAATCGTGAATTGTTGGTTTTAAAGAAAACCATGTGTTTTAATCTAATATTTGTTTTATTTTTATGCTATTCCTTGTTCACTTTGGACAAGTAGAATGATATTGGTCAGTAGTTTAATTGTTTTATTGTTTGTAGCGCCATAATTTTGATTAATTAAATGTGTTAAAATAGGAGTTGATTTTGTTGTTATTTTTGTAAGTGTATCCTCTATTTAATTCAAAATATGTAAGTCACAGAGTGGGAGAACTTACCGCAGCCCCGAAAAACCCCGAATTGAGCAATGCTGGCATACTGTGATTTGCATATTTCTTGCTAAAAGGGCACAATATATAGAAAATTGAAAGTTTGTCTGTTTTTTTCTGAATTTCCACGGAAATTTGCGTTATTTACACGTTTCATGACGGATGTCCGCAAAAATAATTTTTTTGTCTGTGGACAACTATGTGTCCTTATAACTTGAGAAGGACTAGATGGATCAATGTAACATTTGATACAGATATCCATCAGAGGCACCACACTAATCATTGATGTAACTCTTCTCCTTACCTCTCATAAAAGGGGTTGGTTCATAAGTTTAGGGGCTGCGACAACGCGGTCATGTAGCCCCGAGTACTTTGGGTGTGTGTAGAATCTGTCCGATAACCGGTGTTAATTGTGATGACTGTATTAGTGTGTGTTATCTGTTTTTTAATTTTAAGTATTGCAACTTAGAATTTTTCAAATAGTTCCTACTTTTGCTGTCAAGCGCCACCGTCAACGACTACTAGGCCAAGTTCAGAACTTAGCTACTAGACGCCAGCAGAGTCGGCTCTTGGCAACGAACGTAGAAATCTAAGAGCATTGTTTCCATTCTTAACCTATCCAATTTAGCTTCACACAGGTGCAATTAGTGGAAGGTTCTTTAACATGCCATAAATCTATGTCATGGGACCGCCGGCTTTACTTCCCCTCCGAAGGAAGGCATTATGAGGGATTTTAACGCTCTTAAAAAATCCGACAGCTTCGAACCCGCTATCTTGGGCATAGAAGCTCAGCATGCTACCGACTACACCACCGAATCATAAAAGGGGGCCTACCACCTTAAAATACACGCTAAATAGGCATAGAAGGACGAAAAAAGCTCATTTTCAACCCCTCAATGTGAGAAACAAGACTCGGGGCCCCCCGAAAACCACATTTTAAGGCCCTAAAACCAACAGTTTTTGAGATATTCCCAGAAAACTAATTTCATTTAATAATTTAATGAAAGAATGCAAGCCGGTAACCATGGCAACGGAATCTCAGAGAACCATCTATTTCTGCAAGACGCAAGGCAATTCCATTTATTACATTACTGTGAAGTTTTAAACGGAGGTTATCACGGAACCAAATTAAACTGTAAAATTCATCAATACGTATAATGCACTTACAAGGGGAGGATACGATGTTTGGGTCACCGATTCGAACCATATTTAGTACACGTGTTGGGCATGACGAGGCGTATACCAGGTGCAAGTAGTAAGGTGCGCTTCTCAGCCAATTCCGAGAAATTAATTATTCGTAATTGCTGTAGCGTTTTCATGTGCGCTGTACGTTAACATGAAGCCAAGGAGCTCATGGTTCAGCGGTAAGAGCCCTGCTTCGTAAGCGTGGGATTACTGGATCGAATCCCACCGGTGAGCCTTTTTTTTTTGTAAACATAGGCAATTCGTACAACTGTAGGTGTCGTGAATAATGTTCATTTTGCAGTCAATTGTAATAACGTGTTCTGTGAGTGGGAAAGGGGAGTGGGAATAAATCGTACAGGAGATTGATGTTATCCGTATCAATTTTCAACCTTCTTTCCTCTGGATGGTACTCGTCGTCTAATGGTAATGCAGAATCGTAGACTTCTTCGAAAAGACCTTCTTGGTCGGGTTCTTCATACATAATAAGACCGTTCTCTATAACGATGATATTTTCTGCCAGAGTTTCCATTATTGTGCTGTACAATTTTCCCCCAATTTTCTTGTGTTATTCTTTAATCACTGCAGACGGTTCCGTCACGATTTTATTATTTTTGAGAAGGAGCTGCTCGCAATATACTAGTGCCGTTTTGAACTTTATTTTCGCCTCTTCACTCGTCGCGGAATTGGAATGCGGTACACTTCCATCGGCCTTCGTAGGCACCGGCACATCACTATAACGTGTAATATCCGACATCGCACAATTATTCCCAATCTTATGATGATGCTACCTCAAGGGCCAAGGAACGAATGCGTTATTCAACGTTTCCTGGGTGAACCCTTTATCCTCCTGCCCACCGTTATCGTTAGTTTGTGTGCAGGTGACCTCGACAGGTCCGAACACTTTCCAACTGTAGCAGCAGAGTATCAAGAAGGCAGTGCAAGAACAGAGTAACAAAAAGGCAGTGCGAGAGTACAAGTATCAAGTAGGCAGTGAAGAAAAGAAAAGAGTCTTGGAATTGTTATGTATTATGAGTGGGTAAAAAAAATAGAAAGATTTGTGTGTTGATGAATGTCAAGAATAGTAAAAACGGTAACACAACCAATACCCATAGCATGAGACACTACTTGCGGGGTACGGGGTGGTCTGATGTTTCACTGACGTGCAATGAGCGGAACAAACTGGGCCTTCAGTGTACAAACGTATACATATAATCGAGTATACCTGACCATTTATAATACCAATGTATTTGCAATGCCCCGACTGTACATTATAATGTCACAAACGTTCAACCCCATACGATGATTTCAGAATCCCTTTTCCCGCCCACAGAACACGTTATTACAATTGACTGCAAAATGAACATTATTCACGACACCTACAGTTGTACGAATTGCCTATGCTTAAAAAAAAAAAAAAAAAAGTAACCGGTGGGATTCGACCCAGTGATCCCACGCTTACGAAGCAGGGCTCTTACCGCTGAACCATGCGCCCCTTGCTAACGTACAGCGCACATGAACGCGCTACAGCAATTACAAATAATTAATTTCTCGGAATTGGCTGAGAAGCGCACCTTACTACTTGCACCTGGTATACGCCTGGTCATGGCCTACAAGTGTACTAAATATGGTCCGAATCGGTGACCCAAGCATCGTATCCTCCCCTTGTTAAGGGGGTGATGGGGTACAGTAGAATTTTTTCACGCGATTTTCACATGCGGGTGTGGTACGGAAGGTCTTTTATATCCCAATCCCTATATTGTATTTATTATATTATCATTATCTATTATATTATGGCATACAACGACGAGACAAAGCTCATTTTTATCCCCTCGGTGGCAGAAACAAAACTAGAGGGTTCCCGAAAACTACATTTTACGGCTCTAAAACCAACAGTTTCTGAGATATTCCCAGAAAACTAATTTAATTTAATAAACTAATGAAGGAATGCAAGCCGGCAACCATGACAACAGGTTCTCAAGAGAAGACATGCAACTTTCCATCTATTTATGTAAAAAGCAATGCCACTCCACTTATTAAATTTCTGTGAAAGTTTGCAAATGGCTATGAGGTTATCACGGAACCAACTTAAACTGTAAAATATATCAATGCGCTTAAGGGGTACATTAGAATGTTATCACGTGATTTACATGTATGATATATCGTACAGAATTATTATCTCCAAACAGCAACATTATTTTCAAAAAAATCCTGAATTGAAATAGTATTTTTTGCGGCTATTAGGAATTTGGGCCATTGGAGGCTAAAAAACCTGAATATTCATGCACCACAAGCCTTTATAATTTGTTAAAGGTGTCATCCTGTGGATGGGGACTTTACACAACGGTGAGGGTCAGTCTTTATGAGAGGTGTATTGCGTTTCGTCTACGAGGTTTTCAATTTCATTTGCACCTCAGGAAGTACACGTGTGGTGAATTTAGATTGAGAACATCCTATTTTTTTTTTTTCGACAAACCGGTTCATTGTAAGGATGATTTTGATTGATACTGTGTGGTTGATTCTCACATCTGGATGATATGTTGTAGGTTGGTTGGTTAGTTCCTCAGCTTATAAGCTGCGACAACGCGTTCACGTAGCCTCGTGTACTTTGAGTGTGTGTAGAATCTGTCTGATAACCGGTGTTAATTGTGATGGCTGTATTAGTGTGTGTTATCTGTATTTCAGGTAAGGATTGCAGACGATCAATTTCCAGTAGTTCCTACTTTTGCTACCAAACGCTACGGTCTACGACACCTAGCCCTGACTTGGCTACTAGATGCCACCGTAACAAGCACCTGGTGGCAAACTTTGGAACTATTAGATTGATAATCAAATATAACCTACAAATTTAGCTTCACACAATTGTAGTTAATGGAAGGTTCTAGTACATGCCATAAATCTATGACCTGGGACCGCCGGCTTTACTTCCCCTCCAAAGTAAGGCATACTTAGGGATTTTCGGCCTTTCTGTGTATCTTTATGTATGCCTATAACTCGTGTTCGAATGTTTGGAGCATCGTAAAATTAGGTATCCATGAGAGTTAATACACCAATCATTTATAAAACTCTTCACCGTACTTCTCATAGAAGGGCATAGAAAAAAAATGTCAAAATACATGCTAAAATAGGCGAAATATAAAAATTATCCTAGAAGGATGACCAAAGCATATGTTGCGCTTCTCAATGTGAGACACAAAATTCGAGAGTCTATAAAGAGTCTCCGTAAACCTCATTTTAAGGCCCTTAAATTAACAGTGTCTGTGATATTTCCAGAAAACTAACTTCGCTCTGATCAACGTATGAAGGAATAAGAAGCCCCTAACCATTGCAACATTAGCTCAATTGATAATGTCTGGTTATTAATACCGAAGACCGTTCGAAGAGTGGGTACTTCTGCTAGTATATATATAGGACATAAGAGTATTATTAGATGAAGATTATTGTGGAGGATCATTATTCAAACGTTGACTTCGATCGCATGATTAGGACACACGAAATAAAAACTTAATTTTGAGGTTATATAAACAAACTAAATTAGATGTCAGTTCATTACAATGTGTATAAACATTTGCTGTACCATGTTTTACTGCGCTCGGATGGTTAAATCACGAGAAGTCTTCTTTAATGGTTCAATGTCACTTGGCCACCATGTTCGTTTTGTACTTAGCAGGTCTTTGAAAGTTACATAGGCAACTTCTTTATCACCATACAATATTTCATGGTGATATGAGTAATAGTTTTGGAGATATAGAATGCCAGTGAAATATTTCGAGCAGCCACCATGTTGAATTGGTGAGCCATAATAAAATTAGAAGGGCACGGTCTTGGTCGAACAAAATAGTACTATGGTATGTTCTAGAAGAGTTTCATTGAAATCACCCCAGCCGTTAAGATTTTATTAGGGGGACACACAAAAAGGGCGATCTCATAAGCCTATTTTTTATTATTAAAGAAAATACCGGTAGGCTAAAAATTTATGTACTGGACTACATTTTAAGGTCAGTATTTCTTTTAATGTTGAATGCCACCATACTCTTTGTCTTGGATTCTGTGATACATTATTGATATTGGCATACCCAAAGCAGAAGCCATAGATCTGATATACCGGTACTTTTATTTTTCACTAAATGGTATTTCCTGAAGTCTATGGATTGTCTTCTTTCTGCCAACTCTAGACATTACTAACAATGGCATCATTATAGTGTTCTCACCCTAGTTTAGTTATTGAGGTTTTAAGGGGCAGAAATACGAGGTCATCTGCCCCTCTAATTTAGTTTATGAATGTGAATATAAACAATATGCAGTAGGCCTACTCACGAATGCAATTTATGCTATGCCTCCCTGACTGCTGAAGCATTACAATACACAACGTGATACATCTTCAGGTTGTCCATCACTAATGACAGACTATTATCGCGCAACACCTATTCTGAAGGCGCGAAACTGCAGCACTATGTTTCTTGCCCTCGAGGTGTTGTGTAACTTGAGATCGCTGTTCAGCCGTGATTGTTTTCCCACATGGTTGGCAAAACAGAACGCTCCCATCAGAAGTAAAATTATCTTTAAATTCTGCAACATACTGCTGCAGACGATAACTTGTTTTTACATTAGGCATCGTAGAACTGCCTTACCCTTCACAGTGCCAGAAATGAACTGCATGTGAGTGACACTGGTTCCAGGTAGCTGGGGGAGGGGAGGTCTAGCACAGGGTGCAATATGGCTATGGACAAGAAAATCCCTGGCTTCCACAGTGAGTGGCACGGGGCGACATGTTAAGAATAACACAGTTGCAAGCTGACATACGCTGTGCATTAAGATTAGATAGCTCACAGGTTCTTCCCCGTTGAAGGAACACAGAACAAAAATGCTGAATTTTAAAAATGTAAATATTTTGTCTTTTTATGTGCTATTAAGTGAAAAGCAGGAATTTATGCATTTATAGAAAAAATGCTTAAAATATGTATTTACATAAAAAAATATTTATTTACCTAAAAATCCAAGCCCTAATCATAAGTAACATTTTCACTCTTCCCCTTGTTGCACTGCTACCTACATACAAAAACTATGCTGGAATAAAGAATGGTTGCATAAACAAATTGTCCGACACATAACAACTACACTTGCTTATAGCTCATTCAGCACTGAACACCCCAGTTGATGTGACAGCTTACAAAGGTCTTGCATTTTATCCAACATTTACTGTAAGCATGTTTCATATGCTCTGTTATAGACCCTATAATAATATCCCGTGCTTAAGGCGACACTCCTGAGATAAACACATCTTTTTACCTAATGCATGGATTTTCACGAAACTTTGTGGGAATGTCACCCAAACAAAAGTAGAGATATCACAAACATTTGTTTCATATACAATTAATAGTTTTTCCAAAATATATTTTTTGAATTTTTAATTCCATTTTTTTCATAGATTTCAAATTACATGTTAATGGAAATTTGGAATTAGATAGAAAATACTTGTTTAAAAACACTATGTATCGATTTTTCTGTAAAAAATTTATATAATGAGATATTATAGTACGGTACTAAATTTGTGTAATTTTTTTGTTCAAAAATTTTAGACTTTTAAATCCCTACTACTGGGAAGAATTCTGCAATCAAGAATTCCATATGCAGGTTTCCTAATATAGCTGTGATATATATATACCATACAAATTTTGTTACATTTGGCAGAATATTATGGGAGAAAAATGGGATTTAAATGTAAAATTACAATTGGCGGGAAAATTGAAGCAAAGTTCAAATGACGTTATCTTCCTGATCCATTACCTAGAAGTCACCAGAACCGTATGTTTTTCCTTACTTTTGTTTCTTAGCAGCTTCTGTACGAATATTGGTAATTCTGGAAGCTTGTCTAGTATCTTGATGCACAACTACAAGAGGTTACTTGCGCACGAACTTCACAAAAGTAAGCAGGCTGGCTACCGCCACAGAACTCGCAAGAAAGAAGAAGCATACAAGAATAACAAAACTTCTAGTTGTCGGCATTATTGTAGTGACATCAGGAATACCAATACAAGCATACAATGTTGCTCAATGACAGTAGAGTCAAGTACTGAAATATTAGTCCTTTGCAGGCTTTATACATTCATTCAGAAACATGGTAGATCTTACAGCTTGATTCTGTAGAAATATATGCGGGAGGGGGGGGGGGGCTGTTGGCCCATCCCCGGGATGCATAATTGCCAAGAACAGGGATATTTTATTGATTTGATTGAATGAAAACATGACAATGGCATCATCAATAATCTAACAAGCAGTTCAGCAGATTCCATGCCGATTTCTGCTGTGTGCAGACTGACAAACAAAGCATTATTAAGGTGATAAATTGTTTGAATTCAACGGAATAACTTTGTGACAAGAAAGAAGAAACCCAATCCTTTCAATTTCAGTCATAAAAAAAAAAATCACCAAAATGAACCAAATATCGACTTTTATCTCCGGAGTGTCGCCTTAAATAGTTGTCCTTGAATTTTTTTCATATCAGAAAAATGCATTAAAGAAATGAGACTTATTATTTTATAACAAACAACAATATACTTACCAAACAACACCACATCTCTTTATTTAGCTTCACTTCCTTGGTTCATCCTGAAATTTGAGCTATGGGAATTCGGGTTGGTATTATTCATTGTATGAAAGAATGCAATAGAACAAAATCACCACATTAAAATGAAATGTGACAAGAACTGCACTGCCTTATACCTTAACTGATGATTTATTCACTCTCCCGATTTTTTGAAAGAAAACAAATAAATATATCTATATTGATTAAGAAGTATTCTGTATTTTCTCTCTCTTTTTTTTTTAAATAATACACTGTTAGCTGTGAATTTCAACCAGCAACTGGTGACTTATATAACACTGAATATCCGTAAGGATGCATCTGAGATTTCACTCATTATTAAGGTTTTATTAGTAATTATAAAAAATGAAATACAAGCTTTGTGGTTGCAGTTTTTTTTTAATGTGCAAGCAGGGAAGAATAAAATAAATTTTACAGTGAACTGGAATTCTGTAAAATTCTGATACCAAACTTTGAAATATTGGCTGGCAGAGGAAAGCAAGTACAATATGTAGATTTTTACAGAACTTGGATCATTTCTGTCAGAAGACTGATGAATAACACCGACATACTGGTTGCTACTCCGTAAGAGACTTCAGGTGCTTTTTCAGCCATGCTTCTGAAGATATCTTCAATTTTTTTCTTTTAATATGTAGGTAGGTAAGAGAGTCAGCTAAAATAAACAGTGCTCATTAGCTACACCTTGCAACATTCAGTTCAAAAACAAAATGTAGTTCTGTTAACCTTTAAAAACAAAATCTGGTTTTAAGTATATTAGTTTAATGGGATATCAATTTAAGGGTATGTTTTGATACAAACTGTGTAGCAAGAGCAAATAGCAGCTGGGGGCTGCTTGTTGAAAGCAAGGCGCTATGCAGTGCAGCAAGACTAAGGAACTCGGGAGACCTGGCTCACTCAGCCGCTATTTGAAATAAAAAGAACTTCTACTCTTGTTGCAAGATCGTCAATAAACATCAGAGACTAATCTAATGCAGGTCTATTGAATGGTTGCATAAGATTTTACTTTAAACATCAATTTGTCTTTAATGGCAGAGAAAAATACACCTTGCATTTAAACTTGACATCTTTAAGCTGTAGCCGACGGACAATGCTTATTTGGGCTGACTCTACCAATATGTTAAAGAACACGCGAGAAAAAGTGCCGGAAGATTCTTAGGAAAGACACCCAGTATAAGCAGCCTGTAACAGGTCTCTATTCAATGTGTGTGTCACCATTTGTTGGACATACTGCAGATATCTTCTTTTGTTAATAGAAACGTGTATAAAATTCCAAACAAAAATCAGTTTGGATATCTACAAAGTAACAGCTTCATTTATAGTAGTCAAATGACTTGAACATCTACAGGATAGTACCAAATTAGCCCCACTCATACATCTGATAGTTCAATTAGCGCAACTCAGTAGTAGCATTTTACTGTATACTTGTTTAATAAATGCACTACATGTAAGGCCTTTTGTGTGTCAGACTCACTTGAATATAAAGGGTAATGACAAAGAGGAAAATAAAAAAGGGAAAACTGAAAAACTAGCCCTAATATAAAACACTGTATACAATCCATTGCACTACATATTCATGTAAACCATACACACATACTATCATATACCTGCAATCTGTTCACTTTGTCTTAGGATTTCATTATTTACATTAAATCTGGATATTACCTAATATTTCTTTCACAGTGGACAGTTAGCAAATACAAAAATAAGTGGCAAAAAGCCCTTTATTTATACACCTCATTCCAAAATTTACAGATAATTTAAATTTAATTTGGAAAGTTCATCTTTAGCTCTACTATAATCCAACTGTACTGCGTATCTATCCCACACATTCTCTTGCAATATGATAGAGAACGTGATCTACAGTGAAACAAAAAGTTCAAGCGCAGTAATAAACCACATGGGAAATTCGAAGCACAATGAAACACAGTAGATACATTTGGACACTACAAGGTAATTACCCTTCTTTTCCTTTAACCAATGTTTCGGCAAATTGTCACACAAATACTAGAACAATATGAATCCCAAGATTCAGTAAACAGATCAGAACAACTTAATATTCCCATATTATGATATACAAAAATATTTCTACACATGTTAAGTTGCCACAACTAAATCTCATATGATTGTGCAAATTATAAATTTATTCTGGAGATGTAAAAGTAAGTGAGGTCTGGGATAATTAGATAGTGAACTCTTTACATACTGATAGCGGGGCCATAACTCCCTGTATTGTGCTAGTACAACATACATATCCAAGTTAAGTAACACCTATTCAACAGCAACCATCACACTTAATGGAAATAACACTGAAAGAGCATACTAGAAAGACAGAAGCAATCTAGATCAATGGCATGATTTTAAATATTTTCTGTAGATAGATCACAGACATTTAGAAAATCTCCTAACAGTTTTTATTAAATAATATACAATTGATTCACTGAGGTCACCACCTTAATGCAAAACCAAAGTATTAAATGTGCCAAGTGTTCAGTAACTTGTGGATTTTTCATTCCATTCTAATTTACAGACGTCAATGAATTAATACTTCTATCCACAAACTAAGCTCAAGGAGTTATATCCTTTCATTATTACTGATTATAATGAATTAATCTATGCCTCACTATTGTCAAAATAAAAGCTCAACATAACAAATCTCAGCCTGATCTTAAACATCACAACATCAAGTCACGATTACTTTAACAACTTCATTAAAATGCATATAAAAGAACAACGTACTATCTTCAAGTATAAAGTAATTGATACTATTGAAAAGGATCAACATAAATCAATATATGAATATATATATATTTATTATGGCCTACTCCTTTCCTGTTAACAGACAAAATCACCAAAGTATTTTGAAAGCCTTCCTATCATTATTTTTATTTTGAACTTAATGTGACCTTTCTGTAGCTGAGTGAACAGACTGTAATTAAACTGCATGTATTGTATTGTAGAAGTATCCTATCACCAAGAATTCATTTCAGAAACTAAATAAGCTAAGAAAACACTACTCTTCAGCAAATGCTATTAACTTAAGTAATATAAATCACATTAGCAGTGTGTTCACTCATTCTATTTCACATATTATTCTTACAACACAAAAAATTAAATACGTGAAGACAAAATGTTCACATTGAACATTTCATAACTTTGACTGCTACCATGACAGATCATTTCTAGTCGAAAGGACTAATGGGTTACAGATAAAGATAGACTTTGATGGTATGGCAAGTTTAATTATCATTAATATATTAGAAACAATGCTAAATATGCCTTACATCAACCCTTTCCAAACTATCATTAATAATTACAACAACAAATATATGTATATGGTAGCAGAGAAAGTCATAGCAAGTGAATCCTTGATTTTACTTTTATAGTTTGTCCTTTACCTTGCCCCATCTTCAGTAATAAAGAGCTCAATTGTCAGTCACAACATAAGCAATGATGTTAAGAGATAGCAACGGAACAGCCCATTTACCTGAGCAAATCACATGGCTGAAAGACGTGCAAAGTAGGCGTTCAGTTTCTTTTGTTCATAGTTTTCAAAAGTAGATTGGCTCAGGACTAAAAAAATGAAGTTTTCAACATCAGAAAACTTGACTACTAGGTTCGTTAGTGATTCCTAATTCAAGTCACTAGTTAACATATCCAGAGAATAAACTGCACTTTTTATAAAATTCTTACAATCTTTAAACCACACCATATTTCAAAACTGTAATCATTACAGCAATCCTCTTAATAGAATCACATCTTGGACAAAAAAAACTCTTGCCCAAGTTTAGAAGAGATCTCGAGGAACAACTTGTATACCACCAGCATGATTCGGTACCATTTTGCATACACATTCATTAAATGGCAGTGAACTTAGGTTTGTATTCTCTATAATGTTATATTTCACTCTTCTTTGGACACACTTCATAATTCACAGGATCACTTCAATAGAAAAATCATTACACCCCACCACTTTGCAGATTTATTTTTAGCCCATAAGAGAAACTTTCTTGAAGCATCACACATAGATAGTTTGGTTCTACACAGCTCATGTTTACTCATTTCTAAGGCCGCTTTCATACAGCTTCAACAAAAACTTGCAAAGAATGCTGTATTTATGGTTACTTTATCTTCAATCAATGATTACTTCTTAACCCTTTTGAGAATTCATACCAACAAACCCAAAGAGAGATACACATAATAAATCTTTCTTGAAAAGAACGGTAGGATTCGATACATATCTAGACTGTATTGACTTTTCACTGCATGAGATCACAGGGCATGCCTCAGACAATGCACCATTATTTATGGGCCAAATCAAACAGCAACAATAAACATAAAATAACATCTAGAAATCTTTCTAAGAAGAAATGAGAGAGAGATATTGAACAAAATGCAACCTAACTTACAGAAGTTACAACATAAAACCTGGGCCACATGAATAAGGCAGTTTTATCTGGAAGCTCTTACAATTCTAGCTGATCCAATATTTATCATCCTGAGATAACATCCCACTGTATTCATTTATTATCAATAAGGCAGGGAAAGGAAGGAGAAAAAGAACAGATTCTTCTGGAATAACAAAGAAATGTCATCACTTGCGTTTCCTAACTTGATGATGACTGTAGTGTCCACCAAAACCGACAGAAGCATTCGAAGCATCCTGGCTGTTTTGGCATGGTGGCAGGTGGTACAAGGTTGAGGGCCCTGGTGCGGCCTGATCCCACCAATGCACTACGGATGATGGGGGAGGGACCTGATGAAGAGGAGGCTGATGGTGGTTCAATATATACGACTGTGGCACGTACGATGTCGATGGCGCTGGAAATTGCGGATGCAACATTGGTGGTTGCGTCAATACCAATGGAGTCTGTGTTTGAGTCTGATGGTGCAGAGTCATAGTTTGTGGTGGTGCAGTCCACACTACTGCACCACTGCTGGGGCCAGGTGGGCCCCATAGTATCTGCTAGCAGCGCCGATTACGCCAATGGTTCAAATAATCTTGATAACTCACAGATATCTTCTCACTCTGGTAACGGGTTAACTTGATTGCACGACGGATATCTGGTGTCACTGAACCTTTGTAACCACCCTTGCGCAGCAACGAATCAATCGTTTGGATCTGGTCCCAGCCTGGTACAAACATGTTATTTTAAAAACAAAACATCAATCATCTGTGGAGAGCACAATAAAATAAAATACTTCACACAAAGGAAAGTAATGACAGATGGAAAGCAGCAACTTGCAACATTAAGTGCTGACTCAATACACAATACTGTTGATGTGTAGCGATTTGAAGCTATTCTTTTTTCAGTGTTGCCTTTACAAATTAACTTTTTGTAGCTTTTCAGTCGGTCAACACGATTGTGCCCAATGAATGGACGGGGTACAATATACCAATATATAAAGACACTCTTGGAATAATTTACATGTATTAATTAATATTCATAATTAAATGGGGCAATTTAGGATTACACGTTTCAACCCCCAAGTGCTATCATCAGATTCTGATCACCGAGTTCAAATTTATAAAAACATTTTCACTAATGTAAATTCACTATTGTATTACAATAGTATAGTTAGGTGAAATTTTGATTGATTCGCTCAAATCTTGTCTGCGTTATTTTTTTGTGTGAATTACGTAACGGTGTATATGCAGGTGTATACAATTTAGAATAATACACTGTATTACACTGTAAACAATAATAGAATAACAAGTTTTAGCATACACTAGAAAATATAATTATATGGTCCAAAAAACGAGGAGAGAGAGAAGATATACGGAAAGAACTGGGAGTACAGAAAGAAAATGACAAACTGGAGCAAAACAGATTGAGATGGTCTGGACATGTCAAACGGATGAATGAAATAAGGCTACCAAGACGAGCACTGGAACGACGGATGACAGGGAAGAGAGGACAAGGAAGACCAAGAATGCGTTGGATGGACTCGGTGAAGAATAGCATTAGAAAATGGAACCTGGATTGGAACACAGTGTCGGAAGAGGAATGGTGGAACGACAGAACTAAGTGGAAGGGAATCATATTTGACCCTACCCGGTGTCAGCTGTAAAAGGGGAAATGAAGATGAACTAATACATGTAATTTTGTCCAGGAGTGTATTTATACATTGGTATATTGTACCCCGACCATTCATTGGGCTCAATTTTGTTGACCGACTGAAAAGCTATAAAAAGTGAATACTGTTGATTTTCTTAGTTTCTGAACTATTATATTTTATAAACAATCAGAAATATCCATTCATCAACCAGCTTTGGCGTTTAAAGGTCAAGAAATATTGAATTCACTTCTTCATAAAGTATTGCTTTTTACCAGTTTATTAATTAGAAACATGCATACCAAAATATTACTGTATCAAGATAGCTCAATCAGGGTAGTGATTTTAGTGTTTAGTTACAAAGAAGCTGAGGAGAGACAAACCAAGTTAATCTTCAAACAACTTTTGATCTTAATAGCAAAGGTTTACATTACTTAAAATTTTCTTCTTCTTCTTTTAAGCTAAGTTACCGAGCTGGCAGTTCGGGAAAATTCAGGGTATTTAGGAATTTGACAGAATTTATTTGCTGATTCAGTACACTTTAAAATTGAATTGATGAATCAGAGGTGTAACTGAGTCAGCATTCTTAAGGCATAAAGTATTCATCAAAATGTCATAGCAACAAACCTATTTTCTATAAACAGCAGTCAAATGCATGCTCCTTTACAATAGCTTGGATAAAGTTCAACTGAATTTTCACAAGCATAAGTAGCATGAAAAAATTCTTTTGGAACCCCCTGTACCCATGGCCTCCCCAAATATATATATTTTTTGTACATATGCTTCTTAAACCCCTCCGTCCTCCCTTTCAGATGCTTAACTATACCAAATTACAGGCTTCTAGCTATTAGAAAATGGGGCAATTAGCAAATATTTATAGCTTTCGCTCCCAAGTTTTTGGACTTGTAGATTACAATTTTCTACAACTTCATTAATTATATTAAAAAAAAAAGAATATTTTGTCTGTATAGCGATGGTAGGTGGTGGTCAATTCCTCAGTTTAGGGGATGCGAAAACTCTATCATGTAGCCCCGTGGACTTTGGATGCGTGTAGAATCTGATAATCTGTGTTAATTGTGATGGCTGTATTAGTTGTATAGAGATGCACAGCTATATATATTGAATTGCAGCATATTCATGTAGCTAGAAAATTAAGATTGTGTCCCTAGTCCTCCAGACTGCGGTTTATTTTTTTCCTGATTTTTCTTAGTACCCTTTGGTATCCAATGATACCAAATTTCAGCGGTTTAGCTCTTGAATATTTTGTCTGTATAGCGATGGTAGGTGGTGGTCAATTCCTCAGTTTAGGGGATGCGAAAACTCTATCATGTAGCCCCGTGGACTTTGGATGCGTGTAGAATCTGATAATCTGTGTTAATTGTGATGGCTGTATTAGTTGTATAGAGATGCACAGCTATATATATTGAATTGCAGCATATTCATGTAGCTAGAAAATTAAGATTGTGTCCCTAGTCCTCCAGACTGCGGTTTATTTTTTTCCTGATTTTTCTTAGTACCCTTTGGTATCCAATGATACCAAATTTCAGCGGTTTAGCTCTTGAAGTGGGACAATTAGTATTAAGTGAGGGAGTCGTTGGGGGCTTTTCTATTTATAATATATTTGCTTAACATAGCACTGATCTGCTTTGACACTAACTGCCTTTAATGGACATGTTACTCCTTTGCTGTCTCTATTAAATAATACTCAAGGATCAAGATTTATTTGTGTTTTAACACCATCAAATTCACAAAAATATACCATATTTTTGGTTATAATTTTGGTTTTGGTGCATATTGCGCAAGCTATGAAGTGGTCCTGGTCCATGCAATGTAAACTTTAAAATATAGTCAAAATGAGGACCCTGTTGGTGTGATTAAAAAGCAGGTTCCTAGTATGCATAGACTCCACCCCCACTTCCCTTAAAATGGTCCTAAAAGTAATTTTACTTTCTAAAACTCTACTTGGGAGGAACTTGTGCTTATTTATCACTTAGATGTGTAGTATGAAAAATTATTCTATTACCATACAAGGCCCACAAAACGCCACTCAGTTTGTGGTACATATCGTTACAGTGATGATCCTGTGAAGTAAGTTTAAAAGTGATTTGTTGACAAGAACAGCGGAAACATCAAGAGTGCCAAATTATTAATTGTTAATTGCTGTCACAGCCGGCCCCGGGTTCGATTCCCGGCTCCGTCAGGGATTTTAGAAACCGACGTGAGGGCTGGAACGTGGTGCACTCAGCCTCGTGAGGACAATTGAGTAGCTGTCTGACAGTGAGGCAGCGCCCCGATCACAAAACCAAGATTAACAGCCGAGGGGACCCGATGCGCTGATCACGCGTCACCCCAATATCTGCAGGCGAAATGGCTGGGCAGCAGTCGCTTGGTAGGCCTAGGCCCTTCACGGGCTGTAGTGCCAGGGGTTTAATTGCTGTCACACCCTCAATATAACCTGAACTTTATTTAATTAATTATTATGTGCCTGTTCCAGTAAGTTTTCAATCATATCAACAGTACGATATAACATCATAGGATGGAAAGCATGTAGTTTAGTAAACGGAGGTACTGTATATGAACAACACTTCAAGGCTTTAAACTTTTCCAATCTCCCTATGTATCTAAACATTATAAACATATAATGAATTTTCTCAGGATTAACTATTTTTAGGCCATAACTACATACAGGCAGTTAAATTAACATTTCATTTGAATTATTTCTTCTGAGTTAGGATTTGTAAACAATGTTTCACCTAAAACTATGCTATTGATCTTTAAAGAATATTCATAGTATTATTTCTTCGCTGGTTCATAAACAATGCACAACCGTCTAATTAGCATTAATAAATATAAATATAAGGAAATGAAGATCAGTTTCGATTAGGCCCCAAACACAAAGGAGTGTATGTTGACTGTCTGGCGTTTGAGGACGACGTAGCCATAATTGCAAGCAACACCAGTTCAGCAATCGGGAAGATAAACCATCCTAAACAAACAGCAGAGAAAGTAGGACTACTTCACTAACATCAGTGAAGGTCCAGAATGGTTGTTCACAGACCATGGAAAGATTCGAAGAGTCAAGACGTTTAAATACCTGGGTGAAGTAATCCAAGAGAATGGGCTAGAACAAGAAGCGACCAATATCCGCATCCTGAAACTAGAGCGAGCATTCCAACTGACTAAAAACATCTACAATAAGAAGATGCTAAGTATAGGAGCCAAACTAAGGCATTACAGCACTGTTGTCAGACCAGAAGGTTTATATGCTTCGGAGACCCTGTGTATGAATCTGACAGGACAAGTCAATCAGCTACTTAAAAGAGAACGCAGACTACTACGGAAGATCTTTGGCAATAGATGGGTTGACAGACAGGTTCAACTGATATCAAATTAAGTATACAGCAAGATGGAACCGATAACAACAACAATTAGAAAACGAAGATTGCTGTTTTATGGGCACATCTTCCGTATGAATAATGACCGGCGCACAAAGAAAATCTGGAATTTTCTTAAACCAAATATCTCAAAGTTGAAATGGTTCCAAGAGTGTGAGAAAGATATGAGACAGGTGGGCATTACAGAGGATAAAATCAAAGACAGAAATAGTTTCAGAAGGATGGTGAAAAGCTATCAGGGGTTTATGGTGGAGGCAGAACCCAGTAGACGAAGAGGCCTTTTGACAGAGGATCGGAAGAATAAGCTTTTTTTTTTTTTGTCGTGTGGCCTCCTCGGAGGCCGAGTGCAGGTCTTTCTATTCGACGCCCGTGGGCAACCTGCGCGTCGGGATGAGAGATGGAATGGATGAAGGTGAATGAATGAAAATGGGCAAGGATGTGGAAGGAATCGGCCGTGGCCTATCAGAAGGTACCGTCCCGGCATTTGCCTGGTGTTGAAAATGGGAAACCATGGAAAACCATTTAAGGGACGGCCGAAGGTGGGGCTCGAACCCACGCGTCTACCGAGTCAGCAGAGAGCTCTGTCCCATGACCTAACGCTGCGCTTTAGCCAGCTGAGCCACTACTGTCGGTAATAGAATAAGCTGATAGATGGGCTCAAGAGATACTTGCAAGTTGTCAAAGCCGGCAAACGAACAAGACGCAGACACTGAAATGAGAGTGGTTGTTAACACGCAGTCCATAGAGGCTCAAGTCGACGGTTAAAAAAATAAAAATATATATAAGTTGTTGACAGACTATCCAACATGACTTAGAAAAGGAAAATATTAGTCTAATAACTTCTAAATTCCTTAATTCTGTCCCCGAGTCACTTTATCAGTAGAAGAGTGGCCTACTTCTTGACCTGTCTAAAGCTTTCAATATGAAAAAATTATGAGATACTAATGGATGAACTCAATCGATATGGTATCAAGGTATTGCTGGTAATAGGCTTCAGGCATATTTAAATAATGCCAACAGATAGTTAAATTATAAAGTATAGAAAATACAACAAATATGCTTCTAGTCAAATGTATGTTTCTAAAGTGTGGCATTAAGCAAGAGTCCATTCTAGGGCCACTACCTTTTCTCCTCTATCTACTTGACTTGCCATCTCAGATACCTGCAATTAAAGCTGCATTATTTCCAGACGATATGAGTGTTTTAATGATAGGTGAAAATGGTACTGAATTTAAAAAACAGCGGAGGAAGTAACTACTGTAACATGAGAACTATCCTTGTGGTATTTAGATCATAGGCTTTTGAAGCTGGTGTCAAGTTTACCATCTAGGCGTTTATGTCAATGAATGTCAACTCGTATTTCGGTTGTCATTGCAGCACCCTTCATTATTGAGTCCATCTCCATGTCTGTTCTCATACTAATCAAGACAGGAGTTACATCTCCATCATGTCTGAACCCAATGGTAATTACTATATCCATATAAGTTTTGATGAATGGTAGATTGAAACAAACTTAAGCAAGAACAAAATAAGACACTTTCTGGTAGAAGATACCATAATGCTCATTAAACTACAAATGCAGCATAATTGGAGAGAAATTAACATTGTTTTACCTAACATAATGACACAGGTATGCGACCATTAAACTTCGAACAATGGTACTTACTAAGATGATTTCAGTACTGTCAATCTCAACTATACCAGGCCCAAAACAACTGTGAACATGAGGGAGGAGCCAGATTCACGCGCTCACCCGTGCCAACCAATTGCATAGTGCGGCGTTGCCTAGTTAACTACGCACTTTGGGCTCGCTGTGCCGTACGAAATATGTATTTTTCTCCACGCACGAAAATCATTAAATATCCAATTATTTGGATGAACCTACAGTATGTTACAGAGCTAAACATTTTAAAGCTAACAGTCCAAACCCCGTGACCCTACGACCAGCCGTTCGGGAGATAGCATCTGTCCTTGAACTGAAGGGATAATTAAGAGTGAAGAATGGTTAAGTGTTGAAATATTTAGTTTCGCTGGGGAAGATAACGAAGAGTGACAGCATTGCTGTATTAATTCAGTAGTGGAGCTTAAAGAAGTTAGTGCTGTGAGCTGAAGTTTTGAACTCATAACAATGTTCCTTAGCAGCCGAGTGGCAGTTGAACAGCCAGGCAAGAAATATAATTTTCATGGTATATGACCTTTTAAAGATTCTTTCGAATACAGAAATACGTGAAAACACAAAATCTGATAACCTGTGTTGTGGTGGTTTCGGAAATTATGTTTTTTGTGTGTCATTGAGTTGAATAAAACTCACCACTTCACAGTTTTACCTCACGAGGTATAGTGTACCCTGTTCTAACCCTGAGACCAGAACTAAATGTCTTGATTGAGCCGTGAATCGAATCTGGACATCATGGGTGACAGCCAGAGTTGTTGTTCTTGTTGTTGATTGTTTTAGGGGCTTTGCGACATCGTGGTCATGTAGCCCCTTGTATTTGGGTGTGTGTGGAATTTGTCTAATAATCTGTGACACTGTGATGTCGGTACTAGTGTGTATATTTGTAATTGAGGTAGGATTTGCGTATGAAGCGGCCGTGGCCGTACGTTAGGTAACATCCCGGCATTTGCCTGGAGTAGAAGTACGAATCCACAGAAAAAACACTTCCATGATGGCTGAGGTAGGAATACAACCTACATATTCCCAGGTTTGCACCACGAGGCTGAGTGTACCCTGTTCCAGCCCTCAGACCAGAATTACATTTCTTGGGAATCGTACCCGGGACTCCGCGGTGACAGCTAAGAATGGGCAGCAATGTGCTAGCCAGTACACCACAAGGTGGTCTCCAATAAACGAAAACTGATCCCAACAAATTGTTTTCACTATTTCTATTACCTTATAAAGGGCCAACATGCAGTGTTACTCAGAATGGCTTGGCATGTAGATTACGTCATGTGATATAATAACGTAATATTGTTGTTTTATTTGAGGGGCTTGGACATATTGGTACTCTACCCCCGTGTACTTGTCTGAAAATCTGGGTTACTGTGGTGTCGTTATTAGTGCGTGGGTATTTGTATTCTGGTGAGGACTGGGAAGGAGGAGGCCGTGGCCTTAAGTTAGGAACCATCCCGGCATTTGCCTGGAGTAGAAATGAGAAACCGCTTTCAGGATGACTGAGGTAGGAATCTATTCCACATCTTCCTAGTTTTGCCTCACGAGGTTGAGCGAACCCTGTTCCAGCCCTCAGACTAGAATTAAATAGCTTGGCAGAGCTGGGAATCCAACCCGGGACCATCTGGGTGGCAACCAAGAATGCTGGTCGCTACACCAGAAGGTGGTCACTTTCACGAATAACGTTTGTGTGGCATCTTATATCTGGCTCATATCACATTGTGCACACTCCGTTGTGAGCATAGATATTCGTAGGATTAGGCCCCCCATCTCGTACATGCACTTACATTCGGAGCGCCTTGTGTTCACGGAGAAGGTCCTGCGTATACTGCGAGTGTAGAGCTGTGTCGTCTCCGCAAGTCTCACTGTGGCAACAGTGTTCAGCTGGACGCACGCTACTGGGCGAGCCCATGTTCACAGTTGTTTTGGGTCTGGTATAGTTAAGTGCTTTGTGTCTACAATGCAAGTGTTTTAATACAAGTTGACCAATAAATTTTATTCACATTAAAAACTTGAAAATTTGTTGGAGGTCAACATGAACACCTTTATGCTACTGATTGCCAGGTACATTTGTTGCAGTGAAAGTTGTTTTGAATGACAGATGCGTAATTGTACTTACCGCCCCACATAATCATTATGTTTACTGCTACTGTATAGGCTGTGCCTCAGTTGAAACCAAGAAGAGGGAAAATTCATAACTCTCCATATGGCATTAAATCTTTATTTAATCATAAAAATACAAATTAGTATATGTAAATCAAATGCACTAATATCTATGCACTATGACGTTGGTAACAACTGAATAATTTAATCTCTTTGCTGCATTATCATCATATGGCTTACCTGAAGCACAGTTATCTCAAGGAAAATGTTTAATAGGTACCTGAAACATGAGATGGATAGTTTAACAGTGTTTTAACTTACAATATAATGAACAGTCTGATATCAAATAAACATGGAAAGAAATATACCTCACCTTAGTTTATAGATGCTACAGTTAACTTCTGCTCATCTTGCATCATCCTCATAAGATTGAATCCAATCCTTTGTTGACAATATCTGCTTTTAAAATGGAATAGTTTTTGGTAGTTCTGGTATAGCCTTACAAGACTGAACCCTAAGATTAATGAATCATTCACAAATTATGAGAAGAACAAGATATTTCAGTCTTTCAAATGACAGTTTTATGAACCTACTTTCCCAATACATTCAGTACGAAAACTCCATGTTAACAGTCTCACAGATGCATCTACAGGTTGTAGCAATGATGCCCTCCCAGAGTTATCACTAGGCTGGAATTAATTTTGCTAGGGCATTTATTATTCCTCATTGAGATGTTCACGAAAGGAGGTACCAACACCAACATACCGCAAAGCAAAGGCAGAGCACTCACAAGTATTTCCCACACATACCTGATTCACTCTATCAGTTCATTGTTCAGCCAACCATATATAAATTTCACAAAGGAGTTTGGGCTTCTAGACAATGTCTTTCTTTTAAAAACTATGTCTTGTAGAACAGATGGCTAATAGTACCATACAGCTCTGCCTATTGTTTGTGCTAATAATCTTTTTCTCTCTTTGGTTTCTATATTGGAATCCATCTGCACAACAAAAATTGTGTGTACTGGATCAACATTAATAATCTGTCCAATAAGCTCGAAGAATCTAACACAAAAAAATGGAGTCTTACATCTGTCGGTAGTCAAACACTTCTGAGATATGATTGCCGCTGAATAAGGCTGCACCACTGTTTGTTTATTCAAGTTTTTGTAGGCTAGCAAGGAAAATGACGGACTGCTGCACCAATGCAAGCACAGCACTGGCTGTAAACAACACATATTACCAAACTTGGCCATTGGCAATCATATTTCAAATGGGTTATAACTAGAGAAATTCCAAGATGGAAACAATCTTGGCAGTTAAATTCTACATTCCTGTGGCAGAGAGATCATACTTTCTCTATAAATAACAATTGAATAACCCACTTTCTCGTCACCTTTGATCTTCTATCTGGGTCCCAAAGCCTTGAATCTGGATATTGGTGAACATGGAATGACTCCAAGGCATCTGTGTTCACCTTAGGACCTCGCTTTATATCTTAATGTATCTATGGATGAGGGAATATGGATATCATTTAGATCCAGGACCATTCAGAGGCCGACAACCAGATCTACCTCATGACATTACAACCGGCTGTATCTAACAGTTGTCGTACCTCTGGCGACATTGGAGATTAAAATGCTTAACACTGAATGCACATAGGTTGCATATGTTAAGAGCATTTGTTGGTGCCTAGAAATAACAAAGCAAGAATACACATGTATACATACATGAGTCATTCCCCATCAAATTGCACACCGACAAAACATTTTTTCGCAGTTGGTCGATTGATGTAAAAGTTCATTCCAGACATCATATAAGGATGGTCGTTTCCAATCTCCATAACGAATTGCAAGCATGATTGTGGCGCTGCTGTCTGCATGCCAAGGTCAGCACTATGGGGGTATATACAAGCCATTTGATAGTACGTCTGCCCAGCATACGTGGGTGTCCAGCTGCAACACTGCCAAAGCAAATTAAACTGTATTGGGGTGAGAAGGCTATTTAACAGCCCTTTCCAAGTCTAACTATAGCTTTTCTGCTTCTATAGATGTGTCCAAGGAGCAAAAGTTTTCTACATCAAAGAAAGGGATTAGCTTTGTGTTGAATTAGAAGGGAGAGGCTTATACAGGATTAATTCCAAAAGTAAAGAAGCAGGCAAATTCATGACCTGCAATTAACTGTATTCCAGCCATGATGAGGAAAGTCTAAGCTCTTGATTGTGGTAGTAATCCAACCTCACAATGAACCATTACAAGCAAGCTGAGAAAATCATTCAAAAAATGTCACCATCATCAACAGCGATTTGAATTTCAGAAGAGCGTCACAAATAAACTAAATCACAAATTGGATCATATTTCTGCGTCACATGCTCGGTAGGAAGGTGTTTGAGAAGTATCTCTCTGGAGAAAGAGGAAATACTAATTTTGGTTGAAGCATATGTCTGGATGAAACGAACAATGCACTATTTACTACCATCGAAGGGTAATATATTTTCAAATATGAACTTGGAATTATTTCTTTAAGGGTTTATGATTATAGATTGAAACCGTTTATAATGGGAAGTTACCTATTAAGTGTTTTGCTAAAAAAAAAGTGAAGTCCCACTCTACACAGTAATTTGGATATTGGCAGACACTGTAGAGCTGATAAAGTTGCCACTGACACAAAGAGCAAAAGGGGTTTGATCCTAGACCCAATGAAACAGTACAATTAGCAAACCATACACTGTACCTTAACAAGGAGAAAGAGGCTATTTCCTGACCATGCATACCTTTCCGAAGTATATAATGTGCCTGAAATTGCATGGCGAGTGAAAGTCTGCCTTTTTTTTTTGGAGCTAGGGGAGCCACTTTCATGTTTGTGATAAACATCCTGAAAGAACTAGGCATCAATGAAAGTGAAATTCATAATATTTGCAATAGTGTGACAATATATTCAAATCTCATATCGTCCCCCCTCTGGCAAACTAGCGAAAGTGAAAATTCTTCATTTTACAGGAGAGCTAAAACAAGTTTCATCTACTTGTATAAAATCCAGTTATTTTCTTTTTCGGTCACTTTTAATACTCAGTAGACTGGTTAACCAACATGTTTATAGGGTGCATTGATGTTAGCTCTTGTCTTAATTTTAAGGGCCTAAATGGCAGTTTCGTTACTTTGCCAGAGTGATTTTATCTTATTATCTCTAGTATTACTGTTCCTAAGTATCGAATCTGCAATACAATTACAAAAGAAACAATTATTTAAATTAATTTTTAGACCATTAGACTTCCATTTAAAGAAAAAAGTCTAAATTCCAATAATTTTCTTCAATAATTGAACACAATAAAACACCAGAAGTTCCGTGACGAACTAAAGAGCCTACTTTTCTTAAAATGTAAGATTCATGCCAATGATTAATCTATATGGACCTATCTAGAATAATGTCGAAATTAAATTGGTAATATCGAAATTTCTAATTAGTTCGAAATATACGTGGTATAATGTAGCCTAATAAAGCAGTAGAGTTGGCAGCCCTGGTGACTGAATATATTCTTAGGTCCATCTCTTAAGGTTAAGAATACAAAATTTGGTTGAAGTCCAATGGATAGCATGGACGTTACATACAGTTAGACATTGGATCTATCAACGTGCGTAAAATCATGTTGGCAACAATGTCATGCATGTGTTGGTCAGAAATAATCTGAAATATTATGATCTCTTGTTGTGCCAATTTAGGATGAAATCCATTTGTTAGTATAGAAGTTACATGTAATTTTAAATTTGACCTATCATGTTGGCAGCATTGACGTATATTAGTTGCTCCAAATTAATCTAGAATGGCAGGTACTATACGTGCACAAAGTTTAGAGCTGTTGGATTACATACTTTCTGATATATTGATAATAGAGTAAGAAAATAGAGACAGCCTTTATTAACAGTTGGCAGCCCTAGTGGCTCTTAAGAGTACGCTCAGTCATATCTGTTTATATAAAAAATTTGGTTGAAATCCAATTGATAGTGTAGAAGTTAAATGCATTTAAAAATTGGACCTATCAGCAGGCTTAGAATTATTTTGGCAACACTGCCATGTGTGGCCTCCTGGAAATTAAACTGAAATATTATCTATATGTGTGCCAATTTTGGAATAGCTCCCATGCATACCTTCCAAGATATCCAACATGGAGCTCAAATTTCAACTGAGGTTTTTCAGCAGTTGGTAGCACTGACATAATTTTCACAAATGGGCTGGAGATATTCAGATATATTTTATATATTTACTCATACGAAATTTGGTTTAGATTTCTGCGGCCATTTAGGCACACAGACAGAAGGACAGACACACATTTGTCCGGATCAATCTCATAAGTCTACTTTTTCCTAATTTTTGCAAAATGTGAAAAGTAAGCTAATTACAATAAATTAATAACTTACATAAATTAGCATACCACAATCTACTCAAAATCTGATTCTTCTGAAACATCAGGTTCAGGGAGTGTATCTCTCACTGTTTCTGATGACGGAAGGGTTTCATAAAATGCATGATAAGCCTTTGGAATTTGCAGGTTATAGAAAAGATTTTTCTGATACTTTAATTTTGCACCGGAGATGCAGAATCTTGCAGGGTAAGGTTTCACTAATTGACAGTCTGATGGGCGGCCTTTTCGGTTCCTGAGAACGAACCTTTGTATAACGAAACCAAACAGTTTTCGGAAAGGCAAAGGATTCTTACCTTCAACCGATATAAAACTGTTCTTTTTCGGGCTGAAATCTATAAAGTCAGTGTGCACCAATAAAGAAACATTGCAGGGTGCTGGATTCTTGCATGCATTTCGGATCTGTTGGAACCCATCCTTCAGGAGTGCACACCAGGAGGTTCTTTGCAGACGTATATATTGTTTGATGAATAGAATCACATTCCATTAAAATGTGCCCTGGCTCAAAATAAATGTGATCAATCTGCTGGAGCTTTTGGTGTTTCTTGATTGTTTCTAGACACATACAAACAAAGTTGGCATATTTTTGTTGTCCCTCGCAGCTATCTGACATCATTACATTCTCAATATCAGGCGAATCGCACATCCGTTACTTTGCTGTAGTAAACATTGTAGTATGCTATTGTGATGACTACGGCAAACTAACCAAAGTGTAGATTCGCTACTTTACCATTGTCAAAATCCCATTGTATGCAGTTTCGTAAATAAAGAAGAGCTAATTGTTGCCAAACGGAACGAGCTACAGATACAATACTTTGCCAGACTGTAGATCTTATATTAATAGTGTTACGTGCCACCCCCTAGTGGCACTTATGTTAACTGGATTACGGTGGGGGTACAAAGCACAACACCAATTACAGCTTAAAGAAATAATTAACTTTATTGCGGCCAGAAAATTACACTAGTCAGCAAATACAAGCAATTAGGAGCCTTATTCCAGTTTCCTCAAATCTCTTCCTTATGCGCTCTTGGCCCCTTTCACTTGCAACAGACCACAGAAGTTAATCCGTCCTAATGAGTACGGTGGCCTTGACAGAAACTACCTGTTCCTCTCATTTATGTTCTCCGACCACAATTACTTACGATCACTTGCTGCAGGCTATTTCGCTGTCCACAAGCTGGGAGAAACAATGTCACAGGATTTCGTAACTCGCACAGCATTTCGTCACCACACTTCTGTCGCACAAGATAATCGCTCGCACTAGCTCGTAAAACACAACAACAACTGCTTCACGGGTCACTCTTATATAGCAGGCCGGTGACTCAATAAATGGTTCTAGATCCATCCAGAGTCCACGGCTTCTCGAGGTTTCCACTGCTGGTCCAGTCACGAATCTTCTGGACTATCCCTTTGTCTGTAGTAGCCCTGTTGCATAAGGCGCGCGCAATACAGGAGGCAAGCCACAGCCCAGCCCCTGGGGCAGTTGTGACTCAAGCAGCGAGCGATGACACAAACTCACAGCCGTAACACCACCCCCTTCCTAAAAAGGCTGATCGTCCCGATCAATCATTGGTCCGTCTGTGTCCCTCCGTAGGCTGCCAGGCGATCTCGATGCACGATCTTCATCTTCGCCCTCGGGCTCCGCTGGATCCTGTAGACGACATCGTTGATCCGTTTCACGACTTGGTACGGGCCCTCCCAGGACTTCTGCAGTTTGGGTGACAGGCCTTTCTTCCGTAATGGGTTGAAGAGCCAGACCAGGTCGTCCTCGTGGAATCCGCCGGCATCCGTCTGCTGGTCGTATCGGGTCTTCATTCTGTCGGTCTCGATCCGCAGTTTCCTCCTCGCGAACGCGTGCACGTCCTCCAGTTGGTCGACCAGTTCTTGACAATACTGGCTTACCGGGATCGGATCATTCCCAGGTCGGCCAAAGGCAAGATCGACAGGTCGACGGAGCTCCCTCCCAAACATGGCCCGGGCTGGTGTGCACCCGGTGGCTTCATGCACGGCGGCGCGGTAGGCCAGGAGAAATAGTGGAAGATGTTTGTCCCAATCCCTCTGGTGCTCGCTGACGACTATTCGAAGATGGTTCTCGATGGTGCGATTGAATCGCTCTACCATCCCGTCGGACTGAGGGTGTAGTGGCGTTGTCCTTGTCTTCCGGATTCCCAGCAGCTGGCATAGGTTCTGGAACACCTGCGACTCGAAGTTCCTCCCTTGGTCGGAGTGCAGCTCCAGGGGTACTCCGTACCGGCTGACGAATTCCTTCACCAGGGTCTCTGCGATCGTCGCGGCTTCTTGGTTAGGGAGCGCATACGCCTCCGGCCATTTGGTAAAGTAGTCGCTGACGACTAATATGTAGCGGTTCCCTGCCTCGCTTAACGGGAATGGCCCAGCAACATCGATGGCCACTCTCTCCATGGGGCCGCCCACGTTGTAGGTCTTCAGTGGACCCCGTCGTCTTCGTCCTGGGCCCTTGCTGGCTGCGCAATCGTGGCACCTCGCGCAGTGGTTCTCCACGTCTGTTCGGCATCCGATCCAGTAGAACCGCTCTCTCAGCTTCTCCAGGGTCTTCTTTATCCCTAGGTGTCCACCAGATGATCCTCCATGAACTTCCTTCAGGACTTCCTCCGTCATAGCCTTTGGAACGACGACTTGTTCCCGAGATGTCTTCCCGTCGGTGCTCTCCCAGGTACGGCAGATGAGGCCATCCCTTACAATCAGCGAGTCCCACTGTGCCCAGTAGGACTTAAACTTTGGGCTGCAGTCACTCACAATGTTCCACCCGGGTCTGGGGACACAGGCCCTCTTCCATTCGGCTATCAGTCCCAGGTCATCATCCTCTGCTTGTGCCCGCGTGAAAGATTCGCGGCTCCAGTTCCCTTGAAGTTCCACAGTAGTCCGTCGGCACAGTATCCCGGTGTTCTCCTCCCTTCGGGCACAGAAGGTGCAGTCTTCAGGGCACGGTCTTCGTGACAGGGCGTCGGCGTTAGAATGCAGTTGGCCTTTCCTGTGCTGAATCTCAAAGTTGTACTGTTGAAGCCTCTCTAACCACCGCGCGAGTTGACCCTCGGGCTGCTTGAAGTTCAGGAGCCACCGCAGGGATGCATGGTCGGTCCTGATGAGAAATTCTTGCCCGTACAGGTACTTGTGGAAGTGTTCAATGGTCTTCACGATGGCGAGCAGCTCCTTCCTGGTGACGCAGTAGTTCCTTTCTGGCTTTGACAGGGCCTTGCTGAAGTAGGCCACTACTCTCTCCTCGCCGTCCACTACTTGCGACAGGATTCCCCCTATGCCAAAGTCGCTGGCATCGGTATCGACGATGAACCTTGTTCCAGGTCTGGGGTAGGCCAGAATAGGTGCGGTGCACAGAGCCTGCTTGAGTTGTTCGAAGGCACTGCGGCATTCTGCTGTCCACGTGAAGAGTTGGTCCTTCTCAGTCAGTCGATGTAAAGGTTTGGCGATGTCGGCGAATCCCCTCACGAAACGACGGTAATAAGTGCAGAGTCCCAGGAAGCTTCGTAGTTGGGACTTGTCCTTCGGGACTGGCCACTCCCTCACAGCTGCGGTCTTCTCTGGGTCAGTGCGCACCCCTTCCTCGGAGACGATATGCCCAAGGTACTGGACCCGCTTCTGGAAGAGCTGACACTTCTTGGGGCTCAACTTCAGCTGGGCAGCCCGTAGCTTCAACAAGATCTCCTTCAGGTTGCTGTAGTGCTCCTCGAAGCTTCTCCCCAGAACGATGACGTCGTCTAGGTAGACCAGGCAGGTCTTCCAGTGTAGTCCCCTCAGAATGGACTCCATTAGCCTTTCGAAGGTCGCAGGGGCGTTGCACAGACCGAATGGCATGACGGTGAACTGCCAGAGCCCGCTGCCCACAGAGAACGCAGTTTTCTCGCGGTCCTTAGGGTGGACCTCCACCTGCCAGTAGCCACTCTTCAAATCCAAGGTGGAGAACCATCTCGACCCTGATATGGTGTCCAGGGTATCGTCGATCCGGGGTAGAGGGTAGCTGTCCTTCTTCATGACGTCATTCACCCGCCTGTAATCCACGCAGAACCTGGTGGAACCGTCCTTCTTCTTCACTAGCACGACCGGAGAACTCCAAGGACTATGTGATGGCTCGATCACCCCTTGCTCCTTCATCTCTTCTACCATCCGGTCGACTTCGGCTTGCTTGGCGAGCGGGACTCGTCGGAATGGGGCCCTAATCGGTGCGCTGTCCCCAACGTCAATTCTGTGCTGGACCAAGCTTGTCCTGCCGAAGTCTTTGCTCCCCACGGAGAAGACGTCCTGGAATTCGCGTAACAGGTCCTGAAGTTGGCGTGATTGTTCCTCGTCTAAATGGTCCTGGGATCCTTGGTACAGCTTCTGTAGTTCTTCTGGCAGTGTGCGTCTTCTTCGGTTGTCCGTCTGCAGGTGTCCGTCCGTCGTGTCGGTGATGCGGGCAATCCAGGTAACGGGCTCGCAGACTCCTAGGTTGGTGTCCCGGTGAACCGTAATGTCGTAGTCGTTCAGGTTGGACAGGCGGACGTACGGTCGAGACGTCGTGTTGATGAGGGTCTTGGCTACTAGCAATCCTTTTGTCTGGATGTCCTCATATTTTGGCTCGATGACAGCCGCCACTCCCTCAGCAGTTCCGTCGACAATTACGGCAGCGCTGACCTCCGTCCTGGCGGGAACGATGACGTCCTCTCTCAGCCTTACTCGTCGTGCGGCGACGGCCTCGTGTGCTGGTCGCAAAGCAAGTTCCTCCCTTCCGAAGTGCAGAGTGTTGGTACCCAGATCCAAGATGATGTTGTTCTGGTCCAGGAAGTCCAGTCCGATGATCACTTCATTTGATACGTCAGCCACAAGCACTGGATACTTTATCGCCCGTCGACCAATGACGAACTCCAGTGATGCTTCGCCATGTACCGGTGCGGTCTCTCCGGTCGCGGTTATTAGCTGGAGGTTCCTTTGTGTGGGTTGCACTCTCCACTTCGGGATCACGGTGGGGCTGACGATGGTCCTCGATGCTCCCGTGTCGATTAGCATGGGCCAGCTCACTCCGTTGATGACTCCGTCGACCATCAGGCTGCTTTTATCCCTCCGTAACTGCGTCACACGAACTTGGACTGCCGGGGCTTGACGACTGTCACGAGCCAACCTTCGCCCCTCATGGCTGGCTGATACTAGCTTTCCTGGGCCGCGCGGTTTCCCTACGACTGACTGTCCCGACGGAAACTCTTGGCGGCGGCGATCACCGCAGTCCTTGCTCAGGTGGCCTCTCTTACGGCAGGTCCAGCAGGTTGGTAGTCCTCTTCCGGGCCGCCTCACCGGATGTCCTTCGGCTAAGTTTTTGTTGGTGGTACTGCGACTCTTGAAGAACCGGCCTAGCACCTCCATCAGTTCATCGGCCAGGGGCTTGGTCTTGTTGGCTTGGGCTGGTTCGTCAACGTCCACCTGACGCACCCGCGCGCACATTCTAGATACCTGCTTTGCCGTTTCGAACTCAAGTGCGTGGCTCAGCGCATCTGCCAGGGTCTTATTGCGCGCGAGACGCAGCGCTTGTTGAGTGTCCGAGTCCCGTAGCCCGTCGGTGAAAGTCTGCGTCGCTATCTGCTCCAGAAAGTCGGCCGGCGCTGTTGGGTAGGCGAGCCTTACGAGGCGTGCGATGTCCATCTCGAACTCCTGCAGGGTTTCCGCGTTCTTCTGTACCCGGGTCCGGAGCTGCATCTGGTAGGCCTGCTGAAGATGGCTATCTCCATATCGGGACTCCATATGGGCGATCAGTGAAGCGTAGTCCTGGGATCCAGTCGGGATGGCCTGAAGGACGTTAAGGGCGTCGCCTCTCAGCGCTACAATGAGAGCTGTAGCCTTTTCTGTGTTGTTCCAGTTATTTATGGAACAGGCTGCCTCGAACTGACGTAAGTAGGTGCTCCACGGGACCTTTCCGTCGAAGGTTGGGGGCGTCACTCTGCTATGTCCCGTTCCTGATATTCCCGGTGTCACGGTGGGCGGGCGTTGGCGCAGCTCGGCAACTTCCTCTCGTAGAGCGTTGAATTCCTCTTTCACCCCCGTCAGTGGGCGTTGGCGCAGCTCGGCAACTTCCTTTTGTAGGGCGTTGAATTTCTCCTCCATCCCCATCAGCGGGCGTTGGCGCAGCTCGGCAACTTCCACTTGTAAGGCGTCAAACTTCTTTTCCACTGCCGTGACTTCCTCACGCAGACCCAGTTCTAATTTCTTCAGGTCCTGTGTCAACTTATTCTGACCGTCTTCCATCTTCTTCTGGCCGTCCTCTATCCTCTTCAGGTCCTCCGCTAGCTTATTTTGACCGTCTTCCATCTTCTTCTGGCCGTCTTCTAGTTTGGCAGTTAGGTCCTCTGCTAACTTCTTCTGGCCGTCCTCCATCTTCTTCTGGCCGTCTTCCATCTTCTTCAGGTCATCCTTCAGGTCCTTGGCTAATTTCTTCTGGCCGTCTTCCATCTTCTTCTGGCCGTCTTCCATCCTCTTCTGGCCGTCTTCCATGCCGGTTAACTTTTCTAGCAATGCTGCCAATTTCTCCTCCATCTTAGTTGTTTGTCTTGTAAAGGGCATGCACTCACAGGGAAATTAGAGAAAATGACCTGCTCGGGTTTTGAAACCAGGACCGTCAGGTGTTGTGCTTGAGTTCGTAATCCGGCTTCTGACACCAGTTGTTACGTGCCACCCCCTAGTGGCACTTATGTTAACTGGATTACGGTGGGGGTACAAAGCACAACACCAATTACAGCTTAAAGAAATAATTAACTTTATTGCGGCCAGAAAATTACACTAGTCAGCAAATACAAGCAATTAGGAGCCTTATTCCAGTTTCCTCAAATCTCTTCCTTATGCGCTCTTGGCCCCTTTCACTTGCAACAGACCACAGAAGTTAATCCGTCCTAATGAGTACGGTGGCCTTGACAGAAACTACCTGTTCCTCTCATTTATGTTCTCCGACCACAATTACTTACGATCACTTGCTGCAGGCTATTTCGCTGTCCACAAGCTGGGAGAAACAATGTCACAGGATTTCGTAACTCGCACAGCACTTCGTCACCACACTTCTGTCGCACAAGATAATCGCTCGCACTAGCTCGTAAAACACAACAACAACTGCTTCACGGGTCACTCTTATATAGCAGGCCGGTGACTCAATAAATGGTTCTAGATCCATCCAGAGTCCACGGCTTCTCGAGGTTTCCACTGCTGGTCCAGTCACGAATCTTCTGGACTATCCCTTTGTCTGTAGTAGCCCTGTTGCATAAGGCGCGCGCAATACAGGAGGCAAGCCACAGCCCAGCCCCTGGGGCAGTTGTGACTCAAGCAGCGAGCGATGACACAAACTCACAGCCGTAACACCAGTAATTCTATGATATAGATTGCAGATTCGCTATTTTTGCACTTTCGCTAGTTTGCCAGAGGTGGGACGATATTACATAATCATTTATATGGTGTGTGAAACATATTCCTCTACTACAGCCCAGAATGCCGGCTAGATATTCTTATGGAAATATGTTCGGTACACAGTTTTGACTCCCCTGATAACCTATGCCATTGTTTATTCATTTTTAGCCTACTTTCGATTTTTGCAAAAAATGAAAGTAGACTTATGAGATCAACACAGGGCGAAAAAAGTGTGTCTGTCTGTGTGTGTGTATGTGTGTGTGTGAGTCTGTGTCTGTGTATGTGTGTGTGTGAGTCTGTGTGTGTGAGAGTGTGTGTACTCTGAATGTCTGTCCCCCCCTATCAATTCGAACACGGTGAATGCGAATTGAACGAAATTTGGTACAAAGGTAGCACTAGCAAAGGACACCTCAGTGTCATGTTTTATATCGCCGCCATCTTTACTAAAACTGAATGGCGGCCACTCAAACGTTCAAAACGTAAAATCAAATAACGACTAACCAAATCATCCAATCTCTACCAAATTTGGTAACAACATACCTTCGTATAGGATGCGTCTTGTAACCAAACTACAAGGTCGTCCGCCATACCATTTCAGGATGGCGGCCGTGCGAATTATGCAAACTTTATAATCCATATCATGGGACCCACCAGTTCCGATTATCGAGCCGAGAATCGTTTTAACTGTTCTAAAGGAAGAGGCACGTACGAAATTAAAAGTTTATTTTGTAATACTCTAGTGCAGACGTGATTTTAAAAAGCTCAGCTGATTCATTAATAAGACAAGATGGCAGCGGATATCTTGTGCCTGACTTATATTTCACTAATTTGAGTATTGAATGCAATATAGCGTACTGATAAAAAATAAATAAACTTTGTATGAAATGCTTTATATATAAATAATATACTCCAGTGATGAAATCGTTTAGTATAAATCATTATTTGCTAACAAGTTCTATGTAAGTCATTTTAAATAGAACGATATTCGTTGACACAATTAGCTCAGTGGTAGAGCGATAGCCTGTCGCTCAGATTCCTATGGTTCAAACCTGATCAGAGCTAGTTTTTTTGCTTGAAATGTTATATGTTTATTGTTTTGTAATGACTAAGATGTTTTAAAATTAAGCGTTATATTGTGCAAATTATGGTGTAAAATATATATTTAATTAAAACATAATTCGCCAGCAGATTTACTCGAGACATCTAGCTGCCAAAAAAATAACTTCCAGATTTTATTGAAAAGTTTCTTCTTCTGGCCGCTAGAATGCACTCGCTCTGTTAGGATTATATTGTTCGATATTTCACCACTAGATGTCCCGACTAGTCTACGTGGGGATCCATTGATTACTATACCATTATCATTCTATGCGCATCGAATTTGAAGAATGACAAGTTGATACTACGATACATTTTAACTTTTTATTTTAAAGGGTTTGTAACAGCCTATTTTGCGTTACTTGAAAATGTTATTAAGCGTTATATTGTCCACATTATGGTGTAAAATATATATTTAATTAAAACATAATTCGCCAGCAGATTTACTCGAGACATCTAGCTGCCAAAAAGGTAACTTCCAGATTTTATTGAAAAGTTTCTTATTCTGGCCGCTAGAATGCACTCGCTCTGTTAGGATTATATTATCGAAAATATCCACATAGTTTGTATACACACGTCTCTGTAGGGTCATGGAAAGATTTGTTAATTCAATTAGGGTTGTGAAAGCCATGCACAACCAGACGTGTAAAGACATGCCTCAACTCAAAGTTGGATGTTGCCCACGGCAGGTCGTAATAATAATAATAATAATGTTATTGGTTTTACATCCCTTTTAACTACTGCTGCTTTTAGAGACACCGGAATTTTGGCCCGAAGGGGATCTTTAACGTGCCAGTAAATGTACTGACACGGCTCCCTCGCATTTGTGCACCCTCAAATGCCAGCTGACTGCGCCAGGATACGAACCTGCAACCTAGGGCCCAGCAAGCGAGAACGTTACCGCTGAGCCACGCCGCCAGTCCGGTCGATTATGTCTCCAGATCCATAACATTCTTGATATACTTCTTATCTTTCTTTCTTTCTTCAATGATGGTAGCAGTTTTTATCTAGGTCGTGGCGTTTGGTAGAGGTAAATCGTTTCTAAGGTCTTCAACAAAGAATAATTCTATTATACTCTTTGATAATAACAACGAGTTATAACTATACTCATACATTTAGGAGAAAGTAGGCTATATGTTCTTTACTGAACATCTTGTTTATTTTAGCGTAAGGCTTTTAGTGTCACGAGTGGCCGAGGACATGTTCGCCCGAGTTTGCAGACGCTCGTGGGGTGAGCTACAAGTACTGTCACATGTGAATGAAGATGAATGAGCAAGTTCAATTTCAAGTAGTTCCAACTTTGGCTACCAGATGCCACCAACACCTAGCGGCGAATGTTGGAACTTGATAGAGCGTTACTGACAAAATATAACCTAAAAATTTGGCTACATACTACTAGTAGCGGTAGGTTCTTTTCCATGCCATAAATCCATGACATGGGCCCGCCAACTTTACATCCCCTCCAAAGGAAGGCATACCGAAGGATTTTAACGCTCTTAAAATTCAGACTGCTTCAGCCGGGTTTTAACCTGTGATCTTGGGCATAGTAGTTTAGCATGCTACCGATTACGCCACCGAAGTCGCTTTGAGTCATGGTGATAGCTGGGCTTGTGTGTGAGGCAAAGATTTGAGGACGAGGCAGCTGTGACTTTAATTGAGGTACCATCCCAACATTCTCCTAGGATGGCTCTCCTCAGTTCTACCTTAAAGGAATGAACCCTGTTCCATCCCTCAGAACAGAATTAAATTCCTTGGCAGAGCCGGGAATTGAACCCGGACCTCCACAGTGACGGCCAAGAATGCTAGTTATTACGCCACAAAGTGGATTGAATGACAGACAATGGAAAATGAAATATTAGCATGTGGTATTCCTTTCTACTGCATTTTAGATGTATCACATGATCACAGATATTTGCACCTCAAGACTTCTTTAGATACTAAGAAACAGGTATCCACATTCTATGAATGGCTTATGGAAAGCCTGTCCTTAAATTTAGTCTAGGTTGACTTTTTTTTTAATGTTATGTTTTTTCATATCAATATTTTAAAGTGGACAATATTTTAATGGATGCGACAGATAATATAGCCTATATAATTTGTAATATTTTTTTAAAAACACCTTCCTAAATACAAAAACTCAAATAACACAATGTTTTAGTTGAACTAACAATGCATCAAGATAGAGCAGCTTTAACATTCCAGACTGAAAAAACATATAAATGAAGCTAGGAAGCTTGTAGTTTTACGCGACTGTTAATCTTGCAGACATGAGACAAGGAACCTCCTTTTTACATGGAATCCGAACCATAGTACATGGTTTCGCTTAAAAAATATCAAGTGCATTGACGGGGGAATCAAACCTCGGCCGCCTTGGTGAGAGGCAAACAGCTTGACCGCTGCGCAACCACGCCCCCACATAGAAATGAGGAGTTATGGTTGTTCCTTTCACATGCTACACACATCTAACTGTCGGAGCTTCCGATTATGGTAACAGAGCACTAAATACAGTAGTAAGAAAATGGCAGGAACACTTCTCACAGAATCCTTTGCGAGTGTTACTTTAGAACTCTTAAAACATGAACTGCCATCTCAAAAAACTTATGTAATGAAATTGACTCATGGGTAATAAAATCACAGTAAAGCAGCATAAGATCTGTCGGTTAAAAAACAATTTCTGAGTCACAGTGCCAAATAAAATAAAACGAGTCCTTTGATCTCAAATAATGACCCACAATCCATATTTGAACATAACAATAATCAATCATTCACTCGCACAACACTCAACAAACTGAACATGGTTTACTTTGATGATTAAGATTATAATTAATAAAATGAAACCTTCACTTATTGGAGACTTTCTTTAGAGACTGATGTCACAAATACATGGTAGCAAGAAATTAACAACTTACTGACTTCCAAATGCTGCATAAATTTGACTACATCTGCCAACCACTATTTCCACTATTTCTAACAGTGCTTTTCCACCTAAATGTTTGCTGAAAATTCGAGCAGCTGTTGTCATTAAGTCCTGTCAGATTGGTCTCACTTATTAGGGACTGGGGTAGGAGTCTGCAGTAAATTCGTACCCTCTCTCTTCTTTCCCCCATTATGAAGGTTTTACTTTATACTTTACTTAAGCAGAACGTTTAGGTTTTGTAAAAATATTCGGTTTAACTTAACTAAAGAAAACCTTTGAGACTGATAAACTGTGATTATTTTAAGTCTTGGGAGTAGACATGAAATGATGCGTACTAGTTTATTGAAGTTTCACTGGTGGCAGTGAAAAATCTTTTAAGTCTCCTGTTGTGTTCTTTTGCTTACAAGTATCAAAGAACCATCAAAATTTTACACCAAACATTTTTCAGGAACATCTGAAAATAAAGGCATCAGCCTGGCTACTTGTTAAGATTGTCGGCCGATTGTGTGATGTGAAACGAGGACACTTGATCTATGCTGAATAGATCCAAAGGTCATGTTCTAATTATGCAATCAACAGTATCACATGTAGTGCAGCAACTCAAAATACCCTGAGCTGCTGGTGCTATCTCCACAAGCAAGATGGAGAGAACGTAGAGGGCTGGCCGGAGTTGTATTAATTCACTGAAATCAAGGTGCCGATTGTTAGATAAAGCGAACTGTGGTCAGGCTACAATGATTGTTTTATGAAATTTAAAATGCGGCAGCTGTGAAAAGACAATGCCAGGCTGTCCTGGGCTCTGTGGACAAATTGGTTCAAACTCCGTGAGATGTCCATGAAATCCTTTTCCGTTGATTCCCATTTTCAAGGTCAACTCTTCCTTCTTCTTTCTCTTTAGCATTTGTCCTACAAATTAGCACGGTCTGCTTTTTTGGTTCGTTGTTGCCATATTACACGATCGTGTGCCATGTCAGGATGAAGTCGGGCAATTTTTAAATCGTCATGTAGATTGTCAAGCCAATGCTGTCTCGGTCGTCCTATTGGTCTCTTCCCATCTATCCGCAATGTTAATCCAGTGTGTGCAACTGTTGTTTCAGCAGCCTGTAACACATAGCCATACCAGCAGAGACGGCTTTCTCTCATCTTTTCAGCAAATGGTGCTAATCCATATCGCTTGCGAATGTCATTATTGCTGACAAGGTCACAACTGCTTCTTAGTAATTCCTACCCAGGTTCCATTCATTCTTTCTATAACTCGTGTTATGAGGTTGGAATCAAGAAATGCATTTGACAATTAAACCAACCAGCAAATATTAATTCATTGCACCTGATCCCTAACCCCCATTGAAATGGGAACAATGAGTACACATACATTTAATTATTCAGTTAATTGTCCGTTGTATGGTATTTACCGTAAGTTGAGTGAATGTATGATTCACAAACATTTTATGTATTTGAATTATTTTCCATGCTTATTAATTTTGAAAATGTTCAATTTATTTTTATCATATCAGATGATTAACTTTTAAATGATACAAAATGCTATTTTAAAAAATTGCAAATACTACAAAATGCTTTTTCTTTTACAAAATTAAAATACTACGAAATCAATTTCAAAATGCTATTTTCTCGTATCTTTACGTACAGTATAATGTAGGTTAGTTCATTTTGTGCTATTATAAAAATGGTCTTTCCTTTTCTCTTTTCTGCACCAAAAAAATATATTGTACGGTACATCAACTGTGTTGTTTTCTTGAAGAAATCTTAAGTTTCGTATAGGGTTAGTCACGTATGTCGTCTATCTCATATATATTTGTATGTGTTGCAGATACAGTGTCTATATTACAAGTTTACTTGTACAAATGGTTATTTGCTAATTTATTCCTTCCAATTGATATGGTGCCAAATGTACACTTATGAAAGTGTTATGCCCGTTGCTCACGGTAAAATTTTCCTTCAAATTTATTGTACAATAATTTAATTTTATAAAATTTCTGTTGCTCACGGTCAAATTCAAGTTTTATAAAACCTTTGATAAAACTTTCCATAAAATAGGACATGTTCTATTCCGTATAATTAATTTTACGAAACTAACCAATCAGGGAAGCTGACATGAAGATGATGCTGGCGCCACGTGGTGAGAAGATTGTGAATCTCACTTGTAAACAACCACTTTGAAAATGGCAGGCTCCGGCTGGACTAAGGAAACTGTTAGTGTTTTACTGGACGAGTACCATAAATATCTGTGTTTGTATGAGGTATATACCACAATAGAAATGCAAGAAGGGAGGCAGAAATCTCAATCGCCGAATATGTTTCACAAATTCGACCGAACACAAGCCAGGCTGATGTGAAGGCGAAGATAAACGGGCTTCGAACTCACTTTCAGTCTCATTTCAAGAGAAATGGCTGCCTCATGTTAGTGTCCTGTCGAATAATTTTGGGATCAACAAGATCTAGGAGTTCTTTAAAACTGCTTTCCTCCATTCGAAGAAAATTCCTATATGAATTCTGATCTAACCTCAACTCATTTTCGACCAAGGACAGCATTCCTCTATTCATCCCTTCTCTTCTTTTTATCCATTCCTCAGTCGAGGACTTCCTAGCATTTCTTTTCTTCCTTTTTACCACTGTCATCATCATCATCTTGCACAGTTTCCAGCCACTGGCCGGGTCTGTTTGGAACACAAGCCTCTCCAACGTCTTCTGTCTTCCCACCATCTCTCAGCCTCCACCCTTGTCCAGTCTTCTCCTCTCTTTTTCACGCTTTCTTCCACCCCCTTCAGCCACCTGTCTCTCGGTCTTCCCCTCGGTCTCTTTCCTTCCCACTTCGTCTCATGTACTCTCCTGGGTATCCTCTTCTCCTCCATTCGTTTTACATGTCCATACCATCTAAGTCTAGATTTCTCTATACCATCCTGTAATGGTTCCTCCTTCATTAATTCTCTGGTCCTCTCATTTCTTATTCTGTCCATCTTTGTAGCTCCAATACTGCTTCTCAAGAACCTCATCTCACTGGCCTGTATTTTGCTCTTCTCCCTTCCTTTCATAACCCAGGTCTCCGAGGCATACGTCAGGATAGGGACATAGTACGTCCGATATATGATCTTTTTGCTGTTCTGAGGGACATCCTTGCTCCATAACATGCTTCTCACACTCCTCCGAAATGCTTCTGCCTGCCTCCCCCGCTCATTTATTTCTCTATCGTTTCTTCCATTATCTTGTATCAGGCTTCCCAGATACTTAAAACTCTCCACTTTCTTCAGCTGTTCCCCACCAATTGTTATTCCCGTTGTGGTTCTTTCCTTCTTCCTTATTGTGATCACCATCTCACTCTTATTTATGCTAAATTTCATCCCATATCCTTGTATTATTCCTTCCCACACGTCCAACTGTTCCTGTACCTCCTCCTCCTTGTTTCCCCAAATCATCAAATCATCTGCAAACACCATTGCTTTCATCTTTCCGTCCCCAATTACTTGTGCCACTAGGGTCATTATGTCATCCATCACCACAATGAAAAGTAACGGTGACAGTGCACTTCCTTGTTTCAGGCCGTTTCTTTGTTCCAACCAGTCAGATCTCTCTCCTCCCACTTTCACACAGCTCACGCTTCCCTTGTACATCTCCTTTATCCTCTTTATAGTCCATTTCTCTACTCCTCTATCCTCCAGGGACTTCCATACTTTGTTTCTGCATACACTGTCATATGCTTTCTCAATGTCCAGGAAGGCCATCAGTAGATCTGTTCCATACTCATAGTGCTGTTCTTGTATACTCTGTGAGCTGCCTGAATAGGATTGACATTTCGCCGGAAATTCCACGTCAGTCATCACCCCTCAGCGCCTTGACCAATGCATGTTCGCATAGTTGATGTCATAATACTCTGCGTTGCAATATTACAGTCCACGTGCTTCAGTGCCTGGTCAGCGGAATCTCTCGCTTGTACAGTTTGGCAATCTCGTTCTCAGACCACATGGTGAGACGAGAACTGTCAATCCTATTCAGGCAGCTCACAGAGTATAACTGCCTTACAGCAAAAATCAAATCCACTGTGGACCTTCCTGCTCTGAAGCCATGTTGTTCTTCCCTCATCCCTCCTTCTATCCTTGTCCTAATTCTCTTTTCCAAAACTTTCTCGAAGATCTTTGCACAATAACTCATCAGTGTTATTCCCCGATAGTTTCTGCAATCTGTTCTACTACCTTTCTTGAAGATCGGGACAATGATTCCTTTTTTCCAGTCCTCTGGGGTCTTCCTTTCCTTCCATACTGTCCTCATCACTCGGTACAGCCACTGTATCCCCACCTCTCCTGCTGCTCTCACCATCTCCACACTCAACTCATCCACACCCGGTGCCTTCCCTCCTTTCATCTTGTTCACTGCATCTTCCACTTCTTTCCATGTTAAGTCCTTTTCTGTTTGCAGTTCATCTTCCTCTTCCCCGATTTCTTCCTCCTCACCATCTTTTCCATTTGGGTTCAGAAGTTCTTCAAAATATTCTTTCCACATTTTCTTCAGTACCACTGTACGACATATAATTGTAGCTAAATTAGCATTTTTGCTTTGTTTGTTGGAGCCAAACTCTCAAAACAATGTGTGTTGAACAGCTGATTCTTGGTTCAGAAGTTTATCGGTAGATGGCGATCCTGATACATCCACGGATTTTATAAAATAATTTTACCGTGAACAACAAAGCTTGCTTTGGTCAAATTTTTATAAAATTAGTTGTAAAATAAATTTTAAGAAACATTTTACGGTGAGCAACGGGCATTATAACTTATAACATAAGTAAAAATAACAAACATATAGGAACAGTAAATTAAACTTGAGTAGTATAGATCGCAATATCTTATACTACAAAATTCTCCTATACACAAAAAGACAGCATTCATGAAGTCATTAACGACACTAAAGATTTAAACAATCCATACTATTAAATTCTATCTGGGGTGGAATTTTCACCTGTAAAATCACGTGGTGTCAGGAAGGGCACCCGGCCTTAACCATAGTGAGTTTGGTTGGCTCCGGTGACCCCAATTAATTGGGAAAAGCCGAAGAAAGTTAAGTTTTTTTGTGTTAAGAAGGCTTTACATACAAACAAAAACCTACCCTGGGGTTTATGTCCCAGACCCCCTTGCATGCTTGTAGAACAAGCAGTAATTTTGTCAGGACAGTGGTCTGATCTATACCTTATACCATATAAGTAGAGAGTCAATGACAACACACCCGAGCTCTTACCACTTACTGAAGTAAAGTTAAAGCCTGTTTACAATTTATACGGTGTCTAATACCGTATTTCCTTGCATAATCGTCGCACCCCACTTGTCAAACACTAAAATAGGTTTATAAAATTTCACCGCATAATCGTCGCATAGCATATTCGTATTTGTGCGCCAGTCAGTTGCACATGCTACCGCGACTTAGTCAGAAAAAAAATCTTGTCTTTATGCTTGCGGCCTATGAACTGTGACACGAGCGGCAAGGTTAGTCACTTAGTACATTCCGCGAGAGTAGAATCTGGCATGATCTTGTCAGGAGAAAGTAATCTCTTCTTTATGCCTGCGGGCTATGAACTGTGACTTGAGCGGCCAGCCTCATCACTTAGCACATTCCGCGAGCGTATAGGCCTAATCTGGCGTGATCTTGTCAGGAGAAAGTAATCTCGTCTTTATGCCTGCAGGCAATGAACCGTGACGCGAGCGGCCATCTTCGTCCGCACATTCCGCGAGCTTTAACCTGCCGTGACCTTGTCAGAAGAAAGAAGCCCGTCTCTCTGAGTGCCGGCTATGACTCACGCCAGACTCACGCTACGCGAATGACTGGCCCGTGCAGCAAATAATGATACAGTATATTCTTTGAATTTAAATATTCTTCACATAATCGTTGCACCCTGCTTTTTCTCACGAATTTTAGGCTGAAAATGTGCGACGATTATGCGAGGAAATACGGTATTTCAATCGAAGGTAGTGTGCTCGTATAGGTAAGAGATCTTATTCGCCTTATATGGAACTTATATGGAATAAGGCATAGTAGCAGCTGTTGTTGCTTAAACATCTCTCTGGTACCGGACATGCCGCCCATCTAATTTGTTACACAAATTATAAAAAATGATGGCAGTACGTGGACATACTGCTCCAACACAAGTCTCTAGCAATAAATCAAAACACACAATGTAGACAAAAAGAAAACAAGATAAACACAAGATAAACACTATATGAACACAAGATAAACACAAGATAAACGCAAGATAAACACTATATGAACACAAGATAAACACAAGATAAACACACTACATTGGTAGTCCTTTTACACGAGTTCTTCAGGGAAAAGGCTGATCCTGGTTACTGGCCGTTTGTACGACCCCTTGCTCGTCCGCACAGTCACAACACGCACCAGCCCATCAGTCCCAGGATGGAGCTCTTCTATTATCCCGGTTGGCCATGTGAGGGGGGGAGCATTTTCTTCTTTGAGGAGCACCAGCCTTCCTGTCTTGAGGTTGGGTTGGTTGTGGAGCCACTTGGAACGCTGCTGGAGCTGGCCCAAGTAGTCGGTTGACCAGCGTTTCCAGATGAGTCGTCGGCACCGCTGGACCAGTTGCCATCTTGACAGCCGTGATGATGGCCCTAAGAGACAATCTGGTTCAGGGAACGACACTAAGGGTTCGCCAGTCAAGAAGTGACCAGGGGTGAGGAACGCATACTCATCAGGACTGTTGGGTATCGGGATGATGGGTCTCGAATTTAAACATGCCTCAATTTGTGTGAGCAGTGTTGTTATCTCTTCAAAAGTTAGCACAGTGTTACCAGCAACTTTCTTCAGGTGGGTCTTCACTGATTTTATACCTGCTTCCCACAGTCCGCCGAAGTGAGGGGAGTAAGGAGGTATGTGATGCCAACGAATTCCTTCTTCAGCTGTGAAGTTCGATACGGTAGTTTGATGGTCTTCTGTTCGGATGAAGCGCGACAATTCATCTAGTTTCCTTCTTGCTCCGGTGAAGCACGTGCCATTGTCACTGTACATGTGACTGCAGCGCCCACGTCTTGAAATGAACCTTCTTAATGCGGCAATAAAGGCCTCCGTGGATAGATCGCTGACTGCCTCAATGTGTAGTGCCTTGGTCGCCATGCACACAAACAATGCTATGTAGCATTTCTTCTGTATTTTACTTCGTGGGCTTCCATATTTCACATGCAGCGGCCCTCCATAGTCCACACCACAATGAGAGAACGGCTTGCTTGGGGTCACTCTAGACTTAGGCAACTGTCCCATGAGCTGACTGGTGTCATTGGTCTTCACTCGGAAGCATGTTACACAGCTGCGGATCACTTGCCTGTTAACAGATCGGCCATAGGTTATCCACCACCGTTGCCGCAACTAGGCTAAGAGAAGTTGGCTTCCTGTGTGCAAAAGTCGTATGTGCTCATTCCAAATAAGCAATTTTGTGACAGGATGCTTAGGGGGCAGTATCAAAGGATGTTTTTGTTGAAATGATGCTTCAGCATTCTCCAGCCTGCCGCCCACCCTCAATAGGTTGTCACTATCCAGAAAGGGGTGCAGAGTGAGAAGTTTGCTCTGAAGTGGCACTGCGTTTCCTTGATGTAAATTATGTATCTCCTGACTGTACGAGCAGCGCTGAACGATGCGGATGATTGCTGTCAGACTATCGCGAAGTTCGTCAGTAGTCAAAGGTCCATGCCGTCTTGCTGCTGCCTCCTGCTTTAGATTGTGAAGAAATCTGAGAATGTATGCAAATACTCTGTGCAGTTTAGTCCAGCTGGAAAAGCGGGTGAAGAGGTTATCTGCGTCATGATTGCTCGCCACGAAACACAATCTTACTCCTCGCTGCTCAGGAATTTCGGTTGGTTCAGCAGTGATTAGTTCAGGCCAGGCTGAAGGATCCGTCGATAGCCAGGCGGGCCCCGCCCACCATAATCGATTGCCTTGTAGTCGATGTGGCTCCGTTCCCCTGGAGATAACGTCCGCTGGATTTTCCTGTGATGAGACATGGTTCCAATCTTGCTGAGAAGTCAGTTGGTGAATTTCCGACACCCTGTTGGCCACATATGTTTTCCAGGCTGAGGAGCTACCTGCAATCCAGGCCAGAACGACAGTGGAGTCTGTCCAGTAATAACGTCGACATGAATGTAGATTAAGGGCTTGAATCACTCTTTCCATTAGCCTGCTCAGAAGTAGTGCGCCATTCAACTCCAGTCTTGGGAGCGACACTTGCTTCAAAGGGGCTACCCTAGATTTAGAGCAAAGTAAGTGAACGGAGATTGTTCCATTGGAGTTGATGCAACGTAGGTAAGCGCAGGCACCGTAGGCTCTTTCTGAGGCATCAGCAAATCCGTGAAGTTCAACACTGGCATTCATGCCGTCTGCGGTCACCCTCCGTGGTACACGAATCTCATTTAGTTTGGGGAGCTGCTGATGTATCTCCTTCCATTGTGTCTCAAGTTCTGAGGGAATTTTACCATCCCAATCGAGGTGTCGTTGCCAAAGGACTTGTATGAACAACTTGCACTGGACAATTACAGGCCCTATGAGTCCCAATGGATCATAAATGGACGCTACATTGGCCAACACTGATCTCTTTGTCCAAGTCAATTTGTTGTGGTTGAGAGCTCCCACGGTGAATTGAAATGAGTCACTACTCGAATGCCATAACAGACCAAGCGTTTTCACGGCGCCATCTTCAAGAGGAAGACTGCAAGACACCTGGCTCTCGCGAAGTGTAGGTGGGATGGCCTCCAATACATCGGGATTGTTGGACCGCCATTTACGGATGGGGAATCCTCCGGTTTGCAGGAGCGATGTGAGGTCTTTGTACAAATGGATGGCTTTTTCAATGGTGTCTGTCCCTGTCAAAAGATCATCAACGTAGAAGTCTCTCTTGGCAACTTCGGCTGCTGTAGGGTGTATGTCTTTACCGTCGAGTGCCACCTGCAGTAAGCAACGGGTAGCTAGATACGGAGCCGCTGCAGTACCGTAGGTTACCGTAGTCAATCGGTACATATCCAGTTGTTGATTCGGAGAACTGCGCCACAAGATTCTCTGGAAGTCTCGGTCTGCTTCATGAATCTGGATCTGTCGGTACATCTTCTCGATATCTGCTGTTAGCGCATACTTGTGTGTGCGGAAGCGAAGAACGATCGAGAACAGATCCTGCTGAACAGTTGGCCCAACCAGCATCACGTCATTCAGGGAGATCGACGAAGTTGTTTTAGCCGACGCATTGTAGACAACTCTGACCTTGGTAGTGTTGCTCGTGTCCTTGATTACTGCGTGATGAGGCATGTAATAAACAGGTTTCTGCTGGTCACTACGATCGACAAGTTCCATGTGTCCTAGTTGGCGGTATTCATCCATGAATTTGATATACTCATTCTTCAGTTCAGGTTGTCGATGCAATTTCCTCTCGATATAGCCAAAGCTCCTCCTGGCATTGGCAAACGAGTCACCAAGTTCTCCTACTGCTTCTCGTAGTGGAAGTCTCACTGTGAACCTGCCCGACTTATCACGCGTGAATGATTTCCTAAAATGCTCCTCGCATTGACTTTCTTCCTTGGAATGGCTACGAGTCGTCAGCTCCTCCTGTTCCCAAAAGCGTTCCACCTGTGTGTGCAAGGCTTCAGCCGTGGATAACAATGATGTTGTTCCATTCTTACGTTGTTGAACTGAGTGAGGGGGTAGACATCCAGATAGCACCCAACCAAGTTGTGTATTTTGAAGAGTAGGGTAACCTTCTCTAGATTGTTGTTCGGGTCTCAAGACTTCAAAGAACACAGTAGCACCTAACAGCAGATCTATCTCCTTAGGCTGGTTGAAATTAGGGTCGGCTAGTGGAATGTTGGCGGGCAGTTGCCAGTCCTCGCACTCTATTCTTGATGAAGGCAGCGGGCCAGTAATCTGACGCAGGACAGAACCTACTATATGCCGACTATAAGTACCAACTCTCGACTCTATCTGAAGTTGACAGAAGTGAGAGGATTCAGTCGCTCGCGTGTTGCTAATGCCATTGATGGGCATTGAATGCCGATTCAGTTTGATACCCAACCGGTCCACTAAGTCTCGAGACACGAAGTTCATCTGTGATGCACTGTCTAATAGTGCTCGGCATTGATGCATTCGACCTTCGCTATCCCTAATGTTAACAATGGCAGTTGATAGCAATACTTCATTGTGAGGGCAAGCGCCTCTGACAGAACAATATGCTTGGTGTTGGGATGAAGTGTGTGACGAGGTAGCAGTACGGTCCATATTCTGGTCTATATGTAACATTGTGTGGTGACTTTTATTGCATCTTCGGCAGTTACCTGCGTTGCAATTGTTGGCTATGTGGTCATTTCTCAAACAATTGAAACAGAGATTATGTTCCCTCACAATACCTATACGGCCATTTACGTCCATGTATTTGAATTTTGGACATTTATGCAGACTGTGAGATGTCTTACATAGCACACAATAAGGTGACGTGGTGACGAAGGCTCGGTGTTGTCCCCTTGAACTTGTACCACGCTTGACCTCATCTTGGGTTACAGCAGCTGTCTTGTTGGACGTGACTATTTCTAAAGTTTGGCAATTACTTTCCAAGAATTGAATTAGGTCCTTCAAACTGGCATGCACTTCATTTGACGTACCGTTCTCCCATTGTTTCCTGAGATTGAGACTGATTCTTTCCAAAACTAAGTGCGAGAGCATAAGGTCATGCAAGGGCGTTTCAATTTTTAGAGCTTCTATGGCATTTAAGTTGCTGCAAAGTTGATTAATTAGCAAACGCAGCTCTTTAGGAGAATCATGCTTTGCGTTAGGGAGTGACAACAATTCCTTGATGTGAAGGTCTGATATAAGTCTGGGATTGTGATACCGACTGCGAATCAATTCCCAGGCGACCTTGAAGTTATCCTGTGAAATTGGTAAATTTTCAATTAGGTGGTGAGGTTCGCCAGACAAACATGATAGAAGATAATAGTATCTTTGAATGTCTGTGATTGTATCATTATTGATGATCAGCGCTACAAAGGTGTCATAGAAATGCATGAAATCTTGTAGAGCACCACTGAACTTGGGTAGTGAAATAGTTGGAAGTTTTAGGGCGCAACTATTGCTCATGTTATCACTATTTACAGGCGGAGGTGTGTGTGTATGTTCGGGGCACAATAGCGTTTCCATTTTTGACTTAATGTCCAAGCATAAATCATCAAAGGCTGCTCTATCTAGATCATGTGCTTCGTTTTCAGGATCATCGATTTCCAATTGTATCTGAGTGTCATTATACTCATCCATTAAACTCGCCAACGATTGTTTCCTAACTTTAATGTCATTAAGATTCCCACCTGCTGCAAATGCATTCACGAATATACTTAAGCGAGTCACGCGAGATTTGATGACTGCTCTTTTCTTTGTTAATACAAGTTTTTGATTGGCATCCATAATAACCCGGTAAGAAAGGACAGAAGGAAATGTTGAACCAGATTGTACTCACCGATGCTGTCTTCAATGTTGGTAAGCTTGTTTATCTGTCGACAGCGGTCTCTGGTGGATGTTCCTGCAAGTTCCGTTCTCTAGCACTCCTGGCGGGCATGTATGGTAGCTGACGTAAGCGGACTAGCACCTCACAAGATGGCGTCCTACGGTCATGGCGTGGTTGTGCTATTCAAGATGGCTATTTACAGAATACGAATTTATTTCTACCGTTATATATGTATATATTTTGTATTCTTATACCGCACTTTGTATTATTAGTCACAGTTTGATTTGTAACATAAGTCATGCACATTTCATCACTAAACAGGTACACTTGTTTCACAAAATTCCCACATGTTGGCACACGAATAAGTTCGAAGTTCACTTTTTTCTATAATCCGGCATTAGGAGGACCAAAATGTTGTTGCTTAAACATCTCTCTGGTAGCAGTTAAAATGAAACACCTCAAGTACTCACTTAAAATAATTTATTAACTAAATTCTACAACTAAGGAGAACATCTTAAGACTACGACATTGCTTTCCGTGAGACTACACGTGACTGTTGAGCGGGGACCTCACTCAAGGCTGCCCGAGTCGCCTGCGGGGTGCTGCCGTCATGTGGTTGCTGGGTGAACTACCCTTAGTCCAGAGCGAGGCACCGGACAGCAGCCAATGATTTCGTCCAGACAGTCCTCTAACTTAGTAGCGATCAATGGCTTTGTCTCACTATGGCAGTTTGCCCAGTGCAATTAGACGAAAAAAGGACCAAACCCGGAAATTTAGAATATCAAGTCCGGATATGAAAAAATAGTTGTTAGTACCTTTAAATAAGATAATACTAAAAGTCCCACGGCCTCCTTGATGGGATACCTGAAATATCCTGGAAAAACCTGGAATTTTTCTGGAACGCTTATAAATCGTGAACGAGTGGTCAGAATCTGGTTGTTTTTGGCTTATGAATATTTACTTGTAGGCAGAATAATACTTTTAGGAACCCAGAAAAAAAAGAAAAATTGGTACACTGTAAAAAATAAAATAAAAATTTGATTTTTTTGCACTTTTTAGGTAAAAAATCCAAATTTTGACAAAAATATGACATGCTTCCATGCTAAAATGCAGTCACATACACGCAAAAAATTATCAGTGATGATAAAATTAATTATTTACTGTAAAAAAGCCTTAAAGTCCGAAAACACAGTGTCCGTTGTCTGGAATATGGCTACAATGGGCGTAAATCGAAGTCCAAAAAATTTATCGCTTTTTCTTACGATTTTTAATTGTCATCTTATGTGCTGAAATGTACGCTACTTTTGTGTTATATTGTATTTTCTTTACGTCCTTTTACAATTGCCCCACCCCAGGACGCAGCTCATGCTAGACGAGCAACGAATGGTAGGTATAAAAAAAATTGTCTCGAAAATATATGAAAAAAATAATAATTAAAGGAACTTTCTATTGTTATTAGGGTCAGATGTCGATCTCATCGTGGACGAGCATGTTCAGGCCGTAGCCGCTCAGGACTTCTCCCTAACCAACGGAAGAAATAAAATGAGTCTCATTCGCCTTCTTTCGAGATACCTTGAAGAAGCTGAAATTGGTGCAGTCCGGGCAGCGGCAGACGCTGATAGGTCAATAGTTCTAACTGATATTGACGCAGCTAGAGATGGAGAGAAAGCCTGCGTGATTGGTCAAGATACTGACCTCGCAGTTTTACTCATCGCACTCACTCCTGCAAGTTTGGATATCCATTTCCAAGTATGGAAGGCTATCAAGACAGAGTAATCAGCAGTGCCAGGAGGAGGTGGGCAACATGAAAAACAACATTCTTTTCATACATGCAGCACGGGTTGTGATACAACATCAGCCATTCAGAAAATTACTCAAGGATGAAAAACTACAGCGTGAAGTGTAAGTCTTTAACGACCCCGATGCATCTTCTGAAGCGGTCACAAGAGCTGGTGAAAAGTTCTTACTGTCCGTATATCCTGGAAACAGCAAGGGATCGTTAGATCAAAAGAGATTCCACGAGTACACCAGATTAGTAGCCAAAATTCCACCGAACAAGAAATTTGAATTGATCAATCTATCCCCAACATCTTCGTCTGCCCAACAACACTCATTTCGGGTTTACCATCAGGTAGGTTCAGCAGCAACTGTGTTCCATTTCTTGATTCCTTCTCTTGTGTGCCCTTTCCTATAAGCTATTGCTTTATATGTCCAGGTCCAAGCGTGGTTGGTAAATGAGCTGCCCCCAACTCGATGGGGATGGCGAGAAGAAAGCGGCAACCTGGTCGCTGTTACTAACACAAGGTCTTCGGCACCATCTCAACTGCTCAATTTTATATCATACAACTGTGCGGTCGGATGCGAAACATTAAACTGGAGCTGCAGAAAGAACCGCATTGACTGCACAAATATGCTGGACACGGCTGCAGTAATTGGTGTGAAGACTCCGATGAGGAAGAAAAGAAACAGAGGACTTTCCAGAAGGTAAACATTTGCAACTTCAATAGGCTTATTGTAGATTTTAGTTTAAAAAAAATGCTCAGACCTCTCGCTTAATTGTAGAAATCATCGACGACCCTGAGGAGGCCCCGCCACGGACGTGTCGACGTCTCTGATATTTATGTATTCCTTACACTTCTTCGTTCCTAGTCTTAACAGTATAGATATGTTTTGTTCGTTCCCTTAATTTTTATAAGATGTACAATATGTAAGCATATACATAAGTTATTCTTTTCACATTATATAATTCTTTAAGCATCTACCTGACACTCGAATTTCTTGAATGAAATGGTGCTGAATTCTTGAGTAAAAAGAGAAAAAATTATTGAGTAACGAGGGAAAATTCTTGGGTAGGTAATTAAAATTCTTGAGTAGGAAACAAAAATTCTGGGGTAGAAAAGACAAATTCTTAGATAATATGGATCTTAGGGAAATAGAAAGGCAGTCAGTACTTTCAAATATTTATATTGTAACTTGAAAATTATCGGTACAAAAGACAGAAATCGCAAATATTAAAGACAAAAAAGATATTTACAAACTTTACCTCCCTGCTTCCTTTCATGCTTTACATTCATAATGTAGGATGACAGCAATTCCAAATTTGTCACTGTTAGATTAGTTCTGAAATCCGTCAACACACAAGGAAAGTTTGAAAATAATCTTTCACAATTTACATTTGATACTGGAACCCACAGTGCCCTTAATGCACCATCAACAAAGGGTTGATGATCCTCACGCATTGCCTGAAGGGCATCTTCCACCGCTATTTCTGCATTCATCTTCAGAATATCCTGAAGATCCCTATATGCGAGCACTCCTTCATCAAGGGGAATACCCTTCAGTGACGGTATTTTGCTGAATAGGGCCTTCAGTTTGTCTCTTGCTGTAGACTGCGACAAGACATTCTGCCTGTAGAAGAGCTCAGACACTGGCTCCAAAAATGTACGGGCTGGGTCCCCCAACATCAGGTTGTCCAACTTCGTATGCATATGGCCTGACATCATCTTTATTTCCTCCATCGCTCTGCCCCTAAGATTACCTTTCAGGGCATCCCGCTCTTCCTGGACTTTGTTGCTGAACATTCCTGCAGCAACCACTTGTAAATGCTTCTTCAAATTCTGAAGTTTGGGACACACTTCTGCAGCAATTGGTTTGGAATTTGTCTCCAGTCCGAGCAACAAGATCACGCCAGATAAGGCCTATAAGCTCGCGGAATGTGCGCTGTCCGTTCGCGTCGCGTGTCATAGCCCGCAGGCATAAAGACAAGATTACATTCTGCTGACAAGATCACGCCAGATTAGACCTATAAGCTCGCGGAATGTGCTAAGTGACGAAACTGGCCGCTCGCGTCACAGTTCATAGCCCGCAGGCATAAAGACGAGATTACTTTCTGCTGACAAGATCACGCCAGATTAGGCCTATAAGCTTGTGGAATGTGCGCTGTCCGTTCGCATCGCGAGTCATAGCCCGCAGGCATAAATACGAGAATACTTTCTCCTAACAAGATCACGCCAGATTAGGCCTAAAAGCTCGCGGAATGTGCGCTTCCGTTCGCGTCGTGGTTCATAGCCCGCAAGCATAAAGACGAGATTCCTTTCTGCTGACAAGATCATGCCAGATTAGGCCTATAAGTCGCGGAATGTGCACTGGCCGTTCGCGTCACAGTTCATAGCCAGCAGGCATAAAGACGAGATTACTTTCTGCTGAGAAGATCACGCCAGATTAGGCCTATAAGTTCGCGGATTGTGCGCTGGCCGTTCGGGTCACAGTTCATAGCCCCAAGGCATAAAGACGAGATTACTTTCTGCTGACAAGATCACGCCAGATTAGGCCTATAAGCTCTCGGAATGTGCGCTTTCCGTTCACGTCGCGGTTCATAGCCCGCAAGCATAAAGACGAGATTACTTTCTCCTGACAAGATCACGCCAGATTAGGCATATAAGCTCGCGGAATGTGCGCTGGCCGCTCGCGTCACAGTTCATAGCCCACAGGCAAATAGACGAGATTACTTTCTCCTGACAAGATCACGCCAGATTATACGCTCGCGGAATGTGCTAAGTGACGAAGCTTGCCGCTCGCGTCACAGTTCATAGCCCGCAAGTACAAAGACGACATATTTTTCTTCTGACAAAGTCGCGCCAGGTTATAAAGTCGCGGCAGCATGTGCAACTGACTGGCGCACAAATACGAATACGCTATGCGACGATTATGCGATGACATTTTATAAACCTGTTTGAAAATTGGGGTGCGACGATTTCACGGTGACGACGATTATGCGAGGAAATACGGTATTTCTCTAGTTGCGATAAATTTCGCGAGTAAACCTAAAAATTCATATATGGAGCCGAAATGTCAAAATTTTGCGAATAGATAGTGTTCCAAATTACTGTACATTTAAATTCATTACACATGTTCTATATGCCTTTCTCCCATCATCTTTAACACTTTAGAAAATTCGCAAATTTCGCGAGTCGCGAAATTTGAGTGTCCCTACTCATTATGGTAGAACAACTTTGTGCCAATGAATACTAACCAAAACTTTGTATTTCTAAATAACGTTAACTTGATTATATTAGCTATCTATTTAAAACAACTCAGTGTATTTTTTGCCTCATGAATCCTACAAATAAAATCAATACATTGATTAGACTTGAGTGTTGGGAACAAAGGCGGCAGGGTTGAGGGAGCAGGAGTGGGAAGATGGATGAGTGGGGAGAGAGTGCCGTACTATTTGTGAAGAAAACAGAAAAAATCATAGGTCTAACACAAGGCTAAGCATCTCTAGGAAAATAAAAACTAAATAAATTCGGTAACTCCGGGGTTCGCGATTTATGCCCATTGTAGCCATAGTCCAGGCAACGAACACCGTGTTTTCAGACATTTTAGGCTTTTTTACAATGAATAATTAATTTTATAATCACTGATAATTATCTGCGTGTATGTGACTGCATTTTGGCATGGAAGCAGGTCATGTTTTGTCAAAATTCGAATTTTTTACCTAAAAAAGCACCAAATAAATTCAAAATTTTTGGATTTCTTTTACAAGGTACCAAATTTGTTTTCCTGGGTACCTAAAAATATTATTCTGCATAGAAATAAATATTAATAAGCCAAAATCAACCAGATTCTGACCACTCATTGGCGATTTATAAGAGTTCCAGGTAAATTCCAGGTTTCTCCAGGTATTTCCACAATATTTCAGGTATCCCATCAAGGAGGCCGTGGGACTTAAAGGATTATTTTATTTAAAGGTACTTACAACTATTTTTTCATATCCGGACTTGATATTCTAAATTTCCGGGTTAAACTCTAATTGCACTGGGCTAAGTGCAACTTACCAAGTTAACAACTAAAAGTATCGTAATCTATGATGAGCAATCTTAACTCACAACCAAGCCTCACACTTGAACACAAGTGACTACATCTGCAAGTAACGAAGCAGTGTTTGAAACCTCATACAGATGAAAAGTATGGTGGCAATTCAAGGCAAAACATCAAATAAATTAACATCCACAGGTCATCATTACACTAGAAATTCCCCTAGACACGTACGTATTGCGATATATATATACTTGAACGAAAAAAAACCTGTATACAGATTAGATTTTAAAATGATAAATAGGCCTATCATGTGATTCAAAGTACCCATTGTACATATGTTTCCACAATAAAAGAATTGATCACCCAAGTGACAAAATAAATATCTGAAAAACATACTTTTTGGACCCCCCACACCTAACTTCTCAAAACGTTTACACAGAATTTTGGAATAATTCCCCTCTTTTGAAGTAACAGCCTGTGTCATGATGGCGCTCCAGGACATTTCACTCGCTGTGTCACGCAGAATTTGAATGATCACTATCCAGGGAGATGGGTAGGCCTTGGTGGGACATTTAAATGGCACTCGGCCGATTTAACTCTCATGGATTCTTTCTTGTGGGGCTACGTTAAGACTTTAGTGTATGCAACCCTGTGGAAAGACAGATGAACTTATACAAAGAATACAGGAAGCTTGCCAGGTAGTTCGTGACACACCACACATCCTGAACAGAGTCCAAATCTCACTATTACACCATTATGAACTATGCAGCAAAGCAGAAGGGGGACATATTGAACATTTACTGTAATGGAATCATTGCGAGTATTGTTTCTTTCCTTTGGTATTTCATTCCATTGACAATGTTCTGGCATGTTAAAGATCCCCTTTGGGGCAACATTCTGGCACCTCAGCATCTCTAAAACCACATCATGGGGTGTTGATGCAACTTCACTATGCACGACTGCTCTCTCCATGGTTTATCCTGTAGCAGAGTGTTGTGCCCCAGTGTGGCACCATAGTGTTCATATTAAAAAGATTGATGTTCATCTGAAAGTATGAGGGTCATAACAGGTATACTGAGATCCACCCTAACTCCCTGGTTAGGGAGTAACATATCACCGCCAGAACTAAGACGACAGGAAGCAACAGTACGTGAGTGGAGAAACATCAACAAAATCACCCACAGGATCTCTCAATTCAAGTTCTTAACGATCTTCCCTCCACTCGTCTTAGACCAAGGAACCCAATGTGGCATAACATACCTGACATTAATTCCATGGTACAATGTCGCCAAACCTGGAAGTCTGCTCCTGTGAACATCAAGGAATTCTAGATCCTACTATTAGACTTCCGGGATTTAACCTGAGGAGAAACCAGTGGGAGAAGTTAAATCGCCTAAGAACAGGTCATGTCAGATGTAACGCCATGCTACATAAATGGGGACTTCATGATTCTCCTGCCTGTGACTGTGGAGCTCCTCTTAAAACTGTAGAGCATATTGTTCAAGAATGTCCGCTGAGGAAGTATGCTGGATCACCACAAGATGTTATTTCTGCAGCACCTCCCTTCCTGGACTGTCTTCAACAACTGGATATATCGTTATGAATGCAAACACAACCAATGTTCTTGTGATGTATATAATGTACACATGATTTAGTTATTTATATATAGACATATATTGTAATTCATCTAGTTGCTAGCCATACGATAAATAAATTAATAAAATAAACAAGGTCATTTCGGCACGTGTCAAGCGAGGAAACTTGTATATCCACGTTGGGCATTATCTCTGTCTATCATACTCCACATGTACCTTCCCTGAAACACTGCAGTGGCCAGCAGCTTATGCTATGGCCCAGTAAATACAGTGAGTCCGTCAATTTGAATCACACGCCCAGAAGTTACCAAGTACCCTCATGTTCCCGTAAATAAACATTTTCTCCGCAAAATCGATTAAGGCATTGTTCCATACATAACAGAAGAAGCATCCCCCTTTTTCCTTTGTCGGTATAATTGAGAAACACCCTGTACAAATTCAACATTTCCATTCAGCATATCCCATAAGAAAAGGGGGGATAATTTACAGGCAACTTGTGTGATCAAAGTCCCTTGGAAATGTCTTCGGGACGAGAAACACCATACTGGCTGCTTTATAAGTAGGATGCTACAACCTATTGCACTACCAATGTCAGCAAGGTAGACGTTCCTCACTCATTAATGACGGACATTTCCTAGAACTTTTGAAGAGGTTACATATCAACAATTGCATATTTCCAGGAGCAAACATATTTGGTTGAATAGTGCATCACCCGAATGATCATGAAAAGTAGCATGTATGCATGGTATGCTTAATTTCTCTGTAAGTACATAATATCTGACATTTGAAATATTTAAACAACTGAATTTGTCTAATAAAGAATTGCCATGTTGAGAGGTAAATCCAGCACAGCTGGTAATGTAAAGATTAACAATACCATAGGACAACAATTTACATTTCATTATTTCTAGGACCTTTTGCAAGATTCATAAAAAGGAAAACAGAAGATAGATATTGAAATAAGTGTCTACAATTTATTATATTTGAAAAGGGACATCACTGTTGACTGAAGATTTGTGAATTGACATGGAAATCGTATCCAAACGATCACAAAAATTCAAAATTGGAGAAAAAGCAAAGTAGATTTTCTAGCTTCTGTAGCAATTTTGGTGTACATTTTTCAGTATTCAATGGCACTCAAAAATTTACATAGCATTCCTATTGTATTTTAAGGACTATAGGCACCTTATTCTTGCAATATAGGTACATGGAAATGCTCCACGAGTTATTGAATCTTTTGGACGAGGTACTCCGTACTGGCTGCTTTAAGTAGGATGCTACAACCTGTCACACTACCAATATCAGCATGTGGAAGTTCTTTATTCATTGATGACTGAGGCATTTCCAAGGGACTTGGACCATACAAGTTGCCTGTAAATTATCCCACCTTTTATTATGGGATATGCTGAATGAAAAAGTATATCTGTAAACAATGGACTCTTTGTTAATGTATCTGAAGATACCAAATGGTGGGAAACTGTCACTCCCGATGTATTGATGAATACTTTCCAAAACATAAAGGGCATGTGTACAGGCATGCCTTCATGCTAATGGCAACTACATGAAAATGATCATGCTTGTCATATGCCAGAATACCTAATGCATCCTTAGTAAATGCAGTAGAACCCCGGTAGTCCGAGCCTCCGTTTAATCCGAGGTGGATGACAGTGAGACGCATAGCTTACCCAAGGTCTTTGGCGGAGATGTGCGCATGCGTTGTTTACAATTCTGCCTTCTATCGCCCTCCCGCCAACTAGCCCGTGTCTGTTCAGACTGTACTTTTAAGTAAATATGTACATATTTGCATTTCTTTTGTAGAATATTGTTTTGTATTTCTGAAACAAAGCCCAACTGCAACACATTATACGATAACTGATGAAATAATGCCATTTACTGTAAGAATATTTAAACACAAAGTTCTTGTGCATCTAATTTAAAATTAAAGGTCTTAACATTTCATAACTTTGTGTAATCCGAGACTTCCCAAATTCGAGCGCCTCTTGGTCCCAATTACCTCGGATTGCCGAGGTTCTACAAGTGAATTTCATTCAACAATGAATATATATTGGAAGTTCAATTTTACAAGGGGTGGATTTTCAGAAATGGTAACATTTTTGTACACATGTCATGAAATGAAACCAGTGCTTTTCGCTTATACCACAAGTCAGTTCAATATCTTACCTCACATACTTCTCTCATACAACACTATGCGCAAATGCTGTGACAAGAACAGTCATATATTAGTAACAAGTCTACAGTTGTGTAGCTACCATGTTCTCAAGACACTAATGTGCCCATGGCCATACAAAATGGCAGTTCATGAAGGACTTTAATGAAAATACTTATTAGTTCTAGGTGTTTCAATTAAACTACAATACTAAATGATTCACTGTAACTTAACCCTTTTGCTGCCAAACAATTAAAGTTCACACTACAGTTTTTGGCCGGTGAGCCCCGGTTTCACAGTCATACATAGGACAGGTTGAGAACCTCAGGCATGTGTAATTGATATGAGAGTTGCTTTGCGCGCAACTCACAACTCGCGTATGCCCGAGGCTTACCGACTGTCCTCTGTACGACTTTGAAACCGGGATTGACCATCCAAAAACTGTGCCGTAAATTGTAATGAATGGTTATGCTAAAATTGCCAATCCAAGTTTAGTAAAATTACAAGTGTTTGATTAAAATTATCTCCTGCCTTTCAAGATAGAATGTTGATATTCTTTCTGCATCAGATAAACATATTGGTAACGTACTAGATTCTAAATCTCTACTTCGTATAAAACAAAGCCCCGATTCTTGGGTGTCACGGGTAATCTCGAGAACCAGTGGATTGATTTTGATGCAGTTTTCACCATTCTGTAAAGGATATCTCGAGAATGGTTTCTGTAAAAAATAATTTATTTATGATCAAAGGAAACCAAGCAGTAACTATTTCAGTGAAAAAGTAAAAAAAAAAAACCTGGCGTCCGTGCAAGTTTTAAGCTTACGCTGGGCAAACTTTTAAAAATATCTATATACTATGAGTGTAAGAATGGTTTAGCATGAAAAGTTCTACAAAAAAGTCTGCGAGACCATATCTCTTATCTTCAATACATCGCCCACTATAAGTGTTTTTAAGTTTTCATGTCTTCCAACAATCTGCATTCAATTGCTGAGGCGACAGTTTACGAGCTAGTTAGAGGCGAGCCTATCACCCCAGTTACAGCCTAGCTAGCGGGTGAGCCTATTACCCCAGATACAGCCAGAAACAAACTGTCGAGTCGTGTCGAGTTAAGTCTTCAGAGAAGAGTGGTTGTGTTTGGGCTTTCCCTGGAAGTGAAACTAGGCTTTTATTCATTTCGTCTGTGAACTTTTCGTTCCGCAAAATACACAGTCAAGTTAAGATTGGACGGAAGGGGGATTTGTGTTTCATGCACCTCGCCATTCTTAAATTATGGCTGACAAGAATTCGTTGCACATGTATCTCTATGATAATATAATGAATAGCCAAGTCAGGGATTTTAACCCATCATGCCGAGACATAATACGGACATAGGTCGTAGTTCATCGACATTGAAAAAAAAAAAGCGTTTATCATGTATTGTATTCATAACTGTTCCCAGGCGAAGCCGGATTGGGTTGCTAGTAATTAATATTTTACTTCATTGGCATAATTTAAAAAAAAAAAACTTTAAAAAAATATTTCAGTTAAAAAAAAAATTGATATTTTAATATAATTTTGACAGCCTACACATTCTAAATAATATCTTTCGCGATATGCATGTTAATACTGATTGAATTAAGTATAAATATCCCAAGTTTAGAGTAATTCTATCAAATAGGTTTCGAGTACGTTCAATTTCTACAACGATATACGTATACAGTACTGTAGCATCAGGTGGATTGTCGTCAGCAGAATCAAAAGTCGTCATCATCATCAGCCGATAATTGATCCTCACACACTTCACTCAGCATTAAAACCTTATTTATTTCCCCTTCGTTCAAATAGCTAGCAATATTTATCACCATGTATCTAAATTAGCCCCAAGCAAAAACATACAAGACTTCAAATGATTGCACACGCAGGAAGCCAGCTGACTAGCATGTTCAAAGAATTCTTTTATAAATCCAGTAATTCATGGAATTTAAACACATATCGATATATTCTGAAAGCGAATGATTCCCACATAGTTTTGGTTACAACAGTGTTAGCGCTGCGTGGCTGGAAATAACACTAAAAATTTTGAAAAACGAGGCTAATAGACCGGCCTGTGGCAATTTTTGTAAAAGCTCCCTCAGCCAATATATCTGTCCCGTGGCACTATAAGGGTTAATCTTCAGTAATACTTGTATCATTGAAATGTTCTCTTTTATGTTTGTCAGATTCATTCTTTAGCTTTAATCTCAAGCACATTGTCTTTACTGCCATGAAATTTATTTGAACTGTCAGAAAAAAAAAAAAAAAAAATAGAAAAAAAAAAATGGAATTTTAAAGATATGTTTATAAAGAAATAGAACCAGTGACAAGCACAATGAAAAAGAAACGAATATCATTCTTAGGGCATCTAATACGGTCACCAGAAAATAGTATCAGTAGAAAAATAATAGAAAAATTATGGACGAGTAAGAGTAAGAACAATATTAGATGGATCACAGAACTTAAAGAAGACATGAGAGAGTTACATATTACAATAGAAGATTTAAAATACACGACAGACACACTCAAGATTCTGAAAGACAAACACACTAGACTACAGACAAAAATCAACAAGCAGAGAATAGGAAGTCATAGTCCTGAAGCAGAAAGAAAATTACGTTCAGAAAGGATGAAGAAATATTGGGCTGACAAAAAGAAGAAAAACCTCCATAAACCTGACTAATGTAGTCCTATGTTGGCTAAAAAATTAAAATAAATAAATAAATAAAGATATGTTCACACTAGTAGAAATTTATGTCCATAGATACATTTGAAAGTACATAAAATTTACTCTGCATGCATTCATTAGTTCTTTTTCCAAAAGCATGAGAGGAGTTAGTGCTTCAATGTAGTTAAGAGTGAACATAACTACAGAATAAAATACTAAGATTGATCACAGAGGCATGAGACGCATTACACATTTCTATACACAGTAGCAAGAAATTGTGTTCAAGGTGAAAATACTTCTGGGGAATGCAAAATGTAATTCTTCTACAAGTGTGTATTGTTCACTGCCATATCATACCTTTAATACAACTTAGGGTGGGATGCATATTCAATAGAAATCAATGTAATTCCATGCAAAGATATTGCCACATAGTCACAAGATTCATACCCATCTTTATAAATCTGCACTGGATAGCTGAGATCATACAATAGTTATTCTTATTATGCAGCCAGCTATCAGGGACAGATAACCTCACTGTTCTGCCCCTTAAAATAACTAACTACCAGCTATTAAGCTGTGGCAGGTAAATGCCGGATGATGGGAGATAGAACAGAAGAATTGGAGGGACCAGGACTGAAATATGAATCTACCCACCTACCGTATTTTCTCGCATAATCGTCGCACTTTTTTAGCCTAAAATCCGTGGAAAAAAAGCAGGGTGCGACGATTATGCGAAGAATATTTAAGTTCAAAGAATATATTGTATCATTATTTGCTGCACGGGCCAGTCATTCGCGTAGCGCAAGTCATAGTCTGCAGTCAGACAGGCTTCTTTCTTCTAACAAGGTCACGACAGGTTAAAGCTGGCGGAATGTGCTGACGATGCTGGCCGTTCGCGTCGCGGTTCATAGTCCGCAGGCATAAAGACGAGGTTACTTTCCTGATAAATCACGCCAGATTAGGTCTATAAGTTAGCTGAATGTGCTAAGTGATGAGGCTGGCCGCTCGCGTCACAGTTCATAAAACTTGTATTGATTGGGCGGAGACCCCTTAACCCATTAAAATTGTCACAGTTCATAGTCCGCAGGCATAAAGACGAGATTACTTTCTCCTGACAAGATCATGCCAGATTAGGCCTATAAGCTCATGGAATGTGCGCTGGCCGCTCGCGTCACAGTTCATAGCCCGCAGGCATAAAGACGAGATTACTTTCTCCTGACAAGATCATGCCAGATCAGGCCTATAAGTTAGCTGAATGTGCTAAATGATGAGGCTGGCCGCTCGCGTCACAGTTCATAGTCCGCAGGCATAAAGACGAGATTACTTTCTCCTGACAAGATCATGCCAGATTAGGCCTATAAGCTCGTGGAATGTGCGCTGGCCGCTCGAGTCACACTTCATAGCCCGCAGGCATAACGACGAGATTACTTTCTCCTGACAAGATCACGCCAGATTATACGTTCACGGAATGTGCTAAGTGACGAAGCTTGCCGCTCGCGTCAGTTCATAGCAGGCAAGCATAAAGACGAGATATTATTCTTCTGACAAAGTCGCACCAGGTTATAAAGTCGCGGCAGCATGTGCAACTGACTGGCGCACAAATATATGCTCTGCGACGATTATGCGATGACATTTTATAAACCTATTTTAGAGTTTGAAAAGAGGGGTGCGATGATTACGCGGTGGCGACGATTATGCAAGGAAATGCGGCATACGTAAGAGGCCATGTTGAAACATAATTCGCTATTCCAGGACCTCGAGAGTCAAAGATGATAACCTAACAAAAGGGGGCAATCCATGATCTGCTCAAGAATAGTAATCACATTTATTGAAGTTCTTAAGGGGTTTAATTATTTCTGTTGCCTCTTGAATGGTTCTGGGTGTGAAATATTTCTCCTAACAGATGACCGATATTTTATTGGAAAGAATTTGATCGTAATTCTGTATGGCATGTTCAGCTCAAGCGAACTACTCTACATGGCAAAGACGTGTGCATATGAAAAGTTAAGACAGTGAGCTTTAGTTCTTGATCGAAACATTCCAGAAGAATGGGGACTCAAAAAAGATTATCACAGAATCAATTTCCAGTAAATTTTGCCTTATTGCTGTACGGTATGTGCAATCTGCCATGGAAATTAGCAATATCTCCGAAGGCACAATATCGAAACCATATTCAAGTCTTAGGTTATGACAGGTAAATCTTTGCGATCTATATGAGATACAGTGGGCCTTAATAGTGCTGCTTGCCACGGAGGGTGAGTGGTTATAGTGTCGGACTACCAACCCCAAGATTGCAGGTTCGCCCCTGGCCATGGTAAGTGATTTTTGAAGGCCACAAAAATCACGACACTCATGTCATACGTTGTTGGCATGTTAAAGAACCCATTTTAATTCAGTAGGCCGTGTTCAATGGCAAAATTAATCTCGGGATGTAGTGTCAAGAAGTTTAGATATCTAACCTCCTTGACTTTCATAGCGTTCAAAGGAACGACGAAATTCGACATGCAAGCTACCCTCTGGGTGTCAATTAACAAAGCTTGCACCAGGCACCCGAGGCCATACAATATTATTATTATTAATAGTGCTGGAAAGGATGTTCCTGTGGGTATATTGGCCAGATGTACAGGGAAATCACAAGAGTAAAGAACTGTATTTTCTTACATAATTGTTGCTCCCCAAATTTTCAAACACAAAAAATTGGTTTATAAAACTCCACTGCATAATTGTCACATAGCATATTCGTATTTGTGCGCAGCTTGCACACACTACCGCGAACTTATAACATGGCGGGACTTCATCAGAAGAGAGTAGTCCCTACCTCTGTGCCCACGGGCTATGACGCGCAGTATGGGTTAGTTATTGTTGTGTTAAGGGACCGATCCACAAGGTATATGACCCTCCTAACACAGATTTAAGTATACAAATTTTGAATGGAATATGAAATGATCGAGAATTAATAAAATAAAAATTAAATAACACTAATAATTATAATAATAAACAAAAATTACGGAGAAACAAAAAAGAACCAAGTCTTTGAGTCAGTTAGTTATGGTTTTAAGGGGCGGAACTGCTAGGTCATCTGCCCCTACATGCTATATGAGCAGTTGGCATCGTCACATAGCACATTAGCATTATGCGCAAATTGGTTGCACACGCTGCTGCGAGCTTTTCAGAAGAAAGTAATTTTGTCTCTGTTGCTGGGAGGTATAACCATGTGATGCGAGTGGTCAGCAAAGTCACTTTGCACAATCGTATGTTTGTGCCGGTTGGTTGCACATGCAACGAGCTTATATCCTGGCGTAAACTTGTCAGAAGAAAGGAGTCTGACTCTACCTATAACCTACGACTCAAGCTACGCGAACGGCCAGCCTACGGCATGCGAGTGAAACTTACTGACCTATCGCTTCCGCTAGTTGGCTTCGGAATGACGAGATTCAATAAGCCGAAATACAAAGCACTGCTAGCCCCAGTTCACAGACGTTAAAACAGGCCCAACTGCTATCGGCGGAAACTTATGCAAGGGACACCTTACGCCAGTTGAGTATCAGCCACTTCCATGGAAACATCACAACAGATCCCCGTGCGTGATGTTCACAATGAGGAAATACAAGAATTATACGGTGATCTTGATGAAAGTGAAATACACGGTATTTCATAATAAACAAATAATAATAGTAAGGAAACGCACAGGCGTGCAGCAAATAATAATACAGTATGTGGTTTTCTTCTTTGAACTTAAATATTCTTCACATAAATGTCGCACCCTGCCTTTCTTCCAGGAATTTTAGGCTAAAAATATGTGATGATTATGCAAGGAAATACTTAGGCTTTTACCAACCAAGGAAGTTAGCTGAATATGCCATTCAGAATTATCTTGATTACACACCTGTAATCTGTACGGAGAATGTTTATTATGGTATTATTATTACAGACAACAGAAATAGCTACACACTTCTTTGATCAGACCATGGCTGAGTTAGGTTACAATCATCATCTTCTTTGACTCTGGTCAAGGAGTAGCGAATTATGTTTCCTCATGGTCTCATATTTAAACTATGGAGGCAACATGCCTTAGTTAGCTTCCTTCTTTTCAATTCCAACCTTAATAACTGGACAAGGATTGTTCCAAAACATGTCTGTGCATTATATACTGTATCTAGACCTAAAAGTTTCAAAACTACATTATGCTTAGTTCATGCAGTTTAAAAGATAGTGAAAACATTCTACAGTATCTTTTAATAGTGAATCAGGTAAGCTTCACTTCTGGAAGCAGTAATATTATTTCTAATATACCCAAGAAAAATTTGCATGTTAGATATGCACTGAACATTGAATGTTTTAAAACAGCATTCCACAACTGAAAATTGTTACCTTGTTCTGGAGCAACCTCTGGCAAATAGGTAGCTGTCCGTTTACTGCCCTTCTCGTTGTGAAATTCTATCCGAATTCCATGAACACCCACTTCCCAGTCCAGGTAATCTGAGCCGTCCTCAAAGTGCCGAAGGATGGAGACAGATACATGGAGTTTCGAAAATTCATCGCGGGTGATAGGGCTGAAGCGTGAATCCTTGAAAGCACTTCCATACAAACAAAGTAATAAGAAGTTAATAATCAAATATTCATTTACCTCACATAAACAACAATTTTCCTGACTTTCAGCACAATACATATTCATTGTAAACATAAGATAATAAGCAAGTTGACAATGCCAAATAGCAGTACTACTGAGAATAGTTCAGGCATGGATAGGAGAAGATGGATTAGGAAGTATGGTAATAATGCAGAGGGCATAATTTTAAGTCTATTAATAGAATTGTTTTCCAATTGGGCAACACAAATGTGCCCTATTTGATATATTAAGAAGTAACAAATTATCACCCTACTATCTAAAAGAAATGCTACATGAATTGTTTGCACACATCTGTAATACACTGTATAACAAAAAAAATGATACACCAGGAAGGCGTTGTCCGACTGTAAGGAAATTATGTATGCAAAGACATTCAGACCGAACATGCAACTGATTAAAGCTTTGTGTCCTATGAATGAATAGCCGGAGCTTCCGCGCATCCATCAGGTGTATATAAGGTGCGATTCTGAAGTGTATGCTCAAAGTAGCTGTTGCATTGACTGCGATATCTGACGGTCGGCTGTAAGAATGCCACGCAGAAGGATTCGTGCTCATTACTAGCAGATGTCAGAGTTTGTAACAGGTAGTGCGATCGGATTGAAAGAAGCTGGTTGGTCGAATCGAGCTGTTGCTGGACATTTGGGTTGAAGTGATGAGGCGATCAGACGATGCTGGAAAGCGTGGGTCAGCAACGGCAGGCATCAGTGTCAGGACGGCAGTGGTCGACCGAGGGCCACAACAGCATGGGCAGAACAGCTGTCACACCACCGGAGTCATCGCTATCAACGATCCAGCGTGTGACCCGCACACATGCGTCCACCATGACCATCAACAGACGCCTGAACGACAGGAATTTGCACTCGCGCCGCCTGTTACTCTGCTTACCACTCAAGCCTGTTCACTGTCAAGTCAGATTTACAGTGGTGCCTCGCTCGCGCAACGTGGAACTGCGCTGACTGGGGACATATAGCCTTTTTTGACGAGTCCCGTTTCCAACGGTGCCCTGACGGCAACCGCAGACATGTTTGGAGACGTCCAGGTCAGCGTGGGGATCCTGCCTTGATTATCGCACGCTACACAGCCCCACAACAGGAGGTGATGATCTGGGGTGCCATCTCCTTTGATAGCCGGATGCCTATGGCAGTCATTCCTGGCAAACTGACAGCAAAGCGGTATATTGATGACTTTCTATGGCTGGTTGTGTTATCGTTTCTTCAGCGACATCCAGGCCTTACTTTCCAACAGGATAATGCCCGGCCGCACATGGTACGTGTTGCTATGGACTGTCTTCAAACTTGCTCTATCCTTCATGGCCAGCTCGGTCGCCTGATTTCTCTCCCATAGAGCACATTTAGTACGTCATGGGAAGGCGATTGCGAACACCCTGGAATGTCGCCGATTTAGCCCAACAGTTGGAGACCATTTGGCATGAAATTCCGCAGGACACCATCCGGGAACGTTATCAGTCCATGCCACATCGAGTGACAGCTTGCATCCAGGCCAGGGGCGGACCAACGCCTTATTGACGTCCTCACATTGTACCTCTCTAACTCTGCAATAAATCATTCGATTGTTGTTTTGCACTTTTGATCGTTTGTTTTTCTAAATCTGTTCCTCACACCCACCGATTTTTATCGCCATCGGACAATCCCTTCTTGGTGCATCGTATTTTTTTTTGTTATACAGTGTAAATGGGAGCATAAATATCTCAATAGTGTATAGCAATTTAGCTTTTGAAAATGAAACTCCACAGCCTGTTTCAGTCTACCGAGCGGGTCAGGGATGGAATGAATGAAGCCCCCCATCTAGCGGCGAGGATATGAACTGTGTCGGCTGCCGAAGCCTGTCGCACTCCTCAGAGGCAATGATTAAATGAATGACAGGTGAAATGAAATGATAGTGGAGAGTGTTGCTGGAATGAAATTATGACAGGGAAAACTGGAGTACCCGAAGAAAAACCTGTCTACCTCACATGAAGTGACCGGGATTTGAACCACGGACCCAGCGGTGAGAGGCCGGCGTGCTGCCGCCCAAGCCACGGAGGCTTACCAATTAAGCCTTTGACTGATTCAAAACTGTATTTCATGCATGATGCCTCAAATACAGGGCAAGATAAAGTTACATGAAACTGATTGGGTGATTACACTGATAGCAAGAATATTCCTAGACATGCAATGGCCTGTTCCCTTTTCAACAAAGTGATGAATTAAATACCGATAAAAGATTATGGCTACAAAAGCCTATCTAACAGGTCACCAGTTTGACTACATACTGAACATAAGCAAATTTCTTTAATGTGAGAGAGGAAAAAGAATGTGTGTTGATTCAATGACAAAGACTCATTTACATATCTGCCATGCATGATATTAATCTACCTAGGAATATAGGAAACCACAACAAGGTGGGCATTGTTTGTCCTTGAACATTTAATTTTAAAAACATTATTAAAATATTACTTTCTTTTGTTCCAAATCTCAAAATATGTTATGTTTAAATAATACCTATAGATGAAGATGTTTAAAAGATACTTTGAAAATGAATTCAGGCACAAAATCATTATTTTTCAAATTACCTTTAATTCCACACTTTTAGGAGCATTTGTTCTTCAATTTATGAACTGAGTAGCTCAGGTAGAACTAGCTGATCTATTTATGAATAAGGTCTTCTTGATTTATATTTCCCCCATTATGAAGTAACATCCTCTATGACCACCATATATCTGACTTTGCTACTTCTAAGGTAGGTACTTTGAGAATGTATTGTATGTGCTTAATACTTCTCAGACATAATGGGTGTGTAGACAAGTCTTCAATCTAATAGGGTGTAGTGGCATGAGGATAGCCATGGCAGAAAAGCTTTGCACTATGAGAGACAACACTAATACTATTGAGACATGCTTACCAAAGTGTCAGTACGCACAAACTGCAAACCACACGATAATTACACAATGAATAGACAAGGTAACTATACAACTCTCAACAGATTGGTGTATTAACATAACTGCTAACCACAAACCCATAGTGCCCAAAATAAGGATAATTAATAGGAGTCTGACATATGAAACGATGCAGAACACTTAATAAACTTACTAGCACCAAGATTGAAATACCCACTAGCACAAATATAAAACGCTCCATTAGCAAGATAAAAGCCAAAAAAGTGAAAAAATAGACATATCACACTCTTGGTACAGATTCAGAAATACAATGGTTTGTGGATAAATGTCAAAAATGGATATTGATATAACAACAATATGAATGCACATAATGTTTGTTCAATTTTTATGTAATTTGATCTGATACTTTTAACCATCAAACACACGCAATGCAGTGGAATCCACCCTAGGCCGTTTCATTTTCTTATGAAATTAACAAATAATTTTTCAATTTTTTCTCTGTCCATGTACCTTTCCGGCCAGTTCTTCGCGCGTTCACTCAAGGTCAACCATTTCCTGTGAGACAGTCAGACAGTGCACGTCGTAATATTTGACTGGGGTGGATCCACCCCAACATGTGCGTTTGTGTACGTAAAATAAATCACACCAAGGTGAATTGCAAGCAACACGACATTTCTTTCTAGTGTTTATCTTTGTTACTGCAAGTAAATACGTATGTGCATCTGGTGGTGTTGCAATATGTTGGCCTAACATGATTGCTGGCAGAACTTGTATTTCATTTCCATTTTATTTTCAGTGATAAACAATATATTGGAGCCTATACAGAACGGATACTTTTGATAGTGTCCAGGAATTTCTCAAATAGTTGCTCTTACAGTTCCAAGCTCATGAAAGCGCACGTAGCATATCGGGATACTATCGAAACCTTAACCATTCATTTTAGGGCAACAGTGAAGCACATCCATTTCATTTCATATTTATTCATCAGTGCCTTACACTATATTTACAGTACACTGAAGAGAGCAAAGCCCCACTTTACATTCGGGATGCGTCAAGAGCCCCCACTATAAATACAAATGTACACAAGATGGCAATTAGAGAAAATCGAGTAATGATTAAATTATTTACAGTATATATTAGGAGGATGGTAAATACACATTTACATAGGATAAGGGAGGCACAACAAGAGAAGAGATGAAATAAATATCGGAAATGATGCCGCAGCTTCCTCTTGAACTGTACTGCGTTATTGTTGCTGGCCTTCAGGTAACACGGTAGGCTGTTCCTTGCACAAATCGATCTATTTATAAAACCTAGTTTGTACGACTCAGTACTGGGTAGTGGGGCGTACAGCATAACTCCGCGGCCCTTCTGAGCTGATCGGTAGTCAAGTGAAATTTTGTCTAAAATAACAGATGAGTCTGTATTATTAAAAAGTTTTCGCAGGTATACCAAATCAATTTGGGTAAATAAATTCTCAATAGATGGAAGACTATATTTTTGGCATCTGATTTTAGAGTCTAGGTCGAAATTTTTTGAAAGAATGAATTTAGTGGCACGATTTTGTATCAGTTCTAGCTTAAGGACATTTTCCTTGGTAACGGGCTCCAAGAAGGGCACGCGTGTAGTAGCGGTCGCACTAGGCTTAGGTAGGCGGTGCGGCAACCACGTAGACTTCTGCTTAGCATACCAGTTGGCAGGCAGCTTGGTTCCTCACTGCGTCGGTGTGGGTGTTCCATTTCAGGTCGGAAGTGATGTAGAGTCCAAGAAGTTTGACACACTGCACACGGGGAATCGGTGTGCTTTCAAAGTGATAAGGGTTGGCCGTTGACATTCGATTACGGGTTAGGGAGATTAGTTTACTTACGGAGGAATTGACAGCTAGGGCGTTAATTTTGCACCAGACACTGAAGTTATTTAGATCCTCCTGCAGGGCGACGAGGTCACTATTGTCTATTGTACTGAGTTTGAACCTCCTCCTCCTCCCCACCAAAAAAATATGATAACTTCCGGTCACTGTGATGTTTGCCCTCAAGGAAAGAACAGGAAAAATAAAATATCGTGCTGCAGTTCCAATAAACTCATCTGCATGTAACACAGAATCGTTTACAGTGAAGCGTGCACTCCTGAGTGAAAGCTCATCACCACAACTCTCCCCACCCCCACCACGTAACTTACAGGTTAGTTATTAGTTATTGTTGTTTTAAGGCGCGGAACTACGAGGTCATCTTCCCCTCTTAACACGGATTAAAGTGTACAAATTTGGAATGAAATTTAAAATTTAGAGGTGGACACCTAAATTTGAAAAGACCGAAAATTAATAAAACAAAAAAATTAATAAAACTAATAATTATAAAAGTAAACAAAAATTACGGAAAAACAAAAAAATTATCATTCAAAAACGAACAAATCGTCGAGTCATTGTACACTGGAAAATTTAGATTGTAACTTACAGGATGTACAGGACTTCCCGGTATTTTAAAATTATACAATTCATTGTCACTGTGTGGCCAAGTACTGTACTGTACCATTTTAGATCTAATAACTGATTTATATTAATTTTCGGTGAGTTTATTTAGTGAGGAACATTTTTTCATATTTTAAGATAAGTATTATCTAGCGAAAGTTCAACCTCCCGTATATCACTGTTTTTTAATTAAATGTATACCTAAAATGCATGATTATCATATATTTACTATTCCTTTCATCGTATATTAGCTCCAAGGTACTTTTATTAATAATTTAATAGGATTTCGAAGATATTTATTAAAAACATGCAAACTGGGCAATATAGAAACATAATAAGAAGGATTCAGTTTATAAATAAGAGAGGAACGATTTCAATGAAAATGTGTCCTTAAGTAATAGAAAACGTCAATCTTACATAATACAGTAAAACCCCTCAAATCCGAACCCCAGAAATTCGAAATCCCGGGTAATCCGAACGAGTTTCTTTTTTTGTTGCCAATTTAAAGTTTGAAAAACACACGCAAGAAAAGAGAAACTTATTTATTTAGTCTCATAAGACAATTGTATATTATACATTATAACCTCATTTTACATCAATCATTGAAAAATTAATAAAGAAGTACATTTAGCATAACTATCAATGTGGTTGGTTCCTCAGTTTAAGGCCTGTGACAACGCGGTCATGTAGCCCTGTGTACTATGGGTGTGTGTAGAATCTGTCTGATAACCGGTGATAATTGTGATGGCTGTATTAGTGTGTGTAATCTGTTTTTTTTAAATTCAAGTAAGGACTGCAGACATTGAATTTCTAGTAGTTCCTACTTTTGCCACCAAACGCCACTGTCAACGACTACTAGTTCAGAACTTGGTTACTAGATGACACCGCAGTTGGCTCCTGGTGACGAACGTTGGAACCTAAGAGCGTTGTTCAAATGTTTAATCTATAATTTAGCTTCACACAGGTGTTATTAGTGGAAGGATCTTTAACATGCCATTAATCTATGACATGGGACCGCCGGCTTTACTTCCCCTCCAAAGGAAGGCATAATGAGGGATTTTTAACGCTCTTAACAAATCCGACAACTTTGGCTGGGTTTGAACCCGAGATATTGAGCATAGAAGCTCAGCATGCTACCAACTACGCCACCGAAGCCGCTTCCTAACAATGTGTAAATGTGCCTACATACTGTACTTATCTCATCCAGGATTGAAAAACGGAAAAGTTTGTTATTGTAATCCTTAGGTTAATCACTTTGCAAACACAATGAAATAACATTAGAAACACACAAAATACATCTTAATCTTTCACTTGAAATCGGTTATGTTTAATTGTCGATGTGACGAAAACGTTCCCGCGGAGGCAATTGCGCCCCAGCGTCGCATGAAGATGACATCGTTTGGCGTGGCTGCTGCGTTTTGTCCTACGAAGCGCAATGCATAAGAGCAGATGCAGCTTCAGTATAGCCTACTGTCGGGGAAATAAGTATAGATACTCGAGTTTAGAGGTCAATAAAACCTTTACCCTTAGTCTTACATAAGAACAACCTACACCAACATTTTCTTTGTTTTATTTGTCGTTTAACAATATAGAGTAAATATTTGCATTGTATCTAGTTAAAATTTTATAGCAGATTGAACAATAAAAGTAACGGATTTTCTTACCAAGTTTACGGAGCCCTTAGTTAGAAAGATCATTACGTTAAAAGTATTGATCTGATCGTAACGGAACTTCATCATCATAAATTCCCCTTATCCAGCTCCTGCCGGGTCGGGGTATTTATGGCACTTCTCCACTTTCCTTCCACCATTCTTCTTCCACGATCTTGTCCCAGTCCAGATTTCTTTTTCTTACGCTGTTCTTCACTGAATCAATCCACCTTGTTCTAGGTCTTCCTCTTGCTCTCTTACCCTTGCACTTCGCCTCCAGCATCTGTCTTGGTATTCTATTTTCCTCCATCCTCTTTACATGTCCAAACCACCTTAGTTTATTCTTCTCAATTCTCTCATTTAGTTTTCCCATCCCAACTTCCTTCCTATCATCTTCATTCCTCACTCTGTCTTTCCTATCATACTTCTTAGGAATTTCATTTCACTGGCTTGGATTCTACTCTCTTGCCGGCTTGTCTGGGTCCAAGTCTCAGCTGCATAAGTTAATATGGGAACATAGTACACTTTATACATTACCTCCTTGCTTTTCCTTGGTACTTCCTTATCCCAAACAAGTTTTCTTACACTTTGATAGAATGCATTGCTCTGCTGTACCCTCCTGCCAATCTCCATGTCCAACCTACCAGTTTGCATCAATTCACTTCCTAGGTATTTGAACGTGTCCACAATTTCCAAACTCTGACTTCCAATTTTCACAGGGCCCTTTCCTTGTCTTTCCCCTCTTGTCATCACCATGGTCTTGCTTTTCTCTATACTGATTTTCAGGCCGTACTTCTGAATATTTTCGTTCAGTGCATCTAGTTGTTTTTGCACTTCTTCAGTGTTCCTTCCCCAGACCACAATATCATCTGCAAATAACAGTAACTTCATTTCTTTATGTCCAAATGCTTCCTTTGTTTCCTTTACAATTTCATCCATCACCATTATGAACAAGAGAGGTGACAGCACACTCCCCTGTCTTAGTCCAGTCTTGTTCCTAAACCATTCTGTCCTTCCAACTGGGGTCAGTACCCTGCTAACACAGTTGTTGTACATTGCTTGTACCATTTCTCTTCCCAGTCTCTTCTTAACCATGGTTTCCCATACCTTCTCTCTGGGGACACTATCATATGCCTTTTCTAGATCTATGAAAGTCATGATCAAATCCTCTCCATATTCCCAGTTCTTTTCCATCACCTGCCTCAAGCTAAAGATTGGGTCCACTGTGGATCTTCCACTCCTGAAGCCCTACTGTTCCTCTTGCAACTCTCCTTCCACCTTTCTTCTCATTCTTCTTTCTAATATCCTTTCCAGTATTTTTACTATCTGTGATAAGAGGGTGATCCCTCTATAGTTATCACACACCTTCTTGTCCCCCTTCTTAAACACTGGTATTATTAGCCCTTTCCCCCAGTCTTCTGGTACACATTTCCATTTCCACACACACTTTAGCAGTCGATACAACCATTGCATACCAACAGGTCCAGCAGCCTTTATCATTTCTACACTGATTTCATCCACCCCTGTTGCTTTTCCCATCTTCATTTTCTGCACTGCTAATTCCACCTCCAGCATTGTTATATCATCTTCTGTTATAGAGTCGTCAGGTTGTGTCACTTCCATCTCACCAGTACAATTGCTCACATTCAATAGCTTATCGAAATACTCCTTCCATCGTCCCTTTATCTCTTCTGGGTGTTTTAACAACTCTCCATCTTCCTTTTTCACCAGCTTTGTGGTAACTCTTTCTTTCCTCTACTTCTTAGAAGCCCATACAGCATCCTTTTACTGCCACTTATATCAGTTTCCATTCTTCGTGTAAATTCTTCCCAACTTTTCTTCTCCTACCACTTTCTTACACCTCCGTGATACTTCCTTTTGCTTTCTTCTGTTTGATCTTGGTTCCATTCTTTCCATGCAGACTTCTTTTCTTTCACTGCTTTCCTCACCTCCTCATTCCACCACGGTGTCTCCTTCTCTTTCACTCTTGTTGACATCCTACCACAAGCACTCTCTGCTGCACCAACAAATGCCTTTTTAAAGTGGGACCATTCCTCTTCTATGTTTTCCACTTCAGTAACTGGGATTTGTTGCTTCAATCTCTCCTGAAAATCTTCCTGTACAGTTTTGTCTTTCAATTTCCATACTTTTATTTTATTTTCTCTGATCTCCTTTAGGTTTTCCAATTTTTCCCATCTAAATTTTGCCACCACAGCTCTATGGTCCCCATCAAATGCTTCTCCTGGTAAAGCTGTCACATCTATCAGCTTTCTGCGATTAGTCCTTTCCACCAGAAAGTAGTCAATTACTGATTTTGTTCTTCTATCGCCCCAACCATATCTCGTAATTTTCCTGCTGTTTTTCTTCCGAAACCATGAATTACCCACTATCAGTACATTCCTTTCACAAAAGTTTACAAGTTCCTTTCCTTCCCGGTTCTTTTTCCCATATCCATATGGTCCAATGACTTCTTCCTTTCCTTGTCTCTCGTTTCCGACTTGTGCATTCATATCTCCCATGATCACCACTTCTACATCTGAAATTACTCTTTCCACATCCTCCAGGAATACTTCAATATCTTCTTCTCTGTTTCCAGTCTGTGGTGCATACACTTGTATGAAGTCCATCACGTCATTTTTCATCTTCATTCTAATTTTCATTATTCTGTCACTCACACACTCGACCACTTCAACATACTCCTCCAGTTGTTTCGAGGTTATCAGTCCCACGCCATTTTTTGCCTCTTGGCCACCACTCCAGTATAATGTATATCCTTTCCTCAATTTCTTCCTTCCTTTACCTTTCCATTTCACTTCACTCAGCCCCATCAATCCAACATTCTCCCTCTCCATGAAGTCTACCACCTCCTCCACCTTGCCTGTCAGGGTCATGACATTCATGATTCCCACTTTCATTTCGGTTACTGGTCGCCCATTTCTCACAGTTCCCCCAGTACCAAAAGAACAGCGCGTCGCCTGCAGGGTACGCCCTAACCTTCTCCGAATCATTTGAAGTGCCATTTCCATTTTAGGCTATTATTACGATGGGGTCGCCACTCCCAAAGGCATTTTATGAAGCTACTGCCAGCTATTATACAGGCCGCCCCTAACATGGGAAACAGACACCCTTGCAGCAGCCCCTAACCTGGGAAACAGACGTTGCCGATTGATGCTGTACTCATACTATTCCCTGAGTACTGGGTTGCCTCTTCCGCAATCTCCACCGTTCCGAAGTCCATCTTCTCCGCTGCAGATTCCGTTGAGGTCTTCGCACGTAACCCTGTGCACGGGGCCTATGTTATACCCCATAGGACTGGGTCCTCACCAGAACTTAGCCGGTACTGTAGTTCCATGGTATATTACAGTACCGTTGCCCACCCCCGCGACGTGGACGCGCCTGGCAAAAATTATCCAAGTAGCCAATTATAATTGCCTCATGGACCGGGTTAAGGAGCTGTCTAAATCCAGCCTCCAACGAAACTTTAATACGTCTTAAAGGAACTTATTGTTAACGCGTATATGAAGTTTTAATCTGATCTGACGTATCTTAAAATAGTTGTTGTGAATTTTGTAAAACAACTTTTTCTCAGGCCTGGGTGGTCATAGCAGTATGAAATATGGCTTGTTATGAGGCTCATAGCAATGCAAGGCTTAACGTAAAACTACATTTTATCTACTTGTGATTATTGATTATATATGGATTGATATTTAATCGGACCATTGAGGGCGGCGATAGTACCGTAGCAGCCTGGCAATGTTGCCAGTTGACTACCGTATTTCAAACTCACTGCGCGCTCGTTCCTACGCACACCAAACTCTGACCTATGTTCTTCGTTGAGTCATTAGCAAGAAGCAGCAAATATCACTGTCTGTATTATCTATTGTCGCACATCGATCAAGATGCCAGCTAATCTGCAGTTAACGGAGGGAGAATTTGCCATGATTATAAGTGCAATATGTTTTTTTAGATGCGAGAGAGAAAGTAATAATGATAAGAGGGGTTAGCAAAAAGTATCCAAGTGTATTGGAAGGTCGATAGCCACGGTGAAGAGATGTGCCGCTGCAATTAAAGATATTCCTCTTCCTCCCAGAATCCAAAAGTATGAAAGTATGACGAAAGCAGAGCTAATTGTTCACGCCAAACCTCACTTCAGGGCACTTAAAAAGAAGCTGGAAAAGATAATCAAGAATGTTCGTCCAGACGTCGAACTCGTCTGGTTGCCAGTTGCTCATTGTGAGCTCAACCCCATAGAGCTGGTTTGGTCCTACGTGAAAAATAAAATAGCTAAAGTGAATATGAGTAACCAGGCGGAGAGAGGAAGATCAATGGAGGTGATGCGAGATCTCTGTAAAGAAGCCTTGAGGTCTGTAACACCGGAGCTATGGAAAAAATGCATCGAACACACAAAATAAATAGAGAAACATTACTGGGAAAAGGATTGGCTAAAAGAAGATGTCTCCGTTGTTGAGCCACTTGTTATAAACTTAAATGACAGTTCATCTGATTCATCGGGCAGTGGTTTTTCAGACGGTTAATAAGGGAGCAGTTTTATAATCTTATAATCTCAAAGTGTAAATTACTTCAAACAATTAATCTTATAATGATAGCTTTTCAGCTGACACACCATTTTTAAACCTGCCAATCGAGGTCCAGCGCCCTCATTAAAAAAGGCGTTGGGAAATGTTTAACTTCTTGCGGAAATGAAATAAGACTCGTTTCTCTAACTTGTAGGTAAAATTAGCGGAGGATATTAGCGCTGTACATAAGGGACGCATATTTCAGGATATAAAGAAGAATTAAATAGTTATGTTAAATAGACGTGAATGATAGTGTATTTTTTTTTCTTAATCGTATTACCCTCCAGGGTTGGCTATTCCCTCGGACTCAGCGATGGATCCCACATTTACCGCCTCCATTTTGAAACTTCGGGATCGGGTATACAACTGGGGTGTGTGACCAGCACTTAGCCCAGGCGGCCTCACCTGCAAAGCGAACAGGGACCTTATGAGGGATGGGAAGATTGGGAGGGATAGCCAAGGAAGAGGGAATGAGGCGGCCGTGGCCTTACGTTAGGTATCATCCCGGCATTTGCCTGGAGACGAAGTGGGAAACCACGAAAACCACTTCAAGGATGGCTGAGGCGGGAATCGAACCCCCCTCTACTCATTTGGAGCACCCGAGGCTGAGTAGACCCCGTTCCAATCCTCATACCAATTTTCAAATTTTGTGGCAGAGCCGGGAATCGAACCACGGACCTCCGGGGTGGCAGCTAAGCACTCTGACCACTACACCACGGAGGCGAATATATATTATAATTTTTGTATTATAATTCGTCAATTTCACGTATGGTTTTTAATTAATGTCATTTTTCAAGTCCTCGTACTGCAGCTCCTTCACCAAGATTTTACTCGTATAAAATAATATCTTCCTTGTCACGTGAGCGACCCATGGTTTAACCCATAGACATTCACTGTATCTTTCCGTTTCTTTTATATAGCGGTATTGCCACCACAGAATTTCAACTACCATAATATAGTTAAGTGAACATGGAACTGTCCTTCATCCATTTTGCTGAATTATGATAAAATATTTGATGTAGTGTAATGGTGTGATAATTGCTTTGTATAAAATATTTGATAACATTTATTTGACACATTTCTTTGGTAGTGTAATACCGGCCTAACACAAATTACAAAACAACAACAACAACAGAAATTCACAGACCTGGCGGCTTGGAACGTGCGCGAATTATGTTTCACAGGGCAACGTCGCACGAGTTTCCTCGACCGAGCGCATTGTTCCCGTCGCTTGCTACGATACATTCTTCTCACATAACCACCTGATTAAATATCAATCGATATAAAAGCAATTATCAAAAGTAGATAAATTGTAGTTTTACGTTAAGCCTTGCATTGCCTCATAACAAGCCATATTTCATACTGCTATGACCACCCAGGCCCGAGAAAAAGATGTTTTACAAAATTCACAACAACTAGTTAAAGAAACGTCAGATCAGACTAAAACTTCATATACGCGTTAACAATATGTTCCTTTAAGACGTATTAGAGTTTTGTTACGATCAGATCAATACTTTTAACGTAATGATCCTTCTAAGTGAGCGCACCGTGAACTTGGTAAGAAAAACCGGTGCTTTTTTTTGTTCAATCTGCTATAAAATTTTAACGAGATACAATGCAAATATTTACTCTATATCGTTAAACGACAAATAAAACAAGGAAAATTTTGGTGTAGGTTGTTCTTATGTAAGACTAAGGGTAAAGGTTTTATTGACCTCTAAACTCGAGTATCTATACTTATTTCCCCGACAGTAAGTCATATCGTCAGTCCTATACCGTAACAAGGGCTGGTTATTACGTTATGGGTATTTTTCGGCTAATCCAAACAAATTGAAATTCGAACAGGCTACAGCCCCAATTAGTTCGGATTTGAGGGGTTTCACTGTATAACTTAAAATCATGAATTGTACGGTAGTTTATAAATTACAATAAAATAACTTGCGGTGTGGAAAATACCCCATGGTTGTGCCTGCGACCTAATTTTGACACGTTTGCTTGAGGGTTAATAAAATGATAGTTAAGTAAACATGCAAATTTGCTCCTCACTACTTGCACTAGGCACAGCAGCCTGATCACAGCCTAACATGAGTTCCACTGGTTGGTAAGTTAGTTATTTTTGTTCTAAGGGGCAAAACAGCAAGGTCATCTGTCTCTTGAGTTCCACTGGTGTGTTGTCCATACTTTCTAAGTAGAGAGCTTTAATTCTAACCACTAAACAACACATTTCAAAATTTTCTTCATAACAAAGTCGGTTCAGAAATCATTACTGTTATCTGTTGTTTGTTTATGGTTGTTTTAAGGGGCAGAGCAATGAGGTCATCTGCCCCTCAACACAATTGAAATATAAATGTAATATTTAAAAAATGTAAAGATAATCAAAAATCGAATAATCACAATAACAAACAAGAATGTATAGAATACAAGAAGTTATTATTTCAAATAAAGAATATTTTTTTTTAGTTGAATCGTACTGTACTTGTAAATTCAGACTGTCATGGAGTTTGCAATTTCCAATACTGTACCGGTATATTGTAAGTCAGTACACAATCTTAGAGAAAGTTTATAGTTTGCTATTCGTAGACCTCGTTATATCTGCATTCCTTGCACTGTTATTAATTGGTAATTAATCTATGCGATAATTTATTTGGGTTATAAGGGTTTCTCAATGTGTGTTTCCTTTGAGGAACTTTGAGGACTCCTTGTGTAATTCCTAATTAGTAATATAATACCTACTATACGTCTTGAATGTATACAACTCCCTATTGGCTTAGGATGGAGAACCTCATGAATTTGTCTCATTGAGTAGTCATTCTTTTGGGAAGTCTCGGCCAGGAACATAAGTTCACCATCTGACTTATCCTTGTTACACATCATTCTTGCTCTGTTTCTCATCGGTTATATTTCAAAACAGTTATGAGTTTTTATGACCACTCTAAAGGGAGCTATTTTCTATAATTTCTATTATTATTATTATTTGATGTATTTAGTTTAATGTACACACATCAAACCACTACACTTTCTTTATTCGTGCCAGAGGCACCTTCTTTAAAAAAATATCTTTTTTCTAAGAAACAAGGCTGGTAGTCCAGCAGCTAGAGGTTAGCTGCCCAGTAGTGGGCGACGTCGATGGCATAGCGAGTGGCTGCAATTAGGTCATCCATAGTACAAGTTGAAGGGCACAAGGAGCACTGACAAAGATACTGTGTCTTTGTTGCTCTCCACAATCACAGAGAGTTGTGTTGGAAACCCCACTTCTGCAGATTCACCCTTGCTCTTCCAACTCCTGTAAGAAGTTCATTTAGGGCCTTCCATGTTGACCAGTTTTCCTTGTGACCACATGGGAGACTTTCCTTTGGCTCCATCCAGTTAAAGAGATGTTCAGTTTTTTCTTTCCACAGTCTGGCTTTTGCAGCTTCTGCTTTCCCTTCAAAGTTGGCAGATGAATGGAGGAAGCTCTTCCTAGATTTCAGCCTCGTTGGAGGGGATGAGGTTCTGATGTTGATGCTTTGAGTCATTCCCTGTTTGCTGCTATCTCCCTAAGGATCTCACCAGGAGCAATAAATAGCGAGTCTTTTCGATGGGGGTGGGTTTCAGACAGCCAGTGATGATTCTGCAGGTTTCATTGAAAGCGATGCCAACCTGCTTTTCATGGGGTGACTAGTACCATACCGGGCAGACATATTCTCCTGCGGAGTAGTATAGGGCCAGAGCTGATGTTCCGAGAGTTTGTGGCTGCGTTCCCCAGCTGGTTCCTGGCAGTTTATGCAGAATATTGTTTCTAGCAGATATCTACACTGATCCTTGGAATATCCACAATAAACAATGTTTCAGTGTGTTTGTAAATTGTCATATAATACAATAAACAAATAATCTATTATTTAAAAGTAACATACAGTATATGAAAATTTATTTCACCTTTCAAACACATAAAAGAAAATTTATATTAAGAAAACTTAGTTAGCATTAAAAACACTGCAATACATAATAACTACATGTGTAAAATCATAAATATAAAACATGATAGTATTTTCAACTAGCTTTTTCTCAAAACGTGCTTTCATGACTTGCTTTGTTATTGCAGAGAGCCCCTCAAATACAAAAGAGAGGGGCCTAGCTTAAGTAAGAGGAAGCAATGCCAGACTGGGCTTGGGAGCTCATCATTATCTTCCATGTCTCCCCAATTGTGAAGTGCTAAGGGGAGAGTAGTATAAACATAATCTGACAAATAGAAGGAGATAAGGTAGTAGTAATACCATGATGGTTCATTCAGAGGCGAGTTGCATAATGTGACAGGTTCCATGGTCTACAAAATAAAAATATCTGGTGCTCTATGTTTCAAACCAAGCTGGTGGGTGGATTGCTTGCCAGGATTTATAATTTAGCTAATGGTAACATCAGACCCTTCACTTCACTAAGGTACAGTGTTGCAAACTATTTGCAGAAAATCACTAGGTAGCTGCCAAAGTATCTACTGTACTAGATTTCTATATCAATACAGTAGAGCAGAAAATGTTAATGTCGCTAAAGGGAGTTAAGAGGTTGCAAAATTTCTATTCGAATGATATTAGCAACTCTTCAGGCACTAGCAATGAAATGCTTGTAGTTAAAACACAAACTGAAATGTAACATTTTCTGAAGCCATTGGCATCAAATTAATTCCCTCTGGTCTGAAGACTACAATAACTTACAGAGTACTTCCATTTCCATACTGCTGGACTAAATAACAGTCATAAAGAAGCTGCACTGTTTTTTTGATTTACAGCTAACAGATGAGATGGACTTCTAAATATTCAACACATTGAGAATGTCATTACCTATCTCCCTAATTGTAGCCGCACAAAACACAATTAACCGTTACTAACATTAACACCAAAAAAATACAAAGCCACCAAGCCAATGAAATTAATAATTCAATAAATGAGAGTAAATATTCCAATAACCATTCACAATTTTGTGACCAAAATACTTTAGGAACCCTAAGTAACTCCAAACTACATTTAAAACAGCACATTCAGTTTATCATACAAATGATATGGAATGTTCAGTTTACAATTGATAAACATAAAATGTAGAGCTCATAATGAATATTGGCTGTACATAGTTTAAAGAATAGAAATATACAGAGGAGACCAAAAAAACTGTACTCACTGCTTGAAATTCAATAATCTCGAAACGAACAGACTTACTCTTACTAATCAGTAATCACATGTGGAGGTGTAGTGCAGGATAACTATTAAATTAGTCATGGGTTGGTGGCAATTTGTGCCGCACATGTGCGGGTGGTGGTGGCATGAACCAGTACAGCGGAAGACAGTCGAGTAACAACAAGGGTTGAAGTAAGGTTATCATTTATGGAACAAAAGACTATATTGAAGTGGTACTGGAAGTACCCATTCATGAGGAACAACAGCAGTGGCAGAAAGAGTTTGGAACACAGCCACCAACATGCCAAACAATCGACCATATCCCTAACAAGCTCGAGGCCGAAGGAACTGTTAACGATGTGTACAAGATCCAGCCGACCATGAACAGCTACAAGCCCAGTGTCCTGTGGTGCAATTTGCAACACTTCACCACAAAAATCAGTGAAACAGGGAGCGTGCGAAAGTGGGGTGAACCGGTCAAGCATACAATCCAAGACTGCTACAAGTGATGAACGATGCAGTAATCGGTATGAGTATTTTGCAAGGAAATTTATGTGGTCTGACGAGGCGCAATTCACCCTTAATGGTACTGTGACCACCACAATAGCATCTACTGGGCTCCTCAAATTCCTCACGTTCATGTGGACAAGGCAGTGAATCTACAGGGGCTTAATGTGTGGTGTGGTCAGTCATCATGTAGTTTGATTGGTCCCTTCTCTTTGAGGGTACAATAACTGGTCTGGCATATCTTGATATGCTTCAGACAAGAATTTTAGTTAGTTACTGTTGTTTTAAGGGGCCGAACTACGAGGTCATCTGCCCCTAACAAGAATTTTGTCTGCCATCCAAATGTTTCACATGCAACAACATGGGAACCTCATTACCATCGAGATTGCAGCTCGTGTATATCTATGACTATTGTCATTTTTCATTTTCCATATTGAATTATTAATAATTACAACAATTGTTCCACTTTTCAATACAAATTCTTTAACTTAAGAACATACTTTAAGAAGTATTATTTTAAAAAGTTCTTAGGTAAAAGAATTTGTTTTGAAAGGTGGAACAATTGTAGTAATTATGTCAGATTGCACTTGGATGACACTCTACCCGGATGGTGGATACGTCAAAGAGGTGCCATCGAGTACCCACTTCAGTTTCTTGATTTGACACCTATGGAGTGCCTACCAAGGATGACATACATCAACAAAGAGCTACATGAAAAAATTACAACATCATGTGCTGCCACTATGCCACCTACATTGACAGCTGTAGTTCGATCAGCACTTCGGATTTGTTTAGAAGCTGCTGGTGGTCATTATGAACATAGAATGTAACTCTCTCTCAATGCCAAAACATGTACCTGTAAGACAAATTTGTCAGAACATATGACCTATCAAACAGTGGTATATTTTTTTAGGACCCCTCTGTATTAATAGCTGCATAATTTATTGTTTGAGCAGTTTCAACGACCAAAAAAAGCTCCAATTTAGCGGTAAAAATAATTCATGTGGAACCATGGAATATAAAGCACTATCCAATGCATAAACTTGTATTATTTTGAGAAAATAAAGAACATACTGGACAAATTAACATGTTTGTACTTGTTTTGTTGTTAAGCACAGTACATAAACACTTCAATGCAATGAATAAATTATCTGAAATTATTTTGAGAGAAGCCTATATACAAAATAGAAGAAGTTGTATGCAAAAAAATAAGAAAGTAGTCCATATTACCCATGGAACTAAATAATTGCAAAATTCTCAGTCATCCCGAAACAATCAACAACATGAAATATGTAATGTATTTTGTTCAGTGCATTGTTATAAAAGTATTAGTCTATAGTTTTAATTTTTTTATATCTATGGTATTCCACATTTATCAAGTTCCAAACTGTGCGGACATCGAATGGGACATATGGATTAAGTAACATACAGTAAGGGGAAAGGGCAAATATAATAACAACACTTAGCTTCATACGTGTATGGATGCAAAAAGTCTTAAAATTAAAAAATAAGATCATTATGTACATTAGGAACACTATTGAAATTTATATTTGATGTATGAGCTTGATTTTATTAAGAAAACATATCACATATGGAACTGTGCTAAAACTGAAGTAGTTTATTTAAACTCTTCTAAAATGTGTTCCCTGCTTGCTCAAAATAATAATAGGTTACAGGTTACAGTAAAGATGAAGAATGACTTTTGGAATGTAAGGAGTGTGTAATTCTCAGCAACAGAAACTAAGAAGAAATCTGTAGGGATGATATCTAAGGATAATAGAGCCAGTATCTATTTTACCATCCCATAGCTAGCAGATTTATTCTATCCTGCTACAGTGAAAGTTTGTTGCATTGTGCAGGCATGCTACCAGGCTGCATGGAACACCTTTAAGACTACCTCCCCTCCAAAAGCGTTAGAATACAGAACTCCACCTGGTTTCCAGAATAATCTATGCCTCCAAGACATTGCAAGGACCGAAAGCTGCTTTCCTTCCTCACATGTAAAGGATGAGGCTAGGGGATTTGGGAAAAATCACAGCACAAATACTGCAAACGGGAAACCAGTCATGCATAGAGATGTTAGATGTAAGTGACATACATGTACTCACCAGACATGAAAACTGCTAGAACATAATTTTAGTAGGCAAAAGATAGGAAGCACAAGTCATGCCAGAAGAGAAGAAAGAGTGTGATCATAGAAACACTCCTACCTTCATCATTTCACTCTATAAATTCATCTTGTCCATACCAGGAAATAGAATTTCAAGAAACCACAATAAAAAGTAACACATGAAAGTCAGTGGGAAAGTGACATTCAAACAAACAAAAGAAAAAGAGAACCTATAAAAATGACACTGATTAATACCAGGTGCAGGTGAAAGAAAATTATAACATAAAATATTCATCTTTAATCAGTTTCAAGCATTTCCCACGAATGCTTCATCTCATCATACTGAAATGTTAATAAAATATTCCAGGAACAAAATGTTCAGATAAGAGTAACAGTTCAGCAATTTTACTGATTTGTCATACATGAGACTCAGGTTAAAAATGTAAAAAGATAAAAATCTTATCTTTAGTTGCTTGATTCCACATTGACTATCACATTGACAGGGGATAATTCTAATAAGAGTCACAATGGTAAGATGGAACAGTTGAGATTCTTATTAAAATTTTTCTTTGTCAACTGTTTGAAAACTAATCAATGCATAAGAAACTTTCAAACTGAAAACTTATTTACCGTACATCCCTATGGTTCTGATTTCACACAAAACTGAATATCTTTTCAATACCTTAATGCAGGTACAACTACAAGGTTGTTTACTTGTTTCTAAATATATTTTTCCTTTACTTTCTTTAGACACTGAGACAAGTGTACCCAGTGCTAAACCTCATACTAGAGTTAATATCCTTCATGGTAATAATATTCTCTAGATATATGCACACCTACAAAAAAAAAAAAAAAACTTCCATGGGAATGATATTCTCTAGATATATGTACACTTACACAAAAAGCTATGATACAAAATCCAATGCAAACAAAAACGTGGGCTTTCCAACATCTAGAGTGTGCAATAAAGAGAATTTAAAAAAAAGTTAAAAATGAGAATTACTCCCACATAGACTTCCAAACATTTTATGTAAGGTAAGTTATATGTGATAAAAGAATAAACAACCATTATGCTACCAGTAAATTCCCAGTTCATTCCTCTTTAAAAGGTGAATATAACCTAAAGCCTGTTCCTGAATTGGTAGATTCTAAATATAAGCATACCTGCTAACCTCTCAGACTGAAAAATGGGGAGATTTTGACATCTGGGGGGGGGAGGGTTGTGTTGAGGTTTCAGTTACGAGAAAATCATCACACTTTCAGACAAGCAATAACCTTCTTCTTCATTGCACTTTTCTGTAAGGATGGTCGAAGTTTTAGTTCTGGCAGAGTCATCTCTCTTGGGGGCGTGGTGGCTCAGCGGTCTAGCTGTATGCCTCTCACCAAGGCGGTCTGGGTTCGATTCCCGGTCAATGCATGTGAGATTTTCGAAGTGAAATGCCATGTCCTGTGGTTCGGATTCCACGTAAAAAGGAGGTCCCGTGGCTCATGATCTCAAGATTAACGGTCACGTTAAACTACAAGCTTCCTTCCTTCCTTTTCGGAGTCATCTCTCCCGGCAATTTTCGAGTCTAGTAACATCTTTCTAAATGAAGGGCCAGCGTGATCGGACCAATCGACAGGGAGGTTATGTTCAATAAATGATGTGAACAATACTTCTCCACGTGTTATACAGGACGCCAGGAAATGTTCTCCGCAGTGCCTACTTGCAGCTGCGAGAGGTTGCGTCATCAGTTTAGTTGGCAGCACAGTGTCCTTGATCTCCACCAATGGTATCCTTACCTTGACGCGGTGGTGGAGCTTGCGTGGTCAAATGATCCTGAGAGCTATGCCGGCGGTAGCTTAGCTACTGGTAGGGTCTCCCAAGCCAGACAGGTCGAAGGTGATGATCCAGACTAAACGAGATACTCTGGCCCTCCAGGTTGGGGGTTGGACGTGGGGCTAACAACCCCACACCATAAAAAAAGAACCTGTTACGAAACAAGGACAATTGCCTCGGAAGGACGGATTTAACAGACAACCTCGGCCTGGATTACGGAAAAGAGATTTGTATATTGCGACGTGGAATGTAAGAACGATGTTGAGACCAGGCAAGATGAATGAAATAGGAGAAGAGATAACTAAATTTAATTTAGACATTGTAGCGTTACAAGAGGTAAGATGGCAAGGACAAGGAAGGATAGATAAATGGATGGTTGGATGGTGTGACTGCAGACCTCGTCGCAATGGGAGTGAGAGGATGGAGGAGCAAGGCGATGGATAGACCAACATGGAGAGCAGTTGTCCAAGAGGCCAAAACCCACCCCGGGTTGTAGCGCCATGGTGTAAGTAAGTACAGTGTCCTTGATAGGGTGAAGACCGCATGTGCGAGCGGTGGGCTGTCAAAATCGTCAGTGCGTATAGTTAGATTATTGGAAGAGTGCAACAGTATGGTATGAATGGCTGTGATGAGTATTATGTTTACTGTTTGTTATGATACAAGCGACAGCCATGCTGCCAACGTAATCTCCCGCAGCAGCTTGTAGGCACTGCGGAGAACATTCCCTGGCGCCCTGTACTATCAGTGTCTTCCTCCGTATAATATATACAGTAATTTCACATGTGCAACAGATACAATATTCTGCAGCGTACAACTACCGTATATACCCGAATGTAAGACGACCCCGAATATAAGACGAGGCCTAGTTATCAACTACCTCTTACAGATTTTTTCAAAAAAAATACTCGCTAACTCATAACTTGCACTATATATGCCCTAAAGGTCGTGCTTTCATTTTTATAACGTCTCGTGTTATCGGAAAACCCTCTGCCGCTTTTCCAAGACATACTCTATAATTTCTTTGTTCAAGAATGGGGGAAGTTATTAAATTAAGATACGTTGATCACTCAATTACTGCTCGTAAAACTGACTGGTTGTTCTTGTAAGGATTGTTTTAAAACATATTTCCGTATGCTTTCGAACATACAATTTATCCGCTTAAAATGACGTGTATGCGTACATCCTAACCTCAAAATGTACGCTATTCGAATATGCATGGTAATTCAACATAACAAACCATATTTTAATCTTCATTAACGCATTGATTTGTTGCGAGTTACAAGATGCCAACACCACATACTACTTTGCAAATAATAATAACAATTTAAAAAAAATATATATATTTTTTAATACCCTGAATATAAGACGACCCCAAATTTTTATAACACAAAAAGTGGGAAAAAACCTAGTCTTACATTTGGGTATATACGGTACCTCTCGCCCATAGGCTATTATGCAAAACTTCTAGGAACACACACTGAATTATCTTTTGTAGCTTTTCAGTCGGTCAACACGATTGTGCCCAATGAATGGGCGGGGTACAAGATTTAAATATGTAAACACACTCCTGGAAAAAATTACATGTACGGTATTGTATTAGTTAATTATCAGAATTAAATGGGGCAGGGACTGAACCCAGTCTGCCGTAGTAAAGGACAAGCAGGTGAACTGTTACACCATATCCCTCAGGTTATAATCACTAGTTATGTTGTAGAAGAATACTAATACAGGTAATACTATCAGCAAACCGAAAGGTCATCTTTATCATCATCTTCTACAGTTTCCAGCCCCTGACTGGGTCTGCTTGGTACATAAGCCTCTCCATCGTTTTCTATCCTGCCAGCACCTTTCACGCTTCACTCTGTCCCACTCCTTCCTTCACACCCACAATCCACCTATTTCTCGGCCTTCCTCTTGATCTCTCACCCTCCATTTCCATCTCATGCATTGTCCTTGGTATCCTGCATTCTCCTAACATGTCCATACCAACTCATTCTTGACTTCTCTATGATCTCTTGTCAGGGACTCTCTTCCACAATCTCTCTCACTCTCAATTCTTACTCTATCCCTTCTTGTTATTCTTAATCTGCTTCTCTGAAATTTCATTTCGCAAGCCTGGATCCTGCTCACCTGTCTCTTCTTCACAACCCACCTTTCTGATGCGTAGGCGAGTATTGGGACATAATACGTTCGATACAATACCTGTTTGATCTTCTGTGGTACATCCATGCTCCTTACCAGACCTCTCATGCTCTGCAGGAATCCATGGGCATGCCTTCCTCTATCACTGATTTCCTTGTTGTTTATACCACTTATATTACACACCCTAAATACTTGAAACTATCCACCTTCTTTAGTTCTTCTCCTCCATCATTATATCTGTTGTTACCCTTTCCCCGTTTCTCGTTGTCACCATCGTATCACACTTCTTTGCATTAAATTTCAAACCATACAGTTTCACTGACTCAACCCATACATTCAACCTTTCTTGTATCTCTGCCTCTCCATTGCCCCATATCATTAGATCGTCTGCAAACATCATTGCTCTCATAATGTTCTTCTCCTATTTGGGCTGCCACTTCTACCATTACCTCATCCACAGAGATGAAAAGCAGTGGAGATAGTGCACTCCCTTGTTTCAAAGCACTCTTCTGCTTTAACCAGTCTGACCCCCCCCCCCCCCCCACTTTCACACAGCTCACACTTCCTTGGTATATCTCTAGCCACAGTTTGATTTTTAACTCTCTTTTTCTGTAGGGTTTCCCACACCTTTCCTCTATCCAAGCTATTGTATGCCTTCTCTATGTCCAGAAACACCATTACCAAATCCTTTCCAAATTCATAGTGTTTTTCTTGGAGCTGTCTTACACTGAAAATCAGGTCCACTGTTGATCTTCCTGGCCTAAATCCATACTGTTCCTCCCTCAACCCTCCTTCTACTAATCTCCGCACTCTCCTTTCCAGGATCTTCTTTCGCAGCATGGCACATCAACGTGATTCCCCTATAGTTCTGGACTATATTCCTGTTGCCTTTCTTAAAAATTGGCACAATTATCCCTTTCTTCCAGTCTTCAGGTGTTCTCCTTTCCTTCCATATATACAACTCTCATGACCCGATAAAGCCAATGCACTCCTATGATGCCAGCTGCTCTCACCATCTCAACACTTACATCATTCACTCCAGGTGCTTTTCCTCGTTTCATGGCCCCTAATTGCTTCCTCCACTTCCTTCCATGTCAGATCCTTTTCATCTTCCTCTACATTACATAATTCCTCATTATTCTTCTCCATATTCCCATTTAGATTCAGTAACTCCTCAAAATATTCCTTCCACATCTCCTTCAGTTCTTTATGTCCTCAAGGCAATTTTGTAAAATGTTCAAATGAGGACATCAGGCTAAGGGCAGCCAGACTACAATGTGACAGTAATCCTTACACATGTGAACATATTGACTGAATATTTTTCAAGATAACTAGAACTTCTGTAATGAATTTATGAAATCATAATTTTGAATAATCTTTCGGTGTGTCAAGGTGCAGTATGGTCACCGAACTAAGATTTTATTTATATATATTTTTGGAATACGACTCTGAACATCGTGTTTCATAAACCAGAAGTCAGGTGACACCAAATTCCATTTAGTTTTATATGAAAATAGTTAGTCTTAACTAAAATACAAGAACATTAGACCTAGTTTGCAACCTAAATGAGGAAACATTCTTTAGCATAGCTTGCGGGCAGGTGTAGCCTGATATTATCAAACAAAAGCAAGGTGGCATTTCAATGCTCTACAGATTTGAAGTGTGAAAAGATCACAGTATGAGGGAGGTACCAGTCAATCTAAACATAGGACAAGAATCCTATGCCTATGAAGCACTTAAAAACCAAAAAACACTACACAAACACAAGCGAATTACACACACAAAACAAGCAGATAACCTAGTTGATTACTACACATTAGGAAAAAATTGGGCAAGCTTTATTAGGACATAGCTAAAAAAAAAGGAAAGCAGAGTCGTGTCCCAAAGGTCAGAAGGAAACCAGTCGAAGAGCTCTGCTCACCTGGTAACAGCATACTCGCGTAATCCGCAATGGAGGTTCATAGCATTAAAAGTGCCTATACAGCCTCGCAACCGCCTATCCTTCCCAATCTTCCATGTCACAAACAAGGGGCTGGAACACAAAACAATTATACATGTTAAATACAATCCATATCCAAAGCACAATATATTTCCAAATATAAAGCCATGATAAATACCATATTCAGTTTCTTGGTTCCATATTTATTTCAATAATTAATTTAAAACAATTTCATCGTTTGTCTGCTTGTCAATATTTAAAGATTCATTTATTTAATTATTGAGGATATTACCACAGTAAGCCTAAATACATATTATTATTCATTATGGAAGCTCAGTAAAATTTTCTGCCAATTGGGCATGCATGAGCAAACGTGGCGTTTCAAGTGACGAAGAAGGAGAGTGTGCATTCTCCAATCTATACTCCCCAACTACAACTAATTTATGATGAAACATTTCTAAGATTTAACCATGATAACTAAAAGTTCCAAGAAGACCATATTGTTCGGCTATAAATTACAGCTGTAATCAGTGGAAAGATTCTTAATTACACTGCTTTACTTCTTGCCACGGTCGGCGAGTGTTGAAAGTGTCGGTCTCTAACCCCAAGCTTGCAGGTTCGCTTCTGGCTGTGGTAAGTGATTTTTGAAAGGCGGCAAAAATTACGACACCATGTCATACGATGTTGGTATGTCAAAGGACCCATTTGAATTCAGTAGGCTGTGTTCATAATGGCAAAATTAATCTAGGGAGTTTCCACCAACACAAAGTTCCTCATTTCTCTACTAGAAAGCGCTATAGTGTTCAAGGAGCCTAGATATCTAACCTAATTGACTTTCATAGTGGTTCAAGGAACAACGAAATTCGACATGCAATCTACCCTCAGGGTGTCAAATAACAAAGCTTGCACCCGGCACCCGAGGGCATATTATTATTATTATATTATTATTATTACTGCTTTACTTTTCCCAAAGATCAACCATTACCCAAAACACTAACAGCTTTACTGTTGGTCTAGTAACAACTGATCGGTTATAGGCACCGTGCGAGTCACTCTCCCGGAGCGCAGTGACACTAAAGCTGTGAGACAAGGTGGAAGTACGGCGTATAGCAGTGTATAAACGCAGGAGAGGATAATTTTCTATTCGGTACTAAATACAAATGTGAGATATAACAATCATGTCCTTTCAAGTTTTAAACTTGGGAGTTTGGAATGCTGTGGTAGGAAAAGGAAGAGAAGGGAAGAAAGTAGGAGATTTCATAGAAGTGAAAGGAATGATCGAGGAAGCTGGCTGATGGAATTCTGCACAGAGCATGAGTTGGTCACAATAGAAGAATAGCTAGGTATATACAGGGATGAGACCAGGAGATAGGGGTCGTTACCAAATCGACTTCATTATGGTCAAGCAGAGATGTCTAACCCAAATTTTGGATTGCAAAACATATCCCAGTGCTGACATAAACTCTGACCACAATCTGGTTGTTATGAAATGCAGATTAAAGTTGAAGAAACTGAAGAAAAGTCAAGAGCCAAAAAGGTGGGCAATAGACAGACTGAAAGAGAAGGATGTAAACAAAAGATTCAAGAAGAGTATAAAGGAAGGACTAATGAAAACCCCTAAACAAACTTCAATTGCAGACAAATGGGCACTTGTGAAGAATGAAATAACAAAATCCGTAGAAGAAAACATTGGTAGGAAAGAGAGAATAGGTAGAAAACCATGGATCACTCAGGATATACTAGAATTGATGGATAAAAGGTGGAAACACAAGAATGTAAGAGATGAAAAGGGGAAAGCAGAACATAGACATCTAAGAAATGAGGTTAACAGGAAGTGCAAGGAAGCGAAAGAAGAATGGTTGAAAGAGTAATGTGCAGGTATAGAACATTGTCTGAAATTAGGAAAAGTACACACATCTTATCGAAGGATTAAGAATACTTTTGGGGAAAAGAAGACTAAGTGCTATAATATTAAGGACACAGATGGAAAGCCTCTAACAGATAGGGAAGAAAAGGTTGAGAGATGGAAAACTTACATAGTGTTTGTATAAGGGAAAGGAGATTGAGAATCATGTAATGGAAAGGGAAGAGAAAATTGACGAGGATGCAAAAGAAGATTTAACAATGAGATCAGGATTTGACAGAGCATTGGAAGACATAAGCAGGAACAAAGCACCAGGCATAGATGATATACCGATCGAGTTGCTACGCTGCATAGGCGATGATGGTCTGATCAGGTTATTTCACTTGGTGTGTAGGATTTATGAGACAGTCGAGGTACCCTCTGATTTCATGAACAATGTTATCATCCCTAAACCGAAGAAAGTGGGAACTGACAGATGTGAAGATTACCGTACAATCAGCGTAATTACGGTACTCATGCTTCAATGATCCTGTATAGAATAATTTACAAGAGGATGGAAAGCCAGATAGAAATGGAGTTGGGTGACCAGTTTGGTTTCAGGAGAAATGTAGGAACAAGGGAAGCAGTCTTAGGATAATTTTGGAAGGTAGAATAAGGAAAGATAAGAGAACGTTCATGGCAATTGTGGACTTAGAAAGGGCTTTTGATAATGTTGATTGGCCTAAATTGTTTGACATTTTGAAAACGATTGGAATAAAGTACAGGGATAGGAGGGTGATCTATAAACTATACAGGAACCAGACAGCAGTCATTCGAGCTGAAGGACATGAGAGAGAAGCTGGTATTTGGAAAGGTGTAGGGCAAGGCTGCAATTTATCACCAATACTTTTCAATCTTCTTACTTAACAAGCAATGAAGGAAATTGGAGAAAAGATTAAAGTGGGAGTGACGATTCAAGGAGAAATAATTTCAACTATGATTTGCTGATGACATCGTCACCTTGGCCGACACGCCTGAGAATTTGAATGAGTTTTTGAATGGTATGGACTCCGTCTTGAGGAGAGAATTCATGATGAAAATTAATAAATGTAAAACAAAAATATTGGAATGCAGCCGAAATTAATCTGAAACCTTTATGGACATCAAATTGGCAGGTGAAAAAATAAAAATAAAAAAAAAAAAATAAAAAAAAAATCCTGAAATCATCTTCTTCCTAGTGTTTTCCGGCTGGTGCAAAGTCCACTATTTTTTATCTTGCCTCGCTATTTTGTATAATAGGAGGGTGATCTACAATCTATACAGAAGATTTATACACCACATGTGTTCAAAAACAAAAGTTTGGTGCTTTTCAGTCGGTCAACACGAATGTACCCAAATAGAGCTGGGTTATGCCCTGATCCTGAAATAAATTACATAAGATTAATAAATACACTAGGATGACCAGTTTCGATCGTCAAGCGATCATCATCAGATCCATTACACTTAGGCTATAACATCTATGTTTGAGACTACAGGTGAAAAATATATACAATATGTACAATTATTTAGTTGCAGTGTTGGTAATGCAACGGTCGGTGTATGTTAAATGTGGTACTGTATATCTAATGTTAGGTGAACTTCTAAAATGGTGATGAAAATCCGGAATTTGTCTGTTAGGAGTGATTATATGGTTTTACAAAATCAACTATGGTTATACTGAAATAATACAAGCTTATACTTATCGAGTTGTTTCCTTAACTGGAACTTGAAGCAGTTGCGTGTTTCCTTAGGCACCAGTTATAGTCAACTACCTTGGGTGTTAGCTGGGCGGAACTGGTTTTCCCCTTCCTCCCCCTATAGTTGCTATGTTCTTCCAGAGGTCAGTGCCATGTATATTTGTGAGACGTTTCCAAGTCTAGATAAGAGTGTATGCTATTGAATGCAGGAGTCTGCAACTATTAAAGACCGTGGAACTATCTTCGCCACGCGTAGACTAAAAAGCCATTTAAACTAAGCGGTACACGGTCTATTGAAGACGTCCCGGCACCTTTAATACTGCCGCACATATCGGCCTAGGTTTATTGCAGAAAAATGTACATAGTACACCTGATCCAAATAACATTTACCTATAACCACCGCTATTTTCCCCCCTTTTTTATCTAGCTTGGCTCTATCGCTAAGTTGCGTCTTGTTTTCGACAGGGTGTGTTTTTTAGTAGAGCGAAAAGGGGTGAACTCTCCATAAAAGTGTGTTCATTTAGATTGTTGGGATTGTTTTGTTTGGCTAGGTGAATCTCGATTGCTTCTTTTATATTGGAAATATCTGTTCCCAAGGGAAACAGGATGTAAAATTGTCCGATTGAGCTATGTACATTAACAAATTCACAAAGAAATTTGATAAAATGGTCCGGCTAGCTCAAAGCAGTCGCCAGCGTTTCGCCCCAGTGTACCAATGGGCTCTTCAGTTGGTTATAGTACACCTCACCAAGACGCGTGGCTAGTACATACTGTGAAGGCCGCTGCAAGGCACAAAATGTTGCCACGAGCAGCGCCAATGTACTACGGAAGTTAAAACTTCCTTTCAAAAAATAATGTTAGCTTACCTTGCTAATCTATATTGGTACACTGGGGCGAAACGCTGGCGACTGCTTTGAGCTAGCCGGACCATTTTATCAAATTTCTTTGTGAATTTGTTAATGTACATAGCTCAATCGGACAATTTTACATCCTGTTTCCCTTGGGAACAGATATTTCCAATATAGATTAGCAAGGTAAGCTAACATTATTTTTTGAAAGGAAGTTTTAACTTCCGTAGTACATTGGCGCTGCTCGTGGCAACATTTTGTGCCTTGCAGCGGCCTTCACAGTATGTACTAGCCACGCGTCTTGGTGAGGTGTACTATAACCAACTGAAGAGCCCATTGGTACACTGGGGCGAAACGCTGGCGACTGCTTTGAGCTAGCCGGACCATTTTATCGAATTTTTTTGTGAATTTGTTAATGCTTCTTTTATGTCGAGAGCTCTGCCTTTCGATTCGTGATGAATTATTTTTAGATCAGTCTCGATTTTAGTAAAGCTGTGTCCCGTGTCACACATATGTTCGCATACGGCAGAATGTGTTCCGTATCTTATCGCATTCCTATGTTCATTATAACGTGTATCTACTCGTCTTCCGCTCTGTCCAATGTAATTAGCTTGACAACCAATGTCTTGGCATGTAATAGAATATACCCGACTTTGAATACGGGTCTTGTTTATTTAGATTGCTATTTTGCAGGTGCCTCCCGCACCACATGTGTTCATTTGTGGCGACTGAAGTATGTAGCTGTAAGCAACACTGAAAAATGGCTTCTATCACTACAATTAGTAGCTACAGGGAGCGGCCAAAAAGATCTGACGGTTTTTAAATCACAACAATACAAACATTTTAAATGATACAAACTCTTCTATTACTTATAACTGCAAGGTGTACATGTCAATTAATGGAAAACATGAAAGAACAATAGATTTTAACTTTTAAGATTTGAAGATAACGTCTTTCAAATGATGCCCATCTTTTGCCATGCATTCTTCCAGTCTTGCACTGAAGCTTTGCATAGTCATTAGGCTTCAACTGCTGGACAATAACCATTTTATACGGATGAAAATGCAAATCAAAACGCAATATTCGTCTCACTGTTCGATCAGACAGTTGCAAAGCAGCAGCTTGTTTACGAGCCGGCCGCTGTGCACTGGTTTCCACAGCTTGTCTCACTCGCTCAACATTTTCTGGTGTCCTGGCTGACCTTGGACGGCCTGTCGACGTACGTTTTAAGGCTGAACCTGTAGCTCTAAAATTACTCACCCATAACACAATTGTGTTACGAGATGGAACGCGTCCTCTTCGACTCGCTCAGCCGTACAACGACATAAACGGTCAGATCTCTTTGCCGCATGGCAAAAGATGGGCATCATTTGCAAGACGTTATCTTCAAATCTTAAAAGTTAAAATCTATTGTTCTTTCAATTTTTCCATTAATTGACATGTACACCTTGCTTGTTATAAGTAAAAAAAGAGTTTGTATCATTTAAAATGTTTGTGTTGTTGTGATTTTAAAACCGTCAGATCGTTTTGCCGCTCCCTGTATTAGGGTCAAGGATTGAGGAGGTGCATCAGGACTTAAATAACGTATCATCCCAGCAGTTTCCTAAGTGCTATGGATATTTGCTGACCTTCAAAAATCTGACTTCCTTGGCAGGGAATTGAACCCACTATCTTGGGATCATGAGGCAAACACTCTACCATTGACCCACCTAGGTAGCTGTGCAGTAGTTGTGAGTCATATATTATTCAAATTTGTAGTTATCACACTATTTTCTATAATAAATTGTTCATGGCATTCTGAATCCGAGTGGTCAACTACAGTATCAGCAGAAGTTAAAATAAATATGTATTTAAGAAACATAGAATTCTCACCCTAAATGACATGCAGTTTCCTTTGTTGGCAAGTATGATCCATTCGACTTGATGTTACAGACCCCTGATCTGGAGGCCTTTTACAATATGACAGGGGTATATGGAATAAAACACAACAGGTAAACATTATAGAGCAGGACATCACAATTTAAGTCATTGTCAGTGTTGGAGAGTTTCACACGTCCCTTAATCTTGTGACCATAAACAACAAGACCTTTTTACCCAAAATTTAAACTATTGGTTGACACTTTTCAGTTTGATAATCAATCATGCATTAACCAACAATTTATTGAACCTGGGAGGCCTTGATGAAAAAGCAGTAACTAGACACCGCTAGATTCACTCTGTCGCATAGCCTGATAATTTTGTCTTACAAGGACTCTCTTCATTCATCTCATATTAAAGGGTTGACTGTTATTCGTAGTTATTGTGGGTGTGTTTACACAGCAGCACTTGGCGAACCAATAGTGTGTCCACCCAACATCTTCAGATATCAAGACATTACAAAGCAATATGCTGAACATTTCAGAAAAACAACATGAAGAAGAATGAACATGTTAGAAACATGTAGGCTACAATTAGTTATTAATTAAATGTTGTGATCTTTAAGCCATCTTTTATACTAACTGGGTGAAGCCATTTCATCTTCAAAATAACATAGGCCTATGTCAATATGGATCCAAAATAAAACCAAACCATGATACTGTGGTACCAAATGGGAGTCCATCAACACTAAAATGTAGACTTAGATGAGCTTCGCAATTGCAATTCCTCTACAAAACTCATCATTACAGGACAAAATTAAATTTTAACCACAGGTCACCCAATGAGAATTCCAATTTCACTGCTGCATGGCAGTGCAAGTGGAACGTGCTGGTGATTGTTGTTTTATGAAGTGGACAATCAAGGTCAGCTGCCCCTTTAACACAGGTCTGGTCTATAAATTTGGAATTATTGAAATTTGGAAGTATGCTGTCAAAATAAAATTAGTCATAGGTCTAATACAGGGTCTCTTTTTTTTAGGTTGCCCCGCAGCACCACGAGCACGGCACGGCTGGCGCAATGTCTTGCATTAGATCATCTTAGCCATCATCACGGGAAATATCTCTCGGCAATTGAGTCACCCGGCCGGGCTATCGCCTTCCATGCATGTTCCCCTGATACTCGGAGCGACCTAAAAAAAGACCCTTATCAATGGCTTAGTGATCATATGCTGTTAGTATGTCTGCAACTTCCTTCCAACGAACAAAATTAGGTTCAAGTATATATTGCGATACGTACATGTCTAGGGGAAAGTTTTAATGTAGTCAATGATGTCACGGATAACGTGTGGACATTGATGTTCGTTTGTTTGATGCTTTGGCTTGAATTGCTGCAATTTTGTAAGCTGTGAGAGGTTTCAAACAGTGCATTGTTACATGCTGATGTAGTCACGTGTTCAAGTGCAAAGTGTGGTGGCGAGTTATGAATGTTCGGCCGCGGTGGTTGAGAGCGTTAACTCGCTACCTCGCTGGTATCGGGAGAGCATGGGTTCGAATCCCACATCGGCCATCCCAAAAATGGTTTTCGTGGTTTTCCCTATTTTTGAGCTGGGACGGTTCCTTTCAATAGGTCCACGCCGATTTCCTTCCAAAATCCCCTCCCTGACCCGTCCTGAAATTAAATAAATGGCCAATGGCTGCATTAATAAAATTATAAATTACTTTCACAGTAATTTAAAAGTTGCATTGTAGCCTACTCTTCTAAAGCCATGGTGAGACAAAGCCATTGGTTGCTACTTGGTTAGATGACGGTCTGGGCGAAACCATTTGTCGCTACTAGGTTAGACGACTGTCTGGGCAAAACCATCGGCCACTGGGCCTTCTAGGTTCAACGACTATCTGGACGAAAATTACTGCTTGTACTACAAGAAAGGGGGTCTGGGGTATTAGCCACATGTTATGCTTGTGTTTGTGTTTAAAGCCTTATTAACAAATAGAATTTAACATGTAGTCTATGCATCGTTTAAACCTTTAGTGTCTAATATGACATCATGGATGCTGCCATTTTGTGTCTAGGGGAATATTGTAGTGTAATGTATTGTTATCTATAGCCTACTACTCCCAAAAATTGTACTAACAGCATGTGTATTATGCCATCGACATAAACATCAAAATTGGAGAGCTGATTGACTCAAAACTACAAATGTCTATGTGAAGTGTAGCCGAGGCAATTACCGATTATTATTTATATTATAAACTTTACACATTCTAGACATCTTAAATACTCTCCAAGCAGACAAGTTCAAATGTTGAAAAGGAAGTTGCTTGACATTAAACGGAGTTTCAAAACAAGAGGCATATTATGACGACGAGAATTGCTGTTTTAAGGGGCCTAACATCTAGGTTATCGGCTCCTAATGGTTTGGATGATAGTGAAACATGAGAATGTAAACTATACCGGTAACTAAAACTAACTACCGGTACACACTTACATACTAGAAGAAGTAGGAAACAAAAGGAGAGGAGAATAAGGCAAATAAAAGTCAGGGGGAAAAGAATTACCCTCAACCCTTGGAAGGTACTTGGAAGGTAGGAGAGCCATGAAAGACAGATAGAAAAGGGGAAAGAGTTCACCCCAGAGGCTATGGAAAAAGGGGGAAAAACTGGACCCAGCTCAGGAATCCCTCAGGGTCGACAACTCCCGAACTCACCAGCCATGAGCCCTTGAAGGTGTAGCACTATCGAGGGTGCACCAGAAGTGGTGGGGTTACAGACACTCTGCCTCCTTAAGGGCCTGGCATATTATGAGGTGGGGAGACGACTTTTCTAGTACAAGAAGCCTTGCAAGACAAGATAGACCCATTAAGACTTCATAGATGGCCAAGCTGTGCAAAAGTTCTCTAGAACGGAGTTACCGTAGTAGCAGAGCATGACGTATGACTCAGTCATAACCTTTCTAAAGTAGAAAAACTAACGAAAATACCTGTAGTAATGGACAGGAGAATATCTGGAGATAATTTAGTAATAGATGTTTACTCCTCCGCTGTATATAACCCACCCACCATTCCAAATAGGATCACGACTTATACAGGGTCTTTCATATAAAGTAAGAACGGCAAGCGGCAGTTTTGTTCTTCGCTACTGTGGTGGCGTTGGCCGAGCTTGTGGCGCGTCACGGCCCCCTGCTGAACTATTGAAAGCGCGCACATAGAACATACCACAGATTACCTTACTCGAAAAAGGTGAAAATCATTCAGTGATGGTTTGGACTAAACGGCAGATGGTCCAAAACTTCACACTTGAATTATTTGTAAAAGTTTATCGTAACGTGGGTACAGTGTGGTCGTGAATGATTTTCACCTTTTACGAGATTTGAAGGTATGGTTGGGCGGCAACGCCTAGCCAAAAAGGAAAAACTTCAGGAGACTGTCCAGACGTACCCACCTCAGTGGCGGCAGAATATTTTGCCGAGGGCATTGGAAAGCAGGTGTAACGATACGACAAATTAATGTTTCAATCGTTTTGGCGATTATGTTGAGACATAAGAATAAAACAAGCTAACATTTAGTAGTAAAATGAGTTTGGTATGTCAATCTGTTATTTTATGCAGTCCATCGGAACTTGAAAATAAAAACAGCCCTCGTATGTACTATGCGCGCGCTTTTAATAGTACAGCAGGGGGCCATGGCGCGCCACAAGCTCGGTCAAGGCCACCGCAGCAACGAATAACAAAACTGCCGCTTGCCGTTCTTACTTTATATGAAAGACCCTGTGTACATAAAATTCCAGCTGTGTCCTCTATTTTCGCCATTGATTATGCACTAATACAGCATTGCCAACCCCGCACTTACGGTACTACTTCGTATATGCGCGGTACCGTGAAACAAAATAGCGTGGAGTTCACTTGAAGGTGCACTGAGATTGAACCAAATCGCAAAGGATTGTACAGGCTGTCTGATTACTATAAGTAGCGGCTTCGGTGGCGTAGTCGGTAGCATGCTGAACTGCTATGCCCAAGATAGCGGGTTCAAACCCGGCCGAAGTCGTCGGATTTTTTAAGAGCGTTAAAAATCCTTCAGTATGCCTTCCTTCGGAGGGGAAGTAAAGCCGGCGGTCCCATGTCATAGATTTATGGCATGTTAAAGATCCTTTCACAGACTAAACTTGTGTAAAGCAAAATTTGTTAGGTTAGATTTCGTCAGAACGCTCTATCAAAGTTCCAACCTTCACCACTAGGTATCATTGATATCTGGTGGCGAAGTTGGAACTACTTGAAATTGAACGGAACTTGTAGCTCGCCCTTTAGGGTGTCCGCTTGAAGCAGCTACAGACTCAGGCGAGCCGAACATGTCCTCGGACACTCCCGGCACTAAAAGCCATACGATAAATAGATAAATAAAAAAAAATTACTATAAGTAATTTCAGTCAGCGTTTTTACAATGACCGCAAAGATGTTGCTGAAGCTGTTACCGAGACACCACAATGAATGTGTGTGTGTGTGGTTTTTTTTCCATTGTAGTAATTCAAGATTTTAAAATAATTTTCATTGAAACCAATACTGTTCTACATACAAAACAAAACAAACCTAACCTGGGGCTTAGGCCCCAGACCCCTTTCCTTGTAGTGCAATCAGTAATTTTTGTCATCTAACCAAGTAGCGACCAATTCAATACTGTTCTACACACAAAATAAACCTAACCTTGGGCTAACGCCCCTGAGCCCCTTGCTTGTAGTGCAATCAGTAATTTTTGTCCAGGCAGTCATCTAACCAAGTAATGACCAATGCAATACTATTCTACATACAAAACAAACCTAACTTGGGGCTTACGCCCCAGACTGACGTACTTGAAGTGCAATCGGTAATTTCCGTCCAAACAGTCGTCTAACCAAGTAGCAACCAATGGTTTAGTGCAGACACCTATTTTAGTTTATCAGTATTTTTCGTCCAGACAGTCGCCAAACCTATCTACAGGGGATTGCAGTAAAGTGAAGTTAGCACCATTGCCTTATACAAGCATTATTTACGAATACAAATAATACACAAAAGCCCAATTATTTCTTTTTTCACATAATTACTACGTTACGTATGTCGTCTGGTGTATTTTGTATCGGACATGTTGGCAACTATTGACGTCAACGGGTGCGCCTTGTTGTGAGCGCTCGCCGCGGCAGTTTTACACACTAAAAAACATCCGACGGACATGGCTCTGGTTGTTAAATAAAACACATATTTATGTGATTTAGCACATATATCGAGTGTAAAAGTGATCAAGATTAAACTTACAAGGGGAGGATACGATGCATGGGTCACCGATTCGAACCATCTTTAGTACATTGTAGGGCATGACTAGGCGTATACCAGGTGCAAGTAGTAAGGTGCACTTCTCAGCCGATTCCGAGAAATTAATTATAAATTATTCGTAATTGCTGTATGGCGTTCATGTGCACTGTACTTTAACATAAAGCCAAGGAGTGCAGCGGTAAGAGCCCTGCTTCGTAAGCGTGGGATCTCTGGATCGAATACCGCCGTTTTTTTTTAAACATAGGCGATTCGTACAATTGTAGGTGTCGTGAATAATGTTCATTTTGTAGTCAGTTGTAATAACGTGTTTTGTGAGCGGGAAAAGGGATTCTGAAATCATCGTATGGGGGTCAACGTTTGTGACATTGCATACTGTCCAGTAACGGTATTGCAAATACATTGGTATTATACACGGTCAGGTGTATTCTATCATATGTATACATTTACACGTTGAAGGCCCAGTCTGTTCCGTTCATTGCACGTCTGTAAACCATGAGACCACCCCGTAAGCAGTGACTTTTGCTATGGGTATTGGTTGGAAATTGACAATGGTAAAAATAAATAAAAATAAAGACACACTGCAAAGGCTCACCGGTGGGATTCGAACCAGCGATCCCGTGCTTACGAAGCAGGGCTATTAACGCTGCACCATGCGCTCTTTGGATTCTCACTAGCATACAACGCTCATAGACGTCGCACTGTAATTGCAATTAATTAATTAATTACTTACTTACTTACTCGGAAACGGCTGAGAAGCGCATCTTACTACTTGCACCTGGTATACGCCTGGTCATGCCATACACGTGTACTAAAGATGGTTCGAATCGGTGATCCATGCATCGTATCTTCCCCTTGTTAGTAGTTAAAATTGATAATGTCCCCCAAAAATATACAAGATATACGGTTCAAAAGCAGTGATTTCATACATTAAAATAAGCTAATTAAAATGTAAATACCCCCATTTTGCAAACAAAGAAACTCCTTGATTTAAACATCAGCTCTAGCCTATACAAGTTTGAATGTTCTTGAGTCAAACACCATAGGTCAATAACCTCTCTGGGGATTGCTTTAGAAGTTATTATGGGAACAAAGAACATGTTAATTTCAGTACAACTAGCCAGCCTGCTATGAACAAATGTAGTGTATAAGCCGTGTTCTACTTTCATTCAGAATTTGTCAGAAATTCATCATTTAACTTAAGCTGCCCTAGGTTTGTAACTCTACATGGGTGAGCAAATCAATTATTACAGATCCTTTCAAAGTGAAAGATGTGTTATCTTCCTTTGATTAATCTCAAAATAGGCTTAAAAGTTTCAGGAACAATGGGCTATTGATGATCAAGTGCCATTGTAAAACAATTCACTAACTTAATGCCTATGAAAATAATCACACAGAAGGAAAAGTTAAATAGTAGAAAGGTCTGACAGACGATGATTTAAAATCGAATTTCTATAGACCACAATGAAATTTCCAACTTTTCACACAAAGACTCCTGAATTAAATGATGTGCATATCTGGTTTCATTTGATCTCTAACGTGATAAAAGAAAACCGACAAATCCATAAAAATAATACATTACAATTCAGAAGGCAAAGAACTCAAAAATAAGGCTTTATATTATTTTTTGCCTTGAAATGACTGAATGACCCACTTTCCCCAAGGGAAAAATGCCATATTTTATCTACAGGAACAAAGATGTACCAAAAAGGAATAATATCTTTAGGTCCGACTACCTAAATTGAAATATATTTTTCTGACGATATAAACCTTCTTTCCCTAGTCCCATAAAGGTGAAATCCATGCATTCATACCACGCACACTCAATGAAATTTGAGATTGAAAACAACTACTCACTATGGATCGTTGCAGAAGTTAGGAGTTTTTGGCTGTTCCAGGCTATGTAAGTGGCAGTATAACACATCAAAACAGAAGAAGCACATTTCAGGATGTGCGACCATTCCATTTCGCACTCCGTTAGGTATAAGTGAGGTCCCATTACACGTTATACTTGTAGAATTGTTCAGCTTCTGCTTCTTCGTCCCACAACATCCAGCGGCCATCTTTATCCACAGAAATAACAATGGAAGGTACGAAGAGGCATTTACTCCCAACCCTCAATAGATGGCACTAGTAGGGTAAGTGAAAGTTCAGCTGTTTTGTGTTATGGCTTATGACTTTGCCTCTCCTCACAGCTGATTGGTATCGCCAGAATTGCTTTGTGTTTTAAGAATTGCCCAAGGACTCTTATATGCTGTACATTCCCAGTACATTCCAAGGTCGAACGTATGGAACAAAGAAAGTCACGGCAACTATGCTAGCGATTTCGTTTAATAGGCTGTGGTAAATACCACCACGTTGGTAGCATGCTGAGCTTCTATGCCCAAGATCGCGGGTTCAAACCCGGCTGAAATCGTCGGACTTTTTAAGAGCGTTAACAATTCCTCAGTATGTCTTCCTTCGGAGGGGAAGTAAAGCCGGCGGTCCCATGTCATAGATTAATGGCATGTTAAAGAACCTTCCACTAATTACATCTGTGTGAAGCTAAATTGTATAGGTTAGAAATGTAAACAACGCTCTTAGGTTCCTACTTTCGTTGCCAAGAGCCAACTGTGGTGGCGTCTGGTAGCTAAGTTCTGAACTAGTACGGTAGTCGTTGACTGTGGCGTTTGGCGGCAAAAGTAGGAACTATTTGAAAAATTCAAAAGTCTGCAGTCCTTACTTGAATTAAAAAACAGATAACACACACTAATACAGTCATCACAGTTAACACCGGATATCAGACAGATTCTACACACCCAAAGTACACGGGGCTACATGACCGCGTTGCGATTGACTGTGCTGGTTAGTTCTGAATTATTGTCAAGGTCTGGATATTTCTGAGTGATCCTTTGATATTTTACCAGTTCCTAGTTACGACTTCTTGTTTATAGTTCATCGATCGCTTTAATTACTTTTTGTTTAATTTATTTTACCTGCAACAGTATTATTTTTTAATGTCCGTCAGGTGTTCTATTTCCGGCACTTTATTTTTCGGACAGTATTTCTGGTAGTATAGATTCATGTGCATATAGGTAGGCTACGACTGGTGGAGAGCATTACGGTCATCACGTGGTTTTTTTCCCTTTCGTATTTGTTGAACAAGAAGTTCCGTGAAGAACTATACAGCCTACTTTTCATGCCAATGATTATTCAACAGTATATGAACCTATCTAGAATAATTACAAAATTAAGTTGGTAATATCGAAATATCTAATTAGTACAAAATATACCTGGTATAATGTAGCCTAATAGAGCACTACAGTTGGCAGCCCTGGTGACTGAATATATTCTTAGTTCCATTTCTTAAGGTACAGAATACAAAATTAGGTTGAAGTCTAATGGACGTTACATGCAGTTAGACACTGGATCTATCAGCACGCGTAAAAGCATGTTGCCAACAATACCATGCGTGTGCTGGTCAGAAATAATCTGAAATATTATGATATCTTGTTGTGCCAGTTTTGGATGAAATCCATTTGTTAGTATAGAAGTTACATGTATTTTAAAATTGGACATATCAGCAGGCATAGAATCATGTTGGCAGCACTGCCTTGTATTAATTACTCCAAATTAATCTACAATGTCAGGTGCTATACGTGTACAAAGTATAGAGCTGTTGGCTTGCATACTTTCTGATGTATTGATATTAGGGTAAACAATATAGACAGCATTTATTAACAGTTGGCAGCCCTGATTGCTCTTAACAATACTTACAGTCATATCTGTTATGGTACACATAGCACATACGAAATTTGGTTGAAATCGAACTGATAGTATAGAAGTTACATGTATTTAAAAATTGGTACTATCAACAGGCTTATAATCATGTTGGTAGAACTGACGTATATAAGTTACTCCAAATTAATCTAAAATGTCAGAATATACGTGAGCATAGTTTCAAGCTGTTGGCTTGCATACTTCCTGATATATTGGTATTTGGATAAAAAAAATAGAGAGCAATTATTAACAGTTGGCTGCCCTGGTGGCTCTTAAGAATACGCTTAATCATATCTGTTTATGTACAGATATTACATACAAAATTTGGTTGAAATCCAATTGATAGTGTAGAAGTTATATGAATTTAAACATTGGACCTATCAGAAGGCTTAAAATTATTTTGGCAACACTGTCATTGTTGGCCTCCTGGAAATTAAACTGAAATAGTATTATCAGCATGTGTACCAATTTTGGAATAGCTCCCATGCATACCTTGCGAGATATCCAACATGGAGCTCAAATTTCTAGTGCGTTTTTTCAGCAGTTGGTAGCACTGACATCATTTTCAAATATGGACGTGAGATATTCCGGTGCACATCTTTACTCATACTAAATTTGGTTTTGATTGCTGCAGCCGTTTAGGAGTTGATAGGGGGACACACACACACAGCCAGACAGACAGACAGACAGTCAGACACACATTTTCCCGGATCGATCTCATAAGTCTACTTTTTCCTCATTTTTGCAAAATGTGAAAAGTAGGCTAAAAATGGAACCACCAACAAAACCGATTTGTTAATATTTGAAAGAAAAATAGCACAATAAAAAGGCGAAATAGATATGTACAAAAAAGAGGAAAACAAAAGACGAGTCAGTGCAAAGTCTGTGCGTGTTCACGTGACATGTGACAAGCGTCTCAAAAGATGATTTGTATTTTGTATTTTATTTCTCACTTGATAAATAAAGATTTGCATTAAAACTAACAGGTTATGGACCCAGGCCACGTGTAAATGGTATTATCTCGTGAGTGGATCCGAAGCTGAGCGCCTGTGGAACACGTGCTGTATTTTTTGTGAGTTAAGGATAACCTCAAAATGGCAACCGGCAGTGACTACAAAGTTCAAGTGGATAAACTTGAAGGACCTGAAGACTGGGCAAAGTGGAAATGGCATGTGTTTATGAACTGGAAAATATTGTTGATGGTTCGAAAAAGTGACCTGTGTTGCCGGCAGATGAAACTGCGCAACAAAAAGCGGCATATAAGCAGTGGTTAAAAGAAGACGCGAAAGCGGCCAATTTGCTAGCAGGTGCGCTAGGAAAATCAGTTGCCGAGCTCATGTTGACGTGCACCAATGCCAGTGAAATTTGGACAAAATTGAGCGCACGATTCGAACGAAGCAGTACGCAGCGACTGAACATGTTGATCGAGTCATTCTTCCGAGTGACACGTGACGACAAGGAGAACATCAGCACCCATGTCGCGAAGTTACAGAAGCTTTATCAGGATCTGAACGACGAACTCCAAAAGCACAACGAATCTGAAACGATTTTGAACGGTAGAATTTTATCCACGCTGGGAAAAGAATATGGTAATTTCAAGGATGTGTGAGACACGATTCCGACGGAAAATCAAACTGTGAAGTTGTTGATTGAAAAATTGTGCACGATTGAACTGCGTGACCAAGGAAACGTGGAATCGACTGCGTTAGTGGTACGTAGTGCTCCCAAGACGCATTCCCAGTATGGCAGTGGCAGAGGCAGCGCTGATGACAAGTGGAAGAAAAATGTTCAACGAGTAAAGCAGAAGTTTCCATGTTTCAAATGTAAGGAATTGGGCCATTGGGCAAGTGAATGTCCAGTGAAGAAGAAAGAGGGTGACACTAGAAACAAAAATAAGGAGAACAATGCTTCGTTTCTGACACAAGCTATGAGTGCGTTAGACGGCGACTTTGTTCAAGCCGACGAGTGGTACTGCGACAGTGGCGCCTCAAATCACATCACCGCGAACAAACAGTATTTTGCAACATACGTCAAGTTTGCTGCTCCAGAGAAGATTTTGCTAGGAAAACGAGGTGTGAGCATGTTAGCTCACGGCAAAGGAACTGTAAACATTCAAGTGCGGCTGAACAACGCTTGGTTGAGTGCTCAGATGACTGAAGTTTTGGATGTTCCCGATGCAATGGCTCATCTGTTTTCTGTGAAAGCTGCTGCAAGGAAAGGTTTCTGTGCAAGACTTGACGACCAAACTGTTAAAATTGAAGACAAGGTTACTGGAAAGGCGATGATGGCTGGACGTGTGAGTCATGGTCTGTATGTACTTGACATGCGCGTCGTGAAACCGGCGCAACCCATTCAAGTGAATTTAGCTACATCGTCGGACAAACTGCAGATCTACCATGAACGATATGGTCATCAACACAAAGCGCATGTCAAGAATGTACTGAAGCAGATGAACATCAATGTAGACATGTGTAAAGAGGATTTCTGCGATGGATGTGCACTGGGAAAAATGCATCGACTGTCATTCAAGACACGAATGAATCGACCAACAGCCACCGGTGAACAAATCCACGCCGATGTGAATGGACCAATGTCTACTGAATCTCTTGGAAAGGCACGCTACTACGTATGTTTCAAGGATGATTTCAGCAAGTTTCGACGAGTTTTCTTTTTAAAGCACAAAAGTGAAGTGTACACCGTTCTGGAACAGTTCCTGAATGAAGCCAAAACAAATGGACACGTCGTGAAGCTGTTCAGGTGTGATGAAGGAAAATAATTTGATAACAAGAAGGTTTCTAAACTACTCGCAAGCAGAGGCATAGAACACAGCATTACTACGCCGTACACACTACAACAAAACCATGATGGATCAATTGCAATCAGTCAAGAGGATTATACGAGGAAAATCCTAGAAAAATTTGGGATGGCCGAGTCAAATGGAGTGTCTACCCCAGTTGGACGCGAAGAAAGTGAAGACGGAGAAAAGGTTTCGGCCAGGGTTCCTTATCGTGAGGCGGTGGGATCCTTGATGTACCTGACTACAGCTACACGTCCAGATATCGCATTCGCGGTCAACAAAGCTGCTCGAGCCATGGAGAATCCTACAGTTCAAGACTGGAGTCAAGTGAAACGGATATTTCGATATTTAAAGAGCACAGTGAACCATGGAATCGTCTATAGGAAAGAGGACGTTTTGAAGGTCTACAGTGATGCTGACTACGCCGGTGACAATAGGACGAGACGTTCAACGACGGGTGACATTTCGACCTACAATCATGGAGCTGTATCGTGGAGAAGTCAGTTACAGAAGTCTGTGTCAACATCGACAGCTGAAGCTGAAATTGTGTCTGCAAGTGAAGGAGCAAAGGAGTTGATTTGGCAGAAAAGACTGTTTTCTGAATTACTGGGAACTGCTGACAAACCGCCTACGCTTTACATCGACAATGCTGGTGCAGTTAATTTGGCTAAAAATCCGGAGTACCATCGAAAATCCAAGCATATTGAGGTACGTCATTTCTATGTGAGGGAAAGATATTTGGACGGAGACCTTGAGCTGGAGCACATCGACGGGACCAATCAATTAGCTGATCTTCTAACTAAACCTCTGGAGAGGGTCAGATTCAAGATGCTGCGTGAGAGGATTGGCATGCAGAAGATGACATCTTAGAGGCTGAAAAGTGTTCAATAGTTCATCTTGTTTATTTTTAAAATTTGTATTTGATTTTTCTTTGGAGGAAGTGTTAATATTTGAAAGAAAAATAGCACAGTAGCGCCACCTGGCTAAATAGACATGTACAAAAAAGAAGAAAACAAAAGGCGAGTCAGTGCAAAGTCTGCGCGTGTCATGTGACAAGCGTCTCAAAAGATGATTTGTATTTTGTATTTTATTTCTCACTTGATAAATAAAGATTTACATTAAAACTAACACGATTCAAGGGCGTTCCACTAAATCCCAGAGGAGATTGTGACTAACTACCAAGAAAAGGGAGACAGGTCATAAAAAGAACAAGTAGTTCCGTGAAGAACTAACGAATATTTTCATATGCCCTACTTTGTTAATTGCCACTATCAACATTGCTGTAATAGATTCGTAGATATTGCGAACCGACTAAATATTGCGGATAGTCGCCATAGTGGATTTTTATATATGTAGATCTTAGAGTTATGTAGGCTACTGTTGCATGAAGATTATTGTGTACGTGTAGTATTCAAACTTTAATCGCATGATTAGGACACAATAAGTAAAAACGAGATTCTAAAATTTCGCTCAGCTGCCATCTTGTATTTATGGAAACAATTGAAAAAATAGATGCCAGTGGATTAACATTTGTATAAGCATTTACTGTACCAAGTTCCACTGCACTCGGATGGTTAAATTGCGAGAAACATCCATGTGAATATTTATACTTCGCGTCGCCGACATGTTCGATTTGTGATCACCAGGTTATTGAAAGTCCTATAGGTGAACTTGTGTTCATAGCCCCTATGAACATAAAAAATCAGTTTGGTTGCTGTAATAGATTCGTAGATATTGAGAACCGTCTAAATAATTGTGATGGTCGCCATGTTGGATAGTTAAATGTAGGTATAGGGCATAGAGTCATGTACCATTAAAGGAAAATTATTGCGTAGATTCATTATTCAAACTTTCACTTCGATCGCTTGATTACGACACAAGAAATAAAAAAACGAGCCTTACAGTAGTCGCATATGATGTGTAACATCTGACATAGAAGAAACCTCACGTGAAATTCTTGATACACCGGTATTTTATACTATTATTGGCACAAATATTAATCTATTGTAAAAGGGAGTGTTTTACAGATATTGTAGTTTATAATACGGAACTCATTTTATTAGATGATTTATAGCTTCCACCAGCACTAGCCTAAATAAAGAATACGATATGGATCAACTAGATTAATAGACGCGACACCGCTCATAACCTTAAATTCCTTATAAACAGGACCTCTTGATTCACAGAACAGCACGTCATTTCATATGGATTCTGTTAAAATGAGTCATATTGATATGATAAATATCGTTTAAAATGATATTCTGGTAGCAAAAATATCTACCCCGTCGGGGATTCGAACTCGAGATCTCTAGATTCACAGTCACAGGCGCAATACCCCACGGCTATTTTAACTTCGAGAATGTTGTGCACAAGATGGTGACTTATTTTGCACGTTCCAATAATACTGCATTACGGAATTAAGTTGCATTTATATTTTGCTTGTTTCGATAATGTTCCCGCGTGAGATTGAGTTTAAAATGCCTTATCATACAATTTCTACACACACCCAAGAACACTTGACCACGATGTTGCAACGCCCCTAAAGAAACAACAACAATAACAACGAGCTGAAGACCATAGCCTACCTATATCATGCCAAGCGTGCTTGATAAATTTAGTAGTATCCAGTCCAGAGTTAGTTCCAGGACGGAACAGCGATGTCAACTGCCCTTCGGTATCCAGAGTCCATCTCCAGTAATATCATTTATAAAACTCCAAGACAGAGGTGGTCGCGGGTATCGCAAGCCAGGTTTTGTTTCGCTCGAAGAAGTAACGGATGAAATTATATCGGCTACGCTGAGCAGCCCAGGAATAGCACAAACATTAACTAGAATACTGTTGCCACAGGTTGCTAAAAATCATATTCTACAATATGGAGTAAGTGATCATCCTGAGTAACAGAGCAGGCGTTTCTGTGCATGTCTGTCACTAACTACACCAATGGCATGAGATTACGTCTTGAGAAGAGAAACAAATTATGAGAAGAAATAATCACAAAAATTAAGAAAAGTCATTCCTTTTCACTGAAATTCCATGGTACGCTGGTAAAGATATTCAGTGCAACCATCTACAGTACTCGTGCCTTACTCTTGTCCATTCCAGACAGTTATGGGTGCTATCTAATAAGGGAAATTCGCAGTTGAAACGAACTCCTACTACTAAAAGATGAACATATCTTATATTTTACTCCATTCTACTCAATAATGTATGTTCATATACTACAAACATACTCTATATATAAATTTATGCTGGTTTTACCTTGCGACAGCAATGCTATTACATGTACTCAGCGCTGCAGTGGTCAATACGCGCACTGCTAGGAGGACACTATTGTTGCAGAGAACGCCACGATTCAGTAGGCTTTATATTAATGGAGGCTAAGGTATGTCATATACATTCCACATGGCCGAAAGTACGTCATGGTATCAATTTCCGACACCGCGCGCTCATTGTTTCTCGTAACACTGCCAGCTGAATCTTACCACTGCCAGCTGGATCGATCGATTGAGTTGGCAGTGCGTCTTACACTTCCGTTCGATCCATCACTGCCAGCTAACACACTTCCGTTTTGCCAGCTGGTGCCACCTCGATCGTTCCGATCCAATTCCGTCCCATTTTTCAAAATAACTCCCACAAAAATATCCAGCAACCGAGTGGAAAGATGTTACACATCAAAAACTAATTTTAAAATTCGCACAGCCGCCATCTTAAGGCTATGTAAAGAACTGAACTAAATTAGATACCAGTGCATTACAATGTGTATAAAAAATTTCTGTACCAAGTTTCATTGCGTTTGGATCATTAAATCGCGAGAAAAGTCAATTTAAAACTTTCAAATTCGCTTGGCCGCCATGTTCGTTTTGTAATTAACCGGTTTTTGAAAGTCTCATAGATGAACTTCCAGTAGTGCCCTTTATCTTCGTACAAAATTTCAGGGTGATACCGGTAATAGTTTCAGTTATATAGAATGCCGGTGAAATATTTCGCACAACCGCCATATTGAGGTTATGTAAACAATTGATCGAAGTTATATGTCGGGGCATTACAACGCGTATAAAATATACTGTATCAAGTTGCATTGCGTTTGGTTGGTTAAATCGCGAGAAACGTCTATTCAAAAGTGGCGAATTCACTTGGTTGCCATGCTCGTTTTGTAGTTAGCAGGTTTTCAAAAATTACATAGGCGAACTTGTAGTAGTTCTCTTTATCACCGTACAAAGTTCCAGGGTGATATCGGTAATAGTTTCGGAGATATTGAATGCTGGTGAAATATTTCGCACAGCCGCCATGTTGGATTGGTGAGACGTAACAAAATTTGAAGGGCACGGTCGGGGTCGTCTGGAATAGTGCTATGAACTTACCGAGTTTCATTGAAATCGCTCCAGCCGTTTAGATTTTATTAGGGGGACACATACACACACACGAATCGCACACGCACACACAGACAGACAAAAGGTGATCTCATAAGCCTATTCTTTCATAAATGAAAATAGGATAAAAAGAAAAACACCTCTACACATCCGTAACTTTTTTTTCCTATTTTATATTTGAAATTATATATTTCTTTACGCTTGCATTAGAGAATCTGTAATGCACTGAGCAGTTATGATTTCACTTATATTTTACCTGTAGCCTACCAGTTAGATGACTAAACGTCACCCCGCAATCTGCAGGCTACATGGCTGAACAACGCAGTGGTTGCTTGGTAGGACTAGGCCCTTCATGTGCTGTCGTGCCACGGACATAGTTTTTTTTTTACTTCTAACAGATAAGTGTAGGAGTACAGGATCAACTTTTTTCAGAGAAGAAAGTTCGACTTCAAATGAAAACAATGCGTTGTATGGAGAAATAGAGGCGTAGCGATTGTGAAAATGGAAAATTGATTTCCGGAAATACTGGATTGGATTGGGATTCATAAAGACTGCAAACAGTACTTTTGCACTAGCAGTTGGCAAGGCATCTAACTGCAGACCAAACTAACGCTTGTGACAAGGTGCGTTTTTGCTTGCAGCCCCTAATTGCAATAGGTTCCCAGCTAGTATCAAACACCACCATCAATGCTGTCGAAAATTACATGTCCCTTGTTGCAAAATTCACGGGAGGTAAGCAGACAATCGAGGGAAACGAGGTTCCTTCACTCATAGAACCAAAGCTGCCGGGCTGGACTTTTAGTTTGGGCCATCCTGGTACAATAAAACAATGAAATCCGTTTTAAAAAAACCACAATAGTGAAGGACACTGCACTCAACAGAAAGAGAAGACGAGCAGCTTGCCAAAAAAGTTTTTTTTTGCGTCGCGAGAAGGGAAAAGAATATCCCGACATCAGTCTAATGGAATGAAACGCACTGTCCCACGTGATTATGGAAACCGATCAATGCAGTTGGATTTCGATGACGTACTATTGAGAGAGTTCTGTGATGAGAAGATCAAGCAACTAACGCTTAGTGAAGGCCATATAAAAAAACTGGTCAAAGGAAACAAGGGGCCAAAGGGAAAATGAAAAGTGGCACACAGCTAGAAAGTACAGACTTAGGGCATCCAATTTTGGATATGTATGCAAGATGAAACCTACTTCGAAATGGGCTCCAGTAGCAAAATACATTCTGTACGGCGAATTTCACTCAAAAGCAATGCGGTATGACTGTGATAATGAGCGAATTGCAAAACGAAATTTAGAGGAGAAATCGGTAGAAAAGTCGAAGAATGTGGGTTTTCGTACATAAAACTTATGGGTTCTTAGGTGCCTCCCCAGACGGATTAATGGGAGACGACGCTATAGTCGAAGTGAAGTGCCCTTATTCTGCATAAAATATGACCATACTGGAAGACTGCGGAAAGCTAAAGGGATTTCGTGTGGCAGAAAGCAAGCGAAAAAGAAAGCCTAGATAATGTCAAGAACAGTGCCATTCAGAAGAGAACAGATTGATAACTCTCTAACACTCACATGTTTTTTTTTCAGATCCAGGGCCAGTTGGATATAACACAGCGAGAAATATGTTATTTTGTGGTATGGGTGCCTAAGGACATTCACATAGAAACAATAAAGAGGGACGAAAAGTTCTGGAGACAAAAAATGCTTATGTAACTCACATTCTGCTACGAAACAATCGTGTTGCCTGACATCATTGATCCCAGGATGACCAGATCAATGGATATAAGAAAACCTGAGGTGAAGTAAAATACTGAGTGTGTGTAAATCATGAAACGTTATCTTTGATATGGAAAAAATTGAAGCATTGATTTCATCATCATCATCTTGCACAGTTTCCAGCCACTGGCCGGGTCTGTTTGGAACACAAGCCTCTCCAACGTCTTCTGTCTTCCCACCATCTCTCAGCCTCCACCCTTGTCCAGTCTTCTCCTCTCTTCTTCACGCTTTCTCCCACCCCCTTCAGCCACCTGTCTCGGTCTTCCTCTCGGTCTCTTTCCTTCCCACTTCGTCTCGTGTACCCTCCTGGGTATCCTTTTCTCCTCCATTCGTTTTACTTGTCCATACCACCTAAGTCTAGATTTCTCTATACCATCCTGTAATGGTTCGTCCTTCATTAATTCTCTGGTCCGTTCATTTCTTATTCTGTCCATCTTTGTAGCTCCAATACTGCTTCTCAAGAACCTCATCTCACTGGCCTGTATTTTGCTCTTCTCCCTTCCTTTCATAACCCAGGTCTCCGAGGCATACGTCAGGATAGGGACATAGTACGTCCGATATATGATCTTTTTGCTGTTCTGAGGGACATCCTTGCTCCATAACATGCTTCTCACACTCCTCCGGAATGCTTCTGCCTGTCTCCCCCGCTCATTTATTTCTCTATCGTTTCTTCCATTATCTTGTATCAGGCTTCCCAGATACTTGAAACTCTCCACTTTCTTCAGCTGTTCCCCACCAATTGTTATTCCCGTTGTGGTTATTTCCTTCTTCCTTGTTGTGATCACCATCTCACTCTTATTTATGCTAAATTTCATCCCATATCCTTGTATTATTCCTTCCCACACGTCCAACTGTTCCTGTACCTCCTCTTCCTTGTTTCCCCAAATCATCAAATCATCTGCCAACACAATTGCTTTCATCTTTTTCGAAGATTTTTGCCACCTAACAAGGTCCTTCTTACCTTACAAATGCAACATACAGCCGGAAAAAGTTTTAATTGCTTACACTACTCATGCGACAAATTTCACTCATTCGTAACTGGGAGATGACCGTAATTCGGGGAATTGCTGGACATATATTTACGTAATATGAAGCAACTCGGCTGACGGTTATCTCATGCTCAAGATGTTAATAATGATCCCAAAATTAGTGTTAATGTACCCATGGAACTTTCTTAGTAGGGGCGTGGTGGCTCAGCGGTCTAGCTGTATGCCTCTCACCAAGGCCGTCCGGGTTCGATTCCCGGTCAATGCATGTGAGATTTTCGAAGTGAAATGCCATGTCCTGTGGTTCGGATTCCACGTAAAAAGGAGGTCCCGTGGCTCATAATCACAAGATTCACGGTCACGTAAAACTACAATCTTCCTTCCTTTTTGAATTTTCTTAGTCTGTATTAACGCGCGTAATTTTTAATAAACATTAGATTAATTTACATATAACTTTTCTCCCGCCAAAAAAAAGGAAAAAAATGCTAATATTGTCCCGCTGTGTGGGATTCAAAATTATTTGGCGCTAGCCTCAGTTTGAAACACCGTAAGCTATAAATTACTTCGCGGGGGAAAAGTTAGATTGGCAACCCTGGGAGGACGGAGTTGTATTACTACAGTCTAAAATACACAGTTGCGAAGCTCGCTGCGCTACGAAATTGCTTCCTCTTAGAAGGTGAAGCGACACTAGCGCTCGCGGCGGCCAGCAAGCTGGCAACTGCCTTGAGCACGTCATTCGTGGAACAGATGATTTCACTTTTTTTATATTTTTTTATTTTAACTCACCTTAGTTTTTATTTCCATTGTGAACATAAGTCACGCAAATCACCAACTACTACAGAAAAAAGCCACAATGTTGGTATACTGTACACTTTTAATTCATAGAAACATAAAAAGAATGGTCTGTTTTTATTAGTTCAGTCCTCTGTAAGTGTGCGTAGGTACAGTTGAATGACGTATTTAATGAGTCTTACGTAGAATTCATAGTCCATACTAGTTATAAATTCATGTATTTGTTAATGATAGTTGCTGGCATCTCCACATAAACCCAAGTCCATGATTCCTGGATGTAACGGGTAATCTCTAAATCCACTGAATGGATTTTGATACGGGTTTCACCATTCAGTAAAGAATTTATCGAGGATGGTTTCTGTAGGAAATACATTCATTTATGACCAAAGGAAGCCGAGCAGTAACGATTTCAGTGAATCGTGTCGAAGAAAAACCTGCCGTCCTTGTGCCTTTTAAGCTTATGCTGGGTAAACCATTAAAAATATCCATGTAACTATGAGCGTAAGAATTGGTCAGCATGAAAAGTTCTACAAAGAAGTCCCCGACAGCATATCTTTATCTTTAATACACCGCCAACTATAAGTGATTTTAAGTTTTAATTTCTTCCAACCATCTCCATTCAGTGGAAATTTAAATTACTAACTTCGGAGCGAGTTTACGAGTGAGCCCATCACCCCAGCTTCGGCCAGCATTAACTGTCGAGTCGTGTCGAGTTAAGACTTCAGAGAAGAGTAGACTATAAGTGTTTGGAGTTTCGCTGTTCACCTCGGCTTTTCTGAATTGCGTCTGAGACCTACCGTCCGTGCGCCTTTTAAGCTTACACTGAGTGACCCCTTTAAGATACCAGGCGAAGCTGGGGCGGGTTGATAGTATAGATATAATATATAAGTAATATCAAATTCTTAACCGTATCAAAAGCTAGTTATCCCGAAAAAATGAGTAACATTATAATTAATTAGTAAAAATACCAATGTGGTTTGTGAAACGAAAAGTGTATAAATATCCTATGGTCTTAAATGGCTCAATTGTAGGTACTTCGTATTTTTTCTGTGGGTTTGAAACCTTTTATTCCTGAATTTGACAAAATAATACAATGCCAATTTTACAAAATATCGGCAATAACATTGTGTACCGTACCTTCACAGCAGCCACGTGGGAGACCAGGTATGTCATAAGAGAATATATTAACAAACAGTGTACCACATCTAAGTTTGTGAGCATTATCCTGACCACATAAATTGGCTTGCTTCCACAGCATTCGAGAATAAGTTTATATTATTGTACATAATCTTTATTCATTAAATCAGCTCTCTGACTATTAAAAAGCCATTTTCTACATCTGAAATTTAAAATGTCGGCACGCGTTTGAGATGACATCTTTTACGTTTACTTAGCCTACCGTTTGTTTTAATTCTCAAAATGCATAGATATTTATATTTGATTTGCAGCCAATGGCCATAGCAGGGCATTTCACATGAGCGCCCGTAGGTTCCCCATTTCAATGTCAAGTAGTTTCAACTTAGGCTACCAGACGCCATTGTCACTGAAACCCAACGGCGTACGTTTGAACCTGATAGAGCGTGTCTAACCCAATAGCCTACAAATTTTGGCTACACACTTCCAATTGCAGTTGTAAGTTCTTTTGCGTGCAATAAATCTATGGCATGGGCCCGATGACTTCGACTGGGTTTGAATCCTCGAACTTTGGCATAGCAGTTCAGCATGCTACCGACTACTCAACCAAAGCCATGCATAGATATCCTAACGAGACATGCTTCTGCTTTTAACCGACTGGCTCCGTGACTCAGTGGTAACGTTCTCGCCTGCTGTTACCAAGATTGCAGGATCTAATTCTGGCGCAGTCAGCTGGCATTTAAGGGTGCATAAATGCGAGGGAACCGTGTCTGTAGATTTACTGGCACGTTAAAGATCCCCTTCAGGGCAAAATTCAGGCACCCCGGTGTCTTTAAAAGCCACAATAGTTAAAAGGGACCAAAAACCAATAATATTATTATTGATTTATAACCAGTTAAAGACCTAGTTACGTTGTTTGATTGAAAAGCTTTAAAATAGTTTCTACTGCGTATCCCAATTAATTGGGGTCATCGGAGCCAATCAGGCTCATTTTGGTTTTGGCCGGGGATTTAAGGCCGGATGCCCTTCCTGACGCCACGTAATTTATCAGGTGAAAATTCCACCCCACTGTCAGCGGGATTGGAACTCCGGCTCTCCGGGTGATTGACGAGCAGCTAAGCCACTGCACCATCACGCTCCCTTTGAAGAGCTTTATAATACTAGCCTAAAATCCATAGATCAAATCTTACCTTTTAGGGTCCTTTGGTAACTAAGGTGTCGTCTTGCTATTTGAACAGTCTGACTTCCCAGTCGGTCAACACGAATACACCCAATTAGTTTGGGCGAAGAGTAACCTTGAATTTCCCTGTGTAATTCATAACACAATAATTATTTATACATTTAATAAAACGCTTCTCATACAACCCCCCCCCCCTTCTTTATATGAGAAGTGTTTTATTAAGTGTATACACGATTCATGTATTTTTATTTCAGGCATTAGGAGATCAATTGTCACTGCCCACCTGATCTAATTGGGTAGCGTACACTCGTGTTGACCGACTGAAAAGCGATCATATAGGTTACTTAGCAACACTGAAATATTGCTGTTTATTGAACTGCATATCTCCTCTTGTAAAGTACATGTTAAATTATAGACATAATAAAAAAAAAAAAAAAAACAACCCCTGGCACTATCCAGCCCATGACGGGCTAAGGCCGACCAAGCGACCGCTGCCCAGCCATTCGGCCTGCAGATATTGGGGTGACGCGTGATCAGCGCGTCGGGTCCCCTCGGCAGTTAATCTTGGTTTTCATGATCGGGGCGCTGTCTCACTGTCAGACAGCTACTCAATTGTCCTCACGAGGCTGAGTGCACTCCGTTCCAACCCTCACGTCAGTTTTAAAATCCCTGACGGAGCCGGGGATCGAACCCGGGGCCTCCGGGTGAGAGGCAGGCGCACTACCCCTACACCACGGGGCCGGCTATAGACATAATCTTTACACAAATGCTCACATACAGTAAATTCAGCAACAATAACATACACCAACACAGTGCAGTCGGCACATTCTTGCTGGCTGCATGAGAGCATTATTGTCTCGCGATAGAAAAATATGAGCCAAGCTTCACGATCTGTAGATAGACTGTGGTTATATGTTGTCATGACGACGTGTGTAGCAATAAATGGGGACCCGGGCTGAAAGGCGACAACAGTACATCACCACAGACACAAATCACAACCTGCCGATTTTCCAATGGGGGGGGTTCTAACCTCCCTAACCCCCCCTTGGCTACGCCACTGTCGCTACCACATCATGACGTCGTATTCCATGGGGTATTCAGAGGAGGTTTTGTCTGTGAATGCAAAATTGAATCCAGCCATAGGAAGGGGGAACTGCGTCACTAGCTGGGAAAGGAAGTGCACCGTGCGTGGGTTCAAGAACAGTTAGGCTACTAAAATATCAGTAGTTGGGACTATTTATTTCGAAGATTATCTTATTGCAATTGCACTCTTCCTAGTCTCCATGTGTGAGTGTCCCATTATTTAGTGAAGTAAAATAAAGTGATTGATTATCACTGTTACACCAATAGAAACACGGTCTTTCAGCCACTTCATCGCTTCTTCCTCAATTACTCGTTTTGATAGAATTGTGCACGGTGCCCTTGAAAATCATATACAAGGTATTTTGCTTCATATGCCACGGTGAATCACCCTTGGTGATTTGTATGACCACGCGACCGAGCCGTGCTCGGTAAATCGTGCACGATGGCCGCAAGGGCGGCTGCAGCAAGTCCGGATATCGTAGGTTCAAATTCCGGCGCAGACAGCGGCTATCTCTAATGCGCTTTTTTTCGGGGTTTTCCACACTCCCTCCAGGCAAATGTAGGGATAGTACCTTATACTATTTCAAGACCCGGGTCACCTACCTCATCTCTGTCCCAAATACAATTACACCCCCTACTATAGGTAGAGCCTAGCGCGGATAAACAAAACGTTATCCGCATCCACCCCGCATCCGCACGACAGTTATCCGCATCCGCCCCACATCCGCACGACTGTTATCCGCATGTCCCCCTGCATCCGCACGTTTGTTATCCGAATCTACTGGCATTTCAATAATATTTTTTAAATTAGATAAGGCATAACGCATTAAAGCAACACATTTAGTCAATTGAGGAGAAAGTCGTTCCTTTAGGCTTTGTATGTCGTGTCTCGTGTGCTATGTTTATGATTAATGTTATACAGTCAGAATTGCAAACCTTTTCAGTTTGGAGTGTTAATTATGCTTAATGACATGATTTGAATGAGATTAGCTTAAATCATCTTACATTTGTCATGGAGAAAATATAACGGGAAAATGTCATAAACACCCGGGCCCTAGTAATGATATTCAACAAGTTCGGATTGCATTCTAAAAGCTATCCGCAAATTTACTCCAAACATAATCCGAAGCTTATCCACTATCCGCAAAGCCAAGCAAACTATATCCACATGGCGAAAAATGTTGTGGATATCCGCCGGTCCGCGGATATCCGCATCCACGCAAGGCTTTAACTATAGGCTAGTTGATCACATAAATACAGGTTATCAGACAAGCTCAACACACACCCAATTACACAGGACTGATGACCAAGATGCCCCAAGCCCATTATATCAATTAACAACAACGACAACAACAACAACAACAACAACAGAAATAATTTGTGTAGCGGCTAGCATTCTTGGTTGTCACCCCAGAGGTCCAGGTTAGATTCCTGGCTCTGCCTAGAAATTAAATTCTGGCCTGTGGGATGGAACGGGATACACTCAGCCTCGAGAGGCAAAATTGAGTAGACGTGGATTCGATGCCCACCTCAGCCATCCTGGAATTGGTTTTCCGTGGTTTCCCACTTCTACTCTAGGCAAATGCCGCGATGGTTCCTAACTTAAGGCCACGGCCGCCTCCTTTCTAATCCTCACCTGAATTACAAATAAGATAGGTTATCAAACATATTCTACACACGCACACACCCAATACACGGGACTGATTGACCTCGATGTCTATGTCCTTCGAACGAAACAATAACAACAACGTCTTACTGATTTCAAATCACAGTATCGTATGTCAACTGTTGCACACTGTTGTGCAAAACTTAAGGACAAGATAGATGAAGCCACGTAACTCATAACACATCAAGAACTCCTTACCAATCTTGTGGCCAGCATTGGATCACGTTGTAGAGCATGCATCGTCGTCAGTAGTGATCACACATACTTTAAAGAACCAAGTCTTTTCTTTTGTGATGTCCAGGGGACCATCGCGGGTCGCAGGGACTTACGGGTAATGTATTGACTCTGTATAAAAGTGGAATTTCTGTTCACATTGAATATTCCCTTCAGTTGCCTTCCGTACCATACTGTAGCAGGTCTTCCCATGTATGGTTTGAGGTTCAACGAGCTTTGTTACTGGCAGTGACACAATATGCGACAGATCGTCCTTAAGTTTTACACAGCAGTGTATTTAAATTTGATCTTCCCGGTCGAGTTGAAAATTTGCATACGCGTTGATTAGTCCCCAAAGAATATTTTGTCCTATAACTTACTTATGGCATCCCTAAATAAAGAAAAAGGTGCAAGATTGTGCATACGCATTGGAGATGAAGTATCCAGATGGATGTAGGCTACTCACTGAATTCTATTAACTTTTTCGATTAATCTCTCCACTTTCCCCACTTCCCTTAGCTACCAATCTACGCGAAAAGTCCTACGGTGGTACATCCCTCGCATGTTCTATGGACCTTAAGTACAAAATGAAAATATCTTCTGTACTTAGTTAATGTGAGTTAATGTGCGGTTGTCGACGTGAATGCCTTGTCCAGTGGTAAGTGTTGCATATAAAAATGAGGACCTGTGGCTTATGATCACCAGGTTAAGAGCAGTGGCGGCCGACATACTGTTAGGCTGGGAGGGCGATCACAGTATTTTTCCCGCACTTTTTTTTAAGTTGACAGAGGAAAAAAAGAGTACCGGTAGGCCTAGAATCAAGTTACTTTTATATGCAATGAAAATATCGCTACTCGATATTCTCGATGTCAGATCCCAAAGCTACTCTCAACACTTGTTTTTATCATTTGGTACCGGTATTACAACAATGATTTCATAGGGTAACAACACTGAGAACCTGATGTGAAAATTACTCTCAAGAGAAAGTTTTCCGCTACCGTTTTAAAATAGCGTCCACAAAATTCATTTAAAAAAACGTAGAAATACTTAATCACACTGAGACGTAAGCATAAAAAAGACAGTCAAGCCTTAAGGAGATTCATCTCTAGAGCACAGCCGTAACAAGAATTATTATTATTATTAGGTCTACTATTATAGAGACATCACGAGAATATCACATACGGCACAAGCACTCCCAAACCACAGTCGCACCGGTAAATTAAAAAAAAAAACAAAAAAAAAAAAAACAAAAAAAAAAACGAGCCTTACAGTAGTCGCATATGATGTGTAACATCTGACATAGAAGAAACCTCACGTGAAATTGTTGATACACCGGTATTTTATACTATTATTGGCACAAATATTAATCTGTTGTAAAAGGGAGTGTTTTACAGATATTGTAGTTTATAATACGGAACTCATTTTATTAGATGATTTGTAGCTCCCACCAGCACTAGCCTAAATAAAGACTACGATATGGACCAACTAGATTAATAGACGCGACACCGCTCATAACCTTAAATTCCTTATAAACAGGTCCTCTTCATTCACAGACCAACACGTAATTTCATATGGATTCTGTAAAAATGAGTAATATTGATATGATAAATATCGTTTAAAATGATATTCTGGTAGCAAAAATATCTACCCCTTCCGGGCTTCGAACCCCAGATCTCTAGATTCATAGCCATAGGTGCTAACCCCACGGCTATTTCGAGTTCACAAATATTGTGCAAAAGATGGTGACTTATTTCCACGTTCCATTAATACTCCATTACGGAATTAAGTTTCATTTATATTTTGCTTGTTTCGATAATGTTTCTGCGTGAAACTGAGTTTAAAATGCCTCATGAATAGGCCCTCTTGTGAGTAAAGAAAATGTATTCAGTAATAGTTCATGAAGGCTAGCTCAATTCTCGTATAACCACAACGATTATATTATATTGATGAATGCATTACCGTTATGTGGGTTAATATTTGAATAGCCATTGTGCAGAAACATAATACCGGCAATGCCGACTACTTACAATGTTTGATATTAAGGCATTTTACCATTTAAATACTGATACGAAGACTTCGAACATGTACCATGTCATTTGTTTCAATCACTTGACACCAGAGTTCGCATGAGCGTTTTCCGTTCAGTATGTCATATACATTCCACATTGTTTCTCGTACCGCTGCCAGCTGGGTCTTACCACTGCTCGCTGGATCGATCGAGCGGGCAGTGCATACTTCCATTTTCCACCACTGCCAGCTAGTACACTTCCGTTCGATCGATCGAGCGGGCAGTGCATACTTCCGTTTTCCACCACTGCCAGCTAGTACACTTCCGTTCGATTGATCGAGCGGGTAGTGCATACTTCCGTTTTCCACCACTGCCAGCTAGTACACTTCCGTTCGATCGATCGAGCGGGCAGTGCATACTTCCGTTCGATCCACCACTGCCAGCTCGATCGTTCCGATCCACTTCCGTCCCCAATTTTCAAAATCACTCCCACAAAGCTATCCAGCAACCGAGCGGAAAGATGTTACACATCAAAAATCACTACTTAATGATTTACAGATTAATTATCACCAGTACAGAGATTACAACTGCTGAATATTACCACCGCACTCGAGACTCCTCAGCACGAAAGCGAAATAGCTCACTGGTGCCAACCTCTTCACTAACCACACGAGGCTAACCAGAGGTCCGTGTTATACTTCACCATTGCAATATGAATCGAGATTTCTGTTCTCAGATGCTACACTTAAATGAAAATCCACAGCCTGCTTCCAGTCTCCGACCGGATCAGGAATGGAATGAATGAAGCCCCCATCTAGCGGCGAGGATAGGAACTGTGCTGGCTGCCGAAGCCTGTCGCATTCCTCTGGGGCAATGATTAAATGAATGACAGATGAAATGAAATTATAGCGAAGAGTGTTGCTGGAATGAAATTTTGACAGGGAAAACCGGAGTACCCGGAGAAAAACCTGTCTGCCTCCGTTTTGTCCAGCACAGATCTCACATGGAGTGACCGGGATTTGAGCCTCGGACCCAGCGGTGAGAGGCCGGCGTGCTGCCGCCTAAGCCACGGAGGCTCGCAAGATGCTACACTTAAATATAATTATATACGTTTTGTCTTCAAGGATAAAAAAAAGGGCATGCTGCTCATGGATTATTGTTATTTAAATTTAATTTTTATTATATGCTACCATGGAGAATTGAAGCATTTGAAATGTGGTGTTACAGGATGAATGATGAAGATCATATGGGTAGATAGGGTTACAAACGAAGAGGTATTAAGACGAGTGGGAGAGGAGAGATGTTTCTGGCGACTGCTAATGAAGAGAAGAGATAGGTTAGTAGGACACATACTAAGACACCCAGGAATAGCAAGCTTAGTGATGGTAGGAAGGGTTGAGGACAAGAACTGTAGGGGTAGACCAAGGTTAGATTATGTTAAACAGATTGCCTCGGATGTAGGGTGTGGTAGCTATGTAGAGATAAAACGATTAGCACAGGACAGGGAGGCATGGAGAGCTGCATCAAACCAGTCAAAAGACTGAAGACTCAAACAACACAATTCATTTACTTTATTTGCTAATGGGGGTGATTCCCCGGCTGGGCGCATGCTCGTAGAGGAGCCGGGGGAGATGATATATTTTGCGGTGCTTTAGAGCTGTACGGACTCCGCCCGGCTTTAAGACAACTGCCCGCACACCGCGTCCACAGATTACCCCTCTGGCAGCCCACAAGCGCGCCAGTCTCCGTATTCCCCTTACGTCTCAATCCCCTCGCCCGGGCACAATCTTAGGGCGGAAAGCCGAGAGTCCGTAACTCCATACTGACCAGTGAGCTGCGCGCTGAGCGTGATACCACCAACACAGTCTTCCTGATGGATAGAGCAACAGTTTCACATTGACATGTAATTTTCTTAGCATTATTAGAGTTCAATTTTTGACTTAAAATATCAAGAGAAAATGAAAATCCCTTTTCGTTCTCTAGGAAGGACACCGTCCTGGAGTCCTTATGGGCCAGCCGCTACAGGTTAAGAGCCACGTAAACTACGGACTTACAAAGCAAAGCCAACTTCGTACAGGCCGTGGAGATCCTTGGAGCAGTACAGTTGAAGGTAGAGACTTTCACCCTTCGTAACATCGGCATTAGATGGGACGGAGCTGTCAGATTTTGCTCCCAGGAATTACCGGGTGATAGAATGTGTCAACCTGCGCTGAACTTTACGGTGTTCGCCACTATCTACTCTCTTTATCTTAAAGACGTATTCGATACTACTCATTAGCAACGTTTGGTATTATTCCAGATTCCTGGTTTTCTTTAGTCTTGTACTTGATAAAGATAAGGTTCGGTTATTTTCTTTGTGTTTCACAGCTACTATTCAGATCTGCACATTTTAATTTTTATGTTCTGGCTTCGTCAATATGCAAGTTATAGCCTGCACTATGAGATTTAAAACGATATCGTGGGAACCAAAATGCTTATATGTATTCTGCTACAAAATAATGTGCATTCGTAAATGAATTCCTTGTTGGAACACCTCCACTTTGGCCTCGTTGTGACAACTCAAACTTACAACATTTATAGTTTCCTATAACTCTCAATCGTGCACTTCTTTGACTGCACGTGGACAACATGTTAGCTGCACTGATTATATCTACGGAAACCCCAGGGGGTCCAGGTGCATGTAGCTGTCAGTCAACTCATGGCTTGGCTCAACCAATATTGCACGAGAGGTTGCCTACCCCCACTCTCTTCCCAAACCCATTAGCGTGAGCTGAAAGGACTGTTTGGGTTTAACCTAATTAGCGCAGTTCGACCATCCCGGAATTACCCTGGTACTCATTTCTGTTGTGGGCTGAGTAAACCCCAGGGCCATTATCATTTATAAAAGTGGTAGTTTTGTTCTTATAGTCCACCGCCGGGGTGGGAATCGAACCCACTCCCTTGCTGTTAGAAGCTCAGTGGCTCTACCGACTGAGCTACCCAGTCCCCTATCTAGCTAAAAATAATTGAACGCTGATATATTTTTAAAATGAAATCGGGGCAGTTTGAAATAGGTTCTATTAATGAATTATTTGTACCCGTTAAATCGCTCATCACTACCAGAGATCCAGATATCAGGTCATACAGTGGCCATCCTGAGTGTGGTTTTCGTCCAGAGTTTTCCACACTCCTACCGGGCAAATACCGGAATAATACCTTGCTTAAGACCCGACCCTAATAATTACACTCACGACTGCAGTCACATCAGAAACACAGGCTATCAGACAACTTGAACACACACCCAAGTACACGGGACTAGAGGGACTAGACCAAGATGCTCTAAGTCCGTATAATCGAATTAACAACAATACATTAATTGCCATTTTAGTCAGAATAGACTTTATTAAATGAGTCACTTTCCAGGAAATGTCATATTTTTCACATGTAGTGGCTAAAATGTTTCTACTAACAGATACAACTCCGTTAATGGCTTGCTCATTTACCAGTTCCAGTTCCAAGGAATGAAGTCGAACACTCTTCTCTCTTATACTGGACGAAATTAATGTAATGTTATTGGTTTAATGTCTCTTTTAACTTCTGTGGCTTTTATAGACGCCAGGGTGCCGGAATTTCACCCCTAAGAGGACCTTTAACGTGCCAGAAAATCTACTGGCACGGCTCCCTCGCATTTGCGCACCCCCAAATGCAGACTGACTGCGACAGGATTCGATCCTGCAACCTTGGACACACCAGGCGAGAACGTTACCGCTGCGCCATGCACCCAGTCACGGGGCGAAAGGACACCGCTCTAGGAATGGCTTTCTGGGTTTCTAAGAGCTCGTGTTCTTGCACAAACGGTACTCTCACAGAGAATATACAGAATGTTTGGAAGTTTCGGTCACAAACTTTGAGGACTTGTATAGGTGAGTGAATAATATTTTGAATAGGAATCCTTGTCTGGAAAACGTCCCGTTTCTGTTCTACATCCGTTTCAATGAAGTTGTTTAACTCATCCACTCCCCGCTTCGGAAAATGATGTTTGGCAAATGTGTCAGAATATCGGAAACTTCGATTGTGTCTATATCTGCAATCATAGCCCTCACAAAAGGAGACTGATTTCTTGGAACTAATGTAACATCTAGCTGGATTGAGCAATTCGTACCAATTTTGAAAGTTTTATTGGAGGATAAACTCGCACCCATTTAGACTGAATTGGTGTACTGACATGGAAAGAATACTGTAGATAGAAAAATTAACAATCTGGCTGGTATTTCTTGTTCCCTCAGCAGAAGTGAATGAGTTGAACACCGGAATTGAAACGGATGTACCGGGCATGGGCTCCTATTCAAAATTTTATGTACTCACTCCTTTGGAAGACCTAGGAATTTGTAACCAGAATTTCAAAACACCCTTATACTGTACGATACACATAAAGGTTACCGCTATTAGAGCTGATAGCAGTATGCTAGCTTTAATATCTGAAATAGGAGGCCTTTGGTGGAGCCTCTCATGTAATCAAATGCTATTTATCACATTGTTATGGCGCATGTCGCTGTGATTTACGTAGGCCTACGGATTTTCAACGTTACGTACGGTGGTTGGGTCTCCTGTGAGTACTACATTTTAAAGCCACCGTGCTGGTCTAATAAATGGGAAGGTTTGATCAATAACACTTTTAGTTACGTTGCAAAAAAAAAAAAGTCCTCTCGGCACGCCGGAAGGCGGAGGTAGATTTCACCGGACAAACTTGGGGATAGGCGAAAATAGGCAGAATATGCAGATTTTCGTAGAAGGATCAGACCTCATTTAATGCGAGAAGGTATTTTATAATTGGAGCTTAATTAACTTTGTTTTTCGTCATTTTATGCTTATTTTAAACATTTTATTGTCTTATGGGAACGGTAACCTTCTTGTCATTTGGGGTCCATTTTTATACTTGTGGTCACACTGTCCTTATGCTAGGTTTCGACACTGATGTGCAACTATGTAACGGTTTGTTACTTCTTCACGCAAAATTATATCTACCGCAGAGATTTTGGTTGGTTCCTCAGTTTAGGGGCTGCGACAACGCGGTCATGTAACCCCGTGTACTTTGGGATGGCTGTATTAGTCTGTAATTCAGGTAAGGACTGCAGACGGTCAATTTCAAGCAGTAGTTACTAATGTTGCTACCAGGTACTACCGTCAACGACACCTAGCTGTGAACTTGGCTACTAGATGCCACCGCAACCAGCAACTCGCAACGAACGTTGGAACTTCCCCTCCAAAGGAAAGCATACTGAGGGATTTTTGGCGCTCTTAGAAAATCCGACGACTTCGGCCGGCTTTGAACTCGCGACCTTGGGCATAAACATTCAGCATGCTACCAGTTACGTCACCGAAGCCGCTTCACACTTAGATGGAAATCTGAATCTGATCTCGTGCAAGTGCGTTATCTTGGCAACGTCTGATGGCTCATCCCTCATCAATTTAGTAGTGTTGCCATGGCAACCACTGATAGGTCTTGGCATTTTCTTATAATTCCGAAATTATTTTTCTCATCCCTTGGCATAATGGTGGGTCATATCAAAAATTCTTTCAGACAAAAGTTTTAGGTAATTATTAGGGGAATATTGTCCATTTTGTACGGTTTTGATATTGTGCCTATTAAGAGAGATATGATTAATGTTTCCCGAAAAACCCACTTTTTTCCACCCCTTTGGTCAATGGTTGGTGCTATCAAAAATCTTATTTGACATAAATTTTTGGCACTTATCCGACACATATTATGAACTTTGAATTGATTCGATATTGCACGTATTAAGAGAGTTATAGCGAAATTTCACTTTTTCGAAAAAAGCCCCCCCATTTTCACCCCCTTCGACCGATTTAGCCCAGTAACGAACTCGACCGAGATTTTATAGGTATACATCTTCGGTAAAAAATTCGAAGTAATTGGTGCAAAATTACGGCAGTTATCGTGTCCACAAGAAACTGATATACATATATATATACATATATATACATAAATTATATATAAACTTTTGAACTGACGGTGGTTTTGGGGTCTGGGGGATGTGAAACGCGAAGATATGTCGAAATTTTCCGGAAGTCGAAACATGGGACCCATTGCAATAGTTAGCTTTCTAATGAAATCTACCTAAAACGTGATTCTCAGCAGCAGCAATAGGCTACTACTCTGTGGCGTAGGGATAATGTGCTTTCCTCTCGTATGGAGGTTCCAGGTTCAATATTCGGCTCTGGTATGAGGGATGGAACGGGATGCATCAGTCTGCTGAGGTCAGTTGAGTTCTGCATGATATGAGTATACGCATCTCATAGCCTTGAAGCTAAGGTAAGAAGGAATTTTCGCATTGACCATGGCTCGACCGTAATCCCCGGATCATGAACTAGGCTGTAGTCGTCGTTAGATACCGGCGGTCCACTGAGCCCAATCGCTGGGTCCAAATAGCCCTTCGGAGGGACGTGTGGTGCAGTTGTCAAGCTGCTTGCCTCTCACCAAGGCGGTCCAGGTTTGATTCCCCATCAATGCATGTAGGATTTTCGAAGTGAAATAATCACGTCCTGTGGTTCGGATTCCACGTAGTGTCTCATGATTGCGAGTTACGGTCTTGTAAAGCTGCAAGGTTCCCTTCCAAATAGCCCGATTCCATGTACTGGAAGATGTTGGAAATATACTTAAACGTATAATGTCCTCCGAAATCTCAAAAGGCTAAGCAAAACAGTCATTTCTAATTCGGTAATATCGTTTTGTGTCTATCGGTAGACCTATAGTTCCAACGTTCTAAAACAGGGAAGAACAAGATTTCTCTCCAGAAGAGCCCTTGCATGTTCTGACAAACATTCTAAGAGCCATAGCGCATTGTGGCAAAGAAATTGGATCAATAATATTGGGCCATAATTATGGCGATTTTTTAGGGGCAGATGACCTCGTAGTTCCGCCCCTTAAAACAACAATAACTAACTAACTATGGCGATTTTGGCCATCAAGACTGTTGAAATTGAAAACATTGGACGTTGGGATTCGTTGACAATGGTTAAGTGCAAATAAATAAATTAATGATCGGCAGCAATAAGTAGTTTTAATTTCTACTTTAAACAATACCCTCGATACTTTCATGATGGTGCCTGGTCCTTTTATTAAACTTCAAATCAATAATCAGGGTGTAAGTGCACAATTAACACGACACTTGGTGGGTTAGAAGTACCATATAAAGCAGGGGCGCCGAATCCATGGTCGAGGTCTAGCGACCGCTAGACCTGACGAGGGGGTGGGTCTCCCCGTCCCCTTTGGGGGTGGGATCCGTTGGGGGGTTACGGATAGAGGAGGAAAGGGAAGGAGAAGGAAAAGAGGAAAGGAAAGAAGGGAGAGGGAAGAGAAGAGAAGAGAAGAGAAGAGAAGGGGAGAACTGTGCGAAATAAGCAGTAAAAACGTAATTATTGGGGGAGGGGTCCGGTTTAACACGGGGGGGAGGTCCCACAGAACGAGAGGGGTGGGTGTCTGCTAGACCTGAAAAAAAAAAAAAGATTCGGCGCCACTGATATAAAGGACCTTGTCCGCATTAGTTGTAAGACTTTTCTCACTGGATGTATCGTGCAGTGGCCATGTTGAAATTACAGGATATAATCATAAATACTTCAGAGCTAGAACAATGCAAATTAGTAGACTGATAAGGAAAATCGGCATAAGTGGCTTAGTATGTCCAAAGCAAATGAACGGCCACTCCATACTTAAAAGAAGGCGGCTGGACGCACTATACAAACATTAAAATTACAAGACCTATACTAACTTAGTATCTAATTTGGCAATTAACATTGTTGTTGTCGTCGTCGTTGTTTCATTTGAGGGTCTTGGACTTCGTAGTCATTCAGACCCGTAAATTGGGTGTATGTAAAAATGGTCTGATAACCTGTGTTATTGTTTTTTTTTCTCGTGTGGCTTCCTGAGAGGCCGAGTGCAGGTCTTTCCAGTCGACACCCGTAGGCGACCTGCCTGTCGGGATGAGAGCTGGAATGGATGAAGATGAACGAAACTGGGCAAGGATGTTGAAGGAAGCGGCCGTGGCCTGTCAAAAGGTACCGTCCCAGCATTTGCCTGGTGTTGAAAATGGGAAACCACGGAAAACCATTTCAAGGATGGCCGACGGTGGGGCTCGAACCCACGAGTCTATCGATTCAGCAGAGAGCTTGGCCTCATGACCTAACGCTGAACTTTAGCCAGCGTAGCCACTACTGTCGGTTGTATTATTGTGATATCTGTAGTAGTAGTGTGTATATTTATAATTCAGGTGAGGATTGGGAAGGAGGCAGCCGAGGCCTTAAGCTAGGAACCATCCCGGCATTTGACAGGAGTTAAAGTGGGAAACCACGGAAAACCACTTCTATGATGGCTGAGGTGGGAATCGAAACCACCTCTTCTCTGTTTTGCCTCACAAGGCTGAGTGTACTGTACCTCGTTCCAGCCCTCAGACCAGAATTACATTTCTTGGTGGAGCCGGGGGTCGAACCCGGACCTCCGGAGCGACGGCAATTAACACAAAACTTGGCATGAGAGGCGTATCATGCAAGAGACCACAAAGCTTTAGTCCTAAGACTATCATACTGAACACAGCGCGCAGGGGTCATCTTGAAATTTCAGAATATATAAATGACTGAATATTTCAGAGCTACAATTACGAAAGCTAACAGTAAGGTAGAACCATATAACTAATCCTGTATGCACAAGGAAAATGAATATCTACTCCAGAATTCAAGATGGCGACTACGTTTACTATTAAAACAGTAAAATCAATAGCTTAGCATACTAATACGCAAGTAACATGAAACGTGTTAAGAGGGGAATACCATATAAAGGACATCACTATAATTTGTCATTAGAATATCACAATGAATACAGCGTGCAGAGGCCATCTTGAAATTATAGAACACAATCATAAATAACTCTCAATATTTCAGAGCTATCGATTACAATAACCCACAATAAGAAGCGTTTTCTGCAAAAGGCACTAGCTCAACGAATCCATGCAATCAAGATGGTGGAAGGACGTCCTATTCTAATGTTACAATCATTTCCTCACGATGCAGTAGTGGAATTACCATTCAACTTAGTAAACGAGTTATCCTATACGTATAACATAGAATTCTAATAACGTTAGTTACAACAATATTAAACTGAGTTTTTAGCGGAACCACCATCTTGAAAATATTATGCAAAAATTTATATTGTACTAGTATGACAGTTACAGCGACGGTGACACTTCTTGTAAGTTATAAGACATTTTCACTGTATTAGGCTCATGATCAATGAATTAAATGTATTGAAGTTCAAAATACTATTTCCGTAAGCAAGAACATTGATGGATCTGAAATAGTACTGACTTTTTAAAATATATGAAAATAGGTGGGATTGCAGTAGTTTTTCACGCAACTTCTTGGTACAATTAATCTAATCATATTGAATATTTGGGAAAGTATTCCATGGTTGAAGGTGAACGAACATCGAGAGGGGTTCACGAGGACAGTGAATGTATTCATGCATACAAATGCTCACCCGAACTTAAGTATTATTTTTCAAGAGAGAGTGGGGATAAACTCTGTTTCTCCTGGTGGCTGGAAACGGCAGCATCACCGGAACTAGGGCACTAGCCAGCATTCTGCTGTCATCTGCTGTGGACCAGCTGAACTTCATGTAGCCAGCAACTTCGATCGCAACTGCACATGCGACTTAGTCACTCTGTGAGGTACGAGTAATAAACTCACACTTCACAGGCCATGTTATTGCTCTTGATCCATTCTTTGCCTAAGAGAAACATAGTCATCTGTCCTGTGTGTTTTATTATGTGTAAAATTTAACTCATAATACAGTCTTTGTTTTTGCAATGCCTGTATTACCCTAATATGTGTAGCTGCTACTATTTCGCTCCTACGTGACATCGACACACACATTGGATATAGGCTACAGCAGGTTGTTAATTCATTTTAAGAAAGTAAGACATCTTGATTCACCAATCCCTGTGTTGCTATGGGAACTGTAATATGATTGTATGTTTTACGCACGACGTCTGACGAGGGAGCTGGAAGTCCGGTGATCAAACGTTCATATCTCGGCCCTCTATGGAGATCAAATTGGCAGGTGAAAAGCTGAAGGAAGTAGGAGACTTCTGTTACTTAGGAAGCAGAATAACCAGTGATGGACGAAGCAAGGAGGATATAAAAAGTTGGTTGGCTCAGGCAAGGAAAGCATTTCTACAAAAAAGGAATCTGTTGACATCAAATATAGATTTAGGTATTAGGAAGTCATTTTTGAAAGCCTTTGTCTGGAGCGTGGCGCTCTATGGAAGTGAAACTTGGACAATTGGTGCAGCAGAAAAGAGGAGAATTGAAGCATTTGAAATGTGGTGTTACAGGAGAATGATGAAGATCAGATGGGTAGATAGGGTTACAAACAAAGAGGTATTAAGATGAGTGGGAGAGGAGACATGGAGAGCTGCATCAAACCAGTCAAAAGACTGAAGACTCAAACAACAACGGGAGAGGAGAGATGTTTCTGGCGACTGCTAATGAAGAGAATAGATAGGTTAGTAGGACACATACTAAGACACCCAGGAATAGTAAGCTTAGTTATGGAAGGAAGGGTCGAGGACAAGAACTGTAACGGTAGACGAAGGTTAAAATATGTTAAACAGATTGCCTCGGATGTAGGGTGTGGTAGCTATGAAGAGATGAAACGATTAGCTCAGGTCAGGGAGGCATAGAGAGCTGCATCAAACCAGTCAAAAGACTGAAGACTCAAGTAACAACATCTCGGCCCTGACAGCGGACATCCTGAGTGTGGTTCTTACCACAATCACAGACCCTAATAATTATAATCACACAGTGTAACAGCCACCACGGTAACTCTTCCCTATATTTATTTATTTATTTCTTGCGGTTTAAGTCACGCACTACGTCTGAAGAGGGAACTGGAAGTCCGAAGATTGAAGGTTGGAATCTCGGCCCTGACAGCGGACTTCCTGAGTGTGGTTCTTCTCCATTTTATGTCACACTACCTCTAGGTAATGTTGGGATGGTGACTTATTTCATCCATTTCGTGGCGTAGTGGCTAGCATTCTTGGCTGTCTCCATGGAGGTTCAGTTTGGTTTTCGGTTCTGCCAAGGATTTTAATTCTGGTCTCAGGGCTGGAACGGGGTACACTCAGCCTCATGAGACAGGACTGAGAAGAGGTGGACTCAATTCGCACCTCAACTATCCTACAAGTGGCTTCTCATTTCTACTCCTTGCAAATGTCGGGATTGTTTCTAAATTAAGGCCTCGCCAAAGCCAAAATCCTAGCCTTAATTACAAATACACACTCTAGTACAACCTTCACAATGACACAGGCTATTTGACATCCCATACACATTTAAATATAGGGGGTTGTATGACCACGTTGTCGTAAAGCCCCTACCTTATTTCAAGTCCCAGGGCACTTACAACAATCAGAGACCCTAATAACTAGGGCTAGGATTCTGATGATTTTTTTTTGGGGAAGACTGACAAGTTGCTCAAATATATTGAACCCTTATTGATCTACGATAAATAAGTATTCATAATTTATTATTATTATTACTGCAGCCCAGGCAGTACTTGTGGAAGTTGATGAGGATAAAGGCAAGGTAGCATGTCGCAATGATTGCCACAGAAGTAGCTCGTGGTAGCTATTCTTGAAAACGGCCTGGCTAAGCTGAGTTCAAGGCCAAATTGTGTAACAACTTGCACCAGAATTGGAATCATAAAGGGATGGTCACGAGTTACTTGCAACCGACTTACGATTGAATCACCCAATCAGGAGAGACCAAACCGAGATCACGCGATGGATGGCGTCAGTGGTAAAAAGCGCGCGGAATTGATTATCTAAAGTACCGCCGATCAGAATTATCTCCGCACGAGTGCGCTGAGACGTTTGAATTATTTGATGAAGATTGACCCTAGTCCCGTGTGTGTGAGATGAAAACTCTGGATTTTTTTTCTTAATTTACCCCACTCTTCATCCCCCTGTCAGTTTCCAATAAATTGATCGACGAGACGCTGTTCGAGGTCTTTTCGTATTGGAGCTCTGATGAGCTAACTTCACGCCAGTTTGCGTAGTGATCTTAACGCTCTAATATTATTCGAAGTCATTTTATTTGTGAGCTCTGATGAGCTAACTTCACATCAGTTTGTGTAGCGATTTTTTAAAGCTCTAATATATTATTTGAAGTCTAATACTTTGTGGGCTTTGTGAGCTAACTTCACACCAGTTTGCGTGGTGATTTAAAACTTGAATATTATCTTAAAGACAACTATTTTCAGCTCTTAGGGGGCAAGACGTGAGTAACATTGTAATTAGCGCTCACCCGAGCGAAGGTCAAGCAGAGCAGTAGAGATTACCGAGCGAGATAGCGACTGTGAGTCAGTCAGACTTTAAAACTTGTTTTGTCGAGCCAGTGACGATGGACTCGAAGTTGTATATTTCATGTAAATTTTTATTGTATTTTTCATGTGTGTATCATGCGTGTGTGAGCGAGAGTAGGGAAAGTCTTCGTGATTAATCGCATAGGACTATTTGTGGGCGAATTTAGTAACTCACAAGCGATTATAGCCAGGTCAAATTATAATAACATTGAACTTTTCTTCCAAAGAGACTACACCAAGATGTCCGACGTGTGGTCAGGAGCCGGAGTAATGTCCGACGCTTCTACGAAGACGACTATGGAGTGCTAATTTTTCCATAGGGAAATGTTCTACAAGCTGAGACGGTGATGTACAACAATTGATTATTCAATTATGTAGTTAGATTGGCGGGGGAACTTTGTAAATAGTTCATTTTTCTTTTCTTGTTTTTGAGTGTTTTTCTTGTGAAAATGAAAATCCACAGCCTGCTTCCAGCCTCCGACCGGGTCAGGAATGGAATGAATGAAGCCCCCATCTAGCGGCGAGGATATGAACTGTGCCGGCTGCCGAGGCCTGACGCACTCCTCTGGGGCAATGTTTAAATGAATGACAGATGAAATGAAATGATAGTGGAGAATGTTGCTGGAATGATATTTTGACAGGGAAAACCGGAGTACCCGGAGAAAAACCTGTCTGCCTCCGTTTTGTCCAGCACAGATCTCACATGGAGTGACCGGGATTTGAACCACGGACCGACACTAATTGTTTTAAATGTACGTTGACACGTGGCCAAAGTGTTTGTTGTGTATTTATTTTTCTTTGGAGTCATATTTAATGTGCACGGCGCGTGTACATGTTTTTTATCCATGCAAATGCGAAACCCGTTACATTCGATAAGTGGTGCTTTATTAAAGTTCATATTTTTGATAGGAAAGGGAGGTAATTACTGTAAGATGTTTGCTGAACAGGTTATTATTCATATTAGGGTTGCCGAGTGCAACAATTTAAGATGTAATTGTAGAACACCTTAGTTCTAATTTTGATAGATTCTTTTTGAGTCCTTTTCAGGTTTATTAGTCACTGGCATTGAACGGAGGCGCCAGCAAGTGGAAAATATTCATGTCATTTTATTTCAGGGTCTGTCAAACCCATACGTGTGATTCTGTGTGTGTTACTGTGTCAGGTGTGTGTGTTGATTCTACGTGAAGAGGGGTAGAGGTCCCACCGCCCTCATATTTTGTTGTTGTTGTTGTTGTATTTTGATGGAAAGGTGGGGTGCTCCTGGGAGACCGCTGTACCTTGTCCATATGCTGATTCTTGGATTTCCTAGGGGAAATGCCGGGATATTTTGTTATGACACACACACGTATTATTGTGCTTTGGGGCACGCTTCCTCGAGATTCGATCCCGTGCCTTGGGAGGTCAAGGTTATTGTGACACGTGGGTTGACAGATATGCAGATTTCCACGAATCGCCCGTCTTGCCTGGTGACATATTTTGTTAGGCAGTCCTATGATCCGACTGGCCCCTTTAAGCTTTCAAGTAGCAAACCTGTTCTTTGTGATGGTTATTTTGAACCATAATTAATTGGGGAGTTCGCCATGTGTGTGACGGATTATTGCATGTCGTATGGATAGGATGTTGTGTTAATAATGTAAATGTTGGCTTTGAGCCTATTGATTTGTTTATGACTCAATTCATGTAATTTCGTATGTGACGCCTGTGTGGTGTAGTGGTAGTGTACTTGTAAAAATGACGGCGGTTATATGTGTATTTCTTTTGTTGGTCACGTGCTAACTTACTTGTGTTGATTTGTGTGAGAAGTCCTAATTTTAGGCAGTAATGTTTTGCTACGGCAGTTTGATTCCAATTTCATGCGGAAATTATTGTATTGTTTATTTTAAGTTTAGGAAGTGTCGGTTTAGTTTTAAGTGTTGTATAGTTGTTCCCCGCGTCTGTCTAGCTCTAAGCAATGTGGATTCGTCGTCTGAAAGTTTATTCTGGATGATGACGAATCATGCATTCGTTTGTACTCATCGTGAAGCATGTAGAACAGCACACGCGCATACAGTGTCACTTTTGTTGATTTTCTTTGGGACATTTGGTCCAAGTATAATCTCTCCTGAGATTTGGCCTAGTTTTGGCAAACTTTATTTAATTCAGTGGGAGTCATATGGGAGTTTGTTTTGTTTATTCTTGTTGTAAATAGCTGATCTGTTTATTAAATTCATTTGTTTTAACCCTGGCTTCACTTTTTCCTGCATGTTATTTTGTTATATGTTACCCTGCATGTTAATGACGCGCTTTAACAACAACTTACGATATGGACTGTTACATCCCCCGAAACTGAGTCTCATAAGCTTCTTTGCAAGGGTTCATAAAACAAAAATGGCTGCCCAAGTGGGACTGTTGTTGTTGTTGCTTCGCTGATCTCATATTTATTTCGTTGAGAAATAATGCCAGGTCAAGCGGGCAAAGTAAATTCAGTAAATTGAGGCGATGTTGTACCGCCATGTGCATTAGTAAAATCACTGAGTTCCTAAAGTTAGAGATATTGAACAAGGTTAGAATTTGATATTGTATTTGTTATTAACTTGTTCTGGCGCCCGGCATTAAAATTAGAAAATTTGCATATTATTGAACTCAGTCAAAGCAGGAAGGTGTTGCCTTATATTTTGACATTTAATTAACTTTGGTTAATGAGTGTCGTTCGTAAATTCTGTTGGTTAGGAATTTAAAAGCAGATCACTAGGGAGTTATTTTGTTGTTTGGAAATAAGAGTAATTTATTCAGTAAATTTTGATTACTGAAATTTTTATTAAATTAGAATCAGTAATATTTAAATGTTATGACATGTATGCGTGAGTATGACTGTAATCTCGGTGCATGACCCTGTTTTTCTCTGGTTATATTTGTGTATTGTGCAATGGCGAGTGTTGAGGAAATTAAGGGATTGTTGGAACAGATGTCCGCGAAAACGTAAAAACAATTAGAACTGATGTGTGAGCATAACGATAAACAATTAGAACAGATGTCCGCGAAAACGGAAGAACAGTTAAAGAACAGTGAAAAACAGTTAAACAACATTACGGTCCAATTACAGGCTCAGAAGTTAGACAGTGAAAAGCAGTTACACGACATGAGCGGTAATATTTCGGTCCAATTACAGGTCCAGAAATTGAACACTGATAAACAATTAAACGAATTAAATCACAAATTATGAGAACAGGCGATAACACAAATAACACAAACAGAGCAATTAGAGAAGATCACTAACGACATAAATCAAAGTGTTAGGGAGGTAGAGAAACTGGCAGGTGAGGTCGCAGAGAATAACGTCAAACAATTAGGTGAAATTAAAAAGTTGGAGGCGAAATTTGATAAAAAAACTTATACAATTTGATGAAATGGTGGCCGATAAATTAAAGCAAATTGAGGCAGCATGTGTCAACAACACAGCGGGAATAAAGAGCACACAAGATAAATTACAGTAACAAATTAATTCAGTCGACAGCAAAGTACTTGAATTAATCAAAGAAATCGATAAACTTGAGGTCAAGACCGAAACAGAACGTATGCACTTGCGGGATAATCTGGAAGACCAATTAATTAAAACCCAGCAGGTCATAAGAGAAGAAGTCGTAGAACAATTGGTTAAAACACAAGAGGTTATCAGAGAAGAGGTAGGAGAACAGCTCATTAAAAATCGGGAGAATCTGGAAGAACAATTAGGCAAAACACAACAGCAGATACAAGAAATAGGGGAACAGCCAGAGAAGAGTCAGGAAAGGAACGAAGAGAAAATTAGCAGTATGAAGAGCAAGATCCGAAGAGATTGGGAACAGCAGGCAAATGCAAATAAGGAAGACAGGCTGACAATTTTAAAGAGAATTCAGGCTTTGGAGGAAAACGTAAAATCTAAACTACAAGAGCACTCAGATTTAATAATCAAAAATGAAATTAGATCATTAGAGAACGCTACATTATTTTCGGCTGAAAATACGGCAGGCAAGCAGGAAAGCATTGGAAGTCCGGTGGGCTTGAAGTTGGCTGAGGATAACTGCCGAGGTCAAAGTCCCAAATTAACGAGCAACGCATTCCAAGAGTACAGGGGAGAGACCTCCACACCACAACCAAACTTGGCACCCGCCCAAGTAATTCAAGTCATTAGGGGAAATGATTTCAAACCCGATAAATTCAGGGAGCACTCAGGAACCACTCCCAAAGCCTTTTTACGTCAGTTGACTGACTATTTTAATGATCAGCATATCAGTCCCGAAAAACAGTTGCGACTCGTGGAGAAGTTTATAGAGGGACCAAGCTTAACCTGGTTTTTGAGCTTTAAATATACATTCACCGACATGGCTCAATTCAGAGAAGCGTTTTTAAAGAAGTTCTGGAGCCCTTCTTTACAGCAGGGATTAAGAATGGACCTGTATACTCGAAAATACCACAGCACGCATCCGACCAGATTTTCAGAATTCTTTAGCCAACAGCTGGTGAAATTCCGCGATTTTGACGACCCCCCTAGCGAACAAAATATGGTTCTAACCATCGGGAAACAACTCTTTATGAACATTCAACAGCTGTTAGTAGCCGGAAATATTAAGACCGCAGTGCAGGCCGAAGAATTACTCCGACACCTAGACGAGACAAGTATGGTGAGTCCACAGACAGGGAGGAGAAATATGGAATGTGTCAACACGGCAGAAGTGATTCAGGGACACCAAACTAGTCACAGCCAGGGGAACCAAACGAAAACTCAATCCACAGGAACGCAGTTTACACCGAGAAGGCAAGACTTTGATGGCCGGAACCAATTCAACCAGAATCATCGAAATTTTCAAAATCACCGAGATAGATATAACCAGAACAATCCAAACCAGCAAAATCAATGGACGTACCAGCGGGAATACACCAATTGGAGGGGAAATCAAAGGCAGGGTAGACCTTACCAAAAAATGGAGATGGCAAGTGGAACATCACGAGGAATTATCGCCAAGACAACAGGGGAGATTATCGCAACAATTGGGATGAGCGGTATGTCGAGTCTCAAAAGTACTTAGATCAATTAAACGCCGAAGAGACGGAGAAGGAGAAGTGGGGGCGCGCGATGGCGAATAGACAGAGCCCAGACAATCATCAAGGAGAGGGGGCGGAAAGTCTATTACGGCAGCAGGAGAGGCGCGATGACAACCGGCGGAACACAACGAATGCGTCCCGGGACAAAAAAAACTTCAAATGAACTAAAACCTGATAGCCTGAAAATGAAGGACGCCAGGGAGCGAGAAGAGATGATTGTGGCCAATATAGAAGAGTGGGTAGCATTCCCGGACGATTGCCTGGAGGAAGTGGTGAAAGACCGTGAAAATGTCATCAGACAATTGCCAATTATTTACGCACATATTGGAGGTATGAGGGTGAGATGTTTAATTGACACAGGTAGCCAGGTGAGCTTAGTCACAGAAGTATTGGTAAAAGAAATCGGAAGAAAACAAACTGTTCCAATTATGCCTGTACCGCTAATGAAAGTCAGAGGGGTTATTCCTGACAAGACCATAAATTGTAAACAGCAAGCATATTTAGACCTGGAAATATTGAACCACACTTTTTCGCAAACATTCATTGTCATACCGAAGATGAATTATAACATCATTTTGGGAGCCAACTTTATCTGTGATTTTCATGATGTAATTGACTTACATAACAACACTGTAAGTTTCAAACAAGTTGAGGGGTTGAATCACGTGGGTTTAAACATGGAAGAGAGTCCACTAGAGAGAGAGGCGAATACTTGGGTCATTGAAGAATGCACTAATGAGGTGATCAGAGATAAGAACTTGACGGAGAAGCAAGTAAGCCAGACAGCAGTGGTGGAAATTGACAGCCGAGATATTTCGCAGGAAGTTTGGGTACATTTGACGGAAGAAGAAATTAGCGGAACTAAATTTGAAATTCCACTTCAGGAGCGGCTTAATGAGGCCATAGTAGGGGAACCTGATAGAAGAAAACTGGAAGGAATTTTGAGATTACATAAAGGAGCTTTTGACACCATCCCTGGAAAAGTTTTAAATTTCCAATATGCCATGCAAGTTACTGACTGGACCCCATTTAAAAGTAAATTGTACCCGATCCCAGAGAAACATTTTGCTCAGGTGAAGGACATCATTAATAATTTATTAGATTCCGGCATGATAAGGAAAGCAGCAACCCCGTACCTGAACGCAATATTGGCTGTAGCCAAGCCAAATGGATCAATTAGGTTATACCTAGACGCGCGAGTTTTGAACAGTAAACTGCTAGTTGAGCATGACCAAGCACCTAGGATCAAAGATGTTTTGAAAGGCTTCCGTGGGAAGAAGATTTATTCGAGTGTCGATTTGACAAATAGTTTCCACCATCTTGAACTTGAAGAAAAATCTCAACTGTTGACGGGATTTTTATTCGATAACCAAAGTTATATCTGGTCTCGAATGCCCTTCGGCGTGAAAACTTCTGGATGTGCACTAATAAGAGCACTAGATAGGAATCTGACTGAGGAGGTCAAGAGCTTCACTACGAGATATGTTGACGACATATTAATTGCATCTGAAACAATGGAGGAACACCTGATAAACTTAAACAAACTTCCGGATAACTTGAGAACCATGAACTTCAAAATTAATCTAAAGAAATCACACTTTTGCCAGAGCGAGATCCTATATTTGGGGCATATAATTGATGTTGAGGGTGTGAGACCCAATCCAGCGAAAATTGATGCTATCAAGAAATTTCCCACACCAACTAAAGTCAAACATGTAAGAGCATTTTTGGGAGTGACAGGTTTCTTCAAAGAAAATTGTCCTGGATACACAGAAACAGTAGCACCTATGCAACAGATGTTAAAGAAGGCAAATCGATAGTCGTGGAATGAGGAGTGCGACAGGTCTTTTAGAGACACGAAAGATTTACTGGAAAACTGTGTAGCTTGGATATCCGGACTTTGAGAAGAGATTTATTAATCAAGCAGATGCTTCATTGATTGGAATCGGTGCTATGCTGCACCAAGAGGACGCTGAAGAATCCAAGAAGAGATCATATTTGGCATTTACGAGTCGTAAATTGAGGAAGCACGAGAGAAACTATACTGTGACGGAGCTTGAGCTGCTATCAATTTTATATTCTCTCCAACAATGGCGTAAGATGATCTTCGGCTATTCAATTATTGTCAGAACCGACCACCATGCACTGACATTTCTATTTAAGACGACGATGGCAAGTGAGAGAGTTACGCGTTGGTCCATCTACATACAGCAGTTTGACATTACAATAGAGCATTGCCCTGGAAGGATGAACGTCATACCAGATGCTTTGAGCAGGAATCCTGAAGACGAGAACGAAGTAACAGCGGAAGTTCACCACGTAACACTAACACCTAAGGCTCGTGAGTTTTTGGAGAAATTAAAGGAAATTCGGAAGGAGCAAGAAGCAGACCCATGGATGATGATGATGATCAAGTTCTACAGGAAGGAATTACAACCAGATTCACCTGAATACCGAGAAGCCCGTGCTAAAGAAGCGAGATTTCACTACTTAAATAACCTGTTGCATAAGTACGTGGATGAGCATCATACCAAACTGTGAATCCTAGTTCCAGCATCACTACAGAGAGGATTGACGTGGCATGTCCACGAGAGCCTAGCACATATCGGCACGGATAAGACAGAAGCTACGATAGGGGAGACTTTTACCTGGCCTAAGATGCGATTTACCATTGTGGAAGTAATAAGAACTTGTGACGAATGCCAGCGCACTAAACCGAACAACTTCATCATGAAACAACCTCCAAGACCACTATTACCTCAAAAACCATGCGAGATGCTCGCTATCGACTGTTTTGGCCCTTTGGTTAAAGGAAAGCGTGGATGCCGACACCTTCTGGTGTGTGTCGATGTATTTTGAAAGATGGTAGTGTTATGTCCAATCCAGAAGACGACATCGAAACAAGTCCTCAGTATAATTCAGAACAAAGTTATTCCGATGCTTGGGAAGTCGGAATCCATTTTATCAGACCATTGTACTTATTTCACGAGCAATGTTTTTAGGCAAGGTCTAGAGAGCCTAGGAATAAAACATATATTTTCAAGCATTCGTCATCCTTGTGGGAATCCGAGCGAGAGAACGATTCGCTGTGTTGCCAAGTACTACAGAGTAATGGTTCCTAACGATCATAATAAATGGTTTGACAAAGTAGGAGATATTGAGATGTGCATGAACACCACTAAGCACGAGTCGACGGGTCAAGTCCCACTGATTGTACACCACAACAGGTTGCCGGAGAGATCTTGGGACAAGATTATTCCATGCCCAAGGGATCCACTATTAGCGCATGAGTTGCGAATTCAGCGAACGAGAGAGCACATGAGGAACCAAGCGGACCGAAGACTGAGAAGGTACAGAGGAAAGAAGTTTCACCGGGAATTACAAGAACAAGAGTTAGTGCTGGTTCGTAGACCACCGATATCTGATCCCAAAAACAAAGTCTTTGCAAAATTCTGTCCAAAATTTATTGGCCCGTTCCGTGTCATTAAGAATCTGGGTAACAATGCTTACAGGCTTGAAGAAGTGAGCACTGGTGCTAAATCTGTTTTTAATAGCGCCAACTTAAAACCATATTACAGAAGAGAACCATTTGATGAATAAGCAGGATGATGTGTGCAGAATCGATATTGCAGAATTTATTTTGAGAGCCAACACTCAAATGTACGTGGCCGTGGAGTGCTTGAGAGAGAGCGCGCTTTGTTTGTAAACAACAAGCAGCTGAAACGACAGGAGTGGCAATCACGTGAGGAGAAGGGGAGGTCTAGCAAGAAGTATGAATGACATTCCGGCGAGGGAGCGCGCACACCAATTGGGTCAGTGAAGTGTACACTCGTGCAGCTGAGCGAGGTACTAAAGAGATGTTGTTGTTACTACTGTGGATATTGTTTTTGAAATCCAAATCAATCACTTGCTTCGAATTTCAAAACCTTGCTGAGGATAAATGAACCCTTATTGATCTACGATAAATAAGTATTCATAATTTATTATTATTATTACTGCAGCCCAGGCAGTACTTGTGGAAGTTGATGAGGATAAAGGCAAGGTAGCATGTCGCAATGATTGCCACAGAAGTAGCTCGTGGTAGCTATTCTTGAAAACAGCCTGGCTAAGCTGAGTTCAAGGCCAAATTGTGTAACAACTTGCACCAGAATTGGAATCATAAAGGGATGGTCACGAGTTACTTGCAACCGACCTACGATTGAATCACCCAATCAGGAGAGACCAAGCCGAGATCACGCGATGGATGGCGTCAGTGGTAAAAAGCGCGCGGAATTGATTATCTAAAGAACCGCCGATCAGAATTATCTCCGCACGAGTGCGCTGAGACGTTTGAATTATTTGATGAAGATTGACTCTAGTCCCGTGTGTGTGAGATGAAAACTCTGGAAATTTTTTCTTAATTTACCCCACTCTTCATCCCCCAGTCAGTTTCCAATAAATTGATCGACGAGACGCTGTTCGAGGTCTTTTCGTTTTGGAGCTCTGATGAGCTAACTTCACTCCAGTTTGCGTAGTGATCTTAACGCTCTAATATTATTCGAAGTCATTTTATTTGTGAGCTCTGATGAGCTAACTTCACATCAGTTTGTGTAGCGATTTTTTAAAGCTCTAATATATTATTTGAAGTCTAATACTTTGTGGGCTTTGTGAGCTAACTTCACACCAGTTTGCGTGGTGATTTAAAACTTGAATATTATCTTAAAGACAACTATTTTCAGCTCTTAGGGGGCAAGACGTGAGTAACATTGTAATTAGCGCTCACCCGAGCGAAGGTCAAGCAGAGCAGTAGAGATTACCGAGCGAGATAGCGACTGTGAGTCAGTCAGACTTTAAAACTTGTTTTGTCGAGCCAGTGACGATGGACTCGAAGTTGTATATTTCATGTAAATTTTTATTGTATTTTTCATGTGTGTATCATGCGTGTGTGAGCGAGAGTAGGGAAAGTCTTCGTGATTAATCGCATAGGACTATTTGTGGGCGAATTTAGTAACTCACAAGCGATTATAGCCAGGTCAAATTATAATAACATTGAACTTTTCTTCCAAAGAGACTACACCAAGATGTCCGACGTGTGGTCAGGAGCCGGAGTGATGTCCGACCCTTCTACGAAGACGACTATGAAGTGCTAATTTTTCCATAGGGAAATGTTCTACAAGCTGAGACGGTGATGTACAACAATTGATTATTCAATTATGTAGTTAGATTGGCGGGGGAACTTTGTAAATAGTTCATTTTTCTTTTCTTGTTTTTGAGTGTTTTCTTGTACCGACACTAATTGTTTTAAATGTACGTTGACACGTGGCCAAAGTGTTTGTTGTGTATTTATTTTTCTTTGGAGTCATATTTAATGTGCACGGCGCGTGTACATGTTTTTTATCCATGCAAATGCGAAACCCGTTACATTCGATAAGTGGTGCTTTATTAAAGTTCATATTTTTGAAAGGAAAGGGAGGTAATTACTGTAAGATGTTTGCTGAACAGGTTATTATTCATATTAGGGTTGCCGAGTGCAACAATTTAAGATGTAATTGTAGAACACCTTAGTTCTAATTTTGATAGATTCTTTTTGAGTCCTTTTCAGGTTTATTAGTCACTGGCATTGAACGGAGGCGCCAGCAAGTGGAAAATATTCATGTCATTTTATTTCAGGGTCTGTCAAACCCATACGTGTGATTCTGTGTGTGTTACTGTGTCAGGTGTGTGTGTTGATTCTACGTGAAGAGGGGTAGAGGTCCTACCGCCCTCATATTTTGTTGTTGTTGTTGTATTTTGATGGAAAGGCAGGGTGCTCCTGGGAGACCGCTGTACCTTGTCCATATGCTGAATCTTGGATATCCTAGGGGAAATGCCGGGATATTTTGTTATGACACACACACGTATTATTGTGCTTTGGGGCACGCTTCTTCGAGATTCGATCCCGTGCCTTGGGAGGTCGAGGTTATTGTGACACGTGGGTTGACAGATATGCAGATTTCCACGAATCGCCCGTCTTGCCTGGTGACATATTTTGTTAGGCAGTCCTATGTTCCGACTGGCCCCTTTAAGCTTTCAAGTAGAAAAAACCTGTTCTTTGTGATGGTTATTTTGAACTATAATTAATTGGGGAGTTCGCCATGTGTGTGACGGATTATTGCATGTCGTATGGATAGAATGTTGTGTTAATAATGTAAATGTTGGCTTTGAGCCTATTGATTTGTTTATGACTCAATTCATGTAATTTCGTATGTGACGCCTGTGTGGTGTAGTGGTAGTGTACTTGTAAAAATGACGGCGGTTATATGTGTATTTCTTTTGTTGGTCACGTGTTAACTTACTTGTGTTGATTTGTGTGAGAAGTCCTAATTTTAGGCAGTAATGTTTTGCTACGGCAGTTTGATTCCAATTTCATGCGGAAATTATTGTATTGTTTATTTTAAGTTTAGGAAGTGTCGGTTTAGTTTTAAGTGTTGTATAGTTGTTCCCCGCGTCTGTCTAGCTCTAAGCAATGTGGATTCGTCGTCTGAAAGTTTATTCTGGATGATGACGAATCATGCATTCGTTTGTACTCATCGTGAAGCATGTAGAACAGCACACGCACATACAGTGTCACTTTTGTTGATTTTCTTTGGGACATTTGGTCCAAGTATAATCTCTCCTGAGATTTGGCCTAGTTTTGGCAAACTTTATTTAATTCAGTGGGAGTCATATGGGAGTTTGTTTTGTTTATTCTTGTTGTAAATAGCTGATCTGTTTATTAAATTCATTTGTTTTAACCCTGGCTTCACTTTTTCCTGCATGTTATTTTGTTATATGTTACCCTGCATGTTAATGACGCGCTTTAACAACAACTTACGATATGGACTGTTACATCCCCCGAAACTGAGTCTCATAAGCTTCTTTGCAAGGGTTCATAAAACAAAAATGGCTGCCCAAGTGGGACTGTTGTTGTTGTTGCTTCGCTGATCTCATATTTATTTCGTTGAGAAATAATGCCAGGTCAAGCGGGCAAAGTAAATTCAGTAAATTGAGGCGATGTTGTACCGCCATGTGCATTAGTAAAATCACTGAGTTCCTAAAGTTAGAGATATTGAACAAGGTTAGAATTTGATATTGTATTTGTTATTAACTTGTTCTGGCGCCCGGCATTAAAATTAGAAAATTTGCATATTATTGAACTCAGTCAAAGCAGGAAGGTGTTGCCTTATATTTTGACATTTAATTAACTTTGGTTAATGAGTGTCGTTCGTAAATTCTGTTGGTTAGGAATTTAAAAGCAGATCACTAGGGAGTTATTTTGTTGTTTGGAAATAAGAGTAATTTATTCAGTAAATTTTGATTACTGAAATTTTTATTAAATTAGAATCAGTAATATTTAAATGTTATGACATGTATGCGTGAGTATGACTGTAATCTCGGTGCATGACCCTGTTTTTCTCTGGTTATATTTGTGTATTGTGCAATGGCGAGTGTTGAGGAAATTAAGGGATTGTTGGAACAGATGTCCGCGAAAACGTAAAAACAATTAGAACTGATGTTTGAGCATAACGATAAACAATTAGAACAGATGTCCGCGAAAACGGAAGAACAGTTAAAGAACAGTGAAAAACAGTTAAACAACATTACGGTCCAATTACAGGCTCAGAAGTTAGACAATGAAAAGCAGTTACACGACATGAGCGGTAATATTTCGGTCCAATTACAGGTCCAGAAATTGAACACTGATAAACAATTAAACGAATTAAATCACAAATTATGAGAACAGGCGATAACACAAATAACACAAACAGAGCAATTAGAGAAGGTCACTAACGACATAAATCAAAGTGTTAGGGAGGTAGAGAAACTGGCAGGTGAGGTCGCAGAGAATAACGTCAAACAATTAGGTGAAATTAAAAAGTTGGAGGCGAAATTTGATAATAAACTTATACAATTTGATGAAATGGTGGCCGATAAATTAAAGCAAATTGAGGCAGCATGTGTCAACAACACAGCGGGATTAAAGAGCACACAAGATAAATTACAGCAACAAATTAATTCAGTCGACAGCAAAGTACTTGAATTAATCAAAGAAATCGATAAACTTGAGGTCAAGATCGAAACAGAACGTATGCACTTGCGGGATAATCTGGAAGACCAATTAATTAAAACCCAGCAGGTCATAAGAGAAGAAGTCGTAGAACAATTGGTTAAAACACAAGAGGTTATCAGAGAAGAGGTAGGAGAACAGCTCATTAAAAATCGGGAGAATCTGGAAGAACAATTAGGCAAAACACAACAGCAGATACAAGAAATAGGGGAACAGCTAGAGAAGAGTCAGGAAAGGAACGAAGAGAAAATTAGCAGTATGAAGAGCAAGATCCGAAGAGATTGGGAACAGCAGGCAAATGCAAATAAGGAAGACAGGCTGACAATTTTAAAGAGAATTCAGGCTTTGGAGGAAAACGTAAAATCTAAACTACAAGAGCACTCAGATTTAATAATCAAAAATGAAATTAGATCATTAGAGAACGCTACATTATTTTCGGCTGAAAATACGGCAGGCAAGCAGGAAAGCATTGGAAGTCCGGTGGGCTTGAAGTTGGCTGAGGATAACTGCCGAGGTCAAAGTCCCAAATTAACGAGCAACGCATTCCAAGAGTACAGGGGAGAGACCTCCACACCACAACCAAACTTGGCACCCGCCCAAGTAATTCAAGTCATTAGGGGAAATGATTTCAAACCCGATAAATTCAGGGAGCACTCAGGAACCACTCCCAAAGCCTTTTTACGTCAGTTGACTGACTATTTTAATGATCAGCATATCAGTCCCGAAAAACAGTTGCGACTCGTGGAGAAGTTTATAGAGGGACCAAGCTTAACCTGGTTTTTGAGCTTTAAATATACATTCACCGACATGGCTCAATTCAGAGAAGCGTTTTTAAAGAAGTTCTGGAGCCCTTCTTTACAGCAGGGATTAAGAATGGACCTGTATACTCGAAAATACCACAGCACGCATCCGACCAGATTTTCAGAATTCTTTAGCCAACAGCTGGTGAAATTCCGCGATTTTGACGACCCCCCTAGCGAACAAAATATGGTTCTAACCATCGGGAAACAACTCTTTATGAACATTCAACAGCTGTTAGTAGCCGGAAATATTAAGACCGCAGTGCAGGCCGAAGAATTACTCCGACACCTAGACGAGACAAGTATGGTGAGTCCACAGACAGGGAGGAGAAATATGGAATGTGTCAACACGGCAGAAGTGATTCAGGGACACCAAACTAGTCACAGCCAGGGGAACCAAACGAAAACTCAATCCACAGGAACGCAGTTTACACCGAGAAGGCAAGACTTTGATGGCCGGAACCAATTCAACCAGAATCATCGAAATTTTCAAAATCACCGAAATAGATATAACCAGAACAATCCAAACCAGCAAAATCAATGGACGTACCAGCGGGAATACACCAATTGGAGGGGAAATCAAAGGCAGGGTAGACCTTACCAAAAAATGGAGATGGCAAGTGGAACATCACGAGGAATTATCGCCAAGACAACAGGGGAGATTATCGCAACAATTGGGATGAGCGGTATGTCGAGTCTCAAAAGTACTTAGATCAATTAAACGCCGAAGAGACGGAGAAGGAGAAGTGGGGGCGCGCGATGGCGAATAGACAGAGCCCAGACAATCATCAAGGAGAGGGGGCGGAAAGTCTATTACGGCAGCAGGAGAGGCGCGATGACAACCGGCGGAACACAACGAATGCGTCCCGGGACAAAAAAAACTTCAAATGAACTAAAACCTGATAGCCTGAAAATGAAGGACGCCAGGGAGCGAGAAGAGATGATTGTGGCCAATATAGAAGAGTGGGTAGCATTCCCGGACGATTGCCTGGAGGAAGTGGTGAAAGACCGTGAAAATGTCATCAGACAATTGCCAATTATTTACGCACATATTGGAGGTATGAGGGTGAGATGTTTAATTGACACAGGTAGCCAGGTGAGCTTAGTCACAGAAGTATTGGTAAAAGAAATCGGAAGAAAACAAACTGTTCCAATTATGCCTGTACCGCTAATGAAAGTCAGAGGGGTTATTCCTGACAAGACCATAAATTGTAAACAGCAAGCATATTTAGACCTGGAAATATTGAACCACACTTTTTCGCAAACATTCATTGTCATACCGAAGATGAATTATAACATCATTTTGGGAGCCAACTTTATCTGTGATTTTCATGATGTAATTGACTTACATAACAACACTGTAAGTTTCAAACAAGTTGAGGGGTTGAATCACGTGGGTTTAAACATGGAAGAGAGTCCACTAGAGAGAGAGGCGAATACTTGGGTCATTGAAGAATGCACTAATGAGGTGATCAGAGATAAGAACTTGACGGAGAAGCAAGTAAGCCAGACAGCAGTGGTGGAAATTGACAGCCGAGATATTTCGCAGGAAGTTTGGGTACATTTGGCGGAAGAAGAAATTAGCGGAACTAAATTTGAAATTCCACTTCAGGAGCGGCTTAATGAGGCCATAGTAGGGGAACCTGATAGAAGAAAACTGGAAGGAATTTTGAGATTACATAAAGGAGCTTTTGACACCATCCCTGGAAAAGTTTTAAATTTCCAATATGCCATGCAAGTTACTGACTGGACCCCATTTAAAAGTAAATTGTACCCGATCCCAGAGAAACATTTTGCTCAGGTGAAGGACATCATTAATAATTTATTAGATTCCGGCATGATAAGGAAAGCAGCAACCCCGTACCTGAACGCAATATTGGCTGTAGCCAAGCCAAATGGATCAATTAGGTTATGCCTAGACGCGCGAGTTTTGAACAGTAAACTGCTAGTTGAGCATGACCAAGCACCTAGGATCAAAGATGTTTTGAAAGGCTTCCGTGGGAAGAAGATTTATTCGAGTGTCGATTTGACAAATAGTTTCCACCATCTTGAACTTGAAGAAAAATCTCAACTGTTGACGGGATTTTTATTCGATAACCAAAGTTATATCTGGTCTCGAATGCCCTTCGGCGTGAAAACTTCTGGATGTGCACTAATAAGAGCACTAGATAGGAATCTGACTGAGGAGGTCAAGAGCTTCACTACGAGATATGTTGACGACATATTAATTGCATCTGAAACAATGGAGGAACACCTGATAAACTTAAACAAACTTCCGGATAACTTGAGAACCATGAACTTCAAAATTAATCTAAAGAAATCACACTTTTGCCAGAGCGAGATCCTATATTTGGGGCATATAATTGATGTTGAGGGTGTGAGACCCAATCCAGCGAAAATTGATGCTATCAAGAAATTTCCCACACCAACTAAAGTCAAACATGTAAGAGCATTTTTGGGAGTGACAGGTTTCTTCAAAGAAAATTGTCCTGGATACACAGAAACAGTAGCACCTATGCAACAGATGTTAAAGAAGGCAAATCGATAGTCGTGGAATGAGGAGTGCGACAGGTCTTTTAGAGCCACGAAAGATTTACTGGAAAACTGTGTAGCTTGGATATCCGGACTTTGAGAAGAGATTTATTAATCAAGCAGATGCTTCATTGATTGGAATCGGTGCTATGCTGCACCAAGAGGACGCTGAAGAATCCAAGAAGAGATCATATTTGGCATTTACGAGTCGTAAATTGAGGAAGCACGAGAGAAACTATACTGTGACGGAGCTTGAGCTGCTATCAATTTTATATTCTCTCCAACAATGGCGTAAGATGATCTTCGGCTATTCAATTATTGTCAGAACCGACCACCATGCACTGACATTTCTATTTAAGACGACGATGGCAAGTGAGAGAGTTACGCGTTGGTCCATCTACATACAGCAGTTTGACATTACAATAGAGCATTGCCCTGGAAGGATGAACGTCATACCAGATGCTTTGAGCAGGAATCCTGAAGACGAGAACGAAGTAACAGCGGAAGTTCACCACGTAACACTAACACCTAAGGCTCGTGAGTTTTTGGAGAAATTAAAGGAAATTCGGAAGGAGCAAGAAGCAGACCCATGGATGATGATGATGATCAAGTTCTACAGGAAGGAATTACAACCAGATTCACCTGAATACCGAGAAGCCCGTGCTAAAGAAGCGAGATTTCACTACTTAAATAACCTGTTGCATAAGTACGTGGATGAGCATCATACCAAACTGTGAATCCTAGTTCCAGCATCACTACAGAGAGGATTGACGTGGCATGTCCACGAGAGCCTAGCACATATCGGCACGGATAAGACAGAAGCTACGATAGGGGAGACTTTTACCTGGCCTAAGATGCGATTTACCATTGTGGAAGTAATAAGAACTTGTGACGAATGCCAGCGCACTAAACCGAACAACTTCATCATGAAACAACCTCCAAGACCACTATTACCTCAAAAACCATGCGAGATGCTCGCTATCGACTGTTTTGGCCCTTTGGTTAAAGGAAAGCGTGGATGCCGACACCTTCTGGTGTGTGTCGATGTATTTTGAAAGATGGTAGTGTTATGTCCAATCCAGAAGACGACATCGAAACAAGTCCTCAGTATAATTCAGAACAAAGTTATTCCGATGCTTGGGAAGTCGGAATCCATTTTATCAGACCATTGTACTTATTTCACGAGCAATGTTTTTAGGCAAGGTCTAGAGAGCCTAGGAATAAAACATATATTTTCAAGCATTCGTCATCCTTGTGGGAATCCGAGCGAGAGAACGATTTGCTGTGTTGCCAAGTACTACAGAGTAATGATTCCTAACGATCATAATAAATGGTTTGACAAAGTAGGAGATATTGAGATGTGCATGAACACCACTAAGCACGAGTCGACGGGTCAAGTCCCACTGATTGTACACCACAACAGGTTGCCGGAGAGATCTTGGGACAAGATTATTCCATGCCCAAGGGATCCACTATTAGCGCATGAGTTGCGAATTCAGCGAACGAGAGAGCACATGAGGAACCAAGCGGACCGAAGACTGAGAAGGTACAGAGGAAAGAAGTTTCACCGGGAATTACAAGAACAAGAGTTAGTGCTGGTTCGTAGACCACCGATATCTGATCCCAAAAACAAAGTCTTTGCAAAATTCTGTCCAAAATTTATTGGCCCGTTCCGTGTCATTAAGAATCTGGGTAACAATGCTTACAGGCTTGAAGAAGTGAGCACTGGTGCTAAATCTGTTTTTAATAGCGCCAACTTAAAACCATATTACAGAAGAGAACCATTTGATGAATAAGCAGGATGATGTGTGCAGAATCGATATTGCAGAATTTATTTTGAGAGCCAACACTCAAATGTACGTGGCCGTGGAGTGCTTGAGAGAGAGCGCGCTTTGTTTGTAAACAACAAGCAGCTGAAACGACAGGAGTGGCAATCACGTGAGGAGAAGGGGAGGTCTAGCAAGAAGTATGAATGACATTCCGGCGAGGGAGCGCGCACACCAATTGGGTCAGTGAAGTGTACACTCGTGCAGCTGAGCGAGGTACTAAAGAGATGTTGTTGTTACTACTGTGGATATTGTTTTTGAAATCCAAATCAATCACTTGCTTCGACTTTCAAAACCTTGCTGAGGATAAATGAACCCTTATTGATCTACGATAAATAAGTATTCATAATTTATTATTATTATTACTGCAGCCCAGGCAGTACTTGTGGAAGTTGATGAGGATAAAGGCAAGGTAGCATGTCGCAATGATTGCCACAGAAGTAGCTCGTGGTAGCTATTCTTGAAAACGGCCTGGCTAAGCTGAGTTCAATGCCAAATTGTGTAACAACTTGCACCAGAATTGGAATCATAAAGGGATGGTCACGAGTTACTTGCAACCGACCTACGATTGAATCACCCAATCAGGAGAGACCAAACCGAGATCACGCGATGGATGGCGTCAGTGGTAAAAAGCGCGCGGAATTGATTATCTAAAGAACCGCCGATCAGAATTATCTCCGCACGAGTGCGCTGAGACGTTTGAATTATTTGATGAAGATTGACTCTAGTCCCGTGTGTGTGAGATGAAAACTCTGGAAATTTTTTCTTAATTTACCCCACTCTTCATCCCCCAGTCAGTTTCCAATAAATTGATCGACGAGACGCTGTTCGAGGTCTTTTCGTTTTGGAGCTCTGATGAGCTAACTTCACGCCAGTTTGCGTAGTGATCTTAACGCTCTAATATTATTCGAAGTCATTTTATTTGTGAGCTCTGATGAGCTAACTTCACATCAGTTTGTGTAGCGATTTTTTAAAGCTCTAATATATTATTTGAAGTCTAATACTTTGTGGGCTTTGTGAGCTAACTTCACACCAGTTTGCGTGGTGATTTAAAACTTGAATATTATCTTAAAGACAACTATTTTCAGCTCTTAGGGGGCAAGACGTGAGTAACATTGTAATTAGCGCTCACCCGAGCGAAGGTCAAGCAGAGCAGTAGAGATTACCGAGCGAGATAGCGACTGTGAGTCAGTCAGACTTTAAAACTTGTTTTGTCGAGCCAGTGACGATGGACTCGAAGTTGTATATTTCATGTAAATTTTTATTGTATTTTTCATGTGTGTATCATGCGTGTGTGAGCGAGAGTAGGGAAAGTCTTCGTGATTAATCACATAGGACTATTTGTGGGCGAATTTAGTAACTCACAAGCGATTATAGCCAGGTCAAATTATAATAACATTGAACTTTTCTTCCAAAGAGACTACACCAAGATGTCCGACGTGTGGTCAGGAGCCGGAGTGATGTCCGACGCTTCTACGAAGACGACTATGGAGTGCTAATTTTTCCATAGGGAAATGTTCTACAAGCTGAGACGGTGATGTACAACAATTGATTATTCAATTATGTAGTTAGATTGGCGGGGGAACTTTGTAAATAGTTCATTTTTCTTTTCTTGTTTTTGAGTGTTTTTCTTGTACCGACACTAATTGTTTTAAATGTACGTTGACACGTGGCCAAAGTGTTTGTTGTGTATTTATTTTTCTTTGGAGTCATATTTAATGTGCACGGCGCGTGTACATGTTTTTTATCCATGCAAATGCGAAACCCGTTACATTCGATAAGTGGTGCTTTATTAAAGTTCATATTTTTGAAAGGAAAGGGAGGTAATTACTGTAAGATGTTTGCTGAACAGGTTATTATTCATATTAGGGTTGCCGAGTGCAACAATTTAAGATGTAATTGTAGAACACCTTAGTTCTAATTTTGATAGATTCTTTTTGAGTCCTTTTCAGGTTTATTAGTCACTGGCATTGAACGGAGGCGCCAGCAAGTGGAAAATATTCATGTCATTTTATTTCAGGGTCTGTCAAACCCATACGTGTGATTCTGTGTGTGTTACTGTGTCAGGTGTGTGTGTTGATTCTACGTGAAGAGGGGTAGAGGTCCTACCGCCCTCATATTTTGTTGTTGTTGTTGTATTTTGATGGAAAGGCAGGGTGCTCCTGGGAGACCGCTGTACCTTGTCCATATGCTGAATCTTGGATATCCTAGGGGAAATGCCGGGATATTTTGTTATGGCACACACACGTATTATTGTGCTTTGGGGCACGCTTCTTCGAGATTCGATCCCGTGCCTTGGGAGGTCGAGGTTATTGTGACACGTGGGTTGACAGATATGCAGATTTCCACGAATCGCCCGTCTTGCCTGGTGACATATTTTGTTAGGCAGTCCTATGTTCCGACTGGCCCCTTTAAGCTTTCAAGTAGAAAAAACCTGTTCTTTGTGATGGTTATTTTGAACTATAATTAATTGGGGAGTTCGCCATGTGTGTGACGGATTATTGCATGTCGTATGGATAGAATTTTGTGTTAATAATGTAAATGTTGGCTTTGAGCCTATTGATTTGTTTATGACTCAATTCATGTAATTTCGTATGTGACGCCTGTGTGGTGTAGTGGTAGTGTACTTGTAAAAATGACGGCGGTTATATGTGTATTTCTTTTGTTGGTCACGTGTTAACTTACTTGTGTTGATTTGTGTGAGAAGTCCTAATTTTAGGCAGTAATGTTTTGCTACGGCAGTTTGATTCCAATTTCATGCGGAAATTATTGTATTGTTTATTTTAAGTTTAGGAAGTGTCGGTTTAGTTTTAAGTGTTGTATAGTTGTTCCCCGCGTCTGTCTAGCTCTAAGCAATGTGGATTCGTCGTCTGAAAGTTTATTCTGGATGATGACGAATCATGCATTCGTTTGTACTCATCGTGAAGCATGTAGAACAGCACACGCGCATACAGTGTCACTTTTGTTGATTTTCTTTGGGACATTTGGTCCAAGTATAATCTCTCCTGAGATTTGGCCTAGTTTTGGCAAACTTTATTTAATTCAGTGGGAGTCATATGGGAGTTTGTTTTGTTTATTCTTGTTGTAAATAGCTGATCTGTTTATTAAATTCATTTGTTTTAACCCTGGCTTCACTTTTTCCTGCATGTTATTTTGTTATATGTTACCCTGCATGTTAATGACGCGCTTTAACAACAACTTACGATATGGACTGTTACATCCCCCGAAACTGAGTCTCATAAGCTTCTTTGCAAGGGTTCATAAAACAAAAATGGCTGCCCAAGTGGGACTGTTGTTGTTGTTGCTTCGCTGATCTCATATTTATTTCGTTGAGAAATAATGCCAGGTCAAGCGGGCAAAGTAAATTCAGTAAATTGAGGCGATGTTGTACCGCCATGTGCATTAGTAAAATCACTGAGTTCCTAAAGTTAGAGTTATTGAACAAGGTTAGAATTTGATATTGTATTTGTTATTAACTTGTTCTGGCGCCCGGCATTAAAATTAGAAAATTTGCATATTATTGAACTCAGTCAAAGCAGGAAGGTGTTGCCTTATATTTTGACATTTAATTAACTTTGGTTAATGAGTGTCGTTCGTAAATTCTGTTGGTTAGGAATTTAAAAGCAGATCACTAGGGAGTTATTTTGTTGTATGGAAATAAGAGTAATTTATTCAGTAAATTTTGATTACTGAAATTTTTATTAAATTAGAATCAGTAATATTTAAATGTTATGACATGTATGCGTGAGTATGACTGTAATCTCGGTGCATGACCCTGTTTTTCTCTGGTTATATTTGTGTATTGTGCAATGGCGAGTGTTGAGGAAATTAAGGGATTGTTGGAACAGATGTCCGCGAAAACGTAAAAACAATTAGAACTGATGTGTGAGCATAACGATAAACAATTAGAACAGATGTCCGCGAAAACGGAAGAACAGTTAAAGAACAGTGAAAAACAGTTAAACAACATTACGGTCCAATTACAGGCTCAGAAGTTAGACAGTGAAAAGCAGTTACACGACATGAGCGGTAATATTTCGGTCCAATTACAGGTCCAGAAATTGAACACTGATAAACAATTAAACGAATTAAATCACAAATTATGAGAACAGGCGATAACACAAATAACACAAACAGAGCAATTAGAGAAGGTCACTAACGACATAAATCAAAGTGTTAGGGAGGTAGAGAAACTGGCAGGTGAGGTCGCAGAGAATAACGTCAAACAATTAGGTGAAATTAAAAAGTTGGAGGCGAAATTTGATAATAAACTTATACAATTTGATGAAATGGTGGCCGATAAATTAAAGCAAATTGAGGCAGCATGTGTCAACAACACAGCGGGAATAAAGAGCACACAAGATAAATTACAGCAACAAATTAATTCAGTCGACAGCAAAGTACTTGAATTAATCAAAGAAATCGATAAACTTGAGGTCAAGACCGAAACAGAACGTATGCACTTGCGGGATAATCTGGAAGACCAATTAATTAAAACCCAGCAGGTCATAAGAGAAGAAGTCGTAGAACAATTGGTTAAAACACAAGAGGTTATCAGAGAAGAGGTAGGAGAACAGCTCATTAAAAATCGGGAGAATCTGGAAGAACAATTAGGCAAAACACAACAGCAGATACAAGAAATAGGGGAACAGCTAGAGAAGAGTCAGGAAAGGAACGAAGAGAAAATTAGCAGTATGAAGAGCAAGATCCGAAGAGATTGGGAACAGCAGGCAAATGCAAATAAGGAAGACAGGCTGACAATTTTAAAGAGAATGCAGGCTTTGGAGGAAAACGTAAAATCTAAACTACAAGAGCACTCAGATTTAATAATCAAAAATGAAATTAGATCATTAGAGAACACTACATTATTTTCGACTGAAAATACGGCAGGCAAGCAGGAAAGCATTGGAAGTCCGGTGGGCTTGAAGTTGGCTGAGGATAACTGCCGAGGTCAAAGTCCCAAATTAACGAGCAACGCATTCCAAGAGTACAGGGGAGAGACCTCCACACCACAACCAAACTTGGCACCCGCCCAAGTAATTCAAGTCATTAGGGGAAATGATTTCAAACCCGATAAATTCAGGGAGCACTCAGGAACCACTCCCAAAGCCTTTTTACGTCAGTTGACTGACTATTTTAATGATCAGCATATCAGTCCCGAAAAACAGTTGCGACTCGTGGAGAAGTTTATAGAGGGACCAAGCTTAACCTGGTTTTTGAGCTTTAAATATACATTCACCGACATGGCTCAATTCAGAGAAGCGTTTTTAAAGAAGTTCTGGAGCCCTTCTTTACAGCAGGGATTAAGAATGGACCTGTATACTCGAAAATACCACAGCACGCATCCGACCAGATTTTCAGAATTCTTTAGCCAACAGCTGGTGAAATTCCGCGATTTTGACGACCCCCCTAGCGAACAAAATATGGTTCTAACCATCGGGAAACAACTCTTTATGAACATTCAACAGCTGTTAGTAGCCGGAAATATTAAGACCGCAGTGCAGGCCGAAGAATTACTCCGACACCTAGACGAGACAAGTATGGTGAGTCCACAGACAGGGAGGAGAAATATGGAATGTGTCAACATGGCAGAAGTGATTCAGGGACACCAAACTAGTCACAGCCAGGGGAACCAAACGAAAACTCAATCCACAGGAACGCAGTTTACACCGAGAAGGCAAGACTTGGATGGCCGGAACCAATTCAACCAGAATCATCGAAATTTTCAAAATCACCGAGATAGATATAACCAGAACAATCCAAACCAGCAAAATCAATGGACGTACCAGCGGGAATACACCAATTGGAGGGGAAATCAAAGGCAGGGTAGACCTTACCAAAGAAATGGAGATGGCAAGTGGAACATCACGAGGAATTATCGCCAAGACAACAGGGGAGATTATCGCAACAATTGGGATGAGCGGTATGTCGAGTCTCAAAAGTACTTAGATCAATTAAACGCCGAAGAGACGGAGAAGGAGAAGTGGGGGCGCGCGATGGCGAATAGACAGAGCCCAGACAATCATCAAGGAGAGGGGGCGGAAAGTCTATTACGGCAGCAGGAGAGGCGCGATGACAACCGGCGGAACACAACGAATGCGTCCCGGTACAAAAAAAACTTCAAATGAACTAAAACCTGATAGCCTGAAAATGAAGGACGCCAGGGAGCGAGAAGAGATGATTGTGGCCAATATAGAAGAGTGGGTAGCATTCCCGGACGATTGCCTGGAGGAAGTGGTGAAAGACCGTGAAAATGTCATCAGACAATTGCCAATTATTTACGCACATATTGGAGGTATGAGGGTGAGATGTTTAATTGACACAGGTAGCCAGGTGAGCTTAGTCACAGAAGTATTGGTAAAAGAAATCGGAAGAAAACAAACTGTTCCAATTATGCCTGTACCGCTAATGAAAGTCAAAGGGGTTATTCCTGACAAGACCATAAATTGTAAACAGCAAGCATATTTAGACCTGGAAATATTGAACCACACTTTTTCGCAAACATTCATTGTCATACCGAAGATGAATTATAACATCATTTTGGGAGCCAACTTTATCTGTGATTTTCATGATGTAATTGACTTACATAACAACACTGTAAGTTTCAAACAAGTTGAGGGGTTGAATCACGTGGGTTTAAACATGAAAGAGAGTCCACTAGAGAGAGAGGCGAATACTTGGGTCATTGAAGAATGCACTAATGAGGTGATCAGAGATAAGAACTTGACGGAGGAGCAAGTAAGCCAGACAGCAGTGGTGGAAATTGACAGCCGAGATATTTCGCAGGAAGTTTGGGTACATTTGGCGGAAGAAGAAATTAGCGGAACTAAATTTGAAATTCCACTTCAGGAGCGGCTTAAGGAGGCCATAGTAGGGGAACCTGATAGAAGAAAACTGGAAGAAATTTTGAGATTACATAAAGGAGCTTTTGACACCATCCCTGGAAAAGTTTTAAATTTCCAATATGCCATGCAAGTTACTGACTGGACCCCATTTAAAAGTAAATTGTACCCGATCCCAGAGAAACATTTTGCTCAGGTGAAGGACATCATTAATAATTTATTAGATTCCGGCATGATAAGGATAGCAGCAACCCCGTACCTGAACGCAATATTGGCTCTAGCCAAGCCAAATGGATCAATTAGGTTATGCCTAGACGCGCGAGTTTTGAACAGTAAACTGCTAGTTGAGCATGACCAAGCACCTAGGATCAAAGCTGTTTTGAAAGGCTTCCGTGGGAAGAAGATTTATTCGAGTGTCGATTTGACAAATAGTTTCCACCATCTTGAACTTGAAGAAAAATCTCAACTGTTGACGGGATTTTTATTCGATAACCAAAGTTATATCTGGTCTCGAATGCCCTTTGGCGTGAAAACTGCTGGATGTGCACTAATAAGATCACTAGATAGGAATCTGACTGAGGAGGTCAAGAGCTTCACTACGAGATATGTTGACGACATATTAATTGCATCTGAAACAATGGAGGAACACCTGATAAACTTAAACAAACTTCTGGATAACTTGAGAACCATGAACTTCAAAATTAATCTAAAGAAATCACACTTTTGCCAGAGCGAGATTCTATATTTGGGTCATATAATTGTTGTTGAGGGTGTGAGACCCAATCCAGCGAAAATTGATGCTATCAAGAAATTTCCCACACCAACTAAAGTCAAACATGTAAGAGCATTTTTGGGAGTGACAGGTTCCTTCAAAGAAAATTGTCCTGGATACACAGAAACAGTAGCACCTATGCAACAGATGTTAAAGAAGGCAAATGGATGGTCGTGGAATGAGGAGTGCGACAGGTCTTTTAGAGCCACGAAAGATTTACTGGAAAACTGTGTAGCTTGGATATCCGGACTTTGAGAAAAGATATATTAATCAAGCAGATGCTTCATTGATTGGAATCGGTGCTATGCTGCACCAAGAGGACGCTGAAGAACCCAAGAAGAGATCATATTTGGCATTTACGAGTCGTAAATTGAGGAAGCACGAGAGAAACTATACTGTGACGGAGCTTGAGCTGCTAGCAATTTTATATTCTCTCCAACAATGGCGTAAGATGATCTTCGGCTATTCAATTATTGTCAGAACCGACCACCATGCACTGACATTTCTATTTAAGACGACGATGGCAAGTGAGAGAGTTACGCGTTGGTCCATCTACATACAGCAGTTTGACATTACAATAGAGCATTGCCCTGGAAGGATGAACGTCATACCAGATGCTTTGAGCAGGAATCCTGAAGACGAGAACGAAGTAACAGCGGAAGTTCACCACGTAACACTAACACCTAAGGCTCGTGAGTTTTTGGAGAAATTAAAGGAAATTCGGAAGGAGCAAGAAGCAGACCCATGGATGATGATGATGATCAAGTTCTACAGGAAGGAATTACAACCAGATTCACCTGAATACCGAGAAGCCCGTGCTAAAGAAGCGAGATTTCACTACTTAAATAACCTGTTGCATAAGTACGTGGATGAGCATCATACCAAACTGCGAATCCTAGTTCCAGCATCACTACAGAGAGGATTGACGTGGCATGTCCACGAGAGCCTAGCACATATCGGCACGGATAAGACAGAAGCTACGATAGGGGAGACTTTTACCTGGCCTAAGATGCGATTTACCATTGTGGAAGTAATAAGAACTTGTGACGCATGCCAGCGCACTAAACCGAACAACTTCATCATGAAACAACCTCCAAGACCACTATTACCTCAAAAACCATGCGAGATGCTCGCTATCGACTGTTTTGACCCTTTAGTTAAAGGAAAGCGTGGATGCCGACACCTTCTGGTGTGTGTCGATGTATTTTCAAAGATGGTAGTGTTATGTCCAATCCAGAAGACGACATCAAACCAAGTCCTCAGTATAATTCAGAACAATGTTATTCCGATGATTGGGAAGTCGGAATCCATTTTATCAGACCATTGTACTTATTTCACGAGCAATGTTTTTAGGCAAGGTCTAGAGAGCCTAGGAATAAAACATATATGTTCAAGCATTCGTCATCCTTGTGGGAATCCGAGCGAGAGAACGATTCGCTGTGTTGCCAAGTACTACAGAGTAATGATTCCTAACGATCATAATAAATGGTTTGACAAAGTAGGAGATATTGAGATGTGCATGAACACCACTAAGCACGAGTCGACGGGTCAAGTCCCACTGATTGTACACCACAACAGGTTGCCGGAGAGATCTTGGGACAAGATTATTCCATGCCCAAGGGATCCACTATTAGCGCATGAGTTGCGAATTCAGCGAACGAGAGAGCACATGAGGAACCAAGCGGACCGAAGACTGAGAAGGTACAGAGGAAAGAAGTTTCACCGGGAATTACAAGAACAAGAGTTAGTGCTGGTTCGTAGACCACCGATATCTGATCCCAAAAACAAAGTCTTTGCAAAATTCTGTCCAAAATTTATTGGCCCGTTCCGTGTCATTAAGAATCTGGGTAACAATGCTTACAGGCTTGAAGAAGTGAGCACTGGTGCTAAATCTGTTTTTAATAGCGCCAACTTAAAACCATATTACAGAAGAGAACCATTTGATGAATAAGCAGGATGATGTGTGCAGAATCGATATTGCAGAATTTATTTTGAGAGCCAACACTCAAATGTACGTGGCCGTGGAGTGCTTGAGAGAGAGCGCGCTTTGTTTGTAAACAACAAGAGCTGAAACGACAGGAGTGGCAATCACGTGAGGAGAAGGGGAGGTCTAGCAAGAAGTATGAATGACATTTCGGCGAGGGAGCGCGCACACTAATTGGGTCAGTGAAGTGTACACTCGTGCAGCTGAGCGAGGTACTAAAGAGATGTTGTTGTTACTACTGTGGATATTGTTTTTGAAATCCAAATCAATCACTTGCTTCGAATTTCAAAACCTTGCTGAGGATAAATGAACCCTTATTGATCTACGATAAATAAGTATTCATAATTTATTATTATTATTACTGCAGCCCAGGCAGTACTTGTGGAAGTTGATGAGGATAAAGGCAAGGTAGCATGTCGCAATGATTGCCACAGAAGTAGCTCGTGGTAGCTATTCTTGAAAACGGCCTGGCTACGCTGAGTTCAAGGCCAAATTGTGTAACAACTTGTACCAGAATTGGAATCATAAAGGGATGGTCACGAGTTACTTGCAACCGACCTACGATTGAATCACCCAATCAGGAGAGACCAAGCCGAGATCACGCGATGGATGGCGTCAGTGGTAAAAAGCGCGCGGAATTGATTATCTAAAGAACCGCCGATCAGAATTATCTCCGCAAGAGTGCGCTGAGACGTTTGAATTATTTGATGAAGATTGACCCTAGTCCCGTGTGTGTGAGATGAAAACTCTGGATTTTTTTTTCTTAATTTACCCCACTCCTCATCCCCCTGTCAGTTTCCAATAAATTGATCGACGAGACGCTGTTCGAGGTCTTTTCGTTTTGGAGCTCTGATGAGCTAACTTCACGCCAGTTTGCGTAGTGATCTTAACGCTCTAATATTATTCGAAGTCATTTTATTTGTGAGCTCTGATGAGCTAACTTCACATCAGTTTGTGTAGCGATTTTTTAAAGCTCTAATATATTATTTGAAGTCTAATACTTTGTGGGCTTTGTGAGCTAACTTCACACCAGTTTGCGTGGTGATTTAAAACTTGAATATTATCTTAAAGACAACTATTTTCAGCTCTTAGGGGGCAAGACGTGAGTAACATTGTAATTAGCGCTCACCCGAGCGAAGGTCAAGCAGAGCAGTAGAGATTACCGAGCGAGATAGCGACTGTGAGTCAGTCAGACTTTAAAACTTGTTTTGTCGAGCCAGTGACGATGGACTCGAAGTTGTATATTTCATGTAAATTTTTATTGTATTTTTCATGTGTGTATCATGCGTGTGTGAGCGAGAGTAGGGAAAGTCTTCGTGATTAATCGCATAGGACTATTTGTGGGCGAATTTAGTAACTCACAAGCGATTATAGCCAGGTCAAATTATAATAACATTGAACTTTTCTTCCAAAGAGACTACACCAAGATGTCCGACGTGTGGTCAGGAGCCGGAGTGATGTCCGACGCTTCTACGAAGACGACTATGGAGTGCTAATTTTTCCATAGGGAAATGTTCTACAAGCTGAGACGGTGATGTACAACAATTGATTATTCAATTATGTAGTTAGATTGGCGGGGGAACTTTGTAAATAGTTCATTTTTCTTTTCTTGTTTTTGAGTGTTTTTCTTGTACCGACACTAATTGTTTTAAATGTACGTTGACACGTGGCCAAAGTGTTTGTTGTGTATTTATTTTTCTTTGGAGTCATATTTAATGTGCACGGCGCGTGTACATGTTTTTTATCCATGCAAATGCGAAACCCGTTACATTCGATAAGTGGTGCTTTATTAAAGTTCATATTTTTGAAAGGAAAGGGAGGTAATTACTGTAAGATGTTTGCTGAACAGGTTATTATTCATATTAGGGTTGCCGAGTGCAACAATTTAAGATGTAATTGTAGAACACCTTAGTTCTAATTTTGATAGATTCTTTTTGAGTCCTTTTCAGGTTTATTAGTCACTGGCATTGAACGGAGGCGCCAGCAAGTGGAAAATATTCATGTCATTTTATTTCAGGGTCTGTCAAACCCATACGTGTGATTCTGTGTGTGTTACTGTGTCAGGTGTGTGTGTTGATTCTACGTGAAGAGGGGTAGAGATCCTACCGCCCTCATATTTTGTTGTTGTTGTTGTATTTTGATGGAAAGGCAGGGTGCTCCTGGGAGACCGCTGTACCTTGTCCATATGCTGATTCTTGGATTTCCTAGGGGAAATGCCGGGATATTTTGTTATGACACACACACGTATTATTGTGCTTTTGGGGCACGCTTCTTCGAGAGTCGATCCCGTGCCTTGGGAGGTCGAGGTTAATGTGACACGTGGGTTGACAGATATGCAGATTTCCACGAATCGCCCGTCTTGCCTGGTTACATATTTTGCTAGGCAGTCCTATGTTCCGACTGGCCCCTTTAAGCTTTCAAGTAGCAAACCTGTTCTTTGTGATGGTTATTTTGAACCATAATTAATTGGGGAGTTCACCATGTGTGTGACGGTTTATTGCATGTCGTATGGATAGAATGTTGTGTTAATAATGTAAATGTTGGCTTTGAGCCTATTGATTTGTTTATGACTCAATTCATGTAATTTCGTATGTGACGCCTGTGTGGTGTAGTGGTAGTGTACTTGTAAAAATGACGGCTGTTATATGTGTATTTCTTTTGTTGGTCACGTGTTAACTTACTTGTGTTGATTTGTGTGAGAAGTCCTAATTTTAGGCAGTAATGTTTTGCTACGGCAGTTTGATTCCAATTTCATGCGGGAATTATTGTATTGTTTATTTTAAGTTTAGGAAGTGTCGGTTTAGTTTTAAGTGTTGTATAGTTGTTCCCCGCGTCTGTCTAGCTCTAAGCAATGTGGATTCGTCGTCTGAAAGTTTATTCTGGATGATGACGAATCATGCATTCGTTTGCACTCATCGTGAAGCATGTAGAACAGCACACGCGCATACATTGTCACTTTTGTTGATTTTCTTTGGGACATTTGGTCCAAGTATAATCTCTCCTGAGATTTGGCCTAGTTTTGGCAAACTTTATTTAATTCAGTGGGAGTCATATGGGAGTTTGTTTTGTAAATTCTTGTTGTAAATAGCTGATCTGATTATTAAATTCATTTGTTTTAACCCTGGCTTCACTTTTTCCTGCATGTTATTTTGTTATATGTTACCCTGCATGTTAATGAAGCGCTTTAACAACAACTTACGATATGGACTGTTACACCCCCCGAAACTGAGTCTCATAAGCTTCTTTGCAAGGGTTCAATATATATATATATATATATATTTGTTTCATGAATGAATGAGTTCAATGAAGTCTATTTGTTAGGTAATTGTTTTGCATTTTTTGCCATTTTTGAGGTATAGGGCATTTTTGGGGTACATTTTAGGTCTTTTTGGTCATTTTTATACTATTTTCAAGAAAGAAGGATAATTTTTTATGTTTAGCTATACTAATTCTGTATTTTACTAAATTTCCGTGTTGAATATTTTGTTTGATTTCATACAAGCATAACATATATTTTCCCATAAGTATGCGTGTAATGGACTCGCCCATACAAGGAAGTACATTTGCCTCTCGCGTGGGTAGAAGGCTACAGCTAGCAATGAGTCATTGAGTTCGTTGTATTTCTTCGAGCCGGAAGTGCTGTTCGATTAGACGCGAAGTTACGATATGCCTAAAGTGAAGCAAAGTGTGTCTGTTAAACTAAAACAATTTGTTTTGCAGTATGGAGAAAGGGTATTCACCATTGACGGGACAATACTTTACTGCAAACTTTGTGATGTGAGAGTGGCCTCTGTAAAAAAAGGTTTACGGTGGAACAACATGTATCGCGTGAGAAACACAAACGTGGCCCGCAACGACTTCAGGATGGAGGAACATTACTACAACACAAGCTTCTTGGAGAAACCCATTCATCCTTTTCACCATTAGTTAGTTAGTTAGTTATTGTTGTTTTAAGGGGCGGAACTAAGAGGTCATCTGCCCCTCTTTTCACCATTCTTTGAAGAACTGTGTCGAGTGTTTCTTTGTGCCGATATCCCATTGAGTAAGTTAAACAACCCTAAACTGCACAATTTCTTAGAGAAGCACACGGGAAAATCCATACCGGATTCTTCTACGTTAAGGAAAATCTATGTTAGACGATGCTATGAAAAAACTTTGGAAGAAATCAGGAAAAGAGTTGGAAATAAAAAAAATATGGGTATCGGTGGACGAGACGACAGACTCTTCAGGACGATATGTAGCTAACGTGGTGGTAGGAACACTGGACGAGGATGTTCCTGGGGAACACTTTCTACTCTATTGTGAGCATTTACAAAAAGTGAACTACTCAACAATCAGCAAAGTTCTTGATAAATCGTTGGCATTGTTGTGGCGTGATGGCATTCGGCATGACAATGTATTGCTCTTAGTAACGGATGCAGCCCCTACATGGTCAAGGCTGCTAATTCGTTCGTGCTCTCTACTCTAAAATGATGCATTTAACTTGTTTGGCCCACGTGTTACACCGATTCGCGGAGGAGGTTCGCGGTCATTTTCCAGAAGTTGACCAATTGATAGGATGTGTGAAAAAGGTATTCTTGAAGGCACCCTCTCGAGTTTCAACTTTCAAGTTAGAAGCTCCAGACATTCCACTTCCTCCTTCTCCCGTTTTGACAAGATGGGGAACCTGGATTGAAGCCTGCACGTATTATAGCGAGAACTTACAAGTGGTGAAACAAATCGTGGATTCATTTGACAGTACTGAAGCCGCATCAATCAAAGCAGCGCAAAAACTTTTGGCAGATAGTGAAATCGCAGGGAAACTTGCTTACATAAAAGCAAATTTTGGATTTCTTCCTACTACCATAACCTCTCTGAAAAAGTCGGAAGTACCGCTATTTGCCAATATTAATAGCTTGAATTCATTTTGTTACCACACAAGACTAAAACAATACAGAAAACATAGAAAATCAAAGGTCATTTTTTAAAGAAATTAGGTCATTTTCAGCATATTTTTAGGTCATAAATGCATTTTTATTTTGCATTTTGGCACTTTTTAGGTCATCATAATCCTAGCCCTACTAATAACAATAATCACACAGAGTGTAACAGACGCCACGGTAGCTGTCCCCAATCCCAGTTCCAGATTGGTTGGTTGGTTCCTTAGTTTAGGAGCTGCGACAACGTGGTTATGTAGGCCCGTGTACTTTGGGTGTGTGTAGAATATATCTGATAACCGGTGTTAATTGTGAGGACTGTATTGGTGTGTATTATCTGTTTTTAATTCAAGTAAGGACTGCAGACGATAATTTCAAGTAGTTCCTACTTTCGCTACTAAATGCTACCGTCCACGACACCTAGCTGTGAACTTGGGTACTACTTGATGCCATCGCAACCAGCGCCTGGTGACGAACGTTGGAACTTAAGAGCATTAATCCAACCTAACCTACAAATTTTTCTTCACACAAGTTTAAGTTAGTGGAAGGTTCTTTTACATGCCATAAATCTATGACATGGGACCACCGGCTTTACTTCCCCTCCGAAGGAAGGCATACTGAGGGATTTTAATGCGGGTTTGAACCCGCGACCAGTTCCAGATTATTACAGTTATAAATGAAACTGATAGACTACTAACTTGTAACCAGGTAACGTGTCAACCATTCCAATGGGACCATTAGAATTCTTGGCTGTTGCCCCGGAGGTCCGTGTTCAATTCTCGGCTCTGCTAAGAAATTTAATTCTGGTATCAGGGCTGCAACGGGGCACATTCAGCCTTATGAGGCAAAACTGAGAAGAGGTGGGTTCGATTCCCACCTCAGCCATCCTGGAAGTGGTTTTCCCGGGTTTCCTACTTCTATTCCAGGCAAATGCCGGGATGGTTCCTATCTTAGGCCACGGCTGTCTCCTTCCCATTTCCTCACCTGAATCACAAATAGGCCACACACACACATACAGCCATCGTAATAATACAGGTTATCAGACAAAATTCCCCCCCCCCCCCACACACACAAATACAGAGGACTGTATAACCACGAAGTCCAAGCCCCTTAAATGAAACAACAAATTGATGGAGCCTGCCGCACTTCTCTTAGGTGTTGAGAATGGAACTGCAATGCAACGACTTGCAACTGCAATTAAAATTGTAGGGGAAATTGTAAACAATATTATTATCAGCCCCCCACGACAGTTTGACTTGGGCTATTAATATCCATTGAACCGGGTGTATTAGCCGTAGTCGTTACGGCGTGGCTGCAGGCAGTCGCTCACATCCGGGAGGCGAGGAGGTTCAAATCCCCCGCCGGCAACCTTGAAGATGGTCTTATGTGGTTTCCCATCTTCCTTTCAGGAAAATGCCGGGGTTGGTCCCTACTATTCACACATTCCTCCCCAGACAACACTCCACACGCGATGGTACTTGTAGCTCACCCTATGGGTGTCCGCCTGGAAGCAGCTACAAACTCTGGCGAGTCGAACATGTCCTCGGACACTCTCGGCACCAAGAAACCCATACGCTAAAAAAAGAAAAACAAGAAGTTCCGTGACGAACTAAACAGCCTACTTCCCTTAAAATTTAATATTCATGCCAATCAACATAGACCTATCTAGACTAATGACGAAATTAAGTTGGTAATATCGAAATTTCTAATTAGTTCGAAATATACCTGCTATAATATAGCCTAATAGAGCTCTACAGTTGTCAGCCCTGGTGACTGAATATATATTGTTAGTTCCATCTCTTAAGGTACAGAATACAAAATTTGGTTGAAGTCCAATGGATTGCACGGACGTTACATGCAGTTAAACATTGGATCTAACAGCGCGCGTAAAATCATGTTGGCAACAATGACATACATGTATTGGTCAGAAATAATCTAAAATAATATGATCTATTGTTGTGTCAATTTTGAATGAAATCCATTAGTTAGTATAGAAGTTACATGCAATTTAAAATTAGACCTATCAGCAGGATTAGAATCATGTTGGCAGCACTGGCGTAGGCCTATATTAGTTACTCAAAATTAATCTAGAATTCCAGGTACTATACGTGTGCAAAGTTTAGAGCTATTGGTTTGCATACTTTCTGATATATTGGTATTAGGGTTACAAAAATAGAGACAGTATTTATTAACAGTTGGCAGCCCAGGTTACTCTAAGAATCGGCATAGTCATATCTGTTATGGTACACATAGCACACACGAAATTTGGTTGAAATCCGAATGATAGTGTGGACGTTACATGTATTTAAAATTTGATCTCTCAGCAGCCTTAGAATCATGTTGGTAGCACTGACGTATATAAGTTACTCCAAATTAATATAGAATGCCAGGTACTATGCGTGTGCATAGTTTAAAGTTGCCGGCTTGCATACTTTCTGATATTGAAAAAATTGAGAGCATTTATTAACAGTTGGCAGCCCTGGTGGCTCTTAAGAATACGCTCAGTCATATATCTGTATATATGTACACGTATCACATACTAAATTTGGTTGAAATCCAATTAATAGTGTAGAAGTTATATGCATTTAAAATTTGGACCTATCAGCAGGCTTATAATCATTTTGGCAACACTGCCATGTATGGCCTCCTGGAAATTAAACTGCAATGTTATTATCTTTACGTGTGCCAATTTTAAAATAGCTCCCATTCATACCTTCCAGGATATCCAACATGGAGCTCAAATTTCAATTGCGATTTTTCAGCAGTTGGTAGTACTGACATCATTTTCAAATATGGCCGTGAGATATTCAGGTATATATATTTACTCATACCAAATTTTGTTTCGATTGCTGCAGCCGTTTAGGAGTTGATAGGGGGGGGGGGCACACACACAGACAGACAGACAGACAGACACACATTTTCCCGATCTCATAAGTCTACTTTTTCCTCATTTTTGTAAAATGTGAAAGGTAGGCTAATAAAGAAAATGTCCTGACTCACTCACTCACTCATCATCGCCCAGCCAAAATTATTGGAGTTAGAAACATGACATTTTGGGGATATGTTCGTTGTATGTCAAAGCCGTACACTAAGGGAGGATTTTCGGATATTCCGGTTCTAAGGGGGCCTTAAGGGGGTTAAACCTGCATTTCATTGAATAACAATGTCTCAAGAGTGGTTTCATTTGTGGATGTGATACTCGCCATATAAACTAATCATTAAAAAGAAGCAGACATGTGTCTAAGGATTTTTCGATGTGGTGTATATTATAAGGTGAAAGGGGTGAAGTGTGGGGGTTGAAGGATTCCTAACGGAGCTTGTATCTCTTAAACGATATAGGCGATAAATTTGAAACTCAGCGGGAAAAAAATCAGCTTTAACAAGGAGTTCCCTGACGAACTAACGAGCCTACTTTTCTTAAAATTTAAGATTGATGCCAATGATTAATCTATATGTATCTAGCTAGAATAATGGCGAAATTAAGTTGGTAATATCGAAACTTCTAATTAGTTCGAAATACTGTATACCTGGCATAATGTAGCCTAATAGAGAACTACAGTTGGCAGCCCTGGTGACTGATTATATTCTTAGTTCCATCTCTTAAGGTACAGAATACAAAATTTGGTTAAAGTCCAATGGATAGCATGGACGTTACATGCAGTTAGTTAAACATTGGATGTAACAGTGCGCGTAAAATCATGTTGGCAACAATGGCATACATGCATTGGTCAGAAATAATCTGAAATAATATGATCTATTCTTGGGTCAATTTTGAATGAAATCCATTAGTTAGTATAGAAGTTACATGCACTTTAAAATTGGACCTATCAGCAGCCTTAGAATCATGTTGGCAGCACTGGCGTAGGCCTATATTCGTTACTCCAAATTAATCTAGAATGCCAGGTACTATACGTGTGCAAGTTTAGAGCTATTGGCTTGCATACTTTCTGATATATTGGTAATAGGGTAACAAAAATAGAGACAGTATTTATTAAAAGTTGGCAGCCCTGGTTATTCATAAGAATCGGCATAGTCATATATGTTATGGTACACATAGCACACACGAAATTTGGTTGAAATCCACATGATAGTATAGAAGTTACATGTATTTAAAGTTGGACCTCTCAGCAGGCTTAAAATCATGTTGGTAGCACTGACGTATATAAGTTACTCCAAATTAATATAGAATGTCAGGTACTATCCGTGTGCATAGTTTAAAGCTGTCGGCTTGCATACTTTCTGATATATGGGTATTAGGATTTAAAAAATTGAGAGCATTTATTAGCAATTGGCAGCCCTGTTGGCTCTTAAGAATACGCTCAGTCATATCTGTTTATGTACACATAGCACACACGAAATTTGGTTGAAATCCAATTGATGGTGTAGAAGTTATATGCATTTAAATTTTGGACCTATCAGCAGGCTTATAATCATTTTGGCAACACTGCCAGGTATGGCCTCCTGGAAATTAAACTGCAATATTATTATGTATACGTGTGCCAATTTTGAAATAGCTCCCATTCATACCTTCCGAGATATCCAACATGGAGCTCAAATTTCAATTGCGATTTTTCAGCAGTTGGTAGCACTGACATCATTTTGAAATATGGCCCTGAGATATTCAGGTATAGATCTTTACTCCTACCAAATTTTGTTTCGTTTGCTGCAGCCGTTTAGGAGTTGATAGGGGGGACACACACACAGCCAGCCAGCCAGCCAGCCAGCCAGCCAGCCAGACAGACAGACAGACAGACAGACAGACAGACAGACAGACAGACAGACAGACAGACAGACAGACAGACAGACAGACAGAAGGACAGACAGACACACATTTACCCGATCTCATAAGTCTACATTTTCCTCATTTTTGCAAAATGTGAAAAGTAGGCTAAAAATATACAGGGTGGTTCAGCTAAGTTGACCACCTCAAATATCTACGGAACCGTTTAAGATATCGTCATTCTGTTTTCAAATTCTTAAATCGGACTACGGGCCTCATACATCACGGATCATTTTGCTCCCAGCACATACATATTTACCGAGAAACCGGTAGCAACTTTCGTTTTTTAAATGGGACTATACTAATTTTAACCACTGGAACAACTAAGAATCAAGTGACAAGTTCAGTGATATGCTTATTTTGCAAATCCGACGAGTACTTTTTGAGATATTAAAGATTTCCATATGTGTCGAAATTAGACAGAAAGCGATGCGCTAGCCGCTGGGATGTGTAGTGCATGTTCTGTTGCGTGACCCACTCCTTGTTGACAAACTCACATACCGAATTTATTGCATTCATAGCATACTGTAATGTGTACATAATCAAAATCAAGTCTCTTATGTACGTGCCTCTTTTTCCCTCTCCACTTAGTCCTCAATCCTACCGGATATATCTGAAAACACCTCAACGAAGAGGATAAATAAAGTACGGAATTATTTGGTGCTGGCGGACCTGCGACAATATCTTAATGTACATAATTATTAAAATCAGAAATGTAACAAAACTCGCCCATTTAGTTCACCACGAACGTCTCGTCTAATGTTAATTCTTACGAGTCCGGTTAATCATCAATAATTTTGATTATGTACACATTACAGTATGCTATGAATGGAATAAATTCGGTATGTGAGTTTGTCAACAAGGAGTGGGTCACGCAACAGAACATGCACTCCACATTCCAGCGGCTAGCGCATCGCTTTCTGTCTAATACACATATGGAAACCTTTAATATCTCAAGAAGTACTCGTCGGATTTGCAAAATAAGCACATCACTGAACTTGTCATTTGATTCTTAGATGTTCCAGTGGGTGGAATCAGTATAGTCCCATTTATAAAACGAAAATTGCTACCGGTTTCTCGATAAATATGTACAGGGTCTTTCATATAAAATAAGAACGGGAAGCGACAGTTTTTTAATCCGCTGCTACCGTGGTCTTGGCCAAGCTTGTGATGCGCCACGGCCCCCTGCTGTAGTATTGAAAGCGCGTGCATAGTATATACTTGGCCTTGCAATAAGCATGCAGGTGTTCAGTCGCTAACATGGTGAGACACTCATCATTGCAACATATTTTTTAAAATGTAAAACTTATTTCAACAAAACTCAGCAATTTTTCTAGGTTTATATCCTGTCTTGTGTGGGGTTTAGCGTAGGAACACCAAGTTGGTACATCTGCGAGCTCTTGGTGTCCCCGCCTAGAAAAATTGTTGAGTTTTAACTCACTGGCCTTTAAAACCAATATACTATCCTTATTTTAACACATTTTAACACATTTTAACGAATCCTCACACATTGGAGGAACTGAAAGGAAACATTACGCATGCCATCAGAAACATTAGAGTGGCAGAACACACTCGCGTCAGCCAGAATGTGGTTACCACATACAATGCCAGTATAACCCAGGAAGGCCGACACTTTCAGCATCTTTTATGAGGTAATATTTCATATAGGATTGTACACACGCTTAAAGCAGGGGGCTTTGGCGCGCCACAAGCTCGGCCAAGGTCACCGCAGCATCGGATAACAATTCTGCCGCTTGCCGTTCTTACTTTATATGAAAGACCCTGTATGTGCTGGAAGCGAAATGGACCGTGTTGTATGAGCCCCGTAGTCCGATTTAAAAATTTGAAAAGAGAATGACGATATCTTAAACGGTTCCGTATATATTTGAGGTGGTCAACTTAGCTGAATCGGTATACATATATATATATTCTTTGAGGATAGTGTGCGTAATCTGTCGGATAAACTCAGTTGTTGTGGTGACTGTACTAGGGTGTATACAATACGTTATTCACCTTCATAGCCGAGTGCTTAAGGCACGCTTCACTACCGCCCAGGACAGCAGCTTGTTTGGAGATCGATCGTGCGCACAATACATTTTCAATGTAAACTGGAAAAGCTAAATGTATCAAGAATCAAAGAGGATTAGAGGAAGTACAGGAAATAATAAACAAAGTGTAATTCTGATGACCAATGAAGTTTGTATACCAATTTGTTTGGGCTCGTTGTCACTAGTCCTTAATCCTCTTTGATAATACACTCACTTAGCCTTTAAACTTTACATTTCCCAAGCTAAGAGAACACAACATACTGAGTGTACGGTATTGCAAAACGCTAAATCCAACATTCATAACTTAAAATAAATATTTGTAGGTGTGAACTGTTGGTCACAATGACGTGCTCAATCCATGCGAAGCTCGCTGGGGTGTATCAGAGTTGGTTGAAAGTTAAGTGTTTATGAGAGAAGTCACATTCGGTAGTTCCCCTTAACTTTCGAGGCACAGAAACTGAGGAAACGGGAAAAAGGATACTGGTCCCAGAAGTATTTGAACAATGGTCTAAGAACCAAACCTTATTGTTGTCGTTGTTAATATTTTAGGGCTTGGGACATATTGGTCATCAGCCCCATGTAGTTGGGAGTGGGTTGAACGTTTCTGATATAACCTGTATGTATGTGATGACTATAGCAGTGTGTGTAACTGAATTAGGGACATCGATGTGGTTGATACTTCGGGACTTGAAGTACGGTACTATCCTGGAATTTGCCTGAATTTGAAGTTGAATTTATTTGAATTTATTGTTTCTCTTATGCAGGCCACTGAGGCTACAAAGCCTCTTTATGCAGCTCTCTTCATTCAGAGGGCGGTTAAATGCAATAGAATAAACAAGTAGTTCCGTGAAGAACTATAAATCCTATTTTCATATATACTACTTATGTTAACGGCCACTATGAACATACAAAATTTCAGTTTGATTGCTGTAATAGATTCGTAGATATTGAGAACCGACTAAATATTTCGGATGGTCGCCATGTTGGATTTTATATATGTAGCTCCTAGGGTTATGTACTGTTACATGAAGATTATTGTGTACGTGTAGCATTCAAATTTCAATCGCAAGATTAGGACACAAGAAGTAACATGGAGATTTTAAGATTTCGCACAGCTGCCATCTTGTGGTTATGGAAACAATTGAAATAAATTAGATGCCAGTGGATTAACATTCGTATCAGGATTTACTGTACCAAGTTAAATTTCGAGAATCGTCCATGTGAATAATTATACTTCGCGTCGCCGCCATGTTGGATTTGTGATCACCAGGTTATTTAAAGTCCTATAGGTGAACTTATGTTCATACCCCTATGAACATAAAGAAATTCAGTGTGATTGCTATAATAGATTCGTAGATATTCAGAGCCGTCTAAATATTTCGGATGGTCGCCATGTAGGATTGTTAAATGTATAGGTCATAGAGTCATGTACAATTAAAGGAAAATTATTGCGTAGGTTCATTATTCAAACTTTCACTTCGATCGCCTGATTACGACACAAGAAATCAAAACTTAATTTTAAAATTCGCACAGCCGCCATTTTGAGGTTATGCAAACAATTGAACAAAATTGGATACCAGTGTTTTACAATGTGTATAAACATTTCCTGTACCAGATTTCATTGCGTTTGGAACATTAAATCGCGAGAAAGTTCTATTAAATTTTTTAATTCGCTTGGCCGCCATGTTCGTTTTGTAGTTAACCGGTTTTTGAAAGTCTTACAGATGAACTTCTCGTTGTGCTCTTTATCTCCGTACAAAATTTCAGGGTGATACCGCTAATAGTTTCAGAGATATAGAATGCCGGTGAAATATTTCGCACATCCGCCATCTTGTGGTTATGTAAACAATTGAACGAAGTTAGATGTCGGTGCATTACAATGTGTATAAATATATACTGTACCACGTTTTATTGCGTTTGGTTGGTTAAATCACGAGAAACGTCTATTTAAAAGTCGCAAATTCGCGTGGCCACCATGTTGGTTTTGTAGTTACCAGATTTTCAATAGTCACATATGTGAACTTCTAGTAGTTCCCTTTATCACCGCAAAAAATTCCAGGGTGATATCGGGAATAGTTTAGGAGATATTGAAAGCTGGTGAAATATTTCGCACAGCCGCCATGTTGGTTTGGTGAGACGTAACAAAATTTGAAGGGCACGGTCGGGGTAGCCCGGAGTCGTGCTATGAACTTACCGAGTTTCATTTAAATCGCTCCAGCCGTATAGAAGTTATTAGGGGGACATACACACACCTCACACACACCTCACACAGACACACGGACAAAAGGTGATCTCATAAGCCTATTTTTTCAAAATTGAAAATAGGCTAATGAAGAAGGAAAAAACTTAACCTAAACATACAGTTGACAATAGAAGTTCTTGTTATTACATCCGTTCACCTTGAACATGATAATTGTATAGCCGATAGATTACAATGAAGGGAGTGTTTTATCGCTCTGATAGGAAGTCCTGAATACTGGTGCAATTTATATTTATTCCAGAGAATACTAGCTGAAATACGGAATGAACCTTTGCATTTTTAGGTTCTGTGATGAGGTATCTGGAGCATTTGTGCAGTGTGTCTATTCGCACGGTTATGTACTGATTGCATGGGAGTTAGTGTGCAGTAAATATAAGACGGAATTTTGAATTTTAGAATTTTTAACACAGTCAGAGCCATGGCATACTGTCTTCGTTCCTTTAACTTTAGCCATCCAATCTGGACGTAAAATGGAGTTATATGAGACTCTCTTGGTACATTGAGAACAAACCGCAAGCAAGCATTTTGCATTCTTTGCAATTTTGTATTGAGGACCTCTCCCATATCATGGTAAATAATAGATCCAGAGTCAAATATTGGTAATATCAAACTCTGTATCAGTATCTTTCGTACATTTTGAGGTAAATAGAAGCAAGTTCGCCTAATTTGATATAATAACGATGCAACCCTTTTCAGAATCATGCTTGTGTGATCCTGCCACGATAATCGAGAGTCAAAAATAACTCCCAGATTTCTTACTGCTGACTGGTACAGAACTGTTTGGGATGCAAGCTGTAAAGGTGGTACTGGGCCAGGTAGGGAACTGAGTAATTTGGTATAGCCGATGATGATCGGTTGCGTTTTTTCGAAGATAAGTATTAGATTATGATCGAGTGCGTTCTGAGATAGGCTTTGAATGTCACTGTTAATTAGGGCTACGTTCAAATGAATGGATTTCAGATCCGTGTGTAGATATAGCTGTAGGTCATCTGCGTACATATGATGTTGACAGAATTTAAGGACAGATGGAAGGTCATTTATATACACGGGGAACAGGAGTGGACCAAGGACCGAACCCTGCGGCACACCTGTTGTTACTTCACACCATTCTGAAACATTGTCATCTGCTAGGACTACTCTCTGACACCTGCCTGTTAGGTAAGACCTAAACCAGTTCGTTACTGACTTTGAAAGGCCCAGATTTCTTAATTTAACTAGTAGGAGCTCAGGGTGAACTCTGTCAAAAGCTTTGCTGAAATCGAATAAAGATAATATACTGTAGTTATTTCCTTCCGGTCCATTGCTAGACGAATGTCGTCTGTGACTTTGATAAGGGCTGTCGGAGTACTATGTTTTGATTTATATCCAGATTGGTTCGGGTTTAGGATATTGTTGGAATTTATATATTCATAAAACTGATCAAAAACAATCCGTTCTAACGCTTTCCCAATTGCACACAATATACTTATTGGTCTAAAGTCACTACAGTTTAAGGCGTTCGTGAATTTTGGTATTGCTTTGATGTTGGCTTTTTCCATTGTGTCGGATAAATACCCATTTGCAGGCTATAGTTAAATATATGCAATAAAACTGGCATGAGGAGGTCCATATTCCTTTTCAATAGCGTAATAGATATATGATCTGGTCCTATGGCTTTTGAAGTTATCCTAAATGTGGCTAAATGAATGTCCTCTGGGTATATATAGCCAAAATGAAATTCTTCCCGTCGGTCAGTAAATTTTTCCCTGTAGTTAGCAACAGTTGACAAAACTCTATTGCTGTCTACAACAGTTGATACGTTTAAATAATGCTTATTAAGCTCATCAGCGCTCATTGTTGGGTTATTGCTTTTGTGTCTGGATTTTCCAACACCGAGAGTTCTTACAGCTCTCCACAAAGCCGAAGAGTTTTTTAGCTGAATTAATTAGCGAATAAGTGTAACGTATCTTTGTATTACGAATAACTTGCTGGGTTCTGTTGCGTAAGCTTTTGTATTCTACAATGTCCTCGGGTTTCTGTGTTCTGTTGCACTTCTTTCTGACTCTATTTCGAGATTTTATTAGATCTTTTATTTCTGGTTGATCCAGGCAGCTGGTGCGTGCCTTACGTTAGCTGAACACACTGGGGCATGGCGATCATATATATCAATTAAAAATGTGTTGAAAGTTTCGACCTTCTCATCTATAGTTTGCTGCTCGAGAACAGTGTGCCATGGAACTGAGATGGCATCAGCCTTAAACCTTTCATAATTAAACCTGCTGAAGTCTCGAAAAGTTCGAATACCGGGCTTATATTTTGGAGTTGACAGGGTATATACTGCGTATATGAGATCATGTGCTGAGAAGCCAGAAACAGCTGTTTGGCCAAACTCAATCACTTGTTCATTGCAGTTGGATGCTATTAGATCCAGAGTAGAAGAGGAGGTTGCAGTGTGATGTGTGTCTTGATACGGGAGCCACGACAGATTGCAAGTATTTAGAGTTTCTACTATGTTTTTCGTTTCAAATGTAGCCGACCCAAAATGGGCATTGAAATCACCGGCTAATATTACATATTTATAACTAAAAATGTGTGAAAGCATGTAATTTAATAGTAGTTCCATAAAACCGACTTTGGGTGCTCTATAAACACAAATAAATAGCACTTTAGTATCTTTCAGGCAAATCTCTACGAAGAGGTACTCAGGTCTGAAATTCTCATTATTTGGGGATTTGCAGATAACCCGGCAATTAATGTGCTGTCGAACATACACTGCTACTCCACCCCCTTCTCTACGTTGTCTGTCATTGCGGTAGATATTATATCCTGGCAAGGTCACAGATGAATCAGTAATGGACTTATTGAACCATGTTTCTCTGACAGCGATTTTGTTCTCCAGTCATGAGATATGTGTCTTTATTTTGAATTTGATGAAAAATGCAGTTGAATTACGCCCGTTAAGTGTGACATGGGACTTACAATATGGATTTAATTGTGTAGGGCACCTGGACTGTGTATTTTTCTCAATTTATGTCAGTAGCTTATTATGCTATTTAACGTGGAGACTGGTTGAGGTCAATGTGCACCTCAGACAGTGAGAGTAAATGGACTAACGACAGTAGCAACAGTTAAATATTTTCGTATTTATGATAATAGGACCCATTTTTTCGTGTATTTCTATACATCGAATTTTCCATATCTCGAAGTAATTTGTATCTACGAGATATCAAAGTTCGACTTTACTTTATCTGCTATGACGATGGCCCCCACACGACGTGACGTGAGCTTTGATAGCTTCACGGGCAATCTCCAACTCTCCAGCATTCGACAATTGAAGCATTCAGAATGAGACGTTGTTAAATCACGTTCACTAAATTTTACAGGAGAGCTACTTTTCGTTTACAAATCAATTTTGAAATAAAACAAGTAGTTCCGTGACGAACTAAAGAGCCTACTTTTAATAAAATTTAAGATTCATGCCATTGATTTCGTCTACAATAATGACGAAATTAAGTTGATAATACTGACATTTCTAATTAGTTCGAATTATGTTTGAATAGTGTAGCCAAATAGAGCGCTACAGGCCGGACGTTTGTTTTAGACGAGTGAAAAATCCTAATGGAAGCCCGGAGGCGAGTTACTACAGTACCTGTGTTGTTATCAGCTGCCTCAAGCGGTCCGATGATTGACAAAGCTTTTTCACACTATTGCTAGGAGTACAGTCATTGGCAAATATAATGACGTTCTGTTCGTAACTACGCAACGTGTACTTCCACGTCACACAATACAGTACTTCGATGTGGACTGTACTGTCTGCTCAAGTCTGGAATTACATTACATCAAATCGGTGGTGACAAGTGTGAAGCGATAGGGTGAGAGAGTGAGTGTGTGTAGGCTCACCCGCAGGCTTCAAGGTCAAGGGCAATCGTCTAAAACAAATGTCCGGCCTGTACTGTTGGCAGCCCTTGTGACTGAATATATTCTTAGATCCATCTCTTAAGGTACAGAATGCACATACAAAATTTGGTTGAAGTTCAATGGATAATATGGACGTTAAATGCAGTTAGACATTGGATCTATCAGCGCACGTGTAAAATCATGTTGGGAGCAATTCCATGTATGTTGTGCTTAGAGCTAATCTGAAATATTATGATCTATTATTGTGCCAATTTTTGATGAAATCCATTTGTTAGTATAGAAGTCACATGCATTGGTCTCATCAGCAGGCTTAAATTAAGTTGGCAGCACTGACGTATATTAGTTACTCCAAATTAATTTAGTGTGTTAGGCACTATATGTGTGCAAAGTTTAGAGCTGTTGGCTTGCATATTTTCTGATATATTGGTATTAGGATAAGAAATAAAGAGAACATTTATCAACAGTTGGCGGCCCTAGTTACTCTGAAGAATACACATAGCCATATCTGTTATGGTACACATACTACATACGAAATTTGATTGAAATCGAATTGATAGTATGGAAGTTGCATCCATATAACGATATGACCTATTAGCAGCCATATAATCATGTTGGAAACACTGTCATGTATGGTCTCCTGGAAATTAAACTGAATTATTATTATCTACATTCTACAGTATATGTGTGCCAATTTTGGAATAGCTTCCGAGATATCCAATATGGAGCTCAAATTTCAATTGCAATCTTTTAGCAGTTGGTACCACTGACATCATTTTCAAATATGAGCTTGAGATATTCAGGTATAGATCTTTAATAATTAAATCTTTATGCCACCAGCTATCTCGTCCACTCTATATTCTTTTCAACCAAGCCATCAGTGAAGGAGTGTTTCCGGATTACTGGAAATCAGTCCATATCACCCCAGTGTTAAAGAAAGGCTCCAGGCAGAAAGTAGTTAATTACAGACCAGTATCACTAATGTCTATTTTCGCACGAGTCTTTGAATCAATTGTTCGGGACGAAGTGTACGCCCACGTGTCACCATTCATCACTGAATTTCAGCACGGCTTCCTTCCTAGGCGATCCACTGCTACCAACCTAGCAGTCTTCACTCATGATGTATCCACCTTTATAAATAACCGTGGTAGTGCTGATGTTATCTATACTGATTTCTCTAGGGCTTTCGACAGCGTACATCACAACCTACTGCTTCATAAAATTTCAAATTTTGGTATAACTGGTAATCTTTTACGTTTCTTCAAAAGTTACCTCTCAAATAGAACCCAATCTGTTATAATTAATAATAATAAGTCTAAATCTGTAAACGTTACTTCCGGTGTCCCTCAGGGATCTGTATTGGGACCTCTGCTCTTTATACTTTTTGTGAATGATATCCCTCGTATAATACATAATTCTAGGTGCCTGATGTACGCTAACGACCTTAAACTGTATATGCCCATCAGTACTATAAATGACTGTGAGTTGTTGCAAGAAGACCTACACCAACTCAGTGAATGGTGTGAAACATGGAAACTGAAACTGAATACTGAAAAGTGTAAAGTTTTGTCAGTTTCATTGAAACGTAACCTCCTACCCAGGTTTAATTATTGTATTAATAATGAAACGCTAGGTAGAGTGTCAACCATTAAGGATTTAGGGGTGACAATCACAAATAATTTCTCGTTCGATGAACATATTTCAAAAATATGTCGTGAAAGTTTCCGGATCCTGGGATTTTTAAAAAGAAATTGTTTAAATTATTTTTCGGACATAACTCTATCCAAATTATTTAAGTTGCCATGTCCTGTGGTTCGGATTCCACATAAAACGGAGGTCCCGTGGCTTATGATCGCGAGATTAACGGTCACGTTAAACTACAAGCTTCCGCTTCCAAATTATTTAAGTCACTCATTCGGCCTAAATTGGAGTACTGTAGTGTGATCTGGAATCCTTTTCACAGTAATAAAATTGACGCCATCGAACGTGTGCAAAAGAGATTTGTCAAATGGCTCTGTTACAGGGGTGGACGATCGTACCATAGAGCTGAGTATGAGAGTTATTGCAACGTGTACGGTCTTCCTCCACTGAGCAGTCGGCGCACAGTGGGAGACGTGAGATTCCTGTGGAAACTGGTAAATGGTGGAATTGACTCGAATCAGTTGCTAGCTGACTTGGGTTTTCACGTCCCTCAGAGAACCACCAGACAGAAGCACACGTTCGATGGGGGCAGATCGAGAATTAATGTACATAAAAATTCATGTCTGATCCGGTTGCAGTCAACATACAGCTTGATGGAGAGTAAAAGTGCTACTGATATTCACTTCGACTCTCTATCAACTGTTATGAGAAACATCTCGAGTGGGCTGTAAAATAGTGTGTGCATTTTGTGTTTTTTCTATTTGCGTTTATTGATTGATTGAACATGTGGTTGAATGAATGGTTGATTGAATGTACGAGCGACTGAAGTGAAGTAATGTTTTTTTTTTTTTTTAGATCCTCGAATGTCACTCTTATATTACTTTTTTTTTCCCAGTTTTTGATTTTTTCTTCTATCTTTCATTTTATGTTTTTGCCTTTTTCCGTTTACTGTAGATAGTTTTGTTTTTCCTGTAATTATTTCAATGTTTCTTGTACATAGGGATTGTATGAATGAATGCTTGAGATCGGATGTTTGAGTGCGTGTCTGTATGGTTGTGGTTGTTGATTTATAATAGACTAGTGTATTTCTATTTTTGTTCTTGTTTGCTGTTATTGTTTTGTTTATACTTGTACATTTTATTGTTAATTATTATATTGTCACTAGTGGATTCTATCTGTCTGACAATAAAGAATACATACATACATACATACATACTCATACCAAATTTAATTACGATCGCTGCAGCCGTTTAGGAGTTGATAGGGGGGGGGGGGACACACACACAGACAGACCGAAGGACAGACAGAAGGACAGACAGACACACATTTGCGCGGATCGATCTCACAAGTCTACTTTTTTTTTCTCATTTTTAGCCTACTTTTCACATTTTGCAAAAATGAGGAAAAAGTAGACTTATGATATCGATCCGGGAAAATGTGTGTCTGTCTGTCTGTCCTTCTGTCTGTCTGTCCTTCCGTCTGTCTGGCTGTGTGTGTGTCCCCCCTATCAACTCCTAAACGGCTGCAGCAATCAAAACCAAATTTAGTATGAGTAAAGATGTGAACCGGAATATCTCACGTCCATATTTGAAAATGACGTCAGTGCTACCAACTGCTGAGAAAACGCACTAGAAATTTGAGCTCCAAGTTGAATATCTTGCAAGGTAAGCATGGGAGCTATTCCAAAATTGGCACACATGTAGATAATATTATTTCAGTTTAATTTCCAGTAGGCCAACCATGACAGTGTTGCCAAAATAATTATAAGCCTTCTGATAGGTCCAATGTTTAAATGCACGTAACTTCTACACTATCAATTGGATTTCAACCAAATTTTGTATGTAATATCTGTACATAAACAGACATGACTGAGCGTATTCTTAAGAGCCACCAGGGCTGCCAACTGCTAATAATTGCTATCTCTATTTTTTTTAAATCAAAATACCAATATATCAGAAAGTATGCAAGCCAACAGCTTTAAACTATGCACACGTACAGTATATTCTGACATTTTAGATTAATTTGGAGTAACTTATATACGTCAGTTCTACCAACATGATTATAAGCCTGCTGATAGTACCAATTTTTAAATACATCTAACTTCTATACTATCAGTTGGATTTCAACCAAATTTCATATGTGCTATGTGTACCATAACAGATATGAGTATAAGTATTGTTAAGAGCAATCAGGGCTGCCAACTGTTAATAAATGCTGTCTATATTTTTTTACCCTAATATCAATATATCAGAAAGTATGCAAGCCAACAGCTCTATACTTTGCACACGTATAGCACCTGACATTCTAGATTAATTTTGAGTAATTAATACAAGGCAGTGCTGCCAACATGATTCTATGCCTGCTGATATGTCTAATTTTAAAATACATGTAACTTCTATACTAACAAATGGATTTCATCCGAAATTGGCACAACAAGATATCATAATATTTCAGATTATTTCTGACCAGCACACGCATGGTATTGTTGGCAACATGCTTTTACGCGTGCTGATAGATCCAGTGTCTAACTGCATGTAACGTCCATTGGACTTCAACCAAATTTTGTATTCTGTACCATAAGAGATGGAACTAAGAATATATTCAGTCACCAGGGCTGCCAACTGTAGTGCTCTATTAGGCTACATTATACCAGGTATATTTTGAACTAATTAGATATTTCGATATTACCAACTTAATTTCGTCATTATTCTAGATAGGTTCATATACTGTAGAATAATCATTGACATGAAAAGTAGGCTGTATAGTTCTTCACGGAACTTCTTGTTACAAAATGTGAAAAGTAGGCTAAAAATATCAATACAAACGACATGAATTTATTTTACTTGTAAGTTTGCAGGTCACAACATTGTGTCGAAGTGCTTCTCTCTATTAGACAGGCGTAGTTTGTGAGACAGCAAATTCTTTTTCTTTGACTTTACAACTTTGGACTTAAAATAAAAGTTGTTAGCCACTTGATTCTTAATGTATAGATTATTCCAGAATGTAATAGGCTACCTTTAACAAGTTATCATTGATACAATATACGACTTAATTTTCATATTCCATCTCTAAATTAGATTTTTCCCCTATGCAATACATCATGGATAAATTAATCCATGGCACGAAAATATCATTCCGTCTCTATACATCAACTTCCATATCATTCCATTTATCTTTGTGCTATAACATGTTCTGGCAGAGTAACATGTTGCAAAAGCGAGTGTTCAGCTTTCAGACAACATAAGAACATTTTAGCCTTTTCACTAAATGCTGCTTTGCGTTGGTAGTCACTAGTAGGATTTTATTCCATGCCTGTAACTTCAAATACACATGCATTTGAGGAGTCGCTTTTCATACCATTACTCCTCTGCTATTTTGAAATCTATAGTGAATTAAAACAAGAAGCAAGGACTGCAAGGAGCTTCAATAGCAGTAGCATCGCCAAGCATCTGACGTGGCATTTGCTTGACTTAACATCTTATAACTCGAAAAGGCAGACAAAACAGCTTCTGTCTCTAAAACTTCAGCTTATTTAACAAGGCATGCTCATTGTTGTATGATTGACTTAACTTTTTATGATCCGTAAATCTTTTAGCACCGTTAGAGAACTGGTATTCAGCGTGCATATCATGGTTGGTTAACTGAAATTCTCAAAACCTTGGCTCGACAACTTCATTTACATCATTAGCCTACTTTTCACATTTTGCAAAAATGAGGAAAAAGTAGACTTATGAGATCGGGCAAATGTGTGTGTGTCTGTGTCTGTCTGTCTGTCTGTACTTCAGTCTGTCTGGCTGTGTGTGTGTCCCCCCCCCCCTATCAACTCCTAAACGGCTGCAGCAATCGAAACAAAATTTGGCAGGACTAAAGATCTATACCTGAATATCTCACGGCCATATTTGAAAATGATGTCAGTGCTACCAACTGCTGAAACATCGCAATTGAAATTTGAGCTCCATGTTGGATATCATGGAAGGTATGAATGGGAGCTATTTCAAAATGGGCACACGTATAGATAATAATATTTCAGTTTAATTTCCAGGAGGCCATACATGGCAGTGTTGCCAAAATGATTCTATGCCCGCTGATAAGTCCAAATTTTAAATGCATATAACTTCTACACTATCAATTGGATTTCAACCAAATTTCGTATGTGCTATGTGTACATAAACAGATATGACTGAGCATATTCTTAGGAGCCACCAGGGCTGCCAACTGTTAATAAATGTTCTCATTTTTTAAAAATCCAAATACCCATATATCAGAAAGTATGCAAGCCGACAGCTTTAAACTATGCACACGTATAGTACCTGACATTCTATATTAATTTGGAGTAACTTATATATGTCAGTGCTACCAACATGATTCTAAGCCTGCTGAGAGGTCGAACTTTAAATACATGTAACTTCTATACTATCATTTGGATTTCAACCAAATTTCGTGTGTGCTATGTGTACCATAACAGATATGACTATGCCAATTCTTAAGAGTAACCAGGGCTGCCAACTGTTAATAAATACTGTCTCTAGTTTTGTTACCCTAATATCAATATATCAGAAAGTATGCAAGCCAATAGCTCTAAACTTTGCACACGTATAGTACCTGGCATTCTAGATTAATTTGGCATTACTAATACACGGCAGTGCTGCCAACATGATTCTAAGCCTGCTGATAGGTCCAATTTTAAAATGCATGTAATTACTATACTAACTAATGGATTTCATTCAAAATTGGCACAACAATAGATCAGATTATTTCTGACCAATACATGTATGTCATTGTTGTCAACATGATTTTTCGCGCGCTGTTAGATCCAATGTTTAACTGCACGTAACGTCCATGCTATCCATTGGACTTCATCCAAATGTTGTATTCTGTACCTTAAGAGATGGAACTAAGAATCTATTCAGTCACCAGGGCTGCCAACTGTAGCGCTCTATTTGGCTACACTATTCAAACATAATTCGGACTAATTAGAAATGTCAGTTCTCTATTAAGCTACATTATGCCAGGTATACAGTATTTCGAACTAATTAGAAATTTCGATATTACCGACTTAATTTCGTCATTATTCTTGATGGATCCATATAGATTAATCATTGGCATGAATCTTAAATTTTAAGAAGAGTAGGCTCTTTAGTTCGTCACGGAACTTCTTGTTTTACTTTTGAGAGGATCATTTTAAATATTGTTTCGTGTGTTAAAGTGGTTAAACAATGTACCGGATTGTGTTACTCGTGCGTAATGCTGGCGTAATATTGGCCGTAGGATAGATTGCAGTGCGATAAAATATCTAGTACCCTGTTTGTTAACTTCTAGTAATGATTTACTCTTTCACATTGGGAAATATAAAACATAAATTCGCTTTCCTGTCGGCTTTAGAAACCAATCTCCGCTCCGACAGTTGACAGAGCGAAATGGATTTTACAGTGGGAAAAGCACATCAAAGACGCACAAAGGGAAGCCTCAAGAGTAAGCATTAAATTGATATTGGATTCCTATTTTTCTCTTGCGTTAAGATGTAATCACACAGCTCTTCAACGCTACAGTTTTATATCATGACAAATCAGATTCTATTTGTACTATTTAAAGTTTCAATAAAGGTCTTGTCATTTAGAAATGGTAAAACCTGAGCCTGAGTATCACGTTACCAGGCATTCATGTCCAGCCTCTGGTTCGACATCAATCAAATTGTAGTTGCTACTTTATGTAGAGGGTCAGGACATCTTGGTTATCAGACCTATGTACTTGGGATAACCTGTGTTCCCGTGGTGACAATAACAGTGTGTGTAGATGTAATTACAGAGTCATCCATATATCGTGTCTTCGCTGCTGAGGCGGGGTTCCACTTGGCCGATTAGTAATCGCTTCATGCCTGTCGGAGCAGCGATTGTGCGTGGGGAAGGGAGTGGTCTGCGGCGATAAATGGTTTATTCAATAGAAATTAATACTTTTCAGTCAGTCAACACGAGTGTACCCAATTGTAATGGGTGTACAGTGTAGCCAGTGGAAGTAGTAACAGTTGCACGTGAACGGATCCGTCATTGCTCAAACAATGAGTTAAGTTCAATTTCAATTCCAACCTGACCTTTCACTAACAATCACAGATATCACACTAAACAAGCAAACTTGAAGGTCAATAACCATTAACCATATATTAGCAAACAATCACATATAAATAACAAATCTTGACAAGTTGCGCAAGTTTATAATAACTCCTGTAACCTAAATAAATGTACATAGGCTATTGTAAATACCACCACGTTGGTAGCATGCTGAGCGTCTATGCCCAAGATCGCGGGTTCAAACCCGGCCGAAGTCGTCGTTAAAAATCCCTCAGTATGCCTTCCTTCGGAGGGGAAGTAAAGCCGGCGGTCCCATGTCATAGATTTATGGCATGTTAAAGAACCTTTCACTAATTACACCTGTGTGAAGCTAAATTATATATATCGGTTAAGAATGTAAACAACGCTCTTAGGTTCCTACGTTCGTTGCCAGGAGCCGACTGCGGTGGTGTCTAGTAGCAAAGTTCTGAACTAGTAGTCGTTGACGGTGGCGTTTGGCGGAAAACGTAGGAACTATTTGAAACATTCAAAGTCTACAGTCCTTACTTGATTTAAAAAACAGATAACACACACTAATATAGTCCTCACAACTAACCCCGGTTATCAGACTGATTCTACACACACACAAAGTACAGGGGGTACATGACCACGTTGTCGCAGCCCCTAAACTAAGGAACCAACCAATCAACCAACCAACCAACCAACAGTAAATGGAAATGAAAGGAAATTAGAGAAATATTTAAAGTAGGAGAAAAGATTCAAGGAGAAATAATTTCAACTCTGAAATTTTGATGATGACATTGCCGTCTTAGCCGATTTACCAGAGGATTTGAATGCGTCTTCAAATGGTATGGTATGGACTCCGTTTTGAGGAAAATCAACAAATGTAAAACAAAGCTAATGGAATGCAGCCGAAATAAATCAGAAACCCCTATTGACGTCAAATTGGCAGGTGAAACGATAAAGGAAGTAGGAGACATCTGTTACGCAGGGAGCAAAATAGCCAGTGATGGTCGAAGCAAAGAGGATATAAAACGTAGGTTGGCTCAGGCAAGGAAAACATTTCTGCAGAAAAGGAATCTGTTTGCATCGAATATACCGTATATTTAGGTGTTAGGAAGTCATTTTTGAAAGCCTTTGTTTGGGGCGTGGCGCTCTATGGAAGTGAAACTTGGACTGTTGGCACAGCAGAAAAGAGGAGAATAGGAGCATTTGAAATGTGCTAACACAGGAAAATGATGAAGATTAGATGGATATTTAGAGTAATAAATGAAGAGGTATTAAGCCGAGTCAGAGAAGAGATAAGTTTCTGGCGATTGCTAATGCGTCCTATGACTACTGCAATAAGTATGTATTCAACCCACGAAATTCGTAGCATACGGTACTCCATAAGATTCACATCTTGATTGCTTCTTGTTCTTCAGCGTCCATTTCTCAATGTAAAGAGGAGTTCTGAGTAAGTAATATTTCTTAAATGTGTTAATGAATTACAGTATTTACTCATGGTTCCTAGATCAAACACCAAAATAACATATTTGGAAACTGCCTTCAATGGACACAAACGAGACTCGCAAAATTTTCCGTTAAACATAGGTTTCCGGTTAACGGAGGCAGGCCTATGTTAAAATAATTAAAACATGCGCATGCATATAATGGACATACTGAGAAAAAATCAAATGGTGTACATACCTTATTCAGTGTTGTATTTACAATTTCTGCTACGAATTAATACAGTACTGTACAAGCAAAACTTACAATGAACATAAAGACAGACTTTTGTTTGGTTGACAGCTCATTGAAGTGAGCATTGGGAAATGCTTGAGCACCAGGAAACAGGCAAATAATAGTACACTTTGACGTGTAAGGTGGAGAACATAAGAAGGAAGACTTTTTACACATTCCTTGTTAGCTACAGAACAACTGTTACAGCAGATAAGGTACACTTTCTCACGGTGCCTGAAATTTTTCTAAACACTGCATTCCATAACTTGGCAATTTTCCGATAAAATGCGTATGTTGATTTCTGTTGTCCGCGTAACACAGTTTCCGTTTAATAAAGGGTCCGTTGAAAGCAGGGTTTACTGTATATGCAATTAGGCAACTCTAAAATGAACATCTTCATACGTCCAAAAAAGGAAGGTCTATCAATTGAAGAACAGAATTCATAATTTCAAGCATCCGCTATTGTCACAACTAAAGATATATTTTAAGTTGACGAACTACAGGGTGATTTATATAAACGTGGTGCTTTTCAAAATAGCCCCACTTCCGTCTGATTGTAGATAGAAATTATGTTCTAAATATAAATAAACTCTATTTGATTCACTTAAAATCACAGAAGATGTTGTAGTTACCTCCATATTCCTATAGGCGGCTTCGGTGGCGTAGTTGGAAGCATGCTGAACTTCAATGCCCAAGATCGCGGGTTCGAACCCAGCCGAAGTCGTCGGATTCTTTAAGAGCGTTAAAATCCCTCAGTATGCCTTCCTTCGGAGGGGAAGCAAAGCCGGCGGTCCCACGTCATAGATTTATGGCATGAAAAAGAACCTTCCATTAACTACACTTGTGGAAGCTAAAATTTGTAGGTTAGTTTGATAACGTTCTATTAGTTCCAATGTTCGCCGCCAGGTGCTGACTGCAATGCCATCTAGTAGCCAAGTTCGCAAGCCAGGTGTCATGGACGGTAGCATTTGGTAGTAAAAGTAGGAACTACTTGAAACTATTGTCTGCAGTCCTTACTTGAATTAAAAACAGATAACACACACTAATACAGTCATCACAATTAACACCGGTTATCAGACAGATTCTACACACACACCCCAAGTAAACGGGGCTACATGACCACGTTGTCGCAGCCCCTTAACTGGGGAACCAACCAACCATATTGCTATAGGCACAACTGTACCTGTTTCCTGCAACTTGTGAGTGGCAATCATCTTGTACGGCCGTAGTTTCTCTACCTTGGCCGCCTATTGACACATGAAATACGAATATCTCTCTCCCTGAGATAAATGACGTAACTATTTATTAGGGGCCCGAAGCAAACAATTTCAAACAACTTCTGCCGAGTGTGCCAAACCAGATGTGCGATGCTTGACTAGATTCACTCAACAAAGATCCAGTTGATGGCAACTTTCTTACTTAGGAGGATCGCGCAACCCTTTCTCTCACCCAAGCGCCCTTTGCGTGGCAATGATGCCTTCGTAATCTAATAAGTTTTCAATAATAGGGCACGCTGAGGCAATGTGCACTGCGTCTTGAACGTATGTTCGGAATACAGTTACAACAAGCAAGCAACAAGCGGTATATATAAATCACCCTGTATTAGAATCGTATAGCAAATTCCAATGGTGAATTTATGTTGCTGCTATGTGTTGAAAATTACCAGAATGAAGGCAGCTAAAATCAAATCGTTTATAAAACATTAGCCTGTACAAACATTTAATTACACAGTGACAAATAGAGATATTTCAAAAGAGGGAACGGTTAGAGATGGAACATGGAGAAGCAGATCGGCAAACATTTCTTTGCTCACTCAGACGCTAAATCTTATAAAAGCAGAACAATTTATAATAAAATCATTAGTAATTGCAGGGAAAAATAAAAACGACGGGATGTATGAGGATAGAGAGCTAGAGAGAGAAAGAGAGAACGAGGATAGGGAGCCTGAGGGGTGAGCTAGACGAGTTACAAAGATTAAAGTGATGTTATATTATTATGTAAGATGCACTGGTAATATTTGCAAATAATTCTAGTAGGTACAATTTACCACGTAACAAGTGGCTTCGGTGGCGTAGTCGGTATCATGCTGAGCTTCTGTGCCAAAGATCACGGGTTCTAACCCGGCTGAAGTCGTCGGATTTTTTAAGAGCGTTAAAACTCCCTCAGTATGCCTTCCTTCGGAGGGGAAATAAAGTCAGCGGTCCCATGTCATAGATTTATGGCATATAAAAGAACCTTCCACTAATTAAATTTGTGTGAAGCTATATTGTAGGTTAGATTTCGTTGAAACGCTCTATCAAAGTTCCAACGTTCACCACTAGGTTTCAGTGACATCTGGTGGCGAAAGTTGGAAATACTTGAAATTCAACTGAACTTGTAGCTCATCCCATGGGTGTCCGCATTGAAGCAGCTACAGCCTCTGGCGAGTCGAACATATCCTTGGATACTCGCGGCACTAAAAGCCATACGCTAAATAAATAATTATAGCTAAATAAATAAATAAATAAATAAATAAATAACCACGTAACACAAAGTAATGTGCCCCTTGGAGGTAATAATAATAATAATAATAATAATAATAATATCGTATGGCCTCGGATGCCGGGTGCAAGCTTTGTAATTTGACACCCAGAGGGTAGCTTGCATGTCGAATTTCGTTATTCCTTGAATCACTATGAAAGTCAAGGAGGTTAGATATCTAAGCTCCGTGAACACTATAGCGCTTTCTAGTAGAGAAATTTTGCTATTATGAACACGGCCTACGGAATTCAAATGGGTTCTTTGACATGCCAACATCGTACGACATGCGTGTCGTATTTTTGCCGCCTTTCAAAAATAAAAACACTTACCACGGCCAGGAGCGAACTTGCAATCTTGGGGTTAGTAGACCGACACGCTATCCACTCACCCACCGTGGCAAGCTCCCCTTGGAGGTGAATCGTCCAAATAGAGTTTCTGTTCTGGTGTGCTGCCTGGAAAGGATCAAGCAGATTTCCTGATCGGTGTCTTCCCGTTTGCGACGATTCCCATTTGCGACGAATCATGAAGTGATCATTAAGCGTCCCATTTGCGACGAGCTATAAATTCTTATAGTCCTGAGTTTCCCGTTAGCGACGGAATGTTGACTAATTGCGACAGCACATTTAGTTTGAAATCTTGTCATTCTGTCTTACAGTAAATTCAATAATAATAATAATAATGTTATTGGTTTTACGTCCCTTTTAACTACCCTGGCTTTTAGAGACGCCGTGGTGCCGGAATTTTGCCCCGAAGGGGATCTTTAACGTGCCAGTAAATGTACTGACACGGCTCCCTCACATTTGCGCACCCTCAAATGCCAGCTGACTGCGCCAGGTTTCGAACCTGCAACCTTGGGCTCAGCAAGCGAGAAACAGTAAATTCAGTCCGGTTCATATTATATCTTTGTCAACTCGTCATTCTGTCTGTGTCTAACTTACTGTAGGTTCAGTCTGGTTCATATTCTATCTGTGACAACTCGTCATTCTGTATGTGTCAAACTTAGGTTCATTCTGGTTAATTATGGGGTTTATTTCAACTGAGAGAGGTAAACCTTGCATTACAAACGAGGGATATAGTTATAGGCGACTGAGGCAAAACAAAGACGAGGTTGTGATATGGTTGTGTGCCAACGAAAATAGAGGAAGCGAATGTTAACTTTATACTAAACATAATGAATTAGTAAGAGTGACTGATCATCATTCCTTTGTACGCTAATGGCAATATAACTCAACTGTCAAAACTCGATCTTCATTCCCTAGATGGCCATTCGACGCTAATGGGAATTCGTCGCAAATGGCACCGTCGCTGAAGCCACAGCACCGTCTGAGCATCAGGTCATGCCCCTGTTGCTCAACTTCCCAATAGCCGCGTCTGTACTCCATGGTTGTGTTGTGAGTGAGCCGAGTAAATGGACAGTACAAGAAACTGGCGAGGAAGTGGTTGGTTGGTTATTTGGTTGGTTTGTTGGTTCCACAGTTTAGGGGCTACGACAACGTGGTCATGTAGTCCAGTGTGTTTAGGGTGTGTGTAGAATCTGTCTGATTACCAGTGTTAATTGTGATGGCTGTATTAGTGTGTTATCTGTAATTGAGGTAAGGACTGCAGACGATCAATTTCAAGTAGTTCCTACTTTTTCTACCAAATGCTACCTTCAACGACACCTAGCTTTGAACTTGGCTACTAGATGCCACCACAACTGTTTCCTGGCGGTGTACGTTGGAACTTAATAGAGCGTTAATCATATCTAACCTACAAATTTAGCTTTGACAATTGTAGTTAGGGGAAGGTTCTTTTACATGCCATAAATCTATAACATGGGCCCACCGGCTTCACTTCCCCTCTTAAGGAAGGCATACTGAGGGATTTTTAACGCTCTTAAAAATCCGACGACTTCGTCGGGGAGGTGAAATGAGCAAATATAGTGTCGACCAATGATAGCATATAAGGCAAGGAAGCAGATAGTAGTGACAGCCCTAAAACGAGCGCTGGGCTCTCCCTAGGCGCTCTCGCCCGGTACGCATGACCTGGAGAACCTAGCATTATGTGACATAAAATACTAACTGCTCTCACTGCATTCCTCTCAACATGTCTGATTTTCTTTTCCTGTAGGCATTCAGTGCAAAGTCATGGTTTTCAAGTTGGTGTCATCTGCCACCAATCAGTAATGAGGGCTTTGTTTTTGTTATTGACATCGTGGTCATGTAACCCCGTGTAGGCCTACTTGGGTGTATGTGGAATTAGTCTGATCAACTTTGTTATTCTGATGGCTGTGTAAGTGTGTGTATTTGTAGTTCAGGTGAGGATTGGAAAGGAGGTGGCATTTGCGTCAAGAAGAAGTGGAGAAACCACGGAAAACAACTTCCAGGATGACTGAGGAGGGAATAGAACCCGTCTCTTCTCAGTTTTGCTTCGTAAGGCTGAGTGTACCCCGTTCCAGCCCTCAGACCAGAATTACATTTCTTGGCAGAGCCAGGAATCTAACCCGGAACTCTGAGGTGGCAGCCAAGAATGCTAGCCGCTACACCATGAGGTGGTCCCGATGAAGGCTAATATCAACTTAAGGGTGACGCTCGTTAACTCTTTAAGTGACAGTCAGAGTTTCGACCAAATTTGTAGGAATAAAGAGAACACAATACTTGAATTTCATACTTGTGGATACCAGTGCAGTGCTGCGAACCAAAGCAACCGGTAGTAATATTAAATAGACTGGCTGCGTGGCGCAGCCGTAACGTTTTCTCCTGCTGCTACCAAGGTCCCAGTGTCCAATCCTGGCACAGTCAGTTGGCATTTGGGAGTGCGCAAATGCGGGCAAATGCGAGGGAATTGTGTCATTAGATTTGATTGGTTGCTTGGTTCTTAAGTTTAGGGGCTGCGACAACGCGGTCATGTAGCCCCGTGTACTTTGGGTGTGTGTAGAATCTGTCTGATAACCGGTGTTAATTGTGTTGACTGTATTAGTGTGTGTTATCTTTTTTTAAATTCAAGTAAGAACTGCAGACTTTTGAATTTTTCAAGTAGTTCCTACTTTTGCTGCCAAACGCCACCGTCAACGACTACTAGTTCAGAACTTAGCTACCAGACGCCACCGCAGTCGGCTCTTGGCAACGAACGTAGGAACCTAAGAGCGTTGTTTACATTCTTAACCTATACAATTTAGCTTCACACAGGTGTAATTCGTGGAAGGTTCTTTAACATGCCATAAATCTATGACATGGGACCGCCGGCTTTACTTCCCCTCCGAAGGAAGGCATACCGAGGGATTTTTAACGCTCCTTAAAAATCCGACGACTTTGGCCGGATTTGAACCCGCGATCTTGGGCATAGAAGATCAGCATGCTACCAACTACGCCACCGAAGCCGCCTAATTAGATTTACTACAAGCATTGACTGCTCTCGCTGCATTCCTGTCAGCATGACTGATTTTCTGTTTTCGTAGGTATTCAGTGCAAGGTCACGGTTTACAAGGTGGTGCCATCTGCTGCCAATCAATAATGAAAGTGTATCTACAGTTTCTCGACAAGCGATTCCTCACCCACTCGAGGTAAATAATTACAATAACGTCATAGTGGAGGCCTGTCTGGGGAAAATGCCACGAGGGCAGTTGTGTGCCACGCCAGTGCCACGGCCTTTACTTAGTGAATCGGGGGTTGTGTGGGGAAGGTGTCGGTCAAGTCAGGGCTGCTAGCGAGGAAGATGTGGTAGTGGAGGTAGCGAGATGGCGGAAGGACGGGCAACCGTTGTGCGTGACATTAGTAACCAATAATCAGTAGCCATACCAAATCCTTCGAGTCGTACAACCTGCTTTTTATTATTTATTCTTTAGAAAGTGTGACATATCAAACACATCACTTGCCGCCCGCTGGAGCTGGGGTGGGTACTATTAAATAATTACATTACCAGGAAGGGGTTGCTTCCGCCTCCCACCTCTGATGTTGACCGCCTTTTTGCCATTCGCAACTTTTCTACAACTGATGTACTATTTTTTTTAAAGAAGAGGAAATCAGAATGTCCTTCTTGCCTTGTTTGACCCTTGGCTTATTATGACCCATTCCAGTTATAGTGCAGCGTTCTTAGAACAGGAGTGTGGTGGTGGACGGTGGTGGAGAGAGAAGGGTGGAGGTGGCCCAAGTCTGTCTTCTCCTCTCTAGAAAGAGAAGGTAGTGAGAGGAGAATCTGTCGGAAGTGGCGGTGAAGTGGCGGGACTTAGTCTGCCACGGAGTGGGTCTTGTCTTAAGCCGTGGCGCCACAGCCACCAGTGGCATGGCTGGATAGGCCTGTCTTAGACGAATAAGGTTCATATCTGTAAGAAATAACACGCACAGACTTCGTAATCGTGTGACCTACGCAACAGACAATCTAATTACACACCAGAAGTCGAATTCAGAGGCCAAGTGTTACCGTACTGCAGTACACCAAAATACTTGGGAATAACACTAGACAGAACTCTGACTTTTAAGCAGCATCTATCAAATGTGGCTGCTAAGGTCAAAACTAGAAATAATATACTTCAGAAACTTGCTGGTACATCATGGGGAGCTAATACTCAAGTTCTAAGATCCACAGCTTTAGCCCTATCGTATTCTGTTGCTGAATACTGCTGTCCAACCTGGATCAATAGTGTTCACACTAAGAAGATAGATGTGCAACTCAATCAGGCAATGCGAATAATCACGGGATGTATTCGGAGCACGAACACGCTATGGCTGCCTGTTCTCAGCAACATTCCACCTCCAGCCCTAAGAAGATCAGATGCTCTCCTAAATTTATGGGAAAACATTCAGCAGAATCCCCAGCTACCCATTCATCACGATATTGCACAAGCAGAACATCAACGCTTGAAATCAAGGAAACCACCATGGCGCACAGCAGTCAACCTTGAAGGATCCTCTTTCAATGTTAACAATTCATGGAAAATACAGTGGGAGCAGTCTTCAGTAATCAACAAACATCTAGTTGAGAGCCCTTCTAAGCGGATACAAGGATTCGACCTCCCCAGGCGACAGTGGAGGATCATCAACCGGATTCGAACTGGACAAGGCAGATGTGGTTACCTACTGCACAAATGGGGATGGGCTAGCTCTGCAAATTGTGACTGTGGTGCCGCCTTACAGACAATCCTTCACATTGTTGCTGACTGTCCTCTTCGAGCTTTCGAAGGAACGATAATAGACGTCCACCATACATCGAAGGGAGCAGTAGAATGGGTCAAACAACTAGACCTAGAATTATAAAATTGTACGAGCTTGTGACTGCACATTTGTCCATTCATTTTGTATATATATATGTAAAATCCATCCACATGCATTCTTCATACGATAAATAAATAAGTGTACAAATCACTGGGTGCCTTCCCCAATCCTCGATCTTAAGAACTACAATTCCACACACAGCTTATGCCATCGGATTACACTGGTTACCTGACACATACCATACACACATAAGTACATAGGCCGGATGACCAAGATGCCCGAAGTCACAAAATGAAGAAATAACAACAATTTATGGAAAGATATGGGGAGATGGAAGATTTGCAGCACAGGACAGATATTGTGATCTTATGTAAACTGAAACCTGTTTTCCCTCGCCAAGGTGCCTTCTATTTGTGTTTCTAGTGTCCTTGGGAAGCTGTACTCACTAATAACATGTAAAACATTGCTGCACACGGATTGCTGACTTTGCGTGAGTTGAAGCCATTAATACTGCCTGAATCTTCAGTCTTAGACGCATAGGGTTCATATCTATAAGAAATAGCACGCACAGTACATCATAATCGTGTAACTATTGTACAATATCTATCAGATGACGAGTGGTTAATTAACTGGACTACAGTACACCGATGGAAGCTATGATTGGATTAAGGGAACATTGTAATTATCCCAGTTTCATATCCGTACCTAATGACACGCCTGAAATCTAAATGCAAACACCCTCCTCACCAGTCACCCATTAAGTGAATCCGCATTGTTGCGTTCTTGGCTGTCACCGCGGAGGCCAGGGTTCAATTCCCGGCTCTGCCAAGAAATTTGATTCTTGTCTGAGGGCTGGAACGAAACGGAGTACACTCACCCTCGTGAGGAAAAACTGAGACGAGGCAAGTTCGATTCCCACCTCAGCCATCCTGGAAGTAGTTTTCCGTGGTTTCCCAGTTCTACTCCAGGCAGATGCTGGGATGGCTTCTAACTTAAGGCCACGGCCTCCTGCCTCCCAATGCTCACCTTAATTACAAATACACGCACTAATACAGCCATCACAATAACCAGGGTTATAATACAAATTCCACACACTCACCAAATTATACAGGGCTACATGATCACGATGTCATAAAACCCATAATAAATCATCATCATCATCATCATCAACAACAACAACAACAACAACAACAGAAACAACAACCATTATAAGAAGAGAGACGCATTTATTCTGTGACCATACAATAAAAATTACAGTCAGTCTGAAAGACTAGACGTTATATAATTTCAAATGACGCATGCTACAAATGCTACACTTGTTAGAAAGGCTCAGAAGCCCCATGACTCTTTCAACAGACTCAATTACCCATTAACTTACGCTTCCCGCGCGGGCACCTCTTTAAGGGTCACCCTGTATTTGAGTCTGCCATCTTTTACAACTCTTTAAGCGTCACCCATTATTTGAATCTGATATCTTGCAAACCTCTTCGAGGGTCACCCTGTATTTGATTGAATCTAACATGCTTTACAACTCGTTAAGTGTCACCCTGTATTTTGCTCTGACATCCTGCACACCTCTTTAGGAGGCACCCTGTATTCTTATCTGGCGTCTTGTATATCTCTTTAGGAGTCATCCTGTATTCTTATCTGGCATCTTGTACACCTCTTTAGGAGTCACCCTGTATTCTTTTCGCTTCGCTCGAAGCCCCAGGTCGCTCGACGCCCCAGGACTCTTTCAACAGACTCCATTAACCAATAACTAAGGCTTCCCGCGCGGGCACCTCTTTATGGGTCACCCTGTATTTGAGTCTGACATCATTTACAACACTTTAAGGGTCACCCATTATTTGAATCTGATATCTTGCAAACCTCTTTAAGGGTCACCCTGTATTTGATTGAATCTAACATGCTTGTGTACACCTCGTTAAGTGTCACCCTGTATTTTTCTCTGACATCCTGCACACTTCTTTAGGAAGCACCCTGTATTCTTATCTGGCATCTTGTATATCTCTTTAGAAGTCACACTGTATTCTTGCGTGGCATCTTGTACACCTCTTTAGGAGTCACCCTGTATTCTTGTCTGACATCTTGTGCACCTCTTTAGGAGTCACCTTGAATTCTTCTCTGTCATCTTGTACACCTCTTTATGAGTCACCTTGTATTCTTATCTGGCATCTTGTACTGTATTTTGCTCTGACATCCTGCACACCTCTTTAGGAGGCACCCTGTATTATTATCTGGCATCTTGTATATCCCTTTAGAAGTCACCCTGTATTCTTGTGTGACATCTTGTACACCTCTTTAGGAGTCACCCTGTATTCTTGTCTGACATCTTGTACTGTATTTTGCTCTAACATCCTGCACGCCTCTTTAGGAGGCACCCTGTATTATTATCTGGCATCTTGTATATCCCTTTAGAAGTCACCCTGTATTCTTGTGTTACATCTTGTACACCTCTTTAGGAGTCACCCTGTATTCTTGTCTGACATCTTGTGCACCTCTTTAGGAGCCACCCTGTATTCTTCTCTGCCATCTTGTACACCTCTTTAAGAGTCACCTTGTATTCTTATTTGGCATCTTGTATATCTGTTTAGAAGTCACATTGTAGGCCTATTCTTGTGTGACATCTTGTACACCTCTTTAGGAGTCACCCAGGATTCTACTCTGTCATGTACACCTCTTTAAGAGTCACCTTGTATTCTTATCTGACGTCTTGTATATCTCTTTAGGAGTCACCCTGTATTCTTATCTGGCATCTTGTACACCTCTTTAGGAGTCACCCTGTATTCTTTTCGCTTCGCTCGAAGCCCCAGGTCGCTCGACGTCCCAGGACTCTTACAACAGACTCAATTAACCAATAACATAGGCTTCCCGCGTGGCTGCATGACGTCACGCACTCGCCATCCTTTACCCATTAACTTAGGCTTCCCGCGCAGCTGCATGACGTCACAGTCTCCGTCTCCGTAATGCAACCGTCTCCGTCCAGCGTAACGTTGGACCCAAACCATAACGACGAAGTAGACAAGATCATTTGAAATGATAAAAAGAAATCGACAACAGCCTGTTTTTCAAGAAGTAAAGAAAGATAAAAACAAGTAGTTCCGTGAAGAACTATACAGTCTATATATTTTCATATATCCTGCTCATGTTAATTGTCTCTATCAACATACAAAATTTCAGTTGAATTGCTGTAACAGATTCGTAGATATTGAGAACCGTCTAAATATTTCAGATGGTCGCCAGGTTGGATATTTATTTTTGTACTATTACATTAAGATTATTGTGTACGTGTGGTATTCAAACTTAAATCGCATGATTAGAACACAAGAAGTAAACACGAGATTTTAAAATTACGCACAGCAGCCATCTTGTGATTATGCAAACAATTGAAATAAATTAGATGCCAGTGGATCAACATTTGTATAAGCATTTAACGTGCAACGTTTCACGGCACTCGGATAGTTAATTCGCGAGAAACCTCCATTTAAATATTTATAATTCGCGTCGCCGCCATGTTGGATTTGTGCTCCCCAGGTTACTGAAAGTCCTATAGGTGAACATATGCTAATAGTTTCTATGAACATAAAAAAAATCAGTTTGGTTGCTGTAAAAGATTCATAGATATTGAGAACCGTCTAAATATTTCGGAAGCTCGCCATTTAGGATAGTTATATGTATAGGACATAGAGTTATGTACCATTCAAGGACAATTATTGCCTAGGTTCATTATTCAAACTTTCACTTCGATCGCATGATTACGACACAAGAAATAAAAACTTAATTTTAAAATTTCGCACAGCCGCCATCTTCAGGTTATGTAAACAATTGAATTAAATTAGATTGCAGTGCATTACAATCTGCAAAATCATTTACTGTACCACATTTCACTGCGCTCAGAGAGTTAAATCACGAGAAAAGTCTATTAAAATATTTCAAATTCGCTTGGCCGCCATGTTCGTTTTGTACTTTACAGGTTTATGAAATATACATAGGTAAACTTGTATCAGTACCCTTTATCACCGTACAAAATTTCAGGGTGATATCTGTAATAGTTTCGGAGATATAGAATGTCAATGAAATATTTCGTACAGCCGCCATTTTGAGGTTATGTAAACAATTGAACTAAATTATACTCCAGTGCTTTACAATGTGTATAAACATTTTCTGTACCAAGTTTCATTACATTTGGATATTTAAATCGCGAGAAAAGTCTATTTAAAAGTCTCAAGTTCGCTTGACCGCCATGTTGGTTCTTTAGTCACCAGGTTTTTGAAAGTCTCATAGGTGAACTTTCAGTAGTACCCTTTATCACCGTACATAATTTCAGGGTGATATCGGTAATAGTTTCGGAGATATTGAATGCTAGTGAAATATTTCGCACAGCCGCCATGTTGGATTGGCGAGACGTAACAAAATTTGAAGGGCACGGTCGAGGTCGCCGGGAATAGTGCTATGTACTGACCGAGTTTCATTGAAATCGCTCCAGCCGTTTAGATTTTATTAGGGACACACACACACACACCTCACACACACACACACACACACACACACACGCACACACGCGGACAAAAGGTGACATCATAAGCCTATTTTTTCAAAATTGAAAATAGGCTAAAAAACTTACAGTCAGTCTGAAAGACTAGACGTTATATCATTTCAAATGACGCATGCTACAAATGCTACACATGTTAGAAAGGCTCAGAAGCCCCAGGACTCTTTCAACAGACTCCATTATCCATTCACTTAGGCTTCCCGAGCGGGCACCTCTTTAAGGGTCACCCTGTATTTGAGTCTGCCATCTTTTACAACTCTTTAAGGGTCACCCATTATTTGAATCTGATATCTTGCAAACCTCTTTAAGGGTCACCCTGTATTTGATTGAATCTAATATACTGTACACCTCGTTATGTGTAACCCTGTATTTTGCTCTGACATCCTGCACACCACTTTAGGAGGCACCCTGTATTCTTATCTGGCATCTTGTATATCTCTTTAGAACTCACCCTGTATTCTTGTGAGACATCTTGTACACCTCTTTAGGAGTTACCCTGTATTCTTGTCTGGCATCTTGTTCACCTCTTTAAGAGTCACCATGTATTCTTTCTGGCATCTTGTATATCTCTTTAGGAGTCACCCTGTATTGTTAGCTGGCATCTTGTACTGTATTTTGCTCTGACATCCTGCACACCTCTTTAGGAAGCATCCTGTATTCTTATCTGGCATCTTGTATATCTCTTTAGAAGTCACCCTGTATTCTTGTGTGACATCTTGTATACCTCTTTAGGAGTCACCCTGTGTTCTTGTCTGACATCTTGTGCACCTCTTTAGGAGTCACCCTGTATTATTCTCTGCCATCTTGTACACCTCTTTAAGAGTCACCTTGTATTCTTATCTGGCATCTTGTACTGTATTTTGCTCTGACATCCTGCACACCTCTTTAGGAGGCATCCTGTATTCTTATCTGGCATCTTGTATATCCCTTTAGAAGTCACCCTGTATTCTTGTGTGGCATCTTGTACACCTCTTTAGGAGTCGCCCTGTATTCTTGTCTGACATCTTGTGCACCCCTTTAGGAGGCACCCTGTATTCTTCTCTGCCATCTTGTACACCCCTTTAAGAGTCACCTTGTATTCTTATCTGGCGTCTTGTATATCTCTTTAGAAGTCACCCTGTATTCTTATCTGGCATCTTGTATACCTCTTTAGGAGTCACCCTGTATTCTTTTCGTTTCGCACGTAGCCCCAGGTCGCTCGACGCCCCTGGACTCTTTCAACAGACTTCATTAACCATTAACTTAGGCTTCCCGCGTGGCTGCATGACGTCACGCACTCGCCGTCCTTTACCCATTAACTTAGGCTTCCCGCGCGGCTGCATGACGTCACAGTCTCCGTCTCCGTAACTCAACCGTCTCCGTCCAGCGTAACGTTAGACCCAAAGCATAACGACGAAGTCGACAAGATCATTTGAAATGATAAAACGCAATGTTAAATTGGAGAAGAAGATGCACCAGAGAGAGAAATTTTCAAAATAAAGGTATTTGGAATGGAAGGACTCCAAGGAAGGCAATATAAGAAAACAGGCTCAAAATGGTCGGAAGAGAGAAAGAAGTCACACAACGAAAAGATGAAGGAGCACTGGAGGAAGAGGAAAGAACAACAAAGGACTAAACATTGAAATTGGTGCGTGGTCCTCAGAAGACCCTTACGGAAAAAGAAGAAAGAAGAAATAAACAGCTTGTTGCTGTTGTTTTTCATTTTGTGAGTTGGGCATTGTGGTCATTTAGCCACGTGTATTCGGGTGTTAAATACATATTCAAGTAATAATAGCAATAATGAGGATTTTGTCTGTTAACCTGTGTTATTGTGGTGTGTCTATCAGCGTGTGTATTTTCAATTGAGGCGGGGATAGGAATGGACGTAGTCATCGTTTTAACTTAGGAACCATCCCAGCATTTGCCGGGAAACCACGGAAAACATTTTCTAAGATGGTTGAGGAGGGAATCCATCCCACCTTTTTTTTCAGTTTTTCCTCACGAAGCTGAGTGTACCCCATTCCAGTCCACAGACCAGAATTAAATTAATTTGGTAGAGACGAGAATCAAAACTGGACGTCTGGGGCTGGGGAGTCGTAAAGCCCTATATTGCCAATGTTAAAATGACAATATCAATGCCCCGTTTTCTCAGCATCTATTAGATATATCAATGTATACTTTTTATTTACAGACTATTTATTGGTTCTTCCTCAGTGCACTGATCCTCATTCATTATGGAGAACTTAAATAGATTAAAAAAAAATTTTTTAGTGAACTTCTAAATTTTTCATTAAATATTTGGAGATTTTATTTTTTTAAACCTATCTACTTGAGCAATTTGAATCTTCAAGGATCCACAGTATCAGTGTGTAATATACATTATATTGAAAAATAATTATGGAGATACCACCAGTAGTTCCTGAGAAAACGGGGCATTTATTTGGAAAAATGAAATTTTGAGAAAATCGATTTTAAAGTACGAGTTCCATATAAACTAGCAGATATCATAAATTATTCACTTCAAAATCCTCCTGGTTGGTAATCATCATCATCTCCATCTTTATCACCAACTGCTTCTCTCCTTCTTTTGGATCTGGCCTGTTTGGTCATGTTTGTTGCATCAATTTCCGCTTTCATAATTCGCTCTCTGTCCAACGCCCTGACACTGTTTATAGTATTGAAACCTGCTGGCAAACCAAGATCTTCCATTACTTGTAGTCTTGCAGTATGTCCATCATTAAATGTAAGAACTGCATCATACACACCCAACTGCAGTGTTGCCATACCCACAAATACATTTTTGGGGATTCTAGACCATACAATGTTATTGAAAGACTCATTTGTGTTTCGAGTTTTCCCTTCTAACACTTCTTTAGTAACTTCGGGTGGGCTAGATCCTTAAACACAGGCTTGATGGCAAGCATAACAGCCTTTGCTATTGCATATTTGTGTGTAAATGTACCCAATGTACCAGCTTCTTTGGCCTTCAAGTATTTACACCAGTTCTGGGAATAAAAGTTGTGAATCGGCTCAGAATCTGTGGAGACTATATGAAAATAAATAGCCCAAACTGATTTCTTCATGCCATCCAAATTATCTGAGTTGCTCATGATAGCCATGCCATAATAGCTTGTGAGCTCATCAATGGTTTTGTCTGTCAGTCGACGCTTGATGGTCAAACCATCGGATAGAATGGTTTTGCCAAGCTGTTGTCGCAAGTTCCTCAAACGTCTGCCCATCCTCTTTTGAACGTGATTGATACATTCTAATTTTGTAACTGTCAAATCACCATAAGGCATCCTCTCTGACACTGTCTTATAAGTTTTGGAGTCACCATCTCCAAGTAATTGCACATAGCGAACACGCCGCTCTTCTTCAGAACGCTGAAATATTTTTAGTGCAGAAGCAGCTTCCATGCCCCCACTTGTTCCTTCGTAGTTCTTGGTGCATGATTCCTTGTGTTTCAATATCTTTGTATTGTCTTTGCCAGCATGAACACAACCCTGACAGTATTTGGTCATAGGCACTACATCTAGAACTTTACCATTGTCAATGCCAATACCAGAAGCACAGGAATTTTTCGACTGAAAACCCCTCCTTTGCCAAGACCCATCATAAGATATAGCTAAGTCAGTACTGTTATCATTTTCTACTACAGATTCACTTGTAGCAACCTTCATTGAGTCTTCAGCAATCTTCTTTACACTTTTCCCTACCACTGATGTGCAACGAATAACATTAGTTGGTGGGTTGGGAAGATTTAGCATACCACACATAACTTTGCCAGCTGAGAAACCCTTTCCTATACATCTGAGTGCATAAAACAACCTCAAATTATTTTCAAACAGCTGTGTTTTCTCTGTTTTCTCTGATGTATAAAAACACTCCATGCTTTTACAATTGGTGCAGTTTATTGTAAGGTTAGTTACCAGGCCATTTCGTTTTGAAGCATTTTCACAGAGTTTCACTTTCCTCCCACAAATATTACAACTAACAGTGTCACTCAAAACTGAATTCAAAATATTAAAACTAATTAATATGTTAATATTTGTTTCATCTTCATTGATGTCAATATACTTTTCTCCTATGTTATGCAGTTTCCTTTTAGAAGCACTGGGTGGAGATTGAACATTTTCACTTGGATTGTTCAACATAACATTTTCACCTTGTTCAGCATCTACATCATGCTGTATCCATGGAAAAACACAAAATGAGGAGCACAATATATAACAAGATGTTCAGTAAAGAACATATAGCCTACTTTCTCCTAAATGCATGGGTATTGTTATAACTCTTTGTCCTTTTCAAGGAGTATAATTGAATGTTGGTTGTAGTAGCTTGTTGAAATACAACGTGCTATAGGGATATTAAACATGAATATGAGGTGCCCTTTGCTAGTGCTACCTCTGTAAAAAAAAATCATACAATTCGGTTTCACCGCGTTTGAATTGATCCGGGGAATGGATTTGCACACATACATGGCCGCTATTTGCAAACTATTGGGCTGATGACCTTGTAGTCAGTCATAAGATGCTTTCCACAAAAAGGCATGTTGTTGCAAAATCCGGTAGAGATCAAATTATTAGGATGGTCGAAATTTGATTTAAGCTTTTAACATTTGGGTGGCCGACATTCCGTTTCCGTCAAGATGGCGGCGATATGAAACATGACACTGAGGTGCCTTTTGCTAGTGCTACCTCTGTACCAAATTTCGTTCAATTCGGTTTCACCGTGTTTGAATTGATAGGGAGAATCGATTTGCACACATACTTGGCCACCATCTGCAAACTATTGGGCTGATGATCTAGCAGTTTGGTCAGAATATGCTTCCCACATAAAGATTTGTTGTTGCAAAATTTGGTAGAGACTAGATTATTAGGTTGGTCGTAATTACATTTTAGCCTTTAACATTTGGGTGGCCGCGATTACGTTTCCGTCAAGATGGCGGTGATATAAAACATGACACTGAGGTGGCCTTTTCTAGTGCTACCTCTGCACCAAATTTCATTCCATTCGGTTTCACCGTGTTCGAATTAATAGGGGGAATCGATTTTCACACAAAGATGGCCGCCATCCGCAAAATATTAGGCTAATGACCCATTAGTTTGGTCAAAGGATGCTCCCTCCATAATGGTATGTTGATGCAAAATTTGGTAGAGATCGGATGATTACGTTAATCGTAATTTGATTTAAGCTTTGAATATTTGTGTGGCCGCCATTACGTTTCCGTCAAGATGGCGGCGATATAAAACATGACACTGAGGTGCCCTTTGCTAGTGCTACCTCTGTACCAAATTTCATTCCATTCGGTTTCACCGTGTTCGAATTAATAGGGGTAATCGATTTTGACACAAAGATGGCCGCCATCCGCACACTATTAGGCTAATGACCTATTAGATTTGTCAAAGGATGATTCCTCCATAAAGGTATGTATGTTGCAAAATTTGGTAGAGATCGGATGATTAGGTTAGTCGTAATTTGATTTAAGCTTTGAACATTTGTGTGGCCGCCATTACGTTTCCGTCCAGATGGTGGTGAAATAACACATGACACTGAGGTGCCCTTTGCTAGTGCTACCTCTGTACCAAATTTCATTCCGTTCGGTTTCACCGTGTTCGAATTAATAGGGGTAATCGATTTTGACACAAAGATGGCCGCCATCCGCAAACTATTAGGCTAATGACCTATTAGATTTGTCAAATGATGCTCCCTTCATAAAGGTATGTTGTTGCAAAATTTGGTAGAGATCGGATGATTAGGTTAGTCGTAATTTGATTTAAGCTTTGAACATTTGTGTGGCCGCCATTACGTTTCCGTCAAGATGGCGGCGATATAAAACATGACTCTGGGGTGCCCTTTGTTAGTACTACCTCTGTACCAAATTTCGTTCCATTCGGTTTCACCGTGTTCGAATTAATAGGGGCAATCGAGTTTCACACAAAGATGGCCGCCATCCGCAAACTATTAGGCTGATGACCTATTAGGTTGGTCAAAGATTGCTGCCCCCATAAAGGTATGTTGTTGCAAAATTTGGTAGAGATTGGATGATTAGATTAGTCGTAATTTGATTTAAGCTTTGAACATTTGTGTGGCCGCCATTACGTTTCCGTCAAGATGGCGGCGATATAGAACATGACACTGAGGTGTCCTATGCTAGTGCTACCTTTGTACCAAATTTCGTTCAATTTGCGCTCACCGTGTTCGAATTGATAGGGAGGGGGGCAGACATTCAGAGTACACACACACACACACACACACACACACACACACAGAGAATCACACACACACACACATACACACACACAGACAGACACACTTTTTTTTCGCCCTGTAGTGAACTCATAAGTCTACTTTCATTTTTTGCAAAAATCGAAAGTAGGCTAAAAATAGAAATAAATCAAAGACATTACCACTTGTTTACATTCAAACACAAGCTAACTGCTCCAAGCCGACGCCATATTGAATTAACAGAATAACCAACTGATGTATCAGAATTTCCCTTAAAATTTAAGCCAAACCACAGCCTTCTAGACCAAATAGTTCCTGAGATATGCTGTTTATAAAACCTTGCAAGATTTTTTAAAGAAGAATTACGATTACAGTAATATATATAAAAAGGAATTAAAAACAAGATGTTCAGTAAAGAACATATAGCCTACTTTCTCCTAAATGCATGGGTATTGTTATAACTCTTTATTCTTTTCAAGGAGTATAATTGAATGTTGGTTGTAGTAGCTTGTTGAAATACAACGTGCTATAGGGATATTAAACATGAATATGAGGTGCCCTTTGCTAGTGCTACCTCTGTAAAAATATTCATTCAATTCGGTTTCACCGTGTTTGAATTGATCTGGGGAATGGATTTGCACACATACATGGCCGCCATTTGCAAACTATTGGGCTGATTACCTTGTAGTCAGTCATAAGGTGCTTTCCACAAAAAGGCATGTTGTTGCAAAATCCGGTAGAGATCAAATTATTAGGATGGTCGAAATTTGATTTAAGCTTTTAACATTTGGGTGGCCGTCATTCCGTTTCCGTCAAGATGGCGGCGATATAAAACATGACACTGAGGTGCCTTTTGCTAGTGCTACCTCTGTACCGAATTTCGTTCAATTCGGTTTCACCGTGTTTGAATTGATAGGGGGAATCGATTTGCACACATACTTGGCCACCGTCTGCAAACTATTGGGCTGATGATCTAGCAGTTTGGTCAGAATATGCTTCCACCATAAAGATTTGTTGTTGCAAAATTTGGTAGAGACTACATTATAAGGTTGGTCGTAATTACATTTTAGCCTTTAACATTTGGGTGGCCGCGATTACGTTTCCGTCAAGATGGCGGTGATATAAAACATGACACTGAGGTGGCCTTTTCTAGTGCTACCTCTGCACCAAATTTCGTTCCATTCGGTTTCACCGTGTTCGAATTAATAGGGGGAATCGATTTTCACACAAAGATGGCCGCCATCCGCAAAATATTAGGCTAATGACCCATTAGTTTGGTCAAAGGATGCTCCCTCCATAATGGTATGTTGATGCAAAATTTGGTAGAGATCGGATGATTAGGTTAATCGTAATTTGATTTAAGTTTTGAATATTTGTGTGGCCGCCATTACGTTTCCGTCAAGATGGCGGCGATATAAAACATGACACTGAGGTGCCCTTTGCTAGTGCTACCTCTGTACCAAATTTCATTCCATTCGGTTTCACCGTGTTCGAATTAATAGGGGTAATCGATTTTGACACAAAGATGGCCGCCATTCGCAAAGTATTAGGTTAATGACCTATTAGATTTGTCAAAGGATGATTCCTCCATAAAGGTATGTATGTTGCAAAATTTGGTAGAGATCGGATGATTAGGTTAGTCGTAATTTGATTTAAGCTTTGAACATTTGTGTGGCCGCCATTACGTTTCCGTCCAGATGGTGGTGAAATAACACATGACACTGAGGTGCCCTTTGCTAGTGCTACCTCTGTACAAATTTCATTCCGTTCGGTTTCACCGTGTTCGAATTAATAGGGGTAATCGATTTTGAAACAAAGATGGCCGCCATCCGCAAACTATTAGGCTAATGACCTATTAGATTTGTCAAATGATGCTCCCTTCATAAAGGTATGTTGTTGCAAAATTTGGTAGAGATCGGATGATTAGGTTAGTCGTAATTTGATTTAAGCTTTGAACATTTGGGTGGCCGCCATTACGTTTCCGTCAAGACGGCGGCGATATAAAACATGACACTGGGGTACCCTATGCTAGTGCTACCTCTGTTCCAAATTTCATTCCATTCGGTTTCACCGTGTTCGAATTAATAGGGGTAATCGATTTTGACACAAAGATGGCCGCCATCCGCAAACTATTAGGCTAATGACCCATTAGATTTGTCAAAGGATGCTCCCTCCATAAAGGTATGTTGTTGCAAAATTTGGTAGAGATCGGATGATTAGGTTAGTCGTAATTTGAATTAAGCTTTGAACATTTGTGTGGCCGCCATTACGTTTCCGTCAAGATGGCGGCGATATAAAACATGACTCTGGGGTGCCCTTTGTTAGTACTACCTCTGTAACAAATTTCGTTCCATTCGGTTTCACCGTGTTCGAATTAATAGGGGCAATCGAGTTTCACACAAAGATGGCCGCCATCCGCAAACTATTAGGCTGATGACCTATTAGGTTGGTCAAAGATTGCTGCCCCCATAAAGGTATGTTGTTGCAAAATTTGGTAGAGATCGGATGATTAGATTAGTCGTAATTTGATTTAAGCTTTGAACATTTGTGTGGCCGCCATTACGTTTCCGTCAAGATGGCGGCGATATAGAACATGACACTGAGGTGTCCTATGCTAGTGCTACCTATGTACCAAATTTCGTTCAATTTGCGCTCACCGTGTTCGAATTGATAGGGAGGGGGGCAGACATTCAGAGTACACACACACACACACACACACACACACAGACTCACACACACACACATACACACACACAGACAGACACACTTTTTTTTCGCCCTGTAGTGAACTCATAAGTCTACTTTCATTTTTTGCAAGAATCGAAAGTAGGCTAAAAATAGAAATAAATCAAAGACATTACCACTTGTTTACATTCAAACACAAGCTAACTGCTCCAAGCCGACGCCATATTGAATTAACAGAATAACCAACTGATGTATCAGAATTTCCCTTAAAATTTAAGCCAAACCACAGCATTCTAGACCAAATAGTTCCTGAGATATGCTGTTTATAAAACCTTGCAAGATTTTTTAAAGAAGAATTACGATTACAGTAATATATATAAAAAGGAATTAAAAACAAGATGTTCAGTAAAGAACATATAGCCTACTTTCTCCTAAATGCATGGGTATTGTTATAACTCTTTATCCTTTTCAAGGAGTATAATTGAATGTTGGTTGTAGTAGCTTGTTGAAATACAACGTGCTATAGGGATATTAAACATGAATATGAGGTGCCCTTTGCTAGTGCTACCTCTGTGAAAATATTCATTCAATTCGGTTTCACCGTGTTTGAATTGATCTGGGGAATGGATTTGCACACATACATGGCCGCTATTTGCAAACTATTGGGCTGATGACCTTGTAGTCAGTCATAAGGTGCTTTCCACAAAAAGGCATGTTGTTGCAAAATCCGGTAGAGATCAAATTATTAGGATGGTCGAAATTTGATTTAAGCTTTTAACATTTGGGTGGCCGTCATTCCGTTTCCGTCAAGATGGCGGCGATATAAAACATGACACTGATGTGCCTTTTGCTAGTGCTACCTCTGTACCAAATTTCGTTCAATTCGGTTTCACCGTGTTTGAATTGATACGGGGAATCGATTTGCACACATACTTGGCCACCGTCTGCAAACTATTGGGCTGATGATCTAGCAGTTTGGTCAGAATATGCTTCCCACATAAAGATTTGTTGTTGCAAAATTTGGTAGAGACTAGATTATTAGGTTGGTCGTAATTACATTTTAGCCTTTAACATTTGGGTGGCCGCGATTACGTTTCCGTCAAGATGGCGGTGATATAAAACATGACACTGAGGTGGCCTTTTCTAGTGCTACCTCTGTACCAAATTTCGTTCCATTCGGTTTCACCGTGTTCGAATTAATAGGGGGAATCTATTTTCACACAAAGATGGCCGCCATCCGCAAAATATTAGGCTAATGACCTATTAGTTTGGTCAAAGGATGCTCCCTCCATAATGGTATGTTGATGCAAAATTTGGTAGAGATCGGATGATTAGATTAATCGTAATTTGATTTAAGCTTTGAACATTTGTGTGGCCGCCATTACGTTTCCGTCAAGATGGCGGCGATATAGAACATGACACTGAGGTGTCCTTTGCTAGTGCTACCTTTGTACCAAATTTCGTTCAATTTGCGCTCACCGTGTTCGAATTGATAGGGGGGGACAGACATTCAGAGTACACACACACAAACACACAGACACACACAGACTCACACACACACAGACACACACACTTTTTTTCGCCCTGTAGTGAACTCATAAGTCTACTTTCATTTTTTGCAAAAATCGAAAGTAGGCTAAAATTAGAAATAAATCACAGACATTACCACTTGTTTACATTCAAACACAAGCTAACTGCTCCAAGCCGACGCCATATTGAATTAACAGAATAACCAACTGATGTATCAAAATTTCCCTTAAAATTTAAGCCAAACTACAGCATTCTAGACTAAATAGTTCCTGAGATATGCTGTTTATAAAACCTTGCAAGATTTTTTAAAGAAGAATTACGATTCCAGTAATATATATAAAAAGGAATGAAAAACAAGATGTTCAGTAAAGAACATATAGCCTACTTTCTCCTAAATGCATGGGTATTGTTATAACTCTTTGTCCTTTTCAAGGAGTATAATTGAATGTTGGTTGTAGTAGCTTGTTGAAATACAACGTGCTATAGGGATATTAAACATGAATATGAGGTGCCCTTTGCTAGTAAAAATATGTAAAAATATTCATTCAATTCGGTTTCACCGTGTTTGAATTGATCTGGGGAATGGATTTGCACACATACATGGCCGCTATTTGCAAACTATTGGGCTGATGACCTTGTAGTCAGTCATAAGATGCTTTCCACAAAAAGGCATGTTGTTGCAAAATCCGGTAGAGATCAAATTATTAGGATGGTCGAAATTTGATTTAAGCATTTAACATTTGGGTGGCCGTCATTCCGTTTCAGTCAAGATGGCGGCGATATAAAACATGACACTGAGGTGCCTTTTGCTAGTGCTACCTCTGTACCAAATTTCGTTCAATTTGTTTCAACGTGTTTGAATAGATAGGGGGAATCTATTTGCACACATACTTGGCCACCATCTGCAAACTATTGGGCTGATGATCTAGCAGTTTGGTCAGAATATGCTTCCCACATAAAGATTTGTTGTTGCAAAATTTGGTAGAGACTAGATTATTAGGTTGGTCGTAATTACATTTTAGCCTTTAACATTTGGGTGGCTGCGATTACGTTTCCTTCAAGATGGCGGTGATATAAAACATGACACTGAGGTGGCCTTTTCTAGTGCTACCTCTGTACCAAATTTCATTCCATTCGGTTTCACCGTGTTCAAATTAATAGGGGGAATCTATTTTCACACAAAGATGGCCGCCATCCGCACAATATTAGGCTAATGACCTATTAGTTTGGTCAAAGGATGCTCCCTCCATAATGGTATGTTGATGCAAAATTTGGTAGAGATCGGATGATTAGGTTAATCGTAATTTGATTTAAGCTTTGAATATTTGTGTGGCCGCCATTACGTTTCCGTCAAGATGGCGGTGATATAAAACATGACACTGAGGCGCCCTTTGTTAGTGCTACCTCTGTACCAAATTTCATTCCATTCGGTTTCACCGTGTTCGAATTAATAGGGGTAATCGATTTTGACACAAAGATGGCCGCCATCCGCAAACTATTAGGCTGATGACCTATTAGTTTGGTCAAAGGATGCTGCCCCCATAAAGGTATGTTGTTGCAAAATTTGGTAGAGATCGGATGATTAGGTTAGTCGTAATTTGATTTAAGCTTTGAACATTTGTGTGGCCGCCATTACGTTTCCGTCAAGATGGCGGCGATATAAAACATGACACTGAGGTGTCCTATGCTAGTGCTACCTTTGTACCAAATTTCGTTCAATTTGCGCTCACCGTGTTCGAATTGATGGGGGGGACACACATTCAGAGTACACACACTCACACACACACACACACACACACACACACACACACACACACACACACACACACACACACATACACAGACTTACACACACACACACACACACACACACACACACACACACACAGACAGACACATTTTTTTCGCCCTGTAGTGATCTCATAAGTCTACTTTCATTTTTTTGCAAAAATCGAAAGTAGGCTAAAAATAGAAATAAATCAAAGACATTACCACTTGTTTACATTCAAACACAAGCTAACTGCTCCAAGCCGACGCCATATTGAATTAACAGAATAACCAACTGATGTATCAGAATTTCCCTTAAAATTTAAGCCAAACCACAGCCTTCTAGACCAAATAGTTCCTGAGATATGCTGTTTATAAAACCTTGCAAGATTTTTTAAAGAAGAATTACGATTACAGTAATATATATAAAAAGGAATTAAAACAAGATGTTCAGTAAAGAACATATAGCCTACTTTCTCCTAAATGCATGGGTATTGTTATAACTCTTTGTAATTTTCAAGGAGTATAATTGAATGTTGGTTGTAGTAGCTTCTTGAAATACAACGTGCTATAGGGATATTAAACATGAATATGAGGTGCCCTTTGCTAGTGCTACCTCTGTAAAAAAAAATCATTCAATTCGGTTTCACCATGTTTGAATTGATCTGGGGAATGGATTTGCACACATACATGGCCGCTATTTGCAAACTATTGGGCTGATGACCTTGTAGTCAGTCATAAGATGCTTTCCACAAAAAGGCATGTTGTTGCAATATCTGGTAGAGATCAAATTATTAGGATGGTCGAAATTTGATTTAAGCTTTTAACATTTGGGTGGCCGTCATTCCGTTTCCATCAAGATGGCGGCGATATAAAACATGACACTGAGGTGCCTTTTGCTAGTGCTACCTCTGTACCAAATTTCGTTCAATTCAGTTTCACCGTGTTTGAATTGATAGGGGGAATCGATTTTGACACAAAGATGGCCGCCATCCGCAAACTATTAGGCTAATGACCTATTATATTTGTCAAACCATGCTCCCTTCATAAAGGTATGTTGTTGTAAAATTTGGTAGAGATCGGATGATTAGGTAAGCCGTAATTTGATTTATGCTTTGAACATTTGGGTGGCCGCCATTACGTTTCCGTCAAGATGGCGGCGATATAAAACATAACACTGGGGTGCCCTTTGCTAGTGCTACCTGTGTACCAAATTTCATTCCATTCGGTTTCACCGTGTTCGAATTAATAGGGGTAATCGATTTTGACACAAAGATGGCCGCCATCCGCAAACTATTAGGCTAATGACCTATTAGATTTGTCAAACCATGCTCCCTCCATAAAGGTATGTTGTTGCAAAATTTGGTAGAGATCGGATGATTAGGTTAGTCGTAATTTGATTTAAGCTTTGAATATTTGTGTGGCCGCCATTACGTTTCCGTCAAGATGGCGGCGATATAAAACATGACACTGGGGTGCCCTATGCTAGTACTACCTCTGTACCAAATTTCGTTCCATTCGGTTTCACCGTGTTCGAATTAATAGGGGCAATCGATTTTCACACAAAGATGGCCGCCAACCGCAAAATATTAGGCTGATGACCTATTAGTTTGGTCAAAGGATGCTGCCCCCATAAAGGTACGTTGTTGCAAAATTTGGTAGAGATCGGATGATTAGGTTAGTCGTAATTTGATTTAAGCTTTGAACATTTGTGTGGCCGCCATTACGTTTCCGTCAAGATGGCGGCGATATAAAACATGACACTGAGGTGTCCTTTGCTAGTGCTACCTTTGTACCAAATTTCGTTCAATTTGCGCTCACCGTGTTCGAATTGATAGGGGGGACAGACATTCAGAGTACACACTCACACACACACACACACACACACACACACACATACAGACTCACACACACACATACACACACACACACACTGACAGACACACTTTTTTTTCGCCCTTTAGTGATCTCATAAGTCTACTTTCATTTTTTGCAAAAATCGAAAGTGGGCTAATAGTAAATATTAGACTATTATACTAAAACCCATACCAAATTAATCTGAATGAATCATATATTATTAATGTGTAAAAAGTAAAAATGTCAAAATTAACCGATTTGGACCTTTACGACTCCCCTTAGTTGCAATTTTTTTTTTGCAACAGGAGGGCAATTTGTGTGAGAGATAAGCCTACATGGCAATAAATAAGGGGGGGGGGGGGGGGGGAGCTGTGAGTTCTTGTAGGGTTGTGAAATCTGTAGTATTACGAAAGTGGTGTGGGCATCTTTGAGTTAATCCAGCTAACACCCAGCCATACTGGTGAGCGTGCTCAAAGCACGAAGAAAGGAACTGATGGAATGCTAGTGACATTCGTACACAGTCATGTCAATAGTGTCTTCATCAGAGAAGCTAATGCCAAAATTATTTGTAATTTTATACGAACCAACTGGCATGAGTGACAAAGTTCAAGAAAAAATGTTCAAGCCAGACAATTTAATTGTGCAATGACGTTTAAACTCCTTAAGGAAAGAACTGACATTCCACCATTACACGGGGTACGTGGAATGGTCTTCACCAACCCTGACAAGGCTATCGCCCTGGCGGATACTTTTGAGAGAGTCTGCGAACCCAACCAGGAACCTTGCAACGATGACTTTGTCGACCTGGTCCGCCGTGATCTTCATGGTGGGTTTCAGGGAGAGCTTCCCCAGGGCTTTAGATTTGTCTCGCCATCCGAGCTGCTCAATCTCATCAAGAAGTTGAAAACTCGCAAGGCCCCCTGCCCTGACGAAGTTTCTGCTTCCTACCTTAAGAACTTAAGCAAGAATGCCTTAACTTGCCTCACTAAAATTTTCAATGCCATCTACCGTTTCGGGTACTTTCCGTCGGCCTGGAAAGTAGCTAAAGTCATCATGATACACACCCCCAATACTGATGGTACTTTTCCACAGACTTACAGACCAATTAGTTTACTTTCGGTCATATCCAAACTTTTTGAAATGACGCTACTTTCGAGACTTAATTCCTACATCACTGAAATTATTAATGATGGGCAATTCGGATTTCACAAGGGCCACTCCACAGTACAACAACTTCTCAGAAGCTTAGAGATCATCACGCGAATTTTTAATGAACGACGTATGACAGGAGTCTGCTTTCTAGACATCAGTCGTGCTTTTGATAAAGTTTGGCACAGCGGTTTGCCGTACAAAATGAAGCACAAAGGATTTCCAGATCACTTACTCAAGGTCATAAATTCCTATCTTAGGAAAAGGCGATTCTAAGTCCAAGTGGTTGACGCCCAATCCTCACTGAGGAAGATCAAAGCCAGTGTACCGCAAGGTAGTGTCATAGCTCCCGCCCTCTTCAATTTCTATCTTTCTGTTATCCCCAAAACAGATGCTACCAGTCTCCACTTATACGCAGATGATACTGCTATCTCTTCCACCTCCTTGAGAGGACATAGAGCTGCAGCCAACCCCCAAGTCGCTTTAGACACCTTAGAGCCCTGCTAAGGGATTGGAGAGTCAAAATTAATGTCGGTAAATGTGCTGCCACCCTGTTTACCAAAAGACGCAAATACACAGAAGTCCAGGACCTTAACTTCTTTGGCGATGTAATCAGATGGCAGCCAGCTACAAAGTATCTGGGAATTACGCTTGATCGAGGTCTTACTTTCGTACAGGAGATCACTCAGCGCGCAAACCAAGCGAAAGCGATCCAAGCGAAACTCTGGCGTCTTATGAAGTCCAAGAGTGCAATAGATGACAGGAGCAGACTTCTCACATACAGCGCAATTGTGCGTTCTGTTATGGAATATGCCAGCCCTGCGTGGGGCTTTGATGCCCTCTCTACTATCAATAAACTTCAGGTCGTTCATAACAAAGCGCTGCGCACGATATCGGGCGCCCCTGGTACGTGCGCAACGCTCAACTACATACAGATTACAATCTCCCGACCATCAGTCGGAATTCATAGACATGCAGTAAAACTATATAGAACAGCTACACTAAGTACAAACCCACTCATAAACAGATTGGGTGATTACCAAGCCAGGGGAGCCGTCATAACCGCCCCCGCATTATTATAGAATGATTTTTCTCTTCATACCAAAGTTGCTACTATAGCACACCTTTTCTTCTCTTAAGAACTCTCTATTTTCAATTTCACAACTAATTTCTGACTCTCTCAGAACTACTAATCTTTACTCTTTTCTATTTTCTGTATTTCCTGAATTAGGTCACATTCTTGCCAACTCCGATTTCATTGTAATCACCTAATCACCCTAACACATTTGCAGCTGGTCGAAACCCATTGGATAGAGCACTCAAGGCCCTCGGGCCGATAGGCTACACTTGTCTGTATCGAAGCCGGCAGAGCCGCCTTCGAATGCATGGGTCAGGTCAGGGCTCACCCAAAGCTGACTTTGACGAGTCACTTGCTAACTTGCAGCAGTGGGATAACATCATGGAACTACAGTCGCTAGCATTCCAGCAGTTCCTTTCTTCGCACTTTGAGCACGCTAACCAGTACGGATGGGTGTTAGCTGGACTAACAGCAAGAAACCCTCAACAGTTTCGCAATACTACAGATATTTGTTTCAATAATTTGAGAGGACAGTGTAATAAATGTAATGCAGTAGCAATAATTAGAAGTGGTTGGTGTACAGAGAATTATGTTTTACGCCCTTATTTATAGACTTCCACCACTGCAGTCTATTTGTTCCAGACTAATCCTATTTCAAGAATTGTTGCTTCTTGCACAAACGACTCACAACCCTACAAGAACTCATAAATTCCCCCCCTTAATTATTGCCATGTATCTCCCACACTAATTGCCCTCCTGTTGCAAAATAATTGTGAGAGTACATATTTGGTCATCCTAAGCATGACGAATATGTATATATATATATATATATATATATATAAATCTTTTCTGCCCCAAACGGAAGGTTTGCTTGTTACCTAAAAACGCTAGCCACTACACCACGAGGTGGTCTAAATAAACAGCTCTGGAGCAAGAAAAACAGTTAATTTCACTTCAAAATACGATTAAAACAAAATTATAGTAAATCAATGGTAGATTGTCCGAATGTTGCCCTCAGGATCGTGGGTTCATTTCCACGCCAAGAAAGTTAGATTTTTGATGGGTGACGCTCGAAGTTGTACGATGTTGGCTTGGAAAATATCTCTTATGGCCATTATGCTGATGACAAAATCAAATAGGTCACCCAATGGATTTCTGGTTCCACTGTTAGATAAAATCTATATTTTTACAACCTCAACATCACTAAAACTGAACTTTTCCTTCATCCACTTGTCCTCCAATCCTAAGACAGCGGTGTTCACAGAGTCTTCTCTGTGACGTCACAGCAGTGGGCAGTTCTCTGGAGTGTGACGCAACAAGCATGATGTGGGGTTCGTTTCCCATATAGCCTTACACAAGCAGTACTCTAGGCTTTGTATTTTTTCATGCCACCTTCGAGCATACAATAGGATAGAGAGGACGCCCGTTATGCTTCTACCCGCCGACCGTGGGGCCAAAATAAATCAGCTGATGTTGGGCAAAACAAAGATGTCTCCCATAAGAATAGCATTATGGAGTGACTTTAAACCCCGATTCAAGCGTATTCCTTGTGATTAATCGACTATTTCTGTTGAAGGTGGCGATAACTACAATTCCTTCTGAATATTGCTGTTCTTCTTTGTATGAAAAGTGTGAAGTATCATCGCTAAATGCGATATTTTGGTGTGTTGACATATCAGTGTTGGAATGCATACGGTGACGTGTGTATATGGTTAGGAACTTAGATGACGGTGAATAAAATATTTTACGTATACTTTTGAACCGTAATTAATTGTCTGACTTGGTTATATTTGTAATGTTTTCGCATATATAAAATAATAAATTTGACAAAGCATACTAGTTAACATATATGCCTCTATTATGCTGGTTATCATACGAATATATAAAAATGATATGGTGTGTGTCTGTCTTTCTGTCTGTCTGTCTGTCTGTCTGTGTGTTACTCAATAACGCAAGAACCACTGGTCCGATTTAAATGAAATTTTGCATGGATGTAGCTGATTTACCAGGTTTACATATAGGATACTTTTGATTTCGATATTTTGCACGATTAAAATATTGCAACCATTTTAGTGACGTCACTACACCCTTTGGTTTCAAAATTTCATATTTCCATATCAAATAAAAAGAGAACGCTAAGAAATAGAAAACTGTTGATGGCACATCCGAGCTTGAAAATTTAATTTCCTATCCGAAAGGTCCTTATGACTTTTCGTGTATCACCAACGGTTAGCGAGTAAAACCCACATTTGTGACGTCACTACACCCATTGGTTTCGAAATTTCATATTTTCATTTCAAATAAAAAGAGAACGCTAAGAAATAGCAAACTTTTGATGGCATACACGAGCTTTAGCATTTAATTTTCTGTCCAAAAGGTCCTTATCACTTTTCGTGTATCTCCAACGGTTAGCGAGTAAAACCTAAATTTGTGCAATAAAACACGGTCAACACCGAGCGGTGCAGTACATTTCTCTCTCTATATAAATAAAACAAGATGTTCAGTAAAGAACATATAGCCTACTTTCTCCTAAATGCATGGGGATTGTTATAACTCTTTGTCTTTTTCAAGGAGTATAATTGAATGTTGGTTGTAGTAGCTTGTTGAAATACAACGTGCTATAGGGATATTAAACATGAATATGAGGTGCCTTTGCTAGTGCTACCTCTGTAAAAACAATCATTCAATTCGGTTTCACCGTGTTTGAATTGATATGGGGAATGGATTTGCATACATACATGGCCGCTATTTGCAAACTATTGGGCAGATGACCTTGTAGTCAGTCATAATATGCTTTCCACAAAAAGGCATGTTGTTGCAAAATCTGGTAGAGATCAAATTATTAGGATGGTCGTAATTTGATTTAAGCTTTTAACATTTGGGTGGCCGTCATCCCGTTTCCGTCAAGATGGCGGCGATATAAAACATGACACTGACGAGCCCTTTGCTATTGCTACCTCTGTACCAAATTTCGTTCAATTCGGTTTCACCGTGTTTGAATTGATAGGGGAAATCGATTTGCACACATACTTGGCCACCATCTGCAAACTATTGGGCTAATGACCTATTAGTTTGGTCAAAGGATGCTCCCTCCATAAAGGTATGTTGATGCAAAATTTGGTAGAGATCGGATGATTAGGTTAATCGTAATTTGATTTAAGCTTTGAACATTTGTGTGGCCGCCATTACGTTGCCGTCAAGATGGCGGCAATATAAAGCATGACACTGAGGTGCCCTTTGCTACTGCTACCTCTGTACCAAATTTCGTTCCATTCGGTTTCACCGTGTTCGAATTGATAGGGGGAATCGATTTTCACACAGAGATGGCCGCCATCCGCAAAATATTAGGGTAATGACCTAATAGTTTGGTCAAAGGATGCTCCCTCCCTAACGGTATGTTGTTTCCAAATTTGGTAGAGATCGGTTGATTAGGTTAATCGTAATTTGATTTAAGTTTTGAACATTTGTGTGGCCGCCATTACGTTTCTGTCAAGATGGCGGCGAAATAAAACATGACACTGAGGTGCCCTTTGCTAGTGCTACCTCTGTACGATACTTCGTTTCATTCGGTTTCACCGTGTTCGAATTAATAGGGGGAATCAATTTTGACACAAAGATGGCCACCATCCGCAAATTATTAGGCTAATGACCTATTAATTTGGTTAAAGAATGTTTCCTTCATAAAGCTATGTTGTTGCAAAATTTGGTAGAGATCGGATGATTAGGTTAGTCGTAATTTGATTTAAGCTTTGAACATTTGGGTGGCCGCCATTACGTTTCCGTCAAGATGGCGGTGATATAAAACATGACACTGGGGTACCCTATGCTAGTGCTACCTCTGTACCAAATTTCATTCCATTCGGTTTCACCGTGTTCGAATTAATAGGGGTAATCGATTTTGACACAAAGATGGCCGCCATCCGCAAACTATTAGGCTAATGACCCATTAGATTTGTCAAAGGATGCTCCCTCCATAAAGGTATGTTGTTGCAAAATTTGGTAGAGATCGGATGATTAGGTTAGTCGTAATTTGATTTAAGCTTTGAACATTTGTGTGGCCGCCATTACGATTCCGTCAAGATGGCGGCGATATAAAACATGACACTGAGGTGTCCTTTGCTAGTGCTACCTTTGTAATTTTTTGCATAAATCGAAAGTAGGCTAAAATGAAAGTTTGTCTGTTTTTTTTCTGTATTTCTACGGAAATTTGAGTTATTTACGCGTTTCAGACTGTTTCATGATGGATGCGGGCGAAAATAATTTTGTGGTCTGTCTGTTTGTTTGTCTGTGGACAACTTTGTTCCCTTAACACTCGAGAACGGCTGGGTGTTTCAACATAACATTTGGTACACATATCCATCAGAGGCACGACACTAATCATTGATGTAACTCTTCTCCGTACCGCTCATAAAAGGGGGCCTATCCCCTTAACATACATGCTGAAATAGGAGTAGAAGGACGAGACAAAGTTCATTTTCAGCCCCTCAATGTGAGAGACGAAACTCGGGTCCCCGAAAACCACATTCCCAGAAAACTAATTTCATTTAATAAACTAATGAATGAATGCAAGCCGGTAACCATTGCAACATATTCTCAGAGGTCCATCTATTGCTGTAAGACGCAATGCAATTCCATTATTATTATTATTATTATTATTATTATTATTATTATTATTATTATTATTATTATCTTGATTGGTCACATTGGACCACTTGAGTCGTTCCACAATCACTTCTTCTTTGAAGGTAGTACTGCTTGGTTCTTGCGCTCTTTCCAGTACTTTTTCATTCTTTCAGATCGGGATTTTCTCAACTCATCTGAAATCTCCATAGGCTTTCTATGTGTCATTTCTGCAGAAAATTTGTGAGTTTTAAGAATGGTGTTAATTTTATTTTTCTCCTCGGCATCTGTTATCTTAAGTCCAACTGCTTTGAGATCTTGTTGGATTTCTTGGATCCATTTTCCTCCAGTTTTCTTTCCTAGATTTCTCATCACCAGTTGGCGTACAATTCTGTTTTCTGGAAGCCGTAAGATGTGAAAAAAATATGAAATTCTTTTCTTCTTCGTTGTGCTGGTGATTGGATCAATCTCACGATAGACAGTTTCATTTGGGAGAATCCTCCAGACTCCCTCAACCTGATACTTTTTATTTATGCACGTTCTAATGATTCTTCTTTCCGTTTTGAGGAGCTGATCAGTTCTTTGTTCATTTTTAATTTGGAACAGTGTTTCACAAGCATAAGTGGCTTCTGGGAGAGTTACAGTTTTATAATGTTGGATCTTAGTAGCTATTGATAGGCATTTTTAGCCTATTTTCAATTTTGAAAAAATAGGCTTATGAGATCACCTTTTGTCCGTGTGTGTGTGCGCGTGTGTGTGCGTGTGTGTGATTCGTGTGTGTGTGTCCCCCTAATAAAATCTAAACGGCTGGAGCGATTTCAATGAAACTCAGTAAGTTCATAGCACTATTCCGGGCGACCTCGACCGTGCCCTTAAAATTTTGTTACGACTCACCAATCCAACATGGCGGCTGCGCGAAATATTTCACCAGCATTCAATATCTCCGAAACGATTACCGATATTACCCTGACATCATGTATGGTGATAAAGGGAACTACTATGAGTTCTCTTATGTGATCTTTGAAAACCTGGTAACTACAAAACCAACATGGCAGCCAAGCGAAGTTGCGACTTTTAAATAGACGTTCCTCGCGATTTATCCAACCAAACGCAATGAAACTTAGTACAGTATATGTTTATATACATTGTAATGCACCGACAACTAACTTCGTTCATTTGTTTACATAACCACAAGATGGCGGATGTGCGAAATATTTCACCGGCATTCTGTATCTCTGAAACTATTAGCGGTATCTCCCTGAAGGTTTGTACGGAGATAAAGGGCACTACTGGAAGTCCATTTATACGACTTTAGAAAAATGGTTTACTACAAAACAAACATGGCGGCCAAGCGAATTAGAACATTTGAAATAAACCTTTCTCGCGATTTAATGCTCCAAACGCACTGAAATCTGGTACAGGAAATATTTATACACATTGTAATGCACTGGTATCTAATTTAGCTCAATTGTTTACATAACCTCAAGATGGCGGCTGTGCGAATTTTAAAATTAAGTTTTTATTTCTTGTGATGTAGTCATGCGATCGAAGTGAAAGTTTGAATAATGAACCAATGCAATAATTTCCCTTTAGTGGTACATGACTCTATGTCCTATATATTTAACAATCCAACATGGTGACCATCCGAAATATTTAGACCGCTCTGAATATCTACGAATCTATTATAGCAATCAAACTGAATATTTTTATGTTCATAGGGGCTATGAACATAAGTTCACCTATAGGACTTTCAATAACCTGGTGATCACAAATCCAACATGGCGGCGACGCGAAGTATAAATATTCACATGGACGTTTCTCGCAATTTAACCATCTGAGTGCAATGAAACTTGGCACAGTAAATCCTTATAGGAATGTTAATCCACTGGTATCTAATTTATTTGAATTTTTTCCATAACCACGAGATGGCAATTGTGCGAAATTTTAAAATCTCCTTGTTAGTTCTTGTGTCCTAATCATGCGAGTGAAGTTTGAATGCTACACGTACACAATAATCTTCATGTAACAGTACATAACTCTAGGACCTACATATATAAAATCCAACATGGCGACCATCTGAATTATTTAGTCGGTTCTCAATATCTACGAATCTATTACAGCAATCAAACTGAAGTTGTGTATGTTGATAGTTGCAATAAGTGGGAATATGAAAATAGACTGTATAGTTCTTCACGGAACTACTTGTTTATTATATGTTGACCAGGTTAGAGATTGTGCCTTTTTCATTTTATTTGTTCTATTTATCCAAGTTACTTTTTCGTTTAAGTTATGTGTTATAATTTCTCCAAGATACTTAAATTGAGGAACTAGGTTAATTTTATGATCATTTATATAGACTTCATTTATATCTAAGGGTTTCATAGGCATGATCTCAGTTTTTTCAAAGGATATCTGTAATCCTATCCCTTGAGCAATTTCTTGGAGACTAGTGATCTGATTACAAACCTCTTCCTTGTCTAGTGCTAAAAGATCCAAGTCATCTGCATATCCTAAGCAGTTTATTTTTATTGATGGTTTTGTTCCAATTTTGATCTTAGGAGGGTTTTCCTTTTGCCAAACCTTCATGATATAATCAAGAGCCACATTGAAAAGCAGAGGGGATAATCCATCACCTTGTCTGAGACCAGTTTTTACTGTGAAAGCTGTTGATATTTCTCCCCTAAATTTAACTTTCGAATTTGTGTTTGTTAATGTTAATTGAATGATTTTTATCAATTTAGGATGGAGACCATATGATCTGAGGATTTTTAGCAGTGTCAGTCTATGAATACTATCATAGGCTTTCTTGAAATCTATAAAAGAGATAAAGAGTTGCTTATTTCTGTTTTTGTAATATTCCATAATTAATTTCAGGCTAAGGATTTGGTCTGGACAACTTCTGTAAGGGCGAAATCCTCCTTGATATTCTCCAAGTTGTGGTTCCAGAATGTTTTTGATCCTGTTGTAAATTATGCGAGAGAAAATTTTATATGTGCAGTCCAGAAGGGTAATTCCTCTGTAGTTATCTGGGTTCGTTTTGTCTCCTTTCTTAAATAACGGATGGATTATTCCTATGGTCCAGTGTGCAGGAATTTCTTCAGTAATCCACATTTTAACTAGATGTTGATGAAGATTTATAATCGCAGGTTTACCAGCATTTTTCCAGATTTCAGCAAAGACGAAGTCTTCGCCACAAGTTTTGTAATTTTTTTGTTCTTTAATTGCGAGTTCTACTTCATTAATGTTTGGAGGATTTATTAAATCAGGTGAAGTTAAAATAGGTGTATCAGTGTTTACTTGCAGGGTTTCCAGTGGATCATCACAATTTAACAGTTTCTCGAATGCTTCTGCAAGGATCTCTGTATTTTCTTGGTTAGAATGTGCTAACTTTCCTGTTTGATTTTTCAACATTAATGTTGGAGCTTCAATTTTTTTTAGATAATTACCAAATGTTTTGTAATAATCTCGAGATTGCTTTTTCTTGAAATCGTCTTCTATCTTTTCCAGTGTATTTTTAAGATGATTACGTTTCGTTTGTCTGATGATTTTATGGGTTAATTTTCTTTGTATAGTTAGTTCTAAATTTGATTCTTCTGACTTTAGAGCTTGATGTTTTATCCATGCTTGGTGTCTTTTCTCTATTGCTTGATCACAATCTACATTCCACCATTCATGTTTTTTCCTTGGATTTATTGGTGCTAACTCCTCTGCTATTGATTTTAATTTAGTGATTAATTCGTCCAATGTTTTAGTGTTGAGAGATTCTTCTCCTGTTCTTTCACAGTACTCTATATTTTTTATTAAGTTAGATGGATCAAATTTCCTCCTATTGTTATTATTAGTTTTTTTCTTGGCCATTGGAGTTAATTTTATTTTTATCTTTACCACATAGTGGTCTGATCCTGAGTCAACTCCCCTTAGAACCTTGACATTGTGAATTTCGCGATGGTGAAATTTATCCATGCAGACATGATCCAACTGCCATTCACCCCTTCTGAAGTCAGGATGTTTCCAAGTTTTCAATTTATGGGGCTGTCTTTTAAAACATGTTGATTTAGAGATTAATTTGTGGTTTCTACAAATTTCGACAAATCTTTGACCATTTTTATTGGTTCTTTTATGTGCTGTCCATTTTCCAATGATATCTCTATATCTTCTTTCTTGTCCAAGTTGCGCATTGAAATCACCAAGGAGAGTTTTGATGTTTGATGAAGGGATGTTTATTAAAGTTTGATCCAAAAGATCCCAGAATTTTTGCACTTCTTCTCTGTCCTTAATGGTGTTGTTTTTTTTTGATTAGTAGGAGCATGTGCATTAATAATTGTATATGTTTTATTTGCCGATTTAAAAGTTAGGGTCGTAAGTCTGGAGGATTGAGATTTAAATTCTGTTATCGAGTCAATGATTCTGAGATCTATTAAGAATCCGTTACCAAATTGTGGACAATTTTTCATAACTCGTTTTCCTGGAATTCCTTTATATAGTCTGTATCCTTGTGATTCCAGATGGTCTTGATCACTATTTCTAATTTCCTGAAGGGCCATAATTAGAATTTTATGACTTCTCATGATATCCGTGATGATCTTCAATTTTCCAGTTTGAACCAGAGAGTTAACATTATGTGTAGAAAAGAATGAGACTTGTTTAGGTTTGATTTTCCGTAGTATTTGTTTGTTTGCTACTTGATGAGTTTTCAGACGCTCCGATTCGTCATTATCTTCCGCATGACAGCCCACCGTATCCGAATGCTGTCTTTTCTGTAATCTATCATTACAGACGGCGGAATTATTCTTCAAATGACTTTTCATGGTCGACTATCTAAGGTTTCACCTTGAGGGGAGGATAAATCCTCGAATTACAATCCTGAATGTTATTCAGAAAGGTGAAAGAACTGAGAAAAGAATTCTCAGTCCCCCCCCAACACTAGTCTGTTCACTGACCCAGTTTCCCGCTGGGATTGATTACCCAACCTTCCACTGGGTTGCTCAGCTTAGCAGGGGACACCACGTGCAGGTCAGTGTTAGGAGTTGGAGTGGAGAGGTTATGAGGATTCTCTTCTGCTGAATCCTTGTATTACTGATTTTGTTGGTTATTATCATCACATCACACTTCCTTTGTCCAGGTCTACATATTTATAGACCTCCCCAGGTTGATTCCTAGGGCCCGCAATTCCATTATATTACATTAGTGTGAAAGTTTGCAAACGGCTAGAAGGTTATCACGGAACCAAATTAAGCTGTAAAATTCATCAGTACGTATAATGCGCTTAAGGGGGTCAAGGGGTACTCTAGAATTTTTTCACACGATTTACACCTGCGGGTGTGTAACGGCAGATATATTATATTCCTATCCCTATATTATATTATTATTATTATTATTAGTATTATATTATGGCGTACAACGACGAGATAAAGCCCCTCGGTGCCAGAAACAAAACTCGGGGGCCCTACAGGGTCCTCGAAAACTACATTATAAGGCTCTAAAACCAACAGTTTCTGAAATATTCCCAGAAAAACAAACTAATGAAGGAATGCAAATTGGTAACCATGACAACATTATATCAAGGGGTGGCATCCAACTTTCCATCTATTTCTGTAGGAAGCAATGTCACTCCATTTATTACATTTCTGTGAAAGTTTGCAAATGCCTATAAGGTTATCACGGAACCAACGTAGACAGTATAATTCATCAATGCAATTAAGGGGGTCAAGGGGTAACCTAGAATTTTTTAATGCAATTTTCACGTGCGACATATAGTACAGAAGGTCTATTATATTTCCAAACAGCAACATTATTTTCAAAAATTCCTGAATTGAATCAGCATTTTTTGCGACTGATAGGAATTTGGGCCATTTGGGGCTAAAGAACCTGCATTTTCATGCACCACAAGCCTTTATAATTTAATGTAGAGGTCTTCCTGTGTATGGGGACCTAACACAACATAGAGGGTCAGTTTTTATGTGACGTGTATTGCGTTTCGTCTACAAGGCTTTCAATTCTATTTCACGTCAGGAAGTACACGTTAGGTGAATTTAGTTTGAGAGCACATTTTAACTAATCTGTTTTTTTTGTGTCGACATACGGGTTCATCGTATGGATGATTTTGTTTGATACTGTGTGCTAGATATACCCATATTTGGACATCTGGGTGATATGTTGTAGACAATAGAATTGTCTGTCTGTCTTTCTTTGTTTCTTTATGTAGCCTACGCCTATAACTCGTGTTCGGATGCTTGGTGCTTCCTAAAATTAGGAATGGTAAACATGAGTCAATACACCAATCATTTATAAAACTCTTCACCGTACTTTTCATACAGTAGGAGGGTGGATGTAGGGAAAAACTTCTCAAAATACATGCTAAAATAGGCGAAATATAAAAATAATCCTAGAAGGACGACCAAAGCATATGTTGCGCTTCTCATTGTGAGACACAAAATCCACGAGTCTATAAAGGCTCTCCGAAAACCACATTTTAAGGCCCTTAAATTAACAGTGTGTGTGATATTCCCAGTAAACTACCTTCGTTCTGATAAACTTACGAAGGAATGACAAACCGCTAACCATTGCAACAGTAGCTCAATTGATAATGCCTGGTGTTAACACCAAACACCGTTCGAAGAACTGGTACTTCTGCTAGTGCTTTATAAATCAAGAAAGTGGACGATATCACCCGATCGGATCCATTAACCTAATTTTAACTATCATCAATGCAAATTTGAAAACGCCACATTTGATGTAGCTGATAACCTTTTTGGCCTGCCCTAAGAACCAGCATTACACCTAAGATATAAATTTCACAGGCCTGAACATTTAGTTTATACAGTATGCATATACAGTTATGAATGAACATGAATGTTTTAAGGGGGCTAACATCTACATTATCAGTCACTATAAGTCGCTATCACACACTCGTCACAAATTGTTTAACATGTCTAAAGGTTCAGACAATATCAAACTATAATACATGTGTTAATGAAGCCTAATGAGTTGTACCAGACAGAAAAATATCCATAACAATGTAAAGAAAGACAAGACCTGTGAAAAGATATCCTGCTACCTTTTTCAAACTTTTGACTGCAATTGTAAGCAGCGCAAGATATAACCATTTTTGCTATAATTCCTCACATTCAGCTTCCTGCGTCAGGAAAATAGGTATTTTATAATATTTGTAATATATTATACTACAAAAATTATCTCGTATATCGATGATAATTATGTATAATCTTCCCGCTCTTGCTGACAGCTCGAGCTTAGGCGCCATGTTATACCAACATCAGCTGATTTTATTCTGGCCCCATGATCCGCTGGCAGCGCCCTCTCTATCCTATTGTATGCTCGAAGAATCCACCTTTAAACACCGGTGTGCCTAGTATGCGCATTGAGATACCATGCAGTCTGTGAGCCTCAAATTCTGGAGCATGTGCGTTGATGCGCAAATTGTCAGTCGCGCAGAGACCATAGCTGGGTCTCAATCGTGGATAAACTAGGAGCTGTGTGCTCCACTTTTGACTAGCAGTGCTTCCCGTGGACTGTTAGTAGACTACTAAACTCACTTCCATGCGCGAGATCTCAAGGACATCGGCACAAATCGGTGGTGTAAACAATATGTAGGTGTAGTTCGTATGAACGGTTAAACAATTATTATAACCCGCAAGTGACGTGTCACCGCTACATGTGTTTGGGGTGTCAGTGGTAACTGAAGAATTTCCCTTAAGGCTAAATGTCCCGACACTTTGGTAAGAATATATTTCAAAAGATGGCAGCACAAGCGAAGCTGAATATATTTATTAATTTTGTATCGAAGGGGAGCTCCGATCTGCGATCTGAAAACTGCTATGTACTAGTAGCAGAATTGATATTAATTCATTGCTTACTTTTTAATTTCAAAAACAGAAAAATTGCTGTTTGTTTTTCAAATATCCGATTAAAATTCGAAAGAAAACGGGTACCGGTAATACGAAAGTTGAGTTTTACTCACTGATTCCAAAGCCGCATCGAAAACCTAAATCGGTTGAATAGAACCGTCGGGATCACTTTGGGAAGTTTGTGAATAAAAGTGTTACTGTATTGGCAACAAGGCGCGCCAGTAGAACAAGGTCATGGAGAACGGGTTGTGGAGGGTTCGGGGGAGGGTAGGGGAGCGGAGCTTGAGTGATTTGAGAGAGCGACAACCTTGCCAGACGGTATGGAATTCCCGAACATCTACTCCAATGTTGCGATTGACTGTGCTGGTTAGTTCTGAATTATTGTCTAGGTCTGGATATTTCTGAGTGATCCTTTGATATTTTACCAGTTCCTAGTTATGACTTCTGGTTTTTAGTTCATCGGTCTCATTAATTACTTTTGTTTAATTTATTTTACCTGCAACAGTATTAGTTTTAATGCCCGTTAGGTGTACTATTTTCGGACAGTAATTCTGGTAGAATAGATTAATATTTTTTTGGTCAATTTTACCCACTAGGTTGGTGGTTCCCACGGACTCAGCGAGGGAACTCACCACTACCACCTTTCCAGGCAGTCTCCTAGAGCTGGGAACACTTGGTGGGATTGGATACAACTGGGGAGGTGTGATCAGCACTTCACCCAGGCGGCCTCGCCTGCAAAGCGAACAGGGGCCTCATGAGGGAAGGGAAAGGCAGATTCGGATGGATAGGCAAGGAAGAGGGAAGGAGGCAGCCGTGGCCTTAAAGTAGGCCTTACAGTAGTAGACGAAGTGGGAAACCTCGAAAAACCACTTCGAAGATGACTTAGGTGGGAATCGAACCCCCTTTATGATTTCACTTATATTTTACCTGTAACATACAAGTTGGATGACTAAACGTCACCCCGAAATCTGCAGGCAACATGGCTGAACAGCGCAGTGGTTGCTTGGTAGGCCTAGACTCTTCATGGGCTGTCGCGCCATGGGTGTAGTTTGTTTTTTACTTCTAAAACATAAGTGTAGGAGTACAAAATAACGAACTATTCAGTGTCAACTTCTTTCAGAGAAGCAAGTTCGACTTCAAATGTAAACAATGCGTTGTGTGGAAAAATAAAGGCGTAGCGAATGTGAAAATGGAAAATTGATTTTCGGAAATACTGGATTGGATTGGGATCCATAAAGACTGCAAACAGTACTTTTGAACTACCAGCGGACAAGGTGAAGACAAACAGCTAACTGCAACCAAACTTATGCGATATTGCTTGCATCCCCTAATTGCAAAAAGTTCCCAGCTAGTATCAAACACCACCAGCAATGCTGCCGAAAATTATATGTCCCTTGTTGCAAAATTCACGGGAGGTAAGCAGATCAATCGAGGGAAACGAGGTTCCTTCACTCATAGAACCAAAGCTGCCGGCCTGGTCTTTCAGTTTGGACCATCCTGGCCCTATAAAACAATGAAATCAGTTTAGAAAAAATAACTGCCACAATAGTGAAGGACACTGCACTCAGCAGAAAGAGAAGAAGATCAGCTTTCAGAAAAGGTTTATTTGCGTTGCGAGAAGGGAAAATAATGTCCCGATAACAGTCTAATGAAATGAAACGTACTGTCTCACATGATTATGGAAACCGATCATTGCAGTTGGATTTCGATGATGTACTGTTGTGAGAGTTTAGTGATGAGAAGATCAAGCAACTAACGCTTAGTGAAGCCATATACAAAAACTGGAAAAGAAACAAGGGGCCAAAAGGGAAAATTAAAAGTGGCACACAGCTAGAAAGGACAGACTTACGACCTCCAATTTTGGATATGTATGCAAGAGAAAACCTACTTCGAAATAGGCTCCAGTAGCAAAAAACATTCTGTACGGCGAATTTCACTCAAAAGCAATGCAGTATGACGGTGATAATGAGCGAATTGCAAAACGAAATTTAGAGGAGAAATCGGTAGAAAAGTCGAAGAATGTGGTCTTTTCGTACATAAAACTTATGGGTTTTTAGATGCCTCTCCACACGGATTAATAGGAGACGACGCTATAGTCGAAGTCAAGTGCCCTTATTCTGCACGGAATATGACCATACTGGAAGCCTGCAAAAAGCTAAAGGGATTTTGTTTTTCAGAAAGTAAGCGAAAAAGAAAGCATAGAGAATGTCAAGAACAGTGCCTTTCAGAAGAGAACAAATTGATAACTCTCTAACACTCACATGATTTTTATTTCCAGAACCAGGGCCAGTTGGAAATAACACAGCGGGAAAGATGTTATTTTGTGGTATGGACGCCTAAGGACACATAGAAACAATAAAGAGGGACGAAAAGTTCTGGAGACAAAAAATGCTTATGTAACTGACATTCTGCTGCGAGAAAATCTTGTTGCCTGAGATCATTGATCTCAGGATGACCAGATCAATGGATATAAGAGAACCTGAGGTGAAGTAAAATACTGAGCTTGTGTCAATCATTAAACGCTATCTTTGATATGGAAAACATTGAAGCATTAATTTCAAGAACAGGAAATAATAAAGTTTTTTTTATAGTACGCAGTACTAGTGCCTGTGCTAACAATAGGCAGATGAGAATATCTTAGGAACTTTAATTCTATTATGTACATAATAATTTTTCTCTTGGCATGCATTTTTATAATTTTTTGATTGTAATAAAATGTCCTACATAAATGAACTTTTATTATTACCTCCATGATAATTGAAGTAAGTTATAGTGATTGGCCTCACGGAGTCATTCAGATCTCACAATAAAAGGTAATAAGAGTCAAAAGAACCAAAGAACCATACGAATCACCAAAATAAATGTATGTATGTATGTATGTATGTAGGTCTATGTACGTGCGCATTTGGCCTCTTATAATTCGATAATTGATTAGAATTTTTCACGGTTTGTGATCTTGTTTGTTATGTCTAGAAGACGATACCTAGAGTTGGACGTCCACATCGGATGGTTTTTGGAATAGATATTCCCAATAAACCTGAACACGAACATATCAATCTTGTCAATCTTTTTTCTAAAATATCAAGAACGTGCCAACTACAAACCAGTCAAATCTTTCTATACAATAATCAATTTCGCCTCGAGTGAAACCAGTCGCTGCTCTGTTCGGTACGACTTATGCCCTACAAAGTATTACTAATGTCGGAACAATATGTTTTTTGTTCGGGAGTTTATCCTCAAATAACTCTCAAACAGTTACCTAGAAGGGAATCCAGCTCTGTCAGCATCTATCCTGAGTGTGTTTTCACCGTTTTTTCCACAATCCCTCCAGGTAAATGCCGAGATAGTACCGTACGTGAAGTTTCAGGGCACCTGCCCCATCCCTGACTCTAATACAGTTACACACATAATCAACTACACGGGACTGATGATGATAATAATAATAATAACGTTATTGGTTTTACGTCCCTTTTAACTACTGCGGGTTTTAGAGACGCCGGGGTGCCGGAATTTTGCCCCGAAGGGGATCTTTAACGTGCCAGTAAATCTAATGACGCGGCTCCCTCGCATTCGCGCACCCTCAAATGACAACTGGCTGCACCAGGATTCGATCCTGCAACCTTGGGCACAGCAAGCGAGAACGTTACCGCTGAGCCACGCAGCCAGCCAAAGGTACTGATGACCAAGATGTCCCAAGCCCCTACAATGTATTTTTATCAACAAGAATGTTAGAGGAAGTAAGAAAGGTATCTGTACGAACACATTGTGTCAACGTTACATATTGTGACTCTACTACAGTATAATTTTATTGCTCAGATATTGTTCCACGCCTAGGCACTTGTACACGTAACTCGTCGAACTATAATATTTGTGACAAGAGGAAGACAACTCCTTCCTGTCGTCAAATTGTTCCCATCTCCCTCCGCCCTGTCAGCGTGTTCAGCATTTTCCTTGCGCAAGGGATCTTGTGGAGCCGCACCGCCTACCACCCTTTTCAAAACAATTCCCAAACTAATGCTGTCGATTCCATTCACCCGATTTTAATTCTGAAAAATGCATTGGAAACAGGAAATAAATCTCCATTTTCGTATTACCAGTTTTTGTTTCATATTTTAAGCAGTGATATAAAAATCTGTTAGTAACTTTTTTGTTCTTCACATTTTGGAAAATGCAACAAATTAATATCAATTCAATTGCAGTCTAGTATACATAGTGGTTTTCAGATCGCAAATACGAGCTTTCGTTCAAGAGAAAACTGATAAATGAAATTGTCTCACTTTGGTGCTGCTACGTGGTGTTAGAATTACAAACTAAAAAGCGGGACATTTAGCCTTAACGTTCCTTTAATCATCATACCTGCATCTTCAAAGATCTTTGGTGAATTTTTTTCCAGAGGTGTTTTCTGAAATGCATTAATAAGAGAAGGGCAAATGATATGTAACTCTTGATCAATGAGTAAAAGAGGTGAGGATCCCGAAATATCAAGTTTTGTTTTGAGAAGGCCGAGAGTAACTTTGGAATAAAAAATTCAAGTGTCAGCAAAATTAATGCCAAGATAAAGGACGTGTTCATTTACATGGTATTAGCTGTTCAAAAAAATGTTATCTTCAAGGAATTATTAATTATGCAACGACAATTTAAATTTTATTTGAAGAAGGAATGTGAATTTCTTTCCCACATGTTGATGTGAGCATGGAGTGTAATAACTTGGTAACGGGGCCTCATTACTATGTATGGGCTGTGGTTAGTAATCTTCACCCTACATCGATCGCGACAAAGCTGCACTTCTACGAGGAAGAACTGCCACACCCTTCGGATGACAGAGACGTGTTTTATTATTTCCGCTGACCTTCACTAACAAGGAAACTAGCTTCCGTAAGTGTGGAATGTTACGGGACTGATTTATGTAATTATTTATGCGATATATATTTTTTTCTTTTTTAAGTACCGGTACCGTATGCGAATGCCATATCCGTAGTGACAGTCCACGTTTGGGTTTACAACCAATTGCTATTTCTAACCACACTCAGCTTTTTAAACTACGTGTAACATTGTACCTCGGTGATTAATTTTAGGGACTTAAGATACAGTTTGGTTATCAGCCTCATGTACTTGGGTGTGTGTTGGAATTCTGTGAACATTTGTGTTTCTGTGGTGAATACATGTGTAACTGTAATATTATTAGGTGCCAAGAAAATGCATTCTGGTCTGAGGGCTGGAACAGGGTCCACTCAGCCTCGTGAGGCAAAACTGAGAAGGGGTGGGTTTGAAGTTGTTTTCTGTGGTTTTCCACTTATACTCCCGACAAATACCGAGATGGTTCCTCACTGAAGGCCACGGCCACCTACTTCACAATCCTCGCCTGAATTACAAATATACTGTACATATTACTACTAGACCTACTACTACTACTACTATTATTACTACTACAGGCACCATAATGACACAGTTTATCAGACAAATACTACGAGCATCCAAGTACACGGGGCTAAATGACCACGATGTTTAAGTCCCTAAAATGAAACAACAATAATGTAATTATTAGGGTGGAAGCCTCGGGACTTGAAATATGGTACTACCCTGGCATTTGCCTGGGGGATGTGTGACAAAGCCATTGGAAAAAGAAAGTTCCTCCGCTACGCTGAGGAACATCGAACCATGGATATTTTTTTCACTGCGCAATAAAGTTTGCAAGTGAAAGCCTCCGTGGCTTAGGCGACAGCACGCCGGCCTCTCACCGCTGAGTCCGTGGTTCAAATCCCGGTCACTCCATGTGAGATCTGTGCTGGACAAAACGGAGGCAGACGGGTTTTTCTCCGGTTCTCCGGTTTTCCCTGTCAAAATTTCATTCTAGCAACACTCTCCACTATCATTTCATTTCATCTGTCATTCATATAATCATTGCCCTAGAGGAGTGCGTCAGGCCTCGGCAGCCGGCACAGATCATATCCTCGCCGCTAGATGGGGGCTTCATTCATTCCATTCCTGACCCGGTCAGAGACTGGAAGCAGGCAGTGGATTTTCATTCATTTTCAATAAAGTTTGCAAGTGTTATAGGTGTGTCATCAGCACTTCCAGCATCTGTTATGAATGGCTGTGGTGAGTACAATGTTTACTGTTTGTTTTACAGTCGTGCTGTCAACGTAACTACTGATGCTAGCACTCGCAGACGCTTGTAGGCACTGCGGAGAACATTTCCTGGCGCCCTACATTATACTGTACAACTGGTTCTCGCCTGGCAAGGGCAGAAATGAGATGCGGGTAGTATCTGCACACTCCTGCTTAGGGCCAAGGAGCGTGGTTGTTGTTTGAGTCTTCAGTTTTTACTGGTTTGATGCAATCCTCCATGCCTCGATTTCCTGAACTAATCGTTTTATCTCTACATTGCTACCTCACCTTACATCTGAGGCAATCTGTTTAACATATTCTGGTTGGTTCTTAAGTTTAGGGGCTGCGACAACGCGGTCATGTACCCCGTGTACTTTGGGTGTGTGTAGAATCTGTCTGATAACCGGTGTTAATTGTGATGACTGTATTAGTGTGTGTTATCTGTTTTATTTATATTTAAGTACAGACTGCAACTTAGAATTTTTCAAATGGTTCCTACTTTTGCCACCAAGCGCCACCGTCAACGGCTACTAGGCCAAGTTCAGAACTTAGCTACTAGACGCCACCGCAGTCGGCTCTTGGTTTTTGAGGGGTTCTATATCCTCCTCCTCCTCACCCTCCTCACAAGATGGCGGCGGCGAGATATCTCTCGAACGCATGGTTGGATTTTGAGGAATGAGGTGTCATTGAACTTGGGCTGTTACCCCCTTTCCATTGGACAAAATATTTCCACCCCAAAATAAAACCTACCCCTACTAGGGGGGTGAAATTGTAATTTATTAGAAAATCTCGTTTTCAAGTGCGACATGTGAGAGTTGGAATGCCAATATGGAATTAAACGTTGTTCTACACAAGAGACATGTGTACGGTGGAAAGCCAATATGAATTAACATGCTTGTTTTTTGTTTTTATGCATGCCCACTCATAGCTTTTGTATGAGGGTGGGCTTTTTAAAGATGGTGGCTGTAGTGTAACCTAACCTAACCCCACCCACGAGGGGTGATCAAAAAGTTTTCCAAGTGGCGCTTATCGGTAGGCAAACCAATAATCGAAGAGGGGTATGTTTGGTCTTGAGGCCATAGCCCCTGTCATTGTTGTCGAGTCCCTGTGGACTGGCCCCTGTTGACTAGTACCTTTGGACAGGTCCTTGTTGGCGGGTCCTTGTTGACAGGTCCCTGTGGACGGGTCCTTTTTGACAGGTCATTGTTGACAGGTCATTGTTGACGGGTCACTATGGACAAGTCCTTGTTGACAGGTCATTGTTGATGGGTCTCTATGGACGGGTTCCTTTGGACTGATCCCTATGGACTAGCCCATGAATTTATTCAAATTATGTCAAAGGGCCTAAGTGCAAAATTTGGTGAATGAATATGTTCTAGTGCTAGGGCTAATGCACACACACTCTAGTACACGAGGCACATGCTATTTGAGGGCAGGTCAAGGGATCTAACTTGGTGGATGGATGTGTCATTTGCAGTTGAAAGAGAATAATACGTGTTCATAAGATGTTAAAACTGAAGAGATTGTACGTGCAGTAAACCGACTTGTTATTTTCCGGTGTCATGTTGCTGACATGGCAGAGAACGCACACTGCTGTTGCTATGACTAACGCTGCAGTAATTTGAAACCCCAGGTGTTCATTAAGACAATGGGTGATGATCATGCAAAGTTAGCAGTCATTGGATAGTACACAGGTGTTCCAAGTGTACTTTGGACTCTCAGCTGTATTTGGAAAGGAATTGCAATGATCTGTAAAAAACTGCTGACACGAGCGATGAGAGTTTATATAAGAGAGGTGTCATATATTTCCCTACTGTCAGTCTATATTACTCGCTTTGAGTGAACAGTGCTCTATTACTGCTCAAGAGTTGTAAAAAAAGCCTTTTTGGTAGAAAATCATTAAATTATTATGTAAGGTAAGTACTTATTATTAATGGATTGTAGTCTTTTATTACTAATTGATGTTGAAGTTATTGATTGGAATGTATTTATTGATTGATTGACTGATTTGTTTACAGATAATTGGATACCTGTAGGTTACCAGATTCCTACAATCTGTTCATTCAGTGGCAGCAGTTGATAAATTATAAAAAGGTAAGTGTCCCTCTAATAACTTTTAAACAGTTAGAGTGATATTTTCCAGTGTTCGCCACTTCATGTCAGCGAAAATGGTATATTTGGCAGTCAAAAGTTGGAACTACTTGACCATGGTGTGTAAAGCTAAATTTGTAGGTTAGATTTTGATTACCGCTCAATTAAGTCCGAATGTTCATTTCTAGGTGTCAGTGACAGAGGGAATATTTAAAGACTTAACCCCAGTTCACTTAACATAACCTAACTTTACCTAACTTAACCTTGTCACGTGACTTGTTTTACAAGTTTAGACTTGCTTTATGACTGGCTATGATGTCACACTTAGCTCACTTAACTGGCGATCGCTGGTTTCTATCACGTGACATGTTCTACAAGTTTAGACTTGTTTTAAGACTGGCTATGATGTCACACATAGCTCACTTAACTGGTGATCACTGGTTTCTATCTCGTGGCATGTTCTACAAGTTTAGACTTGCTTTTAGACTGGCTATGATGTCACACTTAGCTCACTTAACTGGCCACCGCTGGTTTCTACCACTCTATTAAGTTCCAATGTTCACCGCTAGGTGTCAGTGACAGTGGTATATAGTAACCCCCAGTTAGAACTACATGGAGTTAGACTTGCTAGGAGTTCACATATGATCGATTTAAATACCCTGCTATAACCATTGACTGGAATAAAATTAAACTATTTATATTTTACTTTGTATTATCTTTTTATTAACATTTATTATTTCTTTCTTTTATAGGTAATTTCGAAAGTGATCATAATGTTCAAGTGTGGTGAATGTAAGAAACAGTTCTCAAGACCTGACAACCTTCAACGACATGCAGATGCTAAACATGACATTGAAATGTTTGTGTGCACTCATTGTGCTACCACATTTAACAGACAGGATAATCTTGCACGTCATGTAAATTTAATGCATGTTAGTTCAGCACCATTTTCGTGTTCAGTTTGTGATCTTGGTTTTTCTGCTGTAAAGCGATATCAATCCCACATGGTTGAAGTGCATGGAGAACAACAGGAATTGAAATCTGTAAAACCATCAACTAGCTCGGAACCTTTAAACGAATGTAATGCTCAAAAGCGTAAACGTTCTCAAGATTGTGAAAATAGTTGTACAACAAAAAGAAAGAAGAATGGTGAACCTTCGATAACACATTGTAATGTATGCGATATTGATATACCTTCTTCAATCATTCGTGGTCATTTACGCAGTATTCATCATAAAAATAACGCTTGCCATGAAATAAATTCTGGAAATATTCAACAAATTGGTAGTGCGTTTAAAAGTCGAATTGCTAGTTATAGACTTTATAGTGAAGAAAAACTCAAAGTATTGAATCATTTAAAAAAAATGTTCAACCTACTGTATTTGGCTTGGTAGGTAATGTTTTATTAGAGCATAAAACAATTAAAATGAATTTTGAACTTTTTGGACTCTATGTAAAACTGGGAGTATAGGTGAAATTACGGATATCAAATCTTTTAATACAAAAAATATAATTGTTAGCGAATCAACTGATATTAGTGATATATACCAAAATATTTCAAGTGCTATCATTGTGAAGAGTGAAGAGTTCCAGGAAAGGGAGTCAGGCTGGGCGTTGGTTGAAGTACTTTATTTAGAAACCAACCTGAATAAATATAACCCCCTTCGAGCATCATCATACATTGATTTGCCAGGATGGATCAAACGAAAGAAAGCTGTTGTTAAAGTTTTTAATAATGATGACGCATGTTTTGCGTGGGCTGTAACTTCAGCTCTCCATCCAGCAGTGGAGAATATGGATAGATCATCATCTTATCCTCACTATTCTCCAGTGTTAGATTTAAAAGAAATAGAATTTCCTATGGCGATAAAAGACATTCAACGTTTTGAAGAGCTGAACAATGTAAGTATTAATGTTTATGGAATTGAAAATAAGAGTATAGTAAGTCCTCTCTATTGTACTCAGGAAAAAAAGGATGCTCATGTAAATTTACTGTACATAACTGAAGGTGAAAACGCCCACTATTGTTGGATAAAACATTTAAGTAGACTTGTCGGTAGTCAGCTATCAAAATACAAAGGTAAGAAGTAGTTGTGTGATGGTTGTTTACTATATTTCAGAAAAGAGGATCAACTAACTCAACACCAACAAGATGTTCAGCAAAGAACATATAGCCTACTTTCTCCTAAATGTATGGGTATATTTATAACTCTTTGTCCTCATCCCTCAAACCACCTCTACCACCATGTAGTGTTTGTTTTCTTTTATATTGATAATTAGCCAGTAAGTGTCAAAATCAATATTATATACTTTATGATGATTGAATAACAAAACTACTAACTTATTGTAATGCATTCACGTCCGTTAATCTCTATATTAAGCCAGCCAGCAAACTTAAGGATCTATCGTTTTGGGTACCTTCCCCTTAAAAAATCCGCGCCAATCACAGTAGGTTGGTGCTGCGACCTAGCAGTGAATTCATATTTATCTAGTACGCCTCTGGGTGTTCAACGAGTAGGCAGTTTAAAGTAGCCAGGAGGGAGGCGATCCAACTGGCAGTGTTTAATGATAGAGCGTACAGTCACTCGTCCTGCTAGAAGGACCTTCCGGAAGTACTTTTGTACACAGCGGTGCGTCCTTCCAGCAGGACTTTGGACCCTTATGGCAAATGTTTGAACTGGCCTTCCAGCAGGACGCGTCCTTCCGGCAGTACTTTGGGTTATCAGAGCGTAATAATATTGCAGTTCTGGTACTGGGCAAACAATAAAAGTCTGTAAATATTCTAAAATATTCAATATGACTCATATTGACTAATACAATAACTGTCTCTTAACAACATATTGACTCTAAAATATATAAACGTATAAAGTATAAACGTGTTTTCTTATAGTACAGAGACTAAATAAATGTATGAGCGACGGCGCGTCCATCACTCGAGAATAAATAAATTTAAAAAAGCCTAGTTGTGTTTTTGTCAATATCCCACTGCACAGTTGCACAACTACACGTAATTTAAACTACAGTACCATGACATTTACTGATATCATAATTACTAGCAAATAACGAGCGACTCCATGCATCTCCGTTGTTTGGAGCATCGAAATAGGTAGCAAAAACATAAACACAGTCACCATTACGTATAATCGCCGCCATTACTGAACGGTCAGAGCTACCAACTTCAGACTTGCATGCGCTGATTCGTTACATTTCCCTCTATATAATGGAAAAAAGAACGGTCCTGCCAGCAGGACGCTTCGTCCTCATATAAGCAATTGAATTACGTACTCAAATGAGGACCTAACTTCCTGCCGGCAGTGCCTTGTACGTTCTATCATTAAAGGTAATCGGAGTGCGATCGTGGCTAATAGTCGAACTACCAGTATTACAAAATTGCCATACTTTAGGAGGCCAGGTATTGACACAGCGGTATATTTGGAACAATACTACCCACATAACCCACAAGAGGACAGCACCGTACAGAGACATTAAGAAGGCTGTGGTTGATAACAACGTGTATCTAATTCTTCTATTCTCCTTTTCGTAATGTCTTCTGTTTATGTGCAATGCTGGGACTGTGATTTTATTAATAGACGAGTGTATACATTAGCCTCCCCTTTGAGCTAAATGACATTTTATTCAGTATCTGTGAAAAGAGCTTGTGCACATCATTTGTAAAAGAATTCAAGAAAAAAAAGTCAACTGTAGCAGTATTCGATCCCCAGTCAACTGCGTGACAGGCTAACACGCTAGCCCAGAGCTAAACATATCCGTAACATCATGGCGATCTTAACTGATATATTAGATTCAACCTGTTGGCAAATAATGACTTGAAATAAACTATTTCTTCACTGCAGTACATCTTCATTATAGATCATTTCATACAAAGTTTATATTATTGTATCAGTAGGGTATATCGCATACAACATACTAAAACTACTGAAATATAAGACAGGCTCATGAGGACAGCTGCCATCTTGTCGTGTGGCAAATGCAGCTCAGCTCTTTTAAGCCAGTCATACAGAATAATATTATAATATTAAATTATAATAAATAACGGATCACGACCTTCAGGATAGCTTAAACCACCCTAGGCTTGATAATCTGAATTGGTGGGTCTTAAGCTATTGATTATAATGGTTGCATAATTCACACGGCCACCATCCTGAAATGGCAAGGCCGATGACCTTGAAGTTTGGGTGAAAGACGCGTCCTATATAAAGGTATGTTGTCACCAAATTTGGTAGAGATCGGATGATTAGTTTAGCCGTAATTTGAGTTTACGTTTTGAACGTTTGAGTGGCCGCCATTCAGTTTTGGTAAAGATGGCGGCAATATAAAGTATGACACTGAGGTGCCCTATGCTAGAGCTACCTCTGTACCAAATTTCGTTCAATTCGGTTTCACCGTGTTCGAATTGATAGGGGGGGACAGACATTCAGAGTACACTCACTCACTCACACACACACACACACACACACACACACACGCGCGCGCGCGCACACACATACACACACACAGACTCACATACACACATACACACAGACAGACACACAAGTTTTCGCCCTGTGTTGATCTCATAAGTCTACTTTCATTTTTTGCAAAAATCGAAAGTAGGCTAAAAATGGGGATGTAATCATGTGTGTACGGTATTACCGACTCCTAAAAATAACATTCTAAAATTTAAGGCTTATGAGAAACAGCTTCGAGTACCATTTGTTATATTTGCTGACTTCGAGGCTTTGCTAAAACCATTAAATACATGTTCATCGAATCCAGCCCAACCTTTCACCAACACTACTCACATTCATACCTTTTAGCTTTGCATATTATATTAAATGTAGTTACGATGACTCGTTAAATAAGTTTGAGCTCTATAGAGGACCTGATGCACCTAAAGTTTTTATGGAAAGACTTGAGAAAGATGCCATCCGTATATCCTCTATTTTAAATACAATCATTCCAATGGAGTCACTAACATCATCACAGCAAATGGGTTTTGAAACTGAAACTAATTGTTTTATATGTGGTGAATGTTTATATACGGACAGGGTTCGCGATCATGACCATTTAACAGGAAAATATCGTGGTGCTGCTCACCAAGAATGTAATTTAAATTATAGAGTAAGTAAATTCATTCCAGTCATTCTACATAACGGCAGCAAATACGATAACCACTTTATCGTTAAAGAATTTGGAGCTTCAGATGTGAAAATTGATGTGATTGCAAATAATAAGGAACAATATATATCGTTCACAAAATACATCAAAACTGTCAATAAAAAACTATAAAACTACGATTTTTATATTCATTCCGCTTTATGCCAAGTAGTCTTGATAAGCTGGCTAGTAATTTAAAATCAGATCAGTTTCATGAAATTCAATGTGTCTTTCCTAAAGAAGATGATTTTAATTTGATTCGTCAAAAGGGTATATTCCCTTATGAATATATTAACTGTGTGGAACGTCTTGAGGAGTGTTCTTTACTACCAAAAGATGCATTTTACAGTTCCTTAAACACAAGTCATATTAGTGATCAGGAATATTTACATGCACAACGTGTATGGACACAGTTTGACATTCAAACTTTAGGTGAATTTTCAGACATATATTTGAAGACAGATGTGTTATTATTAGCAGATGTTTTTGAAAATTTTCGGAATGTTTGTATGAAAACTTATGACCATGATCCTTGGCAGTATTTCACTGCTCCTAGGTTAAGTTTCAGTTCAATGTTGAAAAAAAAAACCAAAGTAAATTTAGAATTAATGACTGATATAGACATGATCAATTTTATAAAATCATCAATTCGAGGTGGATTAAGCCAATGTAGTGGGCGATATTCTAAAGCAAATAATAAATACATGCCTAGCTACAACCCTTGTGAAGAGTCAAAGTATATTGTCTACCTCGATGCAAATAACCAAGATGGTTGGGCTATGAGCCAATATCTACCACTGAACGATTTTCGCTGGCTGACACAACCTGAAATTGATGTCTTAAATGTTAACACTCTTAATGATAACGATGATAAAGGATATATTTTAGAGGTAAATCTTGAGTACCCTAAAGAGTTACATGATGATCATAATGATTTACCATTTTGTCCTGAGAATATGAAATCTCCATACATCACATCACGACCAAAAATGTTAATTGCTAATGTAAATGATAAATGTAAATATGTAATACATTATCAAAACTTGAAACAGTGTCTACAGCATGGATTGAAATTAACTAATATTCATCGCGTATTACAATTTCATCAGTCAGCATGGCTCAAACCGTATATTGATCTAAACAATAATTTAAGAACACAGTCAACAAATTCGCTGACAGTTAAACAACTGACTGTATTTCCCTCATCAAGTAGATGACAGCTTCAAACTGGCATTACCTTATCTATCATCTCTTTAAATTTCAGTCGGTTGTTAGTCTGTGATCCATGTTAGCCTCATATGACAGGTATTCTCCTATCTGCAGAATACAGTTTTTGTTGTTGATTAATTTAGAGGCTTGGACATCGTGAATTGGGTGTGTTCACACGACTTGTCTGATAACTTGTGTTATTATGTATACTCCGTTACAGCCCTGCTTGTAAGAGATTTGTTAAATTTAATGGTGCGATGAATAGGAATCTGGAGAGTGAAATTAGTATACCGATTATCTCTGTTATAGACGGACTAAAGAAGAGGGCTACAGCTGATTACATCATGGGGGAGCTCTACGAACTAGGCAGAAAAGCTAAAAGCAAGTCTAGAAATGCAAAAATTATAATGAGTGGCATTGTTCGGCGGGGAGATGTTCCGTTAAGGCGAGTTAAGACTGTAAATGACCACATGGACTGGGTATGTGCACAACTGGGATTAGTGTACGTAGAAGCTGACTGCTGGACTGGTGGCCGTGACTTCGCCCGAGACGGGCTGCATCTAAATCGACGGGGCGCTTTTAACCTAGGGAGCCTACATGACAGGGTCATCGGTTCGTGCCGGCTTTTGTGAGTAGGAGCAGGTCCAGAGGTTGCCAGCCGATGGGAACAGAAGGAGCTATTTCGAGATATTTGCTGCGGAGGTAAGACTCTAAGATTACTGCAGGTTAATTGTCAGAGTTTAGGAAATAAATTAATTGAATTTTGGAATCTTGTAGAGACGTATTCTCCGGACAATGTCATTGCAACTGAATCTTGGTTATATGAGGACATAAATAGTAGCGAAATAATTCAAGGGACCCACGAAATGTACAGAAGGGATCGGGGGAAGCGAGGAGGTGGGCTATTTATTTGTGTGCGCAAAAATATAGCTAGTTTCTTAAGTTGGGCTGATATGGATCATGAAATGTTATGTGTACAAATTTCGGATAAAGGAAATAAATTCCCTCTTCAGGTGATAGGGGCGTATAGAGCACCGAACGATAACTTTTCTCTCCTCGAAACACTGCATGATAAAACTTGTGCGGGTAATGCTATGAAAAAGAGCATAATAATTGCTGGAGATTTAAACCTCCCCAAAGTAGACTGGTCTGGTGAGTCAACTAGCTGTGGTCACGCTCAGAGCGCTGCAAATAAATTCTTAAGGGAGGGGGGATTTTCCCAAGTAGTTGACTTCCCAACTAGAGACAATAATACCTTAGATGTTTATCTCGTAAGGCCTGTAGAGCTGTATATTAACTGTCTGAAAGTACCAGGAATTAGTGACCATTCTGGGGTTGAATTAAATATTAGATATGGTGACATTACAAAATTAGACTCTGATGTAGCAAAAAAGATCATATTCCAGTATCGCGGGGCGGATCAGGGCAAGTTTCAGGGGTATTTGAATGAGCTATTTGTAGGATAGGCATCGGAAGGAAATCACATTAATATCCTGTGGACTAACTTTTTGAAAATTTTAAATAGCGCTGTTGATAAATTTGTTCCATTTAAATTGCTGAAACAAAACCCAGATCCTGAGTATTACACACGAGAAATTAGGAGTCTAAAACGGAAAATTAGGAAATTATACAATAAAAGACATGATAGTGACAAGTATATGTTGAAATTTAAGTCCTTATCAAGAGAGCTCGTCTTAAAAAAGAGGGCTTCTCATGACAGTTATATGCAAGGTTTACTTGGTTCGGGAGGTGATGGGTGGAAAAAAATTACAGTTATGTTAGGAGAAGAAAGGGAAATTCAAATAATTTGTCGATGATAATGTCCGGTGACGGTAAATTAATTACTGAGAAACAGGCCTTTGCTAATGAATTAAATGTCTTTTACGGTAGTGTGTTCAATAAATCCAATAGCTGTGTGTTGAACCTTAGCGACGAATCAGGGGCTCCCCTGTTCCAAATAAACTAGTCAGCAATTGTAAAGCTAATACAAAAACTACGTTTCAATGTATCAAAGGTCCTGATAATATTGTTAGTGAAGTACTTAAACTAGGAGGTAGGGCCGTGGCACGATACTTGGAGGTGATGTTTAATGTGTCCATTAACAATGCGCAAATCCCAGATGACTGGAAAAGAGCTGCGGTAGTCCTAATATTTAAGGGAGGGAGCAGACTTGAATTGGGCAACTACAGGCCGGTTAGCCTTACGTCCATCGTTTGTAAACAGATGGTGCATCTCATTTGCGACTACTTGAGGGAACAGTGGGAAACATTATCATGGTTTAATGATAGGCAACATGGATTTCGGAAAGGTTACTCATGCGAGAGTCAGATGCTATCACTTTTTCAAGACATTAGCGAATCGTTAGACCATGGAGTTTCAGTCGACGCCGTGGTTATAGATTTTGCGAAGGCATTTGATGTCGTGCCGCATGACATGCTACTCCATAAATTAGCTTCGACGAAGATTGATAGAAGAGTAATTTTATGGATCCAAGAATTTTTGACGGGTCGTTCACAGAAAGTGAAAGTCGAAGGCATATTCTCGGATGAAATTACCGTAACGTCGGGTATCCCTCAGGGCAGCGTAATCGGAACTTTGTTATTTTTGGCGTTTATAAATGACTTACCAAATGGGATTCGCAGTGACTGTCGATTGTTTGCGGATGATTGTGTAATATATCGAAAGATGCATGACTCACAAGACAATGCAGTGCTTCAAGAGGACCTGAAACTGGTCTATAAGTGGGCGATTGAAAATAAAATGAAAATAAACACAAGAAAATGTAGTCTCTTAAAAATAGGGAAAGTGCGAAGGCAGGATTTTCAATATAACATTGGCTCGGAAATACTTGTAGAAGAAGATTCTTGCAAATATTTGGGCGTTCACGTACGGAATGATATGAAATGGAGTAGTCATGTAGGATGTGTACAGTAGTTTCAAAAGCTTACAAATCCCTGCACTTTGTAATGAGGGTATTAAAAGGAAGTAGTACCTCTGCTAAAGAATTAGGCTATTTGTCACTTGTAAGACCTATTCTGGAATATGCCTCAGCGGTTTGGGATCCATATCAAGTAGGGCTCATCAATGAGTTGGAAATGGTACAAAGAAAGGCCGCTAGATTTGTGCTCAGTGACTTTAATCCCAGGAGCAGTGTGAGCCGTATGTTAAAGAAACTTGGGTGGGAATCACTGGAGGCTAGGAGGATGAAATCTAGACTCTGCGCTATGTACAACACGTATACAAATCAACCAGCATGGGGTGAGCTTAGCAAACGATTGGGAAAGCCCACTTACATGGGTAGGAGCGATCATCCTTTCAGAGTTAAGGGCTGACCACAGCGAACAAATTATGGTAAATATTCTTTTGTAAACCGTGCCATTGATAACTGGAACTCTCTACCTGCCGCAGTCTTAGAGCCTTTTCCCAAACATATAGGTGTGTTTAAGAAAAGACTGACTATTTGTGTAAATACTCCAGTTTAATTGTTGAATAATTGTTATTGAATTGTTATGTATAATTATTTATTTGTTATGTATATCCAATTTGCCACCGGGGGACACAGCCCCCATTGCAAATAAATGAATGAATGCATGAATACTATGGACGGCTTTTTGTATGGAACGTTTTGTGCGAGACAGAGAAAATGGACCTCTTGTTTTAAGATTTTATTTTAGAATTGTTAATTTTACTTCAATGTTAACACCAGCGCAGCGTGGTGAATTGGAATACAAGGCACCGTAAACAACTGAATTTACTCCACGCTTTAATGAAGAGAACGTTTTGTTAGAGTGCACCATTTGGATTATGAAGTGTTTATACCCTAAACGTTTAATGAGTTTTCATTGTGGAAAGGTGAATAATAGTAGGAAAAATTTACGAAGTCATTGTTTATGGGACGTGTCCACTTAACAAAATATTATATTAATGTATGAACCAGTGAAGGAAGGAAGGAAGGAAGGAAGGAAGGAAGGAAGGAAGGAAGGCTACAGCTACAACCACACATACATACATACATACATACATACACACACACACCACTATATACACTACAATAACACAGGTTATCAGAAAATTTAAATAAATAAATAAATAAATAAATAAATAAATAAATAAATAAATAAATAAATAAATAAATAAATATCTCTACTGTATATACCCAAGTACACGGGGCTAATTGACCACGAAGTCGCAAAGCCCCTAAAATGAATTAGCAACTTACATACAGTAAGTTATCATCGAATTTTGTGCGGAAAAACATTATTTAACTTCCAATAAGGTTCTTTATTACTTTAAAAGTGGTTTATAGGTGATATTTGATAGAATGGGGAAGAGTTTCTCGGCTTACATCCACAAGTTTTAGAGGACAAATACAGCCAAACAAATGTCCCTATTGACCCATTTTGCTCGCAAAACGCTAATATAATTTACATCATAACTAAGGTTTGGATGTTAAGGAAAAGTCATACTTTTTTCCTGAGATCATTTTGACTGAAATCTGAAAAATAAGTTTGAATGACGGGTCCCTGACCACGCTTAAAGCAATTTGATGTTGCCTATAAATGCATATTTCGGCCATTTTTATTGTTTTGGTCATATTTGGTCATATTTTAGTTATATAAGGTCATATTTGGTTATAATTTCAGCATTTTTGTTTAAATTGAGGCGTCGTTAACAAGGTACGTGTTACCTGCGTCGAGTTTCAAACACAGGATTTCCGAATAGTGTAGTAGATGTATTTTTCTTTCTTTTCCCGGAACAGGCAGATAGCAGGCTTAGAAGACCTGCTTCCAAGAAGGCGCAATAAACTTCCTGTTAGGCAGTGTCTTCTAACTTACGCCGACATATATCATAAAGCATACTAATACTTCGTTTTTTTTTCTTTAGGAAAATCGAGCAAGAACTGCATCTCAAGGCTATGATACTGAACGAATGTTGGAAATTTTAATGTACTGTAGCTCTCTGTCAGTTTGTATGATTAAATGTGTCTGGTGTATTATCGCTGATCACGTTTTGGCACTTAAGACGTTTACTATATGTTAGTGATACTCTTCCTATCCCAAAAATTCATGTCATATTTCGTAGTTTTTTAGGTAATATTTTGTAGTTTTTAGGTCATATCTGGCTAGTTTTTAGGGCATATTTGCTTGCATATTTTGTACTTCTTTAGGTCTTAAACTTCCGAACCCTAATCATAACTATCCTGCATTCACGAGGTGGGCGTAGTCAGCCACGGGCAGTGTGACCGAGACTCACTATACCAGAGGTGGGCACAATTCGGCTCATTGAGCAGCGCTCCCGCTCCAGCAGGAGAACGAGCCGAGTATGCGCTCTCACCTTGTATAACGGGACAAGTTTGATCTGAACCTTCCGATGCGCATGTGCGTCCAGTTGCATTACGTCATCCCCCCGCCTGGATTCTTTGTCAACCAGTGAGCACATACTTCGTCACGCGCTAGTTAGATGTTGCCAAGTAGTCATTATTCCCAACATCTTGGCAGGGTACAGATGCTGTCGAGGCATGCGAAGCAAGACTGAGCAGCTCTGTTCTTTGACAAGCACGGCAACAAGCTTGCTGTCAGGAGTGTGTGAAGTGGGCGCGCTCTCAGTTCATTACCACCAATACCAATGCTATGTCACTGAGAATGCTCCTATTCGATACATTATGCTTGCATAATATAACTACGACGAGCAGCGAGCAGCCCCAAACAGTTGTTGCACCAAAGAGGGGAAATCGCATTTGCGCCTAGTGATCCCACTACTTCCCCTCCTAGACGAGACTCTGCCAAGACAGGCCAGGTCTAACTTGCCACGCTATAGCTGCTTGCACAGCTTGCCTTTACAAGTGGCGTATCACAACAGCTTAATACTTGTGCCCTGTTTGTTGTGCATTAGATGATTAGATTATGGTGCTACGTACTGTGCCCTTGCAGCAAGAAATATGCAAATCACAGTATGCCAGCATTGCTCAATTCGGGATTTTTCGGGGCTGCGGTAAGTTCTCCCACTCTGTGACTTACATATTTTGGATTAAATAGAGGATACACTTGCAAAAATAACAACAAAATCAACTCCTATTTTAACACATTTAATTAATCAAAAATTATGGCGCTACAAACAAATAAACACATAAACTACTGACCCATATCATTCTACTTGTCCAAAGTGAACAAGGAATAGCATAAAAATAAAACAAATATTAGATTAAAACACATGGTTTTCTTTAAAACCAACAATTCACGATTATTTTCACTTCCATAAAGTACTTATCTTAAAGTTCCAAATAACTACGAGCTCCTTTGGCTCGATACTTTCCCATAATAATGGTGTCATATCTTTGTACACCTCAAGAATTATTTTTATCCTTTCTTATCATCAAAACAAATATATAATTACATTTAAAATTACATGTTAATTATTCACTTCAATATTTGGGCATATCACATGTTCTCCATATTTACTATCTCTCTCAAGTTTTGCAAATTCACTACGGTGATCGGGAAAACTATTTGTGTACTCCAGAGTTATAAAGATTACTTGACAAAGTCAAAAACTATGATCACTCCCGAAACCTAGTTATCTTCACAAAACTCGTGGATTCCTTTTTTTTCCCTACAATATTACAAAAGGGATTTTATTTAATTCATTTGTCTTATAAGACCATTATCACATAAGAAAACTACGATCTGAATTGGCAAGCGATAATATCAATCTACAAGGACCTCGGTTCAACGCCCGGGTCATTAACAACTTTAAACACTCACGGTGTATTTAACACATCTTACAAGACGGTTTTTTACCCACCCTCGCTCTATGAGGGTCAGGCCATTATACTCGGGCGTGATTTATGACAAGGAAAGCGACTCTCTGCCTAACCTACGGTGGCAGCTCTCTTCAATGCTTTAAAACAAACCTTCACATTATTCTCAGTTCTGTGGAGAGACCTGGCTTTTACTCGCTTATTTTCATTCAACAATATTCTTTGGCTCATAAACCACATTCGTAACCTTGGCATTTATTAATTATGAGAGGGTCCTCATTGATTGGGAAGATTAATACACATTCTACGACGAATAATTAGGGGCTTTAACAACAAAAGGATTCTAGGTTCGAATCTCTTAACATGCCTCGGGAACATTTCCACATTTGGAGGACTTATACAAGACGCGATTTAAAGTCGGCCGTGGCCTACATGACATACGCTCAATAATACCATACATTAGCTCCCTTTTAAATAATACACACATGACCTCGTGATCTACGTCACAATTAGAGGACTTACAACATATCTCAATTCACTGCAATCAACTACCCTCCATAAGTAACTTACCAAGTACTTTAACTTTTACGCGTTCCTAGCGTGACTTTTTATTTAATTGCGTTCCATTACGCTACACATTACTTTACGGCCGAATGTCTTCCAAAGAACTGATAAATTTCATAGTAACAATTGATACATATCTTAATTCTTATATTAATCTTTTCCGTTGACAATAAATCGCTCCCTTTTTAAGAACATGCATTCACATCATGTCTTATACATTTGTTAAGGCTTCAACGCTCTATATTTTTATATCATTCAATTTAATCTTTATTTAGATTTCTTTACCTTGTTATTCACATCATGTTTTCATTCCTTACAAAAGCTCAAAAGCTATTTCTTTCATATAATTCAAATTTACCTTTATGTAAATATCTTTGTTATAATTATTATTATCACGCTTGCTTTTATAACATTCATTAAATACTGACATTTTATTCCATGCATTTCCTCTACAGGATTTATTATTTCACATAATTATTTATTATTTCTTAAAACTTTATTTTCGTTCAGATCACGTTCTTATTTAGTTATTATTCATTTAGAAACATCCCTTCTACTCAAAACTCCGGTGGAATTGTACACAAAATTTTTCCCGACACCAAAACATAATGAAAATCTTTACTTACATGTTTAAGGTCGCTTTCTGACCTTTATTCTTGTTTGATGTGACATTTTGGCCCACCTTCTTGACCTACTCCATATTGTACAATCTCATCTTATGTACAGAAATTTCTTGACACATATTCACTATATTTAACACTGACAACATTTTTTTTATACACTGGTGTATCCGTTTTGAACACACATTAAAACACTAAAAAATATTACTCTGGTACATATTATAACACATATCACTGTGCATAAAACGCTTTCACTTTACCTAAAACACTTAAAATGATACTCCTATTTCTTTTCTTACAATATTTACACTTCACTCCTATCACACGGGCGTATCTCAACGATTTTTACAATTTCTGTCGGCTGTTGATGATCCCTGATGTGAATCCTATCGACCTGCATTGGACGTGTGATTTTACTCGTTCAAAGTTTCTCTCTCCTACAATGGAAACTACTGGTTTCAGTCTCTCAAAACCGCTTTTATTGTCTATTACTCAGCTTTACTTTATCTGCTTTTACTAAGCGATAAATGTCTTTTCTTTGCCGTCACCTCTATTTATATATGGTGGTCTATCGCACCCTATAGTTTCTATATCTTGGCCTCCCTTCGAGGACCGTATACTGTCTATCGTACCCTATAGTTTCTATATCTTGGCCTCCCTTCGAGGACCGTATACTGTCTATCGTATATTTTTGACGTTTTCTGACTAGAGTACGTTTTCCCTCTGGTTTCGAAACTAAGTTCCTAAGTTCCTTTCGCTTGAACTTCTATCTTTCGCGATCGTAATTACTGTAAAGTTCCTTTACAGGACTTAATGTCTTTAACAATGTCTTTACTAAACGTAACGCCGTTTATTTGTTGGAGTTCTTATAACTTCGCAACTGTATTGAACTAGTGTTCTTTTGGAACTCGAAGTTCCCTACTGATCGCTGTGTCTTACTTTGGCGATATTGCTTTAAAGTCCGTATATTTAATGTTCTTTATATTTTAGGACTCTTCAAAGTCTCGAACTGCTAACCCTCAGCGTAGCGTACTTATATCGTAACTGGTCTACACTCGGTGAACTTGTAACATAGCCTCCCACAGGCTCTGGATCAATGTCTGATACAGCTTAACGTCCCCCTCACGGGCTCTTGAATACTGCGTATACGATGTGGTGCAGCACTTCCGCTCACGGAATGCTCGTAGACTGATGATTATGATGCTCCAGCGTAACGCCCCCCTGGACGGACTAATACTGCATGTACTGATACAGCGTGACGTTCCCCTCACGGGCTCTCGTAGACTGCCTGATTGACTTGGTGAGGCCAGGAGTTTTATACCTTTCAGCCAAAAAAAGATAAAACTCTAGTCCTTTTCGTGACCAACTTTTGAACTAATTGTCGCACAATTATAAAAATCGTATCTCCAGAAAGCTCGTCTTCCAAACGTAAAATAATCTTCCTGTCCATAGAAATCGATCGTGCATTTCCGAGATATTAATTAATTTCTCGTCCTCAACTGTGTGGGTGGTGCTGTTCTTTTTTTATTCTCCCACTCCTTGGGTCTCGGTGAACCCCCAATGACGTCTACTTGCGTTTGCAGTTTTTTCCTGTGCAATTTTTACAAGGTTTATCTTTACACAAAAATCTCTAATCCAAATTGATTCACCGTACTGTATCTGTTTACTTATTTTTATACTCGTAAACGGGTTAAATTTAATTATTCCTGTTCTGACTCAGCAGCTAGGTTGCCATATTCCTGCAACGTAAGAGCAATTTCCGAGTCCAGCTTCTTCGTCTTACAGTCAAAACTTTCCACTCGTTCTAATAATATCCATGACTGGCTCCTTATAAATGTCAAGAGGCATGAGCTCATCTAAGGAACACCTGGCCCTAGCGCTTGCACAATGTTAGGCTATAATCCTGGCTTGAAATCTCTCTCCGTTCCCTTAGAAACTGTATGATTCTTTCATTCTTTTCTCAAAGTACATGGATTCGACTCCCTTTGAGGCCTATGGTACATGGGTTCATCTCTCCCCTCCTTAGGTAAATAAATTTTCGAAAAATTTTGAGGAAATTTATTTCAATTATTTATAAAAATCTTATTTTTCCTTTAATAGTCGAAGCCATTATAACGTTCTCCGTCCTTTTTGTTTCTTTATTCCTAAAAAATCCCACGATAATTTGATTTCTTTCATCTTTTTAAGTCATATCCGGTAATTGTGTCGGTTGGGTACGCTCTGTCCCTACCCTTTCTTTCTCCTTTTTATTTGTCTGGATATTAGGTTTCCAGAACCTCATTCTTCTTTACGGGTGTGGTCTATCCCTACCCGTTCCCTTATTTCATCATTCTCCTTCCTTAAATTGAAATTTTCTTCTTCAATAAAATCAATTATTTCTTTTATTTCCCAATATAATTTCTCCAATTCGCATTTGCACTCGAATGTTTGAGCTCTGTTTCCTTTTTCTATCTCATTCTTGTTTCTATCGAAATTGGATTCTTCATCTCTAAATGTTTCCATAACCAGGGCTTGTTCATTGGCTTCATCGAAGTCTTCAGGAGGGTAATACACTTTTAAATTTGCTGAATTCATGGTCACTTCATGATTCGTTTCACAGTGCCGAATTCTATAGGCATTATTTCTCAAATCCCTTATTATTTGATACGGTCCGTGGTACATTTTCTGGAACTTTTTGTACACGCGGTTCCCTGGATCCGAAATGGCGGGTCTTTTTACTAACACCATTTCCCCTGCTAATAGTGGCCGATGATACCTCTTGTGCCTATTTCTTCTTTGTCTCCTGTCGGCTTGAGCTTTTAGATGCTCAAAGGCTCTTCTTATACGTACATCTCTTCCAGGCTGAGCGTCTGCTTGCCTAGGAATTACCAGACTCCAAGGTCTCTCTGGTTGCTCATTCCGATGTAACGTTATTGGTATCTCTCCCGTAGATTCATGGATTGTATTGTTTATGCAAAATTCAATAATATCCAAGATATCTATCCACTTCCAATTTTCTTCGGCACAGTATATCCTACAATACTTGGCCGTCTCCCTCATCACTCTTTCTACAGGATTTGCCTCAGGATGGCGAATACTTGACAAAATCTGACGTATTCCAAGTCTTTCTAATTCTTGTCTGAACTCTACACTGGTGAAACAACTACCGTGATCCGACAACAAATTCTCAGGTTTTCCCAGAATCGGTATCACTTTTTCTTTGAGTCGTTTTAACACCTGTTTGGTACTAGTCTTCTGTATGGGAGCAAGGACAACCATTTTAGTGAAGACATCCATAGCCACCATTATGTGTCGATTTCCTCTTCTTGCCTTTGGCAAAGGTCCGAAGTTATCAATAGATATGATTTGACCTGGCCTTTCGGGCAACAATGGTATAGGCTTTTGTCTCATCAGAAATGCATTTGGTTTGATCCTTTGACATAAATCACATGTCTTTAGCGTGTCCCTTACAGTTTCTCTCAGTCTCGGCCATACAAATGCTTCTTTCAGCATCGAGACTGTTTTGTCGACTCCCATATGTCCGAACGATCTATGGGCTAGCCATACTATTTTCCTCTGCAAAATTGCAGGTACAACAATCCTTAATCGTGTATGGTCAGAGTCCACAAACTTATATAATAATCCATTATAAAATGTGTAATCTTGAGCTATCTTATTAGCTTCTGTGTACGCTGGTGTTCCCCTTATCAAACTTCCTTCAAGGAAAGATATGAGCATGTTCATCCATGGATCCTCACGTTGCCGTTGACTAATGCTCCTTAACTCATTTAGAGTACGCTGATCCCTGTCTTCCAAATCAATAGCCATTACTTCCTCTTCTGTGGACTCTGGCTGTCTACTTAAGTAGTCTGGAACTATATTTTCTTTTCCTGGGCAGTATTCTATCTTTACATCAAACTGTTGAATGTATAAAGCCCAACGCATCAACCTTTGACTGGATAAATCAGTCTTCATCAAAAAGGTTAAGGCTTTATGATCCGTTCTTAGAATGACCTGAAACCCATATACGATCTTTCGCCAATATTGCAGCGCGTGCAATATCGCTAACAGCTCGATTTCGCTGATCGTATAATTTTTCTCGTGTGGTTTCAGTCTCCGACTTGTGAAAGCTAGATCATTTTTCTTATCAGGGTTATCCGGGTTTTCCTGATATAGCATTGCCCCTATTCCAATCTGGGATGCATCTGTTTGAATTATAAATTTCTGATTAAAATCAGGATATCCTAGCTTCACATAGTTTAAGAGCATTTCCTTGGCCTCCACGAATGCTTTTTCTGTTTCCTCCGTCCATTTCCACTTGCCCCCTTCTTCAGAAGGTCCTGTAGTGGTGCAACAGTTTTTGTGTATGATGGACAATGTCCTGAGAAGAAACCAATCAATCCCAAAAACTGGCGAACGTTCTTCACCTTCAAAGGCCTTGGAAAATCCCTTATCGATTCCAATTTGCATGGATTTGGTTTAACACCATCCTTATCAATCACATGCCCTAAAAATGTTACTTGCCTTTGACAAAAATTTGACTTCTTTAAATTGATTTTAAAATTTGCCCTTCTTAAGTCTTCCAATAATTTCTTCAATTTTTCTAAATGTCCCTCAATATTCTCCGAGGTAAGCAAAATATCATCAACATAACGGATAGTGCACTCTTTCACTTCCTCTGACAGGTTTCGATCAAGCGCTCTTATTAAGGCAGATCCCGCGGTCTTCAATCCAAACGGACATCTCCTAAAACAATAGGTTTGTTGGTCAAACTGAAATCCAGTCAACAAGCTGGTTTTCTCTTCCAGTTCGAGATGATGATACGAAGAAGTCATGTCAATATTTGTGAAAATCTTCTTGCCTTTGAACTTCCTCAGTATTTCTTCTATGGGTGGTGCCGAATCATTTTCTGGTATGATTTTTGCATTTAAATTTCTGGCATCTAGACACACCCTTACTGAGCCATCCGGTTTGCTCACAATCACTAATGGACTAACATATGGTGTCGCCATCTTTTCTATAACACCTGCATTCATCATCTCCTGCAGTGTTTTCTTAGTTTGTGGGTAATGTTTTTCCGCAACCGGGTATGGTTTTTGTCTGAACGGTGCCCAATCATTGACTTGGAACGCGTATTTAAAATTTTCAATCTTCCCTGGCTTGGAATCAAATACGTCCCTAAAATTCAATAATAATTTCTTTAATTGTTCCTTATTTTCGAGGTTCACTTTAGCTTCCTCTACTTTTCCTGACAGGTTGGTCTCGAACTCAGTTTCCAAATTATCTTCGAGTTCTATGTTGAGGACTTCAAATATCCTTTCTATGTCCTTATAACCTTCTTTAGTTACTTCTTCCACATGCCATACCTGTTCTCCTATTTTCACATCCTGTTCCTGTAGGTTAATGTTTTGTTCATCCACATCCTCTCTTTGGATTCTAATGCAGTTTTGCGCTAGGTCTATGATGACCTTGTTCTCGCGGATAAAATCAATACCTAATATGACATTATACGGTAATTGATTTACCAGCAAAAAGCATTGCGAAATTTCAGCGTTACCCATGATCAGATCAATGTATACCTGAAATTTGCATGTTAAAGATTTTTCAGGGATAATTCCCTTAATCTTTACACTTGATGTGGGGATTTTTAATACGCGGCCTCTTGTTTCCAATTCATTCAGAAGGGTTTGCGTAATTAAACTTATTGTTGATCCGGTATCAATCAATGCCCTGACCAGTAATCCTTCTATTCTTAGCATAATTATGGGTAATTCTCTTTTGATAGGTGGGATTCCTTCCTCATCCTCATTAATTAGCTCATCTGGTCTTGCTATCCAATTCACAATTTCTACCTCCTCCCAGCTCCTGGTATCTTTCCACTTTTGACGATTTAAATTTGGAGTTTTTTTTTATCCTGAGGGCTCCCTTTTCCCTCATTCTTTAACTGAGCTTGTAGTTCCAAGCTTTGAGCTCCATCTAGTCGGTCGGGTGATTTCCGGTTCTTGATGGCCTCACTCCAACGGACTTTTTGCCTTTCAGGTTCGTCTGGTCGTTCGTTCATGTAACGAAGACTTTCCTGGTACCTTTCCTCTATTTCGGCCCGATATTCATCATCCCTATCCTCTGGCCTTACGTTCCTTCTGGGATAATTCTCCCATTTCTTTCTGTTTTCTTGCCTCTGATGGTTATTGCTATAGGGTCGGCTCTCTTGTTGCCTATAACCCGTATTCCTAGGATTTCTTCCTCGATATCCTCCTCTGTGGTATGGCTGTATTCCTCTAGGCTCTTGGTGCCCATACTCTCGACCTAGTCCTTGAGTATCAGTACTGGTGGACTGATTCCTGGTCGATGGTTTTTCGCTGGTTTCCTGACTGCTGGCCATGTGTACCTGTTCAGTCTGTCTTTGGTGCCTAGGAGTTACGTGTGACGTCGTCATGTCTAATTGACGTAATACACTCTCCACTTCCACAGCACTTCTGGCTTTGGATGAGATTAACAACCTCTGAATCTCATATGGAAGTTGTCTTGCAATGGCGGCACACAGGTCGTTCTCAGCTGGAGCAATATCAAGTTCGCGGAATTTACATAGCTGAGCGGTAAAAAATTCCGAGTACTTAGTTGGTGCATTTGTGCTGTACTTCCTAGAGTACAGATCTAGCCTCAAATTCTCCTGGACGTCTGCTGCCCAATATCGTTTTAAAAGGCTTCTCTAAAGCCTTCCACCGTATCAAAGGTGTACCTGAAGCTTCTGAACCAGGTGAGACAATCACCTGCCAACAACTTCTCAATAGCTCTCAGTCTCCGATCCTGAGGAACCTTCATTTCGTTTAAGTACTCTGCGACTTCCTTTAGCCAGTATTTTGGAGTAATTGACATGTTATTACCCGTAAATTTTACCGGTCTGTCCTCATTCGATTTGATAATGTTTATTATCTGACCATTTGTCTGGTTCATGTATGGGGTTGACATCGCCATTGGATATCCTGGGTTCTTGTAAGGGCTCTCCCCTCCTAAGTCCCTATCGGTATCTGTGCCTTGTTCACGGGAATCTACCCATCCTGTCTTTGGAAACTCCTCCTGATTCTCAAATTCTAACTTCCTTTCCCTTCGGGCACTTTCTTCATTAGCCATGAGTTGGATTTCCATTTGACAGTTCTTATGTTCAGTCCTCTCCAATCGGGATCCTAATTCATTTTGAATTCTTTCCTGATTTTTCTTACTGGTTTCCAGTTCTCGTTTGAGTTGGTTTTTGTCGTTCCTGAAGCTATTCCTGATTTCATTTAAGTGTTCTTCTACCTCTTTCTTGATGACCATGACCTGTTCTGTTATAATTTCTGGTTTAACGTCACCTCTGGTATCTAGGTCTTCTCGTATTTCCTTTATCTTTTTCTCCATCTCTCTTTGTCCTTTGACCATATTTACTTTAATTCCTTCCAGTTTTTCCTCAGTTTTCCCTTGACTCTTATATAATATCATCAAGTCATTTTGGATCTGGCCTACTTCCATATGAGTTTTTCCTACTTCGACCTTTAATGTTCCGATGGTTCCCTGAACATCATTAATACCCTGACTTATTTCATCTATCTTATGGGTACTTTCCTTATTTTCGTCCTCTCGTTGTTTTCTTTCACTCTGGAGATGCCCCTCGTATATATCTAATCTTCGATTTATTTCACCCTCATACTTCTTTAAGTTATCATCTACCTGCCCGGTAAACAGCTCAAATTGACTTTTCATATCCCGCGCATCCTTTTGATTTTGATTTTTCATCTCAGTTACTTCGGTCTGAACTACACCGATTTTATTCTCGAGGGTCCCTACTTTCTCCTCAACCTTTCCAAATCGGGTTCCTAGCTCATTCACACTTTGTTTTATTTCATCCCGGGATGTTTTACAGATATCGCTGTTAGATTTTATCTGAGCTTCTAATTTTTTCTGCACATCTTGGATCTGGGTTACAAGTTTCTTTTCACATTCCTCTACATTTTCTTTACATGCTTTTCCATGCTATTTAATTTAGTTTCTATATTACCAAAATTATCCTCTAAAATTTTAAAATTTTCTCGGCATTCATTTTGTGATTCTCCCATATTTTTGTTCATAGTATTTATTTGGGCTTGCAATCCTGAATGAAATCCTTTATTTTCCTCTTTTAACTCAGTTAACTTACTCTCAAACTTAGTGTCAAAACCTTGAAATTTATTATTCATTGTTTCCTCCAAAACCTTGGATTGTGCTGAAAAATGGTTTGAATTTTCTGTTTTTATACTATCGAATTTGCTTTCTATCTCAGCCGTCAGTACATCGTTATTTGCTTTACTGTCGGCTCTTATAGACTTTAACGTCTCATCTTTTATAACTTTCAGCTGTTCTGCCATGTAATCCCCACTTTCAGTTTTAATCTTTTCTATCTCAGCCTTCAGTTCCTTATTCATTTTTATACTGTCGGCCTCGATAGCTTCTAATTTAGTTCCCATGTTATCACTATTAATTTCGATGGCTTCTAATTTAGTTCCCATATTATCAACATTAGTTTTTAGTGACTCTAAACTTTGATTCATGGATCCTAACTTTTGGTTATTTTCCTCCTGTTGGCTGTCCAACTTATTCAAACTCTCATTTATGGATTCTAAATCCCTTTTATTTTCACTCTGTTGGCTATCCAATTGATTCAAACTCTTATTTATGGATTCGAACTCTTTTTTATTTTCATCCTTTTGGAGACTCAATGTATTGTCTATTGTTCCCAATTTATTGTTCATGGTCTCCCACTTTTCTTTGCTATCGGCTTTTATAGCGTTCAAAAGTTCCTGCCTCTCTTCCCTATTCTCTTTTTTTGCATCTTCCGTACTTTTCGTACTTATTTTTACTATCTCGTCCCTATTCTTTTGGAAATGTTCATCCAAACACTCATTTAACTCCATCATCGTCACCATCTTATTCCAATATAAAAATACAGTAGGCTACTCATGCCACATCGCTAGAACATGTTTGAGAGATAGTAATCTGAACCATTGTGTCCCAATTTCTTTAAAAATTTACTTTGGTACGGGTGTTTACTACACCGTACCCTTTTGATATCTTTAATCAATCTCGTACACTTTATGGAAGTGTTTAAAATTCAAAATTTCGAAAAACCATTTTTTTTTCAAAAAAATGAAAATTTTGATTTTTCGAGAAAACTCGGGTTTTCCCTAGGAAAACTCAGCCCTGCGTACTGGGCGCCATGAAAGTGATAGGGGGTTGTTTACATCCAGGGCTGCTCGGTGTGAGTTTCTAGGGACTCAATGCGGTCAGTTAACATTATACGTTGTAGCTACTACTATCATTACTTTACTTTTACATGAATCGACCGTCTTTAGTGTTCCTCTAATTATTAATCCAAGCACAGTATTTCTATTCACCCCCCTGTGCCCTTGCAGCAAGAAATATGCAAATCACAGTATGCCAGCATTGCTCAATTCGGGATTTTTCGGGGCTGCGGTAAGTTCTCCCACTCTGTGACTTACATATTTTGGATTAAATAGAGGATACACTTGCAAAAATAACAACAAAATCAACTCCTATTTTAACACATTTAATTAATCAAAAATTATGGCGCTACAAACAAATAAACACATAAACTACTGACCCATATCATTCTACTTGTCCAAAGTGAACAAGGAATAGCATAAAAATAAAACAAATATTAGATTAAAACACATGGTTTTCTTTAAAACCAACAATTCACGATTATTTTCACTTCCATAAAGTACTTATCTTAAAGTTCCAAATAACTACGAGCTCCTTTGGCTCGATACTTTCCCATAATAATGGTGTCATATCTTTGTACACCTCAAGAATTATTTTTATCCTTTCTTATCATCAAAACAAATATATAATTACATTTAAAATTACATGTTAATTATTCACTTCAATATTTGGGCATATCACATGTTCTCCATATTTACTATCTCTCTCAAGTTTTGCAAATTCACTACGGTGATCGGGAAAACTATTTGTGTACTCCAGAGTTATAAAGATTACTTGACAAAGTCAAAAACTATGATCACTCCCGAAACCTAGTTATCTTCACAAAACTCGTGGATTCCTTTTTTCCTACAATATTACAATAGGGATTTTATTTAATTCATTTGTCTTATAAGACCATTATCACATAAGAAAACTACGATCTGAATTGGCAAGCGATAATATCAATCTACAAGGACCTCGGTTCAACGCCCGGGTCATTAACAACTTTAAACACTCACGGTGTATTTAACACATCTTACAAGACGGTTTTTTACCCACCCTCGCTCTATGAGGGTCAGGCCATTATACTCGGGCGTGATTTATGACAAGGAAAGCGACTCTCTGCCTAACCTACGGTGGCAGCTCTCTTCAATGCTTTAAAACAAACCTTCACATTATTCTCAGTTCTGTGGAGAGACCTGGCTTTTACTCGCTTATTTTCATTCAACAATATTCTTTGGCTCATAAACCACATTCGTAACCTTGGCATTTATTAATTATGAGAGGGTCCTCATTGATTGGGAAGATTAATACACATTCTACGACGAATAATTAGGGGCTTTAACAACAAAAGGATTCTAGGTTCGAATCTCTTAACATGCCTCGGGAACATTTCCACATTTGGAGGACTTATACAAGACGCGATTTAAAGTCGGCCGTGGCCTACATGACATACGCTCAATAATACCATACATTAGCTCCCTTTTAAATAATACACACATGGCCTCGTGATCTACGTCACAATTAGAGGACTTACAACATATCTCAATTCACTGCAATCAACTACCCTCCATAAGTAACTTACCAAGTACTTTAACTTTTACGCGTTCCTAGCGTGACTTTTTATTTAATTGCGTTCCATTACGCTACACATTACTTTACGGCCGAATGTCTTCCAAAGAACTGATAAATTTCATAGTAACAATTGATACATATCTTAATTCTTATATTAATCTTTTCCGTTGACAATAAATCGCTCCCTTTTTAAGAACATGCATTCACATCATGTCTTATACATTTGTTAAGGCTTCAACGCTCTATATTTTTATATCATTCAATTTAATCTTTATTTAGATTTCTTTACCTTGTTATTCACATCATGTTTTCATTCCTTACAAAAGCTCAAAAGCTATTTCTTTCATATAATTCAAATTTACCTTTATGTAAATATTTTTGTTATAATTATTATTATCACGCTTGCTTTTATAACATTCATTAAATACTGACATTTTATTCCATGCATTTCCTCTACAGGATTTATTATTTCACATAATTATTTATTGTTTCTTAAAACTTTATTTTCGTTCAGATCGCGTTCTTATTTAGTTATTATTCATTTAAAAACATCCCTTCTACTCAAAACTCCGGTGGAATTGTACACAAAATTTTTCCTGACACCAAAACATAATGAAAATCTTTACTTACATGTTTAAGGTCGCTTTCTGACCTTTATTCTTGTTTGATGTGACATTTTGGCCCACCTTCTTGACCTACTCCATATTGTACAATCTCATCTTATGTACAGAAATTTCTTGACACATATTCACTATATTTAACACTGACAACATTTTTTATACACTGGTGTATCCGTTTTGAACACACATTAAAACACTAAAAAATATTACTCTGGTACATATTATAACACATATCACTGTGCATAAAACGCTTTCACTTTACCTAAAACACTTAAAATGATACTCCTATTTCTTTTCTTACAATATTTACACTTCACTCCTATCACACGGGCGTATCTCAACGATTTTTACAATTTCTGTCGGCTGTTGATGATCCCTGATGTGAATCCTATCGACCTGCATTGGACGTGTGATTTTACTCGTTCAAAGTTTCTCTCTCCTACAATGGAAACTACTGGTTTCAGTCTCTCAAAACCGCTTCTATTGTCTATTACTCGGCTTTACTTTATCTGCTTTTACTAAGCGATAAATGTCTTTTCTTTGCCGTCACCTCTATTTATATATGGTGGTCTATCGCACCCTATAGTTTCTATATCTTGGCCTCCCTTCGAGGACCGTATACTGTCTATCGTACCCTATAGTTTCTATATCTTGGCCTCCCTTCGAGGACCGTATACTGTCTATCGTATATTTTTGACGTTTTCTCACTAGAGTACGTTTTCCCTCTGGTTTCGAAACTAAGTTCCTAAGTTCCTTTCGCTTGAACTTCTATCTTTCGCGATCGTAATTACTATAAAGTTCCTTTACAGGACTTAATGTCTTTAACAATGTCTTTACTAAACGTAACGCCGTTTATTTGTTGGAGTTCTTATAACTTCGCAACTGTATTGAACTAGTGTTCTTTTGGAACTCGAAGTTCCCTACTGATCGCTGTGTCTTACTTTGGCGATATTGCTTTAAAGTCCGTATATTTAATGTTCTTTATATTTTAGGACTCTTCAAAGTCTCGAACTGCTAACCCTCAGCGTAGCGTACTTATATCGTAACTGGTCTACACTCGGTGAACTTGTAACATAGCCTCCCACAGGCTCTGGATCAATGTCTGATACAGCTTAACGTCCCCCTCACGGGCTCTTGAATACTGCGTATACGATGTGGTGCAGCACTTCCGCTCACGGAATGCTCGTAGACTGATGAATATGATGCTCCAGCGTAACGCCCCCCTGGACGGACTAATACTGCATGTACTGATACAGCGTGACGTTCCCCTCACGGGCTCTCGTAGACTGCCTGATTGGCTTGGTGAGGCCAGGAGTTTTATACCTTTCAGCCAAAAAAAGATAAAACTCTAGTCCTTTTCGTGACCAACTTTTGAACTAATTGTCGCACAATTATAAAAATCGTATCTCCAGAAAGCTCGTCTTCCAAACGTAAAATAATCTTCCTGTCCATAGAAATCGATCGTGCATTTCCGAGATATTAATTAATTTCTCGTCCTCAACTGTGTGGGTGGTGCTGTTCTTTTTTTATTCTCCCACTCCTTGGGTCTCGGTGAACCCCCAATGACGTCTACTTGCGTTTGCAGTTTTTTCCTGTGCAATTTTTACAAGGTTTATCTTTACACAAAAATCTCTAATCCAAATTGATTCACCGTACTGTATCTGTTTACTTATTTTTATACTCGTAAACGGGTTAAATTTAATTATTCCTGTTCTGACTCAGCAGCGAGGTTGCCATATTCCTGCAACGTAAGAGCAATTTCCGAGTCCAGCTTCTTCGTCTTACAGTCAAAACTTTCCACTCGTTCTAATAATATCCATGACTGGCTCCTTATAAATGTCAAGAGGCATGAGCTCATCTAAGGAACACCTGGCCCTAGCGCTTGCACAATGTTAGGCTATAATCCTGGCTTGAAATCTCTCTCCGTTCCCTTAGAAACTGTATGATTCTTTCATTCTTTTCTCAAAATACATGGATTCGACTCCCTTTGAGGCCTATGGTACATGGGTTCAGTACATACGCTTAATTATATTCCTTTTATTAGGTTCTGTGTAGGAAACATAAATGAGTTAATTACTTTGACAGCTGATAAGTACACACTCCTTTGTCCACTACTGAGCGTCCTGAAACTACAATAAGCCAACCTATCAAATTGTTTAGAACACAAGGAACGAAAACTTGCTGTAGGAGTACAGAAATAAATACATGAATAAATATAATTTACCATAAACAAAATATAGGCCTATGTGTTCTTACATATCTGAACTGTCATTCTGCAGATGATGAGGAGGTGTGCGTATCCTTTCGCTGAAGCAGACGGGTTACTTCTGGAGCGATCGATCTTGCACTTGCAATTCGAAGAACGGCAGTGAGATGTGCGTCAGTTGGATTGGCTCTTCGTGGAGATTTTTTTACCTTCATTAGAGAGAACAGTTTCTCACGCAGATATGTTGAACCAAACATTGATAGAAGTTTGGCAGTCATTTTGTGCATATTGGGAAATCCGTTTAAGAAAACTGTTCATAAGAACGTGCTAAGCGTGTTCGTGATTCATATTTAGCGTACAGCCTACTCAGCCCGGTACAATACAGTACCCATGCTTGCGCCTTGACTGCGCATATTGCCATCTACTCGTTCCAGCACAAACTATTAGCGAGCAGTCAGCTGGTCCTGGTGGTCCTGGCTCCTTGGCTCCGCTCGCGCTCATGCAGTTGGCTCCAGGAGCTGCGCTCTCTCATTGCCCACCTATGCTGTACACAGTCACTCTCTAGCCCTGTCGCTTCACAGTTGTCACCAGCGGTCTAATGTAATGTAATTCCAGTCTTGAGCTCGTGACGACACCACCGTGCAGACAGTGCAGTCGACGCCTAAGAATTGTGTGACGCGGAAGTACACGTTACATAGTTGCGAACAGAACGCCATTATATTTGCCAATGACTGTACTTCAGCAGCAGAGTGAGATAGCTTTGTCAATCATCTGACCGCATAGGGCATGTGACAACAACACAGGTACTGTAGTAACTCGCCTCCAGGCTTCCATTATGATTTTTCACTCGTCTAAAACAAACGTCCGGCCTATACCGGTGAGCTCTCAAGGTCAAGTGCGCAGTTAGCCGCCGGGATTTGTAGTTATATTTAAGAAATGAAGTTTGTATGATTATGCAAGAGATTAGCACTATAGGCTATTTCACTCCCTCTAACTACTGTGGATCTGAAGAAGCAGTCTACAATAAGTATTATGATGCTTCAGGTATATGCTGAACTTATGGACTTTGAGCGCAAAACTCTCATAGGAATGTGTAAATAAGTGAAACGTTAGGGTCAGTCGACCTAGTTGTTACGCCTCTTAAAACAACATAAGAACTTCATAAAACGTAAGTTGAGATCAGCAAAATATAGGATCTCAGTTGTAAAGTGCTTTAAATGTGAGAATATCAAATATTAGCTACATCACAAGGTACGATGTAATGTATTTAATGTAGTCAAAGGTTTTATACTGAACTGCGCTCTAGGGAGTAGAAGAATGAACTTTAAAGTTTGAAAATTTGCTAGAACGATAATGAGATTGCTGAGCTGTGCAAGGAATTACAAAGTAAGGACGCAGTGTAAAGACGCTAGCATCCAGGCAGATATACCTCACTGATATTCATAATGAAATGCTGGTCATGACAAAAAAAAAGAGAGAGAAGTGCTCAAAATACTCTCCCAGCATGGAATAATGAACAATAGAGAGTTGAAATTTGCATCTTTCATTTCTCTTTAGAAGCAATTTAAAGTATTACTAGTTGAAACCCGTCAAAACATGACGGTCATTGGGAAAATATTTACGGAAGGATTTTCTTATATGCATTATTTGTATGATTACAGAGAAAGACGACTTTGCAACATATAGCTGCCCAGACTGAAAACTTGATGAGGCAAATAGTGGCCTACACGTTCCATAGCTTCCCCTTGAGCTTTATTGATTGTGATAAATTATGCCAAGCGATTGGAAATTGGTGGCTCTTAAAAGAAAATGGGAGTATTTTTATGGCATATTTATATTGGATTTTTAAAGTGGCTTCGTATTTTGTCCGATTTCTCACTTTATTGCGTCAATTTGCAGTTAACATACGACCGGACAATGTTCCTTTTCGTCGAACGGGGTTTTATAGTAGTATTTCTCCCAAAATTAACGTCTTATTCGATAACACTATAGTGCCCTGCATCAATGGAGCCGCTAAATATTAAATGCCAAATAATACTCCCCTTGCAAAAACAACAGTGTGGTTAGACTCATTGTTATGTACTCTAAACAAATAAAATCAATGAACAATTGGCTTATACAATGAAGTTCAACATGATCAGTGTATTCACCGTTCAGAGACTTTCATACTAAGTTGGTTGCTGAGGAGAACGCGATGAGGCTGATCGCCAATAATAAAATCCTTAAAATTATCCTTGTCAGCAACAATGTTTGCAAATGAAGCTCAGGGCGATGTTCTTCATTTTGATATAAACAGCACGAAACTTCTCGAAATAAGCAATTTCTATCGCCTGTTATAGGTTCAATCCTTTGGGTTTCTTTAACAGCAAACTATGCAGGGGAGCATAGAATCACTTCACCAATTACAGGATGAGCACTGACTCTTTGCCAGCCACCGTAAAGGAGGCAGTTTTAGAATTATATGTCCAGAGCATGTCGAAAAACGCATTAACATAGGGAAGCCCACTATTAAGTATATTCTTTGCCATCGCCCCAGAGATCCGGATTCATTTCCCTGCTCTGCCAAGAAATTTAATTCTGGCCTGAGGGCTGGAACGGGACGCAGTCAGCCTCGTGAGGTAAAACTGAGGAGAGGTAGGATCGATTCCAACCTTAACTATCTTGGATGTGTTTCTCTTCGGTTTCCCACTTCCACTCCAGGCAAATACCGGGATGGTTCCTTAAGTAAGGCCTCGGCGTTCTCCTTCCTAATGCTCACGTTAATTACAGATACACGCATTAATACAACCATCACAATAACACAGGTCGGTAACATATTTTTTTTCTCTTAAAGACACTCTGCAAATCTACAGGCCAAGAGCTTTTGTCAGAGTGCTTTACGAAGTCGAAACATGATGGTCAATGGTAAAATAATTACCGAAGGATTTCCTTATATACGACATTCTTTGTACGACTACTTTTTGGCACTATTGAAACTTTAAGGGCGTCGAAAGATCGCACTCTTGACATTGCAACATATAACTGGCCATGACTGAAAACTTGCTGAGGTAAATAGAGACCTACACGTTCGAGAGTTTCCCCTTGAGCTTTATTAATTGTGATACAGAATGCCAAGCGAATTGGAAATTGACGTCTCTTAAAAGAAAATGGAAGGGTTTTGTCGGATGGTGTTAAATCAACTCGAGGGATTAGAGCTCTCTGCCCAATTTTATCTCCGCTGATTATTTCCAAATCCAAGAAATTTTCATACATATTCTTTACAAATAATCTGGTTCCGTTCAGGAGACCTTGGGAAACGTTCAGATTTCTGAGGAGCATAACTATGGCTCCAACTTTTAGAGTAAGAATATGTGGAGGCAAACCACTTAATTCCAAGGAATTCAAGAATTCTGTAGGAAATTGAAGTAGCTGGCTTTCATCTTCAGTAATTAATCTGTTAACGCTGGTGTATGGTTTTGAACTACCGGGTATAAGTTCGATGACTTTCAAATTAATTTCATTACAGTGTTCATTTTTTGGTGTTAGAATGCATACTTTCGAGAAATTGATTATATCTTTCGTAGAAATGAATGTTTCGCCATAAATCTCAGTCACGATGTCATGATGCGCTAAAATTCTGGGTGGTAGTTCAATAACATTTGATTCCTCACCATCTACAGAGGGGTAGTCACCGTTACCAATTTGTAACAAAAAATCAGAAAATTCAATTTCTTCTGGTTTCAACCGCATGTTTTTATATAAGCAGCGTATTTTGAAGAAGGGCCAGAGAGGAGAGTATTTAATACAGTTTTGAATAATTTTTTGGCGAGAAGCGTGCGGAACAACAGGCAAAACCTGCCTAAAGTCTCCTCCAAGAACAGTAATTTTCCCACCAAATGGAATGTCATTACCCATAATATCTTTTAGAAGACGATTCACACACATTAATGAATGAATATTTGCCATTGGGGCTTCATCCCAAATTATGAGCCGTGCTAATCGAATATCGTCAGCTGCTTTGGAATTTAATTTTAATCCAGACACTAAACTCTCATTTAAATTTAGAGGAATTTTGAATGTACTGTGTACTGTTCGACCGTTGGGTAGCAAAACAGCGGCTATTCCGGTCCATGCTACTGATATAACATGAAGCCCTAAACTCCAGAACTTTTGTATTAAGCATCGGTAAATAAATGTTTTTCCTGTGCCCCCAGCACCGTCAATAAAGAATGCGTTCGTGACAGTTGTGTTGTTATTTTGAAGAACGCTAGTGATTTCATTAATAATTGAAAGTTGTTCCTGGTTTGCTAAGGACATCAGGTCAGCCAAATCAAAAGGGAACACTGGCTCATTAGTAGTTTGATCGTTTGAGTGTGTGTCAGTACCAACAGGCAAGTTAAATGTTGGCAGAGAGAAACCATGCAATTGCAGAGTTTTATTAATATCTCTGAGAGATAGTTGATAAGCTGTATTTTCATCTTCAGACTTTAAATAATCTTCACAGAGAGAGTTTTTGTGCATGTCCCATAAGTGACTGGCATTGCAAGGTTGATGAAATATGCATATGTAGGCGAATAACTGTCTCAGTTGAAAGGGCATTTGGAAAACCGATGCTTCCATCAAACAGCGTTGCCATTCTGAATCATCGATAAGCAAACCAAGTTTAATTGCCATATCCTTATATGTTGGGCAGGTAACACCTTGGTATGTTCGGAGATCCTCAAAGCTTGTGGCACCTACTATGTGAAGTAAAAGTAGGCGCAGATGGTATCTTTCTGATTCAGATGGAGAAACATTGTACATCCGACCTATTACCTTTTCGAATCTAAGTCGTTTTTTCCAAATGCATTTGCATTTATCCCATACATAATGAACGGGTGTTTCAGGATAAATATATGCACTCCTAGTTGTTGGATTTTGGTTCAGCTGAAACCATGCAGTGAGTTGTGTACTTTTTAACTGAGCCCGTATTAATGCTTTGGGAGCATCATCGGCATGAAAAAATACATCTTGTTGGTCTGGTAAATGGACAGGTAACCGGGCAACAATGTGGGACTGTTCGTGCATGTTGTAACCAAAAATCCTGTATGCAGCCTCACTTGACCCAACATATCTAGCATTCAAATACATAGAAACTTCGTCATGATGTAGCATTCCATCGTTTGCCGTGATTTTCAAGTTAGCGCAATCATGCCCCTTATATGCATATTTATGTGTGTATTTGATGCTGTGTACACTTGCACAGATTTCGACGTTAATATGGGCCCGAAAGTACATCAATAGATATCGATTGTATGGAACAATGAAGCGATTGTCGATTTCAACATTGGTGCCTTGTACTCGTTTAGTATATGATCTTCCATTCTGTCGCCTACGGTAAAGTGGATAGCCGTTCACATTCTCTTTAGTTTCTGGCATAAAGTCTTTTGGAAAACCCTTCTTACATCTTCCATCCTTCATGCAAATTGAATTGGGATTCAGAAGGCCGCAAGGTCCATGTACCATGTGTGTCTTTACTAAGTTGTACAATGTTGTATTGGAAGGATCTGGTACTTCTGCAGAAACTGTCATATCAATATCATAGATTTCTCGTAATTTACAACTATCTCGAACCCCAATAAGTGTATATGAGGTAAACCTCGCTTCTGGAACTCAACCGTGTATAAGAAAGTTTGTACCTCGCCAAAAATTTGCTTTTGATTTATTAAACGCAAGAGTTTCTTCACTTTCGCATGAAAAACGCGAACAACGACATCAGGTCTATTGTTTGCATTTTCATAAGGTTGGAGGCTAGTAGTAATTTCAGGCCATGATGGGTTGCAATGAAAGTTATGAAGAGGTCTGGCTTGCCAAATTTTCTCACAATTGCCATTGCATCCTGATAATTTTGCAACATATTTCGGGGACTACCAATAAAAGTAGAAGGCAAAATAACTATGCGACCAGCTCTTAAACTTTCATTTTCATCTCTAAAGTGTAAAGCATCAGCAAGACCAACGTAGGTATCGACACGCAATTTCGTTTGTTGATTGCGAATATATTTTAGTCTATCTCCTTATATTCGACAATAATAGTCAACTATTAATTGTTGGGTAAGTTTACCTGCATTAAGTAAAGGGTTGAAACCTCCTGCGGGAGGACCTCGAATCGACAGCCTATACAAAATATATTCACGCATTGTCATATTTTGCCTAACGTTCGTCTTACGGTTCCCTCCTGTTGGCAGTGAAATATGCCACCCTGTTTCTCCGCAAGGCCAGATTAAAACGTAAGTTAATGGATCACAATGCATGCTGTCAACATCAATTTCCTTTAAAACTCCCTGATTAGAAAATACGGCTATGTGGCGGTGTGAAGCCGGAGCGCCGTCAGTTGTTTCAAAAATAGCTGCAATCTCTGAGGAAGCTGGGTTATTGTAACGTCTAGGATCTTCTTGAGGTTCATGGTAAAAGCGCATGACCAAATCTAACGGTTGACGTTTTTCTCTTAAAGCCAGTTCATTTTCTTCGCATATTTTTGAATGCATTGTCTTATACAGTTGAATGTAAGGGTTATGCTCTTGCAAAATATTATTTAGAATATGAAGTGTACCCTCCCTGATGCAAGAATTCGCTCGATTTGCTAATCTGATTTGATTAGCTTCTGAGCAGTCTAATACATACAATTGGCCGTAACAACTGTCGCTTATATTTTTGGAATATATGGAAGAAATGCGATGATGTACAATTCCTGAAATTTTAAAACAATATGGACCGTGTTCAGGTGGTACGGTAACATTGGCACCAAAGGAAACGAAGGACATAGAATTGTTGTACTGCCGAATATTCTCTCTGAAGTTCCTTGAGGTATCATCATTTCCAGTGAAAAATGGTTTAAGCCTGTCAAGTATTTTATATTCCGGCAGATCAATTTTACCATTGCAACAGCAAAGGCCGAAGTAACCAAGCGTAGTTTTTTCGCAAGAGAAGAACAATGCAGAACAATGTTTACATTCGTTCGTCAAGGACCCAACGCTGTACGGCATAATATCTGGCATTGTTTCTGAAATGGCAGATTTATATTTTATATTAAAAGTGGTTTCGCCTTTTCTCCGATTTCTCATTGTTTTGCGTCTATTTGTAGTTTCCACACGACCGGTTAATGTTCTTTTTCGTCGAATGCGTCTATTTACAGTAGGATTTATCCCCAAATTAATGTCGTATTCGATCACACTATAGTGTCCTGCATCAACGGAGCCGCTAAACAATAAATGACAAATAACACTTCCATTGCCATAATCTACAACGTGGTTAGTCTCATCGTTATGCACTCTAAACAAACAATCATTAAACAATTGGCTTATACCATGGAGTTCAACATGACCAGCATATTCACCGTTCAGAGACATAAGATTTTCATACTCAAGTTGGTTGTTGAGGGGAAGGCGATAAGACTCATCGCCAATAATAAAATCCTTATAAATATTCCAGTCAGCAACAATTTTTGTAACAGTTTGCAAACGCAACTCGCTATGACGTTCTTCGTTTCGATACAAACAGTACGAAACTGCTCTAAATAAGCAATTTCCGTCACCTGTTATTGGTACAATTCTTCGGATATCCATGACAGTAAATTATGAAGAGGAGCATAGAACCACTTCGCCAGTCACCTTAATAATGGAGCCAGTTTACAATTATATTTCCTGTACGTGTCAAGAGTCGTATTTACACAGGGAAGCCCACTCTTAAAGCTGGCAATGAATTATCGAGACAAACCGGCCCAGTAATTCTGCATAGTCACTTTCTAGTATGCCGTAGTTATGGTATATACAATGAAAGGTTTAACAATTCGTAGAAGCTGCGATATGTATTCTCGACAGAAAACGACTCACCACCAAAGACTATAACAGACCACCAAAGACTATATAACAGAAAGATCGGAAACACAATACAAATGGCGGTTCCAACATTCGACTGCAGCGGCATCTGCTACTGAAATATAGAAGTTAATTTGGATAACAATCTAATCAAAAGTAGGCCTACATTTTGTAATACCGGTATCAGAATATCAACGTAGGCCTACTGTATTATTGCCGTATAACTGGTAAAGGTACAATTCATTAGTGGAATTTCATGTAACAACATTTAGGACATGCCTTGTATGTTTATAAGGCAAAGAAAGAACTGAGGAAAACAAATGAGCTACGTAGCACATGGCTCGATTTGAAGACACTCGGGTGGATTCACTGCATATATTCTTCGTAATGTGTTGGAATTCGTACAATCCTTGATTCACAGTTATCCCATGAGCAAAAATATGCCAAAACTTCTGTAGCAATAAAGATAAATAGCCTACGGTTATTGCAAATGTAATCTGTCGAATGTTGGAACTTATAAAGCTTTTCAATGAAATTACCATAGCGTTTTAAGTTAAATTGAGATGGGAACGTAGAATTCCTTAGTTACGGGAATGCCAAGAGTTAAATATGTTTTGGCAATATAATAGCAATTGCAAGAAAGGAAAATACGGAAATAAAAATCATGCCGGAGGGGGGATTCGAACCCCTTACATTGGGTGATGCATAAACTAAGAGAGTACGGCGTAACCACCTGAGCTACCGAACCACTGATAACGACGCGCAATATTAAGGGAGTTAAACATCAAGCACACTCAAAATTTGATGTCAGTTTACGTTTTTCAGCATTTTCTGTCTGGTAATTCCAGTGTATGTCATGAAAACGTAATAAGCAATGTTCCCTTCCATTATAATTCTTATACATAAACATGAAATTAAAACGCGATGGACTTGTAACCGCCATGACTGTCATAAGGCAAGGCGATTGTGCGCATGCGTGATAGGCAAGATTTCTGAATTTTTGTTTATTAATTTAAAAATATACTGTAACATATTTGTTTATTTTAGAGACACTCTGCAAATCTGCAGGCCAAGAGCTTTCGTTAGCGTGCTCTACGAAGTAAATCGGTTCTGTCGTTCTCTCAATCTCGCGGTAACAAAAATCGCCTTAGTGTTTTAAATATTGCACTAGTTTAATAACTACTGCAACTAAATAAGTGTATATATTGTAAATACCATAACCCATACTTGTATACATAGATTTAATAATCTAAATATGTTTGGACTCCGTCTTGAGGAAAGAATTCATGATGAAAATTAATAATGTAGAACAAAAATATTAGAATGTAGCCGAGGTAAATCAGAAACCTCTATGGACATCAAATTGGCAGGTGAAAAACTAAAGGAAGTAGGAGACTTCTGTTACTTAGGAAGCAATATAACTAGTGATGGACGAAGCAAAGAGGATATAAAAGGTAGGTTAGCTCAGGGAAGGAAAGCATTTCTACAGAAAAGGAATCTGTTGACATCGAATATAGATTTAGCCTAGGTACTGTATTAGGAAGTCATTTTTGAAGGCCTTTGTCTGGAGCGTGGCACTCTATGGAAGTGAAACTTGAACTATTGGTACAGCAGAAAAGAGGAGAATTGAAGCGTTTGAAATGTGGTGTTACAGGAGAATGATGAAGATAGATGGGTGGATAGGGTTACAAACGAAGAGGTATTAAGACTAGTGGGAGAGGAGAGATGTTTCTGGTGACTGCTAACAAAGAGAAGAGATACGTTGGTAGGAAACATACTAAGACACCCAGGAATAGCAAGCTCAGTTATGGATGGGTCAAGGACAAGGAATCGGTGTAAAGAAATGCTTTGCCGATTGTTAAGAAAATAGTTATTCCATATCAGTAATGTTAGGAAGTTAAGAAAAGTCATATTTTCCTGTGTCTACTTTGCCCGAAATTTGGAAAATAATTGTGAATGAAGGGTGTCTGATATCATTTAAGGCAATTTTATTTAGGTATTAGAAAGTCACTTTTGAAAGCCTTTTCCTGGAGCGCGGCACTCTGCAAGTGAAACGTGGACTGTTGACGCAGCAGAAGAGAGAAGAATGGATATGACAGAATTTGGCTTCTCAAAGTGTGTGTGAGTGTTCGATAAAATAATAAATAAAAAGAGTTAGTTATTGAAGTTACAAGGGGTGGAACTACGAGCTCATCTGCTCAATAATAAAAAGAATGGAAAGCCATGATTAGCAAGAAAATAAAGAAGGGTAGACAACTTTGGGTAGATTAATACCGTTGGAAGAGAACATGTACTGAGCCAAAGAGGTCAGTCATTGAAGGCGACCAAGAGGAACAAGCCACAAGCCACAAGTAATTTGTTATAATAATAGACCAGGGGAATTAAGGCCAGCCGTCATGGCTGCACTTTCCTTTGTCCCCGAATTGACCAGAATTGTAGACTGGCAACTAACTGTGACATTTTATGTAGTCTCTAGACTCTAGAAATTAGCATAGTTTGCAGATCATGCGGGTTGTTCTTCTACTGTTTTCCTTGCCCCCGTATACCACGGGGAGCCTAAAGTCCTCATATTCTGGGGGGAAAGTCCTTTTCTTACCTGTACTAGACTTGACTCCCACCCCTGCGGCCACCATTTACTCATCAACATTTGCGTTACGCTGATGAAGATGTCTTACAATGCCTACATATCGTATGATAAAAATCTATTCTTTCTCTCATAGCGATTTTCATTTATTGCGTCATCCCCCACCATTATTCTTTTCCGGGAGGGCAGCTCTGAGGTCAAGGAGGTCAGATAGTTGGTCTCCTTCACTACTATTTTTCGTGATTAACAAAGTGGAGGCTGCCATCTCACAGAACGGAGAGCGCTGTATTGTTGAACAAAATGGACTCTATTTTACTCTGCCTAGTCGCATTATATTGAGCCAGTGCAACGCCACGCCATGTTCAATTACGACAGGAGGATGACAGCCGAAATGCAACATAGGAGCAAATAGAAGCACGAAAATATATCTCTAATGTCCAGTTTTTATACCCGGCCTTATTGCCTTATGGGGAGAAGTTGAACTTAAATCTAAAACAGTTCCGCTTGAATAAATATGCATGCAAATTGGAAGTTAGCTCTTAATATACGTTTTCTCATCAGTTACTTGACGAGATTTTGATGTGCCTCAAGGTTTTATTATGATTAAAATTTGATGCTGTGGATATAAAAAATCAGACACCCTTTGTTCAAACTTCTAAATCCTCCCTGAAACCAAATGTTATTAGAACGACCCGACCGCTCAGGATGTTCAGTGTGTTTTTACTGTAAGTGTAAAATAAAAATAAATATACAGCGTTCAACGCCGATTTGACTGTTTCAGTATTCATGTTTTATGAAAATGTATTTCGCCCTACACACATGAATTGTTGTTGTTTCATTTAAGGGACTTGAACATCGTGGTCGTTCAGCTCGTGGAACAATTTGTCTTAATTAACAGTATTAGTATGATGTCTGTAGTAGTGTGTGTATTTGTAATTCAGGCGAAGATTTGGAAGGAGTCAGCCATGGCCTTAAGTTAGGAAGTATCCCAACATTTGCACGGAGTAAAAGTGGGGGAAACCAAGGAAAAACAATTCCAGGATGGCTGAGGTGGGAATCGAACTCATCTCTTCTCAGTTTTGCCTCACGAGGCTGAGTGACTAGAATTGAATTACTTGGTAGAGTCGGGATTCAAACCTGGACCTCAGGGGTGACAGCCAAGAATGCTAGTCTCTGCACCACGAGTAGGACCTACGCACGTGAAGGATGATGATTGTAGTCATAGACTTTACTTTATAGAATAGTTCCTCTTCGAGTAGCCATACCTGTTAACTATCACTTGAAAATGAGAATATCGTGAGGATTCGAACCCTAATCACTTACAGTACATTATGAGCAGGTACGTTAGCCAACTACACTACCTTGACCTCCATCCTAACACGACTTACGGCTTGTAGTTTAACGCGACTATAAATCTCACGATTATAAGTTATAAGCAATGGGACCTCTTTATTACGTTGATTCGGAGACACCATAGCCTATGTTATGATTCTTCTCGAAAATCTCACGTCCGTTAAGCGGGAATCCGACCGCCCTGGTTGGGGACGATCGGTTGGGCCGCTGCGCGATCATGCTACCTGACTTCGTAAAATCCTATCGTCTAATTAGGTCACTGTGGCTTTGGGGAGAATTTGTGAAAAGAATGAGCAAGATATAACTCGTGATCTCTGTTTCATTCTGAGGTCTACATGTGACATGAATGGCCTTGAATTGATTGAGCTTTCCAAGTCGCATTGTATAAAACTGCTGTCTCCAGGATGTTGTCCTTCAGCCTATGTAGTTGTTATCACAGCGAGGCGGGTTCTATTTTTTATTTTATATACTGTACGTACTTTATTTGGAATTGCTCTGTCCAGTGTGAAATTAACGTTATTCATGTTGTAAGCCCTCTGAGAATACAGAGAGATGAAGTTATATAGCTATCAAAAGGCTCTTCTTACTGTGCAACGAAGTAAGCAAATTAACCCCCCCCCCCTCCCCCTCTTTTCTCCACACACACATAAAAATAAAAATAAATACTCGCTGAGAGGAGTAGTGGTGTAACGTTTACTGAGACCATATAGGCCGTGATACGTTTATATAAAAAATGATTAGTGTTCTTTGGAGGTGGCGTTGGTGCGCTTGAGTGGAGGAAACATGAACTAGTGAAACAAGGGTGTCAACTCTGAAGATAGCAGAGATGAGTTTAGACAATAGGAGTTGTACTTTGAAAAATAAAAAGTGATTGGAGGTTATTGGAGATTATAAAAGAAAAGTACAGTATAACCTGTCATATCCGGACTAATGTGGCGACCGGCCGATCCGGATATGGAAAAAATCCGGATATCACAAGGCTATTTTTACAAATAGCTAAGTGACCAGAAATAATTCACGAGTTTGTTGTTGATTAATTTTAATGTTTTTAACGGTTGCTTCACGCACTGTACATCGTAACAACAGGTTTTTTTTCCTTTTTTCGGACATTTTAGCAAAAAAAAACAAGGTTAAAAGATAACAATAACGATAACAACGGCAAACAATAACAGTAACAACAGAAACACACTCGCAAAACAAACGGTCGCTTCAAGTCTCACGCACAGACTGAAGGGTAGAAAGAGAGGCAGCCTCGTGTTGACGTTGGTGGCAGGCAGGCAGGCAGAAGCCGTGAAAGGAATATCGCTTATTCACACAAAGGGATGAGTTTCCGGGAAGATGTCGTTGACAGAGTCAGGCCACAACCCCTCCCTGTCAAGCACGCACACAGCCTTCCAGCGCTGCAACTTTCACTCGTCCTCCCAGGCTAGCACACTAATGTATCCTCGCTCTCAACTACGACTTAAAATTCATTCGGATATGTGTCCGGATATGGGAGGGTTTGGATATCACAGGTCCGGATGTGACAGGTTGTACTGTAATTGTATGAAAAAAAGACGCGAAGGAGAATATACTGGATTAATCTGTCTTATTTAATACGTCGTATTAGTTATAGTATTATGGCTTCATCTATAGCTCTTCCACGGGAGTAAAAATTAATAAAGGATATAAAGACTAATAAATGATATAAGTTGGAAATTATATCATTGTGACTACATTACAGGAATAATTTAAATATACTGAACCCTCGCAAAGAAGCATATGAGACTCAGTTTCGGGGGGTGTATCGGTTCATATCGTAAGTTGTTGTCAAAAGCGCTTCATTAGCTTGCAGGGTAACATATAACAAAATAACATGCAGGAAAGAGTGAAGCCAGGGTTAAAACAAATGAATTTAATAAACAAATCACCGTATTTACACTCAACAATTAACCAAATAAAACTCCCATCTGACTCCCACTTAATAAAATGCCAAAACTAGGCCAAAATCTCTGGAGAGATTAATTACATGGACCAAGTGTCCCTAAAGAAAATAACAAAAGTGACTATGTATGCGCGTATGTCGTTCTACATGCTTCACGATGTGTACAAACGAATGCGTGATTCGTCATCATCCAGAATAATCATTCAGACAACGAATCCACATTTCTTAGAGCTAGACCGACACGGGGGAACACAACTACAATACTTAAAAACTAAACCGACACTTCCTAGACCTAATATAAACAACACAATAATTTCCGTGTGAAATTGGAATCAAATTGCCGTAGCAAACATTTACTGCCTAAAAACTTAGGACTTCTCACACAAATCAACACAAGTACATTAACACGTGACCAATAAAAATACACATATGACCGCCGTCAAATTTACAAGTACTCTACCACTACACCACACAGGTGTCACACTAAAATTACATGAATCGAGTCATAAACAAAACAATAGGCTCACAGCCAACATTTACATTATTAATACAATATTTTACCCATACAACGTACAAGAAGCCGTTACACACATTGCGAACTTCCAATTAATTATGGCTTAAAAATAACCATCACAATGAACAGGTTTATTACATGAAAGCTTACGGAGGCCAGTCGGACAATCAGGACTGCCTATCAAAATAAGTCACAGACAAAACGGGCGATTTGTGGAACTCTGCATATCTGTCAACCCACGTGTCAATAACCTCGACCTCCGAGGACATGGGGTCGAATCTCGAAGAAGTGTGCCCCAAAGCACAATAATACGTGTGTGTGTGTCAGAATAATATGGACAAGAAACAGCGGTCTCCCTAGAGCACCCTGTCTTTCCATCAAAAATACAACAACAACAAAAATATGAGGGCGGTAGGACCTCTACCCCCTCCTCACGTAGAATCAACACACACTTGACACAGTAACACACACAATCACACGTATGGGTTTTGACAGACCCTGAAATAAAAGACAAATATATTCCACTCGCTGGCGCCACCGTTCTATGCCGTGACTAGTTAACCTGAAAAGGACTCAAAAAAAATCTATCAAAATTAGAACGAAGGTGTTCTACAAATTACATTTTAAGTTGGTGCGCTTGGCAACCCTAATATGAATAATAACCTGTTCAGCAAATATCTTACAGTAATTACCTCCCTTTTCCTATCACAAATATTAACGTTAATAAAGCACCATTTATCGAATGTAACGGGTTTCGCATTTGCATGGATAAAAGTCACGTACGCACGCCGCGCACATTAAATATTACTCCCAAAGAAAAACAAATATACAACAAACACTTTGGCCACGCGCCAACGGACATTTAAAACATTTAGTGTCGGTGCAAGAAAAACTCTAAACAACAAGAAAAGAAACATGACTATTTACAAAAGTTCCCCGGCCAAATCTAACTACATAATTGAAAATTCAATTGTTGTGCATCACCGATCAGCTTGTAGAACTTATGACATCCTTCTCAGCCCATTTCCCTATGGACAGATTAACACTCCATCGTGGTCGTCTGCGTTGAATCGTTGAAGATCATCCCAACTCCAAACCACGTGTTGAGCATCTTGGTATCGACTCCTTGGCAGAAAAGTTCAATGTTAAATATTATGACCTAGCTATAATCGCTTGCAGGTTACTCAATTCGCCCACAAATTGTCCTAATGCGATTAATTGCGAAGACTGGCCCTAGATATCTCGCACACACGCACAATAAACACATGAAAAATACACTGAAATTTGTACATAAAATATACACGTCGAGACCACGTCACTGGCTCGATAATAAGTTTAAAATCTTGACTGCACAGGCAGTCGCTATCTTGCTCGGTATTTCCGTACTGTACTGTTGACCTTCGCTCTGGTGAGCGCTAATTAGGTTGTTACAAGACTTGCCCCTCAGAGCTGAAATGGTCGTCTTTAAGAAAATGTTACAAGTCACCACGCACACTGCGTGAAATATTAGCTCACAAAATAAATTTGACTTCAGATAAACTGTACTAGAGCTTTAAAATTTGTTATACAACGGACGTGACCTTAGCTCCTCAGAGCTCACAAATAAAAATAACTTCAACTAATTCAGAGCGTTAAAATCGCTATACAAACGGGCGTGAAGTTAGCCTCTCAAGGCTCCAAAACGAATGACTTCGAATAGCGTCATGCCAAACTATTTATTAGAAACTGACAGGGGACGGAGGAGTGGGGTGGAATTGGATAAAAATTTCCAGAGTTTTTATCTCACAAATATGGGACTAGTGTCAATCTTCTTCAAATAAATCCAACGTCTCAATGCACTCGTGCGGAGATCGGTCCGTTCGGCGGTTCTTTAGATAATCAATTCCGCGGGCTTTTTACTACTGACGCTGTCCATCGCGTGATCAAGGCTTGGTCTCTCGTGATTGGCTGATTCAATCGTAGGTTCGTTGCAAGTGACTCGTGATCATTCCTTTTTGCTTCCAATTCTGGTGCAAGTAGTTGCTCAATTTGGCCTTGAACCCGGCTAAATCTGACCGTCCCCCAAGAATAGCTACCAGCTCTGCTCCTGTTGCAATCATTACGAAACGCTAGCCTCCCTTTTATCCATGTCCACTTCCTCAAGTACTGCCTGGGCTGCAGTTATAATAATAACAAATATGAATACTTATTTATCGTAGATCAATAATTATCCTCAGCAAGGTTTTGTAATTCGAAGCAATTGATTGATTTGGATTTCAAAAACAAAATCCACCGTAATAACAACACATCTCTTTAATACTTCGCTCAGCTGCTCGTGTGTACACCCCTCTGACTCAATTAGTGTGCGCTCTTTCTCTCCGGAATGTCATTCATCCTTCCTCACTAGGTCTCCCCCTTCTCCTCACGTGATTGCCACTCCTCTCGTCTCAGCTGCTTGTTGTTTACAAACAAAGCGCGTACTCGGGCGCTCCACGTATATTTGAGTGTTGGCTCTCAAAATAAAATTTTTGCAATACAGATTCTGCACACATCATCTTTCCTAGTCATCAAATGGTTCCCTTCTGTAGTAAGGTTTTAAATTGGCGCTATTAAAAACAGATCTTGCACCAGTGCTCACTTCCTCAAGCCTGTAGGCATTGTTACCCAGATTCTTAATTACCCTGAACGGGCCAATAAATTTCGGACAGAATTTTGCGAAGACTTTGTTCTTAGGGTCGGATATCGGTGGTCTACGAACCAGCACTAACTCTTGTTCTTGTAACTCCCGGTGAAACTTCTTTCCTCGGTACCGTCTCAGCCTTCGGTCCGCTTGGTTCCTCATGTGCTCCCTCGTTCGCTGGATTCGCAACTCATGCGCTAATAGTGGATCCCTTGGGCATGGAATAATCTTGTCCCAAGTTCTTTCTGGCAACCTGTTGTGGTGTACAATCAGTGGGACTTGACCCGTCGACTCGTGCTTAGTGGTGTTCATGCACATCTCAATTTCCCCTACTTTGTCAACCCATTTATTATGATCGTTTGGAATCATTACTCTGTAGTACTTGGCAACACAGCGAATTGTTCTCTCGCTCGGATTTCCACAAGGATGACGAATGCTTGAAAATACGTGTTTTATTCCTAGGCTCTCCAATCCTTGCCTAAAAACATTGCTCGTGAAATAGGTACCATGATCTGATAAAATGGATTCCGGCTTCCCAAGCATCGGAATAACTTTGTTCTGAATTCGACTGAGGACTTGTTTTGATGTCGTCTTGTGGATTGGACATAGCACGACCATCTTTGAAAATACATCGACACACACCAGAAGGTGTCGGCATCCACGCTTCCCTTTTACTAAAGGACCAAAGCAATCGATAGCGAGCATCTCGCATGGTTTTTTGAGGTAATAGTGGTCTTGGAGGTTGTTTCAGAATGAAGTTGTTCGGTTTCGTGCGCTGGCATGCGTCACAAGTTCTAATTACTTCAACAATGGTGAATCGCATCTTAGGCCAAGTGAAAGTCTCCCCTATCGTAGCTTCAGTCTTATCCGTGCCGATATGTGCTAGGCTCTCGTGGACATGCCAAGTCAATCCTCTCTGTAGTGATGCTGGAACTAGGATTCGCAGTTTAGTATGATGCTCATCCACGTACTTATGTAACAAGTTATTTAAGTAGTGAAATCTCGCTTCTTTAGCACGGGCTTCTCGGTACTCCGGTGAATTTGGTGGTAATTCCTTCCTATAGAACTTTATCATCATCATCATCATCATCATCATCATCATCATCCATGGGTCTGCTTCTTGCTCCTTCCGAATATCCTTCAATCTCGCCAAAAACTCACGAGCCTTAGGTGATAATGTAATATTGTGAACTTCCGCTGTTACTTCGTTTCCGTCCTCGGGATTTCTACTCAAGGCATCCGGTATGACGTTCATCCTTCCAGGGCAATGCTCTATTGTAATGTCAAACTGCTGTATGTAGATTTACCAGCGCGTAACTCTCTCACTTGCCATTGTTGTCTTGAATAAAAATGTCAGTGCATGGTGGTCGGTTCTAACAATGATGGAATAACCATAGATCATCTTACGCCACTGTTGAAGAGAATATAGAATTTCTAGCAGCTCAAGTTCCGTCACGGTGTAGTTCCTCTCGTGTTTCCTTAATTTACGACTCGTAAATGCCAAATAGGATTTCTTCTTGGGTTCTTCAGCGTCCTCTTGGTACAGCATAGCACCGATTCCAATCAATGAAGCATCTGCTTGAATAATAAATCGCTTCTCAAAATCCGGATATCCAAGTTTCACACAGTTTTCCAATAAATATTTCGTTGCTTTAAAAGACCTGTCGCACTCCTCGTTCCACGACCATCGATTTGCCTTCTTCAACATCTCCTGCATAGGTGCTACTGTTTCTGTGTAACCAGGGCAATTTTCTTTGAAGAAGCCTGTCACTCCCAAAAACGCTCTCACATGTTTGACTTTAGTACGTGTAGGAAATTTCTTAATAGCATCAATCTTGGCTGGATTAGGCCTCACGCCCTCGACATCAATTATATGCCCCAAATATAAAATCTCGCTCTGGCAAAAATGTGATTTTTTTTTTTAATTTTGAAGTTCATGGTTCTCAGGTTGTCCAGAAGTTTATTTAAATTTATCAGGTGTTCTTCCATTGTTTCAGATGCAATTAATATGTCGTCAACATATCTCGTGGTGAAGCTCTTGACCTCCTCAGTCAGATTCCTATCTAGTGCTCTGATGAGTGCACAATCCGCAGTTTTCACGCCAAAGGGCATTCGACACCAGATATAACTTTGATTATCGAATAAAAATCCCGTCAACAGTAGGGATTTTTCTTCAAGTTCAAGATGGTGGAAACTATTCGTCAAATCGACACTTGAGTATATCTTCTTCCCACGGAAGCCTTTCAAAACATCTTTGATCCTAGGTGCTTGGTCATGCTCAACTAGCAGTTTGCTGTTCAAAACTCGCGCGTCTAGGCAGAGCCTAATTGATCCATTTGGCTTGGCCACAGCCAATATTGCGTTCATGTAAGGGGTTGCCGCTTTCCTTATCATGCCAGAATCTAATAAGTTAGTAATAATGTCCTTCACCTGAGAAAAATGTTTCTCTGGGATCGGGTAAAATTTACTTTTAAATGGGGTCCAGTCTGTGACTTGCATGGCATATTGAAAATTTAAAACTTTTCCAGGTATGGTATCAAAAGCTCTTTTATGTAATCTCAAAATTTCTTCCAGTTTCCTTCTATCAGGTTCCCCTACGATGGCCTCCTTATGTCGCTCCTGAAGTAGAATTTCAAATTTAGTTCCGCTAATTTCTTCTTCCGCCAAATGTACCCAAAGTTGCTGCGAAATATCTCGGCTGTCAATTTCTACCACTGCTGTCTGGCTGACTCGCTCCCCCGTCAAGTTCTTATCTCCGTCCCCATTAGTGCATTCTTCAACAACCCAAGTATTTGCCTCTCTCTCCAATGGACTCTCTTCCATGTTTAAACCCACATGATTCAACCCCTCTACTTGTTTGAAACTTACAGTGTTGTTATGTAAGTCAATTACAGCATGAAAATCACAGATGAAGTTGGCTCCTAAAATTATGTTATAGTTCATCTTCGGAATAACAATGAATGTTTGCGAAAAAGTATGGTTCAATATTTCCAGATCTAAAAATGCTTGCTGTTTACAATTTATAGTTTTGTCAGGAATAACCCCTCTGACTTTCATTAGCGGTACCGGCATAATTGGAACAGTTTGTTTTCTTCCTATTTCCTTTATCAAAACTTCAGTGACTAAGCTCACCTGGCTACCTGTATCAATCAAACATCTCACCCTCATGCCTCCAATATGCGCGTAAATAATAGGCAGTTGTCTAATGACATTTTCACGGTTCTTCACCACTTCCTCCAGGCAGTCGTCCGGGAATGCTACCCACTCTTCTATATTGGCCACTATCATCTCTTCTCGCTCCCTGGCAACCTCCTTTTCAGACTATCATTTTTCAGTTCATTTGGAGTTTTTTTTAAAATCCCGGGGCCCATTTGTTGTGTTTCGCCGGTTGTCATCCTGTCGCTCCTGTTGCCTCAATAAACTCTCCGCCCCCTCCCCTTGATGATTGTCTGGGCTCTGTCTGTTTGCCATGGCACGCCCCCACTTCTCCTTCTCCGCTTCTTCGGTACTTATTTGATCCAAGTATTTTTGTGATTCAATATATCGCTCGTCCCAGTTGTTCCGATAATCTCCCCTATTTTCTTGGCGATAGTTCCTTCCGCTATTCCATCTACCATCTCCATTTCTTTGGTAAGGTCTACCTTGTCTCTGGTTTCCTCTCCAATTCATATATTCACGCTGGTACGTCCATTGATTGTTTTGATTTTGGTTGTTCTCATTGTAACTCCCGCGGTTATTCTGATAGTTTTGATTATTATTGTTGAACTGGTTTCGGCCATCAAAATCTTGCCTTCTCGGTGTGAATTGTGTCCCTGTGGACTGAGTCTTGGTTTGGTTCCCCTGGCTGTGATTATTTTGGAGTCCCTGAACTACCTCTGCCGTGTTGACACATTCCATATTCCTCCTTCCTGTCTGTGGGCTCACCATACTCGTCTCGTCTAAGTGTCTGAGTAATTATTCGGCTTGGACTGCGGTTTGAATGTTTCCTGCGACTAATAGTTGTTGGATGTGCATTGGGAGTTGTTTCCCGATGGTTAGAACCATATTTTGCTCGCTAGGCGGGTCGTCAAAATCTCTGAATTTTACCAACTGCTGGCTGAAGAATTCTGAAAACCGGGTTGGATGCGTACTATGATATTTTCGCGTGTACAGGTGCATTCTCAACCCTTGCTGTAAAGAAGGGCTCCAAAACTTCTTTAAAAATGCTTCGCGGAATTGAGCAATGTCTGTGAAAGTATACTTAAAGCTTAAAAACCAGGTTAGGCTGGGTCCTTCTAAAATTTCTCCACTAGTCTTAATTGTTTCTCAGGGCCGATGTGCTGGTCATTAAAGTAATCAGTTAATTGTCGTAGAAAGGCTTTGGGAGTGGTTCCTGAATGTTCCTTAAATTTATCGGGCTTGAAATCATTACCCCGAATGACTTGGATGACTTGGGCGGGTGCCAAGTTCGGTTGTGGTGTTGAAGTCTCTCCCCTGTATTGCTGGAATGCGTTACTCGTTAGTCTGGGACTTTGGCCCCGGCTGGTATCCTCAGCCAACTTCAAGCCTGCAGGACTTCCAATACTGCCCTGTTTTTCCGGTATATTTTCAGTCGAAAATAATGTCGCATTCTCTAAAGATCTAATTTCGTTTTTGATGATTAAATCTGAGTGTTCCTGTAATTTTGACTTTACATTTTCCTCCAATGCCTGCACTCTTGAATTGTATTCCCCCAAGCGTTTTAAAATTGTCAGGCGGTCTTCCTTATTGGCGCTTGCCTGCTGCTCCCAATCTCGCCGGATCCTACTTTTCAAGCTGTTAATTTTCTCCTCGTTCCTTTCCTGATTTTTCTCTAGCTCTTCACGTATCTGTTCTTGCGTTGTTCCCCAACCTCTTCCCTTATGACCTCTTGTGTTTTTATTAACTGGCCTTCCAGATTATCCCGAGTCTTGACGAGCTGTTCTCCTACCTCTTCTCTTATGATCTCTTGTGTTTTTACTAGCTGTTCTCCTACTTCTTGTATTTGCTGTTGTGTCTTGCCTAATTGCTCCTCTAAGTTCTCCCGCAAGTGTATCCGTTCGGTTTCGGCCTTAACCTCGACTTTATCAATTTCTTTTATTAATTCTAGCACGTTGTTGTCTACAGAATTAATTTGTTGCTGCAATTTTTCTTGGGTTTTCTTCATTCCCTCGGTGTTATTGACACATGCTGCCTCTATCTGCTTGATTTTATCTGCCACCATCTCGTCAAATTGTACTAATTTGTTATCAAACTTCGCCTCCAACTCCTTAATTTCGCCTAACTGTTTGACGTTGTTCTCCGCAACCTCGCCTGCCAGTTTCTCTACCTTTTTAACGCTCTGATTAATGTCATTAGTGATCTTTCCTAATTGTTCGGTTTGTGTTACCGCCTGTTGTGATAATTTGTGATTTAGTTCATTTAATTGTTTGTCCGTGTCTAATTTCTGGACCTCTAATTGGACCGAAATACTACCGCTCATGTCATGTAATTGTTTTTCACAGTCTATCTTCTGCGCTTGTAACTGGACCGTAATGTCGTTTAATTGTTTATCATTATGCTCACGCTGAGCTCCTAATTGTTCTTTCAATTGTTTATTTAATTGTTTATTATTGTCTTCGCTTATTTCCTCCTTCATGTTCTTTAACTGTTCTTCCGTCTTTACGGACATCTGTTCCAACAATGCCTTAATTTCATCAACAATCGCCATTGCGCACACACAAATATATTCAGAGAAAACAGGGTCATGGACCAAGGTTCCAGTCATATACACGCATACATGTCATAACATTTAAATATTACTGGCTCTAATTTGATGAAAATTTCAGTAACAACATTTACTGAATAAAATTACACTTATTCCCAAACAACAAAATAACCCCTAGTGATCTGCTTTTAAATTCCTAACCAACAGAATTTACGAAAAACACCAATTAACCGAAGTCAATTAAATGTCAGATATAAGGCAACACCTTCCTGCTTTGACTGAGTTCAATAATAATGCAAATATTCTAATTTTAATACCGGGCGCCAGAACAGGTTTATAACAAATTCAATATCAAATTCTAACCTTGTTCAATATCTCTAACTTTAGGAACTCAGTGATTTTACTAATGCACATGGCAGTACAACATCGCCTCAATTTACTGAATTTACATGTCCGCTTGACCTGGCATCATTTCTCAACGAAATAAATATGAGATCAGCGAAGCAACAACAACAACAACAACAACAACAACAACAACAATCCCCACTTGGGCAGCCATTTTTGTTTTATGAACCCTTGCAAAGAAGCATATGAGACTCAGTTTCGGGGGGTGTATCGGTTCATATCGTAAGTTCTTGTCAATAGCGCTTCATTAGCTTGCAGGGTAACATATAACAAAATAACATGCAGGAAAGAGTGAAGCCAGGGTTAAAACAAATGAATTTAATAAACAAATCACCGTATTTACACTCAACAATTAACAAAATAAAACTCCCATCTGACTCCCACTTAATAAAAATGCCAAAAACTAGGCCAAAATCTCTGGAGAGATTAATTACATGGACCAAGTGTCCCTAAAGAAAATAACAAAAGTGACTATGTATGCGCGTATGTCGTTCTACATGCTTCACGATGTGTACAAACGAATGCGTGATTCCTCATCATCCAGAATAAACATTCAAACAACGAATCCACATTTCTTAGAGCTAGACCGACACGGGGGAACACAACTACAATACTTAAAAACTAAACCGACACATCCTAGACCTAATATAAACAACACAATAATTTCCTTGTGAAATTGGAATCAAATTGCCGTAGCAAACATTTACTGCCTAAAAACTTAGGACTTCTCACACAAATCAACACAAGTACATTAACACGTGACCAATAAAAATACACATATGACCGGCGGCTTCGGTGGCGTAGTTGGTAGCATGCTGAGCTTCTATGCCCAAGATAGCGGGTTCAAACCCGGCCGAAGCCGTTGGATTTTTTAAGAGCGTTAAAAATCCCTCAGTATGCCTTCCTTCGGAGGGGAAGTAAAGCCGGCGGTCCCATGTCATAGATTTATGGCATGTTAAAGATCTTTCCACTAATTACACCTGTGTGAAACTAAATTGGATAGGTTAAGAATATAAACAACGCTCTTAGGTTGCTACGTTCGTTGCCAAGAGCCGACTGCGGTGGCGTCTAGTAGCTAGTTCTGAACTAGGCCTAGTAGTCGTTGACGGTGGCGTTTGGTAGCAAAAGTAGGAACTATTTGAAAATTCAAAGTTGCAGTCCCTACTTGAATTAAAAAACAGATACACACACTAATACAGTCATCACAATTAACACCGGTTATCAGACATATTCTACACACACCCAAAGTACACGGGGCTACATGACCGCGTTGTCGCAGCCCCTAAACTAAGGAACCGACCAACCAACACATATGACCGCCGTCAAATTTACAAGTACTCTACCACTACACCACACAGGTGTCACACTAAAATTACATGAATCGAGTCATAAACAAAACAATAGGCTCACAGCCAACATTTACATTATTAATACAATATTTTACCCATACAACGTACAAGAAGCCGTTACACACATTGCGAACTTCCAATTAATTATGGCTTAAAAATAACCATCACAATGAACAGGTTTATTACATGAAAGCTTACGGAGGCCAGTCGGACAATCAGGACTGCCTATCAAAATAAGTCACAGACAAAACGGGCGATTTGTGGAACTCTGCATATCTGTCAACCCATGTGTCAATAACCTCGACCTCCGAGGACATGGGGTCGAATCTCGAAGAAGTGTGCCCCAAAGCACAATAATACGTGTGTGTGTGTCAGAATAATATGGACAAGAAACAGCGGTCTCCCTAGAGCACCCTGTCTTTCCATCAAAAATACAACAACAACAAAAATATGAGGGCGGTAGGACCTCTACCCCCTCCTCACGTAGAATCAACACACACTTGACACAGTAACACACACAATCACATGTATGGGTTTTGACAGACCCTGAAATAAAAGACATAAATATATTCCACTCGCTGGCGCCACCGTTCTATGCCGTGACTAGTTAACCTGAAAAGGACTCAAAAAAAATCTATCAAAATTAGAACGAAGGTGTTCTACAAATTACATTTTAAGTTGGTGCGCTTGGCAACCCTGATATGAATAATAACCTGTTCAGCAAATATCTTACAGTAATTACCACCCTTTTCCTATCACAAATATTAACGTTAATAAAGCATCATTTATCGAATGTAACGGGTTTCGCATTTGCATGGATAAAAGTCACGTACGCACGCCGCGCACATTAAATATTACTCCCAAAGAAAAACAAATATACAACAAACACTTTGGCCACGCGCCAACGGACATTTAAAACATTTAGTGTCGGTGCAAGAAAAACTCTAAACAACAAGAAAAGAAACATGACTATTTACAAATGTTCCCCGGCCAAATCTAACTACATAATTGAAAATTCAATTGTTGTACATCACCGATCAGCTTGTAGAACTTATGACATCCTTCTCAGCCCATTTCCCTATGGACAGATTAACACTCCATCGTGGTCGTCTGCGTTGAATCGTTGAAGATCATCCCAACTCCAAACCACGTGTTGAGCATCTTGGTATCGACTCCTTGGCAGAAAAGTTCAATGTTAAATATTATGACCTAGCTATAATCGCTTGCAGGTTACTCAATTCGCCCACAAATTGTCCTAATGCGATTAATTGCGAAGACTGGCCCTAGATATCTCGCACACACGCACAATAAACACATGAAAAATACACTGAAATTTGTACATAAAATATACACGTCGAGACCACGTCACTGGCTCGATAATAAGTTTAAAATCTTGACTGCACAGGCAGTCGCTATCTTGCTCGGTATTTCCGTACTGTACTGTTGACCTTCGCTCTGGTGAGCGCTAATTAGGTTGTTACAAGACTTGCCCCTCAGAGCTGAAATGGTCGTCTTTAAGAAAATGTTACAAGTCACCACGCACACTGCGTGAAATATTAGCTCACAAAATAAATTTGACTTCAGATAAACTGTACTAGAGCTTTAAAATTTGTTATACAACGGACGTGACCTTAGCTCCTCAGAGCTCACAAATAAAAATAACTTCAACTAATTCAGAGCGTTAAAATCGCTATACAAACGGGCGTGAAGTTAGCCTCTCAAGGCTCCAAAACGAATGACTTCGAATAGCGTCATGCCAAACTATTTATTAGAAACTGACAGGGGACGGAGGAGTGGGGTGGAATTGGATAAAAATTTCCAGAGTTTTTATCTCACAAATATGGGACTAGTGTTAATCTTCTTCAAATAAATCCAACGTCTCAATGCACTCGTGCGGAGATCGGTCCGTTCGTCGATTCTTTAGATAATCAATTCCGCGGGGTTTTTACTACTGACGCTGTCCATCGCGTGATCATGGCTTGGTCTCTCGTGATTGGCTGATTCAATCGTAGGTTCGTTGCAAGTGACTCGTGATCATTCCTTTATGCTTCCAATTCTGGTGCAAGTAGTTGCTCAATTTGGCCTTGAACCCGGCTAAATCTGACCGTCCCCCAAGAATAGCTACCAGCTCTGCTCCTGTTGCAATCATTACGAAACGCTAGCCCCCCTTTTATCCATGTCCACTTCCTCAAGTACTGCTTGGGCTGCAGTAATAATAATAATAAATATGAATACTTATTTGTCGTAGATCAATAAGGGTTCAATACATCCCTTAAGACCACTAAATAGTAAGTAGCATTCCAATGATTTATTTTTATGTTGCAGTATAATATTAAGCTGCCTTGTTTACTGTAGTGTGCTGGTTGGTGTTATAAACACACCATTCCTGAGATGAATGAGTTCTCGTGTCTGTATTAAAAGAATATTCATTCATAGTAGGCTATTCTATCTATGAATTGGCGCCCTCCTGGAAGTATTTATATCACACGATACGAGCCAATTACAAATGACACCTCAACGTAGGGCACAAGAACCAGGACACATCAGTGTAGGGGTAGGAATGCATATATATTGTGCGAGTGATTTTGGGGCTTGTGTTTAGAAGTGTAATTCAGTATGTCGGAGAAAGATATGAAGCTAAGAAGTGGTCTTGATAGTGAAGAGAGCGTAGATGATAATACTATGATGTCAGAGAGTAACCCGAATACTAGTAAAGAGAAAGGAATTTCGGAAGATTCATTAGCTGCGATCATGAGAATGCTGAGTGAAAAATTTGATGAAAGTAAGAAAGATAATCAGGAGATGAGAGAGAGGAAATACGTAGGCAAATCAGGAAACAAGTAGGCAAAATCAGGAGATGAGAGAGGAAATAAGTAGGCAAAATCAGGCAATAAGTAGGCAAAATTAAGAGATGAGAGAGGAAATAAGTAGGCAAAATCAGAAGAAGAGAGAGACGATAGATAAAAATAATAAGGAAATTCATCAAAATTTAGACTATGTGGTCAAGGAAAATGAGGAATTAAATAGGAAGTATGGGACTCTGCAGGAGAGTATTCAGGGGGTGAAACAGGAGATCAGATGTGAAATTAAGAATATGTTAGAAGAAGAGGCTAAAAGTATTATAAAGGAAGAAAAGGCTGTAGGTGAAAGTAGTTTGGAGTTAAAGGAGAAGGTAGATGAAAGTAGCATAGAGTTAGAGGAAATTGTAAGTGAGAATAGAGTAGATGAGAGGAAGAATTTGTTAGAGGAGACGTTACGCGAAAGTAGCATAGAGTTAGAGGAAATTGTAGGGGAGAATAGAGTAGATGAGAGGAAGATAGTTGAGCTTGAAGTAAAATTACGATATAAGATAAGGCGATGTTGTAAAAGCATATATTGGAGAGGACGTAGTAGGCGTCAAAGAGGAATCAGATGTGGAGGTAGACGCCGCGGTTGTATGGGTCGAAATCGCTTAGGTTATAGAGGTAGACTTGGGATAGGCCATAATAGACAAATAAGAAAGAAAGGTTGTGGAGGTAGACGTAGAGGTCGCCGCTGACACAGCAGAGGAGGACGATTTAATGGAAATAGAGGGGATGGATATTGTAGGCGTGATAATTGTTACGGGCAATGCCCGTACCAACGTTTTTAAATATGTATCTTCCCTGGATGTGACTTCACGACCTTTGAAACGACCGCCTGGTGACTTGGTTCCGATTTTGAACACGAGATGGCAGCTGCTATCGGACTTCGGCGCTGCTAGCCGTGGTTCCTTCTTCTTCACCACTAGAGTGTGTCGATGGTGCCTTATAAACTCGTCCTTATCCAGTCATATTTGAAGGCTATTATTATTCTACGTCATGAAACAAAAGACTGTGTATACATGATACCGCCAAATTAATTACTTAATAATCACATTGTTGCTTGAGGTGTCAAGCTGTGATTGGACAATTACATTAACATGAATGCAATGCTGTTTCTGGCTCGGAATTCTCCGCCATCTTGTGGTCTTCATTGTCTGTCGTCAAGGAAGCAACTAGCCTGCTGTTGGTGAAAGATGATCTCTCCGTCGCGCTGGGGACGGTGGCCCCCAGCCTCTACGAAACATGACTTAATTCAACTAAGAAAATGCCTGTGCTCGTAAGGTTTTAACTTTCATCGTTTCGCCGTGAAGAGGACGTATGAAATGAAAATCGCATCTAGATACAAACAGGAGTGCTTGTGACTTCACACGAAGCATGTGCTGGGTTAGCCATTTTTCAGGCACATTTAGTGCCGTATAATATTTTATTTAAATTGTGTGTTGATTAATTTATTTTTATTGTTTCTCCACTGAGAAGTTTTTAAGGTACGTAATGTCATTCTAAACCTTTATTTATTTTATTATTGGAGCTCCAATATTGGCCTTGTATAAATGTTTGATGCTGTGTTTTGTTTCGCCTGGTAGGCCTAATTTATTTCTGTTTTAATAATGTTACCAGATATATATTAATTTTGTTATTTTTTCTTCGTACCTTCTGGAGACACATTTCTAGTTTATTTTACCTTTTAAATTATTATTTATTTTCTTTTGGCAATCTTGGGATTGGCATATTATTAATTTAATTTACGATCCGATGCACCAGCCTCATGTCAATAGTGTTAAAGCGTAATTCCTTCCTCCTTTTTATTTCTCTCTGGTGATTTTAAAATTAAATTATGCTAATTGTTTGCCGTAATTCGATCGGACATGCGGTCTCTGTTTTTTTAGCGGCCATGTTTGTTTTTGTTTTGCCGGAATGCATTCTGGTCTCGAAGGCATTATCTTGGCGTCGAGCGGTAAACTCAAACGTGTTGTGGTGTTAGCTTATTATGTTTTTATTAATCTTGTTGGTTTTACTTCGTGTTTTTGGTGAATGTTCCTGTGTTCTTCTCCGCCTTGCACATTATGGATTTATTTTCTGATCCTATTTTATTTTATTAATTTAATTTTAAATTTTTTCGTTTTATGTCGTGGCCTGGATCACTGCATGTCGGATCGGTATTGCATTCCCTTGTAAATTATCAAGCCCTTTCTCATTTAATTATGCCTGTAATTTTATTTTAATCTTTGGGCTTTAACATTTTAATTTTAATTTAATTCTTTTCTTTTGTTTGCTTTGCAAGCAAGCATGTTAAGCCGTCTCTTGCCTTTATTGTAATTTATGCTGGTGGATGCATGTTCTGTTTTCTGGTGGAGGTGTTCTTTTAAATTTTAACAATTAAATTTTTATTTTAAATTTTTAAGCAACTGTTGTGGCATTATTTCGTCGGCGACAATTCCGTTAGTTATTGGGGTGGGGGGTGTCTTTAGAATAGCCTGTGCGTTCCCCTTTTCCACCTTTCTTCCACCCCTTTTGGTGTTCTTCTGTTGGGGCATGTCTTCTGCAGGTGATTTTGCTGTGGAGGCGAGGTGGACCTCTAAAGAAAGGTAAGTAGGCCATTCCACCCTGGCCGTACCACGTGTCATTTTGGTAGCAGACCTAGCTCGTGTTTATTTCTGCAAATATCCCCTCCTCCTCAATACCCGCAGGCTCGTTTTATAGACCCTTCTGGTGCTGATGGAGCGGTTGTTGATGGGATGTGTCATGTCAGTGCACTTGATGTTATGTAAAGCTAATCCTTGTCGTTTGTTTAATTTAATGTTTGCCTCTGAATATCCATGTGGTGAGATAACAGTGACCTGTTCCAAGCGAGGTGTTTGCGGCTGTATTTTATCCTGTTTGAGATGCAACATTCCCACTGAAAAAAGAAGTTGGTATGTGGCTGGCATGTGTTCTTGGCATGGGAAATGTGGATTTATTAATATTCTGATAGCCTACAGGCTACGATTGAAGGCATCGTGGAGCCCTGTCTGATGCTGTTCGCCATGTGCTTTGTGGCAATTTTTGTAATTTAGCTTTCTGTTCTCGAGCCAAGCAGGCGGTGACGTATGCAGTTCTGGGCAGCATTGTGCATGATTTTGTGTAGTATGGTGGCTGTGTTCGAGTGTCAGCCTAATCTATGGTGTTGGTAATTGGTAGTTATGGTAGTGTTATGAAAGTGTAAACTGTCCTCGTAATTCCTAAAATTTGTTTCCTTCTGTATTGTCTGTCTGCGTTCTGTGTTTTTCAAAATGGCCGACAATAATAGTGCTTTCGATTTAATTGACTTAAGAGATAACCTTGTGAATTTGGAGAGTTCTTCTGGGGTTGTACGTGAATCACCTCTGTTTACTAGGTCTGAGGTTTTGGGATCGATTTCTAGTAGTGGTTTGCCTGCCCCTCTATTGTCTGGTTCTGGTTCGCCCAGACCACTTAACCCTGGATACGGTCATTCTTCTCATGTTAGGCCACCTAATGATTTCCTGGGTCCTGCCGACCCATTGCATCCCAGTTCTTTCTCTAGCAATGTAAATGTTTTGTCTCCTGTAGAGGATGTGCGAGCGGGCTACCCTGGTAACAATGTCTCTTTTCCAAATGCTACATTCTCGCCTACCGTTAATTATGGGTCGATTCCTCATCCTATTTCTGGTTTCTTAACTAAGTTAAAGAGTTTCAACCTAGATGACGTTACCCAGGTGGTCCTAATTTTAAAGCCAGTGGTCGAATTGGGTAACCATGCCTCAATTTTTGGGATGTCGGAAAATCAGATTTTCCAACTGTTGTATCCTGTTGCATCCGGTATGCTGCGCGATAAGCTAATTGAAGCTATCCACCTCCGCATGTCCTTACCCTTGTTTATTAGGGAAGTGTTATGGTTTTTTGTCCCTGCGTGTGCCCTTAGTACTCTCGAGCAAAAGTTTTTATATCGTGTCCAAGGGTTGGACGAGTCACTTAGCGACAATGTCAGTGACATTAAGCTGTATGCCCAGGTATTTGCATCCCCTTTAACTGAACGACAGTTGGTGTCATCGATTGTAAATGGGTTTTCGCCTCAATATAGGTCATACATGACTATGTGTACCAGGCCTTCGTCATTTGTCGAGCTGAAACAGGTCGTTATAGAGGCTATGGCTGTGAAACATACAGATTCCCTTCGTGTAGCTAATGTTCCTCCTCCTTCCTTGATGTCTCGTCCCCCTCCTTCCTTGTTTTCTCGTCCCCCGCCTAAGGTTATGTTCCACCTAAGACCCAATATTAAGTGCCACACGTGCGGTGGCGTGGGACATGTCAAGAAGGTGTGTCCGAGTAACCAGGTTGTGTATCGCCAATGACGGGATATTGTGGAGACCAACTCAGGTGTTACTTCTAAGAATATTTCTGTGCATGTGAATTTGGGAAAAGCCTGTGAAGTTTCTGGTCGCCCTACCAATGAAAGTCTTGATAACTCGTTGAAAACTAAATCTTCACGTGCTAATTCTGCTTATGTCGCTGACCTACCTAACCTGTCGGTGAGCAATGTCGTGGCAAGTCAGCCTAATTCTAAACATAATGTGAAACCTGTGGTGCGGGTGTCCTCGTCATCTACTTGTAATCGTTTTAGAGTGAATAATGATTTTGGAATTTCTCCTGTGGCTAAAGGAATATCCCCGTTTATTGAAATTTGTGTTAATGACGAGCCCGTTTCTGCATTGCTTGATTCTGGTAGTGTCGCATCCTTTATAAGCGAGGACTGGTTTTTATCTATGAAGAGTGTTTGCAAATTTCCTGAGTTAGAGCCTAACAATGAATCTTTTATTTCGGCAAATTGTTCAAACTTAAATATTTTGGGTAGTATGACAGTCAAAATTCATATTCTAAATTTTTCTTGAAAGTTTAAATTTTTTGTTGCCAGAAATCTTTCTTGTTCTGTGGTCATTGGAGCTAATTTCATGTCACACGTTGGTATGCTTCTTGATTTTGGTGCTCGCAACTTATGGTTTAAGTTTAATCCGCGAAGTAAATTATCGTTTAACCCTGTTTTATCTTCTCCTGCTGTCAATTCTGTTAGTGAACCTATGACTATTGAGGATCTCGATCTAGAAAATTTAATGAGTCTTCAAAAGGATACCATTAAGAGGTTATATCAGGAGTATAGCGATGTATTTACTGACAAGTTGGGTGTAACCCTTTTGATGGAATACAAGATTGAGCTAACCAATTCTGTGCCGGTGCGTTCCAGCCCGTATCGACTTGCCCCGCCCAAGATGGCTGAACTTCGGAAGATTATCGATAAGATGTTGGAAGAAGGTGTAATCCAACCTTCTATCTCTGCCTACTCATCCCCTGTATTTCTTGTGCCAAAACCTAACGGTGGTTTTCGGCCGGTGGTCGACTATAGGGCTCTTAATCAAAAGGTTGTTTACAATCAATTCCTTTGACGGACCTTCATACATGCTTTAGTTGGTTTCGCAACGCGAAGGTGTTCACGATCCTCGATTTAAAATCATCATACTTCCAAATTCCCCTCTCTCCGGAATCCAGGCATGTTACTGCTTTTCCACTGACTGGAACCTGTTTGAGTATGCCCGTGTCCCGTTCGGCCTATCCACCGGAGCCACTGTGTTGAGCAGACTTCTGGACAAGGTGTTTTCAGGAATTAAATTCAAATTTGTGTACCACTATCTTGACGATGTGGTGATCTATTCTGAGTCCTTTGAGGAACACGTTGATCATCTGAAAGTTGTACTTGATCGGTTGCGTGACGCTGGCCTTACCGTCAAATTGTCCAAAGTTTCCTTTGCCAAGCCCAAAATTTCCTTTTTGGGTCATATTGTTTCCGCATCGGGTATCTCCGTGGACCAGTCTCGTACGCAGGCCATCAGAGATTTTAAACCACCCAAGAACGCCAAGGGTGGTGCTCGTTACATTGGTATGGTGAACTTCTTCCGTAAGTTCATGAGTAATTTTGCCGACCGTGCTGCTCCTCTAAATCAAATACGCAAAAAGGCTTTGAAGTTTGAGTGGGGTCCCTCTCAGCAGGCAGCCTTCGAAGATCTTAAGCTTGCACTCTCTAACGCCCCTGTATTAGCAATTCCGGATTTTGGGAAGCAGTTCATTGAGCAGACTGATGCGTCTGGTCGTGGTGTTGGTTGTGTCCTACTGCAAGAGTCTGATCTGGGTAGGCAGCCCATTGGATACGCTTCTCGTACCTTAACGGACGCAGAGAGGAGGTATTCTATATACGAACTTGAGGGTTTAGCAGTGTTGTTCGCCCTGGAAAAATTCCGTATGTATCTTGAGCACACTAAGTTTCTCCTTGAGACCGTTAACCAAGCCTTGAGCTGGGTGTTAGGGAAACCCCGTCAAACTGGTAGGATTGCCAGATGGGCAACTAGGATTCTGTCATTCCAGTTCACTGTCCACCATATTCGTGGGTCCGAAAATGCGGTAGCTGATTCATTAAGCCGCATGTATGAGGAAACAGCCGAAGAGGATATTCAAGGATGTGAACCCGTAAACCTTGTATCACCTGTAAATTATGTCAATGTGGTTCTCAGCAATTCCCCTGTGCTTTTTGAAGATGTGAGCCGATTCCAGAAAGAAGATCCCTCCTTATCTAGCCTAATTGACCGAATCAATTCTGGTGAAGTGATCAAGCCCTACTCTCTAAAGGATGGTGTATTGTGTTGTTCGTCTCGTTATGACCGTCTACCTAAAATTGTGCTCCCGTCAGTCCTCATTCCGGAAATCTTTCGTTACTATCACGAATCTCCTATTTTGGCCACCTAGGAGTATTCAAGACCCGAGCTAAAATCAGACAGTTTTTCATTTGGCAAAGTATGGATGGCGACATCAGGAGGCTCATTAGAAATTCTGCTTCATGTAGTATTAGCAAACCTCCAGGTTTCTACTAAGGTTGGCCTGTTGTCATCTGAACCGGCTTCTAGACCCATAGAGAGGCTTTTTATCGACCATGTTGGCCCGTTCCCTTGCTCTGGTCGGGGAAACCAATTTGCGCTTGTTTGCACTGACGGTTTCACCCGGTTTAGTTGGATTTTCCCCACCAGACAGGCTACGACCAGTTCCGTCATAAAGTGTCTTAATTCCATCTTTTCATCTTTTGGGCCATGTCAGTTCCTTGTGTCAGATAATGACAAGTGCTTTGTATCTCATCAGTTCCGTCAGTTCTTATTTGATTATGCTATTTCTCATGTAACCACCACTCCCTATTTTCCTAACCCCTCTCTCGCAGAGCGAGTCAATCGTAATCTCCGTTCTGCTCTGATTGCTTTCCACCACGACGACCATTCCAAGTGGGATTCTAATTTGCATTGGCTCAATTTTGCTTTCAACACCGCCGTGCATGAGAGCACGCAAGCCACCCCTTTTTCGTTAATGTTTTCGTTTATGGCTAATTCTCCATTGTCTAATCTGTGGAACCTGCACGATCTCCTTCCAGACAGTTTCACGCCCGAGGATATGAGGGCGAAATTCGACAAGGCTAGAGAGAATATTAAGGTATCACATGACCAAGTTGCCAAGCGACACAATGCCTGTCGCAAGCCAACTGATTTGGAAATTGGTGATGTTGTGTACGTTCACAATTTCGTGCCCAAGGGCGTCAGTAATCTAGTTTCAAGCAAGTTGACCCCTCGTTTTAAAGGCCCACGTTATTGTAGAGGCATTCCTGACTCCCGTTACTCTGCTTATTAGAAACCCTAAGGCCAACAAAATTTCCAAAGTGCATCTGTCGCACATTAAGCGAGGTGGAGAGGTTTCTAATAAGGAAATGCTACCATAAATTTTGTAAACTTATTTTGTATAATGTAGAGTATCCCTAACCTTCATTGAGGCCTTCAGGCATCTGTTCCTTCTGGAATTTAGATTTAATTTGCAAACTCTACTGGGTTATAACTTGTAACTGTTGGATAATTCCCATTTTAATGGTAAATTGTAAAATTGAAACTAAATTTTGATGTTTTCATAAAAGATGCTAGCATGTAAGTTGGACTCGGTGGGAGACCTAACTCATGATATCTTGTATACCTGTTTCCTTGGGAATTTGATTGGTCATTCCTCTACCGTAGCTCTTGCTAAATGTATAGTCATTCAACTCGCATATTATTGAAATGTACTACTAATCTGTAAAAACGTGAACTTGGTAATGGACTTTACTTCGGTAAATCTTGTTATTTAATTAACTATTGTAAGCACGGATCTAGGTCATGGTCAGGATTTTCCTTCTTCATTTAAATTCAACTTTGTTTCTCTTTTATAAAATGTAGTAAGAATTTGTAATTTCTGTAAACTTTTTTTGAAATAAGATTAACTTCTGTTTTGTAAATGGCTGCCCACGCGTCGCATGATATCTGGCACATTGCTTCCACCTACTTCGTCTAAAGCTAAATACATTGGACTGTTTGAATATTTACCTAACGTGTCCCGGACTATGAAAGCACTGCTGGTGCTGGTGTTTTGCGTTTCTGAAGACTTATGGACACAGTGAAGCTGTTAACTAAGTGGTTTGCGAGGTGATCAATTATCCCTTCACTGATAATCTGACCCTGCACTCTTCCTAACCAAAAACGATGTGGTTTCGTCCATCAATTGGAGTTAACTGGTGAACATTATCTTCTGGAAACATGCTTGGTGAATCGACTAGTTAAGGAGTACTGCCTATGCCTAGGCATATTCGTGAACGGTGTTCACGCTTAAGGGAGGGAGACTGTTACGTGCATTGCCCGTTCCAACGTTTATAAATATGTATCTTCTCTGGATGTGACTTCACGACCTTTGAAACGACCGCCTGGTGACTTGGTTCCGATTTTGAACACGCGATGGCAGCTGCTATCGGACTTCGGCGCTGCTAGCCGTGGTTCCTTCTTCTTCACCACTAGAGTGTGTTGGTGGTGCCTTATAAACTCGTCCTTATCCAGTCATATTTGAAGGCTATTATTATTCTACGTCATGAAACAAAAGACTGTGTATACATGATACCGCCAAATTAATTACTTAATAATCACATTGTTGCTTGAGGTGTCAAGCTGTGATTGGACAATTACATTAACATGAATGCAATGCTGTTTCTGGCTCGGAATTCTCCGCCATCTTGTGGTCTTCATTGTCTGTCGTCAAGGAAGCAACTAGCCTGCTGTTGGTGAAAGAGGATCTCTCCGTCGCGCTGGGGCGGTGTCTCCCAGCCTCTACGAAACATGACTTAATTCAACTAAGAAAATGCCTGTGCTCGTAAGGTTTTAACTTTCATCGTTTCGCCGTGAAGAGGACGTATGAAATGAAAATCGCATCTAGATACAAACAGGAGTGCTTGTGACTTCAAACGAAGCATGTGCTGGGTTAGCCATTTTTCAGGCACATTTAGTGCCGTATAATATTTTATTTAAATTGTGTGTTGATTAATTTATTTTTATTGTTTCTCCACTGAGAAGTTTTTAAGGTACGTAATGTTATTCTAAACCTTTATTTATTTTATTATGGGAGCTCCAATATTGGCCTTGTATAAATGTTTGATGCTGTGTTTTGTTTCGCCTGGTAGGCCTAATTTATTTCTGTTTTAATAATGTTACCAGATATATATTAATTTTGTTATTTTTTCTTCGTACCTTCTGGAGACACATTTCTAGTTTATTTTACCTTTTAAATTATTATTTATTTTCTTTTGGCAATCTTGGGATTGGCATATTATTAATTTAATTTACGATCCGATGCACCAGCCTCATGTCAATAGTGTTAAAGCGTAATTCCTTCCTCCTTTCTATTTCTCTCTGGTGATTTTAAAATTAAATTATGCTAATTGTTTGCCGTAATTCGATCGGACATGCGGTCTCTGTTTTTTTTTTAGCGGCCATGTTTGTGTTTGTTTTGCCGGAATGCATTCTGGTCTCGAATGCATTATCTTGGCGTCGAGCGGTAAACTCAAACGTGTTGTGGTGTTAGCTTATTATGTTTTTATTAATCTTGTTGGTTTTACTTCGTGTTTTTGGTGAATGTTCCTGTGTTTTTCTCCGCCATGCAAATTATGGATTTATTTTCTGATCCTATTTTATTTTATTAATTTAATTTTAAATTTTTTCGTTTTATGTCGTGGCCTGGATCACTGCATGTCGGATCGGTATTGCATTCTCTTGTAAATTATCAAGCTCTTTCTCATTTAATTATGCCTGTAATTTTATTTTAATCTTTGGGCTTTAACATTTTAATTTTAATTTAATTCTTTTCTTTTGTTTGCTTTGCAAGCAAGCATGTTAAGCCGTCTCTTGCCTTTATTGTAATTTATGCTGGCGGATGCATGTTCTGTTTTCTGGTGGAGGTGTTCTTTTAAATTTTAACAATTAAATTTTTATTTTAAATTTTTAAGCAACTGTTGTGGCATTATTTCGTCGGCGACAATTCCATTAGTTATTGGGGGGTGTCTGTAGAATAGCCTGTGCGTTCCCCTTTTCCACCTTTCTTCCACCCCTTTTGGTGTTCTTCTGTTGGGGCATGTCTTCTGGAGGTGATTTTGCTGTGGAGGTGACGCGGACCTCTAAAGGAAGGTAAGTAGGGCCAATCCACCCTGGCCGTACCACGTGTCAATAATGATGAAAATGGTACTGGGGATACGTCTCATTTTAGAATAAATGATACAGATAGGTCTAGAAGAGCAGTAGGAGTTCGCTATATTAGAGCATGGACAAGACATACAGCCCAATGCTATAATGAATCTAATGATGTTGATGATGATGATGATCATGAACCTAAATGTATTGACAATTTTGATAAAGTTGATGTCAAGAAAAGAGTTAAGTTGGAAGTTAAAGCTGAGAAGAAAATCCATAGAGACACTGAATTAAGAGAACAAGAAGAAATGGAAGAATATTACTTAGATTTGGTTATAGGAAGTTGTCAAGATCATTTTTTTATCTGGACGTAAAATTAATGTGTTGGGGGCGCGTGCCGCTATTTGTTGTTCTAGTTATGAATTGGGTATTGGAGGCATATATATGTCTATTTTCTTAATTTTTTTATACAGTTGCACAATGTATATGTATTCGATGGTATGCTGTAATGTATATGTTTTTATTTGTGCGTGTTACCTAGTATCTTTCTTAATTTTGAGTTATGCTGTGGATATTTTTCGTTTTCTTTTATTTAACCTTTTGTCCATTCATATTATTGCAGCTTTTGTTTTTTTAACTTGATTTTGTATAGTAATTCTGAACAATTAAAATATAATTTCCAAGTTTTCTAAGTCATCGAATTAAAGTTGGAACATTGTACAGAATACTTCAAGGAATGCCCTACACTGCATTCTAAAGTGGACAGATTTGACAAGCTTTTGATGATGGAGCAATATTTACAATCAGCTATAAGCAATTGGGAATTGTATCGTGTGATCTACAGCAACAAACCAATGGATCGCCTAAAAATGGATGTTGAACCAATATCAGAGGATATAGTGTCCAAAAAAAAAACACTGCAAAAATGAACGGCCGACCTATAACCAGTTTTTCAATAGCCTTCTCTGTGTGTACCATGCTTAGGACAATGTGGTAGTTACGACCAAGCCACCTTGTGCTAGTTGCAGTGGAGGTGGAGATGGTGATTTGGTATCTTGATATCCAAGAGTGGATGTTAATCTTCAAGAACATTTCAAGTTAATCAGGGTGAGCTTGAGGTATGGAGAGGAGACTACAGAGTTGGTTGAAGAGGCGGATAACGGTTGGAAGATGGTGTGTTGTGCAGCTTTATTTGGACAAGATGATAGTATAATCACATGAAGAAGAGGGCAGTCGAGATCTCCGTGTCTCACGCTCTTATGTTTTTTTTTGTGTTGCATGTGTATCAGAAAGCCCTTCAATATGACATAGTTGTCAGGCTTTCTGGGGGCGAATGTAACGATTACTGAGACCATATAGGCCGTGATACGTTTATATAAAAATGATTAGTGTTCTTTGGAGGTGGCGTTGGTGCGCTTGAGTGGAGGAAACATGAACTAGTGAAACGAGAGTGTCTACTCTGACGATAGCAGAGATGAGTTTAGACAATAGGAGTTGTACTTTGAAAAATAAAAAGTGATTGGAGGTTATTGGAGATTATAAAAGAAAAGTAATTGTATGAAAAAAAGACGCGAAGGAGAATATACTGGATTAATCTGTCTTATTTAATACGTCGTATTAGTTATAGTATTACGGCTTTATCTATAGCTCTTCAACGGGAGTAAAAATTAATAAAGGATATAAAAACTAATGATATAAGTTGGAAATTATATCATTGTGACTACATTACCGGAATAATTTAAATATACATCCCTTAAGACCACTAAATAGTAAGTAGCATTCCAATGATTTATTGTTATGTTGCAGTATACAGTATATTAAGCTGCCTTGTTTACTGTAGTGTCCTGGTTGGTGTTATAAACACACCATTCCTTAGATGAATGAGTTCTCGTGTCTGTATTAAAAGAATATTCATTCATAGTAGGCTATTCTATCTATGAATTGGCGCCCTCCCGGAAATATTTATATCACACGATAATATCCAATTACAGTGGTTGAAGTCAGCGATTGGCGTATTTGTGTTGAATGCTGGTGCAAGCTTCCATAATCCGTACACTATGCATAATAATAAACAATGGCTCTTATATCTTGGAAGATGTGTGGAATGATTCAATTCTCTTCCAGAATCCTATCGATTCCGTCTCCAATCGCATAATCATTAGCAGGGGTGGATCTAGGAGAGGGTGAGGAGGGCGACCGTCCAGGGCCCCGCGCCATGGATTTTTAGCCTATTTTCATTTTATGAAAAAAAAAGGCTTATGAGATCACCTTTTGTCCGTGTGTCTGTCTGTGTGAGTGATGGTGCGTGTGTCAACCCCCCCCCCCCCACCTAATAAATTCTAAACGGCTGGAGCGATTTCAATGAAACTCGGTAAGATCATAGCACCATTCTGGCCGACCCCGACAGTGCCCTTCAAATTTTATTGTAACTCACCAATCCAACATGGCGGCTGTGCGAAATATTTCACCAGCATTCAGTATCTCCGAAACTATTACCGATATCACCCTGAAATGTTGTGCAGTGATAAAGGGAACTACTAGAAGTTCACCTATGATACTTTCAAATACCTGGTAACTACAAAACTAACATGGCGGCCAAGTGACGTTGAGACTTTTGAATAGACCTTTCTCGTGATTTAACCATCCAAACGTAATGAAACATGATACAGCAAATGTTTATGCACATTGTAAAGCACTGGCGTCTAATTGAGTTCAATTGTTTACATAACCTCACGATGGCGGCTGTGCAAAATTTTAAAATTAGGTTTTTATTTCTTGTGTCGTAATCATGCGATCGAAGTGAAAGTTTCAATAATGAACCTACGCAATAATTTTCCTTTAATGGTACAGAACTTTATGGTCCAATCATATAACAATCCAAAATGGCGAGCATCGAAACTATTTGGACGGTTCTCAATATCTACGAATCTTTTACAGGAATCAAACTGATTTTTTTAAATGTTCATGGAGGGTATGAACATAAGTTCACTTATAGGACTTTCAGTAACCTGGTGAGAACAAATCCAATATAGCGGCGACGCGAAGTATAAATATTTAAATGGACGTTTCTCGCGATTTAACCATCCGAGTACCGTGAAACTTTGCACGTTAAATGCTTATACATTGGCATCTAATTTATTTCAATTGTTTTCATAACCACAAGAAGGCAGCTGTGAGAAAATTTAAAATCTCGTTTTTAGCCTACTTTCGATTTTTGCAAAAAATGAAAGTAGACTTATGAGATCACTACAGGGCGAAAAAAAGTGTGTCTGTCTGTGTGTGTGTATGTGTGTGAGTCTGTGTGTGTGTGTGTGTGTGTGTGAGTGTGTGTACTCTGAATGTCTGTCCCCCCCTATCAATTCGAACACGGTGAGCGCAAATTGAACGAAATTTGGTACAAAGGTAGCACTAGCAAAGGACACCTCAGTGTCATGTTTTATATCGCCGCCATCTTGACAAAAACGTAATGGCGGCCACACAAATGTTCAAAGCTTAAATCAAATTACGACTAACCTAATCATCCGATCTCTACCAAATTTTGCAACAACATACCTTTATGGGGGCAGCATCCTTTGACCAAACTAATAGGTCATCAGCCTAATAGTTTGCGGATGGCGGCCATCTTTTTGTGAAAATCGATTGCCCCTATTAATTCGAACACGGTGAAACCGAATGGAACGAAATTTGGTACAGAGGTAGTACTAGCAAAGGGCACCCCAGTGTCATGTTTTATATCGCCGCCATCTTGACAGAAACGTAATGGAGGCCACACAAATGTTCAAAGCTTAAATCAAATTACGACTAACCTAATCATCCGATCTCTACCAAATTTTGCACCAACATACCTTTATGGAGGGAGCATCCTTTGACAAATCTAATAGGTCATTAGCCTAATAGTTTGCGGATGGCGGCCATCTTTGTGTCAAAATCGATTACCCCTATTAATTCGAACACGGTGAAACCAAATGGAATGAAATTTGGTACAGAGGTAGCACTAGCAAAGGGCACCCCAGTGTCATGTTTTATATCGCCACCATCTTGACGGAAACGTAATGGCGGCCACCCAAATGTTCAAAGCTTAAATCAAATTACGACTAACCTAATCATCCGATCTCTACCAAATTTTTCAACAACATACCTTTATGGGGGCAGCATCCTTTGACCAAACTAATAGGTCATCAGCCTAATAGTTTGCGGATGGCGGCCATCTTTGTGTGAAAATCGATTGCCCCTATTAATTCGAACACGGTGAAACCGAATGGAACGAAATTTGGTATAGAGGTAGTACTAGCAAAGGGCACCCCAGTGTCATGTTTTATATCACCGCCATCTTGACGAAAACGTAATGGCGGCCACACAAATGTTAAAAGCTTAAATCAAATTACGACTAACCTAATCATCCGATCTCTACCAAATTTTGCAACAACTTACCTTTATGGGGGCAGCATCGTTTGACCAAATTAATAGGTCATCAGCCTAATAGTTTGCGGATGGCGGCCATCTTTGTGTGATAATCGATTGCCCCTATTAATTCGAACACGGTGGAACCGAATGGAACGAAATTTGGTACAGAGGTAGCACTGGCAAAGGGCACCTCAGTGTCATGTTTTATATCGCCGCTATCTTGACGGAAACGTAATGGCGGCCACACAAATATTCAAAGCTTAAATCAAATTACGATTAACCTAATCATCCGATCTCTACCAAATTTTGCATCAACATACCATTATGGAGGGAGCATCCTTTGACCAAACTAATAGGTCATTAGCTTAACATTTTGCGGATGGCGGCCATATTTGTGTGAAAATCGATTCCCCCTATTAATTCGAACACGGTGAAAACGAATGGAACGAAATTTGGTACAGAGGTAGCACTAGAAAAGGCCACCTCAGTGTCATGTTTTATATCACCGCCATCTTGACGGAAACGTAATCGCGGCCACCCAAATGTTAAAGGCTAAAATGTAATTACGACCAACCTAATAATCTAGTCTCTACCAAATTTTGCAACAACAAATCTTTATGTGGGAAGCATATTCTGAACAAACTGCTAGATCATCAGCCCAATAGTTTGCAGATGGTGGCCAAGTATGTGTGCAAATCGATTCGCCCTATCAATTCAAACACGGTGAAACCGAATTGAACGAAATTTGGTACAGAGGTAGCACTAGCAAAAGACACCTCAGTGTCATGTTTTATATCGCCGCCATCTTGACGGAAACGGAATGACGGCCACCCAAATGTTAAAAGCTTAAATCAAATTTCAACCATCCTAATAATTTGATCTCTACCGGATTTTGCAACAACATGCATTTTTGTGGAAAGCATCTTATGATTGACTACAAGGTCATCAGCCCAATAGTTTGCAAATAGCGGCCATGTATGTGTTCAAATCCATTCCCCGGATCAATTCAAACACGGTGAAACCGAATTGAATGTTTTTTTTTTACAGAGGTAGCACTAGCAAAGGGCACCTCATATTCATGTTTAATATCCCTATAGCTCGTTGTATTTCAACAAGCTACTACAACCAACATTCAATTATACTCCTTGAAAATGACAAAGAGTTATAACAATACCCAAGCATTTAGGAGAAAGTAGGCTATATGTTCTTTACTGAACATCTTGTTTACTTCTTGTATCCTAATCATGCGATTGAAGTTTGAATACCACATGTACACAATAATCTTCATGTAATCATACTAATACTAATATATATAAAAAAGAGATTGTGTGTGTCTGTCTTTCTGTCTGCCTGTCTGTGTGTTACTCAATAACGCAAGAACCACTGGTCCGATTTAAATGCAATTTTGCATGGATGTAGCCGATTTACCAGGTTTACATATAGGATACATTTGATTTCGAAATTTTGCACTAATAATAAATGGCGACCATTTTAGTGACGTCACTACACCCTTTGGTTTCAAAATTTCATATTTCCATGTCAAATAAAAAGAGAACGGTAGGAAATAGCAAACTTTTGATGGCACACGCGAGCTTTGAAATTTAATTTCCTATCCAAAAGGTTCTTATCACCTTTCGTGTATCTCCAACGGTTAGCGAGTAAAACCGACATTTGTGACGTCACTACACCCTTTGGTTCCAAAATTTCATAATTCCATTTCAAATAAAAAGAGAACGCTAAGAAATAGCAAACTTTTGATGGCATACATGAGCTTTAGCATTTAATTTTCTATCCGAATGTTTGTTATCACTTTTCGTATATCTCCAACTGTTAGCGAGTGAAACCTAAATTTGTGCAATAAAACACGGTCAACACCGACCGGTGCAGTATATCTCCCTCTATATAAAAATGAAAGTTTGTCTGTTTTTCTCTGAATTTCTACGGAAAATTTAGTTGTTTACGCTTTTCAGACTGTTTTTGATGGATGCGCGCGAAATTATTTTTTTCGTCTGTCTGTCTGTCTGTTTGTTTGTTTGTTTGTTTGTTCGACTGTGGACAACTTTGTTCCCTTATAACTCGAGAACGGCTGGGTGTATCAACGTAAAATTTCGTACAGATTTCCATCAGAGGCACGACACTTATCATTGATATAACTCTTCTCCGTACCCCTCATATAAGGGGGCCTAGCCCCTTAAAATACATGCTGGGATAGGCGTAGAAGGACGAGACAAAGCTCATTTTCAGCCCCTCAATGTGAGAGACAAAACTCGGGTACCCGAAAACCACATTTTAAGGCCCTAAGACCAACCGTTTTTGAGATATTCCCAGAAAACTAATTTCATTTAATAAACTAATGAACAAATGCAAGCCAGTAACCATGCAACAGATTCTCAGAGGTCATCTATTGCTGTAAGACGCAATGCAATTCCATTAATTACATTAGTGTGAAAGTTTGCAAACGGCTAGAAGGTTAACACGGAACCAAATTAAGCCGTAATATTCATCACTACGTTTAACGTGCTTAAGGGGATCAAGGGGTACTCTAGATTTTTTCACGCGATTTACACCTGCGGGTGTGGTACGGCAGGTCTATTATATTCCTATCCCCATATTATTCATTCATTCATTTCGTATAAGCCATCTATGGACCGCGTCATTCCCACTGTCTCCTACTGGCTTTGATGTTTGCCCAGTACGCCCGCATTCGTTCTCGGTGGACTTCCTTCCGTTCCTGGGTCCAAATCTTTCCCGTTTTCAGCTTCGGTTTTTCTTGGAAACCTTTGCAAGCTTGAAGTTTCCTTTTGAGTGGGGGGCGCTCCTGAATGTCTATTGGTGCAATCCCCACTTCTTTCAGATCTTTATCCAGTTCTATGAACCAGGCCCATTTGGTTTTTCTCAACTGAAAGTAAGTTATGTTGCGGTTGGTCAGTCTCGCTGGGCTCATTCGTTTCACATGCCGAAAAAATTGTATCCTCTTCCGGATGACGATACTTATCTTCTCATGAGTATATAGTTCATGGTTATGCCGTCTTCTGTATTCCCCATTGTCTATGATGGAACCCAATATCTTTCTCAAAATTTTTCTTTCATTGGCCTCCAGTTTCTCGACCAAGCCTTTTTTGTTCATCGTGAGGCATTCAGAAGCATGCAAGACTTCCGGACGGATGACACTGCAGTAATGTTTTAGTTTTGCGTTGAAGGATATTGACCTTTTCTTATGGATGTCCTTAGTTAAATGGTAGGCCATTTCCATTTTGCTCATGCGTGATTGAATGCTTCTTTCTCTGATAATATCCCTTCCCTGATCCGTCCTGAAAAGAAAAGTACATGGCCATTGGCTGCATTAATAATTTTAAACAAGATGTTCAGTAAAGAACATATAGCCTACTTTCTCCTAAATGCATGGGTATTGTTATAACTCTTTGTCATTTTCAAGGAGTATAATTGAATGTTGGTTGTAGTAGCTTGTTGAAATACAACGTGCTATAGGGATATTAAACATGAATATGGGGTGCCCTTTGCTAGTGCTACCTCTGTAAAAAAATTCATTCAATTCGGTTTCACCGTGTTTGAATTGATCCGGGGAATGGATTTGCACACATACATGGCCGCTATTTGCAAACTATTGGGCTGATGACCTTGTAGTCAATCATAAGATGCTTTCCACAAAAAGGCATGTTGTTGCAAAATCCGGTAGAGATCAAATTATTAGGATGGTTGAAATTTGATTTAAGCTTTTAACATTTGGGTTGCCGTCATTCCGTTTCCGTCAAGATGGCGGCGATATAAAACATGACACTGAGGTGCCTTTTGCTAGTGCTACCTCTGTACCAAATTTCGTTCAATTCGGTTTCACCGTGTTTGAATTGATAGGGGAATCGATTTGCTCACATACTTGGCCACCATCTGCAAACTATTGGGCTGATGATCTAGCAGTTTGGTCAGAATATGCTTCCCACATAAAGATTTGTTGTTGCAAAATTTGGTAGAGACTAGATTATTAGTGTTACGTGCAAGAGCCCGTCCCAACGTTTTCAAACATGTATCTACACCTGGATGTAACTTCATGACATTTTGAAACGACCGCATCGTCGCTTGGTTCCGTTTGTGAACACGAGATGGTAGCTGCTGTCGGACTTTGGCGTTCTTCACGTGGTTCCTTCTTCTCCAATAGAGTGTGTTGGTTGTGCCTTATAAAACTCTTCCTATTCATGGCATAATTGAAGGCAATTATATTCTACCACATGAAACAAAAGACTATATATATACTTCATGCCGCCAAAACATTTTAGTGGTGTCGTGTGAATATTATTTCGTTTTTACATTGTCGTAATATGTGGCTAAATTTAATTGGTCCAATTTAAATAAACCTGTTGCATGCTAGGTGGCCTTCTTCGCTTTTGTCATCCATCTTGTGAATAATTTGTTGTGACTGATCGCTGGGTGAAGAAAGACGCATATTGTGAATCTCGCCAGGTCGAGGGCTCTGCCCTCGTCCAAGCTAACTTGGGAATATATCCCAGTGTTTAATGATACATGAAGTATTTGTGTGCAACTATCATCTATGATAATCGTGTAAATAGTTTCGTCGGCCTTAATATGGAAAGGCGAACTTTGGTGTGCATCTCTTCGACAGCGACTGGCAGCCATCTGCTATTTTGTTTATTTTTGATGATATAAATCCTTTAAGGATGTCTAAGTAGTGTTTAAAAAATTGGTGTTTCCCCTAAAGGTATGTTTTGCATTTTATTATTTTAAATTATTGGAGCTGCATATTTTGCGTCGTGTACTGAGTGTTTGTTTTGGTTCTGAAAGGTTGACCTTGGAATAGATATGTCATCTATGAAAATGTAAATTTTTGTTAAACTATATTTGTCCGGGGAACACTACTGTTTTCTTCTTATTTTATTATTTGGCATCTGGCTAAGGCATTTTCTTCTTATAATATTATGGTACTGGCCAGACGAATCTATTAACACTAGGCCTAAATTTGTTCATTGGTCGGTCGGGTTTTAGTCTGATCCGTTGCCTTTAAAAACTATTTGATCTCGTAATGTCTAGAGTTTGTTTATATCTAGCTGTTTTCTCACTGGAGAAGATTTAATTTAAAAATGTAAATTACGCGTTTCACATAAATACGTACTGATGTACCTTCAACTGTTCTTGGTCGCCTTGGTAACTTGTTGACAGAAGTGCATTGTGGGGTTTTTGTTTTTCTGGCGTGTTTTTGAAGTGCACGTTCTTGGGTCATGGTGATGTTGGTTAACTTATTTGTTTTAAATTTCCCTTTGGTTTTCTTTTTTTGGAGTTTTCTTGGTACTCCTACGTTATTCTTTCGTTACCTTGTTTTGGTAATAATTTTGCTCTTTTTTTGATTCTCCAAGGCCCTCATGGTCCAGTTTGGGAATATGTCTGGTGCTTATTTAGGTTTTTTTGATTTGTAGCTGTTTATGCTCTTACCTCAAGTAATTGTTTTTTTGATATCGGCCTTAAATATTTATTATTTCTACAGTGAGAATTCTAGCTGAGATTTTTTTTTTGAAATTTATACTGCCTGGTGCATGTTCTGTTTTCTAGTGGAGGTGTTTTCCTTTTAAATTTTATCATTAAATTTTCCTTTAAAATTTTTAATCAACTGTTGTGGCATTATTTCGTCGGCAGCAATTCCATTAGTTGTTGGGGGGGGGGGGGATCTGTAGAAAAGCCTGTGCGTTGTTCCCTTCTCCTCCTTCCTTCCACCCCTTTGGAGCTCTTCTGTTGGGACATGTCATCTGGAGGTGATTTTGGTTGCTGAAGCGAGGCGGACCTCTAAATAAGGTAAGTTGGCCCATCCACGCTGCCATCACGGTGTCATTCTGGTAGCAGACCGAGCTCGAGTTCGCTTCCGTAACTATCCTCTCCTCAATACCCGCAGGCTCGTTTTATGGACCCTTCTAGTGCTGATGGAGCGGTTGTTGATGGGATCTTGTCATGCCAGTGCACTTGATGTTATATAAAGCTAATCCTTGTCGTTTGTTTTATTTCATGTTTGCCTCTGAATATCCATGTGCTGTTATGAATGTGACCTGTTCAAAGCGAGGTGTTTGCTGCTGTATGTTATCCTGTTTGTAATACAACATCCCCTCTGAAAAAGAAGTTGGTAAGTGACTGGCATGTGTTCTTGGCATGGGAAATGGGGATTTGTTAATATTCTGATAGCCTACATGCTACGAGTGAAAACATCCTGGAGCCCTGTCTGTAGCTGTTCGCCATGGGTTTTGTGCAAATGTTTGTAATTTAGCTTCCTGTTCTCGAGCCAAGCTGGCGGTGACGTATGCAGTTCTGGGCAGCATTGTGCATGATCTTGTATTATAGGTGGTGGCTGTGTTCGAGTGTCAATCTAATCTGTGGTTTTGGTAATTGGTAGTTACGGTATTGTTGTGAAAGTGTAAACTGTCCTAGTAATTCCTAAAATTTGTTTCCTTCTGTATTGTCTGTCTGCATTCTGTGTTTTTTTAAATGGCCGACAATAATAGTGTTTTCGATTTAATTGACTTAAGAGATAACCTTGTGAATTTGGAGAGTTCTTCTGGGGTTGAACGTGAATCACCTCTGTTTACTAGGTCTGAGGTTTTGGGATCGATTTCTAGTAGTGGTTTGCCTGCCCCTCTTTTGTCTGGTTCTGGCTCGCCCAGACCTCTTAACCCTGCATACGGTCATTCTTCTCATGTTAGGTCACCTAATGATTTCCTGGGTACTGCCGACCCGTTGCATCCCAGTTCCTTCTCTAGTAATGTAAATGTTTTGTCTCCTGTAGAGGGTGTGCGAGCGGGTTACCCTGGTAACAATGTCTCTTTTCCAAATGCTACATACTCGCCTACCGTTAATTATGGGTCGATTCCTCATCCTATTTCTGGTTTCTTAACTAAGTTAAAGAGTTTCAACCTAGATGACGTTACCCAAGTGGTACTGTTTTTAAGGCAAGTGGTCGAATTGGGTAACCATGCCTCAATTTTTGGGATGTCGGAAATTCAGATTTTTCAACTTTTGTATCCTGTTGCATCCGGTATGCTGCGCGATAAGCTAATTGAAGCTATCCACCTCCGCATGTCCTTAGCCATGTTCATTAGGGAAGTGTTGTGGTTTTTAGTCCCTGCGAGTGCCCTTAGTGCTCTCGAGCAAAGGTTTTTGTATCGTGTCCAAACGTTGGACGTGTCACTTAGCGACTATGTCAGTGACATCAAGGTATATGCCCAGGTATTTGCATCCCCTTTAACTGAACGACAGTTGGTGTCATCGATTGTAAATGGGTTTTCGCCTCAATATAGGTCATACATGACCATGTGTACCAGGCCTTCGTCATTTGTCGAGCTGAAACAGGTCGTTATAGAGGCTATGGCTGTGAAACATGCAGATTCCCTTCGTGTAGCTAATGTTCCTCCTCCTTCCTTGATGTCTCGTCCCCCTCCTTCCTTGTTGTCTCGTCCCCCGCCTAAGGTTATGTTCCACCTAAGACCCAATATTAAGTGCCACACGTGCGGTGGCGTGGGACATGTCAAGAAGGTGTGTCCGAGTAACCAGGTTGTGTATCGCCAATGACGGGATATTGTGGAGACCAACTCAGGTGTTACTTCTAAGAATATTTCTGTGCATTTGAATTTGGGAAAAGCCTGTGAAGTTTCTGGTCGCCCTACCAATGAAAGTCTTGATAACTCGTTGAAAACTAAATCTTCACGTGCTAATTCTGCTTATGTCGCTGACCTACCTAACCTGTCGGTGAGAAATGTCGTGGCAAGTCAGCCTAATTCTAAACATAATGTGAAACCTGTGGTGCGGGTGTCCTCGTCATCTACTTGTAATCGTTTTAGAGTGAATAATGATTTTGGAATTTCTCCTGTGGCTAAAGGAATATCCCCGTTTATTGAAATTTGTGTTAATGACGAGCCCGTTTCTGCATTGCTTAATTCTGGTAGTGTCGCATCCTTTATAAGCGAGGACTGGTTTTTATCTATGAAGAGTGTTTGCAAATTTCCTGAGTTAGAGCCTAACAATGAATCTTTTATTTCGGCAAACTGTTCAAACTTAAATATTTTGGGTAGTATGACAGTCAAAATTCATATTCTAAATTTTTCTTGGAAGTTTAAATTTTTTGTTGCCAGAAATCTTTCTTGTTCTGTGGTCATTGGAGCTAATTTCATGTCACACGTTGGTATGCTTCTTGATTTTGGTGCTCGCAACTTATGGTTTAAGTTTAATCCGCAGAGTAAATTATCATTTAACCCGGTTTTATCTTCTCCTGCTGTCAATTCTGTTAGTGAACCTGTGACTATTGAGGATCTCGATCTGGAAAATTTAACGAGTCTTCAAAAGGATGCCATTAAGAGGTTATGTCAGGAGTATGGTTGGTTGGTTGGTTCCTTAGTTTAGGGGCTGCGACAACGCGGTCATGTAGCCCCGTGTACTTTGGGTGTGTGTAGAATTTGTCTGATAACCGGTGTTAATTGTGATGACTGTATTAGTGTGTGTATCTGTTTTTTTAATTCAAGTAGGGACTGCAACTTTGAATTTTCAAATAGTTCCTACTTTTGCCGCCAAACGCCACCGTCAACGACTACTAGGCCTTGTTCAGAACTAGCTACTAGACGCCACCGCAGTCGGCTCTTGGCAACGAACGTAGCAACCTAAGAGCGTTGTTTACATTCTTAACCTATCCAATTTAGTTTCACACAGGTGTAATTAGTGGAAAGATCTTTAACATGCCATAAATCTATGACATGGGACCGCCGGCTTTACTTCCCCTCCGAAGGAAGGCATACTGAGGGATTTTTAACGCTCTTAAAAATCCGACGGCTTCGGCCGGGTTTGAACCCGCTATCTTGGGCATAGAAGCTCAGCATGCTACCAACTACGCCACCGAAGCCGCTTGTCAGGAGTATAGTGATGTATTTACTGACAAGTTGGGTGTAACCCATTTGATGGAGTACAAGATTGAGCTAACCGATTCTGTGCCGGTGCGTTCCAGCCCGTATCGCCTTGCCCCGCCCAAGATGGCTGAACTTCGTAAGATTATCGATAAGATGTTAGAAGAAGTTGTAATCCAACCCTCTATCTCTGCCTACTCATCCCCTGTATTTCTTGTGCCAAAACCTAACGATGGTTTTCGGCCGGTGGTCGACTATTGGGCTCTTAATCAAAAAGTTGTTTTACAATCCATCCCTTTGCTGGACCTTCATACTTGTTTTAGTTGGTTTCGCAACGCGAAGGTGTTCACGATCCTCGATTTAAATTCATCTTACTTCCAAATTCCCCTCTCTCCTGAATCCAGGCATGTTATTGTTTTTTCCACTGACTGGAACCTGTTTGAGTATGCCCGTGTCCCGTTTGGCCTATCCACTGGAGCCGCTGTGTTGAGCAGACTTATGGACAAGGTGTTTTCAGAAATTAAATTCAAGTGTTTGTACCACTACCTTGAAGATGTGGTGATCTATTCTGAGTCCTTCGAGGAACACGTTGATCATCTGAAGGTTGTACTTGATCGATTGCGTGACGCTGGCCTTACCGTCAAATTGTCCAAGGTTTCCTTTGCCAAGCCCAAAATTTCGTTCTTGGGACATATTGTTTCCGAATCTGGTATCTCCGTGGACCAGTCTCGTACGCAGGCCATCACAGATTTTAAACCACCCAAGAACGCCAAGGGTGTTGCTCGTTATATTGGTATGGTGAACTTCTTCCGTAAGTTCATCAGTAATTTTGCCGACCGTGCTGCTCCTCTAAATCAAATACGCAAAAAGGCTGTGAAGTTTGAGTGAGGTCCCTCTCAGCAGACAGCCTTCGAAGATCTTAAGCTTGCGCTCTCTAACGCCCCTGTGTTAGCCATTCCGGATTTTGGGAAGCAGTTCATTGTGCAGACTGATGCGTCTGGTCGTGGTGTTGGTTGTGTCCTACTGCAAGAATCTGATCTGGGTAGGCAACCCATTGCATACGCTTCTCGTACCTTAACGGACGCAGAGAGGAAGTATTCCATATACGAACTTGAGGGTTTAGCTGTGTTGTTCGCTCTAGAAAGATTCCGTATGTATCTTGAGCACACTAAGTTTCTCCTTGAGACCGATAACCAAGCCTTGAGCTGGGTCTTAGGGAAACCCCGTAAAACTGGTAGGATTCCCAGATGGGCAACTAGGATTCTGTCATTCCAGTTCTCAGTCCAACATATTCGTGGGTCCAAAAATGCGGTAGCTGATTCATTAAGCCGCATGTACGAGGAAACAGCTGAAGAGGATAATCAAGAATGTGAACCCGTAAACCTTGTATCTGCTGTAAGTTGTGTCAATGTCGTTCTTAGCAATTCCCCTGTGCTTTTTGAAGATGTGAGCCGATTCCAGAAAGAAGATCCCTCCTTATCTAGCCTAATTGACCGAATCAATTCTGGTGAAGTGATCAAGCCCTACTCTCTGAAGGACGGTGTATTGTGTTGTTCGTCTCGTCATGACCGTCTACCTAAAATTGTGCTCCCGTCAGTCCTCATTCCGGAAATCTTTCGTTACTATCACGAATCTCCTATTGGTGGCCACCTAGGAGTATTCATGACCCGAGCTAAAATCAGACAGTTTTCCATTTGGCAAAGTATGGATGGCGACATCAGGAGGCTCATTAGAAATTGTGCTGCATGTAGTATTAGCAAACCTCCGGTTTCTACTAAGGTTGGCCTGTTGTCATCTGAACCGGCATCTAGACCCATGGAGAGGTTTTTTATCGACCATGTTGGGCCGTTCCCTCGCTCTGGTCGGGGAAACCAATTTGCGCTTGTTTGCACTGACGGTTTCACCCGGTTTAGTTGGATTTTCCCCACCAGACAGGCTACGACCAGTTCCGTCATAAAGTGTCTTAATTACATCTTTTCATCTTTTGGGCCATGTCAGTTCCTGGTATCAGATAATGCCAAGTGCTTTGTATCTCATCAGTTCCGTCAATTCCTATTTGATTATGCTATTTCTCATGTAACCACCACTCCCTATTTTCCTAACCAGTCTCTCGCTGAGCGAGTCAATCGTAATCTCCGTTCTGCTCTGATTGCTTTCCACCACGACGACCATTCCAAGTGGGATTCTAATTTGCATTGGCTCAATTTTGCTTTCAACACCGCCGTACATGAGAGCACGCAAGCCACCCCTTTTTCGTTAATGTTTTCGTTTATGGCTAATTCTCCGTTGTCTAACCTGTGGAACCTGCACGATCTCCTTCCAGACAGTTTCACGCCCGAGGATATGAGGGTGAAATTCGACAAGGCTAGAGAGAATATTAAGGTATCCCATGATCAACTTGCCAAGCGACACAATGCCTGTCGCAAGGCGACTGATTTGGAAATCTGAGATGTTGTGTACGTCCGCAATTTCGAGCCCAAGGGTGTCAGTAATCTAGTTTCAAGCAAGTTGACCCCTCGTTTCAAGGGCCCATGTTATGTAGAGGCATTCCTGACTCCCGTTACTCTGCTTATTAGAAACCCCAAAGCAAACAAAATTTCCAGAGTGCATCTGTCGCACATTAAACGAGGTGGAGAGGTTTCTAATGAGGAAATGCTACCATAAATTTTGTAAACCGATTTTGTATAATGTAGAGTATCCCTAACCTTCTTTGATGCCTTCAGGCATCTGTTCCTTCTGGAATTTTGAACTGGATATGAAAACTCTGCTGGGATACAAACTGTAACTGTTGGGTAATTCCCATTTTATGGTATATTGTAAAATTGAAACTAAATTTTGATGTTTTCATAAAAGATGCTAGCATGTAAGTTGGACTCGGTGGGAGACCTAACTCATGATATCTTATATACCTGTTTCCTTGGGAATTTGAGTGGTCATTCCTCTACCGTAGTTCCTTCTAAATGTATAGTCACTTAACTCATGTAATCTTGAAAGGTACTTCTAGTCTGTAAAAAGGTAATCTTGTTATTTAATGAAATTTTGTAAGCACGGATCCAGGGCTTGGTCAGAAATATTTTCTTCATTTAAATTCAACTTTGTTTCTCTTTTGTAAAATGTAGTAAGAAATTGTAAATTCTGTAAACCTTTTTTGAAATAAGATTAACTTCTGTTTTGTAAATGGTTGGCCACGCGTCGCATAATATCTGGCACATTGCTTCCACCTACTTCGTTTAAAGCAAACTACATTGGACTTATTGAAAAATGTATCTAACGTGTCTCGGACTATGAAAGCACTGCTGGTGCTGGTGTTCTGCGTTTCTGAAGACTTATGGACACAGTGATGCTGTTGACTAAGTGGTTTGCGAGGTGATCAATTATCCCATCACTGATAATCTGACCCTGCACTCTTCCTAACCAAACGATGCGGTTTAATCCATCAATTGGAGTTAACTGGTGAACATTATCTTCTGGAAACATGCTTGGTGAATCGACTAGTTAAGGAGTACTGCCTATGCCTAGGCATATTCGTGAACGGTGTTCACGCTTAAGGGAGGGAGACTGTTACGTGCAAGAGCCCGTCCCAACGTTTTCAAACATGTACCTACACCTGGATGTAACTTCATGACATTTTGAAACGACCGCATCGTCGCTTGGTTCCGTTTGTGAACACGAGATGGTAGCTGCTGTCGGACTTTGGCGTTCTTCACGTGGTTACTTCTTCTCCAATAGAGTGTGTTGGTTGTGCCTTATAAAACTCTTCCTATTCGTGACATAATTGAAGGCAATTATATTCTACCACATGAAACAAAAGACTATATATACTTCATGCCGCCAAAACATTTTAGTGGTGTCGTGTGAATATTATTTCGTTTTTACATTGTCGTAATATGTGGCTAAATTTAATTGGTCCGATTTAAATAAACCTGGTGCATGCTGGGAGGCCTTCTTCGCTTTTGTCATCCATCTTGTGAATAATTTGTTGTGACTGATCGCTGGGTGAAGAAAGACGCATATTGTGAATCTCGCCAGGGCGAGGGCTCTGCCCTTGTCCAAGCTAACTTGGGAATATATCCCAGTGTTTAATGATACATGAAGTATTTGTGTGCAACTGTCATCTATGATAATCGTGTAAATAGTTTCGTCGGCCTTAATATGGAAAGGCGATCTTTGGTGTGCATCTCTTCGACAGCGACTGGCAGCCATCTGCTATTTTGTTTATTTTTGATGATATAAATCCTTTAAGGATGTCTAAGTAGTGTTTAAAAAATTAGTGTTTCCCCAAAAGGTATGTTTTGCATTTTATTATTTTAAATTATTGGAGCTGCATATTTTGCATCGTGTACTGAGTGTTTGTTTTGGTTCTGAAAGGTTGACCTTGGAATAGATATGTCACATATGAAAATGTAAATTTTTGTTAAACTATATTTGTCCGGGCAACACTACTGTTTTCTTCTTATTTTATTATTTGGCATCTGGCTAAGGCATTTTCATCTTATAATATTATGGTACTGGCCAGACGAATCTATTAACACTAGGCCTAAATTTGTTCATTGGTCGGTCGGGTTTTAGTCTGATCCGTTGCCTTTAAAAACTATTTGATCTCGCAATGTCTAGAGTTTGTTTATATCTAGCTGTTTTCTCACTGGAGAAGATTTAATTTAAAAATGTAAATTACGCGTTTCACATAAATACGTACTGATGTACCTTGAACTGTTCTTTGTCGCCATGGTAACTTGTTGACAGAAGTGCATTGTGGGGTTTTTGTTTTTCTGGCGTGTTTTTGAGTGCACGTTCTTGGGTCATGGTGATGTTGGTCAACTTATTTGTTTTTTCTTGGTACTCCTACGTTATTCTTTCGTTACCTTGTCTTGGTAATAATTTTGCTCTTTTTTTTGATTCTCCAAGGCCCTCATGGTCCAGTTTGGGAATATGTCTGGTGCTTATTTAGTTTTTTTTGATTTGTAGCTGTTTATGCTCTTACCTCAAGTAATTGTTTTTTTGATATCGGCCTTAATTATTTATTATTTCTACAGTGAGAATTCTAGCTGAGATTTTTTATTTTTTGAAATTTATACTGCCTGATGCATGTTCTGTTGTCTGGTGGAGGTGTTTTCCTTTTAAATTTTAATATTAAATTTTCTTTTAAAATTTTTAATCAACTGTTGTGGCATTATTTCGTCGGCAGCAATTCCATTAGTTGTTGGGGGGAATCTGTAGAATAGCCGGTGCGTTGTCCCCTTCTCCTCCTTCCTTCCACCCCTTTGGAGATCTTCTGTTGGGACATGTCATCTGGAGGTGATTTTGGTTGCTGAAGCGAGGCGGACCTCTAAATAAGGTACGTTGGCCCATCCACGCTGGCCGTCCACAGGTGTCAATTAGGTTGGTCGTAATTACATTTTAGCCTTTAATATTTGGGTGGCCGCGATTACGTTTCCGTCAAGATGGCGGTGATATAAAACATGACACTGAGGTGGCCTTTTCTAGTGCTACCTCTGTACCAAATTTCGTTCCATTCGGTTTCACCGTGTTCGAATTAATAGGGGGAATCGATTTTGCCACAAAGATGGCCGCCATACGCAAACTGTTAGGCTAATGACCAATTAGATTTGTCAAAGGATGCTCCCTTCATAAAGGTATGTTGTTGCAAAATTTGGTAGAGATCGGATGATTAGGTTAGTCGTAATTTGATTTAAGCTTTGAACATTTGGGTGGCCGCCATTACGTTTCCGTCAAGATGGCGGCGATATAAAACATAACACTGGGGTGCCCTTTGCTAGTACTACCTCTGTACCAAATTTCGTTCCATTCGGTTTCACCTTGTTCGTATTAATAGGGGCAATCGATTTTGACAAAAAGATGGCCGCCATCCGCAAACTATTAGGCTGATGACCTATTAGTTTGGTCAAAGGATGCTGTCCCCATAAAGGTATGTTGTTGCAAAATTTGGTAGAGATCGGATGATTAGGTTAGTCGTAATTTGATTTAAGCTTTGAACATTTGTGTGGCCGCCATTACGTTTCCGTCAAGATGGCGGCGATATAAAACATGACACTGGGGTGCCCTTTGCTAGTACTACCTCTGTACCAAATTTCGTTCCATTCGGTTTCACCGTGTTCGAGTTAAGAGGGGCAATCGATTTTCACACAAAGATGGCCGCCATCCGCATACTATTAGGCTGATGACCTATTAGTTTGGTCAAAGGATGCTGTCCCCATAAAGGTATGTTGTTGCAAAATTTCGTAGAGATCGGATGATTAGGTTAGTCGTAATTTGATTTAAGCTTTGAACATTTGTGTGGCCGCCATTACGTTTTTGTCAAGATGGCGGCGATATAAAACATGACACTGGGGTGCCCTTTGCTAGTACTACCTCTGTACCAAATTTCGTTCCATTCGGTTTCACCGTGTTCGAGTTAATAGGGGCAATCGATTTTCACACAAAGATGGCTGCCATCCGCAAACTATTAGGCTGATGACCTATTAGTTTGGTCAAAGGATGCTGCCCCCATAAAGGTATGTTGTTGCAAAATTTGGTAGAGATCGGATGATTAGGTTAGTCGTAATTTGATTTAAGCTTTGAACATTTGGGTGGCCGCCATTACGTTTCCGTCACGATGGCGGCGATATAAAACATGACACTGGGGTGCCCTTTGCTAGTTCTACCTCTGTACCAAATTTTATTCCATTCGGTTTCATCGTGTTCGAATTAATAGGGGTAATCGATTTTGACACAAAGATGGCCGCCATCCACAAACTATTAGGCTAATGACCTATTAGATTTGTCAAGGGATGCTCCCTCCATAAAGGTATGTTGGTGCAAAATTTGGTAGAGATTGGATGATTAGGTTAGTCGTAATTTGATTTAAGCTTTGAACATTTGTGTGGCCTCCATTACGTTTCCGTCAAGATGGCGGCAATATAAAACATGACACTGGGGTGCCCTTTGCTAGTACTACCTCTGTACCAAATTTCGTTCCATTCGATTTCACCGTGTTCGAATTAATAGGGGCAATCGATTTTCACACAAAGATGGCCGCCATCCGCAAACTATTAGGCTGATGGCCTATTAGTTTGGTCAAAGGATGCTGCCCCCATAAAGGTATGTTGTTGCAAAATTTGGTAGAGATCGGATGATTAGGTTAGTCGTAATTTGATTTAAGCTTTGAATATTTGTGTGGCCGCCATTACGTTTCCGTCAAGATGGCGGCAATATAAAACATGACGCTGAGGTGTCCTTTGCTAGTGCTCCCTTTGTACCAAATTTCGTTCAATTTGCGCTCACCCTGTTCGAATTGATAGGGGGGACAGACATTCAGAGTACACACTCACACACACACACACACACACACACACACTCAGACAGACACACTTTTTTCGCCCTGTAGTGATCTCATAAGTTTACTTTCATTTTTTGCAAAAATCGAAAGTAGGCTAAAAATAGGTGTTATAATTTCTCCCTATATTATATTATTATTAGTATTATATTATGGCATACAACGACGAGACAAATCCCCTCGGTGCCAGAAACAAAACTCGTTGGCCCTAAAGGGTCCTCGAAAACTACATTATAAGGCTCTAAATCCAACAGTTTCTGAAATATTCCTAGAAAACTAATTTAATTTAATTTAATTTAACAAACTAATGAAGTAATGCAAATCGGTAACCATGAGAACATTATATCAAGGGGTGGTTTACAACTTTGCTTCTATTTCTGTAAAAAGCAATGTCACTCCATTTATTACATTTCTGTGAAAGTTTGCAAATGGCTATAAGGTTATCACGGAACTAACGTAGACTGTACAATTCATCAATGCAATTAAGGGGGTCAAGGGGTAACCTAGAATTTTTTCATGCAATATTCACGTTCGACATATAGTACAGAAGGTCTATTATATCTCCAAACAGCAACATTAATTTAAAAAATTCTTGAATTGAACCAGCATTTTTTTTGCGGCTTTTAGAAATTTGGGAAATTTGAGGCTAAAGAACCTGAATTTTCATGCACCACAAGCCTTTATAATTTATGAAGGGGATCTTCCTGTGTATGGGCACCTAGCCCAACGTAGATGGTCAGTTTTTATGTGACGTGTATTGCGTTTCGTCTACAAGGCTTTCAATTCTATTTCACGTCAGGAAGTACACGTTAGGTGAATTTAGTCCGAGAGCACATTTTAACTTTTTTTTTTTGTCGACAAACGGGTTCATCGTAAGGATGATTTTGTTTGATACTGTGTGGTAGATATACCCATATTTGGATATCTCGGTAATATGTTGTAGACAATAGAATTGTCTGTCTGTCTTTCTTTGTATCTTTATGTAGCCTACGCCTATAACTCGTGTTCTGATGCTTGGAGCATCGTAAAATTAGGTATGGTAACCATGAGAGTCAATACACCAATCATTTATAAAACTCTTCACCGCACTTTTCATACAGTAGAAGGGTGGATATAGAGAAAAACTTCTCAATACATGCTAAAATAGGCGAAATATAAAAATTATCCTAGAAGGACAACCGAAGCATATGTTGCGCTTATCAATGTGAGACACAAAATTCGGGAATCTATAAAGGGTCTCCGAAAACTACATTTTAAGGGCCTTAAATTAACCGTGTGTGTGATATTCCCAGAAAACTAACTTCGTTCTGATAAACTTGAAGGAATGACAAACCGCTAACCATTGCAACAGTAGCTCAATTGATAATGTCTGGTGTTAACAACGAACACCGTTCGATGAACGGGTACTTCTGCTAGTAGTACATATTTTTATGTACCTGGCGACGATCTGAAATATTTTGACGGTTTTCAATATCTACGAATCTATCACGACAATCAAACAGAAATTTTGTATGTTGATAGAGGAAATTAACATGAGTAGTATATATGAAAATAGGTTGTATAATTCTTCACGGAACTACTTGTTTTAAATTGAATTAATTCATTAATTATACTTTTCAAACTAATTTATAATTCATATTCCATTTTTCAATGCAGCCATGATCTCCCGTGACCGTTTAGCAAGTTTAGATTTCAGTGAAATAATAGAAGACTTCAGCCGGGAAAAAGTCGCAAAGTAATATGTTAATATTTCATAGTTTACATAATCTTCTTCAAGGGGACTTAAAGGTTTCTTTCGTATTATTAAAACAATGTACTGTAGTGTATTCAAAATATTGTAACTATTCTTTATTATTATTATTATTACCAAACTATTTTCCAGTTGATTTGATATTTTTTAATTAGCCAACTTTTCACATTTTGCAAAAAATGAGGAAAAAGTAGACTTATGAGATCGATCCGGGCAAATTTCTGTCTGTCTGTCCTGCCTGTCTTTCTGTCTGGCTGTGTGTGTCCCCACAATCAACTCCTAAACGGCTGCAGCAATCGAAACGAAATTTGGTAGGAGTAAAGATCTATACCTGAATATCTCAAAGCCATATTTGAAAATGATGTCAGTGCTACCAATTGCTGAAAAATCGCAATTGAAATTTGAGCTCCATGTTGGATATCTTGGAAGGCATCAATGGGAGCTATTTCAAAATTGGCACACGTTATAGATAATACTATTTAAGTTTAATTTCCAGGAGGCCATACATGGCAATGTTGCCAAAATGATTATAAGCCTGCTGATAGGTCCAATTTTTAAATGCATATAACTTCTACACTATCAATTGGAATTCAACTAAATTTCGTATGTGCTATGTGTACATAGACAGATATGACCGAGCGTATTCTTAAGAGCGACAAGTGCTGCCAACTGTTAATAAATGCTCTCAATTTCTTTTAACCAAATACCAATACATCAGAAAGTAGGCCTATGCAAGCCGACAGCTTTAAACTATGCACACGTATAGTACCTGACATTCTATATTAATTTGGAGTAACTTATATACGCCAGTACTACCAACATGATTCTAAGCTTGCCGACAGGTCCAACTTTAAATACATGTAACTTCTATACTATCAATTGGATTTCAACCAAATTTCGTATGTGCTATGTGTACCATAACGGATATGACTATGGGTATTCTTAAGAGCAACAAGGGCTGCCAACTGTTAATAAATACTGTATCTAGTTTTGTTACCTTAATATCAATATATCAGAAAGTATGCAAGCCAATAGCTCTGAACTTTGCACACGTATAATACCTGGCATTCTACATTAATTTGGAGTAACTAATAAACGTCAGTGCTGCCAACATGATTCTAAGCCTGCTGATAAGTCCAATTTTGAAATGCATGTAACTTCTATACTAACTAATGGATTTCATTCAAAATTGGCACAACAATAGATCATATTATTTCAGATTATTTCTGACCAATACATGCATGACATTGTTGCCAACATGATTTTACGCACGCTGTTAGATCCAATGTTTAACTGCATGTAACATCCATGCTATCCATTGGACTTCAACCAAAATTTGTATTCTGAACCTTAAGAGATGGAATTAAGAATATATTCGGTCACCAGGGCTGCCAACTGTAGTGCTCTATTAGGCTACATTATGCCAGGTATACAGTATTTCGAACTAATTAGAAATTTCGATATTACCAACTTAATTTCGTCATTATTCTAGATAGATCCATATAGAATAATCAATGGCATGAATCTTAAATTTTAAGAAAAGTAGGCTCTTAAGTTCTTCACGATCTTCTTGTTTCCTATTGTTGTGGGCCTGACCTTTTCATATCGCCCAGGGCCCTGCAAGGCCTGGATGCCACTAATCATTAGCCCGGAGGCATCACCATAGAGCACTGCTGTTGGTTATGGGTTAGAATCACCAGAGAACAATGATAGCGCATACTAGACAAGGCAAGGAGTGAGGTAGTTTACCTTTGCTTTCCTCACTGACTGTGAGCCAATTCAGCAGTACTCTTTGTTTGCTGTTACTTCATTTTAGGGGCTTGGGACTTCTTGGTCATCAGCCCCGTGTTGGCTGTACGTTTAACTTGTCTGATAACCAGTATTTATGTGATGACTGTAGTAGTGTTCGTTACTGTATCAGGGACAGGGATGAGGTAGGTACCGCTGGGCTTGAAGTAAGGTACTATTCCACCATTGCCTGGAGGAAGTGTGGAAAGAAACGGGGAAACCCCCCACTCAGGACAGCCGTCAGTGCCGAGATTCAAACCTGCAATCACCGGACTTCCTACAGCTTCCCTCATGGCCGTGGCGCATGATTAACGAGCACGGCATCGCCGCGGGGTAACATTACTCATACCTTTATAGCTGAGTTCATTATTAGCAACTTTTACAGCTTCCACTAATATTGGCTGTGCCTGATTAGCATTATTGAGCACCACTATATACCTCAAGAATTTCCATAGGGCTTTATAGCATATTGACAGGCATGAAAGAGACTGAGACTTCCATGAAAAAGGGATTATGCTCTGGTCTGTTTCTTTTAATAATTTTGTACCTTTGATTGCAAGAACAAAGAGAAGGGAGCAATGGCAGGGGGTACTCGTAGGGATGAGATGAATGATAAATTAGGACTCAATACGATGGATGAGGCTGTTCGTAAGAGTTGGTTTAGATGGTGGGGCCACGGGATGATAATGGATGATGGTATAAATATGAGTCTAATGAATTCAGCTATAGATGGTAAGGGAAACAGAGGCAGGCCTAGGAGGCGATGATTAGACTATGTTTAATGATTTTGAAATAATATTAAAGGTTTTTATTGACCCTTTTAATTGCTGTGAATTGTGCCCATGTGGATGGCACAGGTATCGAACCCATATTCTTTTATGTCAAGGAAAGAAGAAATGCTACAGGATCTTTGTACAGTTTTAAACTGGCAGAAGGGTTAAATTGAGATCACCCCTGTGTGACGCATATTGGCGAGGTAATGTTGAAGCAATACATGCAGCTGTGCATGAGATCATCAGCCCGCTTAGTCAAAAGATGCTTGCGCATGAGATTAAAATAGACCAACGGAATCTTCCATCGAAAAGACGGAGAAAGAAAATCTTATAATAAGCCCTTTGTCAGCTATAAAATTACAACACTGTGTGAGAGGTGTGGCCAGGAAATTGGTAAAATAATGGATTTCGGCGAGAAACGTGCAAAAATCTTAAGAAATCTCTCCGCCAATGTTAATCATCTTAGAAATTAGAATTTTGAGAGTGATAAAAGTTCTTAAAAATTGTATAGTATAGAAAGGCAAAGTCATCATTACGTAGGGGGGACTTCACCGAACCAGCAGCCTGGGGAGGTGGAAAAAACAAACGTACTACCCACAAACGACAGGAGCCCATTTAAATTTTTATTAATATGTTCTCAAGATCGGATTTTGGAAATTTTGCCATACAGTATTTGAAACATTAAGATCGTGAGCTTCAAGACGGTTATTTTTCATAAAGATACCATGGTTAGTTGAGAAGATAGTTTTGGAGAAGAAGCGAAACTGATTTATTTTTATCAGAATCAAATAAATACCCTACGAGTGTAAGGGAAATCATTCAGTCTTGTGTGTCCTAAGGGACGTTATACTGTTTCACAGTTCATACAGTACTCCTGGAGGGGAGGTGCTGCACCAATTACTATTCAGCAGTGTCGCCGTAAATTGATTCGCCACAATCCTTGTTAGAAGGAAAACTATCGTCGAGCTTCGAACATTGTAATTAGTCCTCGGACTTAGACCAAGTAGTATACTTTGGCTCGAAATACTTTCAGCCGGCGAAGGCAGTATTGAAGCCTTAAATATCAGTATTGAAGCAGCATCGTAACATCTCGACAGTAAATCGAGACTTTGAAAGAGTAGAGAAACTCTACATTTTTATCCAGTGCGTTAAATAACCGTGTCAAGGTTAATCGTAGGATAATTGCATAATCTGCCTATGCTTAGGAGATTATAGCACAGTGACGTTAGATTTGAGAAATCTACAGTATAGGCATCAGTTGCCAAGTGAAACGCAGTAAAGACTTTGGAAATTATTCCACAAGTAAAGACTACAGTCTTCAGAAATAATGTCCAAACGTGGACCAAAGAAAAACAATTGTTAGAATGCGGTAGTACCAGATACAGCGACTCTAGAAGTGAATGTCAAATTATAGACAGTTTGTAAGACGAACATTTGCGTACTGAACGAGATATAAAATCGTGCATTTGCTCAAAGAGTGCCGATAAATAACAGTAACCAGAATAGGAGAATCATCCGTTACCAGTAGAGGGGAACGATTGAACGAGACTTTCAATCATCCCGATAGGAATTAGGAAGTCAACGTTGATACTTGCACCCATAGGAGGCGGTAAGAAAGAAATCATATGCGTGTAAGGCAGTAATAAATGCCAGAAGTGAAATGTGTGTGTGTAAAAATAATTTGTTAGTGAAATTTAAGTGTTATAAATATTTTAGTGATTTTTCTTTTTAGTGATAGTGAAACCATGAGTGCATTTCCTCAAACAAAGGAAAATAGTAAATATAAAATGTGTAAGTTTGAGGAAAATTTTACGTGTGTTGATATGTGTGTAAAAATGGTGTAAGCTCAAAATCGTGGGCAAAATGTCATTCCATTGGGATCCAGGGAGCCTTGCTGGATAAATCATGTGAGTAACCGAATTTGATTATGTGTTGTGCCTCGGGAGAGCTCGTGTAACAATAAATATGGAGAAGATATTCTCAATTTTGAATAAGCAGTGATATGTGAAAACTGTGTATAATTAAAATATGCGGAATCTGAACAGTAAATTAATCATGAATTTAACCAGTTAAATGTGTTAATTAAGGCTCAGTGAAATAGTATTCATTGGAATACTAGTAAATAAATAATAATATACTATTCAATACAAGCAAGATAAGAAAATAACAACTTCATGAATAAATTAATTGTTTAATTAATTTTCATATTAATTAATAATGGAAGCCGGTAGGTTCCTGATATAATGATGATGATAATAATGGGTATTGAACTATTTGAGTTCTAGTAAATTTAATGTCAAGAATTGCTTATTAAAGGCAAATACTATTTTTAGGACGGAGATCAATTAATTGAGTTGAAGTAAATAATCTTACTTTGGAAGGCATCACGGAATTACTAATGTAATTGGCGCTATGGAGCGCATATATTTTAATTGTCACGCTAGGAATGCTGTGAAAATATGCCAGTAAGAAGTAATTGTGGGGACCAGTTGGACGCGGTAATGAATTATTGTGTGTATTTGCTAAATGCAAATTTTTAAAGGGTGCTAATTTATATTATTGTTGATAGCGCAGGGAATAGTGCATATGCCACCCAGAAGGCGCTGATATAGGACGATTGGTCAGATGCCATCGTGCCTTTTGTATGGTCCTAACCCCTCAAAATTTGGAAGTGTCCAAGAGGCCGGCCGGGGAACGAGCTAGCATTTCATTACTTCGAAAGCCCCTTATATATTGTTGGTTCTAATGAGTATCTTACCTGCCAATACGAAAACTCCACAGTTATAGTCTCACCTGAGCCAAATGAGCAGGTTATAATAACCTCATAATGTAATGTTGAATGAATTTAACGCGTTGCCTTTCCAAGTTTAAGAAGCGTTATGCTGTTAGCAAGCTAGTTGTAAAGTTCCGTATGAGGAAGCCTTGAGTTCCCCTCCACTGTCATCGATTTTGCCTGAAGTGTTCTGACCAGCGAGCGGCCCCTGTGTTGGGATAGGTCTTCAATGAACCATATGTTTCTGTGGTCAACAGAAGTAAATAACGTTGTAGAATGATCCAGTAATTGCACTGAGATCCATTTATTTTAATTATTCTTGCTTGATGAAGTTCAGATCCGTGTTTAATAATGATATAATTGTCATGCAGATAATAATATAAATCCCTTTGTTGTTGCATCACATTACTATTGTTCCCGAGTACGGTGGAAATATTGAGATAACCTGAGAGTTTATCTTGACTTGATTTAACCAGTCGTTTCCAAAACTTGAGAGTACGCGAGTTCTTCCCGGGCAAGTACAGTTTGGTAGTATTGGATAACAGAGATGATACTTTTGAATACCATGTGGACCCAATGAATGGTAATTGTTGTTACCATTGTAAACATTATCTCAGTATAATAATAATACTCCAATTTAGGGTAATTAATTTGTTTTAATCATGTAAGTGTTTGTAAAGATAAACACCGAGCCATTTGGAGCTCGCTTGTATAATTTAAGAAAATGATATATGGAAGTGAAAGCTATTTGACATTTTTGTCATGTTCAATGGAACCTTAAATTAGTGATGTTGTAAGCTATGTTTTATTGATTCCTTGTTCTTCCTAGAACAAGTGTGAAGTTTTCAGTTTTATGTTTTGTTTTGTAGCGCCTAAATTTGAATTTAATTAAATCATTTTTATAGTTGGATTTTGATGTTTATTTTGAAGTGTTATCCTAGATCTGGAATGTGTGAATCAAATAGTGGGAGAACATACTATGCCTCGAATGTCCTACTAAGCTAGCGGACTATGATTTGCATATTCTTTGTTCAAAAGGGCACAGAATTAGAAAACACCAAGGCGTCGGATGTTTTCCCATGGACTGATCTATGACATGGCAAAAAAGAAAACTACCGACATGAGCTTGTCATATTAAAGCACCTTCAAATGCCACAAGGATCAAACCTGACATCTTGAGATTTGAAGGCCAACGCTTAACCAGCCAAATTCATTTCAAGGTGAGAGGTCTAGACGTACAGTAGAGGAGGCCACCGTTTTTTGAATCGTTTATCCTTCTAGCTCGGCTTCACCCACGGATTCTGTGAGGGTTCATTACTCTACCGTCGGAAGGATGGGAGCTCAACACACTTTGTCAGCAGATACAACTGTTTATTTAAACCAAATCTACTTGTTAATTTATTGTTACTTTAACTCAGAGAGTCATATCATGACATACAGAATAATGGGAAAAACAATAAGTACATTGCATTATATAAATAAACCAAATGTTCATACGGAATTTAATAGCTTCCTAGTTTTTTTTTTTTTCAAATAATTAATAATGCTTTTGTAGTAGTTGACTCCATTCAAAATATCACTGTGCAACGTTTCTGATGGAGATTGCACAAAGTTCTTTCTTGATCATAAAGAGTATAATGTGGACAACAGTGTTCTTCATTTTTGACAGTTCTCCATGGGAGACACATTTGAGCTACATGGATATGGCATGTTCCGTATGTACAACACAGAAAAAAATACTTTTTATTTTCCTATCGATCTCTTACTGTCTGTAAGAGACTGATAAGTTTTATAGTAAGGAAAGGGGGAAAAAAAAACAAGAACATCAAACTCACAGCATGGATTCAGAACGGAAAAATCGACAGACAGCAATATATGGATGTACTGTAGTAATAGTATACCTAGTTAATACAGATAGGCTCTCCTAGGCTTTAACAAGATTTATAGCTTAGGAAGCCATCTCCTGTAATTGTATGCTTATTTCACAAGCATCTCTGTTCTGAATCTCATCCGACGCTTTCCTATTCCACATTGCCCTCATGGTATTAAAATATTTTGCTAATTGACCTGCCTTCCCCCATTCCCTTTTTAGTAATTTTATTAAAGTGTGATATTCATTTTAATTTTCTATTCTGTTTAGATCAGATTTGTCTACAAACTTTGCTCTTATCGTTTTAATCTCTTTGCATTCCCTGATCAGGTGTGTTGCACACATAACCTTCTCACACAAAAGGCAAATGTACTCTTTTCCTACTTCTTTCAACGCTTTGTTCTTATACACCCCCATTAACCACCAAATTATCCCTCTCATTTCTCTTTTCATTAGACATTGAGGCTTTATGCTTATAAAGTTCCTTATTTCGCAGAACTCTGTTAAGGTTCTCCTGGTGGTGCACTCTTCTCTTAGCACCTACAACTATACGTCATTAACCCTTCTGCACACTTTTTTACACACCCCAACTTCCTCTCTTCGTAAGTCCCTATCCCATAGATAACCCATTCCTAATCTTTCCAGTACACTTCTTATCCCGTCCATCCAGTAGCCCTCTTGCTGATTCTTCATTTGGTGCAGGTAGGCTACCTTTAGCATTTCCCCCCTCCACCTACTTTCAAAAGAATCCAAGACTTTATGACCCTTTTTATGATATGTTGTCGAATGCTTACATCCTCACACAACATTATCGCTCCACAATTCGCCGTGGAACTAGGTAGCCCCAAAATTATCTTGGCAAACCTACTTACAATACTGTCCAGGGTTGCCGTTCCTTCCTCTAAACCCCATACTTCCACTCCATAAAGTGCTCTTGAAACGATGAGTGCATTAAACACATTCTTATACCCTTTGTAGTCAAGATTCGGTAACTTAGGCTCTAACACTTTAACACTCGCCAATGCCGCTAGCCCTTTCGATTTTGCCCTTTTAATTTATTCGGTCCATTTTCCATTGCTCGCCAGATACTCAAATTTTTTCACTGTCTCTAATTTTGACCCATACATGACCCACTTTTCATTCTTAGCCAGTTTAACTCCCTTTTTGCACACCATAACTTTGGTCTTACGTGGGTTAATTTTTAAGTTCCAGTCCTCACAGTATTTCACAATCTTGTCAATACTATTTTGCATATTATGGGGTGTTAGAGTGAGCAGGAGGATGTCATCAGCAAAAGCTAGGCCCGGGATATCATAATTGTCCAAGCAAGGGTTGGACCATTGCTCAAAGCCCTTTGAAACGAAAATATCATTGATAAATAGCAAAAAAAAAAAGAAAAAAAAACAGCGGGGATAATTTGCATCCCCATTTTAATCCTATATTAGACTTTATCTCTCCTACAATTACATCCTCTTTAGTTTTAATTGCACATTTTACTTCGGAATACACGTTCTCAATTGCTCTTATCATTTTATGTGACACCCCAATTTTTCCCAGTTTAGCCATGACAGCTCCCCGGCTCGCTGAATCAAACGCCTTCTCCAAATCAATAGCTGTGATATACAGCTTACCTCTTTTCTTCCTTATGTACTTGTCCATCACCGTTTTCACCACCATTATATTGTCACTGGTCTTCATCCCTTTTCTGAACCCTGTCTGGAGTATCGAGAACACCACACAGCCCTCTGCCCATGCTATTAAACGCTTGGATATGACCCCGGTGTATATTTTGCTCAAATTGTCAAGGAAAGTTATGCCTTTATAGTTGCCTGGGTCTAGTTTGTCCCCACGTTTCTTATATATTGGACAAACTATCCCCTCCTGCCCCACCCTCGGAAATCTACCTCCTTCAAAAATATTGTTAAAGATTTATACCAAGCTTTCCATCATGAACCTATTCTTACCCAACTCTTGCCAAAATTCATTTATTATCCCCGAAGTAGCACATGACTTTCCTCCTTTACTTTTTGCCATCACTTCCCTAACTTCATCTATTGATATGACTTGGCCCAGCATAGGCAGGGCGACCTCCAGCCCCCTCGGGACGCCAAACTCATCTCTCTTTCTCCAATTATCTTCAGCATTTAACAGATTTTCATAATATGTAATCAATACTTCATCACTAATAGAGTTCCCATCACCACTTCTGCGCTCCCTACAGTAGGAATTTATCCTGCTCCACACTTGCCTACAGTCGTTAGCTTTAGAATTCTTGTTTAGTGCTGTTGCTTCCTTACCCTGCCACTCATTTTTCGTTTTGCTGAGCAGTTCCCTATATTCTTTCCTTAGACGACAAGATTCTACTCTCATCGTATCATCCCCTCCTCTCTTGTATAACTTCAGTGCCCTAATAACTTCGGTTTTCTTCCTTCTACAAGATTCATCGTACCATCCTTTAATTCTCCCTACCTTTCTCCTAGCCTTCACGCACATTTTCCGCCCGACCATCATAATTGCATTCTCAATCATACGTATTACCCCTTCAATTTGATCATTACTGATCATTAACCTTAACCCTACCTTTATCAGCTCAAAATTTTCTCCCTGGAAGTAGTTCTGGAACTCTCTGCAGTTTTCATCCCTCCATCTGAATCTATTTACCTTTCTATCTTTAGCTTTAATTTGTGGATTCCCTTTTGATTTTGTCACCGCTCCCTGCATATTGACGACAATTGGTAGGTGGTGTGATTCCCCCCATTCGTCAACAGTGAACCTCTTAATTAGGGCTAGTGCTCCTCTGGAACATATTGCTAAGTTTATTACACTTCCTCCATTCTCTGTTATATATGTCAAGTTACCTCCTTCATCCCCCTCACAGACACCATTTAGTATATATAACTATTCTGCACCACATAGTTCCAAAATCTTTTCTCAGTTCTTATTGCATTCCCTGTCTTTGCTGTGCCTGTCCCCACATGCGGCCTCGGCAACCCCCCTTGCTGTAAAGGGGCTTTCTGTCTGCAACCCTCGCATTGATGTCCCCTAAAAGCACAATCTCTGTCTCTTCATATATATTTTGAATTCTGTTTATTTCAATTGCTAATTCATCGAAAAAGCTTTCTTTTGTACACGGGGAATTCTCCGGAGGGTTGTAGACAAAACCAAAACATACCATTCCTTTCCCCTGACCCCTAATATCTGTTTTTACCCACACTACTTCTTCCAGTTCTGAACTAATGAATTCTGATAATTCACTCACCTCTTCTTTAATTAAAACAACAATCCCCCCGGGAACCTACCAGTCCTAGCTTTCCTAATCTTAGTTTTTTATATATATTGAAGCCATCTATTTTAGCCAACTCTCAACAAATCCTACAATCTGCATATCTTTTATTAGGGACAAAACTTCATAGTTCCCTCTCTTATTTAAAACCCCTCTATATTTACGCTTGCAATATTCCAGTTTAGTTAGTTTTTACCCCTACCCTCTTCGCTGACGGTGGATTTGCTTCTAGTAACTCTAGCTTTCTCTAGCGTATACTACCAGCTGGAGAATAATCTACCTCCTTCTTCACATCAACTGCTCTACCAAGGTTTTCTTGCCCCAAAGTTCTTTTAAACTAGTAACTCGTTGTTTGACAGTCTCACCTTTCTGCAAACCACGCACTTCTCCGGAGATCTTGGTGCTGACGTTAGTTGTTCCTGCTCGCGCCACTTCCGTATTGGACTTTGAGGTCGATGCTCTCTGTTGAGTCACCACCGAACTTCCCTCTGAACTGACAGCTGCTTTCACCTGAATGCTAGGTCTAACTGGCTCCTGTTGTTGATGCTTCTCCATCTCCTAGAGTTGCGCCACTGTCCAAACCCCCTCCCAGTTGTTGCCGCTTACCGCCAGTCTATTGCCTTTTACATAAGCCTTGAGACCCGAGTTCCTTGCCTTCCTTAAATGAAGCAGCAAGGGCTGCTGCTCGATTACCTCTTCTTTGCTCATTTCTCTTCTTACCCATATCCTCTCCCCCTTTAAGGTTCCTTGTGTTCGCCAGAATTCTGTGAGCCAGCAGCGAAGAAACTAACGACACTTTCACGGGCCTCAAGTCCTTTCCCCGCCCTATCCTGGTCACATTGTCAATCTCTGAAATCCCGATATTTATCCGCATGCCTTCACAAATCACTAGGAGCATTTTGGATACTAGATCCTCGGTGTTTTCATTGACATCTTAATTTATTTCGTAAATGAAGACGTTTTGCTTTCTCTCATCCAGCTTGGTCTTCCTTAATTCTTTTACCTCCACTTCTAATATCTTCACTTTTTCTCTTAGGTCGTTAACCTCTCTACTATTCTCGGCCAGCCTTTCTGTCACTATTCCCATCTCTTCTCTTATGCATGTCTTCATCTCCCTGAATTCCTTACATTGTTCTCGAATAAAATCCCGGATCTGGTCATTTTGTGACACTTCCTTCCCAATTTCTCTCACTTTTTCCATTTCTTGCCATCCTAGCTGCCCAGGTCCTGGGTTTGACTCCACTCCTCCAATTAATAGTAGCGTCGCCACAACCAGCACTACCATCCCCATCGCCAAAACCCCCATCTGCTCAGTGACATTGCCCACTATCACTTTCTCGACACCAAAATCGCACTTCACTATAGCCTGCCAGCGGCCGATGACCGCCCGGTACTGCTGAATAGCGATTCCCATTCTTCCTTACACTACACTGCACGTCTATTCATCTTGCTTGCTTGGTTAAAACTGCGACAGATACAACTGGGCATGGTGACAGGCCGAACGCCCAGGCGACCGCTAACTTGGGCCTACTGTAAATGAAGGGTCAGGGAAGGGATTTTGGAAGCAGTGGCAGTGCTAGCCAGTGCGGGACCCTGAGCGGTACTTCGGATCAGGAGATCAATACGAACTAGGAATAAAAATAAGTGGAATAAATTGAGTGAATTGTAATATTGTAATTTTAAAATACAGTACAGTATTACCAGAACGAATACTAATATGTGAAGGAACTCCGGTTGTTGACCGTTTCCGCTGCTAGGTGGTAGTAGCGTAACTTGGCCTCCGCGTGCCTGTCTGGCTCGTCTCCACTTAGTATAAAACAAGTCCCCGATTCTTGGATGTCACGGGTAATCTCGAGAACCACTGGATGGATTTTGATGCGACTTTCACCATTCTGTAAAGGTAATATCGGGGAAGATTTCTGTAGAAAATAATTTATTTATTGTCAAAGGGAGCCAAGCAGTAACGATTTCAGATTTCAGTGAAAAGTTCGAGAAAAAAAAAAGAACCTGGCTTCCGTGCGCTTTTCAAGCTTACGCTGGGCAAACCGTTAAAAATATCAATGTACTATAAGTGTGAGAATTGTTCAGCATGAAAAATTCTCCAAAAACGTCCGCGAGAGCATATCTCTATCTTCGATACTTCGCCCACTATAAGTGTTTTTAGTTTGGACGGAAGGGGGATTTGTGTCTCATGCACCTCGCCATTCTTAAATTACGTCTGACAGGAAATCCTTGCACATTCATAACTGTTCCCGGGCGAAGCGGGTTGCTAGTTGTTTATTAAAAGAAGTATTGCACTAAATACTAAGCAAGTTGTGAATAACAGAAACAAATCTTCAAGGGGATACGAACATATTAAAATACTATCCAGAACACACTAAAATAAATTTCTAAGAAGAGTAGAGCTTACCTCTAAACAGAAGAGACCTTCATTATTTTTCTCGCTGAATTTGATGGCGACCTGGATCGCAGTTCCCTGGGCATTTCTTTCGCCCGGAAAATGAACCGGCATTTAATGTAATGAAACACTATCCTAGGGAAATATAGTAACAGATGATCCTCTGAGCGCTGGCCCTGTGGTGTTCGAGTAGCGTGCCTGCCTCTCACCCGGAGACCCCGGGTTCAATTACCGGCTCCGTCAGGGATTTTAGAAACTGACGTGAGGGCTGGAACGGGGTGCACTCAGCCTCGTGAAGACAATTGAGTCGCTGTCTGACAGTGAGACAGCGTCCCGGTCACGAACACTAAGATTAACGGCCGAGGGGATCCGATGCGCTGACCACGCGTCACCCCAATATCTGCAGGCCAAATGGCTGGGCAGTGGTCGCTTTCTAGGCCTAGGCTCTTCAAGGGCTGTCGTGCCAGGGGTTATTATTTTGATCCTCAGAGCAGCACACATTTCGGAGCACAGGAAGTTCACAGATCATATCCACACAATCTGAAAATATATCGCCCCACAACGCGCCTTCTTGCTCCAACTTTGCCTCCACTATTACGTTTCATTACACATTTCATCGCATGAAATGTCCGGCTCCGTGGCTAAATGGTTGGCGCGCTAGACTTTGGTCCGCCGTGACCCGGGTTCGATTCCTGTCCGGGCCATTAGCGAGTTTAATCCCTTGGGGTTAATTCTCGTGGCTCGAGGACTGGCTGTATGTACCGTCTTCATCATAACCTCATCCTCATGACGACGCGCGGGTCGCCCACGGGCGTCAATAAAAGACCTGCACTCGGCCTCTCAGGAGGCCACACGATATATTTTTTTCATTATGTGAAATAAATATAAAGACGGGTATTTGAGAAATTAAGATTCACATACATCACTAACAGCATTAAATGTTTCGGAATCACTTTCCAATGACCAAATGCAGGAAATACATATCACAATCTTCGTTGCTGCTGTGTGAATCAGGTAACCACTCAAATAATAAACAACGTAATCGCCTGCTCTCTCAGAACTGTCATCAATAACTGACAGGGTTATAGGGTTCAGTGTCTGTCAGTGTAATAGTTTCTTTAATTTGCTGACAATATTGTTATCCTTCACTTCTCTGCTCGTATGTATTTCATTTCTCTACATTGACCGTATTCATTAAGAGAAGAAAGGTAATTGTCAATAACGCCCTCATAATTAGCTTGTGAAGAAAGGACATCTTTCACTGGTAGGCCTATGTACAGCGTGTTCCGATTCAACACGGAACTGTAAAATGGGTTGCATACCCACCCGCAGTGAAGCCTGTGTAAATATATTTTGAAAGAGCAAAATGCTTTGCAATGCCGCATAAGAAGGCGGCAATCAGTGAAATCGAACTCAGCCCCGTCGCTAGCGCGCTGCGAGCAGATTTCAAGGCAATTGCGGGTGGGTAGGCAACCCATTTTACAGTTCCGTGCTGAATCGGAACACGCTGTCCAGTATACTGTAGGCTATAGACTGAAGCAAATGGAGGTGAAAGAAGTCAGTAGAAGTAGGATGATCGTCACTGCTTAAACCTCGTTTAAGTCCAAAATACCTCTCAGAAGGGTCTTGATTTACTTTTGCAGTAAAAACGTACTTGTATTGTAAGTACAATTTGCGCACGGTAATGCATCACTGCTAGACAGCCGGCATCTGCTACGATCATACACTTAGCGCGGCGCGTGGTGTTGAAATTATAACTTCTTCTTCTTCCCCTGGCACTATACAGCCCATGACGGGCTAAGGCCGACCAAGCGACTGCTGTCCAGCCATTCGGCCTGCAGATATTAGGGTGACGCTTGATCAGCGCGTCGGGTCCCCTCGGCCGTTAATCTTGGTTTTCGTGATCGGGGCGCTGTCTCACTGTCTGACAGCTACTCAATTGTGCTCACGAGGCTGAGTGCACCCCGTTCCAACCCTCACGTCAGTTTTTGAAATCCCTGACGGAGCCGGGGATCGAACCCGGGGCCTCCGGGTGAGAGGCAGGCGCGCTACCCCAACACCACGGGGCCGGCTGAAATTACAACTACTTCATCTTAACCATTGACTCATATGGGAGTTCCACAACTTATTACTTTATTCGCCCTGGTATTACTATTTCAAAAACTTACAGTTCCAAAGAACTTTTCTGCCCTTTTTCAGGCTCAAGTCTTTTATTAAATCTTTACAGTCCAACCTAGATGCCAATTAATTTTCTATGGACAGGATTGCGAGTGCTGAGATTCTGTCTTGGGGCATGGTGTTTCTGAGATAGGTTTTACAGCAATTTTAATTTTGAGAAACTTCTCTCGGCAGCCGCAATTGTGACGGTCATAGTAATACTGTCGACCAAAATATTATGTGCACTCGAGTTTGAAGGTTCTTAGTGAAGTAACCAATAGACCTATAAAATCCATTAACATCATAATTTTCGTCGTTCTATTTTACGTTAGGTCATGTAGGTTTGGAATTTTTAATTTATATTTTAATATTTTTTATCGCAGTTGGAACACAAAAAGTGCACGTTTTAAAGCGTGTTTCAACCATGCGTCACATTTAAGAATTATTATCTCTAAAACCCGTCATCAGATTGAATCCAAATTTTAACACAATATACATTAGAATGTTGTATAACTGGTTTATTAATTTTAAAATTGTGTGTGTCCAAGAAACAAAGTTTTTATCATTTTTGTAAGGTAACTTTTTCTCAGCTCGGGGTGGTTGGAAAATGTAGTTCTTGGTTGCATTGTAATCCTTATACATCGAAAAGTTATGCTGTATGACTGTGAAATACGTAAATTAATTCACTTATTTTATATCGGTTTGTTTTTGTACGGAGAAATAACACATGTTTCACCAGCTAGCCGCTCCGGGAAAAGCTGTACAGCGTTGCTGAAATGTTGCCCACACGCATCATGGCGCGTCTCGCTCGGAAGTGATGGGCTCCATCTCAGCAACGCTGTACAGCTTTTCCCGGACTCTTTCAACAGACTCCGTTACCCATTAACTTAGGCTTCCCGCGTGGGCACCTCGTTAAGTGTCACCCTGTATTTTGCTCTGACATTCTATACACCTCTTTAGGAGTCACCCTGTATTCTTGTATGACATCTTGTGCACCTCTTTAGGAGTCACCCTGTATTCTTCTCTGCCATCTTGTACACCTGTTTAAGAGTCACCTTGTATTCTTATCTGGTATCTTGTATATCTCTTTAGGAGTCACCCTGTATTCTTGTGTGACATCTTGTACACCTCCTTAGAAGGCACCCTGTTATCTTGTCTGATATCTTGAGCACGTCTTTAGGGGTCACCCTGTATTATTCTCTGCCATCTTGTACACCTCTTTAAGAGTCACCTTGTATTCTTATCTGGCATCTTGTATATCTCTTTATGAGTCACCCTGTATTCTTATCTGGCATCTTGTACTGTATTTTGCTCTGACATCCTGCACACCTCTTTAGGAGTCAACCTGTATTTTTCTCTGCCATTTTGTACACCTCTTTAAGAGTCACCTTGTATTCTTATCTGGCATCTTGTATATCTCTTTAGGAGTCACCCTGTATTGTTATCTGGCATCTTGTACTGTATTTTGCTCTGACATCCTGCACACCTCTTTAGGAGGCACCCTGTATTCTTATATGGCATCTTGTATATCTCTTAATAGTCACCCTGTATTCTTGTGTTCGCTTCGCTCAGAGCCCCAGGTCGCTCGACGCCGCAGGACTCTTTCAACAGACTCCAATAACCATTAGCTTCTGCTTCCCGCGTGGCTGCATGACGTCACGCACTCAGTTCCTGCGCGGCTGCATGACGTCACGCACTCAGTTCCTGCGCGGCTGCATGACGTCACTTCCCGCGCGGCTGCATGACGTCACTTCCGTCTCCGTCTCCGTAACGCATAACGTTGGACCCAAGCATAACGACGAAGTCGACAAGATCATTTGAAATGATAAAAATCCAAACCTAAATGAACTAACGTAAAATAGAACGACGAAAATGTTGATGGTATTGGATTTTATGTAGGTCTATTGGTTACTTAACAAACAACCTTCAAACTCTAGTACACATAATACTTTGGTCGACAGTAAGTGCAATACTTGTATTTGGATAAATTACACTCAGACAGTTCTGCACGCTGTACTTCAAAGCCGTTACAATTCCACTTTCTTCAATTTTTCTTCTACCTCGATCATTACATGTGAAAATATTTTTAATACTCTTCAAAAAGATCCATTCCTTCTATGTCATGTTGGTCTCTTACGGAAAGAGCAACTTAAAGATCTTCGCAGCCTAGTTACAGTCTCGCGGCACTGGCCTTAATCGCACCGTGCCTCCCTGCGGCGCCCTGTTCAGCCGTAAACTTCGCACATCCCTGGCACCGACACTGCGTTTGGAAGGAAGTCAGCCGTGGACCTGTTGAAAGAAACCGTCTCGGTATTTGCCTGGTGGTAAAAATGGAAAAAACACGAAAACCATTTTCAGAACGATCGAGTTGGGATTCGAAACCACGCTCTCCCGATGCTAGCGCGTTAGCACTCTCGAGGACGCCATCGTACTAACTGCAATCAGGGAATATGGAAGCGCCTCTAAAGCTCACAAAGGGTTGCAGACTACACTGAATGCTTTAGGGAATAACATTCCATAGTGAATGAATGCAAACCTATACAAGCCACCATCAGGAACGAATACTTCTTCCCGATGTTACTCATATTTTGGTTGATTTATTACTCCACAATGGATGAAAAAGGAAGTAAATGAAATGTGGCAGCTTGTAGTTTTACGTGACCATTAATCTCGCGATCGTGTACCACGGAACCCTCCTCTTACGTGGAATCCAAACCACCCCATGATACATTTCATCTCGAAAATCTCATAAGCATTAACCGGGAATCGAACCTGTGAGCCTGATCTATAGTCTGATTTACAAAAGATGCTCGGTGAAAGCTGTCATCTGCTTGAATTGTGAGGTGAGGAGTGGTGACGAGAGGGGTAACGGTCTCCATAGCAGCAGCAAGCAATGTTGCAATGTATGCCGACACAGCAGTAAGCACATGGTTTGACTCAGTGTGTCTTCACTCGTCACGGTCATTAGAGCGCCAGGCAGGGGGGCTAACTTCCCCAGTATTTGTGTCTTCCTGCAAGCCTCTTGGAATGTTATGAGTCATGATCTGTCTCAGTGGCAACGCAGCATTTCCCCACGTGCTAGCTTTGACAGCTGTCAGCGATCATTATTGGTAAATCAGAGTATAGAACAGACCTACGCAAAGACTGCGATATTGAGCGGGAGCATTCACTCACGAGACGGCTGCGAATGTCTGTATTCCCCTCCACTTTTCCACTTGGCTGTCTCTTGACTTCTCCCAATCCCCTCCCAGACAGGTGGAGGCAGAGTGGGGAAGTCGTTAGAGAGGAGAAATGTTCGAGTTCTGTGGGGTTCACACTGCGACTAAATGCAAGAGCAACACACGTGGACTACTCGCTTGATCAGCTCTGGTATATAGTACCGTACTGATATCGTAAGTTGGACTCTGAAGTTTCTCTCTTCTGGAGAAAAACCATTGTTGCTACCGTCAAGGCATTCGTTGTTTCAATGGTGAGGGCCTTGGTACTCCCCAGACGTTGTTAAACCTCCTCGTACAGAAACTTCCAAATGGAAACAGAACATTTAAACTATCTTCTACAACTTTGCCACTGACATAATTGATTTAGTTAAGAAATGAAAATGTTTCTTGGTCACAACTTTTTGGCAGTTACAGAGCCAAAACAAGAAATTAAAATACACGAAATAGTGAGTATTCATATAAATATTAGCTTGAACATTCCTGGCCTCGTTAGATTCCACAGTTCTTGCTGCAGTTAATAATTTATAAGTGCTTCTTGTAGTCATTATGTAACCTTTGAAATTTATAAGACAGTTTCACATAGCGTTCAAGGAATCTTCCCCGCTAGGACGAGAATGTCCCAAAAGAAGATTGTCTGGCATTGAGTGTGCTTCAGGAGAATCACCACAGAAAGCGCTATGGTCGATGCCAGTTTTGGAGGTCTTGGTTTTGAGTACCGGTCGAGATGACTGTACTGCATGTGGTTGGAGAAAGAAGACTTGTTAACGTTGCCTCATAGTCTAGTAAACAAAGTTTTTATCAGTTTCGGTTACGAGGAATTCTTTTATGATGAGGCCATAGATACAGGCACACAAAAAGAGACCCAAACACAGTTACGTGCTTGAGAAAGTTTCAAAAACTTTTATATGGCAGAAAACTTGAGAAACTGTGATGAAACTTCCATCCAGCTTCCATATCTCTCCGCATCTTACTCAAAATCATTCGACGAATTGCAGTCTCCTTTGAGTTCACGGAGACTAGAATAAATATTGACTTTGAATGGCCAGTGCTCATTTCTTTACTAGAATGCACACGTTAGCAAAATTAGGCTACTGCACTTACGAGTAGACTAAGTCGTTCAACTTCAAAGGCCATGTGAGTATTAAGTGATGTGATAGCTGTCGCTCCAATCATCGCTCGGTTACACACAAACAAAAAACAAAATGAAACACACACTCATAATTTGCAACCGCATCCGTATCAACGAATGTCTAATAATAATAATGTTATTGGTTTTACGTCCCTTTTAACTACTCTGGCTTTTAGAGACGCCGGGGTGCCGGAATTTTGCCCCGAAGGGGATATTTAACGTGCCAGTAAATCTACTGACACGGCTCCCTCGCATTTGTGCACCCTCAAATGCCAGCTGACTGCGCCAGGATACGAACCTGCAACCTTGGGCTCAGCAAGCGAGAACGTTACCGCTGAGCCACCCAGCCAGCCAACGAATGTCTATGAACATCTACTTTTTGAATATAATTCTCTCACTTTTGCTGTACTAAGTCTTAGGCTGATATTGGAAGGTAGAATAAGGAAAGATAAGAGAACGTTCATTGCATTTGTAGACTTAGAAAAGGCTTTTGATAACGTTGATTGGACTAAATTGTTTGACATTTCGAAAACTCTTGGAATAAAGTACAGGGATAGGAGGGTGATCTACAATCTATACAGAAACCAGACAGCAGTCATTCGAGCTGAAGGACATGAGAGAGAAACTGGTATTCAGAAAGGTGTAAGGCAAGGCTGCAATTTATCACCCATACATTTCAATCTTTACATTGAACAAGCAATGAAGGAAATTGTAGAAAAATTTAAAGTGGGAGTGAAGATTCAAGGAGAAATAATTTCAACTCTGAGATTTGCCGATGACATAGTCATCTTGGCCGACAAGCCTGAGGATTTGAATGAGTTTTTGAATGGTATGGACTCCGTCTTGAGGAAAGAATTCATGATGAAAATTAATAAATGTAAAACAAAAATATTGGAATGCAGCCGAAATAAATCAGAATCCTCTATGGGACATCAAATTGGCAGGTGAAAAACTAAAGGAAGTAGGAGAATTCTGTTACTTAGGAAACAAAATAACCAGTGATGAACGAAGCAAAGATGATATAAAAAGTAGGTTAGCTCCGGCAAGGAAAGCATTTCTACAGAAAAGGAATCTGTTGACATCGAATATAGATTTAGGTATTAGGAAGTCATTTTTGAAAGCCTTTGTCTGGAGCGTGGCGCTCTATGGAAGTGAAACTTGGACTATTGGTGCAGCAGAAAAGGGGAGAATTGAAGCGTTTGAAATGTGGTGTTACAGGAGAATGATGAAGATCAGATGGGTAGATAGGGTTACAAACGAAGAGGTATTAAGACTAAGTGGCAGAGGAGAGATGTTTCTGGCGACTGCCAATGAAGAGAAGAGATAGGTTGGTAGCAAACATACTAAGACACCCAGGAATAGCAAGCTCAGTAGTTATGGAAGGAAGGGTCGAGGACAAGAACTTTAGGGGTAGACCAAGGTTAGAATATGTTAAACAGATTGCCTTGGATGTAGGGTGTGGTAGCTATGTAGAGATGAAACGATTAGCTCAGGACAGGGAGGCATGGAGATCTGCATCAAACCAGTCAAAACACTGAAGACTCAAACAACAACAACTTTCGTGGTTAACGAGCGGCGACTCAAACGTAAGGCAGTAGCACGCACCGGCAATAACCATTGCTCACTGCTGACCAATAGCTGATGGTTCTCGACCAATAGCATCCTCCATCTTTCCACGTGGATCCCCGAGTCCGGACCTGGCGGCCTGTTCGCGTGTCAGGCAGCACGTACAGTAGTTCTGCCTGGTCTCGCTGTTTGCTCTCAGTGGCTACGGTGGAGAGTCGACAACACTGTGCCTAGAGATGGGAATGTCCTGGCTCCCCGCAGACACGTAATGTAAACATATCCGTCCAGCTAGGTTTCAAAGGCGAGCCGCTCGTTAACGAGGAAAGTGAGAGAACTATACCCATGAATATCTACATCAAATAATGCCTATGGACAAAGCTCGTAGTTACACGTGGTTTAACCTCGGAATCATAAGGCAAGGGACCTCCTTTTACATGGATGTGAATTCGAAATTTCGTGAGGCTCACATGTAGTAATCAGGCATGGAACCCAAGCCATCTTGGTGAGAGACAAGCAGCTAGACCACTGCGCCAACACGTTCATGAATAACATCATTTGCGGATATACGTTTATAATATCCCTATAGATGATAACAAATAATTTTCTAGGGATTAACACTCATTTGCCGTCATCAGTCACTCTGATAAAGTTGCAGCCAGTACAAGGAGCAGAACATGCTGCTGCAGGCAACGTTTGGAGACCTCGTGGTGTAGTGACTAGCATTGCATTCCTGGTTCTGTCTGTGGGCTGGAAGGGGTTGCACTGAGCTTTGTGAAGTAGGTTCGATTCCCAACTCAGTCATCTTAGAAATGGTTTCTATCTAACTTAAGGCCACTACCACATCCTACCCACTCCCAGTCTCAATTACAAATACACACATTAGTGGCCTATAGCCATCACAATGACACAGGTTATCATAGAGATTCCACACACAAGAAAAAAGTTATGCACCAACATCAACAACATAATGCACATCATTCTCTATTATGTTCTTAAGAATAGCTTCACATTTGTCAAGACAATCATAAGGCAAGGGACCTCCTTTTACATGGATGTGAATTCGGAATTTCGTAAAGCTCACATGCAGTAATCAGGCATGGAACCCAGGCGATCTTGGTGAGAGACAAGCAACTAGACCACTGCGCCAACCCTATGCCTTTGAATCGAGTAAAGGAAATATACAAATTTCATAGTGGATTTGATACGGTCGAGGCACGCAAGCTATAATATAATATATATTATAATGTATCCAAATATTCCACGACTTGACCGCGGTGTACAGTGAAATCGAAATTTTGTTAGTATGTGCCTCATTTCCTTCAAGTTTCAATAAACGAAGTTAGTCCATACCGAACCAAACCTGATTAATAACGGGGACACGTTTCAGCTTCGTCTTTGTATAGTACCTGTGGAGCCGTGTTCACCATGGCCCACATTTTAATGATCTTGCTGATCGATGAAGAAACCTTGGTTTGCAGAATACACTCAAACTTATATGAGGCGTTCCGTAAGAGAAGGGCGAGCCCGCCACATGTGCATTTGGAGATAATCAGTGTGCAAGGTTCGTGCTCGTGAATTGGATAAGGACGAGGCTTCAATATAATGTTCACTTTACGGACGATAAGGGCGAGCTCGCCAGAATGGGACACCCTTGCATTATAGAACATAAAGGCAGCTACCTGATGAGTAAATAAAAAAGAAAGGAAGAAAGGACTCACGGTGGGCTCGCCTCATATTAGCCGGTAACGTGGTGACTGCTGATCTCGTCATCCACTTTTCAAGTGAGAGTGGGTTAGGTCCAGCAATCCAAACTCTCGAGTGTGTATTTACTCAAATAACTTGTTATTTTTGAATTTCTGACTTTTTGTTCTCCGAACATTTTTGTTTATCTCTACTTACTATACAGCTATGTCCCTGATTCTTGGATGTTCCGGGATGGATTTTTGATGCGGTTTTCACCATTCTGTAAAGGATTTCTCGAGGAAGGATTCTGTAGAAGATAATTTATTTATGACCAAAGGAAGTCGAGCAGTAACGATTTTAGTAAATCGAGTCGAAAAACCTACCGTCCGTGCGCCTTTTGAGCTTACGCTGGGTAAACCATTAAAGATACCGGGCGAAGTCGGGGTGGGTTGCTAGTGATTATAATAAATTATTAGTTTCATTTAATTTTTTGTTTTATTATATTTAGGCTTTTTCATATTTAGGCGTCCATCTCTAAATTTTAAATCAATATAAATTTATATAATTTTATCTGTGTTAAGGGAAGCAGATGACCTCGCTATTTCGCCCCTTAATACAACAATATTTAACTAACTAGCTAACTAACTGCTTCGTCTATCGTGCCATAGACAGGAATAGGGAAATTTTTAACGTTTAGAAAATGAGCTCGAAAATGTATCAATGCATCCCCGCACCACATTTGGGTAGTGACCGTGATATAGGCTATCAAGCCCCTAAAATGAACAAAATTAACAACAACAACAACAACAACATGTAAAAATCAAGGAAAGAAGTAAGGCATGTCGTAACAAATGGGTCCCGTAACGTCACGCCCACCTTTGCGACTATGATCATTTGTTTAAAATGACTCTTTAGGCTACTGAGGAATGGATTATGGCTCGAATTGAAGCTGAGAGTATGAATCATTTTATTCGATTTAAAACAAAACAAACAAAAAATCTATTACAACCCCTTCCGACTCCCATTAAAATGTTTAAACAATTATCGAAAACACAAATAATGGATATTAATTACGTACCCTACTACCTTAATCTTATTATGTCTAATTGATACAGAGAGAATATCCGAGACTTTAACTAAGTTTTATACTTGAGGATACCGTTTCCTGTACCCTTATATTTGTTTCGCATGCATATTTGCACAACAACAACAATATCATATCTGGAAACGCTTTCATCATACCCTTCTTTAACAAAAGCTTCCTGTCTGTTTCCCGTTCAATCGAACATTCACGCCACTATTGACGGTGTATGAAAGATTATTTAATGTTATGAAATAAGATTGACATTTTGAAATGAGGGTCATACCTACATTCCATACTTAGAGTGAAGAACTGTGCAATCTTAATAGGTTAGTCAGTTCATTAATTGAACCACAACCATGTATGTCTCCCCTATGAGGTAAGCTAGTGAAGTCACATCCATTCTTATGTTTGAGACGTGCCTGCAATAATGAGCATGTTCCTTATTATTGCTTTTTCCATTCAGCTCTTTTGCTGGCTCAAATTACCAAGCCGCCTTGTGTGGTTTCGGTGTAGGACTACGCTTTGAGATTCCAGTCCTAAACGTTCTAGGTTCAATTCCCGCTACACCAGGAGGAGGGCTGATCTAATAAAATTCTAGATAATTTAGGATTGTTACTATAGACTGCCGTACACTTAAGGATGTCACAAACATCCCCATAGGAAAATCTAAATATTTGCTGATATTCTGTAGCTATTGTTGCTTTTTCACTCTGCAAAAGCACATCATACATCCCACATTAAGGCCTACGTAGTGCTCATGTCCTTGCTGGAACCGTTGTGGTGAAACCATACTGCACATACAACATACATAGCGAAAACAAAATAGTTTGTGCTATCGATAGTCATCTCACGAACATCTTTATGAATTTATTTATGATTTTTGTGTTCCGCATATTTTGTTGTTGTCATTTTTATTTCGTTTACGGCCTTAGAGACCACGTCAAACAGCTGCTAAACGATCATAAAACCCGCTGATGTGCCAGCTTGGTGTCCTAGGCGAAACCCCACATAAGATACGGCACAAACTTAGAAAAATTGCTAAGACTTAATTCACTGACCGTGAAAGCCCATATACCATCTTTTTGGAAGCCTTCATAGGGAGGTTATGGCTGCTTGAGCTCTTAGTTCTCGCAGTAAAGAGGCACAGGTGTGCTTTATAAAATGGGACGTAGTGCGCAGTTCGCTACTCCTGTGGGGGTCCAGGCGGGGCACCAAGAGCCCGCTGATGAGCCAGCTTGGTGTCCTTGGCAAAACCCAACACAAGACACGGCAAAATCCTAGGAAAATTGCTGAGTTTTAATTCACTGGCCGTGAAAGCCAATATACCATGTTTTTGGAAGCCTTCATAGGGAGGTTATGGCTGCTTGAGCTTTTAGTTCTCGCAGTAAAGAGGCGCATGCGCGCTTCATAAAAGGGAAGGTAATGCGCAGTTCGCTACTAATGTGGGGGTCCGGGCGGGGACACCAAGAGCCCGCTGATGAGCCAGCTTGGTGTCCTAGGTGAAACCCCACACAAGACACGGCGCAAACCTAGATACATTGCTGGGTTTTAATTCACTGACCGTGAAAGACAATATACCATCTTTTTGGAAGCCTTCATAGGGAGGTTATGGCTGCTTGAGCTTTTAGTTCTCGCAGTAAAGAGGCGCAGGTGCGCTTTATAAAATGGGAGGTAGTGCGCAGTTCGCTACTCATGTGGGGGTCCGGGCGGGAATACCAAGAGCCCGCTGATGAGCCAGCTTGGTGTCCTAGGTGAAACCCCACACAAGACACAGCACAAACCCAGATAAATTGCTGAGTTTTAATTCACTGGTCGTGAAAGCACAAGCCTTCATAGATGCCTTCGTTCCAGCTCAGTGTCGTTGTATTCGTTCCGTGGCAGCCTGTCTCCTTACCACTGTCCTCCCGCTGTTCAGCTTGCCTTGTTCATGAAAGTCCGCCTCTTTGGGTAGTGGCTAGCATTCTTAGCTGTCACCGCAGAGACCAGGGGGCTTCGCCAAGTAATTCAGTTCTGGTCTGAGGGCTGGAGCGGGGTACACTCAGCCTCGTGAGGTAAAACTGAGAATAGGTGGGTTCGATTCCTATTCCTATTCCATGGTTTCTGACTTCTACTCCAGGACAATGCTGGGATGGTAGGCTACCTAATTTAAGGCCATAGACACCTCCTAACCAAATCCTAGCTACAAATACAGCCATCACCATGACACAGGTTAGCAGACAAATTCCACACACACCCAAGTGCACCTGGCCACATAATCATGATGTTGCAAAGCCCTTAATGAATCAACAAATATCTCGAAGCAGTATTGTCTTCTTGACTTAAAGTAAATCAATTCGTTGTTATTTAGTTTGGAAAATTATAGTTGTTCGAAGATTAGCTTGGTTCTCTCCCCTCGTGTACACTGTCACAAAACGCTATCATTACATTACCATTGAGCTACCTTAATAACTATTTTTATGCCGGTAGATAGTTATGTTATACATTTTAATGAAAAGCAGGTAATAACCTAACTACATAAGAATGTGGCCGGCCGATACCAAAGGCCGTTCGAAGAATGGGTGTTTCTGCTAGTCATATATTAAGAAGGGATGATGGCCTTTAGGACGTCAATCACCACTGCCAAACTACTTTGGTTTAATGAGAAGTTATAGATTATTGATCTGACATAAGATTTTATGAATTTTATTAACGAACTGCGGTGGTGGTCGTAGAAATGGTTCTTTTTGGGAAAGCCGTGCACAAAATTCTTCTAAAATAGGAGTATGAAAACTTTTTAATTGCTGAAATTGATATCTTATTATCTTGAGAATCTAGTTATAAAATGATTTGGATGAACTCAGTACCTAAGTGCGCTTTCACGCAATAATATTTTTCATCTTCGCTGAAATATTTAAGTTTGTTGGGTCAGGCAGTTGACTGTAATACACTTATTGTAGAAGGCTGTGAAGTGCATTTCTGATTGGTTGAGCATGGCGATTACCGGGCAAAGTTTGTTTTGGTTTGACAGATACAGCTTTAGATGTAGAGATACTATGAAAGTTTTGTCACATTTGTATAAACAGGAATAAATACGAAAACAAAGGAATAGAACAGAATAGGACAAAAGACCATACTCTTAATTTTTCAATATCCTAAAGTGATTCAAGTGGAGGCATGGAGCCTGCAGGGATGAGAAGAATCTTCATGTGTTCAATACAAATGGATAGGGTACGATACACGTAATATTTAGGAGATGGTGACTCCAGTGCATTCAAGACAGTGCTGGACCTCAATCCTTATGGTCCTAAAACTAGAATAGTAACACTTGAATGCATTGGTTACATTCAAAAGAGAATCGAGGAGGACTGATAAAACTAAAAGAAGAAATGAAGGCTAAATTTCATTTGCCATTTCCTTGAGTTTCTTTTTCCATGACAAATGTACCGTTTTATCGTAGAACCACAGCACTAAATATATCAATATGGGTTCGATTGCTATTCCCATTCCGGCCGGCACCGGTGTTCTGCTGTAGAAGAACGTGTAGTGCTAGCGCGTAGCGAGGCGAGAGTCGTGTTGTTGGTGAATGTGGCTGGGCAAACCAGCGCGCGTCAGGCGGCGTACCGGTATGAAAACGAATATTATTATTAATAATAATAATATTAATTCCTATTTTGTGTACAGACAGAAATAATAGGCTAGTTTAATTGCGCTCCTGATTGTGCACTAATTTTCAACATTCTTTGCTTATCTTTGGCATCACCTTGAAGCCACTAATTTACCGATATTTGGAACAATCGTTTTGGCAGTTGCAATCTGAAGTGTAGCTTCCAAGGAAGCATCAGACAAACTTGACCTTGTATTTGTTTTGCTAATATGCACAATTGAGAACATTTGTTCACAAACGAGCGTTGTTCCGAACATAGCAACACATTTCAGGGCAAGGACATGTATCCTCGGAAATTCTTGTTTCTCAACGCTTTTATAAAATGAAATCAAATCACCATTTTAATGGCAATAGCGATCTGTCAAAATTGATCGCACTGTAGTTTTATCAGCTCAACTTGGACACTTCATGGGGCATCCTCTGCACGCATCGAAAAAGGCGCCATAAAAACTTTGGGTGCCGGATTTACTCGTTTTGTTTCTTCAAACCTATCTTCAAATTCTTCATGCAATGACTGTAACGCTCTTGTGTACCCACTGATGTGATCATAAGCACTTAAACTCAAGGTTTTTAGAGAGGGAAAATTGTCCTAATTTCCTTCTTGAAGCAGATTTTTAAAATGCACAAGCTGCAATTTGAAACTTTGAATACGGTCACACATAGTACTGATTAATTCATTCTTGCCTTGCAACGAGATATTTAAATCATTTAAATACCCCGTGATGTCTTTCATGATGGCGAGGTCAGCGACCCATTACTCATCATCCAAGCCTGACTGTGCTACCGCCACTACATGGGGAGGAAAGAGGGGAGGGAGGATAAAAGCACCGGTGACGCTCGGTGCAGCACCGGGGCGCGCAAGCACTACTGTATGTGCTTGCGTTGGCGTGGCCTGCTTTACTGTAGGCTATGTGTGTCATGTGCTATGTTTAAAATGAATGTTATACAGCCAGAATTGCAACCCTTTGCGTTCGGAGTGTTAATTATGCTTAGTGACATAATTTTAATGAGATTAGCATAAATCATCATCTTACATTCGTCATGAAAAACAAAACAAAAAAAAACATAACGGAAGAGTATGATATGTCATAAACACCCGGGTCCTAGTAATGATATTCAACAAGTTCGGATTGCATTCTAAAAACTATCTGCAAATTTACTCCAAACATTATCCGCAGCTTATCCGCTATCCGTACAGCCATGCAAACTATAACTGCATGGCGACAAATTTGCGGATAACCGCGGGTCGCATCCACGCACGGCTTTAGATAGGTGGGTAGGATAGCAGTGATCTCCTTGTAGAGAGGTGTCGTGTGCTCATGAAATGAAGCTACGCAGTGCTCTCGCTTAGCGGCACTGAAACTGTAGTGTTCTACTTTCTTTTCCTGGTGTAGAAGCGTGCGGCATCAAAACATCAAGTTTAGTTTGTAATTGAGTCGTCCAGCTGCAAAACTCTTTTAATCCACTTGTGAATAAGAATCATTTTCATGATAAACGTTTCTCTGGACTTTGCCTCACGTATCATTTGTGTTTGTTGTTTCCTACTTTTTGCTTTGTGTTCTTGGTTTTTGGTTTTGTGTTTGCTTTGTGCTTTAGCTTTTGAATTGTACTGTTTGCTTTTCTTTCTTGGTTTTGGTTTCGTGTTTGTTTTCTGCTTTTGCCTTTTTAAAATTTTTCTTTTTGCTTTTGCTTCTTGTTTTCTTCTTTTGCTTTTGTTTTGAATTTTGCTTTTTGCTTCGTGTTTTTGTTTTTAGTTTTGTGTTTGTTTTATGGAAAATCAAAATAAAACAAAATAAAATAAAAAAAATTACGAGCCTTACAGTAGTCGCATATGATGTGTAACATCTGACATAGACGAAACCTCCCGTCAAATTGTTGATACACCGGTATTTTATAGTATTATTGGCACAAATATTAATCTATTGTAAAAGGGAGTATTTTACAGATATAGTAATTTATAATACGGAACTAATTTTATTAGATGATTTGTAGCTTCCACCAGCACTAGCCTAAATAAAGAATACAATTAGATCAACTAGATTAATAGAAGCGACACCGCTCATAACCTTAAATTCTTTATAAACACGACCTCTTGATTCACAGACCAACACGTAATTTCATATGGATTCTGTTAAAATGAGTCATATTGATATGATAAATATAGTTTAAAATGAAAATCTGGTAGCAAAAAAAATATCTACCCCGCCCAGGATTCGAACCCAAGATCTCTAGATTCACAGTCATGCGCAATAACCTCACGGCTATTTCGACCACGCAATTACTGTGCACAAGATGGTGACTTATTTCCCCGTTCCAATAATACCGCATTACGGAATTAAGTTTCATTTATATTTTGCTTGTTTCGATAATGTTCCTGAGTGACATTGAGTTTAAAATGCCTTATGCCAATGCAATGCCGACTACTTACAATGTTTGATATTAAGGCATTTTACCATTTAAATACTGATACGAAGATTTCGAACATGTACCATATCATTTGTTTAAATCACTTGACACCAGAGTTCGCATGAGCGTTTTCCGTTCAGTATGTCATATACATTCCTCATGGCCGAGAGTGCGTCATGGTATCAATTTTCGACACCGCGCGCTGATTGTTTCTCTTACCAGTGCCAGCTGGATCGATCGATCGAGTTGGCAGTGCGTCTTATACTTCCGTTCGATCCACCACTGCCAGCTAGGGCACACTTCCATTCGATTGATCGAGCGGGCAGTGCATACTTCCGTTGTCCACCACTGCCAGGTAGTACACTTCCGTTTGATCGATCGAGTGGGCAGTGCATACTTCCGTTGTCCACTACTGCCAGCTAGTACACTTCCGTTTGATCGATCGAGCGGGCAGTGCATATTTCCGTTTGATCCACCACTGCCAGCTCAATCGTTCCGATCCACTTCCGTCCCCAGTTTTCAAAATCACTCCCACAAAACTATCCAGCAACCGAGCGGAAAGATGTTACACATCAATAATCAAATAAATAATTTTACGAGATGGTCCTTATTCGCAAGTGGATTAAACGAGTTTCGGAACTGGACGACTCAATTAATTGATCTATCTATGGTCTGCGAGATTTCCATTTCCGCTGTCTCGTTCGCACGATGCACCGCGAGAATGCAGGAGTGAGCCCCTCCCCTCCCCACCTGCTATACAGAAACACAGGCTGGCGATCCCAACTGCTCACACCGCGGCGACTGGTAGCGCAGCGCGTGCCGGCTCGGGGAACCTGCGCATGCTTCGCCAATTGTTAAAACTGACATCCACTGATGTTTACTAGTGCACCGTAACCTTGATCGTGTGTTCCCATGACAAGTGATACAGTGATTTAATTTGACAACATTCATGTTGGTGTAACCATCAGTGCTTTCATCAATTAGCCTCTCTCAGAAGATTCTTCATTCACTCACAATTCATAATATCTTCCATTAAACCGGAATAATATTCAAGGTAAGATATTTACGTTTTCGTTTTAGATTTGTGGGTGTGTTTGGTACAACTAGCTAGCAATTTGTATACAAGGTTACGAGTTCGAATTCCGGCACAATTTATTGAAACCGACTCGTTGTGTAGTGGCTAGCATTCTTGGCTGTCACCGCGGAGGCCCGGATTCGATTCCCGGCTCTGCAAAGAAATTTAATTCTGGTCTGTGAGCTGGAACGGGGTACATTAAGCATCGTGAGGCAAAACTGTGAGAAGGGTTCGATTCCTACCTCAGCTATCTTGGAAGTGATTTCTTGTGTGGTTACACCACATAGGCTATACTCCAAGCAAATGCTGGCCGCCTCATTCCCAATCATATCCCCAATTTACAAATACACAGACATCACAATAACACAGGTTTTCACACAAATTCCGTACACTCACCAAAACACAGGGGGATGTATGACCACGATTTTGTAGGTCCTAAAATAGGCAACAACAATTTAATGTAACATTTTTGACGCATCCATTAGAAAACTGTTTTACCACTGTACTTTTATTCTACTGCAAAAGTATAATAAGCAGTCATGCTGGGTAGACAGTTCTCCATTAATGAATAACTATGTTTTTCCATCCACTTGACGCAGGTGAATTCAAAATTGATTTTTCATAGCACTATAAGTATAGAGTATTTTCTCTTAATATTATTTAGGAGTATACTCTTAATTGAATCGGGTGTGTTGGACTGACAAGAGAACTCTGATAGCGGAACAGGGAGTCAGCGCGTGGAAAAGGAAGGCTGGTGGTTGCCTGGTCGTTTTTGACAAAGTTACATGTGGACGGCTGCCTTTCCCTTCCACGCGCTGACTTATTGTTTCGCGTGTTTTTTTTTAGTCAATTTACCCTCTAGGTTGGTGGCTCCCACGGACTCAGCGAGGGAACTCACCACTACCGCCTCTATGGGCAGTGTCCTGGAGCTTGGAACATTTGGTCGGGATGGATACAACTGGGGAGGTGTGATCAGCACTTCGCCCAGGCGGCCTCACCTGCAAAGCGAACAGGGGCCTCATGAGGGAGGGGAAGGGATGGAAGACTGGGATGGATAGGCTAGGAAGAGTGAAGGAGGCGGCCGTGGCCTTGCAGAAGGTACCATTCCGGCATTTGCCCGAAGACGAAGTGGGAAACCACGGAAAACCACTTCGAGGATGGCTGAGGTGGGAATCGAACCCCCTCTACTCATTTGGACCACCCGAGGCTGAGTAGACCCCGTTCCAGTCCTCATACCACTTTTCAAATTTCGTGGCAGAGCCGGGAATCGAACCCAGGACCTCCGGGGCGGCAGCTAACCATGCTGACCGCTACGCTACGGAGGCGACTTTTCGCGTGTTTTTAATCTATATAAATAGAGGCTTAATGTTAAGTTTAGTCTATTTATTTACTACCATCGTATAGAGTGACATTCTAAGATTATCCTCTGCTAATTACAATCCAAGCGAGTGTTAGACGCTTCCAAATTTATCTTGTGAGTCAGTGATTAAAATAAATCTAAATGTCTTAAAGAATGGCCTTTATTCAAGCCATGCAGCCAGCTTCTTTCACATTAATTCTTTGCCATGCTGTTCTTAATTCGTTTAATGGGCTTGGGACATCTTGGTCATCAGCCTATGGAAGTGTAACTGTACAGGGTCAGGAATGGGGTAGATGCCCAGGAACTTGACATAAGGTACTGTTCCGGCATTTGTCTCGAGGGAGTGTGGAAAAATGCGGGGAAATCTCACTCAGGATAGCCACTGTCAGCGCCGGGATTCGAACTTCCGATCTCCTGCGATGGTAGCTAGTTTGACATTTTGGATCAGAAGTGAAACGGCCTTGTAACTTAAGACAAAAGACTCATCCATGCTCGTGACCGGATTCGAACTGCCAGCCGAGCGTGAGATCACTTATGAGACCTACGCCTTACTGCTGAGCCACGCCAATCGACTACCGTAAACTAGATTATCCGAGAAAATGTTTAAGATAATGACATAGATGTAGACATCATCATGGTTGACGCAGAAGGATACATGATTTGAGGAAGGGGCGAGGAAGCAAATTGAGTCGCTTTCCGTTGCTGTTGCAAGCAACGAAGGGGGAGTTCATAGCTTCATACATTGTGAGACCAGCTTCACATCAGGCGTAATGTATTATCTCTTCAGTGTATTTTCTCAGTGCGACTGCGTGCTATTGTAAGGTGTAGTTTCATTTACGAGTTTTGCGTCATCGTGATCATGTAGCCCCATCTACTTGGGTGTGTGTGGACCTGTATCATTGTTATGTCTGTAGTAGTGCGATTATTCGTAATTGAGGCTAGGGCTGAAAAGGAAGCGGCCGTAGAATTATATTAGGAACCATCCCGGCCTTTGACTGGAGCAGAAGTGCGAAACCACGGATAACCATTCATAGACTAAATGAAGTGGGATCTGAGTGCTGCAAAGGGATTCTCTTAGCCTCGAGAAGAAAACTGAAACGAGCTGGGCTTGATTCCAACTTCATTTATTTTATGAAAGGTTTCCCGTGGTTTCTCCACTTCTACTTCAGGAAAATGCTGGTATGATACTACGTAAACTTATGGCCAAGCACACGGTGTTCATAAACACGATGCTTTAATCCTCTAAATTAAATAACAAAATAAAGGAATCTCGTCTGTGTGTCTTGTAAGAAACGTACATTTCTCCACACACCCATTTGGCGTAGCCAAAGACAGCCTTAAATAAAACAGGTTGATCTGAAAAAAAAAATACAGTCCACTACGTTTCTCTGAAATACATCTTAAATTCTTCAACTGATAGCGAACCTAAGTTAGTTTTGGATGGGTCAAGTCAGGATAAAATAAAATAAAATAGAAAACCACGACAAAAATAACTTTTAAGAGTGTCGGACGAGGGAATCTAACCCACTTATTCTTAGTTATCCTCACGAGGCTGAGTGTCTCCTATTCCAGTCTTAAGACCATAATTTGTTGGCATAGCAGGAAATCGTCTAGTCTAGTCGACTGTAATTTGAGTCTGCTTTCTAGTTTTGGAGAAAAGAAAGAAAAAATAACAAGTAGTTCCGTGATGAACTAAATAGCCTATTTTCATATATCCTACTAATATTAATTGCCTCTATCAACATACAAATTGTCAGTTTGATTGCTGTAATAGAGTCGTAGATATTGAGAACCGTCTAAATATTTTCGATGTTCACCATGTTGGATTTTTATATTATAGGCCTTAGATTTATGTACTATTACATGCAGATTATTGTGTAGATGTTCTATTCAAACTTCAATCGCATGATTAGGACACAAGAAATAAAAGCGGGATTTTAAAATTTTGCTCAGCCGCCATCTTGTGGTTATGAAAATAATTTAAATGAATTAGATGCCAGTCGATTAAAATTTGCATAAGCATATACCGTATCAAGTTTCACTGCGCTCGGATGATTAAAACGCAAGAAACGTCCATTTGAATATTTAAATTTCGCGTCGCCGCCATGTTGGATGTGTGTCGCCTAGTTATTGAACGTCCATTAGTGAACTTATGCTTATAGCCTCTATACACTTACAAAATTTCAGTTTGATTGCTGTAGTAGATTAATAGATATTGAGAACCGTCTAAATATTTCGGATGGTTGCCATGTTGGATTTTAATATATGTAGGCCATAGAGTTGCGTACTGTTAGATGATGATTATTATGTACGTTCATTATGCAAATGTTGATTTCGATCGCATGATTAGAACACAAGAAATATAAACTTAATTTTTGAAATTCTCACAGCCGCCATCTTGAGGTTACGTAAACAATTAAACTAAATTAGATACCAGTGCATTACAATGTGTATAAACATTTGCTGTACGAAGTTTCATTGCGTTTGGATCATTAAATCGCGAGAAAAGTTTATTTAAAACTTTCAACTTCGCTTGGCCGCCATGTTCATTTTGTAGTTAAGCGGTATTCGAAAGTCTCATAGATGATCTTCCAGTAGTGCCCTTTATCTCCGTACAAAATTTCATGGTGATACCGGTAACTTAATAGTTTCAGTGATATAGAATGCCGGTGAAATATTTTGCACAGCCGCCATCTTGAGGTTATGTAAACAATTGAACGAAGTTAAATGTCGGTGCATTACAATGTGTATAAACATATACTGTACCTAGTTTCATTGTGTTTGGTTGGGTAAATCGCGAGAAACGTCTATTTAAAAGTCGCAACTTCGCTTGGCCGCCATGTTGGTTTTGTAGTTATCAGGTTTTCTAAAGTCACATAGGTGAACTTCTAGTAGCTCCCTTTATCACCGTAAAACATTTCAGGGTGATATCGGTAATAGTTTCGGAGATATTGAATGCTGGTGAAATATTTCGCACAGCCGCCATGTTGGATTGGTGATACGTAACAAAATTTGAAGTGCACGGTCGGAGTCGCCTGGAATAGTGCTATGAACGTACCGAGTTTCATTGAAATCGCTCCAGCGTTTTAGAAGTTATTGGGGGAACACACAAAAATCCTCACACACACACACACACACACACACACACACACACACACACACACACAGACCGACAGACACACGGACAAAAGGTGATCCCATAAGCCTTTTTTTTATAAATGAAAATAGGCTAAAAATACCAAACCCACCAAAAACGAAAAGAAACCAACAACAACAAACAAACAAGCAAACAAACGAGCAAGCAAACAAACAAACAAACAAACCGAAAGTAGATATGGCATCTAAATGGGTGACATGTCTGTGTGTGTACAATACATTAACGTCTGTTGTCGTTAATTCGTATTAGGGGCTTGGGATATCTTTGGCCATTAACGTGTACAGTAAACAATTGAATAACTTACTACTCCCATATATTGCCCGTCAGCATGCCTTTATTCGTACAACCATGAAAGCGATGACGTCAGTGCACCTATGTGCCTGTGTATGTAGTGTGTACTGGCGTATTCGTCCAACTTCCATGTTTAATGTGTAGACATTCAGCTAAGGCAAGGATGGTGATAGGACAAAATATGGAAGGTGGACAGTCACAAACTGAAGTAGCCGTATGGTTAGATGTGAATCGGCTTGTTGTGTCTCGGATTTGGCACCAATTTTTGTAGCCTGAAAATGTGTCTCGAAGACTAGAGCAAGGACGATCAGGAGTGGCATCCGACAGATCGGACTGTTGTTTGGCCATAAGGGCGAGACGGTACAGCCTTAGGACTGTGAGGCAGCTGGAATCTAACCTCATAGCAGCAAACGGTGTACTGAGGGCTTCGGCAGAGAGGTCTTTATAGTCAGCGACGGGCTTTGTGTGTGCCCATGATACATACAGTATGTACAGAAGATGACGTCTAGAGTGGTGTTTATAATAATATCGTATGGCCTCGGGTGCCAGGTGCGAGCTTTGTTATTTGACACCCTAAGGGTAGTTTGCATGTCGAATTTCGTTGTTCCTTGAAGCACTATGAAAGTCAAGGAGGTTAGATATCTAAGCTCCTTGAACACTATAGCACTTTCTAGTAGAGAAATTAGGAACTTTGTGTTGGCGGAAACTCCCGATATTAATTTTGCCATTATGAACACGGCCTACGGAATTCAAATGAGTTCTTTGACATGCCAACATCGTATGACATGGTGTCGTAATTTTTGCTGCCTGTCAAAAATCACTTACCACGGCCAGGAGCGAACCTGAAAGCTTGGGGTTAGTAGACCGACACGTTGACTACTCGCCCACCGTGGCAAGCAGAGTGGTGTTAACAACATGTCACCTGGGCAGCCAAAGAGTAGGCCGACGTTCTGTTTATGGATGAGTACCACTTCGGTTCAGAATGATTCATTACGGATTCACATATGGTGAGAACCTGGAACACACAGTACGGTAGTTCCGGTCTTTAAACATTGTGGAAAGAGACCAATATGGAGGTGGATGAATAAGTTAATGGTGTTATGAGGAATTATGATAACCATTCGATTACTTCTTCATATAGGTGTACGGGTAAACCCACAAGGTTTGACAGCTGTTAATTATCATGTCGAGATCATGGCACTTCATATTCGTTTGTACGTATGGAAGTTCCGACCCGATGCTCTTACCAGCTGAGCTACCTGAGGAGGCCAGCACAAAAGAAAACCACTTATGATAGCCTCTGTCATCGCCGGGGATTCGAACCTCCGATCTCCGGACTTGTTTCAGCTCCCTATCACGGTCGTGGTGAGCGATTTAACACGCACGCATGTGCAACGGGATCTTTTCCCAATGCAGACCGTATGTGTGTGTATTACTTAACTCGGAGCGTTCTCCGCGCCTGCCGTTAATAGTTTAGTTGACAATTTTAATATAGTACCAGCAAATCATACTGCACCCCACGGTGTAGCCATGCGCGGTAAATAGTGCACCACCACCTTGAAGGGGAGCAGCAGCAAGTCCTGAAGTTAAAGGTCCCAATACCGGCACAGAGAACGACTATTCTGATTTTGGCTTTTCGCAGGGTATTTTCCACGCTCCATCCAGGAAAATGCTTGGATAGTACTTTCATCTTAAGTCCCGGGAATCAATTAACAACATGTTGTTGATCTATTTAGGGGCTTTGCGACATCGTGGCCATATAGTCCAGTGTATTTGGGCCGAGAACGCTAATTCGCTAGCTCGTGCCTCGCAAGCATCGGAAGAGCGTGGGTTCGAATCCCACCTCGGCCGTACAGAAAATGGTTTACGTAGTTTCCCATATTCACCACCAGGCAAATACCAGGATGGTTCCTTTCCACGACTGAATTCCTTCCAAATTCCTTTCCCCGACCCTTCCTTAATTAATCCCAAGTTAGCGGTCGCCTGGGTGATCGGCCTGTCACCATCCCCAGTTGTGTCTGCTGTTAAAGTATGTTCAGTTCCCAGACACCGTCCTTGCGATGACAGAGGAATGATTCCTCGCAGAGTCCGTGGGTGAAGCCAAGATGGGAGGATAATCGATTAAATATACATTCTTATTACCACAGAAACACAGGTTATCAGACAAATTCAACACACACGGGTTTGATGACGAAACGATTCCAAGCCCCTAAAATGGATTAACAACATAAGCAACAGCAAATTTTACAGCACGATAAGGAGAAGATGATGTTGATTCTTTTTTGGGGATTTGCGACATCGCTGTCGTTTAGCCCCGTGTACTTGTGTGTGTGTGTTTTTGAATTTGTCTGATAACCTGTGTCATTGTGATGTCTGTACTAGTGTGTGTATTTGTAATTGGCTGGCTGCGTTGCTAGGTGGTAACGTTCCCGCCTGCTCTTCCCAAGGTTGCAGGATCGAATCCTGGCGCAGTCAGCTGGCATTTGAGGGTGCGCAAATGTGAGGGAGCCGTGTCAGTAGATTTACTGGCACGTTAAATATCTCCTTCGGGGCAAAATTCCGGCAGTTAGGCGTCTCTAAAAACCGCAGTAGTTAAAAGGGACGTAAAACAAATAACATTATTATTTTGTAATTGAGGTAGGATTTGGGTAGGAAGCGGCCCAGGCCTTACGTTAGGTACCATCTCAGCATGTGCCTGGAGTAGAAGTGGGAAACCACAGAAAATCACTTCCAGGATGGCTGAGGTGGGAATAGAACCAGTATATTCTCAGTTTTGCCTCACGAGGCTGAGTTCCAGTCCTCAGGCCAGAATTAAATTTCTTGGCCGAACAGGGATTCGAACCCGGACCTCCGCGGTGACAGCCAAGAATACTAGCCACTACGAAACGAGGCTGACGATAAGGGGAAGAGATGTGACTATACCAGTAAATTTAATAGAAATAAGGTTAAATACACTTTCCTGAACGTCTTATTCAGATATCAGGTCATCTAGTGTACAAGAAGTACAAGCCATATGTTATTATAACCATAGAGTTAAAATGACTTAGTGTGGCTAGCCTGGAACATACGGACGTACTGTTGCCAAGAAGAGAGAAAGTGACTAAATGCAGTAGCTCACTGGTCTTACGCTTTCAATCGGTAGTCAACGGTTATCCAATGATACATACCACTGCACAGTAGCAATTGGGTAAAGAGTTTACTATGCCCACTACCGTACCAAGAAGAAGAAGAAATGCAGTAGCTCAATGGCTAGAGCAGTCCGAGAATCCAAACGTTCCAGGTTCGTGTTCTGGTCGCTCCAAGTTATTCTATCTCTGTTTATCACCTATATGTAGGGATGGGAAAAATTCGCAATCGCAAATTTCGCGAATTTTTAAAAGAAGTAATACACAGGTGATAATATGTTATAATAACCTTAAAAATGGCAGAAAAAAATGTTTTTGAGCTCGCGAATTTTCACGAATTTCGCATAAAACGCGAATTTTGCCTAAAAATGCGAATTTCGCATGAAAACGCGAATTTTAGTTCTTTTTGTTTTTATTCTTTATAGCGCACTTCCGATAATTCACGGCAATTAATGCACGAATTTTCGCGAATTTTTGAAAGCCACGAATTACCTGCAGTAATGTTTTTAAGCCTAGCAAAAAGAAAACTAATGGTTAAAATATTGTAATGTATTTTAAGAACACGCAGAAAAAATAATTATAATACTTGATAACATAGTATTGTAAGACACACTATGTGGATTATACCAATATCAAAAACTAAGAGAAATGACTGTCATCACTTTTGTTTCTTAGATAGTTTATTTTTTCTAATTTTAGTTTGTACAATTCTTAAGAAAACAATATATGAGAACGAAAATTCATCTCGATTTTCTATATAAGAGATAAGTGTGACTATCGACTGTGGGAACTTTTGGGATTTCCGTTGCATCACTCCTTCACTCGACATGTACTGGATCTCAGTTTACCTCACCGACAGTCAAATTCCGTACAATATCCTCATCGCTTTCATGTCTGAAACCATGATCGTCTTTATCGAAGTCTTACTACGGAATGTCACTTTCTTCTGCATCTTGATATTCATCCAGGTTTTGCCCTAATGTCATCGTAGTGAGACCACATTGCCCGTTTGAAATATGGTCGTCACAGAAGCCGACAAAGGCTTGTTTTTGTGCGAGTGTAGTAGCGGTAATTTTATCTCATGACTTGACTGCATGGAGAGCATCCAACAAATACGGAAATATCGGAAACTTAACGGTAGATAGCGGACCTCGCTTTCTGCATACAGCGATCTTTATAAATCTGGGCAGTCATACTCGTAAGTTTTTAAGTTACTGAGGTTTTAAGGGCCAGAACAGCAAGGTCACCTGCCCCTTCATCCTAGTAACTACTCGACGCGTGGCGTCAAAATAGTGCGCCTTTCAGACATGAATATCTAGATGGCAAGTATCCATATCAAAATGTGCCACTGTTTCCTGAACCAGTCTTAACCAGGTGGTCTTCTTGGTTTCATTCTGTAGTGTACCTGTCAGAATACAAGTAGTAGGGACTGATAACTCTGGTGTTGATTTCCTGAACAATGTTTCACATGACGGAATACTTGAGATTCAAAGAATTTGGCACAGACATCACTGAACTCATCCCTTTATTAGAAGGCCTGTCTTATTAGACTGTTCACCTTCTAGATGGACATCTACGGAGAATTCAGAAAGCCCTTAAACTTGCTGTTTCTGGAAATTACGGTACCAACATTAAGAAGCTGTTGGAGGGTTGTGGAAATGTGTTAAAAAGAGAGAAAATACATTCAGTTTTAGTAAACGCTGGGCCCCATGCTCTTAGAATATTAATGAGCTTGAGATCCGTTGACCATGGGAACAAGATTTACAAATGTGTGCGTTTGATCCAGCAGAAATAGTGCCAATGAACATCAATGAGGTCCTTGCAAAGAAGGAAAACTGGAGGAAAGTTAGGTCATAAGAGGAATCAACGAACTGCAAACTTTAATCAAGAAGCAGATGCACGACAGGACCAAGACAGACATTGTTCGAGTTTTTCAAGGAATGACATTTGTATTTCCAAAGTTCTCAGAATCTGTGTTGAAAACCATTTTGATACCCTGTTCAAACACTAACTGTGAACTTTTGTTTTTCAGCTTACACTAGCACGTTAAGTGATATGTGTCACCGTTTGTCACAAGAGAATTTGGATCTCTTCACTGAAGTATACTTTGAAGGATGACTGAAATGTGTATGTTATCCATGATATTTAAAAAATCCCGCCTAAAATTTAACATTTTGAAAGTACCGAAAAGTGCACTTGAAACCACCAAATTTGCCACTTTAAAATACCGCTTTCTTCACTCTGAAATCACCGCAAAATTCCTATCCCTACCTATATGACGTCTTGTACTTCTTGCAAACAACACGACTTATTGTACTGTAATAGCTGCAAAACCTCATTTGGTATTGGAAGCAACCTTGAAAAAAATTCAATACTTCCACTGTTATCAAAGGAAACATATCACATCGAGGACATAAGACATAGGCATTTATTACCATCCACACGACAAAACACGGAGATTCTGAAGGAAAGAAGAAAGAAGTGCGAAGATATACGGCCGGAATTCTGCACAACTGACGCCATGGCGGTGAGAAAATGGACGGAACCAAACCAGGAGCTACGACATGTGCTAACAAGAATGGCCGTACATGGGTTCCACCACAAACTGTGCTACGACACGCTTCCATGAAGTAAAAGAAGACTGTAAGTGTACACTATGTGGTGAGAGCTGTGAAAAGAACTAAAACAGTGACTGGACACAGCAAAGAAACCTAATGACAATATCGTGACAATAAAATTACTGTATTTTGGTATTAGTGCATAATTATGAATGTAATGTATATTTAGGAACGTAACAATGGCTATTTGGCTGCAATAAATTTTCATTTCATTATGTTGTCTTCCATACTGTATGTTCGGTAGTCAGCCCGGAGGCTGGTAGAAAAACACAAAAACCCAAGGCAGCACTATAATGATCAAAGTATGCAGCGATGGACGAAGCAAGGAGGATATGAAAAGCAGCGTTGTTCAGGCGAGGAAATCATTTCTACTGAAAATACATCTGTTGACATGAAATATAGATTTAGGCAGTAGAACGTAATTTTTGAAAGTCCTTGTCTGGAGTGCGGCACTCGATTAAAGTGAAGCTTGGACTGTTAACACAGCAGAAAAAGAGGAGAATGGAAGAATTCCAAATATGGTGTTGCAGGAGAATGAAGTGGAAGAATTCCAAATGTGGTGTTACAGGAGAATGAAGAAGATCAGATGGGTAGATAGAATAGGTATTACGGCGAGTGGGAGAGGAGATATGTTTCTGGCGACTGCTAATGAAGAGAAGAGATAGATTGGTAGGTGACATACTAAGACACCCAGGAATTGTGTGGTAGCTGTGTAGAGATGAAACGTTTAGCTCAGGACAGAGAAGCATGGAGATCTGCACCAAACCAGTCAAAAGACTGAAGACTCAAACAACAACTAAGCAAGGCTAGGAGCAGTGGCGTACGCAGGATTTCTTTCTGGGGAGGGGGTTCATTAATATAATAGGGTAATTGTGTACATTATTAAAGCGACAGATAACATTGTTGTTCCGCCCTTTAAAACGACAGTCATCATCATAATTAAAATGATATTTCGATTAATATTTATAAAAACCAATAATTAAATAAGCGTTCTCTTTGCAAAAAAAAACTCTTTTTAGGGCTTTCAGCGGCTTCGGTGGCGTAGTTGGTAGCACGCTGAGCTTCTATGCCCAAGATCGCGAGTTCAAACCCGGCCGAAGTCGTCGATTTTTTTAAGAACGTTAACAATCCCTCAGTATGTCTTTCTTCGGAGGGGAAGTAAAGCCGGCGGTCCCATGTCGCAGATTTATGGCATGTTAAAGAACCTTCCACTAATTACACCTGTGTGAGGCTGAATTAATATAGGTTAAACATTTGACTAACGTTCTTAGGTTCCTACGTTCGTCGTCAGGAGCCGACTGCGGTGGTATCTGGTAACTCATTTCTGAACTAGTTGGTTGTTGACGGTGGCGTTTGGCGGCAAAAGTAGGAACTACTTGAAAATTGATCGTCTGCAGTCCTTACTTGAATTAAAACAGATACATACACTAATACAGTCATCACAATTAACACCGGTTATCCGACAGATTCTACACACACCCAAAGTACACGGGGCTACATGACCGCGTTGTCGCAGCCCATAAACTGAGGAACCAACCAACCAACCATCTTTTAGGGCTTATTATTTTTTCGACGCAAAAAAATAATACTGAAAAAGTAAATTAAAAATATGGAAAACAGTAACTAAATATTAAAACAGAAACGATGCAATGGTATCATCATGACCATAGTTACGTGGTTGCTTCAAATATTGATATTATGTGGGAGAAAAATAATGGTTTGTTCTCCGTGTTCCTACTGTCATTATTGTACTATTGACTCTCAAAACTGCCTATCCTGATGACTTTATCTGTATCATTAATTGGATAAAATTCAGAAACTCCTCATGTACTGAATTATTATCTTAAACGAAACGGACACACGATTAAAGCAATCCGAAGCGACGTGAAAAAGGTTACCGATCGCACACTTTAACAGCAAAACTGATCAATGGATAGCTCCAACACTGAAGGAGGAGTCTCGCTGCGAGTAGAGTGCAGGACATTTACAAAGTGAGGAACGAGATCACTAGGGCTCAGATTCGAGCATATTTGCATTTTTTTCCCTGAATAGTACACATTGAAAGAAGCCTTTTGGTGGTATTTTCACCTCTCTGGGACCAACAGAATTGAAATTTATCGAGCATATAAATGTATAAAACCGCGGTTTTCAGAATGGAAGCATATAAATGCATATTCTTGTGGTTGTCGTCTAAATAGTTATTTCCCTTCGAATTCCTCCATCCCCCCACGCCTTCCTCGAATTCGGGCCCTGACCATCCTTAAGGTTCGAAAACAGAAATAATTATTGAAAAGCCTATTTGGTGCGAATAATAAAACCGCAGGTTTTTAACCTTTTGTGAGGTCGTTCTCGTCATTGAAACTTTTATTGACTGATTTAAGAAAATCATTCAAAACTGAAAACATAGACAAAATTCTTGTTGTACAGACCAATGCAGATCTACTTCATTTTGTAAATGAACTTTTAAACTGTAACTTTTATAAGAAATCTTCTCTTACATATACTTGAAACTTGAATGCGGGTATATCGCAGTGTATCATACATACAATTAGAAAATAAAGCCCGTATATTAAGATATGTTATTGGTTTTTACGTTTCACATTCCTTTCTATAGTTTTTAACGGTGTTTTTCGAGCATATTCTGCATAGTTAACCGCATATAATGTTTTCTTCGAGCATATCTATCGAGCATATAATGGTTTTTTCGAGCATATCTATCGAGCATAAAACACATGGTTTTCGAGCATATCTGGAGATTTTATCGAGCATATCGATCCGAGCCCTAGTGATCACATTTAAAATATATACAGGAGTAAGAAGCCAGAATAGCGGTAGCGTAAAACAGGTGATAGATGGGACAATATAAAGATTCAAGTAAAGAAATGGCTCGGGGGGTTAAACCCTGAAATCCCTCCCCGTCGGTACGCCACTGGCGAGGAGTGAGGTAGTTTGTCATTGCTTTCCTCACTGAGTCAGCGTAACAGTATTGGCCCTATGAATACAACCTTTCACATTATCCACAAGCACTAGCTGCGTCAATAATATCATTACTGACTCACCACCATCCATACCCCAGTAGCTTCCATATAATCACTTTCATGAATGAAACTGAGTTATCGGTTACAAGCCACAGTTTACTCTAGCGTGTACCAACAGAAGAATGCAAACTACATACAGTACCTCATTCATCACGAGGTGGTAAACAGGCGAGACTTTCTCACTATTAGCATGAATAGTTCGTTCTGTGCTGTGTCGTCACCTTGCACCTACAGTATAGTGAGTCTCGGTCACACTGCAAGTGGCTGACTACGCCCACCTCGTGAATGAAGGATAGTTATGATGTAAATTATATTAGCGTTCTGCGAGCAAAATGGGTCAATAGGGACATTTGCTTGGCTGTATTTGTCCTCCATAACTTGTGGATGTAAGCCGAGAAACTCTTCCCCATTCTATCGTCCCCTATAAACCACTTTAAAGGTAATAAAGAACCTTGGTTGGTTGGTTCCTTAGTTTAGGGGCTGCGACAACGCGGTCATGTAGCCCCGTGTACTTTGGGTGTGTGTAGAATCTGTCTGATAACCGGTGTTAATTGTGATGGCTGTATTAGTGTGTGTATCTGTTTTGTAATTCAAGGAAGGACTGCAACTTTGAATTTATCAAATAGTTCCTACTTTTGCCGCCAAACTCCACCGTCAACGACTACTAGGCCTAGTTCAGAATTTAGCTACCAGACGCCACCGCAGTCGGCTCTTGGCAACGAACGTAGGGACCTAAGAGCGTTGTTTACATTTTTAACCTATCCAATTTAGCTTCTCACAGGTGTAATTAGTGGAAGGTTCTTTAACATGCCATAAATCTATGACATGGGACCGCCGGCATTACTTCCCCTCCGAAGGAAGGCATACTGAGGGATTTTAACGCTCTTAAAAATCCTATGACTTTGGCCGAGTTTGAACCCGCGATCTTGGGCATAGAAGCTCAGCATGCTACCAACTACGGCACCGAAGCTGCTTACTTAAAATGCTAATAGTCTAAAGGCTGAAAAAAACAGTCGACATTTTTTTAAAATCACATTGTCACAGATCTGTTAATTTGTACAACTCGGTAGGATCCTAATGGCCACTGATCGTGCATATTAAGGAACCTCTGGTCCTTGAATCTTCTTTATTTGGTTCCCACAGCGAGTAATACACGTGGTAATGAGCCTCCCATTCATTGTTGTTCCTCGCCGGATGATTAGCTCTCCCTCACCGCTTACGATGCGGAACCTGTCTGGGGGGAAGGGATCCCTGGCACTGATGGTCAATGCTTGTGTAATCTTTCGCTGTAACTCCCAGGGACTCACAACTCATATGACTGAAATTCCAGCTGAGTCGACATTGCTTCCACTGAAGTAACTTGGGCCTAACTTACCTCGTTTATGATTTATGTTGACTTCCCTTAGCCAAATAATGCCATCGTTCAACCCCAACGATATAATATTATGCAAGGGGGGCCTAGCAGGGGCGTATATACAATTTTATTTCGGGGGAGAGGGGGCTGGCTATCCAGGAAAATTGTGAGTATTCTCGGGGGATTGTCACCGCAAAATACCCAGAAATATCAACCAATATCTTAGAGCATATAACTTTGTGTAATTATTTTAGATAAGATTCAAAGTTTATATAGCCTGGCAATACAATACAAAGTTGTAAAATACAACACAACACACAAATAGAATTTTATACTTAATGAATTTTCTATTATGATATATGGGGTATGAATGGCAAATATCTAAATTATTTGTCAATTTACTAAGTAGAAACGTAAACAGTTTTTTTTACAAGTTGATAATTTCTTTCTCAAAAGTACCGTACTGTGGAATTCACAGTTCTGCCTGAGTGTACCCCGTTCCAGCCCTCAGACTAGAATTAAAATTTCTTGGGGGAGCCGGGAATCGAATTTGGACCTCCGGGGCGGCAGCCAAGAATGCTAGCCACTACACCACGAGTTAGTCTAATTTCAATCTTAATATTGTGTATAACTTAGCCAATAAGTTAAGATTAGGGTACAACCAAATTTACAATTATTTTATGCTCTTACCAAAACAACACTTTCTTAATTATTATTGGCTTTTTTCAGCGGCGGGGGTGGGAGGGGCTGAAGGCCCCTCAGCACCCCCCTTATATACGACCCTGGGGCCTAGGGTGTCTTTCATTTTCCACTTTTCATGGTGCTTTTAAAGCAGCTGGGTAGATTCAGGAGATCTGTTACATACGCTACTGTAGAGGTAACTGATATGACGGTAGCACGAATGATTGCTGGGACAAATACAAATAGATGGGAGCAATGAAAGGAATGAACTCGTAATGAAGAAAATAAGGTCTATGTTAGAAATGAACATGCTAGAAGAAGCTGTTCGTATGAGCCGACAAAGTGGGGTCATGTGAAGAGAATAGATGCGGAGAGAGTACCTAAGAAGTTAACGAGTTTTCAAACTAGACCTATTACCATGTTAGTATTTCATCTTTCCATTAAGGGATTTTTTTATTGTTTTTTATGTAACTGCAGCACTGACGGCGGGAAAACCTTCAATGTTTAGAGGATTCTCCTTTCTGTCTTATTTTCCTTTGTGTTGGTCAAGTATTGCACGCGGCTCGCTTGTTTGGCGGGCGTACCCTTTCTGAGCGACTCGGGAGCAGTACATGTAGACCGTTTGAAGAGAAAGATTTTCGGTCTTCGATCTTCCTCTCGGCCGTGCTAATTTAACTTAATTGGCCGCATCTCGTAATAAATTACGTAGTACATCCATTCGCGGCTCTAAACTACTCCTGGCACGATTCTCAGGATTTCCTCTTCACCTCGGGGTTCTAGCGTTTGGAAAATACTGTGTATTCCTTCCATCAACATGTATTATTATTATTATTTACCATAGATTATACAAGCATTATAGAAGGTCTAGTGGGAAAGAGCAAGCCCCACATACATATTTTATGCTTCACTGGCACAACTTACATCATCATTTCCTTTTTAATTCACATGTTTTACAAAGATATTTGCAATATCTAGAATATCTATAATTATTTATTTAGCATATGGCTTTTAGTGCCGGGAGTGTCGGAGGACATGTTCGGCTCGCCAGAGTTTGTAGCTGCTTCTATGCGGACACCCATGGGGTAAGCTACAAGTACCGTCACGTGTGGATCAAATTAAATGATTGGAGATTTAGATCATTAATAATAAGATGATTGTGTTGAAGACATTTTTCAATGTTGGCATGATAATCGAAATTTGATGTTTTAAAGCCAACTGAAAGACATCAGATTTCGATTAATAATAAGATTAATATAGTAAATTTGATTCTGTTCACTCACTTTTCTCACGTACGTACTTTCATCACTCAATCATTCCATACATTCATTCATTCATTCGGTTACTCATTCATTCCTCGAGACAATCAAACAATTACACCGAAGTTTAATTTGTCCGCAACGTTGCTTAGTGGCTAGCATTCTTGACTGTCACCGTGGATGGTGGTACGGGTTCGATATCTGGCTCTGCCAAGAAATTCAATTCTGGTCTGAGGGCTGGAGCGGGGTACACTCAGCCTCGTGAGGCAAAACTGAGAAGAGGTGGGTTCAGCCATCTTGGAAGTGGTTTTCCGTGGTTCCCCCCCCCCATTCACACACACTCTTTTAGTCCAGGCAAATGCCAGGATGATACCTAACATAATGCCACGGCCGCTTTCTCCCAAACCCTACCTGGATTACATATACATACACTTATACAGACAGTACAGTGACACAGGTTATCAGACAACTTCTACACCCACTCAAGTACATGGAGCTACATAGCCACGATGACGCAAAGCCCCTCATTGAATCAACAACAAACAACAGAAATTTATTTACACAATGTACTTTTTTGTTGTTGTCATGAACGACTTGTATTTCGGAAGAGGCAAATTCTTGGCATCCCTAGGCAGTTGTTAGCTCACTATCGTACACTTCGCCCCGCCGCCTAGAAGAGATTACTTGGTCAATCCTAACCATTAATATTCTACCTTTCAGTAGATTTGGTAGTGATTGTAGAGCTATTTGCCTTGCATATTTGGGTGTGATGATGCTCGCTTGACAAGCGAAACATGTCATCTCTTAGTTCTCTTCTTCTTCTACAATACTATTTAACAATATATATAAACATTAATCACATGTAATTTATTTCATTTTTCTTCACATATTCCAGTAATTGGAATGATTTTTGATTTGACCGCCTGAAAGCTACAATATTAATTGTTAATATGGCAACACTGAAAAATGGCTTCAAAGCCATCTTAACTCAATCCTGTTGGTTGGTTCCTCAGTTTAGGGGCTCCGACAACGCGGTCATGTAGCCCAGTGTACTTTGGGTGTGTGTAGAATCTGTCTGATAACCGGTGTTAATTGTGATGACTTTATTAGTGTGTGTTATCTGTAATTCAGGTAAGGACTGCAGACGATCAATTTCAAGTAGTTCCTATTTCTGCTACCAAATGCTACCGTCAACGACACCTAACTGTGAACTTGGCTTCTAGATGCCACAACAACCGGCACCTGGCGCATAACATTGAAACTTAGAGAGTGTTAATAAAATCTAACCTAAAAAAAAAAAATTTAGCTTCGCACAATTGTAGTTAGTGGAAGGTTCTTTTACATGCCATAAATCTATGACATGGGCCCGCCGTCTTTACTTCCCCTCCGAAGGAAGGAATGCCGAGGGACTTTTAACGCTCTTAAAAAATCCAACGACTTTGGCTGGGTTTGAACCTGCGATCTTGGGTATAGAAGCTCAGCATGCTACCAACTACACCACCGAAGCCACTAACTCAATCCAAACCAGTCTTTTTTTTTTATCTCCACAGTAGGACGATGCAAGGAGACAATGACATGTTGTCAGACACCTAGAACGGAACACATCATCATCATTATTATCATAATTTGGGACTAGGAACGAAAAGGAATTGGCTGTGTCCCTTGAGAAAGTTACTATCCCAACATTTGCTTCCAGTCAAATATGAAATGGTCGAATATTTTCAAAGATAGTTATTGGAGGGATTCGAACTGCGAGTTTATAATCCACGGATGGATCCTTATCTCACGGAGCTATCGTGGTTGGTGAGGAATACAAATGAGTTGGTTCAGTTTCAGGAGCACACTTAAGTTCTGAATTGAAATGCTGCTAGAACATTTGTCTTGTATCTCTCATTGTGATTCGTGGTAATTTACTCTGGTTTCAGATTATGTCGAGCGAAGGTGTAGCACATAATGTGTGGAGCTATTAGGATGCATGAAAATGTAATGTAATTAATTGTGTGATTGTTTCTAATAATACCACGGTTACGCTATAGTTCTCAATCAAATGTTAATCATGCCCTTGCACGCACATTGCAAGTTGCGTTAATCTCTCTTACTCTTTAGAAGCCACTTCTTACCCCCCCCCCATCCCAGAACTAATTTACACGCAGCCGTTTATCCGTGAGTAACTGGGAACTGATTGTGGAAATCGACTGGCTGCGTGGCGCAGCGGTAATGTTCTCACCTGCTGTGCCCAAGGTTGCAAGATCGAATCCTGGCATAGTCAGTCGGCATTTGAGGGTGCGCGAATGCGAGGGAGCCGTGTCAGTAGACTTACTGGCATGCTAAATATCCCCGTTGGGGAAAAATTCTGGCACCCTGGCGTTTCTAAAATCCAAAGTAGTTAAATGGGACGTAAAACCAATAACATTATTATCTTTATTATTATTATTATTATTATTATTATTATTAGTATTACTACTACTACTATTATTATTATTATTATTATTGTGGACGGTGGGTCCAAAATAGACAGTCTCTTCAAGAGCACATTGACGTTGAGATATCTCCTGACAATATTGTTGCAGTCATGCTACAAAATGAAGAAAATTGGAAGCTGGTAGCAAGTTTTGTTGAGAATATCCTTCGAACAAAGAAGACAGATTTGGATCGCTATCGAAGATAATTCACTACGAAAGAGTGCCCTGCGGGCAAAGATAAAATGACTAGGCTGAAGTAATGTGATAAACGGTTCCAGGCTAGTGTTCAGAAGTAACGGGGGAGTTTTAGTCGGTAGTCTGCCACTCAGGAGCCCGACACTATGTGCGTTATAAATACTTAGTGATTCTGTGCACGTAAATTCATTTTTTACATTGACAAGCTAACCACGTTACAATAAGCCACAGTTTAAATAGGAACGGTTGTATTAGAATTATAAATAACAAAATAGTGTAGACTACATCATACCTGAAGTTCCTCACAATAATAAGTCAATAGATTACAGCAGGCGACGCCAACTCAGGTGCTTCGCGAGCAACGGCTGGCACTAGCAAAAGCACCGGTGCTCTGCTGTAGGGGCAGACACAACACTGTTGTGGTAGGAGAGGAACGTGTATTATAGTGGCAGCGCTTGTCGTGTTGTTGGGTGAATGGGCCTGGGCAAATCAGCGTGCGCCAGGCGGCGTACCGGTATGAAAATGACAAGCTAGCGTCGAACTTTTGGTTGATTTCTGGGCAGATGTTTCCTGAAACAGAAGGCTTTATGATGGCTATTCAGGACCAGGTTGTCCCCACGAGGAACTACCTAAAGTTCATAATCAAGGATGCATCGGTGCAAGAAGACCATTGCAGATACGGTTGCCCAGCATCTGAGACTGTTCAGCATATTATATCAGGTTGTCGCCATTTTGCAGGGACAGAATATGGGAAGAGACATGATTTTGTTGCCAAGATAGTACATCAAGAATTGGCTATACAACTTCGACTGCTGAGCCAAGAGAAAGTGCCGTACTACAAATATGCTCCTGAAAGTGTACTGGAAAATGACAGCTTTACGTTGTACTGGGATCGTACTGTATTGACAGACCAGTCAGCTGTGCAGATCAGTGATCCACGGTACCTCCCTTTTACGTGGAATGCGAACCACAGGACATGGCATTTCAATTCGAAAATCTCACATGTATTGACCGGGAATCAAACCCGGTCTAACTTGGTGAGAGACTAACAGCTTGAACGCTGCGCCACAAATGTGACAGTAGCATATCTCCAATTCAATCTATACATTCATCATAGTACCGGTATGAAAATGGAGTGTAAATTAACATTTTAAGAATGTCCAAGCTGTGTAGTATACGAGTAGGATAACATGTCAGATGTTACACATCATATGCGACTACTGTAAGGCTCGTATCTTTTTAGCCTACTTTTCACATTTTGCAAAGATGAGGAAAAAGTAGACTTATGAGATCGATCCGGGAAAATGTCTGTCTGTCTGTCTGTCTGTGTGCCCCCCCCCCCTATCAACTCCTAAACGGCTGCAGCTATCGAAACCAAATTTGGTATGAGTAAAGATCTATAATGGGACATCTCAATGTCATATTTGAAAATGATGTCAGTGCTACCAACTGCAAAAAATCGCAATTGAAATTTGAGCTCCATGTTGGATATCTTGGAATGTATACATGGGAATTATTCCAAAATTGGTACACATATAGATAATAATACTTCAGTTTAATTTTCAGGAGGCCATACATGACAGTGTTGCCAAAATGATTCTAAGCCTACTGATAGGTCCACATTTTAAATGCATATAACTCCTACACTATCAATTGGATTTCAACCAAATTTCGTATGTACTATGTATACATAAACAGATATGACTGAGCGTATTCTAAAGAGCCACCAGGGCTGCCAACTGTCAATAAATGCTCTCTCTACTTTTTATCCAAATACCAATATATCAGAAAGTATGCGAGCCCCCAGCTTCAAACTTTGCACACGTATAGTGCCAGACATTCTAGATTAATTTGGAGCAACTAATGTATGTCAGTGCTACCAACATGATTCTAAGCCTGCTGAAAGGACCAATTTTTTATTACATGTATCTTCTATACTATCAATTGGATTTCAACTAAATTTTGTATGTGCTATGTGTACCATAACAGATATGACTGTGCATATTCTTTAGAGCAATCAGGGCTGCCAACTGTTAATAAATGGTGTTTATATATTTTACCCTAATATCAATATATCAGAAAGTATGCAATCCAACAGCTCTAAACATTGCGCACGTATAGTTCCTGACATTCTAGATTAATTTGGAGCAACTAATGTATGTCAGTGCTACCAACATGAATCTAAGCCTGCTGATAGGTCCAATTTTAAAATTCCAGTAACTTCTATATTAACAAATGGATTTCATCCAAAATTGGCACAACAATACATCATAATATTTCTAATTATTTCTGACCAACACATGCGTGACATTGTTGCCAACATGATTTTACATGTGCTGATAGGTCCAATGTCTAACTGCATGTAACGTCCATGCTATCCAATGGACTTCAACCAAATTTTGTATTCTGTACCTTAAGAGATGGAACTAAGAATATATTCAGTCACCAGGGCTGCCAACTGTAGTGCTCTATCAGGCTACGTCATGCCAGGTATATTTCGAACTAATTAGATATTTCGATATTACCAAATTCATTTCGTCATTATTCTACTTACTTACATACTTACTTACTTAAGTCCTGTTGTTCGCATCGCTGGAACATAGGGCTTCAACGAAGCATCGCCATCGGACTCGGTTGCGTGCCATTGCCTTCACTTCTCCCCACGTTCTCCCCGCTTCTGCAGCTTCCCTCTCCACTGTCCTCCTCCAAGTTTCCCTCGGTCTTCCTCTTCTGCGATGTCCCTGAGGATTCCAACTCAGGGCTTGCCTCTCTATAGCCATCTCGTTTTTGCGCAGTGTATGTCCAACCCACTTCCACTTTCTTGCCTTCAACTGTAAGTCCACGGGCTTCTCGTTTGTACGATTCCATAGTTCTTCATTGGATATTACATTTGGCCAAAACACCCTCAAGATTCTTCGTAAGCATCTGTTTATAAAGGTCTGGATTTTCTTTATGATAGATTTTGTTACTTTCCAAGTCTCACATCCGCATAGCAACACTGATTTTACATTGCTATTGAATATTCGGAGTTTAGTACGTGTGGAAATCTCATTGCTTTTCCAGATAGGATGCAACTGGATAAAGGCTGCATTTGCTTTCTTGATCCTGCTACTCACATCCTCTTCTGCTCCTCCAGTTTTAGAAACGATGCTACCAAGATACGTAAATTCTTTAGCATCCTCTACGTTTCTTCCGTTTATTTGAAACTTCCTATCGCTTGTTACGTTTAGTCTTAGCGATTTGGTCTTCCCTGAATTTACAGTTAACCCTAGCCTTCTTGCCTGTTCCTGTAGATCTTTCAGTTTGGCATTCATGTGCCGAAAGCTTTGTGAGAGGAGACACACATCATCTGCAAAATCTATATCTTCTAGTTGATCTGTTAAATTCCAACTTACTCCTCTTCTTTTACCTTCATTTGTTTTCCTCATCACTTCATCTATCACAATTAGGAAGATTGATGGAGAGAGAACACACCCCTGTTTTACACCTGTTCTTACTTCAATGGATGGTGTCAATTTCCCTTGGTGCATTACTTTGCACGAGTATCCGTTATACATTTCTTGCATAACTCTGATAACCTTTCCCGGAATACCATAATTTGCAATTATTTTCCACATGCTTCTTCTGTTTACTGAATCGAAAGCCTTTTCAAAGTCTATAAACACTAGATATACTGTAGACTGGCCATAAATTCCATGCTCTGTTCAAGGATAATGCGGAGTGTATTAATCTGATCGACACACGATCGGTTTCTGCGAAACCCTGCTTGTTCTCTTCTTAGGTGGATTTCAAGGTAGTCCTTCATTCTGTTGAAGATGATTCTTGACAACACTTTGCTAGGAATAGATAACAGAATTATTCCCCTCCAATTATTGCAATTTGTCAAGTCGCCCTTCTTCGGAAGTTTAACTAAAGTGCCGGTCTTCCATTCTTCTGGTATTTCTTCCCGGTTCCAGATTTTTTCAAACAGGGGGTACAGTAAATCTACTGTTGTTGCTAGATCTTCTTTCAAGAGCTCTGGCGGGATGTTATCTGTTCCCGGCGCTTTGCCACTTTTCGTTTGCTTTAGAGCAGCTCTGATCTCTTCTCTACTAGGTGCTCCACTCTTGATTCTACCAAGAACGTCACATTCATTTCGATTTCCATCTTCCTCTGCATTTTCATCTACACCTCCCTGTTCTTCTCCGTCCTGTTGCTCTTCTTCCTCTGTTCGTACCTCTCTATTCAGCACTTCTGCAAAATGTTCACGCCATCTTTCCAATTGCTCATCTTCAGTAGTCAGCAACGCTCCAGTTTTACTTCTCACAGGACGATCTATAGGTCCCTTCCTCTTTACTAGCAGTCTTGTGGTCTGGTAAAGTTCCTTCATGTTTCCTTCTCTGGCAGCCCTCTCCGCCCTTGATGCGAGATCACTTGCCCACTTCCCGCGGTCTGATCTTGCACTCCTTTTCACCTCCCGGTCTACTCTCGTGTACTCTGCACGAAGATCCATCTTTTGTCTCCTAGTTTTTGTGGTATTCATCTTTGCTTTCAGTTTCTTCCTCTCTCCCACCTTTTCCCAGGTGTCCTGGCTCATCCAATCCTTCCTTTTGTTATCTCTGAATCCCACTACTTTCTCTGCAATTTCTAGGATTGCTCCTTTAATTTTCTGCCATTCTTCTTCTACTCCATCTTCTCTTGTATTTAGTATTTCGTATCTGTTACGCAGTTCTAATCTAATTTCTTGTTTGACGTTGGGGTCCTTCAGCTTTTGAACATCAAACCGCTTTTTTGGAACATCAAATTTCTTCTTTGCAGCTATGATTTTAATGCGCACCTTGGCTAACATCAAATGGTGATCACTACCTATGTCGGTTACCCTTTTGTTTCTGACATCTAACAATGATCTTTTCCATTTCCCACTTATGGCAAAGTGGTCAATCTGATTCTGCGTCCTGTGATCAGGTGATACCCATGAGATTTTATGACATTTTCTATGTGGGAACACCGTTCCTCCGATGGTCAACTCATTGCTCGCACAGAACTCCTTAAATAGTCCTCCGTTTTCATTCTCCTCTCCAACTCCATGTCTCCCCATTATATTTTCTATCCCAAGGTTTTCGGAGCCCACTTTCGCATTTAGGTTTCCCATCACAATGACAATATCTCGTATCACCCCATTCAATGTTGCCTGCAGCTCTGTATAGAAGTAGTTTTTGGTATCCATGTCTGCTTGTTCAGTTGGGGCGTAACATTGGATGATAGTTACATTTCGTACCTGCCCTTTGAACCGCGCTGTTATGATTCTGTCTGATATAGGTCTCCATTCCAGCAGACTCTTCTTTGCCGTTTTATTTAGAATTAGGCCTACACCATTCACATGGTCGTCCTTGGCATTGGGTTTGCCTGAATACAGAAAGGTCATCCCCTCTGGTAGTCTATTTTCTCCAAATTCATTCCAGCGTACCTCGCTCATTCCCATTATGTCTAGTTTATAGTTGATAAATTCTGCTACGGCTTGATGTAACTTTCCACTCTCGTAAAGTGTCCGTACATTCCAAAATCCGATCCTCGTGGTCCATTTCATTCCAAAGGTTGTCAACTTGTTGTCCGTCCGGCTTTTGCTTCTTGAAGTTTCTTTAACAATAAATTTTAAGAGATGCAGGTTGTTAGCCCACAGTCCTCGAGTGCTTTAGTGGGGCTGCCACCTTTTGGCCTAAGCACATGCCATTATAGCTAGATGGTCTGCTATGTCTCTCACAAATTCTTTACAGGGAGAGTTGAGACTGGTCTCCCTAACCCTCCTCCTTTCTTCGGGCTTGGGACCGGCAACGACACCCATGGAGCTACTCAATCCACCCCATGGTTGCCGCAGGCGGAGTTGTCATTATTCTAGATAGGTCCATAAAGATTAATCATTGGCATGAATCTTAAATTTTAAGAAAAGTAGGCTCTTTAGTTCGTCACGGAACTTCTTGTTTTGTACATAAAAGCGTGTTATTTTATGATACATCGCTCATGTAATATTTCTTTCAGGTTTGGGTGTTTAAATACTTGATTTCCCACGTAATGTAATTGGGCCCAATTTGTATTGACCGACTGGAAAGCTTTTTATAATAACCATACGTAAATGAACTGTGTATTGTACACGAGATGAAGAGTCGAGATGAGGAAATGTGTCTCGATAATTATATAAAACATGAAAATATGTTGATTATGATGACGATGATGCTAATGATGATATTGGTGGTGGTCCTGCCGTAAAGGCCTCCGAATAGTTCACGTGCGTAGGTTTAGCTTGACTTGGCTACGTTACTTTCTCTTCAGAAAGCTGAGTGTGAGAGAGGGCAATGCTTTCTTGGTTACGAATATTAATATTTTTTATTATTATTAACAGTGTTATTATTATTACGTCCCATGTCAATCAACTACGAACACAGTATCACTCATAGGAAATGATAAAGATGGATAACACTCAGAGAACAGGCCATTGTGAACTGGCCGTAAGGGAATATTGATCTTCAGAACAAATCTCATCGGGGAGGCTAGCTGGGCTTGCTAATTTGGTCGACAAACGATCAAAACATTCCCGTTCACTGGTGGAACATTGAAAGGGCTCCATACAAAGCGAAGTCTGCTCTATTTGTACTAGGTGGAGTCAGCCCGACTCCCTTTGTGAAGCCACCATACTGGATGAGGTTTTGTTCACAAACCACGATGCAATGTGTGAACCATATTTCGCGGAGTATTGCTCCATATTTTCTAGTCTTTGCTCCCTTGATTACGATCGCAGTAATCGGCTTCCATTAGCGCTGGCTGCCATTAGTCTTTATTTAGATTTGTTACAGATAGCTGAGGTTGAAATTGAAAACACGTTAATTACGTGTGAGATAGAAAACTATCGATTAACTGTTGTTAAAATCAAATCACTCAAAACATTATTTGTATAAAGGTCTTGCTTGTCTTTGTGAATTAATATACAGTAGTAGCTTATTGGTCATGAGCATCGTGTACTTAGTTGTGTTCAATTTGTGTGATAACCTGTGTTTCATTGGTGTCCACAGTGGCGTATAAATCGTATTTTTCTGGTCACGGAGTGCCCAACTCGTGGTGCATTCTTAGCTGAAACCGCGAAGAACTGGGTTCGATTCCTGGCTCTGCCAAGAAATTTAATTCTGGTGTGAGGGCTGGAAAGGGTTACACTCAGCCTTATGAGGCATAGCTGAGAAAAGACGGTTTCAATTCATACCTCAGCCATCTTAGAAGTACTTTTCCGAGGTTTCCTCATTTCTACTCCAGGCAAATGCCGACATGGTACCTAAATTAAAACCACGGCCACCTCCTGCCCAAATCCAAAGATACACACAATAATACAGCAATCACAATGGCACAAGTTTTCATACAGGTTTAACTCGCATTCAAGTATATGGGGATACATAACCACAATATTGTAAAACTCCTAAATCAACAACAACGATGACGCCACCGTTCTGTGATTAAATGTATTCTGATCTGAGGCTAGGAACGGAGAACACTCAGCCCCGTGAGGAAAACTGAGAAGAGGTGGGAGCGATTCCGACCTCAGCTATCCTAGAAGTATTTTTCCACATCCATTCCAGACAAATGACGGGATGGTTTTTAACTTCAGGCCACAGCTGCCTTCCTCCTCTCCTCACTCACAACATACACTCACTATTTTAGATACCATGATAACGCAGGTTGTTGGGGATTGTTTCTTCCAAGATTTTCCGATTCCTTTTGGGTGTGTAGATAATTTGTCTGATAGCTTGTATTATTGTGATTTCTGTAGAAGTGTGTGTATTCATAATTAAGGGGGGAATTGGGATAGAGGTGGACGTGGCCTTACGTTAGGAGCCAACCCCACATTTGTCTGAAATGGGAAACCACGGAAAATCCCTTCTAGAGCAGCTGAGATGGGGATCGAACCCATCTTTTCTCAGCTTTGTCCCATGACCCCGTTCAAACTGTCAGACAAGAATATATTTTTTTGGCAGGGTGGGGAGGCGACAGCAAAGAATGCTAGCCGCTACACCACGAAGTGGTCTGTCAACCGTTGTAAGAACGCATGCGCTATCACAGTTCTTGTTTGGGACGACTCACTCCATAATGTGTTTAAACGCAATTTGACAGTCTGTGTTGCGACTGCCTCTCTGACTTATAAAACCTTTCACGTACGCAAGACAATACTATATACTGTATACTGCTACTCTAAGCTTGCCACGGTGGGTAAGTGGTTAACGTGTCGTCTACTAACCCCCAAGCTTGCAGGTTCGCTCCTGGCCGTGGTACTAATAAGTACTAGGGGTACTAGTAAGTGAGTTTTGAAAGGCGGCAAAATTTTTCGACAAGCATGTCATACGATGTTGGCATGTCGACGAACCCATTTGAATTCAGTAGGCCGCGTTCATAATGGCAAAATTAATCTCGGGAGTTTCCGCCAACGCAAAGTTCCTCATTTCTCTACTAGAAAGGTCTATCGTGTTCAGGGAGCATAGATATCAAAGCTCCTTGACTTTCATAGTACTTCAAGGAACAACGAAATTCGACATGCAAGCTACCCTCTGGGTGTCAAACAACAAAGCTTGCACCCGGCACCCGAGGCCATACGATATTATTATTATACTGCTACTCTGTGAGCAAGCCGTGAAAGGGGTGATCCAGTTAGAATTAATATGAATGTTGCCGACACCGATCTAACAGTGCAGTGGTGGGAACCAGGTTGCACTTCGCACGTTCATCTATCTGACATTCCATAAGGATCAGCACTGGTCGTTTGTTATATCGTAGTCACCAGCCCCTATGCTTACTGGGTGTTCGAAATATTTTGAATAATAATGATAATAATAATAATAATAATAATAATAATAATAATAATAATAATAATAATAATAATAATAATAATAATAATAATAATAATAACTTAATACAGTAATAATATATATTTTTAAATCAATTATCCTACCATCTCGGTGTCTCGTAGCTGAACACACTTTGTTAACAGACACAACTGGGAATTACGGAAGAGATTTTGGATCTGTAGAAAGGAACCGTCCCGGCATTTGCCTGGTGGTGAAAATGGGAAACAACGTAAACCATTTTCTGGACGGCTGAAGTGGGATTCGAACACACGTTCTCCCGATTCTAGTATGGCTTGTAATAAATAATAATAATAATAATAATAATAATAATAATAATAATAATAATAATAATAATAATAATAATAATGTATGTCTACCCTTTAATATTCCCATTCTTCTTCGGGGATGATATATGACGAAAGGCTACGTAGCGGGTGGTCTTTACGGCCGGGTGCCCTTCCTGACGCCAACCTGCCGAGAGGTGTTAATGAGAGGTGAAATGAATGAAGTTGAATGCATCTGGGCAAGGAGATGGAAGGAAACGGTCGTGGTCTATTAGTAGGTACCGTCCCAGCATTTCCTGGGGTTGAAAATGGGGAAATCATAGAAAATCATTTCAAGGACGGCTGATGGTGGGGCTCGAACCCACTTCTACCTACCGAGTCCACAGATAGCTTGGCCCCATCGCATAGCGCTTCGTGTTAGCGAGCGTAGCTACTGTTGTCGGTGATAATAATAATAATAATAATAATAATAATAATAATAATATAAAACATGGCATATTATCTTTCACGGCCAAGTAATACAAATCCAGCAATTCTGGGGTTTTGCCATATCTATGTTTAGGGTTTCGGTCCGAGCCCACTGATGAACCTGACTTGGTGCAACTAGGCGAAACCCCCAAAATACATGGCAAAACCTAGAATAAATGCTGGACTTAAAAGAATTGGGGCTGGCTGAAATGGTCGAGAAAGATCGAAAGTGGTATTTTCTTTTCTCGTGATGAAATGGATCATTTGAACCGTAAAAGTTAATAAAATGGCCATCTCTGGGGCTCAAACTGGAATTATTTACAGTCTGGATAGGAAGGCGAACCTATTGCCGTACATCACGAAAAGCTTACGCCCGAATCTCCTTCAATCGAATGCTGCTAGGATATTCGAGGTCTGGGGGGGGGGGATCCTCTGAACCTAACCTAGGCTCGATTTCCTTTCATCCTCTTACTTTACGGACTGAGTATCCACTCATTTCCTCAATGATCTTATTCTATTTTATTATTTGGTTCTTTTAGCAAGATAATAAACAGGAAGGGAGCTTATAGTTTTACGTGACCGTTAATCACTCCCACAGAAACTACTTTTTCTTTGAAATGTTAGCCATCGGATTTGTCACTTCACCTTGGAATTCTTATATGCATTAACCGGTAATTGAACCCGGTGTGTTTCAGTAGAAGGCATGAACCTTGACCACTGCGCCATCACGTCTATGTAAAATAGTGCTGGTTGTTGTTTCATTTAAGGGCTTGAACATCGTGGTCCATTCAGCCTCGTATACTTGTGAGTGTGAATAGATTTGCCTGATAACCTGTATTATTGTGCTGTCTATATTTGTTTCTGTATTTGTAATAGAGTCTAGAATTGAGAAGAAAACGCCCATGGCCTTAAGCTAGGAACCGTCCCGACATTTGCCGTGAGTAGAAGTGAGAAACCACGGAAAACCACTTCCAGGATGGGAGAGGTGGAAGTCAGAACCACATCTCCTCAGTTTCGCCTCAGGTTCAATCCCTCAGGTCAGAATAAAATTTATTGGTAGAGTCAGGAATCGAATCCGAACCTCAGGGGTGACAGTCAAGAATGTGAACCACTACACCAGGAAGTGGTTATTATAGTTGTTGTTAATTAATTTGAGGGGTTTGGGGCATCTTGGTCATCAGCCCCGTGCAGTTGGGTGTGTGTGTTGAACTTGTTTGATAACCTGTATTTATGCGAAGCCTGTGGTAGAGTGTGTTTCTGTATAGGTGCCCCGGAACGTCAAGTAAGGTGCTATCTCGGCATTTGCCTGGAGGGAGTGTGGAAATACTCGGCAAAAACCTCACTCAAAATAGCCGCTGTTAGTAGCGCCGTGATCTCCGGGCTTCCTGCAGCTACCCTTGCAGCCTTGGAGCACGATTTAACCAGCACGGCTACGCCGCGGGGGGGGGGGGGGGGGGGGGGGGGGGTAGCGTACTAGTAGAAATAGTAGACCAAGTTATCATCACAATATCGTCATCGTCACTAAAGTTCGATGGCCTCAAAGTTGGGACTTCAAAGCAACAACCATAGCCATCATCATCAAGGTAAAGTTTCTGTTTGTCTCTTGTGAACTTAGGAGCTCAGGGGTCACACCGAACCATCCCATACTGCATGGACTAGACACTGTGAACCACGATGATGTTCCGTACCAGTGGTGATTCCTCCATGTAGGACGTGATGATCATCTTACTCAACTGTAACTGTTTAAAAAATTAAATTGATTTTTCTGTAAAATAGTATTTGTGGCTACCTTGCGCGCCCTCTCGATAAGCTCTGTCTCACTGTCACTCTCAGTTCTACATTTCACCCACTAGAAGGGTGAAGTGTGACCTTCACCGCCCGGAGTAGAAAGATGAGGAAGGAAGCCTTGCATCCTCAAACAATGTGTTTATAGCTTTAGACATGTATGGGAGCCCTTGAGGGGGAAGGGGCTGGTTTGGTCTGTTTAATGGCACTCTGAGGACGTCGGCTGAGATCCTCAAGTCTCGCTATTGGTAGAATTTAAACCAACACTCCGGGCTTATTGGTTACGATTTCACGCGGTCGGAATGGATAGTGTGTTTTCAGCGTGTGCACATCTTTGGAGTGGTATTCGATTGTATTGTATCGCATTGTGTAATGTTCTCTTAATAGTGCTGTGCGATCGAATAATTAATATTAGACTGAGTCTAATATCTCAATTTAGTGCAGCTATATATTTTTAGCGTATGGCGTTTAGTGCCGGGAGTGTCCGAGGACATGTTCGGCTCGCCAGTTTTGTAGCTGCTTCAAGACGGACACCCAAGGGGAGCTACCAGTACCGTTGGGGAGGAAAGTTTGTATGTAAGGACGAGGAGTTGAAAGGTAGCGGCTGTGGCCTATAGTTAGGGACCAACCCCGGCATTTGCCTGGAAGGAAGATGGGAAACCACAGAAGACCATCTCCAAGGTTGCCGACGGGGGGATTCGAACCTCCTCGCCTCCCGGATGTGAGCGACTGCCAGCAGTCATGCCGTAACGACCACGGCTAACTCACCCGGTAGCTATATTAATTATTGATGTGTAACATCTTTCCGCTCGGTTGCTGGATAGTTTTGTGGGAGTGATTTTGAAAATTGGGGACGGAAGTGAATCGGGCGGAAGTGGATCGGACGGAAGTGAAGACCCACTGCCAGCTAGATGTACAATAGAAAATGTGTGCATTGGAAACAAGGCAGTGTGTGCTCTGTAGCGCGAGAATGTTATGGAAATACAGTAGGCAGTGCATTTAGCAGGCACTGGTTTGGCGAGCACAGTGGCAAATGTTTCACCGACTTTCATTTGTCATTGAGCAGTTTATGAAGCTTCACGTTCAAGGTTGAATATCACATGGAGTAGGACAAAGACGACAAATGACATTTAAGTAAGCGGCATTATTGTCAAGCTGTGGGTGAGTAGTCAAATATTAAATGCATAACAGAATGTTGTTATATGAGTGGAATAAAAACTGTATTTTCATCATATGAGAGACTAGGTCATTTCATGATTGTAGGAAGCCATGTTTTGATTGTTGACGACGAACTGTATGAGAGCCTTGAGAATAATGAATGTTATAGTTACTGATGAATGTGCTCACAGTATTTGCGAGTACTGTCGACGTTGTGTGTCACTTTGTTATTATGAATTATTAATGTAAAAGGAAGGAAGGAAGCTTGTAGTTTTGCGTGTCCGTTAATCTCACGATCATGATACACGGTACCTACCTTTTACGTGGAATGCGAACCACAGGACATGGCATTTCAATTCGAAAATCTCACATGTATTGACCGGGAATCAAACCCGGTCTACCTTGGTGAGAGACTTAACAGCTTGACCGCTGCGCCACAAATGTGACAGTAGCATATCTCCAATTCAATCTATACATTCAACATAGTACGGGTATGAAAATGGAGTGTAAATTAACATTTTAAGAATGTCCAAGCTGTGTAGTATACGAGTAGGATAACATGTCAGATGTTACACATCATATGCGACTACTGTAAGGCTAGTTTTTTTTTTTAATGTTAAGCCTATCAGTATCATATTACGTCCTACACATGATAAAAATCAGCAGTCGCCACTGTTCCGTAAACAGGCTGAGACTCAAGCCAGTGTTTGTCCCAAGGGCGCTCAGCTCTCACGCACTCTCCCCTACCGCGTGGCGTGGAGACTCACATTATAATTAGCGCACAACCTTCAACATTCCTCCAACTAGTTACTGATACACTATATCATACCTTGTGGTTTGTTTTGGGGACTAGGGATGACTTCGTAGTAAGTCCACGTCCACGGCTAGCATTCTTGGCTGTCGCCCCGGAGGCCCGGGTACGATTCGCGGTTCTACCAAGAAATTTAATTCTGATCTGTGGACTAGAACGGGGTACACTCAGCCTCGAAAGGCATAACTGAGAAGAGGCGGGTTCGATACCTACCTCAGCCATCCTGGAAGTTGTTTTCCGTGGTTTCCCACTTCTACTCCAGGCAAATGCCGGGATAGTACCTAACTTAAGGTCAATTACCACAGAATATGAGCTTGTTGCTACCCGTAGCGAACAGGGGTTAGAATGATCAGTCGACGGGAAATTATGTTACGAGCACAGACATGTGATAAACTGCAAGATGTCTTGTAATATATAGTACTGTCAGTTCTACATTTCACATTTCCTTCTCATACCTAAACCTTTTCTTCTTCTTCTTATGCTTATTTATCACGTGTTTATCTATATCTCCTTTTTATGTATCTTTTGTATTTCTATTTATATATTGTTGTATATTATCTAATTCTAGTAGTGAGCAATGTAATTGGGGCTTCCTGTAATGTTCTCAACATAAATAAATAAATAAATAAATCATACTAATATATAACAAGAAGTTCCGTGACGAACTAAAGAGCCTACTTTTCTTGAAATTTAAGATGCACGAACTAAAGAGCCTACTTTTCTTGAAATTTAAGATGCATGCCAATGATTAATATATATGGATCTATCTAGAATAATGACGAAATTAAGTTGGTAATATCGAAATTTCTAATAAGTTCGAAATACTGTATACCTGACATAATGTAGCCTAATAGAGAACTACCGTTGGCAGCCCTGGTGACTGAATATATTCTTAGTTCCATCTCTTAAGGTACAGAATTCAAAATTTGGTTGAAGTCCAATGGATAGCATGGACGTTACACGCAGTTAAACATTGGATCTAACAGCACGCGTAAAATCATGTTGGCAACAATGACATACATGTATTGGTCAGAAATAATCTGAAATAATATGATATATTGTTGTGTCAATTTTGAATGAAATCCATTAGTTAGTATAGAAGTTACATGCATTTTATAATTGGACCTATCAGCAGCTTAGAATCATGTTGGTAGCACTGACGTATATAAGTTACTCCAAATTAATATAGAATGTCAGGTACTATACGTGTGCATAGTTTAAAGCTGTCGGCTTGTATACTTTCTGATATATGGGTATTTGGATTAATAAAAATTGAGAGCATTTATTAACAGTTGGCAGCCCTAGCGGCTCTTAAGAATACGCTCAGTCATATCTGTTTATGTACACATTCCACATACGAAATTTGGCTGAAATCCAATTGATAGTGTAGAAGTTATATGTATTTAAAATTTGGACCTATCAGCAGGCTTATAATCATTTTGGCAACACTGCCATGTATGGCCTCCTGGAAATTAAACTGCAATATTATTATCTATACGTGTGCCAATTTTGAAATAGCTCCCATTCATACCTTCCAAGATATCCGCAATGGAGCTCAAATTTCAATTGCGATTTTTCAGCAGTTGGTAGCACTGACATCATTTTCAAATATGGCCGTGAGATATTCAGGTATAGATGTTTACTCCTACCAAATTTTGTTTCGATTGCTGCAGCCGTTTAGGAGTTGATAGGGGGGGGGGGGAGGGGTCACACACACAGCCAGCCAGACAGACAGACAGACAGACACACACATTTGCCCGATCTCATAAGTCTACTTTTTCCTCATTTTTGCAAAATGTGAAAAGTAGGCTAAAAATGAGATAGTGTGTTTCTGTCTGTCTGTCTGTCTGTCTGTGTGTTACTCAATAACGCCAGAACCACTGGTCCGATTTAAATGAAATTTTGCATGGATGTACCTGATTTACCAGGTTTACATATAGGCTACTTTTAATTTCGATATTTTGCACTATTTAAAAATGGCGACTATTTTCATATTTCCATTTCAAATAAAAAGAGAACGCTAAGAAATAGAAAACGTTTGATGGCACTGCGAGCTTTAAAATTTAATTTTCTATCCGAAAGGTCCTTATCACTTTTCGTGTATCTCCAACGGTTAGCGAGTAAAACCAAAATATGTCTTACAAAACACGGTCAACGCCGAGCGATGTTAGTCTATGTTATCATCATACTACTGTAATATACACACATCAAAAAAAGTTTTGCATCACCTCGGTTCCCAGATCTCCGGCATATAGACGTTGACTGTGTATATTGTATCAAAGATACAGTCCCTTTGACTGTTCATAGATGTCACTAAAACTGCTCAAAGATGTAAACAACCATGCATGAGCAGGGCCTATTAGACGGAGGGGGTACGACAGCCGATCAGTTCCAGTCATTCACCAGGACGAAGGTACGCTGCTCATGTTGTCTGTAGTTCTACCATGCCTAGAAGGTCAATACCGCAGTTCGATCGCGTCCGCATTGTTACTTTGTGTCAAGAAGGGCTCTCAACAAGGGAAGTTTCCAGGCGTCTCAGAGTGAACCAAAGCGATGTTGTTCGGACATGGAGGAGGTACAGAGATACAGGAACTGTCGATGACAGGCCTCGCTCAGGCCGCCCAAGGGCTACTACTGTAGTGGATGACCGCTACTTACGGATTGCCGCTCGGAGGAACCCTGACAGCAATGCCACCATGTTGAATAATGCGTTTCGTTCAGCCACAGGACGTCGTGTTTCAACTCAAACTGTGCGCAATAGGCTGCATGATGCGCAACTTCACTCCCGACGTCCATGGCGAGGCCCAGCTTTGCAACCCCGACACCATGCAGCGCGGTACAGATGGGCCCAACAACATGCTGAATGGACCCCACAGAATTGGCATCACGTTCTCTTCACCGATGAGTGTCGCATATGCCTTCAACCAGACAATCGTCGGAGACGTGTTTGGAGGCACCCTGGTCAGGCTGAACGTCTTAGACACACTGTCCAGCGAGTGCAGCAAGGTGGTGGTTCCCTGATGTTTTGGGGTGGCATTATGTGGGGCCGACGTACGCCACTGGTGGTCATGGAAGGCTCCGAAACGGCTTTACGATACCTGAATGACATCCTCCGACCCATAGTGCACCCATATCGGCAGAATATTGGAGAGGCATTTGTCTTCATGGACGACAATTCTCGACCTCATCGTGCACATCTTGTGAATGCGTTCCTTCAAGATAACGACATCGCTCGACTACAGTGGCCAGCATGTTCGCCAGACATGAACCCTATCGAACATGCCTGGGATATGTTGAAAAGGGCTGTTTATGGACGTCTTGACCCACCAACCACTCTGAGAGATTTACGCCGAATTGTCGTTGAGGAGTGGGACAATTTGGACCAACAGTGTCTTGATGAACTTGTGGATAGTATGCCACGACGAATACAGGCATGCATCAATGCAAGAGGACGTGCTACTGGGTATTAGAGGTAGTGGTGTGTACTGCAATCTGGACCACAAATGCTGAAAGTCTAGCTGTATGATGGTACAACATGCAATGTGTGGGTCTCACGAGCAATAAAACGAGCTGAAATGTTGTTTGTGTTGATCTCTATTCCCTTTGTATTTAAAGGTTCCGGAACTCTTGGAACCGAGGTGATGCAAAACTTTTTTTGATGTGTGTATAACAACAAGTTCCGTGACGAACTAAAGAGCCTACTTTCCTTAAAATTTAAGATTCATGCCAATGAGTAATTTATGTTCGACCCTCACTATTATGTGTTTGAAAACTGTATCATAATGATGGTCATTATAACACCGTTTTTCATTACGATACAGTTTCTCCAGCCAATCAGAGCTCGTTCATTGACCAATTAGGTAACGATAATTTCGCGCATGTGCTCAAAATCCAACATGTCGGACATAAACACAACATCGAACTATAATAAATTACCGACATGGAATACCCACCGTCCATATGTTCGCGTAAATAAACTGGCGAATATGAGACAAGAAATAGCACAGTACCTTAAAATCACTAACACTAATTTCTACACAGCGCATTGTCTTCAAATGACTGCGGTGACAATATTACTGAGGGACGGCTGATGTAAACATATGGCTCCATATGGCATTGCAAGCCCACAAGGCGCATGCGTCGGCCGTTCAAAGCTCTTGAAAGACGAAGGTATAACACCCAACGCTCGCTCTGCGATCACAAAATTCCAGTAGCTGACTCTCAACAGATATTTATGAATATTTATGTTAAAACATATAATAAAGTTATAATTATCGTCGAACATAAACAGTCGTATGCAACTCGCCTATAATGGTAATTAAGACACTCGTATGGAAATTATAAAACTCGCATACGCTCGTTTTATAAAAAATACTCGTGTCTTAATTATAGCCATTATAGGCTCGTTGCATAATGTACTATTATATGGATCTATCTAGAATAATGACGAAATTAAGTTGGTAGTATCGAAATTTCTAATTAGTTCGAAATACTGTATACCTGGCATAATGTAGCCTAAGAGAACTACAGTTGTCAGCCCTGGTGACTGAATATATTCTTAGTTCCATCTCTTAAGGTACAGAATACAAAATTTGGTTGAAGTCCAATGGATAGCATGGACGTTACATGCAGTTAAACATTGGCTCTAACTGCGTGCGTAAAATCATGTTGGCAACAATGTTACGCATGTATTGGTCAGAAATAATCTGAAATAATATGATCTATTGTTGTGTCAATTTTGAATGAAATCCATTAGTTAGTATAGAAGTTACAGTACATGCATTTTAAAATTGGACCTATCAGCAGGCTTAGAATTATGTTGGCAGCACTGGCGTATGCCTATATTAGTTACTTCAAATTAATCTAGAATGCCAGGTACTTTACGTGTGCAAAATTTAGATCTATTGGCTTGCATACTTTCTGATATATTGATATTAGTGGAACAAAAATGGATACAGTATTTATTAACAGTTGGCAGCCCTGGCTACTCTTAAGAATCGGCATAGTCATATCGGCTATGGTACATATAGCACAGACGAAATTTGTTTGAAATCCAAATGATAGTATAGAAGTTACATATATTTAAAATTGGACTTATTAGCAGGCTTAGAATCATGTTGGTTGCATTGACGTGTATAAGTTACTCCAAATTAATATAGAATGTCAGGTACTATACGTGTGCATAGTTTAAAGCTGTCGGCTTGCATACTTTCTGATATATGGGTATTTGGATTTTAAAAAATTGAGAGTATTTATGAACAGTTGGCAGCCTTGGAGGCTGTTAAGAATACACTCAGTCATATCTGTTTATGTACACATTGCACATACGAAATTTGGTTGAAATCCAATTGATAATGTAGAAGTTATATGCATTTACAATTTGGACCTATCAGCAGGCTTATAATCATTTTGGCAACACTGCCATGTATGGCCTCCTGGAAATTAAACTGCAATATCATTATCTATATGTGTGCCAATTTTGAAATAGCTCCCATTCATACCTTTCAAGATATCCAACATGGAGCTCAAATTTCAATTGCGATTTTTCAGCAGTTGGTAGCACTGACATCATTTTCAAATATGTCCGTGAGATATTCAGGTATAGATGTTTACTCCTACCAAATTTTGTTTCGAATGCTGCTGCCGTTTAGGAGTTGATAGGGGGGGGGGAGGGGCCACACACACAGCCAGACAGACAGACAGACAGACAGACAGACAGAAGGACAGACAGACAGACAGACAGACAGACAGACAGACACACATTTGCCCGATCTCATAAGTCTACTTTTTCCTCATTTTTGCAAAATGTGAAAAGTAGGCTAAAAATGAGATGGTGTCTGTCGTCCTGTCTGTCTGTCTGTCTGTTACTCAATAACGCAAGAACCACTGGTCCAATTTATATTAAATTTTGCATGGATGTAGCTCATTTACCAGGCTTATATATAGGCTCCTTTTGATTTCGATATTTTGCACTATTTAAAAATGGCGTCTATTTTGATATTTCCATTTCAAATAAAAAGAGAACGCCAAGAAATAGCAAACTTCTGATGGCACTGAGAGCTTTAAAATTTAATTTTCTATCCGAAAGGTCCTTATCACTTTTCGTGTATCTCCAACGGTTAGCGAGTAACACCTAAATATGTATTTTAAAACACGGTCAACGCCGAGCGATGTTAGTCTATGTTAGCCTCTACATGAACTCTTTTATTTATAGAGGTAATTTGTGAGGTCCGAAACTAGACGTGATTTTTAGTCTCATTTTATACTCTTTGTGCCGGTTATTATATGTGGGTATTTGGATCTTTACGCTGTTTCACAATGTTATAGTGGTTTCTACTTTGGACGGTATGCTACCATCCTTTTTATCGATTTGTTTTTCGTTAAATGAATATTTCTGTTGGCCAATATTTATCTACTTTTTTTGTCGTTTCTTACCATGATCAGAAACCCAAATTCACAGACGAATGTGTCGGAGACTAACGACTGTCACATTAGTTTATTTAGTGTTCATATTAATCTTACTGCCGAACTGGGCAAATTTATTTCAATAAAGTAGGTAATTTGACTTTCACGGCCAATAAAAAAAACGCACAAAACACGGCGTAAACCTAGAAACGTTGCTAAGTTTTAATTGCTTGGCCCTGAAATTCAATGTACAATCATTTTGGAAGCCTTTATAGGGAGGTGAAAGACTGTTTTAGCCTTTAGCACTCGCATTAAAGTAGCTGAGGTGTTCTAAATAAGAATTGAGGTATCGCACAGTTTGCTACTTATTTGGTAGTCCGCAAATAAACCACAAGAGCCCGCGGATGAACCATCTCGAAGTTACTAGGCGTAATTTCGCTTAAGACACGGCGTAAACTTAGATTTTTCTGTGATTAATTTGGTTTTGTTATTATTACTTGGGATGATTGACGTTTGTTCCGTTACTGTTACTCTTTATCATGTCGGTACATACTTTCCGCAATATTACTTATTGCGGATATGACAATTGCTATCAAGTTTGATGTATTTTTTTTAGCATAATGTTTATATGTTTAAATATAGTATGAAGACTTGAAACGATAGGTGTTCATTATTTAAGACAGATTATTTAACTTTTACTACATAGAAGCTGATATTTATTTCCAATATATAAACGCACTTTCTCACCTACAAAGCGGAGACAGACAGGCTTTCTCCGGGTACTCCGGTTTTCCCTGTCACAATTTCATTCCAGCAACAATCTCCACTATAATTTCATTTCATCCGTCATTCATTTAATCATTGCCTCAGGGGAGTGCGACAGGCTTCGGCAGCCGGCACAGTTCATATCCTTGCTGTTAGATGGGGATTTCATTCATTCCATTCCCTGACCCGGTCGGTCGACTGAAAGCAGGCCAAGGATTTTCACTTTCCAACCTCTGATTAATAATTTGGGGAGTGAAAATGCGTGTAGTATACACATATAGTTGGTAACATGGAAATAACGTAACTACATTAGGAATGTGTGATTATATATATTAATGATTTAGGCCATCAAGTACTAAAAGCCGTTCGAAGAACGGGTACTTCAGCTAGTAAATAAATAAATAAATAAATAAATAAATAAATAAATAAATAAATAAATAAATCACAGTAACACAGGTTATCAGACAAATACTACCCCCACACACCTAAGTACACGGGACTAAATGGCTACGATGCCAAAAATCCCATAAAAGAATCATCAACAATAACGACTTCGTAGTGTGTTCGAATGCTGTTGTAACCTATTTCAGCTGCATAGGTGGCTGCTGATTGAAGACAGATGTACAGTACATCATGTCTTCCCTGTAATTCATAGTTTCATTTCAACATGTATGGTATATGGAAACGTTAACATAGGAAAAGAGCATCAATATGTGATTATCTTTCGTTACCGGTACCGGTAATTGCCACAGAACATGAGCTTCTAGCAGCCATTAGCGTACGGCGTCCAGAATTATTAGTCCAGGAGACTCTGGGAACGATTCCAGTTGTACTACAAAAGTACAAATATGACTAATGAAGATCAAACGTTCAGCCACTTTAACTTTATTTTAGGGACAGGTGACCTCGATATTCCGCCCTTCAAAACAACAATCGTCATCGTCTCTTTATTGTACTGTATTACAAATATTACTCTTTCAATTACCCTTTAAAATGATGCACTGGCTGCGTGGTGCAGCGGTAACGTTCTCGCCTGCTGTGTCCAAGGTTTCAGGATCGAATCCTGGTTTAGTCAGTTGTCATTCGAGGGTGCGTAAATAACAGGGAGCCGTGTCAGTAGATTCACTGGCAAGTTAAAGATTCCGCTCGGGGCAAAATATTCCGATACCCCCTACATCTCTAAAAGTCACAGTAGTTAAAATGGACGTAAATCCAATAACATTATTATTATCATTTAAAATGATTTACGGATATGAGCGAAGGTTTAGTGTTTGTATTAGGAATTTAAGAAAGCTATCCAGTCGGCCAACACAAATTGTGTGGGAAACAAGTATTTATACACGCCTGCCCCGTGGTGTTGGGGTAGCGTGCCTGCCTCTCACCCGGAGGCCCCGGGTTCGATCCCCGGTTCCGTCAGGGATTTTAAAACTGACGTGAGGGTTGGAACGGAGTGCACTCAGCCTCATGAGGACAATTGAGTAGCTGTCTGACAGTGAGACAGCGCCCCGATCACGAATATCAAGATTAACGGCCGAGGGGACCCGACGCGCTGATCACGCGTCACCCCAATATCTGCAGGCCAAATGGCTGGGCAGCGGTCGCTTGGTCGGCCTGTATAGTGCCAGGGGTTGTTTTTGACCTGAAAGAAATATTACATAAGATACTGTAGTTATCACAAAATAACTCGCCAATTAAGTACCCCCTTCCCAATTTTTAGCCTATTTTCAATTTTGAAAAAAAAAAAAAGGCTTATGAGATCACCTTTTGTCCGTGTGTGTGTGCGTGTGTGTGTGTGTGATTCGTGTGTGTGTCCCCCCCTAATAAAATCTAAACGGCTAGAGCGATTTCAATGAAACTCGGTATGTTCATAGCACTATTCCCGGCGACCTCGACCGTACCCTTCAAATTTTGTTACGTCTCACCAATGCAAAATGGCGGCTGTGCGAAATATTTCACTAGCATTCAATATCTCCTAAATTATTACCGATATCGCCCTGAAATTGTGTACGGTGATAAAGGGTACTACTAGAAGTTCACCTATGAGCCTTTCAAAAACCTGGTGACTACAAAACCAACATGGCGGTCAAGCGAAGTTGAGACTTTTAAATAGACTTTTCTCGCGATTTAACCATCCAAACGTAATGAAACTAGGTACAGCGAGTGTTTATACACATAGTAATGCACTGGAGTCTAATTTAGTTCATTTGTTTACATAACCTCAAAATGGCGGCTGTGCGAAATATTTCACTGACATTCTATATCTCCGAAACTATTACAGATATTACCCTGCAATTTTGTACGGTGATAAAGGGTACTGGTACAAGTTTATCTATGTATACTTCATAAACTTGTAAAGTAAAAATCGAACATGGCGAGCAAGCGAATTTGAAATATTTTAATAGACTTTTCTCGTGATTTAGCTCTCTGAGCGCAGTGAAATATGGTACAGTAAATGATTTTGCAGATTGTAATGCACTGTCATCTAATTTAAATCAATTGTTTACATAACGTCAATATGGCGGCTGTGCGAAATTTTTAAATTAAGTTTTTATTTCTTGTGTCGTAATCATGCGATCGAAGTGAAAGTTTGAATAATGAACCTAGGCAATAATTGTCCTTGAATGGTACATAATTCTATGGCCTATACAAATAACAATCCTAAATGGCGAGCTTCCGAAATATTTAGACGGTTCTCAATATCTATGAATCTTTTACAGCAACCAAACTGAATTTTTTTATGTTCATAGAGACTATGAACATATGTTCAGCTATAGGACATTCATTAACCTGGTGAGCACAAATCCAACATGGCGGCGACGCGAAGTATAAATATTTAAATGGACGATTCTCGCGAATTAACTATCCGAGTGCTGTGAAACGGTGCACGTTAAATGCTTATACAAATGTTGATTCACTGGCATCTAATTTATTTCAATTGTTTGCATAATCACAAGATGGCTGCTGTGCGTTATTTTAAAATCTCGTTTTTACTTCTTGTGTTCTAATCATGCGATTGAAGTTTGAATACCACACGTACACAATAATCTTAATGTAATAGTACAAAAATAAAAATCCTACCTGGCGACAATCTGAAATATTTAGACGATTCTCAATATCTACGAATCTGTTACAGCAATTAAACTGAAATTTTGTATGTTGTTAGAAGAAATTAACATGAGCAGGATATATGAAAATAGGCTGTATAGTTCTTTACGGAACTACTTGTTAGTCTCATTTTATACCCTTTGTGCCGGTTATTATATGTGGGTATTTGGATCTTTACGCTGTTTCACAATGTTATAGTGCTTTCTACTTTGGACGGTATGCTACCATCCTTTTTATCGATTTTATTTTTCGTTAAATGAATATTTCTGTTGGCCAATATTTATCTACTTTTTTTGTCGTTTCTTACCATGATCAGAAACCCAAATTCACAGACGAATGTGTCGGAGACTAACGACTGTCACATTAGTTTATTTAGTGTTCATATTAATCTTACTGCCGAACTGGGCAAATTTATTTCAATAAAGTAGGTAATTTGACTTTCACGGCCAATAAAAAAAAACGCACAAAACACGGCGTAAACCTAGAAACGTTGCTAAGTTTTAATTGCTTGGCCCTGAAATTCAATGTACAATCATTTTGGAAGCCTTTATAGGGAGGTGAAAGACTGTTTTAGCCTTTAGCACTCGCATTAAAGTAGCTGAGGTGTTCTAAATAAGAATTGAGGTATCGCACAGTTTGCTACTTATTTGGTAGTCCGCAAATAAACCACAAGAGCCCGCGGATGAACCATCTCGAAGTTACTAGGCGTAATTTCGCTCAAGACACGGCGTAAACTTAGATTTTTTTTGTGATCAATTTGGTTTTGTTATTATTACTTGGGATGATTGACGTTTGTTCCGTTACTGTTACTCTTTATCATGTCGGTACATACTTTCCGCAATATTACTTATTGCGGATATGACAATTGCTATCAAGTTTGATGTATTTTTTTAGCATAATGTTTATATGTTTAAATATAGTATGAAGACTTGAAACGATAGGTGTTCATTATTTAAGACAGATTATTTAACTTTTACTACATAGAAGCTGATATTTATTTCCAATATATAAACGCACTTTCTCACCTACAAAGCGGAGACAGACAGGCTTTCTCCGGGTACTCCGGTTTTCCCGGTCACAATTTCATTCCAGCAACAATCTCCACTATAATTTCATTTCATCCGTCATTCATTTAATCATTGCCTCAGGGGAGTGCGACAGGCTTCGACAGCCGGAACAGTTCATATCCTTGCTGTTAGATGGGGATTTCATTCATTCCATTCCCTGACCCGGTCGGTCGACTGAAAGCAGGCCAAGGATTTTCACTTTCCAACCTCTGATTAATAATTTGGGGAGTGAAAATGCGTGTAGTATACACATATAGTTGGTAACATGGAAATAACGTAACTACATTAGGAATGTGTGATTATATATATTAATGATTTAGGCCATCAAGTACTAAAAGCCGTTCGAAGAACGGGTACTTCAGCTAGTAAATAAATAAATAAATAAATAAATAAATAAATAAATAAATCACAGTAACACAGGTTATCAGACAAATACCACCCCCACACACCTAAGTACACGGGACTAAATGGCTACGATGCCAAAAATCCCATAAAAGAATCATCAACAATAACGACTTCGTAGTGTGTTCGAATGCTGTTGTAACCTATTTCAGCTGCATAGGTGGCTGCTGATTGAAGACAGATGTACAGTACATCATGTCTTCCCTGTAATTCATAGTTTCATTTCAACATGTATGGTATATGGAAACGTTAACATAGGAAAAGAGCATCAATATGTGATTATCTTTCGTTACCGGTACCGGTAATTGCCACAGAACATGAGCTTCTAGCAGCCATTAGCGTACGGCGTCCAGAATTATTAGTCCAGGAGACTCTGGGAACGATTCCAGTTGTACTACAAAAGTACAAATATGACTAATGAAGATCAAACGTTCAGCCACTTTAACTTTATTTTAGGGACAGGTGACCTCGATATTCCGCCCTTCAAAACAACAATCGTCATCGTCTCTTTATTGTACTGTATTACAAATATTACTCTTTCAATTACCCTTTAAAATGATGCACTGGCTGCGTGGTGCAGCGGTAACGTTCTCGCCTGCTGTGTCCAAGGTTTCAGGATCGAATCCTGGTTTAGTCAGTTGTCATTCGAGGGTGCGTAAATAACAGGGAGCCGTGTCAGTAGATTCACTGGCAAGTTAAAGATTCCGCTCGGGGCAAAATATTCCGATACCCCCTACATCTCTAAAAGTCACAGTAGTTAAAATGGACGTAAATCCAATAACATTATTATTATCATTTAAAATGATTTACGGATATGAGCGAAGGTTTAGTGTTTGTATTAGGAATTTAAGAAAGCTATCCAGTCGGCCAACACAAATTGTGTGGGAAACAAGTATTTATACACGCCTGCCCCGTGGTGTTGGGGTAGCGTGCCTGCCTCTCACCCGGAGGCCCCGGGTTCGATCCCCGGTTCCGTCAGGGATTTTAAAACTGACGTGAGGGTTGGAACGGAGTGCACTCAGCCTCATGAGGACAATTGAGTAGCTGTCTGACAGTGAGACAGCGCCCCGATCACGAATATCAAGATTAACGGCCGAGGGGACCCGACGCGCTGATCACGCGTCACCCCAATATCTGCAGGCCAAATGGCTGGGCAGCGGTCGCTTGGTCGGCCTGTATAGTGCCAGGGGTTGTTTTTGACCTGAAAGAAATATTACATAAGATACTGTAGTTATCACAAAATAACTCGCCAATTAAGTACCCCCTTCCCCATTTTTAGCCTATTTTCAATTTTGAAAAAAAAAAAAAAAAAAAGGCTTATGAGATCACCTTTTGTCCGTGTGTGTGTGTGTGTGTGCGCGCGCGCGCGTGTGTGTGTGTGTGTGTGTGTAAGAGAGAGGTGTATGTGTGTCCCCTAATAACTTCTAAACGGTTGGAGCGATTTCAAACTCGGTAAGTTCATAGCACTATTCTGGCCGACCCCGACCGTGACATTCAAATTTTATTGTCTCTCACCAACCCAACATGGCGGCTGTGCGAAAATTTTCACCAGCATTTAATATCTCCGAAACTATTACCGATATCACCCTGGATATTTTACGGTGATAAAGGGAACTACTAGAAGTTCACCTATGTGACTCTTGAAAAACTGGTAACTACAAAACCAACATGGCGGCCAAGCGAAGTTGCGACGTTTAAATAGACGTTTCTCGCGATTTATCCAACCAAACGCAGTAAAACTTGGTACAGTAGATGTTTATACACATTGTAATGCACCGACATCCAACTTCGTTCATTTGTTTACATAACCACAAGATGGCGGCTGCACGAAATATTTAACCGGCATTCTATATCTCTGAAACTATTAGCGGTATCACCCTGAAATTTTGTACAGAGATAAAGGGCACTACTGGAAGTTAATCTATAAGATTTTCAAAAACTGGTTAACTACAAAACGAACATGGCGGCCAAGCGAATTTGAAAATTTAAATAGACCTTTCTCGCGATTTAATGTTCCAAACGCAATGAAACTTGGTACAGGAAATGTTTATACACATTGTAATGCACTGGTATCTAATTTATTTCAATTGATTTCATAACCTCAAGATGGCGGCTGTGCGAATTTTAAAATTAAGTTTTTATGTCTTGTGTCGTAATCATGCGATCGAAGTGAAAGTTTGAATAATGAACCAATGCAATAATTTCCCTTTAGTGGTACATGACTCTATGTCCTATATATTTAACAATCCAACATGGCGACCATCCGAAATATTTAGACGGCTCTGAATATCTACGAATCTATTATAGCAATCAAACTGAATATTTTTATGTTCATAGGGGCTATGAACATAAGTTCACCTATAGGACTTTCAATAACCTGATGATCACAAATCCAACATGGCGGCGACGCGAAGTATAAATATTCACATGGACGTTTCTCGCAATTTAACCATCTGAGTGCAATGAAACTTGGCACAGTAAATCCTTATAGGAATGTTAATCCACTGGTATCTAATTTATTTGAATTTTTTCCATAACCACGAGATGGCAATTGTGCGAAATTTTAAGATCTCCTTGTCAGTTCTTGTGTCCTAATCATGCGAGTGAAGTTTGAATGCTACACGTACACAATAATCTTCATGTAACAGTACATAACTCTAGGACCTACATATATATAAAATCCAACATGGCGACCATCCGAAATATTTAGTCGTTTCTCAATATATTGTACCCGATTGTCATCATGTGGACCATGTGTTCGTATCCCAACTAACTCACGGTCTTTCGAGGTATGGGACGTTCCTGCCCACCATACGACCACATGCTCAGGATTTGAGTCTACCAGGTAACTACTCTACAAGAAATACACAACATTTTCCTAAAAATGAACTATTTACTGGTCTAAAATCATGGCTATACAACAAATACAAATAAAGGACAAATTATATTTAAATCCCACAAACAAAAATAGGGTTATTCTGTGAGCTTTCTTCTTAAAATAGTGCTACACTGCACTCAAATCTAATTCTAGCATCCTGTCAATGATATTTTCAGACTTCCATGGGTTTCCATAGTATTCATCATGTGACACAATTTTAGTTAATGGGAGTATCATAACACAAAAATCACATATCACATAAAAATGATATTAATAAAACATTACTCCGTTTCTTATGGCATTTACCTTGATTAGCATGAATTCATTATTTTCTGCAATCATTAACAAATATTTGTTGTGTCGTGTGAATCATCTTCCTTCTTTCCATCCATATGAACGCTTTAAGAAAAGTGGTACTTATCCCTTCCAAAATAAACATGGATAGAATATTTTATAGTTTCACCATATAACGATTTTCTGGGTCTTGCCGGACTTATCATCGTTACAAATGTGTCATGTTCTGGGAAAACACATACCCGTCTGCATAAATTAGCAGGAACTGGCAAAATGCACTCTAAAGAAGATGCCTACATTATTTTGGTTCAGCTTTCCTCCTCAGAGAATAACTGAGCCTAATATTATCTGATTTCTATGACCCAACAACGTATGTGAGTTTCAACACACCGTTCATTTCAATTGGCATCATCATAACACTCATATCTTAATTGCATATTGAAATATCGAGATTCCTCAGTGTCCTATTGTGACTCTAATTTCCAAGGGACCGGTCGAACGACCTTCCTCCCCCTCAGCAGGCAATAAAATTCGTTCCAGCTGGCTAGTCAAGATGGCTGCCGCAGAAGTGGTCTATGACCACTCCTCTCTCTGCCGTCAAGGTCAAGTTTGTTTACAAATTGCAGTACTGGAGTAACGCTAAGTGTGGCTCCTAAGTAATTGAGTCATTTAAATATTTAACACCTATCTTTATAGTGTCTTGGGCTCAACTGGCTCCTTAATTAACATTCATGGCTGGGGTGTAATTCTAGTGATAGCCTTGCCGTTCTATGGTGACTACTAGTGGCTTTAGACGCGCATCATAGTGAAAATCCACGATTTTCACCAGCAGCTGTCAATAAAATATAAGGAAAATCTGCGTTTCCTAAGCGACGAATATGATCCTTACCTCTCAGGGTAGGTCATTATACACACATGCTCACTGCGTCTCGACGGACGTCATTAGTGGCCATAATTCATTCAAGCGTTGGATACAGACAGGCTCTGTCCAATTCGCTGCAAATAATACAGTATGCTCCAGGGCGATACTACTCGTAGATTTAGCCAACTTCTCACCTAACGCGCAAGCTATACTAGTTTGGTCCCCGCAATATTTATTTACGTAAATCACTGGATTCTACGTTAATTCTGCACGCTTACACGCGGCTCAAACAATACTTCACATAGATGACTCAATTATTAAGGCACCCGCGTTCTCTCTGTCATACCACTTAAGCCAAAGCTTTACATAGCTCCTAACAAAATGTATAAATTTACTGGCTTACTTTACTTTAATGGTCCTCGAACATAATCCTAAGGATTGACCATATCAAATATTCATTCACATTTCATTGACACTGAAAAAGCTCTCGTATTTCTCTATATTCCATGTTACTCTCTTACTGTTTACTAAAATACAGTATCTTTATATTAGACATGACACTATTTGAACATTATTTAGGCCAAAAATGCCTATTACTTTACTGTTGCCGACCCCATAATATTATTATTATTATTATCATTCATTTAACGTTACCGTTACATCCATCACTATTTTTGCCTGAATGGCCTTAAACAAATCACCTTCCAAGCCATATTTTATTCAAGATGAGTGGTGAAAACTCGTTCAGTAAGTGACTATTACATCTTATTCTCAAAGTGATGCATCGCTATATGGTGAACTATTTAGTTATAATGACATTATAAAATGGGTACTCACTTTTTCCTCTTTGCTTCAGCTTTAGCGCTACCATGACGCTTGATTTAAGCCATCATGTTATCCTTTACACAACATTTAGATTCACACACTTTCCACATGATACACATATTTTTATCAGTGGCCTTTATCACTGCTACACACTGCATATTAATCACTATACACATGAACACTTTTAAATCACTATTACACAATTTATGTACATTTATCCACTACTTCACATGTTGATCCTTAAATTGGACTTCTCCTACGCCTGATCTCAGAGATGCGATGCAATTTTGGCAACCGCTGGTCTCCGTGAAAATCTAACAGCGTTTTACGGACGTTCGATCCTCGTTCCCTGCAATCTTGTTCAGCTCAGTATCCAGATTAGGTGGCAATGATTTCCAAGCTCCCATCATTGTAGTGATCCTGATGATGATGTCATATAATTCTGACAATACCTCCCGGTATAAGAACTGTTCAAAAACATTATAAGTTCCTTTTTCGCTGTGGCGAATTTATATTTGCGTCAGATAATAGGCAAATATCTGTATTGATTTACTTTCGACGCGCTTCATGATTACTTATGAAGCTTATAACTTGCTTCTATTGTTCATCAACGGCGGCGCGTTGATACTTTAACATTTGGCGCGCTACTAGCAGCGTCTTAGTTACGTGTATACTGTAGAATAACTCTAGGCGAACTGGCGGTGACTGGAGAACAACTGTAGAACAACTGGCTTGGCTTGCCTTACTCCCCCTATATAAAGGTTTCTCGTACAAAATAGTCCACTGGACACATGAGAGCGACTCCTTTCTTGAAATAATACCTCTTCAGCCGAAATGACATCTACATCTTGTTTATTTAGGTGTGGAGGTTTCAAAAACATTCGCGTGCCGGCGATCGCTTCGGCCAATTAATTACAATTAATTGCCTTAGTTCAGCGCGTGGGGACGCCATCGTGGTAATTCCCCGTTTACTGGTCACAAAGTCACTGCTCTCGAGCGTAGGCTAGGTTGTAATTCGTTCATTTGGAGATATAGGCCTTAATTTAGGTGAAAAACCACTCCTAAATTACCTCTCCGTGAATATATTCACCTGGGTGTATATTTCAATGCATTTCAATGCTCCACTTGTCTGTAATTAATTAATTAATTAATTTCCGTGAGCCATCATCCCTACTCTAAGTTTCACCGTTGTCAAGCGGTGGATACCCGGGTCATTAATTTTGAGCTGTCTTCCTGCTCCAGACGTAAATAGTACGGTCGGCGCCTAAGCTCTCCGCCCACTTGCTAAGGGTAATTTGTAAAACTTCAAACTGGCCTCCTCTCATTCTCGTATGCTCTGAAAATGTATATTTCCTTGCATTTGGCTACAGTTTTTCATCTTAAATTGCTATGATATTCACCTATAGATCGTGAAATCACGCTACATTATTATATGTCAGTATACCTCTCATTGCTCTTTGGGTTCCCTGTAATTACTCCCCCGCAGAGATCAATGGTTCGACTCTAGGCATAACCATGTGCCTGGTCTTCTCTGATGAGACCTGAGTTCGATGCCAGACTGCCGTGACTGATTGGGCACAATATATGAATCTATTTCAGCAATCAAACTGAAATTTTGTATGTAGATAGAGGCAATTAACATAAGTAGGTTATATGAAAATAGGCTGTATAGTTCTTCACGGAACTACGTGTTATACATAAAAGCGTGTTATTTAGTGATAGAAATATCTTATGTAATATTTGTTCAGGTTAGGGTGTTTAAATACTTGTTTCCCGCTTGATGTAATTGGGCCCAATTTGTGTTGACCGACTGGAAAGTGCTCTTTAATAGAATTAGACAACACTGAAAATCGCTTTTAATACTTCAATGTGTTATCACTAGGGCTCGGATTTTTAGGTAAATACATATATTTTTTATGTAAATACATATTTTAGGCTTTTATCTATAAATACATAAACTCCTACTTTTCACTTATTAGCATATAAAAGGACATAATATTTACATTTTTTAAAATCTTTCAGTTTGTTGCATTTTTGTTCTGTGTTACTTCAACGGGGAAAGAACCTGCGAGCTATCTAATCTTCATGCAGAGCGTATATCAGCTTGCAACTGTGTTATTCATAACTTGTCGCCCCGTGCCACTCACTGTGGAAGCCAGAGATTTCCTTGTCCATAGCCATATTTCCCCCAGCTACCTGGAACCAGTGTCACTCACATGCAGTTCATTTCTGGCACTGTGAAGTGTAAGGCAGTTCTACGATGCCTAAAGGAAAAACAACTACAAGTTATCGTGTGTTGCAGAATTTAAAGATAATTTTACTTCTGATGGGGGCGTTATGTTCTGCCAACCATGTGGGAAAGCAATCAAGGCTGAACAGTGATCTCAGGTTACACAACACCTCCAGGGCAAGAAACATATTGCCGCAGTTTCACGCCTTCAGAATAAGTGTTTCGCGACAATCGTCGGTCATTTGTGATGGACAACCTGAAGATGTATCTCGTTGCGTATTGTAATGCATAAATTGCATTCGTGAGTACTGCATATTGTTTATATTCACATTAATAAACTAAATTATAATTAAATATTTTTACTTTTTTGTCACATATTTCAGGTATTTTATTACATAAAAAATAAATATTTTCCCGATTTTTAGCACCTAAAAATCCGAGCACTAGTTATCACATTATTTAATAACTCTAATTCTACAATAAATTGATATCACGTTGACCCCGATATTTTCGAGAAGTTTCATTCTATTTCGTCATGTGTGCTATGATATAGGATGTACTGTAGATTGATATATGGACAAGAATATTCGTTGTTAGCACTTTAAATGAAATGTTGCCGAAAGTTGTAAACTATCTCTTACGTATTTACATATTATGTGCAATGAGTATTGATGGAATTGTGTGAATGTATCGACATTATCCATATTCATGCAAATAATGCAAATATTTAAATGGACAAAACAGTCCACATGATCTTTCGAAAGGGTGGTAGAGTTGCAGCCTGTGACAAAATATATCATGATGAAGTCCCGTTGAAAATAGTTAATCATTTTAACTATTTAGGAATTAACGTCTGGGAACACATGTACGAAATACATTGAAAATCGAACTATGGCAGCAATAATAGCAATGAATGATGTCAAGTTTCTCAGAAGGATGTCCATAGAAACGGCCATGAAGCTATTCTTTAGCAAGATAATACCCAACGTGACCTACGGAATTGAGTTATTCTGGGATCTCATGAATGATAAAAACAACCTCAAGAAAATTGAGAAAGTTAAATCGACTTTTCTCAAGAAGATTCTTTGTGTATCTAGATACACACTATCCAGGCTGACTTATGAGCTTACTAGAGAACCTTTTCTAATATAACAGCTCCGTTTGAAGAAGTTAATACCGTATACAGGAGCCTATCAATAATTAATAGGCGAACTTAAAGAAAAGCGTGATGCAATTTGGATGGAATTTTACGGAACTGATGCGGTGCTGAACCCAGAATGGAAAGGACCAGATTATGAACTGCGTCACATCTGGACACGCTACGCAGTGCACGGATTCCACTTCAGAGTGTGTGTGGGACCAACTTACCACACTCCAGGTAAAGAGTGTATTATTTTCTAAGATGTGTGGGAAGCATTGTCAAGACATCATGCACTGATGTGAACGACGGTTATCACTAAAGATTTTGAGTAGTAACAAAGAACTGTAGAACAGGATTGTGGATAATCAATTTTATGTTTTATTCCTTGCACACTATGCGCAATAAAATTATTATTTTAAATGTATTTAACATGTTTTGTGAAACTGAAGTGATGCTATTATCAATAGGGTTCTATGTTTAAAGGTACTTGAATTTGCAATTTGCTACGGCTTTTGTTGGCAAAACTGCTAGCTATTTAGGTGAAAGGCAAGCGGAACCCGACCAATGAAATGCTTCGATTTAGGAACGTTTTTAGGTAGATTTCATTAAAAAGCTAACTATTGCAATGGGTCCCATGTTTCGACTTCCGGAAAATTTCGACATATCTTCGCGTTTCACATCCCCCAGACCCCAAAACCACCGTCAGTTCAAAAGTTTATACATAATTTATGTATATATGTATCTATATATACATATATATATTATTATTATTTCCGATTATTCCCCTTCAGGAGAGCGTGAGAACTTGAGCCAATCACAGCTTCACTTCCTTTTCCTCTCTTCTTTTCTTCCCAAAACCTCTTCATTAGTTCACTGTGCTTTTTCTTCCTTTCCTCTGTCCATTTTTTCCCTGATGTATCTTTCCTTGAAACTTGTACAATTTTCGTGTTTCTGATTTTATTTCTAAATTGTTCTCTGTCCTTAATGTCGTCTTCAGAGATTTTAAGTAATTCCATGTCTTCATGTACTTCTTTAATCCAACTGGTCTTTAATTTACTTGCATTCACGATATTGAAAATCTTCTTAGTGAGTCTGTTCTCATCCATCCTATATATGTGTCCATAGAACTGCAGACGTCTCTTCCTAAATTTATCTACAATGGTGTCTGTATTTTCATAAAGTTCCTTTGTTGGTCTCCTGACCCAAATTCCATTACGGAAAACAGCGCCATGGATTTTCCTAAGAATTTTTCGTTCCTGTTTCTCAATATCATGAATTCTTGTCATTCCTCTAATGACGGTTGTTTCTGCCGCGTACAAGGCTTCAGGCAAGACAACTGTGTTATAATGGCGCAATTTTGCATTGCGAGATACTGCTCTTTTGTTATAATGATTCCATGTCAGCTTGTACGCCTTCTGCAATTTTACTATTCTATCTGCATTAGAAATTGTGTTCAATCCTGTGGGTTGGATGGCTTCTCCTAAATATTTGAAGTGAGTGACCTGCGAGATTTTTCCATATTGCGTTCGCAAGGCGATGTTTCCTGTTGATTTGGTATCCATATACTGTGTTTTTTCATAGGAAATATCAAGTCCCGTTTTACTGGAGATTTCATGTAGTTTCTCTAGCGCTAATATGGCTTCATCCTTGTTGTTTGTTAAGATGGCCAGATCATCTGCAAAGGCCAAGCATTTCACAGTGACTCTTTTCCCTTTCTCCTTTCCAATTTGGATACCTTTCACATGCTTTTCCCATTCTGTGATGATTTTGTCCAGTACGATGTTGAACAAGAGTGGTGATAAACCATCCCCTTGTCGAACTCCAGTATGTATTGCAAAAGAGTTAGAGATTTCTCCCATGAATTTCACCTTTGAGGTAGTTCCCAATAATGTTTCCTGGATGATGGCCCTCGTCTTCCTGTCAACTCCTAATTCTTCTAGTCTGTTAAACAAGGTTTGTCTGTCAACCGAATCGTAAGCCTTTTTGAAATCCACAAATGTGACTGTAGTGTTCCTGCATCGTCGGATGTGCAGTATGGTCTTGAGGTTCCAGATCTGCTCAATACAGGACCTTCCCTTCCTGAAACCTGCCTGATATTCTCCAATATGGTGGTCCACCTGTGGCTCGAGTCGATTCAGCAAAGCTTTAGAGAGAATTTTATAAGCGACTGGAAGAAGCGAAATTCCTCTATAATTATTCGGATCAGTTTTGCTTCCCTTCTTATGGAGTGGGTGTATCAAAGCACTCTTCCATTCTTTTGGGATTTTCTCTGTTTTCCAGACATCTGATATTATTCTGTGAATTTTTGGTGTTATGTGTTCATGATCCAATTTCCAAACTTCTGCAATAAGTCCATCTTCACCAGGGGCTCTATTGTTTTTTAATGACTTGATTATGTCCACTATTTCTTCATGTGATGGTGGAAGTGAATCAAGGTTGGGCACTGGTTTTGCAAATTGAAGTTGTTCAGAAGGTGCTTCGCAATTAAGGAGTGTACTGAAATATTTAGCTAGAATTTCACAATTATTGCTCGTATTTGTTTCCAGAGATCCATCAGGTCGTTGGAAGCATAAACTAGGGGGTTGAAAGCCTGCTATATTTTCTCTAAAGGTCTTGTAAAAATTTCTGGTGTTGTTCTTTGTGAAGTCCTGTTCTATTTCATTTAGCCTATTATTATCATAATTGAGCTTTTCTCGGCGAATAATTTTAGAAGTGTTTTTCCGAACCTGCACAAATTCTTGCCATTTTTCTGTTGTTTTATGGCTATTGAAATTATTCCATGCTTTAAACCTATATTCAATAGCATGATCGCATGTGATGTTCCACCACCTATGTTTTCTCTTTCTCGGAGGTTGACCGAATTTTATTGCTTGTTTCATTTTCTCTGCAAGTTCAGACCAGCTCGTGGTATCCATTTGACGGATTTCTTCAATGATGTTCATCTTGTTGAATTCAAGGTATTCTGGATCAGTTCGGAAAAGCTGGGTTCCCCTTATCCTTTGTCTGTTGGGTTGAAATTTTACCTTGATTTGTAGTAAATGATGATCTGAGTCAAAGAATCCTCTCCTGGTTTTCACATTAAGGACTTCTTTAGCGTTCCTTCTAGAGATAGCAACGTGGTCAATCTGGAATTCTCCAAGTGTTTCATTGGGGGATATCCATGTTGTTAATTTACACGTAGGCTTCTGGAATTGTGTTGACATAATTTGGAGATTGAAATTTTGACAGAAGCTTATAAGGTGTTCACCATTTTTATTGGTTCTGCTATGAGCAGTGTATGGTCCTGTAATTCTCCTATATTTCTTTTCTTTTCCTAACTGACCATTAAAATCCCCCAGTAGAATCTTGACATGATGTTTGGGAATTTTGTTCGTGATTTCCTCCAGAAGTTCCCAGAAGTCTTCTATTACCTGAGGGTCTTTCCTGTTGTAGTCATTCGTTGGTGCATGCACGTTAATCAGTGTGTATACCTTGTTTCCCGATTTTATTGAGAGTGTTGAGAGTCTTTCTGATGGTGAAGTAAAATCAATTACTGAATCTGTGACGGACTTGCTAACCGCAAAACCTGTGCCAAATTGTCTTGGTCCTGTGTTGATCTGCACTGCAGGTTTTCCTTTATAGAGCCTGTAATTCTCAGAATCAAAGTGATTTTCATCTGTAAATCGTGTTTCCTGCAATGCCAAAATTTTGATGCTGAATTTATCAAGCGTGTTCGTTAGATGTTTGAGTTTCCCAGGCTTAAGCAAAGTGTTCACATTAAGTGTACCTATGAAACACTTTCGTTTAGGTCGAAGAGGTTTTGAGAAGCTCCGATCCTTCTCTACATGACATGTCTGGTCTCCCAGAATCCTATGACCAGAACAGGGATCCAATCTATTGACTGGGGCCTGGGGTAGTGGAATCTTTTCCTGTCGTTCTGCCATGGTTGCTTCAAGTTGAAGATTGTTTGTGGTGATCTCCGATGGAGATCACAAGATTTTAAGACTTAATTGTTGAGATTAAGCCGTACTTCGAACAGCCGCACCAACTAGGTGAACAGACGCTGCTCACTAGCCGCTGGATGCCAGAACAGACACTAGTGAGTTGGATATATGGACATCCATATACCTTTTACTCTTATCAACCCCGAGCACTGGGGTGCCTCCTCCGCCTCATACGCTGTACTGAAGTCCATCTTCTCCACCGTATTCGCCGTTGAGGTCTTCACTACTAACCCTGAGCTTGGGCCCTCCATATTTGTAACCCCTGGAGAGAGGGTGTCCCAGCATTATAAAGCCCCCAGGAGTTGGGCTACCTGTTGGTCCGCGGGTTCTATTGGGGGGTATTTGAACCAACCCTACAAACTGTAGGGTTCCCCTATCCGCCACCTGGGGACGCGCTCTCTAGAGGTTACAGGTTCCCCCGATATATATATATATATCAGTTTCTTGTGGACACGATAACTGCCGTAATTTTGTACCAATCACTTTGAATTTTTTACATAATATGTATCCCTATAAAATCTCAGTCGAGTTCGTTAATGGGCAATATCGGTCGAAGGGGGTGAAAATGGGGGGCTTTTTTTTCGAAAAAGTGAAATTTCGCTATAACTCTCTTAATACGTGAAATATCGAATCCAAAGTTCATAATATGTATCGGATAAGTGCCAAAAATTTATGTCAAATAAGTTTTTTGATAGCACCAACCATTGACCAAAGGGGTGGAAAAAAGTGTTTTTTTCGGGAAACATTAATCATATCTCTCTTAATAGGCACAATATCAAAACCGTACAAAATGGACAATATTCCTCCAATAATTACCTAAAACTTTTGTCTGAAAGAATTTTTGATATGACCCACCATTACGCCACGGGGTGAGCAAAATGATTTAAATGATAAGAAAATGCCGAGTGCCAAGAGAGGTTGCCATGACAACTTTACTTTTAATTGATAAGGGATGAGCCATCAGCAGTTGCTATGACAACGCCACTGCACGAGATAACATTCAGTTTTCCATCTGTCTGTGGGAAGCGACTTCGGTATCCGAACTGGTAGCATGCTGAACTTCTATGCCCAAGGTCGCGGGTTCAAACCCGGCTGAAGTCGTCGGATTTACTAAGAGCGCTAAAAAAACCTGAGTTTGCTTTCCTTCGGAGGGGAAGTTCCAACGTTCGTTGCGAGTTGATGGTTCCGGTGGCATCTAGTAGCCAAGTTCACAGCTAGGTGTCGTTGATGGTAGTATTTTAGGTAGATTTCATTAGAAAGCTAACTATTGCAATGGGTACCATGTTTCGACTTCCGGAAAATTTCGACATATCATCGCGTTTTACATCCCCCAGACACCAAAACCACCGTCAGTTCAAAAGTTTATATATAATTTATGTATATATATATATATATATATATCAGTTTCTTGTGGACACGATAACTGCCGTAATTGTGCTCCAATCACTTTGAATTTTTTACCGAATATGTATACCCATAAAATCTCGGTCGAGTTCGTTACTGGGCTAAATCGGTCGAAGGGGATGAAAATGGGGACTTTTTTCGAAAAAATGAAATATTGCTATAACTCTCTTAATATGTGAAATATCGAATCCGTTCAAAGTTCATACTATGTGTCGGATAAAGCCCAAAAATTTATGTTTGAAGAGTGTTTTTATAGCACCAACCATTGACCAAAGGGACGGGAAAAAGTGGGTTTTTCGGGAAACATTAATCATATCTCTCTTAATAGGCACAATATCAAAACCATACAAAATAGACAATATTCCCCTAATAATTACCTAAAACTTTTGTCTGAAAGATTTTTTGATATCACCCACCATTACGCCAAGAGATGAGAAAAATGATTTCGGAATTATAAAAAAATGCCAAGAGCTATCAGTGGTTGCCATGGCAACACTACTAAATTGATGAGGGATGAGCCATCAGACGTTGCCATGACAACGCACTTGCGCGAGATCAGATTCAGATTTCCATCTGACTAACTGTGAAGCGGCTTCGGTGACGTAACTGGTAGCATACTGAACTTCTATGCCCATGGTCGCGGGTTCAAAGCCGGCCGAAGTCGTCGGATTTTCTAAGAGCGCTAAAATCCCTCAGTATGCTTTCCTTTGGAGGGGAGGTTCCAACATTCGTTGCGAGTAACTGATTGCGGTGGCATCTAGTAGCCAAGTTCACAGCTAGGTGTCGTTGACGGTAGTATCTGGTAGCAACATTAGGAACTACTGCTTGAAATTGAGCGTCTGCATTCCTTACCTGAATTACAGACTAATACAGCCATCACAATTCACACCGTTTATCAGACAGTTTCTACACTCACCCAAAGTACACGGGGTTACTTGACCGCGTTATCGCAGCCCCTAAACTGAGGAACCAACCAACATCTCTGCGGGAGATATAATTTTGCGTGAAGAAGTAACAGACCGTTACATAGTTACACAACAGTGTCGAAACCTTGTATAAGGACAGTGTGACCACAAGTATAACAAGATGTTCAGCAAAGAACATATAGCCTACTCTCTCCTAAATGTATGGGTATCTTTATGACTCTTTGTCCTCATCCCTAAAACAATCACCCCAACCACAATGTATTGTTTGTTTTCTTTTATATTGATAATAAGCCAGTAAGTGTCAAGATCAATATTATATACTTTATGATGATTGAATAACAAAACTACTAACTTATTGTAATGCATTCACGTCCGTTAATCTCTATATTAAGCCAGCCTGCAAAATTAAGAATCTTCCGCCCCAATCATCTTCCGCCCCAATCACAGTAGGTGGTGCTGCGACCTATCAGTGAATTAATCTTTATCTTGTACGCCTATGCACTGCCATCGTAATGTACTACGATGGCAGTGTTCTATGGGTGTTGAATGAGTAGGCAGTTTAAAGTAGCCAAGAGGGAGGCGATCCAGCTGGCAGTGTTTAAAGGTATTCGGAGCGCGATCGTGGCTAATAGTTGAACTACCAGTATTACAAAATTGCCATACTTCAGGAGGCCAGCTCAGGCATTTACACAGCGTTATGTTTGGAACAATATTACCCACATAACCCACAAGAGGACAGCACCGTACAGAGGCATTAAGAAGGCTGTGGTTAATGACAACGTGTATCTAGTTCTTCTATTCTCCTTTTTCTAATGTCTTCTGTTTATGTGCGATGCTGGGACTGTGATTTTATTAATATACGAGTGTATACTTTATCCTCTCCTTTGAGCTAAATGACATTTTATTCAGTATCTGTGGGAAAAGCTCGTGCACATCATTTGTAAAAGAATTCAAGAAAAAAAAACCTAACTGTGGCAGTATTCGATCCCCAGTCAACTGCGTGTCAGACTAACATGCTAGCCCAGAGCTAACCGTATCCATGACGTCAGATGTTCTTAACTGACATATTAGATACAAACTGTTGGCAAATAATGACTTTAAATAAACGATTTCTTCACTGCAGTACATCTTCATTAAAGATCATTTCATACAAAGTTTATATTATTGTATCAGTACGGTATATCACATACAACATACTAAAATTACTGAAATATAAGACAGGCACATGAGGACAGCTGCCATCTTGTCGTGTGACACAAACGGCTCAGCTCTTTTAAGCCACTCATACTGTATAATATTATAATATTTAATTATAATAAATAACGGATCACGACCTTCAGGATAGCTTAAACCCCCCTAGGCTCGATAATCGGAATTGGTGGGTCTTAAGCTATTTATTAAAATGGTTGCATAATTCACACGGCCGCCATCCTGAAATGGCATGGCCGATGACCTTGACTTTGGGTGAAAGACGCGTCCTATATAAAGGTATGTTGTCACCAAATTTGGTAGAGATCGGATGATTAGTTTAGCCGTAATTTGATTTTACGTTTTGAACATTTGAGTGGCCGCCATTCTGTTTTGGTAAAGATGGCGGCGATATAAAGTATGACACTGAGGTGTCCTTTACTAGTGCTACCTCTGTACCAAATTTCGTTCAATTCGGTTTCACCGTGTTCGAATTGATAGGGGGGGACAGACATTCAGAGTACACACACTCACACACACACAGACACACACACACACACACAGACTCACACACACACATACACACACACACACACACACACACACACACACACAGACTCACACACACACATACACACACACAGACAGACACACTTTTTTCGCCCTGTGTTGATCTCATAAGTCTACTTTCATTTTTTGCAAAAATCGAAAGTAGGCTAAAAATGGACTCCAAATGACAAGAAGGTTACCGTCATCATAAGACAATAAAATGTTTAAAATATGCATAAAATGACGAAAAACAAAGTTAATTAATCTCCAATTATAAAATACTTTCACGCAACAAATGAGGTCTGATCCTTCTACGAAAACCTGCATATTCTGCCTATTTTCGCCTATCCCCAAGTTTGTCCGGTGAAATCTACCTCCGCCTTCCGGCGTGCCGAGAGGACTTTTTTGTATTGGTGTAGCGAATATCATTACGCATCCGGTTGTGCATGACTCTAGTTTCACCACATCGTGTTGCAGTAACTAGCATTTTTGGCTGTCACCCCTGAGGTCCAGGCTCAATTCCTGGCTCTGCCAATAAATTGAATTATGGTCCGACTGCTGGAACAGGGTGCACTCAGCCTCATGAGACAGAAGTGAGAAGAGGTGAGATCGATTCCTACCCCAGCCATTCTAGAACTTGTTTTCTGTAGTTGCCTATTTCTTCTCAAGGCATATGCTCGGATGTTACCTAATATAAGCCTACGGTCACCTCCTACCCGATCCTATCCTCAATTGCAAATTCACACAATAGTACAGTCATCACGATGACAGTTTATCAGATAGTTTCCGGACACATCCAGATACTTGGGAATAAATGACCATGATGCCGCAAGCCCCTAAATGAATCAACAACAACAACAACAACAACAACAACAACAACAACAACAACAACAACAACAACAACAACAACAACAACAACAACAACAACAACAACAACAACAACAACAACAACAACAACAACGACGACGACGACGACGACGACGACGACGACGACGACGACGACGACGACGACGACGACGACGACGACGACGACGACGACGACGACGACGACGACGACGACGACGACGACGACGACGACGACGACGACGACGACGACGACGACGACGACGACGACGACGACGAAAACAACGAAAACGAAAACAACGAAACAAAAAAAAAAGAAAAAAAGAAACAAAAAAAAAAGAAAAAAAGAAACAAAAAAAAAAAGAAAAAAAGAAACAGAAACCAGAAAATATGAACAACGTTTGCTATGTATTAGATGTTAGTTATTGTTGCTTTAAGGAGTAGAACATCGAGGTCATCTGCCCCGAAGCAAAATTCGTAGTTTGTAAAATAGTAATGACAGTACTAGTTGTATTAAGGTACTGTACTGTACTTAGTAAGAACCAATATTATAAATACTAATGTAGGACATTTTTTAAGGTACACCCATAACTGTTGCTTTATTAGGTAGATTTCATTAGAAAGCTAACTATTGCAATGGGTACCATGTTTCGACTTCCGGAAAATTTCGACATATCTTCGCGTTTTACATCCCCCAGACCCCAAAACCACCGTCAGTTCAAAAGTTTATATATAATTTATGTATATATGTATATATATATATATATATATATATATATATATCAGTTTCTTGTGGACACGATAACTGCCGTAATTTTGCACCAATCACTTTGAATTTTTTACATAATATGTATCCCTATAAAATCTCGGTCGAGTTCGTTAATGGGCAAAATCGGTCAGATGGGGTGAAAATGGGGGGATTTTTTCGAAAAAGTGAAATATCGCTATAACTCTCTTAATACATGAAATATCGAATCCCTTCAAAGTTCATAATATGTGTCGGATAAGTGCCAAAAATTTATGTCAAATAAGTTTTTTGATAGCACCAACCATTGACCAAAGGGGTGAGAAAAAGTGTTTTTTTCGGGAAACATTAATCATATCTCTGTTAATAGGCACACTATCAAAACCGCACGAAGTGGACAATATTCCTCCAATAATTACCTAAAACTTTTGTCTGAAAGAATTTTTGATATGACCCACCATTACGCCACGGGGTGAACAAAATGATTTAAATTATAAGAAAATGCCAAGTGCCAAGAGAGGTTGCCATGACAACTTTACTTTTAATTGATAAGGGATGAGCCATCAGCAGTTGCTATGACAACGCCACTGCACGAGATCACATTCAGTTTTCATATGTCTGTGGGAAGCGACTTCGGTATCGGAACTGGTAGCATGCTGAACTTCTATGACCAAGGTCACGGGTTCAAACCCGGGTGAAGTCGTTGGATTTACTAAGAGCGCTAAAAAACCTGAGTTTGCTTTCCTTCGGAGGGGAAGTTCCAACGTTCGTTGCGAGTTGCAGATTGAGGTGGCATCTAGTAGCCAAGTTCACAGCTAGGTGTCGTTGACGGTAGTATTTTAGGTAGATTTCAATAGAAAGATAACTATTGCAATGGGTACCATGTTTCGATTTCCGGAAAATTTCGACATATCTTCGCGTTTCACATCCCCCAGACACCAAAACCACCGTCAGTTCAAAAGTTTATATATAATTTATGTAATATATGTATATATGTATATCAGTTTCTTGTGGACACGATAACTGCCGTAATTTTGCACCAATCACTTTGAATTTTTTACCGAATATGTATATCCATAAAATCTCGTACGAGTTCGTTACTGGGCTAAATCGGTCGAAGGGGATGAAAATGGGGGACTTTTCTTTCGAAAAAATGAAATATTGCTATAACTCTCTTAATATGTGAAATATCGAATCCGTTCAAAGTTCATACTATGTGTCGGATAAAGCTCAGAAATTTATGTTTGAAACGTTTTTTGATAGCACCAACCATTGACCAAAGGGGTGGGAAAAAGTGGTTTTTTCGGGAAACATTAATCATATCTCTGTTAATAGGCACAATATCAAAACCGTACAAAATGGACAATATTCTCCTAATAATTACCTAAAACGTTTGTCTGAAAGAATTTTTGATATGAGCCACCATTGCGCCAAGGGATGAGAAAAATGATTTCGGAATTATAAGAAAATGCCAAGAGCTATAAGTGGTTGACATGGCAACACTACTAAATTGATGAGGGATGAGCCATCAGACGTTGCCATGACAACGCACTTGCGCGAGATCAGATTCAGATTTCCATCTGACTAAGTGTGAAGCGGCTTCGGTGACGTAACTGGTAGCATGCTGAACTTCTATGCCCAAGGTCGCGGGTTCAAAGCCGGCCAAAGTCGTCGGATTTTCTAAGAGCGCTAAAAATCCCTCAGTAAGCTTTCCTTTGGAGGGGAAGTTCCAACGTTCGTTGCGAGTTGCTGATTGAGGTGGCATCTAGTAGCCAAGTTCACAGCTAGGTGGCGTTGACGTTAGTATCTGGTAGCAACATTAGGAACTACTGCTTGAAATTTAGCGTCTGCATTCCTTACCTGAATTACAGACTAATACAGCCATCACAATTCACACCGTTTATCAGACAGATTCTACACTCACCCAAAGTACACGGGGTTATATGACCGCGTTGTCGCAGCCCCTAAACTGAGGAACCAACCAACATCTCTGCGGGAGATATAATTTTGCGTCAAGAAGTAACAGACCGTTACATAGTTACACATCAGTGTCGAAACCTTGCATAAGGACAGTGTGACCACAAGTATAACAAGTAGTTCCGTGAAGAACTGTACAGCCTATTTTCATATATCCTGCTCATGTTAATTGCCTCTATCAACATACAAAATTTCAGTTTAATTGCTGTAACAGATTTGTAGATATTGAGAACCGTCTAAATATTTCAGATGGTCGCCAGGTTGGATTTTTATTTTTGTACTATTATATTAAGATTATTGTGTACGTGTGGTATTCAAACTTCAATCGCATGATTAGAACACAAGAAGTAAAAACGAGATTTTAAAATTACGCACAGCAGCCATCTTGTGATTATGCAAACAATTGAAATCAATTAGATGCCAGTGGATCAACATTTGTGTAAGCATTTAACGTGCAACGTTTCACGGCACTCGGATAGTTAATTCGCGAGAAACGTCCATTTAAATATTTATACTTCGCGTCGCCGCCATGCTGGATTCGTGCTCACCAGGTTACTGAAAGTCCTATAGGTGAACATATGTTCATAGTCTCTATGAACATAAAAATTTCAGTTTGGTTGCTGTAAAAGATTCATAGATATTGAGAACCGTCTAAATATTACGGAAGCTTGCCATTTAGGATTGTTATATGTATAGGCCATAGAGTTATGTACCATTCAAGGACACTTATTGCCTAGGTCCATTATTCAAACTTTCACTTCGATCGCATGATTACGACACAAGAAATAAAAACTTAATTTTAAAATTTCGCACAGCCGCCATCTTGAGGTTATGTAAACAATTGAATTAAATTAGATGGCAGTACATTACAATCTGCAAAATCATTTACTGTACCACATTTCACTGCGCTCAGAGAGTTAACTCACGAGAAAAGTCTATTAAAATATTTCAAATTCGCTTGGTCGCCATGTTCGTTTTGTACTTTACAGGTTTATGAATTATACATAGGTAAACTTGTATCAGTACCATTTTATCACCGTACAAAATTGCAGGGTGATATCTGTAATAGTTTCGGAGATATAGAATGTCAGTGAAATATTTCGCACAGCCGCCATTTTGAGGTTATGTAAACAATTGAACTAAATTAGACTCCAGTGCATTGCAATGTGTATAAATATTTGCTGTACCAAGTTTCATTACGTTTGGATAGTTAAATCGCGAGAAAAGTCTATTTAAATATCTCAAATTCGCTTGGCCGCCATGTTGGTTATGTAGTAACCAGGTTTTTGAAAGTCTCATAGGTGAACTTCTAGTAGTTCCCTTTATCACCGTACACAATTTCAGGGCGATATCCGTTATAGTTTCGGAGATACTGAATGCTAGTGAAATATTTCGCACAGCCGCCATGTTGGATTGGTGAGACATAACAAAATTCTATGGGCACGGTCGAGGTCGCTGGGAATAGTGCTATGAACTTACCGAGTTACACTGAAATCGCTCCAGCCGTTTAGATTTTATTAGGGGGGACACACACACACACCTCTCTCTCACACACACACACGCGCGCGCACACACACACACGGACAAAAGGTGATCTCATAAGCCTATTTTTTCAAAATTGAAAATAGGCTAAAAATGGACTCCAAATGACAAGAAGGTTACCGTCCCCATAAGACAATAAAATGTTTAAAATATGTTTAAAATGAAGAAAAACAAAGTTAATTAATCTCCAATTATAAAATACTTTCACGCGATAAATGAGGTCTGATCCTTCTACGAAAACCCGCATATTCTGCCTATTTTCGCCTATCTCCAAGTTTGTCCGGTGAAATCTACCTCCGCCTTCCGGCGTGCCGAGAGGACTTTTTTCATATGTCTGTGGGAAGCGACTTCGGTATCGGAACTGGTAGCATGCTGAACTTCTATGCCCAAGGTCGCGGGTTCAAACCCGGCTGAAGTCGTCGGATTTACTAAGAGCGCCAAAAAACCCTGAGTATGCTTTCCTTCGGAGGGGAAGTTCCAACGTTCGTTGCGAGTTGATGGTTCCGGTGGCATCTAGTGGCCAAGTTCACAGCTAGGTGTCGTTGATGGTAGTATTTTAAATTATATAGCCTATTTTAGGTAGATTTCATCAGAAAGCTAACTATTGCAATGGGTGCCATGTTTCGACTTCCAGAAAATGTCGACATATCTTCGCGTTTCACATCCCCCAGACCCCAAACCACCGTCAGTTCAAAAGTGTATATATATGTGTGTGTATATATATGCATATATATATCAGTTTCTTGTGGACACGATAACTCCTGTAATTTTGCACCAATCACTTTAATGTTTTACATAATATGTAACCCCTTAAAAAAATCGGTCGAGTTCGTTAATGGGCAAAATCGGTTAAAGGGGGGGGGGGGAAATGGGGGGGGGGGCTCTTTTTTTCGAAAAAGTGAAATGTCGCTATAACTCTCTTAATACGTGAAATATCGAATCAATTCAAAGTTCATAATATTTGTCGGATAAGTGCCAAAAATTTATGTCAAATAGGTTTTTTGATAGCACCAACCATTGACCAAAGGGGTGGAAAAAAGTGTTTTTTTCGGGAAACATTAATCATATCTCTCTTAATAGGCACAATATCAAACCCGTACATAATGGAAAATATTCCCCTAATAATTACCTAAAACTTTGTCTGAAAGAATTTTTGATCTGACCTACCATTACGCCAAGGGAAGAGAAAAATGATTTCGGAATTAAAGAACATGCCAAGTGCCATCAGAGATTACCGTGACAACGCTTCTAAATTGATGAGGGATGAGCTATCAGAGGTTGCCAAGACAACGCCATTGCACGAGATCACATTCTTTTTTCCATCTGACTGTGGGAAGCGGCTAACTGGTAGCATGCTGAACTTATATGCCCAAGGTCGCTGGTTCAAAGCCGGCCAAAGTCGTCGGATTTTCTAAGAGCGCTAAAAAACCCTCAGCATGCTTTCCTTTGGAGGAGAAGTTCCAACGTTCGTTGCAAGTTGCTGGTTGCGGTGGCATCTAGTAGCCACGTTCACAGCTAGGTGTCGTTCACGTTAGGATATGGTACAAAATTAGGAACTACTACTTAAAATTGACCGTCTGCAGACCTTACCTGAATTACAGACTAAAACAGTCATCACAATTAACACCGTTTATCAGATTCTACACACCCGGGGTTACATGACCACGTTGTCGCAGCCCCTAAACTGAGGAACCAACAAAAATCTCTGCGGGAGATAAAATTTTGCGAGAAGAAGTAACAGACTGTCTGATAGTTACACATCAGTTCCAAACCTTGCATAAGGACAGTGTGATCAGAAAGAAGTATAAAAATGAACCCCGAATGACAAGAAGGTTATCATCCCCATAAGACAATAAAATGATAAAAATATGCATACAAAAACGAAAAAAAGTTGATTTTTAACCTCCAAATGTGAAATACTTTCTTGCAATCAATGAGGTCTGATCCTCCTACGAAAACCTGCATATTTTGCCTATTATAGCCAATCCCCTAGTTTGCCCGGTGAAATCTACCTCCGCCTTCCGGCGTGCCGAGAGGATTTTTGTATTACTATTAGGCTGTTAACTTATTGTAATAATTTTATTTTATTTTTATGAGATTGGATATGTTTGTGTAAGAAAAAGTAAAAAGCATGGGAAGGTGAGAGGTTAGACGGTATAATTGTTAATGGTTTTCAACACACAAATTTGTTTATTGGCACCTACTGTACCATCAAGCGTGAGCTTGGGAGAACCAACAATTATACACATTGGCTTAAATAAACAAACTATAAACTACTACTACAGTTCACTAAATGGCTAGTTGACGTCTTGATCGGCCATCAGATTTGACGACGCTCATCTGAATAGTTGCGCTTTAGACAGCACTGCGGACTCAAAGAACTGAGCGAGGACCAATCCTGATATTGCTTTCCTCAAGCGAGAGACACTTGTCAAGGCGCAGCGCGCCAAGCGATTCTCAATTCCCAAAGCGAAGTTTCGACGTCTACCTCGTCAAAGCGGTGTACTTAAGGAAATTAAATATGTAAAGCTTGGTACTTGACTGACGCAAAAACACGAATAACTTCTTTTTCATTGAATTGACGAGACTTTTTAATAATTCAGCGTGGAATCTGCGGAAACAACTGTAGTGATATAATATTTATGTAACTCTCGTTTAATTTGTGATAATCTGATTGATTTGAACTAAAAAAACCATGAATATTAACATGAATATTATTCAACAGACACACACAAGAACTTCAAAATGTGCAACTTTGCTTTATAATTTCACTTGAGTTATTGGTACAGCAGAGTAATGGAGAGCATCAAGTCGAGCCCCACGATTGCAACGGGGAGCTGCAAATTCAGCGATCTGACGTTCGAATCCTGGCACAGACAGTGGTCATTCTGAGTGTGTCTTCTCTTGGGATTTTCTATATTCACTCCAGGAGAATGCAGGAACGGTATCTTATTTCACGTACTGGGGAATCCTCCAACTACAGGTTATCATAAAATTTCAGTGCACACCATGGTACGCGGGACTGATGGCTAAAATATCCATATCCATCACATAAATTAATAACGAACAACTAGTCTTTGGTCTCATTCATAGCCTATTATATACTTATACTAGCTGAAGTACCCGTTCTTCGAACGTCTTTTAATACTTGCTGGCCTAAATTATTCATATAGACTGATCTCACATTAGTAATGTAGTTATGTTTTTACCATTTTGCCAACTAAATCCATAACTTAACCAGCGGGATCGAAATAAATAGTATTAAAACAGCTCAACAGTAGTGATTTGGTTGCGCTCCGTGACATTGATGAAGTAGAAAGTGAGCCAAGTTAGTCTTCGAAACGAAATAATAATTTCAACACTTTAAATCAAGTAGTGCCAGCCTAACGACATCGACAACACAACAAACAAAACTGAAATACCGGAATAAAGCTCTTTGAAGTAACCTAATGGAAGGACTGAAATTAAACAATGAGTGATGCGTAAGTGAAATAGCTAACACCCAGCATTATCTTATAAGCAAAAGCAGAATATACTCCTTAGTATCTGGTCTGAGGGCTGGAACGGGGTAAATTCAGCTTCGTGAGGCAAAACTGAGTAGAGGAGGGTTCGATTCCCACCTCAGCCATCATGGAAGTGGTTGTCTGTGGTTTCTCACTTCTAGTCCAGGCAAATGTTGATATGGTTCCTAACTTAAGACCATGGTCGCCTCCTCCCCAATCCTCGTCTGACTTACAAATACACACACACTACACTACTACAACAGAGACCAAAATAACTCAGATTATTAGACAAATGCAACAGACACACCCAAGCACATGGGGCTTAATGACCACGATGTCCAAGCCCCCAAAATGAAACAACAACAGCAACGATTTTGAGCACTTCAATTAATATCGACGACATGGAATTGGTTTTGTAGCAAAGGGCATGGAGAGCTGTTTGATTTGATCTTCATGCTCGAATTGGTTGAGCCACAGTTGGCAAGCCCATTGCTGTTATTAACATGACAAGAGATAAGGGCTGAGATCAAAGAGTAAGCATGCGCCATGTAGCACACCAGTCTTCCTCACCGTGTTAATTATCAGCGTAGAGCCTAATAATTATCTAGTATTACCGTGTGCGACGAGATTGAGTGAGCACAGGAGAGATACGCTATTAGTTCTGCCGTTATTAATGTTAATTTGAATATGTTAATATGAATCTTCCTTTCTCGATCTCATATTTTGGGACTGACTGACATGGCCCAGAAAATAGCAAATGACAGAAACGGTCAGTATTTTACGCTTATTGATACCACTGAATTACCTTTTGTGACGATTATCTTCAAGCACTTTATTCAAATCTGGCCACAAAATGCCCTTGCATTTTGGATTGCCTCATTTAGTCCTGTGTTGTACTGCTTATTACTCAGGGTAAATAGGTTATCATATGTACACTCAGTGGAGGATCCAGGCCTTGCGGGGCCCTGGGTGATATGATAAGGTGGGGCCCACAACAATAGGAAATTTAAAATATCAAATAAAAAGGAAAGAAGTTTTGTAATAATAATAAAATAAAGAATAGTTACAATATTTTGAATACACTACAGTACAAATTTTTTAATAATATGAAAGAAACCTTTAATTCCCCTCGAAGAAGATTATGTGAACTATGAAATATTAAAATATTACTTTGCGACTTTTTTCCGGCTGAAGTCTTCTATAATTTCACTGAAATCTTAAGTTGCTAAACGGACAAGGGAGGTCATAGCTTCACTGAAAAAAAAAATATGATAGATTGGTTTGAAAAGTATAATTAAAATTTGAAAAATCCATGGCGCGGGGCCCCCCGGACCTTGGGCCCTGGGCGGTCGCCCTCCTCGCCCTCCCCTAGATCCGCCCCTGCTCAAAGTCATGGGAAGGCACGGAATATAATTATAATAACGAGTTGCTTCTCTGCGGGCCCCCAAAACGGCAGCAATACAGCGAGCATCAACTCGACAAGAAATGGGTTCCTGACTCCCAACATTCAACTAGGCGGTGATGTGACTCACAGTAGCCCTTCGATCGCCGCGTATGGTTCTGCTGAGGCGACGGGATGCCAGTTCGTTAAACACCCGTGGTCGTCCCGTGCGATGGATTACGCGGATTATCTCTGCGATATTGAAGATGCACCCTCGACAATGTTGACCTCGGAAACCCGAATTCGCATGTAATTTCAAAATGCTATGACCCATGCGCCGTGCACTGATGATCATCCTACGTTCAAAGTCGGTTAACTCGCGACGTATTTCTACCTTCACTACACCCGTGTCTGTGATAAACTGCTCTGCTCCGTCGCAGCTAGCCGCAACGCTCAGGAGTCATACTCGGCACATTTACTCGTGGGACTGTCCTTCCCGTGAGTTTTGGTCACTCAGTGTATAATTTCAGTACTACAGATCTCTTTTGAGGCGTTCTAAGGAACTTATCGTAACCGATAAGCATTCAAAAGAAAGAGATTGCCCGGAGCAGTGGCGAATTGCATACTCATTTCATTATCGACAATTTGTTTATAAACAAATGTTCAAACAAATAAACAAGATGGTATATTGGCTTTCACGGTCAGTGAATTAAAACTCAGCAATTCTTCTAGGTTTGTGCCGGGTTTTGTGTGGGGTTTCGCCTAGGACACCAAGCTGGCTCATCAGTATATTAGGCGAGAGCCTTACCGAGTGAATTGATACAACTACCCGTGTCAGTGGATTTAATAGCACGTCAACAATCCTCTTTAGGACAAAATTCTGGCACCCTACCTTCACTAAATCCGAACCCCGCAGGCGAAATCCCACACAAGACACGGCACAAATCTAGAATAATTACTAAGTTTTAATTCACTGGCCGTGAAAGCCAATATACCACCTTTTTGGAAGCTTTCATAGGGAGGTTATGGCTGCTTGAGCGTTTAGTTCTCGCAGGTAAGAGGTGCAGTTGCACTCTATAAAGGGAGGTAGCACGCAGTTCGCTACTCCTGTGGGGGTCCGCGCGGGGACACCAAAAGCCCTCTGATGAGTCAGCTTGGTGTCCTAGGCGAAACCCCACACAAGACACAGCACAAACCTAGAAGAATTGCTGAGTTAAAGAAAAAAAAATACGAACCTTACAGTAGTCGCATATGATGTGTAACATCTGACATAGAAGAAACCTCACGTGAAATTGTTGATACAACGGTATTTTATAGTATTATTGGCACAAAAAATAATCTATTGTAAAAGGGAGTGTTTTACAGATATTGTAGTTTATAATACGGAACTAATTTTATTAGATGATTTGTAGCTTCCAGCAGTACTAGCCTAAATAAAGAATACGATATGGATCAACTAGATTAATAGACGCGACACGGCTCATAACCTTAAATTCCTTATAAACAAGTCCTCTTGATTCACAGACCAACACTTAATTTCATATGGATTCTGTTGAAATGAGTCATATTGATATGATAAATATCGTTTAAAATGATAATCTGGTAGCAAAAATATCTACCCCGCCCAGGATTCGAACCCAAGATCTGTAGGTTCACAGTCATACGCAATAAACCCACGGCTATTTCAACTACGCAAATCTTGTGCACAAGATGGTGACTTATTTCCACGTTCCAATAATTCTGCTTTACGGAATTAAGTTTCATTTATATTTTGCTTGTTTCGATAATGTTCCTGAGTGACATTGAGTTTAAAATGCCTTATGCCAATGCAATGCCGACTACTTACAATGTTTGATATTAAGGCATTTTACCATTTAAAAATACTAATACGAAGACTTCGAACATGTACCATGTCATTTGTTTAAATCACTTGACACCAGAGTTTGCATGAGCGTTTTCCGTTCAGTATGTCATATACATTACACATGGCCGAGAGTGCGTCATGGTATCAATTTTCGACACCGCGCGCTGATTGTTTCTCTTACCAGTGCCAGCTGGATCGATCGATCGAGTTGGCAGTGCGTCTTATACTTCCGTTCGATCCACCACTGCCAGCTAGGGCACACTTCCATTCGATCGATCGAGCGGGCAGTGCATACTTCCGTTGTCCACCACTGCCAGGTAGTACACTTCCGTTTGATCGATCGAGCGGGCAGTGCACACTTCCGTTGTCCACCACTGCCAGCTAGTACACTTCCGTTTGATCGATCGAGCGGGCAGTGCATACTTCCGTTTGATCCACCACTGCCAGCTCGATCGTTCCGATCCACTTCCGTCCCCAATTTTCAAAATCACTCCCACAAAACTATCCAGCAACCGAGCGGAAAGATGTTACACATAAAAAAGAAAAAGACATTAGCCCCTGACAAAGCTGTGTCATGTCGATCCCGCATAACAGGAAAGCTGGACACACAGCCAACCCCTGCTACAACTGTGTGTCGTCGAGCCAGCATAATAAGAAAGCCGGGCACACGGCCATCCTCTGCCAGATCTGTGTCGCGTCGAGCGTTAATGTTATTCGAGGCAAATGCACAAAGGCAATGATGGTGAATTCTCGCACGGGTCCCCAAGTTTCTTAAAATTAGCTCTTGGAATTTTTGAACTTTCAGTCATATTCAGTTCGTTAGAATTACACGGCCTCCTACATTGCGTAGTCCGTTGATTCATTGAGGACCTTTGTGACCCCATCGTCATATGGTCTCGTGTACTTGGGTGTGAGTGGAATTTGTCTGATAACCTGTGTCACTTTTATGGCTGTACCAGTGTGTATTTGTAATTGAAGCTAGGATTTGGTCAACAGGTGGCTGTGTCCTTAATTTAGGTACCATCCCGGCATTCGCCTGGTGGGGAAGTGAGGAAACCATTGAAAACCATTTCTAGGAAGGCTGAGGTAGGAATGGAAGCCAATTCTTCTCAGTTCTGCCTAATGAGGCCTTCATACTAGAATTAAATTTCTTGGCAAAGCCGGGAATAGAACCCGGAATTCCACGGTGACGGCCAAGTATCCTAGTCACTGCACCACAAGGCGGTCACTCGGTAAGGCTCTCGCCTACTACACTCAATATTGCGGGAAAGAGCCCCGGCTTAGTCCGTTGATATTTGAGGTTGTATAAAGTGACAAATCCGTGTCAGTGGATTAAATAGCACGTCAACAATCCTTTTTAGGACAAAATTCTGGCACCCTACCTTCACTAAATCCGCAACAATTAAAGGATGTTACACCCATGTTATAATAATAATAATAATAATAATAATAATAAATAATAATTGGACCAAAGCACACAGATGAAGGATACAGGCTTCATTCCAGAGACACCACAGAGAAATTGTCCAACCTTGCAGCAGACATCAAAAATTTTACGGCCACATCAGCAGACTCCCACAAACCAGACTCACCAACAAAATTCTTAGATACATACAGCGGCTCAAGATTACTACACCCTGGATGATGCAAGTCAAAATTGATCTAGTAAAAGCACAGGTCGACCCAGAAGACGTCATAGACAAAAGCGTATTTAGACACAAAGTATACAAGTGGGAAGTGTTGTCAGAGAGAGCTGCACCTACAGCCCAAAGACCAAAGTGGACCGAAGAAAGGAAGAGGGCCTTTAGTGCACGAATGAAAGAGTACTGGAAAGACAGGAAGAACAAAAAGTCATGATTGCTTCGCGTGGTCTAATAGGCCTGTAACGTGTAAAATAAAATAAATAAATAATAAATAATAATATCGTATGGCCTGTGTGCCGGGTGCAAGCTTCCTTAATTGACGCCCAGTATGCAACTTGCATGTCGAATTTTATCGCTCCTTGAATTATCATCATCATCATCATCATCATCGTCATCATCGTCTTTTTGTGTTTGTGTGGGAGCGGAGGGATGATATAATTTAGTCTACTTTAATCATATAAACGGCTCTAATTTACAAACATCTCAACATCTGCATCTAGAATGCGTGAAATTAAACATGTAACATGTTAAAAAATATTTCCATTGATGTTAAGGGGAGACATACAGCTTGAGGATCCAAAACAATAACGGTTTTATTATTTTAACTGCGCCTGTCGTAGGTTATACTGCTCGGTTGCAAGCTCTGTGAACTTGCGGGATGAAGGGCAGAGGCAGAGTAGGAGCAGGCGAGAATTGAGAAGCCTGTCGACAGCCCACCGTGTTACCTGACATGCTCGTCTATTCCAATACTGCTAACATAGGGTCTTTTCTGAAACCAGTGTGGTGTTACGAATAAGTCAGTGAGTCACCGACCAATGTATTGGTTCGGTTCTATGCACGGACCGAGAAACCTCATCACTCGTCAACACCATTTCTCATAGTCCGCGATGCACATTCCTCTCAGGTTCACGCAGCTTAGACTCGAGCAGTATCTTGTACAACAATTATATGCATTTCCAAGGAAACACCCACTTCTTGCTATTAGAAGCAGAATTTCAAATTTTCAAAATTTAAATCGTAACTATTTTTATCCATTTTTCAACATTTAGTTCTTGTTTTCTGCTGATGTTCACCGTTTCCCTCATATCTCCCATGTTGATAGGATTTTTTTTTTTTTTTTAAAGGTGGGTGTTAAAACCTTGAGCTACAAAATGAATCTCACATATTTACACAATATTAATTAAGCGTCATTATTTCCATTTTCATTCTGAGCAAACTCAAAACATATTTTTAACGTTTCACAGAAACAACGGTTTTGAGTGAGAAATGTAATTCTGATCTGATAGCTGGAACGGGGTACAAGAGGTACGGGGCGTAGAACTGAAAAGAGATGGGTTCAATTTCTTCCTTAGCCATCCTAGAAGTGGTTTTCCATGATTTCTCCAGTTCTCTTCCAGGAAAATGCAGGGATGGTACCTAAATTAATCTTCTACACCTCATACACGAATACACACAATATTACAGTCATCATAATGACACAAGTTTCCAGACAGATTTCACAAACACGGGCCTACTTGAATACGATGTCGCAAAGCCCCTAAATGAAACAACAACAACGATGACATATTCCGACAGTGTGTTTTGGTAGTTAACATTACACATACTCTGTCTAAATGGAGGATGTTCTCCTCATCTGTCCACAAATACTTGTGAGGAATAACTCGGTGAATAAGCGAGTGAGACGGAAGCCTGCTAGCAATTCAATATGACTGTCTGTGTTCTTTTCATCCGTCTGCCATATTACAATTACTGCTGTTCCCTCTCATTACTTTGGCTTCAGATGCTCGACAATATTCATCAAAGAAACTTCTTGCTTTTAGAAAATAGCACTCTGAAAATGGCGGTTGATTCACTCCGTCTGCTGTCTTCGGCAACCTGTCCAGATTTCTGATGACAAATTGGACTGTTTGTGAGCTATACTGCCACCTCCCGAGGTCTAGGGGTACATGTTAGGACTCATGTCCCGGGTTCGATTCTCTCAGCTTTCTCAAGAATTATAATTCTATTATGTTTGTTTTTTGTAAAGACGCAGATTAATGTAATAGGTAGGCCTAATTATTGATGTTTAATTCTAGCAACGAACAGAATTGAGGGGGGGATATGAAATGTTTAATACAAGTTACTTGCAAACATAACAAACGAAATTATACCTTTAATTTTACCATACTTTAACAAAACCTAACTTTAAAATTTAAATAAATAAATACATTAATGAATAGATGACCAAATAATTACATAAATGAATGTTTGAACAAATAAATACATAATTACCCCTTATTATTCCCGTTTTCAACGGGGTCGGGGATGAGATGCGATGAAAGTATATGTGGCGGATGACTTTTACGGCTGGATGCCCTCTATGACGCCAACCTCATGAGAGTACTTAATGAGAGATGAAATGAATGATGATGAATGAAACTGGGTAAGGATATGGAAGTAAGCGGCCGTGGCCTGTCAGAAGTTACCGTCCCAGCATTTGCCTGGAGTTGAATTTGGGGAAACGACGGAAAACCGTTTCAAGGACGGCTGACGGCGGGGCTCGAACCCTCGCGCCACGTCTACCAAATCCACAGAGAGCTTGGCCCCATGGCCTAGCTCTGCGCGTTAATAAATAAATAAATAAATAAATACATAAATAAATACATAAATAAATAAATAAATAAATAATATGATATAATTTGAAATACTAAACAACGTTATATAGTGCATTAGTGTAGGCTACATGAATTGTTGTCCAGCAAAAAAGGAAACTAAGAAGGGAACCCATAAGCTCGCCAAGCTCGCACCTTATGATTGCCACCCACGGAATTGATAAGGTAGCACAGTCTGCCTCATTCTAAGAGGGAGCGGGCTGGAGTAGCACAGTCTGCCTCATTCTAAGAGGGAGCGGGCTGGAGAGGTCTAGGTAGCTCATGCCTAGGCTACTCCGAACACATCTCTAGGAGAGGTGTACAACAAATTTTACCAACAATGTTTCGTCAACCTACTCAAAGGCAGTGAGTGGAGATATTGATGGGCAGTGAGAGAGAGAGAGAGAGAGAGAGAGAGAGACATAGTGAGGGGTTGGGGGAGGAGGAGGCTGGGCCAGAAATCGACAGTTCAGGGCATCCTTCTTCTGAATGTAACAAGTAGCTTAAATTACTTCATTCATTTTGATTTAATATAATATCGTACGGCCTCGGGTGCAAGCTTTGTTATTTGACGCCCAGAGGGCGGCTTGTATGTCGATTTTTTTGTTGTTCCTTGGAACGCTATGAAAGTCAAGCTCCTTGACACTATAGCGCTCTCTAGTAGAGAAAGGAGGAACTTTTTTGTGTTGGCGGAAAATCCCGAGAATAATTTTGCCATTATGAACACTGTCTACTGAATTCAAATGGGTTCTTTGACATGCCAACAACGTATGACATGCATGCCGTGATTTTTGTCGCCTTTCAAAAATCACTTAGCACGGCCAGTAGCGAACCTGTTGGTAGGCCAACACGATAACCACTCACCCACCGTAGCAAGCATTCATTTTTAATTCATTTTAATTATAATCAGGGAAATAGAAATAGGGTAATACTGAACTACGCTAATAGGTTCTCTCCACGGTGGTCAATTAGGAAGATCCTAACAGGGAAAGTTTTCTGAGGCGTGTTTCACTGCACTCGACTCCAAACTGGACGTGAAGGTAAATATTGTCGGAATGTATAAACCTGTGCTGACCATCACGGTGTTCTTCACTATCTACTCTTGTCATATCAAAGACGTATTCGAGAGTGTTGGCGAATTGCGCCAGCTAATCTTCCGAGTGGATCTTTCTTATCTTGTCATTCCATCCCACAGTCCTTTTTCGCCAGTTGCCCCAGGCCAAGTTCTGGTTCTTCCGCTGAAATTATCCTCCCTTCCGTCCCCCACCACTACCACTGTGAAAACCCAAAATCTAAGGTAACTTATTTGTTCTTGCAGAATGACCCGCTGGCTCTGGGATTTCCTGTAAACACTCTGCCATGCAGGGCTGTACAAATTGCACGACTCACTGAAACAAACATTAGCCTATGCCTTAATTCTTTTAAAAGGCCACATCAGTTAAAAGTTACCTTAAACCCGTTACATTATTATTACTATTATTACTATTTTAATTATTATTGTCCCCCGTGGTGTATGGATAGTACACTTTTCTCTTACCGAGGAGGCTCTGGATTAGATTCCAGCCATAAACTTAAGATCTGTATGATGTTATTGGCTTTACGTCCCTTTTAACTACTGTGGCCGGGGTGCCGGAATTTTGTCCCGAAGATCTTTAACGTGCCAGTAAACCTACTGACACGGCTCCATCGCAATTACGCACCCACAAATGCCAAGTGACTGTGCCAGGATTCAATTCTGCAGCCTTGGGTTCAGTAGGCAAGAACGTTACCGCTGAACAACGCAGCCAGTCATACTTAACATCTGATTTGAGGGCTGGAAACAATTGTCATTTATTCATTTTGAAGGCTTGGCGATCATGTAGTGCTGTGTACTTTGGTGTGTGTGGAATCTGTCTGATAATCTGTGTTATTGTAACTGCTGTAGCGTACTATTGTGTAGTTGTAATTTGGCTAGGATATGGTTAGAAGGGCGCCATGACCTTAATTTAGGTACAATCTAGGCATCTGCCTGGAATACAAATGAGAAACCATGAAAAACCACTTCCAGTATGGCTGAGGTAGGAATCAAACCCGCCTATTCTCAATTCTGCATCAGGAGACGGAATGCCTCGTGAGGACAATTAAGTACCTGCTTGATATGAGAAATAGTGGTACATGATCTAAAATCAAAGTGATGTGGCTAAGGGTGTCGTCGCGCAGGTTATTCGTCCCCCACAATTTGTAGGCTATGAAATGGGTTGCAGTCGGCTTGATGTTTGGGTGCTCCCAACCACGGGTTTGTTAGACCATTATTGTTGATTCATTGAGGGGCTTTGCAACATCGTCGTCATGTAACCCCGTGTACTTGGTTGTGTGTGTGTGGAATTTGTCTGATAACTTGTCTTACTGTGATGGCTGAATTATTGCGTGTAGTTGTAATTCAGATGAGGATTGGGAAGGAGGCAGCCGTGGCCTTCAGTCAGGACTCAATCCGGCATTTGCCTGGAGTAGAAGTGGGAAACCACGGAAAACTACTTCCAGGATGGCGGAGGTGGGACGAACCCTCCTCCTCCTCTCAGTTTTACCTCACGAGGCTGAGTGTAACCCATTCCAGCCCTCAAATCAGAATTACATTTCTTGGTAGAGCCAGTAATCGAACCCGGGCCTCCGCGGTGATAGCCACTACGTAACGAGGCGGACATATAATGCTCAATGAAATGTCATCTAAAAAAAACCTACTAAAATGAATGAAAATGACTTTTAAAAAACTATTCCATCAAACTGAAATATGGCGACAGTTTTACAGAGGATTCATAGAAGGAATCCTGTTTTATTCACTACACAATTACCTACTCTCATTAAAATATACTTGAATTTAACAAGAAAACGGCAGTTAAATATTATTCTTAATCTTAGTGATTTTTTGAACCATATTAATTAAAATCTCAATAAAACAAACTTCAAGGATAGACAATAAAGAAAAAAACTACTAACTTTCATTAAAATATACTTGAACTTAACAAGGAAATGGCAGTTAAAATGCCATTCGAATTAATGAACTAAAGAAGGAAGCAGCCGTGGCCTATTGGAAGGGACAGTTCCTGGATTTGTATAGAGTTGAAAATAGAAAAAAAAAACGAAAAACCATTTCAGGCTGGCTGCATGGTCGAAATATAATTGCTAAATAATATTGTGACCCTTGGTTAGTATATAAATATAATTTACACCAATTAAAAATTCAGTTCACCGGGCTGATTGCCAAGCTTAAAATGAATCTCCAACTATTAATTATGGTACTGGTATTAATTATGTTTTAATTTCATCTAATAGGTTAGGATATTCAATGAAAATTGTTCACTTGGTTTATTAAAATTTAATTTTGTTCATTTATTAGTGTATGCAAAGAAGATCGGGTAAAATGTTTGAGCTTGCACTTACAGTAGGTTATATTAACGCTGTCAGTTTATCGAACACAATCTCAGGGATGTCCATATTTGTGAAACTATTGAGGACATATCGTATTCTTTGTATAAAGCTCCTCCACAGACAGTAGTTGTCACCATATCCAGAAAGCTAGGTCATACATATGTGAATTTATAGTAATTGACACCCCTGGGACCGTGAAACTGAGAGTCACCTCCCCTCCAACAGTTTAATGACAAAATGTTGGAACGTATGTACAGTATGGTATATGTTGGCTGCAGAGTGGGGGAAGGTAGGGGAGGTTGCTAATGAGCTATCGCTGGCCGAATTGGACTATGAATTATCAAAGGGGCAGATCATGGTGGCCAGAAAAGGCTATCCGATTTTATCAGTGTAATTAAGTGGCCGAATTGGACTGCGCCCGTATTCGATGCTATTCATTAGCAAGTTTTGGCATTATTCCAGATTCCTGGATTTCTTTAGCCTTGCACTTATAAAGCTCAAGTTCGGTCATTTTTTTTTTGTATTTCACAGTTACTATTCATATCTACACATTTATTTTTTATGTTGTAGCCTTGTAAAAATGTATTCGTATGCAAGTTATAGCCTGCACTATGAGCTTTAAAGCGATATCGTGGGAACCAAAATGTTTATATGGATTCTGCTTCAATACAAGGTGCATTCGTAAATAAATGGGCAGAACATTCCTTGTTCGAACACCTACACTTGTCGCCCCGTTGTGACAACTCACACATAAATAATGTATAGTTTCTTATAACTCACAATTTTCCACTTCTTTGACTGCATATGGATATCAGTTGCACTGATTATATCTATGGAAACTCCATGGGGCTAGTTTTATGTAGCTGTCAGTCAATTAATTGCTGAACCAACATTTCAGGAAAGGTTGTCTATCCCCACTCTCTTCCCAAACCCATTAGCGTAAGCTGACTGCACTCTCTAATTTGAAACTAATTAGCGCAATTCGATCATCCCGTACAGTACAAATAAAAACACAACATCTGCGGTCCCAAGGTGAATTTTCAGTGACACAGGGAAAGGAGTCTGAAGACTTAAAAGAACCGTATCTGCCCTAACAGAATTGGGACGTCGCGTCGCGTAAGACTCTCCTACTTGGAAAGTAATCACTCACTGCCGGCAGAGGTAGCTCAGGACCAGCGTGTGAGGCTTTGAAACTAAGCAATGAGTTCGGCCAAGGGCATGGGTGCTTATACTGTACATAGCTGTAAGTTAATTGCTGTATACAATATTTTGCAAGCGATTTAACACAAATTTATCATTAAATATATAAATTGGAGCTGGCTGTATAAGGCGGAAGAAGAAAGAAGTTTTTAAAATAATAAATCACTTGGCTGTGTTTTAGTACGACAGTTTCCCCGGTTCTTGCACGCCCGTTTTCGTTAAGTTCTGGTAAAAAATGTTTACTCAACGTGTTGCAACTGTATATGAAGGATGTTGAGCTCATTGTGGTACAACGTGTGAGCATACGAGATGGGAGGAAAGTCGATAGGAGCAGAGGCCAGAGAAGCAATTACAGCCGTGAAGGTTTTGCTACTTCGGTAGTAAGAGTAGACATTTATATTTGGGCCTAAAATGTCAGTTTCATTCGGCGAGGCATTACTGTAGTAATGATCCGCTCTTTAATCCAGACGCGCTAGGAATGCCCTGGGGGATGGGTGGAGAAGAGGGTAATGACACTAATATTGGGGCAGGGCGCAGGTCGACTGGGCCATTATTATCCATCACGCGATTTCAGACGGAAAGTACTAATGACTTTCCTTCACTATGGTTATTGCTCGGATTGCCCCTCTTCTCGTTGCTGGCATCTGAGGTAAAGTACTGTAGTCTATGAGCGCAGTCGCCTCTTGCACTCAAGGTTGTGGGATGGAATCCCAGCACAGTCAGTTAGCATTTACATATTTTTCATTGCGAGATATCCGTGCTATTGCATTTATTGCCACGTTAAAAGTATCCTCAAGTGGAAAATCTGGGCATCTCGACGTCTCTTAAAACCAAAGCGGGACCCCAGCTGAGTCCGGCATTGCTTCCACTTACTTGTGCCGGGCTCCTCTCCGTCTTCTTTCCTGTCGACCTCACTTGGTCACCTCTTGTTCTCTTCCAACCCCGAGAGTATTAGGGTATCCGAGGCCTAGGGAGTCTCTTCATTTTCCGCCTTAATTGGCCCTTGTTTCATCTTTTCTGATTCCCTCGTTCTGCGAGTGGTCAGCCTTCTTTTTCATTTCATGTTATCTCCTGCCTTCTGCTCAAGGCCCTCAAGGAGGCCGGGTGTATGTAGCCCCACCACCTTTGGTGCACCCTAGATAATGCTACACCCTCAGGGGCTCACGGCTGGTGAGTTCGGGAGTTGGCGACCCCGAGGGATTCCTGAGCTGGGTCCGGTTTCCCCCTTTTGTCCCTTACCTGTGGGGAGGACCCTCTCCTCTTTCACTTTCCTATCTGCCTTTCATGGCTCTCCTTCCTTCCAAGTCCCTCAATCCGCATTCTTCGAGGGTTGAGGGCATTTCTTTTCCTCCTGTCTTTTATTTGCCTTATTCTCCTTTAGTTTTCCATTTCTTCTTCTAGCATGTAGGTTAGTAGTTAGTTTTAGTTTTAAGTTTGCATTTCATTTTCATCTTCACGATCACCCAAACCATCAGGGGCGGATAACCTAGATGTTAGGCCCCTTAAAACAACAATTATTATCATCATCATCATCAAAACCAAAGCAGTTAAAAGGAACGCTAATGACTTCTAATTGTATTACCATACTACTGTACTTTTGTTCTTTTTTCTCTCTTCTCCTTTTCTTCTTCTGACCTGTTGCGTGGCGCAGCGGTAACATTATTACAGCTGTGACTAAGGCTGCAGGATCAAATCTTGGTGCAGTCAGTTGGCATTTGAGGGTGCGTAAATGCGAGGGAGCCTTGTCAGTCGATTTATTGGCACGTTAAACATTCCATTCGGGGCAAAATTCTGGCACCTCGGCGTCTCTAAATACTGCAGCTGTTGACAGGGACGTAAAACAATAACATAATTATTATTATCATTATATTCTTCTTCGCTTCTTCTCTACTTCTTCTCTCCTTCTCTTTCTTCTGCTCCTCCTCTTCTTTTTCTTCTCCTCTTTCTATTCTACGACTACTACAACTTTGTCCTCTTCTTCTCCTTCATTCGATTCAGTCGGTTGCCATTTAAGTGACAACCGTGCCAGGAGATTTTCTAGCACATTGTAGATGTGCAGTGTCGTGTTCTAATACGCTCCGTATCTTTCCAAACAGGATTAGGAAGGAGCCGGGCTCAATTCCCGTGTTTGTCACGGATGAATTGTCTCTTGAAGCATCCATTAGAAAATTAACGTTGTCTTACTTAGGGCATACTATGAGACGATTTGGTTCCTGGGAGAAAATTATTTGTCTTGTAACGGCGGAGGGACCTCGGAGACGTGAGTGGGCGACTATGAGGTGGATAGACTCCATCAAAGATACAATGAATATGCCACCGGATGATCTGAGAAAGTTCGTGGAAAATAGAAACATCTGGAGACACTCAATTTATGCTAACGACAGGTGTCTTCGTCTACATCAGGCGTCTCCAAACTTTTTAGCCTAAGGGCCAGACTGACTCCTCCACCAAATCCCGAGGGCCAATCATACCAACATACTGTAGTTTTGAATTACGCGCAAAGTTTCGTTTCGGGACTGAGTGAGATATCTATGCCGCAGTTCGTGGGCGGTAATTTGCAGCGTGGTGATATTTAAAAAAATATATGTTTTAGGTCACCATTGCTGGAATTTTATAAGAGTTTTCCACTCACACCGTTTGATCAGTTGCATAAATGTTCTTTTCAGCTCTAAGGACTACTTATCCGTGTGAAAAAACTTTCTCAAAAACGAAATTACAAAAAATATATTTACAGGTCCAAATTAATTGATGAGTATTTGAAGTTGCTGATTTTAACTTCCACTAGTAATCTTGATCCACAATTGCAAGCAATTATCAGTGGAGAGTTACATCTACATACAACTCAATAATCGTCCTAATAATCAAGCATAATTTATTTATGCGAATTACCTATGTATTTCACATTTATTAAGTTTTTAGGATAAATCTTATGTCACTGATTACAGTGTAAATGTTCAATATCATTATGTATCTCAGTAATTGTGTTTCTTAATTGGTCGTTAAAAAGCATCTAATTATAATTAGTATGATTAACTTAAATTCTAAATTTTACAATGTAATCGAAATAAACTATGGCGGGCTGAATACCGGGCATGTTCGTCGGGCTACTGCAGGCCGTATTGGTGGTGCTCGCAGGCCGGTGTTTGGAGACCCATGGTCTACGTGACGGTACCTGATAATGAGAGGGAAATGAGGAAAAAGAGATACGAGCCTTACAGTAGTCGCATATGATGTGTAACATGTTATCCTACAGGGCGCCCGGAAATGTTCTCTGCAGTGCCTACGTTGGCAGCACTACTGTCGTTTGTATTAAAACAAACAAACAAACAAACAAACAAACTAACAGTAAACTTTGTACTCACCACAGCCATTCATAACAGATGCTGGAAGTGCTGATGACACATACGCTCGCTTATTGCAATACACACTGACGATTTCGACAGCCTACAGCCCACACGTATGGGATTCACCCTGTCAAGGACACAGTGTTGCCAACTAAACTACTTATGCTAGCTCTGGCAGAAGCCGGCAGTCACTGCCGAGAACATTTTCTGGCACCCTGTACTATGAAATTGAGATTAAATGTATGTGAAGTCATCTGACATGTTATCATACTCGTATACTACACAGCTTGGACATTCTTAAAATGTTAATTCACGCTCCGTTTTCATACTGGTACTATGATGAATGTTTAGATTGAATTGGAGATATGCTACTGTCACACTTGTTTGAACAAACATCACATATTATATTGTAAATAAATGAAACCATAGTCTCTAGCCTATCTATAGACTACTAGTAATAATGTTCAATACAATCAAATTTCCCAACTTCTGCTTGGTGCAAACTATTGTAATTAAAATTAGGTAAATCGTAATTTCATGTAGATTCTGTTACAATGACGCGTAATGTTATGATAGATAGCGTTGAAATCGATAATCTGGTAGCAAAAACATTTGCCGAGACTTGGGTTCGAACCCAAGACCTCATGATTCGCAGACCAAGGGGCTAGCCACACAGCTATTACAACCTCAGATATTCAGAGTACAAGACAGTTACTTATTTTCACGTGCCGGTAATATGGAAGTAATTTTTTATGCTCCATTAATATTTTGCTTTTTTTCGATAATGTTCCTGCGTGGAATTGAGTTTTAAATTAGTTGTGAATACGCCTACTTGACAGTAAAGGGAATTCTTATGTAAGGCTAGCTCAGTTCCCGTATAACAATTCGATATATATTATATTGATCACTGCATTACCCAATGTGGGTTAATATATGCTAAGCCATTGTGCAGAAACATAATACCGGCTTTGCCGACTAGGTATAATGTTTCATTATTAAAGCATATCATATTTAAATACTGATACGAAGATTTTGAACATGTGGTTTGCGTTTCAATCAGTTGACACCAGAGTTCGCATGAGCATTTACCATTCAGTATGAAAGTGTTGATCCAAAGTTACTCGGGGAGTAACCATCTCTCTTATCCAGAGATTGGAAAAGAGACTCTTAATAAATCATAATTGTTTTCAGCAAATATGATATAATGGATATTTTTACACCAAAGAACGACAACTTGAAGATGATTTACTGTAGGAATATTCTTAATGGCGCCTTCAAACCTTGAAGTAATCCATATGTGATATACATTCCACATGGCCGGCAGTGCGTCATGGTACCAATCTCCAACACTGCGCGCCCATTGTTTCCTCTTTCCGCTTTAGCAGCCAGGAGGGATGCGATCCAGCTAGCAGTGCGTCTTACACACTTCCGTCCGATCCACTTCCGACCCTTTTTTAAAATCACTTCCACAAACATATCCAGCAACCGAATGGAAAGATGTTACACATCAACCACCTTCATGAGAATATTGATGCTGCGACACCATTCAGTCTTGAGGAATAATCAGCCAGCACTCATGCATGATATTCAATGAGCCATGTGATGTTTCTAAGGTGGATACTGCGCGAATGAGTGAGTCGTGTGCTTCATATTCGCTCTGTCAAAACATTACTATGCTGCACTTCGAAGAACTGTGCTTGTGTGGGTGCTCTGGGATAGGTGCAGCAAACACGTCATTGCGTTCTTAGCACAGAACACTTTCTGATGCCATCGCAATGTTCACCAAGGTAGGCTCCTGGAAATTATTATTATCATCTTGAAGCTCTTTTTTTTTCTTTTTCGTGTGGCCTCTTGAGAGGCCGAGTGCAGGTCTTTCTAGTCGACGCCCGTGGGCGACCTGCGCGTCGGGATGAGAGATGGAAAGGATGAAGATTAATGAAACTGGGCAAGGATGGGGAAGGAAGCGGCCGTGGCCTGTCAGAAGGTACTGCCCCAGCATTTGCCTGGTGTTGAAAACGAGAAACCACGGAAAACCATTTCAAGGACAGCCGATGGTGGGGCTCGAACCCACGCGTCTACCGAATCAGCAGAGAGCTTGGCCCAATGACCTAACGCTGCGCTTTAGTCAGCGCAGCCACTGCTGCCGGTATCTTGAAGCTGATAAATGTGGATGAATACAGAAGAGAAAATGTAATAGGGCCTGGTAGTGAACCCATGTGCCATCAGGTCCATGGATGGTCGAATCCATGCATTTGAGGAAGAAATCAAAGAAGCGTATAGTTTCCAATGTAACTTTAAGAAAGATCCAGCTAGGAGGCCAGTATAAGGTTGTGCAACTAGCGAGGACCAGGTGTTCGAGAGGATGATATCATCCCTCTTGACATTCTGAAGGGAGCGAGTCACGAGTATTAATAACCGAGTGGAAATTTCCCAGGATTAGACAAGGAGGCCTGAATCGGAATTCAAGCTGACGTTGCTGGAAAATGACAACACCGCATATGCGCCAGGAGAGGAATAATTAAATTTAACCCGTTTACAAGTATAATAATGAGTAAACAAGTACAGTACAGTGAATCATTTTGAATGAGAGATTTTTCAGTAAAGAGAAACCATTTAATAATTGCGCAGGAGAAAACTGCCAACGCAAGACGACGTCATTGGGGAATTACCAATGCCTGTGTGGAGGGGATAAAGCAAAAGAAATGCAACACCCACACATCTGAGGACGAGAAATTAATTAATATCTCCGAATTGCACGATCGATTCTTAGGGGCAATGAGATTATTTGACATTGAGAAGACGAGCTTTCGGAAGGTATAATTTTTATATTTGTGGCACCATTATTTTAGAAGTTGACCACAGAAAAGGCTAGAGTCTTATTTTTTTGTAGTAAAATAGTATAAAGCTTCGGCCTTCACCAAGCCAATCATGCAGTTATTGTCAGCCTGCGGGCATGACACTGTGTCACGATCATCATTGAATGCAGTTCCAACAGCCCGTGAGGGGCATAATCACGCATCACGCAGTACAAGTCCGTCCAGGGGGACGTAACGCTGGATCAAACACCGAATGCAGTTATTCTGACAACCCGTGAGGGTGTTACTACGCACGCAGTTCAAACGGCCTGAGGGCACGTCACTAAGCTACATCAAACACCGAATGCAGTTCGACAGTCCGTGAGTGGCATAACTCTGCGTCACATCGAAGACGGTTACCAGTACTCCTTGAGGGGAGAAACGCTGTGTTACACCGCAGAAGTAATATCCGATAGCCATAGGCGTCGCAGTATTAACGACTTGCTTGCCTCCATAAGGAGTGGTCAAGAAGAAATTTAAAGTATCGCCGTATTGAAATATTAGAAAAATCCTAGTTACAGGATTTAGGCCCGACTGTATACAAGTTATAGTGAAAGTTCGTGAGATATAGTCGGAGCAGGCCGTGAACGTCGGACTTAAAGGCGATAGGTCGTTAAATAGACGATCGAATAGATCATAACGTACGGAAGTACCGTACCAGAAAGATAAACTGTTATTTAAATTAAAGAACCCAAAAAGGGGAATAACAGAATAAGGTTCGGAACGTACATCAGAAACGTAGGAGTGCTAGAACCGATCAAATAGAGAAGATAGGAGACTATAAACATTATCTCCAGAAAGTAGGCGAACTATTCTAAAAGTACTAGACTCGAGAAGTACTAGCTGCTATAGACTAAATCTATAGGTCATTGAGGAGACCTCGATCCGAATAGACTTTCGCTAGGATCGATAAACAGATCTACAAAGAAGCCGTTCAAGCTAGATAAATAGCCGGTCATCCAGGATAGGAGTAGAAGAATTTGGGTTCCAGGGAACAATAGATGTTTCGAGACTTTCGTATTCTGCAGGATAGGAAGCCGACATCGAATAAATTTCACCCTTGGAAACGGGAATTTAAGAAGGTCACGTGTGATAGGCTCAGAAACACGGCCTAGTGATCAAGAATTGTGAAGTGTAAATTTATCAAGATTGTGTGTTAAATTAATAATTTTAGTGTTTATTATGTGTTCAAAAGGGACACATCAGTGTATAAAAATGTCGTCAATGTTAAGTGTTTTAAATATATGTCAAAAAGTGTTTATACATAAGATGAATTCCTTTAATATGGAGTAAAAAGTTCGAAGTGGGCCCAAAATGAAGCACCGCACAAGAATAAAGATCATGGGACGATCTTAAAACATGTGAGTACTGAATTTCATTCTATTTTGGTGTCAGAAATTGGTTGTGTACAAATCCACCGGAGTTTTTGAGTAAAAGGGATGTGTTTTAATAAATAAATACTGAATAAGCAAGAACGCGGTCAGAACAATAATAGAAATTTGAGAAATTATCAATGATTATGTAAAGAATAAATCCCGTAGAGGAAATAAGTGAATAAAATGTTAATGTATTTAACAAATGTCATAAGAGCAAGCGAAATATCAGTAATTATCATGAAAGATATTTAAATAAAGTAAAGTTGAGATATGAAAGAAATAGCTTTTGAGCTTGTGTAAAGAATAAAGATAATAATAATAATTAAATATGGAAATATTAAATAAAGATCAAATAATTTGATGTGAACATAAGAGCGTTAAAGCCTTAACATGTGTGTAAAATATGATGTTAAAAGGAATATTTTAAAAGGGAGCGATTTATCGGCAACGGAAAAGATTAATATGAGAATTAAAATAATATGAATTGTTACTAATGAGATTTATCAGTTCTTGGGAAGACATTTCGGCTTAAAATAATGCATAGCGCAAAAGAGCGCCAATAATATTAAAATGTCACGCTAGGAACGCGTAGAGGTTAAAATACTTGGTAAATTACTTATGGAGGGTAGTTGATTGCAGTGAATTGATAATTGTATAAGTCCTCTATTTGTGACGTAATATCACGAGGCATTGTGTATGTATTTGAAAGGGAGCTAATATATGGTATTATTGAGCGTATGTCATATGGGCCACGGCCGACTTTAAATCGCATTTTGTATAAGTCCTCTGTAAGGGAATGGTTCCCGAGGCACGTGAAGAGATTCGAACGCAGAATCTTCTTATGATAAAAGCCCCTTTATTCTTCGTCGTCGAATGTGTATTAATCTTCCCAATCAATGAGGACCCTCTCATAATTAATAAATGCCAAGGTTACGAAAGTGGTCTTTGAACCAAAGAATAGTTGTTTGAATGAGTACGGTACATGTAAAAGCCGGTCTCTCCCCAGAACTGAATATAATGTGAAGGTTTGTTTTGAAAGCCTTGGAAATAAGCTACTAACGTGGGTTAGACAGGGAGTCGCCGTCACCCTCCGTGTCATAAATCGCGCCCAAGTAGAAGGGTCTAGCTTTCTTAGAGTGAGAGTGGCCAGAAACCGTCTCGTAAGATGTTGTAAAGAGAAATGAATACACCAGGAGTGTTTAAAGTTGTTAACGACCCGGGCGTTGAACCGAGGTCCTTGTAGATTGATATTTTCGTTTGCCTGTTCAGATCGTAGTTTCTTATATGATAATGGTCTTATAACACATAAGAGATAAATAACAATCCCTATTGTAATGATGTATGGACGTAGGATTCCACGAGTTAATTGAAGGCAACTAAGTTTCGGGAGTAACTATAGTTTTTTGACTGTGTCAAGTATCTTCACGCTCTGGAGTACACAATTGATTTCCTGATTACCTTAATATATTTGTGAAATAAAGAGAGATGATAACAACTGAATGTGTGGACATGCCCAAAATATTGAGTTAGATAATTAACATAAATTTTAAAGGTAATTATAAATTTTGTTTTTGAGAATTAAGAAAATATAAAGGGTAGTATTTGAGGTGTACAAGAATGACGCCATTATTATGGAGCCAAAAGAGCTCGGAGTTATATAAAACTTACAGTGATGCTTTATGGAAGTAAGACTAAGTAAGAATTGTTGGTTTATGTGGAAACCATATGTTTAAATACAATATTTGTTTTATTATATTTGTGATTCCTTGTTCATTTGGAACAAGTAGATGATTATGGGTCAGTAATTAAATTGTTAAAGTGTTTGTAGCGCCATTAATTTTATTAATTAAATGTGTTTAAATAGGAGTTGATTTTGTTGTTATTTTTGCAAGTGTATCCTCTAATTAATCCAAAATATGTGAGTCACAGAGTGGGGGAACTTACCGCTGCCCCGAAAATTCCGAATTGAGCTACGCTGGTATACTGTGATTGGCATATTTCTTGCTAAAAGGGTACAGTAGTGACCCCCAAATGTTCGATTATAATAATAAGAAAAATAATTTTAAAATAATGAATAAGAGAAAGAATAGAAAGAGAATAAGGAAGAGAATATGAATGATTATTCTAGTTAGTTATTGTTGTTTTAAGGGGCGGGACGGCGAGGTCATCTGCCCCTCAATAATTATTCTGTTTACGTTATTTTCTTAGAATATTATAACGCCATTTTGTAAATACAAGAAAGGATAGAATTTGTCTAAATTGCTTATACCTAAATACAGACCTACAGTATATTATTTTCTACCATACTAATTAAAAGGTTCCTTTCGAGTTGACAAGGGAACATCACGAACGTCAAACTCCCGATATCGCTAAAACTTTGCATCGTTTAACCAAGTAGCAAGGAAAACATCTGCGATGGTGTATCATACTCAAATTTATATGAGTCATCCCTACAAAAGGCGAAATTGTATGCCTCTGTATACCGACATGAGACTTGGAACGGTCCTGGATTGTGAGCTGAATTATTATATACTCCTCGATCAATCGCACTACCTAAGCCACCACCCGAGCCGGTTGTAGCCTATATGGTCCGAGGGCGTGGGTGAAGTAGTTGCAGCAGTGCGATTGCTCGGGCAGGACAATATGAAAGCTGAGCGTGCACACCTGTTCGAAGTTTCAAGTCAGTATTAAACGTGCAAAATTTCTCCGTCTCAGGGGAATGTCCAAATAAACCACCACAATTGTTTTTCATGTGATCTGACAAATATTCAGCGAGATCGGAAAGTAGGCGTCCTGTATGTTCCCTCCGAATGACACGGTTGGTTCAGCATTGGCCTTCAAATCCCAAGATTTTAGGTTCAGCCCAGGCTTAGTCCAATAGCATTTATGGGTGTTTAAATACGACAACCACTAGGTATTATATTTAACTTTAAATATTCTCGCCTGGGCAAATTTCTGACACCCTGGCATCTACAACACCACAGCAGTTAAAATGGATGTAAGATCATATTATTATTAGACTATTAGATTATTATTATTATTATTATTATTATTATTATTATTATTATTATTGCGACAGATCCACCAGGCTGGCAGATGATGGAGTTCTCTTAGCCATGCGCCTCCTCGCGGGGCAGTCCTCTAAAACAACGGCCTCTGTGAGTCACACTAAATTATTGACGCGCCGAAAATTGCGAAATTGTTCTATTTCTGGAAAGGGCTCAAACGAGTCACCAGACAGTTCGAGACGCAGAGACATCACCCAATAAGTCTAGGGTAGTCGAGAAGCTACGAGAGGTCTCATTAACTGGTATTTAAAACCAGCGAGCGGGAGTCGAGTTGAGTCGAGTGCCACCGCAGTAACTGAGAGCTGTAAACAGCCGGTAACAGTATGTGCAGTGAAGTGAAGGGTTGATCCAGTACGCTTGAGTGAGTGTTTAGAAGCGGGGCAGTGATGAAGGTCCTGCGTTCGACGCGGCGCGTGGGAGAACGTGCTGATTATAAAGCGGGACTCTAGCGTAAACTTCACGGCAGAGCACCACCGAGCTAGGAGAACTGTAAACTTGGCAGCCTGCTGCGTGAGAATCGTACAGTGTATGTAAATAACTGCGTACATTATCAGTAATAAATTTAGTGTTTAGGAACGCACGCTACCAGTTATGTTGTGATTTCGTGAGTGAACCCTTATTCCTGCCACATTATGATTATTATTATTACTAACCGAGTGTTAGTTTCAAGCTTTGTGGTAATCTTGAGGGCTAGGTGGCAGTAGCTTGCAAAGTTTGCTGGAAGTGGAGGAAACTCTCACGATTAATTATGGGAGTGTGGAACCGGTTTGTCGTGGCCAGCTACTTGTATAATTGTGTATGAAAAGTCCCCTAATTGCGTGCCTTGATGTTTCTTAACACTTAATGACTTACTGTAAATGTGTATTGGTGTGAGTTATTTGAGGACACACTTGGTTAGACGCTTTGGACTTCTCTTTCTTACCTTCATAAAACGTACTCCGTGTAATTGGTGAACTTCTAGTACTATAACCACCAAAAACGTCAAGAAAGTAATATAATTGCTTTGCTTCTGCATAATTGCCACAGCCACGGTGGCTTAATGTACAACGCATGAGCTCCACAACTGAAAAAAATAGAGGTTCCAAAGTCGTAGATGGCGCCTTATGATTGAGTCACGAACATCTGTAAAATGTTTTTGTCCACCTCGTAGCAGGGGCGTATATATAATTATTTTTCGGGGGGGGGGGGGGGCTGACTATCCTGGAAAATTGTGAGTATTCTCAGGGGATTGTCACAGCAAAATATACCCAGAAATATCAACCACTATCTTAGAGCATATAACTTTGTGTAATTATTTTAGATAAGATTCTAAGTTTATATAGCCTACAATTATTACAAAAAAGTTTTAAAATACAACACAACACACAAATTAAATTTTATACTGAAAGGATTTTCTATTATGATCTATGGAGTATGAATGGCAAATATCTAAATATTTGTCAATTTACTAAGCAGAAAAGTAAACAGTTTTTTTTACTAGTTGATAATATATTTCTCAAAAGCACTGTACTGTGGAATTCACAGTTTTGGCTCACAAGGCTGAGTGTATCCCGTTCTCCAGCCCTCAGACTAGAATTAAAATTTCTTGGCAGAGTCGGGAATCGAATCGGACCTCCGGGGCGGCAGCCAAGAATGCTAGCCACTACAGCATGAGTTAGTATAATTTCAATCTTAATATTGTTTACAATATTACCAAATTTACAATTATTTTATGCTCTTACCAAAGCAACACTTCCTTAATTTTTATTGGCTTTTTCTGGGGTGGGGGGCTGGAGCCCCCTCAGCACCCCCCTTATGTATGCCCCAACCTCGTAGTATAGTATAGTATTCTTGGTTGTCATCCCGTCTATAATAAGGAATACCGGTATTCTAGTCTGAATGTTGGAACAAGCTACACTCAGCCTGTGACACAAAACTGAGAAGAGGTGTGCTCCATTCCCATCTCATCTATCCTAGAAGTGGTTTTTATACTGTACGTTTCCTACTTCTACTACAGGCAAATGCCGAGATGTTTCCAAACTTAAGGTCACGGCTACCTCCCTCCTACTCCTAGTTTCAATTACAAACACATACACACTACTACTAACACCACACTAACACAAGTTAGCAGACAATTTCCGAACACACATCTAAGTACACGAGGCTGATGACCACGTAATCGAAGCTCATAAAAGTTACAACAATGATTTACTTAACCAGTGTATTCTTTCTTGGAATAAAGGCCAAACGAAGCGTAGGGCTAACTGTACTGCCCTCATCCTACGTTCCGGAAGTGAAATATATTTCAAATCCTCATCCACTTCATCCTTGGCAGGGCGAATGACATGACATCTATTTATAAGGGGACGGATACTGGTTTCTGACCTTCAAGGATGGGGTTTGAATCCCGGTGAGGGTTGGAATTTTCACCTTAGAAATCCTATAGAGTCAATCCTTTAATCCCTCCCAGAACCTATTGAGCTGGGTTGGCTCCAGCATCCACAAATAAGTGAGATAGTCCGAAGGATGCACTTAAAAGTTATGCACCAAACTTTGAGGAGTAGCTTTAGGTTGCCCATCAGACAGTTCTGCTCTCCGTGTACTTCGGTGTGTGTTTAATTTGATAACCTGTGATATGTGGAAACTGTATTATTTCTGTGAAGTTTCTTTTATTAGAGTGAGGAAAGAGATAAGTTCCCCGGATACGGTACTATCCTGGCATTTGTCAGGAGCGAGTATAGAAAAACTCGGGGAGAAACCACATTCAGGGTAGCCACTGTCAGCGCTGGGATTCAAACCATCGATTTGTGGGCTTGCTGCAACTACCCTTCATGGTCGTGGCGAGTAATTAAACGCGCACGGCTACGCCACGGGGTTTCATTTGTTTCATTTTTTTTTTAGCGATACGAGTGTACCATAACACTGATTTGTTCCTTTTAATGACTCAATCAAGGCAGGACCGATTCGCCAGTTTCACAGGTTACGTATCTGCGATTGATGCTGTGTGAATCGTGTGAATTGGATTGTTTACAATGAATACTCAGTGAATTGCAACCGCCCTTCGAAATGCAGTCAATGGCTCGCTGGTGAGGTGGCTGACTGTACTGTGTGTGGTATTGATATGGCATGGAATTGGTAGTTATTACGGTGTAGATACTTTTCATGTGGTGCACTACAGTATATCTAATTCTAGGTGATCTACTCACCAATTTTGCACCAGTTTTGCACTGCCATGTAGCAGAGTCTTAAATTTATTTTTAGCCTATTTTCAATTTTGAAAAAATAGGCTTATGAGATCACCTTTTGTCCGTGTGTGCGTGCGTGTGTGTGTGTGTGTGTGTGTGTGTGTGTGTGTGTGTGGTGTGTGTGTGTTTGTGTGTGTCCCCTAATAAAATCTAAACGGCTGGAGCGATTTCAATGAAACTCGGTAAGTTCATAGCACTATTCCCGGCGACCTTGACCGTGCCCTTCAAATTTTGTTACGTCTCACCAATCCAACATGGCGGCTGTGCGAATTATTTCACTAGCATTCAATATCTCCGAAACTATTACCGATATCGCCCTGAAATTGTGTACTGTGATAAAGGGCACTACTAGAAGTTCACCTATGAGACTTTCAAAAACCTGGTGACTACAAAACCAACATGGCGGCCAAGCGAAGTTGAGACTTTTCTCGCGATTTAACTATCCAAACGTAATGAAACTTGGTACAGCAATTGTTTATACACATTGTAATGCATTGAAGTCTAATTTAGTTCAATTGTTTACATAACCTCAAAATGGCGGCTGTGCGAAATATTTCACTGACATTCTATATCTCCGAAACTATTACAGAGATCACCCTACAATTTTGTACGGTGATAAAGGGTACTGATACAAGTTTACCTATGTATATTTCATAAACCTGTAAAGAACAAAACGAACATGGCGACCAAGCGAATTTGAAATATTTTAATAGACTTTTCTCGTGATTTAACTCTCTGAGCGCCGTGAAATGTGGTACAACAAATGATTTTGCAGTTTGTAATGCACTGCCATCTAACTTAATTCAATTGTTTACATAACCTCAAGATGGCGGCTGTGCGAAATTTTAAAATTAAGTTTTTATTTCTTGTGTCGTAATCATGCGATCGAAGTGAAAGTTTGAATAATGAACCTAGGCAATAATTGTCCTTGAATGGTACATAACTCTATGGTCTATACATATAACAATCCTAAATGGCGAGCTTCCGAAATATTTAGACGGTTCTCAATATCTATGAATCTTTTACAGCAACCAAACTGATTTTTTTTATGTTCATAGAGACTATGAACATATGTTCACCTATAGGACTTTCAGTAACCTGGTGAGCACAAATCCAACATGGCGGCGACGCGAAGTATAAATATTTAAATGGACGTTTCTCGCGAATTAACTATCCGAGTGCCGTGAAACGTTGCACGTTAAATGCTAATACAAATGTTGATCCACTGGCATCTAATTTATTTCAATTGTTTGCATAATCACAAGATCGCTGCTGTGCGTAATTTTAAAATCTCGTTTTTACTTCTTGTGTTCTAATCATGCGATTGAAGTTTGAATACCACACGTACACAATACTCTTAATGTAATAGTACAAAAATAAAAATCCAACCTGGCGACCATCGGCAATATTTAGACGGTTCTCAATATCTACGAATCTGTTACTGCAATTAAACTGAAATTTTGTATGTTGATAGAGGCAATTAACATGAGCAGGATATATGAAAATAGGCTGTATAGTTCTTCACGGAACTACTTGTTTAATCATGAGAGATCTTAAGCCAGCCAAACTTTGATGCGCCATGGACATGAAACTTAATTCCTCGGCTGGAAATCAATCTTGCAGTCACGGGATCATGACGCGGGTATTTCATCTGATCCACTGAAAAGCCAAATGCATGATGACGATTAGGATTCAGATTTTGTTGAAAAATCGTATTTTTTCTGATAGATGAAGGTGGTGCATAGTGATAATTAGGTACAGAATGATCGCCAGTAAACACAACCCTCCTACACGCTTACCAACGGCGTCCTAACGTTCAGGCTTTGTGGCAGCTTAGGTCAAGTGACCTGAATAACTGACGAGACTCAATAACATTCCTGAGTTTGACAGCCGAACCAGAGCTGAACTATATGTGAAGATGGCTCCTCGTTGATTATTTTATTTAGTGCTTCTACCCTCAGCAGGCTGCGTTTTCCGGTGGACGTTCTGAACATCCTGCAAGAAATGTGCTAGATATGTGGAGTTCTAATAGGCTAGGTCTTCAAAATGCATTTCTTGTATGTTTTCTCAATTAAAGACATTAAAAAAAGGTAGACTATATGTAATTTTAGTATATTTTATTCACACATACTGTAGGTAATTTCTGTATCTATCTTACTAACTAGTCATTCTTGCAATGCTTTAAGTAATTATTCTATATTTCTGCGCAAAATAATTCATAATATTCAGAACGTTCTAGGATTGGCTCAATTTATTTTGGCAGTGCTCTAGATTACAAAATCTGAAAAGTTGCACCTCATATTATAATCTTGATATTGGTGATTTGCAAGTGGATCCACATACTGATTGTTCTTTTTTTTTACCTTAGAACTGTGGCTGTCAAAGTACCTTGTAGACATTCCTCAATTCAGATAAGCCACCCTATCAGATCTTACAATACATTATGTTCGACCCTGACTATTATATACCTGAAAACTGTATCATAATGATGGTCATTATAACACTATATTTCATTATGAAACAGTTTCTCCCACCAAACACAGCTCAAGAAACAGTTGTTTGACCAATTAGATAAGGATACCTTCGCGCATGCGCTCAAAATCCAACATGTCTGTATGAATTACCGAAAGTGCACCGTCCATATGTTCGCGTAAATAAACTGGTGAATATGAGGCAAGAAATAGCACTGTACCTTAATATCTCCAAATCCAATTTCTACACAGCGCGTTGTTTTCAAACGCATTTGGTGACATTTTTACTGAATACTGGTGTTCAATCTGCACATATGGCATTGAAGCACACAGAGCGCATGCGTCGTTTGGTCAAAGAGCTTGGAAATCAGAGATATCCTATACTCAGCGCAGCACCCGATCACATAATTCTAGTGACAATCTAAACAGATATTTATGAATATTTATGTTAAAACATAAAATAAAGTTATAATTATCGTCGAACATAAACAGTCGTATGCAACTCGCCTATAACGGTAATTAAGACACTCGTATGGAAATTATAAAACTCGCATACGCTCGTTTTATAAAGATACTCGTGTCTTAATTATAGGCTCGTTGCATAATGTACTATTTTAATAGATAAATACTGTTTTGTATGTTGCAGTTCTAGTTCGTTACCATTATCTCAGCATATTAGTTAACATTTCTAGTTTGGGGTTTATTGCTTAATACGTTCATCACAGCAGTAGTAGCTACACATTCATAGAATAGTTGGTGAAGGGAGACAGTTTATTGATGGAATCGTCATTTCTCAGTCTTGTTACATTGCAGATATTAAAATAGATAGTTCTTATTTCGGTGCTTAATGTTTTAGTACAGGACACCCGAGAATGTTCTCCGCAGTGGCTACGTGCAGCTGCGAGTGGTTGCGTCATCAGTTTAGTTGGCAGCACTGAGTCCTTGGAAGGAGGACTCCCACGCGTGTGGGCTGGAAGCTGTCGAATACCATCAGCGAGAGTGTATGTCTTCAGTGTGTATTGCAGTAAGCGAGCGTTTAGATAGATTATTGGAAGAGTGCAACAGTATGCAGGCGGTTATGTTTACTACTGAAGAGAGAGTTTTTAGCCTACTTTTCACATTTTGCAAAAATGAGGAAAAAGTAGACTTATGAGATCGGGCAAATGTGTGTGTGTCTGTCTGTCCTTCTGTCTGTCTGTCTGTCTGTCGGTCTGGCTGTGTGTGTGTACCCCCTATCAACTCCTAAACGGCTGCAGCAATCGAAACAAAATTTGGTAGTAGTAAATATCTATACCTGAATATCTCACGGCCATATTTGAAAATGATGTCAGTGCTACCAACTGATGAAAAATCGCAATTGAAATTTGAGCTCCATGTTGGACATCTTGGAAGGTATGAATGGGAGCTATTTCAAAATTGGCACACGTATAGATAAATAATATTGCAGTTTAATTTCCAGGAGGCCATACATGGCAGTGTTGTCAAAATGATTAAAAGCCTGCTGATAAGTCCAAATTTTAAATGCATATAACTTCTACACTATCAATTGGATTTCAACCGAATTTCGTATGTGCTATGTGTGCATAAACAGATATGACTGAGCGTATTCTTAAGAGCCACCAGGGCTGCCAACTGTTAATAAATGCTCTCATTTTAAAAAATCCAAATACCCATATATCAGAATGCATGTAAGCCTACAGCTTTAAACTATGCACACGTATAGTACCTGCCATTCTATATTAATTTGGAGTAACTTATATATGACAGTGCTACCAACATGATTCTAAGCCTGCTGAGAGGTCCAACTTTAAATACATGTAACTTCTATACTATCATTTGGATTTCAACCAAATTTCGTGTGTGCTATGTGTACCATAACAGATATAACTATGCCGATTCTTAAGATTAACCAGGGCTGCCAACTGCTAATAAATACTGTCTTTATTTTTGTTACCCTAATATCAATATATCAGAAAGTATGCAAGCCAATAGCTCTAAACTTTGCACACGTATAGTACCTGACATTCTATATTAATTTGGAGTAACTTATAAACGTCAGTGCTGCCAACATGTTTCTAAGTCTGCTGATAGGTCCAATTTTAAAATGCATGTAACTTCTATACTAACTAATGGATTTCATTCAAAATTGACACAACAATAGATCATATTATTTCAGATTATTTCTGACCAATATATGTATGTCATTGTTGCCAACATGTTTTTACGCGCGCTGTTAGATCCAATGTTTAACTGCATGTAACGTCCATGCTATCCATTGGACTTCAACCAAATTTTGTATTCTGTACCTTAAGAGATGGAACTAAGAATATATTCAGTCACCAGGGCTGCCAACTGTAGTTCTCTATTAGGCTATATTATGCCAGGTATTCAGTATTTCGAACTAATTAGAAATTTCGATATTACCAACTTAATTTCGTCATTATTCTAGATAGATCCTTATAGATTAATTATTGCCATGAATCTTAAATTTTAAGAAAAGTAGGCTCTTTAGTTCGTCACGGAACTTCTTGTCTTTGGGTGGAATACGTTTTTCGCGAATGCGATCGGTTTACAGAAAAAAATGTAAAATTAAGATTTCAGGTGCAGTTTCCTATTTCAAAGTGTCCAAACCGTGATACCGTTCGGGATTTGATAAGTAAATTTCGTGTGACTGGCTCAGTTCACGATGTACCGGGAACAGGCAGTCCTACGCTTTTAACAGACGAAAAACTTGATGAAATCTCCGATATAATGCTGCGTAGTTCAAGAAAATCAACACGAAATCTGAGGTATACCAAACTAATCCAAAAACGATTGAGGAACTTAAACTGAATATCATTAATTATATGCAGTCCATTCCGCAAGAAACTTTAGTGAAAGTCTTCGATAACATGTGTAGACGTGTTGATGTCTGTCTTCGAACACAAGGACAACACTTCCAGCATCTGTTATGAATGGCTGTGGTGAGTACAAATTTTATTGTTTGTTTGTTTGTTTGTTTGCTATGATGCAAGTGGCAGCCGTGCTGCCAACGTAACTGCTGTAGCTAGCTCTCGCAGACGCATGTACTGCTCGAGTCTAAGCTGCGTGAACCTGAGAGGAATGTGCATCGCGGACTATGGGAAATGGTGTTGACGAGTGATGAGGTTTCTCGGCCCGTGCATAGTGCTGAACCAAATACATTGGTCGGTGACTCACTGACTTATTCATAACACCATACTGGTTTCAGAAAAGACCCTATGTTAGCAGTATTGGAATAGACGAGGATGTCAGGTAACACGGCGGGCTGTCGACAGGCTTCTCAATTCTCGCCTGCTCCTACCCTGCCTCTGCTCTTCATCCCGCAAGTTCACAGAGCTTGGAACCGAGCAGTAGTTAGGAACTAATACATGTCTAAGCTTGTGAACGCGTTGTTGCAGCCCCTAAATCAGTTTATCAGGGTTGTAATCATGTTTGTTGGAAGTAACGCGCTTGCCTTTCACCGAGAGGCCCCAGGTTCGATTCCCGCATCCATCAGGAATTTTAGTATTTGACTTTGATCTGGAACGGGGTAGGCTCAGCCTCGTGAAGACAATTGAGTAGCTGTCTGACAGAGAGACAGCGCCCTGGTCAGGAAAGCCAAGATTAATGCCAAGGGGACACGAAGCGCTGACCATGACCACACCACCCCGCAATCTACAGCTATCGCTTGGTAGGAAATGTTGTATCCATGTTTATTGTGGTTCTGTATTGGCGTTGATGTAGGGTCATTTCATATAATAAAAAAAAACAAAAAACATTATGTTGAGGTTAAAAAAATAGTTACAACGTTTGACCATTGTGGTGACAGGTTTACCAAAATATAATAAAATTTTGCCTAGTAAGTATGGTTAGTTGTTAACTTTTATAATGTTTTACTAATTACCAAATGTACAGATATCGCGCCAGGAGTTGGCAGTTGGGTTTGAACTGCAGAGGTCTTCCCGCTCACTGCGTATCGCGAATTCCAAAAACATTCAGTTTGTCACTACTTGCTTCACTCACTCAGCACATTCCTTCTTTCACTACTGCGTGTCCTCTGCTGCAATAATAACCATTGGCATGCGGGTAGCCGATATATTTAAGTTTGGAATAGGTGGACTGCGCATGCGTACTTTAAGTCCGGGCACCCCGTCACAGCGTGTTCAACTGCCATCTCCTGCCGCGATGACAGTATGTCTACTTCTTAGTAGGCTACTGTATTCTAGTCGATGGGGTCGGGGATGAGATGTGATTTATTTATACCCAGCATGCGTTGCAATGCCAATCAAAGACAGATAGATAGAAAGAAATGAGGATAATAATGTTATTGGTTTTCCAAGCTTGAGTTTAGTTTTAAGAACCCCATCCAAAAACCGTGGTGTCAACTGTATTGGAAGAAACAGCAATGCCAGATACAGGCCGGACGTTTGTTTTAGACGAGTGAAAAATCTTAATGGAAGCTTGGAGGCGAGTTACTACAGTACCTGTGTTGTTATCAGCTGCCCCAAGCGGTCCGATGATTGACAAAGCTGTTTAACACTTCTGCTGAAGTACAGTCTTTGGCAAATATAATGACGTTTTGTTCGTAACTACGTAATGTGTACTTCTGCGTCACACAATACTTCGACGTGGACTGTACTGTCTGCTCAAGTCTGGAATTCCATTACATCAGATCGGTGGTGACAAGTGTGAAGCGATAGGGTGAGAGAGTGAGTGTGTGTGGGCTCACCCGCAGGCTTCAAGGTCAAGGGCAATCGTCTAAAACAAACGTCCGGCCTGTAACACGGCGGCCTGCTGACAGTCTCCTCATGTCACCTCGCGATGAATCAGCAAGCCTTTCTCACAACTTGCATTGTGGTGTCCTAAGTATACAGATTGTGCAACTGGGTTACTGTAGGATTTAAGGCTTCCTGTTAAGTCCCTCACCCTTTTGTGATGTTACATTAATAATTTGTATAGTCTGATTTACAGAAGATGCTCGGTGAAAGCTGTCATCCGCTTGAAGGGTGAGGTGAGGAGTGAAGACGAGAGGGATAACTGTCTCCATATCAACAGTAAGCAATGTTGCAATGTATGCCGACACAGCAGTAAGCACATGGTTTGACTCAATGTGTTTTCACTCGTCACGGTCGTTAGACCGCCAGGCAGAGAGGCTAACTTCCCCAGTACAGGCCGGACGTTTGTTTTAGACGATTGCCCTTGACCTTGAAGCCTGCGGGTCAGCCTACACACACTCACTCTCTCACCCTATCGCTTCACACTTGTCACCACCGATCTGATGTAATGGGATTCCAGACTTGAGCAGACAGTACAGTCTACATCGAAGTATTGTGTGACGCGGAATTACACGTTACGTAGTTACGAACAGAACGTCATTATATTTGCCAGTGACTATACTCCTAGCGGTAGTGTGAAACAGCTTTGTCAATCATCGGACCACTTGGGACAGCTGATAACAACACAGGTACTGTAGTAACTCGCCTCCAGGCTTCCATTAAGATTTTTCACTCGTCTAAAACAAACGTCCGGTCTGTATTTGTGTCTTCCTGCAAGCCTCTTGGAATATTATGAGTCATGATCTACTTCAGTGGCAACGCAGCATTTCCCCACGTGCTAGCTTTGACAGCTGTCAGCGATCATTATTGGTAATTCAGAGTATAGCTAGAAAAACTTCCCTGGAGTGCACAAAACAACTCACCCAAGTTTCATCGCAATCGGATGAATGGCATATGAACGCATAGGGGACATACACACAGCATGACAGACAGACAAGCTATCACGTAACATGGATTTTCATATATAGAGATTTGGCGGGTGACTTTAAAGGCTGGATGTCCTTCCTGACGACTAGCAATTACCTTATGATTATTACTTCAGCAATAAGGAGGACTAATTTACTAGGGACCTGCGTTTCTCATATTTGCGATAAAATCACCCGTTATTAAATAAACTCACAAATGCTTGTAAAACTGTTTGTAGGCATGAATCAACCACATTAAAGTGAATTTATTTCACGAAATTACGCGAAATCAGATGATAATGCAAATTTGCCAAATTTATCATCTTTGTGCAAAAAAAAAAAATAAAAAAAAAATTCCAATGCAAAATCAATAATGTTTGATAGTAATTCTCTCTTTATGACTTTTTAGATAGTGTATATAGAAAGCTATTTTAATTAGATCAGCTGGACATTTTCCTTGGCAAACATTTGAAAAGGTCGTTTTGTAATTGATTCCCATAAAACATTTTCCTTAAATCCTACTTTCTAATCAATTGTCAATTATCAATTTGGTCAACAAAGATAATACATATTTTGTGAGTAACATAATCATAAAGCTATTGAAACTTACTTTCCGTGCCATAGAAGTAGGCGTTTGTTTTATTCTTTGGCAAAAAAATGTATTTTTTCTTTTAAGGATTTAGCATGATTAAAAGTATTTTCGTGTTTATAAGGGACTAGCAGGTACCCGCGGCTTCGCTCGCGTCATAGTCTTGTCATATTGTTATTCAATGAAATGTAGGTTTAACCCCGTTCACACCCCTTTAGAACTTAAATATCCAAAATTCCCTCCTTAGTAGACGTTTTCGACACACAACAAACATATCCCCAAAATATCATTCTTCTAACTTTAATTGTTTAGGTTGGTCGATGAGAGTGAATATCCAAAAATCCTTCCTTAGTGGACGTTTTTCTTCCAGAATGTCACCCCTCCCCATGGGCCCCTTAAATTGGATCTATGAAAAAACGGTCGAACACCTATTTATTTAATTATTTATTTATTCATTATTAAGCTGATTGTTTTCCTCTGAGTTTCAAACTCCTCGCCTATGTCGATTAAGAGATGCACGCTCCGTTAGGTATCCTTCAACGCCCACTTATCACCCCTTTCACTCAAAATATACACCACATCGAAAAACCATTAGACATGTGTCAGCTTATTTTTAATGATTGGCTTATATGCCAAGTATCACATCCCCAAATGAAACCACTCGTGAGATATTGTTTTTGAATGAAATATACGTTTACCCCCTTAACACCCCTTTAGAACCTGAATATCATAAATCTTTCCTTAGTGGACGTTTTCGACATTCAACGAACATATCCAAAAAAAAATCATCTTTCTAACTTCAATAATTTTGGCTGGGCGATGATGAGTGAGTGAGTCAATCAGGACATTTTCTTTCATTTATTTTTGAGAATTTCACCCCTCCCCATGAACCCCTTAAATGTGGTTTATGAAAAAAAAAACCGGTTAAACACCTATTTACTTATTTATTAAGCTGATTTTTTCCGCTGAATTTCAAACTTCTCGCTAATGTCGCTTAAATATGCACGCTCCGTTAAGAATCCTTCAACCCCCAATTTTCACCCCTTTCACCTCATAATATACACCATATCGATAAACCCTTAGACATATGTTTGCTTATTTTTATTAATTAATTTATATGCCTAATATAACATCCCCAAATGAAACAACTCGTGAGATATTGTTAATCAATGAAATGCAAGTTTTACCCCCTTAACACCCCTTCAGAACATGAATATCCAAAAATCCATCCTTAGTGGACGTTTTCGACATACAACGAACATATCCCCCAAATGTTTTAAGTTTCTAACTGCAATATGTTTGGCTGGGGGATGATGAGTGAATATCCAAAAATCCTTCCTTAGTGGACTTCTTTCCCCAGAATTTCACCCCTCCCGATGGGCCCCTTAAATTGCATTTATGAAACAATGGTCGACCACCTATTTACTTATTTTTGAAGCTGATTTTCCCCCCTGAGTTTCGTACTTGATGCCTCTATCTTTTAAGATATACTTGCTCCGTTAGGATTCCTTCAACCCCCACTTTTCACACATACACCTCATAATATACACTACATCCAAAAACCCTCAGACATGAGTCTTGTTATTCTTAATGATGAGTTTATATGCCGAGTATCGCATCCCCTAAGGAAACCAATCGGGAGATATTGTTATTCAATTAAATGCAGGTCTACCCCCTTAACACCCCTTTAGAACCTGAATATCCAAAAATCCTTCCTTGGTGAACGTTTTCGACATACAACGAACATAACCCCAAAATGTCATGTTTCTAGCATCAATACTTTTGGCTGGGCGATGATGAGTGAGTGAGTAAGTCAGGACTTTTCTGTCATTTATTTTTCAGAATTTCACCCCTCTCGTGAACCCCTTAAATTGGATTTATGGAAAAAAAACGGTCGAACACCTATTTACTTATTTTTAAGATGTTCTTCCCCCCTGAGTTTGATAAGTGAGTGAGTTAATCAGTTAGAACACTTTCTTTCCTGTTTTTTCCCCAGAATTTCACCCCTCTCCAAGGGCCATATAGTTGGATTTATGAAAAAACGGTCAAACACCTATTTACTTATATTTTAAGCTGTTTTTTCGCTGAATTTCAAACTTCTCGCCTGTGTCGTTTAAGAGATACACGCTCCGTTAGGAATCCTTCAATATCCAATTTTCACCCCCTTTCACCTCATAATATACACCACATCGATAAACCCTTAGACATAATTATGTCTGCTTATTTTTAATGATTAGTTTATTTGCCGAATATCACATCCTCAAAGAAACAACTCATGAGATATCGTTATTCAATGAAATGCACGTTTACCCCCCTTAACACCTCTTCAGAAACCAAATAAACAAAAATCCTTCCTTAGTTTACGTTTTCGACAAACAGCGAACATATTCCCAAATTTTTATGTTTCCAACTTCAATAGTTTTTGCTGGGCGATGATGAGTGAGTGAGTCAGTCAGGTCATTTTCTTTCAATTATTTTTACCAGAAATTTACCCTTCCCCATGGGCCCCTTAAATTTGATTTATGAAGAAACGCTCGAACACCGATTTACTTATTTTTAAGCTGATTTTTCCCCGCTGAGTTTAAAACTTCTCGCCCATGTCGTTTAAGAGATACACGCTCCGATAGGAATCCTTCAACCCCCAATTTTCACCCCCTTCACCTTATAATATACACCACATCGAAAAACCCTTACACACATGTCTGCTTATTTTTAATGATTAGTTTATATGCCGAGTATCACATGCCCCAATGAAACCAATCGGGAGATATTGTTATTCAATAAAATGCAGGTTTAAACCCCTTAAGACCCGTTTAGAACCTGAATATCCGAAAATACTCTCTTGGTGTACAGTTTTGACGTACAACGAACAACGAACATATCCCCAAAATCTCATGTTTCTAACTTCAATAATTTTGGCTGGGCGATATTGAGTGAGTGAGTGAGTGAGGACATTTTCTTTCATTTTTCTTCCAGAATTTCACCCCGGCCCATGATCCCCTTAAATTTGATTAATGAAAAAAAAAATGTCGAACACTTATTTACTTATTTTTAAGCAGTTTTCTGTCCCTGAGTTTGAGGAGTGAGTGAGTCAGTCAATCAGTTAGGACACTTTCTTTCCTGTCCCCCCCCCCGCCCCCCCAGAATTTCACCCCTCCCCATGGGCCCCTTAAATTGGATTTATGAAAAAAAGAACGGTCGAACTCCTATTTATTTATCTTTTAAGCTGATTTTTTTCCGCTGAGTTTCAAACTCGTCGCCTATGTCGTTTAAGAGATACACGCTCCGTTAGTAATCCTTCAACCCCCACTTTTCACCCCTTTCACCTCATAATATACACCACATCGAAAAAGCCTCAGACACGTGTCTTCTTATTTTTAATGATGTGTTTATATGCCGAGTATCACATCCCCCAATGAAACCAATCGTGAGTTATTGTTATTCAATGAAATTCAGGTTTAACCCCCTTAAGACCCCTTAAGAACCTGAATATCAGGAAATCCTCACTTAGTGGACGGTTTTGGCATACAATGATCATTTCCCCAAAATGTCTTGTTTCTAGCTTCAATAATTTTTTTTGGGCGATGGTGAGTGTGTCAGGACTTTTTATTTCAATTTTCTTTTTTCAGAATTTCACCCCTCCCCATGAACCCCTTAAATTGGGTTTATGAAAAAAAAACTGTCGAACACCTATTTACTTATCTTCAAGCCGTTTTCCCCCCTGAGTTTGACGAGTGAGTCTGTCAGTCAATCACTTAGGACACTTTCTTTCGTGTTTTTTCCCCCCAGAATTTCACCCCTCCCCATGGGCCCCTTAAATTGGATTTATGAAAAAACAGTCAAACACCTATTTACTTATTTTTTAAGCTGATTTTTTCCCGCTGAGTTTCAAACTCCTCGCTTATGTCGTTTAAGAGATACACGCTCCGTTAGGAATCCTTCAACCCCCACTTTTCACCCCTTTCACCTCAAAATATACACCCCATCGAAAAACCCTCAGACACGTGTCTTATTATTTTTAATGGTGAGTTTATATGCCGAGTATCACATCCCTCAATGAAACCAAGCCGGAGATATTGTTATTCCATGAAATGCAGGTGTACCCCCTTAACACCCTTTTAGAACCTGAATATCCAAAAATCCTTCCTTAGTGGGCGTTCTCGACTTACAACGAACATATCCCCAAAATTTCATGTTTCTAACTTTAATAGTTTTAGCTGGGCGATGATGAGTCAGTCAGTCAGTCAGTCAGTCAGTCAGTCAGTCAGGACACTTGTTTTTATATAAGAGATACCGCTACATTTCTAAATTCCAATATCTCTGCAATGTTTTATGATATCATGATACATTTTGTGTTTCTCATAATATTTTTATTATTTGTATACGATCACTGCTATGCTATAAATTGATAATTTTCGTTAGGTTACTTTTTTTTAAGGCGAATTGATGATTATACAGCAGTAAGACGTGTCTTTTACGTGGAAGGTCCTGTCGATGTATTATTCGCTATGAAAGCGTTCGTGATCAAACTTTTTAGCCATATTATGTTGTAACAGTGTAGGTGGAGACACTTTATGTGCACAGTATTTTATTAGGTAGCCTGTCAATAAGCCGAGTCTTCCTCCTTTACTTCATCACAAGCTGAACGTCCTTGTGAATGGTGAGTCAACACGCGCTGGGCGTTCGAGTGAAACATCCTTTGATCTTCTGACGCATCACGTATCTACTTACCTAGTCAGTGGGAGTAGCAAGGTGACGTCTTTCACGATAGACGCTTGGATTTGTGAATGGAGAGAGCCGATGGCTGGCAACAATGACGCAAAGGAGGGGGAGCTGAGACGTTCTTCAGTTCATCTCGAGATATTCAGTGTAAGACCTTTCAGCCTTATTATAGTCCCAGTGGCGTAGCAGTGCTCGTTAAATATTTCACCACGGCTACGAGGGCAGCTGCAGCAAGTCTGAAGATCGGAGATTCGAATCTCTGCGCTGACAGTGGCTTGTGTGGTTTTCCCCGGGGTTTGTCTATACTCCCTCCAGGCAAATGCCGGGATAGTACCTCATATCAAGACCCGGGATACTTACCTCATCTCTGTCCCTAAAACCATTACACACACTACTACAGTTATCGCATAAATACAGGTTATCAGACAAATTCAACACTCACCCAACTACACGGGACTGATGACCAAGATGTTCCAAACCCTAAAACGAATTAATATCAACAAAGCTCAATTATGGCAACAAGAATTGTGTTTAGGGGAAAACACGATATATTATTAGCCTACTTTCGATTTTTGCAAAAAATGAAAGTAGACTTATGAGATCAACACAGGGCGAAAAAAGTGTGTCTGTCTGTGTGTGTGTATGTGTGTGTGTGAGTCTGTGTGTGTGTATGTGTGTGTGTGAGTCTGTGTGTGTGTGTGTGAGTGTGTGTACTCTGAATGTCTGTCCCCCCCCTATCAATTCGAACACGGTGAATGCGAATTGAACGAAATTTGGTACAAAGGTAGCACTAGCAAAGGACACCTCAGTGTCATGTTTTATATCGCCGCCATCTTTACTAAAACTGAATGGCGGCCACTCAAACGTTCAAAACGTAAAATCAAATAACGACTAACCAAATCATCCAATCTCTACCAAATTTGGTAACAACATACCTTCGTATAGGATGCGTCTTGTGACCAAACTACAAGGTCGTCCGCCATACCATTTCAGGATGGCGGCCGTGCGAATTATGCAAACTTTATAATCCATATCATGGGACCCACCAGTTCCGATTATCGAGCCGAGAATCGTTTTAACTGTTCTAAAGGAAGAGGCACGTACGAAATTAAAAGTTTATTTTGTAATACTATAGTGCAGACGTGATTTTAAAAAGCTCAGCTGATTCATTAATAAGACAAGATGGCAGCGGATATCTTGTGCCTGACTTATATTTCACTAATTTGAGTATTGAATGCAATATAGCGTACTGATAAAAAATAAATAAACTTTGTATGAAATGCTTTATATATAAATAATATACTCCAGTGATGAAATCGTTTAGTATAAATCATTATTTGCTAACAAGTTCTATGTAAGTCATTTTAAATAGAACGATATTCGTTGACACAATTAGCTCAGTGGTAGAGCGATAGCCTGTCGCTCAGATTCCTATGGTTCAAACCCGATCAGAGCTAGTTTTTTTGCTTGAAATGTTATATGTTTATTGTTTTGTAATGACTCAGATGTTTTAAAATTAAGCGTTATATTGTGCAAATTATGGTGTAAAATATATATTTAATTAAAACATAAATCGCCAGCAGATTTACTCGAGACATCTAGCTGCCAAAAAGGTAACTTCCAGATTTTATTGAAAAGTTTCTTCTTCTGGCCGCTAGAATGCACTCGCTCTGTTAGGATTATATTGTTCGATATTTCACCACTAGATGTCCCGACTAGTCTACGTGGGGATCCATTGATTACTATACCATTATCATTCTATGCGCATCGAATTTGAAGAATGACAAGTTGATACTACGATACATTTTAACTTTTTATTTTAAAGGGTTTGTAACAGCCTATTTTGCGTTACTTGAAAATGTTATTAAGCGTTATATTGTCCACATTATGGTGTAAAATATATATTTAATTAAAACATAATTCGCCAGCAGATTTACTCGAGACATCTAGCTGCCAAAAAGGTAACTTCCAGATTTTATTGAAAAGTTTCTTATTCTGGCCGCTAGAATGCACTCGCTCTGTTAGGATTATATTATCGAAAATATCCACATAGTTTGTATACACACGTCTCTGTAGGGTCATGGCAAGATTTGTTAATTCAATTAGGGTTGTGAAAGCCATGCACAACCAGACGTGTAAAGACATGCCTCAACTCAAAGTTGGATGTTGCCCACGGCAGGTCGTAATAATAATAATAATAATGTTATTGGTTTTACATCCCTTTTAACTACTGCTGCTTTTAGAGACACCGGGGTGCCGGAATTTTGGCCCGAAGGGGATCTTTAACGTGCCAGTAAATGTACTGACACGGCTCCCTCGCATTTGTGCACCCTCAAATGCCAGCTGACTGCGCCAGGATACGAACCTGCAACCTAGGGCCCAGCAAGCGAGAACGTTACCGCTGAGCCACGCCGCCAGTCCGGTCGATTATGTCTCCAGATCCATAACATTCTTGATATACTTCTTATCTTTCTTTCTTTCTTTCTTTCTTCAATGATGGTAGCAGTTTTTATCTAGGTCGTGGCGTTTGGTAGAGGTAAATCGTTTCTAAGGTCTTCAACAAAGAATAGTTCTATTATACTCTTTGATAATAACAACGAGTTATAACTATACTCATACATTTAGGAGAAAGTAGGCTATATGTTCTTTACTGAACATCTTGTTTTTATTATTCCTACTGAATTATTATGACAGTTAAACTAAACACACGATAGGAATGATTAGCTTTTCAAGACACGAGTGCCGGCGGCCGAGATGAGAACCATTCTTTGTTTTCATGTGTCAAGATGTCAGCCTGCTTGGTTGACAAATACAGTCACGCTGGTGGATACAACTCAACTTCAGTAACCTCAATCATCGTTCTTCTCTTCGTGGTGACATGTGCTGCAGTTACGCTTAACTGTGCTGTTGCGAAACTATTGGAAACGCACCATTCTTAATATTCGCACATTATTATTCGTTTTTCCGTTCACAATAATTCACAATAATACAAGTAGTGCGCACAATGCTGCTTGACTTATGTGTAGACTGCACTCCGTCATCGCTGTGTCCTCCTTGCCCCATAAACCTCCAACAGCGGGTTCGATTTTGAGCCCAAGAAATCCGATTTTTAGAGGGCGGCAAAAATCCACGGCATTTAGTAAAAGATCTCTACCTAGGTAGTATCATATTTTGTGGTTTCAAGACAAAATTAAATAAATCTCAGAATTTTGGAAATATTATAAATTATAGCAAGCACTTTGGCTACATTTATACTATCCATGCTAAAGAAGAAACAAACGTCCATCCAGGAGTGTTTGCTATGATTCCGTGGTAGGTCGGTGGAAAAAAGTCCATCTCGCGGGTTTGATTTCTGGCCTAGGAAATCCTATGTTTTGAAGAGTGTCAAAGATCCACGGCTCTATAAGTCGCACGATGTTGGCTCTTAAAAGATCTCTAGTTTCACATTTGGTGATGTCAAAATAAATCTCAGCCTTACGAGGCAGCAGAGCTCTCGTTTTTACTGTTAAGGGGAGACCATACTGAGTTTTGAATTTTCCAGTATTTTCACCCAACTTTCACCCAATTTTGAAGGTTCTTTATAGTAAGTTTATTTAAGGTAATTCTAAACGTTGAAGCTATTTGGTTCAGTCATTTCAAAATTATAACACATTTTATGTAATAAGTACGCAAATTTTGAAAATGACCCAAAGCATCAACTTTAAATTTATCAATCTGAAACTTCTCTGGAATGATCATCAATGGTATGTAAATAAGTATTGGTATTACTTTTAAAAACAAAGCAAATGCTATATTACTAAGTATTCTTTCTTAGAATGACTTGTTGTTCTGTCACAATATTTCATTTTAGCCTATTTTCATTCATGAAAAAAATAGGCTTATGAGATCACCTTTTGTCCGTGCGTGTATGTGTGTCTGTGCGTCTGTGTGTGTCCCCCTAATAAGATCTAAACGGCTGAAGCGATTTCAATGAAACTCAGTAAGCTCATAGTAATAAATTTAGCGAGCCCTTAAAATTAAATTACGTGTCCTTAATCCAACATGGCGGCTGTGCGAAATATTTCAGCGGCATTCTAAATCTCCGAAACTGTTACTGATATCACTCTTGGCGATAAAGGCAACTACTATAAGTTTACCTATGGGACTTTAAATATTCTGTTAAGAATGAAACGAGCATGGCGGCCATGCAAAGTTGAAACATTTAAATAGACTTTTCTCGTGATTTAACCATCCGAGCGCAGCATAACATGGCATATCAAATGTTTATACACATTGTAATGCTGTGACATCTAATTTAGTTCAATTTTTTACACAATGTCAAGATGGCGGCTGTGCGAAATTTTCAAATTATGTTTTGATTTCTTGTGTCCTAATCATGAGATCGAAGTCAGCGTTTGAATAATGAACCTACGCAATAATTGTCATCTAATAGTACATAGGTCTACGACCTACATATATAAAATCCAACATGGTGATTATCCGAAATATTTAAACGGTTCTCAATAAATACTAATCAAAAACTGAACTTGTGTATGTTGATAAAGACTATTAACATAAGTTCACCTATGAGAAATTCAATAACCTGTTGAGTACAAATACAACATGGCAGTGACGCGAAATTTCAATATTTAAATGGACGTTTCCCGCGATTTAACCATCCGAGCGCAGTGAAACTAGGTACGGAATAAAAGTTTGTACTAAGGGAATATAGGTGAAAAGGAAATCCCAGGTGCTTTATCAGCATTTGGAGAAAATTTCGGACAAATTCTGGAAAATACTTTTGAAATTTTATGGGCATATTCTCAGAATGTGTGATCACAGGCTGACTGAAAGAATTCTAAATCTTACTCTCTCAAGAAAAGCTAAGAACAACTGGCGGCTTGAAGTTGATTCAGGCAATAGACATCTCAAGTGATATGGTACTGGACGGTTTCACCGTGTTCGAATTAATAGGGGCAATCGATTTTCACACAAAGATGGCCGCCATCCGCAAACTATTAGGCTGATGACCTAATAGTTTGGTCAAAGGATGCTGCCCCCATAAAGGTATGTTGTTGCAAAATTAGGTAGAGATAGGATGATTAGGTTATAGCCCAGTCATATGGTAGTTTTGACCAAAAAAAATTAGGGTAGAAGGTTTCTCGACGGATTCTTATGTTTTTCGGTGTGCTGAATCCGAATCTGAAGTTTGCCAACAAAAAAAAATGACGGCTTCACAGTGAAAATCGCAAAAAATCCTAAAAATTTCGGATTTTTTTCACAAAATCGCTTATAAGTTAAAAAATATGCAACCTAGTGAATTTCTCATTATTTACAAAATAAAGTAGACAAAATTTCTTTCAAAATGCACTTGGCACTTTAAGTTTTTGAGTGCAGGGTATCGCCGCTAGAGCGCGCTGAAAAAGAGCGACGTTTTGGCACTTAGGCAAAAACGAGAGAAACTCAGCCCTAACTAGCCCCAGACACTTTCTAATCGTGTTTCCACCATTAATACGTGTTTTATTCATGTTATATGGTGGTATCATGACTGAAAGTTCGTTGGAAAAAAAATTGATAAATTAATATATTCAAGTTAAGTCATATGTACTTATCCACCTAATGGTAAAGTGTGAAAGTGATGAGGTGAGTAATGTAAAACAGTTTTTGTGATTTTCACTCAACATCTCACCATGTCACACATATCTCACACATTCCTAAAGAGATATATTTAATATATTGATAGTGTGAAACCGGAGTCGTTTCCCCTTTGTGTGAAATGTTCACCCTCAAGCCCTCAATAGGAAGGGTCCCTTTTTTGCCGACACATCTGTCCTTGACAGGTCCCCCTACATGCCTCCGGCCAACTCCTCTGCCATTCGGGTTTAGTTTAGTTTGCTCTCTCCTCCTCGTGGGACTGCTAAGCGTTCTTCTTCGGATTTCTGCCGTTCGTTCAGTGTTTTCGAGTGAACTAATGTTAATATTAGTGAATATGTGAGGGACGAAAATGTTGCGTCGTGAATGTGCAATTTGTGAGGAGCCTCTGGATGATCAAACTCGAACTTTCTTTCAAACGACAAGAACAAGAGTAGATTCACAGAGCTCCTCTGAGTGAGGCAGGGATTGAATCACGACAAGCCATTGAGGATGCTGATGCCCTGATCATAAGAACGGCTCAATCCATAGCTTACACGCATGGCACAGTTGCAGTGGTGGGAGAAGATGTTGACCTTCTCGTCATCATGATAGGCATCCGCACTTCTCCTAACGTGTTCTTCCTGAAACCAGGAAAAGGAAAAGTACCACTGACGCTATATAGCCCTGGCAGCTCGCTAGAGGAGCCCCTGAGCCATCATATTTTATTCCTCCACGCTGTCAGTGGTTGTGACTCCACATCCGCCATGTTCAACCAGAGTAAGACGAAATTCTTGAAGACCCTCAAGAAGAACTCAGATCTTGTAAACTACCATGAGCATTACATGGACCCACAGCACAAGTCGAGGAGCTAGTGAATGCTGGCGAAAAATTTCTAGTGGCCTTATATGGTGGTGACCACCATACCACTCGTCTAAACGAACTGAGGTACAAGCTGTACCTCAGTACAGCATATAAAGTCAACGGAAACATGGCCTCGATCCCTCCCACTGAAGCTGCAGCCCGTGAGCACTTTCTGCGAGTTTACCACCAGATCCAGCAGTGGCTGACAATCAGCTCAACCCAGAACAGTGGGGGTGGAAGTCAACGAGGAACGGCCTCACCCCCACGAGAACAGCTAAGGCCCCAGCTCCTGACAAGCTTCTCTGCAAGGTCTCTTGCAAATGCAAAGGCGACTCTCGAAGAACCTGCGGTTGTCGACGTGTGGGTCTATATTGCTCTAGGCTTTGTACCATCTGCGAGGGAAACTGTCTGAACCTTGACAACTCATGCGACATCGACAATGAAGGTGACCCTGATGACCCTTCTCCGGTTGAGTCACCACCTACAATCCTGGATACATCAGCACAAGGTAAATAGCATGTTTGTACACCACCTTATTCCAATGCGGTCTGCTTACTTCACCCTCTAATGTATTCGTACGATTTCTTTTTTAGAGTTGTCCGAGGATCCTGACGATTCCATCTCGGTCGAATCACCAACGACGATAGCGGAGACTTCAGCAGAAGGTAAACTGCCTGTTTGTAATACACCCTATTTCACTGGGTTTCGAACAGTTTTCCAACTCGACACCTGAAAGTATTGTGGACAATAATTTGTACAATTCCTTTTCCAGTGGAGTTACCGACCGGTAGCGATCAACCGGGACCTTCTGATCGGTAATCGGAGGCTGCTCCATCAAGGCCAAAAAGGAGGAAGCTCAATTAAAGAATTGAAATCAATTGTAATGTAATAATAGTTAATTGCAATTACATTCCTTTTCATTATATTCATTTAATTTAATTTTTAAATAAATAATAAAACGGCTTGATCGGTCCTTTATTAATTCCTACCACTCCGTGGGCAATGTTTTTCAAGGGCTTCGTAATCTTGTAACCACCATAGAGCATGAATAAAACACGTATTCATGGAGGAAACATGATAAGAAAGCGTCTGGGGCTAGTTGGGCTGAGTTTCTCTCGTTTTTGCCTAAGTGCCAAAAGGTTGCTCTTTTTCAGCGCGCTCTAGCGGCGGTGCCCTGCACTCAAAAATTAAAAGTGACCAGTGAATTTTGAAGGAAATGTTGGCTACTTTAATTTTGTAACTAATGAGAAATTCACTAGGAAGCATACTTTTCAACTTATAAGCAATTTTGTGAAAATAGTCCGAAATTTTTAGTTTTTTCTGCTATTTTCACTTGAAGCCGTCATTTTTGTTGTTGGCAAACTTCAGATTCAGATTCAGCTCACCGATAAACATAAGAATCCGTCGAGAAACCTTCTACCCTAATTTTTTTTGGTCAAGACTACCATTTGACTGGGCTATTAGGAATGTGTGAGATATGTGTGACATGGTGAGATGTTGAGTGAAAAATCACAAAAACTGTTTTACATTACTCACCTCATCACTTTCACACTTTACCATTAGGTGGATAAGTTCAGATGGACTTAACTTGAATATATTAATTTATCAATTTTTTTTCCAACGAACTTTCAATCATGTTACCAGCATAGAACATGAATAAAACACGTATTAATGGAGGAAACACGAATAGAAAGTGTCTGGGGCTAGTTAGGGCTGAGTTTCTCTCGTTTTTGCCTAAGTGCCAAAACGCCGCTCTTTTTCAGCGCGCTCTAGCGGCGATACCCTGCACTCAAAAACTAAAAGTGCCCAGTGCATTTTGAAAGAAATTTTGTCTACTTTAATTTTGTAAATAATGAGAAATTCAGTAGGTTGCATATTTTTCATCTTATAAGCGATTTTGTGAAAAAAAAGTCCGAAATTTTTAGGATTTTTTGCGATTTTCACAGTGAAGCCGTCATTTTTTTTTGTTGGCAAACTTCAGATTCGGATTCAGCACACCGAAAAACATAAGAATCCGTCGAGAAACCTTCTACCCTAATTTTTTTTGAAACAGGCACTTCTGAGCACCAAATGACTGGGCTATTAGTCGTAATTTGATTTAAGCTTTGAACATTTGTGTGGCCGCCATTACGGGGAGTGCGATGGCACATTTGCGCTACTCGGAAGGCCTGCGTTCGAATCCTGGTAACGGTGGAGTGCTGTGCCCAAGATAGCGGGTTCAAACCCGGCCAAAGTCGTCGGATTTTTAAGAGCGTTAAAATCTTTCGGTATGCCTTCCTTCGGAGGGGAAGTAAAACCAGCGGTCCAATATCATAGATTTATGACATGTAAAAGATCCTTCCACAGACTAAACTTATTTGAAGCTAAATTTCTAGGTTAGATTTCGTTGGAACGCTCTATCAAAGTTCCAATGTCCACCACTAGGTATAATAGATATCTGGTGGCGAAAGTTGGAACTACTTGTAATTAAACGGAACTTGTAGCTCACCCTATGGGTGTCCGCCAGAAGCAGCTACAGCCTCTGGCGAGCCGAACTTGTCCTCGGACACTCCCGGCCCTAAAAGCCTTACGATAAATAAATAAATAAATAAATTCACTTGAACAATCACGTGGCCTTAAATTACCGGTAAAATAGAAACGAGCTCACCACCATCACTGGGTTAACCACGTTAGATCCTGAAATGTTTCCCTAATCTTATTACATTGGAAATTTAACAGTACATTTCATAGCGCTCAGAGATGCAGGTTTTCCAAACATGGGACAGCCTGCATTTCCACTTGACGGCACGCAGACAACCGTGAACGTGCAATTACGAGTGTGTATTTGGTACAAGTATTTCCTGCAAGCAAAGGAAAAAAGGGCAAAAAATTAGAACAGTTTCTCTTTCTGCTCATTTGTTCCACGCCAGTTACATCGGCAAAACTAGGAAGATTCTCCGTTGTGCAACATGCGTGCAGGTGTGACATAGCTCTCACACATCTATTGAGCCCCTGAGAGCACTATGAAGGTGGACTACGATACATTGGCAGATAAATAATGTAATGTATTTAATTTGTAACTGTTAGGCCCAAGTTATTGTTCAGGAAATAATAATAATAATACTAATACTACTACTACTACTAATAATAATAATAATAATTGGATTGATTAGGTTGTTGTCGTACTGAGCGGTTGGTGCGTCTTGGCTTTCGTGGTTTAAGTGAGTTTGACGGTATATTTCAGTGACTATATTAGTTGAAAGACCTGGGTTTTGTGTGGCAGTGCCTCTTCCGCACGACGAAGTGATTTCTCTACCTGAGGGTTGGCTGGGTGAGTAATTCTTCCATCTGTTTAGGAATTTTGTCCCCGTCGATTGTGGAAAGTAAGATTATGTCCAACAGAAGACAAGAGATTGGTGACATGGAGAGATTGTGTGTGGAATCCACCGAGATTGTAAGCGGCGCAGACACAAGCGCTCAGGCCCAAGTGGGAGTTTCCAATGGCGCGCGATGTGTGGCGTCTACATGTACTACTTCATCTAGGGAGCTGGACGTTGTATATAATGTCATGGCGGGGCAGAGTACAATAATCTCGGGTGAGAATGGAGGTTCAGATGAATTGAGATTCACTGCGGACAAAGGCAAATGTCGAAATGAAATAGACATAAAAGAAGAGTCAGAGATTCTGAAAGGAATAGGATTACTGGAGATCATGATGGCAGCTACAAAAACTCAAAGAAATGTGAGTAATAACATCAAGAATAGCCTAGCGCAGTTAGTAGAGGTTTTTGATATCCTCGATCACTGCCGCAAGACTAGATTGGCAACAGAGGTCACTACTATCACTCGACCTAGATCTCCCATATGCGAGAAGGCTGCAAATCAAGGAGAAACAATGATTACTGTTATTGAGAGCAGTGCCAATTCCGAAAACAGATCTGCAAATTAAAGTGTGGTCATTGAACCTCCCGTGGAGAAGTTAGCAGAAGATACCTGCCAAACAGTTCGAACAAGGAAACATAGGGGTCATAGCGTTAAAGTTATTCTGGAGGACGAAAAGGGAGAACTTAGAAGTAATCATTCTCTACATCAGATGGGAAATAAAACGAAGGATAGGAGACGCAACGAGGTAATGGTTATCAAGCCTACTGAGGGGAAGACATATTCAGAAGTTCTTCAATCATTGTGTCAGCAAGCAACATCTGATTGCAGTGGCGTAAACCTTAAATCGTTCGCAGAACGTCGACTGGTGCAGTGCTCCTTGAAATGAAAGAAAACAAGTAGTTCCGTGAAGAACTATATAGCCTATTTTCATATATCTTCTTATGTTAACTGCCTTTATCAACATACAAAATTTCAGTTTGATTGCTGTAATAGATTCGTAGATATTGAGAACCGACTAAATATTTCGGATGGTCGCCATGTTGGATTTTATATATGTAGGTCCTAAAGTTATGTACTGTTTACATGAATATTATTGTGTACGTGTAGCATTCAAACTACAATCGTATGATTAGGACACAAGAAGTAAAAACGAGATCTTAAAATTTCGCACAGCTGCCATCTTGTGATTCTGGAAACAATTGAAATAAATTAGATGCCAGTGGATTAACATTCGTATAAGGATTTACTGTACCGTGTTTCACTGCACTCGGATGGCTAAATTGCGAGAAACGTCAATGTGAATATTTATACTTCGCGTCGCCGCCATGTTGGATTTGTGATCACCAGGTTATTTAAAGTCCTATAGGCGAACTTAAGTTCATAGCCCCTAGGAACATAAAAAAAATTCAGTTTGATTGCTATAACAGATTCGTAGATATTCAGAGCCGTCTAAATATTTCGGATGGTCATCATGTTGGATGGTTAAACGTATAGGCCTGTACGCATCTTAGATGAAGTAATAGAAATAAACATATACTTACGTACGCAGCAGACGTCAGTGGAAACGTAGCTGAAGCTCTTCCCCTATCCCCGAAGAAATATAAAATAAAATAAAATAGAAGAAAGAAAAACGGGGAGATCGCAGTCTTGTTTGGCTTTCGCTGGCCCAAATTTTAAAAGGCAAACCAGAAAGCAATCCCAAAAGGAAGGGGGAAAGCTAAATAAAATTAAACTACAGTAAAATCCAAAGATGAACAAATTTAAATCAGAGGCCGTGTAGGTCGTGTTAACGTCACAAGTACGCTAATAAGACCGACAAACCGAAATATAGCAAAAACCAGACAAAACTCGAAGAAGGTTACTAAAATTAAAATAAGACGTGACGCAAAAGCAGAGATACTTAGGCAAAGATAAAATGTATTAAAATAACAACTACAATGCACAACGATCCCAGAGATATTAAAAGCAAGAAGAGAAATGACCAACAAATAAACCACAAAATTAGTTTACCGCAAAAAAAAAAAAAAAAAAAAAAAATACAAATTAGGAAGAAAATCGAAAATATACTAAATTAAATTATATTAAAATGAAATAAAATAAGATAAGTTAAGGTAACGTGTTCAAGGCAAGATGAAACGATGACTAAATGTAAGTATGTCGCAATTAAATAAAAAGACAAAACTCAGAAACGACTACACTCAACGAAGTCAAGATACGTTCTCAAAATTTAGACAAAGCGTGTCAAAAGGGATGAATAAAATAGGAGGGGGTACAATGGTTCAGAACGGGGTGGAGAGGGGTGAGAGGGAGGGTAGGAGTGAGGAAGAAAGACGCGGAGGCACATGCAAGAACGAGTGAGTTACGAGAAAAATAGGAAATTAGACAAAAGGAAAAATTACATTAAATTATCGGCAAAGCCAAAAATATACTTTAAAAATTGAAAGTATGCGTAGGAGATAAGGGCACACAAAGACGACGAAAATATGTGATGCGCAAAATATGGGCATTCACAGACACAAGAATATCACAGGTTAGGTCACCAGCAAATGGCAATGGTGAGACCTCCTTTTGTGAACTCTTTAGATAAAGAACAAAGCATTACGGGAAGCAAGAAAAATAATCTGCAATCCCGTTATGTTGTTCTACGATAAGATACACTCTGAATGACAGACTCAAAGGTGCCCCCTACAAGGTAGGCAAACCCACCGTCACGCACTCCAGAGTAAATCGAAGACAGCCCACATACATAACTTTCAACCCTTCAAGTACAAAAACTACGTTATCAAAATAAATGATAATAACACTACCATACAAAACAAAAACTCACCAGCAATTACACGCATACAAAGGGCGGAGGGAAAATATCGGGAGGGGGCAAGTACACGCGACCAAAGAAAATAACACAGAATAAGAGTTTTAAATTGCCGAAATATGAAACTGAACTACAGTAAAGCAATATAGATTACGACATACAGACACCTCGCCATGGTTTCACCTTGAACGTGGGCACTTCCCCAAGAATATGGGAATACGACTAGCCTACTTGGCTGCAAGAAAGAAATGCCTCGAAACAAAGCACATGACGACGCAACACAAAGGTAACTGCGTGGTAAAATTTGATTGGTCACGACCCCTTCCAATATATAAATCACTGGCCAATAAGGGGACAAGATGCAGATATGTCCATATATGGTATTAAGACATCAGAGGGCTATTAATAGCTTCACAGCCAAGGTTTCACAAAGGCGTGCATTGATCACGTCAGATAAAAATGGCACAAAGGAGTAACTTATATATCTCATAAAAATGGCTCAAAATTCCCCCACTTCCTTGGAAAAAAAATGTTTACAAAATACAAACACGAAACATTTTTTTTGTATATATGGTATAAGATGCACTCTTGTTTCATTCATAAAATGGCTCGCAAGGAGAGAGTCTCATATGACACAAACACACGGAGTAGCTCACATTAGAGTTCCAAACTCATTGCCTTTCACAGAGGCTTGGTATAGCACAAGTCCATCTCTTTGAAGTATACATCAAACGCACAAGCAGTTAAGTGAGTGAGGGGAATTTTGGCTAAGTAAACCTAGAAAAATGAAATTTAGGTGCAAAAACGCAACGAATACAAAATCCGCTGCCCAAAATGCCAGCGAAGCAGTGTCCCATGAGAGAAGGTGGTACCGACCTTATCACACAAAACACTCAACTCACTAAACACGTCGGCAGCAAATTTTGACTAGGGAGAAAAAAAATGAACATATAAGTTATGAGTTATCTCACAAAGAAAAACATTTTTCTGTTTTTGAAATTTCCGAAGAATAACGAGAAGTTGTAATCCAAAGGCCTGAAGATGAACAAGGGGGAACCCAGGACCATTGCAGTTGACGTCAAGGCTGCAGAGATTTTCCTTCCTCCCAATATTCCTAATATAGAAAAAAAAACAAAAGAGTTACATTGTGGTGTAAATGGTTAATAAAACTTAATCTGTGGAGCACCCTGTATTTCCAATGGAATGTTCTGTCGTCACAACCATTGATAAAATGATATTACACTACTTGGATGCGGTGTGGTCTAAGTGAGAGAGAAAGAAAACAGCGCGCGATAACACTCGCGGACGGTTAAGAGATACTGAAAACAATCATGGACACACTAAACTAAATAAACAGGCAGGGATCCTGTAAAAACATCAACACTGGGATCGCCGCGTCAAAACACTGAAAGAAATACATACTCTAGATAAACAAATAATTACACAGACACCACATCATTCATGGTATTTCTTAAGATTTGCTACATGAGAAACAGAAATTAGTTGAGGATCGTCATTAGAAATCATCTCCACAGTCACATTGTTCAGGAACCTGGTTATGGTCCTTGGTTCGGACCAGCGCAAACACAGTTTACTGGAGATGCCGGAAGCTGCATTACTAATAGGGTGTAGTCGCACCAAAACTCTATCTCCTATCTGAAAATGAACAGGTTTTCTACGCTGGTTGTACCGTGCTGAGACCTTCTGTCTAGCCCACTGAAGGCTAGCGACGGCGGAATCCCATTTCTCTTGAGTAGAGATGGTTCGAGACGGGATAGACAAATACTCGATATTCCAACGGAGCATCAGGGGATCAACGAGTTTACGGCCTATAAACAATTCCGCTGGTGTGGTTTGAATAGACGAATGAAACGAGGTATTAAAACCTAAGGTAAAATAATGCAAGTTAACATCCCAATTGGATTGTTCCACATTATGGAAAGCGGTTAGACAAGCTTTCAGATTGCGATGAAATCTCTCTACCTGATTGCCTTGTGGTCTGAACGGCGCTAATAACACGTGATTAATGCCCCAACTGAAGGTCATAGATTTGAAAGTTTTGGACTTGAAGATGGTAGCATTATCGGTAACAAGGAACTTGGGCGGGCCAAATATAGCAAAAATATGCTTACATAATAAATGGACCGTCCCTTTTGCAGAAATGTCCTTAACAGGAAAGAGCCAGACAAACTTAGAAAAACCGTCGATCACTGTCAAAATCGCCTGATGACCAGACCTAGAACGTGTCATAGGACCGAATATGTCAATAAATAACCGTTCTCCAGGACGAGTAACAACATGAGCACTATGCAAACCTATCTGCGTATTTTGCGCTGGCTTAGAGCGTTGACAGGTGTGACATTTTTTTTACAAAATCAAACACATCTGGTTTGATTGTAGGCCAATAGAATTCAGAATCAATTTTGCGTAAAGTACGGTACATTACAACGTGTAAGCCTATAGCCGAAGAATGATAGTATGTTAAGAGCATATTACGAACATTCTCAGGGGCGAAAATTCTGAAGGAGTTTGAACCAGGGAGGAGACGGCCAATTACATCATTACGGACACAAAATTCACCCACAGTGGGGTCCTTGTTGGTAATTTTCTCACGGAGTTCACGACAATAAAGATCATCTGCCTGAAACTTACGTAACTCTACGAAGGACCATGGACTAAACTGTAATAAAAACACATTTTCAGGCATTTCCTGAGGTGAAGTTTCGACAGAAGGAGGAACAATCTGACTAGGAGCGGAAATAGTGGAATCCTCGAACATGCGCGAGAGACAATCAGCCACAGAGTTTTCACTGCCTTTCACGTGTACAATGTCGAACTTGAACGACGATAGTCTCAAAATCCACCGATTGATACGACCAAGTTTCTTTACATGCGACATGCTCCATTTCAGAACTTCATTATCGGTGTAGACAGTGAAATGGCGATGTTCTAGGAAACTCCTGAATTTCTCGCAGCCAAAGACAACAGCTAAGGACTCCTTTTCAAAGATGGAATAGCGACGTTCATGTTCATTAAGCATGCGACTAGCAAAAGCTACAGGCGCAAACTTCCCGTCCACGTGTTGACTTAAAACGCTTGACACAGCTAGATCACTAGCGTCGCAATGGAGGAAGAACCTAGACTCGAAATCTGGAGCTTGCAACACAGGAGCAGATATAAGACTCTCTTTTAAAGTGTTAAAAGCTTTATCTTGCTCTGGACCCCATATAAATTTAGCGTTCTTCTTTTGAGAGCATTCAATGGAGCCGAAATATCTGAGAAATGTCTGATAAACCTGGAATAAAACCCAAACATGCCCATGGCACGGCGTAGAGCTTTCACAGAGGTAGGCACCGGTAGATTCTTAATACATTCAACTCTATCAGGCATGACGCTAATACCGTTAGTCGTCAGAACATGTCCTAAAATCTTGATCTGCGTGCGGGCCAAAGAGATCTTTTCGGGATTGATAGTGAGTCCCGCTTTTCTGAGGCGAGATAAAACTTTACGGAGATGAGTTACGTGCTCCTCGAAAGATTTGCTATAAACAACAAGGTCATCTAAATAATTGAAGACAAACTTAAATTTCAAGTCACCTAATAGATCATCTAACACACGACTAAGAATTTGTGCTCCGACAGCGATACCCATAGGTAATCTATTGAAGTTGAATAACCCAAAAGGTGTGGAAAAGGCGGTAAAATCACGGCTCTAAGCGTCTAACGGAATTTGATAATATGAGGAATTGAGATCAATAATAGAATAATAGTTAGCTCCATGAAAATGCTGAAAAGCGCTGTCGAGTGTAGGTAACGGAAAATTGTCAAAAACAACCTTCTTATTCAGCTTCCTGTAGTCGACAACTAATCTATATTCGCCGTCTTTCTTGGGAATCAGAAAAGCTGGAGAACCATACGCAGACTTGGAAGGAACGACTACTCCTTTATCTTGTAGCTCTTTGACATATTTTCTCATAGCCAACAGCTTTGGAGGTGAACATGCAAATGGCGGGGATCGAACCGGGACATTGTCTGTGAGATCAATATGACATTCGTGACCTACCGCTGAACCTAATTTATCTGTGAGGACATCCGAGAATTCGTTCACCAAATCACTCAGCACATCACGCTCTTCCGAAAATAACGACAGAGGCAGCTGGACAGAATGCACAGTGGAAACTTCACTAACACGAGAGGTGCATTATTCGAACGGGAATTGTTTGTTGGAATGAAACAGAAAGCTAAAGGAATTACTAACAAAATCTAATTGTAAACCTGTTTTGTGCATGAAATCTGTCCCTAAAAGGACTAGGGTGGATAAATTATCAACTACGTGGAACTGGTGATCCCATGAAAAACCATGGATCTTGAGATGACATAAAACAGTACCGGTAACGTTGATAGCAGACGAACCAGCTGACACGAACTTACGCTCACGTCCATCCTCGTGAGGACAGATGCGCAGCGCTGGAATTTGTTCCGCCACAGAGCGAAGGATAAAGCTCTCCCTGGCTACAGAATCCAAAATGGCTTGAGTTGTGACATGATGAAAAGATAATGTGACCCAAGGTTGCGATACAGAAGCAAAACAAAGATAAGGATCGCGATACCTGCTTTGAGGGCTGCCCGACGGGTCGAACTCAGGACAGCACTTCAACAGTTTTCCTGCTTGAAATTACAATTTGGACAGGTCAATTTAGTCACATCTGACATCCCACAACCGTAGCAGAACTTACGGGATCTAGCGGCACATTCACGGAAGTTATGACCGTGATTGTTGCAATTCCAACATAAGATATTTGCGGAGACTCGTTTGGTATCTGGAGGATTATTGTGGACACGGGAGGTAGAATGCGTTTGGCTGGCAGCGTGATTATCACTTTGGACGTGATTTATGGCAGGACGAGAGGGGAGACTAAAAGAGACAGTCTTGTTTGAGATAACGGGATGGGCCACAGAAGTAAACGCATGTTGTGTGCTAGTCGCACAAGCTAGTTCAGGAAACATGACTTCGTGAGAAATAGGGGGTGGAACATAACTCAAACTCGACCGAGAATTGTTCTCATATTCGCGTCCATGTAGAATTATGTCCTCAATACAGCGTACCGAAATGCGACGTATGAAGTACTTATATATAGGATTTAAATTCCTCTAAATAATTTCGAAAAGTTCCTGTGGGTGGAATGGCTGAGGCAAATTGGCTGTGAGGAGGCGTACAGCCGTGACATAATCGTCAATCTTCTCGGAGGGGCCTTGAGTTCGAGCGTAGATTTCCTGTTTCAAAGCATACGCGAAATCTTGGGGAGTGAAACGGGCTTTTATGTTGCACACAAATTCGTTCCTTGAAGTGTAATGGAATGGTGACACCCTGTACCACTGCAACGCTTTACCAGAAAGTAAAATTGGTAGGCAACGAACTATCTTATCGGGACTTATGTCATGGCACTGACACAGTTCCTCAATCCTTTGAATGAACCAAAAAACTGAAGATGTGTTATCTTCCCCGGAAAAAGTAAGATTCCACTTGCTCACAACGGATGCGACGTTGTCAGAATGACCAACACTGGTAGGATTAGAAAAGTAGCCACTAGATAACGGGTCAAACATAAGTAAGTCTTTCGGTACACTAAAAAACTGGGGTTCTGGAATAGCCTTACTTGAAGAAATAGGTGCAGTCAACGACTCAAAATTAAAGGACGGTAAACGAACTTCCTGCTTAATAGATTTATCCATAACGAAAATATAAAAACACAGCACGGTACACACCAACGAGATAAGAAAAAGGACTACAAAAACTACTAATTTCAAACTACTTCAAAAATATAAAAGGTAGCTAAACAGTATTACGAGAAGAAATAAATAAGTGCACATCACATTACCGTAAGATGTTGCTTTCCCACGTGGTAATTTACTCACGGGCACCAAGTCGTCATCCTCACACGAAACATACGGTTTGCGGCTGTGTGTTTTTCAAATGTTGATAGACCATACCAGACCTTTCTCTTCTTTCATGAAATTCTCAGCACCTTAAACCTCAGAAAGACAACATTATACTATAGGTACGAAAAGGATGGAAACGTTTCACAATGCAATTCAGCTCGAAGTCTCAAGAACGAACAGCTGAAAAAAAATTTGTTAAATTAGAAAGGTGATTTTGTCTCAAAACCACGCTCTGAAATCCATTTGTGCGCAACTTAGATGAAGTAATAGAAATAAACATATACTTACGTACGCAGCAGACGTCAGTGGAAACGTAGCTGAAGCTCTTCCCCTATCCCCGAAGAAATATAAAATAAAATAAAATAGAAGAAAGGAAAACGGGGAGATCGCAGTCTTGTTTGGCTTTCGCTGGGCCCAAATTTTAAAAGGCAAACCAGAAAGCAATCCCAAAAGGAAGGGGGAAAGCTAAATTAAATTAAACTACGGTAAAATCCAAAGATGAACAAATTTAAATCCGAGGCCGTGTAGGTCGTATTAACGTCACAAGTACGCTAATAAGACCGACAAACCGAAATATAGCAAAAACCAGACAAAACTCGAAGAAGGTTACTAAAATTAAAATAAGACGTGACGCAAAAGCAGAGATACTTAGGCAAAGATAAAATGTATTAAAATAACAACTACAATGCACAACGATCCCAGAGATATTAAAAGCAAGAAGAGAAATGACCAACAAATAAACCACAAAATTAGTTTACCGCAAAAAAAAAAAAAATACAAATTAGGAAGAAAATCGAAAATATACTAAATTAAATTATATTAAAATGAAATAAAATAAGATAAGTTAAGGTAACGTGTTCAAGGCAAGATGAAACGATGACTAAATGTAAGTATGTCGCAATTAAATAAAAAGACAAAACTCAGAAACGACTACACTCAACGAAGTCAAGATACGTTCTCAAAATTTAGACAAAGCGTGTCAAAAGGGATGAATAAAATAGGAGGGGGTACAATGGTTCAGAACGGGGTGGAGAGGGGTGAGAGGGAGGGGAGGAGTGAGGAAGAAAGACGCGGAGGCACATGCAAGAACGAGTGAGTTACGAGAAAAATAGGAAATTAGACAAAAGGAAAAATTACATTAAATTATCGGCAAAGCCAAAAATATACTTTAAAAATTGAAAGTATGCGTAGGAGATAAGGGCACACAAAGACGACGAAAATATGTGATGCGCAAAATATGGGCATTCACAGACACAAGAATATCACAGGTTAGGTCACCAGCAAATGGCAATTGTGAGACCTCCTTTTGTGAACTCTTTAGATAAAGAACAAAGCATTACGGGAAGCAAGAAAAATAATCTGCAATCCCGTTATGTTGTTCTCCGATAAGATACACTCTGAATGACAGACTCAAAGGTGCCCCCTACAAGGTAGGCAAACCCACCGTCACGCACTCCAGAGTAAATCGACGACAGCCCACATACATAACTTTCAACCCTTAAAGTACAAAAACTACGTTATCAAAATAAATGATAATAACACTACCATACAAAACAAAAACTCACCAGCAATTACACGCATACAAAGGGCGGAGGGAAAATATCGGGAGGGGGCAAGTACACGCGACCAAAAGAAAATAACACAGAATAAGAGTTTTAAATTGCCGAAATATGAAACTGAACTACAGTAAAGCAATATAGATTACGTCATACAGACACCTCGCCATGGTTTCACCTTGAACGCGGGCACTTCCCCAAGAATATGGGAATACGACTAGCCTACTTGGCTGCAAGAAAGAAATGCCTCGAAACAAAGCAAATGACGACGCAACACAAAGGTAACTGCGTGGTAAAATTTGATTGGTCACGACCCCTTCCAATATATAAATCACTGGCCAATAAGGGGACAAGATGCAGATATGTCCATATATGGTATTAAGACATCAGAGGGCTATTAATAACTTCACAGCCAAGGTTTCACAAAGGCGTGCATTGATCACGTCAGATAAAAATGGCACAAAGGAGTAACTTATATATCTCATAAAAATGGCTCAGGCCATAGAGTCATGTACCATTAAAGGAAAATTATTGCGTAGGTTTATTATTCAAACTTTCACTTCGATCGCATGATTACGACACAAGAAATAAAAACTTAATTTTCGAAATTCGCACAGCCGCCATCTTGAGGTTATGTAAACAATTGAACTAAATTAGATACCAGTGCGTTACAATGTGTATAATCATTTCCTGTACCAGATTTCATTGCGTATGGAACATTAAATCGCGAGAAAGGTCTGTTTAAAATTTTCAAATTCGCTTGTCCACCATATTCGTTTTGTAGTTTACCGGTTTTTGAAAGTCTTATAGATGAACGTCCAGTAGTGCCCTTTATCTCTGTACAAAATTTCAGGGTGATACCACTAATAGTTTCAGAGATATAGAATGCCGGTGAAATATTACGCACATCCGCCATCTTGTGGCTATGTAAACAATTGAACGAAGTTGAATGTCAGTGCATTACAATGTATATAAACATATACTGTACCAAGTTTTATTGCGTTTGGTCGGTTAAGTCGCGAGAAACGTCTATTTAAAAGTCGCAAATTCGCGTGGCCGCCATGTTGGTTTTGTAGTTACCAGTTTTTCAAAAGTTACGTAGGTGAACTTCTAGTAGTTCCCTTTATCATTGTAATAAATTCCAGGGTGGTATCGGGAATAGTTTCGGTGATATTGAATGCTGGTGAAATATTTCGCACAGCCGCCATGTTGGATTGGTGAGACGTAACAAATTTTGAAGGGCACGGTCGGGGTCGCCCGGAATAGTGCTATGAACTTACCGAGTTTCATTGAAATCGCTCAAGCCGTTTAGATTTTATTAGGGGGGAGGGACACACACACCTCTCTCTCTCTCTCACACACACACACACACACGGACAAAAGGTGATCTCATAAGCCTATTTTTTCAAAATTGAAAATAGGCTAAAAATGGAGATGAAGTTAAGTTCAGGGAGATGATTTCCAAAGCAGCAGAGGGATTGGGTGAAGTCAAAATGTTGGCTCCTACCATAACCTTGGAAATTAGGGATTTGGACTGTCTTACAACAGCAGAGGAAGCCCGGTCAATATTAGAGGACAGGCTTAAGGATAACATGGGTGAAATAAAAGTTACTATTACCAAGCCCAATTCCAGAGAACAGCGTATGGCCATAGTTGTGCTAAACTCCAATGGGGCAAATGGGTTGCTCCTTGGTCAGCATATTAAGATAGGCATGGTTAGCTGCCGTATTCGGAAAGGGACCAACGTGCCGAAATGCTTTCGGTGTATGGTCATATGGCAAGACAATGTACGGGTACTGACAGGTCGAAGTTGTGCTACAGATGCGGCGGAAAGAAGCATAAAGCAGCTCACTACATGACTGCCCCAAAATGCTCGATCTGCGCGGGAGAAGGCAAGAATGACGACCATGTGATCGGGTCAGGTATGTGTACTGTCTTTCGACGTGCATTGGAGAGTGCTAAACAGTCAAAATGCTGAGATTTCTACAAGGCAACATCCATCGTAGCAGGGTGGCTAACGATCTCCTTGTTCAGTTTGCTGCGGAAAATAATATTGATGTTGTGCTCATTAGCGAACAATATAAGAACAGGGATATTCCATCTTGGTACTCTGATGAAAGTGGGACGGCTGCTGTATGGGTAGCGGATCCAAGCAGAGTTTTTATTGAAAAGTTTGGTGCTGGAAATGGCTTTGTCTGGGTCAAGCTGTTACTTAACACCCAATGAATCAATTCGGCAGTTTATCTGCCCTTGAGGATTTCCTAGGTAGAGTAACTGGGGGTATTCTGGTGGCTGGTGATTTTAATGGTCGGGAGAGGCCATAGAATTTTAAAGATGGCTGCTAGGCAGGACTTAGTGCTGCTAAATAGTGGTGATGTTCCAACATTTTGTCGGCCTGGGCAAAACGGAACCACACCAGACCTAACGTTTGTCTCTGCAGATCTTGCTGCTTACAATGCAGACTGGCATGTAATGCTAGATTTTAACAACATCGATCATAGATACATCCTCTTTAATACTAGGCCTCGAGGAGGCCTAGTCCATGAAATTCCGATACCGTCTAGTTGGAACGTTGATCATATGGATGGTGAAATTCTTCTTGCAGTAATAGCACAAGGGAAACAAGTTCTGGAGGACTTGTTTCAACATAGTCCCGCGGATTCTGCAAAGAGCCTGGTTAGGTCGACCATTGACCTCATTTTTAAGGCTTGCGGAGCATCCATGCCCAAAAAGAAGATTTTTTCGAACAAACGGCCAGCCTATTGGTGGAATGTTGAAATAGCAGAGGCTCGACGATTGTGTTTTCAATTGAGGAGAAGGGCACAAAGGCTCTGTAGAGATCCTCTAGAGTGGCGAGGAGGGCTCTTAAACGGGCCGTTGCTCAAAGTAAGGCACATAAATGGAACGAGCTCATTAACGATCTAGATCAGGACCCATGGGGTCTGGGCTACAACGTTGTCAATAAGAAGCTCGGCGGTATTATGGTGTCTACTGCTGCTATGACGGCATCCCAGGAAGAAGCTATTATAGATGAGCTATTTCTTAATCATCCAGAGAGATTTCCCGATCACATTCCGATATTGCATGATGATATTCCGCTATTCACTAGAGAGTAATTACAAACTACAGCACGATCTTTTCAGAATAAGAAGGCACCAGGGCCGGATGGAATTCCTACTGAAGTATTAAAGGTGATATCCGAAGAGGAACCAGATGTTTTGCTGAACATGTATAATTGTTGTTTACTACAGGGAGTATTTGCGACCCCGTGGAAAGTGGCCAGGCTTGTGCTCATGCCTAAAGGCAAAGGAGATCCCACTACTGCTTCAGGTCAGAGACCTCTATGCATGTTGGACATGGCTGGCAAACTGTTTGAGAAGATGATTAAAGGAAGGCTTCAGGCAGCGATTGTTTCTGCTGGAGGTATGTACCGCAAACAATACGGTTTTGTGAAGGGTAAGTCCACCATCAGTGCCATTGAAGAAGTGGTGATGGCTGTCAGATCCACTGAGCATGGAAACCACTTCTCTAGGAAAATGTGTTTACTGGTTACTCTGGATGTGAAAAATGCCTTCAATTCTGCCCGATGGATTGACATAATAGCTGCACTTGAAACAACATTTAACATTCCTCGCTACTTGGCGTCTGTTCTGAGGAATTATCTTTGTGATCGTTGGATACAGTATGACCCAGATGAAGGAGTCAAATGTCGCAAGGTAACAGCGGGGGCGGCTCAAGGCTCGGTGTTAGGTCCTGATTTATGGAATGTAAATTATGACAGCATTTTACGGATGGAGATGCCAGAGGACACTTCTTTGGTAGGATATGCTGATGATCTTGTTGTGCTCATTATGGAGCGCTCCATGGACGGTCTGCAACTTAAACTTAATCAGGTAGGGGAAGGGTGGGCATAGTGGCCACGCTAACGGGAAAACTTTGTTTTCAATAAGTTAAAATTGTTAAAAACAAATAAAAATTGGCCATACTCTAGTTTATTTAGTTATGTATCTTTAAACAAATCATTTTAACTATATCTTAGTTACTTTTTGAAGAAAAAAAAGTTTTTTCAAACCTCTACCAAATGGCCACTTTGCCCTATGGGGTAGGGCAAAATGGCCACTAGATGGCCCTTATACCCGTTGTTACAAATAACCCTGCAAATGCATTTAACAAAAATTTATGAGCGTATGTTTTACAAATCAAAGTATTGTTATAAATCTCCACACATGTTTTAGGGCCCCTATCATTTTATAAAACTAATTTTCAATTTTTTATTGAGTACAATAAAAAATACAAAAGTTGAAATGCTTCAAAACATTTTATGGATATTGTGTTTAGCCTATTTTTGTTTAATTGCAAATTTCACATATGAATTCATTGTCCTCCTCATCACACCCAGCACAATCCTCGTGTACCCATATCAGGCAAATAGAGCATCTGATCCACCCTCATTGCTTTTGGACTTTGAATATAAGTCCTGGCAGTGAAGGTAATTTGTATCACTCTCGTCACTATCGGAGTTACTATCTCCTTTAGTGAACAAAGCATGTTTTGCCACTTTTGATTTCCATTTTTCCTGAATACCTTTATTCTTCATCACCTCTTTATCACCTCAACCCAGCGGGGCTCGATCCTGGAACCATCAGCATGTCACGATTCCGAAGGCCGGCGCTTAACCGATTGAGCTACCACCCTGCTCATTCAAGGAGATGTTTAAAACGTTCAATAAGTATCCCATTTAAAAGCACAAACTTTGCTTAGTCCAGGCTTCATATAAATATTTTACTAAAAAATATAATATGTTTTTACGCCATTATGTAAATGTGACTCTGCAGGCCCAACCAGGTACACCAGGTCTTACTTTCAAAGATGAATTTGAAGTTTAAATCACACTTGTTTCAGGTATGCCAGTCATCAATACATACTAGAATCATATATCTAGTTATAATAGTTAATGCAGTACGCTTACCTTACATCAGCAACTTGAAAAACAACAAAATTGATGACAATTTCTAAACGTGTAATCTGATCAGCTTCAAGGCTCAACACAACACTAATGGCAGTCTAGTGGAGTAGTTGAGGCGCTTGCAGCCAGGTAGCAGCACTGTACAGTAGAAAAATAGCCCGTGGCAACTATGCCCGCCGTGGCCACTATGCCCACCCTTCCCCTAATGTGGAGAGTTTCCACCTGGATGAATGAACATGGTCTCCAACTAGCAGTTCATAAAACTGAACTAGTCCTTGCTACTAAGAAGAGAGTTCCACGAGTTGTTCCAATGCTAGTAGATTATCAAGTGATAGAAACAGCTCCTGCTGTTCGTTACTTGGGTGTTATGATTGACAGCAAGTTAACATTCAGCAAGATTGCTGATAAGGCTGCAAGTATTGTTAACAACTTGTCGCGGCTCATGGCTAATATTGGCGGCCCTTCACCCTTGAAGAGAGAATTGCTGATGAGAGTGGTGGAATCAGTTATTCTTTATGGTGCAGAGATTTGGTCAGTAGCTCTTGGCTCTGAGATGTATAGGAAGCGGATAACCTCTGTTCACAGAAGAGCTGCCCTCAGAATAACTTCTGCCTATCGTACAGTGTCTGGACCGGCAGTGCTAGTAATAGCTGGGGCGATACCCGTATACATCCTGGCCAAGGTAAGGCGCCGTATATAATTGCGCAAAGAAGAGCATTCTAAGATACGCGTGAAGAGGGAGGAAAGAGACAGATCTCTTCTGGAATGGCAGGAAGAATGGGAACGTGAACATCGTGGCAGGTGGACCGCTAGGCTCATCAAGCAACTGAAGCAATGGCTGTCGAGGGAACACGGTGAGGTTAATTATTACATTACCATGTTTCTCTCTGGCCATGGTTATTATGATGCATACCTCCATCGAATGGGAATTTCGCCAAGTTCACGGTGTCGTTATTGTGATGATCAATGGGATGACGTTCAGTATACGTTCTTTGCATGCTTGAGGTGGAGAAATCTTCGAAGGCTTCTGGAGACAAAAGTTGGAGTCATTACACCAGACAATGTGGTGGATAAAATGCTCAGCAGCAGAGGAAGTTGGGCACAAATTGCTGTCTACATCTCTGAGCTGCTGAAAACAAAAAAAGAGAAGGAACCGAGAAGATTGGTTGCTGAAGACAGTGAAGATGATGATGAGTAATTTCATTATCACCACGTTAAATGAAATTGACTGAGACCCTTGGTCGTAACAGTGGCTCCACCTTGAAGTAAGGCTGAACAAGCAGTTCCGGGGTGGCCTTAATCCAAGTATAGGGATTGTGGGTTTTTAGTAGGTAAGAATCCTGCACAGTTGTAAGTCCGGAAGCTTGCAATCTGTCTTTTGATGATTTCCCCACGGTTTCCCTAAAAAAAAAACTTACTACTACTACTACTAATAATAATAATAATAATAATAATAATAATGCCATGGTACGTTAACGTCCAGAAACATCTTAAAGAAATGGGGATACGAGCGAAAGCAGCCATCAAGACGTTTGAGACTTTTCGGGACGAAAAATGGACAACTGGTGCGATATGGACAGAAGAACGTCGTGCTAAACACAGTGAGTTCATGAAGAAAATGCGGATCAAGCGAAAAATGAACTAATGCCAGAATGTAAAATGAGGCTTATCGTGGTCCCTAGTTGGCCGATTAGCGAAATTGAATGCATGCATGAATGAATGAATGAATGAATGAATGAATGAATAGTAATAATAATAATAATAGGCGATAACCAGGAAAAGAAAGTCTCAAAAGAAAGAAGGAAAATAACATTACGGTTCTCGCCCCAAATTGCCTTAATAAATCCAATAAAAGTAACAGAGCGATGGACTAAAAATTACGATCAAAAATATAACAAGTAGTTCTGTGAAGAACTATACAGCCTATTTTCATATATCCTACTTATGTTAATTGCCACTATCAACATACAGAATTTCAGTTTGATTGCTGCAATATATTCGTAGATATTGAGAACCGACTAAATATTTCGGTTGGTCGCCATGTTGGATTTTATATATGTAGGTCCTAGAGTTATGTACTGTTACATGAAGATTATTGTGTACGTGTAGCATTCAAACTTCAATCGCATGATTAGGATACAAGGAGTAACAAGGAGATTTTAAAATTTCGCACAGCTGTCATCTTGTGGTTACGGAAACAATTGAAATAAATTTGATGCCAGTGGATTAACATTCGTATAAGGATTTCCTGTACCAAGTTTCACTGCACTCGGATGGTTAAATTGCGAGATACGTCCATGTGAATATTTATATTTCGCGTCGCCGCCATGTTGGATTTGTGATCACCATGTTATTTAAAGTCTTATAGGTGAACTTAAGTTCTTAGACCCTATGAACATTAAAACATTCAGTTTGATTGCTATAATAGATTCGTTGATATTCCGAGCCGTCTAAATATTTCGGATGGTCGCCATGTTGGATTGTTAAATGTATAGGCCAGAGAGTCATGCACCATTAATGGAAAATTATTTTGTAGGTTCTTTATTCAAACTTTCACATCGATCGCATGATTACCACACAAGTAATAAAAACTTAATTTTAAAATTCGCAAAGCCGCCATCTTGAGGTTATGTGAACAATTGAACTAAATTAGACACCAGTGTATTACAATGTGTATGAACATTTTCTGTACCAGATTTCATTGCGGTTGGAAATTAAATCGCGAGAAAGGTCTATTTAAAATTTTCAAATTCGCTTGGCTGCCATATTCGTTTTGTAGTTAACCGGTTTTTGAGAGTCTTGTAGATGAACTTCCAGTAGTGTCCTTTATCTCCGTACAAAATTTCAGGGTGATACCGCTAATACACACATCAAAAAAAGTTTTGCATCACCTCGGTTCCAAGAGTTCCGGAACCGTTAAATACAAAGGGAATAGAGATCAACACAAACAACATTTCAGCTCGTTTTATTGCTCATGAGACCCACACATTGCATGTTGTACCATCATACAGCTAGACTTTCAGCATTTGTGGTCCAGATTGCAGTACACACCACTACCTCTAATACCCAGTAGCACGTCCTCTTGCATTGATGCATGCCTGTATTCGCCGTGGCATACTATCCACAAGTTCATCAAGACACTGTTGGTCCAAATTGTCCCACTCCTCAACGACAATTCGGCGTAAATCTCTCAGAGTGGTTGGTGGGTCAAGACGTCCATAAACAGCCCTTTTCAACATATCCCAGGCATGTTCGATAGGGTTCATGTCTGGCGAACATGCTGGCCACTGTAGTCGAGCGATGTCGTTATCTTGAAGGAACGCATTCACAAGATGTGCACGATGAGGTCGAGAATTGTCGTCCATGAAGACAAATGCCTCTCCAATATTCTGCCGATATGGTTGCACTATGGGTCGGAGGATGTCATTCAGGTATCGTAAAGCCGTTTCGGAGCCTTCCATGACCACCAGTGGCGTACGTCGGCCCCACATAATGCCACCCCAAAACATCAGGGAACCACCACCTTGCTGCACTCGCTGGACAGTGTGTCTAAGACGTTCAGCCTGACCAGGGTGCCTCCAAACACGTCTCCGACGATTGTCTGGTTGAAGGCATATGCGACACTCGTCGGTGAAGAGAACGTGATGCCAATTCCGTGGGGTCCATTCAGCATGTTGTTAGGCCCATCTGTACCGCGCTGCATGGTGTCGGGGTTGCAAAGCTGGACCTCGCCATGGACGTCGGGAGTGAAGTTGCGCATCATGCAGCCTATTGCGCACAGTTTGAGTTGAAACACGACGTCCTGTGGCTGAACGAAACGCATTATTCAACATGGTGGCATTGCTGTCAGGGTTCCTCCGAGCGGCAATCCGTAAGTAGCGGTCATCCACTACAGTAGTAGCCCTTGGGCGGCCTGAGCGAGGCCTGTCATCGACAGTTCCTGTATCTCTGTACCTCCTCCATGTCCGAACAACATCGCTTTGGTTCACTCTGAGACGCCTGGAAACTTCCCTTGTTGAGAGCCCTTCTTGACACAAAGTAACAATGCGGACGCGATCGAACTGCGGTATTGACCTTCTAGGCATGGTAGAACTACAGACAACATGAGCAGCGTACCTTCGTCCTGGTGGAATGACTGGAACTGATCGGCTGTCGTACCCCCTCCGTCTAATAGGCCCTGCTCATGCATGGTTGTTTACATCTTTGAGCAGTTTTAGTGACATCTATGAACAGTCAAAGGGACTGTATCTTGGATACAATATACACAGTCAACGTCTATATGCCGGAGATCTGGGTACCGAGGTGATGCAAAACTTTTTTTGATGTGTGTAGTTTCAGAGATATAGAATGCCGGTGACATATTTCGCACATCCGCCATCTTGTGGTTATGTAAACAATTGAACCAAGTTAGATGTCGGTGCATTACAATGTTTATAAACATATACTGTACCAAGTTTTATTGCGCTTGGTTGTTTAAATCGCGAGAAACGTCTATTTAAAAGTCGAAAATTCGCGTGGCCGCCATGTTGGTTTTGTAGTTACCAGTTTTTCAAACGTCACATAGGTGAACTTCTAGTTGTTCCCTTTACCACCGTAAAAAATTCCAGGGTGATATCGGGAATAGTTTCGGAGATATTGAATGCTGGTGAAATATTTCGCACAGCCGCCATGTTGGATTGGTGGGACGTAACAAAATTTAAAGGACACGGTCGGGGTCGCCCGGGATAGTGCTATGAACTTACCGAGTTTCATTGAAATCACTCCAGCCGTTTAGATTTTATAATGGACACACACACACTCCTCACACACACACACACACACACGCACACACACACACACACACGGACAAAAGGTGATCTCATAAGCTTATTTTTTCAAAATTGAAAATAGGCTTAAAATCGTAAATATCTCCCTTATTCTTCATCATAAATGATTTATTTCGTTTCTGTCTACAACTTGGGCTAGATCCAATGTTACAATCAGAATCACATTTGAGAATTGAGTCGTCATTTTGAAATTTGGCATTAAATTATTTACAGTTTACAATACCTCAAAACTGTCAGCGAATTATTAACTAGAACCTCAAAATGCATGTATGTATTGAATATGACGCTCGTAAGTGGGAAAATGTAAATTTTGAATACACTTGATTTAAAATAAGAATGACAATATCTCTTTGTTTCTCAATAAATAACATTTTAAAATATAGCCAACTAAAATTTATAAGGATATCCATTTATTTATTTATTTATTTATTTATTTATTTATTTATTTTATGTTCGACCTTGGTGAAATGCAAATATTATATTCCAGAAAACTACTATGATGAGGTTCATTATACAGGGTCTTTATATTTGCTTGCTAGGACTTCCTAGCTCACGCACTCCGCCAGTGACGTCTCAGTTGCAGGCTCCCGCGTGCGCGTTGTACGGCAGAGTTGGTGCTTAAAATCAGTATCATGCATTTTTACTCACCATGCTTACAGTAGATGCTAAGAATGTACCCCATCTGCTGCCAAACATAATGGGCCTCTACTTATGAAGTTTCCGGTTATTCCGGTTAATTTAGCTTCACTATGGAAATAACGACCTTTACGTTTATTTTTTATCGTTTACTGAACCTGTACGTTTGAATTTCTTCGCCAGTTGTTTTATTGTGATTGTGTATAGTGCTGTAATGAAAATGAAAATCCACAGCCTGCTTCCAGTCGACCGACTGGGTCAGGGAATGGAATGAATGAAGCCCCCTCCTAGCGGCGAGGATATTAACTGTGCCGGCTGCCGAAGCCTATCGCACTCCCCTGGGTCAATGATTAAATGAATGACAGATGAAATGATATTGGAAAGTGTTGCTGGAATGAAATTGTGACAGGGAAAACCGGAGTACCCGGAGAAAAACCTGTCTGCCCCCGCTTTGTCCAGCACAAATCTCACATGGAGTCTCCAGGATTTGAACCACGGACCCAGCGGTGAGAGACCGGCGTGCTGCCGTCTAAGCCACGGAGGCTTAGTGTATAGTGCTGTAATGCCTTATGTGAAATATTCGTTACTTGAACGTGTAGGTTATATCTGCACACTACGTACATAAAGTGCAGGGAATCGAGCGCTGGAACAAGATAAAAGTTTCGAGTGAAATTTCCAGGGAGACCCATTCCTATAAATCGGACAATAAAACAACTGGCTAATTTGAACTTCAAACGTACAGGTTCAGTAAACAATAAAAATAGACGTTAAGGTCGTTATTTCCGAACTGAAGCTAAATTAACCGGATTAACCAGAAACTCCATAAGAAGATGCCGATTATTTTTGGCAGTGGATGGGGAACATTTTCAGCATCTACAGTAAACATAGTGAGTAAAAATGCATGATACTGATTTTAGGCACCGTATTCTGCCGAACATACATGCGCGCGGCAGCCGGTAACTGAGCCATCACTGGCGGAGTGCGTGAGCGAGAATGTCCTAGCCAAGCAAATATAAAGACCCTGTAAATACAAGTTTTCATTATGATACAGTTTCTCCACCAATCAGAGCTCAAGATATTCATTACGAAACAGTTGTTTTGACCAATTCGGTAAGGATAGCTTCGCACATGCGCTCAACGCACACAAAATGCAACATGTCGGACATGAATTACATGATTTGAAAGTTGCCAATGTAAATGATATCGGATCAACCATTATATTTATAATCTCAATCAAAAGACACAATTAGCACGAACCTTTACGGTAACAAGAAAATACTATGAAATACGAGGCACGTCCAGAAAGTAAGTTCCGTATGGTAATAAAATTGAATTGTGTACAGATACAGAAAAAATATTTATTGCACAACATTCTACACCTCTTAAACTACTTTTCCACATAACTGCCGAACTTTTGCAGGCATTTGTCATAGCGTGGCACAAGTTTTTGGATACCTTCTTCATAGAAGTTTGCCGCCGACCGTAAACGAGAGTGAAGACTCCCCTGTAAGATATCCTACCGTTTGGACACCACTGTTAGGCAAATTGCGTATGTGGTCAGGAGAACTCCTAAACATACGCAGCTCTCCTGGTATGTGGTCAGGAGAACTCCTAAACATACGCAGTTCTCCTGGTAAGCACGCAATTTGCCTAACAGTGATAGCCAAACGGTAGGATATCTTACAGGGGAGTCTTCACTCTCGTTTACGGTCGGCGGCAAACTTCTATGAAGAAGGTATCCAAAAACTTGTGCCACGCTATGACAAATGCCTGCAAAAGTTCGGCAGTTATGTGTAAAAGTAGTTTAAGAGATGTAGAATGTTGTGGAATAAATAATTTTTCTGTATATGTACACAATTTATCTTTATTACCAAACGGAACGTACTTTCTGGACGTGCCTCGTATGCTAGTAATTTTGAAATCTGCGTCCAGAACTTTGCAACACACTATTCTTCTAGCTTATATAAATTGCCGACATAGAAACTGTGGATCATCCTAAAGGTTCGCATAAATAAACTCCAATTTTTACACAGAGCATTACTATCGTACGATTTCCGCGACAATTTTAGTGAATACTGGTTTTGATATAACCACACTAGAACGTCACGGAGGCAGCAAACATATGACATTTGTTCCACGGAAATCAATAGCCCAGCTCTCTGTTCAGTAAACGGATTTCTTATGCGAAACTTTTCCGCCAGATGTCATGACTGTTCTATGTGGGGCTCCATTGATTTGCCTTCCGTTGACATTCTATACGCATCGAATTTGAAGAATAACAAGTTGATAATACGATATATTTTAATTTTAAAGCATTTGTAACAGGCAATTGTGTGTTATTTGAACTAAATAACAAAATGATACCACAAAGTAGCATACCTGTGTGCTATCTGTTGGCGATAGTTCAGGTTATCCCTATTGTACAATAATCAATGTTTCAAAGCCTTGGAAATATGATATTGTCAAGGTTTTTGATCCTTACTGGGAACCCAGTGCATGCGCTCTATTTACAAAACTCAGGTGATTGAATCTCGTCACATATTTATGAATATTTATGTTCGAATATAAAATAAAGTTATAATAAAATTATCGTCGAACATAAACAGTCGTATGTAACTCACCTATAATGGTAATTAAGACACTCATATGGAAATTATAAATTTATAAACATACTCGTGTCTTAATTATTGCCATTATAGGCTCGTTGCATAATGTACTATTATTACATTTTAATTAACAATTTTAGGTTTACATTAATTATTTATATTTTACTTAAAATATCTAAGATTTTCTGAAGATGAACTCACCGTAGATCGAAACATGTAGAATAATTGAATATATGTTCAACAATTGAATATAATTTGTATTGATTGGTGAAGTATTTCTAAGAGAAATTAGGAGTGTTCAAAGTTTGTGTTCAGTACATTGTTAGTTCTAACGAGGCAACTTTGTTAATCAATATAATACTCTATACACTCATAGAAGCAGGGAAAATAATTAATGCGACTCTCAAGATAAATGAGAAGAGAAAAAATATGTAAATTTAACAAATACATTTCAAATAAATTCCTTCTTAGAATTGGGTCACCGGTGATCTCACAGTTTGCTTTAATTCCTAATTGTATCACAGTGTGGTTCTAGGGTTAACATCAAAACGTTTTACAATAAAACAGATTGAATGAAATTTTTAAGAAGTAACCAAAGCTGTAATTAAAGTAAATGTGCTCAAATTAATATGAAATACTGTAGAACATTACTTTATTACATTAAGTGCTCTACATGAAACTTGTACCTTCTTACAAATGCAATTAGCGGGAATTAGCTCATTTTCTGTTACATTGAGATCAATTTTGTTGTTTTAGATGGCACAGACATATTTCTCTGTAAATCTTATCTTGTTCAATGATTGTTACTTAAAGGATAGGTCTGAAGTTCCTTGCAAGTGAAGTGTTTATAATTGTATTGCAGTAGTAACACACCTCGCAGTGATAGCAAAACTAAATTGCCTTAAGCATTATCTCCCCACTTGAGACATTACTAGGTATGTTCTTAAAGGTAGATATCCTATGCTGCGAAAATAAGTGTAATTCCGAGTGTCATCTTCTGTGGGCAAGGGTACGCATGTTGTTGTAAATAAGTTTTAGGGGCTCCGGACATCTTGGTACGCATGGAGATTTCTTCTAAAGGTCCCGGCTTCTATTCCAGGCTCTGGAAATGAATTCAATTGTAATCTGAGTGCTGGAACAAAGTTCACGCACCCTCAAGGGGACAACTGAGAATAGATGGGTTAGATTCCTACCGTAGCAGTTTTACCTGGTATTCCACGTCTACTCCAGCTGATTGCCAGGATGGTGTCTAACTGAAGGACAGGCTGTCTCCTTCCCAAACTTAGCCTTTATTACAAGTACACACGCTTATAACTTACTGTTATCGAAATAACACAGGTTATCGTACACCTTTTACGTGAGTTTATAACTGTGATGTCGAAAGTCTTTAAATGCAATCCCACCTCTAATTCAGTCGTAATGAAGGACAGTAGACTATTCAAGTAAAAGGGAATTGACTCTCAGCGAACACTGTAAAGTAAGTGAACTTGGAAATTACCTTACCTTTACCTTCACTTACTGTAACTGGAAATATAGCCAATTTCATAACACCGTTTAATTCCTAGAGTAGAGAGTGAATTTGAGAGCACTTGGATGGAATTAGAACGAGAAGTTGGCTGCCTACTTTAGTTACCTCTTATCACGACAATATTGTGTTCTCACGTACGTTGTATGCACGGTCCTGGCCAACATGAGAGACGGTCGTCACAATCATAGTTGAAATAACTAACTACAATATCATACCATGCAGAACAAAACAAAGAAATATCAATGATATATCAGTAACAATCACATTTATAATATTAATAATGTTATTGGTTTTACGTCCCTGTTAACTACTGTGGATTTTAGAGACACCGGGGTGCAGGAATTTTGCCCCTAAGGGGTTCATTAACGTGTCATTAAATCTACTGGCACGGCTCTCTCGGATTTGCGCACCCTCAAATGCCAGCTGACTATGCCAGGATTTAATCCTGCAACCTTGGGAACAGCAGGCGAGAACGTTACCGCTGAAGCACGCAGCCAGTCAATCATATTGAAATCAGAACCACATGAGTAGAGGTTATATATACGCTACGACTCCTTCAGGTATGCATGCAATATGCCTTAAAATGAACAAGTAGGCTCTTAAATAAGGTATGTGCACAAATACAGGGTCTTTATATTTGCTTGGCAAGGACATTCTCGCTCACGAGCTCCGCCAGTGACAGCTCAGTTCCCGGCTGCCGCGTGCGCGTATGTACGGCAGAATACGGCGCTTAAAATCAGTATCATGCATTTTTACTCACCATGCTTACAGCAGATGCTGAAAATGTTCCCATCCGCTGCCAAATATAATCTGCATCTCCTTATGAAGTTTCCGGTTACTCCGGTTAATTTAGCTTCAGTAAGGAAATAACGACCTTTATGTCTATTTTTATCGTTTACTGATATGTACGTGTGAATCTCTTAGCCAGTTGATTTATTGTCCGATTTATAGGAATGGGTCTCCCTGGAAATGTCATTCGAAACTTTTGTCTTGTTCTAGTGCACGTTATGGACGGCACGTATTGTGCAGACCTTCGCTCGACCTTGGCCGCCGGTTCCCGACCAATAGCCGGCTGTTTCAGGTTGGCGCGTAGTCTCCAGCCATATTCCCCGGGTTTTGCCTCGCTCTTCTGTAGACGTGTGAGCTCCGAGCTAATTGGTGTTTCAGTCTTTTTATGTAGTGTTTTATTGTGATTGTGTATAGTGCTGTAATGCCTTATGTGAAATATTCGTTAAGTGAACGAGTATATCTGCACAATACGTACATAAAGTGCAGGAAATCGTGCGCTAGAACAAGACAAAAGTTTCGAATTACATTTCCAGGGAGACCCATTCCTATAAATCGGACAATAAAACAACTGGCTAAGAGATTCACATGTACAGTTTCAGTAAACGATAAAAATAGACATAAAGGTCGTTATTTTCTTAATGAAGCTAAATTAAGCGGAGTAACCGGAAACTTCATAATAAGATGCCGGTTATGTTTGGCAGCGGGTGGGGAACATTTTCAGCATCTACTGTAAGCATGGTGAGTAAAAATGCATGATACTGATTTTAAGCGCCGTATTCTGCCGTACATACACGCGCGGTCGTCGGGAATTGGGCTGTCTCTGGTGGAAGGCGTGAGCGAGAATGTCTTTGCCAAGCAAAAAGAAAGACCCTGTACAATGATAAATGTTCTGTCAGAAATCCAAGTATTACAGGACAGAATAGTTTGAGTTGTTATTGATTGGTTCGCTCGTTGCTTTCAGGCCTAAGGTTCTAATCCAGAATGCATGCATATTTAATTGAGGAAGTGCCTCTATGATCCCCTTTTGCTCGTCAGCACTGTGGCCTTCTCTGCTTCTACACTTCTTACCTCGAGCCTGAGGAGAGGCAGGTTCGATTCCAACCTAAATCATCCTAGAAGTGGTTTATCTTGGTTTCCCATTTCTGCTCCAGGCAAATAACGGGATTACTGTATACCTAAATTAAGGCCACGACCAAATACCATCTCTATGATTGTTTCGGTTTTGTTGTCGCTAAAATAGGAAAGGGCATCCATCATCAATTTTTGGTTACAAGGATTCTGTTTCTGAATATCACGTGCAGATGAGTGAATATCAACCCGAGGAGAATTGGATTGATGGTGTGTACTTGGGGGTGTTTGGTTAAGGTGCATAAACAGAGCAGCTTGCACTTAATCCGACAGTCAACATAGGAAGATTGGCTGGCCTCGTCCCAAGACATGTCTCATCTGCTTAAAGCTGAAAGCTTGTTAGCCAGGCATAATACAGTAAATCGATTGTGGGATGAGAGGGATGCCGCCTTTTTTTCTCTCTTTCAGAAGTCTAACTGAAGAAGGCTTGAGACTTGATAAATACATATTCTCGATGTGGTTGACACATTCCTTTTTGTAAATAATAAAATATAATATTTCAAATTGACAACCAATCAGTGAGCATGAGCTAGACTTATTCTCCGCCAGGCAATTATAGTAATCAGAGGAAAGCGTTAGTATGGAAATATAATTTAGAACTGATAAGTGCAATGCTGTATTTCCTGAAGGTTGTAAGTAAAACAATACGTAAAATTTCCAAGTTCGTGCCACTCTAGGGGCAGATGACCTCGTAGTTCTGCCCCTTAAAACCTCAATAACTAACTAACGTGTCTACTCTTACAGTAATTTTCATGCACTTTTTTTGTTTGACTGTTGCTATTGTACCACCATCGTCATTAATATTGAATGAATGAAAATCCACAGCCTGCTTCCAGTCTCCGACCGGGTCAGGAATGGAATGAATGAAGCCCCCCATCTAGCGGCGAGGATATGAACTGTGCCGGCTGCCGAGGCCTGACGCACTCCTCTGGGGCAATGATTAGATGAATGACAGATGAAATGAAATGATAGTGGAGAGTGTTGCTGGAATGAAATTTTGACAGGGAAAACCGGAGTACCCGGAGAAAAACCTGTTTGCCTCCGTTTTGTCCAGCACAGATCTCACATGGAGTGACCGGGATTTGAACCACGGACCCAGCGGTGAGAGGCCGTCGTGCTGCCGCCTTAGCCACGGAGGCTTTCATTAATATTAATATTATTAATTTATGTTCAATTTATTTCTGACTAGCAGAAGTACCCGTTCTTCGAACGGTGTTCGGTGTTAACACAGGACATTATCAATTGAGCTACTGTTGCAATGGTTAGCGGTTTGTCATTCCTTCATAAGTTTATCAGAACGAAGTAAGATTTCTGGGAATACCACACACACTGTTAATTTAAGGGCCTTAAAATGAGGTTTTCGGAGACCCTTTATAGGCTCCCGAATTTTGTGTCTCACATTGAGAAGCGCAACATATGCTTTGGTCGTCCTTCTAGGATAATTTTTATATTTCGCCTATTTTAGCATGTATTTTGAGAAGTTTTTTCCCTATATTCACCCTTCTACTGTATGAAAAGTACGGTGAAGAGTTTTATAAATGATTGGTGTATTGACTCTCATGGTTACCATACCTAATTTTACGATGCACCAATCATCCGAACACGAGTTATAGGCGTACATAAAGATACACAGAAAGACAGACAGACAATTCTATTGTCTACAACATATCACCCAGATATCCAAATATGGGTATATCTACCACACAGTATCAAACAAAATCATCCTTACGATGAACCCGTATGTCGACAAAAAACAAAACAAAACAAAAGATTAGCTAAAATGTGCTCTCAACTAAATTCACCTAACGTGTACTGCCTGACGTGAAATAGAATTAAAAGCCTTGTAGACGACACGCAATACACGTCACATAAAAACTGACCCTCTACGTTGTGTTAGGTCCCCATACACAGGGAGAGCTTTTTCATATATTATAAAGGCTTGTGGTGCATGAAAATTCATCAGGTTCTTTAGCCTCAAATGGCCCAAATTCCTAAAAGCCGCAAAAATTGCTGATTCAATACCGGAATTTTTGAAAATGATGTTGCTGTTTGGAGATCCTAATAGACCTACTGTTCTACATGTCGCACTTGACAATTGCATGAAAAAATTCTAGGTTACCCCTTGACCCCCTTAATTGCATTGATGAATTATACAGTGCTTGCCACGGTGGGTGAGTGGTTATAGTGTCGGACTACCAACCCCAAGATTGCAGGTTCGCCCCTGGCCATGGTAAGGGATTTTTGAAGGCGACAAAAATCACGATACTCATGTCATACGTTGTTGGCATGTTAAAGAACCCATTTGAATTCAGTAGGCCGTGTTCAATGGTAAAATTAATCTCGGGATTTTCCGCCAACACAAAGTTCCTCCATTCTCTACTTGAAAGCGCTGTAGTGTCAAGGAGCTTAGATATCTAACCTCCTTGACTTTCATAGCGTTCAAAGGAACGACGAAATTCGACATGCAAGCTACCCTCTGGGTGTCAATTAACAAAGCTTGCACCAGGCACCCGAGGCCATACGATATTATTATTATTATTATTAATTATACAGTCTACGTTGGTTCTGTGATAACCTTACAGACATTTGCAAACTTTCACAGAAATGTAATAAATGGAGTGACCTTGCTTCTTACACCCCTTGAGATAATGTTGTCATGGTTACCGATTTGCATTCCTTCATTAGTTAGTTAAATTAAATTAAATTAAATTAGTTTTCTGGGAATATTTCAGAAACTGTTGGATTTAGAGCCGTACAATGTAGTTTTCGAGGACCCTTTAGGGCCCCCGAGTTATGTTTTTGGCACCGAGGGGCTTTGTCTCGTCGTTGTACGCCATAATATAATACTACTAATAATAATATAATATGGGGATAGGAATATAATAGACTTGCCGTACCACACCCGCTGGTGTAAATCGCGTGAAAAAATTCTAGAGTACCCCTTGACCCCCTTAAGCACATTATACGTATTGATGAATTTTTCAGCTTAATTTGATTCCGTGATAACCTTCTAGCCGTTTGAAAACTTTCACATTAATGTAATTAATGGAATTTCATTGCGTCTTACAGCAATAGATGGACCTATGAGAATCTGTTGCCATGTTTACCGGCTTTCATTCGTTCACTAGTTTATTAAATGAAATTAGTTTTCTGGGAATATATCAAAACCTGTTGGTTTTAGGGCCTTAAAACGTGGTGTCCCCGAGTTTTGTCTCTCACATTGAGGGGCTGAAAATGAGCTTTGTCTCGTCCTTCTACGCCTATTTCAGCATGTATTTTAAGGGGATAGACCCCCTTTTATGAGAGGTACGGAGAAGGGTTACATAATTGATTAGTGTCGTGCCTCTGATGGATATCTGTACCAAATTTTACGTTGATACACCCAACCGTTCTCGAGTTATAAGGGAACAAAGTTGTCCACAGACAAACAGACAGACAGACAGACAGACAGACCAAAACATTATTTTCGCACGCATCCATCATAAAACAGTGTGAAACGCGTAAATAACTCAAATTTCCGTAGAAATTCAGAAAAAAACCAGTCAAACTTTCATTTTTATATACGTAGTACCGGTATATAGAGATACACTGCACCGCTCGGTTTTGACCGTATTTTATTGCACAAATTTAGGTTTTACTCGCTAACCGTTGGATTTACACGAAAAGTGATAAGGACCTTTCGGATAGAAAATTAAATGTTAAAGCTCGTGTATGCCATCAAATGTTTGCTATTTCTTAGCGTTCTCTTTTCATTTGAAATAGAAATATGAAATTTTGAAACCAAAGGGTGTAGTGACGTCACAAATGTGGGTTTTACTCGCTAACCGTTGGAAATACACGAATAGTGATACGGACCTTTTGGATAGGAAATTAAATTTTAAAGCTCGTACGTGCCATCAAAAGTTTGCTATTTCTTAGCGTTCTCTTTTTATTTCATATGGAAATATGAAATTTTGAAACGAAAGGGTGTAATGACGTCACTAAAATGGTTGCCATTTTTAATAGTGAAAAATATCGAAATCAAAAGAATCCTATATCTAAACCTGGTAAATCAGCTACATCCATGCAAAATTTCATTTAAATCGGACGTGTGGTTCTTGCGTTATTGAGTAACAGACAGACAGACAGACACACACCATCTCATTTTTATATATTAGTATGATAATCTCCTCTTATGAGGTTGATGTTAGGAAGAGTATCCGGTCGTAAATATCATTTCCACTCAAAAACTAACCGCAACTCATCTCCGACACAATAGGAACGGGAATAATGAGCGTTGGATATGTGCCATATTCAATATGAACGAGGATGGCAGGATTTGAGTCCTTAAGTATGAAAAAGAGATTGCTAAATAGTACATTTTGCCACGAGCCTATAATGGCAATATTTAAGACACGAGTATATTTATAAAAACGAGCTTTGAGATTTTTATAATTTCCATACGAGTGTCTTAATTACCATTATAGACGAGCTGCATACGACTGTTTATGTTCGACGATAATTATAACTATTTTATGTTGGAACATAAATATTCATAAATATCTGTCGAGATTTCACCAGTTTTATGTACAGAACAGAGCGCATGGGACGCAGAGAATACCTTGTATTTGGCCATGGCCTCCTGGAATACCTCACTATGACACTCGCCATGCAGTAAAATTACAAGTAGTTCCGTGAAGAACTATACAGCCTATTTTCATATATCCTGCTCATGTTAATTGCCTCTATCAACATACAAAATTTCAGTTTAATTGCTGTAACAGATTTGTAGATATTGAGAACCGTCTAAATATTTCAGATGGTCGCCAGGTTGGATATTTATTTTTGTACTTTTACATTAAGATTATTGTGTACGTGTGGTATTCAAACTTCAATCGCATGATTAGAACACAAGAAGTAAAAACGAGATTTTAAAATTACGCACAGCAGCCATCTTGTGATTATGCAAACAATTGAAATAAACTAGATGCCAGTGGATCAACATTTGTATAAGCATTTAACGTGCAACGTTTCACGGCACTCGGATAGTTAATTCGCGAGAAACGTCCATTTGAATATTTATACTTCGCGTCGCCGCCATGTTGGATTTGTGCTCACCAGGTTACTGAAAGTCCTATAGGTGAACATATGTTCATAGTCTCTATGAACATAAAAATTTTCAGTTTGGTTGCTGTAAAAGATTCATAGATATTGAGAACCGTCTAAATATTTCGGAAGCTCGCCATTTAGGATTGTTATATGTATAGTCCATAGAGTTATGTACCATTCAAGGACAATTATTGCCTAGGTTCATTATTCAAACTTTCACTTCGATCGCATGATTACGACACAAGAAATAAAAACTTAATTTTAAAATTTCGCACAGCCGCCATCTTGAGGTTATATAAACAATTGAATTAAATTAGATGGCAGTGCATTACAATCTGCAAAATCATTTACTGTACCACATTTCACTGCGCTCAGAGAGTTAAATCACGAGAAAAGTCTATTAAATTATTTCAAATTCGCTTGGTCGCCATGTTCGTTTCGTACTTTACAGGTTTATGAAATATACATAGGTAAACTTGTATCAGTACCCTTTATCACCGTACAAAATTGCAGGGTGATATCTGTAATAGTTTCGGAGATATAGAATGTCAGTGAAATATTTCGCACAGCCGCCATTTTGAGGTTATGTAAACAATTGAACTAAATTAGACTTCAGTTCATTACAATGTGTATAAACAATTGCTGTACCAAGTTTCATTACGTTTGGATAGTTAAATCGCGAAAAAAGTCTATTTAAAAGTTTCAAATTCGCTTGGCCGCCATGTGGTTTTGTAGTCACCAGGTTTTTGAAAGTCTCATAGGTGAACTTCTAGTAGTGCCCTTTATCACCGTAAACAATTCCAGGGCGATATCGGTAATAGTTTCGGAGATATTGAATGCTAGTGAAATATTTCGCACAGCCGCCATGTTGGATTGGTGAGACGTAACAAAATTTTAAGGGCACGGTCGAGGTCGTCGGGAATAGCGCTATGAACTTACCGAGTTTCATTGAAATCGCTCCAGCCGTTTAGATTTTATTAGGGACACACACACACACACACACACACACACACACACGCGCGCGCGTATGCACGCACGCACACGCACACACACACGGACAAAAGGTGATCTCATAAGCCTATTTTTTCAAAATTGAAAATAGGCTAAAAAATAGGGTTCCATGGAAGTGAGCGCAGGTGCGATGCTATCCTCACCTAATTGGTCACACAACTGTTTCTTGAGCTCTGATTGGTGGGATAAACTGTATCATAATGGAAACTTGTACTATAATGAGCCCCATTATAGTACAGTTTTCTGACATTTAATATTTACATTTCGCCAGGGTCGAACATAAAATATATTCTAGGACAGAGTTTACGTGTGGTGGGGTGACCAAACCTATTTACTCTTCCTCCCGCCACATCATCAGGCAGGTTTCCCAATTGGCATCACGTAGCCAGGAGCCCCCACACGACACCAGATCATACCAAGTCTTTTAAATACTTGTCAGAGCCGGTAATCGAACTCGGGACCTTAAGGATTGTCAACCAAAATGCTATTATTGTCCATTTCCTTATTCTTTATGCCTAGTGTAATGGCTAGTATTGTTGACTGCCACGCTGGAGGTATGGGGTCGAATTCCAGCACTGCCAAGACATTTAATTCTGGTCTGAGGTAACATTGACTATAAAGTCACCATAATGGTCTCAAATTCGAAAATTTGCAACTAGCCAGTGGGATAGGCTACACTCAACCTCGTGATGCAAAACTGAGAAGAGGGGGGTTTCAATTCCCACCTCAGCCTTTCTGGAAGTGATTTTCTGTGGTTTCACACTTTTACTCCTGGCAAATACCAGGATGGTTCCTAACTTAAGACCACGACTGCCTTCTTTCCAATCCTGTCTCCAATTTACAAATTCACACATTAGTACAGCCATCTCAATAACACAGGTTATCACACATCTTCTACAACACACCCAAATATACTGGGCTACATGAACACGATAACGCAAAGCCTCTTAAATAAGCGATACAAATAAAATTCGATTTCACACACTAATATGGTCATCACTGGACTACAGGCTATCAGATGTAAAGTTTTGAAGCCATTATTTCAGTTTTGCCTATACAAACTGTCAGTTTTAACTCTTCAGTCGGTCAACACGAATTTGCCCAATGACTAGGTGGGTACAATGTACTGTATATAATAATAAGTAAATAACACTCCTGGAAAAAATACAAGTATTAGTTATGTTCGCTATTATAATGGTGCAATTATTTACTTATTATATTATTATTATTATTATACAGTCATCATCATCATCATTGGCTATCACTCGCGAACGAGTATAAAATTGTCTTCCAACTCATTCATTGGTGGGTTCTCAGGTGACTGTAGAGACCAATCCTCGAGCCACAAACTCTTCCATACTGGTGATAAGTTTTATCATCACCTAGGTGCTGAGGGTTGTATCCTCTCATAGACTCCCGTTCTTTACGAGCGATTCGCTTCAGAGCCTCAAAACTCCGGCAGTTCTGCTCGAAACGTAGAGGGCCATTGTGGACGAGTCGACGCCAATGCAAACGGTCAGCTGCTGTAGTCTCCCAATGTGGGATGTTAATCGAGCATTTCTTCATGTTTGACTTTATACAGTATTTGAATTGCAGCCAATGGCCATAGCGGGGTATTTTAATTGAACGCCCGTCCCCATCAAGTTCAATTTGAAGTAGTTCCAACTTTGACTACCAAGGATGCCACTGTCACTGACACGTAGCGGCAAACGTTGGAACTTTATAAAGCATTTCTAACCAAATAACCTACAATTTAGCTACACACTATCGATTGTAGTGGTGGTTCTTCCACATGCCATAAATCTATGACATGGGCCCACCAGCTTTACTTCCCCACCGAAGGAAGGCATACTGAAGGATTTTAACGCTCTTAAAAATCAGACGACTTCGGCCGGTTTGAATCCATGATTTTGGGCATAGCGGTTCAGCATGCTACCGACTACATTGTACTCCGCCCAGTCATCAGACAAATTCGTGTTAATTGACTGAAGAGTTGCGACTGACAGAAAGTTCAACACACACCTAACTACTTTGGGCTGATGACCGAGATATCCCAAGTCCCTCAAGTGAATTAACAACAACAACAACAACGCTCAATAGATGAAAGCTATACTGACTGGACCATTCAGCCGGCTACTTGACAATCATTCAGTACTGTCAAGTCAGAGGGTTACGTGGCCAAGGTAGTCGTGTTCTTTACCCAGAAATTAGAATTTGTGATGCGAAGAGGAATGGCATTATCCCAGCCAACGATGCGTGCGGCAGTGAAAAAGCAAAGCGAAAGCGAAAGCGAAAGAAAGAGGTAAATTGTTTCCATACCAGAGATGATGGTGATTGTTCTTCTAAGGAACAAAACATCAAGGTTATCAGCCCCTTTGAACATACAATTACTGAAGAAAGTAAAAGGATAGGTTTCTGGCCCTTGAAGATTGAGTGATTCGGAAACAAAATTCTTGCTGATTTATATTTGTTTTTGTTGAGGGGCTTACACATCGTTGTCATTTAGCCTGGTGTGTGTAATTTTGTCTGATAAATCTATTTTATTTATTTATTTATTTATTTATTTATTTATTTATCGTATGGCGTTTAGTGTCGGTAGTGTCAGAGGACATGTTCGGCTCGCCAGAGGCTGTAGCTGCTTCAAGCGGACACCCCTAGGGTGAGCTACAAGTTCCATTCAATTTCAAGTAGTTCCAACTTTCGCTACCAGATGTCACGCTACCAGATGTCAATGATACCTAGTGGTGAACGTTGGAACTTTGATAGAGCGTTACAACGAAATCTAACCTAGAAATTTAGCTCCACACAAGTTTAGACTGTGGAAGGATCTTTTACATGCCATAATTCTATGACATGGGATCGCCGCGCCGGTTTTACTTCCCCTCCGAAGGAAGGCATACTGAAGGATTTTAACGCTCTTAAAAATCCGATGACTTCGGCCAGGTTTGAACCCGCTATCTTGGGCACAGCAGTTCAGCATGCTACCAACTACGCGACTGAAGGCGCTTGATAAATCTATGCTATTTATTTATTTATTTATTTATTTATTTATTGAGGTTTTAAGGGGCGGAACAGCGAGGTCATCTGCCCCTAATAAATATATGTTATTGTGATGGTTGTATTAGTGTGTGGTACGCATCGTTGCGTAGTGGCTAGCATTCTTAGCTGTCACCGTGGAGGCCCGGTTAGATTTCTGGCTCTGTCGTGAGACGAAACTCGGAAGAGGCGGATTCGATTCCTACCTCAGCCATCTTGAAAGTAGTTTTCCATGGCTTCCCACTTCTACTCCAAGCAAATGCCGAAATGGTACTGAACTGAAGGTCATGGCCGCTTCCTACCTCAATTACAAACACAGTGAAACCCCTCGAAACCAAACTAAGTGAGGCTGTAGCCTGTTCGGATTTCAATTTAGGCTATTCGGATTAGCCGAAAACTAATCCAAATACCAGGTTGTGAGAATTCTCAAGAAGGTTGTCTAGAGGAGTCGGCAACAGTTGATGTCAATCAGGAATGCAGCGAACACGAAATAGTGAGCCTGGTTCAAAGTCAACATGGCGGCATTATAGCTAGTGACAGTGAGAAAGAAGAAACTTCGGCAGACAACGTGGCTTAAACTGAAGCTCTTGACATCGCATTGCACTTCGTAGAACAACACGCAGCAGCCACGCCAATGTCGTGTAGGCAATAGTGTCCGCGGGAAAGTTTTCGTAACTTCGACGATAATTGAAGATAAATGATTTCAAGTGAAAGATTAAGTGATATTTTGTATGTTTCTATTGTTATTTCATTATTTTTGCAAAGTGATTAACCTAAGGAATTACAGTAACCAACTCTTCAATCCTGGATGAGATACAGTAAGTATGCAGGCACATTAACACTATGCTAACTGTACTTCTTTGTTCATTTTTCTACTAATGATGCAAAATGTAGGATATATAATTGTTTTATGACTAAATAAATAAGTTTCTCGTTTTTGCGTGTGTTTTTTCAAACTTAAAACTATCGAAAGAAACTCGTTCGGATTACCAGGGATTTCGGATTTCCAGGGTTTATCTGTACACACACTAGTATAGACGTCACAGTGACACAGATTATGAGACAACTTCTACACACACCCAAGTACACGGGACTACATAACCACGATGTCTCAAAGCCCCTAAGCAATCAACAGCAACGTATTAGTATGTTTATTTGTAATTCAGGTGAGGATTGGGAAGGAGTTGGCTGTGGTCTAAAGTTGGGAATCATCCCGGCATTTGCCTGGAGTAGAAGTGGGTAAATACCACGGGAATATATTGCCAGGTTGGCTGAGGTGGGAGTCGAACGGACCTGTTCTCATTTACGCCTCATGAGGCTGAGTGTATCTTGTTCCAGCCTTCAGACCAGAATTACATATCTTGGCAGATCTGGGAATCGAACCAGAAACTCCGTGGGCGCTACACCACAAGGTGATCTTGTTGGTTCATGGTGGGGCTTTTGACAACATGGTCATGTGTAGTCAAGCGTGTGTCAAATCTAATATTCTCTGTTGTTTTGTTGCCTGCACTGATGTGTGTATATGTAATTGGGGTTAAGATTGAGTGGGAGGTGACCGTAGCCCTAACAAGGAGACCGTGCGTACTCGTCATCACTAATTTCGTCCACATTATGCAGGGTTCGGCCAGAAATGAAAGTGGTAGCACCAGATGGCCAAGCATGGAGTAAAAATAGCATTTTTGGCGAGGGTTGAGGGAGGCATGAACCACGTATGTTAGCGTAGTTTCCAGGAAGCGGTTGGTGTAGCGGAAAGAGCACAGAACAGTAATCTGAGGGTCGTGGGGTCGAGTCCCTATGCAGAAACTATTTTGTCTTTTTTAATTTTTAATTTGTACGCTACTTACACTGAAAATAAACCGCAATAATGCTCAATATTTTGTATCTATTAGTAATGAAAATCCACAGCCTGCTTCCAGTCAACCGACCGGGTCAGGGATGGAATGAATGAAGCCCCCATCTTGCGGCGAGGATATGAACTGTGCCGGCTGCTGAAGTCTGTCGCACTCCTCTGGGGCACTGATTAAATGAATGACAGATGAAATGACATGATAGTGGAGAGTGTTGCTGGAATTAAATTTTTGAAAGGGAAAACCGGAGTACACGGAGAAAAACCTGTCTGCCTCCGTTTTGTCCAGCACAGATCTCACATGGAGTGACCGTTTTTGACCAAGAATCCAGCCGTGAGAGGCCGGCGTACGCCGTCTAAGCCACGGAGGCTCATTTAGTATTTGCTTAAAAGTCACGAAACGGAAAGGTAAAATAAAATTTCGTATGGCAAATAAATCTTCAAGAAGGGATTGCAATTAAGGAGTACACGAGAGCGTCGTATATAACATTAGATACATGTATAATTTTACAGTAATGTAAACATAATGTAGGGTCTGGTAACTACGTAGAGATGGAAAGATTAGCTCAGGACAGGGAAGCATGGACGGCTGCATCAAACTAGTCGAAATACTTAAGACTCAAAGACACAAAAAGAATGTACTTCCAGACGTACACACTAGAAGGTACTAATAATTCAATTTCCAAAAATTGGTGCTGGCCGCTTAATGCACAACGCAATCTAGTTGATGGTTTACACATGCTGGGGTGATATTTATTGCAAATACAGGGGAACCAGTAATTTTCTCGGAATCAAGCACACGATATAAACCCCACATTTTTAGAATTACATTGTTGTTTTAAAGTTGCTATAGGAAAACAAAAAAAAAACATACGTGGTTCATGCCTCGCCCGATCCGCGTCAAGAAAGCCATATTTTTCTAACCGCGTGGCCATCTAGAGCACCCAATTCTGTCACATTCATTTCTGGCCAAACCCTGCATATACCATAGACATTTGGACGAAATCGGTGATTATGAGTGGGCGCAGTCCCTTGTAAGTTAGGAACCATTTTCCTGTAGTAGAATTGGAAAACCAGTTCTAATTTGTAATATTTTCGTGTGTGTGGCATTAGTTTTTTGTTGTCGTTTTTGTTTCATGTATTTTTCACTTAAAATTATAGAAAACATTCATTTGTTACATTTACATTACTTCTCCTGCCTTAAAAGTTTAAATTCTTGTTTAAGTCCTAATAGAAGGATATTACTTAATAACTAGCTATTAAATATCTCATTCTTATTCATCATCATCATCATCGTCATTTCCCCTTTTCCAGTTGACACTGGGTGGGGGCAAATATGGTTCCTGTCTACTTTGTTCTGTCGTTCCACCATTCCTCTTCCGGCACCGTGTTCCAATCCAGGTTCCATTTTCTAATACTATTCTCCACCTAGTGCATTCAACACATTCTTGGTCTTCCTCGTCCTCTCTTCCCTGTCATCCGTCGTTCCAGTGCTCGTCTTGGTAGCCTTCCTTCATTCATCCTTTTGAAATGTCCAAACCATCTCAATCTGTTTTGCTCCAGTTTGTCATTGAGTTTCTGTACTCCCAGTTCTTTCCGTATATCTTCATTTCTCACTCTGTCCCTCCTCGTTTTCCCGACCATACTTCTCAGGAATCTCATCTCAGCTGCTTGTACTCTGCTCTCATCCCTCTTAGTCATTGTCCAAGTTTCTCCTGCCTATGTCATTATAGGAACATAATATGCTTTGTACAGAACTTCTTTAGCCATAATTGGTATATCCTTGTTCCATACTAGTCCCCGTACCTGTTGGTAGAAAGCACTCCCGAGTTGTATTCTTCTGCTAATTTCCAAATCTAGCCTTCCATCTTCAGTCAGTTCTTATTAAGCTAAGTAATTCATTCTCCGTTTCATCGATTCGTTATTAGTCAATGTGGGCTTTTATTCATAACTGAATACTTTCAATGATAATGTTAAGCGGAGAAAAATTAATCATAAATTACAATGAAAATCCATTTAGTGACAGGGATTGGTAGTTCGTTGTCTCTCTAATGAACTATCGGACGCAATGGTGTCTGAGGAAAAATGACCGTCAGATCTCGACCGGCGATATACACTGTGAAATATGCTTGGTCCGTTACTTTCTGACACAGTTGTTTTATGGATGTAACTTCCCTGAAGTTCAAGTAATTACTTCATTTTTGCGTTGTGAAATTCTTTGTATTTCTTCCTTTGCTGATTCCCATTTCTTTGGGTTCAGGGATGAAGTAATATCAGTTTCTATGTGGCAATGAAGTTAACTGGTGGATGACCTACCTGACGCCAACATCATTACAGAAGTTAATTACGTCATCTTCATATTGATTATCATCATCATCGTCATCTTGTCGGCGATTTGATTTAGACGATATTTGGTTTTTATAAGTCCTCTATCTGTGACAAATCCACAAGGAATGAAGGCGATCCGTTATGAGTCCTCGGTTATGACAGGGGAACACTAACAAACCACCCTGAGTCGGTGTTGACGTGTGGTAGGATGACCAGTTAATTTCCACCTGTCATCATACCTCTCCACAAGGTTTATCAATTCTTGGTAGTACCGAGAGTGGAACTGGGAACGTCAGGGGTGGGAGCTAACGACGCTTTTTACAACATAACGAGGTGGTCAAGTCTTCTTTGACATGTAAAAATAAGGAGGTAAGTTCGGGTAGTTGTGGTTGTTGTTTTAAGGGGCCAAACTTTGAGATAATTGGCTCCTTTCGCGGAAGTGGGTTTCTACTGTATATATTGTAGTCTCCTATATTAAGTTCATAATCTGAGTTGAGGCACCTTCTCCTCAACGGAAGACAGAAGAATTAAGACCTGACTTCAATATCCGATGATAAGATTTGAACACATGTAAATGATAATATAGAAAAGATCAGTGTTGTACCGAATAATTCATCACAGGTGGCAAACTACGAGTGCAACCAACTATGCACGGCTGTCAGCAGCCATTTAAGAGTGAAATATTAGGCTTGAACGAGTTTCCACACTCAAACCAAGTCACTGTGACGAAGGACATTAAACTCCATTGTTCTTGTAACCTCGAAAATATCCTGTTTAAACTGTGGGATACACCCCCACAGAACAAGCACAATCTGGAGCATTTTGCACCATGCACTTCAGTTTTATTCACAGGACAGTGCACTCCAAGACATAGTAAGTGAGCGTATTTTTCAGAGCCGGAAATACCGAGTGGTTATAGTTATAAACTTACGCTACTTGAGCCCGTGTAGACGGTAAGCCATTTCCCATATGTGTACTCCATTTGATAGGAACGATGGTCAGGTCAGACTGTGCGCTGCAGGATGCGCGTTGTTAAGGCCCATCCACAATGCGCTGTCGGCAGTTGGTAGTTGGCAGTTGGCAGCCGGTAGTCGGCAGTCGAGAATTTCATTTTCGACTCCCAACTACCTGACTGCAGCAATGTAACAGCCAATCAGAGCACGTCAGAAACCGACATCACTTTTTGTTCTGTGTCGTGTGCAAAGAACATTTAAGTGAAATATCTTCGCAACAATTGCAACCCGTACCTTTTTATTCTGAAATACACGGTACCAGTTACTAGTCTAATAACAAAATAATCCATACATCTCCAAATCATCCATATTGCGGTCTAGCTGTATGCCTCTCACCAAGGCGGTCCGGGTTCGATTCCCGGTCATTGCATGTGAGATTTTCGAAGTGAAATGCCATGTCCTGTGGTTCGGATTCCACGTAGAAAGGAGGTCCCGTGGCTCATGATTTCGAGATTAACGGTCACGTTAAACTACAAGCTTCCTTCCGTCCTTTTTCATCCATATTGCAAGTTTTGAGGTTATCGACAACGCCCTGTGCACAAGGAATAAAAGAATTTCACTATATTTTACTCGTAGCTGTCATTAAGACTGCGCATTGTGAACGGCTAGGTTGTTAACTACCAACTGCCGACTGCGCATTGTGGATGGGCCTTTAGTAGTGGTAGAGGTATGACGAGCCGTTCAGTGTATGATGGACACACCAGCATCAGTGTGCAGACAGTCAATATCTCGGGACAAGGTGAGAAGTGCTTTACTCGTAAAGCTGTTTCATCAAAACAACTGCAACAATAATGCTGCTGCTCTGCGGGCGTATCGGTGCATTAAAGGAATACAGATAGGGTGTATCAACGGGACACTGACACGTGTTGGCGTTTGAAGGTGAGCATCGCGAGGGAGGTAACCAACATCCCACCTGAGATGTTGCGAGCAGTGGTAGAGCACTCGGAAGTGCGGTTTCACGTTGTCATGGATGCAGATGGCCGTCACATTGTAACCTAAACTGTCAACATGGTACGTCATTAATACCTGTTACCCGCTCATGTGGATATGTAAATGTGTTCTTTATTCGTTATGTCTCTTCCGCATGTCCTGCCAAAGTTTTCAACACCGTTTCATTGTCCTACGATAACTCGTTTGTCCGGGGGTCTCTCTCAAGTAGCGCAAGTTTAATTATAACCCCCCTGTTATTAAGATCACTGTGCAGTCACGACTTATAAGTAGGAGCAGTTAATCATTCTGATTTATTTTATGGTTAATGCCTACGTGGAGGCAATGCACCGAGATTCATTTGTACATCATACTTAGGTATTGTGGTTTTAAGGGGTGGAACTACGTGGTCATCTGCCCCCATCTATACTGCGTTGGATTGTTGTTTCAATGTAATAATAATAATAATAATAATAATAATGTTATTTGTTTTACGTCTGTTTTAACTACTGCGGCTTTTAGAGACACCAGGATGCCGGAAATTCGCCCCGAGGGGGTTCTTTAATATGCCAGTAAATCTATTAACACGGCTCCTTCGCATTCGCGCACCATTGAATGCCAACTGACTGCGCCAAGATTCGATCCTGCAACCATGGCCACAGCAGGCAAGAACGTTACCACTGCGGCACCGCAACCAGTCGATTGTTGATTCAATTAAAGGCTTGGACATCATGTACGCTTTTATGAAAGAATATAATAATATACGGTGTATAGTTATTTTCTTTCAGAACGACTTTAAATAATTTGAAGGCCCGATAATCTAGACTTGGTGGGATCGAGGACGATTCGGTTAATAGAAAATTCGTATGAACCGGAAACATTATATTTTCGTGATAATAAAAAGATCGTAAGAATCCTACGTGCATCTAAAATTCGATAGTACTGTACGCCCATTTGCCGTCTTAAAATTAGTCTTAAATGAAGGTTTTGAAACAGTAAAATAACGTATTTTATGATTGTGTTTGTTAAGGGATGACCCTCAAATGAAATGACGACAACAAAAACAAATTTTCGTTTTCAATTTTAAAATCGATTAATCCGGACGTTCGGTTAATCGGGTTACGGATAATCGGGATTATAGTGAACTAGAATGTTACTAACCTTCAGTCATGGCAATGGCTATAGGAAAGATGTTAGTTTATTTGCGGCACTCACTTTTTGTGTCTTGAAGTGAACAGAGGGGGAGCTTCGGTGGCGTAGTTGGTAACATGCTGAGATTCTATGTCCAAGGACGTGGGTTCAAACCCGACCAAAGTCGTCGGATTTTAAAGAGCGTTAAAAATCCTTCAGTATGCCTTCCTTCGGAGGAGAACTAAAGCCGCACGCGCCCATGCCATAGATTTATGGCATGTAAAAGAACTTTCCACTAACTACAATTGTGTGAAGCTAAATTTGTAAGTTAGATTTGATTAACGCTCTATTACTGTAGTTCCAACGTTGTCCGTCTCCGTGGCTAAATGGTTATCGCGGTAGGCTTTGACCCGAACTGCCCTGGGTTTGATTCCCAGTCGAGCCATCAGGGATTTTAATCTCCTGGGGTTAATTCCCGTGGCTCGGGTACCGGGTGTGTGTGATGTCTTCATCATAACTTCATCCACATCACGACGTGCAAGTCACCTACGGGCGTCAACTAGAAAGACCTGCACTAGGCATCTCCGGAGGGCACACGATTATTATTATTATTATTATTATTGTTATTAGTTCCAACGATTGCCGACAGGTGCCGGTTGTGGTGGCATCTAGTAGCCAAGTATGCGACTATATATCGTTGACGGTAGCATTTGGTAGCAAAAGTAGGAACTACTTTAAATTGATCATCTGCAGTCCTTACCTGAATTACAGATAACATACATCAGCCTTCACAATTAATACCGGTTATCATACAGATTCTACACACACCCAAAGTGCACGGGGCTACATGACCGCGCTTTGTCTTAGCCCCTAAACTGAGGAACCAACCAACCAACTTTTTGTGTCTTGAAGTGTACACTCACTGTCATTCAGATTCATTACGCATCAATGTTTCTCAAGCCTAATTTGACAACGGTTGATGTCTGAGGTACGAATCTAACCCACCACTTCTCAGTTCTGTCACCCTCAACTAGAATTAAATGTCTTTGCACAGCTGGGAGTCGAACCCGGACCTCCGCGGTGAAAGCCATGAATGCCACGAGGTAAACAGAAGAGGATCTAAGGAAGCTTATGGAAGTGAAAAGAACCGTGACTTTTTAAGTTAATCTCTCAACGATCAACTCACATCTGGAGATAGTTTGAGAGATAGGCAATAATAATGCGCGTGCTTGAGCTAAGGCATGTTCGTTTGTGGTACACGCGAGGTGCTCGTTTACTGGAGCAATGTTAGCGTTGAATTTGGTTATAGCCAACCGTCTTAGTCTTTCTTCGGCATTTCCCAATTAACAGGGGTCGCCGGAGCCAACTAGGCTCATTGGGGTTTTGGCCGGGGATTTAAGGCCGGATGCCCTTCCTGACGCCACATGATTTTTCAGATGAAACTTCCACCCCGCTGTCACCGGGATTCGAACCCCGGCCATCCGGGTGAAGGTTATATTCAGCAGTGAAGACGACGCTCTGCAATGGGGAGCTGCTCGTTCGGTGATCTGAGTTTCGAATCCTGCTCATGTGAGTTTTCTCCAGGGCATTTCCCTCACTCCTTCCAGGAAAATGCCGGAGTGTTTCCTTATTTCAAGTTCCTGAACACCAACCTCATTCATAGACTCTAAACATTACAATCACACCTACTACGAAAATCACCATTAAGACACAGACCTTCAGACAAATTAAAGTTTTTGTTGTTTCATTTGAAGGATTTGGATATCGAAATCATTCAGCCCCGTGTACACGTGTGTGTGGATAATTTTGTCTGATAACCTGTATTATTGTGATGGTTGTATTTGTCTATATATGATTCAGATGAGGATTCCCAAAGAGGTGGTCGTGGCCTTAATTTAGGAACCATCTCGGTATTCATCTGGTGTATAAGGGGGAAATCTCGGAAAACCACTTCCAGAATGGCCGAGGTGGGAATCGAACCCGCCTCTTCTCAGGTTTGCCTCATGAGGCTGAGTGTACCCCGTTCCAGCCCTCAGAATTATAATAATTGTCCGAGCAAGGACTCGAACCCGCCTCTTCTCAGTTTTGCCTCACGAGACTGAGTATACCCCGTTCTAGCCCTCAGAATTATAATTATTGGCAGAGCCAGGAATCGAACCCACCTCTTCTCAATTTTGCCTCACGAGGCTGAGTGTACCCCGTTCTCGCCCTCAGAATTATAAATATTAGCAGAGCCAGGAATCGAACCCGCCTCTTCTCATTTTTGCCTCACGAGGCTGAGTGTATCTCGTTCCAGCCCTCAGAAACATAATTATTGGCTGAGCCAGAAATCGAACCCGGGCCTCCGCGGTGACAGCCAAGGGTGCTAGCCACTACGTAACGAGGCGGCCCTGTGTGGGTATAGTGTGCTGTATATATGTGCTAATCTCGCCAAAGGTCTTGCAAGCCTGTACTCATGCAGTTTAATGTACGGTAGCTGCTGATTAAGACACGGTTCAAGAAGCCACTGTGTTCAAGTCCTTAATGCGCTGAGCCTTTACGTGCTAAATCCTGTTTACCGCTAGTTCCTGCTCTAGATCTCTCTTAAAATCAGCTTTCGCCAAGTTCATTGCCAAAAGTAGTTTATAACACACGTTGGCAGCGACTATAAGCTCAACCATACTTGACAACAGGAGGTGGGATTAAAAAATTGCCAATAAACTGAGCTGGAATCGAACCTACAATTTGTAAATTGAAGGCCCCAATTAACCAAGGGTGCAACTCAGCTCGACTTTTGATTCCATCCAGGCCTGATGAGACAAAATTAAGAAGAGCTGGGTTCGATTTCCGCCTCAGCCATCTTGGAAGTGTTTTTCCATGGATTCCTCAATTCTACTCCAGGAAAATGCTAGGAAGGTTCCCAACTTAAGGGAATAGCCACCTCGTTCCAAATCCTAGCCTCAGTTACAAGTAAACACACTACTACAGCCATCACAATGCCACCGGTTATCAGACTGATTCCACACACACCCAAGTTCATGAGACTAAATGACCATGAGATCGTAAAAACACTTAATGAATAATCTACAAACAACACATTGTTAACTCCTCTCCATTATAACTAACAAATTCGCAAGGGACAGTTTAATAAACTGTCTGCAAATCTAATTAGCATTAAGTGACACCATTCGTTCCGTAATTTAAATTGACGGAGTGTAATGGGTTAACTGCATTGAGTACAGTCTCTGCTGAGGATCATTACTTTTCCCGTACTCTCTAACTGTTAAAATAGGAATTGCGTTTCACATTTACTTGCAAATCGAATTACTTGATAAGTATTCTCATTACGAGCTAGGATCGTATTGCGCCTGGTTAAACAGAAGGCTGGAGCAGTTGTGGAGAGCGAGCAAACAAATCCAGAATCTCTGAGAATCGTAATCAGCAAATATGAAGTTTCCTGTTATATCCAGTCATACAGTACAGGCCGGACGTTTGTTTTAGACGAGTGAAAATTCTTAATGGAAGCCTGGAGGCGAGTTACTACAGTACCTGTGTTGTTATCAGCTGCCCCAAGCGGTCCGATGATTGACAAAGCTTTTTCACACTACTACTGAAGTACAGTCATTGGCAAATATAATGACGTTCTGTTCGCAACTACGTAACGTGTACTTCTGCGTCACACAATACTTCGAAGTGGACTGTACTGTCTGCTCAAGTCTGGAATTCCATTACATCAGGTCGGTGGTGACAAGTATGAAGCGATAGGGTGAGAGAGTGAGTGAGTCACCCACAGGCTTCAAGGTCAAGGGCAATCGTCTAAAACAAACGTCCGGCCTGTACAGAGTATTCATTAAGTGATGGGCGCAGAGTTCATGGGGTCAAGGTAAGATTTTCATCCCTTAACCTTTGCCGCTGACACTCAAATCACCTTTCTGTGGCTTCCAAAGCACATGGGAATTGCGACAAATGAGTCCAATACCACCTCGGCCAATGGGGGTGTCAGGTAGAGATATTTGCTCTCCGTTACGCCGACAAGTCTTGGCATTGTGGAAGAGTCCGTGGTTAGCTGACTCAATGCCCTATAAACTGAGAGTGATGGAGGTCTCAGAGGGAGTATGTAATTTTGTGTGTACTTAAGACACCCAGGAATAGCAGGCTTAGTTATGGAAGGAAGGGTCGAGGACAAGAACTGTAGGGGTAGACCAAGGTTAGAATATGTTAAACAATTGCCTCGGATGTAGGGTGTGGTAGCTATGTAGGGATGAAATGATTAGCTCAGGACAGGGAGGCATGGAGGGCAGCATCAAACCAGTCAAACGACTGAAGACTCAAACAAGGATATATCATGCAAGATTCCCTAACTCGTATCTAATGAGAAGGGAGCTGTATTCACCGTAGGCCACAATTTAACCGAGTGAGGATCTTGCTCCTTGTAAAGTTAAAGTTAAAGTTGGCCTACATCCAAAACGCAATTTCTGCCCGTAAATAATCGATTGTCTAACAGTCCTATTTATTTAAAACCGGCTTGAACAGGCCTACAACTGCCATAAAACTGTACTGCTCGAGTCTAAGCTGCGTGAACCTGAGAGGAATGTGCATCGCGGACTATGAGAAACGGTGTTGACGAGAGATGAGGTTTCTCGGTCCGTGCATAGTACAGAACCAAATACATTGGTCGGTGACTCACTGACTCATTCGTAACACCACACTGGTTTCAGAGAAGACCCTATGTTAGCAGTATTGGAATAGATGAGCATGTCAAGTAACACGGCGGGCTGTTGACAGGCCCTTCTCTTCACGCCCGACCCTTCCCTGCTCTTTCTCCTCATCCCGCAAGTTCATAGAGCTTGGACTCGCACAGTAGATGTTACCACATCATTTCATTTGCTTCGAAAGATTGAATTTTCTGTCTCGGATGTTGAATTGCTATATTGATGTGAGATAGATAAAGGGAGGTGTCTCCGTGTAAAGAATTAGGAATGGTTATTTGATGTTATTTTTACAAGAAAAAAAAGAGGTTTCTGTTTGGTTAGCTGATGAAAAAATAACACAATGTGCAGAACGCTTACTCTGCAGGCTCCGAGTTATTCAGTCACTGATTGACATTTTGTGTTTGCTGAACGAGCAAAAAGTGCAAGGCACTTCCTTCGATGAGATGGATTGCTGAATGTTGGTTAAAAATATGCTGCTAGTCTGGCGGAGCGGAGTGATAGCTGCCTATCTATCACCAGGCCACTCTAGGCAGATCGATGGTCTGTATTTTAAGCTTCGGGATCTGCTCTTGTTTCTCTTCTTTCTTGACGACGATTTATTGTCCTAGTCTCCGCTATTCGAAGGTCTTGCTTGCACTCTTCAATAAGGAAAATCCTTGTGCTTGAAGACAGAGGGAACAAGACTGAAGAATGGCTATGGGTCATATATTTTCACGCGTTCAGCAAAGACACCTACGATATATTTTGTCCAAGCTCTTGTCAGGGTGACTTATAGGCTATCTGTAACACATAAAAGGCCAGATCATTTCTTGGATAAGAGTAAGAAGAGGCTAAGTGCCCTTAATTACACCAGCTACATCATTGACATAGCGACAATTGCAGTAATAATTTATGTGGCTTGTACTTTTTGCACAACAAGAAACCTAATAGCTGAAAGCATTCTTTCATGGCGAATTAATAATAATACTGATACTAATAATAATAATAATAATAATAATAATAATAATAATAATAATAAATCACCTTGAATGACTAGATTTTGTCCATGACTTTGCATCCTCTCCAACTACAAGCACACAGAAGAAATCCGGTTCATACAGGCCGGACGTTTGTTTTAGACGAGTGAAAAATCTTAATGGAAGCCTGGAGGCGAGTTACTACAGTACCTGTGTTGTTATCAGCTGCCTCAAGCGGTCCGATGATTGACAAAGCTTTTTCACACTATTGCTAGGAGTACAGTCATTGGCAAATATAATGACGTTCTGTTCGTAACTACGCAACGTGTACTTCCACGTCACACAATACTTCGATGTGGACTGTACTGTCTGCTCAAGTCTGGAATTTATTTATTTATTTATTATTTATTAAATCGTTACAAATACACACATTTTACAAAATTCATAATATCTGTACACATTTTATGAATTTTCTTACACTTCCTACTCATTGTTTAACCTGTAAAGTTACAATTATTAAATTATATTGTTACAATATGATAAAGACAGGTCGAAATAGGATATCAAATTCATACAGAGCAGGAAGAGATATCACATATGCCACTAAAAGGTGCAACCTTGTGTGTGGCATGCATATCATTGATTGAAAAAAATGAAAATCCACAGCCTGCTTCCAGTCTCCGACCGGGTCAGGAATGGAATGAATGAAGCCCCCAACTAGCGGCGAGGATAGGAATTGTGCCGGCTGCCGAGGCCTGACGCACTCCTCTGGGGCAAGCATATCATTGATTACTATTTCTAAAAATTGTATAATGGCTTAGCCGAATAACACGTTCTATGTAAATGGTGTATACACAAAAAAAAAAAAAAAAAAAAAAAATGAATAAGAAGGAAAATTGAACTTGTGTTTTATAAACTTGTAAGCTCAACTAAATATATTTTCAATTTTAATTTTGTTTTCTCTGAGAAAATGTTTTATTTGCATCTTCAGGTTTGCATGATTTCCTTTAAATTCTTTTAATTTAATTGGGAGAATGTTATATAATTTTGGTGCGAAATACAGAAAGTTACGTTTGGCTATACCTAACTTAGGTTGATATAAAATAGAGTGATTCTCTGTAATACTTCTGGTTTCATACTCGTGGCTAACAACTTGAATTCTATTTCTATCTTTAAAAATGTATTTATATATTTCAAAAGAATACAATTGTTTAATGTTGACGACCCTTGTCTCAGCATACAGTCTCATAGTCGGATATAATATATCTTTCTTCAACATTATTCGTAATATGAGACATCAAATCGGTGGTGACAAGTGTGAAGCGATAGGGTGAGAGAGTGAGTGTGTGTGTAGGCTCACCCGCAGGCTTCAAGGTCAAGGGCAATCGTCTAAAACAAACGTCCGGCCTGTAGAGAAACTTTATGAAATAGCGGCAAATAGGGTGACCAACCGTCTGGCATTTGCCGGACTTGTCCTCCTTTTTTCATGCTTGTCCTCTGTCCGGCAGACATTTATTATTTGGTATTAAATGTCCGGCTTTTTGCATATTGTATTCTTAGTCATTCAGTTTCCTATTGCTTTCTCTGTTGCAAAGCTATTTTTGTTGCACTTCCGCTATCTGTCTATATTCTGGATACCCCTATCAGACTACGTCATTTACCCACTTAATAATCAATCATATCTTAAGTTAGAGCTGTCTGAAGGGCCTGTCACCAAAGTGGTGACACCGCCCGACGTGATATGAACGTGCTCGGTCGGGGCCGGGGAATTCTCGGCGGGGATTCACCAGTCGAGTAATGCTGGCTGCGGTATTACGTAGTTTTGTTTTTGTGCTAGTTGGATTCGGACCTTCTGAGTGAGTGGAGTGTTTGTTTGAATAATAACAGTATGTCATCACTCAAAAGTGGCGAGACACATAACAGGAAATGTAAGTTCTCGGAGAAATTGAAACAGAAGTACCCATGTTTTAGAGAGGGACGTAACGGAAGTGAGGCGAGATGTTATATTTGTGACTGTTATGTAACTGTTGGAAATAAAGGTGCAGGTGATCTCGAGAGACATATGGCTAGTGAAAAGCATAGAAAAACAATTAGAAGCAGTTCTTCTAGCAGTAATATTGATTCATTTTTCCCGATTAAACATTCCCCACTAGACAGGAAAGTTCAGGCAACACAGGCAACATTGGCATATCACACTGTTTCCCACCATCAGTCGTATACGGTAGGTCTATGGACTGCACATCATAGTTGGATCAAGTGCTGTTTGCAGATTCTGATGTTGCTAACAAAATATGCGCTAGAACGAAAACTGAAGCTGTTATAAATAACGCAATCGCCCCTCATTCCATTGACATTATCACTAAAACATTTAATAATTGTATTCCTTTGTTCGGAGTGGGTACTGATGCTTGCAATCATGGGGCTTTGAAACTTTTTCCTATTGTTATACAATATTTCGACTAGAAAGAAAATGGTATTCAAACTAAAGTCTTAGAACTACAAACATGTCCCAATGAAACGTCAGAGACAATATCCAATTATGTTTCCGAGACTTTTAAGAAGTATACTATTTCTGCTAAATGCGTTGCAATTAGTGGAGACAATGCAAATGTAAATATTGGAGGGGTTAATCGTAGATAAGGCAAAAACGTATTTTCAGCACTTAAAAGTAAATTAAATGAACATATAATCGGGATTGGATGCCCAGCTTATGTACTGCATAATTGTTTGCAACAAGGTGCTGATGTACTGCCAGTTGATGTAGAGAGTATAATTTTAAAAGTCTTCAATTATTTCCATATCTATACAATTCGCACTGAACAACTCACAGAATTCTGCGAGTTTGTTGAAATTATTTATGAACAGATTTTGTGTCACAGCAAAACAAGGTGGTTAAGTTTGTTTCCTGCAGTAGAAAGAATGCTAAAACTGTTTGCAGTTCAAAAGTCGTACTTTCTTTCTCAGCCTTCAAATTCTGTTCCTGCTATAATTAGGTCCTTTTTTGAAAACGAGTTTTTTGAGCTTTACCTGTGGTTTGTTCATTCCACTATGCACATTTTTCACAACAAAATTTCATACATTGGAAAAGAAACGCTCTCTATAGCAGAAGTTTGTGATATATTAAGTTCAGCTCTGACCACACTGAATGATAGGATGGAAAATAAATTCATACCTCTTAAAGTCAAAAAGTCTCTGAAATCCCTCACTGAAATTGGCTTCGAAAGAGAATGCATTGCATTTGTCGATCATGTTTTTTCTTTTTTATGAAACGTGCATTCAATACCTGTTAAAATGGTGTAACCCTATGATGGAAGAATTTAAATGTTTCCAATGGATGAAGCTTCATAATATTAAACACATTAAGTTTGAAGATGTTCTTCCTTGTCTCGAGTATTTGCAATCTAAAGGTGTGGATATAGACGATTCTAAACTTTTTGACCGATTTTGCAATGTTTAGAATTACACTATGAGTTCCGAAATTGATAAACATTCAACATTAGATAAGCAGTGGTGTGAGTTTTTCAAATATAGCCCTGACATTGAAACATTTAGTGAGCTGCTTAAAATTTGTCAGTTTTATTTCGATATTCCAGGTTGCAATGCAACCGTTGATAGAGTATTTTCCCTGATTAATACACAGTGGTCAGAAGAAAGAAACCGTTTTCGGACCGAGTCGGTTAAGGGTATTATAATAGTGAAGTACAACTTTAAAAACATGTCATGTGGAGAGTTTTACAATTATTTATTACAAGAAAATAATTCATCTTTGCTGTCGAAAGTGGGTGCAGTCGATAAGTATCAGCATAAAATAGCTACAACTTCAGCATCTTCATCAACATACGGTAACAGTTATAAGGTAAAATTCCATTTGTCCTCCATTTTTAGAACATTTTTATGAAAAGTCCTCCTTTTATTAAGAGTCTGTCCTCCATTTTAAAAATGAGAGTTGGTCACCCTAGGCAAAACCCGGTCTCCAAATTTTATGTAAAACAACCAACAACCAACTATTAATCACCAAATTTGGAAAAATCCCCAAATCTTCGGCGACCAACACTCTGGACGGCACGTGAAACTGAAATTAGTAGGAATTAGGTGACGGGTTCTGCTTATAGCCGACTAATGCAATGGGCATTCTAGTGATTGCTTTCACTAAGATGGAGCCAATATGGATAGTGCTGTTAAGGCACACGGTGCACGGCTCAACCTCTGCAGCAATTTTATTAAATTTGTTAGTTAGTTAGTTAGTTAGTTAGTCATTGTTGTTTTAAGGGGAGGAATAGCAAGGTCATCTTCTGCTTTATTCAGGTTGTAATTGACAAGGGCGGGGGGAAGAGACAAACCTAGGCCGGATTGAATATAATAATTGAAAATTGCGCACGTGCCAATTTTAAATATTAAAGTGGTAACTTTATGGTACCTCATAGAATGATACGTAAGTTTAGGAAGGGTCAATGGATGGCTTAGCCAGCAGCATGACGAATAGAATAAATAGTGTCATCACTGCGCTCTCTAAGCATTGTCGTTGATGGCCCCACCATTGTGTGGCGCTGCAGTCGCTGTGAACCGTGAGCACGTGCGCCGAGGAGACCACGAAATGATGTATGTGCATTCTGCACCTTAAAAGATGGAACTAAGAATATATTCAGAGGGTCCAGAGGGCTGCCAATTGTTGATAAAAGCTCTCCATAATTTTGAACCCTAGTCTCAGTGTATTCATGCTCACAGTTCAAAATTTGGCACAAGACGATAATTTTGCAGGTTTATTTAGAAAACCCATCCGTGTAAGTGTTGCCAACATAATTCTACACGTGCTAATAGCTTAATGTTTAACTGAATTTAACTTCCAAGGCATTCAAGGGATAATTAAAATATTATACATTGTGTGTATGCTGTATGTGCGTATTTTCAGAGACAGCAGACCATAAACTACCTAAAAACTCTGAGTATTTGAGCCGTAGACTCTCAGTATCTCATAATCCATGGAAGGAATCTATTTCAAACAGTCTGTAATGCTCAATTAGGCTACACTATTTTAGGTATATTTTAAACAAATTAAAAATAATGTCAATATTACCAATTTCGTCATCATTCTAAGTAGGTCAATATGGATAGATTATTCATTGGGTTGGGATAGAGGGTAGCCATGATTATCATATGGTGTAATGAACTCGTTGAGTAAAGTTAAGGATTGACACGAGAAGCAGATGACCATTTTAGCCTGTATTTGTGAACAGATCAGTGTACATTTACGTTCATAAATAATCTTTAGAGTTTGTAAAGTAGGCTTTAAATTGCGTGTATATTGAGCCGTCGTAACCAATTTGAGGTTAGGTATTGCAATTACCATCTGAAACACAAGAGCATCTTTTTTTTTTTTCTATTAGTCGATTTTTTGGGCGCAGCGGTAACTCTTAACCTAATAACGAACACTCGATTACTAAAATATGTGTTGGGAGTTTAAATAGCATCTCTGACATGAGGAGAGGCTATGAAAGTGAAAGGTCTTGCCGTATTATCCAAAGCCATCTGGTATTTTATAGGTCCAGCCGCCAGGAGACGGAAAGTGGGTCTAGGCAACGAACGCCACTTAGACTAGATGGTATTAGTCTAGACTCCTCGAGTTGGGTGGATATATTGGGACCGTAGCATTGGGATGGAGGACATACACATTTAAGGAGCAATGGAATCTGATTTAAGACAGCAGGTATTAGAGAATGAAAGGCAAGAGCAGAGGCATCTTGATACTGCTAAGGCACGTTTGGGGAGCATTTTGAATATTCCCCAAAAGAGCATGAAGATGGAGATTCAGATTGGGTTGAGGATATTGCACGAGGATGGGATGAAAAGGATGTGTGGTTTTTAGTGTGTAGGAATCTCACACACTTGAGGAGTGCGGACACTTCTCAAGTGTCTGATGTAAGATTTTCCACAATCCCTCGTAAAATAGACTGTATAATATATCCAGTATGTATATATTAATCATTGTTATGAATCTTACATTTTAAGAAAATTAGACTCTTTAGTTAGTCACAAAACTACTTGTTTTTTTTTTATAAAGATAGGGTGAAATATCTTAATCGCTCATGTATTATCGGAGTAACCTAATGTGTATTTGACCGTATGTACGTAGTATATTACTGTATATTGAAAGTAGCCTACAGTATTTTTGGAGTAATAATAAGAAAATACAATGTTTTTATTGTCATATTCCAACTCAGCGTGTTGTAATCATTAAGAAATAGCTTACATGATTTTGGAAGCAAATCTAAAGCTGATAGTCATAGATTAGTGTAATCTCAAAATTGAACTTCGGACCCAAAGGTCCTGGGTTTGATTCTCAGCTCTACCAAGAAATTTAATTAGGTCTGAGGATTGAACCAGGGTACACTCAGTCGCGTGAGGCAAAGCTGGGTAGGGATTGGTTCGATTTCCACCTCAGCCACACTAGTGGTGAATCTCCATGGTCCCCCCCCCCCCCTCCCCACTTCTACATCAGGCAAAAGCTGGGATTGTGCGTAACGTAAGTCCACAGCCTCCTCCTTCCAAATCCTAGCCTCAACTATAAATTAACAAACTGCGACAGGTTCTCAGAGAGACTGCACACATATCAAAGTTCACGGGGCTCCATGACCATGATTCAGTAACAACAAAAATAATTATGATAATTATTGTGATTTGTTACCCATTAATCACTTCAAAGACTGTTATAGAGTAATGGGATGCAATCAGCAAACAACATGCCACTCTTACTTGTAAGGCTAGTTCTATTGTTCTTGTTATAAATCTACAGCGGCACTAAAGATGTGATGTCTTCATATCGTGTTTTCTAGGAGCCATGTAGAGCTATAAAATATGTTATGATCAAAGTGAAGTTATCCTTTTGTTGGCCACAATCTGCAGAATCTTCTTTTATACTGTATTTAGTTACGTTAGTCTCCATGTACCGTAGCTGAGGGCTCGGACATCCATGTCAATATAAAAGCAAGTGGTAGTTATGGCTGTTTTGTTTTTACAAAGAACAGGAGATGTATTCGTTTAGTGCGGCGAACGTGGCAGCGCTGACGACAAATTGGTAAGCAACGTTTATGGCGCAACACTTACTCGGAGAAAGCAAATTCTAGCTGCAAATTTCTTCTGCTGGGGCACTAGAGTGCAAGCAGTGTGTGCTCCTGTGTGCAGGCTAATGGTGAGAACTGAAACAAGACATTTGTGTGGACTCTCAAAGCATTAACATTTCCAGTTTAGCTCAGCACGTTAACGCCATGGAGCCCGACTATTCTCGCTAGGAGACTATCGGACGTTCTTGATGCGATTTCCATGGTTTACCATGGCCGTGGTAAGTACCGACAGTAGTGACTACGCTCGCTAAAGCGCAGCATTAGGTCATGGGGCCAAGCTCTCTGCTGACTCGGTAGATGCGTGGGTTCGAGCCCCACCGTCGGCCGTCCTTGAAATGGTTTTCCGTGGTTTCCCATTTTCAACACCAGGCAAATGCTGGGACGGTACCTTCTGATAGGCCACGGCCGCTTCCTTCCACATCCTTGCCCAGTTTCATTCACCATCATTCATTTCATCTCTCTCAGTTGGCGTCAGGAAGGGCATCCGACCGTAAAAACCATCGCCACAAAGACTTCCATCGCATCTCATCCCCGACCCCGTTGGAAAACGGGAATAATAAGGGGTAGACATACAACCATGGCCGTGGTAAGTGATTTTTGAAAGGCGGAAAAAATTACGACACCATGTCATACGATGTTGGCATGCCAAAGAACCCATTTGAATTCAGTAGGCCGTGTTCATTATGGCAAAATTAATCTCGGGAGTTTCCGCCAACACAAAGTTCCTCATTTCTCTACTAGAAAGCACTCTAGTGTTCAAGGAGCTTATATATCTAACCTCCTTGACTTTCATAGTGCTTCAAGGAACAACGAAATGCGACATGCAAGCTACCCTTTGGGTGTCAAATAACATAGCTTGCACCCGGCATCCGAGGCCATACGATATTATTATTATTATTATTATACCATGTTGAACTCCAGATACATTATGGTACGCTTTAATGGTGACAGGTGCCCCCGTCGAATTACACAGTTTCAATACCCTTTATTCATTTCAACTCCCAACGTCTGCAATAAAGATGGTAAAGTTATCTGAAAGGATATTTTGCTCTAAAAACCTTTCTAGCGCGTATATACTCATACCACTTCTTTCCCATGCCTGTAGAAACGGGAATACTATGAGTAGAAATACTGGACATCTACGAAATGGTCTAGGTGGTGCTATTGAGATCTTTGCACCATTAGTGTACAGTATGGGTAATTCTATGTTAATTTAGACCTCATTTATCGTATGGCAACATTATAAAAATTATAGAATGGATAGTGACTACTGTCGACCAAAATATTATGTGTACTCGAGTTTGAAGGTTGTTTGTGACGTAACCAACAGACATACATAAAATACAATAACATCATCATTTTCGTCGTTCTATTTTACGTGAGCTCATGTAGGTTCGGAATTTTTAGTTTATATTTTAATATTTTTTATCGCAGTTGGAACACAAAAAGTGCCCGTTTTTAAGCGTGTTTCAACCATGCGTCACATTTAAGAATTATTATCTCGCAAACCCGTCATCAGATCGAATCCAAATTTTAACACAATATACATTGGAATGTTGTATAACTGGTTTATTAATTTCAAAATTTTGCGTGTCCAAGAAACAAAGTTGTTATCATTTGTGTAAGGTAACGTTTTCTCGGCTTGGGGTGGTTGGAATATGTAGTTCTTGGTCGCGTTGTAATTCTTATACATCAAAAAGTTATGTTGTATGACTTTGAAATACGTAAATTAATTCACTTATTTTATATCGGTTTATATTTGTACGGGGAAATACGACCTCGCCTCGCTCGGCAGCGATGGGCTCCACTCAGCAACGCTGTTCAGCTTACCCCGGAGCGGCTGGCTGGTGAATGATGCCTTATTTCCACGAACAAATACAAACCGATATAAAATAAGTGAATTAATTTACGTATTTCACAGTCATACAGCATAACTTCTTGATGTATAAGGATTACAACGCGACCAAGAGCTATATTTTCCAACCACCCCGAGCCGAGGAAAGGTTACCTTACAAAAATGATAACAACTTTGTTTCTTGGACACACAAAATTTTGAAATTAATAAACCAGTTATACAACATTCTAATGTATATTGTGTTAAAATTTGCATTCGATCTGATGACGGGGTTTTGAGATAATAATTCTTAAATGTGACGCATGGTTGAAACACGCTTAAAAACGGGCACATTTTGTGTTCCAACTGCGATAAAAAATATTAAAATATAAATTAAAAATTCCAAACCTACATGAACTAACGTAAAATAGAACGACGGAAATGATGATGTTATTGGATTTTATGTAGGTCTATTGGTTACTTCACAAACAACCTTCAAACTCGAGTGCACATAATACTTTGGTCGACAGTAGGCTACATCACAGAGTAAATTCAAAGATTATAATGCAATTGATAGGTCTTTCATTCACCATTTGGATGACTTACCATAAAAACGTTCACAGGATTACCAGGGTACGCTCTTCTGATGATGGGATGATCAACTTACCACTATTTCCCTCTGAGGGGGTAATTTCCCCCATTAGTGCAGGAATGCAGCACATCATCAGGAATATTAGACGTAATTTATTCTGATTGTAGATTTGTCAGGTAATCTGATCAAATGTTCTCTAGTGGATTCAAAATGAAGCATCAAAGGATAACATACGAATGGCTTCGACTAGTCAGGATGGACGGCAGATTAGTTCATTAGGGAATGGCCCTTTTTATTTGATGAAACTAGACTAAAGTATCTGTCTGTTAGGTAGTCAGTTCGAAGGCTGGTTGGATCCTCATAAAGTACCGCCGTTAGGTTATGTGGGTAGATTCCCACAAACCTCCAAGGCAGCGCTATATTGAGGTGTACTAGACATGATGAGGAGAGAGGTAGGTTGCCATTGCATTCCTCACTGAGTCTGAACAGCAGTACTAACCCTATGCGTAGAACCTTTCACAGCATCCATAGGTACTGACTGTGCCCTGAATGTCATTACTAAGCACCACCTATACCTCAGTAGCTTCCATATACTCACAGCCACGAGTGATACTGAGACATCGGTGAAAAGCCACATGTTACTCTAGCCTGTGCCAACAGACAAATGCAAATGTACTGCATTCATCAAGAGATGGCAAACAGGCCAGACTAAAGTATATAAGCCAGCGGTCCCATGTCATAGATTTATGGCATGTTAAAAAACCTTCCACTAATTACACCTGTGTGAAGCTAAATTATGTAGGTTAAGAACGTAAACAACGCTCTTAGGTTCCTACGTTCGTTGCCATGAGCTGACTGTGGTGGCGTCTAATAGCTTAGTTCTGAACTAGAAGTCGTTGACGGTGGCGTTTGGCAGCAAAAGTAGGAACTATTTGAAAAAGTCAAAGTCTGCAGTCCTTACTTGAATTAAAAAACTGATAACACACATTAATACAGTCATCACAATGAACACCGGTTATCAGACAGATTCTACACTCACCCGAAGTACACGGGGCTACATGACCACGTTATCGCAGCCCCTAAACTGAGGAACCAACCAACCAACCAAAGTATAAAAGGTATAAACCCTCAAATAGGGTGGATTATAAGGAACAAAAGCTGACCTATCTTATGCAATATTATTTCCTCTGCTTGGCAATTACGGATCGTCTGTTTGCACCACATGATCCTAACATCCCTCGGTTTTACCTTCAGAGGTGTGTAAATTATTAGACTCGACGCCACTGCTTAATGCACTAAATATATTGGAATGCGCTGAAATTACTTCAAATGATTAACCAAGAGTCTTAATTATATTTTCCTTTCAGAAACTCAAAGTGAAATGCTTTATTGGAATTTCCACTAACAAAAGGCCTTACTAATGAAAAATGCCACACATTTTTTGGATTACTTCGCTGTATTTTACGTGTGAATTTAGAGCAGAGGGATTTGGAGTTTTTTTAAAATAATGATCCTCTCTTGAACTATTCAAAGATTCATGAACTATGGATTGAAATCATCTGACTTAGAGGGTACATTCCAAAGTCAATGCAAAAATAGAAAGCAGACCCAGCTTGGGTATCACTCAGAATCCCCAATTCTGAAAGATTCCAGATGCAATTCCTTATGGTAAAAGGTGTAACCCTATGGGAGATAAAACATTATTAAGTACAGTAGGGTAATGCAATATGACAGTAGTTGGTCGATTGATTTTGAATAACTCATTCTGACCGATTTAAATTCTTATAATTTGCACAGCTCTGTGGCTTGAGGCCGGGTGTGTGACAACAGGGGCGGATCTAGGGGAGGGCGAGGAGGGCGACCGCCCAGGGTCCCGCGGTCCGGGAGGCCCCACACCATGGATTGTTTTAAATTTCATTGATTAATTAATTAGTTACACTTTTCAAACCCTTCAAACTAATTTATAATTCATATTCTTTTTTCAGTGCAGCTATGACCTCCCGTGACCGTTTAGCAAGTTTAGATTTCAGTGTAATGATAGAAGACTTCTGCCGGGAAAAATGTCGTAAAGTAATATTTTAATATTTCATAGTTTACATAATCTTCTACAAGGGGACTTAAAGGTTTCTGTCATATTATTAAAAGAATGTACTGTAGTGTATTCAAAATATTATTCTTTATTTTATTATTATTATTACAAAACTATTTTCCATTTGATTTGATATATTTTTTATTTCCTATTGTTGTGGGTCCCACCTTATCATATCGCCCAGGGCCCCGCAAGGCCTGGATCCGTCACTGTGTGACACATTTAGGTTAGGCACACGATTATTGTGCCCGCTCTTCGGAAAGGTTTGGCAGTTTACATGGGCGTGACCTGAGACACTGAAATCTGAGGATTAACTAGTACAATATTTATGGAAGCCCTTCATGGTAAAATACTGCCATCCAGTGCCTCCAAATTCGCAGTTAATAAAAGGCTGGTTGAAAAAATTTGTTCCCATCCAAGACAACCCGTAATTAATTTAGTTTCTGTGGGGTCGAAGATGAAGCGAGATGAGGTTCTATATCTCGGATGGGTTGTTAGACCGAATGCCCTCCCTGACGCCGAAATCATCAAGTCAACCAAAGTCAAGTCAACCCCTGGCACTATACAGCCCATGACGGGCTAAGGCCGACCAAGCGACCGCTGCCCAGCCATTCAGCCTGAAGATATTGGGGTGACGCGTGATCAGCGCGTCGGGTCCCCTCGGCCGTTAATCTTTTTTTCGTGATCGGGGCGCTGTCTCACTGTCAGACAGCTACTCAATTGTCCTCACGAGGCTGAGTGCACCCCGTTCCAACCCTCACGTCAGTTTTAAAATCCCTGACGGAGCCGGGGATCGAACCCGGGGCATCCGGGTGGGAGGCAGGCGCGCTACCCCAACACCACGGGGCCGCCAAAATCATCACAAGAGTTAATTAAATTTAATGAAGATGAGTGTAACTGGATACGGAGCTAAACGGAAGCAATATCGTACTGTTTTAGAACGTACCATCCCGGAAATTGACTGGAGTTAAAAACGGGAAACCACGGAAAACTGCTTCAAGGATATTAGACGGTGGGGATTAAATCCATTAGCCCCTAAGTCCGGTGATATCCTGGCCGTACATCAATATACTGAACTTCCCTAGTCGGTTATTCCGTTCACCAGCATAAAAGAAAAGGAAAAACTGTGTAAATAGTACGCACAATACGTAACAACTATATTCAGTTATACCAATGTGATAAGACATGAACTGTGTGTGAACTAGATGCCAAAGGTGTGTGGTTTGATCCCAGGCCATAGTGACCTCTGACCTCTATTAATTATTACCGATACAGACAGCTGTATTGACACCTCAATGGCACAGATTGTTGGATAGGATTTACACACCTACAAGCTACGTGGGGCTGAAAGCCATGATCTAGCTTGCTCCAAAGTGAAACACACCACCAACCAATCTATTGGGTGAGCAAAATTCGTGGTGTATAGAGAAATTACTCTCCCGTTCAAGCTTGAATACATAAAATTACAGATATGTCTCTAGTTCATGTCGGTGAGCCAGTGGTTAAGTTCATGGCACTCCCCACTCGTGCGCTGTTGTCTTGTTAACCCGTTTGATCCTACTTATCTATTTTTGGAACAAATGTTTTAAATTTTACTTTGGATGAGGCACTTAATTTTTTCAAGGTTTGCCACTCTGAATGATGTCAAAAAGCTTCAACTTTTATTTGAAATCCTGCAGTTTTTGTTGATAGGATACCAGAAAGTCCAACTTGTTGTATAAATTTGTCATTTTTTCAATCCATGAGATAGTTTGTTATTGTTGTTTTATAGGGCGGAACAGCGACGTCATCTTCCCCTAAGGTGACAAGGGAAAGGTAATAATATTTCATTATAAACGTTAACGACAGTAGTGGCTACGCGGGCTAAAGCGCTGCGTTAGGTCAAGGGGACAAGCTCTCTGCTGACTCGGTAGACGCGTGGGTTCGAGCCCCACCGTCGGCTGTCCTTGAAATGGTTTTCCGTGGTTTCCTATTTTCAACACCAGGCAAATGCAGGGACGGTACCTTCTGATAGGCCACGGCCGCCGCTTCCTTCCACATCCTTGCCCAGTTTCATTCCTCTTCATACATTCCATCTCTCATCCCGACGCGCAGGTCGCCTACGGGCGTCGATTAGAAAGACCTGCACTCTCAGGAGGCTACACGACAAAAAAAAAAAAATATAAACGTTAATAAAATTTGGATAATCATGATTTATAGGACAAATATCGACGATGTCAATGCAAAACCTCGTATTTGCATTTTTCGCGATTTTCAGTTTATTATATAGAATTACCCATCGAATCGCACTATTTCATATGGAAAAATACTGAACTAACTCGGCAACAATTGATTGAGATAATTATGAAATAATAATACCTCGCAGCTGTTTGTTGGCGCGAAACTGTCAATTGAAAACATTGCATCTGCAGCAAGATCGGCAGTCTTGTTACAGTAGTTTGTGTTCATTCAGAGGTAAGTTTACATTTATCATGGAATAATTTGACATAAAACTATGGATTTAAATTTGAATTCCTTGAAGTAATTTGTATTTACAAGCCATAAATGTAAGTATTTATGCTAGTCCAGGAAAGGAAGAATAGTTAATCGACTTACAGATGCAAATTTATTTTACTGAGAACCATGCAATGGATCTTATTAAAGAATACGTATTGTCTCAGAAGAGAATTTGAACAGCATACATTCCAACAATAAGTAATAAAATAGTCGCGAGTAGCGTTTTATGAACCCTTTAACGCCTCATAGATATCTATTATATAAGACAGCATACAGTATTTGAATTCCCGTTTGTGTAAACTGGAACACGATGGACTAACAAACAAAATTTGGTACGCACTTAAAACATACAGGAGATTCAAAGTAAATTACCGTGTCACATTCCTGGGCCCAGTAGGTCCAAAGAACTGTTTTGTTAGGCTTGTACCGTATATAGAGGGATGGTGAGGATCTACTGACATAGTGTATCAAGGGATATGAAATGTATACGTCCTTCTAGAAACCACTATGCTCCATCGATACAGAATGTAATTCAACCAAACAGTTGGAATTTAAATGGAAATGATTGATCATCATGACTGCAGGTGGATTTTGGTACCATTATAGTGGTGCTCTTTCTGGGCATGAGGCCATGATACACGTATGGTGTCCGTGGAAAGACGAGGACCGGAGGTATGCATAGGGCAGTGTATCAGTGTCCGACGTGGTGACACAATTCTCGTCCACCCACCAGTGACAGAATGTTCAGCTTCATCAAAAGTGTCAACATAACTGTAGAACAGTCCAAACAGTTGCCATTGTCTGCTCACACTATTCAATGGAGCTACTGTAGCCTCTCAGAGGTCTGGTAACACCCATTTACTTGCAGGATTCCCTTGACCATAGACACCTTAGACTACATGGGCTTGTCAGTTCATAATTTGAGTGTGGATTGGCAACGCGTATATTCGGACGAGTCCCGCTTTGACATGTTCAACAATGATGACCATAAACCCATTAGATACGATCGTCATGTACTCTAATTTCAAGATTGTATTCTCCAGTGTTATACTGACCAAACGGTAAGCTGCCATTGGGTATCATTCAGAATCTCGGCTGCAACACATTGAGGGTTATCTGGACAGAAACCGGCGCATCCCGGAAGTTGGGGATTTAGAAGTAATATCTCTCCTTCAGTGCGTTTCTGACGTTATATTCCAGCATGACAACGACATATCAAATGTTTCCAGGAATGCTTAAGGCTTGTTCGAATCACAACAGATAGGTTCCCTTTGTTCGCCTGTTTGGCAAACATATTGACTAATGAATATGGATGGGATGTGGTTTGTTGATGATACATTTGTGGAAGTTTTCCAGCAGTATCAGTGCATTAGGAGCCGTAAACAAGCAGGCTGGTGAGGAAATTTCCAGGAAGACATCTGAACCCTCTGGTGTAGGATTCGCATCATACCGATGTTTCGGCTTTAGTTTTGTTGTTTAGGACTGGAACTTTAATCAGCACTGTTAATTATATTATACATTTTTAGTAATGTGAGGTGTAAATTGCATTTTTAGCCTATTATCAATTGAATGGGTGAAAATCATAACGGTATACGTGACATTTTAAACAAGTAGTTCCGTGAAGAACTATACAGCCTATTTTCATATATCCTGCTAATGTTAATTGCCTCTATCAACATACAAAATTTCAGTTTAATTGCTGTAACAGATTCGTAGATATTGAGAACCGTCTAAATATTTCAGATGGTCGCCAGGTTGGATTTTTATTTTTGTACAATTACATTAAGATTATTGTGTACGTGTGGTATTCAAACTTCAATCGCATGATTAGAACACAAGAAGTAAAAACAAGATTTTAAAATTACGCACAGCAGCCATCTTGTGATTATGCAAACAATTGAAATAAATTAGATGCCAGTGGATCAACATTTGTATAAGCAATTAAAGTGCAACGTTTCACGGCACTCAGATAGTTAATTCGCGAGAAACGTCCATTTAAATATTTATAATTCGCGTCGCCGCCATGTTGGATTTGTGCTCACCAGGTTACTGAAAGTCCTTTAGGTGAACATATGTTCATAGTCTCTATGAACATAAAAAAATCAGTTTGGTTGCTGTAAAAGATTCATAGATATTGAGAACTGTCTAAATATTTCGGAAGCTCGCCATTTAGGATTGTTATATGTATAGGCCATAGAGTTATGTACCATTCAAGGACAATTATTGCCTAGGTTCATTATTCAAACTTTCACCTCGATCGCATGATTACGACACAAGAAATAAAAACTTAATTAAAAAATTTCGCACAGCCGCCATCTTGAGGTTATGTAAACAATTGAATTAAATTAGATGGCAGTGCATTAAAATCTGCAAAATCATTTACTGTACCTCATTTCACTGCGCTCAGAGAGTTAAATCACGAGAAAAGTCTATTAAAACATTTCAAATTCGCTTGGTCGCCATGTTCGTTTTGTACTTTACAGGTTTATGAAATATACATAGGTAAACTTGTATCAGTACCCTTTATCACCGTACAAAATTGCAGGGTGATATCTGTAATAGTTTCGGAGATATAGAATGTCAGTGAAATATTTCGCACAGCCGCCATTTTGAGGTTATGTAAACAATTGAACTAAATTAGACTCCAGTGCATTACAATGTGCATAAACATTTGCTGTTCCTAGTTTCATTACGTTTGGATAGTTAAATCGCGAGAAAAGTCTATTTAAAAGTCTCAACTTCGCTTGACCGCCATGTTAGTTTTGTAGTCACCAGGTTTTTGAAAGTCTCATAGGTGAACTTCTAGTAGTGCCCTTTATCACCGTACACAATTTCAGGGCGATATCGGCAATAGCTTCGGAGATATTGAATGCTAGTGAAATATTTCGCACAGCCGCCATGTTGGATTGGTGAGACGTAACAAAATTTGAAGGGCACGGTCGAGGTCGCCGGGAATAGTGCTATGAACTTACCGAGTTTCATTGAAATCGCTCCAGCCGTTTAGATTTTATTAGGGGGACACACACCTCACACACACACACACACACACACACACACACACACACACACACACACACACACACACACACACGCACACACACACGGGCAAAAGGTGATCTCATAAGCCTATTTTTTCAAAATTGAAAATAGGCTAAAAATGAGTTAATTGCAAGATGTAACTCAGGAAGGATGTATCTTTTGAATAGCAGAAAGGGACAAGTGATTGCGGTATTGTTCTGCCCTCTAGTGATAGGTGGTATAACTACAAATAGCCTGCTTTATATGAGTGTTACAATGTTTAAATGGCTTTTTCTCTGAATGAACAAAATGTTATTTATACCGTTATGGTTTTCATCCATTCAATTTTGAAAAAATAGGCTTATGAGATCACCTTTTGTCCGTGTGTGTGTGCGCACGTGTGTGTGTGCGAGTGAGTGAGTGAGTGAGTGAGGTATGTGTGTCCGCCTAATAACTTCTAAACGGCTGGAGCGATGTCAATGAAACTCGGTAAGTTCATAGCACTATTCCGGACGACCCAGACCGTGCCCTTCAAATTTTGTTCCATCTAACCAATCCAACATGGCGGCCGTACGAAATATTTCACCAGCATTCAGTATCTCCGAAACTGTTCCCGATATCTCCCTGGAATTTTTTACAGTGATAAAGGGAACTACTAGAAGTTCACCTATGTGACGTTTGAAAAACTGGTAACTACAAAACCAAAATGGCGGCCACGCGAATTTGCGACTTTTAAATAGACGTTTCTCGCGATTTAACCAACCAAACGCAATAAAACTTGCTACAGTATATGTTTATACACATTGTAATGCACCGACATCTAACTTCGTTCAATTGTTTACATAACCACAAGATGGCGGATGTGCGAAATATTTCATCGGCATTCTATATCTCTGAAACTATTAGCGATATCATCCTGAAATTTTGTACGGAGATAAAGGGCACTACTCGAAGATCATCTATATGACTTTCTAAAACCGGTTAACTACAAAACGAACATGGCGGCCAAGCGAATTTGAAAATTTTTAATAGACCTTTCTCGCGATTGTATGTTCCAATTGCAATGAAATCTGGTACAGGTGGTACAGGAAATGTTTATACACATTGTAATGCACTGGTACCTAATTTAGTTTAATTGTTTACATAACTTCAAGATGGCGGCTGTGTGAATTTTAAAATTAAGTTTTTATTTCTTGTGTCGTAATCATGCGATCGAAGTGAAAGTTTGAATAATGAACCTACGCAATAATTTTCCTTTAATGGTACATGACTCTATGACCTATACATTTAACAATCCAACATGGCGACCATCCGAAATATTTAGACGGCTCTGAATATCTACGAACCTATTATAGCAATCAAACTGTTTTTTTTTATGTTCATAGGGGCTATGGACTTAAGTTCACCTATAGGACTTTATATAACCTGGTAATCACAAATCCAAAATGGCGGCGACGCGAAGTATAAATATTCACATGGACGTTTCTCGCAATTTAACCATCCGAGTGCAGTAAAACTTGGAACAGTAAATCCTTATACGAATGTTAATCCACTGGCATCTAATTTATTTCAATTGTTTCCATAACCACAAGATAGCAGCTTTGCGAAATTTTAAAATCTCCTTGTTACTTCTTGTGTCCTAATCATGCGATTGAGGTTTGAATGCTACATGTACACAATAATCTTCATGTAACAGTGCATAACTCTGAGACCTACATATATAAAATCCAACATGGCGACCATATTTAGTCGGTTCTCAATATCTACGAATTTATTACAGCAATCAAACTGAAATTTTGTATGTTGATAGTGGCAGTTAACATAAGTAGGATATATGAAAGTAGGCTCCATAGTTCTTCACGGAACTACTTGTTTCACACGATTCCCACTTAGCATTGTGATTTTCACACACGATAGTGTAATTTCTGGTATACACTCATAATAGCACGATTCCTTGGGATAAGTTCAGTAAAGAACAAATTACATTTAAGGCCTACAAGGTATTAGCATGCATTGGTTACCATTCGATATTATATACCACGGGAATCGAACCTTGGATCTTTTGAGACAGGAGTCTTTACACAGTAATCGAGCACAATTCTAGACCACGGAAGAATGCTAGCTATTTATGGAATTTAGGTGAATGGAAGGGTGCGGTGACTTTGGCGAACTTATTTCTATGCTCACTTTTATCGTAAATGTCTCTTTAGCCTGTAGAAAGTAGACAGCTGAGCTTATTAAGCTGCGGCACGCGTGCCAGTCACTGCACGTTCTCTTGAATTAACTAGATTGGCCCGCGTAGTGTTCGCTGTGTGGTGGGTGGCGTGAGGCAGGGGCTCACCGTGGTTCACAATATTGACTGGCCCATTACGATACAGTATGATGAAATCGCTGTGAGGCTAGGGAGTGGTGTTTTATCAATAGCGGGAGATGATTATCAGTGAAATGAAGTGGTCGTGAACATGTACAAAGGAATTATCACTGACTGGTTATTAATAAGAAAGTTTTGGATTCGTTGGTAATTCACTTTAGGGGCTTGCGTCATCTTGGTCATCATCCACGTGTAGTTGGGTGTGTGTTGAACTTATTAACAATTTATACTTTTCAGTCGGTCAACAGGCTATATTGACAATTGATGTGCCAACTTTTCAGTCGGTCAACACACATATACATGGGTTGTTTTTTTTAGTTTTGGCACCTTAGTTATAACTGGATTAATAACTCACTTAGATGGTTCCAAGTATCACAGGCCCTCGATGTAGTCCCAACCGTTGCGTACAACGTGTTCCCAGCGATGCGGAAGTGGTTGGATCCCGTTGGCACTGCCCAATCTATTGATGGTACGAAGAGAGCGCTCGGCAGCCTGCTTAACGTCTTCAATGGTACGGAAGCGCTGCCATACTGTTCCCCGAGGGCAAACCGGTAATGCGGCGTACTATTGTTCGTTTCCGCAAGACCATCTCCGAGGAGCTCTGAGAAGGAAACGGCGCCACCACATGGTTCCACCGCCCATCGTTCTGCATGACAATGCTAGGACACACACAGCAGGCGTTGTGTCGGCATTGTTGAATCGCTGGGGCTGGGAAGTCCTCTATCAACCCCCATATTCTCCCGACATCAGTCCCTGCGACCATGATCTCATCCCGAAGATGAAGATGACAATGACGTTAAGCAGGCAGCCGAGCGCTCTGTACGATGACTGTAGTAGTGTGTGTAACTGTATCAGGGACAGGAATGAGGTAGGTGCCCCGGGACTTGAAGAAAGGCATTCGCTTGTAGGGAGTGTGGAGAAAATGCCGTGTCAGTACCTTATTTGCCAGGATTGGAAGTGGAATCTCATTTAGAGAAATTACCAGTTTTATTTTATTTTAGGACATACATACCGAGATTGATCAGTCATTTAGTATATCTCACATTTTATAGCTTGCAGTACAGTACTGCACTTCCTATCTCGATAAAGGGAGAGGGAGTAGGATACAACACATTTTGAGAGTATAGAAAGGTTCCTCAGTGGAGCACAATGCACGAAGGGTGCTCTACAGCTTATAAATAGCCGAGACAGCAGCTTACGTTGCGAGAAGTAACAAAAGACTGAGTGTTCTTTGTCACGTCTGTTACTCAATTTAACGATCGACAGCGCTACGGCACAATTAGCAAACGTTATTTAGAATCAAAGCGATACGATTATAACACAGCCTTTGAGAGTTGAAATCCAACTGGTAAAGGCAAATTAAGGAACTTGTTGGAAACATGCAGTTCAATGATGTATGCAAACTAAAACATTTCCTTATTATTGTGTTGGAAGCCATTTTTAGCCTAATTTCGATTTTTGCAAAAAATGAAAGTAGACTTATACGATCTACACATGACCAAAAATTGTGTGTCTGTCTGTGTGAGAGTGTGTGTGTATGTGTGTGTACTCTGTATGTGTGTGTTCCCCCTCCCCCCTATTTGGTACAGAGGTGGCACTAGCAAAGAGCACCTCAGTGTCATGTTTTATACCGTCGCCATCTTTACCAAAACTCAATGGCGGCCACTCAAAAATTCAAAACTTAAAATCAGATAACGACTAAACTAATCATCCGATCTCTACCAAATTTGGTAACAATATACCTACATATAGGACGCGTCTTGTGCCCAAATTACAAGGTCATCCGCCGTACCATTTCAGGATGGCGGCCGTGTGAATTATGCAATCTTTATAATCCAAAACATGGGACCAACCAGTTCCGATTATCGAACCGAGAATCGCTTAAACTGTTCTAAAGGACGTGATACGTTCGAAATTAAAAGTTTATCTTGTAATATTATAGCGCAGAAGTGACTTTAAAAAGCTGAGCCGTCTCAGTTAGAAGACAAGATGGCGGCTAATAACTTGTGCCAGATCTATATTTCACTAGTTTGAGTATTGCATGCAATAAATAGCGTACAGTTAGAAATAACATAATCTTTGTATGAAATGCTTTATATATAAAAAGTGTACTCCTCTGAATAAATCGTTAAGTCTAAATCATTATTTGCTAAGACGCATGTAATTCAACTGATATCGACGAGTTTTGGTTGACTTGTTTGTCTGCGTGGTAAAGCGTTAGCCTCTTACTCGTATGACTGGGGTTCTAATCCTACCATAGTTGGGTTTTTTGCTTGTTTTTTATATTCTTTGTTTTGTAATTACTCAGACGTTTTAAAATTAAACATTATATTGTGCATATTACAATGAAAAATACATATTTAATTAAAACAAAATTCGTCAGCGGATCTGCAAGAGCCATCTAACAGCAACCAGGAGAACTATCATGGCCAGTTTATTGCGCAATGGTCCTTACCTTTCAGCTTTAATTGAAAAGTTTCTTTTCATGGCCGCTAGAATGCACTCTCCCTGCTAGGATTATATCCGGCGGATGTCATGACTGTTCTGCGTGGGACTCCTCTGGTTGGCATTCTATACGCATCGAAGAAGAATGAAAAGATGATAATACGTTACATTTTTATTTTAAAGCGTTTGTAACAGCCTATGGTGTGTTATTTGAACTAAAGACAAAACGATCTCACATATTACCTGCGATCTATCTGTTGGTGCTAGTACAGGATATTAATTAATAATTTCATTCCAGCCAAATAGCAATCGAAAATAAAGAATGAACATGTATACTAAAATTGCCCTCTGGGGATTTGAATTACATAGATTTGATTGATTGTTTCCTTTACAACAGAGCTCTAAGTGGTAGCGTTCACATGCTTATTCACATATTCGGCATACACGCGTCACTATAGGGTCATGGACAGATTTGTTAATACAATTAAGGTGTTGAAAACCATGGACAGCCAGACGTGTAAACACATGCCTCAACTCAAAGTTGGATGTTGCCCACGTCCGGTCGATTAAGTCTCCAGTTCCATAAAATTCTTGAGATATGTCTTTTCTTTCTTTCTTTCTTTCTTTCTTTCTTTCTTTCTTTCTTTCTTCCTTCCTTCAATGATGGTGTCGGTAGTAGTTTTTCCGAGGTTCTGGTGTTTGGTAGATGTAAATAGTTTCTAAGGTCTTCAACCAAGAAATGATTCTATTATACTCTTTGATAAAGACAAAGAGTTATAACTATACTCATACATTTAGGAGAAAGTAGGCTATATGTTCTTTACTGAACATCTTGTTCAGTGTTAGTTTAGTAATCAAGATGAATTATTTTCAGTCCGTTGACACAACATTGTAACCAATTGTAATGGGTGTTTCCCTAAACCTGAAAAAGAATTACACGAGATTAATACATTCACTTGGATGACCAGTTCCCATCGCCAAGTGATCATCATCGGATCCTTTACACTTAGGTCGTTAAATATATCTCTAAAAGTATGTGGGTAATAGTATTTACAGTGCGTAGGCTACATTTATTTAGTTATGGCAGTTATTATAAACCTGTGTAACTTGTCAAGATTTGTTTGCTATGTGTGATTTTTTCTTAAGGTAATGTTAGTGGTTATTGATTTTCAAGTTTGATTTCTTAATGTGATATCGGTGATTATTAGAGACTGGTCAGGTTGGAATTCAATATTGTTACGTGCCACCCCCTAGTGGCACTTTTGTTAACTGGATTACGGTGGGGGTACAAAGCACAACACCAATTACTGCTTAAAGAAATAATTAACTTTATTGTGGCCAGAAAATTACACTAATCAGCAAATACAAGCAATTAGGAGCCTTCTCCAGTTTCCTCAAGTCTCTTCCTTATGCGCTCTTGGCCCCTTTCACTTGCAACAGACCACAGAAGTTAATCCGTCCTAATGAGTCCGGTGGCCTTGGCAGAAGCTACCTGCCCCTCTTCCTCAGGTACAACAAATACAGTTACTTACGAGCACTTGATGTACGCTGTTCACAAGCTGGGAGAAACAATGTCACAGGATTTCGTAACTCGCACAGCACTTCGTCACCACACTTCTGTCGCACAAGATAATCGCTCGCACTAGCTCGTAAAACACAACAACAGAAAACTCGGTCCCCTCACTGTCGAAGCTGCTTATATAGCAGGCTGGTGACTCAATAAATTCTAGAATCGTCCAGGACACACGGCTTCTCGACATTTCCTTCGCTGGTGGTGTCACGAAGATTCTGGACCATCCCTTTCACTTCGCAGTCCGTTGCGTAACGCGCATGCAATACACCGAGGGAGAGCAGTCCAGCCCTGGGGCAGTTTTGACTCATGCGGCGAGCGATGAAACGAACTCACAGCCGTAACACCACCCCCTTCCTAAAAAGGCTGATCGTCCCGATCAATCATTGGTCCGTCTGTGTCCCTCCGTAGGCTGCCAGGCGATCTCGATGCACGATCTTCATCTTCGCCCTCGGGCTCCGCTGGATCCTGTAGACGACATCGTTGATCCGTTTCACGACTCGGTACGGGCCCTCCCAGGACTTCTGCAGTTTGGGTGACAGGCCTTTCTTCCGTAATGGGTTGAAGAGCCAGACCAGGTCGTCCTCGTGGAATCCGCCGGCATCCGTCTGCTGGTCGTATCGGGTCTTCATTCGGTCGGTCTCAATCCGCAGTTTCCTCCTCGCGAATGCGTGCACGTCCTCCAGTTGGTCGACCAGTTCTTGACAATACTGGCTTACCAGGATCGGATCATTCCCAGGTCGGCCAAAGGCAAGATCAACAGGTAGACGGAGCTCCCTCCCAAACATGGCCCGGGCTGGTGTGCACCCGGTGGCTTCATGCACGGCGGCGCGGTAGGCCAGGAGAAATAGTGGAAGATGTTTGTCCCAATCCCTCTGGTGCTCGCTGACGACTATTCGAAGCTGGTTCTCGATGGTGCGATTGAATCGCTCTACCATCCCGTCGGACTGAGGGTGTAGTGGCGTTGTCCTTGTCTTCCGGATTCCCAGCAGCTGGCATAGGTTCTGGAACACCTGCGACTCGAAGTTCCTCCCTTGGTCGGAGTGCAGCTCCAGGGGTACTCCGTACCGGCTGACGAATTCCTTCACCAGGGTCTCTGCAATCGTCGCGGCTTCTTGGTTAGGGAGCGCATACGCCTCCGGCCATTTGGTAAAGTAGTCGCTGACGACTAATATGTAGCGGTTCCCTTCCTCGCTTAACGGGAATGGCCCAGCAACATCGATGGCCACTCTCTCCATGGGGCCGCCCACGTTGTAGGTCTTCAGTGGACCCCGTCGTCTTCGTCCTGGGCCCTTGCTGGCTGCGCAATCGTGGCACCTCGCGCAGTGGTTCTCCACGTCTGTTCGGCATCCGATCCAGTAGAACCGCTCTAGGTGTCCACCAGATGATCCTCCATGAACTTCCTTCAGGACTTCCTCCGTCATAGCCTTTGGAACGACGACTTGTTCCCGAGATGTCTTCCCGTCGGTGCTCTCCCAGGTACGGCAGATGAGGCCATCCCTTACAATCAGCGAGTCCCACTGCGCCCAGTAGGACTTAAACTTTGGGCTGCAGTCACTCACAATGTTCCACCCGGGTCTGGGGACACAGGCCCTCTTCCATTCGGCTATCAGGTCCCAGGTCATCATCTTCTGCTTGCGCCCGCGTGAAAGATTCGGGGCTCCAGCTCCCTTGAAGTTCCACGGCAGTCCTTCGGCACTGTATCCTGGCGTTCTCCTCCCTTCGGGCACAGAAGGTGCAGTCTTCGGGGCACGGTCTTCGTGACAGGGCGTCGGCGTTAGAATGCAGTTGGCCTTTCCTGTGCTGAATCTCAAAGTTGTACTGTTGAAGCCTCTCTAACCACCGCGCGAGTTGACCCTCGGGCTGCTTGAAGTTCAGGAGCCACTGCAGGGATGCATGGTCGGTCCTGATGAGAAATTCTTGCCCGTACATATACTTGTGGAAGTGTTCAATGGTCTTCACGATGGCGAGCAGCTCCTTCCTGGTGACGCAGTAGTTCCTTTCTGGCTTTGACAAGGCCTTGCTGAAGTAGGCCACTACTCTCTCCTCGCCGTCCACTACTTGCGACAGGATTCCCCCTATGCCAAAGTCGCTGGCATCGGTATCGACGATGAACCTTGTTCCAGGTCTGGAGTAGGCCAGAATAGGCGCGGTGCACAGAGCCTGCTTGAGTTGTTCGAAGGCACTGTGGCATTCTGCTGTCCACGTGAAGAGTTGGTCCTTCTCAGTCAGTCGATGTAAAGGTTTGGCGATGTCGGCGAATCCTCTCACGAAGCGACGGTAATAAGTGCAGAGTCCCAGGAAGCTTCGTAGTTGGGACTTGTCCTTCGGAACTGGCCACTCCCTCACAGCTGCGGTCTTCTCTGGGTCGGTGCGCACCCCTTCCTCGGAGACGATATGCCCAAGGTACTGGACCCGCTTCTGGAAGAGCTGACACTTCTTGGGGCTCAACTTCAGCTGGGCAGCCCGTAGCTTCAGCAAGATCTCCTTCAGGTTGCTGTAGTGCTCCTCGAAGCTCCTCCCCAGAACGATGACGTCGTCTAGGTAGACCAGGCAGGTCTTCCAGTGTAGTCCCCTCAGAATGGACTCCATTAGCCTTTCGAAGGTCGCAGGGGCGTTGCACAGACCGAATGGCATGACGGTGAACTGCCAGAGCCCGCTGCCCACAGAGAACGCCGTTTTCTCGCGGTCCTTAGGGTGGACCTCCACCTGCCAGTAGCCACTCTTCAAATCCAAGGTGGAGAACCATCTTGACCCTGATATGGTGTCCAGTGTGTCGTCGATCCGGGGTAGAGGGTAGCTGTCCTTCTTCGTGACGTCGTTCACCCGTCTGTAGTCCACGCAGAACCTGGTGGAACCGTCCTTCTTCTTCACAAGCACGACCGGAGAACTCCAAGGACTATGTGATGGCTCGATCACCCCTTGCTCCTTCATCTCTTCTACCATCCGGTCGACTTCGGCTTGCTTGGCGAGCGGGACACGTCGGAATGGAGCCCTAATCGGTGCGCTGTCCCCAACGTCGATTCTGTGCTGGACCAAGCTTGTCCTGCCGAAGTCTTTGCTCCCCACGGAGAAGACATCCTGGAATTCGCGTAGCAGGTCCTGAAGTTGGCGCGATTGCTCTTCGTCTAAATGGTCCTGGGATCCTTGGTACAGCTTCTGTAGTTCTTCTGGCAGGGCGCGTCTTCTTCGGTTGTCCGTCTGCAGGTGTCCGTCCGTCGTGTCTGTGATGCGGGCAATCCAGGTAACTGGCTCGCAGACTCCTAGGTTGGTGTCCCAGTGAACCGTAATATCGTAGTCGTTCAGGTTGGACAGGCGGACGTACGGCCGAGACGTCGTGTTGATGAGAGTCTTGGCAACTAGCAATCCTTTTGTCTGGATGTCCTCATATTTTGTCTCGATGACAGCCGCCACTCCCTCAGCAGTTCCGTCGACAATTACGGCAGCGCTGACCTCCGTCCTGGCGGGAACGATGACGTCTTCTCTCAGCCTTACTCGTCGTGCGGTGATGGACTCGTGCGCAGGTTGCAAAGCAAGTTCCTCACCTCCGAAGTGCAGAGTGTTGGTACTCAGATCCAAGATGATGTTGTTCTGGTCCAGGAAGTCCAGTCCAATGATCACTTCATTTGATACGTCGGCCACAAGCACTGGATGCTTTATCGCCCGTCGACCAATGACGAACTCCAGTGATGCTTCGCCATGTACCGGTGCGGTCTCTCCGGTCGCGGTTATTAGCTGGAGGTTCCTTTGTGTGTGTTGAACTCTCCACTTCGGGATCACGGTGGGGCTGACGATGGTCCTCGATGCTCCCGTGTCGATTAGCATGGGCCAGCTCTCTCCGTTGACGACTCCGTCGACCATCAGGCTGCTATTATCCCTCCGTAACTGCGTCACACGAACTTGGACTGCCGGGACTTGACGACTGCCACAAGCCAACCTTTGCCCCCCTAGGCTGGCTGATACTTGCTTTCCTGGACCGCGCGGTTTCCCTACGACTGACTGTCCCGACGGAAACCCTTGGCGGCGGCGATCACCGCAGTCCTTGCTCAGGTGGCCTCTCTTACGGCAGGTCCAGCAGGTCGGTAGTCCTCTTCCGGGCCGCCTCTCCGGATGTCCGTCGGCTACGTTTTTGCTGGTGGTACCGCGACTATCAAAGAAACGGCTTAGCGCCTCCATTAATTCGTCGGCCAGGGGCTTGGTCTCGTTGGTTTTTACTGGTTCGTCGACGTCCACTTGACGCACCCGCGCGTGCATTCTGGATGCCTGTTTTGCCGTCTCGAACTCAAGTGCGTGGCTCAGCGCATCTGCCAGGGTCTTATTGCGCGCGAGACGCAGCGCCTGTTGAGTGTCCGAGTCCCGTAGCCCGTCGGTGAAAGTCTGCGTCGCTATCTGCTCCAGAAAGTCGGCCGGCGCTGTTGGGTAGGCGAGCCTTACGAGGCGTGCGATGTCCATCTCGAACTCCTGCAGGGTCTCCGCGTTCTTCTGTACCCGGGTCCGGAGCTGCATCTGATAGGCCTGCTGAAGATGGCTATCTCCATATCGGGACTCCATATGGGCGATCAGGGAAGCGTAGTCCTGGGATCCAGTCGGGATGGCCTGAAGGACGTTAAGGGCGTCACCTCTCAGCGCTACAATGAGAGCTGTAGCCTTTTCTGCGTTGTTCCAGTTATTTATGGAACAGGCCGCCTCGAACTGACGTAAGTAGGTGCTCCACGGGACCTTTCCGTCGAAGGTTGGGGGCGTCACTCTGCTCTGTCCCGTTCCTGATGTCCCCGGTGTGCCTGTGGGCGGGCTTCGGCGCAGCTCGGCAACTTCCTCTTGAAGAGCGTTGAATTTCTCTTCCACCCCCATCAGCGGGCGTTGGCGCAGCTCGGCAGCTTCCACTTGCAAGGTGTTGAACTTCTCCTCCACTGCTGCGACTTCCTCACGTAGGCCCTGTTCTAATTTCCTTTGGGTCTCCTCTAATTTCGTCAGCAGACACTGTTCCAGATTTTTCTGGCCATCCAGAAATTTGGCGGTTAGGTCCTCTGCTAACTTATTCTGGCCGTCCTTCAGGTCCTCTGCTAACTTCTTCTGGCCGTCCTCCATCTTCTTCTGGCCGTCTTCCATCTTCTTCAGGTCATCCTTCAGGTCCTTGGCTAATTTCTTCTGGCCGTCTTCCATGCCAGTTAACTTTTCTAGCAATGCTGCCAATTTCTCCTCCATTTTAGTTGTTTGTCTTGCAAAGGGCATGCACTCACAGGAAAATTAGAGAAAATGACCTGCTCGGGTTTTGAAACCAGGACCGTCAGGTGTTGTGCTTGAGTTCGTAATCCCACTTCTGACACCAGTTGTTACGTGCCACCCCCTAGTGGCACTTTTGTTAACTGGATTACGGTGGGGGTACAAAGCACAACACCAATTACTGCTTAAAGAAATAATTAACTTTATTGTGGCCAGAAAATTACACTAATCAGCAAATACAAGCAATTAGGAGCCTTCTCCAGTTTCCTCAAGTCTCTTCCTTATGCGCTCTTGGCCCCTTTCACTTGCAACAGACCACAGAAGTTAATCCGTCCTAATGAGTCCGGTGGCCTTGGCAGAAGCTACCTGCCCCTCTTCCTCAGGTACAACAAATACAGTTACTTACGAGCACTTGATGTACGCTGTTCACAAGCTGGGAGAAACAATGTCACAGGATTTCGTAACTCGCACAGCACTTCGTCACCACACTTCTGTCGCACAAGATAATCGCTCGCACTAGCTCGTAAAACACAACAACAGAAAACTCGGTCCCCTCCCTGTTGAAGCTGCTTATATAGCAGGCTGGTGACTCAATAAATTCTAGAATCGTCCAGGACACACGGCTTCTCGACATTTCCTTCGCTGGTGGTGTCACGAAGATTCTGGACCATCCCTTTCACTTCGCAGTCCGTTGCGTAACGCGCATGCAATACACCGAGGGAGAGCAGTCCAGCCCTGGGGCAGTTTTGACTCATGCGGCGAGCGATGAAACGAACTCACAGCCGTAACAATATGAAGTTAGCTAATTGTTTGAGCGATGTGATATCTGTTCTCGTGCAACTGTTACCCCCCCCCTGGTTACATTGAACTGGACGGAATTACCTTGTGCACGCTGCTACCTCGTTATCCCTTCCTCCTCCATGGGCTTTTTCCACATACCTACCTATCTATGGTCGTTTCGCAATGTAATATATTGTGCTGGCCACATCTAAATTTTCCCGAATATGGCATATATTACTGTATTTTGGACATCTTCAACTATTAATCAGCCCTCTTTAAGCGCACCCGAACTGTTGAGAATGCTTTTAATGCCAGCCTTGGTTTATTGATGAGCTGGTACACAGTACATCCTATTCCGGTAACATGTTTCCCGTTTTTGTCCCCTTATCTAGCGTGACCTCGTCGTTATGTTGTTTCTCGTTTTATACGGGGGGTGTTTGTAGTAGTGAAGAGAGAGGCGAATTCTCCATGAGTGTGTGTTCGTTCAAAATGCTGCAATATCACAGGCTACCTAGCAGTTTGAACATACACCAGCTGTATGGAACTGATCATCTTTTGTCCCCAGTCCCTAATGCACTTTCGACAAGTTTTCCATGTTTAAATAATTATGCCGTGTAAAGAGTTAACGGAATACACTTTATCAATACAAAACCTTTCTAATTACTGGTATTAATGCAATGGATAGCATTATCCCACTGCGCAAAGCAGACTACAATTGAGGGAGCAAGAACATTCACTCCCTGTACCGAGACTTTCCCTCTTCCCACTGCACTTACACCTTCTATTAACTTGAACCGTCGAGTTTTACGATGGGGCCGTCAGATGTGCTGTAGTTATCTCGGTTTATATTGATGTTGGAGAGAACATCAAACTGGCACTGACAGATCAACCACCACAGTAGGGTACTTCAGATTGCGAACCCATGGCCTATTTCTTTATAACCCTGAATAAGTCAAATGGTGGTCAGGAAGCATTCTATCGCAATAAATGTTAACAAGATAGTGTACTAGTTCCGTACCTCACACCTTGTTCTGTCAACGATCCCCAGAGAGTATTAAATTTCACTACTTGCTCTTGGAGGAGGGCGTGGTCAAGCTGCTTGCCTCTCACCAGGGTGAACTGGGTAAGATTCCAGGCAAATGCATATGAGATTTTCGAAGTGAAATATCACGTGTTTTGGTTCGGATTCCACGTGAAATGGAGCTCCTGTGGCTCATGTTCGTGGGATTAACGGTCACGTAGAACTACAAGCTTCCTTCCTTCCTTTACTTGCTCTTGGAATGTCTGATGATCTGTGTTATTGTGGTGTCTGTAAGGGCGCATTTGTAACTGAGACTTGGATGGAGAAGGAAACAGCCGTGGCCTTACATTAGGAACCATCCAAGTATTTTCCCGGAGTAGACGAGTGAAACCACAGAAAATCATTTCCAGGACGGTTGAGGTATGAATCGAATCCACTTTTTCCCAGTTTTACCTCACGGGGCTGAGTGTAGCCCTTTCCAACTCTCAAACTAGAATTACATTTTTTGACAGAACCGGGAATCGAATCGTGATATCTGGCAGTAGGCTATTACTCAGCAGCGTAACCCAGTGCGTTAATCTCTGCTTCACAACCTGAATGGGGAGCATTATTTGTAAAAATCTGAGAATTGAACTCCGGCACTGAGAGTGTTCTCTTACCCCTAGACTTAAGGCTATTTGTGTGTAGTCAGCGTTTCACCCACTTATACTAACGTTTCTATTTGAGAAAGGTCAGAAATATACTTCAGATACTAACTGTACTCCCCAAGCATGGAGGAAAGATAAATCCTATAAGCAATCCAAGTTCACTCTTGCCTTTTAACCGTGTCTGAACCAAAGATAACTATCACAACTTGGAACCAAAGAACACCGATCACCGAGCAGAACTGTCTTATCTAGCCCACATAACATGCTCTGAAATCCAAGTGGAACCACGCATCTACGAAAGCTCATCCGTGCACATGTTACCAGTTTAAATAACACAAAATCTACAGTATGATGAATCCTAGATAAAGTCCTTGAAATGGGAGACGTTATTAGCAAGCAGTTCCATGGCCAACTAAAGCCAAGCTAACCAGTGACGCTGCATCCCTTTGAGCAGCGAAGTTAACTACTGTATGTAAAGGTCGCCTTCTGTGCTATCGGGATACGTACTGAGACTCCGGATCTAAATATTCTGGGTTGGACTCCCGGCAGAACTTAGAAGAGGTATGCTCGAATCCCACCTCAGGCATTTTTTTTCGTGTTTTCCCCACTTCTACTCTAGGTAAATTCCGCAAATGTCGGGATGGTTCTTAACTTAAAACCACGGCCGCTTCCGTCCAAATCATAGTGTCAATTACAAATATACATAACACTACAGTCAATACAATAACACCGGTTATCAGACTCCCAAATACACTGGGCTTAATGACCACGATGTCAAGAGCCTGAAAATACATCAACGACATTGAGAGTTTATGATTCAAATATTACCTAAATAAGGGTAGATGCTTTACCAATTGTTCCCCCAGGGGCTCACATATAGTCGGACATGGGTTGGCGACCAAGGTACCCCAGCTGAGTCCGGAATTGCATCCACTTACTTGTGCCGGGCACAAGTCTTGTTTCCTGTCGACCTCTCTAGGTCAACTTTTGTTCTCTTCCAACCCCGACGGTATTAGGGTATCCGAGGCCTGGGGAGTCTCTTCCTTTCCCGCCATATTGGCCCTTCTCTCATCTTTCCTAAACCCTCATTCTTCGAGGGATCAGCCTTCTTTTTCTTTTTATTATAGTTCATTTTCTCTTTAAGATTCCCGCCCTGTTTTATGAATTGGCTCCCGGTGTTTCTAAATTACATTTTCAAAAATCTCAACCACATTTTGTAAGTTTTTAAAATCTACATTGCATTTTGTAAGTACAGTATTTTGAATCGCGGGCTTACACATGTGGTGAGTATTTTGAATCTATCATACATTTTGTAAGCATTTTCAATTTCAATTGCATTTTGTAAGTATTTTGAATTTCAATTTCACTTTGTATTTTGAATCTGAACCGGGATTTTTCAATGTTACTTGCATTGTGTGTTTTCAATTTCAATTGCATTTTGTAAGTATTTTGAACTTCAATTGCATTTTTTACGTATTTTCAATTTCAATTGCATTTTGTACGTATATGAACATATTTCTGAAAATGCCTCATAAGTTTGAAGAGATTTATCATACGTCAATATAGGCCTATGAATTCTTCAATGTAATGTAATGTGAGGGGCGTGATGGCCTAGCAGTTAAGCACCTTGGCTCTCACCAAGGCGCACTGGGTTTGATTCCCGGGTAATGCATGATAAATTTTCGAAGATTAAATGTCACGTTCTGTGGTTCGGAATCCATGGTCCCGTGGCTTATGACTGCAAAACGAACAGCCATGTAAAATTGAAAATCCACAGCCTGCTTCCAGTCGACCGACCAGGTCAGGGAATTGAATGAATGAAGCCCTCATCTAGCAGCGAGGATATGAACTATGCCGGCTGCCGAAGCCTGTCGCACTCCCCTGGGACAATGATTAAATGAATGACAGATGAAATGACAGTGGAGAGTGTTGCTGGAATGAAATTTGTGACATGGAAAACCGGAGTACCAGGAGAAGAACCTGTCTGCCTCCGCTTTGTCCAGCACAAATCTCAAATGGAGTGACCAAGATTTGAACCACGGACCCAGCGGTGAGAGGCCGGCGTGCTGCCTCCTAAGCCACGGAGGCTCCAGTCATGTAAAATTAATAAAATAATTAATTAATTCCTTCCTTCCTTCCTTCGGCTGGATGCGTGACTCAGTGGTAACGTTCTTGCTTGCTGTGTCCAAGGTTCCAGGATCGAATTCTGCCGCAGTCAGTTGTCCTTTGAGGGTGCGCTAATGTGAGGGAGCCGTGTTAGTAGATTTACTGGCACCTTAAAGGTCCTCCTTGGGGCGAAATTCCGGCTCCCCGGCGTCTCTAAAAGCCACAGTAGTTAAAAGGGACGTAATACCAATGTATGTATGTCTACCCCTTATTATTCCCGTTTTTCCAACGGGGTCGGGGATGAGATGCGATGGAAGCCTTTGTGGCGATGGTTTTTACGGCCGGATGCCCTTCCTGACGCCAACCTCATGAGAGGAGTTAATGAGAGATGAAATGAATGATGGTGAATGAAACTGGGCAAGGATGTGGAAGGAAACGGCCGTGGCCTGTCAGAAGGTACCGTCCCAGCATTTGCCTGGTGTTGAAAATGGGAAACCACGGAAAACCATTTCAAGGACGGCCGACGGTGGGGCTCGAACCCACGCGTCTACCGATTCAGCAGAGAGCTTGGCCCCATGACCTAATGCTGCGCGTTAGCCAGCGTAGCCACTACTGTCGGTAAAAGGGACTTAATACCAATAACATTATTAATTATAACTTCCGTCCTTTCTTCTTTTCTTTGTTTTGCATGTGAATCTCTTTATGGTTATAAATTGATAGTAGATTATAACGACCCAGGAGCAGCATATTACAGTACAGTACGTTGTTCCATACATGAAGTAGCATGTCCTCACCACCATCCACATCACTATTGTTGTAAAATCAGCGGACTTGTGAACTGACTTGCAGCTGTTCTGCTAGTAACGGAAGCTCATAATTGTCCGTTTAATGACTGTATTATATTAATTGCGGACTTGAAGTGCGCAAGATATTCTCGCAGATTGCTGCAATAAGACAATAGAGAGATTCTGTGCATTCCACAGCAGGTATAGAACTTGCACCAATAGACAGCTGCATGGCTCACATCACCCAGGTGGCCTGGGTTGTTGCTGTTGTTGTTATTATTTCAGTCATGGGCTTGACAATCGTGGTAATTTCATCCCCACCTAATTGGGTGTGTGTACAATGTGTCTGATAGCATGTGTTATATTGTGGTGTCTGTAGTAATGTATGCATTTTTAATTGAGGCTATGTTTGGGGAGGAGACAGCCGTGGCCGCAAGTTAGAAATTATCCCGACATATGCCTGCGACAGAAGTTGGAAATGACTGAAAACCACTTTAGGATGACTGAGATGGGAATCGAACCCACCTCTTCTCAGTTTTGCCTTACGAGGCTGAGTGTGTGCCATTCCAATTCTCGGACCAGAATTATACTCGTATTTCTTGACAGGGTCGGGAATTGAACCCGGACCTTATCGGTAATTGCCAATTATGCTACTCACTGCAGCACAAGGTTGTCAGCTTGACCTAGAGATGGATATGAAATACACCAGGTGACCTTTTGTGCAATACTTTCTACTTACAAGCATGCACTATTGATGAAAGGGATGTCCAGCAACATACAGTATATTCACAGATGTAACACTGCATGTAGGCAGATTGCGTCAGAATACAAAGCGAAAACAACCCGATGGATGCTCCCTGCATGTTCCTCAGCCCAAATGTGCACCATTGTGGTGTGAAGTACATATCATTCGAATATTCAATTAAATCGACTACTTCTAATATTCACCAATTCAAATTATTTAGGCTAGTCGATTTTTGGAGATATCGAATGTTCCAACAATGTGAATGTCCGAATACTTCAGTTGTTCATATTATTAGTCTGTAGTTACATCGATGGAAATCTAATAGTGTTCAGTATCGTTTGCAGGATATGGTTGCAGTGCATTAGTACCATACATGATGCAAGCAGAGAAGTATCGACCTTCCCGACACCAACGCTAGTTGGGCTGCATAAAACAATGTTATTAGGGGCACCTGATTCACCTGGAATATAAAATGTGTCTGATAACCTGTGTTATTGAAGAGGATGTAGTAGTGTGTGTGTGTTTGTAATTCAGGTGAAAATTAGGAAGAAGGCGGTCATGGCCTAAATCTAGGAACCATCCCGGTATTTGCCTGGAGTAGAAGTGGGGAAACCACGGAAAACCACTTTCAGGATAGCTGATGTGTGAATCGAACCTACCTCTTCTTAGATTTGCCTCACGAGGCTGAGTGTACACCGTTCCAGCTCTCAGACCAGCATTGAAATTCTTGGCAGAGCCTGGAATCAAGCCCGAATCTCCAGGGCGACAGCCATTGATATGATCTGGGTGGAATCAAGGTTTTTCAAGTCCAAGAGACCTCGACCTCCTTCAGGACGTAACAAATGTAAGTTTTCCTGTAATTGATTTTGTTGTTTCATTTGAGAGATTTGGATATCGTCGTCATGTAGCCCCGTGCACTTGGGTGTGTGTTGTTGTTGTTGTTGTTGTTGTTGTTGTTTTTGTTTGAGTCTTCAGTCTTTTGACTGCTTCCTTGTCCTGAGTTAATCGTTTCATTTCTACATTGTTACCACACCCTACATCCGACGCAATCTGATTAACATATTCTAATTTTGGTCTACCCCTACAGTTCTTATCCTCGACCCTCCCTTCCATAACTGTCTTTGCTATCCCTGGAAGTCTTACTATGTGTCCTACCAAACTATCTCTTCTCTTCATTGGCAGTCACCAGGAACATCTCTCCTCTCCCACTCGTCTTAATACCTCTTGATTTGAAACCCTATCTACCCATCTGATAATTCTCCTGTAACACCACATTTCAATCGCTTCAATATTCCTCTTTCTGCTGCTTTAACTTGCACAGAGTGCCACATTCCAGACAAAGACTTTCAGAAATGACTTCCTAATACCTAAATCTATATTCGATGTCAACAGTTTTCTTTACTGAAAAAATGATTTCCTTGCCTGTACTAACCTACATTTTATATCCTCTTTGATTCGTCCTTCACTGATTATTTTGCTTCCTGAGTAACAAAAGTCTCCTACTTCATTTAGGTTTTCACCTGCCAATTTGATGTCCGTAGTGGGTTTCTGATTTCTTTCGGCTGCATTCCAATATTTTTCTTTTATATTTATTAATTTTCATCACGAATTCTCTCCTCAAAAAGTGCATATACTCGTATATATATATATAAATATATATATATATATATCTATAGAGAGAGAGAGAGAGAGAATTTGTCTGTTGACCTGTGTTATTGAAGTGGCTGTAGTAATGTGTGTGGACTATTTGTAATTCAGGTGAGGTTTGGGAAGGAGGTGGCCGTGACTTTAGGTTAGGAACCATCCCGGTATTTACCTGGGAGTAGAAGTGGGAAAACCACGGAAGACCACTTCCGGGATAGCTGAGGTGGGAATCGAACTAACCTCTTCTTACGTTTGCCTCACGAGGCTGAGTGTAGACCGTTCCAGGCCTGAGACCAGCGTTAAAATTATTTGCAGAGCCGGGAATCGAATATGGACATCCAGAGCGACAGCCAATAACTCTAGCCGCTGCACCACGAGGTGAATGATGTACGCGGTTCTTTTTTAGGAGTACGTTTATTGAATTTAGTTTTGTTTAGTTGAGGTTATTTATTTACAATTTTGAATATCAGATCCGTTCCAATCTATTTGATAATGCCAAAAGGGTACGTAAGCATTGGCGTGGCAAATGTGTCGATAGCCTTTCTTGCATGTAACTAACAACGCGGGTTGCATCGAATGCGAACGAGTTAAAGGGATGTAAGGTTCCTTTTGTTGTCACAATGCTGAATCCTTGTTGTCTGGTTGTACCCTAGAGATTTGTATCCATGATTATTATCATAATCATTATTATTGTTATCATTATTATTATTATCATTATTATTATGCTTTAAAATAGATCAAGAGTACAATAGTACAAATGCCTGGCGATAGGTTCTCATTATGATTTGTTAAGTCACATTGGTCCTACCATAACTTATTAGTGGTCTTAATAAATTATATGTTTGTGGTGTTGTTTCGTTAGTTCGCTGATTATTACTCTGATACCTTGTTTTCAATTGCTAATTAAAAATCTTCTAATTTAAACACCCACAATGTAAATACCAGTAAAAATAGAAAAACACCACTTACAGCTTCCGCATTGACTTCTATTTAAAACGCTGTCATTATACGGGTGAAATTTTTCCTGGCATCAACAAATCTTACAACCAAAGTTTCAAAAAATATTTATGTTTCACTTACATTTGTTAAATAAATAATTTGGAAAATAAACAAGATGTTCAGTAAAGAACTTATAGCCTACTTTCTCCTCCATGCATGGGTATTGTTATAACTCTTTGTCCTTTTCAAGGAGTATAATTGAATGTTGGTTGTAGTAGCTTGTTGAAATACAACGTGCTATAGGGATATTAAACATGAATATGAGGTGCCCTTTGCTAGTGCTACCTCTGTAAAAAATTTCATTCAATTCGGTTTCACCATGTTTGAATTGATAGGGGGAATCGATTTGCACACATACTTGGCCTCCATCCACAAAACTATTGGGCTGATGATCTTGCAGTTTGGTCAGAATATGCTTCCCACATAAAGATATGTTGTCGAAAAATTTGGTAGAGACTAGATTATTAGGTTGGTCATAATTACATTTAACTTTTAACATTTGGGTGGCCGCGATTACGTTACCGTCAAGATGGCGGTGATATAAACCATGACACTGAGGTGCCCTTTGCTAGTGCTACCTCTGTACCAAATTTTGTTCAATTCGGTTTCACCGTGTTTGAATTGATAGGGGGAATCGATTTGCACACATACTTGGCCACCATCTGCAAACTATTGGAGTGATGATCTTGCAGTTTGGTCAGAATATGCTTCTCACATAAAGATATGTTGTTGCAAAATTTGGTAGAGACTAGATTATTAGGTTGGTCGTAATTACATTTTAGCTTTTAACATTTGGGTGGCCGCGATTACGTTTCCGTCAAGATGGCGGTGATATAAAACATGACACTGAGGTGCCCTTTGCTAGTGCCACCTCTGTACCAAATTTCGTTCAATTCGGTTTCACCGTGTTTGAATTAATAAGGGAATCGATTTTCACACAAAGATGGCCGCCATCCGCAAAATATTAGGCTAATGAGCTATTAGTTTGGTCAAAGGATGCTCCCTCCATATAGGTATGTTGTTGCAAAATTTGGTAGAGATCGGATAATTAGGTTAATCGTAAATTGATTTAAGCTTTGAACATTTGTATGGCCGCCATTATGTTTCCGTGAAGATGGCGGCGATATAAAACATGACACTGAGGTGCCCTTTGCTAGTGCTACCTCTGTACCAAATTTCGTTCCATTCGGTTTCACCGTGTTTGAATTAATAAGGGAATCGATTTTGACACAAAGATGGCCGCCATCCGCAAAATATTAGGCTAATGACCTATTAGTTTGGTCAAAGGATGCTTCCTCCATAAAGGTATGTTGTTGCAAAATTTGGTAGAGATCGGATGATTAGGTTAATCGTAATTTGATTTAAGCTTTGAACATTTGTTTGGCCGCCATTACATTTCCGTCAAGATGGCGGCGATGTAAAACATGACAATGAGGTGCCCTTTGCTTGTACTACCTCTGTACCAAATTTCGTTCCATTCGGTTTCACCGTGTTCGAATTATTAGGGGGAATAAATTTTCACACAAAGATGGCCGCCATCCGCAAACTATTAGGCTGTTGACCTATTAGTTTGGTCAAAGGATGCTCCCCCATAAAGGTATGTTGTTGCAAAATTTGGTAGAGATCGGATGATTAGGTTAGTCATAATTTGATTTAAGCTTTGACCATTTGTGTGGCCGCCATTACGTTTCCGTCAAGATGGCGGCGATATAAAACTTGACACTGAGGTGTCCTTTGCTAGTATTTGTTCCAAATTTCGTTCAATTCGCGTTCACCGTGTTCGAATTGATAGGGGGGGGGGGGGGACAAACATTCCGAGTACACACACTCACACACACACATACACACACAGACACACTTTTTTTTCGCCCTGTGTTGATCTCATAAGTCTACTTTCATTTTTTTGCAAAACTCGAAAGTAGGCTAATAATATAGCTCAACTAAAGAGCTAACAGTAATAATAATTACTCTCTTGTACAAATTGAGTTTGTGTACAATGGATAACTTATGCTATTATTACACTTTCTGCTCAATGCTTTGTTAAAAATAAATATTTATCTAATAAATAATGCGTTCCAGTCAAACTAGTGGTTTCACTAAACTTTTCCACCACTAAATCAAATATAACTTTATATACGCCTATTGCAGAAGAACAGTCCACATCGGTAACTATGCCAGCTAAGTCGTAGAGCTACGCCTTGGTGTCAATACTGTATATCTGCAGGCTCGGTGACTAATGGGTTCGAATCCCACCGTCAGCCGTCCTTGAAATAGTTTTTCTGTAGTTTCGGCACAAGGCAAATTCTGGGACGGTACCTTTGTAATAGGTCACGACCAATTTCTAACACCTTGCCCAATTTCATTCATCTTCATTCAATTCATCTTTCATTAACTCCTCTCATGGGGTTGGCGTTAGGGAGGGCATCCCACCGATAAAACTGTACTCCACATTGTTAAATCCTGCCCACCTCATGGCACGGCTAGCATTCCTGTCTGTCACCCCAGAGGTCCGGATTAGAATCCTAGCTCTGCCAAGACATTTTAATCTAGCCTTCACTCAGCTCCTTGAGGCAGAACTGTGAAGAAGTGGTTTCCATTCCTACCTCAAACAACCTAAAAGGAGCTTTCCATGTTTTCCCACTTCTACTCCAGTCAAATGCCGGGATGGTACCTAACTTAGGGCCAAGGTCACCTGCTAGCAATTCGTAGCCACAACTACAAATACACGCAATAATGCAGCCATTTCGAGGAAGCATTTTAGGAACAAAATACTCGCTACTAACACATGCTCTCATTATACACATATCAAAAGAAGTTTAGCATATTGCTAGACAAGAGTCGTAGCGGTGTCAAACCCATTAGTCGTTCTTGCGTGCGTGTATATCGGCTGTGTACACTCACCTGTGTCAATGAGGATAGACCAGTGCGAGTGTGGAGACGACCCGGTGATCGAATGCACGACCAATACATCCGAGACCGATACCAACATGGAGGGGCGCATCATGTATGGTCACCGAACCCCTCTTGTGTACATCCCAGGGCGTATGACAGGCAGGGATACTATCCTGGCACCTGTACTGAAAGGCTATGCTGACAATTTTGGCTCAAATTTCACTTTCGTGGACGATAACGCTCGCCCGCACAGAGCTGGCATTGTCAGTGCCTTTTTTCAGGAGAATAAACGACTTCGGTGGAGTAGTCGGTTGCATGCTGACCTGCTGTGCCCAAGATAGCTGGTTCAAACCCAGCCGAAGTCGTCGAATTTTTTAAGAGCGTTAAAATCCTTCAGTATGCCTTCCTTCGGAGTGGAAGTAAAGCGGGCGGTCCCATGTCATAGATTTATGGCATGTAAAAGATCCTTCCACAGACTAAACATGTGTGGAGCTAAATTTCCTAGGTTAGATTTCGTTGCACGCTCTATCAAAGTTCCAACATTCACCACTAGGTATCATTGACATCTGGTAGTGAAAGTTGGAACGACTTGAAATTGAACGGAACTTGTAGCTCACCCTAAGGGTGTCCACTGGAAGCAGCTACAGACTTTGGCGAGCCGAACATGTCCTCGGACACTCCCGGCATTAAAAGCCATACGATAAATAAATACATTCAAGAGAATGGTATTCACAGAATGGAATGGCCTGCCTATACTCCTGATCTCAATTGTGTAGAGCAGGCGAGGACACTGCTTAAGAGATAAGTCCGTCCTCACTATGCTCCATGGCAATATGCAAAACTTGTTTTGATGTGTGTAATTGCTATAAACCAAAACAGGGGATAATAATAATAATAATAATACTATCGTATGGCCTCGGGTGCCTGGTGCAAGCTTTGTTAATTGACACCCAGAGGGTAGCTTGCATGTCGAATTTCGTCATTCCTTTGAACGCTATGAAAGTCAAGGAGGTTAGATATCTAAACTCCTTGACACTACAGCGCTTTCAAATAGAGAATGGAGGAACTTTGTGTTGGCGGAAAATCCCGAGATTAATTTTGCCATTGAACACGGCCTACTGAATTCAAATGGGTTCTTTAACATGCCAACAACGTATGACATGAGTATCGTGATTTTTTCGCCTTTCAATAATCACTTACCATGGCCAGGAGCGAACCTGCAATCTTGGGGTTGGTAGTCCGACACTATAACCACTCACCCACCGTGGCAGGGGATGGTACAACTTTATGTTTACTCTTGAATAACTCATTTATTTTTACCAATCTTTGTTCTAATGAAGAAAAGACTACCGATACAAGATTTATGGCCTACAAGATGATATAATTGGCAACTGTAAATAATAGTGATACCACCTCAAATTTATTTTCAATTAGGACAGGCAAAATATTGACATAATCTTGTTATTACACATTACCTGCACATGATTTTTTGTATTAAGAGGGTTTGGAGCAATTGCTAAGGCCCAATCACTTCCAGAGGGAAGATGAAGTAGGAAAAATTGGAATAGGTTTGGTAGAGAAAGTAGAACAAATCGGTAGAGGTGACCCAATTAATTATTAACAGTGCGTGCATTTTGTTTGCTGCTTTTTCAGTGCCTGAATGACCAATAATTTCACCCAAGTACTGGAATTGTTTGACATAGAGACAAAAGATCAACACCCACAAATTTTCTCCCAAGAATCCATCAGAGAAAAGCTTAAAACTCCAAAACTCATGGACACAAGAAAGAAGGCAGGCCCAGAGAGAAAGAATGAAGAAATTTTGGGCGAATAAGAAGTTAAAAATATGAATTCCAGTGCTATTAAATGGTTCCACGTGCTCCTTATGGGGCTGAACGAATATAATAATAATAATAATAATAATAATAATAATAATAGCATAAAAAGAATGATTAACACATAAAAGAGTAGTTAAAGGAGGAGAGCTATTTATGGCAGTGATATTAAGAATGAGAATTTTGAAATAATTGAAATGGGTTCCATAGAAGTGGGAGACCTCCATAGCCAATTACAAGCTGAACTAAAGATAGTAACTTTTTCACAAAGGGGCAATGCAATTAAAACTCTGCAATTTTTCTAGGTTCATGCCTTGTCTTGTGTGGGGTTTCGCCTAGGACACCAAGCTAGCTCATCAGTGGGCTCTTGGTGTCCCCGCCCAGACCCCCACAGGAGTAGCGAACTGCGCGCTACCTCCCCTTTTTGAAGGGCACCTGCGCCTCTTGACTGCGAGAACTAAAAGCTTAAGCAGCCATAACCTCCCTAAGAAGGCTTCCAAAAGATGGTATATTGGCTTTCACAGCCAGTGAATTAAAACTCAGCAATTTACTGGATTTGTGCCGTGTCTTGTGTGGGGCTAGCTGGCTCATCAGCGGACTCTTGGTGTCCCCACCCGGACCCTCACAGGAGTAGCGAACTGCGCACTACCTCCATTTTTATGAAGCGTACCTGCGCCTCTACTGCGAGAACTAAGAGCTCAAGCAATGAATGCTTCCAAAATAAGGTATATTGTCTTTCACGGCCAGTGAATTAAAACTCAGCAATTTTTCTAGGTTTGTGCCGTGTCTTGTGTGGGGTTTTGCCCAGGACAACAAGCTGGCTCATCAGTGGGCTCTTGGTGTTACCACCCTTTTCTTTTCAAGCTCACCTGCGCCTCTTTACTGCGAGAACTAAAAGCTCAAGCAGCCATAACCTCCCTATGAAGGCTTCCAAAAGGATGGTATATTGGCTTTCACGGCCAGTAAATTTGGGTAATGCAATGGTTGCATTAATAAGTAAGACATGAGCTTGGCATATAAATGAGGTTACTGTTGTGCCCTACATTTAAGCTAAATTGCATTTAAAGAAAAATGCTAATAAAAGAAGTTAAGAAGGCTTTAAAACCTTGACTAGATTGAATCGAGCAAAAATAAAGATATTGAACGTAATTAGGAACAGGTAGAAATTTGCCTGAGCTAGATTCCTCATGACATCGACAAGGCACTAGCATTAGCTAAAATATGAATCTAAAAATAACTGTGATTAGAACCAGAAGCTAAACCACAAGGTTCAAAATTAAACAAATGTTCTTGTTAGGGCACAACAATAACCAATGCACAAGTTTACGTGGCGTATCACTAAGGGGCTCTATATCAAGGTGAGATCACAAGGTAGTTTGCAATTTTTTTGCTAAGATGTATTCAGTAGACTATACAAAACTGAGATACTTGCATGGATAAGAATGAGCTTATAAATCACGAGCCCATAAGCAATCAGTACAAAACTGAAATACTTGGACAGATGAGGATGGTCCTAAAATCTGGGGCGCAGCAGCACTCAGTATACAGAACTGAGATACTTGGATAGATACGAGTGAGCTTATAAGCTTGGGTGATAGTAAAATAACATGCTAAAAGGCGTTAAAAGTTCCAACTTATTTCAATTTGGACAAAGAGATGTGGTTTTACAAAATTCCACCAAAATAGCGAGTTAAAACAGAGTTACTAGTTAATGAGAAATTGCAAGAAAGTGGAAGCCTTTCGCAGCAAGATCTTCAAGTGTTACAAAGAAAATATTACAAGGATTACCTAATACTAGTTAATTAACCGGTGGGGTTGAAAAGGGTAGGAAGAAATGTGAGGATTTTAATTCTTTCACTTCGAGAGTTTGTCTATTAATTGGGCACGTCACACTTTGAGAGTTTTTGGAATGGAAATATCACTTTTCAATATGAAGGATCATTTCCACAGTTTGAGTGTTGGTTTTGTTTCAATGTTATTGTAATCCTCATAAATACAGAAAAATCACTCGAAGAACTATCAACAGGTAAGTATTTCTGTTAGATGGGGCAAGGCTGAAATCCGACGTAGAGCTAAGTAAATAGCTTTTGACACAGTAATTGGACAAGACCAAAATCCCGCATCGTGGCTAAAGATTGTAACCAATATCAAGTTGAATTATGAGCCCCCGTGGCTTAGGCGGCAGCACGCCGGCCTCTCACCGCTGGGTCGGTGGTTCAAATTCCGGTCACTCCATGTGAGATTTGTGCTGGACAAAGCGGGGGCAGACAGGTTTTTTTCCGGGTGCTCCGGTTTTCCCTATCACAAATGTAATTCCAGCAACACTCTTCACTGTCATTTCATTTCATCTCATCTGTCATCCATTTAGTCATTGCCCCAGGGGAGTGCGACGGGCTTCGGCAGCCGGCACAATTCATATCCTCGCCGCTAGATGGAGGCTTCTTTCATTCCATTCCCTGACCCGGTCGGTCGACTGGAAGCAGGCTGTGGATTTTCATTTTCATCAAGTTGAATGAGGTGATGAAGGAGATCCCACGTAGAGTTGATCAATCAACTTTAATATTGCATTAAAAATGAGCAAGAAGTGAAATTCCCACGTTTGGAGCGACTTCGACCAGAAAACACTAAAAATTGCATTCCCAGCCAGTGGTATAAAATATGGCAATTTGATTGAAAGTTCCAAATAGGTTTAAGACAAGAGACCCATTAGACGGAGTTTAAGATACGCTAAAAAGCGGTAATTATCTTATAAATCGCTATCACCGAGTCACCATGACATGGCGAGTGAAAAGGTTTAATCAAACCATTAGAAGATGTCCACTGGATGCGTGATTGCCTCGTAGGAGAGACACAAGTTGAGTGCTGAATGCACTGAAGGAGAGTGACAAGTAGAACTGCTATCGGCTGGCAGGGCCAGGGAGGTGAAGTTAGGGGAGAGAAGAGAGAATCAGAGAGTAACCAACATAACGGAACAAAAATGGCACTATAACAAGAATTTTCTTCACTCTTCATGGTGGCTGGGCGGCGGGAGGACTATGAGTCACTTCTGTTATCTGCTAATGTAAGTGCTTAGTGCGTGCTCGCAGCGCCAATCTTCATGAAATAGTAGCAGGGTGGCAGTGAAGTAGTTCTTGATGTTTTCGATGGAATGAAGCACATGAGGTTGTGAGATTTCGTTGGTACAGGAGACATATAGAATAATTACACTGTAATAAGACTAAAATAAGAAATGAGTACAAAGCACTATAACAGAGAAATAGTAAAAAAAAGCTTCTGCTGGAGGTTTAAAGAGAAACAAGACGATGGAAAAGAATACGAGTAGAAGGTCTCAATGCAGGGAAAACTACGGGAATATATATATATGTGTGTGTGTGTGTGTGTGGGAATCGGAAGATGATGAACCGTTTGTGGGCTTCCCGCCAGTCTCGAAACCACCCGGTGGCGCCGCGTAGAAGAGCCGAGGGGAAGCTGTGGGAAAAAGAGGACGACCAGTGTGTCAGTTTTGTATCGAGTGAAGTCACGCTAAGTTCTGTGCAATCTCATCTGTTGTGATCTTATGTTTAAATACAGTTTTATACTTAAAATTACTTCAAGGTGTGTTCGGTTTATTCGCTTGCCAAAATCCCTTCCCTCATTTGGGGGCTCGTCCGAGATGCGAAGGATTTCGAGTGCGGAACGGCAATCTTGGTTACAGCGATAAAACCAAGGCGTGAGGTGACGACATTTTTCTGGCAAGATCGACGACGACGACGTGGGTCCGTGGAATATTGAAGACGAGTAGCTGTTCAACTTCCAAAGACGTGGTGATTCGAGCAGGCTGCAAAAAGACGAGTTCGAGGATCCTGAACCCTAAGTCGACGACGAAAATAAGTGATTAGTGCGAGTGCCGAAAGACAAAGTAAAAGGCGGACAAAGTGGCGTGTTTACAAGATATTGAAAAAGTGAATAATAACATTTAGACGGCGCCTACGGCCGTGATTAAGATGTTATATAACCTCATTTTTGAAAAACTGCCACGTGATCGAAAGAACAGGCAGCGCTTAAGATAATTCTCAGGATTCGAGTTTGAATATGACTCACCAGAACACCTGGAGAAATTGAAGTTCATTGAGAGCAAATTCACCGAGGCTGACCTAATTGCCAGTGTTAAACATTGAATATACGGGAGAGAAAGCCGTACTTGTGCAACGCATCTGTGACAACTTAAGGGACCTTTCGTGGCTGGGGATGCCTAAAGACGAAGAAGATGATGATGAAGAAGAAGAGACGGTTAAAACGAAAGATGTGATGAGCAAGATGAAAGAGGCAAACGAAGCACTAGCGGCAGAATTACGTGTGTAAAAGGAGAAAATGGCTAGGATGAAATTCATGAAACATTCAACATCTAGCAAGTCAGGATCATCATCGGATTCGTCTGCTCGTCCGAAGACCAGAAACTCTCCAATGCAATAGGAGGTAACCATAAAAACATAACAAAGACCAAACACAAATCGAAGACTGGAGAAGAAAGCTCAAGTGAGGGGAAGTCGACCAGGACGTGGTGGACTCCAGGCACACTGCAAACCGGGGAGTCGCACACAAGTTTGCGTTGACTTTCCGAGATGTAGAGGGCTCTGTCAGAACCTATGATGGCAGCGAGAACTATACGGTGCGACTTTGGATTGAGGACTTTGAGGAAACAGCAACGTTGATGGGCAGGGACGAGATGCAAAAATATGATTTTTGCAAAAAAGTCGCTGACAGGCTTGTTCGTGCAGAGTGAACGTGGCATCACATCCTGGCACAAGATGAAGAAAGCCCTGATGATGATACCAGTGCAGCAGAGATTCATCGACTGCAAACCAATCGACGAAAAACAAAAGTTGAAACTCTTCAGGAATATTTCCTGGTTATGCGAGAAACAGCCAGCAGGTCGGCAATCGATGATAAATCGTTGATACAATACGTCATCGATGACATCGAGGACGACACTGGATCCAAGATGATTCTATATGGAGCAAGGGACATCAAGGAATTCAAGGACAAGTTGAAGATCTATGAGAGAGCTTACGCATGAAACTCCCAGAAGTTGACAAAAATGAGAAGACGACAAACAAACATACACCAAGAGAAGACAACAGGTAGAAGCAGATCTCGTCTGTAAAGAGATGTTATAATTGTGATCACACAAGAGTCAGGGTCAAAAGTGCTTCAATTGCAGCAGCTTCGGACACATAGCTTCCAAGTGCCCAAATCCTGAGCAGAATGCAGAGAAGAAGACAGTGAACCTCGCTTTGGGAACCAAGTCGAATATGAAGATGAAGGAATTGTTGCTCCAGGACTAGAAGATCAACGCATTGGTGGACACAGGCAGCCCAATCAATCTGATCCGTGAACACATTTACGCAGAGATGGGCGATCTGGAGCTGAAGACGACCGCCATAGTACTTAAGGGTTTCGGTGATAGTGAGGTGCCACCCCTAGGATATTTTCCAACAGATGTCCAGGTTGACGACGACACTTACTTGACTGATTTCTGTGTGGTGTCTGGAGATGTACTCAAGTTGCTAGCTATCGTGGGTAACGACTTGCTGGACCAAGCCGTAAATGCCATCAGCAAAACCGGTGTCAAATTGTCCAAGGAGATATCAGAAGCGTACTTGTACCGAATCGTCGTGGTAGCAGCCGAGGAGTTGGACATAAGAGAGGCATAAGAAGAGGCTGTTTTGAGAATCAGAAAGATGGTCAATGAATACTCGCCGCGCAAGGAGAGGAGTACCAGCGTTGGGATGAGCATCACGATGAAACAAGAAGAACCAATTCACAGTCACCCAAGTCGCTTATCACAAGCTGAGAAAGAGATTGTAGAGAAGCAAGTGCAGCAGTGGTTCCAAGATGGCATCATCCAACCCAGTATGCCTGAGTACGCTAGTCCAGTGGTAGTTGTGTGGAAGAAAGATGGGTCTCCGAGGGTGTGCGTCGATTACCGTCCAGTTAATCGAAATACCCACTACCACTCATTGATGACGTCCTGGACAAGCTGAGTGATGCCCGAGTATTCAGTACTCTGGATCTGCGGAACGGATTTTTTCATGTCGCAGTCAAGGAAGAGAGCAGAAAGTATTTGGCCTTTGTTACACATTCAGGCCAATATGAGTTCCTGAAAGTTCCATTTGGTTTCTGCAACTCTCCTACTGTGTTCCAATGCTGTATCAACTGTGTATTCAGAGAACAAAATCAAGCCGGTACAGTCCTAGTGTACATTGTGACAGATGTTGGATCTGCACAGACACTCCTCAGCATTGTTTATTGTCATGTATAATTGTATCTTATGTAAATTTAATAGGAAAGTGCCTAGTTGTAGTATGGAAGTAAGTATCCAGTCTGTTGCACGAGGGCCTTGTGTTCTATATGAAGCGAAACCTACTTAGGAGCGACACTGAAAAACGTCGCACTAACGCATTGTTTAGTAACCGACTAGGATCTAGGTGGCAGTGACTAAATATACACACGCTTTGGTAAAGATTATTTTGTTATATTATTGTTTAGTATAGAATGGATGCTGCTGTTATAAAAACAAATACGACGAGATTCTACATGTCCTAGTGAATGTAATTATTTAATAGAGAAGATTCACATATTTAAATAACGGAGAAGCATCCGTGATATGCTCCTTTATACTGTAAGATGAACCAGAAATGTCGCAAGTTGCGGAAAATAAAGAACACCTGAATATGTTATAACCCAAATCACAAGTAAGCTTAGGTAGCTAATAGAATAATGCAATGCACGGCACTTTTCGGTTAGTTAGACAAAGATTGATTCATTAAATATTATACTTTCCTTCCTCTCATTATACTCAGTTGTGGTTATTTGGTCATTTCCATATTTACTCTTTATACATATTATTTCTACGAGAGGGGGGAAGAGTGTTTTGCCATAAGCAAGCTTATTGTCCTGCTGCCCGGGAGAAGAGTCTTATGTGTTCAGTATTTCTTTCTCATTGTGGAAATGAGTGGCGCCCAATAGAATTTGTGTACGGGTTAGAGCGATCACAACATGGACGACGTAGTAATCGCAGCAAAAGATGAAAATGATGCCATAGAGAAGCTTGGGCAAGTGATGGAAGTAGCTGAAACTCATGATCTGGATATTTGAGTTCTCGAAGTGCCAGTTCCTGAAAAAGAAAATTGAGTTCCTAGGACACGTTGTAGAAGATGGAACTGCCTCACCATCTCCTAGGAAAGCAACCGCAATTCAACATTATCCAGAACCCAAGTCGCTAGCCGAAGTCCACAAGTTTTTAGGCCTTTCCGGATATTTCCGGAAGTGCATCCCAAACTACGCCAAGATTGCAAAGCCACTCAGTGATCTGTTGAAGTCAACCGGCGAATTGAAGTTTGAGCAAGAACAGAGGATTGCATTCACGAGTCTGAAAAAAAACCTTATGTGAAGATCCAGTCCTCATCGTCTGTAACCCGGCTTACGAGACGGAATTCCATACTGATACAAGCAAGTATGGTTATGGAGCAGTGCTACTGCAACGTTTCCCAGACGATGGTCAACTGCATCCTGCTCAATACCTGAGCAAGAAGACTACGCCACATGAGGAAAGGTACAGCAGCTACGAGCTCGAGGTGTTAGCTGTGGTGACGGCCTTGAAAAAGCTCCGAGTGTATCTGCTTGGAATCAAGTTCAAGATCATAACCGAATGCTCTGCCTTCCAGAAGACGATGGACAAGAAGAACCTCACCCCGAGAGTTGCAAGGTGGGCCATGATGTTAAAGGAGTTTGATTACTTGATCGAGCATATACCAGGTGCGAGAATCCCTCACGCCGATGCCTTGAGTCGCCATCCCATGGTCCTTTACGGTCTCGTCGATGGACTCGTTGCCAGGCTGAAACGAGCTCAGCAAGCTGATGAAGGTCTGTGTGCGATCACGGAGCACCTGAAGTCGAAGCCATACAAGTATTACACCCTGCAGGATGGTATCCTCTTCAAGTTCTGTGATGGACAAAATCTACTTGTCCCACGGTCAATGGAGAACGAGGTGGTGAGAGCCGCTCATGATAAAGGACATTATGCTGCCCTGCGCACAGAAGACGAGATCAAGAGAGAATTTTATATAGCCTACCCAATTTGAAGAAGATAGTTGGCCGTGCCATCTCCAACTGCGTGAAGTGTCTGCTGGTCAACCGCAAGGCTGGGAAACAAGAAGGACTCTTGCATTCCTTGTTTAAAGAAAGCACACTGTTTCACACTTACCATGCTGACCATCTCGGACCCTTGGATTCAACGAAGAAAGGATACAAGCATATCCCCACAGTAACGGACAGCTTCACAAAGTTTGTGTGGCTGTATCCCAATAAAACGACGACCACGAAAGAAACTACGGCGAAGCTGGACATGCAAAAAGGAGTATTTGGTAATTCTGCGCAGATCGTCACCGACCGTGGAACCGCCTATATTTCACACGAATTCGAAGAGTACTGCACTGCCAACAACATCACCCATTCGCTGATCACAACCGGACTCCCTTGTGCCAATGGCCTGGTAGAAAGAATGAACTCCACGATCATCTCTGTGCTGGCTAATTGTCCATCGAAAACCCAGGAGATTGGTACAAACATGTCGAAGCCGCTCAGAGAGCCATGAATTCCACTTACAACCGCAGTATCAAGCAGATGTCGTTTGAACTTTTGACAGGAGTTAAAATGCTCTGTGAAAATGACCTGAGAATAGTTGATTTGATCAATGAAGGGATGGTAGACGAGTTTCAGACCAGGAGAGATGAACACCGTGAAGAAGCAAGGACACACATCCAGAAAGTGCAACAAGAAAACAGGGTGTCGTTTGATCGACGTCGACGGCCTGCACACCAGTACCAAGTTGGCGATATCGTCACCATCAAGAGAACCCAGTTTGGACCAGGCCTTAAATTGAAGAAAAAGTACCTCGGGCCTTACAGAATCTCCCGAATTAAGCCAAATGACACTTACGACGTCTGACGTGAAGGGAATCACTTAGGCCCCAACCGAACAACTACTTGTGCTGAGTTCCCCAAACCATGGGCTGAAGACGAATCATCATCCGAGGCGGATGATCTGCAGGATGACCGATTGTGGGAATCGGAAGATGATGAACCGTTTGTGGGTTTCCCGACAGTCTCGACACCACCCGGTGGCGCCGCGTAGAAGAGCCGAGGGAAAGCTATGAGAAAAAGAGGACGACCAGTGTGTCAGTTTTCTGTCGAGTGAAGTCACGCAAAGTTCTGTGCAATCTCATCTGTTGTGATCTTATGTTTAAATACAGTTTTTATACTTAAAATTACTTCAAGGCGTGTTCGGTTTATTCGCTTGCCAAAATCCCTTCCCACATATATATTAGAAGAATATACCACGACTTAACCAGGTTTGCTCAATGTTTGAAACGGATGAGGTACTGCAAACATGTGACATGAATTTCTATTATTGTTAGTTCCTTCAACAGTAAGTTAAAAGTGAGACCAATTCTTCCCGACCGACCGAGTTGGCTCATCAGTGGACGACAGGATTTTTCCTCTATTTCCCACTCTATGACTTGTACCCCTCTGCTATGCAGCTAGCCTATAGCCTAGTTGTGGGATGGCATGACATTTGCTACACTCCAATTGTGGTATTATCCTGTGCTATGTGTAGGGGCTAGATTTCTTGGCTGGCACTCCTGAGGTTTGGGTTCGATTCCCACCTCAGCTTTCCTAGAAGTGGTTTGCCGAGGTTTCTCACTTGTACTCCAGGTAAATTTCGAGATGGTTCCTAACGTACCGCCAAAGCCGCCTTCTACTCAATTCTAGCCCCAATTACAATTACACACAACCTAGACTACTATATGAGCATACATAACTACGATATCACAAAGCCTCTAAATGCATCAGTAGTATCCTGTACTCTAGCTTTGAAAAATAATGCACAGTCAAAACCTGTAGGGTAGCGGTAACGACATGCTTTCAAAGTAAGAGTTGTGAAATGGGGAATAGGGAGAGATGATGATGATGATAATTGTTGTTTTAAGGGGCTTAACATCTAGGTTATCGGCCCCTAATGGTTTGGGTGATCGTGAAGATGATAATGAAATGTAAACTATAACTAACTACTAATATATATACTAGAAGAAGAAATGGTAAACAATAGGAAAATCAAGCAAATAAAAAGCAGGAGGAAAAGAAATGCCCTCAACCCTCGAAGAATGAGGATTGAGGGACTTGGAAGGGAGAGCCATGAAAGGCAGATAGGAAAGTGAAAGAGAAGAGGGTCCACCCGAGAGAGAATGGAAAAAGGGGGAAAACCGGACCCAGCTTAGGAATCCCCCGGGGTCGCCAACTCCCGAACTCACCAGCCGTGAGCCCTTGAAGGTGTAGCACTATCGAGGGTGCACCAGAAGTGGTGGGGCTACACACATCCTGTCTCCTTAAGGGCGTCGAGCAGAAGGCAGGAGATATCATGAAAAGGTAAAAAGAAGCCTGATCCCTAGAAGAATGAGGGTATCAGGAAAGATGAGACAAGGGCCAATTAAGGCGGGAAAGTGAAAGACTCCCTAGGCCTTGGATACCCTAATACCGTCGGGGTCGGAAAAGAACAAGCGTTGACCAAGGGAGGTCGATAGGAAAGATGACAGAAAGGAGCCCGGCACAAGTAAGTGGAAGCAATGCCAAACTCAGCTGGGGCCCCGTGGTCGCCAACCCACGTCCCACTAGATGTGAGCCCCTGGGGGAAATAGAGGGAGAAACAGCTTCACCAGCTACGGATGTCCGAACGATCCACGAACAACGTTGGCAGAAGACATCCGGTTTTGAGTATAGCCGGCTTCTTGGTGTTAGGATAGCGCGCCTGCCTCTTATCCTGAGGCCTCGGGTTCGATCCGCAGCTCCGTCCTGGATTTTAGAAACTGATGTGAGGGCTAGGACGGAGTGGACTCAGCCTCGTGAGGATAATTGAGTAGCCGTCTGGCAATGAAATGCCCTCAACCCTCGAAGAATGAGGATTGAGGGACTTGGAAGGGAGAGCCATGAAAGGCAGATAGGAAAGTGAAAGAGAAGAGGGTCCACCCGAGAGAGAATGGAAAACCTAGTGATAAATGGCAAAGGGGACCCGACGCTCTGACCACGCATCATCCCACAATTTGCAGGTCAAATGCTGGGCAGTAGTCGCTTGGGCTGTAGTGCCACGGGTTTTATTTTATCCACTAATATCGTGAAAATACAAAGTAACTCTTCGTACAGCACATGGTGATATTTAATCGGTGAACAGTTAGGTGGCCATTTAATAGTAAATTCACTATTGGTACTATAATAAACAATGCATGTTTCAAGCAGCACATTAACAATGGCATCCTCATTTCAAATTTTGGTAACTAATCAGCGTTGAGAAAAAGAGATGGTTTCGATTTCTTCCTCAATCATCCTAGATGTAGTTTTCCATGGTTCCCCAATTCTAGTGCAGACGAATGCTGGGGTGGTATCTAAATTATGGCCACGGCCATCTCCTACCCAAATCGTAGCCCCAATTACAGATACACGCACTAATACAGCCATCACAATGTCATAGGTTATCAGACAGTTTCCATACACTGGCAAAATACACAGGACTACGTGTCCGCTATGTCGCAAAGCCCCTAGATGAATCAACCAGAATCAAAGCTTTTGGGGTGTGATGGTACAGAGGTCAAGCTGCTTGCTTACTACCAAGATGGACTGGGTTTGGTTCTCGGTGAATGCAGGTGGCATTATCGAGATTAAATATCTCGTCCAGTGGTTCGTATTTCTCGTAATAACGAGGTATTGTGGCTCTTAATCGCGAGGTAATAATAATAATAATAATAATAATAATAATATCGTATGGCCTCGGGTGCCGAGTGCTAGCTTTGTTATTTGACACCCAGAGGGTAGCTTGCATGTCGAATTTCGTTGCTGCTTGAAGCACTATGAAAGTCAAGGAGGTTAGATATCTAAGGTCCTTAAACACTATAGCGCTTTCTAGTAGAGAAATGAGGAACTTTGTGTTGGCGGAAACTCCCGAGATTAATTTTGCCATTATGAACACAGCCTACTGAATTCAAATGGGTTCTTTAACATGCCAACATCGTATGACATGCGTGTCGTAAATTTTTGCCACCTTTCAAAAATCACTTACCACGGTCAGGAGCGAACCTGCAAGCTTGGTGTTGGTAGATCGACTCGTTAACCACTCACCCACCGTGGCAAGCTATCGCGAGGTTATCGGTCACGTAAAACTACAAGCTTCAGCTTTTGCTTCTGTTTTGTCCACAAAGGAAGGTTTGAGAACCTGTGCATAGAGCACAATTGTTGCGACGCTCCAGGCCAGAGATGAGTCCTAGCCTCTTGTTTACTGCAGTGATGCTGCGCCAGTATTTGTGCTTGCTCTGTGTGTGTGACGCTACTTTTATTCGAAGGTCGCAAGCGACTTTACTACGGAGAAGCCTCAGGCAGAATGTGTGCATAAAAAGGGAAGTGAAGGAGCTTGGAATTCCTTTCTATTGAGTGTAGAGAAGTGGAAAGGAAGGAACCATGCTTACTCGCCCAAGGAACACGCTTCATTCCTCGTGCTAATTCACTTTCCTCGCTTCTCTGTCATCCACTAGTCCATTGGAAGTGTTGCTGTCTCAGACACAGTATCAGCAGTAGAGTGATAAACTGACAAATAATGGAGGCTTTCAACTATTAGGTGGTAATAGTAAGTTAATAATTATTATATACGAGGCACGCCCAGAAAGTAAGTTCCGTTTGGTAATAACATTAAATTGTGTACAGATACAGAAAAAGTATTTATTGCCCAACATTCTACACCTCTAAAACTACTTTTCCACATAACTGCCGAACTTTTGCAGGCATTTCATATTCATATTCATTCATTTATTTGCAATGGGGGGTGGGTCCCCCGGTGGCAAATTGTATATACATAACAAATAAATAATTATACATAACAATTCAATAAAAATTATACAACAATTGAACTGGAGTATTTACACAAATAGTCAGTCTTTTCTTAAACACACCTATATGTTTGGGAAAAGGCTCTAAGACTGCGGCAGGTAGAGAGTTCCAGTTATCAATGGCACGGTTTACAAAAGAATATTTACCATAATTTGTTCGCTGTGGTCGGCCCTTAACTTTGAAAGGATGATCGCTCCTACCCATGTAAGTGGGCTTTCCCAATCGTTTGCTAAGCTCACCCCATGCTGGTTGATTTGTATACGTGTTGTACCTAGCGCAGAGTCTAGATTTCCATTTGTCATAGCGTGGCACAAGTTTTTGGACACCTTCTTCATAGAAGTTTGCCGCCTGTGTCTTCAACCTGTTGGAAACATCATTTTCCGAGGTGTCAAGATTTGTTTCGGCTTAACCTTTGCTGAGGATGAAGTGTGCCTCCATTCCATTGATTGCTGCTTACTTTCAGGGGTGTCGTAAGAAACCCAAGTTTCATCTCCTGTGACTATCTGTGTCAGAAATTCTTCGCCGCCTTCATTGTAACGGGTCAAAAACTGAAGTGCACTACCCATACGTTTTGTTTTGTGTTGCTCCGTAAGAATCTTTGGTACCCAACGTCGTCAAAGTTTACGAAAGTTCAGTTTTTCGGTAACAATTTCATGAATTAGTGTTCGTGAGATTTGGGGAAATTCCATAGCGAGAGCACTAATTGTAAACCTGCGGTTTTCCAGGATCTTGTCATCAATCGCGTGAACCAGTTCTTCTGTAACCGCTGCAGCGGAACAACTAGTTGAAGACACAGGCGGCACACGTCTATGAAGAAGGTATACAAAAACTCGTGCCACGCTACGACAAATGCCTGCAACATTTCGACAGTTATGTGGAAAAGAAGTTTAAGGGTTGTAGAATTTTGTGCAATAAATAATTTTTCTGTATCTGCACACAATTTAATGTTCTTACCAAACGGAACTTACTTTCTGGACGTACCTCGTATATAATAATTTCACAAAGTCAAAGGCAACCAAATGGAGATGGTTCCAAGAAGACTTCATGCAAATTGGTGTTCCTGAAGATAACGTCCACGGTAGATTTGAATTTCGAGAAATAATTCGGAAACTACCAGGGGTTTAAAGTAGAATCCGAGCCCAGGAGACGGAGAGAGCCTCTTCCAAAAGCACGAAAGAATGCACTGATCGATGGATTTAATAAATACTGGGAGGATGTCAACGCCGGTAGAAGAAAAAGATCCTCGTGAGGCAGAACTGAAAAGATAGGCTAGCTTCCCACCTCAGCCGTACTAGAAGTGGTTTGCCGAGGTTAACATGCAGTCAATAGAGGCTCAATTCAATTCAATTCAAATAGAATATTAAAAAAACACATAAAAATTGTAATTAAAAAAGTAAAATTAAAATCAAAGTTATTTTAATGAAGATGAATTTGTTTTATCAATGAGTGTAGCTGTCACCTTGGAGGTCCGGGTTCGATTCCTGTACTGCCAATACATTTTAATTCTGGTCTGAGGGCTGGAACGAGGGAGACCCATCCTGGGAATCAATATTCATGCTTTCTAACTTCCACTCTTATCAAATACCGGGATGGTTCCTAATTTAAGGCCACGGCCGCCTCCTTCCTTCCCAATCCTCAAATGAATTACAAACTCACACATTAATACAGCCATCGCAATAAGTCAGGTTATCATACAAAATTTCACACACACCTAAGTACACGGGCCTAAATTAATGCGATGTCCAAGCCCTTCAAATTGAACAACATCAACAACATGAATCCTACATGTTATGGCCGTTAATCTTAAAATAAAATTTCATCCAATTCGTTAAATTTGTGAAATTCCTGTTAAATTGACGAATATGAATTTAAAGCAAATGTATCACTTTACGTTTTTTGGAAATTTTGCAAGACATTGCACAACGACAAAATAATATCTGGATCATTATTAACTACATACCAGTGGCGTATGGTCCAAATGGGACTGTGTGTTCAGCAAGACAGTTGTTTGCAGTGCTACTCCACGAGCAAGGTATTGTTTTTGTTTGAGTCTTCAGTTTCTTGACTGGATTGATGCAGATCTCCATGGTTCCCTGTCCAGAGTTAATAGTTTCATCTCTACATAGCTACCACACCTTATATCCGAGGCAATCTGTTTAACATATTCTAACCTTGGTCTAATTCTACCGTTCTTGTCCTCGACCCTTTCTCCCATAACTAAGTTAGCTATTCCCGGGTGTATTAGTATGTGTCCTAACAACCCATCACTTTTCTCCATTAGCAGTCACCAGAAACATCTCTCCTCTCCCACTCGTCTTAACACATCTTCATTTTATTACTCTATCTACCCATCTGATCTTCATCGCGGGTTCAAACCCGGCCGAAGTCGTCGGATTTTAGTGTTATAAATCCATCAGTATGCCTTCCTTCGGAGGGGATGTTAAGCCGGAGGTCCCATGTCATAGATTTATGGCATGTTAAGGAACCTTCCACTACTGTAATTACACCTGTGTGAAGCTAAATTATAGTTAAACATTTGACAAACGCTCGTAGGTTCCTACGTTCATCGCCACGAGCCGACTGCGGTGGCGTCTGGTAAGCAAGTTCTGAACTAGTAGTCGTTGACGGTGGCGTTTGGCGGCAAAAGTAGGAACTACTTGAAAAAATCAATGTCTGCAGTCCTTACTTGAATTGAAAACAGAAACACACACTAATACAGCCACCACAATTAACACTGGTTATCAGACAGATTCTACACACACCCAAAGTACACGGGGCTACATGACCGCGTTGTCGCAGCCTCTAAACTAAGGAACCAACCAATCAACATCTGATCTTCATCATTCTCCTGTAACACTACATTTCAAACGTTTCTATTCTCCTCTTTTCTACTGCTCCAACAGTCGAAGTTTCACTTCCATAAAGTGCCACGCCCCAGACAAAGGCCTTCAAAAATGTATTTCCAATACCTACATCTATATTTGATGTCAACAGATTACATTTCTGAAGAAATGCTTTCTTTGCCTGAGCCAACTTATTTTTGATATCCTCTTTGATTCGTCAATCACTGGTTATTTTGCTTCCTAAGTAGTAGAAGTCTCCTACTTCCTTTAGCTTTTCATCTGCCAATTTGATGTCCATTGGTGTTTCTGATTTCTTTCGGCTGCATTCCATTATTTTACATTTACAGGTACAGTAGAGTCTCGCAAACTCGGCACTCGGTAACTGGGCACTCCGGATTTCTCGGCCACCCTGACAGGAGCAAAAAATTATGATATTTGTTTGTTTTTGTGTTCCCGCACAAAGCGTTATTATGTTTTCTTTCGTCTTCTCCATCAATGGAATTATCGACAGTTAAATACGACGCGAAACAAGTTGACCTACTGTACATAGTAGGAAGAGTAACGACGACCTGATAAATACAGGTAGGCTACTGTACAGTACTGTAAATGCACAAACTGTTGGCAGTAACAAGTAAACAAACGTTTCTCGCGCTGAGCGTTGTATTTATTTGATTGCGCATTCTCTACAATTCTGTTTTTTCGCCGTCTTCGTGCCTAGGCTTCAAGAAACAGGTTTCAAAGCGAAAAGCAAAAGAATTTTACTTACATTTTTGCACACAAAAAAGTAAATGGTAATTTTCATTAAATGAAAAAACTATTTGCCTACGGGAATTGTTTTGTACATAACTGTACAGTGTACATATTATAAAAATAATTTGTAGGCCTAGTTTTTCTAAGTTTTTCTTCTATAATTTACAGTAATTGTTTTCATTGATTTTTATGCAGTACAATACTGAACTATAAATTCAAGTACTGTAATTGTACTATTTTGAATAATATCACTATGAAATTTGAGCTAATTGCAGAAAGTGAAGAAGACTTACAAAAGATCCTGAGCAAGATGGACAAAATACTGGAGGAAGAATTTAATATGAGAATAAATACAAATAAAACAAAAAATTTGGTCTGCAGTAGACATGGCGAAAACCAGACATCAATAGAGTTAAGAAATGAAAAGATACAAGAAGTGAATGAGTTTAATTATCTGGGAAGTAAAATAACGAATGGTGGAAGAAGCAGCAGAGAGATATTAAGTAGGATTGCCCACTCCAAGAACGCTTTCTATAAAAAGAAGAACCTATTTACTGCAAGGAACATAAGTCTTGATGTAAGGAAACTAATGTTGAAGACCTATGTATGGAGCGTCGCGCTATATGGCAGCGAATCTTGGACAATCGGAGAGAGAGAGAGGAAAAGACTACTAGCATTTGAAACCTGGTGCTATAGAAGGATTATGAAAGTCAGTTGGAAAGAAATGGTCACAAATGAGGAAGTCTTTAGAAGAGTGGGAGAGAGAAAATGCTTCCTTAAATATTTAAAAAGAAGAAGGAATCACCTCGTGGGCCACATACTGCGACACAATGGATTGATTAAGCTTATAATCGAGGGAACAGTAGATGGCAAGAATAGTAGAGGAAGACCCAGACTGGAGTACATGAGTCAAATACTGAAAGATATGGGTTGTGGCTCATACTGTGAACTGAAGAGGTAGACTGAGAGACGGGAAGAATGGCGAGCTGCTGCCAACCAGCCTCACGGCTGTTAACCACAGAGAGAGAGAGAGAGAGAGAGAGAGAGAGAGAGAGAGAGAGTAATTGTAGTGGCTTAATCGTTTTAAAACTTATGTTTCTGTTAAAAACAAATAAATGTCCTGTGTTGCATTACTTTTAAACTAAAACAAACAGGTTATTTCTTCTTTTTAACACACTTCCCGATAACTCGGCATTTTCGCGAACTCGGCCACCTTAGGCCGAGTTTGCGAGACTCTACTGTACATCGGTCCTGGATTGACCAAGCAAAGCGTTACGAAATCTAGGCCATTATGCTTCAATTCAAGGACAATCATTGTAACAGACGTTGATGCCTCAATGCATATGATATTTCCGCAGCTGCTCGATAGGTTAATATATTCATATTCAGCTAATTTTAACACACAAATCCAGGGGAGGTGGTAGGCCTATCACTTTAGTTGCAATGCTAATTGTACCTATTTTAGGTACACTTTTTGTGAAAACTATGAATAATATCACTATGAAATTTGGTGCACACACGGCTTAAGGGCTTTTGTGACTACGGTCGTTTCTAGAAGTTGAATAACAACCCGACTGTTTTTTTTAACGGACATCTATTTTTTATTGTAACACATTGTACCCAAATGAAATCAACAGTTTTTAAATAATTAGGTTCAAAAAACACGAAATGTGTAAAATCATCAATAGTAGCCTCTAGGTGATATAAATGCATGCTTATATGCCTAGTAGTATCTGAAATACTGGTACATTTTCGTTAAGAAACCTCGAATGGAGAAAATGAAAAGAACGAGTTGAGATTACCATAATGTATACCAGCTCCATATTCTGAATCAGCATCTTCCCTAGACCTCTTCCGGCTTCGCTGCGCATTTCAAGATTCTTTGGAGATATCAGAATCATCCAGGTCAGACTTTTTCTCCTCATATCAATTTCTTACCGACAGCAGTGGTTTCTCTCGCTAAAACACAGCGTTTGGTCATGAGGCCAAGCTCTCTGCTGAATCGGTAGACCCGTGGGCTTGAGCCCCGTCGTCAGCCGTCCTTGAAATAGTTTTCCGTGGTTTCCCCATTTTCAACACCAGGGAAATGCTGGGACGGTACCTTCTGACAGCCAATGGCCGCTTCCTTCCACATCCTTGCAAAATTTCATTCATCTTCATCCATTCCATCTCTCATTCCGACACGCAGGTCACCCACGGGCTTCGACTAGAAAGACTTGTACTTGGCCTCCCAGGAGGCCACACGGAAATAAAAAAAAGAAGAAATCAATTTCTTGAAATGTACGGAGGGTTTTCACTCCTTTCTCGATCCCTAATTGCAGCATTACTTTCATCCTTCCAGCACATCCCTCATTGAAAGTAACTACAGCAATGCAAATTGATCGATATCCAACAAAAGCTGTTTTTTGGAACCCTACTTCATACGACACTGCTGAATGGTTCATTAGGGTCCCGAGTTCGACCAGGCGAACATTTATGAAGTAGTTCTGGATCAGCAAGTCTCCTAAATAAAGGCTTTACAATGTCAATTATTTGTGCAGGTAGGGAATGATTGCCACCACGTGTCGTGTAATTACAGTAAATGTCACAGCTTCCAAATGATTTTCTCTTTGAAGAACTTACATAGGTGCATGGTCCTACATGTGAGTCTTGTAACCAAACACTTCCTTGATTAACACTTGTATTTACATAATTTTCACTAACTATGATATTCTTATATACAGGCGGCTTCGGTGGCGTAGTCGGTAGCATGCTGAGCTTCTATGCCCAAGATAGCGGGTTCAAACCCGGCCGAAGCCGTCGGATTTTTTAAGAGCGTTATAAATCCCTCAGTATGCCTTCCTTCGGAGAGGAAGTAAAGCCGGCGGTCCCATGTCATAGATTTATGGCATGTCGAAGAACCTTCCACTAATTACAGTACACCTGTGTGAAGCTAAATTGGATAGGTTAAGAATGTAAACAACGCTCTTAGGTTTCTACGTTCGTTGCCAAGAGCCGACTGCGGTGGAGTCTAGTAGCAAAGTACTGAACTTGGCCTAGTAGTCGTTGACGCTTGGCGGTAAAAGTAGGAACTATTAGAAAAGTTATAAGTTGCAGTCTGTACTTAAATTTAAAAAAAGTCCTCTCGGCCGGAAGGCGGAGGTAGATTTCACCGGACAAACTTGGGGATGGGCGAAAATAGGCAGAATATGCAGGTTTTCGTAGAAGGATCAGACCTCATTTATTGCGAGAAATTATTTTATAATTGGAGATTAATTAACTTTGTTTTTCGTCATTTTATGCATATTTTAAACATTTTATTGTCTTATGATGACGGTAACCTTCTTGTCATTTGGAGTCCTTTTTTATACTTGTGGTCACACTGTCCTTATGCAAGGTTTCGACACTGATGTGTAACTATGTAACGATCTGTTACTTCTTCACGCAAAATTATATCTCCCGCAGAGATTTTGGTTGGTTCCTCAGTTTAGGGGCTGCGACAACGCGGTCATGTAACCCCGTGTACTTTGGGTGAGTGTAGAATCTGTCTGATAAACGGTGTGAATTGTGATGGCTGTATTAGTCTGTAATTCAGGTAAGGACTGCAGACGGTCAATTTGAAGCAGTAGTTCCTAATGTTTCTACCAGATACTACCGTCAACGACACCTAGCTGTGAACTTGGCTACTAGATGCCACCGCAGCCAGCAACAAACGTTGGAATTTCCCCTCCAAAAGGAAAGCATACTGAGGGATTTTTAGCGCTCTTAGAAAATCCGACGACTTTGGCCGGCTTTGAACCCGCGACCTTGGGCTTAGAAGTTCAGCATGCTACCAGTTACGTCACCGAAGCCGCTTCACCCTTAGTCAGATGGAAATCTGAATCTGATCTCGTGCAAGTGCGTTGTCATGGCAACGTCTGATGGCTCATCCCTCATCCATTTAGTAGTGTTGCCATGGCAACCACTGAGAGCTCTTGGCATTTTCTTATAATTCCGAAATAATTTTTCTCATCACTTGGCGTAATGGTGGGTCATATCAGAAATTCTTTCAAACAAAAGTTTTAGGTAATTATTAGGGGAATATTGTCCATTTTGTACGGTTTTGATATTGTGCCTATTAAGTGAGATATGATTAATGTTTCCCGAAAAACCCACTTTTTCCCACCCCTTTGGTCAATGGTTGGTGCTATAAAAAAACTCTTCAAACATAAACTTTTGGGATTTATCCGACACATAGTATGAACTTTGAATGGATTCGATATTTCATATATTAAGAGAGTTATAGCAATATTTCACTTTTTCGAAAAAAAGCCTCCATTTTCACCCTCCTTCGACCGATTTAGCCCAGTAACGAACTAGACCGAGATTTTATAGGTATACATATTCGGTAAAAAATTCAAAGTGATTGGTGCAAAATTACGGCAGTTATCGTGTCCATAAGAAACTGATATACATATATACTAGAAGACCCGTGCTGCTCCGCAGCATTCACTTCAACAATCCTACATCACTTCTGTCCATATGACATTTGCATGTCTTCATGCTAGTGACCTGAACAGACATTTACGGTACCGTCGCTTTTGGGTAAATGATCAAGTAGACTAATGAGTTCAAATGTGTGGGTGTCTGCCTGTCCTCCGTGTGTGTGTCCCACTATTTACCCTGCGTAAGCTTAAAAGGCGCACGGACGTCAGGCCAAGGTGAACAGCTAACTCCAAACACATAAGCTATACTCTTCTCTGAAGAATTAACTCGACACGACTCTGCAGTTTGATGCTGGCTGAAGCTAGGGTGATAGGTCGCTCGCAAGCTCGCAAACTCACTCTGAAGCTAGTAATTTAAATTTCCACTGAATGGAGATTGCTGGAAGAAATGAAAACGTAAAAGCACTTACAGTGGTCGATGTGGGAGCTGTCACGGACTTTCTTGCTGAACAATTCTCAGAGAATATCGATTTTTTTAAAAGACACATGGACGTTAGGTTTTTCTTCAACTCAATTCACTGAAATCGTAAATGCTCGGCTTCTTTTGGTCATAAATACATGTTTTTCTACCTAATCCTTCATCGAGAAATCCTTTACAGAATGGTGAAAAACGAATCAAAATCCATCAAGTTGCTCTCGAGATTACCCGCTACATCCAAGAATTGGGAACTTTGTTTTATACTAAGTAGATAGAGATATCCACACAATTTAAGGCTACAGCTCTACAATTTGGTGTTCCGTCTACTTATGATACCGATGGTAGCCTATAAATTTAAAATAAAATATTCTCCTATATTTGAATTTAGAGATGTAACTCTTGGGTAACCTATAGAGGTGTGCAAATTAATTGAATTGAATAAAATAATTTTAATTAGCCGTAATTACTTTTATTCAAAATCATTTTATTGACCAACTTTTTGTTGTTGTCCTACTTAGTAGTTTCCTCTCCCGTGGAATTACACCTTTTCCCATAAGGAATTGCGTCTGGAAACTTTCAGATTATTGGATTCCGAGGGATATCTGAGCTGGGTCAATTTTCATTTTTTCATTGACTTTAGAATTCAAGTCAGGTGATTTCAATGCATAGTTCATGAATCTTTGAATAGTTCAATAGCGTTCATCAGTTAAAAGACCCCAAATCCTTCCGCTCTAAATTCACACGTTAAGTAGAGTGAAGTAATAAAAACGAAACGTGTGACATTTCGCATTTGCAAGGCTCCTCTGTTGGTGGAAATTCTAAAAAATCATTTTAATTTGAGTTTCTTAAATGAAAATATAATTAGGAGTCTTGGTTAATCATTTGAAGTAATTTCATCGCCTTGTAAATATACTTAGTGCATTAAACCGTGAAAAGTAAAAATGCAATTTGGAAAACTGACATCGAATTTAATAATTTGCACATCTCTGTAAAGACAGCTATCGCCTCCACCCCTACAGATAGAATAGTAACTAAAGGCGATTGATGAGAAATGAAAAGATAACTCACACAGAAGGAATTAATATTTATTAAGCTGTAAATTTGATTGAGTATATCTTTGTTATAGAACTGAGGGAATGAAATAACAGGATGTAGGATAGTAATCACCGATGTAGGACAATAGTATTTTCTTTACCATTGCCACAGGACAGTTATCGTATTAGGGATGCGGACGTCCTTGTATAATTGTTATTTAATCTGTGCCCCGTTTGCTGAGGTCTGTGCTCCTCCGCAACATTCGTTTCAAAATTCTAATAGTACTTCCATTGTACATTTGCTGTTCGCTTGCCTTTTGGTTCTATTTGAACTTTGATGTCATGAAAGGATTTTGCTCGTGATAGTGTGGCATACAGTAAAGTTGTCCGTGGCTAAACACCGGTTGAGGTAAATAAATGCCTACTTGATATAGTGTTTGACCTTGAGCTTTATTGATAGTTATACAAAAAGCCAAACGTACTGGAAACTGCCTCCTTTTGAAGGTAAAAGGCATAGAAGTATGTGATGGCGTAAGGTCAAGGCGATGGAGTAGGACATTGTTTCCAACATTTACGCCAGTAATAATTTCCAGGTGTAAGCAATTGTCATGCATCTTCCAAACCAACAGTCTAGTACCGTTCAACAGACCTTGGGTAACATTAATATTTCTCAACAAAATCACAATTGAGCCTTCTTTTAGTCGAAGAATATGAGGTGGCAATCCACTTATGCCTATGCTGTCTAAAAATTCTATTGGGAATTGTAGAAGTTCACTCTCATCTTCGGTAATCAAACTATTCTCACTGATGTAAGTTCTCGATGCTCCTGGGATTAGGTCTAAAACTTTGTCATCGATTTCTTTACAATGTTAATGTTTAGGTGCTAAAATCGCTATTTTTGAAAAGAGAGAAATATTTTCAGCGTGGGACTAATTCTGAATTTTCTCCATCGACGTGAGGGTATTCACCGTTACCAATTTGTATGAAGAAGTTTGCAAATTCACGTTGATCTGTATCCGCTCGCATATTTTTGTTGAATTTAAAAATTTTGAATAATGGCCACAGAGGAGAGAACCTTACTGACATTTGGACTGATGCTGCTTTAGATGCGTGAGGCACAACAGGCAATACCTGCCTAAAATCTCCACCTAATATGATAATTTTCCACCGAACGGCACGTCGTTATTCATAATGTCCTTGAGCAACCGATTTACACACATCAACGCGTGCTTATTAGCCATAGAGGCTTCATCCCAGATGATAAGTTTTGCTGAACGAATATAAAAAGCTTCCTTGCTGTTAACTTTTATTCCTGGTACAGAACTTTCATGTAAATGTAGAGGTAACTTGAACTGGCTGTGTACAGTAGTAACATTGATGCAATATCAGTCCATGCAACAAAAACTACATTTAACCCCAAATTTGTGCAACTGTGAATCAAGCATTGGTAAAGAAATGTTTTCCCGGTGCCCCCTAGACCGTCAATGAAATATGCATTACTCATCCTTTCATTGCTGTTTTGTACTAACCCCAAAATTTCTGTTATTATAGTCGTTTGGTTTCCATTTGCTTGGTTTATCAACCGACTTAATTGATCCTCATTAAGTTTTGGATAATTCATTGGTAAATTTGTCTGAGGGAAATTATCAATAATTGCTGGCAATTCGAGAGAAGTAATGGGAAGACCATGGAGCTTTAATGTATTAGAAATATGTATAATAGTGAACTGATATGCAATGTTAGGTTCGTGAAACTGCAGATAATCTTCTGATAATGAATTCTTGAAAATGTCCCATAACTATCTTACATTTGAAGGCGTCTGAAAGATACATGTGTAAGAAAACAGTTGTCGTAACTAAGAAGGCATCTGAAATTGTGACGCTTCTGCCAAACAACGCTGCCATTCAGAATCGTCAATCAGCAAACCTCGCTCCTTAGCTGATTCTTTAAAAGTAGAATAGACAACTGCTTTGTATGTTCGTAGATTCTGGAAGCTGGTAGCACCTATGACGTGAAGCAATAACAGGCGTAAATAATACCTTTCTGTTTCCGTAGGCGAAACATTTAACATTCTGCCTATAGTTTTTGAAACATTTTTTCTTTTTTGCCACTGGCAGTTGCTCTTATTCCAGACGTAATGTACTGGTGTTTCAGGATATACATACGGACTTCTGGCTTGCGAATCTTGATTTAACTTGGACCACGCTTGTAATTCCGTGTTGCGCAACTGTGCTTGAAGTAAAATATCAGGAGCGTTATCGTTTTTAAAATAGATATTTTGCAAGTTTGGCAAGTGAACTGGTAATCGCACGATAGAATGTGACTCTTCATGCATGTCAAATGAAAATATCCTGACTGCGGCTTCTGTTGGACCAACATATCTAGCATTTAGGAAAGAAGTAATTTCATCGTAGTTCACCGTTTCGCCTTCAGGACATATTTTAACAATGCAGCAGTCATGACCTTTATACACATACTTGTGGATTTTAATATATAAGATATTTGTGGATGTATTTAACACTCCGAACACTTGAGCATATTTCAACATTAATATGAGCTTGCACGTAAAGTAAAAGAAATGGATTGTAGGGAACAATGAATCGACTATCGACTTCAATGTCAATGCGTCGAATTGTTTTTATAATAATCCGTCCATTATTTCTTCTCTTATACGAAGGATAACCATTGGCATTATATTTGGTCTCTTCCTGAAACTGTTAAGGGAAATCTTTCTTACTTACGCCATCTTTCATACAGACTGAAGCAGGATTCAAAGATCCGCGAGGACCATGTACCATATGACGCCTTACCAACTCGTATAGCGCTTCATCCTCGAGATCTGGTATTTCGGCTGACACCACACTGTCAATGTCAGATATTTCTCGAAACTTACAATCTTCCGTTAATGTTAAGAGTAAATGGATGTGCGGGAGACCTCGTTTTTGAAATTCCACTGTATATAGATATGCTTTTACCGAAAATTTCCTTAACATTAATCAATCGTAGCAATTCCTTTACTTTGCAATGGAAAACTCTCACTTCAATATCAGGTCTATTATTAGCCGTTTCCCAGAGATGAATGCTGTTAAGTATTTCTGGCCAGCCCGAATTATAGGTGAACGTCATGAATAAATCTGGCTTTCCAAACTTCCTCACTTTCGCCATCGTATCCTGATAATTTTGCAATATTTTCCTTGGGCTACCTGTAAAAGAAGATGGCAAAACTACAATACGACCGACTCTGAGATTTTCATATTCTGCTCGTACATGCAAGGCGTCTGCTAAACCGGCATATGTATCAACTCGTAACTTCGTTTGTTGATGACGTATATATTTTAACCGGTCACCTTCCATACGACAGTAGTAATCCACGAATAAATATCCATTTTGCAAACTTGAGCAGCGACAACTAACTCAACATGACCTCCATGAACACCATTCATAGACATATACATTTTGTAATCATCGCTCGTATTGATAGCAGTTTCGTACATATCGCTGTTGCCAACAATAAAGGAAGAATAATTATTCCACTTGTCTGTATCATGTTTTACAATTCGCTTTCTATCCTGTGTAAATAAACTCTGATTGTTGTACACACAATACGCTAATGACCTGAACAGACAATTACCGTCACCTTTAATCTTTATATTTGTAATTGAGTGTCGCCTCTCATTCATCATAATATGATTCATTGTACTGATTGAGCACACAACCTATAAGGACGAATGATGAAACGAAAAGAAGAGAGTATGTAGCTGGTGCGATCAAAGACTATATAACAGAAAGATCGGATACACAATACAAAATGGCGGTTCCAACATTCGACTGTAGCGGCATCTTCGTGAAATTAGTTGTCTTTCGTATACAGTATTTGTTGTAATTCAAACAGATGTTGACATGAAAGTGTCATTAGCATAATGACTGCTGATTGTGCATGAGCATTTCAGTCTCAAAATAATCCATTCTTTGAGAAGTTTTAATAAAATTATGTGCACAGAATCCCCTTCTACTTATTGCATGGATACATGCGACATTAGCGCCCGAGTGGAACAGGTAGAAGTTAACGATACCATGTATGGATACATGCGTCGTTAGCGCCTGAGTGGATCAGGTAGACGTTAACGATATCATGACGTAATTAGGGCACTCTCTGTTAATATCAAGTTAGATTTATTACTGGGGCGGCGGTGAATATCATGATACGGTGATAGTCGTTCTCGCTTAGCGACAATATGTCCGTCAAGTCATTCGAATATTCCATTTTCGTGAGACCTTGAAGGAATTAATATTCGCTATTATTTTAGTACCCGAATGATTTAATCATTTAAGTTGGGTATCAATCGACGGTGCTTGACGGGCATTACATTTTAAGACAACAAATATCGTCGTAGCGCAAATACTTCCCGAGATATTTCAGTTTTAGTAAAGGGTGAAATTTTTTGAAAACTATTTTAATATATAATATATATATATACATAAATTATATATAAACTTTTGAACTGAAGGGGGTTTTGGGGTCTGGGGGATGTGAAACGCGAAGATATGTCGAAATTTTCCGGAAGTCGAAACATGGTACCCATTGCAATAGTTAGCTTTCTAATGAAATCTACCTAAAAACAGATAACACACACTAATACAGTCATTACAATTAACACCGGTTATCAAACAGATTCTACATACACCCAAAGTACTTGGGGCTTCATGACCGCGTTGTCGCAGCCCCTAAACTTAAGAACCAACCAACCATTCTTATATACACCTTTATTTGTAGATAAGACTTATCTACCAGGACGTCCTTTTTGACCTTATCGACTTAAAAAGCTGATTTCTGCGTAGGCATATTGAAGACTTGTCAACAGCACGTTTTCACACGAGGAGAACAAAATAGCGGGAATGTGTGACACAGGCTAGCCCAACAGAAACAACTAAAACAAGTAAAAATTCTGTTAGGTGTTCAACAACATTACTTTCGCCTTAGGAACTAAAATATGATTGTAGATTTAAACTCAGACTGAAAATGGGCCCTAACCTCGAGTACCAATTAGTCATTTAAAATTATTGTTTTTGAGGGCGTTAAGAATGATTGTCAACAATCCTCCTACTCTTAATAATAATAAATAGACACTTCAACGTTTAAAAATCCACAGTAAAAAGTATGTTAATTATTGAACCAGAAGGGAGGGGGGTACCACCTCCCCTTAATATATACGTATTTAGCTAATTAGCTAATCCATGTCATGGTCATTGTCGTTATCCCGTACTCTCAAAAGGAGCTTCTTGAATTCCTCGTAGAAAAAGACTAAATTATTATGAGGAAATAGTTATTCTCTTTGGCACTAATGGTACGCAAATGACTCTCAAAAGTGCCTTTGAGTTCCCTGTAGGAGGAGATGGCTTTGATAGACTATTACGGGGAAATGCCGATCTTTTTTGCAATAATAAAATGCAAACGGCTATTACCGCTAGTGATTATGAGTCCATGACGTCACCAGCGTCAAGCAAGTATAATATTCTCAAGTTTGGTGAGAGTGGAAAGAGAAGGACCGTAGGATTGTGTTTGCTATTAGTTGCCGGCATGGGAAACCATAAACTGGATCTATCAACTGCTTGTTCAGCGTATACTGGGATTCCCCCTGCCATACCACTTGTTCATAACACCTAGTTCTTGAAGAAGGTAGAGTGGTATTTTTTTTTTTTTTTTTTTTTTTTTTTTGTCGTGTAGCCTCCTGAGAGGCCGAGTGCAGGTCTTTCTAATCGACGCCCGTGGGCGACCTGCGCGTCGGGATGAGAGATGGAATTGATGAAGATGAATGAAACTGGGCAAGGATGTGGAAGGAAGCGGCCGTGGCCTGTCAGAAGGTACTGTCCCAGCATTTGCCTGGTGTTGAAAATGGGAAACCACGGAAAACCATTTCAAGGACAGCCGACGGTGGGGCTCGAACCCACGCGTCTACCGAGTCAGCAGAGAGCTTGGCCCCTTGACCTAACGCAGCGCTTTAGCCCGCGCAGCCACTACTGTCGGTAGAGTGGTATTCATTGTCTAGCAATGGGCTTAGGAAATGATGGCGTGAAAGTCTGTTACTAATTGAACATCTGATTTCTTGGAAGGACTAGAGCAGTGTTTCTTTAGCGCACTGTGTAAGCAGGAGCGTTGCCGAGTAACTTGCGATAGTATTCGCCAGTCAATAGATCGTCGGGGATGTATTCAATCTTCATCTTTTATATCCCTCAAGCTATCCCTAAAGAAGAAATTCTATCTCGTTTCTCTCGAATACCGGTATATTTGAAGCTGTTTCCAGTTGAGAGGCACGATATGAAGACCACTGAATGTATTTCAAAAAATAGGGTGTTCAGTAACTTATGACACACAAGTTATACATGATAATATCGTCCCACAGTAAGAGACGTGCGTGGGGATAATAATATACTTTAACAACAAACTCTCAAAGAAATAACATATTTTGCAGTCTTGCAAATAAGGAACATGTTTCACAACGATCTGTCAAAGAAGGAATACATTCGACAACAAGCCCAGAAAGAAGAAACACATTTAACAACGAGCTCTCAAAGAAGGAGCACATTTATCTGCGAGCTCACAATAAGGAACAGGTCACTTAACAACGGCTCAAAGAGAAAGAACACATTTAATAATGGCTCAAAGAACACCTTTAACAATGGCTCAAAGGAGTCATTTAATAAATGCTCAAAGGGAAAGAACACACATAACAATGGATCAAAGAGAAATAAAAAAATTAACAACGGTTCAAAGAGAAAGAACACACTTAACAACGTCTCAAAGAGAAAATACACACTTAACTACGGCTCAAAGAGAAAGAACACATTTAAAAATGTATCAAAGAGAAACAACATATTTAACAATGGCTCAAAGATAAAGAACATATTTAATAACGGCTCAAAGAAAATAAACACATTTAACAACGGATCAAAGAGAAAGAACATATTTTACAACGAGATTACAAACAAAAAGAGATACGAGTCTTACAGGAGTCGCATATGAAGTGTAACATCTGACATGTTATCCTACTATGAAATTGAGATTTCATAGATACATGCAATGGCATGTATGTGAAGTCATCTGACATCATGTAATCCTACTCGTATACTACACAGCTTGGCCATTCCTAAAATGTTAATTTACGCTCCGTTTCCATACTAGTACTACAGTATGATGAATGTAGGGCTAATAGATTGAATTGGAGATATGCTACTGTCACACTTGTTTGAACAAACATCACATATTATATTGTAAATAAATGAAACCATAGTCTCTAGCCTGTCTATAGACTACTAGAAATAATGTTCAATACAATCAAATTTCCCAAATCCTGCTTGGTGCAAACTATTGTACTTAAAATTAGATAAATCGTAATTTCATGTAGATTCTGTTAAAATGACGCATAATGTTATGATAGATATCGTTTAAATCGATAATTCGGGTTCGAACCTGAGATCTCATGATTCAAAGACCAAGATGCTATCCACGCAGCCATTGCAACCACAGATATTTAGAGTACAAGACAGGTACTCATTTTCACGTGCCGGTAATAATATGGAAGTATTTTTTATGCTCAATATTTTTCTTTTTTTCGATAATGTTCCTGCGTGGAATTGAGTTTTAAATTAGTTATGAATACGCCTACTTGACAGTAAAGGGAATTCCTATAGTGGTCTATGAAAGGCTAGCCCAGTTTCCGTATAAAACATCGATATATATTACATTGATCACTGCATTACCGCAATATGGGTTAATATCTGAATAGCCATTGTGCAGAAACATAACACCGGCTTTGCCGACTAGTTACAATGTTTCATATTAAAGCATTTCACCCTTTAAATACTGATACGAAGCCTATTAACATGTGGTTTGTGTTTCAATCAGTTGACAGCAGAGTTCGCATGTGCGTTTACCGTTCAGTATGAAAGTGTTGAGCAAAGTAACTCGGGGAGTGGATGCCCATCACTTTTATTCAGAGATTGGAGAACAGACTCTTAATAAATCATAATTGTTTTCATCAAATCTGATATAATGAATATTTTTACACCAAAGAACGACAACTTGTAGATGATTTATTGTAGAAATATCTGTAATGGCGCCTCCAAACCTTGAAGTAATCCGTATGAGATATACATTCCACAAGGTATCTTACACACTTCCGTCCGATCCACTTCCGTACCATTCTTCAAAACCACTCCCACAAAAATATCCAGCAAGCGAGTGGAAAGATGTTACACATCAAAAATTAAGAACAGACTCACACAGAGAGAGAGAGAGAGAGTGAGCACAATGCACATTAACGATGGGGCTCATGAAGAAACAATACATCTGGCAGCAAAACTAGAATTGAACACATTTCACAACGAGATTGAAAAGTAAACCCTGCAATAAAACATGTATGTTTGTTTCTATACATTCTGTCTGGATTAAACCACCGTCAGGGCGTGGTGGCTCAGCGGTCTAGCTGTATGCCTCTCACCAAGGCGGTCCGGGTTCGATTCCCGGTCAATGCATGTGAGATTCTCGAAGTGAAATGCCATGTCCTGTGGTTCGGATTCCACGTAAAAAGGAGGTCCCGTGGCTCATGATCTCAAGATTAACGGTCTCGTTAAACTACAAGCTTCCTTTCCTTTTCAAACCACCGTCAATATCACTTCCACCGTTAATACAGATTATTGCAATTTACTTCGTTTCAGCATGTCAGTTATTTAATGAAAAATAATTCTCCCCGAACTAAGGGGATGCTATGATGAGAGTATTAATATTTCCCTGTTGTATACACTTTTGTTTTTTGTCATACAAATATGACTCCCTCGCTCATAACATAAATCTAATGACAATGCTCTTCATGAGACAGGTAAAACACATTCTAATAAGCTCAGGATTGTAGTAGGCTACATTAATTTACTACCGACAATCATTCACGTTTTTTTTTTTAGCGTATGGCTTTTAGTGCCGGGAGTGTCCGAGGACATGTTCGGCTCGCCAGTTTTGTAGCTGCTTCGAGACGGACACCCAATGGGTGAGCTACAAGTACCGTTGGGGAGGAAAGTTGGAAGGTCGAGGAGTTGGAAGGTAGCGGCTGTGGCCTATAGTTAGGGACCAACCCTGGCATTTGCCTGGATGGAAGATGGGAAACCACAGAAGACCATCTTCAAGGTTGCCGGCGGGGGGATTTAAACCACCTCGCCTCCCGGATGTGAGCGACTGCCAGCAGTCATGCCGTAACGACCACGGCTAACTCACCATTTGATCTGTATATCGGTGTCATTGCCACGCTATATTACCTGTCCAATAATGGCAATACATTATTTTTCACTTATCTACTTTGTGATTACAAACTAAATGTCATAGATCGCCCCAGGAGGCGCACCGTTAGAGTTGAACTCATAGGTACGGATGTAAGCGACATAAAATGAAATGCGCACTCTTTCACGAGATGTGGGTGCCCTCCTGCACTCATTACATAGGACACACACAGAGATGACGTCACTCACTGTCTGTACAGTCTCTGTAGAATAAAATACACACAGCAGTCTGTCAATTTATACTTTCAGTCCGTCAACACGCTATTTGCCCAATATGATTACACTATTTGTAATCATACGGTAGTATTAATATTACAGAAGTGTGCAAATTATTGGACTCGATGCTAGTTTTCCAACATTTCAATTTTAGCCAACTTTCGATTTTTGCAAAAAATGAAAGTAAACTTATGAGATCAACACAGGGCCAAAAATTGTGTGTCTATCTGTGTGTATATATATGTGTGTGTACCCCTATCAATTCAAACACGGTGAAGCCGAATTGAACGAAATTTGGCACAGAGGTAGCACTAACAAAGGGCACCTCAGTGCCATGTTTTATATCGCCGCCATCTTGACGAAACCGTAATGGCGACCACCCAAATGTTCAAAGCTTAAAATCAAATTACGACTATCCTAATCATCTGATCTCTACCAAATTTTCAACAAGTGGATATCGTGTCGGTCTACTAACCCCAAGACTGCAGGTTCGCTCCTGGCCGTGGTAAGTGATTTTTGAAAGGCGGCAAAGAATACGATACGCATGTCATACGATGTTGGCATGTCAAATAACCCATTTGAATTCAGTAGGCCGAGTTCATAATGGCAAAATTAATCTCGGGAGTTTCCGCCAACACAAAGTTCCTCATTTCTCTACTAGAAAGCGCTATAGTGTTCAAGGAGCTTAGATATCTAACATCTAACCTCCTTGACTTTCATAGTGAAGGAACAACGAAATTCGACATGCAAGCTACCCTCTGGGTGTCAAATAGCAAAGCTTGCACCAGGCACCCGAGGCCATATGATATTAGTCTATTCTTATTATTATTATTATTATTGAAATTGTGACTGATTTAAATTTATTATTTTAGTTTTATAATTTGTACACCTCTGTATTCACTGAAAGGGGGGGGGGGGGGATTTATAAATACGCGTTTCGACCGTCTTGTATAATAAAAATAATAATTATAAATATTTTCGATAGTATTAAGAGCGATCCACCAAAAGTCAATAAATTCAGTACTAGAAGTTCTTTATTGATGTACGAGTTTCAACCACCTAGTGCCGTACTCGCAATTACTAACCGCTTATCTCACTTGTCAAATATTACGGATTATTATTATTTCGTATGGTACAAATGATCTACATATATATACAAATATCTAAATAACAATCAAAAAAGAACATCAAGGCTCTTCAACCAGGAAAGCGCTGGAGCTGAAGCTTTCATGAACTCTTCCCATTCGCCTGCAAAACTACGCTGTGGGCACTCCCGAATGATGTGGTACATGGTCTGTTCTTGAGCTCCGCTGTCACAAGCTGGTGATTCTAGCCAACCCCATTTGTGTAGCATTGCCTTGCACCTTCCGTGACCAGTTCGAGCACGATTTAGTTGGCACCACGTAGCTCTTGGTAGATCAATTCCTGGGATATGCTGGGAAGGATCATCTAAGTGGATTTGGTGAGGTGAAGAAAAATCTCTCCACCTTTCCTTCCAGATTTTGCTGATGTTGTAAGGCTCTGGCTGTTTAATAATGTCATCACTCCAAATAGGATTCCTAGATTTCAGGCGCATGGGTGGAGGATTACTCAGTACTGAGTGAACCGGAATGTGCTTGAAGTCAGAACAGATGTAAGTTTTCCAAGCGTATGATGATGAAGACCACAATGTGCTTGAAGCTAGTACATAATTAAAGAACTTCTAGTACTGAATTTAATGACTTTTGGTGGATCGCACTTAATACCATTGTGTATTTATATTTGTCAATAAGGACCAATTTGAATCAAATATGATTCATTTCATATCAATACAGTATACGGGGCAAACCCCCTAAATGGATTAACAAAAACATCAATGACTTATGAACGTGGTTCCTTAGTGCACAAACTAGTGGTGTACCATATCTCTGGAATCAAACCATGGCCTGCAGCTCTGAAAGCAAGTACTGTAGCTAATCACCCGCCGTAGGGATTTAACTTACCGTGTTAGATACGCACTTGTGGGTTTGGCTAGCAGCAGGTGTCAAAATTCACACTTCCGAATCTCTTAAGCTAATAGTGACAGGAGGGTAATTCAAATGGCTCTGCTTTCCATGTGTTAATCCCGATCAAATAACACTTGCAAATCCTCACATACTTTTAATTCGGAAAATGCAGACACTGCACCTTCCATGTTCTATTCCCCTAAAACTACCCACGTTTTAAGATCAATTATAGCTCAAAATAGTGTGAAGTTATTATTTTAAATTGGTAAGTTGAAGAACGTATAGAATAATGGAATCAAGAATGACTACTACATTCTGCATACCATTATGCAAATTATGGTGGAATCCCAGCTAATCATGGTTGGCCCGTGTGACTTCGGTATGAAGCCAGAGGAAGAGATTATAATACTCTTAGGAAACACTGGATTATCATTTCATATTTTTGACGCCACATTGGATGGATCTCTTCGGCTAAAGGCAGGTACTTATTCTCAACGTATGTCTGTTGGATATTATTATTATTGTGTTGGAAGTCATATTTCAGTGTTGCCTTATGAAACGAAATATATGATTTTCAGTCGGTCATCACGATTGTACCCAATTGTAATGGATGTTATACCCTAACCCTGAAAAACTTACACGAGATTAATACATTCATTTGCATAAACAGTTTCGATCGTCAATCGATCATCATCAGATCCATTACACTCATGGCTATTAAATCTATGTCTAGATATATGTGGGTTAATACATTTACAACTAAGGGACCTGTGCGAGAAATCTCGCATGTTCATTAACCACCCGCCCGGCTTTACTGTTGTGCGGGCTTCTATAAATATGTTTATTTGTTTAAACGCACTTTTTAAACATATTGTCGATAATTATGAAATCAGAGTGGAATTCGTCACTGCTGCGGGTAATTCCGTTTGAATATTCATTTCAATGCGCCGTGGGTTGTGGGCGCCCCATGTGTACAGACTACCCGCCCGGCCCTAGTGTTATATAGTCTACGGGCTAAACGCGACACAGTTCTGCCTGGCGCTATTGTCTTGTTTATTTGTTTAAACACTCTTTTGAAACAAATATTTATATCCACTGAATTTTCAAGAAATGCAAGATTTTTCCTGTACTATCGAGACGATTTGGAAGATTTTGGCACAAAACGCACCACCTTCTAACTCCTTCTGGTTCAGGAACTTGAGTTTTTTGTCGGATGAACTTAGCGTATTATATAATAGATATGTACACTTATTTAGTTACAGAAGTTTATTGTAAAATTGCGCAACTTGTCAAGATTGTTAGTTAAGTGTAATTTTTGTTATGATGTTGGTGGCTATTGACCTGCTAATTTGCTTGATTCACTAAACTAGTCATCAACATCAATTTATTAATATCATGTAATTTTCTTCAGGATTTGGGTATAACACCCAATAAAACAATAAAACAAAATCATAAAATCGATTATTATCATTATTATTTCGTCTCATATGCTCACCATATCGTTGGATACAATTCACCATTTCATGGACATTTGTTGCAAGATGGAGTGGAGTTCTCTCTACTGGTAGGTTGAGGAACGAACGAACTATGGAGCAGGTCTCTAAAATAACTACTTTCTGCATACTGGTATGCAGATTATGGTAGAGCCCCAATTTATCGAGGTTGGCCTTCAGCGACTTCGGTATGATCCCTGTGGAAGAGATTACGGTAGGTAATACAGTGACAAATTTCTGTCGCCTCATCTGTCGGATCTCTTCAGCCAGAGGCATGTATTTCGTCACTTTCTCGGCATAACTGTGCTGGATATTATGCGAGTTAGGGACTGCGATATCTATTAGAAGAGTTTTCTTCTCTACTTTATCAATAAGAATAAGGTCTGGCCTGTTTGCTGATATAGGTCTATCTGTGATCACTGACCTGTCCCAGAGTAGCTTGTGTGTATCATTCTCCAGAACGGCATCGGGATGTATTGATAGTAAGGCAGAACATTATTACTTAAGGAGTGCTTCTTTGCCAAGTTCAGGTGGATTATCTTAGCTACTTGGTCATGCCTCTTCAAGTAGTACGTAGGTGAAATTGTTGTACCTGCCCCTGTAATATGCTGGATTCATTATCATCATCATTATTATTATTATTATTAATATTATTATTATTATTGAAAAATGAAAATCCACAGCCTGCTTCCAGTCTCCGACCGGGTCAGGAATGGAATGAATGAAGCCCCCATCTAGCGGCGAGGATATGAACGTGCCGGCTGCCGAGGCCTGACGCACTCCTCTGGGGCAATGATTAAATGAATGACAGATGAAATGAAATGATAGTGGAGAGTGTTGCTGGAATGAAATTGTGACAGGGAAAACCGGAGTACCCGGAGAAAAACCTGTCTGCCTCCGTTTTGTCCAGCACAGATCTCACATGGAGTGACCGGGATTTGAACCACGGACCCAGCGGTGAGAGGCCGGCGTGCTGCCGCCTAAGCCACGGAGGCTTATTATTATTATTATTATTATTATTATTATTTTCACCTAATCATAATCTAACCTTAACAATGGGACAAGCTGTAGTCTTGAAATGCTGTTCTTTTAATTTCAAATCGACCTAATAGCTCCAAAGCTATAGACTACTATGCTCTATACACAGTTTGTGTGATTTCTGTGTTAGAACTTTTGTCCATTCTGTGCACTCTATCCTGAACAGACACGAGGTCGACATGTTCACCAAACCCTATTGGTTATTATTAGGGCCCGGATGTTGATCCCGTAAAAAAGTTGAAAAAATGAACTTAAAATTTTCAAAAATGACTGTAATAAATGTCCTAAAAATTGAAAAATGCACTATAAAAATGGAGAAAATGATCTTATAATAATAAACTCGCCAATATTTCAAAAATGATACTTTCCTCAAACTGAAAAGTCAATCAAAATAGATTTCAAGCCCTTAACAAAAGGTTTATGTTCACTTTAGTCAGAGTTCCACTGCACTACGCATGTCATTCCGATGTTATCAAATGTAAATGATCTGCGATTATCAGCCAACAAGATTTTATATCTCAAAAAGCTGCGTTCAACATCATCTGATGTGATCGGAGTGTACTTGAAGTGAGGAAGGTTGTTTGCTGCTAAATCCTCCTCAATCCCACCCGTGCAGTAGTTTTCACCAGAGAGAATGTCAGATTTTGCATAATGCTTTTTATACCCGGTGTTTTTGTCCGGCATTTTTTCAGTTTTGGTCCAATACCAGCAGCAATTTCACCACGATTGTTGCTAAGACTAGTTTCCACCCGGTTGATTAAGGAAATGGAATCAATATTTCAGTATTTCAAATTACCCCTTATCAGCCACTCTGATAGACGTAACTCCCTCATATAAAGCTGTGACATGATTAAATTGGAAAAAGTAATTACCTTAAAAGGCTGATTTCTCTAAAATATGGCCAAGAAAATCTACCAAACCTTAAAAAAATGCTCTTAAAATGGAAAAATAGCAAATAACGCAAAAAGATGCAAAATAAAAATGACACATTTGAAGACGGGGTGGCCCGTCCGGAGTTTCTATGTACTTCAGCATTGTTTTAGACAGCTCAGTAAAAAGATGACATGTCATCAACATCCGGGCCCTAGTTATTATTCATATCGAAGATAGGTGACCAGCTGGCTTCTATTATCTCAGGATGCAGGGTTTGCTGACATAGTTTCGTGCTGTGGGATAATTAGATAAATGCCGCGTGACCAAGCAGGCATACCTCTGCAGAGTGGGGGGTCTCGATAAAGTGCAACGTGTGCTATATTACTGAGTTAATTACTTAACTGACACCAACTATTCCAATTACATTACCGTTACCTAGACGAGGATTTAGAATGATAGATAACTAACCGCTAGGTTCTAAGCTTGCTGGAGAAAATAAACGTATATGCTAATCTGATTCGAACTAAGTGTCTGGTCAGAGATGATGTTTGTTGTTTCAAAGGGACGGAACAATGAGGTAATCTTCCCCTCGTAGCAAAATACAATTTTCTTTTAATTAAATTTAGAGTTGTCTGCCGAAATATAAAAGAGTTAATATTAATGAAGCTAACTAGCGGGCCCGTGTGAGAACTCTCGCATGTGTATAAACCACCCGCCTGGCTTTACTGTTATGCGGGCTCCTATAAATAGGTTTATTTGTTAAAACGCAATTTTTAAACAAATTTTGGGTTGTGCGCGCCCCATGTGTACAGACTACCCGCCAGGATCTAGTGCTATGCGGGCTGTATGCAAAACAGTTCTGCCAGGGGCTATCGTCTTGTTTATTTGTTTAAAAGCACTTTAAAAACAAATAAGTATATTTCCGTTGACATTTCAAGAAATGCAAGATTTTTCCTGTACTGTTGAGACGATTTGGAAGAAGATGGCAAGATGGCGGCCGGCAGGTGTGTAGCAGTTAGAGTGCTCCAACTTTTCCTCGTGTTCTACCTAGTAAAAAGCTCAGTGGGTGCCTCGAAAAAGATCCTCGATCATTCTTTAACAATTGAAGACTCGTGTGTGAACTCGGACCTGAAGGAACACCTCATGGTAGTTTGTAAACTCAATATATCTTCTCTCACATGGTGTGGAAGCGAGGGGCTGATAGTCACGGCAGCAGGTAGAGGGCGCCCAGCACTGCGCGGGGTTGCCAGACCGCCCGCTACATTATTACATCTCGTGGTGCTGTCTGTGGCTCTCAGTGGAGATGTGGAGATGAACCCAGGGCCGAATAAGGTGTGTATAATTTGTGATTCGAAGGGTCGTGTGAATCAGTTATTTGTGACATGTACATCTTGCCACTCTCAAGCGCACAGAACTTGTGCAAAAATCAGTGCTTCAAAACACAAAATAATCACCTCTGGGAAACAATCGTGGCTGTGTTGGAACTGTTCTTTACCTCAGTTCTCTAACTCATTTTTTAATACATCGACACAGAGTGCAAATAGTGTAGATAGTGACGTAACACCCTCGGATGGCAAAGCATTGTCCATTTTTTCCTTCAATGCTCGAAGTGTAACATGTCCCTCCAAACAACCGGACCTGCGTTCTTGTCTCACAGCACTTAATCCGTCAATTGTGTGTTCAGGGGAGATATGGCTGAAAAAATCCACTAACGACCCAGAAATATTTCCGGTAACATACACCATGTTCCGCAAAGATCGAACCTGGACATCAGGGGGAGGGGTACTAATAGCCATGAAACCTGAGTTAAGGCCTGTTCGCCAACGGGAGCTTGAAACTGATGCTGAGGCTGTGTGGGTGGAATTCACGTGTGCAAACAATACATTTCTAATAGGCTCTATATACCGTGCTCCAAATTCAACTCGGCACATCAATGATGAACTATTGGAGTCCCTCCGTCGTGTACAATACATCCAGCACAAATACAAGGCCATTTACATAACAGGCGATTTTAATTTAGAAATAGACTGGCAAAACTCTCCTCCCACTCCCAAGGATCACATTGCTAATGAATTCCTTACCGCATTCTACGATTTATTCCTTGACCAATTAATAACCGAAGCAACTCGAATCACACAAACTACACGCTCCACAATAGACCTATTCCTCACAAGCCTTCCTTCCTCCGTACAGAAAGCTGAAGTCATACCCGGTTTCAGTGATCACGCAGCCATCTTTACCACATTGCATTACAACAAACCACGCAGCAAGAGCACAGTGAGGACAGTATACAATTACAAAAAGGCAGACTGGAAACTGGTATCATCTTTATTCCTCAAACACCTTCCCACGCCATGTATTCTGGACACCAGCGACATCAACTCAGTGTGGCATGCCTGGCGAAATTGTTTCTTTGAATGTGTGGATATAGCTATACCGAAAATAACCATTAGTGGGAAGAAAAATTCTCCTTGGGTGACGAAGGAAGTCATTAAAATGATTAGGAAAAGGAACGTTTTATACAAGAAATGGAAAAGTTGCTCAACTGACATCATGTGGGGAAAAATACAAGAACATCAGGAACCAAACAAAGAAATTAATTCGCGAAACATACGACAATTATATTCACAAAATAAGCAGCACCAGTTAAATGTGGAAATTTTTGTCCAGAAGACGCGGCACCGCTGCGCCAGCCTCATTTCACTGTAACGGTAAATTCCTAAGTGCACCCCAAGATATTGCAACAGCGTTTAGTGACAGTTTCAAGCAGAACTTTTCTAAGCCGGATATGACCATGAACCTGCTTCTGCCAAGGTCATCACTTCCACCCCTCCCACTCTCCAACCTGTACTTCACAACAACTGAGGTGATTCAGAGCCTACGGAAGATTAGACCACATGCAGCGACCGGCCCAGATGATGTTCCCGGACGGATCCTGCTGCAGTGTGCGGAAGCATTAGCGCCCTCTCTGTGTGCGTTATTCAACCTGTCGTATCAACCAAGGTTCAGTGCCGTGTGGGTGGAAATGTACTAACGTGGTGCCAATCTATAAGCAAGATGACAGAGAAGATGTTGCAAATTACAGACCGGTGTGTCTAACATCTATAATTTGTAAATGTATGGAGCGGCTAGTAGCAAACAGTGTGCTGGAATTCCTACGGGAGAACAATCTGCTCGATCCAAATCAGCACGGTTTTCTTCCGGGTCGTTCTTGCACTACTCTATTGACAAAAGTCATTGATGAGTTTCAGTTCTACTTGAATCAGCCAGAAGTGAAACAAGTGGACTGTATTGCACTGGATTGGGCTAAGGTCTTCGATCAAGTGTCTCATGAAAGACTTTTGTTAAAGCTACAGCAGCTTAACATACGGGGTAGCTTACTTGCATGGGTGAGGTCATTCCTAGAGGGTCGAACACAGTGTGTGGTGTACGGAGGAGCTCGATCGCAGGCTGCTCAAGTTACTTCTGGAGTGATTCAGGGCTCTGTGATCGGACCTCTTCTCTTCACTATATATGTGCTCGATCTTCCTGGCTGTGTCACCTCATCAATGTCACTATATGCAGATGACACCGTGCTATACAGGGGCATTACATGTGAAGAAGATTCCCTCTGTCTTAAATCAGATCTGGACAACTTATCGCTGTGGTGTTCTGTGAATAATTTAAATATAAATGTACAAAAATGTAAATACATAAGAATAACCAGGTCACAAAAACCCATTGAGAATGAATACAAAATTATGAACAGTGTCATCCCACAGTGCACAAACTTAAAGCTATTAGGGGTAACAATCTCCGACACCCTGAATTGGAACATTCAAAGTGAAGAGGCAAGATGTAAGGCCACCAAAGTTCTGGGTTTCTTGTACAGAAACATGAGAGGTTGTAAACCTAGAGCCTTCAGGATGGCTTACACATGCATGGTCCGTCCAATATTAACGTACGGCTTACCTGCCTGGCATCCCACTACAGCGGAAAACATGAACAAGCTCCAGCGTGTACAAAGCCGCGCAGAAAGGCTAATAGCTCGTTATTCCCCTTCCCCTTTGTCAAAATTTCCATCTATAGAGGCAACAGCCAAACAAATTGATCTAATTTTTCTTAAAAAATCCCTTGCAAGTTCCATTAATATTGACCCTTTTTGCCGACTGTCATTGGCATATCGCTCAGTTCGGAGAGGACGAGGTGTAACCCTCGTTCCGCCCTTCGCACGTAGCAATGCTTACCTGACAGGTTTCTACGGCCGCTCTGCGCGGTTATGGAACGCGCTGCCAGGAGATGCCAAGATCTTGCCTCTTAGGAAATTCAAGCCGTACGTAAAAAGGTACATTGTATAAATAAGCGTATGTATGAGTGATTGATTGCCTCGCTGAATGAATGAGTATCTGAATGGAATGAATGAATGAATGTATCGAGTGATTGAGGTTATGAAAGTGCGTGCGTGAGAGAGTGAGTGAACAGGAAAATGTACTATGTCAATATTCTAAATATGTAAATACTGCAAATATCTTTGTAAAACTTGTAAATATTGTTAAAACAAATGTAGATGTAAGCTGTGCCTGTGGAGCATGAAATATGTATGTGGGGCTTGCCCTTTTTCACTAGGCCTTCCATACTTCGTGTACGATTTATGGTAAATAAATAATAATAATAATAATAATAATTTGGTACAAACCGCACCATCTAACTCCATCTGGTTTAGGAGCATGAGTTTTGTGAAACATACACCTTATTATAAACAAAATAACAACAAGAAGTTCCGTGACGAACTAAAGAGCCTACTTTTCTTAAAACTTAAGATTCATGCCAATGAGTAATCTATATGGATCTATCTAGAAATTAAGTTGGTAATATCAAAATTTCTAATTAGTTTGAAATACTGTATACCTGGCATAATGTAGCCTAATAGAGCACTACAGTTGGCAGCCCTGGTGACTGAATATATTCTTAGTTCCATCTCTTAAAGTACAAAATACAAAATTTGGTTGAAGTCCAATGGATAGTATGGACGTTACATGCAGTTAAACATTGGATCTAACAGCGCGTTTAAAATCATGTTGGCAACAATGTCATGCATGTATTGGTCAGAAATAATCTGAAATAATATGATCTATTGTTGTGCCAATTTCGAATGAAATCCATTGGTTAGTATAGAAGTTACATGCATTTTAAAATTGGATCTATCAGCAGGCTTGGAATCATGTTGGCAGCACTGACGTATATTAGTTATTCCAAATTAATCTAGAATGCCAGGTTCTATACGTGTGCAAAGTTTAGAGCTATTGCTTTGCATACTTTCTGATTGATATTAGGGTAAAAAAATAGAGACAGCATTTATTAACAGTTGGCAGCCCTGGTTGCTCTTAAGAATACGCATAGTCATATCTATGTTGGTACACATAGCACATACGTAATTTGGTTGAGATCCAAATGATAGTATAGACGTTTCATGTATTTAAAGTAGGACCTCTCAGCAGGCTTAAAATCATGTTGGTAGCACTGACGTATATAAGTTACTCCAAATTAATATAGAATGTCAGGTACTATACGTGTGCATAGTTTAATGCTGTCGGCTTGCATACTTTCTGATATAATGGTATTTGAATAAAATAAATTGAGGGAATTTATTAACAGTTGGCAGCCCTGGTGGCTCTTAAGAATGCGCTGTCACATCTGTTTATGTACACATAGCACATACAAAATTTGGTTCAATTCCAATTGATAGTGTAGAAAGTATATGAATTTAAAAATTAGACCTATCAGCAGGCTTATAGTCATTCTGGCAACACTGCCATGTATGGCCTCCTGGAAATTAAACTGAAATAGCTTCCATTCATACCTTCCAAGATATCCAACATGGAGCTCAAATTTCAATTGCGATTTTTCAGCAGTTGGTAGCACTGACATCATTTTCAAATACGGCTTTGAGATATTCAGGTATAGATCTTTACTCCTAAAAAATTTCGTTTCGATTGCTGCAGCCATTTAGGAGTTGATAGGGGGACACACACACACAGACAGACAGACAGACAGACAGACAGAAGGCCAGACAGACACACATTTGCCCGGATCGATCTCATTAGTCTACTTTTTCCTCATTTTTGCCGGTAGGTGAAATTAGATTTCACCGGACAAAGAGAAATATTTTAAATTCACTAAATTTGCCAATATTGTTGTATACCTACTGTACAAAAGTTCCACATGTTAAGCATAAGGGAAGCCCCATCGTCTTATAATTCCGAAACCATTTTGCTCATCTCTTGGCCTAAGGGTGGTTCATATCAATTCTTTCATACAAATGTTTTAGGTAATTCTTAGATGACTACTGACCACTTTAAATGGTTTATATATTGTGCCTATCAAGCCACCTCTTTGGTCAATGGTTTGTGATATCAAAATATTTACAAAAATACGTTTTGGCCCTCATCCGAAGAATACTGTAGTACGAACCGAAATTTGATGTGTTTCAGTCGGTCAACACCATTGTACCCAATTGTGATGGGTTATTCCCTAATTCTGAAAACAATTGCATGGCATTAATAAATTCACTTGGATGACCAGTTTCGATCGTCAAGCGATCATCATCAGATCCATTACACTTAGGCTATTAAATCTATGTCTAAAACTATTGGGGGAAAGTATTTTCTCTCAAAACTCCACTTTTCCCACCTCTTTGGTCAATGGTTTGTGATATCAAAATATTTACAAAAATACATTTTGGCCCTCATCCGAAGAATACTGTAGTACGAACCGAAATTTGATGTGTTACAGTCGGTCAACACCATTGTACCCAATTGTGATGGGTTATTCCCTAATTCTGAAAACAATTGCATGGCATTAATAAATTCACTTGGATGACCAGTTTCGATCGTCAAGCGATCATCATCAGATCCATTACACTTAGGCTATTAAATCTATGTCTAAAAGTATTGGGGGAAAGTATTTATACTTATTATTGCACGCTAGTCTCTTACCTAGAAGGCCATGGATTCAGTATATGATTTCCACGTAAACCAAGGACTTAAGATCTGACATGAGAATTGCAATGGGGTGCACTCAGACTCTTGAGTAAAATTAAGTAGCGCTTTGATATGAGGAGCAGCGCTCCATGGCCTAAAACCAAGATAATGTAACTGAGGTTGTCATCGTGCTGACCACTTGTCCACTCCGTTGGCTATGAGCTGGGTACGCAGTGTTACGAAACATAGGTCCTGGCCGCCTTGTAACAGATCATCCACTAGCTCGGATACCAGCCTGGATTGGCCGTGCCATGCTCTCAGTTAATCGCCTTATAGCTTCTTGTGGCACAGACCCATTCCTTGATAATTGTACCTGTTTGATTCTGTTCTGCGGTATTGTTGAAACTCACGCAAAATTGGTGTAAGAATTGTGGCAATATGATTTAGTTAGAACATTCAAAAAGTGCTGCAATGTAATGAAGCACAAACGTTGTACGACAATGCCTCGTGATGGGGTGTTCGGATTCCTGGTAGTGTACATTCAACGACAGAAAATATTTACCTTAGTATTCAAATTGCCTCAGAAAATGTTTACAGTTTTTTTTAAACTCTCTGAACAATTCATGTAACACAAACTCCTGTTTCAATATAATAATAATAATGATAATAAGAATAGTAATTTACGAGGGAATTGGAAAATCTTGCATAAGACACTTGAGCATGTGGGATTCTTACCCACTAAAAACCAAACCCTAGCCTCTTGACAAAATCCATCCCGGGACCACTTACGTATTACTTCAGGATGGTATCATCTTCTATGCTTCTTACTTCTCTATTCATATGTAATCCGTAGATCGCAACCTTACACCCTTAAATCGTTAAGTCGCCCACTTTCTTCTTATGCCGGAGGACCAATTCGACAAAGAAAGTGACCTTGTCCCAACTGTACTGGTTCCTAAGCATAATTTTGACGATGTTGTCTAGAGATATTGATCAAACGTCGGTTTCAAGTTTTTGTCTTTCCGTCGTCCATCGAACGCAAAAGAAGAACGTATGATATACATCATCTGGATTATTTTCACAGTAAATGCATATAGAACTCCTTACTTGGTCATCCGGTAGAGGTAACTCCGAAAGTAGCCATGGCCAGTCAACATCTGAGTCAGTTAGTAGTTGATCTCAGCATGTCTCCTGGTTATCCACTCAACCAAACTCCGTATCAGCTGAGCCGTCCATCTTCCTCTGGGATCAGCATTCCACCTCTGCTGCCAAAGCTCCATCATTCGGGTCAAGGCTTCCTTCCGGACTTGTACCTTGCTCAGTTCTTCTTGTCTGAAGTATACGTCCTGACGTTCTTGCGCTAGTACTGTAAGTCCACTGGCGCAACACCTGAGACAACCCGTACTTCGGGCTCCTCTCCTCTGAATAGCAGATATGCGTAATAATAATAATAATAATAATAATATGCCGGCCCCGTGGTGTTGGGGTAGCACGCCTGCCTCTCACCCGGAGGCCCCGGGTTCGATCCCCGGCTCCGTCAGGGATTTTAAAACTGACCTGAGGGTTGGAACGGGGTGCACTCAGCCTCGTGAGGACAATTGAGTAGCTATCTGACAGTGAGACAGCGCCCCGATCACGAAAACCAAGATTAACGGCCGAGGGGACCCGACGCACCGATCACGCGTCACCCCAATATCTGCAGGCCGAATGGCTGGGCAGCGGTCGCTTGGTCGGCCTTAGCCCGTCATGGGCTGTATAGTGCCAGGGGTTGACTTGAATAATAATAATAGTAATTAAGTGTTGGTCTCATAACATAACCGTGTATTTATGTGACAGTTTATTCAGTGACTACTAACGAGACAGGCAAGAGTGGAAGGCCCTAGAAAATCTTATTTTAAAAACATAAGGCTGTCGAGGATAAGAAGTGAGAATTCAGCGCAATCTAGTGAATTCTTAAGTATCAATAAAAGTGACAGTGGATCAAGGGCAGGCAGAAAGAGGAAGATCAGAGAAAACTCTCCTAAAATAAAGTGCACGTATGATAGAAAGTTAACAGTTTTGTAAATGCATACAGTAGCCAACATATAAGAACAAGAGTACATAACATAGAGAGTAATAATGGGGGTTGAAACAATTTTTCAGTGTTGCCTTAGTAAACTTAGTTTGATGCTTTTCAGTCGGTCAACACAAATTATGCCCAGTTAAATTAGGCAGTAAAATAAGTATTTATACATCCTAATCTGAACGAAACATTACGTAAGATCACAAAATGCTTACCACGGTGCATGAGGGATTATCGTGTCGGTCTACCAACCCTCAAGCTTGCAGGTTCGCTCCTGGCCATGGTAAGTGAATTTTGAATGGCGACAAAAATCACGACTCGCATGTCATACGATGTTGGCATGTCAAGGAATCCATTTGAATTCAGTACGCCGTGTTCATAATACCAAAATTAATCTCGGGATTTTCCGCCAACAAAAAAGTTTCCTTTTTCTACTAGAAAGCGCTATAGTGTCAAGGAGCTTAGATATCTAGCCTCCTTGACTTTCATAGCGCTCCAAGGAACAACAACATTCGACATGTAAGCTGCCCTCTGGGCGGCAAATAACAAAGCTTGCACCCGGCACCCGAGACCATACGATATTGCTATTATATTATCAGAAAATAACGCACTTTTATATACGAGGATTCAAGTATCGCCTTAGTTAACATAACCTTATTCCACTCTAGTGTTTTGTATCGTTTGTGTATTCGCTACACTGATAAGATAACCAATTTACAATAGATTAAATAGGGATAATTGAATTAGAATCATAAATAACAAATTCGAGTAGATAACATCATTCCTGAAGTTAGTCACAATAATAATTCAATAGACCGCAAGTTAATATACTCAAACTACATTAATAATAACACAACAACTATAGAAGTGCTTCAAATCGAATGAGCAATAATATCTGCATATAAGATTGGCACGTTACACACATTTTTACAGACATTTGTAATCTAAATATTGTAGTAAGTAGGTTAGGAGTAGATATAGCAATAGTAATAGTTATGAGAACAAATACAAGAACTGAGATTACTAGCAGGCCAAGAAAAATGGTCTCACACCGCTTTAGGACTGTTCATTTAATGAGTATAATAAAGTAAAATCCCTGCCTAGGCAGGAAGCCATTGCCTGTAGGAGATATTACTAATATTCATTAACATCTGTCTCATTGTTCCCATCGTTAGCGCAAGAGGACTTGCCAATTCCAACAGCCTAGTCATGGCTCCTCTTCCTTCCTCCAACTAGGAGTGCGATGAGTCTTTATCTAATATATAAAAGTGAAAGTCTGTATGTATGTATGTATGTATGTATGTATATTTGTTGGTTCCGTATACAAATCTACACCGTTCCACCAATCTCAACCATATTTTGCATACACATAGTTTAGGACCCAGAAGGAATCGCTGGCTACATGAATTTTCGATAGTCTTTCTCACTCTTCTGATTTTGGACCTTTTTCACTCAAAAACAGGCTAATCAAATCATAAAATATACTCATGAAGGAATGGCAAGGCAGATAGTTTCCATGGCAACATAGCTCAAGTCGAGACACGGCCGTCTGGATGTCAATTGTGCTCAGCACTACCGGTATAGAAAATGAGGATCTTTACTTGAAATCCCGTTAGTTACTCAACTGCTCACACAGCTCTGTCAACCGAGTTTAGCATAACAAAGACTTGACACTATCTTCTTTCTACTATATATTTTTCAAATACCACTCACTCACTCACTCACTCACTCATTCATTTATTCATCACGAAATCTCAGAAACCACCGAACGGATTGGAATGAAATCTGGTATGCAGCTTCCTCAAGGGCCGCAAATGCCCACTAAGAGAGAAATTTTGGCTATTCAGGTTCTAAAGGGGTGTTAAGGGGGTAGACCTGCATTTAATTGAATAGCAATATCTCCCGATTGGTTTCATGGGGGGATGTGATACTCGGCATATAAACTCATCATTAAAAATAAGAAGACATGTGTCTGAGGGTTTTTCGATGTGGTGTATATTATGAGGTGAAAGGGGTGAAAAGTGGGGATTAAAAGATTCTTAACGGAGCGTGTGTCTCTTAAACGACATAGGCGAGGAGTTTGAAACACAGCGAAAAAAAATCAACATAAAAAAGAAGTAAATATGTGTTTGACAGTTTTTTAATAAATCCAATTTAAGGGGCCCATGGGGAGAGATGAAATTCTGGGGGGGGGGGGACAGGAAAGAAAGTGTCCTAACTGATTGACTGACTGGCTCACTCATCAAACCCAGGGGGAAAAAACTGATTTAAAGTAAGTAAATAGCTGTTCGACAGTTTTTTTTTCATAAATCAAATTTAAGGGGATCATGGGGAGGGGTGAAATTCTGAAAAAAGAAAATTGAAAGAAAATGTCCAGACTCACTCACTTACTCAATCACTCATCATCGCCTAGCCAAAATTATTGAAGTTAGAAACATGACAGTTTGGGGATATGTTCATTGTATGTCAAAACCGTCTACTAAGGGAGGATTTTCGGATATTCAGGTTCTAAAGGGGTCTTAAGGGGGTTAAACCTGCATTACACTGAATAACTATATCTCCCGATTGGTTTCATTGGGGGATGTGATACACGGCATATAAACTTATCATTAAAAAGTAACGAAACACGTGTCTGAGGGTTTTTCGTTGTGTTTATGAGGTTAAAGGGGTGAAAAGTGGGGATTGAAAGATTCCTAACGGAGCGTGTATCTCTTAAACGACATAGGCGAGGAGTTTGAAACTCAGCGGAAAAAAATCAGCATAAAAATAAGTAAATATGTGTTTGACCGCTTTTCCATAAATCCAATTTAAGGGGCCCATGGGGAGGGGTGAAATTCGGGGGGGGGGGGGACAGGAAAGAAAGTGTCCTAACTGATTGACTGACTGACTCACTCATCAAACTCACGGGAAAAACTGCTTTAAAGTAAGTAAATAGCTTTTCGACAGTTTGTTTTTCAATCAAATTGAAGGGGTTCATCGGGAGGGGTGAAATTCTGAAGAAAAAAAAATTGAAAGGAAATGTCCTGACTCATTCACTCACTCATCATCGCCCAGCCAAAAATATTGAAGTTGGAAACATGACATTTCGGGGATATGTTCGTTGTATGTCAAAACCGTACACTAAGGGAGGTTTTTTGGATATTCGGGTTCTAAAGGGGTCTTAAGGGGGTTAAACCTGCATTTCATTGAATATCAATATCTCACGAGTGGTTTCATTTGTGGATGTGATACTCGGCATATAAACTAATCATTAAAAATACGCAGACATATGTCTAAGCGTTTTTCGATGTGGTGTATTATTATGAGGTGAAAGGGCTGAAAAGTGGGGGTTGAAGGACTCCTAATGGAGCGTGTAGGCCTATCTCTTAAACGACATAGGCGAGAAATTTGAAACTCAGCGAAAAAAATCAGCTTAAAAAGTAAGTAAATCGGTTTTCGACTGTTTTTTCATAAATTAATTTAAGGGGCCAATGGGGTGGGGTGAAATTCTGGGGGAAAAAGGAGAGAAAGTGTCCTAACTGACTGACTCAGGGGAAAAAGACAGCTTAAGAAATAAGTTAATAGGTGTTCAAGCGTTTTTTATTCAATCCAATTTAAGGGGCCCATGGGGAGGGGTGAAATTCTGGTAAAATAAATGAAAGAAAATGTCCTGTCTGACTCACTCACTCATCACGCCAAGCGAAAACTATTAAAGTTGGAAACATGAAATTTTGGGAAGATGTTCGCTGTATGTCGAAAACGTTAACTAAGGAATGATTTTTGTTTATTCGGGTTTTAGAGACGTGTCAAGGGGGTAAACGTGCATTTCATTGAATAACGATATCTCATGAGTTGTTTGTTTGGGAATGTGATATTCGGTATACAAACTAATCATTAAAAATAATCAGACATATGTCTAAGGGTTTATCGATGTGGTGTATATTATGAGGTGAAAGGGGTGAAAATTGGGGGTTGAGGGATTCTTGACGGAGCGTGTATCTCTGAAACGACATAGGCGTGAAGTTCTAAATTCGGTGGGAATAAACAGCTTAAAATACAAGTAAATAGGTGTTCGAACGTTTTTTCATAAATCCAATTTAAGGGGCCCTTGGAGAGGGGTGAAATTCTGGGGGGGGGGGGGGAACAGGAAAGAAAGTGGCCTAACTGATTGACTCACTTACTCACTCATCAAACTCAGGAGGAAAACAGCTTTAAATAAGTAAATAGGTGTTTGACCGTTTGTTTCATAAATCCAAATGAAGGGGTTAATGGGGACGGGTGAAATTATCAAAAATAAATGAAAGAAAATGTCCTGACTGACTCACTCACTCATCATCGGCCAGCCAAAATTATTGAAGTTAGAAACATGAAATTTTGGGGATATGTTCGTTGTATGTCGAAAACGTCCACTAAGGAAAGAGTTTTGGATATTCAGGTTCTAAAGAGGTGTTAAGGGGGTAATCGTGCTTTCCATTGAATAACAATATCTCACGAGTGGTTTCATTTGGGGATGTGATACTTGGCACATATACTAATCATTAAAAATAAGCTGACACATGTCTAATGGTTTTTCGATGTAGTGTATATTATGAGGTGAAAGGGATGAAAAGTGGGGGTTGAAAGATTCCTAACTGAGCGTGTGTCTCTCAAACGACATAGGGAGGAGTCTGAAACTCGGAGGAAATCTATCAGATTAAAAATAAATAAATAAATGAATAAATAAATAAAATAAATAGGTGTTCGACCGTGTTTTCATAAATGCAATTTAAGGGGAATATGGGGAGGGGTGAACTTCTTGAAGAAAAACGTCCACTAAGGAAGGATTTTTGGATGTTTGCTCTCATCGACCAACCAAAACTATTAAAGTTAGAAGAATGATATTTTGGGGATATGTTTGTTTGTTGTGTGTCGAAAACGTCTACTAAGGAGGGATTTTTGGGTATTCAGGTTCTAAAGGGGTGTTAACGGGGTTAAACCTGCATTTCATTGAAAAACAATATGATACGACTATGACGCGAGCGATGCGAGGCTAAAATTGAGATGGTGTGTGTCCGTGTATTACTCAATCTCGCAAGTACCACTGGTCCGATTTACGTGAATTTTACATGGAAGTAGCTGATTTACCTGGTTAACATATAGGTTACTTTTGATTTCAATACTTTGCACTGTTTAAAATTGCGACCATTTTAGTGACGTCACTACACCCTTTGGTTTCAAACTTTCATATTTCCATTTCAAATAAAAAGAGAACGCTAAGAAATAGCAAATTTTTGATGGCATATGCGAGGTTCAAAATTACATTTTCTATCCGAAAGGTATCTGCAACTGTTAGCGAGTAAAACCTAAATTTGTGCTATAAAACACGGTCAACGCCGAGCGGTGTAGTTGGACAAAATGTTCCATCCTTAATCTCCCTCTGCGCAGCACCTCGCCTATCCCCTGTTTTAACTGTCACCTTCACATTTTAATTTATTTATGACGCGTAGCGAAGCATGGGTACTTCAGCTAGTTGTACATGAAAATTCACAAACACTTCCAGATATTTGTGGCTTTTAACCTCACTATCATAAGCCACGAGAGCTCGTGTTTACGTGGAATTCAAACTACTCATCATATCGTGTTATTGGCCTGTAGGAACCCTTCAACAACTGGTGAACAAAGCAACGACTGACTTTGCCCTTTATTTTATACAGCCTTAGCAATTTTAATGCAGCAATGTTTTTCTCCCATGTTTCTTAAGAATATTAAAAGTTTTCCTCTCTCATCAGCACCGAAAGCCACGACGAAATTCTGGTAGACGTCAGTTTCCTTTAAAACATTTTCCTTGTACTGATGTTTCACTTGAGGTCCAGCTGGTGCATGCTCAAATGTGATGAACGAGTCCTATAATTATTATTGATAATCACAAGAGAACATCGCAAGCGTGACCTCACGATCTTGCTGAAACTTTGCTCATAGTCCGCGTTACCGTGTATTATAAGTTACTAATCAAGTAACCTTACCGTTTGTCACTCATCGCTACATAGGGAGCTTGGAAACCATTTTTTCAGTGTTGCCTTATTGACAATTGATATTCCAACTTTTCAGTCGGTCTACACAATACAGGGTAGGCCGTAAGCCAATTGTCACTAGCAATCCATAACGGCACTCCTAATTTTGAAAATTACTGAGATATGATTCAGGTAGTGTTGTTAGAACTGGAGAATAGTCCACTTTATGAACATCTGCAGCCGGTTAAGGAAAAGTTCATATGGCAACAAGAGGGAGCACTCCCACATTATGGAGTTATTGTGAGAGTCTTTCTAAATAAAAACTTTGATAAATGGACTGGCAGATGGGATACTATCGAATTACCTCCGCGATCCCCAGACATCACACCCAAGGAAATTTCAGTCTGGGGTATTGTAAAAAATTAGGTTTATTTTGTCAAGATTCATTATGTTAAGCATTTGAAGGCACGATTCCAATCAGAATTTTACAACCTACAGTCCTGCATGATTTGCGCCAAAATTTGTAAACCAGTGTTCAAAAAGATGCATTGTGTGCTTACAATAGCATAGAAACCACTTTGAACATCTTTTGTAGGTATATCGAACTCTATATGTATTTCTGTGTTAGTAATACATTTGTTCAGTATTATTGCACCAAACCTACTTTCGATTTTTGCAAAAAATGAAAGTAGACTTATGAGATCTAAACGGGCCACAAGTTGTCAGTCTGTCTGTGAGTGAGTGTGTGTGATTGGGTATATCTGTCCCCCCTATCAATTCAAATATGACGAAACCAAATCGAACCAAATTGGTACAGAGGTAGTGTACCCAACTGTCTACTACCATTTTGGAAAACACGTCTAGTGCAACTAGGATGTGTCTATTTCCTCTTCTAGCTCTAGGAAGCGGCCCAAAGTTGTCCAGTGCCAGAAGCTGACGTGGCTTCTCTGGTAAGAGTGGTATAGGTTTCTGCCTCATTAAGTACGAGTTAGGCTTTACTCGTTGGCACATATCACATGTCCTGATAGTATTCCTGACCATCTCTCAAAGTTTTGGCCAAATAAATGCCTCTTTAAGCAGGGCAACAGACTTATCTACACCGGGGTGACCAAAAGCTCGGTTTGCTAACCATATTAGCCTTCTCTGCAATGCTGGTGGTACGACTATCCTGGGTTTGGTGTGGTCTGAGTCGCTCCATTTATGTAACATCTGGTTAAACCATAGATATTCCGTTGATAGTGCTTCAGCTTCCACATACATCGGAGTTCCTCTGATCAGCTTTCCCTGGAAGTAATTAATCATCAACCGTATCCAGGGATCTTCACGTTGAAAAACGGTGACGTTCCTCAGATCATCTAAGGTCTTCTGATCTCTATCTTCTATCTCGATAGCTAGAGCTTCTTCTTCATCAGCTGTAGGGTATCTGCTCAGCAAGTCAGGTATGATATTGTCCTTCCCCGGGCAATACTCTATTTCCACTTGAAATTGCTGTATGTACAGGGACCACCTTGTCAGTCTTTGACTCGACAAGTCAGTTTTCAGCAGGAACGTTAAGGCTTTATGGTCTGTTCTCAATATAATTCTAAAACCATAAACTAGCTTTCGCCAATACTGTAGGGCATACAGTATCGCGAGTAATTCGATCTCCGTGACCGTATAATTCTTTTCATTAGGCTTCAACCTTCTACTGATAAATGCAATATAATTTTCTCCTCTGGCCTGTCCATATTTTCCTGATATAACATTGCTCCAATACCTATGAATGATGCGTCAGTCTGGATAATAAATTTCTGAGTGTAGTCAGGATATCCCAATTTTACATAATCTAACAGCATCTGTTTAGATTTCACGAAGGCTTCCTCGCATTGCTCCGTCCAGCGCCATCTTCCTCCCTTCTTCAATAAGTCTTGGAGTGGTGCTACAGTCTCGGTATACTTCGGACAATGGTTTGAAAAGAATCCAATAACGCCTAGATATTGCCTGACGTTCTTTACCTTCGTTGGTCTCGGGAAATGTTTAATGACTTCCAATTTTCCCGGATTAGGCCTGACTCCTTTTGCATCTATCACGTGGCCTAGAAATTTAACTTCTCTCTGAGCAAAGATAGACTTCTTTATATTGACCATAAAGTTAGCCTGACTTAGGTCATATAACAACTTGCGTAGATCTCTAACATGTTCTTCGACTGTTTCAGAGGTCAGTAGTATATCATCTACGTAGCATATGGTTGTAGCTTTTACTTCTTCGGACAGGTTCCGATCTAGCGCTCGTATCAACGCTGAACCTGCTGTTTTTAATCCAAATGGAAGACGCATGAATACGTGTGCTGGTCAAATAAAAATCCAGTTAACAAACTTGTTTTCTCTTCCAGAGCAAGATGGTGAAAACTTGCCGACAGGTCAAGATTTGAGAAAACAGTCTTTCCTTTGAACCTCCTGAGTACCTCCTTAATGGGCGGCACTTTATCAAATTCCGGTATGACCTTGGAATTCAAATTTCGTAGGTCCAGGCATATCCTCACACTTCCGTCCTGTTTAGATACAACTACCAGTGGGCTGACATAGGGTGTGGCTGTCTTTACAATGACGCCTGCTTCTAGCATTTCCTGTATTGCTTCTTTGACCTTTAAATAATGTTTCTCAGCTACAGGATACGGCTTCTGTTTGAATGGTGTCCAATCACTGACTTGGAACGCATACTGGAAATTCTTGATCCGGCCAGGTCTCGAATCGAAGACTCCTTTACACTCAAATGGCAGTTCCCTTAGCATTTGCTTATGTTCTGGACCAATTTTAGCTTCCTCAATCTTCTCTTCCAGGCATTCTTCAAATTTTGGTTCGAGGTCCTTTTCAATGTCTGCGGCCAGTGTTGCCAACTCTTCCTCGATGTCTTGTGTTGTCGACACTGCATCCCCAATCATATATCCGTATGTATGCCATACGTATTCTTCTGGTCTCGTTTCATTATGCTTTAATGAGAGTTCTAACTCTTCCTTTCCCTCACTTGCGCAAAACAACACAATGTCTTGCGAGAGATCTATAATAACTTTATACTCTCTTATGAAATCCATCCCAACAATGAGGTTATACGGCAGCTTATTCACAAGTAGGAAGCTCTGTGAGAATGTAGAGTTCCCTATCTGCAGATCTAAAAATACTCGGTATTTGCATATCATAACTTTATCTGGTGTGACACCTTTTATTTTCACGCTTGAAATAGGTATTTTCAATACGTGGATTTTACTCTGGATTTCACTGTATAATGCCTGGGTTATCAAACACACTGTTGACCCTGTATCGATGAGACTTCTTATCTTCATGCCCGCAATGTTTACAATAATAATGGGTAGTTCCCTTCTTACATTGACCGTCCTTTCATCTAGGTCCTCGATAAGCTCCTCAGGTTTGGCAATCCAGTTAACAACATTTACTGTATTCCATCCTGAACTTATCTCTCTTTGGTCATTTAAATTTTTTTTTTCAATTGCTCCATTCTTTGTGGAGTTCTTCTGCCTGTTTTCATGCTGTTGAAGTTCCAGACTCTTGGCACCGTCATCATTTTTATATATGTCGGGTGACCTTCTATTCCTAATCGCTTCATCCCAATGAACTCGCGATTGTCTCGGATCATCTCCGCGCTCTTCCATGTATCTTAAAGATGCGTGATAACGTTCTTCCGCCTCTTCATCGAACCCGCGACTCTGCTCTTGGGATCTCCATCCTTGGTTGTTCCCATTTCGGCCGTAATTCCTTCTGTTATCAAGCTACTGGTCTCTGGTACCACGCTGATTCCAGTTTTTCCTTCCTCGGTTACCACGGTTCGATCCTCCTCGATATGCTGGCCTCCAATTTTGGTTTTCGCGTCCTTCGCGTTGCCAGTCGGATTTTTCTGTTTCGGTGCTTGTAGATTTGCTGTTTGTCTGCACCTTAGTTGGTTCAGTCGGCGTAGTCGTCATGTTGACTTGTTCCACATTTCGACTTTGTCTTGTGTGCTGCACTGTGGTTAGATCGAGTTGTCTCAGCACTTCCTCCATATCGATTGCAGTTTTGGCGTTTGCTGAGATTAGCAGACGTTGTACTTCATACGGTAGCTGCTTGGCTATCGCTATGCACAAATCTGACTCTCTAAGTCCTTCATCAAGCTCGCGAAAACGGCACAATTGATTCACAAAGAATTCTCCGTACTTAGTCGGATTACTAGTACTGTAACGCCTGGAATACAAGTCCAATCTGAGGTTCTGTTGTACGCTCGCGTTCCAGTATCTGCTTAAAAATGCTTGGCGAAATTCGTCAACGGTGTCGAACGTGTACCGAAAACTCCTAAACCATAGGGCACACTCCCCTTCGGTTAGATTTTCAATCGCTCTCAACCTGCGCTCTGGCGGTACTTTCGCGTCATTCAAGTACTCGGAAACTTCTTTAAGCCAGTACTTGGGTGTCATGTTAGAATTACTCCCAGAGTATTTCTTTGGTTTCTCATCACCAGCCCTTATAACTGTGACTATTTGATTTTGTACAGCATTTTCATGCGGTGTTGACATGGCAATTGGCATACCAGGTGTGGTATACGGACTGTCACTTGGCATGGCTGCATTCTTTGGAGTGGGCTGTATTTCTATCTCTGCCCATTTATTTCTCCTATTCTCGTCTATACTTCCTTCGCTAGACCTAGGATTCCGCAACATAGATTCCTCCTGCGCGATCATTCTAGTCTCGATTTGGCTGTGTCTGTTTTCTGCCCTTTCCAAACGAGCCAATACCTCTCGTTCTATTTTCTCTAGGCGATCTCGGTTTCTTTCTGCCATAGACAATACCTTTTCCTTATCATCCTTAAGGTTTTCCTTCAGGTGGATAATTTCCCCTGCTAGACTTTCTCTTACTTCGGCAAGAGTCTTATCGCTGGCTTCAGTCTTTAAGCCTTCTCGAAGTTCTAATTCTTCTCGTAAGCCTGTAACTTCCTTTTGAATGTGACCTTGTATATGAGAGATTTCAGTCCTTATTTTCGTGATTTCTCCCTGGTCCTCATCCTGTATTTTATGGATAACTGCTAAGTCGCTCTGAGTTTGTTCCAACTCTTTCTGCACTTTCCCGACTTGCCTCTTCATATTTGACATTATCTCCTTATTCTCTTGATCAGAAGTTTTTATTTACTGTATTTCCTTGCATTGGTCAAGGATATTCTGATCCTGTTTTCTCAAGGCTTCGTCTACCGCCTTGGCGTAACCTGCCATTCGCGTATTCCATTTTACATCGCTATCCTCGAACCTTTGATCCACGGTCTGAGTGAACGTATTAAATTGCTCTAGTTGACGTTTAGTATTAGCTTCATTCTGATTTTGAATGTCTTTAAGCTCCATGGACATACTGCTTAAACTATCGTTAATTTCACGCTGTGACTCTCTGCACGCTTGCAGATTATTCTCTAATTTTAATTCTATAGACTCAAAGCGTTTTTCGTTATCATCTTGCATTTCTGAGACCACGCTAACAATATTCTTAGTTACTTCACGCTGGACAGACTCTTTAACGTCATCCATTTTCTTATTAACCTCTATTAGGTTTGACTCTAATTGCGTGTTTATTGTAACTTGATTAGCCTCTAATTGAGTATTGACTGTAGCCAACATCTGGCTTACCTCCTTTTGACTAGCCTCTAGTCTAGTATTTACTTCGGCTTGATTAGCCTCTAGTCTAGTGTTTACTTCGGCTTGATTAGCCTCCAATTGTACATTTATTGTAGCCAATCTTTCTGCTATTTCATCTTTAAATGCTTTAGATTCTTCCTTATTCTTAGCATTAGAATTATCAAAATGTTCCTTTAACTCACCAATACACCTGAGTACGTCTTCAGTTCCAGCCATCCTGTACTTCTTAATTTGAGATTCAGATAGGCCGCAGCTGAATATGCTGGCGCGTTCTATTGGAAAGAAAAGGATTCCGATCCCGCGACCACAACAACAACATATTACAAAATGTCAAAACTAACTATGGAATGGGTATAGACCCTCGTACCCGTCTGACTACAGTGTCTGACGTCTGAATATCATCTAGAAAGACTCACAATCGCTCAAACAAAGTTTGAGGAAAAATACTATTTTTATGGTTTTCCCCATGAAAACCATGCTATTATTATGGGGTTTTCTGAATCCCATAAGCCATCCACGTACTGGGCGCCATGATAATGATGAAGTTTATCATGGGAGGTGGTCTTCGTTATGACATCGCAGTAACCATCCAAGGTCTCGGTTGTACTGTCGAATGCCCCACTTGGGTCTCGCCATGATAATGATTTAGGGTGGTATGCTTATGTGGTAGTCAACTTATGAGCATGTTTTATGGAGGATTATCAACATTTATTTTACGTGATGGCTTATTAACAAATGGGACGCGGCCTTTCCTATTATATCCTAATTTCAATGCTGTATTTGCTTCTACCATTAATATCTTGGCCGACTTTTAGCAGTACCTGTGACTCAATCCTAGTACAGAGACATCTCCTCCATGTACCCAACTGTCATCATGTGGACCATGTGTTCGTATCCCAACTAACTCACGGTCTTTCGAGGTATGGGACGTTCCTGCCCACCATACGACCACATGCTCAGGATTTGAGTCTACCAGGTAACTACTCTACAGGAAATACACAACATTTTCCTAAAATGAACTATTTACTGGTCTAAAATCATGGCTATACAACACATACAAATAAAGGACAAATTATATTTAATTCCCACAAATAAAAATAGGGTTATTCTGTGAGCTTTCTTCTTAAAATAGTGCTACACTGCACTCAAATCTAATTCTAGCATCCTGTCAATGATACCTTCAGACTTCAATGGGTTTCCATAGTGTTCATCATGTGACACAATCTTAGTTAATGGGAGTATCATAACACAAAAATCACATATCACATAAAAATGATATTAATAAAACATTATTCCGTTTCTTATGGCATTTACCTTGATTAGCATGCATTCATTATTTTCTGCAATCATTAACAAATATTTGTTGTGTCGTATGAATCATCTTCCTTCTTTCCATCAATATGAACGCTTTAAGAAAAGTGGTACTTATCCCTTCCAAAATAAACATGGATAGAATATTTTATAGTTTCACCATATAACGATTTTCTGGTTCTTGTCGGGCTTATCATCGTTACAAATGTGTCATGTTCTGGGAAAACACATACCCGTCTGCATAAATTAGCAGGAACTGGCAAAATGCATTCTAAAGAAGATGCCTACATTATTTTGGTTCAGCTTTCCTCCTCAGAGAATAACTGAGCCAAATATTATCTGATTTCTATGATCCAACAACGTATGTGAGTTGCAACACACCGTTCAATTCAATTGGCATCATCATAATACTCATATCTTAATTGCATATTGAAATACCGAGATTCCTCAGTGTCCTATTGTGACTCTAATTTCCAAGGGACCGGTCGACCGACCTTCCTCCCCCTCAGCAGGCAAAAAAAAATTCGTTCCAGCTGGCTAGTCAAGATGGCTGCCGCAGAAGTGGTCTATAACCCCACCTCTCTCTCTGGTGTCAAGGTCAAGTTTGTTTACAATCGCAGTACTGGAGTTACGCTAAGTGTGGCTCCTAAATAATTGAGTCATTTAATTATTTAACACCTATCTTTATAGTGTTTTGGGCTCAACTGGCTCCTTAATTAACATTCATGGCTGGGGATGGAACTCTAGTGATAGCCTTGCCGTTCTATGGTGACTATTAGTGGCTTTTGGACGCGCATCATAGTGAAAATCCACGACTTTCGCCAGCAGCTGTCAATAAAATATAAGGAAATCTGCGTTCCTAAACGACGAATATGATCCTTACTTCTCAGGGTAGGTCATTGATACACATGCTCACTGCGTCTCGACGGACGTCAATAGTGGCCATAATTCATGCAAGCGTTGGATACAGACAGGCTCTGTCCAATTCGCTGCGAATAATACAGTATGCTCAAGGGCGATACTACTCGTAGATTCAGCCAACTTCTCACCTAACGCGCAAGCTATACTAGTTGGTCCCCACAATATTTATTTACGTAAATCACTGGATTCTACGTTAATTCTGCACGCTATACATGCGGCTCAAACAATACTTCACATAGATGACTCCATTATTAAGGCACCCGCGTTCTCTCTGTCATACCACTTAAGCCAAAGCTTTAAATAGCTCCTAACACAAATGTAATAAATTTACTGGCTTACTTTACTTTAATGGTCCTCAAACATAATCCTAAGGATTGACCATATCAAATATTCATTCATATTTCACTGACACTGATAAAGCTCTCGTATTTCTCTATATTCCACGTTACTTCCTTACTGTTTACCAAAATACAGTATCTTTATATTAGACATGACACTATTTGAACATTATTTAGGCCAAAAATGCCTATTACTTTACTGTTGCCGACCCCAGGTTATTATTATTATTACTCATTTAACGTTACCGTTACATCCATCACTATTTTCGACCTAAAGGGCCCTAAACAAATCACCTTCCAAGCCATATTTTATTCAAGACGAGTGGTGAAAACTCGTTCAGTAAGTGACTATTACATCTTATTCTCAAAGTGATAAATCGTTACATGGTGAACTATTTAGTTATAATGACATTTTAAAATGGGTACTCACTTTTTTCCTTTTTGCTGGATAGTGCCAGCGCTTCAGCTTTAGCGCTACCATGACGCTTGATTTAAGCCATCATGTTATCCTTTACACAACACTTAGATTCACACATTTTCCACCTGATAAACATACTTTTATCAGTGGCCTCTTTCACTGCTACACACTGCATATTAATCACTATACACATGAACACTTTTAAATCACTATTGCACAATTAATGTACACTTATCCACTACTTCACATGTTGATCCTTAAATCGGACTTCTCCTACGCCTGATCTCAGAGATGCGATGCAATTATGACAACCGCTGGTCTACGTGAAATCTAACAGCGTTTTACGGACGTTCGATCTTCGTTCCCTGCAATCTTGTTCAGCTCACTATCCAGATTAGGTGGCAATGATTTCCATGCTCCCATCATTGTAGTGATTCTGATGATAATGTCATATACAATTCTGACAATACCTCCCGGTATAAGAACTGTTCAAAAACATTATAAGTTCCTTTTTCTCGCTGTGGCGAATTTATATTTGCGTCAGATAATAGATCAATATCTGTATTAATTTACTTTCGACGCGCTTCATGATTACTTATGAAGCTTATAACTTGCTTCTATTGTTCTTCAACGGCGGAGCGTTGATACTTTAACATTTGGCGTGCTTACTGGCAGCGTCTTAGTTACGTGTATACTGTAGAATAACTCTAGGCGAACTACTTAACAACTTGAGATGACCTGAGATGACTGGCTTGGTGTGCGCTGCTCTCCCTTATAAAGGTTTTTCGTACAAAATAGTCCACCGGACACATGAGAGCGACTCCTTTCTTGAAATAATACCTCTTCAGCTGAAATGACATCTACATCTTGTTTATTTAGGTGTGGAGGTTTCAAAAACATTCGCGTGCCGGCGATCGTTTCGGCCAATTAATTACAATTAATTGCCTTAGTTCAGCGCGTCAGGACGCTACTGTGGTGGTTCCCCGTTGGCTGGTCACAAAATCACTGCTCTTGAGCGTAAGCTAGGTTGTAATTCGTTCATTTGGAGATATAGGCATTAATTTAGGCGAAAAACCACTCCTAAATCACCTCTCCGTGAATATATTCACCTGGGTGTATATTTCAATGCATTTCAATACTCCACTTGGCTGTAATTAATTAATTTCCGTGGGCCATCATCCCTACTCTAAGTTTCATCGTTGTCAAGCGGTGAATACCCGGGTCATTAATTTTGAGCTGTCTCTCCGCTCCAGACGTAAATAGTGCGCTCGGCGCCTAAGTTCTCCGCCCACTTGCTAAGGGTAATTTGTAAAACTTCAAACTGGCCTCCTCTCATTCTCGTATGCTCTGAAAATGTATATTTCCTTGCATTTGGCTACAATTCTTCATCTTAAATTGCTATGATATTCACCTATAGATCGTGAAATCACGCTGCATTATTATATGTCAGTATACCTCTCATTGCTCTTTGGGTTCCCTGTAATTGCTCCCCCTCAGAGATCAATGGTTCGACTCTAGGTATAACCATGTGCCTGGTCCTCTCTGATGAGACCCGAGTTCGATGCCAGACTGCCGTGACTGATTGGGCACAGTAGCACTAGCAAAGGACACCTCAGTGTCATGTTTTATATCGCCACCATCATGTCGGAAACGGAATGGTGCCTACTTAAATGTTCAAAGCTTGAATCAAATTACTTCTAACCTAATCATCTGATCTCTACCAAATTTTGCAACAATTTACCTTCATGTGGGAAGCATCTTTTGCCCAAACTACAAGGTCATCATCTAAATTGTTTGAAGATAGCGGCCGTGTATGTGTCCAAATCGATCCCCCTTATCAATTCAAACACGACGAAACCAAATCGAACCAACTTTGGTACAGAGGTAGCACTAGCAAAGGACAACTCAATGTCATGTTGTATATCGCCACCATCATAACGAAAAATAAATGGCACCCACCCAAATGTTCTGAGCTTAAGTCAAATTACGGTAGTTATTCGATTTGAAGGACACAAGAGAGAATCTGGAATTCAGAAAGGTGTAAGACAAGGCTGCAACTTATCACCAATAATTTTCAATCTATACGTTGAACAAACAATGAAAGAAATAAGAGAAAAAAATTAAGTAGTGGTAAAAAATCGAGGAGAAATAATTTCAACTTTGAGATTTGCTGATGACATTGTCATGCTAGCCAATTCACCATATGATTTGAATGAGTTTTCAAATGGTATAGACTCTTGAAAGAATTCATGATAAAAATCAATAAGTGTGAACACAAAACTAATAAAATGCAGTCGAAAGTAATCAGAAACTCCTATTGACGTGAAATTGGCAGGTGAAGTTAAATGAAGTAGGAGACTTATGCTACTTAAAAGCAAAATAACCAGTGATGGACGAAGCAAAGATGATATAAAAAGTAGGTTGGCTCAGGCAAGGAAAGCATTTCTACAGAAAAGACATTTGTTCACATTTAGATTTAAGAATTTTAGGTATTTCTTTGTCAGGAGCGTTGCACTGTATGGAAAAGAAACTTGGACTATTGGTGCATCAGAAAAGAGGAGAATAAAAGCATTTGAAATGTGGTGTTACAGGAGAATTATGAAGATCAGATGATTAGATAGAGTAAGAAACGAAGAGGTATTAAGACGAGTGGGAGAGATGAGATGTTTCTGGCGACTGCTAATGAAGTAATGAGAGAAGTGATAAGTTGGTAGATCACACACTAAGACACCCAGGAATAGGAAACTTAGTTATGGAAGGAAATATCGAGAACAAGAACTGTAGGGGTAGACCAAGGTTAGAATGTGTAAAACAGATTGCATCGGACGTAAGGTGTGGTAGCTATGTAGAGATGATACGATTAGCTCAGGACAGGGAGGCATGGATAGCTGCATCGAAACAGTCAAAAGACTGAAAACTCAAACACACACACGCCGGTAAATGCGAAGAACAAACTGAAAAAATTACATGGGATTAACGAATATTTCACCCTTTTGTGTAATCCGTAACAAATAATTTTTAATCACATGGAATTTCGTTTTAACGTAATTTCTCGCATTTGCCAGTAATTGAGTTGACCAACTGAAAAGTTGCAATATCAATGATCACTGCACCTTACCGTATATTTCTTGCTGCAGTTGGGTTGAAACAGGGTTGAATTCACTGCTGCTACTCATGTATCAAAGTCACCTGGTTACAGACCATTTGTAGACACTAACACTCAAGGAGAAATAAAGTAGACGCCCTGTCAGTTCTCTAGCACGCTGTAAATTGAATCATTGACCTCCTTACCGCAAGGCTTTAGCTGCTCGTACCTTTGTCTTCAACAGCAAATAATACGATATTCTTGGTTTATTGTAATGTTTGATTTACAAATATGGTCATTAAAATTATGCATTTCCGTGGATGATAAACTGCTTAAGCAATAGGAGTAGGGCCCGGATGTTGATGACATGTCATCTTTTTACTGAGCTGTCTAAGACAATGCTGAAGTAATAGAAATTCCAGACGGGCCATCCTGTCTTAAAATATGTCATTTTTATTTTGCATCTTTTTGCATTTTTTGTGCTATTTTTCCATTTAAGAGCATTTTTTAAAATTTTGGTAGATTTTTCGGTCATATTTTAGAAAAATCAGCCTTTTAAGGTCTTTTTTTATTTTCAATTTAGTCATGTCACAGCTTTATATGAGGGAATAAGTCTCTCAGAGTTAAGAAGAAGCTAGTAGCTATGAACATAAACCTTTTCTTTAAGTGCTAGAAATCTATTTTGATTGACTTTTCAGTTTGAGCTTCAGATGTCATTTTTGAAATATTGGTAAGTTTATTATTATAAGATCATTTTCTCCATTTTAAAGTGCATTTTTCGATTTTTAGGTCATTTATTACAGTCATTTTTTGAAAAGGTTAAGTGTATTTTTTAAACTTTTTTACTGCATCAACATCCGGGCCCTAAATATGAGTGATCATTTACACACATGAGGGTGAAGTTTCATTGTAAATATTCCGTCGTACTGTATTTGTATTTCAGTAGCCTTCTGAGTAACAAGGAACATTAACTAAAAAGACAACCGCGTGAAATACTCAGAGCGGGTTCATAATGTACAGTATATGCATGCCCAGCAGTTTCAGATTGATTAGGCAACGACTTAAATAGAAGCCGTACATTATGAATTAAGAATTTTAGGCATCTACTGACAATACTTTGTGCGACAAAAAAGGCACCTTTGGTCGGATAACATTCCTATTCCTAATACTTGCCAGCAATGTTTTGAACATCTCAGTGGGCGTGCCCTCTGGCTTCACCTTCTTGCCATAAATTTGATAAATGTTAAAACATTTATCACATTTACTTAATTTAGTGGTGATTATATAAGGTTGCGTTCAAAAAGTAACGAGCCGGAGGCTGTAATGCGCAAACCGGTGACGACATGGGCTAATCGTGGCGTGTGTAGCGAGGTGTGGTTCCGACCAGAGCGTGGAAGGTCACAGCCCGTCGCTAGAGGGCACGCGTGCACTTCACGTGACGATACAAAGCGAGTAGCTGCATGCATCAATCGTCCAATCAAGACCAAGACAGTAGGCCATTCGACATGCTTCCTGGTGTGGTTGAAGACTGTGGAGCACCCATTGGGCACACACTTTGCGCAAGTGCAGTCGTTCCTTCATTATGGTGTGCACACTTCCGACGCTCAATCCGTCCACGGCGGCTATGGCGTTCACTGTCACTCGGCGGTCCTGGGTAATGAGTGCATCAACCAGCTGGACGTTGTAATCGGTAATGCAGGGGGATGCCCCAGACCGGGCATCATCGGCTAACGACACCCGTCCCTCCCTGAAGCGCTTGTGCCACGCCTTGACCCTTGCAAGGGACATGCAGTGTTCGCCGTACAATTGTGACATTCGGCGATGAATGTCCGTTTCCCCTACTCCATTCGCTGTCAGAATCCGAACAACACCTCTTTGCTCTTCGTTTGACGTCTCCATGCAATGCGACTGGGAGCCTTGGGCGATTGATGCATGATGCTGCTCACTTTGTATCGTCACGTGACGTGCACGCGTGCCCTCTAGCGACGGGCTGTGACTTTCCACGCTCTGGTCGGAACCACACCTCGTTACACACGCCACGATTAGCCCATGTCGTCACCGGTTTGCGCATTACAGCCTCCGGCTCGTTACTTTTTGAACGCACCTTATATATAATAACCTGTAATTATACCTACATAATCACCAGTTTATTAAATATACCATAGCATACATATTCCATTATCTAGACTGACTGGGCCGATGTTACCAGATACTAGGGTAATATCAACGCAAGTATGTGCTTCAAGAGTACTTCACACAGGGTCGTTATCGAGTGGATAGACTTGTTGAAGTGTGCACGCTCAGCAAGTGTCCGTGGCTCTCCTCACCCTCTAGGGCGTCAGCCTAAATTTCTCTCGACTTCTGTGACGTACTGTATGTGTAATTGTTGAGGTTCCTATCGCAAAAGTATGAGTTTCAAAATAAAATAAAACTATTCTGTTCTGAGAGCCGAAATGAAGTTCACTTTGCCTCGAGAGGATTAACTTACTGAGATAATCCAATCAAATGCTAGGATAATACACAGGGTACGGACACTGCCGCCTCCTTCCGAATACGAGCCTCAGTTATAAGTGTACTGACTAGTACCGTACCACAATAATGCAGGTCATCTGACAGATTCCTTGCTCACACCCAATAACACGGGGACGATGTCGCAAAATCATAAATAAAACAACTATAATTGATTTTCAAGGAGTGTGATGATGCAACGGTAAGGCTGCTTACCTCTCACCATGGTGGATCGTGTTCAATTCTTTGTAATGCATGCATCACAGTGGTATTCCATATAGAAGAAGGTTCCTGGCTTAAGATCTTGGGATTAAGAGTCATGTAAAACTACAAACTTCCTATATTGTTGACTTTCAGAATCACTTATGTCGCTAAACTTCAAGGAATTGAGTGACAATCCCGTATCTCAGTACATGTTGGAAATGTCCTGACACTTTATTGAGATTATGGTTCGCCAAAAAGATGATGAAGAGCTGAATATTATTTAACACTGGGAAGAACCACCTCTGTGACGTGGGTGGAACCACTTCACTTTGACTCTGTGAATATCTGATGGTGCGTGTCTTATCTGGTACATATATGGAAGGTGGTCAAACTATCAGTTTAGCCTTAATTATAAAGTCTGTTTAACTGCGGAAGCTACTCTCGAATGCACATGCACGTCTTGCTGTAATTTAAAAGTTCTTTGACGAGCTGCAGCCATTCAAGTGTGTAACTAATTTAAAGAACACGTCTCTCCCATGTGTTTGTTAGCTCCCCGCTCCTACTTAACTACTTAGGCGAACTCTCTTAGCACTTAAAGCTAATCCTCACCTGCACTCTGTTTAAGACACAATAAAGCGTGGATCGGGAGACAGGGATACATCATTAAAGCAAGAAAGGGCTCCAAAATTTACAAAAGAATAAATAACAAGAAGTTTCGTGACGAACTAAAGAGCCTACTTTTCTTAAAATTAAGATTCATGCCAATGATTAATCTACAGTATATGGACCTATCTATACATCTTATAATGTAGTCTAAAGGAGTACTACAGTTGGCAGCCCTGGTGACTGAATACATTCTTAATTCATTCTCTTAAGATACAGAATACAAAATTTGGTTGAAGTCCAATGGACGTTACATAAAGTTAGACATTGGATCTATGAGCACGCGTAAAAGCATGTTGGCAACAATGTCATGCGTGTGCTGGTCAGAAATAATCTGAAATATTATGATATCTTGTTGTGCCAATTTTGGATGAAATCCATTTGTTAGTATAGAAGTTAATGTATTTTAAAATCGGACCTATCAGCAGGCATAGAATCATGTTGGCAGCACTGACTTATATTAATCACTCCAAATAAATCTAGAATGTCAGGTGCTATACGTGTACAAAGTATAGAGCTGTTGGCTTGCATACTTTCTGATATATTGACATTAGGGTAAAAATATGTTACACATAGCACATACGAAATTTGGTTGAAATCCAACTGATAGTATAGAAGTTACATGTATTTAAAATTGGTTCTATCAGCAGGCTTAGAATCATGTTGGTAGAACTGAAGTATATAACTTACTCCAAATTAATCTAAAATGGCAGGTACTATACGTGTGCATAGTTTAAAGCTGTCGGCTTGCATACTTGCTGATATATTGGTATTTGGATAAAAAAAATAGAGAGAGCAATTATTGACAGTTGGCAGCCCTGGTGGCTCTTAAGAATACGCTCAGTCATATCTGTTTATGTACACATATTACATACAAAATTTGGTTGAAATCCATTTGTTAGTGTAGAAGTTATATGCATTTAAAATTGGACATATCAGAAGGCTTAAAATTATTTTGGCAACACTGTCATATATGGCCTCATGGAAATTAAACTGAAATAGCTTTATCTACATGTGTGCCAATTTTGGAATAGCTCCCATTCATACCTTCCAAGATATCCAACATGGAGCTCAAATTTCTAGTGCGTTTTTTCAGCAGTTGGTAGCACTGACATCATTTTCAAATATGGACGTGAGATATTCCGGTATACATCTTTACTCATACTAAATTTGGTTTCGATTGCTGAAGCCATTTAGGAGTTGATGGGGGACACACACACACACACACACACACACACACAGCCAGACAGACAGAAGGACAGACAGACAGAAGGACACACATTTCCCCGGATCGATCTCATAAGTCTACTTTTTCCTCATTTTTTGCAAAATGTGAAAAGTAGACCATAAATAGTGTTGCATGAATTTTCAATTTATTGGAATAATAATCCGAAGTTTGGAGACTAGTTGGTTGGAAGTACTAATTTCCCTCCGAAACCTTCCAATTGTTACATGCTCTCAGCTTTTAAAGAGGTTCCACTTCTTGAAACTACGATCAGTACCAATCACCATTTATTTTCACATATTTCAGAGTCTCCTGAACAAAGTTGTGTTTTTATTTAAATTTATAAATACAAACATACACACATCAAAAAAAGTTTTGCATCACCTCGGTTCCAAGAGTTCCGGAACCGTTAAATACAAAGGGAATAGAGATCAACACAAACAACATTTCAGCTCGTTTTATTGCTCATGAGACCCACACATTGCATGTTGTACCATCATACAGCTAGACTTTCAGCATTTGTGGTCCAGATTGCAGTACACACCACTACCTCTAATACCCAGTAGCACGTCCTCTTGCATTGATGCATGCCTGTATTCGCCGTGGCATACTATCCACAAGTTCATCAAGACACTGTTGGTCCAAATTGTCCCACTCCTCAACGACAATTCGGCGTAAATCTCTCAGAGTGGTTGGTGGGTCAAGACGTCCATAAACAGCCCTTTTCAACATATCCCAGGCATGTTCGATAGGGTTCATGTCTGGCGAACATGCTGGCCACTGTAGTCGAGCGATGTCGTTATCTTGAAGGAACGCATTCACAAGATGTGCACGATGAGGTCGAGAATTGTCGTCCATGAAGACAAATGCCTCTCCAATATTCTGCCGATATGGTTGCACTATGGGTCGGAGGATGTCATTCAGGTATCGTAAAGCCGTTTCGGAGCCTTCCATGACCACCAGTGGCGTACGTCGGCCCCACATAATGCCACCCCAAAACATCAGGGAACCACCACCTTGCTGCACTCGCTGGACAGTGTGTCTAAGACGTTCAGCCTGACCAGGGTGCCTCCAAACACGTCTCCGACGATTGTCTGGTTGAAGGCATATGCGACACTCATCGGTGAAGAGAACGTGATGCCAATTCCGTGGGGTCCATTCAGCATGTTGTTGGGCCCATCTGTACCGCGCTGCATGGTGTCGGGGTTGCAAAGCTGGACCTCGCCATGGACGTCGGGAGTGAAGTTGCGCATCATGCAGCCTATTGCGCACAGTTTGAGTTGAAACACGACGTCCTGTGGCTGAACGAAACGCATTATTCAACATGGTGGCATTGCTGTCAGGGTTCCTCCGAGCGGCAATCCGTAAGTAGCGGTCATCCACTACAGTAGTAGCCCTTGGGCGGCCTGAGCGAGGCCTGTCATCGACAGTTCCTGTATCTCTGTACCTCCTCCATGTCCGAACAACATCGCTTTGGTTCACTCTGAGACGCCTGGAAACTTCCCTTGTTGAGAGCCCTTCTTGACACAAAGTAACAATGCGGACGCGATCGAACTGCGGTATTGACCTTCTAGGCATGGTAGAACTACAGACAACATGAGCAGCGTACCTTCGTCCTGGTGGAATGACTGGAACTGATCGGCTGTCGTACCCCCTCCGTCTAATAGGCCCTGCTCATGCATGGTTGTTTACATCTTTGAGCAGTTTTAGTGACATCTATGAACAGTCAAAGGGACTGTATCTTGGATACAATATACACAGTCAACGTCTATATGCCGGAGATCTGGGAACCGAGGTGATGCAAAACTTTTTTTGATGTGTGTATATGCATGTGTGCGTCCTCCTTATTATGGTATATCCGCCTCGTTGCGTACTGGTTAGCATTCATGGCTATCACTGCGGTGGTCTGAATTCGATTCCTGGCTATGCCCAGAAATTTAATTCTGGTCTAAGGGCTGCAACGTGTAATGCAAAACTGATAAAAGGTTGGTTCGATTCCTACCTCAGCCATTCTGGAAGTGGGTTTCCTCACCTCTACTTCAGGCAAATACCGGGATGATACTTAATTAAGGCCATGGCCACTCGTACACAAATCCTAGCTGGGTTACAAATACACACACTGTACAGACATCACAGTGGCACTGGTTATTAGAGACATTCTCCATAACCAACCACTTGGATGTACATGACCACAATGACGCAAAGCCCCTATATCAATCAACAGCAACAACATAAAAGACTAAACTTTCCTACCTTGTAAAAAACGTATTGTTAAGCTTTCTGTGTGTTTTAGCCATAATGTTTATATTAAGGGAAGCGGAAAATGTGTAGCGACGGAAAAGTGCAGCTTTCAATATTTGTTAGTATACGTCACAAAGTATACGTCAAAAAACGTAAATGACATGTCTGTAATTATATTTAGAGAGTTTCAGTATTCTGCAGCTTGTGGTTGTCAAAGAAACAGTAGCATTTTGCATGGGAAGATTTATAGTACAGTACATTATGCAACGAGCCTATAATGGCAATAATTAAGTCACGAGTATGTTTATAAAACGAGTGTATGCGAGTTTTATAATTTCCATACGAGTGTCTTAAATACCACTATAGGCGAGTTGCATACGACTGTTTATGTTCGACGATAATTGTTATAACTATTTTATGTTCGAACATAAATATTCATAAATATCTGTCGAGATTTCGCCAGTTTTATGTACTGAACAGAGCGCATGAGACGCAGAGAATGCCTTGTATTTGACCATGGCCTCCTCGATTACCCTACTATGACACTAGGCCAGGAAGTGAAATTTAAATTAGAAGGTCGTGGGACTCAGCGCATCTAATTATCTAATTGGTCAAACAACTGTTTCTTGAGCTCTGATTGGTGGGAGAAACTGTTTCATAATAAAAAAAAGTGCTATGATGAGCCTCATTATTAGGTAGTACAGTTTTCTGACATATAATAGTCAGGGTCGAACAGAATTTTTTTTAAAAAGTAACTCTTATCTCCATGTACAATTTCCTCAGAAACTACTTGACAAACATTCAAGGGAATTCACAACACACAAATAGTTGCAACAGATCTTGAGCCACTGTTGTAAAACTTTTGCCCTGGTAGGTTTAGTACTGAAGGAGAAATATTTATGTGTATCATAATTTAATACTTAAAATTTCAGTGAAAATATTAGTGGTTGTCAGTCTGGTTTTCAACAACCAATAAAGATTTATAAATAATTTTACTACAAGAACTGGTTCCTCAATTTAGGGGCTGCGACAACGCGGTCATGTAGCCCCGTGTACTTTGGGTGTGTGTAGAATCTGTCTGATAACCAGTGTTAATTGTGATGACTGTATTAGTGTGTAACACATACACACCATAGGTTTAAAACATCATACCAAGTTTTATCCAGATTAACTCAATAGGTTTTGAAAAAAATGGCACCAGAAAATTATTATTTAAAATCATATTTAATGGGCCCCAGAATGCTCAAAATCTTCAAACATTTCCAAATTTTATTTTTATGCCATACTAATTGACGGAATTTTAGCTTTTTATATGTACATTTTTCTTTCATATCTCATTCCTGAGGCTACTTTCCCTTCACTTTCCCACCTGTTAGTAAACCCACCAAAGTATATTAGCCTACTTTCGATTTTTGCAAAAAATGAAAGTAGACTTATGAGATCAACACACGGCGAAAAAAGTGTGTCTGTCTGTGTGTGTGTATGTGTGTGTGTGAGTCTGTGTGTGTGTGTGTCTGTGTGTCTGTGTGTGTGTGAGTGTGTGTACTCTGAATGTCTGTCCCCCCCTATCAATTCGAACACGGTGAATGCGAATTGAACGAAATTTGGTACAAAGGTAGCACTAGCAAAGGACACCTCAGTGTCATGTTTTATATCGCCGCCATCTTGACGGAAACGTAATGGCGGCCACACAAATGTTCAAAGCTTAAATCAAATTACGACTAACCTAATCATCCGATCTCTACCAAATTTTGCAACAACATACCTTTATAGGGGGAGCATCCTTTGACCAAACTAACAAGTCATCAGCGTAATAGTTTGCGGATGGCGGCCATCTTTGTGTGAAAATCGATTCCCCCTATTAATTCGAACACGGTGCAACCGAATGGAACGAAATTTGGTACAGAGGTAGTACTAACAAAAGGCACCTCAGTGTCATGTTTTATATCGCCGCCATCTTGACGGAAACGTAATGGCGGCCACACGAATGTTCAAAGCTTAAATCAAATTACGATTAACCTAATCATCCGATCTCTACCATATTTTGCAACTACGTACCGTTATGGAGGGAGCATCCTTTGACCAATCTAATAGGTTATTAGCCTAATAGTTTGCGGGTGGCGGCCATCTTTATGTCAAAATTGATTCCCCCTATTAATTCGAACACGGTGGAACCGAATGGAACGAAATTTGGTACAGAGGTAGCACTAGCAAAGGGCACCTCAGTGTCATGTTTTATATCGCCACCAACTTGACTGAAACGTAATGGCGGCCACACGAATGTTCAAAGCTTAAATCAAATTACGATTAACCTAATCATCCGATCTCTAGCAAATTTAGCAACAACATACTTTTATGGAGGGAGCATCCTTTGACCAAACTAATAGGTCATCAGCCTAATATTTTGCGGATGGCGGCCATCTTTGTTTGAAAATCGATTCCCCTTATCAATTCGAACACGGTGAAACCGAATGGAACGAAATTTGGTACAGAGGTAGCACTAGCAAAGGGCACCTCAGTGTCATGTTTTATATCACCGCTATCTTGACGGAAACGTAATCGCGGCCACCCAAATGTTAAAAGCTAAAATGTAATTACGACCAACCTAATAATCTAGTCTCTACCAAATTTTGCAACACCATATCTTTATGTGGGAAACATATTCAGACCAAACTGCAAGAACATCAGCCCAATAGTTTGCAGATGGTGGCCAAGTATGTGTGCAAATCGATTCCCCCTATCAATTCAAACACGGTGAAACCGAATTGAACGAAATTTGGTACAGAGGTAGCACTAGCAAAGGGCACCTCATATTCATGTTTAATATCCCTATAGCACGTTGTATTTCAACAAGCTACTACAACCAACATTCAATCATACTCCTCGAAAAGGACAAAGAGTTATAACAATACCCATGCATTTAGGAGAAAGTAGGCTATATGTTCTTTACTGAACATCTTGTTTTTATTTTTATTTCTATTGGGCGATAAATACAAAAAAATGGTTAATAAAAAGAATGCCTTAGAAGCAAGGGCAAAGGGACATGGAACAACATAAAAATGTATGATAGTGCTTCAAATGGAAAAAAGAGAAATCCTATGGTAATGGCTTGTAAAAATAAGTAGTTCCGTGAAGAACTAAATAGCCTATTTTCATATATCCTACTAATATTAATTGCCTCTATCAACATACAAATTGTCAGTTTCATTGCTGTAATATATTCGTAGATATTGAGAACCGTCTAAATATTTTGGATGGTCACCATGCTGGATTTTTATATTATAGGCCTTAGATGTATGTCCTATTACATGAAGATTATTGTGTAGGTGTTTTATTCAAACTTCAATCGCATGATTAGGACACAAGAAATAAAAGCGGGATTTTAAAATTTTGCTCAGCCGCCATCTTGTGGTTATGAAAATGAATTAGATGCCAGTCGATTAACATTTGCATAAGCATATACCGTATCAAGTTTCACTGCGCTCGGATGGTTAAAACACAAGAAATGTCCATTTGAATATTTAACTTTCGCGTCACCGCCATGTTGGATTTGTGCTCGTCAGGTTATTGAACGTCCCATAGGTGAACTTATGCTTATAGCCTCTATACACTTACAAAATTTCAGTTTGATTGATGTAGTATATTAATAGATATTGAGAACCGTCTATATATTTCGGATGGTCACCAAGTTCGATTTTAATATATGTATGCCATAGAGTTATATAGTATTAGATGATGATTATTGTGTACGTTCATTATGCAAATGTTGATTCGATCGCATGATTATAATATAAGAAATAAAAACTTAATTTTTCGAAATCTGCATTGCCGCCATTTTGGGGTTACGTAAACAATTGAACTAAATTGAATACCAGTGCATTACAATGTGCATAAACATTTGTTGTACGAAGTTTCATTGCGTTTGGATCATTAAATCGCGAGAAATGGCTATTTAAAACTTTCAAATTCACTTGGCCGCCATGTTAATTTTGTAGTTAACCGGTACTTGAAAGTCTCATAGATGAACTTCCAGTAGTGTCCTTTATCTCCGTACAAAATTTCATGGTGATACCGGTAATAGTTTCAGCGATATAGAATGCCGGTAAAATATTTCGCACAGCCGCCATCTTGAGGTTATGTAAACAATTGAGCGAAGTTAGATGTCGGTACCTTACAATGTGTATAAACATATACTGTACCAAGTTTCATTGCGTTTGGTTGGTTAAATCGCGAGAAACGTCTATTTAAAAGTCGCAAATTCGCTTCGCCGTCATGTTGGTTTTGTAGTTACCAGGTTTTCAAAGGTTACACAGGTAAACTTCTAGTAGATTTCTTTATCACCGTACAAAATTCCAGGGTGATATCTGTAATAGTTTCGGAGATATTGAATGCTGGTGAAATATTTCGCACAGCCGCCATGTTGGATTGGTGAGACGTAACAAAATTTGAAGGACACAGTCGGGGTCGCCCGTATTAATGCTATGAACCTACCCAGTTTCATTGAAATCACTCTAGCCATTTAGAAGTTATTAGGGGGTACACACAAAAACCTCACACACACGCAGACAGACACACGGACAAAAGGTGATCTCATAAGCCTATTTTTTTCATAAATGAAAATGGGCTAAAAATCGGGAAATTCTTTTATTCCAATTTCTCGCTAAAATATTTTTCTAGAGATAAAATTTCCCTTTTTTTTTCTGAATATTCAACATACTCGTAAAAAACTAATTTTCATATGCAATCCCTATTTATATGTGTTATACTTTATCTCACCATTTTTCAAAAAATTCTTTAGCCAATTGAAAATGTTCATGAAAGTGCTGATAAATTATGTTATTTTGAACACATTCATGAACATTTAAAAATACTTTCATTTTCACAACGTCTGTGTCAAAGTAAGGAGAGAGTCTTGAAGAACGTCCTTGAAAAACACCGATTAGTTCCAATTAATAGTTTTTGAGAAAATTGTAAATCCGAAGTTGGAAATTAGCATGGGCAATATAGGACATTCCGGAGTCCGTTGAGTTTTTCTATGAAATTTACTACTGCTTTTTGACTGCCACAAGCTACAGCGTACTGAAGTTCCCTATATACACTGAAGAAAATGGAAATAGCAACACCCAGAAGGAGTGGTGCTACATTGCTGCAATTGAACATGCAGGACGAGTGTTCGGTTGTGATTCGATGATTACACTTTCAGGTCCCTCTGACCGCAAGTTTGGACGACAATCAATACAGAATGTGCCCACCACGAGCTGCAATACATTGATGAATTCTGCGAGGCATGGAGTCAATAAGGCCCTGGATCGCTTCCTGTGGAATTGTGGCCAATGCTTGCTGCACTGCACAGGTCAGTTGCTCCAGAGTTGTGGGTGGCTGAGGACGGTTGGCCAGTTGTCGACCCATCATCTCCCACACATGCTCAAGAGGACTGAGGTCCGGGGATCTGGCGGGCCATTCTAAGGTTGTGACGTCGTGGAGAGCTTCTCCGGAGATGCGTGCAGTGTGAACCCGGGCATTGTCCTGCTGAAACATCCCATTAGCAATGTTCGCCATCATAGGGACAACCACTGGATTGAGTACCCTATCAACGCACTGTCGAGCAGTCATAGTGCCCTCAACAAGCACTAATTGTGATTTCACATTAAAGCCAATAGCTCCTCAGACCATAATGCTTGGTGTTGGCCCTGTGTGCCTGTCGACAATAAGGTCTGGGCGGCCCCTCTCCCTGGTACGTCAGCGCACCCGATTCCGGCGATCACTGCGGGCAAGACAGACGCGCGATTGATCACTAAAGACGACCCTATGCCATTCGTCGACCCACGTCGATCGTTCTCGAAACCAGGCCAGCCTTACACGTCGCTGTTGTGGGGTCAATGGAACACCTTCTGCTGTGACACGGGATCGTAAGCCAGCTGCACGCAGGCGATTACCAACTGTTTGTTGTGTAACGTGGGGGGCCACAGCTGCTCGAATTTGTGCTGCTGTTGCATGGGGTTCCATCCGGGCCATCCGAATGATGCGGCGATCCTCTCTTACAGTTGTCTGTCGCGCTGGGCCTGTGCTAGGTCTACGAGTGTGGGTACCTTCATTTGACCACTGCTGCCATACACGTTGTACCGTAGATGCCTGTCGGCCAACACGTGCAGCGACAGTCCTTAGCGATTATCCAGCCTCACACAGCCAAATTATCCGAGCCCTATCAAACGGCGACAGTTGTTGATAGCGTGCTCTTCTCTGTCGTCGAGGCATGTTTGACGGGGAACACTTCACTGCACAGACTGCAAGTCAACTACGCTACACCAGAGTCCGTATACTGGAGTTGATTCCTCCGCGACCAATCACGTGGTGAGACCTGTAGCAACAATCCAATGGGTCTGAAACTTTGATCGTTTATATATCTACATGGCATCGTTCCATATCTCGAAAATCAACACAAACGACCAATGCCTTCATGGTGTTGCAATTTCCATTTTCTTCAGTGTATAATTGCAAAAGTTTGATTTACATTTCAGTAAAGTTTTAAGGAAATATAAGAAATACTGCACTTTGTGATCGACAGTACACTGTCAAATAGAGGAAGCTGCACTTTTCTGACGCATCATACTTTCCGGTTCTCATAAGGTATTAATATCTACATAGTATAAAACACAGTCCCCGGTTCTTGGATGTAACGGGTAATCTCGAGAAACACTGGATGGATTTTGATGCGGTTTTCGCCATTCTATATAGGATTTCTCCAGGAACGTTTTTATAGAATAACATTCATTTAAGACCAAAGGAAGCCGAGCACTTACGATTTCAGTGAATCGAGTCAAAGAAAAGCCTGCTGTCAGTGTAAAAATTGTTCAGCATGAAATGTTCTACAAAAATCCAGCACAGCATATCTCTATCTTTAATACAAATCGCCCACTATAAGTGTCTTTACTTCCTCATTTCTTCCAACAATCTCCATTTAGTGGAAATTTAAATTACTAGCTTCGGAGCGATCCTATCATCCCAGCTTCGGCCAGCATCAAACTGTCGAGTCGTGTCGAGTTAAGACTTACGAGAAGAGCAAATGTGTTTGGAGTTCCACTGTTCACCTCGGCTTTTCTGAATTGCGTCTGGGATCTGCCGTCCGTATGCTTTTTAAGCTTACGCTGGGTAAACCGTTCAAGATACATGGTTGCTAGTTGATTGTAAGTCAAAACGGAGGGAAGAACAATAAATACAGTACGATTAATTGTATATCAATGTTATCTTATCCTGTCAGTACCATTTTCGTAGTTTGCTCTGCTGTATGTAAAACTGTTTTTATCTTGTTTCAGGTAATTCATCATGAACATCTGAATCGTTGTTACCATACATCAGAGCAATGTTTACCAGGTAACCAATAACAGATCATTCCTAATGGAATTGAGCTGATGGGAATTTAAGTCGTTCTAGAGAAAATTGTATATATTGATTTAGCTGTAAGGAATTTCCTGCATTCCAGTCGAGTGCATACATCGGTCTACGCCAGGGCTTCACAGGTGTATTGTGCTCTTTACCTCCCTTCCGCCCTCCCGCCCGTCTTCACTGAGAGGACGTGAATACGCATGGTGAAAACTTTGTTGTATTTAACAACAGTCTAAGTTTGTGATAGGACTATTTGTTTTATTTTAAAAATATAATTTCTTTCTATTTATGAATTAGCCCAGAGGTGGTCAGCTGGGTGCCCATTTACCCTACCCCAGTTTAGCCGGGCAGGCGTGACGTAAATGCGCGTGGCATGACATCATGGCTACGTCACAGAGTAGCGAGACGAAGTGAGAGAGCGTGCCCAGTCTCACCGGGCAGTCATTGCGAGTAGTGTGTCATACGGGAATGCGATAGAGATTCCGGGGCGGCAGGTTCAATCTAATACTGTTTTATTATTGACAATGTATTTGCATTACATTACAAAATGTGTGTACATTATGATGTACAACATATGTCCCATGTTTTGCTGTAAGCGAGGGAATGTTTGGACAAATACTACCACTGGTATGCAGACGAAGAACGGCTCTCAAGTAGCTATCTGTCATGTGTGATCAATGTCTCGATTGGCAAAGCTTTAAAGCGGAGAAAAGTTGTTCACATACCGTAAATATGTAGAACCAAACAAGCACATTATAGCTGCCGCTCAACGTTATATATATTTTTAGCCTACTTTCGATTTTTGCAAAAAATGAAAGTAGACTTATGAGATCACTACAGGGCGAAAAAAAAGTGTGTCTGTCTGTGTGTGTGTATGTGTGTGAGTCTGTGTGTGTGTGTGTGTGAGTGTGTGTACTCTGAATGTCTGTCCCTCCCTATCAATTCGAACACGGTTAAACCGAATTGAACGAAATTTGGTACAGAGGTAGCACTGGCAAAGGGCACCTCAGTGTCATGTTTTATATTGCCGCCATCTTTACCAAATGGTAATGGCGGCCAATCGAATGGTCAAAACTTAATAATGCATTACGACCAAACTAATCATCGGATCTTTACCAAATTTGGTAACAACCTACCTTCATATGGGACGCGTCTTGTGCCCAAACTACAAGGTCATCAAACGTACCATTTCAGGATGGCGGTCGTGTGAATCATGCAAAATTTATAATCCATAACATGGGACCCACCAGTTCCGATTATCGAACCAAGAATCGTTTAATCTGTTCTAAGCGACGTGGTTCGTTCGAAATTAAAAGTTTATATTGTAATATTATAATCTAGATGTGACTTTAAAAATCTGAATCGTCTCGGCTATTTGACAAGATGGCAGCTGATCTCTCGTTCTGACCTATATTTTACTAATTTCAGTATGTTGCATGCAATATAACCTACTGATAAAATTATATGAACTTAATATGAAATGAACTCGGTTTGAAATATACTCCAGTGAAGAAATCTTCAATCCAAGTGATTATTTGCTAATACAGTACGTTATATGTATTTAATCGATAACGCGTAAGTTATGAGTGTACGATTGGCTGTGTGGTTAGAGCTCCCGTCTCTCATGTGGCTGGCCGGGGTTCAAATCCTATCAGAGTAGAACTTTTTTGCTTGATTTTTCTTATATTTATTGTTTCTTGAGTACTGAGACGTTATAAAATAAAGCGTTATATGGTGCTTTTTGCAATGGAAATTATATATAAAAAAAAAACGACATTCTCCACCGGAGTGACATCTAACAGCCTTCAGTTGTACTATGCAGAAACTATAGATTCGAGCAGAGCTCTATACCGGCCAGTTAGTGAACCCAGTCTTAACGACTGCTAGGAGTAATAATACAGTAACATTCGTTTATTCCTTGTGCACATCGAACCAAGAATCGTTTAATCTGTTCTAAGCGACGTGGTTCGTTCGAAATTAAAAGTTTATATTGTAATATTATAATCTAGAAGTGACTTTAAAAATCTGAATCGTCTCGGCTATTTGACAAGATGGCAGCTGATCTCTCGTTCTGACCTACATTTTACTAATTTCAGTATGTTGCATGCAATATAACCTACTGATGAAAATTATATGAACTTAATATGAAATGAACTCGGTTTGAAATACACTCCAGTGAAGAAATCTTCAGTCCAAGTGATTATTTGCTAATACAGTACGTTATATGTATTTGATCGATAACGCGTGAGTTATGAGTGTACGATTGGCTGTGTGGTTAGAGCGCCCGTCTCTCATGTGGCTGGCCGGGGTTCAAATCCTATCAGAGTAGAACTTTTTTTGCTTGATTTTTTTTATATTCATTGTTTCTTGAGTACTGAGACGTTATAAAATAAAGCGTTATATGGTGCTTTTTGCAATGGAAATTATATATTAAAAAAACGACATTCTCCACCGGAGTGACATCTACCAGCCTTCAGTTGTACTATGCAGAAACTATAGATTCGAGCAGCGCTCTATACCGGCCAGTTAGTGAACCCAGTCTTAACGACTGCTAGGAGTAATAATACCGTAACATTCGTTTATTCCTTGTGCACAGAGGCGTTGTTGATAACCTCAAAACTTGCAATATGGATGATTTGGAGATGGATTATTTTGTTATACCGTGTATTTAAGATTAGCCTATAAATTAACGGGTTGCGAACTTACTTCACTTAGTCCTATATCATTCGTATACGACACAGAACAACAACGTGACGTCAGTTTCTGATCTGCTCTGATTGGCTATTACATTGCTGCAGTCGGGTAGTTGGAAGTCAAGGATAAAATTCGCGACTGCCAACTGCAACTTCATGTTGTGTATGGTGCCTATAGTATACACGGAGTCGATCGCGACTGCCGACCGAGGACTACCAACTACGGACTGCCGACTGCGCATTCTAGATGGGCCTTATTAGAGCAACGAAGTTTCAATTATTGTAAGTAGTCGGTGTTTGGAGTGTTTGCTGATAAAATTGCAAAATGCTGGGGTAAATTATAAACTATGGTTTGAACGCCACTGTTCAAATCCTGTGTGCCAATTTGCACTTCAAATAGGAAGAAATTAGGAGATGATAAGGACATAGAGTTATAACTATACCCATACATTTAGGAGAAAGTAGGCTATATGTTCTTTCCCGAACATCTTGTTTATTTATCACAGAATGTCCATATACTAAACGTTTAACACGTTCTCCAATTGGAACAAAAAACCACTGCCCTTCCTATTGGGATTTTAGCCTACTTTTCACATTTTGAACAAGTAGTTCCGTGAAGAACTATACAGCCTATTTTCATATATCCTACTCATGTTAATTGCCTCTATCTACATACAAAATTTCAGTTTAATTGCTGTAACAGATTCGTAGATATTGAGAACCGTCTAAATATTTCAGATGGTCGCCAGGTTGGATTTTTATTTTTGTACTCTTACATTAAGATTATTGTGTTCGTGTGGTATACGAACTTCAATCGCATGATTAGAACACAAGAAGTAAAAATGAGATTTTAAAATTACGCACAGCAGCCATCTTGTGATTATGCAAACAATTGAAATAAATTAGATGCCAGTGGATCAACATTTGTATAAGCATTTAACGTGCAACGTTTCACGGCACTCGGATAGTTAATTCGCGAGAAACGTCCATTTAAATATTTATACTTCGCGTCGCCGCCATGTTGGATTTGTGCTCACCAGGTTACTGAAAGTCCTATAGGTGAACATATGTTCATAGTCTCTATGAACATTAAACAATTCAGTTTGGTTGCTGTAAAAGATTCATAGATATTGAGAACCGTCTAAATATTTCGGAAGCTCGCCATTTAGGATTGTTATATGTATAGGCCATAGAGTTATGTACCATTCAAGGACAATTATTGCCTAGGTTCATTATTCAAACTTTCAAGTCGATCGCATGATTACGACACAAGAAATAAAAACTTAATTTTAAAATTTCGCACAGCCGCCATCTTGAGGTTATGTAAACAATTGAATTAAATTAGATGGCAGTGCATTACAAACTGCAAAATCATTTACTGTACCACATTTCACCGCGCTCAGAGAGTAAAATCACGAGAAACGTCTATTAAAATATTTCAAATTCGCTTGGTCGCCGTGTTCGTTTTGTACTTTACAGGTTTATGAAATATACATAGGTAAACTTGTATCAGTACCCTTTATCACCGTACAAAATTGCAAGGTGATATCTGTAAAAGTTTCGGAGATATAGAATGCCAGTGAAATATTTCGCACAGCCGCCATTTTTAAGTTATGTAAACAATTGAACTAAATTAGACTCCAGTGCATTACAATGTGTATAAACAATTGCTGTACAAAGTTTCATTACGTTTGGATAGTTAAATCGCGAGAAAAGTCTATTTAAAAGTCTCAAATTCGCTTGGCCGCCATGTTGGTTTTGTAGACACCAGGTTTTTGAAAGTCTCATAGGTGAACTTCTAGTAGTGTCCTTTATCACAGTACACAATTTCAGGGTGATATCGGTAATAGTTTCGGAGATATTGAATGCTAGTGAAATATTTCGCACTGCCGCCATGTTGGATTGGTGAGACGTAACAATATTTGAAGGGCACGGTCGAGGTCGCCGGGAATAGCGCTATGAACTTACCGAGTTTCATTGAAATCGCTTCAGCCTTTTAGATTTTATTAGGGGGAGACACACACACACCTCACACACACACACACACACACACACACACACGCGCACGCACACACACACGGACAAAAGGTGATCTCATAAGCCTATTTTTTTCAAAATTGAAAATAGGCTAAAAAATGAGGAAAAAGTAGACTATGAGATCGATCCGGGCAAATGTGTGTCTGTCTCTGTCCTTCTGTCTGCCTTTCTGTCTGTCTGTGTGTCTCTCCCTATTAACTCCTAAACGGCTGCAGCTATTAAAATTTGGTATGAGTACAGATAATTACCTGACTATCTCACGGCCATATTTGAAAATGACATCCGTGCTACCAACTGCTGCAAAATCACAATTTAAATTTGAGCTCTATGTTGAATATGCCACAAATTATGCATACAAGCTGTTCCAAAATTGGCACACACAAAGATAATGACATACCAGATTAATTTTCAGGACAGGATAGTGTTGCCAACATGATTCTAAGCCTGCTGATAGGTCCAATATTTAAATGCATGTTAATACTATACTATCAATTCGATTTCAACCAAATTTCGTATGTGCTTTGTGTACCATAACAGATATGACTATGCGTATTCTTGAGAGCCAGCAGAGAGCCAACTGTCAATAAATGCTCTCCCAATTTTTATTCTAATACCAATATATCAGAAAGTAAGAAAGCCAACAGCTCTAAATTCTGCACAGGTATAGTACCTGACATTCTACCGTAGATATGCATAGATTATTCATTGGCATGAACCTTATGTTTTAAGGAAAGAAAGGAAGAAAGGACGATTGTAGATTTACGTGACCGTTAATCTCGAGATCATAAGCCACGAGACCTCCTTTTTGCGTGGAATCCGAACCACAGGACATGGCTTTTCACTTTGAAAATCCCACATGTATTGACCGGGAATCGAACTCGGTCTGCCGTGGTGAGAGGCCAACGGCTTGACCGCTGCGCCAACACGCCCCCGTTTTAAGAAAAGTAGGGTCTTTAGTTCGTCACGGAACTACTTGTTGTTGCACGCTATTTGCAGTAAAACTTGGTCTCTTCTCAGCTGACTCCATATTCGTGGAACCAGCTGTCACTTCAGTTACGCAATCGGTCTCAGCTACACAGCTACTTTGCCGCTCGCCACCCGTGCATGGAGCGGGTGCCCACTTTTGAAATGCCAGGTTTGAGCAAGCCCGAATTAGCCCATATCTATATACCTTGTATATAATACGCTGAGGTGTATGTTTCACAAAACTCAGGCTCCAAACCAGAGGGAGTTAAAAGGTGCGGTTTGTACCAAATTCTTCCAAATCGCCATAAACGTACAGGAAAAATCTTGCATTTCTTGAAAAGTCAACGGAAATATATTTATTTGTTTATAAAGTGCTTTTAAACAAATAAACAAGATGGTAGCCCCTGCCTGAAGTGTGTCGTGCACAGCCCGCATAGCACTAGGCCCGGGCGGGTAGTCTGTATACATGGGACGCATACAACCCACATTTTTTAAAAGTGCGTTTAAACAAATAAACATATTTATAGAAGCCTGCAAAACAGTAAAGCCAGGCAGGGTTTATACACATGCGAGAGTTCTCGCACGGGCCCGCTAGTTGTATTAATTTTGATAAGCTTCCCCTGATCTACGTTCTAAGTTATATGTTACAGCAAAATTTATTATTTCTTTTCATTGAATTTGTATTACTCAAATCAAATGCGTTATATTTACAACTTACATCCTTACTTATCCGATAGCTTTTAACTGTTTTATTGTTCATAATAATTTTATTTTGTGATTTCCTCGTTTCTTATCTTTAGGTATCTTATCTTCCTTTTATATTACCTAAGTAGTATTTGTCAACAATTGAATTTATAACCTTAGTTTATAGAATTGTTTAGTATTTTAAATTGTTATCACTTCTTGCTGAAGAAGACCCTACTGAGGATTGAAACATGTATGAGTTTTGTAACTATGGCAAAAAGGAGGATATCATTAATAATGTTATTATTTGAAATATTTTTTATTAAAATCTCCAACAATCAAAGAAAATCATATTTTAAATATATAAATGTCATAACACCCGTTGAAATCCTTGATGTTGCTTATTTTGTGGGCTGCGACATCGTGATCATATAGCCCCGTGTATTTTTGGGCGTGTGTGGAATTTGTGTTATAACCTGTGTTATAGTAATGGCCTTTGTAAATTGGGAATAGGATGGGGAAGGAGGTGACTTTGGCCTTAAGCTAGGAACCATCCCAGCATTTGCCTGGATGTGAAGTGGGAAAACCACTTCTAGGATGTCAGAGGTGGGATTTGAACCCCCCTTTTCTCAGATTTGCCTTATTTATTTTTCAACCCCGTTCGATCCCTCACACCAGAATAAAAATTTCTGGCAATCAAACCTGGATCTTTTATATTTCATGCATTCCGGTTGAGTGCGCTATCCGTTTACATGACAACAGTCTACACCAGGGCTTGACAGGGTGTATTGTGCTATGCACTTTTCCCACTCCACCACACGGATCTACACCACACGCGAGACGGTCCCCCTTGAAATCTCAGCTCTGGTCACATTATCATGTCTTACATAACAGGTAACTTATTTGAAGTTTTCTTCAATTGTTATGCTTCACCTCCAGTATTTTTCCACCTCATAGTGTAGTGACTAGCATTCTTGGTTGTTACTGCGTAGGTCTCGGTTTGATTCTCGGAATTATTTTGTTATTATTGCCATCATTATTATTAATATTACAACATGCGTCCTTCGTAGAGACCGGGAGTATTTGTTTCAAGTTGACGTCCGTAGGAGACCTGCACATTGTGAAGTAAATTAAATGAATTATATAAACTTCATAAACACCCTATCCGTGTGCCCGGGGTATTAACCACTAAATATAAAATCCGCACGACTCTGCTTGAGTGAACGTAGCTACCGCCACGCCGTCGGTTATTTTAGCCTACTTTCGATTTTTGCAAAAAATGAAAGTAGACTTATGAGATCAACACAGGGCGAAAAAAGTGTGTCTGTCTGTGTGTGTGTATGTGTGTGTGTGAGTCTGTGTGTGTGTGTGTATGTGTGTGTGAGTCTGTGTGTGTGTGTGTGTGTGTGTGAGTGTGTGTACTCTGAATGTCTGTCCCCCCTTATCAATTCGAACACGGTGAATGCGAATTGAACGAAATTTGGTACAAAGGTAGCACTAGCAAAGGACACCTCAGTGTCATGTTTTATATCGCCGCCATCTTGACGGAAACGTAATGGCGGCCACACAAATGTTCAAAGCTTAAATCAAATTACGACTAACCTAATCATCCGATCTCTACCAAATTTTGCAACAACATACCTTTATGGGGGTAGCATCCTTTGACAAAACCAATAGGTCATCAGCGTAATAGTTTGCGGATGGCGGCCATCTTTGTGTGAAAATCCATTCCCCCTATTAATTTGAACACGGTGCAACCGAATGGAACGAAATTTGGTACAAACGTAGTACTAACAGAAGGCACCTCAGTGCCATGTTTTATATCGCCGCCATCTTCACGGAAACGTAATGGCGGCCACACAAATGTTCAAAGCTTAAATCAAATTACGACTAACCTAATCATCCGATCTCTACCAAATTTTGCAACAACATACCTTTATGGGGGTAGCATCCTTTGACAAAACCAATAGGTCATCAGCGTAATAGTTTGCGGATGGCGGCCATCTTTGTGTGAAAATCGATTCCCCCTATTAATTCGAACACGGTGCAACCGAATGGAACGAAATTTGGTACAAACGTAGTACTAACAGAAGGCACCTCAGTGCCATGTTTTATATCGCCGCCATCTTGACGGAAACGTAATGGCGGCCACACAAATGTTCAAAGCTTAAATCAAATTACGACTAACCTAAGCATCCGATCTCTACCAACTTTCGCAACAACATACCTTTACGGGGGCAGCATCCTTTGACCAAACTAATAGGTTATTAGCCTAATAGTTTGCGGATGGCGGCCATCTTTATGTCAAAATTGATTCCCCCTATTAATTCGAACACGGTGGAACCGAATGGAACGAAATTTGGTACAGAGGTAGCACTAGGAAAGGGCACCTCAGTGTCATGTTTTATATCGCCGCCATCTTGACTGAAACGTAATGGCGGCCACACGAATGTTCAAAGCTTAACTCAAATTACGATAAACCTAAACATCCGATCTCTACCAAATTTTGCAACAACATACCTTTATAGGGGGAGCATCCTTTGACGAAACTAGTAGGTCATCAGCGTAATAGTTTGCGGATGGCGGCCATCTTAGTGTGAAAATCGATTCCCCCTATTAATTCGAACACGGTGCAACCGAATGGAACGAAATTTGGTACAGAGGTAGTACTAACAAAAGGCACCTCAGTGTCATGTTTTATATCGCCGCCATCTTGACGGAAACGTAATGGCGGCCACACAAATGTTCAAAGCTTAAATCAAATTACGATTAACCTAATCATCCGATCTCTACCAAATTTTGCAACAACATACCCTTATAGAGGAAGCATCCTTTGACCAAATGAATACGCCATTAGCCTAATAGTTTGCGGATGGCGGCCATCTTTGTGTGAAAATCAATTCCCCCTATTAATTCAAACACGGTGAAACCGAATGGAACGAAATTTGGTACAGAGGTAGCATTAGCAAAGGGCATCTCAGTGTCATGTTTTATATCGCCGCCATATTGACAGAAACGTAATGGCGGCCACACAAATGTTCAAAGCTTAAGTTAAATTACGACTAACATAACCATCCGATCTCTACCAAACTTTGCAACAACATACCTTTATAGAGGGAGCATCCTTTGACCAATCTAATCGGTTATTAGCCTAATAGTTTGCGGATGGCGGCCATCTTTATGTCAAAATTGATTCCCCCTATTAATTCGAACACGGTGGAACCGAATGGAACGAAATTTGGTACAGAGGTAGCACTAGGAAAGGGCACCTCAGTGTCATGTTTTATATCGCCGCCATCTTGACTGTAACGTAATGGCGGCCACACGAATGTTCTAAGCTTAAATCAAATTACGACTAACCTAATCATCCGATCTCTACCAAATTTTGCAACTACATACCTTTATGGAGGGAGCATCCTTTGACCAATCTAATAGGTCATTCGGCTAATAGTTTGCGGATGGCGGCCATCTTTATGTCAAAATTGATTCCCCCTATTAATTCGAACACGGTGGAACCTAATGGAACGAAAGTTGGTACAGAGGTAGCACTAGCAAAGGGCACCTCAGTGTCATGTTTTATATCGCTGCCATCTTGACTGAAACGTAATAGCGGCCACACGAATGTTCAAAGCTTAAATCAAATTACGATTAGCCTAATCATCCGATCTCTAGCAAATTTAGCAACAACATACCTTTATGGAGGGGGCATCCTTTGACCAAACTAATAGGTCATCAGCCTAATATTTTGCGTATGGCGGGCATCTTTGTGTGAAAATCGATTCCCCTTATCAATTCGAACACGGTGAAACCGAATGGAACGAAATTTGGTACAGAGGTAGCACTAGCAAAGGGCACCTCAGTGTCATGTTTTATATCACCGCTATCTTGACGGAAACGTAATCGCGGCCACCCAAATGTTAAAAGCTAAAATGTAATTACGACCAACCTAATAATCTAGTCTCTACCAAATTTTGCAACACCATATCTTTATGTGGGAAACATATTCAGACCAAACTGCAAGAACATCAGCCCAATAGTTTGCAAATGGCGGCCAAGTATGTGTGCAAATCGATTCCCTCTATCAATTCAAACACGGTGAAACCGAATTGAACGAAATTTGGTACAGAGGTAGCACTAGCAAAGGGCACCTCATATTCATGTTTAATATCCCTATAGCACGTTGTATTTCAACAAGCTACTACAACCAACATTCAATCATACTCCTTGAAAAGGACAAAGAGTTATAACAATACCCATGCATTTAGGAGAAAGTAGGCTATATGTTCTTTACTGAACATCTTGTTTTATTTATTTATTTATTTACCATACATATTTAAAGAAGTACTAGCAGAAGTACCCGCTCTTCGAACGGTCTTCGGTATTAATAACCAGACGTTATCAATATTGAGTTACTGTTGCAATGGTTAGGGGCTTGTTATTCCTTCATACGTTTATCAGAGCGAAGTTAGTTCTCTGGGAATATCACAGACACTGTTAATTTAAGGGCCTTAAAATGTGGTTTTCGGAGACTCTTTATAGACTCCCGAATTTTGTCTCTCACATTGAGAAGCGCAACATATGCTTTGGTCGTCCTTCTAGGATAATTTTTATAATTCGCCTATTTTAGCATGTATTTTGAAAAGTTTTTTCCTATACCAAACCTTCTATGAGAAGTACGGTGAAGAGTTTTATAAATGATTGGTGTATTGACTCTCATGGATACCTAATTTTAGGATGCTCCAAACATTCGAACACGAGCTATGAGCACACATAAAGATACACAGAAAGTATGCCTTACTTCGAAGGGGAAGTAAAGCCGGCGGTCCCAAGTCATAGATTTATGTCATGTAATAGAACCTTCCACTAACTACAATTGTGTGAAGCTAAATTTGTTGGTTAGATTTGATTAACGCTCTATTAGTTTCAAAGTTTGCCACCAGGTGCCGGTTGATGTGGCATCTAGTAGCCAAGTCACAGCTAGGTGTCGTTGACGGTAGCATTTGGTAGCAAAAGTAGGAACTACTGGAAATTGATCGTCTGCAGTTCTTACCTAAAATACAGATAACACACACTAATACAGCCATCACAATTAACACCGGTAATCAGACAGATTCTACACACACTCAAAGTACACGAGGCTACGTGAATGCGTTGTCGCAGCTTCTAAACTGAGGAACCAACCAACCAACCTACAGCATATCACCCAGATGTCCGAATATGGATATATCAACCACACAGTATCAAACAAAATCATCCGTACGATGAACCCGTTTGTAGAAAAAGAAGTGAATGTGCTCAATCTAAATTCACCTAACGTGTACTTCCTGACGTGAAAATAAATTTGAAAATCTCGTAGACGAAACGCAATACACCTCACATAATGACTGACCCTCAGCGTTGTGTGAAGTCCCCATCCACAGGAAGACACCTTTAACAAATTATATAGGCTTGTGGTGCATGAATATTCATTTTTTTAAATGCTCCAATAGCCCAAATTCCTAATAGCCGCAAAAATTCTATTTCAATTCAGGAATTTTTCTGCTGCACGGCTGAAAGCAAGGGGAAACTACAGCCGTTTGCTATTCCCGAGGATATGCACCTCTCTATGCATAAATACATGTGATGATGGCCTCCTCCCTTGTAAAATTTCAATCCGGAGGTAAACTAGTCCCCCGTTCGGATCTCCGGGTGGGGACTACTCGAGAGGGGGTTAACATCACAGAAGTGACAAAGAGGAACTCTGACATTCTACGGATCGGAGCGTGGAATGTTAGAAGTCTGCTAGGAAATGGAAGGTTAGAAAACTTAGAAAGGGAAATGGATAGGTTGAGGTTGGATTTGGTTGGGATTAGTGAAATGCGCTGGCAGGAAGAACAGGACTATTGGTCAGGAGACTATAGGGTCATTAGCACTAAATCAAACAATGGCCAAGCAGGGGTTGGCCTCATATTGAGTAGGAAACTTGGACAGCGGGTGGAATATTATGAGCAATATAGTGAACGGATTATTGTAGCAAAAATAAATACTAAACCTACCTGCACCACAGTGGTACAAGTCTATATGCCTACCAGTCAAGCTGATGATGAGGATGTTGAAAAGGTCTACGATGAAATAGACGAAATTCTGAGGTATATCAAGGGTGATGAAAATGTTATAGTAATGGGAGATTGGAATGCTGTGGTAAGAAAAGGGAGAGAAGGGAAGATAGTAGGAGATTTCGGATTAGGTGAAAGGAATGATCGAGGAAGCAGGCTGGTAGAATTCTGCACTGAGCATGAGTTGGTCATAGCTAACACCTTATTCAATAACCACAATAGAAGAATATACACATGGATGAGACCAGGAGATACAGGGCGTTACCAAATCGACTTCATTATGGTCAAGCAGAGGTTTCGAAACCAGATTTTGGATTGTAAAACATATCCTGGTGCTGACATAAACTCTGACCACAATCTGGTTGTAATGAAATGCAGATTAAAGTTGAAGAAACTGAAGAAAAGTCAAAAGCCAAAAAGGTGGGCAATAGACAGACTGAAAGAGAAGGATGTAAACGAAAGATTCAAGAAGAGTATAAAGGAAGGACTAATGAAAAACCCTAAACAAACTTCAATTGCATACGAATGGGCACTTTTGAGGAATGAAATAACAAAATCCGCAGAAGAAAACATTGGTAGGAAAGAGAGAATAGGTAGAAAACCGTGGATCACTCAGGATATACTCGAATTGATGGATGAAAGGCGGAAGCACAAGAATGTAAGAGATGAAAAGGGGAAAGCAGAATACAGACGTCTGAGAAATGAGGTTAACAAGAAGTGCAAGGAAGCGAAAGAAGAATGGTTGAAAGAGAAATGTGCTGGTATAGAAAATTGTCTGAAATTAGGAAAAGTAGACACAGCTTATCGAAGGATTAAGAATACTTTTGGGGAAAAGAAGACTAAGTGCTGTAATATTAAGGACACAAATGGAGAGCCTCTAACAGATAGGGAAGAAAAGGTTGAGAGATGGAAAGCTTACATAGAGAGTTTGTATAAGGGAAAGGAGATTGAGAATCATGTAATGGAAAGGGAGGAGGAAATTGATGAGGATGCGAAAGGAGATTTAATACTGAGATCAGAATTTCATAGAGCTTTGGAAGACTTAAGCAGGAACAAAGCACCAGGCATAGATGATTTACCGATTGAGTTGCTACGCTGCATAGGAGAGGAAGGTCTGATCAGGTTATTTCACTTGGTGTGTAGGATTTATGAGACAGGTGAGGTACCCCCTGATTTCAAGAAGAATGTAATCAACCCTATACCAAAGAAAGTGGGAGCTGACAGATGTGAAGATTACCGTACAATCAGCTTGATTACTCATGCTTCAAAGATCCTTTCTAGAATAATTTACAAGAGGATTGAGAGCCAGATAGAAACGGAGTTGGGTGAAGACCAGTTTGGTTTCAGGAGAAATGTAGGAACAAGGGAAGCTGTACTAAGTCTTAGGCTGATTTTGGAAGGTAGAATACGGAAAGATAAGAGAACGTTCATGGCTTTTGTAGACTTAGAAAAGGCTTTTGATAACGTTAATTGGACTAAATTGTTTGACATTTTGAAATCGATTGGAATAAAGTACAGGGATAGGAGGGTGATATACAATCTATACAGAAACCAGACAGCAGTCATTCGAGTTGAAGGACATGAGAGAGAAGCTGGTATTCAGAAAGGTGTAAGGCAAGGCTGCAACTTATCACCCATACTTTTCAATCTTTACATTGAACAAGCAATGAAGGAAATTAGAGAAAAATTTAAAGTGGGAGTGAAGATTCAAGGAGAAATAATTTCAACACTGAGATTTGCTGATGACATCGTCATCTTGGCCAACAAGCCTGAGGATTTGAATGAGTTTTTGAATGGTATGGATTCCGTCTTACGGAAAGAATTCATGATGAAAATTAATAAATATAAAACAAAAATACTGGAATGCAGCCGAAATAAATCAGAAACCTCTATGGAGATCAAATTGGCAGGTGAAAAGCTGAAGGAAGTAGGAGCTTTCTGTTACTTAGGAAGCAGAATAACCAGTGATGGACGAAGCAAAGAGGATATAAAAAGTAGGTTGGCTCAGGCAAGAAAAGCATTTCTACAAAAAAGGAATCTGCTGACATCGAATATAGATTTAGGTATTAGGAAGTCATTTTTGAAAGCCTTTGTCTGGAGCGTGGCGCTCTATGGAAGTGAAACTTGGACTATTGGTGCAGCAGAAAAGAGGAGAATTGAAGCATTTGAAATGTGGTGTTACAGGAGAATGATGAAGATCAGATGGGTAGATAGGGTTACAAACAAAGAGGTATTAAGACGAGTGGGAGAGGAGAGATGTTTCTGGCGACTGCTAATGAAGAGAAGAGATAGGTTGGTAGGACACATACTAAGACACCCAGGAATAGCAAGCTTAGTTATGGAAGGAAGGGTCGAGGACAAGAACTGTAGGGGTAGACCAAGGTTAGAATATGTTAAACAGATTGCCTCGGATGTAGGGTGTGGTAGCTATGTAGAGATGAAACGATTAGCTCAGGACAGGGAGGCATGAAGAGCTGCATCAAACCAGTCAAAAGACTGAAGACTCAAACAACAACATTTTTGAAAATGATGTTGCTATTTGGAGATATAATTCTGTACGACATATCACACGTATAAATCACCTGAAAAATTCTAGGGTACCCCTTGACCCCCATAAGCGCATTGATGAATTTTACAGTCTAAGTTGGTTCCGTGATAACCTTATAGCCATTTGAAAACTTTCACAGTAATGTAATAAGTGGAGTGGCATTGCTTTTTACAGAATTAGATGGAAAGTTGGATGTCTTTTCTTGAGAACCTGTTGTCAATGTTGCCGGCTTGCATTCCTTCATTAGTTTATTAAATTCAATTATTTTTCTGGGAATATCTCAGAAACTGTTGGTTTTAGAGCCTTAAAATGTAGTTTTCGGGAACCCTCGAGTTTTGTTTCAGCCAACGAGGGGCTAAAAATTAGCTTAATATAATAAATACAATATCAGAATAGGGATAAAAATAAGACCTTCTGTACCACACCCGCATGTGAAGATCGCGTGAATAAATTCTAGTGTACCACTTGATCCCCTTAAGCGCATTATACGTATTGATGAATTTTACAGCTTAGTTTGGTTTCGTGATAACCTTATAGCCGTTTGCAAACTTCACAATAATGTAATAAATGGAATTGCATTGCGTCTTACAGAAATAGATGGTCCTATGAGATTCCGTTGCCATGGTTACCAGCTTGCATTCTTTCATAGATTATTAAATGAAATTAGTTTTCAGGGAATATCTCAAAAACTGTTGGTTTTAGGGCCTTAAAATGTGGTTTTCGGGGGCCCTTTTGTTTCTCACAGTGAGGGGTTGAAAATAAGCTTTGTCTCGTCCTTCTACGCCTATTTCAGCATGTATTTTAAGGGGATAGGCCCCCTTTTGTGAGAGGTACGGAGAAGAGTTACATCAATGATTAGTGTGGTGCCTCTGATGGATATCTGTATCAAATTTTACGTTGATCCACCCAGCCGTTCTCAAGTTATAAGGACTCGAAGTTGTCCACAGACAGACAGACAAACATTTTATTTTTGCGCGCATCCATCATAAAACAGTCTGAAACGCGCAAATAACGCACATTTCCGTGGAAATTCAGAAAAAAAACAGACAAACTTTCAATTATATATATTGTGCCCTTTTAGCAAGAAATATGCCAATCACAGTATACCAGCGTAGCTCAATTCGGGATTTTCGGGGGAGCGGTAAGTTCACCCACTCTGTGACTCACATATTTTGGATTAATTGCAGGATACACTTGAAAAATAACAACAAAATCAACTCCTATTTTAACACATTTAATTAATCAAAATTATGGCGCTACAAACAATTAAACAATTAAATTACTGACCCATAATCATCTACTTGTTCCTAATGAACTAGGAATAACATAAGAATAAAACAAATATTGTATTAAAACATATGGTTTCCATATAAACCAACAATTCCTAATTATTTTTACTTCCATAAAGCATCAACTGTAAGTTTCATATAACTCCGAGCTCTTTTGGCTCAATGCTTTCTGTAATAATGGTGTCATTCTTTGTACACCTCAAATACTACTTTTTTATATTTTCTTAATCATCAAAACAAATGTATAATTACATTTAAAATTACATGTTAATTATCTAACTCAATATTTGGGCATTTCACAGGTTTTCAGCTTTTATCATCTCTCTCTAGTTTTACAAATACATTAAGGTAATCAGGAAATTACTTGTGTACTCCAGAGTATGAAGATACTTGACACAGTCAAAAAAAACTATGGTCACTCCCGAAACCTAGTTGCCTTCAATTAACTCATGGAATCCTACTTCCATACAACATTACAATAGGGATTGTTATTTATCTCATATGTCTTATAAGACCATAATCACATAAAAAACTACGATCTGAACAGGCAAGCGGAAATATCAATCTACAAGGACCTCGGTTCAACGCCCGGATCGTTAACAACTTTAAACACTCACGGTGTATTCATTGCTCCTTACAGTACGGCTTTCAGACACCCCTCCTGCTCCAAGGGTCTGACCGTGCTACTCGAGCGTTATTTATGACTATGCGGGAACCCTCCCGTCTAGCCTAAGCTAGAGCTCTCTTTAATGCTTTTACAAACAGCTTTTCGTTCATTCTCAATTCTTTGGGGAGACCTGGCATTCTACTCCTCGTTTAAATTCAACAATATTATTGGGCTCATAAACCACATTCGTAATCTTGGCATTTATTAATTATGAAAGGTCCTCATTGATTGGGGAAGAGATATACACATTATACGACGAATAATAAAGGGGCTTTCACAATAAGAAGATTCTGAGTTCGAATCTCTTCACATGCCTCGGGAACCATTCCCATATAGAGGACTATACAAAATGCGATTTAGGGTCAGCCTATAGCTTATAAGACCTACGCTCAATACCATACATTTGCTCCCTTTCAATACAAGATACACAATGGCCTCGTGATACTACGTCACAAATAGAGGACTTACACCAATTCTCAGTTCGCTACAATCAATTACCTCTCATAAGTAATTTACCAAGTACATTAACTTTTACGCGTTCCTAGCGTGACATTTTATTTTAATCGCGCTCCTTTGCGCTATACTTTATTTTAAGCCTAGCGTCATCCAAAGAACTGATAATGCCATATTAACAATTGATACACATCTCAATTTTTATATTATTCTTTTCCTTTGACAATAACTTTCTCTCATTTTAAGAACATGCATTTGAACATCATGTCTATACTTTTTATTAAGGCTCTAACGCTCTTATGTTCACATCAATTAATTTGATCTTTATTTAATATTTCCTTACTTGGTTATTATTATTATTATTTCATATCTTCATTCTTTACAAAAAGCTCAAAACCTATTTCTTTCATATAACTCAAATTTACTTTTATTTAAATATCTTTCATGATAATTATTAATATTTCGCTTGCTCTTATGACATTCGTCAAATACACTGACATTTTATTTATATATTTCCTCTACTGGATTTATTCTTTTACATAATTATTTATAGTTTCTCAAATTTCTATTATTGTTCAGACCGCGTTTTCTTTATTCAGTATTTATTTATTTAAACACATCCCTTTTACTCAAAAACTCCGGTGGATCCGTACACAATCATTTCCCGACACCAAAATATAATGAAATTCATTACTCACATGTTTTTAAGGTCGTCTCATGACATTTATCCTTGTGCGGTGTTTCATTTTGGCCCACTTTTAACTTACTCCATATTGTAGAAATTCATCTCATGTACAAACACTTCTTGACACATATTCAATACACTTAACATTGACAACATTTTTAATACACTGGTGTATCCATTTAGAACACACAATAAACACTAAAAAATATTATTTTAACACACAATCTTGATAGATTTACACTTCACAACTTTTGATCACTAGGCCGTATTTTCCTAGCCTATCACACGTGACCTCTTAATCTCCCGTTTCCAAGGGTGAAATTTATTCAATGTCGGCTTCCTATCCTGCAGAATACGAAAGTCTCGAAACATCTACTTTTCCCTGGAATCCTAATTCTTCGAATCCTATTCTGGATGACCGGCTATTTCTCTAGCTTGAACGGCTTCTTTTTTAGATCTAGTTTATCGATCCTAGTAAAAGTCTGTTCGGATCGAGGTCCCCTCGATAACCTATCGATGATCGATGGATTTATTTTATAGCAGCTAGTACTTCTCGAGTCTAGTGCTTTAGAATAGTTCGTCTGCTTTCTGGAGATAATGTCTATAGTCTCCGTTCTTCTTTGTTTATTCGGTTCTCGCACTCCTACTTTTCTGAAATACGTTGCGAACCTTACTCTGTTTTTCCCTATTTGGGTTCTTTAAATTAGATAACTGTTTATCTTTCTATTACGGTACTTCCGTACGTTATGATATTTTCGGTCGTCTATTTAAAGACCTATCGCCTTAAGTCCCACGTTCGCAGCCTGCTCTGACTATATTTTACGAACTTTTCACTGTAAACTTATGTACTGTCGGACCTAAATCCAGTAACTAGGATTTTCCTAATTTTTCAACACGGCGATACTTTAATATTTCTTCTTTACAACTCCTTATGGAGGCACGCAAGTTGTTAATACGGCGACGCCTATGGCTATCAGATATTAATTCTGCGGTGTAATGCAGCGTTTCTCCCCTCAAGGAGTACTGGTAAACTGTCTTCGATGTGAAGCAGAGTAACGCCCCCCTTGGGCTGTTTGGAACTGCTTGTACTGATGCTCCAGCGTCACGTCCCCTGGACTGTTTGAAACTGCATGTTTGGCTTGGTGATGCCAGGAGCTTTATACTCTTTCGCTACAAAAAGATAAGACTCTAGCCCTTTCCGTGCCCAACTTTTAAAATAATGGTTGCACCATTATAAAAATTATACCTTCAAAAAGCTCGTCTTCTCAATGTTAAATAATCTCATTGCGCATAAGAATCGATCGTGCAATTCGGAGATATTAATTAATTTCTCGTCCTCAACTGTGTGGGTGTTGCTGTTCATTTGCATTCTCCTCTCTCCACAGGCCTTGGTAAATCCCCTATGACGTCTACTTGCGTTTGCAGTTTTCTCCTGTGCAATTATTAAAGGGTTTTTCTTTACACAAAAATCTCTAATTCGAAATGATTCACCGTACTGTAATTGTTTACTTATTTTTATACTCGTAAACGGGTTAAATTTAATTATTCCTCTTCTGGCGCATAAGCGGTGTTGTCGTTTTCAAGCAAGCTCAGCTCGATTTCCGAGTCAGGCTTCCTTGTCTAACAACCGAAATTTTCCACTCGGTTATTAATACTCATGACCAGCTCCTTCTGAATGTCAAGAGGCGTGATCTCATCTCTCGAACACCTGGCTCGCGCTGCTTGCACAATGTTAGGCTAGAATCCTAGCTTGATCTTTCTCTATGTTACATTAGAAACTGTACGTTTCTTTCATTTCTTCCCCAAATACATGGATTCGACCTCCTTGGACCCTATGGCACATGGGTTCATCATATACTAGCAGAAGTACCCATTCTTCGAACGGTCGTCGGTATTAATAACCAGACGTAATCAATTAAGCTACTGTTGCAATGGTTAGGGGCTTGGAACCTGTTTGTCGACAAAGATAAATGATTAGTTGAAATATGCTCTGAAACTAATTTACCTAACCTGTACTTCCTGACGTGAAAAGAAAATTGAAAACCTCGTAGACGAAATGCAATTCACGTCACATAAAAAATGGCCCTCACTGTTGTGTGAAGTGCGCATCCAGAGGAAGACCCATTTAATAAAATATAAAGGCTTGTGGTGCATGAAAATTCAGGTTTTTTAGTCTCCAATGGCCCAAATTCCTAAATGCAAAAAAATAAAATAAAAATTAAACTATTTCAATTCAGGAATTTTTGAAAATAATGTTGCTGTTTGAAGATATAATAGACCTTCTGTACGACACATCGCACGTTTAAGTCTTGTGAAAAAATCCAGGGTACCTCTTGACCCCCTTAAGCGCATTGATGAATTTTACAGTTTTTGTTGGTTCCATGATAACCTTATAGCCATTTGCAAACGTTCACAGAAATTTAATAAATGGAGTGGCATTACTTCTTGCAGAAATAGATGGAAAGTTGGATGTACCTTTTTGAGACACTGTTTTCATGGTTACTGGCTTGCATTCCTACATTAGTTTATTAAATGAAATTAGTTTTCTGGGAATATCTCAGAAACTCTTGGTTTTAGAGCATTAAAATGTAGTTCTCGGGGACCCTTTACGACTGTTTAGGGGCCCCGAGGTTTTTTTCTGACACCAAGGGGCTGAAAATGAGCTTTGTCTCGTCGTTGTAGGCCGTAGTATCATCATCATCATCATCATCATCATCATCATCATCATCTTCTTGCACAGTTTCTAGCCGTTGGCCGGGTCTGTTTGGAACACAGGCCACTCCAACGTCTTCTGTCTTCCCACCATCTCTCAGCTTCCACCCCTGTCCAGTCTTCTCCTCTCTTCTTCACGCTTTCTTCCATCCCTTTCAGCCACCTGTCTCTCGGTCTTCCTCTCGGTCTCTTTCCTTCCCACTTCGTCTCGTGTATCCTCCTGGGTATCCTCTCATCCTCCATTCGTTTTACATGTCCATGCCATCTAAGTCTAGATTTCTCTACACCATCCCGTAATGGTTCCTCCTTTATTAATTCTCTGGTCCTCTCATTTCTTATTCTGTCCATCTTTGTAGCTCCAATACTGCTTCTCAAGAACCTCATCTCACTGGTCTGTATTTTGCTCTTCTCCATTCCTTTCATAGCCCAGGTCTCCGAAGCATACGTCAGGATAGGGGCATAGTACGTCCGATATATGATCTTTTTTCTGTTCTGAGGGACATCCTTGCTCCATAACATGCTTCTCACACTCCTCCGGAATGCTTCTGCCTGTCTCCCTCGCTCATTTTTTCTCTATAGTTTCTTCCATTATCTTGTATCAGGCTTCCCAGATACCTGAAACTCTCCACATTCTTCAGCTGTTCCCCACCAATTGTTATTCCCGTTGTGGTTCTTTCCTTCTTCCTTGTTGTGATCACCATCTCACTCTTATTTATGCTAAATTTCATCCCATATCCCGGTATTATTCCTTCCCACACGTCCAACTGTTCCTGTACCTCCTCCTCCTTGTTTCCCCAAATCATCAAATCATCCGCTAACACCATTGCTTTCATCTTTCCTTCCCCATATTACTTGTGCCACCCTGGTCATTATGTCCTGTTCCACCCAGTCCGATCTCTCTCCTCCCACTTTCACATAGATCACGCTTCCCTTGTACATCTCCTTTATCCTCCTTATAGTCCTTTTTTCTACTCCTCTATCCTCCAGGGACTTCCATACTTTGTTTCTGCATACACTGTCATATGCTTTCTCAATGTCCAGGAAGGCCATCAGTAGATCTGTTCCAAACTTACAGTGCTGTTCTTGTAACTGCCTTACAGCGAAAATCAAATCCACTGTGGACCTTCCTGCTCTGAAGCCATGTTGTTCTTCCCTCATCCCTCCTTCTATCCTTGTCCTAATTCTCCTTTCCAAAACTTTCTCAAACATCTTTGCACAATGACTCATCAGTTTTATTCCCCGATAGTTTCTGTAGTCTGTTCTACTACCTTTCTTGAAGATCGGGACAATTATTCCCTTTTTCCAGTCCTCTGGGGTCTTCCTTTCCGTAGTGTAATAATAATAATAATTATAATAATAATATAACAATATAGGGATAGGGATATAATTGACCTTCCGTAGCACACCAGCACGCGTAAATCGCGTGAAAAAATTCTAGAGTACCCCTTGACCCCCTTAAGCGCATTATATGTATTGATGAATTTTACAGCTTAGTTTGGTTCCGTTATATTCTTCTAGCCGTTTGCGAACTATCTCAGTAATGTAATACATGGAATTGTATTGCGTCTTATATTACAGCAATAGATGGACCTGTGAATTTCTGTTGCCATGGTTACCGGCTAGCTTCCTTTCATTATTGTATTAAATGAAATTAATTTTCTGGGAATATCTCAAAAACTGTTGGTTTTAGGGCCTCAAAATATGTTTTTCGGGGTCCCTTTAGGGCCCCCGAGTTTCGTTTCTCACACTGAGGGGCTGAAAATGAGCTTTGTCTCGCCCTTCTACGCCTATTTCAGCAAGTATTTTAAGGGGGTAGGTCCCCTTTTATGAGAGGTAGAGAGAAGAGTTACATCAATGATTGGTGTCGTGCCTCTGAAGGATATCTGTACCAAATTTTACGTTGATCCACTCAGCCGTTCTCGAGTTATAAGAACACAAAAAATTGTCCACAGACAAACAAACAAACAAGCAAACAGACAGACAGACAGACAAAAATTTTATTTTCGCGCACATCCGTCATAAAACAGTCTAAAACGCGTAAATAACGCAAATTTCCGTAGAAATTCAGAAAAAACAGACAAACTTTCATTCTTATATATATAGAGATATATAGAGAGAGAGATGAAACACCTAGTAAAACGGGTAAAGCCTCATTTGCAAATACCTTACAGGCACAATGTTCATCTAGAATATTCATTCTTACAGTATTTACACATGAAAATGAAAATCCACAGCCTGCTTCCAGTCTCCGACCGGGTCAGGAATGGAATGAATGAAGCCCCTATCTAGCGGCGAGGATATGAACTGTGCCGGCCGCCGAGGCCTGACGCACTCCTCTGGGGCAATGATTAAATGAATGACAGATGAAATGAAATGATAGTGGAGAGTGTTGCTGGAATGAAATTTTGACAGGGAAAACCGGAGTACCCGGAGAAAAACCTGTCTGCCTCCGTTCTGTCCAGCACAGATCTCACATGGAGTGACCGGGATTTGAACCACGGACTCAGCGGTGAGAGGCCGGCATGCTGCCGCCTAAGCCACGGAGGCTTTATTTACACATATAAATCACAAAATTTTTTGTCATGCTCATTCATTCTCTCATTTTCGACCATTCATCACGTCCCATCAACTTCATTCTTGAATTCAAGTGTTGTATTTATTAATTATTTATTTAATTAATTAATTAATTAATTAATTCATTCATTCATTCATTCATTCATTCATTCATATGATATTATTATTTGTCTATATATTTACTTATTTTAATTTATTTTTAGCCTATTTTCAATTTTGAAAAAATAGGCTTATGAGATCACCTTTTATCCGTGTGTGTGTGCGTGTGTGTGTGATTCGTGTGTGTGTCCCCCCCTAATAAAATCTAAACGGCTGGAGCGATTTCATTGAAACTCAATAAGTTCATAGCACTATTTCGGGCGACCTCGACCGTGCCCTTCAAATTTTGTTACGTCTCACCAATCCAACATGGCGGCTGTGCGAAATATTTCACCAGCATTCAATATCTCCGAAACGATTACCGATATTACCCTGACGTCATGAATGGTGATAAAGGGAACTACTATAAGTTCACTTATGTGATCTTTGAAAACCTGGTAACTACAAAACCAACATGGCGGCCAAGCGAAGTTGCGACTTTTAAATAGACGTTTCTCGCGATTTATCCAACCAAACGCAATGAAACTTGGTACAGTATATGTTTATATACATTGTAATGCACCGACAACTAACTTCGTTCATTTGTTTACATAACCACAAGATGGCGGATGTGCGAAATATTTCACCGGCATTCTGTATCTCTGAAACTATTAGCGGTATCTCCCTGAAGTTTTGTACAGAGATAAAGGGCACTACTGGAAGTCCATTTATACGACTTTAAAAAACCGGTTATATACAAAACAAACATGGCGGCCAAGCGAATTAGAAAATTTGAAATAAACCTTTCTCCCGATTTAATGCTCCAAACGCACTGAAATCTGGTACAGGAAATATTTATACACATTGTAATGCACTGGTATCTAATTTAGTTCAATTGTTTACATAACCTCAAGATGGCGGCTGTGCGAATTTTAAAATTAAGTTTTTATTTCTTGTGATGTAGTCATGCGATCGAAGTGAAAGTTTGAATAATGAACCTACCCAATAATTATCCTATAATGGTACATGACTCTATGGCCTATGCATTTAACAATCCAACATGGCGACCATCCGAAATATTTAGACGGCTCTCAATATCTACGAATCTATTGTAGCAATCAAACTGAATTTTTTATTGTTCATAGGGGCTATGAACTCAAGTTCATTTATAGGACTTTAAATAACCTGGTGATCACAAATCCAACATGGCGGTGACGCGAAGTATAAATAATCACATGGACGTTTATCGCAATTTAACCATCCGAGAGCAGTGAAACTTGGTACAGTAAATCCTTATACGAATGGTAATCCACTAGCATCTAATTTATTTCAATTGTTTCCATAACCTAAAGATGGCAGCTGTGCGAAATTTTAAAATCTCCTTGTAACTTCTAGTGTCCTACTTATGCGATTGAAGTTTGAATACTACACGTACACAATAATCTGCATGTAACAGTACATAACTCTAGGACCTACATATATACATTCCAACATGGCGACCAACCGAATTATTTAGTCGGTTCTCAATATCTATGAATCTATTACAGCAATCAAACTGAAATTGTGTATGTTGACAGTTGCAATAAGTGGGCTATATGAAAATAGGCTGTATAGTTCTTCACGGAACTACTTGTTAATTTTTAACTCTTCATGTTTCATTTTTAATTTAATTTGTAATTTATAATTCGTAATTTGTAATTTCTTGAAGGAATTGTTTGTTTGTTGAAGATTTGTTGAAGATCCTGTCTGTTAGTTTTATAACCTCGTAGAACGATCGCAGAAAATAGTTTAAACGATTTAAATGGAAGGCAGAGAACAAAAATATCTGACACAATCAAGACTCGACCTTGTGACCTCCAGCTTCATGGTGAAAATACAATGTTTGAATGTAGTCCATAGTTGACAACAAACAAAGTATTATGTGCTAACTCGGGTGAGTATTATATATGTAGAGATACCCTTGCCATTAAGATTAGTGTATTTGGAATGGAAAAAGAATATCTGTTCCCACTTTACCTCGTCAACTATGAACTTCTTCTCCAATTCAATAGTTCATTGGATTTATTCGTTCTTTCTTTGTTCCTTTCTTCGAACTATAAATCGAAGGGTGACGCAAGAATTGCAAATTAGAGTATGCGAGTTCTCCGTCTGATATACCGCACTAGTCGCAAGGACAATGGAGAGCGGAATGTCTCTGGTCAGGCGAGACTGACACGGCAAATTGAGTGTGACAGTGGGGTGATGTCGATTTGCCGTAGTGGTATTGGAAAGCGTCAAATGTCGAAGTGGTGTACTAGATGTGCATCTTTGAGAGGTTATTCTACATCAGTTGCGGCCAACTTGTATAGCGTATGATGGAAGTAGTATGGAGTTTAGTGTGTACAGTTAAGTGTAATAGTACATATGCAGTCAGCCGAGAGCTTTGGGCCTGCTTTGGTTATGTAGCGAGGAGGCAAGAGAAGGTAAGCGTTATGTGGAACTAAGCGGTTCATCCCCCCTCTAGATCCCTCCTTTTCCCTTAAATGCCGAATGTATACTTCTAAAATTTAAAATATACGATAATCAGTACTTACACAAATATATCTATTATGTATTGTACATGTTTCGACCTATTGAGAACTTCTTCCGCTCAATTAAGAATAAGATAAAAAAACGAGGGATGTACCAAAGTCTAATGTTTGTTTGATATGAAAAGAAAATGTGATAAATTGTAATTAAAACAATGAAATAAAATAATAAAAGTGGATATCCTTACAATGTAATATTAAATGAAAATAAAATAAAATGGGTATGATATTGGGCCTCACATTAAAATTTTTCAAAATTTTTAATATAAAGCTCAATATTTTATTTACATTTATTTTTGCAAACTTTTTTTTCTTTCTGTATTTTGAAAAAAAATAAAAAAAATATTGTGAAGCCCAATATTCTATTTTATTTTATTTTATTTACATTTTAAGTAAACCATAATTTCGTTTTACATAGTAAGGATATCCAATTTTATTATTTTATTTCATTCTTTATTTACAATTTATCACATTTTTTCATCATATCAAACAAACATTATACTTAAGTACATCTCTAGTATTTTATTTTATTCTTAATTGAGCTGAAGAAGACCTCAATGTCAGGTCGAAACATACAAAGTATATTTTATTTATTTATTTATTTATTTATTTATTTATTTATTTAGCGTATGATGAATACAGTATTATATACAATATATACAGTACAACTACCATCTCAAGTTCATAACTAGAGTTCCATGTTTAAAGTTGAGAGCCAGAGAAGGGCTTCGTTTGAGACACAGTGTAAGTCTTCTATAGAGTCTCTATATGCACGTAAAGGACACTCGAATGTAATGTGGTCCACTGCCTGTTCCTCTTCTCCGCAGTCACACTGAGGTGATGCCTTCCATCCCCATTTGAAGAGAGTGGCTCCACATCTACCTTGGCCGGTCCTAATACGGTTTAGCGTCCTCCACTGTCGTCTGGGAAGGGAAAATCCATCAGGGCACTTGCAGGGGTTCTTAATGATGTGATGATTTGGTAACGAGGATTGCAGATGTCATTGTTCTTTCCAGGCGTCCGATACATTAAAGGAGGTGTCCTGTAGACTCATTGCAGTACGCCAAGAAGGGTGTCTGGATTTCAGTCGTTTGGTTGGAGAAGCTGCTATATCAAAATGAATAGGGAGGTGAGGATTGTTTTCTATTTTCTTCCATAAGTTAAGCAGTGACTGTGATCTTCTTAGGGATGGAGGTGGTATGTGGCTTAGGGTGGGAAGCCAGTGACAAAGTATATTATGGACACGGTATATTTGTTTAAGTATTAATTGGCGAATACTTTAATCTTTGGAATCCATCTATCAATACGGATATCAACAAATTGTGCAAATGTATTTGCATTCTATGAATGTAAACTTGGAACTGAGGAGTGTACAGCATTGTTTTGAACAGCTACATTTCAGTCCACTTGCCAATCTTAAATACTATAACCGGGGTTTGGAATGGCACCTCGTGTCACCAGGTCAGGAAGCTCCTTTAGGCAATGGTAGTGCATGGTATCTTGGAAATATTAGTGTCAATTTTCTACTTAGTTGGCAGAAGAAAAGTGTTGTTGTCTTTAGATCTTCTTGTTATAAAATCATATAAACAAGAGAACTCATGGTATCAAAGATATCAGGATAACGATGCCACATCTCACATCTGGCTCCTTGAATAGGTTATCACGGTAATCATTGTCGAATGTTATCAAGCAAACATTATCATTCAATAGCTGAATGGTATCAATGAGCCGTGCCCCTTATAATCTAGGAAGTCAAGCGCTTGCAGAAATTTGCCCTTATTTGAATGTGTTCGTTCCAACTGACGTCCTCCTTTGTCTTCCTTACGCAGAAACCACTCATGAAAGCACTCCAGGCAATAATTGAGCTCTGGCTTCTGATGGGAGATGCCGGAGGAAATCTCTAGACGGAAAACCCAACTGCACGGCGCCCAGTCCGTCTGTAACACCATTTTATAATGTCTTTGTCACCAAAATAACATATACTGTAGAACGTTTTGAAACCAGATAGGCGGACGTATTTTAAGAGATGTTAATTCATTTGAGGGTCTTCTGGTTTACATCAAATTTGAATGATGAAGACTTGTATAATTCTTGTTTAACAAGTAGTTCCATGAAGAACTTGGTCATCTACCCCGTGTACTTGGTGTCTGTGAAACATGCCTGATAACCTGTATTGCTGTGATGACTGTAGTAATGTGTGTAAATGTATCAAGGACAGGAATGGGGCGAGTGCTCCAGGATTTAAAGTAAGGTACTATTCCGACGATTGCCTGGAGGGAGGAATGAAAAATCAGGGGATAAACCACACTCAGGATAGCCGCTGTCAGTGACGGGATTTGAACCTACGATTTCCGGACTTACTGCAGCTGCCCTCGCGGCTGTTGTGCACGATTGAACGAGCACGGCTACGCCGCGGCACATGCCTCTTAAGGGGACCCGGTAGGGTGAAAATTTAAAAATTGATTTTTACTTTTTAATTCCAAAAGAATCTAGAGACTTTCTTCTTTAATTTGAGATATCATTCATGGCCATATCTTAATATATTGTAAGTGCTTTAAATTGCGTTTCCAAGATAACACTGCATGGGCGCGGATACTTGATCTGCCGGGATATTTCGTTGTTGACGACAATACACGTTTCCATGACTTTCTCCTTATATTCCCGCCCAATGGTGATACCCCTACTTGTTCAACAGCTAAAGAACTGTCTTAAGTCTGAAGATAAATTTCAGTAATTTTTTTTTCTTTCTTCAGATTTTGCCAAAAGGCCTAACTACATTATAGAAAATATCTCGCGAACCATTGTAGAAAGTCGCGCAAGGATTCAAATTAAAGCGTGTAACGCCCTCTTTGCCGTGGAACGATTTTAGATAGGTAGCTATCCCGACAGGGGAGGGGGTGCCCTGTGCGTGAGGGGGAGCTATCTTTAATTGGTCGATTCAGGATGGCCGCTCAACATGATTGATTATTTATATCTCTCGAACTAATAATCGTAGAGAGTCGCACGAGGGCTCAAATTAAAGGGGGTCACGCCCCCTATCTTCAGGACATGTTAGGTTTTTAGATTTTGCAAAAGGGCCTAACTACAAATTTTAAATTTGTGTTTTTTAATATTTTTCTTTAAATAGTAAATGATTTTTTTCCTTCAAGATGACATCTCGCCTAACTGTTATATCCTACCCGTTTCCCTAACCCCCATCACCCTCAACCCCTAAACGTACCAAAATTCCCTAAAATTCCTTAAATCAGCAGATTTTCCATAAGAATTCTATCCCACCCATTTTATTTGAAAATCGATTATGAACGGAAAGGGAAGGTTGAAAGTGCAGGAAACGACTGTAAAGAACTTTCAAGACAAACTAAGAGAGCTGTGAGAAGAAGACTAGAGGATGAGATGCAAGACAACCCAGATGATCCATTATATGGGACAGGATTACATTGAAAAACTTTGAAGGCTTGTTTCTGCAAGTTCACTTTTTTCTGAACAAAAGGAACATTTTCTCAAAAACAATCCAGTATACAATCTTGAAACTTTCAGATGTTACATAAACTCATAATATAGCCTACATACTTTAACACAACGGTTTTCGAGAGAAGTGTTTAGTACAGAAACAAGGGGGTAATACGTGAGCGATAAAAAAAAATGTAGCACTTAATAAAAAAATAAAAAATTTGGACGAATATCTCTAATGAATAAACCCCTATGTTAAAACATGCAAGAAGGTATAATAAATGCATGAGAAAAAATGAAGCCTTTAGTATGAACCGATTTTGAGGAAAATGTACCCAAAAACAGAAAATTCAACCTACCGGGTCCCCTTAAGGCTCCTGCCTCAAAGGTCCTGGGCTAGTTAATTATTGATGTTTTAAGGGGTAAAACAGCGAGGTTATCTGACCAAAATGTTCTGGGTGCCACCACTTTATTCTTATTTTGGCAGGCTGAGATTCTCCTGTAGAAGAGTTATGAGTTCTTTAACAAAGACAAAAAAATTGTTTCACCATATTGGTGTTTGCAGCACTGCGCTGGTAACAAAGCATAGATGCGAAGGTTTAGTGGCGATTGCTTTCTTCATTACGAAGTTTGGTAAATATTAAATCAGCCTCTTACGAGTCATTCAAAGGCAAACGAACTGTTGGTATCACCCTGTATATTAAGGTGGCTACACACGTTACTGCAAACTTGACAAGCATGCATGATCAATCTTGTTGTGCAAGCAGGCTTTAGCGTCTGTAGGAGAATTTTGCACAATCATTTTAATTGTACAAGCAGCTTGAGGTTGGATTGAATTGAAATCCTGCAAACCTGTACAAGCCGCGTTTGCCCAAGCGAAACGGAGCGTGTTTACCAAGGATGTGCTAGCTTGTGCAAGCAAATGTCAGTCGTGAGTGAGCTCTACAGGTGGTGACATCATTTGGACCATGTCTAGTGATCTGAAGGTCAACCGTGAATTGCTGGAAGATGTCATTCGAGCATACCAAAGTCAACCATGTCTTTGGCATATTAAATCTCAAGATTATCACGATAAGGCGAAGAAGGATGCAGCGTACGTTATGTTGTTAAATAAATATAGATTAATTGACAAAACTGCCGATAAGGATGGCGTTGTTAAGAAAATAAATGCCTTAAGGACTAATTATAGAAGGGATAGAAAAACGTGGAAGCATATCGTCACACTGGTGCGGGTACAGATGGCATATACGAGCTTTACGGTACTACCACATGTTTGGTCTTTTGGAAGATCAAGAGACTTAAAGAATTTCTTCGTCCAACTTTAATGAAGAAGAGGTGAGTTTTATCAACTGTTTTATATAACCACCAAGAAAGCCCTTCAGTCACATTAGGCGGGAAACAAGTATGTTTCAAGTTTCAGCGATGCCCAATTTAGTTTGAAATACTTTGTGACAAGAGTTACGCCACTGTCTTTCTTTTCTTGTACCTCTCATGTAAACCTTTCAAAGGTTAATAAATTATTTCAATATATCAAGCGTTTCACTTACCTTCAAGTAATCCCTTTTTAGCACCTCGTAAATAGCGTGACAGGTTTCAGGAACTATGTAACCAGAGCCTGTGGTGAGATGATAGTTGAATATTTCAGGTTTTCATAACTCCTTCCGGTCGCGAGAAATCACAATGTTGCTGTTAATCTTTCGTGGGGTGTTATGGCTTCTCTCATGAACGTATTCTTCTTTTTAATCAAAGACGTTACGAGTGACAAAAGGTTCAAATAAGTTTCTTCATTCATTCTGAGATAATTTTGCCAATCAACCGGATAAATCATCAATTCACTCAGTAAATTACCGTGGGAATAGGTATTTCTTTTCAAAGAAGGAAGGAAGATTGTAGTTTAACGTGACCGTGAATCTTGTGATTATGAGCCACGGGACCTCCTTTTTACGTGGAATCCGAACCACAGGATATGGCATTTCACTTCGAAAATCTCACATGCATTGACCGGGAATCGAACCCGGACCGCCTTGGTGAGAGGCATACTATTTCTTTTCAATAACCACTCTTTGCACCACATATCACGCTTCTTCTTTCGCGTTTTGCTCATGTGGACAAGGCAAACAGCAGCCAAAGAGAGAGCATCGTCATAGTGCAAATGGCGCTTGTTCAAGCATACTTGTACCGTGTGGTGTCGTAGGGAAATTGTGCATAACTGTACAAAAAGATTGATCATGCGTGCCTGTCAAGCTTGCAGTTACGTGTGTTGCCAACTTTATGGTAAACAGCACTGCTCCCCAGCTATATAGCCCACAGTAGTTCTTAAATCAAGTGCCTATGGTAAGTACTTCCTTCCTTACAGCGTTTGGTAAATATTATGTCGCCATTAAAATGTGGTCATAAAGTTCGTAGCACCTATTTATTACAGTTAGCAGCACCAACTTCCACATGAGGCACTACATTCAAAAACTAATAGTGAGAATTACATTCAAGCACAGTATCATCAAAATATGACTAGTCCCTCGTACATACATGTTGTTGGTCTGCCTTGTCGTGTAGTGGCTATGATTCTTGGCTGTCACCGTGGAGGCCCGCGTTCGATTCCCGGCTCAGCCAAGAAATTTAATTCAGGTCTGAGGGCTGGAACGCAGTACACTGAGCCTCGTGAGGCAAAATGAGAAGAGGTGGGTTCGATTTCTACCTCATCCATCCTGGAAGTGGTGTTCCGTGGTTTCGTCACTTCTACTCCAGTAAATTCCGGGATGGTACTGCCCCCGTAAATTGAATTATACTGAGACCACGGTGGCTGTATTGGCAAATATGAATAAAGTTATGGCTGTCATAGTTGTGACGTGTATATTCATGACGTAGGCACGGATGACGCAGACTTTATGCAAGTAGGCTGGTTGAGCTGAGATTCTTGGTGACGTCATGATTTTGTTCGAGAAAGATCTGAGATTTACGACGCAGTCGCAGGGAAACGAAGAATTGTGCTAAGGAAGAAGTTACGCTATTGGAGGAAAGGCTCGAACCAATGAATGATAGTTTGGAGGGAGACGGAGATTACTGAAACTACCATATTTAATTACTTTTGGAATGCAGAATTGTGGAAATCTATTTTCAGTTATGGCATTGATTTGGAATTTTGAAGAAATTAATTTTGAGTTTTTGAAATTTGAAAATCCGTCAAGTATAGCCAAAGTTAGAACTTCTAGCAATGACGGAGGAACAAGCTATGGAAGGGATGGATACACCCCTTAAGAAGTTGATAAAAGGTCTTGCACAGCAGGGAGGAGCTCTCATATCTCATTTCACATGTCTCATAGTGGTTTTTCTGATTATAATATTGTCAGACTTCGAGTGATTCAGTGAAGCAAGTCGTCATTATCACGTGTGGTAGAGCCCACCGCATCGAACAAGCACGGAGCGTGCAGCAGTTCAATTTTACGGTTTCTGAAACTAGGCGAAGTTGAAACGCACACATAAACGAGTCTACAAGATCATCTATCAAGAGTTAGCTACTGCCTTTATGCTAATTCTATTGTGCAGTACAGTATTGAGGTGTGTAGGAAAGTTGAACATTTTCACGATTATAATTTGGAAGATATTCGCATTTTAAGACTGCAGACAAAAGTGATTTTCTCGCCACCTGAGAAGCACTTTTATAATACCACATTCTACACTACGGCTGACACTTGTATTGCAACCGTGATACAGAAGATTACGTTTGGTGATACAACGCTACATTCTACTATGGAACAATATAATCTGGCAGTTCTTTCAAATATTATTATAACGGAAGTGGAGATGGAAGACTAAATCTTTAATGCAATTGGGACATATATCAATGGAGTGAAATAGCAGCATGGAACTTCGCTAATCGTCTTTCTACAAAAGCGAGAATGTAGTGAACATCCAACTACACTCATGCATCGTAGTCCAACGCTGAATTATATCAAATGGCAGTGGAAATATCTTCATACTCTACAATTATGAACATTTCTGCGGAAATAATTGCAATAAACTTCATGGCGAATTTCTACCAGAACTTCAGGGAACTATCAAGAGAGGCCAGGATAGACCCGGCTCACAAAGAAGAGTTTTGCCAGAAGGATGTCTATCGTCTACACGGAGCAGTGCAATTTCCGGAGGAGGAAGCAGTTCTATTCTCCGAGGGCGCTGGTTCCAGGTTCGAGGTCGGAGCACATCTTTACGTTGGTGAAATGGAACTATCAACAGTCTTCTTTGGAAATTTTCCTCTAGAACTTCAATCAACAGATAAGGTAGTCGTGAACGTTTCTTGTTTTATTTGAGCCATTTAGCGATATCTGAGCAACCATTTTTCCCATATTTTCTGTCCCATATATTTTGCCCCATATTCTTGCTTGATATCTCTGTTCACTTTGCTGATTTATGCCTTTTTCTACGATTTATTGAGACATTGTCATGTCATTGGCATATTTAAATAATTTTGGATCAGTTGAGACTGATATTATTATATTCTTTCAGTAATTTGCATATTTTTGTAGTCACGATTTGACTGTAAAGTTAACGATTTTCTATGGCAAATTTGAATTCAGACAGCGTGTCATTTTATTAAAGTAATTCTATTCAGTAAATTACTTTGACCAATTTTCTGTCATCCTCAAGAAAGAAGAATAATTAAACGATTTTAGAGCGTTAAAATCTATTACTGTATCGACGATCTTGTAAATACTAGTCGTTTTATGAACATGATTGCAACATAGACATTTATCGTCAGTTCTGAAATACCATTGCATTATAGACAATTTTATGAAATATGAACTTCGATTACGATTTATTGAGTACACTATAGTAATGAACATTTGATAGGAGTTTTTCTCAATTCTAGATTGGAACAATAATGTTAGCATTCCACAGTCTAATTGTATTCTATTCGATTATTTATGCAGTTTAGATGAACTTTGATTGAAGATAGTATTTTTATACTACGATACTTTGAAGATATTAATCTCAATTTTGATAGACCAGGGAGGCGTGTCTAATCGTATTTGCTATTAAATTTATTTGTGATTGGCAAATTTTTACTTCATATCGATTCATGAATGAAACCCACGAAGGTTAAATATAATAACAGTTTTGATACAATTGATAAATATAAGAATTTTTAAAGTGGAACTATGGATGTATAATCGTTAGTTCAGTGGACGTGTAAAAGTCGCTGATGAATAATGCCCTTGAATAAGTGAAGGAGGTTCCCACAGTAATATTAATGAAGTTGAATTTGTAAGTGGAGGTTTTTTGTATGTATTGTGGAAGATTTTGATGCCATATATATTGAGATATATGATGAATTCTGGGCCAATTTTGTGCAATTTTGTGCGTTTTGAGCGAGGTATTTTTCCGCTGAGTGTATTGTCCAGGTCCTTTGAAAATTAATCATGTGAAGTTACTGTTAAAATTAACAAGAGTGTTTAAATAATTTGAGATAACGATTTCGAATGGAGGTTGCCGTCACAAATAATAATAATTATTAAACCTTATTAAACCTGAATTTAAAATTTAAATATAACTAACCTTCATTGGTCGATTATATCAACACGATTTAAGTAATTATCAACCGGATAAACGTGTGGTTTAATGTATTTCTAATATAAATATTATAAATATTGTAAATAACTATGTAAATATCTTTAATAATAATTTGAAACGAACGGGATTAATAGAGGCATGTATAAATTTTTCAATTGTCGTTTGACAATGTTATAAACAATTTAAAATGTTATAAATATTTTATGAACATTTTGTTATAAACATTAAACGTTTTGTTATTATACTCTAAACAACGCTAGTTAAACAATTGGAATATACAATTAAACAAGATTTGGGATTATTAGAGTAATCCATGGATATTTGAATGGAGCATTTAAAAGATTTGCGTGATAATATTTGAGTTGAGTTGTGGACATTTAAAGTGTTTTGAAAAGGAGCTAGGCTCTGATGTAACTAGCATATGCTAACGTTGGCTGGACAGGTGGGTCCATTTGACGATGCAAGCATGCGACATGGTGTAGGGTGTATCGCAGCTGGCCAGACAACTGTATGATAGCGGCCAAGGTCACCTACATAGCAGCCTTGCGGTTATAAATAAAATGTGATGTTTATGAAAAAGGAAAACAATTGCTACATGTCTCGTCCCAACTCCCTTATCCATTCCAAGTGTATTATTATTATTACGTTCTTTTGAGCTAGAAAGCTGAAATTTTGTATGCAAAGTCTACAAGTCCTACAGGAGGACATAGTTACATTGACAATGGCTTTTGATTGCCACGTATTTTTTGTTGTTATATTTTTGTTAAAGTAATTCCTTTATGTGAAATAAATTATTGTACAGTTTAAAGTTTCTTGTTTTCGTCTTGGTTCATTTTCAATATCATGGTGGAGGTTATTGTGAGGGCATACTTTTAAGTGATCCAGTTGGCAACCCAGACACGAGATTAATTTGAATAGGTAAGTAAAAGGTAAGTATGAACCCCCGTATATGTTGGTGTGTTCCACAATAATTTCTTGTTAACTACTGTGCTCTAGTCTCGGTAGTATCTGTCAGTGCCATTTTCATTGATGTAGCTGTGCCGGTGCGATTGATTATTGGCAATCCGATTGAGGGGGCGGATATCTCACAGCCTACTATCCGGATTATCGGGGACAGTACCTAATGTAGGCCACGGTCGCTTCCTACCCAAATCACAAATACACATACCAGTACAGACATCACAGTGATACTTGTTATCCGACAGATTGTACACACACCCAAGTACACGGACCTACTTGACTACGATGTCACCAAGTCCCTTAAAGAATTAACAACAACACCATACTGTACATGTTGTTGTTATTTCATTTAGAGACTTATCATGCTGGTCGATTATCCCCATGTATTTGGGTGTGTATGAATACATGCTTGAATGTTTTGTCTGATAACCTGTGTTAGTGTGATATCTGTAGCAGTGTATGTATTTGTAATTGAGGCTAGGATTGGGAAGGAGGCGGCCGTGGCTTTAAGTTAGGAACCATCGCAGCATTTTCCTGGAGTAGAAATGGGGAGCCACCCAAAATCACTTCTAGGATGGCTAAGATAGGAATCGAATCCGTATTTTCTGAGTTTTACTTCACTAGGCTGAGTGTACCCCGTTCCAGCCTTTAGACCAGAATAAAATTTCTTGGCAGAGCCGGAAGTCGAACCAAAGGACCAAAGGACCGTGACCGTTAATCTCACGATCATGAGCCACGGGACTCTTTTTTTAGTAGAATTCAAAACGCAGGACATGGCAATATGCTTCAAAAATCGCACATAAATTGACCAAGAATCGAACTCGGTCCGCCTTGGTGAGAGGCAAACAACTTGATCGCTGCATCACCCCCACCCCCCAGGTAATAGAACTAGGTATTTGTAGTTCGAATCCAATGGTTTGTTCAAGGCTGTCGCCAAATTTTCACCAGGGATGCCCTGGAATTGATTTGTTTGCTCTAACCTTGGAGTGGACAGGTAGGCTTAAACTTTGAAATCTGTCGGGGAGGGTTGTGATCGCTGGAAAAGTAGTGCAAACTACTTTAATCCACCAGTTGCTGCATTCTAAAATCTTACCCATCCGCATTTAGAACAGGATTTAGAATAATTAGCTCTCTAGCACTGATTACAATTTAACGAATTAACACATTACAACGACAATGAATGTATGTGGCATATATATAGTACGAAGCATGCTACTAAATTAATTGGAATGTACTGCACCAGCAAATTAAAATAAGTTTGATAATATATTCTATGTTTACTAGTTAAGCTGCCAGAGGTGGTTTATTAAATAGAACTTAACGGCTCCTAGAACGGGATTGATATTAATTAGCACGTCCAATCACTCTGGCTAATGTAAATACCACTCATAGTCCTGATGGGAAAATACTTGCTGTTGATTTCCTTTCAGGGGCTTTGAGTGTGGGTGTTCATTACCTATGAAAGTTTACTGTGACTTTGTAGTCATTTGTAATACCGGTAACTTAATTCCTGTAGTGTCAAAATTAGTGAGTGTTTTTGTAACTAATCGATGTATAGAATATCCGAAGGTTTACTAGTTTATTGGCTAGTTTTCACCCCAGGAGAAGTGTTTCTGAGTCACAGTTTACTAACAGTAGGGTGGCCGGTTCCTTCTTTCTCTTTTACTAGACAACACCATGTGATTCTCAGTGTGGCATACTTCCAAGTAAATTGTACCCAATTGTGATGGGTTATTCCTTAATCCTGAAAAAATTACATGAGATTAATAAATACACTTGGATGACCAGTTTCAATCGCCAAGCGATCATCATCAGATCCATTAAACGTAGGCTATTAAATCTATGCCTAAATGTATGGGTGAACGTATTTACAACATGTACACTTATTTAGTTGCAGTAGTAGTTAAAATAATGCGACTAGTCAGTATTTGTTAGTTATAGTCTATGTGATATTTTGTTAAGATACTGAAAGTGGTGATTGACCTCCAAATTTTCTAGCTTAGTGTGAATATGTGATTTTTGTTAAATCGTCAGTTCAGATTGTATTGTCTGGGCTACTTAGCTGGTTAAGTCGCACGCGGTCTGGATATAGACATAGTTTTAATAGCCTAACAGGGAAAATATCAGGTTAATCAGGTCGAAACCTATTTTGAAACTTTGTGGACGCAATCGTAGTACTAAGAGGACAACGTGGGGAAAAATCAGCCGCTAGATTGAGCTGCATAGCTCCGAGATAATGAGGCGAATCTCTCATATAAATCAATAGGAAGTAGCGAGTACCGTACATGTTGGAACGGACAGCCCTGACGGCCCAGGCACTCAAGGGCGGTGGGAAGCAGCCGCACGCTCCAGTCAGCATATACGTCCCACTAAGTGACTAATCTGATTGCCAGGGATGTCCAGCTACGCCAACCGTTATGCCTGCGTACCAGGATGGCAGGTACGATTTCGGAGCCTTGCAGTTCAATCCGACGGCTGATTTTCTACACGTTGTCCTCTTATAGTACAACGGTTGCGTCCACAAAGTTTTAAGATAGGTTTCGACTTGTCTTACCTGATACATCCCTTTTGTAATCGCTTGACGATCAAAACTGGTCATCCAAGTGTATTTATTAATCTCATGTAAATTGATTTCAAGATTAGGGAATAACCTATCTCAATTGGGTACAATCGTGTTGACCGACTAAAAAACATCAAGTTTCGATTACTAAGGCAACACTGATAAATGGCTTCAAACACCATAATGTTCCAAGTAGACCTACTGACCACATCCAATGTTGGGAATTTTGGAGAAGGTAATAATAATAATAATAATAATAAATGTTCACTTGGTAGTGTAGCGGCCCGGGTTCAATTTCCAGCTCCACCAAGAAACATTAATTCTGGTGTGAGGGCTGGAATGGGGTACGCTCAGCCTCGAGAGACTAAAGGAAGAGGAGGAGGGATCGATTCCCATCTCTGCCACCCTGGAAGTGGTTATCCGTGGTTTACGCCACTTCTACTCCAGGAAAATGCTGAGATGGTTCCTAACTTAAGGCCACGGCCGCTTCCTTCCCGATCATATCCCCCAATTTACATATACACTCACTAGTACATCTATCACAATAACGCAGGTTATCACACAAATTCAACACACGCACAAAAATAGAAGTTGTACATCGGTAACAACTTAAAAACGTGCATGTAAAGATTTCCACTTGAATTCGTAGGCCAACTAGAACATTTTGTGTATGAATGTGTGAGTGAAAACTCCATGTATTGTTATTACTGTATGTAATTTGTATAGCTTAGTTAATATCACGCAGTTGCCAATTAAGTTCTAGTATTTAAGTGTTCCTAGTGTTTTTTTTTTTTTTTTTTTTTTTTTTTTAGCGTATGGCTTTTTAGTGCCGGGAGTGTCCGAGGACATGTTCGGCTCGCCAGGTTTGTAGCTGCTGCGAGACGGACACCCAATGAGTGAGCAACAAGTACCGTTGGGGAGGAAAGTTGGAATGGAAGGACGAGGAGTTGGAAGGTAGCGGCTGTGGCCTATAGTTAGGGACCAATCCCGGCATTTGCCTGGAAGGAAGATGGGAAACCACAGAAGACCATCTTCAAGGTTGCCGGCGGGGGGATTCGAACCTCCTCGCCTCCCGGATGTGAGTGACTGCCAACAGTCATGCCGTAACCACCACGGCTAACTCACCCGGTTTTAAGTTTGGTAGATTAAAAACAAAAGTATTGATGTAAGTTGCATTGCGTGTGGTTAAGTGTAAGAGAGGGCCTAGAGCTCTAACTTCACACCAATAAATAAATAAATAAATAAATAAATAAATAAAATACACGGGGCTGGTGGCTGTATAGCTCTCGGTAACGCTGAGTACCTTCTGCGACATAACAATATTGCTCAGATAATAGCCTACATTTTGCGTCGGTGAAGAAAACTGAGCGGATACATGCGAGCCATAATATGAGCATAACCCTACTGTAGTGTTGGAGAAAGATTCCTACAAGCTCTACTGGGACAGTAAAATACGCACAGACTGCAAAATCTCAGCAAATCGTTCTGTCATTGTTCTACTGATCAAGAAACTGAATACAGCTATTTTGATAGATGTCGCTGTGCCACTGAAAAATAATATTCGACCTGTTAATGCACAGAAGATTACAAAATGTTCAGACCTAGCTGAAGAAATCAGGGCCATGTGGAATCTGAAACGAGTGGATATTAAGTCTGAAACGAGTGGATATTAAGTCCATCATTAAATCAGTAACTGGCATTGCTCCTTAGGCTCTCAAGTGTCAACTGAATCCACTCGAGGTTGAACACGAGGTCGTTCTAATACAGTAAGTCGTCGTCCTGAGCACTTGCTACATTGTCCAAAAATTCATGAATTTCAACTGAAGTATTCTGGATGTTTGACGTATTGTCCGCATCCAAAAATACTACTACCAGTCAAGGAATTCCTTGTTTTATAAATGATAATAATAATGTTACAGTTTTTACTTTCCTTTTAACTGCTGTGGAGACACTAGAGTGCTGAAATCTTGCCGAGGAGTGTTTTTTAATATGTCGTTATATCCACCGATTCGTGGCTGCCGTTAAAGTAATTGGACTACGCCAAGATCGAACCAGAAATCTCGGGACCTGAAGTCCATTGCTCACCGAACTACGCTGATTAGCCCTACAAATGGCTAATCTGTTATCTTCAATTGGGGATATACAATGTGGATATACAGTACTTTTCCAAACAACCATTAATTTAAGGGTAATGTGAGCGGAATATGTACCTGCTTTATATAAGGTTAATTTTCTTTTGGCATAATATGCAGGAACATTAGTTTAAGGTTAATTGATCGGTGGGAATGTATATTAACATATGGCTATAGGATTTGGGACCAGCCATCAGGAGAAGAGTGGAAATTAAAAGAATTGTGACACACAGTGTTTCCCACCCTCGCGACAATATTGAATTTGTTCAGTTATTCCTTCATTAATAAATATATCCCAATCGATGTTGCGTCAGTAAAGCGATTTGTCTGGAAAATATTACGTGATAAAAACATCTTTCCAATTGTTTGTTTATTATTGAGATTATGGCATGCCTGGGCTCACAATCCCCTCTGTTGTACGCCTTCTCAAATAATCTCGTGGAATATGTAAAAATGGGCTCTGAATTGAGCCATGTATAATCTGTGGCTTATTTGAATAGTGAATGTAATTCCCACAAATTGGAAATTGGAATTAAGTGTTATGTACACTGTGGACTCTGTCATTCATATTTATGTGTGCTGTACGTATGAATTACACATTCGAACATCCTCATCGGATAGTTAAGCTGCTCTCTTAAACAAAAGTGTACATTTTCGAGGGAAGATAAAGTGAAATAGAGGCATCTGCATTTATTGTGTTTCAGACCAACTAAGCTGGCGCTCCCCCTTCTGCGAATTGACACACTGCAGATACCTCATCATAGAACCAATAAAAAGATACGAGCCTTACAGTAGTCGCATATGATGTGTAACATCTGACATCTTAACCTACTATGAAATTGAGATGAAATGTATGTGAAGTCATCTGACATGTTATCCTACTCGTATACCACACAGCTTAGACATTCTTAAAATGTTAATTTACGCTCCGTTTTCATACTGGTACTATGATGAATGTATTGATTGAATTGGAGATCTGCTACTGTCACACTTGTTTCAACAAACATCACATATTATACTGTAAATTAAGAGGAGGAATGAAACTATAGTCTCTAGCCTATCTATAGACTACTAAACATAATGTTCAATACAATCAAATTTCCCAACTCCTGCTTGGTGCAAACTATTGTAATTAAAATTACATAAATCGTAATTTCATGTAGATTCTGTTAAAATGACGCATACGTTTATGATACATATCGTTTAAATCAATAATCCGGTAGCAAAAATAATTGCCGGGACTGGGTTTCGAACCTGAGACCTCATGATTCCCAGACCAAAATGTTATTCACGCAGCCATTACAACCACAGACATTTAGAGTACAAGACAGTTACTCATTTTGACGTGCCGGTAATAATATGGAAGTATTTTTTATGCTCCATTAATATTTTGCTTTTTTTTCGATAATGTTCCTGTGTGGAATTTAGTTTTAAGTTAGTTATGAATACGCCTACTTGACAGTAAAGGGAATTCTTATAGTAGTCTATGAAAGACAAGGCCAGTTCCCGTATAAAATTATCGATATATATTACATTGATCACTGCATTACCGCAATGGGGGTTAATATCTGAATAGCCATTGTGCAGAAACATAATACTGGCTTTGCCGACTAGTTACAATGTTTCATTTAAAAGCATATCATCATTTAAATACTGATACGAAGGCATGTGGTTTGTGTTTCAATGAGTTTAATGAGTATTTTTACACCAAAGAACGACAACTTGATGATGATTTATTGTAGAAATATCTGTAATGGAGCCTCCAAACCTTGAAGTAATCCGTATGTTATATACATTCCACATGGTACCACAGCCAGCTGGATAGGATCACGTCCCTCCTGGCTGCTGAGGGATGCGATCTAGCTGGCAGTGCGTCTTACACACTTCCGTCCGTCCCATTTTTCAAAATCACTCCCACAAAAATATCCAGCATCCGAGTGGAAAGATGTTACACACCAAAAAATGTAAAGGTTCATTCCGTACTTCATTTAGCAATCTCTGGAATAAACATAAATCGCACCAGTATTCAAGACTTACAATCGTAACGACAGAACACTCCGTGTATGGTAATCTATCAGCTATACAATGATCACCGTCAATGTGAACATTCAATGGTCTTAAATAAAGTGAAACAAAATATGATTCTTATGTACTTAAACTATTTCCGACTCATTTAACTTCATACTAAAGAATGTCATCAATAATAGAGAACAAAAATCTAATTTACCTAAAATATGGTACTGTAGTAGGGATTCATTTTAAAACAGCAAAAATTCAAAAATTATCCTGTTGTAATAACAACTGTCTGTCTGTTAGGTAGTCAGCCCGAAGGCTGGTTGTATCCTCAAAAAGTACCGCCGTTAGGTTATGTGGGTAGATACCCACAAAACCGTAAGGCAGCGCTATATTGTGGCGTACTAGGCAAGAAGAGGAGTGAGGTAGTTTGCCATGCTTTCCTCACTGAGTTAGAACAGCAGTATTAACCCTATGAGTAGAACCTTTCACAGCATCCACAGGCACTGACTGTGCCCCGAATGTTATTACTAAGCACCACCCATACCTCAGTAGCTTCCATATATTCACAGCCATGAGGACTGAGACATTGGTAAAAAGCCACATTTTACTCTAGCCTGTGCCAACAGACAAATAAAAATGTACTGCATTCAACAAGAGATGGCAAACAGGCCAGTAATAACAACTACCAGTATCAAAAACTTAATTTTATTGGCTACTGAATGTTACTGACGTTTAATTTAATGGAATTTTATCAGAACTTAAAAATGGCATCTGTGCAATATTTTAAAATCTCGTTTCCATTTCTCGTGTCCTAACAGTAAGTAAGAGCAGTAGGGTATATGGTAATAGGCTATTTTAATAGTTCTTCACGGAACTACTTGTTTTCTTTCGAGTTCATCATTCTGCTGAAGGCGTTTTTTTTAATACGTTTTTGTTGCTCGAAGAGAAACTATACTACTCAATCTGTGCCTAGTCATCGGTCGGTGGAAAGCAACAAATGAAATTTGATGGTCTCACCCAGTGCGGTCCGCACCTCGCACCTCCCTAGTGACGCCACTGCATTCTGTCATTGCTGTGGCATTAGCGTTATTAGATCTTTTCTTTAAGATATTTTTAATCAACATATAGCAAGGAGAAATATTATTCTTGTTCTTAGGGAATAATTTCTGAAGTATTATTAAGAGGCTTCATCGTCTGCATCTTCATTAATAAAAGAGAAGCGTGCTTACATTAAAGGCGCACTCGTGTAGCGCCATATCACTTCAAGAATAAACTAATACCAGCTGAGTTACTGTTCTTGTTTCACTTGAGGAGCTTCGGACATCGTGGTCATATTATTCATGTGTACTGACTACTATAGTAGGTGACATCAGATAACACGTTGTTGTGGTATAGTGGTGGTGGAACATGAGGTAATCAGCCCCTCTAAACATACAAGGAAAAGACGGTATCGAGAGAGGAAAAGGAAATACACCTTAGAACTCTTCAAAAATATACAGTATTCCTTGGCTTTCGGTCTTATTTGACCACACAAAAAGTTGTAAACAGTATTTGGTGACATTAATGTCATTTCATTTCACTGACAATTTACATAGTGTTGTTTAGTATATTGTAGCTTAGATCATATAGGGTAGGATGTTACAAGACTTGACCCATGTCAGAAATGTACACGTAAGTAAGCATATTGTAGTTGCAACAATAAATTAATGAAAAAACGAGCGATGCGCGTCTTCGTTTGTATGGGCATGGCACTAGAAGTGATGAGTATTCTGTCGTAAAACCAGCACTCCGATACGATCCAGATCCCTCGAGCACCCAAGAAACAATGGGTCGATATAATAAGTGTAGACCTCCTGGTATGCAGCCTCAAACCTGAAGATGCCCCTGACGAACGACAACCAAGCAAGCGGACCCTGAGTCAACGCGGGAAATACGCTAGGAAAGAAGAAGGGTGTTACGAGGAAGCTGGAAACATAGATTCCGCAGGTCAAGAAGCACCGGAGAACCCGTAAAACATACAGTAATAGGTGTGTGATTCAGGATACATGTTGATCAGGATAATTGTAGCCTATGCCGTATTACTCCGAGCTTGCACTATGTTGTGCATCAAAACAAAATCAAGAAATGATGTTCAGGGTGGATCTGTGCAAAGCAAGTGGTTCTCCCGAAACTTCATATTACTATCACTTTGTACTAGGACATTATCTATACTAATATAATAAAGCTGAAGAGTTTGTGTGTTTGTGTGTTTATGTGCTTAAACGCGCTAATCTCTGGAACTATCAGTCGGATTCGAAAAATTATTTTTGTATATGATAGCCTGTTTAATTTCGGACAGACCACTCCATTCCCCACAATTAGGCCCTTTTGCACAAGTCTACACCGTTTCACCTATCTTATAACTTGACGGACGGACATATTGACGCTTGGCGACAACGACTAACACTATTATCATGATAGTCAACGCCGCACCATTGATGGACAGGTTGTCACTAGGCAACAACGATTTACTCTGTGTCATGATAGTCCGGTAAAATTTGCTAAAGGACACATGGGAAAACTGACCGATTGACAATCAAGGATTGTATTGGACTGTAGTATTCTCTATGCTATCGTATGCACTGTTAATATTTCATTTGCGGGGCTTAGACATCGTGGTCATGTTGCCCCGTGTACATGGGTGTGTGTGTAGAATGTATATGATAACCTGCGTTATTGTGATTGTTGCACTGGCATGTGTAAACTATACTAATATAATAAAGCTGAAGAGTTTGTGTGTTTATGTGTTTAAACGCGCTAATTTCTTGAACTACCAGTCCGATTTGAAAAATTCCATTTTTATGTGATAGCCAGATTCAAGAGGAATAGTTTAGGCTACACCTCTCAGGTAACATTAAAGATTGATTTTTGTTCAGTAAGTCGGTAGAACAAGCGCTCCCGAACAGCTCTATCCACATGCGCTGGCGTTATGGTTAGTGATACGTACACCGTTTCACCTATCTGAACCAAAATTTGTATACTTACCCTTTGTAATCCTGATGGTAACACTGTCTCCGTAAAATTTATGACAGACCAGTCAATTCCCTGCATTTAGGCCCTTTGATTCAAATCTACACCTTTTCCCCGATCTGAACAAAAATGTGTATACTTACCCTTTGGAACCCTGCGAGTAACACTGTTTACATGAAATTTCGGACAGAACACTCCATTCCCTGCATTTAAGCCATTGGACACAAATCTACACCGTTTCACCTATCTGAACCAAAATTTGTACACTTTCCCTTTGGAAACCTGATGGTAACACTGTCTACGTGAAATTTATGACACACCAGTCCATTCCCTGCATTTAGGCCCTTTGGTTCAAATCTACACCTTTTCCCCGACCAGAACCAAAATTTGTATACTTACCCTTTGGAACACTGCGACTAACACAGGCTGCATGACATTTCAGACAGACAACTCCATTCCCTGCATTTAAGCCCTTTGGCACAAATCTACACCCTCTCACCAATCTGAACCAAATGTTGTATACTTACCCTTTGGAACCCTGCGAGTAACACTGTTTACATGAAATTTCGGACAGACCACTCCATTCCCTGCATTTAGGCCCTTTGGAACAAATCTACACCGTTTCACCGATCTGAACCAAAATGTGTACACATACCCTTTGGAACCCTGAGAGTAACACTGCCTACATGAAATTTATGACAGACCAGTCCATTCCCTGCATTTAGGCCATTTGGTTCAAATCTACACCTTTTCCCCGATCTGAACCAAAATTTGTATACTTACCGTTTGGAACCCTGCGAGTAACACAGTCTGCATGACATTTCAGACAGACAACTCCATTCCCTGCATTTAGGCCCTTTGGCACAAATCTACACCCTCTCACCAATCTGAACCACATGTTGTATACTTACCCTTTGGAACCCTGCGAGTAACACTGTTTACATGAAATTTCGGACAGACCACTCCATTCCCTGCATATAGGCCCTTTGGAACAAATCTACACCGTTTCACGGATCTGAACCACATTTTGTATACATACCCTTTGGAACCCTGAGAGTAACACTGCCTACATGAAATTTATGACAGACCAGTCCATTCCCTGCATTTAGGCCCTTTGGCACAAATCTACACCCTCTCACCAATCTGAACCAAATTTTACATACTTACCCTTTGGAACCCTGCGAGTAACACTGTTTACATGAAATTTCGGACAGATCACTCCATTCCCTGCATTTAGGTCCTTTGGCACAAATCTACTGCGTTTCACGGATCTGAACCACATTTTGTATACATACCCTTTGGAACCCTGCGGGTGACACTGTCCACTTTAAATTTTGGACAGACCAATCCATTCCCTTCATTTAGGCCCTTCATCACAAATCTACCCAGTTTCTCCCAATTGCACCAAATTTTACATACACTTTGAAACCCAGCTGGTAACACTGTCCACTTAATATTTTGGACAACGCTCCCCAGTCCCTACATGAAAGTTTGTCTGTTTTTTCTGAATTTCCACGGAAATTTGCGATATTTGCGCGTTTCAGACTGTTTTATGACGGATGCGCGCAAATTATTTTGTCTGTCTGTCTGTAACTTATGTCTGTTTGTTTGTCTGTGGACAATTGTTTGTATCCTTATAACTCGAGAACGGCTGGGTGGATCAACGTAAAATTTGATACAGATATCCATCAGAGGCACTACACTAATCATTGATGTAACACCTCTCCGTACCTCTCATAAAAGGGATCCTACCCCCTTAAAATGCATGCTGAAATAGGCGTAGAAGGGTGAGACAAAGCTCATTTTCAGCCTCTCAATGTAGGAGACGAAACCCTAGAATCAACAGTTTTTGAGATATTCCCAGAAAACTAATTTCACTTAATAAATTAATGAAAGAATGCATGCCGGTAACCATGGCAACTGAATCTCAGAGGTCCATCTATTTCTGTGAGACGCAATGCAGTTCCATTTATTACATTGCTGTGAATGTTTGCAAACGGCTATAAGGTTACAACGGATCCAAATTAAGCCAAAATATTCATCAATACATATAATGCGCTTAAGGGTCAAGGGGTACCCTAGAATTTTTTCACGCGATTTACACGTGCGGGTATGGTACGGAAGGTCTATTCTACATATTCTCTATTATATAAGAATGAAAGTCGCCTCCGTAGACTAGTGGCCAACATGGTTAGCTGCCACCCGAAGGTCGTGGGTTCGATTCCCGGCTCTGCAACGAAATTTTAAACGTGGTATGAGGACTGGAACGGGGTCTACTTAGCCTCGAATTCCCACCTCAGCCATCCTCGAAGTGGTTTTCCGTGGTTTCCCACTTCGTCTTCGGGCAAATGCCGGGACGGTACCTCCTGTAAGGCCACGGCCGCCTCCTTCCCTCTTCCTTGCCTATCCATCCCAATCTACCCTTACCTTCCCATCCCTCATGAGGCCCCTGTTCGCTTTGCAGGTGAGGCCACCTGGGCCAAGTGCTGATCACACCTCCCCAGTTGTATCCACTCTGATCAAATGTTCCCAGATCTAGGACACTGCCCGTAGAGGCGGTAGTGGTGAGTTCCCTCGCTGAGTCCGTGGGAACCACCAACCTGGAGGGTAAAATTGACTACAAAAAAGTTTGCCTTTATTTTCTGAATTTCCTCGGAAAAACGTGATATTTGCCCGTATTAGACTGTTTTATGACCGTTGCGCGCAATTTTTTTTGTCTGTTTGTCTGTGGACAATTTTTTGTGTTCTTATAACTCACGGCTGGGTGGATTAACGTAAAATTTGATACAGATATCCATCAGAGGCACGACACTAATCATTGATGTAACTCTTCTCCGTACCTCTCAAAAAAGGGGGCCTACCACCTTAAAATACATGCTGACATAGGCGTAGAAGGGTGAGACAAAACTCATTTTAAGCCCCTCAATGTGAGAAACGAAACTCGGGGGGTCATAAAAGGACTCCGAAAACCACATTTTAAGGTCCTTAAACCAACAGTTTTTGAGATATTCCCAAAAAACTAATTTCACTTATTAAAACAAGATGTTCAGTAAAGAACATATAGCCTACTTTCTCCTAAATGCATGGGTATTGTTATAACTCATTGTCCTTTTCAAGGAGTATAATTGAATGTTGGTTGTAGTAGCTAGTTGAAATACAACGTGCTAAAGGGATATTAAACATGAATATGAGGAGCCCTTTGCTAGTGCTACCACTGTAAAAAAAAATCATTCAATTCGGTTTCACCGTGTTTGAATTGATGTGGGGAATGGATTTACACATACTTGGCCACCATCTGCAAACTATTGGGCAGATGATCTTGCAGTTTGGTCAGGATATGCTTTCCACATAAAGATATGTTGTTGCAAAATTTGGTAGAGACTAGATTATTAGGTTGGTCGTATTTACATTTTAGCTTTTAACATTTGGGTGGCCGCGATTACGTTTCCGTCAAGATGGCGGTGATATAAAACATGACACTGAGGTGCCCTTTGCTAGTGCTACCTCTGTACCAAATTTCGTTCCATTCGGTTTCACCGTGTTCGAATTGATAGGGGGAATCGATTTTGACACAAAGATGGCCGCCATCCGCAAACTATTACTCTAATAACCTATTAATATGGTCAAAGGTTGCTTCCTCCATAAAGGTATGTTGTTGCAAAATTTGGTAGAGATCGGATGATTAGGTTAGTCGTAATTTGATTTAAGCTTTGAACATTTGTGTGGCCGCCATTACGTTTCTGTCAATATGGCGGCAATATAAAAAATGACACTGAGGTGCCCTTTGCTAGAGCTACCTCTGTACCAAATTTCGTTCTATTCGGTTCCACCGTGTTTGAATTAATAGGGGGAATCGATTTTGACACAAAGATGGCCGCCATCCGCAAACTATTACTCTAATAACCTATTAATATGGTCAAAGGTTGCTTCCTCCATAAAGGTATGTTGTTGCAAAATTTGGTAGAGATCGAATGATTAGGTTAGTCGTAATTTGATTCAAGCTTTGAACATTTGTGTGGCCGCCATTACGTTTCCGTCAAAATGATGGCGATATAAAATATGACACTGAGGAGCCCTCTGCTAGTACTACCTCTGTACCAAATTTCGTTCCATTTGGTTTCACCGTGTTCGAATTATTAGGGGGAATGGATTTTCACACAAAGATGGCCGCCATCCGCAAACTATTAGGCTAATGACCTATTAATTTGCTCAAAGAATGCTTCCTCCATAAAGGTATGTTGTTGCAAAATTTGGTAGAGATCGGATGATTAGGTTAGTCGTAATTTGATTTAAGCTTTGAACATTTGTGTGGCCGCCATTACGTTTCCGTCAAGATGGCGGCGATATAAAATATGACACTGAGGAGCCCTCTGCTAGTACTACCTCTGTACCAAATTTCGTTCCATTCGGTTTCACCGTGTTCAAATTAATAGGGGGAATCGTTTTTCACACAAAGATGGCCGCCATCCGCAAACTATTACTCTGATGACCTATTAGTTTGGTCAAAGGATGCTCCCCCCATAAAGGTATGTTGTTGCAAAATTTGGTAGAGATCGGATGATTAGGTTAGTCGTAATTTGATTTAAGCTTTGAACATTTGTGTGGCCGCCATTACGTTTCAGTCAAGATGGCGGCGATATAAAACATGACACTGAGGTGTCCTTTGCTAGTGCTACCTTTGTACCAAATTTCGTTCAATTCGCGTTTACCGTGTTCGAATTGATAGGGGGGGGGACAGACATTCAGAGTCCACACACTCACACACACACACACACACACACACACACACACAGACTCACACACATACACGGATCCAAATTAAGCTGAAATATTCATCAATACATATAAGGCTCTTAAGGGGTCAAGGGGTACTCTAGAATTTCTGTTAAGGTATGCAAATGGCTATAAGGTTATCACTGAACCAACTGAAACTGTAAAATTCATCAATGCGCTTAAGGGTTTCAAGGAGTACCATAGATATTTTCACACGACTACACGCGCGTTATGTCGTACAGAAGGTCTATTATATCTCCAAACAGCAACATTATTTTACAAAATTCCTGATTTGAAATAGTAGACTATTTTTTGCTGCTTTTAGGAATTTGGGCCATTGGAGTCTAAAAAACCTGAATTTTCATGTACCACAAGCCTGCATAATTTGTAAAAGGGGTCTTCCTGTGGTTGGGCACTTGACACTACGGTTAGGGTCAGTTTGTATGTGACTTGTATTGCGATTCGTCTATGAGGTTTTCAATTTTATTTTCACGTCAGGAAGAACACGTTAGGTAAATTCAGTTTGAGAGCATATTTTAACTAATCATTTTTCTTGGTCGACAAACAGGTTCCAAGTCCTTAACCATTGCAACAGTAGCTCAATTGATAACATCTGGTTATTAATACCTAAGACCGTTCGAAGAATGGGTACTTCTGCTAGTTTAGAATAACAGACAAAATGAACTTGAAAACCACGTATTAAGGCTCTAGAAACATTCATGTCCGTAACTGTAAGAGTATTTTAATAAGTCTATTGTTGACGGGCAGTTCGGGCTGCAATACGTCACCCCTAAGCACCAGTCATTGACATGGTCACCTATAGTTGACACTCTGGGAAACAATCATTAAAAATAAGGAGTGATGCCTGCCTGTTGCGTTCAAATTTAGGCGGCAACTACTTGGGAGCCATCTGGTGGTACTGGCTGAAAACTAGTCAGATGAGGTGTTACGGGTTGGAGAGGGACGTAGTTCAGTTATGGTCACTGTTGCAAGATAGGGCAGCACATGCTTTCTTTGTCAGTTTTCTTAAGCAGGTGAGTTTGTTTTAGTAATTATATTTCCTCGTGTTGGCTTACTTCAGATAATCCTGATATGCAGTAGAGAAGATAAACAGATGTTCTTTCCATTGTTGTGTTCACAATAGAAAAAAGGCGGGTAAAAGTAGGGTTAGGTTTGGGTGTCAATTATTGGTTCACTAAATCCTGCCTGTAACCCTTAATCGACACCCCCTGTCAATAATGGGTGTTTCCCATATGATTTCAATTTGAAATCATTTTGTTACTGTCAGAATATACTTTAAATTTTGATCTTTTTGGTAGTCCTTTTGGATCATTTGAATGACCTATACCAAAGGATGACACGGGGTGTCAACTTTAGGTTTTTGGGGTGTCAACTATTGGCGATTGATTCCAAATTCCTATATCTTTATTTACTTAGCCTATTTTATCAATGTGTTTGGTCAGTAAGGTTTGGTCTTTTGACTAATATAGAGCTATCTTTCGTTTTAGGCCACAAAATGAGTAAAAAGTCTAGGAACATTCGGAATTATGCTCCGGAGCAAATGGAGGAAGCAATGGAGGACGTAAAAAATGGCTCTTCTGTAAAATCAGCTGCTAAACGGCATGGTGTGCCAAGAATTACCCTTATGTATAAGGTACAGGGCAAAATTAAGAAATCCCGAATGGGCCCAAACCCCATTTTATCCCCAGAGGAGGAAGAGGTGCTCGTGACTTGGATAAAATCCTTGGCAAAGGCCGGTTTTCCAATTGTGAAAGAGGAGTTAATAAACAGCGTTCAACAACTTTTAACTCAATTAAATAGGAAATCCCAGTTCAAATTTGGCCGCAAGTGGTTCAAATAATTTTTGAACAGGCACCCAACGATTTCCCTACGAACGCCATAAAACCTGACAACATCGCGGGCATTGGTGTCGGCAGGTCTTTTTGAATCCAAAAGGAGGGAAAATTTTAGCTAAGAAAGGAGATAAGAAGATTTACCAAAAGGTGAATCCAGATGACAAGGAATGTTTAACTGTCATGATAACAGCTAGTGCAGCAGGTGTGTTTAATTGTGTTTAAATATGAAAGGATCCCATCAGAAATTGCAACCAGCATTCCCGCAGATTGGGGAATAGGTCGTTCAGAAAGTGGATGGATGACCGGAGCACTTTTTTATGAGTTTGTCAGCAATGTATTCTACCCATGGCTGATCAGCGAAAACATCGATCTTCCTGTAATTCTTTTCCTCGATGGGCATACCTCACACATGACTCTCCACACTAGTGAATTTTGTTCTGAAAAAGGGATAATTTTAATAGCTCTTCATCCCAACGCAACACATCTGATACAGCCGATGGATGTTTCAGTTTTTAGATCATTGAAAGGCCGCTGGAAAGAGAAAGATCATTCAAGGAGAATAGAAAATATGGATTCGCCGATTCTGAAAAAGAAAGATTTTGCACCAATTCTAAAAGCGGTTCTTAATGACATCCCTTTCACAGCCATTCAGAATGGCTTTAGGAAGTGTGGTTTGGTGCCATGGAATCCATCCACTGTGATAGACCATGAATTACCTTCTAGAAATGAAAATGCAAATGTCATTTCAGAAGTTGATGTGAAAGAGAACAATACAGCACTTAAGGTATTGGAAAATATCATTGGGAAAGAAAAATTATCAACTTTTCAAGGAGTCGAAGAATGGAAAGGAGAAGTAAAGGATACATCATTATTTTATGCATGGAGAGAGATCAAAACCAAGAGTAGGCCTGTTGGTTACAATGTGATCCCACAACTTGAGAAAAGCATCGATCATTTGACTGAGCATGAAGAATCACCAGAACCAGTGCCATCAACCAGCAAAACTATCGATTTAACACCAAACAGGTTCCCCAGGAATGAAGGTGTAGTGCCATCAACCAACAAAACTATAGATTCGACACCAGACAGTATCCCTAGGAATGAAGATGCAGTGCCATCAACCAGCAAAACTATCGATTTAACACCAAACAGGTTCCCCAGGAATGAAGGTGTAGTGCCATCAATCAACAAAACTATAGATTCGACACCAGACAGTATCCCTAGGAATGAAGATGCAGTACCATCAACCAGAGAAACTGTTGACACAACACACAAACGGATCCCTAATAATGTCCCCAGTCCATTTAAAAATGTACTTTTCTGGCCAGATGTTTCTACGGTGCAGAAAAAGAGGAAAAGAGAAACATTACCATCCGTTGTCACTTCAAAGTCATGGCAGGAGTACCACAAGAACAAATTAAAGAAAAAGTTAGATTTAGACGAAAGCAAGAAACTGAAGGCTATTGAAAGGCAAAAGAAGAAGGAACAAAAAGAAGAAGCAATGAAATTTAAAAATATGGCAAAGAAGACTGCAAGGAAAAGGAAGAAGCAGTGTGAAATAATATCTTCAGAGGAAGAAGAAGAAGAATGGATTCCGTCTGGAAGCAGTATTGATGATGTGAGTCTCCATCTCACAGACCAGTTCGAAACTGAAGATTTCGACCTTCAGCACGAAGATGGTGTCGAAGATTTTCCATTGTCCCCAAAGTTGGATCCAGTGACTTGCAATGAAACTTCCCCTGAATTGGAAGGTGAAGGCAGTGTTTTAACAGTGAATGAGCCAGTGGAAAAACCTCTATTAAGTGAGAGGAAGTTTATCAAGACATTGTCTCCAAGAAGGAGCTTTTGTTGTTTATCAAATAAGAAAAAATAAGAAATACTTCAAATATGTTCTTCAAATAACAGAGGTTCTTGATGAAAATTGTGCCACAGCGGTTACTCTCAACCCCCTCAATCGTTTAAGAAATGTTTTCATTAAAAATGAAAGTGATAAAAGGAATGTCTCTGTGGATGACATCCTTCAAATTCTACCTAACCCATTAACTTTTGGCAAGCCAAGCTCAACGACTATCGATTTAACACCAAACAGGTTCCCCAGGAATGAAGGTGTAGTGCCATCAATCAACAAAACTATAGATTCGACACCAGACAGTATCCCTAGGATTGGTAGATCATTCACTGAAGCAGCAGATAAGTCGTTTCTAGAAATACATTTGATTTAAGCTGTGTAATTTTTGTACCAACAATTATAACTACTATTTATCTGTGTGGTTGAGATAGCCTATCTGTGATATATTAATACAATGTAAGGTATCAAGAGGATGCTGCTGTGTGTTTATGTAAGACTTATTCCTTATTAGGAACTTTTGTAATTTTGAGTTGAAGTATCTGATATCATTGACAATATAAGTAATTTAGTTATATTTTAGTCACTTATTATTGGTTATATTCTTGTGCTTATTTCTAATAAAATTGATAATGAATTTAGCCTAGCCTAGTTATTTTCCTTAACTGTCAACCATTGGTTCTGAAAGGTGTCATCTATGGGTGTTTTGAGATTTCTGGCGTGTCAATGACTGGTTCAATTTTTACATTTGAAACAAATGAAATATTCCAGCTAACAACTAAGGTTAGAGTTAAAACAAATATATCCTGTAAAAGAGAACAGACTGTAGATTATATTAACACATCAGAAGGAGGTTCAAATGTAAAATGAACAGGAGTAGATTGAAATGAAGTAGAAATTTCTCTTAAGGGTGTCAACGACTGGTGCTTTTACCCTACCAGTGTTGTGGTGCAGAATTTCGAAAATAGTTGCATCTTGCGCTGTTTATAAATTGCAGTCACGGGGGTAATTAGTGCAAAAAGATTTCTTAAGCCCCTTTAAACAGTTATCACCATGAAAATATTATGCCTCTGAATAAGTGCAATGGTGGTAGTGCAGTACATTGAGGTTATCAGCTGCAATAAGCGTTGGTGCTTTCAAATTTAGCTTCATTTATTCCGAAACTTATCGTTAAGCGCTTTGTGGCGATAAATGATACTATTGCTACCTCAGTAGCTCGGGACAGGCGAGGTTTTCCTAAGAGTTCTGATTATTTTCCTAGGGCGCTATGCGACAAAAGACGACACTATTGGTCTCTATATTTCTAACAGGCCCGGCAGTGTCTTTTATTTCACTTACTCCTCTTTCTATTTTTTTTTTTTGTAAATTTGTTTGTAAATTACATGTGTCAGTGCTGGAGTTAGTAAATAGCTGTTTCCCTATTCATAATTATCATTACGGGAAAATGACCTGAATGTTACGTCCATCATACTGTACTACTTATCACCCCCACTACAACTACCACCACCACCACAACAAATAAATCCACCGAGCGAAGCTGGGCACTACTGCTAGTCTGTAATAAGTCTGGTAAGAACGCTGCCTGTGAGCGGTACCTGGCGGCAAACTATGTTACTGCCACCACACCAACCTCTGTCCATTGACAGTACCTGGTGGCAAACTGTATTACTGCCGCCACAATGGCAATAATATGGTTTCCGTGCCTCAAACCAGAATTAAATTTATTGTTAGGGCTGAAAATCGAACTCATGCCTTCGGTCACTATTTACGCTAACCATTACTCCATTACCCGTGTACTGTAAGCGTAAGTTAGGGAGTTAGAATGTCAGGACTCGAGTAGGATTCAAACCTGCCTTCTATGGATTTGCCGCAAATGATATACCAATAGAGCTAACGCGGCACTAAAATCAACTCTCTAGGCAAGGAAACATCATTCTAACACAGCCACTTAAGCATTGTAGCTTGCTGTTTAACCATATTTCCGGAAACCTCCTGCGACTTTTAACATTTTTGGCGTCATGAAACTCATGTTGGAGCATCACTTCCAGAGACCTGATCGCACGGAATCCTACTGTTCTTTTGGACACACTACTGCCGACCAAAATATTATGTGCCCTCCAGTTTGTAGGTTGTTTGTGAAGTAACCAATAGACCTACATAAAATCCAATAACACTATCATTTTCGACGTTCTATTTTACGTTATTTCATGTAGGTGTGGGATTTTTAATTTATATTTTAATATGTTTTATCGCAGATGGAACACAAAAAGTGCCCGTTTTTAAGCGTGTTTCAACCATGCGTCACATTTAAGAATTATTATCTCACAAACCCGTCATCAGATCGAATCCAAATTTTAACACAATATACATTGGAATGTTGTATAACTGGTTTATTAATGTCAAAATTTTGTGTGTTCAAGAACGATAGTTGTTATCATTTTTGTAAGGTAACGTTTTCTCGGCTCGCGATCGTTGGAAAATGTAGTTCTTGGTTGCGTTGTAACCCTTATACATCAAAAGGTTATGCTGTATGATTGTGAAATACGTAAATTAATTCTCTTATTTTATATCGGATTGTATTTGTACGGGGAATTAAGACATGGTTCACCAGCTAGCCGCTCCAGGAAATGCTGTACAGCGTTGCTGATATGGAGCCCATCACTTCCGAGCGAGGCGTGCCTTGACGCGTGATGGAATCCATCTTGGCAACGTTGTACAGCTTTCACCGGAGCGGCTAACTGGTGAACCATGTCTTAATTCCCCGTACAAATACAAACCGATATAAAATAAGTGAATTAATGTACGTATTTCACAATCATACAGCATACCTATTTGATGTATAAGGATTGCAACGCAAAATTTTCAAATTAATAAACCAGTTATTCAACATTCCAATGTATCTTGTGTTAAAATTTGGACTCGATCTGATGACGGGCTTTTGAGATAATAATTTTTAATATGACGCATAGTTGAAACACGCTTAAAAACGGGCATTTTTTGGGTTCCAACTGCGATAAAAAATATTAAAATATACACTAAAAATTCCAAACCTACATGAAATAACGTAAAATAGAACGACAAAAATGGTGATGTTATTGGATTTTATGTAGGTCTATTGGTTACTTCACAAATAACCTTCAAACTCGAGTACACATAATATTTTGGTCGACAGTAATGTTACCAGGGGTTAATTAGGGTATTGCTGTGTAGAAATGGGGCAGGGAATCAATGCTAAAAGTATTGGACACTCTCTAACATATCTACTCGCACTAGGGATTGGAGCGATGCACAGTATGTTCCATCACCCTGCTTCACTTGATTCTATCTACAACTCCTTCAACCCCATGGCAAATTGCTTAGCGGGCTAGGCTTCGGCCCAAAGAGTCACAGGTTGGATTACTGGTCGGGGCAACGGTGATTTTAATTTTAATTTCATAGGTGTCCGGGAACTGGGTCTATGTGAAATCATCATCACTTCATCCTTATTAAGCCTCGCAGACCGCGCTCGTGTGTCAACTAGAAAAACCTGCACTTGGCTTCCCAGGAGGTCACACGACATTATTATTAATACATACATCTTTTATTTCCTGTTGTTGATTCGCTTAGGTGTCTTTCAACATCGTGGCCATGTATCCTCTTGTACTAGGGTGTGTGTATTTGTATTTGAAAATAACTAAGAAATGCTCATCATTAGAAAGTAACACATAGCCTACAGTGTATATATTCAGTAAATTGGAACCTTAAGCCAATAACTGGTAGGAAGGAAGGAAGGAAGGAAGGAAGGAAGGAAGGAAGGAAGGAAGGAAGATTGTAGTTTTACGTGACCGTTAATCTCGAGATCATGAGCCATGGGACCTCCATTGTACGTGGAATCAGAACCACAGGACATGGCATTTCACTTTGAAAATCTCACATGCATTGACCGGGAATCGGACCCGGTCTGCCGTGGTGGAGAAGCCAATAGTTTGACCGCTGCGCCACCACGCCCCCCAATAAATGGTTGTACTTTAATTGTACTGTGGTTAAAGTACACCTATTTATTGACTTAAGGTTTCAACTTACTGAATATTTAAACTTCGACAATAAGGACAGGGGCTGCCGTGGTTATATTCTTGGCTTTTCATACAGTCTATCATTTGTGATAACTACACTTGAATATTCTGAATTGAAAATTGAATTTTGACTTAACGCAGTGTGTTACGAAGATAGGGGCCCAGCAACACTATATACTATAACTTTAGGATATAAGTTACATATAGAGTAAACGAACGGTTCATTTTGACTGCAGTGGCATAGTGGCTTGTTTAAAACTATCTCATGTCCTAACCTGGTGCCAATCATAAATATACTTTAAGACATGATACCTGGTATCATAGAAGAAATAACTAACTAACTAACTAATTAATTAACTAACTAAAACTCCTCCAACCCCATGGCAAATTGCTTAGTGGGCTAGGCTTTGAACCGAAAGGTATGTATTAATCCATACATTAATGTCCTAGACAATTACGATATTAATAGTTCATTATTCGAAGATTCACTTCGATCACTTAATTAGGACTAAATAAATAAAGATACCGTATTTTAAAAACTCGCACAGTCACCATCATGAAGTTTTAAAATAATTTTATTACATAAAACAGTAAATTTAGATGTAAGTAAAGGATTCGCTACACTATCGAGGGAAGTATCCCAGCTCGAACGCCTAAACCGACTGGCAGTGCACCTAACATACGAAGATATGTCTGTTCTACTACTTATCACGGGCATTTATCAGTAAAATCCCGCATTAGTGTACAATCAATGTTTTGAAGTTACGGCGTCCTAAGATTGCAGAAACACAATTCTCAGCAGAAACTACCGTGCAACAGGCAATTCGGACCATTATAATAGGGAAAATCTATTCCTAGCAATTGGTTAGACCTTTAGCATATAGTGGTAACATTACAAAAAGATTGCAGAAACACAATTCACAGCAGAAATTACCGTGCAACAGGCAATTTGGACCATTATATTACGAAAAATCTATTCCTAGCAATTGGTTAGACCCTTAGCATATAGTGGTAACATTACAAAAAGATTGCAGAAACACAATTCGCAGCAGAAACTACCGTGCAACAGGAAATTCGGACCATTATATTAACAAGAAACAGATGTCGTGCAGTAACATCTGGCAAAAGGTTGATCAATTGCTTGCAACAAGAAATCTTAACACATGCAGTACCGTGTTGACATAGTCATCTTTCCCACAATAGAAGATGCTGTGTTGTCCTTCATTCGACGTCGAAGTGTAAATGTGGAGTTTCAATGAAGTGATTAAAAAACAGCGGAATGGAACAGTACGCACACGTAACAAGGGCAACATGTAGACATACTCCATTATTTACAATGTTCCCGCATTGCAATAGTCCAACCTCAAATGCCACGGTGATCACATTCCACTTCGCCGTTCGAGCTGGGGTACTTCCCTCGTAAGATTCACTGCACTCAGTAGGTTAAGACGCAAGAGAATTCCATTTAATTATTTGAATTAATTTTGTGCCCACCATGTTCATTTCCTGCTTAGAGATTTTTTGAAAGTCACATAAGTGAACTTGCCACCCTATCCCACGCTAACTCTGGATCAGAATGGCTGGTTATTGATCTCTTGTCATAGAGAAGGACTTTGAAAGGGTCCCCTACGTCTCTTGTGGTTATGGCACTCAGATCAAATTATGCATATCTACTTCGAATACGAGGAGAAAACGAGAATTATTTCATGTTCCATTTACTGCTTGAAACGAGAAGTTGAATAGCTTCTAAACCTTGCCACAATTCAATTAGGGTATTGTAATGTATCAGCTGAGATAATCACGATTTGCTATTCCTCGGCTTTAATGCTATGCCAAGTTAACGTTTGCTCAAGGTAAATATGTGCAAGGTAAAGCAAAACAAGCTGTCGCCTGAGAATACGCTGCGAGATTCTTGCGCTAAGTTAACTTTGGAAACAAGCTTACTTAACGTCATGTCATTTGAACCATCACGAGCTCTTTTGTGCTTGCGCTTGATAGAAATGTAAATTGTTTAATGGAAGAGACTTCTCGCTCGTTGTCGAAAGATCTAATTTAATTGAATTGTCGAGCTCTGCGGCAGGAACTATTGAATTGCTGGGAGTGACATTATCTGGTTTGATTTTAAAGTCGCTCATTGGGTTAAGATGCTCTTCACTCTTGTTGAAGAACAGAGTGAGCGATGCCTCTAGTGGCCATTTCTCGTTATCTTCCCCCTCCCTCCACAATATTTATGAGTTTCTCGTTTTATTAAGAATAAGACGTCTTTGGTGAAGGTTTTTGTTTCATTACTAAGGTGGTGGGGTTGTTGGTCTGGTTGCGTGGTGCAGCGATAACGTTCTCACCTACTGTGCTCAAGGTTGTGGATCAAATCCCAGCACAGTCAGTTGGTATTTGAGGGCAACCCGGCGTCTCTAAAAGCCGAAGTAGTTAAAAGGGACGATAACCCATAACATTATTATTATTGTTATTAAGTTGTTGAGTTATATTTGGTTACCAGCGCCGTAAATGTTTGTGCATGGAGAGATTGTTGGTCTTTCTTCAAACCCCCACGACGTAGACGTCCGCAATGGGGATCTACAGCAAGTCCGAAAATTGGACGTTCAAATCCCGGTGTTGACAGAGGCTATTATAAGGATGGTTCTCCCCATTTTCCCCCACATTCCCTGTAGGCAAATGCTAGGATAGTAAGGTATTAGAGGGAATGTGGAGACAACGGGGAAAATGTAACTCAAGTCCGAGGTCTCTACTCCATCCCTGCCCTTTATACAGCTACAGTACACACTCTATACTACAACCTTCACAGAAACACACATCCAAGTACATGGAGTTGATTACTAATATCTCCTATGTCCCTAATATGAATTAACAACGCCACCTTTCTTCAATTTGTGAATTGGAACACGTTTGGTCATCAGTCCCGTCTATTTGTCGGCATAGTATTTGTTTGACAACCTCTATTTTATTGCTGACTGTACTTGAATGTGCAACTGTAATTAACAGGCAAAAGTATAAAAGGCTTTCAGATTCAAACGTTGCCATTTGTGTGACCTAATGGTGCGAGCGTGTCCATGTGGTCGTTTCTCGATTCTGTGCAATTTTTTCGGTCCCACGAGAGCTCATCCAGTCCACACGCAACAGATACAGGGCCAGAGTGGCGAGCTCGGCCACGTGTGCTGGATTATGTCGGGGGCCGAAAGGGTGAAACACGCGAAGAAAACGTACTCTCTTAGGAGAATAACAATTGATCAATCACAATGCATGTTATCCTCGGCAAACGTAAAGTGGTTCATCAGTGAGCTCTTGCTTCTTAGCCGCTCGCCAGGAATGTAACCCTTCTTCATTCAGTCGTCTCACGACCGTCATCTAGTTCCCGGGTAGATGCACGGTATTCACGAACTGGGTCGAATGGGCCTCAGTGATTCAGCGATCATCCTGTTCCCGGTTCAATATCTGCCACAAACCCAAGCCAGCACGCATGGTTACGTCTCTTGATTCACGAAAACGTCTTACCCAACGCATTGCCGAACTCAGTGGGATGCCGTAGCGACGTCCAGCCTTTGTTGCGGTTTGATTTTGTTGTTCAAACAGAGCAACTACTCGTTTACGAATGTGAGGTCCTTAGTGTGCCATAGTTGCCGGTAAAATGACCTACCTAAGTGTAATAAGCGAGGTGGGGCATCCTTCAATCTGATTGGTTTGTCTTCTGTTTCTGCCGGTGCAATGAAAAGAAACGGATTCGAACCAGCCACCTTCACACTGAAAACCTGAGCCCATACCCACAGTGATATGGTGATTTACGAACTGATACATCTGTTAATCTGCCTTCCACCTCGCTTGTATTTTAGGCTGTTCATGGGACACGGTGCTGTCCAATTGCTTTCCACACACGTAGATACGGTACTCACGTTATGATGGCAATTTATATATGGATAACTAGCAGAAGTACCCGCTCTTCGAACGGTCTTCGGTATTAATAACGAGACAGTATAAATTGAGCTACTGTTGCAATGGTTAGGGGCTTGTCATTCCTTCATAAGTTTATCAGAACGAAGTTAGTTTTTTGGGTATATCACAGACACTGTTAATTTAAGGGCCTTAAAATGAGGCTTTCGGAGACCCATTATAGACCCTCTAGTTTTGTGTCACATATTGAGAAGCGCAACATATGCTTCGGTCGTCTTTCTGGGATAATTTTTATTTTTCGCCTATTTTAGCCTGTATTTTGAAAAGTTTTTCCCTATACCAACCCTTCTATGAGAAGTACGGTGAAGAGTTTTATAAATGATTGGTGTATTGACTCATGGTTACAATACCCAATTTTACGATGCTCCAAGCACCCGAACATGAATTATAGGCGTACATAAACATAAAGATATATCAACCACCCAGTGTCAAACAAAATCAACTTTACGATGAATCCGTTTGTCGGCAAAAATAGTATTAGTTCAAATGAGCTCTCAAACTAAATTCACCTAACGTGTACTTCCTGACGTGAAAATAACATTAAAAACCTTGTTGACGAAACGCAATATATGTCAAATAAAAACTGACCCTCACAGTTGTGGAAAGTCCCCATCCCCAGGAAGACTCCTTTAATAAATTATGAAGGCTTGTAGTGCATGAAAATTCAGGATTTTTAGCCTCCAATGGCCCAAATTCCCAAAAGCTGCAAAAAACACTATTTCAATTCAGGAATTTTTGAAGATAATGTTGTTGTTTGGAGATATAATAGACATTCTGTACGACATATCGCACGTGTAAGTCGCGTTTAAAAATTCTGGGGGTACCCCATGACCCCCTTAAACGCATTGATGAATTTTACAGTCTATGTTTGTTTCCATGATAACCTTATAGCCATTTGCAAACTTTTACAGAAATTAAATAAATTGAGTGGCATTGCTTCGTACAGAAATACATGGAAAGTTGGAGGTCACCTCTTGAGATACTGTTGTCATTGTTACCGGCTTGTATTCCTTCATTAATTTCTTCTTGTTCTTCTTCTTCTTTCGAATGGGCCAGCTAAGGACCACGACGTTCAACTTTTCTGCTTGGCCCAATATTCGCGCTTTCTCTGGCTATGTTTCTCCTTTCTCTCTTTTGTCCAGATAATGCCGGTTTTCTAACAGGGTGGTCTGTCCTGAAAACTCTTCTGTGTAAGTATCTTTCTGGGATGTGATCGGCTTCTAATATCACTTTCCATTATCTTCAGATCTTGGATGTCCTTGTTAAATTCTGTTAACCACGGTGTCTCGCTCTTTCCATTCTCCCAGTACTTGAGAAGCCGATTGGTTAGTCTTGTTGGGTTCATTCTTGAGACATGTTCCTGCCCACATCTGTGATTTTCTCAGTAGATCTATATAGCTCCTGATATGGTCTTCTTCTGTACTCGTCATCCCTCCCTATATTATTCTGCTAAGATCCCATTCCAGTTTTGTACCGAAAATAAGGTTCCATTAACACCAACCTACTCATATGGGGTACCTACAGGTTCAGCATAACCCAATGCGTAAGCGAAACGCACTCACTTACTCTTTAAATGCCTCACTATTAAATAATGCGCTTAAGGGGGTCAAGGGGACACACTAGAATTGTTTCACACAATTTTCACGTCTGAGTGTGGTACGAAAGGTCTTTTTCACCCGAGTATAAAGGGTCTACGAAAACCACATTTAAAGGCCCTTAAATTAACAGTGTCTGTGATATTCCTAGAAAAATAACTTTGCTCTGATATACCTATGAAGGAATGACAAACCCCTAACCACTGCACCAGTAGCTGAATTGATAAAGTCTGATTATTCATACCAAGGATAAATCAGTCATAGCATTCATGATTGAGATTTTGCTAAGTGTACTCTTTACAACTAGAATATTCGCGGGCGAAGCCGCTACGGGCAATGCTAGTCTATTTTTAGCCTATTTTCAATTTTGAAAAAAATAGGCTTATGAGATCACCTTTTGTCCGTGTGTGTGTGCGTGTGTGTGTGTGTGTGTGATTCGTGTGTGTGTCCCCCCCTAATAAAATCTAAATGGCAGAAGCGATTTCAATGAAACTCGGAAAGTTCATAGCACTATTCCCGGCGACCTCGACCGTGCCCTTCATATTTTGTTACGACTCACCAATCCAACATGGCGGCTGTGCGAAATATTTCACCAGCATTCAATATCTCCGAAACTATTACCGATATTACCCTGACATTTTCTATGGTGATAGAGGGAACTACTATAAGTTCACTTTTGTGACTTTTGAAAACCTGGTAACTACAAAACGAACATGGCGGCCAAGCGAATTTGCGACTTTTAAATAGACGTTTCTCGCGATTTGACCAACCAAACGCAATGAAACTTGGTTCAGTATATGTTTATATACATTGTAATGCACCGTCATCTAACTTCGTTCAATTGTTTACATAATCACAAGATGGCGGATGTGCGAAATATTTCACCGGCATTCTATATCTCTGAAACTATTAGCGGTATCTCCCTAAAATTTTGTACGGAGATAAAGGGCACTACTGGAAGTTCATCTATAAGATTTTCAAAAACCGATTAACTACAAAACGAACATGGCGGCCAAGCGAATTTGAACATTTTAAATAGACCTTTCTCGCGATTTAATGTTCCAAGCGCACTGAAACCTGGTACAGGAAATATTTATACACATTGTAATCCACTGGTATCTAATTTCGTTCAATTGTTTACATAACCTCAAGATGGCGGGAGTGCGAATTTTAAAATTAGGTTTTTATTTCTTGTGATGTAGTCATGCGATCGAAGTGAAAGTTTGAATAATGAACCTACGCAATAATTTTCCTTTAATGGTACATGACTCTATGGCCTATACAATTAACAATCCAACATGGCGACCATCCGAAATATTTAGACGATACTGAATATCTACGAATCTATTTTAGCAATCAAACTGCATTTTTTAATGTTCATAGGGGCTATGAACTGAAGTTCACCTATAGGACTTTAAATAACCTGGTGATCACAAATCCAACATGGCGGTGACGCGAATTATAAATATTCACATGGACGTTTCTCGCAATTTAACCATCCGCGTGCAGTGAAACTTGGTACAGTAAATCTTGATCCGAATGTTAATCCACTAGCATCTAATTTATTTCAATTGTTTCCATAACCTCAAGATGGCAGCTGCGAAAAATTTTTAAATCTCCTTGTTTTTTCTTGTGTCCTAATTATGCGATTGAAGTTTGAATACTACACGTTCACAATAATCTGCATGTAACAGTACATAACTCTAGGACCTACATATATAAAATCCAACATGGCGACCATCCGAAATATTTAGTCGGTTCTCAATATCTACGAATCTATTACAGCAATCAAACTGAAATTGTGTATGTTAAATAGTGGCAATTAACATAAGTAGGATATATGAAAATAGGCTGTATAGTTCTTCACGGAACTACTTGTTATTAGTTTATTAACTGAAATTAGTTTTCTGGGAATATTTCAGAAATGTTGTTTTAGAGCCTTATAACGTAGTAGCCTCCGAGCCACCGAGGGGCTGAAAATAAGTTTGTCTCGTCCTTGTACGCCATAATATAATAATAATCATAATAATAATTTAATAATATAGGGATAGGGATATAATAGTCCTTTAGTACCACACCCGCACGTGTAAATCGCGTGAAGAAATTCAAGACCCTTTGACCATCTTAAGCGCATTATATACGTATTGATGAATTTTACAGCTTAAGTTGGTTCCGTGATAACCTTATAGCCGTTTGCGAACGTTCACAGTATTGTATTAAATGGAATGGCATTGCGTCTTACAGAAATAGATGGATTTCTGAGATTGTGTTGCCATGGTTACCGGCTTGAATTCTTTCAATAGCTTAATAAATTAAATCAGTTTTCTGGGAATATCTCAAAAACTGTTGGTTTTAGGACCTTAAAATGTGGTTTTCGGGTTTTGTTTCTCGCATTGAGACGCTGAAAATGAGCTTTGTCTCGTCTTTCTACGCCCATTTTCAGCTTGAATTTTAAGGGGATAGGCCCTCTTTTATGAGAGGTATGGAGAAGATTTACATCAATGATTACTTTCGTGCCTCTGATGGACATCTGTACCAAATTTTACGTTGATCCTCTCAGCCGTTCTCGAGTGATGCGTGTGCAAAGTTGTACCCAGACAGACAGACAGACAGACAAATAAACAGATAGACAAACATTTTGTTTTTGCGCGCAACCGTCATAAACCAGTCTGAAACGCGTTAATAACTCAAATTTCCGTGGAAATTAAGAAAAAAAATCAGACAAAATTTCATTTGTATATACTATACTAGCAGAAGTATCCGTTCTTTGAACAGTGTTCGGTGTTAACACCAGACATTATCAATTGAGCTACTGTTGCAATGGATAGCGGTTTGTCATTCCTTCATAAGTTGATCAGAACGAAGTTAGTTTTCTGGGAATATCACACACACTGTTAATTTAAGGGCCTTAAAATGTGGTTTTCGGACACCCTATATAGACTCCAGAATTTTGTGTCTCACATTGTGAAGCGCAACATATGCTCTGGTCGTCCTTCTAGGATAATTTTTATATTTCGACTATTTTAGCAAGTATTTTGAGAAGTTTTTCCCTATATTCACCTTTCTACTGTATGAAAAGTACGGTGAAGAATTTTATAAATGATTGGTGTATTGACTCTCATGGATGTCATACCTAATTTTACGATGCACCAAGCATCCGAACACGAGTTATAGGCGTACATAAAGATACACAGAAAGACAAAGAGACAATTCTATTGTCTACAACATATCACCCAGATATCCAAATATGGGTATATCTACCACACAGTATCAAACAAAATCATACTTACTATGAACCCATATGTCGACAATAGATAAATAAAAATTAAATGGTGAGTTAAAATGTGTTCTCAAACTAAATTCAACTAACGTGTACTTCATGACGTGAAATAGAATTGAAAGCCTTGTAGACGGAACGCAATACACGTAACATAAAAAATGACCCTCTACGTTGTGTTTGGTCCCCATACACAGGAAGACCCCTTCCATAAATTATAAAGGCTTGTGGTGCATAAAACTTCATATTTAGCCTCAATTGGCCCAAATTCCTAAGGGCCGCAAAATATGCTGATTCAATTCAGGAATTTTTGAAACTGATGTTGCTGTTTGGAGATATAATAGACCTTCTGTACTATAAGTCGCACGTGAAAATTGCGTGAAAAAATTCTAGGTTACCCCTTGACCCCCTTAATTGCATTGATGAATTATACAGTGTAAGTTGGTTCCGTGATAACCTTATAGCCATTTGCAAACTTTCACAGAAATGTAATAAATGGAGTGACATGGCTTCTTACAGAAATAGTTGGAAAGTTGGATGCCACCCCTTGAGATAATGTTGTCATGGTTACCGATTTGCATTCCTTCATTAGTTTGTTAAATTAAGTTTAAATTAGTTTTCTGGGAATACTTCAGAAACTGTTGGTTTTAGAGCTTTATAATATAGTTTTCGAGGACCCTTCAGGGCCCCCGAGTTTTGTTTCTGGCACCGAGGGGCTTTGTCTCGTCGTTGTACGCCATAGTATAATACTAATATAATAATATAATATAGGGATAGGAATATAATAGACCTGCCAGACCACACCCGCAGGTGTAAATCGCGCGAAAAAATGCTAGAGTACCGCTTTACCCCCTTAAGCGCATTATACGTATTGATGAATTTTACAACCTAGTTTGGTTCTGTGATAACCTTCTAGCCGTTTGAAAACTTGCACACTAATGTAATTAATGGAATTGCAATAGATGGACCTCTGAGAATCTGTTGCCATGGTTACCGGCTTGCATTCGTTCATTAGTTTATTAAATGAAATTAGTTTTCTGGGAATATCTCAAAAACTGTTGGTTTTAGGGCCTTAAAATGAGGGTTTCGTGGACCCTTTAGGGCCCCGAATTTTGTCTTTCACATTGAGGGGCTGAAAAAGAGTTTTGTCACGTCCATCTACGCCTATTTCAGCATGTATTTTAAGGGGGTAAGCCCCCTATTATGAGAGGTACAGAGAAGTGTTACATCAGTGATTAGTGTGGTGCCTCTGATGGATATCTGTACCAAATTTTACGTTGATACACCCAGCCGGTCTCGAGTTATAAGGGAACAAAGTTGTCCACAGACAAACAAACAAACAAACAAACAAACAGACAGACAAAACATATTTCGCGCACATTCATCTTAAAACAGTCTGATACGCGTAAATAACTCAAAATTCCGTAGAAATTCAGAGAAAAACAGGCAAAGTTTCATTTTTATTATATATAGAGAGATACACTGCACCGTTTGGTGTTGACCTTGTTTTATTGCACAAATTTAGGTTTTACTCGCTAACCGTTGGAGATACACGAAAAGTGATAAGGACCCTTCGGATAGAAAATTAAATGTTAAAGCTCGTGTATGCCATTTAAAGTTTGCTATTTCTTAGCGTTCTCTTTTTATTTGAAATGGAATTATGAAAGTTTGGAACCAAAGGGTGTAGTGACGTCACAAATGTGGGTTTTACTCGCTAACCGTTGGAGATACACGAAAGGTGATAAGGACCTTTCGGATAGGAAATTAAATTTTAAAGCTCGTATGTGCCATCAAAAGTTTGCTATTTCTTAGCGTTCTCTTTTTATTTGAAATGGAAATATGAAAATAGTCGCCATTTTTAAATTGTGAAAAAAAAATCGAAATAAACGTAGCCTATGTGTAAACTTGGTAAAGCTTTCATATACCATCAAAATTTTGCTATTTCTTAGCGTTCTTTTTTATTTGAAATGGAAATATGAAATTTTGAAACCAAACGGTGTAGTGACGTCACAAATGTAGGTTTTACTCGCTAACCGTTGGAGATACACAACATGTGATGAGTAATTTTAAGCCTACTTTCGATTTTTGCAAAAAATGAAAGTAGACTTATGAGATCAACACAGGGCGAAAAAAGTGTGTCTGTCTGTGTGTGTGTATGTGTGTGTGTGAGTCTGTGTGTGTGTGTGTGTATATGTGTGTGTGTGTCTGTGTGTGTGTGAGTGTGTGTACTCTGAATGTCTGTCCCCCCCCCCTATCAATTCGAACACGGTGAATGCGAATTGAACGAAATTTGGTACAAAGGTAGCACTAGCAAAGGACACATCAGTGTCATGTTTTATATCGCCGCCATCTTTACCAAAACTGAATGGCGGCCACTCAAACGTTCAAAACGTAAAATCAAATAACGACTAACCAAATCATCCGATCTCTACCAAATTTGGTAACAACATACCTTCGTATAGGATGCGTCTTGTGACCAAACTACAAGGTCGTCCGCCATACCATTTCAGGATGGCGGCCGTGCGAATTATGCAAACTTTATAATCCATATCATGGGACCCACCAGTTCCGATTATCGAGCCGAGAATCGTTTTAACTGTTCTAAAGGAAGAGGCACGTTCGAAATTAAAAGTTTATTTTGTAATACTATAGTGCAGACGTGATTTTAAAAAGCTGAACCGATTCAGTAATGAGACAAGATGGCAGCGGATATCTTGTGCCTGACTTATATTTCACTAATTTGAGTATTGCATACAATATAGCGTACTGATACAAAATAAATAAACGTTGTATGAAATGCTTTATATATAAATAATATACTCCAGTGATGAAATCGTTTAGTATAAATCATTATTTGCTAACAAGTTCTATGTAAGTCATTTTATATAGAACGATATTCGTTGACACAATTAGCTCAGTGGTAGAGCGTTAGCCTGTCGCTCAAATGCCTATGGTTCAAACCCGATCAGAGCTAGGTTTTTTGCTTGAAATGTTATATGTTTATTGTTTTGTAATGACTCAGATGTTTTAAAATTAAGCGTTATATTGTGCATATTATGGTGTAAAATATATATTTAATTAAAACATAATTCGCAAGCAGATTTACTCGAGACATCTAGCTGCCAAAAAGGTAACTGCACGCAGACCTACTTATTAACTTCCAGATTTTATTGAAAAGTTTCTTCTTCTGGCCGCTAGAATGCACTCGCTCTGTTAGGACACGGCCGACTGAATACGAGCTGCGCATTCAGTCGGCCGTGGTTAGGATTATATTGTTCGATATTTCACCACTAGATGTCACGACTAGTCTACGTGGGGCTCCATTGATTACTATACCATTGGCATTCTATGCGCATCGAATTTGAAGAATGACAAGATGATACTACGATACATTTTTACTTTTTATTTTAAAGGGTTTGTAACAGCCTATTGTGCGTTATTTGAAAATGTTAATTGAAGTAAAGAACAAAACGATTTCACATAGTATCTGAACTCTACCGTTGGTGCTAGTTCAGGATATTAATTAATACTTTTATTTCAGCCAAATAGCAATCGAAAATATCCACATAGTTGGTATACACACGTCTCTGGAGGGTCATGGAAAGATTTGTTAATTCAATTAGGGTTGTGACAGTCATACGCAGCCAGACGTGTAAAGACATGCCTCAACTCAAAGTTGGATGTTGCCCGCGTCAGGCCGATTATGTAATAATAATAATAATAATAATAATAATAATGTTACTGGTTTTACGTCCCTTTTAACTACTGTTGCTTTTAGAGACGCCGGGGTGCCAGAATTTTGTCCCGAAGGGGATCTTTAACGTGCCAGTAAATCTACTAACACGGCTCCCTCGCATTTGTGCACCCTCAAATGCCAGCTGACTGCGCCAGGATACGAACCTGAAACATACGGTCCAGCAAGCGAGAACGTTACCGCTGAGCCACGCCGCCAGTCCGGTCGATTATGTCTCCAGATCCATAACATTCTTTAGATACTTCTTATCTTTCTTTCTTTCTTTCTTTCTTTCTTTCTTTCTTTCTTTCTTTCTTCAATGATGGTAGCAGTTTTTATCTAGGTTGTGGCGTTTGGTAGAGGTAAATCGTTTCTAAGGTCTTCAACAAAGAATACTTCTATTATATTCTTTGATAATAACAACGAGTTATAACTATACTCATACATTTAGGAGAAAGTAGGCTATATGTTCTTTACTGAACTTCTTGTTTGATAGGAAATTAAATTTCAAAGCTCGTATGGGCCATCAAACGTTTGCTATTTCTTAGCGTTCTCTTTTTATTTGAAATGGAAATATGAAAATAGTCGCCATTTTTAGCCTACTTTTCACATTTTGCAAAAATGAGGAAAAAGTAGACTTACGAGATCGGGCAAATGTGTGTCTGTCTGTCTGTCTGTCGGTCTGTCCTTCTGTCTGTCTGTCTGTCTGTCCTTCTGTCTGTCTGGCTGTGTGGGTGTCCCCCCCCCTATCAACTCCTAAACGGCTGAAGCAATCGAAACAAAAATTGGTAGGAGTAAAGATCTATACCTGAATATCTCACGGCCATATTTGAAAATGATGTCAGTGCTACCAACTGCTAAAAAATCGCAATTGAAATTTGAGCTCCATGTTGGATATCTTGGAAGGTATGAATGGGAACTATTTCAAAATTGGCACACTTATAGATAAAATTATTGCAGTTTAATTTCCAGGAGGCCATACATGGCAGTGTTGCCAAAATGATTATAAGCCTGCTGATAGGTCCAATTTTTAAATGCTTATAACTTCTACACTATCAATTGGAATTCAACCAAATTTCGTATGTTGTATGTGTACATAACCAGATATGACTGAGCGTATTCTTAAGAGCCACTAGGGCTGCCAACTGTTAATAAATGCTCTTAATTTCTTTTATCCAAATAACAATATATCAGAAAGTATGCAAGCCGACAGCATTAAACTATGCACACGTATAGTACCTGACATTCTATATTAATTTGGAGTAACTTATATACTTCAGTGCTACCAACATGATTCTAAGCCTGCTGAGAGGTCCAACTTTAAATACATGTAACTTCCATACTATCATTTGGATTTCAACCCAATTTTGTGTGTGCTATGTGTACCATAACATATATGAATATGCCGATTGTTAAGAGTACCCAGGGCTGCCAACTGTTAATAAATACTGTCTCTATTTTTGTAACCCTAATATCAATATATCAGGAAGTATGCAAGCCAATAGCTCTAAACTTTGCACATGTATAGTACCTGGCATTCTAGATTAATTTGGAGTAACTAATATAGGCCTACGCCAGTGCTGCCAACATGATTCTAAGCCTGCTGATAGGTCCAATTTTAAAATGCATGTAACTTCTATACTAACTAATGGATTTCATTCAAAATTGGTACAACTCTAGATCATATTATTACAAATTATTTCTGACCATTACATGCAATACATTGTTGCCTACATGATTTTACGCGTGCTGTTAGATCCAATGTTTAACTGCATGTAACGTCCATGCTATTCATTGGACTTCAACCAAATTTAGTATTCTGTACCTTAAGAGATGGAACTAAGAATATATTCAGTCACCAGGACTGCCAGCTGTAGTCCTCTATTAGGCTACATTATGCCAGGTATACAGTATTTCGAACTAATTAGAAATTTCGATATTAGCAACTTAATTTCGTCATTATTCTAGAAAGATTCATATAGATTAATCTTTAGCATGAATCTTAAATTTTAGGAAAAGTAGGCTCTTTAGTTCGTCACGGAACTTCTTGTTAAATAGTGCAAAATATCGAAATCAAAAGTAGCCTATGTGTAAACATGGTAAATCAGCTACATCCATGCAAAATTTCATTTCAATCGGACCATTTTTATTTGAAATTGAAATATGAAATTTTGAAACCAAACGGTGTAGTGACGTCACAAATGTGGGATTTACTTGCTAACCGTTGGAGATACACGAAAAGTGATATGGACCTTTCGGATAGAAAATTAAATTTTAAATCTCGTATGTGACATCAAACATTTGCTATTTCTTAGCATTCTCTTTTTATTTGAAATGGTTATATGAAAATAGTCGCCATTTTTAAATGGTGAAAAATATCGAAATCAAAATTAGCCTATGTGTAAACCTGGTAAATCAGCTACATCCATGAAAAATTTCATTTCAATCGGACCAGTGGTTCTTGCGTGATTGAGTAACAGACAGACCGACAGGACAAACACTACTGTATCTCATTTTAGGTAGATTTCATTAGAAATTGCAATGGGTCCCATGTTTCGACTTCTGGAAAATTTCGACATATCTTCACGTTTCACATCCCCCAGACCCCAAAACCACAGTCAGTTCAAAAGTTTATATATAATTTTTGTATGTATATACTGTATATATGTATAGATATCAGTTTCTTGTGGACACGATAACTGCCGTAATTTTGCACCAATCACTTTGAATTTTTTACATAATATGTATCCCCTTAAAATCTCGGTCGAGTTCGTTAATGGGCAACATCGGTCAAAGGGGGTGAAAATCGGAGGCTTTTTTTTCTCGAAAAAGTGAATTATCGCTATAACTCTCTTAATATCTGAAATATTGAATCCATTCAAAGTTCATACTATGTGTCGGACGAGGCCCTAAAATTTATGTTTGAAAAGTTTTTTGATAGCACCAACCATTGACCAAAGGGGTGGGAGAAAGTGGGTTTTTCGGGAAACATTAATCATATCTCTGTTAATAGGCACAATATCAAAACCGTACAAAATGGACAATATTCCTCCAATAATTACCTAAAACTTTTTTCTGAAAGAATTTTTGATATGACCCACCATTACGCCACGGGGTGAGCAAAATGATTTAAATTATAAGAAAATGCCAAGTGCCAAGAGAGGTTGCCATGACAACTTTACTTTTAATCGATAAGGGATGAGCCATCAGCAGTTGCTATGACAACGCCACTGCACGAGATCACATTCAGTTTTCCATCTGTCTGTGGGAAGCGACTTCGGTATCGAAACTGGTAGCATGCTGAACTTCTATGCCTAAGGTCGCGGGTTCAAACCCGGCTGAAGTCGTCGGATTTACTAAGAGCGCTAAAAAAACCTGAGTTTGCTTTCCTTCGGAGGGGAGGTTCCAACGTTCGTTGCGAGTTGATGGTTCCGGTGGCATCTAGTAGCCAAGTTCACAGCTAGGTGTCGTTGATGGTAGTATTTTTAATTATGTAGCCTATTTTAGGTAGATTTCATCAGAAAGCTAACTATTGCAAGTTAGGTAGATTTCATCAGAAATGGGTGCCATGTTTCGACTTCCGGAAAATTTCGACATATCTTCGCGTTTCACATCCCCCAGACCCCCAAACCACCGTCAGTTCAAAAGTTTATATATATATATATATATCTTTATATATATAATTCTTCGACACGTGTGTATGTGACTGAACTCCTCCTAAACGACTGAACCGATTTTGATGGAATTTGGTATGTATATTAGGGTGGGTCCATGTATGGTTTAGATTCACAATCTGACCCGGTAGGTGGAATGAACACAATTTTAGAACCACAATTTACACACAATTTTAGAACCACAATATACAGTCAAAAACAGTCGTCATGGAAACCACTAGCCTTGGCCTTCGTGAAAGCTGATGTCTTTGGACGGTTTGTCTCTGCACGTTAGAGCCACCTGGTCGCAACCTGTGCAACTACCGCCATTACATACACTCCGCCCGTGGCGAAAAGTTGTGTTTTATACCAAAGGTGGCAGTGATGTCGAATTCTATAGTTTGTCTCGCCGCGATAGAGCGTTTCAAAGTCCCGTTTGCGTTCATACACCATTCATCCGATTGCCATGAAACTTGGGTGATATGTTGAGTGAGCTCCATGGACGGTGTTTGGCTTAGTAAATCCATTTTACAATAGGTAGCGCACGAATAGATTCAACAAATGAGCGGCGACGCGCGAAGCGTTTCAAAAAGGTCCCGTATGCGTTCAAATACCATTCGTCCGATAGCGATGAAACTTGGGTGAGATGTTGTGTAGACTCCAGGGAAGGCTTCTGGCTTAGTAAATCAATTTCACATTAGGTAGCGCACGACTAGATTCAACAAATGAGCGACGACGGGAGAAGCGTCTCAACAAAATCCCGTATAAGTTTATATTCCATTCATAGATTGAGATGAAACTTTGATGAGTTGTTGTGTACACTTAAGTGAAGGCTTCTAACTTAGTAATTCATTTCACAGGAGGCTGCGCACGAGTAGATTCAACAAATGAGCGGCGACGTGCGAAGCATTTCAACAAAGTCCCGTTTGCGTTCAAATACCATTCGTCCGATAGCGATGAAACTTGGGTGAGATGTTGTGTACACTTACATGAGGGTTTCTAACTTAGTAAATCCATTTTACAACAGCTAGCTAACGAGTAGATTCAACAAATGACCAACGACGCGCGAACTTTTAATCAAAGTCCCGTACGCGTTCATATACCATTCATCCGATTGCAATGAAGCTTGGGTGAGATGTTGTGTACACTTACGTGAGGGTTTCTAACTTAGTAAATCCATTGTACAATAGCTTGCCCACGAGTAGATTCAACAAATGACCAACGACGCGCGAACTTTTAATCAAAGTCCCGTATGCGTTCATATACCATTCATCCGATTGCAATGAAACTTGGGTGAGATGTTGTGTACACTTACGTGAGGGTTTCTAACTTAGTAAATCCATTTCACAGGAGGTTTCGCACGAGTAGATTCAACAAATAAGCGACGACGCGCGAAGCGTTTCAATAAGGTCCCGTATGCGTTCAAATACCATTCGTCTGATTACGATGAAACTTGGGTGAGATGTTGTGTACACCCTACGGAAGGTTTCTGGCTTAATAAATCCATTTTACAATAAGTAGCGCACGAGTAGATTCAACAAATGAGCGACGGCGCGCGAATCGTTTCCACAATGTCCCGTATGCGATCATATATCATTCATCCGATTGCGATCAAACCTTGGTGAATCATTGAGTACACGCCAGAGAAGGTTTCAGGCTTAGTCAATCTATTTTACAATACGTAGCGCATGAGTAGATTCAACAAATGAGTGACGACACGTGAATCGTTTAAAGAAAATCACTTATGCGTTCATATGCCATTCATCCGATTCCGATGAAAATTTGATGAGTTGTTGTGTACACGCCAGGGAAGGTGTTCAACTTGGTGAATCCATTTTACAATATTGGTAGCGCACGAGTAGATGTAACAAATGAGTGACGACGCGCGAAGCGTTCCAACAAAATCATGTATGCGTTCATATACTATTCATCGATTGCGAAGAAACTTTGATGAGTTGTTGTGTACACTTACGTGAAGCTTTCTAACTTAGTAAATCCATTTCACAGTTGGTAGAGCACGAGTAGATTCAAAAAATGAGTGACAGCGCACGAATCATTTAAACCAAATCCCGTATGCGTTAAATGCCATTTATCCGTTTGCGATGAAACTTTGGAGAGTTGTTGTGCACGCTCCAACGAATGTTTCTAAATTAGTTAATTCACGATAGTTTAGAGGCAGTTAACAGAAATTGAAAGAAATATTGTGTATCCAAAAGCACTTCAAGAAACTAAGTTCCAACACTTTCTTTGATTGGCTGGACAACGTCTGCCGGGTCAGCTTGTATATATATATATGTATGTGTATATATATATGCATATATATCAGTTTCTTGTGGATACGATAACTGCCGTAATTTTGCACCAATCACTTTGAATGTTTTACATAATATGTATCCCCTTAAAATCTCGGTCGAGTTCGTTAATGGGCAAAATCGGTTGAAGGGGGGGATTTTTTTTTCGAAAAAGTGAAATATCGCTATAACTCTCTTAATACGTGAAATATCGAATCCATTCAAAGTTCATAATATGTGTCGGATAAGTGCTAAAAAATTTATGTTTGAAAAGTTTTTAATAGCACCAAACATTGACCAAAGGCGTGAAAAAAGTGTTTTTTTTCGGGAAACATTAATCATATCTCTCTTAATAGGCACAATATCAAAACCGTACAAAATGGAAAATATTCCTCTAATAATTACCTAAAACTTTGTCTGAAATAATTTTTGATCTGACCTACCATTACGCCAAGGGATGAGAAAAATGATTTCGGTATTAAAGAAAATGCCAAGTGCCATCAGTGGTTACCATGACAACGCTTCTAAATTGATGAGGGATGAGCTATCAGAGGTTGCCAAGACAACGCCATTGCACGAGATCACATTCATTTTTCCATCTGACTCTGTGGGAAGCGGCTAACTGGTAGCATGCTGAACTTACAGTATATGCCCAAGGTCGCTGGTTCAAAGCCGGCCAAAGTCGTCGAATTTTCTAAGAGTGCTAAAAATCCCTCAGCATGCTTTCCTTTGGAGGGGAAGTTCCAACGTTCGTTGCAAGTTGCTGGTTGCGGTGGCATCTAGTAGCCAAGTTCAAAGCTAGTTGTCGTTGACGTTAGTATATGGTACAAAATTAGGAACTACTACTTAAAATTGACCGTCTGCAGAGCTTACCTGAATTACAGACTAATACAGTCATCACAATTAACACCGTTTATCAGATTCTACACACACCCAGTGTACAAGGGGTTACATGACCACGTTGTCGCAGCCCCTAAACTGAGGAACCAGCAAAAGTCTCTGCGGGAGATAACATTTTGCGTGAAGAAGTAACAGGCTGTCAGATAGTTACACATCAGTTCCAAACCTTGCATAAGGACAGTGTCATCACAAGTATAAATTGAACCCCAAATGACAGAAGGTTACCATCATCATAAGACAATAAAATGATAAAAATATGCATACAAAAACGAAAAAAAGTTAATGAACCTCCAAATGTAAAATACTTTCTTGCAATCATTGAGGTCTGATCCTCCTACGAAAACCTGCATATTTTGCCTATTATAGCCTATCCCCTAGTTTGCCCGGTGAAATCTACCTCCGCCTTCCGGCCTGCCGAGAGGATTTTTTTTATATAATAGTATGATATAGAGATGTCTCATTGCCCTGATCGTCGAAGTACTGTGCTAACTAGAACGCACTGTTTGCAGGGAATAATGTTCGTCACTGTACAGTTGAACTAAAATGTTTACTTACTTTATGTGAGAGACTGATAAACTCACTGTTCCGCACCTTAAAATAACAATAACTATCTTGCACCGTATGTGCCAGTGAGTGTACATATTTCGGACTTATGGTTCACCCGTTCATCAGCCTGTCAATGAATATACCAGGTGAATCAGCTGCCCCTAAAGATAATGTTTTATGCAGCCTAACTAACGCGTGTTGCAGGAAGGTCGATATTTCTCTGCGTGCAGCCCCGTATGGTAGTCATGCACTGCAATCAAACGATACTGAGCGCTATTAATTTTCCCTCGTATTAGTCTGTAGTCACATCGAGGGAAAAGTAATAGTGTTCAGTATCGTTTGCAGGATGCGCTTGCAGTGGATTAGTAGCAAACGGGATGTAAGCAGAGAAATATCGACCATCCTGATAACAACGCTATTTGGGCTGCATAAAACAATATTATTAGGGGCAGCTGATACACCTGGTATAAAAAGAAGAAATCAATTACCACTTACAAAAAACAACTTGAACAAAACTCAATGAACAAGTCACTTGGAAATAATAATAGCAATGTTCAGTAAAGAACATATAGCCTACTTTCTCTTAAATGTATGAGTATAGTTATAACTCGTTGTTATTATCAAAGAGTATAATAGAATTATTCTTTGTTGAAGACCTTAGAAACGATTTACCTCTACCAAACGCCACAACCTAGATAAAAACTGCTACCATCATTGAAGAAAGAAAGATAAGAAGTATCTAAAGAATGTTATGGATCTGGAGACATAATCGACCGGACTGGCGGCGTGGCTCAGCGGTAACGTTCTCGCTTGCTGGACCGTATGTTTCAGGTTCGTATCCTGGCGCAGTCAGCTGGCATTTGAGGGTGCACAAATGCGAGGGAGCCGTGTTAGTAGATTTACTGGCACGTTAAAGATCCCCTTCGGGACAAAATTCTGGCACCCCGGCGTCTCTAAAAGCAACAGTGGTTAAAAGGGACGTAAAACCAGTAACATTATTATTATTATTATTATTATTATTATTATTATTACATAATCGGCCTGACGCGGGCAACATCCAACTTTGAGTTGAGGCATGTCTTTACACGTCTGGCTGCGTATGACTTTCACAACCCTAATTGAATTAACAAATCTTTCCATGACCCTACAGAGACGTGTGTATACCAACTATGTGGATATTTTCGATTGCCATTTGGCTGAAATAAAAGTATTAATTAATATCCTGAACTAGCACCAACGGTAGAGTTCAGATACTATGTGAAATCGTTTTGTTCTTTACTTCAATTAACATTTTCAAATAACGCACAATAGGCTGCTACAAACCCTTTAAAATAAAAAGTAAAAATGTATCGTAGTATCATCTTGTCATTCTTCAAATTCGATGCGCATAGAATGCCAATGGTATAGTAATCAATGGAGCCCCACGTAGACTAGTCGTGACATCTAGTGGTGAAATATCGAACAATATAATCCTAACCACGGCCGACTGAATGCGCAGCTCGTATTCAGTCGGCCGTGTCCTAACAGAGTGAGTGCATTCTAGCGGCCAGAAGAAGATACTTTTCAATAAAATCTGGAAGTTAATAAGTAGGTCTGCGTGCAGTTACCTTTTTGGCAGCTAGATGTCTCGAGTAAATCTGCTGGCGAATTATGTTTTAATTAAATATATATTTTACACCATAATATGCACAATATAACGCTTAATTTTAAAACATCTGAGTCATTACAAAACAATAAACATATAACATTTCAAGCAAAAAACCTAGCTCTGATCGGGTTTGAACCATAGGCATTTGAGCGACAGGCTAACGCTCTACCACTGAGCTAATTGTGTCAACGAATATCGTTCTATATAAAATGACTTACATAGAACTTGTTAGCAAATAATGATTTATACTAAACGATTTCATCACTGGAGTATATTATTTATATATAAAGCATTTCATACAACGTTTATTTATTTTGTATCAGTACGCTATATTGCATGCAATACTCAAATTAGTGAAATATAAGTCAGGCACAAGATATCCGCTGCCATCTTGTCTCATTACTGAATCGGTTCAGCTTTTTAAAATCACGTCTGCACTATAGTATTACAAAATAAACTTTTAATTTCGAACGTGCCTCTTCCTTTAGAACAGTTAAAACGATTCTCGGCTCGATAATCGGAACTGGTGGGTCCCATGATATGGATTATAAAGTTTGCATAATTCGCACGGCCGCCATCCTGAAATGGTATGGCGGACGACCTTGTAGTTTGGTCACAAGACCCATCCTATACGAAGGTATGTTGTTACCAAATTTGGTAGAGATCGGATGATTTGGTTAGTCGTTATTTGATTTTACGTTTTGAACGTTTGAGTGGCCGCCATTCAGTTTTGGTAAAGATGGCGGCGATATAAAACATGACACTGAGGTGTCCTTTGCTAGTGCTACCTTTGTACCAAATTTCGTTAAATTCGCATTCACCGTGTTCGAATTGATAGGGGGGGACAGACATTCAGAGTACACACACTCACACACACACAGACACACACACACACACACACACACACACACAGACTCACACACACACATACACACACACACACACACACACATACACACACACAGACAGACACACTTTTTTCGCCCTGTGTTGATCTCATAAGTCTACTTTCATTTTTTGCAAAAATCGAAAGTAGGCTAACTATCTTGCACCGTATGTGCCAGTGAGTGTACATATTTCGGACTTATGGTTCACCCGTTCATCAGCCTGTCAATGAATATACCAGGTGAATCAGCTGCCCCTAAAGATAATGTTTTATGCAGCCCAACTAACGCGTGTTGCAGGAAGGTCGATATTTCTCTGCGTGCAGCCCCGTATGGTAGTCATGCACTGCAATCAAACGATACTGAGCGCTATTAATTTTCCCTCGTATTAGTCTGTAGTCACATCGAGGGATAAGTAATAGTGTTCAGTATCGTTTGCAGGATGCGCTTGCAGTGGATTAGTAGCAAACGGGATGTAAGCAGAGAAATATCGACCATCCTGATAACAACGCTATTTTGGCTGCATAAAACAATATTATTAGGGGCAGCTGATACACCTGGTATAAAAAGAAGACATCAATTACCACTTACAAAAAACAACTTGAACAAAACTCAATGAACAAGTCACTTGGAAATAATAATAGCAATTTGACGATACTGGTTGGTGGCACACATACACTATGACATTCTAAAGAAACCTCGATTTAATGGGAAACCGCTGACGTTGGCAACAGGGGTGAGAGGTGCAAGTAGACGTGAGCAGTGATGGATAGATACCATTGTAGCCCAGGTACGTAGATTCTGCTGTCCGAGGTCGCATTGAACAGTACGAGTCGAGATATAGAAAGTGATTTCTCTTTCGAATCAACCCGTGTAATCGTAGCTATTAGGTGTCACAGCAGAACTAATTTAGAAATGACATTTACAATTAAGTTCATGGCTAAAGGTAATGGTCTGCTAGGAGATAATAAGTCGTTGTGCACGTGTAATGGATTTTTGTTCTTCTTGAAGATATGGAGAGTGTATGCCGAGTCGTTTCAGTCATTGGAATGTAATGGGAGGCTAGGGCAGACAGACTCACACACACATACGCTTAGATATCACCCTACGGTTCCATAAAACCCACTTTGAAGAAACCTTAATTAACCCTGAAACCTTGCACCATGCCAGAGTGTACTACAGGGATTATTTGATTCACGATCGATAGTTTGGTGACTATTACAACCTCCTGCTGTCGTGACTTCTTTTAAATGAAGACAAGCTTTCACTTTCTCATGACAGTGGCGTTATTGTTGATTAATTTCAGGGGCACATGACATCGTGATCATTCCTTCTTGTATTTGGATGTGTGGAGGATTTTTTTGATAACCTGCGTTGCTATTGTGTCTGTAGTAGTGGATGCATTTGTAATTGGGGCTAGGATTCGAGATAGGCGTCACCGTAAGGTATGAACGATCCTGGCATTTACGTAGAGTAGAATTGGGAAACTATAAAAACCCACTTCCAGGATGGGTGAGGTGGGAATCGAACTCACGTCTTCTTTTAAATGAAGACAAGCTTTCAGTTAACACACATTTAAATGACAGTGACGTTATTGTTGATCAATTTTTGGGGAGACGTGATTTCGTGGTCATTCCTTCTTGTACTTGGGTGTGTGGAGAATTTGTCTGATAACCTGCGTTGCTATGGTGTCTGTAGTAGTGGATGTATTTGTAATTGGGGCTAGGGTATGAGGCAGCCGTGACCTTAAATTAGTAACTATTCTGGCATTTACCTACAATAGAGTTGAAGTGGGATGGGTGAGGTGGGAATCGAACGCACGTCTTCTCAGATCTGCCTCACTATGTTAAGTGTACCCGATTGTCACCATGTGGACCATGTGTTCGTATCCCAACTAGCTCACGGTCTTTCGAGGTATGGGACGTTCCTGCCCACAATACGACCACATGTTCAGGATTTGAGTCTACCAGGTAACTACTTCTACAGGAAATACACAACATTCCTAAAAATAAAACATTTACTGGTCTAAAATCATGGCTATACAATAAATACAAATCAAAGGACAATTTACATTTAATTCCCACAAATAAAATAGGGTTATTCTGTGAGCTTTCTTCATAAAAATAGTGCTACACTGCACTCAAACCTACTTCTAACATCCTGTCAATAATAGTTCAGATTACAAGGTTTCCATAGTGTTCATCATGTGACACAATTTTAGTTAATGGGAGTATCTTAACACAAAAATCATATGTTACATAAAAATGATATTACTAAGACATTATTCCGCCTCTTACGGCATTTACTTTAACTAGCAAAACTTCATTATATTCTGCATTTATTAACAAATATTTGTTGTGTTGTGCGAATCATCTTCCTTCTTTCCATCCCTATGAACGATCTAGGACAGTGGTACATGCTCCTTAAAAAAATAAACATGGATAGAATATTTTATAGTTTCACCATATAACGATTTTTCTGGGTCTTGTCGGGCTTACCATAGTTACAACTGTGTCATGTTCTGGGAAAAACACATACCCGTATGCATAAATTAGCATGAACTGGCAAATGCATATTAAAGAAGATGCCTACATTATTTTGGTTCAGCTTTCCTCCTCAGAGGATAACTTCGCTAAATATCTGATTTCTATGATCCAACAACGTATGTGACATTCCACACACCATTTAATTCGATTGGCATCATTATAACACTCATATTTTAATTGCATATTTAAATACCGAGATTCCTCAGTGTCCTACTGTGACTGTCAATGACAAGGGATCAGTCGACCGACCTTTCTCCCCCTCAGCAGGCCATAAAATTCGTTCCAGCTGGCTAACCAAGATGGCCGCCACGGAAGTGATCCACACTACCTTTCTCTCTCTAACGTCAAGGTCAAACTTGTTTACAATTATATAACAGTACAGATACGCTAGGCGTGATTCCTAAGTAATTGAGTCATTTAATTAATTAACACCTATCTTTATAGTGTATTTGGGCTCAAACTGGCTCCTTAATAAACATTCATGGCTGGGGTGGAATTTTAGTGATAGCCTTGCGGTTCTATGGTGATTATGTGGCATTAAGACGCGCATCATAGTGAAACCCCACGGTTTCCACCAGCAGCTGTCAGTAATAATATATCAGGAAATCTGCGTTCCTAGACGACGAATATGATCCTACCTATCAGGGTAGACCATTGGTACAAATGCTCACTGCGTCTCGACGGACGTCAATAGTGGCCATAATTCATGCAAGCGTTGGAAATAGACAGGATCTATCCAAATCGCTGCGTATAATACAGTATGCACAAAGGCGATACTCCTCGAAGATTCAGCCAACTCTTCACCTAACGCGCAAGCTATACTAGTCAATCCCCGCGATTATCTTACGTAAATCACTGGATTCTACGTTAATCTGCACGCTATACATGCGGCTAAAACAATATTTCACATAGATGACTCCATTATTAAGGCACCTGCGTTCTCTCTGTTATACTACTTAAGCCAAAGCTTTACATAGCTCCTAACACAATGTATAAATTTACTGGCTTACTTTAATTTAATGGTCCTCAAACATAATCCTAAGGATTGACCATATCAAATATTCATTCAAATTTTCACTGACACTGAAAAAGCTCTCGTATTTCACTATATTCCACGTTACACTTTTACTGTTTACCAAATTACAGTATCTTTAAATTAGACATGACACTATTTGAACATTATTTAGGCCAAATTTGCCCATTACATTATTGTTGCCGACCCCAGTCTATTATTATTATTATTCATTTACCGTTACCGTTAGATTCATCACTATTTTTGACCTAAAGGGTCCTAAACAAATCACCTTCCAAACCATACTTTATTCAAGACGAGTGGTGAAAACTCGTTCAGTAAGTGACTATTACATCTTTTAATCTCAAGGTGATAAATCGTTACATGGTGAACTATTCATTTATAAGGATAGAATTGCACGTGTACTCACTTTTTTCCTTCTTGCTGGAAAATGCCAGCTCCTCAGCTTAAGCGCTACCATGATGTTTGGTTTAAGCCATCATGATATTCTTAACACAACACTGAGATTCACACACTTGCCACATGATACATATATTATTATAAGTGGCCTTTACCACTGCTATACACTGATTATTAACCATTAGACACATGAACACTTTAAATCATTATTTCACAATTTATTTACACTTCATCCATGACTTCACATGTTGATCCTTAATCCGGACTTCTCCTACGCTTGATCTCAGAGATGCGATGCAATTATGACAACCGCTGGTCTACGTGAAATCTAGTAGCGTTTACGGATGTCCGATCCTCGTTCCCTGCAATCACGTTCAGCTCACTATCCTGGTTAGGTGGCAATGACTTCCACGCTCCCATCACTGTAGTGATCCTGATGATAATGTCATACAATTCTGACAATACCTCCCGGTATAAGAACTGTTCGAGAACATTATAAGTTCTTTTGGCTGTAGCGAATTTATATCTGCGTCAGATAATAGACAAATATCACAAATATCTGCATTACTTTACTTTTGACGCACTTCATGATTATTTATGAAGCTTATACTTGCTTCCATTGTCTTCAACGGCGGCGCGTTGATATTTTAATACTTGGCGTGCTTACTGCAGAGCGAATGTAGACAAAGGACTAACTTCCAACTGCTGTAGGTCAACTAACAACTTTCAACTCGAGCGACTGTAGATCAACTGACTTGGCGTGGGCTGCTCCCCCTTATAAAGGTTTCTTGCACAAAATAGTTCACGGGACATGTGAGAGCGACTCCCTTCTTGAAATAATCCCTCTTCAGTCGAAATGACATCTGCATCTTGTTTATTTAGGTGTGGAGGTTTCAAAAACATTCGCGTGCCGGCGATCGCTTCGGCCAATTAATTACAATTAATTGCCTTAGTTCAGCGCGTTATGACGCCACGGTGGGGGTTCCCCGTTGGCTGGTTACAATATCCTTGCTCTTGAGCGTGAGTTAGGTTGTAATGCGGTCATTTGGAGATATAGACATCAATTTAGGTGAAAAACCACTCCTAAATTACTTCTCCGTGAATATATTCATCTGTGTGTATATTTCAATGCATTACAATGTTCCATTTAGCTGGAATTAATTAATTTCCTTGTGCATGCAGCTTGCCCCGTTGTCGAATGGTGGATACCCGGGTCATTAATTTTGAGCTGTCTCTCCGCCCCAGACGTAAGTAGTACGGTTGGCGCCTAGGCTACTCCGCCCACTCGCTAAGGGTCATTTGTAAACTGCCAAACTCGCCTCTCTCGTTTTCGTATGCTCTGAAAACGTATCTTTCCTATGCATTTGGCTACAATTCCTCCTTTTAATTGCTATGATTTTCACATATTAAATCGTGAAATCACGCTAGACTAATATATGTCAGTATACCTCTCATTGCTCTGTGGGTTCCCTATAATTGCTCCCCCTTAGAGACCAATGGTTCGACCCTAGGCATAACCATGTGCCTGGTCTTCTCTGATGAGACCTGAGTTCGATGCCAGACTGCCGTGACTAATTGGGCACATCTTTCTCCTGCTAAGTTCGAAAAATTCATTTCATAAGTGAATTTTTCGGGCCTATCAGCTGGCATCAACTCCATGCAGTATTTACTTTAAGCGGTCATTGCTCTCGGCAATGGGCTTTCTCGTTCCCCACTCCATTCTGTCTGGTGTCTCGTAGACTCTCGTTCTCCCTTCTCAATTGTTCATTCATTCCCCCTCAGCTTCACATAGCGAGCTGGTTGTTTCGCTGCGACCCTTCTTGAGCCTGCAAGCTTTTCTCAAGAATCTTTCCGTGCATACGTAATGATTCCCCGTTCACTTGGATGTGCGTAGCTTGCTCCTCTCTCGCATCATAGTCTTCTGGTGGACTATATAATTTCAAGTTAGCTGCGTTTACCACAACTTCTCTACCCGTTGCTTCATCTTTAATCCGATATGCATTATTTTTCAGATCCCTTATAATCAGGTAGGGTCCGTGGTAAGCATGCTGAAATTTCTTATATTTCCTGCTCTCTGGATCTGAACTGGCGGGTTTCTTCAATAAGACGTATTCTCCCACGAGTAACGGTCTGTGATACCGTTTCCTCCTGTTTCTTCGCTGCCGTTTATCAGCTTGTTTCTTGAGATACTCGAACGTCCTCTGGATCCTCAACTCACGTCCAAGTTGTGCATCGATGGGTGTCTGGATGACATTATTCCACGGCCTCTCTGGTCTTCTATCGAGATGTAGGCTCACTGGCACCTCTCCTGTCGCTTCGTGCACGGTATTGTTGATACAATACTCAATAATCTCAAGTACGTCAATCCATCTCCAATTCTCAGTAGAGCAATATATCTTCATGTATTTTTGCAGTTCCCTCATAACTCTCTCAGCGGAATTCGACTCTGGGTGTCGAACTGTGGACAAAATCTGTCTTATGCCCAGATTTTCCAACTCCCTGCGAAATTCTACGCTGGTAAAACAACTTCCATGATCAGATAAGATGTTTTCTGGCTGTCCTAATATAGGAATGATTCTTTCCTTCAGCCTCTTAAGTACCTGTTTTGTACTGGTTTTCTGAATTGGACACAGGACTACCATTTTGGAAAACACGTCTAGTGCAACTAGGATGTGTTTATTTCCTCTTCTAGCTCTAGGAAGGGGTCCAAAGTTGTCCAGCGCCAGGAGCTGACATGGCTTCTCTGGTAAGAGTGGTATAGGTTTCTGCCTCATTAAGTACGAGTTAGGCTTTACTCGTTGGCACATATCACATGTCCTGATAGTATTTCTGACTGTTTCTCTAAGTTTTGGCCAAATAAATGCCTCATTAAGCAGGGCAACAGTCTTATCTACACCGGAGTGTCCAAAAGCTCGGTGTGCTAGCCATACTAGCCTTCTCTGCAATGCTGGTGGTACAACAATCCTGGGTTTGGTGTGGTCAGAGTCGCTCCATTTATGTAGCATCTGGTTAAACCATAGATATTCCGTTGACAGTGCTTCAGCTTCCACATACATCGGGGTTCCTCTATCCAGTTTTCCCTCGAAGTAATTAATCATCAACCATATCCAGGGATCTTCACGTTGAAAAACGGTGATGTTCCTCAGATCATCTAAGGTCTTCTGATCTCTATCTTCTATCTCGATAGCTAGAGCTTCTTCTTCCTCTGCTGTAGGGTATCTGCTTAGCAAATCAGGTATGATATTGTCCTTCCCCGGGCAATATTCTATTTCCACTTGAAATTGTTGTATGTACAGGGACCACCTTGTCAGTCTTTGACTCGACAAGTCCGTTTTCAGCAGGAACGTTAGGGCTTTATGGTCTGTTCTCAATATAATTCTAAAACCATAAATCAGCTTGTGCCAATACTGTAAAGCATACAGTATCGCAAGTAGTTCGATCTCCGTGACCGTATAATTCTTTTCATTAGGCTTCAACCTTCTACTGATAAATGCAATATAAGTTTTCTCCTCTGGCCTGTCCATATTTTCCTGATATAACATAGCTCCAATGCCTATGAAGGATGCGTCAGTCTGGATAATAAATTTCTGAGTGTAGTCAGGATATCCCAATTTTACATAATCTAACAGCATCTGTTTAGATTTCACGAAGGCTTCCTCGCATTGCTCCGTCCATCGCCATCTTCCTCCCTTCTTAAGTAAGTCTTGGAGTGGTGCTACAGTCTCGGTATACTTCGGACAATGGTTTGAAAAGAATCCAATAACGCCTAGATATTGCCTGACGTTCTTTACCTTCGTTGGTCTCGGGAAACGCTTAATGACTTCCAATTTTCCCGGATTAGGCCTGACTCCTTGTGCATCTATTACGTGACCTAGAAATTTAACTTCTCTCTGAGCAAAGTTAGACTTCTTTATATTGACCTTAAAGTTAGCCTGACTTAGGTCATATAACAACTTGCGTAGATCTCTGACATGTTCTTCAACCGTTTCAGAGGTCAGTAGTATATCATCTACGTAGCATATGGTTGTAGCTTTTACTTCTTCGGATAGGTTCCTATCTAGCGCTCGTATCAACGCTGAACCTGCTGTTTTTAATCCAAATGGAAGACGTACGTAAGAATACGTATGCTGGTCAAATAAAAATCCGGTTAATAGACTTGTTTTCTCTTCCAGAGCAAGATGGTGAAAACTTGCAGTCAGGTCAAGATTTGAGAACACAGTCTTTCCTTTGAACCTCCTGAGTACCTCCTTAATGGGCGGTACTTTATCAAATTCCGGTGTGACCTTGGAATTCAAATTTCGTAGGTCCAGGCATATCCTCACACTTCCATCCTGTTTCGGTACAACTACCAGTGGGCTGACATAAGGTGTGGCTGTCTTTACAATGACGCCTGCTTCTAGCATTTCCTGTATCGCTTCTTTGACCTTTAAGTAATGTTTCTCAGCTACAGGATACGGCTTCTGTTTGAATGGCGTCCAATCGCTGACTTGGGACGCATACTGGAAATTCTTGATCCGGCCAGGTCTCGAATCGAAGACCCCTTTATACTCGAATAGCAGTTCCCTTAGCATTTGTTTATATTCTGGACCAAATTTAGCTTCTTCAATCTTCTCTTCCAGGCATTCTTCAAATTTTGGTTCGAGATCCTTTTCAATGTCTGCGGCCAGTGTTGCCAACTCCTCCTCAACGTCTTCTATTGTCGACACTGCATCCCCAGTCATATCTCCGTATGTATGCCATACGTATTCTTCTTGTCTCGTTTCATTATGCCTTAATGAGAGTTCTAACTCTTCCTTTCCCTCACTTGCGCGAAACATCACAATGTCTTGCGAGAGATCTATAATAACTTTATACTCTCTTATGAAATCCATCCCAACAATGAGGTTATACGGCAGCTTATTCACAAGTAGGAAGCTCTGTGAGAATGTAGAGTTCCCTATCTGCAAATCTAAAAATACTTGGTATTTGCATATCATAACCTTATCTGGTATGACACCTTTTATTTTCACGCTTGAAATAGGTATTTTCAATACGTGGATTTTACTCTGGATTTCACTGTATAATGCCTGGGTTATCAAACACACTGTGGACCCTGTATCAATGAGACTTCTTACTTTCATTCCCGCAATGTTCACGATAATAATAGGTAGTTCCCTTCTTACATTGACCGTTCTTTCATCGAGATCTTCGATAAGCTCCTCAGGTTTGGCAATCCAGTTAACAACATTCACTGCATTCCATCCTGAACTTATCTCTCTTTGGTCATTTAAAATTGGTGTTTTTTTTTCAATTGCTCCATTCTTTGTGGAGTTTTACTGCCTGTCTTCATGCTGTTGAAGTTCCAGACTTTTGGCACCGTCATCATTTTGATATATGTCGGGTGACCTTCTATTCCGAATCGCTTCATCCCAATGAACTCGCGATTGTCTCGGATCATCTCCGCGCACTTCCGTGTATCTTAAAGATGCGTGATAACGTTCTTCCGCCTCTTCATCGAACCCGCGACTCTGCTCTTGGGATCTCCATCCTTGGTTGTTCCCATTTCGGCCGTAATTTCTTCTGTTATCCAGCTGCTGGTCTCTGGTACCACGCTGATTCCAGTTTTTCCTTCCTCGATTACCACGGTTCGAACCTCCTCGATACGCTGGCCTCCAATTTTGGTTCTCGCGCTGCCAGTCGGATTTTTCTGTTTCGGTGCTTGTAGATTTGCTCTTTGTCTGCACCTTAGTTGGCTCAATCGGCGTATTCGTCATATTAACTTGTTCCACATTTCGACTTTGTCTTGCGTGCTGTACTGTGGTTAGATCGAGTTGTCTCAGCACTTCCTCCATATCGATTGCAGTTTTGGCGTTTGCTGAGATTAGCAGACGCTGCACTTCATACGGTAGCTGCTTGGCTATTGCTATGCATAAATCTGACTCTTTAAGCCCTTCATCAAGCTCGCGAAAACGGCATAATTGATTCACAAAGAACTCCCCGTACTTAGTCGGATTACTAGTACTGTAACGCCTGGAATACAAGTCCAGTCTGAGGTTTTGTTGTACGCTCGCGTTCCAATATCTGCTTAAAATGCTTGGCGAAATTCATCAACGGTGTCGAACGTGTACCGAAAACTCCTAAACCATAGGGCGCACTCCCCTTCGGTTAGTTTTTCAATCGCTCTCAACCTGCGCTCTGGCGGTACTTTCGCATCATTCAAGTACTCGTAAACTTCTTTAAGCCAGTACTTGGGTGTCATATTAGAATTACTCCCAGAGTATTTCTTTGGTTTCTCATCACTAGCCCTTATAACTGTGACTATTTGGTTTTGTACAGCATTTTCATGCGGTGTTGACATGGCCATCGGCATACCAGGTGTGGCATACGGGCTGTCACTTGGCATGGCTGCATTCTTTGGAGTGGGCTGTATTTCTATCTCCGCCCATTTATTTCTCCTATTCTCGTCTATACTTCCTTCGCTAGACCTAGGATTCCGCAACATGGATTCCTCCTGCGCTATCACTCTAGTCTCAATTTGGCTGTGCCTGTTTTCCGCCCTTTCCAAACGAGCTAATACCTCTCGTTCTATTTTCTCTAGGCGATCTCGGTTTCTTTCTGCCATAGAAAATACCTTTTCCTTATCATCCTTAAGGTTTTTCTTCAGGTGGATAATTTCCCCTGCTAGACTTTCTCTTACTTCGGCAAGAGTCTTATCGCTGGCTTCAGTCTTTAAGCCTTCCCGAAGCTCTAATTCTTCGCGTAAGCCTGTAACTTCCCTTTGAATGTGACCTTGTATATGAGAGATTTCAGTCCTTATTTTCGTGATTTCCCCTTGGTCTTCGTCCTGTCTTTTATGGATAACTGCTAAGTCACTCTGAGTTTGTTCCAACTCTTTCTGCACTTTTCCGACTTGTCTCTTCATATTAGACATTAACTCCTTATTCTCTTGATCAGAAGTTTTTATTTCCTGAATTTCCTTACATTGGTCAAGGATATTCTGATCCTGTTTTCTTAAGGATTCGTCTACCGCCTTGGCGTAACCTGACATTCGCGTATTCCATTTTACGTCATTATCCTCGAACCTATGATCCACGGTCTGAGTGAACGTGTTAAATTGCTCTAACTGACGTTTAGTATTAGCTTCATTCTGACTTTGAATGTCTTTAAGCTCCCTAGACATACTGTTTAAATTATCGTTAATTTCACGCTGTGACTCTCTGCACATTTGCAGATTGCTCTCTAATTTTAATTCAATAGACTCAAAGCGTTTATCATTATCATCTTGCATTTCTGAGATCATGCTAACAATATTTTTAGTTACCTCACGCTGGACAGACTCTTTAACGTCGTCCATTTTCTTATTAACCTCTATTAGGTTTAATTCTAACTGCGTGTTTACATTAGCTTGACTAGCCTCTAGTCTAGTATTTATTTCAGCTTGATTAGCCTCTAATCTAGTATTTACTTCAGCTTGATTAGCCTCTAGTCTAGTATTTACTTCAGCTTGATTAGCCTCTAATCTATTGTTTATTCCGGTTTGATTGGCATCCAATCGATCCGCTATTTCATCTTTAAATGCCTTGGATTCTTCCTTACTCTTAGCATTAATAACATCGAAATGTTCCCTTAACTCAGCAATACACCTGAGTACTTCTTCCGTTCCGGCCATCCTGTACTATTTAATTTGAGATTCAGGTAGGCCGCAGCTGAAGATGCTGGCACGTTCTATTGGAAATAAAAGATTCCGATCCCGCGACAACAACAACAACATATTATAAAATGTCAAAACTAACTATGGAATGGGTATTGACCCTCGTACCCGTCTGACACCAATGTCTGACATCTGAACATCATCTAGAAAGACTCACAATCGCTCAAACAAAGTTTGAGGAAAAATATTATTTCTATGGTTTTCCCCATGAAAACCATGCTATTATTATGGGGTTTTTCTGAATCCAATAAGCCATCCACGTACGGGCGCCATGTTAATATAATCTTAAATGTGGGTAGTAACATGCTTAAGTGGAGGTTACCTGTATTTTAAACTGGCCCCAAGTATCAGCGTCATGTTAATAATTTATGGTGACCTGATAATTAAAGGGGTTTGGTGAAAGTTACATATATAAGCATGTCTTATGGAGGATTATCAACAATTATTTTTAAACGTGATGGCTTATTAACAAATGGGACGCGGCCTTTCCTATTTTGTCCTAATATCTATGCTGTCCTTGCTTCTACCATTAATATCTCGGCCGACTTTAAGCAATACCTGTGACTCAATCCAAGTACAGAGACAACTCCCCCATGTACCCGATTGTCACCATGTGGACCATGTGTTCGTATCCCAACTAGCTCACGGTCTTTCGAGGTATGGGACGTTCCTGCCCACAATACGACCACATGTTCAGGATTTGAGTCTACCAGGTAACTACTTCTACAGGAAATACACAACATTCCTAAAAATAAAACATTTACTGGTCTAAAATCATGGCTATACAATAAATACAAATCAAAGGACAATTTACATTTAATTCCCACAAATAAAATAGGGTTATTCTGTGAGCTTTCTTCATAAAAATAGTGCTACACTGCACTCAAACCTACTTCTAACATCCTGTCAATAATAGTTCAGATTACAAGGTTTCCATAGTGTTCATCATGTGACACAATTTTAGTTAATGGGAGTATCTTAACACAAAAATCATATGTTACATAAAAATGATATTACTAAGACATTATTCCGCCTCTTACGGCATTTACTTTAACTAGCAAAACTTCATTATATTCTGCATTTATTAACAAATATTTGTTGTGTTGTGCGAATCATCTTCCTTCTTTCCATCCCTATGAACGATCTAGGACAGTGGTACATGCTCCTTAAAAAAATAAACATGGATAGAATATTTTATAGTTTCACCATATAACGATTTTTCTGGGTCTTGTCGGGCTTACCATAGTTACAACTGTGTCATGTTCTGGGAAAAACACATACCCGTATGCATAAATTAGCATGAACTGGCAAATGCATATTAAAGAAGATGCCTATATTATTTTGGTTCAGCTTTCCTCCTCAGAGGATAACTTCGCTAAATATCTGATTTCTATGATCCAACAACGTATGTGACATTCCACACACCATTTAATTCGATTGGCATCATTATAACACTCATATTTTAATTGCATATTTAAATACCGAGATTCCTCAGTGTCCTACTGTGACTGTCAATGACAAGGGATCAGTCGACCGACCTTTCTCCCCCTCAGCAGGCCATAAAATTCGTTCCAGCTGGCTAACCAAGATGGCCGCCACGGAAGTGATCCACACTACCTTTCTCTCTCTAACGTCAAGGTCAAACTTGTTTACAATTATATAACAGTACGGATACGCTAGGCGTGATTCCTAAGTAATTGAGTCATTTAATTAATTAACACCTATCTTTATAGTGTATTTGGGCTCAAACTGGCTCCTTAATAAACATTCATGGCTGGGGTGGAATTTTAGTGATAGCCTTGCGGTTCTATGGTGATTATGTGGCATTAAGACGCGCATCATAGTGAAACCCCACGGTTTCCACCAGCAGCTGTCAGTAATAATATATCAGGAAATCTGCGTTCCTAGACGACGAATATGATCCTACCTATCAGGGTAGACCATTGGTACAAATGCTCACTGCGTCTCGACGGACGTCAATAGTGGCCATAATTCATGCAAGCGTTGGAAATAGACAGGATCTATCCAAATCGCTGCGTATAATACAGTATGCACAAAGGCGATACTCCTCGAAGATTCAGCCAACTCTTCACCTAACGCGCAAGCTATACTAGTCAATCCCCGCGATTATCTTACGTAAATCACTGGATTCTACGTTAATCTGCACGCTATACATGCGGCTAAAACAATATTTCACATAGATGACTCCATTATTAAGGCACCTGCGTTCTCTCTGTTATACTACTTAAGCCAAAGCTTTACATAGCTCCTAACACAATGTATAAATTTACTGGCTTACTTTAATTTAATGGTCCTCAAACATAATCCTAAGGATTGACCATATCAAATATTCATTCAAATTTTCACTGACACTGAAAAAGCTCTCGTATTTCACTATATTCCACGTTACACTTTTACTGTTTACCAAATTACAGTATCTTTAAATTAGACATGACACTATTTGAACATTATTTAGGCCAAATTTGCCCATTACATTATTGTTGCCGACCCCAGTCTATTATTATTATTATTCATTTACCGTTACCGTTAGATTCATCACTATTTTTGACCTAAAGGGTCCTAAACAAATCACCTTCCAAACCATACTTTATTCAAGACGAGTGGTGAAAACTCGTTCAGTAAGTGACTATTACATCTTTTAATCTCAAGGTGATAAATCGTTACATGGTGAACTATTCATTTATAAGGATAGAATTGCATGTGTACTCACTTTTTTCCTTCTTGCTGGAAAATGCCAGCTCCTCAGCTTAAGCGCTACCATGATGTTTGGTTTAAGCCATCATGATATTCTTAACACAACACTGAGATTCACACACTTGCCACATGATACATATATTATTATAAGTGGCCTTTACCACTGCTATACACTGATTATTAACCATTAGACACATGAACACTTTAAATCATTATTTCACAATTTATTTACACTTCATCCATGACTTCACATGTTGATCCTTAATCCGGACTTCTCCTACGCTTGATCTCAGAGATGCGATGCAATTATGACAACCGCTGGTCTACGTGAAATCTAGTAGCGTTTACGGATGTCCGATCCTCGTTCCCTGCAATCACGTTCAGCTCACTATCCTGGTTAGGTGGCAATGACTTCCACGCTCCCATCACTGTAGTGATCCTGATGATAATGTCATACAATTCTGACAATACCTCCCGGTATAAGAACTGTTCGAGAACATTATAAGTTCTTTTGGCTGTAGCGAATTTATATCTGCGTCAGATAATAGACAAATATCACAAATATCTGCATTACTTTACTTTTGACGCACTTCATGATTATTTATGAAGCTTATACTTGCTTCCATTGTCTTCAACGGCGGCGCGTTGATATTTTAATACTTGGCGTGCTTACTGCAGAGCGAATGTAGACAAAGGACTAACTTCCAACTGCTGTAGGTCAACTAACAACTTTCAACTCGAGCGACTGTAGATCAACTGACTTGGCGTGGGCTGCTCCCCCTTATAAAGGTTTCTTGCACAAAATAGTTCACGGGACATGTGAGAGCGACTCCCTTCTTGAAATAATCCCTCTACAGTCGAAATGACATCTGCATCTTGTTTATTTAGGTGTGGAGGTTTCAAAAACATTCGCGTGCCGGCGATCGCTTCGGCCAATTAATTACAATTAATTGCCTTAGTTCAGCGCGTTATGACGCCACGGTGGGGGTTCCCCGTTGGCTGGTTACAATATCCTTGCTCTTGAGCGTGAGTTAGGTTGTAATGCGGTCATTTGGAGATATAGGCATCAATTTAGGTGAAAAACCACTCCTAAATTACTTCTCCGTGAATATATTCATCTGTGTGTATATTTCAATGCATTACAATGTTCCATTTAGCTGGAATTAATTAATTTCCTTGTGCATGCAGCTTGCCCCGTTGTCGAATGGTGGATACCCGGGTCATTAATTTTGAGCTGTCTCTCCGCCCCAGACGTAAGTAGTACGGTTGGCGCCTAGGCTACTCCGCCCACTCGCTAAGGGTCATTTGTAAACTGCCAAACTCGCCTCTCTCGTTTTCGTATGCTCTGAAAACGTATCTTTCCTATGCATTTGGCTACAATTCCTCCTTTTAATTGCTATGATTTTCACATATTAAATCGTGAAATCACGCTAGACTAATATATGTCAGTATACCTCTCATTGCTCTGTGGGTTCCCTATAATTGCTCCCCCTTAGAGACCAATGGTTCGACCCTAGGCATAACCATGTGCCTGGTCTTCTCTGATGAGACCTGAGTTCGATGCCAGACTGCCGTGACTAATTGGGCACATCTTTCTCCTGCTAAGTTCGAAAAATTCATTTCATAAGTGAATTTTTCGGGCCTATCAGCTGGCATCAACTCCATGCAGTATTTACTTTAAGCGGTCATTGCTCTCGGCAATGGGCTTTCTCGTTCCCCACTCCATTCTGTCTGGTGTCTCGTAGACTCTCGTTCTCCCTTCTCAATTGTTCATTCATTCCCCCTCAGCTTCACATAGCGAGCTGGTTGTTTCGCTGCGACCCTTCTTGAGCCTGCAAGCTTTTCTCAAGAATCTTTCCGTGCATACGTAATGATTCCCCGTTCACTTGGATGTGCGTAGCTTGCTCCTCTCTCGCATCATAGTCTTCTGGTGGACTATATAATTTCAAGTTAGCTGCGTTTACCACAACTTCTCTACCCGTTGCTTCATCTTTAATCCGATATGCATTATTTTTCAGATCCCTTATAATCAGGTAGGGTCCGTGGTAAGCATGCTGAAATTTCTTATATTTCCTGCTCTCTGGATCTGAACTGGCGGGTTTCTTCAATAAGACGTATTCTCCCACGAGTAACGGTCTGTGATACCGTTTCCTCCTGTTTCTTCGCTGCCGTTTATCAGCTTGTTTCTTGAGATACTCGAACGTCCTCTGGATCCTCAACTCACGTCCAAGTTGTGCATCGATGGGTGTCTGGATGACATTATTCCACGGCCTCTCTGGTCTTCTATCGAGATGTAGGCTCACTGGCACCTCTCCTGTCGCTTCGTGCACGGTATTGTTGATACAATACTCAATAATCTCAAGTACGTCAATCCATCTCCAATTCTCAGTAGAGCAATATATCTTCATGTATTTTTGCAGTTCCCTCATAACTCTCTCAGCGGAATTCGACTCTGGGTGTCGAACTGTGGACAAAATCTGTCTTATGCCCAGATTTTCAAACTCCCTGCGAAATTCTACGCTGGTAAAACAACTTCCATGATCAGATAAGATGTTTTCTGGCTGTCCTAATATAGGAATGATTCTTTCCTTCAGCCTCTTAAGTACCTGTTTTGTACTGGTTTTCTGAATTGGACACAGGACTACCATTTTGGAAAACACGTCTAGTGCAACTAGGATGTGTTTATTTCCTCTTCTAGCTCTAGGAAGGGGTCCAAAGTTGTCCAGCGCCAGGAGCTGACATGGCTTCTCTGGTAAGAGTGGTATAGGTTTCTGCCTCATTAAGTACGAGTTAGCCTTTACTCGTTGGCACATATCACATGTCCTGATAGTATTTCTGACTGTTTCTCTAAGTTTTGGCCAAATAAATGCCTCTTTAAGCAGGGCAACAGTCTTATCTACACCGGAGTGTCCAAAAGCTCGGTGTGCTAGCCATACTAGCCTTCTCTGCAATGCTGGTGGTACAACAATCCTGGGTTTGGTGTGGTCAGAGTCGCTCCATTTATGTAGCATCTGGTTAAACCATAGATATTCCGTTGACAGTGCTTCAGCTTCCACATACATCGGGGTTCCTCTATCCAGTTTTCCCTCGAAGTAATTAATCATCAACCATATCCAGGGATCTTCACGTTGAAAAACGGTGATGTTCTTCAGATCATCTAAGGTCTTCTGATCTCTATCTTCTATCTCGATAGCTAGAGCTTCTTCTTCCTCTGCTGTAGGGTATCTGCTTAGCAAATCAGGTATGATATTGTCCTTCCCCGGGCAATATTCTATTTCCACTTGAAATTGTTGTATGTACAGGGACCACCTTGTCAGTCTTTGACTCGACAAGTCCGTTTTCAGCAGGAACGTTAGGGCTTTATGGTCTGTTCTCAATATAATTCTAAAACCATAAATCAGCTTGTGCCAATACTGTAAAGCATACAGTATCGCAAGTAGTTCGATCTCCGTGACCGTATAATTCTTTTCATTAGGCTTCAACCTTCTACTGATAAATGCAATATAAGTTTTCTCCTCTGGCCTGTCCATATTTTCCTGATATAACATAGCTCCAATGCCTATGAAGGATGCGTCAGTCTGGATAATAAATTTCTGAGTGTAGTCAGGATATCCCAATTTTACATAATCTAACAGCATCTGTTTAGATTTCACGAAGGCTTCCTCGCATTGCTCCGTCCATCGCCATCTTCCTCCCTTCTTAAGTAAGTCTTGGAGTGGTGCTACAGTCTCGGTATACTTCGGACAATGGTTTGAAAAGAATCCAATAACGCCTAGATATTGCCTGACGTTCTTTACCTTCGTTGGTCTCGGGAAACGCTTAATGACTTCCAATTTTCCCGGATTAGGCCTGACTCCTTGTGCATCTATTACGTGACCTAGAAATTTAACTTCTCTCTGAGCAAAGTTAGACTTCTTTATATTGACCTTAAAGTTAGCCTGACTTAGGTCATATAACAACTTGCGTAGATCTCTGACATGTTCTTCAACCGTTTCAGAGGTCAGTAGTATATCATCTACGTAGCATATGGTTGTAGCTTTTACTTCTTCGGATAGGTTCCTATCTAGCGCTCGTATCAACGCTGAACCTGCTGTTTTTAATCCAAATGGAAGACGTACGTAAGAATACGTATGCTGGTCAAATAAAAATCCGGTTAATAGACTTGTTTTCTCTTCCAGAGCAAGATGGTGAAAACTTGCAGTCAGGTCAAGATTTGAGAACACAGTCTTTCCTTTGAACCTCCTGAGTACCTCCTTAATGGGCGGTACTTTATCAAATTCCGGTGTGACCTTGGAATTCAAATTTCGTAGGTCCAGGCATATCCTCACACTTCCATCCTGTTTCGGTACAACTACCAGTGGGCTGACATAAGGTGTGGCTGTCTTTACAATGACGCCTGCTTCTAGCATTTCCTGTATCGCTTCTTTGACCTTTAAGTAATGTTTCTCAGCTACAGGATACGGCTTCTGTTTGAATGGCGTCCAATCGCTGACTTGGGACGCATACTGGAAATTCTTGATCCGGCCAGGTCTCGAATCGAAGACCCCTTTATACTCGAATAGCAGTTCCCTTAGCATTTGTTTATATTCTGGACCAAATTTAGCTTCTTCAATCTTCTCTTCCAGGCATTCTTCAAATTTTGGTTCGAGATCCTTTTCAATGTCTGCGGCCAGTGTTGCCAACTCCTCCTCAACGTCTTCTATTGTCGACACTGCATCCCCAGTCATATCTCCGTATGTATGCCATACGTATTCTTCTTGTCTCGTTTCATTATGCCTTAATGAGAGTTCTAACTCTTCCTTTCCCTCACTTGCGCGAAACATCACAATGTCTTGCGAGAGATCTATAATAACTTTATACTCTCTTATGAAATCCATCCCAACAATGAGGTTATACGGCAGCTTATTCACAAGTAGGAAGCTCTGTGAGAATGTAGAGTTCCCTATCTGCAAATCTAAAAATACTTGGTATTTGCATATCATAACCTTATCTGGTATGACACCTTTTATTTTCACGCTTGAAATAGGTATTTTCAATACGTGGATTTTACTCTGGATTTCACTGTATAATGCCTGGGTTATCAAACACACTGTGGACCCTGTATCAATGAGACTTCTTACTTTCATTCCCGCAATGTTCACGATAATAATAGGTAGTTCCCTTCTTACATTGACCGTTCTTTCATCGAGATCTTCGATAAGCTCCTCAGGTTTGGCAATCCAGTTAACAACATTCACTGCATTCCATCCTGAACTTATCTCTCTTTGGTCATTTAAAATTGGTGTTTTTTTTTTCAATTGCTCCATTCTTTGTGGAGTTTTACTGCCTGTCTTCATGCTGTTGAAGTTCCAGACTTTTGGCACCGTCATCATTTTGATATATGTCGGGTGACCTTCTATTCCGAATCGCTTCATCCCAATGAACTCGCGATTGTCTCGGATCATCTCCGCGCACTTCCGTGTATCTTAAAGATGCGTGATAACGTTCTTCCGCCTCTTCATCGAACCCGCGACTCTGCTCTTGGGATCTCCATCCTTGGTTGTTCCCATTTCGGCCGTAATTTCTTCTGTTATCCAGCTGCTGGTCTCTGGTACCACGCTGATTCCAGTTTTTCCTTCCTCGATTACCACGGTTCGAACCTCCTCGATACGCTGGCCTCCAATTTTGGTTCTCGCGCTGCCAGTCGGATTTTTCTGTTTCGGTGCTTGTAGATTTGCTCTTTGTCTGCACCTTAGTTGGCTCAATCGGCGTATTCGTCATATTAACTTGTTCCACATTTCGACTTTGTCTTGCGTGCTGTACTGTGGTTAGATCGAGTTGTCTCAGCACTTCCTCCATATCGATTGCAGTTTTGGCGTTTGCTGAGATTAGCAGACGCTGCACTTCATACGGTAGCTGCTTGGCTATTGCTATGCATAAATCTGACTCTTTAAGCCCTTCATCAAGCTCGCGAAAACGGCATAATTGATTCACAAAGAACTCCCCGTACTTAGTCGGATTACTAGTACTGTAACGCCTGGAATACAAGTCCAGTCTGAGGTTTTGTTGTACGCTCGCGTTCCAATATCTGCTTAAAATGCTTGGCGAAATTCATCAACGGTGTCGAACGTGTACCGAAAACTCCTAAACCATAGGGCGCACTCCCCTTCGGTTAGTTTTTCAATCGCTCTCAACCTGCGCTCTGGCGGTACTTTCGCATCATTCAAGTACTCGTAAACTTCTTTAAGCCAGTACTTGGGTGTCATATTAGAATTACTCCCAGAGTATTTCTTTGGTTTCTCATCACTAGCCCTTATAACTGTGACTATTTGGTTTTGTACAGCATTTTCATGCGGTGTTGACATGGCCATCGGCATACCAGGTGTGGCATACGGGCTGTCACTTGGCATGGCTGCATTCTTTGGAGTGGGCTGTATTTCTATCTCCGCCCATTTATTTCTCCTATTCTCGTCTATACTTCCTTCGCTAGACCTAGGATTCCGCAACATGGATTCCTCCTGCGCTATCACTCTAGTCTCAATTTGGCTGTGCCTGTTTTCCGCCCTTTCCAAACGAGCTAATACCTCTCGTTCTATTTTCTCTAGGCGATCTCGGTTTCTTTCTGCCATAGAAAATACCTTTTCCTTATCATCCTTAAGGTTTTTCTTCAGGTGGATAATTTCCCCTGCTAGACTTTCTCTTACTTCGGCAAGAGTCTTATCGCTGGCTTCAGTCTTTAAGCCTTCCCGAAGCTCTAATTCTTCGCGTAAGCCTGTAACTTCCCTTTGAATGTGACCTTGTATATGAGAGATTTCAGTCCTTATTTTCGTGATTTCCCCTTGGTCTTCGTCCTGTCTTTTATGGATAACTGCTAAGTCACTCTGAGTTTGTTCCAACTCTTTCTGCACTTTTCCGACTTGTCTCTTCATATTAGACATTATCTCCTTATTCTCTTGATCAGAAGTTTTTATTTCCTGAATTTCCTTACATTGGTCAAGGATATTCTGATCCTGTTTTCTTAAGGATTCGTCTACCGCCTTGGCGTAACCTGACATTCGCGTATTCCATTTTACGTCATTATCCTCGAACCTATGATCCACGGTCTGAGTGAACGTGTTAAATTGCTCTAACTGACGTTTAGTATTAGCTTCATTCTGACTTTGAATGTCTTTAAGCTCCCTAGACATACTGTTTAAATTATCGTTAATTTCACGCTGTGACTCTCTGCACATTTGCAGATTGCTCTCTAATTTTAATTCAATAGACTCAAAGCGTTTATCATTATCATCTTGCATTTCTGAGATCATGCTAACAATATTTTTAGTTACCTCACGCTGGACAGACTCTTTAACGTCGTCCATTTTCTTATTAACCTCTATTAGGTTTAATTCTAACTGCGTGTTTACATTAGCTTGACTAGCCTCTAGTCTAGTATTTATTTCAGCTTGATTAGCCTCTAATCTAGTATTTACTTCAGCTTGATTAGCCTCTAGTCTAGTATTTACTTCAGCTTGATTAGCCTCTAATCTATTGTTTATTCCGGTTTGATTGGCATCCAATCGATCCGCTATTTCATCTTTAAATGCCTTGGATTCTTCCTTACTCTTAGCATTAATAACATCGAAATGTTCCCTTAACTCAGCAATACACCTGAGTACTTCTTCCGTTCCGGCCATCCTGTACTATTTAATTTGAGATTCAGGTAGGCCGCAGCTGAAGATGCTGGCACGTTCTATTGGAAATAAAAGATTCCGATCCCGCGACAACAACAACAACATATTATAAAATGTCAAAACTAACTATGGAATGGGTATTGACCCTCGTACCCGTCTGACACCAATGTCTGACATCTGAACATCATCTAGAAAGACTCACAATCGCTCAAACAAAGTTTGAGGAAAAATATTATTTCTATGGTTTTCCCCATGAAAACCATGCTATTATTATGGGTTTTTTCTGAATCCAATAAGCCATCCACGTACGGGCGCCATGTTAATATAATCTTAAATGTGGGTAGTAACATGCTTAAGTGGAGGTTACCTGTATTTTAAACTGGCCCCAAGTATCAGCGTCATGTTAATAATTTATGGTGACCTGATAATTAAAGGGGTTTGGTGAAAGTTACATATATAAGCATGTCTTATGGAGGATTATCAACAATTATTTTTAAACGTGATGGCTTATTAACAAATGGGACGCGGCCTTTCCTATTTTGTCCTAATATCTATGCTGTCCTTGCTTCTACCATTAATATCTCGGCCGACTTTAAGCAATACCTGTGACTCAATCCAAGTACAGAGACAACTCCCCCATGTACCCGATTGTCACCATGTGGACCATGTGTTCGTATCCCAACTAGCTCACGGTCTTTCGAGGTATGGGACGTTCCTGCCCACAATACGACCACATGTTCAGGATTTGAGTCTACCAGGTAACTACTTCTACAGGAAATACACAACATTCCTAAAAATAAAACATTTACTGGTCTAAAATCATGGCTATACAATAAATACAAATCAAAGGACAATTTACATTTAATTCCCACAAATAAAATAGGGTTATTCTGTGAGCTTTCTTCATAAAAATAGTGCTACACTGCACTCAAACCTACTTCTAACATCCTGTCAATAATAGTTCAGATTACAAGGTTTCCATAGTGTTCATCATGTGACACAATTTTAGTTAATGGGAGTATCTTAACACAAAAATCATATGTTACATAAAAATGATATTACTAAGACATTATTCCGCCTCTTACGGCATTTACTTTAACTAGCAAAACTTCATTATATTCTGCATTTATTAACAAATATTTGTTGTGTTGTGCGAATCATCTTCCTTCTTTCCATCCCTATGAACGATCTAGGACAGTGGTACATGCTCCTTAAAAAAAATAAACATGGATAGAATATTTTATAGTTTCACCATATAACGATTTTTCTGGGTCTTGTCGGGCTTACCATAGTTACAACTGTGTCATGTTCTGGGAAAAACACATACCCGTATGCATAAATTAGCATGAACTGGCAAATGCATATTAAAGAAGATGCCTATATTATTTTGGTTCAGCTTTCCTCCTCAGAGGATAACTTCGCTAAATATCTGATTTCTATGATCCAACAACGTATGTGACATTCCACACACCATTTAATTCGATTGGCATCATTATAACACTCATATTTTAATTGCATATTTAAATACCGAGATTCCTCAGTGTCCTACTGTGACTGTCAATGACAAGGGATCAGTCGACCGACCTTTCTCCCCCTCAGCAGGCCATAAAATTCGTTCCAGCTGGCTAACCAAGATGGCCGCCACGGAAGTGATCCACACTACCTTTCTCTCTCTAACGTCAAGGTCAAACTTGTTTACAATTATATAACAGTACGGATACGCTAGGCGTGATTCCTAAGTAATTGAGTCATTTAATTAATTAACACCTATCTTTATAGTGTATTTGGGCTCAAACTGGCTCCTTAATAAACATTCATGGCTGGGGTGGAATTTTAGTGATAGCCTTGCGGTTCTATGGTGATTATGTGGCATTAAGACGCGCATCATAGTGAAACCCCACGGTTTCCACCAGCAGCTGTCAGTAATAATATATCAGGAAATCTGCGTTCCTAGACGACGAATATGATCCTACCTATCAGGGTAGACCATTGGTACAAATGCTCACTGCGTCTCGACGGACGTCAATAGTGGCCATAATTCATGCAAGCGTTGGAAATAGACAGGATCTATCCAAATCGCTGCGTATAATACAGTATGCACAAAGGCGATACTCCTCGAAGATTCAGCCAACTCTTCACCTAACGCGCAAGCTATACTAGTCAATCCCCGCGATTATCTTACGTAAATCACTGGATTCTACGTTAATCTGCACGCTATACATGCGGCTAAAACAATATTTCACATAGATGACTCCATTATTAAGGCACCTGCGTTCTCTCTGTTATACTACTTAAGCCAAAGCTTTACATAGCTCCTAACACAATGTATAAATTTACTGGCTTACTTTAATTTAATGGTCCTCAAACATAATCCTAAGGATTGACCATATCAAATATTCATTCAAATTTTCACTGACACTGAAAAAGCTCTCGTATTTCACTATATTCCACGTTACACTTTTACTGTTTACCAAATTACAGTATCTTTAAATTAGACATGACACTATTTGAACATTATTTAGGCCAAATTTGCCCATTACATTATTGTTGCCGACCCCAGTCTATTATTATTATTATTCATTTACCGTTACCGTTAGATTCATCACTATTTTTGACCTAAAGGGTCCTAAACAAATCACCTTCCAAACCATACTTTATTCAAGACGAGTGGTGAAAACTCGTTCAGTAAGTGACTATTACATCTTTTAATCTCAAGGTGATAAATCGTTACATGGTGAACTATTCATTTATAAGGATAGAATTGCATGTGTACTCACTTTTTTCCTTCTTGCTGGAAAATGCCAGCTCCTCAGCTTAAGCGCTACCATGATGTTTGGTTTAAGCCATCATGATATTCTTAACACAACACTGAGATTCACACACTTGCCACATGATACATATATTATTATAAGTGGCCTTTACCACTGCTATACACTGATTATTAACCATTAGACACATGAACACTTTAAATCATTATTTCACAATTTATTTACACTTCATCCATGACTTCACATGTTGATCCTTAATCCGGACTTCTCCTACGCTTGATCTCAGAGATGCGATGCAATTATGACAACCGCTGGTCTACGTGAAATCTAGTAGCGTTTACGGATGTCCGATCCTCGTTCCCTGCAATCACGTTCAGCTCACTATCCTGGTTAGGTGGCAATGACTTCCACGCTCCCATCACTGTAGTGATCCTGATGATAATGTCATACAATTCTGACAATACCTCCCGGTATAAGAACTGTTCGAGAACATTATAAGTTCTTTTGGCTGTAGCGAATTTATATCTGCGTCAGATAATAGACAAATATCACAAATATCTGCATTACTTTACTTTTGACGCACTTCATGATTATTTATGAAGCTTATACTTGCTTCCATTGTCTTCAACGGCGGCGCGTTGATATTTTAATACTTGGCGTGCTTACTGCAGAGCGAATGTAGACAAAGGACTAACTTCCAACTGCTGTAGGTCAACTAACAACTTTCAACTCGAGCGACTGTAGATCAACTGACTTGGCGTGGGCTGCTCCCCCTTATAAAGGTTTCTTGCACAAAATAGTTCACGGGACATGTGAGAGCGACTCCCTTCTTGAAATAATCCCTCTACAGTCGAAATGACATCTGCATCTTGTTTATTTAGGTGTGGAGGTTTCAAAAACATTCGCGTGCCGGCGATCGCTTCGGCCAATTAATTACAATTAATTGCCTTAGTTCAGCGCGTTATGACGCCACGGTGGGGGTTCCCCGTTGGCTGGTTACAATATCCTTGCTCTTGAGCGTGAGTTAGGTTGTAATGCGGTCATTTGGAGATATAGGCATCAATTTAGGTGAAAAACCACTCCTAAATTACTTCTCCGTGAATATATTCATCTGTGTGTATATTTCAATGCATTACAATGTTCCATTTAGCTGGAATTAATTAATTTCCTTGTGCATGCAGCTTGCCCCGTTGTCGAATGGTGGATACCCGGGTCATTAATTTTGAGCTGTCTCTCCGCCCCAGACGTAAGTAGTACGGTTGGCGCCTAGGCTACTCCGCCCACTCGCTAAGGGTCATTTGTAAACTGCCAAACTCGCCTCTCTCGTTTTCGTATGCTCTGAAAACGTATCTTTCCTATGCATTTGGCTACAATTCCTCCTTTTAATTGCTATGATTTTCACATATTAAATCGTGAAATCACGCTAGACTAATATATGTCAGTATACCTCTCATTGCTCTGTGGGTTCCCTATAATTGCTCCCCCTTAGAGACCAATGGTTCGACCCTAGGCATAACCATGTGCCTGGTCTTCTCTGATGAGACCTGAGTTCGATGCCAGACTGCCGTGACTAATTGGGCACATCTTTCTCCTGCTAAGTTCGAAAAATTCATTTCATAAGTGAATTTTTCGGGCCTATCAGCTGGCATCAACTCCATGCAGTATTTACTTTAAGCGGTCATTGCTCTCGGCAATGGGCTTTCTCGTTCCCCACTCCATTCTGTCTGGTGTCTCGTAGACTCTCGTTCTCCCTTCTCAATTGTTCATTCATTCCCCCTCAGCTTCACATAGCGAGCTGGTTGTTTCGCTGCGACCCTTCTTGAGCCTGCAAGCTTTTCTCAAGAATCTTTCCGTGCATACGTAATGATTCCCCGTTCACTTGGATGTGCGTAGCTTGCTCCTCTCTCGCATCATAGTCTTCTGGTGGACTATATAATTTCAAGTTAGCTGCGTTTACCACAACTTCTCTACCCGTTGCTTCATCTTTAATCCGATATGCATTATTTTTCAGATCCCTTATAATCAGGTAGGGTCCGTGGTAAGCATGCTGAAATTTCTTATATTTCCTGCTCTCTGGATCTGAACTGGCGGGTTTCTTCAATAAGACGTATTCTCCCACGAGTAACGGTCTGTGATACCGTTTCCTCCTGTTTCTTCGCTGCCGTTTATCAGCTTGTTTCTTGAGATACTCGAACGTCCTCTGGATCCTCAACTCACGTCCAAGTTGTGCATCGATGGGTGTCTGGATGACATTATTCCACGGCCTCTCTGGTCTTCTATCGAGATGTAGGCACACTGGCACCTCTCCTGTCGCTTCGTGCACGGTATTGTTGATACAATACTCAATAATCTCAAGTACGTCAATCCATCTCCAATTCTCAGTAGAGCAATATATCTTCATGTATTTTTGCAGTTCCCTCATAACTCTCTCAGCGGAATTCGACTCTGGGTGTCGAACTGTGGACAAAATCTGTCTTATGCCCAGATTTTCCAACTCCCTGCGAAATTCTACGCTGGTAAAACAACTTCCATGATCAGATAAGATGTTTTCTGGCTGTCCTAATATAGGAATGATTCTTTCCTTCAGCCTCTTAAGTACCTGTTTTGTACTGGTTTTCTGAATTGGACACAGGACTACCATTTTGGAAAACACGTCTAGTGCAACTAGGATGTGTTTATTTCCTCTTCTAGCTCTAGGAAGGGGTCCAAAGTTGTCCAGCGCCAGGAGCTGACATGGCTTCTCTGGTAAGAGTGGTATAGGTTTCTGCCTCATTAAGTACGAGTTAGCCTTTACTCGTTGGCACATATCACATGTCCTGATAGTATTTCTGATTGTTTCTCTAAGTTTTGGCCAAATAAATGCCTCTTTAAGCAGGGCAACAGTCTTATCTACACCGGAGTGTCCAAAAGCTCGGTGTGCTAGCCATACTAGCCTTCTCTGCAATGCTGGTGGTACAACAATCCTGGGTTTGGTGTGGTCAGAGTCGCTCCATTTATGTAGCATCTGGTTAAACCATAGATATTCCGTTGACAGTGCTTCAGCTTCCACATACATCGGGGTTCCTCTATCCAGTTTTCCCTCGAAGTAATTAATCATCAACCATATCCAGGGATCTTCACGTTGAAAAACGGTGATGTTCTTCAGATCATCTAAGGTCTTCTGATCTCTATCTTCTATCTCGATAGCTAGAGCTTCTTCTTCCTCTGCTGTAGGGTATCTGCTTAGCAAATCAGGTATGATATTGTCCTTCCCCGGGCAATATTCTATTTCCACTTGAAATTGTTGTATGTACAGGGACCACCTTGTCAGTCTTTGACTCGACAAGTCCGTTTTCAGCAGGAACGTTAGGGCTTTATGGTCTGTTCTCAATATAATTCTAAAACCATAAATCAGCTTGTGCCAATACTGTAAAGCATACAGTATCGCAAGTAGTTCGATCTCCGTGACCGTATAATTCTTTTCATTAGGCTTCAACCTTCTACTGATAAATGCAATATAAGTTTTCTCCTCTGGCCTGTCCATATTTTCCTGATATAACATAGCTCCAATGCCTATGAAGGATGCGTCAGTCTGGATAATAAATTTCTGAGTGTAGTCAGGATATCCCAATTTTACATAATCTAACAGCATCTGTTTAGATTTCACGAAGGCTTCCTCGCATTGCTCCGTCCATCGCCATCTTCCTCCCTTCTTAAGTAAGTCTTGGAGTGGTGCTACAGTCTCGGTATACTTCGGACAATGGTTTGAAAAGAATCCAATAACGCCTAGATATTGCCTGACGTTCTTTACCTTCGTTGGTCTCGGGAAACGCTTAATGACTTCCAATTTTCCCGGATTAGGCCTGACTCCTTGTGCATCTATTACGTGACCTAGAAATTTAACTTCTCTCTGAGCAAAGTTAGACTTCTTTATATTGACCTTAAAGTTAGCCTGACTTAGGTCATATAACAACTTGCGTAGATCTCTGACATGTTCTTCAACCGTTTCAGAGGTCAGTAGTATATCATCTACGTAGCATATGGTTGTAGCTTTTACTTCTTCGGATAGGTTCCTATCTAGCGCTCGTATCAACGCTGAACCTGCTGTTTTTAATCCAAATGGAAGACGTACGTAAGAATACGTATGCTGGTCAAATAAAAATCCGGTTAATAGACTTGTTTTCTCTTCCAGAGCAAGATGGTGAAAACTTGCAGTCAGGTCAAGATTTGAGAACACAGTCTTTCCTTTGAACCTCCTGAGTACCTCCTTAATGGGCGGTACTTTATCAAATTCCGGTGTGACCTTGGAATTCAAATTTCGTAGGTCCAGGCATATCCTCACACTTCCATCCTGTTTCGGTACAACTACCAGTGGGCTGACATAAGGTGTGGCTGTCTTTACAATGACGCCTGCTTCTAGCATTTCCTGTATCGCTTCTTTGACCTTTAAGTAATGTTTCTCAGCTACAGGATACGGCTTCTGTTTGAATGGCGTCCAATCGCTGACTTGGGACGCATACTGGAAATTCTTGATCCGGCCAGGTCTCGAATCGAAGACCCCTTTATACTCGAATAGCAGTTCCCTTAGCATTTGTTTATATTCTGGACCAAATTTAGCTTCTTCAATCTTCTCTTCCAGGCATTCTTCAAATTTTGGTTCGAGATCCTTTTCAATGTCTGCGGCCAGTGTTGCCAACTCCTCCTCAACGTCTTCTATTGTCGACACTGCATCCCCAGTCATATCTCCGTATGTATGCCATACGTATTCTTCTTGTCTCGTTTCATTATGCCTTAATGAGAGTTCTAACTCTTCCTTTCCCTCACTTGCGCGAAACATCACAATGTCTTGCGAGAGATCTATAATAACTTTATACTCTCTTATGAAATCCATCCCAACAATGAGGTTATACGGCAGCTTATTCACAAGTAGGAAGCTCTGTGAGAATGTAGAGTTCCCTATCTGCAAATCTAAAAATACTTGGTATTTGCATATCATAACCTTATCTGGTATGACACCTTTTATTTTCACGCTTGAAATAGGTATTTTCAATACGTGGATTTTACTCTGGATTTCACTGTATAATGCCTGGGTTATCAAACACACTGTGGACCCTGTATCAATGAGACTTCTTACTTTCATTCCCGCAATGTTCACGATAATAATAGGTAGTTCCCTTCTTACATTGACCGTTCTTTCATCGAGATCTTCGATAAGCTCCTCAGGTTTGGCAATCCAGTTAACAACATTCACTGCATTCCATCCTGAACTTATCTCTCTTTGGTCATTTAAAATTGGTGTTTTTTTTCAATTGCTCCATTCTTTGTGGAGTTTTACTGCCTGTCTTCATGCTGTTGAAGTTCCAGACTTTTGGCACCGTCATCATTTTGATATATGTCGGGTGACCTTCTATTCCGAATCGCTTCATCCCAATGAACTCGCGATTGTCTCGGATCATCTCCGCGCTCTTCCGTGTATCTTAAAGATGCGTGATAACGTTCTTCCGCCTCTTCATCGAACCCGCGACTCTGCTCTTGGGATCTCCATCCTTGGTTGTTCCCATTTCGGCCGTAATTTCTTCTGTTATCCAGCTGCTGGTCTCTGGTACCACGCTGATTCCAGTTTTTCCTTCCTCGATTACCACGGTTCGAACCTCCTCGATACGCTGGCCTCCAATTTTGGTTCTCGCGCTGCCAGTCGGATTTTTCTGTTTCGGTGCTTGTAGATTTGCTCTTTGTCTGCACCTTAGTTGGCTCAATCGGCGTATTCGTCATATTAACTTGTTCCACATTTCGACTTTGTCTTGCGTGCTGTACTGTGGTTAGATCGAGTTGTCTCAGCACTTCCTCCATATCGATTGCAGTTTTGGCGTTTGCTGAGATTAGCAGACGCTGCACTTCATACGGTAGCTGCTTGGCTATTGCTATGCATAAATCTGACTCTTTAAGCCCTTCATCAAGCTCGCGAAAACGGCATAATTGATTCACAAAGAACTCCCCGTACTTAGTCGGATTACTAGTACTGTAACGCCTGGAATACAAGTCCAGTCTGAGGTTTTGTTGTACGCTCGCGTTCCAATATCTGCTTAAAATGCTTGGCGAAATTCATCAACGGTGTCGAACGTGTACCGAAAACTCCTAAACCATAGGGCGCACTCCCCTTCGGTTAGTTTTTCAATCGCTCTCAACCTGCGCTCTGGCGGTACTTTCGCATCATTCAAGTACTCGTAAACTTCTTTAAGCCAGTACTTGGGTGTCATATTAGAATTACTCCCAGAGTATTTCTTTGGTTTCTCATCACTAGCCCTTATAACTGTGACTATTTGGTTTTGTACAGCATTTTCATGCGGTGTTGACATGGCCATCGGCATACCAGGTGTGGCATACGGGCTGTCACTTGGCATGGCTGCATTCTTTGGAGTGGGCTGTATTTCTATCTCCGCCCATTTATTTCTCCTATTCTCGTCTATACTTCCTTCGCTAGACCTAGGATTCCGCAACATGGATTCCTCCTGCGCTATCATTCTAGTCTCAATTTGGCTGTGCCTGTTTTCCGCCCTTTCCAAACGAGCTAATACCTCTCGTTCTATTTTCTCTAGGCGATCTCGGTTTCTTTCTGCCATAGAAAACACCTTTTCCTTATCATCCTTAAGGTTTTCCTTCAGGTGGATAATTTCCCCTGCTAGACTTTCTCTTACTTCGGCAAGAGTCTTATCGCTGGCTTCAGTCTTTAAGCCTTCCCGAAGCTCTAATTCTTCGCGTAAGCCTGTAACTTCCCTTTGAATGTGACCTTGTATATGAGAGATTTCAGTCCTTATTTTCGTGATTTCCCCTTGGTCTTCGTCCTGTCTTTTATGGATAACTGCTAAGTCACTCTGAGTTTGTTCCAACTCTTTCTGCACTTTTCCGACTTGTCTCTTCATATTAGACATTATCTCCTTATTCTCTTGATCAGAAGTTTTTATTTCCTGAATTTCCTTACATTGGTCAAGGATATTCTGATCCTGTTTTCTTAAGGATTCGTCTACCGCCTTGGCGTAACCTGACATTCGCGTATTCCATTTTACGTCATTATCCTCGAACCTATGATCCACGGTCTGAGTGAACGTGTTAAATTGCTCTAACTGACGTTTAGTATTAGCTTCATTCTGACTTTGAATGTCTTTAAGCTCCCTAGACATACTGTTTAAATTATCGTTAATTTCACGCTGTGACTCTCTGCACATTTGCAGATTGCTCTCTAATTTTAATTCAATAGACTCAAAGCGTTTATCATTATCATCTTGCATTTCTGAGATCATGCTAACAATATTTTTAGTTACCTCACGCTGGACAGACTCTTTAACGTCGTCCATTTTCTTATTAACCTCTATTAGGTTTAATTCTAACTGCGTGTTTACATTAGCTTGACTAGCCTCTAGTCTAGTATTTATTTCAGCTTGATTAGCCTCTAATCTAGTATTTCCTTCAGCTTGATTAGCCTCTAGTCTAGTATTTACTTCAGCTTGATTAGCCTCTAATCTATTGTTTATTCCGGTTTGATTGGCATCCAATCTATCCGCTATTTCATCTTTAAATGCCTTGGATTCTTCCTTACTCTTAGCATTAATAACATCGAAATGTTCCCTTAACTCAGCAATACACCTGAGTACTTCTTCCGTTCCGGCCATCCTGTACTATTTAATTTGAGATTCAGGTAGGCCGCAGCTGAAGATGCTGGCACGTTCTATTGGAAAGAAAAGATTCCGATCCCGCGACAACAACAACAACATATTATAAAATGTCAAAACTAACTATGGAATGGGTATTGACCCTCGTACCCGTCTGACACCAATGTCTGACATCTGAACATCATCTAGAAAGACTCACAATCGCTCAAACAAAGTTTGAGGAAAAATATTATTTCTATGGTTTTCCCCATGAAAACCATGCTATTATTATGGTTTTTTTCTGAATCCAATAAGCCATCCACGTACGGGCGCCATGTTAATATAATCTTAAATGTGGGTAGTAACATGCTTAAGTGGAGGTTACCTGTATTTTAAACTGGCCCCAAGTATCAGCGTCATGTTAATAATTTATGGTGACCTGATAATTAAAGGGGTTTGGTGAAAGTTACATATATAAGCATGTCTTATGGAGGATTATCAACAATTATTTTTAAACGTGATGGCTTATTAACAAATGGGACGCGGCCTTTCCTATTTTGTCCTAATATCTATGCTGTCCTTGCTTCTACCATTAATATCTCGGCCGACTTTAAGCAATACCTGTGACTCAATCCAAGTACAGAGACAACTCCCCCATGTACCCGATTGTCACCATGTGGACCATGTGTTCGTATCCCAACTAGCTCACGGTCTTTCGAGGTATGGGACGTTCCTGCCCACAATACGACCACATGTTCAGGATTTGAGTCTACCAGGTAACTACTTCTACAGGAAATACACAACATTCCTAAAAATAAAACATTTACTGGTCTAAAATCATGGCTATACAATAAATACAAATCAAAGGACAATTTACATTTAATTCCCACAAATAAAATAGGGTTATTCTGTGAGCTTTCTTCATAAAAATAGTGCTACACTGCACTCAAACCTACTTCTAACATCCTGTCAATAATAGTTCAGATTACAAGGTTTCCATAGTGTTCATCATGTGACACAATTTTAGTTAATGGGAGTATCTTAACACAAAAATCATATGTTACATAAAAATGATATTACTAAGACATTATTCCGCCTCTTACGGCATTTACTTTAACTAGCAAAACTTCATTATATTCTGCATTTATTAACAAATATTTGTTGTGTTGTGCGAATCATCTTCCTTCTTTCCATCCCTATGAACGATCTAGGACAGTGGTACATGCTCCTTAAAAAAAAATAAACATGGATAGAATATTTTATAGTTTCACCATATAACGATTTTTCTGGGTCTTGTCGGGCTTACCATAGTTACAACTGTGTCATGTTCTGGGAAAAACACATACCCGTATGCATAAATTAGCATGAACTGGCAAATGCATATTAAAGAAGATGCCTACATTATTTTGGTTCAGCTTTCCTCCTCAGAGGATAACTTCGCTAAATATCTGATTTCTATGATCCAACGACGTATGTGACATTCCACACACCATTTAATTCGATTGGCATCATTATAACACTCATATTTTAATTGCATATTTAAATACCGAGATTCCTCAGTGTCCTACTGTGACTGTCAATGACAAGGGATCGGTCGACGGACCTTTCTCCCCCCCTCAGCAGGCCATAAAATTCGTTCCAGCTGGCTAACCAAGATGGCCGCCACGGAAGTGATCCACACTACCTTTCTCTCTCTAACGTCAAGGTCAAACTTGTTTACAATTATATAACAGTACAGATACGCTAGGCGTGATTCCTAAGTAATTGAGTCATTTAATTAATTAACACCTATCTTTATAGTGTATTTGGGCTCAAACTGGCTCCTTAATAAACATTCATGGCTGTGGTGGAATTTTAGTGATAGCCTTGCGGTTCTATGGTGATTATGTGGCTTTAAAACGCACATCATAGTGAAACCCCACGGTTTCCACCAGCAGCTGTCAGTAATAATATATCAGGAAATATGCGTTCCTAGACGACGAATATGATCCTACCTATCAGGGTAGACCATTGGTACAAATGCTCACTGCGTCTCGACGGACGTCAATAGTTGCCATAATTCATGCAAGCGTTGGAAATAGACAGGATCTATCCAAATCGCTGCGTATAATACAGTATGCACAAAGGCGATACTCCTCGAAGATTCAGCCAACTCTTCACCTAACGCGCAAGCTATACTAGTCAATCCCCGCGATTATCTTACGTAAATCACAGGATTCTACGTTAATCTGCACGCTATACATGCGGCTCAAACAATATTTCACATAGATGACTCCATTATTAAGGCACCTGCGTTCTCTCTGTTATACTACTTAAGCCAAAGCTTTACATAGCTCCTAACACAATGTATAAATTTACTGGCTTACTTTAATTTAATGGTCCTCAAACATAATCCTAAGGATTGACCATATCAAATATTCATTCAAATTTTTACTGACACTGAAAAAGCTCTCGTATTTCACTATATTCCACGTTACACTTTTACTGTTTACCAAATTACAGTATCTTTAAATTAGACATGACACTATTTGAACATTATTTAGGCCAAATTTGCCCATTACATTATTGTTGCCGACCCCAGTCTATTATTATTATTATTCATTTACCGTTACCGTTAGATTCATCACTATTTTTGACCTAAAGGGTCCTAAACAAATCACCTTCCAAACCATACTTTATTCAAGACGAGTGGTGAAAACTCGTTCAGTAAGTGACTATTACATCTTTTAATCTCAAGGTGATAAATCGTTACATGGTGAACTATTCATTTATAAGGATAGAATTGCATGTGTACTCACTTTTTTCCTTCTTGCTGGAAAATGCCAGCTCCTCAGCTTAAGCGCTACCATGATGTTTGGTTTAAGCCATCATGATATTCTTAACACAACACTGAGATTCACACACTTGCCACATGATACATATATTATTATAAGTGGCCTTTACCACTGCTATACACTGATTATTAACCATTAGACACATGAACACTTTAAATCATTATTTCACAATTTATTTACACTTCATCCATGACTTCACATGTTGATCCTTAATCCGGACTTCTCCTACGCTTGATCTCAGAGATGCGATGCAATTATGACAACCGCTGGTCTACGTGAAATCTAGTAGCGTTTACGGATGTCCGATCCTCGTTCCCTGCAATCACGTTCAGCTCACTATCCTGGTTAGGTGGCAATGACTTCCACGCTCCCATCACTGTAGTGATCCTGATGATAATGTCATACAATTCTGACAATACCTCCCGGTATAAGAACTGTTCGAGAACATTATAAGTTCTTTTGGCTGTAGCGAATTTATATCTGCGTCAGATAATAGACAAATATCACAAATATCTGCATTACTTTACTTTTGACGCACTTCATGATTATTTATGAAGCTTATACTTGCTTCCATTGTCTTCAACGGCGGCGCGTTGATATTTTAATACTTGGCGTGCTTACTGCAGAGCGAATGTAGACAAAGGACTAACTTCCAACTGCTGTAGGTCAACTAACAACTTTCAAATCGAGCGACTGTAGATCAACTGACTTGGCGTGGGCTGCTCCCCCTTATAAAGGTTTCTTGCACAAAATAGTTCACGGGACATGTGAGAGCGACTCCCTTCTTGAAATAATCCCTCTTCAGTCGAAATGACATCTGCATCTTGTTTATTTAGGTGTGGAGGTTTCAAAAACATTCGCGTGCCGGCGATCGCTTCGGCCAATTAATTACAATTAATTGCCTTAGTTCAGCGCGTTATGACGCCACGGTGGGGGTTCCCCGTTGGCTGGTTACAATATCCTTGCTCTTGAGCGTGAGTTAGGTTGTAATGCGGTCATTTGGAGATATAGGCATCAATTTAGGTGAAAAACCACTCCTAAATTACTTCTCCGTGAATATATTCATCTGTGTGTATATTTCAATGCATTACAATGTTCCATTTAGCTGGAATTAATTAATTTCCTTGTGCATGCAGCTTGCCCCGTTGTCGAATGGTGGATACCCGGGTCATTAATTTTGAGCTGTCTCTCCGCCCCAGACGTAAGTAGTACGGTTGGCGCCTAGGCTACTCCGCCCACTCGCTAAGGGTCATTTGTAAACTGCCAAACTCGCCTCTCTCGTTTTCGTATGCTCTGAAAACGTATCTTTCCTATGCATTTGGCTACAATTCCTCCTTTTAATTGCTATGATTTTCACATATTAAATCGTGAAATCACGCTAGACTAATATATGTCAGTATACCTCTCATTGCTCTGTGGGTTCCCTATAATTGCTCCCCCTTAGAGACCAATGGTTCGACCCTAGGCATAACCATGTGCCTGGTCTTCTCTGATGAGACCTGAGTTCGATGCCAGACTGCCGTGACTAATTGGGCACATAAGTGTACACCGTTCCAGCCCGTAGACCAGAATAACATTCATTGGCAGATTTGGAAAGCGAACTCAGGACCTTTGGGACCGAAGGCTCAATATATACCCTGAAACCATAGAAGAGGGTATCAGCTTGTACTAATAATTAATAATAATGCTATTGTTATTAGGTCCCTTTTAAGTACTCTGGCTTTCAGAGACGCCGGGCTCCCGAAATTTTGCCCCGAAGGGGATATTTAACGTGCCAGTAAATCTACTGACACGGCTCCCTCGCATTTGCGCCAGGATACGAACCATCAACCTGTTGGCCCAGCGAGCTCAGCTTGTACCGTACGAGTATGTCCCAACGTGTGCTTCGTGCATTACGTGCACCATAGTACGGTTAGTGAAATGACAGACTCTTTTCAATTCCGGTTCCTGTATGATGGGCACTAGTTCTATGATCCCTTCATGAAATACGGAGCATCCTTCTCCAGAACCACTTTTCAGCTACGTCGATTTCCTTCTTGCCTGACTCATTGACAATTCATGTCTCATCTCTGTAAAGAGAGAAATATTCTGACCAGCCACCATTAATCCTCTCATTCCATCCCTCCAGTGTTGATCCATTCACATATTCTCCAAAAATATCATAAAGGAGGCAGAGAAAGTCTACATCCTTGCCGAACACCTATGCTCTTGAACTCTTAAGAGATAGTGCAATTTATTCTTATACACGTTGCGTTATCTTCATATTGAACCCGAAATCACATCTGCCATGTGACCTCTATGGCTCATGAGGAATTTACCATCCTTGAGAGAAGCGAAGACTTCCAAGGAGAAGGCATGTGTAGCGCTCATTTAATTTAGTATGAGTTGCCGCGCCGCTGATGTACATAATGTTTTGTATTTCATGGGACTGTATTATTAACCATTATTGTACATATTTTCGATGCACCGGAGGAAGATTTGATTTATAATGTTGTGGTGTTTGAAGCATCGGGCAGAGTGGAAGGCGAGTAGACACACGTTATAATGAACATAGAAATGCGATAAGATACGGAACACATTCAGCCGTGTGCGAACATATGTGTGACGCAGGGCATAGCTTTACCAACATAGAGTCGGACCTTAAAATAATCCATCACGAATCGAAAGGCAGAGCTCTTGACATAAAGGAAGCAATCGAGATACACCTAGCCAAACGAAACAATCCCAACAATCTAAATGAACACACGTTCATGGAGAGCTCACCCCTCTTCACGCTACTAAAAAACACACCCTGTCGGAAACAAAACACAATTTAGCGACACAGCCAAGCTAGATAAAAAAGGGGGGAAATTAGGGGGTTTTTAATAGGTAAATGTTATCTGGATCAGGTGTACGATGTACTTTTCTTCTGCAATAAACCAAGGCCCATATTAGAGGCAGTATTAAAGGTGCCGGGACGTCCTCATAAGACCGTCAACGCTTAGTTCGAATGGGTTATGCTCCACGCGTGGCGAGGACTAATCCACGGTCTTTAATAGTTGTAGATCCACCTCATTCAATAACATACATCTTATCTAGGTTGGCAACACCTCACATAAACACATCGCGATCACTCCCCACAGCACGTAGGGACAGGGGGGGAAGGCAGGGAAAAACCAGTCGTTAAGATAACCACCGCAGTCGACCGCACAGCGAGTTCAAGTGAGCACGGAAACTGCGAATAGCTGTAGTACGGAAGACAATCAGATAAGTAGTTAGCCTAAAATTTTATAGTTTAACCATAGTTTACAACCATATAATCTCTCTAAAGTACAATCTCCGGATAGCCATCACCATTTAGCATTTCACCTAACATATATACTGCATTTAGCATACACTGACAGTTGCAGTACCAATACTGCAACTAAATAATTGTACATATTGTAAATATTTTCACCTGTATTTCAAACATAGATTTTATAGCCTAAGTGTATTGGATCTGATGATGATCGCTTGACGATCGAAACTGGTCATCCTAGTGTTTTATTAATCTCATGTAATTTATTTCAGGATTAGGGCATAACCCACCTCTTTTGGGTACATTCGTGTTGACCGACTGAAAAGCACTAAACTCTTGATTTATAATGTGGAGTAAACATCAAGACGAAAACCCGCAGAGAATGCCATAGACATTTCACAGTCGCACATTTGACTGATAGCTAGATAGCGCATCCGGCATCTTGCTAACCACCACTCTTACTGCAGGCATGGTCCTGACATAACGTGAAAGTTTGTGATCGTCAAAATCGACGAATATCTAGTGAAATAAACTTAATCCGACGAACAGTGATGTGCTTCAGCACGCAGCAAGGCTGCTGAGTGAATTTGAAATTATTCGTGAAGGCAAATTCTGAATATTTGCGGTATTATAGTATTTTTGTCCACGCTGACATCGAACACGCCGCCTAGCACGTTTTTCCAAAGTGTAGCTTAAGTGTTACGATATTACCAGGTAAAAGGTATAGTGCAAAATGTTAATGAACGAATCACGTGTGATTTCATTCACATAGTTTTGAGTGAGTATAGTGGAAAAAGCTGCTAAAATTAAAATCTGTGAGCGGAGAAAAATACATGGCCATTATTGCTTACCCTCTAATGCAAGTGTAGCTTCAGTGAGAAATTGCAACTTATAATTTAATATTAGATTCAGTGCAAACCTACAAATACGGTATCACCATGGCATTAATTACACACATTCTACATGCCGAAGAAATGCTAATTATTCCCATTATGACGGATTGAAAATGGAATAAAAACCTCATGATGGCGGGGTTCAATGATGACTGGATAATACTACGAAGGAAGGAACGAGTATCTTAGGCATCTTACCACCATGCCTTACTTGCAACCTAAACCAGACAGGTCAATTCTCGAAGGAAATGTGAAGCACACATGTAAGTCTGGCTAGAAGCCGAAACACCATTTTATGTACGATCTCATTATGGGGATTAGTTTTAGTAAGACTTTACGCCGCACATTCTTAGGTAGGGCCTTTAATTAGCATGTTTTCCTAGTGGTGAGGTAACCACAATCTTTGTCGTATCATTTGCATAAGCTTGGGACAAACACTTTTGCCAACATTTTTGTAAATAACATTTTCTAGTTCGACAGTGCATCGAACCCACACTCTTTAACGTGTAGGTATTTTTGTTATAAAATCATGTCTGAATAACTGCATCCTTACTGGGACAGTAAACCCAGCAATCACCTGTTGGCCGTGAAACAAGCCAATGTCACATTTTTTAAATTATTGACCTTGTAAACGCGACTACAGCGCACTCTTCTCTTGAGATATTATTTAGAAGGCTGTGAGTGGAGTGAACACTAGCCAATACTGCATAAAACCTGTTTACGATATGTGAAGAAGTGGGAGTGTAACTTTATTAAATTCGACATTCAGACGACTATGATACAAGCTATGGGCTGTATACCCTCCTCTGTCCTTACGTAGCATATATGCTACATGCGGTTTTTATTTTTTTCTGACTCAAGCGCTGGCTTCTCTGCGGGTTGCCGGCTGTAGCATAGAGTCTACTGGCCGCGCATCACGCACATTATTTTTTTTTGTTACTCGCTCGAGCGAATAGGTGGCAGTACCTCTGTGAATATTGAAGTTGGTGGACTGGTAAACATGGCAACAAGACGTGCAGGTAATTAATATGTATTTGTATATTAAAGTAATGTAAATGTTATAAAAATTGCTTACAATTGATCAACAGTTAATTTGCTATTGAATGTAAGTTTCGGTAGTATACTATAATACTTACACGATCACGATTTTCATTACGTAGCATATACTCTACATCAGGCAATGACCTTGACATTTTATACTTGCTACTTGATTTTATGTCTGAATTTTCCTCATTTGTAGCATGTCTTTCAGTGCTGTAGGTAAGGCTCAAGTCACATGTGGCTTAAATGCTGAGAAATATGCGGTCTTTAAATATTATATAGCCTACTTTCTCTTACCACATAGCCTACTTTCTCTTACCATGTAATGAAAACCGTAACATTAAATTTCACCATTTATTTCTTCAGCCTTGAATGATGAAGACATTCGATCCTGGTGTGTCTGATATTGAGCTGGAGATTGGAGATGATGATGATGGGAGGGAAGATGACCCGAGATTGAATACGGCATCTCCAACAATGAAGATGAAGCGAATGATGTACCTGATGATGATGATGATGTTGATGAGGACGATGGAAATGGAAACTTGAGGCGCTGCAGAATACCAGCGCCTATGCCGTCTGTTCAATCCAGGAAGTTTCATGCTTTGCATCTAGCAGACATGATGAACAGAACGCAAAAAAGTAGATCAAGATGTAGACTACCGGGCTGAAAGGGATTCACTTTTTTACAGTGCAAAAAATGCAAAATGTACCTGTGCTTTACGGAAAAAAGAAACTGTTTCTCAGCATTTCATGAGTTATAACTGGATATTGTGGATTGTACTCTCAATTTTATGTTTTTTTTAATATAACTTCTTTAGTGCTTTGACTTTTTAATCAAAAATTTTTAATTATCATTTCTTAATTATTTGTATTTTGAATTTAGATAATGCAAAATAAATATAGAAAAATGTACAAAAAATTATGTTACTATTGTAAATACTTTACAAGGCATTAAACCATTAGTAATCGTGTATCACAAAACAATTTAGCATTGCAAAGTAGTGGGAGGAGAGTCGTCATTAGGTCCTGATGTAGCATATATGCTACATGTCATAATAGCCCAGTGAAATCGATTTTTTAGCCTACTTTCGATTTTTGCAAAAAATGAAAGTAGACTTATGAGATCAACACAGGGCGAAAAAAGTGTGTCTGTCTGTGTGTGTGTCTGTGTGTGTGTGAGTCTGTGTGTATGTGTGTGTGTGAGTCTGTGTGTGTGTGTGTGTGAGTGTGTGTACTCTGAATGTCTGTCCCCCCCTATCAATTCGAACACGGTGAATGCGAATTGAACGAAATTTGGTACAAAGGTAGCACTAGCAAAGGACACCTCAGTGTCATGTTTTATATCGCCGCCATCTTTACTAAAACTGAATGGCGGCCACTCAAACGTTCAAAACGTAAAATCAAATAACGACTAACCAAATCATCCAATCTCTACCAAATTTGGTAACAACATACCTTCGTATAGGATGCGTCTTGTGACCAAACTACAAGGTCGTCCGCCATACCATTTCAGGATGGCGGCCGTGCGAATTATGCAAACTTTATAATCCATATCATGGGACCCACCAGTTCCGATTATCGAGCCGAGAATCGTTTTAACTGTTCTAAAGGAAGAGGCACGTACGAAATTAAAAGTTTATTTTGTAATACTATAGTGCAGACGTGATTTTAAAAAGCTCAGCTGATTCATTAATAAGACAAGATGGCAGCGGATATCTTGTGCCTGACTTATATTTCACTAATTTGAGTATTGCCTGCAATATAGCGTACTGAAACAAAATAAATAAACTTTGTATGAAATGCTTTATATATAAATAATATACTTCAGTGATGAAATCGTTTAGTATAAATCATTATTTGCTAACAAGTTCTATGTAAGTCATTTTATATAGAACGATATTCGTTGACACAATTAGCTCAGTGGTAAAGCGTTAGTCTGTCATTCATATGCCTATGGTTCAAACCCCATCAGAGTTAGTTTTTTGCTTGACATTTTACATATTTGTTGCTTTGTAATGACTCAGACGTTTTAAAATTAAGCGTTATATTGTGCATATTACGGTGCAAAACATATACTTAATTAAAACATAATTCGCCAGCAGATTTAATCGAGACATCTAGCTGACAAAAAGGTAACAGATTTTATTGAAAAGTTTCTTCTTCTGGCCGCTAGAATGCACTCGCTCTGTTAGGATTATATTGTTCGATATTTCACAACTAGATATCACGACTAGTTTTTATATTTATTGTTTCTTGAGTACTGAGACGTTATAAAATAAAGCTTTATATGGTGCTTTTTGCAATGGAAATTATATATTAAAAAAACGACATTCTCCACTGGAGTGACATCTTCCAGCCTTCAGTTGTACTATGCAGAAACTATAGATTCGAGCAGCGCTCTATACCGGCCAGTTAGTGAACCCAGTCTTAACGACTGCTAGGAGTAATAAGACAGTAACATTAGTTTATTCCTTGTGCACAGAGGCGTTGTTGATAATCTCAAAACTTGCAATATGGATGATTTGGAGATGGATTATTTTGTTATACCGTGTATTTAAGATTAGCCTATAAATTAACGGGTTGCGAAGTTACTTCACTTAGTTCTATATCATTCGTACACGACACAGAACAACAACGTGACGTCAGTTTCTGATCTGCTCTGATTGGCTATTACATTGCTGCAGTCGGGTAGTTGGCAGTCAAGGATAAAATTCTCGACTGCCAACTGCCAGCTACCAACTGCAACTTCATGTTGTGTATGGTGCCTATAGTATACACGGAGTCGATCGCGACTGCCGACCGAGGACTACCAACTACGGACTGCCGACTGCGCATTGTAGATGGGCCTTATTAGAGCAACGAAGTTTCAATTATTGTAAGTAGTCGGTGTTTGGAGTGTTTGCTGATGAAATTGCAAAATGCTGGGGTAAATTATAAACTATGGTTTGAACGCCACTGTTCAAATCCTGTGTGCCAATTTGCACTTCAAATAGGAAGAAATTAGGAGATGATAAGGACAGAGAGTTATAACTATACCCATACATTTCGGAGAAAGTAGGCTATATGTTCTTTCCCGAACATCTTGTTTTTTTATAAATATGTATCATTTTATCTAATTGCAATAAGTTAAACACAGAAAAGTATATTTCAAAGTTCTGAACTGAGCTCAGGACTGAAGAGGATACTTGTAAGATGAGCCATGCAGGCTATCTTGAGTTCGAAGTGAGGGGTCATTTTAGGACTGTAAACGAAAAACCCTGGTTTATTAATACAAGTTTTCCCAGACTGTAGATGTCTAATATGACACATAATGCACACTTTCTATATGTTCAGAATGCACAGCTGTCAATACAGCAGAATAAAATTTTGTCCACAAACTGGAGCTGTATAAATTTAGTAAAACCATGGTTATGTTAGAATACACTACAGAGGTAGGATTTGATTACCCTTAGTTGCCCAGTACAAGTTTTGGTACTATATGAGCTGATAACGTGAACGACTTTTGCCTTGTTATTGCAGCCGATGATCGATGGATCAGTGATATTGATCAGCACACAAAGGTGCTAGTTGAAGTTTGGAATTGATTTTTCTTCCAATGATGAGTTTGATATTGGATGCTTTTACACCATTTTTTCACACTTTACGAAGTTAACATGGTAACTAAACAATAAAATGAAACTGATAGGACTGAACTAATATGATAAATAAGAAAGTAATAATCAAATATCAGGATTTTCTACTTAATAATGAACATAAACAAAGAATTAGGAATTCTAATAAAACGTAAATAAACCAATAAACGTCAAGGAACCTTGATGACCAGCACTTAGATTTGATTCTTCGGCACATCTAAATACAAATATAACTATTCCTATTGTGAGACGACAATCAGTTAGTTACGTGTTTAAACACGGTAGCTAACCTGATAATGCGACATTAGACATGTTTTACTCATGCAGTCCCCGACCTGATTTTTCTCTCCCCACACAAATCATGACCCAACTTCACAAACAGTGAAGCTGCGATGTAGGTAGGCAGGAACAGTGGCGCCCATTGCGCAGTAGTAAAAGGGTTACATGTTACGTATTTGTGTTGTAAATTAGAATAATTTTCATGCGTTCTGTTAGGTTCAGAATGTGCATAAATTTTGCTTGGAAATAAATTTTGGATAAAACGCTTCTCGTTTACATCATTGTTACTATTAACGTACGATAGGTATCTCTGAACAAGAGAAGTCTAGAACTGTTGGTCTCCTCTCCGCACGTACAGCTATCTCGGGAAACGAACCTACGTTCCCAAGAACTGCTTCTGCTCCAGACGGGTTGCGAACTCCTTCTCTCCGGGCTTCCATATACCAAGTTTCAAGCTTTGGGTGGGATCTCCCTACCCTCTTCTCTCTTCTACGATGCATCTCATCGCTGGTAGACAATCATTGTTTTTGACCATAAAGTATTTCATAGATGGAGAAAGTACAATAGGTCGTAGAATGTTCGAAGTAGCTCGAAATAATTTTGATAATGCTCAATGTTTAGGTTAGAGTTGCTCTGTATAGCCATCTCACTTCTGTCTAATGTATTCCAAACGCATATTAAAACTTACGCCATCTCTGCAGCTTTCGTATACTGATAATTCTGCCGTCCGTTCCATTTCATGTTAATGTTCATTGTGAATATCTGTAGAGTTGATATCTCACTGATATGAGTTGCCTCAATGTTCATAAACACACGCAGCTTAGTAAATATCAATGGCTTCAATACGGTGCTAATAATGTTCGTCTCACTTCACATAAATTTGCTGCTCGCCTCGCCAGTATACGAAATGTTATGGACTGAACGATCTAGTATCAGATGCAGATTCCCTTATGAATACACTCGTATAAAACACTGTTACAAACGTCAAAAACCAATTCCCGACTACACAATCCTCCTTATTTACCTTAATACAGCCGAAATGAAACCATTTCTCACTTAGTGCAATTTTGCATACGTCCCCCTTAAATTGCATTTTGTGACAATTTTGAATCTAAATTACATTTTGTAAGTATTTTCTATCTAAATTGCATTTTGTAAATATTGTCAATTCAAATAAAAGTACAGTAAGTATGTAGTTAGTTTTAGTTGTAAGTAGGTAGTTAGTTTGTCTATTAGATATATGTCATTGTTCTATTAGACTGTGGTGTGTGAGTGTGTCAGGTAGCAGTTGCATTGTTTATTAGTTATAGTTCATTGTTTCAGTAGACTGTGATGTGTGAGGGTGCATGTGAGTGTGCCTGTTGACAGACTGTTTTAGTGGTTGTATTTGTTGTTGGTGGAACTTAAGTTTTTGTTAGTAGAGTTTTGGTATTTAATTGTTAGTATGGTAGAAGGTTAGTATTTTTGTTAGTAGAATTGCTCTTTACTTATTCTGAAAGGGAGTAGCAGCCTTTCAGAATAAATCAATTCTTTACTAGTCTTATAGACGGTTAAGATATTGATAATATAAGCCAATAATGGCTACACTGCGTCCTGCTGCACGGCTGAAAGCAACGGGAAACTACAGCCGTATGCTATTCCCGAGGATATGCACCTCTCTATGCATAATTACATGTGATGATGGCCTCCTCCCTTGTAAAATTTCAATCCGGAGGTAAACTAGTCCCCCGTTCGGATCTCCGGGTGGGGACTACTCGAGAGGGGGTTAACATCACAGAAGTGACAAAGAGGAAATCTGACATTCTGCGGATCGGAGCGTGGAATGTTAGAAGTCTGCTAGGAAGTGGAAGGTTAGAAAACTTAGAAAGGGAAATGGATAGGTTGAGGTTGGATTTGGTTGGGATTAGTGAAATGCGCTGGCAGGAAGAACAGGACTTTTGGTCAGGAGACTATAGGGTCATTAGCACTAAATCAAACAATGGCCAAGCAGGGGTTGGCCTCATATTGAGTAGGAAACTTGGACAGCGGGTGGAATATTATGAGCAATATAGTGAACGGATTATTGTAGCAAAAATCAATACAAAACCTACCTGCACTACAGTGGTACAAGTCTATATGCCTACCAGTCAAGCTGATGATGAGGATGTTGAAAAGGTCTACGAAGAAATAGACGAAATTCTGAGGTATATCAAGGGTGATGAAAATGTTATAGTAATGGGAGATTGGAATGCTGTGGTAGGAAAAGGGAGAGAAGGGAAGATAGTAGGAGATTTCGGATTAGGTGAAAGGAAAGATCGAGGAAGCAGGCTGGTAGAATTCTGCACCGAGCATGAATTGGTCATAGCTAACACCTTATTCAATAACCACAATAGAAGAATATACACATGGATGAGACCAGGAGATACAGGGCGTTACCAAATCGACTTCATTATGGTCAAGCAGAGGTTTCGAAACCAGATTTTGGATTGTAAAACATATCCTGGTGCTGACATAAACTCTGATCACAATCTGGTTGTAATGAAATGCAGATTAAAGTTGAAGAAACTGAAGAAAAGTCAAAAGCCAAAAAGATGGGCAATAGACAGACTGAAAGAGAAGGATGTAAACGAAAGATTCAAGAAGAGTATAAAGGAAGGACTAATGAAAAACCCTAAACAAACTTCAATTGCAGACGAATGGGCACTTTTGAAGAATGAAATAACAAAATCCGCAGAAGAAAACATTGGTAGGAAAGAAAGAATAGGTAGAAAACTTTGGATCACTCAGGATATACTAGAATTGATGGATGAAAGGCGGAAACACAAGAATCTAAGAGATGAAAAGGAGAAAGCAGAATACAGACGTCTGAGAAATGAGGTTAACAAGAAGTGCAAGGAAGCGAAAGAAGAATGGTTGAAAGAGAAATGTGCAGGTATAGAAAATTGTCTGAAATTAGGAAAAGTAGACACAGCTTATCGAAGGATTAAGAATAATTTTGGGGAAAAGAAGACTAAATGCTGTAATATTAAGGACACAAATGGAAATCCTCTAACAGATAGGGAAGAAAAGGTTGAGAGATGGAAAGCTTACATAGAGAGTTTGTATAAGGGAAAGGATATTGAGAATCATGTAATGGAAAGGAAGGAGGAAATTGATGAGGATGCGAAAGGAGATTTAATATTGAGATCAGAATTTGATAGAGCTTTGGAAGACTTAAGCAGGAACAAAGCACCAGGCATAGATGATATACCGATTGAGTTGCTATGCTGCATAGGAGATGAAGGTCTGATCAGGTTATTTCACTTGGTGTGTAGGATTTATGAGACAGGTGAGGTACCCCCTGATTTCAAGAAGAATGTAATCATCCCTATACCAAAGAAAGTGGGAGCTGACAGATGTGAAGATTACCGTACAATCAGCTTGATTACTCATGCTTCAAAGATCCTGTCTAGAATAATTTACAAGAGGATTGAAAGCCAGATAGAAACGGAGTTTGGGTGAAGACCAGTTTGGTTTCAGGAGAAATGTAGGAACAAGGGAAGCTGTACTAAGTCTTAGGCTGATTTTAGAAGGTAGAATAAGGAAAGATAAGAGAACGTTCATGGCTTTTGTAGACTTAGAAAAGGCTTTTGATAACGTTGATTGGACTAAATTGTTTGACATTTTGAAATCAATTGGAATAAAGTACAGCGATAGGAGGGTGATATACAATCTTTACAGAAACCAGACAGCAGTCATTCGAGTTGAAGGACATGAGGGAGAAGCTGGTATTCAGAAAGGTGTAAGGCAAGGCTGCAACTTATCACCCATACTTTTCAATCTTTACATTGAACAAGCACTGAAGGAAATTAGAGAAAAATTTAAAGTGGGAGTGATGATTCAAGGAGAAATAATTTCAACTCTGAGATTTGCTGATGACATCGTCATCTTGGCCGACAAGCCTGAGGATTTGAATGAGTTTTTGAATGGTATGGACTCCGTCTTACGGAAAGAATTCATGATGAAAATAAATAAATGTAAAACAAAAATACTGGAATGCAGCCGAAATAAATCAGAAACCTCTATGGAGATCAAATTGGCAGGTGAAAAGCTGAAGGAAGTAGGAGACTTCTGTTACTTAGGAAGCAGAATAACCAGTGATGGACGAAGCAAAGAGGATATTAAAAGTAGGTTGGCTCAGGCAAAGAAAGCATTTCTACAAAAAAGGAATCTGCTGACATCGAATATAGATTTAGGTATTAGGAAGTCATTTTTGAAAGCCTTTGTCTGGAGCGTGGCGCTCTATGGAAGTGAAACTTGGACTATTGGTGCAGCAGAAAAGAGGAGAATTGAAGCATTTGAAATGTAGTGTTACAGGAGAATGATGAAGATCAGATGGGTAGATAGGGTTACAAACAAAGAGGTATTAAGACGAGTGGGAGAGGAGAGATGTTTCTGGCGACTGCTAATGAAGAGAAGAGATAGGTTGGTAGGACACATATTAAGACACCCAGGAATAGCAAGCTTAGTTATGGAAGGAAGGGTCGAGGACAAAAACTGTAGGGGTAGACCAAGGTTAGAATATGTTAAACAGATTGCCTCCGATGTAGGGTGTCGGAGCTATGTAGAGATGAAACGATTAGCTCAGGACAGGGAGGCATGGAGAGCTGCATCAAACCAGTCAAAAGACTGAAGACTCAAACAACAACAGGTATTAGATTAAATGATTATAATGTTAAATGTTGGAGATGACACCATCATAGCGTAGCTTTAAACTTATTGTGCTGTAAATGTAACGAATACCTTGCATTGTAAACAAGTAAATAACTTTCTTTGCTGTAGAGTCATGCTTGTATTATTATTATTATTGGATCTCCGAAGTAATTGCATAGGGAAGAACTACGTGTCATTCTCTTATATTGCATTTTTGTGACTTTCCATTTTTGCGTAGCACTTCGAGAGGCTTAAGTTATTAGGATTTTCGCACGGAGACGAGTTAAATTATTATCACCATTTTTTAGCACGGACTAGCCGTTTTCACCTCTCTGAAATAGTTAGGGGTCTGCCACCTTTTTGAATAAACTGAGTGCGATTTCAATGTAAGCCTTGCCTCTTTATTGTATTTTTGAGTTTGTATTCCTCTGGACTGGTTGTTTCACCTCTCATTACACCCGACACCCCCGAGTACAGTTTCTTTAGTGCTTTCCCAGTCCAAGAATGCATTCCTTCCCGTCCTATATGTCTTGCTGGGAGATGGGGGTTTTCGGAAGGGTTATTTGAGGTCTATGGCTCCCTGAAATTCTCGTCAAACGGGCACAATATATAATTTTAATACTCTTGGCCAGTCAGCTGCCCGATGTTGGGAATCTGTTTTCACGCTCACTTGACTTTTTCAGTCTACTATTGAGAAGCAATTTGTCTTTGTAAGAACTTGGCCAGTCCTTCCCTCAAAAAATGCGAAACATAACTCTGCTCGGGTGATCAAAGCCACTGTGTTGTCACAGTTATCACATTTTTTGATGTCTCCCTCCTCATGTAAAGAAATAACAGTAAATTAAACCTAGTCAGAAGACCAAATCAAAACTTCCTGATTTCTTTACATATGTTTGTGATGAACTACACACATCAAAAAAAGTTTTGCATCACCTCGGTTCCAAGAGTTCCGGAACCGTTAAATACAAAGGGAATAGAGATCAACACAAACAACATTTCAGCTCGTTTTATTGCTCATGAGACCCACACATTGCATGTTGTACCATCATACAGCTAGACTTTCAGCATTTGTGGTCCAGATTGCAGTACACACCACTACCTCTAATACCCAGTAGCACGTCCTCTTGCATTGATGCATGCCTGTATTCGCCGTGGCATACTATCCACAAGTTCATCAAGACACTGTTGGTCCAAATTGTCCCACTCCTCAACGACAATTCGGCGTAAATCTCTCAGAGTGGTTGGTGGGTCAAGACGTCCATAAACAGCCCTTTTCAACATATCCCAGGCATGTTCGATAGGGTTCATGTCTGGCGAACATGCTGGCCACTGTAGTCGAGCGATGTCGTTATCTTGAAGGAACGCATTCACAAGATGTGCACGATGAGGTCGAGAATTGTCGTCCATGAAGACAAATGCCTCTCCAATATTCTGCCGATATGGTTGCACTATGGGTCGGAGGATGTCATTCAGGTATCGTAAAGCCGTTTCGGAGCCTTCCATGACCACCAGTGGCGTACGTCGGCCCCACATAATGCCACCCCAAAACATCAGGTAACCACCACCTTGCTGCACTCGCTGGACAGTGTGTCTAAGACGTTCAGCCTGACCAGGGTGCCTCCAAACACGTCTCCGACGATTGTCTGGTTGAAGGCATATGCGACACTCATCGGTGAAGAGAACGTGATGCCAATTCCGTGGGGTCCATTCAGCATGTTGTTGGGCCCATCTGTACCGCGCTGCATGGTGTCGGGGTTGCAAAGCTGGACCTCGCCATGGACGTCGGGAGTGAAGTTGCGCATCATGCAGCCTATTGCGCACAGTTTGAGTTGAAACACGACGTCCTGTGGCTGAACGAAACGCATTATTCAACATGGTGGCATTGCTGTCAGGGTTCCTCCGAGCGGCAATCCGTAAGTAGCGGTCATCCACTACAGTAGTAGCCCTTGGGCGGCCTGAGCGAGGCCTGTCATCGACAGTTCCTGTATCTCTGTACCTCCTCCATGTCCGAACAACATCGCTTTGGTTCACTCTGAGACGCCTGGAAACTTCCCTTGTTGAGAGCCCTTCTTGACACAAAGTAACAATGCGGACGCGATCGAACTGCGGTATTGACCTTCTAGGCATGGTAGAACTACAGACAACATGAGCAGCGTACCTTCGTCCTGGTGGAATGACTGGAACTGATCGGCTGTCGTACCCCCTCCGTCTAATAGGCCCTGCTCATGCATGGTTGTTTACATCTTGGAGCAGTTTTAGTGACATCTATGAACAGTCAAAGGGACTGTATCTTGGATACAATATACACAGTCAACGTCTATATGCCGGAGATCTGGGAACCGAGGTGATGCAAAACTTTTTTTGATGTGTGTATATTCAATCCCCTGTCTGGTGTAACATCTCCACAGTGATGGTAATATTCTCTTGGTGCACTGTGAGACCGTAGTTTCTTTTTTGTATGACGCCAGACTTCAACGATTCGTAAAGATTATTCATTTTTTCAAGAATTGATTCCTTTAAATTGGCACAGAATGATTCAATCTCCGTGAAACTAGATATAGAGGAAGTCGACTCTAGTCAAAAACTTCAGGTACATGACTCTATTCCTTTGCACAAATTATGGATGGTGCGCATGCCAATTTTTCAGCGATGAATCTTTATAACTTGTCATGGAATGATTCTATCTCAGCGAAATTTTAAATTGTATACCACTACGATAGTCTAAACCTAGGGATATTGATTCCTTCTCATAAAAATACGGATAGCACGCGTGCGAATTCCTCATACATATTAAATTTTGTAGAACAGCTAGCCTATATACCTGTAGTTACTCTTCCTACTCTCCTACCTTTTAAGAGGTTTGGGTAAGGCCTATGCACGAGCTCGACCCTTTCAGGATTCCTGCACTCACCGGAGATCAAGATGAGTCTTTATAAAATTCTTAAGATTTTTAAATGTATTAATTATTTTTTAGCCTATTTTCATTTTATAAAAAAATACGCATATGAGATCACCTTTTGTCCGTGTGTGTGTGATGGTGTGTGTGTGTCCATAATAACTTCTAAACGGCTGAAGCTATTTCAATGAAACTCGGTAAGATCATAGCACCATTCCGGCCAACCCCGACCGTGCCCTTTAAATTTTATTGTGTCTCACCAATCCAACATGCCGGCTGTGCGAAATATTTCACCAGCATTCAGTATCTCCGAAACTATTACCGATATCACTCTGAAATTCTGTACGGTGATAAACAACACTACTAGAAGTTCACCCATGAGACTCAAAATCCTGGTAAATATAAAGCCAACATGGCGGTCAAGCGAATTTGAGACATTTAAGTAGACTTTTCTCGCGATTTAACCATCTAAACGTAATGAAACTTCGTACAGCAAATGTTTATACACATTGCAATGCACTGGCGTCTAAGGTAGTTCAATTGTTTACATAACCTCAAAATGGCGGCTGTGCGAAATATTTCACTGCTATTCTATATCTCCGAAACTTTTACAGATATAACCCTGAAATTTTGTACGGTGATAAAGGGCACTGGTACAAGTTAATCTATGTAACTTTCATAAACCTGTAAAGTACATAACGAACATGGCGGCCAAGCGACGTTGAAACATTTTAATAGACTTTTCTCGAGATTTAACTCTCTGAGCCCAGTGAAATGTGGTACAGTAAATGATTATACATATTGTAATGCACTGGTATATAATTTAGTTCAATTGTTTACATAACCTCAAGATGGCGGCTGTGTGAAATTTTAAAATTAGGTTTTTATTTCTTGTGTCGTAATCATGCGATCGAAGTGAAAGTTTGAATAATGAAGCTACGCAATAATTTTCCTTTAATGATACATAACTCTATGGCCTACAGTATACATATATCAATCCAAAATGGTGAGCATCCGAAATATTTAGACAGTTCTCAATATCTACGAATCTTTTACAGCAATCGAACTGAATTCTTTTATGTTCATAGAAGCTATGCACATAAGTTCAGCTATAGGACTTTCAGTAACCTGGTGATCACAAATCCAACATGGTGGCGACGCGAATCATAAATATTTAAATGGGCGTTTCTCGCGATTTAACCATCCGAGTGCAGTGAAACATTGCACGTTAAATGCTTATACAAATGTTAATCCACTGGCGTTTAATTTATTTCAATTGTTTTCATAACCACAAGATGGCAGCTGTGCGAAATTTCAAAATCTCGTTTTTTCTTCTTGTGTTCTGATCATGCGATTGAAGTTTGAATACCACACGTACACAATAATCTTCATGTAATAGTACATAAATCAAAATCGAACCTGGCGACCATCTGAAATATTTAGACGGTTCTCAATATCTGCGAATCTATCACAACCGTCAAACTGAAATTTTGTATGTAGATAGAGGCAATTGACATGAGTAGGATATATGAAAGTAGGCTGTATAGTTCTTCACGGAACTACTTGTTGTAATTCATTTTGAATGACAAATGAAGCTAGTTATGAGGCAATTATTACATTTACTATATATTTTGTATTTTAAAGTTGAACACCTGTCTTCCGAACGACATTGAGGAGAAAACCAATGTCCGTGCAGTGGTAGCACTCGATATCTGTGCGACTTCAACGACAGGTACGAAAAGCTAGTTTATTAATTAAATATAGTGACTATCGTAACACCTGCATTACTCATTAGTTGAAGCTCACCTTACCCTTACATCACGCACCACTCTCGTGCTTGACAAGCACGCCAAGAATTTCATTATGTTCACCGCAGCCAATCGAACTGGAGCATGCTAGGCTACTATTGCATTACAACCATCCGACCAGGCGATGCTGGCGCACCTCCATTGTTAACTGGTTGCATAGACCAATTATTTATGTAATTACTTTTACCGGACGTGAAATTATGCAATTAATTATTTTCTCAAAATAATCTAGTACGGAGTAAATAATAAATAGTCCTCTCTATAGGAAAGAGATGATGTTAAAGAAACTCTTGCTTCCTCCAGCAAAGGAATTTGATGTGCTTCATGTATGGGACGTAGTGCATGCCCACCACCCGAGTCGTGGTCCGGGCAGGGTGTACCAAGAGCCCGCTGATGAGACTGACTTGGTGCATGTATTTGAAACCCCGCAAGAGATATGGCACACTAAGAAGATTTTCTGGAGTTTAATAAATATTTTCATTTTTAAGCCACATACCGGCTGTGTGAATTTAAGGCTGAAGACGTAAGGCAGGCTTTATAGGATAAATTGAAAAAGAGATGCGGATCAAATGGCCCTAAAACGACCAAATATGCACACAGGTATGTACTTGAAATTAGGATAAATTCACTGTAAAGATCAAAACATCGCTTCTTGACCAGTGCCTAAGGCAGGATAAAGCGCAGAGAGGGAAAGAGGGTGGACCTCAAGAAATAACCTGCGCATGCGCGGCCGTACGCTGCTGTTCGTTCAAAACATCGGCATACCAGTTCAGGTAGCGGTTTCGGTGGCGTAGTTGGTAGCATGCTGAACTGCTGTGCCCAAGATAGCGGGCTCAAACCCGGTCGAAGTCGTCGGATTTCTTAATAGCGTTAAAATCCTTCAGTACTGCATGCCTTCCTTCGGAGGGGAAGTAGACTAAAGCCGGCGTCCCATGTCATAAATTTATGGCATGTAAAAGATCCTTCCACTAACTAAACTTGTGTGAAGCTATATTTCTAGCTTAGATTTCATTGAAACGCTCTATCATAGTTCCAACGTTCATCACTAGGTGACAGTGACATTTAGTAGTGAAAGTTGGAACTACTTGAAATTGAACGGTATTTGTAGCTCACCCCATGGGTGTCCGCTTTAAGCAGCTACAGCCTATGGTGAGCCGAACATGTCCTCGGACACTCCCGGCACTAAAAGCCATACGCTAAATAAATAAATAAATAAATAAATACATAACCAGTTCAGGTTGTGGAGAGAACCAATGTCCGTGCAGTAGTAACACTCGACATGTGTGCAAGAAAACAAAATTACTTTCATTGCGGGCATTTTATTCACTTGAAATATAAGTTATGAGATCAACATCGCGCGTGTGTGTGTACAAGTCCCTCAGATAATGTTTTAGTTACTGGAGAAACTTACACTTACAACCACACTGTGCAACTCAGACCGTGCATATAGAATTTCGTAAATCCCAGCAATCCAACATGGTGACGCGCGATATGTTTCAGCAGAACTCAACTCTCCAAAACTATTGCAGCAATCAACCTAAAATTTTGTGTAGTGATGGAGGCCACTAAAGTAAGGTCATGTTTGGCGGTCATGATATCCCCTAAAATAAACGCCTGAGCGTGGCTTAAATCTATACTAATATAATAAAGCTGAAGAGTTTGTGTGTTTGTGTGTTTAAACGCACTAATCTCTGGAACTACTAGTCGGATTCGAAAAATTATTATGATAGCCAGATTCAAGAAGAATAGTTTAGGCTCTGTAACATTATGCTACACCTCTCAGGTACCATAACCATAAAGATTGATTTTTGTTCAGTAAGTTCGAAGAACAAGCGCTCCCGGACAGCTCCAATAATACCTAAGTCTATTGTTGCCTGGTAATGCGGGCTGCATCACGTCGCCCCTACCAGTGTTCTGGTGCAGAATTGCGAGCTGCTTATAAATTGCAGCCACGGGGAGTAATTAGTGCAAAAAGATTTCTTAAGCCCTTTAAAACAGTTATCATCATGACAATAGTATGTCTCTGTATTAGGGCGATGGTGTTGGTGCAGTATACTGAGGTTATCAGCTGCAATAAGCGTTGGTGCTTTCCGATCCTTATCCTTGAGCACCCCAGTTCTGTACTAGTATTCATTATTATCCATAAAACAAATAAATCCGCCGGGCGAAGCCGGGCACTACCGCTAGTCACTAAGAAGTGTTGTGGCCAGTATGTCATTACATAACAATAAACACCCGCATACGCATCTCTTGCTTTTGGATTGTGGCTGAAAAAATAACATTGCATATTTGTGACGAAAATTGCAATCATTTTCTATTTACCGCATTCGTTCTGTCTGTTAGGTAGTCAGCTCGAAGGCTAGTTGGATCCTAAAAAAGTACCGCCGTTAGGTTATTTGGGTAGATACCCACAAACACCCAAGTCAGCGCTATATTGAGGCGTACTAGGCAAGATAAGGAGTGAGGTAGTTCCACATTTGTTACAGAATACCTATGTTCGTTCGTTTTAATTCATTGCGAGATTGGCGTCAGCCGTTGGCCGTAAAATCTATCCGTCACGTTAGAAAACTCATCTCACTTTATCTCCAACCCCGTAGAAGCAGGAATAGCCTAAAAAAGGGTAGAAATACTTACTAACGTCTGACACGGCAAGTGTTTGGGGGTAAGATGGAGAGGCATATTTAAATTAAAGTAACTTGTAAAATTTGAACAAGGAATTCCTAATGAGACGTTGGTGCAGTCCTAGAAGAAAGTACCACAGCTCTTCCCCAGGGATAGTTAATTGCCATGTCGTCTGGAGAGTCGTTATTCACAGGACAATAGACGAGGTAATGAACAGGGCAGCAATAGACATTCCTGTGGAGGAGCACTTGTTTTCTTTGTTATTGAGGCTTTTAAAGTGAAATCTAAGGGAAGCCAAGGCTTCTAGCTGGCTTCTAGTGTTTGGCACTAACCAGAATTCAAATTAATATACTGTACCGGCCGCGGTGGCCGAGAGCGCTTACGCGCTACCTCGTGCCTCGCTGGCATCGGGAGAGCGTGGGTTTGAACCCACCTCGGCTGTCCTGAAAATGGTGTTCGTGGTTTCCCATTTTCACTACCAGGCAAATGCCGGGGCGGTTCCTTTCAATAGGTTCACGGCCAATTTCCTTCCAATATTCCTTCCCTGACCGTCCTGAAAAGAAAAGTACATGGCCATTGGCTGCATTAATAAAATAAAATAAAAGTAAGTAGTTCCGTGAAGAACTTCACAGCCTATTTTCATATATCCTACTTATGTTAATTGCCTCTATCAACATTCAAAATTTCAGTTTGATTGCTGTAATAGATTCATAGATATTGAGAACTGACTAAATATAGCGGATGGTCGCCATTTTGGATTTTTACATATGTAGGTCTTAGAGTTATGTACTGTTACATGAATATTATTGTGTACGTGTAGTATTCAAACTTCAATCGCATGATTAGGACACAAGAAGTAAAAACGAGATTTTAAAATTTCGCACAGCTGCCATCTTGTGGTTATGGGAACAATTGAACAAATTAGATGCCAGTGGATTAACATTTGTATAAGGATTTACTGTACCAAGTGTCACTGCACTCGGATGGTTAAATTGCGAGAAACGACAATTGTGAATATTTATACTTCGCGTCGCCACCATGTTGGATTTGTGATCACCAGGTTATTGAAAGTCCTATAGGTGATCTTATGTTCATAGCCCCTATGAACATTAAAAAAATCAGTTTGATTGCTGTAATAGATTCGTAGATATCGAGATCCATCTAAATATTTCGGAAGGTCGCCATGTTGGATTGTTATATGTATAGTCCATAGAGTCATGTACTATTAAAGGAAAATTATTGCGTAGGTTCATTGTTCAAACTTTCACTTCGATCGCATGATTACGACACAAGAAATAAAAATTTAATTTTAAATTCACACAGCCGCCATCTTGAAGTTATGTAAACACTTGAACGAAATTAGATACCAGTGCATTACAATGTGTATAAACATTTGCTGTACAAAATTTCATTGCGTTTGGATAATTAGATCGCGAGAAAGGCCTATTTAAAATTTAAAATTCGCTTGGCCGCCATATTCGTTTTGTAGTTAACCGGTTTTTGAAAATCTTATAGATGAACTTCCAGTAGTGCCCTTTATTTCCGTACAAAATTTCAGGGTGATATAGAATGCCGGTGAAATATTTCGCACAGCCGCCATCTTGAGGTTATGTAAACAATTGAACGAAGTTAGATGTCGGTGTATTACAATGTGTATAAACATATACTGTACCAAGTTTTATTGCGTTTGGTTGGTTAAATCAAGAGAAACGTTTATTTAAAAGTCTCAACTTCGCTTGGCTGCCATGCTGGTTTTGTATTTTGTATTAATAAATAGCCATTTTTGAAGTGGGGAGGGGAAAGGGGGCAGTATTTCTTTTGCCCAGGGGCGTCAGGAGACCAAAATACGGGCATGAGTACTAGAGTCAATATTCTATGGACTTCATGCAAAGCGGATCGAGAGATACATCTCTATACAGATTTGAAAATGGCGGCCACGTAGTGTGGGGTAGCATTCTCGTCTCTTATCTAAGAGGCCCAGGGTTCGATACCTGATTCCGCCAAAGATTTAAGGTCCAGTAATATTGTTATGGGGTTTACGTCCCTTTTAACTACTGTGGCTTCAGAGTATTTGTCCATGAAGGGGCTCTTTGACGTTTTCGGTTCTCTCACATCTAAGTTAACTGTCTATGCCAGTATTAGATCTTGCAACCTTGGGCACAACAGGAAAGAAAACATAACGCTGCACCAGTCACGTTGTCGATTTAAGATCTGATGTGAATGCTGGATTGATGTACAATCCCTCTCATGAAGTAGTTACATTGTAATATGAGAATCGAGCCTCATATCTTGAAACATGGTAATGCGGCTGTGGGTGTCGTTGTGCTGGCCACGCATCTCCGATAATCCGCAGGCTATCAGTTGGGTGCCATTAGATTTGCATACCTGCGATCCTATGAAGTCCAATCACGGGGTAAGATGGGTTAGTATTGAAAATGAGACCGCACCCGAAGACCACTTCATTCCGAAAAGGTGGATTTCACTACAACTGTCTGCGCAATTACATTAACTATCAAATCTTTAGATGAATGGGTCACAGCAAAGTGACCTGCTGGACTACAATGAGTAATGCTTTATCTCGATTAGCCATATCACAGCAATCGACCAACTATTGTTAGATGTGGTGATGATGATGATGATGATAATTGTTGTTTTAAGGGACCTAACATCTGGGTTATCGGTAGAGCCCTGCGCGGATAAACAAAACGTTATCCGCATCCGCCCCGCATCCGCACGGCTGTTATCCGCATCCGCCCCGCATCCGCACGACTGTTATCCGCATCCGCCTCGCATCCGCATGACTGTTATCCAAATCCTCTGATATTTCAATATTATTTTTAAATTATTAGATAAAGTGTTAAACCAACACATTTAGACATTTGAGGAGGCAGTCGTTCCTGACAATTTGCTTCATTGCAAGGGACTTCACGTTGGATGACACTTCTGGTTTCTTGACCTCCGCTTTAGACAAAAAAACTGGCTATACTTTTTCGGCTACTTTTACACTTGTGCCTCAGTAAGTTTGATGTGCCTGATTTGTGTTCTGAGTATGAATACACTTTCTTACAGGTAAAACATCCTACTATAATATATCGTTTACCTTTTCGTTTCCATTGAAAACGTAACCAAATGTCTGCCATATCGTTGACTTGACCTTAGTTTCACGCACGATTGAATATTCACCTTGTTTTATTTTAATAGATAAGTTTATTCATTTTGGTGAAATGATGTTCATACTCACGGTCGCGGTAACATCCACTAATAATGAGTGACCTCTCTTTACGATTGGAGAAAGGGATTGATATTTGGCCGGAAATTCCAAGTCAGTCATCATCTATCTGCTTCTTGACCCATACATGTCCGCATAGTTGATGTCATAACTCTATCCGTTGCAATATCACAGTCAGCGTGTTTCAGTGCCAAGTTGGAAATAAATCTACAGATACACCTGGAACCAGATCTTCCAGGATAGCTTAGGCCGCGAAGTAGCTGACTTGAGGAATGTTAATGATGTCACCACGATGAACTAACAGGCTTATTGACAGCATTATATCTCGTACCTATAGTAATAATAGCAGTGAGAATTGATGAGTTATCAAGACCATCTACTACAAACATACGGTAGGCCTACTTAATAAAATGTATATAGTTGAAAGCATATGAGTAAAATAATCTTCTCGTCGACATAGGTGCCTGAATATTTCGTACGCAATAGGCTATAAGAGTATTCCTCTTTTAAGCATGAAGCTGTAGATTGGCGTATCAAATATGTAATATTATCGTTCCACATTTTATTCAAAAAACTATCCGCAAATTTACTTGAAACATCCGCGCAGGGATTTAGTTATCGGCTCCTAATGGCCTGGGTGATAGTGAAAATGTAATGTAATGAAATGAAACTGTGCCTAAAACTATCTACATACTTACATAGGCCCTACTAGAACAGGAAATGGAAAACAACAAGAAGTTCCGTGACGAACTAAAGAGCCTACTTTTCTCAAAATGTAAGGTTCATGCCAATGATTGATCTATATGGATCTATCTAGAATAATGACGAAATTAAGTTGGTAATATCGAAATTTCTAATTAGTTCGAAATACTGATGTAGCCTAATAGAGAACTACAGTTGGCAGCCCTGATGACTGAATATATTCTTAGTTCCATCTCTTAAGGTACAAAATAAAAAAATTGGTTGAAGTCCAATGGATAGCATGGACGTTACATGCAGTTATACATTGGATCTAACAGCGCGCGTAAAATCATGTTAGCAACAATGTCATGCATGTATTGGTCAGCAAAAAAATCTGAAATAATATGATCTATTGTTGTGCCAGTTTTGAATGAAATCCATTAGTTAGTATAGAAATTACATGCATTTTAAAATTGGACCTATCAGCAGGCTTAGAATCATGTTGGGAGCACTGACGTATACTGGTTACTCCAAACTAATCTAGAATGCCAGGTACTATTCGTGTGCAAAGTTTAGAGCTATTGGCTTGCATACTTTCTGATATATTGATATTAGGGTACAATAATAGAGACAGCATTTATTAACAGTTGGCAGCCCTGGTTACTCTTAAGAATCGGCATAGTCATATCTGTTATGGTACACATAGCACACATGAAATTTGGTTGAAATCCAAATGATAGTATAGAAGTTACATGTGTTTAAAGTTGGACCTCTCAGCAGTCTTAGAATCTTGTTGGTAGCACTGACGTATATATGTTACTCCAAATTAATAAAGAAAGTCAGGTACTATACGTGTGCTTAGTTTAAAGCTGTCGACTTGCATACTTTCTGTTATATGAGTATTTGGATAAAACAAATTGAGAGCATTTATTAACAGTTGGCAGCCCTGGTGGCTCTTAAGAATACGCTCAGTCATATATGTTTATATACACATAGCACATACGAAATTTGGTTGAATTCCAATTGAGATTGTAGAAGTTATATGCATTTAAAAATTGGACCTATCGGCAGGCTTATAATCATTTTGGCTACACTGACATGTACGGCCTCCTGGAAATTAAACTGCAATAGTATTATCTATACGTGTGCCAGTTTTGAAATAGCTCCCATTCATACCTTCCAAGATCTCCAACATGGAGTCCAAATTTCAATTGCGATTTTTCAGCAGTTGGTAGCACTGACATCATTTTCAAATATGGGCTTGAGATATTCAGGTATAGATCTTTACAACTACCAAATTTTGTTTCGATTGCTTCAGCCGTTTAGGAGTTGATAGGGGGGGGGAACACACACAGTCAGACAGCCAGCCAGACAGACAGACAGACAGACAGACAGAGGGACAGACAGACACACATTGCCCGATCTCATAAGTCTACTTTTTCCTCATTTTTGCAAAATGTGAAAAGTAGGCTAAAAATACGAATAAGGGAAACAAAAGACAGGAGGAAAGGAAATGTCCTCAACCCTAGAAGAATGAGAATCAAGGGAAGAAAGGAGAGCAGGAAAGGCAGATAGGATATGTAAAGGGAGACGGGACCGCCCCAAAGTCCTCGGGTTAGCCAACTCCCGAACTCACCAGATGTGAACCCTTGAGGTGTAGCACAATCCAGGGTGCACCATAAGTGGTGGGGCTACACACACCCTGCCTCCTTTAGGGCCTTGAGAAGAAGGCAGGAGATACAATGAAAATACAACAAGACGTCTGACCCCTCAAAGAATGAGGGATCAGGAAAGACGAGACAAGGGCCAATTAAGGCGGGAAAGTGAAAGACTCCCTAGGCCTCGGATACCCTGATACCGTCGGGGTCGGAAGGGAACAAGAGTTGACCAAGGGAGGTCGAGAGTAAAGATAACAGAGAGGAGCCCAGCACAAGTAAGTGGAAGCAATGCCGGACGCAGTTGGGCCCCGTGTTCGCCAACCCACTTCCCACAAGTTGTGAGCCCCTGGGGGGACTATTGTTGGTCTAACATAGTAATGTATAACTTAATAGAAAAGCTCAAGTCTTACACTACAGTTATGATCGTTTCAAGTGGAGCTATTCTCTATCGGGATTGTTTTTAGTTATGCCGGAGGTGCTGAATTCGATTCACTTGTATACCAAGAAATTGAGTTCTGATCTGAGGGCTCAAGTCTGTGAGGATAAATGGGCAGTGTTGGTTCCATTCACACCTCAGCTATCCTAGAACAGGTTTTTCGTCGTTTCGCATGCCTACTCCAACAAGAAATAGACCACATCAACGTCCTTCCCAATCCTAGACTCAAATACAAGTTCAAACACTAGCACAGATATCACAGATGTATTATTACATGTATATTTTTTCTCTTCCTGCGTTATGCCCACTTAAAGAATGCGTTTGTACGTGTTAACTTGGGTTGAAGCTTTTCCTTCCTCTTCTTCCCCTCCCAGAATCTCATCATGAACTCGCTATGGTGTTTCTTGGGTTCTACTGTCAATTGTTTTCGAGTCGTCGTTTTAGCTTTCTCCGTGAAAGAGTGTTTTGCAACTAGAGTTCCAAAGACCTTGCGATTCCTGTTGGTATCTTCTGTGATGTTTATTTCTTTTAAGTTCTGTTCGATTTCTTCTAACCAACTGATTTTGACTTTCTTTGAATTTATTGTATCAAGCTGTAATAATACATTTATTCAGCACAATGTGCAAAGTCCGTACCGGTATATTACATGATACGAAACTCATGAAGAGCAAAATTAAGTGAGTGAAATAAATAAATCTAATATATATAATCCAAAGTTGACTCATCAACGCAGGGCTCAAACCACCAGACCTAGAAAGCTGAAAGTTTGCATGTTGGTTGATCCGAGGTTGTAGAGGCTCACTAAGAAACGGTTTTTGTAAATTCAATTTGTAAGTGAGTTTTTTCTGTCCTTTAACACCGATAATCCAAAATTGACTCATCAACGCAGGGCTCAAACCACTAGACCTAGAAAGCTGAAAGTTTGCATGTTGGTTGATCCGAGGTTGTAGAAGCTCACTAAGAAACGGTTTTTAAAAATTCAATTTGTAATTGAGTTTTTCGGGCCCTTTAACACTGAGCTTGGACAAAAGGCACAACGACCGGATTTAGCTCATTTTAAGCCGCCATGTACGAGAAACAATACTCGGAGGTCCTGTAGGGACCCCGAAACAACCTTTTTAAGGTCCTAAAATGAACGGTTTCGGAGATATTCCCAAAAAACTGTGTTCCCTCTGAGAAACAGATCAACGTTGCTATGGCAACCGCTGCAATTTCGCAGACGGGGATAGTTTTCTGGCAATATCTCGAAAACCGTTCGTTTTAGGGCCTTAAAACGCGGGCTTCGGTTCCAAACCACGAACATTGCTCCTCGCATTGATACGCGTAAAATGAGTTATATCCCATATTTATGCGACCAAATCGACTTGGAAAGTCTCATCTATCATACTCAAATATAATAATGAGACGGAGTTTGTCTGTCTGTCTGTCTGTCGTCCTGTTACTCAATCACGCAAGAACCGCTGGTCCAATTGAAATGAAATTTTGCATGGATGAAGCTTATTTACCAGGTTTACATATAGGCTACTTTTGATTTCGATATTTTGCACTATTTAAAAATGGCAACCATTTTAGTGACGTCACTACAGCCTTTGGTTTCAAAATTTCATATTTCCATTTCAAATAAAAAGAGAACGCTATGAAATAGGAAACTTTTGATGGCACATACGAGCTTAAAATGTAATGTTCTATCCGAAAGGTCCTTATTACTTTTCGTGTATCTCCAACGGTTAGCGAGTAAAAACTAAATATGTGCTATAAAACACGGTCAACGCCGAGCGATGTTAGTCTATGTTAGTCTCTACATGAACTGTTTTATTTATAGAGGTAGTTTGTGGGGTCCAAAACGAGACGTGATTTTGAGTCTAATTTTATACTCTTTATGCCGGTTATTGTATGTGAGTATTTGGATCTTAACTCTGTTTCACAATGTTATAGTGCATTCTACTTTGCACGGTATGCTTTCATCCTTTTTATCGATGTGTATTTTGTTAACTGAATATTTCTGTTGGCCAATATTTATCTGCTTTTTGTCGTTTTTTACCATGATCAGAAACCCAAATTCACAGACGAATGTGTCAGTTTATTTAGTGTTCATATCAATCTTACTGCAGAACCGGGCAAATTTATTTCAATAAAGTTGTATTTTGCCTTTCACGGCCAATAAAGAAAACCCGCACAAAACACGGCGTAAACCTAGAAAATTTGCTGAGTTTTAATTGCTTAGCCCTGAAATTCAATATACAATCATTTTGAAAGCCTTTATAGGGAGGTGAAAGACTGGTTAAGCGTTTAGCTCTGGCAATAAAATAGCGGATATGTTATAAATAAGAATTGAACTGTCGCGAAGTTTGCTACTCCTTTGGTAGTCCGCAAATAGACCACAAGAACCTGCTGATGAACCATCTCGGAGTTACTAGGCGTAATCTCGCACAAGACATGGCATAAACTTAGAAAATGTTTCTGTGATTAATTTGTTCTTGTTATTATTAGGCCTACTTGGGATGATTGAAGTTTGTTCCGTTACTGTTACTCTTTATCATGACATGGTACTGCCCCCGTAAATTGAATTATATTGAGACCACGGTGGCTGTATTGGCAAATGTGAAGAAAGTTATGGCTGTCATAGTTGTGACGTGGATATTCATGACGTAGGCACGGATGACGCAGACTTTATGCAAGTAGGCTGCTTGAGTTGAGATTCTTGGTGACGTCATGATTTTGTTCGAGAAAGATCTGAGATTTACGACGCAGTCGCAGGGAAACGTGGAAGTGTGCTAAGGAAGAAGTTACGCTATTGGAGGAGAGACTCGAACCAATGAATGATAGTTTGGAGGGAGACGGAGATTACTGAAACTACCTTATTTAATTACTTTTGGAATGCAGAATTGTGGAAATCCATTTTCAGTTATGGCATTGATCTGGAATTTAGAAGAAATTAATTTTGAGTTTTTGAAATTTGAAAATCCGTCAAGTATTGCCAAAGTTAGAACTTCTAGCTATGACGGAGGAACAAGCTATGGAAGGGATGGATACGCCCCTTAATAAGTTGATAAAAGGTCTTGCACAGCAGTGAGAAGCTCTCATATCTCATAGATATCTCATGTGTCTCATTTTCGTGTCTTATAGTCGCATATGGTCAGACTTCGAGTGAATTACAGTGAAGCAAGTCGTCATTAGAACGTGTGGTAGAGCCACCGCATCGAACAAGCTTCGAGCCTGCACGCAGTTCAATTTTACGGTGATTGAAACTAGGCGAAGTTGAAACGCACACATTAACGAGTCTACAAGATTATACACCAACAGTTAGCTAATGCCTGTATGCTAATTCTATTGTGCATTACAGTATTAAAGTGTGTAGTAAAGTTGAACATTTTCACGATTATAATTTGGAAGATATTGGCATTTTAAGACGGCAGACAAAAGTGATTTTCTCGCCACCTGAGAAGCACTTTTATAACACCACATTCTACGCTACGGCTGACACGTGTATTGCAACTGTGATACTGAAGATTGCATTTGGTGATACAACGCTACATTCTAATATGGAACAGTATAATCAGGCAGTACTTTCAACTATGATTACAACAGAAGTGGAGATGGAAGGCTAAACCTTAAATGCAATTGGGACATATATCAATGGAGTGAAATAGCAGCATGGAACTTCGCTAATCGTCTTTCCACAAAAGCGAGCATGTAGTGAACATCCAACTACACTCATGCATCGTAGTCCAACGCTGAATTATATCAAATGGCAGTGGAAATATTTTCATACTCCACGATTATGAACATTTCTGCGGAAATAATTGCAATAAACTTCATGGCGAATTTCTACCAGAACTTCAGGGAACTATCAAGAGAGGCCAGGGTGGACCCGGCTCACAAAGAAGAGTTTTGCCAGAACTTCAGGGAACTATCAAGAGAGGCCAGGGTGGACCCGGCTCACAAAGAAGAGTTTTGCCAGAACTTCAGGGAACTTTCAAGAGAGGCCAGGGTGGACCCGGCTCACAAAGAAGAGTTTTGCCAGAAGGATGTCTATCGTCTACACGGAGCAGTGCAATTTCCGGAGGAGGAAGCAGTTCTATTCTCCGAGAGCGCTGGTTCCAGGTTCGAGGTCGGAGCACATCTTTACGCTGGTAAAATGGAACCATCAGCAGTCTTCTTTGGAAACTTTCCTCTAGAACTTCAATCAACAGATAAGGTAGTCGTGAACGTTTCTTGTTTTATTTGAGCCATTTAGCGATATCTGAGCAACCATTTTTACCATATTTTTTGTCTTACATATTTTGCCCCATATTCTTGCTTGATATTTCTGTACTCAGTACACTTTGATGATTGATGCCTTTTTCGACGATTTATTAAGACATTTTTATGTCATTGGCATATTTAAATAATTTTGGATCAGTTGAGACTGATAATATATTCTTTCAATAATTTGCATATTTTTGTAGTCACGATTTGACTGTAAACTTAATGATTTTCTATGGCAGATTTGAATTCAGACAGCGTGTCATTTTATTAAGTAATTCTATTCAGTAAATTACTTTGACCAATTTTCTGTCATCCTCAAGAAAGAAGAATAATTAAAAGATTTTAGAGCGTTAAAATCTATTACTGTATCGACGATCTTGGAAATACTAGTCGTTTTATGAACATGATTGCAACATATACATTTATCGTCAGTTCTGAAATACCATTGCATTATAGACAATTTTATGAAATACGAACTTTGATTACGATTTATTGAGTACACAATAGTAATGAACATTTGATAGGAGTTTTTCTCAATTCTAGATTGGAACAATAATGTTTGCATTCCACAGTCTAATTGTATTCTATTCGATTATTTATGCAGTTTAGATGAACTTTGATTGAAGATAGTATTTTTATACTGCGTTACTTTGAAGATATTAATCTCAATTTTGATAGACCAGGGAGGCGTGTATAATCGTATTTGCTATTAAATTTATTTGTGATTGGCAAATTTTTACTTCATATCGATTCATGAATGAAACCCACGAAGGTTAAATATAGTAACAGTTTTGAAACAATTAATGAATATAAGAATTTTTAAGTAGGAACTATGGATGTATAATCGTTAGTTCAGTGGACGTGTAAAAGTCGCTGATGAATAATGCCCTTGAATAAGTGAAGGAGGTTCCCACAGTAATTAATGATGTTGAAGAATTTGTAAGTGGAGGTTTTGTATGTATTGTGGAAGATTTTGATGCCATATATATTGAGATATATGATGAATTCTGGGCCTAATTTTGTGCAGTTTTGTACGTTTTGAGCGAGGTATTTTTCCGCTGAGTGTATTGTCCAGGTCCTTTGAAAATTAATCATGTGAAGTTACTGTTATAATTAACAAGAGTGCTTAATTAATTTGAGATAACGATTTTGAATGGAGGTTACCGTCACAAATAATAATAATAATAATTATTAAACCTTATTAAACCTGAATATAACATTTAAATATAACTAACCTTCATTGGTCGATTATATCAACACGATTTAAGTAATTATAAACCGGATAGACGTGTGGTTAAATGTATTTCTAAAATAAATAATAATATAAATATTGTAGATAATTATGTAAATATCTTTAATAATAATTTGATATGAAACGGGATTAATATTAGGCGTGTATAAATTTTCAATTGTCGTTTGACAATATTATAAACAATTTAATTGTTATAAATAATTAATGAGCTTTTGATATTAACATTAAGCGTTTTGTCATTATACTTTAAACAACGCTAATTATACATGTGGATTATATAATTAAACAAGGTTTGGGATTATTAGAGTAATCCAGTGATATTTGGATGGAGCATTTAAAAGATTTGCGTGATAATATTTGAGTTGAGTTGAGGACATTTAAAGTGTTTTGAGAAGGAGCTAGGCTCTGATGTAACTAGCACATGCTAACGTTGGCTGGACAGGTGAGTCCATTTGACGAGGTTGGCATGCGACATGATGCAGGGTGTATCGCAGCTGGCCAGACAACTGGTTGTTAGAGGCCAAGGTCGACTACATAGTAGCCTTGCGGCTATAAATAATAGTGTGATGTTTATTAAAAGGAAAACAATTGCTATATGTCTCGTCCCAACTCCCTTATCCATTCCAAGTGTATTATAATTATTACGTTCTTTTGGAGCTAGAAAGCTGAAATTTTGTATGCAAAGTCTACAAGTCCTACAGGAGGACATGATTATATTGAAAATGGCTTCTGATTGCCACGTGTATTTTGTTGAATTTTTGTTAAAATGATTCCCTTTATGTGAAATAAATTATTGTACAGTTTAAAGTTTCTTGTCTTCGTTTTGGTTCATTTTAAATATCATGGTGGAGGTTATTGTGGGGGCATACTTTAAGTGATCCAGTTGACAACCCAGACCCGAGATTAATTTGAAGAGGTAAGTAAAGGTAAGTATGAACCCCCGTATATTTTGGTGTGTTCCACAATAATTTCTTGTTAACTACTGTGCTCTAATCTCGGTAGTATCTGTCAGTGCCATTTTCATTGATGTAGCTGTGCCGGTGCGATTGATTATTGGCAATCCGATTGAGGGGGCGGATATCTGACAGCCTACTATCCGGATTATTGGGGACAGTACGCAGTTTCCGCAATATTACTTATTGCGGATATGATAATTGCTATCAAGTTTGATGTATTTTTAGCATAATATTTAAATGTTAAAATATAGTATGAAGACGTTAAACGATAGATGTTCAATATTTAAGACAGGTTACTTAACTTTAACTACATAGAAGCTGATATTTATTTCCAATATATAAACGCACTTTCTCACCTACAAAGGGTAGGCAGACAGGCTTTTCTCCGGGTACTCCGGTTTTCCCTGTCACAATTTCATTCCAGCAACAATCTCCACTATCATTTCATTTCATCTGTCATTCATTTAATCATTGCCCCAGGGAAGTGCGACAGGCTTTGGCAGCCGCCACAGTTCATATCCTCGCTGCTAGATGGAGGTTTCATTCATTCCATTCCCTGACCCGGTCGGTCGACTGAAAGCAGGCTGAGGATTTTCACTTTCCTACCTCTGATTAATAATTAGGTGAGTGAAAATGCATGTAGTCTACACATGTAGTTGGTAACATGGAAATAACGTAACTACGTTACGAATGTGTGATTATATAATTATATTAATGATTTAGGCCAGCAAGTACTAAAAGCAGTTCGAAGAACGGGTACTTCAGCTAGTATTTGTATATAAATAAATAGATACATAAATATTACATCAATCATTCAATCAATCTATGTATCTATTTCAGAAAGTATATACTGTATATATATAATGTAAAAACTTACTCCGTCGATATGAAGTTTTGAAGCCATTTTTTTCAGTTTTGCCTGTACACACGATCAATTTATTTTATTCAGTCGGTCAACACGCTTTTTGCCAAATTTGATTAGGCGCGGTAACTATATTTATAATAGGCTACAATATTCCCGAAAAATATTAAATATTAAATATAATAATAACACATGTAATGTTTTTCAGGTATCGTGTTTTATATCCTACATATACAGTAGTTACTCCGCCTAATTAAATTTGGCAAAAAGCGTGTTAATAAACTGAAAATTATAAATTAATTGTAGCCCTGCCGATTCATTGATATAGAGACCAGGGTTAGGAAGCAGTGTGAATGCTGGAACATTATGATCCTCTGTGAGGGCAAGTTAACTTGAAATTTGTGTTGGTGTTCTTGTGATGCTCTCACCGTAATCCGATAGACTGTGACTTTACACTTTGTTAGAAGATAAAAGCAATTTCTCGTCGAGCGCCAGTTCCTTACGGGTTATCGGGTTACTCAGGCGTATTTCCTTCCTTCCTTCCTGCCTTAAAGTTACATTGCACTCTGGATTGGATACGTTTGTGATACAAGAAACCGCTTGTTATTCGTCTGGTATTTGACCCCTCCTATTAGTGGTTTTCTGTGGTTCCCCCAATGTTATTGCGGTTTATTGGTACACAGTTATAAAAAATTATCAGTTTCAAATCCAATCCCAAATTATATAATGAATATAAATATTTAAGTCTCAACTTTATTTGGAATCTTTGCTAAAATCAAGTGTTGTGTAAAAATACAGACACTTTGTGTAATATATTTCGCAATGATACAGTGTTGGATCTCATACTTATATATGTTTCATCTGAGGAAGGATTTGCAAACTAATTTGAATAATATTGAGATTATACAAAACAGGGCTCTTAAGGTCAATGTATGGATTTCATCGTCTATACCCTCGCTGTAAAATGTACACTGAAACTAATATATTGTCTTTGAAACTGCTTGTACCTTTCAATACCACTTTAGTTATTTATAAAACTTTGCATATCCTCGTGATCACTAACATTACATTCTATTTCGTTAATGAAATTCACATCCACTGCTCATAACAAAAGAAAAGTTGCATGTAGTCAGCAATAGAACGACTAAATTTGGAGTCAATGCACTGCAGCACTCGCTCATCCCTGTATACAACCATGATCCAGCGAGAATCACTAAAATTGATCCATTTGGTAAAACGTTGATTAGGTACTATTTATAGACTCTGAATGTATAATAATTTACTTTTGTGATACCACATTCTTTCAAATACATTTTCCATGTGTTTTTACGTTTACCATTATTAATTTTATTATAGTCTACCTTCAAAGCATCTTCAAAAAATGTTTGTTTGCTTACACCCTTATTTTCTTCTTCTTCTTCTCTTCTTCTTCTTCTTTCCGATGAGGCCTCCTAGGGACCACGTGCCAATTTCAACTCTTCACACTTTGTTGTTTTCTCTTCCGTTCCCTCCAGTACTCCTTCATCCGTTCACTATGCTGCTTCTTTCTGTCCTCGGACCACTTCACACCAGGTTTCTTTGGCAATCTTCCTTGGAATCCTTTAATACTTAATACTCTGTTTCAGAAGGTCTCTCTGTTGACCGTTTCTTCTTCACTTATATTATGTCTTACTAAATCTTTCTTTACTTCTTGAACCCAGCTAGTTGTTGCCCTTTTCTCCCAAAGGTACTTGAATATCCTTTTTGTTAATCTGGAATCATCCATTCTGCAAATATGTCCAAAATATTGCAATCTCCTTTTTCTTATCGTTTCTGTTATATTTTCTATGTTCCTGTATATTTCATCATTAGATCTTAATTCCCATACTTCTGCTGTTTTCACTGGGCCTAAAATTTTCCTCATGATTCTCCTTTCTAGTACTTCAAGTTTATCTAATCTATAGCTTAGTACCAGACATTCACTTGCGTATAGGCATTCCGGTTTCACCACTGAAGTGTAGTGCCTTATTTTAAGATTTTTAGATAAGCACTTTTTGTTATAAAAATTCTTAGTGATACCATATGCTCTTTCCATCTTGTGTACCCTTTCTTCTACCGAAGATTTTTCTAAACCATTTTCATGAATTATTCCTCCCAGATATTTGAATTTCTTTACTTTTTCCACTGGGCCAATATCTGTTTCCAAATATTTTGAAGCGTTCTTGATGTTTGTAATAAATTTAGTTTTTTCTACGGAGATTCTCAAACCTGTCTTGTTGGCTATTTCTTCCATGAGATTGACTTGTGTTGTTTCACTTGTTAGGTTTTCTGACAATATAGCAAAATCGTCTGAAAATGCTAGGCAACTTATTTCTATGCCTTTGTTTCTTCTCCCCAAATTTACTGGGGAAATGTTATGTTCTTTTAGCTTTAAATTCCAAATTCTTATAATTTCCTTAAAACACAGTTGAACAGAAGGGGTGATAAACCATCACCTTGCCGTACACCTGTATTTATCTTAATAGATTTTGATATCACCCATAAATTTTACTCTTGAAATCGTGTCAGTAAGGGTTTCACGTATTAGGTTTGCCAATTTAGTTTTCACTCCAAATCCACGAATTGTTTTATCTATGGTTTCTCTATCAACCGAGTCAAAGGCCTTTTTAAAATCTACAAAAGTCACAACCATGTCCTTTAAATTCAGTATCCTATGGCGAATTATGGATTTTAAGTTAAATATTTGTTCTGAACAAGATCTACCTTTTCGAAATCCAGCTTGATACTCGCCCATTTGCTTGTCAAGTGATGTTTCTACTCTATTCAGCAATATTCTTGAAAATACCTTGTATGCAATTTGAAGAAGAGAGATGCTTCTATAGTTATCAACGTTTTGTTTGTCCCCTTTTTTATGCAATGGGTGTATTAGAGCCACTTTCCATTCCTCTGGAATCCTCTCTGTTCTCCAAATATCTTCAAAGATTAACTGCAGCTCTTCAATGATTTTTGATTGAGACCATTTCAAAAGTTCAGCTGTTATAGAGTCCTCTCCGCTAGCTTTATTATTTTTTAGATTGTTAATTGCTTCTTTAATTTCTTCAGAAATGGGTGGTATATCTTCTTCCAGATTTTCTGTTGCTTGTGAGAATTCCAACTTATGATCTGGTTCAGGGCAGTTTAAAAGTTGATCAAAGTGCTTCGCAAGTATTTCACAGTTCTCAACATTGCTTAGGTCAAGTATACCATTTTCATCTTTAAAGCATATGCTAGGCATTTGATACCCCTTTAATTGACTCTTAAAAGTCTGATAGAAGTTTCGAGAGTTATTTTTAACAAAGCTGTCTTGCAGGTCAGTAAGTTGTGATTTTTCGAATGATCTTTTAACTCCCCTTATTATTCTAGCAGTGTCTTTCCTTTGCTGTTTGAATTGGTCATAAAGTTCCGTCTTTCCAGAGAATTTCCACTTTTTCCATTGTTTTGTTCTCTCTTGTATCGTATCTTCACATATTTGATTCCACCAAGTTTTCTTCTTAGGTTTGGCTAGCCCAAACGTCTTCTGCACTGCGTTGGTTATTTCTTTAGATAAATCTTGCCACTTCCCATGATGAGTTACTTTTATTTCTTCCTGAAATGTTTCTTTAATTATATTGTGAAACAATTTCCTATATTCGTCACATTGTAAGTGAAAGTAAGATGTGTCAAAGGCACCGCTTGGAATAAACTTCAATTGCACATTCTATATTCGAAATGTATTATATTAATCCTTTGTGTAGTTATTCCGTCATCTATGTAATGAACTATTAACTGTTCCCCATGACAGAGCTCTGCTCTTGGCAATCCTTTCCTAGACAAATACATAAATAAATAAATAAATAAAAAATAAAAATAAAAAAAAAAAATAATAACATTCCTCCATGATGCAAAGGAGGACAAAATACGAAATGAAGTCATACGAACAAAAGCTCGAATTCAATAATAATCCGTACGAGATGAAAATATGTTTCGAGCATGTTAGGGGAATGGAGAAAGGAAATGTGTCAAGAAAAGGTGGAAGCAGAAGAAACTGGTACATCCATAAGGAACTTAAAACATACCTTCATTTCTTTGCATAATATTCAAGCAAGTTTCAAAATATTTTTTATTTTGCTTTCAGAGTACTGTGCAAATAATTTCCTCCAGTATGCACGCAGGACATTTCAAATGGAGGAAGCTGTAAAACTTACGCTTCAGCGCATTAATCTATCAAAGAACTTAGCATCGTTTTTAGATTTTGCCAGTATTTCTCAGTTCCATTCCTAGTCAAAGACGTTAACAATTTAATATTGCGGTTGTGCTTAATGCCCAAACTGAGTGCATTGTAGAAAGAGCGAGAGAGTTACTTTATTTGGCGGTCCTTCTTTCAATAATCAAGTACATTGACAGTTGGTCGATAACATCCTGAGATAATGATTGTTTTATTTAATAGAATGTTCACCCAACATATTGAATGTTTGAAGCTTTGGAAGCTTATGCATTGAATATAGTAAGTCTCTTGACAAGTTCCGCCATTAGCATTAGACATAATCCCAATGTATCGATTTTAATGTTTCATATTGTCAAGATGACGCTTGTATCTAATAGTCAACCTGATAGTCTTGAGACTAGATCAGTGTAGTCTCTCTTATGTGATTGATATCTCACCAATTTTCGGGGCAGTTGCTCTAATGCATCTTTAGTTATTGATATAGTTATTACAATTACCTGCACGACCAACATCCTGTGAATGTGAGACGAATTAAAGTGCATTTGAGCAAAGTATGGCTCTAATAACTATCTATTCGATTGCCAAATTTCGTTATTGCTCAATTGATTCCCAAGTTATTAATTTTCATTCATTATATATTCAATACGGTGACTGCGCATTACGTTCTTTCGTATTATTCTAAACCAAAAGAACAAAGTGATTAAAGTTTGATCACTTTAATAGTGTTCGCCATGCCACATTTTGTGGCAAATTCTTACTACAAACTTAGTTACCAATTTAAAATATGTAAATTATATGTATGTCCGCATTATTGAAATGTATAAAATTCAAGAAATTTTGACTTGAGCAAAGTGAGTAACACACAGAAGATCATTTTACCTAGAGTCGTCATTATAGCATTATTAATTGCTGAGTTATAGAGTTTAATCTATTATATATAATCCAAAATTGACTCATCACCGCAGGGCTCAAACCACTAGACCTAGAAAGCTGAAATTTTGCATGTTGGTTGATCCGAGTATGTAGAGGCTCACTAAAAAACGGTTTTTGACAATTCAATTTGTAAGTGACTTTTTTCGGCCCTTTGGCATTGACCATCCAAAATTGACTCATCGACGCAGGGCTCAAACCACTAGACCTAGAAAGCTGAAATTTTGCATGTTGGTTGATCCGAGTATGTAGAGGCACACTAAGAAACGGTCTTAGAAAATTCAATTTGTAAGTGACATTTTTCGGCCCTTTGGCACTGAGCAAGGACAGTCGGTACAAAGGTCGGATTTAACTAATTTTAAGCCGCCAGATACGAGAAACAATACTCGGAGGTCCTGTAGGGAGCCCGAAACACAATATTTAAGTTCCTAAAATGAACGGTTTCGGAGATATTCCCAAATAACTGTGTTCCCTCTGAGAAACAGATCAACGTTACTATGGCAACCGCTGAAATTTCCCAGACCGGGGATAGTTTTCAGGCAATATCTCGAAAACCGTTCGTTTTAGGGCCTTAAATCGCGCGGTTCACCACGAACATTGCTCCTCGCATTGATACTCGCAAGAAGAGCTATATTCCATATTTCTACGAGCAAATCGATTTGGAAAGTCTCATCTTCTATCTATTATATAAAACAAAGTGTCCTGACTGACTGACTGACTGACTGACTCATCATCGCCCAGCCAAAACTACTAAAGTTAGAAACATGAAATTTTGGGGATATGTTCTTTGTAAGTCAAAAACGCCCACTAAGGAAGGATTTTTGGATATTCATGTTCTAAAGGGGTATTAAGGGGATACAACTGATTTCATTGAATAACAATATCTCCGGCTTGGTGTCATTGAGGGATGTGATACTCGGCATAAAAACTCATCATTAAAAATAAGAAGACACGTGTCTGAGCGTTTCTCGATGTGGTGTATATTATGAGGTATAAGGGGTGAAAAGTGGGGGTTGAAGGATTCCTAACGTAGCTTGTATCTCTTAAACGACATAGCCGAGGAGTTTGAAACTCAGCGGAAAAAAATCAGCTTAAAAATAAGTAAATAGGTGTTTGACCATTTTTTCATAAATCCAATTTAAGGGGCCCATAGGGAGGGGTGAAATTCTGAAAGAAGAAAATTGAAAGAAAAAGTCCTGACTCACTCACCATCGCCCAGCCAAAATTTTTGAAGTTAGAAACATGACATTTCGGGGATATGATCATTGTATGTCAAACCGTCCACTAAGCGAGGATTTTCGGATATTCAGGTTCTAAAGTGGTCTTAAGGGGTTAAACCTGCATTTAATTGAATAACATTAACTCCCGATGGTTTCATTGGGGGATGTGATACTCGGCATATAAACTCATCATTAAAAATAAGAAGATATGTATTTGAGGGTTTTTCGATGTGGTGTATATTATGAGGTGAAAGGGGTGAAAAGTTGAAGGATTCCTAACAGAGCGTTATCTCTTAAACGACATAGGCGAGGAGTTTGAAACTCAGCGGGAAAAAAATCAGCTTAAAAGATACCGTAAGTAAATATGTGTTCGACCGTTTTTTTATAAATCCAATTTAAGGGACCCATGGGGAGGGGTGAAATTCTGAAAAAAAAAACAGGAAATAAAGTGTCCTGATTGACTCACTCACTCACTCTTCAAACTCAGGGAGAGAAAACAGCTTAAAAATAAGTAAATAATTGTTAGACAGTTTTTTTTTCATAGATCAAATTTCAGGGGTTCATGGGGAGGGGTGAAATTCCGAAAAGAAAATCAAAAATGAAAGAAAATGACCTGACTCACTCACCCACTCGTCATTGCCCAGCCAAAATTATTGAAGTTAGAAACATGACATCTTGGGGATATGTTCGTTGTATGTCAAAACCGTACACTAAGGGAGGATTTTCGGATATTCAGGTTCTAAAGGGGTCTTAAGGGGGTTAAACCTGCATTTTATTGAATAACAATATCTCACGAGTGGTTTCATTTGTGGATGTGACACTAGGCATATAAACTAATCATTAAAAATAAGCAGATATGTGTCTAAGGGTTTATCGATGTTGTGTATATTATGAAGTGAAAGGGGTGAAATTTAGGGGTTGAAGGATTCGTAACGGAGCGTGTATCTCTTAAACGACATAGGCGAGAAGTTTGAAATTCAGCGAAATAAACAGCTTTAAATGTAAGTTAATTGGTGTTCAACCGTTTTTTCATAAATCCAATTTAAGGGGCCCTTGGAGAGGGGTGAAATTCTGGGGAAAAAAACAGGAAAGAAAGTGTTCTAACTGTTTAACTCACTCACTCATCAAACTCAGGGGGGAAGAACAGCTTAAATATCAGTAAATAGGTGTTCGAACGTTTTTTTTTTTCATTAATCCAATTTAAGGGGTCCATGCGAGGGGTGAATTTCTGAGAAATAAATGAAAGAAAATATCCTGACTGACTGACGCACTCATCATCGCCCAGCCAAAATTATTGAAGTTAGAAACATGAAATTTTGGGGTTATGTTCGTTTTATGTCGAAAACGTCCACCAAGGAAGGATTTTTGGATATTCAGGTTCTAAAGGGGTGTTAAGGGGGTAGACCTGCACTTAATTGAATAACAATATCTCCCGATTGGTTTCCTTGGGGGATGCGATACTCGGCATATAAACTCATCATCAAGAATAGGAAGACACATGTCTGAGGGTTTTTCGATGTTGTGTATATTATGAGGTGTATGTGTGAAAAGTGGGGGTTGAAGGATTCCTAACGGAGCAAGTATCTTTTAAAAGACAGAGGCATAAAATATGAAACTCAGGGCGAAAAATCAGCTTGAAAAATAAGTAAATAGGTGGTCGATCGTGTTTTTATAAATCACATTTAAGGGGCTCATGGGGAGGGGTGAAATTCTGGGGAAAGAAGTCCACTAAGGAAGCCAAACCTATTGCAGTTAGAAACTTGAAATTTTGGGGATATGTTCGTTGTATGTCGAAAACGTCCACTAAGGATGGATTTTTGGATATTCATGTTCTGAAGGGGTGTTAAGGGGGTTAAACTTGCATTTCATTGATTAACAATATCTCACGGGTTGTTTCATTTGGGGATGTGATATTCGGCATGTAAATTAATCAATAAAAATAAGCAGACAAATGTCTAAGGGTTTATCGATATGGTGTATATGATGAGGTGAAAGGGGTGAAAATTGGGGGTTGAAGGATTCTTAACGAAGCGTGTATCTCTTAAACGACATTAGCGAGAAGTTTGAATTTCAGCGGGGAAAAATCAGCTTAAAAAAATAAGTAAATAGGTTTTCGACCGATTTTTTCTTCTTCATAAATCCCATTTAAGGAGTTCATGGGGAGGGGTGAAGTTCTCAAAAATAAATGAATGAAAATGTCCTGACTTACTCACTCATCATCGCCCCGCCAAAATTATTGAAGTTAGAAACATGAAATTTTGGGGATATGTTCGTTGTATGTCCAAAACGTCCACTAAGGAAATATTTTTGGATATTCAGGTTCTAAAGGGGTGTTAATGGGGTAAACGTGCATTTCATTGAATAACAATATCTCACGAGTGGTTTCATTTGGGGATGTGGTACGTGGCATGTAAATTAATCATTAAAAATAAGCTGACACATGTCTAATGGTTTTTCGATGGGGTGTATATTATGAGTGAAAGGGGTGAAAATTGGGGGTTGAAGGATTCCTTATGGAGCGAGCATCTCTTAAACGACATAGGCGAGGAGTTTGAAACTCAGAGAAAAACAATCACCTTAATAATATATATATAAATAAATAATTAATTAAATAGGAGTTCGACCGGTTTTTTTTTCATAAATTCAATTTAAGGGACCCAAGGGGAGGGGTGAAATTCTGGAAGAAGATCGACCACTAAGGAAGGATTTTTGGATATTCACTCTCATCGACCAGTCAAAACTATTAAAGTTAGAAGAATGATATTTTGGGGATTTGTTTGTTGTGTGTCGAAAACGTCTACTAAGGAGGGATTTTTGGATATTCAGGTTCAAAAGGGGTGTTATCGGGGTTAAACCTGCATTTCATTGAATACAAATATGACACTACTATGACGCGAGTGAAGCCGCGGGTACCTGCTAGAATTGTATATATTACAGATAGCGGCTGCATGAAATTTTACTTTCATTTTAGCTTATAAAAACGTTAGTTAACTTTGTGAGCCTCTTGTTTGACACATTTTGTGTCAAATACTCAATCATACAGGTTTTCTTCTAACAAAAAGCAAAAACTAGGCTATACGAGATGTTCCGTTGAGAACTGAACGGTCTATTTTCAAAATATTTTAGTAAATGATCAAATGTAGCCATAAAGTTGGTACCAACTATTACTTATAGGTGGAAGCACTGAAAGCAGTACATATGTGTTACTTGTGTTTACTTTGTCCCTTAAGCGATTCGCCAACATCGTTTCAGCCCGTCACGAAGTAGCCAAACACAGCAGTTGTGTTAATTGCAATTGCAGTTGTCATCACTGGACAGCATAAAGCTATATAAATCATGTGTTGCTGGAGCGTAATTTGTCCGAATTGAGTATTTTGTGAGCTTCTTAGTTGTAGCCTGACTGTTAGATTGGTTCCACATAATACTAACGGTTCTCAGCACAGGGACGACTTTTAACTTTATAATTTGTGCATTGGTCGAGTGTTCAATATTCGTAAATAATTTGGCCATAAGAAGGTCAGTCGTTGGCGAGATTCTCAAAGGGAACTGTGAAGTTAGTAAAAATGACGGTTGGAAACACTGGAATTACTTGAAAAAAAAAATATATATATTTACAAATTGATTTTCAAACTTAGGTCAGTCGTTTGCGAATTACTTATGGGTAACCTTATAGTTGGTATATTCTATCATTAAAAGGCGGCAACAGTGATGTCAAAGAAAATTACAAGCAATGGGTGTCCGGAGCCTTTAGGCTACTACCACCACACAAAATTCACTTATCAGAGCAGTCGTCCCGATGTTTAATAGAGGCAGACAGAGAGACCAACAAGACAGACAAGCGCATAGCACCATGGTTGATATCATAATCACAGGGAAGAAAAACGATTATGGGATATGGAAAGAATATATTTCTTCAAAGAAATGTATTCAGCTGTAAAGAAAATAGATGAAAATCACTAATTGTGTCTACGAAGAGGCCCCATTTGTCGGGTATTCAGTTGACTTCAGTATCTAATCACGGTAGTCAATAGTTCTTTTCGATATTTAGGGTTGTCTTATCATCTAGTAAAACGATCTTAGCGTTACAATCCCTTAGTATGCCTTCCTTCGGAGGGGAAGTAAAGCCGGCGGTCCCATGTCATAGATTTATGGCATGTTAAAGAACCTTCCACTAATTGCACCTGTGTGAAGATAAATTGGATAGGTTAAGAATGTAAGCAACGCTCTTAGGTTTCTACGTTCGTTGCCAAGAGCCGACTGCGGTGGCGTCTAGTAGCTAAGTTCTGAACTTGGCCTAGTAGTCATTGACGGCGGCGCTTGGCGGCAAAAGTAGGAACTATTTGAAAAATTCTAAGTTGCAGTACTTTAATTAGAAAACAGATAACACACACTAATGCAGTCATCACAATTAACACCGGTTATCAGACAGACTCTACACACACCCACAGTACACGGGGCTACATGACCGCGTTGTCGCAGCCCCTAAACTTAAGAACCAACCAACCAACCAACCAACATTTACAACCTTCAGCCTAGAACTCATAAAATATGCCAATTGTATGTTGGCAATTATCTTAAACCTTCAATCCGGTTTACATTTAGTGTTGAGCACGAAGAATGTAAATAGGCATAATGAGTATATTTAAAGACTTCTCAGATTTACAATTTAAACTGATTAACTAGAAGTCAGAAACGAGTACCTTTTCATATGAACGCACATGGTGGCATCCTGTATGCTGAAACAATACATTTAATAGTGCTTATACTTTCACGACCTTCATCAAAGTAAAAGAATATTTTGTAATTTGTAATTTGCCGCCAATAAAATGTGCTACACAACATAGGCTCGCTGAATTCGTGTTTCGCGCTGGATTTCACAATCATTCACAGTCTATCGTTCTAGAAACGTGAAACTTAGAAAAGTTGTTCCTCGGATACATCATCATCAATAGAGATATTTAAGTTAAATTTTGGGAACTTTTTCCTTGCATGTGTAAATTGGTTAACCGACGATTCACCCTCTATTATGGAATGCGTTTTCAAAGAACAAATCACACATTTATCATGTTACATAGCTTACAATTCAGAGACTGTTGTGAATTGATTAAGAAATGATTCAAACAGAGGTTAAGTAAGATCAACCTGTTTTACTCAGGCAGCATTGACACAATAACAAAAGGAAAGCATAATAGGGCAACCATTCACCACCGGATCACGGGACCTTGCATCCAGCAAAGAAAATAATGGATGAGAGCAGGATAGAAACAATCCTCGTCACTCTCAAATTTGAGTTTCCAGGGAAAGAGTGATAATGCAGTGACGATGAAAGGAAGAAGTCGGTTAACCAATTTATATATACACGGCAAAAAATCCCAAAATTTAACTTTAAGATCTCTATGACTGCAGACATGTATTCGTGGAACAACCTTTCAAAGTTTCACTTTTCTAGAACGATAGACTGTGAATGTGAATCCACCGCGTAACACGAACTCAGCGAGCCTATGTTGTGTAGCACATTTTAGTGGCGAGAGTAATGGAGTGGTGGTGGTGGACTATCAATAATTAACTCGCTGGGGCACGCAACTCAGCATAACTTGGTGCCAGACTTGTCTTGATCATCCAAACTGCAGCAAATAAGATATTCGATGCGATAAGTGATCTCTCTGTGGGCATCGTAATATACTGTAGATATCCAAACAATAGCAAATACGATATTCGATGCGATGAATGATCTCCTTTTGGTCGTCTTAATGTATATCTTGCCCTTAAGTTCCTAACAACAGCAAGTAACATAATATCCGATGTGATAAATGATTTCCAAGTGGTCATTTTATGTAGATATTGCTGTGATGATCCTAACAAGAGGAAATAATATATTCGATGCGATAAATGATCTCCAAGTGGTCATCTTAATGTAGATGTTGCTCTGATGATCCTAACAAGAGGAAATAATATATCCGATGCGATACATTATCTCCATGGACCAGGGGTGTGTCAAGGGCCATACTAATTCATTCCCCATTAACGCCACTCCTATTGTACTCTACAATATACACTGCAGGCTCCTCTAAATTAGCTCATTTTTATTATAGCTTGTTCTAGAAGAATGTACTTTTGATTGTGACTAACTGGAGATAGCTGAAACAGACAGCTGCGTAAATATCTTATGCAACACTGTAGTTCAACAATCATATTCTGATATTGTAATCACTCATTCGCCAACTTGTTTTCAGCAATATTCTCATCATCTTATCTCTCGTTTTGATATAAATGTTTTCTACAGTAACCTCATTGGTCTTCACATTCATTTTATCTTTAACGACTGTTCTCCGTAATAAGAGTTACAGTATTTGTACACTAGTGTGCACAATTAAAGCAACAAAAATGACTTATTGCCCCCTGTGACCCATTAGATCAAAGTGATAGTGATGTATAAACAATTCTTGATGCGTATCTGCCCAACAGATGGCACACCTGTCTTCGTACAACCAGCGATACCGTTAGCAGGGCCGCCGACAGGATGTAAGGGCTCCTATGCAATGCCTTTCTTGCACCCCTCCCCCTTTGAATAGTTTTTAATTCCGAAAAGACAATGTAATTTTTCGAAAAGTGTCTGATGCCCAGTCATAATAAAAAGAAAAACAACAAATCATATTTCATAGATAACACTTCAGCATTATTTATGAAATATATTTTGCAAGGTCTACTAAACAGGTTGAGATTCTTTAGTAATTTTAATTTAGTTATTATGCATTTTGGTTAACCGACGATTCACCCTCTATTATGGAATGCGTTTTCAAAGAACAAATCACACATTTATCATGTTACATAGCTTACAATTCAGAGACTGTTGTGAATTGATTAAGAAATGATTCAAACAGAGGTTAAGTAAGATCAACCTGTTTTACTCAGGCAGCATTGACACAATAACAAAAGGAAAGCATAATAGGGCAACCATTCACCACAGGATCACGGGACCTTGCATCCAGCAAAGAAAATAACGGGTGAGAGCAGGGTAGAAAAAATCCTCGTCACTCTCAAATATGAGTTACCAGGGAAAGAGTGATAATGCAGTGACAGCCATTATGCACTGTTATATACAGAGAATTATCGAGAGTTATTATTACCAATAACTACAATACGTGTATGTTGTATATCTCCATTTTCAGTGTGACGTTTCTAGACAAATATACCAATTCCTACAAATTGGATTTTGCAAACATATTCACAAGTGTTAAGTTATTTTGAGTAAAAAACTTCTGAAAAAATTGAATATACTACATAAAAATCTTCATAACACAAAATCAACTCTGCTAGGAACATTAGCAAACTTATCTACACCTCATCATCAGACACATTAATATCACGGTGAATGGACAGCAAGGCAAGTCCATATAACAGTCTCTCGGATGTTGCAAACCTCAAGTATGTCTTTAAATGTCTTATTAATGTGGAAAAACTTCGTTCTGCAGACGTTGCAGAAACTGGCAAAATAGCTAATATCTTGAGAAGAATATGAATGATGGGGAAATGGTGTTTGTTTTGTGACTCTTCTTTCATAATCAAATCAAAATATAATATGACGTAGTTTGGTGGTTGGTTGGTTCCTCAGTTTAGGGGCTGCGACAACACGGTCATGTAGCCCCGTGTACTTTGTGTGTGTGTAGAATCTGTCTGATAACCGGTGTTAATTGTAATGACTGTATTAGTGTGTATAATGACTGCAGACATTGAATTTTATCATGTAGTTACTACTTTTGCCGCCAAACGTCACCGTCAAGGACCAACTAGTTCAGAACTTAGTTACCAGATGCCACCGCAGTCGGCTCTTGACGACGAACGTAGGAACCTAAGAACGTTAGTCAAATGTTTACCCTATATATAATTCAGCTTCACACAGTGGAAGGTTGTTTAACATGCCATAAATATAAGACATATGTGACGTTGTTCACTTTGTGCATACTTTATACTTTAGTATACCTGATACGTAGCCTAGTTGTGATCAATGAAATCATCGGTGGAAAGTATTTGCATTTGATGCTTTAATTTGACACTTGTGTAGTTGTCAATATGCATCAAATTAACATAGAACCTTTGGATCCGATTTCTCAATATGCACCTCGAGCCCGTTGAAAGCGACCTACTCATTGTACACTATCTAATAGTCGAAAGCTTCCTTGTTCGTAATTTAATTTGGTTACATAATTGGATTACTGTAGAGTGAACTTAATTTATTCTTTGTTTCTTGAAATTCTTTTCTCCTAGACTTGATGTGAAATCATTGAAGTGTTTTTGAGCTCTTTCCAACTTTCACCGTCTTGCACCCGTCAGGCAATCTTCGATAATGGATGACGGAGCCTTCTGCAGCTGACATAACGAGCTGAATCGAATTAAAATCTTAAGCTGCCAGCCCCAAAATCCTGACGGCTGCAGAATGAAGAACATTCTGGTGAAATTAAATTATATAATATGCCGAGCCGAACAAACAAAACGGAAGAGAATTTCGTCTTGTCTGTACCGTAAGTAACGCAATTAACACCAAAGTGAAGCTGGATAATTGAGAGACACATCCTGAATGCAGATGCAATTAAAAACATCATAATGACCTCCTCACTGCTTTTCTCCACGCACTTCAGCTATAGAGACTGCTATGTTTTTCCCACGGAGTTGTTATTTGCGCACTGTTATTAAGATATCAAACGGCTTAACTTTGGTTTAACTGAATAATTTAAAAATCTTAATGTAACTGTATTGCTGATGACATCGTCATCTTGGCCCACCCGCCAGAGGATTTGAATGAGTTTTTGAACATACCTTCGTCTTGAGGAAAGAATTAATATTGGAACCCAGCCGAAATAAATGACAAGCCCCTATGAACGTCAAATTGTCAGGTGAAAAGCTAAAAGAAGTTGTTACTTAGGAAGCAAAATAACCAGTGATGGACGCAAGAAAGAGGATATAAAAAGTAGGTTAGCACAGGCAAGGAAATCATTTCTACAGAAAGGGAATCTATTAGATATTCGGAAGTCATTTTTGAAAGTCATTGTCTGGAGCGTGGCACTGTATAGAAGTGAAACTGGACTGTTGAAGCAGCAGAAGAGAGGATAATTGAAGCGTTCGAAATGTGGTGTTACAGGAAAATGATTAAGACCAGATGGGTAGATAGAGTTACAAATGAAGAGGTATTAAAACGACTGGGAGATGAGAGATGTTTGTGGCGACTGCTAATGAAGAGATGATATAGGTTCGTAGGACACATACTAAGACACCTAGGAATAGCAAGCTTAGTTGTGGAAGTGAGAGTTGAGAACAAGAACAGTAGGGGTAGACCAAGGTTAGAATATGTTAAACTGATTGCCTCGGATGTAGGGTGTGTAGCTATGTAGAGATGAAACGATTAGCTCAATACAGGGAGGCATGGAGTGCTGCATCAAACCAGTCAAAAGACTCAAACAGCAACAACAATTTAACTCTTAAAGACCGTCGCAATGTGTGACGATTTTTTTTTCAGGTGTTAACCAGTCGGTGCATTCTATAGTTGGATTTATCTTAGGTGTATTATCTACAAACAACTAATTGAGCATTAAGACTTCCTTCTTTGGAATGAAAGTAAATATTTGAAGCCATTCTTTCAGTGTTGCCTATACAAAATGTCATCTGTAGCTCTTCAGTCGGTCCACACCAACTTGCCCAATAACTGAGTGGGGCACAGAGTATGAATATGTAAACACACTCCTTGAAAAAGATACATGTATTAGTTAAATATCACTATTAAATGGGACAAATTAAGGGTTACGCGTTTCGATCCTCAAGTGGCCATCATCTGATCATGATGTGCTGAGGTGTAAAATTTTCACTAATTTTATTGTACTACAATAATTTGTAGCTAGTCTTTGGTGTATAAAGGAATTAAATGATTTTGAGTGAAAAATTGTGTTTGATTTAAATCCATTATTATAGTCTAATAATTTGCACACCTCATTATGTTTCACAAAACTCAAGCTCGTAAATCAGGGTGATGGTTGGTTCCTCAGTTTAGGGGCTGCGACATCGCAGTCTTGTAGCCCCATGTACTTTGGGTGTGTGTAGAATCTGTCTGATAACCGGTGTTAATTGTGATGGCTGTATTTGTGTGTGTGATCTGTAATTCCAATAAGGACTGCAGATTATCAATTACAAGTAGTTCCTACTTTTGTTACCAAATGCTACCGTCAACGACACCTAGCCGCGAATTTGGCTAATAGAAGCTACCGCAACCGCATCTGGCGGTGAACGTTGGAACTTAAATCGTTAATTAAATCTAACCTACATATTTGAGCTGCACACAATTGTAGTAAGTGGAAGGTTCCTGTACATGCCATAAATCTATGACATGGGTCCGCCGGCTTTACATCCCCTCTGCAGGAAGGCATACTGAATGATTTTAACGCTCTTAAAAAATCCGACGACTTCGGCCGGGTTTGAACCCGCGATCTTGGGCGTAGAAGCTCAGCTTGCTACTAACTACGCCACCGAAGCCGCCCTAGAAAAAACTCTATTTGTGATGTTTACTTATCTTAGTAGGGTACTCCTCACAGCAGAGTTGACTTGTCGCCCTGCTCACCCTCACCGCTAGCGTGTTGACCAACTGAAGAGCTACAAATGACTGTTTGGAATTATGTCTGACGAGCCAATGCTGCAAGAAGAAACCGATTTCTGCGTGTTCTTTAATGTAGATCTGGGGATAACTTCAAAGATCTACATTAAAGAACATGTATTGATTGGCGTATAGTTAACTATTTTTAAACTTCATCTATCAATACGGATATCACAAGTTACTTTGTAAACAATGGTATTGAACTATTGAAGTATTAATAATTAAATGTTTGGAGGATTTGATTGATAAGACCGTAATGATCAATGAATATCATGTATAGGGCTAGGATTTTTAGTTAAATAAATATCTTTTATGTAATACATATTTTTAGCATTTTTTCTATAAATACATAAATTCCTGCTTGTCAGTTATTTGCACATAAAAAGACATAATACAGTATTTACATTTTTTAAAATCAGAATGCTCGATCTTTCAGTTTATTGCATTTTTTTTCTGTGTTACTTCAACGGGGAAGAACCTGTGAGCTATCTAATCTTCATGCAGAGCGTATGTCAGCTTGCAACTGTGTTATTCTTAATTTGTCGCCCCGTGCCACTCTCTGTGGAAGCCAGGGATTTCCTTGTCCATAGTCATATTGCACCCCGTGCTAGACCTCCCCCTCCCCCAGCTACAGGGAACCAGTGTCACTCACATGCAGTTCATTTCTGGCACTGTGAAGTGTAAGGCAGTTCTACGATGCCTAAAGTAAACACAACTACAAATTATCGTCTGTTGCAGAATTTAAAGATAATTTTACTTCTGATGGGGGCGTTCTGTTCTGCCAACCGTATTGGAAAGCAATAAAGGTTGAACAGCGATCTTAAGGTACACAACACCTCAAGGGCAAGAAACATATTGCCGCTGTTTCTCGCCTTCAGAATAAGTGTGTCGCGATAATCGTCGGTCATTTGTGATTGACAACCTGAAGATGTGTCTCGTGATGTATTGTAATGTTTCAGCAGTCAGTGAGACATAGAATAAATTGCATTCGTGCTTGCTGCATATTGTTTATATTCACATTAATAAACTAAATTATCTATATATATAAAGCACAAAGTTTGTCTGTTTGTCTGTTATGAATACAAATCCACACCGTTTCACCGATCAGAACCAAAATTTGTATACATACCCTTTGGAACCCTGCGGGTAACCCTGTCAACTTTAAATTTCGGACAGACCACCCCATTCCCTGCATTTAGGCCCTTTTGCACAAATCTACACCGTTTCACCAATCCAAACCAAAATTTGTATACTTACCCTTCGGAACCCTGCGAGTAACACTGTCCACTTAAAATTTCATGCAGACAAGCCCATTCCCTGCATTTAGGCCCTTTGGTCCAAATCTACACCATTTCACCGATCAGAACCAAAATTCGTATTCTTACCCTTTGATACCCTGCGAGTAACACTGTCTGCTTGAAACTGCGGACAGACCACTCTATTCCCTGCATTTAGTCCCTTTGGCCCAAATCTACACCGTTTCACTAATCTCAACCAAAATTTGTATATTTACCCTTTGGAACACTGCGACTAACACTGTCTGCTTGAAATTGCGGAGCGGCAACTCCATCCCCTGCATTTAGGCCCTTTGGCACAAATCTACACCGTTTCACCGATCTGAAACAAAATTTGTATACTTACCCTTTGGAACCCTGCGAGTAACACTGTCCACTTAAAATTTCGGACAGACCATCCCACTCTCTGCATAAGGCCCTTTTGCACAAATCTACACAGTTTCACCGATCTGAACCAAAATTTGTATACTTACCATTTGGAACCCTGCGAGTAACACTGTCTGCTTGAAATTGCGGGCAGACCACTCCATTCCCTGCATTTAGGCCCTTTGGCCAAAATCTACACCGTTTCACTGATCTCAACCAAAATTTGTATATTTACCCTTTGGAACACTGCGACTAACACTGTCTGCTTGAAATTGTGGAGAATTACCCCTTGGAATCATGCAGGTTACACTGTCCACTTTAAAATTTGGACAGACCACTCACAAAAGAAAGTAATAAGGGAAATAAAAGACAGGAGGAAGAGAAATGCCCTCAACCCTGGATAAATGCGAATTGAGGGAATTGGAAGGAAGTAGAGCCACGAAAGGCAGATAGGAAAGGGAAAGAGGAGAGGGGTCCGTCCCAAAGGCAATGGAAAAAAGGGGTAAAACCAGACCCAGCTCAGGAATCCCTCGGGGTTGCCAGCTTCCTAACTCACCAGCCATGAGCCCAAGAGGGTGTACCAGAAGTGGTGGGGCTACACACACCCTGCCTCCTTGAGGGCCTTGAGCAGAAGACAGGAGATATTATGAAAAGGAAAAGAAGGCTGACCCCTCCAAGAATGAGGATATCAGGAAAGATGAGACAACGGCCACTTAAGGCGGGAAAGTGAAAGACTCCCTAGCCCTCGGGTACCCTAATACAGTCTGGGTCGGAAGAGAATAAGAATTGACCAAGGGAGGCCGACAGGAAAGAGAACTGAAAGGAGCCCAGCACCAGGAAGTAGAAGCGATGCCAGACTCAGCTGGGATCCCCACAAGTTGTGAGATCCGGGGGGAGCCAGTTGTGAGAATAGCTTGCTGATTCATCGCGGGGTGTCATGAGAGAACTGTCCAGAGCCCGCCGTGTAATCTGCTGTCTATGCTGATGCCAGCACATGGCCGTTACTCAAGCCACTGTGGTATTGCGAAAGAGTGAGTGATTGATTCCCCGGTCAATCTAAATAGGACGGGGAACCCCGAACGTGTGTCATCATATTTCGTAATCATCTGCGATCATCTTAGGTTCGTGCAGCTTGGACCCGAGCAGTACGCCATGAGTTATTTCACTAGACGCAACGAGTACAGGCCTAAGCCAGAAAATAAAGGTGAGACTTTGGAAGACACCGAAGCTAGACATCTGAATTACCTCTATCAGTTTTAAATTTATACCATGTTCGTTTAGTAGTAATTTTTAATTACCTTATTATTATCATCCTAAGTGCAAATGACCTAGATGTTACGCGCATCATACCACTAATCACCACCGCATAAAGTCTTTCTCGACTGTGATTTTTTTAAATACTTTTATTAGAGTACATTGTGTACATTGTAAGTTGAAGTGTCAATTCAATACCGGTAGTAGTTTCCCTTATCATCCTTATCATAAGGGCAAATTACCTAGATGTTACGCCCATTACACCATTAATCACCACACACAATAAGTGTTCCTCGCCTGTGAATTTTGAAATTTGTATTTCTATCACGGTAGTTTGTAAGTTTGACGTGTCACTTCAACAGTAGTTTTCATTATCATCCTTATCAAAAGGGCAAATGACCTAGATGTTACGCCCATTATACTACTAAGCAACGCCACATAGTCTTCCTCACCTGTGATTTTATAAATATGTTTTTATTAGTTTGTAAGTTTTATATACCCGTTCAGTCGTCGTCTTCATTATCATCCTTATCAAAAGGGCAAACGACCTGGATGTTACGCCCATTATACTACTAAGCAACACCACAGTTTCCCTCGCCTGTGATTTTATAAATATGTTTTTTAATAGTTTGTAAGTTTTATATACCCGTTCAGTCGTCGTCTGGATGCTCAGGAATGTTATTATATCGACTGCGAAATCTGGAAGCTTCGAGCATTTATCGTACAGGTGAAACCATAACAAGACGAAACTTTTAACCAGATAGCGATCTATGTGGAAGCTCTTTGTGATTCGTAGAAATTACTTTTTTTTCTATTATAGTCTATTCTAACTTTCATATGTCAGTTCTGTAGTAACTTTCAATGAATCGTGATCACTAGGGCAAATTACCTAGAAGATACGCCTTCATTGTCTTTGGGGGCAAATGACCTAAATTTTAAGTCCATTATATTTCTAAGGAGACTTCGAGACGTTATCATCATTCCATCGGGCGGAGCCGGGTACTACTGCTAGTAATTAAATATTTTTACTTTTTATCCCATATTTCAGATATTTTAATACATAAAAAATCAATATATTCCCGATTTTTAGCACCTAAAAATCCTAGCCCTAATCATGTCTACTTACTCTCCGATATTGTTTGAAAGTAGCAGATTAACTTCCTTGTCTACCAATAAATATCTCACGAGAAAATAGGATGTCTACTTGAAAAGCTGTGGTGAGTAAGTGGCGTAATTTATCATTTTATCTAAATTTAATGAATATATAATGAAGGCCTGTTGCGCAGATAAGAGCTGAAAGTGTAAATTACTCCCGTACACTGCCGTGACAGAGTGTACACATTTATTCCTGTTTACGACGGTTCATATTTCTTCTTATATATAGCACTGTACGAGCCACCATCGATTTCCATCCCAACGGTGGTGTTAAGAGGTGGAAGGAAGCCAAGATGCAGTGTGTTTCAAGATGATTTGGGGGTCAGAATGAAAGTAAAGTAATTTTCATTAGACAACAAGTAGTTCAGTGAAGAACTTACGAGCCTACTTTTCTTAAATTGAAAATTCAACCCAGATATTCACCTGTTTAGATGTACATCGAATAATATCATTATCTATAACATTTGCCATTTTTTCTTCTTCTTAATATTATTCTTCTGTTGTTTAGGCCGACTGCAGACCACGTTAATTAGATTTCATCTTCTGGATCTTTTTGTTTGCCCAATACTCCTCCATTCTATCGCTATGCATTCTCCTCCTTTCTTCAGTCCATGGTGTCTGGATCCGGGATCTAGGATGACTCTTAAAACCCGTGAAATTCTTAATTTTGGCTTTGTATGCTTCCCTGTTGCTGACTTCAGCTTCAGATGTTGCCATTTCTTCAATGTCCTTCTTCACCTCCTGATACTACCTTGCCTCGGTGGGTGAGTGGATATCGTGTCGGTCTACTAACCCCAAGATTGCAGGTTCGCTTCTGGCCGTGGTAAGTGATTTTTGAAAGGCGGCAAAATACGATACGCATGTCATACGTTGTTGGCATGTTAAAGAACCCATTTGAATTCAGTAGGTCGAGTTCATAATGGCAAAATTAATCTCGGGAGTTTCCGCCGACACAAAGTTCCTCATTTCTCTACTAGAAAGCGCTATAGTGTTCAAGGAGCTTAGATATCTAACCTCCTTGACTTTCATAGTCAAGGAACAACGAAATTCGACATGAAAGCCACCCTCTGGGTGTCAAATAACAAAGCTTGCACTCGGCACCCAAGGCCATACGATATTATTATTATACCGCCTGATACCAGCGAGCTGTGGTTTTCCTGGTCGCAAAGAATTTCATTACCCGGTTGGTTAATCTACCTGGGTCCATTCTGTATTATATGCCCAAAGAACATGGCCCTTCTTTTCCGGATGGTATCTGAGATTTGCCATTTATGATAAGCTCAAATATATAAAATTTCGTGATCGAATACAGCTTTTTGGGTCAAGATCAGTTTGGCTTCAGGAGAAACGTAGGAGCAAGGAACGCTATACTAAATCTTAGGCTGATTTTGGAAGCTAGAGTAAGGAAGGATAAGAGAACGTTTATGACTTTTGTAGACTTAGAAAAGGCTTTTGATAACGTTGATTGGAGTAAGATGTTTGGCATTTTTAAAACGATTGGAATAAAGTACAGGGATAGGAGGGTGTTCTACATTCTATACAGAAACCAGATAGCAATCATTCAAGCGGAAGGACATGAGAAAGAAGCTCGTTTTCAGAAAGGTGTAAGGCAAGCCTGCAACTTATCACTCATACTTTTCAATCTATACATTGAACAAACAATGAAGGAAATTGGAGAAAAAATCAAAGTAGGAATAAAGATTCAAGGAGAAATAATTTCAACTCTGAGATTTGCTGATGACATTGTATTCTTAGCCGACACACCAGACGAATTAAATGAGTTTTTAAATGGTATGGATTCTGTCTTGAGGAGAGAATTCATTATGAAAATTAATAAATGTAAACAAGATGTTCAGTAAAGAACATATCGCCTACTTTCTCCTAAAAGCATGGGTATTGTTATAACTCTTTGTCCTTTTCAAGGAGTATAGTTGAATGTTGGTTGTAGTAGCTTGTTGAAATACAACGTGCTATACGGATATTGAACACGAATATGAGGAGCCCTTTGCTAGTGCTACCTGTGTAAAAATGTAATTCAATTCGGTTTCACCGTGTTTGAATTGATATGGGGAATCGATTTGCATACATACATGGCCGCTATCTGCAAAGTATTGGGCAGAAGACCTTGTAGTCCAGTCAAAAGATGCTTCCCACAAAATGGAATGTTGTTGCAAAATTTAGTAGAGATCAAATGATTAGGTTGGTCGTAATTTGATTTAAGCTTTTAATATTTGGGTGGCCACCATTACGTTTCCGTCAAAATGGCGGCGATATAAAACATGACACTGAGGTGCCCTTTGCTAGTGCTGCCTCTGTACCAAATTTTGTTCAATTCGGTTTCACCGTGTTCGAATAGATAGGGGGAATCGATTTGCACACATACACGGCTGCCATCCGCAATGTATAGGGCTGATGACCTTGCAGTTTAGTCAAAAGATTTTTCATACATAAAGGTATAATGTTGCAAAATTTGGTAGAGATCAGATGACAAGGTTGGTCGTAATTTGATTTAAGCTTTTAACATTTGGGTGGCCGCCATTACGTTTTCGTCAAGATGGCGGCGATATAAAACATGACACTGACGAGCCCTTTGCTTGTTCTACCTCTGTACCAAATTTCGTTCAATTCGGTTTCACCGTGTTCGAATTGATAGGTGGGGACAGACATTCAGAGAACACACACTCACACACACACACAGTCAGACACATTTTTTTGTCCCTGTAGTGATCTCATAAGTCTACTTTCATTTTTTGCAAAAATCGAAAGTAGGCTAAAAATATTGGAATGCAGTCGAAAAGAGTCAGAAATCCCTATGGATGTTGAATTGGCAGGTGAAAATCTAAAGGAAGTAGGAGACTTCTGTTACTAAGGATGCAAAATAACCAGTGATGGACGAAGCAAAGAGTATATGTAATGTAGGTTAGCACAATCAAGGAAAGCATTTCTACAGAAAAGAAATCTGTGGATATCGAATATAGATTTAGGTATTAGGAAGTCATTTTTGAAGGTCTTTTTCTGGAGCGTGGCACTCTATGGAAGTGAAACTTCGACTGTTGCTGCATCAGAAAAGATGAGATTTGAAGCGTTTGAAATGTGGTGTTACAGAAGAATGATGAAGATCAGATGGGTAGATAGGGTTACGAACGAAGAGGTATTAAGACGAGTGGGAGAGGAAAGATATTTCTGGCTACTGCTAATGAAGAGAAGAGATAGGTTGGTAGGAAACTTACTAAGATACCCAGGAAGAGCGAAATTAGTTATATAAGGAAGGGTCGAGGATAAGAACTGTAGGGATAGACCAAGGTTAGAATATGTGGTTATAATTTGAAATGGACATTTTTCAAATTCGTCGCTATGAGTCGTAAACGTACCTTCACACGCTTCACTCAGTGTTAGAACCACATTTATTTATCCATCGTTCAAAGAGCTAGCCATATTTATCACCACGTATCTCAATTAGCTCCGAGTAAGAATGAAAACAAACATAGCTTCAAAAGATCACACGTGCGGGCATTCAGCTGACTACATACTGCATGTTCAAACATAGCTTCAAAAGATCACACGTGCGGGTAATCAGCTGACTACAGCATGTTCAAACGAAACTTATTATGAACCCATTTATCCATGGAACACAAATATATCCATATCCAAATAGAAAATAATTCCTACTTTGTCTTGGTTACAACACTGCTTGGCTAGAAATAGTAATAATAACACATATACAAAAACAGGGCCGATAGACCGGCCCGTGGCATTCTTTAGCAGGAGCGATATATCGCCCCCTTGCACTATAAGGGTTAAGACAGCTAAGAATTCAAGCCGCTACACCACGAGGTGACCAGAAATCCATTAAATATTGTGGAATTTACACGCAGTTAAACACGGAACCTATAAACGTGCGTAGAATAATTTTGGTAACACTGGTAAATATGCGTTGTTCAATATGTATCTGAAGTATTATGACATAAGCATATGGGGAGTTGATAACTGTTTATTTGAACAAATACTACGATTTTTAATATAGGGCCGGCATATTCTCAAGCAATTACTAGACAATTGGTAGCCATGAGGAATCGGTAAATAAGCATAGTTATATTTCTCATGACATATTTAGCACATTTAGTTAAATATTGTACAGCAGTTACACAAGACGTGTGTTACGAAATATCTTGATAACACTAACAAAGTCACGGTGCATTGAATATTTCACAAATATTTTGGCCTCATATTATGAAATTGTTTTAATTCATAGATTGTGAGCTAATGAGTGTAGGTTTCAAATGCCTTGAAATCATTTTGTTAGCCCTAGTGGCTCTGATAATATGCGTAGTTTTTAAGGCATATAATGTACATGTAAATTTCGGTAGCAATCCATTACTTTTCTTCATGGTATCCCCTGCATCCTGTAAGAAGTCCTAAAGAAGGCAGGGTGAGTGTGCCCTGTTATAGATGGTGCACCCTGAATATCACTATACTCTTAAGAGCTCACGGCTGGTGAATTCGAGGATTAACGACACCGAGGGACTGTAGCTTCGGTGGCGTAGTTGGTAGCATGCTGAACTGCTGTACCCAAGAAAAGCGAGGTTCAAACCCGGTCGAAGTCGTCGGATTTTTAAGAGCGTTAAAAATCCTTCAGTATGCCTTCCTTCGGAGGGGAAGTAAAGCCGGCGGTCCCAAGTCATAGTCATGGCATGTAAGAGATCTTTCCACAGACTAAACTTGTGTGGAGCTAAATTTCTATGTTAGATATCGTTGGAACGCTCTATCAAAGTTCCAACCTTCACCACTAGGTATCATTGACATCTGGCAGCGAAAGTTGGAACTACTTGAAATTGAACGGAACGTGTGGCTCACCCTCTGGGTGTCCACTAGAAGCAGCTACCGATTCTGGCGAGCCGAACATGTCCTCGGACACTCCCGGCATCAAAAGCCATACGATAAATAAATAAATAAATAAATACAGAACCGAGGGATTCGTCACCTGGGTTCGGTTTCTCCCCTTTTTCCAGTGACTTTGGCGTGGACCCTCCTCCTATTTCCCGTGGCTTATGATCTGGAGATTAACGGTCACGTAAAAATACAATATTTCTTCTTCTTCCATTCCTATTTCCCTTTCATGGCTCGAAGTCCCTCTTCTTTGAGGGTTTAGAGCTTTGTTCCTTAACTTCCCTTATTCCTTTTTTGTGCTAATTTCTTCTCTTGATAACATACAAGTTGATTAAGTCAGGTCCTCTTGGTGGCGTATTGGCTGTCATCGTGGGGGTTCGGGTTCGATTCCTGGTTCTGATAAGACATGTAATTCTGGTCTGTGGGCTTTAACAAGCTACACGCAGCTTCGTGAGGCAGAACTAATGTTATTCTTAACTCATTTTAGGGGCATGGGACTTTCTGTGTCATCAGCCTCGTGTAGTTGGGTGTGTGTTGAATTTGTCTGATAACCTGTATTTCTGCGATGACTGTAGTAGTATGTGTACAGTAACTGTATTAGGGACAGTGATGATGAGGTAGATCCCCCAGGACTTGAAGTAAGGTACTATCCCAGCATTTTCCTCGAGGCAGTGTGAAAAAAAACGGGTAAAATCACACTTAGGATAGCCACCGGGATTCGAACCTACGATCTCCAGACTCGCTGCTGTTGTGTACGATTTAACGAGCACGGCTACGCTGCGGGTAGGCAGAACACCCAAATATACCGGGACTGATGACCAAGATGTGCCAAGCTCCTAAAATGAATTAACAACAACGCACGACCACTACCCTTGCAGCCTGGGACGAAAAGCTGATCTAGCTATTTCAGCACCAGTGGATTATCGAGTTGAGTCCTTATCTTCTCCATATACATTACAATTTAAGATGCCTGCACATTTAGAGGGTCTTGTTGATGACTTCAATGAAAAGAGAAGTAATGGAGACGGCATCTTTCTTTTACCCTGTCGTTCTCAGCGTGGCTGCCTGATACCAATACACTTCAGTATTAGCTTGTCTCTCTTCACCCTTCCTCCTTACTCCCAGTTTTCTTGTTGTCTCTGTAGACAGGTGTCTGCAGCATGGCTCATTAAAATTTAAACTAGCTTCGATCTACGAACGCCGTGCCAGCTACGTCATGTACGACCGTACTAGGGACACAAAATTCACAGCCCAATATACTTCAGAATTGTAAGTTGTTTTTATACTTAAATACATTTAAAATGAAACACCTCGTGGTGTAGCAGCTAGCGTTCTTGGCTGTCCCCTCAGAGGTCCAGGTTTGATTACCGGCTCTGCCAAGAAATTTCAATTCTGATCTACAAGCTGGAATTGGTTACAAACATGACGCAAAACTGAGAAGTGGAGGATTCGATTCCCATCTTAGCTATCTTGGAAGCGGTTTTCTGTGGTTTTCCACTTCTACTCCAGGAAATCTTTGGGATGGTTGCTAACTTTAGGCTAAGGCCACTTCCTTCCCAGTCCTCACCAGAATTTCAAATACATACTATACAGACACCACAATTTCACAGATTACCAGACACATTCTACACGCGCCCAAGTACAAAGTCTAAATAACCACGTTGTCCAAGCCCCCCAAATGAAACCACAATTATGGGCATATACTTAGAGAGAGTTCGCTATTTGATCTTTCTCCTCCATCTTGTTGATAGTTATAATATTGATTATTGTCAATGTTTGTGCTAGTACTCTCGATTCGTCCTTTGTGAGAAATTCAGGGTGTTTCTGAATTCCCATTGCAGACATTGAGGGCTTGCAGTGGGGGCTACTTGCGTTCGGAAACGTAGGCCATACCATCTTCTCGCTACCCACAACAAACCACCACAGCACACGTTCACAGTTCCCTCATTTTCGGCACTCCGTCCGACTCCTGCTACTTGTCGTCTAGGTCCAATAATTACACATGAGGCTCGATGTGACGACCACCAACGTCAGCACAGACACAGTACTATCGCGTGCATAAACAACGGGTCGCCTTGCCGAGCGGGAGTCGAGTTTTCGAGCCATCAGGTTGCCATCACTCGGGAGCGGAATGCTCAGAGCCGTGGTTGGACACCTGCCCTTGTCCCAAGGTGGGAGAGGAGGGGGGACAGATCAAGAAGCGCATCGCCAACTTTGATTTTCTTTAGTTTCGCGCTTGGAAGATGGTTACAGATAACTAGACGGTTTTCATAAAAAAAAAAAAAAAAAAAAAAAAAAAAAAAAAAAAAAAAAACAACCCCTGGCACTATCCAGCCCATGACGGGCTAAGGCCGACCAAGCGACCGCTGCCCAGCCATTTGGCCTGCAGATATTGGGGTGACGCGTGATCAGCGCATCGGATCCCCTCGGCCGTTAATCTTGGTATTCGTGATCGGGGCGCTGTCTCACTGTCAGACAGCTACTCAATTGTCCTCACGAGGCTGAGTGCACCCCGTTCCAACCCTCACGTCAGTATTAAAATCCCAACACCACGGGGCCGGTTTTAATAAATCTAAATTGAAATGCCAAGTACCCCATTAGTTGTTAAATCTCGTTAGAAAGGCATTGTTGAGTTTTACTGTCTGTGAATTCTTTTGAGAATCGAGTTTTCACAGTTAGGGACTAAACGCAGTTTAAGAAGAAGAAAAAGGAGAAATCGCAAACGTCCTAAACTAATTATATTTCTGTTATTCCGATGCCAGCTTCATAGAGCCCAACCATCTGACCCCTTCTCACCAAGAGGTCGTTCATATTAAAGGTCACGGACCTCAAAATCGAGTTCGCTGTCGTGTTAACGAGCCACTGTCAGCCTATTTTGATTAACAGGTGATACCACACTCCCCCTCCTCCGCCCCCTTGCCAACAAGCACAGGTGTCCAACCACGGCTCTGAGCATTCCCCTCCCGAGCACACACCAAGTGATAGCAAACTGATGGCTCGAAAACTCAACTCGCGCTCGGCAAGGCGGCCCGTTATTTATGCACGAGATAGTACCTCCGTACCATGTTCTGGTTCACATGATCACCAATCCCTGGTCCTCCAACATCCGCCGCAGCCATAACCTGCTCCAGTAGGTCTTCCTCGGATTCCACAGGGGTTTCGTAAATATCAACAATCCTATAGGGCAGTGTTTCCCAAACTATTTTGTGTATGTACCACTTTCAGGGATGAGGGTCTCTCGCGTACCACCTAATGGTTGGGAGATATAGTAACTATAACCTCCCCCACCACCACCACCACTACGTAGTAGACCAAAAGACAGATTGTAAATTGTGTTTGTTAGAGTTAGACTGTTGGAGTTAAGGTTCAAATAATAAAAAGTGTGTCCAATTGTTTTATTATTTATTACAATAAGTAGTCTATTCAATTCTAACATGAAATGACTATGTACAAATAATATTAATTAAAAAACTCTTAAACAAAAACACTAAAGTTCTACTAACAACTTCAATGTGAAAAGTGCGTTTGAAGATTAGAAGCCAACTTAGGAATGTCTGGATTAAGATTGCTGAGTCTCAAACGAAGAACGTATTCCACTACAAGGAGCCTATTCCGGTATTTATTCTTGAGATAAACAAGTGAAGGAAATGCATTCTCACACAAGTACGAAGTAGTGAAAGCCAGTAAAAATTGAACTTCTTTGCTGTTCGCTTTGCGAATGTTTTTTGTTGGCTATGTTTCCCTTTCGGTGTGAAACACACGTTCAATTTTTCTGCCCCATTATTTTTAATTTTCGTGAATTGCAGTCTGAACGCGGTGTTCTGATTTGTTTAATATTGGTGTTTCAGTTTAATTGCTTTTCTGTAATATTCATGTCAACTCACCTTTTTTCTGTAGTGTCTTTCTAGACGTACCATACCGTCACATTTTCTCACGAGTACTGAGCTCTCTCCAGCGGTAACGCTCGCAATGTGCATGGGGCTGTGCTGTGATTGGCTGCTCTCTCGCCACACCTTCATGCTAGAAGGTTCGGCGCGCTGACGTCACTACCGCTATATAGCCTTAGGTCTCCCGGCCTACAGTGTCTACTCTTGTCCACTCTTCTCCACTGATCACACCTGCTCACGACATACCTGCTGGGGTTACTGCCCTCTCGGGGTACCTCTTGCTGCCGGAGTCTCTTCTCCGCCGGCATAATCTCTCTTCTGGACCTGGCTGCCTGCCTGGGCAGTCTAAACTCATCAGCCTTCACTTCAACCAAATCTTCAACACAGATCTACTCTGCAAATCTTGATTCTAAGGACATAACTTCACCAGCCGCGGGAGGTACTACCAAGAGCCTCTCTATGCTGGTCGCTTTTTATAAGGAGAATCTACCATCATCAACTCTAGTTCCGAACCCGGAACCCTGGAGTATGCCTGACTGACCTCGCACAAGCCCGAGCGGGCGCACTAAATTACCGCCAGCTACTGATGACCTCCGGCAGCCGGCCTACCTTCGGAAGATGGTTAAGGAGATCTGATACTTCCTGTATCACACATTATAAGAGGTGGTAACCCTTTCACTTCATACACTCTGCCCGGATTCTTTCCGTCAGAAGAGTATTCTGTTTTAATTCTACTCGGGGATGAATTTAAATTATTGTAGGTTATTTTATTATGCTCCTTTTATTTAGTAATTTTATATTTAATCCTTTAAAGTTAGTTACAGCTCAATTTACGTTTCCTGGAGAAACGAGTAATTTTAATTGTTACTGTTTTTTATTGTCAATTTTAAAGCAATCTCCTTGAAAGTATTCATTCCTTGCAATATATTTGCTTTATATTAAATAAATATCATTTAAATCTAAGTTTTAACATTTTGGTCTTTTCCCGCACTGTCCTTCATTATCACCTCTTGTGCTCGAAACCTCATTCTATCTAAATCCCTTAGGATGTACCACATCCATTCGGTACACCCTTTTCCATTTGCCATCTATGTCTGCATAGTCTGCACGCCTCTCAACCCAAAAGTTCACAGAGTCATTTTTGAAACCGTTTGCCTTAGTTCTGAATCACAATTCAATTCATAAAACTGCTCCTTGTCTCTGGTCTTAAAGTCCTCCGTCAACATATCAATGTTTTTATATTTTTAAATGTTTTATTTTCATATTTTTCGTAACGTATCTAATATTTTTTATTTTTTTCGTAACATCACCGCGTACCACTGCAACAGTACGAGCGTACCGCCAGTGGTACGCGTACCACAGTTTGGGAAACGCTGCTGTAGGGGATATGGGACATCGGGTGATCTCCTCAATGACATACGGATTCTAGTCAGTAGCGGGAGATTTGAACGTGTGCTGTTGAGGTCTTGAGCGGCTAGCGGGAAGACGGTACGTTTCCGGTCACAAGTTCCTATGCTAAACTTAATCGTGTTGGTCCCCACAACAAACCCATAAGGTGTGTAATGGGAATGTAGAAACACCCTGTGTAATGTGAATTGCTAAGGAATGAACGACATTTAACCTATCGTGATATCACTCAAATGAAGCAGGAATGTGAGAGGACTCTCAAGTTTCTTAGATTACATTTTAACATTTTAGGGCAAATTTGCATGCATATTTCCTTAGTTTTCGACCATCATATCCTAATTAGGGAAAATATCCATGCCCCTTACAAGAGCACATCATTTTCGTCGTCACATACAGTAGGAATTTTGCCTATGGACCCAGGGCCGTCGTGAGTGATCAAGGCCCTAGGAAAAGGTCGTCCGTAATTTTGGAATTAAAGCAGTAAGCTTGAAAATTGTAAATCTCCCCTCTCCCCTGTAAAAAAATAGCTCCGTGAAATGTAGCTTGCCGAACTGAAAATGGACTTGAATGCTAGGAACATGAATAAACTAGAGGCATTCGAAATGTGGATTCATCGATGAATGCTAAAAAAATAACCTGTACCGATGAAGTTACGGACAATGATGTACTCAGAAGAGCGAACATTGATCGACAACTTTAATCTGCAATTAAATATCGCAAGCTTGCCTATTTAGATCATATACTTAGAGGCCAAAAATACCAGTTGCTTCAACTAATATTGCAAGGCAAAATAGATGGCCGGCGAGGACGTGGCAGAAGACAAATGTCCTGGCTTCAGCATCAAGGAGTGCTCAGGAATTCGATTTGCAGGAGAATTGTTTCGGTTTGCGGAAGATAGACAAGCCTTTGCCTTGGTGACCGCCAACGTTCGGGGGACCGAATATGGCACTTGAAGAACTGAAATTTAATTTACTTTGTTTGAAGTTATTCAGCCAACTTCTTTCTTTTTCTCCCTATGGTTGTATTAGCCTACTTTCGATTTCTGCAAAAAATGAAAGTAGACTTATGAGGTCACTACAGGGCCAAAAATTGTGTGTGTCTGTCTCTGTGTGTGTGTGTGCATGTGTGTGTGTGAGAGTCTGTGAGTGTGAGTACTCTGAATGTCTGCCCCCCCCCCCCCCTTTCAATTCGAACAAGGTGAAACCGAATTGAACGAAATTTGGTACTGGTACTGGCAAAGGGCACCTCAGTGTCATGTTTTATATTGCCGCCATCTTTACCAAAACTTAATGGCGGCCACTCAAATGGTCAAAACGTAATAATGCATTACGACCAAACTAATAATCGGATCTTTACCAAATTTGGTAACAACGTTCCTTCATATGAGACGCGTCTTGTGCCCAAACTACGAGGTTATCAACCGTACCATTTCAGGATGGCGGCCGTGTGAATTATGCAATCTTTATAATCCATAACATGGGACCCACCAGTTCCGACTATCGAACCAAGAATCGTTTAATCTGTTCGAAACGACGTGGCCCGTTTAAAATTAATAGTTTATATTTTAATATTATAGTCTAGAAGTGATTTTAAAAAGCTGAGTCGTCTCGGTTATTTGACAAGATGGCAGCTGATCTCTCGTTCTGACCTATATTTTATTAATGTCAGTATGTTGCATGCAATATAGCCTAGTGGTAACAAATATATGAACTTTCTATGAAATGAACTCGGTTTAAAATATACTCCAGTGAAGAGAACGTTTAGTCCAAGTCATGATTTGCTATCACGTTGTATATATATTGGTTCCTAACGATCAATTAGAGTGTGCACGATTGGCTGAGTGGTCAGGGCGTTGGTCTTCCATCAGGCTGGCCGTGGTTCAAATCCTATCAGAGCTGGACTTTTTTGCTTGCATTTTTTAATATTTATTATTTCTTGAGTACTGAGACGTTATAAAATAAAGCATTATATGGTGCATTTTGAAATGGAAAATATATATTTAATTAAAACAACATTCACCACTGGAGTGACATCTAAGAGTAATTACTTGAATTATGTTATAGCTAACCACAGCCTTCAAGATGCGAGCTCTGCTCTCTACCGGCCAGTTAGTGAACCCATGTCTACAGTATAATTGAAAAGGTTATTATTTTTGCCGATAGAGGGTACACATCCCCAATATAAGGCGCGATTATCACGGCCAACGAGAATGACTGGCTCTGGTGAGTTTTCGTGACGCCAGCAATGTAGTTCTGTTGCACCACTGCCTGGTCTTCGTTTTACTGCCGGTGTGGTACCTAGTCATCTTGTCTACATCATTGAACCTGTATAAACGTTGGTATTCATTTATCACTTATCTTCATAGAAGGTATTGATACAAGTCGTTAGTCGGTTGGTAGTGTATTCCGCAGATCTCTTCTATAAACGAATTAATTTATGTTCCGCCCCTTTAAACAACAATAAGTTAATGTTATCTATACTGTGCTACAAGATTCTTTGATCTTATTATACTCATGTGCACATAATTTAACTCACAACGAAGGTCACAGACTCTACAACTCAACTTACTGTAGCCTGCTCGTTGCAGCTATTAAAGACACAACGAACCCTTGAATCCTAGTTCGCGTGGATTTTTGTAAGGAGTAACTTCAACAAGCGTAGTTTTGCAAACCTATACAGTATAATTTATCGTGTTTGGAAACACACGGAACATCTAAACTGCGTCCATTTTATGAAGATTGATATAAAATATTGCATTTCTGCTGCTTATGAATTGCTCTCGACTTAAACGTACAAGCACCATCAAGCAGTACCGGTACATTGCCTACGTCACAGAAGGGTTTGGTTTACGCGCCATGGCCTGTCTTTCTCGTTAGCCGTGCTCGATTACAAATTAGCTGTGTAATAGGTATATTAAAAATGTTTCTCCCAGTGATACGTTTAGAGCAACGAAGTTTAAATTATTGTAAGTAGTCGGTGTTAATATACTGAATACCTACGTTGTTTGGAGTGTTTGCTGATGAAATTGCAAAATGCTGGGGTAAATTATTTGAACGCCACTCCTCAAATCCAGTGTGCCAATTTGCACTTCGTATTGGAAGAAATTAGGAGGTGATAAAGACAAAGTGTTATAACTATACCCATACATTTAGGAGAAAGTAGGCTATATGTTCTTTCTTGAACATCTTGTTTTTACATCAAGATATTGATCACTTTGCTTGAGATTCTATTTTCGTTGTATTTGAACATGTTCAGTCACCACAAGAACCACCTTGTGGCGCAGTGGCTAGCATTGTTGGATGACTCTCCCGCCCCCCCCCCTCGGTACCGGGTTCGATTACCGGCCCTCGTGATGCAAAATGGGAACCTGCCGGATGCTATGGCAGGAGGAGGAATGGAAAGGAACTGGCCACCCTACCACACGCAAACTCCGGCTTGAGATGCCTGGTTAGTGATCTCTTGACGAAGTCTCGGGCTCTAATTCAGGTCGCCTACGTTCATGGAGGGGATACGGCAATGTATTTTTTTTAATGTCACCACAATTATTAAGTCAGGGGCGTTTACAGATTTTCTTGGGGGAGAGGGGGCTGGCTATCCTGGAAAATTGTGAGTATTATCAGGGGCTTGTCACCGCAAAATACCCAGAAATATCAACCAATACCTTAGAGCATATAACTTTGTGTAATTATTTTAGATAAGATTCAAAGTTAATATAGCCTGGCAATATAATACATAGTTGTAAAATACAACACAACACACAAATAGAATTTTAAACTTAATGAATTTTCTATTATGATCTATGGAGTATGAATGGCAAATATCGAAATATTTGTCAATTTACTGTGCCCTTGCAGCAAGAAATATGCAAATCACAGTATGCCAGCATTGCTCAATTCGGGATTTTTCGGGGCTGCGGTAAGTTCTCCCACTCTGTGACTTACATATTTTGGATTAAATAGAGGATACACTTGCAAAAATAACAACAAAATCAACTCCTATTTTAACACATTTAATTAATCAAAAATTATGGCGCTACAAACAAATAAACACATAAACTACTGACCGATATCATTCTACTTGTCCAAAGTGAACAAGGAATAGCATAAAAATAAAATAAATATTAGATTAAAACACATGGTTTTCTTTAAAACCAACAATTCACGATTATTTTCACTTCCATAAAGTACTTATCTTAAAGTTCCAAATAACTACGAGCTTCTTTGGCTCGATACTTTCCCATAATAATGGTGTCATATTTTTGTACACCTCAAGAATTATTTTTATCTTTTCTTATCATCAAAACAAATATATAATTACATTTAAAATTACATGTTAATTATTCACTTCAATATTTGGGCATATCACATGTTCTCCGTATTTACTATCTCTCTCAAGTTTTGCAAATTCACTACGGTGATCGGGAAAACTATTTGTGTACTCCAGAGTTATAAAGATTACTTGACAAAGTCAAAAACTATGATCACTCCCGAAACCTAGTTATCTTCACAAAACTCGTGGATTCCTTCTTTTCCATACAATATTACAATAGGGATTTTATTTAATTCATTTGTCTTATAAGACCATTATCACATAAGAAAACTACGATCTGAATTGGCAAGCGATAATATCAATCTACAAGGACCTCGGTCCAACGCCCGGGTCATTAACAACTTTAAACACTGTTGTTGTTTGAGTCTTCAGTCTTTTGACTGGTTTGATGCAGCTCTCCATGCCTCCCTGTCCTGAGCTAATCGTTTCATCTCTACATAGCTACCACACCCTACATCCGAGGCAATCTGTTTAACATATTCTAACCTTGGTCTACCCCTACAGTTCTTGTCCTCGACCCTTCCTTCCATAACTAAGCTTGCTATTCCTGGGTGTCTTAGTATGTGTCCTACCAACCTATCTCTTCTCTTCATTAGCAGTCGCCAGAAACATCTCTCCTCTCCCACTCGTCTTAATACCTCTTTGTTTGTAACCCTATCTACCCATCTGATCTTCATCATTCTCCTGTAACACCACATTTCAAATGCTTCAATTCTCCTCTTTTCTGCTGCACCAATAGTCCAAGTTTCACTTCCATAGAGCGCCACGCTCCAGACAAAGGCTTTCAAAAATGACTTCCTAATACCTAAATCTATATTCGATGTCAGCAGATTCCTTTTTTGTAGAAATGCTTTCTTTGCCTGAGCCAACCTACTTTTTATATCCTCTTTGCTTCGTCCATCACTGGTTATTCTGCTTCCTAAGTAACAGAAGTCTCCTACTTCCTTCAGCTTTTCACCTGCCAATTTGATCTCCATAGAGGTTTCTGATTTATTTCGGCTGCATTCCAGTATTTTTGTTTTACATTTATTAATTTTCATCATGAATTCTTTCCGTAAGACGGAGTCCATACCATTCAAAAACTCATTTAAATCCTCAGGCTTGTCGGCCAAGATGACGATGTCATCTGCAAATCTCAGAGTTGAAATTATTTCTCCTTGAATCTTCACTCCCACTTTAAATTTTTCTCTAATTTCCTTCATTGCTTGTTCAATGTAAAGATTGAAAAGTATGGGTGATAAGTTGCAGCCTTGCCTTACACCTTTCTGAATACCAGCTTCTCTCGCATGTCCTTCAACTCGAATGACTGCTGTCTGGTTTCTGTATAGATTATTTATCACCCTCCTATCCCTGTACTTTATTCCAATCGATTTCAAAATGTCAAACAATTTAGTCCAATCAACGTTATCAAAAGCCTTTTCTAAGTCTACAAAAGCCATGAACGTTCTCTTATCTTTCCTTATTCTACCTTCCAAAATCAGCCTAAGACTTAGTACAGCTTCCCTTGTTCCTACATTTCTCCTGAACCCAAACTGGTCTTCACCCAACTCCGTTTCTATCTGGCTTTCAATCCTCTTGTAAATTATTCTAGACAGGATCTTTGAAGCATGAGTAATCAAGCTGATTGTACGGTAATCTTCACATCTATCAGCTCCCACTTTCTTTGGTATAGGGATGATTACATTCTTCTTGAAATCAGGGGGTACCTCACCTGTCTCATAAATCCTACACACCAAGTGAAATAACCTGATCAGACCTTCATCTCCTATGCAGCGTAGCAACTCAATCGGTATATCATCTATGCCTGGTGCTTTGTTCCTGCTTAAGTCTTCCAAAGCTCTATCAAATTCTGATCTCAATATTAAATCTCCTTTCGCATCCTCATCAATTTCCTCCTCCTTTTCCATTACATGATTCTCTATCTCCTTTCCCTTATACAAACTCTCTATGTAAGCTTTCCATCTCTCAACCTTTTCTTCCCTATCTGCTAGAGGCTTTCCATTTGTGTCCTTAATATTACAACATTTAGTCTTCTTTTCCCCAAAAGTATCCTTAATCCTTCGATAAGCTGTGTCTACTTTTCCTAAATTCAGACAATTTTCTATACCTGCACATTTCTCTTTCAACCATTCTTCTTTCGCTTCCTTGCACTTCTTGTTAACCTCATTTCTCAGACGTCTGTATTCTGCTTTCCCCTTTTCATCTCTTACATTCTTGTGTTTTCGCCTTTCATCCATCAATTCTAGTATATCCTGAGTGATCCACGGTTTTCTACCTATTCTTTCTTTCCTACCAATGTTTTCTTCTGCGGATTTTGTTATTTCATTCTTCAAAAGTGCCCATTCGTCTGCAATTGAAGTTTGTTTAGGGTTTTTCATTAGTCCTTCCTTTATACTCTTCTTGAATCTATCGTTTACATCCTTCTCTTTCAGTCTGTCTACTGCCCACCTTTTTGGCTTTTGACTTTTCTTCAGTTTCTTCAACTTTAATTTGCATTTCATTACAACCAGATTGTGGTCAGAGTTTATGTCAGCACCAGGATATGTTTTACAATCCAAAATCTGGTTTCGAAACCTCTGCTTGACCATAATGAAGTCAATTTGGTAACGCCCTGTATCTCCTGGTCTCATCCATGTGTATATTCTTCTATTGTGGTTATTGAATAAGGTGTTTGCTATGACCAACTCATGCTCGGTGCAGAATTCTACCAGCCTGCTTCCTCGATCATTCCTTTCACCTAATCCGAAATCTCCTACTATCTTCCCTTCTCTCCCTTTTCCTACCACAGCATTCCAATCTCCCATTACTATAACATTTTCATCACCCTTGATATACCTCAGAATTTCGTCTATTTCTTCGTAGACCTTTTCAACATCCTCATCATCAGCTTGACTGGTAGGCATATAGACTTGTACCACTGTGGTGCAGGTAGGTTTAGTATTGATTTTTGCTACAATAATCCGTTCACTATATTGCTCATAATATTCCACCCGCTGTCCAAGTTTCCTACTCAATATAAGGCCAACCCCTGCTTGGCCATTGTTTGATTTAGTGCTAATGACCCTATAGTCTCCTGACCAAAAGTCCTGTTCTTCCTGCCAGCGCATTTCACTAATCCCAACCAAATCCAACCTCAACCTATCCATTTCCCTTTCTAAGTTTTCTAACCTTCCACTTCCTAGCAGACTTCTAACATTCCACGCTCCGATCCGTAGAATGTCAGATTTCCTCTTTGTCACTTTTGTGATGTTAACCCCCTCTCGAGTAGTCCCCACCCGGAGATCCGAACGGGGGACTAGTTTACCTCCGGATTGAAATTTTACAAGGGAGGAGGCCATCATCACATGTAATTATGCATAGAGAGGTGCATATCCTCGGGAATAGCATACGGCTGTAGTTTCCCGTTGCTTTCAGCCGTGCAGCAGGACGCAGTGTAGCCATTATTTGGCTTATATTATCAATATCTTAACCGTCTATAAGACTAGTAAAGAATTGATTTATTCTGAAAGGCTGCTACTCCCTTTCAAAATAAGTAAAGAGCAATTCTACTAACAAAAATACTATCCTTCTACTGTAATAACAATTAAATACCAAAATTCTACTCACGAAAAAAATACTACAGTTCCACCAACAACAAATACTACCACTAAAACAGTCTGTCACCAGGCACACTCACATGCACCGTCATACAACACAGTCTACTGAAACAATGAACTATAACTAATAAACCATGCAACTGCTACCAGACACACTCACACACCACAGTCTAATAGAACAATGACATATATCTAATAGACAAACTAACTAACTACATACTTACAACTAAAAACTAACTACATACTTACTGTACTGTTATTTGAATTGACAATATTTACAAAATTTACAAAATTTAGCTTCACACAAGTTTAGTCTGTGGAAGGATCTTTTACATGCCACAAATCTATGACATGGGTCCGCCGGCTTTACTTCCCCTCCGAAATTAAATCGTGAGAAAATTATATTTAAATGTTACAACTTCGCTTGGCCGCCATGTTCGTTTTGTACTTAATATGTTTATGTAAGTCACATAGGTGAACTTTTAGTAGTACCCTTTATCAATGTACAAAATTTCAGGGTGATATCTGTTACTGTTGCGTGGATATAGAATGCCAGTGAAATATTTCGCGTGGCCGCCATGTTGGATTGCTGAAACACATTAAAATTTGAAAGACACGGTCGAGGTGGACGAGGTAGCAGTCTGCACTTACCGAGTTTCATTGAAATCGCTTCGGCCATTTAGATTTTACTAGATACACACACACGGACAAAAGGTGATCTCATAAGCCTATTTTTCAAAAATGAAAATAGGCTAAAAATATCATTATCATAATATAAAACGCAATATACAAAGCAAAGAAAATCGAATACAATGAAAATAGCCAAAGTTGATACATCGCACTCTCTATATGGGTTGTTCGAGAGAATAATAATAATAATAATATCGTATGGCCTCGGCTGTATTAATGATGCGAAATGTCGGCTAACATTGTGCCGCTTACAACACTCGCAGTTTCTAAATGTTGCACATATTCCCGTCAATTTACAACAGTTTATGTTTTTTTTGTTAAGATCTTGACGAAGAAAGTGTCTCTCTAATTGATGATGATGATAATTGTTGTTTTAAGGGGCCTAACATCTAGGTTATCGGCCCGTCTCTCTCTCCAATTGAATGATTGTATTTAACTGTATGCACGTCGTATACTCTTGGCAAAGTTGTTTTTCTCACAGAGCAACTTTACATTGTAGTAGGCACGTATTTGTATTTAGTTTTCTGGCAACTTGTTCTAAATTATTGACTAAAATATTTCTAAAGACAGACAATCCATGCCTCCATTCGAAGGTTTAGGGTTGAATAATTCATGCAAATTGAAGTTCATTCGTTTGTGAAATTGACCCTTTCAATGATTACCGTATGGTACCGTACAGTACTTTACGTAGACATTTCTTTAAAAAGTTTGTCGCCAGTTGTTTGCTCTATTAACTTACGGTAATATTTTCCATAATATTGAAAACTAGGCACAGTTGGATTTTAAGGTGCACCCGAATGTGCTATCAAATATCGCTTTCTTGCAATAGGCCTAAGTACGTAGAATATGTATGTAATTATAAAATGATTATTGGTTAAATAAGTGTTAATAGGTAGGCTATTATAATTATAATGATTAAATAAATGTTAAAGAAGAAACAACGAGTTGTTAGTAAATATTAGGCCTACCGGTACGGTGAATAGCCTATAACTAGTTTCGTCACGTTTTAACATTTAATCGGGTCAAGTTAATACATAATATACCAATATAACAACCGGATAGCAAATTATTATAATATTCTCACATATAACATATTTCATTGGCACCAATTTAATACGATTGTAGTCTAAGATATGTTACACAACTGCCGTTTGATATGTGCAGATCGCACACTTGGAAACCAAGCGGTTTGTTATGGTCGTTTCTGTTGCGAATTTTTACTAATTACTCTTTTAGGAGACACTTGTTCTTGGAATATTCAAGAAAGGCCAACCCTCTAGTGTATATTTCATAAGTTGAACGCCTAAAAACAAAACCACAATTCGAAATAATAATGAAAATAATCACGGACGATTCATTGCCAATGAAAATCAAATGGAGATTCACGGACCGGAAGTTCGCTATGCATAAGCTTCGGTGCCATTTTAACTAGTGGAAGCTCTATAAATGTGCTACCTCGAGCGGCTTACTGCATGCTCTAAATATTTTAATGTAGCCTAAAATTCCGCAATAGAAAACCTCAAAAACGTAGAAAATCACTGGTCTAACGTCGCACCTGTAAACACTCACGGTGTATTTAACACATCTTACAAGACGGTTTTTACCCACCCTCGCTCTATGAGGGTCAGGCCATTATATACGGGCGTGATTTATGACAAGGAAAGCGACTCTCTGCCTAACCTACGGTGGCAGCTCTCTTCAATGCTTTAAAACAAACCTTCACATTATTCTCAGTTCTGTGGAGAGACCTGGCTTTTACTTCACTTATTTCCATTCAACAATATTCTTTGGCTCATAAACCACTTTCGTAACCTTGGCATTTATTAATTATGAGAGGGTCCTCATTGATTGGGAAGATTAATACACATTCTACGACGAATAATTAGGGGCTTTAACAACAAGAGGATTCTAGGTTCGAATCTCTTAACATGCCTCGGGAACATTTCCACATCAGAGGACTTATACAAAACGCGATTTAGGGTCAAGCCGTAGCTTACAGGACCTACGCTCAATAATACCGTACATTAGCTCCCTTTTAAATAATACACACATGGCCTCGTGATCCACGTCACAATTTAGAGGACTTACAACATATCTCAATTCACTGCAATCAACTACCCTCCATAAGTAACTTACCAAGTACTTTAACTTTTACGCGTTTCTAGCGTGACTTTTTATTTAATTGCGTTCCATTACGCTACACATTACTTTACGGCCGAATGTCTTCCAAAGAACTGATAAATTTCATAGTAACAATTGATACATATCTTAATTCTTATATTAATCTTTTCCGTTGACAATAAATCGCTCCCTTTTTAAGAACATGCATTCACATCATGTCTTATACATTTGTTAAGGCTTCAACGCTCTATATTTTTATATCATTCAATTTAATCTTTATTTAGATTTCTTTACCTTGTTATTCACATCATGTTTTCATTCCTTACAAAAGCTCAAAAGCTATTTCTTTCATATAATTCAAATTTACCTTTATGTAAATATCTTTGTTATAATTATTATTATCACGCTTGCTTTTATAACATTCATTAAATACTGACATTTTATTCCATGCATTTCCTCTACAGGATTTATTATTTCACATAATTATTTATTATTTCTTAAAACTTTATTTTCGTTCAGATCGCGTTCTTATTTAGTTATTATTCATTTAAAAACATCCCTTCTACTCAAAACTCCGGTGGAATTGTACACAAAATTTTTCCCGACACCAAAACATAATGAAAATCTTTACTTACATGTTTAAGGTCGCTTTCTGACCTTTATTCTCGTTTGATGTGACATTTTGGCCCACCTTCTTGACCTACTCCATATTGTACAATCTCATCTTATGTACAGAAATTTCTTGACACATATTCACTATATTTAACACTGACAACATTTTTTTATACACTGGTGTATCCGTTTTGAACACACATTAAAACACTAAAAAATATTACTCTGGTACATATTATAACACATATCACTGTGCATAAAACGCCTTCACTTTACCTAAAACACTAAAAATGACACTCTTATTTCTTTTCTTACAATATTTACACTTCACTCCTATCACACGGGCGTATCTCAACGATTTTGACAATTTCTGTCGGCTGTTGATGATCCCTGATGTGAATCCTATCGACCTGCATTGGACGTGTGATTTTACTCGTTCAAAGTTGCTCTCTCCTACAATGGAAACTACTGGTTTCAGTCTCTCAAAACCGCTTCTATTGTCTATTACTCGGCTTTACTTTATCTGCTTTAACTAGGCGATAAATGTCTTTTCTTTGCCGTCACCTTTATTTATATATGGTGGTCTATCGCACCCTATAGTTTCTATATCTTGGCCTCCCTTCGAGGACCGTATACTGTCATTTTCTTATGGCATTTACCTTGATTAACATGAATACATTACTTTCTGCAATCATTAACAGAATTTTTTTTGTTTGTGTTGCGTGAATCATCTTCCCTCCTTCCATGCATATGAACGCCTTAGGAAAAGTGATACTTAATTTTATAGTTTCACCATATAACGATTTTCTGGGTCTTGTCGGGCTTATCATTGTTACAAATGTGTCATGTTCTGGGAAGAACACATACCCGTCTGCATAAATTAGCAGGAATGGCAAAATGCACTCTAAAAGAAGATGCCTACATTATTTTGGTTCAGCTTTTCTCCTCAGAGAATAATTGAGCCAAATATTATCTGATTTCTATGATTCAACAACGTATGTGAGTTGCAACCCACCGTTCAATTCACTTGGCATCATCAAAATAATCATATCTTACTTGCATATTTAAATATCGAGATTTCTCAGTGTCCTAGTGTGACTAATTTACAAGGGACTGGTCGGACGACCTTCCTCCCCCTTAGCAGGCAATAAAATTCGTTCCAGCCGGCTCTCCAAGATGGCCGCTACAGAAATGGTCTACCATTCCCCTCTCTCTCACTCTGTCAAGATCAAGGTCAGGTTTGTTTACAAAGTGCAGACTAGAGTAACACTGAGTGTGGCTCCTAAATAATTGAGTCAATTTAAATATTTAACATCTATCCTTATAGTGTCTTGGGCTCAAACTGGCTCCTTAATTAACATTCATGGCTGGGGTGGCATTCTAGTGATAGTCTTGCCGTTCTATGGTGACGACTAGTGGCTTTTAGACGCGCATCATAGTGAAAATCCAACGACCTTCACCAGCAGCTGTCAATAAAATATAAGGAAACCTGCGTTCCTAAACGACGAATATGATCCTCACCTCACAGGGTGGGTCATTAACACACACATGCTCACAGCGTCTCGACGGACGTCAATAGTGGCATAATTCAAGCAAGCGTTGGATACAGACAGGCTCTGTCCAATTCGTTGCGAAATAATACAGTATGCTCAAGGGCGGTACTACTCGTAGATTTGGCCAACTTCTCACCTAACGTGCAAGCTATACTAGTTGTCCCCGCTATATTTATTACGTAAATCACTGGATTCTACGTTAATTCTGCACGCTTACAAGCGGCTCAAACAATACTTCACATATATGACTCCATTATTAAGGCACCCGCGTTCTCTGTCATACCACTTAAGCCAAAGCTTTACATAGCTCCTAACACAAAGTAATAAAAATTTACTGGCTTACTTTACTTTAATGGTCCTCAAACAATAATCCTAAGGATTGACCATATCAAATATTCATTCATATTTCACTGACACTGAAAAAGCTCTCGTATTTCTTTATATTTCACGTTATACTCTCACTGTTTACCAAATACAGTATCTTTACATTAGACATGACACTATTTGAGCACTATTTAGGCCAAAAATGCCTATTACTTTACTGTTTGCCGACCCATAATATTATTTATTATTATCATTTAACGTTACCGTTACATCCATCACTATTTTTGCCTGAATGGCCTCAAACAAATCACCTTCCAAGCCATATTTTATTCAAGACGAGTGGTGAAAACTCGTTCAGTAAGTGACTATTACATCTTACTCAAAGTGATAAATCGTTACATGGTGAACTACTTAGTTATAATTACATTATAAAAAATGGGTACTCACTTTTTTCCTCTTTGCTGGATAGTGCCAGCGCCTCAGCTGTAGCGCTACCATGACGCTTGACTTAAGCCATCATGTTATCCTTGACACAACACTTAGATTCATACACTTCCCACATGATACACATATTTTTATCAGTGGTTTTTATCATTGCAATACACTGCATATTAATCACTATACACATGAACACTTTAAAACACTATTTCACAATTTATATACATTTATCCACTACTTCACATGTTGATCCTTAAATTGGACTTCTCCTACGCCTGATCTCAGAGATGCGCTGTAATTATGACAACCGCTGGTCTCCGTGACAATCTAACAGCGTTTTACGGACGTTCCATCCTCGTTCCCTGCAATCTTGTTCAGCTCACTATCCAAATTAGGTGGCAATGGTTTCCAAGCTCCCATCATTGTAGTGTTTCTGATGACGCTGTCATATATAATTCTGACAATACCTCCCGGTATAAGAACTGTTCAAAACATTATAAGTTCCTTTTCGCTGTGGCGAATTTATATTTGCGTCAGATAATATGTAAATATCTGTAATACTTTACTTTCGACGCACTTCATGATTACTTATGAAGCTTTTATAACTTGCTTCTATTGTTCTCCAACGGCGACGCGTTGATACTTTAACATTTGGCGCGCTACTAGCAACGTCTTAGTTACGTGTATACTGTAGCAGACTGGTGATGAACTGCGATGAACTGCAGAAGACTTGTGATGAACTTAGAAGAAGACTCACTTGGCTTGCCTCGCTCCCCCTATATAAAGGTTTCTCGTACTAAATAGTCCACTGGACACACGAGAGCGACTCCTTTCTTCAAATAATACCTCTTCAGCCGAAATGACATCTACATCTTGTTTATTTAGGTGTGGAGGTTTCAAAAACATTCGCGTGCCGGCGACCGCTTCGGCCAATTAATTACAATTAATTGCCTTAGTTCAGCGCGTGGGCACGCTATCATGGTACTTCCCCGTTGACTGGTCACTAAGTCAATGCTCTTGAGCGTAGGGTAGGTTGTGATGCATTCATTTTGAGATAAAGGCCTTAATTTAGGTGAAAAACCATTCCTAAATTACCTCTCCGTGAATATATTCACCTGGGTGTATATTTCAATGCATTTCAATGCTCCATTTAGCTGTAATCAATTTATTTCCATGTGCAGTCGATCCCGCCATAGCTTGCACCGTTGTCAAGCGGTGGATACCCGAGTCATTTATTCTGAGCTGTCTCTCCGCTCCAGACGTAAGTAGTTCGGTAGGCGCCTAGACTACTCCGCCCACTTGCTAAGGGTCATTTGTAAAACTTCAAACTGGCCTTCTCTCACTTTCGTATGCTCTGAAAATGTATATTTCCTTGCATTTGGCTACAGTTCTTCCCTTAAATTGCTATGATATTCACCTATAGATTGTGAAATCACGCTACATTCTTATATGTCAGTATACCTCTCATTGCTCTTTGGGTTCCCAATATATTGCTCCCCCGCAGAGATCAATGGTTCGACTCTAGGCATAACCATGTGCCTGGTCTTTTCTGATGAGACCTGAGTTCGATGCCAGACTGCCGTGGCCAGTTGGGCACATTTTTCCCCTGCTAAGCTCGGAAAATTCATTTCATAAGTGAATTTTTCGGGCCTTTCAGATGGCATCGACTCCATGCAGTATTTACTTTAAGCGGTCAGTGCTCTCGGCAATGGGATTTCTCGTTCCCCACTCCACTCTGTCTGCTTTCTCGTAGACTCTCGTTCTGCCTTCGCAATTGTTCATTCATCCCCTCTAGCTCGGTAGCGGCTTCCCTCAACTGGTCATAAAGTTCCTGCAGTTGACAGCTGCACTCTCCCTTCGTAACCGTTAGGTCTGCGAGCTGGTCGCATCGCTCCGTCCCTTCCTGAGACTGCAAGCTTTTCTCAAGATTCTTTCCGTCCATACGTAATGATTCCCCGTCCACTTGGGTGTACATTGCTTGCTCCTCTCTTGTCTCATAGTCTTCTGGTGGACTATATAACTTCAAATTAGCTGCATTTACAACAACTTCTCTACCTGTTGCTTCGTCTTTGATCCGATATGCATTATTTTGCAGATCCCTTATAATCAGGTAGGGTCCGTGATAAGCATGCTGAAATTTCTTATATTTCCTGCTCTCTGGATCTGAACTGGCGGGTTTCTTCAATAAGACGTATTCTCCTACGAGTAACGGTCTGTGATACCGTTTCCTCCTGTTTCTTCCCTGCCGTCTATCTGCTTGTTTCTTGAGATACTCGAACGTTTTCTGGATCCTCAACTCACGTCCAGGTTGTGCATCGATGGGTGTCCGAATGACATTATCCCATGGCCTCTCTGGTCTTCTATCGAGATGTAGGCTCACTGGCACCTCTCCTGTCGCTTCGTGTACGGTATTGTTAATACAATATTCAATAATCTCAAGTACGTCAATCCATTTCCAGTTCTCAGTAGAGCAATATATCTTCATGTACTTTTGCAGTTCCCTCATAACTCTTTCTGCGGAATTCGACTCCGGGTGTCGAACTGTGGACAAAATCTGTCTTATGCCCAGATTCTCCAACTCCCTGCGAAATTCTATGCTGGTAAAACAACTCCCATGATCCGATAAGATGTTCTCTGGCTGTCCTAACATAGGAATGATTCTTTCCTTCAGCCTCTTAAGTACCTGTTTTGTACTGGTTTTCTGAATTGGACACAAGACTACCATTTTGGAAAACACGTCTATTGCAACTAGGATGTGTCTATTTCCTCTTCTAGCTCTAGGAAGCGGCCCAAAGTTGTCCAGTGCCAGAAGCTGACATGGCTTCTCTGGTAAGAGCGGTATAGGTTTCTGCCTCTAAATACGAGTTAGGCTTTACTCGTTGGCACATATCACAAGTCCTGATAGAATTCCAGACTGTCTCTCTAAGTTTTGGCCAAATAAATGCTTCTTTAAGCAGGGCAACAGTCTTATCTACACCGGAGTGACCAAAAGCTCGGTGTGCTAACCATACTAGCCTCCTCTGTAATGCTGGTGGTACGACTATCCTAGGTTTGGTGTGGTCTGAGTCGCTCCATTTATGTAACATCTGGTTAAACCATAGATATTCCGTTGACAATGCTTCAGCTTCCACATACATCGTTGTTCCTCTATCCAGCTTTCCCTCGAAGTAATTAATCATCAACCGTATCCAGGGATCTTCACGTTGAAAAACGGTGATGTTCCTCAGATCATCTAAGGTCTTCTGATCTCTATCTTCTATCTCGATAGCTAGAACTTCTTCTTCATTAGCTGTAGGGTATCTGCTCAGCAAGTCAGGTATGATATTGTCCTTCCCCGGGCAATACTCTATTTCCACTTGAAATTGCTGTATGTACAGGGACCACCTTGTCAGTCTTTGACTCGACAAGTCAGTTTTCAGCAGGAACGTTAGGGCTTTGTGGTCTGTTCTCAATATAATTCTAAAACCACAGACTAGCTTTCGCCAATACTGCAAGGCATACAGTATAGCGAGTAATTCGATCTCCGTGACCGTATAATTCATTTCATTAGGCTTCAACCTTCTGCTGATAAATGCAATGTAAGTTTTCTCCTCTGGCCTGTCCATGTTCTCCTGATATAACATAGCTCCGATCCCTATAAATGATGCGTCAGTCTGGATAATAAATTTCTGAGTGTAGTCAGGATATCCCAATTTCACATAATCTAACAACATCTGTTTAGATTTCACGAAGGCTTCCTCGCATTGTTCCGTCCAGCGCCATCTTCCTCCCTTCTTAAGTAAGTCTTGGAGTGGTGCTACGGTCTCGGTATACTTTGGACAATGGTTTGAAAAGAATCCAATAACGCCTAGATATTGCCTGACGTTCTTTACCTTCGTTGGTCTCGGGAAATGTTTAATGACTTCCAATTTTCCCGGATTAGGTCTGACTCCTTGTGCATCTATTACGTGGCCTAGAAATTTAACTTCTCTCTGAGCAAAGTTAGACTTCTTTATATTGACCTTAAAGCTAGCCTGACTTAGGTCATATAACAACTTGCGTAGATCTCTGACATGCTCTTCGACAGTTTCAGATGTCAGTAGTATATCATCTACGTAACATATGGTTGTGGCTTTTACTTCTTCGGATAGATTCCGATGTAGCGCTCGTATCAATGCTGAACCTGCTGTTTTTAATCCAAATGGAAGACGCACGTATGAATATGTGTGCTGGTCAAATAAAAATCCAGTTAGCAAACTTGTTTTCTCTTCCAGAGCAAGATGGTGAAAACTTGCCGTCAGGTCAAGATTTGAGAACACAGTCTTTCCTTTGAACCTTCTGAGTACCTCCTTAATGGGCGGCACTGTATCAAATCCCGGTATGACCTTGGAATTCAAATTTCGTAGGTCCAGGCATATCCTCACACTTCCGTCCTGTTTAGGTACAACTACCAGTGGGCTGACATAGGGTGTGGCTGTCTTTACAATGACGCCTGCTTCTAGCATTTCCTGTATCGCTTCTTTAACCTTTAAATAATGTTTCTCAGCTACAGGATACGGCTTCTGTTTAAATGGTGTCCAATCGCTGACTTGGAACGCATACTGGAAATTCTTGATCCGGCCAGGTCTCGAATCGAAGACTCCTTTATACTCAAATAGCAGTTCCCTTAGCATTTTCTTATATTCTGGACCAAATTTAGCTTCCTCAATCTTCTCTTCCAGGCATTCTTCAAATTTTGGTTCGAGATCCTTTTCAATGTCTGCGGCCAGTGTTGCCAACTCTTCCTCGATGTCTTCTGTTGTCGACACTGCATCCCCAGTCATATCTCCGTATGTATGCCATACGTATTCTTCTGGTCTCGTTTCATTCTGCTTTAATGAGAGTTCTAACTCTTCCTTTCCCTCACTTGCGCGAAACATCACAATGTCGTGCGAGAGATCTATAATAACTTTATACTCTCTTATGAAATCCATCCCAACAATGATATTAAAAGGCAGCTTATTTACAAGTAGGAAGCTCTGTGAGAATTTTGAGTTCCCTATATGCAAATCTAAAAATACTTGGTATTTGCATATCATAACTTTATCTGGTATGACACCTTTTATTTTCACGCTTGAAATAGGTATTTTCAATACGTGAATTTTACTCTGGATTTCACTGTATAATGCCTGGGTTATCAAACTCACTGTAGACCCTGTATCAATGAGACTTCTTATCTTCATACCCGCAATGTTTACAATAATAATGGGTAGTTCCCTTCTTACATTGACCGTCCTTTCATCGAGGTCTTCGATAAGCTCCTCAGGTTTGGCAATCCAGTTAACAACATTCACTGTGTTCCATCCTGAACTTATCTCTCTTTGGCCATTTAAATTTGGTGTTTTTTTTTCAATTGCTCCATTCTTTGTGGAGCTCTTCTGTCTGTCTTCATGCTGCTGAAGCTCCAGACTTTTGGCACCGCCATCATTTTGATATATGTCGGGTGACCTTCTATTCCTAATCGCTTCATCCCAATGAACTCGCGATTGTCTTGGATCATCTCCGCGCTCTTCCATGTATCTTAAAGATGCGTGATAACGTTCTTCCGCCTCTTCATCGAACCCGCGACTCTGCTCTTGGGATCTCCATCCTTGGTTGTTCCCATTTCGGCCGTAACTCCTTCTGTGATCAAGCTGCTGGTCTCTGGTACCACGCTGATTCCAGTTTTTCCTTCCTCGGTTACCACGGTTCGATGCTCCTCGATACGCTGGCCTCCAATTTTGGTTTTCGCGTCCTTCGCGTTGCCAGTCGGATTTTTCTGTTTCGGTGCTTGTAGATTTGCTTTTTGTCTGCACCTTGGTTGACTCGATCGGTGTAGTCGTCATGTTTACTTGTTCCGCATTTCGACTTCGTCTTGTGTGCTGCACTGTGGTTAGATCAAGTTGTCTCAGCACCTCCTCCATATCAATTGCAGTTTTGGCGTTTGCCGAGATTAGCAGACGTTGTACTTCATACGGTAGCTGCTTGGCTATTGCTATGCACAAGTCTGACTCTCTAAGCCCTTCATCAAGCTCTCGAAAACGGCACAATTGATTCACAAAGAATTCCCCGTACTTAGTCGGATTACTAGTACTGTAACGCCTGGAATACAAGTCCAATCTGAGGTTCTGTTGTACGCTCGCGTTCCAGTATCTGCTTAAAAATGCTTGGCGAAATTCTTCAACGGTGTCGAACGTGTATCGAAAACTCCTAAACCATAGGGCACACTCCCCCTCGGTTAATTTTTCAATCGCTCTCAACCTGCGCTCTGGCGGTACTTTCGCGTCATTCAAGTACTCGGAAACTTCTTTAAGCCAGTACTTGGGTGTCATGTTAGAATTACTCCCAGAGTATTTCTTTGGTTTCTCATCACTAGCCCTTATAACTGTGACTATTTGGCTTTGAACAGCATTTTCATGCGGTGTTGACATGGCAATTGGCATACCAGGTGTGGTATACGGACTGTCACTTGGCATGGCTGCATTCTTTGGAGTGGGCTGTATTTCTATATCTGCCCATTTATTTCTCCTATTCTCGTCTATACTTCCTTCGCTAGACCGAGGATTCCGCAACATAGATTCCTCCTGCGCGATCATTCTCGTCTCGATTTGACTGTGTCTATTCTCTGCCCTTTCCAAACGAGCTAATACCTCTCGTTCTATTTTCTCTAGGCCATCTCGGTTTCTTTCTGCCATAGAAAATACCTTTTCCTTATCATCCTTAAGGTTTTCCTTCAGGTGGATAATTTCCCCTGCTAGACTCTCTCTTACTTCGGCAAGAGTCTTATCACTGGCTTCAGTCTTTAAGCCTTCTCGATGTTCTAATTCTTCTCGTAAGCCTGTGACTTCCTTTTGAATGTGACCTTGTATATGAGAGATTTCAGTCCTTATTTTCGTGATTTCTCCCTGGTCCTCGTCTTGTCTTTTATGGATAACTGCTAAGTCGTTCTGAGTTTGTTCCAACTCTTTCTGTACTTTCCCGACTTGCCTCTTCATATTTGGCATTATCTCCTTATTCCCTTGATCAGAAGTTTTTATTTCTTGAATTTCCTTGCATTGGTCAAGGATATTCTGATCCTGTTTTCTTAAGGCTTCGTCTACCGCCTTGGCGTAACCTGCCATTCGCGTATTCCATTTTATATCGCTATCCTCGAACCTTTGATCCACGGTCTGAGTGAACGTATTAAACTGCTCTAATTGACGTTTAGTATTAGCTTCATTCTGACTCTGAATGTCTTTAAGCTCCATGGACATATTGCTTAAATTATCGTTAATTTCACGCTGTGACTCTCTGCACGCTTGCAGATTATTCTCTAATTTTGATTCAATAGACTCAAAGCGTTTATCGTTATCATCTTGCATTTCTGAGATCACGCTAACAATATTCTTAGTTACCTCACGCTGGACAGACTCTTTAACGTCATCCATTTTCTTATTAACCTCTATTAGGTTTGATTCTAACTGCGTTTTTATTGTAACTTGATTAGCCTCTAATCTAGTATTCACTTCGGCTTGATTAGCCTCTAATCTATTGTTTATTTCGGCTTGATTAGCCTCTAGTCTAGTATCGACTGTAGCCAACATCTGGCTTACCTCAGTTTGATTGGCATCCAATCTACCCGCTATTTCATCTTTAAATTCTCTAATTTCTTCCTTTCTCTTAGCATTAGAATTATCAAAATGTTCCTTCAACTCAGCAATACACCTGAGTACGTCTTCAGTTCCAGCCATCCTGTACTTCTTAATTTGAGATATAGGTAGGCCGCAGCTGAGTATGCTGGCGCGTTCTATTGGAAAGGAAAGGATTCCGATCCCACGACAACAACAACAACATATTAATAAAATGTCAAAACTAACTATGGAATGGGTATAGACCCTCGTACCCGTCCGACACAATGTCTGACGTCTGAATATCATCTAGAAAGACTCACAATCGCTCAAACAAAGTTTGAGGAAAATATCATTTCTATGGTTTTCCCCATGAAAACCATGCTATTATTATGGGGTTTTCTGAATCCCATAAGCCATCCACGTACTGGGCGCCATTGATAAAGATTAATGTATTGATGCTCACCCTCATGTGCCTATGGTGACCCGTAATTTCAACAGGCCCCACGTTGGGCGCCATTGATAAAGATTAATGTATTGATGCTCACCCTCATGTACCTATGGTGACCCGTAATTTCAACAGGCCCCACTCACGGGCGACATTGATAATGATGAGGGTAATATATAGGGATAACACGCTTTGCCCCACACACCTGGGTGACATGATAATTAAAGGGGTTTGTGTGTAAGTTACATTTACATTTAAGCATGTTTTATGGAGGATTATCAATAATTTATATCACGCGATGGCTTATTAACAAATGGGACGCGGCCTTTCCTATTCTGTCCTAATTTCTATGCTATATTTGCTTCTACCATTAATATCTTGGCCGACTTTTTAGCAGTACCTGTGACTCAATCCCAGTACAGAGACATCTCCTCCATGTACCCGATTGTCATCATGTGGACCATGTGTTCGTATCCCAACTAACTCACGGTCTTTCGAGGTATGGGACGTTCCTGCCCACCATACGACCACATGCTCAGGATTTGAGTCTACCAGGTAACTACTCTACAGGAAATACACAACATTTTCCTAAAGGTAACACATTTACTGGTCTAAAATCAATGGCTACACAACGAATACAAAACAAAGGACAATTTACATTTGATTCCCACAAATAAAATAGGGTTGTTCTGTGAGCTTTCTTCGTAAAATAGTGCTGCACTGCACTCAAATCTAATTCTAACATCCTGTCAATGATATTTTCAGACTTCCATGGGTTTCCATAGTGTTCAACAACTAACACAACTTTAGTTAATGGGAGTATCATAACACAAAAATCACATATCACATAAAATGATACTAATAAAACATTTTTCCATTTCTTATGGCATTTACCTTGATTAACATGAATACATTACTTTCTGCAATCATTAACAGATATTTTTTTGTTTGTGTTGCGTGAATCATCTTCCCTCCTTCCATGCATATGAACGCCTTAGGAAAAGTGGTACTTAATTTTATAGTTTCACCATATAACGATTTTCTGGGTCTTGTCGGGCTTATCATTGTTACAAATGTGTCATGTTCTGGGAAGAACACATACCCGTCTGCATAAATTAGCAGGAATGGCAAAATGCACTCTAAAAGAAGATGCCTACATTATTTTGGTTCAGCTTTTCTCCTCAGAGAATAATTGAGCCAAATATTATCTGATTTCTATGATTCAACAACGTATGTGAGTTGCAACCCACCGTTCAATTCACTTGGCATCATCAAAATAATCATATCTTACTTGCATATTTAAATATCGAGATTTCTCAGTGTCCTAGTGTGACTAATTTACAAGGGACTGGTCGGACGACCTTCCTCCCCCTTAGCAGGCAATAAAATTCGTTCCAGCCGGCTCTCCAAGATGGCCGCTACAGAAATGGTCTACCATTCCCCTCTCTCTCACTCTGTCAAGATCAAGGTCAGGTTTGTTTACAAAGTGCAGACTAGAGTAACACTGAGTGTGGCTCCTAAATAATTGAGTCAATTTAAATATTTAACATCTATCCTTATAGTGTCTTGGGCTCAAACTGGCTCCTTAATTAACATTCATGGCTGGGGTGGCATTCTAGTGATAGTCTTGCCGTTCTATGGTGACGACTAGTGGCTTTTAGACGCGCATCATAGTGAAAATCCAACGACCTTCACCAGCAGCTGTCAATAAAATATAAGGAAACCTGCGTTCCTAAACGACGAATATGATCCTCACCTCACAGGGTGGGTCATTAACACACACATGCTCACAGCGTCTTGACGGACGTCAATAGTGGCATAATTCAAGCAAGCGTTGGATACAGACAGGCTCTGTCCAAATCGCTGCGAAATAATACAGTATGCTCAAGGGCGGTACTACTCGTAGATTTGGCCAACTTCTCACCTAACGTGCAAGCTATACTAGTTGTCCCCGCTATATTTATTACGTAAATCACTGGATTCTACGTTAATTCTGCACGCTTACAAGCGGCTCAAACAATACTTCACATATATGACTCCATTATTAAGGCACCCGCGTTCTCTGTCATACCACTTAAGCCAAAGCTTTACATAGCTCCTAACACAAAGTAATAAAAATTTACTGGCTTACTTTACTTTAATGGTCCTCAAACAATAATCCTAAGGATTGACCATATCAAATATTCATTCATATTTCACTGACACTGAAAAAGCTCTCGTTTTTCTTTATATTTCACGTTATACTCTCACTGTTTACGAAATACAGTATCTTTACATTAGACATGACACTATTTGAGCACTATTTAGGCCAAAAATGCCTATTACTTTACTGTTTGCCGACCCATAATATTATTTATTATTATCATTTAACGTTACCGTTACATCCATCACTATTTTTGCCTGAATGGCCTCAAACAAATCACCTTCCAAGCCATATTTTATTCAAGACGAGTGGTGAAAACTCGTTCAGTAAGTGACTATTACATCTTACTCAAAGTGATAAATCGTTACATGGTGAACTACTTAGTTATAATTACATTATAAAAAATGGGTACTCACTTTTTTCCTCTTTGCTGGATAGTGCCAGCGCCTCAGCTGTAGCGCTACCATGACGCTTGACTTAAGCCATCATGTTATCCTTGACACAACACTTAGATTCATACACTTCCCACATGATACACATATTTTTATCAGTGGTTTTTATCATTGCAATACACTGCATATTAATCACTATACACATGAACACTTTAAAACACTATTTCACAATTTATATACATTTATCCACTACTTCACATGTTGATCCTTAAATTGGACTTCTCCTACGCCTGATCTCAGAGATGCGCTGTAATTATGACAACCGCTGGTCTCCGTGACAATCTAACAGCGTTTTACGGACGTTCCATCCTCGTTCCCTGCAATCTTGTTCAGCTCACTATCCAAATTAGGTGGCAATGGTTTCCAAGCTCCCATCATTGTAGTGTTTCTGATGACGCTGTCATATATAATTCTGACAATACCTCCCGGTATAAGAACTGTTCAAAACATTATAAGTTCCTTTTCGCTGTGGCGAATTTATATTTGCGTCAGATAATATGTAAATATCTGTAATACTTTACTTTCGACGCACTTCATGATTACTTATGAAGCTTTTATAACTTGCTTCTATTGATCTCCAACGGTGACGCGTTGATTCTTTAACATTTGGCGCGCTACTAGCAACGTCTTAGTTACGTGTATACTGTAGCAGACTGGTGATGAACTGCGATGAACTGCAGAAGACTTGTGATGAACTTAGAAGAAGACTCACTTGGCTTGCCTCGCTCCCCCTATATAAAGGTTTCTCGTACAAAATAGTCCACTGGACACACGAGAGCGACTCCTTTCTTGAAATAATACCTCTTCAGCCGAAATGACATCTACATCTTGTTTATTTAGGTGTGGAGGTTTCAAAAACATTCGCGTGCCGGCGATCGCTTCGGCCAATTAATTACAATTAATTGCCTTAATTCAGCGCGTGGGCACGCTATCATGGTACTTCCCCGTTGACTGGTCACTAAGTCAATGCTCTTGAGCGTAGGGTAGGTTGTGATGAATTCATTTTGAGATAAAGGCCTTAATTTAGGTGAAAAACCATTCCTAAATTACCTCTCCGTGAATATATTCACCTGGGTGTATATTTCAATGCATTTCAATGCTCCATTTAGCTGTAATCAATTTATTTCCATGTGCAGTGGATCCCGCCATAGCTTGCACCGTTGTCAAGCGGTGGATACCCGAGTCATTAATTCTGAGCTGTCTCTCCGCTCCAGACGTAAGTAGTTCGGTAGGCGCCTAGACTACTCCGCCCACTTGCTAAGGGTCATTTGTAAAACTTCAAACTGGCCTTCTCTCACTTTCGTATGCTCTGAAAATGTATATTTCCTTGCATTTGGCTACAGTTCTTCCCTTAAATTGCTATGATATTCACCTATAGATTGTGAAATCACGCTACATTCTTATATGTCAGTATACCTCTCATTGCTCTTTGGGTTCCCAATATATTGCTCCCCCGCAGAGATCAATGGTTCGACTCTAGGCATAACCATGTGCCTGGTCTTTTCTGATGAGACCTGAGTTCGATGCCAGACTGCCGTGGCCAGTTGGGCACATTTTTCCCCTGCTAAGCTCGGAAAATTCATTTCATAAGTGAATTTTTCGGGCCTTTCAGATAGCATCGACTCCATGCAGTATTTACTTTAAGTGGTCAGTGCTCTCGGCAATGGGATTTCTCGTTCCCCACTCCACTCTGTCTGCTTTCTCGTAGACTCTCGTTCTGCCTACGCAATTGTTCATTCATCCCCTCTAGCTCGGTAGCGGCTTCCCTCAACTGGTCATAAAGTTCCTGCAGTTGACAGCTGCACTCTCCCTTCGTAACCGTTAGGTCTGCGAGCTGGTCGCATCGCTCCGTCCCTTCCTGAGACTGCAAGCTTTTCTCAAGATTCTTTCCGTGCATACGTAATGATTCCCCGTCCACTTGGGTGTACATTGCTTGCTCCTCTCTTGTCTCATAGTCTTCTGGTGGACTATATAACTTCAAATTAGCTGCATTTACAACAACTTCTCTACCTGTTGCTTCGTCTTTGATCCGATATGCATTATTTTGCAGATCCCTTATAATCAGGTAGGGTCCGTGATAAGCATGCTGAAATTTCTTATATTTCCTGCTCTCTGGATCTGAACTGGCGGGTTTCTTCAATAAGACGTATTCTCCTACGAGTAACGGTCTGTGATACCGTTTCCTCCTGTTTCTTCGCTGCCGTCTATCTGCTTGTTTCTTGAGATACTCGAACGTTTTCTGGATCCTCAACTCACGTCCAGGTTGTGCATCGATGGGTGTCCGAATGACATTATCCCATGGCCTCTCTGGTCTTCTATCGAGATGTAGGCTCACTGGCACCTCTCCTGTCGCTTCGTGTACGGTATTGTTAATACAATATTCAATAATCTCAAGTACGTCAATCCATTTCCAGTTCTCAGTAGAGCAATATATCTTCATGTACTTTTGCAGTTCCCTCATAACTCTTTCTGCGGAATTCGACTCCGGGTGTCGAACTGTGGACAAAATCTGTCTTATGCCCAGATTCTCCAACTCCCTGCGAAATTCTATGCTGGTAAAACAACTCCCATGATCCGATAAGATGTTCTCTGGCTGTCCTAACATAGGAATGATTCTTTCCTTCAGCCTCTTAAGTACCTGTTTTGTACTGGTTTTCTGAATTGGACACAAGACTACCATTTTGGAAAACACGTCTAGTGCAACTAGGATGTGTCTATTTCCTCTTCTAGCTCTAGGAAGCGGCCCAAAGTTGTCCAGTGCCAGAAGCTGACATGGCTTCTCTGGTAAGAGCGGTATAGGTTTCTGCCTCATTAAATACGAGTTAGGCTTTACTCGTTGGCACATATCACAAGTCCTGATAGTATTCCTGACTGTCTCTCTAAGTTTTGGCCAAATAGAAGCTTCTTTAAGCAGGGCAACAGTCTTATCTACACCGGAGTGACCAAAAGCTCGGTGTGCTAACCATACTAGCCTCCTCTGTAATGCTGGTGGTACGACTATCCTAGGTTTGGTGTGGTCTGAGTCGCTCCATTTATGTAACATCTGGTTAAACCATAGATATTCCGTTGACAATGCTTCAGCTTCCAGATACATCGTTGTTCCTCTATCCAGCTTTCCCTCGAAGTAATTAATCATCAACCGTATCCAGGGATCTTCACGTTGAAAAACGGTGATGTTCCTCAGATCATCTAAGGTCTTCTGATCTCTATCTTCTATCTCGATAGCTAGAACTTCTTCTTCATTAGCTGTAGGGTATCTGCTCAGCAAGTCAGGTATGATATTGTCCTTCCCCGGGCAATACTCTATTTCCACTTGAAATTGCTGTATGTACAGGGACCACCTTGTCAGTCTTTGACTCGACAAGTCAGTTTTCAGCAGGAACGTTAGGGCTTTGTGGTCTGTTCTCAATATAATTCTAAAACCACAGACTAGCTTTCGCCAATACTGCAAGGCATACAGTATAGCGAGTAATTCGATCTCCGTGACCGTATAATTCTTTTCATTAGGCTTCAACCTTCTGCTGATAAATGCAATGTAAGTCTTCTCCTCTGGCCTGTCCATGTTCTCCTGATATAACATAGCTCCGATCCCTATAAATGATGCGTCAGTCTGGATAATAAATTTCTGAGTGTAGTCAGGATATCCCAATTTCACATAATCTAACAACATCTGTTTAGATTTCACGAAGGCTTCCTCGCATTGTTCCGTCCAGCGCCATCTTCCTCCCTTCTTAAGTAAGTCTTGGAGTGGTGCTACGGTCTCGGTATACTTTGGACAATGGTTTGAAAAGAATCCAATAACGCCTAGATATTGCCTGACGTTCTTTACCTTCGTTGGTCTCGGGAAATGTTTAATGACTTCCAATTTTCCCGGATTAGGTCTGACTCCTTGTGCATCTATTACGTGGCCTAGAAATTTAACTTCTCTCTGAGCAAAGTTAGACTTCTTTATATTGACCTTAAAGCTAGCCTGACTTAGGTCATATAACAACTTGCGTAGATCTCTGACATGCTCTTCGACAGTTTCAGATGTCAGTAGTATATCATCTACGTAACATATGGTTGTGGCTTTTACTTCTTCGGATAGATTCCGATGTAGCGCTCGTATCAATGCTGAACCTGCTGTTTTTAATCCAAATGGAAGACGCACGTATGAATATGTGTGCTGGTCAAATAAAAATCCAGTTAGCAAACTTGTTTTCTCTTCCAGAGCAAGATGGTGAAAACTTGCCGTCAGGTCAAGATTTGAGAACACAGTCTTTCCTTTGAACCTTCTGAGTACCTCCTTAATGGGCGGCACTGTATCAAATCCCGGTATGACCTTGGAATTCAAATTTCGTAGGTCCAGGCATATCCTCACACTTCCGTCCTGTTTAGGTACAACTACCAGTGGGCTGACATAGGGTGTGGCTGTCTTTACAATGACGCCTGCTTCTAGCATTTCCTGTATCGCTTCTTTAACCTTTAAATAATGTTTCTCAGCTACAGGATACGGCTTCTGTTTAAATGGTGTCCAATCGCTGACTTGGAACGCATACTGGAAATTCTTGATCCGGCCAGGTCTCGAATCGAAGACTCCTTTATACTCAAATAGCAGTTCCCTTAGCATTTTCTTATATTCTGGACCAAATTTAGCTTCCTCAATCTTCTCTTCCAGGCATTCTTCAAATTTTGGTTCGAGATCCTTTTCAATGTCTGCGGCCAGTGTTGCCAACTCTTCCTCGATGTCTTCTGTTGTCGACACTGCATCCCCAGTCATATCTCCGTATGTATGCCATACGTATTCTTCTGGTCTCGTTTCATTCTGCTTTAATGAGAGTTCTAACTCTTCCTTTCCCTCACTTGCGCGAAACATCACAATGTCGTGCGAGAGATCTATAATAACTTTATACTCTCTTATGAAATCCATCCCAACAATGATATTAAAAGGCAGCTTATTTACAAGTAGGAAGCTCTGTGAGAATTTTGAGTTCCCTATATGCAAATCTAAAAATACTTGGTATTTGCATATCATAACTTTATCTGGTATGACACCTTTTATTTTCACGCTTGAAATAGGTATTTTCAATACGTGAATTTTACTCTGGATTTCACTGTATAATGCCTGGGTTATCAAACTCACTGTAGACCCTGTATCAATGAGACTTCTTATCTTCATACCCGCAATGTTTACAATAATAATGGGTAGTTCCCTTCTTACATTGACCGTCCTTTCATCGAGGTCTTCGATAAGCTCCTCAGGTTTGGCAATCCAGTTAACAACATTCACTGTGTTCCTTCCTGAACTTATCTCTCTTTGGCCATTTAAATTTGGTGTTTTTTTTTCAATTGCTCCATTCTTTGTGGAGCTCTTCTGTCTGTCTTCATGCTGCTGAAGCTCCAGACTTTTGGCACCGCCATCATTTTGATATATGTCGGGTGACCTTCTATTCCTAATCGCTTCATCCCAATGAACTCGCGATTGTCTTGGATCATCTCCGCTCTCTTCCATGTATCTTAAAGATGCGTGATAACGTTCTTCCGCCTCTTCATCGAACCCGCGACTCTGCTCTTGGGATCTCCATCCTTGGTTGTTCCCATTTCGGCCGTAACTCCTTCTGTGATCAAGCTGCTGGTCTCTGGTACCACGCTGATTCCAGTTTTTCCTTCCTCGGTTACCACGGTTCGATGCTCCTCGATACGCTGGCCTCCAATTTTGGTTTTCGCGTCCTTCGCGTTGCCAGTCGGATTTTTCTGTTTCGGTGCTTGTAGATTTGCTTTTTGTCTGCACCTTGGTTGACTCGATCGGTGTAGTCGTCATGTTTACTTGTTCCGCATTTCGACTTTGTCTTGTGTGCTGCACTGTGGTTAGATCAAGTTGTCTCAGCACCTCCTCCATATCAATTGCAGTTTTGGCGTTTGTCGAGATTAGCAGACGTTGTACTTCATACGGTAGCTGCTTGGCTATTGCTATGCACAAGTCTGACTCTCTAAGCCCTTCATCAAGCTCTCGAAAACGGCACAATTGATTCACAAAGAATTCCCCGTACTTAGTCGGATAACTAGTACTGTAACGCCTGGAATACAAGTCCAATCTGAGGTTCTGTTGTACGCTCGCGTTCCAGTATCTGCTTAAAAATGCTTGGCGAAATTCTTCAACGGTGTCGAACGTGTATCGAAAACTCCTAAACCATAGGGCACACTCCCCCTCGGTTAATTTTTCAATCGCTCTCAACCTGCGCTCTGGCGGTACTTTCGCGTCATTCAAGTACTCGGAAACTTCTTTAAGCCAGTACTTGGGTGTCATGTTAGAATTACTCCCAGAGTATTTCTTTGGTTTCTCATCACTAGCCCTTATAACTGTGACTATTTGGCTTTGAACAGCATTTTCATGCGGTGTTGACATGGCAATTGGCATACCAGGTGTGGTATACGGACTGTCACTTGGCATGGCTGCATTCTTTGGAGTGGGCTGTATTTCTATATCTGCCCATTTATTTCTCCTATTCTCGTCTATACTTCCTTCGCTAGACCGAGGATTCCGCAACATAGATTCCTCCTGCGCGATCATTCTCGTCTCGATTTGACTGTGTCTATTCTCTGCCCTTTCCAAACGAGCTAATACCTCTCGTTCTATTTTCTCTAGGCCATCTCGGTTTCTTTCTGCCATAGAAAATACCTTTTCCTTATCATCCTTAAGGTTTTCCTTCAGGTGGATAATTTCCCCTGCTAGACTCTCTCTTACTTCGGCAAGAGTCTTATCACTGGCTTCAGTCTTTAAGCCTTCTCGAAGTTCTAATTCTTCTCGTAAGCCTGTGACTTCCTTTTGAATGTGACCTTGTATATGAGAGATTTCAGTCCTTATTTTCGTGATTTCTCCCTGGTCCTCGTCTTGTCTTTTATGGATAACTGCTAAGTCGTTCTGAGTTTGTTCCAACTCTTTCTGTACTTTCCCGACGTGCCTCTTCATATTTGGCATTATCTCCTTATTCCCTTGATCAGAAGTTTTTATTTCTTGAATTTCCTTGCATTGGTCAAGGATATTCTGATCCTGTTTTCTTAAGGCTTCGTCTACCGCCTTGGCGTAACCTGCCATTCGCGTATTCCATTTTATATCGCTATCCTCGAACCTTTGATCCACGGTCTGAGTGAACGTATTAAACTGCTCTAATTGACGTTTAGTATTAGCTTCATTCTGACTCTGAATGTCTTTAAGCTCCATGGACATACTGCTTAAATTATCGTTAATTTCACGCTGTGACTCTCTGCACGCTTGCAGATTATTCTCTAATTTTGATTCAATAGACTCAAAGCGTTTATCGTTATCATCTTGCATTTCTGAGATCACGCTAACAATATTCTTAGTTACCTCACGCTGGACAGACTCTTTAACGTCATCCATTTTCTTATTAACCTCTATTAGGTTTGATTCTAACTGCGTTTTTATTGTAATTTGATTAGCCTCTAATCTAGTATTCACTTCGGCTTGATTAGCCTCTAATCTATTGTTTATTTCGGCTTGATTAGCCTCTAGTCTAGTATCGACTGTAGCCAACATCTGGCTTACCTCAGTTTGATTGGCATCCAATCTACCCGCTATTTCATCTTTAAATTCTCTAATTTCTTCCTTTCTCTTAGCATTAGAATTATCAAAATGTTCCTTCAACTCAGCAATACACCTGAGTACGTCTTCAGTTCCAGCCATCCTGTACTTCTTAATTTGAGATATAGGTAGGCCGCAGCTGAGTATGCTGGCGCGTTCTATTGGAAAGGAAAGGATTCCGATCCCACGACAACAACAACAACATATTAATAAAATGTCAAAACTAACTATGGAATGGGTATAGACCCTCGTACCCGTCCGACACAATGTCTGACGTCTGAATATCATCTAGAAAGACTCACAATCGCTCAAACAAAGTTTGAGGAAAAATATCATTTCTATGGTTTTCCCCATGAAAACCATGCTATTATTATGGGGTTTTCTGAATCCCATAAGCCATCCACGTACTGGGCGCCATTGATAAAGATTAATGTATTGATGCTCACCCTCATGTGCCTATGGTGACCCGTAATTTCAACAGGCCCCACGTTGGGCGCCATTGATAAAGATTAATGTATTGATGCTCACCCTCATGTGCCTATGGTGACCCGTAATTTCAACAGGTCCCACTCACGGGCGACATTGATAATGATGAGGGTAATATATAGGGATAACACGCTTTGCCCCACACACCTGGGTGACATGATAATTAAAGGGGTTTGTGTGTAAGTTACATTTACATTTAAGCATGTTTTATGGAGGATTATCAATAATTTATATCACGCGATGGCTTATTAACAAATGGGACGCGGCCTTTCCTATTCTGTCCTAATTTCTATGCTATATTTGCTTCTACCATTAATATCTTGGCCGACTTTTTAGCAGTACCTGTGACTCAATCCCAGTACAGAGACATCTCCTCCATGTACCCGATTGTCATCATGTGGACCATGTGTTCGTATCCCAACTAACTCACGGTCATTCGAGGTATGGGACGTTCCTGCCCACCATACGACCACATGCTCAGGATTTGAGTCTACCAGGTAACTACTCTACAGGAAATACACAACATTTTCCTAAAGGTAACACATTTACTGGTCTAAAATCAATGGCTACACAACGAATACAAAACAAAGGACAATTTACATTTGATTCCCACAAATAAAATAGGGTTGTTCTGTGAGCTTTCTTCGTAAAATAGTGCTGCACTGCACTCAAATCTAATTCTAACATCCTGTCAATGATATTTTCAGACTTCCATGGGTTTCCATAGTGTTCAACAACTAACACAACTTTAGTTAATGGGAGTATCATAACACAAAAATCACATATCACATAAAATGATACTAATAAAACATTTTTCCATTTCTTATGGCATTTACCTTGATTAACATGAATACATTACTTTCTGCAATCATTAACAGATATTTTTTTGTTTGTGTTGCGTGAATCATCTTCCCTCCTTCCATGCATATGAACGCCTGAGGAAAAGTGGTACTTAATTTTATAGTTTCACCATATAACGATTTTCTGGGTCTTGTCGGGCTTATCATTGTTACAAATGTGTCATGTTCTGGGAAGAACACATACCCGTCTGCATAAATTAGCAGGAATGGCAAAATGCACTCTAAAAGAAGATGCCTACATTATTTTGGTTCAGCTTTTCTCCTCAGAGAATAATTGAGCCAAATATTATCTGATTTCTATGATTCAACAACGTATGTGAGTTGCAACCCACCGTTCAATTCACTTGGCATCATCAAAATAATCATATCTTACTTGCATATTTAAATATCGAGATTTCTCAGTGTCCTAGTGTGACTAATTTACAAGGGACTGGTCGGACGACCTTCCTCCCCCTTAGCAGGCAATAAAATTCGTTCCAGCCGGCTCTCCAAGATGGCCACTACAGAAATGGTCTACCATTCCCCTCTCTCTCACTCTGTCAAGATCAAGGTCAGGTTTGTTTACAAAGTGCAGACTAGAGTAACACTGCGTGTGGCTCCTAAATAATTGAGTCAATTTAAATATTTAACATCTATCCTTATAGTGTCTTGGGCTCAAACTGGCTCCTTAATTAACATTCATGGCTGGGGTGGCATTCTAGTGATAGTCTTGCCGTTCTATGGTGACGACTAGTGGCTTTTAGACGCGCATCATAGTGAAAATCCAACGACCTTCACCAGCAGCTGTCAATAAAATATAAGGAAACCTGCGTTCCTAAACGACGAATATGATCCTCACCTCACAGGGTGGGTCATTAACACACACATGCTCACAGCGTCTTGACGGACGTCAATAGTGGCATAATTCAAGCAAGCGTTGGATACAGACAGGCTCTGTCCAATTCGCTGCGAAATAATACAGTATGCTCAAGGGCGGTACTACTCGTAGATTTGGCCAACTTCTCACCTAACGTGCAAGCTATACTAGTTGTCCCCGCTATATTTATTACGTAAATCACTGGATTCTACGTTAATTCTGCACGCTTACAAGCGGCTCAAACAATACTTCACATATATGACTCCATTATTAAGGCACCCGCGTTCTCTGTCATACCACTTAAGCCAAAGCTTTACATAGCTCCTAACACAAAGTAATAAAAATTTACTGGCTTACTTTACTTTAATGGTCCTCAAACAATAATCCTAAGGATTGACCATATCAAATATTCATTCATATTTCACTGACACTGAAAAAGCTCTCGTTTTTCTTTATATTTCACGTTATACTCTCACTGTTTACGAAATACAGTATCTTTACATTAGACATGACACTATTTGAGCACTATTTAGGCCAAAAATTCCTATTACTTTACTGTTTGCCGACCCATAATATTATTTATTATTATCATTTAACGTTACCGTTACATCCATCACTATTTTTGCCTGAATGGCCTCAATCAAATCACCTTCCAAGCCATATTTTATTCAAGACGAGTGGTGAAAACTCGTTCAGTAAGTGACTATTACATCTTACTCAAAGTGATAAATCGTTACATGGTGAACTACTTAGTTATAATTACATTATAAAAAATGGGTACTCACTTTTTTCCTCTTTGCTGGATAGTGCCAGCGCCTCAGCTGTAGCGCTACCATGACGCTTGACTTAAGCCATCATGTTATCCTTGACACAACACTTAGATTCATACACTTCCCACATGATACACATATTTTTATCAGTGGTTTTTATCATTGCAATACACTGCATATTAATCACTATACACATGAACACTTTAAAACACTATTTCACAATTTATATACATTTATCCACTACTTCACATGTTGATCCTTAAATTGGACTTCTCCTACGCCTGATCTCAGAGATGCGCTGTAATTATGACAACCGCTGGTCTCCGTGACAATCTAACAGCGTTTTACGGACGTTCCATCCTCGTTCCCTGCAATCTTGTTCAGCTCACTATCCAAATTAGGTGGCAATGGTTTCCAAGCTCCCATCATTGTAGTGTTTCTGATGACGCTGTCATATATAATTCTGACAATACCTCCCGGTATAAGAACTGTTCAAAACATTATAAGTTCCTTTTCGCTGTGGCGAATGTATATTTGCGTCAGATAATATGTAAATATCTGTAATACTTTACTTTCGACGCACTTCATGATTACTTATGAAGCTTTTATAACTTGCTTCTATTGTTCTCCAACGGCGACGCGTTGATACTTTAACATTTGGCGCGCTACTAGCAACGTCTTAGTTACGTGTATACTCTAGCAGACTTGTGATGAACTGCGATGAACTGCAGAAGACTTGTGATGAACTTAGAAGAAGACTCACTTGGCTTGCCTCGCTCCCCCTGTATAAAGGTTTCTCGTACAAAATAGTCCACTGGACACACGAGAGCGACTCCTTTCTTGAAATAATACCTCTTCAGCCGAAATGGCATCTACATCTTGTTTATTTAGGTGTGGAGGTTTCAAAAACATTCGCGTGCCGGCGATCACTTCGGCCAATTAATTACAATTAATTGCCTTAGTTCAGCGCGTGGGCACGCTATCATGGTACTTCCCCGTTGACTGGTCACTAAGTCAATGCTCTTGAGCGTAGGGTAGGTTGTGATGCATTCATTTTGAGATAAAGGCCTTAATTTAGGTGAAAAACCATTCCTAAATTACCTCTCCGTGAATATATTCACCTGGGTGTATATTTCAATGCATTTCAATGCTCCATTTAGCTGTAATCAATTTATTTCCATGTGCAGTCGATCCCGCCATAGCTTGCACCGTTGTCAAGCGGTGGATACCCGAGTCATTAATTCTGAGCTGTCTCTCCGCTCCAGACGTAAGTAGTTCGGTAGGCGCCTAGACTACTCCGCCCACTTGCTAAGGGTCATTTGTAAAACTTCAAACTGGCCTTCTCTCACTTTCGTATGCTCTGAAAATGTATATTTCCTTGCATTTGGCTACAGTTCTTCCCTTAAATTTCTATGATATTCACCTATAGATTGTGAAATCACGCTACATTCTTATATGTCAGTATACCTCTCATTGCTCTTTGGGTTCCCAATATATTGCTCCCCCGCAGAGATCAATGGTTCGACTCTAGGCATAACCATGTGCCTGGTCTTTTCTGATGAGACCTGAGTTCGATGCCAGACTGCCGTGGCCAGTTGGGCACAATATATATATATATATACATATACATACATAAATTATTTATAAACTTTTGAACTGACGGTGGTTTTGGGGTCTGGGGGATGTGAAACGCGAAGATATGTCGAAATTTTCCGGAAGTCGAAACATGGTACCCATTGCAATAGTTAGCTTTCTAATGAAATCTACCTCTGGTTGGTTCCTCAGTTTAGGGGCTGCGACAACGCGGTCATCTAACACCGTGTACTTTGGGTGAGTGTAGAATCTGTCTGATAAACGGTGTGAATTGTAATGGCAGTAGTAGTCTTAATTCAGGTAAGGACTGCAGACGGTCAATTTCAAGCAGTAGTTCCTAATGTTGCTACCAGGTACTACCGTCAACGACACCTAGCTGTGAACTTTGCTACTACATGCCAACCTAACCAGCAACTCGCAACGAACGTTGGAACTTCCCCTCCAAAGGAAAGCATACTGAGGGATTTTAGCTCTCTTAGAAAATCCGACGACTTCGGCCGGCTTTGAAACCGCGACCTTGGGCATAGACATTCTGCATGCTACTAGTTACGTCACCGAAGCCGCTTCCCACTTAGATGAAAATACTGAATCTGATCTCGTGCAAGTGCGTTGTCATGGCAACGTCTGATGGCTCATCCCTCATCAATTTAGTAGTGTTGCCATGGCAACCTCTGATAGCTCTTGGCATTTTCTTATAATTCCGAAATCATTTTTCTCATCCCTTGGCATAATGGTGGGTCATATCAAAAATTCTTTCAGACAAAAGTTTTAGGTAATTATTAGGGGAATATTGTCCATTTCGTAAGGTTTTGATATTGTGCCTTGATTAATGTTTCCCGAAAATCCCACTTTTCCCACCCCTTTGGAGCCGCATTAACTCAATTGGCGGCTAAGACTGATCTGGTTAGGATCCACAAAAACACACTCTCTTCATCAGGATACCGGAAATCTATACATTGTTGAAGATTCTGTGAACCAATTAACAATAAAGAATTTGGATCTATTTAGCTTTACAATAATCATTACACCTGTGTAATATTAATTCTTCTCCGGCTGACATGACGTCTGTTTCTATTTGAATGGTTGGTGATATAAAAAAACTCTTCAAACATAAATTTTTGGGCTTTATCCGACACATAGTATGAACGTTGAACGGATTCGATATTTCATATATTAAGAGAGTTATGGCAATATTTCACTTTTTCGAAAAAATCCCCCCATTTTCACCCCCTTCTACCGGTTTAGCCCAGTAACGAACTCGACCGAGATTTTATAGGTGTACATATTCGGTAAAAAGTGATTGGTGAAAAATTACGGCAGTTATCGTGTCCACAAGAAACTGATATATATATACTTTTGAACTGACGGTGGTTTTGGGGTCTGGGGGATGTGAAACGCGAAGATATGTCGAAATTTTCCGGAAGTCGAAACATGGTAGCCTACCCATTGCATTAGTTAGCTTTCTAATGAAATCTACCTCTGGTTGGTTCCTCAGTTTAGGGGCTGCGACAACGTGGTCATCTAACCCCGTGTACTTTGGGTGAGTGTAGAATCTGTCTGATAAACGGTGTGAATTTTAATGGATGTATTAGTCTGTAATTCAGGTAAGGACTGCATACGGTCAATTTCAAGCAGTAGTTCCTAATATTGCTACCAGGTACTACCGTCAATGACACCTAGCTGTGAACTTGGCTACTAGATGCCACCCCAACCAGCAACTCGTAACGAACGTTGGAACTTCCCCTCCAAAGGAAAGCATACTGAGGGATTTTTAGCGCTCTTAGAAAAACCGACGACTTCGGCCGCCTTTGAACCCGCGACCTTGGGCATAGACATTCTGCATGCTACCAGTTACGTCACCGAACCCGCTTCACACTTAGTCAGATGTCAAAGTCAACCCCTGGCACCAACCAGCCCATGACGGGCTAAGGCCGACCAAGCGACCGCTGCCCAGCCATTTGGCCTGCAGATATTGGGGTGACGCGTGATCAGCGCGTCGGGTCCCCTCGGCCGTTAATATTGGTATTCGTGATCGGGGTGCTGTCTCACTGTCAGACAGCTACTCAATTGTCCTCACGAGGCTGAGTGCACCCCGTTCCAACCCTCACGTCAGTTTTAAAATCCCTGACGGAGCCGGGGATCGAACCCGGGGACTCCGGGTGAGAGGCAGGCGCGCTACCCCAACACCACGGGGCCGGCTTAGTCAGATGGAAATACTGAATCTGATCTCGTGCAAGTGCGTTGTCATGGCAACGGCTCATCCCTCATCAATTTAGTAGTGTTGCCATGGCAACCTCTGATAGCTCTTGGCATTTTCTTATAATTCCGAAATCATTTTTCTCATCCCTTGGCGTAATGGTGGGTCATATGAAAAATTCTTTCAGAAAAAGTTTTAGGTAATTATTAGGGGAATATTGTCCATTTTGTACGGTTTTGATATTGTGCCTATTAAGAGAGATATGATTAATGTTTCCCGAAAAACCCACTTTTTTCCACCCCTTTGGTCAATGGTTGGTGCTATCAAAAAACTTATTTGACATAAATTGTTGGCACTTATCCGACACATATTATGAACTTTGAATGGATTCGATATTTCGCGTATTAAGAGAGTTATAGCGAAATTTCAATTTTTCGAAAAAAGCCCCCCATTTTCACCCCCTTCGACCGATTTTGCCCATTAACGAACTCGACCGAGATTTTATAGGGATACATATCATGTAAAAAATTCAAAGTGATTGGTGCAAAATTACGGCAGTTATTGTGTCCACAAGAAACTGATATACATATATATACATACATAAATTATATATAAACTTTTGAACTGACGGTGGTTTTGGGGTCTGGGGGATGTGAAACGCGAAGATATGTCGAAATTTTCCGGAAGTCGAAACATGGGACCCATTGCAATAGTTAGCTTTCTAAAGAAATCTACCTAAAAAAACCCTGGCACTTCAGCCCATTTTTGGCCCAGGCCTACCAAGCGACCGCTGCCCAGCCAATTGGCCTCCAGATATTGGGGTGACACGTGATCAGCGTATCGGGCCCCCTCGGTCGTTAATCTTGGTTTTTTGTGATCGGGGCGCTGCCTCACAGTCAGACAGCTGTCCTCACGAGGCTGAGTGCAGCCCGTTCCAGCAATCACATCAGTTTCTAAAATCCCTGACGGAGCCGGGAATCGAGTCCGGGGCCTCCGGGTGAGAGGCAGGCGCGCTACCCCAACACCACGGGGCTGGCTTTTAGTAATTTATGCTTTACCTAATTAAAACATATTATTGTAATGCCAGTATATTCGGATAACAAACGTGCGAAGTCGGAAAAAAGTCGTGCGGATGCGGATAACTGTCGTGCGAATGCGGGGCGGATGCGGATAACAGTTGTGCGGAAGTGCGGCAGATGCGGATAACGTTTTGTTTATCCGCGCAGGGCTCTATATAATAGTCGGTATGATTGTTGGTATGAGTGTTCATTGCTGCTTAGTGTAGCTTGAGAGTAGCGTGTAACTTACCGTAGAGCTCTCGCACCCGTAGAACATAAAGTGCCATCGAGTGCCATCTGTTGAACGCCTTGTCCAAACCTCATCAAGGTTACACACCATGCCAGCTGTAACTCAAGGTCTTTGTAACGGTCTCGCAGGAAAGCTTGACTTACTGCCAGCTGACGCATATTGTGCATGTGTCCGCAGGCGAAAACTGCGTGTTAAGGCAGGCTTGTCTATTGGCAACTCAAACTAACACTTGGGGCGCTGCGGTCGGTCTGGATAAGTAGGGTACAAATACTCAATAACATGCGTTTGATATGGAACACTTTTTATTTTTCGGTTATAATCAGTAAATGTTGTCCCTAAAATAATGACAGTGTTATTTTCAATTGTATATACTGTATGTATAAATGTGCGATACACGTGATCTAATTTGTGTGTTCCACTGGATTTTGTGTGTCAATTGCATATCATCAAGTATCGGTTGTCTGCTGGTATTTGTTTTTGTGCAGTTCGGGTCATGGCGCTGTTACGTTTAAAAGCTATATTTGAGTTTGCTCACTGTACCATAGACTCGAGAAATTATTTGTTGCTTGGTAGGGCGAAGGGATGAGTATAACTTGTATTAAAATTCGGGGTAGACAGGAATTGCTTGATTTGGATGGTAGGTATTAACCCTGCGAAGTCAAAATTAGGCCTATATGACTCGGATATCGCAGAGCGAGGTGATGGCGGTTGGTAGGGTTATTGGAAATGAACTAGGGAGCGGAGGATACCTGACTGATGAAGCTTGGCTGTCTTCCCTCGGCTGGTGTAGGCTTGGCTGTCTTGGTACGGCTTGGCTCGGCGAGAGTGTGCTTGGCTGTCTAGGTGCGGCTTGGCTAGGCGTAAGTGAACAACCCGTCCTGTCGTCAGTGAGTGTAGTGGTGAGTGGTCCAACCTGCTCTTGTTGCCCGTATTTATTTGGTATAGTCACCTTTCGGCTGTTGTTATTTGCATCATTTGGAATGTGATGAAAACGTATATCCGCAGCCCTCTTATACATCGACTTACAGCCGTAAACTGAGCAATATACTTTTCTTTTACTCATTTTGCACTCTTATCAACGAGTAAAACTTATAACTTATGTATAAACACGAAGAATTTACCACGATCTGCTCACCAATACAAGAAACCGTATAACTTACAAACAGTCACCACGTGACAAATGTACCCTACTTGGTAAGTTTCTCATTTTTACCGCTAGATGTCATATCAGATAGCTGGAGTTGCCAATTGTCTTTAATGATATTAACCCTCCAAGTGCTGAACGTTTCACTCTTAAGTGCCAAGCATTTTTAAGGCAGCGTGCAGATATATTTAAAAAGAAATTATAATACAGTATATACAAATTTGTAACTATGTATGGCATATTATATATCGATATATTCAGCAAAAATTAGAGAATAAATAATAATAGGCCTTTTTACTTATAAGTATCCAGTAGAAGTATAATGGATGATCAGTCAGATTTAAAATATCAAAAGAAATTCCAATTTTAGAGGTTGGTCACAAGCACTACTTTATATGAAATGAAATTCGAATATATACAAAACGTGCCAATTTTCATTACAAGCGCAATGATATATGATAATAGAAACTTTGATGAATAATGAATGATTAAAAAAATACAAACCTTACAGTAGTCGCATATAATGTGTAACATCTGACATAGAAGAAACCTCACGTGAAATTGTTGATACACCGGTATTTTATAGTATTATTGACACAAATATTAATCTATTGTAAAAGGGAGTGTTTTACAGATATTGTAGTTTATAATACGGAACTCATTTTATTAGATGATTTGTAGCTTCCACCAGCACTAGCCTAAATAAAGAATACGATATGGATCAACTAGATTAATAGACGCGACACGGCTCATAACCTTAAATTCCTTATAAACAAGTCCTCTTGATTCACAGACCAACACGTAATTTCATATGGATTCTGTTAAAATGAGTCATTGATATGATAAATATCGTTTAAAATGATAATCTGGTAGCAAAAATATCTACCCCGCCCAGGATTCGAACCCAAGATCTCGATTCACAGTCATATGCAATAACCCCACGGCTATTTCGACTACGCAAATATTGTGCACAAGATGGTGACTTATTTCCACGTTCCAATAATACTGCATTACGGAATTAAGTTTCATTTATATTTTGCTTGTTTCGATAATGTTCTTGAGTGACATTGAGTTTAAAATGCCTTATGCCAATGCAATGCCGACTACTTACAATGTTTGATATTAAGGTATTTTACCATTTAAATACTGATACGAAGACTTCGAACATGTACCATGTCATTTGTTTAAATCACTTGACACCAGAGTTCGCATGAGCGTTTTCCGTTCAGTATGTCATATACATTCCACATGGCTGAGAGTGCGTCATGGTATCAATTTTCGACACCGCGCGCTGATTGTTTCTCTTACTAGTGCCAGCTGGATCGATCGATCGAGTTGGCAGTGCGTCTTATACTTCCGTTCGATCCACCACTGCCAGCTAGGGCACACTTCCATTCGATCGATCGAGCGGGCAGTGCATACTTCCGTTGTCCACCACTGCCAGCTAGTACACTACCGTTTGATCGATCGAGCGGGCAGTGCATACTTCCGTTGTCCGCTACTGCCAGCTAGCAAACTTCCGTTTGATCGATCAAGCGGGCAGTGCATACCTCCGTTTGATCCACCACCGCCAGCTGGATCGTTCCGATCCACTTCCGTCCCCAATTTTCAAAATCACTCCCACAAAACTATCCAGCAACCGAGCGGAAAGATGTTACACATCAATAAAAAAGTCACAGGAAAAAGTCTAACCATAATCACTTTTCACAGAATCTCAATCACATATCATTTCATTTGCATTGCCTACCAGATAGAGAATTTCATTTCACAGCGAGACTATTCGTAAAATCGATTGTTATATAGATTTTACGATTTGTAATATCGATTTTACGAATAGTCTCGTAGTGAGACGATAGCACTTCGAGGGTTAAATAAATCCAGCGGCATAGCCGTGCGTGTAAAATCACTCGCCATGAGCGTGACGGGAAACTGCATTAAGCCCAGTGATCAGAGTTCGAATCCCGGCGTTTGAAGCGGGTATTTTGTAGATGGTTTTCCCCAAGATTTTCCAACACTCCTTCTGTGCAAATGTCAGGGAGATTCCTAACTTTAGGTCACAGGTCACGGCCGTTCCTTCCCTTTCCTCAACTGAATTACTAGACTACTACAGACACCACAATAACACAGGCTATCAGACATAACATATATACACATCTAAGTACACGGGGCTGATGAACAAAGATGTCACACGTTCCTAATACGCATTAACAACAAGAGGGTGCATAATCCACGAGTTCTCTAATAATTGATTAATCGAATGATTTAATAATAAATAATGTTATTGGTTTTACGTCCCTTTTAACTACTCTGGCTTTTAGAGACGCCGTGGTGCCGGAATTTTGCCCCGAAGGGGATCTTTAACGTGCCAGTAAATCTACTGACACGGCTCCCTCGCATTTGCGCACCCTCAAATGCCAGCTGACTGTGAATCGAATGATTTGAAATTAATCGTAAACGATTAATCGTACTCGTTAAATCGTGCACCACGATCGCTCGGGCAGCTGCAGCACGTTTGGAGATTGTAGGTTCGAATCCCCACGCCAACAGTGGCTGTCCTGACTATAGTTTTTCCACGGGTTTATCCACACTCCCTCCAAGAAAATGCCGGGAAAGTGCCTTACAAAGGGCTATTACACACACACCGGTTTAGACCGGCCGGTCCCTGACGGACGAAGTGGTGAACTATGTAAAGGCATTACACCTTTCATACATGCCGGTCCCCGGTGACGTGCCGGGTAGAAGTCGGACACATTCAGGGCTATTACACACACACCGGTTTTGACCGGGCGTCAATTTACCGGCCGGTATGATCTTACTTTCACACCAACCGGTTGAAGACGGTCAGTCATACGTCTGCGCTCCATGCAAATGCCAAGATAGTGCTCTCCATATGGATCAAACGCGCATTATTGCCATGTGGCTATTGTACAGGCGGCACCAAAAAAGAGGAATACAATTCATTGGGTTCATCCCATAAACGCGAAAAGGGACGAAGTAGGTCTCTTTTGTACGCTCTTCGAGGATCTACGAAAGGATGAAAAGAAGTTGTTGAATTATTTTCGTATGTCCATTTCTACCTTTGATGATTTACATGAGCGATTAAAATATACTCTTCGGCGTCAGAACACCAAGATGAGGAATTGCATTCAACCTGTGCAGATGTTGGCTGTTGCAATAAGGTAAGTAACACATTAGCTCTTTGATCAAGAATATTTATTGGGCATAGCCTAATAACGTACAGTATGTGATAATGTAAGAAACATACATGAGGCATTTATTAGCTAATCTCACAGAGAGGTAAAGTCTATTGTATGATTTGAAGAACTTGCACTTGATAATGCTGGAGATGCTCTGTCTGAGTGACTTATATCTGATTCTGACGTTGTTGTTGATTGATGTTGGCCAAAATTAGTGTAATATCATTGATTGTAATAAGAGTTACGTACCAAAAAGGTTCCTTTCATTATCACTCAATTCTACAAAATCCTCCTTCAGTCCTTCACATACTTCTTTCCCCGCCTTCCGTGTGCCATCACGATCTTTGTAGATATCACTCGACTTATCCCACAGCACAGATCTGGCCTCAACCAACGATATCAATTGTTCAATATCAATTTCTATGTCCTCCATGGTTTGCACAACTCGACGTTCTGATGAGACCAGGCAGAATTCTGATTGCCGTGCCGGTGCGTGTGAATGCATTCATACAGTTACGTACATCACTACACGGCCGGCGGCCGGCCGGTAACCGGGTCCACAGTAAGTGTGCCCGGCTGCTACCCGGCACGTCACCGGGGACCGGCATGTATGAAAGGTTTAATGCCTTTACATAGTTCACCACTTCGTCCGGCAGGGACCGGCCGGTCAAAACCGGTGTGTGTGTAATAGCCCTCACTGTCCGGCCGCCGGCCGTGTAGTGGTGTACGACGCGACTGTATAAATGCATTCGCACGCACCGGCACGGCAATCAGAATTTTGCCTAGTCCCATCAGAACGTAGAGTTGTGAAAACTATGGAGGACGTTGAAATTGATATTGAACAATTGATATCGTTGGTTGAGGCCAGAACTGTGCTGTGGGATAAGTCGAGAGATATCTACAAAGATCGTGATGGCACACGGAAGGCGGGGAAAGAAGTATGTGAAGGACTGAAGGAGGATTTTATAGAATTGAGTGATAATGAAATGAACCTTTTTGGTGCGTAACTCTTATTACAATCAATGATATTACACTAATTTTGGCCAACATCAATCAACAACAACGTCAGAATCATATATCAGTCACTCAGACAGAGCATCTCCAGCATTATCAATTGCAAGTTCTTCAAATGATACAATAGACTTTACCTCTCTGTGAGATTAGCTAATAAGTGTCTCATGTAAGTTTCTTACTGTACGTTATTAGGCTATGCCCAATAAATATTCTTGATCAAAGAGCTAATGTGTTACTTACCTTATTGCAATAGCCAACATCTGCACAGGTTGAATGCAATTCCTCATCATGGTGTTCTGACGCTGAAGAGTATATTTTAATCGCTCATGTAAATCATCAAAGGTAGAAATGGACATACGAAAATAATTACAGAACTTCTTCTCATCCTTTCGTAGATCCTCGAAGAGCGTACCATAGAGATCTACTTCGTCCCTTTTCGCGTTTATGGGATGAACCCAATGAATTGTATTCCTCTTTTTTGGTGCGCCTGTACAATAGCCACATGGCAATAATGCGCGTTTGATCCATATGGAGAGCACTATCTTGGCATTTGCATGGAGCGCAGACGTATGACTGACCGTCTTCAACCGGTTGGTGTGAAAGTAAGATCATACCGGCCGGTAAATTGACGGCCGGTCAAAACCGGTGTGTGTGTAATAGCCCTGAATGTGTCCGGCTGCTACCCGGCACGTCACCGGGGACCGGCATGTATGAAAGGTGTAATGCCTTTACATAGTTCACCACTTCGTCCGGCAGGGACCGGCCGGTCTAAACCGGTGTGTGTGTAATAGCCCTTAGGGTCGGGGCAACTGCTCCATCCCTGTCCCTAGTACAGATACACACACTACTACAATCATCACATGAATACAGGTTATCAGACGAATTCAACATGCACCTAACTACATAGAGCTGATGACCAAGATGTCCCAAGCCCCTTAATTGAATTAACAACAAACAAGAATAATCTCTAAAGCTACCGCAGAAACAAAGACCGTTAAATCAATAGCAGTATTATTTCCCATAAGTAAGACCTGTAAATAGCACAAATCTTCCCTAATCTCCTGCTTTCCGGGCAGTCTTGTTTTCCGTCTTCGCCTCAACGATCCACTGAAAATAAAAGGTTACTTCTAAGACAGATGAAGTCAGCACTTCATTATAATTAATGTCTGCGCATTAAAGAACATCTCTAGTAAAAAATTGAAACACCACGTCTCTCTGAAGTCACGTAAGTGTAATGGACGTTAAATAATTTGCTGAGTATGACGCGAAGAGCGGAGATTTTCTGAAAACCAATCCTCGGATTGACCACTAGAGTAGAAGAAGAACGGAGGAATTACTTCTAATACCTTCGGCTTTGCATGTTGAAAAGTTGCACAAAAAAGAACATAATGAAGAATTAGTATGATGTCTTGAAAGAAATATCTTCCCGGTCGTCCTCGGCCTTTCTTCCCGGTGATTTTTCCTTCAAGGATATTAGATTGCGGTATGTCGCAAAATGTGGCCTGTGAATTTAGCTTTTCTTATATGGATCGTAGGTCTCAGTTTTCTCTTTCCTTGAATTTCTTGCAGGATGCTGATGTTAGTCCTCTTTTCAATCCATTTAAACCGTATCATCCTCCGCCAGACCCACATCTCATCTGCTTCAAGTCGCTTCCAATCCTGACCTCAAATTTTAGCCTAATTTCATTTAAGAAAAGAATAGGCTTTTGAGATCACCTTTTGTTCGTGTGTGTGTGTGTGTGTGTGCGTAAGTGGGTATGTGTGTCTGTGTGTGTCCCTGTAGTACAATCTAAACGGCCGAAGCGATTTCAATGAATCTTGTTAAGTGAATACTTCTACCTTGTCCGACCTCGACCGTGGCTTTTAAATTTTAATGTGTTTCACCAATCCAAAATGGCGGCCGTGCGAAATATGTCACTGGCATTCTATATCTCCGCAACAGTAACAAATATCACCATGAACGTTTGTAGGGTGATAAAAGGTACTATTCGAAGTTTATCTATGTGACTTTCTTAAAGCTGTTAAGTACAAAGCGAACATGGCGGCCAAACGAAACTCAAACATTTAAATAGACTTTTCTCGCGATTTAACCATCCGAGCGCAGTGAAACTTGATACAGCAAATGTTTATGCACATTATGCACTAACATCTAATCTAATTCAATTGTTTACATAACCTCAAAATGGCTGCTGTGCGAAATTTTAAAATTAGGTTTTCATTTCTTGTATCCTAAATACGACCAGTAGGATATATGAAAATAGGCTATTTAGTTCTTCACTTGTTTCATATTAAGAGATGTATTTTAGCAAGAAACTGGTATCAAAGAGCTTTCCGTTTGCTGATGGAACGACGACTGCCTTGGTTATAGGACGAGGTACGATCCGACACCGTAACACCCGTTTTGATTTCTTAAAATTGTTTTTGATGATTGTCCAATAGAGAGAAAACAAAGAATCTCGAGAGAAATCTAGTGGAAAGTAGGGAGAGAAATAAGAATTGTGGGTTTACCAACAGGACACACGGTTGTGGGAAAGTATGAGAGGACTAGTCTTATAAATGAGCATGCAGAAATTGAATCTACCGATAGAAAGCTAAGGATCCGTAGTTTAATATGACGTAAAAACTAAATTTTGAAGATTTTCAGCATTCCGGAGCTAAAATTCAGTAATTAAACATCAGGAAGAACCTCTATTTCATATAATTAGGGTCCGCGTCGTTGCGTAGTGGCTAGCATGCTTGGCTGTCACCGCGGAGGTCCGGGTTCGATTCCCGGCTATGCCAAGAAATTTAATTATGGTCTGAGGGCTGGAACGGAGTACACTCAGCCCCCTGAGGCAAAACTGAGAAGAGGTGGGTTCGATTTCTACCTCAGCCATCCTGGAAGTGGTTTTCCGTGGTGTGCCATTTCTACTCAAGGCAAATGCCACGATGGTACCTAACTTAAGGCCACGGCCGCTTCCTACTTTGATTACAAGTTTACACACTAGGACAGACATCACAGTGACACTGGTTATCAGACCATTTTTACACACACCCAAGTACACGGGACAACATGATCATGACGTCACAAAGCTCCTAAGTGATCAACAACAACGACATAATTAGGATTTGCTCCAAGGGAAAATAATTTTAGCACACCCATGTATATTACGAGAGATAATAACAAGTAATGAGTACGTGCTACCCTTGTTGGGTTAGAAAAACTTGCTGGGGGGTGTAGAGAAGAGAGTTGATTGCTGTGCTGTTTGACAAGCTAATGAGACGAGTGCCCTGGAGGTATGTGAACTACAAAAGGGATAATCCGAGATAAACGAGGAACGACGATGACAACGTTATGGAACCATGTGTCATATCAGATTCTGTTCCTCTCATATTTGATAGAGAAAACAAGAACCAAAAAAACAGTAATCAGCTGGGCTATTTAGATCGATTTCTTTTCAATGTTGATGTTTTCTTTTCATTTTACCATATTATTATTATTATTAGTGCCGGGATTGTCCGAGGACATGTTTGGCTCGCCAGAAGCTGTAGCTGCTTCAAGCGGACACCCATGGGGTAAGCTACAAGTTCCGTTCAATTTCAAGTAGCTCCAACTTTCACTACCAGATGTCACTGACACCTAGTGGTGAACGTTGGAACTATGATAGAGCGTTTAAACGAAATCCAACCTAGAAATTTAGCTTCATACAAAATTAGTTAGTGGAAGGTTCTTTTACATGCCATAAATCTATGACATGGGACCGCTGGCTTTACTTCCCCTCCGAAGGAAGGCATACTGAAGGATTTTAATGCTCTTAAAAATTCCGTCGACTTCGGCCGGCTATGAACCCACTATCTTGGGCACAGCAGTTCAGCATGCTATCGACTACGCCACCATAGACATCCTATCATGTGCTCAAAACTTATGGGACGTGATTTGGCAACCATGGGGTTCCTATTGAATTAGGCAATGCTTCAACTTACGTCAGATTTCTATCGCTTATTTTGCTTTAGATCGACCCCAACAGTTTTAGAATACCCGAGGCCTAGGATGCATTTCAATTTTTCAATTTTTCCTCCCTCCATGGTCTTTTTTCGTTTCTATTCCCAATGCCCTATTTTTCAGGGGATCAACATTTCTTTTCCTTCTTCAAATAATTTGAAAATATGGCAGATAAGTGACCGGAATGTCCCTAGTCCCTCTAAGAAACAGCAACAACTAGGTCTACAACAATTTTGTGTACATAGGCTCATTAGACTATCAATCGTGAACATAGTCACTTGCGTGTGTACGGAGTTTATATAGGGGAACTGGCATAAATTACCGTAAACTGGGGTGAATAGGGACGCAGGGGTGAATAGGGACAACAGTTCAAGGAAAGTCCCATTTGATATTAATACTAAGATAACTGAGTTATGCTAGTGGCATCTGCTGTTTTATACTCCTGGTGAGTTGCTTTTAATCAAGTGCTTGGGTTCTATACTCTGTGGAATTATTTCAGCAGTTGGTCCACATGCAAATGTTTATCAGCTGTTTTTATGAGATTGAGTTTGCACTTAAACATCTTTTGTGCGTCCGATATACATTCCCGTGATCATTGGAAAAGTTGTCAGGTAATTGCTATTATTATTTCTGAGATATATTAGCATACATCCATAGAAAAATAGTGATTTCGAAACAAATGATCAGTTATTGTATTGTATGATGCAATTTATTTTGCCTTTCAGGGGTGAATAGGGACAACATGGTTAGGGAGTACAAGAGTGACCCCAGAGCTCATCGACACAAATCTACTGCACAGGAGGACCTGGAGAAGGCTACGAACCCTTCACCTGTTATCTCCAGTCATGGAAACAGACATATGCTCAGGTTTCAAAAAAAAAACCTGGAATTCATCCTTTAAATATTAACAGAGTTCTCGAATGAACAGGATGGAGAAGATAACTCTATCAATGACAGCCTAACTGAATTCCTGAAAAATCAGCATTCACAAACCTGGCAAAAAAGAAAGCTTTATGTACCACCTGGCAGAAGTGTCCATGCACATGTCTTAGGGCCACAGAAAGAAGTGGAAGAACAACACAGCAATGTTGACAGTGATAGTGACTACAATGCAGACTGTGGATAAGCAAGCACATCAAGGGACCCTGACCCCTATTCTGATTTACAGTCTGAAGAAGTTGGAGCCCAGTCTGATCATCAGACATTACATGTTGGTCAGCGGGTGAAAGTGAAATTTGAGAGCCTTAAGGGAGAGGGAAAATGTTTCATTGGGAAAATCATGAATGTTGTGCTTGTTGGAGTGACTTACACTACAAGGCGGTGAGTTAGCCGAGGTCGTTACGGCATGACTGCTGGCAGTCGCTCACATCTGGGAGGCGAGGAGGTTCGAATCCCCCCGCCGGCAACCTTGAAGATGGTCTTCTGTGGTTTCCCATCTTCCTTCCAGGCAAATGCCAGGGTTGGTCCCTAAGTATAGGCCTCAGCCGCTACCTTCCAATTCCTAGCCCTTACATTCCTACTCCTCCCCCCCCCCCCCCCAACGGTACTTGTAGCTCACCCATTGGGTGTCCGTCTCGAAGCAGCTACAAAACTGGCGAGCCGAATATGTCCTCGGACACTCCCGGCACTAAAAAGCCAGACGCTAAATAAAAAAACAAAACAAAAAAAACAGTACAAGGCATCATTTTTGAGAGAGACTTCCAAGGACAAAAACCTTTATGTTTTTCTAAATGTGGAAGATGTGTCTGAATTCGACCAGGAGCAAATAGTTCACATAATGAAAAAAAACCACATTTAGGAGAGGCAGACATAGTTTTAAGTGACGTTTGTGTTCATACTGTAACCTTACCATTTGTCCCCATCACTAAAATCATGGTGGTTATATATAGTCCTTGGTGTATGTTTTCCCTATTTTGTATTTTCACTTTTTATTTTTTGTATTCTGTATTTTGTAACATAGATCTGTGTCCCTAATAACCCCACTGGCCACTGGGATAGGGTTTTGTATTTTTCATTATGACTGTCCCTATTGACCCCATCCCCGGGGCGAAAAGGGACACTTTTTTATTAATAAATAATCAAAATTCTCAAAAGCTGCATTGCTGATATTTGGTTCAATAGAGAGGGTGAAATACAACCTTTCACTTCAAAGAGCTAAAGTGTGTAACATTTCTTGTCCTGGGATTTATTTCTAAAACAATACAAAAATATGTCCCTATTCACCCCAGTTTACCCGGTATGTATGTTTTTTTTTTTAAGAAAAATGTGTTTAGAAAATTTTCCGACAACAAATTAAACTATTCTTCAAAGTAGAGACCATCGGATTCTATGGCCTTGAGACATCTTTCAACGAGGGTTCTTATACCACGACGGTACTAGTAGTCTCTGGGTTTTGATGCGAAGAATTCGGCGAGACCCACTTCCACAGCTTCAATGTTTTCAAAATTTCTTCCAAGCCAGAAATGGGCCATGGATATAAAGAGATGGCAACTTGAAGGCACATAATCAGGGCTGTATGCTGGATGTGGTAGCAGTTCCACTCTGCCCAATTCCTGAATTTTTGCCATGTTTGTTCGTGCAGTATGAGGTCTCGCATTGTCCTCCTGCAAGAGAACTCCATTTCGGTTAACTAATGCTGGGTATCTCCGTCTCAAAAAAAGCATGAACTTGTTCCAGTTGTTGAGAATGAAGATCTGCGTTGACTGCACGCCCGTTAGGAACAAACTCCCAGTGAATCACTCCTCAAAATTCCACCAGACATACAACATCACTTTGGGGCCGAACCGATCCTTTTCAACAATGTCTTTGCAGGTTGACGGGTTGGTTGGTTGGTTCCTCAGTTTAGGGGATGCGACAACGCGGTCATGTAGCCCCGTGTACTTTGGGTGTGTGTAGAATCTGTCTGATAACCGGTGTTAATTGTGATGGCTGTATTAGTGTGTGTATCTGTTTTTTAATTTAAATACAAACTGCAACTTAGAATTTTTGAAAAATAGTTCCTACTTTTGCCGCCAAACGCCACCGTCAACGACTACTAGGCCTAGTTCAGAACTTAGCTACTCGACGCCACCGCAGTCAGCTCTTGGCAACGAACGTAGAAACCTAAGAGCGTTGTTTACATTCTTAACCTATCCAATTTAGCTTCACACAGGTGTAATTAGTGGAAGGTTCTTTAACATGCCACAAATCGATGACATGGGACCGCCGGCTTTACTTCCCCTCGGAAGGAAGGCATACTGAGGGATTTTTAACGCTCATAAAAAACCCGACGGCTTCGGCCAGGTTTGAACAGGTCGACGGGGACTAAGCCACTGTTTTGAAGCACCAGCTTTGCGGTAATAGACCATTTTTTCACCACATGTGAGAATTCTCCTGATAAATCTATCATCCATGGGGTTACCGATAAGTTGACGGCAGATATACACTCAAAGTTGAGCCTGTGCAGGGGTCAATTCATGAGGTACAGATCTACAGCTTCTGTTTGATTATATAAAATATTTACACTGTCGTTGTAATCAGATTTTCTACTAACAATTAGGCATTAATGTTAAGATTTACGCAGTTTATCTGAACTTTTGCTACACTTTAAACATAAAAACCTATTTAAGAACCTATTAAAAACCTTAAAAAAACACAACTATTTCAAGTCTTTGAAAACCTAAAATGGCAATAAATTTAAGAACCTAACAAGAAGTTCCGTGACGAACTGAAGAGCCTACTTTTCTTAAAATTTAAGATTCATGCCAATGATTAATATATATGAATCTATCTAGAATAATGACGAAATTAAGTTGGTAATATCGAAATTTCTAATTAGTTCGAAATACTGTATACCTGGCATAATGTCGCCTGATAGAGAACTACAGTTGACAGCCCTGGTGACTGAATATATTCTTTGTTCCATCTCTTAAGGTACAGAATACAAATTTTGGTTGAAGTCCAATGGATAACATGGACGTTACATGCAATTAAACATAGGATCTAACAGCAAGCGTAAACTCATGTTGGCAACAATGACATACCTGTATTGGTCAGAAATAATCTGAAATAATATGATCTATTGTTGTGTCAATTTTGAAAGAAATCCATTAGTTATTATAGAAGGTACATGCATTTGAAAATTGGACCTATCAGCAGGCTTAGAATCATGTTGGTAGCACTGACGTATATAAGTTACCGGTACTCCAAATTAATATAGAATATCAGGTACTATACGTGTGCATAGTTTAAAGCTGTCGGCTTGCATACTTTCTGATATATGGGTATTTGGATTTTAAAAAATGAGAGCATTTATTAACAGTTGGCAGCCCTGGTGGCTCCTAAAAGTACGCTCAGTCATATCTGTTTATGTACACATAGCACATACGAAATTTGGTTGAATTCCAATTGATAGTGTAGATGATATATGCATTTAAAAATTGGACCTATCAGCAGGCATATATTCATTTTGGCAACACTGCCATGTATGGCCTCCTGGAAATTAAACTGCAATATTATTATCTACATGTGTGCCAATTTTTAAATAGCTGCCATTCATACCTTCCAAGATATCCAACATGGAGCTCAAATTTCAATTGCGATTTTTCAGCAGTTGGTAGCACTGTTATCATTTTCAAATATGGCCGTGAGATATTCAGGTATAGATCTTTACTCATACCAAATTTTGTTTCGATTGCTGCAGCCGTGTAGGAGTTGATAGGGGGGGGGGGGGGGGGGACACACACACAGTCACACAGACCGACAGAAGGACAGACAGACACACATTTGCCCGATCTCATTAGTCTACTTTTTCCTCATTTTTGCAAAATGTGAAAAGTGGGCTAAAAATGCGGTCCCTACTTATAAGACAACCTAAAATAATACCCTATTATTAGAATAGTTTATGTAATTGCAACGATCAAGGCCTAAGATTGGAGAAGGTGCTTCATGACATGAAATAAGGTACCATCGAGTTATTTGCCTGTAGTGAGCGTGGAAAAACCCAGGAAAAAATCACAGTCAGAATGGCCACTAACAACCCAAGTATTTGAACCTGTCATCTCCAAAACACCACCAATGCAATTCCGTCGTGTATCATGCCCTGATACGCTTAGGTGCAATGGAGGATAACGCTTAAAGATATTGATCTTCTCTTCCGCAACTCATTGCACCGTTTGGTACATGCATTTTCATTTCGATTTGTGAATTGTAATGCTTGATATTTTAAGTGTTCTATGACTGAAAGTCATGTACCATTGGTACAGAGTGTATGGCAAAAGAGTGATCAGATTACGTATTATGGGGATTCTTCAACGGTGTGTTGCAAATCATAATTACAGCTTGTGCAATATGTGATCAAGCCTCAAGGTCACGGTACAGTATGAGTGATGACGAGCTGGATCGCTGGAGGAGACATCATTCGCGTAGCTGTGCCGAGCTCAAGACGACTGCATGCACCGATATTAAGCAAGATGTCAACAGCGACGAAAAGTGACTGGTGCCCTCACCTCTAAAACCTGTCTGCCCAGATCCGTCTGCTTGCCCTTAAGGATTCACCACATTATCGCCCAAGCTGTAATGCGCTGGTCCACTAAGTTATGTCACTTCTTTTGGTGATACAAAAGCAGGGGCGTATTTAAAGATTCACCACATTATCGTCCAAGCTGTAATGTGCTGGTCCACTAAGTTATGTCACTTCTTTTGGTGATACAAAAGCAGGGGCGTATTTAAGGATTCACCACATTATCGTCCAAGCTGTAATGTGCTGGTCCACTAAGTTATGTCACCTCTTTTGGTGATACAAAAGCAGGGACGTATTTAAGGATTCACCACATTATCGTCCAAGCTGTAATGTGCTGGTCCACTAAGTTATGTCATTTCTTTTGGTGATACAAAAGCAGGGGCGTATTTAAGGATTCGCCACATTATCGTCCAAGCAGTAATGTGCTGGTCCACTAAGTTATGTCACTTCTTTTGGTGATACAAAAGCAGGGGCGTATTTAAGGATTCGCCACATTATCGTCCAAGCTGTAATGTGCTGGTCCACTAAGTTATGTCACTTCTTTCGGTGATACAAAAGCAGGGGCGTATTTAAGGATTCACCACATTATCGTCCAAGCTGTAATGTGCTGGTCCACTAAGTTATGTCACTTCTTTCGGTGATACAAAAGCAGGGGCGTATTTAAGGATTCGCCACATTATCGTCCAAGCTGTAATGTGCTGGTCCACTAAGTTATGTCACTTCTTTTGGTGATACAAAAGCAGGGGCGTATTTAAGGATTCGCCACATTATCGTCCAAGCTGTAATGTGCTGGTCCACTAAGTTATGTCACTTCTTTCGGTGATACAAAAGCAGGGGCGTATTTAAGGATTCACCACATTATCGTCCAAGCTGTAATGTGCTGGTCCACTAAGTTATGTCACTTCTTTTGGTGATACAAAAGCAGGGGCGTATTTAAGGATTCGCCACATTATCGTCCAAGCTTTAATGTGCTGGTCCACTAAGTTATGTCACTTCTTTTGGTGATACAAAAGCAGGGGCGTATTTAAGGATTCACCACATTATCGTCCAAGCTGTAATGTGCTGGTCCACTAAGTTATGTCACTTCTTTCGGTGATACAAAAGCAGGGGCGTATTTAAGGATTCGCCACATTATCGTCCAAGCTGTAATGTGCTGGTCCACTAAGTTATGTCACTTCTTTTGGTGATACAAAAGCAGGGGCGTATTTAAGGATTCGCCACATTATCGTCCAAGCTGTAATGTGCTGGTCCACTGAGTTATGCCACTTCTTTCGGTGATACAAAAGCAGGGGCGTATTTAAGGATTCGCCACATTATCGTCCAAGCTGTAATGTGCTGGTCCACTGAGTTATGCCACTTCTTTTGGTGATACAAGAGCAGGGGCGTATTTAAGGATTCGCCACATTATCGTCCAAGCTGTAATGTGCTGGTCCACTATGTTATGTCACTTCTTTTGGTGATACAAAAGCAGGGGCGTATTTAAGGATTCGCCACACTATCGTCCAAGCTGTAATGTGCTGGTCCACTAAGTTATGTCACTTCTTTTGGTGATACAAAATCAGGGGCGTATTTAAGGATTCACCACATTATCGTCCAAGCTGTAATGTGCTGGTCCACTAAGTTATGTCACTTCTTTTGGTGATACAAAAGCAGGGGCGTATTTAAGGATTCGCCACATTATCGTCCAAGCTGTAATGTGCTGGTCCACTAAGTTATGTCACTTCTTTTGGTGATACAAAAGCAGGGGCGTATTTAAGGATTCGCCACATTATCGTCCAAGCTGTAATGTGCTGGTCCACTAAGTTATGTCACTTCTTTTGGTGATACAAAAACAGGGGCGTATTTAAGGATTCGCCACATTATCGTCCAAGCTGTAATGTGCTGGTCCACTAAGTTATGTCACTTCTTTTGGTGATACAAAAGCAGGGGCGTATTTAAGGATTCGCCACATTATCGTCCAAGCTGTAATGTGCTGGTCCAATAAGTTATGTCACTTCCTTTGGTGATACAAAAGCAGGGGCGTATTTAAGGATTCACCACATTATCGCCCAAGCTGTAATGTGCTGGTCCACTAAGTAATGTCACTTCTTTTGGTGATACAAAAGCAGGGGCGTATTTAAGGATTCACCACATTATCGTCCAAGCTGTAATGTGCTGGTCCACTAATTTATGTCACTTCTTTTGGTGATACAAAAGCAGGGGCGTATTTAAGGATTCGCCACATTATCGTCCAAGCTGTAATGTGCTGGTCCACTAAGTTTTGTCACTTCCTTTGGTGATACAAAAGCAGGGGCGTATTTAAGGATTCACCACATTATCACCCAAGCTGTAATGTGCTGGTCCACTAAGTTATGTCACTTCTTTTGGTGATACAAAAGCAGGGGCGTATTTAAGGATTCACCACATTATCGTCCAAGCTGTAATGTGCTGGTCCACTAAGTTATGTCACTTCTTTTGGTGATACAAAAGCAGGGGCGTATTTAAGGATTCACCACATTATCGTCCAAGCTGTAATGTGCTGGTCCACTAAGTTATGTCACTTTTTTAGTGATACAAAAGCAGGAGCGTATTTAAGGATTCGCCACATTATCGTCCAAGCTGTAATGTGCTGGTCCACTAAGTTATGTCACTTCTTTTGGTGATACAAAAGCAGGGGCGTATTTAAGGATTCACCACATTATCGTCCAAGCTGTAATGTGCTGGTCCACTAAGTTATGTCACTTCTTTTGGTGATACAAAAGCAGGGGTGTATTTAAGGATTCGCCACATTATCGTCCAAGCTGTAATGTGCTGGTCCACTAAGTTATGTCACTTCTTTTGGTGATACAAAAGCAGGGGCGTATTTGAGGATTCGCCACATTATCGTCCAAGCTGTAATGTGCTGGTCCACTGAGTTATGTCACTTCTTTTGGTGATACAAAAGCAGGGGCGTATTTAAGGATTCAGCACATTATCGTCCAAGCTGTAATGTGCTGGTCCACTAAGTTATGTCACTTTTTTGGTGATACAAAAGCAGGGGCGTATTTAAGGATTCGCCACATTATCGTCCAAGCTGTAATGTGCTGGTCCAATAAGTTATGTCACTTCCTTTGGTGATACAAAAGCAGGGGCGTATTTAAGGATTCACCACATTATCGTCCAAGCTGTAATGTGCTGGTCCACTAAGTTATGTCACTTCCTTTGGTGATACAAAAGCAGGGGCGTATTTAAGGATTCGCCACATTATCGTCCAAGCTGTAATGTGCTGGTCCACTAAGTTATGTCACTTCTTTTGGTGATACAAAAGCAGGGGCGTATTTAAGGATTCGCCACATTATCGTCCATGCTGTAATGTGCTGGTCCACTAAGTTATGTCACTTCTTTAGGTGATACAAAAGCAGGGGCGTATTTAAGGATTCTCCACATTATCGCCCAAGCTGTAATGTGCTGGTCCACTAAGTTATGTCACTTCTTTAGGTGATACAAAAGCAGGGGCGTATTTAAGGATTCGCCACATTATCGTCCAAGCTGTAATGTGCTGGTCCACTAAGTTATGTCACTTCTTTTGGTGATACAAAAGCAGGGGCGTATTTAAGGATTCACCATATTATCGTCCAAGCTGTAATGTGCTGGTCCACTGAGTTATGTCACTTCTTTTGGTGATACAAAAGCTGGGGCGTATTTAAGGATCCACCACATTATCGTCCAAGCTGTAATGTGCTGGTGCACTGAGTTATGTCACTTCTTTTGGTGATACAAAATCAGGGGCGTATTTAAGGATTCACCACATTATCGTCCAAGCTGTAATGTGCTGGTCCACTAAGTTATGTCACTTCCTTTGGTGATACAAAAGCAGGGGCGTATTTAAGGATTCACCACATTATCGTCCAAGCTGTAATGTGCTGGTCCACTGAGTTATGTCATTTCTTTTGGTGATGCAAAAGCAGGGGCGTATTTAAGGATTCACCACATTATCGTCCAAGCTGTAATGTGCTGGTCCACTAAGTTATGTCACTTCTTTTGGTGATACAAAAGCAGGGGCGTATTTAAGGATTCACCACATTATCGTCCAAGCTGTAATGTGCTGGTCCACTAAGTTATGTCACTTCTTTTGGTGATACAAAAGCAGGGGCGTATTTAAGGATTCACCACATTATCGTCCAAGCTGTAATGTGCTGGTCCACTGAGTTATGTCACTTCTTTTGGTGATACATAAGCAGGGGCATATTTAAGGATTCACCACATTATCGTCCAAGCTGTAATGTGCTGGTCCACTAAGTTATGTCACTTCTTTCGGTGATACAAAAGCAGGGGCGTATTTAAGGATTCGCCACATTATCGTCCAAGCTGTAATGTGCTGGTCCACTAAGTTATGTCACTTCTTTTGGTGATACAAAAGCAGGGGCGTATTTAAGGATTCACCACATTATCGTCCAAGCTGTAATGTGCTGGTCCACTGAGTTATGTCACTTCTTTTGGTGATACTAAAGCAGGGGCGTATTTAAGGATTCACCACATTATCGTCCAAGCTGTAATGTGCTGGTCCACTAAGTTATGTCACTTCTTTTGGTGATACAAAAGCAGGGGCGTATTTAAGGATTCACCACATTATCGTCCAAGCTGTAATGTGCTGGTCCACTGAGTTATGTCACTTCTTTTGGTGATACATAAGCAGGGGCGTATTTAAGGATTCACCACATTATCGTCCAAGCTGTAATGTGCTGGTCCACTAAGTTATGTCACTTCTTTTGGTGATACAAAAGCAGGGGCGTATTTAAGGATTCGCCACATTATCGTCCAAGCTGTAATGTGCTGGTCCACTGAGTTATGTCACTTCTTTTGGTGATACAAAAGCAGGGGCGTATGTAAGGATTCACCACATTATCGTCCAAGCTGTAATGTGCTGGTCCACTAAGTTATGTCACTTCTTTAGGTGATACAAAAGCAGGGTCGTATGTAAGGGGGTGCTGAGGGGGTTTCAGCCCCCCCCCCCTCAGAAAAAGCCAATACAAATTATGAAAGTGTTGCTTTGGTAAGAGCATAAAATAATTGTAAATTAGGTTGTACCCTAATCTTAACTTGTTGGCTAAGTTATCAACAGTATTAAGATTGAAATTATTTATTTAAAAACTTTTTTTGTATTGCCAGTAATAATTGTACGCTGTATAAACTTTGAATCTTATCTAAAATAATTACACAAAGTTATATGCTTTAAGATATTGGTTGTTATTTCTGGGTACGGTACTTTGCGGTGACAGTCCTCTGAGAATGCTCACAATTTTCCAGGATAGTCAGCCCCCCTCCCCAGATTTTTTTTATATACGCTGTAATCTTTCAATTCTAGCCACAAGATGGCTTCACCCAGAGAAGCCATTTGTAACTTTGAAGATACAAAAATTAAATAAAAATGAATATTCTGCCTCATAAATGGCCTTTCTTTAAAATTTAAGCAACTGACATAATTAGTACTGTAATTGAACAATTCACCTTTTTGAAACTCTTCTTATCTCCGGGCGTGTGCAGATATTCTGAAAGGACTGGCTCGTACATAGGCCTTACCAAAACCTCCTATAAATTAATAAAGGCGAAGGAAGGTTTACATGCATTTAACTAAAAAGAAACTATCCAATTTAAATCTACTTTATATTCTGAAGCTGCGTGCAAGAAATTGATGAATATAATAAAAAAAAAAGAGTGACACACAAGAAATGCAATTAAAAATATATATATAATAATATAATAATAATAATAATAATAATATTTAGGCCTTTAAAGATTTATTATTTGTTTTTCACATTACCGGTAATGCCGTCGTCTGCCCAATATGTCCATTTCATCACCACTTTGAAGCTGGTCAGCCATGCCATTATGGTTTACCGCCATGAAGGTCTTCGTCAACTTAGCACAGTTATCTTGATGGGTATTAGCCCTACTATGATTGTGGCATTATAGCCAGAACCCAATCACGTGGTACCCTCCATACTAAAACAATTCGGAGGTACCGTACGGTCTTCAAGCTTTCCGTAGAAACACCAAGCGCTCAGCTCAAGAGAGACACCCTACACAACCTGACATCTCAAAGTCCAGCGAGACAATCACTTCCGCCGTGCACTAGGTCGCTTGCTACAACACGTCTCCCAGCCACAGCTCCTTCCAGGAAGTCTTCACAGAATTGCTATTGTCATACGCCTGTTTGACCAGACCATGCATTTGCTCGGCCGCTTCCTCATCACCCCCTCGGGGTGAGCGAGCATACCTGCTCGAGACAATAGTGTCCATTAAGTGTTGCCTCCTGCACGTGTGACCAGAACATTAACCTGACTCCTGGTTCGGTGGTCTGAACAATATTAATAAACTTTCTTAGACAACATACGATTAGAGCTAGCTTCAGAATCTCGTCAAAAGTGACCTAAAATACATTGAATAATTAATAATAAAAAGCATACGTATATGATAATAGTAATAATAATAATAATGACACTGCGTCTACTGCAGACGTGTCCAATGCAATTGAACACGTTGCCAACACGATAACATGATATAAAGAAATAATAAACCCACTAGCCTACATTAAAACTGTCATGGGGAACTCATAAAATATAGGTTACAGAACGCCCCCTTGCTTTTCATTCATTTGGTCCTATACCATAGAATAAAAAGCAATCCTTTTAGGCATGACTTCCCTTCCAAAATCCTAACTCCTTCCTTCCACAAATATATACACAACCAACAGGGCTACTAGGATATGTACATCCTCAGATTGGAAATATTGTAAATCTCTAGCACCCTTCCGTCCTTTGTACGGAGCTCGTACGCACAGGCCCCTAATTTCCGTGCAATTACATACGGTCCTTCATACAAATGAAAAAATTTACTCACCAATTTCTGGTCTGCGGACGAGACATGAGGCACCCTTAAAAGCACAAGGTCACCTACATCTAACTTATCTCCTGCCCGCTTCCCTTGCTGCTTCTGCCGTTTCTTACTGGCCTTACATAAATGTTCCCCAGCTAACCTGATACTTAAATCTCTGGGTACGGCCTCCCCTGTCCTCAAACCCAAAATCATAGCAAGTTCGCTGACAGGCTTCCTGCCCAGCTGGACTTCTATGGGAGTGCGACCCGTGCTCTCGTGTTTAGTTACATTGAGCCAACGCTCAACGTCCTCAAGCATCGAAAACCAGGCATTATGTCGCTCACTCACATAGGTCCTAAACATGCGCCCTAGTTCTCTCATTACTCTCTCAGACATGTTTCCTTGGGGATACCTAATAGAGGAATACGTACACTGTATTCCCAGTTCACTCAACTTGGTCCTCCATATCTTCGAGGTGAACTGAGAACCGTGGTCTGAGAGTATTCGGACTGGCTTACCAAACTCCGGAACATATTTCCCCAGTATGCAACTTACACAACCCCTCCCCGTGGCCTGTCTTAGAGGATAGAGCTTAACATACTTAGAAAAGGCATCAACAACGACAAAGACATATTGGTAGCCATACTGAGACTTCACCAACGGCCCATAGAGGTCAACACACACCAACTCACCTGGTTTCTGAGTTAGAACAGCCTGCCTTGGCCCCTCTAAATACCTTGTGGGGTGCTTGCACTTCTGACACAACTCACATGTTGCTAGGGTTTTTCTGACTCCCCTGCCCATGTTTTTCCAGAAGAAGTTCTCCTGAATAGCACCCAACACCTTCTCTGCACCATAGTGGCCTAACTCCTTATGATAAAACCAGATAATATCATACCTCAAAGACTTAGGAACCCACACGCACCATCTCTCGCCAAAGCATTTCCTAGTTAGCAAGTCGTTAAAAAGCCTGAATTCCTTATTACCCCTCTTAGCAATGCTCATATGTTCCATTTCCTCGAGTTCCCGATAAATGTCCTGAATCTCCTCGTCCTTGCATTGTTCCTCTCTCATTTTACCCAACTTTAACCTCTCCCCGTCCCTATCTGAAATCCTAGTTACACAGACCAAAATTCCTTCCTCTCTCCTAGCTTCAACTCCCTCCCCAGCAATTTCCGGGTGGCGACTCACAAAATCCGCGAATGCGTTTTCTGACCCTTTTACGTGAAATATATCAAAATCGTACTCTTGGATCGCCAATATCCACCTAGAAAGCCGGTTCGAGGTTATCCTACATGTCCTAAGAAACGTAAGTGCGTTATGGTCTGTATAGATTAGGAATTTCCGGCCAAGCACATAGGTCCGGAACTTGCCCAGCGAATACACAATGGCTAGCAATTCCTTCTCACTAGTAGTGTATCTTTTCTCCGCGGAATTTAGACCTCTACTAGCGAGTGACACGATGCCTAGATTACCATCCCCATCCTTTTGACAAAGCACCCCTGCTAAACCTAAGTCGCTAGCATCTGTCATCACTATATACTGACTATCCTGCCCGGGGTACCTAAGTGTGACAGCATCCCTAAAACCCTCTTTAAGTTTGATGAATGCCTCATCGTGTTCCTTTTCCCAAACCCACTTAGAATTCTGTTTAAGTAACCCGCTAAATGGCCCGCACAGCTGCGAATACCGCAGTACAAACCTCCTGAAATAATTACATACCCCCAGAAAAGAGCGAAGTTGTTTGACGTTACGTGGTGTCCGAGTGTTGATTATGTTGTCTAATTTCGACCCTTCTGGCGTAACCCCCTGTGGTGTAATGGTGTGGCCTAAAAACGTGATCTGTTGTGCACAAAAGGTCGCCTTCTTAAGTTTCACTGTGAACCCGGCCCGATGCAACTTTCCCAAAACGATTCTAAGGTGTTCCATGTGTTCCCCAAATGTACGTGATGCGATGACTAAGTCATCGATGTAACTGGCTGTGAAATCCCCTGTGTCGTGTCCCAGAGCGATGTTAAGTGCGCGAATGAGCCCAGCTGACGATGTTTTCATACCAAAAGGAATCCGTGTAAATTGTAACAGCTGGTTTTTGTAACAAAAAGCCGTGAATTGCCTATCCTCCTTCCGTAGGGGTACCTGCCAAAACTAGCACTCAAATCTAATGTGGACAGCCATTCTTTACCCCCAAATCTCTGAACTAAATCCTCAGTAGTTTCCGGTCGCTGATGATCCGGCGCAATGCGCTTATTAGCTTGTCTTGCATCCAAACATAGCCTAACTGACCCATCCTTCTTAATCACTACTACCAACGGATTGACATACTGGCTCCTACTGAATTCGATCACCTCATCGTCTAGCATCTGCGAAATGACATCATCTACTGCTTTGACATGGGCGTGTGGTATCGGGTATCTAACACCATTAAAACTAGACCTATCGGTGATCTCGAAACTATGCTCGTACACATGTGTCCTACCAGGTTTGTCAGAGAACACCTCACTGTGGTCTCTCAAGACCTCTAACAACTGAGCCTTCTGCTCTACCTCCAACATGGTATCTTCCACAACACTTGAAAATTCGCCTTCACGCTCCTCTTCCACTACCATACTACAACTTTTAACATCCTCTGATACCATGTCGCTACTAACCTCACTGACTTCTTCCTCTTCATTTAAAACCTGGACACACACTGATATACTCACAAAGGTTCCCGAGTCCACCTGATAACTCAGACTAATCGTATCAAAATTCTCACCCCACTTGAATCTCACCTTAGATTCGCCATAATCAAGTTTACACATCTGACTGCTTAGCCAATCCGCACCCAATATGACAGGATACACTAAATTCGCGACCACTAGAAAACTCTGACGACCACATTTCTCATCAATGTACATAGGTGCGACAACCTGTCTACGCACTCTCTGTGACTTAGTCCCAACAGCAGACAATATAAATATATTGGACACAGGAATCTCCTCTATGGCTTCTCCTTTACTCTTAACCTCATCATAAAAGCCTGCCTTAATGCAAGAACACATGCTCCCTGAGTCCAATAAGGCATCGACGACTTGACCCCATATCTTCACCTTAATCACAGGACTGATCAACGTAGGCTCACATCTCTCCTGTGTAATCTCAACCTGGTCATCTAACAATTCCTTTCTAACATCAAGGTCGTATTCTATCTTCTTCAACACATGAACTGGAATACTGGGATGGGACCCTCTATCTGACCATCTTAAAGAGCCCTGTTCCCGTTTAAATCACTCGGCTGAGCTGGCTGTCTCTCTTCTTCACGCCCCCTATTCTCTAACTGCCTTTGTTCCCCAGGTCCCCGATTTTCTGCCTGCCTCTGTTCTCCGCGCCCCCTATTCCGAAAATTCCCTTGGTCACCCCTATCCCTATTTACAAAATTTCCTCTATCATTCCTCACAAAGTTACCTGGCCTATCAATATTCCTACGCTCATAATGCCTATTCCCTTCCTCCTGATACCCTGGATCGTAATTTCCTTCCCTTCCCTGTTCTTGCCTTTTGCCTCCCATTCTACCCAAAGTATCAAACCTTTCTAACACACGTTCCATGTCCTTAATCGTATTTACATCCTGCATGACTACGGCCATCTTCACCTCATCAGAAAAATGACGGGCCATACGCCTAACAATATCACCTTCAGAAGAACTAGTGTCTAAATTCTGACTGATAAGGACATGTGTGAGGAAATACTCCGTCATGCTCACCCCCTGATTCGCCTGATACCTCCCAAAAGAAATCTTGTCTCTTTCTCTTCCTTTAGTCTGTTCGTTCCAGAACTTTCCCTCAAACTTCTGCCTAAAATCTTCTAACCCCTGAAAACCTCCCCTAAAAACTTGATACCAAGATTTAGCCTCCCCCACAAAAGCTAATGATATGATTTCCTCAACAATATCCCAGTCTAAAGTCCCATCTTCTAACCCTTTCGAAAACCTCTTCTGAACAACTTTAACAAACTCCATAGGGTTAAACTGCCTTCCACTAAATTTAGGCAAGTCCGATTCCCTATAGAAGTTACTATGTCCTACAGAGTGATTACAATTTTCCTTATTTGACTTGGCCTGATTCAGCTCTCTTCTTAATTTCAAATTTTCGCTCTCATTAAAGGATTTCAGTTCACTAATCTCCTTTTTTACGCTCTTATCTACCATCGTTACTCTGGCTGAAGAAACCGCTAGCTCCTGTTCGAAAGACACCTGCTTATTTCTAATCTCAGTTATATCCTTCATTTCTTCCTCTACAACAATCAACCTCTCACTAACTTCTTTCGTAACAATGGCTACCTCATTACTCACCTCGCCTATCTGCTTATCAACAGTATCCATAATGCCCTGCCTCTGTAAGCTTATCTTCTCCTCAACTTGCTCGAATCTTTTATCTACCATCTCAATTCTACTAGCAATTTCCTGACGAATTTCCTTATAGCCTTTACTCATACTCTCTACAATCTTATTAATTTTGCTCTCTAAATCCGTACTTTGAATGTCTATCTTAGTACTAAATTCACTGCTTTGATTATTAATTTGAGTACATAAATCATTACTCTGAATATCCATTTTAGTACTTAAATCACTTAGTTTACTACTGAATTTAGACATCATCTGCTCCATTAACTTGATCATCTGTGAGTTTTCCCCCAGCCCTACATTTTTCTCCTCACTATTCTCTCCCATTCCTAACTCCTTGCTAGTTGCAACATCATCTTTCTCGGCCCCCTCACGTCCCTCCAACGTACCAGAAATCACATCCTTATCTGCCATTTTACTAAGAACTACTCTCGAATTTGTGGAATCTGACCGCTTATTGGTCTGCCTGTTTGACTGACTCCTGCCTCTTCTAGAATGACCAAGAGTGCTTCTGTCAACACTTCTAGATCTCAACTTTAATAAATCAGGCTCACTCTTATTACTTAGCATACCCTCCAAAATCACTGAACATATATACCCTTCCTAAAATACCCGATCAGATTTCACAAATTACCTGTGCGTACTGCCATACTATGCACCAGCCAGCCTTATTCACACTCCATAGTTGGGCGCCATTTGTAATCTTTCAATTCTAGCCACAAGATGGCTTCACCCAGAGAAGCCATTTGTAACTTTGAAGATACAAAAATTAAATAAAAATGAATATTCTGCCTCATAAATGGCCTTTCTTTAAAATTTAAGCAACTGACATAATTAGTACTGTAATTGAACAATTCACCTTTTTGAAACTCTTCTTATCTCCGGGCGTGTGCAGATATTCTGAAAGGACTGGCTCGTACATAGGCCTTACCAAAACCTCCTATAAATTAATAAAGGCGAAGGAAGGTTTACATGCATTTAACTAAAAAGAAACTATCCAATTTAAATCTACTTTATATTCTGAAGCTGCGTGCAAGAAATTGATGAATATAATAAAAAAAAAAGAGTGACACACAAGAAATGCAATTAAAAATATATATATAATAATATAATAATAATAATAATAATAATATTTAGGCCTTTAAAGATTTATTATTTGTTTTTCACATTACCGGTAATGCCGTCGTCTGCCCAATATGTCCATTTCATCACCACTTTGAAGCTGGTCAGCCATGCCATTATGGTTTACCGCCATGAAGGTCTTCTTCAACTTAGCACAGTTATCTTGATGGGTATTAGCCCTACTATGATTGTGGCATTATAGCCAGAACCCAATCACGTGGTACCCTCCATACTAAAACAATTCGGAGGTACCGTACGGTCTTCAAGCTTTCCGTAGAAACACCAAGCGCTCAGCTCAAGAGAGACACCCTACACAACCTGACATCTCAAAGTCCAGCGAGACAATCACTTCCGCCGTGCACTAGGTCGCTTGCTACAACACGTCTCCCAGCCACAGCTCCTTCCAGGAAGTCTTCACAGAATTGCTATTGTCATACGCCTGTTTGACCAGACCACTCATTGCATTTGCTCGGCCGCTTCCTCATCACCCCCTCGGGGTGAGCGAGCATACCTGCTCGAGACAATAGTGTCCATTAAGTGTTGCCTCCTGCACGTGTGACCAGAACATTAACCTGACTCCTGGTTCGGTGGTCTGAACAATATTAATAAACTTTCTTAGACAACATACGATTAGAGCTAGCTTCAGAATCTCGTCAAAAGTGACCTAAAATACATTGAATAATTAATAATAAAAAGCATACGTATATGATAATAGTAATAATAATAATAATGACACTGCGTCTACTGCAGACGTGTCCAATGCAATTGAACACGTTGCCAACACGATAACATGATATAAAGAAATAATAAACCCACTAGCCTACATTAAAACTGTCATGGGGAACTCATAAAATATAGGTTACAACGCCCCTGTACAAAAGGAATGATCACAGTTCTTGTAATAAAAAGTATTATTATCTGACCACAGATACATACACTGCACATATCCGGAGGTCACGATTTCAACTCACGGTATTTTCAGGCAATCTTGTAAGAAGTAGTAGTAATATTAGTAGTAGTAGTAGTAGTAGGCTATTGGGACTAAATCCAGCCTGCTTTGTAAAGAGAAATGGGAAGCTCATTTTTACGACTCCATTAGTGTTGGATGTCTTGATTTTCTTTCAACCAAGGAAACCGTGCATGGAGCATCGTGGTCGTCAGTTCTGTGTATCAAATGCTTGACGCATAACGTGTGTTATTGTGATGTCTGTTTCGGTGCGTCTAATTGTAATCAATTGGGAAAGAATTTGTAACGGGCTTCGGACAAGCAATAATGACATATTCTTATAGCTATACCAGACATGTACTAAGCGTGTCAGATTAAACAACAAGTAGTTCCGTGAAGAACTAAATAGCCTATTTTCATATATTCTACTTACGTTAATTGCCTCTATCAACTTACGAAATTTCAGTTTAATTGCTGTAATAAATTCATAGATATTGAAAACCGACTAAATATTTCGGATTGTCACCATGTTGGATTTTTATATATGTAGGCCATATAGTGACGTCAAATTAGACGACGATTATTGCGAAGGTTCATTATTCAAACGTTGACTTCAATCGCATGATTAAGACACAAGAAATAAAAACTTAATTTTAAAATTGTGCCCAGCCACCATCTTGAGGTTATGTAAACAATTGAACTAAATTAGATGTCAGTGCATTACAATGTGTATAAACATTGCTGTATCATGTTTCACTGCGTTCGGATGGTTAAATCGCGAGAAAAGTCTATTTAAGTGTTTCTGCTTCGCTTGGCCGCCATGTTCGTATTGTACTTAACAGGTTTTTAAGAGTCATTTAGGTTAACGTCTAGTAGTTCCCTTTATCACCGTAGAAAATTTCAGGGTGATATCAGTGATAGTTTCAGAGATATAGAATGCCGGTGAAATATTTCGCACAGCCACCATGTTGGTTTGGTGATACGTAATACAATTTGAATGGCGCAGTCGGGGTCAGAACAAATAGTTCTATGACCTCACTGAGTTTCATTGAAATCGCTCCAGCTGTTTATATTTTATTAGGGTGGGACACAGAGATACACATACGCCACACACACACACACACACACACACACACACACACACACACACACACGGACAAATGGTGATGTCATACGCCTATTTTCTCAAGAATGAAAATAGGCTAAAAATGATTTTTTGGTTACGAAACACTTTATCTACCACAAGTTCATATACCGTAATTATTATTGAAAATTTGTAGAATCTAACTTATACGGTACCGTACTTAAAACGTTTTCTGCTCTGTAAGGATTTAGTTAGCTACAGAAGTTAGTTATTGTTGTTTTAAGGGGTGGAAAGGCGGGGTCATCTGCCCCTCTGTAAGGATTTAGTAACTTCCACTAGTTATTTTAAGGCGGATATTTTTTTCTTGTTCTTGTTGTTTCATATGGAAGGTTTTGGACATCACGGTCATTTAGCGTGTACTTGGGTGTGTGTGGAAATGTGTCTGATAACCTACTGTATATTATTGTGATGGCTGTTTGTAGGGCTACAGTCCAGCCGCTGAGTGTTCGGCTCTGACGTTTGTTGATGGTGGGAGAAGAGGGGTTAAGACGACAATATAGCCAACCTACGGCTGTGAGAAGCTGGTAATAGAACCTTGAAACTTGCCATCATTGTAATTCTTCTCTAGCGTCTTCACTATGTATCGTGAAAGTCCCACACCTCATTTGCAATTTTATGCATCATTTTGGTATTCCAACATTTTGCGGTTACAAAACCTAAATTCTAAATCGCAGTGGAATTCCGCCTGTGTTGGTGAAGTCGCTTACTACCATGAATAATGTTATCACCTGTACCAATCAGCGGTGTGCCCGATAAGCCGGGCTTTAAATTTAGCTCGATGTTGCCATGACTCTCCTCTGTGGTCCAGTTGCTCTTTGTGTTAGTGCAGGTTTGTTGTTTTATTGTATTGTGTGCACAATTACCGGTTAACTGTGTGTAAGTATATTACTTTAGTAATATGGTCAGTGGTTCGTCAGATTCATTTAAACATGTGAAATATTTTATGGAGTCCACGTTGTTTTATATTTTGCGGTACAGGACCGGCAACGCTGCCTCCCTCATGAGAAATATCAGAGCCGGACATTCGGCGTCTGGACTGTAATTCAGGTGGAGATTTAGAAGGAGGTGGCTGAGGCATTACGTTAGGAACCATGGACAATCTTGGAAAACCACTTCCTGGATGTCTGTGGTGTCAATCGAACCCACCTCTTTTCAGTTTTGTTACAAGAGGCTGAGTGTAAGCTACACCGTTCCAACCCTCAGACCAGAATTAAATTCCTTGGCAGAGCTGCTGCTAATCGGTTTTGAAGCCGCTGGCTGCGAGCGAAGCGAGCAGGCCAGCGGCGCTAGGGGACCAGGTACCGTTGCGTCTATGCGCTACTCTGCCTGGTGTATTTTATTTTAGGGACGTAATTTTGAATGTAATTTATGAGTTGAAGACTGTTTAAAATTAAAAATATAGTTTTACCGCCGCAAGCGATGTGTCGGCCGCGAAGCGGCCGACAATCGCTTCGGCGGCGCGTGTATAAGATTGGGATGGTTTAAAAGAAATTGTTTGGTATAAGGTGGGATAAAATAAAAGATTTGTTTATTTAATTTTAGTTTTCGGGGAATGAACAGTTGTCATAGCAGTCCAGCGCTGTTTACTTACTAGCCTGATGTTCTGGCTCTATATAATGTGCACCATGGCCGGCGTTGCAATAGCTTCAGGTTAGTAATAATAATAATAATAATAATCAAATGATTTGAAAAGTTACGTTTTAACTTAAGGAAGGAAGACAGACCTCTAGTGGGTTGGCGTTTGATAGTATGACATTTTTGAAAAGACCTGTAGTAGGTTAATTTGTTTAAAAGAAAATAAAATAATAATAATATATAAGCCTCGCTATTTGGGAATAATGATGAATTAATGATTTAATGAATGATTTGTAAGGGCTGTGAGTTTACTGGGCTGTGATTGGCTGTATTCGAATATGCCGGCTGAGCGGGCGTCTATACTGTGCTGTGATTGGTGAATTGGTTTTGGTCCGTTTTTGGTGTTCCTGATGCTAAAAAGTTTTTAATTTTTGTTCGAAAAGTGTATTTTGGAAGAGTAGCTATAATGTAGAGTAGGTTTTGTTCGGATATATTGATATTTGGTTGAAAAAGTTAGTCGGACGTTGTAATCCAGGCCTGTAATTGGCTATCCGAGTTCCGCAGTCTCAGAGCTGTTTTTAAGTGAATATGTAAATTTTTGTGTTTCTGAAAATTGTTAAAAGTTAAAATTCAAGCATAATCGAAGTTAATAATTTATTTTTGGGTTTCGGAAAAAATAAATTAGGGTGTGTATGAACTAAAGAATGACCCGTCAGCCCACGGCACGCCACCCCGATGGATAGGCTTTTGCCTAATCCCCAGGCAGGCCCGCTACGAGCCGACAGGTCCTGTGTTCGACTGCGGAAAACTGTCAGATAGCCTTTGAGTGTACTTGTAAACTGTAATATTGTTTTTGGAGTGATTTTGGGTTGGGGGGATACTGTTTTAGGTTATTGTTATATGTAAATGTCCGGTTTGTATTGTGTTTTCCGGTCCGCCAAGCTCCATCCCAGGCGACCGGGTTCGGGCCCAGTCCCCAGGCAGGCGCCTAGCGATCCCAGAGTCCTGTGTTCGGTTTGAGGCTAAGTGTCTATGGAAGTGGGATGGCTGAGAGTTGGGAGAGGAGCTGTACTAGCTGTGTAAGGGCTGAATTAGTATGTTGTGAGAGTGTAGCGGCAGGTTGGGCTGTAGGGGGAACTATTTTTAGTGAGAGTAACGATGGTATATTGGGACTGGTTCGATGCCTAGTTAGTGCTCTCTGTCTTCGCCTGATGGCGTCTTTAATATATTGACAGCCTCCATAACTCGCCGCGTGATTGCCCCCATAGTTTACACACGTGGGGCTGTCCTTATGCACCTTGCAATCTGTGTAGCGATGATTATCGCCACACCTATTACAGCGGGTAGCATGCCTGCAATTCGCGGCGTCGTGGTTCAAGCGCTGACATTTGTAGCACTGGAATATGAGTGTGGAATGTTGTGTGAACGGTGGGCGGCGTCGCGGCGCCCTAGTTGCTGTGTTAGGGTTCTTGAGTTGGCGCGACGCTTGTTCTGATGTGGAAGGATGGTGTTCTGTGGAATTTGCGGATATGACAGGGCTATCTGGCTCTGGGTCAGTGGCGTGAGAGTTGGGTTGGCTAGGGGGAGGGGCGGTTTCAGTATGAGGAGTGAGTTTAGGTTTTTTAGGTTTTTCAGTAGTGGTTTTGACTGGGATGACGGAGATCGTTTGTACTGGAGTTATGGATAGAGAGTGAGTTGTTTGGGTTTGTTTGGATGAAGGATATTTAGGCATAGGAGGTGGAATTGGAATGGTTTGGGTAGATTGCACCTCACTGGTCTCCTGGATTTCAGCTTGAGTGTGCTTATTTTGTGAAACGGTAGGATAGGGGCACACCCAAAAATGCTGGGGAATGGCTGGGTGTCGCTGGAGCGCTCGACTCAGGGTATGGAGGTGTCGCTGATTAATTGGGATGATTGTGATGTAGTGTTGATGTGTTTCCTCTATGCCGGCAATAATCATAAAATGGGGCGCAAGTGCTTGGCAGATGGCCTGTCTGAGGGTTTCTGGATGGAGGTTTTGAGGCGGGTGAGTCATGAGCATAGAGGTTCATTGGGGAGGGTCCATTTTAGGATTGACAGCATACAGATTCGCTGACGTATCTATCTCGTGCATCCAGTTTTTACGAGTAGATAACCTAGTGGATGACCTAGAGGTTGTAGGTGTGTCCCTGAAGGTATCCCAGGCGGGATCCGCTGGATCGTACTCTTCAGGGTTGTGTTTGCGGTTAGAGTTCATGTTAGCAAATGGTGAGTCGTAAAGTGTGTGTAATAATGAGTGTGAATGATTGGTCAAATGCTTTTGCAGACCTTAGGGAACGTAGATTTTGGCTTCGCCCAAGAGAGAAAAATACCAGTCGTCAAAGGTTTCCAGTTTTTAAAGCAGAGGGGCTGCGACAATTGACGAGCTGGTTAGATTAATACTTAATTAATGAGTATTAATTAATTATGTGGCTGCAGGGGGGAAGAAGGGAATGAGTTTTCCTTGGCGGCAACTCAGGAAGATGGGATTTTCTTGACTTGGAATGGTCTGAGGGTGGGTTTGAGACTTGAATGTAGGCAACAATGGGTAACGGCTTGGAGAGGGTATTGTTGCTTGAATGCAGGGCGGGAAGGGAATCTGCTAATAGCTGGGTAGGTAAAAGTGGGTTAGAGGAAGGCTGTTGACTCGGTGGCAGCGATGATGAAGCGGCGTGGAAGGTGGATCATCAGTTGGCATCAGTTAGGTCGGAGCTCGGCGCAGATACGTCTGTTCCGCTCGGGAGCTGGTCCACTCACTCCCTTGGCAGAGCCGGAATCCGAACCAGGACTTCCGGGGCGACAGCCAAGAATGCTAGCCGCTACATCAGGAAGGCTAATAGGTCTGCCTCGTGGTATAGTGACTAGGTTATCACCGGGTTCAATTCCCAGTTCTGCCAGAAATGTTATTTTGGTCTGATGGCTAGAACGGAACACACTCAGCCGTTTGAGGCACAATTGAGAATAGATAGGTTCGATTCCCACCTCCGCCATCCTAGATGTGACTTTCCGTGGTTTATACACTTCTACTCGTGGCGAATGTAGGGATGGTACCTAAGTGAAGACCACGGCCTTTCTTACTTAATTCCTATAAGGCATCCAACGTTTAGAATGAAGCATTGGTCTTCTGGCGCGTTACGACAGGGTTGCCACTCCATGAGAGGAGGCAGTACAAAGCGCTTCGCGTAATAATACTAATAGCAGGCTAACATAACACATACAACGAAATTAAATTAACTATAATGTATGCCGAATGTAACATAAAGAAAAACAATCAAAATAAAATAAATAAAGTACAAGCACAATGAAATGCGCGAAGTTTCGACTGCAGTTAAAGTTGAAGTACGTTATTAAAGAAAATACTCCTCATTGGCTTACCTTTCATGATTTATACTTTCGTTAGGTTTAAGATTCTTAAAATAACTGAACACATTAATTACGACCTGTTTTTTCCATCCCTCTGAGCACTTGACCAGGCTTTCTTTTCACAAAATTATCCATTGTTGTACGTGAAATACGTAAAATACAACACGTTAAATCTAAAAGAACTGCTGCACACACACTCAAGATAGATACAGCTGAACTACTGAAATACAAGCTTGAAGGGCACAGTAATAAAGCTGTGAGTAGCAAGCTGCGCCCCGATGTCCTTCGAAACTCTGGGTAAGCAGGTAGATAACTTCTTCCAACATTCCTCTACAACTCGCAAACTGACATGACATGGTTTTCTTTAAAAATAGAAAAGTTGGCAGCATACGAACTTTTTCAATGCTGCTATGCGATTATGAGAGAATATTCAGAAGTTCTACCTAAATGAAAACTGTAATATTGCCAGTATAAAATATTTCAATAATCCATCATCAAGACGGCACATTTAGCTACACGTGCGTGAAAAATAAGCATCACAAAGTCAATGCAACATGAAATAAGATCGATTTTACCAAAAGGGGACACAGTTTATCGTTAAACAAATATGGATATCTATTTTTTCTAGCATTTCTATCAAGTTTACGTAGTTCTAATTTAGGACAAAAAAGATCGGCAAAACATAGTTCTACCCGAATATGCTGTTTTTTCGTCAAAGACAAGTGTTCGACTGATATGGCAACAGTGGATTGCTAGAAAATGACAGCGTCATACATGTCTCACGTGCAACAGAAAGACAGAAGAATGTCCCTATCTAACCAGTGCTTCATTCTAAACGTTGGATGCCTTATAGCCGCAGTTACGCATATCCACACTACAACAGCCATCACACTGATACAAGATATCGACAGATTTTACACATATCCGAGGACAAAGGGCTATATGACCACAAACCCCTAACTGATTCAACAACAGCATCAACAACAGCAACAACAACTGCAACTGCCACTGCAACTGCTCTCCTCCGCTTACGCCCTCTGAGTTTGGTCATTGGTTTTCCTGGGTATACCCTAGCTTTATCACGCACTGGCAGAGAATGGCTGTGTGTGCTAGTTTATATCAGCCTAGACCAGAGTCCCCTGCTGGGAAGCTGCCCGCTCAGATAAAACAAGATGTTCAGTAAAGAACATATAGCCTACTTTCTCCTAAATGCATGGGTATTGTTATAATTCTTTGTCCTTTTCAAGGAGTATAATTGAATGTTGGTTGTAGTAGCTTGTTGAAATACAACGTGCTATAGGGATATTAAACATGAATATGAGGTGCCCTTTGCTAGTACTACCTCTGTAAAAAAATTCATTCAATTCCGTTTCACCGTGTTTGAATTGATCTGGGGAATGGATTTGCACACATACATGGCCGCTATTTGCAAACTATTGGGCTGATGACCTTGTAGTCAGTCATAAGATGCTTTCCACAAAAAGGCATGTTGTTGCAAAATCCGGTAGAGATCAAATTATTAGGATGGTCGAAATTTGATTTAAGCTTTTATCATTTGGGTGGCCGTCATTCCGTTTCCGTCAAGATGGCGGCGATATAAAACATGACACTGAGGTGCCTTTTGCTAGTGCTACCTCTGTACGAAATTTCGTTCAATTCGGTTTCACCGTGTTTGAATTGATAGGGGGAATCGATTTGCACACATACTTGGCCACCATCTGCAAACTATTGGGCTGATGATCTAGCAGTTTGGTCAGAATATGCTTCCCTCATAAAGATTTGTTGTTGCAAAATTTGGTAGAGACTAGATTATTAGGTTGGTCGTAATTACATTTTAGCCTTTAACATTTGGGTGGCCGCGATTACGTTTCCGTCAAGATGGCGGTAATATAAAACATGATACTGAGGTGGACTTTTCTAGTGCTACCTCTGTACCAAATTTCGTTCCATTCGGTTTCACCGTGTTCGAATTAAAAGGGGGAATCGATTTTCACACAAAGATGGCCGCCATCCGCAAAACATTAGTCTAATGACCTATTAGTTTGGTCAAAGGATGCTCCCTCCATAATGGTATGTTGATGCAAAATTTGGTAGAGATCGGATGATTAGGTTAATCGTAATTTGATTTAAGCTTTGAATATTTGTGTGGCCGCCATTACGTTTCCGTCAAGATGGCGGCGATATAAAACATGACACTGGGGTGCCCTTTGCTAGTGCTACCTCTGTACCAAATTTCATTCCATTCGGTTTCACCGTGTTCGAATTAATAGGGGTAATCGATTTTGACACAAAGATGGCCGCCATCCGCAAACTATTAGGCTAATGACCTATTAGATTTGTCAAAGGATGCTCCCTCCATAAAGGTATGTTGTTGCAAAATTTGGTAGAGATCGGATGATTAGGTTAGTCGTAATTTGATTTAAACTTTGAACATTTGTGTGGCCGCCATTACGTTTCCGTCAAGATGGCGGCGATATAAAACATGACACTGGGGTGCCCTTTGCTAGTACTACCTCTGTACCAAATTTCGTTCCATTCGGTTTCACCGTGTTCGAATTAATAGGGGCAATCGATTTTGACACAAAGATGGCCGCCATCCGCAAACTATTAGGCTGATGACCTATTAGTTTGGTCAAAGGATGCTGCCCCCGTAAAGGTATGTTGTTGCAAAATTTGGTAGAGATCGGATGTTTAGGTTAGTCGTAATTTGATTTAAGCTTTGAACATTTGTGTGGCCGCCATTACGTTTCCGTCAAGATGGCGGCGATATAAAACATGACACTGAGGTGTCCTTTGCTAGTGCTACCTTTGTACCAAATTTCGTTCAATTTGCGCTCACCGTGTTCGAATTGATAGGGGGGACAGACATTCAGAGTACACACACTCACTCACACACACACACACACACACACACAGACTCACACACACACATACACACACACAGACAGACACACTTTTTTTCGCCCTGTAGTGATCTCATAAGTCTACTTTCATTTTTTGCAAAAGTCGAAAGTAGGCTAAAAATGCAAACCAACCGGCTGTGCTTTGCGATGTACTGGGGCAGTGGTCGCAATGGTTGGGTGTAGGCCTATAGTGTATATAAATAAATAAATAAATAAATATATAAATAAAATATAAAATTAAGTATGTAATTAAATATATACAGTAATTTGAATTTAAATAAAATACATAATTTGTTTGATAACCTGGTGGCTGTAGTAGTGTGTGAATTTTTACAGGATGGGTTAGATATACCGTCTTAGTTTTAAATGTCCATACTTTTTTTGTTAATGAATATTTTCACACAGGACAAGTTGTGGTGGGTTTTCAGGACAATGAGAATGTGTGTATCATACTATGATTCCACGTATGCTCCTGCGTTGTCGACCAAACGACGTAAACGTGCAGGAATGTCATCAATTGACTTGTGAAGGAAATCCTGAGGTACATTTCCGAGGACAACTCGGATTCTCTCCTCTAATTCGTCCAGAGTGCGTGGCTTTGTTCGGTACACTTCTCCTTTGGGCCAACCCCACGAAAATAAGTCACAAGGGGTAAGGTAGGGACTTCTAGCAGGTCATTCATGAGTCCTAGCCGTCCTAGCCAATCGTTATGCCATGACAGCATAATTTCCCCATATTCAATTCGCCTGTGGTGTTAAGAGAGGCAGATGACCTAGTAGTTCCACCCCTTAAAACAACAATAACTAACTAACTAACTAAATAACTAGGAATCCTCCAACGATAACTCCTTAATGTTACGGCTGTGAGTTTGTTACATCGCTCGCCGCATGAGTCACAACTGCCCCAGGGCTGGGCTGTGCTCTGCCTCAGTGTATTGCGTGCGCCTTATGCAACAGGACTACTAGGACGAAGGGATGGTCAAGAATATTCGTGACTCAGCCAGTGATGGAAACCTCGAGAAGCCGTGAACCCTGGATGGGTCTAGAAGCATTTGTTGAGTCACCAGCCTGCTATATAAGAGCGACCTGTCAAGCAGTGTGAGTGTTTTACGATCTAGTGCGAGCATTTATCCTGAGCGACAGAAGTGTGGAGACTTGCGAAACCCCTAGTGAAGCCGATTCTCTTGACAGCGAGGGAGGAGAAGCCTACAGGGGACTGCCTGAGTTTTGAGCGAGTGTGATTTCACTGAGCGACAGAGGTATTGTGGCGAAGTGCCGTGCGAGTTACGAAATCCAGTGACATTGTTTCCCAGCTCGTGGACGGCGAAGCAGCGTGTAGCAGGTTATAGTAAGTAACTGTAGTTTGTGTACATAAGGGAGAGGTGCAGGTAGTTTCTGTCAAGGCCACCGGACTCATTAGGACGGATTAACTTCTGTGGTTTGTTGACAAGTGAAAGGGGGCAAGAGCTCTCCATAAGGAAGAGACTTGAGGAAACTGGAGTAAGGTTCTAATTGCTTGTATTTGCTGATGAGTAGTGTATCTTTCTGGCCGCAATAAAGTTAATTATTTCTTTAAAGGAACAATCTGTGTTGTGCTTCAACCCACCGTAACCCAGTTAACAAAAGTGTCACTAGGGGGGTGGCACGTAACACCTGGTGTCAGAAGCCGGATTACGAACTCAGGCACAAGCACAACACCTGACGGTCCTGGTTTCAAAACCCGAGCAGGTCATTTCTCTCTAATTTTCCTGTGAGCGCATGCCCTTTACAAGACAAACAACCAAAATGGAAGCGCAATTTGCAGCATTGCTAGAAAAGTTAAGTGGCAGTGGAGCCAAGATGGAACACGGCCAGAAGATATTAGCCAAGGACCTGAAGAAGATGGAAGACGGCCAGAAGAAGATGGAGGACGGCCAGAAGAAGATGGAGGACGGCCAGAAGAAGTTAGCCGAGGACCTAACTGCCAAACTAGAAGACGGCCAGAAGATGTTAGCCGAGGACCTAACTGCCAAACTAGAAGACGGCCAGAAGAAGATGGAAGACGGTCAAAATAAGCTAGCGGAGGACCTAAAGAGGATAGAGGACGGCCAGAAGATGATGGAAGACGGTCAGAATAAGTTGACACAGGATCTGAAGAAATTAGAACTGGGTCTGCGTGAGGAAGTCACGGCAGTGGAAAAGAAGTTCGACGCCTTACAAGTGGAAGTTTACGAGCTGCGCCAACGCCCGCTGATGGGGGTGGAGGAGAAATTCAATGCCTTACAAAAGGAAGTTGCCGAGCTAGACCAACGCCCGCCCACCGTTACACCGGGAATATCAGGAACGGGACATAGCAGAGTGACGCCCCCAACCTTTGACGGAAAGGTCCCGTGGAGCACCTACTTACGTCAGTTCGAGGCGGCCTGTTCTGTAAACAAATGGAACAGCACGGAAAAGGCTACAGCTCTCATTGTAGCGCTGAGAGGTGACGCCCTTAACGTCCTTCAGGCCATCCCGACTGGATCCCAGGACTACGCTTCACTGATCGCCCATATGGAGTCCCGATATGGAGATAGCCATCTTCAGCAGGCCTACCAGATGCAGCTCCGGACCCGGGTACAGAAGAACCCCTGCAGGAGTTCGAGATGGATATCGCACGCCTCGTAAGGCTCGCTTATCCAACAGCGCCGGCCGACTTTCTGGAACAGATTGCGACGCAGACCTTCACCGACGGGCTACGGGACTCGGACACTCAATAGGCGCTGCGACTCGCGCGCAATAAAACCCTGGCAGATGCGCTGAGCCACGCACTTGAGTTCGAGACGGCAAAACAGGCATCTAGAATGCACGCGCGGGTGCGTCAAGTGGACTTCGACGAACCAGCAAAAACCAACGAGACCAAGCCCATGGCCGACGAATTGATGGAGGCGCTAAGCCGTTTCTTCGATAGTCGCGGCACTACCAGCAACGACACAGCCGGAAGACAACCGGAGAGGCGGCCCGGAAGAGGACTACCGACCTGCTGGGCCTGCGGTAAGAAAGGCCACCTGAGCAAGGACTGCGGTGATCGCCGCCGCCGCGGGTATCCAACGGGAAATCAGTCGTCTGAAAACGGCGCGGCCCAGGGAAACGAGTATTAGCCAGCCTTGGGGGGCAAAGGTTGGCTTGTGATAGTCGTCAAGCCCCGGCAGTCCAAGTGCGTGTGACGAAGTTACGGAGGGACAATAGCAGCCTGATGGTCGACGGAGTCGTCAACGGAGTGAGCTGGCCCATGCTGATCGACACGGGAGCGTCGAGGACCATCGTCAATCCCACCGTGATCCCGAAGTGGAGAGTGCAACCCACACAAAGGAACCTCCAACTAATAACCGCGACCGGAGAGACCGCACCGGTACATGGCGAAGCATCACTGGAGTTCGTCATTGGTCGACGGGCGGTGAAGCATCCAGTGCTTGTGGCTGACGTATCAAACGAAGTGATCATCGGACTGGACTTCCTGGACCAGAACAACATCATATTGGACCTGAGTACCAACACTCTGCACTTCGGAGGTGAGGAACTTGCTTTGCAACCAGCACACGAGGCCGTCACCGCACGACGACTAAGGCTGAGAGAGGACGTCATCGTTCCCGCCAGGACGGAGGTCAGCGCCGCCGTAATTGTCAACGGAACTGCTGAGGGAGTGGCGGCTGTCATCGAGCCAAAATATGAGGACATCCAGACAAAAGGATTGCTAGTTGCCAAGACCCTAATCAACACGACGTCTCGGCCGTACGTCCGCCTGTCCAACCTGAACGACTACGACATTACGGTTCACCGGGACACCAACCTAGGAGTCTGCGAGCCCGTTAACTGGATTGCCCTTATCACAGATACGACGGACGGACACATGCAGACGGATAACCGAAGAAGATGCGCACTGCCAGAAGAACTACAGAAGCTGTACCAACGATCCCAGGACCATTTAGACGAGGAACAATCACGCCAACTTCAGGACCTGCTACGCGAATTCGAGGACGTCTTCTCTGTGGGGAGCAAAGACTTCGGCAGGACAAGCTTTGTCCAGCACAGAATCGACGTTGGGGACAGCGCACCGATAAAGGCCCCATTCCGACGTGTCCCGCTCGCCAAGCATGCCGAAGTCGACCGGATGGTAGAAGAGATGAAGAAGCAAGGGGTGATCGAGCCATCACATAGTCCTTGGAGTTCTCCGGTCGTGCTTGTGAAGAAGAAGGACGGTTCCACCAGGTTCTGCGTGGACTACAGGCGGGTGAACGACGTCACAAAGAAGGACAGCTACCCTCAACCCCGGATCGACGACACGCTGGACACCATATCAGGATCAAGATGGTTCTCCACCTTGGATTTGAAGAGTAGCTACTGGCAGGTGGAGGTCCTCCCTAAGGACCGCGAGAAAACGGCGTTCTCTGTGGGTAGCTGGCTCTGGCAGTTCACCGTCATGCCATTCGGTCTGTGCAACGCCCCTGCGACCTTCGAAAGGCTAATGGAGTCCATTCTGAGGGGACTACACTGGAAGACCTGCCTGGTCTACCTAGACGACGACATCGTTCTGGGAAAAAGCTTCGAGGAGCACTACAGCAACCTGAAGGAGATCTTGATGGAGCTACGGACTGCCCAGCTGAAGTTGAGCCCCCAAGAAGTGTCAGCTCATCCAGAAGCAAGTCCAGTACCTTGGGCATATTGTCTCCGAGGAAGGGGTGCGCACCGACCCAGGAAAGACCGCAGCTGTGAGGGAGTGGCCAGTTCCGAAGGACAAGTCCCAACTACGAAGCTTCCTGGGACTCTACACTTATTACCGTCGCTTCGTGAGAGGATTCGCCGACATCGCCAAACCACTGCATCGACTGACTGAGAAGGACCAACTCTTCACATGGACAGCGGAATGCCACAGTGCCTTCGAACAACTCAAGCAGGCTATGTGCACCGCGCCTATCCTGGCCTACCCCAGACCTGGAACAAGGTTCATCGTCGATACCGATGCCAGCGACTTTGGTATAGGGGGAATCCTGTCGCAAATAGTGGACGGCGAGGAGAGAGTAGTGGCCTACTTCATCAAAGCCTTGTCAAAGCCAGAGAGGAACTACTGCGCCACCAGGAAGGAACTGCTCGCCATCGTGAAGACCATCGAACACTTCCACAAGTACCTGTACGGGCAAGAATGTCTCATCAGGACCGACCATGCTTCCCTGCGGTGGCTCCTGAACTTCAAACAGCCCGAGGGTCAACTCGCGCGGTGGTTAGAGAGGCTTCAAGAGTACAAATTTGAAATCCAGCACAGGAAAGGCCAACTGCATTCTAATGCCGACGCCCTGTCACGAAGACCGTGCCCCGAAGACTGCACCTTCTGTACTAGGAGGGAGGAGAACACCGGGATACAGTGCCGACGGACTACTGTGGAACTTCAAGGGAACTGGAGCCGCGAATCTTTCACGCGGGCACAAGCAGAAGATGATGACCTGGGACTGATAGCCGAATGGAAGAGGGCCTGTGTCCCCAGACCCGGGTGGAACATTGTGAGTGACTGCAGCCCAAAGTTTAAGTCCTACTGGGCGCAGTGGGACTCTCTGATTGTAAGGGATGGCCTCATTTGCCGCGCCTGGGAGAGCACCGACGGGAAGACATCTCGGGAACAAGTCGTCGTTCCAAAGGCTATGACGGGGGAAGTCCTGAAGGAAGTCCATGGAGGATCATCTGGTGGACACCTAGGGATAAAGAAGACCCTGGAGACGCTGAGAGAGCGGTTCTACTGGATCGGATGCCGAACTGACGTGGAGAACCACTGCGCGAGGTGTCACGATTGCGCAGCCAGCAAGGGCCCAGGACGAAGATGACGGGGTCCACTGAAGACCTACAACGTGGGCGGCCCCATGGAGAGAGTGGCCATCGATGTTGCTGGGCCATTCCCGTTAAGCGAGGCAAGGAACCGCTACATATTGGTCGTCAGCGACTACTTTACCAAATGGCCGGAGGCGTATGCGCTCCCTAACCAAGAAGCCGCGACGATCACAGAGACCCTGGTGAAGGAATTCGTCAGCCGGTACGGAGTACCCCTGGAGCTGCACTCCGACCAAGGGAGGAACTTCGAGTCGCAGGTGTTCCAGAACCTATGCCAGCTGCTGGGAATCCGGAAGACAAAGACAACGCCGCTACACCCTCAGTCCGACGGGATGGTAGAGCGATTCAATCGCACCATCGAGAACCATCTCCGAATAGTCGTCAGCGAGCACCAGAGGGATTGGGACAGACATCTTCCACTATTTCTCCTGGCCTACCGCGCCGCTGTGCATGAAGCCACCGGGTGCACACCAGCCCGGGCCATGTTTGGGAGGGAGCTCCGTCTACCTGTCGATCTTGCCTTCGGCCGACCTGGGAATGATCCGGTCCCGGTAAGCCAGTATTGACAAGAACTGGTTGACCAACTGGAGGACGTGCACGCGTTCGCGAGGAGGAAACTGTGGATCGAGACCGACCGAATGAAGACCCGAAACGACCAACGGACGGATGCCGGCGTATTCCACGAGGACGACCTGGTCTGGCTCTTCAACCCATTACGGAAGAAAGGCCTGTCACCCAAACTGCAGAAGCCCTGGGAGGGCCCGTACCGAGTCGTGAAGCGGATCAACGATGTCGTCTACAGGATCCAGCGGAGCCCGAGGGCGAAGATGAAGATCGTGCATTGAGATCGCCTGGCAGCCTACGGAGGGACACAGATGGACCAATGGTTGATCGGGAAGATCAGCCTTTTACGAAGGGGGTGGTGTTACGGCTGTGAGTTTGTTTCATCGCTCGCCGCATGAGTCACAACTGCCCCAGGGCTGGGCTGTGCTCGGCCTCAGTGTATTGCGTGCGCCTTATGCAACAGGACTACTAGGACAAAGGGATGGTCCAGAATATTCGTGACTCAGCCAGTGATGGAAACCTCGAGAAGCCGTGAACCCTGGATGGGTCTAGAAGCATTTATTGAGTCACCGGCCTGCTATATAAGAGCGACCTGTCAAGCAGTGTGCGTGTTTTACGAGCTAGTGCGAGCGTTTATCATGAGCGACAGAAGTGTGGTGACTTGCGAAACCCCTAGTGAAGCCGATTCTCTTGACAGCGAGGGAGGAGAAGCATACAGGGGACTGCCTGTGTTTTGAGCGAGTGTGATTTCACTGAGCGACAGAGGTATTGTGGCGAAGTGCCGTGCGAGTTACGAAATCCAGTGACATTGTTTCCCAGCTCGTAGACGGCGAAGCAGCGTGTAGCAGGTTATCGTAAGTAACTGTAGTTTGTGTACATAAGGGAGAGGTGCAGGAAGCTTCTGTCAAGGCCACCGGACTCATTAGGACGGATTAACTTCTGTGGTTTGTTGGCAAGTGAAAGGGGGCAAGAGCTCTCCATAAGGAAGAGACTTGAGGAAACTGGAGTAAGGTTCTAATTGCTTGTATTTGCTGATGAGTAGTGTATCTTTCTAGCCACAATAAAGTTAATTATTTATTTAAAGGAACAATCTGTGTTGTGCTTCAACCCACCGTAATCCAGTTAACAAAAGTGTCACTAGGGGGGTGGCACGTAACATTAACATAATGGGGTTTCCAGGGTCTCCAGACACGCCCAGTATGCCTGCTGATTCCACTCTCACGAGCTGCTTAGCGTGTTGATTTACCAGGATTGCGAGTGAATAACTACCTCACTGCCGCTAAATGTTCTGGACTTGTTTCAGATCTTGAAAGTGATGTCTTTTTGATCATTTTCAGCCTATTTTCAATTTTGAAAAAATAGGCTTATGAGATCACCTTTTGTCCGTGTGTGTGAGGTGTGTGTGTCCCCCTAATAAAATCTAAACGGCTGGAGCGAATTCAATGAAACTCGGTAAGTTTATAGCACTATTCCCGGCGACTCGACCGTGCCCTTCAAATTTTGTTACGTCCCACCAATTTAACATGGCGGCTGTGCGAAATATTTCACTAGCATTCAATATCTACGAAACTATTACCGATATCGCCCTGAAATTGTGTACGGTGATAAAGGGCACTACTAGAAGTTCGCCTATGAGAATTTGAAAAACCTGGTGACTACAAAACCAACATTGCGGCCAAGCGAAGTTGAGACTTTTAAATAGACTTTTCTCGCGATTTAACTATCCAAACGTAATGAAACTTGGTACAGCAAATGTTTATACACATTGTAATGCACTGGAGTCTAATTTAGTTCAATTGTTTGCATAACCTCAAAATGGCGGCTGTGCGAAATATTTAAACTGACATTCTATATCTCCGAAACTATTACAGATATCACCCTGCAATTTTGTACGGTGATAAAGGGTACTGATACAAGTTTACCTATGTATATTTCATAAACCTGTAAAGTACAAAACGAACATGGCGACCAAGCGAATTTGAAATATTTTAATAGACTTTTCTCGTGATTTAACTCTCTGAGCGCAGTGAAATGTGGTACAGTAAATGATTTTGCACATTGTAATGCACTGCCATCTAATTTAATTCAATTGTTTACATAACCTCAAGATGGCGGTTGTGCGAAATTTTAAAATTAAGTTTTTATTTTTTGTGTCGTAATCATGCGATCAAAGTGAGAGTTTGAATAATAAACCTAGGCAATAATTGTCCTTGAATGGTACATAACTCTATAGCCTTTACATATAACAATCCTAAATGGCGAGCTTCCGAAATATTTAAACGGTTCTCTTTATCTATGAATCATTTACAGCAAACAAACTGAATTGTTTTATGTTCATAGAGACTATGAACATATGTTCACCTATAGGACTTTCAGTAACCTGGTGAGCACAAATCCAACATGGCGGCGACGCGAAATATATATATTTAAATATTTAAATGGACGTATCTCGCGAATTAACTATCCGAGTGCCGTGAAACGTTGCACGATAAATGCTTATACAAATGTTGATCCACTGGCATCTACTTTATTTCAATTGTTTGCATAATCACAAGATGGCTGGTGTGCGTATTTTTAAAATCTCGTTTTTACTTCTTGTGTTCTAATCATGCGATTGAAGTTTGTATACCACACGTACACAATAATCTTAATGTAATAGTACAAAAATAAAAATCCAATCTGGCGACCATCTGAAATATTTAGACGGTCCTCAATATCTACGAATCTGTTACAGCAATTAAACTGAAATTTTGTATGTTGATAGAGAAAATTAACATGAGCAGGATATATGAAAATAGACTGTATAGTTCTTCACGGAACTACTTGTTGTTGTTTAATATACAGTGTCGCAAAATTACGTCGGCAAACTGAAGTCAGAGGCTCCGGCCCTTATCTGAAGCAACTTGAGATAGGACACTTATGGCCGGAAACGGACCGTTAAAAATCTGTGCGACGTTAAACTTTTAACTATGCAAATCGGCAACACCGCTCCGAGAAAGTGCGACTTTTGCTAATGTTTCCGTTCCGTACCAGCCGGGAAGGAATGCCGCAAATACCCGTCTGGCGAACAGCACGGCATGTTCCTTGAAACGATTCATTTGGTAGCGGTTCGAATCAGAGCCAGCTCAAGTTTTTATTATTTCAAATGATCTTGACGACTTCATCGTTATGCTTGAGTCTAACGTTATACGTTACGGAGACGGCGACTGCGTGACGTCATGCAGCCACGCGGGATGCCTAAGTTAATGGGTAATGGACGGCGTGTGCGTGACGTCATGCAGCCACGCGGGAAGCTTGAGTCTAACATTATGCATTACGGAGACGGCGACCGCGTGACGTCATGCAGCCGTGCGGGAAGCCTAAGTTAATGGGTAATGGACGGCGAGTGCGTGACATCATGCAGCCACGCGGGAAGCTTGAGTCTAACGTTATGCATTACGGAGACGGCGACCGCGTGACGTCATGCAGCTGTGCGGGAAGCCTAAGTTAATGGGTAATGGACGGCGAGTGCGTGATGTCATGCAGCCACGCGGGAAGCCTAAGTTAATGGGTAATGGAGTCTGTTGAAAGGGTCCTGGTGCGTCGAGCGACCTGGGGCTTCGAGTGAAGCGAGAAGGCAGTTGTAGCATGCGTCATTTGAAATGATATAAAGTCTAGTATTTCAGACTGACTGTAAATTTTATTTTCTTAACAATTTTTCCATCTTTTGCCGTGCATGATACCACTGAGCTAGTTCGCCAGACGGTAAGTGACGGCATTCCTCCGTGGCTTGTATGTAACGGAAACATTAGAAAAAGTCGCACTTTCTCGATGCAGTGTTGCGGATTTGCCTCGTTAAAAGTTTAACATCGCACGGACTTTTAAGGGTTTGTTTCCGGCCATAAGTGTCCTTTCTCAAGTTGCTTCAGATAAGGGCCGGAACCTCTGGTTTCAGTTTGTCCACATAATTTTGCGACACTCTGTATGTGCTTTTGACATCGTCGTCCTTTCAGCCTCATTTACTTGAGTATGTGTTGAATTTTCCTTCTAACCTGTGATATTATGATGTTTGTAGTAGCGTGTGTTTGTAAGTTAGTGAGGATTGGCCATGGTTTGTGTTAGGAAATATCCTAGCATTTTACTGGAATAGAAGTGGGAAACCTCGAAAAACTACGTCTAGCGTCGCTGAGGAGGTAATCGAACCTACCTCTTCTTTTGCCTCACGAGGTTGAGTGTACCCCGTTCCAGCCCTATGACCAAAAAAGGCTTAGCAGCACCGGGAGTCGAGCCCGGACTTCCAAGGTGACAGAGGAGAATGCTAGCCACTGTAAGTCCCGCGGCGTAGACGTGCTCGTTAAATCGTGCACCGCAGCCGCAAGGCAGCTGTAGCAAGTTTGGAGATCAGAGCTTCAAATCACGGTATATTGGCTAGCATTCCTGGCTGTCGTCCCAGAGGTCCGATTTCTATTCCCGACTCTGCAAAGATATTTAATTCTGGTCTGAGGACCGGATCGTGATACACTAAGCCTCGTGAGGTAAAGCGGAGAAAAAGTGGGTACAATTCCTACCTCAGCCATCTTAGAAGTGGTTTTCCGTGGTTTCCCACTTCTACGCCAGGCAAATTCCGGGGTGGTTTGAAACTTAAGGCCACAGCTCCCTCCTTCCCAATCCTCACCTACATTTTAAATACACACACTATTAGAGTCATCACTATAACACAAGTTTCAGACAAAATTCCACACACATCTAAGTACACGGGGATAAAAGACCACGATGTCCAAGCCCCTGATATAAAACATCTTGTTCTGGTGAAGTGTTATCATGAAATATCAAATTCTGTTTCTTCTATGTTTAAGACATGCGTATTAATATTGATGTCATTCTCTTCTTTCAGGTAAGCAACAAACCAAACTGACATCGTATGATGTGAGATGTATAGTCTAATAAGATTGTGGAAAGAATTGACGACGAAGTTATCAGTTCCCGGGTGCATTCCAGGTTTGTTGACTAAATATAATTTTTTTCTAAAACACCTTAAATTACGTCTAATTGTTTGCTGATTACAAGAGATAAATTTCTTCACCAAACCATTTTGTGAAGTATTTTTGAAACAATATATATCTCGGTATCTTATTTACGTTGGTTTGCTTCTTTCTTCGTACACCTCATGCTATAGTGGCGATCATTCTTGGTTGACCCCGCGGAGGTTTGGGTTCAATTTCCGACTCTGCCAAGAAATTTAATTCTGGTCTGAGGAATGGAACGTGGTGCACTAAGCGTCGTGAGGCAGGACTGATAAGGGCTAGGTATTAATTCGCACATTGGCCACCCTAAATGTAGTTTTACGTGGTTTCTCACTTCTGTATATTACATGCCAATGCCAGTGTGGTACCTAAAATCAGGACATGGACTTGTGCTCAAATATTAGCCTCAATTACAAACACACACACAGTAGTACAGCTAAGACTATTACACAGGTTATTGTACAGATTACACACACCCAAGTACACGGGGCAACATGACTACGGTGTCACAAAGCCCGCTAAATCAATCAACGTTTCGTTGATCCTCCAGAACTATAAACACGATACGGCACTGTTTCAGACGTCTAAACGTAATTATTCAACTATTCAACTATCTGATTGAACAGGTAATCAGTTCCAGGCCGGCAGGAGGGACTGTCTTTCTCTCGTTGTTCGTTGGCGTGAACATCTGTCTGTCTTTGGTTGTTTAGTCACTCCGCCATGTGTCTTGCTCATGGTAGCTAAATGGATCACACTGCTCGGAGCCAGCGAAACGTTGAGCTGATAAGCAATCAGTATGACCTAGAAATTTGCTCGTTTAAATGAACAACTATCATCATCATCATCATCATCACAGAATAGCTGAAATGGTCATTGAACTGTCAGAAAAATTCGCTGTGGGTTGGAATTGCTCCAGAATGGCCCTTCTCCCCCAGGGGCTCACATGTAGTGGGACGTGGTTGGCGACCACGGGGCCCCAGCTGAGTCCAACATTGCTTCCACTTACTTGTGCCGGGCTCCTCTCTATCTTCTTTCCTGTCGACCTCACTTGGTCAACTCTTGTTCTCTTCCGACCCCGACGGTATTAGGGTATCCAAGGCCTAGGGAGTCTTTTCCTTTCCCGCCTTAATTGGCCCTTGTCTCATTTTTTCTGATTCACTCCTTCTGCGAGGGGTCAGCCTTCGTTTTCTTGTCATGTTATCTCCTGCCTTCTGCTCAAGGCCCTCAAGGAGGCCGGGTGTATGTAGCCCCACCACTTTTGGTGCACCCTAGATAATGCTACACCCTCAGGGGCTCACGGCTGTTGAGTTCGGGAGTTGGCGACCCCGAGGGATTCCTGAGCTGGGTCCGTTTTCCCCTTTTGTCCCTTACCTTTGGGGCGGACCCTCTCCTCTTTCACTTTCCTATCTGCCTTTCATGGCTCTCCTTCCTTCCAAGTTCCTCAATCCGCATTCTTAGAGGGTTGAGGGCATTTCTTTTCCTCCTGTCCTTTATTTGCCTTTTTCTCCTTTAGTTTTCCATGTCTTCATCTAGTATGTAGGTTAGTAGTTAGTTTTAAGTTTGCATTTCATTTTCATCTTCACGATCACCCAAACCATCAGGGGCCGATAACCTAGATGTTAGGCCCCTTAAAACAACAATTATCATCATCATAAGTATGGCCCTTCTGCATTCAAGGTGAACTGTGCTCGTGGTTGGAAGCGGCTAATATCTTGGCACATGAAGTGGAAACTCATTTCTTTGCCTTCCTGATATATCATCGATTGCAAAAATAACTCTGAGAATCGTGTAGCCCAGTACAATAAATTTGATGACCACTCTGAATGACTTAGTAGTATCAGATATTGCTTGTGTGAGGGTAGGCTTGTAATCTTCCATTCAGATATATAAATTTTGCCGTTCCGCGTACTAACTAAGGTAAATGTTTTTCAGTCAGCGGAACGTGACTGCAGACGTGACTCCTACGCTTGGCTGCCTGTTGCTTTCAAATGGACCATAATCAGCTGAGACAAAGGAGATTCAGCGAGACGAGATGCTTGAAGTTGTTTCTTACTTTTTAGCTCAAGAGTTTTGACGTTTGAGTTTGTGTAACAAGCTGATGCCATACTCTTCCTGATTTGACACAATATGGACAGGTAAGAAAGAGATAGAGAAAAGTTTCATTTAGCCTACCCAACAGTTTTAGAAAATATTCTTTTGATGTTTTTTCATCCACCAAGGTTACAAGAGAGAGGAACTCTCGATGGAGGGAGCCCTCACAATGCAGGCCACTACTAATTTTGAAACAAACCAGCGATTGACACCGCACAGATCAGTTAAATGAAACTCTGCAAACAAAATTTGACAATAATTCATAGGTGTTTGAAGATAAGTTTCAGCGTTGCCTTAGTAATCGAAATTTAATGTTTTTCAGTCGGTCAACACGATTGCACCTCATTGTAATGGGTGTTTCCCCCGTCCTGAACAAAATTACATTAGTAATGACCAGTTTCGATCGTCAAACGATCATCATCAGATCCACTACACTTAGGCTATTAAATCTATGTCTACAAGTATGGGATATAGTATTTAGAATATATACACTTATTTAGTTGCAGTAGCCGTTAAACTAGCACAACTAGTCAATATTTATTAGTTAAATGCGATTCTTTCTTAAGATACTGAAAGTGGTAATAATAATAATAATAATAATAATAATAATAATAATAATAATAATAATAATAATAATAATATCGTATGGCCTCGGGTGCCATGTGCAAGCTTTGTTATTTGACACCCAAAGGACAGCTTGAATTTTGAATTTCGTTGTTCGTTGAAGCACTATGAAAGTCAAGGTGGTTAGATATCTAAGCTCCTTGAACACTATAGCGCTTTCTAGTAGAGAAACGAGGAACTTTGTGTTGGCGGAAACTCCCGAGATTAGTTTTGCCATTATGAACACGGCCTACTGAATTCAAATAGGTTATTTGACAACGTCGTATGACATGGTGTCGTACTTTTTGCCGCCTTTCAAAAATCACTTACCACGGCCAGGAGTGAACCTGCAAGCTCGGGGTTAGTAGACCGACACGTTAACCACTCACCCACCGTGGCAAGCAATTAGTAAATACACTTGGATATCCAGTTTCGATCGTCAAGGGATCATCATCGGATCCACTACACTTAGACTATTAAATCTATGTCTAAAAGTATGAGTGATATTATTTACAATATATACACTTATTTAGTTGCAATAGTATTTAAACTAACACAACTTGTCAGTATTTGTTAGTTGTAAGCGATATTTTTGTTAAGATACTGAAAGTGGTGATTGACCATCAAATTTGCTTGCTATAATGTGTTAAAAGGTCAGGTTAGAGTGGATTGTGTGGTTTGCGGTCCGATTGCTACTTTCGTCACTGCCTGCACTAAACTGGGAGGAATTTCCTGTGTTTTCGTTATCTCTTATCGTCCTAGGCTTTGCCCCCCGCATTCATCGAATATTCATAGGTAGGAGCATAGATTCTGTATTAGGCAATGCTATGAATTTGAAGTGTCTCAATGGAACTGGTAAGGCTCATTCAATATTCGCACGTAAAGCAATCATAGTACTTAGCCCCTGAGGGGTATTGGTCTCCCAACTGACCACTGTCCAGTCCTGTTGGCTTACAGATTGTGAGGTGACGTATGGACAAAACGTAGGGACCACTCGGCGATTATTCTTGGTTTCATTAACCGGGGCTCTGCCTCATTGATCACACAGCTACTCAATATTTTCCTCACGCGGCTGAGTGCACCCCGGACCACCCCTCATTCAAAACCGGGGCCTCCATGTGAGAGGCAGTTTCACTACCCCAACACCACAGGGTCAGCTAATCCAATATAATATACACTAAAATGATGAGATGAAGTACGAGTATTATTATTTCAGAGAGACTACAATACAACAACTTTATACTTGATATCGTGTTTCGACTGGAAGTAGGGTTGCCAACCTTGCGGCAGAAAGGAAACATAATAGCGCACCACAAGGAACGAAAACGAATACCCATTCTCATGTTTTGTTGTTCCGTTTAGCCTCGTATACTTTTTAAATATATTGAATTCGTCTGAAAATCTGTGTCATTATGTAAACTAGTATTGTGTGTACTTATTATTGAAACTGGAATCAGAAAGGAGGCGGATTTAGTCCTCAGCTAGGAAACATCCCGTTATTTGTGTGGAGTGAAAGTGGAATACCACTGAAAATCACTGCCAGGATGGCTGTGGTAGAAAGTGAACGCGTGTTATACCCAGGTATCCGTAAGAGACTGAGTGGACCCTTAGAGGAGAATTCAATTTCTTAGCAAAGCCGAGAATCGAACCCGGGCCTCAAGTACGACAGTCAATAACGTTAGTCAGCTTATTAGAGGGTGTTCCAATTGTATAGCTGGGAAATGTTCATGAAATTAGTTTCTATCTTAACGTGCATGTTTAGCTTTGTGTTAAGCTAAGGTCCTTACGGATTCTTCCACGCGGCTGAGTGTTATCATATTCAATGAAATTATGAGTCCATCTTGGTGAATGCTAGTATTTATTAGTCGATCATTATATACATAATATTTACAATAGAAGCTGTAAAGAGGTTTATACGTAAAATGTGAGTAATGATAGTCACAGAGCTCTACCTCCAGCTTCATACAGGCTAGGCTGTGGGGGGAGTAACCAAAATACAAGAGAAAACACCTAGCGGCTAGCCAATCACACAGTGGTCAGTATAAGTAACAAGCTACGGTACTTCTTTTCCCAGAAATATGGAGTGTGCTTTTACACTTCAATGTAAAGAATCTCTTAAGACTATCTTAATATTTATGGCCCGGACCTTCATGATTTATGCATATTGATTATTTTGGCACAATGCGTCATATGTTTCTCCTTTGCCTGTTTAAGTGCATATCTCTGCTCGAGAAGGGCGTATATTCTAATTTCCTATTGTTTTGAAGCTTGTTTTGTTACTTAATGTTCTTAAAGTCGTATACAGTATCTCGATTCGGAATCCAAAATTATTTTAATGCTAGTACGTTTCAGTCCTTCTTGCAAATTAATATCTATAATTAGTCTACTTTTCACATTTTGCAAAAATGAAGAAAAAGTGGACTTATGAGATCGGGCAAATGTGTGTCTGTCTGTCTGTCTGTCCATCTGTCTATCTGTCTGTCCTTCTGTTTGTCTGTGTGTGTGTGTCCCCCCCCCCTATCAACTCCTAAACGGCTGCAGCAATCGAAACAAAATTTGGTAGGAGTAAAGATCTATACCAGAATATCTCACGGCCATATTTGAAAATGATGCCAGTGCTACTAACTGCTGAAAAATCACAATTGAAATTTGAGCTCTATGTTGGGATATATTTCAAAATTGGCACACGTATAGATAATAATATTGCAGTTTGATTTCCAGGAGGCCATACATGGCAGTGTTGCCAAAATGATTATAAGCCTGCTGATAGGTCCAAATTTTAAATACATATAACTTCTACACTATCAATTGGATTACAACCAAATTTCGTATGTGCTATGTGTACATAATTAGATATGACTGAGCGTATTCTTAAGAGCGACCAGGGCTGCCAACTGTTAAAAAATGCTCTGATTTTAAAAAATCCAAATACCCATGTATCAGAAACTATGCAAGCTGACAGCTTTAAACTATGCGCACGTATAGTACTTGACATTCTATATAAATTTGTAGTAACTTATATACGTCAGTGCTACCAACATGATTCTAAGCCTGCTGAGAGGTCCAATTTAAAATACATGTAACTTCTATACTATCATTTGGATTTCAACCAAATTTCGAGTGTGTTATGTGTACCATAAAATATATCACTATGCCGATTCTTAAGAGTAACCAGGGCTGCCAACTGTTATTAAATACTGTCTCTATTTTTGTTACCCTAATATCAATATATCAGAAAGTATGCAAGCCAATAGCTCTAAACTTTGCACACGTATAATACCTGGCATTCTAGATTAATTTGGAGTAACTAATATAGGCCTACGCCAGTGCTGCCAACATGATTCTAAGCCTGCTGATAGGTCCAATTTTAAAATGCATGAAACTTCTATACTAACTAATTGATTTCATTCCAAATTGACACAACAATAGATCATATTATTTTAGATTATTTCTGACCAATACATGTATGTCATTGTTGCCAACATGATTTTACGCGCGCTGTTATATCCAATGTTTAACTGCATGTAACGTCCATGCTATCCATTGGACTTCAACCAAATTTTGTATTCTTTACTTTAAGAGATAGGACTAAGAATATATTCAGTCACCAGGGCTGCCAACTCTAGTTCTCTATTAGGCTATATTATGCCAGGTATACAGTATTTAGAACTAATTAGAAATTTCGATGCCAACTTAATTTCGTCATTATTGTAAATCGATCCATATTGATTAATCATTGGCATGAATCTTAAATTTTAAGAAACGTAGGCTCTTTAGTTCGTCACGGAACTTCTTGTTTTTATTTAGCATTCACTATGTAAATATTGTAAAATTATTTTCATTTAAAAGCATGCAATGCCCATTAAAATTGCATTTATGTTTTACTTAGAAACTAACATAATAAGATAATTATTGATGGTCAACACCGCTAGTTCCATAAAATAGCATTTCCTACTACAACTGTTTCTTAGTTGAGATATTTAAAAAAGATTTATTTATGTGCCCGCTGTTCATATGTTCATTATATTCGAAATTGAAACGCTAAGGAATACGGGGTGACCGTAGTTGCCGTAGTTATTTCATAGTGCTTATTTTTCGAAATGTGATGCATATTTGACCAACAATTAGTTCATTTTGCATGCATATTTATTCATTTAATAGTGCATGAACTTCCGGGCCTTACATAATAACACTCATGTTCTAAAATGGATCAATCATGTTACAGGGAGCAGAGATAGGCATGGCTACTCCACGGCAATTCCTAGAAGGAACTTGTTTTGCTGTCATAATAGTACATTATGCAACGAGCCTATAATGGCAATAATTAAGACACGAGTATGTTTATAAAACGAGCGTATGCAAGTTTTATAATTTCCATACGTCGAAACTCTCACTGGATACAATTGCTAGTGTCGCTTCCTTCAAGCAATACTAATACAGCAATAACATACCCGTGATACGATATTCCTCAGTAACGCGGAGGAAGTTTAACTTCTAAAAATTAATTTTGCCATGTAATCACCGAACGTAATATGAGAGGTCTTTTACTAGCTGACATGGTAAGACTCTAGGAGTAGTGGGTATTTTCTGCCGTTTAAAATCTGAATTTCTTGGCTGGGAATAAAAACCACGATCTTGGGAACACGAGGTGGACATTCTACCTCTTCTTTACCCAGGAAACTTAGCCTTCTATTTATAATAAGTACGATACGCGGGATAAACTACGACAACTAATCTCTACCTAGTATAAAACCAAGTCCCCCAGATTCTTGGATGTTACGGGCAAACTTGAGAACCACTGGATGGATTTTGATGCGGTTTTCACCATTCTGTAAAGGATATCTCGAGGATGATTTCTGTAGAAAATAATTTACTTATGATCAAAGGAAGCCGAGCAGTAACGATTTCAGTGGAAAAGTCGAAAAAAAAAACAACTGGTGTCCGAGCGCTTTGTAAGCTTACGCTTGGCAAACCGTTAAAAATATCTAAATACTATGGGTGTAAATATTGTTCAGCATGAAAATTTCTACAAAAAATTCCGCGAAAGCATAATGTCTATCTTCAATACATCGACCACTCTGTAAGTGTTTCTACGTTTTAAAATCTTCCAACCATGTCCATTCAACTACTGAGACGACAGTTAACGAGCTAGCTAAGGGCGAGTCTATCATCCCTGTTGCAGCCTAGCTAGCGTGCGAACCTATTGGCCCAGATACAGCCAGCAGCAAACCATTGAGTCGTGATGAGTTAAGACTTCTGAGAAGGGTGGTTGTGCTTGGAGTTTCCTTGGAAGTTCAACTCGGGTTTTCTTCATTTCACCTGTGAAACACAGTCAAGTTAAGATTGGACGGAAGGGGCATTTGAGTTTCATTCACCTCGCCTTTCCCTGGACGTGCAATTCTCATTTCGCCTGTGAACTTTTCGTTCCGCAAAATTCACAGTCAATTTAAGATTGGACGGAAGGGGGATTATATTATATTAAATTATGCTGATTGGCGTATAATCTCAACTTAGTATAAAACAAAGTCCCCGATTCTTGGATGTCACGGGTAATCTCGAGAACCACTGAATGGATTTTGATGCGGGTTTCACCATTCTGTAAAGGATATCTCCAGGAAGGTTTCTGTAGAAAATAATTTATTTATGATCAAAGGACGTCAAGCACTAACGATTTCAGTGAAAACGTCGAAAGAAACTGGTATCCGTGGGCATTTTAAGCTAACGCTGGGCAAACTGTTAAAACTATCTACTGAATATACTATGAGTGTAAGAATTGTTCAGCATGAAAAGTTCTACACAAAAGCCCGGGAGAGCATATCTCTATCTTCAATACATCACCTACTATAAGTGTTTTTGCGTTTTCATTTCTTCCAACAATCTCCATTCAGTTACTGAGGCGACATTTTACGGGCTAGCTAGGGGTGAGCCTATCACCCCAGTTACAGCTTAGCTAGCGGAAGAGCTTATTGCCCCAGATACAGCCAGCAGCAAACTGTCGAGTCGTGTTGAGTTAAAATCTTTAGAGAAGAGTGGTTGTGTTTGGAGTTTCCCTGGAAGTGCAACTCGGCTTTTCTTCATTTCGCCTGTGAACTTTTCGTTCCGCAAAATTCACAGTCAAGTTAAGATTGGACGGAAGGGGGATTTGTGTTTCATGCATCTCGCCATTCTTAAATTACGTCTGACAAGAATGTATTGCACATGCATCTCCATGATAATATAATTAATATTCCAGTCAGTGATTTTAACCCATCATGCGGTGACGTAAAACGGATATTGGTTCATTGACATTGAAAAAAAAAGCGCTTATCACGCAATGCATTCGTAACTGTTCCCGGGCGGGTTGCTAGTACATATATATACAAAGCCTTTCTTACAACTCTTGCTGAAGTGCTGCTTTAGTTGACTGTAAACCATTCCAACACTGGGTCGGTCGTTCTCCATGCGATTCACAGTGGCGGAACTAACACAGAACACTGCACTGCAGTTATGTTTATGATCTTGCCGTATCCTTATGTATTATGTTTGGATTACTCCCATCCCTATATTCCTTCTGTAATTAATTCATTACTCTCATTACTCTAACTCTTAATTAACTATATTCGTAGGTAATTAAAACTAATTGCTTTGAACTTACTGGTGGCAAATTTAAACGTACACTGCTCTTCGTTTATGTGACTACGATTGTATCATTACATTTATTTTACTGACTATGCTGAATAATTTGTTCTTCTTTATTTGGGTTCTTTTATTTACTCATCTGTATGTCGCTCTTTCTATTTGGACCCATGGCATTTAATAATATGATTGAAATCAACCAATAGTAGTGCTATATTTCGATAACAAAGCTCTATGCGTGTTATTGCTGAGATTTTTACACAATTTTATTTCCTCTTACCGTCGTTATATTGATATTGATATTGATATTATAATCAATAAATTCAAGATGGTCATTGCGCGCTGTGTTCAGTGTGACATTCTTTTGAGTTGTGCTAATTAGGTGTTTAATACTGTTCTCTTCTATCACCAACTAATGTTTTGATTACGCAATTACATCCAGAGTTATTGATTCTAATGTTTTAACAGTATGTTTAACCTCCATCTTAAATGAATGAAGTCGCTGTTCTTTTGTCTTGGTCATAAGAAGCCCCATGTTAGACTCTACTTTGTTACTAATGTCGTTATGATCATGCCATAACCTTATGAATTATGTTTGGATTGCTTCTACTCAGATGGTTGGGGTGGGTGGAATATCTTGGAACACACTCCCTACTCGCCTGATCTCTGTCCATGTGACTTAGTCTCATTCCGCAAATGAACAAGTAGCTGCGAGGAAAGCGGGTTTCAAACAAGGAGGGTATCGTAACAGCCTTGCGAAGAGAGGTGGTACACGTAAGACGTTGGCTCAGTTGAATAATAATTTAGGAGTCTTGCGATACCGTGGTCATGCAGCCCCATATACTTGGGGTGGTGTATGTGTTTTTGACCTGTCTGATAACCTGTGATTTTAGGATAGCTGTACTAATATGTGTACTTGTGATTTAGGCTAGGATTTGTGAAGTTAGAGTCCGTGGCATTACTTCAAGTACCATTCCACCATTCGATGAGAGTAGAAGTGGGGACCTACGGTAAAGCATGTCTGGGATGGCTGAGGTGGGATTCGAAACCAATCAGTTCTCAGTTATGACTCATAAGGCTGAGTGAACGCCCTCAGACCGAAATGGAACCTTCGTGGTGTTGGACAAGAATAATTACGCCACAAGGTACACGTACTGACGAATTGGACGAATATATGTGGAGGCCTTGGGGGATTGTTTTGAAGGATGTTAGCTGTGAGTAACTTTCTTTATTTCCTCTCATGTATAATATAACAATGATTTCTATTTACACATCTGTCAATTCGTTTACTCGTTGGCTTCTGTACCGATTTAAGCAGACCACTTGTAATTCATTTAAAGTACCACTTATTTACACAGTTCTCATAACTGTTGGCATTCCACGCAACAATTCAGTGATCGAAATTTGCCTGTATTTTAGCCTCACATATTCACACACACCATGTTTGATTTCGATAGTAGCAGCCGTTTAGGAATTGATAGACACATACGCACACAGAAGGTCAGACCGAAGGACAGACACACAAATGCCCTGGTAACCTCATAAGATGAATTTTATTATTTTCCCAAAATGTGAAAACTAGGCTATTAAAAAAATGTATTGTCGTCTTTAGGTGACAGGTATGTGAGTGTATCATCATGTTTAACATTACTAAGCATAAACGATTAGCTTCGAGAATCACACCGTTGATATTTGAGCGGCGTATGAAAGAATGATCACGGTTTCCTTAAGACAACAATCGTCACCACTAGAAGTGTTTGATGTTCAACAACAACTTTTGAGTACTCCGAGAATATATAGCATGAAGTGCCGTTAGTTTCAAATTACAAGAAAGGGGAAAACATAATCGCACAAAGCAAGTAGTTCCGTGACGAACTATCTAGAATAATGACGAAATCAAGTTGGTAATTTCTAAGTACTGCAGTTTGAAATACACCTGAAATATTGAAGCCTAATGGAGTAACTTACTAGGGCTGGCAGCCCTGGTGACTGAATTTATTCTTAGTTCCATCTCTTAAGGTACTGAATGCACATACAAAATTTGGTTGAAGTCTAATGGATAGTAAGGAAGTTACATGCTGTTTGATAACCTCTAAACGCCTGGAGCGATTTCAATGAAACTCGTTAAGTTCATAGCACTATTCCGGACGACCTCGACCGTGCCCTTCAAATTTTGTTACGTCTCACCAATTCAACATGGGCGGCTGTGCGAAATATTTCACCTGCATTCAATATCTCCGAAACTTTTACCGATATCACCCTGGAATGTTGTACGGTGATAAAGGAAACTACTAAAAGTTCACCTATGTAACTTTTGAAAAACTGGTAAATAAAAAACCAACATGGCGGCCAAGCGAAGTTGCGACTTTTAAATAGACGTTTCTCGCGATTTAACTAACCAAACGCAATGAAACGTGGTATACACATTGCAATGCACTGACATCTAACTTCGTTCAATTGTTTACATAACCTCAAGATGGCGGCTGTGTGAAATATTTCGCCGGCATTCTATATCTCTGAAACTGTTACGGCTATCACCCTGAAATGCTGTACTGAGATAAAGGATACTGTTGAAAGTTCATCTATGAGACTTTCAAAAGCCGGTTAACTACAAAACGAACATGGTGGCCAAGTTAAGTCGAACGTTTTAAATAGACTTTTCTCGCGATTTAATAATCCAAACGCAATGAAACTTGGTACAGCAAATGTTTATACACATTGTAATGCACTGGTATTTAATTTAGTTCAATTGCTTACGTAACCTCAAGATGGCGGCTGTGCGAATTTTAAAATTATTTTTTATTACTTGTGTCGTGATCTTGCGATCGATGTGAAAGTTTGAATAAAGAACCTATGCAATAATTTTCCTTTAATGGTACATGACTCTATGGCCTACACATATAACAATCCAACATGACGACCATTTGAAATATTTAGACGGATCTCAATACCTACGAATCTATTAAAGCAATCAAACTGAATGTTTTTATGTTCATAGGGACTATGAACATGAGTTCACCTATAGGACTTTCATTAACCTGGTGATCACAAATCCAACATGGCGGCGACGCGAAGTATAAATATTCACATGGTCGTTTCTCGCAATTTAACCATCCGAGTGCAGTGAAACTTGGTGCAGTAAATCCTTATACAAATGTTAATCGACTGCCATCTAATTTATTTCAATTTTTTCTATAACCAAAGATGGCAGCTGTGCGAAATTTTAAAATCTCGTTTCTACTTCTTGTATCCTAATCATGCGATTGAAGTTTTAATACTACACGTACACAATAATCTTCATGTAACAGTACATATCTCTAAGACCTACATATATAAAAATCCAACATGGCGTCCATCCGCAATATTTAGTCGGTTCTCAATATCTACGAATCTAGTACAGCAATCAACCTGAAATTTTGTATGTTGATAGTAGCAATTAACATAAGTAGTTTATATGAAAATAGGCTTTAGTTCTTCACGGAACTACTTGTACCTGAGTTAAAGCAAGTGGCACCCACTTTGCACAAACCTTGCGCATCTGCAAGTCAGTCCGTAAAATGCAGTACACTGTTGATGCAGACATACCCGTATGTGCGGCTAATTCCGCCACAGCCCAACGCCTTTCATCTGCTAAAGAGTTTTCGATAACAGCCACGTGTACCTCTGTGTGAGCAGACGCAGGACGTCCACTGCGCTGCAGTTCAACAGTTGCTACCCGTCCACGTTTGAAGGCCTCCACCCAACGTGCAACAGCGGCGCAACAGTTCGATAGGGCAACGCTCTATCACCCAGTGCTTCTCGTAGCTTGGCATGACACTCACGAGCATTTCTGCCATGCATATGCGCGCTGTTCAACTCTAGTGACATCCATCACGGAACACAGTCTCTATAAACCAAACGTAGAGTCAAGTCATGAGGAAAATATCCCTCCGCACATCTCCTCTCTCTCTGTCTGTCCCTTCTTGTGTTTCCGGCATGAATTGTCATCTGTCAATATTTTATATGCATTTAAAATTATTTGTTTGCACCTTTTACTCAACTCATTGCCATTTTTAGCCTATTTTCAATTTTGAAAAAATAGGCTTATGAGATCACCTTTTGTCCGTGTGTGTGTGCGTGTGTGTGTGTGTGGTTCGTGTGTGTGTCCCCCCCTAATAAAATCTAAACAGCAGGAGCGATTTCAATGAAACTCGGAAAGTTCATAGCACTATTCCCGGCGACCTCGAACGTGCCCTTCAAATTTTGTTACGACTCACCAATCCAACATGGCGGCTGTGCGAAATATTTCACCAGCATTCAATATCTCCTAAACTATTACCGATATAACCCTGACATTTTCTATGGCGATAGAGGGAACTACTATAAGTTCACTTATGTGACTTTTGAAAACCTGGTTACTACAAAACGAACATGGCGGCCAAGCGAATTTGCGACTTTTAAATAGACGTTTCTCGCGATTTGACCAACCAAACGCAATGAAACTTGGTACAGTATATGTTTATATACATTGTAATGCACCGGCATCTAACTTCGTTCAATTGTTTACATAATCACAAGATGGCGGATATGCGAAATATTTCACCGGCATTCTATATCTCTGAAACTATTAGCGGTATCTCCCTAAAATTTTGTACTGAGATAAAGGACACTACTGGAAGTCCATCTATAAGATTTTCAAAAACCGGTTAACTACAAAACGAACATGGCGGCCAAGCGAATTTGAACATTTTAAATAGACATTTCTCGCGATTTAATGTTCCAAGCGCACTGAAACCTGGTACAGGAAATATTTATACACATTGTAATCCACTGGTATCTAATTTAGTTCAATTGTTTACATAACCTCAAGATGGCGGCAGTGCGAATTTTAAAATTAAGTTTTTATTTCTTTGAAGTAGTCATGCGATCGAAGTGAAAGTTTGAATAAAGAACCTACGCAATAATTTTCCTTTAATGGTACATGACTCTATGGCCTATACATTTAACAATCCAACATGGCGACCATCCGAAATATTTAGACGATACTGAATATCTACGAATCTATTTTAGCATTCAAACTGCATTTTTTAATGTTCATAGGGGCTATGTACTTAAGTTCACCTATAGGACTTTAAATAACCTGGTGATCACAAATCCAACATGGCGGTGACGCGAATTATAAATATTCACATGGACGTTTCTCGCAATTTAACCATCCGCGTGCAGTGAAACTTGGTACAGTAAATCTTTATCCGAATGTTAATCCACTGGCATCTAATTTATTTCAATTGTTTCCATAACCTCAAGATGGCAGCTGTGAATTTTTTTTAAATCTCCTTGTTTTTTCTTGTGTCCTAATTATGCGATTGAAGTTTGAATACTGCACGTTCACAATAATCTGCATGTAACAGTACATAACTCTAGGACCTACATATATAAAATCCAACATGGCGACCATCCGAAATATTTAGTCGGTTCACAATATCTACGAATCTATTACAGCAATCAAACTGAAATTGTGTATGTTAAATAGTGGCAATTAACATAAGTAGGATATATGAAAATAGGCTGTATAGTTCTTCACGGAACTACTTGTTATTACCTTAGAATTATTTCATTGGCGATTCAAACTTAAAAACTGCAGTTTGAACACGTTGTGTACTTGAGGAAACCATGTTGAACTTTGTGAAATCGTAGTTGTGTTGTCAACCTTTGAGCCTGATTCGCCATAAAACCGAATTACTCGGATGCTCTTTTTCCGCTCAAACAAGGCTTACACACACACACACACACACACACACACACACACACACACACACACACACACACACACACACACACAAACAAACAAACAAACAAACAAACAAACAAACAAACAAACAAACAAACAACAACAACAACAACAACAACAACAACAACAACAACAACAACAACAACAACAACAACAACAACAACAACAACAACAACAACAACAACAACAACAACAACAACAACAACAACAACAACAACAACAACAACAACAACAACAACAACAACAACAACAACAACAACAACAACAACAACAACAACAACAACAACAACAACAACAACAACAACAACAACAACAACAACAACAACAACAACAACAACAACAACAACAACAACAACAACAACAACAACAACAACAACAACAACAACAACAACAACAACAACAACAACAACAACAACAACAACAACAACAACAACAACAACAACAACAACAACAACAACAACAACAACAACAACAACAACAACAACAACAACAACAACAACAACAACAACAACAACAACAACAACAACAACAACAACAACAACAACAACAACAACAACAACAACAACAACAACAACAACAACAACAACAACAACAACAACAACAACAACAACAACAACAACAACAACAACAACAACAACAACAACAACAACAACAACAACAACAACAACAACAACAACAACAACAACAACAACAACAACAACAACAACAACAACAACAACAACAACAACAACAACAACAACAACAACAACAACAACAACAACAACAACAACAACAACAACAACAACAACAACAACAACAACAACAACAACAACAACAACAACAACAACAACAACAACAACAACAACAACAACAACAACAACAACAACAACAACAACAACAACAACAACAACAACAACAACATGTAATATAATATTAAATTCGTCTTGATTTACTCTGCCTGTGGTTCCAAATACCACTAAAAACTATATTCACACACACAATTCATCGCATGGAAAGCAAAGTTAGTAAAGCTCCCTACGAACCTGAATATGAAAAATTTATTCATAGACTCTTACAAAGGAAATTCTGAAAAGTAATCGACCTAGCTTATGAAAATATAAAAGCATGTGTTGGAAAATCTTGCGCGCCAAAAACAAGCAGAAAAAGTGGGAACTATTTCCTGGCACGTTAGCCTCACCACAGACCAAAACCTCAAAGAGACCGCTTATGTATTGAAGTGACCAGAGGTATAGGACACTAACGTTTGCATGTGTTGTTTACTTGACACCAATGCACTCAGACGTCATCTGGTGGTTGCATCCCGTACTGTGTACACCATCTTTTCAAATGCATGTACTGCAGTGCTATTTGCTATGACTTCTGAAATGACCCTCTCATTATTACGCATTAATCACCGGTGTCCAGTATTTATTATTATTATTGGAATTTAAGACAATAATTCTATTCTTATAGTAATTTCTGTTAAATTTGTATTGTTATCTAAGTATTATCTTATGATGTATTTTATAAATAAAATGCTTGTTAAACAGTCGTACTTTGGTAACGTAATAATATTAATTTACACCAAGGCGGTCCGGGTTCGATTCCCGGTCAATGCATGTGAGATTTTCGAAGTGAAATGCCATGTCCTGTGGTTCGGATTCCACGTAAAACGGAGGTCCCGTGGCTCATGATCTCGAGATTAACGGTCACGTTAAACTACAAGCTTCAATATTAATTTAACTCCAGGGAAAACGATCAGGGTCCATTGTATGACGTAATCCTTTAAAAAATTTAGTAGCACTATTTACTGAAATAGTAGTAAACGTAATGTCCACGTTTCTTCCAAACATGTTTCTTCAATAGCATCAAGACATAAATTCTATAGTTCTAAAATACTGTTCACTGTTAATTTAGCTTTCCTGAAAAAAGTTGAATTCTATAGTTCTAAAATACTGTTCGATATAACTTAGGTCTTTGAACTGTTAATTTTGCTTTCCTAAAAAAAGTTGTTGTATTTGACCCTGATGGCCGGCCCCGTGGAGTTGGGGTAGCGCGCCTGCTCTCACCCGGAGGCCCCGGGTTCGATCCCTGGCTCCATCAAGGATTTTAAAACTGACGTGAGGGTTGGAACGGGGTGCACTCAGCCTCGTGAGGACAATTGAGTAGCTAACTGACAGTGAGACAGCGCCCCGATCACGGAAACCAAGATTAACAGCCGAGGGGACCCGACGCGCTGATCACGCGTCACCCCAATATCTTCAGGCCGAATGGCTGGGCAGCGGTCGCTTGGTCGGCCTTAGCCCGTCATGGGCTGTATAGTGCCAGGGGTTGATTTTAATTTTAATTTTATTTGTCCCTGATTTTCTTTCCCCTGTGCTCTTCAAATGCATAATAAGAAACTAAGTTATTACTTAAGTTGAGTCAAAAGCTGATGAATGCGTAAAGTAACCATTATCAGACATATTTAAGTCACAAAATTGCTGAATCTACAAGTTGCAACAGACATCTTTCAAAGGTCCATTGTTGAAATCAATGCTTCCTTTCTCTATTCAACTTTTCTCTTTATTCTGACCTCGCCGCACCTTAATGGAACTTTATGGAAAGTAAAGGGACGAGGATATGAATAAAGTATGTTCTGGGACGGCTGTGACAGTCAGTTACTGGGTGGAATCTTGCCAGGAATTGCATTGTGCTCTCTCTTGTTTGATAGATTATACTTCTGTGAAATGTAGATGGACCATCGAACATACATTTCTTGAAATTGAATATTTCGAACAAAATTGGACGTAAAAATCATATTTCGTAATTATCCAAAACATCCATTGTAGTTATTCTAGTTACTTGTATGTATGTGAACAATCAAATGGGATAAAAGGGACACACAAACTTACAAACACACGCACATCCGCGTGCGTGCGGACGCACACACACACGTCCTCTCTCTCTTCACTGATGACCCATCTAGGCTCGTAAAAACACAATATTTCACTTGCCTAGCACATATATATTTATCTCCTGTATTTTGTCATTCACCTATATAACACATTTATTTGCCCTGTGCACGTACAGTGAAACCCCTCAAATCCGAACCCCTGAAATCCGAAATCCCGGGTAATCCGAACGAGTTTTCTTCGACAATTTTAAGTTTGAAAAACACACGCAAAACAGAGAAACGTATTTATTTAGTCATAAAACAATTACATATTCTACATTATAACCTTATTTTTCAATAATTAGTTGAAAAATTAACAAAGAAGTAGAGTTAGCGTACGTAACACAGTGTAAATGTGCCTGCATACTTATCTCATCCTGGATTGATAATAGGAAAAGTTGGTTATTGAAATTTATTAGGTTAATCGCTTTGCAAGAACAATGAAATAACAATAGAAACACACAAAATATCACATAATCTTTCACTTGAAATCAGTTATCTTCAATTGTCGAAGTGACGAAAACCTTCCCGCAGAGGCAATTGCGCATGAACATGACATCGTTTGAGGTGGCTGCTTCGTGTTGTTCTACGAAGCGCAATGCGATGTCCAGAGCAGATGCAGCCTCAGTATAAGTCACATTGTCTGTCCAAGTTTCTTCTTCCTCACTGTCACTAGCTACATTGCTGTCATGTTGACTCACTATTTCATTTTCGGTGCATTCTTCATTGACATCAACTGTCGTCCACTACTCTAGACAACCTTCTCCAGCATCCTCATAACCTGCTATATGGATATTTTTTGGCTAATCCGAACAAATTGAAATCCAAACTGACTACAGCCCCAATTAGTTGGTGGATTTAAGTTAAATTTCGATTCTATAGACGTAGTCATGCCACTTGTTTGAGACGATTACGTCCGTTCGTAATTGCTCGCCACTGCGGACACTGCGCTCACTGTCTCGGCTTTCCTATACCCCTACTCCTTGGTACTCCCTCACGAAGCCTTTAACTGTACTGCCTGTATACCTATGTGAGATTGTGTGCATCAGGTTCATCCACCTGCATGATAATGAACGTGTGGCCTCCGGAGAGGTTGAGTGCATGTCTTAACGCCTGTGGGCGACCTGCGCGCCGTAATGAGGATGAAGACGTCACAAACACCCAGTCCCCGAGCCACGAAGAATTAACTCCAGGAGATTAAAATACCTGATGGCCTGGCCGGGAATCGAACCCGGGACACATCAGGCTAAAGCCTAGCGCGCTAACCATTTAGCCACGGAGCCGGTCACCTGTATGATGATGTTGACTGTATACAGTATTTCCTTCAAGGCTTCAAACATTGTTGACTACCTTCTGTGGTCTTATGTTGAGACTCTGAACCCAGAAGTCCTAGGCTCAATTTCAGACTCAACCCAGAAGTTTATTTCTGGTACGAGGGTTGAAACGGGGTACACTCAGTCTCGTGAGGTAAAACGGAAAAAAGACATACGTTTGATTCCAACCCTACCCAAGCTAGAAGTGGTTTTCTGTGGTTTCCAACTTCTTCTCTAGCAAAATGATCCCTAACTCAAAACCACGGCCACCACGTTCCCAATCATAGCCTCTTTTACAAACAAGTTACACATACTACTGCAGGAAACACACTAACACAGGTTCTTAAACAAATCCGGCACTGGACACAATACTTGCATGTTTCAGCCCCTAAACGAATAACAACAGCAATAATAAGAAAACTCTCTGTGGTACTTGGAAGTGTTCCATTCAATTTACTTCAGCTCTCTATAACACACATTTATTTCATTTAGGCAACTGATGTGTTCCTTCCTGTTTCCTCGGCTTTCTCCTTCCATTTGTCTTGCTTGTATTTTGGAAGTTGGAGAACAGGAGACAGGTTACTTCCTGCTGCGGCGAACTTAATGCACAAGTAAAAGTTCCGGCTGGTGAAGTTCAACTCGACCGAAATATTACCAATAAGAAAGACATTTGAACTTCCAGCACACTAAATAAATTAATAAGGAACTCGGAGCTCAGGCTGTGTCAATAAATAAGAAGCGGCAGCCGAAAGGTGAATTTAGTAGATACGTTTCTGTATTTGCAGCTCCTTACTCTGACCAGTAACTTGTATCGATTCGCTGAAGAAGTTAAAAAAGAAAGGAAGCTTGTAGTTTTAGGATACCTTTTATCTCGTGATCGTGAGCCACGGGACCTCCATTTTTACGTGGCATCTGAACCACAGAATGTGATATTTTACTTCAAAAATCTCACATGCATTAACTGGGAATCGAACCCAGTCCAGCATGGTGAGAGGTAAGCAGCATCACCGTTGCGCTGAAGAAGTGATATTAACTGTAAGATATTTCACTTCTTGGGGGTACAAATCTACTTATTTTCTAAACGAAGATATGATGTGTCGTTGATTTCTTGAGGGGCGTTGCAATATCGTGGGCATGTGGCCCCACATTCTTGGGTGTGTGTTTTAAATCTCTCTGATAACTTGTGTTATTGTGATAGCTGTATTAGTGTGTGTATTTAATAAAGTTCTTGACAGAGCCGGGAATGGAACCCTGAACTCAGGGGGACGGCCAATAATGGTAGCCTCTGCTACAAGAAGATTCACAGGAAATAAAACAATAATAATATTACCAGATGCAAATTGGTATTCCAAAAAAGAAAATCCATTGCAGATTTGAATTTCATGAAATGATTAAAAACTATCAGGATTTTAAAGTGAAATCTGCACCCAAGAGACGGAGAAGGCTTCTGCCAGAAGCATGAAAGAAGGCACTGGTTGATGAACTCAAGAAATACCGGGAAGGTGTCAAGGGTGGTATAAGAACGAGATTTAGACACAAATAAAATTGGTTGTTTACATGCAGTCCATCGAGATTCAATTCAAATGTAATAAATAAATAAATAAATAAATAAATAAATAAATAAATAAATAAATAAATAAATAAATAAATAAATAAATAAATAAATAAATAAATAAATAAATAAATAAATAAATAAATAAATAAATAAATAAATAAATAAATAAATAAATAAATAAATAAATAAATAAATAAATAAATAAATAAATAAATAAATAAATAAATAAATAATTACGCATTCTTATTATTATTATTATTATTATTATTATGCTGATAGAATATTATATTTTGTTTATAATATTCGTAATAGTGTTAGTGCGAGCTGATATTAATTGAATTGAATTGAATTAATATTTGGAGGTGGATTCCTAAAAATTACAACAGTCTATTACAGTATTATAACCGACAGTAGTGGCTACTCTCACTAAAGCGCAGCGTTAGGTCATGGGGTCAAGCTCTCTGCTGACTCGGTAGACGCGTGAGTTCGAGTTCCACTGTCGGCCGTCCTTGTTTTTCCATGGTTTCCCCATTTTCAACACCATGCAAATGTTGGGATGGTACTTTCTGACAGGCCACGGCTGCTTTCTTCCACATCCTTAGCCAGTTTCATTCATCTCTATCCATTCCATCTCTCATCCCAGTGCATAGGTTGCCCACGGGCGTCGACTAGAAAGACTTGCACTCAGCCTATCACGAGGCCACACGACAAAAAATCGAGATGTTCAACAAAGAACATATAGCCTACTTTCTCCTAAATGTATGAGTCTTTGTCCTTATCAAGGCGTAGACTATAATTGAATGTTCGTTGTAGTAGAGTTTGCTGCAATTACATTCTTAGGTCCTCAATCAGAAAGGTTTCCCTGGCCAGGACATTTACGTATCGGGATCTGACATATCGTGATACCCCCAAGCACCCGGTAAGGAGCCTTTAGTAAGCAAGGATCGACTTCCGCCTTTCTTATGCAAGGAACTGTGCACTCTTCTTTACGTCACTTAAAGGTAATCAGAGCTCGGTCATGGCTAGAAGTTGAACTATTAATGTTTGTAATACAATAGAGTGAAAAATAATAATTGTCGGTTTACAAATAGTAAGAGATTGAGCCGTTTATCAGTGTTGCATATACAAACAGTTATTTGTAGCTCTTCAGTCGGTGAACATGAATTTGCCCAAAGACTAGGTAGGGGACAAGGTATGTAACATATGTAAAGAAGAAAAAAATAACACTCCTGGAAAAAATTACTTGTATTAGTTATGATCACTATTATAATGGGGGAATAATCCTAACTAATACATGTACTTTTTTCCAGGAGTGTTATTTTATTTACATAATATATTACATACATTGTACTCCACTCAGTCTTTTGACCAATTCGTGTTGATCGACTGAAGAGCTACACATAACTGTTACAAATAGGACATAAAGTTGTGGAAAAGTATAGCCTAACAAAACTAGTCTTAACAAGTAGTTCCGTGAAGAACTATCAAGCCTATTTTCATATATCCTACTCATGTTAATTGCCTCTATCAACATACAAAATTTCAGTTTGATTGTTGTAATAGATCCGTAGATACTGAGAACCGTCTAAATATTTCAGATGGTCGCCATGTAGGATTTTTATTTATGTACTATTACATGAAGATTATTATGTACGTGTAGTATTCAAACTTCAATCGCATGATTAGGATACATGAGGTAAAAAAGAGATTTTAAAATTTCGCACAGCTGCCATCTTGTGGTTATGAAAACTATTGAAATAAATTAGATACTAGTGGATTAACATTTGTATAAGCATTTAATTAACGTACAAAGTTTCACTGCACTCGGATGGTTAAATCGCGAGAAACGTCCATTTAAATATTATTACGTCGCGTCACCGCCATGTTGTATGTACTCACCAGGTAACTGAAAGTCCTATAGGTGAACTTATGTTCATATCCTCTATGAACACAAAAAAAAAAACCAGTTTGATTGCTGTAAAAGATTCGTAGATATTGAGAACTGTCTAAATATTTCGGATGGTCACCATTTTGGATTGTTATATGTAGAGTTATGTACCATTGAAGGAAAATTATTGCGTAGCTTCATTATTAAAAATTTCAATTTCATTTCACTTCAATCGCATGACTGCGACACAAGAAATAAAAACATAATTTTAAAATTTCGCACAATTGAACTAAATTAGATGCCAGTGCATTACAATATATGTAATCATTTACTGTACCACATTTCACTGCGCTCAGATAGTTAATTCGCTAGAAAAGTCTGTTAAAATGTTTCAAATTCGCTTGGCCGCCATGTTCGTTTTGTACTTTACAGGTGTCTGAAAGTTACATAGATAAACTTGTAGCAGGGTGATATCAGTAATAGTTTCGGAGATATAAAATGCCAGTGAAATATTTCGCACAGTCGCCATTTTGAGGTTATGTAAACAATTGAACTAAATTACACACCAGTGCATTACAATGTGTATATACATTTGCTGTACTAAGTTTCATTACGTTTGGATGGTTAAATCGCGAGAAAAGTGTATTTAAAAGTCTCAAATTCGCAGGGCCGCCATGTTGGTTTTGTAGTTACCAGGTTTTTGAAAGTCTGATAGTAGCGCCCTTTATCACCGTACAAAATTTCATGGTGATATCGGTAATAGGTTCGGAGATATTGAATGCTGGTGAAATATTTCGCATGTTGGATTGGTGAGACGTAATAAAATTTGAAGGGCACGGTCGGGGTTGGCCGATATGTTGCTATGACCTTACCGAGTTGCATTGAAATCGCTCATGCCGTTTAGAATTTATTAGGTGGACACACACACACACACACACACACACACACATACGCACAAAAGGTGATCTCATAAAATGAAAATAGGCTAAAAATGAGCTATGAAGAAAATATTAATGTACCGCTAGAAAGCTAAGGGTATGAACCTTAATATGACTTGATGATTTTCTGCATTTTGAAGCCCCTAAATGGGTTATGAGAAACAAATGATTGGAACCCAGGTACTTTGCTAATTATGGCCTCCACTGCAAGCACCGTATCACGCTGAGCTAACCCTTTGGGTAAAATTGTGATATAAAAATATTAATCATGATCTTCTCAGATTAAATTAATTAATAGTACATTATGCAACGAGCCTATAATGGCTATAATTAAGACACGAGTATTTTTTATAAAATGAGCGTATGCGAGTTTTATAATTTCCATACGAGTGTCTTAATTACCATTATAGGCGAGTTGCATACGACTGTTTATGTTCGACGATAATTATAACTTTATTATATGTTTTAACATAGGCCTAAATATTCATAAATATCTGTTGAGAGTCAGCTACTAGAATTTTGGGATCGCAGAGCGAGCGTTGGGTGTTATATCTCTGCCTTTCAAGAGCTTTGAACGACCGACGCATGCGCTCTGTGTGTTTGCAATGCCATATGCAAACCATATGTTTGCATCTTAGACCATAAATTCAATAGATGGCTGATGACGTCACATTGTTGAAACCAACATCTCGATCAGCTGACTGAAGGGAACTGCGGATAGTGATAATAGAATTATCCAATATGGAGCTCCTTTTGTATTCCTTGACGTTGCTTAGCATTCGCCATTAGCCAATTGTAGTCGGTCTTGAGCCATTACCCTTCAGTCAGCTGATCGAGATGTTGGTTTCATGTCACAGTACAGGCGCAGTGTGGCAATGCGCCCTCTATTGTATTTATGCTCTAAGGTTTGCATGCAAACCATATGTTTGCATCTGCCGTCCCTCAGTAATATTGTCACCGGTGTCAGTTGAAGACAATGCGCAGTGTAGAAATTAGGGTTGGTGATTTTAAGGTACAGTGCTATTTCTTGTCTCATATTCGCCAGTTTATTTACGCGAACATATGGACGGTGGGTATTCCATGTCGGTAATTTATTATAGTTCGATGTAGTGTTTATGTCCGACATGTTGGATTTTGAGCGCATGCGCGAAGTTATCGTTACCTAATTGGTCAATGAACGAGCTCTGATTGGCTGGAGAAACTGTATCATAATGGAAAACAGTGTTATAATGACCATCATTATGATACAGTTATCTGACACATAATAGTGAGGGTCGAACATAAAACATTTAAACACATTGATACCGAACAACACAGTACTTGCAATTGAAATTCTGATCGTATGGCCTCGGATGCCGGGTGCAAGCATTGTTATTTGAAGCCCAGAGGGCAGCTTGCATGTCGAATTTTGTTGTTGTTCCCTTGGAGCGCTATGAAGGTCAAGGAGGTTAGATATCTAAACTATAGCGCTTTCTAGTAGTGAAAGGAGGAACTTTTGTGTTTGCGGAAAATCCCGAGATTAATTTTGCCATTATGAACACGGCCTACTGAATTCAAATGGGTTCTTTAACATGCCAACAACGTATGACTTGCGTGTCGTGATTTTTGTCGCCTTTCAAAATTCACTTTCCAAGGCCAGGAGCGAACCTGCAAGTTTGGGGTTGGTAGTCTCACACGACAACCACTCACCCACCGTGGCAATTAGTTTCATTTTGTTTTTGGTTTTATTATTTTGTCATTTTCTTATTTGGGCTTTTACTAGTAAATTTTAATTTATTCTTCGTTAATAATTTATTCTGTGTTAAGAGGGGCAGATGTCCTCGCTGTTCCATCCCTTAAATCAACAATAACCAACTAGGACTACTTTTAAGAAAGTGTGTGCATAAACGCATACGCGTCATATTGGAGGATGCAAGTTTCATGAGATTCTTCCCCTATCCTCACGTGTGATGGTGTGATCAATCAAAACCCATTCTAAGCATTGTGCATCGTTAATACGTTGATCAAATGTCACTAGCGTCTGATTTAGTTGCCAAGTCCTACTGTCACTGCTATTGTTTCAGTGTCCGATGCGAGGAGTAGCCTGTCTCGTGAACTCTGTACTACGTCATTGGTAATGTATGTTAATCAGGTTTATCGGCTTACACGTGTCACCTCCCGTTGATGATGATGTGACGGGGAGCCAGCGTGCGTCAACTGCAACGACAGGGGTGTTCCGAGCAAGGTGAGGGTACAGTAGGTAGGCCTAAGGGTACTGGCGAGACAAACAGCATTACTCTGGAAGCTCTTCAGGAGTGCAAGGCAATTAATGCTCCTTCAAATTATAAATCAAGTGTCATCTTCTCTCTTATATAATATAACAAAGAGACCTAGCTCTCAAATGAATTCTAACAAGATATTCTCGATTTAGTTGAAACATTAAGTAGGTAAAAGGAAGTTTATAATAATAATAATAATAATAATAATAATAATAATTCTGTTCATGGGAGATACCTTCTTGACACCAAAAGGTGAAGAATCAAGAGATCCGTCGAACTACAGGCCCATCACTTGCCTGTCAGTGCTTTACAAGCTATTTATGGCTATAATTGCGGGACGAGTGTATAGGCATTGCGAGGCGAATGGGATACTCGCCGAAGAGCAGAAAGGGTGCCGCCGGAAAACGCAAGACTGCAAGCATCAAGTTATAATAGATTCAGTTATCGTAAATTTGGCTATGAAAGGACAAAGAAACTTGTGTATGGCCTACATTGATTACAAGAAAGCCTATGAATACGTACCTCATTCATATTTGATCGAAATATTAACAAGTAGTTCCGTGAAGAACTATACAGCCTATTTTCATATATCCTACTTATGTTAAATGCCTCTATCTACATACAACATTTCAGTTTGATTGCTATAATAGATTCGTAGATATTGAGAACCGACTAAATATTTCGGATGGTCGCCATGTTGGATTTTATATATGTACTGTAGGTCCTAGAGGTATGTACTGTTACATGCAGATTATTGTGTACGTGTAGCATTCAAACTTCAATCGCATGATTAGGACACAAGAAGTAACAAGGAGATTTTAAAATTTCGCTCAGCTGCCATCTTGTGGTTATGGAAACAATTGAAATAAATTAGATGCCAGTGGATTAACATTCGTATAAGGATTTACTGTACCAAGTTTCATTACACACGGATGGTTAAATTGCGAGAAACGTCCATGTGAATATTTATACTTCACGTCGCCGCCATGTTGGATTTGTGATCACCAGATTATTTAAAGTCCTATAGGTGAAATTAAGTTCACAGCCTCTATGGACATAAAAAAATCAGTTTGATTGCTATAATAGATTCGTAGATATTCAGAGCCGTCTAAATATTTCTGATGGTCGCCATGTTGGATTGTTAAATGTATAGGCCATAGAGTCATGTACCATTAAAGGAAAATTATTGCGTAGGTTCATTATTCAAACTTTCACATCGATCACATGATTACGACACAAGAAATAAAAACTTAATTTTAAAATTCGCAAAGCCGCCATCTTGTGGTTATGTAAACAATTGAACTAACGTAGATGTCGGTGCATTATAATGTGTATAAACATATACTGTACCAAGTTTTATTGCGTTTGGATCATTAAATCGCGAGAAACGTCTATTTAAAAGTCGCAAATTCGCGTGGCCGCCATGTTGGTTTTGTAGTTACCAGTTTTTCAAAAGTCACATAGGTGAACTTCTAGTAGTTCCCTTTATCACTGTAAAAAAATTCCAGGGTGATATCGGGAATAGTTTCGGAGATATTGAATGCTGGTGAAATATTTCACACAGCCGCCATGTTGGATTGGTGGGACGTAACAAAATTTGAAGGGCACGGTCGTGGTCGTCCGGAATAGTGCTATGAACTTACTGAGTTTCATTGAAATCGCTCCAGCCGTTTAGAAGTTATTAAGGGGACACACACACATTCCTCACACACACACACACACACACACGCGCGCGCACACACACGGACAAAAAGGTGATCTCATAAGCCTGTTTTTTCACAATTGAAAATAGGCTAAAAATCTACAAGTGCGATCCCATCATTGTCCAATGCCTACAATCTATCATGCCTAGATGGAATGTAAAACTTCATCTAAAAGACCGATGCCAATTCACTCTATCCCGTGCAATTCGAATCAACTGTGGAATATATCAGGGAGATTCGTTCAGTCCTCTATGGTTCTGTCTGTGCTTAAACCCGCACAGTGGGCAGTTAAATAGGAGCGGAATGGGATTTGAGATGTGAGCTGGTGAGGTGAAGCAGAAGGTTTCACATAGACTGCACATGGATGACATAAAAATCTATGCAAGCACACGGCGTCAACTGCAAGGGCTCTTAGATATTACGCAGACATTTAGCGATGATATAGCGATGGAATTTGGACTTAAAAAATGCAAGGCGATCATACTGGCAAGAGGGAAACTTGATAGAGCAGAGGGCTCGATGTTGGTCTAGATGAGCTAATCGAGTGTTTGGATGAGGGCGAGACCTACAAATACTTGGACTTTCTTGAGCTTCGAGGGATCCGACACACACGAATTAAAGCCAATTTACTGAAGAAGTTCTTTAATCGAGTGGATATGGTTTTGAAATCATACTTGGATGCAGGCAAGAAGGTCAAAGCTCTTAACTCCTGGGCAGTACCTGTACTTACGTATTCGTTCGGGATCGTTAGGTGTTCTAAGACAGATTTGGAGCAGATAGAACGGAGAGTACGAGTGTCAATGACAAAATATCGGCTACATCATCCAAAGGCAGCTATCGAGCGCATCACACTACCTCGGTGCGAAGGCGGTAGAGGGGTCATTGATCTCCCAATCGCCCAAAGTAGGCAAGTGGAACGTCTGCGACAGTGCTTCATTGGCGTAAGAAATACTCCTCTGTATGAAGTCATTGTTGAAAGTGATAAGAGATTCACACCACTACGACTTGCAGACATGCAATATGACACAAAAGAGCACGTTACTTCGTTTGAACAGCGCCAGATGGCATGGTTAGGAAAAGAACTGCATGGTGTACACCCTCACTTGCTCAGCCAACATCATGTCGACCGATCATTATCGAACTTATGGTTGAAGCATGGTTCGCTCTTCAGTGAAACTGAGGGCTTTGTAATTGCAATACAGGATCGTGTCATTGCAACAAAAAATTATAGAAAGCACCTCCTTAAAGAGAATGTAGCAGATGATCGATGTCGTAGATGCAACTCAGCGCTGGAAACCATCGATCATATCATAGGTGGTTGCTCTACACTGGCTGGTATAGAGTACACCAAGAGGCACAATGATGTCCCTAAGATCTTACATCAAGAGCTAGCTATAAAATCTGGACTTCTGGATACGAGTATGGTGTACTACAATTACCAGCCTGCCAACGTGCTTGAAAATGAGGATTATAAGATGTATTGGGATAGACCTATTTTAACTGACCAGAAAATCTTGGCCAATCGACCTGATATTGTCTATCTCAATAAAAGAAACCAAAGGGCCTACTTGTTAGACGTTGCTGTCCCACTTACAGTTAGCCAGAATATGCAAACTACCCAAGCTAAAAAGACAAACAAGTACGCACCGTTGGTGGAAGAAGTACGAAAACTATGGGGCCTAAAATGCGCGAGAATTTTGCCAGTGGTGATCTCTTCCACGGGAGTTGTTCCAAAGACGTTGGCAATGGCTTTTGAGGAACTGCAAATGAAACACCTGATTGCCAGAATACAGAAGGCAGTGCTGCTGGATACGTGCCATATTGTCAGGTTATTTTTATCTCAGTAATAAGTTTACAGGATACTTGATTCCAAATCCGTATATTGTAAACTGATTTGTACCATAGGCTAATTATGAGAAATTAAAGATAATAATAATAATGTTATGGGTTTTGTGTCCCTATTAACTACTGCGGCATTTAGAGATACCCGGGTGCCGGATTTGGGAGTAGTCTAGTTGCGATACATTACACTACAAAATTCCCCTAGACACAAATTAGCTGTACCCATGACATCATGAAGGACACTGAAGTTTTAAGCGATGCATACATGTTAAATTCTTTGTGTCAATGATGCTTTGCATTCAAACCTATCGTGGGGCTTACGCCCCAGATCCACTTGCTCGTATTACAAGCAGTAATTTTCGTCCAGACAGTTGTCTAACGTAGTAGTGGCCAATACTTCCGTCCAGACAGTCGGCCAACCTAGTAGCCGCCAATGGTTTCATCCAGACAGTCGTCTAACCTAGCAGTGGCCAATGGTTTCGTCCAGACAGTCGTCTAACCTAGTAGTGGCCAATGGTTTCGTCCAGACAATCGTCTAACTTAGTAGCCACCAATGGTTTCGTCCGGACAGTCGTCTAACCTAGTAGTGGCCAATGGTTTCGTCCAGACAGTCGTCTAACCTAGTAGTGGCCAATGGTTTCGTCCAGACAGTCGTCTAACCTAGTAGTGGCCAATGGTTTCGTCCGGACAGTCGTCTAACCTAGTAGAGGCCTATGGTTACGTCCGGACAGTCGTCTAACCTAGTAGTGGCCAATGGTTTCGTCCAGACAGTCGTCTAACATAGTAGTGGCCAATGGTTTCGTCCAGACAGTCGTCTAACCTAGTAGTGGCCAATGGTTTCATCTCACCGTGGTTTTAGAAGAGTACAGTGCAGCTTTTAAACTTTTGTGGTGTTTGAAGCCATATTTTCAGTGTTGCCTTAGTAAACAAGAGTTTAGTGCTTTTCAGTCGGTCAACACGAATGTACCCAAAAGAGATGGGTTATGCCCTAATCCTGAAATAAATTACATGAGATTAATAAAACACTAGGATGACCAGTTTCGATCGTCAAGCGATCATCATCAGATCCAATACACTTAGGCTATAAAATCTATGTTTGAAATACAGGTGAAAATATTTACAATATGTACAATTATTTAGTTGCAGTATTGGTACTGCAACTGTCAGTGTATGCTAAATGCAGTATATATGTTAGGTGAAATGCTAAATGGTGATGGCTATCCGGAGATTGTACTTTAGAGAGATTATATGGTTGTAAACTATGGTTAAACTATAAAATTTTAGGCTAACTACTTATCTGATTGTCTTCCGTACTACAGCTATTCGCAGTTTCCGTGTTCACTTGAACTCGCTGTGCGGTCGACTGCGGTGGTTATCTTAACGACTGGTTTTTCCCTGCCTTCCCCCCCTGTCCCTAAGTGCTGTGGGGAGTGATCGCGATGTGTTTATGTGAGGTGTTGCCAACCTAGATAAGATGTATGTTATTGAATGAGGTGGATCTACAACTATTAAAGACCGTGGATTAGTCCTCGCCACGCGTGGAGCATAACCCATTCGAACTAAGCGTTGACGGTCTTATGAGGACGTCCCGGCACCTTTAATACTGCCTCTAATATGGGCCTTGGTTTATTGCAGAAGAAAAGTACATCGTACACCTGATCCAGATAACATTTACCTATTAAAAACCCCCTAATTTCCCCCCTTTTTTTATCTAGCTTGGCTGTGTCGCTAAATTGTGTTTTGTTTCCGACAGGGTGTGTTTTTTAGTAGCTACTAAAAAACACACCCTGTCGGAAACAAAACACAATTTAGCGACACAGCCAAGCTAGATAAAAAAGGGGGGAAATTAGGGGGTTTTTAATAGGTAAATGTTATCTGGATCAGGTGTACGATGTACTTTTCTTCTGCAATAAACCAAGGCCCATATTAGAGGCAGTATTAAAGGTGCCGGGACGTCCTCATAAGACCGTCAACGCTTAGTTCGAATGGGTTATGCTCCACGCGTGGCGAGGACTAATCCACGGTCTTTAATAGTTGTAGATCCACCTCATTCAATAACATACATCTTATCTAGGTTGGCAACACCTCACATAAACACATCGCGATCACTCCCCACAGCACTTAGGGACAGGGGGGGAAGGCAGGGAAAAACCAGTCGTTAAGATAACCACCGCAGTCGACCGCACAGCGAGTTCAAGTGAACACGGAAACTGCGAATAGCTGTAGTACGGAAGACAATCAGATAAGTAGTTAGCCTAAAATTTTATAGTTTAACCATAGTTTACAACCATATAATCTCTCTAAAGTACAATCTCCGGATAGCCATCACCATTTAGCATTTCACCTAACATATATACTGCATTTAGCATACACTGACAGTTGCAGTACCAATACTGCAACTAAATAATTGTACATATTGTAAATATTTTCACCTGTATTTCAAACATAGATTTTATAGCCTAAGTGTATTGGATCTGATGATGATCGCTTGACGATCGAAACTGGTCATCCTAGTGTTTTATTAATCTCATGTAATTTATTTCAGGATTAGGGCATAACCCATCTCTTTTGGGTACATTCGTGTTGACCGACTGAAAAGCACTAAACTCTTGTTTTAAACTTTTCTATTGAATTGAACAACTAAAAGTATGGACATTCGTAACTCACCACTGCACATGTGGCTACATCGGCATGTAACGGCGCAATGTTTGATACCTTGTACAGTTGACCAATATGGCGGCAATTGAAGCCACACCATCAAACAAACGGACATCAACGCCATGTATGATGGAACGTCCTGTTCTGGTTCAAATCCATAAGTTCACATAATACAATCCAGGTACATAGCCTACATACATCTCGTCCATGTTAAATCGATATGAGGAAGTAGATGCTAATATAAATGACGTGTAGAAAGTCTTGCCCGCTGGCAATTAGCAGAAAGGCTGCGGCTTTGCGTGGCGCGGGAACTGAATTGGTAAAGTTGTGGAATTTGTTATGAAGGTGATGTATTACAGCTCGGGGAGTGAATTACGGTGCTCATACATTCGCTGTACGTGTGTAGCCGCTTTAGCTAATGAGCCTGTCATACTAATGGAACTTGAAGCAAGGTGTAACTTCATTTCCTCACTGATAATTATATGAAATTACTTGAAAACAGACGATTAATATCCTAATAATATAAAGTACCTGGCTTACGCCTACGGCTCATTTAGAACCCATCCAATCATGTTACGATATTGTATTTCACTCTACATACACGGAAACATTGCGATCACGCTGAAAATTCAGATACATGTTCGCTGCTAGAATCCTAGAAAAGCATGCGTGATTGTATTTAATTCCCCAATTCACTCGAGCCACACCTGTTGTTGATGTTGTTTGAGTCTTCAGTATTTCGACTGGTTTGATGCACTTCTTCATGCTTCTATGTCTTGAGCAAATCGTTTCATCTCTACATACCTACCTCACCTTACATTCAAGGCAATCTGTTTAACATATTCTAACCTTGGTCTACCCCTACAGTTTTTATCTCCGACCTTCTTTCGATAACTAAACTTGCTATTCTTGGGTGTTTTAGTATGTGTTCTACCTACCTATCTCTTCTCTTCATTAGCAGTCGCCAGAAACACCTTTCCTCGCCCACTCGTCTTAATACATCTTCATTTGTAACTCTATCTACTCATTTGAACTTCATCATTCTCATGTAACACCACATTTCAAATGCTTCCAGTCTCCACTCTTTTTGCTGCGCCAACAGTCCAAGTTTCACTTCCAAAGAGTACCACGCTCCAGTCAAAGGCTTTCAAAAATGACTTTCTAATAGGCCTACCTAAATCTGTATTTGATGTCAACAGATTCCTATTCTCTGCAGCAGTGCGGTGGGATTGGAGGAAGGGACGTGTGTAGTCTTCTCAGTGCACACACTCACCTCATCTTACCCAACTCGCGCGTCTAGTTCAAAAGCATAAGATTTTGCTCTCTACAGAGATGGTCAAAATTAATTTCGATATAAAATATCATCACATATGATTTCCTGAAAATCTGATCAACATTTATATCAAGTTTCATTGAAATTGGGAAATTCGCAATCACGTTTGCGATTTGATATTCCGTTCTACTTGGAGCTGTGAGTTAATTAAAGAGAACTTAACTTGCTGGTATCTAAAGTTACCGGAATAAAAATATTAAATCCCCCGCGACCTACCAACATGTAATACCCTCACGATAGACTACCACGTTGAGTAGTGGCTAGGATTCTAAGGCCGTTTTCCCTGAGATCCGACATCGATTCCCGCTTTGGCAAGAAATTCATTCCGAGGGTTGGAACGGAGTACACTCACCCTCGTGAGGTGAAATGGACAAGACCTCATCGACGCTAGAAGTGGTTTTCTATGGTTTCGCATATCTAGTCCGTCAAATACCGGAATGGTTCCTACTAAAGACTAAGGCAGCATAATTCCAATCCATGGACCCATTAACGAATACACCCATGAATATGGAAATTTCACATGCATCCTTTAAATCAGGGGTGCACAACCCGTGGCCCGTGGGCCACTTGCGGCCCTCAAAGTCAGTTTATGCGGTCCGTGGATAAATACTTTATACTATTGAAAACTTAAATGATGAGATTTTCCCCATTATAGTAGGCCCTAGTTGAAATAAGAAAATTGTAAAAACAAGATGTTCAGTAAAGAACATATAGCCTACTTTCTCCTAAATGCATGGGTATTGTTATAACTCTTTGTCCTTTTCAAGGAGTATAATTGAATGTTCGGTTTCACCGTGTTTGAATTGATCTGGGGAATGGATTTGCACACATACATGGCCGCTATTTGCAAACTATTGGGCTTATGACCTTGTAGTCAGTCATAAGATGCTTTCCACAAAAAGGCATGTTGTTGCAAAATCCGGTAGAGATCAAATTATTAGGATGGTCGAAATTTGATTTAAGCTTTTAACATTTGGGTGGCCGTCATTACGTTTCCGTCAAGATGGCGGCGATATAAAACATGACACTGAGGTTCCTTTTGCTAGTGCTACCTCTGTACCAAATTTCGTTCAATTCGGTTTCACCGTGTTTGAATTGATAGGGGGAATCGATTTTGACACAAAGATGGCCGCCATCCGCAAACTATTGGGCTGATGATCTAGCAGTTTGGTCAAAGGATGCTCCCTCCTTAATGGTATGTTGATGCAAAATTTGGTAGAGATCGGATGATTAGGTTAATCGTAATTTGATTTAAGCTTTGAATATTTGTGTGGCCGCCATTACGTTTCCGTCAAGATGGCGGCGATATAAAACATGACACTGGGGTGCCCTTTGCTAGTGCTACCTCTGTACCAAATTTCATTCCATTCGGTTTCACCGTGTTCGAATTAATGGGGGTAATCGATTTTGACACAAAGATGGCCGCCATCCGCAAACTATTAGGCTAATGACCTATTAGATTTGTCAAAGGATGCTCCCTCCATAAAGGTATGTTGTTGCAAAATTTGGTAGAGATCGGATGATTAGGTTAGTCGTAATTTGATTTAAGCTTTGAACATTTGTGTGGCCGCCATTACGTTTCCGTCAAGATGGCGGCGATATAAAACATGACACTGGGGTGCCCTTTGCTAGTGCTACCTCTGTACCAAATTTCATTCCATTCGGTTTCACCGTGTTCGAATTAATGGGGGTAATCGATTTTGACACAAAGATGGCCGCCATCCGCAAACTATTAGGCTAATGACCTATTAGATTTGTCAAAGGATGCTCCCTCCATAAAGGTATGTTGTTGCAAAATTTGGTAGAGATCGGATGATTAGGTTAGTCGTAATTTGATTTAAGCTTTGAACATTTGTGTGGCCGCCATTACGTTTCCGTCAAGATGGCGGCGATATAAAACATGACACTGAGGTGTCCTTTGCTAGTGCTACCTTTGTACCAAATTTCGTTCAATTTGCGCTCACCGTGTTCGAATTGATTGGGGGGGGGGGGACAGACATTCAGAGTGCACACACACACACACACACACACACACACAGTCTCACACACACACACACAGACAGACACACTTTTTTTCGCCCTGTAGTGATCTCATAAGTCTACTTTCATTTTTTGCAAAAATCGAAAGTAGGGTAAAATATAAAAATGTTTCGTTAATAATAAATTAAAAAGTAAACAATTATTGGACAGATTTTAAGTTGTGATAGTATTATTTTATTTTATATTTGTATTTTATATACCCATAAACCATTTAGAATTAGGAGTAACTTAAGTTGATTGTAAATGTGTAATTTGATAACTTAATAAAGCAATTTGCCAAAAAACTTCAAAAGTAGATTTAAACCATTTAGAGGACACAAAAATGGTATTGAAACACATTTTTGTCTGCTGGTAAAATAGGTTATTCAGATAATAGTGAAATTAGCTTTAGCGGGAGGATTTGGCAAGTGCCTATTTGGAAAGGTAACTTACGGCCCGCCACTTATTATGTAAAAATAAACTTGGCCCCCACTTATAAAAAGGTTGTGCAATCCTGCTTTAAATAAAACAACAATGACGACAATCTTACCGGACAAGAAACTAGTTACTCGCGACCTAATTACGTCCTATACCTCCACGATCATTGACAACAGCTGGGATTCACTGCAGATTGCACCGGTGAATGATTTGTTGTTGTTGTTCATTTATTTAGGGGCTTTGTGACATCGTGGTCATGTAGCCCCATGTACTTGGGTGCGGGTGTGTAATTTGTCATATTACCTGTGTTTTGTGGTGGCTGTGTTATAGTGTATATTTTTAAGTCAAGTAAGGATTGGGAATGAGACAGCCGTGGCCTTAAGTTAGGAAACATCGTGGCTTTTGCCTGGATTAGAAACGGGAAACAACGGAAAACCACTTCCGAAATCGTTGAGGTGGGAATAAAACCCATCTCTGCTCAGGTTGCCTCACGAGACTGAGTGTACCCCGTTCTAGCCCTTAGACCAGAATTAAATTTCTTGGCAGTGCTGAGAATCGAACCCGAACTTCCGCGACGAAAGCCAAGCATGCTAGCCACTACACCACGAGATGGTGGATGCCGTACCTAACGCATTGTTCAATGTGGTCCAAAAGGTTTTCAATTGCTTTCAAATCTGTGAATTTTGTGGGCCTTACCAAGTGAGTGCTTTCTCCCGTTAGTTCGTCTTTTCAAACAGCCACAGTTCCCGTAGAACGTTGTAACCGTCACCCTGACAGACAGCTATGATAGGAATGTTACGTTCCTTGTTGAGATGAAGGACAAAATGATGAGGGTTCGGTGTAGACGAGTGTTCTGCAACGAACCAAGAGTGTTTGCCACAGTACCGGCGTGGCAGCGCGAGGGACTAGCCATAAAGGGACAATGTTTGAGCTCAACCAACTCGAAGTTTATTGTAGTCCAGTGCAATCTTGTCTGGTTTGAACCCTATCAACAAGACATAATTTAGAACTAGAGTTTACGAACTATGTGCATTCTACCGCTCTTTTATTTCCCTAAATACATTTTCTGATTTTGCCAATTCAATTCAGGGGATAGGTCCACACATTTAAACATCAGCGAGAAGTGGTGGCGCAGCGGTTAAGCTGCTTGCCTCTCAGCAAGGTGGAACGTATTCGATCCCCAATCAATGCATGTGAGATTTTTGAAGTGAAATGTCATATCCTGTGGTTTGGATTCCACGTAAAAAGGAGGTTCTATGGCTCCTGAACGCGAGATTGACGGTCACGTAAAACTACAAGATTCCTTCCCTTCCATCAGCACCACAGATCCAGGTGACTTGACATGCCCACAGTGAATCATGATGGACAAAGCGCATGACTGTCTTTCGAAGAAACTGACAGTGGCATGAGAGTTACAGTGAGGCGTATAGCGAACTGGACATCAGTACAGGAACAACCGCAATTCAGCTAAGTCTACAAAACCACACTGTCAATTCAGTTACATTTAAGTGTGTGTTTAAATGTTTCACTAACCAACTATAAACGCTCACCAAGTAAATAAAAAAAATTAAAGAGTAGCAGTTAATAACGAAACTGTCCAGAACGCAATCACTTCAACAGTTCGCTACGGTAGAAGTTAACGATTCAAAAAGGCTTCACACTTATTCACATGAAAAGTACTAACAATAAACGCAACACTTAAGAAATATAATTGACTAATTTGCCTAGTAGACATTTCCTGTTCGTAAACTATCAAAGAGCTCTGCTTATAAGGAATGATAACGACTCGTGAGATAATTAACGTGCAGCAACAAACAGATTGCATTTATAAGTAGGATGGTAATAGTTATGTAAGGAGTAAATCTTCTGTTATGAAAATGAGTGCGTAGCACTTTTTTTACGTGAGTTCGGTTCTGCTAAATTCGATGCTCTCTAGATTAGAGAATAGACTTATATATTACGTAGTTAAGTTCGCTGTTGCAGTTTGATTAACTGAAATGTTGCTCGTTAGTTCTTTTCCAAACTCACTCTGCACACTTGAATTCATAATAACTATATAGCAATGAAGATAATAGACAGAAGGCAAGGCATATGGATCATGAGGGAATTGAACTCCGAGCCTGTGCGCTCTATGTAAAATGTGTAGGTGCATTATTTTGGCTACTTGGTTGTGCCTTTTCCTTTAATCAATACGGGAGATTGCTTGGCAGCCTCCTGTGATATGTTGTTTCCGGTTCTAGTTGGCATCTTCGGCATTTATCATCCTGAATATTTGCCTTGACTATATTTATGATAGTTTTTTGTAGCCACAACTTGATTGCAACTGGATTACAACCATGAATCCTTGGCCTCAGTGAATAGTTTCACATGCGTCAACCAGCTATTCGACGCATCAATGTCAACCTGTTTCTGGTTGAGATCATACAGATAACGACTGTGCAGTGCTTTGGTGTCCACTGCTGAAGCTTGATGATTGTACATTCCTCATCGGTGGCTAACTGTATATCCCTTACGTGAAGAAGATCAAGCGGTGTAAACTTGTCATCTGCCTTGACAGCAGCTTGATGTTTGGGAGAGTCATGTCTGCCTAGAAAGTATCTCTGATGGTTCCTCACTTGCATATTATTATTATTATCATTTATTGTTTGACAGCATGACCACGGAAAATACCGGCTGCACTTTGTTACAGCCTGGTTTAGCCTTAGCAAGGAGCCATATGTACTGACGTAATTTTGTAGATTACACTGTTCAGAGAATTCATATTACTGTACATCAATTTCTTCACGAGTCCCCTTCATTTATATGATGAGCTAAATTTCCATCTGAATCATTGAGCCTTCCTGAGTGTTCGACCAGGGTATTGCCACCATGGAACTTCCTGATAATATGGCAGGTGTTTAACAGAACTGCCTTCTGTAGTTCAATATATATATGCGGATGCTGAGTCAATATTGATAGACAACTGTGGAGAGTTTTGGGTATTATTATTATTATTATTATTATTATTATTATTATTATTATTATCGTAACAACACATTATGGTGTTTGAAGCCATTTTCAGTGTTGTCTTAGTAACAAAATCTGTACGGTGGGTGTAACAAAAATGTAGGGCACAAAATCCAGGACACATTGCTCACATGTAGACGAAGAAATTATGTTATATGAACATAGGTCCGGAAACACTTTCTTTCCATGTTATACCTCATTCTTTCCAACTCATTAATCATGGGAACACACAAGAACGGAACGTACTAGCATACCACATGCAACTCTTGCTCACAGGAGATGTTCGATATGCCCTACGTGCGCATTGACACATGCATCAACCCACCGTCGTAGTGAATACCGGATGCGCTGATATATCCCTGGAGGATTGCGTATGGTTTCTCAGCCTTCCATAATACGGGTACGGAGACTCTGAACATCTTGTACTTGGGTTCAATACACAAGAGTCAAATGCCCTCACAAATAAGAGTCCAGTGGTTTTAGGTCCGGAGAGCGTGGAGGCCCGGCAATTGGTCCACCTCTACCTATCCGTCTGTCAACAAATCTGTTATTTAGAAGCCGACGGATATTGATACTAAAATGAGGAGGTGCTCCATCGTGCATGAAGTACGGTACATGTTTTGTCGCACAGCTAAAGGTACATCTGCTAAGTCGCATGGCAACAGGGCCATGTAAAACAAAAACTGGCGGTGCACCTACGATAATGACAACGTAACCAGACATATCCAAGAGTGCATGTTCCCCATGATTCTAACGTTCTGTTCTTGTGTGTTTCCCATTCTTAATGAGTTGGAGACAATGAGGTGTAACATGGAAACAAAGCGTTTCCGGACCCATGTTCATATAACATAATTTCTTCGTCTACGTGTGAGGAATGTGTCCAGCATTTTGTGTCGTATATTTTTGTTACACCCTGTATAAGTTAGGTTTTGGAAATATATTCTCAAGATAAATTGAGAGTTACTCGCTACTTCTTTGTCTCTCTTATTTACACTTCAGGCATCACAGTCATTAACGTAGCGTTCCTCGTTAGCGGCGGGAACTCACCAGCTGGTATGTACTCTGTTTGGTGAGGCAAAGTTGTGAACTGAACGTGCCCGTGTCTATGGACGAGAGATTTCATTCCCAAAAGTTACATTCGCTCACTGAATGGAGGCAATCTAGGAAGTTATGCTTGTCATGCAGCTCCATTGAATGCCTATCAAAGTTAACAACACAAAACAGAGTCCAGAATGTAATGTTTACTGTTCGAGCTTGTCATTCATTACATTAAACAGAAGCCGAATCCTAAAAATTTAGTACTTCGTAATATTTCATGTTAAGGTTATAACCAGTCTTTACGGTTGTCGACTACAGCGTGATTCAGAAGCAAGTTTTCTGAATTACTGTGACACTACGTTTAAAACATATTGCTTTACTTCAAAATGACATGCAAAGTGGTATTACAGACGTAAAACATCTCACAGCTTGTACTGAATTCATACGTTGAGCCAAGCGACATGTGAAATTTCATATCTCGCAGCAAACATCGAAATTTGGTTCTTTATGTGTGGAAACAAATGAAACTCAGTGCGCCCAAGGGAAAATATAATGAAGTACATTTAATACGTATAATTTTATAATATTGTAAATCAATGATGGACGAAGCAAAGGGGATATAAAGAGTTGGTTGGCTCAGGCAAGGAAAGCATTTCTACGGAAATGAAATCTGTTGACATCAAATATAGATTTAGGTATTAGGAAGTCATTTTTGAAAGCCTTTGTCTGGAGCGTGGCGCTCTATGGAAGTGAAACTTGGACTATTGGTGCAGCAGAAAAGAGGAGAATAGAAGCGTTTAAAATGTGGTGTTACAGGAGAATGATGAAGACCAGATGGGTAGATACAGTAACAAATGAAGAGTATTAAGACGAGTGGGCGAGGAGAGATGTTTCTGGCGACTGCTAATGAAGGGAAGAGATGGGTTGGTAGGACACGCACAAAAACACCCATGAATATATAACTTAGTTATGGAAGTATGGGACAAGAACTGTAGACCAAGGTAAGAATATGCTGAACAGATTGCCTTAGATATACGGTGTGGTAGTTGTGCAGAGATAAAAACTATTAGCTAGGACAGGGAGGCATGGAGAGCTGTATCAAACCAACCAAAACACTGAAGTCTCAAACAACAAGAGAGTTAATTTATTGGACATGAAAAGGGCACCTTTACTAACGACATCACATGGTGAGACTTGAGTGAGAAATAAAGATGACCTAAATGTAAATCCCCTTACTCTCAGCCATCAATCACTACTACTCTATATAGCTAGACCACGTGAAATTGCATGACTTAGAAAGTGCTAGGTATACTGTAACTTATAAGTTAACTAATGAAGATGGACAGTAGGCATTTTCACAGTGTGTGGCTTCGGGTCTGATGCCTAGATGTTCATCTCCTTACATTCAGTCATCAATCACTATATAGCCAGATTACGGTGAATTGCAAGTCGGTGAAAGTGCTATGTTTGCTCTCTGGGTTAACTAATGAAGACGCACAGTAGGTACCTGGCCTCCACAAACAAGCTACTGTTTGTATAAGAACTCCCCGTGGCTTGATGACACTTAGGTGTAATTTGTTCCTGAGAGGGCAAAGTTAAACCAACTGAGTATTCTGACCCAACTAGCAGAGCTAGAACACTTATTTACACGTATCATTTCGCTGTCAGTCTGCTTTGCATGGACTCTTCAATTTTGAAAGAATTTTAGTCAAAATGGACACCGTAGGTTATTATAAAACTGTATTTTTAATTAAGTAATTTACCATCATTATGAATATGGAGCAACGAAAATAGTGAAACTGTATTCAAAACTAATTTGACTGAAGATCAAACCCCAAATGTTTCAAAACTGTTTTTTTTTGTTCGATATATGAGTGCATATTAGATTTACTTTTGTTAAAAATTAAGAGCAATATGGAAGTTGTGTAACAGTGATATTATAGAAAGAATGGAAGCCATTTTCATTGTTGTATTATAAACAGTTGAATGGTAATCTTACGTCAGTCATCACAAATACAGTGCGTTCGCTTACGGGTGGGGCTGAGGGAAGTATTGCTTTCCGGACACTAGCTACGCTGTCGCTGGAATCAGGCATTAAGTAATTAATTAATTAGTCTACGCAGTACTTACCTTGTTATGGGCGATGTTGGAAGTGAAGTCCGTCTGCTGCCTCACAGTTCTGACATCGTTTAATAAAATTACAGTTCACATGGGTAAGTTCTTGTTGTTATATTCTTCTTCAATCCATCAATTTTGTGCGGATTGTTCCTATAAACATTATTTTTTAGTGTTCCCCACACATAGAAATCACACAGCTGGCTGGCTTCAAGATATCGAAGTTCAACGTATATATAAAGTGGTTAGTAGCCCTAAGACATCAATACTTGCCAATTACGGTTTTTGAATGTTAATATTAGATTTTGCTGAAAAAGGACACAAGTTTGCCTAAAACTAGCACGTGAATAAACTATTCTACAATACTACAGTATATGTCGGCTAATGGTGGATTTCTATACCAACTGGTAACAATTTTAAATGAACTGCAGTTTTAATTAAGTAGTTTACCGTCATGGATATGAAACAACGGAAATAGTGAATATCTATTCAAAGATATTTCGAGCTAAGGTGAAATCAAACCACATTGCACTATGGGTATTTAGAAGTGTTTCGTAGCTCAATTTTGTCTTGTAATTAACATTCAACACTGGTAGTATTAACGAGGTTTGCCATTTACCTAGCTTGCTCCCAGTGATGCCAACGTATTGGCGTGCAGTTAGAGATGTTAACCAATGAAATACGTGCTATATAAGCAGAAAGGGATTGAACACCAGTTATTCGTATATTCTCTGCACGTATTACATCTGCTTCTCAAAATTCCTCGCTGCGGATTTCTCCATGTAAAATCGTTGTGGAATGCAGGAACCACAGGCTGTGGTAGTAATGAATTCGTAATATTGCTGTTAAGGAAGAGATTTTGAATATTACGAGGAACAATTAAGTAGAATGTGTTTGGAATTCGAGCTCAGTGGATTAGTGCTTTACTTTATATAGTTGCATATCAAGGTCATGAGTACGGACACATGTTACATATTCGGAATAATGCAATTTGTAACATTCTTTTCTTCTGGAATATAGCTAAAATGACAAGAGGTTGGCTAGTTCCCAGATTATGCCTCAGAAAACCATTACTATCCAAAGATGACTGCCATCCATCTCCTAGCCAGCTGGTTATGGGTGAAGCGTGTAACTCAAAGTGTGACACAGTTTCAAATATGGTATAAAATGTGACAATTATTAGTAATTACCAATACTAATCATTAATCATTAATGCCAATCTCACATATTTCATTGCTGTTGTATTAGTACCTAAAAATATGATTCTAGTTTTACATTATGTGACCAAATATTAAAAATCATGCTTCATTTACTATTATTGCGACTAGAACTTGTATATATTTCTTGTTAACATTAAAAAAATCTATTTTGTATTCTAATGTATTTTTTACTTTGTATTTTAATGTATTTTCATGTATTACCTGTGTGTAAACAATTGTTTGCTATTGTAATTGGTGTACCGCCCTGTTGTGGCAATAAATAAATCTTATATATTAAAATAGTTTTCAAAAAATTTCACCCTTTACTAAATCTGAAATATCTCGGGATGTATTTGCGCTACGACGAGTTTGTTGTCTTAAAATGTAATGCCCGTCAAGCACCGTCGATTGATACCCACATTACTTGATTATATCATTCGAGTATTAAAATAATTGCGAATATTACTCCCTTCACGGTCTCACGAAAATAGAATCGAATGACTTGACGGACATATGCTGCTCAAAAAAATTAAAGCACCACTTTTTTCAAAGGCCACCATTTTTGAAAAGTTGACTGCTCAATCTCGAAATCTCTGTATGACCTTTGTCCCGATACCTACCAAGCATATGCTTCAGCACAATTCCCCAACTTGTGTAGTTTCGGGGTAGCGCCCCCAAAACCAGCCCATTTTTGAAGAACGTAAATTGAAGTTTGCGAAAAACGCTGTAGGACTTGCCGCAGGTTTCCAAAGCAGTCAAAAATGAATGAGTCTTGCTCTTAAAGGTTCCACAAACACGTTGAAATCGTTACATTTGACGTTTGGGAATTTTCAACCCCCTTCATCATCCCCTAAACATGGACTACCATTGGGGGCGTCTGAGAAGGTACCGGGTGTGTTTAACCACCTGAAAACCTGCACACCGTCCTCAGTTGCTGATTGCAGTAAGTTCTTAAGTCCTCCGGCAATGTTCACCCCTCCTAACACCCTCAACTGGCATGGGACCAAACCACCCCATCTTGATTCACCCCTAATGAAGGTTTAAATCGAGATGTTTATCAGTGCTGCTAATGGGGGTGTCTTCCCCTAACGTTCCAAAAAAGGAGCTGTGCCTGTGTCACCATCCCTTCTCCTGCTACCCCCGTTTGTATAATTTTTCGAATCTGGCATTTTTTAAGGGCTGAAACGAGGTCTTAATCGCTGAAAGGGCTGTTAAGGTCCTTAGAAGTAGTGGTGACACGAAATCAACCCCTTTCGATCATTGATTAACATTCCATCCCCCAAAGTTGACATTTTTGCACCCTCAACCCTCCCTGTCTGGACGCGTAACGCGTCATGGCAGAGTTTTCAGAATGGGATCAAAATGAAGCTTAGGGCCTGAAATCGAGCCCAAAATAGCAGGTTGGATGAAAATTTATCGGTCAGATGGGAAACGAGACCAAAAATTTTTCAAAAAAGTTAACACCCTCTAGTAAGTACGCCCATGCCTAGGCAACCCACATCACCTCCGTGCGTGCGGGTTGCCTATGATGGAAAGGATGGAAATAGAAGAAAAATGACTCGACTACATACACGCAATGGGCATCCATATACTCGATTGGCCAGCAAACAGCCCCGACTTGAACGTTATTGAACATCTCTGGGACGAGCTGATCCGGCGAGTGCAGCAGCGACAACGGCAACCCCAGACTCTGGCAGAACTGCGCCAGGCGCTACTCGACGAGTGGGCCAACATTTCCCAAGACCTAATCAGAACGCTTGTTGAGAGCATGAGGCGAAGGTGTGAGGCAGTAATTGATGCGAATGGAGGCGTTACGCGCTATTAAAGGGTAAAAATCATTACAAAGAGTCATTTTTCTCCCATGTCCATCCTTTCCATCATAGGCAACCCGCACGCAAGGACGTGATGTGGGTTGCCTAGGCATGGGCGTACTTACTAGAGGGTGTTAACTTTTTTGAAAGAGTTTTGGTCTCGTTTCCCATCTTACCGATATATTTTCATCCAACCTGCTGTTTTGGGCTCGATTTAAGGCTCTAAGCTTCATTTTGATCCTACTCTGAAAACTCTGCCATGACGCGTTACGCATCCAGACAGGGAGGGTTGAGGGTCCAATAATGTCAACTTTGGGGGATGGAATGTCAATTAATGATCGGAAGGGGTTGATTTCGTGTCACCACTACTTCTAAGGACCTTAACAGCCCTTTCAGCAATTAAGATCGCATTTCAGCCCTTAAAATGGCCTGATTCGAAAAATCATACAAAATGGGGTAGCAGGGGAAGGGTTGGTGACACAGGCACAGCTCCTTTTTTGGAACGTTAGGGGAAGACACCCCCATTAGCAGCACTGATAAACATCTCGATTTAAACCTTCATTAGGGGTGAATCAAGATGGGGTGGTTTGGTCCCATGCCAGTTGAGGGTGTTAGGAGGGGTGAACATTGCCGGAGGCCTTAAGAACTTACTGCAATCAGCAACTGAGGACGGTGTGCAGGTTTTCAGGTGGTTAAACACACCCGGTACCTTCTCAGACGCCCCCAATGGTAGTCCATGTTTAGGGGATGATGAAGGGGGTTGAAAATTCCCAAACGTCAAATGTAACGATTTCAACGTGTTTGTGGAACCTTTAAGAGCAAGACTCATTCATTTTTGACTGCTTTGGAAACCTGCGGCAAGTCCTACAGCGTTTTTCGCAAACTTCAATTTACGTTCTTCAAAAATGGGCTGGTTTTGGGGGCGCTACCCCGAAACTACTCAAGTTGGGGAGTTGTGCTGAAGCATATGCTTGGTAGGCATCGGGACAAACGTCATACTGAGGTTTCGAGCTTGAGCAGTCAACTTTTCAAAATTTGGTGGCCTTTGAAAAAAGTGGTGCTTTAATTTTTTGAGCAGTTTATTGTCGCTAGGTGACAACGACTAACACTGTATCATGATATTCAACGCCGCCCCAATAATAAATCTAACTTGATATTAACAGAGAGTTCCATAATTACGTCATGATATCGTTAACTTCTACCTGCTCCACTCGGGCGGTAATGTCGCATGTATCCATACATGATATCGTTAACTTCTACCTGTTCCACCCGGGCGCTAATGTCGCATGTATCTATACCATAAGTAGAAGGGGATTCTGTGCACATAATTTAATTAAAATTTCTCAAAGAATGGATTACTTTGAGACTGAAATGCTCATGCACAATCAGCAGTCATTTTGCTAATGACACTGTCATGTCAAGATCTCTATGAATGACAACAAATACTGTATACGAAAGACAACTAATTTCACGAAGATGCCGCTACAGTCGAATGTTGGAACCGCCATTTTGTATTGTGTATCCGATCTTTCTGTTATATAGTCTTTGGTCTCACCAGCTACACAGTCTTCTTTTCGTTTCATCATTCGTCCTTATAGGTTGTGTGCTCAATCAATACAATGAATCATATTATGATGAATGAGAGGCGACACTCAATTACAAATGTTATAAAGATTAAAGGTGACGGTAATAGTCTGTTCAGGTCATTGGCATATTGTGAGTACAACGATCAGAGTTTACTTACACAGGTTAGAAAGCGAATTGTAAAACATGTTACAGACAAGTGGAATAATTATTCTTCCTTTACTGTTGACAACAGCGATATGTACGAAACTGCCATCAATACGAGCGATGATTACAAAATGTATATGTCTATGAATGGTGTTCGTGGAGGTCATGAGGAGTTAGTTGTCGCTGTTCAAGTTTGCAAAATGGATATTTATTCGTGGATTACTACTGTCGTATGGAAGGTGACCGGTTAAAATACATACGTCATCAACAAACGAAGTTACGAGTTGATACATATGCCGGTTTAGCAGACGCCTTGCATGTACGAGCAGAAAATGAAAATCTCAGAGTTGGTCGTATTGTAGTTTTGCCATCTTCTTTTACAGGTAGCCCAAGGAAAATATTGCAACATTATCAGGATGCGATGGCGATAGTGAGGAAGTTTGGGAAGCCAGATTTATTCATTACGTTCACCTATAATGCGGGATGGACAGAAATACTTAACAGCATTCATCTCTGGGAAACGGCTAATAATAGGCCTGATATTGAAGTGAGAGTTTTCCATTGCAAAGTAAAGGAATTGTTACGATTGATTAATGTTAAGGAAAATTTCGGTAAAAGCATATCTATATACAGTGGAATTTCATAAACGAGGTCTCCCGCACATCCATTTACTCTTAACATTAACGGAAGATTGTAAGTTTCGAGAAATTTCTGACATTGGCAGTGTGGTGTCAGCCGAAATACCTGATCTCGAGGATGAAGCGCTATACTAGTTGGTGAGGCGTCATATTGTACATGGTCCTCGAGGATCTTTGAATCCTGCTTCAGTCTGTATGAAAGATGGCGTATGTAAGAAAGATTTCCCTAAACAGGTTCAGGAAGAGACCAAAGATAATGCCAATGGTTATCCTTCGTATAGGAGGAGAAATAATGGACGGTTTATTATAAAAACAATTCGAGGCATTGTCATTGAAATCGATAGTCGATTCATTGTTCCCTGCAATCCATTTCTTTTACTTTACTTTCAAGCTCATATTAATGTTGAAATATGCTCAAGTGTTCGGAGTGTTAAATAAATCCTCAAATGTCTTATATATTAAAATCCACCAGTATGTGTATAAAGGTCATGGCTGCTGCATTGTTAAAATATGTCCTGAAGGCGAAACGGTGAACTACGATGAAATTACTTCTTTCCTAAATGCTAGATATGTTGGTCCAACAGAAGCCGCATTCAGGATATTTTCATTTCACATGCATAAACAGTCACATTCTATCGTGCAATTACCAGTTCACTTGCCAAACTTGCAAAATATCTATTTTAAAAATGATAACGCTCCTGATATTTTACTTCAAGCACAGTTGCGCAACACGGAATTACAAGCGTGGTTCAAGTTAAATCAAGATTCGCAAGCCAGAAGTCTGAATATATATCCTGAAACACCAGTACATTACGTCTGGAATAAGAGCAACTGCCAGTGGCAAAAAAAGAAAAAATGTTTCAAAAACATTAGGCAGAATGTATAATGTTTCGCCTACGGAAACAGAAAGGTATTATTTACGCCTGTTATTGATTCACGTCATAGGTGCTACCAGCTTCCAGGATCTACGAACATAGAAAGCAGTTGTCTATTCTACTTTTAAAGAAACAGCTAAGGAGCGAGGTTTGCTGATTGACGATTCTGAATGGCAGCGTTGTTTGGCAGAAGCGTCACAATTTTAGATGCCTTCTCAGTTACGACAACTGTTTTCTTACATATGTATCTTTCAGACCCCTTCAAATGTAAGTTAGTTATGGGACATTTTCAAGAATTCATTATCAGAAGATTATATGCAGTATCACGAACCTAACATTGCATATCAGTTCAGTCTTATACCTATTTCTAATACATTAAAGCTCCATGGTCTTCCCATTACTTCTCTCGAATTGCCAGCTATTATTGATAATTTCCCTCAGACAAATTTACCAATAAATTATCCAAAACGTAATGAGGATCAATTAAGTCGGATGATAAACCAAGCAAATGGAAACCAAACGTCTATAATTACAGAAATTTTGGGGTTAGTACAAAACAGCAATGAAAGGATGAGTAATGCATATTTCATTGACGGTACAGGGGGCACCGGGAAAACATTTCTTTACCAATGCTTGATTCACAGTTGCACACATTTGGGGTTAAATGTAGTTTCTGTTGCATGGACTGGTATTGCAGCAATGTTACTACCTCAGGGGCGCACTGTACACAGCCAGTTCAAGTTACCTCTACATTTACATGAAAGTTATGTATCAGGAATAAAAGTTAACAGCAAGGAAGCTTTTTATATTTGTTCAGCAAAACTTATCATCTGGGATGAATCCCTATGGCTAATAAGCACGCGTTGATTTTTGTAAATCGGTTGCTCAAGGACATCATGAATAACGACGTGCCTTTCGGAGGAAAAAGTATCATCTTAGGCGGAGATTTTAGGCAGGTATTGCATGTTGTACCTCAGGCATCTAAAGCAGCATCAGTCCAAATGTCAGTACGGTTCTCTCCTTTGTGGCCATTATTCAAAATTTTTAAACTCAACAAATATATGCGAGCGGATACAGATCAACTTGGCTTTGCAAACTTCTTGATACAAATTTGTAACGGTGAATACCCTCACGTCGATGGAGAAAATTCAGAATTAGTCCCACGCTGAAAAATATTTCACGCTTTTCAAAGATAACTATTTTAGCTCCTAAAATGAACATTGCAAAGTAATCAATGACCAAGTTTTAGACCTAATCCCAGGATCATCGAGAACTTACATCAGTGTGAATAATTTGATTACTGAAGATGAGAGTGAACTTCTACAATTCCCAATAGAATTTTTAGACAGCATTGGTATAAGTGGATTGTGATTTTGTTGAGAAATATTAATGTTACCCAAGGTCTGTTGAACGGTACTAGACTGTTGGTTTGGAAGATGCATGACAATTGCTTACACCTGGAAATTATTACTGGCGTAAATGTTGGAAACAATGTCCTACTCCCTCGCCTTGACCTTACGCCATCAGATACTTCAATGCCATTTTCCTTCAAAAGGAGGCAGTTTCCAGTACGTTTGGCTTTTTGTATATCTATCAATAAAGCTCAAGGTCAAACACTAGATCAAGTAGGCATTTATTTACCTCAACCGGTGTTTAGCCACGGACAACTTCACTGTATGCCGCAATATCGTGAGCAAAATCCTTTCGTGACGTCAAAGTTCAAATAGAACCAATAGGCAGGCGAACAGCAAATGTCGAATGGAAGGAAGTACTATTAGAATTTTGAAACGAATGTTGCGGAGGAGCACAGACCTCAGCAAACGGGGCACAGATTAAATAACAATTATACAAGGACGTCCGCATCCCTAATTCGATAACTGTCCTGTGGTAATGGTAAAAAGAAATACTATTGTCCTACATCGGTGATTACTGTCCTACATCCTGTTATTTCATTCCCTCAGTTCTATAACAAAGATATACTCAATCAAATTTACAGCTTAATATATATTAATTCCTTCTGTGTGAGTTATCTTTTCATTTCTCATCAATCGCCTTTACTTACTATTCTATCTGTAGGGGTGGAGGCGATAGCTGTCTTTACAGAGATGTGCAAATTATTAGATTCGATGTCAGTTTTCCAAAATTGCATTTTTACTTTTCACGGTTTAATGCACTAAGTATGTTTACAAGGCGATGAAATTACTTCAAATGGTTAACCAAGATTCCTAATTATATTTTCATTTAAGAAACTCAAATTAAAACGATTTTTTAGAATTTCCATTAACAGAGGAGCCTTGCAAATGCAAAATGCCACACGTTTCGTTTTTATTATTTACTCTAATTTTCGTGTGAATTTAGAGCGGAGGGATTTGGGGTCTTTTAACTGATGGACGCTATTGAGCTATTCAAAGATTCATGAACTATGTATTGAAATCACCTAACTTGAATTCTAAAGTCAATGAATAATTGAAAATGGACCCAGCTCAGATATCCCAAGGAATCTAATAATCTGAAAGTTTCAAGACACAATTCCTTATGGGAAAAGTGTAATACCACGGGAGAGGTAACTCTACTAAGTAGGACAACAAAAGAAGTTGGTCAATAAAATGATTTTGAATACAAGTAATTACGACTAATTAAAATTATTTATTTAATTCTATTAATTTGCACACCTCTATATGTTAACCAAGAGTTACATCTCTAAATTCAAATATAAGAGACCCATCTTTTATTTTAAATTTATACCATTGTTCATAAGTAGACAAAACACCAAATTGTACCGCTGTAGCCTTAAATTGTGTGGATATATCTATCTACTTAGTATAAAACAAAGTTCCCAATTCTTGGATGTAACGGGTAATCTCGAGAGCAACTTGATGGATTTTGATGCGGTTTTCACCATTCTGTAAAGGATTTCTCGATGAATGATTAGGTAGAAAAACATTTAATTATGACCAAAATAAGCCGAGCATATACGATTTCAGTGAATTGAGTTGAAGAAAAACCTAACGTCCATGTGTCTTTTAAGCTTACACTGGGTAAACCGTTAAAAATATCGATATTCTCTGAGAATTGTTCAGCATGAAAAGTTCTGCAAGAAAGTCCGCGACAGCTCCCACATCGACCACTGTATGTGTCTTTACGTTTTCATTTCTTCTAGCAAGATTCAGTGGAAATTTAAATTACTAGCTTCAGAGTGAGTTTACGAGCTTGCGAGCGACCTATCACCCAAACTGCCGAGTCGTGTCGAGTTAATTTTTCAGGGAAGAGTATAGCTTATGTGTTTGGAGTTAGCTGTTCACCTCGGCCTGACGTCCGTGCGCCTTTTAAGCTTACGCAGGATAAATAGTGGGACACACACACAGAGGACAGGCAGACACCCACACATTTGACCTCCTAAGTCTACTTCATCATTTACCCAAAAGCGACGGTACCGTAAATATCTGTTCTGGTCACTAGCATGAAGACATGCAAATGTCATATGGACAGAAGTGCTGTAGGATTGTTGAAGTGAATGCTGCGGAGCAGCACGGGTCTTCTATTAAATAAACAAATAAATAAATAAATAAATAAATAAATAAATAAATAAATAAATAAATAAAAGAGTGTTTTTAATTATGAAAACCATATTAACATTGATATAATTTGAACTGGGGTCTATCTGGACTTCAGTGGAAGATCACCTCCCTGTTCCATCCCTTAAAATCACCACAATCACTTAATAAATCATATCTGGAATGAGCGTTATCAATTTCCCGACACTATGGTAGTCGTAGCAGCAAGCGTTCGTAATCTATACATACTTGTTCATTAGCGTCTTCTATACGTTGCTACCACCTCTATCCTGCATGCGTTGCAATGCCAATCAAAGAAAAACTGTATGTGTTTCAATTCAATTAAGTCAAGCATGCGCACTCTTACAAAGAAAACACATAAACTGTCGCTAAATGTATAAAATACACTCATTTCTTCAAACGACTCATAAAACACTTATTGTAAAATGCGCACAACGCACCAAAATTCATTTGTTTTAACGATTAGTGCACCAACACTCATTTGTTAAAACGAGTTGTGTGCCACCTAATGTGAAATGGATTTAGTAATTCATAAACTTTCGTGGACATCCACACTTTATCTAACCCAAAGTTCCAACTTTGTTGAAATGATTCGCGCAACATCACTCCTTTTTTGAAAGTTGTAAAATAGTGGCGTAGTTTGGTAGCATGCTGAACGGCTGTGCCCAAGACAGCGGGTTCAAACCCGGCAGAAGTCGTCGGATTTTTAAGAGCGTTAAAATCCTTCAGTATGCCTTCCTTCGGAGGGGAAGTAAAGCCGGCGGTCCGATGTCATAGATTTATGGCATGTAAAAGATCCTTCCACAGACTAAACTTGTGTGAAGCAAAATTTCTAGGTTAGATTTCGTTGGAACGCTCTATTAATGTTCCAATGTTCACAACTAGGTAACAGTGACATCTGGTAGCAAAAGTTGGAACTACTTGAAATTGAACGGAACTTGTTGCTCACCCTATGGGTGTTCGGTTGAAGCAGCTACAGCCTCTGGCGAGCCGAACATGTCCTCGGACACTCTCGGCACTAAAAGCCAAACGATAAATGAATAAATACTAATTTAGAAACCTTTGTGGGAGTGCGCACAACAACTCATCGAAGGTTCATCGCAATCGGATGATTGGTATGTAAACGCATTCGGGACTTTGTTGAAACGATTCTTGCGCTACCTAGTGTGAAATGGATTTACTAATTCAGAAACATTTGTGGGCATGCACACTTTAACCAATCCATAGTTCGGGCGACATCATACTTTTTCTGAAAGTACTTGTGCGCCACATATTGTAAAATGGATTAACTAATTCAGAAACCGTCTCGGGAGAGTGCACAACAACTCACCAAAGTTTTACGGAAATCGGACGAATGGTATAGGAACGCATATGGGACTTCATTGAAACGAATCGCGCAACATCACTCATCTGTTGAAATTGTTTGAGTGCCACCTATTGTAAAATGGATTTATTAATTCAGAAACCTTTGCGGGAATGTGCACAACAACTCACCAAAGTTTTATCGCAATCTGTTGATTGGTATATGAACACATACGGGACATTTTTGAAACGGTTTGCGCGCCAACACTCATTTGTTAAAGTTACTCGTGAGCCGCCTATAGTAAAATGGATTTACTAATTCAGGATCCTTCACGGGAGTATGCACAACAACTAATCAAAGATAAATCGCAATCGGATGAATGGTATATGAACACATACTAATCAAACAGACAAACAATGACGAAACATTCATTTTTAGCCCGTATTCATCATATGATAAAATATGCTTATGATATCACTTGTTGTGCGTGTGTGTGTATATGTGTGTGTGAATGCCCCTAATCTAATCTAAATGACTGGAGCGATTTTAATGAAACTCGGAAAGAGCGTAGTACTATTTTGTCCGATCCCGACCGAGTTCTTCAAATTTAATACGCTACACCAATCCAACATGGTGGCCGCACGAAATATAGCTCAGTTCAGGTTAGCTTAGGTTAGCTTAGGTTAGCTTAGCTTTGGTTAGGATGGGATAGATTAGGTTAGCTTAGCTTCGGTTAGATTAGCTTAGCTTAGGTTAGATTACCTTCGGTTAGACTAGGTTAGATTGGCTTAGCTTAGCCTAGGTTAGGTTAGATTAGTTTACATTAGCTTAGGTTGGGTCAGGTTAGGTTAGGCTTGGTTATCTTATGTTAGACTAGCTTAGCTCAGCATGGTTTAGCTTAGGTTAAGTTAGGTTAGGTTAGTTTAGGTTAAGCTAGATTGGCTTAGATTAGCGTAGATTGGCTTAGCTTAGTTTAGGTAAGGTTAGCTTAACGTTGGTTAGGATGGTTTAGATTAGCTTAGTTTAGATTATGTTAGGCTAGATTAGATTAACTTAAGGTTCGATTATCTTAGCTTAGGTTACGTTCGGTTAGCTTAGATTAGGCAAGGTTAGGGTAGGTTAGCTTCGGTTAGGATAGATTAGGTCATCTTAGCTTCAGTTAGATTAGCTTATCATAAGTTAGATTATATTAGCTTTGCATAGGTTAGATTAGATTAGGTTAGGTTAGGGTAGGCTTGGTTAGGTTAGGATAGCTTAGCTTGGCATATTAGGTAGATTTCATTAGAAAGCTAACTATTGCAATGGGTCCCATGTTTCGACTTCCGGAAAATTTCGACATATCTTCGCGTTTCACATCCCCCAGACCCCAAAACCACCGTCAGTTCAAAAGTTTATATATAATTTATGTATATATATATGTATATATATATGTATATCAGTTTCTTGTGGACACGATAACTGCCGTAATTTTGCACCAATTACTTCGAATTTTTTACCGAAGATGTATACCTATAAAATCTCGGTCGAGTTCGTTACTGGGCTAAATCGGTCGAAGGGGGTGAAAATGGGGGGCTTTTTTCGAAAAAGTGAAATTTCGCTATAACTCTCTTAATACGTGCAATATCGAATCCATTCAAAGTTCATAATATGTGTCGGATAAGTGCCAAAAATTTATGTCAAATAAGATTTTTGATAGCACCAACCATTGACCAAAGGGGTGGAAAAAAGTGGGTTTTTCGGGAAACATTAATCATATCTCTCTTAATAGGCACAATATCAAAACCGTACAAAATGGACAATATTCCCCTAATAATTACCTAAAACTTTTGTCTGAAAGAATTTTTGATATGACCCACCATTACGCCAAGGGACGAGAAAAATGATTTCGGAATTATAAGAAAATGCCAAGAGCTATCAGTGGTTGCCATGGCAACACTACTAAATTGATGAGGCATGGACCATCAGACGTTGCCATGACAACGCACTTGCACGAGATCAGATTCAGTATTTCCATCTGATTAAGTGGTTGGTTGGTTGGTTCTTAAGTTTAGGGGCTGCGACAACGCGGTCATGTAGCCCCGTGTACTTTGGGTGTGTGTAGAATCTGTCTGATAACCGGTGTTAATTGTGATGACTGTATTAGTGTGTGTTATCTGTTTGTTAATTTAAGTACTGCAACTAACAATTTTTCAGATAGTTCCTACTTTTGCCGCCAAGCGCCACTGTCAACGACTACGAGGCCAAGTTCAGAACTGAGCTACTAGACGCCGCCACAGTCGGCTCTTGGCAACGAACATAGAAACCTAAGAGCGTTGTATACATTCTTAACCTATCCAATTTAGCTTCACACAGGTGCAATTAGTGGAAGGATCTTTAACATGCCATAAATCTATGACATGGGACCGCCGGCTTTACTTCCCCTCCGAAGGAAGGCATACTGAGGGATATTTAACGCTCTTAAAAAATCCGACGGCTTCGGCCGGGTTTGAACCCGGTATCTTGGGCATAGAAGCTCAGCATGTTACCGACTACGCCACCAAAGCCGCCTGATAAAGTGGGAAGCGGCTTCGGTGACGTAACTGGTAGCATGCTGAATGTCTATGCCCAATGTCGCGGTTTCAAAGCCGGCCGAAGTCGTCGGATTTTCTAAGACCACTAGAATCCCTCAGTATGCTTTCCTTTGGAGGGGAAGTTCCAACGTTCGTTGCGAGTTGATGGTTGGGGTGGCATCTAGTAGCCAAGTTCACAGCTAGGTGTCGTTGACGGTTGTACCTGGTAGCAACATTAGGAACTACTGCTTGAAATTGACCGTCTGCAGTACTTACATGAATTAAGACTAATACAGCCATTACAATTCACACCGTGTATCAGACAGATTCTACACTCACCCAAAGTACACGGGGTTAGATGACCGCGTTGTCGCAGCCCCTAAACTGAGGAACCAACCAGAGGTAGATTTCGTTAGAAAGCTAACTATTGCAATGGGTACCATGTTTCGACTTCCGGAAAATTTCGACATATCTTCGCGTTTCACATCCCCAGGCCCCAAAACCACCGTCAGTTCAAAAGTTATATATAATTTATGTATGTATATGTATATCAGTTTATTGTGGACACGATAACTGCCGTAATTTTGTACCAATCACTTTGAATTTTTTACCGAATACGTATACCTATAAAATCTCGGTCGAGTTCGTTACTGGGCTAAATCGGTCGTTGGGGGGTGAAAATGGGGGGCTTTTTTTTCGAAAAAGTGAAATATTGCTATAACTCTCTTAATATGTGAAATATCGAATCCGTTCAACATTCATACTATGTGTCGGATAAAGCCCAAAAATGTATGTTTGAAGAGTTTTTTTTATAGCACCAACCATTGACCAAAGGGGTGGGAAAAAGTGGGTTTTTCGGGAAACATTAATCATATCTCTCTTAATAGGCACAATATCAAAACCGTACAAAATGGACAATATTCCCATAATAATTACCTAAAACTTTTGTCTGAAAGAATTTTTGATATAACCCACCATTATGCCAAGGGATGAGAAAAATAATTTCGGAATTATAAGAAAATGCCAAGACCTATCAGTGGTTGCCATGGCAACACTACTAAATTGATGAGGGATGAGCCATCAGACGTTGCCAAGATAACGCACTTGCACGAGATCAGATTCAGATTTCCATCTAAGTGTGAAGCGGCTTCGGTGACGTAACTGGTAGCATGCTGAATGTTTATGCCCAAGGTCGCGAGTTCAAAGCCGGCCGAAGTCGTCGGATTTTCTAAGAGCGCCAAAAATCCCTCAGTATGCTTTCCTTTGGAGGGGAAGTTCCAACGTTCGTTGCGAGTTGCTGGTTGCGGTGGCATCTAGTAGCCAAGTTCACAGCTAGGTGTCGTTGACGGTAGTACCTGGTAGCAACATTAGTAACTACTGCTTGAAATTGACCGTCTGCAGTCCTTACCTGAATTACAGACTAATACAGCCATCCCAAAGTACACGGGGTTACATGACCGCGTTGTCGCAGCCCCTAAACTGAGGAACCAACCAAAATCTCTGCGGTAGATATAATTTTGCGTGAAGAAGTAACAGACCGTTACATAGTTGCACATCAGTGTCGAAACCTAGCATAAGGACAGTGTGACCACAAGTATAAAAATGGACCCCAAATGACAAGAAGGTTACCGTTCCCATAAGACAATAAAATGTTTAAAATAAGCATAAAATGACGAAAAACAAAGTTAATTAAGCTCCAATTATAAAATACCTTCTCGCATTAAATGAGGTCTGATCCTTCTACGAAAATCTGCATATTCTGCCTATTATCGCCTATCCCCAAGTTTGTCCGGTGAAATCTACCTCCGCCTTCCGGCGTGCCGAGAGGACTTTTTTTATCTTAGTTTAGTTTAGACTAGATTAGCTTATTATAAGTTAGATTAGCTTAACTTAGGTTAGATTAGGTTAGCTTAACTTAGCTTATCTTAGATTTGGTTAGCTTAGCTTAGTTTAGGTTTGGTTAGGCTAAGTCAGCTTAACATAGCTTATCTTAGGTTAGGTTAGCATAGCTTAGGCTAGCTTAGCATAATTTAGCATAGGTTAGGCTAGCTTTGCGTAGAATAGTTTAACTTAGCTTAAGGTTAGCTTAGCTTAGCTTCGGCTAGGTGAGTTTTGGCCAGGTGATTGGCGTAAAGGCAATGAAACAGTAAAGGAAGTAGAATCACTACAAATGTGTACGCAACTAGCATGGGTCCTTGAGGGTGGCGCAAGTAATGTAGGCAACTAGCACGAAATAGTTATGAATTAGAGTTGTTCGCATCTAGCACATCTTCGAAACTTTCTCCGTGGTTCTGGAAGAGAATGCTACATCAGTATTGATATTACCATTACGATTTTGTTGCGTCGTAAAGTCAGCTCTGAATGCTATATTTCATGCGTGCAGTCCAAATTAGTTTACGTTTTATCGCTGTACCATTCTGCCTGCTTAGCTCACAGGAAATTAACACTGTGAAATAAAAGAAGACGTTTCGGAAACGGGAGAGATAAGAAGCAATAATGGTTACTGTTCAGCAGAGCTCACTAATCACGGCCTGACATCAGAGCGTGCTCAAGAATACAGTAAAAACTGCGTAAAACACAGGATGCTGAATTATTGCCCACGACTAATAAGAAAATCTCGCAAAAGGGCCCCGATCGTGCTCAAACTTTACACACGTGTTGGTTTGGCCACAAGGGAAACATTTGTGGTGATATTTCATTTCCCGATTCCCCCCCCCCCTGCCCCCCTTTCCAGAGGGAAATATATTACGCGTTATATTCGCACGCGATACAAGATGCGCGTTCCGGATACCATTGCTTTCACCAATATATCATTCCAATTCCATGTGTCACTTGACAAGGTTTAGGGGTATTTATTAAGACTTCTGTCTCAAAAGTCACGACTCTTGTGGCGTGTTAATTTGCGTATTACGACCGCGATGGTGAGCTGCAGCAAGTCTGGAGATCGGAGGTTCCAATCCCGGCGTTGACAATGTATTATGCTGAGTGTGGTTTTACCTCAGGTAAATGCCAGGATAGAACTTTATTTCAATTACCGGGGAACCCAACCCATTCCTCACCCTAATAGTTACAGCTTCATACACTAGTACAGTCACTACTAAAACCCAGGTTATCAAACAATATCAACACATATCCACGTACACGGGGCTGGGGACCAAAGATGCCCCAAGTTTCTAATAAGAATTGATGATATCGTGGTCATAATGTGATGGTAGTATTAATGTGTGTATTTGTATTTGCGACTGGTACTGAGATGGGAGGTGGCCATGGCCTAATTTAGGTACCATCCCCTTATTCTCCTGGAGTAAAAGTGGAAAATCACTGAAAACTACTTCTAATATGGTTGAGGTGAATATCGAACCCACTTGTGCTCAGTTTTGTCTAACGAGGCTGAGTGTACGCCATTCCAGTCCTCAGACCGGAATTCAATTTCTTGGTAGAGCTAGGAATCGACCCTGGACCTCAGGGGTGAGAGCCAAGAATGCTAGCCACTGCACCACGAGGTGATCACCAGTATATAGGTAAAAGTGATCAACCTCATCAGATGAGTTAATGCCAGACCATTGAAAGGGGGTAAAGGGGTTGAAATGAGGTGAGAGCGACCTAATACCGTTCAAGGATTTGCCTAGAGTTGAAAAAGGAATGCCACGTATAATGATTTTCAAGTTGACCAAAGGTTAGGTTCGAACCCACTCGTCTTCCGATAGAAATCCCCACGAGTAGGTACATATCACCTCGCACGTTTGTGATTGATTTAATGGATAGAGTTCAGGAACTGATTTGCTTTGCTCTTGTTCGTTAGAGGTTTCACTTGGTGGAGAATTGAACATTAAGACATTTCCCTTTTATTTTATTTTATTTAATTTTGCCTAATTTTTATAATAAAGAAAGCAGTGGATATAATTGCCTACAAGTTTGAATACACATGTTTTCCATCTTCATTGGCCTATATCGTAGGCTATGCTAATTTGAGAAAGCTATCAATGGAATTATATTCTATATCGCAGGTATGTTTAGAATTTCACCTCTGTTGAAGATGGGGTTTCGTGTAATCGGACTTTCTTTTACAATCCTTGAAATTAACTCATTTCCTTGAAGGAATACAGGAAAAATGTTGTGACTGTTTCTATTGTATGCCAGAATATAGAGTAGTTTAAAATTTTATTATGATCGTCTAAAATTCAGGTAATTTTTGTCATATACGGAATTTTGTAAACATAGTGTCACTAATGTTACGAGTAACCTACTTTCACTTTATCATCAGGTTCAGTGCTATCCGACTTCCACCCATCTCATGTACGAAGAAAAGCAGCTCTGAAAAACGTATGGTTGAAATGTAGCAGTAATCCCCAACTGCCCATACAACACGACTGTAATGCTAAGAAAAAGGTGATAATGAAATCCAGAAATCCTCCATGGAAACTGGGGGAGGAGATAATTTCATCACATTTCGCTGCTGACAAGACCTGGAATGAAGAATGGGCTGCATCAAACCTGGCCATCTGGCTTTAATAACTTACTGATCCTTGTAGAGCACCACCTGGTTTCAATTTACCGAGAAAGGTTTGGACATCCATAAACAAGGTCCGCGCAGTTCTCGGATGATGCAATTTCTGGCTGCAGAATTGGGAAAATACTCAAAGCCCATTCTGCGACTGTGCCAATTTACCTCAGAGTATTCAGCATGTTGCCCTCGAGTATCCATGGAGGAGATTCGGAGGAAGTATCCATGATCCACACAGTGCCACCGATGATGCTGTCAACTGGCTGAATACCCTGGACATTGTGCCGTAAAAACTGTTACAATACCTACAATCTAGTGTGTAAATATTGTATATATTTTAACTTTTTTGTTACCTGTTTGTTTTTAATTCTTTTTCGCACTGTATCCTCATTTTGGGCGGCTTCGGTGGCGTAGTTGGTAGCATGCTGAGCTTCCATGCCCAAGATCGCGGGATCAATCACGGCCGAAGTAGTTGGATGTTCTAAGAGCGTTAAAATCCCTCAGTATGCCTTCTTCTTGGAGGGTGGTCCCATGTCATAGATTTATGTCATGTAAAAGAACCTTCCACTAACTACAGTTTTTGAAGCTAAAATGTGTAGGTTAGTTTGATAACGCTATATTAGATCAAGCGTTCGCTGCCAGGTGCTGGCAGCGATGTCATATAGTTGCCAAGTCCGCAGCTTGGTGTCGTGGATGGTAGCATTTGGTAGCAAAAGTCGGAACTATTTGAAAAATTGATCGTCTGCAGTCCTTCTACTTGAATTACAGATAACAATTTACACCTGCTATCTGACAGATTCTAAACACACGGGGCTACATGAGCGCGTTGTCGCAGCCCCTAAACTAAGGAACCAACCAACCAACCTTATTTTGCTATACGAAATAAATAAATCAGGTTCAATGCAATAGATTGAATAGATGTCATTTTTAATGAAATGACATGTTGATGGTTTTGATATTTTTCATTTTTAGGGAATGAGGAAAGTCTTGCCTGAGATGCTTGTGCGAGTCCACACTCCACAAGGGTGTGGGATTCTTACTCACTAAATCGACATACCCTTCTCCTACGACGTGTGACTCCGCCCCGGAACCGCCCCCGCATCACTTCAGGGAGGCGTTGTACATGAAGCCTCTTACGCTTCTTCTTCTTCTTCTTCTTCTTCTTCTTCTTCTTCTTCTTCTTCTTCTTCTTCCTTCAATTCTTTTTCACCTTCCTGAGTGATCTCTGTTCTGATACTGTTCTCTGAGAATAAGGATGTCCGCTCCAATCTCATAGGTCACCTGTGTCAATAGGTCATTGGCAGTTTGACGCATGTGAATATTTGCCTGAAGAATCTGCATCATTTTCCAAGTTTGGCCTTTTCAAAAGATTCACGAAACACGATGCACTCTCCTGAGACAGGAACATGGTTTCGTTTTGCATCTTCAACATACTTGTCTGTACAAAGTATGCATCGTGGATTTACTTCGCAGCCTACTGCCTTATGCCCAGCTTCCCCGCACTCAAAGCAAAGCTTACTTCTATCCACCCCTTTGCAGTTTCGTGCTTGATGTCCATAAGATAGACATCGAAAGCATCGAGGCACTACGGTTCGTCTTCGTACTCTGCAGTATAACCATCCCATTTTAATTTTACCTGTCTCCAAGAGTTTTATTTATTTAATTTTATTTGTTTTATTTATTAATCAAAGCACAAACTACAGCTATGCTGGCCCTTCACGCTTGTACAAATAACAACCAAATAACAATTTAAAGTAAAATATAAAATAAATTTAACAAATCACCAAACAAAACAAGTCCAGATCAAGAGCCGGTAGTTTCCTATCCAAGAGTTTTCTATCTCTATAATGGCAAGTTTCTGCCCCCTGCTGTTCTGGTTTAGTACTGAGACTTTCCGTTCTCCACTAGGACTCCCAAGATCTCGTATTACTGCTTCCTCCACATCTACAACAATGATGACACTGTCCATGTCCAGGATTTCTAGTGTAGTACGAGAGATCAAAGCCTTCACACTTCACCATCCTCTCCAAGGGCATCTCGAAGAGATTTATTGAAATTGTCTCTGTTCTTGATTTGTGTGGCTTTATTGAATTCGAGAAGAATTGCATCAGCTGTAGGTTTTAGGTTTGACCCTATTCCCGTCTTCCGGCTTTACCTTGCACCGAATATTCTTCAAAACATCCGCAATGGTCTTGCCATTCATAGGCTTGGTGAGTACAGCTTCTGGGCGGCTTCTTAATATTATGTGATTCCGTCTCGCATACAATTTTGAATCTTCAGTAACTGGAACCTCTGTTGTTCTGCGATCAAATCCATCAGGCTTGGATGGAATATCTTCAATCTTCTTCTCTCTTCTTCTTAGGTAGAACCTGTACCCATTCCTCCTTATCTTCAATTATATTTGCCTTAATGATAACTTATCATGGGCAGTTCAATCTTCTCTGTAACAGGTGAATCATTTTACAGAATCTCCCCAGTTCTCTTCCAAGATGTCCTGTAGGTTGCTCCTGCATCTAGAGCTTCCTCCAGTTTCCTCAAACCATGCTGAATTTCCAACTTCAGATTGTTTTGTTGGATTGTCAGGATTGATGATGTTGATAATGATAATGCTCATGATTCTGTCTATTGTTTTTTAAGGGCAAAAAACAAGGTTATTTGCCCGTGACGTAATGGAAAACTGGTATACATACATACATACATACTGAACCCGAGGAGGTTATGCTGACTGGAATTGAACGTGGTTCTCAGAGACTGTGATCTCAGTATAAAGGTTCCACCAGGGAACGAACCAGAGATCTGTAGGAGGCAGTTTCTTGGTAAAAACCCCTCGAAAGAAGTGTATATTTAATCACTGGTGTGATTTTGGTGCAATGACATTATTTATTAAAATAATGCAGGGAATAATGAGCAGATTACAGCATTATTAGACTACTTGGTGTAGGCTATACGAGGCTTGAAGCACGGAGAGGACAGAGTTGACATTTTACAAATTAGCCCAGAATTGTGGGTGGGCCCAGTGGAGCCATGTCCATCTCTGTGACCCCATTCTGTCGTCTAGAGCAGGGGGGAGGCCTGAATAATGACCCAGTTATTCCCCGACGGAGAATAGATTTGAGTAGTGGGAGGAGAGATGCCCAGGAAAATCATTGATTACTCGTGATTGGAGCAACGAATTGAGATGAGAGTTGCTCACAGATGAATCTTTTGGCAGGAGGCTAATTTTAGAGCCTTTTACCTGCGAAATTGGGGCATATTTAACGAAGTGCGGAAGGACTGTAAAACGACCATTGTGCGCGGATAGATGTGAGAATGTTGCCGGGGAATACCCGTCAGATAGCGTCCCACGCTATGGAGAAAGGAATTAATATTAATTAATTGGACGAGCGATTCCTTTGCACGCAGATAGTTTTGGAATCTGTGAAGAAAGAGGAACCCAATGATCATGGTTTGGAGACCAGATTCACGCTGTGAGAGGAGCCAAGATTTCGCGGGAAGATGTCGCCCTACTTTCCGTGAGAATCTGATATAAGGGAGTAGACCCTTGGAGGAGCGCTCTGTCTCAACCCAGTCTCTCTCAGTTGAAGCTCAGTCTACGCGCAGTTCACGTGCAGTTTGCACCCAGTTACAGCCCAAGTAGCAGTCTTACGCAGTCTTCACGACGTTAGAAGTTACTCAGTGGCAGCACAGTTGCAGTAAGTTGCAATCAGTATGCAGCAAGTACGAGGGCAGTACGAGACAGCATGTAAGCAGTATACAGCAGGCTTCAAGTAAGGTACGAGCAGTCTTCAAGTGAATCTTCAGTCAGGTACAGCCACTTCGAAGCAAGTTCGTCAAGGCAGAACGCATGGCGGTTCTAATCATAATAGACGCCGAACAAAGACTGGTACATGTAAATGAAGTATTTTATAAGCTTGTATGAATAATAGTCGTGCTATAGGCATAATCAGCAGTACGAACTATGCCGTGTTCAGTTACGAAGCACCGTGTAGGCTAACGGCAGAACTATTGTAAATAATTATTTGTGTAAAGTATTGGACAGTGTTAAGCGCAATGTGTATAGTATTGACTGATCGGATATGTGTAAATACGATGGTATGCGCTAAATGAAACTCTATGACGTGTTTGGTAATGTCATGAGAGTACCAGATGATAAAACTCAGGACGGGAGCTAGCATATTTATGCAGCGCAGGACGCTTACTGTAGGAGTAAGAATAATAAAAACTGTTGGTGAATTCCGAAAGCAGGCAAATCAGACTTTCAATCAGGAGTTGATCGGAGCACGGGAGATGCTGTCGACACCTGCAATTTCGATCTTTGCTAGGGAATTTCAGCATTGAAAAGTGTATAAAGTGACGTGTGTTAAGTGTACAACATATGTAAAATATCCTTTAAAGTAGTGATTAGATAAGTGTTTCACATGTTTGGGAGCAATAGCTTCCTGAGAGTTATGCAACGTGTCGTGTTGTTGATGAAAATTATGTGTTATAAAATGTGTGTTTGCAAGATGAATATGTCGCGTTAAACCTGCTAATGGCAGGCGACATGGAGAAATATGATTGGTCGGAGCCACCATAGACGCCTATAGAAATGTAAGTACCCCACAAGTTATGATTATGTAGAAATATGGGCCATTGCATGTTGTGATTCAGTAAAGATGCCAGTAAAAATCAGTTTAGGAGGCAGATCCTCCATGTTTAATCATTATTGTGTTAATTTTTATAGAGTTGAGATGTTAATTTGCATCATTAAGTGGAGTAACTATTCCCACTATGAATTAAGAATGGCAATCAGTTATGTAAAGGTGACGAACGCGATTGTTCGGATTTTAAGACGTTTAGCTATGTCGGATTTTTGGTAAAGTTATGTAATAAGAATAATAAAGTAATGATTTTGGTCATTTATGTCAGTGAGATTAATAAGAATAATAAAGTAATGATTTTGGTCATTTATGTCAGTGAGATTAATGGTAATAATAATAATGAATATTAAAAGTATGAATGAACACATCAGGAAACAAATAAATGTTGTAAGCGAGAGATTTACGCTAATTGCAAGACTTATCAATCTAAGCAGTAAGATGATACAGTAAGATTACGTTACAGTAATTAAGGAAAGAAGTTTTATATCAGAATATTGCATATATTCATTAATGATGCCAGGCATGAAAGAGCTTTTAGTGAATTGAATTTGCAGCTTATATGAGAAGCTTATAGAGTAAATTGTTAGATTTCTCTTAATACTATAGGTCGGAGGTCGTAGCATTGAGTAAGGGGCCAGATGGTCTATTCTACGTATGAAATCTCCTATGTCATGGGCATAAGTGGAGATATAATTTTATGCCAGAGTTGTAGTGTGTACCCTAGCTCTGAGGAAGGATATGAAAGTGTTCCGGGTTGGGATCCTGTGATAGAGACGAGGAGAACGAGGACACCTCGAAACTCTATGGTCTCCCGATAACTTATTAATGAGTTATTCCGCTTGTGGTAGCGAAACTCATGGCGACAGTTGCAGTGAGCGCCTATATTTTACTTGAGACATCGGTCACCCGTCAGACTAATGCATTACGAACCCCGAACCTTCATGTTGAATGGACCCGTGTGAGGCCAGTAATTATTATATCCTCTGTGTAGGAGTAATTAAAAAGCTCATTCAATACCTGTTTGCATAATAGTCAATTAAGATCCTTTGGGATATGTGTGTCGGTCAGACGACAGTATTTGTCTTGTAAATCTTTACTGCTTAGAAAGGAAAGCATTCAAAACCTTTAAGGAGGGTCGAGGTAATTGGTGGAACACCCATCCCACTTTCTATTGTGTGCGGACTCCTCTAGCCGAGGGTCTGCAGTCTAAACTCGAACCGTCAAGGCAAGTTGAAAGGGACAGATTTTCGACCCTGGTAAATGACATATAATGAAAGATTGTTATGTTGAGTAATGTAGCCATGTGGTTTAGGAACACATGGATAATTATAGATTATCCTGATGGTTCATTATTTTAGCTATCTGACGAATAGTTAGATGATGTATTTGTACTGTCACTGAAACCAAGTTTTGAAGTTAGTTACCAGATGCCAATCGCCACGAGAGCAAGGTAATCTGATTACCATCCGACACAAGCTATAACGTAACGTTTTATCTAGGAATCACATACAGCATGCAGTGGAACCATATAAATAGAGGAAGTGGAGGGGTAGCTTACATAATTAGGGAGTTGCACGTTGATTGCGGTGCAACGTCCGAATAGGTAAATGCATGCAAGCATTTGTTTGGTGAGAAGAGAAAAATCAAAACACGCACGGCACACATAATTGTTAAAACCAAGAGGTTTAAGGAATAATTAATTTGTGATATTAAAGAAGTCACATTGTATGACGGTTATGTTAATGTACAGTTTGTATTGAAGTCATAGGTGCATCAGCGCACTAGAATATCTTTATGCAGTTCACATAAGGGTACAGCTTTATGGTTTAATATGACTTTATTATGATTTCATTTTTGTTTATTTGTGGATTGTGGAAGTAAATTTTTGTTTGCTTCGTTTTTTTTTTTTTGGTTTTGGGATTGTTTTTGTGTTTGAAGCCATGATTTTTTATTTACTGAATTAAAGTTTTAGAATAGAGTTGTGCCTTGTTATTGTAGAGTTGTTACCTTATAGCCTCAAATCCAAAATATGCACTGCTCATTTGGGGGAACGGCACGCGCCTGAGACCTGATGCTAGCTGGAGACAGCTGCATATTTACCATCGAGATTACTCACATGGGTACATGGGATTTGATGTCCTATACTGTGATTTGAGCTATCGGTACAACTAAAGTCGGTCAGATTTAGTGCACACAACTCTATTAAAGTAAGAATTAACGAAGTAGGGAATGACCGCTCCTATCCTAGCTAAGTTCCGATACGTACATATAAATTTTGATAGATGTATAAGTACAGTTCTACTCCTTTGTAAGTATTTACGCTTATATTATCATGGCCCAAGCAACGTGGAGCGGTATTAATTCATTATGGAACCGCCTGCGTCAGTGCAATATGAGCGATCTTGGCATTGCACATGCATGGCATACATGAATGTACTTACTCTCACTTACTCTTATTTTTATCATGGCGCCCAGGTACGTGGAGCTTATGGGATTTAGGGAAAACCCATAGATTTTTATGGTATTTCATGGGGAAAACCATAGTAATTGTTTTGCCTCAAACTGTGTTTGAGTGATTTTTGAATTCAGTAGGCTTTTTATGTAACGCAGAATCTCTCTATTGAGAAGAGAATTGCCCAAGGGTATGAGCGCTACATACCAGATCCACAACCTACCATAATATTATCAGGTTTGTACGACTTCACAATATGTGTGCAGTGTTTGATGTTTCTCTTCGAAACGTATCCACATATTTTTCCAGGAAGCCTGCCTGCATATTTAAGTGTGTTATTGTAAAATGTCAGGTACGGAGGAAATCTTGCAGGTTATTGCAGGATTGAAACAGCATTTTGATGCTGCTAACGAGCAGAATAAACTGGAAGCCAAGGCTTTCCAGGATAGCATAAACACTCGTTTAGATGCCAATCAGGAGGCACTGAGTAATCGGTTAGATGCCAATCAGGAGGCAATTAATGCAACTCAGGTTGAAATAAACAACCGTTTAGATGCAAATAAAGCTGAATTGAGTAATCGGTTAGATAATAACCAAATTGAATTAAACAATAAGTTAAGTCAAATGCAAGAGGTAATTAAGACCGAAGTAACAGATACTGTTGTAAGCATTGTATCGGAAATGCAGGTTAAAACTGATAAACGTTTCGAGGCTATAGAAGCCAAACTTGAGGGTAATTTACAAGCGTGTAAGCATGCTCAGGAGGAAACCAACAGTAGATTAGATGCGTTGTCTAACGATATTAAGGATATTCAAATCCAAAATGAGGCGAATCTCGAACGCCAAGCGAAACAGTTCGCAGAGTTTACAAGAACGGTAGACCAGAGATTAGAGGAGAACGACTCCAAATGGGACCAGAAATTGAAAAGCTATGCTAGAGCAATTAACGGTGACCTCAAGAAACAGGACCAGAATATATTAGGTCAATGCCAGGAAATAGGCGAAATTAAGGCCATCGCTTATGAAAATAAGGAGCTGGTAAGCAACGTGAAAAGTCAGATGGGCAAAGTTAATCAAGAACTGGACCAAGTTCAAAGTGACATTGGCATAGTTAACAAAAGGCAAGAGGAGAATAGAGGTGAGATCACCAAGGTCCGGAATGAATTGTCTAAAGTCAATGGACACATTCAAGATGAAATTAAAGGGTTAAGAGAAGAACTCGAAATAAGAGAAGGCCAGAAAACAGAGGCAAGCGACAAGACCCTTGCTCAAATTAAAGAAGATGTAGAGGATGAAATATCCCATATCAAACAAAGTCTGAAAGAAGACAAGGTGAAAATATTTCAAGTAGCCGAGGAAAACCGAGATAGGCTTACAAGAATAGAGAAAGAAGTCATTACTCGCCTAGAAAGAGCAGAGATGCGCCACAATCAAATGGAGACTAGGATAATAGCACAGGAGGAAAAGATTCTGAAAGATCCTAAGTCAAGTGAAGGCAGCATGGAGGATATGAGGAAAACAAGGTGGGCAGACTTGGAAACCCAACCTATGAGCAGGAATGCTACAGGCCCAGGGGAAAGTCCTTATATGACGCCAGGTGTACCAATTGCGGCATCGACGCCACATGAAAATGCTATGCACACCCAGGTGATAAACGTCATTAGGGCAAGCGAAGAAAAACCAAGGAAATTTTCAGGTAGCCACTGTAGTATGACACCAAAATATTGGTTAAAGGAAGTGACTGAATATCTAAATGATGCACGAATACCGCAGGAGCGTAGGCTACGTGCTATAGAGAAATTAACAGAGGGGGAGTGCGCATTATGGTTTCGCAGCTTCCGTTACACTTTTGATACTGTTGAGGAGTTCCGTGAGGCATTCTTGAAGAGATATTGGGACGCCGCGACTCAACAGAATTTACGGTTGGATTTATATGCAAAGAAATACAGTACTAATAATCCAACAAAGTACGCAGAATTTTTCATATCGCAGATGTGTCGCTTTAAAGAGCTGGATCAAAAACCGAGCGAACTGGAGCTATGTATTGCTATCGCCAAACAGCTTCCATACGAGATCCAAAGGCTACTAATCTCGGCTAATGCGAAAACTGCTATGGAAATGGAGACAGTTCTAAGGCAACTGGACCTCACCACAGCAAATACAATGCGTCAGAGTCGAACCGTGGAACAAGTCCACGTGACCAACACACAGACTGACCAACAGCAAGCTCCAAGGAACAACAAAGCCACGAGCACAGAAACATTAGATTCCTATGGACGGCAATGGGAACAGGAACCCAGAAGATGGCAGTCAAAGTTCAAAGGAAATGCTAATAGAGGAGGAAGAGGTCGAAGTTCGTGGAATAAGCAGAATAACAGGGGCAAACCGTACCATAACAATGGAGGTAATAATGGCCAAGAAGGCAATAATAGAAATTGGAGACCCCAAGAAAGAAGAAGTAACTTCGATGACGAGGTAGAAGAACGATACCATGCTTCTTTGCGATACCTCGAAGAAAGGGGAGATGAGCCCCAGAAACAACAAGTTCGATGGCAAGAAGTCATGCAGAACAGGACATCGCCAGACAGATATGGAGATGGAGCTAAGAGTTTGGAACTACAGCGCAGCGAACAGGAGAGAAGAAACTCCAAGGGGGCGGGCGCTGAAGAAAAAAAAACGCCAAAATTAGAAGAGTTTGAGACTGATGGATGGAAGTCTATTAACATCATCAATTGGATAGCCAAACCAGAAGAACTGATTGAGGATACAGGAGGACCATAGGTCATGGTCAAGAGAGAATTGCCTATTATAATTGTAAGAGTGGCAGGATTAAAAATCAGAAGTCTGCTAGACACAGGATCAACAGTGAGCCTCATGACACAAGCTCTATATAATGAAATAGCCCGGAGAGAGAACATTTTGAAAATACCGATCTCTAGTGTCAAGATAAAAGGGGTAATTCCAGACCGAACAATGATATGTAAATACCAGGTATTCCTAGATTTACAGATAGGAGGCTCTATTTTCTCACAGAGTTTTCTGTTAGTAAACAAATTGCCTTATAACCTACTTATTGGGGCAGAGTTTATAAGGGAATACAGAGTGATAATCGACCTAGCACAGGACAGGGTTATGTTCCATGTGAATGAAGAAGCTGAAGGCTTAGAGGTCGCACTCAATGAGATTGAACCAGGATCAAGTGAACAAGTATGGCATACATACAGAGATGTGGCTGAGGAGGGAGTGTTAGCTATTGAGCAGTTAGAAGAGGAGCTTAAAACACTAGCCACAGACTTGGAAAACGATCTGGAACCCAAATTGGAAGAATATATTTCGGAAAAGCTAGAAGAAGCGAAAATTGGGCTAAAAGAGAAGGAAAATTTAAAGCAGTTATTACTGGAACAGAAGGAAGTCTTTGATTCGAGACCTGGTCGGATAAAGAACTTCACTTATGCTTTTCAAGTCAGTGATTGGACACCATTTAGGCAGAAACCCTACCCTATAGCTGAAAAGCATTATGCTAAAGTGAAAGAGGCAATTCAGGAGATGTTGGAGGCCGGTGTTATTGAGAAGACACCTACGCCTTATGTAAGTCCATTGGTAATTGTACCAAAGACAGACGGATCTGTCAGAGTCTGCCTGGACCTGAGACGCTTAAATTTGCGAGTTATTCCGGAATTTGACCAAGTGCCACCTATTAAAGAGATCCTCAGGAAGTTTAAAGGGAAAACCATATTCACAAACTTGGATATCACATCCAGTTTCCACCATCTTGAATTAGAGAAGAAAACTAGTCTGTTGACAGGATTTATGTTTGATCAACATACATTCACATTTTTAAGGCTACCTTTTGGGTTGAAAACAGCTGGTTCAGCCCTGATAAGAGCGTTGGATCGCAATCTATCAGATGAGGTTAAAGAGAGTACCATCAGATATGTAGACGACATTCTACTCACATCAGAATCTCTGGAGGAGCACATGAGAGACCTGAAGAAGTTGCTAGATGACCTTCGAGAAGCTAACTTTAAGGTTAATATCAAGAAATCGCACTTCTGTCAGAGGGAAGTTAAATTCCTAGGGCATGTTATTGATGCAAATGGAGTAAAGCCTAACCCAGATAAATTGGAGGTAATTCGAAATTTCCCTCGACCCACGAAAGTAAAGCACGTCCGACAGTATTTGGGAGTAATTGGATTCTTTTCGAACCACTGCCCAAACTATACTGCGACAGTAGCACCCCTGCAGGACCTATTGAAGAAAGGCGGCAGATGGAATTGGACGGAGCAATGTCAGGAAGCATTCGTGAGGTCAAAACAAATGCTTTTGGAATATGTGAAGCTGGGATACCCGGATTATACCCAGAAGTTCATCATACAGACGGATGCATCACTTATTGGGATCGGAGCGATGCTATTCCAGGAAAATGTTGACCAGCCTGAGAAGAAAATTTTTATCGCCTTTATAAGCAGGAGACTGAAAGCCCATGAGAAAAACTACACGATCACAGAGATAGAGTTGCTCGCGATTTTGTACGCGTTGCAATCTTGGCACAAACTCGTGTATGGCTTCCGAATAGTCCTCAGAACAGACCATAAAGCTTTAACATTTTTGTTAAAGACAGATTTGTCTAGCCAGAGATTGACAAGATGGTCCCTGTATATCCAGCAATTTAATGTGGAAATTGAATATTGTCCAGGGAAAGAGAATGTAATACCGGACATATTAAGTCGTTACCCTAGAGAAGAGGAAGCGCTAGCGGTCCAGATTGAGAATCGAGATCAGAAGACGTTGGATGACTTAAGGAATCTTACCAACCTACAACGCGAAGACCCATGGTTGAAGATGATGATCGATTACTTTGAGGGACGCTTAGCAAGGGGAACTGCGGTATACAGAGAGGCGGAGGCATTGGCAACAGAGTATGTATGGTATAATCAGATATTACACAAGTGGGACGATGTAGATCATACACGTCAAAGGATTGTAATTCCTGCATCTTTGCAGAGAAGATTGGTATTGCTAGCCCACAGAGCATTTGGACATCCGGGGATAGATAAACTCTGTGCTCTGTTGAAGGAAGCATTTACTTGGCCAAAATTGAGAGAAACGGTGAGAAATACTATTAGGACATGCGATCTATGCCAAAGGGTTAAGCCAAATCCCTTTTTAATGAGGCAACGACCTATTCCGTTGTTACCGGAGAAGCCAAGACAGCTATTGAGTATAGACAACTTTGGACCGTTGCCTAGAGCACGTAGAGGCAATAGACACATTTTTGTAGCCATGGATGTATTTTCGAAAATGGTGGCGTTATGCCCCATACAAAAGACAAGTTCAAAACAGGTCTTGAAGCGCCTGAAAGAGAGAGTTATTCCGATTCTTGGGAAGCCGGATAACATTCTCTCGGACCACGGAAGTTGCTTTACAAGTGCAGAATTTCGTCGAGAACTGGAAACTCTAGGAATTAGGCAGATTTTATCTACCATTCGCCATCCTGAGGCAAGTCCAGTTGAAAGAGTAATGAGAGAGATCCAGAAATACATGAAGATCTACTGCTCTGAGGAGAATTGGCGTTGGATAGAATTTCTAGAAGTAATTGAATACTGTATAAATAACACTGTACATGAGGCGACAGGTCAGGTTCCCGTGACTCTACATCTGGATCAAAGACCAGAGAGACCGTGGACTGGTGTTATTCCATTGCCAGTAGATGCACAGCCAGGTAGAGAATTGAGGATCCAACGAACCTTTGAATATCTCAAAGCACAGGCGGAGAGACGTCAGAGAAGAAATCGTGCGAAGAGGTATCATAGACCGCTTCTCGTGGGAGAGAAAGTTTTAATTAAGAAACCCGCCAGTTCAGATCCAGAGGCACGCAAGTATAAAAAGTTCAATTTTTCTTATCACGGCCCGTTCGAGGTGATAAGAGACCTCCAGAACAACGCATACAGGTTAAGGCATCTAGAAAATGGACACGAGGTCGTTATGAACGTAGCCAACTTAAAAGTTTATTACTCGCCAGAAGAATTCGACGAACAAGAAGAAGTATTGGTAACGCACACCCAACTCAACGTGGCGAGCGAAGTCAGTCAAGCAGTCAGACCTGAAAGTTGGAACGGCAAGATGGGACGAGAAGCAGACAGTTTACCCAGTGTAAGCGAAGAGAAGAAAGAATGCCAGTGTCTGCGAGAATTCTATGAAGAAATGGTCAGAGTGGCGAGAGAGGTTGAGGCCATAAACGCGACCCTCCGCATGGAGAATGAACAGCTTAGGAAGAAGGCCGAGTGTGGAAGGGGGAACGGTACTAACCTACTCGCAGCCAGACGAGGTGAAGGACCCCAGATGTAAACACCGACAGTGGTAGACAGTCAGCTGGTTACTTATAGAAAGCCACTTGCAATTGACTTTTATAAGTTTCGCAAGGGGAATATGAACCCGAGGAGGTTATGCTGACTGGAATTGAACGTGGTTCTCAGAGACTGTGATCTCAGTATAAAGGTTCCACCAGGGAACGAACCAGAGATCTGTAGGAGGCAGTTTCTTGGTAAAAACCCCTCGAAAGAAGTGTATATTTAATCACTGGTGTGATTTTGGTGCAATGACATTATTTATTAAAATAATGCAGGGAATAATGAGCAGATTACAGCATTATTAGACTACTTGGTGTAGGCTATACGAGGCTTGAAGCACGGAGAGGACAGAGTTGACATTTTACAAATTAGCCCAGAATTGTGGGTGGGGCCCAGTGGAGCCATGTCCATCTCTGTGACCCCATTCTGTCGTCTAGAGCAGGGGGGAGGCCTGAATAATGACCCAGTTATTACCCGACGGAGAATAGATTTGAGTAGTGGGAGGAGAGATGCCCAGGAAAATCATTGATTACTCGTGATTGGAGCAACGAATTGAGATGAGAGTTGCTCACAGATGAATCTTTTGGCAGGAGGCTAATTTTAGAGCCTTTTACCTGCGAAATTGGGGCATATTTAACGAAGTGCGGAAGGACTGTAAAACGACCATTGTGCGCGGATAGATGTGAGAATGTTGCCGGGGAATACCCGTAAGATAGCGTCCCACGCTATGGAGAAAGGAATTAATATTAATTAATTGGACGAGCGATTCCTTTGCACGCAGATAGTTTTGGAATCTGTGAAGAAAGAGGAACCCAATGATCATGGTTTGGAGACCAGATTCACGCTGTGAGAGGAGCCAAGATTTCGCGGGAAGATGTCGCCCTACTTTCCGTGAGAATCTGATATAAGGGAGTAGACCCTTGGAGGAGCGCTCTGTCTCAACCCAGTCTCTCTCAGTTGAAGCTCAGTCTACGCGCAGTTCACGTGCAGTTTGCACCCAGTTACAGCCCAAGTAGCAGTCTTACGCAGTCTTCACGACGTTAGAAGTTACTCAGTGGCAGCACAGTTGCAGTAAGTTGCAATCAGTATGCAGCAAGTACGAGGGCAGTACGAGACAGCATGTAAGCAGTATACAGCAGGCTTCAAGTAAGGTACGAGCAGTCTTCAAGTGAATCTTCAGTCAGGTACAGCCACTTCGAAGCAAGTTCGTCAAGGCAGAACGCATGGCGGTTCTAATCATAATAGACGCCGAACAAAGACTGGTACATGTAAATGAAGTATTTTATAAGCTTGTATGAATAATAGTCGTGCTATAGGCATAATCAGCAGTACGAACTATGCCGTGTTCAGTTACGAAGCACCGTGTAGGCTAACGGCAGAACTATTGTAAATAATTATTTGTGTAAAGTATTGGACAGTGTTAAGCGCAATGTGTATAGTATTGACTGATCGGATATGTGTAAATACGATGGTATGCGCTAAATGAAACTCTATGACGTGTTTGGTAATGTCATGAGAGTACCAGATGATAAAACTCAGGACGGGAGCTAGCATATTTATGCAGCGCAGGACGCTTACTGTAGGAGTAAGAATAATAAAAACTGTTGGTGAATTCCGAAAGCAGGCAAATCAGACTTTCAATCAGGAGTTGATCGGAGCACGGGAGATGCTGTCGACACCTGCAATTTCGATCTTTGCTAGGGAATTTCAGCATTGAAAAGTGTATAAAGTGACGTGTGTTAAGTGTACAACATATGTAAAATATCCTTTAAAGTAGTGATTAGATAAGTGTTTCACATGTTTGGGAGCAATAGCTTCCTGAGAGTTATGCAACGTGTCGTGTTGTTGATGAAAATTATGTGTTATAAAATGTGTGTTTGCAAGATGAATATGTCGCGTTAAACCTGCTAATGGCAGGCGACATGGAGAAATATGATTGGTCGGAGCCACCATAGACGCCTATAGAAATGTAAGTACCCCACAAGTTATGATTATGTAGAAATATGGGCCATTGCATGTTGTGATTCAGTAAAGATGCCAGTAAAAATCAGTTTAGGAGGCAGATCCTCCATGTTTAATCATTATTGTGTTAATTTTTATAGAGTTGAGATGTTAATTTGCATCATTAAGTGGAGTAACTATTCCCACTATGAATTAAGAATGGCAATCAGTTATGTAAAGGTGACGAACGCGATTGTTCGGATTTTAAGACGTTTAGCTATGTCGGATTTTTGGTAAAGTTATGTAATAAGAATAATAAAGTAATGATTTTGGTCATTTATGTCAGTGAGATTAATAAGAATAATAAAGTAATGATTTTGGTCATTTATGTCAGTGAGATTAATGGTAATAATAATAATGAATATTAAAAGTATGAATGAACACATCAGGAAACAAATAAATGTTGTAAGCGAGAGATTTACGCTAATTGCAAGACTTATCAATCTAAGCAGTAAGATGATACAGTAAGATTACGTTACAGTAATTAAGGAAAGAAGTTTTATATCAGAATATTGCATATATTCATTAATGATGCCAGGCATGAAAGAGCTTTTAGTGAATTGAATTTGCAGCTTATATGAGAAGCTTATAGAGTAAATTGTTAGATTTCTCTTAATACTATAGGTCGGAGGTCGTAGCATTGAGTAAGGGGCCAGATGGTCTATTCTACGTATGAAATCTCCTATGTCATGGGCATAAGTGGAGATATAATTTTATGCCAGAGTTGTAGTGTGTACCCTAGCTCTGAGGAAGGATATGAAAGTGTTCCGGGTTGGGATCCTGTGATAGAGACGAGGAGAACGAGGACACCTCGAAACTCTATGGTCTCCCGAGAATTTATTAATGAGTTATTCCGCTTGTGGTAGCGAAACTCATGGCGACAGCTGCAGTGAGTGCCTATATTTTACTTGAGACATCGGTCACCCGTCAGACTAATGCATTACGAACCCCGAACCTTCATGTTGAATGGACCCGTGTGAGGCCAGTAATTATTATATCCTCTGTGTAGGAGTAATTAAAAAGCTCATTCAATACCTGTTTGCATAATAGTCAATTAAGATCCTTTGGGATATGTGTGTCGGTCAGACGACAGTATTTGTCTTGTAAATCTTTACTGCTTAGAAAGGAAAGCATTCAAAACCTTTAAGGAGGGTCGAGGTAATTGGTGGAACACCCATCCCACTTTCTATTGTGTGCGGACTCCTCTAGCCGAGGGTCTGCAGTCTAAACTCGAACCGTCAAGGCAAGTTGAAAGGGACAGATTTTCGACCCTGGTAAATGACATATAATGAAAGATTGTTATGTTGAGTAATGTAGCCATGTGGTTTAGGAACACATGGATAATTATAGATTATCCTGATGGTTCATTATTTTAGCTATCTGACGAATAGTTAGATGATGTATTTGTACTGTCACTGAAACCAAGTTTTGAAGTTAGTTACCAGATGCCAATCGCCACGAGAGCAAGGTAATCTGATTACCATCCGACACAAGCTATAACGTAACGTTTTATCTAGGAATCACATACAGCATGCAGTGGAACCATATAAATAGAGGAAGTGGAGGGGTAGCTTACATAATTAGGGAGTTGCACGTTGATTGCGGTGCAACGTCCGAATAGGTAAATGCATGCAAGCATTTGTTTGGTGAGAAGAGAAAAATCAAAACACGCACGGCACACATAATTGTTAAAACCAAGAGGTTTAAGGAATAATTAATTTGTGATATTAAAGAAGTCACATTGTATGACGGTTATGTTAATGTACAGTTTGTATTGAAGTCGTAGGTGCATCAGCGCACTAGAATATCTTTATGTAGTTCACATAAGGGTACAGCTTTATGGTTTAATATGACTTTATTATGATTTCATTTTTGTTTATTTGTGGATTGTGGAAGTAAATTTTTGTTTGCTTCGTTTTTTTTTTGGTTTTGGGATTGTTTTTGTGTTTGAAGCCATGATTTTTTATTTACTGAATTAAAGTTTTAGAATAGAGTTGTGCCTTGTTATTGTAGAGTTGTTACCTTATAGCCTCAAATCCAAAATATGCACTGCTCATTTGGGGGAACGGCACGCGCCTGAGACCTGATGCTAGCTGGAGGCAGCTGCATATTTACCAATCGAGATTACTCACATGGGTACAATACATACATACATACATACATACATACATACATACATACATACAGTATATGGCCAGATTTCTGTGATAATTCCTAGATTTCTTGTATTTATTTGTTATTAACTTGGTTCTTCAATACACAAGATTTTAGTTAAAGAAAGATGATTAACTCTCTTCCATATTTGTTGGCATTTTTGTAATGTGCTTGGAGTTACTCAGCTGGTTTTGGTGAGCGATTATAGTGGGACCTGAGTGTTTCAGTGAGTCTTTTGCTTTTGTAAGTTTTTGATTAGAGCTGTATTGTAGATAAGAGTGAATTTGTGGTTGCTCTTTGCTAAAAATCCTTTCTTTTACACTGCTCTTAGTTATTGGTTCATTCAACATAATCTTCATTGTGGTGGAAAATTTAATAAATAATTAACTCTGGAACAGAGCCTCTGTGTTCGTTTAACTTATACAATGCGGTCCTTTACAAACAGAAATAATCCAACAATTAGGCAAGTACAGTATGAAATGTCTGTGGAATAGATCAAGAAAATAATAAGAAATGGGGATAAAGTAGGATATCAGAGGGTAGAGAAATGCAGAACACGAAGAAAATCATCTCCACAAACATGTACCGGTACTTGATTAGGCCAGATACTGTACATATATGCGTACGAAGGCTGGTTGCGTGGTGCAGTGGTATCGTTTCCACCTGTTTTACTCCGAGTTGCAAGATCCAATCCCGCGGACTAAATAGCGATTTGCGTGTGTTTAAACGTGAGGGAGCCGTGTTACTGGTTTTTTAAAGATCACTTTCGGGGCATATTTCCGTTATGCCGGTGGCTCTAAAGTCACAGTAATGAAAAGGGATGTAGAATCCAAAACATTATTACATACAGAGAAACAACATACATGCGTGAGGGGCGACTTTTATAGAAAGGCTTCCAAGCAAGGACGCTATCGTATTGGGAATCGAACGTATTACTTTTGATTCCATGTCTGCAGCTCAGATCAAGGAATTGAATTACAGCACTTCCTCCATTGAACGGCGTCTCTGTATGCTGAAGAGGGAGAGATTGTTTGTTTTATTTACCTCGTTTTCTGAGTGCAACGAGTGAAGGAGTTTTTCTAAGAATAGAATTGAGGCGAAGCTCGGCAAGCGGTGAGAGGAACACTTCAATTAATCCACTTGCTAGGCTGTGTGTGAGGGTGTGGTGACGCTATTGACTGTCTGCCTGCCTTTACTTCCGACTGTGCATGGGCGTTTCCTCAACTCCACACTGAATGGTGTTCTTTCCACTAATATAGTGGTATATGCTTGACACTTCTAAATACTGTATATAACAAGAGCGCTCGGTGTAAACTTAATATTTTAAGACGGGATTTTTAAATAGTAAGTCGTGCACTACGACCGCGATCTTGGTGCAGAGATCGGAGGATTGAATCCCGGTGTTTGCAGATGCTATCACTAGTGTGATTTGTCTCTAGGATCCACACTCCCTGTTGTAAAATGCCAGAATAGTACATTATTTCACCAATAGGATCACATGCTCCATTCCCTAATATAATAATGATGACAGTTAAACACATTACTATTGTCATAACACATGTTGTCAGGAAAATTAAATTCAAACCCAAGTTCACCGGTCTGATTACCAAGATATTCCAACCCCTAAAATGAATTAACAAGAAGAAGAACATTTTCAACAAGATTGACGTATAATTTTGGATTCTGCTTTAGGAATATTTATGAATTCTATAGATTGTCTCTTTGGGTATGTATTTTAGTTTTTTGAATAACTCTCGTTGAGTTCGGTTCCGGAACATTCTAGAACTCTCTCTCTCAGTAGGTGTCAAATAGTACACTTTATCATTATTGTCGTTTACAATGTCAAGTTATATCTCCCCAAGCCTGAAGAATATTTCTGTCTCGGCGTCAAATGATTAGCCTTCATTTCAATCCTTCTATGCCTCATACGTCTATGGGTTTCAATGTCCATTTTAACTGCTATGGATTTGGAAACGCACAGGTACCAGAATTTTGCCCGGCAGAACTTATTTAATATGCCCGCAAATCTTCCGACAAGAAGCTGTCGTAGTTATTGCACATTTTAGATTTGATTGCCGCTGAGCGTGGCTGCGCCAGTGTTTGTTGTTTATTGTAGCAGCTGTCCCGCGGGACGAAGCGGGGAACACAGCGATGACAAGAGTTCATTCTGCACATAACACAAGCAGCATTGCGCGTCAGAGGAGCTCATGTCATCACGGACAGTCAAATGATAACTGAGGCTACTGGAGATGAGTCATATCCTACTCGCGCACGCAACTGTACCTGTCAACGAGGCAGGCTGACGTGTGACACAAGTAAACAAGGAATATATCCCATCTCGCCCGCCGGCAATCAATTCGTGAAAGGGTAATACACACTCATATTGGGTGTTGTAGGTTAACGCTTAAATGCCATCTAGGATAATTCTTTTTCATCGAAGCGCGGTTTTACATATCATGAGTTTGTTGGTAGTAATCTCTATATACAGGGTTATTCACCTAAGATGTTACTCTCCAATATCTTCTAAACCGTTCAAAATATCAATATTCTGTTTTCACTTTTGGGAATGGTGCTAAAGGGCTCATACATTAACTTATACTCTTTTTTCCTTTCTGTGTGAATAGCTGAGATAATGGTACCAACTTAGTTTTTCTTAATGGAACTATACTATTTTTTGCATACAGGGTAAATGATTTCACTGGGACATATTCAACTGTGTTATTATTTCCCAAATCGGACGAGTACTTTTTGAGAAATCGAGGATTTGAAAATTGTGCTATGCCCCGCCTTCTTTCGGTGACGCGTTGTGTGAGAAAGAATGGCTAGTACATAGCTTGTTGGTGCACTTAAATAGCGTCACAGGTGTAGTCTGTTTCAAAACAAAATGAATATCCTGTAATCAGAATCGTAGTCGTTATTATCGGACTTTGGTATTTTGGGAAATGTAGATAAGTGATGCAAAGAAACAGAAAAATGAAGTTTCATTGTTTGTTGTCTAATAAATTCTTCCGCCACTTGATGTTTGGAATAATGGGACGATTTAACAGATGATGGCATACATTGTTTTTAATTTCCTGTAACATGTAGAATAAAAAGGGTTATTCACCTAAGATGTTACACGGAAATAATGTCTAAACCATTAAATATATCGGTATTCTGTTTTCATATGCGTTAATGATACCCAGGGGATGGAAAATAATGTGCTACTTGTTCTCATTGGGTAAGTAATAACCGAGATATTGATACTATCTCCATATTTTGAATGGAATGGCACAAATTCATACGACTGGTCTAAATGTTCAACTGCGTACAAGTTTAAGTATGTAAGTATTTTCAAAATCGAACAGTTACTTTTTGAGATATCAATAACAACAACATAAGCTGTTGTGCATGCCGCATCAGACAGCGTGCAATCGGGCAAGCAGGTTCCTGGGTGTGATGCCAGCCACAGAACGGATGGATACCAGGCATGTACTGTAAACTATCGTACGCATAATGTGATGTACCGTAACATACCCTGGGTGTGCTACGTTATTGAATGACTGGCGAACTCACCACACACACCCAAGCAAACGGGGCTACCTGACCACGCTATCAAAGCCCCGGAACTGAAATACTGTAACAACAAACAATCACTCTTCTCCGTACCCCGTCGACTTTCTTAATCACGTGTAGCGGCTTGGATTCTTAGCTGTCACTGTGGTGGTCCGAGTTCAATTCCCGGCTCTGATAAGCAATTATAAATCTGGTCGGAGGGCTAGAACGTGGTACACTCCACTTCGTTAGGGAAAATGAGAAGAGGTGGGTTCGATACCCATCTCAGATATCCTGGAAGTGTTCCGTGGTTTCCCACTGCTACTCCAGGCAAATTTCGGGAGGGTTCCTAACTGACGACAACGGCCACTTCCGTCCCAATTCCTAACCTAAATTATGAATACAGTACACCACTACAGACACCACAATAACACAGGTTATCAGACACTTTCTAACATAAATACAGTACACACACACCCCCAACCACATGGGGCTACATGACCACGATGTCCAAGCGCCGGAAATAAAATAACAACAACTATTCTCTGTACCCCTTCCAGTGTTTTAGTCATGTATGTCTGGAGAGGTCGCCTCCTTAGTGTAGTGGTCAGCGTGCTTAACTGTCACCCTGGAGGTCCGAGGTTCGATTCTTGGCTCTGCCTCGATCAAGTGGTCAAGCTGTTGGCCTCTCACCCAGGTGGACTGAGTTCAATTCCCGATCAATGCATGTGAGATTATCGAAGTGAAATGCCATGTCCTGTGGTTCGGATTCCACGTAAGAAGGAGGTCCCGTTGCTCATAATCGCAAGATTCACGGTCACGTAAAACTACAATCTTCCTTCCTTCATTTAATGGTTTGGACATTATTTCCATGTAACATCTTAGGTGAATAACCATATTTATTAGCTTACTTTCGATTTTTGTTAAAAATGAAAGTAGGCTTATGAGATCAACACAGGGCGAAAAACGTGTGTCTGTCTGTGTGTGTGTGTGTGTGTGTGAGAGTGTATGTACTATGAATGTCTGTCCCCCCCCCCCTATCAATTCGAACACGGTAAACGTGAATTGAACGAAATTTGGTACAAAGGTAGCACTAGCAAAGGACACCTCAGTGTCATGTTTTATATCGCCGCCATCTTGACGGAAACGTAATGGCGGCCACACAAATGTTCAAAGCTTAAATCAAATTACGACTAACCTAATCGTCCGATCTTTACCAAATTTTGCAACAAAATACCTTTATGGGGGGAGTATCCTTTGACCAAACTAATAGGTCATCGGCCTAATAGTTTGCGGATGGCGGCCATCTTTGTGTGAAAATCGATTCCCCCTATCAATTCGAACACGGTAAACGTGAATTGAACGAAATTTGGTACAGAGGTAGTACTAGCAAAGGGCACCTCAGTGTCATGTTTTATATCGCCGCCATCTTGACGGATACGTAATGGCGGCCTCACAAATGTTAAAAGCTTAAATCAAATTACGACTAACCAAATCATCCGATCTCTACCACATTTTGCAACAACATACCATTATGAAGGAAGCATCCTTTGATCAAATTAATAGGTCATTAGCCTAATAGTTTGCGGATGGTGGCCATATTTGTGTAAAAATCGATTCCCCCTATTAATTCAAACACGGTGAAACCGAATGGAACGAAATTTGGTACAGAGGTAGCACTAGCAAAGGGCACTTCAGTGCCATGCCTTATATCACCCGCCATCATGACAGAAACGTAATGGCGGCCACCAAATGTTCGTAGCTTAAATCAAATTACGACTAACATAATGATCCGATCTATACCAAATTTTGCAATAACATACCCTTATGGAGGGAGCATCCTTTGGCCAATCTAACAGGTCATTAGCCTAATACTTTGCGGATGGCGGCCATCTTTGTGTCAATATCGATTCCCCGTATTAATTCGAACACGGTGAAACCGAATGGAACGAAATTTGGTACAGAGGTAGCACTAGCAAGGGGCTCCTCAGTGTCATGTTTTATATCGCCGCCATCTTGACGGAAACGTAATGGCGGCCACACAATTGTTCAAGCTTAAATCAAATTACGATTAACCTAATCATCTGATCTCTACCAAATTTTGCAACAACATAACTTTATGGAGGGAGCATCCTTTGACCAAAATAATAGGTCATTCGCCTAATATTTTGCGGATGGCAGCCATCTTTGTGTGAAAATCGATTTCCCCTATCAATTCGAACACGGTGAAACCGAATGGAACGAAATTTGGTACAGAGGTAGCACTAGCAAAGGGCACCTCAGTGTCATGTTTTATATCACCGCCATCTTGACGGAAACGTAATCGCGGCCACCCAAATGTTAAAAGCTAAAATGTAACTACGACCAACCTAATAATCTAGTCTCTACCAAATTTTGCAACAACATATCTTTATGTGGGAAGCATATTCTGACCAAACTCCAAGATCATCAACCCAATAATTTGCAGATGATGGCCAAGTATGTGTGCAAATCGATTCCCCCTATCAATTCAAACACGGTGAAACCGAATTGAACGAAATTTGGTACAGATGTAGCACTAGCAAAGGGCACCTCATATTCATGTTTAATATCCGTATAGCAAGTTGTAGATCAACAAGCTACTACTACACCAACATTCAATTAAACTCCTTGAAAAGGACAAAGAGCTATAACAATACCCATGCATTTAAGAGAAAGTAGGCTATATGTTCTCTACTGAACATCTTGTTCTACATGTTATAGGAAATTAAAAACAATGTACGCCATCATCTGTTAAATCGTCTCATTATTCCAAACATCAAGTGACGGAAGAATTTATTAGACAACAAGTAATGAAACGTCAATTTTCTATTTCTTTTCATCACTTATCTACATTTCCCAAAATACCAAAGTCCGATAATAACGACTACGATTCTGATTACAGGATATTCATTTTGTTTTGAAACAGACTACACCTGTGACGCTACTTAAGTGCACCAACAAGCTATGTACTAGCCATTCACTCTCACACAACGCGTCACCGAAAGAAGGCGGGGCCTAGCACAATTTTTAAATCCTCGATATCTCAAAAAGTACTCCTCCGATTTGGGAAATAATAACAACGTTGAATATGTCGCAGTGAAATCTTTTACCCCGCATGCAAAAAAAAGTATAGTTCCATTAAGAAAAACTAAGTTGGTACTAATATCTCAGCTATTCACACAGAAAGGAAAACAGAGTATAAGTTAATGTATGAGAGACCCTTAGCACTATTCCCAAAAGTGAAAACAGAATATTGATATTTTGAACGGTTTAGAAGATATTGGCGAGTAACATCTTAGGTGAATAACCCTGTATATAAAAATGAAAGTTTGTCTGTTTTTTCTGAATTTCCACGGAAGTTTGAGTTATTTACGTGTTTCAGACTGGTTTATGACGGTTGCGCGCAAAAACAAACTTTTTGTCTGTCTGTCTGTCCGTCTCTCCGCCTGTCTGTCTGTCTGTCTGTCTGTGTACTATTTTGCACGCGCATCACTTGAGAACGGCTGAGTGGATCAACGTAAAATTTGGTACAGAAGTCCATCAGAGGCACAAAAGTAATCATTGATGTAACTCTTCCCCATACCTCTCATAAAAGAGGGCCTACCCCCTTAAAATGCATGCTGTAATGGGCGTAGAAAGACGAGACAAAGCTAATTTTCAGCGTCTCAATGTGAGAAACAAAACTCGGGAGCCCTACGGGCCCCGAAAACCACATTTTAAGGTTCTAAAACCAACAGTTTTTGAGATATACCTAAAAAACTAATTTCATTTAGCTATTGAAGGAATGCAAGCTGGTTACCATGGCAACACAATCTCAAAAGTCCATCTACTGTATTTCAGTAAGACGCAATGCCATTCCATTTATTGCATTACTGTGAACGTTCGCAAACGGCTTTAAGGTTATCACGGAACCAACTTAAGCTGTAAAATTCATCAATACGTATATAATGCGCTTAAGGGTGTGATGGTTATTATCTCCTGATGGGAGTGAATCTGCACAACAACAAGTTCCACAGTTGTACAACTATAAGTAATGGTCATTCACCTGAAGTACTATGGTGAAACCACTATAGGCATTTATACCTGGTGGGCGCCATCGTGTCTAATTACCATTAGGACATCGAAATATACCTATAATCAGACTTACCATTATGTACCTCAGCTATATAGACTCTCTTTAACTCAGCTCGTGGGGAAACATCCAGCTTCTAACCAAATGATATATACTAAGAGAGGACAGGTTCGGTATTATAGCTAATTCTAACTACAAGAATTGAACACGGAAACTGAATTTAATGAAATTGAATTTAATTATAATAAAAATATCACTTTTAAAACACATGGTAATGGAAGACGTAGACTTTACTATTAACGTGGGGGCTAAATCAAAACAAAGCGGAGACATATTACTTTAACTTATTGCAGAATTAAAATGAATTTACAGTTACTTTGCCCCAAAGAAAGATTGATTAATTTTGAAAGAAAAACAGAGAGATATGTCATAATGTCATCTACGCTCACCAGTGCTGACTTCATGGTAGGATGTGCTCAACCTCGAACAAATCTGTTGTCTTCTGTACGAGATCGCCATCATCTTCTTGAAAATTCTTGATATATAAAATTAGAGCGTTGCGTGAGATGAAGTACTAGCTTCAAGAATCCCATTTATGACAACAGCCAAAGACACAACTGTTATCATCAATATGCGTGAACGAGATATGTTACCAGCATACTGCAACTGTAATAGTTTATGGGCTCATGGATGCTCAAAAGTAGACTAGACTGACCATCAACATGATAATCGAGTCTGATTAAAGAAAAAGAATCAAATGGAGTGACTCTCCGTCCCTGGTTTGAGTCTTTTAAAACTTCTTGATATCCCTCTCTCCAGCACTCATCACACGTGGTCGTAGGCCTATCTCTTCTTGCGATGCTGTCCCCAAGTCCCCACTCCTTCAAATTGGGTTGTCGTCAACGTCCTGATTTGCTCAGGGGTAGCGTGGCTCCGATTCTGGGAATTGCAGGTCTTATAGCCAAATAAGGATATGCTGTACTGTGCCCGTTTAGACCGGAGTCCGCACGACCACATATGCATTTTACAAATAATCAGTCAGCACGAGAGTCAAAATATCCCGGAGCGCCAGATGGGTTAAAGCAAATCGCAAAAACGACATCAAATTAAAAAAATGCTTTGCTGATTTTTGGCTCAATGCAACAATAAGGATAGACGGAGATTTAATTGGGTAAGACACATCTGGTAAAATTATCTCAGTTTATTTTAAAGTTAAAATCTGACTGCAAAGATGCTCAAAGCAGCATCACTCCACGTGTGGCGATCCACACTCTTATTTACGCACAATATACAGAAATTTTCCAAACACATTTGACAATCTTTTTGGAAACACAAGTCCGATTAATAGTCCTGTGGACTGTGTTCCAAAATTATTAATATTTAATTCCAGTTCAAAGTTAATTGTCCATACTGGAAATAACGTAGATCACTGTTTGACTATTTACATGATATTAACACTCGTAGAATAAATGTTTATAGAATTTTTAAACTTTCACTTGTTTTTCCAGTTTCAAAAATATATCGTCGAAAATATTATCATCGTAGAAACACAAATTATTAACACATATTAATAACATCTGAAAAGTATTTGACCTTGAGCATAGCATCGAAGAACTGTGCGAAGCACAACAACAATTAATTGTTCTTCTGACATTAAACATTCGAGAAGTGACTCGATTATGAACTTCAAGTTCCAAACAAAATATATGATTTCTGAATCATCAACTTGATCAATAAATGGTTGAACCATTCAACTATTCAATCATCCACTTGGGATCATTATTATAAAAATATTTATATTCATGGCCATTTTTAGCAATTTTCACAACTTGCAATTCTTCGACAGAATGCGGAAATTAGAATTGTAGTTTCATAATGAATTCATTTAGTTCATGGCACTAGGATTGAAAATATCCTTCAAATTATTCGTGGTTAAAGAATTATTTTTAATTGGCAGTGGCCCATTCTACTATTTGTGTAAGAACACAATATTACAATAACAACAACGGCAAAGGTCTTCCTCTGAAGAAGAATAAACTACTATCATGACAAATCCGGGTTCTAGCAAAATCAAAGTCTAAATGGAATTCGTAAACAAGGTTGAAATAAGAACTGATGGTTTCAAGAAATAACCTTCGGGTTATTCATACGACGAAATGTGTGGCTCCACTACTCCTACTATAAACCTGAGCCATCGAACCTGCTATTTGATTGATGCTCGAAAAAACCTCTTCATTCCTGCGACTTAACATGCGCACCTGGGAATGGCATTTCAACTACTCCACACACATAAATTATCTTCCCAAAATTTATACAATAAATCAAGCCTCTGCTTGTTATCAACACTGGAAGATTAATAAACTGACAAGTTTATTTTTTTACCATTCAGTTCAACCCGTGAATTTACCATACTTATGAAAATCTTCATTTCACTTGCGAGTGTATTTACGTCATGATTTTATATAAATACAAAAATATCCTATTTGATACAAATATCATTTGCTTCCCGTTTCATGCCTCTCCGTGTTATCTGAAAAATATACTTTGTTCATATGCAAATATCAACTGTTCAACCAGAACTGACATGTTGGTTGAATGCGGGCTTGCGCTAACCACTCTCCTTCGGAAAATCTCCTGTTCCAAACTAGAAATGTTTAAACTACTTCATAGGCTCTTTCTCAATACATATGATTATTAGAAAAATATAATATCCAAGAATTATTTAGAAAAATTATGACAATTATTATTATTATTATTATTAGTGGATTATTATTATTATTTATATCATTTTAAATATGTTTAATTATCATCTCATTATGTGAGAATCCACATGTTCGAACCTTCGAATATGGAAAAAATACCCATTCCTCAACAAAAATAAATTTAACTTTTACAGTTACATCGGGGTTTTCCGTGATTTCCTTAAAATATGAAAAATTCAAATAAATCTTCGAAATGCTCGGTCATCGATCCTAAACTGTTCTGAGTGATGAAAATGCTCAGAATAACTCTAACAAGTCTTGCGTAAATCATTGCAAGCTTTAAATACGACGAAAAAAATGTGTTGGTCATCTGCAGAAAACTAGTTTGTTCCAATTAGCTAAGCATAATATAATTCAAATGTGGCTTACATTTCTTGATGGTCTTGAAGTGTAGTAAACCTGGTCTGTACCAGATTTATCCATAGACATGCCCTATCGGACAAGCATGTATAATCCTTGTATCGGCCGCCATTGTAGACCCACAAATCGTCTAGTCAGACATAGTGGTAGTATCTTTCGACGTTTGAATAAACTGTGGTTCCATTTTAATATGGGCTTCTATCAAAGCCATAACAGTTTGTTGAAATAGGGTCAGATCTAAGTGATCTCTTCTTAGATATGTCAGTTGTAACATAACTCACTGTAATCTCATCAGTACAAGAAAAACATTGACAGTCTAAGCAATTAACGGCTGTTCTGAAGATCGTTCCCTGGGCATGGTTTATTAATATCACCATCTGCCATGCGCTAAGCAACCTGCAGTTTCCCTTGCGTAGACTAATGAACGCCACCGTTATAGACTAGTCTTCAGTGTACTGACAGATCGAAGTGGTTAACTAGTTACAAAAATGAAAACTGACTTGAAATGGATTTAAACATCCAAGTATTAAGTTACTACTGGACTGTGACAAAATACTATTTTCTAGACAGAGTCTTGCATATGTCCTTTTGGAAATATAAATATTTCCACCAATGTCTGTAGAAATCAATCACCTCAGTGATTCTCCTCACCAGAAACTTACTAAGTTTCAACTCGAAGCGCAGCACTTTTCGTGACTATCACGATTTGAAAAGAACTTCTGCGTAGATACGGCAACCATGTGCCTTGGCTCAGCGTAGACGCAACTTGCTTGCCAAGTGCTTGTGTTAGAATGAGCTGACCATGCCTGCTCCAGCTGGCTTTTATTCAAAACGGCCAGGGTCACGCGTCATCGCCTGATATCTAGAAATCCTCATATCTCTTGAATCCCTGGTCCGATTTACTTGATATTAATTGCATTCTCTTTCATTTGGCCGTGCCAGTAATCTGATCCCAGTCTCAAGTCTCTACTCCATGGTTAACTATTTAATCAATAAATAGCCTCCACCTCTGCTGTTACTCGCTACGTCACTTGACATCCAACTATCGGTAAAATTCTTCTAAATGCTTCTCGAAGCAATGTAGCGCGATATTCAAATATCTCAACTTTCAAAAGCGGCTACAGCCTTTCCCTTGATATCTAGGTGTCTGAAACTTGGAATACCCATTCCTAGAGTTGGGCACATCCACCCCACACCTAGCAAAAAATAAAAATTGAAAAATTTTTATTTTTCCTATCTACACATTAAATCATCTGGTTCTTGAATAATAGATCTTCAAATTCGATGCATTATAAGTTCCCACGATGTTACCAGTTCGTGTATTGGCTACTTCATAGCTTCCATTATTGTTTACTTCCACAATATTCAAAATCTTCAATTTCACCAGGCTTAATATCAAAAATATCGTGATACTCTTCCAAAATTTTCCCCAGCTCTGGGGACTCCTTCTCAGTGTAGACTTCTCTTCCTTCAGCTTCATGAAAAATCAGAGACCATTGAGCATCTCCCTCGATGTCTTCTTCTTCTTTTCCCTCGAAGTTTATCTCTTCGGTATTCTTGTATTTAATCGTCTCTGTCTTCATATCTATCACTGCTTGATATTTCTGAATGAAATCTGCTCCCAATATCATGTCAAAAGCCATGTCCTTCATTACAACAAATACATGTCGGAAATCATGTCCTCCAATCGTAATACATAAGTATAATTGTGTTTTACACAGAGATATTTTATTGGGTATTATTCCTTGGATCTTAATTCCTGATACTGGAATTTCCTCTAAATTCTCTTTGAGCTTCCACAGAATATAAAGCTTCTCACTCACCAGACAAAGCATAGCCCCAGTATCGATCAAAGTATCGACAGGCATACCCATTTCATTTCGTTCGTCATTCTGTTGAATTAAGTCATCATCCTCTGCTTGCCATTTAATAATTCTGGAAGTGAAAGTATTCAAAATTCTATCTTCTACTGTGAATTCGAAGTTTTTTTTTTTCATTACTATTCCCCCGGGATTGTTGTGTTCCCGATGGACCTGGATCATTGGGCCTCTGCTCCAAAAACTGCAAGTTATCTTGGTGTCTTGCTTCCAAATTTTTCCTCGTCTCCTTGTTAAACTCTTCATTGGTCTGACGAGTATCTACATTCCCTCTGTTATTGTAGTTATTTCTACCATAGGATCTCCTTTCCTGGTACCTTCCTTGAGTATCACGTGGTCTTCTCCATCGAGTATTGTATCGATTACCACCATCCGGTCTCGCATATGGCTTGTAACTGTATCTGTTACTGTACTGGTTCCATCCTCTCTTATTTGAATCTTCCCTCGGCGATTTCTCTTCTCGCTCCTCTCGAATCTCTCGAGGTGTCTCAGAATAACTATCAGCCATAACAGCATACACAGCGTTGTTTTTCTTTGCTCCCTTCTGATGGAAGAATTGTGCGTTTGTATGATCCAGCTTCTGTAATACTTCATCAAATTGTTCCATATTATAGATATCAGCTGCGATCAAAGTCCTCTGGACGTCTGCTGGAAATTGACGTATCAATGCAGTAATCAACTCGTTATCTGGCATCGGCGGATCTAAATGTTGGAGTTTAGACAGCTGTCCAGAAAAGTACGTAGAGTATCGAGTAGGTTGTGACGTCGAGAATCTCTTCGAATATAACTCTGCTCTGACTTGCTGTTGGGTTTCCGGGGACCAAAACTTCTTCAATAGCCCACGAGAAAATTCCTCAAAAGTGGTTAGAGTGGATCTAAATGCTCTAAACCAAAGAAGTGCAGGACCTTCCAAGAACTTCCCTATCACTCGGATCTGTCTTTCTTTAGGGATCTTAGAATCTTTCTGCTTCTCTCAAAAATTCCACGGGTGTTACAGAATCTCGCCCTGAAAATTTAGAAGGCTTATCTTCTATATTCTTAAATACAGTTATGGGGTTGGATTGAAATACTGTCCTGACCTCATCCTGTCTATCAGTCTCTCTAGCTGCTCCTAGATTTATCTGTATCTGTTCCTTTCCCCTTACATTTGGCATTTTTAACAGATGATCAGACTGTTTCTCATCCTTGATTTGACTTTTCATAGCCTCAAGTTCCTTCTGTTTTTCTTCTGCCATCTTCTTAATTGCTTCAGTTTCTTTACAATTGTCTTTAACATCAATGGATATCTGGTTCATAACAGCTTCATGACTTTTCAATGACCCTGTCATATCTGATATGTCCTTCTGAGATGCTTGGATATCTTTGGCAATTACTTCAATATGGGATGACAAAGATTCCCTAATCTCCTTGATTCCCTCTTGGTTCTCCAGCTTGAGTGTGTCTTTAATTTCATTGACAACTGTGGTTTTGATTTCAGTTTGCAACTCACTAATCACACCTTCTCTTATTTCTCCCATGACAAGTTCTTTGAATTGTTCCGTTAAACGTTGAACAACTAGAATTCCCATCTCGTTACTCTCCTTCTTCACTCTGACTTCCAGGTTGACCATGTCTTCACCAACTTTCCTAAGACCATGTTCTATCCTATCAGCTAAGCTTTGGGATCGAAGATCGGCATCGCGAAATTTATCGTCCATTAAACTAGCGTTAGTAGCTAATGAAGTTTCGAGCTAATGTGTTTTATCGCATAATTTATTCATTTTACTCTCAAGTGTCATTTTCAAAATTTCAGAATTCTCTTTAAATTTACTTTCCATTGAATTAAATTTACTGTTTAAATTTTCCTTTAAGTTATCTTTTAACCTGCTTTCCAACAAATCGGAATTTTCTTTGAGTTTATCCTCTAAACTTTCTTTTAAGTTACCTTTTAACCTGCTTTCTAAAGAATCAGAATTTTCTTTAAGTTTATTTTCCAAAGAATCAGAATTTTCTCTAAGTTTATTTTCCAAAGAATCAGAATTTTCTTTAAGTTTATTTTCTAAAGAATCAGAATTTTCTTTCAAGTTATCTTTTAACCTGCTTTCTAAAGAATCAGAATTTTCTTTAAGTTTCTTTTCCAAAGCCTCAGTATTTTCTTTCATAATGGCTGCTACACGCAGTCCAGCCTCTTTCGAACTCTCCTCCAAACTCCTCATCATCCTCATCATTTCTTCCATAATTTCAATTATTATTCAAAACTTAGGGGTATACAACAGTGGCAAACACAAGCTTATAACTAGAACAAGAAATATGAATAGCTAATTGGAACACTATAATAAAATGAGATTTGTCCTAATGTCGACGTGATGGAAAAACAAAATTCTCTACTTTTACGAATTACATTTACCACAATATCACAAGAAAATATGCAAGTTCTCAAATATCCTCCACCTGGATTCTAATAATGTGTATGTCCAGTCATCGAACGTTTACTACTGAATTTACTTGACGCCCTAATGGTTAAGCCATTATCAAAAATAATCAAACCCATTCTAATTATTAACTAGTTAAATTTTTAATTTTCCCCACTAATTGGGTTTCCTACTAATTTATTCATCCAAACCAGACATCTCTCAACTCCCAAAATATTTCTATAAAAATTATCACAATTTCAAATCGGCATGCGATTGACCATGTCTAAATCGGGACCCACGTTCGAAGCCATTTCTCTCTCTATCTTATTTTATGTGCCCGTTTAGACCGGAGTCCGCACGACCACATATGCATTTTACAAATAATCAGTCAGCACGAGAGTCAAAATATCCCGGAGCGCCAGATGGGTTAAAGCAAATCGCAAAAACGACATCAAATTTAAAAAATGCTTTGCTGATTTTTGGCTCAATGCAACAATAAGGATAGACGGAGATTTAATTGGGTAAGACACATCTGGTAAAATTATCTCAGTTTATTTTAAAGTTAAAATCTGACTGCAAAGATGCTCAAAGCAGCATCACTCCACGTGTGGCGATCCACACTCTTATTTACACACAATATACAGAAATTTTCCAAACACATTTGACAATCTTTTTGGAAACACAAGTCCGATTAATAGTCCTGTGGACTGTGTTTCAAAATTATTAATATTTAATTCCAGTTCAAAGTTAATTGTCCATACTGGAAATAACGTAGATCACTGTTTGACTATTTACATGATATTAACACTCGTAGAATAAATGTTTATAGAATTTTTAAACTTTCACTTGTTTTTCCAGTTTCAAAAATATATCGTCGAAAATATTATCATCGTAGAAACACAAATTATTAACACATATTAATAACATCTGAAAAGTATTTGACCTTGAGCATAGCATCGAAGAACTGTGCGAAGCACAACAACAATTAATTGTTCTTCTGACATTAAACATTCGAGAAGTGACTCGATTATGAACTTCAAGCAAGTTCCAAACAAAATATATGATTTCTGAATCATCAACTTGATCAATAAATGGTTGAACCATTCAACTATTCAATTATCCACTTGGGATCATTATTATAAAAATATTTATATTCATGGCCATTTTTAGCAATTTTTACAACTTGCAATTCTTCGACAGAATGCGGAAATTAGAATTGTAGTTTCATAATGAATTCATTTAGTTCATGGCACTAGGATTGAAAATATCCTTCAAATTATTCGTGGTTAAAGAATTATTTTTAATTGACAGGGGACCCATTCTACTATTTGTGTAAGAACACAATATTACAATAACAACAACGGCAAAGGTCTTCCTCTGAAGAAGAATAAACTACTATCATGACAAATCCGGGTTCTAGCAAAATCAAAGTCTAAATGGAATTCGTAAACAAGGTTGAAATAAGAACTGATGGTTTCAAGAAATAACCTTCGGGTTATTCATACGACGAAATGTGTGGCTCCACTACTCCTACTATAAACCTGAGCCATCGAACCTGCTATTTGATTGATGCTCGAAAAAACCTCTTCATTCCTGCGACTTAACATGCGCACCTGGGAATGGCATTTCAACTACTCCACACACATAAATTATCTTCCCAAAATTTATACAATAAATCAAGCCTCTGCTTGTTATCAACACTGGAAGATTAATAAACTGACAAGTTTATTTTATTTTACCATTCAGTTCAACCCGTGAATTTACCATACTTATGAAAATCTTCATTTCACTTTCGAGTGTATTTACGTCATGATTTTATATAAATACAAAAATATCCTATTTGATACAAATATCATTTGCTTCCCGTTTCATGCCTCTCCGTGTTATCTGAAAAATATACTTTGCTCATATGCAAATATCAACTGTTCAACCAGAACTGACATGTTGGTTGAATGCGGGCTTGCGCTAACCACTCTCCTTCGGAAAATCTCCTGTTCCAAACTAGAAATGTTTAAACTACTTCATAGGCTCTTTCTCAATACATATGATTATTAGAAAAATATAATATCCAAGAATTATTTAGAAAAATTATGACAATTATTATTATTATTATTAGTGGATTATTATTATTATTTATATCATTTTAAATATGTTTAATTATCATCTCATTATGTGAGAATCCACATGTTCGAACCTTCGAATATGGAAAAAATATCCATTCCTCAACAAAAATAAATTTAACTTTTACAGTTACATCGGGGTTTTCCGTGATTTCCTTAAAATATGAAAAATTCAAATAAATCTTCGAAATGCTCGGTCATCGATCCTAAACTGTTCTGAGTGCTGAAAATGCTCAGAATAACTCTAACAAGTCTTGCGTAAATCATTGCAAGCTTTAAATACGACGAAAAAAATGTGTTGGTCATCTGCAGAAAACTAGTTTGTTCCAATTAGCTAAGCATAATATAATTCAAATGTGGCTTACATTTCTTGATGGTCTTGAAGTGTAGTAAACCTGGTCTGTACCAGATTTATCCATAGACATGCCCTATCGGACAAGCATGTATAATCCTTGTATCGGCCGCCATTGTAGACCCACAAATCATCTAGTCAGACATAGTGGTAGTATCTTTCGACGTTTGAATAAACTGTGGTTCCATTTTAATATGGGCTTCTATCAAAGCCATAACAGTTTGTTGAAATAGGGTCAGATCTAAGTGATCTCTTCTTAGATATGTCAGTTGTAACATAACTCACTGTAATCTCATCAGTACAAGAAAAACATTGACTGTCTAAGCAATTAACGGCTGTTCTGAAGATCGTTCCCTGGGCATGGTTTATTAATATCACCATCTGCCATGCGCTAAGCAACCTGCAGTTTCCCTTGCGTAGACTAATGAATGCCACCGTTATAGACTAGTCTTCAGTGTACTGACAGATCGAAGTGGTTAACTAGTTACAAAAATGAAAACTGACTTGAAATGGATTTAAACATCCAAGTATTAAGTTACTACTGGACTGTGACAAAATACTATTTTCTAGACAGAGTCTAGCATATGTCCTTTTGGAAATATAAATATTTCCACCAATGTCTGTAGAAATCAATCACCTCAGTGATTCTCCTCACCAGAAACTTACTAAGTTTCAACTCGAAGCGCAGCACTTTTCGTGACTATCACGATTTGAAAAGAACTTCTGCGTAGATACGGCAACCATGTGCCTTGGCTCAGCGTAGACGCAACTTGCTTGCCAAGTGCTTGTGTTAGAATGAGCTGACCATGCCTGCTCCAGCTGGCTTTTATTCAAAACGGTCAGGGTCACGCGTCATCGCCTGATATCTAGAAATCCTCATATCGCTTGAATCCCTGGTCCGATTTACTTGATATTAATTGCATTCTCTTTCATTTGGCCGTGCCAGTAATCTGATCCCAGTCTCAAGTCTCTACTCCATGGTTAACTATTTAATCAATAAATAGCCTCCACCTCTGCTGTTACTCGCTACGTCACTTGACATCCAACTATCGGTAAAATTCTTCTAAATGCTTCTCGAAGCAATGTAGCGCGATATTCAAATATCTCAACTTTCAAAAGCGGCTACAGCCTTTCCCTTGATATCTAGGTGTCTGAAACTTGGAATACCCATTCCTAGAGTTGGGCACAGTACGTCGAAAGCCTAGTTTCTCTTGTCCTCAGTAAGCTTGACCTCACATGAACCAAGTTCGTGGAAAAGCGCTTCAGAGAGGCGTCAGTCCTTGTCTGCTCCAATTCTGGGAGAGCGCCCCGCTGTTCATATGGTCGAGAATAACTTGAGTTGCGACATCTACTCTGCCTGGCTAAATGACTTAAAATCTCGGCTTCCTGCTCAATCTAGCCCTCGCATTAAATTTATAGTATTCGTATATCGAAAATCTTCAATTAGCTCCAATTGAATATAAACACAATAAAATACCCTCTCCTTCCATAAAACTTGATATCAAAAATCATTACAATGAAAAGTTAAAATTAAAATTACGTGGGTGGTTATTATGTATCCCAACGTTCATGAATGTTGATTAAAATATCATATCACAGCTCCAACTATGGAAATATCCCATTCGCCCCAGTTTATCGTGCGAATTTGCTAGGTAAAATCGATACGATAAAGACACATCATCAAAAAAAAAAAAAAAACAACAAGTAATACATACATATATATATATATATATATATATATATATATATATATATAACACTTCTAAAAAAAACATATAAATCACCCTTAAATACAAATTCCCCTCTCCTTGGTCCTTCATATCAGTGTTTGTTCATTGATCTGGCACATCGTGCCTATACAAGTTTTTTTTAACAGTTTGCGGTATATGCCACTAGTTATAAAAATATGTTGATAGATCCTAAGAAAACACTGCACACGGGATACTTCTTGTGTTGCCTTCATACTATCGCATGATAGGTTTATTCTCCGTTTTCTGCGGTTTCCTTCACTCCCTACGTGAAAAATTGATTGAGACTTCTTGGAAATTCACTCAATACAAGTGTTATAAATCTCACTTCCCCAGAATTCAAATCATTATGCTTTATACCAACACGAGATCACACTGTAACTTTACGTTACGACACTTTCACACGTCCGGTGAAACGTTTCTGACCCCATGCCAAATTCTCTGTAAAGAATTTACATACAATGTACTACTGAAAGAAAATACAAAATATAGAAGTATCTCTAATCCGATTAATATTTCTGTGCATGTTATATCAACAAAGTATCCCTTTAAATATATCTCGTGTCACATCACCTGTTGTGTACACTTCAGAAATACCCGTATCTCAGTGCTGGACTACCAATTAGTCCATCTCTTTAAATGTTTACTTCTTCCTAAATTCAGGTCAACAGCCGTACGCTAAATATGACCTACATTATGTACACCGTTACCTTTGCTCCTGTCTCTTATCTGATTGAGACAAACACCTTCGTCCTGCCTTGTCTGACCAGAGCTAATTCTGTGTTCTCCAACACGCTCTTGCATTCACAGCTCTGACGTCACCTTACCTGATTCAGAATGTCTGTCACACGTAAACTGTATATTATTAATATTTCATAAAAAAAATAAAACTTACCAAATTTTACACTTCTGTAGAAAGTACACCATCTCTCATATCCTTATGATATGTATCTCCTCAGACTATTGATATTGTACGTTCCGTATAGTTGTATACCTTCCTCGTTTAAAGAACATATGCCGTATTGCCAATCCTCTTAGACACTATAAATGGGCCCGAAAATAAAAGAAAGAACTTAGACATTACTTTTTCTAATGAGTTCGATTGTTTCATGTCCCTAAGTAAGACACGGTTTCCCGGGTTGAAAAGATCGAATTTGGTTTGCTTTTGTTGGCGAATTCTTTTAGCTGCTGACTTTTTCAAATTCCTTTTTGCCAACTGGACATAAAAGTCCACCCCCGGTTGTTTTCCCACAGTTAAACCCAAACTTCTCGCTAATTCATTTTGGGGCTTCCTACCATAATGAATTTCAAACGGTGTAAGACGAGTACTTTCATGCTGAACGGAATTCAACCAGGACTCAACCTTTGACAGTTGTGAGACCCAGGAAATGTGCCGATCGTGCACCAATACGCGAAATCTCCTTCATCGGACGTTCTGATAAATTCCCTTGAGGATATCGAACAGATGAATGAACATGTGTGATACCGACTTGCTCCATGCTGGTTTTCCAGTATTTTGAAGTAAACTGCGGCCCGCTATCAGACAAAACTCTGAGAGGAACACCAAACTCAGGTGTATATTTATCAATGATCAGTCGACTACATGCTTTTCCCGTGGCCTTCCTTAATGCATAGAGTTTGACGAATTTACTGAATGCGTCAATCAGTACAAAAATGTACTCGTAGCCAAACTGACCTTTCACTACAGGACCAAATAGATCAACACAAACTAGTTCGCCGGGACTACTTGTGATGACTGCCTGCATTTGCCCACGCAAATATATAACTGGAAATTTACTTCTCTGACAAGGTCACACTTAGCGAGAATCTTCCTAATATCCCTTCCCATCTTTTCCCAAACAAAGTCATGGCAAATTTCGTAATATACCTTGTTAGCGCCAAAGTGGCCTAACTCCTAGTGAATGAACCAAACCAGTTCTTCCCTTAATGAGGTAGGTACACATATTGCCCAGTGATCTTCCTTATACTTGCGTGCAAGAAAGCCGTCCTGCATTCTATATGTAAACCTGCCCACTTTTACTGTAGCTGAATCACCTACCTCAAACCTGGCCAAAGGTTCCCGCAATACAACATCTTCTCTCTGCTCTACTAACATATTCTTAAGTGCTTCAAGTGGCTGCTTGTTACTGGGATCAATACAAGCACACATTAAAATACTTTGATCAGCCTTCAATACCGGTCCCTCCTTGCTTAAAGATGCATCACGAGATAACATATCAGCCAAGATGTTATCCTTGCCTTTAATATGCTTCACCTCGAAGTCATATTCTTGAAGAGCCAAAATCCACCTACTTACCCTATTTGAGCTCAACTTGCAAGTTCTAATGAATACTAATGCGTGATGATCCGTATGTACCTCAAACTTACTTCCCAGCACATCCATCCTAAATTTGCTGAGACTGAACACAATGCCTAAGAGTTCCAATTCAGTTATGGTATTCCTTTTCTCGGCAGCTGACAAACCACGTGATGCTAAGGATACAATCCTTAGGTCTCCTTCCTCATCTCTTTGACATAGCACTCCTGCTATACCAATATGAGATGCGTCTGTCATAAGGACGTACTCCCTGTCCCATAGTGGATAGCGCAGTAATGCTGCCTTCTCAAATCCACGGTTCAGCGCCTGGAATGCCGCGGCATGAGATTCATCCCAAAGCCATCTAGTACCTGCTTTCAACAACTCTCTGAATGGGTCTACCAGACATGCATATTTCACAACGAAACAACGGAAAAAATTACAAGAGCCAAGCACCGCTTTCAATTCCGTAACGTTCCTTGGAGCGCTAGTGTTCAATATTTTCTGTACCCTACTTACCTCTGGCGTGACCCCCAATCGTGATACTTTATGATCCAGAAAAGTGACCTCCTGCTTGCAAAATTCTGACTTGGACAGCTTCAGGGTGAAACCTGCCTTGTCTATCTTCTTAAAAACATAATCTAAATGACCCAAGTGTTGCTCATAAGTTCTGGAACTTATGACCATATCATCAATATAAATCGTAACGAACTCCCCTGTGTCCCTGCCTAGTGCAATGTTAAGTGCCCTTATAAGAGCTGCAGAACTACTCTTTAAACCATAGGGTACCCTTTGAAATTGAAAAAGATTATACTGGTGACTAAATGCCGTGAAGGGCCCATCTTCCTTCCTCAGCGGAATCTGCCCAAAACTAGAGCTGGGATCCACACACGTAAACCACTGCTTACCTTCAAAACTCTGCATTGATTCCTCAATAGATAAAGCTCTCAACTGGTCAAAACTGATATGTGAGTTGAGAGTGCGTGCATCAAGACAAATCCTGACTTTCCCGTCAGCCTTGGGAACTGTAATAAGTGAATTTAAGTACTGGCTCTTAGAGTATTCAATTATGCCATCTTCTAGCATCTGATCTATTTGCTGTTGAACTGCCTCTTGATACCGAAAAGGAATGGGATATCTATGTCCAACGAACACAGAATAATTATGCACGTTGAACGTATGTGTGTAACAATTGGCCTTGCCAATTCTCTCCTCAAAAATCCTCTTGTTGTCAAGCAACACCTTATAAAGTTGAACACTTCGTTGCTCTCCTAACTCATCACTAAATGCTGCAACCCGTAAGGAATCTTCTAAAGACCTGTACGTTTGCACATTACCCACAAAAATAATGGTACAGGTTCTATACCCGTAGATACCTGACCGACCTCCTCGACACTACTGGCCGACACCACCGTACTCAACGTACACACCTCTGACGTCACTCCACACTGTTTACCTGGGTTGTTAAACGGTATAATTATTTCCTTTTTGTTCCAATTCATCATAACACACTCTTGTTCATAGCATAATTGAGCTGAATATCTACTAAGCCAATCTGAACCAACGATCAGTTCATATACTAGGTTCGGTATAATTAAACAGGCCAGCCTCTCAATGTGACCGTCAATTTCTAATTCAACCAGTACTTGTTTAGAAATTAAATGGGAACTCTTCCCAACAGCAGTAATAACATAAGTAGATTTAATGGGCATCTCCTCAAAAATGGTACCTCTCTCCTTCATTTTAGAATAAAACATGGCACTCAAAGAACTCCGTGCGCATCCTGAATCAAATAATGCAAAAACGGACGCCCCAGACACATAGACATTGGCCACAGGATATAAAATTTTACACTCACTTACTTCCTGAACATCTGTTAACTCCCTTAGTAAATCACTTTTCACGTCTAGGTCATAAGTATCAGCAATTAAAGTACTAATTGGGTAACCACCGACTGTAATGTTGACCCGTCATAACAGCCCGGCTCTAGTTTAAAGAACCTGTACTGGTACCAGCTCCATTGTTTAACGCGCTGTTGACCTGAATTTCGCTAGCATTAGTGCTACTACCATTGTTACCACCATTGATGTTGTTCTGGTCATTTCTGTTAAAACCTCTGTTACCTTGGTTATGGTTGGAATTATTGTAGTTTCCAGACCTTTGGCTACCATTCTAACCATTGTTGTTACCTGATCCATTGCCCCTGTTTTGGTAATTATTATTATTATTACCTCGGTTCTGGTAACCCTGATTGTTACCGTTATTATTTCTATTCTGGTAACCCTGATTATGAATATTATTACCCCTGTTCTGGTAATTATGATTGTTAATATTATTACCCCTGTCTTGGTAATGATTATTACCGCCACTGTTCATGCTCTGACCCTCCTGATTCCTAATATCTTGTCCCTGATTACTATTTACTCTCTGGTAATTAGCAACAATGCTTTCCTCACCGCTAATCCTGCCTAGAGCCTCAAACGTGCCTAGCAGTTTCTCCATCTCTGGGATCGTGTTCACTCTCTGAATGCAAGCCGCTTCCTTTATTCTGTATGGGAAGTGTCTCAAAAGCTTCCTAACTACATCTTTTTCTTGGGTAAGGCCATCCAAATATTTGCAGATCAGTACCTGCCCTAAGAAATACTCCGTCATACTATTGTTTTCTTTAGGATTGCATTTTCCACACACTACCGCTTCTCGATGTCTCGATTCAATCTCTTCACTCCAATACTTATTACAAAACCTTTCCCTGAATTCACCTAAGTTCTGTAACGTATCTTTGTACACGGTAAACCAACTTTTTGTCTCCCCGACTAATGCCTGATCCAGTATCTCCACTACGTAGCCCCATTCAATTAATCCTTCTTTCAACCTCTCTTTAAATTTAATTTCGACCGCCCCCCAAATTTCCATCGGACAGCCTTGCCTATTACTAAACATTCCCAGTTCAGCTTCCTTGTAAGTGAAACCACTCACACTTCCTCCCCTATTCTGGCCTGCCTCATACCTTATCTTGTTCTTCAATCTTGTTTCCAGCTCAAGTAATCTCTTCTCTGCCTGTCTTCCTACATCCTCAACTTTTTCTTGTAGATTAACCCCCTTTAGTTCTAATTTCTCTCTCAGAGCTCCTTGCTTCTCCTGTAATTCCTGAATGTTTTCTAAATTCTGAGCGTTACTTATATCTACTTTTTTTATTCAGTTCTTCACTTAATATATCCAACTCACCACTCAATTGTTCCTTCACCTGTCTCGTTTCTACTTGCACTAATTCTTTAAAGTTATCAGCCTGGCTACTCATCCTCTCCTCTAATCTACTTTGTACTCCTTTCAATCTAGAATCTACCTCTATCCTTATTTCCGTAGACTTCTCCTCTAATTGAATCCTAATTTCTTCCTTCACTCCTACAATACTAGTCTTAACCTTAGCGCATTCCTCACTCAGCTGTTCATTAGTTTTAGTTACAGAATCCAATTTTTTATTTATCTCAGCAATTTTTCCGCTAGTCTCTGCATTAATCCTATCCAGTTTACAATTAATTTCTTTATTATTATTATTTTCCATTTTAACATTAGTCGCTTCTAATTAAGAATTAGTCGCTTCTAATTTAGAATTAGTAGCATCCAATTTATTATTAATTTCAATATTATTAGTTTTCATCTCCTCCTTAGTAGCGTCCAATTTGGAATTGATTTGCATAAGTATCGCCATCATCTTCTCATTACAACTCTGAACACTTTCCTTATCAGCTCCACTCTTTGGAAATACCTCCGTTATTTCCATTGAGCTCGTTCACTCCGGACTGCCCTCATTAATAGCTTCCACATTCCTCTCTCTCTCCTCACCACTCGTAACCTGACCGCTTCTAAGTTTCATATTTTCCTCTTCATCCGACATTATGACACAGCACACAGAATATATATATCCCCCAAAACCACACACTGCACAGAAATAAAAAAACCTTTCCTCTCTCTATAAATACCACTGGTTTTCGGCCTCACGTTGGGCGTACAAATATGGTGGTTATTATCTCCTGATGGGAGTGAATCTGCACTACAACAAGTTCCACAGTTGGATAGCTATAAGTAATGGTCCTTCACCTGAAGAACTGTGGTGAAACCACTATAGACATTTATACCTGGTGGGCGCCATCGTGTCCAATTACCATTAGGACATCGAAATATACCTATGATCAGTCTTACCATTATTTATCTCAGCTATATAGACTCTCTTTAACTCAACTCGTGGGGAAACATCCAGCTTCTAACCAAATGATATATACTAAGAGAGGACAGGTTCGGTATTATAGCTAATTCTAACTACAAGAATTGAACACGGAAACTGAATTTAATGAAATTGAATTTAGTTATAATAAAAAGATCACTTTTAAAACACATGCTAATGGAAGACGTAGACTTTACTATTAACGTGGGGGCTAAATCAAGACAAAGCGGAGACATATTACTTTAAATTATTGCAGAATTAAAATGAATTTACAGTTACTTTGCCCCAAAGAAAGATTGATTAATTTTGAAAGAAAAACAGAGAGATATGTCATAATGTCATCTACGCTCACCAGTGCTGACTTCATGGTAGGATATGCTCATCCTCGAGCAAATCTGTTGTCTTCTGTACGAGATCGCCATCATCTTCTTGAAAATTCTTGATATGTAAAATTAGAGCGTTGCGTGAGATGAAGTACTAGCTTCAAGAATCCCATTTATGACAACAGCCAAAGACACAACTGTTATCATCAATATGCGTGAACGAGATATGTTACCAGCATACTGCAACTGTAATCGTTTATGAGCTCATGGATGCTCAAAAGTAGACTAGACTGACCATCAACATGATAATCGAGTCTGATTAAAGAAAAAGAATCAAATGGAGTGACTCTCCGTCCCTGGGTTGAGTCTTTTAAAACTTCTTGATATCCCTCTCTCCAGTACCCATCACACGTGGTCGTAGGCCAATCTCTTCTTGCGATGCTGTCCCCAAGTCTCCCACTCCATCAAATTGGGTTGTCGTCAACGTTCTGATTTGCTCAGGGGTAGCGTGGCTCCGATTCTGGGAATTGCAGGACTTATAGCCAAATAAGGATATGCTGTACGTCGAAAGCCTAGTTTCTCTTGTCCTCAGTAAGCTTGACCTCACTTGAACCAAGTTCGTGGAAAAGCGCCTCAGAGAGGCGTCAGTCCTTGTCTGCTCCAATTCTGGGAAAGCTCCCCGCTGTTCATATGGTCGAGAATAACTTGAGTTGCGACATCTACTCTGCCTGGCTAAATGACTTAAAATCTCGGTTTCCTGCTCAATCTTGCCCTCGCGTTAAATTTATAGTATTCGTAGATCGAAAATCTTCCATTAGCTCCAATTGAATATAAACATAATAAAATACCCTCTCCTTCCATATAAATTGATATCAAAAATAATTGCAATGAAAAGTTAAAATTAAAATTACGTGGGTGGTTATTATGTATCCCAACGTTCATGTATGTTGATTAAAATATCATATCACAGCTCCAACTATGGAAATATTCCAAGGGATCAAGGGGTACTCTTGAATTTTTTCGCGTGGTTTACACGTACGGGTGTGGTACTAAAGGTCTATTATATCCCTATCCCTTTATTATTAAATTATTATTATGATTATTATTATATTATGGCGTACAAGGACGATCAAAACTTATTTTCAGCCCCTCAGTGGCTCGGAGGCTACTACGTTTTAAGGCTCTAAAACCACGTTTCTGAGATATTCCCAGAAAACTAATTTAATTTAATAAACTAATAAAGACCACCTCGTGGCGCAGTGGCTAGCATTGTTGGCTGTCACCCCCGAGGCACCGGGTTCGATCCCCGGCTCTGCAAGAATTTAAAAGTCTTGGTATGGTCTTGTACGGGATCTCCTAGCCTCGTGATGCAAAATGGGAACCTGCCGTATGCTATGGTCGCAGGAGGAGTGGAAAGGAACTGGCCACCCTACCACACGCTAACTCCGCCTCGGGATGCCTGGTTAGTGATCCCTTGACTTAGTCAAGGGCTCTTATTCAGGTCGCCTACGTCCCTGGAGGGGATATGGCACTCTCTTATTTTATAAACTAATAAATAGATGACGAATACAGAAGAAGACCAAATCAGGAGCTATGTAGATATACTGAGAAAATCACAGATGTGGCCAGGAAGAGACGTCTGGCTTTCTATGGACATGCCTCATGGATGAACCCAACAAGACAAACCACCCGGCTTCTCAACTACTGGGGGAAGAGAAAGAGCGTGACACCGTAGCTAACAGTAGTTAACAAGGATATCCAAGAACTGAAGATAATGAAAAGTGATATTAGAAGCCAATCACATCTCAGAAAGATACTTAAACAGAAGAGTTTTCAGGACAGACCACCCTGTAAGAAAACCGGCATCATATGGACAAAAGAGAGGAAGGAGAATCATAGCCAGAAAATGCGCGAATATTGGGCAAACATCAAGTCCCTCGCCAAGCTGAAAAGTTAAACGTCATGGTCCTTAGCTGGTCCATCCGAAAGAAGAAGAACAAGAAGAAACTAATGAAGTAATGCAAGCCGGTAACCTTGACAACAGTGTCACAATAGGTGACATCCAACTTTCCATCTTTTTCTGTAAGAAGCAATGCCACTCAATTTATTAAATTTCTGTTAAAGTTTGCAAATGGCTATAAGGTTATCGTGGAATCAAACATAGACTGTAAAATTCAACAATGCGATTAAGGGGGTCAAGGGGTACCCTAGAATTTTTACACGTGACTTACACGTGTGATATGCGATATGTTGTACAGAAGGTCTATTATATCTCCAAACAGCAACATTATTTTCCAAAAATTCCTGAATTGGTATAGTGTTTTTTGCAGTTTTTGGAAATTTGGACCATTGGAGACTAAAAATCCCGAATTTTCATGCACCACAAGCCTTTATAATTTATTAAAGGGGTCTTCCTGGGGATGAGGACTTTCCACAACGGTGAGGATCAGTTTTAATTTGACATACATTGCGTTTCATCTACGAGGTTTTCAATATTATTTTCACGTCAGGAAGTATACGTTAGGTGAATTTAGTTTCAGAGCACATTTTAACTAATCATATTTTTGTCGACAAACGGGTTCATCGTAAAGATGATTTTCTTTGATACTGAGCGGTTGATATATCTTTATGTTTATGTACGCCTATAATTCATGTTCGGGTGCTTGAAGCATCGTAAAATTAGGTATTGTAACCATGAATCAATACACCAATCATTTAGAAAACGCTTCAACGTACTTCTCATAGAAGGGTGAGTATAAAGAACAACTTTTCAAAATACATGCTAAAATAGGCGAAAAATAAAAATTATCCTAGAAGGACGACCAAAGCATATGTTGCACTTCTCAATGTGTGACACAAAACTTGGGCGTCTATAAAGGGTCCCCGAGAACCACATTTTACGGCCCTTAAATTAAGTGTCTGCGATATACCCAGAAAACTAACTTCGTTCTGATAAACTTATGAAGGAATGACAAGCCCCTAACCATTGGAACAGTATCTCAATTGATAACGTCTGGTTATTAATACCGAAGACCGATCGAAGAGCGGGTACTTCTGCTAGTAGTGAGATAATGCCCTGAACTGCTTACGATTTCATTGAAGTTTGTTCTTGTAACCATCAACTTCCAAGTGGAAAATCTTCAACATGACCAAGGCCTGTGTCAATACCGTGATTTGGATCGTTTATCAAGAAGTAAAATGGAGTTGATCCTAATCGTCCCGACTACTTTACGGAGACCAGCCACAGAGTATGGGTAAGGACTTTAAATACAGTGAACTCTATTACATTTGCGAGAATTATCCGTGTACCACTATGGTCTGTTTTTGGTCATGAGGGTTGCAATAAATGTAAACCGAAGTTAGAACTCGCATGAAGCACATATGAAATATGTAGGTCATAAACCTCATCACATGAGACAGAGCGTGAGCAGGAGATCCAGTTTTCACTGAATGACTCAGTGCTTAGGGTTTTGCGTAGAATAATAATGAAAACTGGAAGTTCCTTATTTTTCTACGTAAAACAAAGAAGGTGAAGCAATGTATAAACTTTCAATGAAGACTGTTTATTGCAATATGCAGTAGAACCCAGGTATGATATGCCCATTGAGCATGAATAAAGCTGTAGATATAGAGAATATTTTTTGTTAGTAAACTAACTTCAGCTGTTCTCTGTTTAGGTGACAGATTCACAAAATTTTCGAAATATTATAAAGCTACCATTTGAGACAATATTGTTTTTCATAAATATTTTATTGAAATAGAAAAACGTCCATACTTAAATATTTCTTAACTAAATGTTTCAACTTTCTGTACGGGAGTAGTGGATTATATAATTAAAGTATGGGATAAGAAACTTCTAAAAGCTTGAACACTCTTCCTGAAACAAGCAACAGTTTGTGCTATCAGCCTCATAGTATGATCCAGGGGTGTGATTAGCAGCTTCCCATGCCGATGGCTTGCGTTCAATTCTCAGCTCTGCTATGATTGAGTATAACCTTGGTATCATGTTTCGAATGAGGTGCACTCAGCCTGGGAAGGAATTGACTGAAGGAATGAAAGAAGGATGGGAAGGGAGAAAGTGAAGAAAGAGAGGGGTTAGAAGGGATGCAGAGAAGAAAGGGAAGGGAGAAAAGGAAGGGAGGGAGAGGACAAACTGAAGGAAGGTAAGGAAGGAAAGGAAGGGAGGGAAGGGAGGGGTGGCAGGAATGAAGGAAGGGAAGGGAGGGATATAAGAAAGAAAACGAAGGTAAGGAAGGAAAGGAAGGGAGGGAAGGAAGGAGAGCGAAGGAAGGAATAGAGCAAATGGAACGAATGGATGAAAGGGTAGAAGAGAAGGAAGGGAGGGAGGAAAGGAGGAAGGAAGGGGGAAGTAAGGAAGGAACTAAAGGAAAGAATGGACGACAGGGTAGGAAGGAAGAAAAGGGAAGGATGGGAGTGCAGGAAGGAATTGCAGGAATGAAGAAAAAGAAGGAAGGGAGGGAGGGAGGGAAAGGAAGGGAGGGAGGGAAGGAAGGAAGGAAGAGAAGAATGGGAAGGGAAGGAGGGAAGGAAGACAGGAAGGAAAGAAGGAAGGAAGGAATAGAGTAAATGGAAAGAATCGATGAAAGGGTATGAGGGAAGGAAGAAAGAAAGAGAAGAATGGGAAGGGAGGGTGGAAAGTAAGAAACGAAGGACGGAATAGAGTAAATGGAAAGAATCGATGAAAGGGTATGAAAAAGGAAAGGAAGCTTGTAGTTTAACGTGACCGTTAATCTCGAGATCATGAGCCACGGGACCTCCGTTTTACGTGGAATCCGAACCACAGGACATGGCATTTCACTTCGAAAATCTCACATGAGGGAAGGAAGAAAGAGAAGAATGGGAAGGGAAGGAAGAAAGGAAGGAAGGAATAGAGTAAATGGACAGAATCGATGAAAGGGTATGAGGGAAGGAAGAAAGAGAAGAATGGGAAGGGAAGGAAGGAAGGAAGAAAGGAAGGAAGAAAGGAAGGAAGGAAGGAAGGAAAGAATAGAGTAAATGGAAAGAATCGATGAAAGGGTATGAAGGAAGAAAGAAAGAGAAGAATGGGAAGGGAAGGAGAGAAGGATGGAAAGTTCGAATATAAGTCTAAAGCCATCCAAGAAGCAGTTTTCTATGGTTTTCCACTTAAACTCTCTTTCACTTCTCCCCCTCCTACAAACACACACACATACACACTAACATGGATACATATTTTTTTTACATCCGAGTTTACGAGAATGACCTTGATCATCTTTGAATAAGCCGTTAAATGAAACAGCATCTCCACAGTCGAATAACATTGAGGCTATTGGTGGACACCCCCAGCATAAGTAGCTCGTCGATCTGGCTAGACGGTTGAGCGCTTTCAGATTGCACGATGGTAATGTCACACAAGTTTCGCTCCACATCGTAAGATGAGTGGTCCTTCTCTTTACAGAGGGAATACGGGGTGAAGGAACTCACAAGCACCGTAAAAATTATTACGAGTCATTATTATGTTGATGATGATGATGATAATTGTTGTTTTAAGGGGCCTAACATCTAGGTTATCGGCCCCTGATGGTTTGGGTGATCGTGAAGATGAAAATGAAAAGCGAACTTAAAACTAAAACTAACTACTAACCTACATACTAGAAGAAGAAATGGAAAACTAAAGGAGAATAAGGCAAATAAAGGACAGGAGGAAAAGAAATGCCCTCAACCCTTGAAGAAGGCGGATTGAGGGACTTGGAAGGAAGGAGAGCCATGAAAGGCACATAGGAAAGTGAAAGAGGAGAGGGTCCACCCCAAAGGTAAGGGACAAAAAGGGAAAACGGACCCAGCTCAGGAATCCCTCGGGGTCGCTAACTCCCGAACTCACCAGCCGTGAGCCCCTGAGGGTGTAGCATTATCTAGGGTGCACCAAAAGTGGTGGGGCTACATACACCCGGCCTCCTTGAGGGCCTTAAGCAGAAGGCAGGAGATAACATGAAAAGAAAAAGAAGGCTGACCCCTCGCAGAAGGAGGGAATCAGAAAAGATGAGACAAGGGCCAATTAAGGCGGGAAAGGAAGTGACTCCCTAGGCCTCGGATGCCCTAATACCGTCGGGGTCGGAAGAGAACAAGAGTTGACCAAGTGAGGTCGACAGGAAAGAAGACAGAGAGGAGCCCGGCACAAGTAAGTGGAAGCAATGCCGGGCTCAGCTGGGGCCCCGTGGTCGCCAACCCACGCCCACTAGATGTGAGCCCCTGGGGGATTATTATGTTGATAAGGGCAGATTGAACAAACGTATGAAATGAGGGATAGTACCATAATTGATACAGCAATTGTAGTGGTTAGTATGTAAAAATTGGAACGTCTATTTTTAAACTACCATTTTATTTTATAACTCTAGCACGTAATTTATGAGTTTCAGCGACCTGGTTCCTTCCTATACCATTTATATACATTGTGTTATTTATTTTATTCGTCAGGCTCGTGATTTAACTGCAGTTAACTAAATAAATATATATATTTAATTCCCTAAGTTCAAAGAATCTGATGATGATCGACGATCGAAACTAGTCATCTGTGTGTATTCATTAATCTCATGTAAATGTTTTTCATGAATAGTAAAACACCTATTACAATTGGGTACAATCGTGTTGACCGACTGAAAAGCATTACATTTAGATTTTATGCCTCGTGATAGAAAACTGAGAAGAGAAGGGTTCGAATTCTACCTCAGTTATCCTAGAAGTGATTTTACGTCGTTTTTCCACTTATACAACGGACAAGTGCCGAGTTGGTTCCTGACTTAAGACCACGACCGTCTCTTCCCCAACCCTAGCCTCAATTGCAAGCACCGACTGTAGCCTACAAGAGCCACTACAATAACACAGGTTATCATGCAAATTCTACATCAACACAAAGTAAACGGGGCTGATATGAGCTTGGTGTCCAAGACCCTAAATTAAACAACATTATTATTATTATTATTAAAAGTTAATAATGAAATGAAAATCCACAGCCTGCTTCCAGTCGCCGACCGGGTCAGGAATGGAATGAATGAAGCCCCCATCTAGCGGCGAGGATATGGACTGTGCCGGCTGCCGAGGCCTGACGCACTCCGCTGGGGCAATGATTAAATGAATGACAGATGAAATGAAATGATAGTGGAGAGTGTCGCTGGAATGAAATTTTGACAGGGAAAACCGGAGTACCCGGAGAAAAACCTGTCTGCCTCCGTTCTGTCCAGCACAGATCTCACATGGAGTGACCGGGATTTGAACCACGGACTCAGCGGTGAGAGGCCGGCGTGCTGCCGCCTAAGCCACGGAGGCTCAAAAGTTAATAATATTAATAATAATTATTATTATCATTATGATTTAGGAAAATAGAGAATTATCTTCAATAAATTACAGAGGAAATTATACAAGATCGACTCCAGTTAGGAATATTGATCAACAACCAACATTTCTCTGAGGAAATGACTACTAGGACAAAGACATCATGGACTGAAGAACGGAGGAAGATCTTCAGTGCCCAGATGAAGAGATTTTGGGAGAAAAAAAAGTTAAATCAGTTTTATGTTCGACCCTGACTATTATATGCCAAAAAACTGTACTATAATGAGGCTCATTATAACACTATTTTTCTTTATGAAACAGTTTCTCCCACCAATCAGAGCTTAAGAAACAGTTGTTTGACCAACTAGATAATAAGATGCGCTGAGTTCCATGGCCTTCTAATTTAAATGTCACTGCCTGGCCTAGTGTCATAGTAGGGTAATCGAGGAGGCCATGGTTAAATAGAAGGCATTCTCTTCGTCTCATGCGCTCTGTTCAGTACATAAAACTGGCGAAATTTCGACAGATATTTATGAATATTTATTTTCGAACATAAAATAGTTATAATAATTATCGTCGAACATAAACAGTCGTATGCAACTCGCCTGTAATTATAAGCCATTATAAGCTCGTTGCATAATGTACTGTTATCGCACTCCACATCTGGGAATAACGATGCAAAAAATAAAAATAAAATAGTAATTATAATGATGAAAATGCTGTACAGTTTCCCACCCACGTCACATAAGTTATGAACGCCTCGAAAGTATTTATTTCTTTGGAATAATTAAAGGGTCCCCTCCCCCCGTACCCTCTCTTACGACCCCTAGGTATGGCCTGTGATTTCCATGACCTTCGTGGATTCAAAAGGTATGAGTTATAATTCCACAATCTTGTCTAAGAAGAGTTTAGGTTACTTGTCAGAAGATGCTAAATGTCTTTCCCCTACGCGACTTTTAATGAAGTGCGTCTTTTTGTTGCCATCATCTATGGCTGGGGACGATGCATGTTGACTGGAACTCGACACTTTGATCGCGCCCGTTTCCCCTTCCGTTGCAGAACACGTCACGTAATTTATGAAGCCATAAAACTCCGGCGTTGTGCTAGCTTTCACAAACCATTTAGATTTAAAAGTAATTTCTGACAACTTCTCAGAAACAAAATGCTCAAGGAAGTAAAGTTTTCAAACTAAATCACTGAGCTAGTTTTGGAAAAAAATCGGTTATTGCAATTAGCTGGAGAAACCAAATTTGTCTCGAGTTTGATTAACTCCATTAGCTGTCTTGAATTGAATTGTATTCAATTTACTATTGATATCACGAATGCTTTGTAGTCAAGTCTTTAGAGTTGGGTCCTAAATATAATTGACTATTCAGCCAATCAGCTCGTAATGGAAACCCAATTATCTTGGATGATTAATGTTCAAAGTAATACTATGGAAAACATTAAGATGGTGGAAAATCCACGAAATATCACCCAGTATAATACATAATTTGTATAATGGTGATTGTCGAACTAAAGGGAAGAATATAAAGGTCATCTAAATTTATTGCTGGTTTAAATATCTCTTTCTCTCTTTCATTATGTATTTAAAGGCGCAATTTGATGTTCTTCAATCGGTCAAAACGAATGTACCTAGGAATGGGTTATTCCCTAATCCTGAAAAATACTCGAGATTAATAAAGGATTAATCTCACTGAGCTAGTTTTGATTAAAAAAATGTATTTGCAATTAGCAGGAGAAACCAAATTTTTCTGAAATTTGAGTAACGCCATTAGCTGTAATCTCATGTAATATTTTTTTCAGGATTAGGGAATAACCCATGACAATTGAAGACTCCACGGAAAGAAGGGGGTAATATTTATTTTCGGAAATGAGTTTATGGCGCATTCTGGTGGCCAGCCATCGTCACTACAGATCAGTTGAAATTAATTTCAAATACAGCGGAATATCACCGAGATACAGAGCTTTTTAGTTTTAGTGGAAACGGAAAGAACGTTCCATATTCTCTCACGTTTTTCATAATTTGACTTTAGTTGTTATTTGCTTTTCACGTACTTCCTTTATAAGAAATACATTTGGCAAAATAACTATATTGCTTACCCTCAATTGGGGTGTTTTAAGTATTTCTTTTTAGTGTTGCAAATTTAGCTCTCCTAAAAAAATTTACAGAATGTCACTTACCCCGTTTTTCTTGTGGATTCTTCAATTGGTTACAATCGTGTTGACCAACTGAAAAACGTCAAATTGCTAAGGCAACACTGAAAATGGCTTCAAACACCAGAATGTATGTAAAGGTTTGAAGCCATTCTTTCAGTGTTGCCCATAAAAACTGTCAGTTGTAATTCTTCAGTCGGTCAACACGAATATGTCCAATGACTGGGCGGGGTACAATGTACTGTATATAATACAGAGGTGGCCAAATTATTATTGCAAGGCTGAATAGAAACAAATTCTTTATTGCAAATTAAGATACCGTACAATGTATTAAATGGAAGATTTTATTTGATTCCGAGTATCACTTACAGGGCATTTCTTGGTTGCATTTTGTCATTTTTTCACCAAATGTGCTACAAGAGGTCATTGACGGACCAACATCATATGCGTTCACGCATTTAACTTTAAAGCGTTTTTATGTTCGATCCTGACTATTATATGTCAGAAAACTGTACTATAATGAGGATCATTATAACACTATTTTTCATTATGAAACAATTTCTCCCACCAATCAGAGCTTAAGAAACAGTTGTTTGACCAATTAGATAATTTGATGCGCTGTGTTCCACGGCCTTCTAATTTAAATTTCACTGCCTGGCCTAGTGTCATAGTAGGGTAATCGAGGAGGCCAAATACAAGGCATTCTTTGCGTCTCTTGCGCTCTGTTCAGTACATAAAACTGGCGAAATATCGACAGATATTTATGAATATTTATGTTCGAACATGAAATAGTTATATTAATTATCGTCGAGCATAAACAATCGTATGCAACTCGCCTATATTGGTAATTAAGACACTCGTATGGAAATTATAAAACTCGCATACGCTCGTTCTATAAACATACTTGTGTCTTAATTATTGCCATTATAGGCTCGTTGCATAATGTACTATTAATGACGGTCTCTGATACGGAAACTAGATTCCGCTTCCATACCATCGAAAACACCTACATCTATTAATGTAAATGCGATAGCTAACCATATTGTCCAAATCTCTAGAACAGCAAAGAACAAGAAGTTCAACCGGTTGGTGAAAACAAAGCTTAGGCAAGCCATACGCTCAGCTCAGCCACATGATACATATTCGAGACCCTTCTCTGTACAGGAAGTGGAAGAAGGTTTAATCTCTCTTCAAAATGGAAAAGCTGCAGGATTAGATGGGATTTATCCAGAATTATTAAAGAACTGTGGTCCAGCTACAAAACGATGGTTGGCTATGTTTTTCAGCTGTATACTAGAATCAGGAAAGTTACCTGCAATCTTCAAGAAGACCAAAATCATTGCCCTTTTAAAACCAGGGAAAGACCCGAACTTACCTCAAAGTTACCGTCCAATAGCATTGCTATCTGTGACATTCAAGCTCCTGGAAAGATTGATCCTGAATAGAATAGCGCCAGCGATTGAGGCACTGATCCCAATTGAACAAGCAGGATTCCGACCTGGCCGTGATTGCAGTGACCAAGTTCTTTCCCTGACCACCTTTGTGGAAGCTGGGTTTGAGAAGAAACTGAAGAGCGTATCAGCCTTTCTGGATCTCACAGCAGCATATGATACTGTTTGGAAGGAGGGATTGCTATTGAAATTGATCAAGGCTGTTCCTTGTTTAAAGATTATGAACTTGTTAGACAACATGCTAAGTAACAGATTGTTCCAAGTCTACTCTGAGCAGAACAAAAGCCGATTCCGTAAACTGAATAATGGCCTGCCGCAAGGTTCTGTTCTCTCACCCATTCTTTTTAATCTGTACACCCATGATCTTCCGAAAACAGTAGCCCGCAAGTTCATGTATGCGGACGATATCAACCTCACTGTTCAACATGCTAATTTCGCAGAAGCTGAGGCCGTTCTCACCCAAGACCTCAAAGTCCTGGATGACTTTTTCAAAAAATGGCGCTTACAACCAAATCCTCAGAAAAGTGAGATAACTGCTTTCCATCTGGACAACAGGCATGCAAATTACCATCCTAGAGTCAATTTTAGAGATAAAGAATTACAGTATAATAGCACCCCTAAATATCTGGGAATGACTTTGGATAGATCTCTGACCTACAAAACCCATCTGTGTAAATCTGCTGCGAAATTGAAGAGCCGCAATAACCTCCTTCAGCGCCTGGCTGGAACATCATGGGGAGCGGATGCCAACACTCTGAGAACAACTGCTCTTGCGCTAATCTATTCTTCAGCCGAGTTTTGCTCTGGGGTATGGCTTAATAGCTGCCACACTCAACGGGTGGATGTTCAGCTCCGACAGAGCATGCGTATTGTATCTGGAACACTACTTCCTACTCCAGTCCAGTGGTTACCAGTGCTGAGTAATATCGCACCTCCTCATATCAGAAGGCAGAAAAATCTGGTTCATCTTTGGTCGAGAGTGCAAAATAACAAGGCCTTCCCAATACATGAAGACATGAAACATCTTGGCCCATCTAGATTGAAATCCCGTAAACCTGCATGGAAAACTGCCTTGGATTTAACAAGCAGAAATTTTAAACCTAATGAAAATTGGCGGGTTGAGTGGACAACATCTACGCCACCAGGCATCGTGAACGTTGAGGATCCTCACATAAAACTTGCTGGTTTCAATCTGCCCAGGCATACATGGACTAGACTCAATCGTATTAGATGTGGCTTGGGAAGATGTGCTTCTGTTCTCCACAAATGGGGTTGGAAAGACTCACTGAATTGCGATTGCGCTGACATTCCACAGACAATGGAGCACTTAGTACTGGAATGTCCTCTCCGAGTTTTCCAGGAAGTCTGGAGGACCTGCATTCTGCTACAACTGAGGCTGTCAAATGGATCAACGAGTTGGACGTTGATTTATAATATTTTTTTTATCTGCTTTATAATTTATATAATTTGTTAGTATTATTGCTGTGTTATATGAATCTGTATTTATGTAGGTGATTGTGTTGTGTTAACATCATACGATAAATAAATAAATGACGGACTCTGTCAAAAGCTTGCAAGCCAACATGTTAGAACTTAACAGAAATTTATGGAGTATGGTAGACTATAAAGATCAGCATTTCAAAGACGAATGTTATGTGGACACGGAAGAAACGTATTATATTTTATTTTCTATTAAACAATACCTAAACATTAAAATGTTAATCTTTAATAAAGCATAACAGTGTGGTGTGGAAATTTACACTGTCCCAAAGTTAAATCTGTGGTCATTTCTTCTTTTTGTTACGAGTAGTGTATGACATTATTTCCCAGCATATCATTGACTGGAAGTCATTAATTAATTTCCAGCCACGTTATCTCAATTTACGGTCTGGTTAGGATGCCACGAAACACATTCTCTCCATCAGCGTACAGGACATCGATACATTGTTGAAGATTCTGTGAACCAATAAAAAATGTGGTTCTATTCAGCTTTACCGTAATAATTTGTCCACCTGTGTATAAGAGTAATAAGTCAGTTAAAATTAGTCCATACAATTCCACCTAGTAAATACATTTCTTCTTTATTATTTATTTCTTTTCGTTTTTTTTCTCCCCGTAGTCAGTTTACCCTCCAGGTAGGCTTTTCCCACGGACTCAGCCAGGAATCCCACAATTACCGCCTCTACGGGCAGTGTCCTAGAGATTGACATCGGGTCGGGGAATTCAACTGGGGAGGCGGGACTAGCGCCCTCACCTGCAAAGTGAACAGGATGCCTCATGAGGGTTGGGACGGGATGGGAAGAATGGGAAGGATAGACAAGGAAGAGGGAAGGAACCGGCCGTGGCCTGACGGTAGGTACTGTCCCCGATAATCCGGATAGTAGGCTGTCAGATATCCGCCCCCTCAATCGGACTGCCAATAATCAATCGCACCGGCACAGCTACATCAATGAAAATGGCACTGACAGATACTACCGAGATTAGAGCACAGCAGTTAACAAGAAATTATTGTGGAACACACCAAAAATACGGGGGTTCATACTTACCTTTACTTATCTCTTCAAATTAATCTCGGGTATGGGTTGCCAACTGGATCACTTAAAGTATGCCCTCACAATAACCTCCACCATGATATTTAAAATGAACCAAGACGAAGACAAGAAACTTTAAACTGTACAATAATTTATTTCACATAAAGGGAATGATTCTAACAAAAATTCAACAAAATACACGTGGCAATCAGAAGCCATTTTCAATATAAGCATGTCCTCCTGTAGGACTTGTAGACTTTACATACAACTATATCAGCTTTCACTAGCTTAAAGAACGTAATTATAATAATACACTTGGAATGGATAAGGGAATTGGGACGAGACATATAGCAATTGTTTTCCTTTTAATAAACATCACACTTTTATTTATAGCCGCAAGGCTGCTATGTAGGCGACCTTGGCCTCTATCAACCAGTTGTCTGGCCAGCTGCGATCCACCCTGCATCATGTCGCATGCCAACCTCGTCAAATGGACTCACCTGTCCAGCCAACGTTAGCATGTGCTAGTTACCTCAGAGCCTAGCTCCTTCTCAAAACACTTTAAATGTCTTCAACTCAACTCAAATATTATCACGCAAATCTTTTAAATGCTCCATCCACATATCACTGGATTATTCTAATAATCCCAAAACTTGTTTATTCATATAATCCAAATGTATAATTAGCGTTGTTTAGAGTATAATAATAAAACAATTAATGTTTATAACAAACTGCTCATAATTATTTATAACAATTAGAAATTGTTTATAATATTGTCAAACGACAATTGAAAAATTTATACACGCCTCTATTAATTCCTTTCGTTTCAAATTATTATTATAGATATTTACATAATTATTTACAATATTAATATTATTTGTTTTAGAAATACATTACACCACACGTCTATCCGGTTTATAATTACTTAAATCGTGGTAATATAATCGACCAATGAAGGTTAGTTATATATATAAATGTTATATTCAGGTTTAATAAGGTTTAATAATAATTATTATTATTATTAGTGACGGTAACCTCCATTCAAAATCGTTATCTCAAATTATTTAAACACTATTGTTAATTATAACAGTAACATCACATGAATAAATTTTCAAAGGACCTGGACAATACACTCAGCGGAAAAATACATCGCTCCAAACGCACAAAAATGCATAAAAATAGGCCCAGAATTCATCATATATCTCACTATATATGGCATAAAAATCTTCCACAATACATACAAAATCCTCCACTTATAAATTCATTAACTTCATCCTTATTACTGTGGGAACCTCCTTCACTTATTCAAGGGCATTATTCATCAGCGACTTTTACACGTCCACTGAACTAACGATTATACATCCATAGTTCCTCCTTAAAAATTCTTATATTCATTAATTGTTTCAAAACTGTTACTATATTTAACCTTCGTGGGTTTCATTCATGAATCGATATCAAGTAAAAATTTGCCAATCACAAATAAATTTAATAGCAAATACGATTAGACACGCCTCTCTGGTCTATCAAAATTGAGATTAATATCTTCAAAGCATCGTAGTATAAAAATACTATCTTCAATCAAAGTTCATCTAAACTGCATAAATAATCGAATAGAATACAATTAGACTTTGGAATGCAAACATTATTGTTCCAATCTAGAATTGAGAAAAACTCCTATCAAATGTTCATTACTATAGTGTATTCAATAAATCGCAATCAAAGTTCAAGTTTCATAAAATTGTCTATAATGCAATGGTATTTCATAACTGACGATAAATGTCTATGTTGCAATCATGTTCATAAAACGACTAGTATTTCCAAGATCGTCGATACAGTAATAGATTTTAACGCTCTAAAATCTTTTAATTATTCTTCTTTCTTGATGATGACAGAAAATTGGTCAAAGTAATTTATTCAATAGAATTACTTTAATAAAGTGACACGCTGTCTGAATTCAAATCTGCCATAGAAAATCGTTAACTTTACAGTCAAATCGTGACTACAAAAATATGCAAATAACTGAAAGAATATATTATATCAGTCTCAACTGATCCAAAATTATTTAAATATGCCACTGACATAACAATGTCTCAATAAATCGTAGAAAAAGGCATAACTCATCAAAGTGTACTGAGTACAAAAATATCAAGCAAGAATATGGGGCAAAATATATGGGACAAAAAATATGGGAAAATGGTTGCTCAGATATCGCTAAATGACTCAAATAAAACAAGAAACGTTCACGACTACCTTATCTGTTGATTGAAGTTCCAGAGGAAAGTTTCCAAAGAAGACTGCTGATGGTTCCATTTCACCAAAAAGATGTGTTCCGACCTCGAACCTGGAACCAGCGCCCTCGGAGAATAGAACTGCTTCCTCCTCCGGAAATTACACTGCTCCGTGTAGACGATAGACATCCTTCTGGCAAAACTCTTCTTTGTGAGCCGGGTCCACCCTGGCCTCTCTTGATAGTTCCCTGAAGTTCTGGCAAAACTCTTCTTTGTGAGCCGGGTCCACCCTGGCCTCTCTTGATAGTTCCCTGAAGTTCTGGTAGAAATTCGCCATGAAGTTTATTGCAGTTATTTCCGCAGAAATATTCATAGTTTTAGAGTATGAAACTATTTCCACTGCCATTTGATATAATTCAGCGTTGGACCACGATGCATGAGTGTAGTTGGATGTTCACTACATGCTCGTTTTTTGTCGAATGACGATTAGCGAAGTTCCATGCTGCTATTTCACTCCATTGATATATGTCCCAATTGCATTAAGGTTTTAGCCTTCCATCTCCACTTCTGTCATAATCATAATTGAAAGTACTGCCAGATTATAATGTTCCATATTAGAATGCAGCGTTGTATCACCAAATGCAATATGTAGTATCACGGTTGCAATACACGTGTCAGCCGTAGCGTAGAATGTGGTGTTATAAAAGTGCTTCTCAGGTGGCGAGAAAATCACTTTTGTCTGCCGTCTTAAAATGCCAATATCTTCCAAATTATAATCGTAAAAATGTTCAACTTTACTACACACTTTAATACTGTACTGCACAATAGAATTAGCATACAGGCATTAGTCAACTCTTGATATATTATCTTGTAGACTCTTTTATGCGTGCGTTTCAACTTCGCCTAGTTTCAATCACCGTAAAATGGAACTGCTGCACTGCTCCGTGCTCGTTCGATGCGGTGGGCTTTACCACGCGCTAATAACGACTTGCTTCACTGAATCACTCGAAAAAGACTATAAGACACCAGAAATATGATCAATCTGAGAGCTCCTCTCTGCTGTGCAAGACCTTTTATCAACTTCATAAGGGGCGTATCCATCCCTTCCATAGCTTGTTCCTGCGTCATCGCTAGAAGTTCTAACTTTGGCAATACTTGACGGATTTTCAAATTTCAAAAACTCAAAATTAATTTCTCCAAAATTCCATATCAATGCCATAACTGAAAATGGATTTCCACAATTCTGCACTCCAAAAGTAATTAAATATCGTAGTTTCAGTAATCTCCGTCTCCCTCCAAACTATCGTTCATTGGTTCGAGCTTTTCCTCCAATAGCGTAACTTCTTCCTCAGCACAATTCCATGTTTCCATGCGACTGCGTCGTAAATCTCAGATCTTTCTCGAACAAAATCATGACGTCACTAAGAATCTCAACTCAAGCAGCCTACTTGCATGAAGTCTGCGTCATCCGTGCCTACGTCATGAATATCCACGTCACAACTATGACATCCATAACTTTATTCATATTTGCCAATACAGCCACCGTGGTCTCAATATAATTCAATTTACGGGGGCAGTACCATCCGGGCATTAGCCCGAAGACGAAGTGGGAAACCACAGGAAACCACTTCGGGGATGGCTGAATGGGAATAAAAGCCCCTCTACTCATTTGGACCACCCGACGCTGAGGAGACCCCGTTACAGTCCTTATACCTCCTTATTTAGGTAGATTTCATTAGAAAGCTTACTATTGCAATGGATACCATGTTTCGACTTCCGGAAAATTTCGACATATCTTCGCGTTTCACATCCCCTAGTCCCTAAAACCACCGTCAGTTCAAAAGTTCATATATAATTTATGTATATACTCGTATATATATTGTTACGTGCCACCCCCTAGTGGCACTTCCGTTAACTGGATTACGGTGGGTGAAAGCACAAACACAATTGTTCCTTTAAAGAAATATAATTAGCTTTATTGCGGGCCTGAATGATACACCTCACAAATAGCAAATACAAGCAATTAGTACCTCACTCCAGTTTCCTCTCGTAGGGAACACTTGCCTTTCAGTTGTCAATAAGCCACAGAAGTTAATTCCTCCTAATGAGTCCGGTGGCCTCGATAGAACTACCTGCAACACTTCCTAGAATACGCAAGCTACCGTTATTTACGATAGCCGGTCACTCACCACTACACTCTGCTTCGCTTTCCACTGGCTAGGGAAACAGCCCCTGGCGCTTTCGCAATTCACCACACTAACCTCTGCTGCACTGAAAAACACACTCGTTCAAGACACAGTTCCTCTGTAGGCTTCACACTCATTCGCTGTCAAGTGAATCAGCTTCACTAGGGTTTCGCAAGTCACGTCGCCAACAACTGTCGCTCGAGGTAAACGCTCGCACTAGCTCGAAAAACACTGTCCACCCCGCTTGCCAGGTCGCTCTTATATAGCAGGCCGGTGACTCAATAAATGCTTCTAGACCCATCCAGGATTCACGGCTTCTCGAGGTTTCCATTACTGGCTGGGTCACGAATATTCTGGACCATCCCTTTGTCCTAGCAGCCCTGTTGAGTAAGGCGCACGTAATACACTGAGGCAGAGCCCAGCCCGGGGCAGCTGTGACACAACCAGTGAGGCGACGAAACAACTCACAGCCGTAACAATATAATACTAGTGCGCCCGTGCGAGCTTTCGCAACGTGAGTGTAGGTTTATGGGGTTGTAGGGGAGAATGAGGGAGAAGGAAGTTTTAAAAATTGAAGAAATATATTTATTTTTGTTAAACGGCATATGTACATGAGAAGAACACAAATAAATATGTATAACAGTGTTTTGTACTTGTTACAGCACCTCTTTGTAGACAATATTCGATGTTACAACGAATTCATCGGTTATTGTTTGCTCGGGAGTTTCTTCTACATCAATTTTTACATTTGCAAAAGATTGAACCCTAGAGAAAGCGACATCTAATTGTCCGTGTGAGAATACTGGATTTGGTAGGTAAATGCCTGATTTATCTAGAGTTTGACCCTGGGCCTTGTTTATTGTCATTGCGACGGCAATCTTTACAGGGAACTGTTTTCTACATAGTTTGAATTGTATAGTTGGATCGGATGGCGTCAATTTAATTCGAGGAATTATAACTAATCCATTGGAACCTACCAGTTTTGCGATAATATTGTGATCATTTAACTGTGTGACGATTAGACGTAATCCGTTTACTAATCCGCGTTTGTAATTGAGATTTCTTATGAGCGTGATTATGGTATTAATCTTAAGAGTCAATTTGTGTGGAGGCAGTCCTGAGGGGTCAATGCTGTTTAGGAACTCGGTCGAATATATTTGAACATCTAGTGGATCATGTCTTTGAACTGAATCCAAGCTGAGGTAGGTTTTGCTTTCGGCGGTAACTAAGTTCTGAACGATCTGATCATTGATTTTTTCGCAATCTTCATTTTTAGCGCAGAGGATTGCTGTACGTAATAAGGTGTGGATGTTGTCTGCATTGATTTGGCTTCCGAAAGCGTGTTGTACTATGTCCTGAGGGGAGCAATAGCATTGCTTGGGTATTCGAATACTGGTGGGGTTGACGGTGTCGTGTGGTGGCAAGGTTCCATTTCTCATCTGGGGTAACTAATGAGAGAATTCTTGGTCACCGGATGCTCGCATGTTGGTGGTGAGGCGGCGAAGTGCTACTTGCGACCACAGTGGCGACGACTTGACACACGCCTCTACGATGGTGATTCTATTTCCGCGCCTCACAACTGGAAGTACCAGGCGGAAATCCCCTCCAAAACGATAATTTTTCCTCCGAAAAGAATGTTTAGCCCTTTGCTGTCCGTCAGGAGTCGATGCAATGAAGACAGTGCTTCTTTAGTGACCATTGAAACTTCGTCCCATATTATGATTGCTGTGTCTCTAATTGTCTGTGCCTCAATGGAATTAGGTCTGATTGAGGAGACAGACGTGTCCGTAATGGGAATGGGAAATTTGAAGACGGAATGGGCAGTGCGGCCATCTTCAAGCAACCTCGCCGCTATTCCAGTCCAAGCCACAGACAGTAGAACTGTACGGCAGTCATTCCTCCTACGGTACAGAGGATAACCGTTCACGTTCATGACTGTCTCTGATGCGAATTCTTTAGGGAAACCTTTAGTACATTTGTCGCCATCCATGCAAGGTGCCTGTAAATTTAAATGACCACAGGGTCCATGTATCATGGATTGAGAAACTACGGCATGTAATTGCGGGCCTTCATTTGGGTCAGGAATTTCAGCGCAACTATAGAATCAGCAGCTTCGGGATCTCTAATTTTATCGGCCTCTCGTAAAATGAGCAAAATATGGGCATGGGGCAGTCCGCGTTTTTGGAATTCGATCACGTGAACATTTGCAATGACAACTCCGAGAACGTGTCCTTTCAGGAGATCGTCTAAAATGAGTCTGAGTTTAGCGTGGAAAACTCCTGTGTTTCCAAATCAGGCTTGTTAGATACTTGTTCAAATGGCTGAGGATTGTCAGTAATTTGTTTCCACTTGGGATTGCATGTAACGGTAACGAAGATATCAGGTTTGCCAAATCTACTGACAATTGACATGGCTTCCTGGTAATGTTCAATCATATTTCGTGGGCTACCTATAAACGCTGATGGCAATATGACAGGGATACCTGTTTGGAAGCCTTGGTTTCGTTCAGCATATAATCAAGAAGGCCCTTATAGCATTCAGCGCGCAATTCTTTCCGATGTGATTTATATACGCAATTCTTGCCCCCTCTATTTTACAATAGCAATCAACAACATTTTGCTGAAACAATCATCTGATTAGTGCAATATTGAAACCATCACGGACAGCTAACCTCAAGCAGTAATATTGCAACTGAGTCGTTGTGTTTCGAGCCACTGTGCTACGTACTTGAACGTGAGGCATACCAGGTTTCCATTCAGCATTACCACAGGGAAACAGAAGTGGATAACTCATGGGATCTGAATGGGGATTGAGGTTGTTGATGGTGGAGAGTCGTCCCGTTGCTTTGTGATATACAGTGCAGTTAAATTTACCTGGTGGTGCACCATCCAATGAGGTAAATACTGCAGCAATTTCACCCGGTGCTGTGGGAGCATTGTATCTCCTCCTATCACAGGCATTATACACAGTGAATTGTAATTGAATTTCTTGGGAGTCTCTTACCATTGTTCCTACAGACGTGAACAGCTGTGCGTGTGGATTGCATTCCTGTAACATTGTCTGTAAAGTATTCATTACGACAGGACAACAGTCTTTGTTTGCTGCATGAGCCATACGTATTTGTAATGCTTCTTCAGAATCAATAGTGAATAATGAAGCATACATTGGGGCATATCCCTGAGGTACATTCAATGTGCCGACTGAATGATAAATTTTCCCATGAATGTTATAGCAATATGGAGCCCTTGGTGTAAAATGTATTGCTTGCGCCTGAACAGATGCAAAAGCTAATGCACTGTTATATTGCCTAACATTAGCAAAATAATCATGAGTTTGCGTGTCATTTCTTTCTATGAGGTTCTTTAACACGGGAGGTACATCTAAAGGTGGCAAATGTATCTTTCCCTTATGGCAGCAAATCTTAGACGATGTTCCCATAACCTCTGATTTGAATAGCAATGCACAGCAATACATATAAACTTTGCTCATACTGCCAATGTCACTGTCAGGCACAATGCTGTTACATAATCTTGCAGCACAATAAGTTATTGGTAGGTGTTCTTCAATCCTCCTGGTGTTAATTGCCAAGGCAATCAGATCTTGTGGCGGCACAGTCACAGGCAAATTTTGTTTTTCGCCCTGAGTTGGCACTTGTGTGTGGTAAGAAATTGGTGGACGAACACTAATTCTCGTCGAAGACCTGGTTGGTTGAGGTTGAATGGATTGAATCCTTCTACGCCTCCTGGTTGGTGATGTGACACCTGAAAAGTAATGAGCCGGAGGCATAATTACAGAAACCAGTACCTGTATGTTAGAAGTATTCGCCCTGACTGTTGAGACACTTGTACCACTATGACACGAGGCGGTAAATGGCTGTCTCATAAAATTCCCTGGGCTGCGATGTGAACCAGTTCCGCACGTACAGCTAGACGTCGGCGTCCGAAGGGAATCGTTGGCCCCACAGAGCCCTTTTCAGGGGACCAAACATGGCGTAAACACACGGAGAGAGGTGTGGACTGTATGGAGGGAGGCCGAGAACCTCCAATTTGAATTTCTGCAGGAGTGCCGCGACTGCGTTGGCTTATGATATCGTCTATTGTCGTGGAGCGACCATGGCGGCTATGGCGTTCACTGTCACTCGGCGGTCCTGGGTAATGAGTGCATCAACCAGCTGGACGTTTTCATCGGTAATGCAGGGGGGTGCCCCAGACCGGGCATCATCGGCTAACGACACCCGTCCTTCCCTGAAGCGCTTGTGCCACGCCTCGACCCTTGCAAGGGACATGCAGTGTTCGTCGTACACTTGTGACATTCGGCGATGAATGTCCGTTCCCCCTACTCCTTCCGCTGTCAGAAACCGAACAACACCTCTTTGCTCTTCGGTTGACGCCTCCATGTCACTGTTTGCAATACGACTGGCAGCGTTGGACGATTGATGCATGCTGCTTCTCGCTTTATATCGTCACGTGACGTGCACGCGTGCCCTCTAGCGACGGGCTGTGACCTTCCACGCTCTGGTCGGAACCACACCTTGTTACACACGCCACGATTAGCCGATGTAGTCACCGGTTTGCGCATTACTTATTGAACGCACCTTATAGCTCGACAGGATGTGGTGAATGGATTGGATTGTTTTTGAGCTGTTGGATGGGTTGACGTAGAAGGGATAGTGTTGGCATGTTGAAGTCCCGAAGTTGATGGATGTTCAGTTGTTGTCGGAGAAGATGTAACACTGCCAGTCACCAATGCAGCTGGCTTCGGGCTTGGTTGTGATGAGGGCACAGTTTTAGTAGTTGTTTCACCATGTTTCTGCAGGTTGCGTTTATCTCTTGCATTACGATAGTTTAGTGGCTTTTTCCTTGGCATATTTCACGCAGCGTGTAGGTCACTGCAAGGGAAATGAATGATTAAACGTATTGTACAGAAATCTGAGATTAGGTAGTAGTCTATTGTAGGTCTTATCTTGTTCACATATGTTCAGGCACATGAGAAGTAAACATGCCAATGCAATGCAAGAAATGCAAAGCAGAAATACAGTCTGGAAATGTTCACATACGTTCAGACAAAAGTAAACATGCCAATGCAATGCAAGAAATGCAAAGCATACATACAGTCTGAAAATACACAAAGACATATAGGTTAGGTATCTTGCCAATGCCGCCGCGCTGCCTTGCACTCTAGTGGCAGGTTCGCCTAGCGTACGCCGCGGTACAAATAGTGTCAAGTTTTTGTTAAGCTATACTGGGTTGACAGTGCTGTATGAGCAGTAGAGTAACTAACGGGATTTCATGTAAAGAGCCTCATTTTCTATACCGGTAGTGGAGAGCGCTACTCGCATCCAGTCGGCCGTGTCTCGTCAAGAGCTATTGTTGCCTGGAAACGACATGACTTGCCATTCCTTCATGAGTTTATTTTATGACTTTACAAGCTGTACCCGGCATGCGTTGCAATGCCAATCAAAGAAAGTGTTGGCGTTGAAATTCTGTTTCTTGAAGTGCTTTTGGATACACAAAATGTTAACTGCCTCTAAGCTATCGTAAAATGGATTTTCTAATTTAGAACCATTCGTGGAAGCGTGCACAACAACTTTCAAAAGTTTCATCGCTGTCACTCATTTGTTGAATCTACTCGTACGCTACCTGTTGTGAAATGGATTTACTAAGTCGAAACCCTTCCCTGGCGTGTACACAATAACTCATCAGTGATTCATCGCAATCGAAGAATGTTATATGAACGCAATAGGGGATTTTTTTGAAACGCTTCGCGCGTCGTCACCCATTAGTTGCATCTACTCTTGCGCTACTTATTGTGAAATGGATTTACTAAGTCCCCTTCCCTGGCGGGTACACAATAACTGATCAATGATTCATCGCAATCGGATGAATAGTATATGAACGCATACCTGATTTTGTTTAAACGATTCGCGCTCCGTCACTCATTTGTTGAATCTACACGTGCGCTACCTACTGTAAAATGTATTTACTAAGTTAGAAACCGTCACGTAAGTGTCCACAACATCTCACCCAAGTTTCATCGCTATCGGACTAATGGGATATGAAGACATAGGGGACTGTATTGAAACGCTCCGCATGTCGTCGTTCATTTGTCGAATCTACTCGTGTGCTACCTACTGTGAAATGTATTTACTAAGCCAGAAACCTTCCTTGGAGTGTCCACCATATTTCACCCAAGTTTCACTGCTAACGGCAGAATGGTATATGACCTTATACGGGACTTTGTTGAAACGCTTCGCGCGTCGTCCCTCATTTGTTGAATCAACTTGTGCGCTGCATATTGTATAGTGGATTTACTATGCCAGAAATTTTCCATGACGTGTACCCAACATCTCACCCAAGTTTCATAGCTACGGACGAATGGTACATGAATGCATACGGGACTTGGTTGAAACGCTTCGCGTGTCATTGTTCATTTGTTGATTCTACTCTTGCGCTACATATTGTAATATGGATGTACTCAGCCAGAAACCTTCCCTGGAGTGTACACAACATCTCACCCAAGTTTCATCGCAATCGGATGAATGGTATGTGAACGTATACGGGACGTTGTCGAAACGCTTCGCGCGTAGTCACCCATTTGTTGAATATAAACGTGCGCTTCGTATTGTAAAATGGATTTACTTAGCCAGAAACCTTTCCTGGAGTGTACACAACAATTCACCAAACATTTATCACTATCAGACGTCTGGTACATGACTTTATACGGGACTTTGTTGAAACGCTTCGCGTGTCATCGCTCATTTGTTGAATCTACTGGTGCGCTACCTATTGTAAAATGTATGTACTGTACCCGATTGTCACCATGTGGACCATGTGTTCGTATCCCAAATAGCTCACGGTCTTTCGAGGTATGGGACGTTCATGCCCACAATACGACCACATGTTCAGGATTTGAGTCTACCAGGTAACTACTCTACAGGAAATACACAACATTCCTATGAATAAAATATTTACTGGTCTAAAATCATGGCTGTACAACAAATACAAAACAAAGGACAAATTACAATTAATTCCCATAAATAAATAGGGTTATTCTGTGAGCTTTCTCCTTAAAAATAGCGCTACAATGCACTCAAACCTACTTCTAATATCCTGTCAATAATAGTTCAGATTACAAGGTTTTCATAGTGTTCGTCATGTGACACAATTTTATTTAATGGAAGTATCTTAACACAAAAACCACATGTCACATAAACATGAATTTCTAAGACATTATTCCGTCTTCTACGACATTTACTTTAATTATCATTACTTCAATGTTTCCTACATTTATTAGCAAATATTTTGTTGTGTCGTGCGAATCATCTTCCTTCTTTCCATCCCTATGAACGCTCTAGGAAAATGAGTCATGCTTCTTAATCATAAAATAAACATAAACATGGATAGAATATTTATAGTTTCACCATATAACGATTATCTGGGTCTTGTCGGACTTATTATAGATACAACTGTGTCATGTTCTGGGAAAAACACATACCCGTTTTTCCTAAATTAGCATAAACTGGCAAAATGCACTTTAAAGAAGATGCCTACATTATTTTGGTTCAGCCTTCCCCCTCAGAGGATAACTTCGCCAAATATCATCTGATTTCTATGGTTCAACCACATATGTGAGTTGCCATACACCAATTAATTCCATTTGCATCACTAAAATACTCATATTTTAATTGCATTATTGAATACCGAGATCTCTCAGTGTCCTATTGTGACTGTAATTGACAAGGGATCGGTCGAGCGACCTCCCTCCCCTCAGCAGATCATAAAATTAGTTCCAGACAGCTCTCCAAGATGGCTGCCACGGAAATGGTCTACATTTCCTGTCTCTCTCTACCGTCAAGGCCACTCTTGTTTACAATTATATAACAATAAAGATCCGCTAGGCATAGTCCTAAGTAATTGAGTCATTTAATTAATTAACACCTAACTTTACAGTGTATTTGGGCTCAAATGGCTCCTATTAAACATTCATGGCAGGGGTGGAATTCTAATGATAGCATTGCCGTTCTAAGGTGATTACTTGTGGCTTTAAAGACGCGCATCATAATGAAACCCCATGGTTATCATCAGCAGCTGTCATTTACATATATTTGGGAACCACGTTCCTCGTCGACGAATATGATTCTACCTCTCGGGCAGACCATAAGTAAAAATGCTCACCGCGCCTCGCTGGGCGTCCGTAGTGGCTATAATTCAATGCAAGCGTTGGCAATAGACAGAATCTATCCAAATCGCTGCGTAACACATACAGTATGCACAAAGGCGATACTTCTCGAAGATTAAGCCCATTTTCACCTCACGCGCAAGCTATACTAGTCTTTCCCGTGCTTATCTTACGTAAATCACTGGATTCTACGTTAATCTGCACGCTATATGCGGCTAAACAATATTTCACATATATGACTCCATTATCAAGGTACCTGCGTTCTCCATGTTATATTATTTAAGCCAAAGCTTTACATAGCTCCTAACACAAATGTATAAATATACTGGCTTACTTTAATTTCACATATTCATTCAAATTTCACTGACACTGAGAAAAGCTCTCGTATTCGCGATATTCCACACTACATTCTTTACTGTTTACCAAATGACAGTATCTTAAATTAGACATGACACTATTTGAACATTACTTAGGCCAACTTTGCCCTTACTTTATGGTTGCCGACCCCAGTTATTATTATTATTATTATTTTAACGTTTAGATCCATCACTATTTTTGACCTACATGGTCCTAAGCAAATCACCTTCCAAGTCATACTTTATTCAAGATGAGTGGTGAAAACTCGTTCAGTAAGTGACTATTACTTCTTTAATTTCAAAGTGATTAATCGTTACATGGTGAACTATGCCATTATAATGCTATTATTTGCATGTTTACTCACGCTTCCTTCTGGCTGGAAAGTACCAGTATCTCCGCCTGAGCTCTACCATGACGATTTGACTTAATCCATCATGATATCCAATACACAACACTGAGATTCACACTTTTTACACATGATACACATATTACCACAAGTGGCCTTTACCACTGATAAACACTGAATATTAATCATTAAACACATTAACACTTTAAATTATTATTTCACAATTTATACACTTCATCTATCATTTCACATGTTGATCCTTAATCTGGTTTTCACCTACGCTTGACCTCAGAGATGCGATGACTTATGATAACCGCTGGTCTCCGTGAAATCTAGTAGCGTTTTTATAGATGTTCGATCCTAGTTCCCTGCACTCCCGTTTACCTCACTGTCCTGGATAGGTGGCAATAACTTCCACTCTCCCATCACTGGAGTGCTCCTAATGCTGATGTCATATAATTGACAATACCTTCCGGTATACGAACTGTTCCAAACATTATCAGTTCCTATTCGCTGTAGCGAATTTATATCTGTGTCAGATAATAAAGCAATATCTGCACTTTGTTACCTTTTATGCACTTCATTATTACTGATGAAGCTTACAATTTGCCTCCATTGTCTTCAACGGCGGTACGCTGATATTTTAATAATTGGCGTGCTTACTGCAGAGCGCTTGTAGACAAAGGACTAACTTCCAACTCGAGCGACCGTCTGACGTCTTCAACTGCTTTCCACTGAACCATAACTGACCCTTAGCGTATGCTGCTCTCCCTTATATTGGTTTCTTGCACAAAATAGTTCACGGGACACGTGAGAGCGACTCCCTTCTTGAAATACTCCGTCTTCAGCCGAAATAACAACTGCATCTTGTTTATCTAGGCGTGGAGGTTTTAAAAACACTCGCGTGCCGGCGATCGCTTCGGCCAATTAATTACAATTAATTGCCTTAGTTCAGCGCGTGGGATGCTACGGTGGGGATTTCCCGCTGGTTGGTTAAAGTATCCATGCTCTCGAGCGTGAGTTAGGTTGTAATGCGGTCATTTTGAGAAATAGGCGTAATTTTAGGTGAAAAACCACTCCTAAATTACTCCTCCGTGAATACATTCATCTGTGTGTATGTTCCATTGCATTACAATGCTCCATTTATCTGTAATTAATTAATTTCTTGTGGGCTTGGTCCCGCCAAAGCTTTGCTCGTTGTCGACCGGTGAACTCCCGGGTCATTAATTTTGAGCTGTCTGACCGCCCTAGACGGAAATAGTTCCGTAGGCGCCAGGTCTACCCCGCCTACTTGTTAAAGTCATTTGTCAGACTTCAAACTAGCTCCTTTCTCGACTTCGTATGCACTGAAAACGTACATTCCCTTGCATTTTGCTTATAATTTTTCCTTTAAATTGCTATGATTTGCACCTAAATAATCGTGAAATCACGCTAGACTATTATGTGTCAGTAGACCTCTCATTGCTCTGTGGGTTCCATATAATGGCTCCCCCTTAGAGACCACTGGTTCGACCTTAGGCATAACCATTTGCCTGGTCTTCTCTGATAAGGCCCTGAGTTCGATACCAGACTGCCGTGACCAGTTGGGCACATCTTTCTCCTGCTAAGTTCGAAAAATTCATTTCATAAGTGAATTTTTCGGGCCTATCAGCTGGTATCAACTCCTTGCAGTATTTACTTTAAGCGGTCATTGCTCTTGGCAATGGGCTTTCACGTTTTCCCACTCCACTCTTGTCTGCTGTCTCGTAGACTTTCGTTTTCCTGTCTCAATTGTTCATTCATCTCCTCTAACTCCACAGCGGCTCCCTTTAACTGGTCGTAAAACTCCTGCAGTCGACAGCTGCACTCTCCCCTCGTGTCCGCTGGGCTGGCGAGCTGTTTTCTTTTCTTCGACCCTTCTCGAGCCTGCAAGCTTTTCTCCAGAACCTTTCCGTGCATACGTAATGATTCCTCGTTCACTTGAATGTGTGTAGCTTGCTCTTCTCTCGCTTCATAGTCTTCAGGTGGACTATATAACTTCAGATTTGCGGCATTTACCACAACTTCTCTACCTGTTGCCTCATCTTTAATCCGATATGCGTTATTCTGCAGATCCCTTATAATCAGGTAGGGTCCGAGATAAGCGTGCTGAAATTTCTTATATTTCCTGCTCTCTGGATCTGAACTGGCGGGTTTTTTCAATAAGACGTATTCTCCCACGAGTAGCGGTCTATGATAACGTTTCCTCCTGTTTCTCTGCTGTCGTTTATCTGCTTGTTTCTTGAGATACTCGAACGTCCTCTGGATTCTCAACTCACGTCCAAGTTGTGCATCGACGGGTGTCTGGATGACATTATTCCATGGCCTCTCGGGTCTTCTGTCGAGATGTAGGCTCACTGGCACCTCTCCTGTAGCTTCGTGCACAGTATTGTTGATACAATATTCAATAATCTCAAGCACGTCAATCCATTTCCAATTCTCAGTAGAGCAGTATATCTTCATGTATTTTTGCACCTCCCTCATAACTCTCTCAGCTGAGTTCGACTCCGGGTGCCTAACCGTGGACAAAATCTGTCTTATGCCCAGATTTTCCAACTCCCTGCGAAATTCTACGCTGGTAAAACAGCTTCCGTGATCCGATAAGATGTTTTCTGGCTGTCCTAATATAGGAATGATTCTTTCCTTCAGCCTCTTAAGTACTTGTTTTGTACTGGTTTTCTGAATTGGACACAGGACTACCATTTTGGAAAACACGTCTAGTGCAACTAGGATGTGTTTATTTCCTCTTCTAGCTCTAGGCAGAGGCCCAAAGTTGTCCAGCGCCAGGAGCTGACATGGCTTCTCTGGTAAGAGTGGTATAGGTTTCTGCCTCATTAAGTACGAGTTAGGCTTTACTCGTTGGCACATATCACATGTCCTGATAGTATTTCTGACTGTTTCTCTAAGTTTAGGCCAAATAAACGCCTCTTTAAGCAGGGCAACAGTCTTATCTACACCTGAATGTCCAAAAGCTCGGTGTGCTAGCCAAACTAGCCTTCTCTGCAATGCTGGTGGTACAACAATCCTAGGTTTTGTGTGGTCAGAGTCGCTCCATTTATGTAGCATCTGGTTAAACCATAGATATTCCGTTGAAAGTGCCTCAGCTTCCATATACATCGGGGTTCCTCTATCCAGCTTTCCCTCGAAGTAATTTATCATCAACCGTATCCAGGGATCTTCACGTTGAAAAACGGTGATGTTCCTTAGATCATCTAAGGTCTTCTGATCTCTATCTTCTATTTCAATAGCTAGAGTTTCTTCTTCCTCTGCTGTAGGGTATCTGCTTAGCAAATCAGGTATGATATTGTCCTTCCCCGGGCAATATTCTATTTCCACTTGAAATTGTTGTATGTATAGGGACCACCTTGTCAGTCTTTGACTCGACAAGTCAGTTTTCAGCAGGAACGTTAGGGCTTTATGGTCTGTTCTCAAAATAATTCTAAAACCATAAATCAGCTTGTGCCAATACTGTAATGCATACAGTATCGCAAGTAATTCGATCTCCGTGACCGTATAATTCTTTTCATTAGGCCTCAACCTTCTACTGATGAATGCGATATAAGTTCTCTCCTCTGGCCTGTCCTTATTTTCCTGATACAACATAGCTCCAATGCCTACGAAGGATGCGTCAGTCTGGATGATAAATTTCTGAGTGTAGTCAGGATATCCCAATTTCACATAATCTAACAGCATCTGTTTAGATTTCACGAAGGCTTCCTCGCATTGCTCCGTCCATCGCCATCTTCCTCCCTTTTTAAGTAAGTCTTGGAGTGGTGCTACAGTCTCGGTGTACTTCGGACAATGGTTCGAAAAGAATCCAATAACGCCTAGATATTGCCTGACGTTCTTCACCTTCGTTGGTCTCGGGAAACGTTTTATGACTTCCAGTTTTCCCGGATTAGGCCTAACTCCTTGTGCATCGATTACATGACCTAGAAATTTAACTTCTCTCTGAGCAAAGTTAGACTTCTTTATATTGACCTTGAAGTTAGCCTGACTTAGGTCATATAACAACTTGCGTAGATCTCTGACATGTTCTTCAACTGTTTCAGAGGTCAGTAGTATATCATCTACGTAGCATATGGTTGTAGCTTTTACTTCTTCGGATAGGTTCCTATCTAGCGCTCGTATCAACGCTGAACCTGCTGTTTTTAATCCAAATGGAAGACGGACGTAGGAGTACGTGTGCTGGTCAAATAAAAATCCGGTTAACAGACTTGTTTTCTCTTCCAAAGCAAGATGGTGAAAACTTGCCGTGAGATCAAGATTTGAGAATACAGTCTTTCCTTTGAACCTTCTGAGTACCTCCTTAATGGGTGGAACTGTATCAAATTCCGGTATAACCTTGGAATTCAAATTTCGTAGGTCCAGGCATATCCTCACACTTCCATCCTGTTTCGGTACAACTACCAGTGGGCTGACATAAGGTGTGGCTGTCTTTACAATGACGCCTGCTTCTAGCATTTCCTGTATCGCTTCTTTGACCTTTAAATAATGTTTCTCAGCTACAGGATACGGCTTCTGTTTAAATGGCGTCCAATCGCTGACTTGAAACGCATACTGGAAATTCTTGATCCGGCCAGGTCTCGAATCGAAGACTCCTTTATACTCGAATAGCAGTTCCCTTAGCATTTTCTTATATTCTGGACCAAATTTAGCTTCCTCAATCTTCTCTTCCAGGCATTCTTCAAATTTTGGTTCGAGATCTTTTTCAATGTCTGCGGCCAGTGTTGCCAACTCTTCCTCAATATCTTCTATTGTCGACACTGCCTCCCCAGTCATATCTCCGTATGTATGCCATACGTATTCTTCTTGTCTCGCTTCATTATGCCTTAATGAGAGTTCTAAGTCTTCCTTTCCCTCACTTGCGCGAAACATTACAATGTCTTGCGAGAGATCTATAATAACTTTATACTCTCTTATGAAATCCATCCCAACAATAAGGTTATATGGCAGCTTATTTACAAGTAGGAATCTCTGTGAGAATGTAGAGTTCCCTATCTGCAGATCTAAAAATACTTGGTATCTGCATATCATAACTTTGTCTGGTATGACACCTTTTATTTTCACGCTTGAAATGGGTATTTTCAATACGTGGATTTTACTCTGGATTTCATTGTATAATGCCTGGGTTATCAAACTCACTGTTGATCCTGTATCGATGAGACTTCTTACTTTCGTTCCCGCAATGTTTACAATAATAATAGGTAGTTCCCTTCTTACATTGACCGTTCTTTCATCGAGGTCTTCGATAAGCTCCTCAGGTTTGGCAATCCAGTTAATAACATTTACTGTACTCCATCCTGAACCTATCTCTCTCTGGTCATTTAAAATTGGTGTTTTTTTTTTCAATTGCTCCATTCTTTGTGGAATTCTTTTGCCTGTCTTCATGCTGCTGAAGTTCCAGACTTTTGGCACCATCATCATTTTGATATATGTCGGGTGACCTTCTATTTCGAATCGCTTCATCCCAGTGAACTCGCGATTGTCTTGGATCATCTCCGCGCTCTTCCATGTATCTTAAAGATGCATGATAGCGTTCTTCCGCCTCTTCATCGAACCCACGACTCTGCTCTTGGGATCTCCATCCTTGGTTATTCCCATTTCGGCCGTAATTTCTTCTGTTGTCCAGCTGCTGGTCTCTGGTACCACGCTGATTCCAGTTTTTCCTTCCTCGGTTACCACGGTTCGAACCTCCTCGATACGCTGGCCTCCAATTTTGGTTTTCGCGTCCTTCGCGCTGCCAGTCGGATTTTTCTGTTTCGGTGCTTGTAGACTTGCATTTCGTCTGCACCTTCGTTGGCTCGATCGGCGTATTCGTCATATTAACTTGTTCCACATGTCGGCTTTGTCTTGCGTGCTGCACTGTGGTTAAATCAAGTTGTCTCAGCACCTCCTCCATATCGATTGCAGTTTTTGCGTTTGCTGAGATTAGCAGGCGCTGCACTTCATACGGCAGCTGCTTAGCTATTGCTATGCATAAGTCTGACTCTCTGAGTCCTTCGTCGAGCTCGCGAAAACGGCATAATTGGTTCACAAAAAACTCTCCGTACTTGGTCGGGTTACTAGTACTGTAACGCCTGGAATACAAGTCCAGTCTGAGGTTTTGTTGTACGCTCGCGTTCCAATACCTGCTTAAAAATGCTTGGCGAAATTCCTCAACGGTGTCGAACGTGTACCTAAAACTTCTAAACCATAGAGCACACTCTCCATCGGTTAGTTTTTCAATCGCTCTCAACCTGCGCTCTGGCGGTACTTTCGCATCATTCAAGTACTCGGAAACTTCTTTAAGCCAGTACTTGGGTGTCATATTAGAATTACTCCCAGAGTATTTCTTTGGTTTTTCATCACTAGCCCTTATAACTGTGACTATTTGGTTCTGTACAGCATTTTCCTGCGGTGTTGACATAGCCATTGGCATACCAGGTGTGGCATACGGGCTGTCACTTGGCATTGCTGCATTCTTTGGAGTGGGCTGTATTTCTATCTCTGCCCATTTATTCCTCCTATTCTCGTCTATACTTCCTTCGCTAGACCTAGGATTCCGCAACATGGATTCTTCCTGCGCTATCATTCTCGTTTCTAATTGGCTGTGCCTGTTTTCAGTCCTTTCCAAACGAGCTAATACCTCTCGTTCTATTTTCTCGAGGCGATCTCGGTTTCTTTCTGCCATAGAAAATACCTTTTCTTTATTATCCTTAAGGTTTTCCTTCAGGTGGATAATTTCCCCTGCTAGACTTTCTCTTACTTCGGCAAGAGTCTTATCACTGGCTTCAGTCTTTAAGCCTTCTCGAAGCTCTAACTCTTCGCGTAAGCCTGTAACTTCCCGTTGAATGTGACCTTGTATATGAGAGATTTCAGTCCTCATTTTCGTGATTTCTCCTTGGTCTTCGTCCTGTCTTTTATGGATAACTGCTAAGTCGTTCTGAGTGTGTTCCAACTCTTTCTGCACTTTTCCAACTTGTATCTTCATATTAGACATTATTTCCTTATTATCTCGATCAGACGTCTTTATTTCCTGCATTTCCTTGCATTGGTCAAGGATATTCTGGTCCTGCTTTCTTAAAGCTTCGTCTACAGCCTTGGCATACCCTGCCATTCGCGTATTCCATTTTAGTTCATTATCCTCGAACCTATGATCCACGGTCTGAGTAAACGTGTTAAATTGTTCTAACTGACGTTTCGTGTTAGCTTCATTCTGACTTTGAATGTCTTTAAGCTCCCGGGACATACTGTTTAAATTATCGTTAATTTCACGCTGTGACTCTCTGCACATTTGCAAATTGCTTTCTAATTTTAATTCAATAGACTCAAAGCGTTTTTCGTTATCATTTTGCATTTCTGAGATCACGCTAACAATATTCTTAGTTACCTGTCTCTGGACAGACTCTTTAACGTCGTCCATTTTCTTATTAACCTCTCCTAGGTTTAATTCTAACTGTGTGTTTACACTGGCTTGATTAGCCTCTAGTCTAGTATTTACTTCGGCTTGATTAGCCTCTAGTCTAGTATTGACTGTAGCCAACATCTTGCTTACCTCAGTTTGACTAGCCTCTAGCCTAGTATTTATTTCGGCTTGATTAGCATCCAATCTACCCGCTATTTCATCTTTAAATGCTTTGGATTCTTCCTTACTTTTAGCATTTATAACATCGAAATGTTCCCTTAACTCGGCGATACACCTGAGTACCTCTTCCGTTCCGGCCATCCTGTACTACTTAATTTGAGATTCAGGTAGGCCCTAGCTGAAGACACTGGCGCGTTCTATTGGAAAGAAAAGATTCCGATCCCGCGACAACAACAACAACATATTATAAAATGTCAAAACTAACTATGGAATGGGTATAGACCCTCGTACCCGTCTGACAATATTTGTCTGACGTCTGAACATCATCTAGAAAGACTCACAATCGCTCAAACCAAGTTTGAGGAAAAAAAGTTATTTCTATGGTTTTCCCCATGAAAACCATGCTATTATTATGGGGTTTTTCTGAATCCCATAATCCCCACGTACGGGCGCCATGTTAATCTTATTGGGTATCATTCATGGTGGCTATTGTACGACATCGGCCATATTCTAATTTATTATTAAAACTGTCCAAGGAGTGGTTTTTTTATACTGCCGAATGCCCCACATTGGGCCATGCCATGTTAATCTTAATGTCATATCACACGTGGGTGCCATGTTAATCTAATCTGTCATGGCCCACAGGTGGGTGACATGTTAAATTAGGGTAGTCAACATGCTTATTTTATGCCATGCTCATGATGCTTAAGTGGAGGTTACCTGTATTTTAAACTGGCCCCACATATCAGCGTCATGTTATTTTATATGTGTTATCTATGGCTATGGTTTATGAAAGTTACAATTATATAAGCATGTCTTATGGAGGATTAACAATTATTTTTAATGTGGTGGCTTATTAACAAATGGGATGCGGCCTTCCTATTCTGTCCTAAATTCTATGCTATATTTGCTTCTACCATTTATACCTTGACCGACTTAAGTAATTACCTGTGACTCAATCCAAGTACAGAGACAACTCCCCCATGTACCCGATTGTCACCATGTGGACCATGTGTTCGTATCCCAACTAGCTCACGGTCTTTCGAGGTATGGGACGTTCATGCCCACAATACGACCACATGTTCAGGATTTGAGTCTACCAGGTAACTACTCTACAGGAAATACACAACATTCCTATGAATAAAATATTTACTGGTCTAAAATCATGGCTGTACAACAAATACAAAACAAAGGACAAATTACAATTAATTCCCATAAATAAATAGGGTTATTCTGTGAGCTTTCTCCTTAAAAATAGCGCTACAATGCACTCAAACCTACTTCTAATATCCTGTCAATAATAGTTCAGATTACAAGGTTTTCATAGTGTTCGTCATGTGACACAATTTTATTTAATGGAAGTATCTTAACACAAAAACCACATGTCACATAAACATGAATTTCTAAGACATTATTCCGTCTTCTACGACATTTACTTTAATTATCATTACTTCAATGTTTCCTACATTTATTAGCAAATATTTTGTTGTGTCGTGCGAATCATCTTCCTTCTTTCCATCCCTATGAACGCTCTAGGAAAATGAGTCATGCTTCTTAATCATAAAATAAACATAAACATGGATAGAATATTTATAGTTTCACCATATAACGATTATCTGGGTCTTGTCGGACTTATTATAGATACAACTGTGTCATGTTCTGGGAAAAACACATACCCGTTTTTCCTAAATTAGCATAAACTGGCAAAATGCACTTTAAAGAAGATGCCTACATTATTTTGGTTCAGCCTTCCCCCTCAGAGGATAACTTCGCCAAATATCATCTGATTTCTATGGTTCAACCACATATGTGAGTTGCCATACACCAATTAATTCCATTTGCATCACTAAAATACTCATATTTTAATTGCATTATTGAATACCGAGATCTCTCAGTGTCCTATTGTGACTGTAATTGACAAGGGATCGGTCGAGCGACCTCCCTCCCCTCAGCAGGTCATAAAATTAGTTCCAGACAGCTCTCCAAGATGGCTGCCACGGAAATGGTCTACATTTCCTGTCTCTCTCTACCGTCAAGGCCACTCTTGTTTACAATTATATAACAATAAAGATCCGCTAGGCATAGTCCTAAGTAATTGAGTCATTTAATTAATTAACACCTAACTTTACAGTGTATTTGGGCTCAAATGGCTCCTATTAAACATTCATGGCAGGGGTGGAATTCTAATGATAGCATTGCCGTTCTAAGGTGATTACTTGTGGCTTTAAAGACGCGCATCATAATGAAACCCCATGGTTATCATCAGCAGCTGTCATTTACATATATTTGGGAACCACGTTCCTCGTCGACGAATATGATTCTACCTCTCGGGCAGACCATAAGTAAAAATGCTCACCGCGCCTCGCTGGGCGTCCGTAGTGGCTATAATTCAATGCAAGCGTTGGCAATAGACAGAATCTATCCAAATCGCTGCGTAACACATACAGTATGCACAAAGGCGATACTTCTCGAAGATTAAGCCCATTTTCACCTCACGCGCAAGCTATACTAGTCTTTCCCGTGCTTATCTTACGTAAATCACTGGATTCTACGTTAATCTGCACGCTATATGCGGCTAAACAATATTTCACATATATGACTCCATTATCAAGGTACCTGCGTTCTTCATGTTATATTATTTAAGCCAAAGCTTTACATAGCTCCTAACACAAATGTATAAATATACTGGCTTACTTTAATTTCACATATTCATTCAAATTTCACTGACACTGAGAAAAGCTCTCGTATTCGCGATATTCCACACTACATTCTTTACTGTTTACCAAATGACAGTATCTTAAATTAGACATGACACTATTTGAACATTACTTAGGCCAACTTTGCCCTTACTTTATGGTTGCCGACCCCAGTTATTATTATTATTATTATTTTAACGTTTAGATCCATCACTATTTTTGACCTACATGGTCCTAAGCAAATCACCTTCCAAGTCATACTTTATTCAAGACGAGTGGTGAAAACTCGTTCAGTAAGTGACTATTACTTCTTTAATTTCAAAGTGATTAATCGTTACATGGTGAACTATGCCATTATAATGCTATTATTTGCATGTTTACTCACGCTTCCTTCTGGCTGGAAAGTACCAGTATCTCCGCCTGAGCTCTACCATGACGATTTGACTTAATCCATCATGATATCCAATACACAACACTGAGATTCACACTTTTTACACATGATACACATATTACCACAAGTGGCCTTTACCACTGATAAACACTGAATATTAATCATTAAACACATTAACACTTTAAATTATTATTTCACAATTTATACACTTCATCTATCATTTCACATGTTGATCCTTAATCTGGTTTTCACCTACGCTTGACCTCAGAGATGCGATGACTTATGATAACCGCTGGTCTCCGTGAAATCTAGTAGCGTTTTTATAGATGTTCGATCCTAGTTCCCTGCACTCCCGTTTACCTCACTGTCCTGGATAGGTGGCAATAACTTCCACTCTCCCATCACTGGAGTGCTCCTAATGCTGATGTCATATAATTGACAATACCTTCCGGTATACGAACTGTTCCAAACATTATCAGTTCCTATTCGCTGTAGCGAATTTATATCTGTGTCAGATAATAAAGCAATATCTGCACTTTGTTACCTTTTATGCACTTCATTATTACTGATGAAGCTTACAATTTGCCTCCATTGTCTTCAACGGCGGTACGCTGATATTTTAATAATTGGCGTGCTTACTGAAGAGCGCTTGTAGACAAAGGACTAACTTCCAACTCGAGCGACCGTCTGACGTCTTCAACTGCTTTCCACTGAACCATAACTGACCCTTAGCGTATGCTGCTCTCCCTTATATTGGTTTCTTGCACAAAATAGTTCACGGGACACGTGAGAGCGACTCCCTTCTTGAAATACTCCGTCTTCAGCCGAAATAACAACTGCATCTTGTTTATCTAGGCGTGGAGGTTTTAAAAACACTCGCGTGCCGGCGATCGCTTCGGCCAATTAATTACAATTAATTGCCTTAGTTCAGCGCGTGGGATGCTACGGTGGGGATTTCCCGCTGGTTGGTTAAAGTATCCATGCTCTCGAGCGTGAGTTAGGTTGTAATGCGGTCATTTTGAGAAATAGGCGTAATTTTAGGTGAAAAACCACTCCTAAATTACTCCTCCGTGAATACATTCATCTGTGTGTATGTTCCATTGCATTACAATGCTCCATTTATCTGTAATTAATTAATTTCTTGTGGGCTTGGTCCCGCCAAAGCTTTGCTCGTTGTCGACCGGTGAACTCCCGGGTCATTAATTTTGAGCTGTCTGACCGCCCTAGACGGAAATAGTTCCGTAGGCGCCAGGTCTACCCCGCCTACTTGTTAAAGTCATTTGTCAGACTTCAAACTAGCTCCTTTCTCGACTTCGTATGCACTGAAAACGTACATTCCCTTGCATTTTGCTTATAATTTTTCCTTTAAATTGCTATGATTTGCACCTAAATAATCGTGAAATCACGCTAGACTATTATGTGTCAGTAGACCTCTCATTGCTCTGTGGGTTCCATATAATGGCTCCCCCTTAGAGACCACTGGTTCGACCTTAGGCATAACCATTTGCCTGGTCTTCTCTGATAAGGCCCTGAGTTCGATACCAGACTGCCGTGACCAGTTGGGCACAGTACTAAGCCAGAAACCTTCCCTGGAGTGTACACAACATCTCACCCAAGTTTCATCGCTATCGGATGAATGGTATATGAAATTATATGGGACTTTGTTGAAACGCTTCGCGTGCCGTTGCTCATTTGTTGATTCTACTCGTGCTCTACCTATTTTTAAAGGGATTTACTAAGCTAGAAACCTTCCCTGGAGTGCACACAAAATCTCAGCCTAGTTTCATCGCTATCGGACGAATGGTATATGAACGCAAACGTGACTTTGTTGAAATGCTTCGCGCGTCGTAGCTCATTTGTTGAATCTACTCGTGCGCTGCCTATTGTAAAGTGGATGTACTGAGACAGAAAATTTCCCTGCAGTGTACACAACATTTTACGCAAGTTTCATAGCTATCGGACGAATGGTATATGAATGCACACGGGACTTTGTTGAAACGCATTGCGTGTCGTCGCTCATTTGTTGAATCTACTTGTGCGCTATCTACCGTGAAATGTATTCACTAATTTTGAAACCTTCACGTAAGTGTACACAACATCTCACCCAAGTTTCATCGCTATCGGACGAATTGTATATGAACACTTACGGGACTTTGTTGAAATGCTTCGCGCATCGTCGCTCGTTTGTTGAATCTACGCGTGCGCTACCTATTGTAAAATGGATTTACTAAGTCAGAAACCTCCCTTGGAGTGTACTCAACATCTCACCCAAGTTTCATCGCAATCGGACGAATGGTATATGAACGCATAGGAGACATACCCACAGACATACCCACAGACAAACTATCACGTTACATTGATTTTTATATATATACAAGCTGTACCCGGCATGCGTTGCAATGCCAATCAAAGAAAGTGTTGGCGTTGAAATTCTGTTTCTTGGAGTGCTTTTGGATACACAACATGTTAACTGCCTCTAAGCTATCGTAAAATGGATTTTCTAATTTAGAACCATTCGTGGAAGCGTGCACAACAACTTTCAAAAATTTCATCGCTGTCACTCATTTGTTGAATCTACTCGTACGCTACCTGTTGTGAAATGGATTTACTAAGTCGAAACCCTTCCCTGGCGTGTACACAATAACTCATCAATGATTCATCGCAATCGGATGAATTGTATATGCACGTATACACCCCTGTTTAAACGATTCGTGCGCTGTCACTCATTTGTTGAATATACTCGTGCGCTACCTACTGTAAAATGTATTTACTAAGTTAGAAACCGTCACGTAAGTGTCCACAACATCTCACCCAAGTTTCATGGCTATCGGACTAATGGGATATGAAGACATAGGGGACTGTATTGAAACGCTCCGCATGTCGTCGTTCATTTGTCGAATCTACTCGTGTGCTACCTACTGTGAAATGTATTTACTAAGCCAGAAACCTTCCTTGGAGTGTCCACCATATTTCACCCAAGTTTCACCGCTAACGGCAGAATGGTATATGACCTTATACGGGACTTTGTTGAAACGCTTCGCGCGTCGTCCATCATTTGTTGAATCAACTTGTGCGCTGCATATTGTATAGTGGATTTACTAAGCCAGAAATTTTCCATGACGTGTATACAACATCTCACCCAAGTTTCATAGCTACGGACGAATGATACATGAATGCATTCGGGACTTGGTTGAAACGCTTCGCGTGTCGTCGCTCATTTGTTGATTCTACTCTTGCGCTACATATTGTAATATGGATGTACTCAGCCAGAAACCTTCCCTGGAGTGTACACAACATCTCACCCAAGTTTCATCGCAATCGGATGAATGGTATGTGAACGTATACGGGACGTTGTCGAAACGCTTCGCGCGTAGTCACTCATTTGTTGAATATAAACGTGCGCTTCGTATTGTAAAATGGATTTACTTAGCCAAAAACCTCTCCTGGAGTGTACACAACAATTCACCAAGCATTTATCACTATCAGACGAATGGTATATGACTTTATACGGGACTTTGTTGAAACGCTTCGCGTGTCATCGCACATTTGTTGAATCTACTGGTGCGATACCTATTGTAAAATGTATGTACTATAACAGAAACCTTCCCTGGAGTGTACACAACATCTCACCCAAGTTTCATCGCTATCGGATGAATGGTATATGAAATTATATGGGACTTTGTTGAAACGCTTCGCGCGCCGTTGCTCATTTGTTGATTCTACTCGTGCTCTACCTATTTTTAAAGGGATTTACTAAGCTAGAAACCTTCCCTGGAGTGCACACAAAATCTCAGCCTAGTTTCATCGCTATCGGACGAATGGTATATGAACGCATACGTGACTTTGTTAAAATGCTTCGCGCGTCGTAGCTCATTTGTTGAATCTACTCGTGCGCTGCCTATTGTAAAGTGGATATACTGAGCCAGAAAATTTCCCAGCAGTGTACACAACATTTTACGCAAGTTTCATAGCTATCGGACGAATGGTATATGAATGCATACGGGGCTTTGTTGAAACGCATTGTGTGTCGTCGCTCATTTGTTGAATCTACTTGTGCGCTATCTACTGTGAAATGTATTCACTAATTTTGAAACCTTCACGTAAGTGTACACAACATCTCACCCTAGTTTCATCGCTATCGGACGAATGGTATATGAACACATACGGGACTTTGTTGAAATGCTTCGCGCATCGTCGCTCATTTGTTGAATCTACGCGTGCGCTACCTATTGTAAAATGGATTTACTAAGTCAGAAACCTTCCTTGGAGTGTACTCAACATCTCACCCAAGTTTCATCGCAATCGGACGAATGGTATATGAACGCATAGGAGACATACACACCCACAGACAAACTATCACGTTACATTGGTTTTTATATATATAGAAAAGCTGTAACAGGCATGCGTTGCAATGCCAATCAAAGAAAGTGTTGGCGTTGAAATTCTGTTTCTTGAAGTGCTTTTGGATACACAACATGTTAACTGCTTCTAAGCTATCGTAAAATGGATTTTCTAATTTAGAACCATTCGTGGAAGCGTGCACAACTACTTTCAAAAATTTCATCGCTGTCACTCATTTGTTGAATCTACTCGTACGCTACCTGTTGTGAAATGGATTTACTAAGTCGAAACCCTTCCCTGGCGTATACACAATAATTCATTAATGATTCATCGCAATCGGATGAATAGTATATGCACGTATACGGGGTTATGTTTAAACGATTCGTGCGCTGTCACTCATTTGTTGAATCTACTCGTGCGCTACCTATTGAGAAATGTATTACTAAGTCGAAGCCCTTCCCTGGCGTATACACAATAACTCATCAAGGTTTCATCGCAATCGAAGAATGTTATATGAACGCAATAGGGGATTTTGTTGAAACGCTTCGCGCGTCGTCACCCATTTGTTGCATCTACTCTTGCGCTACTTATTGTGAAATGGATTTACTAAGTCCCCTTCCCTGGCGGGTACACAATAACTGATCAATGTTTCATCGGAATCGGATGAATAGTATATGAACGCATACCTGATTTTGTTTAAACGATTCGCGCTCCGTCACTCATTTGTTGAATCTACTCGTGCGCTACCTACTGTAAAATGTATTTACTAAGTTAGAAACCGTCACGTAAGTGTCCACAACATCTCACCCAAGTTTCATCGCTATCGGACTAATGGGATATGAAGACATAGGGGACTGTATTGAAACGCTCCGCATGTCGTCGTTCATTTGTCGAATCTACTCGTGTGCTACCTACTGTGAAATGTATTTACTAAGCCAGAAACCATCCTTGGAGTGTCCACCATATTTCACCCAAGTTTCACCGCTAACGGCAGAATGGTATATGACCTTATACCGGACTTTGTTGAAACGCTTCGCGCGTCGTCCCTCATTTGTTGAATCAACTTGAGCGCTGCATATTGTATAGTGGATTTACTAAGCCAGAAATTTTCCATGACGTGTACACAACATCTCACCCAAGTTTCATAGCTACGGACGAATGGTACATGAATGCATACGGGACTTGGTTGAAATGCTTCGCGTGTCGTCGCTCATTTGTTGATTCTACTCTTGCGCTACATATTGTAATATGGATGTACTCAGCCAGAAACCTTCCCTGGAGTGTACACAACATCTCACCCAAGTTTCATCGCAATCGGATGAATGGTATGCGAACGTATACGGGACGTTGTAGAAACGCCTCGCGCGTAGTCACTCATTTGTTGAATATAAACGTGCGCTTCGTATTGTAAAATGGATTTACTAAGCCAGAAACCTTTCCTGGAGTGTACACAACAATTCACCAAGCATTTATCGCTATCAGACGTCTGGTATATGACTTTATACGGGACTTTGTTGAAACGCTTCGCGTGTCATCGCTCATTTGTTGAATCTACTGGTGCGATACCTATTGTAAAATGTATGTACTAAGCCAGAAACCTTCTCTGGAGTGTACACAACTTCTCACCCAAGTTTCATCGCTATCGGATGAATGGTGTATGAAATTATATGGGACTTTGTTGAGACGCTTCGCGCGCCGTTGCTCATTTGTTGATTCTACTCGTGCTCTACCTATTATTAAAGGGATTTACTAAGCTAGAAACCTTCCCTGGAGTGCACACAAAATCTCAGCCTAGTTTCATCGCTATCGGACGAATGGTATATGAACGCAAACGTGACTTTGTTGAAATGCTTCGCGCGTCGTAGCTCATTTGTTGAATCTACTCGTGCGCTGCCTATTGTAAAGTGGATGTACTGAGCCAGAAAATTTCCCTGCAGTGTACACAACATTTTACGCAAGTTTCATAGCTATCGGACGAATGGTATATGAATGCATACGGGATTTTGTTGAAACGCATTGCGTGTCGTCGCTCATTTGTTGAATCTACTTGTGCGCTATCTACTGTGAAATGTATTCACTAATTTTGAAACCTTCACGTAAGTGTACACAACATCTCACCCAAGTTTCATCGCTATCGGACGAATGGTATATGAACACATACGGGACTTTGTTGAAATGCTTCGCGCAACGTCGCTCGTTTGCTGAATCTACGCGTGCGCTACCTATTGTAAAATTGATTTACTAAGTCAGAAACCTCCCTTGGAGTGTACTCAACATCTCACCCAAGTTTCATCGCAATCGGACGAATGGTATATGAACGCATAGGAGACATACCCACAGACATACCCACAGACAAACTATCACGTTACATTGATTTTTATATATATACAAGCTGTACCCGGCATGCGTTGCAATGCCAATCAAAGAAAGTGTTGGCGTTGAAATTCTGTTTCTTGGAGTGCTTTTGGATACACAACATGTTAACTGCCTCTAAGCTATCGTAAAATGGATTTTCTAATTTAGAACCATTCGTGGAAGCGTGCACAACAACTTTCAAAAATTTCATCGCTGTCACTCATTTGTTGAATCTACTCGTACGCTACCTGTTGTGAAATGGATTTACTAAGTCGAAACCCTTCCCTGGCGTGTACACAATAACTCATCAATGATTCATCGCAATCGGATGAATTGTATATGCACGTATACACCCCTGTTTAAACGATTCGTGCGCTGTCACTCATTTGTTGAATATACTCGTGCGCTACCTACTGTAAAATGTATTTACTAAGTTAGAAACCGTCACGTAAGTGTCCACAACATCTCACCCAAGTTTCATGGCTATCGGACTAATGGGATATGAAGACATAGGGGACTGTATTGAAACGCTCCGCATGTCGTCGTTCATTTGTCGAATCTACTCGTGTGCTACCTACTGTGAAATGTATTTACTAAGCCAGAAACCTTCCTTGGAGTGTCCACCATATTTCACCCAAGTTTCACCGCTAACGGCAGAATGGTATATGACCTTATACGGGACTTTGTTGAAACGCTTCGCGCGTCGTCCATCATTTGTTGAATCAACTTGTGCGCTGCATATTGTATAGTGGATTTACTAAGCCAGAAATTTTCCATGACGTGTATACAACATCTCATCCAAGTTTCATAGCTACGGACGAATGATGCATGAATGCATTCGGGACTTGGTTGAAACGCTTCGCGTGTCGTCGCTCATTTGTTGATTCTACTCTTGCGCTACATATTGTAATATGGATGTACTCAGCCAGAAACCTTCCCTGGAGTGAACACAACATCTCACCCAAGTTTCATCGCAATCGGATGAATGGTATGTGAACGTATACGGGACGTTGTCGAAACGCTTCGCGCGTAGTCACTCATTTGTTGAATATAAACGTGCGCTTCGTATTGTAAAATGGATTTACTTAGCCAAAAACCTTTCCTGGAGTGTACACAACAATTCACCAAGCATTTATCACTATCAGACGAATGGTATATGACTTTATACGGGACTTTGTTGAAACGCTTCGCTTGTCATCGCTCATTTGTTGAATCTACTGGTGCGATACCTATTGTAAAATGTATGTACTATGCCAGAAACCTTCCCTGGAGTGTACACAACATCTCACCCAAGTTTCATCGCTATCGGATGAATGGTATATGAAATTATATGGGACTTTGTTGAAACGCTTCGCGCGCAGTTTGCTCATTTGTTGATTCTACTCGTGCTCTACCTATTTTTAAAGGGATTTACTAAGCTAGAAACCTTCCCTGGAGTGCACACAAAATCTCAGCCTAGTTTCATCGCTATCGGACGAATGGTATATGAACGCATACGTGACTTTGTTAAAATGCTTCGCGCGTCGTAGCTCATTTGTTGAATCTACTCGTGCGCTGCCTATTGTAAAGTGGATATACTGAGCCAGAAAATTTCCCAGCAGTGTACACAACATTTTACGCAAGTTTCATAGCTATCGGACGAATGGTATATGAATGCATACGGGACTTTGTTGAAACGCATTGCGTGTCGTCGCACATTTGTTGAATCTACTTGTGCGCTATCTACTGTGAAATGTATTCACTAATTTTGAAACCTTCACGTAAGTGTACACAACATCTCACCCTAGTTTCATCGCTATCGGACGAATGGTATATGAACACATACGGGACTTTGTTGAAATGCTTCGCGCATCGTCGCTCATTTGTTGAATCTACGCGTGCGCTACCTATTGTAAAATGGATTTACTAAGTCAGAAACCTTCCTTGGAGTGTACTCAACATCTCACCCAAGTTTCATCGCAATCGGACGAATGGTATATGAACGCATAGGAGACATACACACCCACAGACAAACTATCACGTTACATTGATTTATATATATATAGAAAAGCTGTACCAGGCTTGCGTTGCAATGCCAATCAAAGAAAGTGTTGGCGTTGAAATTCTGTTTCTTGAAGTGCTTTTGGATACACAACATGTTAACTGCCTCTAAGCTATCGTAAAATGGATTTTCTAATCTAGAACCATTCGTGGAAGCGTGCACTGTCACTCATTTGTTGAATCTACTCGTACGCTACCTGTTGTGAAATGTATTTACTAAGTCGAAACCCTTCCCTGGCGTATACACAATAATTCATTAATGATTCATCGCAATCGGATGAATTGTATATGCACGTATACGGGGTTTTGTTTAAACGATTCGTGCGCTGTTACTCATTTGTTGAATCTACTCGTGCGCTACCTATTGCGAAATGTATTACTAAGTCGAAGCCCTTCCCTGGCGTGTACACAATAACTCATCAAGGTTTCATCGCAATCGAAGAATGCTATATGAACGCAATAGGGGATTTTGTTGAAACGCTTCGCGCGTCGTCACCCATTTGTTGCATCTACTCTTGCGCTACTTATTGTGAAATGGATTTACTAAGTCCCCTTCCCTGGCGGGTACACAATAACTGATCAATGTTTCATCGCAATCGGATGAATAGTATATGAACGCATACCTGATTTTGTTTAAACGATTCGCGCTCCGTCACTCATTTGTTGAATCTACTCGTGCGCTACCTACTGTAAAATGTATTTACTAAGTTAGAAACTGTCACGTAAGTGTCCACAACATCTCACCCAAGTTTCATCGCTATCGGACTAATGGGATATGAAGACATAGGGGACTGTATTGAAACGCTCCGCATGTCGTCGTTCATTTGTCGAATCTACTCGTGTGCTACCTACTGTGAAATGTATTTACTAAGCCAGAAACCATCCTTGGAGTGTCCACCATATTTCACCCAAGTTTCACCGCTAACGGCAGAATGGTATATGACCTTATACGGGACTTTGTTGAAACGCTTCGCGCGTCGTCCCTCATTTGTTGAATCAACTTGAGCGCTGCATATTGTATAGTGGATTTACTAAGCCAGAAATTTTCCATGACGTGTACACAACATCTCACCCAAGTTTCATAGCTACGGACGAATGGTACATGAATGCATACGGGACTTGGTTGAAATGCTTCGCGTGTCGTCGCTCATTTGTTGATTCTACTCTTGCGCTACATATTGTAATATGGATGTACTCAGCCAGAAACCTTCCCTGGAGTGTACACAACATCTCACCCAAGTTTCATCGCAATCGGATGAATGGTATGTGAACGTATACGGGACGTTGTAGAAACGCTTCGCGCGTAGTCACTCATTTGTTGAATATAAACGTGCGCTTCGTATTGTAAAATGGATTTACTTAGCCAGAAACCTTTCCTGGAGTGTACACAACAATTCACCAAGCATTTATCACTATCAGACGTCTGGTATATGACTTTATACGGGACTTTGTTGAAACGCTTCGCGTGTCATCGCTCATTTGTTGAATCTACTGGTGCGATACCTATTGTAAAATGTATGTACTAAGCCAGAAACCTTCTCTGGAGTGTACACAACTTCTCACCCAAGTTTCATCGCTATCGGATGAATGGTATATGAAATTATATGGGACTTTGTTGAGACGCTTCGCGCGCCGTTGCTCATTTGTTGATTCTACTCGTGCTCTACCTATTATTAAAGGGATTTACTAAGCTAGAAACCTTCCCTGGAGTGCACACAAAATCTCAGCCTAGTTTCATCGCTATCGGACGAATGGTATATGAACGCAAACGTGACTTTGTTGAAATGCTTCGCGCGTCGTAGCTCATTTGTTGAATCTACTCGTGCGCTGCCTCTTGTAAAGTGGATGTACTGAGCCAGAAAATTTCCCTGCAGTGTACACAACATTTTACGCAAGTTACATAGCTATCGAACGAATGGTATATGAATGCATACGGGATTTTGTTGAAACGCATTGCGTGTCGTCGCTCATTTGTTGAATCTACTTGTGCGCTATCTACTGTGAAATGTATTCACTAATTTTGAAACCTTCACGTAAGTGTACACAACATCTCACCCAAGTTTCATCGCTATCGGACGAATGGTATATGAACACATACGGGACTTTGTTGAAATGCTTCGCGCAACGTCGCTCGTTTGTTGAATCTACGCGTGCGCTACCTATTGTAAAATTGATTTACTAAGTCAGAAACCTCCCTTGGAGTGTACTCAACATCTCACCCAAGTTTCATCGCAATCGGACGAATGGTATATGAACGCATAGGAGACATACCCACAGACAAACTATCACGTTACATTGATTTTTATATACACACATCAAAAAAAGTTTTGCATCACCTCGGTTCCCAGATCTCCGGCATATAGACGTTGACTGTGTATATTGTATCCAAGATACAGTCCCTTTGACTGTTCATATATGTCACTAAAACTGCTCAAAGATGTAAACAACCATGCATGAGCAGGGCCTATTAGACGGAGGGGGTACGACAGCCGATCAGTTCCAGTCATTCCACCAGGACGAAGGTACGCTGCTCATGTTGTCTGTAGTTCCACCATGCCTAGAAGGTCAATACCGCAGTTCGATCGCGTCCGCATTGTTACTTTGTGTCAAGAAGGGCTCTCAACAAGGGAAGTTTCCAGGCGTCTCAGAGTGAACCAAAGCGATGTTGTTCGGACATGGAGGAGGTACAGAGATACAGGAACTGTCGATGACAGGCCTCGCTCAGGCCGCCCAAGGGCTACTACTGTAGTGGATGACCGCTACTTACGGATTGCCGCTCGGAGGAACCCTGACAGCAATGCCACCATGTTGAATAATGCGTTTCGTTCAGCCACAGGACGTCGTGTTTCAACTCAAACTGTGCGCAATAGGCTGCATGATGCGCAACTTCACTCCCGACGTCCATGGCGAGGTCCAGCTTTGCAACCCCGACACCATGCAGCGCGGTACAGATGGGCCCAACAACATGCTGAATGGACCCCACGGAATTGGCATCACGTTCTCTTCACCGATGAGTGTCGCATATGCCTTCAACCAGACAATCGTCGGAGACGTGTTTGGAGGCACCCTGGTCAGGCTGAACGTCTTAGACACACTGTCCAGCGTGTGCAGCAAGGTGGTGGTTCCCTGATGTTTTGGGGTGGCATTATGTGGGGCCGACGTACGCCACTGGTGGTCATGGAAGGCTCCGAAACGGCTTTACGATACCTGAATGACATCCTCCGACCCATAGTGCAACCATATCGGCAGAATATTGGAGAGGCATTTGTCTTCATGGACGACAATTCTCGACCTCATCGTGCACATCTTGTGAATGCGTTCCTTCAAGATAACGACATCGCTCGACTACAGTGGCCAGCATGTTCGCCAGACATGAACCCTATCGAACATGCCTGGGATATGTTGAAAAGGGCTGTTTATGGACGTCTTGACCCACCAACCACTCTGAGAGATTTACGCCGAATTGTCGTTAAGGAGTGGGACAATTTGGACCAACAGTGTCTTGATGAACTTGTGGATAGTATGCCACGGCGAATACAGGCATGCATCAATGCAAGAGGACGTGCTACTGGGTATTAGAGATAGTGGTGTGTACTGCAATCTGGACCACAAATGCTGAAAGTCTAGCTGTATGATGGTACAACATGCAATGTGTGGGTCTCATGAGCAATAAAACGAGCTGAAATGTTGTTTGTGTTGATCTCTATTCCCTATGTATTTAACGGTTCCGGAACTCTTGGAACCGAGGTGATGCAAAACTTTTTTTGATGTGTGTATATACAAGCTGTACCCGGCATGCGTTGCAATGCCAATCAAAGAAAGTGTTGGCGTTGAAATTCTGTTTCTTGGAGTGCTTTTGGATACACAACATGTTAACTGCCTCTAAGCTATCGTAAAATGGATTTTCTAATTTAGAACCATTCGTGGAAGCGTGCACAACAACTTTCAAAAATTTCATCGCTGTCACTCATTTGTTGAATCTACTCGTACGCTACCTGTTGTGAAATGGATTTACTAAGTCGAAACCCTTCCCTGGCGTGTACACAATAACTCATCAATGATTCATCGCAATCGGATGAATTGTATATGCACGTATACACCCCTGTTTAAACGATTCGTGCGCTGTCACTCATTTGTTGAATATACTCGTGCGCTACCTACTGTAAAATGTATTTACTAAGTTAGAAAACGTCACGTAAGTGTCCACAACATCTCACCCAAGTTTCATGGCTATCGGACTAATGGGATATGAAGACATAGGGGACTGTATTGAAACGCTCCGCATGTCGTCGTTCATTTGTCGAATCTACTCGTGTGCTACCTACTGTGAAATGTATTTACTAAGCCAGAAACCTTCCTTGGAGTGTCCACCATATTTCACCCAAGTTTCACCGCTAACGGCAGAATGGTATATGACCTTATACGGGACTTTGTTGAAACGCTTCGCGCGTCGTCCATCATTTGTTGAATCAACTTGTGCGCTGCATATTGTATAGTGGATTTACTAAGCCAGAAATTTTCCATGACGTGTATACAACATCTCACCCAAGTTTCATAGCTACGGACGAATGATACATGAATGCATTCGGGACTTGGTTGAAACGCTTCGCGTGTCGTCGCTCATTTGTTGATTCTACTCTTGCGCTACATATTGTAATATGGATGTACTCAGCCAGAAACCTTCCCTGGAGTGAACACAACATCTCTCCCAAGTTTCATCGCAATCGGATGAATGGTATGTGAACGTATACGGGACGTTGTAGAAACGCTTCGCGCTTAGTCACTCATTTGTTGAATATAAACGTGCGCTTCGTATTGTAAAATGGATTTACTTAGCCAGAAACCTTTCCTGGAGTGTACACAACAATTCACCAAGCATTTATCACTATCAGACGTCTGGTATATGACTTTATACGGGACTTTGTTGAAACGCTTCGCGTGTCATCGCTCATTTGTTGAATCTACTGGTGCGATACCTATTGTAAAATGTATGTACTAAGCCAGAAACCTTCTCTGGAGTGTACACAACTTCTCACCCAAGTTTCATCGCTATCGGATGAATGGTATATGAAATTATATGGGACTTTGTTGAGACGCTTCGCGCGCCGTTGCTCATTTGTTGACTCTACTCGTGCTCTACCTAATATTAAAGGGATTTACTAAGCTAGAAACCTTCCCTGGAGTGCACACAAAATCTCAGCCTAGTTTCATCGCTATCGGACGAATGGCATATGAACGCAAACGTGACTTTGTTGAAATGCTTCGCGCGTCGTAGCTCATTTGTTGAATCTACTCGTGCGCTGCCTATTGTAAAGTGGATGTACTGAGCCAGAAAATTTCCCTGCAGTGTACACAACATTTTACGCAAGTTTCATAGCTATCGGACGAATGGTATATGAATGCATACGGGATTTTGTTGAAACGCATTGCGTGTCGTCGCTCATTTGTTGAATCTACTTGTGCGCTATCTACTGTGAAATGTATTCACTAATTTTGAAACCTTCACGTAAGTGTACACAACATCTCACCCAAGTTTCATCGCTATCGGACGAATGGTATATGAACACATACGGGACTTTGTTGAAATGCTTCGCGCAACGTCGCTCGTTTGTTGAATCTACGCGTGCGCTACCTATTGTAAAATTGATTTACTAAGTCAGAAACCTCCCTTGGAGTGTACTCAACATCTCACCCAAGTTTCATCGCAATCGGACGAATGGTATATGAACGCATAGGAGACATACCCACAGACAAACTATCACGTTACATTGATTTTTATATATATACAAGCTGTACCCGGCATGCGTTGCAATGCCAATCAAAGAAAGTGTTGGCGTTGAAATTCTGTTTCTTGGAGTGCTTTTGGATACACAACATGTTAACTGCCTCTAAGCTATCGTAAAATGGATTTTCTAATTTAGAACCATTCGTGGAAGCGTGCACAACAACTTTCAAAAATTTCATCGCTGTCACTCATTTGTTGAATCTACTCGTACGCTACCTGTTGTGAAATGGATTTACTAAGTCGAAACCCTTCCCTGGCGTGTACACAATAACTCATCAATGATTCATCGCAATCGGATGAATTGTATATGCACGTATACACCCCTGTTTAAACGATTCGTGCGCTGTCACTCATTTGTTGAATATACTCGTGCGCTACCTACTGTAAAATGTATTTACTAAGTTAGAAACCATCACGTAAGTGTCCACAACATCTCACCCAAGTTTCATGGCTATCGGACTAATGGGATATGAAGACATAGGGGACTGTATTGAAACGCTCCGCATGTCGTCGTTCATTTGTCGAATCTACTCGTGTGCTACCTACTGTGAAATGTATTTACTAAGCCAGAAACCTTCCTTGGAGTGTCCACCATATTTCACCCAAGTTTCACCGCTAACGGCAGAATGGTATATGACCTTATACGGGACTTTGTTGAAACGCTTCGCGCGTCGTCCATCATTTGTTGAATCAACTTGTGCGCTGCATATTGTATAGTGGATTTACTAAGCCAGAAATTTTCCATGACGTGTATACAACATCTCACCCAAGTTTCATAGCTACGGACGAATGATACATGAATGCATTCGGGACTTGGTTGAAACGCTTCGCGTGTCGTCGCTCATTTGTTGATTCTACTCTTGCGCTACATATTGTAATATGGATGTACTCAGCCAGAAACCTTCCCTGGAGTGAACACAACATCTCACCCAAGTTTCATCGCAATCGGATGAATGGTATGTGAACGTATACGGGACGTTGTCGAAACGCTTCGCGCGTAGTCACTCATTTGTTGAATATAAACGTGCGCTTCGTATTGTAAAATGGATTTACTTGGCCAAAAACCTTTCCTGGAGTGTACACAACAATTCACCAAGCATTTAACACTATCAGACGAATGGTATAAGACTTTATACGGGACTTTGTTGAAACGCTTCGCTTGTCATCGCTCATTTGTTGAATCTACTGGTGCGATACCTATTGTAAAATGTATGTACTATGCCAGAAACCTTCCCTGGAGTGTACACAACATCTCACCCAAGTTTCATCGCTATCGGATGAATGGTATATGAAATTATATGGGACTTTGTTGAAACGCTTCGCGCGCAGTTTGCTCATTTGTTGATTCTACTCGTGCTCTACCTATTTTTAAAGGGATTTACTAAGCTAGAAACCTTCCCTGGAGTGCACACAAAATCTCAGCCTAGTTTCATCGCTATCGGACGAATGGTATATGAACGCAAACGTGACTTTGTTGAAATGCTTCGCGCGTCGTAGCTCATTTGTTGAATCTACTCGTGCGCTGCCTATTGTAAAGTGGATATACTGAGCCAGAAAATTTCCCAGCAGTGTACACAACATTTTACGCAAGTTTCATAGCTATCGGACGAATGGTATATGAATGCATACGGGACTTTGTTGAAACGCATTGCGTGTCGTCGCTCATTTGTTGAATCTACTTGTGCGCTATCTACTGTGAAATGTATTCACTAATTTTGAAACCTTCACGTAAGTGTACACAACATCTCACCCAAGTTTCATCGCTATCGGACGAATGGTATATGAACACATACGGGACTTTGTTGAAATGCTTCGCGCATCGTCGCTCATTTGTTGAATCTACGCGTGCGCTACCTATTGTAAAATGGATTTACTAAGTCAGAAACCTTCCTTGGAGTGTACTCAACATCTCACCCAAGTTTCATCGCAATCGGACGAATCGTATATGAACGCATAGGAGACATACCCACAGACATACCCACAGACAAACTATCACGTTACATTGATTTTTAGCCTACTTTCGATTTTTGCAAAAAATGAAAGTAGACTTATGAGATCAACACAGGGCGAAAAAAGTGTGTCTGTCTGTGTGTGTGTATGTGTGTGTGTGAGTCTGTGTGTGTGTGTGTGTATGTGTGTGTGTGAGTCTGTGTGTGTGTGTGTGTGTCTGTGTGTGTGTGAGTGTGTGTACTCTGAATGTCTGTCCCCCCCTATCAATTCGAACACGGTGAATGCAAATTGAACGAAATTTGGTACAAAGGTAGCACTAGCAAAGGACACCTCAGTGTCATGTTTTATATCGCCGCATTCTTTACTAAAACTGAATGGCGGCCACTCAAACGTTCAAAACGTAAAATCACATAACGACTAACCAAATCATCCGATCTCTACCAAATTTGGTAACAACATACCTTCGTATAGGATGCGTCTTTTGACCAAATTACAAGGTCGTCCGCCATACCATTTCAGGATGGCGGCCGTGCGAATTATGCAAACTTTATAATCCATATCATGGGACCCACCAGTTCCGATTATCGAGCCGAGAATCGTTTTAACTGTTCTAAAGGAAGAGACACGTTCGAAATTAAAAGTTTATTTTGTAATACTATAGTGCAGACGTGATTTTAAAAAGCTGAACTGATTCAGTAATAAGACAAGATGGCAGCGGATATCTTGTGCCGGACTTATATTTCACTAATTTGAGTATTGCATGCAATATAGCGTACTGATAAAAAAATATACTTTGTATGAAATGCTTTATATATATATATAATATACTCCAGTGATGAAATCGTTTAGTATAAATCATTATTTGCTAACAAGTTCTATGTAAGTCATTTTAAATAGAACGATATTCGTTGACACAATTAGCTCAGTGGTAGAGCGTTAGCCTATCGCTCAAATGCCTATGGTTCAAACCCGATCAGAGCTAGGTTTTTTGCTTGAAAAGTTATATGTTTATTGTTTTGTAATGACTCAGATGTTTTAAAATTAAGCGTTATATTGTGCACATTATGGTGTAAAATATATATTTAATTAAAACATAATTCGCCAGCAGATTTACTCGGGACATCTAGCTGCCAAAAAGGTAACTTCCAGATTTTATTGAAAAGTTTCTTCTTCTGGCCGCTAGAATGCACTCGCTCTGTTAGGATTATATTGTTCGATATTTCACCAATAGATGTCACGACTAGTCTACGTGGGTATCCATTGATTACTATACCATTATCATTCTATGCGCATCGAATTTGAAGAATGACAAGATGATACTACGATACATTTTAACTTTTTATTTTAAAGGGTTTGTAACAGCCTATTTTGCGTTACTTGAAAATGTTATTAAGCGTTATATTGTGCACATTATGGTGTAAAATATATATTTAAATAAAACATAATTCGCCAGCAGATTTACTCGAGACATCTAGCTGCCAAAAAGGTAACTTCCAGATTTTATTGAAAAGTTTCTTCTTCTGGCCGCTAGAATGCACTCGCTCTGTTAGGATTATATTATCGAAAATATCCACATAGTTTGTATACACACGTCTATGTAGGGTCATGGAAAGATTTGTTAATTCAATTAGGGTTGTGAAAGCCATGCACAACCAGACGTGTAAAGACATGCCTCAACTCAAAGTTGGATGTTGCCCACGGCAGGTCGTAATAATAATAATAATGTTATTGGTTTTACATCCCTTTTAACTACTGCTGATTTTAGAGACACCGGGGTGCCTGAATTTTGGCCCGAAGGGGATCTTTAACGTGCCAGTAAATGTACTGACACGGCTCCCTCGCATTTGTGCACCCTCAAATGCCAGCTGACTGCGCCAGGATACGAACCTGCAACCTAGGGCCCAGCAAGCGAGAACGTTACCGCTGAGCCACGCCGCCAGTCCGGTCGATTATGTCTCCAGATCCATAACATTCTTGATATACTTCTTATCTTTCTTTCTTCCTTCAATGATGGTAGCAGTTTTTATCTAGGTTGTGGCGTTTGGTAGAGGTAAATCGTTTCTAAGGTCTTCAACAAAGAATAGTTCTATTATACTCTTTGATAATAACAACGAGTTATAACTATACTCATACATTTAGGAGAAAGTAGGCTATATGTTCTTTACTGAACATCTTGTTATATATATACAAGCTGTACCCGGCATGCGTTGCAATGCCAATCAAAGAAAGTGTTGGCGTTGAAATTCTGTTTCTTGAAGTGCTTTTGGATACACAACATGTTAACTGCCTCTAAGCTATCGTAAAATGGATTTTCTAATTTAGAACCATTCGTGGAAGCGTGCACTGTCACTCATTTGTTGAATCTACTCGTACGCTACCTGTTGTGAAATGTATTGACTAAGTCGAAACCCTTCCCTGGCGTGTACACAATAATTCATTAATGATTCATCGCAATCGGATGAATTGTATATGCATGTATACGGGGTTTTATTTAAACGATTCGTGCGCTGTCACTCATTTGTTGAATCTACTCGTGCGCTACCTATTGAGAAATGTATTACTAAGTCGAAGCCCTTCCCTGGCGTGTACACAATAACTCATCAAGGTTTCATCGCAATCGAAGAATGTTATATGAACGCAATAGGGGATTTTGTTGAATCGCTTCGCGCGTCGTCACCCATTTGTTGCATCTACTCTTGCGCTACTTATTGTGAAATGGATTTACTAAGTCCCCTTCCCTGGCGGGTACACAATAACTGATCAATGTTTCATCGCAATCGGATGAATAGTATATGAACGCATACCTGATTTTGTTTAAACGATTCGTGCGCTGTCACTCATTTGTTGAATATACTCGTGCGCTACCTACTGTAAAATGTATTTACTAAGTTAGAAAACGTCACGTAAGTGTCCACAACATCTCACCCAAGTTTCATGGCTATCGGACTAATGGGATATGAAGACATAGGGGACTGTATTGAAACGCTCCGCATGTCGTCGTTCATTTGTCGAATCTACTCGTGTGCTACCTACTGTGAAATGTATTTACTAAGCCAGAAACCTTCCTTGGAGTGTCCACCATATTTCACCCAAGTTTCACCGCTAACGGCAGAATGGTATATGACCTTATACGGGACTTTGTTGAAACGCTTCGCGCGTCGTCCATCATTTGTTGAATCAACTTGTGCGCTGCATATTGTATAGTGGATTTACTAAGCCAGAAATTTTCCATGACGTGTATACAACATCTCACCCAAGTTTCATAGCTACGGACGAATGATACATGAATGCATTCGGGACTTGGTTGAAACGCTTCGCGTGTCGTCGCTCATTTGTTGATTCTACTCTTGCGCTACATATTGTAATATGGATGTACTCAGCCAGAAACCTTCCCTGGAGTGAACACAACATCTCACCCAAGTTTCATCGCAATCGGATGAATGGTATGTGAACGTATACGGGACGTTGTAGAAACGCTTCGCGCGTAGTCACTCATTTGTTGAATATAAACGTGCGCTTCGTATTGTAAAATGGATTTACTTAGCCAGAAACCTTTCCTGGAGTGTACACAACAATTCACCAAGCATTTATCACTATCAGACGTCTGGTATATGACTTTATACGGGACTTTGTTGAAACGCTTCGCGTGTCATCGCTCATTGGTTGAATCTACTGGTGCGATACCTATTGTAAAATGTATGTACTAAGCCAGAAACCTTCTCTGGAGTGTACACAACTTCTCACCCAAGTTTCATCGCTATCGGATGAATGGTATATGAAATTATATGGGACTTTGTTGAGACGCTTCGCGCGCCGTTGCTCATTTGTTGATTCTACTCGTGCTCTACCTATTATTAAAGTGATTTACTAAGCTAGAAACCTTCCCTGGAGTGCACACAAAATCTTAGCCTAGTTTCATCGCTATCGGACGAATGGTATATGAACGCAAACGTGACTTTGTTGAAATGCTTCGCGCGTCGTAGCTCATTTGTTGAATCTACTCGTGCGCTGCATATTGTAAAGTGGATGTACTAAGCCAGAAAATTTCCCTGCAGTGTACACAAAAGCCAGAAAATTTCCCGGCAGTGTACACAACATTTTACGCAAGTTTCATAGCTATCGGACGAATGGTATATGAATGCATACGGGACTTTGTTGAAACGCATTGCGTGTCGTCGCTCATTTGTTGAATCTACTTGTACTGTGAAATGTATTCACTAATTTTGAAACCTTCACGTAAGTTTACACAACATCTCACCCAAGTTTCATCGCTATCGGACGAATGGTATATGAATACATACGGGACTTTGTTGAAATGCTTCGCGCATCGTCGCTCATTTGTTGAATCTACGCGTGCGCTACCTATTGTAAAATGGATTTACTAAGTCAGAAACCTCCCTTGGAGTGTACTCAACATCTCACCCAAGTTTCATCGCAATCGGACGAATGGTATATGAACGCATAGGAGACATACATACCCACCCACAGACAAACTATCACGTTACATTGATTTTTATATATATAGACAAGCTGTACCCGGCATGCGTTGCAATGCCAATCAAAGAAAGTGTTGGCCTTGAAATTCTGTTTCTTGGAGTGCTTTTGGATACACAACATGTTAACTGCCTCTAAGCTATCGTAAAATGGATTTTCTAATTTAGAACCATTCGTGGGAGCGTGCACAACAACTTTCAAAAGTTTCATCGCTGTCACTCATTTGTTGAATCAACTCGTACGCTACCTATTGTGAAATGGATTTACTAAGTCGAAACCCTTCCCTGGCGTGTACACAATAACTCATCTATGATTCATCGCAATCGGATTAATGGTATATGCACGTATACGGGGTTTTGTTTAAACGATTCGTGCGCTGTCACTCATTTGTTGAATCTACTCGTGCGCTACCTATTGAGAAATGTATTACTAAGTCGAAGCCCTTCCCTGGCGTGTACACAATAACTCATCAAGGTTTCATCGCAATCGAAGAATGTTATATGAACGCAATAGGGGATTTTGTTGAAACGCTTCGCGCGTCGTCACCCATTTGTTGCATCTACTCTTGCGCTACTTATTGTGAAATGGATTTACTAAGTCCCCTTCCCTGGCGGGTAAACAATAACTGATCACTGTTTCATCGCAATCGGATGAATAGTATATGAACGCATACCTGATTTTGTTTAAACGATTCGCGCTCCATCACTCATTTGTTGAATCTACTCGTGCGCTACCTACTGTAAAATGTATTTACTAAGTTAGAAACCGTCACGTAAGTGTCCACAACATCTCACCCAAGTTTCATCGCTATCGGACTAATGGGATATGAAGACATAGGGGACTGTATGGAAACGCTCCGCGTGTCGTCGTTCATTTGTCGAATCTACTCGTGTGCTACCTACTGTGAAATGTATTTACTAAGCCAGAAACCTTCCTTGGAGAGTCCACCATATTTCACCCAAGTTTCACCGCTAACGGCAGAATGGTATATGACCTTATACGGGACTTTGTTGAAACGCTTCGCGCGTCGTCCCTCATTTGTTGAATCAACTTGTGCGCTGCATATTGAATAGGTGATTTACTAAGCCAGAAATTTTCCAAGACGTTGTCACAACATCTCACCCAAGTTTCATAGCTACGGACGAATGGTACATGCATTCATACGGGACTTGGTTGAAACGCTTCGCGTGTCGTCGCTCATTTGTTGATTCTACTCTTGCGCTACATATTGTAATATGGATGTACTCAGCCAGAAACCTTCCCTGGAGTGTACACAACATCTCACCCAAGTTTCATCGCAATCGGATGAATGGTATGCGAACGTATACGGGACGTTTTCGAAACGCTTTGCGTGTAGTCACTCATTTGTTGAACATAAACGTGCGCTTCGTATTGTAAAATGGATTTACTTAGCCAGAAACCTTTCCTGGAGTGTATACAACAATTCCCCAAACATTTATCACTATCAGACGAATGATATATGACTTTATACGGGACTTTATTGAAACGCTTCGCGTGTCATCGCTCATTTGTTTAATCTACTGGTGCGCTACCTATTTTAAATGTATGTACTAAGACAGAAACCTTCCCTGGAGTGTACACAACATCTCACCCAAGTTTCATCGCTATCGGATGAATGGTATATGAAATTATATGGGACTTTGTTGAAACGCTTCGCGCGTCGTCGCTCATTTGTTGATTCTACTCGTGCTCTACCTATTTTTAAAGGGATTTACTGAGCTGGAAACCTTCCCTGGAGTGCACACAAAATCTCAGCCTAGTTTCATCGCTATCGGACGAATGGTATATGAACGCAAACGTGACTTTGTTGAAATGCTTCGTGCGTCGTAGCTCATTTGTTGAATCTACTCGTGCGCTGCCAATTGTAAGGTGGATGTACTAAGCCAGAAAATTTCCCTGCAGTGTACACAACATTTTACGCAAGTTTCATAGCTATCGGACGAATGGTATATGAATGCATACGGGACTTTGTTGAAACGCTGTGCGTGTCGTCGCTCATTTGTTGAATCTACTCGTGCGCTATCTACTGTGAAATGCATTCACTAATTTTGAAACCTTCACGTAAGTGTACACAACATCTCACCCAAGTTTCATCGCTATCGGACGAATGGTATATGAACACATACGGGACTTTGTTGAAATGCTTCGCGCATCGTCGCTCATTTGTTGAATCTACGCGTGCGCTACCTATTGTAAAATGGATTTACTAAGTCAGAAACCTTCCTTGGAGTGTACTCAACATCTCACCCAAGTTTCATCGCAATCGGACGAATGGTATATGAACGCATAGGAGACATACATACCCACAGACAGACAAACTATCACGTAACATTGATTTTAGCCTACTTTCGATTTTTGCAAAAAATGAAAGTAGACTTATGAGATCAACACAGGGCGAAAAAAGTGTGTCTGTCTGTGTGTGTGTATGTGTGTGTGTGAGTCTGTGTGTGTGTGGGTCTGTGTGTGTGTGTGTGTGTGTCTGTGTGTGTGTGAGTGTGTGGACTCTGAATGTCTGTCCCCCCCTATCAATTCGAACACGGTGAATGCGAATTGAACGAAATTTGGTACAAAGGTAGCACTGGCAAAGGACACCTCAGTGTCATGTTTTATATCGCCGCCATCTTGACGGAAACGTAAAATGCGGCCACACAAATGTTCAAAGCTTAAATCAAATTACGATTAACCTAATCATCCGATCTCTACCAAATTTTGCAACAACATACCTTTATAGAGGAAGCATCCTTTGACCTAATGACTAGGTCACTAGCCTAATAGTTTGCGGATGGCGGCCATCTTTGTGTGAAAATCAATTCCCCCTATTAATTCAAACACGGTGAAGCCGAATGGAATGAAATTTGGTACAGAGGTAGCACTAGCAAAGGGCATCTCAGTGTCATGTTTTATATCGCCGCCGTATTGCCAAAAACGTAATGGCGGCCACACAAATGTTCAAAGCTTAAGTTAAATTACGACTAACATAACCATCCGATCTCTACCAAACTTTGCAACAACATTCCTTTATGGAGGGAGCATCCTTTGACCAATCTAATAGGTTATTAGCCTAATAGTTTGCGGATGGCGGCCATCTTTATGTCAAAAGTGATTCCCCCTATTAATTCGAACACCGTGGAACCGAATGAACGAAATTTTGTACAGAGGTAGCACTAGCAAAGGGCACCTCAGTGTCATGTTTTATATCGCCGCCATCTTGACGGAAACCTAATGGCGGCCACACAAATGTTCAAAGCTTAAGTCAAATTACGACTAACATAACCATCCGATCTCTACCAAACTTTGCAACAACATTTCATTATGGAGGGGGCATCCTTTGACCAATCTAATAGGTTATTAGCCTAATAGTTTCCGGGTGGCGGCCATCTTTAAGTCAAAATTGATTCCCCCTATTAATTCGAACACGGTGGAACCGAATGGAACGAAATTTGGTACAGAGGTAGCACTAGCAAGCGGCACCTCAGTGTAATGTTTTATATCGCCGCCATATTGACTGAAACGTAATGGCGGCCACACGAATGTTCAAAGCTTAAATCAAATTACGATAACCTAATCATCCGATCTCTACCAAATTTTGCAACTACATACCTTTATGGAGGGAGCATCCTTTGACCAATCTAATAGGTCATTCGCCTAATAGTTTGCGGATGGCGGCCATCTTTGTGTCAAAATCGATTCCCCCTATTAATTCAAACACAGTGATACCCAATGGAACGAAATTTGGTACAGAGATAGCACTAGCAAAGGGCATCTCAGTGTCATGTTTTATATCGCCGCCATATTGCCAAAAACGTAATGGCGGCCACACAAATGTTCAAAGCTTAAGTTAAATTACGACTAACATAACCATCCGATCTCTACCAAACTTTGCAACAACATTCCTTTATGGAGGGAGCATCCTTTGACCAATCTAATAGGTTATTAGCCTAATAGTTTGCGGATGGCGGCCATCTTTATGTCAAAAGTGATTCCCCCTATTAATTCGAACACGGTGGAACCGAATGAACGAAATTTTGTACAGAGGTAGCACTAGCAAAGGGCACCTCAGTGTCATGTTTTATATCGCCGCCATCTTGACAGAAACGTAATGGCGGCCACACAAATGTTCAAAGCTTAAGTCAAATTACGACTAACATAACCATCCGATCTCTACCAAACTTTGCAACAACATTTCATTATGGAGGGGGCATCCTTTGACCAATCTAATAGGTTATTAGCCTAATAGTTTCCGGGTGGCGGCCATCTTTAAGTCAACATTGATTCCCCCTATTAATTCGAACACGGTGGAACCGAATGGAACGAAATTTGGTACAGAGGTAGCACTAGCAAACGGCACCTCAGTGTAATGTTTTATATCGCCGCCATATTGACTGAAACGTAATGGCGGCCACACGAATGTTCATAGCTTAAATCAAATTACGATAACCTAATCATCCGATCTCTACCAAATTTTGCAACTACATACCTTTATGGAGGGAGCATCCTTTGACCAATCTAATAGGTCATTCGCCTAATAGTTTGCGGATGGCGGCCATCTTTGTGTCAAAATCGATTCCCCCTATTAATTCAAACACAGTGATACCCAATGGAACGAAATTTGGTACAGAGATAGCACTAGCAAAGGGCATCTCAGTGTCATGATTTATATCGCCGCTATATTGACAGAAACGTAATGGCGGCCACACAAATGTTTAAAGCTTAAATCAAATTACGACTAACATAACCATCCGATCTCTACCAAACTTTGCAACAACATACCTTTATGGAGGGAGCATCCTTTGACCAATCTAATAGGCCAGTAGCCTAATAGTTTGCGGATGGCGGCCATCTTTATGTCGAAATTGATTCCCCCTATTAATTCGAACACGGTGGAACCGAATGAACGAAATTTGGTACAGAGGTAGCACTAGCAAAGGGCACCTCAGTGTCATGTTTTATATCGCCGCCATCTTGACGGAAACCTAATGGCGGCCACACAGATGTTCAAAGCTTAAATCAAATTACGATTAGGCTAATCATCCGATCTCTAGCAAATTTAGCAACAACATACCTTTATGGAGGGAGCATCCTTCGACCAAACTAATAGGTCATCAGCCTAATATTTTGCGGATGGCGGCCATCTTTGTGTGAAAATCGATTCCCCTTATCAATTCGAACACGGTGAAACCGAATGGAACGAAATTTGGTACAGAGGTAGCACTAGCAAAGGGCACCTCAGTGTCATGTTTTATATCACCGCTATCTTGACGGAAACGTAATCGCGGCCACCCAAATGTTAAAAGCTAAAATGTAATTACGACCAACCTAATAATCTAGTCTCTACCAAATTTTGCAACACCATATCTTCATGTGGGAAACATATTCAGACCAAACTGCAAGAACATCAGCCCAATAGTTTGCAGATGGTGGCCAAGTATGTGTGCAAATCGATTCCCCCTATCAATTCAAACACGGTGAAACCGAATCGAACGAAATTTGGTACAGAGGTAGCACTAGCAAAAGGCACCTCATATTCATGTTTAATATCCCTATAGCACGTTGTATTTCAACAAGCTACTACAACCTACATTCAATCATACTCCTTGAAAAGGACAAAGAGTTATAACAATACCCATGCATTTAGGAGAAAGTAGGCTATATGTTCTTTACTGAACATCTTGTTTATATATATAGATAGATAGATAGATAGATAGATAGATAGATAAGCCTTTTCTCGAGTGCAAAATGGTATTTATTTAATTGTGAGGCATTTAAGGAGTAAGTGAGTGTGTTTCGCGTACACATTGGGTTATGCGGAACCTGTAGGTACCCCATATGTGTAGGTTGGTGTAAATAGGACCTTATTTTCGGTACACAACTGGAATGGGACCTTAGAAGAATAATATAGGGAGATTTTCGGTACAAAACTGGAATGGGACCTTAGCAGAATAATATAGAGAGGGATATCACTTTCTTGTGAACACGATAACTTCCGTAATTTTGCACCAATCACTTTGAATTTTTACATAATATGTATCCGTTTAAAATATCGGTCGAGTTCGTTAATGGGCACAATTGGTCGAGGGGGGGGGGGTAAAATGGGGGGCTTTCTTTTCGAAAAAGTTAAATATCACTATAACTCCCTTAATATGTGAAATATGGTATCCATTAAAAGTTCATAGTATGTGTCGGATAAGGCCCAATTTTTTTTGTTTGAAACGACTTTTAATAGCACCAACCATTGACCAAAGGGGTGGGAGAAAGTGTTTTTTTGGAGGAACATTAATCACATCTCTCTTAATAGGCACAATATCAAAACCGTACATGGACAATATTCCTCTAATAATTACCTAAAACATTTGTCTGAAAGAATTTTTGATATGACCCACCATTACGCCAAGGGATGAGCATCGGAATTAGAAGAAAATGCCGAGAGCCATCAGAGGTTGCCATGACAACGCTACTTAAATGATAAGGGATGAGCCATCAGAGGTTGCCATGACAACGTCATTGCACGAGATCACATTCAGTTTTCCATCCGACTCTGTGGGAAGCGGCTTCGGTGGCGTAACTGGTAACATGCTGAACTTCTATGCTGAAGGTCGCGGGTTCCAAGCCGGCCAAAATCGTCGGATTTTCTAAGAGTGCTAAAAATCCTTCAGTATGCTTTCCTTCGGAGGGGAAGTTCCAACGTTCGTTCCTAGTTGCGTTGGCATCTGGTAGCCAAGTTCACAGCTAGGTGTCGTTTTCGGTAGTATTTGGTAGCAAAATTAGGAACTACTACTTGAAATTGATCGTCTGTAGTCTTTACCTGAATTACAGACTAATACAGCCATCATAATTAACACCGTTTATCAGACAGATTCTACACACCCCCAAAGTATACGGGGTTACATGACCGCGTTGTCGCAGCCCCTAAACTGAGGAACCAACCGACATCTCTGCGGGAGATTGAATTTTGCGTGAAGAATTAACAGACCGTTAGATAGTTACACATCAGTATCGAAACCTTGCATAAGGACAGTGTGACCACAAGTATAAATATGGACCCCTAATGACAAGAAGGTTTCAGTCCCCATGAGATAATGAAATGTTTAATATATGCATAAAAATACGAAAAACAAAGTTAATTAAGCTCCAATTATAAAATATTTTCTCGCAATAAATGAGGTCTGATCCTTCTACGAAAACCTGCTTATTCTGCCTATTTTCGCCTACCCACAAGTTTGCCCGGTGAAATCTACCTCCGCCATCCGGCGTGCCGAGAGGAATTTTTAAATTTCGTGGCAGAGCCAGGAATCGAACCTCGGACCTCCGGGGTGGCGGCTAAGCACGCTGACCACTACACAATGGAGGCAACTATTCTCTTATAATTTATTTTTTATTTTTATCTAATTAAGGATAATATAGAAGGAAGAATTTTAAATGTTTTGCCTAGGTTGAATTATAACCTACTAATTTTTAAACTAATTGTAAGTCAATACGGAACAACATAAACATCCTATTATGGTCTTTTTTTATACCTTATCTATTAATATGTAAATAACACTTTCTTTCTTTCTTTCTTTCTTTCTTTCTTTCTTTCTTTCTTTCTTTCTATTTTTAGCCTATTTTCAATTTTGAAAAAATAGGCTTATGAGATCACCTTTTGTCCGTGTGTGTGTGCGTGGGTGTGTGTGTGATTCGTGTGTGTGCCCCCCCCCCCTAATAAAATCTAAACGGCAGGAGCGATTTCAATGAAACTCGGAAAGTTCATAGCACTATTCCCGGTGACCTCGACCGTGCCCTTCAAATTTTGTTACGACTCACCAATCCAACATGGTGGCTGTGCGAAATATTTCACCAGCATTCAATATCTCCGAAACTATTACCGATATTACCCTGACATTTTCTATGGTGATAGAGGGAACTACTATAAGTTCACTTATGTGACTTTTGAAAACCTGGTAACTACAAAACCAACATGGAGGCCAAGCGAATTTGCGACTTTTAAATAGACGTTTCTCGTGATTTGATCAACCAAACGCAATGAAACTTGGTACAGTATATGTTTATATACATTGTAATGCACCGACATCTAACTTCGTTCAATTGTATACATAACCAGAAGATGGCGGATGTGCGAAATATTTCACCGGCATTCTATATCTCTGAAACTATTAGCGGTGTCTCCCTAAAATTTTGTACGGAGATAAAGGGCACTACTGGAAGTCCATCTATAAGACTTTCAAAAACCGGTTAACTACAAAACGAACATGGCGGCCGAGCGAATTTGAAAATTTTAAATAGACCTTTATCGCGATTTAATGTTCCAAGCGCACTGAAACCTGGTACAGGAAATATTTATACACATTGTAATCCATTGGTATCTAATTTAGTTCAATTGTTTACATAACCTCAAGATGGCGGCAGTGCGAATTTTAAAATTAAGTTTTTATTCCTTGTGATGTAGTCATGCGATCGAAGTGAAAGTTTGAATAATGAACCTACGCAATAATTTTCCTTTAATGGTACATGACTCTATGGCCTATACATTTAACAATCCAACATGGCGACCATCCGAAATATTTAGACGGTACTGAATATCTACGAATCTATTTTAGCAATCAAACTGCATTTTTTAATGTTCATAGGGGCTATGAACTTAAGTTCACCTATAGGACTTTCAATAACCTGCTGATCACAAATCCAACATGGCAGCGACGCGAAGTATAAATATTCACATGGTCGTTTCTCGCAATTTAACCATCCGAGTGCAGTGACACTTGGTACAGTAAATCCTTCTACAAATGTTAATCCACTGGCATCTAATTTTTTCATTTGTTTCCATAACCACAAGATGGCAGCTGTGCGAAATTTTAAAATCTCGTTTTTACTTCTTGTGTCCTAATCATGCGATTGAAGTTTGAATACCACACGTACACAATACACTTCACGTAACAGTACATAACTCTAAGACCTACAGATATAAAAATCCAACATGGCGACCATGCGCAATATTTAGCCGGTTCTCAATAACTGCGAATCTATTACAGCAATTAAACTGAACTTTTGTATGTTGATAGAGGCAATTAACATACGTAGGATATATGAAAATAGGCTGTATAATTCTTCACGGAACTACTTGTTGGTTTAGTTATTGTTGTTTTAAGGGGCGGAACTACGAGGTCATCTGCCCCTACTTTTTGGGTGATGTAGCAGGTGCAGCGAGATATAATAATCCTAACAAGATGTTCAGTAAAGAACATATAGCCTACTTTCTCCTATGTATGAGTATAGTTATAACTCGTTGTTATTATCAAAGAGTATAATAGAACTATTCTTTGTTGAAGACCTTAGAAACGATTTACCTCTACCAAACGCCACAACCTAGATAAAAACTGCTACCATCATTGAAGAAAGAAAGAAAGAAAGAAAGAAAGAAAGAAAGATAAGAAGTATATCAAGAATGTTATGGATCTGGAGACATAATCGACCGGACTGGCTGCGTGGCTCAGCCGTAACGTTCTCGCTTGCTGGGCCCTAGGTTGCAGGTTCGTATCCTGGTGCAGTCAGCTGGCATTTGAGGGTGCACAAATGCGAGGGAGCCGTGTCAGTACATTTACTGGCACGTTAAAGATCCCTTCGGGCCAAAATTCCGGCACCCCGATGTCTCTAAAAGCAGCAGTAGTTAAAAGGGATGTAAAACCAATAACATTATTATTATTATTATTATTATTATTATTATTATTATTATTATTATTATTATTATTATTATTATTACATATACGACCTGCCGTGGGCAACATCCAACTTTGAGTTGAGGCATGTCTTTACACGTCTGGTTGTGCATGGCTTTCACAACCCTATTTGAATTATCAAATCTTTCCATGACCCTACAGAGACGTGTGTATACAAACTATGTGGATATTTTCGATTGCTATTTGCCTGAAATAAAAGTAGTAATTAATAACCTGAACTAACACCAACGGCTTGAATTCAGTTACTATGTGAAATCGTTTTGTTCTTTACTTCAAATAACATTTTCAAGTAACGCAAAATAGGCTGTTACAAACCCTTTAAAATAAAAAGTAAAAATGTATCGTAGTATCATCTTGTCATTCTTCAAATTCGATGCGCATAGAATGCCAATGGTATAGTACTCAATGGAGCCCCATGTAGACTAGTCGTGACATCTAGTGGTGAAATATCGAACAATATAGTCCTAACAGAGCGAGTGCATTCTAGCGGCCAGAAGATGAAACTTTTCAATAAAATCTGGAAGTTAATAAGTAGGTCGGCAGCTAGATGTCTCGAGTAAATCTGCTGGCGAATTATGTTTTAATTAAATATATATTTTACACCATAATATGCACAATATAACGCTTAATTTTAAAACGTCTGAGTCATTACAAAACAATAAACATATAACATTTCAAGCAAAAAACCTAGCACTGACCGGGTTTGAACCATAGGCATTTGACCGATAGGCTAACGCTCTACCACTGAGCTAATTGTGTCAACGAATATCGTTCTATATAAAATGACTTACATAGAACTTGCTAGCAAATAATGATTTATACTAAACGACTTCATCACTGGAGTATATTATTTATATATAAAGCATTTCATACAAAGTTTATTTATTTTGTATCAGTACGCTATATTGCATGCAATACTCAAATTAGTTAAATATAAGTCAGGCACAAGATATCCGCTGCCATCTTGTCTTATTACTGAATCAGCTCAGCTTTTTAAAATCACGTCTGCACTATAGTATTACAAAATAAACTTTTAATTTCGAACGTGCCTCTTCCTTTAGAACAGTTAAAACGATTCTTGGCTCGATAATCGGAACTGGTGGGTCCCATGATATGGATTATAAAGTTTGCATAATTCGCACGGCCGCCATCCTGAAATGGTATGGCGGACGACCTTGTAGTTAGGTCACATGACGCATCCTATACGAAGGTATGTTGTTACCAAATTTGGTAGAGATCGGATGATTTGGTTAGTCGTTATTTGATTTTACGTTTTGAACGTTTGAGTGGCCGCCATTCAGTTTTAGTAAAGATGGCGGCGATATAAAACATGACACTGAGGTGCCCTTTGCTTGTTCTACCTCTGTACCAAATTTCGTTCAATTCGGTTTCACCGTGTTCGAATTGATAGGGGGGGACAGACATTCAGATTACACACACTCACACACACACAGACACACACACAGACTCACACACACTCATACACACACACACAGACTCACACACACACATACACACACACAGACACACTTTTTTCGCCCTGTGTTGATCTCATAAGTCTACTTTCATTTTTTGCAAAAATCGAAAGTAGGCTAAAAATGGAATCAAGCATATTGGTAATCATGCATGTGACAGTAACAGGGGCCGGTATGGAATCAGGAGTGTTAAAATATATTTTTTAAATTTGTTGAAATATATTTTTTAAATTTGTTGACATAATGTCACAAACCAGCCGACGTAGCTACACACGCTAACGTGCATGGTCAGACTACAACGAACTCGAAATACCTCACACAACCATTTCATACCTTGCCTCATTAATTTCATTTGTGATTAAACCCTCTCATTAGATTGACGTCATGAAGGGCATCTATCCGTAATATCATTCCCACAAGGAAACTGTCTCACCATATCCCCTTCCTCATAGCAACCTAAATAATTACGGGTAGAACAAAAAAACTACATTAGGACTATAAAGCTATGGTCTACAGTATTTCAATAACAAGATTCTGAGTTCACCAACTGATTAGATTGGTGCTGTTCAGGGATATGTGAATTCGAGAAACGTGCGTTAGTAAATTTATCAGGTTTTTAAACTGAACAATATTCCGTCGCAATCTGAGGTAATTTATGTCTTTTATTCGTATTTTCAACATCGCCTGAAACAATAACTCATTGAATTTACCTACACATAAGCTATACGGCAAAATAAGCAAGTTGACATGAAAGCCTTCTAACTTTTTAAGATTTAGGACAATTTTCATTATTTCAACAGTATGGAGACCAAGAGTGCTCTTCATTGGAAAACAATTTTGCTCTGAAAATTACAAAATCTGTTGTCTGTCTTTCTACCAGCTTGTCGGTATTTCTTTCGGTTGTTTGTTGGTTTTTGGAATTATTCGGCTCTTTGGTTATGGTATGCGAACCATCTCTCTAACTTACCAGGGGCAATGTAATGCCAAAAATACGAAGAAAGGTGTACTATTATAGTTTGTGCTGAAATTACGTGGCATCGTGCAATAGATTGCGCTGACGATGAAAGAGATCACCTTGTGGTGTAGCGGCTAACATACTTGGCTGTCGCCCCGGTGGTCCGGGTTTGATTCCCTGGCCTGCCAAGAAATTTAATTTCGGTTTGAGGTACTGAAATGGTATCGATGATACCTAAGTCATCAAAGGGGTGTTCATTTTGAGGACTTGCACCAGGTCAGTGAACACAAGTTTTCCTTTTTTTTTCTACATTCTTATTCTGCAATTCGAACATTCATATGGGAACTCGGAGAGAAACTCACCTCGTAGAGTTGTTAGAATAGCTTCCGTAAACTATTCTCAAAGGCCAATGCTACAAGTAGCCGTCGTGAGTTAATCCAATTGCATATTTATATGTAATCCACACATCGTATTTAGGAACATTTGATTGTCATAGCATTCTATGTTCTGGGCATAGGAAAACCTCGAAGCTAATTTCGCAATTTTCAGTGAATGAACATCCAAAGTATAGTAATCATCATGTAGGGACACCGTGCCACATATATACAGAGAGTGCAAGAATTGCTTGAAGGCAAGGTGACATGGTGCGTAATTTGTGTTTGTACAACGAATGAGGTTTTCATTACGGTGATGATGATGAAGATGGTGGTAACGATGAAGACGGTGATTTACTAGTTAGGAACCAAAGGAATACTTGAGAATTAAGCCTGAAGTGGATGTATGGAAAAAACAAAATGAACTTGCTGGTTGATTGCGAAAGTGTCTAATCACCATATTTTATGGAGAACAACTTATCCAGAAGTACACATGAAAGGGAGTAGTCAAGCACAAAAAGGTGGAGGCAAAGGTTGCTCTTGTGTGAGACTGTATGCTGCAACCACTGTGGAGTGTCTGATAACCTAGCTCCGTTCAAACACCAAAATTAAGAATGGAATCACCGACATAGATCTAAGATACATCTGTAACATTTCAGAAATGTTACGCGATCCATGTTTTCGTGTCTTCCTCGTGTTAGATGCAAAAGTACAATAGAATAATAATTGTTATTGGCCGTAAGAAGGATACAAGATTTATGCTGGACCCCACCATCAGATGTGAAGTAACCATCGGCATAACAAGACAGGTCGTTTAGAGCTAACGATAGGCTTCAAAGAGAATTGAAAGCTTGTGGTACGTTTCGAATAAGGGAAAGAAACAACATCAACATTTTTTAATAACTTATCGTGTTTGGGTATGCCTAACGTAAGTGTAAATGGCATAATTTTGCTATCAAATGAATCCATTCAATAATAGAGAATTGATCTACAATGTACTCGGGAACAGTATGAGACGTAGTCAATTGGTATCCAATAACATTTTATTGCCAATAATAATAGTCTAATAATAATAATAATAATATGAAGAGAAGAGAGGAACGACTTCGAGAAATCCAGCCGCGACAGGCTGGCCACGCGCCCCTGAACTGAGAGTTCCAGCGTAGACAGTGTGCGCCTGGGTCATATGGCCCTAAAAGCACTTGCCTGGCTTGCAGGGTACCACGACATACTATACACAGCTCACTCGCACACGTAGCTAGCGGCAGGCGGGGAGAGTCAAGGACACAGATTACCTACTGACATCACATGACGTCACGCACCTACGTCGGGTCTTGGTGTGCATCCCCACCCCTCCCCCCTCTTACCCCTCACCCCTCCTAATAAAATCTAAGCGGCTGGAGCGATTTCAATGCAATTCGGTAAGGTCATAGTAGGCCTACTATTTTGGCCGACCCCGATCGTGCCCTTCAAAGCTTATTATGTTTCACCAATTCAACATGGTGGCTGTGCCAAATATCTCACTGGCATTCTATATATCCGAAACTGTCACCAATATCACCATGAAATCAGTAGCGGCTGGCGGATAATTTTTCTGGGTGTTGCACTATTTTCATTAAGGTGGTACATGGGCACCCGCAGGATTTTTTCTAGGGGAGGGGCTGTATTTTTTTTTATTTCGTTACCTACAGCACATGTCACTAGGTGAAACTGAGACTTACATCCCCCCGCAATTTTCGTTTCATTTCTTACTTGCTTCGTGACATTCATGATTTGGCTGCTCTTAAACCGTTGGGTACATAGTCTTTATGGCATAAATGGGAGGATTTTTTTTTAAGTTCCGAGTTTTTGTTCATAGGAGTTCGCTTTTCTTTGTGAATCATCGCCATAATGTTCATTCTTTATAAACAGGCAAAAAGTAGTGGTATCACAATGTATCGACAAAAATAAAAATCAAGCAGTTCATTAAAATAGTAATGTTAATCCAGTTCGCCGATTTTTTAAATAACTGAAGATATTCTCAAATAATCCCAAATTACTAAGTTAATTAAAACTCTGGAATTATCCTTACATCTAAATCAGTTAACCATCAGTAACTTCACTTCATGAAATCAACTGGTGTGACAATGAACAATCGAAATATTCTCGGAATTTCAGGGGGAGGGGACACGGCCCCTCCTTGCCCCACCTCCTGCGGGCACCCATGAGGTGATAGGGTAAAAGACTGCTTGATATCGGAGAAAACTGTATTCAATTGCGTGATAAAACGGATGTACCTCATTCATAACGAATGCCGCAGTTCAGAGACATCACAATTTCATCGGATTAAATGGAATACAAGTTAGTCTACATGAAAACAGCAACGTAAGTTAGGCTATATATGAGAGCGACAACTGCGAGTGCCACAAGTTCACGCGCAACATTGCAAGACATGGACGGAGCATCTCGGATGTCTACGTCCACGCCTGCGCCTCAGCTCCTGGTTGCAGTCAGCGGGCAACGACCAGCCGAGTTAACTGTTGGGATAGGGCTTACCCGGTCTAGCATCTCTGCCATACCCTTCACTATTGAGATCTGGTCGGTGCTTGAGGCTGGCAACGACCAAACGGACGAGCGCTCCTAGACGGCTGGCACGCCTCGCTTTCTCAGTAACTTACTATAAGATTTCTTGAATTATTAAAGAACAGAATTATGAATTCCTGTACATATAGAAGGAAACATACAACTTCTAGTACTAAAAATATTATTTCGGAATTAATTGTTTTTCATGAATTAATCTGGTCGTTGTGCAACACTGCAACCTTATTACCGGCCGCCACTGCATGCAATTTTGTACGGTGATAAAAGTCACTTAAGTGACTTTCATAAACCTGTTAACTACAAAACGAACATGGCGGCTAAGTGAATTTGAACATTTAAATAGACTTTTCTGGCGATTTAACCATCCGAACGCAGTGAAATTTGGTACAGCAATTGTTTATATACGTTGTAATGAACTGATATCTAATTTTGTTAAATTGTTTACATACACTCAAGATGGCAGCTGTGCAAAATTTTAAAATTATTTTTTTATTTCTTCTGTCCCAATCATGCGATAGAAGTCAACGTTTGAATAATGAACCTAAGCAATAATAGTCATCTAATAGTACATGACTCTATGGTCTACATATAGGGTCTTTCATATTAAGTAAGAACGACGAGCGGCGGTTTTGTTATTCGCTACTGCAGCGGGCTTGGCTGAGTTTCTCGCGCCCCACGGCCCCCTGCTGTAGTATTGAAAGCGTGCGCATAGTACAAACTTGACCTTGCAATAAGCGTGCAGATGTTGTCAGTCGCCAGTCTGAACCTCAGATGGTAACATGTTCAGACAGTTATCATTGCAACATCGTATTTTTGTATGTAAAACTTATTTTAAGTACGAGTCGGCCCGGTGGGTAAGTTCAGCAATTTCCTGATGAAGTGTCACCTTCACTAGCACAGATTCACGTAGTTGTAAATAAGTTTGCCACTAGGCCTACTGACTCAGTGCTCAATAAAGAACATAAAATACAAAATCAGAAACATTACAGTGGCAGAACTCACTCGCGTGAGCCAAAATGTGGTTACCGGATACAATGCCTGTATAACCCAGGAAGGACGACACTTCCAGCATCCTTTATAAGGTAATATTTCATATAGGATTGTACACACGCTTAAAGCAGGCAGCCAAGGCGCGCCACAAGCTCGACCAAGGCCACCGCAGCAGCAGGAAAGGGGAGCGAAAGGCAAGTGAGAGAGTGATGCCCTTGCCCCTTACCTGACGGTATGGGATTCCTGAGCATCTAGTCCGATGTTGCGATTGACTGTGACTGTGATGGCTAGTTCTGAATTATTATTCAGTTCTGGATATTTCTGAGTGATCCTTTGAAATGTTACCAGTTTGTACTTACGACTTCTAATTTTCCATGTTGTTTTTCCTGTTTTTAGTTCATCGATCCCTTTAATTACTTTTTACTTAGTTTATTTTATCTGCAACACCATTATTTTCAGTGTTCGTTAGGTGTTCTATTTTCGGCAATTTATTTTTGGACAGTATCTCTGGTAGATCATATACATGTACGATGTACATATAGGTACGACTGATGGAGAGCATTACGGTCATCAAGTGCAGTTAGTTTTACATTTTAGGTGAAAAATGGAGCCACCAACAAAACCGATTCAAGGCAGGACTGGCATGCAAAACGAAATGTATCATCAATTTAAATTAGCGTCGCGAAATTAAATTGTTCAAAGGAATAAAATTTCACTCCTGGTGCAAAATAAAATTAGTAACAGAATTTTAATTTCGCTGCAGAGGCGAAATAAATTCATTAGTCTTTTAATTTCGCTTCCGGCGCGAAATAAAATGCATTACTGACTTTTAATTTCGCTCCCGGTGCGAAATAAAATTCGTACCAGACTTTAAATTTCGCTCCCAGTGTGAAATAAAATCCGTTACAGACTTTTAACTTTGCTCCTGGCGTGAAATAAAATTCATTAAAGACTTTTCATTTCGCTCTTGGCGTAAAAAAAACTGTTAGTCTTTTAAATTCACTTCCGGCGCGAAATAAAAAAAATACAGACTTTCAATTTCACTCCGGGCACGAAATAAAATTCGTAACAGACTTTCAATTTCGCTCCCGGCTCGAAATAAAATTCATTACAGACTTTTAATTCTGCTCCTGGCCTGAAATAAAATTCGATACAAGACTTTTCATTTTGTTCCTGGCACGAAATGAAAACCGCTTCAGTCTCTTAATTTTGCTCCCGGTGCGAAATAACATTTTTAACGACTGTTAATTTTGCTCCTGGTATGACAAAAATTGCTGGCCCCATGGTGTTGGGGATAGCGTGCCTGCTTCTCACCTGGAGGCCCCGGGTTCGATTCCCGGCTCCGTTAGTGATTTTAGAAACGGACGTGTGGGTTGGAACGGGGTGCACTCAGCCTCGAGAGTAGCTGTCTGAAAGTCACGAAAACTAAGATTAACGGCCGAGGGAACCCGATGCGCTGACCAATATCTGCAGATGCCTGGGCAGCGGTTGCTTGGTAGGCCTAGGCCTTTCATGGGATTTAGTGCCACGGTTTATTTTAATGACACAAAATTCCCAAACAGCATTTAGTTTCCCCCCGGCGTGAATTTAAAATGCATGGAACATATCATTTCATGTCTGAAATTAAATCTGGTCTGGCATGCGAAACAAAATGGTTGTGGACGCGTTAACATTTTAATTTCGCCATGAGCGTGATATTCGGGTGCGAAATGATATTGATTGTAAGCGCGAAAATTAAAATGGAAGCAAAATGTAATTCTAAGCACAATAACATAGTGAAAAGCGACGCAAAACTAATTGCAGTGCGAATCGAAATGCTGTACGTGGCGCAGGGGTTTGCTTTCGTGCCATGGTCAGTATAAATGCGCTGAGGATAAGAAGGAAGTAGTAAGGAATGCCAAGCCCCCCGCCCCCCCCCCCCCCCGAAATTTCCGGAAGTGTAAGAATAAAGAATGTAGAAATGCGAGGAATGACCCCTCAACCCTGTTGTTCGAGTAACCCGCCTCCGAAACAGAACTCCATATACGCCGCGGTACTACCACAGACGATTTTCTGTTATTTGTAACTCTTCAGTCAGTCAACATTAATTTACACGATAACTGGGTGGGGTACAACGTATATAAGATGTAAGTAACACTCCTGAAAAAAAAAATACATGTATTAGATTTAAGATCACTAAAATTGCTGCATTATAATCGTGACCATAAACTAATACATATAATGTTATTTACATATTACTGTATATACATTGTACCCCTCCCAGTTATTGGGCAAATTAGTGTTGACTGACTGAAGAGTTACAACTGACAATTTGTATTGTAATTGGAGTTCGTCACCTATCTTGAATGTCTGTCCACACAGCACATTCGTCTTCTTGTTCGCTATACAACAAGCAAAGGTACTTGTTGCCCCATTGCGTTATGAACGTCAGGGAGGGCCAGCCACGAGTCCGAGGTGCAGTCAACGACGATGGTGATGTTGATGCCATAGCACTGACTTTCTCCTCTACTGGAGTGATGACCATTGAATGACTCACGTTGCTGTTGCAGCCCTGCAGATTGTGCAGGCGGTGAACGGTAATAAGACTGCTACTGCTGCCAACGTCAGGACTTTGAACATCGCTCTGAACATAATTTCACTCTCGAAACGAATACATTTTAATTCCAACAACGAAATGAAATGTTCCATTCATTTTAAATTCACATTGGAGGGCGAAACTAAATACCGTTTGGGAATTTTATTTCACGTCGGGTGCGAAATTAATAGTCTGTAACGAATTTTATTTCGTGCAGGGAGCGAAATTAAAAGTCTGTAACCGAGTTTTATTTCGCGCCGGGAGCGAAATTAAAAGTCTGTAACGAATTTTATTTCGCACCGGAAGCGAAATTAAAAGTCTGTATTGAATGTTATTATGCGCCGCGAGCAAAATTAAAAGATTGTAAGGATTTTTTTTCGCGCCGGGAGTGAAATTTTATTCAACTGCACAATGTAATTTCGCGTTGCTATTAAGTTTCGCGTTGATTTCGCTACGTCATTTCGCTTCGAATTAAGTTTCGCTTCGATTTAATTTCCCGCCGACAATCATTACCATTTCGCTCCTGAGTATCGCGCTCAGGGCGAAATTCAAACATATTCGCCCCCACAGCCATACATTTCGTTTCGCATGCCAGCCCTGATTCAAGGGCATACCACTAAATCCCAGGGGGAATTGCGACTACTATCGACCAAAATATTATGTGTACTCGAGTTTGAAGGTTGTTTGTGAAGTAACCAATAATAATGATAATAATAATGTTATTGGTTTTACTTCCCTTTTAACAACACTGGCTTTTAGAGACGCCGGGGTGCCGGAATTTTGCCCCGAAGGGGATCTTTAACGTGCCAGTAAATCTAAAGTAACCAATAGACCTACATAAAATCCAATAACATCGTCATTTTCGTCGTTCTGTTTTACGATAGTTCATGTTGGTTTGGAAATTTGTATTTATATTTTAATATTTTTATCGCAGTTGGAACACAAAAAGTGCCCGTCTTTAAGCGTGTTTCAACCATGCGTCACATTTAAGAATTATTATCTCACAAACCCGTCAACAGATCGAATCCAAATTTTAACACAATATACATTGGAATGTTGTATAACTGGTTCATTAATTTTAAAATTTTGTATGGCCAAGAAACAAAGTTGTTATCATTTTGGTAAGGTAACTTTTTCTCGGCTTGGGTTGGTTTGAAAATGTAGTTCTTGGTCGCGTTGTAATCCTTATACATCAAAAAGGTCTGCTGTATGATTGTGAAATACGTAAATTAATTCACTTATTTTGTATCGGTTTGTATTTGTATCGGAAATTAAGACATGGTTCACCAGTTGGCCGCTCCAGTAAAAGCTGTACAGCGTTGCCAAGATGGGCTCCATCACGCGTCATGGCGCGCTTCGCTCGGAAGTGATGGGCTCCATATCAGCAACGCTGTACAGCATTTCCCGGAGCGTCTAGCTGGTGAACCATGTCTTAATTCCCTGTACAAATACAAACCGATATAAAATAAGTGAATTAATTTACGTATTGCACAGTCATACAACATAACTTTTTGATGTATAAGGATTACAACGCAACCAAGAACTACATTTTACAACGACCCCGAGCCGAGAAATAGTTACCTTGCACAAATGATAACAACTTTCGTTCTTGTATACAAAAAATTTTGAAATTAATAAACCTCTTATACAACATTCCAATGTATATTGTGCTAAAATTTGGATTCGATCTGATGACGGGTTTGTGAGATAATAATTATTAAATGTGACGCATGGTTGAAACACGCTTAAAAACGGTCACCTTTTGTGTTTCAACTGCGATAAAAAAAAATGTATAAAACAATCCAAACCTACATGAACTAACGTAAAATAAAACGACAAAAATGATTATGTTAGTGCATTTTATGTAGATCTATTGGTTACTTCACAAACAACCTTCAAACTCGAGTGCACATAATATTTTGGTCGACAGTAATTACTGTACCAAGAAAAGGAAGCCAGGCCCTAAGAAAAACCTCTACACATACATATGATTTTTTCCCTAGTTTATATTTGAAATTATATATTTCTTTACGCTTGCATTAGAGAATGTGTAAAGTACTGAGGAGTTTTGATTTCACTTCAAATTTATTTGTACAAGTTGGATGACTAAACGTCACCCCACAATCTGCAAGCTACATGGCTGAACAGCGGTTGCTTGGTAGAACTAGGCCCTTCAACGGCTGTCGCGCCACGGGTTTAGTCTTTTTTTTGAACTTCTGATATATAAGTGTAAGAGTACAAGACCACGAACTATTCAGTGACAACTTTTTTCAGAGAAGAGAGTTCGAATTCAAATGGAAACAATGCGTTGTGTGGAAAAGTGAGACGTAGCCATTGTGAAAATGGAAAATTGGTCTCCATAGATACTGACGACAGTCAAGCGCATGTTCTCTAGGTGCAAGCGTCCTGCATAAATATCCACTTCCTTTGTACGCTCACAGAAAACGAAGAAAAGTCCCAGCAGAGCTTGTGTATTAGCGTATTGAACGAAATAAAAGGTAAGAAACTGAAACAATGTTTCTTACAGCAGATGTTTAATGCCATTCAGAAATTCCTTCTTATTTTATGATTTTTTCCCCCAGGAAACTGTCATCAGTCCAACATCTCTCATTGACTCGTTCACCTGTCAATCAACCTACCATTGTGGTTGCACCTGAAGTTCAGTTGTGTCTTGTGTTTCGCAGGGTTTTCCACACTCCCTCCAGGTAAATGCTGAGATAGTACTTTACTTGAAGACTCAGGGCACCTGCCCCATCCCTGGCTCTAATACAGTAACATACATAGTCAACTACATGGGACTGATGACCAAGATGTCCCAAGCCCCTACAATGTATTATTATCAACAAAAACAAGAACAAGAATGTTTGAGGAAGTAAGAAAGTATCTGTATAAACATATTGTGTCAACGTTACATAGCCTAAGCGTGACATTACTATAATTTTATCGCTCAGATATTGTTCCACTCCTAGGCACTTGTACATGTAACTCGCCGAACTACAATATTCGTCAACTCGGCGTGTTCATCATTTTCCTTGCGCTAGAGATCTTGTGTATCCGCGCCGCTACTCCTACCACCCTTTTCAAAACAATTCCCAAACTAATGCCGACGATTCCATTCACACGATTTTATTTATGAAAAATGCATTGGAATCAGGAAATAAATCTCCGTTTTCGTATTACCATTTTTTCATATTTTAAGCAGAAATATAAAAAACTGCTAGTAACGTCTTTGTTTTTCACATTTTGGAAAATGCATTGAATTGATATCAGTTCTATTGCACTCTAGTATACATAGTGGTTTTGACATCGCAAATATGAGCTTTCATTGAAGAGAAAACTTAAAACAGAAATTGTCTCACTTTGGTGCTGCTACGAGGTGTCAGAATTACAAACTAAAAATCGGGACATTTAGTCTTAGTAGTATCTGGCTGCTGCACAGACTGCTGTGTTGCCTGCTAGTGTGTCCCTTCCCCGTGCTGTCCGATCGTGACGTCACAGTTCCCTCTTCATTGCTATGTAAAGTAGTCAGGGATGTTTCAGCTACGTTATCTGATGGTTGAGTTACTTCCGCAATGCTATATGTGTTTGTAGAATGGGGCCTGTTATGAAAGGCCTCTGATATGGCTGGATATTCAGGGGAAGGTACTGCAGTTTCCATGTCGGTAGTGTTGCTTAGCTTACTACTCCCATCTGACTCGCCCAGCTCCGTGCTGTAGGTTTGTTGTCTGACATGAAGTACGGGGCGATTCCTTCTGTTCGGACAGTCTATTTGCGAGTGGGAGGTGTCTTTACAATAAAATCAATACTTAGCTTGTCCTTCATATGTTAACAGAACTTTACAATCATTGACCGTCAAATATGATGGAATGGGGTATTTAAGTTCAATTGTTACAATACGTATGCCATTACTTACAGCAGTAAATTCGTATACTTCATTCCAGCACTCGTTCCGTATGTCCTTGAGAACTCCATGCGTAGAAAGCGCGCGGGAGAGCCTTTCATTGTTGACTTCGGGAGGAGATTAAACAGACACGCGCACGTTTTGTTAAAGAGTCTGAAGCAGTGATAGTTACCTTTGTGGTGTTACCGCTAGCAAGCCGGAAGGATTTCACACCTTCATGTCGAGATAATATGTTTACATAAAGTAAGGTGTACACTAATTTAATGTACACTGAATTTTCCCCGTTGTCTAGTTGATTCGCTAGTACTTGATCTCTATTAAGATTCAGGTCGTTTGCTATCCACCTAGGCCTATGTATTTCAAGTGGTGTCGGTCTGTTGTTCCTTTCTTCAAAAGCGCATTTAAGAGTGTTTTTCCGGACATTGACCACTTTCGCAAGTTCAACAAGCAGTTCCGTGACAAACTAAGGAGCCTATTTTACTTAAACTTAAGGATTCATGCCAATGATTAATCTATATGGAACTATCTAAGTTAATGACGAAATTAAGTTGGTAATATCAACATTTCTAATTAGTTCGAAATATACCTGCACTACAGTTGGAAGCCCTGGTGACTTAATATATTCTTAGTTCCATCTCTTAATACAAAATTTGGTTAAGATCAATGGATAACATGGACGATACGTGCAGTTAGATATTGGATCTATCAGCGCGCGTAAAATCATGTTGGCAGCAATGTCATGCATGTCTTGGTCAGAAATAATCTGACATATTATGATCTATTGTTGTGCCAATTTTGGACGAAATCCATTTGTATGTATAGAAGTTACATGCATTTTTGAATTGAACCTATCATCAGGCTTAGAATCATGTTAGCGGCATTGGCATAATATTAGTTACTCCAAATTAATCTAGAATGTCAGGTACTATACGTGTGCAAAGTTTAGAGTTGTTGGCTTGCATGCATTCTGATATATTAATATAAGGGTAAAAAAGTAGAGACAGCAATTATCAACAGTTGTCAGCAGCTGGTTGCTCTTAAGAATACGCATAGTGATATCTGGTTATGTACACATAGTAGACTACATACGAAATTTGGTTGAAATCCAATTGATAGTGTAGAAGTTATATTAATTTAAAAATTTGACCTATCAGCATGCTTAGAATCATTTTGCCAACACTGTCATGTATGGCCTCCTGGAAATTAAACTGAAATATTATTATCTATATAATTATGTGCCAATTTTGGAATAGCTCCCATGCATACCTTCCAAGATATCCAACATGGAGCTCAAATTTCAATAATTTCAATCTTTACTCATACCAAATTTGGTTTTGATTGCTTCAGCCGTTTAGGAGTTGATAAGGGGGCGGGGGGACATGCACAGACCGACAGACATTTGCCCAGATCGATCTCATAAGTCTACTTTTTCCTCATTTTTGTAAAATGTGAAAAGTAGGCTAAAAATACAATACCCTATCACGGTAAGCACTTCCGAGTATTTATTAACCTCGCGGCTAAACTCAGAACCTAACACGACGTAGGTCGCAAAGTGACACTTCCACTCTTTCTACTCTATGGAGTTCTCCAACGCAAAATGTATCAAAATGGTGCCATTCTCAATCGATGATGCCGTTTGTAATATATAAACGATATGCGAATAACGTTATTAGTCCGAATAACGGTATTGAGGGAATATTTTTCGATAGATGTATTCAAATAACGTTATTTCTAGTGAGCACTACCATTTCGTTCCTGCGATAACCGATATCCGAATAACGTTATTAGTCCAAATAACGGTATTGGGGGAATAATGTTCGAGAGATGTATTCAAATAACGTTATTTATAGTGAGCACTACCATTTCGTTCCCGCGATAACCGATATCCGAATAACGTTATTAGTCCGAATAACGGTATTGGGGGATTTTTTTGGAGAGATCTATTCAAATAACGTTATTTCTAGTGAGCACTACCATTTCGTTCCTGAGATAACCAATATCCGAATAACGTTATTAGTACTAATAACGGTTTTGGGGGAATATTTTTCGAGATATGTATTCCGATAACGTTATTTCAGGCGGGCACTACCATTTCGTTCCTTGGTTAACTGATATTCGAATAACGTTATCAGTCCAAATAACGATATTAGGAGATTTTTTTCGAGATATGTATTCCGATAACGTTATTTCAGGTGGGCACTAGTATTTCGTTTCTGCGATAACCGATATCCGAAGAATGTTATTAGTCTGAATAACGGTATTAGGGGATATTTTTCGAGAGACTTATTCAAATAACGTTATTTCTGTCGGACAATACTATTTCGTTTCTACGCTAACCAATATCAGAATAACGTTATATGGACCAATAACGTTACCATGCGATACAAATGACTTCCGGATATGGAACGTAACGACCACAATGTGACCAAGACCCATTTTGTTACATAATCTACCCAAACAACCATTTTTGTTATGTTAAGTTATGAAGCCTTGCTACTGAGGTATGTATGGTGCTTAGTAATGACATTCAGGGCACAGTCAGTGCTTGTGGATGTTGTGAAAGGTTCTACTCATAGGGTTAGTACTGCAGTACTGACTGAGTGAGGAAAGCAATGGCAAACTACCTCACTCCTCTTCTTGCCTAGTACGCCTCAATATAGCTCTGCCTTGGGGTTTTCTGGGTATCCACCCACATAACCTAACGGCAGTACTTTTTGAGGATCCAACCAGCCTTTGGGCCTTTTTTAGCGTATGGTTTTAGTGCCGGAAGTGTCCGAGGACATGTTCGTCTCGCCAGAGTTTGTAGCTGCTTCTATGCGGACACCCATGGGTTGAGCTACAAGTACCGTCGCGTGTGGAGTGTTGTCTGGGGAGGAAAGTGTGCGTGTAGGACGAGGAATTGGAAGGTAGCGGCTGTGGCCTATAGTTAGAGCGCTGCGCGGATGAACAAAACGTTGTCCGCCCCGCATCCACACGACTGGTATCCGCATCCACCCCGCAACCGCAAGACTTTTATCCGTATCCGCACGTTTGTTATCCAAATCCGCTGACATTGCAATTATATTTTAAATTTCTTAGTTAAAGTATTATAGCAACACAGTTAGACATTTGAGGAAAAATTAGAGTACCGAGGCTGTGTGTGAAACGCAAGACAACGCTGACTGCGTTTTATCCCTCTGAGTAACGGCAAGTGAAACAGCGGGTGGCTAATTATAACACGTACTTAGTCGTCGGATATACCCACGCAGGCAAGCGCAGGTATAAAGGACTTTTTGTTGGGGCATAAGTCAACACTAATTGAGGGCATTTTCATGACTGGATTCTCTCACTTCTCTATTATTCTCATACAACCCAAGCGAATGCAAATAGGGAAATAACAAGAAACGTGAAAAACCCAGATCTTAGTAAAAACTAAAATTATTAAAATAAAATCCGTTTCAACATTGTATTCTAAAAACTATCCGCAAATTTACTTTAATATTATCCGCAGCTTTCCGCTATCCGCACAGTCATGCAAACTATATCCGCAAGGCGAGAATCGTCGCGGATATCCGCGGGTTTATCCGCGGATATCTGCATCCGCACAAGGCTTTACCTATAGTTAGGGGCCAACCCCGGCATTTGCCTGGAAGGAAGATGGGAAACCGCAGAAAACCATCTTCAAGGTTGCCGGTGGAGGGATTCGAACCTCCTCGCCTCCCGGAAGTGAGTGACTGCCTGCAGCCACGCCGTAACGACCACGGCTAACTCACCCGGTAGCCTTCGGGCTGACTACCTAACAGACAATGTTTTAATATTTATCAGTATTAATTACTATACTTACTATGTTTTCTGGCGGGTTTTCTTGTATTTTGTTTTGGAGGGCCGAGACTGTCTGTGGGTGTCACTGTGGGTTTGGTAGTGTTTTATAGAGCTCCAGGCGCGTTGACTCCATGGATGTAAGGTAAGCATTGCTTACCCAAGTAAAATAATGACGGGTACAATAATTATTTACTTTGGTTATGGTGATATTCCAGTCTCTGTGTCCTGTATTGTTTTAATGAACCCATTCTCACTTCGTTGTTCTTTTATGCCTACTGCGAGTTGGTTGCGGATTCACCTGCAGCAGCACAATAGCCTGACATGCCTTCTTTTGGTATTTCTTGGTACTGCAGGGTGAGTGAAAGCGAAGGCTAGGAAGCAATTCCTTAAGTTACATACCTTAGGCCGAAAACAAGGAGCGGTCAGTTTTCAAAGATAGTGTGTTTACTTGACATTTATAGTTTGAAAAAGCGTGTCAGTGTTTGTGTAAAACAGCTTTTTATATGCTGTGTTAAAACGTGTGATTGTTTTACAGTGGTAGGCCGTCATTATTATAGTTCAGCGATATAATGTTGTCTAATGCAATATAAGGGAGCAGGGTATGCAGTAGACGTTTTTGTTTACACTAGTAGGTGTGAGAAATCTGTAAAAATATGGTACCGCGAGTTGGGTCTAGAGATGACAGCGTGCGATGTGCGGTAAATTTGAAAACAAAATATGAATTTTATTAGGAAGTCGTCCAACTCCTCAATTGAGTAGGCCTATTAACACGAAAGTGAAAGCTTGTATTCGCTATTTTAACTAAACGTATAACATTTATCATTGATTTCAATTTAGATGGATTTACTTTGTAAGTTCAAAATATCCCAAACTTCTACAACTGGGTCTTCATGATTTTGCGAAGAAAACCATTGCGTACCCTAAGTAAAATTCTTGCATATTCGGATCTGTTTATGCGAAACATATCATGCGTTAGTTTTGCTGATGTTGTTCTTCTTCTCCTCCACCAATAGCCCGTAACATATATGTAAATTTTATTCATACGTATTTTTTTCCACATATGCCAGTAATTGGAATGATTTTATGTTGACCGACTGGAAGCTACAATATTGGTTGCTAATTACAACCTATTGGTCAATTCATTCAAGGGGATTAATTGTAGCAAAAGCGGCCTCGGTGGTGTAGTTGGTAGCATGCTGAACTGCTGTGCCCAAGATAGCGGGTTCAAACCCGGCCGAGGTCGTCGTATTTTTTAAGAGCGTTAAAATCCTTCAGTATGCTTACCTTCGGATGGGAAGTAAAGCCGGCGATCCCATGTCATAGATTTATGGCATGTAAAAGATCCTTCCACAGACTAAACTTGTGTCGAGCTAAATTTCTAGGTTAGATTTCGTTGGATCGCTCTGTCAAAGTTCCAACGTTCACCACTAGGTATCATTGATATCTGGTGGCGAAAGTTGGAACTACTTGAAATTGAACGGAACTTGTAGCTCACCCTAAGGGTGTCCGCTGGAAGCAGCTACAGACTCAGGCGAGCCGAACATGTACTCGGACACTCCCGGCACTAAAAGCCATAGATAAATAAATACTTTGTAGCAAAACCGGATATCACAGGTTCAAATCCCGGAACTGACAGCGGCTATCCTGAGTGTGGTATCCTCTGGGTTTACCCCACCCTTTCCAGGTAAATGCCAGAATAGTACCTCACTTCATGTCCCGTGGCACCTATCCCATTCCAACCCTGTCCTTACTACAGCTACGCATACTACTATAGTCTTCACAAAATTACAGGTTATCAAACAAGCCTAAAACACGGTGAACTACATAGAGCTGATGACCAAGATGCCCCAATCCCCTTAAATGAATTAACAACAACTACATCTTACTATATTGGATATTTATTGTTTTCAAGAATAATCGTTATAATCTTTCTACCGATATATATTGTTATGATAATATCGTATGGCCTTGGGTGCCGGGTGCAAGATTTGTTATTTGACGCCCAGAGGGCAGCTTGAATGTCGAATTCTGTTGTTCATTAGAGCGCTATGAAAGTCAAGGAGGTTAGATATCTAAGCTCGATGACACTATAGTGCTTTCCAGTAGTGTTGGCGGAAAATCTCGAGATTACTTTTGCCACTATGAACACGGCCTACTGAATTCAAATGGTTTCTTTAACATGCTAACAACATATGACATGCGTGCCGTGATTTTTGTCGCCTTTCATAAATCACTTACCATGGCCAGGGGCGAACCTGCAATCTTGGGGTAGGTAGTCCGACACGATAACCACTCACCCACCGTGGCAAGCTATATATATTGTTAATGAGAACCTATAGTCATGTGTTGAGCTTGTCTGATAACCTGTAATTCTGTGAAGAGAAGTTTCATTAGCAACAAATTGTCAAATAGCGTGCAATAAAAACACAAGAACACTTAAGTTTTATTTAGTAACATTTTGTGAAATCGTTACTATGGCAAGCTTAACACACGGTGAACTACATAGAGCTGATGACCAAGATTTCCCAATCCCCTTAAATGAAATAACAACAACTACATATTACTATATTGGATATTAATTGTTTTCAAGAATAATCGTTATAATCTTTCTACCGATATATATTGTTATAATAATTTAAATTCAGTCTCGGTCATGTAGGCCTATAAGGCGTGATAAAAAAAAGTTTCCGTTTAACGGCCAATCAGGCTAAATCGTCGTGAGCATTGGGACACTCATCCCACTGACGCACCAGGTTGAAAATTCTCGTGTGGTAAAACACCATGACCTGCTGAGTAGAAAAGTCCGTAACCATCTACTGCACATCTTTGTCCGACAGGAATCGCCAACCCTTCAAGCCTTTTTTAAGGAACTGAAGACGTGATAATCGCATGGGGAGAGGGGTGGATGTTCAAATGTCTCCCACTTGAGTTGGCGTATCTTCTGCGTTATGACCTTTGCGGTATGGGGACGTGCATTGTCATGAAGCAGCAGCTCCCTTGTCGCAGCTTTTCCGGATGTTTCGCCTTAATTTGGCGCCGGAATTTCTCCAGTGTTACGCGGTACTGTTCCCCAGTGATGGAGACACCAGGTTACTTGAAGTCAATAAGCATTATTGGTTTCGGTAATCAAAGAACAGTATGAGCATCACCTTTCCAGCGGATAGTTGGCTCTTGAACTTCTTGGGTCGAGTGGACGATGGATGACACCATCGCCTCGCCGACGCTTTCGATTCCGATTCCGAGCGGTGGCATCAGCTTTCGTCGCCTGCAACAATGCGCACCAGGAACGTGTTGCCTTCCACATTGAAACGCATGAGGTACTGCAGGCAAACAGCGATCCGGTGTGCTTTTTGTTCGGCATTCGACGCCCGGGTTAACCATTGTCTGCAGACATTCCGGTAGCCCTCAAACGGAAAATTTTGATCACGCCTTTTAGTTTGAAGTCCAAAGAAACTTCAATTGTAGGTTCCGACTGTGGCATTAGAAAGCTCTGGTTCCATTTATTGAGAACACGAATATCTTCATCTAAGACTTGGAAATACAGTAAGTTGTGATTGGGCGCAATACATAGGCTAAGTGGTTTAATAGATAACATGGCTGCTTAGATCTTAGGACGTTTCATTTTCCATCTTACTAAAAATAAAGGCTATTATTTTGTAATGGCATATTACATTAAAACGGAAGCAGCTATAAATGAGTGATCTTATATTTTGTCGAGTGTCTTGTGCGTCGGATGTAGGCTCGATGAATAAGTCGTCAACGTGAACACATGCCAACGAGAGATGACGTATTCTGTCATTTGGATTAAACTCTCGTGAAAAATTGTAGCCTATACTTGATGCTAATACTGCTGTGGAATTTAAAAATGAATATTGCCGATTTAGTATAATTGAATTTTAATCTAGTTCATGGTAAATTATTGACAGGATAAGTTCAGCGGCTTTCAGTCCACCGAAGATTAATTACTAATTACAGTCGACTGCACTCATATTTCAGTGGGACCAACGCAATTCGCTTAGACAGCCTTTTCACACACGTTCTAGTGCATGCAGTATAATGCGGGCAAAAGCAGCAATACGCAAGAGAACAGGCATGCGTATATTAGCTGCAGTTAGTGCTTGTTTCACCATCCAATGACATAGAGAGGGGAAGTCTTCGATTATTTAAACATACATTTTTGTACAGTCAAATTGGACATCCAATCTTGCAAAAAGGTCATATAATTCTAATTTCTTTAATACAGTATGTTGTTTGGACCTCTGCCAATAGTAAAAAACCAAATTTGCTACTTCAAAAGATCTGTGCCAGCTGTGTAATACCCAAATAACAGTTAATGTTTGCACAGTTTTTGATTTTTTCTCAATGTCTTTTAAAATATGCATCTGCCAGAAAATACCATACTTATATTTTTAAAATTAAATTAAACGTAGTACAATTCGAGACCCTTGCAAATACTGTATGTTAAGTAATTCCCAGTTCTTTAAAGATTGAATATTTTTTCAAAAAGGTAAACAATGTTGGACTTGATCTCATAATTTAACAAATATTATCAAAAAAACTCATTCCATGAGAAAAGTCACAGGAAATGAACCTGAAGTTTATTTGTTTGTTTTCTGGCAGATACATATTGTAAAAGACACTGAGCAAAAATCGAACAATGTGCAAAGCTAGCGCAGGTCTTTCGATGTAGCAAATTTGGTTACTATTGACAGAGGTCCAAACAACATATAACAAAATACAACTACATGTTTTTGCTGCAAGGTCGGGCCCCTGTTTATGTCTAATTGACTGGACTATTTGTCTATTATTGCTTGCTACTTTGCTATTCCGCCACTCACTCGTTGTTAGTGTTCCATGTTGGAAATTTGTTTTCGTTATAAAAAAGGGGAAGATGACCACGATGTTCCCCCTCATGCAACAAAGTTCGAACAAGCAACACGTGTATTCAGAGGACAAAAGAATTGTTGTTTTGACATAGGGGTTTGGGACATCTTGATCATCAGCTAGGGAGTGTGTGAAATTTGTATGGTAACCTGTGTTATTTTGACGGCTGTACTAGCGTAGGTATTTGAAAATTTGGGATGGGATTGGGGAAGGGGTGGCGTCTGTAGTAGTGTGTATTTTTAATTAAGGCAAGGATTGGAAAGGAGGCAGCTGTGGCCTTACCTTAGGAACCATCTCGACATTTGCCTTCAGTGGAAGTGGTAAACTAAGGAAACCCACTTCTAGGACGGCTGAGATGGGAATCGATCCCACCTCTTCTCAGTTTTGCCACACGCGTCTGAGTGTACCCCGATTTAGGCCTCAGACCAGAATTAAACTTCCTGGCAGAGCCAGGGTTCGAACTCGGACTTCCGGGGCGACAGCCAAGAACGCTACCAGCTACATCAGGAGATTATTAGGTGATTTCCTCTGCTACATTATCTGACAGATTCCTCATGCCCTTGAGTACTGATGATCGTGATGTTGACAAGATCAGCCACTACGTTCCTCTGTAAGCAATGGCGCAGCAACGCAAATCACTGCCCAAGTGCGAACTGTCCTTATTCATATGCAACGTTCAACTCGCACGCCAAGTGCTGGGGAAGATCCATTATTCATCACGGTTTTACTAAAACGGATTTAACATATTGCATTCTGTATAATAGTTGTGTCCATCCCACAGGGAGTGAATTTTGGTTGAAGTTTCATACCACTTACCGTATTTGTTAAATGTGGCACCTTCGGTGGCGTAGTTGGTAGGATGCTGAGCTTCTATGCCCAAGATCGTGGGTTCAAGCCCACCCGAAGTCGTCGGATTTTTTAAGAGCGTTAAAATCCCTTAGTATGCCTTCCTTCGGAGGGGAAATAAAGCCAGCGGACCCATGTCTTAGATTTAGGCATGTTAAAGATCTTTCCACTAACTCCAATTGTGAGAAGCTAAATTTGTAGGTTAAATTTGATTAACGCTCTAAGTTCCAACGTTCGCCGCCAGTTGGCAGTTGCGGTGGCATCTAGTAGCCAAGTTTGCGGCTAGGTGTCGTTGACGGTAGCATTTGGTAGCAAACGTAGGAACTACTTGAAATTGATTGTCTGCTGTCCTTACCTGAATTACAGATAACACACACTAATACAGCCATCAAAATTAATAACGGTTATCAGACAGATTCTACACACACACACAAAGTACACGGGGTACATGACGGCATTGTCGCAGCCCCTAAACTGAGGAACCAACTACCAACCATTTATTGACTAACACGCTTGAGAAATAATTAAAAATTCCCATCCACACTTCAACAAATATAAACAGATAGCGGCAAAGAAGATCCACCCTCTGACAGTTAAGCACTCATAACACTTTTCATTAAACTGTATGGAAAATAAGTAACATACATTTACGTTCATAATGAGAAGGGAAGATCCCCAGCTTTGTACTTATACAGCCGAATTCACCGTGGCCTACATTTTAATCAAGTGTGTGGATCTTGCTGATCTCCGAAGGCACATTAGTCTGCAGAATACGCTCAATCTTATATTAGCCGAATGCGTGGTTGCTGCTTATTGTGACATACACTTTTTACGTAAGAGAGAATGGGTTAGTGTTAGGCTCAGCAGTGTAATTTGGAGTGTAATTTGATTCAAAGAACTTGTTCTTTTTTATTTAAATTGAAATTCTCTATCTTTTATTCCGTAGCCTATGTTTGATATGACTGGCTGCGTTGGCTGAGAGCACTAACGCGCTACCTCGTGCCTTGATGGCATCGGGAGAGCGTGGGTTCGAATCCCACCTCAGCCATCCTGAAAATGGTTTTCTTGGTTTACCCAATTTCACCCCCAGGCAAATGCCAGGACGGCACCTTTCAACAGGTCCACGGTCGACTTCCTTCCAAAATCTATTCCCTGACCCTTCCTTAATTAAACTTGTGACTAAAGAGGAATGATCCCTCGCAGAGTCCGTGGAGGAAGCAGAGGTGGCAGGATACGCGATTTAAAAACAATATTTGTTATTTTAATTATTATTTTTATTTTATTCATAGTTTTCTTAACATTAGGCTTTTCCAAATTAGGTCATCCACCTCTAAATTGTAAATAATTTGAATTTGTATTTATATACCGGGTTATAAGAAGGCAGGTCAACTCGCTGTCCCACCATTTGACACAACAATCATCATCATCATTGATTACAATATCAGATTACATGGATAAATGAGCTGGCCGTATATGCACACTGGCAGTATTCATAGGGGCCTTGGTGCATGGTTCAATTCGATTAATGATGATGATGATAATAATAATAATAATAATAATAATAATAATAATAATAATAATAATAATAATAATAATAAAACAAATAATAATGAAAAAACAAATAATAATGAAAATTATGTGATTGATTTTACATCCCTCTTTACTACTGTGGTCTTTAGAGACGCCACGCCGGCGTGGCGGAATGTTACACCGAATGGAATTTTTAACGTGTCAGTAAACCTGTTACGCCAGGATTTGATCCCGCAACCTTGGACACAGTAGACGAGAACGTTACCAGTGCGCCACGCAGCTAGTCCGATTCGTTTAGGAAGCGACCCGTATAAATACTGTATCTTTTCCTGCAGAGCTGTTGTAACTGACCCTCAAAAGCCAGAAGACTGGAACTAGGTCGCATTTGGCGGCCAAGCTTATCCCATATGTATTCGATTGATACCGCTGGACCGGGCTGGTCACTCGAACACACCTCAATGACGCAGGCAGTACGTGCCATGTATAGACGCACATTGTTCTGTTGAAAGACTGTATCTAGACGGGAAAGACATGTGGACGCCGGATGCCACTGACGTAGCTCTCTGTCGTCATGTTCCACTGAATCACTACCAGATGTGACTGACCTGAAGTTATATCCCGTAGTTCCCCACGCCATGATGCTAGGAGTTATGCTTCTCTATAGCATTAGCAGCATTTGCCTCATGAAAATCTGATATACGACCAATAACAAACTCCTGTATAACTCTGTGAGCTGCCTGAATAGGATTGACATTTGGCCGGAAGTTCCACATCAGTCATCACCCTTGATCGCTTGTTATTCTAACTGTATGGCAACCTTGTTCCCTGACCACATGGCGAGGCGAGAACTGTCAATCCTATTCTGGCAGCTCACAGAGTATAGGTAGCATAGTACTGTCTGACTCATCATCCTCTGTGTCTGGTGTCTGGTGAATTCCCTCATCTGATTATTGGAGGCTCCAGCAACTACCCCTCATGCCCTCCGGTGAACGTTCTCAACGTTCCAACTTCTTTTGCAAATACAGCAATTCACATACCTATTGCCATGTATATGTAACATATCGTGTCCAATTCCGCGCACAATTCCTGGATTTATTTAGGCTATTTATTTATCTAATTTTAGATGGCGCAGTGCGAGTGACACGTGAGTGAGTTCTCCCCAGGAATAACTGAATAATCGGAGGTGTAAAATACAGGTGATTGTGGCAAACTACATTTAAAAGTTTTTATTAGTGGCTGGGAACTATTTGCAAAAAGAAACATTATCGTAAGTGCAACGGTTTCTCCTAAAAATTGAATTATCGCAATGGGCGGTTCGAGCAAGAAGAAGCAGCAAGGCGCGGAGCAGCCCAGCAGTCTCAGTAGTGCCAACTCAATTGAAGAGACTGTAAGGAAGGTACTTATGGAATCACTTCAGTCGAAGGAGTTCATCACTTTAATTGCCAGCAATATTGTGGACAAAATCACGGAGTGTGTCATAAAAGAGCTGGAGCAGCCCGTGAAGTTTAATAACGAACTATGCCACGATCTAGAGAGGAAATTAGAATTAAGAAAGCGTGAACTTGACGAACTGAACCAGACTATGAATGACAGACTGGACGAAATAGAACAGTATGGACGTAGGCTCTATGTCAGACTATTTGGCATTAATGAGAACGACGCAGAGGACACGGACGACCTTGTGCTCCAAATTGCAAGGAACATTAATGCAGATGTATACAAGAATGATATTGATAGGAGCCACCGAGTGGGAATGAAGTCAACAAACATGCCGCGACCAATTATAGTGAGGTTTACCATAGAGCTAGAAGTGAGTTCTTCAAGAAGAATAGGCATCTCAAGGGAACGAGGACAACCATAAGGGAAGACCTCACCGCGAATAGATTTGCTGTTCTGTAGACTGCTGTGTCTCGATTCCAATTAAAGAACGTTTGGAGTCAAGATGGTGTCATTTTTGTAAGAAACTCCGACGGAAGAAAGGTCTGAGTGACGAAAATGAAGGAGTTACCAGCCTAGTAGGAAACCAGATGAGTAATTGACACTTTTTATTTCATGGAGTCCATCTCATAATAATAGAAACATTATATTTTTAATTTCTTTTTCAATTTAATTTTTAATTTATTTAAACTCACTAATTTAATACGCATTATATTTTATTAATGTCACTTCATTCATTAATTTATTGCACGATTCATTCTGATCCTTTAACTTAGTTTCAAGTATAGGTTAACATCAGCTGCTAAATACTTTAAGACGTATAAGTTGGTACGCACTTCAGCTTTCTTTGTCATTTGGAACCACAAGCTCACTGCAAAGGTCACTAACCCCTCCCCTCCCTCAGACTGCTACCCTGTTACTGCCCCAAAGCGATCAACCCTACCTGCTACCTCTCCCTTTCACTTCTGACGAAACATCCAATACAGTAATTAGTACACCGTAGACCTACCTACAGATCTCAACAGCTGATTGATTGTAAATATCCGCTTCCTGTCAAATATTTCTGTGTATGAATTTATTTAATGATGACTCTGTAAGATATCAAATTCACACAGAAGTGGGTAAAGGTATTGATCAATGTGTGTATCAAATACTTGAATTTAAGAAGGTAAATAACTTAAGCATATTTCACACAAATATTAGAAGTCTATCAAAAAATAAAATTAATTTAGATGCCGAGTTAGAAGCATATATTTGATGTCGTAATACTCTCACAAACTTGGAAATTAGGTAACTGTAATATATGCAAGCATTCCAACTATAAAACATATTATAACGAAGGATGCTTTAATAAATGTGACGGAGTAGTTTTTTTGGTGAAGAATTCAATTGACCATGAGGTAGAAACTGTGACTTACAATGATTTCAAGTTCCTTAGGGTCAAAATAAGTTATGGGAACAATAGAATTGCATTGACAGGCATATACCGTTCATCAAAGTACAATAAACAACTATTTATTAATAATCTCCATGATTATATCCAGCAAAGAAGCCTCCGTGGCTTAGGCGGCAGCACGCTGGCCTCTCACCGCTGGGTCCGTGGTTCAAATCCCGGTCACTCCATGTGAGATCTGTGCTGGACAAAATGGAGGCAGACAGGTTTTTCTCCGGGTACTCCGGTTTTCCCTGTCACAATTTCATTCCAGCAACACTCTCCCATATCATTTCATTTCATCTGTCATTCATTTAATCATTGCCCCAGAGGAGTGCGTCAGGCCTCGGCAGCCGGCACAGTTCATATCCTCGCCGCTAGATAGGGGCTTCATTCATTCCATTCCTGACCCGGTCGGAGACTGGAAGCAGGCAGTGGATTTTCATTATGTCCAGCAAAAATGTGCACTAGAAACCGAGTTGATTCTAGGCGACACTAACATATACTTATTTGATGAGTATGACTCTAATGGATATTTAAACTTACTGCATGAGCATAATTTTAGATCGTTGATATATGGCACTACTAGAGAAACTTCAACGAGCAAAACCTGTATTGATCATGCACTTATTCGTAGCGGTATTTCTAATAACAAAATCTTACCCATAATATCTCAGAGCAGAATTACAGATCAATATCTTATATTAGTTAGTATAAATCTTGAAAAGTGCCGTGACTTAGAAGCAGCTCAGCGCAACATACATGAACATAGATTTAAGTTAGATAGTGAGATGCTTAAAAATAAATTGAGCAATATTAATTGGGACACAGTATTAGGGAACAACCACTTGGATTCTAAAGTAGATACATTTATACAAAACTAGCAGAAGTACCCGTTCTTCGAACGGTGTTCGTTGTTAACACCAGACATTATCAATTGAGCTACTGTTGCAATGGTTAGCGGTTTGTCATTCCTTCAAGTTTATCAGAACGAAGTTAGTTTACTGGGAATATCACACACACTTAATTTAAGGCCCTTAAAATGTAGTTTTCGGAGACCCTTTATAGATTCCCGAATTTTGTGTCTCACATTGAGAAGCGCAACATATGCTTTGGTCGTCCTTCTAGGATAATTTTTATATTTCGCCTATTTTAGCATATATTGAGAAGTTTTTCTCTATATCCACCCTTCTACTGTATGAAAAGTACGGTAAAGAGTTTTATAAATGATTGGTGTATTGACTCTCATGGTTACTATACCTAATTTTACGATGCACCAATCATCCGAACACGAGGTATTAGCGTACATAAAGATACACAGAAAGACAGACAGACAATTATATTGTCTACAACATATTACCCAGATATCCAAATATGGGTATATCTACCACACAGTATCAAATAAAATCGTCCTTACGATGAACCCGTATGTCGACAAAAACAAAAAGGTTAAAATGTGCTTTCAGACTAAATTCACCTAACGTGTACTTCCTGACGTGAAATACAATTGAAAGCCTTGTAGACGAAACGCAATACACGTCACATAAAAACTGACCTTCTACGTTGTGCTAGGTGCCCATACACTGGAAGACCCCTTTCATAAATTATAAAGGCTTGTGGTGCATGAAAATTCAGGTTCTTAAGCCTCAAATTGCCCAAATTCCTAAAAGCCGCAAAAAATGCTGGTTCAATTCAGGAATTTTTGTAAATAATGTTGCTGTTTGGAGATATATAGACCTTCTGAACTATATGTCGAACGTGAAAATTGCATGATAAAATGCTAGGTTACCCCTTCACCCCCTTAATTGCATTGATGAATTATACGGTCTACGTTAGTTCCGTGATAACCTTATAGCCATTTGCAAACTTTCACAGAAATGTAATAAATGGAGTGACATTGCTTCTTACAGAAATGGATGGAAAGTTGTATGCCACCCCTTGAGATAATGTTCTTATGATTACCGATTTGCATTCCTTCATTAGTTTGTTAAATTAAATTAAATTAGTTTTCTGGGAATATTTCAGAAACTGTTGGATTTAGAGCCTTATAATGTAGTTTTCGAGGACCCTTTAGGGCCTCCGAGTTTTGTTGCTGGCACCGAGGGGATTTGTCTCGTCGTTGTACGCCATAATATAATACTAATAATAATATAATATAGGGAGAAATTATAACACCTATTTTAATTTTATTTTTAATTCAGCCAATGGCCATGTACTTTTCTTTTCAGGACGGGTCAGGGAAGGGATATTATCAGAGAAAGAAGCATTCACATCACGCATGAGCAAAATGGAAATGGCCTACCATTTAACTAAGGGCATCTATAAGAAAAGGTCAATATCCTTCAACGCAAAACTAAAACGTTACTGCAGTGTCATCCGTCCGGAGGTCTTGCATGCTTCTGAATGCCTCACGATGAACAAAAAAGGTTTGGTCGAGAAACTGGAGGCCAAAGACAGGAAAATTTTGAGAAAGATATTGGGTTCCATCAAAGACAATGGGGAATACAGAAGACGACATAACCATGACCTATATACTCATGTGGAGAAGATAAGCAACGTCATCCGGAAGAGAAGGTTACCATTTTTGGGCATGTGAAACGAATGAGCCCAGCGAGACTGACCAACCGCAACATAAATTACTTTCAGGAGAGGAAAACAAAATGGGCCTGGTTCATTGAACTGGATAAAGATCTGAAAGAAGTGGGGATTACACCAACAGACATTCAGGAGCGCATCCCACTCAAAGGGAAACTTCAAGCTTGTAAAGGTTTCCAAGAAAAACCGAAGCTGAAAACGGGAAAGATTTGGACCCAGGAACGGAAGGAAGTCCACCGAGAACGAATGCGAGCGTACACGGCAAACATCAAAGCCAGTAGGAGACGGTTGGAATGACCGGGTCCATAGATGGCCTATACGAAATGAATGAATGAATGAATAATATGGGGATAGGAATATAATAGACCTGCCGTACCACACCCGCAGGTGTAAATCGCGTGAAAAATTCTCGAGTACCCCTTGATCCCCTTAAGCGCATTATACGTATTGATGAATTTTACGGCTTAATTTGGTTCCGTGATAACCTTTAGCCGTTTGCAAACTTTCACACTAATGTAATTAATGGAATTGCATTGCGTCTTACAGCAATAGATGGACCTCTGAGAATCCGTTGCCATGGTTACTGGCTTGCATTCGTTCATTAGTTTATTAAATTAAATTAGCTTTCTGGGAATATCTAAAAAACGGTTGGTCTTCGGTCCTTGAAATATGGTTTTCGGGGACCCGAGTTTTGTCTCTCACATTGAGGGGCTGAAAATGAGTTTTGTCTCGTCCTTATACGCCTATTTCAGCATGTATTTTAAGGGGATAGGCCCCCTTTTCTTAGAGGTACGGGGAAGAGTTACATCAATGATTAGTGTCGTGCCTCTGATGGATATCTGTACCAAATTTTACGTTGATACACCCAGCCGTTCTCGAGTTATAAGGGAACAAATTTTTCCACAGACAAACAAACAAACAAACAAACAGACAGACAGACAGACAGACAGACAGACAAAAAAATTATTTTCGCGCGCATCCATCATAAAACAGTCTGAAACGTGTAAACAACTCAAATTTCCGTAGAAATTCAGAGAAAAACACACAAATTTTCATTTTTAGCCTACTTTCGATTTTTGCAAAAAATGAAAGTAGACTTATGAGATCAACACAGGGCGAAAAAAGTGTGTCTGTCTGTGTGTGTGTATGTGTGTGTGTGAGTCTGTGTGTGTGTGTGTGTCTGTGTGTGTGTGTGTGTGTGTGAGTGAGTGTGTACTCTGAATGTCTGTCCCCCCCTATCAATTCGAACACGGTGAATGCGAATTGAACGAAATTTGGTACAAAGGTAGCACTAGCAAAGGACACCTCAGTGTCATATTTTATATCGCCGCCATCTTGACGGAAACGTAATGGCGGCCACACAAATGTTTCAAAGCTTAAATCAAATTACGACTAACCTAATCATCCGATCTCTACCAAATTTTGCAACAACATACCTTTCTGGGGGAAGCATCCCTTGACCACACCAATAGGCCATAAGCGTAACAGTTTGCGGATGGCGGCCATCTTTGCGTGAAAATCGATTCCCCCTATTAATTCGAATACGGTGCAACCGAATGGAACGAAATTTGGTACAGAGGTAGTACTAACAAAAGGCACCTCAGTGTCATGTTTTATATCGCCGCCATCTTGACGGAAACGTAATGGCGGCCACACAAATGTTCAAAGCTTAAATCAAATTACGACTAACCTAATCATCCGATCTCTACCAAATTTTGCAACAACATACCTTTGTAGGGGGAGCATCCTTTGACCAAACTAATAGGTCATCAGCGTAATAGTTTGCGGATGGCGGCCATATTTGTGTGAACATCGATTCCCCCTATTAATTCGAACACGGTGCAACCGAATGGAACGAAATTGGGTACAGGGGTAGTACTAACAAAAGGCACCTCAGTGTCATGTTTTATATCGCCGCCATCTTGACGGAAACGTAATGGCGGCCACATAAATGTTCAAAGCTTAAATCAAATTACGATTAACCTAATCATCCGATCTCTACCAAATTTTGCAACAACATACCCTTATAGAGGAAGCATCCTTTGATCAAATGACTAGGTCATTAGCCTAATAGTTTGCGGATGGCGGCCATCTTTGTGTGAAAATCAATTCCCCCTATTAATTCAAACACGGTGAAACCGAATGGAACGAAATTTGGTACAGAGGTAGCACTAGCAAAGGGCATCTCAGTGTCATGTTTCATATCACCGCCATATTGACAGAAACGTAATGGCGGCCACACAAATGTTCAAAGTTTAAGTTAAATTACGACTAACATAACCATCCGATCTCTACCAAATTTTGCAACAATATACCTTTATGGAGGGAGCATGCTTTGACCAATCTAATGGGCCATTAGCCTAATAGTTTGCGGATGGCGGCCATCTTTATGTCAAAATTGATTCCCCCTATTAATTCGAACACGGTGGAACCGAATGAACGAAATTTGGTACAGAGGTAGCACTAGCAAAGGGCACCTCAGTGTCATGTTTTATATCGCCGCCATCTTGACGGAAACGTAATGGCGGCCACACAAATGTTCAAAGCTTAAATCAAATTACGATTAGCCTAATCATCCGATCTCTAGCAAATTTAGCAACAACATACCTTTATGGAGGGAGCATCCTTTGACCAACGTAATAGGTCATCAGCCTGATATTTTGCGGATGGCGGCCATCTTTGTGTGAAAATCGATTCCCCTTATCAATTCGAACACGGTGAAACCGAATGGAACGACATTTGGTACAGAGGTAGCACTAGCAAAGGGCACCTCAGTGTCATGTTTTATATCACCGCTATCTTGACGGAAACGTAATCGTGGCCACCCAAATGTTAAAAGCTAAAATGTAATTACGACCAACCAAATAATCTAGTCTCTATCATATTTTGCAACACCATATCTTTATGTGGGAAACATATTCAGACCAAACTGCAAGAACATCAGCCCAATAGTTTGCAGATGGTGGCCAAGTATGTGTGCAAATCGATTCCCCCTATCAATTCAAACACGGTGAAACCGAATTGAACGAAATTTGGTACAGAGGTAGCACTAGCAAAGGGCACCTCATATTCATGTTTAATATCCCCATAGCACGTTGTATTTCAACAAGCTACTACAACCAACATTCGATCATACTCCTTGAAAAGGACAAAGAGTTATAACAATACCCATGCATTTAGGAGAAAGTAGGCTATATGTTCTTTATTGAACATCTTGTTATATAATAGAGATATACTGCACCGCTCGGTGTTGACCGTGTTTTATTGCACAGATTTTGGTTTTACTCGCTAACCGTTGGTGATATACGAAAAGTGATAAGGACCTTTCGGGTAGAAAATTAAATGTTAAAGCTCATGTATACCATCAAAGGTTTGCTATTTCTTTGCGTTCTCTTTTTATTTGAAAAGGAAATATGAAATTTTGAATCCAAAGGGTGTAGTGACGTCACAAATGTCGGTTTTACTCACTAACTGTTGGAGATACACGAAAAGTGATAAGGACCTTTCGGATAGGAAATTAAATTTCAAAGCTCGAATGTGCCATCAAAAGTTTGCTATTTCCTACCGTTCTCTTTTTATTTGATATGGAAATATGAAATTTTGAAACCAAACGGTCTAATGACGTCACTAAAATTGTCGCCATTTTTTAATAGTGCAAAATTTCGAAATCAAAAGTATCCTATATGTAAACCTGGTAAATCAGCTACATCCATGCAAAATTTCGTTTAAATCGGACCAGTGGTTCTTGAGTTATTGAGTAACAGACAGACAGACAGACAGACAGACACCGTCTCATTTTTATTTTATATATTAGTATGATTTACAAGATTGCATAAAAAATTCTTCAATACAATTAAATTCAAAGCAACGAAAGAGAAAGGAGTGGATAACACACGCGATAATTAAGTCCATTCACACCAGAGAGAGGTTGAATCAGGAATATATAGCAAATAAAGAGAACAATGCCATGGCGGAGAGATATAAGTGGTATAGAAATAAATTAAACGAATTACTTAATAAAGCTAAAACTGACCACTATAAACAATTAATAAATTCCAATTCTAATAATCCAAGAAAAGTGTTGGACATTGCCAATGAAATAACACAAAGAATAAGTCATAAAGAAAAAATAACAAAAATAAGATCTCAAAATCATGTTTATGACGATGATTTCACTATATCTAATACATTCAATGATTATTTTATTAACAAAACTACTGACATGTCAAAATCTATTAACAATCCAGATTTTTCCTTGAAAATCAACAGAAACTCATATTCCTGTTTTTAGCCTACTTTCGATTTTTGCAAAAAATAAAAGTAGACTTATGAGATCACTACAGGGCGAAAAAAAGTGTGTCTGTCTGTGTGTGTGTATGTGTGTGAGTCTGTGTGTGTGTGTGTGTGTGTGTGTGTGTGAGAGTGTGTGTACTCTGAATGTCTGTCCCCCCCTATCAATTCGAACACGGTGAACGCAAATTGAACGAAATTTGGTACAAAGGTAGCACTAGCAAAGGACACCTCAGTGTCATGTTTTATATCGCCGCCATCTTGACGGAAACGTAATGGCGGCCACACAAATGTTCAAAGCTTAAATCAAATTACGACTAACCTAATCATCCGATCTCTACCAAATTTTGCAACAACATACCTTTATGGGGGTTGCATCCTTTGACCAATCTAATAGGTCATCAGCCTAATAGTTTGCGGATGGCGGCCATCTTTGTGTGAAAATCGATTGCCCCTATTAATTCGAACATGGTGAAACCGAATTGAACGAAATTTGCTACAGAGGTAGTACTAGCAGAGGGCACCCCAGTGTCATGTTTTATATCGCCGCCATCTTGACGGAAACGTAATGGCGGCCACCTAAATGTTCAAAGCTTAAATCAAATTACGACTAACCTAATCATCCGATCTCTACCAAAATGTGCAACAACATACCTTTATGGAGGGAGCATCCTTTGACAAATCTAATAGGTCATTGGCCTAATAGTTTGCGGATGGCGGCCATCTTTGTGTCAAAATCGATTACCCCTATTAATTCGAACACGGTGAAACCGAATGGAATGAAATTTGGTACAGAGGTAGCACTAGTAAAGGGCACCCCAATGCCATGATTTATATCGCCGCCATCTTAAAGGAAACGTAATGGCGGCCACCCAAATGTTCAAAGCTTAAATCAAATTACGACTAACCTAATCATCCGATCTCTACCAAATTTTGCAACAACATACCTTTATGGAGGGAGCATCCTTTGACAAACCTAATAGGTCATTAGCCTAATATTTTGCGGATGGCGGCCATCTTTGTGTGAAAATCGATTCCCCCTATTAATTCGAACACGGTGAAACCGAATGGAATGAAATTTGGTACAGAGGTAGCACTAGCAAAGGGAACCTCAGTGTCATGTTTTATATCACCGCCATCTTGACGGAAACGTAATGGCGGCCACACAAATGTTCAAAGCTTAAATCAACTTACGACTAACCTAATCCGATCTCTACCAAATTTTGCAACAACATACCCTTATGGAGGAAGCATCCTTTTACAAATCTAATAGGTCATTAGCCTAATAGTTTGCGGATGGCGGCCATCTTTGTGTCAAAATCGATTACCCCTATTAATTCGAACACGGTGAAACCGAATGGAATGAAATTTGGTACAGATGTAGCACTAGCAAAGGGCACCTCAGTGTCATGTTTTATATCGCCGCCATCTTGACGGAAACGTAATGGCGGCCACACAAATATTCAAAGCTTAAATCAAATTACGATTAACCTAATCATCCGATCTCTACCAAATTTTGCATCAACATACCATTATGGAGGGAGCATCCTTTGACCAAACTAATAGGTCATTAGCCTAATATTTTGCGGATGGCGGCCATCTTTGTGTGAAAATCGATTCCCCCTATTAATTCGAACATGGTGAAACCGAATGGAACGAAATTTGGTACAGAGGTAGCACTAGCAAAAGGCACCTCAGTGTCATGTTTTATATCGCAGCCATCTTGACGGAAACGGAATGACGGCCACCCAAATGTTAATAGCTTAAATCAAATTTCGACCATCCTAATAATTTGATCTCTACCGGATCTTGCAACAGCATGCCATTTTGTGGAAAGCATCTTATGACTGACTACAAGGTCATCAGCCCAATAGTTTGCAAATAGCGACCATGTATGTGTGCAAATCCATTCCCCAGATCAATTCAAACACGGTGAAACCGAATTGAATGTTTTTTTTACAGAGGTAGCACTAGCAAAGGGCACCTCATATTCATGTTTAATATCCCTATAGAACGTTGTATTTCAACAAGCTACTACAACCAACATTCAATTATACTCCTTGAAAAGGACAAAGAGTTATAACAATACCCATGCATTTAGGAGAAAGTAGGCTATATGTTCTTTACTGAACATCTTGTTTTATTCCGATTACCGAAGCGGATTTACATAAGTACTTACACGAAATAAGCGACACTAAATCAATGGGAATAGATAACATCGCAGCTCAAATTATTAAGCAGAATTTTAATTCTTTAAAGATTCCTTTGCTAACAATAATAAACGAGTCACTTTCACTTGGATACTTCACAAAGCAATTAAAAATTACAATTGTAAAACCGCTACATAAAGCAGGCAGTCCTTCAGAACTAAAGAACTATTGACCTATATCGTTAACGACAATCATATCAAAATTACTTGCAAAATGTATAAAAAATCATATTTATCAGTTTTTGAGGAAACACAATTTACTATCAACTAGACAATTTGGCTTTACAAAAAATTGTCAGCACCACTGATGCTATTGGGGAATTAACTAGGCGAATTTATGAAAATATGAACAATATGAAACCGACCTTGGGCATATTTTTCGACTTGGAGAAGGCTTTTGACACCATACCTCACCATATTCTCCTTCAGAAGATGGATAGATATGGCATCAGAGGCATAGCACTGAAATTGATAGAAAGCTATTTGACTGAAAGGATTCAATACGTTAGAATAAATGGAACTACAAGTCTACCTCTAAGAGTGAAAAGAGGAATACCACAAGGCACAGTGCTGGGTTCATTATTATTTTTGATTTTTAGTAACGATATTGAATCATCTATACATGGAATTGAAAATGTTAATGTCATATCATACGCAGATGATACGGTAGTATGTGTTGAAGGTAGAACATGGGGAAATGTAAAACAAATCACAACTGCTGCATTGAAAATGTTAAAGATATGGCTAGATGGTAACGAACTATTTTTGAATATAACTAAATCAATGTTCGTAAGATTCAGTTTAAAAGCAGTTGAAGATGATTTTAATGAACTAACAAGCAGTTCCGTGAAGAACCATACAGCCTATTTTCATACATCCTATTTATGTTAATTGCCTCTATCTACATACAAAATTTCAGTTTGATTGCTGTAATAGATTCGTAGATATTGAGAACCGACTAAATATTTCGGATGGTCGCAATGTTGGTTTTTATAAATGTAGGTCCTAGAGTTATGCACTGTTACATGAAGATTATTGTGTACGTGTGGCATTCAAACTTCAATCGCATGATTAGGACACAAGAAGTGACAAGGAGATTTTAAAATTTCACACAGCTGCCATCTTGTGGTTATGGAAACAATTGAAATAAATTAGATGCCAGTGGATTAACATCCGTATACGGATTTACTCTACCAAGTTTCACTGCACTCGGATGGTTAAATTGCGAGAAATGTCCATGCGAATATTTATACTTCGCGTCGCCGCCTTGTTTGATTTGTGATCACCAGGTTATTTAAAGCCCTATAGGTGAACTTAAGTTCATAGCCCCTATGAACATAAAAAATCAGTTTGATTGCTATAATAGATTCGTAGATATTCAGAGCCATCTAAATATTTCGGATGGTCGCCATGTTGGATGTTTTGTAGTTACCAGTTTTTCAAAAGTCACATAGGTAATTTTTTTTAAATTTAATTGGGAGAATGTTATATAATTTTGGTGAGAAATACAGAAAGTTACGTTTGGCTATACATAACTTAGGTTGATATTCCAGGGTGATATCGGGAATAGTGTCCAGTCAGTTCTTACATATGGTATTCTTGCCTGGGGAGGCACCTATGAAAATGTACTAAAAAGTGTTCAGATAGTGCAGAATCTCATACTGCGAATAATGTTGAAGAAAGATAGATTATATCCGACTATGAAACTATATGCTGAGACAAGTGTCTTCAACATTAAACAATTGTATGCTTTTGAAATATATAAATACATTTTTAAAGATAGAAATAGAATTCAATTTGTTAGTCACGGACATGAAACAGTGATTCTCTGTAATACTACTGGTATTTTATATCAACCTAAGTTATGTATAGCCAAACGTAACTTTCTGTATTTCTCACCAAAATTATATAACATTCTCCCAATTAAATTAAAAAAATTTAAAGGAAATCATGCAAACCTGAAGATGCATACAAAACATTTTGTCAGAGAACACAACATTAAAATTGAAAATATAATTAGTTGAGCCTACACGTTTATACAAACACAAATTCATTTTTCCTTCTTATTCATTATTTTAGCCTACTTTCTATTTTTGCAAAAAATGAAAGTAGACTTGTGAGATCACTACAGGGCCAAAAATTGTGTGTCTGGCTGTGTGTGTGTGTGAGTGAGTGTTTGTAGGCCTACTCTGAATGTCTGCCCCCCCCTATCAATTCAGACACGGTGAAACCGAATTGAACTTGCAAAAGGCAACTCAGTGTCATGTTTTATATCGTCGCCATCTTGACGGAAACGTAATGGCGGCCACCCAAATGTTAAAAGATTCAATCTAATTACGACCAACCTAATAATCTGATCTCTACCAAATTTTGCAACAACATACATTTTTGTGGGAGGCATCGTTTGACTGAAATACAAGGTCATCAACCCAATAGTTTGCAGATATCAGCCATGTATGTGTGCGAATCGATTCACCACATCAATTCAAACAATTTTGTACAGAGGTAGCACTAGCAAAGGGCACCTCATATTCATATTTAATATCCGTATAACACGTTGTATTTCAACAAGCTACTACAACCAAAATTCAATTAAACTCCTTGAAAAAGAAAAAGAGTTATAACAATACCCATACATTTAGGAGATAGTAGGCTATATGTCCTTTGCTGAACATCTTGTGTTTCCCTTGTGTTAGTTTGTAGTCACATCCAGGGAAAAATAATGCTGTTCAGTATCGTTTCCGGGATATCCTTTCATTGCATTAGTACTATACGGGATACACGCATAGAAATATCCACTTTCCTGATAACAACGCTGATTCACCTGGTATAGCTAGGTAGTTATCTCATTTTCCTCACTAACGACCGGCGCACTTTTTGAAACCTAGCAACTATAGAGTGACCAGCATTTCACTCTCCTCCTAACATTAGAGCCGAGACAGACAACGGGTCACATGTTGAACGACCGTGTTACTTACTTCCATGGTTCACCAACAGACTGGTTCAGCAGCTCAATATTCTCAACTTTGTAGGTAGCGCCGTGTGTTCATGCAACCTGCAAGGCGTGCACGACACGCAGATTACAGACCATTGTCAACAGCTTAAATGCCGCTCAGATTATAAGTAGTACTCGACTGATTATTCCTATCTATGTAAATTAAAAGCTGTTGTTCAAGATGTAGTATGCACACATCTCAGTATTTTGGGTTGCTTACAATAATCGGAGCTTCGGAAAAGTAGAGCTGCTCTCTAAACCCTGAAATGTTACCAACAATCTGCATTAACTGTGTTGCGAGATGATAGCTACAAATTTTATCACGCGGAAAACGTTTCGACTATCCCGCGCTACACTTTCAGCAGGGGTGTTGCCGACACATCAGGGGTTTAGACTACAGCTTATCTACTTTTTCAAAGCTCCTGTTGGTACAGGCAGCCCAACTTACTGAGGTGTATATGTTACACACTATAGATACATGCTGTTCTATTGGTAAAGCCCTGCGCGGATGCGGATATCCGCTGATACATCCGCGCATAACTGCAAAATATTTCACCACGCGGATTTTATTTGCATGGCTGTGCGGATAGGGGATACGCTACGGATAATGTTTGGAGTAAATTTGCGGATAGTTTTTAGAATACAATGTGGAACTTACGATAATATTACATGTTTGATATGCCCATCTACCGCTTCATGCTTAAAAGAGGAATACTCCTATAATGCGTACGAAATATTCAGGCTCGTTTTGCACTTATACACGAGAAGATTATTTTACCCACATGCTTTCAAGTACATTTTATTAAGTACCTACCGTATGTTTGTAGTCGATGGTCTTGACATCTCATCAATTCTCACTGCCATTATCTACTACACGTACGAGATATAATGCTGTCAATGAGCTTGTTAGTTCATCGTGGTGACATCATTAACATTTCTCAAGTCAGCTATACTTCGCAGTCTAAGCTATCCTGGAGGATCTGTAGATTTATTGATGTGTAAGATCTTTCCGCTCGGTTGCTGGATAGTTTTGTGGGAGTGATTTTGAAAATTAGGGACGGAAGTGGATCGGAACGATCGAGCTGGCAGTGGTGGATCGAACGGAAGTATGCACTGCCCGCTCGATCGATCGAACGGAAGTGTACTACCTGGCAGTGGTGGAAAACGGAAGTATGCACTGCCCACTCGATCGATCGAACGGAAGTGTACTAGCTGGCAGTGGTGGAACGAACGGAACTATAAGATGCACTGCCAACTCGATCGATCGATCCAGCGGGCAGTGGTAAGACCCAGCTGGCAGTGGTACGACAAACAATGAGCGCGCGGTGTCGGAAATTGATACCATGACGTACTCTCAGCCATGTGGAATGTATATGACATACTGAACGGAAAACGCTCATGCGAACTCTGGTGTCAAGTGATTGAAACAAATGACCTGGTACAAGTTCGAAGTCTTCGTATTGTGCCCAATCAGTCACGGCAGTCTGGCATCGAACTCAGGTCTCATCAGAGACGACCAGGCACATGATTATGCCTAGAGTCGAACCATTGGTCTCTGAGGGGGAACAGTTTTAGGGAACCTGAAGAGCAATGTGTTAAATAATGAGATATAATAATGTAGCATGATTTCACGACCTATGTGTGAATATCATAGCTATTTAAGGTAAAGAATTGCAACCAAATGCAAGAAAATATACGTTTTCTAAGCATATAAGAACGAAGGAGGCTAGTTTGGCATTTTACAAATTACACTTGGCAAGTGGGTGGTAACCTTAGGCGCCGAGCGGACTATTTACGTCTGGACCGGGGAGACAGCCCAAAATTAATGACTCGGGTATTCACCACTTGACAACGATGGAAGCTATGGTGGGAACGACTGCCAACGGAAATTAATTAATTACCGCCAAGTGGAGCATTGAGATGGTGTGAAATGTACACCCAGGTGAATATATTCATGGAGAGGTAATTTAGGAGTGATTTTTCACCTAAATTAATGCCTGTATCTCCAAATGAACGAATTACAACCTAGCCTACGCTCGAGAGGAGTGATTTGCTGACCAGGCAAGGGGGAATTACCACGATGGCGTCCCCACGCGCTGAACTGAGGCAATTAATTGTAATTAATTGGCCAAAGCGATCGCCGGCACGCGAACGATTATGAAACCTCCACACCTAATTGAACAAGGTGTATATGTCATTTCGGCTGAAGAGGTATTATTTCAAGATAGGAGTCGCTCTCACATGTCCAGTGGACTATTTTGTACGAGAAACCTTTATATAGGAGGAGTAAGGCAAGCCAAGCCAGTTGTTCTCCAGTCTTCACCAGTTCGTCTCAAGTTATTCAGCAGTATACACGTAACTAATACGCCGCCAGTGAGCGCGCCAAATGTTAAGAGTATCAACGCTCAGCCGTTAAAGAACAATGGAAGCAAGTCATACAGCTTCATAAGTATTATCATGAAGTGCGTCGAAGTTAATTTAATACAGATATTTATCTATTATCTGACGCAAATATAAATTCGCCACAGCAAAGGAGTAACTTATAATGTTTGTGAACATTACACATACCGGGAGGTACTGTCAGTGTTGAATATGACATTATCAGCAGGATCACTACAATGATGGGAGCTTGGGGAAGCATCGCCACTTCATCTTGACAGTGAGCTGAACGATGTTGCAGGTGACGAGGACCGAACGTCCGTAAACGCTGATAGATTTCACGAAGACCAGCGGTTGGCGTAATTGCATCGCATCTCTGAGATCAGGCGTAGGAGAAGTCCGATTTAAGGATCAACCTGTGAAATAGTGAATAAGTGTACATAAATTGTGTAATAGTGATTTAAAAGTGTTCATGTGTATAATGATTAATATGCATTGTGTGAAAGTGAATGAGGCCAGTGATAAGAGTATGTTTATCAGGTGGAAAATATGTGAAATTAAGTGTTGTGAAAAGTATAACATGATGGCTTAAATCAAGCATCATGGTGGGTCGCAGGTTGAGCTGCTGGCACTATCCAGCGAAGAGAAAAAGTGAGTACCAATTAATTATGTTATTATAACTAAATAGTTCACCATATAACGATTTTATCACTTTGAGACTAAAATGTCACAGTCACTTATTGAACGAGTTTTCACCACTCGTCTTGAATAAAATATGGCTTGGAAGGTGATTTGTTTAAGGCCATTCAGGCCAAAAATAGTGATGGAAGTAACGGTAACGTTAAATGAATGATAATAATAATAATAATCTGGGGTCGGCAACAGTAAAGTAATAGGCATTTTTGGCCTAAATAATGTTCAAATTGTGTCATGTCTAATATTAAGATACTGTATTTTGGTAAACAGTAAGAAAGTGATGTGGAATATAGCGAGATACGAGAATTTTTCAGTGTCAGTGAAATGTTGAATGAATATTTGATATGGTCAATCCTTAGGATTATATTTGAGGACCATTAAAGTAAAGTAAGCCAGTAAATTCATACCTTGTTATTAGGAGCTATTTAGAGCTTTGGCTTAAGTATTATTACAGAAAGAGCGCGGGTGCCTTAATAATTGAGTCATCTATGTGAAGTATTGTTTGAAGCCGCATATCGCGTGCAGAATTAACGTAGAATCCAGTGATTTACGTAATAAATAATTGCGGGGACCAACTAGTATAGCTTGCACGTTAGGTGAGAAGTTTGGCTAAATCTACGAGTGAGTATCGCCCTTGAGCATACTGTATTATTCGCAGCGAATTGGACAGAGCCTGTCTGTTGCCATCTCTTGCATGAATTATGGCCACGATTGAGATCCGTTGAGACTCCGTGAGCATGTATATGAATGATCTACCCTGAGAGGTAAGGATCATATTCTTCGTTTAGGAAACGCAGATTTCCTTATATATTATTGTGACAGCTGCTGGCGAAAATCTTGGATTTTCGTTATGATGCGCGTCTAAAGCCACAGTATTCACCATAGAACGGCAAGGCTATCACCAGAGTCATCCCCAGCCATGAATGTTAATAAGGAGCCAAGTTGAGCCCAATGCACTAATTATAGGTGTTAAATAATTAAATGACTCAATTACTTAGGAGCCACACCTAGCGTAACTTTACTGTACTGCAGTTGTAAACAAATCTGACCTTGACAGCAGATGAGGGAAGTGGGGGAATAGACCACTGCTGCTGCAGCCATCTTGACTAGCCTGCTGGAACGAATTTTATTGCCTGCTGGGGGAAAGGGGAAGGTCGGTCGACCAGTCTCTTGTAAATGAGGGTCACAGTAGGACACTGAAGAATCTCGATATTTCAATATGCAATTATAATAGGAGTGTTTTGATGATGCCAATTGAATTGAATGATGTGTTGCAACACACATACATTATTGGATCAAAGAAATCGGATAATATTTGGCTCAGTTATTCTCTGAGGAGGAAAATTGAACCAAAATAATGTAGGCATCTTTTTAGTATGCATTTTGCCAGTTCACGCTAGTTTATGTAGACGGGTATGTGATTTCTAAGAACATGACACGTTTGTAACGATATAAGCCCGACAAGACCCAGAAAATCGTTGTATGGTGAAACTATAACATATTCTATCCATGTTTATTTTGGAAGGGATAAGGACCACTTTTCTTAAAGCGTTCATAATTGACGGAAAGAAGGAAGATGATCCACATGACACAACAAATATTTATTAATTAATGCAGGAAATAATGAATTTATGCTAATTAAAGTAAATGCCGTAAGGAACGGAGACATGTTTTATTAATGTCATTTTGAGGTGATATGTGACTTTTGTGTTATGATACTCCAGTTAAGTAATTATGTCACATGATGAACACTATGGAAACCCATTGAAGTCTGAAAGTATCAATGATAGGATGCTAGAATTAGATTTGAGTGCAGTGTAGCACTATTTTATGAAGAAAACTCACAAAATAATCCTATTTTTATTTGTGGGAATTAAATATAATTTGTCCTTTATTTGTATTTGTTGTATAGCCATGATTTTAGACCAGTAAATATTGTCTTGTAGGAATATGTTGTGTATTTCATGTAGAGTAGTTACCTGGTAGACTCAAATCCTGAGCATGTGGTCGTATGGTGGGCAGGAACGTCCCATACCTCGAAAGACCGTGAGTTAGTTGGGATACGAACACATGGTCCACATGATGACAGTTGGGTACAGTATCAGTATTTAAATGGTAAAATGCCTTAATATCAAACATTGTAAGTAGTCGGCATTGCCGGTATTATGTTTCTGCACAATGGCTATTCAAATATTAACCCACATAACGGTAATGCAGTAATCAATATAATATAGGCCTAATCGTTGTGGTTATACGAGAATTGAGCAAGCCTTCATGAACTATTACTGAATACATTCTCTTTACTCACAAGAGGGCCTATTCATAAGGCATTTTAAACTCAATTTCACGCAGGAACATTATCGAAAAAAAGCAAAATATAAATGAAACTTATTTCCGTAATGCAGTATTATTGGAACGTGGAAATTAGTCACCATCTTGTGCACAATTTGCGTAGTCGAAATAGCCGTGGGGTTAGTGCTTATGGCTGTGAATCTAGAGATCTTGGGTTCGAATCCCGGACGGGGTAGATATTTTTGCTACCAGATTATCATTTTAAACGATATTTATCATATCAATATGACTCATTTTAACAGAATCCATATGAAAATACGTGTTGGTCTGTGAATGAAGAGGACCTGTTTATAAGGAATTTAAGGTTATGAGCGGTGTCGCGTCTATTAATCTAGTTGATCCATATCGTATTCTTTATTTAGGCTAGTGCTGGTGGAAGCTACAAATCATCTAATAAAATGAGTTCCGTATTATAATCTACAATATCTGTAAAACACTCCCTTTTACAATAGATTAATATTTGTGCCAATAATAGTATAAAATACCGGTGTATCAATAATTCCACGTGAGGTTTCTTCAATGTCAGATGTTACACATCATATGCGACTACTGTAAGGCTCGTATATTTTTTTTCCAACTTGGCACTGAAACCCGTGGGCTGTGATATTGCAACTGAGAGAGTTATGGCATAAACTATGCGAACATGGATAGATCAAGAGGCAGAAGGATGATGACTGACTTGGAATTTCCAGCCAAATGTCAAATTTCTTTCTCCAAACGTAAAGAGAAGTTCACTTAGTGAATGCTACCGCGACCGGGAGTTTGAACATTATTTCACCAACATGGATAAAATATCTACTAAGATGAATTAAGGCGAATATTCTATAGTGCGTGAATCAAAGCTCAAGTAAACGATATGGCAGACATTTGGTTACGTTTTCAATGGAAACGGAAAGGTGAACGATATAGTAGGATGTTTTACTTGTAAAAACGTGTATTCATACTCAGGACACAAATCAGGCACATCAAACTTACTGCGGCACACGTGCATTCCTGGAAAATAATAAACTAGAAGATGCTGCACGAAATCGTATATAGCCTACATAACAAAAAGTTTTAGTTATTAATGTGCGATATGTATATTATTATATTATGTGTAAATAAAAAGTAGTTCTAGCATCCGAACTTGTTGAATATCATTACTAGGACCCGGATATTTACGATGTATCATAATTTTCGTTATGTTTCTTCCATAACAAATGTAAGATGATGGTTTAAGCTAATCTCATTCAAATGAAGTCATTAAGTATAATTAACAGTCCGAACTGAAAAGGGTTGCAATTCTGGCTGTATAACATTCATTTTAAACATAGCCTAGGGGAACGACTTTCTCCTCAAATGTCCAAATGTGTTGGTTTAACACTTTATGCTTTATATAATAAATTAAAAATAATATTGAAATATCAGCGGATTCGATTAATGTCATGCGGATGCGGGGCGGATGCGGATAACATTCATGGAGGCGGATGCGGATAACATTCGTGCGGGTGAGGGGCGGATGCGGATAACGTTTTGTTTATCCGCGCAAGGCTCTATCTATGGGCTTCTGATCCAAATAAACAGAAAACTCTCGATAAATATGTTGACGTTAACTAATGCATTAATGCCATATTTTTCCCAAATTGCCATAAGTCGCGAGTCTGAATGGCTAGATAAATAAGAGACAAATACCAGTTAGTAACACTTACATTAGGAATCGATGAAGCAAGATCAATATACTCGTTGTTGCTTATTTGTTGATGTTGCTTATTTTAGGGGCTTTGCGACGTCGTGGTTATTGTCCTGTTTAAACTAGAAACGGAAGAATATCTAAATATATTTATTATGCATATTCACTTTCCTCAGGATCTAATCTAAAATGGACTGAGTCAGAAACGTCACAGTCAAGCACCGAGCCACAAAATTAAGAAACTTAAATGATTTTATATAAATAAACTTTTATTGCAGTCAATGGCTTCTTCTTCTTCTTCTTCTGCTTCTTCTTCATTTCCCGTTTCCAGTTCCCTGGGTCGGGTTGCGAATCAAGGACCTCCACAGTTGTCTATCCCTCCAGCATTCATTTCCTTCTTTCAATACTTCTTTTTCTTTTACTCCTCTTTTCTCTATGCTTTCCTTCGCCGTATCTTTCCATCTCTTTCTAGGCCTTCCTCGTGGTCTTCTTCCTGGAATTTCCTCCATAAATAATCTTTTTGGTACTCTTTATTCTTCCATTCTCATCATACGTCCGTACCACTTCAGCTAAACCCAAGTTTGTGCGTTCCACTTGCGAAATAAAGAAGTCAAGAGGACACTGAACATTAAATGGCAAGGTGAAACAATCCTTCATTGTTTTACACCAAAATATCTTGGTGTCACCCTCGATTGAACTTTGTCTTTCAAGCGACATTGCTTGAACAGCAAAGGTAAAGTATCTGCACGAAATAACATACTAAGATGCCTCTCATGAATGACATGCGGTGCTCACCCCACCGATCTCAGAACTTCAGCCCTTGGACTGAGCTTCTCAGCTGCTGAATAGGCAACACCAGTTTGGCTTTCTTCTCCACATTCCAAAGATGTGGATATAGCTCTGAATGAGACTTCCAGGATTGTATTTGGGTGTCTTAGACCAACACCACACCAGAAGATCTACCCTCTTTTTGGAATTTCTCCACCTCATGTTCGAAGAATCGTAACAGCAGCATCTGAGAAGAAACGGCAAGAAACCGACTCAAGGCACCCACTTTTAGGTCAACAACCAGCCCGACAGAGGCTTAAGTCCAGAAGCAGCTTTTTGAGGGGAGTAAGAGCCCTCGATGGCTCACAAGAAGCTGCCCGTGTGAAGATATGGAAGTCAGAGATCACAGACCCAACTATTCCTCTATCAGAAAAAATGGCATCTGGTCACAACTTGCCATATGGGATTTGGAAATCATTGAACAGGCTGAGGACGGGGGTTGCACGCTGCAAGAACAATCTCAAGAAATGGAACATGCTCGTCAACAATGATGAGTTCTGTGACTGCAGCGTGTTAAAATATCCAGAACACCTGCTGATCTACCCCTTGATGGAGGACATACGTTCAAAAGACGATCTTTTGGCTGAAAATGCTAGTGTTATAACTGTAGCTACTTACTGGCAAAAACTAATAAAATAAATAAACCACTTCAACATACTGGTTTCAATCTTGTCTTGCAGTTTTGGGAACCCAGTTGTCTCCCTAATGTCCACATTTCTGATTTTATCCCTCCGTGTCTTCCCAATTATTCCTCTAAGGAACTTAATCTCGGCTGCTTGGATTCGGCTTTCATCGCGTTTTGTTGTGGTCCAAGTACCTGCTACATATGTGAAAATTGGTGTGTAATACATTGAGAATAGAACTTTATTGCATTTCCCTGGGACTTCCTGTTTCCATACTAAACCTCTCACACACTGGTAAAACCCATTAGCTTGTTGGATTCTCTTTCCAATTTCTTCATTTATTGTACCATGTTCTGTCAATGGCTAGAGTAATTAAATTAACATACAATATTGCAGTAGGTTTAAACACCCTAAAATTAATAAGTGATTTTGCACAAACGTGTATTATTATTCCGAACAAAATTCTGTCAAGGACTTGTTCCTGTGAAGGACTTGCTCCTCTGTTTAAAAACCAGTACGTGGTATCGATCACATTTGTCACCACAAAGTTCACACTAGAGTTGCTAATAAGCGATGTTCTGTTAATCGATTAATGCCATAATTAGAAATTAATCGAACATGATTAATCGATTAATCTATCATTCAAATTTGATTAACCGAATAATAGATTAGTTGATTAGTAGACCCGAGATAAGAAAAGAAGTTTAAATGAGAGGCAATCGCTTAAGTTGAGTCACGCTTTTTCGGAATGATGTATAGAAATCTATAAAAGTTACTTCTTGTTTAAATATACAAAGTGTCCATCCTTGTTTATGTCAACAATAACCAAATAAGAGTCAGTTACAGTGGAAGGACAAACATCAATCAAATTGGGAAGGGCTTTGGAAAAAGAAAACGATGAGCTATCCGGAAATATTTTGAATTCTTGTTCATTTTTCGCAGGAACGACAAGACATTTTTGTTATACTTTGTTTTCGCCTAGTTTTACCAAAGAATGTTTTCGCCTAGTTTTCTCAAAAAAAGGAACATTATTTAAAACTATATGATACAATACATTTTAATTAATTAAATACCTGTTCTGTTTCATCCAAAGCGAAGTGAATGGAGTGAAGTACATCGATTATTTGACAAAACAATTAATCAATTATTCGAACAACCGATTAATCGTTACTTATTAGCAATTACTCGATTTTTCTGCTTCGATTATTCGAGAACTCAAATTAATCGATTAAATGTACAATTCCTACTTCACACACACACTCTCTTCATTTAAGTGTTCTATGTTGTTTCTTCAAAGTAAAATTTATAGATGAGAAACGAACTTAAATACATAAAAAAGAATTAACTACTTCGATACAGGTACAGTGATTGTGCTTAGTCAATACCCGACAGAGGTCCCTAAAATATACTAGCATATGATAAAACACGAAAATAATAAATTGAAGACAAATGTCATCAAATCAGGAGGCCACTGGCCTGCAAGGATGAATGAACTTGTTGATAAATATGTCAAATTCTTTAAACAATTTGTGCAGAGAATCAATTTTGATAACCTGATGTAGGGCATAATGATGTCAAGAAAGAAAAATATCGCTTAAAGAACTGAAACATATTATATCCAGGCTAGAAACACTACAATCAACAATGTAGATATAGGTTACATAATGTTAAAAAAAGTTATATCATACTTACATATAAGATCACCAATGCATGCAGTATTACTTCAATTGTAATGGAGCATGCAATTAATAAATATGATGTAAAAAAAACCACATACACGATTCATGTTTTTGAGTTAGCACAGAAAGAATCTAGTCAACAAACTGAGAAGCATAGAGCGCTGCTTGTCAGGATGAGCGTGCCAGACGTGTGGTGACTATGAGAGTGAGCCCCATGCAAATGCAACCCCATTTCCCCCCTCCCTCTGGATCCCTTGCGATCCACTGTCAACACTTGTGACATCTGCCAGAGCGGTCCTGGCTCCGGGCTCCCCAATATGCTAATGTAACTCGATCAAAATACATTTTAATTGTGTTGTAGGTGACCACCATATGCGGACACTACAAGGTGTGAATAACAATTTTGAATACCGATGACAACCAGAGAGAGCTTCCCTAGGGTTCCGTGCCAACAATATTGAGGAGAATGGTTTCAGTCTGCAACAAGTCAAGTGTCTGAACTATTCAGGCAACTGGACACTGAAAGACCACCTAGGAAAAGCTAAACGAAGTAGGAGGCTTCTGTTACTTAGGAAGCAAAATAACCACTGATGGACGAAGCAAAGTGGATATAAAAAGTAGGTTAGCTCAGGCTAGGAATACATTTCTACAGAAAAGGAATCTGTTGACATCGAATATAGATTTAGGTGTTCGGAAGTCATTTTCGAAAGCCTTTGTCTGGAGCGTGGCACGTTATGGAAGTGAAACTTTGACTATTTGTGCAGCAGAAAAGAGGAGAATTGGAGCTTTTTAAGTGTGGTGTTACAGGAGAATGGTGAACATCAGATGGGTAGATAGGGTTACAAACGAAAGGGTATTAACACGATTGGGAGAGGAGGATGTTTGTGGCGACTGCAAATGAAGAGAAGAGATAGGTTGGTAGGACACATACTAAGACACCTAGGAATAGCAAGCTTAGTTATGGAAGGGAGGGTCGAGGATAAGAACTGTAGGGTTAGACCAAGGTTAGAATATGTTAAACAGATTGCCTCGGGTGTAGGGTGTGGTAGCTATGTAGAGATGAAAGGATTAGCTCAGAACTGGGAGCCATGGGGGGCTGCATCAAACCAGTCAAATGACGGCTGACTCAAACACAACACATACCACCTAGTTGTGTAGTGGGTAGGCAATATACTCTCTAATTTGTGGCATTCCATTTACACTGCATTTTAACGGATAACCGGAATTTTGTGTGACCTGACGTTGAATGTAATTTTTTGTCTTGCTTGTCTCCCCGGAGCTTCGAGTTCGATTCTCGGCTCTTCCAAGAAATTTTAATTCTTATGTGAGGGCTGGAACGGGGTACACTCAGACTTGTGACGTAAAACTGAGAAGAGGAGGGTTCGATTTGCACCTCAGCCATCCTTGAAATGGTATTCCGTGATTTCCTACTTCTACTTCAGGCAAATGCTAGAATGGTTCCTAACTTGATACCACGGTCACCTCCTTTCCAATCCTCACCTCAATGACAAATACACATTACTACAGACACGACCATAAAACAGGTTATCAGACTAATTCCACACACACCAAAGTAATTGGGGCTAAATGATCACGATATCAGAGCCTCTCACAGCCACCTCCTTTGCAATCCTAGCCTCAATTACAAATACACATTATTACAGACACGACCATAAAACAGGTTATCAGACTAATTCCACACACACCAAAGTAAGTGGGGCTAAATGATCACGATATCAGAGCCCCTCAAAGCCACCTCCTTTCCAATCCTCGCCTCAATTACAAATACACATTACTACAGACACACCGGGTGAGTTAGCCGTGGGCGTTACGGCATGACTGCTGGCAGTCGCTCACATCCGGGAGGCGAGGAGGTTCGAATCCCCCCGCCGGCAACCTTGAAGATGGTCTTCTGTGGTTTCCCATCTTCCTTCCAGGCAAATGCCGGGGTTGGTCCCTAACTATAGGCCACAGCCGCTACCTTCCAACTCCTCGTCCTTACATTCAAACTTTCCTCCCCAGACAACACTCCACACGTGATGGTACTTGTAGCTGACCCATTGGGTGTCCGCCTCGAAGCAGCTACAAAAACTGGCGAGACGAACATGTCCTCGGGGCACTCCCGGCACCAAAAGCCATACGCTGAAAAAAACCTACAGACACGACCATAAAACAGGTTATCAGACTAATTCCACACACACCAAAGTAAGTGGGGCTAAATGATCACGATATCAGAGCCCCTCACAGCCACCTCCTTTCCAATCCTCGCCTCAATTACAAATACACATTACTACAGACACGACCATAAAACAGGTTATCAGACTAATTCCACACACACCAAAGTAAGTGGGGCTAAATGATCACGATATCAGAGCCTCTCACAGCCACCTCCTTTCCAATCTTCGCCTCAATTACAAATACACATTACTACAGACACGACCATTAAACAGGTTATCAGACTAATTCCACACACACCAAAGTAAGTGGGGCTAAATGATCACGATATCAGAGCCTCTCACAGCCACCTCCTTTCCAATCCTCGCCTCAATTACAAATGCACATTACTACAGACACGACCATAAAACAGGTTATCAGACTAATTCCACACACACCAAAGTAAGTGGGGCTAAATGATCACGATATCAGAGCCCCTCAAATGAAAAAAAGATATGAGCCTTACAGTAGTCGCATATGATGTGTTACATCTGACATGTTTTCCTACTCGTATACTACACAGCTTGGACATTCTTAAAATGTTAATTTACACTCCATTTTCATACTGGTACTATGATGAATGTATAGATTGAATTGGAGATATGCTACTGTCACATTTGTGGCACAGCGGTCAAGCTGTTAGTCTCTCACCAAGGTAGACCGGGTATGATTCCCGATCAATACATGTGAGATTTTCGAATTGAAATGCCATGCCCTGTGGTTCGCATTCCACGTAAAAGGGAGGTACCGTGGATCATGATCGTGAGATTAACGGACACGCAAAACTGCAAGCTTCTTTCCTTCCTTTTACATTAATAATTCATAATAACAAAGTGACACACAACGTCGACAGTACTCTCAAATACTGTGAGCACATTCCTCAGTAACTATAACATTCATTATTCTCAAGGCTCTCATACAGTTCGTCGTAAACAATCAAAACATGGCTTCCTACAATCATGAAATGGCCTAGTCTCACATACCATGAAAATACAGCTTTTATTCCACTCATATAACAACATTCTGTTATGCATTTAATATTTGACTACTCACCCACAGCTCGACAATAATGCCGCTAACTTAAATGTCATTTGTCGTCTTTGTCCTACCCCATGTGATATTCAACCTTGAACGTGAAACTTCATAAACTGCTCAATGACAAATGAAAGTCGGTGAAACATTTGCCACTGTGCTCGTCAAACCAGTGCTTGCTAAATGCACTGCCTATTGTATTGCCATAACATTCTCGCGCTACAGAGCACACACTGCCTCGTATCCAATACACGCATTTTCAATTGTACATCCAGCTGGCAGTGCGTCTTCACTTCCGTCCGATCCACTTCCGTTCGATCCACTTCCGCCCGATTCACTTCCGTCCCATTTTTCTGGCAGTGCGTCTTCACTTCCGTTCGATCCACTTCCACCCGATTCACTTCCGTCCCCAATTTTCAAAATCACTCCCACAAAACTATCCAGCAACCGAGCGGAAAGATGTTACACATCGAAAGCAACACAATATTGTACAGTGAAACAGGTTTAATGACAGCTGTTTTAAAGCAGCGATGATGATGATGATAATCGAAAGAACTCGGCTACCTGGTGAATATATATTACTAGCTATTGTGCCCGGCGTTGCCCGGGAGATATCTTTATATGTTGTAGAAAGATACATGGCAATTTATATCGCAGAGCATATTCATTCTGCCCCTAAATGATTTTAGAGCATAGTTCTCCTCGACACTCATGTTACTCAATGCAATATTAACTCTCTGTAAACCTAGTCGAAAAGAATACAATAACGTAGCACTAACGTAGCAGAGCATGCAACAATATTAAAAGTGGATGTATACACACAATTCCTCGAGAACTCAGTCTCACAATTACTTTCCTGATAGTGTTTATTTTTGATTTAATGGGGAAAGTAAGACGTCTTATAGCAGTGTTCACATAGTTATCTCTATTATTTTTCAAATGTAGCAATTAACTTCTTGTTACGAAATAATATTTACATTATTCAATGAATGGAAGATAGAGTCATCATTGTGGAGTCAAATATAGGTCTTATGATTTTTAACCCCGCACTAACTACGTGAATAATGGCAAATGACTTATTCCTGTACGTAGGTCAGTGTGTAATATAATTGTAACAGCATATTAAGGAACATTTTTGCTGTAAGAATAATTTATATGCATATGATCTCATCCACATCAAGTTAAAGTAAATTAAGCAAAGTATAATCCCAGTATATTGTCAAATATGATGCTTATATTCTTCACGTATTGGAATTCCTTAGCCTCTAAAGTATTTCGTAAGATAAGAAATACATTCTCTAAACTCAATCCTTTATAATCTCTAAAATGCTATAGTGGGACCCACTGCGATTAGAACTCATGCCAAATTTAACATCAGGCTATTCAATAGTTTTTTTCAGTAAGCACTAAAATTGCTAATATAAATACATGAACATAAACATACAACTTTACACTGTCAAGCGCACCAAAGATATGTATAGCATTTACGGTCTGCTTCCGGTTCCCTCGATGTTGAACCAATCAGGTTGCTTCTTCTGAAATTTGTTCTTTAATCGTTTTATTTCTAAAATAATTAATGTAACATGTTCCTTAGCATAATTCCATTATGATGTGAGGGTAAAATTGATGTATTCTACTGTATGTACGTAGAATTCTTGCCTTAAGTTCAATTTACTTCTCACTTGATCTCCTTCCGTAACTCATGATCTGTGCATAACTTTGTAAATCAAGTCTGCTGGCAATCTACAAGTATTGATCGAAGTTGCCACCCGTCGGCGCACATTATTAACTTGTGAACGGGGACACTATGTTTCTCTATGTTTCCTCAGCAGGGGAATTAAACCTGCGATCTTGAATTCATGAGGCAGTATAAACACTCATCATCTGAAGTTATTATAATATGTACTCTGACAATGATCTGGGCATTAAGACCTCCCCACCCTTTGTTTTACTAAATACCCCGATAATGTAGGCCCGATGATGGGTCCGTGTTCTGGTGAAGATGTCTCCAGTCGAGTAGTGTGCGCACTGAAGAGCATCACATATCTGATGGGGCTATTAAGACTATGTGGAGCTTATAAACTGCTTTCGTGCGTGTCACTTCGTGCGCGCTGGGAGATACCACCTCCCTTATAGACGTACGTGCTAAGTTGCACACTATATGACACGACCAGGCAGCCTTATTGAATGGTTCGACCGTAAATTTCCATGGCTACTCCGAAGATCACTTTCACAAATAGTTGGCTCAAGAATTATAATTTTATTATTTTACTTATCGTATGGCTTTTAGTGCCAGGAGTGTCCGAGGACATGTTCGGCTCGCCTGAGTCTGTAGCTGCATCCAGCGGGCACCATTAGGGTGAGCTACAAGTTCCGTTCAATTTCAAGTAGTTCCAACTTTCACTACCAGATATCAATGATACCTAGTGTTGAACGTTGGAACTTTGATAGAGCGTTCCAACGAAATCTAACCTGGAAATTTAGCTCACACAAGTTTAGTCTGTGGAAGGATCTTTTACATGCCATAAATCTATGACATGGGACCTCCGGCTTTACTTCCCTCCGAAGGAAGGCATACTGAAGGATTTTTAACGCTCATAAAAATTCCGACGACTTCGGTCGGGTTTGAACCCGCTTTCTTGGGCACAGCAGTTCAGCATGCTACCAACTACGCCATTGAAGCCGCTAAGAATTATCATTAGCCCGTGGCGTAGCCGTGCCCGTTGTGATCGTGCACCACGCCCGCAAGGATAGCTGCAGCTAGTCCGGAGGTAGGGGGTTCGAATCCCGGCGCTGACAGTGATAATCCTGAGTGAGGTTTTTCCAAGGTTTCTCCTCCAGGAACATACCGGGATTGTACCTCACTTCAAGTCCCGGGTCACCTACCCAATCCCAGTCCTTATTTCAGCAACACACACTACTACAGCCATCACAAGAATACAGGTTATCAGACAGGCTCAACACACACCCAACTACATGGGGATGATGACCATGATGTTACAAGCTCCTTTCATGAATTTAGAACAACAACACAAGAATTAGAATTGAACATAGTCTAGAAACACATATCGCATGCCTGTCCTTAAATAATGACAGTAGCACACAATGCAAAGGAGGTCACAAAATCATTAGTTATCTGGCACGTTTCACACACAAAATGTGTTGTTGTTTTTTCAATTGCGGGGCTTGAGCATTGTGTTAATTTAGCCCTGTTATATGTATACACATACACATCTATACAGACACCTGACAGCAGTTATTCGAGTCGATAGGCATGAGAGAAAAACTGGTATTCATAAAAGTGTAAGGCAAGGCTGCAACTGAGTTGGATACTCTACCGCTGATCCTCCAAGGCAGCTTAAGAGTATACTAAATCAGTATAAACATGCTTTTCAATCCATACATCGAACAGGCAATGAAGGAAATTTGAGAAAAAATTAAAGTAGGAGTAAAGGTTCAAGGAGAAATAAATTGTACTCTGAGATTTGCTGATGACATTGTAATCTTACAGATTCACCAGAGGATTTCAACACTTTTTTTGAATGGTATGAACTCCGTCTTGAGGTAAAAATTCATGATGATAACCTGTGTCACAGTGATGTCTGTGCTAGTATGTGTATTTGTAATTGAGGTAGGATTTGGGTAGGAAGTGGCCATGCCTTTAAGTTAGGTACATCCCGGCATTTGCTTGGAGTAGAAGTGGGAAACCACGGATAACCACTTCTAGGATGGCTGAGGTAGGAATCAAACCCGCCTCATCTAAGTTTTTGCCTCACGAGGCTGAGTGAAACCCGTTCCAGCTCTCAGAACAGAATTAATTTTCTTGGCAGAGCCACGAATCAAACCAGGGCCTCCAAGGTGACAGCCGTAATAATTGGGATAGTCATACACACATCATCATGGACCAAGGATGTGGGATATCTGAGATGTTTTATCCCCTAGTGCTGTGAGTCTCTGCTTACAGCTCGGCTACAAGTTGTCTCATTCCCTGTCACGCCTTCAGTATCTGTGCGCCTCTTCCGTCGCGACGTTCATATTTCTAGCCTGCTTTGTGCGCTCGCTGCTGGGGGATCGGAAGTAAAGCAGGACCTGAATAATGGTCTGAGGAGAGATGGATGCTACAACAAGCCATGAAACTGCCTCTGCAGTAGAATAACGACTCTACACCACACGTAGGCTTCTCATCTTTAATGGCATGTCATCTTCTCTCCGTACACACGCCCTTTTAAGTGTATTCTTAATGCTTAAAAAGCACATACCCTAGGCTTTGGTGCCTTTTATACTCTTAGATTGAAATAATAAGGTTAAAGCGTATAAAATTATAAAATACTGAACCCTTGCGAAGAAGCATATGAGACTCGATTTCGGGGAGTGTAACGGTCCATTTCGTAAAGTTGTTGTATTGAGCGCTTCTTAAAATGCAGGGTAACATATAACAAAATATCATGCAGGAAAAAGTGAATACCAGGATTAAAACATATGAATTTAATTAACAGATCAACAAAATTTACAAATATTGAACCCATATGCTATTGGTTCAAGGGTCGAATCCATATTTTATTGGCAAAAGAAGAGAGGAAAAAATACAGTCTTTAGAATGACTTAGAAAGATGTAAGGAGTGGGCTGTTATAATGTGGCGCAAGAATAGGTGACCACTAGTCATGCAGACATGATATCATGCTTGACGCATTGATAAGGAGCTAGCTCATGATTATTAATAGAACGATAAAAAAAAATCCACACGTGTAAGAGAGAAGAGGTTTCGGTTTCGGAAGTAGACCTTACTCAGCTATAAAATGACAACCTCGCAATTGCGCAAGAAGAGAAGTAATTAGAAATAAGCCATTTGCGAGCATTTAATTAATAAAGGAAACACATCATTGTGGATCATTTTGGAATAGAGATTTTTGTGTGGGGAAAAAGTTTATAATATTAGCACAGGAAAGAAGTGCAGACACAGCATGACGTAATTAAAAATTCCCCGAGACCAGAGTTGGTTGGGATAGAAAAATAAACCGCAACACCCACGTATCTGAAGAGCAAAATCATTTAATATCTTGGAATTGTGCGATCGATTTTTATGATCAAAGAAACCAGTTGACGTTTAGAACAAAAGCGTTCCAGAGATATATTTTTCAAAATTATACGACGATTACTTCAAAAGTTAGTGCTGGAGAAGGTGCGGATTTTATCTTTTTGCCGCTGATTTGTATAAAAACCCTGGCGGAGCCAGGAAGATCATGCAGTTATTCCGAGAGCCCGAGAGGGGGCGTCTGGCTGTATCAAGTACATGCAATCTTTACCAGACCTTGAGAAGTCGTGATACGCTGTATCACCAACGCGCACCCCGTATGGGAGTGGCCGAGCAGTATCGTCATTAGTATCGCCGTGTGAAGACATATCAGAATCCTTGTATGGGATTAATATCAGCAAGTTTCAGACTTTATCGTTAAAGTTCATTAGTACAGTCAAAGTTAGGCTGTGAACTTGAAGAAATAACAGGCGATAGGTACTTGAATAATAGTTCAGTCATAAAGTTTCGAAGTACCCAAGGAAGTGAAATAAACAGTTCTATCGAAGTTAAGGAACCCGATCAGGATAGAACGAAATAAATAACGCCTAGTGTTCCGGAAAGATAGGGACTAGAGCGTAGGACGATCAGAATTAGGAATTATAGTTCCAGGCTTGTCTAGGCAGGCAAACGAACAAGTAAACATTGGGGAGGACTCCAATAAGCTACGAATTAAAGTAATGGCAAATTAATGCAAGGAAATTACTAAGTCACCGATAAACTATTCGAGCGGCCGTAATAATAATACCTTAAGGACAGACTTTATCTAGACGAACAAGTTAGCGTCTAAGAAGAAACGACATCGTGCCGTTAAAGTATAGAAGCCGATAGTCAAACCCCGGATTGGAAGATCAGCCGTTCCAGAGAGGTGTAGTTCAATCGAGACTTTCCATCATCTGGTAAGATTAGGAAACCCACGTTCTATAAATGCCACCCTTGGAAACGGCAAAGAAAAGAAATCACGTGTGTAAGGCGAATGATTAACGCCCAAGTGATAAAAGTGTTATGTAATGTAAATATTGTGAAAACGTTTGAGTGTAATATTTTTTGTGAATTTATATTGTGTTAATTGAAACAAATACAAAATGGTATTCATTACATTACAAGTGATTAAGGTAAATACTTTATGTGTTGTTAAAGAAGTGTCATTGAGTGTAAGTGTATCCATGGAAATGGCTTAAAAAAGCAGTGAGTGGGTAAAAATGTTCCATCGCTGGAGGATTCGGTCGCTGACCGGACAATCATGTGAGTAACTATTTCATTATGTTATGTGTTTGGGAAGATTTGCGTATAATCCACATGAGAAAGAAAGAATAGGGATGTTGAATAACCGGTAAAGGAATAATAGCGTGATCTGAACGATAAATTTGAGATAAAGAGAATAAATATGTGAAATGTAAATGAATCCCATGGGGAATGTATTCAGTAAAATATCAAGTGTAAATGATAAATATATAAATATGAGAAAGCAAGCGTAATGATGATAATAATAATAATTACATAAATGAATGAATATTATTGTTACGTGCCACCCCCAAGTGGCACTTTTGTTAACTGGATTACGGAGGGTAGACAACACAACACCAATTAGTGCTTTAAAGAGAAGTTAGCTTTATTGCTTGCAGGAAGAGGTACATTACTCATCAGCAAATACAAGCAATTGGAACCTTACTCCAGTTTCCTCAAGTCTCTTCCTTGAGCACTCTTGGCTTTTTCACTTGTCAACAAACCACAGAAGTTAAACCGTCTTAATGAGTACGGTGGCCTTGACAGAAACTACCGGCTCCTCTCCCTTATGTACACCAACTCCAGTTACTTACGATAATCCGCTACCCGCTGTTTCGCTGTCCACAAGCTGGGGAAACAATGTCACTGGATTTCGTAACTCGCACGGCACATCGTCACCACACTTCTGTCGCACTCGCTCAAAAACACACACCCACAGAAAAACTCAGTCCCCTCACTTTGAGGCCGCTTATATAGCAGGCTGGTGACTCAATGAATTCTAGAATCGTCCAGGATACACGGCTTCTAGAGATTTCCTTCACTGGCTGGGTCACGAACTTTCTGGACCATCCCTTTCACTTCGCAGCCCATTGCGTAACGCGCAAGTAATATACTGAGGCTGAGCACACAGCCTGGAGGCAGCTGTGACTCAACGCGGCGAGGCGACAAAACAAACTCACAGCCGTAACGCCACCCCCTTCCTAAAAGGCTGATCGTCCCGATCAATCATTGGTCCGTCTGTGTCCCTCCGTAGGCTGCCAGGAGATCTCGATGCACGATCTTCATCTTCGCCCTCGGGCTCCGCTGGATCCTGTAGACGACATCGTTGATCCGTTTCACGACTCGGTACGGGCCCTCCCAGGACTTCTGCAGTTTGGGTGACAGGCCTTTCTTCCGTAATGGGTTGAAGAGCCAGACCAGGTCGACCTCGTGGAATCCGCCGGCATCCGTCTGTTGGTCGTATCGGGTCTTCATTCGGTCGGTTTCGATCCGCATTTTCCTCCTCGCGAACGCGTGCACGTCCTCCAGTTGGTCGACCAGTTCTTGACAAAACTGGTTTACCGGGACCGGATCATTCCCAGGTCGTCCGAAGGCAAGATCGACAGGTAGACGGAGCTCCCTCCCAAACATGGCCCGGGCTGGTGTGCACCCGGTGGGTTCATGCACGGCGGCGCGGTAGGCCAGGAGAAATAGTGGAAGATGTACATCCCAATCTCTCTGGTGCTCGCTGACGACTATTCGGAGATGGTTCTCGATGGTGCGATTGAATCGCTCTACCATCCCGTCGGACTGAGGGTGTAGCGGCGTTGTCCTTGTCTTCCGGATTCCCAGCAGCTGGCATAGGTTCTGGAACACCTGCGACTCGAAGTTCCTCCCTTGGTCGGAGTGCAGCTCCAGGGGTACTCCGTACCGGCTGACGAATTCCTTCACCAGGGTCTCTGCGATCGTCGCGGCTTCTTGGATAGGGAGCGCATACGCCTCCGGCCATTTGGTAAAGTAGTCTCTGACGACCAATATGTAGCGGTTCCCTGCCTCGCTTAACGGGAATGGCCCAGCAACATCGATGGCCACTCTCTCCATGGGGCCGCCCACGTTGTAGGTCTTCAGTGGCCCCCGTCTTCTTCGTCCTGGGCCCTTGCTGGCTGCGCAATCGTGGCACCTCGCGCAGTGGTTCTCTACATCAGTTCGGCATCCGATCCAGTAGAACCGTTCTCTCAGCTTCTCCAGGGTCTTCTTTATCCCTAGGTGTCCTCCAGATGATCCTCCATGGATTTCCTTCGGGTCTTCCTCCGTCATAGCCTTTGGAACGATGACTTGTTCCCGAGATGTCTTCCCGTCGGTGCTCTCCCAGGTACGGCATATGAGGCCATCCCTCACAACCAGCGAGTCCTACTGCGCTCAGTAGGACTTAACCTTGGGGCTGCAGTCACTCACAATGTTCCACCCGGGTCTGAGGACACAGGCCCTCTTCCATTCGGCTATCAGTCCCAGGTCATTATCTTCTGCTTGTGCCCGCATGAAAGATTCGCGGCTCCAGCTCTCTTGACGTTCCACGGTAGTCCTTCGGCATTGTATCCCGGTGTTCTCCTCCCTTCGGGCACAGAAGGTGCAGTCTTCGGGGCACGGTCTTCGTGACAGGGCGTCGGCGTTAGAATGCAGTTGACCTTTCCTGTGCTGAATCTCAAAGTTGTACTGTTGAAGCCTCTCTAACCACCGCGCGAGTTAGCCCTCGGGCTGCTTGAAGTTCAGGAGCCACCGCAGGGATGCATGGTCGGTCCTGATGAGAAATTCTTGCCCGTACAGGTACTTGTGGAAGTGTTCAGTGGTCTTCACCATGGCAAGCAGCTCCTTCCTGGTGACACAGTAGTTCCTTTCTGGCTTTGACAAGGCCTTGCTGAAGTAGGCCACTACTCTCTCCTCGCCGTCCACTACTTGCGACAGGATTTCCCCTATGCCAAAGTCGCTGGCATCGGTATCGACGATAAACCATGTTCCAGGTCTTGGGTAGGCCAGAATAGGCGCGGTGCATAGAGCCTGCTTGAGTTGTTCGAAGGCACTGTGGCATTCTGCTGTCCACGTGAAGAGTTTGTCCTTCTCAGTCAGTCGATGTAAAGGTTTGGCGCTGTCGGCGAATCCTTTCACGAAGCGGCGGTAATAAGTACCGAGTCCCAGGAAGCTTCGTATTTGGGACTTGTCCTTCGGAACTGGCCACCCCCTCACAGCTGCGGTCTTCTCTGGGTCGGTGCGCACCCCCTCCTCGGAGACGATATGCCCAAGGTACTGGACCTGTTCCTGGAAGAGCTGACACTTCTTGGGGCTCAACTTCAGCTGGGCAGCCCGTAGCTTCATCAAGATCTCCTTCAGGTTGCTGTAGTGCTCCTCGAAGCTTCTTCCTAGAACGATGACGTCGTCTAGGTAGACCAGGCAGGTCGTCCAATGTAGTCCCCTCAGAATGGACTCCATTAGCCTTTCGAAGGTCGCAGGGGCGTTGCACAGACCGAATGGCATGACGGTGAACTGCCAGAGCCCGCTGCCCACAGAGAACGCCGTTTTCTCGCAGTCCTTATGGTGGACCTCCACCTGCCAGTGGCCACTCTTCAAATCCAAGGTGGAGAACCATCTTGATCCTGACATGGTGTCCAGCGTGTCGTCGATCCGGGGTAGAGAGTAGCTGGCCTTCTTCGTGACGTCGTTCACCCGTCTGTAGTCCACGCAGAACCTGGTGGAACCGTCCTTCTTCTTCACAAGCACGACGGGGGAACTCCAAGGACTATGTGATGGCTCGATGACCCCTTGATCCTTCATCTCTTCTACCATCCGGTCGACTTCAGCTTGCTTGGCGAGCGGGACACGTCGGAATGGGGCCCTAAAAGGTGCGCTGTCCCCAACGTCGATTCTGTGCTGGACCAAGCTTGTCCTGCCGAAGTCTTTGCTCCCCATGGAGAATACATCCTGGAATTCGTGTAGCAGGTCCCGAAGTTGGCGTGATTGTTCCTCGTCTAAATGGTCCTGGGATCCTTGGTACAGCTTCTGTAGTTCTTCTGGCAGGGCGCGTCTTCTTCGGTTGTCTGTCTGCAGGTGTCCGTCCGTCGTGTCTGTGATGCGAGAAATCCAGGTAACGGGCTCGCAGACTCCTAGGTTGGTGTTCCGGTGAACCGTAACATCGTAGTCGTTCAGGTTGGTCCGGCGGACGTTCGGCCGAGACGTCGTGTTGATGAGTCTTGGCAACTAGCAATCCTTTTGTCTGGATGTCCTCATATTTTGGCTCGATGACAGCCGCCACTCCCTCAGCTGTTCCGTCGACAATTCCGTCCTGGCGGGAACGATGACGTCCTCTCTCAGCCTTAATCGTCGTGCGGTGAAGGCCTCGTGTGCTGGTTGCAAAGCAAGTTCCTCACTTCCGAAGTGCAGAGTGTTGGTACTCAGATCCAAGATAATGTTGTTCTGGTCCAGGAAGTCCAGTCCGATGATCACTTCATTTGATACGTCAGCCACAAGCACTGGATGCTTTATCACCCGTCGACCAATAACGAACTCCAGTGATGCTTCGCCGTGTACCGGTGCGGTCTCTCCGGTCGCGGTTATTAGCTGGAGGTTCCTTTGTGTGGGTTGCACTCTCCACTTCGGGATCACGGTGGGGCTGACGATGGTCCTCGATGCTCCCGTGTCGATTAGCATGGGCCAGCTCACTCCGTTGATAACTCCGTCGACCATCATGCTGCTATTGTCCCTCCGTAACTTCGTCACACGGACTTGGACTGCCGGGGCTTGACGACTGTCACAAGCCAACCTTTGCCCCCCAAGGCTAGCTAATACTCGTTTCCCTGGGCTGCGCGGTTTTCAGACGACTGACTTTCCGTCGGATACCCTCGGCGGCGGCGATCACCGCAGTCCTTGCTCAGGTGGCCTTTCTTACCGCAGGTCCAGCAGGTCGGTAGTCATCTTCCGGGCCGCTTCTCCGGATGTCCTTCGGCTACGTTTTTGTTGGTGGTACTGCGACTCTTGAAGAACCGGCCTAGCACCTCCATCAGTTCATCGGCCAGGGGCTTGGTCTTGTCGGCTTTGGCTGGTTCGTCGATGTCCACCGGACGCACCCGCGCGCGCATTCTAGGTACCTGCTTTGCCGTCTCGAACTCAAGTGCGTCGCTCAGCGCATCTGCCAGTGTCTTATTGCGCGCGAGTCGCAGCGCCTGTTGGGTGTCCGAGTCCCGTAGCCCGTCGGTGAAAGTCTGCGTCGCTATCTGCTCCAGAAAGTCGGCCGGCGCTGTGAAACGAATGAGCCCAGCGAGACTGACCAACCGCAACATAAATTACTTTCAGGAGAGGAAAACAAAATGGGCCTGGTTCATTGAACTGGATAAAGATCTGAAAGAAGTGGGGATTACACCAACAGACATTCAGGAGCGCATCCCACTCAAAGGGAAACTTCAAGCTTGTAAAGGTTTCCAAGAAAAACCGAAGCTGAAAACGGGAAAGATTTGGACCCAGGAACGGAAGGAAGTCCACCGAGAACGAATGCGAGCGTACACGGCAAACATCAAAGCCAGTAGGAGACGGTTGGAATGACCGGGTCCATAGATGGCCTATACGAAATGAATGAATGAATGAATAATATGGGGATAGGAATATAATAGACCTGCCGTACCACACCCGCAGGTGTAAATCGCGTGAAAAATTCTCGAGTACCCCTTGATCCCCTTAAGCGCATTATACGTATTGATGAATTTTACGGCTTAATTTGGTTCCGTGATAACCTTTAGCCGTTTGCAAACTTTCACACTAATGTAATTAATGGAATTGCATTGCGTCTTACAGCAATAGATGGACCTCTGAGAATCCGTTGCCATGGTTACTGGCTTGCATTCGTTCATTAGTTTATTAAATTAAATTAGCTTTCTGGGAATATCTAAAAAACGGTTGGTCTTCGGTCCTTGAAATGTGGTTTTCGGGGACCCGAGTTTTGTCTCTCATATTGAGGGGCTGAAAATGAGTTTTGTCTCGTCCTTATACGCCTATTTCAGCATGTATTTTAAGGGGATAGGCCCCCTTTTCTTAGAGGTACGGGGAAGAGTTACATCAATGATTAGTGTCGTGCCTCTGATGGATATCTGTACCAAATTTTACGTTGATACACCCAGCCGTTCTCGAGTTATAAGGGAACACATTTTTTCCACAGACAAACAAACAAACAGACAGACAGACAGACAGACAGACAGACAAAAAATTATTTTCGCGCGCATCCATCATAAAACAGTCTGAAACGTGTAAACAACTCAAATTTCCGTAGAAATTCAGAGAAAAACACACAAATTTTCATTTTTATATAATAGAGATATACTGGCTCGCTCGGTGTTGACCGTGTTTTATTGCACAGATTTTGGTTTTACTCGCTAACCGTTGGTGATATACGAAAAGTGATAAGGACGTTTCGGGTAGAAAATTAAATGTTAAAGCTCATGTATACCATCAAAAGTTTGCTATTTCTTTGCGTTCTCTTTTTATTTGAAAAGGAAATATGAAATTTTGAATCCAAAGGGTGTAGTGACGTCACAAATGTCGGTTTTACTCACTAACTGTTGGAGATACACGGAAAGTGATAAGGACCTTTCGGATAGGAAATTAAATTTCAAAGATCGAATGTGCCATCAAAAGTTTCCTATTTCCTACCGTTCTCTTTTTATTTGATATGGAAATATGAAATTTTGAAACCAAACGGTCTAATGACGTCACTAAAATTGTCGCAATTTTTTAATAGTGCAAAATTTCGAAATCAAAAGTATCCTATATGTAAACCTGGTAAATCAGCTACATCCATGCAAAATTTCATTTAAATCGGACCAGTGGTTCTTGAGTTATTGAGTAACAGACAGACAGACAGACAGACAGACAGACAGACACACACCGTCTCATTTTTAGCCTACTTTCGATTTTTGCAAAAAATGAAAGTAGACTTATGAGATCAACACAGGGCGAAAAAAGTGTGTCTGTCTGTGTGTGTGTATGTGTGTGTGTGAGTCTGTGTGTGTGTCTGTGTGTGTGTGTCTGTGTGTGTGTGAGTGTGTGTACTCTGAATGTCTGTCCCCCCTATCAATTCGAACACGGTGAATGCGAATTGAACGAAATTTGGTACAAAGGTAGCACTAGCAAAGGACACCTCAGTGTCATATTTTATATCGCCGCCATCTTGACGGAAACGTAATGGCGGCCACACAAATGATCAAAGCTTAAATCAAATTACGACTAACCTAATCATCCGATCTCTACCAAATTTTGCAACAACATACCTTTATGGGGGGAGCATCCTTTGACCAAGCCAATAGGCCATAAGCGTAATAGTTTGCGGATGGCGGCCATCTTTGTGTGAAAATCGATTCCCCCTATTAATTCGAACACGGTGCAACCGAATGGAATGAAATTTGGTACAGAGGTAGTACTAACAAAAGGCACCTCAGTGTCATGTTTTATATCGCCGCCATCTTGACGGAAACGTAATGGCAGCCACACAAATGTTCAAAGCTTAAATCAAATTACGACTAACCTAATCATCCGATCTCTACCAAATTTTGCAACAACATACCTTTATAGGGGAGCATCCTTTGACCAAACTAATAGGTCATCAGCGTAATAGTTTGAGGATGGCGGCCATCTTTGTGTGAAAATCGATTCCCCCTATTAATTCAAACACGGTGCAACCGAATGGAACGAAATTGGGTACAGAGGTAGTACTAACAAAAGGCACTTCAGTGTCATGTTTTATATCGCCGCCATCTTGACGGAAACGTAATGACGGCCACATAAATGTTCAAAGCTTAAATCAAATTACGATTAACCTAATCATCCGATCTCTACCAAATTTTGCAACAACATACCTTTGTAGAGGAAGCATCCTTTGACCAAATGACTAGGTCATTAGCCTAATAGTTTGCAGATGGCGGCCATCTTTGTGTGAAAATCAATTCCCCCTATTAATTCAAACACGGTGAAACTGAATGGAACGCAATTTGGTACAGAGGTAGCACTAGCAAAGGGCATCCCAGTGTCATGTTTCATATCACCGCCATATTGACAGAAACGTAATGGCGGCCTCACAAATGTTCAAAGTTTAAGTTAAATTACGACTAACATAACCATCCGATCTCTACCAAACTTTGCAAAAACATTCCTTTATGGAGGGAGCATGCTTTGACCAATCTAATAGGTTATTAGCCTAATAGTTTGTGGCAGGCGGCCATCTTTATGTGAAAATCGATTCCCTTTATCAATTCGAACACGGTGAAACCGAATGGAACGACATTTGGTACAGAGGTAGCACTAGCAAAGGGCACCTCAGTGTCATGTTTTATATCACCGCTATCTTGACGGAAACGTAATCGTGGCCACCCAAATGTTAAAAGCTAAAATGTAATTACGACCAACCTGATAATCTAGTCTCTACCTAATTTTGCAACACCATATCTTTATGTGGGAAACATATTCAGACCAAACTGCAAGAACATCAGCCCAATAGTTTGCAGATGGTGGCCAAGTATGTGTGCAAATCGATTCCCCCTATCAATTCAAACACGGTGAAACCGAATTGAACGAAATTTGGTACAGAGGTAGCACTAGCAAGGGGCACCTCATATTCATGTTTAATATCCCTATAGCACGTTGTATTTCAACAAGCTACTACAACCAACATTCGATCATACTCCTTGAAAAGGACAAAGAGTTATAACAATACCCATGCATTTAGGAGAAAGTAGGCTATATGTTCTTTACTGAACATCTTGTTATATATTAGTATGATTTACAAGATTGCATAAAAAATTCTTCAATACAATTAAATTCAAAGCAACGAAAGAGAAAGGAGTGGATAACACACGCGCTAATTAAGTCCATTCACACCAGAGATAGGTTGAATCAGGAATATATAGCAAATAAAGAGAACAATGCCATGACGGAGAGATATAAGTGGTATAGAAATAAATTAAACGAATTACTTAATAAAGCTAAAACTGACCACTATAAACAATTAATAAATTCCAATTCTAATAATCCAAGAAAAGTGTTGGGCATTGCCAATGAAATAACACAAAGAATAAGTCATAAAGAAAAAATAACAAAAATAAGATCTCAAAATCATGTTTATGACGATGATTTCACTATATCTAATGCATTCAATGATTATTTTATTAACAAAACTACTGACATGTCAAAATCTATTAACAATCCAGATTTTTCCTTGAAAATCAACAGAAACTCATATTCCTGTTTTTAGCCTACTTTCGATTTTTGCAAAAAATAAAAGTAGACTTATGAGATCACTACAGGGCGAAAAAAAGTGTGTCTGTCTGTGTGTGTGTATGTGTGTGAGTCTGTGTGTGTGTGTGCTCTGAATGTCTGTCCCCCCCTATCAATTCGAACACGGTGAGCGCAAATTGAACGAAATTTGGTACAAATTTAGCACTAGCAAAGGACACCTCAGTGTCATGTTTTATATCGCCGCCATCTTGACGGAAACGTAATGGCGGCCACACAAATATTCAAAGCTTAAATCAAATTACGACTAACTTAATCATCCGATCTCTACCAAATTTTGCAACAACATACCTTTATGGGGACAGCATCCTTTGACCAATCTAATAGGTCATCAGCCTAATAGTTTGCGGATGGCGGCCATCTTTGTGTGAAAATCGATTGCCCCTATTAATTCGAACATGGTGAAACCGAATTGAACGAAATTTGCTACAGAGGTAGTACTAGCAAAGGGCACCCCAGTGTCATGTTTTATATCGCCGCCATCTTGACGGAAACGTAATGGCGGCCACCTAAATGTTCAAAGCTTAAATCAAATTACGACTAACCTAATCATTCGATCTCTACCAAAATGTGCAACAACATACTTTTATGGAGAGAGCATCCTTTGACAAATCTAATAGGTCATTAGCCTAATAGTTTGCGGATGGCGGCCATATTTGTGTCAAAATCGATTACCCCTATTAATTCGAACACGGTGAAACCGAATGGAATGAAATTTGGTACAGAGGTAGCACTAGCAAAGGGCACCCCAATGCCATGCTTTATATCGCCGCCATCTTGAAGGAAACGTAATGGCGGCCACCCAAATGTTCAAAGCTTAAATCAAATTACGACTAACCTAATCATCCGATCTCTACCAAATTTTGCAACAACATACCTTTATGAAGGAAGCATCCTTTGACAAATCTAATAAGTAATTAGCCTAATAATTTGCGGATGGCGGCCATCTTTGTGTCAAAATCGATTACCCCTATTAATTCGAACACGGTGAAACCGAATGGAATGAAATTTGGTACAGAGGTAGCACTAGCAAAGGGCACCTCACTGTCATGTTTTATATCGCCGCCATCTTGACGGAAACGTAATGGCGGCCACACAAATATTCAAAGCTTAAATCAAATTACGATTAACCTAATCATCCGATCTCTACCAAATTTTGCATCAACATACCATTATGGAGGGAGCATGCTTTGACCAATCTAATAGGTTATTAGCCTAATAGTTTGTGGCAGGCGGCCATCTTTATGTCAAAATTGATTCCCCCTATTAATTCGAACACGGTGGAACAGAATGGAACGAAATTTGGTACAGAGGTAGCACTAGCAAAGGGCACCTCAGTGTCATGTTTTATATCGCCGCCATCTTGACTGAAACGTAATGGCGGCCACACGAATGTTCAAAGCTTAAGTCAAATTACGATTAACCTAATCATCCGATCTCTACCAAATTTTGCAACTACATACCTTTATGGTGGGAGCATCCTTTGACCAATCTACTTGGTCATTCGCCTAATAGTTTGCGGATGGCGGCCATCTTTGTGTAAAAATCGATTCCCCCTATTAATTCAAACACGGTGAAACAGAATGGAACGAAATTTGCTACAGAGATAGCACCAGCAAAGGGCATCTCAGTGTCATGATTTATATCGCCGCCATATTGTCAGAAACGTAATGGCGGCCACACAAATGTTTAAAGCTTAAATCAAATTACGACTAACATAACCATCCGATCTCTACCAAACTTTGCAACAATATACCTTTATGGAGGGAGCATCCTGTGACCAATCTAATAGGCCATTAGCCTAATAGTTTGCGGATGGCGGCCATCTTTATGTCAAAATTGATTCCCCCTATTAATTCGAACACGGTGGAACCGAATGAACGAAATTTGGTACAGAGGTAGCACTAGCAAAGGGCACCTCAGTGTCATGTTTTATATCGCCGCCATCTTGACGGAAACGTAGTGGCGGCCACACAAATGTTCAAAGCTTAAATCAAATTACGATTCGCCTAATCATCCGATCTCTAGCAAATGTAGCAACAACATACCTTTATGGAGGGAGCATCCTTTGACCAACGTAATAGGTCATCAGCCTGATATTTTGCGGATGGCGGCCATCTTTGTGTGAAAATCGATTCCCCTTATCAATTCGAACACGGTGAAACCGAATGGTACGACATTTGGTACAGATGTAGCACTAGCAAAGGGCACCTCAGTGTCATGTTTTATATCACCGCTATCTTGACGGAAACGTAATCGTGGCCACCCAAATGTTAAAAGCTAAAATGTAATTACGACCAACCTAATAATCTAGTCTCTACCAAATTTTGCAACACCATATCTTTATGTGGGAAACATATTCAGACCAAACTGCAAGAACATCAGCCCAATAGTTTGCAGATGGTGGCCAAGTATGTGTGCAAATCGATTCCCCCTATCAATTCAAACACGGTGAAACCGAATTGAACGAAATTTGGTACAGAGGTAGCACTAGCAAGGGGCACCTCATATTCATGTTTAATATCCCTATAGCACGTTGTATTTCAACAAGCTACTACAACCAACATTCGATCATACTCCTTGAAAAGGACAAAGAGTTATAACAATACCCATGCATTTAGGAGAAAGTAGGCTATATGTTCTTTACTGAACATCTTGTTATATATTAGTATGATTTACAAGATTGCATAAAAAATTCTTCAATACAATTAAATTCAAAGCAACGAAAGAGAAAGGAGTGGATAACACACGCGCTAATTAAGTCCATTCACACCAGAGATAGGTTGAATCAGGAATATATAGCAAATAAAGAGAACAATGCCATGACGGAGAGATATAAGTGGTATAGAAATAAATTAAACGAATTACTTAATAAAGCTAAAACTGACCACTATAAACAATTAATAAATTCCAATTCTAATAATCCAAGAAAAGTGTTGGGCATTGCCAATGAAATAACACAAAGAATAAGTCATAAAGAAAAAATAACAAAAATAAGATCTCAAAATCATGTTTATGACGATGATTTCACTATATCTAATGCATTCAATGATTATTTTATTAACAAAACTACTGACATGTCAAAATCTATTAACAATCCAGATTTTTCCTTGAAAATCAACAGAAACTCATATTCCTGTTTTTAGCCTACTTTCGATTTTTGCAAAAAATAAAAGTAGACTTATGAGATCACTACAGGGCGAAAAAAAGTGTGTCTGTCTTTTGTGTGTATGTGTGTGAGTCTGTGTGTGTGTGTGCTCTGAATGTCTGTCCCCCCCTATCAATTCGAACACGGTGAGCGCCAATTGAACGAAATTTGGTACAAATTTAGCACTAGCAAAGGACACCTCAGTGTCATGTTTTATATCGCCGCCATCTTGACGGAAACGTAATGGCGGCCACACAAATATTCAAAGCTTAAATCAAATTACGACTAACTTAATCATCCGATCTCTACCAAATTTTGCAACAACATACCTTTATGGGGGCAGCATCCTTTGACCAATCTAATAGGTCATCAGCCTAATAGTTTGCGGATGGCGGCCATCTTTGTGTGAAAATCGATTGCCCCTATTAATTCGAACATGGTGAAACCGAATTGAACGAAATTTGCTACAGAGGTAGTACTAGCAAAGGGCACCCCAGTGTCATGTTTTATATCGCCGCCATCTTGACGGAAACGTAATGGCGGCCACCTAAATGTTCAAAGCTTAAATCAAATTACGACTAACCTAATCATTCGATCTCTACCAAAATGTGCAACAACATACCTTTATGGAGGGAGCATCCTTTGACAAATCTAATAGGTCATTAGCCTAATAGTTTGCGGATGGCGGCCATATTTGTGTCAAAATCGATTACCCCTATTAATTCGAACAAGGTGAAACCGAATGGAATGAAATTTGGTACAGAGGTAGCACTAGCAGAGGGCACCCCAATGCCATGCTTTATATCGCCGCCGTCTTGAAGGAAACGTAATGGCGGCCACCCAAATGTTCAAACCTTAAATCAAATTACGACTAACCTAATCCGATCTCTACCAAATTTTGCAACAACATACCTTTATGAAGGAAGCATCCTTTGACAAATCCAATAAGTAATTAGCCTAATAGTTTGCGGATGGCGGCCATCTTTGTGTGAAAATCGATTCCCCCTATTAATTCGAACACGGTGAAACCGAATGGAATGAAATTTGGTACAGAGGTAGCACTAGCAAAGGGCACCTCAGTGTCATGTTTTATATCACCGCCATCTTGACGGAAACGTAATGGCGGCCACACAAATGTTCAAAGCTTAAATCAAATTACGACTAACCTAATCCGATCTCTACCAAATTTTGCAACAACATACCTTTATGGAGGAAGCATCCTTTGACAAATCTAATAGGTCATTAGCCTAATAGTTTGCGGATGGCGGCCATCTTTGTGTCAAAATCGATTACACCTATTAATTCGAACACGGTGAAACCGAATGGAATGAAATTTGGTACAGATGTAGCACTAGCAAAGGGCACCTCAGTGTCATGTTTTATATCGCCGCCATCTTGACGGAAACGTAATGGCGGCCACACAAATATTCAAAGCTTAAATCAAATTACGATTAACCTAATCATCCGATCTCTACCAAATTTTGCATCAACATACCATTATGGAGGGAGCATCCTTTGACCAAACTAATAGGTCATTAGCCTAATATTTTGCGGATGGCGGCCATCTTTGTGTGAAAATCGATTCCCCCTATTAATTCGAACACGGTGAAACCGAATGGAGCGAAATTTGGTACAGAGGTAGCACTAGAAAAGGCCACCTCAGTGTCATGATTTATATCACCGCCATCTTGACGGAAACGTAATCGCGGCCACCCAAATGTTAAAGGCTAAAATGTAATTACGACCAACCTAATAATCTAGTCTCTACCAAATTTTGCAACAACAAATCTTTATGTGGGAAGCATATTCTGACCAAACTGCTAGATCATCAGCCCATTAGTTTGCAGATGGTGGCCATGTATGTGTGCAAATCGATTCCCCCTATCAATTCAAACACGGTGAAACCGAATTGAACGAAATTTGGTACAGAGGTAGCACTAGCAAAAGGCACCTCAGTGTCATGTTTTATATCGCAGCCATCTTGACGGAAACGGAATGACGGCCACCCAAATGTTAATAGCTTAAATCAAATTTCGACCATCCTAATAATTTGATCTCTACCGGATTTTGCAACAGCATGCCATTTTGTGGAAAGCATCTTATGACTGACTACAAGGTCATCAGCCCAATAGTTTGCAAATAGCGGCCATGTATGTGTGCAAATCCATTCCCCAGATCAATTCAGACACGGTGAAACCGAATTGAATGTTTTTTTTACAGAGGTAGCACTAGCAAAGGGCACCTCATATTCATGTTTAATATCCCTATAGAACGTTGTATTTCAACAAGCTACTACAACCAACATTCAATTATACTCCTTGAAAAGGAAAAGAGTTATAACAATACCCATGCATTTAGGAGAAAGTAGGCTATATGTTCTTTACTGAACATCTTGTTTTATTCCGATTACCGAAGCGGATTTACATAAGTACCTACACGAAATAAGCGACACTAAATCAATGGGAATAGATAACATCGCAGCTCAAATTATTAAGCAGAATTTTAATTCTTTAAAGATTCCTTTGCTAACAAAAATAAACGAGTCACTTTCATTTGGATACTTCACAAAGCAATTAAAAATTACAATTGTAAAACCGCTACATAAATCAGGCAGTCCTTCAGAAATAAAGAACTATTGACCTATATCGTTAACGACAATCATATCAAAATTACTTGCAAAATGTATAAAAAATCATATTTATCAGTTTTTGAGGAAACACAATTTACTATCAACTAGACAATTTGGCTTTACAAAAAATTGTCAGCACCACTGATGCTATTGGGGAATTAACTAGGCGAATTTATGAAAATATGAACAATATGAAACCGACCTTGGGCATATTTTTCGACTTGGAGAAGGCTTTTGACACCATACCTCACCATATTCTCCTTCAGAAGATGGATAGATATGGCATCAGAGGCATAGCACTGAAATTGATAGAAAGCTATTTGACTGAAAGGATTCAATACTTTAGAATAAATGGAACTACAAGTCTACCTCTAAGAGTGAAAAGAGGAATACCACAAGGCACAGTGCTGGGTTCATTATTATTTTTGATTTTTAGTAACGATATTGAATCATCTATACATGGAATTGAAAATGTTAATGTCATATCATACGCAGATGATACGGTAGTATGTGTTGAAGGTAGAACATGGGGAAATGTAAAACAAATCACAACTGCTGCATTGAAAATGTTAAAGATATGGCTAGATGGTAACGAACTATTTTTGAATATAACTAAATCAAAGTTCGTAAGATTCAGTTTAAAAGCAGTTGAAGATGATTTCAATGAACTAACAAGTAGTTCCGTGAAGAACCATACAGCCTATTTTCATACATCCTATTTATGTTAATTGCCTCTATCTACATACAAAATTTCAGTTTGATTGCTGTAATAGATTTGTGGATATTGAGAACCGACTAAATATTTCGGATGGTCGCCATGTTGGTTTTTATAAATGTAGGTCCTAGAGTTATGCACTGTTACATGAAGATTATTGTGTACGTGTGGCATTCAAACTTCAATCGCATGATTAGGACACAAGAAGTAACAAGGAGATTTTAAAATTTCACACAGCTGCCATCTTGTGGTTATGGAAACAATTGAAATAAATTAGATGCCAGTGGATTAACATTCGTATACGGATTTACTCTACCAAGTTTCACTGCACTCGGATGGTTAAATTGCGAGAAATGTCCATGCGAATATTTATACTTCGCGTCGCCGCCTTGTTGGATTTGTGATCACCAGGTTATTTAAAGCCCTATAGGTGAACTTAAGTTCATAGCCCCTATGAACATAAAAAATCAGTTTGATTGCTATAATAGATTCGTGGATATTCAGAGCCATCTAAATATTTCGGATGGTCGCCATGTTGGATGATTTGTAGTTACCAGTTTTTCAAAAGTCACATAGGTAATTTTTTTTAAATTTAATTGGGAGAATGTTATATAATTTTGGTGAGAAATACAGAAAGTTACGTTTGGCTATACATAACTTAGGTTGATATTCCAGGGTGATATCGGGAATAGTGTCCAGTCAGTTCTTACATATGGTATTCTTGCCTGGGGAGGCACCTATGAAAATGTACTAAAAAGTGTTCAGATAGTGCAGAATCTCATACTGCGAATAATGTTGAAGAAAGATAGATTATATCCGACTATGAAACTATATGCTGAGACAAGTGTCTTCAACATTAAACAATTGTATGCTTTTGAAATATATAAATACATTTTTAAAGATAGAAATAGAATTCAATTTGTTAGTCACGGACATGAAACAGTGATTCTCTGTAATACTACTGGTATTTTATATCAACCTAAGTTATGTATAGCCAAACGTAACTTTCTGTATTTCTCACCAAAATTATATAACATTCTCCCAATTAAATTAAAAAAATTTAAAGGAAATCATGCAAACCTGAAGATGCATACAAAACATTTTGTCAGAGAACACAAAATTAAAATTGAAAATATAATTAGTTGAGCCTACACGTTTATACAAACACAAATTCATGTTTCCTTCTTATTCATTATTTTTAGCCTACTTTCTATTTTTGCAAAAAATGAAAGTAGACTTGTGAGATCACTACAGGGCCAAAAATTGTGTGTCTGGCTGTGTGTGTGTGTGTGTGTGAGTGTTTGTAGGCCTACTCTGAATGTCTGCCCCCCCCCCCCCTATCAATTCAGACACGGTGAAACCAAATTGAACGAAATATGGTATCGAGGTAGCACTTGCAAAAGGCAACTCAGTGTCATGTTTTATATCGTCGCCATCTTGACGGAAACGTAATGGCGGCCACCCAAATGTTAAAAGCTTAAATCAAATTTCGACCATCCTAATAATTTGATCTCTACCGGATTTTGCAACAACATGCCTTTTTGTGGAAAGCATCTTATGACTGACTACAAGGTCATAAGCCCAATAGTTTGCAAATAGCGGCCATGTATGTGTGCAAATCCATTCCCCAGATCAATTCAAACACGGTGAAACCGAATTGAATGAAATTTTGTACAGTGGTAGCACTAGCAAAGGGCACCTCATATTCATATTTAATATCCGTATAACACGTTGTATTTCAACAAGCTACTACAACCAAAATTCAATTAAACTCCTTGAAAAGGAAAAAGAGTTATAACAATACCCATACATTTAGGAGATAGTAGGCTATATGTCCTTTGCTGAACATCTTGTTTTTCCCTTGTGTTAGTTTGTAGTCACATCCAGGGAAAAATAATGCTGTTCAGTATCGTTTCCGGGATATCCTTTCATTGCATTAGTACTATACGGGATACACGCAGAGAAATATCCACTTTCCTGATAACAACGCTAGTTGGTCTGCATAAAACAATATTATTATAGGGGTAGCTGATTCACCTGGTATAGCTAGGTAGTTATCTCATTTTCCTCACTAACGACCGGCGCACTTTTTGAAACCTAGCTTGGTGGCCATGTTTACATTCCACGTCTGTATGGAGCCAGGGATTTCCCAGATTGAGGTAGAGCGTTGCCAACTCTCCACCATAGTCACTGAGAGAAAGCAGCGAGACTAGACAGAACGGCGTGCAACTGCACAACACTGGAAGCCTGACTCGTGAGCCGGCAGCCAGGACCGGACTGTGGAGCCCACGAGGATTGATAGAGCAAGCATGATATTGGTCAATAACCATCAGCTATTGGTCAGCAGCGAACAATGGTTATTGTCAGCTCGTGTTACTGCCTAACGTTTGAGTCGCCGGACGTTAACGAGGAAAGTGAGAGAACAATACTATTCACAGTCATCATTGGTGCAGTGGGGTTATTCCTGATTTCTAGTTGATATGAATTTTCATTAACATGTTGACTATATAAATTATATAAGTGCAAATAAACTATTTATTGTATTTGCTTATCCCACAAACTATGAAATTATAATGCAAACGATTTGTGGGGTGATAGTTGCTTCGAAGGATTTTACATCTAGGACACCTGACGCACAGCAGAAGAAAAAGAAAAATGAGAGGGATATTTTTGAATCTATTCCCTCTTAGCAATGATACTGAAGATGAACAGCCTTACTTTGTAGTGTCTAAATTAAAATAACAAGAGAAATCACTATCAAACCCAAGGTGCCATACAGCATGCCTCTCCAACTCAACTGCCTTCTGATTGACTCAGGGATGCCGAACGGTGTGTGAGCAAGATAGCCGTCCTGTATGATAGAGATAGCTACATTGTGCTGGATATTTGAGACCTGATCATGCCAACCGTGTTCGAATTGATAGGGGGTGGGGACAGACATTCAGAGCACACACACACACGCACGCACACACGCACGCACACGCACACGGACACGCACACACACACTTACTTTTTCGCCCTGTGTTTTGTACAAGTCGAAAGTAGGCTAATAATAGTGTTCAGTATCGTTTCCGTGATATGCTTTCATTGCATTAGTACCATACGGGATACAAGCATAGAAATATAGAATTTCTTATTTAAACTGATATCCTTTAATAATATTTAAGCAGTTTTGTTGTACACACAGTATTAATATTCATTATATTTGTTATATGAGACCGGAATAAATACAGCATAGGAGTTGTTTGAACTATAATCTATGAAATTTAAATAAAAACACACCCTGTTAATCTATTCTTTTCTCAACGTTTGGTGTGCTCCATTGTAAACAGAATATTCACGTGAAGTTTTTTCCCTGGTTTCCTACTTATACTCCAGGAATATGCCGGGATGGTACCTAACATCAAGGTATCAGCCTCATCATTCCCAATCATAGCTCCAAATAAATATACACACATCAGTATTGACATCGTATTAAAACGGGTTATCAGACATCTCACACTCACTCAAGAACTTGGGGCTGGTGACCACGATGTCCTACGCCCCTCAAATAAAAGCAACTATAGAGTGACCAGCATTTCACTCTCCTCCTAACATTAGGGCCGAGACATTAGGGTCACATGTTGAACGACCGTGTTACTTACTTCCATGGTTCACCAACTGACTGGTTCAGCAGCTCAATATTCTCAACTTTGTAGGTAGCGCCGTGTGTTCATGCAACCTGCAAGGCGTGCACGACACGCAGATTACAGACCATTGTCAACAGCTTAAATGCCGCTCAGATTATAAGTAGTACTCGACTGATTATTCCTATCTATGTAAACAAAAAGCTGTTGTTCAAGATGTAGTATGCACACATCTCAGTATTTTGGGTTGCTTACAATAATCGGAGCTTCGGAAAAGTAGAGCTGCTCTCTAAACCCTGAAATGTTACCAACAATCTGCATTAACTGTGTTGCGAGATGATAGCTACAAATTTTATCACGCGGAAAACGTTTCGACTATCCCGCGCTACACTTTCAGCAGGGGTGTTGCCGACACATCAGGGGTTTAGACTACAGCTGATCTACTTTTCCAAAGCTCCTGTTGGTACAGGCAGCCCAACTTACTGAGGTGTATATGTTACACACTATAGATACATGCTGTTCTATTGGTAAAGCCCTGCGCGGATGCGGATATCCGCGGATACATCCGCGCATAACTGCAAAATATTTCACCACGCGGATTTTATTTGCATGGCTGTGCGGATAAGGGATACGCTACGGATAATGTTTGGAGTAAATTTACGGATAGTTTTTAGAATACAATGTGGAACTTACGATAATATTACATGTTTGATATGCCCATCTACCGCTTCATGCTTAAAAGAGGAATACTCCTATAATGCGTACGAAATATTCAGGCTCGTTTTGCACTTATACACGAGAAGATTATTTTACCCACATGCTTTCAAGTACATTTTATTAAGTACCTACCGTATGTTTGTAGTCGATGGTCTTGACATCTCATCAATTCTCACTGCCATTATCTACTACACGTACGAGATATAATGCTGTCAATGAGCTTGTCAGTTCATCGTGGTGACATCATTAACATTTCTCAAGTCAGCTATACTTCGCAGTCTAAGCTATCCTGGAGGATCTGTAGATTTATTGATGTGTAAGATCTTTCCGCTCGGTTGCTGGATAGTTTTGTGGGAGTGATTTTGAAAATTAGGGACGGAAGTGGATCGGAACGATCGAGCTGGCAGTGGTGGATCGAACGGAAGTATGCACTGCCCGCTCGATCGATCGAACGGAAGTGTACTACCTGGCAGTGGTGGAAAACGGAAGTATGCACTGCCCACTCGATCGATCGAACGGAAGTGTACTAGCTGGCAGTGGTGGAACGAACGGAACTATAAGATGCACTGCCAACTCGATCGATCGATCCAGCGGTCAGTGGTAAGACCCAGCTGGCAGTGGTACGAGAAACAATGAGCGCGCGGTGTCGGAAATTGATACCATGACTGGCTGGCTGCGTGGCTCAGGGGTAACGTTCTCGCTTGCTGGGCCCAAGGTTGCAGGTTCGAATCCTGGCGCAGTCAGCTGGCATTTGAGGGTGCGCAAATGCGAGGGAGCCGTGTCCGTAGATTTACTGGCACGTTAAAGATCCCCTTCGGGGCAAAATTCCGGCACCCCGGCGTCTCTAAAAGCCAGTGTAGTTAAAAGGGACGTAAAACCAATAACATTATTATTATTATTATTATTATGATACCATGACGTACTCTCAGCCATGTGGAATGTATATGACATACTGAACGGAAAACGCTCATGCGAACTCTGGTGTCAAGTGATTGAAACAAATGACCTGGTACAAGTTCGAAGTCTTCGTATTGTGCCCAATCAGTCACGGCAGTCTGGCATCGAACTCAGGTCTCATCAGAGAAGACCAGGCACATGATTATGCCTAGAGTCGAACCATTGGTCTCTGAGGGGGAACAGTTTTAGGGAACCTGAAGAGCAATGTGTTAAATAATGAGATATAATAATGTAGCATGATTTCACGACCTATATGTGAATATCATAGCTATTTAAGGTAAAGAATTGCAACCAAATGCAAGAAAATATACGTTTTCTAAGCATATAAGAACGAAGGAGGCTAGTTTGGCATTTTACAAATTACACTTGGCAAGTGGGTGGTAACCTTAGGCGCCGAGCGGACTATTTACGTCTGGACCGGGGAGACAGCCCAAAATTAATGACTCGGGTATTCACCACTTGACAACGATGGAAGCTATGGTGGGAACGACTGCCAACGGAAATTAATTAATTACCGCGAAGTGGAGCATTGAGATGGTGTGAAATGTACACCCAGGTGAATATATTCATGGAGAGGTAATTTTAGGAGTGATTTTTCACCTAAATTAATGCCTGTATCTCCAAATGAACGAATTACAACCTAGCCTACGCTCGAGAGGAGTGATTTGCTGACCAGGCAAGGGGGAATTACCACAATGGCGTCCCCACGCGCTGAACTAAGGCAATTAATTGTAATTAATTGGCCGAAGCGATCGCCGGCACGCGAACGGTTATGAAACCTCCACACCTAATTGAACAAGGTGTATATGTCATTTCGGCTGAAGAGGTATTATTTCAAGATAGGAGTCGCTCTCACATGTCCAGTGGACTATTTTGTACGAGAAACTTTTATATAGGAGGAGTAAGGCAAGCCAAGCCAGTTGTTCTCCAGTCTTCACCAGTTCGTCTCAAGTTATTCAGCAGTATACACGTAACTAATACGCCGCCAGTGAGCGCGCCAAATGTTAAGAGTATCAACGCTCAGCCGTTAAAGAACAATGGAAGCAAGTCATACAGCTTCATAAGTATTATCATGAAGTGCGTCGAAGTTAATTTAATACAGATATTTATCTATTATCTGACGCAAATATAAATTCGCCACAGCGAAGGAGTAACTTATAATGTTTGTGAACATTACACATACCGGGAGGTACTGTCAGTGTTGAATATGACATTATCAGCAGGATCACTACAATGATGGGAGCTTGGGGAAGCATCGCCACTTCATCTTGACAGTGAGCTGAACGATGTTGCAGGTGACGAGGACCGAACGTCCGTAAACGCTGTTAGATTTCACGAAGACCAGCGGTTGTCGTAATTGTATCGCATCTCTGAGATCAGGCGTAGGAGAAGTCCGATTTAAGGATCAACCTGTGAAATAGTGAATAAGTGTACATAAATTGTGTAATAGTGATTTAAAAGTGTTCATGTGTATAATGATTAATATGCATTGTGTGAAAGTGAATGAGGCCAGTGATAAGAGTATGTTTATCAGGTGGAAAATATGTGAAATTAAGTGTTGTGAAAAGTATAACATGATGGCTTAAATCAAGCATCATGGTGGGTCGCAGGTTGAGCTGCTGGCACTATCCAGCGAAAAGAAAAAGTGAGTACCAATTAATTATGTTATTATAACTAAATAGTTCACCATATAACGATTTTATCACTTTGAGACTAAAATGTCACAGTCACTTATTGAACGAGTTTTCACCACTCGTCTTGAATAAAATATGGCTTGGAAGGTGATTTGTTTAAGGCCATTCAGGCCAAAAATAGTGATGGAAGTAACGGTAACGTTAAATGAATGATAATAATAATAATAATCTGGGGTCGGCAACAGTAAAGTAATAGGCATTTTTGGCCTAAATAATGTTCAAATTGTGTCATGTCTAATATAAAGATACTGTATTTTGGTAAACAGTAAGAAAGTGATGTGGAATATAGCGAGATACGAGAATTTTTCAGTGTCAGTGAAATGTTGAATGAATATTTGATATGGTCAATCCTTAGGATTATATTTGAGGACCATTAAAGTAAAGTAAGCCAGTAAATTCATACCTTGTTATTAGGAGCTATTTAGAGCTTTGGCTTAAGTATTATTACAGAAAAAGCGCGGGTGCCTTAATAATTGAGTCATTTATGTGAAGTATTGTTTGAAGCCGCATATCGCGTGCAGAATTAACGTAGAATCCAGTGATTTACGTAATAAATAATTGCGGGGACCAACTAGTATAGCTTGCACGTTAGGTGAGTAGTTGGCTAAATCTACGAGTGAGTATCGCCCTTGAGCATACTGTATTATTCGCAGCGAATTGGACAGAGCCTGTCTGTTGCCATCGCTTGCATGAATTATGGCCACGATTGAGATCCGTTGAGACTCCGTGAGCATGTATATGAATGATCTACCCTGAGAGGTAAGGATCATATTCTTCGTTTAGGAAACGCAGATTTCCTTATATATTATTGTGACAGCTGCTGGCGAAAATCTTGGATTTTCGTTATGATGCGCGTCTAAAGCCACAGTATTCACCATAGAACGGCAAGGCTATCACCAGAGTCATCCCCAGCCATGAATGTTAATAAGGAGCCAAGTTGAGCCCAATGCACAAATTATAGGTGTTAAATAATTAAATGACTCAATTACTTAGGAGCCACACCTAGCGTAACTTTATTGTACTGCAGTTGTAAACAAATCTGACCTTGACAGCAGATGAGGGAAGTGGGGGAATAGACCACTGCTGCGGCAGCCATCTTGACTAGCCTGCTGGAACGAATTTTATTGCCTGCTGGGGGAAAGGGGAAGGTCGGTCGACCAGTCTCTTGTAAATGAGGGTCACAGTAGGACACTGAAGAATCTCGATATTTCAATATGCAATTATAATAGGAGTGTTTTGATGATGCCAATTGAATTGAATGATGTGTTGCAACACACATACATTATTGGATCAAAGAAATCGGATAATATTTGGCTCAGTTATTCTCTGAGGAGGAAAATTGAACCAAAATAATGTAGGCATCTTTTTAGTATGCATTTTGCTAGTTCACGCTAGTTTATGTAGACGGGTATGTGATTTCTAAGAACATGACACGTTTGTAACGATATAAGCCCGACAAGACCCAGAAAATCGTTGTATGGTGAAACTATAAAATATTCTATCCATGTTTATTTTGGAAGGGATAAGGACCACTTTTCTTAAAGCGTTCATAATTGACGGAAAGAAGGAAGATGATCCACATGACACAACAAATATTTATTAATTAATGCAGAAAATAATGAATTTATGCTAATTAAAGTAAATGCCGTAAGGAACGGAGAAATGTGTTATTAATGTCATTTTGAGGTGATATGTGACTTTTGTGTTATGATACTCCAGTTAAGTAATTATGTCACATGATGAACACTATGGAAACCCATTGAAGTCTGAAAGTATCAATGATAGGATGCTAGAATTAGATTTGAGTGCAGTGTAGCACTATTTTATGAAGAAAACTCACAAAATAATCCTATTTTTATTTGTGGGAATTAAATATAATTTGTCCTTTATTTGTATTTGTTGTATAGCCATGATTTTAGACCAGTAAATATTGTCTTGTAGGAATATGTTGTGTATTTCATGTAGAGTAGTTACCTGGTAGACTCAAATCCTGAGCATGTGGTCGTATGGTGGGCAGGAACGTCCCATACCTCGAAAGACCGTGAGTTAGTTGGGATACGAACACATGGTCCACATGATGACAGTTGGGTACAGTATCAGTATTTAAATGGTAAAATGCCTTAATATCAAACATTGTAAGTAGTCGGCATTGCCGGTATTATGTTTCTGCACAATGGCTATTCAAATATTAACCCACATAACGGTAATGCAGTAATCAATATAATATAGGCCTAATCGTTGTGGTTATACGAGAATTGAGCAAGCCTTCATGAACTATTACTGAATACATTCTCTTTACTCACAAGAGGGCCTATTCATAAGGCATTTTAAACTCAATTTCACGCAGGAACATTATCGAAAAAAAGCAAAATATAAATGAAACTTATTTCCGTAATGCAGTATTATTGGAACGTGGAAATTAGTCACCATCTTGTGCACAATTTGCGTAGTCGAAATAGCCGTGGGGTTAGTGCTTATGGCTGTGAATCTAGAGATCTTGGGTTCGAATCCCGGACGGGGTAGATATTTTTGCTACCAGATTATCATTTTAAACGATATTTATCATATCAATATGACTCATTTTAACAGAATCCATATGAAAATACGTGTTGGTCTGTGAATGAAGAGGACCTGTTTATAAGGAATTTAAGGTTATGAGCGGTGTCGCGTCTATTAATCTAGTTGATCCATATCGTATTCTTTATTTAGGCTAGTGCTGGTGGAAGCTACAAATCATCTAATAAAATGAGTTCCGTATTATAAACTACAATATCTGTAAAACACTCCCTTTTACAATAGATTAATATTTGTGCCAATAATAGTATAAAATACCGGTGTATCAATAATTTCACGTGAGGTTTCTTCAATGTCAGATGTTACACATCATATGCGACTACTGTAAGGCTCGTATATTTTTTTCCAACTTGGCACTGAAACACGTGGGCTGTGATATTGCAACTGAGAGAGTTATGGCATAAACTATGCGAACATGGATAGATCAAGAGGCAGAAGGATGATGACTGACTTGGAATTTCCAGCCAAATGTCAAATTTCTTTCTCCAAACGTAAAGAGAAGTTCACTTAGTGAATGCTACCGCGACCGGGAGTTTGAACATTATTTCACCAACATGGATAAAATATCTACTAAGATGAATTAAGGCGAATATTCTATAGTGCGTGAATCAAAGCTCAAGTAAACGATATGGCAGACATTTGGTTACGTTTTCAATGGAAACGAAAAGGTGAACGATATAGTAGGATGTTGTACTTGTAAAAACGTGTATTCATACTCAGGACACAAATCAGGCACATCAAACTTACTGCGGCACACGTGCATTCCTGGAAAATAATAAACTAGAAGATGCTGCACGAAATCGTATATAGCCTACATAACAAAAAGTTTTAGTTATTAATGTGCGATATGTATATTATTATATTATGTGTAAATAAAAAGTAGTTCTAGCATCCGAACTTGTTGAATATCATTACTAGGACCCGGATATTTACGATGTATCATAATTTTCGTTATGTTTCTTCCATAACAAATGTAAGATGATGGTTTAAGCTAATCTCATTCAAATGAAGTCATTAAGTATAATTAACAGTCCGAACTGAAAAGGGTTGCAATTCTGGCTGTATAACATTCATTTTAAACATAGCCTAGGGGAACGACTTTCTCCTCAAATGTCCAAATGTGTTGGTTTAACACTTTATGCTTTATATAATAAATTAAAAATAATATTGAAATATCAGCGGATTCGATTAATGTCATGCGGATGCGGGGCGGATGCGGATAACATTCATGGAGGTGGATGCGGATAACATTCGTGCGGGTGAGGGGCGGATGCGGATAACGTTTTGTTTATCCGCGCAAGGCTCTATCTATGGGCTTCTGATCCAAATAAACAGAAAACTCTCGATAAATATGTTGACGTTAACTAATGCATTAATGCCATATTTTTCCCAAATTGCCCTAAGTCGCGAGTCTGAATGGCTAGATAAATAAGAGACAAATACCAGTTAGTAACACTTACATTAGGAATCGATGAAGCAAGATCAATATACTCGTTGTTGCTTATTTGTTGATGTTGCTTATTTTAGGGGCTTTGCGACGTCGTGGTTATTGTCCTGTTTAAACTAGAAACGGAAGAATATCTAAATATATTTATTATGCATATTTACTTTCCTCAGGATCTAATCTAAAATGGACTGAGTCAGAAACGTCACAGTCAAGCACCGAGCCACAAAATTAAGAAACTTAAATGATTTTATATAAATAAACTTTTATTGCAGTCAATGGCTTCTTCTTCTTCTCATGCTTCTTCTTCATTTCCCGTTTCCAGTTCTCTGGGTCGGGTTGCGAATCAAGGACCTCCACAGTTGTCTATCCCTCCAGCATTCATTTCCTTCTTTCAATACTTCTTTTTCTTTTACTCCTCTTTTCTCTATGCTTTCCTTCGCCGTATCTTTCCATCTCTTTCTAGGCCTTCCTCGTGGTCTTCTTCCTGGAATTTTCTCCATAAATAATCTTTTTGGTACTCTTTATTCTTCCATTCTCATCATACGTCCGTACCACTTCAGCTAAACCCAAGTTTGTGCGTTCCACTTGCGAAATAAAGAAGTCAAGAGGACACTGAACATTAAATGGCAAGGTGAAACAATCCTTCATTGTTTTACACCAAAATATCTTGGTGTCACCCTCGATTGAACTTTGTCTTTCAAGCGACATTGCTTGAACAGCAAAGGTAAAGTATCTGCACGAAATAACATACTAAGATGCCTATCATGAATGACATGCGGTGCTCACCTCACCGATCTCAGAACTTCAGCCCTTGGACTGAGCTTCTCAGCTGCTGAATAGGCAACACCAGTTTGGCTTTCTTCTCCACATTCCAAAGATGTGGATATAGCTCTGAATGAGACTTCCAGGATTGTATTTGGGTGTCTTAGACCAACACCACACCAGAAGATCTACCCTCTTTTTGGAATTTCTCCACCTCATGTTCGAAGAATCGTAACAGCAGCATCTGAGAAGAATCGGCAAGAAACCGACTCAAGGCACCCATTTTTAGGTCAACAACCAGCCCGACAGAGGCTTAAGTCCAGAAGCAGCTTTTTGAGGGGAGTAACAGCCCTCGATGGCTCACAAGAAGCTGCCCGTGTGAAGATATGGAAGACCGAGATCACAGACCCAACTATTCCTCTATCAGAAAAAATGGCATCTGGTCACAACTTGCCATATGGGATTTGGAAATCATTGAACAGGCTGAGGACGGGGGTTGCACGCTGAAAGAACAATCTCAAGAAATGGAACATGCTCGTCAACAATGATGAGTTCTGTGACTGCAGCGTGTTAAAATATCCAGAACACCTGCTGATCTACCCCTTGATGGAGGACATACGTTCAAAAGACGATCTTTTGGCTGAAAATGCTAATGTTATAACTGTAGCTACTTACTGGCAAAAACTAATAAAATAAATAAACCACTTCAACATACTGGTTTCAATCTTGTCTTGCAGTTTTGGGAACCCAGTTGTCTCCCTAATGTCCACATTTCTGATTTTATCCCTCCGTGTCTTCCCAATTATTCCTCTAAGGAACTTAATCTCGGCTGCTTGGATTCGGCTTTCATCGCGTTTTGTTGTGGTCCAAGTACCTGCTACATATGTGAAAATTGGTGTGCAATACATTGAGAATAAAACTTTATTGCATTTCCCTGGGACTTCCTGTTTCCATACTAAACCTCTCACACACTGGTAAAACCCATTAGCTTGTTGGATTCTCTTTCCAATTTCTTCATTTATTGTACCATGTTCTGTCAATGGCTAGAGTAATTAATTGAACATACAATATTGCAGTAGGTTTAAACACCCTAAAATTAATAAGTGATTTTGCACAAACGTGTATTATTTTTCCGAACAAAATTCTGTCAAGGACATGTTCCTGTGAAGGACTTGCTCCTCTGTTTAAAAACCAGTACGTGGTATCGATCACATTTGTCACCACAAAGTTCACACTAGAGTTGCTAATAAGCGATGTTCTGTTAATCGATTAATGCCATAATTAGAAATTAATCGAACATGATTAATCGATTAATCTATCATTCAAATTTGATTAACCGAATAATAGATTAGTTGATTAGTAGACCCGAGATAAGAAAAGAAGTTTAAATGAGAGGCAATCGCTTAAGTTGAGTCACGCTTTTTCGGAATGATGTATAGAAATCTATAAAAGTTACTTCTTGTTTAAATATACAAAGTGTCCATCCTTGTTTATGTCAACAATAACCAAATAAGAGTCAGTTACAGTGGAAGGACAAACATCAATCAAATTGGGAAGGGCTTTGGAAAAAGAAAAGGATGAGCTATCCGGAAATATTTTGAATTCTTGTTCATTTTTCGCAGGAACGACAAGACATTTTTGTTATACTTTGTTTTCGCCTAGTTTTACCAAAGAATGTTTTCGCCTAGTTTTCTCAAAAAAAAAAAGGAACATTATTTAAAACTATATGATACAATACATTTTAATTAATTAAATACCTGTTCTGCTTCATCCAAAGCGAAGTGAATGGAGTGAAGTACATCGATTATTTGACAAAACAATTAATCAATTATTCGAACAACCGATTAATCGTTACTTATTAGCAATTACTCGATTTTTCTGCTTCGATTATTCGAGAACTCAAATTAATCGATTAAATGTACAATTCCTACTTCACACACACACTCTCTTCATTTAAGTGTTCTATGTTGTTTCTTCAAAGTAAAATTTATAGATGAGAAACGAACTTAAATACATAAAAAAGAATTAACTACTTCGATACAGGTACAGTGATTGTGCTTAGTCAATACCCGACAGAGGTCCCTAAAATATACTAGCATATGATAAAACACGAAAATAATAAATTGAAGACAAATGTCATCAAATCAGGAGGCCACTGGCCTGCAAGGATGAATGAACTTGTTGATAAATATGTCAAATTCTTTAAACAATTTGTGCAGAGAATCAATTTTGATAACCTGATGTAGGGCATAATGATGTCAAGAAAGAAAAATATCGCTTAAAGAACTGAAACATATTATATCCAGGCTAGAAACACTACAATCAACAATGTAGATATAGGTTACATAATGTTAAAAAAAGTTATATCATACTTACATATAAGATCACCAATGCATGCAGTATTACTTCAATTGTAATGGAGCATGCAATTAATAAATATGATGTAAAAAAAACCACATACACGATTCATGTTTTTGAGTTAGCACAGAAAGAATCTAGTCAACAAACTGAGAAGCATAGAGCGCTGCTTGTCAGGATGAGCGTGCCAGACGTGTGGTGACTATGAGAGTGAGCCCCATGCAAATGCAACCCCATTTCCCCCCTCCCTCTGGATCCCTTGCGATCCACTGTCAACACTTGTGACATCTGCCAGAGCGGTCCTGGCTCCGGGCTCCCCAATATGCTAATGTAACTCGATCAAAATACATTTTAATTGTGTTGTAGGTGACCACCATATGCGGACACTACAAGGTGTGAATAACAATTTTGAATACCGATGACAACCAGAGAGAGCTTCCCTAGGGTTCCGTGCCAACAATATTGAGGAGAATGGTTTCAGTCTGCAACAAGTCAAGTGTCTGAACTATTCAGGCAACTGGACACTGAAAGACCACCTAGGAAAAGCTAAACGAAGTAGGAGGCTTCTGTTACTTAGGAAGCAAAATAACCACTGATGGACGAAGCAAAGTGGATATAAAAAGTAGGTTAGCTCAGGCTAGGAATACATTTCTACAGAAAAGGAATCTGTTGACATCGAATATAGATTTAGGTGTTCGGAAGTCATTTTCGAAAGCCTTTGTCTGGAGCGTGGCACTATATGGAAGTGAAACTTTGACTATTTGTGCAGCAGAAAAGAGGAGAATTGGAGCTTTTTAAGTGTGGTGTTACAGGAGAATGGTGAACATCAGATGGGTAGATAGGGTTACAAACGAAAGGGTATTAACAAGATTGGGAGAGGAGGATGTTTGTGGCGACTGCAAATGAAGAGAAGAGATAGGTTGGTAGGACACATACTAAGACACCTAGGAATAGCAAGCTTAGTTATGGAAGGGAGGGTCGAGGATAAGAACTGTAGGGTTAGACCAAGGTTAGAATATGTTAAACAGATTGCCTCGGGTGTAGGGTGTGGTAGCTATGTAGAGATGAAAGGATTAGCTCAGAACTGGGAGCCATGGAGGGCTGCATCAAACCAGTCAAATGACGGCTGACTCAAACACAACACATACCACCTAGTTGTGTAGTGGGTAGGCAATATACTCTCTAATTTGTGGCATTCCATTTACACTGCATTTTAACGGATAACCGGAATTTTGTGTGACCTGACGTTGAATGTAATTTTTTGTCTTGCTTGTCTCCCCGGAGCTTCGAGTTCGATTCTCGGCTCTTCCAAGAAATTTTAATTCTTATGTGAGGGCTGGAACGGGGTACACTCAGACTTGTGACGTAAAACTGAGAAGAGGAGGGTTCGATTTGCACCTCAGCCATCCTTGAAATGGTATTCCGTGATTTCCTACTTCTACTTCAGGCAAATGCTAGAATGGTTCCTAACTTGATACCACGGTCACCTCCTTTCCAATCCTCACCTCAATGACAAATACACATTACTACAGACACAACCATAAAACAGGTTATCAGACTAATTCCACACACACCAAAGTAATTGGGGCTAAATGATCACGATATCAGAGCCTCTCACAGCCACCTCCTTTGCAATCCTAGCCTCAATTACAAATACACATTATTACAGACACGACCATAAAACAGGTTATCAGACTAATTCCACACACACCAAAGTAAGTGGGGCTAAATGATCACGATATCAGAGCCCCTCAAAGCCACCTCCTTTCCAATCCTCGCCTCAATTACAAATACACATTACTACAGACACACCGGGTGAGTTAGCCGTTGTCGTTACGGCATGACTGCTGGCAGTCGCTCACATCCGGAAGGCGAGGAGGTTCGAATCCCCCCGCCGGCAACCTTGAAGATGGTCTTCTGTGGTTTCCCATCTTCCTTCCAGGCAAATGCCGGGGTTGGTCCCTAACTATAGGCCACAGCCGCTACCTTCCAACTCCTCGTCCTTACATTCAAACTTTCCTCCCCAGACAACACTCCACACGTGATGGTACTTGTAGCTGACCCATTGGGTGTCCGCCTCGAAGCAGCTACAAAAACTGGCGAGACGAACATGTCCTCGGGGCACTCCCGGCACCAAAAGCCATACGCTGAAAAAAACCTACAGACACGACCATAAAACAGGTTATCAGACTAATTCCACACACACCAAAGTAAGTGGGGATAAATGATCACGATATCAGAGCCCCTCACAGCCACCTCCTTTCCAATCCTCGCCTCAATTACAAATACACATTACTACAGACACGACCATAAAACAGGTTATCAGACTAATTCCACACACACCAAAGTAAGTGGGGCTAAATGATCACGATATCAGAGCCTCTCACAGCCACCTCCTTTCCAATCTTCGCCTCAATTACAAATACACATTATTACAGACACGACCATTAAACAGGTTATCAGACTAATTCCACACACACCAAAGTAAGTGGGGCTAAATGATCACGATATCAGAGCCTCTCACAGCCACCTCCTTTCCAATCCTCGCCTCAATTACAAATGCACATTACTACAGACACGACCATAAAACAGGTTATCAGACTAATTCCATACACACCAAAGTAAGTGGGGCTAAATGATCACGATATCAGAGTCCCTCAAATGAAAAAAAGATATGAGCCTTACAGTAGTCGCATATGATGTGTTACATCTGACATGTTTTCCTACTCGTATACTACACAGCTTGGACATTCTTAAAATGTTAATTTACACTCCATTTTCATACTGGTACTATGATGAATGTATAGATTGAATTGGAGATATGCTACTGTCACATTTGTGGCACAGCGGTCAAGCTGTTAGTCTCTCACCAAGGTAGACCGGGTATGATTCCCGATCAATACATGTGAGATTTTCGAATTGAAATGCCATGCCCTGTGGTTCGCATTCCACGTAAAAGGGAGGTACCGTGGATCATGATCGTGAGATTAACGGACACGCAAAACTGCAAGCTTCTTTCCTTCCTTTTACATTAATAATTCATAATAACAAAGTGACACACAACGTCGACAGTACTCTCAAATACTGTGAGCACATTCCTCAGTAACTATAACATTCGTTATTCTCAAGGCTCTCATACAGTTCGTCGTAAACAATCAAAACATGGCTTCCTACAATCATGAAATGGCCTAGTCTCACATATCATGAAAATACAGCTTTTATTCCACTCATATAACAAAATTCTGTTATGCATTTAATATTTGACTACTCACCCACAGCTCGACAATAATGCCGCTTACTTAAATGTCATTTGTCGTCTTTGTCCTACCCCATGTGATATTCAACCTTGAACGTGAAACTTCATAAACTGCTCAATGACAAATGAAAGTCGGTGAAACATTTGCCACTGTGCTCGTCAAACCAGTGCTTGCTAAATGCACTGCCTATTGTATTGCCATAACATTCTCGCGCTACAGAGCACACACTGCCTTGTATCCAATACACGCATTTTCAATTGTACATCCAGCTGGCAGTGCGTCTTCACTTCCGTCCGATCCACTTCCGTTCGATCCACTTCCGCCCGATTCACTTCCGTCCCATTTTTCTGGCAGTGCGTCTTCACTTCCGTTCGATCCACTTCCGCCCGATTCACTTCCGTCCCCAATTTTCAAACTCACTCCCACAAAACTATCCAGCAACCGAGCGGAAAGATGTTACACATCGAAAGCGACACAATATTGTACAGTGAAACAGGTTTAATGACAGCTGTTTTAAAGCAGCGATGATGATGATGATAATCGAAAGAACTCGGCTACCTGGTGAATATATATTACTAGCTATTGTGCCCGGCGTTGCCCGGGAGATATCTTTATATGCTGTAGAAAGATACATGGCAATTTATTTCGCAGAGCATATTCATTCTGCCCCTAAATGAGTTTAGAGCATAGTTCTCCTCGACACTCATGTTACTCAATGCAATATTAACTCTCTGTAAACCTAGTCGAAAATAATACAATAACGTAGCACTAACGTAGCAGAGCATGCAACAATATTAAAAGTGGATGTATACACACAATTCCTCGAGAACTCAGTCTCACAATTACTTTCCTGATAGTGTTTATTTTTGATTTAATGGGGAAAGTAAGACGTCTTATAGCAGTGTTCACATAGTTATCTCTATTATTTTTCAAATGTAGCAATTAACTTCTTGTTACGAAATAATATTTACATTATTCAATGAATGGAAGATAAAGTCATCATTGTGGAGTCAAATATAGGTCTTATGATTTTTAACCCCGCACTAACTACGTGAATAATGGCAAATGACTTATTCCTGTACGTAGGTCAGTGTGTAATATAATTGTAACAGCATATTAAGGAACATTTTTGCTGTAAGAATAATTTATATGCATATGATCTCATCCACATCAAGTTAAAGTAAATTAAGCAAAGTATAATCCCAGTATATTGTCAAATATGATGCTTATATTCTTCACGTATTGGAATTCCTTAGCCTCTAAAGTATTTCGTAAGATAAGAAATACATTCTCTAAACTCAATCCTTTATAATCTCTAAAATGCTATAGTGGGACCCACTGCGATTAGAACTCATGCCAAATTTAACATCAGGCTATTCAATAGCTTTTTTCAGTAAGCACTAAAATTGCTAATATAAATACATGAACATAAACATACAACTTTACACTGTCAAGCGCACCAAAGATATGTATAGCATTTACGGTCTGCTTCCGGTTCCCTCGATGTTGAACCAATCAGGTTGCTTCTTCTGAAATTTGTTCTTTAATCGTTTTATTTCTAAAATAATTAATGTAACATGTTCCTTAGCATAATTCCATTATGATGTGAGTGTAAAATTGATGTATTCTACTGTATGTACGTAGAATTCTTGCCTTAAGTTCAATTTACTTCTCACTTGATCTCCTTCCGTAAATCATGTTCTGTGCATAACTTTGTAAATCAAGTCTGCTGGCAATCTACAAGTATTGATCGAAGTTGCCACCCGTCAGCGCACATTATTAACTTGTGAACGGGGACACTATGTTTCTCTATGTTTCCTCAGCAGGGGAATTAAACCTGCGATCTTGAATTCATGAGGCAGTATAAACACTCATCATCTGAAGTTATTATAATATGTACTCTGACAATGATCTGGGCATTAAGACCTCCCCACCCTTTGTTTTACTAAATACCCCGATAATGTAGGCCCGATGATGGGTCCGTGTTCTGGTGAAGATGTCTCCAGTCGAGTAGTGTGCGCACAGGAAAGCATCACATATCTGATGGGGCTATTAAGACTATGTGGAGCTTATAAACTGCTTTCGTGCGTGTCACTTCGTGCGCGCTGGGAGATACCACCTCCCTTATAGACGTACGTGCTAAGTTGCACACTATATGACACGACCAGGCAGCCTTATTGAATGGTTCGACCGTAAATTTCCATGGCTACTCCGAAGATCACTTTCACAAATAGTTGGCTCAAGAATTATAATTTTATTATTTTACTTATCGTATGGCTTTTAGTGCCAGGAGTGTCCGAGGACATGTTCGGCTCGCCTGAGTCTGTAGCTGCATCCAGCGGGCACCATTAGGGTGAGCTACAAGTTCCGTTCAATTTCAAGTAGTTCCAACTTTCGCTACCAGATATCAATGATACCTAGTGTTGAACGTTGGAACTTTGATAGAGCGTTCCAACGAAATCTAACCTGGAAATTTAGCTCACACAAGTTTAGTATGTGGAAGGATCTTTTACATGCCATAAATCTATGACATGGGACCTCCGGCTTTACTTCCCTCCGAAGGAAGGCATACTGAAGGATTTTTAACGCTCATAAAAATTCCGACGACTTCGGTCGGGTTTGAACCCGCTTTCTTGGGCACAGCAGTTCAGCATGCTACCAACTACGCCATTGAAGCCGCTAAGAATTATCATTAGCCCGTGGCGTAGCCGTGCCCGTTGTGATCGTGCACCACGCCCGCAAGGATAGCTGCAGCTAGTCCGGAGGTAGGGGGTTCGAATCCCGGCGCTGACAGTGATAATCCTGAGTGAGGTTTTTCCAAGGTTTCTCCTCCAGGAACATACCGGGATTGTACCTCACTTCAAGTCCCGGGTCACCTACCCAATCCCAGTCCTTATTTCAGCAACACACACTACTACAGCCATCACGAGAATACAGGTTATCAGACAGGCTCAACACACACCCAACTACATGGGGATGATGACCATGATGTTACAAGCTCCTTTCATGAATTTAGAACAACAACACAAGAATTAGAATTGAACATAGTCTAGAAACACATATCGCATGCCTGTCCTTAAATAATGACAGTAGCACACAATGCAAAGGAGGTCACAAAATCATTAGTTATCCGGCACGTTTCACACACAACATGTGTTGTTGTTTTTTCAATTGCGGGGCTTGAGCATTGTGTTAATTTAGCCCTGTTATATGTATACACATACACATCTATACAGACACCTGACAGCAGTTATTCGAGTCGATAGGCATGAGAGAAAAACTGGTATTCATAAAAGTGTAAGGCAAGGCTGCAACTGAGTTGGATACTCTACCGCTGATCCTCCAAGGCAGCTTAAGAGTATACTAAATCAGTATAAACATGCTTTTCAATCCATACATCGAACAGGCAATGAAGGAAATTTGAGAAAAAATTAAAGTAGGAGTAAAGGTTCAAGGAGAAATAAATTGTACTCTGAGATTTGCTGATGACATTGTAATCTTACAGATTCACCAGAGGATTTCAACACTTTTTTTGAATGGTATGAACTCCGTCTTGAGGTAAAAATTCATGATGATAACCTGTGTCACAGTGATGTCTGTGCTAGTATGTGTATTTGTAATTGAGGTAGGATTTGGGTAGGAAGTGGCCATGACTTTAAGTTAGGTACATCCCGGCATTTGCTTGGAGTAGAAGTGGGAAACCACGGATAACCACTTCTAGGATGGCTGAGGTAGGAATCAAACCCGTCTCATCTAAGTTTTTGCCTCACGAGGCTGAGTGAAACCCGTTCCAGCTCTCAGAACAGAATTAATTTTCTTGGCAGAGCCACGAATCAAACCAGGACCTCCAAGGTGACAGCCGTAATAATTGGGATAGTCATACACACATCATCATGGACCAAGGATGTGGGATATCTGAGATGTTTTATCCCCTAGTGCTGTGAGTCTCTGCTTACAGCTCGGCTACAAGTTGTCTCATTCCCTGTCACGCCTTCAGTATCTGTGCGCCTCTTCCGTCGCGACGTTCATATTTCTAGCCTGCTTTGTGCGCTCGCTGCTGGGGGATCCGAAGTAAAGCAGGACCTGAATAATGGTCTGAGGAGAGATGGATGCTACAACATGCCATGAAACTGCCTCTGCAGTAGAATAACGACTCTACACCACACGTAGGCTTTTCATCTTTAATGGCATGTCATCTTCTCTCCGTACACACGCCCTTTTAAGTGTATTCTTAATGCTTAAAAAGCACATACCCTAGGCTTTGGTGCCTTTTATACTCTTAGATTGAAATAATAAGGTTAAAGCGTATAAAATTATAAAATACTGAACCCTTGCGAAGAAGCATATGAGACTCGATTTCGGGGAGTGTAACGGTCCATTTCGTAAAGTTGTTGTATTGAGCGCTTCTTAAAATGCAGGTTAACATATAACAAAATATCATGCAGGAAAAAGTGAATACCAGGATTAAAACATATGAATTTAATTAACAGATCAACAAAATTTACAAATATTGAACCCATATGCTATTGGTTCAAGGGTCGAATCCATATTTTATTGGCAAAAGAAGAGAGGAAAAAATACAGTCTTTAGAATGACTTAGAAAGATGTAAGGAGTGGGCTGTTATAATGTGGCGCAAGAATAGGTGACCACTAGTCATGCAGACATGATATCATGCTTGACGCATTGATAAGGAGCTAGCTCATGATTATTAATAGAACGATAAAAAAAATCCACACGTGTAAGAGAGAAGAGGTTTCGGTTTCGGAAGTAGACCTTACTCAGCTATAAAATGACAACCTCGCAATTGCGCAAGAAGAGAAGTAATTAGAAATAAGCCATTTGCGAGCATTTAATTAATAAAGGAAACACATCATTGTGGATCATTTTGGAATAGAGATTTTTGTGTGGGGAAAAAGTTTATAATATTAGCACAGGAAAGAAGTGCAGACACAGCATGACGTAATTAAAAATTCCCCGAGACCAGAGTTGGTTGGGATAGAAAAATAAACCGCAACACCCACGTATCTGAAGAGCAAAATCATTTAATATCTTGGAATTGTGCGTTCGATTTTTATGATCAAAGAAACCAGTTGACGTTTAGAACAAAAGCGTTCCAGAGATATATTTTTCAAAATTATACGACGATTACTTCAAAAGTTAGTGCTGGAGAAGGTGCGGATTTTATCTTTTTGCCGCTGATTTGTATAAAAACCCTGGCGGAGCCAGGAAGATCATGCAGTTATTCCGAGAGCCCGAGAGGGGGCGTCTGGCTGTATCAAGTACATGCAATCTTTACCAGACCTTGAGAAGTCGTGATACGCTGTATCACCAACGCGCACCCCGTATGGGAGTGGCCGAGCAGTATCGTCATTAGTATCGCCGTGTGAAGACATATCAGAATCCTTGTATAGGATTAATATCAGCAAGTTTCAGACTTTATCGTTAAAGTTCATTAGTACAGTCAAAGTTAGGCTGTGAACTTGAAGAAATAACAGGCGATAGGTACTCGAATAATAGTTCAGTCATAAAGTTTCGAAGTACCCAAGGAAGTGAAATAAACAGTTCTATCGAAGTTAAGGAACCCGATCAGGATAGAACGAAATAAATAACGCCTAGTGTTCCGGAAAGATAGGGACTAGAGCGTAGGACGATCAGAATTAGGAATTATAGTTCCAGGCTTGTCTAGGCAGGCAAACGAACAAGTAAACATTGGGGAGGACTCCAATAAGCTACGAATTAAAGTAATGGCAAATTAATGCAAGGAAATTACTAAGTCACCGATAAACTATTCGAGCGGCCGTAATAATAATACCTTAAGGACAGACTTTATCTAGACGAACAAGTTAGCGTCTAAGAAGAAACGACATCGTGCCGTTAAAGTATAGAAGCCGATAGTCAAACCCCGGATTGGAAGATCAGCCGTTCCAGAGAGGTGTAGTTCAATCGAGACTTTCCATCATCTGGTCAGATTAGGAAACCCACGTTCTATAAATGCCACCCTTGGAAACGGCAAAGAAAAGAAATCACGTGTGTAAGGCGAATGATTAACGCCCAAGTGATAAAAGTGTTATGTAATGTAAATATTGTGAAAACGTTTGAGTGTAATATTTTTTGTGAATTTATATTGTGTTAATTGAAACGAATACAAAATGGTATTCATTATATTACAAGTGATTAAGGTAAATACTTTATGTGTTGTTAAAGAAGTGTCATTGAGTGTAAGTGTATCCATGGAAATGGCTTAAAAAAGCAGTGAGTGGGTAAAAATGTTCCATCGCTGGAGAATTCGGTCGCTGACCGGACAATCATGTGAGTAACTATTTCATTATGTTATGTGTTTGGGAAGATTTGCGTATAATCCACATGAGAAAGAAAGAATAGGGATGTTGAATAACTGGTAAAGGAATAATAGCGTGATCTGAACGATAAATTTGAGATAAAGAGAATAAATATGTGAAATGTAAATGAATCCCATGGGGAATGTATTCAGTAAAATATCAAGTGTAAATGATAAATATATAAATATGAGAAAGCAAGCGTAATGATGATAATAATAATAATTACATAAATGAATGAATATTATTGTTACGTGCCACCCCCAAGTGGCACTTTTGTTAACTGGATTATGGAGGGTAGAAAACACTATACCAATTACTGCTTTAAAGAGAAGTTAGCTTTATTGCTTGCAGGAAGAGGTACATTACTCATCAGCAAATACAAGCAATTGGAACCTTACTCCAGTTTCCTCAAGTCTCTTCCTTGAGCGCTCTTGGCCCTTTCACTTGTCAACAAACCACAGAAGTTAAACCGTCTTAATGAGTACGGTGGCTTTGACAGAAACTACCGGCTCCTCTCCCTTATGTACACCAACTCCAGTTACTTACGATAATCCACTACCCTCTGTTTCGCTGTCCACAAGCTGGGGAAACAATGTCACTGGATTTCGTAACTCGCACGGCACTTCGTCACCACACTTCTGTCGCACTCGCTCAAAAATACACACCCACAGAAAAACTCAGTCCCCTCACTTTGAGGCCGCTTATATAGCAGGCTGGTGACTCAATGAATTCTAGAATCGTCCAGGACACACGGCTTCTAGAGATTTCCTTCACTGGCTGGGTCACGAACTTTCTGGACCGTCCCTTTCACTTCGCAGCCCGTTGCGTAACGCGCACGTAATATACTGAGGCAGAGCACACACGGCCTGGAGGCAGCTGTGACTCAACGCGGCGAGGCGACAAAACAAACTCACAGCCGTAACATTATGATGAATTTTATATTGAAAGTAGTAGCTTCCGACCTCCTTTAGAGGAATTAAAACATATATCTGAGAAGTAGATCAAACGTTGATTTTGAATTTATTAGTTCTTTGAAGGCAACTTGGCTAATTAAAGTATACGCGCCATGTAGCGCATTTATCACGCTAGGAATGCGTTGAAATGCTCGATAAAATTAATTATGAGGGGCAGTTGGTCGGGGTAATTGAACTATGGTAAGTCCTCAAAAGTTGTGACAAGTGATCACGAGGCATTGTATGTTGTATGGTAAAAAGGGTGCTATTATGTTGTATTATGAGCGCTGGTATAAGGTGAGCCCTGCCCTAAGTCGCTAATGTTATAAGTCCTCCATTTTGGGATACTGATCCCGAGACATTTGAAAGGATCGAACTCAGAGTCGTCCGTGTTGAAGCCCCTAAATATTGGTTGTATTATTGAATTTTTCTTACCCGCCAATGAGGACACTTCATAATTACTACATACCGAAGCTAAGATAATAGGTCTGTTGAACCTAAATATGTTGTGTTAAGAATCTGTATTTAAAAGCCTTGTCTGTCGGAGAATTACATTTGAAAACAGCTGTATGAAAGCTGACGGTAGCCAGTCTCTTGTAGCAGCGAGACTGGGGAATCTCTGTCTCCCTATAATAAATTACGCTAAGTAGTGAAGGCTAGACCCTTGCCCTCGATGTACGCGGTAGGTCGGGGAACGGTCTGTTTGAGTTATAATACACAGAAGTGTTTAGAGTTTGTTTAAACAACCCGGCCTTTGAACCGAGGTTCCTTTATAAATGATTATCGTTTGCAGAGTTCAGATCGTTGCTTTCTTATAATATAATGATTTTTTAAGACAAATAATGATAAATCCCTAACTTTATGATTATATGATTCAGTGATTCACGAGTTCCGTTGAGGACATTTAGATTCCGGGAGTGATCTAAATTTTGACTTGTTCAAGTAGTCTTCTGTAGCTCGGGAGTACGCAAGTTTTTCTCAATCACAGTAGTGAGTTGTTAACTTGAGAGAGAGGGATGGTAACAAGTGAGCATTGTGAAAGCCCAAAATTAAGTGATGATTAACAATACTTTGGTAATTTTGATATATAAAAAAAATATACTCATGTAATTGGAAGTGATGTGTATTAAATTGATAACACAGTGTAGATAAACATTACCGAGCCGTTTGGAGCGCTTGATTTTAATGAATTTAAAAGGACACTATATGGAAGTGAAACTTAGTAGAAGTTTGTTGGTTTATGGAAAAACAATTATTATGATTTTATAATTGTTTACTATGAATTCCTTGTTCAACTTTGAGCAAGTATGAAGTGAAGGGTCAGTAATTTATTTGTTACATTTTTGTAGCGCCCTATATTTGAATAATTAAATGTTTTTATAGTAGGAGTTGATTTTTGTTTATTTTTGGAAGTGTATCCTCTATTTAATCCAAAGTGTATAGGTCACAGAGTGGGAGAACAAACCATGAACCCCGATACTCCCGATTGAGCATTGCTGGCAAACTGTGATTGGCATATTTCATTGTTGAATGGGCACAATATGTACAACAAAACAAAAAGACATCCCAAATGACACCCACTTGAATTAATAAAATGTGCCAAACCAGGCCTGATCTCAGGAGAGATCGTAAACGTCTGGACCAACTGTCCCAAATTACTGCAATGACATGTGCGTGTGCGGCTTCTCTGCACGTGGTACGATGTGTAAAATTTATGCGAGATTCGTTACCATCCAGTAAACCTTCAGGGGACGAATCTGCATTGTCTTAAAGCTAGACAGACACTAGGAAAATAATCTAAACACTACTTAACTATCCGACACTTCCTACACTGAATAAGGCAAATAATTTCCGCATGAAATTGGAATAAAAGAATTGCTGTAGCAATCAACATCACCGCCTAGAAATTAGGACTTCTCATATAAACACAAGTAAATCAACACGTGACCAACAACAGGAAAATACACATATGGCCGCTTGCCACTTTTACATGAAATGCAAATACACCCAACAGTGTCACGACAAACAAAAATAACATAGCAAATGAAATGAGTCACAGAAATCACTAGGTTCAAAGCTAACATTTACGTCATAACAACAAACATTTCTTTTCATACGGAATGCGGCATTCGTGACGGACTTGGCGAACTCCCAAATTGTTATTATGATCCAACGATCATTAAAGGAACAGGTTTGCTACAGATAGCTTAAGGGGTCAGTCGGTCGTAACTGGACTGCCTACATGATGAATCACCAGACCTAGACGGGCGCAAAGTGGAATCTTCAACATCTGTCAACCCACGTGTCAAATACCTCGGGCTGCCGTAGCAATGGCTCGGGTCTCGAAGAAGCGTTCTTCAAAAGCACATAATATACGTGCGTGTGTCAAAAATTATATCTTAGCATTTCCCACGGAAATCCAAGAATCAGCACAGGACCAGGTAAGGTAGCCTCCATGAGCGCTCCATCAAAAATACAACCAAAATTGAGGGCAGTAGACACATTCTACCCCTCATCACGAAGAACCAATACACACACACATTGACACGATTCACACACCAGAATCACACGTATGCGTTTGACAGAAACCTGAAATAAAAAACAAATATTTCCACCGACTTGCGTTCCCAATCTAGTCAGTGACTGACGCTCCTGAAAAAGGGATATAAAAAACTCAAAATATAGAACTAAGGTGTACTACAGTGACATCTTAACGTGTTGCGCTCGGCAACCCTAGTATGAATAAAAATCTGTTCGTAAAATATCTAATCAAATTTACCCCCTTCTCCTAATATAAATGAATTTGAATTAAAGCACCATTTATCATCCAAGACGAACCTCGCATTCGCATGAATGAAATAATCCAATGCACGCGCCGTGCATATTAATAATGACTCATAAGAAAAATACACAATCAAACAAAATTTTGGCCACGTACCAACGTACATTTATATAAAATAGTGCCGGTACACGAAATCTAAATACACAAGAAAACTACTATGAACAAAAATTATTTACAACGTTCCCGCGTCTAATCTAGCTACATATTAAATAAATCAATGGTTTGTACATCACCGAACAGCTTGCAGAAAATCAACCTCCATCCCAGAGCATTTCCCACAGGAAAATTACTCCATCATCGTCGACATTCTGGTAGAGGCGTTTCACATCATCCCACCAATCGACCTTGTAGTAGACATCTTGGTATGGCTTCTTAAAAAGAAATGTTCAAATTAATATTCTATCCTGCTAGAATCGCTATGAGCTACTGGCTTTCACTCAAGAGTCCTGGGCGATTACTCCACGAAGAACTGGCCCTATCTAAGCATTCGCTTGTTTCACACGCACATATAAATCACAAAATTTACACAAAATATTATTACAGTTTAGTCTGCCACGCAGCTGGCATTTAAAGGTCTGTCAAATTATTTATGCCGAGTAGCGCTTATCTCTACTCGAGATCTCGACTCCACTTGGCATGAACTCTGCTCCTCGAGCACTATTAAAATATTTGTTCAAACAGACGTGAACTGTGCCTCTCGGCGCCTGATCAAATTGTGTCTTCAGCTACTCTCCAACGATCAATTTATTGGAAACTGGCGGAATGGAGTAGGGTAGGGGCAATTTAGAAAAATAATCTGCAGTTTTTATACCACAGACTTTGGGACTAGTATCAAACTTCTTCTTTTTATCTGAACGTCTCAATGCACTCATGCGGAATCGTATCGGATCAGCGGTTCTTCTGACACGCGTCTTCAAGCATTTTTTTATGGCACGCTCATATACGCGTGGATCAGGCTTCCTCTCTTCTGATTCGATGATTCATTCGGGTATCGGTTGGAAATTCACCTCTGGCACGCCCATAATGACGCCAAATTGTATGAGCGTTCATCCTGACTTTGTCCTTGAACTCGGCGTACCAGGTCGTCCACAGGAATAGCTACCAACGCCACGTCTATCGCAAGCAATTGCAACACTCAGCTCGCCTTCCATATCTCACTCCAACATGTACTGCCTGGATATGAATAATAATAATAATAAATCATGAAAACTTATTGATCGGCAAATCAATGAGGGTTCAATACTTATCAACGTTGCTGAGCACAGTAAGTCAAATTCCACTGCTGCGAAGAAGAAGAATGGATATCCAAGGTTCGAATCGTGGCGCTTATAGTGTTCACATTGAGTGCAGTTTTCTTCAGCATTTTCCATACTACAACCAGGCTAATCCCAGGACACCTATCAAAATCCTTGACCCTAAATTACAAAAAATATTTATTTCACCAATAACACAGTTTATCAATCGTTTACACACAAGAACAGGAGACTGATGACAAAGGATATTCCAAAACCGCAATAGGAAAACAACTCGAGCCCTTGGAATTTAAATCGTTCACCTCTGCCATGAAGGAGAGATGCAGCAATTCTGGAGATTGGTGGTTAGAATCCCAGTGCCGGCAGTTGATATCCTGAGAGTGGTTTTCTATGGTTTTCTCAACTCTTTCTCCAGGTTAATGTCGGGATAGTACCTTCAAGTTTTATGGTACCTACCCCAATCCTGACACATAATTACAGTTATAAAGACACTGCTACAGCCATCACAGAAACACAGGATATCTGACAAATTCTACACACAACCAAGTACATGGGCTGATGACCAAGATTTTCCAAGCCCCTAAAACGAATTAACTACAACAGAAAGAACATCAACAATATGGAAAAATGTATGCAGGAATAATTGCCCTCGGAGAGCCTCGGGAGAGCGTGGGTTCGAATTCCACCTCGACCATCCTGAATGGTTTCCGAGGTTTCCCATTTCCCCCCCCCCCCCCCCTCTCCCCAGGAAAATTACGGGATGGTTCCTTTCAGGAGGTCCAAGGCCTACTTTCTTCCAAAATCTCTTCCCTGAGCCTTCCTTAATTAGACCCAAGTTAACGGTTGCCTGCTTGACCGGCCTGTCACTATCCCCAGTTGTATCGGCTGACAAAGTGTGTTCAGCTCCCAGTCACCATATTTGCGACGGTAGAGGAATGATTCCTCGCAGAGTCCGTGGGTGTAGCCGAGCTGGGAGGATAAGCGATAAAACACCCTGACACTGGGTTGTTTTATGTCACAACCATTTACTCCTTGAACCTTTAACCCTTCCAACATAACATTATGCACAGATTTCGATCTCATATTGGTAATTATAGCCCATGTTTGTCTGTTGTTGATATATCAATGGTGGCCATAACGTGAAGATGACAAATTTTAACAAGTTTATATTACTATAAGGGGTGATCTAATGAAAAGGTACGATACGATATTCTGGGTACAATTTATTCGTTATTCAAATGTAACTGTGCACAGTTATCCCATTGCTTCACTAGCTGCAGGATTCCCTGTTCCCAGAAGTCTTGTGGTTGTGACAGGAGCCAATCCTGTACGGTGTTCTTTAGTTCGTCGTCCGATTGGAAACGTTTTCCCTTGAGACGAACCATTAACAGTAACGTGTACTGTGCGACACTCTGTAGCCTACGCAAGTCCATCAAGAACAAGTAGGAGTCCACGCAGCACGACCTGCATTGGATGAGAAGGTGCGGCAAGATAGCGGCGAGCAAAAGGGGTAATAATCTCAAACAACAACTTCGTTGGCAGCAAGGTCTCATGCCTAGCATTTCGGGCCTTTGTCCCGAGTGTGTGGTAATGTAGGAAAATTATAAATTGTTATTCTAGGCAATGCTGACACCATCACGTGGTTATGAAAACCGGACGTCCTCGGAAATGGAAAATATCTTACAGCTGTAAATACATTATTTAACTTATTGAAAAGGTGAAAACGGGTTATTATAGATAATTTCCCTAGAATTCAATGAGACGATCAGTTGAATTTTTACAAATTATTATATACATTTGGGCCCCATTTTTTCAAAAACCAAAAGCATTTAATAACATAAAAACGGTGAGAGTTATCAAAATATGATAAGGGGTAAAAAATTTGCTAATCACTGAGATCTTACTCCTGTACATTTAAGTTGTTTCGATACGACCAACCGTTTCCGGGATATATCGATTCCAAAAAAAAGGATGATAATCATGCCCCAGAAAAGGTCCGGCCCTGCACCGATTTTAACGCCCGATAATACGGTTCCTCACAGGCCCTAACTCTTTCCCCGTACCAAATTTCAGCTTGATATCTTGAAAATTACGACCTGTACTTTGCTAAACGCAAAGACGTCACGCACATACGTACATTTTCAGGGCCCCAAAAAAAGAAAACGGTGAGAGATATAAAAAATCGTTACTGGTAAACAAGTTGCATACCGCGGAGATCTTACAACTGTGTATTCAACTCTTTTCGATAGGACCAACAGTTTCCGAGATATATTGATTCCAAAAAAAAGGATGAAATTCAGGGCCCAAAAAAGGTCGGGCCCTGCAACGATGTTAACGCCCAACAGTAGGGTTCAACACAAGCCCCAACTCCTTCACCGTACCAATTTTCAGCTCGATACCTTGAAAATTGCGACCTGTACGTTGATAAACGCAAAAACGTCACGCACATACGTACACATTCGGGGCCCCACAAAAAGAAAACGGTGTGAGATATCCAAAAAATTGTTATGAGTAAAAAGGTGCATATTGCGGAGATCTCACACCTGTACTTTTAACGTTTTTCGATACGACCAACCGTTTTCGAGATATATCGATTCCTAAAAAAGGATGAAATTCAGGGTCCCCAAAAAAGGGCCGGCCCTGCACAGATTTTAACGCCCATCAATGGGGTTCCTCACAGGCCCTAGCCCTTTCACCGTAGCAAAATTTCAGTTCGATATCTTGAAACTTGCTACCTCTACTTTACTAAACGGAAAAACGTCACGCACATACGCATATCTTCAGGGTCCCAAAAACCGAAAACGGTCAGAGATATCAACAAGATGTTCAGTAAAGAACATATAGCCTACTTTCTCCTAAATGTATGAGTATAGTTATAACTCGTTGTTATTATCAAAGAGTATAATAGAACTATTCTTTGTTGAAGACCTTAGAAACGATTTACCTCTACCAAACGCCACAACCTAGATAAAAACTGCTACCAACATTGAAGAAAGAAAGAAAGATAAGAAGTATATCAAGAATGTTATGGATCTGGAGACATAATCGACCGGACTGGCGGCGTGGCTCAGCGGTAACGTTCTCGCTTGCTGGGCCCTAGGTTGCAGGTTCGTATCCTGGCGCAGTCAGCTGGCATTTGAGGGTGCACAAATGCGAGGGAGCCGAGTCAGTACATTTACTGGCACGTTAAAGATCCCCTTCGGGCCGAAATTCCGGCACCCCGGTGTCTCTAAAATCAGCAGTAGTTAAAAGGGATGTAAAATCAATAACATTATTATTATTATTATTATTACGACCTGCCGTGGGCAACATCCAACTTTGAGTTGAGGCATGTCTTTACACGTCTGGTTGTGCATGGCTTTCACAACCCTAATTGAATTAACAAATCTTTCCATGACCCTACAGAGACGTGTGTATACAAACTATGTGGATATTTTCGATAATATAATCCTAACAGAGCGAGTGCATTCTAGCGGCCAGAAGAAGAAACTTTTCAATAAAATCTGGAAGTTACCTTTTTGGCAGCTAGATGTCTCGAGTAAATCTGCTGGCGAATTATGTTTTAATTAAATATATATTTTACACCATAATGTGCACAATATAACGCTTAATAACATTTTCAAGTAACGCAAAATAGGCTGTTACAAACCCTTTAAAATAAAAAGTTAAAATGTATCGTAGTATCATCTTGTCATTCTTCAAATTCGATGCGCATAGAATGATAATGGTATAGTAATCAATGGATCCCCACGTAGACTAGTCGTGACATCTATTGGTGAAATATCGAACAATATAATCCTAACAGAGCGAGTGCATTCTAGCGGCCAGAAGAAGAAACTTTTCAATAAAATCTGGAAGTTACCTTTTTGGCAGCTAGATGTCCCGAGTAAATCTGCTGGCGAATTATGTTTTAATTAAATATATATTTTACACCATAATGTGCACAATATAACGCTTAATTTTAAAACATCTGAGTCATTACAAAACAATAAACATATAACATTTCAAGCAAAAAACCTAGCTCTGATCGGGTTTGAACCATAGGCATTTGAGCGATAGGCTAACGCTCTACCACTGAGCTAATTGTGTCAACGAATATCGTTCTATTTAAAATGACTTACATAGAACTTGTTAGCAAATAATGATTTATACTAAACGATTTCATCACTGGAGTATATTATTTATATATAAAGCATTTCATACAAAGTTTATTTATTTTTTATCAGTACGCTATATTGCATGCAATACTCAAATTAGTGAAATATAAGTCCGGCACAAGATATCCGCTGCCATCTTGTCTTATTACTGAATCAGTTCAGCTTTTTAAAATCACGTCTGCACTATAGTATTACAAAATAAACTTTTAACTTCGAACGTGCCTCTTCCTTTAGAACATTTAAAACGATTCTCGGCTCGATAATCGGAACTGGTGGGTCCCATGATATGGATTATAAAGTTTGCATAATTCGCACGGCCGCCATCCTGAAATGGTATGGCGGACGACCTTGTAATTTGGTCACAAGACGCATCCTATACGAAGGTATGTCGTTACCAAATATGGTAGAGATCGGATGATTTGGTTAGTCGTTATTTGATTTTACGTTTTGAACGTTTGAGTGGCCGCCATTCAGTTTTAGTAAAGATGGCGGCGATATAAAACATGACACTGAGGTGTCCTTTGCTAGTGCTACCTTTGTACCAAATTTCGTTCAATTTGCATTCACCGTGTTCGAATTGATAGGGGGGGACAGACATTCAGAGTACACACACTCACACACACACATACACACACACACACACACACACACACACACACAGACTCACACACACACATACATACACACACACACACAGACTCTCACACACACATACACACACACAGACAGACACACTTTTTTCGCCCTGTGTTGATCTCATAAGTCTACTTTCATTTTTTGCAAAAATCGAAAGTAGGCTAAAAATGGTCATGAATAAAAACAATGTATACCGCGGAGATCTTAAACCTGTACATTTAACGTTTTTCGATACGACCAACCGTTTCCGAGATATATCGATTAAAAAAAAAAGGATGACATTCAGGGCCCCAAAAAAAGGTACGGCCCTACACCGATTTTAACGCCCAACAATAGAGTACCTCACAGGCCCTAGGTCTTTCACCGTACCAAATTTCAGCTTGATAGCTTGAAAATTGCGACCTGTACTTTGCTAAACGCAAAAATGTCACGCACAATGGACATTTTCAGGGCCTCAAAAAAGAAAACGGTGAGAGATATCAAAAAATCATTTTGAGTAAAAAAGTTGCATACCGCGGAGATCTTACACCTGTACATTTAACGTTTTTCGATACGACCAACCGTTTCCGAGATATATCGATTCCAAAAAAAAGTTGGAAATTCAGGTCCCCAGAAAAGATCCGGCCCTCCACCGATTTTAACGGCCGACAACAGGTTTCCTCACAGGGTCCAACTCTTTCACCGCTCCAAATTCCAGGTCGATATCTTGAAAATTGCGACCTGTACTTCGCTATACTCAAAAATGTCACGCACAATGGACATTTTCAGGGCCCCAAAAAATGAAAACGGTGAGAGATATCAAAACATCGTTATGAGTAAAAAAAGTTGCATTCCGCGGTGGTCTTACACCTTTACTTTTAACGTTTTTCGATACGACCAGCCGTTTCCAAGATATATCGATTCAAAAAAATAGGATGAAATTCAGGGCCCCAAAAAAGGGACCGGCCCTTCACCGTATTTAACGCCCAACAATAGGGTTCCTCACAGGCCCTAACTCTTTCACCGTACCAAATTTCAGTTTGATATCTAGACAATTGCGACCTGTACTTTGCTAAACGCAAAAACGTCACATACATACATACATACAGACAGACTTTTTCCTACATACCACGGCTATATGAAAGCCTATAGGATCTAGATCTAGATCTAGATCCGGCTTTCATACCAAGCGGCCTTGACTGCTCACGAAGGGAGTGATTCTGCTCCATTATAACGCTCGCCCACACGTCTGTAACGTCACACAAGGTGTATTGGCTAATTTCAAGTGGGAGCAAATTGAGCATCCGCCCTATTGCCCGGTCTTGTCACCCTGCGACTTTCATCTGTTTGGCCTGTTAAAAAAACACCTCAAAGGAAACCCTCGTATATAGGATGTTTCAAAATTATATATTGCATTTTCAGGGTGAGGGTAGGAGAAGGATATGGGTAGGAGACTTCCATGGCTTAATTTAGGTACTGTCCTGGCATTTGCCTGAAGAATAATAATAATAATAATAATAATAATAATAATAATAATAATAATAAGAAGAAGAAGAAGAAGAATACAACCATGGAAAATACCTTCTAGGATGGCTTAGGTAGGATTCAATCCCACCTCTTCTCAGTTGTGCCTCACAAGGCTGAGTGAACCCCGTTCCAGCCCTTAGACCAGAATCAAACTTCTTGGCACAGCCAGGAATCCAACTGGGGCCTCCGTACTGATAATCAAGAATGCTAGCCACTACACCACGAGGTTGACGATAAACATGAAAGAGGGAGATTCCCTTACGTCTTACCTTGTTTAAACTTGTGTTTCTCAACATATTTAAGAAAGAACTTGGATTCATTCCTGACCATAGAATATGTATATTTCTGGATTGTAACGGAAAGTAGATGTCATGCCATTGAAGTTCACTAAGTTGCGTGTCTGTCCTCTTCGTGTGGTGTTGCTTTGTATTTTCACAGCCAGTTGCATGTCCTACTGTAATATTCATCACTGCACTCCAGCCCTCTTCAGAACGTTATTTAGATATTACTACACTCACTCCATTATAATGGTGATTCAATATTTCACTACGGAAGAATAAGAATCTTTTATTGGTTAGGAATGTCTGAGTCAACAGCTGGTTGTAGTTGTGTATATATTTTCTCTGATGTTGTCTTAATGACTATGGTAACTTAGTGTTTAACTGAATCTATTAGGGTGCAGGACTGGAGTATGAGACCTGGGACGTGATATCAGGTACTTTCCCGAGATTTTCTCGGAATTCATGTCGAAAAACCAGGGCAAACCACACTTCGTATGATCGATATAAGAGCCAGAATTCGAACCTTGGAACTCTGAACGACAACTATGAATTTATTTCTTTTCAGAACACGCAATTTATGGAGCACGGTTTGGTGATCACGGAACTCCATTTAAGCATGGCGTTGCATCCACCTAGTTATGTCAGGCTACTATTTCATATTTCCTGTCGACCTCTCTTGGCCAACTCATATTCTCTTTCAACATTGATCTACTGGCTGCGAGGTGCAGCGATAACATTCTCACGTGCAGTACCCAAGGTTGCAGGATCGAATCCTGGCGCAGTTAGTTGGCATTTGAGGGTGCGCAAATTCCGGCACTCTGGTATCTCCAAAATCCACACTAGTTAAAAGGGACGTTAAACCTATAACATTAAAACACATCAAATATCGAGGGTATTAGGGTATTCAAGGGGTACAGTATCTTTCATTTTCGTGCTTTAATTGGGTGGTTGTTTATATTTTTCTGCTGACGCCTTCTTATTTCGAGGGACCAAACATTCTTTTTCACGCTGGTATATCTGCCTATTGTAGGAGGTCTTGAAGGGCCAGAGTGTGTAGACTACCATACATGGACCATCCTGCGCAGTACTGAGTGGTCTCTACCCCCCAGGACTGACGGCTATTGAGCTTAGGACTTGGCAACCCCGAGGGATTCCTAAGCTGGGTCCATTTGCTTTTCCTTTCACCATTCACCTTCGCTTGATCCTCCCGTATTACTCTTTTCATAAGCGGCTTCGGTGGCGTAGTTGGTAGCATGCTGAACTGTTGTGCCCAAGATCGCGGGTTCAACTCCGGCCGAAGTCGTCGGATTTTTTTAAGAGCGTTAAAATCGTACAGTATGCCTTCCTTTGGAGGGGAAGTAGCTAGCAAAAGATCCTTCCACAGACTAAACTTGTGTGAAGCTAAATTTCTAGGTTAGATTTCGTTGGAACGCTCTATCAAAGTTCCAACGTTCACCACTAGGTATCATTGACATCTGGTAGCGAAACTTGGAACTACTTGAAATTGAACGGAACCTGTAGCTCACCCTATGGGTGTCCGCTTGAAGCAGTTACAGCCTCTAGCGAGCTTCGGACACTCCCGGCACTAAAAGCCATACGATATATAATACCCTTTCTTATCTGTGCTTCATGGCTCTATGTCCTTTCAAGTCCCTCAGCCCTCAGTGTTCGAGGCCTCAAGGCACTTCTTTTCGCTCTTTCTTATATCGTTTATTCTTTTTGCCCCATTTTTAAGTGTTGCCATATTGGCAATTAATATTGTAACTTCCAGTCGGCCAACACAATATAAATCTAACCATTCCAGGTGTTCCGATTTTAATTGTGAATAGTAAAGCTATGTGGTGGTGGTAAGCATTCCTGGCTGTCACTCTTAAGGCCTGGATTCGATTCCCAGCTTAGAAAGGAATTTAATTTTAGTCTGTCGGTTGGAACGGAGCACACTCAATCTCTTGAGGGAGAATTGAGGAGAGTGGGTTCAAATCCCCCCTCAACCATCTTAGAGGGGATTTTTTGCAAGGCTTCTCTCTTCTTCTCTCGACTGGCTGCGTGGTACAGCGGTAAAGTTCTCGCCTACTGTGTCCGAGGTTGCAGGATCGAATCCTGGCACATTCAGTTGACATTTGAGGGTGTGCTAATGTGAGGAAGCCGTGTCAGTACATTTACAGGCACATTTAGGATCCCCTTCGGGGCAGAATTCCGGCACCCTGGCGTCTCTAAATGTCACAGTTGCTAAAAGGGACGTAAAACCAACAACATTATTATTCTATTAGGTCAGAATGAAAATCCCAAAATCCATCTCCAGGTTCTAAAAATAACTCATATAAACCAAGTAGGAACACTGGAAAGATCCGATGGAACATTTACTCAGGGAGGGAGGTACACGCTAGAGATGCTGATGGCGTGTCATTTTCCTGAGGCTGAGGAGATGACAGAGGAAGAAGAGATTGGAACAGAGGCCAAAGCTCGAGGAGCAGACTGGAACTGTACCAAAACACTAGTAAAACCCAATCAAGTGATATGGCAATCGACACGTTTCAACCCATAAAGGCTCCGGGGCCAGATGAGATACTTCTGATACATCTTCAGGAAGGACGGGAGATACTCGTTGAGGCCTTGACGAACCTATTCAGAGCCAGTCTAGCTCTAGGGTACGTGCCGAAATCATGGTCTGAGGCTAAAGCGGTATTTATACCGAAGCCTGGTAGAGCGAATTATGCTTAAGCCAAAGCCTACATACCATTATGCTTAAATTCCTTCATGCTAAAAGCAATGGAGAAAATTATGAATATATACATACGAAGAACATTGCAACTGAACTCAATGATACATGGAAATCAGTTTGCATATAGACCAGGCAGATCCACTGAAGCAGCACTCCATCAATTGGTTTGCACAATAGAGGAAAGCCTAGAATATAAAGAAATAGCACTGGTGACATTTCTAGACATAGAAGGGGCCTTCAGTAATACAACCTATGACTCAGTGATCAAAGCAGTAGAAGAGAGCAAGGTCAGCAGAACCGTCGTAAAATGGATTAAATCTATGTTCGATGGAAGAAGGATAACAGCAACCCTGTTTGATGAGACGCTAACGGTTAGGGCCACTCGAGGCTGTGATCATGGAGGAGTGTTATCTACTCTGCTGTGGAACCTTGTAGTGGACAAAATCATAGCCATGCTCAACGAACAGGGTATGTATACACATGGATATGCAGACGACCTAGTGATTGTAGTACGAGGTAAGGTGATGAGTGTCATACAGGACCTCATGCAGAGATCACTTAACCTTGTAGAATACTGGTGTCGGGAAGAACAACTTACCGTTAACCCGAATAAGATATCTCTGGTCCCTTTTACAAGAAAGAAAAAATAGAGGGAAAGAGAACACTGAAGCTCTTTGGGCAAGGAATCTATATGGAAGAACAGGTAATATATCTTGGAGTAGTGCTAGTCAAAAAGCTAACCTGGAATCCGCATATAGAAAGGAACATAACCCGGGTCAAGAACTTACTCTATGCGTGTAAGAGAGCATTTGGGACAACATGGGGTCTAAATCCGTCGGTGGTAATGTGGATATACACAATGATCATTAGACCACTGATGACCTATGCTTCAATCATTTGGTGGGAGAAAGCAAAACAAGGAAATGCCGGCAGCAGATTAAATAGTCTGCAGAGAATGGCATGTGTAGCTATAACTGGAGCTATGAAAACTGCGCCACCAGAAGCCTTGAATACAATACTGGATCTCCCATCTCTATGCAACTTCATAGAGGGACAGGCTAGAATGAGTTCATATAGATTGGAACAAACAGAATTCTGGAAAGCACAAAGGCCCAATCTTGGATACTGTAAAATTAACAGAGTTATAACAGGGGAAGTGCTATACATGCCTTCTGATTACATGATACCAAAGTATAACTTTGAGAAACCATTTGAGACCCAAATAATAAAAAAGGAAGACTGGGATATCAACAAGTGGAAGACCGATAGAGAGGATATTGTGTGGTGGACTGATGGCTCAAAAACTGTAAGTGGAATAGGAGAGGGGATCAACGGGGAAAGACATGAGAGGTCAATTCAAATGAGCCTGGGCAGACACACTACTGTCTTTCAAGCGGAGGTGCTAGCTATCACCACGTGTCTTGAAGAAAACCTGAAAATGAAATATAAAGATAAGAACATTTTCATTTTTACGGATAGCCAAGCAGCCATTAAGGCACTAGAGGCTGTCCGGATAACATCCAAAATAGTATGGTATTGCCACTCAGTTCTCCAGAAGCTCTCAGAGTACAGCACAGTTAAAATAATATGGGTACCAGGGCATGCAGGTATAGAAGGTAATGAAAGGGCAGATGAACTGGCCAGAAAAGGAGCAGAGATACATTTTGTAGGCCCAGAACCTGTATGTGGGATCTCTTACAGACAAGCCCGACACGTAATAGGTAAATGGGTATAAAGGAAGCAAATAGAAAACTGGAAAAAGACTCCAGGTTGCAGACTTGCAAAGGAACTGATAAAAGGACCAAACAAGAAGCGCACTAAAGAACTTCTACAGCTTAGCAGAGGAAATATAAGATGGGTAGTGAGACTATTGATAGGACACTGCCATCCTAAAAAACACCTACATAGAATTAGAGTAATAAGAGACGATATATGTAGGAAATGCAATGAAGCAGAAGAATCAGCTGAACACATACTTTTTGAATGTGAGGCGCTGGGAAGAATTAGAATCTCCACACTGGGGCTACCGGGTGAATAAAGAGAGAAAATCCTAGAGCACCCAATAAGATTGATCTGCAGCTTTGTGAAGGGAGCAGAGATATCCAGGTGGGAATGAAGGAAACACATGGTAGCAAAAGATCTTGGAGGTCGACGCTAAACAGGAACTTGGAAACGAGAGGCCCCATGAATAAAAGAAGAGGAAGAAGAAGATTATTATATTATTTTCTAGGCAAATGCCGAGAAGGTTCCTAAATTAAGGCCCTGGCCACCTCCTTTCAAATTCTAGTCTCAATTAGAAATTCAAACACTATCGCAGACATCACAATGACAAGTATTTTCAGACAGTTGGCACATACTCCCAAGCACAGGGAGCCAAGTGACTCTGATGCCGCAAAGCCTCGAAATGTATCAAGAACAACTACAACTAAATACACAATTAATGCGTTTGTAAAGCAGGTGAAATAGAGCGGAAAGGGATATATAGTGTTGACATTATATAATTTCGTGTTCGTGCCAACACGGTGGTATACAAGCAAGGTGTTACTGCAATTACTGTGCTTGTAACTCATACTCGCTGCACTAGATAGCAGCAAAACACGAACCACTGTACATCGGACTAGACAAGAGAGATATACACAATGTTCTAGTTCTTGCTTACAATTCACGTACACATAGAAACGAGATCTCCCGTTTTATGCTGACATTTTGCAAGCGCACCCCGCAGCACAGCCGTGTGCGTTGAATCGTGCACCACAACTGCGACGGGGAACTGTAGAAGTCAAGATACAGCGGCCATACTGAGTGTGGTGGTTTTGGGCTAGGAGTCTATCTGGAATTTAAAAAGAAATAAATCAGTATGCCTTCCTTTGGAGGGGATGTAAAGCCGGCGGTCGGAGGGGATGTAAAGCCGGCGGTCCCATGTCATAGACTTATGGCATGTAAAAGAACCTTCCACTAATTACACCTGTGTGAAGCCAAATTATAGGTTAAACTTAAAACAACGCTCTTAGGTTCCAACGTTCGTCGTCAGGAGTCGACTACGGTGGCGTCTAGTAGCCAAGTTCTGAACTAGTAGTCGTTGACGGTGGCTTTTGGCGGCAAATGTAGGAACTAGGGGAGAAGGGGGCATGTTGTTACAATTTCCTAATTTTATTTTTTAATTATTCTCTCCTGGAAGATATTTTCCAGTAATGGCAGTGGTAATGAAGTATCAGTATTTGGCTTTGCATATGAGAAATTTGAAGTCTGCAAAGGAAATATTTTCGGCATAAATAATTTTTCTTGGTAATGTGGTGTCTTGTAACAACATGCCCCGCAACGGAGCTAGTTGTTACATGCCATGGGTAAGTTGTTACAATCCATTTTATAGTAAAATGGGACCTAGTTGTATCTGAATTATTGTATTTTTAATTCGAAATAGCATAATAATCAATCTTGAAACACATTTACCATATTCAATAATTCTGAATTTATTTGTCCACTGTCATCAAGTCCAATTTCCAATATATATATTGAACCCTTGCAAAGAAGCTTATGAGACTCAGTTTCGGGGGGTGTGACAGTCCATTTCGTAAGTTGTTGTTAAAGCGCTTCATTGACATGCAGGGTAACATTTAACAAAATAACATGCAGGAAGAAGTGAAGCCAGGGTTAAAACAAATGAATTTAATGACAGATCAGCTATTTACAAAATGAAATAAACAAACAAAACTCCCAAAATGACTCCCACTGAATAAAATTACTTGCCACAAACTAGGCCTAATCTCAGGAGAGATTATTAATCGGACCAAATGTCCCACAATCCACAGTGACAATGTATACGTGTGCGCTGTTCTACATGCTTAACGATGAGTACAAATTAATGCATGATTCGTCATCATCCGGATAAACTTTCAGAAGACGAATCTGCATTGCTTAGAGCTGGACAGACGCGGGGAACAACTATACACAACTTAAAACTAAACCGACACTTCCTATACTAAATAAACAACAAATAATTTCCGCTTGAAATTGGAATCAAGAAACTGCCGTAGCAAAACATTACTGCCTAAAATTAGGACTTCTCAAAAATCAACACAAGTAAGTTAACACGTGACCAACAAAAGAAACACATATGACCGCCGTCATTTTTACAAGTAAATACAACTACACCACACGGGTGTCACACAGACTAACAAACATGAACTGAGTCATAGAAATCACTAGGCTCAGAGCCATCATTTACATCATTAACACAATATTCCATCCATACGACATGCAATAATTCGTAACAAACGTGGCGAACTCCCCAATTAATTATGGTCCAAATAACCATCACAAAAGAACAAGTTTGCTAATGATAGCTTAATAGGGGTCAGTCGGACAACAGGACTGCCTAACAAAATAAGTCACCATGGCTAGACGGGCGCTAAGTGGAAATCTGCACATCTGTCAACCCACATGTCAATAACCTCGAACTCCCAAGGCACGGGATCGAGTCTCGAAGAAGCGTGCCCCAAAGCACAATATATACGTGTGTGTGTGTCAGAACAAGATATATCTCAGCATTTCACCTAGGGAATCCAAGAATCAGCATTGGACAAGGTACAGTAGCCTCCTCGGAGCGCCCTGCCTTTCCATAAAAAAAATACAACAACAGCAAATATGAGGGCGGTAGCACCATCTACCCCTCATCACGTAGAATCAAGACACACACTTGACACAAGAACACACACAGAATCACACGTATGGGTTTGACAGAAACCTGAAATAAATGACATAAATAATTTTTCCACCGGCTTGCGCTTCCGTTCTAGTCTGTGACTAACGAACCTGAAAAGGGCTCAAAAGGATCTAAAAAAATTAGAACTAAGGTGTTCTACAATTACATCTTAATTTGTTGCGCTCGGCAACCCTAATATGAGTAATAACCTGTTCAGCAAACATCTTACAATAATTACCTCCCTATCCTATCAAAAATATGAACTTTAATAAGGCACCACTTATCGAATGTAACGAGTTTCGCATCCGCATGGATAAAATCAAGTACACGCGCCGTGTACACTAAATATGACCCCAAAGAAAAATATACAACAAACAACTTTGGCCACGCGCCAACGTACATTTAAAACACTAGTGTCGGTGCACAAAAAAAATCGAAACAAGAAAAAGAATAAATGAACTATTTACAACGTTCCCCCGCCTCATCTAACTACATATTGAGTAAATCAATTTTTGTACATCACCGTATCAGCTTGCAGAACATATAACCTCCGTCCTGGCTCATTTCCCTACGGGAAATTAGCCCTCCATCGTCGACGTCGTAGAAGCGATGTATATCAATCCGTCTCCTGGCCAAACATCGGACATCTTGGCGTAGTTTCTTGGACAGAAATGTTCAATGTTAATAAAAAATTGCCAGGCTATAATCGCTGCGAGTTACTACTTTCACTCACGTAATGTCCTATGCGATTAATGATCGAAGACTTTCCCTAGCTTAGCATTCTCTTACACACGCACAATTATCACTTGAAAAATACAATACAAAATGTACATAAATTATACACTTCAAACACATCGTCACAGGCTTGAAAAACAAGTTTTAAACATGACTGTCTCGCAGTCCTTATCTCGCTAGATATCTCCACTGCTCTACGTGAACCTTGCTCGCTTTGAGCAGTAATTGGAATGTTAGTAAAGTCTTGCCCATTAAGAGCTGAAAATCGTGACGCAGACTGGCGTGAACCTTGCTCACCAGAGCTCAATACAAAAGTTGTCACTAGTATGATTAATAAGAGCGGTAAATCACGACGCAGACTGGCCTGACCCTTGCTCACCAGAGCTCAAAACAGTTGTCTTCGAAACAGCTTCTCCTCGATCAATTTATTGGAAACTGACAGAATGAGGTGGAGTGGGGAGAATTAAGAAAAATATTCTAGAGTTTTCATCTCACAAACATGGGACTTGTATCAATCTTCATCATTTTATTCAAACGTCTCAACGCACTTATGCGGAATTATTTCGGATCGGCGGTTCTTTAGATATGCGTTTCCGCGCCTTTTTTTTACTGGGTACGCCACCCATCGCGTGGTTTTGGCGTGGTCTCATCTGATTGGGTGATTCAATCGTAGGTCGGTTGAAACTCACTCGTGACCATCCCCTAATGACTCCAATTTTAGTGCGCGTTGTTACACAATTTGTCCTTGAACTCGGCTTACCCGGTCGTCTTCAAGAATAACTACCAAGCCTGCCTCTGTGGTAATCATTGCAACACACCACCTTGCCTTCCCCTTTGTCAATTTCTACATGTACTGCCTGGGCACCAGTAATAATAATAATAAATCATGAATACTTATTCATCGCAGATTAATAAGGGTTCATTTATCCTCAGCAAGGTTTTGTAATTCGAAGCAAGTGATTGATTTGGATTTTAAAAGACAATATCCACAGTAGTAACGATAACATCTCTTAAGTACCTCACTCAACTGCTTGAGTGTACCTTCCACTGACCCAATTAGTGTGCGCACTCCATGCCTGAATGTCATTCATACGTCTCGCTAGACCTCCCCTCTTTCTCACATGATTACCACTCCTGCCGGAACAGCTGTCTTGTTTACAAACAAAGCACGCTCTCTCCAGGCGCTACACGGCCACGTACATTTGAGTGTTGGCTCTCAAAATAAATTCTGCAAAAATGATTCTGCACTCATAGTCCTGATTATTCATCAAATGGTTTTCTTCTGTAATACGGCTTGAGATTCGCGCTATTGAAGACAGATTTAGCGCCAGTGCCCAATTCTTCATGTCTGTAGGCATTGTTACCCAAATTCTTAATGATGCGGAACGGGCCAATAAATTTTGGACATAATTTTGCAAATACTTTATTTTTGGGATCAGATATCGGTGGTCTTCGAACAAGCACTAGCTCCTGTTCCTGTAATTCACGGTGAAATTTCTTTCCTCGGTACCTCCTCAATCTTCGGTCCGCTTGGTTCCTCATGTGCTTTCTTGTTCGCTGAATTCGCAACTCATGTGCTAATAATGGACCCCTTGGGCATGGAATAATCTTGTCCCAAGATCTCTCAGGCAACCTGTTGTGGTGTACAACTAGTGGGACTTGACCCGTCGACTCGTGCTTAGTAGTGTTCATGCACATCTCAATATCTCCTACTTTGTCAACCAACTTATTATGATCATTAGGAATCATTACTCGGTAATACTTGGCAACACAGCGAATCGTTCTCTCACTCGGATTCCCACAAGGATGGCGAATGCTCGACAAAACATGTTTTATCCCTAGGCTCTCTAGACCTTGCCTAAAACCATTGCTCGTAAAATAAGTACCATGGTCCGATAAAATAAATTCCGGCTTCCCAAGCATCGGAATGACTTTGTTCTGAATTCTGCTGAGGACTTGCTTTGATGTCGTCTTCTGGATTGTACATAATACTGCCATCTTGGAAAACACATCGACACACACAAGAAGGTGTCGGCATCCTCGTTTTCCCTTAACCAGAGGGCCAAAACAGTCAATAGCGACCAGCTCGCATGGTTTTTGAGGTAATAATGGTTTTGGAGGTTGTTTCAAAATTAAGTTATTTGGTTAAGTGCGCTGACACGCGTCACAAGTTCTTATTACTTCCACAATGGTATATCGCATCTTAGGCCACGTAAAAGTTTCCCCTATTGTCGCTTCTGTTTTGTCTGTGCCGATATGTGCTAGGCTCTCGTGAACATGCCACGTCAATCCTCTCTGTAATGATGCTGGAACTAGAATTCGCAGTTTGGTGTGATCCTCATCCACGTACTTATGCAAAAGGTTATTCAAGTAGTGAAATTTCGCTTCCTTGGCACGGGCTTCTCGATATTCAGGTGAATCTGGTTGTAGTTCCTTCCTGTAAAATTTGATCATCATCATCATCCATGGGTCTTCTTATTGTTCCTTCTGAATTTCCTTTAGTTTGTCCAAAAACTCACGAGCCTTAGGTGTTAGTGCTATATGGTGAACTCCCGCTGCTATCTCGTTCTCATCTTCGGGATTCCTGCTTAAAGCATCTGGTATGATGTTCATCCTTCCAGGGCAACGCTCTATAGTAATGTCGAACTGCTGTATGTAGATGGACCAACGCGTAACTCTCTCACTTGCCATCGTCGTCTTGAATAGGAATGTCAGTGCATGGTGGTCAGTTCTGACAACAATGGAATAACCGAAAATCATCTTGCGCCATTGTTGAAGTGAATACGAAATCGCCAGCAACTCAAGCTCCGTCACAGTGTAGTTCCTCTCGTGCTTCCTCAATTTACGACTCGTAAATGCCAAATATGACCTTTTCTTGGGTTCATCAGCGTCCTCTTGGTACAGCATGGCACCGATCCTAATCAATGAAGCGTCTGCTTGAATTATAAATTTCTTCTCGAAGTCTGGATACCCTAGCTTCACACAGTTCTCCAGTAAGTCTTCCGTAGCTCTAAAGGACCTGTCGCACTCCTCGTTCCACGACCATCGATTTGATTTCTTTAGCATTTATTGCATTGGTGCTACTGTTTCCGTGTATCCAGGACAATTCTCCTTGAAGAAACCTGTCACTCCCAAAAACGCTCTTACATGTTTTACTTTAGTTGGTGTGGGGAATTTCTTGATTGCATAAATTTTCGCCGGATTAGGCCTCACGCCTTGAACATCAATTATGTGACCCAAATACAGAATCTCGATCTGGAAAAAGTGCGATTTCTTTAAATTAATTTTGAAATTCATGGTTCTCAAGTTATCCAGAAGTTTGTTTAGGTTTACCAAGTGTTCCTCCATTGTTTCTGATGCAATCAGTATGTCATCAACATATCTCGTAGTGAAGCTCTTGACCTCCTCAGTCAGATTCCTGTCTAGTGGACTTTCTTCCATGTTTAAACCCACATGATTCAACCCCTCAACTTGTTTGAAACTCATAGTGCTATTATGTAAGTCAATTATAGCATGAAAATCACAGATAAATTTGGCTCCCAAAATGACGTTATAATTCATCTTCGGTATCACGATGAAAGTTTGCGAAAATGTGTGGTTTAATATCTCCAGGTCTAAATATGCTTGGTGCTTGCAAACTATGGTCTTGTCAGGAATGACCCCTCTGACTTTCATTAATGGTACAGGCATAATTGGAACGGTTTGTTTACTTCCGATTTCTTTCAACAATACTTCCGTGCCTAAGCTCACCTGGCTACCTGTGTCAATGAGGCATCTTACTCTAATACCTCCAATACGTGCATAAATAATCGGTAATTGTCTGATGACATTTCCTCGGTCCTTCATCACATCCTCCAGGCAATCGTCCGGGAATGCTACCCACTCTTCTATGTTTGCAACAATCAACTCCTCCCGCTCCCTGGTGTCCTCCGTTCTCAGGCTATCTGGTTTTGGTTCATTCGAGGTTTTTTTTATCCTGGGACCCATTCGTTGAGTTCCGTCGGTTGTCATCGCGCCTCTCCTGCTGTCGTAATAAGCTTTCTGCCCCCGCTCCTTGGTGATTATCCGGGCTCTGCCTATTCGCCATCGCACGCCCCCACTTCTCTTTCTCCATCTCTTCGGCATTTAACTCATCCAAATACTTCTGTGATTCGACGTACCGCTCATTCCAATCATTGCGATAGTCTCCCAGATTATCTTGGCGATAGATCCTCGTATTGTTCCACCTGCCATCTCCGTTCCTTTGGTAAGGTCTACCCTGCCTTGGGTTTCCCCTCCAGTTGGTATACTCTCGCTGGTACGTCCATTGATTGTGCTGGTTCTGATTATTATGATTATAATTATCTCGGCGATTCTGGAAGTTCCTATTATTTTGATTGAATTGGTTTCGGCCATCATACTCTTGCCGTCTTGGTGTAAATATCGTTCCGGTAGATTGCGTTTTTGTTTGGTACTCTGGTTGTGATTGGTTTGGTGTCCTTGAACCACTTCAGCTGTGTTTACACACTCCATGTTCCTTCTCCCTGTCTGCGGACTAACCATACTCGTCTCATCTAGATGGCGGAGTAACTCTTCAGCCTGAACTGCGGTCTTAATTTTACCGGCCACTAACAACTGCTGAATATTCATAGGAAGCTGCTTACCAATGGTTAAAACCATGTTTTCCTCAGTAGGGGGGTCGTCAAAATCCCGGAATTTAACCAGCTGTTGGCTAAAGAATTCGGAAAATCTGGTGAGATGTGTGCTGTGATATTTCCTAGTGTATAAATCCATTCTCAACCCCTGCTGCAAAGAAGGACTCCAGAACTTTCTGAAGAACGCCTCTCTAAACTGTGCCATGTCGGTAAATGTGTATTTAAAACTCTGGAACCAGATTAAGTTTGGGCCCACCAAAAACTTTTCCACAAGTTGCAACTGTTTTGCGGGACTGACATGTTGATCGTTAAAGTAGTCATCCAGCTGACGTAAAAATGCTTTGGGAGTGGATCCTGTGTTCTCCCTGAATTTATCGGGTTTGAAATCATTCCCCCTAATTACCTGTATCACTTCGGCAGGTGCCAAGCCGGGTTGTGGTGTTGACGTCTCCCCTCTGTAATGTTGGAACGTGTCGCTCGTTATCTTAGGACTTTGACCTCGGCTCGTATCCTCAGCCAACTTCAAGCCCACCGGACTTCCAATGCTTCCCTGTTTGCCTACTGTGTTTTCTGCAGAGAATAAAGTTGCGTTTTCTAATGACCTTATCTCATTCTTAATTATGAGATCTGTGTGTTCTTGGAGTTTGGACTTCATGTTTTCCTCCAAAGCCTGCATTCTAGAATTGTATTCACCTAGCCACTTTAAAATCGTCAGCCTATCTTCTTTAGTTTCGTTCACCTGCTGCTCCCAATCTTTCCGGATCCTGTTCTTCAAACTGCTAATTTTTTCTTCGCTCCTTTCCTGATTCTTCTCTAGCTCTTCTCGTATTTGCTCTTGTATTTGCTCTTGTGTTTTAACTAGTTGTTCTCCGACCTCTTCTCGTATTACCTGCTGGGTTTTAATTAATTGGTCTTCTAAGTTTTCCTGATTTTTATTTAGCTGGTCTTCTAGGTTTTCACGCAAGTGCATACGTTCTTTCTCTGTTTTGATTTTGGGCTTATCGATTTCCTTTATTAATTCGAGTACGTTACTATCGACTGAATTAATCTGTTCCTGTAGTTTATCTTGTGTACTTTTTATTCCAGCCGTGTTGTTAACGCATGCTGCCTCAATTTGTTTTAACTTTTCGGCTACCATTTCATCGAATTGTATAAGTTTATTGTCAAATTTAGACTCAAACTTCTTAATTTCTCCTAATTGTTTTGCGTTATTTTCCGCTACCTCATCTGCCAGTTTCTCTACTTCCCTAGTACTTTGGTTTATGTCATGGGTGATCTTTTCTAACTGTTCTGTTTGTACTGTTTGTGTTATTGCCTGTTCTGATAGTTTATGGTTTAGTCCATTTAATTGTTTATCGGTATCTAATTTCTCGACCTGCAATTGGGTAGTTATGTTACCGCTCATGTCTTGTAACTGTCTTTCACTGTGCTCCCGTAATTCGTATAACTGTTTGTCACAGTGTCCACGCTGAATTTCTAACTGTTCTTCCGTTTTCACGGACATTTGCTCTAACTGTTCTTCCGTTTTCGCGGACATCTGCATAGACATCTGCTCTAACAATACCTTGATCTCTTCGATGCTAGCCATCGCACAATACACAAATATAACCAGAGAAAAACAGGGTCATGCACCGGGATTTCAGTCATACACACGTACACATGTCATGATATTTAAATACTACTGATTCTAATTTAATAAAAATTTCAGTAATCAAAATTTACTGAATAATGACTCTTATTTCCAAACAGCAAAATAACTCCCTTGTGATCTGCTTTTAAATTCCTAACCAACAGAATTTACGAACAACACTAATTAACCGAAGTTAATTAGATGTAAAATATAAGGCAGCACCTTCCTGCTTTGACTGAGTTCAATAATATGCAAATTTTCTAATTTTAATGCCGGGCGCCAGAACAAGTTAATAACAAATACAATAGCAACTTCTAACCTTGTTCAATATTTCTAACCTTAAGAACTCAGTGATTTTACTAATGCACATGGCGGTGCAACATCGCCTCAATTTACTGAATTTACCTTTGCCCGCTTGACCTGGCATCATTTCTCAACGAAATAAATATGAGATCAGCAACGCAACAACAACAACAATCCCCACTTGGGCAGCCATTTTTGTTTTATGAACCCTTGCAAAGAAGCTTATGAGACTCAGTTTCAGGGGGTGTAACAGTCCATTTCGTAAGTTGTTGTTAAAGCGCTTCATTGACATGCAGGGTAACATATAACAAAACAAGTAGTTCCGTGAAGAACTATACAGCCTATTTTCATATATCCTACTTATGTTAATTGCCTCTAGCAACATACACAATTTCAATTTGATTGCTGTAATAGATTCGTAGATATTGAGAACCGACTAAAATTTCGGATGGTCGCCATGTTGGATTTTATATATGTAGGTCCTAGAGTTATGTACTGTTACATGAAGATTATTGTGTACGTGTAGTATTCAAACTACAATCGCATAATTAGGACACAAGAAGTAACAAGGAGATTTTAAAATTTCGCACAGCTGCCATCTTGAGGTTATGGAAACAATTGAAATAAATTAGATGCCAGTGGATTACCATTCGTATAAGGATTTACTGTACCAAGTTTCACTGCACGCAGATGGTTAAATTGCGAGAAACGTCCATGTGAATATTTAAAATTCGCAACGCCGCCATGTTGGATTTGTGATCACCAGGTTATTTAAAGTCCTATAGGTGAACTTAAGTTCATAGCCCCTAAGAACATTAAAATATGCAGTTTGATTGCTAAAATAGATTCGTAGATATTCAGTATCGTCTAAATATTTCGGATGGTCGCCATGTTGGATTGTTAAATGTATAGGCCATAGAGTCATGTACCATTAAAGGAAAATTATTGCGTAGGTTCAATATTCAAACTGTCAATTCGATCGCATGACTACATCACAAGAAATAAAAACTTAATTTTAAAATTCGCACATCCGCCATCTTGAGGTTATGTAAACAATTGAACTAAATTAGATACCATTGCATTGCAATGTGTATAAATATTTCGTGTACCCGATTTCTGTGCGTTTGGAACATTAAATCGCGAGTAAGGTCTATTTAAAATTTTCAACTTCGCTTGGCTGCCATGTTCGTTTTGTAGTTAACCGGTTTCTGAAAGTCTCATAGATGGACTTCCGTAGTGCCCTTTATCTTCGTAAAAGATTTCAGGGAGATACTGCTAATAGTTTCACAGATATGGAATGCCGGTGAAATATTTCGCACATCCGCCATCTTGTGGTTATGTAAACAATTGAACGAAGTTAGATGTCGGTGCATTGCAATGTATATAAACATATACTGTACGAAGTTTTATTGCGTTTGGTTGGTTAAATCGCGAAAAACGTCTATTTAAAAGTCGCAAATTCGCTTGGCCGCCATGTTCGTTTTGTTGTTACCAGATTTTCAAAGGTCACATAAATGAACTTATAGTTGTTCCCTTTATCACCATACAAAATGTCAGGGTAATATCGGTAATAGTTTCGGAGATATTGAATGCTGGTGAAATATTTCGCACAGCTGCCATTTTGGATTGGTGAGACGTAACAAAATTTGAAGGGCGCGGTCGGGGTCGCAGGGAATAGTGCCATGAACTTACCGAGTTTCATTGAAATCGCTCCAGCCGTTTAGATTTTATTAGGGGGGACACACACACGAATCACACACACACACGCACACACACACGGACAAAAGGTGATCTCATAAGCCTATTTTTACAAAATTGAAAATAGGCTAATAACATGCAGGAAGAAGTGAAGCCAGGGTTAAGACAAATGAATTTAATGACAGATCAGCTATTTACAAAATGAAATAAACAAACAAAACTCCCAAAATGACTCCCACTGAATAAAATTACTTGCCACAAACTAGGCCTAATCTCAGGAGAGATTATTAATCGGACCAAATGTCCCACAATCCACAATGACAATGTATACGTGTGCGCTGTTCTACATTTGTAACGATGAGTACAAATGAATGCATGATTAGTCATCATCCGGATAAACTTTCAGGAGACGAATCTGCATTGCTTAGAGCTGGACAGACGCGGGGAACAACTATACACAACTTAAAACTAAACCGACACTTCCTATACTAAATAAACAACAAATAATTTCCGCTTGAAATTGGAATCAAGAAACTGCCGTAGCAAAACATTACTGCCTAAAATTAGGACTTCTCAAAAATCAACACAAGTAAGTTAACACGTGACCAACAAAAGAAACACATATGACCGCCGTCATTTTTACAAGTAAATACAACTACACCACACGGGTGTCACACAGACTAACAAACATGAACTGAATCATAGAAATCACTAGGCTCAGAGCCATCATTTACTTCATTAACACAATATTCCATCCATACGACATGCAATAATTCGTAACAAACGTGGCGAACTCCCCAATTAATTATGGTCCAAATAACCATCACAAAAGAACAAGTTTGCTAATGATAGTTTAACAGGGGTCAGTCGGACAACAGGACTGCCTAACAAAATAAGTCACCAAGGCTAGACGGGCGCTAAGTGGAAATCTGCACATCTGTCAACCCACATGTCAATAACCTCGAACTCCCAAGGCACGGGATCGAGTCTCGAAGAAGCGTGCCCCAAAGCACAATATATACGTGTGTGTGTGTCAGAACAAGATATATCTCAGCATTTCACCTAGGGAATCCAAGAATCAGCATTGGACAAGGTACAGTAGCTTCCTCGGAGCGCCCTGCCTTTCCATAAAAAAAATACAACAACAGCAAATATGAGGGCGGTAGCACCATCTACCCCTCATCACGTAGAATCAAAACACACACTTGACACAAGAACACACACAGAATCACACGTATGGGTTTGACAGAAACCTGAAATAAATGACATAAATAATTTTTCCACCAGCTTGCGCTTCCGTTCTAGTCTGTGACTAACGAACCTGAAAAGGACTCAAAAAAATCTAAAAAAAAAATTAGAACTAAGGTGTTCTACAATTACATCTTAATTTGTTGTGCTCGGCAACCCTAATATGAGTAATAACCTGTTCAGCAAACATCTTACAATAATTACCTCCCTATCCTATCAAAAATATGAACTTTAATAAAGCACCACTTATCGAATGTAACGAGTTTCGCATCCGCATGGATAAAATCAAGTACACGCGCCGTGTACACTAAATATGACTCCAAAGAAAAATATACAACAAACAACTTTGGCCACGCGCCAACGTACATTTAAATCACTAGTGTCGGTGCACAAAAAAAATCTAAACAAGGAAAAGAATAAATGAACTATTTACAACGTTCCCCCGCCTCATCTAACTACATATTGAGTAAATCAATTTTTGTACATCACCGTATCAGCTTGCAGAACATATAACCTCCGTCCCGGCTCATTTCCCTACGGGAAATTAGCCCTCCATCGTCGACGTCGTAGAAGCGATGTACATCAATCCGTCTCCTTCCAAACGTCGGACATCTTGGCGTAGTTTCTTGGACAGAAATGTTCAATGTTAATAAAAATTGCCTGGCTATAATCGCTGCGAGTTACTACTTTCACTCACGTAATGTCTTATGCGATTAATGATCGAAGACTTTCCCTAGCTTAGCATTCGCTTACACACGCACAATTATCACTTGAAAAATACAATACAAAATTTACATAAATTATACACTTCAAACACATCGTCACAGGCTTGAAAAACAAGTTTTAAACATGACTGTCTCGCAGTCCTTATCTCGCTAGATATCTCCACTGTTCTACGTGAACCTTGCTCGCTTTGAGCAGTAATTGGAATGTTAGTAAAGTCTTGCCCATTAAGAGCTGGAAATCGTGACGCAGACTGGCGTGAACCTTGCTCACCAGAGCTCAATACAAAAGTTGTCACTAGTATGATTAATAAGAGCGGTAAGTCACGACGCAGACTGACGTGACCCTTGCTCACCAGAGCTCAAAACAGTTGTCTTCGAAACAGCTTCTCCTCGATCAATTTATTGGAAACTGATAGAATGAGGTGGAGTGAGGAGAATTAAGAAAAATATTCTAGAGTTTTCATCTCACAAACATGGGACTAGTATCAATCTTCATCATTTTATTCAAACGTCTCAACGCACATATGCGGAATTATTTCGGATCGGCGGTTCTTTAGATATGCGTTTCCGCGCCTTTTTTTACAGGGTACGCCACCCATCGCGTGGTTTTGGCGTGGTCTCATCTGATTGGGTGATTCAATCCTAGGTCGGTTGAAACTCACTCGTGACCATCCCCTAATGACTCCAATTTTAGTGCGCGTTGTTACACAATTTGTCCTTGAACTCGGCTTACCCGGTCGTCTTCAAGAATAACTACCAAGCCTGCCTCTGTGGTAATCATTGCAACACACCACCTTGCCTTCCCCTTTGTCAATTTCTACATGTACTGCCTGGGCACCAGTAATAATAATAATAAATCATGAATACTTATTCATCGCAGATTAATAAGGGTTTAATATAAAGAAGGGATCATTTGAGGTACTTGCAGCTTGTGACCGTTTCTCACAGCTTCTACACTGGTATCATTTTTCACCTGACTTGGGAAGTGACCCTGTTTTCAGGCACACAAGACAAACAATCTTCATATTTACTGATTGACCTGTAGTTCTTTTGTTTGCCAGAGATAACACCCTTTCTTCTCTTATTGCCAGTCTGTTTCTTCTTAATCCTAACTTTGGAAGAGAGCCTTCTTTTCCCGTCCTTACGTTTAATCTTCCGAGCTTCTCTTTCCAGCAGTTCCATTTCTTGCATACCGGGTGAGTTAGCCGTGGTCGTTACGGCATGGCTGCTGGCAGTCGCTCATGTCCGGGAGGCGAGAAGGTTCGAATCCCCCCACCGGCAACCTTGAAGATGGTCTTCTGTGGTTTCCCATCTTCCTTCCTGGCAAATGCCGGGGTTGGTACCTAACTATAGGCCACAGCCGCCACCTTCCAACTCCTCGTCCTTACATTCAAACATTCCTCCCCAGACAACACTCCACACGTGACGGTCCTTGTAGCTCACATTGGGTGTCGGTCTAGTAGCAGCTACAAACTGGCGAGCCGAACATGTCCTTGGACACTCCCGGCACTAAAAGCCATACGCTAAAAAAACTTGCTTCTGTAGGACATTTTTATAGGGGTGCTAGTCAAGATGGCAGGTTTCAGTTTTCTTCGCCAAAAAACATCTTTATGTTCTCCAGCTTTTAGAAAAGGACGCACTTCTCCTTTATCTTTCACAGTGTCATCCGTGCCGGCATAATTATTCGACATGCCTGATGTGGAGGATTTGTCTACTGTTGACGTGTTTGAACTGGAGGGTTGGCCTATTCTAATTTCTCCAGACATTGGTGCACTTCCATGTATAGTACAATTTTAATCCTGATGTAGAAGTTGACGATCGGTAGACAATCTGTCTACTCAAGCTTGTAGCTTCTGGGGTACTATTGGACAATGTGCGTTACCATTTGAAGAACCCCTTCATCCAGTCGCAGTAGGCCCTTCTAGCATCATTCCAATTACCTGCAACCTTCGTCCCGATTATGATTGCATATTCATACGCAAGGCATTTTGTTACAATGTCGTTGTTAGCCCATAATATATCCTTGACGAGTGCTGACAGTATTCAACTAATTCTAATTCCTCAGCACCGGAAAAAATGATGTGACTTAGTGTAACCCATTTAATTATTGGTTCCCTATTTTATATAGCAGTAAAGAGTCATGCTTATCCCATGTTTTCCGTTTGTAAGTTCGCACCATGTTTCCTAGCAGATAAACAAATAATAATCAGTCTAACTGATAGAGGAATAATACATTTAACTATCAAATACGTTAATAAGTTAACAATTAGCAATTAAATAATATTGAGATTCCACGGGGTATGTTGTTACAGTGTAACGACATGCCCCCAGCTTACTGTAACAACTTGCCCCACCGGCCGACATTTTGTGTTCCACGTCAATACTTCGGCATAGAGTTGTCCAGCTAACTTCTTTCACAAGCAATTCTTTCATAGGATATCAAACTACATTCTCAGAGACATGTAAATACTTACCTTCAACACAGAAGAAGAGTGATGGGTTCGAAGTCGAATACTTATTTTTACTTTTCATATTAAAAATCACTCAAACCTTCATAACTCTCTTCTAATATTCACAACGGTATCCTTGTCTCCACAGCATCTGCAGAGAGAGGTCCCACGCTTATGCAGATGCTCGTTACGTGCTGTAGCCCAACGGATGATTTTAAAACTAACTTGTAACAACATGCCCCCTTCTCCCCTACTTGAAAAATTCAATGTCTACAGTCCTTACTTGAATTAAAAAACAGATAACACATACTAGTACAGTCATCACAATTAACACCGGTTATCAGACAGATTCTACACATATTCAAAGTACACGGGGTTACATGACGGCGTTGTCGCAGCCCCTAAACTGAGGAACCACTATCTGGAATTAGCGTCATAAATATTTTGACAGCTTGGTAACCATGGCAACCAGTTTTTGCCATCTATGTATACTAGGTCAGTAGCGTCAACTATATGTTGCTACCACGCAAAGTCTTTGGTACATGTTGTTCGTCCATCTATAAATGCTAGGTCAGTGGCTTCAGGTGTACGCTGCTATACGAACGCAAGCTCTCAGTTACGTGTTGAATGTTAATCTATATATACTAGGTCAGTAGCATCTCCATATATATAACAAGTAGTTCCGTGAAGAACTATACAGCCTATTTTCATTTATCCTACTTATGTTAATTGCCTCTATCTACATACAAAATTTCAGTTTGATTGCTGTAATAGATTCGTAGATAATGAGAACCGACTAAATATTTCGGATGATCGCCATGTTGGATTTTATATATGTAGGTCCTAGAGTTATGTACTGTTATATGAAGATTATTGTGTACGTGTAGCATTCAAACTTCAATCCATGATTAGGACACAAGAAATAACAAGGAGATTTTAAAATTTCGCACAGCTGCCATCTTGGGGTTATGGAAAAAATTGAAATAAATTAGATGCCAGTGGATTAACATTCGAATAAGGATTTACTGTACCAAGTTTCACTGCACTCTGATGGTTAAATTGCGAGAAACGTCCATGTGAATATTTATACTTCGCGCCTCCGCCAGGTAGGATTTGTGATCACCAGGTTATTTAAAGTCCTATAGGTGAACTTATGTTCATAGCCCCTATGAACATAAAAAATTCAGTTTGATTGCTATAATAGATTCGTAGATATTCAGAGCCGTCTAAATATTTCGGATGGTCGCCATGTTGGATTGTTAAATATATAGGCCATAGAGCCATGTACCATAAAGGAAAAATAATGCGTAGGTTCATTATTCAAACTTTCACTTCGATCGCACGATTACAACATAAGGAATAAAAACTTAATTTTAAAATTCGCAAAGTCGCCATCTTGAGGTTATGTAAACAATTGAATTAAATTAGATACCAGTGCATTACAATGCGTATACACATTTCCTGTACCAGATTTCATTGCGTTTGGAACATTAAATCGCTAGAAAGGTCGATTTAAAATTTTCAAATTTGCTTGGCCGCCATGTTCGTTTTGTAGTTAACCGATTTTTGAAAGTCTTATAGATGAACTTCCAGTAGTGCCCTTTATATCCGTACAAAATTTCAGGGTGATACCGCTAATAGTTTCAGAGATATAGAATGCCGGTGAAATATTTCGCACATCCGCCATTTTGTGATTATGTAAACAATTGAACGAAGTTAGATGCCGGTGCATTACAATGTGTATAAACATATACCGTACCAAGGTTTATTGCGTCTGGTTGGTTAAATCGCGAGAAACGTCAATTTAAGTGTCGCAAATTCGCGTGGTCGCCATGTTGGTTTTGTAGTTACCAGTTTTTCCAAAGTCACATAGGTGGACTTCTACTAGTTCCCTTTATCACCGTAAGAAATTCCAGGGTGATATCGGTAATAGTTTCGGAGATATTGAATGCAGGTTAAATATTTCGAACAGTCGCCATGTTGGATTGGTGGGACGTAACAAAATTTGAAGGGCACGGTCGGGGTCGTTCCAAATAGTGCTATGAACTTACCGAGTTTTATTGAAATCGCTCTAGCCGTTTAGACGTTATTAGGGGACACACACACATATATCTCTCTCACACACAAACCTCTCTCTCTCTCTCACACACACACACACACACACACACACACACACACACACACACACACACGGACAAAAGGTGATTGCATAAGCCTATTTTTTTTTTCAAAATTGAAAATAGGCTAAAAATGAAAGTTTGTCTGTTTTTTTTCTCCCCTTAAAACAACAATAACTAAGAGCCCGCCGATGAGCCAGCTTGGTGTCCTAGGCGAAACCCCACACAAGACTCGGCACAAACCTAGAAGAATTGCTGAGTTTTAATTCACGGGCGGGGACACCAAGAGGCCGCCGATGAGCTAGCTTGGTGTCCTAGGCGAAACCCCACACAAGACACGGCACAAACCTAGAAGAATTGCTGAGTTTTAATTCACAGGCCGTGAAAGCCAATATACCATCCTTAACTGTCTGTTTTTTCTGAATATCCACGGAAATTTGCAATATTTGCGCGTTTCAGAGTGTTTTATGACGGATGCGCGCAAAAATATTTTTTTGTCTGTCTGTCTGTCTGTCTATCTGTCTGTCTGTCTGTCTGTTGACAACTTTGTGTTCGTATAACTCGAGAACGGCTGTTTGTATCAATGTAAAACTTGATTCAGATATCAATCCAAGGCACGACTCTTATCATTGATGTATCTCTTCTCCCGACCTCTCATAAAAGGGGGTTGATTGGTTGGTTCCTTAGTATAGGGGCAGCGACAACGCCGTCAAGTAGCCCTGTGTACTTTGGGTGAGTGTAGAATCTGTCCGATAGCCGGTGTTAATTGTGATGGCTGTATTAGTTTGTGTATCTGTTTTTTAAGTCAAGGAAGGACTGCAACTTTGAATTTATCAAATAATTCCTACTTTTGCCGCCAAATGCCACCGTCAACGAATACTAGGCCTAGTTCAGAACTTAGCTACTAGACGCCACCGCAGTCGGCTTCCCCCTTAAAATACATGCTGAAATAGGCGTAGAAGGGTGAGACAAAGCTAATTTTCAGCCCCTCAATGTGAGAAACAAAACTCGAAAACCACATTTTAAGGCCCCAAAACCAACAGTTTTTGAGATATTCCTTGAGAACTAATTTTACTTTAAACTTGTGAAAGAATGCAAGCCGGTAACCATGGCAATAGAATCTCAGAAGTCCATCTATTTCCGTAAGAGGCAATGCAATTCCATTTATTACATTAATGTGAAGGTTTGCTAACGGCTATGAGGTTATAACGGATCCAATTAAGCTGTACAATTCATCAATACAGATAATGAGCTTAAGGAGGTCAAAGGGTGCTCTAGATTTTGTTTAACGCGATTTATAGGTGCGGGTATGGTACTGTACCCGAATTTTGGTATGATATATGTGCATGTCTGACATTTCGAAGAAAAAGGATTTAGTTTTGATATTCTAACATTGGAGTGGAAGAAAGAACAAGCTATTCTGAGAGCATGAATTGTCGGTCAAGGTCATGACGTGAGGCTTTGTAATACATATGGTGTCAAGCCAGGTGCAGTCGGCAACCCGCATGTCTATGAAGCGAGGCAACGTGCGAGTATGTTCTAAGTCAGGCATACCAGTATGAACGCAATTTACTCATGTTTTTTATAACAAGCGCAAGAAAGTTTATGCAGTGAAACGATAGGGAATTTACTCCGTGAGAATTATTGGGACAACACCTTCTATTTGGAATTATACTGAGATAGTCAATAATTTGTTTGGAAGGACACTCGATTTGTGGAGAAAGTCGCCATTTTCAGATCGTGTAAGGAAGAAAGAGGGAGGCTAGTCGAACTCTCTGTGACGTTGTAGCGGAGGGATATGTGATTCACGAAATTTTTCTTTCCTGGTCATGTAGAAAGGAGACAGTTCGCCTAATGACGGCAGAGAGATTGGACCGGTAAAGAGAGAAGAGTGTAATATTGCCGAAATTGAACTTATATAAGTGCGGGGGTGTTTGAGTAAACAAGCAAACGTGCGGGCATGTAAACGAAACGTCGTATCCTTCGGAAGGAAGTGTTTGAAGAGTTTTAACGGATATTTTGCCAGCAATATTGCGGAGACATGTGAACGGTGACCGAGGAATTTATACTAGAAATTGTGTATTTTCGTGAAGTGAGTGTATCGGTCAGTGGTCGGACATTTTATCATGCAAATGGGGAACCAGATAACAGTCAGTGGACTATGAAATGTAATGATATGCATGAATAAGCAAACTAATGAACTGATATTGTAAAATTTGCCATGATGACTATTTTCAATAGTGCTACAATGAACATTAACGGACTGGAAGTGGGAGAGATATTGCGAAAATATGTTAGAACAAATATAATGGATTTCTAAATTTACTGAGGGAACGTGGCAGGCGAGATGCAGAAGGCATTTGACGTAACTTAACTGGGCTCGGGATGGAGCATGAAGGTCGTGGCCACATTTTAAATGCAGCAGATAAAACGCAGATGCTTACTACAAGTTATTACGATGGATTTCGACGATTTGATTACAACACGCAGTTGCCTGCAATCCCATTCTGAGAAGATGAAGGAAGGACGGAGAGCGGAATCGAACCCGGGAACGCAGACGCAAGGAAGCGGCGATGTTCGGGAACGTGGTTCGTTGAGGAACAATTTGTTTGTTCTACACGCTGATGTCTGGGTAATTTCCTGGTGTGACGCCGTCGATCTAGGAATATCCAGGAATTGGTGCGACCCCAACATTATTCCTGTCTTCGACATGAAGGAATTTGGATATCAGTGTGACAGCAGCCTGCAGCTTAAGGTAGAAACAATCTATATTCGTAGTATTTGAATGTGAGCATGCTGTAAGAACATCTGAAGTAACATTTTCATTATCTGGCAGTAGAATTTAGGTATTTTTCTCGGGAAGTCAGTTAAATATTTTCGTCATACTTTGATATTGCTTAAAATTTATACTTAAATATTTATTTGTGGAATTTCAGTTTGGTTGGTAATTCTAAATTTACCTTCGTCATTTTTCTCATACTTCAAATGTGATTATATTTAAGGCATTTTTAGTATTTCGAATTTCAATGGTGATATTTGCAATTTTGGTGACGTCTTGTGTATTTAGAATTTCCGAAATTTTTGGAACCTACGGTTTGAATTAACTTTGTTGAATTTTCATCGGCTCTTTGGGTGACGATCGTTTGTGTTCGGTAAGCTGTTCTGAGTTTCGAGATCTGACGCAACTTCAGACGGATATCGGATTTTTGAAAAATGTGTTCAGGTGGAACATTATGTAAGAATTTAATATCAAGAAATTTTTGTTATAAATCTCAGTGGAGATATATATATATATATTAGGATGGGGATAATTTATTCATGATAATTAAATATTTGTAAACAAGTTGAAATATGATATTCAACCAAATTTGAGTTCGAAGAATGTAGACGAAATACACTAATGGCATTATAGATCCAATAATGGTTGAGTTGATACTGTTAAATATGAATCAAATTGCAATATACTGCATTATTTCGAGATGATCGTGAAGTGAACAGTGGAGTGAGATTTGAAGCATAATTATATCGTCTAATGGCGGACGTTGGATCTTTGTCGAAGTTTATCGAGTTTTGAAGCTGGCTAGTAAATTGAATGGTGAGTAGATTAATTATAGGCTGTATTTTGATAGTCCAGCCTGGTTTTGCATTTGTTGCTGTTGTGAGACGTGGCATTGAGCTTGTTTAGCTTTGTTCCACGAGTTATGATATATATTGAGGTTGATATTGTGATATTTTGTCACCGTTGTGATCTTTATGATTGTGAGATTCTTGTAATTTGGAAGTATCGGTCTTATCTTTGTAGTGATAGTTCGGGATGGATATCGCGTTAAGCTGTTCTCAGTGAAGTTGTGATGTTGCTCGGATCTTCGTTTTACTGATTCACTGATCGAAGCCATACGATAAATAAATAAATACTGATCGAAGATCATGCTCGAAACTAACTCAACTTGAAACGGTCTCAAGGTAAGAGAAATTTATTTAGGTGAGAATTTCCATATTGAATATAAAAGAAAAGAGTAAATTACGGTTTGGACATAGATATGATCTAGGCTTTACTGCACGGATTATTAAAGCTGAATTACGACTATAATAATGATTTTGACATACATTTGGTGGTCTGATTCAAGATTTGATTCAAAGCTTTGTTTAAAGCTTGATTCCAAGGATTTATAACTGTAAGATGATCAGCGACGATGAATGTAAAAAGCTAGTTGATATTTTTGAAAATCATTCTTATTATTATTTACAGTATTTCGGTATTTTTTCAAATATAATCTAAAATAGGGTTGGAAGAATTTAAGGAGTCTTGTATAGAGTTCGATGATGTCTTGTGATAGCGAAAGGCCATCGCTATTTTAATTTGATTTGGGCTGGATAGCATTTTTAGCCTACTTTCGATTTTTGCAAAAAATGAAAGTAGACTTATGAGATCATCACAGGGCGAAAAAAGTGTGTCTGTCTGTGTGTGTGTGTATGTGTGAGTCTGTGTGTGTGTGTGTCTGTGTGTGTGTGTGAGTGTGTGTGTGTGTGTCTGTGTGTGTGTGAGTGTGTGTACTCTGAATGTCTGTCCCCCCCTATCAATTCGAACACGGTGTATGCGAATTGAACGAAATTTGGTACAAAGGTAGCACTAGCAAAGGACACCTCAGTGTCATGTTTTATATCGCCGCCATCTTGACGGAAACGTAATGGCGGCCACTCAAACGTTCAAAACGTAAAATCAAATAACGACTAACCAAATCATCCGATCTCTACCAAATTTGGTAACAACATACCTTCGTATAGGATGCGTCTTGTGACCAAACTACCATTTCAGGATGGCGGCCGTGCGAATTATGCAAACTTTATAATCCATATCATGGGACCCACCAGTTCCGATTATCGAGCCGAGAATCGTTTTAACTGTTCTAAAGGAAGAGGCACGTTCGAAATTAAAAGTTTATTTTGTAATACTATAGTGCAGACGTGATTTTAAAAAGCTGAGCCGATTCAGTAATAAGACAAGATGGCAACGGATATCTTGTGCCTGACTTATATTTCATTAATTTGAGTATTGCATGCAATATAGCGTACTGATACAAAATAAATAAACTTTGTATGAAATGCTTTATATATAAATAATATACTCCAGTGATGAAATCGTTTAGTATAAATCATTATTTGCTAACAAGTTCTATGTAAGTCATTTTATATAGAACGATATTCGTTGACACAATTAGCTCAGTGGTAGAGCGTTCGCCTATCGCTCAAATGCCTATGGTTCAAACCCGATCAGAGCTAGTTTTTTTGCTGGAAATGTTATATGTTTATTGTTTTGTAATGACTCAGACGTTTTAAAATTAAGCGTTACATTGTGCATATTATGGTGTAAAATATATATTTAATTAAAACATAATTCGCCAGCAGATTTACTCGAGACATCTAGCTGCCAAAAAGGTAACTGCACGCCGACCTACTTATTAACTTCCAGATTTTATTGAAAAGTTTCTTCTTCTGGCCGCTAGAATGCACTCGCTCTGTTATGATTATATTGTTCGATATTTCACCACTAGATGTCACGACTAGTCTACGTGGGGCTCCATTGATTACTATACCATTGGCATTCTATGCGATCGAATTTGAAGAATGACAAGATGATACTACGATACATTTTTACTTTTTATTTTAAAGGGTTTGTAACAGCCTATTTTGCGTTACTTGAAAATGTTATTTGAAGTAAAGAACAAAACGATTTCACATAGTAACTGAATTCAAGCCGTTGGTGTTAGTTCAGGTTATTAATTACTACTTTTATTTCAGGCAAATAGCAATCGAAAATATCCACATAGTTTGTATACACACGTCTCTGTAGGGTCATGGAAAGATTTGTTAATTCAATTAGGGCTGTGAAAGCCATGCACAACCAGACGTGTAAAGACATGCCTCAACTCAAAGTTGGATGTTGCCCACGGCAGGTCGTATATGTAATAATAATAATAATAATAATAATAATAATAATAATAATAATAATAATAACAATAACAATAATAATAATATTAATAATGTTATTGGTTTTACATCCCTTTTAACTACTGCTGCTTTTAGAGACACCGGGGTGCCGGAATTTTGGCCCGAAGGGGATCTTTAACGTGCCAGTAAATGTACTGACACGGCTCCCTCGCATTTGTGCACCCTCAAATGCCAGCCGACTGCGCTAGGATACGAACCTGCAACCTAGGGCCCAGCAAGCGAGAACGTTACCGCTGAGCCACGCAGCCTGTCCGGTCGATTATGTCTCCAGATCCATAACATTCTTGATATACTTCTTATCTTTCTTTCTTCAATGATGGTAGCAGTTTTTATCTAGGTTGTCGCGTTTGGTAGAGGTAAATCGTTTCTAAGGTCTTCAACAAAGAATAGTTCTATTATACTCTTTGATAATAACAACGAGTTATAACTATACTCATACATTTAGGAGAAAGTAGGCTATATGTTCTTTACTGAACAACTTGTTATATTTTTTTCTTTTACTCCTTAAATTAGTGTATCGATCGATTTCAGTCTAATTTACTGATTCAGGTTAAAGATTATTGCTCATTGGCAATCTAGTTTAAATTTGATCGTTACTAAGCGACTACAGGTAGTAGTTGGGTGTCGTTTATGTTGTTATTGCCAAATTTTGAGTAAATAAATTTATACAGGCACATATTTGTGTGTTGCTGGTGTTTTATCTAAATTTGATTCTTCTTATTTGCATTTATTTAGGGTTGTATTGTGCTACAGTGGAAATAGTACTCTTGGGCCCACCATTTACCCAACTCCCGAGTGTTTGTAGGTTTCTCACTCTCCAATTTTTCCATGATATCCTAATCAAATCTGTAGTTTGTCTGATGTTTTTGTCAGTAGTTCTTCGTGGTTTTTAGCCGGGTACCACAAGTTGCTACGATCCTGGTTTATCTTTTTGATCTTCGTATTTTGGCAATCTCCATCAGTTCGGGGACAGTACGGAAGGTCTATTATATCCCTATCCATATATTGTTATATTATTATTGTTATTATTATTATTTATTTATTTATTTATTTATTTAGTATGTTTCGACCCATACAGGATCACATAAAGCAAGTTATGATCTGTTGCTGTTATTTTTCTTGTTCTTCCAGAATTCTTTCATCATGTCGTTATGTTTAGCTCGACGTTCGTCAGTCCATTTTCCCCTAGGTCTGCTGGGCTTATCTTATGATGCAGCTTCCCAAGTGTAGATCTTATGTCTGTAAGTTGTGCGGTCTTTGATATCTGTGGGTGTGATGTTGGCGTTATTGAGATCAGTTTGGATTTGTTTAATCCAAACCGTTGTCGTCTTTAATTTTTGTGTGTACATCAATATTTTCTTTGTTAATCGGAAGTCATCTAGCCTCATTATTATTATTATTATTATTATTGTAAGCCTGTAAGCCTCCGTGGCTTAGGCGGCAGCACGCCGGTGGCTGGGTCCGTGGTTCAAATCCCGGTCACTCCATGTGAGATCTGTGCTGGACAAAACGGAGGCAGACAGGTTTTTCTCCGGTTACTCCGGTTTTCCCTGTCAAAATTTCATTCCAGCAACACTCTCCACTATCATTTCATTTCATCTGTCATTCATTTAATCATTGCCCCAGAGGAGTGCGTCAGGCCTCGGCAGCCGGCACAGTTCATACCCTCGCCGCTAGATAGGGGCTTCATTCATTCCATTCCTGACCCGGTCGGAGACTGGAAGCAGGCTGTGGATTTTCATTCATTATTGTAAGCCTCCGTGGCTTAGGTGGTAGCACGCCGGCCTCTCACCGCTGGGTCCGTGGATCAAATCCCGGTCACTCCATGTGAGATCTGTGCTGGACAAAACGGAGGCAGACAGGTTTTTCTCCGGGTACTCCGGTTTTCCCTGTCACAATTTCATTCCAGCAACACTCTCCACTATCATTTCATTTCATCTGTCATTCATTTAATCATTGCCCCAGAGGAGTGCGTCACGCCTCGGCAGCCGGCACAGTTCATATCCTCGCCGCTTGATGGGGGCTTCATTCATTCCATTCCTGACCCGGTCGGAGACTAGAAGCAGGCTGAGGATTTTCATTTCATTATTATTATTATTATTATTATTATTATTATTATTATTATTATCATTATTATGGCGTACAACGACGAGGCAAAGCTCATTTTCAACCCCTTGGTGTCAGAAACAAAACTCGGGGCCCCTAAAGAGCCGTAATGGGTCCCCGAAAACTATATTTTAAGGCTCTAAAACCAACAGTTTATTTGATATTCCCAGAAAACTAATTTCATTTAATAAACTAATGAAGGAATGCAAGCCAGTAACCATGACAACAGTATCTCAAGATGTGACATCCAACATTCCATGTACTGTATTTCTGCAAGAAGTAATGCCACTCAATTTATTATATTTCTGTGAAAGTTTGCAAATGGCTATAAAGTTATCACGGAACCAACTACCACTTTAAATTCATCAATGCGCTTAAGGGGTTCAAGGAGTACCCTAGATTTATTCACACGACTTACACGTGCGGTATGTCGTACAGAAGGTCTATTATATCTCCAGACAGCAATATTATTTTCAATCATTCCTGAATTGAAATAGTAGACTTTTTTCTGCTTTTAGGAATTTGGGCCATTGAAGGCTAAAAAACTGATTTTTCATGCACCACCAGCCTTTATAATTTACTATTAACCCGACCCGGCTTCGCCCGGGAACAGTTATGAATGCATTACGTGTTAAGCGATTTTTATTTTCAATCAATGAACAACGACCAATATCCGTTTTACGTCTCTGCATGATGGGTTAAAATCACTGACTGGACTATTAATTATATTATCATGGAGATGCATGTGCAACGAATTCTTGTCAGACGTAATTTAAGAATGGCGAGGTGCATGACATACAAATCCCCCTTCCGTCCAATCTTAACTTGACTGTGAATTTTGCGGAACGAAAAGTTCACAGGCGAAATGAAGAAAAGCTGAGTTGCACTTCCAGGGAAACTCCAAACACAACCATTCTTCTCTAAAGTTTTTACCTCAACGCGACTCGACAGTTTGCTGCTGGCTGTATCTGGGGCAATAACATCGTCCGGTAGCTAAGCTGTAACTGGGGTGATAGACTCGCCCCTAGCTAGCTCGTAAACTGTCGCCTCAGTAACTGAATGGAGATTGTTGGAAAAAATGAAAACGTAAAAACATTTGTAGTAGGCGATGTATTGAAGATAGAGATATGCTCTCCCAGGCTTTTTTTGTAGAACTTTTCATGCTGAACACTCATAGTATATAGGTATTTTAACGGTTTGCCCAGCGTAAGCTTACAAAGCGCTCGGACGCCAGGTTTGTTTTCGACATTTCCACTTAAATCGTTAGTGCTTGACTTCCTTTGGTCATAAATAAATTATTTTCCACAAAAACCTTCCTCGAAATATCCTTTACAGAATGGTGAAAACCGCATCAAAATCCATTCAGTGGGTCTCGAGATTACCCGTGTGACATCCAAGAATCGGGGACTTTGTTTTATACTAAGTAGAGATTATACGCCAATCAGTATTATTTAATATAATATCCTAATCCCCCTTCCGTCCAATCTTAAATTGACTGTGCATTTTGCGGAAAGAAAAGTTCACATGCAAAATGAGAGTTGCACTTCCAGGGAATGGCGAGGTGAATGAAACTCAAATCCCCCTTCCATCCAATCTTAAGTTGACTGGGTTTCACAGGCGAAATGAAGAAAACCCGAGTTGCACTTCCAGGGAACTCCAAACACAACCACCCTTCTCAGAAGTCTTAAATCAACACGACTCAACTGTTTGCTGCTGGCTCTATCTGGGGCAATAGTTTCGCCCGCTAGCTAGGCTGTAACAGAAATGATAGACTCGCCCTTAGCTAGCTCGTACTCGGTCGCCTCAGTAGTTGAATGGACATGTTTGGAGGAAATTAAAACGTAAAAACAATTATAGTGGGTGATGTATTGAAGATAGATATATGCCCTCCCGGACTTTTTTGTAGAACTTTTCATGCTGAACAATTCTTACACTCATAGTATTGAGATATTTTTAACGGTTTGCCCAGCGTAAGCTTACAAAGCGCTCGGACGCCAGTTTTTTTCGACATTTCCACTAAAATCGTTACTGCTCGGCTTCCTTTGATCATAAATAAAATATTTTCTACAAAAATAATCCTCGGGATATCCTTTACAGAATGGTGATAACCGCATCAAAATTCATCCGGTGGTTCTCGAGTTTACCCGTAACATCCAAGAATCGGGGACTAAGTAGAGATAGAGATAAAAGGGGTCTTCCTGTGGTTGGGCCCTTGACAGAACGGTGAGGGTAAGTTTGTATGTGACGTGTATTGCGATTCGTCTACGAGGTTTTCAATTTTATTTTCACATCAGGAAGAACACGTTAGGTAAATTTAGTTTGAGAGCACATTTTAACTAATCATTTTTCTTTGTCAACAAACAGGTTCCAAGCCCCTAACCATTGCAACAGTAGCTCAATTGCTAACGTCTGGTTATTAATACCGAACACCGTTCGAAGAATGGGTACTTCTGCTAGTCACCTATAAGAATACAAGCTCATAGTTACGTATTGTGTGTTCCGCTACGAATTTATTTCTTTTGTATAGTTCTAAACGCTGAAAAGTATAACAAATTATTGTGAACGAAAACGCTTGGAGGAGTAGGAGAATCAGTTCCAAAAATGTTTCCTCTTCATACCATTCTCCTCTGCAACTAACAACACAGAAATGTACCATACTTTTTAGGTATTTAAAGAAGCGCAAACGTCAGATAGTCGAAAACATATCCCCGATTTTGGATCTCTATGTAGCGAGGAATATGTTCTTTTTTACCTGGGATTTTGCTCACATCCTTAAGATAAATACGGGTACCCAATATCACGTTGTGGGACACAATCCGATCTGGGACTCTAGTATATATAGTTACACACACATTAGTAGTCACCAAAAAGGGGAAAAAACATAAGATATCAGACCAAATCCAGAACGCACCTAAGTTCACGCTAATATTGATCAATATATCTGAGCCTCTAAAGTAAATTAACATGGCCACATCGTGGTGTAGTGGTTAGCATTCACGGTCCAGGTTCGATTCCAGGCTTTGGCAAGAAATTTAAATCTGTTATGAGGGCTGGAATGGGATACGCTCAGGCTCGTGTTGTAAAACTGTGAAGGAGGTGATTTCGATTCCCACCTCAGAGATTTAGCATGGTTTTCCACTTCTACTCAAGACAATTGCTGCGATGGCTCCTAAATTAAGGCCACGGCCGCCTATTTCGCATTACCCACCTTAAAATAACACAGGTTATCAGACATAATTTCCACATACACCCAAGTGAAAATATGGAAGAATATGGAGAGAAGAAGATGATAAACAGGTATATTTCTGATTAACTGACTTTAGAAATGTTTGCCATTATTCACGAAACCGTAAGCCCAATGTTTCTTATTACAACTATGTGAGTGATTTTCAATTAATGGTGATATTAATGATTGATGTTGTTGGTTCTATTTGGGAAGCTTGGACATCGTGATCATTTAGCCCCGTTTGTGTGTGTGTACGTATGTATGTAATTATATCAGATAACCTGTACTATTGTGATGTTTCTATTAGTGTGTGTAATTGTAATTGAGGTGAGAATTGGAAGAGGTGGCTATGGTCTTAAATTAGGAACTATCCGTATATTAGACTGGAGAAGAATGAGGGAAACCGCAGAAAACCACTCCCAAAATGGCTGAGGTGGGAATCGAACCCACCTCTTCCCAGTTATGCCTCACGAGGCTCAGTGTACCCAGTTCCAGCCTTCATATCAGAGCCGGAAAGCGACAGTCAAGAATGCTAGTCGCTGCAGCACGAGGTGGTTGTTGTTAATGAAGGGTGAGAAACGTTACGTCTTATAAAATACAGGATCTCTAAGCCACTTACATTATTTCCGACAGGCTACTTTTCGGCTAAGCTGCCAGTTATTTTCTTTTCTTTGTAGGTCTTGTGTCTGTCTGACTCATTTGTTGCAGAGTAGCTGCGATCTGTTACATGATACTGAGAATGAAAAGATAAAGCGAGCGAGATAAGAGCGTATTTATTAGACATTTAACACTGCTAGCCACCCTCACTTCACGGACACGGAGACAGTCACAGGCCCCTGTGAGTAATACCCGTTGCTCGAATTTTTGTGGATTGTCTTAACCGTTGAGAGAGCGCATCCATATTTACTACTCGAGGAGGCGCGCACGGTGGTTTAGACCGGGTTTAAGAAAAAACAAATATATACCATACCTGCACACACAACTTTATTTATAACATGAATTTTATAACTAGTACGTTTCTATAATCACTAAAACATATCACTGTTTCTAGAAGTCGCATACAAGTGAAACAATCAACAAAACAAATCAAAAGGGTCATCCATTTTTCCATAATAGTTGTCATTCACTCATATTTACTAGGCTCCTAGGCATCGTCAGTGCAAATATCTGAGACGTGGTTTGCATTACTGACACACGTGACCGTTGTGTGCATTTGTGTATTTCAATTTGGTGTATTTGACCGGGTCAACAAAACTGGAGGAGGCGCGGACGGTCTTAAAGACAAGTTTGACTGACAACAGTGGCTGGTTGCCTAATAGAACTTAATCGCCTGACCAAATGGTAACCGGCGAAGGACGAGTCCATGCAAAGGTGTACTGAGGGAGGGGAGGTAAGCTTAAGTAGTCACCAAGATATCGAGTGATAATGAATGAATCCGGTGCTATGGACTAAGATTTAAAATTTGTTCATTAATAATTACTGCTAGAAAACGCGTTTATCATTATACATGTTTTAATTATTTTTTTCTTTCCCTTGTAAGTTTTTCTTATTATTATTATTCGGATGAATACGATTATTTTCTTTTTATTTATTTTTGGGGCTAGACTGATTCCTTCTTAATTTTTTATTTTGGGATGAGGGTATCAGACTGAGCGATTGCAAGCAGGCTTATATTTATTATTTTACCGTATACCTAATTGGCTTCTTCACCTTTATTGGTAAGTTTATAGGGACACTGGGACTGAGTTTTCTAATTTCTGTAAATATTTAGGTCCAATCTTGATATTTTGTTTGCTGGTAGTATGCGGTAGTATAAACATGTGTGCCATATTTGATCAATGTAGCTTCACTAGCTGCTTAGAAATTAATTATTTTCCAATATTTTTATTCAAATTATTCAAATATTCAAAATGTCAAGCGCGTCAAACTAATGTAGATAGCACAATTTATTTTTATTTTTCTAGTACCTTATTCCTTTACAAATAAAATAGAGCGTCGAATTTGAGATTGTAATGTTTACTATGAAGATATAATATATTTCCCAAATGAAGTTTATTTTTTCTAAAATTAATGAAATTTGAAGGGTTCTTTTTCTTTTACAGGTAAACCAGAACTCCAATCCTAAAAGTAATGCACACGTTTGTGGATAAAGTACTAAGGAACATGCATGTTAATTTACAAGAAAATTGCATTACATCTGTAACGCGTACTAGATTTTATACATCAGAAAATGTGAAACTGTGAAAACTGCATTTTTCTAAAAACATGCATATATTTTAATATTTCCACTCAACTTACCCATTAGAACTCTCCTGCAGCATAAGTAACACCTTTCTTCTTCTGTTTTTCAGCCTCTTCATCTTTGTGACCTTGGTCTTGTGTGATGTGTGTGCCCCCCCCCCCCCCCCCCCACCTGATAACTTCACAAACACAATAAATTCCGAAAAAGTACTAGCCTAGCGTCCAATAACTTGTTTATAAACAGAGGTAGACCATGCGTACACTTCTAAAGTCAACACAAATATCAAATCAAGATAAATTGTGCATCTATTGTCATTCTATAAGCGACTAGAAACTCCCATGAAATTTGAAACTACAATATAAATGCAAAATTTCATCGTGTCGAACGTTTGAGATATTTATTTATTTATAAACACTTGAAGTATTTGTAAAGCTTACGTAGTAAATAGTGTCAATATTCATCGGTAGATAGTAGCACAATACGGAGTCAGTAGTACAGAGGGAATTTCAAATCCGTATTCAAACTACTCCGATAAAAAATGTATAAATGCGTGTAGAGGATAATGTACCAAGAGAAAGAGGAGTTTAAATGGCACTGCGGCCGACATTTAAACGTCTCGCGTGCCTCAAAAAATGGCGGAATGAGGAAAATGATTCCGCTAATTGATCCGTTATGGTCAGTGGTACAATAATATGTCAAAATCGAAAGTTTGAATTTTTAGCCTACTTTCGATTTTTGCAAAAAATGAAAGTAGACTTATGAGATCACTACAGGGCGAAAAAAAGTGTGTCTGTCTGTGTGTGTGTATGTGTGTGTGTGAGTCTGTGTGTGTGTGTGTGTGTGTGAGTGTGTGTACTCTGAATGTCGGTACCCCCTATCAATTCGAACACGGTGAGCGCAAATTGAACGAAATTTGGTACAAAGGTAGCACTAGCAAAGGACACCTCAGTGTCATGTTTTATATCGCCGCCATCTTGACGGAAACGTAATGGCGGCCACACAAATGTTCAAAGCTTAAATCAAATTACGACTAACCTAATCATCCAATCTCTAACAAATTTTTCAACAACATACCTTTATGGGGGCAGCATCCTTTGACCAAACTAATAGGTCATCAGCCTAATAGTTTGCGGATGGCGGCCATCTTTGTGTCAAAATCGATTGCCCCTAATAATTCGAACACGGTGAAACCGAATGGAACGAAATTTGGTACAGAGGTAATACTAGCAAAGGGAACCCTAGTGTCATGTTTTATATCGCCGCCATCTTGACGGAAACGTAATGGCGGCCACACAAATGTTCAAAGCTTAAATCAAATTACGACTAACCTAATCATCCGATCTCTACCAAATTTTGCAACAACATACCTTTATGGAGGGAGCATTCTTTGACAAATATAATAGGTCATTAGCCTAATAGTTTGCGGATGGCGGCCATCTTTGTGTCAAAATCGATTACCCCTATTAATTCGAACACGGTGAAACCGAATTGAACGAAATTTGGTACAGAGGTAGCACTAGCAAAAGGCACCTCAGTGTCATGTTTTATATCGCCGCCATCTTGACGGAAACGTAATCGCGGCCACCCAAATGTTAAAGGCTAAAATGTAATTTCGACCAACCTAATAATCTAGTCGCTACCAAATTTTGCAACAACAAATCTTTATGTGGGAAGCATATTCTGACCAAACTGCTAGATCGTCAGCCCAATAGTTTGCGGATGGTGGCAAAGTATGTGTGCAAATCGATTCCCCCTATCAATTCAAACACGGTGAAACCGAATTGAACGATATTTGGTACAGAGGTAGCACTAGCAAAAGGCACCTCAGTGTCATGTTTTATATCGCCGCCATCTTGACGGAAACGGAATGTCGGCCACCCAAATGTTAAAAGCTTAAATAAAATTTCGACCATCCTAATAATTTGATCTCTACCGGATTTTGCAACAACATGCCTTTTTGTGGAAAGCATCTTATGACTGACTACAAGGTCATCAGCCCAATAGTTTGCAAATAGCGGCCATGTATGTGTGCAAATCCATTCCCCGGATCAATTCAAACACGGTGAAACCGAATTGAATGAATTTTTTTTACAGAGGTAGCACTAGCAAAGGGCACATCATATTCATGTTTAATATCCCTATAGCACGTTGTATTTCAACAAGCAACTACAACCAACATTCTATTATACTCCTTGAAAAGGACAAAGAGTTATAACAATACCCATGCATTTAGGAGAAAGTAGGCTATATGTTCTTTACTGAACATCTTGTTTAATAAAATATGCTTAAAACTCAGTCCCAGTGTCCCTTATTTAATACTAGCAGAAGTACCCGTTCTTTGAAAGGTGTTCGGTGTTAACACCAGACATTATCAATTGAGCTACTGTTGCAATGGTTAGCGGTTTGTTATTCCTTCATAAGCTTATCAGAACGAAGTTAGATTACTGGGAATATCACACACACTGTTAATTTAAGTGCCTTAAAACGTGGTTTTCGGAGAACCTTTATAGACTCCCGAATTTTGTGTCTCACATTGAGAAGCGCAACATATGATTTGGTCGTCCTTCTAGGATAATTTTTATATTTCGCCTATTTTAGCATGTATTTTGAGAAGTTCTTCCCTATATCCACCTTTCTACTGTATGGAAAGAACGGTGAAGAGTTTTATAAATGACTGGTGTATTGACTCTCATGGTTACCATACCTAATTTTACGATGCACCAAGCATCCGAACACGAGTTATAGGCGTACATAAAGATACACAGAAAGACAGACAGACAATTCTATTGTCTACAACATATCACCCAGATATCCAAATATGGGTATATCTACCACACGGTATCAAACAAAATCATCCTTACGATGAACCCGTATGTCGAAAAAAAAAAAGTTTTTTTTGGTGTTAAAATGTGCTCTCAAACTAAATTCACCTAACGTGTACTTCCTGACGTGAAATAGAATTGAAAGCCTTGTAGACAAAACGCAATACACGTCACATAAAAACTGACCCTCTACCTTGTGTTAGGTCCCCATACACTGGAGGACCTCTTTCATAAATTATAAAGGCTTGTGGTGCATGAAAATTCAGGTTCTTTAGCCCCAAATGGCCCAAATTCCTAAAAGCCGCAAAAAATGCTGATTCAATTCAGGAATTTTTGAAAATAATGTTGCTGTTTAGAGATATAATAGACCTTCTGTACTATATGTCACACGTGAAAATTGCATGAAAAGATTCTAGGTTACTCCTTGACCCCCTTAATTACATTGATGCATATTATACAGTCTACGTTGGTTCTGTGATAACCTTATAGCCATTTGCAAACATTCACAGAAATGTAATAAATGGAGTGACATTGCTTCTTACAGAAATAGATGGAAAGTTGGATGCCACCCCTTGCAGATAATGTTGTCATGGTTCATCATCTTCCTAGCATTAATCCCGCTTTATTGCAGGGTCTGCTTTTCTGCACCTTTTCTTCCATAATGTTGTCATGGTTACCGATTTAAATTCCTTCTTTAGTTTGTTAAATTAAATAAAATTAGTTTTCTGGGAATATTTCTGAAACTGTTGGTTTTAGAGCCTTATAATGTAGTTTTCGAGGACCCTATAGGGCCCCCGAGTTTTGTTTCTGGCTCCGAGGGGCTTTGTCTCGTCGTTGTACGCCATAATATAATAATACTACTAATAATATAATATAGGGATAGGAATATAATATACCTGCCGTACCATACCCGCAGGTGTAAATCGCGTGAAAATATTCTAGATTACCCACTAGACCCCCTTAAGCGCATTATACGTATTGATGAATTTTACAGCTTAATTTGGTTCTGTGATAACCTTCTAGCCGTTTGCAAACTTTCACACGAATGTAATTAATGGAATTGCATTGCGTCTTACAGCAATAGATGGACCTCTGAGAATCTGTTGCCATGGTTACCGGCTTGCATTCGTTCATTAATTTATTAAATGAAATTATTTTCCTGGGAATATCTCAAAATCGGTTGGTTTTAGGGCCTCAAAATGTGGTTTTCCTGAGTTTTGTCTCTCACATTGAGGGCTGAAAATGACCTTTGTATCGTACTTCTACGTCTATTTCAGCATGTATTTTAAGGGAGTAGGCCCCCTTTTATGAGAGGTACGGAGAGGAGTTACATCAATGATTAGTGTCGTGCTTCTGATGGATATCTGTTCCAAATTTTACGTTGATACACCCAGCCGTTCTCGAGTTATAAGGGAACAAATTTGTCCACAGACAGACAGACAGACAGACAGATAGACAAAACATTATTTTCGCGCGCATCCATCATAAAACAGTCTGAAACGCGTAAATAACTCAAATTTCCGTAGAAATTCAGAACAAAAACTGACCATTCATTTTTATCCTACTTTCGGTCTGTCTCTGTGTGTACTCTGAATGTCTGCCCCCCCCCCCCCCCCCCTATCAATTCGAACACGGATGAACTGATTTGAACGAAATTTGATACAGAGGTAGAACTAGCAAAGGGCACCTCAGTGTCTTGTTTTATATCACCACCATCTTGACGGAAACGTAATGGCGGCCACCCAAAGGTTCAAAGCGTAAATCAAATTACGACTAACCTAAACATCCGATATCTATTAAATTTTGCAACAACATATATTTATATGGTGAGCGTCTTTTGACTAAACTACAAAGTCATCAGCCCAATAATTTTCAGATGGCGGCTATGTTTATGTGCAAATCGATTCCCCCTATCAATTCAAATACGGTGAAACCGAATTGAACGAAATTTGGGACAGAAGTAGCACTAGCAAATGACACCTAAGTGTCATGTTTTATATTGCCGCCATCTTGACGAAAACGTGATGGCGGCCACCCAAATGTTAAAAGCTTTAATAAAATTACGACCAACCTAATCCTCTGATCTCTACCAAATTTTGCAACAACAAACCTTTTTATAAGATGCGTTATTTTACGTAGCTACGAGGTCATCAGTCCAATACTTTGAATATGGTGGCCATGTATGTGTGCAAATCGATTCCCCCTATCAATTCAAACACGGTGAAACCGAATTGAACGAAATTTGGTTCAGAGTTAGAACTAGCAAAGGGCACCTTGGTGTCATGTTTTATATTGCCGCCATCTTGACGGAAACGTAATGGCGGCCACCCAAATGTTCAAAGCTGAAATCAAATTACGACCTACCTAATCATCTGATCTCTACCAAATTTTTCAACAACATGCCTCTATGTGAGTAGCGTTCTTTGACCAAGCTACAAGGTCATCAGTCCAAGAGTTTGCATATGGCGGCAATGTATCTGTGGAAATCGATTCCCCCTATCAATTCAAACACGGTAAAACCGAATTGAACAAAATTAGGTACAGAGGTAGCAATAGCTAAGGGCACCTCATATTCATGTTTAATATCCATATAGCACGTTGTATTTCAACAAGTTACTACAACCAACGTTCAATTATACTCCTTGAAAAGGACAAAGAGTTATAACAATAGCCATGCATTTAGAAGAAAGTAGGCTATATGTTCTTTACTGAACATCTAATATATAAAAGTGAAAGTCTGTATGTATGTATGTATGTGGGTTGGTACCGTATACAAATCTACACCGTTCCACCAATCTCAACCATATTTTGCATACACATAGTTTAGGACCCAGAAGGAACCGCTGGCTACATGAATTTTCGATAGTCTTTCTCATTCTTCTGATTTCGGCCCTTTTGCACTCAAGCACAGGCTAATCAAATCATAAAATATACTCATGAACGAATGGCAAGGCAGATAGTTTCCATGGCAACATAGCTCAAATCGAGACACGGCCGACTAGATGCCAATTGCGCTCTGCACTACCGGTATAGAAAATGAGGATCTTTACTTGAAATCCCGTTAGTTACTCAAGTGCTCACACAGCACGGTCAACCGAGTTTAGCATAACAAAGGCTTGACACTATCCTCTTTCTACTATTATATTTGTCAAATACCACTCACTCACTCACTCACTCACTCATTCATTTATTCATCACGAAATCTCAGAAACCACCGAGCGGATTGGAATGAAATCTGGTATACAGCTTCCTCAAGGGCCGCAAATGCCAACTAAGAGGGGATTTTTGGATATTCAGGTTCTAAAGGGGTGTTAAGGGGGTAGACCTGCATTTCATTGAATAGCAATATCTCCCGATTGGTTTCATTGGGGGATGTGATACTGCATATAAACTCATCATTAAAAATAAGAAGACACGTGTCTGAGGGTTTTTCGATGTGGTGTATATTATGAGGTGAAAGGGGTGAAAAGTGGGGATTGAAAGATTCCTAACGAAGCGTGTATCTCTTAAACGACATAGGCGAGGAGTATGAAACTTAGCGGAAAATAATCAACATAAAAAAGAAGTAAATATATGTTGACCGTTTTTTCATAAATCCAATTTAAGGGGCCCATGGGGAGAAATGAAATTCTGGGGGGGGGGGGGACAGGAAAGAAAGTGTCCTAACTGATTGACTGACTGACTCACTCATCAAACTCAGGGGCAAAACTGCTTTAAAGTAAGTAAATAGCTGTTAGACAGTTTTTTTTTTCATAAATCAAATTTAAGGGGTTTATGGGGAGGGGTGAAATTCTGAAAAAAGAAAATTGAAAGAAAATGTCCTGACTCACTCACTCACTCACTCATCATCGCCCAGCCAAAATTATAGAAGTTAGAAACATGACAGTTTGGGGATATGTTCATTGTATGTCAAAACCGTCTACTAAGGGAGGATTTTCGGATATTCAGGTTCAAAAGGGGTCTTAAGGGGGTAAAACATGCATTTCATAGAATAACAATATCTCCCGATTGGTTTTATTGGGGGATGTGATACACGGCATATAAACTCATCATTAAAAAGTAACAAGACACGTGTCTGAGGGCCTTTCGATGTGTTTATGATGTGAAAGGGGTGAAAAGTGGGGATTGAAAGATTCCTAACGGATCGTGTATCTCTTAAACGACATAGGCAAGGAGTTTGAAACTCAGCGGAAAAATCAGCATAAAAAATAAGTAAATATGTGTTTGACTGTTTTTTCTTAAATCCAATTTAAGGGGCCCATGGGGAGGGGTGAAATGCTGGGGGGGAGGGAACAGGAAAGAAAGTGTCCTAACTGATTGACTGACTGACTCACTCATCAAACTCAGGGGGAAAACTGCTTTAAAGTAAGTAAATAGCTTTTCGACAGTTTTTTTAATCAAATTGAAGGGGTTCATCAGGGGGGGGGGGGTGAAATTCGGAAGGAAAATAAATTGAAAGAAAATGTCCTGACTCATTCACTCACTCATCATCGCCCAGCCAAAAATATTGAAGTTGGAAACGTGACATTTCGGGGATATGTTCGTTGTATGTCAAAACCGTACACTAAGGGAGGTTTTTTGGATATTCAGGTTCTAAAGGGGTCTTAACGGGGTTAAACCTGCATTTCATTGAATAACAATATCTCACAAGTGGTTTCATTTGTGGATGTGATACTCGGCATATAAACTAATCATTAAAAATAAGCAGACATGTGTCTAAGGGTTTTTCGATGTGGTGTATTATTATGAGGTGAAAGGGGTGAAGAGTGGGGGTTGAAGGATTCCTAACGGAGCGTGTAGGCCTATCTCTTAAACGACATAGGCGAGAAATTTGAAACTCAGCGAAAAAAAAACAGCTTAAAAAGTAAGTAAATCGGTATTCGACTGTGTTTTCATAAATTAATTTAAGGGACCAATGGGGTGGGGTGAAATTCAGGGGGAAAAAGGAGAGAAAGTGTCCTAACTGACTGACTAACTCACTCACTCATCAAACTCAGGGGAAAAAGACAGCTTAAAAAATAAACTAATAGGTGCTCAAGCGTTTTTTTATCAATCCAATTTAAGGAGCCCATGGGGAGGGGTGAAATTCTGGTAAAAATAATTGAAAGAAAATGTCCAGTCTGACTCACTCACTCATCACGCCCAGCGAAAACTATTAAAGTTGGAAACATGAAATTTTGGGGATATGTTCGTTGTATGTCGAAAACATCCACTAAGGAAAGAGTTTTGGATATTCAGGTTCTAAAGAGGTGTTAAGGGGGTAAACGTGCATTTCATTGGATAACAATATCTCACGAGTGGTTTCATTTGGGGATGTGATACTTGGCACATATACTAATCATTAAAAATAAGCTGACACATGTCTAATGTTTTTTCGATGTAGTGTATATTATGAGGTGAAAGGGATGAAAAGTGGGGTTGAAAGATTCCTAACGGAGCGTGTATCTCTTAAACGACATAGGCGAGGAGTATGAAACTCGGAGGAAATCAATCAAATAAAATAAATTGGTGTTCGACGGTTTTTTCATAAATGCAATTTAAGGGGCCTATGGGGAGGGGTGAAATTCTGGAAGAAAAACGTCCACTAAGGAAGGATTTTTGAATGTTCACTCTCATCGACCAACCGAAACTATTAAAGTTAGAAGAATGATATTTTGGGGATATGTTTGTTGTGTGTCGAAAACGTCTACTAAGGAGGGATTTTTGGGTATTCAGGTTCTAAAGGGGTGTTAATGGGGTTTAACATGCATTTCATTGAATAGCAATATGACGCGAGCGAAGCGAGGCTAAAAATGAGATGGTGTGTGTCTGTGTATTTCTCAATCACGCAAGTACCACTGGTCCGATTTATATGAATTTTACATGGAAGTAGCTGATTTACCTGGTTAACATATAGGTTACTTTTGATTTCAATACTTTGCATTATTTAAAGATGGCGACCATTTTAGTGACGTCACTACACCCTTTGGTTTCAAACTATCATATTTCCATTTCAAATAAAAAGAGAACGCTAAGAATTAGCAAATTTTTGATGGCATATACGAGGTTTAAAATTACATTTTCTATCCGAAAGGTATCTCCAACGGTTAGCGAGTAAAACCTAAATTTTTGCTATAAAACACGGTCAACGCCGAGCGGTGTAGTTAGACAAAATGTTCCATCCTTAATCTCCTTCTGCGCAGCACCTCGCCTATCCCCTGTTTTAACTGTCACCTTCACATTTTAATTTATTTATGACGCGTAGCGAAGCACGGGTACTTCAGCTAGTCTCTCTCTATATAAAACTAGCAGTAGTACCCGGCTTCGCCCGGTGGAATGATGATAATGTATCAAATTCTCCTTAGAAATATAATGGACATAAAATCTAGGTCATTTGCCCCCCCCCCCCCCCCCCAAAGACAAAGAGGGCGTAATATCTAGGTCATTTGCCCTTTTGATAAGGATGTTAAACAAAACTACTGTTGAATTGACACGTCAAACTTACAAACTACCGTAATAGAAATACATATTTCGAAATTCACAGGCGAGGAAGACTTATTGTGTGTGGTGATTAATGGTGTAATGGGCGTTACATCTAGGTCATTTGCACTTATGATGATAATAATAAGGTAATGAAAAAATGACTACTAAACGAACATGCTGTAATTTACAAATGATATAGGTAATTCGGATGTCTAGCTTCGATGTCTTCCAAAGTCTCAACCTTATTTTCTGGCTTAGGCCTGTACTCGATACGTCTAGTGAAAGAGCTTATGGCGTACTGCTCGGCAAAGAAAATGGGTCCAAGCTGCACGAACCTGAGATGATCGTATATGATAATCACAAGATTCACGGTCACGTAAAACTACAATCTTCCTTATCGTAGATGATGACGAAATATGATGACACACGTTCGGGGTTCCCCGTCGTATTTAGATTGGCCGGGGAATCACTCACTCTTTCGCAACACCACAGTGGCTTGAGCAACGGCCCTGTGCTGGCATCAGTATAGACAGCTCTGGAAAGTCATCTAATGTCACCTCGCGATGAATCAGCAAGCTATTCTCACAACTGCCCCCCCCCCCAGGGTCTCACAACTTGTGGGACGTGGGTTGGCGACCACCGGAGCCCAGCTGAGACTGACATCGCTTCTACTTCCTGGTGCCAGGCTCCTTTCAGTTCTTTCCTGTCGTCCTCCCTTGGTCAACTCTTGTTCTCTTCCGACCCCGACTGTATTAGGGCATCCGAGGGCTAGGGAGTCTTTCAATTTCCCGCTTAATTGGCCGTTGTCTCATCTTTCCTGATGCCCTCATTCTTCGAGGGGTCTGCCTTCTTTTCCGTTTCATTATATCTCCTGTCTTCTGCTCAAGGCCCTCAAAGAGGCAGGGTGTGTGTAGCCCCACCATTTCTGGTACTCCCTCAAGGGCTCATGGCTGGTGAGTTAGGAAGCTGGCAACCCCGAGTGATTCCTGAGCTAAATGCAGGGAATGGAGATGTATGTCAGAAATTTAAAGTGGACAGTGATACTCGTTGTGTTCCAAAGAGTAAGTATAAAAATTTTGATCCAGATTGGTGAAACGATGTAGATTTGTGACAAAGGGTCTAAATACAGGGAATGGAGTGCTATGTCCGAAAGTTCAAGCAGACAGTGTTACTCGTCGGGTTCTAAAGGGTAAGTAACTTACATAAAGATTGGTTGAGATGGGTGAAACTAAGTAGATTTTTGCCAAAGAGCCTAAATGCGGTAAATGGAATGGTCTATCCGATATGTCATGTAGAAAGTGTTACACGTCGGGTTCCAAAGGGTGAGTATGTAAAATTTGGCTCAGATCGGTGAAACAGGGTAGATTTTGCCAAAGGGCCTAAATGCAGGAAATGGAGTTGTCTGTCCAAAGTTTTAAGTGGACAGTGTTACTCGTCGGGTTCCAAAGGGTAAGTATACAAATCTAGGTTCAGATCGGTGAAACGATGCAGATATGTGCAAAAGGGCCTAAATGCAGGGAATGGAGTGGTCTGTCCGAAATTCCAAGTGGACAGTGTTACTCATCGGGTTCCAAAGGGTAAGTATACACGTTTTGTTTTCGATCGGTGAACGATGTAGATTTGTGCCAAAGGGCCTAAATGCGAGGAATGGAGTGGTCTGTCCGAAATTTCGAGTGGAAGGTGTTACTCGTCGAGTTGCAAAGGGTAATTATATGAGATCGGTGAAACGGTGTAGTTTTGTGCCAAAGGGCCGAAAAGCAGGGAATAGGGTGTGATCTGTCCGAAATTTAAAGTGAACAGTGTTACTTGTCGGGTTCCAAAGGGTAAGTATGTAAAATTTGGGTCAGATCGGTGAAACGGTGTAGATTTGTGCCAAACGGCCTAAATGCAGGGGTCGGAGTGGCCTCTCCGCAATTTCAAGCAGACTGTGTTAGTCGCAGTGTTCCAAAGGGTAAATATACAAATTTTGGTTGAGATCGGTGAAACGGTGTAGATTTGGGCCAAGGGGCCTAAATGCAGGGAATGGAGTGGTCTGTCCGCAATTTCAAGCAGACAGTGTTACTCGCAGGGTTCCAAAGTGTGAGTATACAGATTTTGGTTCTGATCGGTGAAACGGTGTAGATTTGTGCCAAAAGGCCTAAATGCAGGGAATGGAGTGGTTTGTCCGCAATTTCAAGCAGACAGTATTACTCGCAGGGTACCAAAGGGTAAGTATCCGAATGTTGGTTCTGATCGGTGAAACAGTGTAGATTTGTGCCAAAGGGCCTAAATGCGAGGAATGGAGTGGTCTGTCCGAAATTTCGAGTGGAAGGTGTTACTCGTCGAGTTGCAAAGGGTAATTATATGAGATCGGTGAAACGGTGTAGTTTTGTGCCAAAGGGCCGAAAAGCAGGGAAAAGGGTGTGATCTGTCCGAAATTTAAAGTGAACAGTGTTACTTGTCGGGTTCCAAAGGGTAAGTATGTAAAATTTGGGTCAGATCGGTGAAACGGTGTAGATTTGTGCCAAACGGCCTAAATGCAGGGGTCGGAGTGGCCTCTCCGCAATTTCAAGCAGACTGTGTTAGTCGCAGTGTTCCAAAGGGTAAATATACAAATTTTGGTTGAGATCGGTGAAACGGTGTAGATTTGGGCCAAGGGGCCTAAATGCAGGGAATGGAGTGGTCTGTCCGCAATTTCAAGCAGACAGTGTTACTCGCAGGGTTCCAAAGTGTGAGTATACAGATTTTGGTTCTGATCGGTGAAACGGTGTAGATTTGTGCCAAAAGGCCTAAATGCAGGGAATGGAGTGGTTTGTCCGCAATTTCAAGCAGACAGTATTACTCGCAGGGTACCAAAGGATAAGTATCCGAATGTTGGTTCTGATCGGTGAAACAGTGTAGATTTGTGCCAAAGGACCTAAATGCAGGGAATGGGGTGGTCTGTCCGAAATTTTAAGTGGCCAGTGTTAAGTATACAAATTTTGGTTCAGTTCGATGAAACGGTGTAGATTTGTGCCAAAGGGCCTAAATGCAGGGGATGGAGTAGCCTCTCCGCAATTTACAGCAGACAGTGTTACTCGCAGGGTTCCAAAGGGTATGTATACAAATTTTGGTTCAAATCGGTTAAACGGTGTAGATTTGGAACAAAGGGCCTAAATGCACGGAATGGGGTGGTCTGTCCGAAATTTTAAGTAGACAGTGTTACCCGCAGTGTTCCAAAGGGTAGGTATACAAATTTTGGTGCAGATCGGTGAAGCGGTGTCGATTGGTGCAAAAGGGCCTAAATGCAGGGAATGGGGTGGTCTGTCCGAAATTTAAAGTTGACAGGGTTACCCGCAGGGTTCCAAAGGGTAGGTATACAAATTTTGGTTCAGATCGGTGAAACGGTGTAGATTTGTATACATAACAGACAATCCGACAGACAGACAGACAGACAGACAGACAGACAGACAGACAGACAAACTTTGTGCTTTATATATATAGATGTAACTTGGTCTGTTTTTTCTGAATTTCCACGGATTTTTTAGTTCTTAACGCGTTTCAGACTGGTTTATGACGGTTGCGCGCAAAAACAAAATTTTTGTCTGTCTGTCTGTGTACAACTTTGCATGCACATCACTCGAGAACGGCTGAGTGGAGCAACGTTAAATTTGCTACATATGTCCATCAGAGGCACGAAAGTAATCATTGATGTAACTCTTCTCCATACCTCTCATAAAAGAGGGCCTACCCCCTTAAAATGCATGCTGAAATGGGCGTAGAAAGACGAGACAAAGCTCATTTTCAGCGTCTCAATGTGCGAAACAAACCTCGGGAGCCCTACGGCCCCTAAACCACATTTTAAGGTCCTAAAACCAACAGTTTTGGAGATATTCTGAGAAAACTAATTTCATTTATTAAGCTATTGAAAGAATGCAAGCCTGTAACCATGGCAACACAATCTCAGAAGTCCATCTATTTCTGTAAGACCCAATGCCATTCCATTTATTACAATATTGTGAACGTCCGCAAACGGCTATAAGGTTATCACAGAACCAACTTAAGCTGTAAAATTCATCATTGCGTATATAATGCGCTTAAGGGTGTCAAGGGGTACTCTTGATTTTTTCACGAGATATACACGGGTGGGTGTGGTACCAAAGGAGTATTATATCACTATCCCGATATTATTAAATTATTATTATGATTATTATTATTATATTATGGCCTACAAGGACGAGAAAAAACTCATTTTCAGCCCCTTGGTGGCTCGATGGCTACTACGTTTTAAGGCTCTAAAACCACATTTCTGAGATATTCCCAGAAAACTAATTTCAGTTAATAAACTAATAAAAATAGATGACGGTACAGAAGAAGTCCAAATCAGGAGCTGAGAAAATCACAGATGTGGCCTGGAAGTGACGTCTGGCTTTCTACGGACATGTCTCAAGGATGAACCCAACATGTCTAACCAATCGGCTTCTCAACTACTGAGTGAATAGAAAGGGCGTGACACTGTGGCTAACAGAAGTTAACAAGGACATCCAAGAACTGAAAATAATGGAAAGTGATATTAGAAGCCGATCGCATCTGAGAAATATACTTAAATAGAAGATTTTTCAGGACAGACCACCCTGTAAGAAACCCGGCATCATCTGGACAAAAGAGAGAAAGAGAAACATTGCCAGAGAATGTCAGAGAATATTGGGCAATCAACAAGTCCCTCGCCAAGCTGAAAAGTTCAACGTCGTGGTCCTTAGCTGGCCCATCCGAAAGAAGAAGAACAAGAAGAAACTAATGAAGGAATGCAAGCCGGTAACCATGACAACAGTACCAAGAGGTGACCTCCAACTTTTCATCTATTTCTGTAAGAAGCAATGCCACCCAATTTATTAAATTTCTGTAAAAGTTTGCAAATGGCTATAAGGTTATCATGGAAACAAACATAGACTGTAAAATTCATCATGTGCTTAAGGGGGTCATGGGGTACGCAACATACAAGTGCGATATGTTGTACAGAAGGTCTATTATATCTCCAAACAGCAACATTATTTTCAAAAATTCATGAATTGAAATAGTGTTTTTGCAGCATTTGGGAAGTTGGGCCATTGGAGGCTAAAATCCTGAATTTTCATGCACCAAAAGCCTTCATAATTTATTAAAGGAGTCTTCCTGGGGATGGCAACTTTCCACAACGGTGAGGGTCAGTTTTTATTTGACATATATTGCGTTTCGTCAATAAGGTTTTCAATATTATTTTCACGTCAGGAAGTACACGTTAGGTGAATTTAGTTCGAGAGCACATTTTAAATAATCATATTTTTGTCGACAAACGTGTTCATCGTAAAGATGATTTTGTTTGACACTGAGTGGTTGATATATCTTCAGGTTTATGTACGCCTATAACTCGTGTTCGGGTGCTTGGAGCATCGTAAAATTAGGTATTGTAAGTGTAACCATGAGTCAGTAAACCAATAATTTATAGAACTCTTCTCCGTACTTCTCATAGAAGGGTTGCCATAGGAGTAGTGGTTTTTTGAGAGTTCTAATCCCTCCTACGGCTTTCCTCCTACAAGATGGCGGCGGCGCGATATCTCTCGAACGCAAGGTCGGATTTTGACGAATGAGGTGTCATTGAACTCGGGCTGATACCCCCTTTCCAATGGATAACATATTTCATCCCCAAAATAAAACCTACCCCTAATAGGGGGTGAAATTGTAATTTATTAGAAAATCTTGCTTTTCAAGTGCGACATGTGGGAGTTTGAATGCTAATATGAAATTAAACGTTGTTCCACACAAGAGACATGTGTACGGTGGAAAGCCACTATGATTTAACATGCTTGGTTATTTGTTTTTACGCATGCGCACTCATAGTTTTTGTAAGAGGGCGAGCTTTTTAAATATGGCGGCATTAGTCTAACCTAACCTAACCCAATCCACGAGGGTTGATCAAAAAGTATCCCAAGTGGCGCTTGTCGATAGGCAAACCAATAATGAAAGAGGGGCATGTCATGCTTTGAGGCAAGAGCCCTTGTCATTGTTGACGAGTCCCTGTGGACGGGTCCCTGTTAACAGGTCATTTTTGACAGGTCATTGTTGACGGGTCATTGTTGACGGGTCCTTGTTGACAAGTCCCTGTTGATGGGTCCCTGTTGACAGGTACTTTTGACTAATCCCTTTGGACCGGCCCCTTTGGACTGATCCCTATGGACTGGCCCACGAATGTATCCAAATTGTGCCAAAGGGCTTAACTATTTTTTTGTTGTTGTTAATATCTCACGGACCAATAAGGCTAGGAACTTGTATGAGGTATTGTAGGACTTGGGATGAAGCCCCCTTTTAGTATGTTTTTTTTTTAAATTTTTGACAAAGGGCCTAACTTCACTTTTGTTAATATCTCGCGAACCAATCATGCTAGTGACTTGTATGAGAGGTCCTAGCAATTGGGGCGATGTCTCCCTTTGGGGGGGGGGGGGGGTGAAACTTTCCCCCCACCCAATTGAAAAATCGATACCTTGGAAAATAAGAACCCTAATATTATGCGTGATAGCTTTAAAAATAGGTCATAAGATATGATTTTACCACGATAGGTCATTTCACCCTTAAAACAGTGAATGGTGATTTTACTGGGGAAAAGGTGTTAAACACCTAAAAATGATAAATGAACCTAAGATATTTTGTTTTTGATGAAAAATAGTAGGGGGGTGAAAACTTCCCCAAAATTGAAAAATCGATATCTTCGAAAATAAGAACCCTAAAATTAGGTGTGATAGCTCAAAAAATTGGTCATTAAATACTCTTTTACCACGATCGGTTATTTACCCCTATAACAATGAATGTAGATTTTACAGGGAATTAGGTGAAACCAATAATCAGATTTGGACACATGAGGTGTTATAAGACTAATGGTGACAATCCATTCTTGAATTTATAATTTACTTTTTGAAATTTCGACAAAGGGCCTAACCACACATTTTGAAAATTTAGATTTTTAACTTTTGAATTTATTTCTATATTATTAGTAGAGAGAGACAGTACCGGTTGTGTTTAAACGAGCATGTCACCGACCACGGTGGCCATGTCCAATGGATGAATCGATATTTTGTGAAGCATTGATTGAAGAGGGTCATTTTTTTATGATTTTTCCTATGATGCATGCATTTATTTAAATATCCCAAAACGGCAAGGTTACTGATTTGAAATTTTATAAACTAATAATGGGATTTGGACACATAAGGTGTCCTAGAACTTGACATGACGCTTTCTTTTTATGGCTTATGAATTTCCCCAAAAAGATTGAAAACAACAAGGTTTCTCTTAATATATTGCAAACCCATAATGTTAGATGTTTATGGTGAGTGATGAAACATAGCTAGGTAGAGAAAGAATTATTGTAGGCTACACGTATGGTTCTATTATTTAAAATAGTTTCCATGATGGTTCCGTATTGACGTACTAAATTGTTTTAACAACAAATTGTATATCCGCCTTAGTCAATACATAAACGAAAATAAATTATAATTACACTTGCTCCTGGTACATGTTTCGGGGATTAATTGCTTTTATCCCCTTCATCAGCCAAGACAAATATTCGAAGAAAGATATAAGATAGCGTAGCACTCAAAAAATAAATGACTATTTAACTTAATATGGTGCACCATATAAGTAGGTCACAGGAAAATGTTGAGCAAAACTAAAAACATATATGTGACAGTGAAGATATTCAGTCATCAAAACACAGAGAATCAGTGGACAGTTGATTCGTAAATCCGATCCAAAACACTGGTCGAAGCTTGAATTGGCAAAAATCACAATACTTCACCATATGGACACAACCAATGAAGAAGCCTTATGCTCAACAGGTCCAAAATCAAATGCCTTATATCTTTCTTCGAATATTTGTCTTGGCTGATGAAGGGGATAAAAGCAATTAATCCCCAAAACATGTACCATGAGCAAGTGTAATTATAATTTATATTCGTTTATGTATTCACTAAGGCGGATATACAATTTGTTGTTAAAACTATACACGTAAGGTGACTGACAAGTCTTTAAACATTGAAACTTGTTTTTAAACCTGACCGCAGTACATAGGGAGTATAGGTTTCAGGCATGACATGACAAACGGTGTGTACTAAATCAAATGTATTGATTCAAGAATTAGAGTAGACTGGGTAGCTAAGAAAACCAGATGGTGACTACACAGAACCAAACCGAAACAATACAATCCTTTTTGGATGTCTAATGTTCCTTGCTAACCATTTTTTGCTGCAGTGGCAAGCACTTTTGGCTCTTGCACTAGAGGTCCTAACTCGATTTTTAGCTTTATGGCTTAGAACGAAGCAAACTAAGAAAGACGGTTATGGTGGTGCAGTGGATAAGCTGGTTAGCCTTCGACTAAGGTAGACCAGGGTTTGATTTTAGGTTAATACGTATGTCAAAAACATATAAAAAAGCAGGGATAATGTTTTAAGACTGATTACACTTGTATTTTTTTTCAAATTATTACTTGGATTTCAAATACAAAGGTGGACTGGGTTCAATATACAGTTAATGCAAGTAAGATTTTTGATTTGTTTTTGATTTTAGACTTTAGATTTTAGAATTTACAAATAGACCAAACCATAATGTCATGACTTTAAATTTTCGGTAACTAATTATTAAAGAAAAACATATAAGGATTTGTATTACTTGGAATAATGTTTTCTATACTATAATTTTTTTGGTTTTAGATTTTAGAAATTTTATATTGGATTTTAGATTTTAGGTAGAGACCAAACTAATATTGACTATTCATTAGACACTGGTATGTAAATAAAAAGATAATTAGACAATATGTTAAGATGAATTTTTCGTGTTGACTGGCCTTGCAATAAGAATTGACTAACCAGACATGAGATGACTACATACCAACGAAACACTTTGGCGACTATGCTTGTTATTGACCAGTGAGTAGGGTTTTATAAACCTACTGAGCAACTATGTTTGCAAAACAAGACATTATACCAGAGACGATTAGGATTCTTATGTAGCTCAGGCAAGGAAAGCATTTCTACAGAATTTGTTGACATTGAATATAGATTTAGGTATTAGAAAGTCATTTTTGAAGACCTTTGGCTGGAGCGTGACACTCTATGAAAGTGAAACTTGGACTATTGGTGTGGCAGAAAAGTGGAAATTGAATTTTTTGATATGAAGAGAGGAGAATGATGAAGATTAAATGGGTAAATAAGGTTACAAACAAAGAGGTATTAAGACAAGTGGGAGAGGAGAGATGTTTCTGGCAACTGCTAATGAAGTAAAGCGATAGGTTGGTAGGACACATACTAAGACACCCAGGAATAGAAAGCTTAGTTATGGAAGAAAGGGTTGAGGACAAGAACTGTAGGGGTAGACCAAGGCTATAATATGTAAAACATGGATGTAGAGTGTGGTAGCTATATAGAGATGAAACGATTAGCTCAGGACAGGGAGTCATGGAGAGCTGTATTAAACCAGTCAAAAGGCTGAAGACTCAAACAACATGTAGAGCTAACCAAAATAATGTTGTGTAATGGTAAATGCTAGTCAACAAACAGTAATAGATTACTAAAACCCATGACACGATACCTGAGAGCTTTTCTAAAATTATTTTAAGATGCCTTTAACCCTATATTAAACACCCAGTTCACAAGACTCATAACTACAATGTTATAGAAAAAAACAAAACAAAATCTACATTTCAAAATGAGCAAGTAGTTGAGTCAATGTACACTGGAAAATTTTGTAAACACTCAAGTGCACAAAACAAATTACATTATTAACTGTCAGGTTGGCCGAGTGGTTATGGCGTTTGACTTATGTTCACATTTTCAATACAAGAAAGCAAGGATTTGAACCCCTTACCTGACATAAGTATTGCTTTAACATAGCTTAGCGATACTGCATTATTATGATACTCGTTACACAAACCATAGATAGAGTCCACTCTCTCTTTCTAAACATAGCTAGAGACTGTCGATGGTTGACAATTGCATTAATGGTGGGAGAATGTAGTGATAGTAATTAAGAAAAAGCAGACAATAACCATAAAATATTTTTATTACATTCATTTTATAATAGACTAGCAGAAGTACCCGTTCTTCGAACGGTGTTATATATTAACACCAGACATTATCAATTGAGCTACTGTTGCAATGGTTAGCGGTTTGTCATTCCTTCATAAGTTTATCAGAACGAAGTTAGTTTTCTGGGAATATCAGCCACACTGTAAATTTAAGGGCCTTAAAATGTAATATTCGGAGACCCCTTCTAGACTCGCGAATTTTGTGTCTCACAATGAGAAGCGCAACATATGCTTTGATCGTCCTTCTAGGATAATTTTAATATTTTGGCCTATTTTAGCATGTATTTTGAGATTTTTTTCGCTATATCCACCCTTCTACTGTATGAAAAGTATGGTGAGGAGTTTTATAAATGATTGGTGTATTGACTCATGTTTACCATACCTAATTTTACGATGCTCCAATCATCCGAACACGAGTTATAGGCGTACATAAAGATACACAGAAAGACAGACAGACAATTCTATTGTCTACAACATATCACCCAGATATCCAAATATGGGTATATCTACCATACAGTATCAAACAAAATCACCCTTACGATAAACCCGTACGCCGACAGCAAAAAAAAAAAAAGATTAGTTAAAATGTGCTCTCAAACTAAATTCACCTTACGTGTACTTCCTGACGTGAAATAGATTTGAAAGCCTTGTAGACGAAACGCAATACACCTCACATAAAAAATGACCCTCTACGTTGTGGTAGGTCCCCATACACAGGAAGACCTCTTTCATAAATTATAAAGGCTTGTGGTGCATGAAAATTCAGGTTCTTTAGCCTCAAATGGCCCAAATTCCTAAAAGCCGCAAAAAATGCTGATTCAATTCAGGAATTTTTGAAAATAATGTTGCTGTTTGGAGATATAATAGACTTTCTGTACTATATGTCGCACGTGAAATTGCATGAAAAAATTCTAGGTTACCCCTTGACCCCCTTAATTGCATTGACGAATTATACAGTCTACGTTGGTTCCGTGATAACCTTATAGCCATTTGCAAACTTTCACAGAAATGTAATAAATGGAGTAGCCTAATAATAATAATATCGTATGGCCTCGGGTGCCGGGTGCAAGCTTCGTAATCTAAGCTCCTTGAACACTATAGCACTTTCTAGTAGAGAAATGAGGAATTTTGTGTTGGCGGAAACTGCTGAGATTAATTTTGCCATTATGAACACGGCCTACTGAATTCAAATGGTTTCTTTGACATGCCAACATCGTATGACATGTGAGTCATATTTTTGCCGCCTTTCAAAAATCACTTACCACGGCCAGGAGTGAACCAGCAATCTTGGGGTTAGTAGACCGACACGCTATCCACTCACCCACCGTGGCAAGGTATAAATGGAGTGACATTGCTTCTTACAGAAATAGATGGAAAGTTGGATGCCACCCCTTGAGATAATGTTATCATGGTTACCGATCTCCATTCCTTCATTAGTTTGTTAAATTAAATTAAATTAGTTTTCTGGGAATATTTCAGATACTGTTGGTTTTAGAGCCTTATAATGTAGTTTTCGAAGCCCCCAAGTTTTGTTTCTGGCACCGAGGGGCTTTGTCTCCTCGTTGTACGCCATAATATAATACTAATAATAATAATATAATTTAGTGATAGGAATATAATAGACCTGCCGTACCACACCCGCAGGTGTAAATCGAGTGAAAAAATTCTAGTGTACCCCTTGACCCCCTTAAGTGCATTATACGTATTGATGAATTTTACAGCTTAATTTCTTTCCGTGATAACCTTCTAGCCGTTTGCAGACTTTCACACCAATGTAATTAATGGAATTGCATTGCGTCTGACAGCAATAGATGGACCTCTGAGAATCTGTTGCCATGGTTACCGGCTTGAATTCGTTCATCTATATATTTAAAACACTAAGCTGTTTTTTGTACACACGAGATTGTGAAAACCACTTAACCGATTGGCTTCGTAAGACATTCTAACGAAAGCTCTTGGCATGCAGATTTGCAGGGTTTCTTTAAAAGGAAAATATATGTTACGGTATATTTTTAAATGATTAAAGAAATATGTAATATTTGTCACTCCCGCGCATGCGCACAATGGCCTTTCTCAACAAGGAAAATGGCGATTCCGGTCGCGTCTAACTGAGATCTTTGTTCATGAGAATTAAAAAGGATCTCCAATAATGTTAGTTATGTTTTTACAATGTGCATTGAAATAGAATTATATTAAATAAACCACGAATTGAAAGACATAAACTGCAGGTTGAGTGTGTATACTGGTTAGATAGCTTAATACTGCAGTGTCACATAGTTGTCTGGTTGGCCAAGGGGATAAGGTTACAGGCCTGAAATTTGTATTATGCATGATCGAGAGGGTTCGATTCCCACCTCGGATATGTTTTTTTATTTTCATTTTCTTCCTTCCTACGATTGGTATTGCATTGTAGAAAGCTCTTGGCATGCAGATTTGCAGAGTTTCTTTAAAAGAAAAATATATGTTACGGTATATTTTTAAATGATTAAAGAAATATGTAATATTTGACACTCCCGCGCATGCGCACAATGGCCTTTCTCAACAAGGAAAATGGCGATTCCGGTCGCGTCTAACTGAGATCTTTGTTTATGAGAATCAAAAAGGGTCTGCAATAATGTTAGTTATGTTTTTACAATATGCATTGAAATAGAATTATATTAAATAAACCACGAATTGAAGGACATAAAGTGCAGGTTGAGTGTGTATACTGGTTAGATAGCTTAATACTGCACTGTCACATAGTTGTCTGGTTGGCCAAGTGGATAAGGTTACTGGCCAGAAATTTGTATTATGCATGATCGAGAGGGTTCGATCCCACTTCGGATATGTTTTTTTATTTTCGTTTTCTTCCTTCCTACGATTGGTATTGCATTGTAGAAACATGTTTCACTTTTATCATTCCCGTCAAGTAACGAATTCTCTGTTCCCATCGAGAGGGTTCGATTCCCACCTCGGTTATGTTTTTTTTATTTTCGTTTTCTTACTTCCTACGATTGGTATTACATTGTAGAAACATATTTCACTTTTATCATTCCCGTAAAGTAACGAATTCTCTGTTGCCATCCTTTGCATGGTCGAGAGGGTTCGATTCCCACCTCGGATACGTTTTTTTAATTTTCATTTTCTTCCTTCCTACGATTGGTATTACATTGTAGAGATATATTTCACTTTTTCATTCCCGTAAAGTAACGAATTCTCTGTTGCCATCCTTTGCATGGTCGAGAGGGTTCGATTCCCACCTCGGATATGTTTTTTTTTTGTTTTCTTCCTTCCTACGATTGGTATTACAGTGTAGAAACATATTTCACTTTTATCATTCCTGTAAAGTAATGAATTCTCTGTTGCCATATATATATTTAAAACACTAAGGTATTTTTTGTACACACGAGATTTTGAAAACGACTTAACCGATTGGCTTCGTATGGCATTCTAACGAAAGCTCTTGGCATGCAGATTTGCAGTGTGTCTTTAAAAGGAAAATATATGTTACGGTATATTTTTATATGTTTAAAGAAAAAGGTAATATATGTGGCAATTGCGCGTTGCCACAATTGCGTTTCTTCATGAGAGAAATGGCGGATAAAAGATCCACCGTATCGTAGTGTGATCTTTGTTTATGAGAATTGAAAAGGGAAATATCGCTTATGTTGTATCCCGATATATACTGGAATAGAATCATGAAATAAGGGAAATATTGATGAACTGTAACTGGCAGTTGAGTGCGTTTGTTGTTTACGTCACTTAATATTGCACTCTAATTTCGTTGTCTGGGTGGCTCAGCGGCTAACATTGTGGACAACGAAATTGATTATGCATCGTCGAAGGAGTTTGATTCCCACCTCAGACATGTAATTTTATTTCCCAATTATTCTATCTTGCAATTGGTATTACATTGTCTAAACATATGTTACGTTTATTATTCCCGTAAGGTAAGAAATTCTCCATGATTTACGTTGCCAGATACTTTTAAATTGAAAATGAAAATCGGCACAATCGCTTAGCCTTGAGAGAAAATTGTCGAACATAATTCATTTGATGGACTCAGACATCGTGGTCACTCAGCCCTGTCTACTTTGGTGTGTGAGTGTAAACCTTTCTCTGATAACCTGTGTTAATGTGATGGCTGTATTGATGTGTGCATTTGTAATTAGTAAGGGGAATAGGGAGTTGAGAATCATGAAATAAGGGAAATATTGATGAACTGTAACTGGCAGTTAAGTGCGTTTGTTGTTTACGTCTCTTAATATTGCACTCTAATTTCGTTGTCTGGGTGGCTCAGCGGCTAACATTGTGGACAACGAAATTGATTATGCATCGTCGAAGGAGTTTGATTCCCACCTCAGACATGTAATTCTATTTCCCAATTATTCTATCTTGCAATTGGTATTACATTGTCTAAACATATGTTAGGCTACGTTTATTATTCCCGTAAGGTAAGGAATTCTCCATGATTTACGTTCCCAGATACTTTTAAATTATTATATAAATATCGGCACAATCGCTTCGCCTTGAGAGAAAATTGTCGAACATAATTCATTTGATGGACTCAGACATCGTGGTCACTCAGCCCCGTCTACTTTGGTGTGTGAGTGTAAACCTTTCTCTGATAACCTGTGTTAATGTGATGGCTGTATTGATGTGTGCATTTGTAATTAGTATGGGGAATGGAGAGTTGACGACTGAGGCTTTAAGTTAGGAACTATCCCGGTATTTGCCTGGAGTGGAAGTGGGAAACCACGGAAAACCACATCCAAGGTTGTTGAGATGGGAATAAAATTTTGCTCTTCTTAGGTTTGCCTCAAGAGTGCGCCCCGTTCCAGCCCTCAGACCAGAATTAAATTTCTTGGCGGAGCAGGGATCGAACCTGGAATCTGGGGCGATAGCTCAGAATGTAGCCTTAAGACTGGGCTTCCCTGTGTTAATACGATCTTTGAAAAACACTGAACATATAATTCTAAAACTCCCTCCATTACGGTGGCTGGCGAAGTGAGTCCATGCTCATTCCAGTAGTGGCGAAGTGATTCTATGCTCCCTTGCATAATTTACTGTCATGGAAATGCAAAGTATTGTACCTTCAACAGGTGATGGAAATTGATTATTTAGAGCAGTTTCATTCTGTTTATTTCAAAATGAAGTTCGTCATCCTGAGTTGCGTTTGCAAGCAAATTGCAAAAATTGCAAGGATTTTATTATTGGCGATCAGTCTCATCGCATTCTCATCAGCAACCAACTTGAGAATGGAAGTCTCTGAACTTAGTTGTATAAGTGAATATTGTTGTTTATTGATTATTTTTTTAGAGTACATAACAATGAGTCTAACCACGCAGTTGATTTTGGCAATGGAAGTAAGTTATTATTTGCTATTTAATATTTGGCAGCTGCGTTGATGCAGGCCACTATAGTGTTATTTAATAAGCTATGACGTTAATTTGGGGAGAAATGCTGCTATAAATAAACCCATTTTACGAAATAGAACATTAGCCGCAAACAAGTGGGAAATCGGAGAAAAATACGAAGCCACTTTTAAACTCCAATATGAATACGGCATTTCAGGTACAATTCCAGATACTATACCGTTACACTGTAGGGTCCTTGACGAACAAATTTAAACATTGTTCTGCACTGTATTTCTCTTGAGAGAAATCTTCACTTGGTTACTTTGACCTTTGCTGTTGTAATGTAAAATTAATCTGACTAAATATAAAACATTTGACATGCTGCAACAATTATTTTTCACTGGAGATGATATCTCAAGGAATTTCAGAGAGACTAATCGGCAGTACAATGCTATGTCCTTCGTTTCATTTGGTGCCAATGTTACTGTGCCACACCCATACGGTCCACATTGTTCTAAGATGTATGGAGGTGCACATCATCGCATTTCTTCGTTATATTCCAAAATTATATGTGACGGTTTGCGGCCAGTTTTATTAGACTCCTCCGAGTTCTTGAATTCCTTGCAAATAAATGACTTGCCTCCACATATTCCAAACGCTTGAACCGTTATGCTGCTTAGAAATCTGAACGTTTCCCAAGGGCTCCTAAATGCAACCATATTGCTTGGATTTGGAAATAATAAGTGCAGTTAAAATTAGGCAGAGAGGTCTAATCCTTCTACTTGATTTAACAGCATCCGATAAAACACTATCATTTTGTTTTAAGAGGCAATATTTTCCAATTTATTTGGCATACTCTGTCACAATCAATGAAGCTCAAGGGAAAACTCTGGAACGTATAGGTCTCAATTTGCCTCATCAATTTTTCAGTCATGGCCAGCAGTATTTTGCAATGTTGAGAGCGCAATCTTTTGACGCCCTTATAGTTTCAATAGAGCCAAAAAATCATCGTACAAAGAATATACAGTAGGCCTACATAAGAAAATTCTTCAGTAAATATTTTTCTATTGACCGTCATTTTTGACGGGTTTCAACTAGTTAGTTTATTAAATGAAATTAGTTTTCTGGGAACATCGCAAAAACGGATGGTTTTAGGGCCTTAAAATGTGGATTTCGGGGACCCTTTAGGGCCCCCGTGTTTTGTCTCTCACATTGAGGGGCTGAAAATGATCTTTGTCTCGTCCTTCTACTCCTATTTCAGCATGTATTTTAAGGGGGTAGGCCCTCTTTTATGACAGGTACGGAGAAGGGTTACATCAATGATTAGTGTCGTGCCTCTGATGGATATCTGTACCAAATTTTACGTTGATACACCCAGCCGTTCTCGAGTTATAAGGGAACAACGTTGTCCACAGACAAACAAACAGACAGACTGACCAAAAAATTATTTTCGCGCGCATCCATAATAAAACAGTCTGAAACGCGTAAATAACTCAAATTTCCGTAGAAATTGCGAAAAAAACATACAAACTTTAATTTTTATGTACGGTATGTAGAGATATACTGTACCGCTCGGTGTTGACCGTGTTTTATTGCACAAATTTAGGTTTTACTCGCTAACCGTTGGAGATACACGAAAAGTGATAAGGACCTTTTGGATAGCAAATTAAATGTTAAATCTTGTGGATGCATCAAAAATTTGATATTTCTTAGCGTTCTCTTTTTATTTGATATGGAAATATGAAATTTTGAAACCAAAGGGTGTAGTGACGTCACTAAAATGGTCGCCATTTTTCAATAGTGCAAAGTATCGAAATTAAATGTATCCTATATGTAAACATGGTAAATCAGCTACATCCATGCAACATTTCATTTAAATCAGACCAGTGGTTCTTGCGTTATTGAGTAACACACAGACAGATAGACAGACAGACAGACAGACAGAAAGACAGACATACACCATCTCATTTTTATATATTAGTATGATACACACTGAATACAACTCACTTTATTTACCATTGTTTGACATAGATTTTTTAAACACAACGCTTGTTGTAGATCTTTATATAACTTTCTCCAGGTACTCTTGTTCTTAAAAACTGGGGAAGTCGCAATGGTTTTATAGACATAAAACTCTCATCCTCTTCTTTTTCATCATCCTCATCATCATCATCATCATCATCATCATTATGAATATTATCATCAAAATTATGATAGTCATTGTCACCATCATTATCATCAACATCATCATCATCATCCTCAACATCACTAGAACTATCCAATTCCTCTTGTTCCTTTTCCACAGAGACCTCTTGTAAAGTCTGCGTTGCTTTTGATAGTGTTAAGGGTCTCTTAGACGTTGACAACTGTCCTAACATGATTTTTTGAGGACATGATAAGTGATTTTGAACAAACCCTGCACTATCTTGAGCAGCAATATTTTTTTCTTGGATTTTCTTTTTTTTTACCTTAGTTAGAGAATTTTGTCCATTTAAATGTGTATTAATTTGAGATTCACAATGATGCTCGTTTGAAGTAAGTACGTTGGAGTCTTTTGTTTTAATCATTCCTCGACACTTTTTAGATCGTTGTTTTGAACATCGCCAAATAACAGTTCAATCACTATTGGTTGTTTTTACAATATATGTATATCCTTTATAGTAGACACATGGCTTACCATGGCTGGTTGTTGAGACTTCCATATTTACTAATACACATGAATTAAATTTTAGTAAAGTCACTTTAGTAATAATAACAGTAAAATAAATGAAGTGGATTGTTTTTTTAAGGTGGAATTTTCAAAGTACTGTCAGGAATAATAATTACATTAACAATGTTTAGACTACAAGTGATTTACACACACATTGGTCAATGTCAATATTTATACTGAACACAATTTATAGTGATTAGGATTTTTATTGACTGTAATTGATAGTTGTCATGGTTAGTAGAAGCAATGTATACTGGGTGCGTTTTATAGCACGCTCAATTTTAGTAGGTACGATTAGTAGACGCGTTTGATACTGGGCGCGTTTTATACTGATTATGATTTATACTGAACGCGATTTTTACTAGAAGCGATTTTTACCAGGTTAATTGATAGCAGGCGCTATTCATACGCAACGCAATTGATAGTAGGCGCAATTGATAGTAGACGCAATTGGTAGTGGACGTAATTCATAGTAGGTGCGATTGATAGTAGGCGCGATTAGTAGTAGTAGGCGCGATTAGTAATAGGCGTGATTGATAGTGGACGCAATTGGTACTAGGCGGAATTAACAGTAGGCGCGATTGGTAGTAGGCGTAATTGATAGTAGGCGAAATTAGTAGTAGGCTCAATTAATAGTAGGCACAATTAATAGTAGGCGCGATTGGTAGTAGGCGCAATTGACAGTAGGCGCGATTGGTAGTGGACGTAACTGATAGTAGACGCTTTTGATAGTAGGCACGATTAGTAGTAGGCACGATTAGTAGTAGGAGCGATTTGTGGTAGGCACAATTGATAGTAGGCGCAATTGACAGTAGGCGCGATTGGTAGTGGGCGTAATTGATAGTAGGCGCTATTGATAGTAGGTGCAATTGACAGTAGGCGCAATTGGTAGTAGGCGGGATATGTAGTAGGCACAATTGACAGTAGGCGCAATTGGTAGTAGGCGCTATTCTTAGTAGATGCAATTGATAGTAGGCGCAATTGATAGTAGGCGCGATTGGTAGTATGTGCAATTGATAGTAGGCGCCTTTGGTAGTAGGCGCTATTAATAGTACGCTCAATTGACAGTATGTGCAATTGGTAGTAGACGCTTTTGATAGTAGGCGCAATTGACAGTAGGTGCGATTAGTAGTAGACGCAATTGGTAATAGGCCCGATTGGTAGTAGGCGCAATTGACAGTAGGCGCAATTGGTAGTAGGCGCTATTCTTAGTAGATGCAATTGGTAGTAGGCGCGTTGGCTAGTAGGTGCTACAAATAGTAGGCTCAATTGACAGTAGGCGCAATTGGTAGTAGACGCTATTGATAGTAGGCGCAATTGGTAGTAGGCACATTCCTAAATTTGAAACTCTAGATGATATGTTTTGCTGACGTAATCGTATGTTCCCCCGCACGCACACGCCAGCTATGGCGGCCATAGGTTAACTTAACCTAGCCTAACCTAATAAGATAGCGGCCATAGCTGGCGTGTGCGTGCGGGGGAACATACGATTACGTCAGCAAAACACCTCATCTAGAGTTTCAAATTTAGGATTGCGCCTACTACCAATTACGCCTACTATCAATAGCGCCTACTACCAATCGGGCCTACTATCAATTGCACATAATACCAATCGTGCCTTCTACCAATCACGCCTACTACCAATTTCGCCTACTGTCAATTTCGCCTACTGTCAATTGCGCCTACTATCAATAGCGCCTACTATCAATTACGTCCACTACCAATCGCGCCTACTATTAATTCCGTCTACTACCAATTGCGTCTACCACCAATCACGCCTATTACTAATCGCGCTTACTACTACTAATCACGCCTACTACTAATCGCGCCTACTGTCAATGGCGCCTACTATCAATAGCCCCTATTATCAATTACGTCCACTACCAATCGCGCCTACTGTCAATTGCGCCTACTACCAATCGCGCCTAATATTAATTGTGCCTACTATCAATTGCGCCTACTACTAATTGCACCTACTATCAATTACGCCTACTACCTATCGCGCCTACTACCAATCGCGCCTACTGTTAATTCCGCCTACTACCAATTGCGTCTACTACCAATCACGCCTATTACTAATCGCGCCTACTACTACTAATCGCGCCTACTATCAATCGCGCCTACTGTCAATTGCGCCTACTATCAATTACGCCCAGTACCAATTGCGCCTACTGTCAATTGCGTACTATTTATTGTGCCTACTATCAATTGCGCCTACTATCAATTACGCCTACTATCAATTGCGTTGCGTATGAATAACGCCTGCTATCAATTTACCTGGTAAAATCGCTTCTAGTAAAAATCACACTCAGTATAAATCATAATCAGTATAAAACGCGCCCAGTATCAAACGCGTCTACTAATCGTACCTACTAAAATTGAGCATGCTATAAAACGCACCCAGTATACATTGCTCCTACAAACCATGACTACTATCAATTACAGTCAATAAAAATCATAATCACTATAAATTATGTTCAGTATAAATATTGACATTGACCAATGTGTGTGTAAATCACTTGTAGTCTAAAAATTGTTAATGTAATTATTATTCCTGACAGTACTTTAAAAATTCCACCTTTCAAAAACATCAATCCACTTCATTTATTTTACTGTTATTATTACTAAAGTGACTTTACTAAAATTTAATTAATGTGTATTAGTTAATATGGAAGTCTCAACAACCAGCCATGGTAAGCCATGTGTCTACTATAAAGGATATACATATATTGTAAAAACAACCAATAAAGATTGAACTGTTATTTGGCGATGTTCAAAACAACGATCTAAAAAGTGTCGAGGAATGATTAAAACAAAAGACTCCAACGTACTTACTTCAAACGACCATCATTGTGAATCTCAAATTAATACACATTTAAATGGACAAAATACTCTAACTAAGGTAAAAAAAAAAGAAAATCCAAGAAAAAAATATTTCTGCTCAAGATAGTGCAGGGTTTGTTCAAAATCACTTATCATGTCCTCAAAAAATCATGTTAGGACAGTTGTCAACGTCTAAGAGACCCTTAACACTATCAAAAGCAACGCAGACTTTACAAGAGGTCTCTGTGGAAAAGGAACAAGAGGAATTGGATAGTTCTAGTGATGTTGAGGATGATGATGATGATGTTGATGATAATGATGGTGACAATGGCTATCATAATTTTGATGATAATATTCATAATGATGATGATGATGAGGATGATGAAAAAGAAGATGATGAGGGTTTTATGTCTATAAAACCATTGCGACTTCCCCATTTTTAAGAACAAGAGTACCTGGAGAAAGTTATAAAAGGATCTACAACAAGCGTTGTGTTTAAAAAAATCTATGTCAAACAATGGTAAATAGAGAGAGTTGTATTCAGTGTGTATCTATTATAAAATGAATTTAATAAAAATATTTTATGGTTATTGTCTGTTTTTTTCTTAATTACTATCACTACATCCTCCCACTATTAATGCAATTGTTAACCATCAACAGTCTCTAGCTATGTTAAGAAAGAGAGAGTGGACTTAAACAATACACTCTATCTATGGTTTGTGTATCGAGTATCATAATAACACAGTATCGCTAAACTATGTTAAAGCAATAGTTATGTCAGGTAAGGGGTTCAAATCCTTGCTTTCTTGTATTGAAATGTGAACATAAGTCAAACGCCATAACCACTCGGCCAACCTGACAGTTAATAATGTAATTTGTTTTGTGCACTTGAGTGTTTACAAAATTTTCCAGTGTACATTGACTCAACTACTTGCTCGTTTTTAAATGTAGATTATTTTTATTTTTTTTCTATAACATTGTAGTTATGAGTCTTGTGAACTGGGTGTTTAATATAGGGTTAAAGACATCTTAAAATAATTTTAGAAAAGCTCTCAGGTATCGTGTCATGGGTTTTAGTAATGCATTACTGTTTGTTGACTAGCATTTACCATTACACAACATTCTTTTGGTAAGCTCTACATGTTGTTTGAGTCTTCAGCCTTTTGACTGGTTTAATACAGCTCTCCATGACTCCCTGTCCTGAGCTAATCGTTTCATCTCTATATAGCTACCACACTCTACATCCAAGGCTATCTGTTTTACATATTATAACCTTGGTCTACCCCTACAGTTCTTGTCCTCAACCCTTTCTTCCATAACTAAGCTTGCTATTCCTGGGTGTCTTAGTATGTTTCCTACCAACCTATCGCTTTACTTCATTAGCAGTTACCAGAAACATCTCTCCTCTCCCACTTGTCTTAATACCTCTTTGTTTGTAACCTTATTTACCCATTTAATCTTCATCATTCTCCTGTAATACCACATATCAAAAATTCAATTTCCACTTTTCTGCCACACCAATAGTCCAAGTTTCACTTTCATAGAGTGTCACGCTCCAGCCAAAGGTCTTCAAAAATGACTTTCTAATACCTAAATATATATTCAATGTCAACAAATTCTGTAGAAATGCTTTCCTTGCCTGAGCTACATAAGAATCCTAATCGTCTCTGGTATAATGTCTTGTTTTGCAAACATAGTTGCTCAGTAGGTCTATAAAACCCTACTCACTGGTCAATAACAAGCATAGTCGCCAGAGTGTTTCGTTGGTATGTAGTCATCTCATGTCTGGTTAGTCAATTCTTATTGCAAGGCCAGTCAACGCCAAAAATTCATCTTAACATATTGTCTAATTATCTTTTTATTTACATACCAGTGTCTAATGAATAGTCAATATTAGTTTGGTCTTTACCTAAAATCTAAAATCCAATATAAAATTTCTAAAATCTAAAACCAAAAAAATTATAGTATAGAAAACATTATTCCAAGTAATACAAATCCTTATATGTTTTTCTTTAATAATTAGTTACCGAAAATTTAAAGTCATGACATTATGGTTTGGTCTATTTGTAAATTCTAAAAACTAAAGTCTAAAATCAAAAACAAATCAAAAATCTTACTTGCATTAACTGTATATTGAACCCAGTCCACCTTTGTATTTGTAATCCAAGTAATAATTTGAAAAAAAATACAAGTGTAATCAGTCTTAAAACATTATCCCTGCTTTTTTATATGTTTTTGACATGCGTATTAACCTAAAATCAAACCCTGGTCTACCTTAGTCAAAGGCTAATCAGCTTAACCACTGCATCACCATAACCGTCTTTCTTAGTTTGCTTCGTTCCTAGCCATAAAGCTAAAATTCGAGTTAAGACCTCTAGTGCAAGAGGCAAAAGTGCTTGCCACTGCAGCACAAAATGATTAGCAAGTAACATTAGACATCCAAAAAGGATTGTATTGTTTCGGTTTGGTTCTGTGTAGTCACCATCTGGTTTTTTTAGCTACCCAATCTACTCTAATTCTTGAATCAATACATTTGATTTAGTACACACCGTTTGTCATGTCATGCCTGAAACCTATACTCCCTATGTACTGCGGTCAGGTTTAAAAACAAGTTTCAATTTTTAAAGACTTGTCAGTCACCATACGTGTAGCCTAAAATAATTCTTTCTCTACCTAGCTATGTTTCATCACTCACCATAAACATCTAACATTATGGGTTTGCAATATATTAAGAGAAACAAAAGTCCATGACCTTGTTGTTTTCAATCTTTTTGGGAAAATTCATAAGCCATAAATAGAAAGCGTCATGTCAAGTTCTAGGACACCTTATGTGTCCAAATCCCATTATTAATTTATAAAATTTCAAATCAGTAACCTTGCCGTTTTGGGATATTTAAATAAATGCATGCATCATAGGAAAAATCATAAAAATAATACTTAAAACAAGTCGTCGCATGACCCTCTTCAATCAATGCTTCACAAAATATCGATTCATCCATTGGACATGGCCACCGTTGTCGGTGACATGCTCGTTTAAACACAACCGGTACTGTCTCTCTCTACTAAAAAAATATAAAAATAAATTCAAAAGTTAAAATCTAAATTTTCAAAATGTGTGGTTAGGCCCTTTGTCAAAATTTCAAAAAGTAAATAATAAATTCAAGAAGGGATTGTCACCCTGAGTCTTATAACACCTCACGTGTTCAAATCTGTTTATTGGTTTCCCCTTATTCCCTGTAAAATCTGCGTTCATTGTTATAGGGGTAAAATAACAAAATAACCGATCGTGGTAAAGGATTATTTAATGACCAATTTTTTGAGCTATCACACATAATTTTAGGGTTCTTATTTTCCAAGATATCGATTTTTCAATTTTGGGGTAGTTTTCACCCCCTACTATTTTTCATCAAAAACAAAAGATTTTAGGTCCATTTATCATTTTTAAGTGTTTAACACCTTTTTTTCCCTGTAAAATCTACATTCATTGCTTTAGGGGTGAAATGACCTATCGTGGTAAAAGCATATATTATGGCCTATTTTTAAAGCTATCACACATAATATTTGGGTTCTTAGTTTCCAAGTTATCGATTTTTCAATTGGGTGGGGGGATAGTTTCACCCCCTCCCCCCAAAGGGAGACATCGCCCCAATTGCAAGGACCTCTCATACAAGTCACTAGAATGATTGGTTCGCGAGATATTAACAAAAGTGTAGTTAGGCCCTTTGTCAAAATTTCAAAAATACATTCTAAAAGGGGGCTTCATCCCAAGTCCTACAATACCTCATACAAGTTCCTAGCCTTTTTGGTCCGTGAGATATTAACATAAAAAAAATTAGTTAAGCCCTTTGGCTCAATTTGGATATATTCATGGGCCAGTCCATAGGGATCAGTCCAAAGGGGCCGGTCCAAATGGATTAGTCAAAAGGACCTGTCAACAGGGACCCATCAACAGGGACTTGTCAACAAGGACCCGTCAACAATGACCTGTCAAAAATGACCTGTCAACAGGGACCCGTCAACAAGGACCCGTCCACAGGGACTCGTCAACAATGACAAGGGCTCTCGCCTCAAAGCCTGACATGCCCGTCTTTCATTATTGGTTTGCCTATCGACAAGCGCCGCTTGGGATACTATTTGATCACCCCTCGTTGATTGGGTTAGGTTAGGTTAGACTACAGCCGCCATATTTAAAAAGCACTCTTACAAAAACTATGAGTGGGCATGCGTAAAAACAAAAAACAAGCATGTTAAAATCATAGTGGCTTTCCACCGTACACATGTCTCTTGTGAGGAACAACGCTTAATTTCATATTAGCATTCAAACTCCCACATGTCGCACTTGGATAGCGAGATTTTCTAAAAAATTACAATTTCACCCCCTATTAGGGGTAGGTTTTATTTTGGGGATGAAATATGTTATCCATTGGAAAGGGGGTATCAGTCCGAGTTCAATGACACCTCATTTGTCAAAATCCGACCATGCGTTCGAGAGATATCGCGCCTTGCCGCCATCATGTAGGAGGAAAGCCGTAGGAGGGATTAGAACTCTCAATAAACCACTACTCATAGGGAAAAACTTTTCAAAATACATGCTAAAATAGGCGAAAAATAAAAAATATCCTAGAAAGACGACCAAAGCATATGTTGCGCTTCTCAATGTGTGACACAAAACTAGGGAGTCTGTAATGGGTCTCCGAAAACCACATTTTTAAGCCCTTAAATTAACAGTGTCTGTGATATACCCAGAAAACTAACTTCGTTATGATAAACTTATGAAGGAATAACAAGCCCCTAACCATTGCAACAGTAGCTTAATTGATAGCGTCTGATTATTAATACCGAAGACCGTTCGAAGATCGGGTACTTCTGCTAGACTTGTTATATTTGTAGAGATATACTGCACCGCTCGGTGTTGACCGTGTTTTATTGCACAAATTTAGGTTTTACACGCTAACCGTTGGAGATACATGAAAAGTGATAAGGACCTTTTGGATAGAAAATTAAATGTTAAAGCTCGCGTGTGCCATCAAAAGTTTGCTATTTCTTAGCGTTCTCTTTTTATTTGAAATGGAAATATAAAATTTTGAAACCAAAGGGTGTAGTGACGTCACTAAAATGGTCGCCATTTTTCAATAGTGCAAAATATCGAAATCAAAAGTATCCTGTATGTAAACCTGGTAAATCATTTACATCCATGCAAAATGTTATTTGAATCGGACCAGTGGTTCTTGCGTTATTGAGTAACACACAGACATACAGACAGACAGACACCATCTCATTTTTAGCCTACTTTTCACATTTTGCAAAAATGAGGAAAAAGTAGACTTATGAGATCTATCCGGGAAAATGTGTGTCTGTCTGTCTGTCTATCTATCTATCTGTCTGTCCGTCTGTCCTTCTGTCTGTCTGGCTGAGGGTGTGTCTCCTCTATGAACTCCTAAACGGCTGCAGTAATCGAAACCAAATTTAGTATGAGTAAAGATGTATACCGGAATATCTCAAACCCATATTTGAAAATGATGTGAGTGCTATCAACTGCTGAAAAACGCACTAGAAATTTGAGCTCCATGTTGGATATCATGGAAGGTATGCATGGGAGCTATTCCAAAATTGGCACACTAGTAGATAATACTATTTCAGTTTAATTTCTAGGAGGCCATACATGACAGTGTTGCCAAAATAATTTTAAGCCTTGTGATAGGTCCAATTTTTAAATGCAAATAACTTCTACACTATCTATTGGATTTCAACCAAATTTTGTATGTAATGTGTGTACATTAACAGATATGACTGAGCGTATTCTTAAGAGCCACCAATGCTGCCAACTGATAATAATTGCTCTCTCTATTTTTTTTTTATCCAAATACCAATATATCTGAAAGTATGCAATCCGACAGCTTTAAAATTGCACACGTATAGAACCTGACATTTTATAATAATTTGGAGTAACTTATATACTTCAGTTCTACCAACGTGATTCTAAGCCTTCTGATAGGACTAATTTTTAAATACATGTAACTTCTATACTATCAGTTGGATTTCAACCAAATTTCGTATGTGCTATGTGTAACATAACAGATATGACTATAAATATTCTTAAGAGCAATCAGGGCTGCCAACTGTTAATAAATGCTGTCTATATTTTTTTACCCTAATATCAATATATTAGGAAGTATGCAAGTCAACAGTTCTCTACTTTGCACACGTATAGCACCTGACACTCTAGATAATTTGGAGTAATTAAGATAAGTCAGTGCTGCCAACATGATTCTATGCCTGCTGATAGGTCCAATTTTAAAATGCATGTAACTTCTACACTAACAAATGGATTTCATCCAAAATTGGCACAACAAGATATCATAATATTTCAGACTATTTCTAACCAGCACACGCACTGCCAACTGTAGTGCTCTATCAGGCTGCATTATACCAGGAATATTTCGAACTAATTAACACATTTCGATATTACCAAATTAATTTCGCCATTATTCTAGATAGGTTCATATACTGTAGATTAATCATTGGCATGAGTCTTAATTTTAAGTAAAGTAGGCTCTTTAGTTCGTCACGGAAATTCTTGTTATATATTCGTACGATATTTTACGGATTTTATGGAAGATTATACATTGGTATTTTAAATAATATTAGATTGTCAATATTGTTATTTTATATTAGTTTGATTTTAGCATTTTTAGTTAAAATACCTATATTTATGACACATCTATGATTACCTAAGGCACATGTTGAAGCACCAGTTTCAGGTTCAATATTGTGGCGGGTGTTTTGTTAAAATTGGGAGGATATGGATTATTACGTTTTTATTTAATGTTAATTGAGTTAGGATTGACATACAATGTTATTTGAATTAGAATTCTTTTAATTGGAGGATTAAGGGTTAAGCTCTTTGGGATGCTATGTTATTCAAATGTGGCTCTAAATTATATCAGAGAAGATATTGGAGAATTTGATGGTATTTCTATGGTGTGAGTGTCAACATAAGGAATAATTTAAATAGAACACATGAGGCGTTCCCGACCTGGTGAATATATTATAATGTAAGCGCTCGTATCGATGGGTAACAGTGAACATTGTTGCAGATTAATGAAGTTTAGTTCACCCTGATATGCTATGAAAATTTGACAGAGACAAATCAGAATAATTGTTCGTGTACTTGTATACTCCAGAAATTATTGTAGGTTCTTGCCTTATCAGTTGTGGAGTTCCGCTTATGAGCATTACTTCAGGATCTTCAGTGATCACTTGGTGTACCCTGCCTGATCCATCACTGGTGGTAGCACAGCGGTTGAGATATCGGGTGTAATGCAAGATGCGCTACCCCAGTGGTGGAATAATTAATGACCATGAAAGTCAGTATGTCGATCTGTACTTTTGTTTGTGTATCGATACTTCATTCATCCAGGAAAGGAATAAACCTCCACCCTGTTTATACACACATCAAAAAAAGTTTTGCATCACCTCGGTTCCAAGAGTTCCGGAACCTTTAAATACAAAGGGAATAGAGATCAACACAAACAACATTTCAGCTCGTTTTATTGCTCATGAGACCCACACATTGTACCAGCATACAGCTAGACTTGCAGCATTTGTGGTCCAGATTGCAGTACACACCACTACCTCTAATACCCAGTAGCACGTCCTCTTGCATTGATGCATGCCTGTATTCGTCGTGGCATACTATCCACAAGTTCATCAAGACACTGTTGGTCCAAATTGTCCCACTCCTCAACGACAATTCGGCGTAAATCTCTCAGAGTGGATGGTGGGTCAAGACGTCCATAAACAGCCCTTTTCAACATATCCCAGGCATGTTCGATAGGGTTCATGTCTGGCGAACATGCTGGCCACTGTAGTCGAGCGATGTCGTTATCTTGAAGGAACGCATTCACAAGATGTGCACGATGAGGTCGAGAATTGTCGTCTATGAAGACAAATGCCTCTCCAATATTCTGCCGATATGGTTGCACTATGGGTCGGAGGATGTCATTCAGGTATCGTAAAGCCGTTTCGGAGCCTTCCATGACCACCAGTGGCGTACGTCGGCCCCACATAATGCCACCCCAAAACATCAGGGAACCACCACCTTGCTGCACTCGCTGGACAGTGTGTCTAAGACGTTCAGCCTGACCAGGGTGCCTCCAAACACGTCTCCGACGATTGTCTGGTTGAAGGCATATGCGACACTCATCGGTGAAGAGAACGTGATGCCAATTCTGTGGGGTCCATTCAGCATGTTGTTGGGCCCATCTGTACCGCGCTGCATGGTGTCGGGGTTGCAAAGCTGGACCTCGCCATGGACGTCGGGAGTGAAGTTGCGCATCATGCAGCCTATTGCGCACAGTTTGAGTTGAAACACGACGTCCTGTGGCTGAACGAAACGCATTATTCAACATGGTGGCATTGCTGTCAGGGTTCCTCCGAGCGGCAATCCGTAAGTAGCGGTCATCCACTACAGTAGTAGCCCTTGGGCGGCCTGAGCGAGGCCTGTCATCGACAGTTCCTGTATCTCTGTACCTCCTCCATGTCCGAACAACATCGCTTTGGTTCACTCTGAGACGCCTGGAAACTTCCCTTGTTGAGAGCCCTTCTTGACACAAAGTAACAATGCGGACGCGATCGAACTGCGGTATTGACCTTCTAGGCATGGTAGAACTACAGACAACATGAGCAGCGTACCTTCGTCCTGGTGGAATGACTGGAACTGATCGGCTGTCGTACCCCCTCCGTCTAATAGGCCCTGCTCATGCATGGTTGTTTACATCTTTGAGCAGTTTTAGTGACATCTATGAACAGTCAAAGGGACTGTATCTTTGATACAATATACACAGTCAACGTCTATATGCCGGAGATCTGGGAACCGAGGTGATGCAAAACTTTTTTTGATGTGTGTATTATGTTGAAAATCGATGTTCCACCATCGTTATGTACTCTTGACTCAGTCATGACTAAGTCTACTGTAACGGGGGAAAAACTTCGGCTATCAATAAAGTACCGACGTACTATGTAAGCCCGAGTCACAAACAGCTAACATCAGCTCTGGCCACGATAGTGTACGAAAGAAACTTAACTGCATCTTTATTACCAACTTAAGAAATTATTATTTGTATTATTGTTTTTTTACAGCGTTATGTCTAACTAACGAGCGCAATTGATCATATTTCACAGATGAATTTGAATTAGTTTTCTTCTCATCCCAAAATCTCTTCATTTTTCACTACCACTTTACTTTCTTGGTTGGTCGGTTTCCCAGTTTAGAGGCTGCGACAACGCGGTCATGTAGCCCCGTGTGCTTTGTGTGTGTGTAGAATCTGTCTGATAACCGGTGTTAATTGTGATGGCTGAATTAGTGTGTGTTATCTGTTATTAATTCAACTAAGCACTGCAGACATTCGATCTTTAAAGTAGTTCCAACTTTTGCTACCAAACGCCACCGACAACGACCGACTAGTTCTGAAATTTCTTACTAGATGCCACTGCAGTCGGCTCCTGGCGACGAACGTTGGAACCTAATAGCGTTAGTCAAATATAACTTATAATTTTGCTTCACACAAGTGTAATTAGTGGAAGGTTCTTTATTATGCCATAAATCTATGACATGGGACCGCTGGCTTCACTTCCCTTCCGAAGATAGGTATACTGAGGGATTTTTAACGCTCTTAAAAATCCGACGACTTCGGCCGTGTTTGAACCCACCACCTCGGGCTTAGAAGCTCAGCATGCTATCACTTAAGCCACCGAAGCCACCATTCTTCCTTTCTGCTGTCCATGTAGTGGTGCCTCTCATCCGGTAATTTGAAGCAAAATGATGTCTGTTCGCCCACGTTCTGAATCTAGGCCTGTCCCATAATACAGTATTTCGTCTGCAACGTTGATTACTTGAAAGTAATTTTCATTTTCAATTGTCCGGTTATTCTTGGCTCTTAATGAGGAGACAGGAGTAAATATGCTTTTAGTAAGTCTTTCAGTATCCATTCTTTGAATATGCCCATAACATTTAAATCGTCTTTTTCTAATAGTGTCTGATATTTTCACGGAGTGTTGGTATAATTCGTGAGACCTCCTTTTCATCCAATTTATATTGTTATTATTAATGTTATTATCATTCCCTCGTAAATTACCATGTTACGGAGTACGACGAACATGATACAACGTGAAGTCTCTCCGTAAAATGCTCGGTGCATTTGAATTGTAGTCACACATTTTTAGCCTACTTTTCACATTTTGCAACAAGAAGTTCCGTGAAGAACTATACAGACTACTTTTCATGCCAATGATTATTCTACAGAATATGAACCTATCTAGAATAATGACGAAATTAAGTTGCTAATATCGAAATTTCCAATTAGTTCGAAATACTGTATACCTGGCATAATGTATCCTAATAGAGCACTACAGTTGGCAGCCCTGATGACTGAATATATTCTTAGTTCCGTCTCTTACGGTACTAAATACAAAATTTGGTTGAAGTCCACTGGATAGCATGGACGTTACATGCAGTTAAACATTGGATCTAACAGCGCGCGTAAAATCATGTTGGCAACAATGTCATGCATGTATTGGTCAGAAATAATCTGAAATAATATGATCTATTGTTGTGCCAATTTTGAATGAAATCCATTAGTTAGTATAGAAGTTACATGCATTTTAAAATTGGACCTATCAGCAGGCTTAGAATCATGTTGGCAGCACTGACGTATATTAGTTACTCCAAATTCGTCTAGAATGCCAGGTACTATACGTGTGCAAAGTTTAGAGCTATTGGCTTGCATACTTTCTGATATATTGATATTAGGGTAACAAAAATAGGGACAGCACATATTAACAGTTGGCAGCCCTGGTTGCTCCTTAGAATACGCACAGTCATATCTGTTATGGTACACATAGCACATACGAAATTTGGTTGAAATCCAAATGATAGTATGGAAGTTACATGTATTTAAAGTTTGACCTGTCAGCAGGCTTAGAATCATGTTGGTAGCACTGACGTATATAAGTTACTCCAAATTAATATAGAATGTCAGGTACTATACGTGTGCATAGTTTAAAGCTGTCGGCTTGCATACTTTCTGATATATTGATATTTGGATAAAATAAATTAGGAGCATTTATTAATAGTTGGCAGCCCTGGTAGGTCTTAAGAATACGCTCAGTCATATCTGGTTATGTACACATACAACATACGAAATTTGGTTGAATTCCGCTTGATAGTGTAGAAGTTATATGCATTAAAAAATTGGACCTATCAGGAGGCTTATAATCATTTTGGCAACACTGCCATGTTTGGCCTCCTGGAAATTAAACTGAAATATTATGATCTGTACGTGTGCCAATTTTGAAATAGCTCCCATTCATACTTTCCAAGATATCCAACATGGAGCTCAAATTTCAATTGCGATTTTTTAGCAGTTGGTAGCACTGACATCATTTTCAAATATGGCCGTGAGATTTTCAGGTATAGATCTTTACTCCTACCAAATTTTGTTTCGATTGCTGCAGCCGTTTGGAGTTGATAGGGGGGGGGGGACACACACACAGCCAGACAGACAGACAGAAGGACAGACAGACAGACAGACAGACACACATTTGCCCGATCTCATAAGTCTACTTTTTCCTCATTTTTGCAAAATGTGAAAAGTAGGCTAAAAATGAGGAAAAAGTAGTCTTATGAGATCGGGCAAATGTGTGTCTGTCTGTCTGTCTGTCTGTCTGTCTGTCCTTCTGTCTGTCTGTCTGTCTGTCTGTCTGGCTGTGTGTTCCCCCCCCCCTATCAACTCCTAAACGGCTGCAGCAATCAAAACCAAATTTAGTATGAGTAAAGATGTGCACCGGAATAGCTCACGTCCATATTTGAAAATGATGTCAGGGCTACCAACTGCTCAAAAAACGCACTAGAAATTTGAGCTCCATGTTGGATATCATGCAAGGTATGCATGGGAGCTATTCCAAAATTGGCACACGTGTAGATAATAGTATTTCAGTTTAATTTCCAGGAGGCCAACCAAGACGGTGTTGCCAAAATAATTTTAAGCCTTCTGATAGGTCCAATGTTTAAATACATATAACTTCTACACTATCAACTGGATTTCAACCAAATTTTGTATGTATTATCTGTACATAAACAGATATGACTGAGCGTATTCTTAAGAGCCACCAGGGCTGCCAACTGTTAATAATTTCTCTCTGTATTTTTTTTAATCCAAATACCAATATATCAGAATGTGTGCAAGCCGACAGATTTAAACTATGCACACGTATAGTACCTGACATGTTTGATTAATTTTGGAGTAACTTATATACTTCAGTTCTACCAACATGATTCTAAGCCTGCTGATAGGGCCAATTTTTAAATACATGTAACTTCTATACTATCAGTAGGATATCATCCAAATTTCACATGTGCTATGTGTAACATATCAGATATGACTATACGTATTCTTCAGTGCAATCAGGGCTGCCAACTGTTAATAAATGCTGTCTATATTTTTTTACCCTAATATCAATATATCAGAAAGTATGCAAGCCAACAGCTCAATACTTTGCACACGTATAGCACCTGACATTCTAGATTAATTTGGAGTAATTAATACAAGGCAGTGCTGCCAACATGATTCTATGCCTGCTGATATGTCCAATTTTAAAATACATGTAACTTCTATACTAACAAATGGATTTCATCCAAAATTGGCACAACAAGATATCATAATATTTCAGATTATTTCTGACCAGCACACGCATGGTATTGTTGGCAACATGCTTTTTCGCGTGCTGATAGATCCAGTGTCTAACTGCATGTAACGTCCATTGGACTTCAACCAAATTTTGTATTCTGTACCTAAAGAGATGGAACTAAGAATATATTCAGTCACCAGGGCTGCCAACTGTAGTGCTCTATTAGGCTACATTATACCAGGTATATTTTGAACTAATTAAATATTCCGATATTACCAACTTAATTTCGTCATTATTCTAGATAGGTTCATATTCTGTAGAATAATCATTGGCATGAAAAATAGGCTGTATAGTTCTTAACGGAACTTCTTGTTGCACAATACAGTAGTCGGCATTCGGTTCATAAGTGGTTGTGTGGGCATTATGTTAATACCGTAATTAGGTACATCATTGTGGAATGCTTTGCTGAACAATTATTTACAAACGTGATGGCAAGGAGGAATAAAAATTACTCTCGGATGTTCACATGTTGTCCACTAACTGCACATACTGTATGTTACGCGATATTTGAAGCGAGAATATGTTATGTGAAATGAATGTATCTATGGTAATGCGCCAAGCTTTGATATGCAGAATATACTTTTATCTGACTTTCATCATTTTGAAAAATGTACTTGATACCACGAAGTATAGCAGCTTATATTGCAGTTTGCCGAGAATTCCCATCATACTGTTAGTTGAACTTGATTATAGTTGACGTCTGGAAAGTACCCAACATACTGATATTTGATAGTTGGAGTCTGGAAAGTAAGTCACCATGTATGTTATTATTGGTAAGATATGGTATTAAGTACATTGCATTCACAATGTTGCAACTTTCACAAACAGTAAATCTCTTTGTGTGTACTGTATGCTCGCATCTAATACTACTTTCCTCACAAAACAGAGAGTGGTTTATTCATATGCTAAAACTGATACTACACTGTATTTCAGGGTGCTTCTTACGTTAATGCATGGCGCAGACAAAATCAAATAAAATGTGTTATGTATAGTCACTATAATTACCAAATATTAAGAGTACTACAGTCGGAGGATACTTGTAAGTATATCTAATATATAAAAGTGAAAGTCTGTATGTATGTATGTATGTATGTATGTATGTATGTATATATGTTGGTTCCGTATACAAATCTACACCGTTCCACCAATCTCAACCATATTTTGCATATACATAGTTTAGGACCCAGAAGGAACCGCTGGCTACATGAATTTTCGATAGTCTTTCTCATTCTTCTGATTTCGGCCCTTTTTCACTCAAAAACAGGCTAATCAAATCATAAAATATACTCATGAAGGAATGGCAAGGCAGATAGTTTCCATGGCAACATATCTCAAGTCCAGACACGGCCGACTTGATGCCAATTGCGCTCAGCACTACCGGTATAGAAAATGAGGATCTTTACTTGAAATCCCGTTAGTTACTCAACTGCTCACACAGCACTGTCAACCGAGTTTAGCATAACAAAGACTTGACACTATCTTCTTTCTACTATATATTAGCCAACTTTCGATTTTTGCAAAAAATGAAAGTAGACTTATGAGATCAACACAGGGCGAAAAAAAAGTGTGTCTGTCTGTGTGTGTGTGTGAGTCTGTGTGTGTGTGTGTCTGTGTGTCTGTGTGTGTGTGAGTGTGTGTACTCTGAATGTCTGTCCCCCCCTATCAATTCGAACACGGTGAATGCGAATTGAACGAAATTTGGCACAAAGGTAGCACTAGCAAAGGACACCTCAGTGTCATGTTTTATATCGCCGCCATCTTGACGGAAACGTAATGGCGGCCACACAAATGTTCAAAGCTTAAATCAAATTACGATTAACCTAATCATCCGATCTCTACCAAATTTTGCAACAACATACCTTTATGGGGGGAGCATCCTTTGACCAAACCAATAGGTCATCAACGTAATAGTTTGCGGATGGCGGCCATCTTTGTGTGAAAATCGATTCCCCCTATTTATTCGAACACGGTGCAACCGAATGGAACGAAATTTGGTACAGAGGTAGTACTAACAAAAGGCACCTCAGTGTCATGTTTTATATCGCCGCCATCTTGACGAAAACGTAATGGCGGCCACACAAATGTTCAAAGCTTAAATCAAATTACGATTAACCTAATCATCCGATCTCTACCAAATTTTGCAACTACATACCTTTATGGAGGGAGCATCCTTTGACCAATCTAATAGGTCATTCACCTGATAGTTTGCGGATGGCGGTCATCTTTATGTCAAAATTGATTCCCCCTATTAATTCGAACACGGTGGAACCGAATGGAACGAAATTTGGTACAGAGGTAGCACTAGCAAAGGGCACCTCAGTGTCATGTTTTATATCGCCGCCATCTTGACTGAAACGTAATGGCGGCCACACGAATGTTCAAAGCTTAAATCAAATTACGATTAACCTAATCATCCGATCTCTACCAAATTTTGCAACTACATACCTTTATGGAGGGAGCATCCTTTGACCAATCTAATAGGTCATTCACCTAATAGTTTGCGGATGGAGGCCATCTTTATGTCAAAATTGATTCCCCCTATTAATTCGAACACGGTGGAACCGAATGGAACGAAATTTGGTACAGAGGTAGTACTAGCAAAGGGCACCTCAGTGTCATGTTTTATATCGCCGCCATCTTGACTGAAACGTAATGGCGGCCACACGAATGTTCAAAGCTTAAATCAAATTACAATTAACCTAATCATCCGATCTCTACCAAATTTTGCAACTACATACCTTTATGGAGGGAGCATCCTTTGACCAATCTAATAGGTAATTCGCCTAATAGTTTGCGGATGGCGGCCATCTTTGTGTCAGAATCGATTCCCCCTATTAATTCAAACACGCTGAAACCAAATGGAACGAAATTTGGTATAGAGGTAGCACTAGCAAAGGGCACCTCAGTGTCATGTTTTATATCACCGCTATCTTGATGGAAACGTAATCGTGGCCACCCAAATGTTAAAAGCTAAAATGTAATTACGACCAACCTAATAATCTAGTCTCTACCTAATTTTGCAACACCATATCTTTATGTGGGAAACATATTCTGACCAAACTGCAAGAACATCAGCCCAATAGTTTGCAGATGGTGGCCAAGTATGTGTGCAAATCGATTCCCCCTATCAATTCAAACACGGTGAAACCGAATTGAACGAAATTTGGTACAGAGGTAGCACTAGCAAAGGGCACCTCATATTCATGTTTAATATCCCTATAGCACGTTGTATTTCAACAAGCTCCTACAACCAACATTCAATCATACTCCTTGAAAAGGACAAAGAGTTATAACAATACCCATGCATTTAGGAGAAAGTAGGCTATATGTTCTTTACTGAACATCTTGTTTTCAAATACCACTCACTCACTCACTCACTCATTCATTTATTCATCACGAAATCTCAGAAACCACCAAACGGATTGGAATGAAATCTGGTATGCAGCTTCCTCAAAGGCCGCAAATGCCCACTAAAGAGATAAATTTTGGCTATTCAGGTTCTAAAGGGGTGTTAAGGGGGTAGACCTGCATTTAATTGAATAGCAATATCTCCTGATTGGTTTCATGGGGGGATGTGATACTCGGCATATAAACTCATCATTAAAAATAAGAAGACATGTGTCTGAGGGTTTTTCGATGTGGTGTTTATTATGAGGTGAAAGGGGTGAAAAGTGGGGATTAAAAGATTCTTAACGGAGCGTGCGTCTCATAAACGACATAGGCGAGGAGTTTGAAACACAGCGAAAAAAAAAATCAACATTAAAAGAAGTAAATATGTGTTTGACAGTTTTTTCATAAATCCAATTTAAGGGGCCCATGGGGAGAGATGAAATTCTGGGGGGGCGGGGGGGAAAGGAAAGAAAGTGTCCTAACTGATTGACTGACTGGCTCACTCATCAAACTCAGGGGGAAAAAACTGCTTTAAAGTAAGTAAATAGCTGGTCGACAGTTTTTTTTCATAAATCAAATTTAAGGGGTTCATGGGGAGGGGTGAAATTCTGAAAAAAGAAAATTGAAAGAAAATGTCCAGACTCACTCACTTACTCACTCACTCATCATCGCCTAGCCAAAATTATTGAAGTTGGAAACATGACAGTTTGGGGATATGTTCATTGTATGTCAAAACCGTCTACTAAGGGAGGATTTTCGGATATTCAGGTTCTAAAGGGGTCTTAAGGGGGTTAAACCTGCATTTCATTGAATAACTATATCTCTCGATTGGTTTCATTGGGGGATGTGATACACGGCATATAAACTTATCATTAAAAAGTAACAAGACACGTGTCTGAGGGTTTTTCGATGTGTTTATGAGGTTAAAGTGGTGGAAAGTGGGGATTGAAAGATTCCTAACGGAGCGTGTATCTCTTAAACGACACAGGCGAGGAGTTTGAAACTCAGCGGAAAAAAATCAGCATAAAAATAAGTAAATATGTGTTTGACCGCTTTTCCATAAATCCAATTTAAGGGGCCCATGGGGAGGGGTGAAATTCGGGGGGAGGGACAGGAAAGAAAGTGTCCTAACTGATTGACTGACTGACTGACTCACTCATCAAACTCACGGGAAAAAACTGCTTTAAAGTAAGTAAATAGCTTTTCGACAGTTTGTTTTTCAATCAAATTGAAGGGGTTCATCGGGAGGGGGGAAATTCTGAAGAAAAAAAATTGAAAGGAAATGTCCTGACTCATTCACTCACTCATCATCGCCCAGCCAAAAATATTGAAGTTGGAAACATGACATTTCGGGGATATGTTCGTTGTAAGTCTAAACCGTACACTAAGGGAGGTTTTTTGGATATTCGGGTTCTAAAGGGGTCTTAAGGGTGTTAAACCTGCATTTCATTGAATATCAATATCTCACGAGTGGTTTCATTTGTGGATGTGATACTCGGCATATAAACTAATCATTAAAAATACGCAGACATGTGTCTAAGCGTTTTTCGATGTGGTGTATATTATTATGAGGTGAAAGGGCTGAAAAGAGGGGGTTGAAGGATTCCTAATGGAGCGTGTAGGCCTATCTCTTAAACGACATAGGCGAGAAATTTGAAACTCAGCGAAAAAAAATCAGCTTAAAAAGTAAGTAAATCGGTTTTCGACTGTTTTCTCATAAATTAATTTAAGGGGCCAATGGGGTGGGGTGAAATTCTGGGGGAAAAAAGGAGAGAAAGTGTCCTAACCGACTGACTCAGGGGAAAAAGACAGCTTAAGAAATAAGTTAATAGGTGTTCAAGCGTTTTTAATCAATCCAATTTAAGGGGCCCATGGGGAGGGGTGAAATTCTGGTAAATTAAATGAAAGAAAATGTCCTGTCTGACTCACTCACTCATCACGCCCAGCGAAAACTATTAAAGTTGGAAACATGAAATTTTGGGAAGATGTTCGCTGTATGTCGAAAACGTTAACTAAGGAATGATTTTTGTTTATTCGGGTTTTAGAGACGTGTCAAGGGGGTAAACGTGCATTTCATTGAATAACGATATCTCATGAGTTGTTTGTTTGGGGTTGTGATACTCGGTATATAAACTAATCATTAAAAATAATCAGACATATGTCTAAGGGTTTATCGATGTGGTGTATATTATGAGGTGAAAGGGGTGAAAATTGGGGGTTGAGGGATTCTTGACGGAGCGTGTATCTCTGAAACGACATAGGCGTGAAGTTTGAAATTCGGTGGAAAAAACAGCTTAAAATACAGGTAAATAGGTGTTCGAACGTTTTTTCATAAATACAATTTAAGGGGCCCTTGGAGAGGGGTGAAATTCTGGGGGAAAAATACAGGAAAGAAAGTGTCCTAACTGATTGACTCACTTACTCACTCATCAAACTCAGGGGGAAAACAGCTTTAAATAAGTAAATAGGTGTTTGACCGTTTGTTTCATAAATCCAATTTAAGGGGTTCATGGGGAGGGGTGAAATTATCAAAAATAAATTAAAGAAAATGTCCTGACTGACTCACCCACTCATCATCGTCCAGCCAAAATTATTGAAGTTAGAAACATGAAATTTTGGGGATATGTTCGTTGTATGTCGAAAACGTCCACTAAGAAAAGAGTTTTGGATATTCAGGTTCTAAAGAGGTGTTAAGGGGGTAAACATGCTTTCCATTGAATAACAATATCTCACGAGTGGTTTCATTTGGGGATGTGTTACTTGGCACATATACTAATCATTAAAAATAAGCTGACACATGTCTAATGGTTTTTCGATGTAGTGTATATTATGAGGTGAAAGGGATGAAAAGTGGGGGTTGAAAGATTCCTAACTGAGCGTGTATCTCTTAAACGACATAGGGAGGAGTCTGAAACTCGGAGGAAATCTATCAGCTTAAAAATAAATAAATAAACAAATGAATAAATAAATAAAATAAATAGGTGTTCGACCGTGTTTTCATAAATGCAATTTAAGGGGCATATGGGGAGGGGTGAACTTCTGGAAGAAAAACGTCCACTAAGGAAGGTTTTTTGGATGTTTGCTCTCATCGACCAACCAAAACTATTAAAGTTAGAAGAATGATATTTTGGGGATATGTTTGTTTGTTGTGTGTCGAAAACGTCTACTAAGGAGGGATTTTTGGGTATTCAGGATCTAAAGTGGTGTTAACGGGGTTAAACCTGCATTTCATTGAAAAACAATATGATACGACTATGACGCGAGCGATGCGAGGCTAAAATTGAGATGGTGTGTGTCTGTGTATTACTCAATCTCGCAAGAACCACTGGTCCGATTTACGTGAATTTTACATGGAAATAGCTGATTTACCTGGTTAACATATAGGTTACTTTTGATTTCAATACTTTGCACTATTTTAAATGGCGACCATTTTAGTGACGTCACTACACCCTTTGGTTTCAAACTTACATATTTCCATTTCAAATAAAAAGAGAACGCTAAGAAATAGCAAACTTTTGATGGCATATGCGAGGTTTAAAATTACATTTTCTATCCGAAAGGTATCTGCAACTGTTAAAGAGTAAAACCTAAATTTGTGCTATAAAACACGGTCAACGCCGAGCGGTGAAGTTGGACAAAATTTTCCATCCTTAATCTCCTTCTGCGCAGCACCTCGCCTATCCCCTGTTTTAACTGTCACCTTCACATTTTAATTTATTTATGACGCGTAGCGAAGCACGGGTACTTCAGCTAGTCACCCATATTCTTCATACTGTATTTTGAACAGAGATCATACCACCACTCTTTACACAAGTCACACTGAACTCAGTCATCATCAAATGTATCAAAACACCCAGGATAAGCTAAATACTACTACAAATAATAATAATAATAATAATAATAATAATAATAATAATAATAATAATAATAATAATAATAGTAATTAAAGTAAATTGAAGTTTTTCCGCTACACTGAGAAACATTGAATCAAGGATAAGTTCCTTAGATGTAGATGATGAACACTTGTTGCCTTGGTAACCATATAGGAGGCCTAGATGACAAACACTCACTTGTTTCCATGGTACTACATTGTCCGTGATAGTATATTTTAAAATACTGTCGCTAATGCGCTCCCTTGTGCCTCGCTGTCATCGGGAGAGCATGGGTTCAAATTCCACCTCAGCCGTTCTGAAAATGGTTTTCATGGCTTCTCATTTTAACTACCAGGAAAATGTCGGGACGTTTCCTTTCAACGGATCCACGGCCGACTTACTTCCAAATCCCTTCCCTGACCCACCCTGGAGAGAAAATAAATGGCCATTGGCAGCAGTAATAAAATTATTATAATTATTAATTTTATGTTCCAACAAAACAGCGCGATATGTGACTAAAATAAACTGCATATTATAACTGAAGAGAACTTGGAACCCAAGAGTACGATTTTGAACTGTATTTGTGTACAATTCTGAACAGATTGTTGGTGCTACTGTAACCCATTTGTTTTCCTAGTTGGTTGAAATTAATATTCTGCAAAAGAGGAGGTAGATGGTTATTAAGTTATCCTGCGATGGAGACACCACTGACGAGTCTCATTTCAGTGTTTTGGTTAGTACGGGGAGTGTCCGTGTTGTACAAGATGTCAATTGGGAAAGGAAAATTCAAGCTTGTAGACAACATAGATCATTATACATTAATATTAAGGGTTGAGGCTATTGTAGATAGAATACAAAGGTCTCCAGGTGTTAATAATACATTGTTGTTTACGATATCCTTAAACCACCCGAGATAAAGCGATCTATTCGAATTTAATGAGTTTAGATCCTCTTAACGCCCATGGAAAATATTGATAAGGTTCCTTTTAAGGACGACTCATTTCAAACCCTATGGTCAATAATACGAACGGAAGAAAGAAACGTCGAGCGAAAAGATTTAATGTCATAACCATCTAACAAAGGTGATTGTGTTTCTGTTTTAAATGTTATTAGTCTGTCAAGGTTACTTGCTACGATGTACAACTATGTAACATCCATTAGCAAGATGTACAGGCAGGAAAGGAAAAGCAAGTGTATGAGATCAAAGTTCTACTAGGCTGTAATGATGTTAAATATATTTGAAAATATAATATTGTAGTCGAATGTAAAAATGCTTTTATCATACATACGTATCAGTAAAATCAGTATTATTGGCACTAATAGTTATATGATTCGTGTTCGAAATTGTACCCCCTTAAGCTGTATTAATAACAAATGCACTTTCGTGCGCAATTATACGATTATTAATAACTCCTTTACAGTAGTTGATTCAGTCATGTTTACAGAAAGTCCTTTATTACCAAATGTTTCATTCCAACTGGGTTTTAAACAATGTTATATTGCTACATACATTATCAGAAATACTCTTCTTTTACAGATGTGAACGAGCGTAGTGATATGTCGGTGTTTTCTAAAAAGAAGAATGGGGGAATCTTCGGACTGGTTTCAGGTATGATATTTAATTACATGCATGTCACAACATGTATAAGTATGGTTCAACCGTACATACCGTAGTTGACGCGTGAGTTTTGCAAAGTGCGTAATTTCCCAATATTTTATTCTTAAAACTCACTCTTTAATTTTTTTTAAATTAGAAAACCGAAATAAAATGTTAAGAATTTATTAAGAATATAATAGTATTTAAGACTTTAATGTAAAGGCGTAACAAATAGCCTGACGGCCATAGAAAATATCGAGTAGGTTCGTTTCAAGAAACAAATCGTTCCAAACCCTAACTTCAATACTGAGAAGGAACAAAAAAAAAAAAACAAAAAAAAAACAACACACAAAACAAAGGAATCCAAGGTTACCACTGTATAATTAAGGTGAGTATTTTTCTGTACCCTCAGATTACCAAGCGGGGTATTCTGACTACCCCAGGCTTATTCCTTCCCTGTAATAATTTTATCTGAAGGGCTACATACTTGTGGTTTCATGCCTTTTTCCTAAAATGACAGAAATTTAATTTACACCCGTGACTGAACCAATTGATTTGCTTTTAACTTATTAATGACGGGATATATTGGTGGGGTTGTGAGACCACTCCACTTTATATGAAATGTTTTATTTAGCTATTTGTCAAAAATGTAGGTTTTAAGAAAGCATGTGCTATTGAAATTCCGAGAACAATGATCCAGCCTCAGAGTTCGAAGTTACCAACACCACTGCGATGTCAAGACTTCAAATGAATCAAAGATCGGAAAACAAGATTCTTTGTGAATGTGCAAAAATGTACCTAAATAAACAGTTCAAAAATTTTCTTTGTTATCAAGAACATACTAGTATTTAAGACTTAAATGTAAAGGCGTAACAAATTTTACAGGAGTCTGACGTTGAATTTGTCGTCTGAATGATATACGGTACTTACTATAAATGTAGTGTGCTTTGCATCTATGTTCAGTTTAAATACTTTTGATGATTTGAAAAGTTATATTTCAATACTAAATAAAGCTATTCATTGAAAATAACAGAATAAAAAAATACACGAAACCACAAAATTGTATTGGGGTAGTCAAGATACCCCACTTGGTAAAATAAAGGAGTCGAGGGGTAAAAGAGTTTCTAGAGTGTCACTTGAAGAGTGGACGATTTACTGCAATGTACCATCGCGAGCACGCACACATTCTTATTCACACATGAATTGATATTTATCGATATATAGAAGACCAAAACTCTGGTATATGAATATGAAATGAGACGTATTGAGAATTAAACTTCGTGGTTTGATAAATAACATCGTAATGAAAATTCAAGATTAGAGATTTACCCCATTATGAGCAGTAATTGCCACTATACTATCCTATTAACTACTTATTCGTCATTCACGAAAGCATGTTTTTTCAACAAACCATTGCATGCTAAAATATCAGAATGTTCACGAAGAAAAATATACTATGGAAGAAGCTGTATTAAAATTGATACAACAGCTAGGCTTTCAGGGCCGGCGTTCATAACTAACTACAAGTTATTTACGGCTTGTAGGCCGTGGTCCTGGCAGGATATCTCCCGACATTTCACTGGAAACTGCGTCCGACATTTTCAGGGGTCCACTTCTTTCGTTAAGTCAGCAGTGGAATTCTTCTGTATTATTTACAAGCCATGCAACTGCATACTAAAATTTAAATAATCTAAGCTAAAAGATAATACAGCAGTAGGTAATAATTTTTCAACAGCAAAAATCAAACGATTTTCCAGATGGAAAAACAACTACCTGTATTATGAACTTTTATTGTCAACTGAATATTTAGGATAAGTTTCTTTTTCTTCATTTCATTTCTTTTATTGTATTTAACCACCCTCTGTATGAAGAGAGCTGCATAATGGGGATTTGCAGCCTCAGTGGCCTGTATAAGAGAATCATTAAATGAAATAAATCAATTGTGGCAGCTGTACTGAGATATTTCCATAGTTGGTGCTGTGATATGATATTTTAATCAACCTACATGAACGTTGGGATACATAATAACCACCCACGTAATTTTAATTTTAACTTTTTATTGTAATTATTTTTGATATCAATTTATATGGAAGGAGAGGGTATTTTATTATGTTTATGTTCAATTGGAGCTAATGGATGATTTTCGATATATGAACACTATAAATTTAACGCGAGGGCAAAGTTGAGCAGGAACGGAGATTTTAAGTCATTTAGCGAGGCAGAGTAGATGTTGCAACTCAAGTTATTCTCGACGATATGAACAGCGGGGCGCTTTCCCAGAATTGGAGCAGACAAGAACTGACGCCTCTCTGAGGCGCTTTTCCACGAACTTGGTTCATGTGAGGTCAAGCTTACTGAGGACAAGGGAAACAAGGCTTTCGACGTACAGCATATCCTTATTTGGCTATAAGACCTGCAATTCCCAGAATCGGATCCACGCTACCCCTGCGCAAATCAGAACGTTGACGACAACCCAATTTGATGGAGTGGGAGACTTGGGGTCGGCATCGCAAGAAGAGATTGGCCTACGACCACGTGTGATGGATGGGTGCTGGAGAGAGGGATATCAAGAAGTTTTAAAAGACTCAACCCTGGGACGGAGAGTCACTCTATTTGATTCTTTTTCTTTAATCAAACTCGATTATTATGTTGATGGTCAGTCTAGTCTACTTTTGAGCATCCCTGAGCTCATAAACTATTACAGTTGCAGTATGCTGGGGACATATCTCGTTCACGCATATTGATGATAACAGTTGTGTCTTTGGCTGTTGTCATAAATGGGATTCTTGAAGCTAGTACTTCATCTCACGCAACGCTATAATTTTACATATCAAGAATTTTCAAGAAGATGATGGCGATCTCATACAGAAGATAACAGATTTGCTCGAGAGCATAACCTACCATGAAGTCAGCACTGGTGAGCGTAGATTACATTATGACATATCCCTCTGTTTTTCTTTCCAAATTAATCAATCTTTCTTTGGGCAAAGTAACTGTAAATTCATCTTAATTCTGCAATAAGTTAAAGTAATATGTCTCCGCTTCGTCTTGATTTAGCCCCTGCGTTAATAGTAAAGTCTACCTCTTCCATTAGCATGTGTTTTAAAAGTGATATTTTTTAAATAATTAAATTAAAATTCATTAAATTCAGTTTCCGTGTTCAATTCCTGTAGATAGAATTAGCTATAATACCGAACCTGACCTCTCTTAGTACATATCATTTTGGTTGAAAGCTGGATGTTTCCCCACGAGCTGAGTTAAGAGTCTATATAGCTGAGGTAAATAATTGTAAGTCTGATTATAGGTATATTTCGATGTCCTAATGGTAATTGAACACGATGGCGCCCATCAGGTAAAAATATCTATAGTGGTTTCACCACAGTACTTCAGGTGAATGACCATTACTTATAGTTGTCCAACTGTGAAACTTGTGGTGCTAATTCACTACCCTCAGGAGATAATAACCATCACAGTACTAGTGTGTTCCGTGGTACATAATTGGCTAGGAGTGTATAGGAAGCGACCGTGGCCGTAAATTAGGTACCATCCCTGCATTTTCCTGGAATGAAAGCGGGGAAACGTGAGTAAAACCACTTCCTGATTTGACGGAGGTGGGAATCAAACCCAAATCAATAGTAAGCAAGGAATATAGCTATGTCAGAATGCCTCCATAAGGATCAGGGAAAATTACAGCACAGTACCTTTGTTAGCGAAGTGGATGTTGATGTTTTTAATAGCTACTTGACGCCTCCATAAAACTCGTACACATATCGTGTTAAGCTCTATATGTACACCCTTGAAAGGCAAGTGGTCACACTCACTTACTCTTCAATTTATATTGCATGTGATGTGAAGTCCGCGCTCTTTGAAGTGGCTAGCTACATCTCTCGAATTATTGCAGTGTATCTCTTAGTCCGTGGTATTGCATTAAGTGGCCTCGTCACAAGTACTGATCTCCAGTGATGAATACATTAATGTTATTGAAATGGTCATATCCTTGTATGGGCTAATTTTATAAACGGTTTGAGGGGAAATACAAAATCTTATACTCGTATATATAAAACGCTAAAACTCAAGCTCTTAAACCAGAAGGAGTTAGAAGGTGAGGTTTGTACCAAAATCTTCCAAATCGTCTCAATAGTACAGGAAAAATCTTGCATTTCATTAAAATTCAATGGAAATATATTTATTGTTTATAATGTGCGTTAAAATAAATAAACAAGACGATAGTCCCTGTCTGAACTTTGTCGCGTCTGGCCCGTTGTTGTTTGAGTCTTCAGTCTTTTGACTGGTTTGATGCAGCTTTCCATGCCTGCCTGTCCTGAGCTAATCGTTTCATCTCTACATAGCTACCACGCCCTAAATCCGAGGCAATCTGTTTAACATATTCTAACCTTGGTCTACTCCTACAGTTCTTTTCCTCGACCCTTCCTTCCATAACTAAGCTTGCTATTCCTGGGTGTCTTAGTATGAGTCCTACCAACCTATCTCTTCTCTTCATTAGCAGTCGCCAGAAACATCTCTCCTCTCCAACTCGTCTTAATACCTCTTCGTTTGTAACCCTATCTACCCATCTGATCTTCATCATTCTCCTGTAACACCTCATTTAAAACGCTTCAATTCTCCTCTTTTCTGCTGCAGCAATAGTCCAAGTTTCACTTCCATAGAGTACCACGCTCCAGATAAAGGCTTTAAAAATGACTTCCTCATACCTAAATCTATATTCGATGTCAACAGATTCATTTTTGTAGAAATTCTTCCCTTGCCTGAGTCAACCTACTTTTTATATCCTCTTTGCTTCGTCCATCACTGGTTATTTTGCTTCTTAAGTAACAGAAGTCTAGCCCACGTAACAGTAAAGCCAGGTGGTAAATATAGCATATATACTGTACACATGGGGCGCTCACAGGTTAACTACAGTACCTAATATACTGTTATTGGTTATACGCCCCTTTTATCTATTGAGGCTTTAAAAGACGCCGGGGCGACGGAATTTTGCCAGTAAATCTGCTGACACGGCTCTCTCGAATTTGCGCACCCTCCAATGGGAACTGAGTGAGCCAGGATTCTATGATGCAACCTTGGACACAGCAGCCGAGAGCGATACCGCTTCACCACGCAGCCAGTCCCACAAGTAATCGATTGTAACCAATGAGCATTCAGAGGAAACAGAATTACCCGCAGCAGTGACGAATTGCACTCTGATTTCATAAATATTGACAATTTGCTTCAAAAGTGTGTTTAAACATTTAAAGAAGACAGGCAGAAATGTGTCCCAACGATCCTGCATACAATATTAATATTGTATGATTATATGTTACACACATTTTCTTCCAGAAATGTCTTCCTCAGTATACAAAATATGAATACATACTTGTAGAAATATGTGCGGAATTCCATCGCTAATTCAGGAATGCAACGTGTAAAAAATATACCAGCGTATTTCGTGCATTATACTACCCGCAGTTTAATTTGTTGGATTTAGCTTCAATGGGCTCAATGCAGGTACAATAGATTCAATAGACACTGAAAAACCAGGCGTTATGATTGAGAAGATAATGCACGGGAATGTTTCAACCATTAGCATCAGTCTATTTAACCAAGCGTTACTATAATCTGATCATTCTGTGATAGGTGAAGTCTTTTCTGAGGAAATGATATACAGTACACGCCATCTATGATTTATGAAAACAAAACGAGAATTATACACCAGTAGGTGTATAGGTACAAAGTTTCATTCCAATCGCTTTAGTTAGAAGCGATGGATAAAAAAATATATATACTGTATGAGCGTTAAATCTCTCAGTATGCCTTCCTTCGGAGGGAAAGTAAAGCCGGCAGTCCCATGCCATAGATTGATGGCATTTGGTAGCAAAAGTAGGAACTACTTGAAACTGATTGTCTGAAGTCTTTAGGCCTACCTGAATTACAGATAACACATACTAATACAGCCATCACAATTAACACCGGTTATCAGACAGACTCTACACACACCCAAAGTACACGGGGCTACATGACCGCGTTGTCGCAGCCCCTTAACTGAGGAACCAACCAACACTCAGGATGGTGACGATCGGTAGCTGAATTTCTAACCTAAGTTCTCCGAACGCCAGCTATCAATTCCAGTCGTATGCTGTGCTTTAGACAATTAGGCAACACAGTAGGGTAACTCAATTTATACTTTTCAGTCGGTTAACACAGTTAGTACAGGGAACACTGAAATATAGCATCAACACTTCACAGTTTGGTAAGTCTATAGGTTAGTCTACTGAAAAGCAAGAAATGATCAAATGATGTGATATATGATATATGATGATGAAAATAGGTACACATGGTAGGCCTGTGTAAAACTGCATGTGAATGGATGGCATAACTTCTCCAAAGAACATACATAGTATCTTTCCAACCACGATGTTACTGACAGCGGTGGCTACGCTCGCTAAAGCACAGCGTTAGGTCATGGGGACAAGCTCTCTGTTGATTCGGTAGACGCGTGGGTTCTAGCCCCACCGTCGGCCGTCTTTGAAATGGTTTTCCATGGTTTCCTCATTTTCAACACCAGGCAAAAGCTTCTGAGTGGCCATGGTCGCTTCCTTCCACATCCTTGCCCAGTTTCATTTATCTTCATCCATAAGATTTTCGCGGATCGATCTGATAAGACTACTTTTTCCTCATTTTTGCAAAGTGAGAAAAGTAGGCTAATAATCAAAATGTAAATGTTAGATTTCCTCAACTCCCCTTAACCTTAAGTCCGCCTCGTTGCGTAATCTGTAATCGCGGAGGCCTGCCAAGAAATTTAAGTCTGGTCTGAGGGCTGGAATAGGGTACACTCAGCCTCATGAGGAAAACTGAGAAGAGGCGGGTTCGATTCCTACCTCAGCCATTCTGGAAGTGGTTTTCTGTAGTTTCTCACTTCTACTCCAGGCAAATGACGGGATGGTTCCTAATTTAAAGCCACGCTTCCTACCCAAATGCTACCTCAATTACAAATACGTACACACACTAGAACAGACATCACAGTTACACAGGTTCTCAGACAACTACAACATACATCCAGGTAGACGGGGCCACATGATCACTATGTCGTAAAGCCCCTAAAGAATCAAGAACAACCTTAACATTTACACAAATTGAATAATATTTAAATTTCAAACATCGAGAAATTACAACCATTCATGTGTACCCAACGATATGAACAGGAATTGAACAAATATGTAATATTGTTTTAGATCCCTTATTTGGGGGTGGATCTAAAAGGGAGAGTTGTTGTACTAATTTATAAGGTGGTGCCTAAAAGGGTAGCTTTCCTTGTCAGGGTAAGCTGACCAGTGTAGAGTGTTGTGGTGTGCTAGGAACTAGGGGGCGTTCCTATGAATAATGTAACAGTATTTGGAGGGATGGGACCCGCTGCAAAGGGTCGTTGTGCTGGTCGCTCAGCTGACTGCTTATTATGTAATTGAACCTGCTCGTATCAGGCCGAGTGGCACGCGCTGCTTGCTGGCAGCCGAGCCGGCTCGAGAAACACAAAGGTACCTGAGTTAGCGTTAATGGACTACCGTCTGTCACGTCTTTACGTGACGGGAGTAAGGAAGGGCGTTGGGATGTAAAAAGGCGTATAAACAGTAAAGCGTGTGTAGAGTGTGGACCAAGTGTTTTATTGGTCTGTGATTCTGATTGTGAGTCCCTTGTAGGGAATGAAAGTATGTTTACAATGTATTACAAGTGTTGGGTTACAGGTTACAAAGTAGGAACTCTGAACACGATTGACTGACTCACCTCGGTTGACACCAGCGTAGCCTCGGGCCGTCTCGATGAAGCACTGACAATGGAGAGATCCTTTGACCTCATTAGGATGCCTTCTTATACCCTCTGGCGCTATGTTGTCAGCAATGTGTTGGCCCAGTTACCAGTATGTAGGTATGTGTAACTATTGTGCAAGGACTGGGCTGCTTTTAGAGTGGCAAGCCGTCCCTGCTAAGTTTTATGGATGTTGGGCCGGCTTTCCAAGGGTTGCCATTTAGGGGATTTAGCCAGATGCCGGGGGGATGGACTCCAAGGGGTGCACACCCCTGGGAGGCTGTACAAGAGTCTTCCTTCATTTGTTCGCGTCCTCGCGAACGGGAACGGAACTGGAAGTTGGGATGGTGACGTAGTGGTCCTTGAAACCCCCTCGTATCTCCTGGTGGCGTCGTATCGAAGTGTGGGTGTGAGGTCAGCCCGTGTTCAGAGGGGAGGGTTATGGGATTTACAGATATATGTATACGCTGATATTGACATTGTGAAAAAACAAACAAAAAAATTGACATTGCGAAAGATTTGATTATTATTGGGAAAAAAATTGACATTTGAGAAAAATTTAACATTAAAATAAATTCGACATGTAAAAAAAAATTGCCCTTGCATTTGCTGGCATATTGCTAGTTTTTTTAAAAAAACATGGTTTCTGATGGTGATGTGTGACATATTTGTGCAGGGAGGAAAAACCCAGGGCCGAACGGATGATTGCGTCGTCCGCCCCATCTTAGGGAAAAAATGCTCCCTGCAATAAGAAAGGTAGAAGAAAATAGAAAAATGGGTGTTCCAGGGTATAATTTAAGGGAAATATTGAAAAGTATTTATTTGTTTGGGAAAAAACGGAACACCCTGACAAATGGGGAAGTTAGAAGAAGGAAAAATGAAAGAAAACAAATCATACACATTATGTACATTGACATCTTGATAAACAAACAAAAATATATAGCGTTTAATGTACTATGTTGCGATTCTGACATTGAGGAATATTGTCGCTTTCCAGTGGAATAATTGTATGAAGTTTATCCTTAAAAATTATGAATTACAATGGCCTTATGTCTAGTGGAATAATTGTATAAAGTTTATCCTTAAAAATTATGAATTACAGTGGTCTTATGTCTACTTAAGTGCGCTAATCCCTTATAAATCTAGTTTTTGTGAGGTACCTCGCGTGCACGCTACCCGTCTGTACGTACGCTTGCCGACTCACGGCTGATCCTGTACGGCCACTTCTTGGTACGGTATAGTGGTCGTACCGCTTGCACGTATTCTTAATACCTAATCTGTGAAGCATCCTCTGTGGGTGAATGCTTTCACACTTGACAATGAGAGTCACTGCCACAAATCGGTTGCGCCCTCATTGTCGTAATCTGCGTCGCATTTTGACGCTTTTATGTGGTTCTATTTAGTTGATCTGCCAGTAAGCCTGGTACCCCACAGGCACCAGTCCTGCTGTGCAGATTTATTTTGGAGTGTGTAGCTGAAAAAGAAAAATGTGGTGAGTGTTTGAGAGTGTGTCGGGATTAGTGCAAGTTGACGTATCTAAAATAAATAAAAAATAGTACACAATCATGGCATGCCGTAAATAATGACACTGCTATATGGTAGTGAAATTCCTGTCACCAGTTTCCTGTATCTGGTGACGATGCCTGTGAAAAAAATGGCGAGGTTGAGAAAAAACATATTAGTAGGACATATTCTCTATGTCGCTTCCTGTGCCATAGTTTTTACAGGCTGAAGCTCTTCTTTCTCTGAAAAAAAAATAGCATGATTAATGTGAATTAGCTGCATGCCTGGGCTTACCCTATACGGTGCCGTGATGCCGTAAATAATATATAGTTGGTCTTACCCCGGCAGCGGAATTGTGGTTACCGGGTGCCGATATATTCCACTTTGATTATGCCTATTGTACTATATTATATATTATCCTATATTATAGTGTATTGTCGGACTTACCCTGATACCGGGTTTGGCGGTCATCAGGAGCCGACCGGCGTTACTTAATACTATCTATCTTAATTATGGTCTAATAATAAAAAAAAACTATTACTAAGCCGAGAGGGTTGCCTTAATCTATTGCCGAAATGTGCTGCGCCATACCTGGCAACAGCGGTGAATAAATTTGCTTAATCCTAGGTTGCGTGTCAAATGCAACCGTCTTACAACTAAATTTGGCCTAGGACGATCGCCTGGGGCAATTAAATCCCCAGGACACCACCCGCACGAGCCCCAGAAACACCGGTTGTCTCTAGGGTCGCTAGATTCCGTCCCCTTAACTCTAGGTGTCGACGTCTATTACTAGTACTAATCTATTCGCCGGCGGCTTACGGTGCCACTAAGCTAACCGTTTCGCCCGCTGTAACTTCCTTGTTCATGACCGTTTGCTGTTCCGATTTATCGTAGTTGAGCCGCCCACTTGGCTCCTGTGAGGTGCGCGCACTGCCCCTCTCTTAATGCCCTCTGGTTGCCCGTTGCGTCGCCATTTATGTGGGCATTGGACAGTATGGTCCAATGGCATAATATTGTCTTCGCCTTAATCGGCCGTCGCAATCTGCTTTTCGCAGTGATATTTGCCTCTATGGGCCGCCGTAGTATGCTTTTCGCATTGATATATGATTTTGCCGCTATGGGCCGCAGTAATATGTATTTCGCAGTTATCTGCCACTCCAACGCATAGGAGTTTTGCTTCCCGCTATGGAAGCCGTGCCTACTTAAATTTAAACTTAACTAGAAGTCTAGTCATAATGGGGTCGTCTCTAGGGATAGTTCCCGAGGCCGGCGGTGAGTGAGCTATTTCTCCCGCCATTCTCAGAAAGTCTCCCTGCAGGTCTTGGCCTCGACGACCGTGGCACAAAGTGGGTGTAGCATCCCTTCCTCCCAGGGGCGGTTTATGCGCACCTAGGATTCCAGAGCTTGCCCGACCAGGCCGCGAATGCTTTGACCTTACGTAGTTCGTCTGTTTGGTCTAGTCAGTGATTTGATGAGCCAACTGGGGTAAGGGTCCACATCGCCTTCCCCAGCTCTGCTCCAATGTGGTCCCTCCTGACCTTCGGCTTACACCGTTGTCAACCATCAGATCGTATCAGATTCCTTTGTAAGAAGAAAAAATGTGTCGTAACCTGCGTAAATAGTTTAATCTCTGTGTAGAATGTAAAATATTTCCAGTGTTGCGGGGTTGTAGATCTTCTAAGTACATGGGCTACTTCTGGCCTACCATCGCTATGTCAGCTTTCCAGCAATAATGCTTTCTTTACCTTAATGGAGGTGTTAGTAGGGTCTGTAATGTCAGGTACCCTGTTATTAGGATTTGGGGGTAGTTATTTGTTGAGTGGGCTTAAAGTATGGTAGGAAGGGTTTGCGCACCTTTGGGTTCCACGTTAGTGGTGGCCTGAAACCGGTGATGCCACTGGGATGCTTCTATAGTGAGTGGAGTGGGGAGGTAATTCCCGGGATTGCAAAAATACGAAAATTCATGCAGGTTTGATATTAAAATCCCTGGTAATTGGATGGGATACTCATGCATGTGTCTGGATATGAAGTTTCTGCCTTCATGTACGGATAGGTGTAGGGTGGGGCATAATACCAATATATCCCTTTCATGCGGGAGTGTTTAAGTACTAAAGAATGGTTAGTATATATCTATGGCCTCCTCTCTCATTTGGAGAGGCGCATTATGCTTCTTTAATGCTTGCTGAGCCACCCCTAATACTCGGGTGGTGCAACGTGGCTCAAGGCGTAGCATGCCTGCTCTTTAGACGCATGAAGTCCATCAACCCCTTGTGTGTATTTTGTAATGTAGTGTAGCTGTTTTTGGTCGTGTAGATGTGTCTGCGTTGTTTATGTGGGGCGTGAGAAGGTTATGGGAAGGGAGTAAGGTGGTACGCTGGTAGCCTGTTCTCCTGTCGTCCTCCCTTGGTCCATGTTGGCTTTCTATCTGCGCCTTGGGATAGTAGAGCTGCATGACCTAATCTGGTCGGCCATTTGCAGTGTAGATGTGGCCAGTGGTCGTAATGCGACTGGTCATGTGCTAGTCATCTGTAATGACTCCTATGCCTTACGAGCGAGAAGAGAAGTTATTAGGAGGGAGATCCTGTCTGTGTTTGCTCCTAATTGTTGAGTGCGTGTGCGTGTGTGTGACTATGTTCCGCTACACCACGCGGACGGTTGGTCTGTTGCAGGCCAAGTCGTAATATGTATCGCCTGTGTGGGCAGAAGGCGCCCGTGGCTTGCCAACGTCTTTGCGAACGTGCCCTTGAGGCCCAGGATGAGTTCCGCTGTGTCACGTCTTGTCCATTGCCAAATGTTTTTGCAGTGTGGAAAAAAAATGAATGGTGTTATAATTGTTATGTGTTTGTAATTTCATGGTCACTGGCGCAACGCAATAGTGTCTCGTCACCGCATTATTGCAGTGTAAATAGTCTGCTGTCAGCAGTTAGTATGTGCTTTTCTGCACGTAATCAAGTGTGGTCATTGTTTTGGATTCCTAGCGGCCTAATGTAGCAATTCGCCCTAGTTAGGTAATGACGTCGTGTGGCCATTGTTCCCTAAGACTTGTGTCTTGTGAAATATTCCTACCTGTATCTGTGAAATGTATCCTCTATGCCTGGTGTAATCCGAAATTTTATGTCTGGCTTTTGGTGGGAGGAAATGTAGTATTCCCTGTACATGCGCTTGTATGGGCCAATTTCAGTATGGTTGGACGCCTGAATAGCTGTTCTCCTTTGCGTCTAAATTTTTACTGGAACTCAGACCCGTGACCTTATGTCATTCCCTGTGTTTTATGTTTGCGTTGTGTTCCAGGGCTTGGGGCTTTCCCAGTGTGGTTTTTGCTTGTGTTCCGTGTACCAAAAATACCATTGGATAGTTAGTTTTTGGTACGCGTGTGGTGTGTGGTCATGGGTTCGAATCCGGTTGTCTGTAAAGACTTGGTGTGATCATTTCCGTGCCGCATATAATATGGCACGTACCCGTGGATGTGCAATGCGCAAATGAAAGCATGCATACCTGTGTAGAGTTTGTACGTTTTTGATTTCCCCTTGTAGTGTAATTTTGGAAGATATAGGGTCTCTAAATCGGGCGTGAATGATACCGTGCGCTCTGCTCTGAGAGCTGTTGTCTGTAAGCGTGCAGGTTATCACCGAGGCCTGTGTTATTGCTGAGTATGGCGGTATCGGATTGCAATGTCCTGCGCGCACGCTCGTTACTTGTCTTGATAACGCTGTATGTCCGGCACATGTGTTTTTAATCGCTTACTCTCTGAGACTGTGATGAGTGCTTTTCGCATTGTGACAGAAAAGAGGGGAATTTGTGGTTTAACGTGACCGTATCTGGAGATCATGAGCCCCGGGATTTCCGTTTTACTTGGAATCCAAACCACAGGCCATGGCATTTCACTTCGGAAATCTCATATGCGTTGGCCGTACTTGTGGAAGAACCTTCCATTGCCTACATGTGCGTCCCCAGATTTTGTGTTACTGTACCGTGGTTCGATTATGTCCCGACAATGGTACGAAATGTCATTATGCCCGCGTGTCTCCGGGACAGTTCTGTGGGGTGTTAGGATCGTATCCCGGCGCGGTCAGTGGGCTGTTTCTTGGCCCTCTTTTCACGCCTGCCCGTGGGATTACTTCCTTTCCTTTTGGCAGTATTTCCGCCTTTACGTGTACCTATGTATTAAATATGTATATTTGTTTAACTTGGCCACTTTTCTTTCATCGGGCCTAATGCCTGCGTCATAATAAAAAAAAATGAGCTATGCCCCGCTCTGGATTAAGAGAGCACTTTGAAAGAAAATAATAGCAGGTGGCGATAGTCTCTAAAAATTATGTCGTGAACACCATAAAAAATGTTAAAAAAAAATGTGCTTGGGACCTGAGTGTAGTATTTACAATTTTGGTAACGTGAGTACTACTGTAATCTGGTTACGTCTCAGGGGAATCTACCGACACTGTCTAGTACACATTAGGAAGGCCATTGCAAGACGTAATTGATACACTTGTATCCACGTCACGAGCAAAGCCAGTGCACTATGGGAGTCAAACCTGCCCTTCAAAGTAATTGTAACTCAACAAAATGCCAGTGTCTCGTCCCGGTGTGCAATTGGGCTTTTCAATTGGTTAAAGCACACCTCCCCAAATTTTTGAAACTAGTTTGAGATTCTTAATTCTTGCCACACTTACGGCTTTCGCCCGCAACAAGAGAATCTACCAAACTGTGGAACCATAACATAGAACGTTTAGTCATTTCTACCTAGAAAGACTCACTGAAGCTTTATGCTGTTATTTTATGCTTAAGTTGTGTTCAAAAGATCTCTTTTTCGGCCTGAAGCCTGCTTGGCTTCCACTTGGCTTAGCATATTAGAGACTTTACGTTATGGCGTTAACCACTTCGCCCAATAACCATTGATGGCCTGAGAGAAAAATGCTATGGTTTCGAAAAGAAAAAAAAACAAGAAGGATTTAGAATTGTTCCTTCTAATTTGGCTATATTGCACTGTATATACATGAAATAAGAAAGAAAAATATGCGATTTTATGTTTATTATTTACTTGTTGGACCATTTTCTCATCGCCCCCGTGTGAAAGAACTTATGTGGCCTATAATGTTGGTGTTAGCGATGTTAGTTCATTTGTGTGGCCCTGGTGGAAGTCGTTATCCTCTATCGAGCTTCAGTGCTCAGAAAGGTGAAGGGTTTTGCCCTGTTATTAGATTATAGGCCTCTGAAATCCACTGGGGTGTTCCTTTGCTACCTTCCGGCGGAATTTCTAGCAAAGTAAGCTTTGGCCTACTTCCACCGTAGCGCGTGTCTATAGGTTTGAATGTACCTGTATTCGAGGGCCTAATTGCGCTTGGCGCTGCCCTAGTAGATTTTACGGGAGTGTGGATATATTTGACTGCGTGGTTTTGTGGGGTAGGTGAGAACACCTTTCCTAATCCCCGTGTACTGTGTGGTAATGCCTGGTCAGAATGTTCGTGCATATATCGTGCATCCTGAGGGACTAATACCGGTGGTCGCCTTCGTTCTGGCAAATTTGCCCTTAGAACTGGCGGTAAAGGTCGCTTAATGGCTTGTGTCCGGCCTAGCAATGTGGTGGCGTGTAGTCTGACCGCTTTTCGGCCAGTGGCCACGGCCGACTCCTGCCAATGTGTTAGGCTATCTGTGTACGTGTATGTAGGCTTTATGTATAGTGGGACGGGTTCTATGTCGTCTGCCCATGACGTGGTTACGTCCCGTTGTCCCTCTGTTATATCATGTGTATTTAATGGCCCTAGCTTCGATTCCCTCTCGTCCTTTTGTTCCGAGGGGATTGTTCTAGGCTCTGCCCCTCGGTTTGGCAAAATTGCCTTCCGATCCGGAGCTGAAGGACGTGTGTATGTGTTAGGTTTATTCTGCAGTAAGTTGGAGCCTAACCTGGCCGTCTTCTTGACTGTGGCCACGGCGAACTCCTTCCATTGTGTGGCAGTACGTGGCGAGAGGGACATCCTCGCAAATTGTCGAGTCAGCGTATCCACGCTTATGTCCTCTCTCGGGTGGGCTGATGGCCCTACCATGAACTAAAAAAAAAATGGCCTTATTGGCTTGTAGCTCACGGTATTTGTCCCAAATTTGGGTGTACTGCCTTATTGAGGCATATGGCCCGTTTGCAAATTACTGTGTTAATGTTTCTGTGCTCTGTATAGTTTTGTGGCCGCTAGTTGGAGAAGCGCTTGGACGCGAATTAGCTCCCTGTATTGGGCGTGTAAACCTGTGTAGTGCACCCTCATTCTCTCGAGGGTTGCATTATCTATTACGGGACCATGTGTGGTGATTAATTGTTGGTATATTTTGTTTCTTTGTATATGGAACCTATTGAGGTGTTCATGTATGTGATTCAAGAGTGTATGTGCGCATCTTAATCGCGCTGTCCTACCTTCTGACGGGGTGTATGGCTGTTTGCCCTATATTGCCCCGATTTTTGTTTGGAGTGCCCGTATTTGTGTTTGCCGGCTTTGTATGTGCCTCTGGCATCTGAACAATAATGTTAATAATATTGGCGTACCCCTATTGCCTCTATGGCTTGCAATCTCTGCATGAGGTGCCATTCTGACTGCAGTGTATGGGCCTACAATAAGAATAATAAAAAAAATCTGTGCGTGTTTGACAGTGTATTCTTATATTTCTCTGATTCTGTATGGGGCTAGGGGGTTGGTTTATTAAGAATGTCCCCTGTGTAGCTAGTTTGGAGCACACAAAAAAAAATGGTGCTTTTTGTCTGGGGGAAAAATTTTCTCGCTATTTGCTTGACTTTTTTTTTTTTGCGGTACAGAAGGGGTCGTTTTAACTACGAGGGCTCGTTGGTTGAGTCATGTTCTCTATGCGTAGTACCCCGCCTCCACCAGTGTTTTAGATCCCTTATTTGGGGGTGGATCTAAAAGGGAGAGTTGTTGTACTAATTTATAAGGTGGTGCCTAAAAGGGTAGCTTTCCTTGTCAGGGTAAGCTGACCAGTGTAGAGTGTTGTGGTGTGCTAGGAACTAGGGGGCGTTCCTATGAATAATGTAACAGTATTTGGAGGGATGGGACCCGCTGCAAAGGGTCGTTGTGCTGGTCGCTCAGCTGACTGCTTATTATGTAATTGAACCTGCTCGTATCAGGCCGAGTGGCACGCGCTGCTTGCTGGCAGCCGAGCCGGCTCGAGAAACACAAAGGTACCTGAGTTAGCGTTAATGGACTACCGTCTGTCACGTCTTTACGTGACGGGAGTAAGGAAGGGCGTTGGGATGTAAAAAGGCGTATAAACAGTAAAGCGTGTGTAGAGTGTGGACCAAGTGTTTTATTGGTCTGTGATTCTGATTGTGAGTCCCTTGTAGGGAATGAAAGTATGTTTACAATGTATTACAAGTGTTGGGTTACAGGTTACAAAGTAGGAACTCTGAACACGATTGACTGACTCACCTCGGTTGACACCAGCGTAGCCTCGGGCCGTCTCGATGAAGCACTGACAATGGAGAGATCCTTTGACCTCATTAGGATGCCTTCTTATACCCTCTGGCGCTATGTTGTCAGCAATGTGTTGGCCCAGTTACCAGTATGTAGGTATGTGTAACTATTGTGCAAGGACTGGGCTGCTTTTAGAGTGGCAAGCCGTCCCTGCTAAGTTTTATGGATGTTGGGCCGGCTTTCCAAGGGTTGCCATTTAGGGGATTTAGCCAGATGCCGGGGGGATGGACTCCAAGGGGTGCACACCCCTGGGAGGCTGTACAATATTGTTGTGATGTAAATAGAACATAAAATACTGCCTTCTTGACTCCCAAAATTTAAAAATAAACTCCATTGCTTTCAAATTATTTGTAAACTTAACTTATGATGTATACACATTTACACACACAACTCTAGAGAAAGCCCTTCATGAGACCCAAGAATCGGCATGAATATTAAACAAAAGCAATGGTAAAACAATTCGCATTCAGTTCATCAGTTTTATTGTTGTTTCATTTATAGACCTGGGATATCGCGGTCAACAGTGCCGTGCATTTGGGTGTGTGTGGAAATTGTCTTATAATCTGTGTTGTAATGGTTGTATTGGTGTGTGAACCTGTATTCAGATTTACGATTGGGGTTGGTGCTCCCGGACTTAATCTGGTACCATCCCAGTGAGTTCAGAAATACCAGGAATAACTACATTCAGGATGGTGGCTGTAGGAATTTTTAACCTAAGCTATTCGAACGCCAGCTGTCCATTCCAGTCGTAAGTTGTGCCTTAAACCATTCGGCTACACAGGTGGGTACATCAATTAGTTATTGTGATGCAAGAAACGATCAAAGAAAATCTATTTTATTTTTTGTCCTAGAGAATTGTTTCCACCAGAACACCACGCATAATGACAGTAATGGACCACTCCCGACGAGAAGTACAGAGTCTAGTTTTGTCTCCCATGTGGAAATGGAGAGTCATATGTTCGCACTTTGCTCTGCATGACACTACGCCTCCTTTCACTCCTTCAGAGTGAGCTCATTTTTCCTGATGGTCATCTTGGGAGTGGCGATTATACCGAGGTACGTACAGGGTTGACTACCAGCTATCTCTTTCTGTACTTGTTTTAACTTGATGTGAATCGTGGAATAGTCCTTGCAAACTGTGCACAAGTAATGGTAGAGTCCTAAGCTCTGAATCGCAATCTTGCCGAGAGCCATGATATTCTGGGGGAGGAAAATGTTTGAGTGCCTTATTGTATTGACCCTAATTTAGATTTTTACGCCTTTTAAGATTAATAGTGATAGAATATATCAGGAGATTGGAGGAGAAAGGGCGAATAGTGTATGTAATCTTATTGCTGATTCGCCCTTTTTCCTTCCAGCTGAAAGGGTGAATATTGTATGTAATCTTATTGCAAATTCGCCCTTTCTCCTCTCAGATCCTGATATGAAATACATCAAGAAAGATTATACAATAGTTAGGAATGGCAATCGGTGATAGAGGGGGGCTTGGTGGCGCAACGGTCAAGCTGTTTACCTCTCGCCAAGGTAGAGCGGTTTTGGACTCCAAGGATAAAGGTGGTCCCGTAGCTCATGATCGTGAGATTAACGGTTATATAAAACTATACATTTTCTTCTTTACTTTTAATCAGTTATATTCCTGGAAACTTACCAAATATGAAAGGAAGATTTGGAAACAACTATAGCTCTTCATTAATTATAATTGCATTCACCTCATGTTACGGCTTAGTTTGTCTGCCTGTTGTGTTGACTTTCAGAGCTACTAGCCCTCCTTCTTCGTATTCAATGTTGCCAGGCGGCTTCGGTGGCGTAGTCGGTATCATGCTGAGCTTCTATGCCCAAGATCGCGGGCTCAAATCCGGCCGAAGTCGTCGGATTTTTTAAGAGCGTTAGAAATCCCTCAGTATGCCTTCCTTCGGAGGGGAAGTAAAGCCGGCGGTCCCATGTCATTGATTCATGGCATGTTAAACAACCTTCCACTAATAACACCTGTGTGAAGCTAAATTGTATAGGTTAAGAATGTAAACAACGCTCTTAGGTTCCTACATTCGTTGCCAAGAGCCGACTGCAGTGACGTCTGGTAGCTAAGTTCTGAACTAGTAGTCGTTGACGGTGGCGTTTGGCGGCAAAAGTAGGAACTACTTGAAAATTGATCGTCGCAGGCCTTACTTGAATTAAAACAGATACACTCACTAATACAGTCATCACATTTAACACCGGTTATCAGACAGATTCTACACACACCCAAAGTACACGGGGCTACATGACTGCGTTGTCGCAGCCCCTAAAATTAAGAACCAACCAACCTATGTTGCCAGGAGCAGGTACAATATACTGTATCATTAGCAAATTAGCTTAATTTTTCGGAAGATATGTAGGCTATTTCGTTCACTGTTCCTCCTATTCCTTCGCCACTGCTATTAAGCAACCGCCATACGAAATCTTACCCCCTACGATGGTTCTGACAAGGTGCTACTTTTGTAGCCCTACGTCTGCTAATCCTATCCCTTCTTGTCACAGATACAGGGCACTGCGGTCAGTCCTGAAAATCTAGTCAATTTTCACTACTTTTCAGGAGAGATACAATAAAAAACGCCAATGACAGAACAGAACTTAACAACTACACTATAGTAGTCATCTATATTGTGAAGCAGCTATTCAGGTTATATTTGTGTTAGCGGAATATCAATTTTAATTTAATATTTAATGTTTCATATCAATTTGGAAACATAACTTAATACCTTTCAGCTCCGTGGTCATTTTAGTGCGACATAAAGCGATCCAGAATATATATTTCACATTATATTTTATTGAAAAATGGATTTGTAATATAAAAACCACCTAAATCCTTTACAAATGTAATTTACAATATCACAGTAACACGCGGGAATCTGGTAGTGTGGCCAACATAAAATACGGAATACTGCGCTGAAAGATAGCAAGTCACTCTACATGTAGCAGTGGCTTTTGGCTTAAAGAGAAGCTGACCTATTTCGTTCATATTCCGTTCGAAGGCCCTTGAATCAATACTTCAGAATACTAAATGTTTAAAAAATGACCATTTTTGGCTTAATACTTTTCAGCTCCGGCAGATATAAACAATCGATTGTCGTAGAACCTAACTTCGAAATTGAAATAATTAATAAATACACTTGGATTTATTAATGTCATATGAATATTTTTCAGGATTAGGGAACCACCCATTACAATTGGGTACAATAGTGCTGACCGAATGAAGAACATTACATTTCAAAAAGAGCCTGAATGTTTTTGCTTGACTCAGATTAAATTACAACAACCGATCCTTGTGTGCAACAATTACACACCCCACCACAGTCACCACCACCACAACACAAGTTATCAGGAAAATGACATGCGTGGAGCTGATCATCCAAGTCTTCAGCCTCATGAGGCAAAACTAAGAAGTGTTGGGTTCGATTCCTGCCTCAGCTGTCCACTCCAGAAAAAAAGTCGCTATGGTTTCTAACTTAAGGTCACGGTTGCCTTCTTCCAAATCCTAAATTTAATTACACATACTACCACAGCCATCATAATAAAGCAGGTTGTCAGATACATTACATTCTATACACAGACACCCAAGTACACAGGACAACAAGACCACAATATCGCAAGCTCCTAAGTAAATCAACAACAACAACAAGAACAATAACCAAGTCATCTCAAGCCTGTAACTGAAGCAATAACATCAATATTTAATGGTTGCACCAGGAATACCCATTCCTTGTTTCCCTGTTTTCTGGAACGTCCGTTGAGGGGATGTGTAATGGTTATTGCTGATTTAAGGGGAAAAACATCGTAGTTATCTGCCTCTTCTCTGGGGATAATTATATATATATGAAGTACAATTCGTGCATTTGTAAGGCACCGTGAAATGACCTTCTCCAAGTTGGAGCCTATAGAGGCGAAGGGCTTTGGTTCCTTCAACACCCCACGTTCTTAATTTTGTTTTACTACAGAGTAAACGTTCGCATGTTATTCTCTCCGGAAACTCTCGAACTGCACTTTCGGACTTCTTTTTATCTTTCTTTACGCTTCTGAAGACGTGTATAAAGTCAGTATTCATAGTACGTCTGCCCTTAAAAAGTTTATATCAAAGTTTCGTCCTCAACAAAGAGCTACATATTGTGCGTGCTATCTGAGGCTCCTCTTTAATAGCTGATGTTAAATGGCATATTTTATAATGCCGTAACTTAACCCCCGCCTTGACTCGTCTTACCTTGCTGTGCCTTGTGTTCTAATGGCTGGTGAGGGATTATAAATCTGTGAGCCTTTGCAGTGTGTTGCTTATAAAGGAGAATACTCCCACTTCAACGTTAGGTAATGCGCAGGTTTGGTATTCTTGATTACTTTTTCGGTTTAAGTGTGAGGTTGCTTGATTTCAGGAAGGGGCTTTACGACATCGTGGTCATGTAGGTTGGTTGGTTCCTTAGTTTAGGGACTGGACAACGTGGTCATGTATCCCCGTGTACTTTGGGTGTGTGTAGAATCTGTCTGATAATCGGTGTTAATTGTGATGACCGTATTAACGTGTGTTATCTGTTGTTAATTCAAGTAAGAACAGCAGACGATAATTTCAAGTAGTTCCTACCTTCGCTACCGATTGCTATCGTCCATGACGCGTAGCTATAAACTTGGCTACTACTATATGCCATCGCAACCAGAGCCTGGTGACGAACGTCGGAACTTCAGAGCATTAATTAAACCTATCCTACAATTTTGCTTCACACAAGTTTAGTTAGTGCAAAGTTCTTTTACATGCCATAAATCTATGACATGGGACCGCCGGCTTTACTTCCCCTCCGAAGGAAGGCATACTGAGGGATTTTAACGCTCTTAAAAAACCAACGACTTCGGACGGGTTGACCCCGCGACCTTGGGCATAGAAACTCAGCATGCTACCAACTACGCCACCGAAGCCACCCCTGTGGCCATGCATCACCGTATAATTGGATCCATGTGAAGTTTGTCTGAAGATATGTGGCATTGTGTTGATTGTACTAGTGTATGTATTTGTAATATTGAGGATTGTTTTGGTTGGAAGCAGTCGTGGTCTTAAATTTGGTATAATCTCGGCATTTACCGGAAGTAGAGAGTGAAACCTCTATGGACGTCGAATTGGCAGGTTACAAGCTAAAGGAAGTAGGAGACTTCTGTTATTTAGGAAGCAAAATAACCAGTGATGGACGCAACAAAGAAGGTATAAAAAGTAGGTTAGCACAGGCAAGGAAAGCATTTCTACAGAAAAGGAATCTATTGGCATCGAATATGGATTTAGATATTAGGAAGTCATTTTTGAAATCCATTGTCTGGAGCGTGGCACTGTATGGAAGTGAAACTTGGACTGTTGAAGCAGCAGAAAAGAGGAGAATTGAAGCGTTTGAAATGTGGTGTTACAGGAGAATGATGAAGATCAGATGGGTAGATAGGGTTACAAATGAAGAGGTATTAAGACGACTGGGAGAGGAGAGATGTTTGTGGCGACTGCTAATGAAGAGAATAGGTAGGTTGGTAGAACTTATAATAAGAAACCCAGAAATAGCAAAGTTAGTTATGTAAGGTCGAAGTTAGGAACTGAAAGTGTAGACCAAGGTTAGAATATGTTAAACAGATTGACTTGGATGTAGGGTGTGGTAGCTATGTAGAGATGAAACGATTAGCTCGAGAATAATGGATTGCTGCATCAAACCAGTCAAAGGACTGAAGACTCAACCAACAACAACAAGTGTGTTATTATTATTATTATTATTATTATTATTAGTATTATTATTATAAAGACGCCTCCTCATGACGACGGTTCAGTCAGTGCTCCTGTATGGCTCTGAAGTTTGGGCCGAATCCTTGAGATTTGCATGGTATCGGAGAAGGATAGCTGCTGTACAGCGGAGAGCAGCTTTACGTATTGCATGTGCATACCACTCGGTTTCTGAACCTGCAATCCTCACGGTGGCAGCAATATAGCCCCAAAAGATCTACTTGCATTGGAGCGACAAGAAATCTGGCGTACCCAAGGAGAGCTGGGAAAGAAATGTGCAAAGAAGCGTGCCTTTAATCAACGGATGAGGCAATGGCAACTCAGATGGGAAAGTGATCCTTGTGGTAAATGGACCAAGCGACTGATACCACGCCTGGATACCTGGGTCGAAAGAGTCCATGGTGAAGCCAATTATTACCTCACACTACTTCTAACAGGACACGGATATTTCCGGAAATTCCTGCATAGAGTAGGCGGAACGAGTGGTGCAACATGCATATATTGTGAGGACATCGATGATGTACTTCACACATTCTTCGTGTGCGGCCATTGGATGATAAAGAGAGAATACGTGGAAACTGAATTGGGAGAACTGACACCAGATAATATTATTTCTGTGATGTTACGGAACCAGCAATCATGGGATCATGTATCAGTGTATGTGGAGGATGTCCTTCGCCAGAAAATGCGGGATCTGGAAGCGTACGAACGCCCTTAAGAAGAAATGAAGAAAGAAGAAGTCCGAAAGGCTAAGTAAGCACATCACCCTGAAGTAATGCGAGAGCGGTTCCGGGGTGATGAACGCATCCTGGGAAAAGGGATGTGGTTTTTAGTGGGTAGGAATCCCACACTAGTGTGGAGTGCGGACCCTTCACAAGTGTCTTCTGAAGATTGTCCACAGTCCCTCGTAAAATATATAATTATAATAATAATAATAATTATTATTATTATTATTATTTTCATTACGGTAGTAGACATATCGTTAGAATATACACCGTTTACAAAATCAGAATGACTGTGCACATTTTATGGATTTTCTTTTATTTCCCAGTCATTGGTTTATCCAGCAAATTGACAATTGAAATGAAATGACAATTATTGAATTATATTATTACAATACGACAAAGATAGTTGGAAAAAGGATGTCAAACAGAACAGAAAGAGCCAACACACATGCCACTAAAATGTACAACTTTCTGTGTGTGGAGTGCTTGTAGGTCTAATTGGTTACAATTTCTTTAAAATTGTATAATGGCTTATTCGAATAACACGTTATATTTATATGTTTTATGTTCCATACTATAAATAGTGAATAGGAAATAAAAACAAGATGTTCAGTAAAGAACATATAGCCTACTTTCTCCTAAATGTATGAGTATAGTTATAACTCGTTGTTATTATCAAAGAGTATAATAGAACTATTCTTTGTTGAAGACCTTAGAAACGATTTACCTCTACCAAACGCCACGACCTAGATAAAAACTGCTACCATCATTGAAGAATGAAAGAAAGATAAGAAGTATATCAAGAATGTTATGGATCTGGAGACATAATCGACCGGACTGGCGGCGTGGCTCAGCGGTAACGTTCTCGCTTGCTGGGCCCTAGGTTGCAGGTTCGTATCCTGGCGCAGTCAGCTGGCATTTGAGGGTGCACAAATGCGAGGGAGCCGTGTCAGTACATTTACTGGCACGTTAAAGATCCCCTTCGGGCCAAAATTCCGGCACCCCGGTGTCTCTAAAAGCAGCAGTAGTTAAAAGGGATGTAAAACCAATAACATTATTATTATTATTATTACGACCTGCCGTGGGCAACATCCAACTTTGAGTTGAGGCATGTCTTTACACGTCTGGTTGTGCATGGCTTTCACAACCCTAATTGAATTAACAAATCTTTCCATGACCCTACAGAGACGTGTGTATACAAACTATGTGGATATTTTCGATAATATAATCCTAACAGAGCGAGTGCATTCTAGCGGCCAGAATAAGAAACTTTTCAATAAAATCTGGAAGTTACCTTTTTGGCAGCTAGATGTCTCGAGTAAATCTGCTGGCGAATTATGTTTTAATTAAATATATATTTTACACCATAATGTGGACAATATAACGCTTAATAACATTTTCAAGTAACGCAAAATAGGCTGTTACAAACCCTTTAAAATAAAAAGTTAAAATGTATCGTAGTATCAACTTGTCATTCTTCAAATTCGATGCGCATAGAATGATAATGGTATAGTAATCAATGGATCCCCACGTAGACTAGTCGGGACATCTAGTGGTGAAATATCGAACAATATAATCCTAACAGAGCGAGTGCATTCTAGCGGCCAGAAGAAGAAACTTTTCAATAAAATCTGGAAGTTACCTTTTTGGCAGCTAGATGTCTCGAGTAAATCTGCTGGCGAATTATGTTTTAATTAAATATATATTTTACACCATAATTTGCACAATATAACGCTTAATTTTTTAAACATCTGAGTCATTACAAAACAATAAACATATAACATTTCAAGCAAAAAAACTAGCTCTGATCGGGTTTGAACCATAGGAATCTGAGCGACAGGCTATCGCTCTACCACTGAGCTAATTGTGTCAACGAATATCGTTCTATTTAAAATGACTTACATAGAACTTGTTAGCAAATAATGATTTATACTAAACGATTTCATCACTGGAGTATATTATTTATATATAAAGCATTTCATACAAAGTTTATTTATTTTTTATCAGTACGCTATATTGCATTCAATACTCAAATTAGTGAAATATAAGTCAGGCACAAGATATCCGCTGCCATCTTGTCTTATTAATGAATCAGCTGATCTTTTTAAAATCACGTCTGCACTATAGTATTACAAAATAAACTTTTAATTTCGTACGTGCCTCTTCCTTTAGAACAGTTAAAACGATTCTCGGCTCGATAATCGGAACTGGTGGGTCCCATGATATGGATTATAAAGTTTGCATAATTCGCACGGCCGCCATCCTGAAATGGTATGGCGGACGACCTTGTAGTTTGGTCACAAGACTCATCCTATACGAAGGTTTGTTGTTACCAAATTTGGTAGAGATTGGATGATTTGGTTAGTCGTTATTTGATTTTACGTTTTGAACGTTTGAGTGGCCGCCATTCAGTTTTAGTAAAGATGGCGGCGATATAAAACATGACACTGAGGTGTCCTTTGCTAGTGCTACCTTTGTACCAAATTTCGTTCAATTCGCATTCACCGTGTTCGAATTGATAGGGGGGGACAGACATTCAGAGTACACACACACACACACACACAGACTCACACACACACATACACACACACAGACTCACACACACACATACACACACACAGACAGACACACTTTTTTCGCCCTGTGTTGATCTCATAAGTCTACTTTCATTTTTTGCAAAAATCGAAAGTAGGCTAATAAAATTTTCGTGTATATAAACTTGTAGGCTCAACTAATTATATTTTTAATTTTCATTTTGTTTTGCCTAATTTTCTGTTATATGATATGCATCTACGGGTTGCATGTAGGTTTGCAAGGATATTAATCAACAGGGTCAATCTTCTTCAAGTAACTATTATTGTACCAACACAAAGTCAGGGTTGAAGCTTAAAAGAAGTTGGTTATGTTACTCAAAAAATTAGATTGTGTGTACTGCTTGCCTTGTTGGCTGATCCCTGAGTCACAATCAGAAGCACTTGAACACAGCAATCGTATATTACCGTTTTCAACAACCGGAGTTCGAGTTTGGAAACATATTTCAGCACGTATTTCAGTCCATGAAGCATCCAAAAGCCATGCACATGCTTGTGTAGTTTATGACCAATTGCGCAAACATGCTACTTAAGAAGACGTTTTCGAAAACAAATTGAAGAGTGAAAGAAGCTTTTTGGCGTAAAGTTATTGTAAGAATCCTGAATGTGACATTGACACTTGCAACATGTAATCTTGCGTTTTGTGGAAAGTTATAATACAGCAACAAAGGAAACTCTCTCTCGATAGTTGAGCTCTTGTCAAAATCTGACCCTGTACTGCAAGAATTGCTTCAGTGTCCGCAAGGGACTGTGAAATACCTGAGTCCCAAAATTCAGAATGAGCCTATTAACCTATTAGCCTTACAAAATAAAGATGAAATTGTCGTTGAGCTTCAAAATTCCCAGGACGTTGCTAAAGTTGATCAGATAAGTGAAGTTACCGGTGTGTCAAAATAATTAATGATAAGAGAGGAAGCTATTGAAATCGAAGTATGTGAAACTTTTGTATCTTTTAGAGAGGTAAAGGATCAGTCTGCTGAAGGTCTTGAAGAAGAAGTAATAACTTCATTGAAAGAGAAAAATTTGGATTTGACCAAATGTCGTGGACAAGGCTATGATGGGGCTGCAGTCATGAGTGGGGTATACAATGGAGTGCAACAGCGTATTAAAGAAAAATCCCCACAAGCATACTTTGAGTACTGCGCTGGTCATAACCTTAATTTAGTGTTGAAGTATGCTGTGGAAGAAAACCGAGTGGTGAGCCAGTTTTTTTTAAACAATTCAAAGAGTGAATTGCTTTTTTGTTAACACTATTGTTCGCTGGCAAGATTTGAAATCAGTGTATGGCATCGAGGCTCAGCCCGATTCACTGAATTCGAAATCGAAAGTAACACTGAAAACTCTTAATCTAACTCGTTGGTCTGGCAGACATGATGCAGTGTATGTGGTATATTCTTTGGAATATACACTTTACGTTAGCTTTTACAGTTTAATCTTTGATTTTCTTCCTCTATTTTCATTTTTTCTTTAGCTTCCCTGTTTTCGTAAACACCAATAGACACGTCCTCGTTTCCTGCTTTCTATGCATATTCTTATATGTTTTGAAAGTTTGTTTCAGATGTGCAATTTTTTGTGTAAGATTCCTCTACAGCATCCCATGTGGCAACCCGTTGAAGCCTTGGATCTAGACGTTCCAAGAACTGGTCCTACAAAAAAGCAATCAGTATGGCATCATTGCCGATCTCTACATGCTCCATGAAGACTCTAACTTCGCTTTAGTTAATAATCATCATGTATAATTTGTTTATTGTATGTTGCCTACTCTGGTTCTCTACTTTTGTTTCCCTCTCCTTTCCCCTCTCTGCTCCGGTTCTCTGAGCGTTTATTTCCTCGACCACTCTTCTTCGTGTGCTTCGGGGTGACAGTTCAGACCTCTTCCTAGGAGGTGCTCACCTTCTTTAACCATGTGTTAATATTGAAATCTACGCCATGTTCTAAACCTACTTTTAACGACCGGCCGTGATCTCAAACTGCTCTGCAATGCAAAGATAAGTACTCAATTAAGTGGTTTTACTATCAAGTTTTTATGGGGCTTGGGGAAATTTAAATCCCAGCATTTTAATGAACACTTTCTGCAAAATATGAGATTTCATATACTTATGTAATCTAATAACGGCCAATCGAGGGACATTGCCTTGCTTTGCTAAAGCTTCTTCAAGCTCTCCATTAAATGGTGAAGAAAGCTTTCTAGTATTTCTGTGTCAAAAAAAAGGGGGATACTTTTTCTCCACAGTGGGAATTTTGCAAAACTTATAACTTTGAAAATTATGCTTTCTTCTTCGTGGGATTGTTGTAATAAATCTTGAAACTGTACCAAGTTATTCTATAGCTTCAACGTGGGATTCCGCTTTTCGCCCCCTTTTATGTTACCTTCAACTTGTGAAACTTCAAACCCAGAAATAGACTCTGTTTATTGAAAAACTATACCGGCTACCACCGCAAAACTCTATGACGTCAAATTATTGCTAATTTTCAACTCAGTACAAACTAAATAAACTGCAATAGTGACAATTCACCCATGCTAACCAAATCTTTCAGTGCTACGAAAGGTGTTCGTGTGACTATCTTCCGCGTCGCGTTTCTTTCGAAACAATCAAGTTGGCCAGACTTGGAACACCATATTTCCTCTATCCCCATTGTTCTACTACTAACAATTTAGAATAATTTACATAATTTTCTTGTAATTTGTTCTATAAGGCTTTGCCTATTAACAGGCTCCCGCCCAATTTGTATTTATCACTAACTAGCAGGTACCCGCGGCTTCGCTCGCGTCATAGTCGTGTCATATTGTTATTCAATGAAATGCTGATTTAACCCCGTTAACACCCCTTTAGAACCTGAATATTCAAAAATCCCTCCTTAGTAGACGTTTCCGACACACAACAAACATATCCCCAAAATACCATTCTTCTAACTTTAATAGTTTTGGTTGGTCGATGAGAATGAATATCCAAAATTCCTTCCGTAGTGGACGTTTTCTTCCAGAATTTCACCCCTCGCGATGGGCCCCTTAAATTGGATTTATGAAAAAAACGGTCGAACACCTATTTATTTAATTATTCATTTATGTTTTATTAAGCTGATTGTTTCAAACTCTTCGCCTATGTCGTTTAAGAGATGCACGCTCCGTTAGGAATCCTTCAACGCCCAATTTTCACCCACTTTACTCATAATATACACATCGAAAAACCATTAGACATGTGTCAGCTTATTTTTAATGATTAGTTTATATGCCAAGTATCACACCCCCAAATGAAACCACTCATGAGATATTGTTATTCACTGAAATGCACGTTTAACCCCTTCACACCCCTTCAGAACCTGAATATCCAAGAATCTTTCCTTAGTGGACGTTTTCGACATACAACGAACATGATCCCAACATTTCATGTTTCTAACTTCAATAATTTTGCCTGGGCGATGTTGAGTGAGTGAGTCAGTCAGGACATTGTCTTTCATTTATTTTTGAGAATTTCACCCCTCCCCATGAACCCGTTTAATGATAATTATAAACAAGATGTTCGGTAAAGAACATATAGCCTACTTTCTCCTAAATGTATGAGTATAGTTATAACTCGTTGTTATTATCAAAGAGTATAATAGAACTATTCTTTGTTGAAGACCTTAGAAACGATTTACCTCTACCAAACGCCACAACCTAGATAAAAACTGCTACCATCATTGAAGAAAGAAAGATAAGAAGTATATCAAGAATGTTATGGATCTGGAGACATAATCGACCGGACTGGCTGCGTGGCTCAGCCGTAACGTTCTCGCTTGCTGGGCCCTAGGTTGCAGGTTCGTATCCTGGCGCAGTCAGCTGGCATTTGAGGGTGCACAAATGCGAGGGAGCCGTGTCAGTACATTTACTGGCACGTTAAAGATCCCCTTCGGGCCAAAATTCCGGCGCAGTCATCTGGCATTTGAGGGTGAACAAATGCGAGGGAGCCGTGTCAGTACATTTACTGGCACGTTAAAGATCCCCTTCGGGCCAAAATTCCGGCACCCCGGTGTCTCTAAAAGCAGCAGTAGTTAAAAGGGATGTAAAACCAATAACATTATTATTATTATTATTATTATTATTATTATTACATATACGACCTGCCGTGGGCAACATCCAACTTTGAGTTGAGGCATGTCTTTACACGTCTGGTTGTGCATGGCTTTCACAACCCTAATTGAATTAACAAATCTTTCCATGACCCTACAGAGACGTGTGTATACAAACTATGTGGATATTTTCGATTGCTATTTGCCTGAAATAAAACTAACACCAACGGCTTCAATTCAGTTACTATGTGAAATCGTTTTGTTCTTTACTTCAAATAACATTTTCTAGTAACGCAAAATAGGCTGTTACAAACCCTTTAAAATAAAAAGTAAAAATGTATCGTAGTATCATCTTGTCATTCTTCAAATTCGATGCGCATAGAATGCCAATGGTAATCAATGGAGCCCCACGTAGACTAGTCGTGACATCTTGTGATGAAATATCGAACAATATAATCCTAACAGAGCGAGTGCATTCTAGCGGCCAGAAGAAGAAACTTTTCAATAAAATCTGGAAGTTAATAAGTACCTTTTTGGCAGCTAGATGTCTCGAGTAAATCTTCTGGCGAATTATGTTTTAATTAAATATATATTTTACACCATAATATGCACAATATAACGCTTAATTTTAAAACATCTGAGTCATTACAAAACAATAAACATATAACATTTCAAGCAAAAAACCGAACTCCGATCGGGTTTGAACCATAGGCATTTGAGCGATAGGCTAACGATCTACCACTGAGCTAATTGTGTCAACGAATATCGTTCTATATAAAATGACTTACATAGAACTTGTTAGCAAATAATGATTTATACTAAACGATTTCATCACTGGAGTATATTATTTATATATAAAGCATTTCATACAAAGTTTATTTATTTTGTATCAGTACGCTATAGTGCATGCAATACTCAAATTAGTGAAATATAAGTCAGGCACAAGATATCCGCTGCCATCTTGTCTTATTACTGAATCAGCTCAGCTTTTTAAAATCACGTCTGCACTATAGTATTACAAAATAAACTTTTAATTTCGAACGTGCCTCTTCCTTTAGAACAGTTAAATCGATTCTCGGCTCGATAATCGGAACTGGTGGGTCCCATGATATGGATTATAAAGTTTGCATAATTCGCACGGCCGCCATCCTGAAATGGTATGGCGGACGACCTTGTAGTTTGGTCACAAGACGCATCCTATACGAAGGTATGTTGTTACCAAATTTGGTAGAGATCGGATGATTTGGTTAGTCTTTATTTGATTTTACGTTTTGAACGTTTGAGTGGCCGCCATTCAGTTTTAGTAAAGATGGCGGCGATATAAAACATGACACTGAGGTGTCCTTTGCTAGTGCTACCTTTGTACCAAATTTCGTTCAATTCGCATTCACCGTGTTCGAATTGATAAGGGGGGACAGACATTCAGAGTACACACACTCACACACACACTGACACACACACACACACACAGACTCACACACACACATACACACACACACACACACACACAGACTCACACACACACATACACACACACAGACAGACACACTTTTTTCGCCCTGTGTTGATCTCATAAGTCTACTTTCATTTTTTGCAAAAATCGAAAGTAGGCTAAAAAACGGCCGAACACCTATTTACTTATTTTTAAGCTGATTTTTTCCGCTGAATTTCAAACTTCTCGCTAATGTCGTTTAAATGATACACGCTCCATTAAGAATTCTTCAAGCCCCAATTTTCACCCCTTTCACCTGATAATATACACCATGTCGATAAGCCCTTAGACATATGTCTGCGTATCTTTATTGATTAATTTATATGCCGAATATCACATCCCCAAATGAAACAACTCGTGAGATATTGTTAATCAATGAAATGCAAGTTTAATCCCCTTAACACCCCTTCAGAACATGAATATCCAAAAATCCATCCTTAGAGGACGTTTTCGACATACAACGAACATATCCCCAAAATTTCAAATTTCTAACTGCAATAGGTTTGACTGGTGAATGATGAGTGAATATTCAAAAATCCTTCCTTAGAGGACCTCCTTCCCCAGAATTTCACCCCTCCCCATGGGCCCCCTAATTTGGATTTATGAAAAAACGGTCGACCACCTATTTACTTATTTTTCAAGCTGATCTTTCCAGCAGAGTTTCATACTTTATGCCTCTGCCTTTTAAGAGATACTTGCTCCGTTAGGAATTATTCATTCCCCACTTTCACACATACACCTCATAATGTACACTACATCGAAAACCCCTCAGACATGTATCTTCTTATTCTTAAAGATGAGTTTATATGCCGAGTATCGCATCCCCCCAAGGAAACCAATCGGGAGATATTGCTATTCAATTAAATGCAGGTCTACCCCCTTAACACCCCTTTAGAACCTGAATATCCAAAAATCCGTCCTTAGTGGACGTTTTCGACATACAACGAACATAACCCCAAAATTTCATGTTTTTAACTTCAACAATTTTGGGTGGGCGATGATAAGTGAGTAAGTCAGGACATTTTCTTTCATTTATTTTTCAGAATTTCACCCCTCTCATGAACCCCTTAAACTGGATTTATGAAAATAAACACGCTCGAACACCTATTTACTTATTTTTAAGCTGTTCTTTCCCCCTGGGTTTGATGAGTGAGAGAGTTAATCAGTTAGAACACTTTCTTTACTGTTTTTTCTCCCAGAATTTTACCCCTCTCCAAGGGGCCCTTAAATTGGATTTATGAAAAAACGGTCGAACACCTATTTACTCATATTTTAAGCTGGGTTTTTTCGCTGAATTTCAATCTTCTCGCCTATGTCATTTAAGAGATACACGCTCCGTTAAGAATCCTTCAACCCCCAATTTTCAGCCCTTTCACCTCATAATACACACCACATCGATAAACCCTTAGACACATGTCTGCTTATTTTTAATGTTTAGTTTATTTGACGAATATCACATTCCCAAAGAAACAACTCATGAGATATCGTTATTCAATGAAATGCATGTTTACCCCCTTAACACCTCTTAAGAACGAGAATAAACAAAAATCCTTCCTTAGTTGACGTTTACGACATTCAAAGAAAATATTCCCAAAATTTCATGTTTCCAACTTTAGTAGTTTTCGCTGGGCGATGATGAGTGAGTGAGCGAGTCAGGTCATTTTCTTTCAATTATTTTTACCAGAATTTTACGCCCTCCCCATGGGCCCCTTAAATTTGATTTATGAAGAAACGGTCGAACACCTATTAAGTTATTTTTAAGCTGTCTTTTCTCCCAGAGTTTGATGAGTGAGTGAGTTATTCAGTCAGTTAGAACACTTTCTCTCCCTTTTTTTTTCCAGAATTTCACCCCCACCCAATTGGCCCCTTAAATTGAATTTATGAAAAAACTGTCGAACACCGATTTACTTATTTTTAAGCTGATTTTTTTTCCGCTGAGTTTCAAACTTCTCGCCTATGTCGTTTAAGGGATACACGCTCCGTTAGGAATCCTTCAACCACCCCCCCTTTTCACCCCTTTCACTTTATAATATACACCACATCGAAAAACCCTTAGAAAAATGTCTGGTTATTTTTTATGATTGGTTTATATGCCGAGTATCACATCCACAAATGAAACCACTCGTGAGATATTGTTATTCAATAAAATACAGGTTTAACCCCCTTAAGACTCCTTTATAACCTGAATATCCGAAAATCCTCCCTTAGTGTACGGTTATGACATAAAGCGAACATATCCCCAAAATGTCATGTTTCCAACTTCAAATATTTTGGCTGGGCGATGATGAGTGAGTGAGTGACTGAGTGAGTCAGGACTTTTTCTCCAATTTTTTTTCTTTCAGAATTTCACCCCTCCCCCATGAACCCCTTAAATTTGATTTATGAAAAAAAAAACCTGTCGAACACTTATTTACTTATTTTTAAGCAGATTTCTTCCCTGAGTTTGAAGAGTGAGTGAGTCAATCAGTTAGGACACTTTCTATCCTGTTCCTCCCCCACCCCCCAGAATTTCCCCCCTCCCCATGGGCCCCTTAAATTGGATTTATGAAAAAAAACGGTTGAATACCTATTTACTTATCTTTTAAGCTGATTTTTTTCCGCCGAGTTTCAAACTCCTCGCTCATGTCGTTTAAGTGATACACGCTCCGTTAGGAATTCTTCAACTCCCACTTTTCACCCCTTTCACCTCATAATATACACCACATCGATAAACCCTCAGACACATGTCTTCTTATTTTTAATGATGAGTTTATATGCCGAGTAGCACTTTCCCCAATGAAACCAAACGGGAGTTATTGTTATTCAATGAAATGCAGGTTTAACCCCTTAAGACCCCTTTGGAACCTGAATATCCGAAAATCCTCCCTTAGTGGACGGTTTTGACATACAATGATCATATCCCCCCAAAATGTCATGTTTCTTACTACAATAATTTTGGCTGGGCGATGGTGAGTGAGTCAGGACATTTTCTTTCAATTTTCTTTTTTAGAATTTCACCCCTCCCAATGAACCCCTTAAATTTGGTTTATGAAAAAAACTGTCGAACAGATATTTACTTATTTTTAAGCAGTTTTGCCCCCTGAGTTTGATGAGCGAGTAAGTCAGTCAATCAGTTAGGACAATTTTTTCCTGTTTTTTGCCCCCCAGAAATTCACCCCTCCCCATGGGCCCCTTAAATTGGATTGATGAAAAAAACGGTCAAACACCTATTTACTTATTTTTTATTCTGATTTTTTCCCGATGAGTTTCAAACTCCTCGCCTATGTCGTTTAAGAGATACACGCTCCGATAAGAATCCTTCAACCCCCACTTTTCACCCCTTTCAGCTCATAATATACACCACATCGAAAAACCCTCAGACACGTGTCTTCTTATTTTTAGCCTATTTTCATTTTTGAAAAAAAAAATAGGCTTATGAGATCACCTTTTGTCCGTGTGTGTGTGCGTGCGTGTGTGTGTGTGTGTGTGTGTGTGTGTGTGTGTGATTCGTGTGTGTGTCCCCCCCCTAATAAAATCTAAACGGCTGGAGCGATTTCAATGAAACTCGGTATGTTCATAGCACTATTCCCGGCAACCTCGACCGTGCCCTTCAAATTTTGTTACGTCTCACCAATGCAAAATGGCGGCTGTGCGAAATATTTCACTAGCATTCAATATCTCCGAAACTATTACCGATATCGCCCTGAAATTGTGTACGGTGATAAAGGGTACTACTAGAAGTTCACCTATGAGACTTTCAAAAACCTGGTGACTACAAAACCAACATGGCGGTCAAGCGAATTTGAGACATTTAAATAGACTTTTCTCGCGATTTAACTATCCACACGTAATGAAACTTGGTACAGCAAATGTTTATACACATTGTAATGCACTGGAGTCTAATTTAGTTCAATTGTTTACATAACCTCAAAATGGCGGCTGTGCGAAATATTTCACTGACATTCTATATCTCCGAAACTATTACAGATATCACCCTGGAATTTAGTACGGTGATAAAGGGTACTGATACAAGTTTACCTATATATATTTCATAAACTTGTAAAGTAGAGAACGAACATGGCGACCAAGCGAAGTTGAGACTTTTAAATAGACTTTTCTCACGATTTAACCATCCAAACGTAATGAAACTAGGTACAGCAAGTGTTTATACACATAGTAATGCACTGGAGTCTAATTTAGTTCAATTGTTTACATAACCTCAAAATGGCAGCTGTGCGAAATATTTCACTGACATTCTATATCTCCTAAACTATTACATATATTACCCTGAAATTTTGTACGGTGATAAAGGGTACTGGTACAAGTTTACCTATGTATATTTCATAAACTCGTAAGGTAAAAAACGAACATGGCGACCAAGCGAATTTGAAATATTTTAATAGACTTTTCTCGTGATTTAACTCTCTGAGCGCAGTGAAATGTGGTACAGTAAATGATTTTGCAGATTGTAATGCACTGCCATCTAATTTGAATCAATTGTTTACATAACCTCAATACGGCGGCTGTGCGAAATTTTAAAATTATGTTTTTATTTCTTGTGTCGTAATCATGCGATCGAAGTGAAAGTTTGAATAATGAACCTAGGCAATAATTGTCCTTGAATGGTACATAATTCTATGGCCTATACATATAACAATCCTAAATGGCGAGCTTCCGAAATATTTAGACGGTTCTCAATATCTATGAATCTTTTACAGCAACCAAACTGAATTTTTTTATTTTCATAGAGACTATGAACATATGTTCACCTATAGGACTTTCATTAACCTGGTGAGCACAAATCCAACATGGAGGCGACGCGAAGTATAAATATTTAAATGGACGATTCTCGCGAATTAACTATCCGAGTGCTGTGAAACGTTGCACGTTAAATGCTTATACAAATGTTGATCCACTGGCATCTAATTTATTTCAATTGTTTGCATAATCACAAGATGGCTGCTGTGCGTAATTTTAAAATCTCGTTTTTACTTCTTGTGTTCTAATCATGCGATTGAAGTTTGAATACCACACGTACACAATAATCTTAATGTAATAGTACAAAAATAAAAATCCAACCTGGCGACCATCTGAAATATTTAGACGGTTCTCAATATCTACGAATCTGTTACAACAATTATACTGAAATTTTGTATGTTGTTAGAAGAAATTAACATGAGCAGGATATATGAAAATAGGCTGTATAGTTCTTCACGGAACTACTTGTTGATGATTAGTTTATATGCCGAGTATCACATCTCTCATTGAAACCAAGCCGGAGATATTGTTATTCAATGAAATGCAGGTGTACCCCCTTAACGCCCCTTTAGAACTTGAATATCCAAAAATCCTTCCTTAGTGGGTGTTTTCGACTTACAACGAACATATCCACAACATTTCAGGTTTCTAACTTTAATGGTTTTGGCTCTGCGATGATGAGTCAGTCAGTCAGTCAGGACACTTGATTTTATATAAGAGATTAATTTCTGTTTCAGTACTCCATGTGGTTATAAATCCACATTTAGGTAGATTTCATTAGAAAGCTAACTATTGCAATGGGTACCATGTTTCGACTTCCGGAAAATTTCAACATATCTTCGCGTTTCACATCCCCTAGACCCCAAAACCACCGTCAGTTCAAAAGTTTATATATAATTTATGTATATATATGTATATATATATATCACTTTCTTGTGGACACGTTAACTACCGCAATTTTGCACCAATCACTTTGAAATTTTTACATAATATGTATCCCTATAAAGTCTCGGTCGAGGTCGTCAATGGGCACAATCGGTCTACGGGGGTGAAAATGGGGGGCTTTTTTTTTTTTTCGAAAAAGAGAAATATCGCTATAACTCTCTTAATATTTGAAATATCGAATCCATTCAAAGTTCATACTATGTGTTGGATAAGGCCCAAAAATTTATGTTTGAAAAGTTTTTTGATAGCACCAACCATTGACCAAAGGGGTGAGAAAAAGTGGGTTTTTCGGGAAACATTAATCACACCTTTCTTAATAGGCACAATATCAATCCGTACACAATGGACAATATTCCCCTAATAATTACCAAAACTTTTGTCTGAAAGAATTTTTGATATGACCCACCATTACGCCAAGGGATGAGAAAAATCATTTCGGAATTATAAGAAAATGCCAAGAGCGATCAGAGGTTGCCATGGCAACACTACTAAATTGATGAGGGATGAGCCATCAGACGTTGCCAAGATAACGCACTTGCACGAGATCACATTCAGTTTTCCATCTGACTAAGTGTGAAGCGGCTTCGGTGACGTAACTGGTAGCATGCTGAACTTCTATGCTCAAGGTCGCGGGTTCAAGCCGGCCGAAGTCGTCGGATTTTCTAAGAGCGCTAAAATTCCCCCAGTATGCATTCCTTTGGAGGGCAAGTTCCAACGTTCGTTGCCAGTTGCTGGTTTCGGTGGCTCTAGTAGACAAGTTCACAGTTAGGTGTCGTTGACTGTAGAATTAGGTAGCAACATTAGGAAATACTGCTTGAAATTGACCGTCTGCAGTCCTTACCTGAATTACAGACGTATACAGCCATCACAATTCACACCGTTTATCAGACAGATTCTACACTCACCCAAAGTACACGGGGATAAATGACCGCGTTGTCGCAGCCCCAAAACTGAGGAACAAAACAAAATCCCTGCGGGAGATAACATTTTGCGTGAAGAAGTAACAGCCCGTTAGATAGTTAAACATCAGTGTCGAAACCTTGCATCAGGACAGTGTGACCACAAGTATAACAAGTAGTTCCGTGAAGAACTATACAGCCTATTTTCATATTTCCTACTTATATTAACTGCCACTATCAACATACAAAATTTCAGTTTTATTGCTGTAATAGATTCGTAGATATTGAGCACTGACTAAATATTTCGGATGGTCGCCATGTTGGATTTTATATATGTAAGTCCTAGAGTTATGTAATGTTACATGAAAATTATTTTGTACGTGTAGCATTCAAACTTCAATCGCATGATTAGGACACAAGAAGTAACAAGGAGCTTTTAAAATTTCGCACAGCTGCCATCTTTTGGTTATGGAAACAATTGATATAAATTAGATTCCAGTGGATTAACATTCGTAAAAGGATTTACTGTACCAAGTTTCACTGCACTCGGATGGTTAAATTGCCAGAAACGTCCATGTGAATATTTATACTTCGCGTCGCCGCCATGTTTGATTTGTGATCACCAGGTTATTTAAAGTCCTATAGGTGAACTTAAGTCATAGCCCCTATGAACATGAAAAAATCAGTTTGATTGCTATAATAGATTCGTAGATATTCAGAATCGTCTGAATATTTCGGATGGTCGCCATGTTGGAATTTTAAATGTATAGGCCATTGAGTCATGCACCATTAAAGGAAAATTATTGCGTAGGTTCATTATTCAAACTTTCTCTTCGATTGCTTGATTACGACACAAGAAATAAAAACTTAATTTTTAAATTCGCACAGCCACCATCTTGAGGTTATGTAAACAATTGAACTAAATTAGATACCAGTGCATTACAATGTGTATAAACATTTCCTGTACCAGATTTCATTGCGTTTGGAACATTAAATCGCGAGAAAGGTCTATTTAAAATTTTCAAATTCGCTTGGCCACCATGATCGTTTTATAGTTAACCACTTTTTGAAAGTCTTATAGATGAACTTCCAGTAGTGCCTTTTATATCCCTACAAAATTTCAGGGTGATACAGATAATAGTTTCAGAGATATAGAATGCCGGTGAAATAATTCGCACATCCGCCATCTTGTGGTTATGTAAACAATTGAACCTAGTTAGATGTCAGTGCATTACAATGTGTATAAACGTATACAGTACCAAGTTTTATTGCGTTTGGTTGGTTAAATCGCGAGAAACGTCTATTTAAAAGTCGCAAATTCGAGTGGCCGCCATGTTGGCTTTGTAGTTGCCAGTTTTTCAAAAGCCACTTAGGTGAACATCTAGTAGTTCCCTTTATCAACGAAATAAATTCCAGGGTGATGTCGGTAATAGTTTCGGAGATATTGAATGCCGGTGAAATATTTCGCACAGCCGCCATGTTGGATTGGTGAGATGTAACAAAATTTGAAGGGCACGGTCGAGGTCGCCCGGAATAGTGCTATGAACTTACCGAGTTTCATTGAAGTCGCTCAAGCCGTTTATAATTTATTACACACACACACACACACACACACACACAAACACACACACACACGTTGAAAATTGAAAATAGGCTAAAAATGGACCCCAAATGACAAGAAGGTTACCGTCCCTATAAGACAATAAAATGTTTAAAATATGCATAAAATGATGAAAAACAAAGTTAATTAAGCTCTAATTATAAAATGCTTTCTCGCAAGAAATGAGGTCTGATCTTTCTACGAAAACTTGAATATTCTGCCTATTTTCGCCTATCCCCAGGTTTGCCCGGTGAAATCTACCTCCGCCTTCCGGCGTGCCGAGAGGACTTTTTAGCCCATTTTCAATTTTGAAAAAATAGGCTTATGAGATCACCTTTTGTCCGTGTGTGTGCGTGTGTGTGTGTGTGTGTGTGATTCGTGTGTGTGTGTCCCCCCTAATAAAATCTAAACGGCAGGAGCGATTTCAATGAAACTCGGAAAGTTCATAGCACTATTCCCGGCGACCTCGACCGTGCCCTTCAAATTTTGTTACGACTCACCAATCCAACATGGCGGCTGTGCGAACTATTTCACCAGCATTCAATATCTCCGAAAATATTACCGATATTACCCTGACATTTTCTATGGTGATAGAGGGAACTACTATAAGTTCACTTATGTGACTTTTGAAAACCTGGTAACTACAAAACCAACATGGCGGCCAAGCGAATTTGCGACTTTTAAATAGACGTTTCTCGCTATTTGACAACCAAACGCAATGAAACTTGGTACAGTATATGTTTATATACATTGTAATGCACCGACATCTAACTTCGTTCAATTGTTTACATAATCACAAGATGGCGGATGTGCGAAATATTTCACCGGCATTCTATAAACTATTAGCGGTATCTCCCTAAAATTTTGTACGGAGATAACGGGCACTACTGGAAGTCCATCTATAAGATTTTCAAAAACCGTTTAAGTACAAAACGAACATGGTGGCCAAGCGAATTTGAACATTTTAAATAGACCTTTCTCGCGATTTAATGTTCCAAGCGCACTGAAACCTGGTACAGGAAATATTTATACACATTGTAATCCACTGGTATCTAATTTAGTTCAATTGTTTACATAACCTCAAGATGGCGGCCGTGCGAATTTTAAAATCAAGTTTTTATTTCTTGTGATATAGTCATGCGATCGAAGTGAAAGTTTGAATTATGAACCTACGCAATAATTTTCCTTTAATGGTACATGACTCTATGGCATATACATTTAACAATCCAACATGGCGACCATCCGAAATATTTAGACGATACTGAATATCTACGAATCTATTTTAGCAATCAAACTGCATTTTTTAATGTTTATAGGGGCTATGAACTTAAGTTCACCTATAGGACTTTAAATAACCTGGTGATCACAAATCCAACATGGCGGTGACGCGAATGATAAATATTCACATGGACGTTTCTCGCAATTTAAACATCCGCGTGCAGTGAAACTTGGTACAGTAAATCTTTATCCGAATGTTAATCCACTGGCATCTAATTTATTTCAATTGTTTCCATAACCTCACGATGGTAGCTGTGAAAATTTTTAAATCTCCTTGTTTTTTTCTTGTGTCCTAATTATGCGATTGAAGTTTGAATACTACACGTTCACAATAATCTGCATGTAACAGTAAACTCTAGGACCTACATATATAAAATCCAACATGGCGACCATCCGAAATATTTAGTCGGTTCTCAATATCTACGAATCTATTACAGCAATCAAACTGAAATTGTGTATGTTGATAGTGGCAATTAACATAAGTAGGATATATGAAAATAGGCTGTATAGTTCTTCACGGAACTACTTGTTTAATCTGCACTTTCATTCTCCTGCTACGTCCAGAAATTTTGAGCTTGTAATTTCCCAATTGTTAAAACATTTTGTATTTTTAGCCTATTTTAAATTTTGAAAAAAAAAATAGGCTTATGAGATTACCTTTTGTCCGTCCGTGTGTGTGTGTGCGTGTGTGTGTGTGTGTGTGTGAGAGAGAGAGAGAGAGAGAGCGAGAGAGAGAGAGAGGTGTGTGTGCCCCCATAATAACTTCTAAACGGCTGGAGCGATTTCAATGAAACTCGGTAAATTCACAGCACTATTCCGGACGACCGCGACCGTGTCCTTCAAATTTTGTTACGTCTCACCAATCCAACATGGCGGCTGTGCGAAATATTTCACCAGCATTCAATATCTCCGAAACTATTTCCGATATCACCCAGGATTTTTTTACGGTGATAAAGGAAACTACTAGAAGTTCACCTATGTGACTTTTGAAAAACTAGTAACTACAAAACCAACATGGCGGCCACGCGAATTTGCGACTTTAAATAGACGTTTCTCGCGATTTAACCAACCAAACGCAATAAAACTTGGTACAGTATATGTTTATACACATTGTAATGCACCGACATCCAACTTCGTTCAATTGTCTAGATAACCGCAAGATGGCGGATGTGCGAAATATTTCACCGGCATTCTATATCTCTGAAGTTGTTAGCGGTATCAACCTGAAATTTTGTACGGAGATAAAGGGCACTACTGAAAGTTCATCAATAAGAATTTCAAAAACCGGTTAACTACAAAACGTACATGGCGGCTAAGCGAATTTGAAAATTTTAAATAGACCTTTCTCGCGATGTAATGTTCCAAACGCAATGAAATCTGGTACAGGAAATGTTTATACACATTGTAATGCACTGGTATCTAATTTAGTTCAATTGTTTACATTGCCTCAAGATGGCGGCTGTGCTAATTTTAAAATTAAATTTTTATTTCTTGTGTCGTAATCATGCGATTGAAGTGAAAGTTTGAATAATGAACCTACGCAATAATTTTCCTTTAATGGTACATGACTCTATGGCCTATACATTTAACAATCCAACATGGCGACCATCCGAAATATTTAGACGGCTCTGAATATCTACGAATCTATTATAGCAATGTTCATAGGGGCTATGAACTTAAGTTCACCTATAGTACTTGAAATAACCTGGTGATCGCAAATCCAACATGGCGGCGACGCGAAGTATAAATATTCACATGGGCGTTTCTCGCAATTTAACCATCCGAGTGCAGTGAAACTTGGTACAGTAAGTCCTTATACCAATGTTAATCCACTGGCATCTAATTTATTTCAATTGTTTCCATAACCACATGATGGCAGCTGTGCGAAATTTTAAAATCTCCTTGTTACTTACTTACTAACTTACTTACTTGCTTACTTACTAATCATGTGATTGAAGTTTGAATGCTACACGTACACAATAATCTTCATGTAACAGTATTTAACTCTAGGACCTACATATATAAAATCCAACATGGCGACCATCCGTAATATTTAGTCGGTTCTCAATATCTACGAATCTATTACAGCAATCGAACTGAAATTTTGTATGTTGATAGTGGCAGTTAACATAAGTAGGATATATGAAAATAGGCTGTATAGTTCTTCTCGGATCTACTTGTTCTTATATAAACGAGGCTTCTTTGAGGTGACCTCTACAAATTTTGGATATTGCATCAATTAGTGTTTGTTTAAATATTAGTGGTTATAATCCACTTTCTAATCTTCTTCCTGCTGTGGCCAGGAATTTCCAATTGTAACTATATATTTTGTCTAAAGCTCTTTTCGCTTTATTACAGAAGCACTCTAGTCCTGAATTTGCTTACTACCCAATTCATTTAACAAAGCATCTATACCCTTTGAAAGGGTTCCCTATTAATTGTGTTATAGGTCTAAACCTTCTACTTATAATTGTCTAAAATAGCCTTGTGCTAGCTCAATGAAATTGTTCCCCTTTTTCGATTTGCATTCTATTGCCCAATGAACATTCCAATTGCTCCCTTTTCTTTCTTAATCACTTATTATTATTTTCTGTACTTGCAGAAATGATTACAATCAATTCATATCAATCGCAAATTTAACCCGGCATTTGTTTGTTTATGGCAAAAATTCTGCTAATATTGCTCATAAAGCTTATTTTAGCTATTTCTGTAAATGGTTAAAGGCGAGTATAGTTTGCTCAGCCAACTTCCTACTCGAAGCAATTACTGTTTGTCCTGTCATATACCCCTATGATTGCAGTTTTGCCCAAAGTTAGGTGTTTCTTACTCTTGCTAAACTTCTAGTCGGCACTCTGCTGGATAAAAGTTTAGCCTACTTTAAACACAACAATTGTTTTCGTCTTGTAATTTCTACTGCAGTAGACTCCCATAAGTTCGGCCACCTCGGGACCGGACGCTAGGCCGAACTTAAAAGTGGCCGAACTAACCGATGTCTATCTATAAAATGCCCATTCATAGTTTGTAAGTATCGTTTTCCAACGAAAGTAATGAAATGAATGTTAAATCAACGTTTCCAGACACTAGCAAGACAGAAATAACTACTGAACTACTGCACATAGAGAACATCACAGAGTAACACTCTGACATATATTTAACACACATAAAAAGAGAAAAAGTTACACAAAACATAGCCTACTGTGAGTTACAGAACTGTAGGCTTAATACAATTTTAAAGTACCTGTATTACTGTTCGTTGGTGGTTTGTATTCTTAAGCACTTAAAAAAATCTGTAATTTTTTTCTGAACTTTCTTTTCTAATGATTTTTATGTGCAAAGTCACGCCAGTTTTTAATAAACATTACATCGACGGCAATTGCTTCTTTTTGTTGTTCGATGTAGGTAGCTGCCAGTTGCAAAGCTGCTTTGCCTTCAGAGTGGCTCATTTTATTTTCTTCATCTTCATCTTCAATATCAGTTTCATCTGCGTCATTGGCCTTCTCATTTTCCTGGCGAATAACGCACTCGGCGATTTCGTCATCATTCAAAACCTCGTTGTCTAGTTCCTTTTCACAGTTGATCCACTCCAACACATCTTCAACAATGGAACCACAGTTTGGTAGTTGCTGAAGGTCGTGCAATAGACCTGCATTGTCATCAGGTTCGTTAATAAGAATGTTGTTTGGCTCATCAGCTGTTGTGTTTTCTTTACCAATCTTGTCTTCTATATTTGGCCAAAGTTTTTTCCAAGACTTTTCAAACGTCGGTGGTGGTATTTCGTCGTATGCCTTGGCTGACATGTACACAACATCCTTCATGTTAACGGACCTAAGCGCTTTTATGAGGTCTAAGCTGTCATCAGTCTCCAGTTTGGAAAAAACTTCCGAAAGTAGTTTACGACGATACTTCCTCTTGAAGCACTCAATGACCCCTTGGTCCATTGGCTGTTGAAGACTGGTTATATTGGGTGGCAGGAAGAGCAGTTTAATTTCTTTTTCATCGTCACACTGAAGATTTTCCTGGTGAGTAGGCGCGTTGTCAAGAAGTAGAAGTGCTTTGGTGGGGAGTTTTGATTTTGCCAAATGTATTTTCACTTTGAGAACAAATTCACAGACGAAACATTCTCTGAACAAGTATGTGTCCATCCACGCTGATTTCTGTGACCGATAATACACTGCGAGAGTTTCCGTATTTATGTTCTTAAACGCTCTAGGTTTTGCTGCTTTGCCAATGACAAATAGGGGTATCTTGTGAGTCCCCGAAGCATTTGAACACAAGGCGACCCTTATCCTCTCTTTGCTGATTTTAAACCTGGAGCAGATGTTTCTTGGGGTGTGGCAAAGGTTTTGCTGGGCAGAAGTTTAAAATTTAACCCAGTTTCGTCGATGTTGTATATTTGCTCTGGGCTCAAGTTTTCATCATCGATGATTTTTAAAAATCTTGCAGAAAAATCGGTGGCCACTGTTGGTTTTGCTGATAGCTTCTCACCACAAATTCCTATAAAATGAACTCCATGTCTCTTTTTCCAACGAGAGAGCCATCCATCACTAGCCACGAACGCCTCTTCTGGTTGAAGCTTTGAGTGTAAGATCATAGCCTTTTCTTTTAGGATTGGTCCACTTAACGGCGTTCCTCGTCTTCGTTCTTGAATGAACCACAACCATAGAGCATCTTCCACCAGTTCGTGTTTGGCCTTCCTTAGTGTGCAACGCTTTTCTAGAACTTTTTCGGTTTCAATTTGTGTACAAAAGCTCTCGATAGTTTTTCTGTTGCGTCGCCAGTCGTTGACTGTACTTTTGCCCACGTTTAAATCCTTGCAGATACTTTGCACGGATTCTCCTTTGTCTAGTCTCTCCAGAGCTTGTAGTCTCTGTTCCATCGACTTGTACTTACGCTTACGCGTTTCACTCATTATAAACAAGGCGTTTAAAACACGACGCGAAACAGTTATTAGAGAACAGTAAAAAACGCAAAAGAAACCAAAATCACTGACTTTGTAGGCCTACTATAAAGATTAGCACCACACGACTGCACAGTATGAATACACAAGACGAACTGAATGATCTGTTTTCACAGAGTAGTAAACTAAACAAAGAAAACAACAAACAAGTACTGTACGTAGAGACATGCCGCCCGCTCTCTCTGCGTGACTCATGCTCAGGTAGCCGACCGGACTAAGCGGAGACCGAACTAACCGATGCCGAACTTACGGGAGTCTACTGTACTTACAATATTCTTACTAAAATCTCAGGGGGCTTTCTATCTCTGTATACACTGAATGCAATCAGTCTTTCGCTCAGGGATCCATCCTCGGTGGGGAATAAAACTAACCCTGTTAATTCAAACCTTTCCAGCATTTCATAATGCTTCCTAAGACATTTACTCTTAGCAAGGACAATAAATAATTCAATTGCCCCTTGGTTGCATCTTTTTGCCAGTGAACTGTGCCCCTATAGCCCTTATAGTACCCGATTTCCTGCTCGGGAGGGACGGTGCACTTAGCGACTGCTGGCCGGCAATCTCAGCTAGCTTTGCTCGCATCATTATACTTGTTTATAAGTACTTGGTTGTACACACTCTTGGTTGCTTTGTGCGTAAGCAACACTGTGTTCTGCTTATAAGTTTTAATTATCCAGTGTTTAGTAGTTTTTAGAAAGTCCACCAATCTCCGAAAAATACCCTATCAACCATTAAAAATCAAGGCTGAGATTTGCTTTCCCGCCTTGTACTCATCAGCCTAAATCCACCCCAACTATTTGATACTAGTTTTTAGCCTACTTTCGATTTTTGCAAAAAATGAAAGTAGACTTATAAGATCACTACAGGGCCAAAAAGTGTGTGTCTGTCTGTGTGTGTGTATGTGTGTGTGTGAGTCTGTGTGTGTGTGTGTGTGAGTGTGTGTACTCTGAATGTCTGTCCCCCCTATCAATTCGAACACGGTGAAACCGAATTGAACGAAATTTGGTACAGAGGTAGAACAAGCAAAGGGCACCTCATTGTCATGTTTTATATCGCCGCCATCTTTACCAAAACTGAATGGCGGCCACTCAAACGTTCAAAACGTAAAATCAAATAGCGACTAACCAAATTATCTGATCTCTACCAAATTTGGTAATAACATACCTTTATATAGGACGCGTCTTGTGACCAAACTACAAGGTCATCCGCCGTACCATTTTAGGATGGCGGCCGTGCGAATTATGCAAACTTTATCATCCATATCATGAGACCCACCAGTTCCGATTATCGAGCCGAGAATCGATTTAACTGTTCTAAAGGAAGAGGCACGTTCGAAATTAAAAGTTTATTTTGTAATACTTGAACCGTTTTTATCAGGTTCATTATTTTTTGTCATATTATTATTATAGTTATTATTATTATTATTATTATCATCATTTCCTTCATGTCGCATTATTGTGACATATGTTTCTCTGTCTTACCTACTGCGTTCAAACTTTGTAATTCTGCGTAAATGTTTCGTCAGATGGTGAAACTTTTCACCCCTACTGACACTGTGTTACCATTGGTTGAAGCATAACTTGTTACTAAGCTTTGCTTCTCCCATTGGCCCCCTTTATGTTCTGGAGAGGGGGAGTTCTACGACTTATTTTTCCCGAGCGGCGTTACTGCGTTCCTTTTAGAGAAGGTGGCTTCCTTCCATTTCTGACCATCATGTGAAACGGTCACAGCCTAGGTGTGTCGGGCTTTTCGCCCGTGCCCAACGAAACTAAACGTAAGTACGATTCGATCACTTGGTTTTATCTGGCATGCTATCATTTTTGAATTTCAGTTTATCAATTTCCCTTTCTTATGATGATGTGAATTCGATCCATGAACCCAAGTCCCTTCGCCTTTGTTTACGTTAGTTTAGCGAAGCCTCTGTGTTTATTTGTCATCCCTACCTTTCATGTAATCGGTTTTATTTTTACTCAAATCTCTCAGGTCTGAAATATATGCTACTTTTCTGCGAGGCTTACCAACGCTCTGTATTACGTCACAAATTGATGTGCACTCTTTCGGGGTATCTTTCATTTGATTGTCGTATCAGAGTTTGTTTTTTGGGTCAAGGTATCATTGGAGTAACGGAGCCATGTCTCATTTCGCCTCCTATTTGATCCTTCCCTCTGTTTTAGGAAAAGTGTGTGAGCGATGGTCTTTGTGTTAGTCACTGTCCATTCGTCATGCCTTAATTCCTTTGTTTCTTCGTATGTCGTTATATTTAGACATAACTACCTCTACGTAAGCCTATATTTTCCTACAAAGCATATTTCTTAGCTGATCGATTTTTCCTTTCATTTCCTGTCCCGGTAATGTCAATTAATTTAATGTAATACTCATTTTCCTTTATTTTTATGTGTTAATTTTGTGTTGTTTCCTCTGGCTTCGTTATATTACGTAACTCCGTGTCATCCCCCCTCTCCCCCCCCACCCCCGTTTCCTACGTACGCACCCTTCTCATCCCCACCACTCCCCCCCCCCCTTACCCCATGATTTCACAACATCATGAGCTTTTTGGAAGTCTGTTCTTGGCGAGGAGCATTCTAGTCCAGGTCATCCTCGTAAGTAGAGGTGTTCTCTTATTCGACTCATCCATACTCTCTATCTTTTTCGTTTTTTTTGTTTTTTTTGTTTTTGTATTTTAAATTTTGGTTATCGAGTCGCGCTTACGGTTTAGTTGCACATTGATTGTAAGTACATTTTAATTAATCTTGTTTCATCTTTGTTAGTGCTTAAGTTCATTTATACACTTTTCTCTTGAGATTGTTTTTGTGTACCCCTTTCTTAGGTACCATCTTTAATCATTAATTTTATTTTATTTGTTATTAAGCGATTTTATACCTCTTCACGTTTACCTTTCATTTTGTGTTTAGATATATCCTTACTCTTATGCGCACCTGTTTTAGTTTACTTTAAATACAATAGTAAATAGTTCACTTGGTTTCGTCCTCTTTCATTTGTAATTTTAAGTTCCCTCATCTCTCGTTCGATTTCGTCGGTCTTGGCTTCGTACTGTAACGCAGTCACGACCTTCACGCTTCTGGGTTCTTCGATCAATTAGATAAATTCAATTCCGCTTTTGATTTGTTTTAAACAATTCATTCGATTCCTTTTTTGGAAAGTATCTTTCTTTCGATCCGGAATCTTGGGCCCAGCACGCATCGAAAGAGACATCCTTTCCCCGCTCCTTAGCGATCCTGTTTAAGGTGTTGTTTTCACTTCTACTGTATTTCCTCACGCCTCTGCTATTTTGTTTAACGTAAAAGCACAAAATGGCGCAATGGTAGCACATCGCATGGTTTGGTGCGAAATCGTTCCCTCCTCTCCTCTCTCAAGTTATTAACCTTTTATTATTTTTCTCTTCATTTACATTATATTAAAATTTGTTTTTCTTTGAGTTTAAGGAATTCAGTGAATTGTTTTTCCCCACCCCTGAAGAAAGGGTGAAGTTACTTTCTGTGTGAACTACGGGCATCCAGGAAACCCATCTCCAAGGAAAGGTGGTTTTGTCCCTCAAGTAAACAAGACATCCAAAAGACCCAGCTTCGAGGTGAACAGTGGCAACATATCAGTGAGTACTTCGCAACGCTGGAATAGGACGCATTACGGTATTGTGACCTTTATTTTACTAAGTTAAAGTGTTTTACTTTTCTCCTTGTCTATTGTCATGTCTAAGTCAGAATTCCCACCCGTCAAAAAGGAGTTAAATTTTATGGGCTTTGAATCTTTAACAATGCCCACGCCACTATTGCAAGATACGACACAGGGCCTGCTAATGATAGACCCTCCCCTTTTAGATTGCTCCATCGCCCCTGTAGGCACTGTTAATAGTGCTCGCCACAACGAAAATGTTACATCAGTAGTGAGTAGGTGGGGTTTGACTTTTTCCGGAGAAAACAATACCTCATCAGTTTTTTGTTTTATCCAACGTGTGGAGGAATTGTGTTATTGTCACGATATTAATCCCGACAATATTGTACGTTGCTTACCTATTCTTTTGTCTGGAAAAGCGCTGATGTGGCATCGCACTACTCCGAATTTTTATAAGTCATGGGACGAATTTGAGGGGTGCATTAAGGACCGTTTCACGCCACAAGATTTCGATTTCGCTCTCAAACAAGAAATATACTCCCGTACTCAGGCTCCTGGGGAGATGATCGACGATTATGTAACCTCAGTTCGGCTGTTAGCAGCGAACCTCCCCCAACCCTTTCATCCCAGGGATCTGTTGGAAATTATATACAGGAATTTAAATCCCACTTATAAATACTTCATTCGGCGTACATCCATTTTTTCCATCGAGGACATCATATCGCAAGGCCGTGAGTATGAATTAAATGCACGAGCCTGTTCGAACTATACTCCACCTCCAAGAGCCGATAATACGATTTTCCCCGAGTTAGCCTACTCCCCCCAGACAACACTGTCTAGCCCAGCTGTCGACCGAACAAAAGACGACACCTTACGGTTTAAGCCGTCTGCTCGCCGTGCTGAGTCCCTTTCTAGGAATTCTAACCCAAGCCCTTCTGTGGCTCGTAATTCTTCTGCTGTTTCCCGTGAAAGGACTACAAACACCCCAACAACAATCACACGCAATGTTTCTTCTGGTCGCATAACTTGTTGGAACTGTAATGAACTTGGACATCATTTTAAAATGTGTTCTTTAAAACGCCGAAAATTCTGTTTTGGCTGTGGGATGAATGAGGTCACGACTCGTTCCTGTCCAAATTGTAATTCCAACCAGGAAAACTCATAGGGAGGTGTTCTGAGTTCGACTCCCAGAGCAGTCCTCCATCCAAACTTGACAATGCATCTAATTTCGATGTTGTGTTACAACCAGGAGTCTCAGTAAATTTCGATAATGTCTCGGCACCTGCTATTTTGGATACAGGCGCCACCAGAAGTTTCATCCACCGTTCAGTGGCAGATAGCATTCGATCTTCGCAAAAACACCCCATACAGAATAAATGTCAGTTCCTCTCTGCGGGATCGTCAGTTATCGACGTTGCCGAAACTATTCTATGTCGCATTAAAATTCACGGATTTTCTTGGAAACATGTTTTTCATGTGGTTAACAATCTCTCCACTCAATGTATTTTAGGAATTGACTTTATGCATAAAACTGGTATGCAGTTGGATTTTATTAACGATTCATTTTGTTTCAAATTTCGCTCAGATAAAATGTTCCCCTTTGAAGAATGTACTTCTAACTACGTTGATGTGTCTCCTGTATTTTCCGTACATCTTCCATTAACTTTGATGTCCGAGCAACGTGATACTCTGAACGATTTAGTTGAGGAATTTTCTGATGTCCTCACAGAAGATTTAGGTTCTGCTGTAAATCACGAATGCCACATTGACTTGAGTGACAATGTACCTGTTCGAAGTCCTCCGTTTCCTTGTAATCCACCCAAGCTCTTGGCCATGAAAAAGTATATCAATGATTTGCAAGATCGGGGAGTAGTGGTTCCTTCCAAATCAGCTTATGGGTCTCCTGCTTTCTTAATTCCCAAGAAAGAAGAGGGCGAGTACCGGCTAGTCGTAGACTACCGAAAATTGAACAAGAAGGTAGTCTTTGACAATTTCCCACTGCCTACTATTGAGAGTGCTTTTCAACATTTCCACGGGGCCAATGTGTATTCGATGATTGATCTAAATAGTGCCTATTATCAGATTCCTTTGGATGCTGAGAGTCGCGACTTCACTGCTTTTAACACCCCTTTTGGATTATATAATTTCAAACGTCTGCCGATGGGTATAGCTGTTGGTGCGCAAGTCCTCAGTCGCGTGCTAGACGATATCTTGGGAGACCTGAAGTTCAATTTTGTATTTAATTATCTTGACGATTTAGTCGTGTACAGCAGATCTTTTGAGGAACATGTCGTTCATCTTAGGGAAGTTTTCTCCCGCCTCAGGAAGGCCGGTATCACTATCAATCCAAAAAAGACCTCTTTGGGCTGCACTCAAATTAAATTTCTGGGTCACATTCTGTCAGCCGATGGTATCCGTGTCATACCCGAGCGCGCAGATTGCATTCAGCAGTTACCTGTACCCACCACAGTTAGGGCCTTGAGAAGAGTAATGGGTATGTTCACGTTCTATTCTCGCTTTATCAAAAACTTCTCTGACATTTCGGCACCTCTAAATGCTCTCAAAAAGAAGAATGTGAAATTTGTGTGGGGGCCAGAACAGGGCAAAGCTTTCAATGTTTTGAAAGAAGCCCTTATGTCTGCACCAGTACTGCACACGCCTGATTTCGAATCAGCTTTCTTTTTACATTGTGACGCCAGTGATTTGGCCATTTCTAGTGTTTTGAGCCAGCGTGCGGATGGAAAATTTGCACCAGTGGCCTTCGCGAGTCGTATGTTAAATCAACATGAACGACGTTACTCAATTTTCGAGAAGGAAAGTCTTGCTGTGGTATTTGGATGTGAAAAATTCAGGACCTTTCTGGAACACCGTCACTTTACTGTTTTTACCGACAATGAGGCTTTGAAATGGAGTCTTTCTCACGTGAAAAAGCTTGGACGCATCAACAGGTGGATTTTGAGGTTGTCATCTTTTAAGTTTGATATCAACCACGTAAAAGGGAGCGAGAACCCGGTAGCAGACTGCCTGTCACGCATGTTTGAAGAGACCCCTAGGACTCCAATCGAGAGCGTTTCTATCAGTACACCACTTCAAGAAAATCTTTTCCTATTGCAACATTGTCCTTGGTCTTTTGTGGATATTCGGAAATTCCAGTCTGAGGATCCATTTTGCACTGACCTCCGTGCAAAAATTGCAAACAAAGATCCGGCAGTAAGCAACTTTTGTGTTCGAAATGATGTTATTGGCTATGTTCTTCCTAACTCTTCTAAATTTAGAATTTTTGCTCCATTAGCAGTACGTGATATGCTTTTGACATATTATCATGATTCTGCACTAGGAACTCATGCAGGGATGCAGCGCACTTTCCGTAAGATATCCGGTGAATTTTATTGGCCCTCAATTAAGGTAGATGCTTTTGCTCATGTCAGAAGATGTTTAACCTGTCAGCGTTCTAAACCTGCCCAGAACACTCGTGTAGGCTTCCACCAAGCTGGTATCGTCACTCGTCCCGGCGAACGCCTTTTCATTGATTACTTTGGTCCAGTCGTGAGATCAAAATCTGGCAATCAAGCCATTTTAACTGTCATTGATGGTTTTTCGAAGTTTGTTTGGTTATTCCCAGTAAAGAATATCACTTCTCAGACTACTATCCATTTCTTGTCTAAATACATATTTGGAGTTTTTGGTCCTCCCAAATACCTTGTATCAGATAACGCCTCTGTATTCCGTTCCAAAGCTTTGGAAACTATGGTATTTAACTGGGGCATCCAACATATTTTCTTGTCACCGTATCGACCGCAGGGAAATCACGTAGAGCGTTTTCACAAAAACTTGAAGGCTTGTATGTCCGCTTTTCACAATGCCGATCAAACCTCCTGGGATACGAACCTACAGTATTTCAGTCTCGGGTTCAATACCTCTTTCCATTCGTCCGTTCAAACTACTCCAGCGGAATTATTCCTAGGCCGATCGCTTGTCGACCCCTTGCTGCTCAAATGGAATATTGAATATCTTTCCGAACCCTCTCGCACTACCTCTGTTGCTCAAAAATGGGCCATCGCTACCGGTCACCTCAAGAAAGCAAAAGCCAGAGTAGCGAAGCGCTACAACTTAGGCCGTCATGATGTTAAATTCCAAATTGGGGACAAAGTTTTGTGTCGTTTACATCCTTTGAGTGACGCTACCAAACAAATTTCCAGTAAGCTGTGCTTACGTTGGTCAACTCCCAAGACTATTTCACGCTTTTTAAATCCTGTCTCAGTCGAGTTAGTGGACGATCACGATAATTCAGTGACTTCGGCCCACGTCACGCAGTTGAAAAAATTTGTCAAATGATCTTGTGAATTTCGCCTCGCTATAATGTTGTGTTTTTGTTTTCCTTTTATTCTAATTGGATGCCCGAGCTCCTTAATAGCCAACCTAGCATGTGAGCCTATTCTGATCTTAATTCGTGTGCTTCCTTTTCATTTATTCCTGTGACAAGACAGGAGACACCCGTGGCCTTTTTCTCGTACGCGAGTGTGTCGTGAATACTTGACATCTCTGTCAAACTATATCTTTGCCTGAGGCCATCTGTGTATACCTGGTCGGTCACTATTTGCAAACCACCCCTACTCCTCTTTTGTACTGCCCCTCCGCTTAACTTCTATTGTTCGGCAACAGACAAGGACCCTTCAACACTTCCTGTTTGACCTTGTAGGAACTTTGTATTTATTTTACATTTATTCATGTAATTGACTTTTTGTGTCATGGTTTTGAGATATCATGCACCTTAGTGTCATCTTGATTTTGATATTTATTGTGAAGTCATATATATTTTGTTTGGTTTTACATTGTCAAGTGTTCTCAGCATATCGTGTATTGTCTAGCAACCATCCAGAGGGTTGGCGAGTAACAACAAACAGCCTTTGTGTACCTGGGCTAACACAGCTGAGGGTCTTCTCGGAACTCGTTAACGGACCAGTCACCCTTCACTGGGTCTATACATGGCTTTATTTTTCAGCAGCTGAAAAGGAGAGTACTTTCCCTTTCGAAGACATTATGACACTATTGCATATTCCTCGTTGACGCAACGAACGATCCTATATACAGGGTGTCCCAATTGTATTTTTTTTAAATGTGATCACGATTTAACTTTGTCTATCTTTTCTCATCAGAGGCTGGAGAGATTTGCAGTCTCGAGGTAACGTCCATCTTGAAGATTTCGACATCCGCATCATCATGAACTAGCAAGAACAACGATCACTATTTAATATATGAACTCACTGTATTTCTTTTTGAACGCAGTACTTTTGACGTTAGTGGCTAGTGTTGACGAGCAATGAAGGGGGTACCACCTTCATTTCATGGTCAGATTAGTCAACTGTTCATTTTTTTTTGTATTCTCCTAGAGGTCTTAAGTACCAAATTTTTTTTAGTATTCAATTTTTTCCCCTTTACAATTTTTTTCCTCTCTTTTTGTACGAAAAAAGAAATTTCCATGGCCAGGAAAATTCCTTTTTTTTGGGAGAGCAGGGGAATTTTGAACCGTTTTTATCAGGTTCATTATTTTTTGTCATATTATTATTATTATTATTATTATTATCATCATTTCCTTCATGTCGCATTATTGTGACATATGTTTCTCTGTCTTACCTACTGCGTTCAAACTTTGTAATTCTGCGTAAATGTTTCGTCAGATGGTGAAACTTTTCACCCCTACTGACACTGTGTTACCATTGGTTGAAGCATAACTTGTTACTAAGCTTTGCTTCTCCCATTGGCCCCCTTTATGTTCTGGAGAGGGGGAGTTCTACGACTTATTTTTCCCGAGCGGCGTTACTGCGTTCCTTTTAGAGAAGGTGGCTTCCTTCCATTTCTGACCATCATGTGAAACGGTCACAGCCTAGGTGTGTCGGGTTTTTCGCCCGTGCCCAACGCAACTAAACGTAAGTACGATTCGATCACTTGGTTTTATCTGGCATGCCATCATTTTTAGCCTATTTTCAATTTTGAAAAAATAGGCTTATGAGATCACCTTTTGTCCGTGTGTGTGTGCGTGTGTGTGTGTGTGTGTGTGTGTGTGTGATTCGTGTGTGTGTCCCCCCTAATAAAATCTAAACGGCCGGAGCGATTTCAATGAAACTCGGTAAGTTCATAGCACTATTCCCTGCGACCCCGACCGTGCCCTTCAAATTTTGTTACGACTCACCAATCCAACATGGCAGCTGTGCGAAATATTTCACCAGCATTCAATATCTCCGAAACTATTACCGATATTACCCTGACATTTTGTATGGTGATAAAGGGAACAACTATAAGTTCACTTATGTGACCTTTGAAAATCTGGTAACAACAAAACGAACATGACAGCCAAGCAAAGTTGCGACTTTTAAATAGACGTTTCTCGCGATTTAACCAACCAAACGCAATGAAACATGGTACAGTATATGTTTATATACATTGTAATGCACCGACATCTAACTTCGTTCAATTGTTTACATAACCACAAGATGGCGGATGTGCGAAATATTTCACCGGCATTCCATATCTGTGAAACTATTAGCGGTATCTCCCTGAAATCTTTTACGGAGATAAAGGGCACTACGGAAGTCCATCTATAAGACTTCCAGAAACCGGTTAACTACAAAACGAACATGGCAGCCAAGCGAAGTTGAAAATTTTAAATAGAACTTTCTCGCGATTTAATGTTCCAAACGCACTGAAATCTGGTACAGGAAATATTTATACACATTGTAATGCACTGGTATCTAATTTAGTTCAATTGTTTACATAACCTCAAGATGGCGGATGTGCGAATTTTAAAATTAAGTTTTTATTTCTTTTGATGTAGTCATGCGATCGAATTGAAAGTTTGAATATTGAACTTACGCAATAATTTTCCTTTAATGGTACATGACTCTATGGCCTATACATTTAACAATTCAACATGGCGACCATCCAAAATATTTAGTCGGCTCTGAATATCTACGAATCTATTATAGCAATCAAACTGAATTTCTTAATGTTCATAGGGGCTATGAACTTAAGTTCACCTATAGGACTTTAAATAACTTGGTGTTCACAAATCCAACATGGAGGCGACGCGAAATATAAAAATTCACATGGACGTTTCTCGCAATTTAACCATCCGAGTGTAGTGAAACTTGGAACAGTAAATCCTTATACGAATGGTAATCCACTGGCATCTAATTTATTTCAATTGTTTCCATAACCTCAAGATGGCAGCTGTGCGAAATTTTAAAATCTCCTTGTTACTTCTTGTGTCCTAATTATGCGATTGTAGTTTGAATACTACACGTACACAATAATCTGCATGTAACAGTACATAACTCTAGGACCTACATATATAAAATCCAACATGGCGACCATCCGAAATTTTTAGTCGGTTCTCAACAATATCTACGAATCTATTACAGCAATCAAACTGAAATTGTGTATGTTGCTAGAGGCAATTAACATAAGTAGGATATATGAAAATAGGCTGTATAGTTCTTCACGGAACTACTTGTTGAATTTCAGTTTATCAATTTCCCTTTCTTATGATGATGTGAATTCGATCCATGAACCCAAGTCCCTTCGCCTTTGTTTACGTTAGTTTAGCGAAGCCTCTGTGTTTATTTGTCATCCCTACCTTTCATGTAATCGGTTTTATTTTTACTCAAATCTCTCAGGTCTGAAATATATGCTACTTTTCTGCGAGGCTTACCAACGCTCTGTATTACGTCACAAATTGATGTGCACTCTTTCGAGGTATCTTTCATTTGATTGTTGTATCAGAGTTTGTTTTTTGGGTCAAGGTATCATTGGAGTAACGGAGCCATGTCTCATTTCGCCTCCTATTTGATCCTTCCCTCTGTTTTAGGAAAAGTGTGTGAGCGATGGTCTTTGTGTTAGTCACTGTCCATTCGTCATGCCTTAATTCCTTTGTTTCTTCGTATGTCGTTATATTTAGACATAACTACCTCTACGTAAGCCTATATTTTCCTACAAAGCATATTTCTTAGCTGATCGATTTTTCCTTTCATTTCCTGTCCCGGTAATGTCAATTAATTTAATGTAATACTCATTTTCCTTTATTTTTATGTGTTAATTTTGTGTTGTTTCCTCTGGCTTCGTTATATTACGTAACTCCGTGTCATCCCCCCTCTCCCCCCCACCCCCGTTTCCTACATACGCACTCTTCTCATCCCCACCACTCCCCCCCCCCTTACCCCATGATTTCACAACATCATGAGCTTTTTGGAAGCCTGTTCTTGGCGAGGAGCATTCTAGTCCAGGTCATCCTCGTAAGTAGAGGTGTTCTCTTATTCGACTCATCCATACTCTCTATCTTTTTCGTTTTTTTTTGTTTTTGTATTTTAAATTTTGGTTATCGAGTCGCGCTTACGGTTTAGTTGCACATTGATTGTAAGTACATTTTAATTAATCTTGTTTCATCTTTGTTAGTGCTTAAGTTCATTTATACACTTTTCTCTTGAGATTGTTTTTGTGTACCCCTTTCTTAGGTACCATCTTTAATCATTAATTTTATTTTATTTGTTATTAAGCGATTTTATACCTCTTCACGTTTACCTTTCATTTTGTGTTTAGATATATCCTTACTCTTATGCGCACCTGTTTTAGTTTACTTTAAATACAATAGTAAATAGTTCACTTGGTTTCGTCCTCTTTCATTTGTAATTTTAAGTTCCCTCATCTCTCGTTCGATTTCGTCGGTCTTGGCTTCGTACTGTAACGCAGTCACGACCTTCACGCTTCTGGGTTCTTCGATCAATTAGATAAATTCAATACCGCTTTTGATTTGTTTTAAACAATTCATTCGATTCCTTTTTTGGAAAGTATCTTTCTTTCGATCCGGAATCTTGGGCCCAGCACGCATCGAAAGAGACATCCTTTCCCCGCTCCTTAGCGATCCTGTTTAAGGTGTTGTTTTCACTTCTACTGTATTTCCTCACGCCTCTGCTATTTTGTTTAACGTAAAAGCACAAAATGGCGCATACTATAAAGCAGAAGTGATTTTAAAAAGCTGAGCCGTCTCGGTAAGAAGACAAGATGGCAGCGGATATCTTGTGCCTGTCTTATATTTCACTAATTTGAGTATTGCATGCAATATAGCGTACTGATACAAAATAAATAAACTTTGTATGAAATGCTTTATATATAAATAATATACTCCAATGATGAAATCGTTAGGTCTAAATCATTATGTGCTAACAAGTTCTATGTAAGTCATTTTATATAGATCAATGTTCGTTGGCACAAATGGCTCCGTGGTAAAGAGTTGGTCTATCATTCATATGCCTATGGTTCAAACCCCATCAGTGTTGGTTTTTTTGCTTGATATTTTACATATTTGTTGCATTGTAATGACATATACATTTTAAAATTAAGCGTTATATTGTGCATATTACGGTGCAAAACATATATTTAATTAAAACATAATTCGCCAGCAGATTTGCCCGAGACATCTAGCAGCCAAAAAGGTAACTGCACGCCGGCCTACTTATTAACTTCCAGATTTTATTGAAAAGTTTCTTCATATGGCCGCTAGAATGCACTCGCCCTGTTAGGATTATATTGTTCGATACTTCTCCACTAGATTTCACGACTGGTCTACATGGGACTCCATTGATAGTATACCATTGGCATTCAATGCGCATCGAATTTGAAGAATGACAGGATGATACTATGATACATTTTTTACTTCTTATTTTAAAGGGTTTGTTACAGCCTATTGTGCGTTATTTGAAAATGTTATTTGAAGTAAAGAACAAACCTATTTCACATAGTAACTGAATTCTAGCCGCTGGTGCTAGTTCAGGTTATTAATACTTTTATTTCAGGCAAATAGCAATCGAAAATATCCACATAGTTTGTATACACACGTCTCTGAAGGGTCATGGAAAGACTGGTTAATTCAGTTAGGGTTGTGAAAGCCATGCACAACCAGACGTGTAAAGACATGCCTCAACTCAAAGTTGGATGTTCCCCACGGCAGGTCGATTATGTAATAATAACAATAATAATGTTATTTGTTTTACGTCCCTTTTAACTACTGCTGCTTTTAGATACGCCGGGGTGCCGGAATTTTGGCCCGAAGGGGTTCTTTAACGTGCCAGTAAATCTACTGACACGGCTCCCTCGCATTTGTGCACCCTCAAATGCCAGCTGACTGCGCCAGGATACGAACCTGCAACCTAGGGCCCAGCAAGCGAGAACGTTACCGCTGAGCCACGCAGCCAGTCCGGTCGATTATGTCTCCAGATCCATAACATTCTTGAGATACTTCTTATCTATCTTTCTTCAATGATGGTAGTAGTTTATTCTAGGTTGTGGCGTTTGGTATAGGTAAATAGTTTCTAAGAACTTCAACCAAGAAATGGTTCTATTATACTCTTTGATAATAACGAGTTATAACTATACTCATACATTTAGGAGAAAGTAGGCTATATGTTCTTTACTGAACATCTTGTTTAATATCTAAATGAAAAATTGTCTTTTTTGTGGGTTCGTTTCCTTCTTGCCCAAAGTTTATTTCTTTCCTAATTCTTTTCCTTTTTCATATCATCTTCCCTCTGGTAGTGTTTAAGCTTAGGTTTGACCTACCAGTATGCACTGAAACACAGGTTTTGTGACGTCCTGAATAGTCTTACCCACTTGAAAGTTTTGACTTTGTATTACTATTGGCTGTGCATTGTGAAGTATTAGAGTCTCTCAAACTTGTATCGAAGTGCTTACAATCTGAAACCATGGACCTTTTTCTGCGTATGAGTTATTGGCATTGTTAAAAATAACCAACATGCATGAACGGTTTGAAGCACTTATTTCTGAAGCATCAGATGTTTGTAGTCGATGGGGAATAAAGCCAGAATATCACCAGAAAAGAGTAGGGAAAGTAAAGAAACACTTTGATAAGTTGTTTGAAGACGAGAGATTAGCAGACCCAAAATCTTGTTTCCGAGTTTCTGTGTTCTTTCCAATGGAAGACACACTATGTACTCAACTTGATCACCGCTTTGAAGGGATGGAAGCTTTTCTTGACACTTATCAAGTAATACAACCTGATTTTTTGGCCAGTGCAAGTGAAAGAGATATGAAAGAGATATTCTCAATAAAGCAGTTGATTTTGTTAACAAGTTTACAGTTGATGTGACTTTCCTTCAAAGTTATGTTCAGTAAAAAATTTGTCTCAAAAGAAACTGGAAAAATGAAAAGTGTTAAGGAATTTTCTGAGTTCATAAAGGTCGAGCATAATTCACTTTCATCAAGCTATCCAGACGTTTGCACAGCGTGCATCATGTATTTGACCGTTCCTGTGACTATATCTAAGACTGAACGATACTTCTCTACGCTTAAACTCATCAAAAACTACTTGAGAAGTACAATGGCTCATGAAGGACTTAGCAGCTTAGCTTTACTTTCAATTCAGAATGATCGAGCTCAACAAATCAACTTTGACAAAGTAATTGATGGATTCGCTTGTATCAAAGTTAGGAAACAAATGTTTCAGTAGCTGTTGGGTAGATTATTAGCTTGGGAATAACCTAACCCCCAAGGGAAGATGATGAAGAGAAAGAAGTGGGTTTCGGACTGGAGAAAAAGGATGGAAAAATAGGACGAGAGTCCAACAGAAATTATAATTTTAACTTTAAATATACTCAAAGGCAGCTGCCACTGCAAATCCGCTCTCCGAAACCTAAAGTGGGTAGGGACCTGGGCGAAACTAACAGGAAACGCAGCTGGAACTTGGGCTGTTCGCAAGAAAGCTGCTGTAGTGTATTCCCTCTCAAGCATACATATGCCTACTATGGGGAAGGTTGTTGGTCTGGCAAGACAAAGAGTAACAGATTTATTGTGTAACTGTTCAAAGGAGTTTGTTTCTAAACAAGTAATTTGAAGAGTGCAAATAATTTGAATCAGCTTCGATATTTTAGTTTTTGAAATTGTAGAATTTCTAAAGAGCGACCAAATGCTTCCATGAAGGATAGGGATAAAGCAATTATACCTTTGGGAATAATTTTGGTAAGTGTACCAATAGTTGCATTTAGGAATGACTAAGCTTTTACCCAGCGAGGCGGCGACTAAAAGTTTAGACAATGAGAAACACTTATATTTTGAAAAACCAACCATAAGTGTTAGAAAGAATCTCCACAAGCAGGAATCTGGCGTAGCGGGCTATGCTTGCCTTACTGGCCATTTAGAATTAGCTATTAAAGCTCAGAGAGACTTTACTAAGTTAATAACTAAGAGTTCTTGCTCAAATGCAACAAGTGGAGAAAACCCTATCAATAGATTTATTTTTAGCCTATTTTCAATTTTGAAAAAATAGGCTTATGAGATCACCTTTTGTCCGAGTGTGTGTGCGTGTGTGTGTGATTCGTGTGTGTGTCCCCCCTAATAAAATCTAAACGGCAGGAGCGATTTCAATGAAACTCGGAAAGTTCATAGCACTATTCCCGGCGACCTCGACCGTGCCCTTCAAATTTTGTTACGACTCACCAATCCAACATGGCGGCTGTGCGAAATATTTCACCAGCATTCAATATCTCCGAAACTATTACCGATATTACCCTGACATTTTCTATGGTGATAGAGGGAACTACTATAAGTTCACTTATGTGACTTTTGAAAACCTGGTAACTACAAAACCAACATGGAGGCCATGCGAATTTGCGACTTTTAAATAGACGTTTCTCGTGATTTGACCAACCAAACGCAATGAAACTTGGTAGAGTGTATGTTTATATACATTGTAATGCACCGACATCTAACTTCGTTCAATTGTTTACATAATCACAAGATGGCGGATGTGCGAAATATTTCACCGGCATTCTATATCTCTGAAACTATTAGCGGTATCTCCCTAAACTTTTGTACGGAGATAAAGGGCACTACTGGAAGTCCATGTATAAGACTTTCAAAAACCAGTTAACTACAAAACGAACATGGCGGCCAAGCGAATTTGAAAATTTTAAATAGACCTTTCTCGCGATTTAATGTTCCAAGCGCACTGAATCCTGGTACAGGAAATATTTATACACATTGTAATCCACTGGTATCTAATTTAGTTCAATTGCTTACATAACCACAAGATGGCGGCAGTGCGAATTTTAAAATTATGTTTTTATTTCTTGTGATGTAGTCATGCGATCGAAGTGAAAGTTTGAATAATGAACCTACGCAATCGTTTTCCTTTAATGGTACATGACTCTATGGCCTATACATTTAACAATCCGACATGGCGACCATCCGAAATATTTAGGCGATACTGAATATCTACGAATCTATTTTAGCAATCAAACTGCATTTTTTATGTTCATAGGGGCTATGAACTTAAGTTCACCTATAGGACTTTAAATAACCTGGTGATCACAAATCCAACATGGCAGTGATGCGAATTATAAATATTCACATGGACGTTTCTCGCAATTTAACCATCCGAGTGCAGTGAAACTTGGTACAGTAAATCCTTATACGAATGTTAATCCACTGGCATCTAATTTATTTCAATTGTTTCCATAACCTCAAGATGGCAGCTGTGAAAAATTTTAAAATCTCCTTGTTTTTTCTTGTGTCCTAATTATGCGATTGAAGTTGGATTACTACACGTTCACAATAATCTGCATGTAACAGTACATAACTCTAGGACCTACATATACAAAATCCAACATGGCGACCATCCGAAATATTTAGTCGGTTCTTAATATCTACGAATCTATTACAGCAATCAAACAGAAATTGTCTATGTTGATAGTGGCAATTAACATAAGTAGGATATATGAAAATAAGCTGCATAGTTCTTCACGGAACTACTTGTTAGTAATAGGAAGAGTCAAGGAAGACAGGATCCTGTCTAACCGTTATGTTAGAGAAATTATAAAGCAAAAAACAAATCTTTAATTTATTTAACAATGTGAAAGGAAGTAGTTTTTGTAACAAACATATAATTTTGATTTTTATAAACAATTGGGGTCGCAGACCTCCGAAAACATCTAATGCTTGCGCCAGGCAATTGATAATTCTTTTGGTTTTAAACCTTTTATATGCTTTAAAATCTTCGTAAGATTTTGAAATGGCTAAGATGAATAAATGAAAAATTTAAAGATAACTGACGTAATTAAAGTTAAACAATAAATCAAGTACAAGGTGTGTACTTTAAGAACTTATAGATAAGTATCTTAGAAATAATAACAACTTCGAAAGTAACAACAAAAAACAGGAAGAAATGAAATAGAAGTTTCTATAACTTCTTGTATTAATACTGAACTACGCTTATTGATTATACATAGGAGATTATACAAATAGGGCAGGTCACTTATTGTGAAACCTGAAGAGAACAATCGAAAGGAAGTTTTTAGAACTCCTATGTTTAAGTAGGGATCACGAGAAAAATGGGGCATGTTTCCCTTTCGTGAAACCTAGAGATAACTCACTTATGAGTTGAAAGAATTGGATTCCCTCATTAAAAGGGAGAAACAATATAATTTAAGGCGTGTACTAGACACGAAGTTTTACAGACATTAATTCGTTATACATGGAGCAAATAAGGGAGGGCACTTATGTAGAGTGACACCTAATTGAAAAAAGACCTAAAGTAACAATTTTATTATTTTAGTTTGTTAGTAAAGGGTTTGGGAAAGATCAAATGGGATTGTGGAAAAATGTTAATGGCCGTATTTATTGAACTCGGACGAGCGCGACGCGGATGAAAAGTTGAACAGGCACTGTTTGCACTATAGTCAGTTGATATAGTTGAAAAGTTCACTGTAGTAGCACAAAAAGTTGATGGAAAAGAAAGTTATTGCAAAGGTGGAAAATAACTAGTTACACTAGATTTGCGAGAGTCTATTGCTTGAAAAACTTGTAGGTTATAGTTGAATGCACCAGAAAAATCCCAACGGAGGAAGAAAAATTAGATATTGAATAGCAGTTCATGAGGAAGATTCCCATATGTGAGTGGAAAATACATGACAGTATAACCAGTAGATAGAGTGTAGGTTCTGGAAGGTTCCAGAGCAATGATGAGTTGTTTAAATTGGGTAGAGAATCCCTCGGCGGAAAACTTGATTAGCCTATATAGACAGTGGGTATTTTGGAAATATCCCTCGATGTGAGATAGCATCTCAGAAAATCTTTCGTTTTGAAAGTTAGACTTGATAGTTTGAGTTTTATCAAGAAGATCTCTTTAAAGCAGTTATTATCACATAGCAACTTTCACTGTCTATAAAATCCAAATGAAAGCATTGAGCCTTTTAAAAGCGATGAAAATGTGGTTTAAACATGAAGTCGGTACTTATCTTTGCTTCATGAAGAAGGCGATGTTGCTGTTGACGGTTGGTTCTAAAATTCGAACATGGCGTCGAATTTAAAAGTTTGCCTCTTGATTGGAGGAGGCGAGCTTTAGTTATGCTCTAACTGACTGGTTTGACTTCCGACGTACAATTGAGATCCGCTCAACGGAGCGCGGAGGGACCAGGGAAGGGAAAAAGTGTGGGGGTAGGACACAAAAGGAATACATATAAGAATAGACAACTTAACAGTTATAAAAATCTTCTTGATGAAATTGTCTTCAAAGAGATGGTAGTAGGAGTCACTAGCGCAGCCTGGAGGGTGAAAAAGTAGACGAAGTTCTCTTGATCACGGAGATGATAGCTGGCGATGGCGACGAGATCTGGTGGCTAGATTGATAAAGAATTCCTCTTGTACAGGGAAGAATTGAGGAACTTCAGAGATTCGCTGCTAGATGACGCTAGGTGGGTCATGGAAGATATATATCTAGAACAGACTTACAGGTAGTATGAGAGACATATACCAACAAAGAGAAATCAGGAGATCACTGTTGGTGTTTGAGAAAAAAGGAAGGGATGAACTAAAGCAAAGAGAAGCAAAAGCTTACTCTATCTTACCGTGTATTCCAAAGAATACACCAAGCTGGGAGGGGTAAACACCACCAGAGAACAAAGACAACAAATGAAAGTTTAAAGGTAAAGGAGCAATTAAAGACAGTGGTCTTATGATATGCCCATTAGTGGTCGAGATCTTGGCTACCCTAACTCTCCCATCCCTTCCTGGGTAACACTCGGTCACTCTACCAGAAATCCAGACCAAGGGAGGAGAAACATCCCTAACCAGGACTAAGTCCCCCACTTTAATGTCGGGATTGGAAAGAAACCACTTCTGTCTCCGTTGCAAGGAAGTTAAGTATCCCAAATTCCATCTCTTCCAGAAAGAATTGCGGAGGGCTTCAAGTTTACGCTAAACAATAGGTAAATTAGAATCTCTGTAAGAGTTGGGAAGGGGAGGAGGGGCAGAAAGAGAAGTGCCTATAAGGAAGTGACCAGGTGTGAGTGGAAGCAGGTCATCAGGGTCATTGTAAAGCGGAGTTAAAGGGCAAGAATTAACAACACCTTCAATCAGAACAGACAGCGAATTAAATTCTTCATAAGTCAGAATGCGATTACCTAAAACCATTCTTAAGTGACGTTTAGTGAGCTTTACGCAGGATTCCCACCTACCACCTTGATCAGGAGCGTAGGGAGGTATAAAACGCCATTTGAAACTCTTTGAGTTGGAAAAATTAGAAATCTGTTCCTAGGCAGGAGAAGATGTGAGAGCTTTCTTCCACAAGGAAGCTGCGCCTTGGAAAGTGGAAGCGTTATCAGAGAACATCTCCGAAGGAACACCACGACTAGCAGCGAAGCGAGAGACAGCTGATAAAAAGTAAGAAGTAGAGGCATTCGTTACTAGTTCCAAATGGATCGCGCCAGTAACCATGCAAACAAAGAGAGAAACATAGAGCTTACCAAACAATTTGCGTTTAGCATCTAGGGAATTGCGTTGATATTGGAACGGACCCATGTAGTCCACACCAGTTAGAGCAAATGGACGTATAGGAGAAGAGCGAAAGGAGGGCAGATCGCTCATTAATTGAGTATTGACTTTAGGTTTCGCTTTGAAGCAAGGAATGCACTTGTGAATTACAGAGGAAACTTCATGAATTCCATTTATAATCCAGTACTTTTCCCTTAAGAGGCAAAGCAGTGTGAGTGTACCAACATGCAGATTGCGATAATGAAAGTCACGTATAATTAAAGAAGTTACGTGATGTTTAGAAGGCAAAATAACAGGATGCTTTTTGTCCTCAGAAAGCAAAGATTGCGAGAGCCTACCACCTACCCTGAGTAACCTATTGTCATCAAGGAACGGGGCTAAGGCACGAAGACGACTGGATTTGGGAAGATCCCTTTTAGAGGAAAGTAAAGACAATTCAGAAGAAAAGGCTTCTTGCTGTGTTAGTTGCAAAACCTTAATGGTAGCGAGATTCAATTCATGATTGGTAATATGTGGTTTGGGGAGAAGAGGTTGGTCAACCACAAGATATTTCCATCTGAGAAGATAGGCAACAATTCGAATTAATTTGTGAAAGGAAGAATAGCGGGACAACAAGGGATGAGAAACGTTGGAAACAAGACAGGAAGCAGTAGATTTAGATACTTTAGCGTCAGGCAAGTTGAAGTTTGTAGCTGGAGGTTTAGAAGGCCAACAAGAAGAGTCCCCGATTAACCACGAGGGCCCATGCCAGTACAACTGAGAAGCTGCCAATTGAGAGGGTAAACATCCACGAGATATGATGTTGGCAGGGTTGTCAGCGCTGGGCACATGCCTCCATTGACATCCCGAAGAAAGAGTTTGAATTTTGGAAACCCTGTTTGCAACAGAAGTTTGCCAATGAGCGGGGCTTTTGGCGGTCCAAGAAAGGGTGATCATGGAATCGCTCCATAGATAGATTTGCGAGAATTCGACTTTTAAGACTTCGCGCAATTTCTTAACAAGTTCTGCGGCCATGAGTGCAGCACACAATTCAAGCCTAGGCAAAGTGATAGTTTTATGAGGAGCCACCTTCGATTTGGCACAAACAAGGTTGGAAACTGAAGATCCATTTAATGAACCGCGATAAACCAAATATGCACAGCAACCGTAAGCTTTTTCGGAACTGCCGCGAACACACGAAGGAAAAAAGATGCATTAGGATGAGCGTTAATTAAATTCCTGGGATTTTCAATAAGGGAAAGATCAAGCAAATTGCTGCGAAAAGAGAGCCATCTGTTAAGAAAGGAAAGGGGAACAGTGTCGTCCCATTCACATTTGAGCGACCATAGCTCTTGCATGAAAATTTTGGCTATAACAATAACTGGGGCAAGGAATTGAAGCGGATCAAAATTTTTTGCAATTTCAGAGAGAATTTGTCTTTTTGTGTTAGGGAGCTCTTCTGCAAGCGAAACTTTATAGATGAGAGTGTCAGAGCTAGTGCACCAATGAACTCCAAGCGTTTTTATGGATTCGGAGTCTCCACAAATTTCGACGGAGGAGGGATCTACATCTTCAATAGGAAACCGGGCGAGAAACTCATGGGAGTTGGAATTCCACTTATGAAGTGGGAATCCTCCATTCTTTAACAATGCTTGAAGTTCTAGAGACACAAAAGAAGCTTCCTCCAGAGTGGGGAAGGACTGCAAGTAATCGTCAACATAGAATGATGTAGTTAGTGCTTCGGAAGCTTTAGAATCAAATAAATGACCATCTTGGGAGGCTAACAAGTGTAGGGATCGGATAGCAAGGAAAGCGGAAGGTTTTAAGCCATAAGTAACCGTCTTTTAGCGAAATACCTTAATGGGCTTGCTGATTTCGTCGCGCCACAAGATTCTTCGGAGATCTCGTTGTTCAGGCTGAATTAAAACCTGACGGTACATCTGTTTTATATCCGCTATAACAGCTATGGGAAATAATCGAAAGTTTAAGAGTATAGCAGATAAATCTGACTGAATAGCAGGACCAGAGTAAAGAGTATCGTTAAGACTGTTGCCATTAACGTCAGGTGATGAACCATTGAAAACGACTCGGATTTTATCCTTTACAAGAGGGTTTTTCCACACGGGATGATGATTTAAGAAAACCGTTTCAATTGGGGGGTGTAATTCGTCATCAGATTTGCTAACAACTTCCATATGATCTAAGCTTTCATACTCATCCATGAAATCAGTATACTGCTACCGGGTGAGTTAGCCGTGGTGATTACGGCATGACTGATGGCAGTCGCTCACATCCGGGAGGCGAGGAGGTTCGAATCCCCCCGCCGGCAACCTTGAAGATGGGCTTCTGTGGTTTCCCATCTTCCTTCCAGGCAAATGCCGGGGTTGGTCCCTAACTATAGGCCACAGCCGCTACCTTCCAACTCCTCGTCCTTACATTCCAACTTCCCTCCTTCCCTCCCCAACGGTACTTGTAGCTCACCCATTGGGTGTCCGTCTCGAAGCAGCTACAAAACTGGCGAGCCGAACATGTCCTCGGACACTCCCGGCACTAAAAGCCATATGCTAAAAAAAAAGTATACTGCTGTTTAACGAGAGGTTCTTTTTTGAATTTGCTCTCGATAGCAAAGAGAGTTTTTCGAACTTTGCCTTGAGAGTTAATAAGTTTAGGGGGATTATGTAATCTTGGCATCTGAACAATGAACCGGCCATCAGAAGAACGAGTGGTGGTGTTCAGAAAATGTTGCTCACAGAATTCGTTTTCTGAAGAGGTCACGTTGGGAGAATCAACGCTTTCGAGCCCCAGAACTGCTCCAAATCAGTATTAGCGAAATAACATTGCGATGCGGGTTGGGGAGAATAATGAGGAAGTTGACCGGTGACGATCCATCCAAAATTAGTGTCTCTGGCAACCACGTTTTAGGATAACTTGCGAACCTGTTTACGAAGGCAATTTCAGAAAACATTGGCACTAAAGAGTATGTCAATGGGGTTTTGTACATTGAACAGAGGATCGGCTAGCCTTAAATGCGAGGGAATGTTTAAACCTGAAATATCCACAGAGTGACTTGGAGTATCTTCTCCTATGCTATTGAGAATGTGACAATTCAGTTTGAGAAAGTTGTTTCTGTGACAAATGTCTCTGATGGTTAGCTTTGAAAACTGTAAAGCTTGCGATTTTGAGCTGTTAATGCCCGATACGTTAATAGAAGTGGGGTTTACAGGTAGGCCTAGTTTTCTAATCAAAGAATTAGACACAAAATCATGAGTTGCCGCTGAATCAAGAAGACCGCGTGCACGGACCCAGTTGCCAAAGTTATCCTGAACTTCGATTTGGACAGTGGACAATAGTACTTGGGCACTACGTATGGACTTGGCATTTTGAATGTAAGATGAAGCATTGGAACTGTTAGCATTGTCACTTTTCTGAGAAGTAGATGCGGTCGATAACCTTGCTTGATCATGACGATGTAGTAAAGTGTGATGAGCTTTTTCACAATGGAAGCAATGTCTGGTGGACTTGCAATTTGAAGCAGAATGTGTGGGTGCTAAGCAGTTGAAGCAATGTTTATTCTGGGAAACTAATTTTCTTCTGTCGTCGACTGACAGTTCTTTAAAAGATTTACATAGATATAAAGCGTGGGAATCTTTACAAAGTATGCACTTTAATGGTTCACTTAAACTCTTGCGGGGTTCGCTTTGAGTGTTTAAAACAAGAGAACTAGCAATACGGCGTTCACTAGACCTAGTTGGGTAACCAGTGGCGTTTGACTTGAGTTTAGATGAGCTGGACCCAGGTTTTTGGGTACTAGACGCTAAGCGTTCGCTTTTAGGTTTAAAAGACATTGATTCAAATTTAGAACTAGGGGATGAGGGTTCACTTTGATTAGCTAAAGCAGTTAAGAGTTGGCATCTAGCATTTATGAAAGTGACTAAATGCTCATAAGAGTAATCGTCTTCTCTGGGAAGTTCAATCTCCCAAACTTTGAGGGTAGCAACATCGACTTAAGAAAGCACTAAGTGTATTAGGAAAGTGTCCCAGTGTTCAGTGGGTTGATCTAATTGGGATAGAGCTTTAACGTGAAGTTGAGTCGTATCAATGAGAGTACGCAAAGTAGTGACGTCATTGTGCTGTGACGCAGGTAAGTTAAATAGAGCCTTCATATGGCGTTGAATACGTAACCGTGAATTACCGTATCTTTCTTTCAACAAGTTAAAGGCAATGGGGTAGTTTTCGGCACTTAATGGGAGTGCTTCAACTAACTGCAGAGCTTGACCTCGGAGGATAGATCTCAAATAATGAAACTCGTAGATGACTTGAATGTCTTCATTGTCATGAACAAGAGAACAAAATAGTTCATAGAAAGAATCCCAAGTAGATTCGTCTCCAGAGAAGTGGGGTAAATCAATCTTAGGTAGGATTGGTTTGGGCTTGTGAGTGCCATCGCGAGAAGAGGTTTGTTGTTCGTGGAGGGAACCAAGAACAGAACCGTCTTTTTTCTGTTCTTGTTCTAGTTGGCGTATTATTTTAAAAGCAGAACCTATACCTTCGTAATATTGGTTTTCTACTTCGACTCGATCTTCAGTTTGATTGAGCATACAAGTTTCGATTTCAGTTTGGATGTTACAATAATTTTCATATGAACGTTCAAAATCCTTTACACGATGTTTTAACAAATCTAATTGAGCTTCTGAGGGATCTAGCTTTTTGATGTATTTTCTAAATCGGGTAATTTGCCCTTTATAGGATACTCGTTTAGAAGTAAGTTTTTCATCCTTCTCCTTTTCTGTAGGAGCCATGACAAAATAGGTAAATTAAAGAATAACTTAACGAAACTGTGGAACCTTGGAAATGCTGTCAGACTGGCAGCAGCAAATAAGTTGAAATAAAGGGACACACCAAAAGAGACAGGAGCGGCCTCTTTCCACTTCACACGCTTTGCACGGTGAAGCTATAGCTGAAAGATTCAAAGAAGATATTAATGAATTGCAAAATATTGTCAAATAACCCTTGACAAAATAAAAAAATATCATATATTGTGCCCTTTTAGCAAGAAATATGCCAATCACAGTATACCAGCGTAGCTCAATTCGGAATTTTCGGGGCAGTGGTAAGTTCCCCCACTCTGTGACTCACATATTTTGGATTAATTAGAGGATACACTTGCAAAAATAACAACAAAATCAACTCCTATTTAAACATATTTAATTAATAAAATTAATGGCGCTACAAACACTTTAACAATTTAATTACTGACCCATAATCATCTACTTGTTCCAAATGAACAAGGAATCACAAATGTAATAAAACAAATATTGTATTCAAACATATGGTCTCCACATAAACCAACCATTCCTACTTAGTCTTACTTCCATAAAGCATCACTGTAAGTTTTATATAACTCCGAGCTCTTTTGGCTCCATGCTTTACATAATAATGGTGTCATTCTGGTACACCTCAAATACTATCCTTTATATCTTATTAATCCTCAAAAACAAATTTATAATTACATTTAAAATTTATGTTAATTATCTAACTCAATATTTGGGCATGTCCACACATTCAGTTGTTATCATCTCTCTTTATTTTCACAAATATATTAAGGTAATCAGGAAATCAATTGTGTACTCCAGAGCATGAAGATACTTGACACAGTCAAAAACTATAGTTACTCCCGAAACTTAGTTGCCTTCAATTAACTCGTGGAATCCTACGTCCATACATCATTACAATAGGGATTGTTATTTATCTCTTATATTTTATAAGACCATTATCATATAAGAAACTACGATCTGAACAGGCAAACGAAAATATCAATCTACTAGGACCTCGGTTCAACGCCCGGGTCGTTAACAACTTTAAACACTCCTGGTGTATTCATTTCTCTTTACAACATCTTACGAGACGGTTTCTGGCCCCTCTCACTCTAAGAAAGCTAGACCCTTCCACTCGGGCGCGATTTATGACACGGAGGGTGACGGCGACTCCCTGTCTAACCCACGTTAGTAGCTTATTTCCGAGGCTTTCAAAACAAACCTTCACATTATATTCAGTTCTGGGGAGAGACCGGGCTTTCACTGTACCGTACTCATTCAAACAACTATTCTTTGGTTCATAGACCACTTTCGTAACCTTGGCATTTATTAATTATGAGAGGGTCCTCATTGATTGGGAAGATTAATACACATTCGACGACGAAGAATTAAGGGGCTTTTGTCATAAGAAGATTCTGCGTTCGAATCTTTTCACATGCCTCGGGAACCATTCCCTTACAGAGGACTTATACAAAATGCGATTTAGAGTCGGCCGTGGCCCATATGACATACGCTCAATAATACCATATATTAGCTCCCTTTCAAATACATACACAATGCCTCGTGATACTACGTCACAAATAGAGGACTTATACAATTATCAATTCACTGCAATCAACTACCCTCCATAAGTAATTTACCAAGTATTTTAACCTCTACGCGTTCCTAGCGTGACATTTTAATATTATTTGCGCTCTTTTGCGCTATGCATTATTTTAAGCCGAATTGTCTTCCCAAGAACTGATAAATCTCATTAGTAACAATTCATATTATTTTAATTCTTATATTAATCTTTTCCGTTGCCGATAAATCGCTCCCTTTTAAAATATTCCATTGAACATCATATCTTACACATACATTAAGGCTTTAACGCTCTTATGTTCACATCAATTTATTTGATCTTTATTTAATATTTCCATATTTAGTTATTATTATTATTATCTTTATTCTTTACACAAGCTCAAAAGCTATTTCTTTCATATCTCAAATTTACTTTATTTAAATATCTTTCATGATAATTACTGATATTTCGCTTGCTCTTATGACATTCGTTAAATACATTAACATTTTATTCACTTATTTCCTCTACGGGATTTATTCTTTACATAATTATTGATAATTTCTCAAATTTCTATTATTGTTCTGACCGCGTTCTTGTTTATTCAGTATTTATTTATTAAAACACATCCCTTTTACTCAAAACTCCGGTGGATTTGTACACAAACAATTTCTGACACCAAAATAGAATGAAATTCAGTACTCACATGTTTTTAAGATCGTCCCATGATCTTTATTCTTGTGCGGTGCTTCATTTTGGGCCCACTTTGAACTTTTTACTCCATATTAAAGGAATTCATCTTATGTATAAACACTTTTTGACATATATTTAAAACACTTAACATTGACGACATTTTTATACACTGATGTGTCCCTTTTGAACACATAATAAACACTAAAAATATTAATTTAACACACAATCTTGATAAATTTACACTTCACAATTCTTGATCACTAGGCCGTATTTCTGAGCCTATCACACGTGATCTTCTTAATTTCCCGTTTCCAAGGGTGAAATTTATTCGATGTCGGCTTCCTATCCTGCAGAATACGAAAGTCTCGAAACATCTATTGTTCCCTGGAACCCAAATTCTTCTACTCCTATCCTGGATGACCGGCTATTTATCTAGCTTGAACGGCTTCTTTGTAGATCTGTTTATCAATCCTAGCGAAAGTCTATTCGGATCGAGGTCTCCTCAATGACCTATAGATTTAGTTTATAGCAACTAATACTTCTCGAGTCTAGTACTTTTAGAATAGTTCGCCTGCTTTCTGGAGATAATGTTTATAGTCTCCTATCTTCTTTATTTGATCGGTTCTAGCACTCCTACGTTTCTGATATACGTTCCGAACCTTATTCTGTTCTTCCCTTTGTGGGTTCTTTAATTTAGATGACAGTTTATCTTTCTGGTACGGTACTTCCGTACGTTATGATCTATTCGTTCGTCTATTTAACGACCTATCGCCTTTAAGTCCGACGTTCGCGGCCTGCTCTGACTATATCTTACGAACTTTCACTATAACTTGTATACAGTCGGGCCTAAATCCTGTAACTAGGATTTTCCTAATATTTCAATACGGCGATACTTTAAATTTTCTTCTTGACCACTCCTTATGGAGGCAAGCAAGTCGTTAATACTGCGACGCCTATGGCTATCGGATATTACTTCTGCGGTATAACACAGTATTTCTCCCCTCAAGGAGTACTAGTAACTTTCCTCGATGTGACGCAGAGTTACGCCCCAAACGGCTGTCTGAATACTGATGTGCTGTGATGTAGTCTTACGCCCCTCACGGGCTGTCGGAACTGCGTGCGTAGTAACACCCTCACGGGTTGTCAGAATAACTGCATGATTGGCTTGGTGAAGCCCGAAGCTTTATACTATTTCACTACAAAAAAATAAGACTCTAGCCTTTTCTGTGGCCAACTTCTAAAATAATGGTGCCACAAATATAAAAATTATACCTTCCGAAAGCTCGTCTTCTCAATGTCAAATAATCTCATTGCACCTAAGAATCGATCGTGCAATTCGGAGATATTAATTAATTTCTCGTCCTCAGATGTGTGGGTGTTGCATTTCTTTTGCTCTCTCCCCTCTACACAGGCCTTGGTACTTCCCCAATGACGTCGTCTTGCGTTGGCAGTTTTTTTCTGCGCAATTATTAAATGGTTTCTCTTTCCTGAAAAATCTCTCATTCAAAATGATTCACTGTACTGTACTTGTTTACTCATTATTATACTTGTAAATGGGTTAAATTTAATTATTCCTCTCCTGGCGCATATGCGGTGTTGTCATTTTCCAGCAACATCAGCTCGAATTCCGATTCAGGCCTCCTTGTCTAATCCTGGGAAATTTCCACTCGGTTATTAATATTCGTGACTCGCTCCCTTCAGAATGTCAAGAGGGATGATATCATCCTCTCGAACACCTGGTCCTCGTTAGTTGCACAACCTTATACTGGCCTCCTAGCTGGATCTTTCTTAAAGTTACATTAGAAACAGTACGCTCCTTTGATTTCTTCCTCAATGCATGGATTCGACCATCCATGGACCTGATGGCACATGGGTTCATCTCTCCCCTCCTTAGGTAAATAAATTTTCGAAAATTTTTGAGGAAATTTATTTCAATTAAATTTGTATTTCTTTATTCGTCGAAGCCATCATAACGTTGTCCGTACCTTCCGTTGTTTTTACTTCTTTAAAGTCGTATCCGGTAATTGTGTAGGTCGGGTATGCTCTGTCCCTACCCTTTCTTTCTTTCTTTATTTGTCTGGACTTTAAGTTCCCAAAACCACATTCTTCCTTACGGGTTTGGTCTATCCCTACCCGTTTCCTTATTTCATCATTCTCTTTTCTTAAATTGGAATTTTCTTCTTCAATAAATTCAATTATTTCTTTAATTTCCCAATATAATTTCTCCAATTCGCATTCGCACTCGAATGCTTGAGCTCTATTTTCTATTTCTTCCTTATTCTTGTTTATGTCAAAAGCGGATTCATCTCTAAACGTTTCCATAACCAGGGCTTGTTCATTTTCTTCATCAAAATCTTCGGGAGGGTAATATAATTTCAAATTTGCTGAATTCATGGTCACTTCGTGATCCGTTTCACAGTGCCGAATTCTATATGCGTTATTCCTCAAATCTCTGATTATTTGATATGGTCCGTGGTACATTTTCTGGAATTTCTTGTACACACGGTTCCCTGGATCTGAAATGGCTGGTCTTTTCACTAACACCATTTCTCCTGCTACTAATGGTCGATGATACCTCTTATGCCTATTTCTTCTCTGCCTCCTGTCGGCTTGAGCTTTTAAATGCTCAAAGGCTCTTCTAATACGTTCATCTCTTCCGGGCTGAGCGTCTGCTGGCCTAGGAATTACCAGACTCCAAGGTCTTTCTGGTTGCTCATTCCGATGAAACGTTATGGGTATCTCTCCTGTGGATTCATGGATTGTATTATTTATACAAAATTCGATAATATCCAAGATATCTATCCACTTCCAATTTTCTTCGGCACAGTATATTCTACAATACTTGGCCGTTTCTCTCATAACTCTTTCTACAGGGTTTGCCTCAGGATGGCGAATACTTGACAAAATCTGACGTATCCCAAGTCTTTCTAATTCTCGTCTGAACTCTACACTGGTGAAACAACTGCCGTGATCCGACAACAAATTCTCAGGTTTCCCCAGAATCGGTATCACTTTTTCTTTAAGTCGTTTTAACACCTGTTTGGTACTAGTCTTCTGTATGGGAGCAAGGACAACCATTTTAGTGAAGACATCCATAGCCACCATTATGTGTCGATTTCCTCTTCTTGCCTTTGGCAAAGGTTCAAAATTATCAATAGATATGATTTGGCCGGGCCTTTCGGGCAACAATGGTATAGGCTTCTGTCTCATCAGAAATGCATTAGGTTTGATCCTTTGACATAGATCACATGTCTTTAACGTGTCCCTTACAGTTTCTCTCAGTCTCGGCCATACAAATGCTTCTTTCAGCATCGAGACTGTTTTGTCGACTCCCATATGTCCGAACGATCTATGGGCTAACCATACTATTTTCCTCTGCAAAATTGCAGGTACAACAATCCTTAATTTTGTATGGTCAGAGTCTACAAACTTATATAACAATCCATTATAAAACGTGTAGTCTTGAGCTATCTTATCAGCTTCCGTATACGCTGGTGTTCCTCTTATCAAGCTTCCCTCAAGGAAAGATATGAGCATGTTCATCCATGGATCCTCCCGTTGTCTTTGACTAATGCTTCTTAACTCATTAAGAGTACGCTGACCCCTGTCTTCCAAATCTATAGCCATTACTTCCTCTTCTATGGACTCTGGCTGTCTACTTAAGTAGTCTGGAACTATATTTTCTTTTCCTGGGCAGTACTCTATCTTGACATCAAATTGTTGAATGTATAAAGCCCAACGCATCAACCTTTGACTGGATAAATCAGTCTTCATCAAAAAGGTTAAGGCTTTATGATCCGTTCTTAGAATGACCTGAAACCCATATACTATCTTCCGCCAATATTGCAACGCGTGCAATATCGCTAACAGCTCGATCTCGCTGATCGTATAATTTTTCTCGTGTGGTTTCAGTCTCCTACTTGTGAAAGCTAGATAGTTCTTCTTATCAGGGTTTTCCGGGTTCTCCTGATATAGCATTGCCCCTATTCCAATCTGGGATGCGTCTGTTTGAATGATAAATCTCTGATTAAAATCAGGATATCCTAGCTTCACGTAATTTAAGAGCATTTCCTTGGCCTCTACGAATGCTTTTTCTGCTTCCTCCGTCCATTTCCACTTGCCCCCCTTCTTCAGAAGGTCCTGTAGTGGTGCAACAGTTTTGGTGTATGATGGACAATGTCCTGAGAAGAACCCAATCAATCCCAAAAACTGGCGAACGTTCTTCACCTTCAAAGGCCTTGGAAAATCCCTTATCGATTCCAATTTGCATGGATTTGGTTTCACACCATCCTTGTCAATCACATGCCCTAAAAATGTCACTTGCCTTTGACAAAAATTCGACTTCTTTAAATTTATTTTAAAATTTGCCCTTCTTAAGTCTTCCAATAATTTCTTCAAATTTTCTAAATGTTCCTCAATGTTCTCCGAGGTAAGCAAAATGTCGTTCACGTATCGGATAGTGCAATCTTTCACTTCCTCTGACAGGTTTTGATCAAGCGCTCTTATTAATGCAGATCCTGCGGTCTTCAATCCAAACGGACATCTTCTAAAGCAGTATGTTTGTTGGTCGAACTGAAATCCAGTCAACAAGCTGGTTTTCTCTTCCAGTTCGAGATGATGATACGAAGAAGTCATGTCAATATTTGTAAAAATCTTCTTGCCTTTGAACTTCCTCAGTATTTCTTTTATGGGTGGTGCCGAATCATTTTCTGGTATGATTTTTGCATTTAAATTTCTGGCATCTAAACACACCCTTACTGAGCCATCCGGTTTACTCACAATCACTAATGGACTAACATATGGTGTCGCCATCTTTTCTATAACACCTGCATTCATCATCTCCTGCAGTGTTTTCTTAGTTTGTGGGTAATGTTTTTCCGCAACCGGGTATGGTTTTTGTTTGAACGGTGCCCAATCATTGACTTGGAACGCGTATTTAAAATTTTCAATCTTCCCTGGCTTGGAATCAAATACGTCCCTATAATCCAATAATAATTCCTTTAACTGTTCCTTAATTTCGAGGCTGACTTTAGCTTCCTCCACTTTTCCTGACAGGTTGGTCTCGAACTCATTTTCCCCATTATCTTCGAGTTCTATGTTGAGGACTTCAAATATCTTTTCTATGTCCTTATAATCTTCCTCACTCACTTCTTCCATATGCCATACCTGTTCTTCTATTTTCGCATCCTGTTCCTGTAGGTTAATGTTTTGTTCATCCACATCCTCTCTTTGAATTCTAATGCAGTTTTGCGCTAGGTCTATAATGACCTTGTTCTCACGGATAAAATCAATACCTAATATGACATTATACGGTAATTGAGTTACCAGCAAAAAGCACTGCGAAATTTCAGCGTTACCCATGATCAGATCAATGTATACCTGAAATTTACATGTCAAAGATTTTTCAGGGATAATTCCCTTAATTTTTACACTTGATGTGGGAATCTTTAGTACTCGGCCCCTTGTTTCCAATTCATTTAAAAGGGTTTGTGTAATTAGACTTATTGTGGATCCGGTATCAATCAATGCTCTGACCAGTAATCCTTCTATCCTAAGCATAATTATAGGTAATTCTCTTTTAACAGGTGGGATTCCTTCCACATCCTCGTTAATTAGTTCATCTGGTCTGGCTATCCAATTTACAATTTCTACCTCCTCCCCGCTCCTGGTATGTTTCCACTTTTGACAATTTAAATTTGGAGTTTTTTTTAATCCTGAGGGCTCCCTTTTCCCTCATTCTTTAACTGAGCTTGTAGTTCCAAGCTTTGAGCTCCGTCTAGTCGGTCGGGTGATTTCCGGTTCTTAATTGCCTCACTCCAACGGACTTTTTGCCTATCAGGTTCATCTGGTCGTTCGTTCATATAACGAAGACTTTCCTGATATCTTTCTTCTATTTCGGCCCGATATTCATCATCCCTATCGTCTGGCCTTACATTCCTTCTGGGATAATTCTCCCATTTCTTTCTGCTTTCTTGCCTTTGATGGTCATTGTTATAGGGTCGGCTTTCTTGTTGCCTATAACCCGTAGTCCTAGGATTTCTTCCTCGATATCCTCCTCTGTAGTATGGCTGTATCCTTCTAGGCTCCTGGTGCCCATACTCTCGATCTAGTCCTTGAGTATCCGTGCTGGTGGACTGATTCCTGGTCGCTGGTTTTTCTCCTGTTTCCTGACTGCTGGCCATGTGTACTTGCTCAGTCTGTCTTTGATGCCGAGGAGTTACGTGCGAAGTCGTCATATCTAACTGACGTAATACACTTTCCACTTCCACAGCACTTCTGGCTTTGGATGAGATTAGCAGCCTCTGAATCTCATACGGAAGCTGTCTCGCAATGGCGGCACACAGGTCGTTTTCTGCCGGAGCAATATCCAGTTCGCGGAATTTACACAGCTGAGCGGTGAAAAATTCCGAGTATTTAGTAGGTGCATTGGTGCTGTACTTCCTAGAGTACAGATCTAGCCTTAAATTCTCTTGGACGTCTGCTGCCCAATATCGTTTTAAAAATGCTTCCCTAAAGCCTTCCACCGTATCAAAGGTGTATCTGAAGCTTCTGAACCAGGTGAGACAATCACCTGCCAACAGCTTTTCAATAGCTCTCAGTCTCCGATCCTGAGGAACCTTCATTTCGTTTAGATACTCTGCCACTTCTTTTAGCCAGTATTTTGGAGTAATAGACATGTTATTACCCGTAAACTTTACTGGTCTGTCCTCATTGGATTTAATAATGTTTATTATCTGGCCATTTGTCTGATTCATGTACGGGGTTGACATCGCCATCGGATATCCTGGGTTCTTATAAGGGCTCTCCCCTCCTAAGTCCCTCTCCGTATCTGTGCCTTGTTCACGAGAATCTACCCATCCTGTCTTTGGAAACTCCTCCTGATTCTCAAATTCTAACTTCCTTTCCCTCCGGGCACTTTCTTCATTAGCCATAAGTTGAATTTCTATTTGACTATTCTTATGTTCAGTCCTCTCTAATCGGGATCTTAATTCATTCTGAATTCTTTCTTGATTCCTTTTAATATCTTCCTCTACCTTTTTGGATTGGAATTTCTCATCCCTGAAGCTATCCCTGAATTCATTTAGTTGTTCTTCTACCTCTTTCTTAAAGATCATGACCCTTTGGTCTATAATTTCTGGCTTAACGTCACCTATGGTCTCCAGGCCCTCTCGTATCTCCTTTATTTGCTTTTCCACTTCTTTTCGTCCTTTGACCATATCTAATTCAATTCCTTTCAACTTTCCTTCCGTCTTCTTAGACACTTCCGTTAATTCATCTTTGATCAGTTTTACTTCATTATTAGTTTTTCCTACTCGCCCTTCTAACTTTCCGATAGTTTCCTGGACCTCATTAATACCCTTGCTTATTTCATCTATCTTATGGGTGTTATCCTTATTTTCTTTCTCTCGTTGTTTTCTTTCACTCTGGAGATGCCCCTCGTAGGTACCTAATCTTCGATTTATTTCACCCTCATACTTCTTTAAGTTATCATCTACCTGCCCGGTAAACAGCTCAAATTGACCTTTCATATCCCGCGCATCCTTTAGATTTTGATTTTTCATCTCAGTTACTTCAGTCTGAACTGCACTGATTTTGTTCTCGAGGGTCCCTACTTTCTCCTCAACCCCTTCAAATCTATCTCCTAGCTTATTCACGCTTTGTTTTATTTCATCCCGGGATGCCTCACAAATATCGCTGTTAGATTTTATCTGAGCTTCTAACTTTTCCTGCACACCTTGGATCTGGGTTACAAGTTTCTTTTCACAATCATCACCCTTTGTTTCTATGTTAATTAATTTAGTTTCTATAGAACCAAACTTATTTTCCATGGTACCAATTTTACCCTCAATACTTTTAAAATGATTTTGACATTTATTTTGGGAATCTATCGTATTTGTGTTCATAGTATCTAATTGGGCTTGCAATCCGGAATGGAATCCTTTATTTTCCTCTTTAATCTCACTTGCGATTTCCCCTTTTAACTCAGTTAACTTGTCCCCAAACGTAGTGTCAAAACCTTGGAACTTGTTATTTATTTTATCTATCTCAGCCTTCACTTCATTGTTCATTGTTACACAATTAGTTTCGATAGCTTCTAATCTGGTTCCCATGGTATCAGTTTTAACTTCGATATCTACTAATTTGGTTCCCATATTAGCACTATCAGTTTTTATTGACTCCAAACTTTCATTTAGGGATTTGAACACTTTGTTATTTTCATCCTTTTGGAGTCCTAATGTATTGTTTATAGCCTCCAACTTCTCATTACTATCGGCTTTTATCGCCTCCAAAAGCCCCTGCAATTCCTCACTCAATACCATCTTATGAGAATACAGTGGGCCACTAATGCCACCACACTAGTACATGTTTGAGAGATGATACTCTGAATCATTGTGTCCCAATTTCTTTAAAATTTACTTTGGTACGGGTTTTTACGACAACATACCCTTTTACTACTTTATTCAATTTCATAAACCTTTATGGAAGTATTTAAAATTAAAAATTTCGAAAAACCATTTTTTTCAAAAAATGAAAATTTTGATTTTTCGAGAAAAACTCGGGTTTTCCCCAGGAAAACTCAGCCCTGCGTACTGGGCGCCATGAAGTGTTTGCTAGGGGGTTGATAATATAATACAGGGCTGCTCGGTATGAGTTTCTAGGGACCCATGCGGTCAGCTAATATTTTACGTTGTAGCTACACCTAACCTTACTTTACTTTACATGAAATGACCGTCTTAAGTGTTCCTCTAGTTATTAATCCAGCACATTACTTATACGACCCCCATGTGCCCTTTTAGCAAGAAATATGCCAATCACAGTATACCAGCGTAGCTCAATTCGGAATTTTCGGGGCAGTGGTAAGTTCCCCCACTCTGTGACTCACATATTTTGGATTAATTAGAGGATACACTTGCAAAAATAACAACAAAATCAACTCCTATTTAAACATATTTAATTAATAAAATTAATGGCGCTACAAACACTTTAACAATTTAATTACTGACCCATAATCATCTACTTGTTCCAAATGAACAAGGAATCACAAATGTAATAAAACAAATATTGTATTCAAACATATGGTCTCCACATAAACCAACCATTCCTACTTAGTCTTACTTCCATAAAGCATCACTGTAAGTTTTATATAACTCCGAGCTCTTTTGGCTCCATGCTTTACATAATAATGGTGTCATTCTGGTACACCTCAAATACTATCCTTTATATCTTATTAATCCTCAAAAACAAATTTATAATTACATTTAAAATTTATGTTAATTATCTAACTCAATATTTGGGCATGTCCACACATTCAGTTGTTATCATCTCTCTTTATTTTCACAAATATATTAAGGTAATCAGGAAATCAATTGTGTACTCCAGAGCATGAAGATACTTGACACAGTCAAAAACTATAGTTACTCCCGAAACTTAGTTGCCTTCAATTAACTCGTGGAATCCTACGTCCATACATCATTACAATAGGGATTGTTATTTATCTCTTATATTTTATAAGACCATTATCATATAAGAAACTACGATCTGAACAGGCAAACGAAAATATCAATCTACTAGGACCTCGGTTCAACGCCCGGGTCGTTAACAACTTTAAACACTCCTGGTGTATTCATTTCTCTTTACAACATCTTACGAGACGGTTTCTGGCCCCTCTCACTCTAAGAAAGCTAGACCCTTCCACTCGGGCGCGATTTATGACACGGAGGGTGACGGCGACTCCCTGTCTAACCCACGTTAGTAGCTTATTTCCAAGGCTTTCAAAACAAACCTTCACATTATATTCAGTTCTGGGGAGAGACCGGGCTTTCACTGTACCGTACTCATTCAAACAACTATTCTTTGGTTCATAGACCACTTTCGTAACCTTGGCATTTATTAATTATGAGAGGGTCCTCATTGATTGGGAAGATTAATACACATTCGACGACGAAGAATTAAGGGGCTTTTATCATAAGAAGATTCTGCGTTCGAATCTTTTCACATGCCTCGGGAACCATTCCCTTACAGAGGACTTATACAAAATGCGATTTAGAGTCGGCCGTGGCCCATATGACATACGCTCAATAATACCATATATTAGCTCCCTTTCAAATACATACACAATGCCTCGTGATACTACGTCACAAATAGAGGACTTATACAATTATCAATTCACTGCAATCAACTACCCTCCATGAGTAATTTACCAAGTATTTTAACCTCTACGCGTTCCTAGCGTGACATTTTAATATTATTTGCGCTCTTTTGCGCTATGCATTATTTTAAGCCGAATTGTCTTCCCAAGAACTGATAAATCTCATTAGTAACAATTCATATTATTTTAATTCTTATATTAATCTTTTCCGTTGCCGATAAATCGCTCCCTTTTAAAATATTCCATTGAACATCATATCTTACACATACATTAAGGCTTTAACGCTCTTATGTTCACATCAATTTATTTGATCTTTATTTAATATTTCCATATTTAGTTATTATTATTATCTTTATTCTTTACACAAGCTCAAAAGCTATTTCTTTCATATCTCAAATTTACGTTATTTAAATATCTTTCATGATAATTACTGATATTTCGCTTGCTCTTATGACATTCGTTAAATACATTAACATTTTATTCACTTATTTCCTCTACGGGATTTATTCTTTACATAATTATTGATAATTTCTCAAATTTCTATTATTGTTCAGACCGCGTTCTTGTTTATTCAGTATTTATTTATTAAAACACATCCCTTTTACTCAAAACTCCGGTGGATTTGTACACAACCAATTTCTGACACCAAAATAGAATGAAATTCAGTACTCACATGTTTTTAAGATCGTCCCATGATCTTTATTCTTGTGCGGTGCTTCATTTTGGGCCCACTTTGAACTTTTTACTCCATATTAAAGGAATTCATCTTATGTATAAACACTTTTTGACATATATTTAAAACACTTAACATTGACGACATTTTTATACACTGATGTGTCCCTTTTGAACACATAATAAACACTAAAAATATTAATTTAACACACAATCTTGATAAATTTACACTTCACAATTCTTGATCACTAGGCCGTATTTCTGAGCCTATCACACGTGATCTTCTTAATTTCCCGTTTCCAAGGGTGAAATTTATTCGATGTCGGCTTCCTATCCTGCAGAATACGAAAGTCTCGAAACATCTATTGTTCCCTGGAACCCAAATTCTTCTACTCCTATCCTGGATGACCGGCTATTTATCTAGCTTGAACGGCTTCTTTGTAGATCTGTTTATCAATCCTAGCGAAAGTCTATTCGGATCGAGGTCTCCTCAATGACCTATAGATTTAGTTTATAGCAACTAATACTTCTCGAGTCTAGTACTTTTAGAATAGTTCGCCTGCTTTCTGGAGATAATGTTTATAGTCTCCTATCTTCTTTATTTGATCGGTTCTAGCACTCCTACGTTTCTGATATACGTTCCGAACCTTATTCTGTTCTTCCCTTTGTGGGTTCTTTAATTTAGATGACAGTTTATCTTTCTGGTACGGTACTTCCGTACGTTATGATCTATTCGTTCGTCTATTTAACGACCTATCGCCTTTAAGTCCGACGTTCGCGGCCTGCTCTGACTATATCTTACGAACTTTCACTATAACTTGTATACAGTCGGGCCTAAATCCTGTAACTAGGATTTTCCTAATATTTCAATACGGCGATACTTTAAATTTTCTTCTTGACCACTCCTTATGGAGGCAAGCAAGTCGTTAATACTGCGACGCCTATGGCTATCGGATATTACTTCTGCGGTATAACACAGTATTTCTCCCCTCAAGGAGTACTAGTAACTTTCCTCGATGTGACGCAGAGTTACGCCCCAAACGGCTGTCTGAATACTGATGTGCTGTGATGTAGTCTTACGCCCCTCACGGGCTGTCGGAACTGCGTGCGTAGTAACACCCTCACGGGTTGTCAGAATAACTGCATGATTGGCTTGGTGAAGCCCGAAGCTTTATACTATTTCACTACAAAAAAATAAGACTCTAGCCTTTTCTGTGGCCAACTTCTAAAATAATGGTGCCACAAATATAAAAATTATACCTTCCGAAAGCTCGTCTTCTCAATGTCAAATAATCTCATTGCACCTAAGAATCGATCGTGCAATTCGGAGATATTAATTAATTTCTCGTCCTCAGATGTGTGGGTGTTGCATTTCTTTTGCTCTCTCCCCTCTACACAGGCCTTGGTACTTCCCCAATGACGTCGTCTTGCGTTGGCAGTTTTTTTCTGCGCAATTATTAAATGGTTTCTCTTTCCTGAAAAATCTCTCATTCAAAATGATTCACTGTACTGTACTTGTTTACTCATTATTATACTTGTAAATGGGTTAAATTTAATTATTCCTCTCCTGGCGCATATGCGGTGTTGTCATTTTCCAGCAACATCAGCTCGAATTCCGATTCAGGCCTCCTTGTCTAATCCTGGGAAATTTCCACTCGGTTATTAATATTCGTGACTCGCTCCCTTCAGAATGTCAAGAGGGATGATATCATCCTCTCGAACACCTGGTCCTCGTTAGTTGCACAACCTTATACTGGCCTCCTAGCTGGATCTTTCTTAAAGTTACATTAGAAACAGTACGCTCCTTTGATTTCTTCCTCAATGCATGGATTCGACCATCCATGGACCTGATGGCACATGGGTTCATCTCTCCCCTCCTTAGGTAAATAAATTTTCGAAAATTTTTGAGGAAATTTATTTCAATTAAATTTGTATTTCTTTATTCGTCGAAGCCATCATAACGTTGTCCGTACCTTCCGTTGTTTTTACTTCTTTAAAGTCGTATCCGGTAATTGTGTAGGTCGGGTATGCTCTGTCCCTACCCTTTCTTTCTTTCTTTATTTGTCTGGACTTTAAGTTCCCAAAACCACATTCTTCCTTACGGGTTTGGTCTATCCCTACCCGTTTCCTTATTTCATCATTCTCTTTTCTTAAATTGGAATTTTCTTCTTCAATAAATTCAATTATTTCTTTAATTTCCCAATATAATTTCTCCAATTCGCATTCGCACTCGAATGCTTGAGCTCTATTTTCTATTTCTTCCTTATTCTTGTTTATGTCAAAAGCGGATTCATCTCTAAACGTTTCCATAACCAGGGCTTGTTCATTTTCTTCATCAAAATCTTCGGGAGGGTAATATAATTTCAAATTTGCTGAATTCATGGTCACTTCGTGATCCGTTTCACAGTGCCGAATTCTATATGCGTTATTCCTCAAATCTCTGATTATTTGATATGGTCCGTGGTACATTTTCTGGAATTTCTTGTACACACGGTTCCCTGGATCTGAAATGGCTGGTCTTTTCACTAACACCATTTCTCCTGCTACTAATGGTCGATGATACCTCTTATGCCTATTTCTTCTCTGCCTCCTGTCGGCTTGAGCTTTTAAATGCTCAAAGGCTCTTCTAATACGTTCATCTCTTCCGGGCTGAGCGTCTGCTGGCCTAGGAATTACCAGACTCCAAGGTCTTTCTGGTTGCTCATTCCGATGAAACGTTATGGGTATCTCTCCTGTGGATTCATGGATTGTATTATTTATACAAAATTCGATAATATCCAAGATATCTATCCACTTCCAATTTTCTTCGGCACAGTATATTCTACAATACTTGGCCGTTTCTCTCATAACTCTTTCTACAGGGTTTGCCTCAGGATGGCGAATACTTGACAAAATCTGACGTATCCCAAGTCTTTCTAATTCTCGTCTGAACTCTACACTGGTGAAACAACTGCCGTGATCCGACAACAAATTCTCAGGTTTCCCCAGAATCGGTATCACTTTTTCTTTAAGTCGTTTTAACACCTGTTTGGTACTAGTCTTCTGTATGGGAGCAAGGACAACCATTTTAGTGAAGACATCCATAGCCACCATTATGTGTCGATTTCCTCTTCTTGCCTTTGGCAAAGGTTCAAAATTATCAATAGATATGATTTGGCCGGGCCTTTCGGGCAACAATGGTATAGGCTTCTGTCTCATCAGAAATGCATTAGGTTTGATCCTTTGACATAGATCACATGTCTTTAACGTGTCCCTTACAGTTTCTCTCAGTCTCGGCCATACAAATGCTTCTTTCAGCATCGAGACTGTTTTGTCGACTCCCATATGTCCGAACGATCTATGGGCTAACCATACTATTTTCCTCTGCAAAATTGCAGGTACAACAATCCTTAATTTTGTATGGTCAGAGTCTACAAACTTATATAACAATCCATTATAAAACGTGTAGTCTTGAGCTATCTTATCAGCTTCCGTATACGCTGGTGTTCCTCTTATCAAGCTTCCCTCAAGGAAAGATATGAGCATGTTCATCCATGGATCCTCCCGTTGTCTTTGACTAATGCTTCTTAACTCATTAAGAGTACGCTGACCCCTGTCTTCCAAATCTATAGCCATTACTTCCTCTTCTATGGACTCTGGCTGTCTACTTAAGTAGTCTGGAACTATATTTTCTTTTCCTGGGCAGTACTCTATCTTGACATCAAATTGTTGAATGTATAAAGCCCAACGCATCAACCTTTGACTGGATAAATCAGTCTTCATCAAAAAGGTTAAGGCTTTATGATCCGTTCTTAGAATGACCTGAAACCCATATACTATCTTCCGCCAATATTGCAACGCGTGCAATATCGCTAACAGCTCGATCTCGCTGATCGTATAATTTTTCTCGTGTGGTTTCAGTCTCCTACTTGTGAAAGCTAGATAGTTCTTCTTATCAGGGTTTTCCGGGTTCTCCTGATATAGCATTGCCCCTATTCCAATCTGGGATGCGTCTGTTTGAATGATAAATCTCTGATTAAAATCAGGATATCCTAGCTTCACGTAATTTAAGAGCATTTCCTTGGCCTCTACGAATGCTTTTTCTGCTTCCTCCGTCCATTTCCACTTGCCCCCCTTCTTCAGAAGGTCCTGTAGTGGTGCAACAGTTTTGGTGTATGATGGACAATGTCCTGAGAAGAACCCAATCAATCCCAAAAACTGGCGAACGTTCTTCACCTTCAAAGGCCTTGGAAAATCCCTTATCGATTCCAATTTGCATGGATTTGGTTTCACACCATCCTTGTCAATCACATGCCCTAAAAATGTCACTTGCCTTTGACAAAAATTCGACTTCTTTAAATTTATTTTAAAATTTGCCCTTCTTAAGTCTTCCAATAATTTCTTCAAATTTTCTAAATGTTCCTCAATGTTCTCCGAGGTAAGCAAAATGTCGTTCACGTATCGGATAGTGCAATCTTTCACTTCCTCTGACAGGTTTTGATCAAGCGCTCTTATTAATGCAGATCCTGCGGTCTTCAATCCAAACGGACATCTTCTAAAGCAGTATGTTTGTTGGTCGAACTGAAATCCAGTCAACAAGCTGGTTTTCTCTTCCAGTTCGAGATGATGATACGAAGAAGTCATGTCAATATTTGTAAAAATCTTCTTGCCTTTGAACTTCCTCAGTATTTCTTTTATGGGTGGTGCCGAATCATTTTCTGGTATGATTTTTGCATTTAAATTTCTGGCATCTAAACACACCCTTACTGAGCCATCCGGTTTACTCACAATCACTAATGGACTAACATATGGTGTCGCCATCTTTTCTATAACACCTGCATTCATCATCTCCTGCAGTGTTTTCTTAGTTTGTGGGTAATGTTTTTCCGCAACCGGGTATGGTTTTTGTTTGAACGGTGCCCAATCATTGACTTGGAACGCGTATTTAAAATTTTCAATCTTCCCTGGCTTGGAATCAAATACGTCCCTATAATCCAATAATAATTCCTTTAACTGTTCCTTAATTTCGAGGCTGACTTTAGCTTCCTCCACTTTTCCTGACAGGTTGGTCTCGAACTCATTTTCCCCATTATCTTCGAGTTCTATGTTGAGGACTTCAAATATCTTTTCTATGTCCTTATAATCTTCCTCACTCACTTCTTCCATATGCCATACCTGTTCTTCTATTTTCGCATCCTGTTCCTGTAGGTTAATGTTTTGTTCATCCACATCCTCTCTTTGAATTCTAATGCAGTTTTGCGCTAGGTCTATAATGACCTTGTTCTCACGGATAAAATCAATACCTAATATGACATTATACGGTAATTGAGTTACCAGCAAAAAGCACTGCGAAATTTCAGCGTTACCCATGATCAGATCAATGTATACCTGAAATTTACATGTCAAAGATTTTTCAGGGATAATTCCCTTAATTTTTACACTTGATGTGGGAATCTTTAGTACTCGGCCCCTTGTTTCCAATTCATTTAAAAGGGTTTGTGTAATTAGACTTATTGTGGATCCGGTATCAATCAATGCTCTGACCAGTAATCCTTCTATCCTAAGCATAATTATAGGTAATTCTCTTTTAACAGGTGGGATTCCTTCCACATCCTCGTTAATTAGTTCATCTGGTCTGGCTATCCAATTTACAATTTCTACCTCCTCCCCGCTCCTGGTATGTTTCCACTTTTGACAATTTAAATTTGGAGTTTTTTTTAATCCTGAGGGCTCCCTTTTCCCTCATTCTTTAACTGAGCTTGTAGTTCCAAGCTTTGAGCTCCGTCTAGTCGGTCGGGTGATTTCCGGTTCTTAATTGCCTCACTTCAACGGACTTTTTGCCTATCAGGTTCATCTGGTCGTTCGTTCATATAACGAAGACTTTCCTGATATCTTTCTTCTATTTCGGCCCGATATTCATCATCCCTATCGTCTGGCCTTACATTCCTTCTGGGATAATTCTCCCATTTCTTTCTGCTTTCTTGCCTTTGATGGTTATTGTTATAGGGTCGGCTTTCTTGTTGCCTATAACCCGTAGTCCTAGGATTTCTTCCTCGATATCCTCCTCTGTAGTATGGCTGTATCCTTCTAGGCTCCTGGTGCCCATACTCTCGATCTAGTCCTTGAGTATCCGTGCTGGTGGACTGATTCCTGGTCGCTGGTTTTTCTCCTGTTTCCTGACTGCTGGCCATGTGTACTTGCTCAGTCTGTCTTTGATGCCGAGGAGTTACGTGCGAAGTCGTCATATCTAACTGACGTAATACACTTTCCACTTCCACAGCACTTCTGGCTTTGGATGAGATTAGCAGCCTCTGAATCTCATACGGAAGCTGTCTCGCAATGGCGGCACACAGGTCGTTTTCTGCCGGAGCAATATCCAGTTCGCGGAATTTACACAGCTGAGCGGTGAAAAATTCCGAGTATTTAGTAGGTGCATTGGTGCTGTACTTCCTAGAGTACAGATCTAGCCTTAAATTCTCTTGGACGTCTGCTGCCCAATATCGTTTTAAAAATGCTTCCCTAAAGCCTTCCACCGTATCAAAGGTGTATCTGAAGCTTCTGAACCAGGTGAGACAATCACCTGCCAACAGCTTTTCAATAGCTCTCAGTCTCCGATCCTGAGGAACCTTCATTTCGTTTAGATACTCTGCCACTTCTTTTAGCCAGTATTTTGGAGTAATAGACATGTTATTACCCGTAAACTTTACTGGTCTGTCCTCATTGGATTTAATAATGTTTATTATCTGGCCATTTGTCTGATTCATGTACGGGGTTGACATCGCCATCGGATATCCTGGGTTCTTATAAGGGCTCTCCCCTCCTAAGTCCCTCTCCGTATCTGTGCCTTGTTCACGAGAATCTACCCATCCTGTCTTTGGAAACTCCTCCTGATTCTCAAATTCTAACTTCCTTTCCCTCCGGGCACTTTCTTCATTAGCCATAAGTTGAATTTCTATTTGACTATTCTTATGTTCAGTCCTCTCTAATCGGGATCTTAATTCATTCTGAATTCTTTCTTGATTCCTTTTAATATCTTCCTCTACCTTTTTGGATTGGAATTTCTCATCCCTGAAGCTATCCCTGAATTCATTTAGTTGTTCTTCTACCTCTTTCTTAAAGATCATGACCCTTTGGTCTATAATTTCTGGCTTAACGTCACCTATGGTCTCCAGGCCCTCTCGTATCTCCTTTATTTGCTTTTCCACTTCTTTTCGTCCTTTGACCATATCTAATTCAATTCCTTTCAACTTTCCTTCCGTCTTCTTAGACACTTCCGTTAATTCATCTTTGATCAGTTTTACTTCATTATTAGTTTTTCCTACTCGCCCTTCTAACTTTCCGATAGTTTCCTGGACCTCATTAATACCCTTGCTTATTTCATCTATCTTATGGGTGTTATCCTTATTTTCTTTCTCTCGTTGTTTTCTTTCACTCTGGAGATGCCCCTCGTAGGTACCTAATCTTCGATTTATTTCACCCTCATACTTCTTTAAGTTATCATCTACCTGCCCGGTAAACAGCTCAAATTGACCTTTCATATCCCGCGCATCCTTTAGATTTTGATTTTTCATCTCAGTTACTTCAGTCTGAACTGCACTGATTTTGTTCTCGAGGGTCCCTACTTTCTCCTCAACCCCTTCAAATCTATCTCCTAGCTTATTCACGCTTTGTTTTATTTCATCCCGGGATGCCTCACAAATATCGCTGTTAGATTTTATCTGAGCTTCTAACTTTTCCTGCACACCTTGGATCTGGGTTACAAGTTTCTTTTCACAATCATCACCCTTTGTTTCTATGTTAATTAATTTAGTTTCTATAGAACCAAACTTATTTTCCATGGTACCAATTTTACCCTCAATACTTTTAAAATGATTTTGACATTTATTTTGGGAATCTATCGTATTTGTGTTCATAGTATCTAATTGGGCTTGCAATCCGGAATGGAATCCTTTATTTTCCTCTTTAATCTCACTTGCGATTTCCCCTTTTAACTCAGTTAACTTGTCCCCAAACGTAGTGTCAAAACCTTGGAACTTGTTATTTATTTTATCTATCTCAGCCTTCACTTCATTGTTCATTGTTACACAATTAGTTTCGATAGCTTCTAATCTGGTTCCCATGGTATCAGTTTTAACTTCGATATCTACTAATTTGGTTCCCATATTAGCACTATCAGTTTTTATTGACTCCAAACTTTCATTTAGGGATTTGAACACTTTGTTATTTTCATCCTTTTGGAGTCCTAATGTATTGTTTATAGCCTCCAACTTCTCATTACTATCGGCTTTTATCGCCTCCAAAAGCCCCTGCAATTCCTCACTCAATACCATCTTATGAGAATACAGTGGGCCACTAATGCCACCACACTAGTACATGTTTGAGAGATGATACTCTGAATCATTGTGTCCCAATTTCTTTAAAATTTACTTTGGTACGGGTTTTTACGACAACATACCCTTTTACTACTTTATTCAATTTCATAAACCTTTATGGAAGTATTTAAAATTAAAAATTTCGAAAAACCATTTTTTTCAAAAAATGAAAATTTTGATTTTTCGAGAAAAACTCGGGTTTTCCCCAGGAAAACTCAGCCCTGCGTACTGGGCGCCATGAAGTGTTTGCTAGGGGGTTGATAATATAATACAGGGCTGCTCGGTATGAGTTTCTAGGGACCCATGCGGTCAGCTAATATTTTACGTTGTAGCTACACCTAACCTTACTTTACTTTACATGAAATGACCGTCTTAAGTGTTCCTCTAGTTATTAATCCAGCACATTACTTATACGACCCCCATGTGCCCTTTTAGCAAGAAATATGCCAATCACAGTATACCAGCGTAGCTCAATTCGGAATTTTCGGGGCAGTGGTAAGTTCCCCCACTCTGTGACTCACATATTTTGGATTAATTAGAGGATACACTTGCAAAAATAACAACAAAATCAACTCCTATTTAAACATATTTAATTAATAAAATTAATGGCGCTACAAACACTTTAACAATTTAATTACTGACCCATAATCATCTACTTGTTCCAAATGAACAAGGAATCACAAATGTAATAAAACAAATATTGTATTCAAACATATGGTCTCCACATAAACCAACCATTCCTACTTAGTCTTACTTCCATAAAGCATCACTGTAAGTTTTATATAACTCCGAGCTCTTTTGGCTCCATGCTTTACATAATAATGGTGTCATTCTGGTACACCTCAAATACTATCCTTTATATCTTATTAATCCTCAAAAACAAATTTATAATTACATTTAAAATTTATGTTAATTATCTAACTCAATATTTGGGCATGTCCACACATTCAGTTGTTATCATCTCTCTTTATTTTCACAAATATATTAAGGTAATCAGGAAATCAATTGTGTACTCCAGAGCATGAAGATACTTGACACAGTCAAAAACTATAGTTACTCCCGAAACTTAGTTGCCTTCAATTAACTCGTGGAATCCTACGTCCATACATCATTACAATAGGGATTGTTATTTATCTCTTATATTTTATAAGACCATTATCATATAAGAAACTACGATCTGAACAGGCAAACGAAAATATCAATCTACTAGGACCTCGGTTCAACGCCCGGGTCGTTAACAACTTTAAACACTCCTGGTGTATTCATTTCTCTTTACAACATCTTACGAGACGGTTTCTGGCCCCTCTCACTCTAAGAAAGCTAGACCCTTCCACTCGGGCGCGATTTATGACACGGAGGGTGACGGCGACTCCCTGTCTAACCCACGTTAGTAGCATATTTCCAAGGCTTTCAAAACAAACCTTCACATTATATTCAGTTCTGGGGAGAGACCGGGCTTTCACTGTACCGTACTCATTCAAACAACTATTCTTTGGTTCATAGACCACTTTCGTAACCTTGGCATTTATTAATTATGAGAGGGTCCTCATTGATTGGGAAGATTAATACACATTCGACGACGAAGAATTAAGGGGCTTTTATCATAAGAAGATTCTGCGTTCGAATCTTTTCACATGCCTCGGGAACCATTCCCTTACAGAGGACTTATACAAAATGCGATTTAGAGTCGGCCGTGGCCCATATGACATACGCTCAATAATACCATATATTAGCTCCCTTTCAAATACATACACAATGCCTCGTGATACTACGTCACAAATAGAGGACTTATACAATTATCAATTCACTGCAATCAACTACCCTCCATGAGTAATTTACCAAGTATTTTAACCTCTACGCGTTCCTAGCGTGACATTTTAATATTATTTGCGCTCTTTTGCGCTATGCATTATTTTAAGCCGAATTGTCTTCCCAAGAACTGATAAATCTCATTAGTAACAATTCATATTATTTTAATTCTTATATTAATCTTTTCCGTTGCCGATAAATCGCTCCCTTTTAAAATATTCCATTGAACATCATATCTTACACATACATTAAGGCTTTAACGCTCTTATGTTCACATCAATTTATTTGATCTTTATTTAATATTTCCATATTTAGTTATTATTATTATCTTTATTCTTTACACAAGCTCAAAAGCTATTTCTTTCATATCTCAAATTTACGTTATTTAAATATCTTTCATGATAATTACTGATATTTCGCTTGCTCTTATGACATTCGTTAAATACATTAACATTTTATTCACTTATTTCCTCTACGGGATTTATTCTTTACATAATTATTGATAATTTCTCAAATTTCTATTATTGTTCAGACCGCGTTCTTGTTTATTCAGTATTTATTTATTAAAACACATCCCTTTTACTCAAAACTCCGGTGGATTTGTACACAACCAATTTCTGACACCAAAATAGAATGAAATTCAGTACTCACATGTTTTTAAGATCGTCCCATGATCTTTATTCTTGTGCGGTGCTTCATTTTGGGCCCACTTTGAACTTTTTACTCCATATTAAAGGAATTCATCTTATGTATAAACACTTTTTGACATATATTTAAAACACTTAACATTGACGACATTTTTATACACTGATGTGTCCCTTTTGAACACATAATAAACACTAAAAATATTAATTTAACACACAATCTTGATAAATTTACACTTCACAATTCTTGATCACTAGGCCGTATTTCTGAGCCTATCACACGTGATCTTCTTAATTTCCCGTTTCCAAGGGTGAAATTTATTCGATGTCGGCTTCCTATCCTGCAGAATACGAAAGTCTCGAAACATCTATTGTTCCCTGGAACCCAAATTCTTCTACTCCTATCCTGGATGACCGGCTATTTATCTAGCTTGAACGGCTTCTTTGTAGATCTGTTTATCGATCCTAGCGAAAGTCTATTCGGATCGAGGTCTCCTCAATGACCTATAGATTTAGTTTATAGCAACTAATACTTCTCGAGTCTAGTACTTTTAGAATAGTTCGCCTGCTTTCTGGAGATAATGTTTATAGTCTCCTATCTTCTTTATTTGATCGGTTCTAGCACTCCTACGTTTCTGATATACGTTCCGAACCTTATTCTGTTCTTCCCTTTGTGGGTTCTTTAATTTAGATGACAGTTTATCTTTCTGGTACGGTACTTCCGTACGTTATGATCTATTCGTTCGTCTATTTAACGACCTATCGCCTTTAAGTCCGACGTTCGCGGCCTGCTCTGACTATATCTTACGAACTTTCACTATAACTTGTATACAGTCGGGCCTAAATCCTGTAACTAGGATTTTCCTAATATTTCAATACGGCGATACTTTAAATTTTCTTCTTGACCACTCCTTATGGAGGCAAGCAAGTCGTTAATACTGCGACGCCTATGGCTATCGGATATTACTTCTGCGGTATAACACAGTATTTCTCCCCTCAAGGAGTACTAGTAACTTTCCTCGATGTGACGCAGAGTTACGCCCCAAACGGCTGTCTGAATACTGATGTGCTGTGATGTAGTCTTACGCCCCTCACGGGCTGTCGGAACTGCGTGCGTAGTAACACCCTCACGGGTTGTCAGAATAACTGCATGATTGGCTTGGTGAAGCCCGAAGCTTTATACTATTTCACTACAAAAAAATAAGACTCTAGCCTTTTCTGTGGCCAACTTCTAAAATAATGGTGCCACAAATATAAAAATTATACCTTCCGAAAGCTCGTCTTCTCAATGTCAAATAATCTCATTGCACCTAAGAATCGATCGTGCAATTCGGAGATATTAATTAATTTCTCGTCCTCAGATGTGTGGGTGTTGCATTTCTTTTGCTCTCTCCCCTCCACACAGGCCTTGGTACTTCCCCAATGACGTCGTCTTGCGTTGGCAGTTTTTTTCTGCGCAATTATTAAATGGTTTCTCTTTCCTGAAAAATCTCTCATTCAAAATGATTCACTGTACTGTACTTGTTTACTCATTATTATAATTGTAAATGGGTTAAATTTAATTATTCCTCTCCTGGCGCATATGCGGTGTTGTCATTTTCCAGCAACATCAGCTCGAATTCCGATTCAGGCCTCCTTGTCTAATCCTGGGAAATTTCCACTCGGTTATTAATATTCGTGACTCGCTCCCTTCAGAATGTCAAGAGGGATGATATCATCCTCTCGAACACCTGGTCCTCGTTAGTTGCACAACCTTATACTGGCCTCCTAGCTGGATCTTTCTTAAAGTTACATTAGAAACTGTACGCTCCTTTGATTTCTTCCTCAATGCATGGATTCGACCATCCATGGACCTGATGGCCCATGGGTTCAATATGGACTCTGAGAAATGGACTCTCCCGGGTTTCTGGGACCAAATTTTGAGTAGATTATTAGCTTGGGAATAACCTAACCCCCAAGGGAAGATGATGTAGAAAAAAAAGTGTGTTTCGGACTGGAGAAAAAGGATGGAAAAATAGGACGAGAGTCCAACAGAAATTATAATTTTAACTTTAAATATACTCAAAGGCAGCTGCCACTGCAAATCCCCTCTCCGATACCTTAAGTGGGTAGGCGAAACTAACAGGAAACGCAGCTGGAACTTGGGCTGTTCGCAAGAAAGCTGCTGTAATGTATTCCCTCTCAAGCATACATATGCCTACTATGGGGAAGGTTGGTGGTCTGGCAGGACAAAGAGTAACATTTTTATTGTGTAACTGTTCAAAGGAGTTTGTTTCTAAACAAGTAATTTGAAGAGTGCAAATAATTTGAATCAGCTTCGATATTTTAGTTTTTGAAATTGTAGAATTTCTAAAGAGCGACCAAATGCTTCCAAGAAGGATAGGGATAAAGTAATTATACCTTTGGGAATAATTTTGGTAAGTGTACCAATAGTTGCATTTAGGAATGACTAAGATTTTACCCAGCGAGGCGCCGACTAAAAGTTTAGACAATGAGAAACACTTATATTTTGAAAAACCAACCATAAGTGTTAGAAAGAATCTCCACAAGCAGGAAGCTGGCGTAGCGAGCTATGCTTGCCTTACTGGCCAGTTAGAAGTAGCTATTAAAACTAAGAGAGACTTTACTAAGTTAATAACTAAGAGTTCTTGCTCAAATGCAACAAGTGGAGAAAACCCTATCAATAGATTTATTTTTATTAAATGGGAAGAGTCAAGGAAGACAGGATCCTGTCTAACTGTTATGTTAGAGAAATTATAAAGCTAAAAACAAATCTTTAATTTATTTAACAATGTGAAAGGAAGTAGTTTTTGTAACAAATATATAATTTTGATTTTTATAAACAATTGGGGTCGCAGACCTCCGAAAACATCTAATGCTTGCGCCAGGCAATTGATAATTCTTTTGGTTTTAAACCTTTTATATGATTTAAAATCTTCGTAAGATTTTAAAATGGCTAAGATGAATAAATGAAAAATTTAAAGATAACTGACGTAATTAAAGTTAAACAATAAATCAAGTACAAGGTGTGTACTTTAAGGATTTATAGATAAGTATCTTAGACATAATAACAACTTCGAAAGTAACAACAAAAAACCAGGAAGAAAAGAAATAGAAGTTTCTATAACTTCTTGTATTAATACTGAACTACGCTTAATGATTATACATAGGAGATTATACAAATAGGGCAGGCCACTTATTGTGAAACCTGAAGAGTACAATCGAAAGGAAGTTTCTAGAACTCCTATGTTTAAGAAGGGATCACGAAAAAAATGGGGCAAGTTTCCCTTTCGTGAAACCTAGAGATAACTCACTTATGAGTTCAAAGAATTGGATTCCCTCATTAAAAGGGAGAAACAATATAATTTAAGGCGTGTACTAGACACAAAGTTTTACAGACATTAATTCGTTATACATGGAGCAAATAAGGGAGGGCACTTATGTAGAGTGACACCTAATTGAAAAAAGACCTAAAGTAACAATTTTATTATTTTAGTTTGTTAGTAAAGGGTTTGGGAAATATCAAATGGGATTGTGGAAAAGTGTTAATGGCCGTATTTATTGTACTCGGACGAGTGCGACGCGGATGAAAAGTTGAACAGGCACTGTTTGCACTATAGTCAGTTGATATAGTTGAAAAGTTCACTGTAGTAGCACAAAAAGTTGATGGAAAAGAAAGTTATTGCTATGGTGGAAAATAACTAGTTACACTAGATTTGCGAGAGTCTATTGCTTGAAAAACTTGTAGGTTATAGTTGAATGCACCAGAAAAATCCCAACGAAGGAAGAAAAATTAGATATTGAATAGCAGTTCATAAGGAAGATTCCTTAGTTTGAAAAAGTATTCCCATATGTGAGTGGAAAATACATGACATTATAACCGGTAGATAGAGTGTAGGTTCTTGAAGGTTCCAGAGCAATAATGAGTTGTTTAATTTGGGTAGAGAATCCCTCGGCGGAAAACTAGATTATATAGACAGTGGGTATTTTGGAAATATCCCACGATGTAGATAGCATCTCAGAAAATCTTTCATTTTGAAAGTTAGACTTGATAGTTTGAGTTTTATCAAGATGATCTCTTGAAAGCAGTTATTATCACATAGCAACTTTCACTGTCTATAAAATCCAAATAAAAGCATTGAGCCTTTTAAAAGCGATGAAAATGTGGTTTAAACATGAAGTCGGTTCTTATCTTTGCTTCATGAAGAAGGGGATGTTGCTGTTGACGGTTGGTTCTAAAATTCGAACATGGCGTCGAATTTAAAAGTTTGCCTCTTGATTGGAGGAGGCGAGCTTTAGTTAAGCTCTAATTGACTGGTTTGACTTCCGACGTACAAGTGAGATCCGCTCAACGGAGCGCGGAGGGACCAGGGAAGGGAAAAATAGTGGGGGTAGGAGACAAAAGGAATACATATAAAAATAGCCAACTTAACAGTTATAAAAATCTTCTTGATGAAATGGTCTTCAAAGAGTTGGTAGTAGGAGTCACTAGTGCTGCCTGGAGGGTGAAAAAGTAGACTAAGTTCTCTTGATCACGGAGATGATAGCTGGCGATGGCGACGAGATCTGGTGGCTAGATTGATAAGGAAGTCCTCTTGTACAGGGAAGAATTGAGGAACTTCAGAGATTCGCTGCTAGATGACGCTAGGTGGGTCATGGAAGATATATATCTAGAACAGACTTACAGGTAGTATGAGAGACATATACCAACAAAGAGAAATCAGGAGATCACTGTTGGTGTTTGAGAAAAAAGGAAGGGATGAACTGAAGCAAAGAGAAGCAAAAGCTTACTCTATCTTACCGTGTATTCCAAAGAATACACCAGCTGTTTAAAACTAGTAATGTTATGTTTAAGTTGAAAAAGTTTCAATATATTCAGTACTATTTAAAACTACTTAATATTTAATAAACATATACAGTTTTTTGAAAATTGTGCAATATTTTGAATTATTCTCCTTATTTCTTCTCCAACCATATCACTGAATATTTAACTTGTAAAACTTGCATCATGAAAAAAATCTTTTAGTAATTGTAATGTTGAGGGCCCCGCTATGAAGTTTTGCTCTGGGGCCCCAAAGTTTATAGTTACGGCACTGTGGGGTGGACAACAATGGTGAATGGTGTATTTGATTCCCACAGAAGCGTGGTTTACAGAGGCTGTGGTCCAGATGAGATTTGCTTTCTTAAGAGTGTTCCCCCATAACCACCACTTCAACAGTGAAACATTAGAGCTGATTTGAATTACCTCTGTCTTGATACGTGGAATTTAACTAGAAACCACATCCGTTTTTTATTTAACAGCCATAAAGGGGAAATATATCCGTGCAGTTTGAACCACGTAAACACTCATAACATATGGTGAATGCGTGAAATAATTAGCCTAACAAAATAAGTTTCATTGTCTGTATTTTACCTCTATTATTCTCATTTCTACGAGGTAAGATGCGTTTATGGCGAATAGCTTAACAGTTGGATTCCCTTACTCACATCAACCTAACGAGAGGAGTTACTTAGAGATGAAATGAATGAAATTGGGTAAGAAATTCTATGAAAGTGGCCCTGGCCTATTAGAAAGAACCCTCTCTGTATTTTGCTTGAAGTTATAAATGGGTAACCTCAGAAAGCCATCTTAAGGATTGCGAGCGGTGAGGTTTCCTCTCACTTGGTTTTCAAGTCCAGAAATAGGCTGATCCCATTACCTTTCACCTTAGCGCGTGCAGCTACCCTGAATGGTAATACAGTACTAGGGCGTTCGATATGTAATGGCAACATTGCTAAAACATCGCAAAGAATATTATTTGATTAATATTGACATTACGAACTTCATTTATAGTCTCCTGCCATGCCAACAATACGTTGCCAAATCCTAGGAAGACGGCGCACTCACTGCCATCGTAATGTACCGGCCGTAAGGCTCCTACTGTGACGTCACGCCTAGGGTCGTTATAGTCGCAGCAGCAAGTCAGATAGCTCCCTTCACACGCAGTCTCTTCAAACCTAATATAAATTACGCTCCCGCTTCAAGACGTAGAAAAATAGTTATGCTATTTAAGGCTGATTGGCACTTCCATCCGTTACCACTACATACGCCTAATTATCGCTCCGCTTCTTCGAATCCGGCCTATGTAGCTGGCATTTTGCGAGCGAACAAAGTGGTACATTGCCGGTACATTTACTAGGACGTTGAAACACACAGACAGGGCTAAATTGCAGTATTTTGACGTCGAGAATAAGATCTATTCTTGGCCATATTCTCGTTGGCTATCACTCTTGGCTATTCAACAGATCACATCCTAAACTGCTCGTGGATGACAAAGCACAATGTAACCTATCTCTAAGTGTAATCAATGCACAGGCCACCCTCAAGGTGACTTTAAACAGGGCCTATCCTAACAGCACTGATTTTCTATGACTCAATCTAACTGTTTCTTGCATCAGGAATTTACAATTGGTTGTAATTTTGAAATCAGGTATCAATAACCTACAGTACATACACCAGGTGCTAACAATCCCATTAATCTAAATACAGTAGCCTACACAAATGCTGCCACGAAAACATTACCATATTCACTTGAGCTTGATCGAGAGACCATTCTCACAAATAATGTAACTTGGACTGACTTCAGTAGATACTGAATACTGGATATCGCTTCTCTGATTTACATACTGTAAGTTACTTAACCTCAGCATTATCATATTAGAAATGTTCCCAGTCGTAGCATAGGCTGAAGTTTGGGAACTTCTTACAATAATTGAAACCATATTAACTATCAACCTACCATCAAGGCGATTATCTCTTCTCTCCCGAAGAATGGTATCTTACTTTCAGGGAAATGTTAACACGCACTCTTGTATTCCCCGTAATGAACAAATAATTTCTAGGAATGTTGTGTATGCATTGCTTTCTTAAATTGTCGTGGTGGGGAAGGAGAAGCAAGCCACATTATCATTTCTTTCATAATACCGGTAGTTGCTATAAACAAACTTTTGACATACCTGCGACCTGGGAAGGAAGTTTCCTGAACTAACAACATTCTTTTACCATCCAAAAAACCTTCTATGAGTCGAAATAATAAGTGATATAGAGGTCCTAACTAAAACATAACCTTCTGTGTGATGACAAACATGCAACGCAAAATTTGCGTAGATACAATAACCTACCTAAAAAATGAACATTTGTCTCAGAAAATAAATAATCCTCATTCTAGATGACGTAAGTAGAAGCGTTCTCAAGTATCACTTTTCACGCGGATACTCATTCATAAAATATATAAACAACACAGCACAAAGCAAAATGGTCTCCATCTCTACCCCCTACCGATCAGCTGATCAATCGTTAAGAGTTGCTGCATGATGGCCTGTACATTACGATGTCAGTGGCGCACTCCATCTGCAGCACAATTTCTGGATATATCTCTCACTCTGGATGTCAACTCTTGATTGAAATCGAACGCCTCGTAGAGGTACTTTGATCATTGAGAATAAGTCGTAAAAACAAGGGCACATGTCAATAAAATTGAATTTGGTGGAGTTCGAGTACTTCCCAGATCCATCTTGTAATCAAATTCCTCACTGTTGCGGCTACGTGGCAACGAGCATTGTCATGTAACACGATAGGACTCCCAATGGCCTAAGGTCGTTTACGATGCCATGCTGGGCGCAACTGATGTACCAAGTAATGCAAGTAGTAGTTTGCATTTACTCTTATATCATGAACTACAGTATGTAACAAAATTATGCCTTCATAATCATAACACAATAATCATGAGTTTCAGCTCAGGTGTATACGAACGTACCCATGTCTCAGACCTGGAACCAGCATTTGAACAAAATATACAATAAATTTGTAACCTCCTTCATGACTGTGAGGAGGATGTATGGAAATACGTGGGGACTAAAACCTAAGAAGATATACTGGTTGTATACTATGGTACTGAGACCCTCGATAACATATGGTGCACTGGTATGGTGGACCAAGGTGCAAAATAAAACAACTCTGGTACAACTGGGAAGAATTCAAAGACATGTCTGCCTAGCAATTACCGGAGCATTTAAAACTACCCCCACAGTGGCTATGGAGGCCTTACTAGACCTGGGCCCTCTTGACATTCTGATCAAAGGGGAAGCAAGGATGGCATTACATAGGCTGAAACAGGGTAAAGCTGGAAATATTCCTGACTCACAATCAGGAATATCATCAATAACAAAAATTGTAGAAGATTCCATTCTTGAAATGCGATCAGACTACACTCCCACACAATATAACTTCAATAAAACATTTGAAGTAATAATTGAAACAGACTCTTGTAAGACAAAACCCGAGCATCGTAAGGAATCTTTGATCTGGTTCACAGATGGGTCAAGAGACGACTCAGGGGCAGGCTCGGGAGTATATGGAATGAGACCAGGAAAAAGCATTAGCTTTCCCCTGGGAAAATATCCCATGGTATTCCAGGCAGAAGTTTATGCAATACTACAATGCATATATGAAAATATAAAAAGATCTTATACAAATAAGAAGATTATTATATACTCAGACAGCCAGGCAGCACTGAAGGCTTTAATAAGCCCCAAAGTGAACTCAAGACTGGTGGAAGAATAACTTAATGTCCTATCTAAAATGGGTGAACATAACAACGTCAAATTTATATGGGTCCCAGGACACAAGGGCATTGAAGCAAACGAAAAAGCCGATGAACTCGCCCGAAAGGGAGCGGCAACAATCTTATATGGACCAGAGCCGGCTCTAGGAGTACCTAAATGCTCCATAAGAGAAGCTATTAAAGACTGGATCAAAAAGGAACATAGGGATAGATGGAAAACTAACCCTGGCATAAAACATGGGAAAATGTTCATCAATGAACCATGTAAGAAAACGGCTGGAAAATTACTCAGATGTAAAAAAAATTCAGGTAAGATACATAGTGGTTCTTCTCACGGGCCATGCTCCCGTGAAAAAGCACCTAAACAAAATGGGCATAATCAAAGGAAACCTAGACTGCAGACTTTGCGGGAAGGAAATGGAGACAGCCCATCACATAATCTGTTCTTGCGAAGCTCTAGATCGCAAAAGATTCAATCTTTTTGGGAGATCGACAATTGAACCAAAAGAAATCAAAACAGAGTCCATCATGGGACTGTATTATCTTATTAAAGACACAGGGATAATGGACTGGTGCTGAGTACACAGGGTAGTACAATAAGCCTCAAGGCTGAAGTACATCCGGAGCTTAGCTGACGGGCCCTTGGTATATATAAAAAAAAACATGTCTCATCCATTGTGATAAAGCGACGAAGAAAGGCCTCACCTTCATGTTCATATCACTCCAAATGCATTCTTGCTGTCTCCATTCCCTGCCACTTTCCAATTTCGGTTATTGTGTGCAGAACCCAGTGGGCACAAACTTTTCGCATCTTTATCTATTTTCTTAAAATGTGATGGACAGACGATGCTGCAATACCAAGTTCCTTGGAAATCTCCACACATGTCCAGTGGTTTTTTTTTTTCAATAATGCCCTTGCAGTCTGAACTTGGAGATCGTCAGTTGCAGCAACGAGTCGATCAGCATGTGTTCTGTGTTGACATTCCTCTCTTCCTTGACGGAGGGCTTCCAGCCATCTTGCAATATAAGGTAGGACTTCTTGTCCGAAAGCTTCTGGCAATGCTCTAAAGCACTGAGTTGCACTTTTTCCTCTTGCAACTTGAATTTTTATGAAGCACCTTTGATCATATCTACTCAACATCCTTTCAGGGCGGTATTACTTACTGAATGTGAGGAAAAGTTTATGTATTCACAAATATCAGCCATTTAGAGACTTTCAATATTAAAATTTATAGAACAAAGACTTATCAACAATATACTACAAGATTAGAGCTGTCTCCACTAGGATCGCTGATTGACAACAGTGTTGCCATTACTTATCGATTGCCCTAGTATTTATATTAAAATGCTATTGGTTCTGCGTCCCTTTTTAACTACTGTAGCTTTTAGAGACGCCGGGGTGCCCGAATTTTTCCCCGAAGGGTGCCTTTAACGTGCCAGTAAATCTACTGACACGGCTCCCTCGCATTTGCGCACCCTCAATATCAGCTGTATTACTGCGGTTGAGATGTTCTTTAGTGGCATGCTAGTATTGTGGGACGGGGAATGAACTACTGCCGAGTAATAGGACAATTTATTAGCTTCTGAGGCACTTCAGCACTTCGCAGGCGTGGCTAAGTGGGTAAGTACGTTAATATATGGCCTCGAGGGATCTAATACGCTAAGCCGCAAGCCCCATTGGCGCTTTGTTGCGGTAATACCCGCTGTCCAGTATAGCGTTAGTTAGCCTTTCCTTCTATCCCTGGTCACCCCAGCTGATCCACTCTGCGTTACATACATCGTTCTTTAGTCCACTGAATTACACCTTTACTACTATTTATTACTTGGTCTGTGCGTCTTCAGGCCCACCTCGTGGCGAGAATTTCATGGCTGCCACCGCAGAGGTACGGATTTGCTTTCAAGTTCTGCCAAATTTAATTCTGGTCTGACGGCTAGAACGGAGTACATTCAGCCTCGTGAGGCAGAACTGAGAATAAATGGGTATAATTCCTACCTAGGGTTATCTTTGATGTGGTCATCACCGGGATTCAAATCTGCGATCTCCGGACCTGTTGCCATAGAAAATGAACACTTCTAGCTTTACGCGATTATGAAGTTAAAAATAACGAGTATCAAGCAATCTTCCATTAACATTTAATACACTCCACTGGTTGCTTGAATACAAAATTTTGCATTTATTTTGCGATTGTTAAATTGTACATTGTGTGCACTTCGCTATATCTACACCTCACTGATATTTTATGCATAATTTATCTCTGTATACAATACATCTATGAGTTAAACTAACTAATGCATAATGTCCACGCCTCGATGACATCAGCTGCATTAAAATTAATTATTTGTCTATGATAAACAGGCTGATTACACAATCATCATGGCACACGTACTACGTGACAGCTGCGATTAGGCACCACATTTAATAATTGTATTAATCCAGCCAATGACCATTTGTTTCATTTTCAGGACGGGTCGGGTCAGGGAAGGGATTTTGGAAGGAAATCGGCCGTGGACCTAATGAAAGGAACCGTCCTGGCTTTTACCTGGTGGTGAAAATGGGAAACCACGAAAACCATTTTCAGAACGGCCAAGGTGGGATTCGAGCCCACGGTCTCCCGAAGCCAGTGAAGCACGAGGGAAAGACCCGTTAGCAAGTGCACACTAGAGTTGGAATTTTAAAATTTCTATTTGTTCAGATTACATTCTGTGAATTGCTTGCGTAGAAACTATAAAGTTGTTGATTCATTTAAGGGCTTTGTGACATCGTGTTCATATAGACCCGTATACTTGGGTGTGTGTGTGGAATCTATATAATAACCTGTGACACTGTGATGGGTGTACTAGTGCGTGAAGGCCTATTTGTAATTGGTTCTATGCTTTTGATATGAGGTGACCAAGATGCTCGAAGTCCCTAAAACGAATTAACATTAACAACAACAACAACAAGATTGATGATGGTCCCTGCTTTCCGGCGAAGCTCAGTGACGAGACGTTGGCTTGCTATTTGAGCTTACAGGCCGGACGTTTGTTTTAGACGATTGCCCTTGACCTTGAAGCCTGCGGGTGAGCCTACACACACTCACTCTCTCACCCTATCGCTTCATACTTGTCACCACTGATCTTATGTATTGGAAGTCCAGCCTTGAGCAGACAGTACAGTCCACGTCGAAGTATTGTGTGACGCGGAAGTACACGTTACGTAGTTATGAACAGAACGTCATTATATTTGCCAATGACTGTACTTCAGCAGTGGTGTGAAACAGCTTTGTCAATCATCGGACCGCTTGGGGCAGCTGATAACAACACCGGTACTGCAGTAACTCACCTCCAGGCTTCCATTAAGGTTTTTCACTCGTCTAAAACAAACGTCCGGCCTGTACTTCTGGCTGCCATCTTTGGATTTGCATTGTTCTCTGGGTCCAATTGCGGGATTGCTTAAGCTTGAATACAAACAGGTTCAAGGAAATAGTTGTTGCTTTTTGTTATTAATTCATTTTAAGGGTTTGGGACATATTGGTCATCAGCCCCATGCAGTTGGGTGTGTGTTGAACTTGTCTGATAACCTGTATTTATGTGATAACTGTAGTAGTGTATGTAACTGTATTCGTGACAGGGATGAGGTAGGTGCCTCGGGATTTATAGTAAGATACTAACCCGACATTTTCCTGGATTGAGTGTGGAAAATTCCGGGGATATACACACTCAGGATAGGCATTGTCCGCGCCGGGATTCAAACCTGCGACCTCCGGACTTCGAGAAGCTGCCCTCACGTCTGTGGTGCATGAGTTAACGAGCATGGCTACGCCGCGGGAGTTAAAAGAAGTAAAAGAAGTTACTATTCATCAATTACGGTATTTAGAACAAACTGGAGCTACCCGGAATGATCTAGATAATAGAGATGCTAAAAACTTATAAATGAGAAAAGAAGTATTATAAGGTGCGTTCAAAAAGTAACGAGCCGGAGGCTGTAATACGCAAACCGGTGACGACATCGGCTAATGGTGGCGTGTGTAACGAGATGTGGTTCCGATCAGAGTGTGGAAGGTCACAGCCCGTCGCTAGAGGGCACGCGTGCACTTCATGTGACGATACAAAGCGAGCAGCAGCATGCATCAATCGTCCAACGCTGCCAGTCGCATTGAAAACAGTGACATGGAGGCGTCAAACGAAGAGCAAAGAGGTGTTGTTCGGTTTCTGACAGCGAAAGGAGTAGGGGGAACGGACATTCTTCGCCGAATCTCACAAGTGTACGGCGAATACTGCATGTCTCTTGCTAGGGTCAAGATGTGGCACAAGCGCTTCAGGGAAGTACGGATGTCGTTAGCCGATGATGCCCGGTCTGGGGCACCCCCCTGCATTACCGATGACAACGTCCAGCTGGTTGATGCACTCATTACCCAGGACCGCCAAGTGACAGTGAACGCCATAGCCGCCGTGGTCGGATTGAGCGTCGGAAATGTGCATACCATCATGAAGGAACGACTGCACTTGCGCAAAGTGTGTACCCAATGGGTGCCCCACAGTCTTCAACCACACCAGGCAGCATGTCGAATGGCCTACTGTCTTGTTCTTGGCTGGACGATTGATGCATGCTGCTGCTCGCTCTGTATCGTTACGTGACGTGCACGCGTGCCCTCGAGCGACGGGCTGTGACCTTCCACGCTCTGGTCGGAACCACACCTCGTTACACACGCCACGATCAGCCGATGTCGTCACCGGTTTGCGCATTCCAGCCTCCGGCTCGTTACTTTTTGAACGCCCCTTATATTGCACCATATTTCTTAAAATATTCTTTTAAGTTTGCCTGTTGACCATCTCTTAATGGATGCGGTAATGTTGCATTTGTTTGTTGGCACAGGCTTGAGTAAAATGTGGCTTTTCACCGTTGCCTGAGTCCCACTTATGTCGGTGATGCTAGTGAGGTGTGATTGGTGCTGAGTAATGACTAATGACATTTGGGGCTGTGGATGTTGTGAATGGTTCTACTCGTAGGGTTGGTACTGCTATACCGACTCAGTGAAGAAAGCAATGACAAACTTTCTCACTCCTCGCCTTGCCTAGCACGCCGCATTATAGCGATACCTTTGGTATTTTTGGGTTTCAGCCCACATAACCTATGGCACTGTTTGGGGATCCAACCAGCCTCCGGGTTGACTACCTAACAGACAGACGTTCTTTTAAGAATAATCACTTGAAGTGAAACAGTGGATTTCCAACGCGTAGGCTACGACTTTGTAAATATATCCGATGAATTTTATTTTCGTTGTCGGCAAGTATAAGGGATAACCTTTCCATTATTACTGTATATAATTTCGACATAAGCTTATAAAAGCATCTTTAGTGTTACGTGTGATTTATGGACCCTAATACGATGCAAAGTGACTACAATGTCACTCTTCTAGAACCCGTCCACCGTGTAGTTGTTAGGATTAGCAGCAGGTCACGGCCTTGATTGATGAGTGCTTGCGACCCTCCTTGGCCCCACATCACATCGCTTGCACGTCCAACGGTGGTGGTACACACTTAGGCTGACTGAAAAGATACAAGATATGTTATTAATTCAGAAATATTAACTCAGATTTATTTGGAGGAAAAATACTTAGGTTTACCATAAACAGTACCACAGGTGTTTAAGGGAATTGACTCAAGAATCTGAGATATATTCCAATGATTTGTTTTACAAAGATAAGTTATTGAAGATGACCTTGATATGCCACTTATACCAACGGCCACACGTAAGTTGTGAAAAGTATTAAAATATCACTGTCCAAATTTACCATCCTCTCTCGCACATAACCACCAAGTTTCTATCCCCTCATCAGTTGAATTATTTACTGTATCTACAAACATATTCAATGTTGCTGAAGATATCAATCAATACAAAAGAGAAATGTACGCCTAAAGTGATATCATAAAATACATTTTCTGATTATATATTATATATTATCTAGTGAGCCCGCTGAGCTCATGTCTTCGATATTTCTCCAAGAGCATGCTTACTCTTTGATGCATACTAGTGTAGAACACACTCTGAAAAATCCTCATGATGATATTGCCGTTTTGACTTTGGAGAGGATAGTTTATTTTCTTCCTGAATATAATTTACTCACTATCTTGCTACTGTATATTTCAGGAACGTAAAACATTTAATTCTGCTATATTTACACCATACCAGACCTTTGTAAGAGGTAAATTGTATTTTGGTAAAGGTATTAGGACCGCAGACATGTGGAGTTTATGTAAGTAAATGCTCAATGACTTACAATTTCATTGGAACCAGGAAGCAGTTCCTGTGATCGACACAACATTTTGAAGGTCCGCCGAGACCGGACGAAGACCAAGTTTTTCGTGCAAGTGCACGTTATAAGTTGTGTGTACATTATCGACAGCCATCGAGCTGAGTGAACTTTAGTAAGCCACGAAAAGTATATTTTTCGGCCATACAAGGCCAGTGCTACGGTATTTCCAGAAGGAAATTTGTCTATGTGTGAAATTACCATTTTTTCCATGTTTCACCACGTGAAGAACTTGCAAAATTCGTGAGTGACCACGCCGTGTGAACTGGTACACTTGAAGTTCAGAAATATTAAGGCTAGATTGAATTACGACAGCCTATTTTACAACATTCTTAATATAATCACTAAACATGTCACGATTGTGCATATTTTACACGTGATGGGCTTGATTTTCAGTGATTACCAGTACTTTGTACGTTAAATTCTGTGTGTGACATATCGCCCGAATATCTATAGAATCAGTGGCAGGAGTTGATAAAGGCCATTAATTAGCCTATTTTCAATTTTGAAAAAATAGGCTTATGAGATCACCTTTTGACCGTGTGTGTGTGTGTGTATGTGTGAGGTGTGTGTGTGTGTGTGTGTCCCCTAATAACATCTAAACGGCTGGAACGATTTAAATGAAACTCGGTAAGTTCATAGCACTATTCCAGACGACCCCGACTGTGCCCTTGAAATATTGTTACGTCTAACCAATCCAACATGGCGGCTGCGCGAAATATTTCACCAGCATTCAATATCTCCGAAACTATTCCCGATATCACCCTGGAATTTTGTACGAAGATACAGGGCACCACTGGAAGTTCATCTATAAGGCTTTCAAAAACCGGTTAACTACAAAACGAACATGGCGCCCAAGCTAATTTGAAAATTTTAATTAGACCTTTCTCGCGATATAATGTTCCAAACGCAATGAAATCTGGTACAGGAAATGTTTACACACATTGTAAAGCACTGGTATCTAATTTAGTTCAATTGTTTACATAACCTCAAGATGGCAGCAGTGCGAATTTTAAAATTAAGTTTTTATTTCTTGTGTCGTAATCATGCGATCGAAGTGAAAGTTTGAATAATGAACCTACGCAATAATTTTCTGTTAATGGTACATGACTCTATGGCCTATACATTTAGCAATCCAACATGGCAACCATCCGAAATATTTAGACGGCTCTGAATATCTACGAATCTATTTTAGCAATCAAACTGATTTTTTTAAATATTCATAGGGGATATGAACTTAAGTTCACCTATTGGAATCTAAATAACCTGGTGATCACAAATCCAACATGGCGGCGACGCGAAGTATAAATATTCACATGGACGTTTCTCGCAATTTAACCCTCCGAGTGCAGTGAAACTTGGTACAATAAATCCTTATACGAATGTTAATCCACTGGCATCTAATTTATTTCTATTATTTCCATAACCACAAGATGGTAACTGTGCGAAATTTTAAAATCTCCTTGTTACTTCTTGTGACCTAATCATGCGATTGAAGTTTGAATGCTATACGTACACAATAATATTCATGTAACAGTACATAACTCTAGGACCTACATATATAAAATCCAACATGGCGACCATCCGAAATATTTAGTCGGTTCTCAATATCTACGAATCTATTACAGCAATCAAACTGAAATGTTGTACGTTAATAGTGGTAATTAACATGAGTAGGATACATGAAAATAGGCTGTATAGTTCTTCACGGAACTACTTGTGTTTGGCTTGAATTCATATTCCCGTATCAGTGGGTTAGGCGAGAGATCCTAGCACATTTTGTATGATTTAGTTTATCTTTTGTGGTTACATTTATACCAAACAGTTCCGAGTGGGAACCAACACATGAGCAGTTTGTACAGTGAGTCTCTCTCACGACTCGGCCGGCCGGCGCGCCCAGCTTATCTGTCTCCCGTTGACTCATCACTTCCCGCTCGGCATAACATAGCACTTCGCTAACGTTATCCGTGCATGACATGATATAACAATTAAAATTAATAAAATAAGCTGCTACTACCTTATGACAGGATATGTTCTAAAAGTTCTCCTCCTACATCCACACATTTCCGGCATCGTCTTGGGAAACTCTGATTCACAACCATGAACAACCATGTTGTATTGATTAAAATGTAAGCCTCGGAGTTATGTACTTATATTGTTTCATTATACAGAATTTCATATCGATCGCTTGAATAGTTTATGAGAAATAAAAATATGATTTTAAAATTTCAAAACTGCCGTCACTTTGACATGTTTAACAATTATACATTAATAGTTACCAATTAATTAACTCTAATTAAAAGTACTCTATGCTAGGGTACACTGCTTTTGGATGATTAGATCGCGGGAAAAGTAGTTTATTAAGAATTTACGTGAGCACCCTATTGTTGTGAGTTAGCCAATTTTTTTTGAAAGTATATGTCACTTTGCATATTTAATAGTCAGAACAAACTTTTGAAAATGTCAACCGTACTTGTTGGTGAATGTCAGACTAAATCAAGAAACGTTACACATGGCCTAATAACCCAAAACTCATAACGAAGAAGACTTAACCGGCCGTGAATTTGCAAGAAAGTACGTAATTTTACGCGTCATTGTAGAGATTCACAGTGGACTCAAGAGGCAAATATCGCATGCCATCTTTATGAGCTATAGATATAACTGTGGGAACTCTCGTCCAACGATGGATAGTACAATTATTACAATTTCGAAATGGCTGATAATAGCAGAAAGAGTGACTCGGATAAGAGAAGTAGTGTTTGTTCTATTACAGTCGAAGCAACCCCGGCCCATGTACACAGTTTATAACATACTAGCAGTAGTGCCCGGCTTCGCCCGGTGGATTTATTTGTTTTATGGATGATAATACCCTACTACAGAACTGGCACATGATACTTAAACTACCAGGAAAGAAATATTTTTTTAATATAACTTTTTGTGGTGGCGGTGGTTGTAGTCGGGGTGATAAGCAGTACAGTATAATGGACGTAATATTCAGGTCATTTTCCCGTAATGATAATAAAGATAATAATGAATAGGGAAACGGCTATTTACTAACTACAGCACTGACAAATGTAATTTACAAACAAATTTCTAAAAATGATAAGAAAGAGGAGTAAGTGAAATAAAAGACACTGTCTAGGGCCTATATCTCATTGTCTGTTAGAAATGTAGAGAACAATAGTGTCGACTCTTGTCGCATAGCGCCGTAGGAAAATAATCAGAACACTTTGGAAAACTTTGGCTGTCCCGAGCTCCTGAGGTAGCAATATTGTCATTTATCGCCACATAGCGCTCATCGATAAGTTTCGGAATAAATTAAGGTACATTTGAAGGCACCAACGCTTATTGCAGCTGATAACCTCAATGTATTGCACAAACGCCATTGCACTTATACAGTGGCATAATATGTTCATGATGATAACTGTTTTAAGGGGCCTAAGAAATCTCTTTGCACTAATTACTCCCCGTAACTGCAGTTTATAAGCTGCGCAAGATTTAACTATCTTCGCAATTCTGCACCAGAACACTGGTAGGGTCGATGGGATGCAGCCCGAATTGCCAGTCAACAATAGACTTATCAAAATACTCTTACAGTTACACTACTACGGACATGAATGGTTCTAGGGCCTTAATACGTGGTTTTCAAGTTCATTTTGTCAGTTATTCTAAATGCAGGGAATGGAGAGCGTTGTCCAAAGTATCAAGTGGACAGTGTTACCAGCAGGGTTTCAAAGTGTATGTAAAATTTGGTGCAATTAAGAGAAAGGGTATGTATACAAATTTTGGTTCAGATCGGTGAAACGGTGTAGATTTGTGCCAAGGGGCCTAAATGAAGGGAATGGAGTGGTCTGTCCGAAATTTCACGCAGACAGTGTGACTCGCAAGGTTCCAAAGGGTAAGTATACAAATTTTGGTTCAGATTGGAGAAACGGTGTAGATTTGTGCCAAAGGGCCTATATGCAGGGAATAGCCTAAACTATTCCTCTTGAATCTGGCTATCATATACAAAAAGAATTTTTCGAAGCCGACTGGTAGTTCCAGAGATTAGCGTGTTTAAACTCACAAACACACAAACTCGTCAGCTTTATTATATTTATACTAGCAGTAGTGCTCGGCTTCGCCCGGTGGATTTATTTGTTTTATGGATGATAATGAATACTACTACAGAACTGGAGCGCTCAAGGATAAGGATCGGAAAGCACCAACGCTTATTGCAGCTGATAACCTCAGTATACTGCACCAACACCATCGCCCTTATACAGAGGCACACTATTGTCATGATGATAACTGTTTTAAGGGGCCTAAGAAATCTTTTTGCACTAATTACTCCCCGTGAATGCTGTTCGCAATTCTGCACCAGAACACTGGTAGGGGCGACGTGATGCAGCCCACATTGCCAGGTAACAATAGACTTAGGTATTATTGAAGCTGTCCGAGAGTGCTTGATCTTCCAACTTACTGAAGGAAAATCAATCTGAGAGGTGTAGCCTAATGCTACATAGCCTAAACTATTCCTCTTGAATCTGGCTATCATATACAAAAATAATTTTTTGAATCCGATTGGTAGTTCTAGGGATTAGCGCGTTTAAATACACAAAACACGAACAAACTCTTCAGCTTTATTATCTTTATATATATAATTCTTCGACACGTGTGAATGTCACTGAACTCCTCCTAAACGACTGGACTGATTTTGATGAAGTTTGGTATGTATATTAGGGTGGGTCCATGTATGGTTTAGATTCACAATCTGACCCGGTAGGTGGAATGAACACAATTTTAGAACCAGAATTTACACACAATTTTAGAACCACAATATACAGTCAAAAACAGTCGTCATGGAAACCACTAGCCTTGGTCTTGGTGAAAGCTGATGTCTTTGGACGGTTTGTCTCTGCACGTTAGAGCCACCTGGTCGCAACCTGTGCAACTACCGCCATAACATACACTCTGCCCGTGGCGGAAGTTGTGTTTTATACCAAAGGTGGCAGTGATGTCGAATTCTACTGTTTGTCTCTGCACGTTAGAGCGTTTCAAAGTCCCGTATGCGATCATATACCATTCATCCCATTGCGATGGAACTTGGGTGAGATGTTGAGTGTACTCCAGGGATGGTGTTTGGCTTAGTAAATCCATTTTATAATAGTTAGCGCACGACTAGATTCAACAAATGAGAGACGACGCGCGAAGCGTTTCAAGAAGGTCCCGTATGCATTCAAATACGATTCGTCCGATAGCGATGAAACTTGGGTGAGATGTTGTGTAAACTCCGGGCAAGGCTTCTGGCTTAATAAATTCATTTTACAATAGGTAGCGCACGAGTAGATCCAACTTAGGAATGACCTGCCTCATGCAATAAAAGACCTTCCTCCACGACAATTTTGCCGCAAAGTGAAGGCTCTAAAGGGACTAAAACCCCATGTAAATTAAATTTATATAATGTAACTTTGTGAGTGAGTGCGAGTGTGTGCGTGCGTGTAGGTATGTATGCATGTGTGCGTGCGTGAGTGTGTGTATATGTGTGTGTGCGTGCCTTTATCTTCCCTTTTATTTATTAATGGTATGATATAGACGTCGTGTTCAGCAGACTATGTGTATATAGCAATGTAAAGTTGTAAATTGTATATATGTAACATATCAGATTTGTATAGATTTAATGAACGGAGAAGGAGACACTGCTGTGTATGTGGGGCTTGCCCTTTATCTGCCGTCCATAAATTGTAGACACAATTTTTGGTAAATAAATAATAATAATAATATAAGAATTTGGCCAATTATAGACCGCTTTGAACCTAAGACTACGGTACATTGTTTCGTTTTTTCTTTTCTTCCCAAAACTTCTTCATACGTTGGCTGATGGCCTGCCTCTGTTCCGCTGATAACACTCTCCGTGGTTGATGTGGAACTTGCAGAATCGAAAAATCTGCAGTAGTGATCAGTCGCCGGAATTCCACCCTATTAGAAATGATGTTGTTTGTGATCTTCAGTTTTTGCAGATCACACCGTATCTCTTCCAGCCATCTAGTGGTGTTTTTTAATTTGGAGATGTAATCAAAAATTTTCTTAGTTAGCCTGCTGCTATCCATTCTATGAAGGTGACCATAAAATTGTAGTCTCCGTCTTTTAATTGTGTCTGTAATTTTTTCTACATTTCGATAAAGGTCTTCATTTTTTCTCTTCATCCAAATATCTTTATTCTTTTGGGGACCCAAAATTTTCCTAAGTATTTTCCTTTCTTTCTTTTCCAGTTGCTCTTGCTCACCTCTTTTGTTAAACGTTAAACATTCTGATCCGTATAATACCTCTGGTTTAATTACAGTTGTGTAGTGCCTGATTTTTGCCTGGAATGACATTGATCGTTTGTTGTATCTATGTTGGGTGAGTTTATAGGCATTTTCCATCTTTCTGAATCTCTCCTTGCAGGATGTGTTATCAAGTCCATTTGACTGGATCCATTCTCCCAAATATTTAAATTTATCAACTCTTTGAATCTGTCCATGTTGAGTTGTTAGACATTTTTCTCCATTGTGTCTGTGTTCAATATATTTGGTTTTTAGCCTACTTTTCACATTTTGCAAAAATGAGGAAAAAGTAGACTTATGAGATCGATCCGGGAAAATGTGTGTCTGTCTGTCTGTCTGTCTGTCTGTCTGTCTGTCTGTCTGTCTGTCTGTCTGTCTGTCTGTCCGTCTGTCTGTCTGTCTGTCTGTCTGTCCTTCTGTCTGTCTGTCCTTCTGTCTGTCTGTCTGGCTGTGTGTGTGTGTCCCCCCCCCCTATCAACTCCTAAACGGCTGCAGCAATCAAAACCAAATTTAGCATGAGTAAAAATGTGCACCGGAATATCTCACGTCCATATTTGAAAATGATGTCAGTGCTACCAACTGCTGAAAAAACGCACTAGAAATTTGAGCTCCATGTTGGATATCTTGCAAGGTATGCATGGGAGCTATTCCAAAATTGGCACACATGTAGATAATACTATTTCAGTTTAATTTCCAGGAGGACAACCATGACAGTGTTGCCAAAATAATGTTAAGCCTTCTGATAGGTCCAATGTTTAAATGCATATAACTTCTACACTATCAATTGGATTTCAACCAAATTTTGTATGTAATATCTGTATATAAACATATATGACTGAGCGTATTCTTAAGGCCACCAGGGCTGCCAACTGTTAATAATTGCTCTCACTATTTTTTTCATCCAAATACCTATATATCAGAAAGTATGCAAGCCAACAGCTTTAACCTATGCACACGTATATTCTGACATTTTAGATTAATTTGGAGTAACTTATATACGTCAGTTCTACCAACATGATTATAAACCTGCTGATAGTACCAATTTTTAAATACATGTAACTTCTATACTATCAGTTGGATTTCAACCAAATTTCATATTTGCTATGTGTACCATAACAGATATTACTATTAGTATTGTTAAGAGCAATCAGGGCTGCCAACTGTTAATAAATGCTGTCCATATTTTTTTTACCCTAATATCAATATATCAGAAAGTATGCAAGCCAACAGCTCTATAATTTGCACACGTATAGCACCTGACATTCTAGATTAATTTGGAGTAATTAATACAAGACAGTGCTGCCAACATGATTCTATGCCTGCTGATATGTCCAATTTTAAAATACATGTAACTTCTATACTAACAAATGTATTTCATCCAAAATTGGCACAAAAATATATCATAATATTTCAGATTATTTCTGACCAGCACACGCATGACATTGTTGCCAACATGCTTTTACGCGTGCTGATAGATCCAATGTCTAACTGCATGTAACGTCCATTGGACTTCAACCAAATTTTGTATTCTGTACCTTAAGAGATGGAACTAAGAATATATTCAGTCACCAGGGCTGCCAACTGTAGTGCTCTATTAGGCTACATTATACCAGGTATATTTTGAAATAATTAGATATTTCGATATTACCAACTTAATTTCGTCATTATTCTAGATAGGTTCATATCCTGTAGAATAATCATTGGCATGAAAAGTAGGCTGTATAGTTCTTCACGGAACTTCTTGTTTCATACGAAATCTGAAGACCAGTTTTTATTGCTATTTCATGTAGGGTTTCAACCATTATTTGTGCTTGAAATCAGTTTTCCGAAATGATTGCTATGTCATCAGCAAAGGCAAGACATTTCACCTCGAATCTTCCTTGTCCTTGCCCCGAATGGACCCCTTCAATGTTTCTGTCGCATAATTTAAGTTCCCATTCCTTAATGATTTTATTTAATATCAAATTAAATAGAAGTGGTGAAAGCCCATCACCTTGTATAACTCCGGTTTTGATTTGGAAGGGTTCTGAAATGTCGTTTAGAAATTTAACTCTTGAGGTTGTATTTGTTAGTGTTTGTTCAACCAGTTGTCTGGTATTTTTATCTATCCCTAATTCTGCTAGCGTTAGGAATACAGACTGTCTGTCTATTGAATCATAAGCCTTTCTGAAATCAATGAAAGATACAACTGTGTTGAGGTTACGTATTGTTCTGATTCTAAGGATTGTTTTGAGATTGAAAATTTGCTCTGGACAAGATCTCCCTTTTCTAAATCCGGCTTGGTATTCGTCGATAGTATGTTCTGCTTGTTCTTCCAGATTGTGTAGCAATGCTTTAGAAAGAACTTTGTACGCGATTGGCTGTAAGGAAATACTTCTATAATTGTTGGGGTTTGTCTTATCTCCTTTCTTGTGCAAGGGATGGATTATTGCCTGTTTCCAATCATTTGGAATTGTTCCTTTTTCCCAACATTCCTTGATAACTTTGTGTAAAGCTTCAGCTGCAAATTTACCACCGAGTTTCAACATTTCAGTTAGTATCCCATCCTCACCAGGTGCCTTATTATTTTTAAGATTGTCAATATATTGTTCTATTTGTTGGACAGTTGGTGGTTCTGACGGAGGGTTCTCTTTTTGTGGTGATGTAAACTGTAGTCTTTCTAAAGGTTCTTCGCAATTAAGAAGTTCCTCAAAGTATTTAGCTAGTAACTCACAGTTGTCTTTATTATTAGTACCAGTCTACCAGTTGAATCCTTGAAATGGAGGTTCATTGGTTTGTATCCTTGGATCTCCTCTCGAAATACTTTGTAGAATTGTCTGGTGTTGTTCTTTTTAAAATCTATATCTATTTCTTCCAATCGCTTCTTATCATAATTACGTTTCTCTATCCTGATGATTTTGGATGTTAGCTTTCTGATCTCTACAAAATTAATCCAGTCATCTTCTCGTTTCCTGGAATTCCATAACTGCCAAGCCGCTAATCTACGTTCGATCGCTGCATCACATGTTGTATTCCACCATTGGTGTTTCCTTTTCCTTGGAGGCTGTCCCAATTCTTTGGCTGATTCTATCATTACATCTCTGATCTCTTCCCAGTTACTCTTATCTTTAGTATGCAGTTTATTGATAAATTCAGTCTTATTTTCTGATAAAACTTTTGTGTCTATTTTAGGAATTTTTGGAATTTTTGGCTTGGATTTATTTGGTTGGAATTTAGTTTTGATCTCAGACAAAACAAGATGTTCAGTAAAGAACATATAGCCTACTTTCTCCTAAATGCATGGTTTTTGTTATAACTCTTTGTCCTTTTCAAGGAGTATGATCGAATGTTGGTTGTAGTAGCTTGTTGAAATACAACGTGCTATAGGGATATTAAACATGAATATGAGGTGCCCTTTGCTAGTGCTACCTCTGTAATAAATTTCGTTCAATTCGGTTTCACCGTGTTTGAATTGATAGGGGGAATCGATTTGCACACATACTTGGCCACCATCTGCAAACTATTGGGCTGATGTTCTTGCAGTTTGGTCTGAATATGTTTCCCACATAAAGATATGGTGTTGCAAAATTTGGTAGAGACTAGATTATTAGGTTGGTCGCAATTACATTTTAGCTTTTAACATTTGGGTGGCCGCGATTACGTTTCCGTCAAGATAGCGGTGATATAAAACATGACACTGAGGTGCCCTTTGCTAGTGCTACCTCTGTACCAAATTTCGTTCCATTCGGTTTCACCGTGTTCGAATTGATAAGGGGAATCGATTTTCACACAAAGATGGCCGCCATCCGCAAAATATTAGGCTGATGACCTATTAGTTTGGTCAAAGGATGCTCCCTCCATAAAGGTATGTTGTTGCTAAATTTGCTAGAGATCGGATGATTAGGCTAATCGTAATTTGATTTAAGCTTTGAACATTTGTGTGGCCGCCATTGCGTTTCTGTCAATATGGCGGCGATATAAATCATGACACTGAGATGCCCTTTGCTAGTGCTATCTCTGTACCAAATTTCGTTCCATTCGGATTCACCGTGTTTGAATTAATAGGGAGAATCTATTTTGACACAAAGATGGCCGCCATCCGCAAACTATTAGGCGAATGACCTATTAGATTGGTCAAAGGATGCTCCCTCCACAAAGGTATGTAGTTGAAAAATTTGGTAGAGATCGGATGATTAGGTTAATCGTAATTTGATTTAAGCTTTGAACATTCGTGTGGCCGCCATTACGTTTCAGTCAAGATGATGGCGATATAAAACATGACACTGAGGTGCCCTTTGCTAGTGCTACCTCTGTACCAAATTTCGTTCCATTCGGTTCCACCGTGTTCGAATTAATAGGGGGAATCAATTTTGACATAAAGATGGCCGCCACCCGCAAACTATTAGGCTAATAACCTATTAGATTGGTCAAAGGATGCTTCCTCCATAAAGGTATGTTGTTGCAAAATTTGGTAGAGATCGGATGATTAGGTTAATCGTAATTTGATTTAAGCTTTGAACATTCGTGTGGCCGCCATTACGTTTCTGTCAAGATTGCGGCGATATAAAACATGACGCTGAGGTGCCCTTTGCTAGTGCTACCTCTGTACCAAATTTCGTTCCATTTGGTTTCACCGTGTTTGAATTAATAGGGGGAATTGATTTTCACACAAAGATGGCCGCCATCCGCAAACTATTAGGTTAATGACCTAGTTATTTGGTCAAAGGATGCTTCCTCTATAAAGGTATGTTGTTGCAAAATTTGGTAGAGATCGGATGATTAGGTTAATCGTAATTTGATTTAAGCTTTGAACATTCGTGCGGCCGCCATTACGTTTCCGTCAAGATGGCGGCGATATAAAACATGACACTGAGGTGTCCTTTGCTAGTGCTACCTTTGTACCAAATTTCGTTCAATTCGCATTGACCGTGTTCGAATTGATAGGGGGGGACAGACATTCAGAGTACACACACTCACACACACACACACACACACACAGACACACAGACACACACACACACACAGACTCACACACACACATACACACACACAGACAGACACACTTTTTTCGCCCTGTGTTGATCTCATAAGTCTACTTTCATTTTTTGCAAAAATCGAAAGTAGGCTAAAAAAATGGTCAGAGTCAATATTTAATCCTCTCCTTACTCTAACATTCATGATTTCTCTAAAGTTCTGTTTTGTAATTGCTACATGATCCAATTGATATGAACCTAAATGTGGATTTGGAGAGCACCAAGTTTTCTTTCTCCTCGGTAATTTCCTAAAAAAGGTTGACATTAATTTAAGATCAAATAGTCTGCAGAAACTTATGAGTCTCTCTCCATTTCTGTTAGTGCGGTTGTGAGCTGGGAAGTCACCCACTATGTTTCTAAAATTTCTCTCTCTTCCAATCTATGCATTAAAGTCACCAACTAAGATTTTAACGTGATGATAAGGTATCTTTGATGATTCATGTTCCAACATTTCCCAAAACTCTTCAACAATTTCTGGAATTTTCTTATTGTCCTCATTGGTAGGAGCATGAGCGTTGATTATAGTATAGCCTTTGTTTCCTGATCGAAATGAGAGAAGTGAAATTCGTTCTGATGATGATGTAACATTGGTTATTGATTCTGTTAAGTTTTGTTTAATCATAAAAGCTGTTCCAAGTATAGTACTGTTTTGTTTGGTTTTGATGCCAGCTTTCCCTTTGTAAATTCTATATCCCTCAGACTCAAAAGCATCTTCGTCTGTGTATCGAGTTTCTTGTAAAGCAAGGATGAGGATATTACGTCTATTCAGCACATCTGTCAGTTGTTTCAGTTTACCAGTTTTCATGAGAGTATTGATGTCCAGTGTGCCTAGCAGATGTTTTTGCTTAGGTCTTATGCGTGAAGTTCTAGGAAGCTCCGACTCTTCCTCACATGATGTTTTGGGCTCTCCAGACTCCGCAGGCCCAGTTGCATCACAGTTTCTTGTGATGGAGGATTGTTTACCTCCTGGAGTATATTTTCCGTTGTGGTTTACCATCATGTCTTAAGTTGAGATTATTTTGGAAGGAGGTTTACTCCCCTTCGATGTTACATCTGTGATCGAATCGCCAGATGGATCATAATAGGCCGCCCAATATGGGAACAGACGCCTTTGATAACCGCCCCTAACATGGGGAACAGACGTTATCGGGTGAATGCTGATATCAGTTTAGTCAAAACAGATACCTTTTGCTCTACTTATCCCGAGCACTGGGATGCCTCTTCCGCCACCTATGCTGTACCAAAGGCTACCTTCTCCACCACAGTTGTCGTTGAGGACTTTACCGTAACCCTGGAATGGGGCCCTTAAAAGGGACTACCAGCCGGGCCAGCTGGACCAAGGTTTTTTAAAGAGGTGTTACTCCTATATCACTCCCCTTTGGTCCTGACTTGTGACAGGCAGAGCCTTGCTTCCCAGACATTGGGCCCAGCTTGGTAGGGTTAATAATAATAATAATAACAAAATCCCGTATAAGTTTATATACCATTCATCGATTGAGATGAAACTTTGATGAGCTGTTGTGTACACTTACCTGAAGATTTCTAACTTAGTAAATCCATTTCACAGGAGGTTGCGCACGATTAGATTCAACAAATGAGCGACGACGTGCGAAGCGTTTCAACAAGGTCCCGTATGCGTTCAAATACCATTCGTCCGATTACGATGAAACTTGGGTGAGATGTTGTGTACACCCTACGGAAGGTTTCTGGCTTAATACATCCATTTTACAATAGGTAGCGCACGAGTAGATTCAACAAATGTGTGACGGCACGTGAATGTTTTCAACGAAGTACCGTATGCGTCCATATACCATTTATCCGATTGCGATGAAACTTTGGTGGATTGTTGTGTACATTTCAGTTAAGGTTTCTGGCTTAGTAAATTCATTTTACATTAGGTGGCGCACGAGTAGATTCAACAAATGTGCAATGGCGCGAGAATCGTTTCAACAAAGTCCTGTATGTGTTCATAAACCATTTATCCGATTGCGATGAAACTTCGGTGAATTGTTGTGTACACTCCAGGAAAGGTTTCTGGCTTAGTAAATCCAGTTTTTAATAAGTAGCGCACGAGTAGATTCAACAAATGCGCGACGGCGTGCGAATCGTTTCCACAATGTCCCGTATGCGGTCATATATATAATTCATCCGATTGCGATGAAACCTTGGTGAATCATTGAGTACACTCCAGAGAAGGTTTCAGGCTTAGTAAATCTATTTCACATTAGGTAGCGCATGAGTAGATTCAACAAATGAGTCATGGCATGCGAATCGTTTAAAGAAAATGCCGTATGCGTGCATATGTCATTCATTCGATTCCGATGAAACATTGATGAGTTGTTGTGTACACGCCAGGGAAGGTGTTCAACTTGGTAAATCCATTTTACAATATTGGTAGCGCACAAGTAGATGTAACACATGAGTGACGACGCGCGAAGCGTTCCAACAAAATCCCGTATGTGTTCATATACTATTCATCGATTGCGATGAAACTTTGATGAGTTGTTGTGTACACTTACGTGAAGCTTTCTAACTTAGTAAATCCATTTCAGAGTTGGTAGAGCACGAGTAGATTCAACAAATGAGTGACAGCGCACGAATCATTTAAACAAAATCCCGTATATGCCATTTACCCGATTGCGATGAAACTTTGGAGAGTTGTTGTGTTCGCTCCCACGAATGTTTCTAGATTAGTTAATTCATTTCACGATAGTTTAGAGGCAGTTAACAGAAATTGAAAAAAAATATTGTGTATCCAAAAGCACTTGAAGATACAAAGTTACAACACTTTCTTTGATTAGCAGGACGTCTGCCGGGTCAGCTAGTATTAGTATAGATTTATTATATTTATAACATATTTTCTATTTACGTTTCCAAAAAGTCAGGTTTTGGGCATTCCTGGACAAATATATACATTTTCATCTGAGACTGTGTTGCCATTCAGCGTCCAGTCTAGTCTGCAAGCCAATGTTTGCGAACAAGTCGCCTCCATGATCCCCTATGAACAGTTAGCACTGCGGCCTCCTCTGCTTCTACACCTCTCACTTTGAAATCGTTCAACACCGAATCTAACTATGTCCCATAAACGATTAAACAGTGAAATCACACCTCCTCCTCCTTGCGATCATAACCCCATGGTAGGCTAGTGAGCAGGTCATCAGCCCACACACGCTTGTTATCCATGGAGGCGAGGGTGTGTTTTCTCTGTTCCACAAGATACAAATGATGGTTGCTGGATTGTATCCTGCACTGTGTATGAGACATAGCTTTGCCAGTGCGTAAAACCGCTAGGTAATCGTCTACACGTAGCGATTTTACCACTGCTCTACCTACACCTTTTGCTATTTTGGCTTCCTTACAGTCGAGTGTGCGGTAAGCATACATTTTTGAAGCCAAACCTACGAATTCCGTCATAATGGAATCACCGCATTCATCTTTTAAAACGCCCATTTTCTTCTTGTTTTTTATGGGCAGCTGAAACACGTTGTCAGCACTATAGCAAGAGGTGTCGAACCAGTCACTATGTTGCCTCATGACGTCATAGGGGTTGCAGTGGCGAATGTGGTAAATGAATGAGTCCGTGTCCATATACAAAAGAGAGACGTCCTCAAAATGGCGTTTCGCAAACTCATAGTGGAATCGATACATGACCGATTTAGAAAAGTCTAAAATGACTTGACCCAAGTAAATGGGTTTATCCATGGTCACGCTGGTCTTACTCATTTCAATAGTAGCCAAATCCTCATCGATAATTTTGATCGATTTGAAATTTGGCTTGGCAATGTACCGCCGGGCACCCCACTGCCCCACCCAGACATTCACCAATTTAATGTCACGGTATTTGCGGACATTCTCCATAGACTTGCCATAAATGCAGTTGTTCATTAATTTTAAAAAATTAATTTCAAACTGCTGTGTTGCCATTTGTCGGTGCTCTGTGTTGAGTCGCATGTATGGCTCAAGCCATGCTTTTTGAGCAAAAGAAATACCCCTGTGGACTTTCTTCAACACCAAGCCTTGGGCGAGGCATTGCACCAACATTTGGATATGTAGCACATACCGATTTTTGTTGTAAAGTGTGCCCATGAGTTTTTCAGTTTTCACTTTACTGTCAGGGGGAACCATTTGCTCAAGGCAGAATGGGAAATCGGCATGTTCATCATACAAGGATGATGGATATTCAATATCCACTTCTAGCACATATCCACGGCCTGTTTCTTGGCTAGCCATGTTCACATCAAATTCTGACACTTGTTTGTCTGTCAGCCAAGCAAACTTCCCATAGGGCAAAGGCTGACTCATGGTGTAACCGTACAAATTATTCACGTCATAGTACATTAAGTACGATTCTTGTTTTTCCGGTGAATAATCAGGCATGTAGACATTGTTCGCTTCGGCATGGCGCTGGTTAAGTGACACAAAGCCGCCACGAATGCCCTTTTCAAAAAATAGAACCATGTCTACGTCAGTGAGTAAATCCAATTCCACTTGAGTGTATTTTAAAGCGGCATAAAACGAGAGCCCAGGACTCGTATAATAGTGAGCCGGGTCAAGACCGTAAATGTGTTGACACAAGTTACGGAATTTTTCAAACACATCAGTGAGCAGCAATACATCCAGTTTTAGGTAATGCATAGCATATTCACTTAGCGTCTTCATGCCAAACACTCGCCAAACTTGACATGCATGTGCATAGTCTTCATCGGAAACGGTACTGCGTGTTAGTTTCGAGTAAAATTTCTCTTGTGGTGGGAGTTTTCTTTGCTTTAACACGTCCCAGCTGTTGCAGAAATCATACGGGAATATACCTTTCCGAATGCACAATTGAAATTGCTCAGGATCATTAAAATGCATTCTAGTATTTTTTTATTCCTCCTCATTCAAGCCATTCACAAGGCTGTCTAGCGAGGATGCCATAAACTTAAAGGAATCCAAAAATCGAATGCTAAAGTTGCTCAACCTCCATGTCAGGGCTGTAAAACGCTCATGGTTTTGGGGGATAATGGTAAACGAGCCCTTGTTGACATGACCCAATTCACGAATCAAAAACTGAATGTCATAATTCGCCAGATTGTGGAAAAAGACACTGATGAAACGAGGAGCTGGAAAGTTCAAGTTGCATTTACTATGCGCAGCTCCACGAAACTCCCCTGTAAAGTGCGAGTGGTCTCTGACTTTTTCCTCTCCACTTAAAATAGGCTTTTCGCAAATATGGCATGTCGTGGCATGCTCATACTGCTGCTGCTGTTCTGGAGATAGGCTCATGGGTACTGGGTGATCCAGTAATTCCTGTACATGGTCGGCCAACTTGACAAGTTCATCCAAGAACCATTTGGCACAATCCGGCCCCTCGCGGTATTTGTAAACGGATTGTGTGGGGTCATAGGCACACACCACATTAAATCCTGTGGCAAAAGGTTCATGTTTTTGAATGGGTGTGGTTGAGCTGATGGTGGGATCTGGTTCACATCCCGCCATGGGTGTAGTGAGAGCTTCAAAATCTGCGTATACCACATAGGGAACAGTGTCACGCTTATGAATGTCCTTAAACTTTAACACAGCCTTGTCCCCTTGTGGCAATATCAATCTCACCGCTTCCTGAGAAACACAATCTACCCTATGACGTTCCAAAAGCGTAAGAGTGGTAAAATATTGCAGACAACGATCACAAATATGTTTTGCACGCACATGTTTGGACATTTGTCTGCTTAGCAATCTACTTAGGCTTTTAATGAGGCAATAGTGATTCACTTCTCCGTAAGACAGATATAAAAGATGAATGTGGTGTCGTTTCGGTTCTTTTGTGGCATAAAGAGGACCCACAATCTCATCACCATTAAGGCCATACACCATGAACGAAAAGTCCTGGTTATCTTGTTCAAACCTATGGATCTCGGTTAAGTCCATAGGGAACGACACTCGAGTTAAATTTAAAGTTTGTTTAAATTCATCAAACTTGGCCTTGTACTTTGCTGGTCTGTTAACATGACGGTCTTGTGCTGGCTGCAAATAAGCAGCCACAGCCCACAGAAATCATTCATTGTCATGATTCTTTATATTCACCACAGCCTTTTTCGAAGCTATAGCTGGTGGTGTTTTAATATAGCTAGACCCAGCATTCAACGGGTTGAATTGACAAATGTTGATTTGCAAATGATGAATTTTGTGTAAGGCTAAACCACTCGGTCCTTGTTGCAGTTTATCAAATTTTGATAGCAAGGCATTCACCACATGGCTTTGATACCACTGTTCCAAATTATGGGCTATGAATAGCTCTTGCATTTTACTGCAAATATAAAATGTCTCTTTATGCTCTACGTCCTTCTTTTTATACATGAAATCGCACACCAGTTCTGTATTCACCTTTAAAGCCGTATGCAACCTTTGCGGTGTACAAGTTTCAATTTTAAAAATTTCAAAACAAGATTCTAAAAATTCCTTGGGAATCAAACTTTTTCTAACATTCACTACGCGGCCAGAGCACACACGTGATTTGAAACAAGACTCAAGGGGCTCCCAAGTTAACGTATCCGCAGCAGTAAAAGACATTATTTTGAAAGAACACTCTCACCTGAGTTTTCAGCTGTAGACTGCTTGACAATGGTTCCACTCTAAAGCCACTTGGTTTTCAACTGTATTTGCTGTAGCGGTGAACCCTTTTTTTTTCAAATATCTAAAAAGAAGTAAAATAAACCACCATAAGTATATCCATTCCATATAGTTTATGCCTTTCATAAACAAAACAAAATCAAACAGGTTATATATAAAAACAAATCTCACCTTGACGTGTAATGCTTTGCTATATTCCCGTCTCGTGGGCTAGTGTGGAAATGGTTTTCTTTTCTATCTTTCTCTTTCTTTAATATATTTCCCACCGACCCACGATATATCGGCTATACACGTTATCTGCAAACAAATAAATAAATAAATAAAATCATTAATTACCTAATCAATAAATAATTGCATGTATTTATATAAAATCAATAAATATATAAATGAATAAATATATACCTACCCCACAACAAGGTTAAGTATTTTCCACCAACACCAAAACTGTTAAACAAGACCAGGGGTTTCATGCAACGCAATGTGTTCAAAGGTGAGCGTGGAAATGATAACGACATGTCTTTATATATGCTACGTTGCATGTATAATCTTTTTTCCCCACGCTTTGAACATTCTCTTATCGCGCACTTGGACAGCTAACGTCCCAGGCGAACACCTGTGCCAGATCAAATTTCACGTCAACTTGCATTTTGTCACGTACGAAGCAAAACAGGATGTAACTTGTTAACAGTTATCGTGCACGTGGACAGATAACGTCCCAGGCGAACACCTGTGGTAGATCAAATTTCACATGAACTTGCATTTTGTCACGTACGAAGCAAGACAGGATGTCACTGGTTTAGCCTACATGTGGTTTCACATGTGTTCACATGCATTTCGCTCTTCCCTGCCACCACGATGGTCAGATTATTTCACCTTCAAGCGTTATCTGTTGTCAAATCAGATCAACGCCTTCCAATAAGCTCAAATGACCTTCACCTCCTGCTCGTCTGCAAGTTTGTTTTCTCTACTCGCTTCGACCAACATAGAACCAAGTTCTCATCGCCGTTTACACGTCAAAGGTAAAATATCAGAAAAACGCACGCTCGCTCTTTCATACACCGACCCGCCGAAATAGCGATTGTTCTATTAAGCATGGTCCTTGTGGTTAGCGACAGGTTCGTTGAAACACACACACACACACCCAGCCGTATCGTCTCTCTCAACCACCACGCTTCATGGACATTATAAACAGGTAAAGAAAAAGAAAAAGTTTTTTCAACATTAATGGCGTTAGGCCCTTTGTGAATTATCTTTTTGGAAAAAATATCTACCACATTTGAAAGGGGGCGTTAGCCCGAGTCCTAGGACACCTCGTACACATCTCGAGCGTTATTGGTTCGTGAAATATCGGCAAAAATCACAAAAAACACGTGTTTACCCCAAAATCGAGTTTCCATTTTTTTAAATTATAACGAGTGGTCCATAGCAACGAGGACGTCACCCCGAGTCCTTGGACCCGTCGTACATGCCTCTAGCTTTATTGGTTCGTGAGATATCGGCACAATCACAAAAAACACGTGTTTACCCCAAAATCGAGTTTCCAAATTTTTTTAAAAATTATAACGAGTGATCCATAGCAAAGAGGACGTCACCCCGAGTCCTTGGACCCGTCGTACACGCCTCTATCATAATTGGTTCGGGAGATATAGCAAAAAGTTCAAAATCATGGTTTTCCCCCAAAAAATCCGTGTTTCCAGCATTTCACCTTTTCGACATCTACATTTCCGTAAAGAGCGCAACGAGACGAAAAAAAAACGAATCCAAGCACGCCCTCCTAGCATGACTCCTTCCATTCCAAGGTCGCAGGGGCTCACCACTTGCTTTTGGAAGCAGCTCTCTCCTCACCCCACTACTGTCAGGTTTTTGTCCAAGAGACTTGAAATTTATTTTGAGGGTAGAGGGGGTAGGGACCATTGATTTACGTCAAACAATTTCTCTTGTAGAATTCCTAGTTTCCAAAATATGGGATTTTCAAAATTCGAGTGCTTTCAAAAAAACATAAAAAATAAAAAAGTTTTATTACAAAAACTAAAGGTTATAAAGGCCGTTCGTTTGAGCCATGGCACAACGTTCTACCATGTTTGGTTTTCAAACTATCACCAACTTTGCAAAACAAAAAAATTCAAAGAATTTTTGAAAAATATAATACATGGTCGTTAGGAAAGAGGACGTCAGCTCGAGTTCAACAACACCTCATTTGTCAACATCCGACCATGCGTTTGAGAGATATTAATTATTTCAATTTCGCGCGGCGGCCATGTTGGTTTGTTGGGCACAGGAGTGTCTAGTGGAGCAGAACCATCACCACTCCCCTACTGAAGATCGATCTCATGTATGCCACTTGATATTCGAGTACGGAAGCGTGTGAATTTTGGACACATTGATCTGGGTCTCGGTAGGTCTACTTAGTTTCTGCTCCTCCGCCTTCAGAGGAGTAACATGTGAATAACATTTGACAGAATCGCATCTTGAGATAAAACACAGTTTCTCCTGTAGCAATGGACTGTTCCTGTGACCCACATGGAAACTACGGTCATTGTTTTTTATTGCGAGACCAGTGTCAACTGAAAACATATTCCAAACCATTATGGGACATCAATGATTGAACCACATGACACATTTTAATGAGCACAGTCTTCCATTGGAGTAGATGACTTTCATGATTATCCCCTTAAAAATTACCAACTGGGTCAAAGACTTGGCAATAATTTATTTCTAATAAGTTTGCCTCGTTGCGTAGTGGTAACCATTCTTGGCTGTCACCGTGGAGGCCTAGGTTTGATTCCCGGCTCTGTCAAGAAATTTAATTATGTTCTGAGGTACACTGAGCCTCGTGAGGCAAATCTGAGAAGAGGTGGTTTCGATTCCCACCTTGGCCATTCTGTACGTGGTTTTCTATTGTTTCCCACTTCTACTGAAGGCGAAATGCCGGGATGGTTCCTAAATTAAGGCCTGGGCCACCTCCTTTGGATTCCTCATCTGAGTTACAACTACACACACTAATACAGCCATCCCAATAAAACAGGTTATCGGGGACAAAATCCACATACACCGAAGTACGCGGAGCTACGTAACCACGATGTCGCATAGTCCATAAATGAATCAACAACAAAGAATGAATATTGATACCAGCGTCTGTTTGAAAATCCAGTAATATGGAAGTCTCGTGCTGAGCAAATAATGACAAAGAGTAGGTGAGTGAGATATTTAGAAAGATAAAATAATAATTTGCGAGGCTGGTTTGGAAATGAAGTCCACATTGTGACACAGTAGTTTATGTATTGATGGAGTGCCTTGGTAATGTTTATAGCTGTGTACAGTAGTTACGAGCTGCCGCAGGTGGAACTGCAATGCCTGCCCTCAGCTCTCGCTGATGGATATATTGCCAACTCATCATTCCTCCCCGGAGGGAATTCCAAGCATGAACATTCCCCAAGTTTTTGGCCTCATAGCCTAATGGGTACAGACCTATATATCTCAGGGACTCCCCCAACTTATGAGGAGTGGCTTCTTGCAAGGAAGTCTCCACAATCGTGGTGGAAGAACGAGACCATAAAATGTTAGGACGTGAAATAAGTTTCCATCTCAACGAGAATCGTTCCCGCGAGACATGAAACAGTGGGTAGTTTCCTTGTGAGGTCTTCTCACCAGATGAACCGTGGAACCAATCCACTGATATTTGAGATTCCTCAGTAGATCAGTAATAGTGTGCTCGACTCATGGTCTCAAGTTCACGGGTTCAATTCTTGTTCGGAGGTCAAATTTTTTGAGGAGTTAAAGAAACTCATAGCACTCCAAATGGTATCTTAAAAGAACTTTCGTGTCAAATTTGGTGATTAAATGGGTAAATGTGATGGCTGGGAAGAAAATATTGGCATCATAACCATGCAACCTGATCCCTCCAGTAGCGTGCCTAAGTGTTAACGTTTAAATTAGCAAAGGGGTCCATCATATCACCGTGGAAGATAAACCAGATTGATATTGTAACTTTCAGTCGGTCAACACAGGATAATTCCCATTTCTGCGATATGCGAGAAAATAGCCTGAAATAAATTACATGTGATTAATATACAGTCTAATAGTCGTCCAGTTCCATTTTCATGAGAAACTTGAGGCAAAGTCCAGTTGCAGAACTCTTTCAATTCACTTGTGAATAAGGATCATTTTCATGAGAAACGTGAATTAAAATGATGCTTATTTACAAGTGTATTAAATGAGTTTTGCGACTTGACGACTTAATATTGTTTTGGATTATTAAAGAAGGATAAAACTAAGGGATGACATGTTTCCCTCGTCAAGCGAGCATCATCAGAACCAAATCTATAAGACAAATAGTTTTACAAACCTACAGTGACACCCACATACAGCAGTCCCTGCCCTCCTAACACATAAGATCCATCAGTAAATCTGTAGGTGTACTTGATAATAATGTTATTGATTTAAGGGGATTCACCACTAAAAAATACTTTTTTTGAAATACACAATAAAAATGGCTTAACTATTTTTAGCCTATTTTCAATTTTGAAAAAAATAGGCTTATGAGATCACCTTTTGTCCGTGTGTGTGTGTGTGTGAGGTGTGTGTGTGTCCCCCCTAATAACTTTTAAACGGATGGAGCGATTTCAATAAAACTCGGTAATTTCATAGCACTATTCCGGGCGACCCCGACCGTGCCCTTCAAATTTTGTTACGTCTCACCAATCCAACATGGCAGCTGTGCGAAATATTTCACCAGCATTCAATACCTCCGAAACTATTCCCGATATCACCCTGGAATTTATTACGGTGATAAAAGGAACTACTAGAAGTTCAGCTATGTGACTTTTGAAAAACAGGTAACTACAAAACCAACATGGCGGCCACGCGAATTTGCGACTTTTAAATAGACGTTTCTCGCGATTTAACCAACCAAACGCAATAAAACTTGGTACAGTATATGTTCATACACATTGTAATGCACCGACATCTAACTTCGTTCAATTCTTAACATAACCACAAGATGGCGAATGTGCGAAAAATTTCACCGGCATTCTATATCTCTGAAACTATTAGCGATATCACCCTGAAATTTTGTACGGAAATAAAGGGCACTACTGGAAGTTCATCTATAAGACTTTCAAAAACCGGTTAATTACAAAACGAACATGGTGGCCAAGCGAATTTGAAAATTTTAAGTAGACATTTCTCACGATTTAATGTTCCATACGCAATGAAATCTGGTACAGGAAATGTTTATACACATTGTAATGCACTGGCATCTAATTTACTTCAATTGTTTACATAACCTCAAGATGGCGGCTGTGCGATTTTAAAATTAAGTTTTTATATCTTGTGTCGTAATCATGCGATCGAAGTGAAAGTTTGAATAATGAACCTACGCAATAATTTTCCTTTAATGGTACATGACTCTATGGCCCATACATTTAACAATCCAACATGGCGACCATCCGAAATATTTAGACGGCTCTGAATATCTACGAATCTATTATAGCAATCAAACTGAGTTTTTTTTATGTTCATAGGGGCTATGAACATAAGTTCACCTATAGGACTTTCAATAACCTAGTGACGCGAAGTATAAATATTCACATGGACGTTTCTCGCAATTTAACCATCCGAGTGCAGTGAAACTTGGTGCAGTAAATCCTTATACGAATGTTAATCCACTGGCATCTAATTTATTTAAATTGTTTCCATAACCACAAGATGTCAGCTGTGCGAAATTTTAAAATCTCCTTGTTACTTCTTGTGTCCTAATCATGCGATTGAAGTTTGAATGCTACACGTACACAATAATCTTCATGTAACAGTACATAACTCTAGGACCTATATTCAAAATCCAACATGGCGACCATCCGAAATATTTAGTCGGTTCTCAATATCTACGAATCTATTACAGCAATCAAACTCAAATTTTGTTTGTTGATAGTGGGAGTTAACATAAGTGGGATATATGAAAATAGGCTGTATAGTTCTTCACGGAACTACTTGTTTTCTAGTGTGTAGTAGGCTAACAAAAAATACAAAAATATGAATTGGCCAAAAAGTTGTCACATGCAGGCTACAGCGAATAAAAACTGTTTTTCTTCACGTTTTTCAGACCATATTTCAAAGTGATATATCTAAGAAACTATCCAACATATTGCACTGCTCATGGTCTCATTTTGAAGATAATGATCTAATCTAAATATTTAGGTAGATTTATCATGGTAGCATTAGTGGTTTTCAAAACATCATAGAGTAAACTTTAGACTAAAAAAAAACGTGCATATATATGTAAAATTATGTTTCTAAGCAACATATTCACCTAAAAAATCTAATTCTACCTAAATATTTAGTAAAAGATCTACTGAATATGTGGTGAAAATATGAACTCTCTATATCAATTGGTTCTCAAGATATATCGATTTTTGTCTGAAAATTTGTCGCAATTCAAACTTTCGGAAAACTGAGTTTGAAAGTAAATGTATGTTCAACACTAATATTTCAAGTATATTTTTTAGTTTATGGTTGTGAAATAAATTTACACAATATATTAGGACAAAAGCTTGTATTATATATCAATATTAGGTCACATCATATCAGTGTTCAATAAAATATATATATATACAACGTAAAATAAAAAAAAGTCCTCTCGGCACGCCGGAAGGCGGAGGTAGATTTCACCGGACAAACTTGGGGAGAGGCGAAAATAGGCAGAATATGCAGGTTTTCGTAGAAAGATCAGATCACATTTATTGCGAGAAAGTATTTTATAATTGGAGATTAATTAACTTTGTTTTTCGTCATTTTTTGCATATTTTAAACATTTTATTGTCTTATGATGACAGTAACCTTCTTGTCATTTGGAGTCCCTTTTTAGCCTACTTTTCACATTTCGCAAAAATGAGGAAAAAGTAGAGTTATGAGATCGGGCAAATGTGTGTCTGTCTGACTGTCTGTCTGGCTGTGTGCGTGTCCCCCCCTATCAACTCCTAAACGGCTCCAGCAATCGAAACAAAATTTGGTAGGAGTAAAGATCTAAACCAGAATATCTCACAGCCATATTTGAAAATGATGTCAGTGCTACCAACTGCTGAAAAATCGCAATTGAAATTTGAACTCCATGTTGGATATCTTGGAAAGCATGAATGGGAGCTATTTCAAAATTGGCACACGAATAGATAATAATATTGCAGTTGAATTTCCAGGAGGCCATAAATGACAGTGTTGCTAAAATGATTAAAAGCCTGCTGATAGGTCCAAATTTTAAATTCATATAACTTCTACACTATCAATTGAATTTCAACCAAATTTCGTATGTGCTATGTGTACAAAAACAGTTATGACTGGTCGTATTCTTAAGAGCCACCAGGGTTGCTAACTGTTAATAAATGCTCTCAATTTTTTAAAATCCAAATACCCATATATGAGAAAGTATGCAAGCCGACAGCTTTAAACTATGCACACGTATAGTACCTGACATTCTATATTAATTTGGAGTAACTTATATACGTCAGTGCTACCAACATGATTCTAAGCCTGCTGAGATGTCCAATTTTAAATACATGTAACTTCTATACTATCATTTGGATATCAACCGAATATCGTGTGTGCTATGTGTACCATAACAGATATGACTATAGAGATTCTTAAGAGTAACCAGGGCTGCCAACTGTTAGTAAATACTGTCTATATTTGTTACCCTAATATCAATATATCAGAAATTATGCAAGCCAATAGCTCTAAACGTTGCACACGTATAGTACCTGGCATTCTAGATTAATTTGGAGTAACTAATATAGGGCTACGCCAGTGCTGCCAACATGATTCTAAGCCTGCTGATAGGTCCAATTTTAAAATGCATGTAACATCTATACTAACTAATGGATTTCATTCAAAATTGACACAACAATAGATCGTATTATTTCAGATTATTTCTGACCAATACATGTATGTCATTGTTGCAAACATGATTTTACGCGCGCTGTTAAATCCAATGTTTAACTGCAAGTAACGTCCATGCTATCCATTGGACTTCAACCAAATTTTGTGTTCTGTACCATAAGAGATGGAACTAAGAATATATTCAGTCACCAGGGCTGCCAACTGTAGTCTCTATTAGGCTACATTATGTCAGGTATACAGTATTTCGAACTAATTAGAAATTTCGATATTACCAACTTAATTTCGTCATTATTGTAGATAGATCCATATAGATTAATCAATGGCATAAATCTTAAACTTAAAGGAAAGTAGGCTCTTTAGTTCGTCACGGAACTTCTTGTTATACTTGTGGTCACACTGTCCTTATGCAAGGTTTCGACACTGATGTGTAACAATGTAACGGTCTGTTACTTCTTCACGCAAAATTATATCTCCCGCAGAGATTTTGGTTGGTTCCTCAGTTTAGGGGCTGCGACAACGCGGTCATGTAACCCCGTGTACTTTGGGTGAGTGTAGAATCTGTCTGATAAACGGTGTGAATTGTGATGGCTGTATTAGTCTGTAATTCAGGTAAGGAATGCAGACGGTCAATTTCAAGCAGTAGTTCCTAATGTTGCTACCAGATACTACCGTCAACGACACCTAGCTGTGAACTTGGCTACTATATGCCACCGCAACCAGCAACTCGCAACGAACGTTGGAACTTTCCCTCCAAAAGGAAAGCATACTGAGGGATTTTTAGCGCTCTTAGAAAATCCGACGACTTTGGCCGGCTTTGAAGCCGCGACCTTGGGCATAGAAGTTCAGCATGCTGCCAGTTACGTCACCGAAGCAGCTTCACACTTAGTCAGATGGAAATCTGAATCTGATCTCGAGTAAGTGTGTTGTCATGGCAACGTCTGATGGCTCATCCCTCATCAATTTAGTAGTGTTGCCATGACAACCACTGATAGCTGTTGGCATTTTCTTATAATTCCGAAATCATTTTTCTCATCCATTGGCGTAATGGTGGGTCATATCAAAAATTCCTTCAGACAAAAGTTTTAGGTAATTATTAGGGGAATATTGTCCTTTTTGTACGGTTCTGATATTGTGCCTATTAAGAGAGATTTGATTAATGTTTCCCAAAAAACTCACTTTTTCTCACCCCTTTGGTCAATGGTTGGTGCTATAAAAAAACTCTTCAAACATAAATGTTTGAGCTTTATCCGACACATAGTATGAACTTTGAACGAATTCGATATTTCACATATTAAGAGAGTTATAGCAATATTTCACTTTTTCGAAAAAAAAAACCCAATTTTCACCCCCTTCGACCGATTTAGCCCAGTAACGATCTCGACCAAGATTTTATAGGTATACATATTCGGTAAAGAAATCAAAGTGATTGGTGAAAAATATCGGCATTTATCGTGTCCACAAGAAACTGATAAACATATATATACATGAATTATATATAAACTTTTGAACTGACGGTGGTTTTGGGGTCTGGGGATGTGAAACGCGAAGATATGTCGAAATTTTCCGGAAGTCGAAACATGGTACCCATTGCAATAGTTAGCTTTCCAATGAAATCTACCTAACAGAGTTCGATCGTTGACGTTCAAAATTCACCGGCACCATGGGTTTTCCCCTCCGCTTCTATTTTCCTGTTTTCTTCCTCAAGCTGTGCATGTCTCAACTTCCTTCTGTACTCTGTGAACTTCATCTTTTTACGTTTCTATGCCAGTGCTAGTCTTTTATTGTCGAAGCGCTTGGCAATCTTGACAGCGTTTTTTCCAGGGCTAAGACCAATTGACATTTTTTGATCAGATATTGCTTGCCTATAGCCAGTATTATACTGGCATACAGCTTCGCACACCTGCATCTCTAGTTTTCTTCCAGATGAGAAGGTAATTTTGGGACATTTTGTCCAAATCACGCCTTGCAAAGCCTCGTTGGCGTTTGTGTTTTTCCGGAGACGCACCTGGAGAGTAACGCGTCACTAGCAAGACGCTGGTATAGTGGTAGAATTTTGGCAACCACTCTCTCAGTCAACGGGGTTTTCACATTATCCTTGTAAAGGCCAGGTATTTCACCTTTGGTAATGGCCCGGTTGTAAAAACACCATGATTCATTACCCTCCGGGCACTTTTGGTGATTCGGTTTATAGTCAGTAGAGGAGCAATGGGACAGAGTTGCAAGGACAGCATTTTTCATTTTTTTACGTCTCCTAAATTGCTTTGAATTGCATTTCTATAGTAGGTAGTCAGTTTGTTTATAATTCTCAATTTCAAACTACCACATGACTTCCCTCCCAAGGTTTTGCCTTTTCCGGGGTTTTCCGAAACAATTTTACGGAGGCCGGTTCCAAGGCCCTTGGCTACATGGTTCAAACATTCTTCCTTTTCAATTGGAGTTTCATACAGATTTAGATCTGTAAGGTGGCTAAACGTTTTAGAGTCACCATCTGACACTAATGTTGTATAACGGAACCCGTGTTCCTCCGAGCTTTTCCATATGCGCTCCGCAGCCTCAGTCTCCATAGACGGCGAAGACCCATCATAGTTTTTTTGGCAATTAGGATTGTGCCTTTCAAACCAAGCTTGAAATCTATCTATTCCTGAACCCAGCTTCTTTTTCATTTTATCACAAACCCTGCAGTATTTGGATAAAACTTCATAGTCCATTACTGACCGGTTATCACATCGATGCAACAACCGACGCCATTTTTAGCCTATTTTCAATTTTGAAAAAATAGGCTTATGAGATCACCTTTTGTCCGTGTGTGTGTGCGTGTGTGTGTGTGTGTGTGATTCGTGTGTGTGTCCCCCCCCCCTAATAAAATCTAAACGGCAGGAGCGATTTCAATGAAACTCGGAAATTTCATAGCACTACTCCGGGCGACCTCGACCGTGCCCTTCAAATTTTGTTACGACTCACTAGTCCAACATGGTGGCTGTGCGAAATATTTCACCAGCATTCAATATCTCCGAAACTATTACCGATAATACCCTGACATTTTCTATGGTGATAGAGGGAACTACTATAAGTTCACATATGTGACCTTTGAAAACCTGGTAACTACAAAACCAACATGGCGGCCAAGCGAATTTGCGACTTTTAAATAGACGTTTCTCGCGATTTGGCCAACCAAACGCAATGAAACTTGGTACAGTATATGTTTATATACATTTTAATGCACAGACATCTAACTTCGTTCAATTGTTTACATAATCACAAGATGGCGGATGTGCGAAATATTTCACCGGCATTCTATAACTCTGAAACTATTAGCCGTATCTCCCTAAAATTTTGTACGGAGATAAAGGGCACTACTGGAAGTCCATCTATAAGACTTTCAAAAACCTGTTAACTACAAAACGAACATGGCGGCCAAGCGAATTTGAAAATTTTATATAGACCTTTCTCGCGATTTAATGTTCCAAACGCACTGAAACCTGGTATAGTAAATATTTGTACACATTGTAATCCTCTGGTATCTAATTTAGTTCAATTGTTTTCATAACCTCAAAATGGCGGCAGTGCGAATTTTAAAATTAAGTTTTTATTTCTTGTGATGTAGTCATGCGATCGAAGTGAAAGTTTGAATAATGAACCTACGCAATAATTTTCCTTTAATGGTACATGACTCTATGGCCTATTAATTTAACAATCCAACATGGCGACCATCCGAAATATTAAGACGATACTGAATATCTACGAATCTATTTTAGCAATCAAACTGCATTTTTTAATGTTCATAGGGGCTATGAACTTAAGTTCACCTATAGGACTTTAAATAACCTGGTGATCACAATCCAACATGGCGGCGACGCGAATTATAAATATTCACATGGACGTTTCTCGCAATTTAACGATCCGCGTGCAGTGAAACTTGGTACAGTAAATACTTATACGAATGTTAATCCACTGGCATCTAATTTATTTCAATTGTTTCCATAACCTCAAGATGGCAGCTATGAAAAATTTTAAAATCTCCTTGTTACTTCTTGTGTCCTAAATATGCGATTGAAGTTTGAATACTACACGTTCACAATAATCTGCATGTAACAGTACATAACTCTAGGACCTACATATAAAAAATTCAACATGGCGACCATCCGAAATATTTAGTCGGTTCTCAATATCTACGAATCTATTACAGCAATGAAACTGAAATTGTGTATGTTGATAGTGGCAATTAACATAAGTAGGATATATGAAAATAGGCTGTATAGTTCTTCACGGAACTACTTGTTTGAGGTGAACCCTCGCTTCTGCCAGCTCCCATCGAAACTAACGGAAATGTTTATTGGGCCATGGTCATTGTTTGCTCTCAGGGAGATTATAATTGTGTTACTTCCACAGTTGGCAAAGGACATTTATTCATGTTTAGGTTGGCGGCAGTGACCTAGATAGGGAGTGAAGTTGCCATCATGGCTGAATGTGTTTGTGTTTCGGAGCAGCAGCTCCTTCGCATATCAAGTGTTGTGTCTTTTGTAACATGTACATTTTTGTAAATACAGTCCACTAGAGTTAATTCGTCATTTACATTTATCCCCTGATGTTTCATCTGGGGCACGTATGTCGCAGACAGACATATGTTTTGGTCCTACACGGGCCGGATTCCCGCTATATCAACTGACGCCATGTGGTCTCGACAAACGCTAAAACTGCTGTATTTAAGTGAACCAGTGCGAAATACGTATGTAGAGACAATACTAGTACATTATTGTGAACAATGCAGGCGCAATTGAAATTTATTTATCAATGTTTGTGAGTTCGATCTAACTTATTTTGAAAAGTGAGCATAGTGGCTGCCTTACGAAGCCACCATTGTGCTTTGGCTTCGTGTCGCCTCGGCTAGCATCGGTAAGCTTCGATACACGCGCCAGCTGCAGCGCTCGCCAGACTGCTTGATCCATGTTTACAACGCAGCTGTTGAATTACAAATTTACTACGTATTTGAATAAGTTAATTCATGCAGCGGGACTTGCAAAATTAATCATGATGAATTGTATATTCGTAAAAGCATATCCAGTATTGTGAACGTTTCGGTGTGCAGTTGAAAGCATCAATGGACGCATGTTTGAGGCCATCCGTGAGTTCTCGCGAGTTCCATTCAGTAGTGCAGCCTTCGATTCCTGACGGACACAGTTCCATTCAGTAGTGCAGCCTTCGATTCCTGACGGACACAGTTCCATTCAGCAGTGCAGCCTTCAATTCCTGACGGACGCAGTTCCATTCAGTAGTGCAGCCTTCGATTCCTGACGGACACAGTTCCATTCAGTAGTGCAGCCTTCGATTCCTGACGGACACAGTTCCATTCAGCAGTGCAGCCTTCAATTCCTGACGGACGCAGTTCCATTCAGTAGTGCAGCCTTCGATTCCTGACGGACACAGTTCCATTCAGCAGTGCAGCCTTCGATTCCCGACGTACGCAGTTCCATTCAGCAGTGCAGCCTTCGATTACTGACGGACGCAGTTCCATTCAGCAGTGCAGCCTTCGATTCCTGACGTACGCAGTTCCATTCAGCGGTGCAGCCTTCGATTCCTGACAGACGCAGTTCCATTCAGACGTCCTGACTTCGATATCCGACCGTTGGGTGACGACGCAGACTGAAAGAACCTATACACCAGATAAGTTAACAAAGGCATTTCATAGCAATTCCTTCCCATACTCAGCAATCCTTCCTGTGCATGAACCATTTTAAGCATGTCTACTGAACGTGAGATAAAGTCACTGACCAAGCGCAGAGGTGTTCTCCGAGCATCCCTCACGAGACTCCATACCCAAATTAATGAATTTAATAATGAGACTCCTGCTGAAGTATTAAATGTGAAGAATGAACGTTTATTAACTCTATTACCAGAATTTAATGAAATTCAAAGCAAATTGGAGGATTTGGATGACAAAAATCCTCATGAGCAGGTCCGGTGTGAATTCGAAGATGATTATGATGAACTTAGGGCTAAGCTACAACAGTTACTAAATACCCACTGCACACATGCCTCATCTGTCTCTAGCAACGGTAGAGAATCTACAAGTAGTAATACAGGTTCGTACAGTTTGCCCAAGATACGGTTACCAGAATTTTCAGGTGATGTTACACAATTCATGCATTTCCATGACCTGTTTGATTCATTAATACTGAAGAATCAGTCTTTGGGTAATGTTGAAAGGTTCCATTACTTAATGTCAGCACTGCGTGGCAATGCTCATCAACTCATTCAAAACATTCATCTTACTGCAGATAACTTTGAGCTAGCTTGGGAAACGGTCTGCAAGCGATACCGCAATTCAAAGGTAATAGTAAATGCACATATCAAATTACTGTTATCTCCAGATATCGTCCAAAGGGAATCATCTTCTAGTCTACGCACACTTTTGAATCGAGTACAGTCCAATTTAAAGGCTGTTGAGTCTTTGAATTTGAATATTCCCCTACATGAAATCATAATAGGTCAAATCATACTTGACAAGTTACCTGAAGCCACACGTAAGCAATGGGAAATGAGCAACAAATCCAAGGAACTATCTACACTTACGGAGTTGTTAGAATATCTTGAAAGGCGGGCTCAAACCCTTGAATTAATTGATTTTTCACCTACTAAGGGTCACAGTGATAAGATCAGCAGATTGTCTCAAGATAAAACTTCTAAGCATGGTTTCAAGCATGAGAAACAACCATTTACAAGTAGTTCATACATTGCAATTAACAATAATTGTGAAGCCTGTAAGGGGCAACATCCAATCTTCAGATGTGATAAATTTTTAGGTTATGATGTTAATCGTAGATACAACCTAGTTAAGCAGCATAAGCTTTGCTACAACTGTTTGCATGAATCACACGCTATAAGTTCTTGTCCTTCGAAGTCAACATGCAAAACTTGCAACGGTCGTCACAACTCACTGTTGCATTTTGATTCTGGGAATCAGCAATTCAATGCCAACTCGTCTAAACAGTCTCAGCAAGGAGCTATCAGCAGATGCTCAAACCCCGAGTCCAACCAGGCTCACAATGCTCAAGTTCGTGGTAACTCCTCCAGTTATTGCACCATGAAACTCAAACCACAAACTCAAGTTCTACTTTCTACAGCAGTAGTAAAGGTAAAGGATAGTGCTGGTAGGCTACACTTAGCTCGTTGCTTATTGGACAGTGGCAGTCAAAGCAATTTTGTAACCGAGAGTTTGGTTCAAAATTTGGGCTTAAGAAAGGTCAAGAATCTCACACCCATCGAAGGTATTTCTCAGTCCATGTCTGAAGCCAAGTATAGTGTGAGCATTGAAGTGCAATCTTCCATAAGCAACACACGTCACAATGTTGAATGTCTGGTCCTATCCAAAATTACTAGCGACATGCCTAGTCAGCAGGTACCCTATGAAGAGTGGGAGCTCCCTAATGATATTCAGTTAGCAGATCCGAGGTTTTATGCCCCAGCCAAGATAGACATGCTTCTCGGTGCTGATGTATTCTTTAGAATTCTACAGAGGGGACACAGGACGAGACCAGGGAAGTTTTCAGTCCTACAAAACACAGATTTTGGATGGATTGTGTCAGGTTCATATGAATCCACCTCGAGAAAGAGAAACAATGCAGCAGGAACGTTTTTCCTTCGTAATGATGTTCACCTTCATAACCAAGTACAACGATTTTGGGAGATCGAAGAACTTCACGAGCCAGTCAATTCGCAAGAAGAGATTGAATGTGAACAGCATTTTTCTGATCATGTGACACGAGATGCATCTGGGAAATACATAGTCAGACTACCATTTAAGCAGGATCCAAGTATATTAGGCAATTCTTTACAAACAGCTACTAGCAGATTTCAATACCTTGAGCGTAGGCTTAACAATGATACGCAACTGAAGGTAGATTATGACCAGTTTCTCACTGAATACCAGGAACTAGGTCACATGGATATTGTTAATTCTAGTATGGCAACATCGGTAGCATACTACATGCCGCACCATCCGGTATTCAAGAAATCCAGCACTACTACAAAAACTAGAGTTGTCTTCGACGCTTCTTGTAAATCGAGGTCAGGAAAGTCACTTAATGATATTTTAATGACGGGTCCTACTATTCAACAAGATTTATGTTCGATTGTCGCTAGATTTAGAACTCACGTCATAGGCTTTACAGCTGACATCGAGAAGATGTACAGACAAGTTAAGGTTGATTCCAGAGACAGCAGCCTTCAACGCATCCTTTGGAGAGCTTCTCCTAATGAGCCTATCAAGCAGTACCAACTTCAGACGGTCACATATGGCCCATCATCAGCTCCATTTCTAGCAATAAGATGTTTAAGGCAATTGGCATATGATGAGGGACAACAGTATCCGCAGGCAGCATCTGTCCTTCTTCGTGATTTTTATGTAGACGACTGCATTTCAGGAACAAGTAAGGTTGACAATGCATTACTCCTACAACGTGAACTGATCCAATTGTTATCCAAGGGAGGCTTCAAGCTCCGCAAGTGGTGCTCTAACCATCCAGCATTGTTAGAGGCGGTTCCAAAAGACTGCAGAGAAACGCAGCTTCCCCTTCAGATTGATTCTGGAGAAAATATAAAGACTTTAGGTCTACTTTGGCATCCAGCGACAGACAAACTACAGATATCCAGTGGTGTGCAGAAAGAACAAGGAAGTGGATCTCCAGTGACCAAACGCAAGGTGTTATCGATTGTGTCGTCAATTTATGACCCTATTGGGCTAATCAGTTCTATTGTCATCGCATTCAAGATGTTTCTGCAGCAACTATGGCAAGAGAAGATAGGATGGGATGATGAACTTCCAACGGAACTTCTTACAAGATGGCGTACTCTGCATTCTCAAATACCCTTGATTGACAATATATATATTAACAGATTTGTGCTTCAAGAAAATTGTACTCAGGTGCAGTTGCATGGCTTCGCTGATGCATCCTTGAAGGGCTACGGTGCATGTTTATTCCTACGCTCGTCAACAGATCAAGGTCACGTAATAACACATTTCCTGTGCTCCAAGTCCAGAGTGGCTCCACTGAAACAGATCACGCTACCCAGACTAGAGTTGTGTGCAGCAGTACTATTGTCACAAGTGGTTAAAAAGATGTGTCATGTTCTCAATATTGAATTCCATAGTATTCATCTGTGGACAGACTCAAAGATTGTTCTCGCATGGTTAGCAGGTGAACCGTCAAAATGGAAAACTTTTGTTGCGCACCGTGTGGCTGAAGTGCAAAGCAATACTTCAGTCAAGGATTGGAAGCACGTAGCATCAGAAGACAATCCTGCAGATCTGATTTCTCGAGGAACTGATCCTACAAACCTTTTAAATAATCATCTTTGGTGGCATGGCCCTGAATGGCTACAGTGTTCGGAACGGAACTGGCCCACTTCCAGTGAACAACCTGAATCAGAGATTCCTGAGCAACGCAAGATAGTGCTTAGTTGTTCAGTCCACTCTAATCCTGCAGACGTGCTCACAAGATTTTTTTCCCATCTCAAGCTACAAAGAGTGTTAGCATACTGTTTAAGATTCGTGCACAACACTAAACACAAACCTTCAGAACGGAAACATGGTCCATTAACAATAGAAGGGTTGCAGCAAACTAACATGACATGTGTTAGACTAGTCCAGTCAATAGCATTCCGCGAGGAAATAGCTGATCTTTTGAAACACAATGCAGTGTCAAGACGTAGCAAACTTCAAAGTTTAGTACCATTTTTAGACAAGGATCAAATCTTGAGAGTTGGAGGAAGACTAGAGAACTCCAATCAAGACTACGATTTCAAGCATCAGATGATTTTGCCCGCTAAACATCAGTTTACTGATTTAATAATCAAGAGGGAACATGAAAGACTCCTACATTCAGGAAACCAGTTGACTTTAGCATCCATCAGACAGTGCTACTGGATCATCAATGGAAAGTCGGTGGTTCGAAGAGTTATTAACACTTGTACAAAATGCTTCAGGTTCAAAGCCAAAACTACACAGCAAGTAATGGGACAGTTGCCCTCAGTTCGTGTGTCTCAAGCAAGACCATTCCGCAACACCGGCACAGACTTCACGGGCCCTTTCTACTTGAAGATCGGCAATCCACGTAGCAAGACCATTGTCAAGGGTTACATATGCATTTTCATATGTATGTGCACCAAGGCCATTCATTTAGAAATAGTTTCCGACCTAACCACTCAAGCTTTCCTCGCAGCACTCAGGAGATTCATCGCAAGAAGAGGATTATGCAGCAACATGTACTCCAACAATGGTACAAATTTCCAAGGTGCTAGTAGAGAGCTCAAGGAGCTCAAGAAATTGTTCACTCAGGAACGGACTAGAGAGGAGATCAGTAACTTCGCCAGTAGTTGTGGAGTTAAGTGGCATTTCATACCTCCTCATGCCCCTAATTTTGGAGGGCTTTGGGAGGCCGGAGTAAAATCCCTCAAACATCATCTAAGAAGAGTTCTCGGAACACTTCATTTCACATATGAAGAATTGGCTACATTAACTGCGCAAATTGAGGCTTGCTTAAACTCACGTCCCCTTCTAACCCTGTCAAATGACCCTTCTGATGCATCTACCTTGACACCAGGTCACTTCCTTATAGGCGAACCCCTCACGACTCTTCCCGAACCCGATTTAACATTATGTAAACGGCCTTTGTTAACTAGATATAAGGTTCTGCAACAAAGACTCCAATCCTTTTGGAAGAGATGGTCATTAGATTACCTCACCCATCTGCAACAGCGCAGCAAATGGACGACCTCCTCCAGCAACATATCACCAGGTACTGTGGTGCTGATACGGGAAGACAATATTCCCCCACTCCAGTGGCCCCTTGGTGATATCACAGAAGTGCATGGTGGTAAAGACAATGTGGTAAGAGTGGTTTCAGTGAAGTGCAAAAGTGGTATTTTTAAACGACCAGTTTCCAAGGTAGCTCCGCTACCAATTGAGCAGACACATAATTTTGACTGTTAATATGTCAGTGTTTTAAGTTAGTGAATATTTTAGTGTTTTATGTCCTTGTCATTGGAACATTTCAGTGTTTCCATTTCAGATTATTGAAATCCATGTATTTCAAGGTGGGGAGTATGTTTGCTCTCAGGGAGATTATAATTGTGTTACTTCCACAGTTGGCAAAGGACATTTATTCATGTTTAGGTTGGCGGCAGTGACCTAGATAGGGAGTGAAGTTGCCATCATGGCTGAATGTGTTTGTGTTTCGGAGCAGCAGCTCCTTCGCATATCAAGTGTTGTGTCTTTTGTAACATGTACATTTTTGTAAATACAGTCCACTAGAGTTAATTCGTCATTTACATTTATCCCCTGATGTTTCATCTGGGGCACGTATGTCGCAGACAGACAGTCATCTACATCAGTATTGTTTATAATAAAATAAGCTTTTCTTACTTCTGTCCTTGCTTTTTCCAAGGATTCGTTTGCCGTCTTGATGTAGCCTATTGTTTTTCCATTTGTCTCATATGTTGATAATATGCGTTACAGCTCATAGGCTCATATTCATTGACATACTGAATGCCTCTAATCCCCTATGGCCTTTTCCTAAGCTACTAAAGGTTTGTACAACCATTCGGTTTACATCGTACGATAAGCGTGAAGTCGCGCCCTCATGTTCGACTGTTTTGTTAGACGTTTCAAAATTATTTTTGTAATCGCATTCTTGACACCATATATTAAAAACATGTGCATATCCCTTTGAAAGCATTTGAATTTGAAGGTTCCCTGCACACTCAGGACAAGGAAATGTTTCCATAAAATTTGATGGTTTGTTTCCATCTACCAAAATATAGTTAGGCGCATTATCGTCAAATGTGACTTCTGTGTTATAGCTATTGTAAAGCGCGAAGCCTGTAGGTTTATCGGGAACTTCGTTCTCATTATTAGAACATGAGGTTCCTGGTTCAGATGTACTTTGTACAGTAACATAATCATTGGGTAGTAACTAGTAACATAACCCCACTTTCATCATTGATACCTGTGTCTGTATCAATACAAGACTTGCAGGTTGCACCTCATACCGCTTTGCAATATTGACCTTATTTCTTCTAGCAACATTTTTTCTTGTATTCTTGACTCTTCCCATATTTTATGGCATAAAACTGAACTAAACTTTACTCAAAACAAACAACCTGAAACTCAACAGCAGAATGACAGATGACAGAACACAAGTTGTTTTGTTTGTATTCTATTACTACTTCTTCTTCTTTACCAAAGAGTATCTAATGAAAATAAAACAGTACAATTATTGAATATGTGTATACAAGATCTAAATATGTGGTTCACATATTTATAATGAAAATATATCAAAGAAATAAATATTATGATGTTTGTTAGCAAAAAATAAGGAATCTAGTAAAAATGTGAAATTTTAGCCATTGACGCGTATGCAAACAATGATATTTTTTTCATACTTAGGGTACTATATTCTTGTTCAGTAGGTTCCAAATGACAAAATAAGACAAAAAAAATTCATGATTTTTCACTATTTTCAGTGGTGAATCCCCTTAACGTTCCTTTTAATTATTGCAGATTTTAGAGACGATGGGGTGCCAGAATTTTGTGGAAACTCATTGTATTTATGTGAGTTGATAAAATTTAAATTCCACTCCAATATGTAAAGTTTGTTACAATTCAATTGCTGTACTATCAATTTTTTAAAATAATGAATGCAATTTAGAACGTGCCGGAGATGTGACTATCCAACACAGTTTTATGCTACCACATATAAAATTGCTCTTCATGTGTAGTTTTAGCACAATTAATAATAATAATAGTAATTGTATGGCCTCAGCTGCCGTAGCGTAAATCATTTAAGTTGAGCCATCGAGGCGATCTACTATCCAACTCGGGCTTTCGGTTTAATACTGCCATCTGGTAAGGGAAACCAGAACTCTACTAGGAGACATGTGGGTGAGATGAAACTATTCGGGCCTTTATATAATACGGTATCCTGAAACTTGTTTCAACCGTTGTCAGATGTCTGGAAGTCGCAGCATATTGTAAGCTACCTGTGAGGGTGGCCCGTACAAAGAATTAACCTAAGGGATGAAATTAGTCTAATTAGGGGGCGAGCTTGGCAATTGCTGTAAGAGGAATGGATTATTTAGTGATTTGCGATCGTCAGTACGATCTGCAAGGAGAACTCCCCAATTTACTGTTTGACAGGGTAGTTCCGGGTGAGGGGGTGTTTGGAAAGGTAATTTAATTACTACTCTGTGCGCGCTAGCGATACCCAGCGGTCTAAAGCATGTCGTACGCAGGCGAGCTGATAGCCTGCTTGTGTCAGCGCTGTGTGGTAACACTCGGCTGACGTCACGAAACAATTAAACAGTAGACAGTGAAGCTAATTCTAGATCCTACCTGATGGGGAAGCTAATTAAATAAAGGATAAGACCAGTGGCTTCTATTACTTTTAAATTTAATGTGTACCTCGATTTTGAGGTACGCTTGCAAATAGCAGTTCAAATAATAAAGATAAAGAATTATTACAGTCCAAGCACAGGGGGATGTGAGTGTAGTGTGATGGTGAGTGTAGTGATCGCTTGAGTCACTTACCCTTTCAGCCAACAGCAGCGCTTCGTCACGTCGGTAGCACTAAGGCAGACTGATTGATCCTGGGTGCATGACCTCCGGGGTCCTTATAGGTTTCTTGTGCTACGTCTGCGGAATTCGTACATTCCTCCCAAGTCATAGTCCTTTCTAGGGTCGTTGACTGGGACACGAGGCTACTTGTGCTCATGTAGGTGCTAACTTATTAGTCTCATAATTTTGTAATTGTAATTTGTAGGTTTTTAAAGTAATTGTTTGGAATTTGGATTTGTCGGAGATTTTATTTAGGGGATGGGGGTAGCGTACCCTAGGGGTACAACAATATCATGAACAGTGCCACCTTTGTTCATGCCAATGACGAAGCGCCCTACGGCTTAAAGTGTTGCGTCGTGTATGAATACGCTTCCTTCGGAGTGTTTCCTTTTGTCTGGGGAAAAGCTCCAAGCTCATATCTGGTTATAGGACTTCTTATGTCCACCGTACCAACAATTCCTTCACAGGAGCAGCACAGTGCTAGATGGCGTAGTCATTAAAGACAAAGGGAGGATGCACTTTCAAATGCGCCTGTCCCTGCTCAGTGCTCAAAGATGTTCCAAACACATCCATCAATTGCCTTGCATGTCCGATCTTTTTGGTCTATTTATGAGACGGAAATTTTTGACGAAGCTAATTCTTCGAGATTTGTATGCATGCAATGGACAAGAGATATATTTATACGCATCAACTTACTAGAAAGCAGACTATTTGAGTATCTTGTTAATAGCAGGGACTGAGAAAAGTGTAGCACAGCACAGGGAACCTACTGTATTTCTGCTTGTGGCAAGGTAGGGCTAATTTCCTGATTTCTTTTTTTGTTGTTATCCGAAAAATTGCACACGCTACAAATACGAGGGGACAGGTTACATGAAAATCAAATTCTACTGCAATTATGAGAAAACGTCAGTTCTCAATAAACTATAGTCGAGGCATACCAGTCCGAAACACAACATTGGCATTCTTAATACTTTATGAATACCACAACATATATTTATGGTCCAGTATATTAGTTCATCATGGTTCCGATTTATTCCAGCACAGTGTGCTCATAAAGTTCAATAGGTCACGCGTTGGAGCGATTTAAGTTTACGTATATATTACACTTATGCAATCTATAACTAATGAGCACAATTATTGAGAATCACGCACCGTATCAATGTCAAGTTTCACTACGATAGCCACAATCGTTAAATCGAGCACCACGGCCTCGCGGGCAGCTGCTGCAAATTTGGAGATCGTAGGTTTGAATCCCCACGCTGACAGCGGCTATCCTGAGTGTGGCTTTTCCACATTCCCTCTACTAAAGTAGAGTCTAGGCAAATAACGGAATAGAACCTTAATTCAAGTCGCGGGGTACCTACCTTATCCCTATTCCTAATACAGTTACACACACTCCTACAGTCATCATCTAAATACAAGATATCGAACAACTTCAACACCTACCCAACTAAATTGGGCTGATGACCAAGATATCCCAAGCCCCTAAATGAATTAACAACAACTCAATAGGTTCAATAAGTTATAAGCAAGAGCAATAAAATAAGAAAACATCGTGCATACTATCTATAGGCTCTTGTGGTGGGTGTCCAGTTTGTTATCGAGACTTACAGGATGGAGCCACGTCGTGTGTCGGTGATTGTTTCCCGACGTTTCGGCTGTCATTGCAGCAGCCTTAATCATGGGTACGTGTTTGTGTCTATACTCTTAACAGGTGATTGACAATCACCGACACATGAAGTGGCTCCTTCATGAAAGTCTCGATAAAGAACGAGTCTATTTGACTCATAGTAATAGTTCATCGGAGGGAGAAATTACGCCCAGTGAAATGTTCCGGAAACTTTCAAGACGACGAAATTCATGGACTCTAGAATATTCAGCGTTCCACTTTAAGTCGTTTGCTTACCGGCATCGATTTAGTAAGATTCACTACCACATTTGCTGCCATGCAACAACTGCCCCAGTTGTTCGCGTAAGAATTAGTTCTCCGATGTGAGGACTTCGTCTCACGGTTGAGATATCACGTTCTTGATCATCAAACTCTCAGAGATTGAACAATTACCTCCCAAATTATAGCAATTCGTTATTTGATTTATTTATGTTCTCTGTGTTGTTGTAGTCTCATTTATGGGATTGCGATATCGTGGTCATCAGGCCCTTTTACTTGGGTGTGGATATATTTTGTATGATGTTGTGGTTCAACAGTGTGTATTTGTAATTTGGTGGTAGAATTTGGGAGTTGGTAGCCGTGACATTAAGTTACGTACCATCCCAGCTTTTGTTTGAAATGCAAGTGTAAAAACCATAGAAATCCACTGCTAGAATGGATGAAGTAGAAGTTTTGCCTCATGAGCTCTCATGCCATATTACACATGGCAGAACTGAGAATTGAACTTAGGACATTTGTTACCCGAGTCTCAATATTTATCCCGAGATTAGAGAATGCAGCATAATTACTGTGTTTTGAGGTAATTATTTAGGAGTGCTTTCAATTCAAGGCACCTTGAGCATATCCCTGATCGATGTGTAGTGCGACTAAAAACAAAATAATTCTACCTCTCCTACTTCCAAGAATCTTGCTCCAGATTCAAATGCAGGGATGTTCCTAGAAACTCTCACGCCTTACAAGTCATTTATGGTAACCAAATTTCACTGACAGTTTTACACTAACTGACCCAAAATGTCTGTAAAGATATTGGCTGAGTTACCAGTCCGTTCCAAAGAACATGTGATACGACTTTCATTCGCTTTCCAGGAATGGTCTCAAGGCGGCTTCCTCGGCGAAGCTTCCGCAAGTCTTCTGGGAATTGCGTTTGATGTGGGCTAAGATAATACCAGCATGAGGACGTATTGATTGCTTATTTCCCCTCGTTTTTCTCAAGGGAGGAAGAGGTAAGTACGTGGGGGAATGGCAGAGAGGTTGGACCATAATTTAGCCGGTGTTAAGGTAGATGAAAATTACAAGCAACCCAATTCCTTTGTATTGGCTATTAAGACGCCCGAGTTGAAGGGTTCAATCTCAGGCCATGGCTATTTTCCGTTGCAATGCTGAGGGTGTTTTCTCTCTTAGTTATCGTCTCGGAGCATCTATTCCATCCCTTACTCCCACCTCGTTGTTCGGTTGGAAGTATTATTGGCTGTTACCGCGGAGACCCGGGCTCGATTCCCGGCTTTGCCAAGAAATGTAATTCTGGTCTGAGGGCCTGAATGGGGTACACTCAGCCTCGTTAGCCTAAACTGAGAAGATGTGGGTTTGATTTCCACGTCAACCATCATGGAAATGGTTTTCCGTGGATTCTCACTTCTACTCCAGGCAAATGTCAGGATGGTAGCCTATCTAACGGATTGCCACGTCCGCTTCCTACCACATTCTTACCTTGAATACAAATTTGCACATTATTACAGACATCACAGTGACACAGGTTATCAGACAAATTCTACACACACACATGTACACGGTGCTACATGACCACGATGTTGCAGAAACCCTAAGTGCATAAAAATAACATCAACAATGACGACAACAAAGTTAGGCACACATTACAATAATTTGTTAAAGATTCAACAAGTAAAGGAGGCAGATATTTAAGACGCGCCAAGGCCCTAAATTAAGTAACACTAACAACAACTGAACGTACCTCTAACACTTCTAACTCAGTATGTAATCAAAGAGAGATAGTGTATGGTGAACATGAACATCCACAGCCTGCGTCCAGTCTCCGACCGGGTCAGGAATGGAATGAATGAAGCCCCCATCTAGCGGCGAGTATATGGACTGTGCCGGCTGCCGAGGCCTGACGCACTCCTCTGGGGCAATGATTAAATGAATGACAGATGAAATGAAATGATAGTGGAGAGTGTTGCTGGAATGAAATGTTGACAGGGAAAACCGGAGTACCCGTAGAAAAACCTGCCTGCCTCCGTTTTGTCCAGCACATATCTCACAAGGAGTGACCGGGATTTGAACCACGGACCCAGCGGTGAGAGGCCGGCGTGCTGCCGCCTAAGCCAATAAATTTAATTGCAGTCGATTGGCAAAATATATTATCAGTTGGTTCTTTACAAATCTTTACTATACTCCAAAACTTATTTTGTCCCATTTTTGCATCGGTTGATGTATTAACGTCCACGATCGTCGCCACACAAAGTACATACGCACTCCTTGGTTACTTCATGGAAATGTGTCGTCGCACATTGCTTGTGGTGGTATTCATGAACAGCTAAACTTGTGATGGCATGTCTTAATTCTTGGTTCGCCTCCGTCCAGTGTCGGTCTCACATGGCGTCTGTACAATACAATTCAAGCCAAATACCCACCCTTTTGTAGCCTATTTTCATTTATGAAACAAGAAGTTCCGTGACGAACTAAAGAGCCTACTTTTCTTAAAATTTAAGATTCATGCCAATGATTAATCTATATGGATCTATCTAGAATAATGACGAAATTAAGTTGGTAATATCGACATTTCTAATTAGTTCGAAATACTGTATACCTGGCATAATGTAGCCTAATAGAGAACTACAGTTGGCAGCCCTGGTGACTGAATATATTCTTAGTTCCATCTCTTAAGGTACAGAATACAAAATTTGGTTGAAGTCCAATGGATAGCATGGACGTTACATGCAGTTAAACATTGGATCTAACAGCGCGCGTAAAATCATGTCGGCAACAATGACATACATGTATTGGTCAGAAATAATCTGAAATAATGTGATCTATTGTTGTGTCAATTTTGAATGAAATCCATTAGGTAGTATAGAAGTTACATGCATTTTAAAATTGGACCTATCAGCAGGCTTAGAATCATGTTGGCAGCACTGGCGTAGGCCTATATTAGTTACTCCAAATTAATCTAGAATGCCAGGTACTATACGTGTGCAAAGTTTAGAGCTATTGGCTTGCATACTTTCAGATATATTGATATTAGGGTAACAAAAATAGAGACACCTTTTTTTAAACAGTTGGCAGCCCTGGTTACTCTTAAGAATCGGCATAGTCATATCTGTTATGGTACACATAGCACACACGAAATTTGGTTGAAATCGAAATGATAGAATAGAAGTTACATGTATTTAAAGTTGGGCCTCTCAGCAGGCTTAGAATCATGTTGGTAGAACTGACGTATATAAGTTACTCGAAATTAATATAGAATATCAGGTACTATACGTGTGCATAGTTTAAAGCTGCCGGCTTGCATACTTTCTGATATATGGGTATTTGGATAACAAAATTGAGAGCATTTATTGACAGTTGGCAGCCATGGAGGCTCTTAAGAATACGCTCAGTCGTATCTGTTTATGCACACATTGCATGTACGAAATTTGGTTGAATTCCAATCGATAGTTTAGAAGTTATATGCATTAAAAAAATGGACTTATCAGCAGGCTTATAATCATTTTTGCAACTCTGCCATGTATGGCATCCTGGAAATTAAACCGCAATATTATTATCTTTACGTGTGTCAATTTTGAAATAGCTCCCATTTATACCTTCGAAGATATTCAACATGGAGCTCAAATTTCAATTGCGATTTTTCAGCAGTTGGTAGCATTGACATTAGTTTCAAATATGGCCGTGAGATATTCAGGTATAGATCTTTACTCCTACCAAATTTTGTTTCAATTTCTCCAGCCGTTTAGGAGTTGATAAGAGGGGACACACACACAGCCAGACAGACAGACAGACAGACAGACAGACAGACAGAAGGACAGACAGACAGACACACATTTGCCCGATCTCATAAGTCCTCATTTTTGCAAAATGTGAAAAGTAGGCTAAAAATAGGCTTATGGGATAACCTTTTGTCCGTGTGTGTGTGTGTGCGCGCGTCCCTGATAAAACCTAAACGACTGGTGTGACTTCAATGAAACTTGGTAAGGTCATAGTACTATTTTTTCCGACCCCGACCATGCCCGTCAAATTTTATTATTTCTCAACAATCAAAATTGCGGCTATTGCGAAATATTTCACCGACATTCTATATCTCTAAAACTATTTCTGATCACCCTAAAATTATGTGCGGTGATAAAGGGCACTACTAAGTGTTCAGCTATGTGACTTTTAAATACCTGTTAAGTAAAAACGAACATGGCGGCCAAGTGAAGTTGAAACATTTAAATATACCTTTCTCGCGATTTAACCATCCGAGCGCAGTGAAACTTGGCACAGCGAATGGCTATATACATTGTAATGCACTGCCATCTAATTTAGTTCAATTTTTCACATAATATCAAGATGGTGGCGTGCGCAATTTTAAAATTAAGTTTTTATTTCTTGTGTCCTAATCACGTTTTCGAAGTCAACGTATTAATAATGAACCTATGCAATAATCGTCATGTAATAGTACTTAACTCTATGACTTACATAATTATATTAAAGTCCAACATGAAGACCATCCGAAATATTTAGACGGTTCTCAATACCGTATCTACTTATCTATGACAGCAATTAAACTGAAATTTTGTATGTTGATGAAGGCTATTAACATAAGTTCACCTATGAGACTTTCAATGACCTGGTGAAGACAAATCCAACATGGCGGTGACGCGAAATTTAAATATTTAAATGGAAGGCTCTCGCGAATTAACCATCCGAGCGCAGTGAAACTTGGTACGGTAAACGCTTATACAAATTTTAATCCACTGACATCTAATTTATTTCAAGTGTTTTCATAACCACAAAATGGTGGCAGTGCGACATTTTAAAATCTATTTTTTTGATGTGTTACATCTTTCCCCTTGGTTGCTGGATATTTTTATGGGAGTGATTTTGAAAAATAGGAAGGAAGTGTTTTTATTTCTTACTACCCCCAGTAGTTTTTAAGAGTTCTACACCCTCCTCCACATTCCTCCACACTAGATGGTAGCTTGACTCAAAAAACAATAATGATAAATCATAGCGGCATTCAGTTGTATACATGCACTTTATGTGGAACAACGTTTAATTTCATATAGGCATTCATTTGCATGTTGCACATGGAAAGCGACTTTTACCTCAAAAATTATTATTTCACCCACTATTAGGGGTAGGTTTTATTAGCCTACTTTTCACATTTTGCAAAAATGAGGAAAAAGTAGTCTTATGAGATCGGGCAAATGTGTGTCTGTCTGTCTGTCTGTCTGTCCTTCTGTCTGTCTGTCTGGCTGTGTGTGTGTGTCCCCCTATCAACTCCTAAACGGCTGCAGCAATCAAAACCAAATTTAGTATGAGTAAAGATGTGCACCGGAATAGCTCACGTCCATATTTGAAAATGATGTCAGTGCTACCAACTGCTGAAAAAACGCACTAAAAATTTGAGCTCCATGTTGGATATCCTGCAAGGTATGCATAGGAGCTATTCCAAAATTGGCACACATGTAGATAATACTATTTCAGTTTAATTTCCAGGAGGCCAACCATGACAGTGTTGCCAAAATAATTTTAAGCCTTCTGATAGGTCCAATGTTTAAATGCATATAACTTCTACACTATCAACTGGATTTCAACCAAATTTTGTATGTAATATCTGTACATAAACAGATATGACTGAGCGTATTCTTAAGAGCCACCAGGGCTGCCAACTGTTAATAATTGCTCTCTCTATTATTTTTTATCCAAATACCAATATATCAGAATGTGTGCAAGCCGACAGCTTTAAACTATGCACACGTATAGTACCTGACATGTTTGATTAATTTTGGAGTAACTTATATACGTCAGTTCTACCAACATGATTCTAAGCCTGCTGATAGGGCCAATTTTTAAATACATGTAACTTCTATACTATCAGTAGGATTTCATCCAAATTTCGCATGTGCTATGTGTAACATATCAGATATGACTATAAGTATTCTTCAGTGCAATCAGGGCTGCCAACTGTTAATAAATGCTGTCTATATTTTTACCCTAATATCAATATATCAGAAAGTATGCAAGCCAACAGCTCTATACTTTGCACACGTATAGCACCTGACATTCTAGATTAATTTGGAGTAATTAATACAAGGCAGTGCTGACAACATGATTCTATGCCTGCTGATATGTCCAATTTTAAAATACATGTAACTTCTATACTAACAAATGGATTTCTTCCAAAATTGGCACAACAAGATATCATAATATTTCAGATTATTTCTGACCAGCACACGCATGGTATTGTTGGCAACATGCTTTTACGCGTGCTGATAGATCCAGTGTCTAACTGCAAGTAACGTCCATTGGACTTCAACCAAATTTTGTATTCTGTACCTTAAGAGATGGAACTAAGAATATATTCAGTCACCAGGGCTGCCAACTGTAGTGCTCTATTAGGCTACATTATACCAGGTATATTTTGAATTAATTAGATATTTCGATATTACCAACTTAATTTCGTCATTATTCTAGATAGGTTCATATTCTGTAGAATAATCATTGGCATGAAAAGTAGGCTGTATAGTTCTTAACGGAACTTCTTGTTTTTGGGATCAAATATGTTATCCATTGGAAAGGGGGTATCAGCCCGAGTTCAATGACACCTCATTCATTAAAATCCGACCGTGCGTTCGAGAGATATCGCGTCGCCGCCATCTTGTGTGGAGGAACGTGGAGGTGGAGGATTTAGAACTCTCACAGACACACTACTATACGCCCTCTTACAAAAAAAGCCATGAGTGGGCATGCGGAAAAACAAAAAAACAAAACTCTAGGCCCTCCTCCACATTCCTCCACACAAGATGACAGAGGCTTTAGGTTAGGCTAGGTTAAGTTATGCTACGGTCGCCATTTGGGAAATGTTGATTACCCCTCGTAGGTTAGGTAAGGTTAAGTTAACATTCTGCCGCCATTTTGTTAGGTTAGGCTAGGTTAAGTTAAGCTATGGCCGCCATCTTGTTAGGTTAGGCTAAGTTAAGCTACGGCCGCCATCTTGACGGTAGAGCGGTGGCGGTGGTCACAGAACCGCCCATAACACACTACTGCACAGTTTTTGTCCTAGGGACCTGAAATTTATTTTTGGCGTAGAGGGGGTAAAGACCTTTGATTTACGTTAAACAAACTTTTTTGTAAAATTCATAGTTCCCAAAATATAGACAATTTTGAAAATTGGACATTTTTGGAAAAATTGAAAAATTTAAGTTTTGTTCTAACGATTCAAGACATGAAAGCCGTTGGTTTGAGTCTGTATATGACTTTTTAGGATGATTAGTTTTCAAAATATCGCCTACTTTCCAAATTGAACTTTTTTGGATTTTGTCCCAGAGACCTGGGACTTGGTTCATGGGTAGTGGGGGTAAATACCTGTCATTTATGTCAAACACACTTTTTCTTGTAAAATTCCTAGTTTCCAAAATATAGCCCGTTTTAAAATGAACATTTTTGGAAAAAATGTCAAAAAATCCATATTTTGTTCTAACGATTAAGGATATAAAAACCAATGGTTTGAGTCTATATATGACTTTATAGGATGATAAGTTTTCAAAATATGGCCTACTTTCCAAATATTGTTTTGGAAAAATTTGAAGAATATTATATTTTTGACTGAGAGTGGGATAGACGTAGGTGTTGGAGTTAGCATATCATTTGATATGATTTTTAGTCTAAACATATAGCCTACTTCCCCAATTTACCTTTTTTGAAAAATTTGAAAAATATATAACGTTTTTGACTAGGCGTTGAATGGAGTTGAGAGACAATCATTAACTTTAGAGTACTTAGGATTCTTGGAACTTTAGTGTGTTGTTGTTGCTTACATACATGGCGGTAAGCATTATGCTACCATAAAAGGGGCGGAGATACTTCCCAAGACGAAGAGAAAAATCCTCTAAATACATAGACAAAAATACCTTGTCAAATAAGCCATTACAAATAAGGTATTAACGTAAACCACCAAAAATAAGCCACCAACATATGCCACCACCATAAGCCAACATCATAAGCCACCATAAGCCACCACCATAAGCCACCACCATAAACCACCAACATAAGCCACCAACATAATCCTTCATCATAAGCCGATTGTAAAATGTTAAACACTTGCATACTATTACATTTTAGGTAATGTAACATTCCCATACAATTGCGCCATGTAACTTTTTGTTACATTATTTAAACAAGATATATTTGTATTAAACGATAAAGCAAACCCGCTGTGTGTATTGTTAGTGGATATGAGCAAATGTGTTCATTATTTGAATGCATACTAGTAGTTGAGTGGGTTGTCATATTGACCGGTAGGTAGATGCTGGTAGTTGAGTGATTGTTGATATCGACCGCTAGATAGCATTCTGGTCGTTCAGTAATGATATGGAGCGCTAGGTACCATGCTGGTCGTTCAGGTAGTTCTCATAGTCACCGCTAGATAGCGGAAACATACTTTGCGTGTCGCATGTGGCTATTTGACAAAGTTTTACTGCGTGAAAAACTAGCTCGTATAAGCTGTGTATACAAATTTAATAGACAAATAACCACTAAGTGTTTTGAACTAATATGTATAGCCTTGTATAGGGAATATAGGGGTCCTTAGCAAGAGAGAGTGTCTAACACACGAGAGTACAGCCTTTTGATATGCAGTAAGTACCTGGTAACCTTCAGTAGGGTGTAAGAATATTTTCAGTTGACTACTACATTTAACAGTGATCACATTGTGAAAGATCGTCTCACCCACTAGGCTCTAGCCGTCTACTACGTGGTAAGTAGTTGTTGGTCTTGATTAGGGTATATAAGAGGTCTCTTAGCAGGAATACAATCAGTTGATTACTACCTCTTGCAGTGTTCACATCGTGAAAGACCGTCTCACTGACCAGCCTACAGCCTTGTGATACGCAGTAAGCAGCTGTTTGCAGAAATCAACATCCATGATGGAAGAAACCATGCCTAGCTATATGTGTAAAGAGTGTGGAAAGACTTTTCTTCGAGACTATCATAGAAGCGTCATGAAGTATCGTGTGGTGAGTTTCATGAGTGCAAAACATGTGGTGGTAAATTCAACAATGTCTACAACGGACGTCGTCATGAAGAATGTTGTAATGTTGTGTCAGCAGCTAGAAGACAAAAAACTGAGCCTACAAAACATTACCTGCTTTCAATGGTTCCTGACAAAAATGGACTTACTGAATATGAAACGTCTTTTCAAGGGCGTCTTAAATCCTATTTCATAAGTTGTGACACGTGTAAGAATTTAAAATCATACCTTAAAGAGTCCAAACAGCAAATAATACAAGCTATGCAGAAAGAACTAGCGATGTGCAAGTCAATAAAAGTTAATCTTGTGGCTGAATGTAGATTCATTCATACATCTACCAATGAAATTACAGATCGTGCATTTAAAACACGTAATCAGGCTATATTTTTGGAAACAGATTTAAGTAGTTTCTTGGAAACACAATTTAAAAAGTTAACTACAGAAATGGAGGAATCTGAGCTAAAAGGCAGTAATTGGGCTTTGTTAGCAGTGGAATGAGTACGATTAAAAGAAATAAGTATAATCCCTTGCGTGGAAGCACATATATTCCATTACCAGCAGCTATAAAAGCAAGAAAAGCCTGCATTAATCCTCAAAACTTGAAGGATGAAAGGTGTTTTATGTATGCCATTTTAGCAAAACTGGTCAAAAAGGATGCTCAACGCATTAGTAAATACAAGGACCTGGATAACAAATATGATTTTTCTGTAATATCGTTTCCTACATCACTAGCTGACATTCCCAAATTTGAGAAAACCAACAACATATCCATCAACGTATTTGGACTGAAAGAAGACAACAAACTGTTTCCTCTAAAGGTTGTGGATGAAGAGCTGCAAGACCATCGCGACCTTCTTCTCCTAAGTTCGTCGACCAGCCAGAACCACTACGTCTTTATCAAAGATTTTGATAAACTAGTAGGATATAAGATTACCCAGCGTGAACATAAGGTATATTCGTGTAAACGGTGTTTTACTCACTTTGATAATCAATATGGTCAACAAGGAATGGAAAAATTAAAAGAACATAGAGCTTTGTGTGTCCTGCATGATGTTGCTAGGGTCGAAATGCCTATTAAAAATTCCTCTCGGAACGCCGGAAGGCGGAGGTAGATTTCACCGGTCAAACTAGGGGATATGCTATAATAGGCAAAATAAGCAGGTTTTCGTAGGAGGATCAGAACTCATTTATTGCGAGATTTTAAAATTGGCGGTTAATTAACTTTTTTTCGTCTTTCTATGCATATTTTTAACATTTTATTGTCTTATGGGGATGGTAACCTTCTTGTCATTTGGGGTTCATTTTTAGCCTATTATCAATTTGGAAAAAATAGGCTTATGAGATCACCTTTTGTCCGTGTGTGTGTGCGTGTGTGTGTGTGTGTGTGTGTGAGGTGTGTGTGTGTGTCCCCCTAATAAAATATAAACGGCTGGAGCGATTTCAATGAAACTCGGTAACTTCATAGCACAATTCCCGGCGACCTCGGCCGTGCCCTTCAAATTTTGTTACGTCTCACCAATCCAACATGGTGGCTGTGCGAAATATTTCACTAGCATTCAATATCTACGAAACTATTACCGATATCGCCCTGAAATTGTGTACGGTGATAAAAGGCACCACTAAAAGTTCACCTATGAGACTTTCAAAAACCTGGTGACTACAAAACCAACATGGCGGTCAAGCGAATTTGAGACTTTTAAATAGACATTTCTCGCGATTTAAACATCCAAACGTAATGAAACATGGTACAGCAAATGTTTATACACATTGTAATGCACTGGAGTCTAATTTAGTTCAATTGTTTACATAACCTCAAAATGGCGGCTGTGCGAAATATTTCACTGACATTCTATATCTCCGAAACTATTACAGATATCACCCTGCAATTTTATACGGTGATAAAGGGTACTGATACAAGTTTACCTATGTATATTTCATAAACCTGTAATGTAAAAAACGAACATGGCGACCAAGCGAATTTGAAATATTTTAATAGACTTTTCTCGTGATTTAATTCTCTGAGCGCAGTGAAATGTGGTACAGTAAATGATTATGCAGATTGTAATGCACTGCCATCTAATTTAATTCAATTGTTTACATAACCTCAAGATGGCGGCTGTGCGAAATTTTAAAATTAAGTTTTTATTTCTTGTGTCGTAATCATGCGATCGAAGTGAAAGTTTGAATAATGAACGTAGGCAATAATTGTCCTTGAATGGTACATAACTCTATGGCCTATACATATAACAATCCTAAATGGCGAGCTTCCGAAATATTTAGACGGTACTCAATATCTATGAATCTTTTACAGCAACCAAACTGAATTTTTTAATGTTCATAGAGACTATGAACATTTGTTCACATATAGGACTTCAGTAACCTGGTGAGCACAAATCCAACATGGCGGAGACGCGAAGTATAAATATTTAAATGGACGTTTCTCGCGAATTAACTATCCGAGTGCTGTGAAACGTTGCACGTTAAATGCTTATAAAAATGTTGATCCTCTGTCATCTAATTTATTTCAATTGTTTGCATTATCACAAGATGGCTGCTGTGCGTAATTTTAAAATCTCGTTTTTACTTCTTGTGTTCTAATCAGGCGATTGAAGTTTGAATACCACACGTACACAATAATATTAATGTAATAGTACAAAAATAAAAATCCAACCTGGCGACAATCTGAAATATTTAGACGGTTCTCAATATCTACGAATCTGTTACAGCAATTAAACTGACATTTTGTATGTTGATAGTGGCAATTAACATGAGTAGGATATATGAAAATAGGCTGTATAGTTCTTCACGGAACTACTTGTTATACTTGTGATCACACTGTCCTTATGCAAGGTTTGGAACTGATGTGTAACTATCTAACAGTCTGCTACTTCTTCACGCAAAATTTTATCTCCCGCAGAGATTCTGGTTGGTTCCTCAGTTTAGGGGCTGCGACAACGTGGTCATGTAACCCCGTGTACATTGGGTGTGTGTAGAATCCGTCTGATAAACGGTGTTAATTGTGATAACTGTATTAGTCTGTAATTCAGGAAGGTCTGCAGACGGTCAATTTTAAGTAGTAGTAACTAATTTTGTACCAAATACTACCGTCAACGACACCTAGCTGTGAACATGGCAGCTAGATGCCACCGCAACCAGCTACTTGCAACGAACGTTGTAACTTCCCCTCCGAAGGAAAGCATGCTGAGGGATTTTTAGAGCTCTTAGAAAATCCGGCGACTTTGGCCGGCTTTGAACCAGCGACCTTGGGCATAGAAGTTCAGCATGCTACCAGTTAGCCGCTTCCCTCATAGTCAGATGGAACAAGAAGTTCCGTGACGAACTAAAGAGCCTACTTTTCTTAAAATTAAGATTCATGCCAATGATTAATCTACAGCATATGAACCTATCTAGAATAATGACGAAATTAAGTTGGTAATATCGAAATGTCTTAATTAGTTCGAAATACTCTATACTAGGCATAATGTAGCCTAATAGAGCAATACAGTTGGCAGCCCTGGTGACTGAATATATTCTTAATTCCATCTCTTAAGGTACAGTATACAAAATGTGGTTGAAGTCCAATGGACGTTACATGGAGTTAGACAATGGATCTATTAGTTCACGTAAAAGCATGTTGGCAACAATGTCATGCGAGTGCTGGTCAGAAATAACCTGAAATATTATGATATCATTTTGTGCCAATTTTGGATGAAATCCATTTGTTGGTATAGAAGTTACATGTATTTTAAAATTGGAGCTATCATCAGGCATAGAATCATGCTGGCAGCACTGACTTATGTTAATTACTCCAAATTAACCTAGAATGTCACCTGCTATACGTGTGCAAAGTTTAGAGCTGTTGGCTTGCTTCCTTTCTGATATATTGATATCAGGGTAAAAATATAGACACCATTTATTAACAGTTGGCAGCCCTGATTGCTCTTAAGAATACTCATAGTCATATCTGTTATGTTACACATAGAACACACGAAATTTGGTTGAAATCCAACTGACAGTATAGAAGTTAAATGTATTTAAAAATTGGTCCTATCAGCAGGCTTAGAATCATGTTGGTAGAACTGACGTATATAAGTTACTCCAAAGTAATGTAAAATGTCAGGTAATATACCTGCGCATAGTTTAAAGCTGTCGGCTTGCATACTTTCTGATATATTGGTATTTGGATAAAAAATAGAGAGAGCAATTATTAACAGTTGGCAGCCCTGGTGGCTCTTAAGAATACACTCAGTCATATATGTTTATGTATACATATTACATACAAAATTTGGTTGAAACCCAATTGATTGTGTAGAAGTTATATGCATTTAAAAATTGGACGTATCTGAAGGCTTAACATTATTTTGGCAACACTATCATGTATGGCCTCCTGGAAATTAAACTTGAAATAGTATTATCTACATGTGTGCCAATTTTGGAATAGCTCTCTTGTATACCTTCCAAGATATCCAACATGGAGCTCACATTTCTAGTGCGTTTTTTCAGCAGTTGGTAGCACAGACATCTTTTTCAAATATGGGCCTGAGATATTCCGGTATACATCTTTACTCATACTAAATTTGGTTTCGATTGCTGCAGCCGTTTAGGAGTTGATAGGGGGACACACATACAGACAGAAGGATAGACAGACATACAGACGGACAGACAGACATTTTCCCGGATCGATCTCATAAGTCTACTTTTTCCTCAATTTTGCAAAGTGTGAAAAGTAGGCTAAAAATGAATTCGATCTCGTCAATGGCGTTGTCTTGGCAACCTCTGATACCTCATCCCTCATCAATTTAGAAGCGTTGTCATGGTAACCTCTGATGGCACTTTGCATTTTCTTTAATTTCGAAATCATTTTCTGATCCCTTGGCGTAATGGTGGGTCATATCAAAAAAATTCAGACAATAGTTTTAGGTAATATATAGGAGAATATTTTCCATTTTGTACGGTTTTGATATTGTGCCTATTAAGAGAGATATAATTAATGTTTCCCGAAAAACCCACTTTTTTCCACCACTTTGGTCAATGGTTGGTGCTATCAAAAAACTTACTTGACATAAATTTTTGGCACTTATCCGGCACATATTATGAACTTTGAAAGGATTCAATATTTCACGTATTAAAAGAGTTATAGCGAAATTTCACTTTTTCGAAAAAAGCCCCCCCTTTTTCACCCCCTTCGACCGATTTTGCCGATTAACGAACTCGACCGAGATTTTAATGGGATACTTATTATGTAAAAAATTCAAACTGATTGGGGAAAAATTACGGCAGTTATCGTGTCCACAAGAAACTTATATACATATATATACTGAACCCTTTATCCACAGGCTGTATAAAGGTTTCTAATAATTATTCATCATCTTTTGATACATTTCTACAGACAGCAGATCCAGACGGTGTTGGGAAATATAGTGAAATCAGTGGCTGAGAGGACACAAATGGTTTAAGCTCCTGTGGTAATTTAGGAAGTAGCATAAATATTCTTGACACATAGGACAGGTGCAACTTTTAGCGCGGAGATGGCTTGGGCACGCACATTATGGCCGGTTGCTATGAGTGTTGGCGCCAAGAAGAAAATCGAATTCTACGACGTAATTGGTCAACCTCCATGTTAACCAGTCCCTACTGCAGAAATACAAGTAAAAGCGCGCAAAGACATACAAGAGTCTGAACCAATAATATCAAGACGCCTTATTTTAGCGGCAACTCGGCTTGGTAACGCACCCTGGTAAATTAACGCGGGAGTTATCTACGGATTAATTCCACGATCGATTCGAGCCAGCTACAGCATAATCGTAACCTCCACATCGCTACGAACTCAATGATACCGATCGCATGCTAGTCTGATAATTATTATGGAGTATTTTTTCATAAATCCCCTTCCACACATACCCTAGTCAGTTTCATTTATAAGGATCCAGAATGCTTCTAGAGATCACTTATTTTTGTGCGTCTGAGGACGTAACGTCGACACTCTTTATTTTGTGCGTCTGAGGACGTAAAGTTGATTTTTATTTGAACATTTGAGGACATAAGGTGTCCGAGGACAGAGGTATACTCTGCTTATTTTCATGTTATTGAACATGGAACAGTTTCGTCAAGTTATAAGTGTAACTTCAGTGATTTATTTGTAGTCCCAGCACTACCAGTAGGACCAGTTCATCGAAATAATTCACCAAATAGACTGTCAAGGGATTTAGTACTTGATAGGTGTATGTAGTAGGAAATATATCGTGTGAGTGTATCTGACAAAACTTTATTTAATTCAGCACGAGATGACGTCTAGGAACGAGACCGGATCTTGGAACCAGCAGAACATTTGCCAGAAGATGTCGATGACGAGATCAACATCTTAAAGGAGATGGCTGCAGACGTTTTCCTTGACGGTGTTTTATAGGAATGAGTACAAATGAATTTATTAATTTATTAAATCAGCTATGGTATTATGGGACATATTTTGTAGATACTTGTTTGCTTGTTTGGTAATGTAGATTCTTAGTTCTTGTTTTACTGACACATTAAATATGGGACAAGCCGAGCGTTGTGTAATTTGTAAATATTGTGATTTGTGTTTGGTTCAACTTTACGGGGCGACGCGAAGCTCGTGCTCGCATTCGCTTGCGTAAATCGCGGTCAAGCATTATTATTCGGAGGTATGCCTTATAACAAAAATGGAACTGAATTAATTTTGAGATTAAAAATAGAATTTGGAGGGTAATGATTATTTGTGAGCAAAATTTTATGACGGATCAGGATTATTTTGATAGTTGCTTTCCAGCAGATCTGAACGGGATGGCACTTTGCAACCGAATTTTGTTATGTATTTTTAATGGGTCAATGGACGCAATATTGTTGATATGTTTTGAGCCGACCAAGTGGTAAGTGTATGAGAGTCAGTCCAAGCTTTTGGTGCGTAGTGTGATTTTTTTATGATGTGCTAGCGAGAATATATCATGGTGATTATTCTGACTTGCTCCACGTCAGCCCAGTTCATGACCTCGCGAGGCTGGACTTGTGGTATATATTTGTGTTTTCTTGCCATCCAGGGGGATGAGTGAGATATGTTGACGTTTCCTGAGGGAAACTGCACCTAGCTTGCGGGACTAAGAGAGATAATTGAGGCAGTGATGACTCATACAAGAGGGGCGCGCTCAAATCAGATAACGCGACTTGTCATTAGTAACAGGCCTGGGTCCTGTACTTCACTTTACGACGTTGTTTTAAATTCACAAAACCTGATCGGTTATAATGAGTATTTGATTGATCAAATGGGTGTTGCCCATGTTGTAAGGTAGCTTCCAAAACTCCTGTTTGTCTGGCGTTTTATATAAATGTAAACATAGTTTTTCAGCCGTTAGACTTGTATTTTGTTGCTTTTGCTTTAATTCTTGTGTGTTTATTTTACGCGTTCAATGACTCGTGTGGCATTAGGGTGCGCGAGGCTATGTTCCCAAGCTGTGATGAGAGCGTTGTGGCCTATTTCTGGCATGCTCTTTTTATCCCGTGTGCTCTGGCACCAGCTAGAATCTCAGGGAGATTCTTCATCTTTTTTATTATTAGATCTTGCATGTGTCAGTAGTAATTATAGTGTATTAATTATGGGTGGGTCCCATAGCCGTAGTGTGATTTTAAAGATGCAACTCCGTGAGCAACATGACTGTTTCAGTTGTAAACGGACTCGCATCAGTACTCAGTTTCTTATTAACGAGCAGTACACCACACATTATATATTCTTCACCAGGAAAAATGGACTTGTATCCATATGTTGACGAGCGAGTTCTTACAGCTGAAAGTTTATGTTATGATTAATTATTTTGTGTGAAGCTGTATTCATATTGTCTTGTTGTGACGAGCGAGTTCCTACCGCTCAGTGTTATATTTATTTTATTAGGGGGTAAAAGTCAGGGAGGATTATTATTATTATTATTATTATTATTATTATTATGCACATAATTTTCAGTCATTAAATTTCTTTTATTCTACTTGTGATTTCTTTTAATTCTAGTATAGCCTCTGTCATGAACCTTTCTATTCATTAGAGCATGTTGTTTTTAAGCGAACTTTTCTGTATAACGCAGTCAGGACTGAACACGACCCCGTAGATGACTCTTGAGAAAACCATGTTTTATTGAAGGGTGCAATACATACATAAATTATATCTAAACTTTTGAACTGACAGTGGTTTTGGGGTCTGGGGGATGTGAAACGCGAAGATATGTCGAAATTTTCCGAAAGTCGAAACATGGGACCCATTGCAATAGTTAGCTTTCTAATGAAATCTACCTAAAACCCAATTATGAAATTCTTAAATGTGGAGAAATGCTTAGAATACCTTACGTTATCTATGCAGATTTTGAAAGTATACTCTTACCATATGAAACATGTCTACCCAATCCTGAGGCAAGTTATACAGTCCCATACCAGAGTCATGTTCCTATGAACTATGGTATTAATATTAAACCTTCACCAGCTGTGGAACACATGAAGACAAACTTTCCAAGCCAACCTCTCATTTATCGCGGACCCGATGCTGCTGAAAAGTTTATGGACTGGTTGATCTCGATAGCTAAGGAAATTGATATCCTTTACAGCTTAAATGTTCCAAAGGCCTTAACTCGGGATCAAGAATCAGATTTCCAATCTTCTGAAACCTGTTATTTGTGTCAAAAACCATTTACCGAAGAGGACTGGAAAGTTCGAGACCATTGCCATATTGCAGGGGAATACCGTGGAAGTGCTTACAATAATTGTAATTTGAGGTTTAAAACACGTAACCCTGTTCCTGTATTTCTACATAATATGAGTGGCTACGACGCAAATTTGATTGTAAAGCAATTGGGTTGTACTACTGAGAGAGTGGATGTTATCGCTAACTCCAAAGAAAAGTACATTTCCTTTACCAAATATGTAGGAAACGTTAAGCTTCGATTTGTGGACACGTTTCGGTTAATGCCGAGTAGTTTGGAAAACTTAGTTTCCAACTTAACATCATACCCTGAAACAGACAAGTACTTTGGAAAAGAAAATGCAATGCTCATGACTCGTAAAGGTGTATTTTGTTATGATTACATCGATTCATGGGAAAAGTTAAGTGAAACGTGTTTACCTCCAAAAGAGGCATTCTTTAACATATTAAGTCAAGAAGATGTTAGTAAAGAAGACTATGAACATGCTAAAAATGTCTGGAATCAGTTTAACATCAAAACTCTAGGGGAATATAGTGAACTTTACCTATTTTCAGATGTACTCCTTCTTGCAGACAGCTTTGAAACTTTTCGAAACAAAACATTAGAAACACACCGAGTGGATGCTGCACACTTTTATACTTCGCCTGGTTTAAGTTTCGAGGCAATGCTCCTTTACACTGGCATTGAACTGGTATTGCTACAGGATTACGATCAGATTCTTTTAATCGAATCTGGAATACGTGGAGGCATATGCCAGGTATCTCATCGGTATGCTGAAGCGAACAATAATTACATGGACACCTATGATTCTGAGAAACCATCACAGTTTATTACCTATGATTATGTCAACAACCAATATGGGTGGGCTATGTGCCACTCCCTTCCTTACGGTGGATTTCAATGGGTTTCTCCAGATACTGTTGATCTAGAAACGCTAAAGAAAGGCGACCCCGTGGATACATTCTAGACGTTGATGTCGATTATCCATCCAACCTTCATGATCTACACAACGATTTACCTTTCCCACCAGAGTGTATACAACCTAAGGATTCGCCTCTGAAAAAAAAACTAATTCCTCATCTTGGAAATCGAAGGCGATACGTTGTTCATTACATGGCACTTAAACAGGCTCTCAATCATGGACTAAAATTGGTAAAAATTCATTGTGTGTTAAAGTTTCAACAGAGACCTTAGCTAAAGGCATACGTTGATTTTAATAACAACCTTAGAAAACAAGCTAAAAATGATTTTGAGAAAAATCTGTACAAATTATTTAACAATGCAATTTTTGGAAAAACAATGGAAAATATTCGTAAAAGAATAGATATACGTCTTGTGACTGACAGCAACAAAGCTGAAAAGCTAATAGCTAAACCAACATTCATCGACAAAACAATTTATGGTCCTAACCTAGCTGCTTTCCACATGGGTAAACCTAGCATTGTATTCAATAAGCCTATATATATTGGAATGTGTATACTGGATATTTCAAAAACGCTCATGTGCTCCCATCATTATGATGTCCTGTTACCCTATTATGGCATGGACAACCTTAAACTCGTGTAGATGGATACCGACTCGTTTATTTATTTGGTTAACACCCAAGATGTTTATCAAGACAAGTTGGATTTCCTAGAACACCTGGACACATCAGATTATCCTACTAATCATTTGTGTTACTCTTCATCAAACAAGAAAACGTTGGGAAAATTTAAAGACGAGGCTTGTGGACAAATTATAAAAGCATTTGTTGGACTTAGAGCTAAAATGTATGCCTTAGACACAAATGGTAAAGAAATCAAAAAGATTAAAGGTATTAGCAGAGGTGTTGTCAAAAATTGTATAAGCTTTCAAGATTATCAGAATTGTATCATGAAAATGAGGTAAAAAGAATACCAATGAACATTATTGCTTCAAAACAACATGACATATCATCTATAAGACTAAACAAAATTGCATTGTGTCCTAGTGATGATAAAAGAGTAATTGATTTGAATGGAATAGCTACACATGCCTATGGTCATTACTCAACCGTTGACCATGCTTAAAGGGTTAAGATATGGATATTAAAATCCTCTACCTGCATCTACCAATTACATAAACCAAAACAATTTTAAAAAATAAAACAATAGCACTACAAGAAACAACATTACGAATCATGCAACAAGCAAAGAAAAGAAAGTATTATGTGTAAATATTGTTAATGTATTTAAAATAAATTAAAAAAAAGTCCTCTCGGCACGCCGGAAGGCGGAGGTAGATTTCACCGAACAAACTTGGGGATAGGCGAAAATAGGCAGAATATGCAGGTTTTCGTAGAAGGATCAGACCACATTTATAGCGAGAAAGTATTTTATAATTGGAGCTTAATTAACTTTGTTTTTCGTAATTTTATGCATATTTTAAACATTTTATTGTCTTATGGGGACGGTAACCTTCTCGTCATTTGAGGTCCATTTTTATACTTGTGGTCACACTGTCCTTATGCAAGGTTTCGACACTGATGTGTATTTATGTAACGGTCTGTCACTTCTTCACGCAAAATTATATTTCCCGCAAGGATTTTGGTTGGTTCCTCAGTTTAGGGGCTGCGACAACGCGGTCATGTAACCCCGTGTACTTTGAGTGAGTGTAGAATCTGTCTGATAAACGGTGTGAATTGTGATGGCTGTATTAGTCTGTAATTCAGGTAAGGACTGCAGACGGTCAATTTCAAGCAGTAGTTCCTAATGTTGCTACCAGATACTACCATCAACGACACCTAGCTGTGAACTTGGCTACTATATGCCACCGCAACCAGCAACTCGCAACGAACGTTGGAACTTCCCCTCCAAAGGAAAGCATACTGAGGGATTTTTAGCGCTCTTAGAAAATCCGACGACTTCGGCCGGCTTTGAACCCGCGACCTTGGGCATAGGAGTTCAGCATACTACCAGTTACGTCTCCGAAGACGCTTCACACTTAGTCAGATGGAAATCTGAATCTGATATCGAGCAAGTGCGTTGTCATGGCAACGTCCGATGGCTCATCCGTCATCAATATAGTAGTGTTGCCATGGCAACCTCTGATAGCTCTTGGCATTTTCTTATAATTCCGAAATCATTTTTCTCATCCCTTGGCGTAATAGTGGGTCATATCAAAAATTCTTTCAGACAAAAGTTTTATGTAATTATTAGGGGAATATTGTCCATTTTGTACGGTTTTGATATTGTGCCTATTAAGAGAGATATGATTAATGTTTCCCGAAAAACCCACTATTTCCCACCCCTTTGGTCAATGGTTGGTGCTATAAAAACTCTTCAAACATAAATTTTTGGTCTTTATCCGACACATAGTATGAACTTTGAACGGATTCGATATTTCTCATGTTAAGAGAGTTATAGCAATATTTTACTTTTTCGAAAAAAGCCCCCCATTTTCACCCCCTTCGACCGATTTAGCCCAGTAACGAACGCGACCGAGATTTTATAGGTATACATATTCGGTAAAAAATTCAAAGAGATTGGTGCAAAATTACGGCAGTTATCGGGTCCACAATAAACTGATATATATATACATAAATTATATATAAACTTTTGAACTGACGGTGGTTTTGGGGCCTGGGGGATGTGAAACGCGAAGATATGTCGAAACATGGTTCCCATTGAAATAGTTAGCTTTCTAATGAAATCTACCTAATATATTATATGGACACTGCTTGTACATTTTTAATTACTACCCACTCTCCCCACTCCTAATGCAAACTGTTAACCTCTAGTAATTTTAAGAAATTGCCCTTGGTTAACCAAAACTAGGTAGCCAAAAGTATAGTATAACCCATTTATTACCTAGGCTATATGCTTTGGGATAAGGTATGCAGCCTTGTTATATATACAGTAATAAAAAAAATGTGTTTCTCAAATATGAACTTTCGACATGGACTAAATCAAAAACATGTAAACGACAAAATTGGAAAATCCATGTTTCCATACCATGAAATTCCGAAAAATTTAAACTGACATTTTTATCCTACTTTCGATTTTTGCAAAAAATGAAAGTAGACTTATGAGATCAACACAGGGCGAAAAAAGTGTGTCTGTGTGTGTATATGTGTGTGTGTGAGTCTGTGTGTGTGTATGTGTGCGTGTGAGTCTGTGTGTGTGTGTGTCTATGTGTGTGTGAGTGTGTGTACTCTGAATGTCTGTCCCCCCCTATCAATTCGAACACGGTGAATGCGAATTGAACGAAATTTGGTACAAAGGTAGCACTAGCAAAGGACACCTCAGTGTCATGTTTTATATCGCCGCCATCTTTACTAAAACTGAATGGCGGCCACTCAAACGTTCAAAACTTAAAATCAAATAACGACTAACCAAATCATCCGATCTCTACCAAATTTGGTAACAACATACCTTCGTATAGGATGCGTCTTGTGACCAAACTACATGGTCGTCCGCCATACCATTTCAGGATGGCGGCCGTGCGAATTATGCAAACTTTATAATCCTTATCATGGGACCCACCAGTTCCGATTATCGAGCCAAGAATCGTTTTAACTGTTCTAAAGGAAGAGGCACGTTCGAAATTAAAAGTTTATTTTGTAATACTATAGTGCAGACGTGATTTTAAAAAGCTGAGCCGATTCTGTAATAAGACAAGATGGCAGCGGATATCTTGTGCCTGACTTATATTTCACTAATTTGAGTATTGCATGCAATATAGCGTACTGATACAAAATAAATAAACTTTGTATGAAATGCTTTATATATAAATAATATACTCCAGTGATGAAATCGTTTAGTATAAATCATTATTTGCTAACAAGTTCTATGTAAGTCATTTTATATAGAACGATATTCGTTGACACAATTAGCTCAGTGGTAGAGCGTTAGCCTATCGCTCAAATGCCTATGGTTCAAACCCGATCAGAGCTGGGTTTTTTGCTTGAAATGTTATATGTTTATTGTTTTGTAATGACTCAGATGTTTTAAAATTAAGCGTTATATTGTGCATATTATGGTGTAAAATATATATTTAATTAAAACATAATTCGCCAGCAGATTTACTCGAGACATCTAGCTGCCAAAAAGGTACTTATTAACTTCCAGATTTTATTGAAAAGTTTCTTCTTCTGGCCGCTAGAATGCACTCGCTCTGTTAGGATTATATTGTTCGATATTTCACCACTAGATGTCACGACTAGTCTACGTGGGGATCCATTGATTACTATACCATTGGCATTCAATGCGCATCGAATTTGAAGAATGACAAGATGATACTACGATACATTTTTACTTTTTATTTTAAAGGGTTTGTAACAGCCTATTTTGCGTTACTTGAAAATGTTATTTGAAGTAAAGAACAAAACGATTTCACATAGTAACTGAATTGAAGCCGTTGGTGTTAGTTCAGGTTATTAATTACTACTTTTATTTCAGGCAAATAGCAATCGAAAATATCCACATAGTTTGTATACACACGTCTCTGTAGGGTCATGGAAAGATTTGTTAATTCAATTAGGGTTGTGAAAGCCATGCACAACCAGACGTGTTAAGACATGCCTCAACTCAAAGTTGGATGTTGCCCACGGCAGGTCGTATATGTAATAATAATTGATACGTGCAAGGGCACGTCCCTACCATTTCAAACATGTATATACGCTTGGATAGTAACATCTCGACATTTGAAACGACCGCCTGGTGACTTGCTTCCCATTTTGAACACGAGATGGTAGCACCTGCCGGACTTTGGAAAGATTCAAGTGGTTCCTATGTCTCCCCACTAGGTTGTGTGGGCTGCGCCTTATAAAACTCTTATTACGCATGACATAATTGAAAGACAATTACATTCTTCATCTTAAAACAAATGCCGGGGTATTCATGATACCGCCAAATTATGAACTTATTTATGACATTGTTGTTTTGAGGTGTCACTCCGTGATTGGACAATATTATTTACTTGTATATAGTTCGAAAATGACACGCAAAAATTCTCCGCCATTTTGGGTAGGCCATTAGAGGTCGTGAAGTAAACATCAAGCCATCTGGTCGTGAAAGGTGTCTCCACTAATGGGGGCTTTTAGCCCCCATTCTCTACAAGATATATATATATTCAAGAAAAAGGAATTGCCCGTTTTCTTCAGGCTGTGAATTTTCATCGTTCCGCCGTGAAGTGGAATTATGCAAATTTAATCGCAACTGGATGCGAACGAGTGCTGTGACCTAAACAAAGCATGTGCTGGGCGGGCTTCTTCAGGGCAATCTAGTGCCATATTTTATTTAATTTAAAACGTGTTAGTTTTTTTGTTTTCATTGTGTCTCCGCTGTGAAGTTTTAAGGTACGTTTTTTTATTTAATTTATCTAATTATTTTATTTTGGGAGCTCCAATTTTGGACCTCGTATGAATGTTTGATCTTCTGTTTTGTTTTGTTTTATAGGCCTAATTTTATTTCTGTTTTAATTACGTTTCCTGATTCTTTTGAACCTTGTTTTCTTTCTTCGCACCTCCTGGAGACACATTTCTAGTTTATTTCACGTTTAAATTATTATTTATTTTCTTTTGCCAATCTTATGATTGATATAGTATTCAAATTAATTTATTCATGATCCGGTGCATTTCTCTGTTGTAATGGTATTTAGATGTAATTGGTTTTTTTTTGCCGTTCATTTCCTTCTACTAATGTTTAAATGTATCTTATTAATTGTTTGCCGTAATTTCGATCTGGCATGTTTTTTGTGTGGCCATGTCTGTTTCCGTGATGCATTATGGTCCAGTTGTCAGTCCATTGGCGCGGGTCTCAAAAGCAGACGTGTTGTGTGTTAGCTTAATCCTTTTTTTTTAATGTAATCTTGTTGATGTTAATTTTGTGATTTTTGGTAAATGTCCTTGTGTTTTACGCCTTCGTGCTTATCATTTATTTATTTATTTATTTATTTATTTTCTATCCCATTTAATTTTTTTTAAATTTAATTTATTTCTTTTTTTTGGCGTGGCCTAATCATCTGCATGCCGGATCGCTATTGCATTCCATTGCAAATTGTCAAGCCCTTTCTCATTGTGTTATGCATGTAATTTTTATTTTAACCTTTGGGCTTTTTAATTTTTTATTTTTTTTATTTTAAATTAAGTCTTTTCTCTTCTTGGCTTTGCAAGCAAGCATGTTAGGCGCTATCTGGCCTTCTTGTAAAATTGTGTTGGCTGATGCATGTTCCGTTTCTGGTGATGCTGCTCTTTTAAATTTTTAATATTAAACCCTCTATTCTTAAAATTTTAATCTTTTGTTGTGGCATTATTTCACCGACGGCAGTTCCTTTGGTTTTTGGGGGGTGTTTGTACGATAGCCTGTGTGTGTTGTCCCCTTCTCCATCATCCTTACACCCCTTTTGGAGCTCTTCTGTTGGGACATGTCTTCTGGAGGTGATTTTGCTGCGGAAGTGACCCGGACCCCTGAATACAGGTAAGTTGGCCCATCCACGCTCCCCGTACTCGTCTCTTTCTGGTGAAGCAGAGCGTTGGTTATCGAGTTACTGACGTGCTGCTGGCCAGTGCCGTTAATGTGGGGTTACAATAATAATAATAATAATAATAATAATAATAATAATAATAATGTTATTGGTTTTACATCCCTTTTAACTACTGCTGCTTTTAGAGACACCGGGGTGCCAGAATTTTGGCCCGAAGGGGATCTTTAACGTGCCAGTAAATGTACTGACACGGCTCCCTCGCATTTGTGCACCCTCAAATGCCAGCTGACTGCGCCAGGATACGAACCTGCAACCTAGGGCCCAGCAAGCGAGAACGTTACCGCTGAGCCACGCAGCCAGTCCGGTCGATTATGTCTCCAGATCCATAACATTCTTGATATACTTCTTATCTTTCTTTCTTCAATGATGGTAGCAGTTTTTATCTAGGTTGTGGCGTTTGGTAGAGGTAAATCGTTTCTAAGGTCTTCAACAAAGAATAGTTCTATTATACTCTTTGATAATAACAACGAGTTATAACTATACTCATACATTTAGGAGAAAGTAGGCTATATGTTCTTTACTGAACATCTTGTTTTAAAAACTGTAAATGGAAAATTGACAAATGATAATGTGTGAAATGTGAAAATGAAAATTGGCAAATTGATAAATTGCAATGTATGAAATATAAAAATGATTAAAAGCTTTTACTTTTTAAAACTTAACTGAGTTTATAATCCTAAGCCTGTTGTGAGTAGTGAACATCTTGCACAGTAGCCACAGTGTAGGTGTTAGCTTTACCTTACTCTCTATAAGACTAGCATAAAGATCGTCACGTGTGCCCTTATATACTTTGGGTGTGTACATTAGCCTCTGGCTTAGCTTTAAAGGTTATATTACGTTAGGTTAGGTTAGCTGAGGTTAGGTTAGGTTAGGTGAGGTTAGGTTAGATAAAGTTAGGTGAGGACATCTTTGGTTAGGTGAACTGAGGTTAGGTGAAGTTAGGTTAGGCTAAGTTAGGTTAGGTTAAGTTATGTTAGGTTAGGTTAGATTAGGTAATAATAATAATAATAATAATAATATCGTATGGCCTCGGATGCCGGGTGCAAGCTTTGTAATTTGACACCCAGAGGGTAGCTTGCATGTCGAATTTCGTTGTTCCTTGAATCACTATGAAAGTCAAGGAGGTTAGGTATCTAAGCACCTTGAACACTGTAGTGCTTTCTAGTAGAGAAATGAGGAACTTTTTGTTGGCGGAAACTCCCGAGATTAATTTTGCCATTATGAACACGGCCTACTGAATTCAAATGGGTTCTTTGACATGCCAACATCGTATGACATGCGTGTCGTATTTTTGTCGCCTTTCAAAAATTCACTGTCCACGTCCAGGAGCGAACCTGCAATCTTGGGGTTAGTAGACAGACACGCTATCCACTCACCCACCGTGAGTAGATTAGGTAATGTTAGGTTACGGTAGGTAAAGTGAGGTTTGTTAGGTTAAGTTGGGTTAGGTTAGGTCAGATGACTTCACATACATTTCATCTCAATTTCATAGTAGGATAACATGTTATACATCATATGCGACTACTGTAAGGCTCGTATCTTTTTTATTTCTTGTGTCTTAATCATTCGAATGAGGTTTGAGTAATACATCTACGCAATAATCTTCATCTAATTGTATATAACTCTATGGCTTACATATATAAAATTGCATCATGGTTCTCAATATCTATGTACCTATCTATTACAGCAATCAAACTATGGCCTACTTATATAAAATTGCATCATGGTTCTCAATATCTACGTACCTATCTATTACAGCAATCAAACTGATTTTTATGTTGATAGAGGCAATTAACATAAGTAGGATATATGAAAATAGGCTAATTAGTTCCTCGCGGAACAACTTGTTGTTTCTTCGCTTCAGGTTCCTTGGCACTATTTTGAGTGGAAGGTAGTAAGAACCTTGTCCATATGTCCTCAATATTGTACCCGAGGGTATTGTGCTGACTGGGCACGGACCTGATACTTCAGGGAGAAGAGGTCAGTTTACGTACGATAGAGGAGAACGGAACCCAGACGCTCTGAGGGAGATGTCAAGAGGAAACCCTGGAAATATAGGCAGAGGAAGATTATAGGAGTAATTCAACCTATATCCTGACTGCATAAGTTGAATAATAGTGGAATTATTGAAGGAATACTGTATGGTTTGTAGAATAACATACAGATTTTCAAGCCAAAAGTCCTGAAACTCACAGAGAATGATAGGAGACTAATGAGTCCAGTTGGATGGGCGTGCCAGACTGGCGACGTGTCACTGAAGTTGGAACTCATTTTGAGAGTCCCTTGCTCGGGAAACCACATGAATGATAAGGAGACCTGCTCACTGACAAAGGAAGTATGCAACGGAAGGGGAAGCCGAAAGATTGATTCGTTGATTCCTCGGGAACGAGGTAATCTAGATGGAAGTTACTCCATAGGACATGTACATTCGGAGGGGTTATTTACAAGAAGTTAACCATCTAAATCGAAGACGAAACACCAAGTTGGGCGGAAGAGCATCTTTAAGGAGATCAGATGAAGAATCTCGGGGATTACCCCACAGATAGCGTGGGGACGCCGAAGAGGAATAAATTTATATCAATTAATCAGACGATCGTATCACGGAAGGAGCCTCAGAATTGGAACTTGACGTCAAGATATACCATATGAGAGCATTACCCAACCGATTGAGGCGATATTATGGAAAAGGAAGCTCCGAAGAGACAGTGGAACTAGTTTCTGGTCCAGATCCTTTATAAGCCAGAAGAGGCAGGGAACGCCAGCCTTCTGTATCTGTTCAAAGACGACCACGGGCGAGACTATCTCCCGTCGGACGGCAGAGAGACGCGCGCGCATAAAGACTTTATCATTGAAATAAAGCGTGTGATAGTTAAAGTGTTGTAATGTACCAATGTGCAAGGCGCGATAGGTTGCGAAGCAAAAAAATCAGTAGTTACATGTATCGTGACAGAACAAGTAATAATGATGTGGTTTACATTTTTAAACGTTACGCAGTCAGTCACAAAGGCGCGAGCGGTAACCACAGTCATGAACAATCAAGTAATTGAAAAAGGTGAAATAAGTAAACGCCAGATCGCCAGTGCGATATATTATGCGTGTAATCATTGTAATTAGCACGAACAGTAGTCTAGAGACTTATGAGGCTGAACTTGATAAGTATTTTATAGTCAGAGGTTGAATATGCACCTAGGAACTGTAAACAGTTGCACTAGAGCAGGGCACCGGATTGCGAGGGGATTGCCGTAATCAGACTTATTAGGAGATTTGTATGCGAAAGACTATCAATTCAGGAATGTCAGGAGTCGAATTGGGAATAGGAGCTCGACGCGACAGATACCTGCAAATATGAAGTTTCGCAATGTGGATAGCCCATGAAGCATTGTGTGTATAATCAAGTGTTTTAGTGTTATATGTATTTTCAAGTGTGTACAATTGTCAAAGTGTTAAAAAGTGAAGTGTAATCCTTTCACTAATGTGTAAATTTAAAGTGGAATCAGTGTTCAAGGATTCACATAATATGTATGAAATGAAAGTGAAAATGGTGTGCTAAATGCAACGATGGTGGGCAAAAGGATGTACCATTGGACCAGGCCACCTGAAGCATGAGTAAGTACTGAATCATGATTATTATGTAACAGTAGGACCCTCCATACGCCAATCTATAATGTGTTAATATGCCAGATAATGTGAATAAATGAAGGGATAATTTGTAGCCCTTAGCATTGTTGAAGCAATTTGCGATTGAATTATGATTGATGTACGACAAGTAATGAGTAAAGTCAAGTCTATTATACGGTAAATGTAAAGATGAATGGCAAGATGATTGAACGGTCAAAGTCAATAGCGAACATGAATGTTCAGAATGATAGCGGTAAATAACGTTATATTGTGCCAAGTCAAATGAATGACAAGTTAATGTGCATGTAAGTGAGGTTTGTAAAGATATAAGAATCAGCGAATTTTTGTAGACATGTTGAATGTAATGCCTGCAGTAATTGAAACAGTGATTTTATGTAAAGAAGGGCCGTGATAAATGAACTACCAGTTTTATAAAGCTAATTGGAGCTAACTGAGATTTCTAAGATAATTAATCAACGTAGTAATGTTTGAGTAATAGGGCGACAGTGTATGAGATGCAAATAAATGAAGTTATTAGGAACGGAAGAAATTAACAGAAAACTTTCAAGTGCTGCTAATACCAGCAATGTAAAGATAGAAGCCAGATATTTTACATTAAATATGCGAGGAACAATTCAGTAGCGTGACAGTCAGGGTATCAGGCGAGCTAAGCATCGAGTATAATTCTCGCATAGCCGTGGGCATGTGAATGAATGTTCAAGGATTTGCCGTGGTATGGTATTAGAGCAGTTGGGACATGATAGGTTGGTAAGAGCCTACCCCCAGACCAGCATCATCGAGCGGCTATGCATTTGGATTAAAGGCCATCCTAAGCCAGCTAAGTAATTGTGTAATCACCTCAAGGGAGTGTGATAATAAATGTGCGGATGGGCGAACATGAGACACCCTACCCCACGTAAACGTTAGCTACCGATAATCCCCAGGACTTCGCGACTATTTGAAACTCTTTCCTCTGATGAGATATGTAGATGAGCCGTCTAGGCCAGTTATTAAAACCTAAATGATAGGGAATTTAAATGATTAAATCCTTCCGTCTTCCTAAAGTAAAACAGTGAGAGCAGACAGCCTGCATAATTATGCCAAGGGAGTAACCTTGGTCATTGTAACACACTGTTGTCGTGAGACCCGAAGGTCGCCCTATCGCACCAGGAAGGCACTGAGTGACAGCTGAAGATATATGAGTCAGCCATGTTGTTGAGGGCGGGACCAAGAGCCCATTGTAAAGCGAGGAGTGGGTCAGGTTGACCTGAGACCTTTCCCAAAGATAGTGGTAATTAGGATATGAAAATTTTATGTCCCTGAAGTGATCAGAATTCGAATGTTATGGAAGTAAGAATCCATTGTATGTGTATTATGGAGTAATAATCTCGAAAAATCTTGAGAATATTTTAATATTTGGCCCAGTTATAAAATAATAATAATAATAACTTTTGCACAAGCCAGTAAGCACAGATCAAAGGGATAACCCCATGTCTGATGGCATTCCATGCAGATGAATAATAATAATAATAATAATGTTATTGGTTTTACGTCCCTTTTAACTACACTGGCTTTTAGAGACGCCGGGGTGCCAGAATTTTTCCCCGAAGGGGATCTTTAACGTGCCAGTAAATCTACGGACACGGCTTCCTCGCATTTGCGCACCCTCAAATGCCAGCTGACTGCGCCAGGATACGAACCTGCAATCTTGGGACCAGCAAGCAAGAACGTTACCCATGCAAATAGGTAGGTGATATAATGACTTGACACAAAGATAACAATTGTAATGACTTGATATGACCGGATCAGATGGCGTATGGTGGAGTTGGAATTCAGTATGGTTTGAAATTTTAGCACGTTACTCATGTAAAGCGTTTTGAAAAGGTAAAGAAGGATGACGGAATCACGTCATATTGTATGCATTTGTAAGATAATATTGTGAAAGATAAATGGTCCAAATGCATTGTTGATAGTACTGAATAATTATAGTCAAGTTGTGTTTAAATATAACGTAATTGCAGAAGCAAGTGTTGTTTGACATTAATTAATAATTAACATGGACTCAGTTAGAGATTGAAGTGTGAAGTTAACTAAGTGAAATTGTGAACAGTTAATTATAATGATAAATGGGAATGATCGATTGTAGGAGCATTCCTAAGTGAGATCAAGTTTGTGGTGGATGCAGTGAGGCATCAATTGAAGGACTCACATTATTTAAATGATTTGAATAATTAGCGGAGGATGGTTATGGGAACCATGGGATCTGGATATAATCTAATCTGTGAACTAGAGTAACCAGCAGTGTAGAGCACATATAATAACCAGTTAAGGATTGTTTTGTTAGATTTGATCATCTGATTGCTCAACTTTTAGTTGCTTTGCTATTTTGTAAATGTAAATGTTATTTTGTTTGTTTTATGCTATGATTTAGCTCAAATAAAATTCATTTTTGTAGGAGAGTGTGTCTTCATTGTAGAGTTGATACCTGATATTATTCAAATCCTGAACGTGTGGTCGTACAGTGGGATGAACGCCCCACCCCCGAAAGACCGTGAGCTGGCGGGATACGAACACACGTTCTTCATAAACATCATATGGGTACAATATAGAATGTATCTTTGGCCATTACAACAGGCAGTCTTGACTTTGTGTTTATTCCAACACAGAGAACTCTCTCGAATAATCAACAAAAATATTGACTAGCATTCCTTTAATAAAGCCTTGAGCTATCCTACAAGTTGACATTCACTAACAAGTAAGAAGAACTTACAGAATTATTTCTCCACTCCTGTGACGCTGGGGGTAATTTAGTTTAGTATTGATATTTCATTTGAAGAAAGGGAGTTCTGATAGAGCTTACTTTATGATAATATATTCGGAGTACACGCAAAGATCTAGAAGTAATGTAGTAAAACATAACGATGGAAAACTACTCTTCCAAATTGAAAATGTGAGTGACAGATGGAAAGAATACCTTGAAGACTTAAATGAGGAAGACGAAATTGTTAATATTGAAGAATATTTGGAGGATGAGGAATCAATTCAAGATGTCAATAGAGGACCTCCCATCACTAAAGCAGAGTTTCATGCAGCACTATCTAAACTAAAATTGAACAAAGCTACCGGTGTAGATGCTATTCCTGCAGAACTTTTAAAGAACTGTGATGACACCATGAAAAACTGTCTGTTTGAAGTTATTACGAAATGCTACGTTGAAGGAGCCATACCAACTGATTTTACTAAAAGTAGAACCATTACATTCCCCAAAAAGGGAAATGCATGTGATTGTTCGAATTACAGGACATTAACAATCCTGTCTCATGCGTCTAAAATTTTACTTACCATCATTAAAGACAGAATCCGTACGAAAGTAGAAGAACATTTGGATAACGATCAATATGGTTTTAGAGCACAAAAATGAACTAGAAATGCTATATTAGCATTACGTCAAATTTATAAAGAAGGTTAATAGTCAACAGGAATACTTACGTAACATTCATTGACTTGGAAAATGCCTTCGATAATGTTCAATGGAATTTGCTTTTTCAAGTACTGTGGAATTCGGGAATTGACTTGAATGACGGCCCCTTATTTTGAATCTATACAAAACTGAAATTTCAGAGGTAAATATTAATGGTGTTGCAAGAGAAGCTAAAACCAGAAAAGGAGTAAGGAAAGACTTCCCACTGTCACGTGATCTCTTCTCTCGTTCATAGAGAATGCAGTTAGAGAGAAATAGAAAACAAAGGGGGTGAAGGTTAATGGTATAACGGTGCACAGTATCCGCTTTGCAGCTGACATTGCACTCTTGGCTAATTATGAAAAGGATATGTGTAAGACTTTAAAAATATTCAACAAATCCTTAGAGAACTTCAAACTAAAAATCAATACTAAGAAAATAATTAATTGTAGTTGACAAAAAGGAGCCTAAACTAGAACAAACATAAAAGTGAATAACACTGCAATAGAACAAATCACAGAATTCCCAGATTTGGGAATAACAAGTGCCTGTCAGAAATCAAGAAAAGAGTAATGATAGCAAAACAAGCCTTCCGAAATAAAAATAACTTATTGCTAAATAATCACCTCAGTTTGAGAACTAGAAAGTCATTCCTCAAGACCTTTGTTTGGAGTGTCTTACTGTATGAATGCGAAACCTGGACATTAGGGAAACTGGAGGAAACAAAACTTTAGGCTGCAGAAATGTGGTTTTGGAGAAGAATGACAAGAACAAGTTGGATGGACAGGAAAACAAATGATCTTCTTCCGCAGGATCTGAAGGAGGATCGATGTTTATTAAAAATAATAAATAAGACGAAAACAAAGTTCCTTGGATATATATTCTCAGGCACTACTCTCTTGTCCATACCATTATCGAGGGCAGAGTATTGGGAAAGAAACCTAGGGGACGTCCACGGATGTCGTACATCAATACCTCCATTGGAGAACTGGCATGTGGTTCTTATGGCAGCATGAAGAGACTAGCAGAGAACCGTGTAATGTGGCTGAAGCGATAAAACGATGATGATGATGATTTGATTTAAATACTATATTTTGCGCCATCAGATACGTATATTTCTGAGTGTGTATATGGAATCTGTCTGATAACCTGTAATATTGTAGTAACTTTACCAGTTTATGTATTTGGTTATTCTTCTTCTTGTTCTAGCCTTTGTCCCGCAGAGAAGAGTTCTGCACAATTACCTCCATCTTGTACGGTCTGCAGCTCCCTTCTACTCAACACTGGCTGCTGTCATGCCCTCCTTGATTTGGTCAAGCCACCTCTTCTTTGGCTGCCCTTGTGGTCGCTTGCCTACTACATTTAGTTGTAGTGCTTTTTTGTCCACTGTGTCCTCGCAACTCCGTAGTACATGTCCGTATCAACGTAGGCGAGCTTCCAGCATCTTGTCAGATATCGGTGCCACATCAAGGGTGCCTCTTACATGGACATTGGTGACATGATCTAGTCTTGTTAGGCCAATGGACCAGCGCAGCATCCTCATCTCCATGGAGTGCAGCACTTGTTCACATTATCTGTTGGTTACTGGCCAACACTCTGTTCCATACAATGCTACAGGTCTGATCACAGTGCGGTGTACTTTCGATTTCAACTGTACAGGAATCTTACGATCACATAAAATTCCTGTCTCCTGTCGCCATTTAGCCAAAGCTGTATTTGTTTCTGTATTTGCTATTGGGTTTAAAAGCGGGGAGAGAGGGGAAGGTGACCTTAACCTAGATATCATATCAGCATTTGTCTGGAGTAGAAGTGAAATATCACGGAACACCACTTCTAGCATGACTGAGAATAGAATTAGAAACCATCTCTGTTGTTAGTTCTTCACGAATCTGAATGCTCCTCATTGCCACCCCCATGAAAAGAGTATAATACTCCAAGGCAGAGCTGGACATTGTATACGCTATCGGGCGTTTTCAAGGTCAACGCTTAGGTAAAAGTTTAGGATCGTAGTTGGTGTTCCTGGACTTGAAATAAGGTTCCATCCTGGCATTTTCCTGGAGTGATTGTGCAATATCCTGATGGCTGTTGTTAATAACGCTCTTCAAACCTCAGATCTAAAACTCCAGCTAAGTTATATACCTTGCCCGCTATTAAACCAGGGACTATGTTTCCCTGGGGATTCAACTTGTGAATCCCTTTCTTCCTCTTCTTCTCCCCCCAAAATCTCATGAACTCACTCTGCCCCTTCTTACGTTCCTCCGATCATTTATAGCCTACTTTCGATTTTTGCAAAAAATGAAAGTAGACTTATGAGATCTACACGGGGTGAAAAATTGTGTGTCTGTCTGTGTGTGTGAGTCTGTGTGTGTGTGAGTGTGTGTACACTGAATGTCTGTCCCCCCCCCCCCCCCCCTATCAATTCAAACACGGTGAAACCGAAATGAACGAAATTTGGTACAGATGTAGAACTAGCAAAGGGCACCTCAGTGTCATGTTTTATATCGCCGCCATCTTTACCAAAACTGAATGGCGGCCACTCAAACGTTCAAAATGTAAAATCAAATAACGACTAACCAAATCATCCGATCACTACCAAATTCGGTAACAACATACCTTCGTATAGGACGCGTCTTGTGACCGAACTACAAGGTCATCCGCCGTACCATTTCAGGATGGCGGCCGTGCGAATTATGCAAACATTATAATCCATATCATGGGACCCACCAGTTTCGATTATCGAGCCCAGAATCGTTTTAACTGTTCTAAAGGAAGAGGCACGTTCGAAATTAAAAGTTTATTTTGTAATACTATAGTGCAGAAGTGATTTAAAAAAACTGAGCCGTCTCAGTACAAGGCAAGATGGCAGCGGATATCTTGTGCCTGACTTATATTTCACTAATTTGAGTATTGCATGCAATATAGCGTACTGATACAAAATAAATAAACTTTGTATGAAATGCTTCACATATAAATAATATACTCCACTGATGAAATCGTTTAGTGTAAATCATTAATTGCTAACACGTTCTATGTAACTCATTTGATATCGGTCAATGTCCGTACGCACGTTTGGCTCCGTGGTAAAGCGTTAGCCTATCATTCTTATGGCTATGGTTCAAACCCCATCAGAGATAGGTTTTTTGCTTGAATTTCTTCATATTTATTGTTTTGTAATGATTCAGACGTTTTAAAATTAATCGTTATATTGTGCATAGAACGATGGAAAATATATAATTAAAACAAAATTCGCCATCAATTTGCACGAGACATCTAGGAACAAAAAAATGAATTATCATGGCGAACTGCACGCCGGCCAACATATTAACTTACCGGTACAGATTTTATTGGAAAGTTTATGTTTATGGCCGCTAGAATGCACTTCCCCTGTTAGGATTATCTTGTTCGATACGTCTCCATTAGATGTCACGACTGGTCTACATGGGACTCCATTTATTAGTATACCATTGGCATTCTATGAGCATCGAATTTGAAGAATGACAAGATGATACTACGATACATTTTTACTTTTTATTTTAGAGGGTTTGTAACAGCCTATTGCCCCCGTGTGGTGACCGGGGTTTAGAATTGTCCCACCGTAGCCCATGCGTGTCGTAAGAGGCGACGAAAATGGGTATCCGGTGCTTGGGGGTATAACAGGGCCACCCTGTCTCCTGGGGACATAAATAAGGAGGCTGGGAAGGCAACCCAACAAACCCCTTCACATTGGGCTAATCACCCATGTGGGGGTGGAAATGATTCAAAGCAACAACAGTAGCCTCGGATTGGACGGATCTACACGACGACAACGACCGCAATGGGAACGGAATATGAGATTTGGTACATGGAATATCAAGACAATCGCTGGAAAAGATGTCGAGTTAATACAGTAAATGAAAAGTCATAAACTGGAAGTATTGAGACTTAGTGAGGTGAAGAAGAAAGGAAGTGGAATGAAAAGATTACAAGAAGGGTATGTTTTGAGATACTCTGGGGTTGGGATGGACAGTAGGGCAAAGGAAGGTGTGGGCATAGTCACCAGCGAGCAGACTGAAACCAAAGTGAGTGGATGGCAACCAATTAACTCGAGAATAATGGTTATTAACCTTGACATAGAGATGAAAGTGTCCCTCATACAAGTATATGCCCCAACAGAAGACACCAACTTACTCGATAAAGAGGAGTTTTATGTTCAACTACAAAGGACCGTGTACAAAGAGGTTGCGAATGAATGCCATGTATTGATAGGAGGGGACCTAAATGCAAGAATAGGCCAGGACAAAAGAATAGCACATGGAAGCATGGACAATCATGGTGGAGAGAGGACGCTGAATGAAAATGGCAGGCGACTTATAGAATTCTGCATTGAAAATCAATTGTTATTGGGGAACTCATTTTTCCCCCATAAAGAAGTACATAAGGTAACTTTTGAGGCTGAAGGTAGAAATGCTAGGAGTGTTATAGACTACTTTATGTACCCTCATGGCATACGGAATAACATCATGGATGTGAAGGTCATACGAGGAGCAGAACTAGCTACAGATCACAGATTACTGGTAATGGACACCAGATTTAAGAGGCCAATCCAACCAAGAACCAAAAGGTTTGAGGTGATCCGATTGAAGGAACTTCAAAAAGAAGAGAAAAGGTCCTAGTATGCAGAATTTGTGAAGGAGAAGATGCAAATAAGAACTAATGGAAGTGAGGAAATCAATGTCATGTGGAATGACATAAAATCAGTGTTGCTAAAGTCAGCAGAAAAAGTGTGTGGAAAGGCAGTGATAGATACCAGACAGAAAAGAACAAGTTGGTGGAATGAAGAAGTGAAGGAGAAGGTAAAGAGCAAGAAAGAAGCATGGAAAAGATACATAGGATGTCCTACGGAAGAAAACAGGCAAGAATACATCAAAAGAAGGGATGAAACGAAAAGAGTAGTGAAGGAAGCTAAGAGAAAATCTTGGGAAGAGTTTGGGAATATGGTTGAAAGCAAAGCTAGAGAGAAGAATACAAGAAGCTTTTGGAAAACCATAAAGTCTATAAGAGGGAAGTATGGAAAGCAGACCAGGACAATCAAGAATGGGAATAACCTAGTATCAGAGAAGGCAGAAGTGCTTCAAGTGTGGCGAAGACACTATGAGGAGAAGCACCAGAGAAATGCGGCAGAGCAAGAGGATGGGATTGTTTATGGACCACATGAAGATGTGCAAAATCCAGAAATAGAAGGGAAAATAGAAGAATTGGAGGTCAAAATTGGCAATTAAACAAATTAAGACTGGGAAAGCAGCGGGTCCTGATGGAATTTCTCCAGAGTTAATCAAATATGGAGGTGTTGAGATAGTGAAGCAACTTACTAAGCTGTTTAGGAGAATGTGGGAAGAGAACAGAATACCAGAGGAATGGAAGAAAAGTCTAACTATCCCGTTGCACAAGAAAGGGAACAGCTACGACTGTAATAATTACAGGGCTATCTGTCCTTCTGTAGCGTACAAGATCTACACTCGGGTGCTGGAAAGGAGACTTAGGAAGGTGGTGGAAAATGACATTGAAGAGGAGCAGGCAGCTTTAAGGCCAGGACGTCAGACACAAGATCACATCTACACAATTAGAACAGTAATAGAGAAGAGCATTGCCAAAAACCGTGACCTGTACCTTGCGTTTCTCGACCTGAAGGCAGCTTTTGACTCTGTACCGAGGCAGAGCATATCGGAGGCACTGGCAGCGAAGATGGTACCAATGAGACTGTTAAATGCTGTGAAGAGTGTATACCAGCAACCTGTGGGAATAGTTCGTATAGATGGTGAAATGTCTGGAGAATTCCAAATGGAGAGAGGAGTAAAACAAGGTGATAGCCTCAGCCCTCTACTGCTTAATATCGTCCTGGATGAAATAACAACAAGAAGTTCCGTTAAGAACTATACAGCCTACTTTTTATGCCAATGATTATTCTACAGAATATGAACCTATCTAGAATAATGACGAAATTAAGTTGGTAATATCGAAATATCTAATTAGTTCAAAATATACCTGGTATAATGTAGCCGAATAGAGCACTACAGTTGGCAGCCCTGGTGACTGAATATATTCTTAGTTCCATCTCTTAAGGTACAGAATACAAAATTTGGTTGAAGTCCAATGGACGTTACATGCAGTTAGACACTGGATCTATCAGCAGGCGTAAAAGCATGTTGCCAACAATACCATGCGTGTGCTGGTCAGAAATAATCTGAAATATTATGATATCTTGTTGTGCCAATTTTGGATGAAATCCATTTGTTAGTATAGAAGTTACATGTATTTTAAAATTGGACATATCAGCAGGCATAGAATCATGTTGTCAGCACTGCCTTGTATTAATTACTCCAAATTAATCTAGAATGTCAGGTGCTATACGTGTGCAAAGTATAGAGCTGTTGGCTTGCATACTTTCTGATATATTGATATTAGGGTAAAAAATATAGACAGCATTTATTAACAGTTGGCAGCCCTGATTGCACTGAAGAATACTTATAGTCATATCTGATATGTTACACATAGCACATGCGAAATTTGGATGAAATCCTACTGATAGTATAGAAGTTACATGTATTTAAAAATTGGCCCTATCAGCAGGCTTAGAATCATGTTGGTAGAACTGACGTATATAAGTTACTCCAAAATTAATCAAACATGTCAGGTACTATACGTGTGCATAGTTTAAAGCTGTCGGCTTGCACACATTCTGATATATTGGTATTTGGATAAAAAAATAGAGAGAGCAATTATTAACAGTTGGCAGCCCTGGTGGCTCCTAAGAATACGCTTAGTCATATCTGTTTATGTACAGATATTACATATAAAATTTGGTTGAAATCCAGTTGATAGTGTAGAAGTTATATGCATTTAAACATTGGACCTATCAGAAGGCTTAAAATTATTTTGGCAACACTGTCATGGTTGGCCTCCTGGAAATTATTCTGAAATAGTATTATCTACATGTGTGCCAATTTTGGAATAGCTCCTATGCATACCTTGCAGGATATCCAACATGGAGCTCAAATTTCTAGTGCGTTTTTTCAGCAGTTGGTAGCACTGACATCATTTTCAAATATGGACGTGAGCTATTCCGGTGCACATCTTTACTCATACTAAATTTGGTTTTGATTGCTGCAGCCGTTTAGGAGTTGATAGGGGGACACACACACACAGCCAGACAGACAGACAGAAGGACAGACAGACAGACAGACAGACACACATTTGCCCGATCTCATAAGACTACTTTTTCCTCATTTTTGCAAAATGTGAAAAGTAGGCTAAAAATATGTTACCGGCGAACCCATAGGACCAAGCTTGGTATGTGGAGACTAAGAACTGTATACTTGCAAGCACTCCTCTATGCAGATGATATAATAGTGATTGCTGATACACCAGAAAGACTTCAGCAGGCCGTGGTGGAATGGTATGAAGAATTGGAAAGGAAAGGAATGGTAGTGAATACAGATAAAAGCAAAGTAGTGTGGGTCTCAAAACTGGACAGACAGGAACAACAACTTGACATAATTTGTGGAGGAAGACCTCTCGAAAAAGTAGAAACTTTTGAATATCTTTGCACCATATTAAGTAGTGATGGGAAAATAGAGCAAGGGGTACTCAATAGAACTAAAAAAGTCATCTCAGCCAACTATCAGATGAATAATACAATAGTAGGGAAGAATGACATATTTTAGTATTTGAATGGTTCATTATGGTTCCGTATTGATGCAACAGTTAGTATTAATATTTTGCAAAAGTTCCGCCTAATCAATACCTTTATTTTACTAAATATAAATGATCACTTAGTGGTCATTGGTACATGTTTCGGGGCCTAATTGTTTTGGCCCCTTCATCAGCCTGTGTAGATAAAAAGTCAAGGCAAACAGGTGGTCGGATAGCTTAACACTCATAAAATATTTCCTTCAAAAAAACCTATTATGGTGCACCATAATGAAAGGGGAAAGATGTTTATCCAAAGAAACATAAGGAAATACAATACATAAATAAAAATAAAAAAGAAAGAAGGAAAGAAGGAAAGAAAGAAATACAGTAGTTGAAATTTTGGGCTCATCTATGGTGAAGTATTGTGATCCATGACATTTATCACTGGTGAATTGTAATTGGAATATTAATATAATCTGGAATGCTGCCATGGAGCAGATTATGTCTCATTTAGCATCTACAGACCGCAGTAAGTTGAACTACCAAAAAGCTGAGCCATTGTATTTTCATTGACATCTGCAAGCCACGGTATAGCTTATGGTTTATTTCAAATGTGCTATTGTCGTCCACATACTCTACTTCAGAAGATTTGGGACCACTTTAAGAATGCACAATTCCTGTGATCAACAAGAAAGGGTCAAATTTTAGAGTGTGTTCACCCTATATATATTTTTTTTTTTCTCTCCAAATTTCAACTACTGTATTTCTTTCTTCCTTTCTTTCCTTCTTTCATTCTTTTATTTTATTTTATTTATGTATTTTATTTCCTTATGTTTCTTTGGATAAACATCTTTCCCCTTTCATTATGGTGCACCATAATAGGTTTTTTTTAAGGAAATATTTTATGAGTGTTAAGCTATCCGACCACCTGTTTGCCTTGACTTTTTATCTACACAGGCTGATGAAGGGGCCAAAACAATTAGGCCCCGAAACATGTACCAATGACCACTAAGTGATCATTTATATTTAGTAATATAAAGGTATTGATTAGGCGGAACATTTGCAAAATATTAATATTAAGAATGAGATAAGCATCAAGACCAAAATGCAGATTTACAACACGGTTATGGTCCCGATCACCCTATATGGCCCAGAGAGTTTAGCACTGCAAGACAAGCATCTCTGTAAGATCACTGCCACTGAAATGAAGTATACAAGGCGAGCAGTGGGGAGGACTAGAAGGGATCGGATCCGGAATGAGAGAATCAGAGAAGAAGCAGGGCAAAAGAAGGCGATAAGTATGGTGATTGGGGAACGTCATTTGAAGTGGTATGGACATGTCAGGAGGATGGAACAAGAGAGAAAAGCGAAGCAGGTTTTTGAAATGCGAGTGGAAGGGAGAGTAGGAAGAGGAAGACCCCGTGCCACTTGGGATGACAGAATTGAGAAAATTGGACAGAAGCGAGGGAAAACAATGCTGGAAATGAAGAGATTGTGTGAAAATAGATCGGAGTGGCAGAGATGGACAGAACGAGGCTACCCCGACGCTTAAAGGCACAAGGGATACGAAGAAGAAGAAGTAGACGAAGAAGTAACAGCCTATTGTGCGTTATTTGAAAATGTTAATTGAAGGAAAGAACAAAACGATTTCACATAGTATCTGAACTCTAACCGTTGGTGCTAGTTCAGGATATTAAATAATACTTTTATTGCAGCCAAATAGCAATCGAAAATATCCACATAGTTGGTATACACACGTCTCTGTAGGGTCATGGAAAGATTTGTTAATTCAATTAGGGTTGTGAAAGCCATGCACAGCCAGACGTGTAAAGACATGCCTCAACTCAAAGTTGGATGTTGCCCGCGTCAGGCCGATTATGTAATAATAATAATAATAATAATAATAATAATAATAATAACAATGTTATTGGTTGTACGTCCCTTTTAACTACTGTTGCTTTTAGAGACGCCGGGGTGCCAGAATTTTGCCCCGAAGGGGATCTTTAACGTCCAAGTAAATCTACTAACACGGCTCCCTCGCATCTGTGCACCCTCAAATGCCAGCTGACTGCGCCAGGATACGAACCTGCAACATAGGGCCCAGCAAGCGAGAACGTTACCGCTGAGCCTCGCAGCCAGTCCGGTCGATTATGTCTCCAGATCCATAATATTCTTTAGATACTTCTTATCTTTCTTTCTTTCTTTCTTTCTTTCTTCAATGATGGTAGCAGTTGTTTTCGAGGTTGTGGTGTTTGGTAGAGGTAAATAGTTTTTAAGGTCTTCAACCAAGAAATGATTCTATTATACTCTTTGATAAAAACAACGAGTTATAACTTTACTCATACATTTAGGAGAAAGTAGGCTATATGTTCTTTACTGAACATCTTGTTTTTCCAGTGATCTTTTTAGCTTTTTTGGTGAAAGAGTGATTTGTAACTAGAGTTCCAAAAGTTTTGCGATTCATGATGATATCTTCTGTAATGTTTATTTCCTTTAAGTCCTGTTTGATTTCTTCTAACCAACTGATTTTGACCTTCTATGAATTAATTATGTCAAGCAGTTTTTTTGCATATCTGTTGTTGTCCTTTCTGCAGATGTGACCATAAAATTTCAATCGTCTCTTACGCACGGTATCAGTGAACTTATTGATTACTGTGTACAAGTCTGTGGTTTTCCTTTTAATCCATATACCATTAACATAAACGGGGCCATATATTTTCCTGAGAATTTTACGTTCCTGGTTTTCGATTTCACCAATTTGAGAGTGGCCTGATAGAGATATAGTTTCGAAGGCGTACAATGCATCCGGAAGAACAACTGTCTGGTAGTGCCGTAGTTTTGCATTTCGTTACATCACTCTTTTATTATAGTGATTCCATGTTATTTGGTATGAATTCTGATGTTTGGTAGCTCTTTCTAAATTAGCTTTCCTGTCCAATCCAGATGGTACAATAATTTCTCCTAAATATTTGCCTAATTATTCCATAGTTGGTCTGTAGTGGAGATCTCGGGATATTCTGGTGTCCATTCACTATGAAATGCGTCTTCTCATACGATATTTGGAGTCCTGTCTTTGATGCTAACTCATGTAAATTCTCTATGGCATACTTGTTTTTTTCACTAGTCTTGGTAAAGATAGCTAGATCATCAGCAAAAGCTAGGCATTTTACTTTGATTTTCTGTCCCAGAGTACCAATACTTATGCCTTTGATTTTATTTCCCCACTCCCTGATGACTTGGTCTAACACTAAGTTAAAAAGCAGTGGCTAGAGGCCGTCACCTTGTCGAACTCCTGTATGTACTTCGAGAGGCTCTGATAGTTCGCCTAGAAACTTCACTTGAGATGTTACGTCAGTGAGAATCTGCCGGATTAAATCCCTGGTCTTCCTGTCTCCACTGAGCTCTTCTAGGGTGTCCAGAATAGTTTGTCTGTCAATAGAATCACATGCCTTCTTAAAATCCACGAAGGTGACAAATGTGTGGGTACTGCGGCGTATCCTTAATATAGTCTTTAGGTCCAAATCTGCTCCGAACACGATCTACCTTTCCTAAAGCCTGCCTGGTATTCACCAATCAAATGATCAGTTTGTTGTTCAACTCTGTTTAAGAGCGCTTCAGATAATACCTTGTATATAATTGGTAAAAGTGATATACCTCTGTAGTTGTTGGGGTCCGCTCGGTCGCCTTTTTTATGCAACGGATGAATAATGGCATTCTTCCAGTCCTTCGGAATTATTTCTGTTAGGAGTGTATGAATTCTCCTTATGAGGTTATCTCCTCCTATTTTCAACATCTCAGCAGTTATGCCATCGTTCCCAGGGGCTTTGTTATTTTTGAGCGATTGGATTATCTCTTTTATTTCTTGAGTTGTTGGGGGAAGTGAGTCTGGGTTTGGTACAGGTTTTTCAAACTGCAGCCTTTCCACTGGAGGATCACAGTTCAATAGAGTTTGGAAATAATCAGGCAGTATCTTGCAGTTCTCCTTACTGTTTGTTTCTAGACGTCCATGAAGTCAACGGAAACTTAATGTAGGTGGTTTGTACCCTGACAAGTCCTCACGGAATATCTTGTAAATTCCACCATCTGTACTTTCTTTTCCTATGAGGTTGTCGTAATTTCATGGCTGATGACTGTAATGTTTTGCGAAGGTCTGGCCATTTCCAAGGATTTTCTTCCTGTATATCTCGTACGAAAACCTCGGCGTTCTTCCTCAAGCAGTCCGGATCAACTCTTGGAAACCGGTTGCCTTAGGTTGGGATCTGTTTGGTTGAAACCGAAGCTTGATTTGCGTGAGGTAGTGATCCGAATCTACCACTCCCTTCCGTACTTCAACATTCTGAATCTCAAGCATATTCTTTGTGGAAATAGCCACATGATCTATCTGAAATTCCCCTAATAACGAGTTAGGTGATCTCCAGGTTTTCTTTTTGTTTAATGGTCTCATAAAGTGCGTGGACATGAGTCTCAGCATGAATGATGTACAAAAGATTATTAGAAGCTCTCCATTCTTATTAGTCCACCGATGTGCGGGATGGAGTTCTACTATTGATCTGTATATCTTCTCTCTGTCAACCTGTGCATTGAAATACCCTAAGAAGATTTTCATGTGATGTTTGGAGATTTTACTTGTGGTTTCCTCTAGTAATTCCCAAAAATCTTCTACAGTCTGTGGATTTCTCTTATTGTCTATGTTAGTGGGAGCATGGGCATTTATCAAGGAATACGCCTTGTTGCTTGATTTTATTGTAAGCACTGAAATTATTTCACATGGTGATGTGAAGTCGATAACTGAATCTAAGATCGTTTTCCTCACTGCAAAAGCCGTCCCAAACATTAATAAATTGCCTTTGATAGTAATGGCTAGTTTACCCTTAAATATCCTGAAATTTTCAGAGTCGAAATGGTTCTCATCTTGGAATCGTGTTTCCTGATTTGCTAGGATTTGAATATCAAATTTGTCTAAGACGTTAGTCAGTTGTTTGAGCTTTCCTGTTTTCCCCAGGGCATTGATGTTAATAGTACCCAAGAAGTTCTTTTTCTTGGGGCGAAGATTTTGAGCAGCTCCGATCCTTCTCTGAAGCATGATTTCGTTCCCGATCCCCCAGAATCCGATGATCGGGATAGACCGGACGTGTGTCCGGGGCATGGGGTATTTGAATTAGTAGTGTGTGTTCCATCATGCCTTAGCTACACGTTGAATATACAACTAGTGGTGATCTTAAGATAAGACCACGAAATTACTACTCTATTGTTGAGATCGAGAGGTGCCTCTAGGTGTTCTCTGGCTAAAGTGTGTTTGGTCCGCGAGAGCTATTTTATTTCCCTCAAGTCCGCCGGCAAGGCGGTGAGGACCCCCCTATCTGCCACCTGGGACGCGCCACGTCGGAGTATCACATCTCCACCTGCTACGACAGCGTAGTAGGTTCGTGGTTGTGAATCCCTTTATAATAATAATTATGATTATTTTATCATCAAATTCATTTCACCACATAAGTAGGACATATAAACCTATCGTCGGCTTGTTTGAAAGACGGTATGGCTAATTCTCTTAAGGTGGCACATTGAGAAACGAGCGAACAATGGATCAGGTCTCCAAGATGACGGCCTTCTGCATGGTGATATGTAGACCTGGATGTATTCCCAATATATCTAAATTGCGAGCCAATGATTTAGGGATGATGCCGGTAGACGAAATGACTATGGGCAGAACCTCTACACTTTCCTGTCTCCACATTTGCCGAATTTCCTCAGCCAAGGGCAGATAAGTTATTTGGTGATCTTATTACAGCAGGTTCTTTTCAGATTATGGGAATTGGGCACTGCAATATGAATGAGGAAGGTTCTCTTCTGCACCTTGTCCACAAGAACGATATCTGGCTGGTTTGTTGGTATGGTGTTATCAGTAATAACTGATCGGTCCCATAACAACTTGTGACTAGGATTTTCCAAAACGGCGTCAGGAACATACTGATACCAAGGCTAAGTATTTTCTGATAATAAGTGCTTCTGAGCAAGGTGTAGGTGCATTATTTTGGCCACTTGGTTGTGCCTTTTCATGTAATCAGTACAAGAGATTGCTTGGCAACCTCCTGTGATATGTTGAATTGTTTCCGTTTCTAGTTGCCATCTTCAGCATTTATCAACCTGAATATTTACCTTAACTATATATTTAAGATAGTCTTTGGTAGCCACAACTTGATCCTGGATTGCAACCATGAATCCTTCAGTCTCAGTAAATAGGTCCGCATGAGTCAACCAGCTGTTCGGCGCATAAATGTCGACATGTTTCTGGTGAGATCATTCGGATGACGACCGTGCAGAGCTTTCTGCGTCCACTTCTGAAGGTTGATGGCTGAACACTCCTCATCAGTGGCTAACTGTATATCCCTTACGTGAAGAAGATCCAGCGGTGTGCACTTGTCATCTACCTTCACAGTGGATTGATGTATGGGAGCGTCATGTCTGCCCAGAAATTATTTATGAAGGTTCCTCACTTGCCTTGCATGCAATTGGATAATGTCCGTGAGCCCTCGTCCGCCTATTTGACACGGGATTGTCAATCGTTCAACAGCTGACTTAGGGTGGAGACATCTGTGTTTTGTTAAGATGGTACGTGTCCTAATTAGGATGTTCTCCACGTCAGTCTGCGTCCATTTGATAATACCAAAAGTGTATGTCAGAGCAGGAATAGCATAGGCATTAATAGCCTTAAAGGTGTTGTTTCCATTCAACTTTGATTTTAAAATCTTGTTAAGGCGTTGATTGTAGATAGCTACAGTTCTATCTTTAATACCTTAATGATCAATTCGATTTATATTTCAGGAGACCAAGATATTTGTAGGTCTCATTACCTTCCATAGGCTTTATGAAACAACCGTCATCAAGTTGAAATGCTCGGGCCTCTAAATTTCCTCGCCGAATGGTGAGGGTGCGACACTTATCTAACCCGTAGGACATTCCAATATCAGAAGAAAATGAAGCAGTTATTGCAATTAGATTGTCGATGTGTTTCTCAGAGGATGCATGTAGTTTAATGTCATCCATGTACATAAAATGAGAATTTTTGTATTGCACTTTACTATGGTGCTTGATTGGAAAACCACACTTTACATTGTTCAGCAATGATGATAGCGGATTGAGCACCAAACAGAACCATAAAGGGTTCAAGCTGTCACCCTGAAAGATACCTCTTTTGATTTCAATAAATCCCGATTCCATACATGAGTCTCCATTAGGCATTAATAAATTGGTCCCCCCAATGGGAAATCATATGTTGCAGACTTATAATGATGGCAGGATCAACTTTTAGTTGCTACTGTTGAAATGAAGGTAATGTGTAAATTCACTACAGGTGGTGTGTAACACTCTAGGAATGTAACTACTGCTTAGAGAGTCACGTATTGGTTAAGAACTTCAAGTAAAACACTTTGTAATTGTATGAGAGCTTGCCAAGCCCTTCTCAGAACAATCAATGCTTCCATTTATGATCATCAGGAAAATACCCCATGTATTTTAAGTGGATACGAATGTAATGTCATTAGGAGTTTTTCGGAATAACTGGAGACAGACTAGCCTTGTTAACAAGAGTAAACCTTTTACAGAGCATCATTAATACGTCAAACCCCCTCTACTGCCTTAATTAAAAGCATTGTTTTCTTCCAGAGAATACTGGAATATGATTGGTTGAACTACGGGCGTCTCCCTCTGCCATATTGAGGTCAAACCGCCCATAAAATAATATTATATAAGGACTGGCTCGAGTGAGCTCAGGGCTCTATATTCAATAATCTATTGTGTTACGACCATGTAACAAGCCAGAAGGCTCACGACTTCAATAACTACTCTGTAAATATGTTCTAACTAATTAAATATATCAAGCATTTCAACAAGTTGGAATTCTTCATTCTACTGAATACAATACTACTCAGCGCGTAAAGAACCGGAGAGGACATTATCTTAACAAACAAAACGAGCTTAGTACACACGTTAAGCTAGAAACTTAACTCCAGTAGAATCGTGAAACGTGCTCCAAAAAACTCGGCTCTGTTCGTGGGTCACAAAGAAATTATGATAGTAACCACACATTCAGTTGGTGGATGTTGATTTGACAGGTTTAACTTTATCTGATTATCACCGTAGTGCCTTTTCAAGTCGCTGTGAAGGATATTGCGACAGCTGCCAGCTAAAACGTGAACTTTCAAAGCGATATGTTCAACAATCTGACGTCAATCAATTTTCATTACGCTGCATACACGTTCAATATTTATTGCGTCTGTGGCAGTTCTTGCTCCCCTCTGCATGGGGAATTCATTACCTCTGCTTCATCCATTCTTGTCAAACCGTCCATTTCTTGCTTGCTTGTACTACTGTCGAATGAAAAGCAGGCTTGTGCTTCTCATGGTGATAGGTGGTGATGATTGCTTTAAGAGTTGAAACATCTAGGTCATCTACCCTTAATGAAATGGCTGATAGTGAAAATTATTTGTATTATTTGATCCGCCTTGTCAATACTGTGAATGTGATGTTTATTATTATTATTATTTAAACGAACATTTTTCGATGTGCAATGATATCTTCTTCAGCGTTAAACGAGTTTCACATTAAACATTAGTAAAATAAATTGGATACCCTTACAATAACTTGATTAAATACAAGTTCCACATTAATCAAATCATTGTTAGGATATCCATTTTATTTTATCAATGTTAAACTCTATTAATGTTATAAATAACACTGTTAAACGCCGAAGAAGATATCATTGGATATCGATGGTTCGATGCATCCTTGGCCCAAGGGAAACAGAAACAGACTATAACAGACCACGTCCCAACAAGGAAATAATACACCCATGTGGAGAACATAATTCACACCATGCGCAAAAGACGAATGCCTGTTTTAGGGCATTTAAAGTGAATGAATAATGACAGGCTAACAAAACAAATTTTTAATAACATTTTAAGACTTTAAGTTCAACCAGCGTGGTTTACAAAGACATTAAAGGATCATAAGGATGCTGACATTGTCATTACATATACATATAAAAGGAATTTATTTCAGGACAAAATTCAAAACGTGATCTTCAGCTCCGGAAGCAGAGATCAGAGAGGATGAAGCGAATGTGGGCAGAGAGAAAAAAGACATGCGGCAAGATTTGAGGTATTGATTTTACGTGCTCTGTAATAATGCTATTCGATTAAATAAAAATAATAAATAAAAAATAATTACCAGTAGTCCATATGGATCAATCTTTACCAAACCAACATGGTAATCATACACGCATTTTATGACAGTGAAAATTGCTGGAATAAAAATGAAAATAATAAAAAAAGAAATGTAAAACAGGAGAAAAAAATTGAAAAAGGAGAAGTGAGGGACCTGGAAGGAGGCAGAGCTATGAAAAGCTACTAGGAAAGGGAAATAGGAGAGGGTCTGTCCCAATGTAACTGGAAAAAGAGAGATACAAGAACCTAGCTCAAGAATCGTTTGGGTTCTCCAACACCCGAGCTCACCATCCGCAGGCCTTTGAGGGCTCACCACGTGTGGTGGAGCTACACACAACCTTTCTCCTTTCGGGCCTCTCACAGTTTGCACAAGATAAGAAAGAAGAAGTCTGACCCCTAGAAGAATGAGGGCATCAGGAAAGATAATGACAAGGGGCGGAAAATAAAAATACCCTAGTCCTCAGGTACCCTGATATCGTCATACAAGATAACCTGCCCGAGCAGAGTAAGCAAGCAAGAAAACAATTGAGTGCATGAGATGAGGTGAGTGAGTAGCCGGATTTTGAGCATAGAGAAAATAACTTTTGTAATTTGGTGATGTCAAAAAAAATTGGAAGACGCATGGTTGATTGTTTCGCATTCTCTCCAAAAATTTAAAGTGTTGCACGCCATTCCAGAGAAAAGTATGCCTCAAAATAATATCACTCTCACTATGGAATTACGATTTGCGCGTTGTCAAAGATATACATGAAAATAGAGGAGAGCTCATCAAAGCAATGTAATCCTTCGAAAGCAACGAGACCATTAAGTTGTCTTCCACTATTGAAAAAGCTGGAACCTACAAGAAAAGGCTAAGGACAAGAATTTCATATTTTGGTCAACATTTTTCAACAAGATAATCAGTGATGTGGACATAATTTTTAATCACCTGTAAAAGAGAATTGCTGATCCAATTAAAGTGATACAAGACATTCAGAATGATGAAGGAATCGTAAAGAAAATCAGGGACAATATTGATGAAATAATTAATCACTCAAATTCTGAAAGAGACGAATCCTTACCTTCTAAAATAGTCCGGTTTAGTGATGACTATAGTAATACGGACGCTCTGGAAGAATGTAATGCTATCCCTTCAGAGATAAAATCTCACTTTCAGTTCACTGGACACTTCTCATATCCAACATATTTTGACAATTATATCAAAAACATTCCTGGCTAGTATCTTGATGAAATGATGAGCATACGTACATTTCCGGTAAAGGGAGAGTTGCAAGTATTTTATGCTAGGCCTGAATTGAGAGCGATTTCTGTTGCCGTTCCATTTATTTCGTTGATACTGGAGGGTGAGCTGTGTGATACTTTTGAAAGGACTATCAAAACATGAAGTTTCTGATCACAATGCCTATTTCAAATCCGGAAGCTGATCGGCATTCCTCAATGCTCAAATTAATAAAGACCATTCTTAGGACCACAATGAAGGAAGAGAGATTAAGTGCCTTAAGAATGTTATCGTGTGAGAAATGATTTGTTAGCAAGATTAAGAACTTCAATGCAAACAATTGCTAACTAGATAGAATGGAGAATGGACTTTCAGCACTGCTCTTATGAATTCAACTGAAGGTGCCGTTCAAGGTCATGGAGCTCATATTTTTGGTGAGTAGGCCCAGCATGTTTTTTCTTCTGTGAGGTTGTACATTTGTTTTATTATTTTCTGAAAACTTCTCTTTGCAAAAATTCATGTTGCAAAAAATATTTGCAGTAGTTTCTCATTCTCTAATTTCTCTTCAGTTGACACTTCATGTAAGACCGTCTTGAACAATAGCTCAATTTATTAGATAATGTTATTACATGTAACTTATAGCATAAAATATGCACTGTCCGTACTTGCAACTTTGAATGTATTCATTGCAAATTTTAAATTTGTGCACCAAGAATAGAAAAATCACCAGCCGCCACTGATAAAAATATATTTTTAAAACTTCGTACTGACATTATCTTGAAATTTGAAAACGACTGAACCACTTTACATGCTAATACATTTAGCTGTAAATTTTGAATTGCTGTGCCAGGTTTCTTTGCGCTTGGAAGATTAGATTGCCAGAAATGAACTGAAATTGTCAATATTTGAAATTCAGGTAGCCAGCACGTTCTTTTCTGGAATATCAGGTTTTTGAAAGTTACAAATTAGTATTTACCGGTAGCTCTTTGGTCCGGCTCCGTGGTGTTGGGGTAGCGCGCTTGCCTCTCACCCGGAGCCCCGGGTTCGATTCCCGGCTCTGTCAGCGATTATAGAAGGCTGGAACGGGGTGCACTCAGCCTCGTGAGGACAAATTGAGCAGCTGTCTGACAGTGAGGCAGCGCCCCGATCACGAAAACCAAGATTAACGGCCGAGGGGACCCGATGCGCTGATCACGCGTCACCCCAATATCTGCAGGCCAAATGGCTGGGCAGCGGTCGCTTGGTAGGCCTAGGCCCTTCACGGGCTGTAGTACCTGGTGGGGGAGGGTTAATAGTTCTTTGGTTTTGCCCGAACGGCTTCGAGTGCCACTTCCGGCCACGCCGTAGTATTTAAATGTTGTGTGGTTAATACATGTGGTCCAGGTACTGGGTGTTTCTGACGTCATGATTTCATCTCCTTCTCTTTGTGCAGTTTCCTGAGCGTCAAGTTTAGACCTGCATTAGGACGCTCAATCGAAATCAGAAGCGATAGCTGTTTCAGGACATAATACTCGAGTGATAATATATTTACATAGAACAAACGCGAAGAGATGAGGGGATAAAAAGTAATTAGAATATTGTTGCGAGCTGCATGCACATTGACTGATTGACTGTCATATTGATTGATAACGTTTTAAAGTGATGTGACGGTGTGGGGTGACGTATAACAGGATGGTGTATTCTCTTGCAGGGAAAAAGGACAGCTGCGTCTGTGGTAATGCCTGGGTAATAATAATAATAATAATAATAATAATAATATTAATAATAATAATAATAATAATAATAATAATAATAATTTAATTTAATTTAATTAATTTAATTTATTTATTAAATACTATTTATGTTACATTATTGTGATATGTCTCACGAATCTGATGACAGTACAGATTATCTGTGAGACATATTAATTATTATTTACAACATATATATAGATTATATTTCAATACAAGAGTGCATGCATTTTTTTGTAATGTTAATGATAAAATATTAATGCAAATAATTAAAGACACAAAAAATTACACTATGGTAGTTATATTAATAAATTTATGTTATGAGTTAATGTTTGGTTAAGTAATATTTTTAATGCAACTTATACCTAGTTGTTTGCTGTTAATGTTTGTCAGTCCAGGTGGTAGTTCATTAAGTAGTGATGGTATAATATAATTTAGTCTCTTGAAACCATAGCTATTTATACATAAAGGTTTAACATGTTTAGTACTTGTTATGGCTCTTGTTTGTATGTTGTGAGAGACCTTATGCCTGAATCTTGGATCATGGTAGTAGAGATTCAGTACAGTAATTTGAAACAACTCTTTAATATTAAAATAAGGGATATCAGTGAAATATTTAAAGAACCTGTTTTGGCTATCTTGAAAATTATTAAAGTTGTGTTTTGATTTCCCCAAGCTGCTATAGCATATCTTAATTTGCTTTTAATCAGAGCACTGTAAATTGTTTTGTAAGTTTTCCTATCTACATAAAATCGGAGATTGTAGAAGGTGTAGAGGTTTGCTCTTAGGTTTTTTTATTATGTTTACTGTGTGTGTGTTCATTTTAAAGTGTTCATCAAGGGTAATTCCTAGGTATTTTTGTGTCGAAGTACTATTTATGAAGGTGTTACCTTTGCAACCTGCCAGGATGTTTTGGTGTATGCATGATAAGCTGTGGTGCGTTAGTTTGTATTTTTCTTGTGTGAAGTGATCAACTCTGATGTGCATTATTTTAGATTTGGTTGTATTTATATACAAATTATAGTCATGACACCATCTTGTGATATTATTGAAGTCTTCTTGAAGTCTATCACAAGCTGTCTTAAGAGTCTTTATGTATGGTATATATAGTGGTGTCATCAGCATAAATAAATATTTTTTGTGTTTAATGGCTTCATTCATGTCGTTTACGAACAGGTTATATAGTGTAGGTGAAATAATGCTGCCTTGAGGGATACCTTGTGTTCCTTCTACTGCGTCACTGATAGTGTTATTGACCATAACTGCCATTTCCCTGTTTTTCAGATAGCTTTCAAATAATTTGTAAGTCGTGTCTCTTATTCCAATACCGTGTAATTTAGCAAGTAGTTTATTGTGATTTATTGTGTCAAATGCTTTAGAAAAGTCAAGAAAGAGTACCATTATGTGATTGTTCTTATTTAAGGCATTATTTATTACATTGGCAAATTCAGCCAGGAGTAGTTCAGTACTTTTTCCCTTCCTAAAACCGTATAGGTGTCCCTTTAAAATATCATATTTATTTAGGAAATTCTTCAATCTCTTATCCAAGCATTTTTCCATGATTATGTGGACGATTGATAAAATGCATATTGGTCTGTGGTTGCCAAAGTCTAAGTGATCGCCATTCTTATATATTGGTTTAATAATTGTGTATTTCAGATATTTTGGTATTATGCCTGATTCGAATATCTTGTTTATGAGATGTGTTATGATTGGTATAGTTTTTTTGGATGTTTCCTTTATGTCTTTCAAGCGTATATTGTCTGCCCCAGGCGATTTGTCTGTTTTTAATTCCTTAATTATGTTTTCTATTTCATATTCATCAGTTTCAAGTAATGTAAAGGAATTCATTAATGTGTTTCTATTTGATTGCCATATGTTGATACTACAGTTATGAGCTAGGCTGTTTATTTTTTCACTAAAGGTATTGATGAATTTATTGACTATCACTTCGTTAGTATAATGTAATATTAAATGTTTGTTTATGACTTCATTGACAGTTTGTGTTTTCCGACCTGTTATATCATTAATGACTTTCCACATTCCTTTATTATCGTTTTTGGAACTATTTATCTTATTTTTATAATATTGATGTTTTGTTTTGTTTATTAGCTTATTTAATTTGTTTCTGAAAGCTTTGTATTCATTTTTTATTGTAATATTATCCTTGTTTCTGAGCATTGTTTTGTAAAGTCTGTCTCTTTCCTTACATTGTATTTTTAGGTAATAAGTGAACCATTGTTTGCTTTTTCTGTGTTTACAAGTGGTTATGTAAGATGCTTTTTGGTAGATTTCCTTAAATTTGGTTGTTATATTGTTATATATGTCATTGTTGTTGTTGTTGTTGAGTCTTCAGTCTTTTGACTGGTTTGATGCAGCTCTCCATGACTCCCTGTCCTGAGCTAATCGTTTCATCTCTACATAACTACCACACCCTACATCTGAGGCAATCTGTTTAACATATTCTAACCTTGGTCTACCCCTACAGTTCTTGTCCTCGACCCTTCCTTCCATAACTAAGCTTGCTATTCCGGGGTGTCTTAGTATGTGTCCTACCAACCTATCTCTTCTCTTCATTAGCAGTCGCCAGAAACACCTCTCCTCTCCCACTAGTCTTAATACCTCTATGTTTGTAACCCTATCTACCCATCTGATCTTCATCATTCTCCTGTAACACCACATTTCAAATGCCTCTATTCTCCTCTTTTCTGCTGCACCAATAGTCCAAGTTTCACTTCCATAGAGCGCCACGCTCCAGACAAAGGCTTTCAAAAATGACTTCCTAATGCCTAAATCTATATTCGATGTCAGCAGATTCCTTTTTTGTAGAAAAGCTTTCTTTGCCTGAGCCAACCTACTTTTTATATCCTCTTTGCTTCGTCCATCACTGGTTATTCTACTTCCTAAGTAACAGAAGTCTTCTACTTCCTTCAGCTTTTCACCTGTCAATTTGATCTCCATAGAGGTTTCTGATTTATTTCGGCTGCATTTCAGTATTTTTGTTTTACATTTATTAATTTTCATCATGAATTATTTCCGTAAGACGGAGTCCATACCATTCAAAAACTCATTCAAATCCTCAGGCTTGTCGGCCAAGATGACTATGTAATCAGCAAATCTCAGAGTTGAAATTATTTCTCCTTGAATCTTCACTCCCACTTTAAATTTTTCTCTAATTTCCTTCATTGCTTGTTCAATGTAAAGATTGAAAAGTATGGGTGATAAGTTGCAGCCTTGCCTTACACCTTTCTGAATACCAGCTTCTCTCTCATGTCCTTCAACTCGAATGACTGCTGTCTGGTTTCTGTATAGATTGTATATCACCCTCCTATCCCTGTACTTTATTCCAATCGATTTCAAAATGTCAAACAATTTAGTCCAATCAACGTTATCAAAAGCCTTTCAAAGTCTACAAAAGCCATGAACGTTCTCTTATCTTTCCTTATTCTACCTTCCAAAATCAGCCTAAGACTTAGTCATTAGGATTTTTTAATTCAAGGCAATCTGTCCAGTCTGTGTTGTTAAGGCTTGTGTGTATTATAGTATCGTTCATTAGCGTAATGTACGATTCATTATCTTGTAATTGTGTCTTATCATTTTTTGGCCAAATACCTGCATATGTTATGTAGTGGTCAGAGATATCTGATTGTATGACTGCAGAAGTATATTGATCTAGTCTGCTACGATAGTATATGTGATCAATACATGTTCTCGAGTCTAAATTTGGATCATAACGAGTACATTGAGTGATAAGTGGTAGGAAACCATGAGTTGCCATAATATTTGTATATTTGATAGCTGATAGACTGATGTCATTAGATAAAGTATCAATGTTGATATCTCCTAAAATGGCGTATTCGCTGTACTTACTGGTGTGTTGTGTTATATGTGTCTCCAGTTCATCAAGAAAGTCACTTATGTTATTGCTAGGTGGTCTGTAAATGCATGTTAATCCAATCTTTTTGTTCATGTGAAGTATTTCTATTACCATTGATTCATGAGTATTGGAAATGTATGAATTGTGTGTTCTAATAGCCATGTTGTTCTTTACATATATGGCTATGCCTCCTCCTTTAGATTTGTTCTATTACAAAATACAACATTATCATTATCCATAGTAAATAGGTAATTATTAGATTCAAGTATGTTAATTTCTGTTAAGCAAATAATATCCAGATCATTAATTTTCTTGCCTAAGGTTATGGTTAAATAATCCCAGTTTTTTGATATAGATTGAATATTTAGAGAGAGGATATTGATTTCAGCATTATTTCTAGTCTTATTACCATTTTCGATGAAATCGGGAATATTGAGAAATGTGAGTTCATTTTGTATTCCAGAAACAATTATATTGCTATCCCAACTGTTCATAATATCAATTAATATAATAATTCAATAATAATTCTTTCTTTTTGGCGGGGGGGGGGGGTTACCTAATTTTGTTAATGTCTTCCTCACGGGAGATTCTCAATATACCAGATTCGTCGTTTTTTCGCGCTAGTATTTTGCCGTTTTTAACCCAAATGAATTTCCAGTTATTTTCTCTGGCCTGATTTTTAGTTTTCCATAGTAGCTCCCTGTAAAATGACGTTAGACTTTCGTTAATGAAAAACCTAGATTTAGTGTTCCCATGAGTGAGGAAATTTTGTCCTTTTCTTTTCTGTAAAAACATTCTTTTTGGATATGGAGTTGAATTTTACCACTATTGGGGGGATTTTGTTCTTTCTTTGCAGTGGGGGCCTGTAAACTTCCTCTACATCAAACATGTTTAGATCTACTTCTAGAGTCTCAGCAATTTTGTGGACGATTTCATCCAGGCATTCATCTTTCGCGCGTGGCACTTCACATATTTCAATGTATTGTTGCCTACCGTTCTGTTCCATTGTGTGCACTTTCTCGTTTAGATCTGATATTATTTTGTCTTGTAGATTCTTTTCGTCCTTTAGGGTTTTTATTTATGCTGTAAGTGATTTCAGAAGAGTTGCATTTGACTCAGTTTCCTTAATCAACTCATCATATTTCTGCGCAATAAAGTCGGCACTTTTTACACTTTCACTCACTTGGTTTTTCAGTTCACTAATCTGTTTCTTTAATTCTAAAAACATACCTTTAATATCCGATGGGTGTATTATCTCCGTGTCCGGTGTTGAAGGTAATAATAATAATAATAATAATAATAATAATAGCACCAAAGAAGACCACCAAATGCCCCAAATCAATCCTGACGACGCATTGGAGAGGGATTTCTTCCGCCATAAAATAGTGACGGACGGGCTCAACCGAGTCTTGTCTCCAGAAAGAAGATAGAGGAATGCAAACAGGATCATTCCCATATGATGAGGGAATTCTGGGTGCAAAAAAAGCTAATTTCAACAAGACCAAACGTGGTTCTAGATGGCCCTAGCGAATTATATATAGTAATAATATTTTTTTTTTTACGAGGGACTGTGGAAAATCTTCAAAAGACACATGTGAAGGGTCCACACTCCACAGTAATAATAATAATAATACCGGTAATAATAATAATAATAATAATAATAATAATAATAACCGTAACAAAGGACTGGGAAAGTGCAAAGGACAATCTTGGCTTGAAGAGGAACTATATGCAGTTAATGCAGAATACTACCCTCCTTGGTACTGCAAGTATAGTACGAAAGGTTTTGTCTCTTCAGTGACTCGGAGCATCTTGAGATCCAGTGCTGTCATCAGTGTCTTTGGCTCGCAAGGAGTCCGACGGTGCTGGTTTTGTAATTCTATGTAAAATTTCATATAATTATGATAAATAGGGTTCGGAAGTTTAAGACCTAAAGAAGTACAAAATATGCCAGCAAATATGCTCTAAAACTAGCTAATTATGACCTAAAAACTATAAAATATGACCTAAAAAATATGAAATATGAGATGAATTTTTGGGATAGGTTGAGTTTTACTATCTTACAGTAATCGTCTTAAGTGCCAAAACAATTTTTCAGTGTATTGGACATATGATATTTTGATTTTGCAAGTGTCTTTTTTAATGAACTATGCGTATATGCAATGTATTTTATGCCCATAAGTGTTTACAATGTGTATATCTGGCTGATAAAGAACACCATTATTGTTCGAAACATGTACCAGTACTAAACAGTGCTAATAATATTACAAGTATTGAAAAGACGGAAATAAGAGTAAGTTATTTAGTGGAATTTAAATTCAATATGGACCATTATGGATAAAAACAATTTCCTTGTTTGCTAATTGGTTCTGAGCTAAATATATCTACTGGAGTGACATCCTGTTGAAAGGCGGAAGCACACTATCGTCATGTTCCGTGACCTCATGCGTTAAGTGTCGCAATCCAACTTGTCCAGAAGGATGTGCTAAAAGACGCCTTCTTGGAATCAGTTCTTCTAAACCTGCTATCTGCCTGTTCCGGGAAAAGAAAGAAAACTACATCAACATACTATTCGGAAATCCTGTGTTTGAAACTCGACGCAGATAACGCGTACCTTGTTAACGACGCAGAGTGTGTCGAATCCCATATCTAGGTGGAAAAAATTCACTGTCGCAAATGAAAGCGAAAACGTGCTCATTCGATAGTGAACAAACCAGATGGTGACCTTCGGTCTTCCTTTCCGCTCTCTGGTGCGTAGGAGGGAGGTTATAGGTGCTGAAACGTCTTCCTGGCAGTTATCAGGTCATTAGATAGGAGGTGTCGGAGTGAACGGAACGTTGTGATTCTAGTGAGTTCAACGAGGTGTTGTCTTCTGCGGCTCATGGAATAGTGAAAAGAGGTAGGCCCTATGTGCTCGCACTTTTATGCGTAATACATGCTTTCTGCATTAAATAAATTATTTACTTTATGAGTGCCTCATAGTGCCACTTTACTTTAAACGTCATTCGATAGGAAATTTAATGTATATTCAGGACCTGTAGCGGTTTGGTTGCGCACGAATGTGCATGATGGTTTATTTTCTTATTTTCAGTGACTATGTGGGCATTACCGTGAGAAGAATTTTTCAACGCGTGGCGGTCATGTCGTAAATAGGGGCGTACATACGTCATATTTCAATAAGTTATGAATACATTTGATCCTACAACTCTTACTGACACCCAGGTGCAGGAGCTAAGAAACAAAATTTAGTTGATATCTCATAATATTAACAAAAATGGGAGAGTGCAGGAAGAACAATGCCACGTACATAGGTAATCTACCTATGGAAGCTATTGAGTTACTTAATGACCCCCAAGGAACTTTGATATCAAATGATGAAGACCAGTATAGGAATGACTACGATGCTCTGGACTCTAGAGAAGAATCAGGTGACGAATGGACATTATACATTTTGTTATTATAAAGGGGAGTGAGATTAATGAGAACATTATTTGACGAATGGACGTTTTCTTTTTATTTGCAACTAGCTGAAGTACCCGTGCTTCGCTACGCGTCACAAATAAATTAAAATGTGAAGGTGACAGTTAAAACAGGGGATAGGCGAGGTGCTGCGCAGAGGGAGATTAAGGATGGAACATTTTGTCCAACTACACCGCTCGGCATTGTCCGTGTTTTATAGCACAAATTTAGGTTTTACTCGCTAACCGTTGGAGATACCTTTCGGGTAGAAAATGTAATTTTAAACCTCGTATTGCCATCAAAATTTGCTATTTCTTAGCGTTCTCTTTTTAATTGAAATGGAAATATGAAAGTTTGAAACCAAAGGGTGTAGTGACGTCACTAAAATGGTCGCCATCTTTAAATAGTGCAAAGTATTGAAAAAAAAGTAACCTACAGTATATGTTAACCAGGTAAATCAGCTACTTCCATGTAACATTCATGTAAATCGGACCAGTGGTACTTGCGTGATTGAGTAATATGCAGACACACACCATCTCATTTTTAGCCTCGCTTCGCTCGCGTCATAATCGTGTCATATTGTTATTCAATGAAATGCAGGTTTAACCCCGTTAACACCCCTTTAGAACCTGTATATCCAAAAATCCGTCCTTAGTAGACGTTTTCGACACACAGCAAACATATCCCCAAAATATCATTCTTCTAACTTTAATAGTCTGGGTTGGTCGATGAGAGTGAACATCCAAAAATCCTTCCTTAGTGGACATTTTTCTTCCATAATTTCACACCTCCCCATAGGCCCCTTAAATTGCATTTATGGAAAAACGGTCGAACACCTATTTATTTTAACCACTTATTTATTTATTTTTAAGCTGATTGATTTCCTCCGAGTTTCAAACTCCTCGCCTATGTCGTTTAAGAGATACACCCTCCGTTAGGAATCTTTCAACTCCCACGCTTCACCCCTTTCACCTCATAATATACACCATATCGATAAACCCTTGTCTGCTTATTCTTAATTATGAGTTTATATGTCGAGTATCCCATCCTCAAGGAAACCAATCGGGAGATATTGTTATTCAATTAAAGGCAAGTCTACCCCCTTAATAACCCTTTAGAATCTCAATATCCAAAAATCCTTCCTTAATGGAAGTTTTCGACATACAACGAACATAGCCCCAAAATGTCATGTTTCTAACTTCAATAATTTTGGCTGGGCGATGGTGAGTGAGTGAGTAAGTCAGGACATTTTCTTTCATTTATTTTTCAGAATTTCACCCCTCTCCTTGACCCCTTTAGTTGGATGTATGAAAAAAAACGGTCGAACACCTATTTACTTATTTTTGAGCTGTTCTTCCCCCCGAGTTTGATGAGTGAGTGAGTTAGGACACTTTCTTTCCTGTTTTCCCCCCAGAATTTCACCCCTCTCCAAGGGCCCCTTAAATTGGATTTATGAAAAAACGGTCGAACACCTATTTATTTATAATTTAAGCTGTTTTTTCCGCCGAATTTCAAACGTCTCGCCTATGCCGTTTAAGAGATACACGCTCCGTTAAGAAACCCTCAACCACCAATTTTCACCCCTTTCACCTCATAATATACACCACATCGATAAACCCTTAGACATGTCTGATTATTTTTAATGATTAGTTTATATACCAAATATCACATCCCCAAAGAAACAACTCATGAGATATCGTTATTCAATGAAATGCACGTTTACCCCCTTAACACCTCTTTAACACCCGAATAAACAAAAATGATTCGTTAGATGACGTTTTCGACATACAGCGAACATATTCCCAAAATTTCATGTTTCCAACTTTAATAGTTTTCGATGGGCGTGATGAGTGAGTGAGTCAGACAGGACATTTTCTTTGAATTATTTTTACCAGAATTTCACCACTACCCATCTGCCCCTTAAATTGGATTGATGAAAAAACGCTTGAACACCTATTAACTTATTTTTAAGCTGTATTTTCCCCTGAGTTTGATGAGTGAGTTATTCAGTCAGTTAGGACACTTTCTCTCCTTTTCTCCCTAGAATTTCACCACACTCAATTGGCCCCTTAAATTAATTTATGAAAAAACGGTTGAACACCGTTTTACCTCTTTTTTAAGCTGTTTTTTTCCGCTGAGTTTCAAATTTCTCGCCTATGTCGTTTAAGAGATAGGCCTACACGCTCCGTTTGGAATCCTTCAACCCCCCACTTTTCACCCCTTTCACCTCATAATGATACACCACATCGAAAACCCTTAGACACAGGTCTGCTTATTTCTAATGATTAGTTTATATGCCGAGTATCACATCCACAAATGAAACCACTCGTGAGATATTGTTATTCAATGAAATGCAGGTTTAACCCCCTTAAGACCCCTTTAGAACCTGAATATCCAAAAATCCTCCCTTAGTGTACAGTTTTGACATACAACGAACATATATCCAATATGCCATGTTTCCAACTTCAATATTTTTTGGCTGGATGATGATGAGTGAGTGAGTGAGTCAGGACATATTCTCTCATTCTTTTTTCTTCAGGTTTTCACCCCTCCCGATGAACCCCTTAGATTTGATTTATCAAAAAAAAATGTCGAACACATATTTACTTATTTTTAAGCAGTTTTTCCCCCTGAGTTTGAAGAGTAAGTGAGTCAATCGGTTAGGACACTTTCATTCCTGTTTTCTTTCCCCCCCCCCCAGAATTTCACCCCTCCACATGGGCCCCTTAAATTGGATTTATGAAAGAAAAACGGTCGAACACCGATTTACTTATTTTTAAACAGTTTTTTTTCCGCTGAGTTTCAAACTCCTCGCCTATGTCCTTAAAGAGATACACGCTCCGTTAGGAATCCATAAACCCCCATTTTTCACCCCTTTCACCTCATAATATACACCACGTCGAAAAACCCTCAGACACGTGTCGTCTTATTTGTTAATGATGAGTTTATATGCCGTGTATCAAATCCCCCAATGAAACCAATCGGAAGATATTGTTATTCAATGAAATGCAGCTTTAACCCCCTTAAGACCCCTTTAGAAACTGAATATACGGTACGATAATCCTCCCTTAGTAGATGGCTTTGACATACAATGAACATTTCCCCCAAACTGTCATGTTTCTAACTTCAATAATTTTGGCTGGGCGATGATGAGTGAGTGAGTGAGTCAAGACAATTTCTTCCAATTGTCTTTTTTCAGAATTTCACCCCTCCACATGAACCCCTTAAATTTGATTTATGAAAAAAAAAATGTCAAACAGCTATTTACTTACTATAAAGCAGTCCCCCCCTGAGTTTGATGAGTGAGTCGGTCAGTCAATCAGTTAGGACACTTTCTTTCCTGTTTTTTTCCCCCAGAATTTCACCCCTCCCCATGGGCCCCTTAAATTGTATTTATGAAAAAACGGTCAAACACCTATTTACTTATTTTTATGCTGTTTTTCCGCTGAGCTTCAAACTCCTCGCCTATGTCGTTTAAGAGATACACGCTCCGATAGGAATCTTTCAACCCCCTCTTTTCACCCCTTTCACCTCATAATATACACCACATCGAAAAACGCTCAGACACGTGTCTTCTTATTTTTAATGATGAGTTTATATGCCGAGAATCACATCCCCAATGAAACCAATCGGGAGATTAACACCCCATTAGAATCTGAATATCCAAAAATCCTTTCTTAGTGGGCGTTTGCGGCCCTTGAGTAAGCTGCATACCAAATTTCATTCCAATCCGTTGGGTGGTTTCTGAGATTTCGTGATGAATGAATGAGTGAGTGAGTGAGTGAGTGGTATTTGACAAATATATAGTAGAAGATAGTGTCAAGTCTTTGTTATGCTATACTCGGTTGACAGTGCTGTGTGAGCAGTTGAGTAACTAACGGGATTTCAAGCAAAGATCGTCATTTTCTATACCGGTAGTGCAGAGCGCAACTTGCATCCAGTCGGCCGTGTCTCGACTTGTGCTATGTTGCCATGGAAACTATCTGCCTTGCCATTCCTTCATGAGTATATTTTATGATTTGATTAGCCTGTGTTTGAGTGCAAAAGGGCCGAAATCAGAAGAATGAGAAAGACTATCGAAAATGCATGTAGCCAGCGGTTCCTTCTGGGTCCTAAACTATATGTATGCAAAATATGGTTGAGATTGGTGGAACGGTGTAGATTTGTATACGGAACCAACCCACATACATACATACATACATACATACAGACTTTCACTTTTATATATTAGATAGGAGAAATAGGCCTAATATTCAATATGTTGTCTTTAATTCCATGCTTTTATAGAGAAATAATATTGTTTTCGTGTGTGAAATATGTTTACTAAAACTACGTCATTAACAGGGGTGTAAAATTGCATTTTATTATAAAGAAATTGTTTACCGACAGTAGTGGCTACGCTGGCTAAAGCGCAGCATCAGGTCATGGGGCCAAGCTCTCTGCTGACTCGGTAGACGCGTGAATAAGGGGTAGACATACAATTATAAAGAAATTGTTTGTATGATATTGACGAATATCTTTTTTTTTTTGAAAATAAATGTTATTTTTTGTGCATATTTTGTTGTTCTATGTTTAATAACAATTTAATATACTTTTTTAAATCTGGATGATTGCCAACTGGATACAGTGACTTCGTCTATTCCCTCAAATAAGGTGTAACAAGAATACTTGACTGAAAGTCTCATTGTTAGTCATATTTTATCCAGCTTTAAATAGTATGCTTACCACTGTCGTAAACTATCATATACACATCCGAATCGTGATTTTTACTACCAAAAATGGATGATTCTTGTGTTGCATTTGGTCATCTTTTACACCTCACCTTACCCCTCACCCCTATATATTTACCCCCCGAAGATGGTACACTTTAGACGATGCCAGAAATGAATTCAGCGACCTCGAAAACGGTATATTGCCAACTCTTAATAGAATCCCACCACTATTAACGAAGTTATTAAATTTTTCCACCTAGAATTGGGGTTCGACACACTGTGCGACGCCCCAATTTAAACAAAAATGCTGAAATTATAACCAAATATGACCTTATATCACTAAAACATGACCAAATATGACCAAAACAATAAAAATGGCCGAAATATGCATTTATAGGCAACACCATATTGCTTTAAACGTGGCCAGGGACCCGTCATTCAAACTTATTTCTCAGATTTCGGGTAAAATGAGCTCAGGAAAAAAACATGCCTTTTCCTTAACATCCGAACCTTGATGATAATAGACTAATAGTAATTGTAATAATAAGTGATAATAATACGTTTTAGGAATAGCTAATGATAACCGTCACATAGCCTTGGTCTCAGTAATCTGGAGCTACACAGGTGATATCCTCTGCGACTTAGACGTTCCACATAGCAGTGACGCTGAAACTATGTGAAAAGACCTGTGACTGAGGTTGAATTAATCGTGTCTTTTAATAACCAAATATATACCATAGATATCGTACTATTGTTACTAGACTACTAGCAACCAGCCCCGGCTTCGCCCAGTATCTTTAACGGTTTACCCAGCGTAAGCTTAAAAGGCACACGGGCAGCAGTTCCCAGCCGTAATTCTGAAACGCCGAGGTGATCAGCAAAACTCCAAACATATATACTGAACCCGAGGGGGTAGGCTGACTGGTATCGAACGTGGATCTCAGAGACTGTGAGCTCAGAAGGAAGGTTCCACCTAGGAACGAACCCGAGATCTTTTGAGGGAATTTTAGTTGTAAAAACCCCTAGAGGAAGTTATATATGAAGTCACTGTTGTGATACCAACTGATGCTGACATTATTTATTAATATAATGCAGGGAAAATGAGTGGAATACAGCATTATTGGGCTGTAGGAAGGAAGCTATGCTGCATTTGAGCACAAAAGTTGGAGAGTTTGACATTTTACTAATAGCCCCAGAATTGTGGGAGGAGACTCTTGGAGCCTTGTCACTCTCGTTGACCTACTTATGTCGTCTGGAGCAAGCCAAGGGGCTAACTAATGATCTAGTTCTTCCCCGTTTCAGAAAAGAATTGTGAATGGAAGGGGAAGATCCCAGTGAAAATCATTGATTACTCGTGATGGGAGCAGCGCAGTGACATGAAAGCTGCACACAGGTGAATGTTTAGCCGGGAGGCTAATTATCAAGCCTTTAAACTGTGAAATCGAGGCATATTTAAGGGAATGCGCAAGAACACAGGACTTTTGGTGTTCGCGGCGTGACCTTACTAGTGCGCCGGGTATTTTTACAGGACGCCGCGTACCCACGCTATGGCAAAGACAATTAATATTAATTAATTGGCCGATCGATCTTCGAGCACGCAGATAGTTTTGTGACCAGCAAGGAAAAAGGAACCCTTTGAGCATTATTTCAAGACCAGAATCGTCCTGGGACAGAAGATGACTCCGCGAGGGAATTCTCGATCTACTTTTTCTTGTGAAACGAATATAAGGGAGTGGACTCAGGTCAGAGAGGACAGTCGTACCAGAATCTAGCGCGGAGCGTATGTCACCCGACACCAGGGAAAGAAGCGCGCACAAAGACTTGAACATTTTTAGTGCTAATCAGTATGTTCGCCGTGCAGTGTAATGCGCAAATTAAGTCATGAAGTAATAATAAGTACTGTAATTAATAAACTTTATTAGGCGAAATGCGCGTTACCGAAGTCAAGGAGTGATGCTCGGACTTCAGTATGAGAAGCCGTGCAGTAAAACATTTATAATACTCTTTATTAAGGACTGTCGTGCCAGATTTGTATAGTCGGCAGTACGAACGATTGTTAGTGTTCGCATAGAAAGTACCGTGTGATATACTATGTAGAACTATTGAGAGTAATAATCTGTATAAATACAATGTACTATGTTGAGCGCAGTGTGTAAAATATTGATTGGACATATATTAGTATGCCGGGCTGCGCAAGGGATAAACTTTATGATGCGTTTGGTGAAATGTCATAAGAATACCAAATAGTAACGCTCAGGACGAAAAGTAAGCATATTCATGCAAATCAGGAAGTTTATCGTAGGATAATGGATAGACAGTTGGTGAATCCGTAGGCAGATAATCGAGACTTTCAGTCAGGATGTGGGTAGGAGCGAGGAAGACTCCGTCAACACCTGCAGTTCTGATATCTTGCCAGGGAAATTCAACCAGTAAGACATGTAAATAGTGACGTGTTCTTTATAGTGTTGATCTGTGAAATATCTATAAAATTAATATTGTAACAAGTGTTATACAGTGTTATGTGCCTCAATATGGAAAAGAAAAGTACCATGTGTTTCGTGAGGCAAAGGTCTTATAAAATGTGTATTATCAGTGTGGAAATGCCTCGCTAAGTATGCAAATGGCAGGCGATACTGGAAGATATGAGTGGTTGGAGCCACCTGGATAGCCTACAGTATGTAAGTACCCAAAAACCATGATGTTATTGTAGCTATAGTCCACTGTATGTTACGTGACTTCAAAATTATAAAAATGTGCCAGTAAGAATCAGTATTAGGAGGTAGACCCTCAAATATCATTGTTGTGTTGATATTAGTAGAGTTGAGATGTTTTTATACATCATTGAGTGGATTAATCGTTACCACTATTATGAAATGGCAAATCAGTTATGTAAAAACTTAACGTAACGAACACGGATGTTCGATTAGTAAAATGGTTACGTTGTGTCGGGTTATGGTAATTTATGTCAGTAATAATAATAATAATAATAATAATAAAAGGTATAAATGAATACATCAGGATAAAATGTTGTTGCAAGAAATATTTACGCTAATTGGAATATTTATCTATCCAAGCAGTAAGATAATACCTTAAGGGCTGAGAGAAGCAGTTTAATATCAGAATATATTGTGTTAATGGGAATATAATTATGCAAGGAAATGGAAGAGTTTAATAGTGAATTGAATTTGTAGCTTGTGAATAAGCTTGTAGAGTAATTGATAGATTTCTCTTACTAATTAAAGGACGAGATCATAGCATCGGGTCATGGAGCCAGGTAATCTGTTCGACGTGTGGAATCTCATATAGCCTTGGGCGTACAGAGATATTTATTTTGTGCCAGAGTGTATTTAGTGTTGTACCCTAACTCTGATGATGGATATGGAATGTTCCGGGTTCAAATCCTGTGGTAGGTGAGAGGAGAACAATGGAAACCTCTGCACCATACCTGATCGACCGAGAACTTGTTATTGAATGATTCGGCTCTTGTGAAGCGAATCTTATTGACGGCAGCTTGTGACTGACCGTAGCATTTATTAAGATACCGGCTATCCAACTCGACCTGTGTTTATGAATCTTGTGCCTTCATATCATGAAATGGACCTATTGAGGCCAGTTATTAATATCCTAAGGTTAGGAATAAATGTTTAAACTCGACCAGAACCCAAATTGCATATCATTCAGTTTAAATCATATGGGATCATGTGGGTCATTGTGACCACCCTATTGTATTTAGAATCTTGTTACTGCTTGGGGATAAAAGCCAGGAGTCAGAAAGCGAGGGATGGTGCACGATGGTGACCGCTCCACTCCGCTCTATTGTATACGAGCCGCTCTGAGGGGCTGAGTTGTAAAACGAACCGTGAAAGTTAACGCTTAGAAAGGACAGATTTGAGACCCTGTTTGTATTGAAAGGAAACATTGTTATATTGTGTAATGAATTTATGTGGTTTAAAACACATTGGTAATCATAGAGCACCCTGATGATTGAAATTTTAGCAATCTTACGAATGGTTGGAAGATGCATTTTATACTGACACTGACACGTATTTATGAAGTTGGGCACTTGATGCCACAGGCTACGCTCGCAAGGATAGCTTAATAATACCATCCGACACAGCGATAACGAAAGTTTTGGAATTGAAATCACAACGGCATGCAGTGGAACTATAAAGAGGGAAGTGTAGGGGTATATTTACATAATTGTGGAGTTGCAAGTAGATTTGTAGTGCAACCCATGAATTGGCTAATGCATGCTAAAGCATTTTGGTGGGAAGAGAGATACAGAACACAAAAGGCACTCATAATGTAAAGTAAGATGTGTTTTGAGAACATAATGTAAAGTAAGATGTGTTTTGAGAACATAATGTAAAGTAATATGTGTTGGGAGAAATAATTATTTTTGTGAGATTAAAGAAGTCACACCAGGTGACGTACGATAAAAAGGTACAGTTTTTATGGAAGTTACATGAGCATCAGCGCACTAGAGTGAATGTTGAAGTCAACCTAAGGGTAAAGGATTGAATAATTATGTGAATTTAATAGGATAATGTGTGAACAATTAGTGGATTGTGGGAGTAATTTTGTTTGATGTTGTATTATGTTTGTTGGGATTGTGTCCTTATATTGGTTGAAGCCATGATTTAGTGCTGAATTAAGGTTTTTAGAATAGAGTTGTGCTTTATCATTGTAGAGTTGATACCTTTTAGTCTCAAATCAAAGATATGCAACTGCTCAGTGGGAGAACGGTACACGCCGAGAACTGAAGCTAGCTGGAGGCAGGAGCATATTTGCCATGGAGATTACTCACATGGGTACAATACTCTTCTCTGAAGTCTTAACTCGACACGACTCGACAGTCTAATGCTGGCCGAAGCTGGAGTGATAGGCTCGCTAGCTCTTAAACTCGCTCCGAAGTTAGTAACTTAAATTTCCCCTGAATTGAGATTGTTGGAAGAAATGAAAACGTAAAAACACTTTTTGGATTGTAAAACATATCCTGGTGCTGACATAAACTCCGACCACAATCTGGTTGTAATGAAATGCAGATTAAAGTTGAAGAAACTGAAGAAAAGTCAAAAGCCAAAAAGGTGGGCAATAGACAGACTGAAAGTAAAGGATGTAAACGAAAGATTCAAGAAGAGTATAAAGGAAGGACTAATCAAAACCCCTAAACAAACTTCAATTGCAGACGAATGGGCACTTTTGAAGAATGAAATAACAAAATCCGCAGAAGAAAACATTGGTAGGAAAGAAAGAATAGGTAGAAAACCGTGGATCACTCAGGATATACTAGAATTGATGGATGAAAGGCGGAAACACAAGAATCTAAGAGATGAAGAGGGGAAAGCAGAATACAGACGTCTGAGAAATGAGGTTAACAAGAAGTGCAAGGAAGCGAAGGAAGAATGGTTGAAAGAGAAATGTGCAGGTATAGAAAAGTGTCTGAAATTAGGAAAAGTAGACACAGCTTATCGAAGGATTAAGAATACTTTTGGGGAAAAGAAGACTAAGTGCTGTAATATTAGGGACACAAATGGAAAGCCTCTAACAGATAGGGAAGAAAAGCTTGAGAGATGGAAAGCTTACATAGAGTGCTTGTATAAGGGCAAGGAGATTGAGAATCATGTAATGGAAAGGGAGGAGGAAATTGATGAGGATGCAAAAGGAGATTTAATATTGAGATCAGAATTTGACAGAGCATTAGAGGACTTAGGCAGGAACAAAGCACCAGGCATAGATGATATACCGATTGAGTTGCTACGCTGCATAGGAGATGAAGGTCTGATCAGGTTATTTCACTTGGTGTGTAGGATTTATGAGACAGGTGAGGTACCCCCTGGTTTCAAGAAGAATGTTATCATCCCTATACCAAAGAAAGTGGGAGCTGACAGATGTGAAGATTACCGTACAATCAGCTTGATTACTCATGCTTCAAAGATCCTGTCTAGAATAATTTACAAGAGGATTGAAAGCCAGATCGAAACGGAGTTGGGTGAAGAACAGTTTGGTTTCAGGAGAAAGGTAGGAACAAGGGAAGCTGTACTAAGTCTTAGGCTGATTTTGGAAGGTAGAATAAGGAAAGATAAGAGAACTTTCATGGCATTTGTAGACTTAGAAAAGGCGTTTGATAACGTTGATTGGACTAAATTGTTTGACATATTGAAATCTATTGGAATAAAGTACAGGGATAGGAGGGTGATATACAATCTATACAGAAACCAGACAGCAGTCATTCGAGCTGAAGGATATGAGAGAGAAGCTGGTATTCAGAAAGGTGTAAGGCAAGGCTGCAACTTATCACCCATACTTTTCAATCTTTACATTGAACAAGCAATGAAGGAAATTGGAGAAAAATTTAAAGTGGGAGTGAAGATTCAAGGAGAAATAATTTCAACTCTGAGATTTGCTGATGACATCGTCATCTTGGCCGACAAGCCTGAGGATTTGAATGAGTTTTTGAATGGTATGGATTCCGTCTTACGGAAGGACTTCATGATGAAAATTAATAAATGTAAAACAAAAATACTGGAATGCAGCCGAAATAAATCAGAAACCTCTATGGAGATCAAATTGGCAGGTGAAAAGCTGAAGGAAGTAGGAGACTTCTGTTACTTAGGAAGCAGAATAACCAGTGATGGACGAAGCAAAGAGGATATAAAAAGTAGGTTGGCTCAGGCAAGGAAAGCCTTTCTACAAAAAAGGAATCTGTTGACATCGAATATAGATTTAGGTATTAGGAAGTCATTTTTGAAAGCCTTTGTCTGGAGGGTGGCGCTCTATGGAAGTGAAACTTGGACTATTGGTGCAGCAGATAAGAGGAGAATTGAGGCATTTGAAATGTGGTGTTACAGGAGAATGATGAAGATCAGATGGGTAGATAGGGTTACAAACGAAGAGGTATTAAGGCGAGTGGGAGAGGAGAGATGTTTCAGGCGACTGCTAATGAAGAGAAGAGATAGGTTGGTAGGACACATACTAAGACACCCAGGAATAGCAAGCTTAGTTATGGAAGGAAGGGTCGAGGACAAGAACTGTAGGGGTAGACCAAGGTTAGAATATGTTAAACAGATTGCCTCGGATGTAGGGTGTGGTAGCTATGTAGAGATGAAACGATTAGCTCAGGACAGGGACGCATGGAGAGCTGCATCAAAGCAGTCAAAAGACTGAAGACTCAAACAAACAAAAACACTTATAGTGGGCGATGTATTAAAGATCGAGACACGCTGTCCCGGACATTTTTGTAGAACGTTTCATGGTGAACAATTACTTTCAAAGCAGACTGTATAGATATTGTTAACGATTTACCCAGCTTAAGCTTAAAAGGTGGACTGTCGCCAGGTGTTTTCTTCGAGTCGATTCACTGAAATTGATAGTCCCCGGCTTTCTTTGGTCATAAATGAATGCTTTTATACAGAAACCTTCCTCGAGAAATCCTTTACAGAATGGTGAACACATCAAAGTCCATCCAATGGTTCTCGAGATTGCCCGTAACATCCAAAAATCGGGGACTTTGTTTTATACTAAGTTATGTAGAGATTGTATTTAAAAGGCATACTGACGGATTTTTGACGCTCTTAAAAATCTGATGATATTGGCTGGGTTTGAACCCGCGATCTTGGGCATGGAAGCTCATCATGCTACCAACTACGCCACCGAAGCTTGTCGGCAGCGATTTCAATTTCAGCACACACAAGTAAGTTATTAGAAAAATGACTGTAGTGAACATCCACTCCACTACTTTATCGTTGGTGTTCATGATCATTTAGCTCCGTGTACTTGGGTGTGTTTATATAAATAAATAAATAAATAAATAAATAAATAAATAAATAAATAAATAAATAAATAAATAAATAAATAAATAAATAAATTAAAAACCTGTGTTATTGTAGTGTCTACAATTTGTATTTGTAAAGCTTGTAGTTTAACGTGACCGTTAATCTAGCAATCATGGGCCACGGGACCTCCTTTTTACGAGGAATCCGAACCACAGGACAAGGCATTTCACTTCGAAAATCTCACATGCATTGACCGGGGATCGAACCCGGTCCACCTTGGTGAGAGGCCAATAGCTTGACCACTGCGTCACCACGCCCCGCAAAATGTATTTGTAATTCAGGAGATGATTAGGAAGGAGACGGCCTCGACTTTAAGTTAGGAACCATCGCGGCATTAGCCTGGGGTAGAAGTGGGAAATCACAAAAAACTATTTTCAGGATGGCTGAGGTGGGAATCAAACCCACGTCTTTACAGTTTTGCCTCAAGAGGCTGAGTGTATCCCGTTCTAGCCCTCAGATCAGAAGATTAAGTTTCTTGCCAGTGCCGGGAAACGAACGCGGAGCCAAGAATGCTAGTCACTGTGCCCTGAGTCTGACACTATTTTATCAAGTCATCTATATTCTTGTTATTCTGAATATTCTTTATATTTCTTTTCGGGAGGGAAAAAAACTTTATTTTAGTTTTAAACTCTTATTTTTATTTTCCATTTCCTGTTCTAGAATGTACAGTAAGTATGTAGTTAGTTTCAGTTGTAAGTATGTAGTTTGTTTATTAGATATATGTCATTGTTCTATTAGACTGTGTGTGTGTCTGGTGGCAATTGCATTGTTTATTAGATATAGTTCATTGCTTCATTAGACTGTGATGTGTGAGGGTGCATGCGAGTGTGCCTGGTGACGGACTGTTTTAGTGGTAGTATTTTGTTGTTGGTGGAACTTGAGTATTTTTGTTAGTAGAATTTTGGTTTTAATTATTAGTAGAAGGTTAGTATTTGTTAGTAGAATTGCTCTATTACTTATTCTGAAAGGGAGTAGCAGCCTTTCAGAATAAATCAATTCTTTACTTGTCTTATAGACGATTAAGATATTGATAATATAAGCCAACTAATGGCTACACTGCGATCTGCTGCACGGCTGAAAGCAACGGGAATCTACAGCCGTAATGCTATTCCCGAGGATATGCACCTCTCTATGCATAATTACATGTGATGATGGCCTCCTCCCTTGTAAAATTCCAATCCGGAGGTAAACTAGTCCCCCGTTCGGATCTCCCCGTGGGGACTACTCGAGAGGTGATTAACATCACTGAAGTGACAAAGAGGAAAACTGATATTCTACGGATCGGAACGTGGAATGTTAGAAGTCTGCTAGGAAGTGGAAGGTTAGAAAACTTAGAAAGGGAAATGGATAGGTTGAGGTTGGATTTGGTTGGGATTAGTGATATGCGCTGGCAGGAAGAACAGGACTTTTGGTCAGGAGACTATAGGGTCATTAGCACTAAATAAAAACAATGGTCAAGCAGGGGTTGGTCTCATATTGAGTAGGAAACTTGGACAGCGGGTGGAATATTATGAGCAATATAGTGAACGGATTATTGTAGCAAAAAACTATACTAAACCTACCTGCACCACAGTGGTACAAGTCTATATGCCTACCAGTCAAGCTGATGATGAAGATGTTGAAAAGGTCTACGAAGAAATAGATGAAATTCTGAGGTATATCAAGGGTGATGAAAATGTTATAGTAATGGGAGATTGGAATGCTGTGGTAGGAAAAGGGAGAGAAGGGAAGATAGTAGGATATTTCGGATTAGGTGAAGGGAATGGTCGAGGAAGCAAGCTGATGGAATTCTGAGCCGAGCATGAGTTGGTCATAGCTAACACCTTATTCAATAATCACAATAGAAGAATATACACTGGATGAGACCAGGAGATACAGGGCGTTACCAAATCGACTTCATTATGGTCATGCAGAAGTTTCGAAACCAGATTTTGGATTGTAAAACATATCCTGGTGCTGACATAAACTCTGACCACAATCTGGTTGTTATGAAATGTAGATTAAAGCTGAAGAAACTGAAGAAAAGTCAAAAGTCAAAAAGGTGGGCAATAGACAGACTAAAAGTGACGGATGTAAACGAAAGATTTTAGAAGAGTATAGAGGAAGGACTAATGATAAACCCTAAATAAACTTCAATTGCAGACGAATGGGCACTTTTGAAGAATGAAATAACAAAATCCGCAGAAGAATACTGGTAGGAAAGAAAAATAGGTAGAAAACCGTAGATGACTCAGGATATACTATAATTAATGGATGCAGGCGGAAACACAAGAATGTAAGAGATGTAAAGGGAAAAGCAGAATACAGACGTCTGAGAAATGAGGTTAACAAGATGTGCAAGGAAGCGAAAGAAGAATGGTTGAAAGAGAAATGTGCAGGTATAGAAATTGTCTGAAATTAGGAAAAGTAGGCACAGCTTATCGAAGGATTAAGAATACTTTTGGGGAAAAGAAGACTAAGTGCTGTAATAATAAGGACACAAATGGAAAGTCTCTAACAGATAGGGAAGGAAAGGTTGAGAGATGGAAAGCTTACATAGAGTGTTTGTGTAAGAGAAAGGAGATTGATAATCATGTAATGGAAGGGGATGAGGAAATTGACGAGGATGCTAAAGGAGATTTAATATTGAGAACAGAATTTGACAGAGCATTGGATGACTTAAACAGGAACAAAGCACCAGGCATAGATGATATACCGATTGAGTTGCTACGCTGCATAGGAGATGAAGGTCTGATCTGGTTATCTGGTGTGCAGGATTTATGAGACAGGTGACGTAACCCCTGATTTCAAGAAGAATGTAATCATCCCTATACCAAAGAAAGTGGGAGCTGACAGATGTGAAGATTACCGTACAATCAGCTTGATTACTCATGCTTCAAAGATCCTGTCTAGAATAATTTACAAGAGGATGGAAAGCCAGATAGAAACAGGGTTGGGTGAAGACCAGTTTGGTTTCAGGAGAAAGGTAGGAACAAGGGAAGCTGTACTAAGTCTTAGGCTGATCTTGGAAGGTAGAATAAGGAAAGATAAGAGAACGTTCATGGCATTTGTAGACTTAGAAAAGGCTTTTGATAACGTTGATTGGACAAAATTGTTTGACATTTTGAAATCGATTGGATTAAAGTAGAGGGATAGGAGGGAAATATACAATCTATACAGAAACCAGACAGCATTCATTCGAGCTGAAGGACATGAGGGAGAAGCTGGTATTCGGAAAGGTGTAAGGCAAGGCTGCAACTTATCACCCATACTTTTCAATCTTTACATTGAACAAGCAATGAAGAAAATTGGAGAAAAATTTAAAGTGGGAGTGAAGATTCAAAGAGAAATAATTCCAACTCTGAGATTTGCCGATGACATAGTCATCTTGGCCGACACGCCTGAGGATTTGAGTGAGTTTTTGAATGGTATGGACTCCGTCTTGAGAAAAGAATTCATGATGAAAATTAAAAAATGTAAAACATAAATACTGGAATGCAGCCGAAATAAATCAGAAACCTCTATGGACATCAAATTGGCAGGTGAAAAGCTGAAGGAAGTAGGAGACTTCTGTTACTTAGGAAGCAAAATAACCAGTGATGGACGAAGCAAAGAGGATATAAAAAGTAGGTTGGCTCAGGCAAGGAAATCATTTCTACAAAAAAAGGAATCTGTTGACATAGAATATAGATTTAGGTATTAGGAAGTCATTTTCGAAAGCCTTTGTCAGGAGCGTGCGCTCTATGGAAGTGAAACTTGGACTATTGGTGCAGCAGAAAAGAGGAGAATTGAAGCATTTGAAATGTGGTTTTAGAGGATGGTAAAATGATGATAATTGTTGTTTTAAGGCGCCTAACATCTAGGTTATCGGCCCAGGTGTTACAGGAGAATGATGAAGATCAGATGGGTAGATAGGGTTACAAACGAAGAGGTATTAAGACTAGTGGGAGAAGAGATATGTTTCTGGCGACTGCTAATGAAGAGAAGAGATAGGTTAGTAGGACACATATTAAGACACCCAGGAATAGCAAGCTTAGTGATGGAAGGAAGGGTTGAGGACAAGAACTGTAGGGATAGACCAAGGTTAGAATATGTTAAACAGATTGCCTCGGATGTACGGTGTGGTAGCTATGTAGAGATGAAACGATTAGCTCAGGACAGGGAGGAATGGAGAACTGCATCAAACCAGTCAAAAGACTGAAGACTCAAACAACAACAACAACAACAACAACAACAACAAATTTAAAATGAATGGCAAAATCTGTTCACCTCTCACTTTAACGGAAGTATCCCTACAAGTAGGTGTACTTCTTTGTAATTTATTGTCTTAAGGTGCTCGGCACTTTACTAATCTCATTATTCACTGAACTTGAACTTACTTGATGTTGACATCTACGAAGGTGGATCAAAAAGTTAGTTGCTCTAACGCGCTGAAGCAGCGCGCTGTGTGTGGCAAACGTGGGCACAGCGAAGAAAGGGACAGACACTGCCCACACGCCTTTTAGGCAGGTCGTAGTGGTGTCTCGTCTTGTATGGTGTGAATAGTGACCAAATGCAATGGCGCGTCGACTGGACGTTCACTCCAAATAGGAGGTGCGTGCGACAATCCGATTCCTATGGCCCAAAAGGAAGAATTGCATGGACATTCATCGTGAAATTAGTGCTGTGTATGGGGAGCGGACCAATTCCCGGCAAAGGATCGTAAAGTGGTGTTAGCAATTCGAAGCCGGACGCACGGATATCACGGACGAATATCGCGAAGGCAGGCCCACGTCGTATTGTCAAACGTTGCACCGGTAGCGTAAAGCGATTAAAGAGAAGCGCTGGGGAAAATGCAGTGCCGGTGTGATTTTGTTGCACGATAACGCTACACCTCACAAGGGGTGCAGTCCAATTTGGCCAGTTAATTACACTGATAAAATCGGACTGGCTTTTCTGGCCAGCATGATCTGCCCCTTTGATAAGGCATAGTCCAATTCGGCCAGCTATAGCACATTAGCAATCTCCCCTCTCTTCCCCCACTCTGCAGCCAACACATACCATACTGTACACAAGTTCCAACCTTTCCTCATTAAACTGTTGAAGGGAAGGTGACTCTCAGTTTGACGGTCCCAGGGGTGTCAATTACTATAAAGTCGCATATGTATGACCCAGCGTTCAGGATATGGTAATTGAGTAGTGAATAAAAAGGATTGCTTTGATGAATCCTCGGTAAAACGGTTGCCATATTTCAGTTTGATCGATTTTTTTTAAGTCAGTCTTTTCAGATTACATTTCATTGAGCATTATGTGTCCACCTCATTGCGTATTGGCTGTCACCACGGAGACTCGGGTTCGATTCCTGGCTCTGCCAAGAAATTCAATTTTGGTATGAGGCCTGGAACGGGGTACACACAGCCTCGTAAGGTAAAACTGAGAAGAGGTGTATTCGATTCCTAATCCCGCCATCCTGGAAGTGGTTTTCGTGGTTTCCCACTTCTACTCCAAGCAAATACCGGATTGGGTCCTAACTGAAGGCCACGGCCACCTCCTTCCCAATCCTCATCTGAATTACACTAGACCTACACACAATAATACAGCCATCACAGTACCACAGGTTATCCGACAAATCCCCCCCACACGCACACCCAATTACGTGGGGTTACATGACCACGATGTCGCAAAGCCCCTCAATCAACAACAGCATTGAGCATTAGGCAGTAGGCGAATTTTCAAGGCATCAACATCAGCCCTCAGGTGAAGACCATTCACATCATGTACTATATTTACGTTCATATATGCTCAATCATCATCATATACAGGGTGTATCTTAATTATACAGACAAAAAAAATCAGGGACGCTCTGCGTGTTATGTAAAAGACGATGCCGCAATCCGATTGGCGGAGAAAATTTTTCCCTCCGAGAAAATGAGGTTACTTTGTTACTTCCGGGCGCGCGATTCAAATCTACAAACTCGCCGTATTTGCTGAGCCAGGCAGCAAGCCGCTGGCCACTGCTGTGCTTCAGGCAACGGAAGGGAGTGTGATAGAAGGAGACAGAGATATGCTTGCGGCAAGCCGAGGCGATCGAGGAAACTTGCGCATGCCCGCCAGCATATCTCTGTCACCTTCTATCACACTCCCTTCCCTTGCTTGAACCACAGCGGTGGCCAGTGACTTGCTCTCTAGCTCAGCAAATACGGCGAGTTCGTAGACTTGAATCGCGCGCCCGGAAGTAACAAAGTAACCTCATTTTCTCGGAGGGAAAAATTTTCTCCGCCAATCCGATTGCGGCATCGTCTTTTACATAACACGCAGAGCGTCCCTGATTTTTTGTCGGTATAATTAAGATACACCCTGTATATTATTTCAGTAGTGTAGATCCCTCCTGCGGTGCTCACAAGCGATCGAGCGTGAAAACTGAGCATTCAAATGAAAGAGAATATACTTTACCAGTGACGCATTGCACTCTAATTTCATAAATATCTATAATTTACTTAAAGAATGACTTAAAAAAACTGTACGAAGTGTGCGATTTGCAGATACTGTTACCTGGGCTACCAGGGTGAAGCTTATGGACACTTATCCACAACTGTAGGGAAAAACTGAACCACTTCTCAACTCGTTCCCGTCAACATATTTAGTTGAGAAAGGATTTATTTCTGTTATCCAGCTCTTCACAAAACAAAGAAATAAGTTGGACATGCCTCAAAGGAGACATGCCCGTGAACTTAATGAACATAAAACCGGATATTCAAGCTTTAACAGAAATACAGCAAGCACAAGGCAGCCATTGAAAAGGTAAAATAAGACAATAACAAAGTTTTCTAACTGTCAATCTTTTTTTCCAGATTCCAATTTAAAAAAGAAAACACGAATTCCTATTTTTTAAATGTACGTCAATGATCTTAGTTAATTATTTCAATTCTTTGTTCTCTAAAAATATCTGTAAAAAATGTACATTTTTTCAGTGTTATTTAAGAGTGACCGGATAAAACTGCTTCGGTTGTTTTTATATACGGTAGTAAAATTGTTTAAAATAATAAATCTGCCTTATTATTTTCACTTTACTTCAAATTCAAGTTAGGCATACAATGAAAATGAAAAGGGGGCGATAGGTTATTATTATTATTATTTATTAAATCGTTACAAATACACACATTTTACAAAATTCAGATTAACTGGACACATTTTATGAATTTCCTTACACTTCCTACTCATTGTTTAACCTGTCAATTTACAATTATTAAATTATATTGTTACAATATGATAAAGGCAGGTCGAAATAGGATACAATTTCATACAGAGCAGGAAGAGATATCACATATGCCACTAAAAGGTGCAACCTTGTGTGTGGCATGCATATCATTGATTACTATTTCAAAATATTGTATAATGGCGTTGCCGAATAACACGATCAATGTAAATGATGTATACACTAAACAAGATGTTCAGTAAAGAACATATAGCCTACTTTCTCCTAAATGCATGGGTATTGTTCTAACTCTTTGTCCTTTCCAAGGAGTATATTTGAATGTTGGTTGTAGTAGCTTGTTGAAATAAGTTTCATATGGATATTAAACATTAGTATGAGGTGCCCTTTGCTAGTGCTACCTCTGTACCAAATTTCGTTCAATTCGGTTTCACCGTGTTTGAATAGATAGGGGGAATCGATTGGCACACATACATGGCCGCCAGCCGCAAATTATTGGGCAGATGACCTAGTAGTTTGGTCAAAAGATTCTTCTTACATAAAGGTATAATGTTACAAAATTTGGTAGAGATCAGATAAAAACGTTGGTCGTAATTTGATTTAAGCTTTGAACATTTGGGTGGCCGCCATTAGGTTTCCGTCAAGATTGCGGCGATATAAAACATGACACTGAGGTGCTCTTTGCTTGTGCTACCTCTATACCAAATGTCGTTCAATTCGGATTCACCGTGTTCGAATTGATAGGGGGGGGGGGAGACAGACATTCAGAGTACACACACTCACACACTCACACACACACAGACAGACACACAATTTTTGGCCCTGTAGTGATCTCATAAGTCTACTTTCATTTTTTGCAAAAATCGAAAGTAGGCTAAAAATAATGAATATGAAGGAAAATTGAATTTGTGTTTGTATAAACTTGTAGGCTCAAGTAATTATATTTTCAATTTTAATTTTGTTTTCTCTGAGAAAATGTTTTATATGCATCTTCAGGTTTGCATGATTTCCTTTAAATTCTTTTAATTTAATTGGGAGAAAATTATATAATTTTGGTGAGAAATACAGAAAGTTACGTTTGGCTATACATAACTTAGGTTGATATAAAATAGAGTGACCAACATTATTCGCAGTATGAGATTCTACACTATCTGAACACTTTTTAGTACATTTTTATAGGCGCCTCCCCAGGCAAGAACTGACTGGAATAGAGCATGGGAGATGTCTCTTATTAATTTGTGATTGACAATATGTTTTAAATTGTGAAATATATAGATTGTTCTTCTTATTTTACTTGTAAGGTGTTTGCATTTGGTGTTAGTCAACCTCTAGAAAGGGGAGATGGGCCACAAAAGGTTGAGAACCACTGGGCTACGCCTACCGTTGACGAATTTCAAAATTAGAGAAAAATAACTGTGCATGTAATTTGCAGGATAAGAATGATTATGTAACAAGTTTGATGATGGTAATGATGATGATGATGATGATGATTGGTGTCTTAATGGTCGGAACAGCAAGGCCATCTGCCCAAACATAGGCTAATGTTATGCAAATAGTGTCAGTCTGAGTGAAACAGCTGGTTAAGAACTTATTTTCTATCAAGTGAACCCTTCAGAATAGCAGTGTTTTTGTGCAAGAATCTTAGATCAAGGGGTCGCGTTCAGTTCATAGTGTGGTGTTTACGTCCGCCAAACAAATTGCTTTTCTGAGGCAAGGGTTATAGGATGAAAACTATAACTAAGAAATAAAGGAGACAAAACGTAAGATAATAACAAGATTTAATAACTAATTTGTGCATAAAAGAATTAAACAAACAATAATAAACAAAATCCTCCCTGAATTTCCCCCTGACAGGAATATTTATCACTTTGAGGAGTCAGATGGATCTCCCCTTTTCTAATAAAATGTGGATCCAAGTTCCACAACCTTGCATGTGAATTTATGTTCGCGTGATGACTATCTACGAGAAATGAGTACTTGGATGATCATTCCTTCACAACGGGTTAACAGCCACGGTGCTTACGAACAATCATCTCGTAAATCAACTTTTATGGCTATGGGCATAACATTAATAAAAATCCTTAAATCTAACTCTGACACACATACTACAACTCTACTATTTACAGGCATCTCTCTGAGACCCTCATTAGTGTGGTGACACACTTAACCAAATGAGCTGCCACCATGGCCAGATACTCAACAACAAGGAAAAACAGCGCCGCACATGACTCACGGGTCACTGACATGGAAAATAAACATAGAATAAACCAACAACAACAAATAACCTGAGTGGTTAAGATTACTTTATATTACCAAAATTGCATGTTAAGGAAACGCTTCGAAGGTTATCGTGTTTCGTAGGCAACTCCCATTTATTTAAACACTTTTACCATTGATCAGTTTCTCACATTTATATTTATTTTCAAGTAATTGGGAGCCTGACGTGCACTCCACTAATGAGGTTGCTTGCGAAACTCAGCCAGCCCTTGTGACCACAACTCACCCTTTCCATAATACCAGTCATGTCCCCCTTTCCAGTGTATATAAATAGCCGACCAGCTGAACTGTTATCTCAAGGAATCAACAGCAGCTAACATCATCTCCAACTCACATATGGTCAGACAATAATCATATATCCATAATTGTCCTCGCAAGGATACAAACTGGATCTGATACCAAGCTGACAGAAATCAGTCTCTGCTGAAGTTCCCGCTTGTAATACCACAATATATACTCACAATACACACATCTGGGACTGACATAACGCCTTTCACATGGGTCTGCTGAATTAGAGCTCGCAAACATTTAACACAATATTTAAAACCTACGATAGAGCTGAGTACTCTTCGTCACAAATTGCATTGCTCCAAAAGGCAATAATCACACTGAATCTGATCAATAATAAATCTCAACAAAATTTAATTACCCTCCAATCTACTATATAATTATATTAATTCAGTCCTACTTCTGAAACACGACATATCTCCGAGATACGATTTTAACCGCACTTCGTAACATAGGCGAACACGGCCGTTCACATAGATACGTTAGTTAACACAACACAAAGAAAAGAACCTTCCATCAACTACAATTGTGTGAGCTGCTTCCAAACAAAAATGTGTCAGATCATAACTAAATATATTACATTAATCACACAAGCAAAGTATTTACAAAAAAAATATGTCCCATAAACCATAAGTTAATTTAATAAATAATAAAATATTATTTCGTACTCAACTCTTTTTGTAGTCACCCGTCAAAGAACATCAGACGCCATTCCCCAACTGGATGGTTCTTTATCTCATAGCAGCCATCTGGACGGACTGTTGAGAATTCCACACTTCCTCTGCATTCATCGATGTCATCCTTGCGCTGATACAAAAATTAGGTTATTATACACTTTATGTCTGTCTACTAAATTCGCTTGTTCAGGTACTAAATTCCCTGTCACTGTTCGTTGGCGAATTATCGACGATACTTTCCCTATAACTATAGTACAATGACTATCTATCACTGAATTTAATACTTTACACTGAATATCTTGTGTCCTTGACACATAAAATACAAGTCTATCTCTTCAGACGAACAGAATCATAGTCTACGTCCATAGACGCACCAAATAGAAGTAGTGTGTCCTCAACACACGGAATAAAAGTCAATGTCTTGGCTCTTCGACACACTTATAAATGAACTGGCCCTTGGGTCTAGATGGAGGGGGATTTTATGTAAAAATATCTCGAAATAATTGTGATACAGGAATGAAATAAATATCACTGAACTCGTAATATTGCACAGGTCAAGAATATGCCCATTAATCCTAGAATCGATCGTAGAGATTTTGTCTAGGCGATTTCCCGCGTGAATGCTAGCCACCGCGTACCCCAGCCGGAGTTGGCGCGCAAGTAGGCATTCTCTTCTCATTGGTTCTCCATTTTCTGTAATTTGGCGGTTTCTAGTAGATCTTGGCGTCTTGGGAGTGTCTATTTTCTTCATCAGCCATTCACGTTACTGCATCATATTTCTTCTAGGCGCGAATAACACAATGAACATACCAGAACCATGTCTCACCGCGCGTCGCTTCTAAAATTGAGGTAGCCACACCTGTCCCTGTGATACATCGCTAAGCTATTTCTTTTCATAGCTCAAGTACTTAGCCTTTTGTTAAACTGTCGCAGGTATTTCCCTACTGTCTCCATCAGATGCTTGAAATTTCCTCATCACTGTCTGGCTACATTCATGCTGCTGGTTGAAATATTTATTAATTGAAGAAATAAAAGTAGAATCATTTAACCAACATAGGGTAAAGGGTTCACAACTCTCCCACTCACAAAATTTCGAACTTAGGAATAAAGTCGACAATTTTACAATACTTCCGTAGGCCAATTTGTTTTAATTCCAGAATCACCCCTTTTTCTTACTTGGTCTAGGCGCTCCTGTCTTCAATGGCATTTACTCGTTTTCATTTCCTGCTTGTATTTCCCCCTTCCAATCTTGCGTGACGCTCTGCTGCCTGCGGCAATACCTTACTCGCCTCGTTAATGTTTGTCAACAACAAGTCTACTTCCTCCTTCACCACGTGCCGTACTCAACTGCTCCCCGTTGACTTTGTTGATAGTAGGACGTCCGTATATTCAAACAGCGTCATTATTTCTGCGCTACCATGGTTCACTTCGACGATATTTCTTTAGATTGGCAGCGTTGTAAACTGACATTGTTCCTGTGCTCAATTCTTTCACTCTGTAAGCATTATTTCCAAGGTTTCTTACGATAGAATAGGGTCCTATGAATTTCTCGCAGAACTTACTAAAGATTTTCTTTTCTGGGTCCGATGTAGCAGGTCGTTTTACCAAAACGAGCTGGTTGACTTCAAGATCACCGTGGAACCTCTTATTTCTTACTCGCCGTAATCTGCGGTCTGCTTGTTTTCTCATGTATTCTCTCGTTCTTTCAATTCGCAGGTCTGGTGCTATCATGGGATCTTGTGGACAGTTAATGATGCTTTTCCACGTTCTTACTGGATACTCGTTCTTGTGTAGGACCATAGGGATTTGTCCTGTTGACTCGTGCCTGGTAGAATTCATGCATGTCTCTACATCCTTAATTTTATCGACCCATTTGTGGTGTTCGTTCGGAATGAAGATCCTCAAATATGCAGTTACACATTTAATTACTCTCTCGCTTGGATTAGCTTGGGCATGTCGGATACTGCTTAAAACATGATTTACACCCATGTCTTCCATTCCTTTCTTGAATTCGGCGCTTGTGAAATAACTACCGTGATCTGATAATATAAACTCTGGTTTCCCAAGGGTTGGAATAACTCTATTACGAATGCGACTGAGTACCTGCTTCGATGTTGTTTTCTGAATAGGGCATAGTACTACAAACTTAGAAAATACATCAATGCACACTAGCAAATGACGGCAACCTCTCCTTCCCTTCGGAATTGGACCAAGACAGTCGATCGCCAGTAGCTCACATGGTTTCTGAGGTAGCAATGGTCTAGGATATTGCCTCAGTAAATAATTATTTGGCTTTGTCCTCTGACACGGGTCACAAGTTGTAATGACGTCACATATTGTTGTTCTCATACGTGGCCATGTAAATGTCTCTCCTATTGTTGCTTATGTCCTCGATATTCCTCTTGTCTCAGTAGACTTCCAGCTTCCTCAGTATGTGTATCTGGGTTCTTTCTGTTCCCAATGGCCTTTTCCCATCTTCCTAGTTCTCCACCTTGATTAGCGTGTAACTCCTCTAAGTAATTTTGTGATTGAGCGTGCCTATCATCCCAGTCATCTCGATAGTTACGTTGATCTCCTTGATTCTGATCTCTCCTTCCTTTCCATCGTTGATTGGCATTGTAATCACCGTATCTTCCATAAGGCCTGTCATTCCTTCGATTATCACGCCATTGTTGATATCCTCTTTGTTGGTATCTATTGTTACCCTGGTATCTATTGTTGTAGTGATTTTCGTTACGCTGATATGGTCTGTTTTCCCCTTCTTCCTGGTTTCGCCTAGGTGTGGAGGTGCTTGTATTAGTACCCTGCGTTTTAGTATTTCCCTGTTTTGTTTTTACGACCTCTGTAGTGTTGACTAATTCCAGCTGTCTTCCTCCTCTAAAATGACTATGAGATGTGGTCTCATCTATTTGCCGTAATATCTGCTCTGCATGTAGGGCCATACTAACGTTTGCTGCGACTAGTACTTGCTGTACATTAACTGGCATTTGCCTTGCTATTGTCATCACCAAATCTGCTTCGTTTAATGGGTAATCTAGGTCGCGAAATTTTAGCATTTGCATGTTAAAGAAATCTGAGTATTTTGTCTGCTGGGTAGTTTGATATTTTCTAGAGTAAAGCTCCATTCTTAAACTCTGTTGTATGGCGGGAGACCAGTATTTGCGCAGAAACGCTAAATTAAAGTCTGACATGGTTCCAAATGTGTATTTGAAACTTAAAAACCAGGTGAGAACATTTCCTGATAAAAATCTCTCCATCATTCTCAATCTACGTGCTTCAGGTACCCCAGTGTCATTAAAGTGGTCTTCAATCTCTTTGATAAAGGCCTTAGGCGTTACCCCTGAATTTTCGGTGTATTTCTGCGGCTTGTAGTCATTTGATCGAATTACTTGTATAAGTTGTGTGGGCTGATGACCGTCCTGTGGTGTTGAGCTCCTATCTACGTTCTTGCGAAATCCGTCCGTGTTCGTTGTTAATGGGCTCTCTGCTTGAGTCTGACTTCCTGCTATGCTGGATTGGGGACTATGTGAGTCATCCTGCTTGTCTTTCAATGCTCCCGTTTTAAATATAGACGATTGTTCTAATGAGCGAAGTTCGGCTTTTATGATCCTGTCTGTGTGCTCTTTAAGTCTATTTTTTACTTCCTGCTCCAAAGCTTGAATACGCGTGTGGTTTTCGCCTACTGTTTTAAGAATGGTGGATCTTTCCTCTCTAGAATCAATATTCATTTTCTTCCAATCTTTCCTGATCTGTTCTTTAATCGTGCTTATTTTTTCTTCTATTTGGCTCTTATTTTCATCCTGATTATTTTCTATCTGGTTTAGCCTTTCGTCTAATGTACTCTTAAATTGTTCTTGTTCCGTTTCTAGGCTTTTCCACTGTTCCGCTGATTTGATCTCGAGCCGGTCCATATCTTTAATTATGCCTGATATGTTCTCATCTACTGCTGATATTTGTTGTTGAATGACCCTGCCACTTTTCTCCATCTCCTTGAATCGTCCTTCCAACTTATCTTGAGCTATTTTGACCTCGCTTGTATTCATTGTGCATGCTATTTCAATCTGCTCTAATTTAGCTAACACCGTTTCATCGAGAATGCTAAGTTTTTTATCAAAAATTCTCTCCATTTTTTCAATCTGCTCTAATTGTTTCTCATTATTTTTGCTTACATCAAGGGCCAGTAATATCATCTGTTGGTTTGTGTGCTCTTTCATCTCTGCGGTTAACGAAGCTAATTGGTTCGTGTTTTTATTATTTTACGCCTCTAACTGTGAATTTATAGTGTCATTAATTTCATTCTTTAATAACCTAGCTTGTTCCGCCTGATATTCATTTTGCTCAATTCTACTGTTATTTAACTGTGTCCGCAATGATTCACTTTGTTCTAACAGTTTAGTATTTAGCGATTTACTTTGTTCTGACATTTTCGTATTTAGCAATTCACTTTGTTCTGACAGTTTAATTTTTAGCGATTCACTTTGCTCTGACATTTTCGTATTTATCGATTCACTTTGCTCCAACATACTAGTGTTTATTTGTTCAGATAATTTTGTATTTAACGCTTCACTTTGCTCTAACATACTCGTGTTTATTTGTTCAGATAATTTTGTATTTAACGCTTCACTTTGCTCTAACATACTCGTGTTTATAGATTGACTCTGTTCTGATAGTTTAGTATTCAACGCTTCACTTTGTTCTGCTAATTTAGTATCCAACAATTCCTGCGTTCTCCTCGCTGCACTTTCAATGATCTCCTGGATCTGCGCCACCGTTGCCATGTTTTACAATATATATGAGACATATGGGAAATGGCATATGCCAATGCCCTTTGACACGCACATAAATCCAATGCACATTTAATTTCTTTATCCTACTCAGTTCATTTATTTTTACCTTTAATCCCATTAGTTGATTGCATCTCTGAGTAGTTCTAGTTTTACTCAATTTAATTTTAACCCCAAGCACATATTTAGTCATTAAACAGTTATCCTGATCTGATATTAACACTGACTAATTAACAAAGTATTAATTGTCATTTTAGGCTACAGCCTCCTAATATTTCCATGAGTTTGACTTTCTACACAAATCTAGTTTTAACTTTATCATTGGGCGCCCGGTATCACATCTTAATTTTACTTTAATTTAAAAGACAACAACGTGAACCGTATTTTACTTTGCAAACTCCTGATTTTAATTTATTTTTCACACATTTGGCGGTATCCACTTCGCCTCAACTACTTTTAATAAAATATCACTTCCCGGTGATTAAATACTGTCATATCTGCCTGCACTTGCGGCATGCCAGTTTTACTCAAATACGCCACTATTGACATGTGTAATCTCCCCGTTACACCACAGTTAATAGCCCCAACGTTGGCCGCGCCAGTTTTCACCTATGAACCCTTCAGAATAGCAGTGTTTTTGTGCAAGAATCTTAGATCAAGGGGTCGCGTTCAGTTCATAGTGTGGTGTTTACGTCCGCCAAACAACGTGCTTTTCTGAGGCAAGGGTTATAGGATGAAAACTATAACTAAGAAATAAAGGAGACAAAACGTAAGATAATAACAAGATTTAATAACTAATTTGTGCATAAAAGAATAAAACAAACAATAATAAACAAAATCCTCCCTGAATTTCCCCCTGACAGGAATATTTATCACTTTGAGGAGTCAGATGGATCTCCCCTTTTCTAATAAAATGTGGATCCAAGTTCCACAACCTTGCATGTGAATTTATGTTCGCGTGATGACTATCTACGAGAAATGAGTACTTGGATGATCATTCGTTCACAACGGGTTAACAGCCACGGTGCTTACGAACAATCATCTCGTAAATCAACTTTTATGGCTATGAGCATAACATTAATAAAAATCCTTAAATCTAACTCTGACACACATAATACAACTCTACTATTTACAGGCACCTCTCTGAGACCCTTATTAGTGTGGTGACACACTTAACCAAATGAGCTGCCACAATGGCCAGATACTCAACAACAAGGAAAAACAGCACCGCACATGACTCACGGGTCACTGACATGGAAAATAAACATAGAATAAACCAACAACAACAAACAACCTGATTGGTTAAGATTACTTTATATTACCAAAATTGCATGTTAAAGAAACGCTTCGAAGATTATCGTGTTTCGTAGGCAACTCCCATTTATTTAACAATTCTACCATTGATCAGTTTCTCACATTTATATTTATTTTCAAGTAATTGGGAGCCAGACGTGCACTCCACTAATGATGTGCTTGCGAAACTCAGCCAGCCCTCGTGACCACAACTCACCCTTTCCACAAATACCAGTCATGTCCCCCTTCCAGTGTATATAAATAGCCGACCAGCTGAACTGTTATCTCAAGGAATCAACAGCAACTAACATCTTCTCCAACTTAACATATGGTCAGACAATAATCACATATCCATAATTGTCCTCGCAAGGATACAATCTGGATCTGGTACCAAGCTGACAGAAATCAGTCTCTGCTGAAGTTCCCGCTTGTAATACCATAAATATATACTCACAATACACACATCTGGGACTGACATAACGCCTTTCACATGGGTCTGCTGAATTAGAGCTCGCAAACATTTAACACAATATTTAAAACACCTACGATAGAGCAGAATACTCTTCGTCACAAATTACATTGCTCCAAAAGGCAATAATCACACTGAATCTGATCAATAATAAATCTCAACAAAATTTAATTACCCTCCAATCTACTATATAATTATATTAATTCAGTCCTACTTCTGAAACACGACATATCTCCGAGAGACGATTTTAACCGCACTTCGTAACATAGGCGAACACGGCCGTTCACATAGCTACGTTAGTTAACACAACACAAAGAAAAGAACTTTCCATTAACTACAATAGTGCGAGCTGCTTCCAAACAAAAATGTGTCAGATCATCACTTAATATATTACATTAATCACACAAGCAAAGTATTTACAAAAAATATGTCCCATAAACCATAAGTTAATTTAATAAATAATAAAATATTATTTCGTACTCATCTCTTTTTGTAGTCACCCGTCAAAGAACATCAGACGCCATTCCCCAACTGGATGGTTCTTTATCTCATAGCAGCCATCTGGACGGACTGTTGAGAATTCCACACTTCCTCTGCATTCATCGATGTCATCCTTGCGCTGATACAAAAATTAGATTATTATACACTTTATGTCTGTCTACTAAATTCGCTTGTTCAGGTACTAAATTCCCTGTCACTGTTCGTTGGCGAATTATCGACGATACTTTCCCTATAACTATAGTACAATGACTATCTATCACTGAATTTAATACTTTACACTGAATATCATGTGTCCTTGACACATAAAATACAAGTCTATCTCTTCAGACGAACAGAATCATAGTCTACGTCCATAGACGCACCAAATAGAAGTAGTGTGTCCTCAACACACGGAATAAAAGTCAATGTCTTGGCTCTTCGACACACTTATAAATGAACTGGCCCTTGGGTCTAGATGGAGGGGGATTTTATGTAAAAATATCTCGAAATAATTGTGATACAGGAATGAAATAAATATCACTGAACTCGTAATATTGCACAGGTCAAGAATATGCCCATTAATCCTAGAATCGATCGTAGAGATTTTGTCTAGGCGATTTCCCGCGTGAATGCTAGCCACCGCGTACCCCAGCCGGAGTTGGCGCGCAAGTAGGCATTCTCTTCTCATTGGTTCTCCATTTTCTGTAATTTGGCGGTTTCTAGTAGATCTTGGCGTCTTGGGAGTGTCTATTTTCTTCATCAGCCATTCACGTTACTGCATCATATTTCTTCTAGGCGCGAATAACACAATGAACATACCAGAACCATGTCTCACCGCGCTTCGCTTCTAAAATTGAGGTAGCCACACCTGTCCCTGTGATACATCGCTAAGCTATTTCTTTTCATAGCTCAAGTACTTAGCCTTTTGTTAAACTGTCGCAGGTATTTCCCTACTGTCTCCATCAGATGCTTGAAATTTCCTCATCACTGTCTGGCTACATTCATGCTGCTGGTTGAAATATTTATTAATTGAAGAAATAAAAAGTAGAATCATTTAACCAACATAGGGTAAAGGGTTCACAAGTTACAACACATAGCGAGAGCATTTGAATGCAAATATCTCTAGACGAATTTTAATCCACGCAAAATAACGCGAACCACCCCGTGGCACTACAGCCCATGTTTGATCCTGGCCTACCAAGCGACCGCTGCCCAGTCATTCGGCCTACAGATTGAAGGGTGAAGCGAGGACAGGTCGCGTCACCTCGACCGTTAATTTTTGTCTCCGTGACCGGGGCGCTGCCCCACTGTCAGACAACTACTCAATTGTCCTAACGAGGCTGAGTGTACACTTTTCCTTCTCCTGATGCAGAATTGAGAAGAGGCAGGTTCGATTCCCACCTCAGCCATCCTGGAAGTGGTTTCCAAGGTTTCTCATTTCTAGTCTACGCAGATGCCGAGATTGTACCTAAATTAAGACCATGGACACCTCCTAACCATATCCTAGACCAATTACAAGTACACAATAGTACGCTACAGCAGTCACTATAACACAAATTATCAGACAGATTCCACATACACCAAAGTATTACATAATCGCAAAGCCTTTAAAATGAATAAATGACAAAAAGTACCCCTTTTCAGCCCTCGAGTCAGATCTTAAGTATGACTGGCTGCGTTGCTCAGTGGTAACGTTCTCGCATGCTGTGCCCAAGGTTACAGGATCGAATCCTGGCACAGTTAGTTGGCATTTGTGGGTGCGTAAATGCGATGGAGCCAGAGCCGTGTCAGTAGTTTTACTGGCACGTTAAAGATCTCCTTCGGGACAACATTCCGACACCCCGGCGTCTCTAGATCATACGTTTCTGGCTGGAATCTAACCCAGAGCCTCCTCGGTAAGAGAAAAGCGTGCTATCCATACACCACGGGGGACAATAATAATAATAATAATAATAATAATAATGTAAGGGGTTTAAGGTACCTTTTAACTGTTGTGGCCTTTTAAAAGAATAAAGGCATAATGTTTGTTTCACTGAAAGTGTGCAAATCCCATTTTGTACAACCCTACATGGAAGTGTGTTTACGAGAAATACCAGAGCCAGTGGGTCATTCTGCAAGATCAAGTAAGTTATCTTAGCTTTTGGGTTTTGACAATGGTAGTGGTGGGGGACCGAAGGGAGAATGATCTCAGCGGAAGAACCAGAACTTGGCCTGGGGCAATTGGCCAGAAAGGACTGTGCGATGGAATGACAAGATAAGAAAGATCCACTCAGAAGATTAGCTGGCTCAATTCGCCAACTCCCCCTCACAAAACCCGCCAAAGAGCGAACTGCTGCAGAGTTTCAAGAGGGAAGTCTGGCAATATCCACCCTACAGTCCCGACCTAGCGCCATGTGACTTTCATCTGTTCGGTAAGCTCAAAACGGAGCTCGGTGGTCGACGTTTCCAGACCGATGAGGAGGTGAAGGCCCCGGTCTCCGTGTGGTTGCAGAACGCTGGAGGAACTTTCTATGCATCCGGCATCGACAAGTCGGTTGTGCGTTCGCAGAAATGATTGGAGTCTCTTGGAAACTATGTGGATAAGTGACGTTACATTGTATGTCGTTATAGGCGTGTTGCTGTTGTATAGGGGGTGTAATAAATGGCCATAACTGGGAAGTGCAAGTTTTTTTTGATCTGCCCTCGTGGGCTATATGGAAATAGTTAGCAACATTTAATTTCACGAATGCCATTTCATCTGGGCTAAGCTAGAGAAGAAATCAATTGTTCTGTAACATGCATGCGCGCAGAAACCAGATGTCCTGTTGCATGCTAGATGCCATGTCGCACTATCTCGAACAAAATAGAATACTTTCAAGACGTCAAAGTTGAAATAGAACCAAAAGGCATGTGAAAATCAAATGTCGGATGGAAGGAACTGCAAATGTGTTTTGTTGCTTATACAGTGATGTCCTTCTCTGTAGAACGGAATCTTGCAGGCGTTGTGCGGGAGGGGTACTGCTGCCAGCAGCAGTGTAGCGCCCCAGTAGTTCAACACATTTAAATCTTTTATGTTCGACGATGTCGAAATGTAAATATTATACACACATCAAAAAAAGTTTTGCATCACCTCGGTTCCAAGAGTTCCGGAACCTTTAAATACAAAGGGAATAGAGATCAACACAAACAACATTTCAGCTCGTTTTATTGCTCATGAGACCCACACATTGCATGTTGTACCATCATACAGCTAGACTTTCAGCATTTGTGGTCCAGATTGCAGTACACACCACTACCTCTAATACCCAGTAGCACGTCCTCTTGCATTGATGCATGCCTGTATTCGTCGTGGCATACTATCCACAAGTTCATCAAGACACTGTTGGTCCAAATTGTCCCACTCCTCAACGACAATTCGGCGTAAATCTCTCAGAGTGGTTGGTGGGTCAAGACGTCCATAAACAGCCCTTTTCAACATATCCCAGGCATGTTCGATAGGGTTCATGTCTGGCGAACATGCTGGCCACTGTAGTCGAGCGATGTCGTTATCTTGAAGGAACGCATTCACAAGATGTGCACGATGAGGTCGAGAATTGTCGTCCATGAAGACAAATGCCTCTCCAATATTCTGCCGATATGGTTGCACTATGGGTCGGAGGATGTCATTCAGGTATCGTAAAGCCGTTTCGGAGCCTTCCATGACCACCAGTGGCGTACGTCGGCCCCACATAATGCCACCCCAAAACATCAGGGAACCACCACCTTGCTGCACTCGCTGGACAGTGTGTCTAAGACGTTCAGCCTGACCAGGGTGCCTCCAAACACGTCTCCGACGATTGTCTGGTTGAAGGCATATGCGACACTCATCGGTGAAGAGAACGTGATGCCAATTCCGTGGGGTCCATTCAGCATGTTGTTGGGCCCATCTGTACCGCGCTGCATGGTGTCGGGGTTGCAAAGCTGGACCTCGCCATGGACGTCGGGAGTGAAGTTGCGCATCATGCAGCCTATTGCGCACAGTTTGAGTTGAAACACGACGTCCTGTGGCTGAACGAAACGCATTATTCAACATGGTGGCATTGCTGTCAGGGTTCCTCCGAGCGGCAATCCGTAAGTAGCGGTCATCCACTACAGTAGTAGCCCTTGGGCGGCCTGAGCGAGGCCTGTCATCGACAGTTCCTGTATCTCTGTACCTCCTCCATGTCCGAACAACATCGCTTTGGTTCACTCTGAGACGCCTGGAAACTTCCCTTGTTGAGAGCCCTTCTTGACACAAAGTAACAATGCGGACGCGATCGAACTGCGGTATTGACCTTCTAGGCATGGTAGAACTACAGACAACATGAGCAGCGTACCTTCGTCCTGGTGGAATGACTGGAACTGATCGGCTGTCGTACCCCCTCCGTCTAATAGGCCCTGCTCATGCATGGTTGTTTACATCTTTGAGCAGTTTTAGTGACATCTATGAACAGTCAAAGGGACTGTATCTTGGATACAATATACACAGTCAACGTCTATATGCCGGAGATCTGGGAACCGAGGTGATGCAAAACTTTTTTTGATGTGTGTATGTTAGAAAACTGTACTATATTAAGGCTCATTATAGTACATGTTTTCATTATGGGAGAGTTTCTCCCACCAATCAGAGCACAAGAAACAGTTGTTTGACAAATTAGGTAAGGATAGCACATCGCACCTGCGCTGAGTTCCAAGGCCTTCTAATTTAAATTTCACTGCGTGGCCTAGTGTAATAGTGGGGTAATCGAGGAGGCCATGGTAAAATACAAGCTATTCTCTGTGTCCCAAGCGCTCTGTTCAGTATATAAAACTGGCGAAATCTCGACAGATATTTATGAATATTTATGTTCGAACATAAAATAGTTATAATAATTATCGTCGAACATAAACAGTTGTATGCAAGTCGCCTATAATGGTAATTAAGACACTCGTATGGAAAATATAAAACTCGCATACGCTCGTTTTATAAACATATCGTGTCTTAATTTTTGCCATTATAGGCTCGTTGCATAATGTAATATTGACGTTTTAATAAACTATTTATTACCTTAAGTCAATATTTAGTACATTGAAAACGTACCGGTTTCGGTAACATTGTGACCTTCTTGAGCGTGGTAAAAAGAGAATATCTTTAGCAATGCTTCTAACCTTTTATAATAACACTAACCCAAGCTTTCAAACAATTCCTAAAAAATTTTAATATGAAATTAAAGGTTAGAATCATTGCTAAATATACAGTTTCAATGTACTAAATATTGACTTAAGGTAATAAATAGTTTATTATAATTAATACGTCAATAAGGAATCGGGCTATCATGGTCATTTTTATGTCGTTTTACTTTTCAAAGTATTTATAATCATCATTACTTACACTAATTTAAGAGTAGTTGCTGGAAATGCTATCCTTCATTTTCTAAACACACGTTGCACAAAATTAGTAAGTTTTGGTACACTCGCTGTAATTCATCCTCACTGATATTTCGTATCAGTGCAGTTATTTCGTTCTCGAGAGCCTCCAGAGTACGCGGATTGAGGGATGTATATCGCATACGGTTTACATCAAGGTTTGGAGGCCTCATTAAAGATATTCCTACAATAAATCATCTTCAAGCTGTCGTTCCTTGGTTTGAAAATATTCATTATACCATATTTGCTGAAAACAATTATGATTTATTAAATCTTCATACTTTTGCTGTGGAATGTATATCGCATACGGTTTACTTCAAGGTTTGGAGGCCCCATTAAAGATATTCCTACTGTATGGGCCTACTTTTGTTTGAGGTTCACCACAAAAAAAAACAACGCACGACACTTAAACTTACGAAAATATTTACACGAAGACTACTTCATGATAAGATAATTTTCCACTAGGAGAATTCGTTGTTTTGTTCGATACCTAACCATATTCACGAGATACGAGATAAGCTAGAGTACTTCACGACAAGTTTTAATTGTCTCAACTAAGGTATCTTGCCGGCTGCGCATGTAATCAGTGCTATGACAGTATTCAGAGCTGCCCGACCCGCTGGTGTAATCGGTACGAGCTATAAATCTGGCCATGACTTATTGTGACACGTCTCCCACACGGCCTCTGCGAGGTTCCGTTATTTAGAGAAGGATTTCACTGTAGTAGTATGTAGTAGTTACGGTGGTGGTAGTAGTAATTCAAGTAACACAATCCGCAACGTTATAATGTTTGCCAAGCATCTAAGCGAACGTACTGTAAATACAGCTAGACATGATGAGACAGCTTCGCTTATTGATGGACGAAATATCGCTTTAAGGGCCCATTTATCATCCTGAAGCTTCTTATTTTTAATCTCTCGGAGAAAGTGCAGCCTTCATTACCTTCTGCGGCGTTTCCATCCTCTCGTTAATTATGAAACTTACTTTGAAGATAAGTAATCATTCTTCAGTGTGTGTGTTCGGTAATTGAAACTTCGATTCCGTAATAGTTGAATCATCCTTTTAAAATGAGAGCTTTAGAAATGCACATTAAGTAATCTCATGGACAGATCTTGTTGATATCCTTTTAGAAGTTCCCTCTGGAGCTGGTTCCTTGAGACTAGCGATTCATTCAGAACGATATTCTATAACTTGGTAAAAATCCCTGTCTATAGGTCGAATTTCGCCAAGTCGATTAATTATGGCGGATGACTGCTGGTTGGCAATACTTTTCATTATGTGAGATCAATCTTTATTCAGGTGGTTCATTATGAATGTGAGGGTTACTCGCTTTCAGCCAAAGAAAAATCATTTCAAAATGTATTGATGTCCAAAATTAAACACGCTGAGTGCTGACCAGCAAACAAGACATTTTCAATTAATAAATAATTAGAAGTGAACAGAATAATTTCTTAATGATATCAAATTAATCATATTTAGAAGGTTTCCTTACTCACGTTACGATCGGAAGTAAAATACCATAATTATTACTTTGAATACACCTTTCCATGTAGGTAATCTATACTTCTATACTAATATAATAAAGCTGAAGAGTTTGTATGTTTGTGTGTTTAAACGCGCTAATATCTGGAAATACCAGTCGGATTCGAAAAATTCTTGTTTTTATATGATAGCCAGATTCAAGAGGAATCGTTTAGGCTATGTTAAATTTCGGACAGACCATACCATTCCCTGCATTTAGGCCCTTTATCACAAATCTACACCGTTCCTCCTAATTGCACAAAATTATACATACACTTTGAAACTCTGCTGGTAACACTGTATACATGATATTTTGGACAACACCCTCCTTTCCCTACATTTAGAATAACAAACAAACTGAACTTGAAAACCAAGTATTAAGGCCCCAGAATCATTCATGTCCGTAGTAGTGTAACTGTAAGAGTATTTTAATAAGTCTGTTGTTTTGCGACAAGCTGAGATACTTCGTAGGATGCAAGCGTTGTATTTTCATTCATATTTGCACCAGAACGTTTGGTCATTACTTTCTGGCATGATTTCAGTTCCGATAATTTTATTTTCAAGAATTCAATGGATTTACCTCCGAGTGTTAGGTATCTAGATGCCGCCGGAGGTTTGCACGTTTCATAGCCTACTCTCGTTGGCAAGGATTTCAAAGCATATCACGCATTGAGGCTTAGGACAATCTTCAGGTCCACAATACTGTTACGTGCCACCCCCCTAGTGGCACTTTTGTTAACTGGATTACGGTGGGTTGAAGCACACCACAGATTGTTCCTTTAAATGAAATAATTAACTTAATTGCGGCCAGAACATTCACCACTCATCAGCAAATACAAGCAATTATTACCTTACTCCAGTTTCTTCAAGTCTCTTCCTTATGGAGAGCTCTTGACCACTTTCACTCGGCCTTGCAGTTAATCCTCTCGCTAATGAGTCCGGTCCCGTACGCTGGCTGGAAATAGCTGCAATAAGTCTGTCACTCACTGTTTTGCAACTCACCACAATGACCTCTGTCGCACTAGGTAAGCACACTCGCTCAAAACACAGGCAGTCCCCTGTATGCTTCTCACTCCCTTCGCTGTCAAGAGAATCGGCTTCACTAGGGGTTTCGCAAGTCACCACACTTCTGTCGCTCAGGATAAACGCTCGCACTAGCTCGTAAAACACAACACACACTGCTTGACAGGTCGCTCTTATATAGCAGGCCGGTGACTCAATAAATGCTTCTAGACCCATCCAGGGTTCACGGCTTCTCGAGGTTTCCTTTACTGGCTGAGTCACGAATATTCTGGACCATCCCTTTGTCCTAGTAGTCCTGTTGCATAAGGCGCACGCAATACACTGAGACAGGGCACAGCCCAGCCCTGGGGCAGTTGTGACTCATGTGGCGAGCGATGACACAAACTCACAGCCATAACAATACGTAATGCAAATTTCCAAATATTTTATGTCATATTTCCTACTTTTCGCGGTAGGCCTACTCTTTGAATGGCTAGGCTCAAGAGAGAGAGCACTACTCTCTGGCAGTGACATGCAATTCACCTTGAAAGGTGAATGCAGGAAGAGGCAGAGTCTGGTGCCCGTAAACCGGGCTCCTTTCACTCTAGGTTGAGGGGGAGAATTTTGGAGGATAATTGAAATACTGATGAATTAAGTAAGTTTACTCTGGCTATGGTTTAATGAGTAACCGATAGCCAGAGTTTATGCAGTGAAATGGTCTTCAGTTGTGGGAGGAGTTAAGTTGTAATTTTAATTAACTAGTCGCAAGAGCGACCAGTTAATTATTTTGGGGCAGTGCAATTTAAGAAGAGAGCAGAAGACTGTTTCAGCTTAGGTTCGGGTCAGGATGTGCCTGTTGGCCATTGTTGGCCAGTGCACACTCCTGCCGATGTTGTAGATGTTAATTATCAGTACACTCGCCATGGCTTGATTGTGTTTAATTTTGCAGTGTGTATAGTTGTTTGATTTGAGCAGCAGCTTCGTAAATTAATTTGGAAATGTAGAAGACCTTTAGTAGGTGGAAGTTATATAGTGCTTTAGAAGAAGTGAAAAGTAAAGACCTATAGTAGGTTTTGCATTGTTTTATAACAATGGATTGCATTGTAAAGGCCTCAGCTACCACCTCATTATGTTTATATTTGTGTAAAGAATATGTAGCTAGTGTTATTGTAGTGTGAAGACTGACACTGGAGCGGGGAGTTTGAATTTGGAGTAACTGTTCGCTGATTGGCTGGTGGAGTGATCTGATTGGCTGATGGCTGAATGTGGTTTAAATGTATTTGAATGTTGTAATAATGCGATATTATGATTAAATATTGTTAATTTAGACTGTTAATTTTGTAATTGGAAGTTTTCGTGATGTGTGGAAGCCAGTATAGCGTAGACCAATCGACTGGATTGGCCCCACTAGCCTGGGCTTCCTAGTAGGCGCTAGGTTCGAATCCTGTAATACGCTCCAGTGCAGTTTGGTGAGTTTGCTGCTCCGAGGACCGTGGTTCGTCACCCCAGGCGGGCTGGCAGGGCCTTACCCCCCAGGCAGACTTCGCCACGGCTCCCGGAATGATGTACTATGTAGGGCTGTGAAGTTTAAAGTGTTGTAGAAGCTAATTGCGTGAGAATCAGTAGTATGTGAGTGAGGGATGAATTCTGTGTTTGAGCTGGCGGAGATGGGATTGTGAGAGACATGAGGGAGGGAAGGTTGGAAGTAGCGCGTTGTCTGAGTTCCAACTGCCTGTGTCTTATGGCATTTTTAATGTAGCTGCAACCGCCGTATGACGCTGCATGATTGCCCTTGTAATTGCAGCACTTAGGACTGTCGATTGGAGTCTCACAGGTTTTATGGTGATGTGGATCACCACACCTGTTACAGCGAGCCTCGTGAGGGCAATCTGAAGCGTTGTGGCCCAGTCTTTGGCAGTTGAAACACTGGTAGATGAGTGTGGAATGTTGTTTGGTTAGTGGACGAAGTTTCGCCCGTGTTCTTGTTTTTGGGGAAGAATTTACTGTGTTAGGGGGAGGTGAGGAAGGGGATTCAGTGGCGTGAGTGCTGAAGGCAGGCTGGGGAGAGTCTGTTTGAGTAGTTGTTTCAACGGGGCTTGGTGGATCTGTTTTAGTGTCTTTTGTTTTGTTTTTCTTGTTTCTTTTGCCCGTTTGGGTCCAGACTTGTGTCCATCTTTCTCCTGTCTCCGTGTGTGTTTGAGTTTGTTCGTGAAAGTGTTCGATTGTGTCTGTTTGAGCGTGTTTCTTGCTGGTGTAAATGGGCATGGGAGGAGGAGTAGGAATGGTTTGAGTGGCTTTAGGGCGTGTTTCTGATGCGCAGTCGGTTAGCTGATCTGTTTGCGTTTGGGCTGAGTAGGTTTCGGTATGAATGTACGGAATGAAGGTGTATTGGGGAATGTAGGGATGGCTCCGGAGAGCCCTGGTGATAGCGTGGATGCGGTAGTCCCTGGTAGGTGTAATTATGACTTGATGATTTACCAGTTCCTCGATGTTAGTAATGTAGTGTGCAATAGGTGTAAGCACGCTGATTATTGCGTCGCGAGTAGCGGGCAATTGTTTGTAGCCCGGTGGGCGGACTACAATCAGCGAGCTTTTGGGAGAACGGCGTGTAGGGGATTCGTACCATAGCCTCTCTCCGTAGTCAAAATACGGTAAGGTGCCATGGCGCGGTGTAGGTGCAGGCTCGGAGCCAGAGTGTTGTGTAGAGGCCCATGACTGGTTGCTTTCCTCCGACAATGATTGTGCGAATTCGGCAAAAGCAGTCACGTGATCCACTTGATCCATTGGGTCCATGAGTGTAGCTGTGTGTAAACGTGGATGTAGATGTCAGTGAGTTGTTTGGTTAACAGGGGTCAAATACCATAGTAGACCCTTGTGTTGAAGTTGGCTCGTCCAAGAAGTTAATGCCTGTCGCACAAGGTTAACAGTTGATCGGTTGTAGCCGTGACAATGTGCGCGCAGGCGGAAAAATTTAAATAATTAATTAATGTAATTAATTATTTGGCTGCTGCAGGGTTGGAGGGAAGAGTTTAGCTTGGCTGTAACTCGAGGGTGATAGGATTTTCTTGACGTGGAATGGGGCGGTAGGTGGGAAGGCGACAATGACTTGGATGTAACAATGGTTAACGGTTGGAAGGGAAGGAGATTGTTGGCTTGAAATTGGGAATGGGTATCGGTTAAAGGCTAAAGGCAGGTTTGAGTCTCGATGGCTGTGGCGAAGAAGCGGCGTGGAAGATGGACCATCAATTTGGCATCACTTGGTTCGGAGCTCGTGGCAGCGACGTCTGACCTGTACCGTGGCTAGGCTCAGACTAGAGAGAGAGCAGACGGCCCTTTCAGTCCTATATTTATTACCACAGAATCCTCTTCGTCAGTATCTGTAGCAGTGGGCCTTCTTCGTTTTAAAGATCCACTCTTCAACCAAACGAGCCATATTCAATGGACTTTTAACAATTAACACAATCAAAAGTTTCAACTTTCAAAACTCATGTAAATATTACGTAAACACACAAAATGGCTGTGGAACAGAACACACAGTTAAAGTAGCAGAAGGCTCCCTAGCGGGAAACTTGAGAAGCCCAAATTAAGCTGCGCCACATAAGAGTGCGCAACTTGTGCTGCGAGTGGCAACGCATAATTATTATTTTTAAGGGACTCTTTGTACTTCCTCCGTTTTCCATGTTCGTTGCGTTATTCCTTGACGACTCTTGGCGGACTCCCTGGACAACCGTCACGGACCCCTGGTGGTCCGCGGACCACCTAAAGGGAACCTCTGGACTAAGGTATGGTATTTTACTTCTGAGAATAACTACTGTATGTATGTCTACCCCTTATTATTCCCGTTTTCCAACGGGGTCGGGGATGAGATGCGATGGAAGTCTTTGTGGCGATGGTTTTTACGGCCGGATGCCCTTCCTGACGTCAACCTCATGAGAGGAGTTAATGAGAGATGAAATGAATGATGGTGAATGAAACTGGGCAAGGATGTGGAAGGAAGCGGCCGTGGCCTGTCAGAAGGTACCGTCCCAGCATTTGCCTGGTGTTGAAAATGGGAAACCACGGAAAACCATTTCAAGGACGGCCGACGGTGGGGCTCGAACCCACGCGTCTACCGAGTCAGCAGAGAGCTTGGCCCCATGACCTAATGCTGCGCGTTAGCCAGCGTAGCCACTACTGTCGGTTTCTGAGAATAACTACTAACAAGAAAAATACATTTAATCCTATGACCTTCGCGATATTTTGTTTTCAAAATTTCAGGTCAGAATTCATTCCGTTACTTGATTACTGAAATTAGCAGCATAAAGCTCACTGCTGGAATACGGATGCACGTCTGATCTTATCGCTGGAAGTGAGATAACTGCCGGCTTCCTCTGTAAAGATAATGAATGAAAATCCACAGCCTGCTTCCAGTCTCCGACCGGGTCAGGAATGGAATGAATGAAGCCCCCAGCTAGCGGCGAGGATATGAAGTGTGCCGGCTGCCGAAGCCTGTCGCACTCCTCTGGGGCAATGATTAAATGAATGACAGATGAAATGAGATGATAGTGGAGAGTGTTGCTGGAATGAAATTGTGACAGGGAAAACCGGAGTACCCAGAGAAAAACCTGTCTGCCTCCGTTTTGCCCAGCACAGATCTCACATGGAGTGACCGGGATTTGAACCACGGACCCAGCGGTGAGAGGCCGGCGTGCTGCCGCCTAAGCCACGGAGGCTCACTGTAATGATAATACACTACAAGAAACTGAAGAATAAAGCAAGAATGTGCACTATTTCCAAAGAAGTAATTGATTAATAAGTTTCATTAAGTGCGCTAATATTTGGTGGTATAGCATAGTATTTTGTATTACATGAAGCAGACCATGTTCTAGGCGTGAATTCGCAAAAAAAATACTGATCAAGGCACAACAATATTATCATGCCTTTGGCAGTCATAATTATATTGTACTCTCAGGGATGTGACCTTCACCGCCTTAGAATGGTCAATAGAATTAAGAACATGATTTCTACTTTTCGGCCTTGTAAATAACAAATGGAAAACTTTGATGCTATTCACAATCACTATGCTCTAAATAATACGGAAATAACTATCTATGCAGGCTAGCGCTGGACATGAGCCTAAGATATTTAAACGGCTCTAAATTTTTGACGTCAGTGATATCTGCAGTGCAATTTATAAAACTACCTCGAGACCTATCCTGGTGCAGAACCATCAAAAGCCGATTCCTTCCCATGATGCTTAGTTTCACAAATGAATAAATCGTAGACACGACATACTGCGGGAAATATAAATGCCCGAACACGTAATTTTATTTGGCACGTTAAAGATCCTTTTCGGGGCAATATTTAGGCACCCCGGTGTATCTAAATGTCGCTGAAGTTAAAAGGGATGTATAATCAGTATCATTATTATTATTATTATTATTAATACTATTTCTCCATTGTATCGTAATGTTAGATGTAACCCATATTCTAATTCATGGCCATTATGCTGTCTCACACTGAAATATGAATCTCCCAGTATCCCCAAAATCGTAATATATTGGCGGGGAAACCTAGCCCATACTGGCTATAAGGCATTACTTATGCTTTCCTGAAAATTTCATTAAGATGGTGGAGCTGTTTAGATGGCAAACAGGGACAAACGAATATACACACACAGAAAAAAAAAACAGGAACATTTCTCGCTGTTCTGCCCCTTAAAACAACAATAACTAACCAACTAACAAACTAACATTTCTTGATGAAAGGAGATTAGGCATATACTAAAATATGTTGATTGTTCAATATCAGAGTTTTAAATATTTCGAAATACATATCCAGTATCAGATAAGGTGGTACATTTCTTCCCACTTTTCCAGCGGGTTTTTCTTATGAGCTGTCACTTTAATATTTCTTATGAAATCCACGTGTAATAAAAACATGTCTGACATTGTAAACGTACACGCATAGTGGGTAATAATCCAGAGTACTGTACTGTCGATCATTTCACAGCTTGATGGTACGCAACCTTCTAGTCTGTAAGAGTTCAACACGGAAGAGGTTATGTGACTCCAGCCGTAAATATCTTAGCAAACGATATTACTGCATTTATGTGACAGGCTTTACTAGGTCACTGCAAATTGAAATGGCAGGTTATCTCGTTCGCTACAAGATTCATGTCTGCTTACTTCTCCAGTTTCACTGCTATTCGAATTGGCGTGCCTTCACTACCGTCTCCATCAACACCACACGCAGTAGTTGTCTGTCTTCTACATTGCTAGTGAACAGAATATATGGCAAAGTGTCTTTACTTCGTTTCTTATGTCTTCTCTCCTTGACGCTGCCGGCGATTCCTTCATTAACAGAGTTCTTCCAAAATAGACTCCAATTATTTCCTTCCAGATATGTGTTGTTGCTGCTTATTTTAGGTGCGTTGCGACATCATGGTCATGTTGCCCCGTGTACTTGGGTGTGTGTGTGTGTAATTTGTGTGATAACCTGTGTAGTTGTGATGGCTGCACTAGTGATTATATTTATAAGTTGCGGATAGGATTGGGAAGGATGCAACCGTGGCCTTGCGTAAGGAGCCATCCCAGCATTTCCCTGGAGTAGAAGTGGGAAACAACAGAAACCCACTTAATGGATGACTAAGATGGAAATCGTACCCGTCTATTTTCAGTTTTTCCTCACGAGACTGAGTGTACCCCGTCCAACCCTCACACCAAAATTAAAACCGGGTGAGTTAGCCGTGGTCGTTACGGCATGACTGCTGGCAGTCGCTCACATCCGGGAGGCGAGGAGGTTCGAATACCCCGCCGGCAACCTTGAAGATGGTCTTCTGTGGTGTCCCATCTTCCTTCCAGGCAAATGCCGGGGTTGGTCCCTAACTATAGGCCACAGCCGCTACCTTCCAACTCCTCCTCCTTACATTCCAACTTTCCTCCCCAACGGTACTTGTAGCTCACCCATTGGGTGTCCGTCTCGAAGCAGCTACAATACTGGCGAGCCGAACATGTCCTCGGACACTCCCGGCACTAAAAGCCATACGCTAAAAAAAATAAAAAAATAAAAAAATTCTTAGCAGAGCCAGGAATCGAACCCGAACTTCCGGGGCGACAGATAAGAATTTTAGCCGCTACACCACGAGCGAAATGGTCTTCCTTGTAGGTGCAATGGATTGTTTTTCTCTAGCTTCACTTTAAAGGTAAGATCGTTGTCTACGATATCCCTGGTTTGCACTGTTCCCTGGTTAATATCATTAAGACCACTTTGTGGTGCTGTGGCGATCATTCTTGGTTGTCATCCCTTAGGACCAGGTTCAAGTCCCGTCTCTGTCAAGAATTAATTTAGTTTGTTCTGAGGGCTGGAACGGGTTACACCAGGGCAAGACAGCTTCAAGCGGTGTGACGTGGCGACACGAAGGGCAAGCCTATCAGTTCGTGTGACGTAAGGGAAAGCCTTGTAATACCATGTTGCCTGGACCAACAGCGCTGTGCGTATGGACATGGCTGGGTCAGTCCGTTGTAGAGTTCTCGATGCGAACAAGTTGTATGCACTTGCTGCACGGATATTATGTATGTTCGGTTCGAGAAATGTGTGCGAACAATTCTTTTCTAGTATGAAACTGGCTAAGCCCAAATCTCGAAGTACCTTGTCAGATGACAACCTAACATGCAGCCTTCGATTACAACTTTCCCAGACACTACGTCCTGACATTGATACACTAGTTCAAGAAATTGAAACAGAAAGTGTCGGAAAATGTCCCCGTGATTGTATTGTTCGGTAAGGCTCTTTTCTAATGTACAGGAAAAATGGCACTATGTTCAGTTCTATTAACGTTATAGCATGACTGTCCTTTACATTAACTACTTTTGTTACATATGTTTCGATAAGAAAGAGCCGAAATGGAATTGGTTATTATCTGTGATCAATTGTGTAATTGCAACAAGGAGCATTAACATTACGACATCCAAGGCGTTCAGTTCGTTGTGTTATTAACACCAGATGTTTCCTGTATTTCCTACATTGCTGCATCCCGCATGCCTCCATCTAAATCCTCGTCCTATGCGGCAGCCGTACAAAATGCGCTGACGTCACACGCTACACTCTTCTTCGCTGCGAGCATGTATAAAAAAAACTTTACGAGCCTTACAATAGTCGCATATGATGTGTAACAACTGACATAGAAGAAACCTCACGTGAAATTGTTGATACACCGGTATTTTATAATATTATTGGCACAAATATTAATTTATTGTAAAGGGGAGTGTTTTACAGATACTGTAGTTTATAATACGGAACTCATTTTATTAGATGATTTGTAGCTTCCACCATCACTAGCCAAAATAAAGAATACGATATGGATCAACTAGATTAATAGACGCACACCGCTCATAACCTTAAATTCCTTATAAATAGGCCAATTTGCGAGTAAATGCAATGTGCACATCAATAGATCATGAAAGGCTTGCCCGGTTCCCGGACCTCTTGATTCACAGCCCAACACGTAATTTCATATGGATTCTGTTAAAATGAGTCATATTGATATGATTAGCAGCAGAGTATCAAGAAGGCAGTGCGAGAACAATCAAGAAGAGAGTGCGAGAGTAGAAATATCAAGTAAGCAGTGAAGAAAAAAAGAGGGGAAGTGTTATGTATTATTAGTGTGTAAATAAAAATATGTTTGTGTTGATGAATGTACAGGAGGGATATGATCCAGCTGGCAGTGCGTCTTACATACTTCCGTCCCATTTTTCAAAATCACTCCCACAAAAATATCCAGCAACCAAGTGGAAGGATGTTACACATCAAAAAGTTACGGATGGTGTTGATGGAGACGGTAGTGAGGAGGACACACCAATTCGAATAGCAGTGAAACTGGAGAAGTAAGCAGACATGTATGCAGCGCGGTATACAGCGGTATGAGCTGACGTCACACCAGCACCGCCGGTCCTCCCCTGGGTTACACCCAGCCTCGTGAGGCAAACTTGGAAGATGGGAATTTGATTCCCACCTCAGCCATCTTAGAAGTTCTATTCCGTGTGATTTCACACGTCTATTCCAAGTAAAACCGGAATGACTCCCAACTTAAGGCCATGATCACATCCTAGCGTCAATTACAAATACACACACTAGTAGAGCCATCACAGTAATACAGGTTATCCGACAGATTCCACAAAATCTAACACACAACCCAACTACAACAACAACATATTTCTGTGTATTCCCTAAATATTTCAAAATATTTTTGGATTCATTCTATTGGTTATTGGTGGTTTAGTTCTGCGAGTTAACGTGCAAGGCCATCCGGCAAGGTAGTCCTTCAAATGGTTTTTCAGAGCTTCCCATATTCTAATACGAGAAGACCTTCTCGTGGTGTAGCGGCTAGTGTTCTTGGCTGTCACCCTAGAGGTCCGTGTTCGATTTCTGGCTCTGCCAAGACATTTTAATTGTGGTGTGAGGGCTGGAACGGGGTACACTCAGCCTCGTGAGGCAAACCTGAGAAGAGGAGAATTCGATTGCCACCTCTGCAATCAGGAAGTGTTTTCCCTATTTTTATCCCAGGAATATACTGGGATGGTTCCTAACCTAAGGCCACGGCTGCCTCCTTCCAAATCCTATCCCCAATTTACAAATACACACACTAATACAGCCATCACAGTAACACAGGTTATCACACAAATTCCTAACACACCCAAAAATACACGGGAATATACGACCACGATGTCACGGTCCCTAAAATAAGAATCAACAACATCAATCTGGGATAGTACTTCCAATAGGTATTAGCTTCCTCGTTTCAATTCCATGCCCAGTCTCATGCCTCTTACGTTGAATGATAATAATGTACATCCCGTCCCCATGAATATTTCCCCAATTAATGTATTCGTGTTGACACTGCCATTTATCTGTTAAATAGCAACCCGGCCCGGCTTCGCCCGGGAACAGTTATGAATGCATTACGTGATAAGCGCTTTTTTTTCCAATGTCAATGAACAACGACCAATATCCGTTTTACGTCTCGGCATAATGGGTTAAAATTACTGACTGGAATATTAATTATATTATCATGGAGATGCATGTGCAACAAATTCTTGTCAGACGTAATTTAACTTGACTGTGAATTTTTCGGAACGAAAAGTTCACAGGTGAAATGAAGAAATGCCGAGTTGAACTTCCAGGGAAACTCCAAACACAACCACTCTTCTCTAAAGTTTTTAACTCAACACGACTCGCCAGTTTGCTGCTGGCTGTATCTGGGGCAATAAGCTCCTCCGCTAGATACGCTGTAACTGGGGTGATAGACTCGCCCCTAGCTAGCTCGTAAACTGTCGCCTCAGTAACTGAATGGAGATTGTTGGAAGAAATGAAAACGTAAAACACTTATAGTAGGCGATGTATAGAAGATAAAGATACGCTCTCCCGGGCTTTTCATGCTGAACAATTCTTACACTCATAGTATATAGATATTTTTAACGATTTGCCCAGCGTAAGCTTAAAAAGCTCATGGACGCCAGTTTTTTTCGACCTTTTCATTGAAATCGTTAGTGCTTGACTTCCTTTGGTCATAAAAATAATATTTTCTACAGAAACCTTCCTCGAGATATCCTTTACAGAATGGTGAAAACTGCATCAAAATCCATTCAGTGGTTCTCGAGATTACCCGTGACATCCAAGAATCGGGGACTTTGTTTTATACTAAGTAGAGATTATACGCCAATCAGTGTAATTTAATCTATACTAATATAATAAAGCTGAAGAGTTTGTGTGTTTAAACGCGCTAATCTCTGGAACTACCAGTCCGATTCGAAAAATTCTTTTTTTATATGATAGCCTGATTCTAGAGGAATAGTTTAGGCTATGTAGCGTTAGGCTACACCTCTCAGGTGACCTTCAAGATTGGTTTCTGTTCAGTGAGTCGGTAGAACAAGTGCTCCCGAACAGCTCTATCCACATGCGCTGGCGTTATGGTTAGTCATACGTACACCGTTTCACCTATCTGAACCAAAATTTGTATACTTACCCTTTGGAATCCTGATGGTAACACTGTCTACGTAAAATTTATGACAGACCAGTCAATTCCCTGCACTTAGGCCCTTTGATTCAAATCTACACCTTTTCCTCGATCTGAAAACAAAATTTGTATACTTACCCTTTGGAACCCTGCGAGTAACACTGTTTACATGAAATTTCGGACAGACCACTCTATTCCTTGCATTTAGGCCCTTTGGCACAAATCTACACCGATTCACCGATCAGAGCCAAAATTTGTATACTTACCCTTTGGAACCCTGCGAGTAACACAGTCTGCATGAAATTTTGGACAGAACACTCTATTCCCTGCATTTAGGCCCTTGGACACAAATCTACACCGTTTCACCGATCTGAACCAAAATTTGTATACTTACCCTTTGGAACCCTGCGAGTAACACTGCCTACATGAAATTTATGACAGACCAGTCCATTCCCTGCATTTAGGCCCTTTGGCACAAATCTACACCCTTTCACCAATCTGAACCAAAATTTGTATACTTACCCTTTGGAACCCTACGAGTAACACTGTTTACATGAAATTTCGGACAGACCACTCCATTCCCTGCATTTAGGTCCTTTGGCACACATCCATACTGCTTCACCGATCTGAACGGCAATTTGTATACTTACCCTTTGGAACCCTGCGAGTAACACTGACTGCATGAAATTTTGGACAGACCCCTCCATTCCCTGCATTTAGGCCCTTCATCACAAATCTACACCGTTTCTCTTAATTGCACCAAATTTTACATACACTTTGAAACCCTGCTGGTAACACTCTTCACTTGATATTTTGGACAACGCTCCCCATTCCCTACATTTAGAATAACTGACAAAATGAACTTGAAAGCCACGTATTAAGGCCCTAGAACCATTCATGTCCGTAGTAGTGTAACTGTAAGAGTATTTTAATAAGTCTGTTGTTGACGGGCAGTTTAGGCTGCATCACGTCACCCCTACCAGTGTTCTGGTACAGAATTGCGAAAATAGTTGTATCTTGCGCTGTTTATGAATTGTAGTCACGGGGGGGGGGGAGTAATTAGTGCAAAACGATTTCTTAGATCCCTTTAAACAGTTATCATCATGAAAATATTATGCCTCTGTATAAGTGCAATGGTGTTGGTGCAGTACATTGAGGTTATCAGCTGCAATAAGCGTTGGTGCTTTCAAATTTACCTTCATTTATTCTGAAACTTTTCGTGAAGTGCTTTGTGGCGATAAATGATACTATTGCTACCTCAGTAGCTTGGGACAGCCGAAGTTTGCCAAAGTGTTCTGCTTATTTTCCTACGGCGCTATGCGACAAAAGACGACACTATTGATCTCTACATTTCTAACAGCCAATGAGATATAGGCCCTAGGCAGTGTCTTTTGTTTCACTTACTGTTCTTTCTATTTTTTTGGGTTAATTTGTTTGTAAATTACATGTGTCAGTGCTGTAGTTAGTAAATAGCTCTTTCCCTATTCATAATTACCATTACGGGAAATTAACCGGAATGTTACGTCCATTATATTGTACTACTTATCATCCCCACAACAACCACCACCACCACAACCACCACCACCACCACCACCACCACAAAAATATATATTTTTAAAATATTGGTTTCTGTTAGTTAAGTATCATGTGCCAGTTCTGTAGTAGTATTCATTATCATCCTTAAAATAAATAAATCCACCGGGCGAAGCCGGGTACTACTGCTAGTATAATGTAATCCTCCTTCCGTCTAATCTTAAATTGACTGTGAATTTTGCGGAACGAAAAGTTCACAGGCGAAATGAGAGTTGCACTTCCAGGGAATGGCGAGGTGAATGGAACTCAAATCCCCCTTCCTGACTGTGTTTCACAGGCGAAATGAAGAGAACCCGTGTTGCACTTCCATGGAAACTCCAAACACTGCCACCCTTCTCAGAAATCTTAACTCAACACGACTCAACGGATTGCTGCTGGCTGTATCAGGGTCAATAGGTTCGCCCGCTAGCTATGCTGTAACGGGGATGGTAGACTCGCCCTTAGCTCGTAAACTGTCGCCCCAGTAGTTGAATGGACATGGTTGGAAGAAATTAGACCGTAAAAACACTTATAGTGGGCGATGTATTGAAGATAGACATATGCTCTCGCGGAATTTTTTGTAGAACTTTTCATGCTAAACAATTTTTACACGCATAGTATTTAGATATTTTTAACGGTTTGCCCATCGTAAGGTTACAAATTGCTCGGACGACAGTTTTTTTTCGACTTTTCCACTGAAATCGTTACTGCTCGGCTTCCTTTGATCATAAATTAATTATTTTCTACAGAAATAATCCTCGCGATATCCTTTACTCCATGTTGAAAACCGCATCAAAATCCATCCAGTGGTTCTCGAGTTTACCCGTAACATCCAAGAATCGGGGACTTAGTTTTATACTAAGTAGAGGTAAGGTTACACAGAAAAACAGATTCATTTCTTTCTAAAAAGATGGTATATTGGCTCTGGCAAGAAATTTTAATTCTGGTGTGAGGGCTGGAACGGGATACACTCAACCTCGTGAGGCAAAACTGAGAAGAGGAGGATTCGATTGCCACCTCATCCATTCAGAGCCATTAGTGAGCTCTTAGAAAAATTGATGACTTTCAATTCTTTCTATTAATTATACGATAGAAACAATGTCTTCGATAATATGGATTCGTAAGAAAATCCTTGAAATGAAATGCTATAACCAGTTCCGTATACTGTATAGGCTCCGTGCGTTGGGGTGAGAAATGCACCGCGCTACCAGTGGCCAAACGTATAAGCTCGTGAATGCTATATGAAAGAGGATATAAATTCCGAAAATAATCATGAATCAATGAGGGATTTTCAGGCATCCTAGAAACATGAAGCTTAGTGTCAGTGAACCTGATACTCACAAGATAGCATTAACTTAAGAGTCTCCTAATATTCAATTTTTTTCGAGGGGACTGAATTGAAGGGGTTTGATATGGTGGCTTAGGAAAAGAACGGCGTAAGTAAGCATGTTATCAATAATATATTAACTTTTTTCCAAAGCGATGACCTGTAGTTTTTGTGGACTAAAACATTTCCTGAATGTCCAATCTAACTTTTAACATCAAACCCCGAGGAAGTGTTGAGGAATATTTCCGAGATATTAAGGGGGTAATATCGTGGTGTAACGATGTATAATAAAGTCAAAAATGAAAATAGACATTAATTAATGCAACACTTCCAGGTATCCTAGAAACTTTAAGCTAGGTACCAGAGAAGCTGATGTCCCGAAGATCCCTAGGAAAATCTACATATCTAAAGGTTTTGCTAGGGGACCGAGCTGATCAGCTTTTAAATTGTGTTTCAGGAGCAGTTCGGCGTAAGTACGCAAGCATACTTTCACCCATAGGTTAACTTGTTTTCCAAAGCAATGACCTATAGTTTTCGTGAGCTCTAACTTTTGCTTTAAGTCCAAACTAACTTTTTACATCAACAAACCTAGTTAGAGATAATCTAACTGAATCCCAAATGCACAATTTAAATTTACTGCTTGTGATTCACCGTCAATATCCACCGTCTTTTCAAATCAATTTTGTGAGTTCGTTAAGGGAAACTATGTAGAACATTACATTGTTCTGTGTTTTACAATATACCGCATATTATTGCAACAAACAATACTACACAACGTTTTGATTTCGTTACTGTGTAACATAGAATAAATGCTCACATGCTTTCGATATACACAGCTGATCGCGGCATGTAACAGCCTCTCTGATCGTCTGCTTACAGCAGCACTTCAGTATACGCACGGTCCTATAGAAGCAGCGTCCGGTCTTTGCACGCTCGCTATGCACTGGTGGGTTTGCTCCTGCCTCTCTTGCCTGCCCTGACTGCCTGCACTGCGACAGCTCTTCGCCGCGTCTGACAGAGTCGAGTTGGGATCGCTAGCACACCGAAAGTAATGTAAACAAACAAACTGTTCGTCCACATCTACATTGTGTTTCCCCGAACACCGGTACTTCACGATTAGGTGCTTCGCATTAAGACAGTTAGAAATACTGACAAGATATCATGGAACTCTTTTAAGGCATAGCAATTCCAGTCACATTATTGTTTTCCCCATTATTTTCGTTTTTATTCTGTTAGTAGGGAATATAAGGCGGTTCTGGGGCAGTGGCTAATGGGCAAGATGGCCGCCGCGCGCAACTGCCCTATGTTATTCTTATGGAGGGGTCAGTCAGAGCTGGGGCAGTGGCTAATGGGCAAAATGGCTGCCAAGCCCTGAGACCGTGAATGACGTCACAGGGGGAGTTCGACCGTGTAGTCGCTAAATACAATATTTATTATTATTATTATTATTAATAATTTTATTAGGTAATTATTGATTGATAGCTTGCCACGGTGGGTGAATGGTTATCGTGTCGGACTACTAACCCCAAGCTTGCAGATTCGCTCTTGGTCGTGGTAAGTGATTTTTGAAAGTTGGCAAAAATTAAGACACGCATGTCATACGATGTAGGCATGTAAAAGAACCCAGGGAGAGGTCGGCTATGTAGTTGCTAACTGGAATATTTATTATTATTATTTATTATTATTATTATTATTAGGTAATTATTGATTGATCATGTACAATCAAGACCAGTCTTATATTGCCCCACTTTATGGTGTAGTGGTTAGCATTCTTGGCTGTTACTGTGGAGGCTCGGGTTCGACTCCTGGCTCTGTCAAGATTTTAAATTCTAGGCTGAAGGTTGGAATGGGGTACACTCAGCCTTGTGAGGCAAAACTGACAGGAACTGGCTTTTGATTCATACCGCTGCCATTCTGCCTAACCCAACGTCACCTAACCTAACCTAACCTAACTTTACCTAACCTAACCAGATCCCACCTTACCTTACCTAACCTAACCTAACCTAAATTAACTTCTAAGTCAGAAGGTACAATACATTTACCCTCATAAATTAGATATAGAGAATGTCCACCACGATTTAGATCCTCGAGCTCATTTTTCTGCCATATATCATTAAAACGTGTAGAAAGGAATGTCTGATAATTTTCACTAACACAAAATACACGTTCACCATACATTGTGTCCACTTTTTGAATGTTAATGATACGGAAAAGAGTATGCATTGGTAATTTAGTGAGCTTTTTTTTCTCTCTAATCAACAGTTCTACCCCCATAGCATTGAGAATATTTATTGTAGTAGCCTATAAAGAAACAAAAAAAATCATATCTATTACAGTTTAGCTATAAGTGACCAGAACCACTATAACATTTTATTCTAATAAGGAAATTTCCATAATGATAAGAAAAAAAACTTACCATAATGGTGGATTGTGTAAGTAAACGTCCTTTGCTGCTTGACGCCACTACTACACTGAAACTCATACAACAGACAAGTGAGTTCATGTTTTGCTGACGTAATCGTATGTTCCCACGCACTTACTGTGTGTTGCACGCGCCGTAGTGGCTAAATTTGAAACTAGATGAGATGATTTGCTGATGTAATCGTATGTTCCCCCGCAAGCACACGCAGGCCCCTGTGGACGGGTCCTTGTGGACGAGTCCCTGTGGACGGGTCATTGTTGACTGGTCCTTGTTGCCGGGTCCTTGCGGACGAGCCCCTGTGGACCGGTCCTTTTTGACTAATTCCTTTAGACCGGTTCCTTTTGACTGGCTCATGACCCCTAATGCTATAATGAAATTAAACGTTGTTCCACATGATACGCAAGCAAAGAGCCGATCGCTACTATGAATTAACATTTATGTTTTTGTTTTGTTTTTACGCATGTGCACTTGGGGTTTTTGTAAGAGGGCGGGCCTTTTGAATACAGATTTATAAATGAGTTATTTTTTTTTTAATTACCAAAAGATCCAAAACTAATAGGTAATTAGCTTTTTAACATATCATGAACCAATAAGGCTATGGGACTTGTATTAGAGGTCGTTGGACTTGAGGTGACATTTTGTTTTTGAATCTATTATTTTTTTGTTAAAAGGGCCTAACTACACTTTTGTTAATATCTCGCTAACTAATAACCAGAGAGAGGGTCAAGTGAGGTGTCATGGGACTCAGGATGGTCAACCCTTTTCCATGACCAACGAATTTACCCAAAAGATTCAAAACAGCAAAGTCATTGACCTAAGATTTTATAAACTAATAATTGAATATTAACATGTGAGGTGTCATAGAACTTAGAATGATCAACCCTTTCCCATGGCCGATGCATTTACCAAAAATACCCAATACATCAAGGTCATTGACCTGAGATTTTACAAAACTAATAATCGGGTACGAACATGTGAGATGTTTACCATGTGTGATGAAACATAGCTAGGTAGAGAAAGAATAATTAGTGTAGGCTACATGTATTGTGACTGACAAGTCTTTTACCATTGAAACTTGTTTTCAGATCAAACTGCAGTATAGAGAGAGTATAGGTTGCAGGTATGGGTTAATAAATGAGAAACGGTGTACGCAAACTCTGATTTATCAAGAATTAAGAGTAGACTATCTTTATTTGATTGGTTAAAGAGGATAGCTAAAACACAAAAATGCTCAGTAGTTACCGAGACAAAATGATCGCTACACACAACAAGCTTTAAATACTTGAGGCTAATAATCAATACACACACACACTCGCTTGTTCTAAACTAAACTGTGTTGCTGTCAGTGCTCAGACAGTATGCTGATGACGAAATGCATTGCTAACAGAAATATAATCAATTCCGGTTGTCTAATGTTACCAGCTATCCATTTATTTATTTATTTTTGTGTTGCAGTGGTAAGCACTTTTAGCTCTTGTATTGGTAGTCTTAACTCGATTTCCAGGTCTGAGGCCTAGAACGAGTCGAACTAAGATACAAGGGCATTGTGGTGCAGTGGTTAAGCTGTTAGCCTTTCACCTGAGGGTTCGATTTGAGATTAATATGCATGTCATAAACATATTAAACAAAACAAAACAAAACAGAGATAACGTTTAAAACTGATTACATTTGTGACTTTTCAAACTATTACTTGGATTACAAATACAAAAGTGAACTGGGTTTGATATACAGTTAATGCTGTCTATCACACACTCGACTGCAAGAAAGCCAAAAGAGCAAAAGGCTTAGGTAGAGCAGTGGTAAAATTGCTATATGTAGAGAACTACCTGGCAAAGCTATATCGCATAAACAGTGCAGGATACAATCCAGCAATCAAATTTGTATCTTGTGGAACAGAGAAATACACTTACGTGAGAAAATGCAAGTTCATGTGTAATATGACCTAACACACAAGTGTTCACCTGTGCACATGCATGATAAGAGCTAACAAATCACATTCTGTTTAGTTCGTACGTAACGTTAGGTTAGGGCTACGAGGCGCATGCCATTTGAGAGCAGGCCAAGGGATCTAACTTGGTGGATGGATGTGTTCTAACGAGTCATTTGTAGTTGAAAGAGAATAATATATGTTCTTAAGATGTTAAAACTGTGCAGATGGCACGTGCAGTAAGACGTCTTGTTATATTTCCTGTGTCATATTACAGACATGACAGAGAGCGCGCAGATCTGTTGCTATGACTAACACTGCAGTAATTTGAAACCCCCACGTGTTCATCAAGACAATTGGTGATGATCATGCAAAGTTAGTAGTTATTGGATATTACACAGGTGTTCCTTCCGGTGTCATGTTGCTGACATGCCAGTAATTTGAAACCTCAGCTGTTGATCAAGACAATGGGTGATGATCATGCAAAGTCAGCAGTAATTGGATACCACACATCAACATGGACTAAATCATAAACGTGTTGTCATAACCTGCAGAAACCTCATTTAAAGATTTTAGATTTTACACTTTAAATTTAAGATTTTTTGATTTTTAGATTTTACTATTTTACATTTTTCTAAAAGAGTAAACTACAAGGTCAAATACCTAACCTCATTAAACCTAACTTTACCAAACCTAACTTAAGCTAATCCAAAGGCTAATGCACATACACAATGTATATAAGGTACATGCAACTATCCTTATGCTAGTCTTACAGGTTACTGTACAACATGATCACTACCCCAAACGGATTTTTTTTTCATTTTGTCGTTTACACATATGTCAAGTTTCCAATTAACCCATTATTAGTTTTTTTTAATGTCAGTTTTTAGTTTTTCAATTTCATAATATGGAAATCATGGATTTTGCATTTTTGTTGTTTACACATTTTCCCATTTTCAGTTCTTAAAATGTCAGTTTAAAGTTTTTTCAATTTCATGATATAGAAACATGGATTTTCCAATTTGTTGTTTTCACATTTATTAATTTACCAAATTCACATTTGCAGTTTTTAAATGTTCAGTTTAATGTTTTTTGTTCTATTTGTTAATATGGAAACATGGATGTTTTACAATTTGTGTTTTACATGTCATGCAACTATTCTTATGCTAGTCTTATAGGTTACTGTACAACATGATCACTACCCTACTGGTTTTTTTTTCACATATGCCGATTTTCCAATTCCCCATTTTCAGTTTTTTTTAAAATATTAGTTTGAAGTTTTTCAATTTCATAATATGGAAACATGGATTTCGCATTTTGTTGTTTACACATTTATTAATTTCACAATTTCCCCATTTACAGTTCTTAAAATGTCAGTTTAAAGTTTTTCAATATCATGATATAGAAACATGGATTTTCCAATTTGTTGTTTTCACATTTATTAATTTACCAAATTCCCATTTACAGTTTTAAAAATTTCAGTTTAAAGTTGGTTTTTTTTCTTTTATTTGTTAATATGGAAACATGGATTTTTCCAATTTGTGTTTTACATGTTCATTTTGCATTAGGAGTGGAGAGAGGTGGGTAGTAATTAAAAATGTGCAAGCAGTGTCCATTGTTGACAGGTCATTGTTGACGAGTCCTTTTCATACAACAGAAAAGTGAGTTCATGATTCACATGCATTACCTAAAATGTAATACCATGCAAGTGTTTAACATTTTACAACTAACCTGTTAGTATGATTTGCACACTACAAAGGTTATATCTGTTCTGGTAATAGAATTATTTAGCGTTGGCTTTTATATTTAATATGTACAGTTTAAAGTGATAGAAAAGTGGTAAGTGATAGAAAAGTGGTAGAAATGTGGTAGCAAAGTGGTAGACAAGTGGTAGACATTTGGTAACAAAGTGGTAGAAAAGTGGTAGCAAAGTGGTAGAAAAGTGGTAGAAAAGTGGTAGAAAAGTGGTAGCAAACTAGAAAAGTGGTAACAAAGTGGTAGAAAAGTGGTAGCAAAGTGGTAGAAAAGTGGTAGAAAAGTGGTAGCAAACTAGAAAAGTGGTAGCAAAGTGGTAGAAAATATTAAATGTATTGTTAAGAAATAGTTTAAGCGGTTACATGGAATCATTACACAATAATTTTAGCATGACAAAGCTCATTTTCTATATCCAATAGTTCTTCCTCATATTTCGTATGAACAGTTTACACATTTATCAATTTCACAATTTCCCATTTACAGTTCTTAAAATATCAGTTTTAAGGTTTTCAATTTCATGATATAGAAACATGGATTTTCCATTATTTTTTTTTCATTTATCAATTTACCAAATTCCCATTAACAGTTTTTTAAATTTCAGTTTAATGTTTTTTTTTCTATTTGTCAATATGGAAACATGGATTTTTCCAATTTGTGTTTTACATGTTCATTTTGCATTAGGAGTGGAGAGAGGTGGGTAGTAATTAAAAATGTGCAAGCAGTGTCCATTGTTGACAGGTCATTGTTGACGAGTCCTTTTCATACAACAGACAAGTGAGTTCATGTTTAACATGCATTACCTAAAATGTAATACCATGCAAGTGTTTAACATTTTACAAATTAGCTTATGTGTTAGTTTATGTGTGGGGTCTTATGTTGGGCATTTTGTGTTGGCTTATTTGACAAGTTATTTTGTCAATGCATTTAGTGGATTTTTCTCTTGGTCTTGGAAAGTAAATCAGTCCATTTTATCACAACATAATGCTTACTGCCATGTTTGTAAGCAACAACAACACACTAAACTTTCAAAAAAATCTAAATTACTCTAAGGTACTCTCAACTCGTACTCTTACCTCTATCCCATGCCAAGTCAAGAACATTATTCCCCCCCCCCCCCCCACCCCCAAAAAAAAGTGATTGGTGGAAAGTAGACTATATGTTCAAAACTAAAAAAAAATCATATAAAGTCATATGTTAACTCTAACACCTACGTTTATCCCATTCTTAGTCGAAAAATATTATATTTTTTTAAATTTTTCTAAAAAATATTTGGAAAGTAGGCTATATTTTTGAAAACTAATCATTCTATAAAGTCATATATAGACTCAACCAATGGCTTTTATATCCTTAATCGTTAGAATAAAATATGGCATTTTTGACATTTTTTTCCAAAAATATTCTTTTTTTTAAATGGACTATATTTTGGAAACTAGGAATTTCACAAAAAAGTGTGTTTGACATAAATGACAGGTATTTACCCCCTCTACCCACAAACCAAGTCCAGATCTCTGGGACAAAATCCAAAAATGTTTAATTGTGAAAGTAGGCGATATTTTGAAAACGTATCATTCTAAAAAGTCATATATAGACTCAAACAAATGTTCTTTAAGTTATTTAACGTTAAAACAAAACTTAACATTTTTTTCATTTTTCCGAAAAAAGTATAATTTTCAAAATTGTTTATATTTTGGAAACTAAGAATTTTACAAAAATGTTTGTTTAACGTAAATGAAAGGTCTTTACCCCCTATACCCCAAAAATAAATTTCAGGACCCTAGGACAAAAACTGTGCAGTAGTGTGTTTTGAGGGGTTCTAAATCCACCTCCACCTCCCCACCTCACAAGATGGCGGCCGTAGCTTAACTTAACCTAGCCTAACCTAACAAGATGGCGGCCGTAGCTTAACTTAACCTAGCCTAACCTAACAAGATGGCGGCCGTAGCTTAACTTAACCTAACCTAACCTACGAGGTGTGATCAAAAAGTTCCAAAAATTTGGCTGCAACTTAACCAAACCTAGCCTAGCCTAACCTAACCTAACCTACAAGGTGTGATCAAAAAGTTCCAAAATGGCGGCCGTAGCTTTACTTAACCTAACCTAACTTAACCTAAACCTACGAGGTGTGATCAAAAATTTTTCAAAATAGTGGTCATAGCTTAACTGAACCTTGCCTAACCTAACCTAACCTAAACCTACGAAGTGTGGTCATAAAGTTCCAAGATGGAGGTCGTAGCTTAACTCAACCTAACCTAACCCTACGAGGTGTGATCAAAAAGTTCCAAAAATGGCTGCCGTAGCTTAACTTAACCTTTGAGTCATTTTTTTTAACGGGTCCCGGAGGACGGGTCCTTGTTGACGGGTCCCTGTGGGCGGGTCCTTTGGACTGATCCCTATGGACTGGCCCTTGCATTTTATCCAAATTATGTCAAAGGGGACCCGCCACAGGGACCCGTCAACAAGGACCCGTCCTCCGGGACCCGTTAAAAAAAATGACTCAAAGGTTAAGTTAAGCTACGGCAGCCATTTTTGGAACTTTTTGATCACACACCTCGTAGGGTTAGGTTAGGTTGAGTTAAGCTACGACCTCCATCTTGGAACTTTATGACCACACTTCGTAGGTTTAGGTTAGGTTAGGTTAGGCAAGGTTCAGTTAAGCTATGACCACTATTTTGAAAAATTTTTGATCACACCTCGTAGGTTTAGGTTAAGTTAGGTTAGGTTAAGTAAAGCTACGGCCGCCATTTTGGAACTTTTTGATCACACCTTGTAGGGTAGGTTAGGTTAGGCTAGGCTAGGTTTGGTTAAGTTGCAGCCAAATTTTTGGAACTTTTTGATCACACCTCGTAGGTTAGGTTAGGTTAAGTTAAGATACGGCCGCCATCTTGTTAGGTTAGGCTAGGTTAAGTTAAGCTACGGCCGCCATCTTGTTAGGTTAGGCTAGGTTAAGTTAAGCTACGGCCGCCATCTTGTGAGGTGGGGAGGTGGAGGTGGATTTAGAACCCCTCAAAACACACTACTGCACAGTGTTTGTCCTAGGGTCCTGAAATTTATTTTTGGGGTATAGGGGGTAAAGACCTTTCATTTACGTTAAACAAACATTTTTGTAAAATTCTTAGTTTCCAAAATATAAACAATTTTGAAAATTGGACTTTTTTCGGAAAAATGAAAAAAATGTTAAGTTTTGTTTTAACGTTAAATAACTTAAAGAACATTTGTTTGAGTCTATATATGACTTTTTAGAATGATACGTTTTCAAAATATCGCCTACTTTCACAATTAAACATTTTTGGTTTTTGTCCCAGAGATCTGGGACTTGGTTTGTGGGTAGAGGGGGTAAATACCTGTCATTTATGTTAAACACACTTTTTTGTGAAATTCCTAGTTTCCAAAATATAGTCCATTTAAAAAAAAGAATATTTTTGGAAAAAAATGTCAAAAATTCCATATTTTATTCTAACGATTAAGGATATAAAAGCCATTGGTTGAGTCTATATATGACTTTATAGAATGATTAGTTTTCAAAAATATAGCCTACTTTCCAAATATTTTTTAGAAAAATTTAAAAAAATATAATATTTTTCGACTAAGAATGGGATAAACGTAGGTGTTAGAGTTAACATATGACTTTATATGATTTTTTTTTAGTTTTGAACATATAGTCTACTTTCCACCAATCACTTTTTTTTTTGGGGTGGGGGGGGGGGTGGGGAATAATGTTCTTGACTTGGCATGGGATAGAGGTAAGAGTACGAGTTGAGAGTACCTTAGAGTAATTTAGATTTTTTTGAAAGTTTAGTGTGTTGTTGTTGCTTACAAACATGGCAGTAAGCATTATGTTGTGATAAAATGGACTGATTTACTTTCCAAGACCAAGAGAAAAATCCACTAAATGCATTGACAAAATAACTTGTCAAATAAGCCAACACAAAATGCCCAACATAAGACCCCACACATAAACTAACACATAAGCTAATTTGTAAAATGTTAAACACTTGCATGGTATTACATTTTAGGTAATGCATGTTAAACATGAACTCACTTGTCTGTTGTATGAAAAGGACTCGTCAACAATGACCTGTCAACAATGGACACTGCTTGCACATTTTTAATTACTACCCACCTCTCTCCACTCCTAATGCAAAATGAACATGTAAAACACAAATTGGAAAAATCCATGTTTCCATATTGACAAATAGAAAAAAAAACATTAAACTGAAATTTAAAAAACTGTTAATGGGAATTTGGTAAATTGATAAATGAAAAAAAAATTGGAAAATCCATGTTTCTATATCATGAAATTGAAAACCTTAAAACTGATATTTTAAGAACTGTAAATGGGAAATTGTGAAATTGATAAATGTGTAAACTGTTCATACTAAATATGAGGAAGAACTATTGGATATAGAAAATGAGCTTTGTCATGCTAAAATTATTGTGTAATGATTCCATGTAACCGCTTAAACTATTTCTTAACAATACATTTAATATTTTCTACCACTTTGCTACCACTTTTCTAGTTTGCTACCACTTTTCTACCACTTTGCTACCACTTTTCTACCACTTTGTTACCACTTTTCTAGTTTGCTACCACTTTTCTACCACTTTTCTACCACTTTTCTACCACTTTGCTACCACTTTTCTACCACTTTGTTACCAAATGTCTACCACTTGTCTACCACTTTGCTACCACATTTCTACCACTTTTCTATCACTTACCACTTTTCTATCACTTTAAACTGTACATATTAAATATAAAAGCCAACGCTAAATAATTCTATTACCAGAACAGATATAACCTTTGTAGTGTGCAAATCATACTAACAGGTTAGTTGTAAAATGTTAAACACTTGCATGGTATTACATTTTAGGTAATGCATGTGAATCATGAACTCACTTTTCTGTTGTATGAAAAGGACTCGTCAACAATGACCTGTCAACAATGGACACTGCTTGCACATTTTTAATTACTACCCACTTCTCTCCACTCCTAATGCAAAATGAACATGTAAAACACAAATTGGAAAAATCCATGTTTCCATATTAACAAATAAAAGAAAAAAAAACCAACTTTAAACTGAAATTTTTAAAACTGTAAATGGGAATTTGGTAAATTAATAAATGTGAAAACAACAAATTGGAAAATCCATGTTTCTATATCATGATATTGAAAAACTTTAAACTGACATTTTAACATTGTGGTGTTTGAAGCCATATTTTCAGTGTTGCCTTAGTAAACAACTGCAACTAAATAATTGTACATATTGTAAATATTTTCACCTGTATTTCAAACATAGATTTTATAGCCTAAGTGTATTGGATCTGATGATGATCGCTTGACGATCGAAACTGGTCATCCTAGTGTTTTATTAATCTCATGTAATTTATTTCAGGATTAGGGCATAACCCATCTCTTTTGGGTACATTCGTGTTGACCGACTGAAAAGCACTAAACTCTTGCTGACATTTTAAGAACTGTAAATGGGGAAATTGTGAAATTAATAAATGTGTAAACAACAAAATGCGAAATCCATGTTTCCATATTATGAAATTGAAAAACTTCAAACTAATATTAAAAAAAAATGAAAATGGGGAATTGGAAAATCGGCATATGTGAAAAAAAACCAGTAGGGTAGTGATCATGTTGTACAGTAACCTATAAGACTAGCATAAGAATAGTTGCATGACATGTAAAACACAAATTGTAAAACATCCATGTTTCCATATTAACAAATAGAACAAAAAACATTAAACTGAACATTTAAAAACTGCAAATGTGAATTTGGTAAATTAATAAATGTGAAAACAACAAATTGGAAAATCCATGTTTCTATATCATGAAATTGAAAAAACTTTAAACTGACATTTTAAGAACTGAAAATGGGAAAATGTGTAAACAACAAAAATGCAAAATCCATGATTTCCATATTATGAAATTGAAAAACTAAAAACTTACATTAAAAAAAACTAATAATGGGTTAATTGGAAACTTGACATATGTGTAAACGACAAAATGAAGAAAAAATCCGTTTGGGGTAGTGATCATGTTGTACAGTAACCTGTAAGACTAGCATAAGGATAGTTGCATGTACCTTATATACATTGTGTATGTGCATTAGCCTTTGGATTAGCTTAAGTTAGGTTTGGTAAAGTTAGGTTTAATGAGGTTAGGTATTTGACCTTGTAGTTTACTCTTTTAGAAAAATGTAAAATAGTAAAATCTAAAAATCAAAAAATCTTAAATTTAAAGTGTAAAATCTAAAATCTTTAAATGAGGTTTCTGCAGGTTATGACAACACGTTTATGATTTAGTCCATGTTGATGTGTGGTATCCAATTACTGCTGACTTTGCATGATCATCACCCATTGTCTTGATCAACAGCTGAGGTTTCAAATTACTGGCATGTCAGCAACATGACACCGGAAGGAACACCTGTGTAATGTCCAATAACTACTAACTTTGCATGATCATCACCAATTGTCTTGATGAACACGTGGGGGTTTCAAATTACTGCAGTGTTAGTCATAGCAACAGATCTGCGCGCTCTCTGTCATGTCTGTAATATGACACAGGAAATATAACAAGACGTCTTACTGCACGTGCCATCTGCACAGTTTTAACATCTTAAGAACATATATTATTCTCTTTCAACTACAAATGACTCGTTAGAACACATCCATCCACCAAGTTAGATCCCTTGGCCTGCTCTCAAATGGCATGCGCCTCGTAGCCCTAACCTAACGTTACGTACGAACTAAACAGAATGTGATTTGTTAGCTCTTATCATGCATGTGCACAGGTGAACACTTGTGTGTTAGGTCATATTACACATGAACTTGCATTTTCTCACGTAAGTGTATTTCTCTGTTCCACAAGATACAAATTTGATTGCTGGATTGTATCCTGCACTGTTTATGCGATATAGCTTTGCCAGGTAGTTCTCTACATATAGCAATTTTACCACTGCTCTACCTAAGCCTTTTGCTCTTTTGGCTTTCTTGCAGTCGAGTGTGTGATAGACAGCATTAACTGTATATCAAACCCAGTTCACTTTTGTATTTGTAATCCAAGTAATAGTTTGAAAAGTCACAAATGTAATCAGTTTTAAACGTTATCTCTGTTTTGTTTTGTTTTGTTTAATATGTTTATGACATGCATATTAATCTCAAATCGAACCCTCAGGTGAAAGGCTAACAGCTTAACCACTGCACCACAATGCCCTTGTATCTTAGTTCGACTCGTTCTAGGCCTCAGACCTGGAAATCGAGTTAAGACTACCAATACAAGAGCTAAAAGTGCTTACCACTGCAACACAAAAATAAATAAATAAATGGATAGCTGGTAACATTAGACAACCGGAATTGATTATATTTCTGTTAGCAATGCATTTCGTCATCAGCATACTGTCTGAGCACTGACAGCAACACAGTTTAGTTTAGAACAAGCGAGTGTGTGTATTGATTATTAGCCTCAAGTATTTAAAGCTTGTTGTGTGTAGCGATCATTTTGTCTCGGTAACTACTGAGCATTTTTGTGTTTTAGCTATCCTCTTTAACCAATCAAATAAAGATAGTCTACTCTTAATTCTTGATAAATCAGAGTTTGCGTACACCGTTTCTCATTTATTAACCCATACCTGCAACCTATACTCTCTCTATACTGCAGTTTGATCTGAAAACAAGTTTCAATGGTAAAAGACTTGTCAGTCACAATACATGTAGCCTACACTAATTATTCTTTCTCTACCTAGCTATGTTTCATCACACATGGTAAACATCTCACATGTTCGTACCCGATTATTAGTTTTGTAAAATCTCAGGTCAATGACCTTGATGTATTGGGTATTTTTGGTAAATGCATCGGCCATGGGAAAGGGTTGATCATTCTAAGTTCTATGACACCTCACATGTTAATATTCAATTATTAGTTTATAAAATCTTAGGTCAATGACTTTGCTGTTTTGAATCTTTTGGGTAAATTCGTTGGTCATGGAAAAGGGTTGACCATCCTGAGTCCCATGACACCTCACTTGACCCTCTCTCTGGTTATTAGTTAGCGAGATATTAACAAAAGTGTAGTTAGGCCCTTTTAACAAAAAAATAATAGATTCAAAAACAAAATGTCACCTCAAGTCCAACGACCTCTAATACAAGTCCCATAGCCTTATTGGTTCATGATATGTTAAAAAGCTAATTACCTATTAGTTTTGGATCTTTTGGTAATTTAAAAAAAAATAACTCATTTATAAATCTGTATTCAAAAAGCCCGCCCTCTTACAAAAACCCCAAGTGCACATGCGTAAAAACAAAACAAAAACATAAATGTTAATTCATAGTAGCGATCGGCTCTTTGCTTGCGTATCATGTGGAACAACGTTTAATTTCATTATAGCATTAGGGGTCATGAGCCAGTCAAAAGGAACCGGTCTAAAGGAATTAGTCAAAAAGGACCCGTCCACAGGGGCTCGTCCGCAAGGACCCGTCAACAAGGACCCGTCAACAATGACCCGTCCACAGGGACTCGTCCACAAGGACCCGTCCACAGGGGCCTGCGTGTGCTTGCGGGGGAACATACGATTACATCAGCAAATCATCTCATCTAGTTTCAAATTTAGCCACTACGGCGCGTGCAACACACAGTAAGTGCGTGGGAACATACGATTACGTCAGCAAAACATGAACTCACTTGTCTGTTGTATGAGTTTCAGTGTAGTAGTGGCGTCAAGCAGCAAAGGACGTTTATTTACACAATCCACCATTATGGTAAGTTTTTTTTTCTTATCATTATGGAAATTTCCTTATTAGAATAAAATGTTATAGTGGTTCTGGTCACTTATAGCTAAACTGTAATAGATATGATTTTTTTTGTTTCTTTATAGGCTACTACAATAAATATTCTCAATGCTATGGGGGTAGAACTGTTGATTAGAGAGAAAAAAAGCTCACTGAATTACCAATGCATACTCTTTTCCGTATCATTAACATTCAAAAAGTGGACACAATGTATGGTGAACGTGTATTTTGTGTTAGTGAAAATTATCAGACATTCCTTTCTACACGTTTTAATGATATATGGTAGAAAAATGTGCTCGAGGATCTAAATCGTGGTGGACATTCTCTATATCTAATTTATGAGGGTAAATGTATTGTACCTTCTGACTTAGAAGTTAATTTAGGTTAGGTTAGGTTAGGTAAGGTAAGGTGGGATCTGGTTAGGTTAGGTAAAGTTAGGTTAGGTTAGGTTAGGTGAAGTTGGGTTAGGCAGAATGGCAGCGGTATGAATCAAAAGCCAGTTCCTGTCAGTTTTGCCTCACAAGGCTGAGTGTACCCCATTCCAACCTTCAGCCTAGAATTTAAAATCTTGACAGAGCCAGGAGTCGAACCCGAGCCTCCACAGTAACAGCCAAGAATGATAACCACTACACCATAAAGTGGGGCAATATAAGACTGGTCTTGATTGTACATGATCAATCAATAATTACCTAATAATAATAATAATAATAAATAATAATAATAAATATTCCAGTTAGCAACTACATAGCCGACCTCTCCCTGGGTTCTTTTACATGCCTACATCGTATGACATGCGTGTCTTAATTTTTGCCAACTTTCAAAAATCACTTACCACGACCAAGAGCGAATCTGCAAGCTTGGGGTTGGTATTCCGACACATTAACCATTCACCCACCGTGGCAAGCTATCAATCAATAATTACCTAATAAAATTATTAATAATAATAATAAATATTCTATTTAGCGACTACACGGTCGAACTCCCCCTGTGACGTCATTCACGGTCTCAGGGCTTGGCAGCCATTTTGCCCATTAGCCACTGCCCCAGCTCTGACTGACCCCTCCATAAGAATAACATAGGGCAGTTGCGCGCGGCGGCCATCTTGCCCATTAGCCACTGCCCCAGAACCGCCTTATATTCCCTACTTCTGTTTTCATAATTACAATATACTGAAAACCGATTGACGTTAGAACGATCAATCACAACTCAGCGATGGCAATGCGAGAGAGATTGAGACGGAGAAACGAGCGAGAGAGACATACATTTTATCTTCCCCCACCATTGCTGCAGTCGTTTGGTCGGCGTGCTGTATGGTCACCTCTGCTGCATAGTCTTAAAAGCAGTTTGATATCTCCAGGTCAGTGAATTATTTCAACATTCTGGGCAGATCTGAACTGAAGGTTGAACATGTGCATGTGACGAGTGATTAGTTTGGAAACTGCCAAGTACCGCACTTAAAGAGAAGTTGTTACAAGTTTGTATGGGCTACCCGGGGTTGGCATGCTATCTAGTGATCGTTGAAGCGTAATAATTCCCAGGCATGGAATAGTTGAGAAACATTTCTAACCTAAAGTACCATCCGAGAATATTGACCACCGTACTAATGTTGGTCATGGAGTCCCTCTTCACTTTGGCAGCGGTCAGAATATATATATATATATATATATATATTCAAGGAAATCTAAAATACAAACAGAGTTTTTCTTCAAATCACGAGAGATATTTAATAATAATAAAAACAAGTAGCCTATTTTCATATATCCTACTTATGTTAATTGCCACTAACAACATACAACATTTCAGTTTGATTGCTGTAATAGATTCGTAGATATTGAGAACCGACTAAATATTTCGGATGGTCGCCATGTTGGACTTTATATAATTATGTAGGTCCTATAGTTATGTACTGTTACATGAAGATTATTGTGTACGTGTAGCATTCAAACTTAAATCGCATGATTAGGACACAAGAAGTAACAACGTGATTTTAAAATTTCGCACAGCTGCCATCTTGTGGTTATGGAAACAATTGAAATAAATTAGATGCCAGTGGATTAACATTCATTTAAGAATTTACTGTACCAAGTTTCACTGCACTCGGATGGTTAAATTGCGAGAAACGTCCATGTGAATATTTATATTTCGCGTTTGCCGCCATGTTGGAATGGTGATCACCAGGTTATTGAAAGTCCTATAGGTGAACTTATGTCCATAGCCCCTATGAACATTAAAATATTCAGTTTGATTGCTATAACAGATTAGTAGATATTCAGAGCCGTCTAAATATTTCGGATGGTCGCCATGTTGGATTGTTAAATGTATAGGTCATAGAGTCATGTACCATTAAAGGAAAATTATTGCGTAGGTTCATTATTCAAACTTTCATTTCGATCGCATGATTACGACACGAGAAATAAAAACTTAATTTTAAAATTCGCACAGCCGCCATATTGAGGTTATGTAAACAATTGAAATAAATTATATACCAGTGCATTACAATGTGTATAAACATTTCCTGTACCAAGTTTCATTGCGTTTGGAACATTAAATCGCGAGAAAGGTCTATTTAAATTTTCAAATTCACTTGGCCGCCATGTTCGTTTTGTAGTTAACCGGTTTTTGAAAATCTTATAGATGAACTTCCAGTAGTGCACTTTATCTCCGCACAAAATTTCCGGGTGATACCGCTAATAGTTTCAGAGAAATAGAATGCCAGTGAAATATTTCGCACAGCCGCCATCTTCTGGTTATGTAAACAATTGAACGAAGTTAGATGTCGGTGGATTACAATGTGTATAAACATATACTGAAACAAGTTTTATTGCGTTTGGTTGGTTAAATCGCGAGAAACGTCTATTTAAACGTCGCAAATTCGCTTGTCCGCCATGTTAGTTTTGTAATTACTAGTATTTCAAGAGTCACATAGATGAACGTCTAGTAGTTCCCTTTATCACCGTGAAAAATTCTAGGGTGATATCGGTAATAGTTTCGGAGATATTGAATGCTGGTGAAATATTTCGCACAGCCGCCATGTTGGATTGGTGAAACGTAACAAAATTTGAAGGACACAGTCAGGGTTGCCCGGAATATTGCTATGAACTTACCGAGTTTCATTGAAATCGCTCCAGCCGTTTAGAATTTATTATGGGGGGGGGGGGCACACACACCTCACACACACACACACACACACATGCACACGCACACACACACACGGACAAAAGGTGATCCCATAAGCCTATTTTTTCAAAATTGAAAATAGGCTAAAAAAGATAGTTCCACCGCTACTCGGAAAAACATGGAATCATGGATATGTTTTTCATATCTAGATAAACCTCTCTAACAAGGTAATATTACAGGCGAGCACTTGTTTGAAACACTTGTAATTTGCATGAGCATAGGTCTGTACACTACAGAGGTGGCCATATTATTATGACAAAGCTGATCTGAACCAAATTCATTATGACAAATTAAGATACAATGCATTCCATTTTAATGGAAGGTTTTATTTGATGATGATGAATGATGACGATAATTGTCGTTTTAAGGGGGTCACTGTCGCCTGGGTTATCGGGCCCTCATGGTTTGAGTGATAGTGAAAATATAAATAAATGAAACTAAACCTAAAACTGCCTACAAACTAGAAATGGAAATGGGAAACAAAAATAAGAATAAGGGAAACAAAAGACAGGAGGAAAGGAAATGCCCTCAACCCTCGAATTAAGGGACTTGGAAGAGAGGAGAGCCAGGAAAGGCAGACAAGAATGGTAAGGAGGAGAGGGACCGTCATAAAGGAAATGGAGAAGGAGAAAAACCGGACCCAGCTCAGGTAGCCATCGGGGTCGCCAACTCCAAAACTCACCAGACGTGAGCCCTTGAGGGTGTAGCACTATCCAGGGTGCACCATAAGTGGTGGGGCTACACTCACCCTGCTTCCTTGAGGGCCTGGAGAAGATGGCAGGAGATACAATGAAAAGAAAACAAGAGGTCGGACCCCTCGAAGAATGAGGGATCAGGAAAGATGAGACAAGGGCCAATTAAGGCGGGAATGTGAAAGATTCCCTAGGCCTCGGATATCCTAATACCGTCTGGGCCGGAAACGAGGAAGAGTTGACCAAGGGAGGTCGGCAGGAAAGACATCAGAGCGGAGCCCGGACAAGTAAGTGGAAGCCATGGCGGACTCAGATGGGGTCCCGTGGTCTCGAACCCACGTCCCACTGGACGTGAGCTCCTGGGGTAATGGTTTTATTTGAGCCCGAATCTCCGTTGCAGGACATTTCTCGGTTGATTTTGCCATGTATTCACCAAATGTGCTACAAGAGATCTTTTACGAACCAATATCATGTGAATTTAAGCATTTTGAACGCATTCAACTTAAAAGTGCGTTTATATTAAAACTCATCAATATATCTAGGTTCTTCAGCGGGCTCTTGGTGTCCGTGCCCGGACCCCAACAGGAGTAGCGAATTGCACGCTACCGCCCTTCTTATGAAGCGGACCTACGCTTCATTACTGCGAAAATTGAATTGCAATGGCCATTGCAGGGCATTTCAATTGAACTCCCATAGTCTCCCCAACCAGACGTCACTGCCAATGACACTCAGCGGCGAACGTTTGAAACTGATAGAGTGTTTCTAACCACTAACGGACACCAGCAGCCCGTTCATGAGTCCATCTTGCTGTCCCTAGGTGAAACCCCACACAAGGCACGGCATAAACCTAGAAGAATTGCTGAGTTTTAATTCCTTGGCCGCGAAAGCCTTTTGCTTTTATATTATTTTATTTTCTATTAAACGATTAAACTTTAAAAGGCCTATATTAAAGATAGCAAAACGTGGTGCTGTCGGAAATAAATTAAATCTGTCGTCGTATGTTCTTTTGCTACGAGTAATATTGACTTCTATGCCCAAGATAGCGGGTTCAAACCCGGCCGAAGCCGTCGGATTTTTAAGAGCGTTAAAAATTCCTCAGTATGCCTTCCTTCGGAGGGGAAGTAAAGCCGTCGGTCCCATGTCATAGATTTATGGCATGTTAAAGAACCTTCCACTAATTACACCTGTGTGAAGCAAAATTGTATAGGTTAGGAATGTAAACAACGCTCGTAGGTTTCTACGTTCGTTGCCAAGAACCGACTGCGGTGGTGTCTAGTAGTCTAGTTCTGATCTAGGGCTAGTAGTCGTTGACGGTGGCGTTTGGCGGCAAAAGTAGGAGCTATTTGAAAAATTCAAAGTTGCAGTCCTTACTTGAATTAAAAAACAGATACACACACTAATACAGCCATCACATATAACACCGGTTATCAGACAGATTCTACACACACCCAACGTACACGGGGCTACATGACCGCGTTGTCGCAGCCCCTAAACTAAGGAACCAACCAACCAGTAATATTGATATCGCGCCAGGAGTTGGCAGTTGGGTTTGAACTGCAGATGTCTTCCCGCTCACTGCGTATCGCGCATTACAAAAACATTAAGTTAGTCACTACTTCCTTCACTCACTCAGCACATTCCTTCTTACACTGGCTGCGTGTCGTATGCTGCGATAACAACCATTGACATGCGGGAAGCCGATATATTTAGGTTTGGAAAAGGCGGGCCTCGCATGCGTACTGCAAGACCCACCTCACCCCGACGCAGCGTGTTGAACTGCCATCTCTTGCCGCGATGACATTATGTGGCATACGAATATCATAAATGGATAGAATTATTTCACAGCAAATCATCGGAAATCATTAATTAAATTAATTCCCAACCGCGTTACCTCAATTGGCGGCATCTCTTGATCAGGATAAAGGAAATCTATACGTCATTGAAGATTCTGTGAGGCAATTAACAATAACGATTGTGGCTCTATTTTGCTTGAAAATAATAATTTGGGTAGTCCTACCTGTGTTGTTTCTTTACAACGTTGTTGACACACAACGTAAGCTACAGTATTTTGTCATTGAAGTTGCGGGGATAAGTACAATTTATTATTCCAGAACAAGAAGGGCAGTAATGAGATGTGGGTAGTATCTGCGCGCGCCCGCTTAGGGGCAAAGTGCGCGGTAGACCATCGCACACTTGTGTATAACGCAAATAGTATCACGCAAGGTTTAGCATGACCCCCAACTCAGAACCATATAAGCCTACATGTCAAAACATATGGGGTTAAGCCAAACAATATAATAAAACTACTGCACATTGATGTTTCAATTCGCAATGAAACACATATGAGAATGAGAATACCTAAAATATAAATGGACATATGGTTCCTGGAGAAGTGCAAGAACATGGGTTAGCACTCAAGTCTGTTGGCAGGCCACGTTGTTCTGCAGTCACAAGTGCCGTAACAAAACTCGAGCAACCATAAGCAGCGAAGTTCGTCAATCACGTTTATTGAAAACAGTAAAAACATGCATTATTTATATTATTATTATTATTATTACATATCACTAATCGATCCTAGGGACCAAGATATATTACGCTACGCTATAGACTCGGGCGTTTATTCACTCCTCATTTGATCCAGATGGTCTTCATTTGTTGCCGTGCCGAGTAGAGCATTCATCCGTGCATTCCGCACCAGTTGTTTGTTTCTCATCTCAAAAAATCTCAGAATTGACGTTGCTTGTTCTGAAAAGGTATCGGTTCAGTCTTAGATCTTTTCCTTCAATGTGTTTATTGTTGGTAAAGAGCTATAAGTCAAAATTGTTAAAGATGCGTTTTGTCGATCGAGAGTCGTATTTCCGTCATACATGACTGTAGAAGCGAGGTCTGCGTTTGCGAATTATTATTATTATTATTATTATTATTATTTCATCTCATATGTTCACCATATCGTTGGGTAGAATTCACCACTTCATCGGCATTTGTTGCAAAATGGAGTGGAGTTCTCTCCACTGGTAGGTTGAGGAACGAACGAACTATGGAGCAGGTCTCTAAAATAACTACTTTCTGCATACTGGTCTGTAGATTATGGTGGAGCCCCAGTTTATCGAGGTTGGTCTTCAGCGACTTCGGTATGATACCTGTGGAGAGATTACGATTGGCAATACAGTGACAAATTCCTGTCGCCACATCTGTCGGATCTCTTCAGCCAGAGGCATGTATTAGGTCACTTTCTCAGCATAACTGTGCTGGATATTATGCGAGTTAGGGACTGCGATATCTATTAGAAGAGTTTTCTTCTGCACTTTATCAATAAGAATAATGTCTGGCCTGTTTGCTGATATAAGTCTGTCTGTGATCACTGACCTGTCCCAGTGTAGCTTGTGTGTATCATTCTCCAGAACAGCAACAGGGATATATTGATAGTAAGGCAGAACATTATTACTTAAGGAGTGCTTCTTTGCCAAGTTCAGGTGGATTATCTTGGCTACTTGGTCATGCCTCTTCAAGTAGTACGTAGATCAAATTGTTATATTGTTTTACAGCCCCCTGTGATATGCTAGATGGTGTCCGATTCGCGATGGCATCTTCTACATTTGTCGTCTGGCATGTCTGCCTTAATGATGTATTTTAGGTAGTTCTTTGTTGCCACTACTTGATCTTGTATCGCGATCATGAACCCCTCAGTCTCAGGAAATAGATCCGCATGGGTCAGCCAGCTGTTCGACGTATGTATGTCGACATATTCTTGACTGAGCTCATACGGATGACGGCCGTGCAGTGCTTTCTGAGTCCACTGCTGAATCTTGTTGGATATGTGCTCTTCTGACGTAGCTAGCTGCTCATCCCTGGCATGGAGAAGGTCCAATTGCGTGTACTTGTCATCCACCTTAATAACTGCCTGATGCAGGGGAGAGTTCGTCTTGCTCAAAAGGAGGACTGAAGATTCTTCACCTGCTTGGCATGTAGGTGTATAATATCAGTAAGCGCGCGTCCACCTCTCTGGCGAGGCAAAGTCGTCGTTCAACTGCTGACTTCGGGTGCAGACATCTGTGTTTCGATAAGGTGGTGCGCGTCTTAATAAGAATATTTTCCAGGTCTGTCTGTGTCCATTTTACTATACCAAACGTGTAAGCCAGTACTGGAATGGCATATGTATTGATGGCCTTGAAGTTGTTCCTTCCATTCAACTTGGGAATCTTATTGGAATGTTGATTGTATGTCGCTACCGTTTGATCCTTAATGATTTTGTAATCAATTCTCTTTGACTATTGGAAACCAAGATATTTGTAACTCTCAGTTTCTTCCTTGAGATGAATGAGACATCGATTTTCGATTACAAATCCTCGGGTTACTAACTTTCCCTGTCAGAGAGTAAGAGTACGACATTTATCCAATCCAAAGGACATACCGATGTCTGTAGAAATGGAAGCTGTATTATTATTATTATTATTATTATTTTCATAAATTGTTTATCAAACGCTGGTCTTCGGTAATACTTCGGTGATCTTACACAAGATGCTTTACTGGTATTCAATCACTATTTAAGAATTTCCTGGCTACATAACAGCTGTCCAGTATTGCTGCCTTCAGTATTTTCTGATGGATGTTGAATGGTAGATTCAGTTGCTGTAGAGTTGTTTTGATATCTTATAGTATTACTACTGTGGCTGAGATTACAATTCAGACGACAGTGGCTGTTTGCTTTTTCCAAAGGCGATTGATTTCTGTTTTCAAATTCATGAAATTGCTGCATTTTTCGTGGGGTTTAGTTCTTATGATGTGGATGTTTGGTACTACGATGTCTATGATCCATTATCTTCTTGTGCACTGGCAAGTATTATCTTGTTGGTAATATATATTTTTTTTAGGGGAAGAAATGCATTTACGCACAGAGTGTCGGGCTCCTGCTCCTGAGTTGCAGACTACTGACTAAAACTCCCCCGTTACTTCTGAACGCTAGCCTGGAACCGTTTAGCACATTACTTCAGGCTAGAGTCACTTTATATTTGCCCGTAGGGCACTCTTCCGTAATGAATCATCTTCAGTGGCGATCCAGATCCGTCTTCTTTGTTCGGAGAATATATTCAACAAAACTTGCTACAAGTTTCCAATGTTCTTCATTTTGTAGCATTACCGCAACAATATTGTCGGGAGATATCTCTACACCAATGTGATCTTGAAGAGACTGCCTATTTTGAACTCACCGTCCACAAGAGAAGAAGGTGTGATTAACACTATCTACCTCATTAACACAGTAGATACAATCTGGTGAATCCACTGTTGGTAATAATAATAATAATATCGTATCGCTCGGTTGCCTGGTGCAAGCTTTGTAATTTGACACCCAAAGGGTAGCTTGCATGTCGAATTTCGTTGTTTCTTGAAGCAATATGAAAGTCAAGGAGGTTAGATATCTAAGCTCCTTGAACACTATAGCGCTGTCCAGTAGAGAAATGAACTTTCTGTTGGCAGAAACTCCCGATATTAATTTTTCCATTATGAACACGGCCTACTGAATTCAAATGGGTTCTTTGATATGCCAACATCGCATGACATACGTGTCGTAATTTTCGCCGCCTTTCAAAAAGCGCTTCCCACGGCCAGGAGCGAACCTGCAAGCTTGGGGTTAGTAGACTGACACGTTAACCACTCACCCACCGTGGCACAGGAATGCCAATGTACTTTAAATTTGTCATTTTCTACTATGGGGTGTGGCTTGAAAACTGAAGTATGGCTCTGGATCAATTTGTATAATTCTTTTTTTTTACGAAGGAATGTGTAAAATCTTGCATGAGACGCTTGTTGGGATCCGCATTCCACAAGAGAGTGGGATTCTTACCCACTAAAAATCACATACCCTTCTCCCACGACGTGTGTCTCCGCACCGGAACCGCCCTCGCATTACTTCAGAGAGGCGTCGTGCGTGAAGCCCCTTATGCTTCTTCCTCTTCTTTCAAATCTCCATCGCTCATAAGCATCTAAGTCCCTCTTCGTTTGGCGCAAATTACCTTCCACATACACTGCTACCTGATCCCAGGATTCTTGACTTTGCAGCATAACATGCACTATGTTGTCTGGAGTCAGTTCTCCCTGCTCTGCTTCCAGGCATTTTCTTTGTGGCAGCCAATGGCCACAAAACAACATATTGTAGAGTGCGTCATGGATATCATTGCAGTAGATGCACACCGGATTACTCGCTCGCTCTATTCTGTCGAGGAATTTTAGGAAGTATCCATGACCTGTCAAGAACTGTGTGAGGTCAGCTAGGGATGGTATCAGCTTCTTCGTCCATTTCCCTCTGGAATCATCTTCTCATCTCTGTTGTCATCGATCCATTCTGTGACTATCTTGCCACGGTGGGTGAGTGGATAGCCTGTCGGTCTACTAACCCCAAGATTGCAGGTTCGCTCCTGGCCGTGGTAAGTGATTTTTGAAAGGCGGCAAAAATACGACACGCATGTCATACGATGTTGGCATGTCAGAGAACCCATTTGAATTCAGTAGGCCGTGTTCATAAAGGCAAAATTAATCTCGGGAGTTTCCGCCAACACAAAGTTCCTCATTTCTCTACTAGAGAGCGCTATAGTGTTCAAGGAGCTTAGATATCTAATCTCCTTGACTTTCATAGTGATTCAAGGAACAACGAAATTTGACATGCAAGCTACCCTCTGGGTGTCATATTACAAAGCTTGCACCTGGCACCCGAGGCCATACGAAATTATATTATTATTATTATTATTATTATTATTATTATTATTATTCTCGAATCACCCACTTTGGGGTACGTCAGATCAATCACTTCTTAGATGCTTGTGCTCTCCTTTTCTCCCAATACTTCTTCATTCTCTCTGATCTCTTTCTTTCCTCTTGTGATATTTGCATCGTTTTTCTGGAGACGGCTCTGGCTTGGAACTTCTTGGTGTTGTCTTTGGTCACGGTTTTGGCTGTACCATTCATCAACATGATTTCAGTAATCTGAAGCTCTCGCAGGTCCTTTTCCACTTCCGTAAACCAATTAGGTTTGATCTTCTTTTTGGAAAAGAAGTCAAAGATTTTCTTGGTTAATCGGGCAGGATTCATCCGGTAGATGTGTCCATAGAAATCAATCCTCCTTTTCCGTATGGTATCTTAAATTCTCTCCGACTTCACATACAGGGTGTCGTTCCTATAGAAAACTTGTTTGTTATTTTGGAATTTAGGACCTATGATCTTCCTCAAAATTTTTCTCTCTCTGATTTCCAATTTTTCCGTTTGCCCTTGTATCCTCAAGACTAGTGTTTCTGCTACAAAGAGTGCCTCTGGCTTAATTACGGTGTTATAATGCCTGATTTTAGTGTTCCAGGAGAGAGTTTTCTTATTGTATGTATTTTTGGTTTTCTGGAAGGCTAGTTCCATTTTGATTCTTCTCGCCTCCATTGTTTTTCCTTCAAGGTTATTCCAGTCGATCCATTCTCCTAAGTATTTGAAAATATTAACCACCTCGATTTTATTAGCTCCTACTGTAACTCTCTTGGGCACATCCAAGCTATTTGACATAATTTTGGTTTTTTTTCAAAAGAAATTCTAAGTCCTATTTTCCCCGCCATCTCTTGTAATTCTGTGATTTGTTCTTTGGTTTCCTCCCATGTTTCTGCGAGCAGCGCCAAGTCGTCAGCAAAGGCCAAACACTTAATCGTGATTCCTTTGTTTTTTGTTCCTAGACGTATTCCCCCTCGTGTTTTCGCATTCCATTCTCTCATAACTTTTTCAAGTGCACAGTTGAACAACAGGGGGGAGAGACCATCCCCCTGCCGGACCCCTGTTCTGATCTCAAATGGTTAAGACAGTTCGCCCATGAATCTAACTTTAGAGGACGTATTCGTGAGCGTCTCCTTTATGAGGGCTAGGGTTTTCCTGTCCAGGCCAAACTCTTCCAAAATATTGAGCAACGACTCTCTGTCGATGGAATCGTAAGCTATTTGGAAGTCTACAAAGGTCACTATATACGGTTTCGCCCTCTGCTTCTGGTACGCTATAATGTTCCTGAGATTTAAAATTTGTTCAGCGCAAGATCTCCCCTTTCTAAACCCAGCTTGATACTCCCCAAGTTGGCAGTCCAACTGTGGTTCTGCTCTTTCTAATAACGCTCTTGAAAATATCTTGTATGTCTCGTCCAGCAGTGAGATCCCTCGGTAATTGCTAGGATCCGATTTCGAACCTTTTTTGTGAAGAGGGTGTATCAGGGCCATTTTCCATTCCACTGGAATGATCTCTGTCTTCCATATCTCCTCAAAAAGCTTTTGGAGTGAGCCAATCGCATCTTCACTGGCATACTTCCATAATTCAGCTGTTATCTGATTTTCTCCAGATGCCTTGAAATTTTCCATACGAGTCAGTATCTTCTGAATCTCTCTTACAGACGGGGGTTTAGAATCATGGTTGGGAGACGATTTTGGCCCACAATCGAAACACATCTTTTGGAGTGGTTCATCGCAATTTAGGAGTTCTTTAAAGTAGCCGGCTAGAATTTTACAGTTACCCCTGTTACTATATGCCACGTTTCCGTTTTCGTCCTGAAGTTGGAGAGTTGGGGGATCATATCTGCTTAGGTTTTCCTTGAACACCCGATAATAGTTTCTCATATTGTTCTTCGCAAAGTCATCATTTATCACCCGAGTAGTTGGTCGCCGTGCTCCTTCTTTACTTTCTTGATCCCCTTGGACACCATCTTCCTGGATCCTACAAAGTGTTGCCAGGTACTCTCGTCCTTTTTGGTTTGCCAAACGTGCCACGCCTTCTTCCTCAGATCAAGTAGTCTATCACACTCGTTGTTCCACCATCTATGCTTCTTCGTCTTTGTAACAGGAGCAAGTTGTTCTGCCTTGGTTAGAAGACTCTTCTCCATCTGCCTCCAATCCTGGCCTTCTAGGTCTCTGGTTAATGTGTCCCATTCTTCCATGTTCTCCTTAATTTTGTTTCGATCATATCTTCTTCGTATACGGTTGTTCCTTTGAAAGTTATTCCTATGAATAATCTTCAGTTTAACTTTTGACAAGTAGTGGTCTGAGTCAAGGTTAGCTCCTCGGAGAACCCTAACATTTTGAATTTCCTTATGAAACTTCCGCTTTATTGCAACATGGTCCAACTGGAATTCTCCGAGGAGGGGATAAGGGTGATATCCATGACTTCTGTTTTCTCGGCAGTTTCTTAAAGCTAGTCGATTTTAAGACCATGTTATGTGCCTGACATAATTCAATGAGCCTGATACCATTTTGGTTCGTTCTATTATTATTATTATTATTATTATTTAGAAAAGAATCATACTTTCTAAGTACTTCAGTTCTATATTCCCTGTCCAATTGCACACACAGGGTGTATCTTAAGTACTTGTAAAGGATGCCAGGACGGAAATATCAGAATGAATAGAAGACAGACTTTGCAAACAGCATATCTGGTGAGGACTGCGGTTTGAAGAATTGCGTGGTCAGAAAGTGTTACAGAACATCTAAAGCAAATTGGTTACTACGAGTCTGTGTGCAACTTTGGTCATCAAGGCATCGAGCGTGATGTGGAAGCAGAGTAGGCAGCGTGCATTGACAGACAAACCAGTCGAATTTAGCAGGTGCTCATTAATGCTCTGTAGTTTTTATCGTCAGCTGCGCAACCGTCACTTCATTATGCTATCTCCATGGTAACGTCGCAAAACCCGCCAGTGAATGGCAAAATTATACGATATTCCACGCTGTTCTTATCACATCGAACACTGTTTGTTCTACGGGCAGAATACCTCAAGTCAAAGAGCAACACGTCTTCCTCACTCAGACTACGGTTACATTGGTTTGTTTCCAGCAGTTAGTTACGTCTGGCTTATTCCTCACAGACATAATGAGCCATTCGCTTCAAACTTTCAGGTTGATGGCTGCAATGGTATTGAGTACCGGTGAAATGCTTCGCACGGCCGCAATGCTTCATTGATGACACTTTTCGAAATTCAAAAGATATGGTGGAAGACAGATGGGGTAATAGTAAAATCTAGCCAAGTTTCACTGAAATAGCTTCAGCAAATAACAATGTGTGCACACACATACACAACGATAGACAAACTGACACACACAGGAACCAAAGTAGGTCTCATAAGGCTACATTTCATATGAATTAATTGTTGATTGATTTAGGGGCTTTGCGACATCATGGTGATCTAGTCTGCCTGGAGTAGAAGTGGGTGAATGTACCCCGTTCCAGGCCTCCGACCAGAACTAACATTTCTTGGCAGGGCCTCCAGGGTAACAGCCAAGAATGCTAGCCACTACATCTTGAGGTAGTCTCATACGATGAAAATAGGCTATCAAATATACATTAATACGCACTAGTTTATGTGGAAATTTGAAGCCATTCTTTTTTCAGTGTTGCCTATACAAATAGTCTGTTTCTGCTTTTCAGTCGGTCAACACGATTGTGCCCAGTGAATTGGATGGGCTACAAGTTATTAATATATAAGCACACTCCTGGAAAATATTACATTTTTTACTATTGGAATTAAACACAATATGTACAGAATTAATACATAAGAGATATAATTGACATTCGTCCTTTGCATAGTGCGAGATTGGCATTGTTCTTCGTGTGCATTCAAATAGGTGATACTGTGTGCAGGATTGGTTGCAGAGTTCACAACCGCATTGACTGTCGGCTTTGTGGTAACCTTTCCTGCTGCAGATTTTATGGTCGAAGCCGTGTATTGCTCCTCGGGTGTAGAGGTGTCGTAGTTCATAGCCGGCTGATCTCCATTCCTTTTCCTTCATGGCTGGGGTGCGGTAGAAATTGGGGTCTATTTCTGTTGATTTCTGGGCTCTTTCTTCAAGGAACTTGATGCATGATTATGTTTGAATCATGTTGTGTTTTGATATTAGGTCTTCTATAAATGTCTTTCTTCCAACCAGTTGATAAACTAATCTGGTTGGGGCGTACTTCGATACGCACAGGGTTTTCATGAGGTACCTGGCTTTGACTCTATCCTGGTCTTTGATGTTTTTTAAAGTTCAAGTGTGGCCAAATTGTTTCAATTGCGTGTGATGCGATTGGGGCGATTTTCAGATTGAACAGTGAAATTGCTGTTTCTAGTGAGAGGCTATGAAGTTATCACACTTAAATGGGCAATTTAGTATTACGCGTTTCGACCCTGAAATGACCATCATCAGATCCTGATCACTGTGTTAAGGTTAATTTTCGCTATTGTGTTACAACACAAAACAAACCTAACGTATAACGAGATTCAAACCACGACTGAAGTCATTTAACGAATTGCTATTGAACCACAGTAGTGAATTTACAACAGTGAAAATTAATCTTAACTCAGTAATCAGGATCTGATGATGACCACATGAGGATCGAAACGCGTAAACCTAAATTTCTTTCAGAAGTGTGCTTATATATTTATAACCTGTATCCCGCCCAACTAAATATAACCATAAATAAAGAACCAGTACAACATGTCAGTCGATTTAAATACCTTGGTCAGATGTTCACAGAAGACCTACGATGTGAAGTTGAAATCAGGAGCCGTATTGCCATGGCCAAGCAGGCATTCCGTGAAGAGCATTCTCTAATTTGTCGACGCTCGATGTCCATCAGCCTTAGAAAACAACTGGTTAAGACCTACATATGGCCAGTTGCAATGTACTGTAGTGAGACCTGGACAATGAATAGAGGTGATATTAAACGACTAGAAGCGTTTGAGATGTGGTGTTGGCGCCAAATGGAAAAGATCAGCTGGGTAGAGAAAATGACCGACATAACGGTGTTGGATCGAATAAAGGAAAAACGGCAAATAATCCGACAGATATATAAACAGAGATCCACCTGGCTTGGCAACAGGTTACGACATGGTGGCCTGATGATCGACATACTAGAAGGCAAAATACCTGGAAAACACCCTCGCGGGAGGCCACGGAACACTTACATGAGATCTTTCCTAGATAGCTCTGGCCTACGAAGTTATGAAGTGGTCAAAAGGACTGCACAAGACCGAACAATGTGGAAAAGACTCATTGTAGGGCAGACAAGTCGCCTGGCTGAAAAACATGATGATGATGACTCCGCCCAATTCACTGGGCACAATCGTGATGACCGACTGAAAAGCAGCAAAATACAATTATTTAATTCAGTTTTTTTTGTCGTGTAGCCTCCTAAGAGGCCGAGTGCAGGTCTTCCTAGTCGACGCCCGTGGGCGACCTGCGCGTCGGGGTGAGAGATGGAATGGATGAAGATGAATGAAACTGGGCAAGGATGTGGAAGGAAGCGGCCGTGGCCTTTCAGTAGGTACTGTCCCAGCATTTGCCTGGTGTTGAAAATGGGAAACCACGGAAAACCATTTCAAGGACAGCCGACGGTGGGGCTCGAACCCACGCGTCTACCGAGTCAGCAGAGAGCTTGGCCCCATGAACTAACACTGCGCTTTAGCCCGCGTAGCCACTACTGTCGGTATTTAACTCAGTGAAATCAATAAGACAGGTTATCATACAAATATGATATGCGGGGCTGATGACTATTAGGTCCCAAACTTATAAATGAAGAAACAACAACAATATATTCCATATCATCCTCAGGTAAACAGTTTCCTTACAATTGAAATACAAGAGAATAATATTCCAGAAGCCGTCGGATTTTTTAAGAGCGTTAAAAATCCCTCAGTATGCCTTCCTTCGGAGGGGAAGTAAAGCCGGCGGTCCCATGTCATACATTTATGGCATGTTAAAGAACCTTCCACTAATTACACCTGTGTGAAGCTAAATTGTATAGGTTAAGAATGTAAACAACGCTCTTTGGTTCCTACGTTCGTTGCCAAGAGCCAACTGCGGTGGCGTCTAGTAGCTAAGTTCTGAACTAGGCCTAGTAGTCATTGACGGTGGCTTTTGGCGGCAAAAGTAGGAACTATTTGAAAAATTCAAAGTAGCTGTCCTTTCTTGAATTAAAAGACATATACACACACTAATACCGCCATCACAATATTAACACCGGTTATCAGACAGATTCTACACACACCCAAAGTACACGGGGCTACATGACCGCGTTGTCGCAGCCCCTAAACTGAGGAACCAACCAACCAATCTTCCAGAAGAAGAGCAAGTGAGTCGCCAGGCCGATGCTCACTTTTGAACGCCCGCTATTGACACTCCAGTAAATTCCTTCGCTGGCAGCACTCTGAACTTGGACTCGTTGCGATATAGTTTGTATTTACGTGGAGCAAGTTACGTGATTGGAGAGCGAACAGGGTCGAGGTCACAAACATTCCCCAAACGGCTTGCCGCAGGGTCAACTTGCCCACGGGTCAAGGTTATTAATGTAGTGCCCCGTGGGTTACGCCAATAGTTATGTTGTTGTTTCATCAAGGGGCTTGGCCGTTGTGATTATCATCCCCGTATACTTCAGTATTTGTAGCTATTGTCTGGTAATTGTGTTATTGTGGTGCCTCTAGTAGTCTAGATTTGGGAGAGAAGCAACCATGATATTAGGTTAGGAATCATTCCGATATTTGTCAGGATCAGAAATGCTTGGTTGGTTCCTTAGTTTAGGGGCTGCGACAACGCGGTCATGTAGCCCCGTGTACTTTGGGTGTGTGTAGATTTTGTCTGATAACCGGTGTTAATTGTGATGGCTGTATTAGTGTGTGTTATCTGTGATTCAAGTAGAAGGACTGCAGACGATTAATTTTTTCAAGTAGTTCCTACTTTTGCTACCAAATGCTACCGTCCACGACACCTAGCTGCGGACGTGGCTACTAAATGCTATCGTAGTCAGCACCTGACGGCGAACGTTGGAACTAATATAGCGTTATCAAACTAACCTACAAATTTTAGCTTCCACAAGTGTAGTTAGTGGAAGGTTCTTTTCCATGCCATAAATCTATGACATGGGACCGCCGGCTTTGCTTCCCCTCAGGCAGAAATGGTAAACCTTAGATAACCTATTCTTGAATGTTTGAGGTGGCAGTGGCGATGATGATTGTTGTCTTAAGGGTCGTATCCCCTAGATCGATGGTTCCCATTACGTGGTCCGCAGACCCCAAGGGGTCCACGACGGTTGGCCAGGGAGTCCGCGAAGAGTCGTCATGAATTAATACAAAAATAATACAAAATACAAAATTGTACTTAATATAATAATTATGCGTTGCCATCCCCAGCATAAGTGGCGCAGCGTAATGTGAGCTTTTCAAGTTTCCCGCTAGAAAGCGTTCTGCTGCTTTATCTCTGTGTTTTGCTCCGCAGACATTTTGCATTTTGTGTGTTTACATAATTTACATGAGTTTTTAAAGTTGAAACTTTTGATTGTTTTAATTGATAAAAGTCCATTGAATATGGACCGTTGGTTGAAGAGTAGATCTTTAAAACGAAGTTGGCCCACTGCCACAGATAGAGACGAAAACAGAGGTTCCTATTAGGAATTTAAATACTGTATATTGAGTCGTGACTTAAACGATTCTGGAGCGAGGGGGCAGTGCTTACATAACGATCGCTTTAGGGGGTCCGAGAAAAATTCCTAATGGGAACCTCTGACCTAGATCATCTTCTCTTAATGAAAATAGAAAGTGAATGCTACTACTACTACTACTACTACTTACTATCATACGGGAAGAAACACGGACTATATAATAGAAGGAGGAAAATTAAAGACAAGGAAAATAAATGTCCTTAGGATCGCTTGACTAGTAAGGAAGTCGAGCCATTAAAGGCCAACAAAAACGGGAAGGAGGAGAGTTTCCGCTCCAAAGTAAATTCAAAAACGATTGAGAAAAGATTGAAACATCCCCTTCTCCACTGAGTTATCCTTATTATACTAGGAGAACCTCATTCAAACCTTCATACGATAATTCATGCTATTCATGGATGAGCAGGAGGTGGGATACAGGCCTAGAACGCGGGACAATGAATGAAATGTGGAGTGCATTATAATGACAAGTGCAGTAACTAACCTGGTGGGAGCACCCTGCACGAGTAGGCCTACAAGAGATAGAAGTTTATTCATATGTGTTTCCAAATAACAATTGTTTGTAGTTGTTTTTGCTTCAAAAATCGTATACTTGGTTGTGTGTGGAATATACAGTGTGTCCAATATTTATATTTTTTTTTTAGTTTAAGTTTTAAGATTTTAGTTTTTACTTTTAAGTTTTTAGTTTGAAGTATTTAGTTTATAGCTTTTAGAGTTAAGACTTATGTTTTTAGTTTTACCTTTTAGTTTCTAGTTTTGGGTTTTTACTTTTTAGTCTTTTGTTTCTAGTTTCTAGTTTTTAAGTTTAATTTCTAAGTTTAACAGTTTTTAATTTTCAATTTTTAATTTTTAGAGTTTGGTTCTTATTTTTATTTTTAAGTTTTTGGTTTTTAGTTTTTAGATTGTATTTTTTATTTTTAAATTTTGGTTTTTAGTATTTAGTTTAGAGTCTTTCGTTTTTTAATTTTAGTTTTTAGTTTTTACTCTTTAGATTTTAATTGTTACATTTTACTTTTTAGTTTTTGTTGTGCATTTTTTAGTTTTTAGTTTTTGGTTTTTTAATTTCTTAACATTATAGGCTATATCTAATTTTTAATTTAATTTTGTTATATTGAATTTGTTGTTTTTACCATTTATTTCATTCGGCATTCGTCGTTGCAATGCCAATCAAAGAAAGTGATGGCTTGTAATTTTGTTTGTTGATGTGCTTTAAAATACATAATATTTTTATTCAATGTCCGTTAACTGCCTCTAAACTATCGTAAAATGGACTTACTAATTCAGAAACATTGGTGGGAGATGCACAACATTTCACCGAAGTTTCATCGTAATCGGATGAATGCCACATGAACATATACGGGACTTTGCTGAAACGAATCGCACGCCGTCACTCATTTTTTTAATCTACTCGTGCGCTAACTATTGTAAAATGAATTAACTAAGTCCGAAATCTTCTGGGAGTGTACACAATATCTCACCAAAGTTTCATCGCAATCGGATGAATGGCATATGAACGCATACCGGACTTTGTGTAAACGGTTTGCGTGCCATCACTCATTTGTTGAATTAACTCGTGCGCTAAATATTGTAAAATGGATTTACTAAGCCAGACTCCGGTTGTACACAATAATTTACCGAAGTTTTAGCGCAATCGGATGAATGGTATATGAACGCATAGGATACATACATACATACATGCAAACTACCACGTGAGATTCGTTTTTAGGATAGTTTCATTTATGATACAAGATTTTCAGGAAAGAACATATAGACTACTTTCTCCTAAATGTAACTCATGGGTATAGTTATAACTAGGGCTCGGATTCGAGCATATTTGCATATTTTTTTTCCTGAATAGTACACATTGAAAGAAGACGTTCGGTGGTATTTTCACCCCTCTGGGACCAACAGAATTTAAATTTATCGAGCATATAAATGCATAAAACCGCGGTTTTCAGAATAGAAGCATATACAAGCATATTCTTGTGGTTTTCGTCTAAATAGTTTGTTTTTCTTCGAATTATCCCCCGAATTCGGGCCCTGACAATCCTTCAGGTTCGAAAACAGAAATAATTATTGAAAAGCCTATCTGGTGCGAATAATAGAACCGCAGGCTTTTAACCTTTTCTGAGGTCGTTCTCGTCATTGAAACTTGTATTGACTGATTTCAGAAAATCATTCAAAACTGAAAACATAGACAATTTCTTGTTGTACAGACCAGTTCAGATCTACTTCATTGACTCGCCTAATTCTGAACATTTTGTAAATGAACTTTTAAACTGTATCTTTTATACGAGAATTTCTCTTATATATACTTGTAAAACATGAATGCGAGTATATTGCAGTGTATCATACATACAATTAGAAAATTAAGCTAGTTTTTAAAGGTATGTTATTGGTTTTTTCGTTTCACTTTCCTTTCTATAGTTTTTAACGGTGTTTTTCGAGCATATTCTGCATATTTAACCGCATATACTGGGGTTTTCGAGTATATATATCGAGCACATAATGGGTTTATAATGTTTTTTCGAGCATATAATGGTTTTTTCGCGCATATCTATCGAGCATAAAACACATGGTTTTCGAGCATATCTGGAGATTTTATCGAGCATATCGATCCGAGCCCTAGTTATAACTCTTTGTCCTTATTACCTCCTATTTCCTTCCTATTCGAAGTGCAAAATGACACACTGGATTTGAGCAGCGGCGTTCAAACCATAGTTTATAATTTACCCCAGCATTTTACAATTTCATCAGCAAACACTCCAATCAACATAGGAATGCATTAACACCGACTACTTACAATAATTGAAACTTCATTGGACTAAACGTGTCCCTCGGAGAAACACATTTAATATACCTACTGCACAGGTATTTTTAATCGCGCCTATCCTTGGGTGCGGGTGCGTTCTATCGTCAACAAGAGGAAATTTTTCAATTACACCGTAGGTATGCGATCACTAACTGGCCGGTAAAGAGCGCAACTCCCATCTCGTAGGCCGTGGTTAGCTCCCGCATAGTTCAACTGGTTGTATGTAGATGTCACTCGTGCAGATCTGGTGGAGAATGTTGTATTAATTAAATACATATTTTCCATTGCAAAATGCTCAATTTTATAACGTCTCAGTACTCTAAAAACAATAAATATAAAAAAAAACAAGCAAAAGAAATAAAACTCTTATAGGTTTTGAACCCCGGTCGGCCGGGTGAAGGACCAGAGCTCTAACCACACAGCCAAACATGTCCTCCCAAGTTTAACGTTTTCAGATTTACTTACAAGATCTGAGCAAATAATGACTTTGACTAAACGATTTCCTCACTGGAGTATATAACCATTAAAACCCATTTCATACAAAGTTCATATTATTTCTATCAGTATGCTATATTGCATGCAACATATTCAAATTAGTGAAATATAGGTCAGAACGAGAGATCAACTGCCATCTTATATTGTAACCGAGACACCTCAGCATTTTGAAGTCACTTATCTAATATATAAAAGTGAAAGTCTGTATGTGGGTATGTATGTATGTATGTGGGTCTGTTCCGTATACAAATCCACACCGTTCCACCAATCTCAACCAAATTTTGCATACACATAGTTTAGGACCCGGAAGGAACCGCTGGCTACATGAATTTTCGATAGTCTTTCTCATTCTTTTGATTTAGGCCCTTTTGGACTCAAGCACAGGCTAATCAAATCATAAAATATACTCATGAAGGAATGGCAAGCCAGATAGTTTCCATGGCAACATAGCTAAAGTCGAGACACGGCCGACTGGATGCCAGTTCTGCTCTGCACTACCGGTATAGAAAACGAGGATCTTTACTTGATATCCCGTTAGTTACTCAAGTGCTCACACAGCACTGTCAACCGAGATTAGCATAACAAAGACTTGACACTATCATCTACTATATATATTTGTGAAATACCACTCACTCATTCATTCATCACGAAATCTCAGAAACCACCGACGGATTGGAATGAAATTTGGTATGCAGCTTCCCAAAGGGCCGCAAATGCCCCCTAAGATAGGATTTTTCGATATTCAGGTTCTAAAGGGGTGTTAAGGGGGTTGACCTGCATTTCATTGAATTTCAATATCTCCCGATTGGTTTCATTGGGGGATGTGATACTCGGCACGTAAACTCATCATTAAAAATAAGAAGACACGAGTCTGAGGGTTTTTGGATGTGGTGTATATTATGAGGTGAAAGGGGTGAAAAGTGGGGATTAAAAGATTCCTAACGGAGCGTGTATCTCTTAAACGACATAGGTGAGGAGTTTGAAACTCAGCGGAAAACAATCAGCATACAAAATACGTCAATATGTGTTTGACCGTTTATTCATAAATCCAATTTAAGGGGCCCATGGGGAGGGGTGAAATTCTGGGGGGGGGGACAGGAAGAAAGTGTCCTAACTGATTGACTGACTCACTCACTCATCAAACTCAGGGGGGAAAACTGCTTTAAAGTAAGTAAATAGCTGTTCTACAGTTTTTTTTTATTAAATCAAATTCAAGGGGTTCATGGGGAGGGGTGAAATTCTGAAAAAAGAAAATTGAAAGATAATGTCCTGACTCACTCACTCACTCACACACTCATCATCGCCCAGCCAAAATTATTGAAGTTAGAAACATGCCAGTTTGGGGATATGTTCATTGTATGTCAAAACCGTCTACTAAGGGAGGATTTTCGGATATTCAGGTTCTGAAGGGGTCTTAAGGGGGTTAAACCTGCATTCCATTGAATAACAATATCTCCCGATTGGTTTCATTGGGGGATATGATACACGACATATAAACTCATCATTAAAAAGGAAGAAGACACGTCTCTGAGGGGTTTTCGATGTGGTGTATATTATGAGGTGAAAGGGGTGAAAAGTAAGAATTGAAAGATTCCTAACGGAGCGTGTATCTCTTAAACGACATAGGCGAGGAGTTTGAAACTCAGCGGAAAAAATCAGCATAAAAAATAAGTAAATATGTGTTTGACCGTTTTTCGTAAATCCAATTTAAGGGGCCCATGGGGAGGGGTGAAATTCTGGGGGGGGGGGGGGAACAGGAAATAAAGTGTCCTAACTGATTGACTGACTGACTCACTCATCAAACTCAGGGGGGGGGGGGACTGCTTTAAAGTAAGTTAATAGCTGTTCGACAGTTTTTTTTGATCAATTATATTGAAGGGGTTCATCGGGAGGGATGAAATTCTGAAGGAAAAAGTGAAAGAAAATGTCCTGACTCATTCACTCATGATCGCCCAGTCAAATATATTGAAGTTGGAACCATGGCATTCTGGGGATATGTTCGTTGTATCTCAAAACCGTACACTAAGGGAGGATTTTTTGATATTCAGGCTCTAAAGGGGTCTTAAGGGGGTTAAACCTGCATTTCATTGAATAACAATATCTCACGAGTGGTTTCATTTGTGGATGTGATACTCGGCATATAAACTAATCATTAAAAATAAGCAGACATGTGTCTAAGTGTTTTTCGATGTGGTGTATTATTATGAGGTGAAAGGGGTGAAAATTGGGGGTTGAAGGATTCCTAACGGAGCGTGTAGGCCTATCTCTTAAACGACATAGGCGAGAAATTTGAAACTCAGCGAAAAAAAAATCAGCTAAAAAATTAAGTAAATCGGTGTTCGACCGTTTTTTCATAAATTAATTTAAGGGGCCAATGGGGTGGGGTGAAATTCTGGGGGGGGGGAGGAAGGAGAAAAGTGTCCTAACTGACTGACTAACTCACTCACTCATCAAACTCAGGGGAAAAAGACAGCTAAAAAAATAAGTTAATAGGTGTTCAAGCGTTTTTTCATCAATCCAATTTAAGGGGCCCATGGGGAGGGGTGACATTCTGGTAAAAATAATTGAAAGAAAATGTCCTGTCTGACTCACTCACTCATCACGCCCAGCGAAAACTATTAATGTTGGAAAAATGAAATTTTGGGAATATGTTCGCTGTATGTCAAAACGTCAACTAAGGAATGATTTTTCTTTATTCGGGTTTTAAAGAGATGTTAAGGGGGTTAACGTGCATTTCATTGAATAACGATATCTCATGAGTTGTTTCTTTGGGGATGTGATATTCGGTATATAAATTAATCATTACAAATAATCAGACATATATCTAAAGGTTTATCGATGTCGTGTATATTATGAGGTGAAAGGGGTGAAAATTGGGGATTGAGGGATTCTTAACGGAGCGTGTATCTCTTAAACGACATAGGCGAGAAGTTTGAAATTCGGCGGGATAAAACAGCTTAAAATACAAGTAAATATGTGTTCGACCGTTTTTTCGTAAATCCAATTTAAGGGGCCCTTGGAGAGGGGTGAAATTCTGGGGGGATAAAACAGGAAAGAAAGTGTCCTAACTGATTGACTCACTTACTCACTCATCAAACTCAGGGGGAAATCAGCTTTAAATAAGTAAATAGGTGTTCGACCGTTTGTTTCATAAATCCAATTTTACGGGTTCATGGGGAGGGGTGAAATTATCAAATATAAATGAAAGAAAATGTCCTGACTGACTCACTCACTCATCATCGCCCAGCCAAAATTATTGAAGTTGGAAACATGAAATTTTGGGGATATGTTCGTTTTATGTCGAAAACGTCCACTAAGGAAAGAGTTTTGAATATTCAGGTTCTAAATAGGTGTTAAGGGGGGGTAAACGTGCATTTCATTGAATAACAATATCTCACGAGTGGTTTCATTTGGGGATTGATACTTGGCATATATACTAATCATTAAAAATAAGCTGACACATGTCTAATGGTTTTTCGATATTGTGTATATTATGAGGTGAAAGGGATGAAAAGTGGGGGTTGAAAGATTCCTAACGGATCGTGTATCTCTTAAACGACATAGGCGAGGAGTTTGAAACTCGGAGGAAATCAATCAGCTTAAAATAAATAAATAAATAAATAAATAAATAAATAAATAAATAAATAAATATATAAATAAATAAATAAATAAATAAATAAATAAATAAATAAATAAATAAAATAAATAAATAAATAAATAAAATAAATAGGTGTTCGACAATTTTTTCATAAATCCAATTTAAGGGGCCTATGGGGAGGGGTGAAATTCTGGAAGAAAAACGTCCCCTAAGGAAGGATTGTTGGATGTTCACTCTCATCGAACAACCAAAACTATTAATGTTAGAAGAATGATATTTTGAGGATGTGTTTGTCGTGTGTCGAAAACATCTACTAAGGAGAGATTTTTGGATATTCAGGTTCTAAAGGGGTGTTAACGGGGTTAAACCTGCATTTCATTGAATAACAATATGACACGACTATGACGCGAGCGAGGCGAGACTAAAAATGAGATGGTGTGTGTCTGTGTATTACTCAATCACGCAAGTACCACTGGTCCGATTTACATGAATTTTACATGGAAGTAGCAGATTTACCTGGTTAATATACAGGTTATTTTGATTTCAATACTTTGCACTAATTAAATATGGCGACCATTTTTGTGACGTCACTCTACCCTTTGGTTTTAAACTTTCATATTTCCATTTCAAATAAAAAAAGAACGCTATGAAATAGCAAAGTTTTGATGGCATGTACGAGGTTAAAAATTGCATTTTCTATCCGAAATGTATCTCCAACCGTTAGCGAGTAAAACCTAAATGTGTGCTATAAAACACGGTCAAGGCAGAGCGGTGTAGTTGGACAAAATGTTCCATCCTTAATCTCCCTCTGCGCAGCACCTCGCCTATCCCCTGTTTTAACTGTCACCTTCACATTTTAATTTATTTACGACCCGTAGCGAAGCACGGGTACTTCAGCTAGTACACTATAATTTTGCAATATAAACTTTTAATATCCAACGGGCCAGGTCCTTTAGGACATTTTAAATGATTCTCAGTTCAATAATCGGAACTGGTGGGTCCCATGTTATGGATTATAAAGTTCGCATAATTCACACGGGCGCCATCCTGAAATGGTACGGTTGATGACCTCACAGTGTGAGCACAGGACGCGTACCATACAGTATGAAGGTATCTTTTTACCAACTTTGGTAAAGATCCGATGATTAAAACTCAGCAATTCTTCAAGGTTTGTGCCGTGTCTTGTGTGGGGTTTCGCCTAGGACACCAAGCTGGCTCATCGGCGGGCTCTTGGTGTCCCCGCCCTGACCCCCACAGGAGTATCAAACTGCCCGATACCTCCCTTTATATAGAGTGCAACTGCACTCCTTGACTGCGAGATCCAAAAGCTCAAGCAGCCTCAACCTCCCTATGAAGGCTTCCAAAAAGATGGTATATTGGTTTTCACGGCCGGTGAATTAAAACTCAGCAATTCTTCTAGGTTTGTGCCGTGTGTTGTGTGGGGTTTCGCCTAGGACACCAAGCTGGCTCATCGGCGGGCTCTTGGTGTCCCCGCCCGGACCCCCACAGGAGTATCGAACTGTCCGGGCGGGGACACCAAGAGCCCGCCGATGAGCCAGCTTGGTGTCCTAGGCGAAACACCACAAAAGACACGGCACAAACCTAGAAGAATTGCTGAGTTTAATTCACCGGCCGTGAAAGCCAATATACCATCTTTTTGGAAGCCTTCAGAGGGAGGTTGAGGCTGCTTGAGCTTTTGGATCTCGCAGTCAAGGAGTGCAGTTGCACTCTATATAAAGGGAGGCATCGCGCTGTTCGATACTCCTGTAGGGGTCCGGGCGGGGACACCAAGAGCCCGCAAGACACGGCACAAACCTAGAAGAATTGCTGAGTTTTAATTTACCGGCCTTGAAAGCCAATGTACCATCATCCGATGATTAGTTTGGTCGTAATTTAATTTTAAGATTTGACCATTTGACTGGCTGCCATTAAGTTTTGGCAACGATGGTGGCAATATAAAACATGCTACTGAGGTGCCCCTTGCTAGTGCTACCTCTGTACCAAATTTGGTTCAATTAGGTGTCGTTATGTTTGAATTGATGGGGAGGGAGAGGAACAGACATACAGAGTACACACACACTCACTCACACAAACACAGACAGACACAAAAAGTTTTTACCCCATGTAGATCTCATAAGTCTACTTTCACTTTTTTCATAAATAGAAAGTAGGCTAAAATAGGCTTATGAGAACACCGTTTGTTGATGTGTGTGTATATGTATGTGTGTGTGTCCACCCCCTAACAAAATATTAACGCCTCGAGCGATTTCAATGAAACTCGGTGAGGTCATAGTACCATTTGGCCGACCCTGACCGTGCCCTTCAAATCTTTTTACGTCTCACCAATTCAACATGGCGACTGTGCGAAATATTTCACCAGCATTCTATATCTCCGAAACTTAGGTAATTATGTCACCCTGAAATTTTGTAAGGTGATAGAGGGCACTACTTGAAGAACATCTATGACACCTTCAAAAACCTCTTAACTACAAAACCAACATGGCGGCCAAGCGAAGTTGAAATATTTAAATAGACTTTTATCGCGATTTTGCTATCTGAACGCAGTGAAACTAGGTACAGCAATTTTTTATACACATTGTAATTCAGTGCCATATAATTTAGTTCAATTGTTTACGTAATTATAAGATGACGGCGATGCGAAATTTTAGAATTGCGTTTTTATTTCTTGTGTTTGAATGTTTTTTATTTATTAATCGTATGGCTTGTAGTGCCGGGAGTGTCCGAGGACATGTTCGGCTCGCCTGAGTCTGTAGCTGCTTTCAACGGACACCCTTAGAGTGAGCTACAAGTTCCGTTCAATTTCAAGTAGTTCCGACTTTCGCTACCAGATATCAATGATACCTAGTGGTGAACGTTGGAACTTTGATAGAGCGTTCCGACGAAATCTAACCTAACAAATTTAGCTTCTCACAAGTTAAGTCTGTGCAAGGATATTTTACACGTCATAAATTTATGACATGGGACCGCCGGCTTTACTTCACCTCCGAAGGAAGGCATACTGAAGAATTTTTAAGGCTCTAAAAAAATCAGATGACTTCGGCCGGGTTTGAACCCGCTATCTTGGGCACAGCAGTTCAGCATGCTACCAACTACGCCACCGAAGCCGCCTGTTTGAATAATGAACCTACGGAATAGTCGTCATCTAATATTTCATAATGGCTTACATGTATAAGAAACCAAAATGGCGACCATCTGAAACATATAGACGGTTCTCAATATCTATTAATCTGTGACAGCAATCAAACTGAAATATTGTAGGTTGATAGAATCTGTTGACATAAGTTCACCTATGGGCCTTTCAATAACCTGATGATCACAAATTTAACATGGCGGCGACGCGAAATATAAATATTTAAATGGACCTTTCTCGCGATTTAACCATCCGAGAGCAGTGAAACTTGGTACGGTAAATGCTTATACAAATTGTAATCCACTGGGGTATAATTTATTTCAATTGTTTTCATAATCACAAGATTGCGGCTGTGCGGTTTTTTTACAATTGGGTTGATGTTTTTTTTTTTCGAACTATACTCTGTGGTTGGGAAGCCATGAAATTCTTCTTAGTCCTGGGGATCATTTTCCTTGTATTTTTTCCTTGCAAAATGCATTGCTGTAGTTCGTATCTGTGTCTGTTCCTCATTATGTGACTCAGGTATTAAAAGTTACGGCGTTTAAAAATATACTATTGAAGCGAAGAAATGAGGTTAGGACGCTCAGCAATGAGTAAGACGACTAATGATGATGATTTTTTAGTTGTATTCATCCTTCGTAATACTTCCTGGTTGGTGATCTTATGAGCCCATGGTATCTTTAGAATCCTTGTGTATAAACCTAGTTCAAACCCGTTGGGTTTTGAAATGGTTTCTTCCTTCAAGGTCCATGTTACTACGCCATACAAATGTTCTGTGTGCGTATAGCATTTGAGGAGTTTTATTTTTATGGTGTGGATGTGGTTATGACTCTTGAAAATCGAGCCCATTGTTAAGAAGTCACTTTTAGCCTTGCCAATTCTACAACGACTGGTGAAAGATATTGAGTAAGTAAGAAAGTTTCGCATTGATGTCTTATAATTAAATTACATCAACCAAACCTAGAATCGGAAGTAAATCACACGAATTAATTTCATTCCACAGTAAAGCAGTTTTACTACCCAAATTTCCGTAAGTCATGAAAACAAATATGTCTTTAGAAAACAGGATTTTAGTTCAATAATATTCACATTTCCGTATATATTCATACAGTTGCACGAAAATAATATATTTACACTATTTTGTCATTTCGATACACCGTAAAATTAAATTCATATCAAATACTTCAGTTGAATGATTTACTAGAACTATCTTAATTTGTTCAATTGACTGTGCATTTTATCCGCAGTATTTCGCCTCAGGTGACACTGTGATGTGTTTGCGTTTTATTTCAACCATAATACATAAACGCCAGGGACATTGATTGCAGGTGCAAATGATTTACTGTTCCGCATTGTAGTGGTGAATAGACAAACCCAGCAGGAGTGCCGTTAGCGACCTCAATGGGATGGTGGCATAGGATAAAACAATTTAAAACCCATTCCAAGATGATCTGGATAGTTAGCCTGAAGAATGCTGTAAAGAACCGATGTAGATGAGGGGATTGAATAGTTATTAAGTTTAGTCAAGGGAACTGAGAAAATGCTAAGAGTTATTTGATGGAGCCCTTTCTGATGGAAGATCTTCCTACAGAGAGCTGATGACAGAAAACCTGAAGAAGAGAAGTGGAGTCAAAGAGGACTTCTATACAACAAGCACCATGATAGACACGATCTGTACAGGGCTGAAGCAAACAGTGAGGAACGTCTTAACGAGGCTGGCCATGTACAACTTCCACCATAAAGTGTGTTCCATAAACAATTTTCATGTAGTGATGGATAAGCGTATTTGTAAAGTCTTTGAACTGAAATGTAACAAATAGCATGTGCTGAACTGCAAGAAATGCTCAATAACAGTGACAGAACTTAGTGCTGAACGGTAGGTCATTTGAAACTCTGCAGTTGTAATATCATTCTAATTAGCTATTTAGCTGCATTACATATATTATTTGATAATGATATTAATAAAGATTAACAAAACATAATTCAATATATTTAATACAAAACAAGATGTTCAGTAAAGAACATTTAGCCCACTTTCTCCTAAATGCATGGGTATAGTTATTACTCATTTTTCTATTCAAGGAGTATAATTGAATGTTGGTTGTAGCAGCTTGTTGAAATACAACGTGCTATGATTGAATCCTTACCTAAAATATGGACTAGCGAGCGAACAATTGTCTCCATTTTGAACCAACGTGACGGCACGGCCCAGCAGGATATGGCACGGTCGGCCTGAACTGTTAGTCACTGCTATGGTATAATAATTCTAATATAAGATTTTAATATCCTACGGGTCACCTCCTTGAGGACAGTATAAACCACCCTCTGTACGATAAACGGCTTTGGTGAGGCTGGGCCTAGTTGAATGGTAAGTAACGGTTGGGCTATAATACTTGCATGATTCATACGTCCGCCATATTGAAACTACTTGGCTGATGACCTTGTAATTTGGTCAAAGACGCTTCCCACATAAAGGTATGTTGTTGTAAAATTTGGTAGAGATCAGATGATTAGGTTAGTCGTAATTTTATTTAAGCTTTGAATATTTGGATGGCCGCCATTACGTTTCCGTCAAGATGGCCGCGATGTGAAACATGACACTGAGGAGTCCTTTGCTAGTGCTGCTCTGTACCAAATTTCGTTCAATTCGGTTTCGTCGTATTGGAGTTGATGGCGGGTGTGGCAGATATACACACTCATACATAGACAGCCTGAAAACTTTTGGTCCGTGTAGATCTCATAAGTCTGCTTTTTTTTTTTCAAAAATCGAAAGTAGGCTAACTGTGCCAAAGATCACAATTGACCATCACATTTACTAAAAACTGATACAAGTCATAACAGACCCAGGTGCATTTTAGCCTACTTTTCACATTTTGCAAAAATGAGGAAAAGGTAGACTTATGAGATCGATCCGGGCAAATGTATGTCTGTCTGTCTGTCTGGCTGGCTGGCTGTGTGTGTGTGTGTGTGTCCCTCCCCTATCAACTCCTAAACGGCTGCAGCAATTGAAACAAAATTTGGTAGGAGTAAAGATCTATACCAAAATATCTCAATGCAGTATTTGAAAATGATATCAGTGCCACCAACTGCTGAAAATCGCAATTGAAATTTGAGCTCCATGTTGGATATCTTGGAAGTTATGAATGGGAGCTATTTCAAAATTGGCACACGTATAGATAATAATATTTCAGTTTAATTTCCAGGAGCCCATACATGGCAGTGTTGCTAAAATGATTATATGCCTGCTGATATGTCCAATTTTTAAATGCACATAACTTCTATACTATCAATTGGAATTCAACCAAATTTCGTATGTGCTATGTGTACCTAAACAGATATGATATGACTATGTGTATTATTAAGAGCCACCAGGGCTGCCAACTGTTACTAAATGCTGTCTCTATTTTAGTTACCATAATACCAATATATCAGAAAGTATGCAAGCCAATAGCTCCAAACATTCCACACGTATAGTACCTGGCATTCTAGATTAATTTGGAGTAACTAATGTACGACAGTGCTGCCAACATGATTCTAAGCCTGCTGATAGGTCCAATTTTAAAATGCATGTAACTTCTATACTAACTAATGGATTTCATTCAATATTGGCACAACAATAGATCATATTATTCAGATTATTTCTGACCAATACATGCATGACATTGTGACCAACATGATCTTACACGCGCTGTTATATCCAATGTTTAGCTGCATGTAACGTCCATGCTATCCATTGGACTTCAACCAAATTTTGTATTCAGTACCTTAAGAGATGGAACTAAGAATATATTCAGTCACCAGGGCTGCCAACTGTAGTGCTCTATTAGGCTACGTTACGTCAGGTGTACAGTATTTCGAACTAATTCGAAATTTCAATATTACCAACTTAATTTCGTCATTATTCTAGATAGATCCATATAATCGTAGATTAATCATTGTCATGAATCTTACATTTTAAGAAAAGTAGGCTCTTTAGTTCGTCACGGAACTTTTTGTTTAAAAAGTGTTTTCTTATTAATTACATTTTTGTACACATTTTTAGCCTACTTCCGTTTTTTTTGCAAAATATGAAAGTAGACTTATGAGATGTTGATGTTTACACACAATACCAGTTTACCACGTCTCGTGTTGTTGTTCCCGGGTTTAGGACAGCAGTATGCTTCCAAGCGGTGTTGCCGAATGTGACGTAATTTCCTTCTATTTTCTTATAGACCACGCACTATTTCTTATATATAACAAGTAGTTCCGTGAATAAATAAACAGTCTATTATCATATATCCTAGTTATGTTAATTGCCTCTATCAAAATACAAAATTTCAGTGTTACTGCTGTAATATATTCGTAGATAATGAGAACCGTCTAAATAATTCAGATGGTCGCCATGTTGGACTTTTATATATGTAGGTCATAGAGTTATGTACTATTAGATGAAGATTATTGCGTAGGTTTTTATTCAAACTTCAATTGCATGACAAGGTCACAAGAAATAAACATTTATTTTTTAAATTTTGCACAGCCACCATCTTGTGGTTATGAAGATAATTGAAATAAATTAGATGTCTTTGGATTAAAATGTGCATAAGCATTCACCGTACCACGTTTCACTGCACTCAGAAGGTTAAATCGCGAGAATTGTCCATTTAAATATGTATATTTCGCGTCGCCGCCATGTTGGATTTGTGCTCATCGGGTTATTGAAAGTCTCATAGGTGAACTTATGTTCATAGCCTCTATGAACATAAAGAATTCAGTTTGATTGCTGTTATAAATTCCTAGATATTGAAAACCATATAAATATTTCAGTTGGTCGCCATGTTGGATTGTTACACTGTATGTATAGGCCATAGAGGTATGTACCATTAAAAGAAAATTATTGCATAGGTTCTTTATTCAACATTCACTTCGATAGCATGATTACGACACAAGAAATAAAACCATAATTTTAAAATTTCGAACATCCGCTATCTTGAAGTTATGTAAACAATTGAACTAAATTAGATGCCAATGCATTACAATTTGTAGAAACATTTACTGTACCATATTTCACTACGCTCAGATGGTTAAATTGCGAGAAATGTCTATTAAAATATCTCAATTTCGCTTGGCCTCCATATTCGTTTTCAACTTTACAGGTTTTTGAAAATTACATATATGAACTTGTAATAATGCCGTTTATCACCGTAAACAATTTCAGGGATATATCAGTAATAGTTTCGGAGATATAGAATTCCGGTGAATTATTTCGCACAGCCTCCATCTTGAGGTTATGTAAACAATTGAACTAAATTGGATGCCAGTGCATTACAATGTGTATAAACATTTGCTGTACCATGTTTCATTGCGTTTAGATGGTCAAATCGCGAGAAAAGTCTATTTAAATGTTTCAAATTTGCTTGGCCGCCATATTCGTGTTATAGTTAACAGGTTTTTGAAAGTATCATAGGTGAACTTCTAGTAGTGCCCTTTATGGCCGTACAACACATCAGGGTTATATCGGTAATAGTTTCAGAGATATATGTTGAATGCCGGTGAAATATTTTGCACAGCCGCCATGTTGGATTGGTGATACGTAATACAATTTGAAGGGCACGGTCGGGGTCTGCCAAAATTGTGTTGTGACCTTACCGAGTTTCATTGAAATCTCTCCAACCATTTACAAGTTATTAGGAGGGACACACATACACGGACAAAAGGTGATCTCATAAGCCTATTTTTTAGCCTACTTCCGATTTTTTCAAAAAATGAAAGTAGACTTAAGAGACCTACACAGGGCCAAAAATTGTGTGTCTGTCTGTTTGTGTATGTGTGTGTACTCTGTAAGTCTGTCCCCCCTCTCAAATCGAAATGGTGAATCTGAATTGAACGATATTTGGTATATCTAGCAAAGGGTACCTCAGTGTCATGTTTTATATCGCCACCATCTTTACCAAAACTCAATTGCGGCCACTCATATGTTCAAAACGTAAAATCAGATAACGACTAAACTGATCATCCGATATCTACCAAATTTAGTAACAACATACCTTCATATGGGATGCGCCTTATGCCTAAACTACAAGGTCATCAGCCGTACCAATTCAGGATGGCGGCCGTGTAAATCATGCAAACTTTATAATCCATAAAATGGGACCTACCAGTTCTGATTATCGAACCGAGAATCGTTTTGAACTGTTCTAAAGGACGTGGCCCATTCGAAATTTAAAGTTTATATTGTAATATTATAGTGCAGAAGTGACTTTAAAAAGCTGAGCCGTCTCAGTTACAAAACAAGATGGCAGCTGATATCTTGTGCCTAACCTAGATTTCACTAGTTAGAGTATTGCATGCAATATTTCCTACTGATAGAAATAATTTAAAGTTTGTATGAAATGCTTTATATATAAAAAGTACGCTCCACTGAAGAAATCGTTTAGTCTAAATCATTATTTGATAAAATGTTGTATGTAAATAAATTTATATCGTCGAATATTTGGTTGACATGTTTAGCTACGTGGTAAAGCGTTAGCCTTTCACCCGTATGACTGGGGTTCTAATCCTACCAGAGTTGTCTCTTTTCCTAGTTTTTATTCATATTTATTGTTTTGTTATACTCAGACGTTTTAAAAGTAAGCGTTATATTGTGCATATTACAATGGAAAATATATATTTAATTAGAACAAAATTATCCAGCGGATCTGCACGAGACTTCTAACAGCAACCAGGTGAACTATCAGGGCCAACTGATTGCGCACCGGCCCACAGATTACCTTCCAGCTTAAATTGAAAAGTTTCTTTTTATGGCCGCTAGAATTAAAAGCAAAGCCAACTCCATACAGGCCATGGAGGCCCTGGGAGTAGTGGAAGGTAGAGGCTTCGACTCTTTGTGACATCGGCACTAGATGGGATGGAGTTGTCAGCTCCACGCCCGGCCGTCTTCGCTCCCAGAAATTACCCTGGTACTCATTTCTGGTGTAGGCTGAGTGAACCCCAGGGCTATTTGCGTTTCCGAAAGTGGAAGTTTTGTTTCTAAAATCCACTACCTGGGTGGGGATCGAACCTGCTAATTTACAGTTAGAAGCCTAGTGCCTCTACCGACTGCGCCACGCAGCCCCCTCCACTAGAATGTACTCTCCCTATTAGGATTATCATATCCGCCAGATGTCATGACCGTTCTACGTGGGACTCCACTGGTTGGCATTCTATACGTATTGAATTTGAAGAATGAAAAGTTGATAATACGATACATCTTTATTTTAAAGCGTTTATGTTCGACGGTGTCGAAATGTAACTATTATACGTCAGAAAACTATATCATAATGATGGTCATTATAGTACTGTTGTTCATTATGAGACAGTTTCTCCAGCCAATCAGAGCTCATTCATTGACTAAGGATACCTTCGCGCATGCGCTCAAAATCCAACATGTCTATATAAATTATCGACATGGAAAGTGCACCGTCCTATGTTCGCGTAAATAAACTGGTGAATATGAGCCAAGAAATAGCACTGTACCTTAATATCCCGAACGACAATTTCTACACAGCGCATTGCATTCAAACGACTTCGGTGACAGTTTGACTGAATGCTAGTGATCATCGGCAGGCTGTAAACATAATATGACATTGCCAAGCACACAGAGCGCTTGCGTCGGTCGGTCAGAGAACTTGGAAAACAGAGATATCAAACCCAGCGCTTGCACTCCGATCACAAAATTCAAGTGACTGAATCTCAACAGATATTTATGAATATTTATGTTACAACATATAATAATGTTATAATTATCGTCGAACATAAACAGTCGTATGCAACTCGCATAATAGTAATTAATGCACTCGTATGGAAATCATAAAACTCGCTTACGCTCGTTTTATAAACATACTCGTTTCTTAATTATTGCCATTATGGGCTCGTTGCATGATGTACTATTGTAACAGCCATTTTGTGTTATTTGAAAATGTTATTTGAACTAAAGACAAACCGATCTCACACGATCATAGTACCTGTACTCTATCTGTTGGTGCTAATTCATGATATTAATTACGGTAATACTTTTATTACAGCCAAATAGTGATCAAAAATAAGGAATGAACATGTACACTAAAACTGCGCTCTGGGGATTTGAATTGCATTTTCTTTGATTGTATGTTTCATTTACTACAAAGTTCTAAGTGGTAGCGTTCACATGCTTGTCCACATAGTCAGCATACATGTGGTGATGGAAAGATTTTTAATGCAAATAAGGTGGTGAAAACCTTGAACAGCCAAACGTGTAAACACATGCCTCAACTCAAAGTTGGATGTTGCCCACGTTCGGTCGATTTTGTCTCCAGTTCCATAAAATTCTTGAGATATGTCTTCTCTTTCTTTCTTTCTTCAATGATGGTAGTAGCCTAGTTTTTCCGAGGTTCTGGTCTTTGGTAGAGGTAAATAGTTTCTAAGGTCTTCAACCAAAAAATGATTCTATTATACTTTTTGATAAAGACAAAGAGTGATAACTGTACTCATACATTTAGGAGAAAGTAGCCTATATGTTCTTGACTGAACATCATGCTTCATAAATGACAATATTTTAAAAATAATGATACCAGTATCTACTAATACAGATATTCGCAGATGGCATTTGGAATGAAGAATGTGGGAATACAGAACAAATGTAAATAATGTTTCGTGCATCCATGCACAACTCTATTTATACAGTAATGTAGGATAGCACAAAACAAATTAGATTACACTGGCTTCTCTATCCCTTCCTCCCGAGTGCTTCTTTCAATCAGACAGTTTATTGAAAGGTCAGGCAGGAATCGCAGAACACAAGAGAACATCAATATAATCCCGAGTTACATTGAATGAATGGCTTGTTTTGTTCGACTGTGAGAGCGATTTTATAGCTGATTGGAATACTAAAGAGTTATATATTTTTATCAGCAAGGTAAAACTGTGTATTATATATTTTAAATATCAAACCAACGCAACGCCGGCGATGCTATATAAAAAGTTTAAATAAAAGTACTTCCATAAAAACATAAATCTCATACGTTCATATATTGTGGCAATATTATTATTATTATTATTATTATTGACTGACAGCGGTAGCTTTCCCAATTTTCAACTCTAGGCGAGTGCTGGGACGGTACCTTCTGACACACCTTGGCCGCCACCTTTCACATCCTTGTCATGATTCATTCATCTTCATGCATTTCATCTCTCATTAACTCCTGTCATGAGTTTGGCGTCAGGAAGGTCTTCCGGCCGTTAAAGAACCGCCACTTAAAATTCCGTCGCATCTCATCCCCAACCCAGTTGGAAATAAACGGGAATAATAAGGGGTAGACATACAATACAATTATTATTATTTGAGATTAAGGCTTCACGGCCCGGAATGCTATTAGTATTAAAACTCATCAATTTTTCTAGGTTTGTGCCGTGTTTTGTGTGGGGTTTCGCCTAGGACACCAAGCTGGCTCATCAGCGGGCTCTTGGTGTCCCCACCCGGACCCTCACAGGAGTAGCGAACTGCGCGCTACCTCTCTTTTATGAAGCACACCTGCACCTCTTTACTGCGAGAACTAAAAGCTCAATCAGCCATAGCCTCCGAATGAAGGCTTTCAAAAAGACGGTATATTGATCCGTGAATTAAAACTCAAAAATATTTCTAGGTTTGTGCCGTGTCTTGTGTGGGGTTTCGCCTAGGACACCAACCTGGCAATCAGCGGGCTCTTGGTGTCCCCGCCCGGACCCTCACAGGATTAGCGAACTGCGCGCTACCTCCCTTTTATGAGGCGCACCTGCGCCTCTTTACTGCGAGAACTAAAAGCTTAATCAGCCATAACCTCCGAATGAAGGCTTTCAAAAAGACGGTATATTGACCCGTGAATTAAACCTCAACAATATTTCTAGGTTTGTGCCGTGTCTTGTGTGGGGTTTTGCCTAGGACACCAACATGGCAATCAGCGAGGTCTTGGTGTCCCCGCCCGGACCCTCACAGGAGTAGCGAACTGCACGCTACCTCCCTTATTATGAAGCGCGCCTGCACCTCTTCACTGCGAGAACTAAAAGCTCAATCAGCCATAGCCTCTGTATGAAGGCTTTCAAAAAGACGGTTTATTGGTTTTCACGGCCAGTGAATTAAAACTCAGTAATCTTTCTAGGTTTGTGCCGTGTCTTGTGTGGGGTTTCGCCTAGGACACCAACCTGGCAATAAGCGGGCTCTTGGTGTCCTGCCCGGACCCTCACAGGAGCAGCGAACTGCGCGCTACCTCCCTTTTATGAAGCGCACCAGCGCCTCTTTACTGCGAGAACTAAAACTCAATCAGCCATAGCCTCCGTATGAAGGCTTTCAAAAAGACGGTATATTGGTTTTCACGGCCAGTGAATTAAAACTCAGCAATATTTCTAGGTTTGTTCCGTGTCTTGTGTGGGGTTTCGCATAGGGCAGTGTGGTCCAACCCACGGCCCTCGGGCCCTTGACCCTTGCCCTTCTTACTGCCCTTCACTCTACGACAGTTATAATCCATGGCGTGCCTACTTTAATTTTCACTTTCATTCAGTAATGTTACGAAGGAGCCAGGTGGGGAAGAAAAGATCCCAAAAAATACGCCAGTAATCAGAATGTCTTTCCTCGAATACGTACGGCACGAGAAGCTGCCCCGTCTCCAGGCGACAACTGGTTGGCTGCCAGTGATTGGCTGCCGATAAGTTCACGATGGTTCGTGCGCTGCGGCGGATTTCCCTATAAAAGGTAGCGCAGGGCTGTTCGGAGAGGTTGTATTTGACGAGAGAGGTTGTTCGAGAGATATAGTACGACGAGAGCTTGTTGTCATCGTTGTTGCGAGAGCGGTACCCAATATGGTGGGTCTTAATAAACGGCGTGTTGAAGAGGAGAAACGACAATTTCAGTCAAAGTGGCAGGAAAGTTACTTTTTGTTGAACATAATGGAAAACCGCAGTGTGTTATCTGTTCTCAAGTCTTAGGTGTTTCGAAGGAGTATAACGTGAATAGACACTATACCAGCTTGCATAAATCAAAATACGATCAATACCAAGAAAGTGCTAGAATTTGTGTGTTGAATGGTTTGAAGCTGAAACTAACAAGACAGAAGAATATATTTCAGCAACCATCAAACACTGCCGGTTTAAGGGCAACTTTTTTTTAGCGTATGAATTTGTTAGTGCCGGGAGTGGCTCGCCAGTTCTGTAGCTGCTTCGAGACGGACACCCAATGGGTAAGCTACGAGTACCGTTGGGGAGGAAAGTTGGAATGTAAGGACCAGGAGTTGGAAGGTAGCGGCTGTGGCCTATAGTTAGGGACCAACCCCGGCATTTGCCTGGAAGGAATACGGGAAACCACAGAAAACCATATTTAAGGCTGCCGGTGGGGGGATTCGAACCTCCTCGCCTACCGGATGTGAGCGACTGCCAGCAGTCATGCCGTAACGACCACGGCTAACTCACCCGGTAAGGCATCTCATGAGGTAATGTTTAGAGCTAGCTATAAGTAAAAAGTATTTTAGGAAAGGTGAGCTCATTAAGAGATGTTCAGTAAAAATGGCATCTTCATTTAGAGATAATAGGATGGCTAAAAATTATGAAAGAGTTTCCTTGTCTCATCAGACAGTTAGTAGAAGAATTAATGATATGGCTGGTGAAGTTTCAGGTTCTCTCAAGAGCATTTTGGAAAAAAATGATAATTTTTTCTCTAGCTGTAGATGAGAGCTGACATCGGCCAGCTCCTTATCTTTGTCAGAACAAGAAACGAAGAATTTGAAATTCATGAAGAACTTTTGGAATTAAGATAATTAGAAACCAGGAAAAAAAGGTATTGACATATTCAACGCACTGGATGATATCGTTTCTAAATATGGGTTTTTGTGAAGTGCTCTGGCATTGCAACAGATGGAGCTAAAGCAATGGTTGGTCTTAACATTGGTTTAGTAGGACTGTGTAAAGAAACAGGATTGAATTTTTTGATTTTCCACTGCATAATCCACCAGGAGGCTCTCTGTGGAAAAATTATAAGGCTCTGTGAGACGATGAATACTGTTGTAAATAGCCTACTGTAAATTTAAAAGGGGGAGGCAATAAAGCCTGTAGACACAGAGCATTTATTGCATTCATGAACAATTTGGAAGCTGAGTATGGTGACATTTCATTGTACTGGGAAGTGCGTTGGCTAAGTGCTGGAAATTGCTTGGAACATTTTTTTGGGTTGAGGAATGAAATTCTTACTTTTCTCAAAAATGAAAACATCGGGCATGAGTATCAAAAAAAACTCGAAGAAAACCAGTTTTTAAATAATCTTGCTTTTCTGACAGATTTAACATCCCATATAAAAGCTTTAGACCTGAAACTACAATGTAGAAAATAAAATATCTCCCAGCTTTATGGACTTAATATTGAGGGCTTCCGCAAAAAACTTGATGTAATGCAAATTGCATTGAAGGCAAATAATATGGCACACTTCCCATCTTGTCAACAGTTGAAAGAAGGAAATGTGATCTAAATTTTAGTATGTTTCATGAAATAATAATAGATATCAAGAAAGAGTTCCAGAACAGATTCCTGGATTTTAACTCCCTAAAACCCAAACTTGCACTGTTCAACAACCCCATGGATATTGAAGTGAGTGAGGTGCCCTGCGACCTTCAAATGGAAATTTGTGATCCTCAGGCAGACCAATTCTACCAGACTAAAAAGTGTGATGTCCCTGAAAACTTCTGTAAACTGAATTCTAAAGAACGTTTTCCTAAACTGCTTAAATTCTCTCTACAAGTGTTATCGCTGTTTGGCAGTACATATGCGTCCGAAAGTGCTTTTTCTGTTCTCAAACGTATTAAATAAAAAACGAGAAATCGAATTGGAAGTGCTTCACTCGAATCAAGCCTGAGACTTTGCCTTGTTGAACTTAACAGTGGACATTGATACACTTGTATCAGGAAAGCAGTGCCAATCATCACAATGATCTCTTGACTGTAAAATGAAGTGGTATACAAAAGTTTGGTGCTTTTCAGTCGGTCAACACGAATGTACCCAATAGAGCTGGGTTATGCCCCAATCATGAAATAAATTACATGAGATGAATAAATGCACTAGGATGACCAGTTTCGATCGTCAAGCGATCATCATCAGATCCATTACACATAGGCTATAACTTCTATGTTTGAGAATACAGGTGAAAAATATATACAATATGTACTATTATTTAGTTGCAGTGTTGGTAATGCAACTGGCGGTGTATGCTAAATGTAGTATATCTAATGTTAGGTGAACTTCTAAAATGGTGATAAAAATCCGGAATTTGTCTGTTTGGGGTGATTATATGGTTATACAAAATCAACTATGGTTGTACTGTAATAATACAGGCTGATACTTATCCGGTTGTCTCCCTAATCACCCCAAACAGACAAATTCCGGATTTTTATCACCATTTTAGAAGTTTACCTAACATTAGATATACTACATTTAGCATACACCGACAGTTGCATTACCAGCACTGCAACTAAATAATTGTACATATTGTATATATTTTTCACCTGTATTCTCAAACATAGATGTTATAACTTAAGTGTAATGGATCTGATGATGATCGCTTGACGATCGAAACTGGTCATCCTAGTGTATTTATTAATCACATGTAATTTATTTCAGGATTAGGGCATAACCCAGCCCTATTTGGGTACATTCGTGTTGACCGACTAAAAAGCCCTAAACTTTTGTTTACTTCGGCAACACTGAAAAATGGCTTCAGTATATTAAACTAGTAATATTAAACTTCTTTTAATATGAATTTTAATAAAAGTTTTTGAGTAAAATATGTGATACGTTTTCTTTCTGGAATGTCTCTGGCCCTCACATTCCTATACTAAAGTTTGATTGGCCCTCGGCTAACTACAGGTTGGACCACCCTGGCCTAGGACACCAACCTGGCAATCAGCGGGCTCTTGGTGTCCCCGCCCGGACCCTCACAAGAGTAGCAAACTGAGCGCTTCCTCCCTTTTTATGAAGCGCACCCGCGCCTCTTTACTGCGAGAACTAAAAGCTCAATCAGCCATAACTTCCGTATGAAGGCTTTCAGAAAGACGGTATATTGGCTTTCACGGCCAGTGAATTAAAACTCAGCAATATTTCTAGGTTTGTGCTGTGTCTTGTGTGGGGTTTCGCCTAGGACACCAAGCTGGCTCATCAGCGGGCTCTTGGTGTACCCGCCCGGACCCCCACAGGAGTAGCAAACTGAGCGCTTCCTCCCTTTCTATGAAGCGCACCCGCGCCTCTTTACTGCGAGAACTAAAAGCTCAATCAGCCATAACCTCCGTATGAAGGCTTTCAAAAATACGGTATATTGGCTTTCACGGCCAGTGTCCGGGCGGGACACCAAGAGCCCGCCGATGAGCCAGCTTGGTGTCCTAGGAGAAACCCCACACAAGACACGGCACAAACGTAGAAAAATGGCTGAGTTTTAATTCACCGGCCGTGAAAGCCAATACTCTACTGTTAATATTATTCATATTTTTGGGATTATGCCGTGTGAAGATAAAAATAAATAAGTAGTTCCGTGAAGAACTATACAGCCTATTTTCATATATCCTACTTATGTTAATTGCCACTATCAAAATACAAAATTTCAGTTTGATTGCTGTACTGTAATAGATTCGTAGATATTCAGAACCGACTAAATATTTCAGATGGTCGCCATGTTGGACTTTGCATATGTAGGTCCTAGAGTTATGTACTGTTACATGAAGATTATTGTGTACGTGTACCATTCAAACTTGAATCGCATGATTAGGACACAAGAAGTAACAAGGAGATTTTAAAATTTCGCACAGCTGCCATCTTGTGGGTATGGAAACAATTGAAATAAATTAGATGGCAGTGGATTAACATCCGTATAAGGATTTACTGTACCACGTTTAACTGCACTCGGATGGTTAAATTTCGAGAAACGTCCATGTGAATATTTATAATTCGCGTCGCCGCCATGTTGGATTTATGATCACCAGGTTATTGAAAGTCCTATAGATGAACTTATGTTCATAGCCCCTATTAACATACAAATATTCAGTTTGATTGCTATAATGGATTCGTAGATATTCAGAGCCGTCTAAATATTTCGGATGGTCGCCATGTTGGATTGTTAAATGTATTGGCCATAGAGTCATGTACCATTAAAGGAAAATTATTGCGTAGGATTATTATTCAAACTTTCACTTCGATCGCATGATTACGACACAAGAAATAAAAACTTAATTTTAAAATTCACACAGCCGCCATCTTGAGGTTATGTAAACAATTGAAATAAATTAGATACCAGTGCATTACAATGTGTATAAACATATCCTGTACCAGATTTCATTGCGTTTGGAACATTAAATCGCGAGAAAGGTCTATTTAAATTTTCAAATTCGCTTGGCCGCCATGTTCATTTTGTAGTTAACCGGTTTTTGAAAATCTTATAGATGAACTTCCAATAGTGCCCTTTATCTCCGTACAAAATTTCAGGGTGATACCGCTAATAGTTTCAGAGATATAGAATGCCGGCGAAATAATTCGCACAGCCGCCATTTTGTGGTTAAGTAAACAATTGAACGAAGTTAGATGTCGGTGCATTACAATGTGTATAAACATATAGTGTACCAAGTTGTATTGCGTTTGGTTGGTTAAATCGCGAGAAACGTCTATTTAAACGTCGCAAATTCGCTTGGCCGCCATGTTGGTTGTGTAGTTACCAGATTTTCAAGAGTCACATAGGTAAACGTCTAGTAGTTCCCTTTATCACCGTAAATTTTTCCAGGGTGATATCGGTAAAAGTTTCGGAGATATTGAATGCTGGTGTAATATTTCGCACAGCCGCCATGTTGGATTGGCGAGACGTAACAAAATTCGAAGGGCACGGTCGGGGTCGCCCAGAATAGTGCTATGACCTTACCGAATTTCATTGAAATCACTCCAGCCGTTTAGAATTTATTAGGGGGACACACACACACACCTCTCTCTCACACACACACACACACGCACACACACACACGGACAAAAGGTGATCTCATAAGCCTAGCTTTTTCAAAATTGAAAATAGGCTAAAAAATCCTATACGGTTCGTGAGGGACCTTGCCTCCTTTCTCAATATAATTAAAACAATTTAAATTCTATTGAAGAAGTAGGCAATGTTCCTCACGAAACGGATTTTTAATTATTTTCACACGGCATAATTCCAAAAATATGACTAATATTATTATTATTATTATTATTATTAACATAAAGTTGAAAAAGGGAATTCAGCCTATAGGCTGGTTTACTTCTGTGGAAAAGTTCCTGAGTCAGAGTTTATTCTGGGTAAGGGGGTCAGAATTCATCCCACCCTTCCTTCGCATCCACTGTATGTGAATTCTTTGAAGCCATGTATGCGTGTTGACCGGCTGAAAAGTATAAATTCATAGTCCTATCCCCAAACCAATAGCACGTATGCCCGGTACTGTTCACCCACGTACCGACGGCATCCAACGTTAGATTAACGTAGACAAGGCATTTAAAAATATTAGATAGTCCTACGGTGCAAAGTATTTATGATGCGCCTTTGTTTGCGACAAATCTTGGAAGTCAACTAGTCTAGACTGACGTTTGTATGCATTTATTTACCGGCCATGGTGACAGGTTTTCGTGGTTTCCCATTTTCATCACCAGCCAAATGCCGGGACGGTTCCTTTTTACAGGTCCAAGGTTGGCTTCCTTCCAAAATCCCTCCCCTGGCCCTTCCTTCCCAAATAAGATCCAATATATCGATCTAAATAAATATTTAACAAGTGTAGGAGAGACTTGGCTAAATCCACAATATTAAGGGGTTGATGTTAAACATGATAAATTAAGGGAGACAGTTTCAAAGAAGAGCACGTAGAAATTAAATTACTACATACTTTTGATATAAATTCAGTTCTTAAAATTTCATCTGACATGGGATGTTTAAATCATGTATTATAATAAGTGCTACAGGGCTAAATACACGATACCTTGTCTAAATACGCAATATAATCTCTAAGAATATGCTTCTTTAGTACCACTGCTCCATAAATGCATGAACTAAATACACGAGAATTATTTATAAATACTTAATAACAATAATAATAATAATAATAATAATAATAATAATAACCTCTGGCACTACAGCCCGTGATGGGCCTAGGTCTACCAAGCGACCGCTGCCCAGCCATTTGGCTTGCAGATATTAGGGTGACGCGTGATCAGCGCATCAGGTCCCCTCGGCCGTTAATCTTGGTTTTCGTGATCGGGGCGCTGCCTCACTACCTTCGCTGAGCTACTCAATTGTCCTCACGAGGTTGAGTGCACACCTTTCCAGCCCACACGTTAGTTTCTAAAATCCCTGACGGAGCCGGGTGAGAGGCAGACGCACTACCCCTACGCCACGAGGCCGGCAATTTATAAATACTTCACAAACAAAATACATCACAGGTTTTCACCATTTTACCACCAGGTGGTAGCAATCGTCATTTCGGAAATCATAGCCGAGGGAAGTTAAATAGTTGACTCAGCACAACTGGTGAGTTGTGGGCACTGGGGTATATCTACAGAAGTATATTTGAAATACTGCGGAATTAGTAAAGTCTCCCCTATAGGCTAACTGTACGTATTCTTTATTGTCAGACAGATATAAATCCACATGTGACAATATAAAACTAAAAGAAACATCCAAACAGCGGCTTCGGTGGCGTAGTCGGTAACATGCTGAGCTTCTATGCCCAAGATAGCGGGTTCAAACCCGGCCGAAGCCGTCGGATTTTTTAAGACGTTAAAAATCCCTCAGTATGCCTTCCTTCGGAGGGGAAGTAAAGCCGGCGGTCCCATGTCATAGATTTATGGCATGTTAAAGAACCTTCCACTAATTACACCTGTGTGAAGCAAAATTGGATAGGTTAAGAATGTAAACAACGCTCTTAGATTTCTACGTTCGTTGCCAAGAGCCGACTGCGGTGGCGTCTAGTAGCTAAGTTCTGAACTTGGCCTAGTAGTCGTTGACAGTGGCGCTTGGTGGCAAAAGTAGGAACTATTTGAAAAATTCTAAGTTGCAGTACTTAAATTAAAAAACAGATAACACACACTAATACAGTCATCACAATTAACACCGGTTATCAGACAGATTCTACACACACCCAAAGTACACGGGGCTACATGACCGCGTTGTCGCAGCCCCTAAACTTAAGAACCAACCAACCAAACATCCAAACGCCTGTTGTATCATTTTAAACCCAAAGGACGAAACAATGTTATTCCATGCCCACTTTTGTCTCATAACATAATCCACCTAAACCACGTACGCCCGTGGTGGTCTTTTAAAGTTTCATTCCGGTGCCTTTCATCTCAGTTCTGGCCATTAACTCGGTGTCGTAGGAGGTTGAAGGACATGCTATTAAAAAGTTCTCGTCGCGTACTGTGCAGTTACTGCAAATCACATAACCATAAAGAAGATTATCAATAATTAATTTCTTCAATCATTAACTAACGGTAGGGCTTGAGCCAATCAATACTTTTTAAACATTAAACCAGGCACTAGGTTCGCAGGTAAATTCCGTAAATCATCAGCCTTATTTTCACTATTATTATATGATACATAATAATAAGTTACATTATGCAACGAGCCTATAATGGCAATAATTAAGACCCAAGTATGTTTATAAAATGAGTGAAGCGAGTTTTATAATTTCCATACGAGTGTCTTAATTACCATTATAGGCGAGTTGCATGAGACTGTTTATGTTCGACGATAATTATAACTACTTTATGTTCGAAAATACATATTCATCAATATCTGTCGAGATTAAGCCAGTTTTATTTACTGAACAGAGCGCATGGGATGCAGAGAATACCTTGTATTTGACCGTGGCCTCATCGATTACTCCACTATTACACTCGCCACGCAGTGCAATTTAAATTAGGGGGGCGTGGAACTCGGCGCAGATGCTATTATATCCTTACCTAATTGGTTACACAACTGTTTCTTGAGCTCTGATTGGTGGGAGAAACTGTCCCATAATGAAAACTTTTAATATAATGAGCCTCATTATGGTACAGTTTTCTGACATATAATATTCACATTTCGTAATGGTAGAACGTAAAGTAAACGCACTAAGATGTATTTATTTACCTTTACTCTAAAAACGTTCAATATTATAGCAAAATAATATTACATTAATGCGTTTGATCTTGGTAGTTGCCCATTCCCGTTTGTAGGAAAGCTTCAACATTAAAGGGTATGAAAATCTACTAATCTACACTATCTATTTTCTCACTTAAGGGATTCAATTATTTGGATGGCTGCGTAGCTCAGCGGTAAAGTTCTCGCTTCCTGGGCCCAAGATTTCAGGATCGAATCATGGCTCAGCCAGTTGGCATTTGATGGTGCACAAATGAGAGGGAGCCGTATCAGTAGCTTTACTGGCACGTTAAAGATCCCCTTCGGGGAAATATCCATCACCCTAGCGTCTCTATAAAAGCCGCAGAAGTTAAAAGAGACGTAACACCAATAACATTATTAGGAATTCAAATACTGTAGTTAGACCAGTAGCAGAGAGACGACGCCGACGCCTCCATAGGAATGCACAGCGGAGCTGTATTTGCCCGCCATAGGAGCAGTTGTTGACCATTGATCGAAACCAGAAGTCCGTTTGCTTTTCCGCTTTCGGTGCTACTTATCTGAGTGAAAAACATTCTCCAAAATGAAAAAAAAAGTCCTCTCGGCACGCCGGAAGGCGGAGGTAGATTTCACCGGGAAAGCCTGGGGATAGGTGAAAATAGGCAGAATATGCAGGTTTTCGTAGAAGGATCAGACCTCATCTATTGCGAGAAAGTATTTTATAATCGGAGCTTAATTAACTCTGTTTTTCGCCATTTTATGCATATATTAAACATTTTATTGTCTTAAGGGGACGGTAACATTCTTGTCATTTGGGGTCCATTTTTATACTTGTGGTCACACTGCCCTTATGCAAGATTTCGACACTGATGTTTAACTAACTAACGGTCTGTTACTTGTTCACGCAAAATTTTATCTCCCGCAGAGATTTTGGTTGGTTCCTCAGTTTAGGGGCTGCGAAAACGCGGCCATGCAATTCCGTGTACTTAGGGTGAGTGTAGAATCTTTCTGATAAACGGTGTGAATTGTGATGGCTGTATTGGTCTGTAATTGAGGTAAGGACTGCAGACGGTCAATTTCAAGCAGTAGTTCCAAATGTTGCAAACAAATACTACCGCCAACGACACATAGCTGTGAACTTGGCTACTAGATGCCACCGCAACCAACAACTCGCAACGAACGTTGGAACTTCCCCTGCAAAGGAAAGCATACTGAGGTTTTTAGCGCTCTTAGAAAATCCGACGACTTCGGCCGGCTTTGAACCCGCGACCTTGGGCATAGAAGTTCAGCATGCTACCAGTTGTCACCGAAGCCGCTTCACACTTAGTCAGATAGAAAACTGAATGTGATCTCGTGCAAGTGGGTTGTCATGGCAACGTCTGATGGTTCATCCTTCATCAATTTAGTAGTGTTGTCATGGCAACCTCTGATGGCTCTTGGCATTTTCTTATAATTCCGAAATCATTTTTCTCATCCCTTGGCGTAATGGTGGGTCATATCAAAACTTCTTTCAGACAAACGTTTTAGGTAATTATTAGGGGAATATTGTCCATTTTGTACGGTTTTGATATTGTTCCTATTAAGAGAGATATGATTAATGTTTCCCGAAAAACCCACTTTTTCCCACCCGTTTGGTCAATGGTTGGTGCTATCAAAAAACGTTTCAATCATAAATTTTAAGCCTTATCCGACACATAGTATGAACTTTGAATGGATTCGATATTTTAAATATTAAGAGAGTTATAGCGATATTTCACTTTTTCGAAAAAATCCCTCATTTTCACCCCCGTCGACCGATTGTGCCCATTATCGAACTCGACCGATATTTTATAGGGATACATATTGTGTAAAAATTTCAAAGTGATTGGTGCAAAATTGCGGTATTTATCGTGTCCACAAGAAAGTGATATATAGATAGATACATATATGCATATATATATATATATAAATTATATATAAACTTTTGAACTGTCTGTGGCTTTGGGGTCTAGGGGATGTGAAACGCGAAGATATGTCAAAATTTTCCGGAAGTCGAAACATGGTACCCATTGCAATAGTTAGCTTTCTAAAGAAATCTACCTAAAAGAAAAAAATCCTGTCGGCACGCCGGAAGGCGGAGGTAGATTTCACCGGGCAAACTAGGGGATAGGCTATAATATGCAAAATATGCAGGTTCGTAGGAGGATCAGACCTCATTGATTGCAAGAAAGTATTTTACATTTGGAGATTAATTAACTTATTTTTTTCGTTTTTGTATGCATATTTTTATCATTTTATTGTCTTATGGGGATGGTAACCTTCTTGTCATTTGGGGTTCAGTTTTTTTTATACTTGTGATGGCACTGTCCTTATGCAAGGTTTGGAACTGATGTGTAACTATCTGACAGTCAGTTACTTCTTCACGCAAAATTTTATCTCCCGCAGAGATTTTTGTTGGTTCCTCAGTATAGGGGCTGCGACAACGTGGTCATGTAACCCCGTGTACATTGGGTGTGTGTAGAATCTGATAAACGGTGTTAATTGTGATGACTGTATTAGTCTGTAATTCAGGTAAGGTCTGCAGACGGTCAATTTGAAGTAGTAGTTCCTAATTTTGTACCATATACTAACGTCAACGACACCTAGCTGTGAACTTGGCTTCTAGATGCCACCACAACCAGCAACTTGCAACGAACGTTGGAACTTCCCCTCCAAAGGAAAGCATGCTCAGGGATTTTTAGCGCTCTTAGAAAATCTGACGACTTTGGCCGCCTTTGAACCAGCGACCTTGGGCATATAAGTTCAGCATGCTACCAGTTAGCCGCTTCCCACAGAGTCAGATGGAAAAATAAATGTGATCTCGTGCAATGGCGTTGTCTTGGCAACCTCCGATAGCTCCTCCCTCATCAATTTAGGAGAGTTGTCATGGTAACCTCTGATGGCACTTGGCATTTTCTTTAATTCCGAGCAGTCAGCTGGCATTTGAGGGTGCGCAAATGCGAGGGAGCCGTGTCAGTACATTTACTGGCACGTTAAAGATCCCCTTCGGGGCAAAATTCCGGCACCCCGGCGTCTCTAAAAGCCAGGGTAGTTAAAAGGGACGTAAAACCAGTAACATTATTCTTTAATTCCGAAATCATTTTTCTCATCCCTTGGCGTAATGGTAGGTCAGATCAAAAATTCTTTCAGACAAAGTTTTAGGTAATTATTAGGGGAATATTTTCCATTTTGTATTGTTTTGATATTGTGCCTATTAAGAGAGATATGATTAATGTTTCCCGAAAAACCCACTTTTTTCCACCCCTTTGGTCATATTTTTGGTGCTATCAAAAACTTTTCAAACATAAATTTTTGGCACTTATTCGACACATATTATCAACTTTGAATGGATTCGATATTTCACGTATTAAGAAAGTTATAGTGATATTTCAATTTTTCGAAAAAATAAAAGACCCCCATTTTCACCCCCTTCAACCGATTGTGCCCATTAACGAACTCGACCGAGATTTTAAGGGGATACATATTATGTAAAACATTCAAAGTGATTGGAGCAAAATTACGGCAGTTATCGTGTCCACCAGAAACTGATATATATGCATATATATATACACACACACATACTATTAAACTTTTGAACTGACGGTGGTTTGGGGGTCTGGGGGATGTGAAACGCGAAGATATGTCGAAATTTTCCGGAAGTCGAAACATGGCACCCATTGCAATAGTTAGCTTTCTGATGAAATCTACCTAAAATAGGCTACATAATTTAAAATACTACCATCAACGACACCTAGCTGTGAACTTGGCTACTAGATGCCACCGGGACCATCAACTCGCAACGAACGCTGGAACTTCCCCTCCGAAGGAAAGCATACTCAGGATTTTTAGCGCTCTTAGTAAATCCGACGCCTTCAGCCGGGTTTGAACCCGCGACCTTGGGCATAGAAGTTCAGCATGCTACCAGTTCCGATACCGAAGTCACTTCCCACAGACAGATGGAAAACTGAATGTGATCTCGTGCAGTGGCGCTGTCATAGCAACTTTTGAACTGACGGTGGTTTGGGGGTCTGGGGGATGTGAAACGCGAAGATATGTCGAAATTTTCCGGAAGTAGAAACATGGGACCCATTACAATAGTTAGCTTTCTAATGAAATCTACCTAACAATGTCCAGATCCAAATTAACTGATGAGCATTTGAAGTCGCTTCTGATAGTTTCCACCAGTAAACTTGATCCACAAACAATTGGCAGTGGATAGTTGTAGCTACATAAATCTCATCTATTTATACTTTTTATACAATTGTACAGGGAACACTGAATAAATGGCTTCAAAACTTCACATAAATCTCATTAATGATAATTATAATTCTCAATTACAATATTTGAATTACCCAAGTGTGCCACTTACTGTTAGTTCTTAGGATAAATTTCACATCATTAATTACAGTTGTTCACTTTCATTTTGTATGTAAGTTTTTGTGCTGTATTTCTTAATTGGTCGTTAAATAATAGCATCTGAATATTATTTTGTACAATGTAATACAAAATAACTAAGAACGGCCAGATTGGTAGTGCTTGCGGGCCGGTGTTTGCCCGAGAGCAGTAGTTGGACTCTCCTGATCTATATGATCATTTGAATTGTCCATGAGCAAGGATATTCTCAAAATCAAAATAAAATGAATGTCGGTGGATTTGACCTACGGTACTGTGTTAAGAGCATACAACTTGCTGTAATTTTTGTGGTAAGTTCTTTGAACACGTAATGAAACTTGTGTTCAATACATCCCGGATCCAATTTCCACTCCACCTCAGTCTGTCTAGAATTGGTTTTTCTTGACCTTCCACTTCTACTACAATCTACAGTATGTAAAAGTATCTTCAATATACACGTATACGTATTTTTTGTTCACATAATAGAAGCGTAGATACTTGACCAACTGAAGAGCATTTTAGATAGATTCTAAACAACACTGAAAAAATAGCTGCTAATGGTTCTATTCCAGGGACGGCAACTGAGCTAGACCACCACCCTTTGAATTGTAAGCGTCAATAATTGTGTAATAATTCAGTAAGCCTCAGACGAACATACTATTGGTGTGTACTAGTGCGTTTTTATTTTCATGTATTTAAAGTTACACTACCCTCTTGAGCACATCCACATTTAGTGTTTTCGTTGACTGAAAGTTACTTGTTACTAAACCGCACTGTAAAGAATGGCTTCAATTTCTTTTATTACCGTTTGATTTCTGATTTGTTTCCAGGATATTTCGAGTTGCATCTTGCTCTACCGATGAATCCACCTACAGCATTTCGTAAGTAATATGTTTTTGTTTTATTTGAATTATGTTTGATGCACTCTGTGAAGAACATAGTGGTAATCATGAGAGTGAAAACTTATGGTATAACTTAAAATGACCATTTTTGTGGGATCAGCACCCTACTCTAGCGATTCAAGTGGACTGCGAGGTACGGGCTTCAATTCACAAAGCTTCTAATTACTTCAAAGTCATGGTATGATCTGATTCGTAGATATCCTACGTCATGAGACTAACTGGATAACTGGCATATGAAGTAGCTCAGCCATCAGACCAGAATTAAATTTCTTGGCAGGGCCGGGAAGCGACCCGGGCCTCCTTGGTGACAGCCAAGATTGTTAGCCACTACGCAACGAGGTGAACTGCTGAAGAAAAGTATGACGGCTAAAGTTATCTTAAACATTGTATGACAAAAAGAATGCTGCATACTGTAGATTTCTTAAGGTGGGGAAGAGTATTGTATATTTCACTAGCTGGAACTAGTTCTGTAATTAAGACCTTTGAAGAGTGCACATTACATCAGCAGCATATCTTTTATGATCGTAAATACATAAACAAGTACTGCACATTATCAATACAGCCTTACTAATCAGGACCCCCTTAATTAGTGACTGAAGAAACGCAGACTTATGATGATTAGAAGACCTCCTCGTGGTGTATTGCTTGATGCTTGACTGTCACCCTGGAGGTCCGGGTTGGATTCCCGGCTCTGCCAATAAATTTAATTCTGGTTTGAGGGGCTGGAACGGGGTACACTTAGCCTCGTGAGGCACGATTGAGAAGATGTGGGTTTGATTCCCATCTCAGCCATCTAGGAAGTGGTTTTCGATGGTTTTCTGACGTTTACTCCAGGAAAATAACCGTTGGACAAATAATAAGCCATAGAAATCATACAGATTTCCTTATTGAGGTCTCGTATTGACTTACAAATATTCAGATAACAGAGTATTTATTTAAACCACCTTCGCAATATTACTTACACATTTAGAAAAGTTAGAAAAGCAATGTAGACATATTTCGAGTTACATTGGCTTTTTATCAGCTCAAAAAGGAAACTAATAAACTTAAAAACCAATAAAAACCTCTATCTCAATACCCAAAGAACAACTATCTACTCATTTAAATTTTCTTATAATTATAAAAGCTGTCATCATTACGAACATTCTTTTTTACATCTAATAGCAACCCTACCTGGTTTCGCCCGGTATCTTTAACGATTTACTCAACGTAAGTTTAAAAAGCTCATAGACGGCAGGTCCCAGACGCAAGACAGAAAAGCCGAGGTGAACGGCGAACTCCAAACACATGTACTCCTCTCTGAAGCCTTAACTCGACACGACTCGACAGTTTGATTCTGGCTGAGGCTGGGGTGATAGACTCGCTCGCTGGCTCGTAAACTCGCTCCGAAGATACTAGTTTAAATTCCCACTGTATGGAGATTGTTGGAAGAAATGAAAACGTAAAAATACTTATAGTGGGCGATGTATTAAAGATGTTGTCCAGGATATTTTTGTAGAACTTTTCACGCTGAGGAATTCTTACACTCGTAGTGTATAGATATTTTAACGGTTTACCCAGCGTTAGCTTAGAAGGTGCACGGACGGCAGGTTTTTGTTTGACACGATTGACTGAAATCGTTACTGTACAAATGTCATACTTATCTCCATCACTCGAATTTTCGATCAGTCGATTTTATTTTGACGTTCCATAACGATTCAAAACGTCAAAGTTCGACCGTATTTACAATTAATATGAATATGTATAGTTTTATTTTTGAGCTGAAGAAACATTTCCTCATAGCTTTTCTAAGTTTTTAATCTATACTAATATAATAAAGCTGATGAGTTTATGTTTGTGTCTTTAAACGCGCTAATCTCTGGAACTACCAGTCGGGTTCGAAAAATTATTTTTGTATATGATAGCCAGATTCAAGAGGAATAGGACCACTCCATTCCCTGCATTAAGGCCCTTTTGCACAAATCTACACCGTTTCACCGATCTAATTACTTGACGGACATATTGTCGCCAGGCGACAACGACTAACACTGTATCATGATAGCCAACTCCGCACCATTGATGGACAGGTTGTCACTAGGCAACAACGATTAACTCTGTATCATGATAGTCCGGTAAAATTTGCTAAAAGGACACATGGGAAAACTGACCGATTGACAATCAAGGATTGTATTGGACTGTAGTATTCTCTATGCTATCGTATGCACAGTTAATCAGCATATTAGCAACATATGTAGTGCTATCTTGTCAGAGAAACATAGTGGCAAACATTACTACATTCTACTATCACCATTTTGCAGCTTTCATGTGTAGACAGTTGTTATTTCATTTGCGGGGCTTAGACATCGTGGTCATGTTGCCCCTTGTACATGGGTGTGTGTAGAAATTTTGTGATAACCTGCGTTATTGTGATTGTTGCACTAGCATGTGTAAATTGGAGATAAAATAAGGTATTTAAAGCCATTTTTCAGTGTTGCTCAAGGATTTATTGGACTGTAGTATTCTCTATGCTACCGTATCCACAGTTAATATTTCATTTGCGGGTCTTAGACATCGTGGTCATGTTGCCCCGTGTACATGGATGGGTGTATGTGTAGATTTTTTAATAACCTGCGTTATTGTGATTGTTGCACTAGCATGTGTAAATACGGCATAAATCTCAATGTTGAATTGTCTGTCTGTTATTTATACATATCTACACCGTTTCACCGATCTGAACCAAAATTTGTATACTTACCCTTTGGAACCCTGCGAGTAACACACTGGGTACATGAAACTTCTGACAGACCACTCCATTCCCAATATTTAGGCCCTTTGGAACAAATCTACACCATCTCACCGGTCTGAACCAAAATGTGTATTCTTACCCTTTGGAAACCTGCGAGTAACACTGTCTACATTAAATTTCGGACAGACCACTCCATTCCCTACATTTAGGCACTTTGGCACAAATCTACACCGTTTCACTGATCTGAACCAAATTTTACATACTTACCCTTTGGAACCCTGCGGGTAACACTGTCCACTTGATATTTTGGACAACTCTCTCCATTCCCTACATTTAGAACAACAGACAAAATAAACTTGAAAACTACTTTTAAGGTCCTAGAACCATTCATTCCGTGTAGTGTAACTATAAGAATATTTTAATAAGTCAATTGTTGGCTGGCAATGCGAGCTGCATCACGTCACTCCTAACAGAATTGCGAAAATAGTTACAACTTGCGCTGCTTATAAATTGGAGTCACTGGGAGTAATTATTGCAAGAAGATTTCTTAGGCCCCTTAAAACAGTTATCATCATGAAAATATTATGCCTCTGTATAAGTGCGATGGTGTTGGTGCAGTACATAGAGGTAATCAGCAGCAATAAGCGTTGGTGCTTTCAAATTTACTTTCATTTATTCATATCCTTATCCTTGAACGGTATGTGACGATAAATGACACTATTGCTAGTTTAGGAGCTCGGGAAAGCCGAAGTTTCCCAAAGTGCTCTCTGACTATGCTATTTTCCTAATGGCAATATGTGACAAAAAACGACGCTATTGATCACTATTTTTCTAACAATGAGATATAGGCCCTAGGCAGTGTCTTTTATTTCACATACTCCTCTTTCTAATCATATTTTTCAATTCGTTTGTAAATTGCATGTGTCAGTACTGTAGATAGTAAATAGCCGTTTCCCTATTAATTATTATCATTATCTTTACGGGAAAATGACCTGAATGTTACGTCCATTATACTGTACTACTTATCACCCTCACCTCCACCACAAAAAGTTATATTTTTAAAATATTTTTTTCTGTTAGTTTAAGTATTATGTGCCAGTTCTGTAGTAGTATTCATTATCATCCATAAAACAAACAAATCCACCTGGCGAAGCCGGCAACTACTGCTAGTGTGTAGGCTTAGTCGGCTTAAATAAATACTTTGTTATCTGAACTATAGACTTAGAGAAGGCTTTTGATAACGTTGATTGGAGTAAGTTTGAAAACGATTGGAATAAAGTACAGGGATAGGACGGTGCTCTACATTCTATACAGAAACCAGACAGAAGTTATTTGAGGTGAAGGACACAACAGAGAAGCTGGCATTCAGAAAGGTGTAAGGCAAGGCTGTAACTTATCACCCATATATTTCATTATATACATTGAACAATGGAGGCAATTGGAGAAAAATTCGAAGTAGGAGTAAAAATTCAAGGAGATATTATTTCAAATCTGAGATTTGCTGAAGACATTGTCATCTTAGCCGACATACCAGAGGATTTGAATAAGTTTTTAAATGGTGTGGCTCCTAAACTAGCAATAGTGTCATTTATCGTCACATACCGCTCAAGGGTAAGGATATGAATAAATGAAAGTAAATTTGAAAGCACCAACGCTTATTGCAGCTGATTAGAACTCTGTGACAAGTACCACTTGGTCCTAAAATCAACAGCCTTCAAGCGTCTACCTAGGAAAGCCAAGACTTGGAGAAGCCCAAATCCTTTGCTAGGTGAATTTCAGCTTGATCATGTGGCTACAGACAGACTATATCACAGGGAGATACAGAATGTCAAAGTACTGAGAGGAGCCAATATAGACTCTGGCCACTAACTTTCACTAGTCAAAGCTAATTTTCAACCCTTGAGAAAGGTAACAAGACCACCAAGGAGCTCTAGAATACCTCGATTCAATACTCAACGCCTGCGTGATGAAAACTGTAACTTCCAACAAACCCTTCGGATGAATACACAGAAAGAAGGTTGGACAGCCCTCCAGAAAGCATTACTGGATGCCGCTCACGAAACTATTCCCGCTACGTCCAATAAAGGAAAACACCCTTGGTGGACTACAGATTGCGATAAGGCCATAGAAGGAAGACGTCGAGCCTGGATCAGGTGGAACCAGTACAAGAATGATTTCAACCTTGAGGCTTTCATCACGCAAAGAAAGGCAACAACGAACAGTGTACGTAGAGCTAAAAGGAATTACCTACGCACCCTGCTACAACAGGCAGAAGAGGACTTCAAGAGACACAAGTCCAGAGACCTGTACAAGGGTCTTAAGAAACAGACGACCCAGTACACTGCCCCTACCTTACTTCTTCGTGGACCAGACGGCAAGATCCAACCAAATAACAAGGATTGTACCACCGTTCTGGCAGATTATTTCCAGAAGCTCCTCAACACAGAAGAACCTAATGCAAGATTAATCTTCCATGAACCATCTATCAGGAATCCTGATTCTCAACCGCCTGACAGAGAGGAAATAGAGAGTTTAATCAATAACCAGAAAAATAATAAAGCCTCAGGTGAAGATGGAATAGTAGCAGAGATGTGGAAATGCACAGATGAACAGTCCTTGCAGAGCATCCAACATATCATACAAGACATATGGACAACAGAGACCCTACCGGAAGGGTGGACATCAGCAGTAATTCACCCGTTACACAAGAAGAGAAGCAAGACTGACCTCAACAATTACAGAGGTATCTCCTTATTGCCGGTTACCTACAAGGTTCTTTCGAAAGCTCTGTTATCTAGAGTCACCAACCAACTAGACTCTCAATTAGGGGAATACCAGGCCGGCTTTCGAAACAATCGATCTTGTCCAGAGCAGATACAAAATCTCAAGACCATCCTCACTTATAAGAATCGTGGGGGACAACCCTGGGTAGTTGTCTTAGTGGGTTTTCAGAAGGCATACGACTAGGTGGACAGAGAGAATCTTTTCTCCACCTTGCGAGAATTTGGCCTTGATGAAAAAAAACTTAAACTAGTCCAGGCCACCTTGACAAACACAACATCTAAGGTCAAGTTCAGAGGTGAACTATCCGAGAGCTTCCCTATCAAGACGGGAGTTAGACAGGGAGATGGACTCTCCTGCATCCTCTTCAATTGCATCCTGGAGAAGATCATAAGGGAATGGATGGTGCGACTAACACCAAGGACTGGTCTGCAGCTTGGATACAAGAAAGATAACCTTCATGTGTCATGCTTGGCCTTTGCCGACGACCTCGCTATACTGACCAACATTGTAGAGGAAGCTACTCACCACCTACAGAGTCTTCACGATGTAGCGGTTCGGGCTGGCCTGAAGATCAACATTGGGAAGACTGAATTCATGACTAACATCAAGGAAGCCCCGTCGACAATTCCACTTCAGGGGGTCTTCATCCGAAAAGTCCCTGCGGTCAAGTACCTAGGAGAGTGGATCTCGGCAAACCAGAGTGAGAATCTGGGCATAGATACCCGGTGCACCAAGTGTGTGAGGGCCTACCACTCCTGCCGCAGCATCTACGCATCGAAGTTCCTCTCCAAAAACCTAAAACTCAGACACTACAATTCAGTAGTAAAACCATCTGTTCTGTACGCGTCTGAATGCCTCGTGATGGCCAGGAAAGACCCACTCAGGAAACTTGAACTCAAGGAGAGGAAGATCCTGCGGAGGATACTAGGACCTATACGGGAAGAGGGAGGCACCTACAGAATTCGGCACAATGATGAGCTTTACAGCCATCAAGAAGACATTGTGACTTGTATAAGAAAGAGGCGCTTGGCCTTCTATGGACACTTGACCCGCATGATCCCTTGCCGGCTCACCAGTAAGATCTTCACAGTGGCAGGAAGAGGGAAGGCCTCTAGGACCAATGGATCTCTACGGTCAGGACGGATTTAGACCACCTAGGGATCCCACTTAATTCCATACAGGACCGCCAACAATTCCGGCAAGCCATCCGACAGGGAGTTTTTCCTGTATCACTGACAGCTAGGAAGAACACTGGTGTCAGCAGACCACCATGGACGGAGGAAAGAAAGCTGGCTCATAGTCAGATGATGAAAGAGTACTGGAAGAAGAGAAAAGACAAAGCGACGAGGAGATACGAGCCCCGTGGTCCTCAGTAGGCCCAAACGACGAAGAAGAAGGTATGGATTCTGTCTTGAGGAAAGTTTTCATGATGAAAATTAATAAATGTAAAACAAAAATATTAGAATGCATCCGAAAGAAATCAGAAAAACTAAAGGAAGTAGGAGACTTCTGTTACTTAGGAAGCAAAATAAACAGTGATGACATAGCAAAGAGGACATAAAAATTAGGTTAGCACAGGCAAGGAGAGCATTTCAACAGAAAAGGTATCTCTTGACATCGAATATAGATTTAGGTATTAGGAAGTAATTTTTGAAAGCCTTTGTCTGAAGCGTGGCACTCAATCGATGCGAAACTTGGTCTGTTGGAGCAGCAGAAAAGTTGAGAATTGATGTGTTTGAAATGTGGTATTACAGGAGAATTATGAAGATTAGATAGGTAGATAGGGTTAAAATTAAGAAGTATTTACACGAGTGGGAGAGGAGAGATGTATTTGGCGACTGCTAATGAAGAGAACACTAGGTTGGTAAGTCACCACTAAGACACCCAGGAATAGCAAAGTTAGTTATGGAAGGATGGGTCGAGGATAAGAACTGTAGGGGTAAACCAAGGTTATAATATGTTTAACAGGTTGCCTCTGAGGTAGGGTGTGGTAGCTATGTACAGATGAAATGATTAGCTCAGGACAGGGAAGCATGGATTGCTGCATCAATCCAGTCAAAAGACTGAAGACTCAAACAACAACATCTGAACTTATGGACAAATGTCAAATTCCTCAGATGTACTAACAAATCTTGCACCTGTTGCGCAAACGTACTGTTCCTTAATCCCGTGGATGACTGAGACTTCTCCTGAACAGAAGCCACTGTCGGGAATATCCCTCTTCATTTTCATATGACGTCTTCTCTTCCACATCAGCTGACTGGTCGTTATCTCGTTAATTACCACAGGTAAAGCGAGCGCAGAGAACATGACGCAGAGGGGATTATTTCAGCTGCTACAAGGAACAAAATAGATTTATTGTTCACTCAACAACCAGATTATGTCCTCAGTCTAGAATTACCTTGGGGGATTATTCTGCCTCCTCATTCCATATACTCTATGAAATAATGGTATCACAGCCATGACACATTCAAAGAGCGAGCTCAGGGGCCCAGCACCTCCCACTGAGTCATCCCTGAGATTGCTTTTTATTATGAAACGTCTTCCTGTACATATTGTTGCTCTTAATTCATTTAAGGGGTTTTACGACATCGTGATAATTTATCGCCGTGTATTTGGGTCTGTGTGTATAAAATGTGTCTGATAACCTGTGCTAATTTGAAGGCTGTAGTAGTGTGTGTATTTGTGATTCAGATGAGGATTGACAAGGAGGCGGCCGCGGCTTTAAGTAAGGAACTATTCCGACATTTGCCCGGAGAAGACGTTAGAAACCATGGAAAACTACTTCCAGGTTGGCTGAGGTACGAATCGAACCCACCTTATGTCAGGTTTTCCTCACGAGTGTACCCCATCCTAGTCTTCAGACCAGAATTAAATGTATGGCAGAGCTGGGAATCGAACCCAGAAGGTCCAAGAATGCTAGCAGCTACACCAGACACATTTACACATTTAGGCTGAAACGTGCTCATATATAAGTTTGATAACTTTCAGTCGATCAACACTAATATATGTCCAATTAAATTGCGTAGTAGCCTAAATATTTTATTCCATCTGAAGAATCTACATGCAATTAATTATCAATTGGACTGATTATATATTTCGCACGTCAAGAGAGCATCATCAGATGGGGTTCAGAATATTAACAAATGTACTCGTACAAGACAAAATAGCTCTACAAAACACTACCTAAACCCGCAATGTTAATAACAATGTTAATAAGTTCACAGTGAGACGTGTAGTGCAGTGGACACGCGCATGGACAGCCGAAAATAAGCTAAGTCTACAAAACCAGAATGGCGACTCAGTTACATTTAGGTGTATGTTTAACTGCTTGACCTACAAAAGCTCACCAAGTAAATAAAAATATTTGAAGATTAACGCTAAAAATAACAAAACAGTCTACTATGATAGAAGTGAACGACTCAAAAGGACTTCACACGTATAAACACAAAACCAAAAGTCTAACAAAAGACGCAGCCCTCATAGAAGTGTAATATACCAATAGAATACAAAATATAATTCGAAAAATCTGACTCGTCAAGTTTCAATAAAAAACTTTTGTATCTTAATAATTATAATTCTGTTGTACATAAGTGTTATACAATATACACATCCACTGAACTTAAATTATGTCTAAGTGAGCAGAAATTGGTGGTGTTCGCTTGACGAATGGAACTAGTTATCCAATTTAGCTCCCTATTTGTGTTATGAGTGTTTTATTATGTGTATAAATTCAATTAAGTTAATTTGTTATTCAGACACTAGGAAATTACTTGTAACTCCCCGCCCAAAACAATTCAGCAGACTCGTGTTGACCGACTGAAAATCTTATAGTGATAAAGTACGTACGGTCGTGGCCTTCCAACAGTAACCCGATAAGGCGCGTCAGAAACATAATTAAGTGCGCCTAGTACTAACCTTGGCCTGTTTGCCATCTCTTGATGAATACAGTACATTTGCATTTGTCAGTTGGCACAGGCTAGAGTAAAAGGTGGCTTTTCACCGATGTCTCAGTCTCATTCATGGCTGTGATTATATGGAAGCTACTAAGGTATGGGTGGTGCTTAGTAATGGCATTCGGGGCACAGTCAGTGCCTGTGAATGCTGTGAAAGGTTCTACTCATAGGGTTAGGACTACTGTTCTGACTCAGTGAGGAAAGCAATGGCAAACTACCTCACTCCTCTTCTTGCCTAGAACGCCTCAAAATAGCGCTGCCTTGGGTTTTTGTGGGTATCTACTCACATAACGTAACGGCGGTACTTTTTGAGGATCCAACCAGCCTTCGGGCTGACTACCTAACAGACAGTACTAGCCTATTGTGATAAGTTACGTGGCGTAGCCGTGCTCCATGGCCACGAGTTCAGCTTCAGTGGTTCAGAGATTGCATGTTCGGATCCCGACGTGCAGACGTATAGACAAATGCCAGTATAGCATCGTATTTCAAGTCCCAGGCACCTACCTCATCCTCGACCCTGGTAGCCTATAGTTACACACACTACTACACATATGTAGAGGATAGAAGATAAGTTCAACACATACCCAACTACTTGGGGCTGATGACGAAGATTTTAAGCCTAAGCAATCAGATCTGATGATGTTCGCTTGATGAACGAAACTGGTCTTCAAATTTAGCTCTTCATTTATGTGAGAAGTGTTTTATTAAGTGTATAAATAATACAATTTATTTCAGGCACTAGAAAATACTCCTCACGAAATGAAATTGGGCACACTGAAAGGCTTGTAGTGATAAATCACGAATCGTCGTAGCTCTCCAACGAGATAACCTCCTCTGCATTATTGTCTCGATACCCCGCCGCTGTTATAACTAGGGCTCGGATTTTTAGGTGCTAAAAATCGGGAAAATATTAATTTTTTATGTATTAAAATACCTGAAATATGTGACAAAAAAGTTAAAATATTTAATTATAATTTAGTTTATTATAGTTTTTTAATGTGAATGTATACAATATGCAGTAATCACGAATGTAATTTATGCTATGCCTCACTGACTACTGAAGAATTACAATACACAACGAGATACATCTTCAGGTTGTCCATCACGAATAACCGACGATTATCGCGAAACACTTCTTCGAAGGTGCGAAACTGCGGCAATATGTTTCTTGCCCTTGAGGTGTTGTGTAACTTGAGATCGCTGTTCATCCTTGATTGCTTTTCCACATGGTTGGCAGAACAGAACCTACCCATCAGAAGTAAAATTATCTTTAAATTCTGCAACATACTGTTGCAGACGATAACTTGTAGTTGTTTTTACTTTAGGCATCGTAGAACTGCCTTACACTTCACAGTATCAGAATTGAACTGCATGTGAATGACACTTGTTCCAGGTAGCTTGGGGAGAGGGGGAGGGGGGCGAGGGGAAAGGGGGGGGGGGGAGGTCTAGCACGTGGTGCAATATGGCTATGGATAAGGAAATCCCCGGTTTCCACTGTGATTGGCATGGGGCGACAAGTTAAGAATAACACAGTTACGAGCTGAAGATTAGGTAGCTCACAGGTTGAAGTAACACATAAGAAAAATGCAATAAACTGAAAGATCTAGCATTCAGATTAAAAAAGTAAATATTATGTATTTTTATGTGCTAATAAGTGAAAAACGGGAATTTATGTATTTATAGAAAAAAAATGCTTAAAATATGTATTTGCAAAAAAAAATATTTATTTACCTAAAAATCCGGGCCCTAGTTATAACAGTTTGTGCTGAATGTCACCTACCTGCTGTAAACTAATAATGCCATATGAACCAATGGATCTACTTTTCACGTTGAATCTCAACCCCTGGACATGACATTTCGCTTAAAGGATCCCGCATGGATTAATTGGGAATCGATCATTCTCGATTGGTTTCAGTTCAAGGAAATAAAAACCTTAAAAGGGTACGCAAACAGGCGTATTAGTTTATTTCGACCGTACGTTTTGATATAAGAAGGGGGGAGAGCATTAAGTTTTACGTGATTGTTAATCTTGCGATCCTAAACCAATGGGTCTACTTTTTACGTTGAATCTGAACCACTTAACATGTTATTTTGCTGAGAAAATCCCACATGGATTAATTGCGAACCGAAGTTTTCATATAACAAAAGTGGGCTCTCATAATAATTAGTCTTTTAAATAACATTATGTTCGACGATTTCGAAATGCACATATTATATATACGTCAGAAAACTGTTGCATAATGATGGTCATTATAGTACTGTTTTTCATTATGAGACAGTTTCTCCAGCCAATCAGAACTCATTCATTGACCAATTAGGTAAGGATACCTTCGCGCATGCGCTCAAAATCGAACATGTCGGACATGAATTACATGATTTGAAAGTTCAAATTGGATATTGGATCAACCATTGTAGTTACAATCCCAAACACAAAGACAAAATCAGCACGAACCTTGACGGTAACAAGAAAATACTATGACATATGCAAGAAATTTATGAATCTACGTCCAGAAGTTAGCAACACAGCAACATGGAAAGTGCACCGTCCATATGTTCACGTATATAAACTGGAGATTACGAGACAAGAAAGAGCACTGTACCTTAATATCCCCAACTCCAATTTCTACACAGCGCATTGCTTTCAAACGACTTCGGTGACAATATTAGTGAATTCTAGAGCTGGATGGCATTAGTCATCATGCAGGCTCTAAACAATAGCATTTCCAAGCAAAGTAAATGGTCTCTGCTTTCGAAGTTCGTGGACCCACGCATGCGCTCTGTTCAGTCAGCACAGCCAGCGCGCCCTGTTCACTAACTGAAGTAACTGAATCCCACAGATATTTATGAATATTTATGTTAAAACATATAATAAATTTATAATTATCGTCGAACATAAACAGTCGTATGCAACGAGTCTATAATGGCAATAATTAAGGCACGAGTATGTTTATTTATAATTTCCATACGAGTGTCTTAATTACCATTATAGGCGAGTACTATTTTACCATGTTTATAATATCCTCGTAGTAACGTCAAACCGGCCGGATATAATTCACTCAGATGTCCATAGGCAGGGCAATTTACATTTCACCTTATCAAGCATTGGTCACAGAGACCTCTCGATACTCCGTCGCTGTGACAACAGTTTGTGCTGACAGTTACCTTCCTGCTGTGACCTAATAATGTCACCCCTTTAGTCAGTATGTCTGCAGCATTTGAAGCATACACACAGCTGTCATATACCTTGCACAGGCTGTCCTAGGACCATGTTTCTAATTGAACTTAACAGCACTCGCTACTGCTTTGCCATATTATGACCTTAATTTTATTCTACCGAGTGTCTCACCTAATAGTCGTCAGTCACATATTCTGCAGAGTTTGTGAATATATTTTCAATTGAGTTTCCTAATGTGTAGATCAAGCGATATCAACCTCTTTGAGACTGTGAGCATCAACTTCATGCCATACCAAGTACACGAGCACCATTGAATCGAATATAACAATGGTAATAATAATAGTAATAATAATAATGCAACAGAGGTGGAAAAGGACCTACAAGAACTGGGGATATCACATGAGGACATCTTGGAACGTGACTGTTTGAAGAAGAAACTTGGGGAGATACAGGGTTTTCAGCCAAAACCTATATTGAAAACCGGCAAGAAGTGGACCGAAGAACGAAGGGAAGCTCACCGAAGAAGAATGCGCGAATACTGGGCCAATGTGAAAGAATGAGGGAAAAGGCAGTTGAAATAACGTGGTCCATAGACGACCGAAACGATTTTTAAACAAGTAGTTCCGTGAAGAACTAAATAGCCTATTTTCATATGTCCTACTCGTGTTTATTGCCTCTATCAACATACAATATTTCAGTTTGAAGGTTATGATGGATTCGTAGATATTGAGAACCGTCTAAATATTTCAGATGGTTCGCAGGTTGGATTTTTATTTAGGTGCTATTACATGAAGATTATGGTGTACGTGTGGTATTCAAAGTTCAATCGCATAGAACGCAAGAAGTAAAAAATAGATGTTAAAATTTCGCACAGCTGCCATCTTGTGGTTATGAAAAAAATTGAAATAAATTAGAGGCCAGTGGATTAACATTTGTATATGTTAGTGCAATGTTTCACTGCACTCGGATGGTTAAATCACGAGAAACGTTCATTTAAATATGAATAGTTCGCGTCGCCGCCATGTTGGATTTCTGCTCACCAGGTTACTGAAAGTCCTATAGGTGAACTTATGTTCATAGCCTCTATGGACATTTAAAAAATCAGTTTGATTGCTGTAAAGGTTTCGTAGATATTGAGAACCGTCTAAATATATCGGATGCTCGCCATTTTGGATTGTTATATGTATAGGCCATAGAGTTATGTACCATTAAAGGACAATTATTGCCTAGGTTTATTATTCAAACTTTCACTTCGATCGCATGATTACGACACAAGAAATAAAAACTTAAATTTAAAATTTCGCACAGCCGCCATCTTGAGGTTATGTAAACAATTGAACTGAATTAGATGCCAGTGCATTACAATATGTATAATCATTTACTGTACCACATTTCACTGCGCTCAGAGAGTTAAATCACGAGAAAAGTCTATTAAAATGTTTCAACTTCGCTTGGCCGTCATTTCGTTTTGTAATTTACAGGTTTATGAAAGTTACATAGATAAACTTATAGCAGTGCCCTTTATCACCGTACTAAATTTCAGGGAGATATCTGTAATAGTTTAGGAGATATAGAATGCCGGTGAAATAATTCCCACAGCCGCCATTTTGAGGTTATGTAAACAATTGAACTAAATTAGTTGCCAGTGCATTACAATGTGTATAAACATTTGCTGTACCAAGTTTCATTACGTTTGGATGGTTAAATCACGAGAAAAGTCTATTTAAAAGTCTCAACTTCGCTTGGCCGCCAAGTTGGTTTTGTAGTTACCAGGTTTTTGAAAGTCACATAGGTGAACTTCTAGTAGTACCCTTTATCACCATACACAATTTCAGGGTGATATCAGTGATAGTTTCGGAGATACTGAATGCTGGTGAAATATTTCGCACAGCCGCCATGTCGGATTGGTGAGACACAATAAAATTTGAAGGGCACGGTCAGGGTTGAACAAAATGGTGCTATGATCATACCGAGTTTCATTGAAATCCCTCCTGCCGTTCAAAAGTTATTAGGGGGGGGGGGACACACACACACCTCACACACACACACACGCGCACACACACACGGACAAAAGGTGATCTAATAAGCCTATTTTTTCAAAATTGAAAATAGGCTAAAAAATGCAACAAGTATGCGCCAATCGTACCTTGCCCTGTCACCCTCTCTTACAAATGAGCTCAAATAGCTAAGGGTTCACCGCTCACCAGGCATAACTGATGTCATGACTCATGCAGATAAAATACATTTTCTTGTGGACAGTGAAGTCGAAACAGCATCTTTCATGTTACTCATAAAACAAGGTAATTAAATCGGCAGAAACGTTTCTCTTAAATATTTGAAAATTACTTCACCGCTATGTTGTTTTTGTGTTTCTCTGAATTTTGAAAGTCACATAATTATACTTCCTTACTTGACAATCCTCTAATACCATACAAAATGTCAGTTTGATTGGTTAAAAAGTTTTGGAGATATTGGGAACTGGTGAAATATATGGCATGGAAGTCATGTTGGATTGTTAGGTAGATTTCATTAGAAAGCTAACTATTGCAATGGGTACCATGTTTCGAGTTCCGGAAAATTTCGACATATCTTCGCGTTTCACATCCCCTAGACCCCAAAACCACCGTCAATTCAAAAGTTTATATATAATTTATATATATCACTTTCTTGTGGACACGGTAACTACTGCAATTTTGCACCAATCACTTTGATTTTTTTACATAATATGTATCCCTATAAAATCTCGGTCGAGTTCGTTAATGGGCACAATCGGTCGAAGAAGGTGAAAATGGGGGGCTTTTTTCGAAAACGTGAAATATCGCTATAACTCTCTTAATATTTGAAATATCGAATCCATTCAAAGTTCATACTATGTGTCGGATAAGGCTTAAAATTTATGATTGAAACGTTTTTTGATAGCACCAACCATTGACCAAAGGGGTGGGAAAAAGTGGGTTTTTCGGGAAACATTAATCATATCTCTCTTAATAGGCACAATATCAAAACCGTACAAAATGGAAAATATTCCCTTAATAATTACCTAAAACTTTTGACTGAAAGAATTTTTGATATGACCCACCATTATGCCAAGGGATGAACAAAATGATTTCGGAATTAGAAGAAAATGCCAAGAGCCATCAGAGGTTACCATGACAACGCTTCTAAATTGATGAGGGATGAGCTATCAGAGGTTGGCATGACAACGCCACTGCACGAGATCACATTCAGTTTTCTATCTGACTCTGTGGGAAGCGACTTCGGTGACGTAACCGGTAGCATACTGAACTTCTATGCCCAAGTTCGCGGGTTCAAAGCCAGCCGAAGTCGTCGGATTTTCTTAGAGCGCTAAGAATCCCTCAGTATGCTTTCCTTAGGAGGGGAAGTTCTAACGTTCGTTGCGACTTGATGGTTGTGGTGGCATCTAGTTGCCAAGTTCACAGCTAGGTGTCGTCGACGGTAGTATTTGGTACCAAAATTGGGAACTACTACTTGAAATTGACCGTCTGCAGTCCTTACCTGAATTACAGACTAATACAGCCATCACAATTAACACTGTTTATCAGACAGATTCTACACACACCCTAAGTACACGGGGTTACAAGACCGCGTTGTCGCAGCCCCTAAACTGAGGAACCAACCAATATCTCTGCGGGTGATAACATTTTGCGTGAAGAAGTTAGACTGTTAGAACGTTACACATCAGTGTCGTAACCTTGCATAAGGACAGTGTGACCACAGGTATAAAAATGCATCCCAAATGACAAGAAGATTACCGTCCCCATAAGACAATAAAATGTTAAAAATATGCATAGAAAGACGAAAACAAAGTTAATTTAGCTCCAATTGTAAAATACTTTCTGGCAATAAATGAGGACTGATCCTTCTACGAAACCCTGCATATTTTGCCTATTATAGCCTATTCCCTAGTTTGCCCGGTGAATCTACCTCCGCCTTCCGGCGTGCCGAGAGGATTTTTTTTATATATAGGCTATGCTAAAGAATTATAGGCCAGCAGATGAATATTATAATCGTGGCTCATTCTATCAATCTACATTTCTATCGCTTGGTTAGGACACATGAAATATAAACGTAAATTTATAAAAGTATGCTCAGCTGCCATTTTTGGCTCTCATATATATTGAAAGTAATTTGACGCCATTATATTAAACTGTGTAGGAAGATTTGCCACGTTAAATTTTACAGCGCCAGGATAGTTAAGTCATGAGAAAAATCCATTTAAATAACTAAATTTTACGTCGCCGCCATGTTGGTTTTGTGCTCATTAAGTTAATGAAAGCTCCATAGGTGAACTTACGATAATAGCCTCTATTAACCTACAACATTTGAGCTTGATTGCTGTAATTGATTCGTAGATATTGAGAACCGTCTAAATATTTCGCATGAGCGCCATGTTGTTTTTTCTATATGTAAGCAATAGAGTTATGCATTATATAATTAAGAATATCGCGTTGGTTCATTAGTAAAACGTTCACTTTGATCGCATGATTAGGACACAAAAAATTAAAACTTAACTTTAGATCTTCGCACAGACGCCATCTTGAGTTTATGAAACCAACTGAATTATATTAGGTGCCAGTATATTAAATATTGTTTGAGCATTTAACATACCATCTTTCACTATGCTCGGATGATTGTGTCACGAGAAAATGTCATTTAAACATTTTAATTTGCTTGGCCGCCATGTTGGTGTTGTATTTAACACGTTTTACAGTGTCACTTAACGGATTTTACCTTTGTATTCTTTATCACCATACAAACTTTCTGGGTGATATTGGTGATAGTTTCAGAGATATAGAATGCCGTTGAAATATTTAATGCGGCCGCCATGTTGGATTGGTAAACGTATTGAAACTTGAATGGCACGGTCGGGGTCTGACTAAGGAGTATCGTAGTTTTACCAAGTTTCATTAAAATCGCTCCAGCCGTTTAGATTTTATTAGGGACACACACACACATACCGTACATACACACACGCTCACATGGACAGGTGATCTCATAAGCCTTATTTTTTCATATGATGAAAATAGGCTGAAAATGGCTTCCAGCATGATAATAAATATGCAGACTACTTTAGGATATTGAAACACTTAGAGTGTGTTTATTGTACATTGTGCAACGAGCCTATAATGGCAATAATTAAGACACGAGTATGTTTATAAAACGAGCGTACGCGAGATTTATAATTTCCATACGAGTGTCTTAATTGCCAATATAGGCGAGTTGCATACGACTGTTTATGTTAAGGAAGGAAGATTGTAGTTTTACGTGACCGTGAATCTTGTGATTATGAACCACGGCACCTCCTTTTTACGTGGAATCCGAACCACAGGACATGGCATTTCACTTCGAGAATCTCACATGCATTGACCAGGAATCGAACCCGGTCCACCTTGGTGAGAGGCCAACAGCTTGACCGCTGCGCCACCATGCCCCTCGACTGTTTATGTTCGACGATAATTATTATATATATTTTATGTTCGAACAAAAATATTCATAAATATCAGTCGAGATTTCGCCAGTTATATATTGTACTGAACAGAGCGCATGTGACACAGAGAATACCTTGTATTTGACCATGGCCTTCCCGATTACCCAACTATGACACTAGGCCACGCAGTGAAATTTAAATTGGAACTCAGCGCAGGTGCGTTGCTATCCTTACCTAATTGGTCAAACAACTGTTTCTTGAGCTCTGATTGGTGGGAGAAACTGTCCCATAATGAAAACTTGTTCTATAATAAGCCTCATTATAGTACAGTTTTCTGACATATAATATTTACATTTCGACATCTTCGAACATAAAGACAATATCATCATTATTCTATTAAATTGATGACAACTGTAATGAATTGTTGCAGTTCGACTCGGTGGTCTTTTTTTGTACACATTTGAGTCCTGGGTACTTGTGGGTTAAAGTTGTGTTTTAAATGAGTTGAAAATGTTTGTAACTACAGCATATTTCCTTGAAGACGAGATTTTAATATAGCCGTGGCCAATAGAGCTTGTTTTCTTTGGCGCCTCTTGAGAGCGGTGTGGTTGGACCGGCGCTCCTCGGCTCGGCTATGCGCCCCTGGGCTCTGAGGACTCGCAACCTGCAACGCAGTCGAGGTTGTGTGCACGGCTAGTAGCTGGGGTGTAAAGCAAAATCGATATAGAGCGGCGTTGGTCGAGGCACATCGGCTTGGGTCCAGAGTCTCTGAGTCTCTCTCTGCTCACAGTGTAGCACGGACACGCCGCGCCTAGCCGAGAGTGATAACCCATTTCTCCCCTCCGACCGAGACCGGCCCGACCGACCGAACGACACCGACCGATCTTACTCACTCGCTCGCGTCTCGCTAGACAGTGCGACTACCCCAAGTGCTACCCATGATCTCGTTCACAGTTGTGGGATGGGGATGATAGGCTATCCTAGGTCATGTGACATCATCATTGAGTTCAACAACAGACGCTGCGGTAAGTGACAAGGTCAAGGTTATCGGATAGTAATTCGTAGTAGTAAAGCGCCCAGTAGATAGAATAGAAACGATAGCCATCCCCCTGCATGTTCCACCCAAATAGTTTTGTGTACATGAAAAGGCACACATTTCAAAGTATTTTAAAATAAAGGATCTCCCAAAATTATTGACCCTTATCCTGATACGCGTATTTGAAACATTAAAAAAATGTACAACTTCCTTGTTGGTTCACACAATATTGAGACTTGAATGACCTCGTTCTCTCTGAAACACACACACACACTCTGTGTACGTGTGTGTTTGGGGACACCAGTGTTCATATGAAAGTGTGGTCCTCACTCTCTGCTGGATCGATGTTGGAGTTCACAAGAGCCTCAAGCGTCCCTTCCAAGAAACTACTACACGATACCTCGAGTTGTCGTCACCTGCGACGTACTACGGCACTCTCCCTTTCGTCCATTGACTTTCAGAAGAATGGTGTGAGGAATGGCTTTGACTTGACAGTGCCACTCTTCATTACGGTGCTTCATTAAGGTGCGTCTGACGTAGAAACAATATTTCTAATTCTTTAATTCAACTCAATCGTGGAATGATTCAAAATTTTGGAAAATTTTGAACAATTTGTGGAATGCTCTGTTTTGACGTACAGTGTATTTTGAAGCATGCCAGGTTGTTTACTTTCATATTACTAACACTTGTTACTTAAATAAGACTATTTATTATTTATATATTTATAATTATTATTACTATTATCATGAGTTATTTTGTTATTAAATTACTTTAATGAACAATGTTTGTGTCAGAAACAAAATGCGTGTAAATTTGGACACAAATATATCCCGACAAGTGAAGTTTCGCAAAAATCTGCAGACATCAAATGCAATATGTTGAGTTACATTTATATATATGGCCTTAGATCGGGGAGGTAAATAGACAAACAAGATAGAATGAAGTCCAAAGAACTGCGGAGTAGGATTTTAATGTAAAGATTCAACATTTTCATTTTTTTAAGAGTAAGTATGATAATGTATACTGTACTGTAATTTATGAGCATATATTCCAACGATAGTTATGTTGATAATGTGTTTAGAGAAATCCCCAGTAAATCATGAAACAGTAGAATTAGCTGAGCAGGGGTATTTATGAATGGATATTCTTGAATGAACAATATGCAGTGTCCGCTGAACGAGTGAATGGTACATCGCAGTAAGTAGGTCACTATCGCGTGTGTTTTTTTACTGAAGAAACACAGTACGTCTTCCATGTAATATAATGGTTATTTAATTATTTTCAATACTGACGCATCAAATAAATCTGCCAATTTTGAGTTGTATGGCATAATGTAAGTTCGTGTTTATTTTAGAAGTCGGTATGCAATACACAGTTACGATGTACGCTAAAATGAATAATCTCAATTTTAAGGATTTTTACAGATATTCTTACTGCAGTTGATTCAGTTGCACCTCACCGCGTTAAGGGTCAACTTTTTAAAATTATTGCATTTAAGAGCAGAGGCTGCGCTAAATTACGTCACGTATTATGGATCGAGTAACTTTTTAACGAACAATCAGCCCGTGCGTAGACATTCACGCGTGCGTGTGAGAGATTACTAGTGAAATGTTTTTGATGGAATTGGTGCAAAATGATGAGGAATGATTTCATTAAATTTGAAACTAAGACGTAGCAGATTTCACTAACAACATCATAAGGAATTACTTCGAAAGCGGATTTATTATGTATTTTGTTTCACATACAAAATGCTAGTATGGATTTACTCTCTCCAGGCTTATTACCATACTTATCACACATGGTAATGAATTCAAATTTCATACATAGGATTCCTAGTACTCAAACTATGAATGAATCTATATCATCACTCGTTGACTGTCCATAACACACCCGTGACGTGATGGTCCAAATGATCAGATTTTGAAATTTTACGCATGTAAAATATTCTATGGTAAATAGTGTTTTATTTGGCTAATAGGTTGACGGGAGCCCAATTATCAGGGCGGATAATATTAATATAATCTACTAAAATACCTTTTACAACACTCAATATAAATATACAATTGATACGCTAACAAAAAATATAAACTACACAAGAATAAAAGATAATTTTGGGCATGACGTATTTCGTTAGTCAGGAGAGCACCTTCTGATCCTGATTAGTTAAGTATCTGAAATGTTAAATATATTCAACCAGCCACCTTCTGTGGTATCAAAGTACTTTTTGATACTCCGGATATAGAGTTTCAATTGCTGGCTCTGCTAAAATATTTCATTCATATCTGGGGACTGAAATGGGGAACACTCAGTCATGTGAGATAATATTGAGAAGTGATGTGCTCGTAGCTGGCTGTCGTAAGAGGTCGTTAACCAGAGTTTACCATTTCTACTCCAAGAAAATGGCAGGAACTTGAGACCGCGGTCAATTCCTTCCAAAACCCTAGCCTCAATTGCAATACTGCAGCCATCATAATGACACAGGTTAACAGTCATATTCTATACACACCCAATTACACAAGGCTACATGACCACGATGAAATAAAATAATATTTACGTAAGGTCTAACACGGCGACACTGAAAGAATGGATTTTACGGTTTCCATGTAAACCCTAGGGTAAAGAGAATAGTCACTGAACTTTCTAGTTGTATTTAATAATGTAGGAGTTCACATTTTAATCTCTCGCACCCTCTTATGAACATTAAATATCTAGCTCTTCCTTTATTCTTCAAGCGTATTTGTGATATTAAATAAGCAAGTGTCAGAAAATTACCAGATTTAGGATCGTTTATATTTCATATCCTTCTTTTTTATTGGACATTTTCACTTAGCTGTGTGAAGGATTTAAATATAATATTTGACAAACCTCTACTTAGTATAAAACAAAGTCCCCGATTCTTGGATGTTACGGGTAAACTCGAGAACCACTGGATGGATTTTGATGTGGCTTTCACCATTCGTTAAAGGATATCTCGAGGATGATTTCTGTAGAAAATAATTTTTTTATGATCAAAGGAAGCCGAGCAGTAACGATTTCATTAGAAAAGTCGAAAAAAAAAAAGATACGAGCCTTACAGTAGTCGCATATGATGTGTAACAATCTGACATGTTATCCTACTGGTACACTACACAGCTTGGACATTCTTAAAATGTTAATTTACGCTCCATTTTCAGACTGGTACTATGATGAATGTATAGATTGAAATGGAGATATGCTACTGTCACACTTGTGGCGCAGCGGTCAAGATGTTAGTCTCTCACCAAGGTAGACCGGGTTCGATTCCCGGTCAATACATGTGAGATTTTCGAATTGAAATGCCATGTCCTTTGGTTCGCATTCCACGTAAAAGGGATGTACCGTGGATCATGATTGTGAGATTAACGGTCACGCAAAACTACAAGCTTCCTTCCTTCCTTAATAATTCATAATAACAAATGACACACAACGTCGACTGTACTCTCAAATACTGTGAGCACACTCCTCAGTAACTATTCTCAAGACTCTCATACAATTCGTCGTAAACAATCAAAACATGCTTTCCTACAATCATGAAATGACCTAGTCTCAGCTTTTATTCCACTCATATAACAACATTCTGTTATGCATTTAATATTTGACTAGCCAACTCAACCATAGCTTGACAATAATGCCGCTTACTTAAATGTCATTTGTCGTCTTTGTCCTACCCCATGTGATGTTCAACCTTGAACGTGAAGCTTCATAAACTGCTCAATGACAAATGAAAGTCGGTGAAACAATTGCCACTGTGCTCGTCAAACCAGTGCGTGCTAAATGCACTGCCTACTGTATTACCATAATATTCTCGCGCTACAGAGCACACACTGCCTTGTTTCCAATACACACATTTTCAATTGTTATTGTAAAAGGGAGTGTTTTACAGATATTGTAGTTTATAATACGGAACTCATTTTATTAGATGATTTGTCGCTTCCACCAGCACTGGCCTAAATAAAGAATACGATATGGATCAACTAGATTAATAGACGCGACACCACTCATAACCTTAAATTCCTTATAAACAGGTCCTCTTGATTCACAGACCAACACGTAATTTCATATGGATTCTGTCAAAATGAGTCATATTGATATGATAAATATCGTTTAAAATTATAATCTGGTAGCTGGATCGATCGATCGAGCGGGCAGTGCATACTTCCGTTTTCCACCACTGCCAGCTAGTACACTTCCGTCCGATCGATCGAGCGGGCAGTGCATACTTCCGTTTTCCACCACTGCCAGCTAGTACACTTCCGTCCGATTGATCGAGCGGGCAGTGCATACTTCCGTTGTCCACCTCTGCCAGCTAGTACACTTCCGTTTGATCGATCGAGCGGGCAGTGCATACTTCTGTTGTCCACCACTGCCAGCTAGTACACTTCCGTTTGATCGATCGAGCGGGCAGTGCATACTTCCGTTGGAGCCACCACTGCCAGCTCGATCGTTCCGATCCACTTCCGTCCCCAATTTTCAAAATCACTCCCACAAAACTATCCAGCAACCGAGCGGAAAGATGTTACACATCAAAAACTGGCGTCCGAGCGCTTTATAAGATTACGCTGGGCAAACCGTTAAAAATATCTAAATATCTAAGTGTAAGAATTGCTCAGCATGAAAAGCTCGACAAAAAAGTCCGTGAGAGCATATGCCTATCTTCAACACATCGCCTACTATAAGTGTTTTTACGTATTAATTTCTTCCAACCATGTCCATTCAACTACTGAGGCGACAGTTTACGAGCTAGCTAAGGGCGAGTCTATCATACCTGTTACAGCCTAGCTAGCGGGCGAACCTATTGCCCCAGTTACAGCCAGCAGCAAACCGTTGAGTCTTGTTCAGTTAAGACTTCTGAGAAGGGTGATTGTGTTTGGAGTTTCCCTGGAAGTGCAACTCGGGTTTTCTTCATTTCGCCTGTGCAACACAGTCAAGCTAAGATTGTCCGGAAGGGGGATTTGAGTTTCATTCACCTCGCCATTCTCTGGAAGTGCAACTCTCATTTCACCTGTGAACTTTTCATTCCGCAAACTTCACAGTCAATTTAAGATTGGACGGAAGAGGGATTATATTATATTATATTAAATTATACTGATTGGCGTATAATCTCTACTTAGTATAAAACAAAGTCCTTGATTCTTGGATGTCACGGGTAATCTCGAGAACCACTGAATGGATTTTGATGCGGTTTTCACCATTCTGTAAAGGATATCTCGAGGAAGGTTTCTGTAGAAATTAATTAATTTATGACCAAAGGAAGTCACGCACTAATGATTTCAGTGAAAAGGTCGAAAAAAACTGGCCTCCCTGCGCTTTTTATGCTTACGCTGGGCAAACCGTTAAACATGTCTATATACTATGAGTGTAAGAATTGTTCAGCATGAAATGTTCTACAAAAAAGCCCGGGAGAGCATATCTCTAACTTCAAGACATCGCCTACTATAAGTGTTTTTACGTATTCATTTCTTCCAACAATCTCCATTCAGTTGCTGAGGCGACAGTTTACGAGCTGGCTAGGGACGAGTCTATCACTCCAGTTACAGCTTAGCTAGCGGACGAGCTTATTGCCCCATATACAGCCAGCAGCAAACTGTCGAGTCGTGTTGAGTTAAATACTTTAGAGAAGACTGGTTGTGTTTGGAGTTTCCCTGGAAGTGCAACTCGGCTTTTCTTCATTTCGCCTGTGAACTTTTCGTTCCGCAAAATTCACAGTCAAGTTAAGATTGAACGGAAGGGGGATTTGTGTTTCATGCACCTCGCCATTCTTAAATATTACATCTGACAAGAATTTGTTGCACATGCATCTCCATGATAATATATATGATAGTCCAGTCAGTTATTTTAACCCATCATGCCGACACGTAAAATGGATATTGGTCGTTGTTCATTGACATTGGAAAAAAAGCGCTTATCACGTAAGGCATTCATAACTGTTCCCGGGCGAAGCTGGGTCAGGTTGCTAGTTCATATATAAATGTTGATTATTGTAAACATTATTTCTTACAGTATGTTACTATCTTTGAAATAGATCCAAACAGCAAAAAGGAGTTGAATTTTGATTAAATGAGTGTAATTGGCGTAGCATATCTCAAAAACTTTCGTCAACAATTCGAGGATGAATTTCCAGAACCAACAGTCGAGCATGACGGGATTCGTAGTACATTGAGTACGGATATCAGATCCCAATTGTCAACAGTAGAACACGAGGATCAAGAAAGCAGAACATCTCAAAATAAATTTCAATCAATGTTTCTTGCACATTTGGATGCAGATACGTAATGCATGTCCATGTTTAGCAAGAAGGGTGATGGACGTGTAATACCCTTCACATCAACTTACTTGTGTGGATCAACATTTTCTGCAATGGCGTCCATCAAGACTAAACATCAGTCTCGACTGCAACTGGAAGGGGATCTGCGGGTTTTTGTCTCAAAGTTCCAACCAAGACTGTATCTGCTTTCATGACAAATTCATGCTTATTTCAGTTAACCGTTTTGATATATATTCACTTAAGGTTTGGGTGTAGAATTGACGTTGCATATGAGAGCATACGTAGATACGGAAGAAGAAGGATTATGCTTTGATTCGTATCTTGTTTCTTATTAGGAATAAATGCCGGTATTTTGGAATGAGAGCACGCAATCGATGAATGACTTCCAAAGGTTCACTTTTCATCACCGTGAATCAACCAATTGCCCATGGCTATAACGATATCATTATCACTATATTGTAAATCGGGTAAACTACGTCTACTGAAAACTCACTGGAAATCACCAGGTAACTGATTTGAACTGACTACGAAAGCAAGTCTGAAATCGGGCCGACAGTGATTTAAATGAAAGAATCTATTGCAGTGTTGTGAGGAAGTGGTGATCACATTATCAAGCGTCATTAACAATGCCAAGTGGCGGTTGATGATTTCGGATGTGAAAGACTACTGTATGGGAAATGCCAAAGTAAATACCGTAAATTAGTTTTGTCCAAAATAGACGGTGTATGGCCCGCTCGGTCACCAGACATAGGCCCCCTTGATTGTTACTTCTGGGGGTATCTGAATGTGTTGTGTACGCCGACGCAGTTCCTGATGTGCAGACCTTTGAACAGTCTATCCTTGTAGTCTGTAACGCTATTCGGATACAATCTGCGTCATTCGATAAATGAGGGACAATCCATGATGCGACATTTGGACACTTTCATTTCAGTCCATAGAGTTTATGAACTCTGAGTGTGGTTATACCAGAATGATGCGGTTCAGAGCCATCTTCTCTGGACAATATGCATTTCCAAACATATGCTCATATGGACATTTGTATACCTTTCCCCTTGAGAAATCACTTCCTGAAGTTTGTGATAGGGGCAGATGACCTCACTGCTCCACCCCTTAAAAAAACAACCATCATCATCATCATCATCTTCTTCATAATTATCTTCATCATCATGATCATCATCATGATCATCATTATCATAGCGGCTTCGGTGTCGTAGTTGATAGCATGCTGAACTGCTGTGCCCAAGATAGTGGTTCAAACCCGGCCGAAGTCGTCGGATTTTTTAAGAGCGTTAAAAGTCCTTCAGTATGCCTTCCTTCGGAGGGGAAGTAAAGCCGGAGGTCCCATGTCATAGATTTATGGCATGTAAAAGATCCTTCCACAGACTAAACTTGTGTGAAGCTAAATTTTTAGGTTTGATTTCGTCTGAATGCACTATACAAGTTCCAACGTTCACTACTAAGTATCATTGATATCTGGTAGCGAAAGTTGGAACTACTTGAAATTGAACGGAACTTGTATCTCACCCTAAGGGTGTCCACTGGAAGCAGCTACAGACTCAGGTGAGCCGAACAAGTTCTCGGACACTCCCGGCACTAAGATCCATACGATAAATCATAATTAAAATAATATCATTACCATTATCATCATCAATATCATCATCAAATCACCCTGCCGCTAATAAAGTTTTACGCAGCCCAACTAACACATGCTGTCAGGTAGGTGGATATTTATTCGCTCGCATCCCGCATGGTACTAATGCTCTGCAAGAATATCCTGCAAACGATACTGAACACTATTATTTTCCCCTCGAATTAGTCTGTAGTCTTATCGAGGGAAATATTATAGTGTTCAGTATCGTTTGCAGGATATGCTTGCAGTGCATTTGTGCCATGCGAGATGAAAGCAGAGAAATATCAACCATCCTGATAACAACGCTAGTTGGGCTGCATAAAACAATATTATTAGGGGCAGCTGATTCACCTGGTATACTGCATTTTGAACCTCACATTGGTTTCTTCATTATCAGTAATCTTAAGTCTCAATGAAGTGGGAAGGGAAATGGAACCCTCTCACTCTCCTATTTAACTTGAATTATTACGAAATGTATCTCATAAATGACAACTTCTGATGTTAAATTCACTTGCAAATATTTAAGCGCTGAAATATTTGCCTCTGGAATTATTTCAAGTCTGGAGGCATTTTAAAATGAACATATGGACGTTCCAAAATTGCACATAGTATAGCGGTTTAAGGCGAAGCCTCCGTGGCTTAGGCGGCAGCACGCCGGCCTCTCACCGCTGGGTCCTTGGTTCAAATCCCGGTCTCTCCATGTGAGATTTGTGCTGGACAAAACGGAGGAAGATTGGTTTTTCTCCGGGTACTCCGGTTTTCCCTGTCAAAAATTTCATTCCAGCTACACTCTCCACTATCATTTCATTTCATCTGTCATTCATTTAATTACTGCCCCAGAGGCGTGCGTCAGGCCTCGGTAGCCGGCAAAGTCCATATCCTCGCCGCTAGATGGGGGCTTCATTCATTCCATTCCTGACCCGGTCGGAGACTGGAAGCAGGCTGTGGATTTTCATTTCATGCCAGTTTAAGGCACACACAGTAGGTTACGAAGCTGATGACTGGGTTATATATATATATATATATATATACTAGCTGAAGTACCCGTGCTTCGCCACGCGTCATAAATAAATTAAAATGTGAAGGTGACAGTTAAATCAGGGGATAGGCGAGGTGCTGCGCAGAGGGAGATTAAGGATGGAACATTTTGTCCAACTACACCGTTCGGCGTTGACCGTGTTAATAGCACAAATTTAGGTTTTACTCGCTAACGGTTGGAGATACCTTTCGGATAGAAAATGTAATTTTAAACCTCGTATATGCCATCAAAAGTTTGCTATTTCTTAGCGTTCTCTTTTTATTTGAAATGGAAATATGAAAGTTTTAAACCAAAGGGTGTAGTGACGCCACTGAAATGGTCGCCAACATTAAAAAATGCAAAGTATTGAAATCAAAAGTAACCAATATGTTAACCAGGTAAATCAGCTACTTCCATGAAAAATTCATGTAAATCGGACCAGTGGTACTTGCGTGATTGAGTAATACACAGACACACACCATCTCATTTTTAGCCTTGCTTCGCTCGCGTCATAGTCGTGTCATATTTTTATTCAATGAAATGCAGGTTTAACCCCGTTAACACCCCTTTACAACCTGAATATCCAAAAATCCCTCCTTAGTAGACGTTTTCGACACACAACAAACATATCCCCAAAATATCATTCTGCTAACATGTAATAGTTTGGGTTGGTCGATGAGAGTGAACATCCAAAAATCCTTCCTTAGTGGACGTTTTCATCCAGAATTTCACCCCTCCCCATAGGCCCCTTAAATTGGATTTATGAAAAAACGGTCGAACACCTATTTATTTTATTTATTTATTTATTTATTTTTATGCTGATTGATTTCCTCCGAGTTTCAAACTCCTCGCCTATGTCGTTTAAGAGATACACGCTCCGTTAAGAATCCCTCAACCTCCAATTTTCACCCATTTCACCTCATAATATACACCACATCGATAAACCCTTAGATATATGTCTGATTATTTTTAATGATTAGTTTATATACCGAATATCACAACCCCAAAGAAACAACTCATGAGATATCGTTATTCAGTGAAATGCACGTTTATCCCCTTAACATCTCTTTAAAACCCGAATAAACAAAAATCATTCCTTAGTTGACGTTATCGACATAAAGAGAACATATTCCCAAAATTTCATTTTTCCAACTTTAATAGTTTTCGCTGGGCGTGATGAGTGAGTGAGTCAGACAGGACATTTTCTTTCAATTATTTTTACCAGAATTTCACCCCTCCCCATGGGCCACTTAAATTGGATTGATGAAAAAACTCTTCAACACCTATTACCTTATTTTAAGCTGTCTTTTTCCTCCGAGTTTGATGAGTGAGTTAGTCAGTCAGTTAGGACACTTTCTCTCCTTTTCCCCCCCAGAATTTCACCCCACACCATTGGCCCCTTAAATTAATTTATGAAAAAAAAAAAACGTCGAACACCGATTTACTTATTTATTTAGCTGATTTTTTTCGCTGAGTTTCAAATTTCTCGCCTATGTCGTTTAAGAGATAGGCCTACACGCTCCGTTAGGAATCCTTCAACCCCCACTATTCACCCCTTTCACCTCATAATACACCACATCGAAAAACCCTTAGACACATGTCTGCTTATTTTTAATGATTAGTTTATATGCCGAGTATCACATCCACAAATAAAACCACTCGTGACATATTGTTATTCAATGAAATGCAGGTTTAACCCCCTTAAGACCCCTTTAGAGCCTGAATATCCAGAAATCCTCCCTAAGTGCACGGTTTTGACATACAACGAACATATCCCCAAAATGCCATGTTTCCAACTTCAATATTTTTGGCTGGGCGATGATGAGTGAGTGAATGAGTCGGGACATTTTCTTTCACTTGTTTTTCTTCAGAATTTCAGCCCTCCCGATGAACCCCTTCAATTGGATTGATCAAAAAAAAACTGTCGAATAGCTATTTACTTACCTAATTTAAAGCAGTTTGATGAGTGAGTCAGTCAGTCAATCAGTTAGGACACTTTCTTTCCTGTTCCCCCCCCCCCCCCCCAGAATTTCACCCCTCCCCATGGGCCCCTTAAATTGGATTTATGAAAAAACGGTCAAACATATATTTACTTATTTTCTATGCTGATTTTTTCCGCTGAGTTTCAAATTCCTCGCCTATGTTGTTTAAGAGATACACGCTCCATTAGGAATCTTTCAATCCCTAATTTTCACCCCTTTCACCTCATAATATACACCACATCGAATAACCCTCAGAAACGTGCCTTCTTACTTGTTAATGAAGAGTTTATATGCCGTGTATTACATCCCCCAATGAAACCAATCGGGAGATATTGTTATTCAATGAAATGCAGGTTTAACCCCCTTAAGACCCCTTTAGAACCTGAATATCCGAAAATCCTCCCTTAGTAGACGGTTTTGACATACAATGAACATATCCCCAAACTGTCATGTTTCTAACTTCAATACTTTTGGCTGGGCGATGATGAGTGAGTGAGTGAGTGAGTGAGTTAGTCAGGACATTTTCTTTCAATTTTCTTTTTTCAGAATTTCACCCCTCCCCATGAACCCCTTAAATTTGATTTATGAAAAAAAAATCTGTCGAACAGCTATTTACTTACCTTAAAGCAGTTTTCCCCCCTGAGTTTGATGAGTGAGTCAGTCAGTCAATCAGTTAGGACACTTTCTTTCCTGTCCCCCCCCCCCCCCAGAATTTCACCCCTCCCCATGGGCCCCTTGAATTGGATTTATGAAAAAAAACCGATCAAACACATATTTACTTACTTTCATGCTGATTTTTTTCCGGTGAGTTTCAAACTCCTCGCCTATGTCGTTTAAGAGATACACGCTCCGTTAGGAATCTTTCAATCCCCAATTTTCACCCCCTTTCACCTCATAATATACACCACATCGAAAAACCCTCAGACACGTGTCTTCTTATGATGAGTTTATGTACCGAGTATGACATCCCCCAAAGAAACCAATCGGGAGATATTGCTATTCAATGAAATGCAGGTCTACCCCCTTAACACCCCTTTAGAACCTGAATATACAAAAATCCTCTCTTAGTGGGCATTTGTGGCCCTTGTAGAAGCAGCATACCAAATTTCATTCCAATCCGTTCGGTGGTTTCTGAGGTTTCGTGATGAATGTATGAGTGAGTGAGTGAGTGAGTGGTATTTGACAAATATATAGTAGAAGATAGTGTCAAGTCTTTGTTATGCTAAACTCGGTTGACAGTGCTGTGTGAGTAGGTGAGTAACTAACGGGATTTCAAGTAAAGATGCTCATTTTCTATACCGGTAGTGCAGAGCGCAACTGGCATCCAGACGGCCGTGTCTCGACTTGAGCTATGTTGCCATGGAAACTATCTATCTTGCCATTCCTTCATGAGTATATTTTATGATTTGATTGGCCTGTGCTTGAGTGCAAAAGGGCCGAAATCAGAAGAATGAGAAAGAGTATCGAAAATTCATGTAGCCAGCGGTTCCTTCTGGGTCCTAAACTATGTGTATGCAAAATTTGGTTGAGATTGGTGGAACGGTGTAGATTTGTATACGGAACCAACCCCCACCCACATATATACATGCAGACTTTCACTTTTATATATAAGATATATATATTTGCCTCTGGTAAGAAACAAAAAGAAAACGAGGATTTAAGTTGAACTGTTTTGGCTGAGGAGAAGCATGTTATAAGGGTTTTATCACAATGGATCAGGTTATTTATTTATTTATTATTTACTAGCAGAAGTACCCGTTCTTCGAAAGGTGTTGGGTGTTAACACCAGACATTATCAATTGAGCTACTGTTGCAATGGTTAGCGGCCATTCCTTCTTAAGTTTATCACAACGAAGTTAGTTTCTGGGAATATCACACACACTGTCAATTTAAGGGCCTTAAAATGTGGTATTCGGAGACCCTTTATAGACTCGCGAATTTTGTGTCTCACATTGAGAAGCGCAACTATGCTTTGGTCGTCCTTCTAGGATAATTTTTATTTTTCTCCTAGTTTAGCATGTATTTTGAGACGTTTTTCCCTATATCCACCCTTCTACTGTATGAAAAGTACAGTGAAGAGTTTTATAAATGATTGGTGTATTGACTCTCATGGTTACCATACCTAATTTTACGATGCACCAAGCATCCGACACGAGTTATAGGCGTACATAAAGATACACAGAAAGACAGACAGACAATTCTATTGTCTACAACATATCACCCAGATACCCAAATATGGGTATATCTACCACACAGTATGAAACAAAATCATCCTTACAATGAACCCACATGTCGAAAAAAGAAAAAAAAGATTAGTTAAATAGTGCTCTCAAACTAAATTCACCTAACGTGTACCTCCTGACGTGAAATAGAATCGAAAGCCTTGTAGACGAAATGCAATACACGTCACATAAAAACTGACCCTCTACGTTGTGTTAGGTGCCCATACACAGGAAGACCCCTTTCATAAATTATAAAGGCTTGTGGTGCATGAAAATTCAGGATATTTAGCCTCAAATGGCCCAAATTCCTAAAAGCCGCAAAAAATGCTGATTCAATTCAGGAATTTTTGAAAATAATGTTGCTGTTTGGAGATATTATAGACCTTCTGTACTATATGTCGCACGTGAAAATTGCATGAAAAAATTCTAGGTTACCCCATGACCCCCTTGATTGCATTGATGAATTATACAGTCTACGTTGTTTCCGTGATAACCTTATAGCCATTTGCAAAACTTTCACAGAAATGTAATAAATTGAGTGACATTGCTTCTTACTGAAATAGATGGAAAGTTGGATGCCACCCCTTGAGATAATGTTGTCATGGTTACCGATTTGCATTCCTTCATTAGTTTGTTAAATTAAATTAAATTAGTTTTCTGGGAATATTTCAGAAACTGTTGGATTTAGAGCAATATAATGTAGTTTTTGAGGACCCTTTAGGGCCCCCGAGTTTTATTTCTGGCACCGAGGGGCTTTGTCTCGTCGTTGTACGCCATAATATAATACTAATAATCTATACTAATATAAAAAAAGCTGAAGAGATTGTGTGTTTGTGTGTTTATGAGTTTAAGCGCGCTAATCTCTGGAACTACCAGTCGAATTCGAAAAATTATTTTATTATATGATAGCGTGATTCAAGGGAAATAGTTTAGGCTATGTTAAATTTCGGACAGACCACTCCATTTCCCGCATTTAGTTTTGCACAAGTCTACACCGTTTCACCGATCTAATAATTAGATGGACATATTGTCGCTAGGTGACAACGACTAACACTGTATCATGATAGTCAACTCCGCACCATTGATGGACAGGTTGTCACTAGGCAACAACGATTTACTCTGTATCATGATAGTCCGGTAAAATTTGCTAAAGGGCTCATGGAAAAACTGACCAATTAACAATCAAGGATTGTATTTTTAGCCTACTTTCGATTTTTGCAAAAAATGAAAGTAGACTTATGAGATCAACACAGGGCGAAAAAAGTGTGTCTGTCTGTGTGTGTGTATGTGTGTGTGTGAGTCTGTGTGTGTGTGTGTATGTGTGTGTGTGAGTCTGTGTGTGTGTGTGTCTGTGTGTGTGTGAGTGTGTGTACTCTGAATGTGTGTCCCCCCCTATCAATTCGAACACGGTGAAACCGAATTGAACGAAATTTGGTACAGAGGTAGCACTAGTAAAGGACACCTCAGTGTCATACTTTATATCGCCGCCATCTTTACCAAAACAGAATGGCGGCCACTCAAATGTTCAAAACGTAAAATCAAATTACGGCTAAACTAATCATTCGATCTCTACCAAATTTGGTGACAACATACCTTTATATGGGACGCGTCTTTCACCCAAAATTCAAGGTCATCGGCCATGCCATTTCAGGATGGCGGCCGTGTGAATTATGCAACCATTTTAATAAATAGCTTAAGACCCACCAATTCCGATTATCGAGCCTAGGGGGGTTTAAGCTATCCTGAAGGTCGTGATCCGTTATTTATTATAATTTAATATTATAATATTATACAGTACGAGTGGCTTAAAAGAGCTGAGCTGTTTGTGTCACACGACAAGATGGCAGCTGTCCTCATGTGCTTGTCTTATATTTCAGTAGTTTTAGTATGTTGTATGTGATATACCGTACTGATACAATAATATAAACTTTGTATGAAATGATCTTTAATGAAGATGTACTGCAGTGAAGAAATCGTTTATTTAAAGTCATTATTTGCCAACAGTTTGTATCTAATATGTCAGTTAAGAACAACTGACGTCATGGATACGGTTAGCTCTGGGCTAGCATGTTAGTCTGACACGCAGTTGACTGGGGATCGAGTACTGCTACAGTTAGGTTTTTTTTTCTTGAATTCTTTTACAAATGATGTGCACGAGCTTTTCCCACAGATACTGAATAAAATGTCATTTAGCTCAAAGGAGAGGATAAAGTATACACTCGTATATTAATAAAATCACAGTCCCAGCATCGCACATAAACAGAAGACATTAGAAAAAGGAGAATAGAAGAACTAGATACACGTTGTCATTAACCACAGCTTTCTTAATGCCTCTGTACGGTGCTGTCCTCTTGTGGGTTATGTGGGTAATATTGTTCCAAACATAACGCTGTGTAAATGCCTGAGCTGGCCTCCTGAAGTATGGCAATTTTGTAATACTAGTAGTTCAACTATTAGCCACGATCGCGCTCCGAATACCTTTAAACACTGCCAGCTGGATCGCCTCCCTCTTGGCTACTTTAAACTGCCTACTCATTCAACACCCATAGAACACTGCCATCGTAGTACATTACGATGGCAGTGCATAGGCGTACAAGATAAAGATTAATTCACTGATAGGCCGCAGCACCACCTACTGTGATTGGGGCGGAAGATTCTTAATTTTGCAGGCTGGCTTAATATAGAGATTAACGGACGTGAATGCATTACAATAAGTTAGTAGTTTTGTTATTCAATCATCATAAAGTATATAATATTGATCTTGACACTTACTGGCTTATTATCAATATAAAAGAAAACAAACAATACATTGTGGTTGGGGTGATTGTTTTAGGGATGAGGACAAAGAGTCATAAAGATACCCATACATTTAGGAGAAAGTAGGCTATATGTTCTTTGCTGAACATCTTGTTTTAAAAATAATTTTATTAATGCAGCCAATGGCCATGTATTTTTCTTATCTGGACGGGTCGGTGAAGGGATGATGAAAGGAAATCGGACTGTAGTATTCTCTATGCTATCGTATGCACAGTTTATTTCATTTGCGGGGCTTAGACATCGTGGTCATGTTGCCCCGTGTACATGGGTGGGTGTGTAGTATATATGTGATAACCTGAGTTATTGTGATTGTTGCACTAGCAAGTGTAAATCTTATATATAAAAGTGAAAGTCTGTATGTGGGTGGGTGGGTCGGTTCCGTATACAAATCTACACCGTTCCACCAATCTCAACCAAATTTTGCATACACATCGTTTAGGACCCAGAAGGAACCGCTGGATACTTGAATTTTCGATAGTCTTTCTCATTCTTCTGATTTCGGCCTTTTTGCACTCAAGCACAGGCCAATCAAATCATAAAATATACCCATGAAGAAATGGCAAGGCAGATCATTTCCATGGCAACATAGCTCAAGTCGAGACACGGCCGTCTGGATGCGAGTTGCGCTCTGCACTACCGGTATAGAAAATGAGGATCGTTACTTGAAATCCCGTTAGTTACTCAACTGCTCACACAGCACTGTCAACCGAGTTTAGCATAACAAAGACTTGACACTATCATCATACTAATATATAAAATTAGATGGTGTGTGTCTGTCTTTCTGTCTGTCTGTCTGTGTGTTACTCAATAACGCAAGAACCACGGGTCCGATTTAAATGAAATTTTGCATGATTTACCAGGTTTACATATAGGATTCTTTTGATTACGAAATTTTGCACAAATTAAAAATGGCGACCATTTTAGTGACGTCACTGCACCCTTTGGTTTCAAAATTTCATATTTCCATATCAAATAAAAAGAGAACGGTAGGAAATAGCAAACTTTTGATGGCACGAACGGGCTTTGAAATTCAATTTCCTATCCGAAAGGTCCTTATCACTTTTCGTGTATCTCCAACAGTTAGCGAGTAAAACCGACATTTGTGACGTCACTACATCCTTTGGTTTCAAAATTTCATATTTCCGTTTCAAATAAAAAGAGAACGCCAAGAAATAGCAAACTTTTGATGGCATACATGGGCTTTAACATTTAATTTTCTATCCGAAAGGTCCTTATCACTTTTCGTATATCTCCAACGGTTAGCGAGTAAAACCAAAATCTGTGCAATAAAACACGGTCAACACCGAGCGGTGGAGTATATCTCTCTATATATAAAAATGAAAATTTGTCTGTTTTTCTCTGAATTTCTACGGAAATTTGAGTTGTTTACGCGTTTCAGACTGTTTTATGATGGATGCGTGTGATTTTTTTTGTCTGTTTGTTTGTCTGTGGACAAATTTGTTCCCTTATAACTCGAGAACGGCTGGGTGTATCAACGTAAAATTTGGTATAGATATCCATCAGAGGCACGACACTATTCATTGATGTAACTCTTCTCCGTACCTCTCATAAAAGGGGGCCTACCCCCTTAAAATACATGCTGAAATAGGCGTAGAAGGACGAGACAAAGCTCATTTTCCGCCCCTCAATGTGAGAGACAAAACTCGGGTCCCCGAAAACCACATTTTAAAGACCGAAGACCAACCGTTTTTGAGATATTCCCAGAAAACTAATTTAATTTATTAAACTAATGAACGAATGCAAGCCAGTAACCATGGCAACTGAGTTCTCAGAGGTCCATCTATTGCTGTAAGACGCAATGCAATTCCATTAATTACATTAGTGTGAAAGTTTTCAAACGGCTAGAAGGTTATTACGGAACCAAATTAAGCCGTAAAATTCATCAATACGTATAATGCGCTTAAGGGGATCAAGGGGTACTCTAGAATTTTTTCACGCGATTTACACCTGCGGGTGTGGTACGGCAGGTCTATTATATTCCTATCCCCATATTATTCATTCAGTCATTCATTCATTCATTTCGTATAGGCCATCTATGGACCGCGTCATTCCAACTGTCTCCTACTGGCTTTGATGTTTGCCCAGTACATCCGCATTCGTTCTCGGTAGACTTCCTTCCGTTCCTGGGTCCAAATCTTTCCCGTTTTCAGCTTCGGTTTTTCTTGGAAACCTTTGCAAGCTTGAAGTTTCCTTTTGAGTGGGGCGCGCTCCTGAATGTCTATTGGTGTAATCCCCACTTCTTTCAGATCTTTATCCAGTTCTATGAACCAGGCCCATTTTGTTTTCCTCTCCTGAAAGTAAGTTATGTTGCGGTTGGTCAGTCTCGCTCGGCTCATTCGTTTCACATGCCCAAAAAATGGTATCCTTCTCTTCCGGATGACGTTACTTATCTTCTCCACCTGAGTATATAGTTCATGGTTATGCCGTCTTCTGTATTCCCCATTGTCTTTGATGGAACCCAATATCTTTCTCAAAATGTTTCTTTCTTTGGCCTTCAGTTTCTCGACCAAGCCTCTTTTGTTCATCGTGAGGCATTCAGAAGCATGCAAGACCTCCGGACAGATGACACTGCAGTAATGTTTTAGTTTTGCGTTGAAGGATATTTACCTTTTCTTATAGATGTCCTTAGTTAAATGGTAGGCCATTTCCGTTTTGCTCATGCGTGATTGAATGCTACTTTCTCTGATAATATCCCTTCCCTGACCCGTCCTGAAAAGAAAAGTACATGTCCATTGGCTGCATTAATAATATAAAAAATAGGTGTTATAATTTCTCTCTATATTATATTATTATTAGTATTATATTATGGCGTACAACGACGAGACAAATCCCCTCGGTGCCAGAAACAAAACTCGGGGGCCCTAAAGGGTCCTCGAAAACTACATTATAAGGCTCTAAATCCAACAGTTTCTGAAATATTCCCAGAAAACTAATTTAATTTAATTTAACAAACTAATGAAGGAATGCAAATCGGTAACCATGAGAACATTATATCAAGGGGTGGCTTACAACTTTCCTTCTATTTCTGTAAGAAGCAATGTCACTCCATTTATTACATTCCTGTGAAAGTTTGCAAATGGCTATAAGGTGATCACGGAACTAACGTAGGCTGTACAATTCATCAATGCAATTAAGGGGGTCAAGGGGTAACCTAGAATTTTTTCATGCAATTTTCACGTTCGACATATAGTACAGAAGGTCTATTATATCTCCAAACAGCAACATTATTTTCAAAAATTCTTGAATTGAACCAGCATGTTTTTGCGGCTTTTAGGAATTTGGGCAATTTGAAGCTAAAGAACCTGAATTTTCATGCACCACAAACCTTTATAATTTATGAAAGGGGTCTTCCTGTGTATGGGCACCTAGCATAACGTAGAGGGTCAGTTTTTATGTGACGTGTATTGCGTTTTGTCTACAAGGCTTTCAATTCTATTTCACGTCAGGAAGTACAGGTTAGGTGAATTTAGTCTGAGAGCATATTTTTTTTCTTTTTTTGTCGACAAACTGGTTCATCGTAAGGATGATTTTGTTTTATACTGTGTGGTAGATATACCCATATTTGGATATATGGGTAATATGTTGTAGACAATAGAATTGTCTGTCTGTCTTTCTGTGTATCTTTATGTACGCCTATACCTCGTGTTCGGATGCTTGGTGCATCGTAAAATTAGGTATGGTAACCAAGAGAGTCAATACACCATCATTTATAAAACTCTTCACCGTACTTTTCATACAGTAGAAGGGTGGGTATAGAGAAAAACTTCTCAATATATGCTAAAATAGGCGAAATATAAAATTATCCTAGAAGGACGACCAAAGCATATGTTGCGCTTCTCAATGTGAGACACAAAATTCGGGAATCTATAAAGGGTCTCCGAAAACTACATTTTAAGGGCCTTAAATTAACAGTGTGTGTGATATTCCCAGTAAAGTAACTTCGTTCTGATAAACTTGAAGGAATGACAAACCGCTAACCATTGCAGTAGTAGCTCAATTGATAATGTCTGGTGTTAACAACGAACACTGTTCGAAGAACGGGTACTTCTGCTAGTCTACTATATATTTGTCAAATACCATTCACTCACTCACTCACTCATTCATTCATCACGAAATCTCAGAAACCACTGAACGGATTGGAATGCAATTTGGTATGCAGCTTCCTCAAGAGCCGCAAATGCCCAATAAGAGAGGATTTTTGGATATTCATGTTCTAAAGGGGTGTTAAGGGGTTAGACCTGCATTTCATTGAATAGCAATATCTCCCGATTGGTTTCATTGGGCGATGTGATACTCGGCATATAAACTCATCATTAACAAGAAGTTCCGTGACGAACTAAAGAGCCAACTTTTCTTAAAATTTAATATTCATGACAATGATTAATCTATATGGATCTATCTAGAATAATGACGAAATTAAGTTGGTAATATCGAAATTTCTAATTAGTTCGAAATACTGTATACCTGGTATAATATAGCCTAATAGAGAACTACAGTTGGCAGCCCTGGTGACTGAATATATTCTTAGTTCCATCTCTTAAGGTACAGAATACAAAATTTGGTTGAAGTCCAATGTATAGCATGGAAGTTACATGCAGTTAAACATTGGATCTAACAGCGCACGTAAAATCATGTTGGCAACAATGACATACATGTATTGGTCAGTTACTCCAAATTAATCTAGAATGCCAGGTACTATGAGTGTGCAAAGTTTAGAGCTATTGCCTTGCATACTTTCTGATATATTGATATTAGGGTAACAAATATAGAGACAGTATTTTATTAACAGTTGGCAGCACTGGTTACGCTTAAGAATCGGCATAGTCATTTCTGTCATGGCACACATAGCACACACGAAATTTGGTTGAAATCCAAATGATAGTATAGAAGTTACATGTATTTAAAGTTGGACCTCTCAGCAGGCTTAGAATCATGTTGGTAGCACTGACATATATAAGTTACTCCAAATTAATATAGAATGTCAGGTACTAACCGTGCGCATAGTTTAAAGATGTCGGCTTGCATACTTTCTGATATACGGGTATTTGGATATAAAAAATTAAGAGCATTTATTAACAGTTGGCAGCCCTGGTGGCTCTTAAGAATACGTTCAGTCATATCTGTTTACGTACACATAGCGCATACGAAATTTGGTTGAAATCCAATTGATAGTGTAAAAGTTATATGCATTTAAAATTTGGATTTATCAGCAGGCTTATAATCATTTTGGCAACACTGCCATGTATGGCCTCCTGGTAATTAAACTGTAATATTATTATTTATACGTGTGCCAATTTCGAAATAGCTCCCATTGATACCTTCCATGATATCCAACATGGAGCTCAAATTTCAATTGCGATTTTTCTGCAGTTGGTAGCACTGGCATCATTTTCAAATACGGCCGTGATATATTCAGGTATAGATCTTTACTCCTACCAATTTTTTTTCGATTGCTGCAGCCATTTAGGAGTTGATATGGGGACACACACACAGCCTGACAGACAGAAGGACAGACCGACAGACAGACAGACAGACAGACAGAAGGACAGACAGACCGACACACATTTGCCCGATCTCATCAGTCTACTTTTTCCTCATTTTTGCAAAATGTGAAAAGTACGGTAGGCTAAAATAAGAAGACACGTGTCTGAGGGTTTTTCGATGTGATGTATATTATGAGGTGAAAGGGGTGAAAAGTGGGGATTGAAAGATTCCTAACGGAGCGTGTATCTCTTAAACGACATAGGCGAGGAGTTTGAAACTCAGCGGAAAAAAATCAGCATAAAAATGAAGTAAATGGGTGTTTCGCCGTTTTTTCATAAATCCAATTTAAGGGGCCCATGAGGACGGGTGAAATTCTGGGGGAAAAACAAACAGGAAAGAAAGTGTCCTAACTGATTGACTGACTCACTCATCAAACTCAGGGGGAAAAACTGCTTTAAAGTAAGTAAATAGCTGTTCGACAGTTTTTTTCATAAATCAAATTTAAGTGGTTCATGGGGAGGGGTGAAATTCTGAAAAAAGAAAATTGAAAGAAAATGTCCTGACTCACTCACTCACTCATCATCGCCCTGCCAAAATTATTGAAGATTGAAACATGACAGTTTGGGGATATGTTCATTGTATGTCAAAACCGTCTACTATGGGAGGATTTTCAGATATTCAGGTTCTAAAGGGGTCTTAAGGGGGTTAAACCTGCATTTCATTGAATAACAATATCTCCCGATTGGTTTCATTGGGGGATGTGGTACACGGCATATAAACTCATCATTAAAAAGTAAGAAGACACGTGTCTGAGGGTTTTTCGATGTGGTGTATATTATGAGGTGAAAGGGGTGAAAAGTGCTGATTGAAAGATTCCTAAAGGAGCGTGTATCTCTTAAACGACATAGGCGAGGAGTTTGAAACTCAGCGGAAAAATTCAGCATAAATATAAATAAATATGTGTTTGACCGTTTTTTCATTAATCCAATTTAAGGGGCCCATGGGGAGGGGTGAAATGCTCGGGGGGAAACAGGAAAGAAAGTGTCCTAACTGATTGACTGACTCACTCACTCATCAAACACAGAGGGAAAAACTGCTTTAAAGTAGGCTAAGTAAATAGCTTTTCGACAGTTTTTTTTTGATCTATCAAATTGAAGGGGTTCATCGATAGAGGTGAAATTCTGAAGAAAAAAAAATTGAAAGAAAATGTCCTGACTCATTCACACACTCATCATCGCCCAGCCAAAAATATTGAAGTTGGAAACATGGCATTTTGGGGATATGTTCGTTGTATGTCAAAACCGTACACTAAGGGAGGATTTTTGGATATTTAGGTTCTAAAGGGGTCTTAAGGGGGTTAAACCTGCATTTCATTAAATAACAATATCTCACGAGTGGTTTCATTTGTGGATGTTATACTCGGCATATAAACTAATCATTAAAAATAAGCAGAGATGTGTCCAAGGGTTTTTCGATGTGGTGTATTATTATGAGGTGAAAGGGGTGAAAAGTGGGGGTTGAAGGATTCCTAACGGAGCGTGTAGGCCTATCTATTAAAAAACATAGGCGGGAAATTTGAAACTCAGCGAAAAAAAATCAGCTTAAAAGTAAGTAAATCGGTGTTAACCGTTTGTTAATAAATTAATTTACGGGGCCAATGGGGTGGGGTGAAATTCTGGGGGGGGGGGGGGGAAGAAGAGAAAGTGTCCTAACTGACTAACTCACTCACTCATCAAACTCAGGGGAAAAAGACAGCTTAAAAATAAGTTAATAGGTGTTCAAGCGTTTTTTCATCAATCCAATTCATGGGGCCCATCGGGAGGGGTGAAATTCTGGTAAAAATAATTGAAAGAAAATTTCCTGTCTGACTCACTCACTCATCACGCCCAGCGAAAACCATTAAAGTTGGAAACATGCAATTTTGGGAATATGTTCGCTGTAAGTCGAAAACGTCAACTATGGAATTATTGTTGTTTATTCGGGTTTTAAAGAGGTGTTAAGGGGGTAAACGTGCATTTCTTTGAATAACGATACCTCATGAGTTGTTTCATTGGGGATGTGATATTCGGTATATAAACCCAATCATTAAAAATAATCAGACATATGTCTAAGTGTTTATCGATGTGGTGTATATTATGAGGTGAAAGGGGTGAAAATTGGGGGTTAGGGATTCTCAACAGAGCGTGTATCTCTGAAAGAACATAGGCGAGAAGTTTGAAATTCTGCGGGAAAAAAACACTTAAAATACAAGTAAATAGGTGTTCGACCGTTTTTTCATAAATCCAATTTAAGGGGTTCAAAGGAGGGGTGATATTATCAAGAATAAATGAAAGAAAATGTCCTGACTGACTCTCTCACTCATCATCGCACAGCCAAAATTATTGAAGTTAGAAACATGAAATTTTGGGGATAATTTCGTTGTATGTCGAAAACGTCCACTGAGGAGAGAGTTTTGGATATTCAGGTTCTAAAGGGGTCTAAAGGGGGTTAAACCTGCATTTCATTGAATAACAATATCTCACGAGTGGTTTCATTTGTGGATGTGATACTCGGCATATAAACAAATCAATAAAAATAAGCAGACATGTGTCTAAGGGTTTTTCGATGTGGTGTTTTATGATGAGGTGAAAGGGGTGAATAGTGGGGGTTGAAGGATTCCTAACGGAGCGTGTAGGCCTATCTCTTAAACGACATAGGCGAGAAATTTGAAACTCAGGGAAAAAAATCAGCTAAATAAATAAGTAAATCGGTGTTGGACCGTTTTTAAATTAATTAATTTAAGGGGCCAATGGGGTGGGATGAAATTCTGGGGTAAAAAAGAGAGTAAGTGTCCTAACTGACTGACTAACTCACTCATCAAACTCGGGGGAAAAAGACAGCTTAAACATAAGTTAATAGGTGTTCAAGAGTTTTTTCATCAATCCAATTTAAGGGGCCCATGGGGAGGGGTGAAATTCTGGTAAAAATAATTGAAAGAATATGTCCTGTCTGACTCACTCACTCATCACGCCCAGCGAAAACTATTAAAGTTGGAAAAATGAAATTTTGGGAATATGTTCGCTGTATGTCGAAAACGTCAACTAAGGAATGATTTTTGTTTATTCGGGTTTTAAAGAGATGTTAAGGGGGTAAACGTGCATTTCATTAAATAACGATATCTCATGAGTTGTTTCTTTGGGGATGTGATATTCGGTATTAAACTAATCATTAAAAATAATCAGACATATATCTAAGGGTTTATCGATGTGGTGTATATTATGAGGTGAAAGGGGTGAAAATATGGGGTTGAGGGATTCTTAACGGAGCGTGTATCTCATAAACGACATAGGCGAGAAGTTTGAAATTCGGCGGGAAAAACAGCTTAAAATACAAGTAAATAGGTGTTCGACCGTTTTTTCATAAATCCAATTTAAGGGGCCCTTGGAGAGGGGTGAATTTCTGGGGGGGAAAAACAGGAAAGAAAGTGTCCTTACTGATTGACTCACTTACTCACTCATCAAACTTAGGGCGAAAACAGCTTTAAATAAGTAAATAGGTGTTCGACCGTTTGTTTCATAAATCCAACTTAAGGGGTTCATGGGGAGGGGTGAAATTATCAAAAATAAATGAAAGAAAATGTCCTGACTCTCTTACGCACTCATCATCGCCAAGCCAAAATTATTGAAGTTAGAAACATGAAATTTTTGGGATATGTTCGATGTATGTCGAAAACGTCCACTAAGGAAAGATTTTTGAATATTCAGGTTATAAATAGGTGTTAAGGGGTAAATGTGCATTTCATTGAATAACAATATCTCACGAGTGGTTTCATTTGGGGATGTGATACTTGGCACATATACTAATCATTAAAAATAAGCTGACACATGTCTAATGGTTTTTCGATGTAGTGTATATTATGAGGTGAAAGGGATGAAAAGTGGGGGTTGAATGATTCTTAACGGAGCGTGTATCTCTTAAACGACATAGGCGAGGAGTTTGAAACTCGGAGGAAATCAATCAGATTAAAAATAAATAAATAAATAAATAAATTAATAAAATAAATAGGTGTTCGGCCGTTTTTTCATAAATCCAATTTAAGGGGCCTATGGGGAGGGGTAAAATTCTGGAAGAAAAACGCCTACTAAGGAAGGATTTTTGTATGTTGACTCTCATCGACCAACCCAAACTGTTAATGTTAACAGAATGATATTTTGGGGATATGTTTGTTGTGTGTCGAAAACGTCTACTAAGGAGGGATGTTTGGATATTCAGGTTCTATAGGGGTGTTAACGGGGTTAAACCTGCATTTCATTGAATAACAATATGACACGACTATGACGCGAGCGAAGCGAGGCTAAAAATGAGATGGTGTGTGTCCGTGTATTGCTCAATCACGGAAGTACCACTGGTCCGATTTACATGAATTTTACATGGAAGTAGCTGATTTACCTGGTTAACATATAGGTTACTTTTGATTTCAATAGTCTGCACTATTTAAAGATGGCGACCATTTTAGTGACGTCACTACACCCTTTGGTTTCAAAATTTCATATTTCCATTTCAAATAAAGAGAGAACGCTAAGAAATAGCAAACATTTGATGGCATATACGAGGTTTAAAATTACATTTTCTATCCGAAAGGTATCTCCAGCGATTAACAAGTAAAACCTAAATTTGTGCTATAAAACATGGTCAACGCCGAGCGGTGTAGTTGGACAAAATGTTCTATCCCTAATCTCCCTCTGCGCTGCACCTCGCCTATCCCCTGTTTTAACTGTCACCTTCATATTTTAATTTATTTATGACGCGTAGCGAAGCACGGGTACTTCAGCTAGTACGGTATCAATCTCAATGTTGGTTTCCTGTTATTAATACAAATCTACACCGTTTCACCGATCTGAACCAACATTTGTATACTTACCCCTTGGAACCCTACGAATAACACTGTTACATGAAATTTCGGAAAGACCACTCCATTCCCTGCATTTAGGCACTTTGGCACGAGTCTACATCGTTCACCGATCTTAACCACACTTAATGTACTTACCCTTCGAAACCCTGCGTGCAACACTATCCACTTGATATTTTGAACAACTCTCTCCATTCCCTACAATTAGAACAACGGACAAAATGAACTTGAAAACTACGTTTTAAGGTCCTAGAACCATGCATGTCCGTATAGTGTAAATGTAAGAATATTTTAATAAGTCAATTGTTGGCTGGCAATGCGAGCTGCATCACGTCGCACCTACCAGAATTGCGAAAATAGTTACAACTTGCGCTGCTTATAAATTGGAGTCACTGGGAGTAATTACTGCAAGAAGATTTCTTAGGCCCCGTAGAACAGTTATCATCATGAAAATATTATGCCTCGGTATAAGTGCGTTAGTGTTGGTGCAGTACATAGAGGTAATCAGCTGCAATAAGCTTTGGTGCTTTCAAATTTACTTTCATTTATTCAGATCCTTATCCTTGAGCGGTATGTGGCGATAAATGTGCTACTTCAGGAGCTCGGGACAGCCGAAGTTTTCCAAAGTGCTCTGATTATTTTCCTATGGCACTATGTAACAAAAGACGACACTATTGGTCTCTACTTTTCTAACAGCCGATGAGATATAGGCCCTAGGCAGTGTCTTTTATGTCACATACTCCTCTTTCTAACCATATTTTTCAATTCGCTTGTAAATTACATGTGTCAGTAATTTAATTAGTAAATAGCCGTTTACCTATTCATTATTGTCATTATCATTACGGGAAAATGACCTGAATGTTACGTCCATTATACTGCACTACTTATCACCCCCACCACCACCACAAAAAGTTATAGTTTTAAAATATGTTTTTTGTGAATTTAAGTATTATATGCCAGTTCTGTAGTAGTATTCATTATCATCCGTAAAACAAACACATCCACCGGGCGAAGCCGGGCACTATTGCTAGTAATAGGCCTATAATATAGGGATAGGAATATATTAGACCTGCAGTGCCACACCGCAGATGTAAATCGCGTGAAAAAATTCTAGAGAACCCCTTGACCCCTTAAGCGTATTATAAGTATTTATGAATTTTACAGCTTAATTTGGTTCCGTGATAACCTTCTAGCCGTTTGCAAACTTCCACACTAAGTTAATTAATGGAATTGCATTGCTCTCACAGCAATAGATGAACCTCTGAGAATCTGTTGCCATGGTTACCGGCTTGCATTCGTTCATTAGTTTCTTAAATGAAATTAGTTCCCGGGAATATTTCAAGAACGGTTGGTTTTAAGGCCTTAAAATGTGGTTTTGTGTCTCACATTGAGGGTCTGAAAATGAGCTGTGTCTCGTCCTTCTACGCCTATTTCAGCATGTATTTTTAGGGGTAGGCCCCCTTTTATGAGAGGTACGGAGAAGAGTTACATCAACGATTATTGTCGTGCCTCTGATGGATATCTGTACCAAATTTTACGTTGATGCACCCAGCCGTTCTCGAGTTATAAGGGAACAAATTTGTCCACAGACAAACAAACAAACAAACAAGCATACAGACAGACAAAAAATCACACGCATCCATCACAAATCAGTCTGATACGCGTAAATAACTCAAATGGCCGTAGAAATTTAAAAAAAAAACTTTCTTTTAGGTAGATTTCATTAGAAAGCTAACTATTGCAATGGGTCCCATGTTTCGACTTCCGGAAAATTTCGACATATCTTCGCGTTTCACATCCCCCAGACCCCAAAAACACCGTCAGTTCAAAAGTTTATATATAATTTATGTATGTATATATATATATGTATATCAGTTTCTTGTGGACACGATAACTGCCGTAATTTTGCCCCAATCACTTTGAATTTTTTACATAATAAGTATCCCATTAAATTCTCGGTCGAGTTCGTTAATGGGCAAAATCGGTCAAAGGGGGTGAAAATGCGGGGATTTTTTCGAAAGAGTGAAATATCACCATAACTCTCTTAATACATGAAATATCGAATCCATTCAAAGTTCATAATATGTGTCGGATAAGTGCCAAAAATTTATGTCAAATAAGTTTTTTGATAGCACCAACCATTGACCAAAGGGGTGGAAAAAAGTGGGTTTTTCGGGAAACATTAATCATATCTCTCTTAATAGGCACAATATCAAAACCATACAAAATGGAAAATATTCCCCTAATAATTACCTAAAACTTTTGTCTGAAAGAAATTTTGATATGACCCACCATTACGCCAAGGGATGAGAAAAACGATTTCGGAATTAAAGAAAATGCCAGGTGCCATCAGAGGTTACCATGACAACGCTTCTAAATTGATCAGGGATGAGCTATCAGAGGTTGCCAAGACAACGCCATTGACGAGATCACATTCATTTTTAGCCTATTTTCAATTTTGAAAAAATAGGCTTATGAGATCACCTTTTGTCCGTGTGTGTGTGCGTGTGTGTGTGTGTGTGTGTGTGTGTGTGCGTGTGTGTGTGATTCGTGTGTGTGTCCCCCCCCTAATAAAATCTAAACGGCTGGAGCGATTTCAATGAAACTCGGAAAGTTCATAGCACTATTCCCGGCGACCTCGACCGTGCCCTTCAAATTTTGTTAGGACTCACCAAGTCAACATGGCGGTTGTGCGAAATATTCCACCAGCATTCAATCTCTCCGAAACTATTACCGATATTACCCTGACATTTTCTATGGTGATAGAGGGAACTACTATAAGTTCACTTATGTGACTTTTGAAAACCTGGTAACTACAAAACCAACATGGCGGCCAAGCGAATTTGCGACTTTTAAATAGACGTTTCTCGCGATTTGACCAACCAAACGCAATGAAACTTGGTACAGTATATGTTTATATACATTGTAATGCACCGACATCTAACTTCGTTCAATTGTTTACATAATCACAAGATGGCGGATGTGCAAAATATTTCACCGGCATTCTATATCTCTGAAACTATTAGCGGTAAAACCCTGAAATTTTGTACGGTGATAAAAGGCACTACTGGAAGTCCATCTATAAGACTTTCAAAACCCGGTTAACTACAAAACGAACATGGCGGCCAAGCGAATTTGAAAATTTTAAATAGACCTTTCTCGCGATTTAATGTTCCAAGCGCACTAAAACCTGGTACAGGAAATATTTATACACATTGCAATCCACGGGTATCTAATTTAGTTCAATTGTTTATATAACCTCAAGATGGCGGCAGTGCGAATTTTAAAATTAAGATTTTATTTATTGTGATATAGTCATGCGATCGAAGTGAAAGTTTGAATAATGAACCTACGCAATAATTTTCCTTTAATGGTACAAGACTCTATGGCCTATACATTTAACAATCCAACATGGCGACCATCCGAAATATTTATACGATACTGAATATCTACGAATCTATTTTAGTAATCAAACTGCATTTTTTAATGTTCATAGGGGCAATGAACTTAAGTTCACCTATAGGACTTTAAATAACCTGGTGATCACAAATCCAAAATGGCGGTGACGCGATTTATAAATATTCACATGGACGTTTCTCGCAATTTAACCATCCGCGTGCAGTGAAACTTGGTACAGTAAATCCTTATACGAATGTTAATCCACTGGCATCTAATTTATTTCAATTGTTTCCATAACCTCAAGATGGCAGCTGTGAAAAATTTTAAAATCTCCTTGTTTTTTCTTGTGTCCTAATTATGCGATTGAAGTTTGAATACTACACGTTCACAATAATCTGCATGTAACAGTACATAACTCTAGGACCTACATATATAAAATCCAACATGGCGACCATCCGAAATATTTAGTCGGTTCTCAATATCTACGAATCTATTACAGCAATCAAACTGAAATTGTGTATGTTGATAGTGGCAATTAACATAAGTAGTATATATGAAAATAGGCTGTATAGTTCTTCACGGAACTACTTGTTAGCCTACTTTTCACACTTTGCAAAAATGAGGAAAAAGTAGGCTTATGAGATCGATCCGGGAAAATGTGTTTATCTGTCTGTCTGTCTGTCTGTCCTTCTGTGTGGCTGGCTGTGTGTGTGTGTCCCCCCCCACCCTTATCAACTCCTAAACGTCTGCAGCAATCGAAACCAAATTTAGTATGAGTAAAGATGAATACCGGAATATCTCAAGCCCATACTTGAAAAAGATGTCAGTGCTAACAACTGCTAAAAAGAACGCATTAGAAATTTGAGCTCCATGTTGGATATCATGGAAGGCATACATGGGAGCAATTCCAAAATTAGCACACATGTAGATAATACTATTTCAGTTTAATTTCCAGGAGGCCATACATGACAATGTTGCCAAAATAACTTTAAGCCTTCTGATAGGTCCAATTTTTAAATGCACATAACTTCTACACTATCAATTGGATTTCAACCAAATTATGTATGTAATATAAGCACATAGCAGGTATGACTGAGCGTATTATTAAGAGCCACGAGGGCTGCCAACTGTTAATAATTGTTCTGTCTACTTTTTATCCAAATATCAATATATCAGAAAGTATGCAAGCCGACAGCTTTAAACTATGCACGCGTATAGTACCTGACATTTTACATTAATTTGGAGTATCTTATATACGTCAGTTCTACCAACATGATTCTAAGCCTGCTGATAGGACCAATTTTTAAATACATGTAACTTCTATACTGTCAGTTGGATTTCAACCAAATTTCGTATGTGCTATGTGTAATATAACAGATATGACTATAAGTATTCTTATGAGCAATTAGGGCTGCGAACTGTTAATAAATGGTGTCTATATTTTTTACCCTAATATCAATATATCAGAAAGTATGCAAGCCAACAGGTCTATACTTTGCATACGTATAGCACCTGCCATTCTAGATTAATTTGGAGTAATTAATATAAGTCAGTGATGCCAACATGGTTCTATGCCTGATGATAGCTCCAATTTTAAAATACATATAACTTCTATACTAAAAAATGGATTTCATCCAAAATTGGCACAAAAATATATCATAATATTTCCGATTATTTCTGACCAGCATACGCATGCCATTGTTGCCAACGTGCTTTTACGTGTGCTGATAGATCCAATGTATAACTCCATGTAACATCCTTTGGACTTCAACCACATTTTGTATTCTGTACCTTAAGAGATGGAATTAAGAATATATTCAGTCACCAGGGCTGCCAACTGTATTGCTGTATTAGGCTACATTATGCCTAGTATACAGTATTTCGAACTAATTAAGACATTCCGATATTACCAACTTAATTTCGTCATTATTCAAGATAGGTTCATATACAGTAGATTAATCATTGGCATGAATCTTAATTTTAAGAAAAGTAGGCTCTCTAGTTCCACACGGAAATTCTTGTTCCATCTGACTATGTGGGAAGCGGCTAACTGGTAGCATGCTGAACTTCTATGCCCAAGGTCGCTGGTTCAAAACCGGCCAAAGTCGTCGGATTTTCTAAGAGCGCTAAAAATCCGTCAGCATGCTTTCCTTCGGAGGGGAAGTTCCAACGTTCATTGCAAGTTGCTGGTTGCGGTGGAATCTAGCAGCCAAGTTCACAGTAGGTGTCGTTGACGGTAGTATTTGGTACAAAATTAGGTACTACTACTTAAAATTGACCTTCTGCTGACCTTAACTGAATTAGAGACTAATACAGTCATCACAATTAACACCGTTTATCAGACAGACTATACACACACCCAATGTACACGGGGTTACATGACCACCTTGTCGCAGCCCCTAAACTGAGGAACCAACCAACATTTCTGCGGGAGATAAAATTTTGCGCGAAGAAGTAACAGACTGTTAGATAGTTACACATCAGTTCCAAACCTTGCATAAGGACATTGTGATCAAAAGTATTAAAATGAACCCCAAATATGACAAGAAAGTTACCATCCCCATAAGACAATAAAATGTTAAAAATATGCATAGAAAGACGAAAAAATGTTAATTAACCTCCAATTGTAAAATACATTCTCGCATTAAATGAGGTCTGATCCACCTACGAAAACCTGCATATTTCGCCTATTTTAGCCTATCCTCTAGTCTGCCCGGTGAAATCTACCTCCGCCTTCCGGCGTGCCGAGAGGATTTTTTACTGCACCGCTCGGTGTTGACCGTGTTTTATTTCACAAATTTAGGTTTTAGGCTACTCGCTAACCGTAGGAGATACACGAAAAGTGATAACGACCTTTCGGATAGAAAATTAAATGTTAAAGCTCGTGTATGCCATCAAAAGTTTGCTATTTCTTAGCGTTCTCTTTTTATTTGAAATGGAAATATGAAATTTTGAAACCAAAGGGTGTAGTGACGTCACAAATGTGGGTTTTACTCACTAACCGTTGGAGATACACGAAAAGTGATAAGGACCTTTCGGATAGAAAATTAAATTTTAAAGCTCGTATGTGCCATCGAAAGTTTGCTATTTCTTAGAGTTCTCTTTTTATTTGATATGGAAATATGAAATTTTGAAACCAAAGGGTGTAGCGACTTCACTAAAATGGTCGCCATTTTTAATAGTGAAAAATATTGAAATCAAAAGTATCCTATATGTAAATCAGCTAGATCCATGCAAAATGTCATTTAAATCGGACCAGTGGTTCTTACGTTATTGAGTAACACACAGACAGACACACACACACACCATCTCATTTTTAGCCTACTTTTCACATTTTGCAAAAATGAGGAAAAAGTAGACTTATGAGATCGGGCAAATGTGTGTCTGTCTGTCTGTCTGTCCTTCTGTCTGTCTGGCTGGCTGTGTGTGTGTCCCCCCCCTATCAACTCCTAAACGGCTGCAGCAATCGAAACAAAATTTGGTAGGAGTAAAGATCTATACCTGAATATCTCACGGCCATATTTGAAAATGATGTCCGTGCTACCAACTGCTGAAAAATCGCAATTGAAATTTGAGCTCTATGTTGGATATCTCGAAAGGTATGAATGGGAGCTATTTGACAATTGGCACACGTATAGATAATAATATTGCAGTTTAATTTCCAGGAGGCCATACATGGCAGTGTTGCCAAAATGATTATAAGCCTGCTGATAAGTCCAATATTTAAATGCATATAACTTGTACACTATCAATTGGCATTCAACCAAATTTCGTATGTGCTATGTGTTCATAAACAGATATAACTGAGCGTATTCCTAAGATCCACCAGGGCTGCCAACTGTTAATAAATGCTCTCAATTTATTTTTTCCAAATACCAATATATCAGAAAGTATGCAAGCCGACAACTTTAAACTATGCACACGTATAGTACCTGACATTCTGTATTAATTTGGAGTAATTTATATACGTCAGTGCTACCAACATGATTCTAAGCCTGCTGAGAAGTCCAACTTTAAATACATGTAGCTTCTATACTATCATTTGGATTTCAACCAAAATTTGTATGTGCTATGTGCACCATAACAGATACGACTATGCGTATTCTTAAGAGCAACCAGTGTTGCCAACTGTTAAAAAATGGTGTCTCTATTTTTGTTTCCCTAATATCAATATATCATAAAATATGCAAGCCAATAGCTCTAAAATTTGCACACGTATAGTACCTGACATTCTAAATTAATTTGGAGTAATTAATATACGTCAGTGCTGCCAACATGATTCTAAGCCTGCTGATAGGTCCAATTTGAAAATGCCTGTAACTTCTATACTAATAAATGGATTTCATTCAAAATTAACACAACAAGAGATCATATTATTGCAGATTATTTCTGACCAATACATGTATGTCATTGTTGCCAACATGATTTTAAGCGCGCTGTTAGATCCAATGTTTAACTGCATGTAACGTCCATGCTATCCATTGGACTTCAACCAAATTTTGTATTCTGTACCTTAAGAGATGAAAACAAGAATATATTCAGTCACCAGGGCTGCCAACTGTAGTTCTCTATTTGACTACATTATGCCAGGTATACAGTATTTCGAACTAATTAGAAATTTCTATATTACCAATTTAATTTTGTCATTATTCTAGATAGATCCATATAGATTAATCAATGGCAAGAATTTTAAATTTTAAGGAAAGTAGGCTCTTTAGTTCGTCACGGAACTTCTTGTTATATATTAGTATGATTGAATATCCATTACAGTAAATGGAACCCTATTACACATTACACATAGTAAATTAGGGTTGTAGTTTGTTACAAAATGAAAAATTAATTACATCATAAATATGAGATTAATTTTTGAATTTTGAAAAATAAAATAAATAATAACTAAGAACTGCTTATAACAACATTTTTCGTGAATATACGATAAAGTGGTTTAGAAAATTTCAAGTTGCAAAAATTTAAGTGACAGTTCAATTTGTATCTGGCTTTACCAAACACAGAGCATTCAAACAACAGGTTATCTATTGTTTGAGGAGAATCACAAAAACAAGAATAACCGTCTGCAATATTAATTTAAAACGTTCGAAATTGTATTTAAAACGCCCGTGACCAGTTAAGAATTGAGTATGTTCAAAATTCGGCTCAAACATCTTACACTGGAGCCTATGGTGAACTTCTGGGAAAAATATATTTATTGTGACAAATCCTTTTGTAGAACGGGTCCAGTAGTTGTTCCACTGACTTGTTATGTGACTTCTAATTTGTCTCTTTGCATAACATATTGGGGAGTTGTCATATGAAGCTTGCATATTAGATGCTGCTGCTGTTTTTGCGATTTGATCCGCTCTTTCGTTTCCAGGAGTTCTGACATGTCCTTGAATCCAGGTGAAACAAATGTGAGAGTGTTGATGAGCTGTTTCTCTGATACTTACAGCAACTGGTTTCATATTGTACTTGTCATTTATTGACCTTAGTGCAGCTTGGGAATCACTGAAAATCTGAGCATTCTTCTTGTTCCTTTTGCACCATTGGACTGCAGAAATTATGGCCAAAGTTCTGCCTGAAAAACGGAACAATTTGAAGACAGTTTATACTGTGATGACAATACCACAGGTTATTAGACATATTCAACACACACCCAAATACACTTGGCTACATTACCATGATGTCTCAAAACCATTATATGAATCAACAACTATTTTGACTGGTTTTATGCAGATCTGCATGACTCCTTGCCCTGAGCAAATCATTTCATTTCTACACCCTACCTCACCCTACATCACAGGCAATCTGCATATTCTAACCTTGGTTTACCCTTACAGTTCTTGTCCCCGATCATTACTTCCATACATTAATTTGATATCCTTGAGTACCTTAGTATGTGCCTTACCAACTTAAATTTTCCCTTTTCGCAATAAATACCGCTCTACACCACTCGCCTAAATACCTCTTCATTAAATCATTCTTCTGTAACACCACATTTTAAATGTTTATGTTCTCCCCTTTTCTGCTCTACAAAGAATCCGAAATTCAATTCCACCGAGTGCCACTTTCCAGATAAAGGCTTTGAAAAATTCCTTTTTATACAAAAATCTATATTTGATGTCAACTGATTTATTTTTATACATGTGGGAGAGAATATCTCAAAGTACAATAACCATATATGTTTCGGTTGGGTGCGAGGTCATTCCGCCATAAAAGAGAACGAAAGAGCTGACCAATTATCCAAAGAAGCTTGTAATTCTAATTTGTTAGAGAGTTATACTAAATGCCCTATTTCTTTTCTCAAGGATGAAATATTCTCTCGTTGGAATGAATTGTGGCTAGCAAGCAAAAATTGCTTAGTAACCAAAGACTTGTTTTTTCCAAAACGTATATAGTAGTCTGGAATGTATATATATAGTGTGCAACTTTCATTTAACTCAAGTGCTATCAGTACATGGTAAATACAATGCTTACTTCGAGCGTTTCAAAATTCCATCACAAAATGGCTCACTATGCTTCTGCACTGAAGACATTCAAACTGTAGAACACTATCTGTTCAACTGTCCTGCTTTTGAGAGAGCACGTTTTGAACTTAAGATACATTTGTTAACTTGTAGCTGCTATTTCGAAAAACCACTAAATTTCACATTTTATAAAAAATGCTGCTCTTTTAAATTTATTGATTATGTATTTCAACATATATAACTTGATATTGTCTGCTTAATAGCTTTTAAACTCCTGTATTGTAGATATTATGATCTGGTATTTTAAATATTAGTCATCATCATCATCATCATTTCCCCTTATCCAGCTCCTGCCGGGTCGGGGTATTTATGGCACTTCTCCACTTTCCTCTTTCCTTCCACAATTCTTCTTCCACGATCTTGTCCCAGTCCAGATTTCTTTTTCTCACGCTGTTCTTCACTGAATCGATCCACCTTGTTCTAGGTCTTCCCCTTGCTCTCTTACCCTTGCACTTGACCTCCAGCATCTGTCTTGGTATTCTATTTTCCTCCATCCTCTTTACATGTCCAAACCACCTTAGTTTATTCTTCTCAATTCTCTCATTTAGTTTTCCCATCCCAACTTCCTTCCTTACATCTTCATTCCTCACTCTGTCTTTCCTTGTCTTACCTATCATACTTCTTAGGAATTTCATTTCACTGGCTTGGATTCTACTCTCTTGCCTGCTCGTTAGGGTCCATGTCTCAGCTACATAAGTTAATATGGGTACATAGTACATTTTATACATTACCTCCTTGCTTTTCCTTGGTACTTCCTTATCCCAAACAAGTTTTCTTACACTTTGATAGAATGCATTGCTCTGCTGTACCCTCCTGCCAATCTCCATGTCCAACCTACCAGTTTGCATCAATTCACTTCCTAGGTATTTGAACGTGTCCACAATTTCCAAACTCTGACTTCCAATTTTCACAGTTCCCTTTCCTTGTCTTTCCCCTTTTGTCATCACCATGGTCTTGCTTTTCTCTATACTGATTTTCAGGCCATACTTCTGAATATTTTCGTTCAGTGCATCTAGTTGTTTTTGCACTTCTTCGGTGTTCCTTCTCCAGACCACAATATCGTCTGCAAATAATAGTAACTTCATTTCTTTATGTCCATATGCTTCCTTTGTTTCCTTTACAATTTCATCCATTACCATTATGAATAAAAGAGGTGACAGCACACTCCCCTGTCTTAGTCCAGTCTTGTTCCTAAACCAATCTGTCTTTCCAACTGGTGTCAGTACCCTGATAACACAGTTGTTGTACATTGCTTGCACCATTTCCAACATTTCTCTTCCCAGTCTCTTCTTAACCATGGTTTCCCATACCTTCTCTCTGGGGACACTATCATATGCCTTTTCTAGATCTATGAAAGTCATGATCAAATCCTCTCCATATTCCCAGTTCTTTTCCATCACCTGCCTCAAGCTAAAGATTGGGTCCACTGTGGATCTTCCACTCCTGAAGCCATACTGTTCCTCTTGCAACTCTCCTTCCACCTTTCTTCTCATTCTTCTTTCTAATATCCTTTCCAGTATTTTTACTATCTGTGATATGAGGGTGATCCCTCTATAGTTAACACACACTTTCTTGTCCCCTTTCTTAAACACTGGTATTATTAGCCCTTTCTCCCAGTCTTCTGGTACACATTTCCGTTTCCACACACACTTTAGCAGTCGATACAGCCATTGCATACCAACAGGTCCAGCAGCCTTTATCATTTCTACACTGATTTCATCCACTCCTGTTGCTTTTCCCATCTTCATTTTCTGTACTGCTAATTCCACCTCCAGCATTGTTATATCAACTTCTGTTATAGAGTCGTCAGGCTGTGTCACTTCGATCTCACCAGTACAATTGCTCACATTCAATAGCTTATCGAAATACTCCTTCCATCGTCCCTTTATCTCTTCTGGGTGTGTTAACAACTCTCCATCTTCCTTTTTCACTAGCTTTGTAGTAACTCTTTCTTTCCTCTTACTTCTTAGAAGCCCATACAGCATCCTTTTACTGCCACTTACATCTGTTTCCATTCTTCGTGTAAATTCTTCCCAACTTTTCTTCTTTTCTTCTCCTACCACTTTCTTACACCTCCGTTTGCTGTCGTGATACTTCCTTTTGCTTTCTTCTGTTTGATCTCGGTTCCATTCTTTCCATGCAGACTTCTTTTCTTTCACTGCTTTCCTCACTTCCTCATTCCACCACGGTGTCTCCTTCTCTTTCACTCTTGTTGACGTCCTACCACAAGCACTCTCTGCTGCACCGTCAAATGCCTTTTTAAAGTGGGACCATTCCTCTTCTACATTTTCCACTTCAGTAACTGGGATTTGTTGCTTCAATCTCTCCTGAAAATCTTCCTGTACAGCTTTGTCTTTCAATTTCCATACTTTTATTTTACTTTCTCTGATCTCCTTTAGGTTTTCCAATTTTCCCCATCTAAATTTTGCCACCACAGCTCTATGGTCCCCATCAAATGCTTCTCCTGGTAAAGCTGTCACATCCATCAGCTTTCTGCGATTTGGCCTTTCCACCAGGAAGTAGTCAATTACTGATTTTGTTCTTCTATCACCCCACCCATATCTCGTAATTTTCCTGCTGTTTTTCTTCCGAAACCATGAATTACCCACTATCAGTCCATTCCTTTCACAAAAGTTTACAAGTTCCTCTCCTTCCTGGTTCTTTTTCCCATATCCATATGGTCCAACGACTTCTTCCTTTCCTTGTCTCTCATTTCCGACTTGTGCATTCATGTCTCCCATGATCACCACTTCTACATCTGGGATTACTCTTTCTACATCCTCCAGGAATACTTCAATATCTTCTTCTCTGTTTCCAGTCTGTGGTGTATACACTTGTATGAAGTCCATCACGTCATTCTTCATCTTCATTCTAATTTTCATTATTCTGTCACTCACACACTCTACCACTTCAACATACTCCTCCAGTTGTTTCGAGGTTATCAGTCCCACGCCATATTTTGCCTCTTGGCCACCACTCCAGTATAATGTATATCCTTTCCTCAATTTCTCCCTTCCTTTACCTTTCCATTTCACTTCACTCAGTCCCATCATTCCAACCTTCTCCCTCTCCATGAAGTCTACCACCTCCTCCACCTAGTATTAAGGATTGTACATATCATACTTTTATCTTTTCATTTCTGTTCATGTCTATTTTGCTGTATATTTTGTATAAACTACAACCCTAACATATCTTATGGTAAAATAGGATTCACTGCACTTTAGAGATTAAATAATAATTATAATAATAATAATAATAATAATAATAATAATAATAATAATAATAATAATGCGCAATACCAACTTGAACTTCTACAAGAACAAGCAAAGAAAATTGGATTGCAAATCTCATTTGATAAAACAAAATTTATGACAGATATAAAGAATGCCCCATCTGAAACTGAAATTGGTACTGACCATATATCTCGTGAGAAGGAATTTAAATATTTGGGTGAATGGATTACCGACAATTGTAATGAAAAGAGGTCCATTACAACAAGAATTCAAAAAATGGAAACTGCTTTTCAGTTAACGAAAAATACTTACAACAAAAAGAGTCTTTCCTGGAAATGCAAAATTCAACATTATACAACAGTGATCGGGCCCGAAGCTCTCTACGCTTCAGAAACTCTCACTCTTCAACATAGAACACTTCGAGATCAGTTGGAAGTGAAGGAACGTAAAATGAGGAAAATCTTAGGGCCGAGAATCAAAGATGGTGTTCATCTTCCAAAGCCAAATGCTGAAATATATAAAACCATCTCCAAAATCACAGACAAAATGCGTATGCGACGAATCCAATTCTTGGGGCACCTGGAAAGAATGGACCCAAATAGACTAACTCACAAAATTCACACATACTTGAAAAACAAAACAACTAGATCAAATTGGTACAAACAGACTGAAAAAGACTTGCAAGAATTAGGATCGCCAAATCTCCTAGACCGAAATGTCATCAGAACACTTGCACTCACACGGGGTTTCGAGGAGGAAGAAAGACGGCCATACCACCATATCTGGTCTGCACAACGGAAGCAAATCCATTCGTTGCGTATGAAGGAGTACTGGGCTGCAAGAAAGGCTAACCATTGTTGATTTCGCGTGGCCCTAAGAGACCCATTCGCAACGAAGAAGAAGAAGAATGCAGGGAATGATTCCTTGCATGTGCTAACTAGGTAAATATTTATTTCTTCAACGAATTCTCATGCAAACCTAAATATCATTTAGTGGGAAACTAATAACAAGTGCATATTTGTGTATTATGAATATCTGCACTTTATATTCGACTTTTGTATTATTATGAACATTTTATGTTTCTTGAAGGAACGAATAACATTCCCGTTGATTGCCCAGTATGGATCATTTCTATGAATTGCTCATTTGTCCGTTTTCCAGGGATAGCATTTTTAACTGGTGTTGAATTCCCTGTCGTGAATAACAGGCATTCAACTAACTTCAAGCTACAAAACATAAAAACTGTTAAATTAATTCATATTCTATTTGAGTTTCTAAATTCTGAATATGTAATGGTGCATTACTTAGGTAAAACTTCAACCTTATTTTCACGAGCCCAGACCAGATTATTAACAGGATGCGCTCGTGGAAAATGATTGTTGAAAGTGTTAACAGATCAATCTGTGGGCTACATGGCAAAGATGACGTAAAACCCCTAAAGAATCAACAACAACAACAACAGGTTTTCCGTGGTGTCTGACTTTTACTCCAGGTAAATGACAGGATTTATTGGCTGCGCACAAGGAGAAGATAGATGGTTTTAAAATGCAGATGTCTTCCCGCGTAAGGTACTGCATACAACGCATTCAAAGAACATCAAGTCTTTCACTGCCAGCTTCACGTCTTCTTCCTTTTTTCTTTCTTTTTTTCTTTCTTTCTTTCTTTCTTTCTTTCTTTATTTATTTATTTGTACCCTGTACTCTGTAAATAGGAAAAGTGGAAAGGGGCCTTCAGTGACAGACCAAATACGTAAAGCTGGATGAACAAAAAGCACAATTCAGGATGTAGCAGTAGCTGACTGTCGATATATTTTGGCCTGAAATAGACAGACTGCGCATGCGTACAGGTGAGCCCCTGCTCCCCGTCGCAGCTCATTGAACTGACAACTCATGACGCGGAGACAATACACTCACTAATACAGACAAGAGAGTAACAGAAGTTATCAAACAACTCCTACATGTCCATGATGTCAAAAAGCCCCTGAAGAATCAACAACAAAATAGATAAATGGTATTGTGCGACTATGGATAGCCTACTTCTGTAATGAGTGGGAAGGCTATTTGTCTTTCACTGTACACAAGGAAACATGTTTAGTTTCATTCCACAGCGTAGCCGCACGCTTTATATCACATATTACGACTACAAGAAGGAGAGGGAAGTTTGGAAAATGAAGGTTTGGACCCCGGCTCTGAAATCGACCATCTTGAAAGTGGCTTTTATTTATAATAATTGACAGTGACCTATTGGAAGGTACCGTGTCGGCACTTGCATGGTGTTGAGAATAGGCAAAGCACAGAAAACCATTTCAAGAACCGCTGATGGTGGGGTTTGAAATCACTCGTCTACTGTGCTCGGAGATAGCCTGGACTTATCACTCACAGTTGTTAATATCGCTAAAAAATCCTTATTAAACAATGTTCATGCATCAAAATAAATGGAGGTGCAGTGCTATTTAAAATTGTTTTTATCAGTGGTTATTAAGGATGCCTTAGTAAGTCATGTACCACCTTGGCAAACTACCTCCCAGTGGACGAATGAATATTATTCAGGTGATAGCCAAAGATTGGTTTCGGAATAAGTATTCACTGTTTTTCGTTCACTTCATAGGGTTGAGACGCATGACTTCCAAATCTTATACTCAAATTCTAAATCTATATTACTTAAAATATATATATATATATATCGTATGGCCCCTCGGGTGCCGGGTGCAAGCTTTGTTATTTGACACCCAGAGAGTAGCTTGCATGCCGAATTTTGTTGTTCCTTGAAGCACTATGAAAGTCAAGGAGGTTAGATATCTAAGCTCCTTGAACACTATAGCACTGTCTAGGAGAGAAATGAACTTTGTGTTGACGGAAACTCCCGATATTAATTTTGCCATTATGAACACGGCCTACTGAATTCAAATGGGTTCTTTGAAATGCCATCATCGTATGACATGCGTGTCGTGTTTTCGCCGTCTTTCAAAAATCACTTACCACGGCCAGGATCGAACCTGCAAGCTTGGGGTTAGTAGACCGACACGTTAACCACTCACCCACCATGGCAAGATATCTATATTCCTAAAGAGTATGATGTAAAATCTACTGTTGTTGCCATTACCTGCTAAGCCATGCATGTCTCGAAATATATATGGAAGTCTTTTTCTTGTTGTGCCTTAACGATTGATGGAACGGTCGTTGAGATAGTGCACGTTGATGATGAAGTTTCTTTAAGTGTTTAGTTTGTTATTATTGTTTTAATAGGCGGAACAGACAGCTCATCTACCCCACCTTTAAGTTAAGGGGTCATCTAAAATTTTCTTAAGTGTATAATCTCGAATCACGAGAAAGTGTTTCTATCTCCCTGTGGTAATATCTTATGATGACTTTATTTTGACATGTGTCTAGAACAAATCTTACTGGTGCGATTTTGGCAGTAATCTTTGTGGTGTCCTCGCACCAATCGCTACGAAACATTCCAATGTGACTTCGCACCTATGCATTTTCTTGTGTGTATTCCTTCAATAAAATTGCACATTTTACTTATTGCGGTAAGAAAGCTCTTGTCGAACCTTTGTTCCTTGTCTATTTAACCGAGGGTGGTTCATCTCATCAAACTCAACAATGTTGAGTGTCATCAAAGAAGAATAGTTCTACTGCCTTTAGTGAGGTGAAATAGTTGCTTTATGGTTTCTTTTTCTGAATTAATTCTTTGATATTTTCATAGCGCTTGCTACAAGACAAGAATAATGAAATTCATATGTGGTTAGGAAGATAAAGGAATTTAATTTTTATATTCTTCTCTTTCTGAAGAGAATATTCAGCAATCTTATAGAAACGGGTTATCTGCCTAGAACCTGGCGAGTAAATAGTTCTCTCTACTTGAACGTGCTCTGGAGAGTAATGTCAGTGCTTTGAATGTCGGTGAAAGGAGAAGATCAAAGAAGCCAGGAGTTGTGCATCTCAAGGAGACCAAAACGTCTTCAAGCTCGCAGTCTAGGTCGAGACTGTCATAAATGGTGTATTATATCACCAATTAGCTCACGTATATTACAAAGATATTACTATTAAACATAACACAGTAAAACAACTATGGATACCACCTCCCTCTATGGTTGAGATGGGCTTCATATCCTGATGGTCGAGTTTCGATACCAGGCTCCGTCATGAGTGCAGATGGTCTAGATGTTTTACTCCTTACGAGGGAAGTATTCCAGCTCGAACGACGAAAACCGACTGAAAGTGGGCTTAAAGTATACAGTTGTACCTATGTCAATAGCTATCAATGCCATTCATCTGTAAAAGTACGTGTTCGGTCGCCAGCGCCATCTGAGTATGTGATAATGTTATCACCGTGGCATTTGAGGTTGGAATATTGCAATGCGGGAACATTGTAAATAATGGAGTATGTCTACATGTTGCCCTTGTTACGTGTGCGTACTGTTCCATTCCGCTGTTTTTTAATCACTTCATTGCAACACCACATTTAAAATTCGACGTCGAATGAAGGACAACACAGGATAATCTATAGTGGGAATGATGACTATGTCAACACGGTACTGCATGTGTTAAGATTTCTTGTTGCAAGCAAGTGTTCAACCTTTTGCCAGATGATACTGCACCACATCTGTTGCTTGTTAATATAATGTCCGAATTTCTTGTTGAACGGTAGTTCCTGCTGCGAATTGTGTTTCTGCAATCTTTTTGTAATGTTACCACATATATGCTAAAGGTCTAACCAATTGCTAGGAATAGATTTTTCGTAATATAATATAATGGTCCGAATGGCCTGTTGCACGGTAGTTTCTGCTGAGAATTGTGTTTCTGCTATCTTTGGGCGCCGTACCTTCCAAACAGATAGTACACTAATGCGGGGTTTTACGAATAAATGCCCGTGATGGGTAGTAGAACAGACATATCGTCGTATGTTAAGCGCACTGCCAGTCGGGTTTAGCCGTTCGAGCTGGGATACTTCCCTCGTTAGAACAAATCACCATCACCAACACCTCCACCACTACTGGACTATGTTATGGAGGATATCAATTGTTGTAAGACTTTGTTATGGAGGAAATCAATTGTAGTAGGACTCTGTTATAGAGGATATTAATTGATGTAGGACACTGTAATGGAGAATATCAATTGTTGTAGGACTCGGTTATGGAGGATATCAATTGTTGTAGGACTCTGTTCTAGAGGATATCAATTGTTGTAGGACTCTCTTATAGATCATATAAATTGTTGTAGGACACTGTTATGGAGGATATCAATTGTTGTAGGACTCTGTTATGAAGGATATCAATTGTTGTAGGACACTGTTATAGAGGATATCAATTGTTGAAGGACTCTCTCATAGAGGATACAATTGATGTAGGACTCTCTTATGGAGAATATCAATTGTTGTAGGACTCTGTTATAGGGGATATCAATTGTTGTAGGACTCTGTTATGGAGGATATCAATTGTTGTAGGACACTGTTATAGAGGATATCAATTGTTGAAGGACTCTCTTGTGGAGGATATCAATTGTTGTAGGACACTATTATGGAAGATATCAATTGTTGCAGGACTCACTTATGGAGGATATCGATTGTTGTAGGACTCTGTTATGGAGGACATCAATTGTTGTATTGATGTATGACACTGATATAGGGATATCAATTGTTGTAGGACTCTGTTATAGAGGATATCAATTGTTGTAGGACTGTTATAGATGATATCAATCATGAGATGACTCTGTTATGGAGGATATCAACTGTTGTAGGACTCTGCCATGGAGGATATCAATATTGTTGTAGGACATTGTTGTGGAGGATATCAATTGTTGTAGGACACTGTTATAGACGATATCAATTGTTGTAGGACATTGTTGTGGAGGATATCAATGCTCGTAGGATTCTGTCATGGAGGATATCAATATTGTTGTAGGACGTTGTTGTGGAGGAAATCAATTGTTGTAGGACTCTGTTATGGGGGATATCAATTGTTGTAGGACCATTAGATAGAGGATATCAATTGTTTTAGGGCTCTCTTATGGAGGATATCAATTGTTGTAGGACTCTGTTATAGAGGATATCAATTGTTGTATGACTCTCTTATGGAGAATATCAATTGTTGTATGACTCTGTTATAGAGGATCTCAATTGTTAGATTACTCTGTTATGGAGGATATCAATTGATAGATTAATCTGTTATGGAGGATATCAATTGTTGTAGGACACTGATATGGAGGATATCGATTGTTGTAGGACTTTGTTAAGGAGGACATCAATTGTTCTATTGTTGTATGACACTGTTATGGGGAATATCAATTGTTGTAGAACTCTGTTATAGAGGATATCAATGTTGTAAGACTCTGTTATAGAGGATATAAATTGTTGTAGGACTATGTTATGGAGGATATCAATTGTTGTAGGACTCTATTATAGAGGATATCAATTGTTGTATGACTCTCTTATGGAGGATATCAATTGTTATATGACTCTGTTATAGAGGATCTCAATTGTTAGATTACTCTGTTATGGAGGATATCAATTGTTAGATTACTCTGTTACGGAGGATATCAATTGTTGTAGGACACTGATATAGAGGATATGAATTGTTAGATGACTCTGTTAAGAAGGATATCAATTGTTGTAGGACACTGTTATTGAGGATATCAATATTGTTGTAGGACTCTCTTGTGGAGGATATCAATTGTAGTAGGACACTATTATGGAGGATATCAATTGTTGCAGGACTCTCTTATGGAGGATATCGATTGTTGTAGGACTCTGTTATGGAGGACATCAATTGTTGTATTGTTGTATGACACTGTTATATGGGATATCAATTGTTGTAGGACTATGTTATAGAGGATATCAATGTTGTAAGACTCTGTAATAGAGGCTATAAATTGTTGTAGGACTATGTTATGGAGGATATCAATTGTTGTAGGACTCTGTTATAGAGGATCTCAATTGTTGCAGGACTCTCTTATGGAGGATATCGATTGTTCTAGGACTCTGTTACGGAGGCTATCAATCTTGTAAGACTCTGTTATAGAGGATATCAATTGTTGTAGGACTCTGTTATAGAGGATATCGATTGTCAGATGACTCTGTTATGGAGGATATCAACTGTTGTAGGACTCTGTCATGGAGGATATCAATATTGTTGTAGGACATTGTTGTGGAGGATATCAATCGTTGTAGGACTCGGTTATAGAGGATATCGATTGTCAGATGACTCTGCTATGGAGGATATCAACTGTTGTAGGATATAAATTGTTGTAGGACTCTGCTTTGGAAGATATCAATTGTTGTAGGACACTATTATGGAGGATATCAATTGTTGTAGGACCATTTGATAGTGGATATCAATTGTTGTAGGACTCTGTTATTGAGGATATCAATTGATGTTGGATTCTCTTATAGAGGATATCAATTGTTGTATGACTATCTTATGGAGGATATCAATTGTTGTATGACTCTGTTATGGAGGATATCAATTGTTGTATGACTATGTTATACAGGATCTCAATTGTTATATTACTCTGTTATGGAGGATATCAATTGTTGTATGACTCTGTTATGGAGGATATCAATTGTTGTAGGACTCTGTTATAGAGGATTTCAATTGTTAGATTACCCTGTTATGGAGGATATCAATTGTTGTAGGACACTGATATAGAGGATATGAATTGTTAGATGACTCTGTTAAGAAGGATATCAATTGTTGTAGGACACTGTTATTGAGGATATCAATATTGTTGTAGGACTCTCTTATGGAGGATATCAATTGTTGTAGGACTCTCTTATGGAGGATATCAATTGTTAGAATACACTGTTATGCAGGATATCAATTGTTGTAAGCCTCTTATTGAGGATATCAATTGTTGTAGGACTCTCTTATAGAGGATATCAATTGTTGTAGGACTCTGCTTTGGAGGATATCAATTGTTGTAGGACACTATTATGGAGGATATCAATTGTTGCAGGACTCTCTTATGGAGGATATCGATTGTTGTAGGACTCTGTTATGGAGGCTATCAATGTTGTAAGACTCTGTTATAGAGGATATAAATTGTTGTAGGACTCTGTTATAGAGGATATCAATTGTCAGATGACTCTGTCATGGAGGATATCTACTGTTGTAGGACTCTGTCATGGAGGATATCAATATTGTTGTAGGGCCTTGTTGTGGAGGATATCAATTGTTGTAGGACACTGTTATAGACGATATCAATTGTTGTAGGACATTGTTGTGGAGGATATCAATTCTTGTAGGATTCTGTCATGGAGGATATCAATATTGTTGTAGGATATTGTTGTGTAGGATATCAATCGTTGTAGGACTCTGTTATGGGGGATATCAATTGTTGTAGGACCATTTGATAGAGGATATCAATTGTTGTAGGACTCTGTAAGGATATCAATTGATGTTGGACTCTCTTATAGAGTATATCAATTGTTGTAGGACTCTCTTATTGAGGATATCAATTGTTGTAGGACTCTCTTATGGAGGATATCAATTGATGTTGGACTCTCGTATGGAGGATATCAATTGATGTATGACTATCTTATGGAGGATATCAATTGTTGTAGGACTCTGTTTTGGAGGATATCAATTGTTGTAGGACACTATTATGGAGGATATCAATTGTTGCAGGACTCTCTTATGGAGGATATCGATTGTTGTAGGACTCTGTTATGGAGGCTATCAATGTTGTAAGACTCTGTTATAGAGGATATAAATTGTTGTAGGTCTCTGTTATAGAGGATATCAATTGTCAGATGACTCTGTTATGGAGGATATCTACTGTTGTAGGACTCTGTCATGGAGGATATCAATATTGTTGTAGGGCATTGTTGTTGAGGATATCAATTGTTGTAGGACACTGTTATAGACGATATCAATTGTTGTAGGACATTGTTGTGGAGGATATCAATTCTTGTAGGATTCTGTCATGGAGGATATCAATATTGTTGTAGGATATTGTTGTGGAGGATATCAATCGTTGTAGGACTCTGTTATGGGGGATATCAATTGTTGTGGGACCATTTGATAGAGGATATCAATTGTTGTAGGACTCTCTTATTGAGGATATCAATTGATGTTGGACTCTCTTATAGAGGATATCAATTGTTGTAGGACACTCTTATTGAGGATATCAATTGATGTAGGACTCTCTTATGGAGGATATCAATTGATGTTGGACTCTCTTATGGAGGATATCAATTGTTGTAGGACTCTCTTATTGAGGATATCAATTGATGTAGGACTCTCTTATGGAGGATATCAATTGATGTTGGACTCTCTTATGGATGATATCAATTGTTGTATGACTATCTTATGGAGGATATCAATTGTTGTAGGACTCTGTTATGGAGGATGTCAATTGTCCTAGGACTCTGTTATGGAGGATATCAATTGTTAGATGACTCTGCTGTGAAGGATATCAATTGTTGTAAGACTCTGTTGTGGAGGATATCAATTGTTTTAGGACACAGTTATAGAGGATATTAATTGTTGTAATACAATGTTATAGATGATATCAATTGTTGTAGGACACTGTTATGGAGGATTGAAGGACATTCTTATAGAGGATATCAATTGTTGTAGGACTCTGTTATAATGGATATCGATTGTTAGATGACTCTGTTATGGAGGATATCAATTGTTGTAGGACTCTTTTATAGAGGATCTCAATTGTTAGATGACTCTGTTATGGAGGATATCAATTGTTGTAGGACACTGATATAGAGGATATGAATTGTTAGATGACTCTGTTAAGGAGGATATCAATTGTTGTAGGACACTGTTATGAAGGCTATCAATTTTTGTAGGACTCTGTTAAGGAGGATATCCATTGATGTAAGTCTCTGTTACGGAGGATATCAATTGTTGCAGGACATGTTTACGGTGGATATCGTTGTAGGTCTCTGTTATGGAGGATAAACTATGTGTAAAACTGTGCCACTGCAATGAAATACTGTAATAATTTTTGATTTTGCTGGAGTAAGTCTTCCTTTCGAATTTGAATATTCTTTACCACTTAATTTCTTCATTTATAATTTTTTATATATTTAATAAAATTCATCTCTCCGTTATTATGGAACAAATTCAGAAAATTGATCGTGACTATCACCGCAATTCTCTTCCATCTTGTCTTCACAGGAAACTAATGAAGAGCCCGCGCGGCAATGTTTCCATCGAGCAGCTGACAGTTGTGTGAAAGAAGAGGCTTTTTCAAACTTAACGCATGAATTTTTCTATGTACCCCGTGTGGAATGAGTCTCGTTATTACGTTAAATAATGCATAGTGCATTGGTATATACCACACACCTTAACTCACTTACCGTAAAATAGTGGACTCCTCCCCGTCTTGAACTCAGCACTTCAATTGTTATTCAGATAGCTTCATGTTAGGGATATAATCGTTGTTTGTGACATCGAAGCAGGTGGTAGGAAACCAATTATAATCTTCTATGGCAGGGATTATCAATTTTTTTCAAAATTGTACCCCGAAGTTATAAGAAGTTTTCTGTTGTACCCCCGCTATGATTTTTTCAAAATGAATGTTAAAAATTGCAGACAACAAATAATAGTAATATCATGACGAATAGAAGGACCTAGTGTGAGGACTCCGCCATTACAGAACGGTAGTTCGTGGTCCCGCCGCTACAAGCACTGCAAGCGATTATGTCCAACACGTGTCCTGTTGTTCCGTCGAACCGGGTCATAGAAAAGTGCGGGGGAAGCTACTGTGTGAGATATTTGTGTGAATTAAAATGAATTTTCTTTGCTTTCAGTTCTTAAATTCAGTTCATTGTGTCTTGTGTACATCAGCGTTCTAAGTTTTGTGTAGGCCTACTTCAAACATAGGCTATTTCTTTGTTAATATTACCGTTTTATGCTTGTCCCTCAGCGAACGGACGGTCTCCCTTGACTTATATGTTCAGGAACTGAGGGGCAAAGCCATGGTGAATTACTGTTGAGAGATAATCTTATTCAATATATATATAATATATTATATTAAATTATATATTATAACATTGCACCCACTGCCGACCTATCAACGGTGTAAAATCACTTAAAACAACAAATTGCACCTAAAACAATTCATTAAAATCAAAAATTTCACTATATAAACGGGCATAAGGAGCTCATCGAGAGCACCAGGTTCCCATTCAATTAGGCAATGCACTCATGCCTACAAGCTTGATTATCTCATTCCGAGTCCAGCATCCAAGCAACTGCACGCCACTGCTCCAAGCTCCGTCTTCTAACGCCAAATTGATGAAATCGATGATTTGCCAGCCTTTCTACCAAGCCTAGGCCTTGCTATCGCCTCGACTTCGATATTTCAAGCCATTCCACTACGTTCCTATTGGCTTAATTTGCATCCCCCGTGGTAACAGTGCAGATTAAGTCACTCCTCTACCATTCAAATATCCAACACCATACCCACCCTGTAACCATCCTAGTCAAGCAACTCCTGTCTCCCTCGAGTTTTAATACAAGTTTAGCTCATCCCCTCTCCCTACCAAGCAGCCAATAATTAATTATTTCAAGTAACTTCAAATTTCATCAGCGCACTCAACGTCATAGCTCAAACTGTATTTAAACTGGATAACTTTGAGTGACCGGTAAATTTGTTTTTCTCTTTCCTTATTCTCTGGTCGACCAAGGTATTTGACCACTATCTCTCATCACCTCTTACTCATTACACGCGCTTATAGTCTACACTCACGAACACAAACATGTTGCGCACTGACACTAAACTCGCACATTAACGTACCAGGGCATAACATTCCTGATAACTCAAGACCCTGATGACCCTAAAAGCACAAATTATACCCCTGTTAATCCAAAAACACTAATTCCGAGTGGGCCTACCCACAAAGGAGATGGTCCACTCGTTCCACTTAAACCAGCTTCACCAAAATCAGATTCCTCACTCTCGAGCTCACCTTCCCCCTCACCGGGCCACGTCTCATTCCCGACATCTGATTTCGAGAAAGAGCTGTGGTACGCTTCACCCAATGGCAGTAACCTTCAAACCACGATGGTCCTTATCCACCACCTATTGGTATTAGTCTTTGTAAATCAGTCAGGCAAACAGTAATTAACGCGCTCAATCCCATAGCCCAATTTATTTCCCTCATTGAGGAATTAGGTAATCACCACATAGGCATCACTCCCTCTGAGAATAGCCATCTCAACTCTGTCACTAGTGTTCCCAAGAGCCGCTCTGCCATTCCCCCATTTTCATTAATTACATTCAGACCCACAAATTCACCTTCTTTAGTCTCTCAATCTGAGGAAACTAAATTGCCACAACAAGAAACAACAAAAGTAACAGTCTGTATAGTCTACGTCAAGAATCTGTGCTTTCCGTAACATGTAATGGAAACAGTAGTACTTATTTCCGTGAATTTTATTTTCCATTGTGCCCTGCACAATTGTAATCGCTAATTACGTTTTAATAGAGTATCAGTTACAAAGTAATTCGTTTCCCTTGGTATTATCCCTAAGACCAGCTGACCGGCAGCGTGGAACTTGCCCACACTAGCGCTGCCGGGTGGGGCGCGCTTGAACTTGAGGAGTCCTCTCACTTTCTCTTTCATTCGTCATGGTAATATTATAAATGTGAAGCATTTATATTGAATAATTCAAATGTTGTAGTTTAACATAATGTATTCTAGTATCGTTAAGATCAATTTAAAAAAAATATCATTAACATTTTAAAATGTTTATGTTGGATGATGTCGAAATGTAAATATTATATGTCAGAAATCTGTACTATAAGGGGGGTCATTAAAGGACTAGTTTTCATTATGATGCAGTTTCTCCAACCAATCAGAGCTCACGATTTTCATTATGAAACAGTTGTGTGACCAATTAGGTACTTGATAGCTTCGCACATGAACACAAAATCCAACATGTCGGACATGAATTACATGATTTGAAAGTTGGCAATGTAAAGGATATCCGAACAACCATTGTAGTTAGCCAAACACAGAGACAAAATCAGCACGAACCTTTACGGTAACAGAAAAAAAATGAAATATACAAGACATGCAGGAATCTAAGCCCAGATCCTTCTAGCCTATATAAATTACCGACTTGGAAAGTGTGCACCGTCCCTAATGTTTGCATAAACAAAGTGGCCAATATTGCAAAAGAAATAGCACTGTATCTTAATATCTGGTACTCCAAATTCTACACAGGGCATTGCCTTCGTACAACTTCGCCGACAATTTTAGTGAATGCTGTTGTTGACATAAACCCACCAGAACGTTATGGAGAAAGCAGGCATATGACATATGACACTCCCTTCAGTGTACTGATGAATAAATATGAAATGAAATGAAATATCCACGGAATAACTAGTTGATAATACGATACATTTTAATTTTAAAGCGTTTGCAACAGCCTATTGTGTGTTATTTGACCAAAATAACAAAATGATCCCACATAGTACCTGTGGGCTATCTGTTGGTGCTAGTTCAGGATAAACAATGTTTCAAAGCTTACGGATTTGTTATTGGGTAGAGAGCAAATGCTGAGCCCACACAATTTCCAAGAAAAGAAGAACAAAGCTTTAGAAAGACTTTGATCCTTAGTGGGAATAGAGTGCCTGCCTGCGCTCTTCACTTAAGTCAAGTGACAGAATCGTGAAATATAATTATAATTAGTTAATTACCGTCGAACATAAACAGTCGTATGGAACTCGCCTATAATGGTAATTAAGACACTCGTATGGAAATTTGAAAACTCGCTTCGCTCGTTTAATAAACATACTCGTGTCTTAAGTATTGCCATTATAGGCTCGTTGCATAGTGTACTACTCGTATATAATTATCGTCTTTATCAAACCTTTTAAAATGATTAAAATAATCAACAAAAAGGTATTAATATGGCACTCTCATATCATCAAAATTAAATACATAGATTACTTCGATATGCGTGTGAGGAAATAAAATAATGCTACATATTACGAGTACATTGTTGTGTAAGTTATTTAAGTCCAACAAGAATAAATGACGCAACATTAACAGTCACAAACGTATTATGGTTGGTTTCTTGAAATCAGAAATATTCGTCAACTTCCATTGTTGAGAATAATTCGCCAAGTCACGTGATACAGTAAACATGAAGAAGCCCTCAATGCAGCAAAGTCGATGGTAAACCTGTGATAGAAGTACAATAGTACTGTGGTGCAGCGTCAGATATTACCCATACAATCAAAGGAGAAAGTTCATATTGTATACCTCGAAAATTGATCGCAACGGTTGATATTTTTCGTTATTTTATCAATTTCTCATAAGAATCGTTCCCGTACCCCCTTGAAAAACGTGCGGTTGGATGTGCCTTCGTTGTGTATGAGAACGACATGGAAATATTCCTAGCTCAGGAGAAGCTATCGTCGCACTGTTCAATTTTTCAAGCAGAACTCTGTGCCTTAAAGACAGCAATACAGTGGTGTAGAGACAACAACAATAATGTAAAATTATACAGTGATTCACAGGCAGCACTCAACTCAATAAATGGAAAGTTAAACTTGAACCCAATAGTTGCTGACATAAGGTCAATAACTCAGCATAGTTTCAATGTCTGTCTCTCCTGGGTTCGTGGTCACACAGGGACTATTGGGAATGAACGAGCAGGTGAATTAGCTAAAGAGGCTGCACAATCAACAATGGAAGTTTGATATTACAGAACTCCAATATGTCACCTGTTACAAATCAATTCTTCAACTCATGTATACAATTCAAGAACAATCACTTTTTTATTGTACCCAAAGAGCATCACTATCCAGCCATTACATTCAGTTACTCAAGACCTGTTCCATCTTGCTCATCAACGCCCCAAGGGTGCCAACTTACAAAAATCAAATTTAATTACAGAAATACATTCACAAAATTACAGAAGCACATTCACAACATTCTCCCACCTTGAAACGGTAGGTTTCAACTAAAAGCACAGAATAATACAAAACTAGGAATAAACATGGAATTAACAAATATTTACAAATTCAGTTTGGTTGGCCTTTTAACAACCCTGCCCCTTCTTGTCAGAGCAACAGCTTCACTCTCAACTACTTGAGGGGGGTTACTAGAGTCACAATCAGGCACCAAGTCAACAGCATTGGGACCACACAAAGAACCATCACTATTTTCATAAGGAGATCCAATCTCCATCAAGCACAAACGTTGGACTGGTCGCAACAACTCACTCTTAACTGTTTTCACCTTTGCCACTCAAGTTACTCCATCTTTACCAGGGAAGATCTCAAGCACTCGAGCCAATTCCCAATCAATTCTTTTCTTTTGGTCAGACACAACCCATACAACATCTCCCACCCTGACATTCTTAGAAGACTTAGCAGTGTTTAACATCAGAGACCCTAGGTATTCCTGACGAAAACGTTCTTTTAGGTTTATCCTAACCTCAGCTACATATTTCACCCTAGCAGAAAGACCCTTTTCATCCACTTCGTCAAGATCAGGCACCTTTGTCTCAAACTGCTCCTGCAAAAACATAGCAGGCGTTATTGGTCTCAACTCATTAACATCTTCAGACATGTAGGTAATGGGACGCGCATTCAAAACAGCCTCAATCTCGGTAATCAAGGTCATTAGTTCACAAAGATTCAATAACGCACGACCAAGGGATATTTTCAACAGTCTTTTCATCACCCCAATAAGCCGCTCAAAAAATCCACCCCACCAAGCACCTGTGGGAACATTAAATAGCCACTGAATTTTCAATACACGTTCAACTGTAGTCTGCTTAATGAGATTCCACACTCCTACAAAGTTAGTACCGTTATCACTGTACATAGTTGTGATTCTGCCTCGCCTGGCGATCATTCTCCGAAGAGCATGTAGAAACGATTCTGTAGAGAGCGACTCTACCACTTCAAGATGGACTGCACGGTATACAGCACAGGTGAACAAGGCAATCCAAACCCTAGTACCATCTTTTATGAAAAGAGGTCCAGCCAAATCGACTCCGCATACTTGGAACACCTTTCCAAGATTTACACGGTTATTAGGTAACCCGACAGGTGGCGTTCTCACTGGTTGGGCTTTGTGCCTAAGACAACGAACACCTTTACTAACAACACGTCGGGCTAATAGTCTACCTCTGACTATCCAGTATTCTTCTCTCAGGGCTCCTAACACAGTACTTGCTCCAGCATGGTGCACTTTCTCATGACATTCTACCACCATGGACTCCACTAGTTCACACTGAGGTAGTAAAATGGGTTCCTTGAACATGGGTGTGAACTCATCAGATAATATTTTAGTACGAACTCGAATCAAGCCATCATCATCAGTTTTAATGTTGAAATTATTTACATCTAGAGGGTAACTACTCTGAATCCACCGTACTAATTTTAATTCAGCATGTCGTACTTCTTTGCCAGTCAACTCCTCTCCGCAGTTTGAACTTTTCCCGCTAGCTTTCTCAAGAAATCGGTAGATCCAACCAACAACACGCACATTTTTCAAGAAAGAAGCAAAGTGTGTGAACATGTTTTCTCTTACATCGCCTGTGTTGTACTAACTAACAGCCGTTTTCTTAGATTCCTCTTCTGTAGGGGCTATTTTCACAGTTAACCACTTGTTCTCATTCTATAGGAGCCACTAAGGACCCTCCCACCATTTTGATGCAACAAATTCGGACAACAAGCATCCTCGGCTGAGTATATCAGCAGGATTACAATCGCCAGGAACAAATCGCCACTGCTCGGGTGACGTCAACTGGTGGATTTCCTTTACCCGGTTTCCAACAAAGGTCTTCCATTCACCTTTCTTGATCCAGTAAAGAACAATCATAGAATCAGACCAGTACACAATGTTGGAAATATTAGTCGATTTGCTAATAACAGAACCAAGCCTTGCTGCAAGTGTTGCCGCTACAAGCTCTTTACGAGGGATTGACATGTCTTCCATTGGTGCAACTCTGGACTTAGCTAAAACAAATCGAACATTAAAGCCATCTTTGTTTTCATACCTCATAAAGGCACAAGTGCCCAGTCCAAGGAGACTGGCATCACTGAATACATGTAAACAAGCTGTGTCAGAGACACCTCTTAAACATCTAAGCACCACAATGCTGTCAATCAAATCAACTTCAGTAAGCCACTGCGAGCACTTCATTTGAATTTCTTTTGGAAGGGGTGTGTCCCAGTGTAGTTTGAGCTTAAATGCCATTTGCAATGCAATTTTCAAATGGAGTAAAGGTGCTGATAACAAACCCAATGGATCAAACACCCTACTTATAATCGACAGCAATTTCTTCTTAGTTAATTCATTGATTTTCTCTTTTGGATCGAAGCTAAAGTTGCATCCCAACAGATCATCTAAAGCATGCCATTTGACACCTAAGACAGTTTGTGTCACATCATCTCCTGACAAAACCCACCCACGGAGTTGGAAACTGGCTTGAGGCATGACATTTGTAGCTTCGGATTCAAATTCCTTGGCATCACTCAGTGACTGAAATGAACAAAGGCAATCATCCATGTAAAAGGAAGTTTTCAGTCTTTCAACTAAGTCACCACTTTGAGTATTCAAATGATGAGTGATGGTGGCATTCAGCAAAATGGGCTACACACAACAACTACACGACAGTGACGCAGCGTTATAATATGCCCATCACGCCACCACAAGAATTTTAACATTTCTCGATCCTCAGAGTTCAGTCCAATCATTAAGAAAGTCTGTTTTATGTCTCCCACAACATCAACCTCCTGTAACCTGAAACGTAATAGGATAGGTCCGAGACGTTTCCAATACTTTTCGCCGATGCATCAAAGACTGGGCGGATTTTAGTTGTTTTCCCATAATTTATAACTGGTCTGTGAGGTAGAAAGTGCCCTATGTTTTCATCAGATGTTATTTCAATAATCCCATCTGTTTCCCATTGTTTAAAAACAGTCCATTGTTATCTAAACGGCTTACTGTTGATTTCAGACGACTTTCAGCTATTTCACGATTAGTGGGAAGAGGGGGGTGCTCATCAATCCAGGGCAATGTTACTACATACCGACAGTTTTCACCTTCGAAACGAATTGTGTCTTCAAAATTTCGCAATCATCTATCATCTATGTCCGACCTTTTTGTTTCTGTCTGTTTCTCAATTCCAATAACTTCTAAGTCCCATAAAGGATGGTGTAAATTGAGCAAAGAGGTCACAAAGTTTGTCATACTGCTTACTTCTTGCCTCTCTGCGGTACCCAGGAGACACCATCCAAGCTTCGTCTCAAATGCTAACAGCTTAGAGTCAATACATTTCACACCTGTAACAAGTTCGCACATAACATCCGCTCCTAACAACACATCAATAGGTCGGTTAACTCCATCATCTGTCAATGTAATACCATGTGCAGCCACCTTACGTAACAAATGCGGATCATCCACAGGTGGTATCAAACCACAAATCTTCTTCTCCCTAAGTGCCTTAAGAACAAAACTGTTATCACCCTGCAAGCTAGTTAGTTCAATTTCATGAATTGGATGTGATATTTCAGATGGCACACTCCCACCAAACAGCATATGACAAATATTTTCACGACCACATTCGATCAAACCCAATTTTTCACAGATAGCTTCCGAAATATAACTGCGGTGTGAAGCAGTATCAAGTAATATTCGAACAGTGACACCACGCAATTGTGCTACTAATGTTTTTAAAATGACAGTTCCAGTAGGCCCTGCAAATAACGATGCTGTTCTGCTGGGTTCACCAACACACATGATATCATAGTGCCTCCCTTTACATTTACCACAGTCTATTCTTTTCCTACACTGCTGTCTCGAGTGACCTCCCTGCAAGCATGCAAAACAAGCTCGTTTTTCTTTTACAGTTTTACGACGGTCCTCAACCGACATTTCTTTAGAACACTTGTAAGAGGGATGGTTCTCATTACAAAACAAACAGGTTAGGGTTACTTTGTGTGGCCGTCCTGTTTGCTGATAACTTACCCGATTCTGCCTGACAGTAGGAGTGAAAGAAACGAGAGCTGCAGCTGTTGGCTCTGTTCTTGGCGCAGTGAATTTATCAACCTCATTCACCTTAGCATGATTACGCAGTCTTTGTTCACTCTCGGCTTCTTTGCCCAGAAAACACAAAAGTTTATCAATTTTATTACCACCATCATCGTCCTCTTCTGCTGCTCTTCTTTCCCATATTTTCGAAACGTCAATGGGGAGACATTCTTCAATGAGTGGAACTAAGATTGCTGCTCTATCAGAATTCATGCCTAATGTTTCGAGGGATCTCAACTTGGTACTTATATTATCATACAGGTCAGTCACAGATAAATCTGAGCGAACAAATTGCAACAAATCTTTATACATACAATTTATAACCAACTCATCTTTACCAAAACGATTCTTTAAATGTTCCAAGACTTTAACATAATTCTCACTTGTGTGTGGATAACTGTCAACTAACTTCTTAGCCTGTCCCTTCACTGACATTTTCAAGTAACTAAACTTATCAACATTCGTAATGTTAGAATCCTCATGAATCCTTTGAAATTGTGTCCAAAAATGTATCCAGTTACCTGGACCCAAGTCGAATACCCCAAGCGTGATTTTCGGCAGCCTTAACCTCTCTGACGAAATGGATGACGACGCCGAAGCCACGTTGCTCTGTACGCTGAAATTATCTCCCTCATCAACACAACTGGCAACACTAGGTTTTAATCCTTCCACTTTATCCTCGGCTTCAAGACGTGCTTGCAGAAGGTCTTCTTGAACGGTAACACAGTGCATTGTTTCTTCGATGCAGGCATCCTCGTTTCCGTCAACATTCAACAACTCGTTCAAGATGCTTTCGTCCAATTCTTTTAAGGTATCCTCATTTGTTCGGAGAGTATTTATTTTCACACGTAATTTTTGGAAATCGGCTTCAACTCCGACCGCTCCAATAGCTTTCGTCGCACTTGCCCGATACGCACTTCTCTTCTTTTTCAATTTTTCAATCGTGGCCATTGCAAGGCAACGGATTCAAATCAAAACAAAACAGGGAAATTGTTTACCAAACCAGCTTTTTCAATACAATCCTGTCAATGGTCGCCAAAATGTTACAAATCAATTCTTCAACTTATGTCTACAATTCAGAACAATCACTTTTTTATTGTACACAAAGAGCATCACTATCCAGCCATTACATTCAGTTACTCAAGACCTGTTCCATCTTGCTCATCAACGCCCCAAGGGTGCCAACTTACAAAAATCAAATTTAATTACAGAAATACATTCATTAAATTACAGAAGCACATTCACAACATCATCTGAAAGGAATGATAAAAGACTACATAACTCACAAGTGGAATAACATTTTGGACCGCAACTTCAAAAGGATCTGTTACGAGAAAAATATTTCTTCCTGAGATTCAGCATCGACTTCAAAGTAAAATACTAGTACCAAACTTTGTGCTTACTCAATTTTTAACTGGACATGGGGATTTCACGTCTTACTTTGAGCGATTTCACATCACTATTTTAAATTACTATACCTAGGTACATGCTCTTGTGGATCCTCTCAAACTGTAAATCACCTCTTTTCCGACTGCCTTGCTTTTGAAAGAGAAAGATTTATTATAAAATGTCACGTGATTTACTGCAAAAATGAGCTGACTAGCCTCTGCATCCTACTCTTTCGCTGCGGCAATCGACTTTAGTCGATTTACGTCGATACTGTGTTCGCTGCGGCAATCGACTTTTGTCGACTTGGCACTTTCCCGCTGGTTCTTACACGATCTTTGTCAACAAAGTGGCTCTTTAATAATACGTACATGAATATGCATGTCTTGAGCGTGTACTGGGAATTGTTGAAAGCAATGTTGTGAGTATTACAGTATTTCCTTTGTTGTCTCCCGCCCGGCAACATTCCTCTCTGCTCTCTGGCCGTCAGAGGCCTACCACACTAGTGAGAAGCCATGAGCGTGCGTAATATAAGCAATGACAGTGATGAAATCTACCAGATGTTAGTAGCAGATTCAGATTCAGATGTGTCGATGGAGACGATGAGAGTAGTGATGACAGTGGTGATAATTCGAGTGATAGTTCGTTAGTAAATAGTAGCAATGACGATCGTCAAGTACCTGACTGGCGTGATATCAGTAATGACGAAAGAATAAAAACATTGAATTTATGTGACGGTGCTGATTTCGATTTGAAAATGAAAAGTGATGTTTCAAACTTTCAGGACCCTTACAAATCGTTTCTTCAATTCATGCCGCTGGCAGTGTTTAAACATACAGCAAATGAAACTAAAACACTAGATATGCTGAACAGTGTTTAGATAAAACGTATGACTTTCCACCGCGTTCTAGGTATCGTAAGTGGTCTGGATGTACAATGGAAGATATTCAAGCAATGGTACTCTTGACATTGAGATGGGATTGTGCCGTAAATCAGTATTACAGTCTTATTTTTCAGATAAGCACTGCTACGCCTCATTTTAGTGATGTAATGTCACGAGATAACTACTGTCTCCTCCGCAGCTTCCTACATTTCAATAATAATGAAAGTCAGATTTCTAGGGGTTCACCTGGTTATGATCTGTTATTCAAGGTCAGGCCTGCAATTTCTATGGTAGAAAATACGTACCTACAGAATGTTTCACCAGGAAAATGCTTATCAGTCGATGAGTCTATGCTGAAGTTCACAGGAAGGTTGTGGTGTAAGCAGTATATGCCTTCAAAACCATCGACAAAATGGGGCATGAAGTTATGGTCACTGTGCGATAGTAAAAGTGGTTTCCTCTGTAGATTTCAGACTTACGTGGGAAAGAACAGTAATGAAACTGATCCAGGGGACACATTAGGGGAGAAAGTTGTTAGGAGCTTGTCAAAAGACTTTGAAAATAGCAGCAGATTTATATACGTGGACAATTTTTTTTCAAGCCCTACACATTTCACTCATCTTGCTGAGAATAGTGTGGGTGCATGTGGAACAGTGAGATGTAACCGTAAAGGTCTTCCTCAAGAGATGAAAGGTCTGAAGATGAAGAAAGGACAGAAACCTAAGTTCTGGCATCATCCTACTAAACAAATGCTTGCTTGTTCGTGGCAAGATACCGGCCGGGTAAATATGCTCACGACCGTACACTCGTCTGAGGTTGTGAAGGTTAGAAAGAGATCAAAGAGGGGTCCAACCGGTTTTGTTACCCGTGATAAACCTAAATTAGTTGTGAATTATAATCATGAAATGAATGGTGTTGACAAGTTCGATCAACTGAAAGCGAATTACGCATATGTGCACAAGAGTGGTATCAGGTCTTGTGGTATTTCATCATAGAAACAGCCCTAGTCAATGGAAGAATAGTGTACAATAAGGTCCATAACAAGAAAACAAGTGCTCATGACTTCAGAGATGATGTAATAACGGGACTTTTAGAAAAGTACAAACGCGCTCCACCTGCGAAACGCGGCCGAAGATCTTCTGACGGGATACCCTTGCGCGTCTCACAGAGAGGCACTTCATTGGGGAACAACAGGACAAAAGTCACAAAGCCAACTGTGTTGTTTGTTCCATATTGCTCGCACAGTGTTCAAAGAAAGGAAAGGGGCTGTGTAAGAGGAAACAGACAATATTTTATTGCAAGAATTGCCCAGGTCAGCCCCCAATGTGTCCAACTACCTGCTTCGAAAGTTATCACACCAAGGTAAACTTCAAGGTCACATGCCAGTGTTAGATTCCATTGAGTCAAGGACCACGGGATATATATCAAGGGTAAAACATATACTTTGTGAGTTTCATGTGTTATCCTATGTTTCAAAATGAATGAAAATGCTCAATAAAGAAAACTACAAGGTCGCGTGTAAGTTAATATTTCATCGAACCAAGGACCACAGAATGGATCACAAAGGCGATATATATTTATTTTTTTTGTTTCATGTGTTATGTTATGTCTTATAATAAATGAAAATCCACATTAAAACGTTTTTCAATATCTTCATTAAATTACGCAGTGAGGGGTTTTGTGATGTCAGAAATGCAGCAGCGAAAGAGTTAAGAAATCATGTTGTTATGCTCATTTTATTACATTCATCTAACATATCTTCCATAAGTTACTACTGTTGTTAATATTTTGTAATTATCGAACTATAACCCTAATATGCTAGGCAAAGTAAGGTTCTTCTATGTTTTGGAAACTCAATAAATAAGTAAAAAGTAAATGAGAATGAATTTCAAGGAGGCAATATCCTATTCAAGAAGAACAATAAAACAAACAAACCCGAAACACTAGATCAATAAACCACTTTATGTTCGACCCTCGCTATTATATGTCTGGAAACTGTATCATAATGATGGTCATTATAACACTATTTTTCATTATGAAACAGTTTCTCCCACCAATCACAGCTCAAGAAATAGTTGTTTGACCAATTAGATAAGGATACGTTCGCGCATGCCCTCAAAATCCAACATGTCTATATACATTACCGAAAGTGCACCGTCCATATGTTCGCGTAAATAAACTGGTGAATATGAGACAAGAAATATCACTGTACCTTAATGTCCTCAAATCCAATTTCTACACAGCGGGTTGTTTACAATCGACGTCGGTGACAGTTTTACTGAATACTGGTGCACAATCTGAACAGATGGCATTGAAGCACACAGAGCGCATGCGTCGGTCGACCAGAGAGCTTGGAAAACACAGATGTACTACCCAGCGCAGCACCCAATCACAAAATTTTTGTGACTGAACAGTTATTTATGAATATTTATGTTAAAACATATAATAAAGTTATAATTATCGTCGAACATAAACAGTCGTTTGCAACTCGTCTATAATGGTAATTAAGACACTCGTATGGGAATTATAAAACTCGCATACGTTCGTTTTATAAAAATACTCGTGTCTTAATTATAGCCATTATAGGCTCGTTGCATAATGTACTATTGTCACATTGATGTGTCACGGGACGTATATATGCGTACGTTTAGGAGACCTTCTTAAATTTCATAACTAGTAACCTATTTCTTTCTCTTATGTTCGATAGTGTGATGGATGTATTTCAAAGGCATAACTTGCTTGATGTTCTGTTCACTACGACAAAGTTTCATCTTCTTATCGGGATATGCATCAAGTTTTATTCGCTGCTACATTCCAGTCTGTGAATAGTTCGTCAATATGCAGAGATACATTGAATGGAAAATAAGATTGATCACACGTTGACTGAATATTAATATTGTTTCCACAAACCACGTCGAGTTTCTTAATCTTTCAGGAGAAGCTTTAAAGTCGGATTGTAATGTACCATATAAAATGAGGTGATATTTCCTTTATTCTCCTTCGTATCCGAACATGCTCAACCTCTCTGTCAACTATCATGAAATGCAATGTTGCAATAAATATTCTTCAGCACTCATCTGTTTATCTATGAGTTGTTATAAAGGCCTACTTCAATTAATTCTCTAATAATTATAAAAATATTCTTTTATTTCATTTTGTTGGTATTCAAATATCTTCGTTATCATTTATACTATGACATTATTTTAGCTTGACATTGTAATCAGCTGATCTGACTAATTAAAAAAATCTGAAAATCATGAGAACATGAAAACATGAAAATCCTAATCCTAACTTCAATTTAAAATTTTCCATTCGCGTAAATCTATTTTGAGCAAAGATGTAGAATTAAAGTAAATATTGTCTAGCAACGTAAAGCATATTCACAGCGTCGGAAAACATAACATGGCTAGAATACATAAATTAGCTAGGTAGCATGACATATCTTGAATGAAGTTCAATGTCGGCTTGCTTGGTTATAAGTTTCATTACCATGCTCTATCTCCTGATCCTTCTCTTGTTGGCAGGATATGGTTGTCCTCGTTCCTTCATCGTTGAAATTCCCCAAGGATCGATTATGTATTTCGCTGTCGTGAAGCCTTCATCTTTTTCTGGATCGTATTGAAAGATCTACTGGTGCACTCTCCTTCAGTTGTCATCTTCTTATGTATGCAAGAGTTTAGTGCTATTCAGTCAGTCAGTCAACATGAATGTACCCAAAAGAGCTGGGTTACGCCCTAATCCTGAAATAAATTACATGAGATTAATACATACACTAGGATGACAAGTTTGGATCGTCAAGCGATCATCATCAGATCTATTACACTTAGGCTATAAAATCTATGTTAGAAAATACAGGTGAAAATATTTACAATATGTACGGTACAATTATTTAGTTGCAGTATTGGTACTGCAACTGTCGGTGTATGCTAAATGCAGTATATATGGTGTTAGGTGAAATGCTAAATGGTGATAGATACCTGGAGTTTGTAATTTGGAGTGATTATATGGTTGTAAAAATCAACTATGGTTAAACTGTAATATTACAGGCTAACTACTTATCTGATTGTCTTCTTTGCTAGAGTTACGCGCAGTTTTCGTGTTCACTGTAACTGCAGGTGTGGTCGACTGAGGTAGCCTGTTATCTCACCGACACTGGTTTTTCCCTTTTCTCCTCTCTGTTCATATGTGCTGTGTGTAGTCAGTGCGATGTGTTTATGTGGGGTGTTGCCAACCTAGATAAGATGTATGTTATTGAATGAGGTGGGTCTACAACTATCAAAGACCGTTTAACTGCCCTCACCACGCGTGGACCATAAGCCATTCAAACTAAGCGCTGCCCGGTCTTATGAGGTCTTGGTTTATTGCAGAAGAAAAGTACATCGTACAACTGATCCAGATAACATTTACATATTAAAACCCCTAATCCCCCCCCCCCCCCATTTTATCTAGCTTGGCTGTATCGCTAAGTTGTGTCTTTTTTCTGACAGGATGTGTTTTTAGTAGCGTGAAGAGGGGTGAGTTCTCTATGAACGTGTGTTCATTTAGATTGTTGGGATTGTTTCGTTTGGCTAGGTGTATCTCGATTGCTTCCTTTATGTCAAGAGCTCTGCCTTTCGATTTGTGGTGGATTATTTTAAGGTCCGTCTCTATGTTAGTAAAGCTGTGCCCCGCGTCACACATATGTTCGCTTACGGCTGAATGCGTTCCGTATCTTATCGAATTGCTATGTTCATTATAACGTGTGTCTACTCGTCTTCCACTCTGTCCGATGTAATTAGCTTGACAACCGGTGTCTTGGCTCGTTATAGAATTGATCCGTTACTACGTTATTAACGGACCAATGAGATACGAGTTGTTGTATAGTCTGCCATCTGTAGGTTTATATTTGAAGCGCAACCTGTTCTGCAGTAAATAAAACGCGCCCGCTGTGGAGTTTGTGCTCTGGCTCTGTGGAACTCGACTGCAGTTATTGTTACGTCGAGAGAATCGTGTTGACAAAGAGAAGAAGTGAGGGTCGGAGACATAACTTCTACTACCGTTTGGTCTGCTTAAAGATGCTGTTGTCTAATTATGAATATAATCTACCGGATTTGGAAACGATTGATGGGCCATGACGGGATTATGGCTATTGATACCACAACTTAAAAGGACAGGAAAATGGAATTGTTATTAAAATGTTATATCATCAAGAACATCCAGAACGTCGTATCCAAAGCTAAGTGTCATATTTTATCTTGAAGCCTATTATCAAAGAGTGAAGTGTAATATGCAGTTAAGCAAATAGTGTCATGTCCTCCCATCCTTTGGTGATAGTATGTCCCTAGTTCCTGCGGTATTTAAGTTAGATTGGAGATTGTAATTCTTTTGGTTATACTTGCTTGTCTATTGTCCTCCCCTTTGTATACATAGCGTGGAGAGGAAACGCGTTGTTGTTTGGGTTTTTATTTATTTTTGGTTTATTGCCGTTATTGTTGTTGATTTGTTTGATTGGTGTTATTTTTCTGCCGTATTTTTCTCATTGTTCGTCATGAAACGTGATTGTAGTTTGGGAGGTATTTTTTACTAACGTCTTCTCCTTGTAATAGTATGGGATGTTACAAGATTTTTGAGGGGTTTGTATTTTAAGGTAGTTCGCGTTTTTTGGGCCTCGACTTGGAGGGTGTGTGTTTGTGCTTCAGATGACTTTCTGTCCTTGTCTGATAGTCGGAACACTCATCGATACTTTATTTGTTTATGTATTAAGGGATATTGTGTTTCTTTTGAGATGTCAGTCATTCGTGCAACCTTAAGGATAACCGACTAGGTTTTCTTATTTTCCTTAAGGACTGGGCTGACATATTCTTTGGTTTGTGTCGAAAGGCTTTTCATGGTATAATCATGTTTCTAGACATGTGGTTAAGGGTGGGTTAACGTCCTGTTTAAGTGGGAGGTTGACCGAAAGTTGAGGGTAATTTATGGGGTTGTGTTTGTTGCTGTTGGTCGGGAAACAACGTGCGTACTCTTTACGTTTATTAAATGAGGTGTATCGATTATTCTTGCGGTTTGTGATATGTGTGTTTGTGGCAAGTACCCGGGGACTGTCATTGATGCTCATTTTACTTTCGGCAAGATGATTGAATCTCATACTTTCGTCCGAGAAGAAGATTTATTCAGAGAGTTTATGAAGTCAGTTGCTGTTTTGTTTTGAGGAGTTGTAAATTGTTTCTCTTAAGGGTTGTGTATGTTTTTCTTTCCTTTATTTATGGTCGTCGTCGTGTTATACTGTAGTAAGTGGATGATGTTTGACCGATACCGTAGTTATCTGTTTACTGTAGTACTTATTTGTGAGACATATTTTTTAGTTCATTTAAGGTGTTTTGTTCTTGGTTGGTACGACTTCATATGCTTTTTAGACTATCTCTTCTGGTTACTTTCTGTAATCAGCCTGTGGTGGGACGAACGTATTATTTCTTATTTATTTTAATTAGCTTTCCCATTGAAGTCACAAATGGTTATTTCGCTACGATCTCCAATCTAACTAGAGTTAGACTTCTCTGCTCTTCCTTTTGATAGTCTTTTCATTGTGTGTGTTTTATTTTTATGTTTACCTCTTGCTAATTTGTATACTTTTATTTACAGCCCCATCAACCCTCATTTACCATTTCATGCGCTGCTCACGTCCCCTTTGTTATGTCTTTATGTTATTAAAAATTTGTCTACAACCTTTACTCGAAGAGTGTAGTAATTTTTTAGTACTCGATTCTCCATCTAGTTCTTAAGGTGCGAGTCAACTCGACTTAGGTCTCTATGGTCCTCGTCCTAAACCGCCTTCTCAGAATATACCCCTGACTTTGAATACGGGTCATGTTTAATTAGATTACTATTTAGTAGGTGCCTACCGGTTGTGTTTTTCGTTGTGAAAGCCATTTTTATGTCTTGCGTTTTGAATAGATTAGTGATTTTATATCTATTCGCATTCACATAGTTGAAACGCGCAAATTTTTTCTCATTACTGTCCGGTTTGCGAATAGTTTTATCATTATTTTTATGTTTGGCTATGATTTGGTTTATTTCGCTTGACGGGAAATTGTTTTCTTTTGCTATTTGCTTAATGGTTCTTATTTCCTTTTTATAGTTGTCTTTTGACTTGGGTATGTTTAAAGCCCTGTGCACCATTGAATTGAACCCCGCTAATTTGTGTGTACTGGGGTGATTAGACTGATTGTCAATTGCATGCGAGGTTTGTGTGGCTTTCCAGAATATGGAATATGAAAGCTCGTTGTCTTTACGTTCAATAGTTATGTCGAGATAATTTATTTTTCGGTCTGTTTCGGATTCCTTAGTGAATTTGATTGAGTGGTGTAGGCTATTAATGGATTGGAGAATTGTTTCTTCGCTTGTTAGTTCAGTATCGTAGATGCAAATTACATCATCTACGTATCTTTTCCATATTACTATTCCCTTTGTTGAAGTATTTTCTAAGAACGTATATTCTAGTGCATTAATGAAGATGTCAGCGATTAACCCGCTTAGTGGCGATCCCATCGCTAGACCTTCTCTCTGTGTGTACATTTTATTGTCGAATTGAAACACGTTTTGACTGAGAACGACCCTCAGTAATCCCACAATCTCTTCAGTTTATTTTACCGAATTGTTGGATTTTTAAGTTTCCGATGGTGTTGATTGCTTCAATGATCGGAATATTGATGTACATATTAGTTACATCGAAGGATAGTAGCCTGAAGGTAGGTTTCATTTGTAGGGTGTTCAATGCTTTTACTAGTTTTGTTGTGTTCTTTACAGAGTTGTTTTCGTCGTTGGAAAGACGGCATTTTAAGATTTTTAGTAACTCTTTGCTGATTTTGTAATTAGGGGCATTCCTACAATTGACTATTGGTCTCATTGGGCACTCCTTTTTGTGTATTTTTGGTTGTCCCCTCAATGACGGTATTTTCGGGTTCATGTTTATTTGCTTTGATTTTTCGGCTTTGGTCAGTATGTGTTCTGTTTCTTTTAGCGCACTATCTATTTGTTTTTGGAATTTGTTGTTGGGGTCTTTTGTTAATTCCTTGATTTCGTTGTTGTTTAGGAATTCAATTGTTTTTTCAATGTATTCTGTTTTGTTCAAAATTACTGTAGTGTTTCCCTTATCTGCTTTTGTGATGATTAAGTAATGTTCTTTTATTTTTTGTTTCAATGACATTATTTCTTTGAGTTGTTTGTTGTTTTGAATGTTATCGCTTTCGCCCTCTCGTTTGAGGATTTTTTGGCTTCGTTGGTGGCATGATTTTTGGTTAATTCCCTGTCTTCTGCTGGGAGCTTGTGACTGGCTATCTCAATATCTGTGATTAACTGTTTTATATTGTGGTTCGTATGTGGGTCTGTGCAGTTGTATTTCAAACCTTTGTCTAACATATTAATTTCATATTGAGAAAGGGTTACGTTCGTTCTGTTGTTTACTCTGCTGTGGAAATTGAGTTCATTGTTATTCGAGTGTTGTTCATTAGATTGATTGTTCTGTGTTTCTCCTAGTTTTCTTAATTTATTTTCTAGCGTTTCGTGCTTCCTCGTTGCTCTGATTTTGATGGTGTCATGTAGGTGCTCGGTGAAGCTGTCCCATTGGGATGCGTGCCAGAAATTATTTAGTTGCAATTGAATGTCGTATAATTGTTGGCTAATTTTTTGCTTTCTTATGTATGCAAACCTTAATTCGTTTTATATGCAAAGCGCTTTGGCTTGTTTAGTTGAAATGATCGAGGCTGGTGTGTTCGGTACGGTTTTAATTTGTAAGTATTTAGGGGTGAGATTTAACTCTATAAATTTTTTGGTGAACCAAATTGACTTGTCTAAGTTCATGAGAAGCCTGAGTGATTTGAATCTCTTGGCTTCACGATTTGCCTGACTGGCCGTGAACATTGTGGGGTTATCTGGATCAGGTGCACGATGTACTTTTCTTCTACAATAAACTAAGGCCCGTATTCGCGGCAGTATTTAAGTTGCCGGGACGTCTTCATAAGACCGGGCAGCGCTTAGTTTGAATGGCTTATGATCCACGCGTGGCGAGGGCTGTTCCACGGTCTTTGATAGTTGTAGACCCACCTCATTCAATAACATACATCTTATCTAGGTTGGCAACACCCCACATAAACACATCGCACTGACTCCACACAGCACATATGAACAGAGAGGAGAAAAGGGAAAAACCAGTGTCGGTGAGATAACAGGCTACCTCAGTCTACCACACCTGCAGTTACAGTGAACACGAAAACTGCGCGTAACTCTAGCAAAGAAGACAATCTGATAAGTAGTTAGCCTGTAATATTACAGTTTAACCATAGTTGATTTTTACAACCATATAATCACTCCAAATTACAAACTCCTGATATCTATCACCATTTAGCATTTCACCTGACTCCATATATACTGCATTTAGCATACACTGATAGTTGCAGTAACATTACTGCAACTAAATAATTGTTCCGTACATATTGTAAATATTTTCACCTGTATTTTCAAACATAGATTTTATAGCCTAAGTGTAATAGATCTGATGATGATCGCTTGACGATGGAAACTGGTCATCCTAGAGTATTTATTAATCTCATGTAATTTATTTCAGAATTAGGGCAAAACCCAGCTTTTTTGGGTACATTCGCATTGACCGACTGAAAAGCACTAAACTCTACTAAGGCAACACTGAAAAAATGGCTTCAAACCCCACAATGTTCTTCTGTATGTTCATTGAAGATCGCATCAAGCTTGTCACTTGCATATTGATATTGATATAGGTTATTCCTGACCTAATAATATCCATGACTAAAATGTTCCCCTTACATAATTTACAGATTCATCATCTTCACAGTTGCATTCATCAATAGAGGTATCCCCCTCTACTATGTTTCGTTCATTATATTTATTACCCAAACCACTCTCATCGTAGAATATGGCATGTAATATACTGGTAATAATGTCTGTAATCTTCCGAATTTCATGTAAATTCAATCTACGAAGGCTAGGTATTTCCTCTAAATATTTGAATACTGCAGCTTTGTCGTCGCCTTATATGGGCCTTGTTCAAGTGTAGTCGAAGTTCTCAGTAATAATCTCCACGAAATATTATCGATGTATGATATCTATAAGTCAGTATCTGCATCTAGTATTTCACATCAGCTAATTATAATTCATGTCAATATCACAAGTTCAACTCTCGTGACTATGTATAGACTAGGTTCTCTCGTTGTATAAATTAAGCAAAATTCCAATACTAGTTTACTTCAATATAGCTTGACATATCTCAAATGTTGTAATCCAGCACTCTTGTTTGATCAAAATATTACTGGTACTTAGTCCAACTTGTATGACATAATAGCTTCACGAGCCTTCAATATTGCCTCGCGTATATGTCGACCGTTCCTTCCGTCAACTATTATCTCAAAACACCTCACTTCACTAAATTGACGAGATGTGAACTCCTCGGCATTCGAATTAAGAGTTTTCTCGGCTTCCCCCTTGATTTCTCACTTAGGCGATGTTCTTGGCGTATTTTTCATTATTTTAAGCGAGAAACTCCCACGTACTCTTCCTGTAAATTGTGCTGAATTTAGATCATACGGAATCAAGCCAAAGATATAGAAATTCATGTTATAATTTTCTCTTGATATTACACCATTTGTTTCTTCCATTTAATATACATATCGAATTATACAAGCTCTCTTAATTAGCGGCAAATTCTCGTCTTCTCATTGGTCAAATTGATCACGAGGTGCAGCACACTTCTTCCGCTCTAGCTTTTTGTCGCGTCCCATCACCTTTACCTCTCGCGAATGAATTCTGTATTTATTTATATATTTATTTGATAGTTCACGCCGCCTCGCTGTCCTTTTTTCTTTTAAGGTGCGGGACCCTCACTCACACAAAACAAATACGACAAAATTCAGTCGATCACCACAGCCTCTCTGATAAATTTAAGCCGCCTCTAGCTTCCTTAGGTTGCGTGTCATAAATATATTGTTCAGGATTCCTCTTTGATCGCTTCTCAAATGTGACAATTTCCAATTACACATCGTAATTACGGGATCAGTACCATCCCAGCATTTTTCTGGAATTGAAGTGAGAAACTACGGAGAACCACTACTAAGAAGGTTAAAGTAGGAATCGATACCACATCTTCTCAAGTCTGCCTCGTGAGGATGAGTGAACCCCGTTCCATCCCTTAAAATTTCTTGGAAGAAAAGGGAATCGAACCCAGAATTTTCGGGACCGGAGTTTCAATCATACACCAACGATTTCGAGTTTAATGATATTTGTACGGTAATGGGTATCCAACCATAGGGTAAACTGCTATTGTGGATATATACTCAGCGACGTAGCCGAGTCCAGAGATTGAAGGTTTGAATCTTGATGCTAACAGTGTCCATTCCGAGAGCCTTCCTTTCCAGGTTTTTCACTCTTCCTCGAGGCAAATACAGGTTCAATTCCTCAGGCACGTCCCCAATTTTAAACCTTAAAAATTACAATTGCACTCACTACTACAGTCACCACAGTAACACAGGTTATCTTAGAAAATGGTATTGATGACCAAGATGTCATAAGCCTCTAGAGTAAGTCAACAAAAACAACTATAAAACCATAATTTTTCCTTCAGCGACTAACGTTATTCTCAAACAGTATTCCTGTCGTCAGCATTTGGCTACATTCTACATAATTTTATACTGATAAAATGATATTCCTGATTTCATGCTTCTAATGCCTTTTGGAGGCACCTGTACGCACATGTGGCATTCATGATGTCTACTTTGCCCCGAATACGGCTGGCACAGTCTTGCTGGCAGAGCTGTGAATATTTTATTGGGCGCTGCGTTCAGAGGACTAGGGATTGGTAAATTCAGATCATTTGTCACTCGTCAAGTGCGCCGTTCCCACATACATCTCCTGTGGTGATAATCATTCAACGTCCTGTACGCTTACTGGAAACTGCCATTTCTTCAACTAATCTTATACAGCTGGATGCTCTTTGTGCCAGACCATTTAATCAATGTTTAAGCTCCAGTTTAGAATGTAATTGGTGTAATAACGCATTATAAATATTGTACTATAGACTCATGTTACTTCCCTATACCGCTGTAGCAAAGTTCCAAAATTATTTCTGTGAAACAAACACGCATTCTTTTGAGATTACCTAGCAACTACCACAATGAATTTATTTCAATTATCCTTTCACATAACTATTTTTAACATTAGTGCTTTTGATGTTCCCTAGTAAGTGTATTTGTTTATCACTATTGTAACAAGAAATATAACGTATTTGTTCAAAAATGCTAAATTTCATTTTTTCCCCTTTCATAGTTTTATAATTACTGGGAACATATTTCATCTCGACTTTATTACAGAAAATTCCTAATTTATTGATCTTGAATTTGAGACCTTCTTGAGATTGTTAGGCGAGTTGCAAATTGTCTTATTGATGCTTGGACCTGTAAAAGGAACACGATTCTTAGTAATAAAGTAAATTAAGTTTAGCGTTTTGCATTATGAGTAGACACGTGCCCTGGTCCAATTAAATAGATTTTGTGAGCATATTTATGCGTGGAACATAAAAAAATGTGCATTTTGTTAAATTAGAACAATTAAGCTTTCATCTGGAAACAAATCAAAAAGTGACCATTTCATCTAAATACGCCATTTCAAACGTATGTGAATACCTTAAGGGCATTGGCCTACCAAGCATCCACTACTCAGCTCTTTGGCGAGCAGATTGTGGGGTGGCAAGTGGTCAGGACAACGTGCCATTGCGGCTGTTAATATTGACATTCTTAGCCAGGGTCGCTGCATCTCGAAACAACAGCTACAAAATTGTCCCCACGAAGCTAAGTGCAACTCATCGTAGTTTTCCTGCTAATTCCAAAATCCCTGACGGAGCCGTGAATCAAATCTTGGACGTTCTTAGAAAATGGGAGGTGTGCTACTCCTACACCATGGAACCGGCTCAAGCCACAACCATGAACGAGAATGAACGTGTATGAATGCCAACAATGAAATTCGCTCCCTTCTCTTTCAGTAATAACTGAGCTAATGAAAGAATACACGAATGGGCATTCAGTGATAAATTCTTTCATTCAACCTCTCTGTGTTACATAATCTAGTAAAATAAATGTTTTTTCAGTCAGTCAACACGTTGTACACAGTTAAATTTGGTGGTGGTGGGGGAATCGTTTCTACTCAAACTTTGGCTTCCTGATTTTCCGGACTGGCACTGAATATAGAAATTTGCAAATCCGTTACATAACATAAAATGTAGTGGTCAATATGTATTCCGTGTTTGTCCTTGACGCCGGCCCCGCGGTGTTAGGGCAGTGCGCCTGCTTCTCACCCGGAGGCCCCGGGTTCGATTCCCGGCTCCATCAGAGATTTTCGAAACTGATGTGAGGGCTGGAATGGGGTGCATTAAGACTCGTGAGGACAAATGAATTGCTGTCTGACAGTGAGGCAGCGCTCCGGTCACGAAAACCAACATTTACGGTCGAGAGGGCCTGAAGCGCTGATCACATGTCACCCCAGTCGCTTGGCAGCCCTAGGCCCTAAAAGGGCTGTAGTGCGACGGTGTTTGTTTTGTTTGTCGTTGCAGAAATAGTTGTTATTGTTTCATTTGAGAGGCTTGAGCATCAATGTCATTCAGTCCCGCGCACTTGGTTGTGTGTGGAATTTTACCTGATAACCTGAGTTATTGTGATGGCTGTATTAGTGTGTATATTTGTATTTCTTTGATAGCAACTAGTGCAGACGAACTCAGTTATTTTGTCACCGAGGATGACAGTTATGCTTGAGAACGCGATCTCAGGAAGACCTCAAGGCACCGGACTCCACGTAAGGATACGAAAGGAGACAGCCGTGGCCTTAAATTAGGAACGATCCCGGCATATACCAAGAGTAGAAGTGAGGAAACCTCAGGGAACACCACATCCAAGATGGCTGAGGTGGGAATCAAACTCGCCTCTTCTCAGTTTTGAATCATGATGCTAAATGTACCCTGTTCCAGCCCTAAGACCATAATTAAATTTCTTGTCAGAGCCAGGAATCGAGCCCGGATATCCGGTGCGATAGCCAAGTGTGTTAGCCGTTACACGGCAAGGTGATCTGATAAAAAAAGTCCTCTCGGCACGCCGGAAGGCGGAGGTAGATTTAACCGGACAAACTTGGGGATAGGCGAAAATAGGCAGAATATGCAGGTTTTCGTAGAAGGATCAGACCTCATTTATTGCGAGAAGGTATTTTATAATTGGAGCTTAATTAACTCTGTTTTTCGTCATTTTATGCTTATTTTAAACATTTTATTGTCTTATGGGAACGGTAAACTTCTTGTCATTTGGAGCCCATTTTTATACTTGTGGTCACACTGTCCTTATGCAAGGTTTCGACACTGATGTGTAACTATGTAACGGTCTGTTACTTCTTCACGCAAAATTATATCTCCCGCAGAGATTTTGGTTGGTTCCTCAGTTTAGGGGCTGCGACAACACGGTCATGTAACCCCGTGTACTTAGGGATGGCTGTATTAGTCTGTAATTCAGGTAAGGACTGCAGACGGTCAATTTCAAGCAGTAGTTCCTAATGTTGCTACCAGGTACTACCGTCAACGACACCTAGATGTGAACTTGGCTACAAGATGCCACCCCAACCAGCAACTCGCAACGAACGTTGGAACTTCCCCTCCAAAGGAAAGCATACTGAGGGATTTTAGCGCTCTACCTGCTTCGGCCGCTTTGAAACCGCGACCTTGGGCATAGACATTCAGCATGCTACCAGTTACGTCACCGAAGCCGCTTCCCACTTAGTCAGATGGAAATACTGAATCTGATCTCGTGCAAGTGCGTTGTCATGGCAACGTCTGATGGCGCATCCCTCATCAATTTAGTAGTGTTGCCATGGCAACCTCTGATAGCTCTTGGCATTTTCTTATAATTCCGAAATCATTTTTCTCATCCCTTGGCGTAATGGTGGGTCATATCAAAAATTCTTTCAGACAAAAGTTTTAGGTAATTATTAGGGCAATATTGTCCATTTTGTACGGTTTTGATATTGTGCCTATTAAGAGAGATATGATGAATGTTTCCCGAAAAACCCACTTTTTCCCACCCCTTTGGTCAATGGTTGGTGCTATAAAAAAACTCTTCAAACATAATTTTTTCGGCTTTATCCGGCACATAGTATGAACGTTGAACGGATTCGATATTTCACATATTAAGAGAGTTATAACAATATTTCACTTTTTCTAAAAAAAAAAGCCCCCCATTTTCACCCCCTTCGACCGATTTAGCCCTGTAACGAACTCGACCGAGATTTTATAGGTATACATAATCGGTAAAAAATTCAAAGTGATTGTTGCAAAATTACGGCAGTTATCGTGTCCACAAGAAACTGACACACACACATATATATATATACATAAATTATATATAACTTTTGAACTGACGGTGGTTTAGGGGTCTGGGGGATGTCAAACGCGAAGATATGTCGAAATTTTTCGGAAGTCGAAACATGGGACCCATTGCAATAGTTATCTTTCTAATGAAATCTACCTAAAAGAGTGTTACTTAGATTCACTTTCATGTAGCGCAGAAATAATGGGTCTAAGCTGGAGCACGGTAATCCCTTTTAATGAGTCATAGCGAGAGAGCTATTGGCAGCATGTAGGCTATTAAATTACATCACTTACGTTAGTCGCCGCAAGTTCCTCGGTTTGCGAACATCAGCTAGTTCATGGTTTGTAAACTTTCTGTGTCGCGTCACTCGGATACCAACCTCACTGAACAACAGCAGCAATTAGAGATTAATTCACTGAGCATTTCCTAGGAATTATTTACGTATGCCATGAATTATGATAATCTGGTTGCAATAAGTGGGGCAAACTCAGCTAAATCTGCAATATTAAAGTATTGATGGTAAACTTGATAAATTGAGCCAAATAAATTAACATAGAAATTAATTTACTATGTATTTGTAACATACATTTAGTCCTTAAAATTTTACCGGAGATGGGTTATCTAAATAATTTAATACTTAAAATAACACTTTGGATAAATTTGAATTTAGTAAGTATTTAGGGATTATTGGTTGTTAATAGTGGTAATAGTGTCCGGGTTAAAGGTGTAATAATATAAAATTTTATAACTTGAGAAGTGGTGGAGTTATTTATTGGCGGTTTGTTTCTACGAATAGGGTAACTCAAAATGTTTATTTACATACCTAATACATCTCGATATGCGCACCATTAGCGGCGCGACAGACATCTAATCTGTATTCCACTTCTCTCCAAGTGTTCTGCAGCATTGTAGGCGTAACATTTGCGATAGCGATATAAGAGATTATACTTGGTTTACTGCTGCATTTACTTCAGCTTGATGATGATCAGATAATATGCATGTAAATTATTTTACAGTAATACTGTTCCTAAATATGCAGCTAGAGTTCACACTGTCCGACTGTATGTACAGGAAAAGGTCATTTTTAATTATTCACGCCATTTGTGCGGGATTGAAAATCATACGTATATTTGACTCCTGATGCTGACTTTATCTTCCAATCATTGAATAATTTAAATATTATTTCCTATCATTAAGGTAGGTGCAACATATTTAAAACAAGATGTTCAGTAAAGAGCATAAAGCCTACTTCCTCCTAAATGCCCTTGTCAAGGAGTATAATTGAATGTTGGTTGTGGTAAATTGTAGTCTATATATAGTTACCCCGCCTAATCAAATTGAACAAAAGCGTGTTGACCGACTGAAAAATATAAATCAAAAGTTTCTTAAAGTAGTCAAAGGAACCTGCCTGATATGTGGTGTATAATGTATTGATCCTGACCGTCAGAAAAGGAGAAATTTTAATGTTCACATAGATTGTAAAATGATTGAAACATGGGTCCGATGACTACCCGATCTCTTTGATACGGAAATTCGATGTCATTTGTCCATTAGAAATCCAATTTGTTCACATTTCCATGTGCCGGGTGTGAATTAACTGTACCTTTTACGTATATCGAGGGGATTTGAAACTCGCTAAAATAGTATTCAAGGAGGCCCCAACCCGTCACCTATACAGCACAACTTTAATGATCAGTTAAGTAGCCCACTGAATACATTCCGAACAGTCATATAGCCAGGACAATACGTCACCAATATAACAAGAGAGGCCAGGCTTTAAGGAAGCTATCTAGTCACCACTGATAAATTATATAAGATACAAATGGTGCATCATTTCATGCGCCACCCTGTGTGAAATGAACATTCGTCTGAACCAGCTACACAAACATACTATATTGAGAGACAATACATTATGTTCAGAAATGTTCAATCTGTTAGCCACGTTGAACGCAATAACCTATATTCCTGACTTTTTGTATGTCCTCAATGAAATGAATTCACACAAATCTGTAATATGCAAGCTGGAGCCGGCTGTATGGCTAAATGAATCCAATATAAAAGAAACTGTATCTGTTGCTAGGACTGAAACTTGAAACGATGTACTGCCCCTATTTTTCACGTATGCATTACGAGAAACTTATGGAATGTCAGCCCAAGGAGGGTTCAAAATTTGTTTCAATTTTGTTAAAATAAATCTGTGAAGTTCTCTGAACAAAGTGGCGTTGGCTATTCCATATCAGTCTATTACAATTTTGAGACATTAAAAACGTATTTGAATGCAAACACGACTTGTTATTGATGTGTAACATCTTTCCACTCGGTTGTTGGGTATTTCTGTGGGAGTGATTTTGAAGAATGGGACGGAAGTGGATCAGACGGAAGTGTGTAAGGGCACTGACAAAGCAGCCAGGAGGGATGCGATCCAGCTGGCAGTGGTAAGAGGAAACAATGAGCGCGTGGTGACGGAGATTAGTATCAGGACGTACTGTCAGTCATGTGGAATGTATATCATATACGGGTTACTTCAAGTTTTGGAGGCGCCGTAAGATATATTCATACAATAAATCATCTTCAAGTTATTGTTCTTTGGTGTGAAAATATTCATTATATCATATTTGTTGAAAACAATTATGATTTACTAAGAGTCTGTTTTTCATTCTATGGATATAAGTGATGGGCATCCACTTCCCGAGTAACTTTGCTCAACTCTTTTATTCTGAATGGTAAACGCTCATGCGAACTCTGGTGTCAACTGATTGAAACACAAACCACTTGAAAGTCTTCGTATCAGTATTTAAATGATGGTATACTTTAATATGAAACGTTGTAACTAGTCGGCAATGCCGGTGTTATGTTCCTGCACAATGGCTATTCAGATATTAACCCGCATTGCGGTAATGCAGTTATCAATATAATATAAATCTATATGTTTATACGGGATCTCACCTAGCCTTTTTATCCATTACACGCATTCCCCTCACTGTCAAGTAGGCGTATTCATAACTAATTTAAAATTCAATTCCACGCAGGAACATTATCGAAAAAAAAAACCAGAATATTAATGGAGCATAAAAATTACTTCTATATAATTACTGGCACGTGAAAATAAGTATCCTTCGTGTACTCTAAATTCCAGTGGTTGTAGTGGCTGCGTGGATAACATCTTGGTCTGAGAATCATGAGGTCTCAGATTTGAACGCCAGTCCCGTCAATTATTTTTGCTACCAGATTATCGATTTAAGCGATATGGTATCTGTCATAACATTATGCGTCATTTTAACAGAATCTACATGAAATTTCGATTTATCTATTTTTAATTTCAATATTTTGCACCAAGCAGGAGTTGCAAAATTCGTTTGTATTGAACATTATCTCTAGCACTCTATTGATGGGCTAGAGACTATGGTTTCATCCCCTTAATATACTGCATAATATGTGATGTTTGTTCAAACAAGTGTGACAGTAGCATATCTACAATTCAATCCATACATTCATCATAGTACCAGTATGCAAACGGAGTGTAAATTAACATCTTAAGAACGTCCAAGCTGTGTAGGTTAACATGTCAGATGACTTCACATATATTTCATCTCAATTTCATATTAGGATAACATGTCAGATGTTCCACATCATATGCGACTACTGTAAGACTCGTATCTTGTTTTGACTTTATTTCATGCTTATACTTCAAAAATTATATTTTCAAAACGATTTAGTGTAGAATCCTGGGGATGTTATGTTTTGCAGAGGAGACTCCATTTCATGTGTTGGTATACAACTAACAGTGCCATCAGAAGCATAAAGAAAGTGTACATGAGTTTTTTGTGATAGTAAATAGCGTATTTCCGGGCAGGTAAGGGATTTGAATCTCCAATTATTGTTAAATTTCTGAAGAATACTGGACCTGCACATTTGGCCTCAGGAGCTAATTCAGGTAGATAAGTTGATATATGGAACGGAGTCTCCTCTGCAAAACAAATCATCCCAGGATTCTACACTAAATCGTTTTGAAAATATAGTTTTTGAAGTATAAGCATGAAATATTTATCATGCTGTGTCTATTGTTTGGTAGTAAAAATATTCAGCCTAGTGTAAAACATAATATGTAGATCTATAATCGGACATGGGAATTACTTCATACTTGCATACGCAGCTCAGAGTGTTCCTGCAATAGAAGTCCCCAAACAGTAGATCATTTATTTGAGTGCAGTGAAATGGAAAGTGCGAGGAAAATATTAATACACGGTGTTGTTATAGGAGGCAACTGGTCAATCCACAAGTCTGTCCTAATCAAAAAGTTTTCAAGACCATTTTCAAAATTTGTAACCTCTCCGAACTTTCAAGTATTGAAGAAGCGTCAAGATCAAAGCCATTAACAAATATGTCGGTCAAAATTAATTTATGTTTTAAACACGAACTACGTATGACTAGTTAACCCTCTAAGCGCCAACGTCCTTTTGAAAGCCCGTTTGGTTTTCATCTGAAAAATGCCAACGTCCTTTCAAAAGGACGTTCAGTATTTATTTTTTATTATTAATAGTTACAGTCATTTCCTTTCAGAATTTCTCGATATAGTTAGTTAAAGACTTACTGTTTTTGCAATAAAGAGCCTCTTTTAATTTTAATGCCATTGTTTCAGTAGATCAGTCCAATGAGCAAGCATATTTTTTGGCGCGCTTTACATGGCGCGGCATCAACACTAACAGTCTTGCTGTGCACGTTGTCCGCTCTGTGTCTAGTTGCTCTCGATCTTTTACTTGTTATTTTTTTATTGCTGTGAAAATGAGCCGATCTCCTGTTAGTTAGAACACTATTCGTAATATGATCGAAGAAGAATTTTTGGTTATTATTATTATTATTATTTTTATTATTATCAGTATTATCATTGTTATTATTATTATTATTGTTATTATTATTATTTGTAATATGTTATGTAAGTGTTATGTGAAAGAAGTTTGTATTGTATTCCGTAAGTATTGACATATAAACCAAACGAATGTAATAAGACTTGTGTTGTATTTTTGGCTCATTTGAATATGTAAATTAATTATTTTTATTACAGATTTATTTTAGGTTCAAAATGAATGAAATTTTCAATATAGCTTCATAATAAGTCGTACTATTCAATAAGTAGGTTCGCGATGTATAAAAATATTTTTGTTCTATCAAAATGTTATTGCTAAACATTGGTTTTGTTTTATTTTTAATTAATATTTTTGGGTTCTGGCTGCCAAATGTTTACAAATGGTCATAAATGAACTGAGTAAGGCTTTATTCGTATAGGCCATCATATTAGTAAACAAATAACGAAAATTTCAAGTTTCTACCTATAATAACAGCTGAACTATGAGTGATCAAACAAAAGCTTGCAAAAAACGAAAACTGGCCTTGGCGCTCAGCGGTAGGCAAACCGTAATAGCACGCGGCGCTCAAAGGGTTAAGAGAGTGTATTACTACGCGTGTAGAGGAGCATGTAGAGAGAATACATAACAAAACAAAATCATTTAAATTAAATTGATTTTCCTCCAAAAATAAACCGAAAATTTAAAAATATTAGTACTGTAACAATACGCTGTAAGTTAACGATTTTACTAATTTCAGTAGTTTTTTTTAGCGTATGGCTTTCAGTGCCGGGAGTGTCCGAGGATATGTTCGGCTCGCCAGTTTTGTAGCTGCTTTGAGACGGACACCCAATGGGTGAGCTACAAGTACCGTTGGGGAGGGAAGTTGGAAATGTAAGGGGGAGGAGTAGGAAGGTAGCGGCTGTGGCCTATAGTTAGGGACCAACCCAGGCAATTTGAGAAGAAATAGATATATACTAACATCTGTAAAAAATTCTTCTTAATGTGTTTATTACACTACACTACTGTTTGTAGGAAGTAAATACACAGAAGAAATGGTCGGAGACACTCCCAGAACAGGAGTCGTGTAGGAGTCGGCACCATACTAAATGACTGAAATCGCAGAGAGATGGCGTGCACCGGTGCCCTCTGTCGTGGGACCGGACAGGTCAGTATTCCTCACAGCTCTGTCGGCGTGGGGCCGTCATACCAAATGGAAACCTGTAAGCAAGTGCAACGGTGACTCTCCGACATCACAGGGTGAACTATCAGCATGTGAGTGCGGTTGAACGGGGCAGAATGCTTGGGCTCCGGGAGGAGGGTCTGTTGTTTCGGGACATTGCGGATCGTACAGGGCACGCTGCGTCAACAGTAAAGCGTATGTGGATCCATTAGAGAGAGGAGGGCCGTACACAGTGACGACAGGGTACAGAACGACGCAATGTGACCACGGCACGAGACGACCGCCATCTTCTCCACATGGCCGTATCGGACAGAACAGCGACGTCCTCGGTGTTGGCTCACTGGAGCACTGCAATGGGAATGGACATGTCTGCGTCGACGGTGCGGCGCCATCTTTTGAGGGCTGGACTGGTAGCACGCATGCTTCTGCGTCGGCTTCCATTGACTGGGAACCACTAACGCCTCCGACTACAATGGGCAGGTGCACGCCGACACTGGCAGGCTGAGTGGCGAAATGTAGTGTTTTTGGACTAGTCTTGCTTCAACCTGTCCTACATTGATGGCCGCATACGCGTTCGATGCCGCCGTGGATTACGCAATCAGGCAGACTGTATTGTTGAGCGGCATAACGGACAAACACCAGGTGTAATGGTTTGGGACGCAATTGCCTATAACACGCGATCGCGCCTTGTACTACCTGCGGGCAATCTGAACAGTGACCGCTACATCAGGGAGGTGTTACAGCCCGCGGCACTGCCCCTCTTGCAGGCCGTCCCACAGGCCATATTTCAGCAGGACAATGCCCGCCTGCACGTGGTGAGGAATGTGCAAGCCTTCTTCGCAGAACGACGGATACCTCTGCTTCCCTGGCCTGCCCGTTCGCCTGACATGTCACCCATCGAACATGTCTGGGATATGGTCGGTTGGCAACTTGTTAGTTCAGGTCCACCTGCCGCCACTCTTGATGCTTTGTGGACGCGCCTACAAACCGCGTGGGACAGTATTCCCCAGCAGCGTATTCAAGCGCTGTAAGATTCCATGCCACGACGTCTAGCGGCTCTGAGTGCAGCACGTGGTGGCGCGACACCGTACTGAAGATCGACCGTCAACGTGCATGTACCGGACTGTCCTTCTAATCAGTAATGTGTTGCCATGTCCCTAATCTGTGGTATAAAGTGCAATGTGGTCACATCTCTTGTTCTTGGTTTTTCACTTTCTACAAACAGTTCTGTAGTTGATGTGTTAATGGGGCTCATTTTGTCATGCTGTTATGATGATATTTGAATCGCAACCAATGCCCATAAGTTGGGCAGTTATGTTTGAACGCCCGACGGCTCCCAACAAGTTCAATTTCAAGTAGTTCTAATTTTGGCTAGCAGATGCTATTGTCACTAACACTAGCGGTGAACGTTGGAACTTGATAGAGCGTTTCCTAACCTTCCAAATATAACCTAACATTTGCTACACACCATCAATTGCAGAGGTAAGTTCTTTTACATGCCATAAAACAATGACATGCGCCTGGCGACTTATTTCCGCTCCGAAGGAAGGCACACTGAAGGATTTTAACGCTCCGACGACTTCGTCCGTGTTTAAACCCCTCCATCTTGGGCGTAGTAGTTCAGCATGCTACCGACTACGCCACCGAAGCCATGTTGTAACATGGGTGGAATACGTTTAGCTGATCACGAAAGGTGCCGAAAGTCATTGAAATCCTGAATAAAAGGACTCAAACTATACATATATTTTGGGATGATAAATAGTATACAACTCATTTTTCCTTTACGTTTCAAATGCATCCCAAACTAAGCTGTAATGTGCTCTTTTGATTTCTCATTTTCTACTAGGTGAAATCTGCTCCTGACAGGTCCGGCAGTAAGACAAAAATAAAGCCAGGTTGTTGAGAGTTATATTGAAGCTGTCAGGAGCACCTGGATCTCACTGTCAATGCGCTATTTAGTTCCTATCGATGTAGCGATTGGAGGATGTCCAATCTATTTTTTTTAAAATTGCACTGTTTTATAATGCATATAAAAGTTCCTTCTATTGTTTATGTACACAAAGGGTAAGGTTAATCACACCTATTTGGATATGAAATAAAAGTTTGGTTGGTTGGTTCCGCAGTTTAGGGGCTGCGACAACGCCGTCATGTAGCCCCGTGTACTTTGTGTGTGTGTAGAATCTGTCTGATAACCAGTGTGTTGACTTTATTAGTGTGTGTTATCTGTTTTTAATTCTAATAAGGACTGAGGACAATTATTTCAAGTAGTTCTTACTTTCGCTACCATATGCTACCGTCCACGACACCTAGCTGTGAACTTCGCTACCACTAGATGACATCGCTACCAATGCTCGGCGACGAACGTTGGAACTTAAGAGCATTAATCAAACCTAACCTACACATTTTGGCTTCACACAAGTTTAGTTAGTGGAAGGTTCATTTTGGTGCCATAAATCTATGACATGGGACCGCCAGCTTTACATCCCCTCCAGAGGAAGGCATTCTGAGGGATTTTTAACGCTCTAAAAAAATCCGACGAGTTTGGCCGGGTTTGAACCCGCGATCTTGGGCATAGAACTTCAGTATGCTACCAGCTACTCCACCGAAGCCGCCAAAATAAAAGTTTACAGACGCGAATTTGTGAAATGACTTATTTCTTACAATACGGCTTTTTGATTGCAGCTATGTGACTTTCAAAAACCTGTTAAGTACAAAGCCAACATGGCGGCCAGGTGATTTTCAAACATTTCAAATATTTTTCTGGCGATCTAATTACCCGAGAGCGATGAAACTAAGAACAGCGAATCTTTACTCAGAGCTTATTATAGAGACATCTCACGTTCAATTGCTTTCAAAAATTCAATATGGCATCAGTTCAAAATTTAAATCCTTATTTTGTTATACGATTTCTCGTATCATTTTCTAGCAATTGGAGAGCAGATTCGTATGGTAGTCTATTTTATCAATCATATCAAAACGCACTATGTTCCGTAGGTTACTTTTCATAAATCATAGACGCCATGCATTTGACGTTTCTTAAATCAAATTCCCCTGATTCGTTGTAGAAATATGTCATCTGTCAGGTGGAGTCTTAATCACTAATAATGAAAGATATGTTGGAATTAGGGCCTTAAAATCGTAGGTTATTATTTATTGTGTAACTTTATTGCAGAACAGACATCAACAAAAGATCATGGCAACTGGTTCACACAGCGGAAACATAAAACACTCGAACTTGGTTTGCCAACCTAAAGAAATTAAATTACTGGAAGGACAATAATAACAGATATACGTATATTCTAGCACATAATTTCTGAATGCAATGATGTTGGTGGAGTTATAGCTTCATCATATCACATCACAACACATTACATCACATCGCATGGAGAATTCTTTCAATGGCGGGGAGAGTTTTTTAATATATAAAAAAACAGTAGAATATATGAAAACCGACAGTAGTGGCTGCGCTCGCTAAAGCGCTGCGTTAGGCCATGGGGCCAAGCTCTCTGCTGACTCGGTAGACGCGTGGGTTCGAGCCCCACCGTCGGCTGTCCTTGAAATGGTTTTCCGTGGTTTCCCATTTTCAACTCCAGGCAAATGCTGGGACGGTACCTTCTGACAGGCCACGGCCGCTTCCTTCCACATCCTTGCCCAGTTTCATTCACCATCATTCATTTCATCTCTCATTAACTCCTCTCATGAGGTTGGTGGCAGGAAGGGCATCCGGCCGTAAAAATCATCCGCCACAAAGACTTCATCGCATCTCATCCCCGACCCCGTTGGAAAACGGGAAAAATAAGGGGTAGACATACATACAGTAGAATATATATGAAAATAGACTGTTAAGTTCTTCACGGAACTACTGTAATTGTTAGAGGGTAAGGTCAGTTCCCGCCTCAGCCATCAGAGAAGTGGATTGTTTATCCTGGTTTTGCAGTTCTACTCTAGACATATGCCAGGATTATACATATCTACAGATCTTGTCCCATCCTAACCCCAATCATAAATGCACATAGTGTGAATATCACAAGGACACAGCCTACCAGACTCGATAGACACATAAGTACACGGGGACGGTGACTACGATGTCTAAGCCCTTTATGGAAATAATAGTGGTAGATAGAACTCGTAAAATGAACCTCTCAGCATTCAAACCCATAGTGTTAAAGCGTACATTGCATTAAATATTCCCTCATTTCTTGGTAATTAATTATGAGTAACACATGCCATTCCTCGTAACATCACAATTATTCTTATACAAAGTGAGCTCTGTGGTGCAAGAGTTTCTCTTTGACATGGTTATATCGCTGCGAGTGAATATGCTCACATTGAACAACGTGCTCCTGATTTAATGCTTCAAAGAAAAGATAACATAAATGCCAGTTTTAGTTGGTTGGTTCCTCAGTTTAGGGGATGCGACAGCGCGGTCATGTAGCCCCGGGTGTGTGTAGAATCTGTCTGATAATCGGTGTTAATTGTGATGGCTGTATTAGTGTGTGTTATCTGTAATTCAGGTAAGGACTGCAGACGATCAATATCAAGTAGTTCCTACTTTTGCTACCAAATGCTACCGTCAACGACACGTAGCTGTGAACTTGGCAACTAGATGCTACCGCAACCGGCACCTGGTGACAAATGTTGGAACTTAAAGAACGTTAATCAAATCTAACCTACAAATTTATCTGCATACAATTGTAGTTACTGGAAGGTTCTTTTATATGCCATACATCTATGACATGGGCCCGACGGCGTCACTTCCCCTCCGAAGGAAGGCATACTGTGGGATTTATAACGCTCTTAAAAAATCCGACGATTGTGGCCAGGTTTGACCCTGGGATCTTGGGCATAGAAGCTCAGCATGCTACCAACTACGCCACCGAAACCGCTAAATGCCAGTTTTGTCTTAACAATCATGTACACGGTGTAGTTATTGTAGAGTTTCACAATCGCAAAAACAAAATGAAAGAAAATGATGTATTTACGAAGATGCCTCAGTAGGTAAGTGGCAGTTTGTTGAACTCATGGTTCCAAGTTTACGGATTCGATTCCAGGCCAAGAAGTCTGAGTTTTAATGGGACCGAAAAATCCATGATATCCGAGTTGTACGATACCGGTCCGTATGATACGTCTCGTTTAGTAGTTGTTGTTGTTGATTATTTAGGGACTTTGAGACTTCGTTGTCACGTGGCCCCGAGTACTTGGTTGTGTGTAGAATTTGTCTAAAAACCTGTGTAACTATGATGTCTGTACTAGCGTGTTTTTTGTAATTGAGGTTGGATTTGGGAAGAAAGCGGCCATGGCTTTAACTTAGGAACCATCCCAGCGTTTGCCTGGAGTAAAAGTGGGGAAACCGCGGAAAATCACTCCCTGGATGGCTGAGGTAGAAATCGAACTCATCTCTTCTCAGCTTTGCCTATCGAGGCTGAGAGAACCCCGTTCCAGCCCTCAGACCAGAATTAAATTTCTTAGCAGAGCCTGGAATCGAGTCCGATCCTCCGCGGTAACAGCCAAGAATGCTAGCCATTACGCAACGAGGCGGACTTATCTTCGTGTATCTCTCTCATCTATAAACAAATTTCACGTTGAAGTCAGTAAATATTATCTATAATTTGGCGATATTTGCATATTAAAAGCTAGCATAAATAGGTAATGTTATTGTGTCACTTCCCTTTAGAGACTCCGCCTCATTGTGTAGTTGCTAGCATTCTTAGCTGTCAACTTTGAGGTCCGCATTCGGTTCCTGGCTTTGCCAAGAAATTCAATTCTGATATTAAGGCTTGAACTGAGTACACTCAGCCTCGTGAGGCAATACTGGGCTGGAAGTGTTTTCCCCGTGGTTTGGACACTTCTGCTCTAGGCAAATGCCAGGATGGTTCCTAACTTAATGCTTCAGCCACCTTGTTTCCAATCCTCACCTGAATATCAGATACACTGCTACAGATACCACAGTGATACAGGATATCAGACAAATTCTTTACACACGGGGCCAAATTACTACGATGTCCATGCTACTTAAATGAAACAACAACAACAACAACCCTTTAGAGACGTTGGAGTACCCCGAATTTTGCCCTGGAGTGTATCTTCAATATAGAAGTAACTAGCTGAAGTTCCCGGGCTTCGCTACGCGTCATAAATAAATTAAAATGTGAAGGTGACAGTTAAAACAGGGGATAGGCGAGGTGCTGCGCAGAGGGAGATTAAGGATGGATCATTTTGTCCAACTACACCGCTCGTTGTTGACCGTGTTTTATAGCACAAATTTAGGTTTTACTCGCTAAACGTTGGAGATACCTTTCGGATAGAAAACGTAATTTTAAACCTCGTATATGCCATCAAAAGTTTCCAATTTCTTAGCGTTCTCTTTTAATTTGAAATGGAAATATGAAATCTTGAAACCAACGGGTGTAGTGACGTCACTAAAATGGTCGCCATTTTTAAATAGTGCAAAGTATTGAAATCAAAAGTAGCCTATATGTTAACCAGGTAAATCAGCTACTTCCATGTAAAATTCATGTAAATCGGACCATTGGTACTTGCGTGATTGAGTAATACACAGACACACATCATCTCATTTTTAGTCTCGCTTCGCTCGCGTCATAGTCATGTCATATTGTTATTCAATTAAATGCAGGCTTAAGCCCGTTAACACCCCTTTAGAACCTGAATATCCAAAAATCCCTCCTTACAAGACGTTTTCGACATACAACAAAACATATCCCCAAAATATCATTCTTCTAACTTCAATAGTTTTGGTTGGTCGATGAGAGTGAACATCCAAATCCTTCCTTAGTGGTCGTTTTTCTTCCAGAATTTCACCCCTCCCCATAGGCTCCTTAAATTGGATTTACGAAATACGGTCGAACACCTATTTATTTTAATTATTTATTTATTTATTTATTTTTAAGCTGATTGATTTCCTCCGAGTTTCAAACTCCTCGCCTATGTCGTTTAAGAGATACACGCTCCGTTAGGAATCTTTCAACCCCACTTTTCACCACTTTCACCTCATAATATACACCATATCGATAAACCCTTAGACATATGTCTGCTTATTCTTAATGATGAGTTTATATGCCGAGTATCCCATCCCCAAGGAAACCAATCGGGAGAAATTTTTATTCAATTAAATGCAAGTCTACCCCCTTAATACCCCTTTAGAATCTCAATATCCAAAAATCCTTCCTTGGTGGACGTTTTCGACATACAACGAACATAGCCCCAAAATATCATGTTTCTAACTTCAATAATTTTAGCTGGGCGATGATGAGTGAGTGAGTAAGTCAGGGCATTTTCTTTCATTTATTTTTCAGAATTTCACCCCTCTCATGAACCCCTTAAATTGGATTTATGAAAAAAAAAACGGTCGAACACCTATTTACTTATTTTTGAGCTGTTCCTCCCCCCTGAGTTTGACGAGTGAGTGAGTTAGGGCACTTTCTTTCCTGTTTTCCCCCCAGTTTTCACCACTCTCCATGGGCCCCTTAAATTAGATTTATGAAAAACGGTCGAACACCTATTTACTTATATTTTAAGCTGTTTTTTCCCGCCGAATTTCAAACTTCTCGTTTAAGAGATACACGCTCCGTTAAGAATCCCTCAACCCCCAATTTTCACCCCTTTCACCTCATAATATACACCACATCGATAAACCCTTAGACATGTCTGATTATTTTTAATGATTAGTTTATATACCGAATATCACATCCCCAAAGAAACAACTCATGAGATATCGTTATTCAATGAAATGCACGTTTAACCCCTTAACACCTCTTTAACACCCGAATAAACAAAAATCCTTCCTTAGTTGATATTTTCGACATACAGCGAACATATTCCCAAAATTTCATGTTTCCAACTTTAATAGTTTTCGCTGGGCGTGATGAGTGAGTGAGTCAGACAGGACATTTCCTTTCAATTATTTTTACCAGAATTTCACCCCTCCCCATGGGCCCCTTAAATTGGACTGATGAAAAAAACGATTGAACAACTATTAACTTATTTTTTAAGCTGTCTCTTTCCGCTGAGTTTGATAAGTGAGTGTGTGAGTTAGTCAGTCAGTTAGGACACTTTCTCTCCTTTTTCCCCCATTGGCCCCTTAAATTAATTTATGAAAGAACGGTTCAACACAGATTTACTTATTAGCCTACTTTCGATTTTTGCAAAAAATGAAAGTAGACTTATGAGATCAACACAGGGCGAAAAAAGTGTGTCTGTCTGTGTGTGTGTATGTGTGTGTGTAAGTCTGTGTGTGTGTGTGTATGTGTGTGTGTGAGTCTGTGTGTGTGTGTGTGTCTGTGTGTTTGAGTGTGTGTACTCTGAATGTCTGTCCCCCCCTATCAATTCGAACACGGTGAATGCGAATTGAACGAAATTTGGTACAAAGGTAACACTAGCAAAGGACACCTCAGTGTCATGTTTTATATCGCCGCCATCGTTACTAAAACTGAATGGCGGCCACTCAAACGTTCAAAACGTAAAATCAAATAACGACTAACCAAATCATCCGATCTCTACCAAATTTGGTAACAACATACCTTCGTATAGGATGCGTCTTGTGACCAAACTACAAGGTCGTCCGCCATACCATTTCAGGATGGTGGCCGTGCGAATTATGCAAACTTTATAATCCATATCATGGGACCCACCAGTTCCGATTATCGAGCCGAGAATCGTTTTAACTGTTCTAAAGGAAGAGGCTCGTTCGAAATTAAAAGTTTATTTTGTAATACTATAGTGCAGACGTGATTTTAAAAAGCTGAGCCGATTCAGTAATAAGACAAGATGGCAGCGGATATCTTGTGCCTGACTTATATTTCACTAATTTGAGTATTGCATTCAATATAGCGTACTGATACAAAATAAATAAACTTTGTATGAAATGCTTTATATATAAATAATATACTCCAGTGATGAAATCGTTTAGTATAAATCATTATTTGCTAACAAGTTCTATGTAAGTCATTTTATATAGAACGATATTCGTTGACACAATTATCTCAGTGGTAGAGCGTTAGCCTATCGCTCAAATGCCTATGGTTCAAACCCGATCAGAGCTAGTTTTTTTGCTTGAAATGTTATATGTTTATTGTTTTGTAATGACTCAGATGTTTTAAAATTAAGCGTTATATTGTGCATATTATGGTGTAAAATATATATTCAATTAAAACATAATTCGCCAGCAGATTTACTCGAGACATTTAGCTGCCAAAAAGGTAACTGCACGTCGACCTACTTATTAACTTCCAGATTTTATTGAAAAGTTTCTTCTTCTGGCCGCTAGAATGCACTCGCTCTGTTAGGATTATAATGTTCGATATTTCACCACTAGTCTACGTGGGGCTCCATTGATTACTATACCATTGGCATTCTATGCGCATCGAATTTGAAAAATGACAAGATGATACTACGATACATTTTTACTTTTTATTTTAAAGGGTTTGTAACAGCCTATTTTGCGTTACTTGAAAATGTTATTTGAAGTAAAGAACAAAACGATTTCACATAGTAACTGAATTCAAGCAGTTGGTGTTAGTTCATTACTATTATTTCAGGCAAATAGCAATCGAAAATATCCACATAGTTTGTATACACACGTCTCTGTAGGGTCATGGAAAGATTTGTTAATTCAATTAGGGTTGTGAAAGCCATGCACAACCAGACGTGTAAAGACATGCCTCAACTCAAAGTTGGATGTTGCCCACGGCAGGTCGTATATGTAATAATAATAATAATAATAATAATAATAATAATAATGTTATTGGTTTTACATCCCTTTTAACTACTGCTGCTTTTAGAGACACCGGGGTGCCGGAATTTTGGCCCGAAGGGGATCTTTAACGTGCCAGTAAATGTACTGACACGGCTCCCTCGCATTTGTGCAACCTCAAATGCCAGCTGACTGCGCCAGGATACGAACCTGCAACCTAGGGCCCAGCAAGCGAGAACGTTACCGCTGAGCCACGCAGCCAGTCCGGTCGATTATGTCTCCAGATCCATAACATTCTTGATATACTTCTTATCTTTCTTTCTTCAATGATGGTAGCAGTTTTTATCTAGGTTGTGGCGTTTGGTAGAGGTAAATCGTTTCTAAGGTCTTCAACAAAGAATAGTTCTATTATACTCTTTGATAATAACAACGAGTTATAACTATACTCATACATTTAGGAGAAAGTAGGCTATATGTTCTTTACTGAACATCTTGTTTTTTAAGCTGATTTTTTTCGCTGAGTTCAAATTTCTCGCCTATGTCGTTTAAGAGATAGACCTACACGCTCCGTTTGGAATCCTTCAACCCCCCACTTGTCACCCCTTTCACCTCATAATAATACACCACATCGAAAAACCCTTAGACACATGTCTGCTTATTTCTAATGATTAGTTTATATGTCGAGTATCACATCCACAAATGAAACCACTCGTGAGATATTGTTATTCAATATAATGCAGGTTTAACCCCCTTCCCTTTAGAGCCTGAGTATCCAAAAATCCTCCCTTAGTGTACGGTTTTGACATACAACGAACATATACCCAAAATGCCATGTTTCCAACTTCAATATTTTTGGCTGGGCGATGATGAGTGAGTGAGTGAGACAGGACATATTCTTACATTTTTTCCTTCAGGTTTTCACCCCTTCCGATGAACCCCTTAAATTTGATTTATCAAAAAAAAAACTGTCGAACACATATTTACTTATTTTTAAGCAGTTTTCCCCCTGAGTTTGAACAGTGAGTGAGTCAATCGGTTAGGACACTTTCTTTCCTGTTTTTTTCCCCCAGAATTTCACCCCTCCACATGGGCCCCTTTGGATTTATGAAAAAAAAACGGCCGAACACCTATTTACTTATTTTTAAGCTGTTTTTTTTTCGGTGAGTTTCAAACTCCTCGCCTATGTCGTTAAAGAGATACACGTTCCGTTAGGAATCCTTAAACCCCCATCTTTCACCCCTTTCACCTCATAATATACACCACATCGAAAAACCCTCAGACACGTGTCTTCTTATTTTTTAATGATGCGTTTATATGCCGTGTATCAAATCCCCCAATGAAACCAATCGGGAGATATTGTTATTCAATGAAATGCAGGTTTATCCCCCTTAAGACCCCTTTAGAACCTGAATATCCGAAAATCCTCCCTTAGTGGACGGTTTTTACATACAATGAACATTTCCCCAAACTATCATGTTTCTAACTTCAATAATTTTGGCTGGGCGATGATGAGTGAGTGAGTGAGTGAGCCAATACATTTTCTTTCGATTTTCTTTTTTCAAAATTTTAACCCTCCCCATGAATTCCTTAAATTTGTTTTATGAAAAAAAACTGTCGAACAGCTATTTAATTACTTTAAAGCAGTTTTTCCCCCCTGAGTTTGATGAGTGAGTCAGTTTCAATCAGTTAGGACACTTTCTTTCCTGTTTTTCCCCCCCAGAATTTCACCCCTCCCCATGGGCCCCTTTAATTGGATTTATGAAAAAATGGTCAAACACCCATTTACTTATTTTTATGCTGTTTTTCCCCTGAGTTTCAAACTCCTCGCCTATGTCGTTTAAGAGATACACGCTCGGTTAGGAATCTTTCAACCCCCACTTTTCACCCCTTTCACCTCATAATATACACCACATCGAAAAACCCTCAGACACATGTCTCCTTATTTTTAGCCTACTTTTCAAATTTTGCAAAAATGAGGAAAAAGTAGACTTATGAGATCGATCCGGGAAAATGTGTGTCTGTCTGTCTGTCTGTCCTTGTGTCCTGTCTGTCTGTCTGGCTGTGTGTGTGTGTGTGTGTCCCTATCAACTCCTAAACGGCTGCAGCAATCAAAACCAAATTTAGTATGATTAAAGATGTGCTCTGGAATATCTCACGTCCATATTTGAAAATGATGTCAGTGCTACCAACTGCTGAAAAAACACACTCGAAATTTGAGCTCCATGTTGGATATCTTGCAAGGTATGCATGGGAGCTATTCCAAAATTGGCACAAATGTAGATAATTCTATTTCAGATTAATATCCAGGAGGCGAACCATGAAAGTGTTGCCAACATAATTTTAAGCCTCCTGATAAATCTAATGTTTAAATGCATATAACTTCTACACTATCGATTGGATTTCAACCAAATTTTGTATGTAATATCTGTACATAAACAGATATGACTGAGCGTATTCTTAAGAGCCACCAGGGGTGCCAACTGTTCATAATTGCTCTCTCTAATTTTTTTATCCAAATACCAATATATCAGAAAGTATGCAAGCCAACAGCTTTAAACTATGCACACGTATATCCTGACATTTTAGATTAAATTGGAGTACCTTATATACGTCAGTTCTACCAACATGATTCTAAGCCTGCTGATGGTACCAATTTTTAAATACATGTAACTTCTATAATTTCAGTTGGATTTTAACCAAATTTCGTATGTGCTATGTGTACCATAACAGATATGACTATACGTATTGTTAAGAATAATCAGGGCTGCCAACTGTTAATAAATGCTGTCTATATTTTTTTTACCCTAGTATCAATATATCATAAAGTATGCAAGCCAACAGCTCTATACTTTGCACACGTATGGCATCTGACATTCTAGATTAATTTGGAGTAATTAATACAAGGCAGTGCTGCCAACATGATTCTATGCCTGCTGATATATCCAATTTTAAAATACATGTAACTTCTATACTAACAAATAGATTTCATCCAAAATTGGCACAACAAGATATCATAATATTTCAGATTATTTCTGACCAGCACACGCATGGTATTGTTGGCAACATGCTTTTACGCGTGCTGATGGATCCAGTGTCTAACTGCATGTAACGTCCATTGGACTTCAACAACATTTTGTATTCTGTACCTTAAGAGATGGAACTAAGAATATATTCAGTCACCAGGGCTGCCAACTGTAGTGCTCTATTAGGCTACATTATACCAGGTATATTTTGAACTAATTAGATATTTCGATATTACCAACTTAATTTCGTCATTATTCTAGATAGGTTCATATATTGTAGAATAATCATTGGCATGAAAAGTAGGCTGTATAGTTCTTCACGGAACTTCTTGTTGATGATGAGTTTATATGCCGAGTATCACATCCCCAATGAAACCAATCGGGGGATATTTCTATTCAATGAAATGCTGGTCTACCCCCTTAACACCCCTTTAGAACCTGAATATCCGAAAATCCTTTCTTAGTGGGCGTTTGCGGCCCATGAGGAAGCTGCATACAAAATTTCATTCCAATCCGTTTGGTGGTTTCTGAGATTTCGTGATGAATGGATGAATGAGTGAGTGAGTGAGTGAGTGAGTGGTATTTGACAAATAGATAGTGTCAAGTCTTTGTTATGCTATACTCGGTTGACCGTGCTGTGTGAGCAGTTGAGTAACTAACGGGATTTCAAGTAAAGATCCTCATTTTCTATACCGGTAGTGCAGAGCATAACTCGTATCCAGTCGGCCGTGTCTCGAGTTGAGCTATGTTGCCATGGAAATGATCTGCCTTGCCATTCCTTCATGAGTATATTTTATGACTTTGTATTAGCCTTTGCTCGAGTACAAAAGGACCGAAATCAGAAGAATGAGAAAGACTATCGGAAATTCATGTAGCCAGCGTTTCTTTCTGGGTCCTAAACTATGTGTATGCAAAATATGCTTGAGATTGGTGGAACGGTGTAGATTTGTATACGGAACCAACCCACATACAGATATACATACATACATACATACATACATACATACATACATACATACAGACCTTCACTTTTATATATTAGATTTTACTGGCAAAGGTCTATCATATTTGAAAGTCTTTGAATGCTAGGCGACTCCGCTCAATTTTGGATCAGAAGCTAATACAGTATGGGATACCGGTATAATTCGGATTATAGCATTCGCACTTTATTAACAAGTAGTTCCGTAAAGAACTAACCAGCCTCCTTTCATATGTTAATTGCCTCTGTCTAAATACTCATAGATATTGAGAACCGTCAAAATATTTTGGATGGTCGCCATGCTGGATTTTATATATGTAGGCCATAGAGTTATGTACTATTAGATGATTATTGCGTAGGTTTATTATTCAAACTTCAATCGCACGATTAGGACACATGAAATAAAAACGAGATTTTTAAATTTCATTCAGCCGCCATCTTGAGGTTATGAAAATTATTGAAATAAATTAGATGTCAGTGGATTAAAATTTGTATAAGCATTTACCGTACCAAGTTTTACTGCGCATGGATGGTTAAATGACGATTAAAGTCAATTGAAATGTTTCAAATTTGCTTGGCCACAATGATCGTTTTGTAATTAACAGATTTTCAGAAATCACATAGGTGAACTTCCAGTAGTGCCCTTTATCACCTAATATAATTTCAAGGTCATATCAGTAATAGTTTCGGAGATATAGAAGGCTGGTCGATCATTTCGCACAGCCGCCATGTTGGATTGGTGAGACGCAATAAAATTTGACGGGCATGGTCGGGGTCGGAAAAAATAGTATTATGTCCTTAGCGAGTTTCATTGAAATCTCTCCTGCTATTTTGATGATCTTATTAGGACACACACACACACTTACGCACACACACATACACACACACTGACAAAAGGTGATCTCATAAGCCTATTTTGTCATAAATGAAAATAGGCTAAAAATACTGTATGCTTACATAGCAATCTATTAGTTGTCAACAAGGTATTCATGACGTTCAGTAAGCGGGTGATACAAGATCACTCTAAAACACTTAGTTGGAAACTGACATTGGTAATTTTCTTTAGTGTAGCTCTTCTATTGGAGTAAGACTTGCAAATTAGACCATCCTCGAGATTTGAAACTAATCGCGTGCACTCCACTTGGCTTCGTTGATATGTGGTAAGCACACTAATACGTTTCCCGGGAGATTTTGCGTCCGATTCCCAGCCAAGCCGTATGATTTTAACCCCCTATTGTTAATCCCTCTTGCCCGGAGACCTGATGATTTTCCAGTCGACATTATCATTTCACCTTTATCTCGACGTACAAGTCAATCAGAGGAGTCAACTCGAAAGACTTATACCAGACCTCATTGGAGGGTACACATCATTAGAGGTTTAATTACATTCTGCGCATGTGCACTGTCCCCTTCATTTATAAATGTAAAATTGAGCTATCTATCGGAGTACGCCATGCTGATACTAATGAAACACACACCTGAACAGAATTAATAATAGACTGGCTGCGTGGCTGAGCGGTCTCGTTCTCGCATGCTATGTCCAAGGTTAAAGGATCGAATCCTGGCGGAGTCAGCTGGCATTTGAGGGTGTGCAAATGCGAGGGAGCCGTGTCAGTAGATCACCGTTGGGACAAAATTCCGGTACCCCGAAGACTCTAAAAGCCAGAGTAGTTAAAATGGGCGTAAAACCAATAAATTATTATTATTATTAGATTTAAGAATATTGGGGTTTGAATACCGGGTGTGGTGTTCAGTTGAAATATTACTCTCCAGATTGTTAAAACCATATAACGAAGGGAGGAATACGCTACACTCAAATCTCCCGTCAGGTCGCCAAGCTGTGAGCTCGTGGCGTTGTAATCCACTCTGCTTGCTCCAGAATAAACTAACGCAGCCTACATGAATGTGGATTACGCGTTATCTAAAGCTGTTTTGTCTCCTCCCGTGGCAGACAAGATGTTCCATTTCCTAAAATTGTTTTTCATTATAATGCTCTTAATATGATATACTATAATCAAACTGATGCTTTGGAATAACATTTGAATGAATAAGACAAATAAATACCATAGATAATTTCTGACGATGACATAATAGCCAAAACCAGGCAAGATAATAATATAACTGTGACATCGTGGTCATGTGACCCCGTATATGTGTGTGTGTAACCTGTGTGATTATGATGGCTGTTCTAGAGTGTGTATTTGTAAATTGGGTACTGGCTGTTGCAGGATCCTTTTACAGTTGATAGTACGATGTAAGCTATAAAATCCTTCCTCAAATTGTGTCATAAATCTCTATTCGATAATATAATCGCCATGTAGTCCTTCTCCACGGAGTAAAGAATAATAATGTTATTTGTTTTACGTCCTTTAAACTACTTTGACTTTTAGAGACGCCGGGGTGTCGGAATTTAACTTCGAAGGGGATCTACGAGTATATTTTTTATCATAGAATGCAAATTGTAACTTTCAGTCGGTCAACACAAAATGACTTCAATTGCTGGAATATGTGAAACAAGTAGTTCCGTGCAGAACTAAGTAGCCTATCTACTTAGGACACAAGCAATGAAAACGAGATTTAAAAAAAAATGCACAGCTGCCATCTTTAAGTCCTCATCAAATTCCTTTAAATTAGACGTAAGTATATTAAGGCTTGTATGAAGATATACCGTGCCAGGATTCACAGCGCTTGGATGGAAAGTTGCGAGATAAATCCATTTAAATATTTAAATTTCGTGACGCCGCCATGATTTTTTGTGCTCATCAGGTCATTGAATGATCCATAGGTGAACTTATGTTAAAAGCTTCTATCAACAAACAAAATTTCAATTTGATTGCTGTAATTGATTCGTAGATATTGAGAGCCGTCTAAATATTTCAGATGGTCGCCATGTTGGATTGTTAGGCCAAAGAGTTATGAAACATTAGATGAATATTATTGCATAGGTTCAATATTCAAACGTTCACTTCGATTGCATGATTAGGACACGATATAAAAATTTAATTTTAAAATTTTGCGCAGCCGCTATCTTGAGGTTATGTCAACTATTGATTTAAGTTAGATGTTAGTGTATTACAATGTGTATGAACATTTTACGGATCAATTTATACTGCGCTAGGATGGTTAAATCACGAGAAAAGTCTATTTAAATGTTTCAACTTTGCTTGGCCGCCATGTTCATTTTCTAATTAACAGATTAAATAGACATCACTTAAATTAACTTATAATAGTTCCCTTTATCAGTGTACAAAATTTCAGGGTGATATCTGTTTCTGTTGCGGAGATACAGACTGTCAGTGAAATATTTCGCGCGGTCGCCATGTTAGACTGATGGAACGAATTAAAATTTGAAAGGCACGTTCGACGTCGGACGAGGTAGTAGTATGTACTTACAGAGTTTCATTGAGCATTTTTAGCCTACCTTCGATTTTTGCAAAAAATGAAAGTAGACTTATGAGATCAACAAAGGGCGAAAAATAGTGTGTCTGTCTGCGCGTGTGTGTGTGTGAGTCTGTGTGCGAGTGTGTGTACTCTGAATGTCAGACCCCCCCTATCAATTCGAACAAGGTGAAACCGAATTGTACGAAATTTGGTACAGAGGTAGCACTAGCAAAGAGCACCATAGTGTCATGTTTTATATCGCCGTCTCCTTGATGGAAACGTAATGGCGGCCACCCAAATGTTCAAAGCTTAAATCAAATTACGACCAACCTAATCATCTGATCTCCACTAAGTTTTGCAACAACATACCTTTGTGTGGGAAGCATCTTTTGACCAAACGACAAGGTCATCAGCCTAATAATATGCGGATGGCGGCCATGTATGTGTGCAAATCGATTTCCCCGATCAATTCAAACACGGTGAAACCGAATTGAACGAAATTTGGTACAAAGTTGCAAAAGGCAACTCAGTGTCATGTTTTATATCGTCGCCATCTTGACGTAAACGTAATGGCGGCGACCCAAATGTTAAAAGCTTAAAGCAAATTAAGACCAACCTAATCATCTGATCTCTATCAAATTTTGCAACGTTATACCTTTATGTATAAAGAATCTTTTGACCAAACTACAAGGTCATCGGCCCAATAATTTACGGGTGGTGGCCATGTATGGGTGGAAATCGATTCCCCCTAGCAATTCAAACACGATAAAACCGAATTGAACGAAATTTGGTACAGAGGTAGCACTAGCCAAGGGCACATCAAGGTCATGTTTTATATCGCCGCCGTCATGACGGAAACGGGATGGCGGCCACCTTAATGTTAAAAGCTTAAATCAAATTACGACCAACCTAATCATTTGATCTCTACCAAATTTTGCAACAACATACCTTTTTGTGGGAAGCATCTTTTGACTGAACTACAAGGTCATCAGCCCAATAGTTTGCAGATATCGGCCGTGTACGTGTGTTAATCGATTCACCATATCAATTCAAACATGGTGAAGCCGAATTGAATGAAATTTTGTGCAGAGTTAGCACTAGCAAAGGCCACCTCATATTCATATTTCTTCTTATTCTTATTCTTCTTCTCCTCCAGCATGGTTAATCCCACTTATGTGGGGTCGATGATGCGGATATTCCTCCTCCACGTTGTTCTATCCCGGACCATTTCCTCCACAACCCCCCGCTGTTTCATGCTTTCTTGAATGCTGTCCATCTATCGCTTTTTTGGTCGTCCTCGACTCCGTTTCCCTGGTGGAAGCATTTCCATCATCCTATTGTGGTCTCACCACGGCCTTGATTACCTTCCCTTTTAATTTTTCTGGTACCTTCTTGTCGCACAGTACACTTGATGTTTTCCTCCAGTTGAACCATCCCGACTGTATCTTGCTCTTTATTTCCTCCTCCAGTCCACCATCTTGTTGGATAACTGCACCAAGATATCTGAACGAACTTGCTGTTGGGATCTCTACTCCTGCCATTTTAAACCTGTTTCAGCACCCCTCAGGCTCAGGAACTCTGTGTTACTTCTGCTTATCTTCATTCCTCGGCTTTCTAGTGCTTCTCTCCATTCCTACAACCATTTCACTGCAAGTTCCTTCGTCTCTGCACACAGGACTACATCATCTGCGAACATCATGGACCATGGAACTTCCTTCCTGACTCCCTCTGTCAACACATCCATGACGAGTACAAAAAGTAATGGACTGAGAACGGAACCTTGATGTACTCCAACGTTCACAGGAAAGGATTCTGTAGTTCCAGATATACATCTGACCATGGTTCTGCTGTCCTTGTACATGTCTTGAATCAGGCGTATATACTTCTCCGGCACAAGTTTTTGTCCTAGGCTCCTCCATACTTCCGGTCTTGGTACACTGTCGTACGCTTTTTCCAGATCAATGAAGACCATCGAAAAGCTCTTGTTGCCTTCGATGTACTTCTCCACCATTTATCTCAGGTCAAATATGGCATCTGTTGTTCCTCTGCCTTGCACGAAACCAAACTGCTCCTTGCTAATCATCACTTCCTGTCTCAGCCACTGTTCGATCACTCCCTCCCATAATTTCATGGTTTGGCTCATCAGTTTGATTCCTCTGTAGTTATTACAAGAGTGAATATCCCCTTTTCTTTTATATATTGGAATCAGCACACTCTTTCCCCATTCATCCGGCATTTCTTCATCCTCAAGTATGCTGTTGAATTGACCTGTGAGCCAAATCATTCCTTCATTTCCCAGAGCCTTCCTAGTTCCACCGGTATATTATATGGTCCTACAGCCCTACCATTCTTCATTCTTTGCAACGCCTTCTCCACTTCATCTTTGGTGATATTTTGCTCCATTTCCATAGATGCCTCACCTTCTTCTCCCATTGCTGTCTGATGTTCGTAATTCAGTAGTTTCTCAAAATATTCCCTCCATCTTTCTAAAATGTCAGGGTCATTCCAAAGCAATCTACCATCTTCTGTTTTAATAGCCCTTGTCTGATATACATCTGGCTGCTCTTCTCCCTCTCTCGTGCAATTCTAAAGATTCTCTTTTGGCCTTCTTCGGTCTCAAGGTCTTCATAAAAATCAGCATATGCCTCTGCTTTAGCTTTGGCCACAGCTCTCTTTGCTTTCTTCTTGGCAAAATTGTACTCCTCTCTGGCATTTTCTCCTTCCTTATCCCACTTCTTCTTTGCCTCTCTCTTGTCCTTGATACATTTCTGCACCTCTTCACTCCACCACCATGTCTCTTTGTCAATTTTACATTTTCAGGTAGTCTGTCTCATGACCTTAACACCTGCGTCTCGCATAACACGTGCTACATGATCCCTTCCATTTTTTTCAGTTACAACCGTCGATCGCAGATGCTCCGTGACCTCATCCACAAATTTCTTCCGCAATTCTGGTTGTTTAAGCTTCCACAATTTTGTTAGGTTTGGTGATCTGCCAACTCACTGTGCAAATTATTGGTATAGGTTGGGGGTGCGACTACTTCTCCAGCTAGCACTTTGCAGTCGCTCACTTCTTTTAACATCTCTCTTCTGTATAGGATGTAATCGATTTGTGAATATCTACCACCACTTTTATAGGTCAAGCGCTGAATGGTTTTTGGAAATAGGTGTTCACTATCGCCATGTCTGTTGCTGCAGCAAAGTCTGTAATGGTTTCTCCTTCATTGTTCCTCTGTCCAACTCCATATTTTCCCTGTATCCTTTCATTTCCTACGTTATTTTCTCCCACGTGTCCATTGAGGTCACCACCTATAAACAACCTCTCGTTATTTGGTGTTCCCCGAAGTACTTCATCCATCTCTGTCCAGAAACAGTCCTTCTCGTCTTGACTACATCCTACCTGTGGTGCATACACATTTATCACATGCAATGGTTCTCCATCAAGGTGTATTTTCATTGCAATAATTCTGTCTGATTTTCGAATCACTTCCACTACTCCTTCCTTCATTTTCTGGTCTAAAATTATTCCACCTCCATTCTTATTTCAGTTTTTCCCGCAGTAGTACAATTTGTGGCCTACTCCGATCTCCCTTGCTCTACTTCCTTTCCATTTAGTTTCTTGTAGGCTGAGAATGGATACCCTTCTCCTTTCCATCATATCTGAAACTTCCCTACCCCTTCCTGTCATTGTACCCACATTTAGAGAGGCTATCTTAATCTTGATTATTTTGGTCTCCTTAAGTTTCGTTTTCCTCTGAGCTATCTTCTTTAGCCGTATTCGCTCCTGATACGGTAACCCTTGCCCATTTTTCGAAGAGGTCAGGCAGAACCCCAACGCGTCATTTGTGGGGGACGCCCCAGCCTTTGTCTCACTATCTCTGAAAATACTACGCATTTTGTTTTTGTTTGATATGGCAATGTTTTACAGCTGGATGCCCTTCCTGCCGCCAACCAACCGTAGGATAACATAAAGGCCGCCTCTAACATGAGGAACAGACGCTTTTGGCAGCCGCACCTATCCTGGAGAACTGACGCTGCCTGATGGAATTTTAGTGTCATTTCCTCCACTAAGGTATCATCAACCTCCTAAAGGAGGTTTAATATCCGTATAAGACGTTGCATTTCAACCAACTACTACAACCAACAATCAATTATACTCCTTGAAAAGGACAAAGAGTTATAACAATACTCATGCATTTAGGAGAAAGTAGGCTATATGTTCTTTACTGACCTTCTTGTTGATAAATTAAAACAGGCTAAACATTGACAGAATATATTAATCGTATGTAATTTATTTCAGTTTTTTTCCCCACATATTTCATTAATTGGAAATGTATTTGCTGTTCATCGGACCGACTGAACGTTACAATTTCACTAGTGGTCAGTGTTAGTCTAATGGCTGCAGCTGTGTTTGTACAATACATGAAAATCGACCACTGGGGATATTGACAATATGAATAAGATTGGTCTCGGGTGAATCTTTGAATAAGGTCGTATATACTCTGAGGAAATTCCGGTTTAGGATCTCTCAATATATCCGTTCATCCAGTAGATCTTCAATACTAGGGATACAGCTGAGCGATCGGTTAATATTAGTTCATATCATTATCGAGAATTCTTTACTCCGTGGCGAAGGACTACATGACGATTAGATTATCATCGGTTAGATTATTATGACACAATTCGAGGAAGGATTTGATAGCTGACTTCGTACTATCAACTTCAAAAGACTCCTGTAACATCTACAGGAATCAAGTCTACGTACTATAGAACGACTTCATATGTTGATGAACCTAGGTATTGAAGTGACTGACGAAATGTGGGATTAGATTTTTAGATTATAGCCTATTTAATTAAATACCGGTTGATTTGAATGAAATCAATCATTTCAGGACTTTATTTGGCACACGAAGTAGGCTTTCGTCCTGGAGGTCCGGGTTCAATTCACGGCTCTGCCAAGACATTTAAAGTGTGGAGGCTGCAGTGGGGTACACTAAGGCTATTGACTCAAAACTGAGAAGAGGAGAGCTCGGTTCTTAACTCAGCCATCCTGGAAGTGGATTATCGTGGTTTTGCCCCACTTCTACTCCAGGCAAATGCTGCGATGGTTCCTAACTCATGGCCACGGCCGTCTCTTCCTCAAACATATCCCCAATTTACAAATACACACGCTAATACAGCCATCACATTAACACCAGTTATCATAAAAATTCCACATACAGCCAAGTAGACGGGGCTATATGGCCACGATGTCAAAGTCCCTAAAATAATCAACAACGCCACCCGACGTAGTAACTCGCTTACTTACTCCGGATGGTTGTAAGAAAAACGGGAATAATAAGGAGTTTGAAATACATTATAAAGGTTTTTAAAACTTAATTTAATATTCTTCTTGCATTCAATTTGCAAGTACATGTATTAGTTATGATCAATATTATAATGGGGCAATCTTAGGATCACGCGTTTCGACCATCAAGCGGTCATTGTGTTGAAATTTAAATGTATAAACAAATATTATGTAACTAGGATCTGATAATGACTACCTGATGGTCGAAACGCGTAATCCTAAAATTGCCCCCATTATAATGAAATGAAAATCCACAGCCTGCTTCCAGTCTCCGACCGGGTCAGGAATGGAATGAATGAAGCCCCCATCTAGCGGCGAGGATATGAACTGTGCCGGCTGCCGAAGCCTGACGCACTCCTCTGGGGCAATGATTAAATGAATGACAGATGAAATGATATGATAGTGGAGAGTGTTGCTGGAATGAAAGTGTGACAGGGAAAACCGGAGTACCCGGAGAAAAAACTGTCTGCCTCCGTTTTGTCCAGCACAAATCTCACATGGAGTGACCGGGATTTGAACCACGGACCCAGTGGTGCGAGGCCGGCGTTCTGCCGCCTAAGCCACGGAGGCTCCGCCCCCATTATAATATTGATCATAACTAGGGTTCGGAAGTTTAAGACCTAAAGAAGTACAAAATATGCAAGCAAATATGCCCTAAAAACTAGCTAAATATGACCTAAAAACTATAAAATATGACCTAAAAACTATGAAATATGACATGCATTTTTGGGATATCACTAACATACAGTAAACGTCTTAAGTGCCAAAACGTGATCAGCGATAATACACCAGACACATTTAATCATACAAACTGACAGAGAGCTACAGTACATGAACATTTTCAACATTCATTCAGTATCAGAGCCTTGAGAAGCAGTTCTTGCTCGGTTTTCCTAAAAGACATAACATGGTATTTCCTTGTTTGCTAATTGCTTCTGAGCTAAATATATCTACTGGAGTGACATCCTATTGAAAGGTGGAAGCACACTATCGTCATGTTTCGTGACCTCATCCGTTCTGTGTCGCAATCTAACTTGTCCAGAAAGATGCGCTAAAAGACGTCCGTAGAGGAGCGCCTACTTGGAATCAGGTCTTCTAAACCTGCTATCTGCCTGTTCTGGGAAAAGAAAAAAAAATGTACTGTATCTACTACACTATTCGGAAATCCTGTGTTTGAAACTCGACGCAGATAACACGTACCTTGTTAACGACGCCTTAATTTAAACAAAAATGCTGAAATTATAACCATATATGACCAAAACAATAAAAATGGCCGAAATATGCATTTATAGGCAACATGAAATTGCATTAACCGTGGTCAGGCACCAGTCATCCAAACTTATTTTTCAGATTTCGGGTAATATGAACTCAGGAAAAATATGACTTCTCCTTAACATCCGAACCTTAATCATAACTATACATGTATCTTTTTCCAGGAGTGTTTTATTTATTATTCATATAAGTATTATGTGCAATGTTCCCCACCCAGTCATTGGGAAAATTCGTGTTGACCGAATGAAGAGTTACATAATTATAACAGTCTGTATAGGCAACACTGAAAGAATACTTGACATAGGTGTAGAAGGCTATTCCAGATCTACTGTATGTCTTGTTTTCATAATCCATGGTTTAGTGTGTATGAAGGAAGGAGGTCCAGGAGGACAGACTGTCAAGTGTTCTCATATAATCCAGACGTACGGACATTCGGGCCGTGTAGATCACATAAGTCGACTTTCATTCTTTAGAAAATTCGAAAATAGGCTAATAGAGTGAAAATGACCCAATAGGATGATACTTCACAGAGTGCATAATTAATTTGTCTGTCAGCCAGCGGCTTCGGTTGCGTAGTTGGTAGTATGCTGAGTTTCTATGCCCAAGATCGCGGGTTCAAACCCGGCCGAAGTCGTCTGATGTTTTAAGAGCGTTAAAATCCCTCAGTATGCCTTCCTTCGGAGGGGAAGTAAAGACGACGGGCCCATGCCATAGATTTGTGCCATGTAAAAGAGACTTCCACTAACTACAATTCCGTGAAGCTAATATTGTAGGTAATATTTCATTTACACTCTATTAGTTCCTAACGTTCGCCACCAGGTGACAGTCGCGGTGGCATCTTGTAGGCAAGTTCGCAGCTTTGTGTCGTTGACGGCAGCATTTGGTAGTAAAAGTAGGAACTACTTGAGATTGATCGGCTGCAGACCTTACCTGAATTACAGATAACACACACTAATACAGCCATCACAATCAACTCTGGTAATCAGACAGATTCTACACACACCCAAAGTGTACGGGGCTACATGACCGCGTTGTCGCAGCCCCTAAACTGAGGAACCAACCAACCAACCAACCAAGTAGTCAGCCCAGAGGCTGGTTGGATCCTCAAAATTAGACTACTGCTTTAGGTTAGGTCGGTAGATAGCCACAAAACCTCAAAGCAGGACTATATTGAGGCGTACTAGGCAAGATGAGGAGTGAGGTAGTTTGTAATTTCTTTCCTCACTGAGTAGAAGAATAGCACTGACCCTATGAGGAGAACCATTCACAGCACACACAGGCACACTGACTGTGCCCTGAATGCCATTAATCAGCACCACTCATACCTCAGTTGCTTCCATATAATCTCAGCCATAAATGAGACTGAGATATCGGTGAAAAGCCACCTTTTACTCTAGCCTGTGCCAACAGACAAATGGAAATGTACTGCATTCATCAAGAGATGGCAAACAGGCAACAGGTAATTTATAGGTATATAATGATCTGAGTGCCATATTCACAAGAGACGTTGTGGACCGGAGTGGAACACTTGATTATCACAAGGGACCCCTTAATTAGCACTTTGAGGTGGAGTTAACTTCCGGTAGGGTGGCCCGTTCCATTCCACTTAACGCTACATAAATCATATCATACTATTCAGCTGGGGGTATGCGTGGCATAGATTGAATGCAACTTGCTTACACAAAGTACTGTGATGATGAATTTCTTCCTTGCGATTCCTAGCGAAGAGGAACAAGGCTGGTTGTTATCTTAACGAAGCGGGGCACCTAATGATCAGAGCTCGGGCTAGACAGCGCAATGAGGACCCTCCATTCCCTAATTAGTGCAATATTACTCGTTAATGTCCGCAGTTAGTACTCTTATCTTGCACTCACCTCCGTTATATATAACCACTTTCTTGAGGTTCGATAGAACTTTTATTGAAGGCTCGCATGCAGAGGGTCTATATTGAACGAGCAATGCTGAGCGGAACTTTGGGCAAGAATTGCCTTTCAAAACCCATGATGGCCTATTCTATTCAGATTAGTTTTGTAGCATTTATGGTCCTATATGGTAAGTTTTGCAATTTTCAGTACTTGCCGACAGCGGTAGCAACGCAGGCTAACGCGCAGCGCTAGGCCTAGCTCTCTGTGGACTCGATACATGTGAGTTCCAGCCCGACCGTCGCCCATCCTTGGAATGTTTTTTTCTGGTTTCCCATTTTCAACTCCAGGAATATGCTGGGATGGTACCTTTTGACAGACCACGGCCGCTTCCTTCCACATCCTTGTCCAGTTTCATTCATCTTCATTCATGTTATCTCTCATTAACTCCTCTCATGAGGTTGGAGTCAGGAATGGCATCCGGCCGTAAAAAAAAACATCCACCACAAAAACTTTCATCGCATCTCATCCCCGTCCCCGTTGGAAAACGGGACTAATCCTAAGGGGTAGACATACAATACAGTTTTCAGGTATTTAACTGACCGCCCTTAGAGTCAGCAGGAAATACAACAGCTATCCACATAGATGACTTGAATCTAATATTCATAGATCTGCCATGGATATTTCAATCCCTGTATGAGAGTTGGAACGGGGTGCACCCAGCCTTGTGAGGACAAGTTGTCAAATTCCACACCCACACCCACACCCAACTACAAGGCGCTACATGATAACGATGTTAAGATAGCTTTGAAGCCATTTTTCAGTGTTACCTTATTAACAATTCATATTATAACTTTGAAGTCTCCGTGGCTTAGGCGGCAGCACGCCGGCCTCTCACCGCTGGGTCCGTGGTTCAAATCCCAGTCACTCCGTGTGAGATCTGTGCTGGACAAAACGGAGGCAGACATGTTTTTCTCCGGGTACTCCGGTTTTCCCTGTCAAAATTTCATTCCAGCGACACTCTCCACTATCATTTCATTTCATCTGTCATTCATTTAATCATTGCCCCAGAGGAGTGCGTCAGGCCTCGGCAGCCGGCACAGTTCATATCCTCGCCGCTAGATGGGGGCTTCATTCATTCCATTCCTGACCCGGTCGGAGACTGGAAGCCGGCTGTGGATTTTCATTTTCATTATAACTTTCAGTCGGTCAACACAAAATAATTTCAATTACGAGAATATGTGGACAAATAACCTACAATAAATTTGGAACTGATGATGCGTGCTTGACGAGCGAAACATGTCATTCATTAGTTTTCTCCTATTCCAATAGTCCATAACAATATATATCTTAATCACATGTAATTTATTTCAGGTTATTTTTTCACTTATTCCAGTAATTGAATTATTTTGTGTTGACCGATTGAAAGTGAAAATATCAATTGATCACGATAACGCAAAGCCACTAAATAAATCAATAACAACAAAACATAACAGGTCATTGTTATTCAGACGGTATCACAGGATCGAAGGGTGGATGATTAACTCGACAACAATCCGCCTTATTATGCCATGCCAGTAAATTTGCGTTTAGCGCACAGACATCAATTAATGAACCATTTAAATTTTAGCCTTTAACACACAACAGAATTCTTTCCACTTTGATTTGTTCTATAAAACCCAACTTAATTGATCGGAAAGACATGGAAAAAACTGTTTCGACAATCCGAGATACTTCCAAATAGAAAAAAAAAATACAAATTTGAAAAACGTGTAAAATACCAATAAGTAGAGAAAATTGAATGCAAATTACACACTTTTTGTTTAAAAACACACGTTTTAGTAACATTGATTAGTTATTTTTGAAAAGTCTTAGAGACGAGGACTGAATCTTTAGGGTCTACTCGTTGAGTTGACTGCAGAGTCTGACGCCGTCATTCCCCTCCCAAGCAAAGAACTCCTCTTACGAAACACACACATTAAGCTTTCTACATGACTGGGACAAAGAAGCGGGATAAGGGTATGAGGGATGGTAAACAGAGCTCTTAATGCGACAAGAAAGAGTGATATATGAACGTTGTGTCAGTTGTGGATGGTAGATTATATCACTGCAATTACTCGTACTGCATTACACTACGTGGTTGGTGGTTTTCAAGCTTCATATCCTGCAGCGAATGTGAACTGCTTATATGACAAGAAAACCTTAAATACATTAATTTGCTATTTCATTTACTGCCTGGAGAAAGTTTGGTCACGTACACGGAATGTGTGTGAAATATATCTGATAACCTGAGTTATAATAATAATAATAATAATAATAATAATAATAATAATAATAATAATAATAATAATATTAATAATGAAATGAAAATCTACAGCCTGCTTCCAGTCTCCGACCGGGTAAGGAATGGAATGAATGAAGCCCCCATCTAGCGGCGAGGATACGAACTGTGCCGGCTGCCGAGGCCTGACGCACTCCTCTGGGGCAATGATTAAATGAATGACAGATGAAATGAAATGATAGTGGAGAGTGTTGCTGGAATGAAATTATGACAGGGAAAACCGGAGTACCCGAAGAAAAACCTGTCTGCCTCCGTTCTGTCCAGCACAGATCTCACATGGAGTGACCGGGATTTGAACCACAGACCCAGCGGTGAGAGGCTGGCGTGCTGCCGCCTAAGCCACGGAGGCTTCAATAATATTAATAATAATAATGATAATCCTTTTACATTCCCATGCCCTAATGTGGTTCCAGAAATGTCAATGTGGTGCTCATTAATCATCCAGTAAATCTACAAGCATGAGTTTCTCATTTGAAATAAGTATTAACAACAACTCCTTTACTATAAGTGATTTGCTGTGCATTCGTACTTCTACCCCCAGTTCTGTTGAGTGCTTGAAATGTATAGCCCATCATACAAATCTTCTCTTCAATCGCCTGAAATATAAAAATAAGGTTTTAAAATTGAGAACTGTTGTCTTCTTGATATTTCGCAAAAAAAAAAAAAAAAAAAAACATCACTGGATGTCGCTATAGTAAGCTATGAATAAAGATTCGATTTGCCAAGTTTCATTGTACTCTGGTGAATAGATCGCTAGACAAATCGTTTCCAATATTTAATGATCACTTGGCCGCCATGTTATTTTCTGTGCTTCTTAGGATTTGAAAGTCACATATATGTAGTACATTGATAGTCCTCTAACACCATACAAAATGTCAGTTTGATTGCTTCTTCGATCACATGATTAGGATACAAACAATAGAAACTTAATTTTAAATTGCTGCACAGCCGCCATTTTGAGTTTATGAAAACAATTGAATTGATTTAGACTCCACTGGATTAAATATATACATAAAACAATCCAGCATGGTGTCCATACGATTAACTTCACTGGTTCTCAATATCTCGGAAACTATTCAAGCAATATAACTGAAATTGAGTGTGCTGTTGAACTGTTAAGTACATGCAGTATATGTGACTTTTCAAATTCCAAGAAACACAAAAACATCATGGAAGCCAAGTGATTTTCAAATATTGAAATTGAATTTTCTGGTGATCTAACCACCCGAGTGCAATACCATTTCACACAACGAATCTTTATTCAGAACTTCGTACAGAGACATCTAATTATGTGCAATTGTTTAAAACAAATTAAGATGGTGTCAGTTCAAAGTTTTAACACCATATTTTTGTACTTTCTCGTATTTTATTAAGGCGATTGAAAATATGAGCGTATGCTGGGCTATGATAACAATCATTACTAGTGGCACTAAATTCTGTAGCTTACGTTTCGTAAGTCATAGAAGACTTGCATTTAACTTTTCTAAAAAATTATTCCAATCGTTCGTTACAGAAAGATGCCATCTAGCGGGATAATACGTATTCACTAGGGCCCGGATGTTGATGCCGTAAAAAGTAAATAAAATGCACTTAAAATTTTCAAAAATGGCTGTATTAAATGACCTAAAAGTTCGTAAAATGCACTATAAAATAGAGAAAATGATCTTATAATCATAAACTCACCAATATTTCAAAAATTCGAAAAATGCGCTATAAAATGGAGAAAATTATCTTATAATAAATAAACTCACAAATAATTCACAAATGACATCTTGAGCTCAAACTGAAAAGTCTATATATATATATTGCACTTCATAAAACGTTGATGTTCACTTTAGTCTGAGTAGCAGTGCACTACGAATGTCATTCTGATGTTGTCAAATGTAAATTATCTGCGGTTATCAGCCAACAAGTTTTTATATCTCGAAAAGCTGCGTTCAACATCAACTGATGTGATCGGAGCGTACTTGAAATGAGGAAGGTCGTTTCCTGCTAACTCGAAGAGACGTAACTCCCTCATATAAAGCTGTGACATGACTAAATTGGAATAAAATTACCTTAAAAGGCCGATTTCTTTAAAATATGACCAAAAAATCTACCAAACTTAAAAATATGCTTTTAAAATGGAAAAATAGCAAAAAATGCAAAAAGGTGCAAACTAAAGATGACATATTTGAAGACGGGGTGGCCCGTCCGGAGTTTCTATGTACTTCAGCATTGTCTTAGACAGCTCACAAAAAAGATGACATGTCATCAACATCCGGGCCCTAGTAATCACCTATATCGAATGTTCTAGCGCAAAACTTCCCATTTTAATGATGAAGACATAGGTCGTGAACCAAAAGCTAAAAAGTATATCACAAGTAAAATCTTTTAATACGCAGGGGAGATTTAATGGAAAAGATCAGTAGAATATATGAAAATAGGCTATTTAGTTCGTCACGAAACCACTTTGAAACACTCTCACCTCCCCGCTGGAGTTGATTTAACTTTAACTACCCTCATTACCACAAACCTACAGAATTTACTGCCTTTAAATACAGGCCACAAGTGATTTTAACATAACTTCTCACTTTGAATGGGCGCCAAAGTTGACCGTATGGGTCTTCCTGAATAAAATAGAAGAAAATACGGTACATAACTGTTGCCCCGACTATGAAACGCCTTATCCCAGGCGTAGGGCATTTGGCATGCGTTCGCTGATGTTACCAGGTTCATGCAAGACAGGAATATAAACACACGTGAATTTTAAAGAGATAATCTATTGGCTGTACTATACACATATATACATAATATACATCCCAAAATACCCTTCATACACTCGTGATAAATTTTATACAGTACCTTGCCACTGAATTTAGGCTCTGAGAGCAGCAAACACTTACGGCCATATTCGACCTAGGCCTACCAGCCTCCTATACACATTTCACTCGTACACAAATCTACACCCTTCAGATTTTCACGCATATCATTTGCCTATTCTTTTCACTTTGCACAGTTTAAGCACGAATCTACACTCGCCAGACTTGTTGACTTCAACGCCATGACATCCTCCCATGACTTCAACAGATGATGAAGTGAGGTTATGAACGTCTTTTAGGATGTGATATGATCAGCTACCCATGGTCTACGAACTTAACCATGTCGAAAATATGTAGTCATTCTATAGTACAACGCTCAGTGAATGTCTAGTTACTGTCTCTGCTGTTCGATTACCGGACCATGCCAGATAAATCGACCCTGAGCGCTAGAAGACATGGACTCTAGCCTAAAAGCAAGAGGACCCGATCTCTAACTGTTCGTTACGGAAACCATGTCACGTAAAATGACCCTGGGCGCTAGTATATCTGGACTCTGCCAATAAAGCAATAAGACGACCTCTGAACACCAGACACGCCATTATATGCAATGGCGAACGGATACATAACCCCAATATTTCTGCCGGAACTAACGCGTGCGTGGCCCGTTCCTAGCGGAACATCCGTGACAACACATGCGCATTAGACAAACGTATTCATACTGACGTCACCCAGTATTTTTCCATTCGAAGTTTATAAGAGTTCATGCTATGAATAGCCTCGGTATTCCCTGAACTTGCCACCACAAGGCGAATTACTGCCTGTCTTTTCCGGGTTTGTAACATTTCCAGCCCTCGGAAATACCAATACATGGTACCTTATAGTACAGCCACAAATCTAACATTTAACATTACTAGGTCAAAATAAAGCCATTAACCCCAAACCAAAATGAAATAATGCTTCTACTCAAAATAATACAGTCTTATATATCCTTATTCCCAAAACGTAATAAATCGCAAAACCCCGTATTATATAATATCAAATATCCAAAAACCGATAAGTAATAAACAATGATCCTAGATGGTCCGGACCATCCAAAGATGAATCCGTCCACAAAAACACACACAGGCACAATAAAAATCACCTTTGCAACCCCACGTTAACCCTATATAATAAGATACGAATAAAATACCCCAAACTAACTGCACAAGGCAAAAAACCCGAGGGTGAGCTACTCTAACTGAATAAATTCGGTTACAGACGCCCCCACAATGATCAATCTTTAACTACAAGGTTATAGATTTACTCCTTGTCCCCTCACACAAATACACTAAAACTCCTGTCTTGTCATCTCGTGAGCAAGATCTCTAGGTGACATATAGCTTGAGGTAAGCAACGTTATATGTACCTAGGACCTTGTCATCGTTGGTAATCAAGCTGTAGGCACATGCACCTACCCTGCGGTCTATAGCAAATGGACCGAAATGAAAAGCCTCAAGAATGCAACTCTGCTCTACTGACAGCAGATGCTCAGCTCGCAACAACACCAAGTCACTTACCTTAATTTTTACCCCCTCCCTTCCCTGCTGTTTGAAAAGTATCTTACCTACAATTACAATAATTCTCAATTTATTTAATCTCTTAGGGTACAGCTTTCCCTGTTGAAAATCCCAAAGTCCTGCGAGACACACAAAAAGAAATCCTTCCTGCAAACTACTAACTGCCACGCCCTCCAAACATAACCTAATGGTACCATCCCACATGGTCACCACCTCCAGAAGACTAACAGACTTACTGTTACTAATCTCAAATATAACCTCATACAGCATCTGACCAATCACCTCAACAACACCCTCCATGTGAGAGTGAACTATAGGGTACCTAGGACCGCTAAAGCTAGAGCTATCTGCGATGTCAAAACTATGCCTGTAGCCGTGAGTACATCCAGGTTTCTTCGAGAACACCACCCTGTGTTCCTGCAGAACGTCAAGCACCTCTGACTTCTGACCCTCGTCCAACATGGTATCTTTAACAACTGCCTCCACACAGTGATCAACATCACTCAACTTACGATCATCTCCCATGACCCAGAAACAACAGTGATCAACATCACTCAACACCAGATCATCTCTCATGACCCAGAAACAACAGTGATCAACATCACTCAACACACGATCATCTCTCATGACCAAAAAACAACTTGATACCATGCCGACACTTAATTCTTTCTCCACAGAAACCTCTTTAGTAACCTGAATGCATCCAACGACACTAACAAAATCTCTACCACCAACCTGATAACCTAACCTGACCCAATTCTGTTGCTCACTCCACCCAAACTTCACTAGCGCCTTACTGTAATCTAATTTACAGTTCTGGTCTCCTAACCTATCAGATCCTACATTGATATTATACTCTACATTATGTTTTTCTTCCAGAGCGTGAGCAGGAATACTATGAAAGTACTCTCCCCCTGCTCCATATAGTGAGTCCTGGTGAAGTTTAAACTTCCTGGCCTAATGCTTCTCTCAACCTGTCTTTCCATGCTACGCCCCCTATTTGCCTGCTCTACCTCACGTGGTCTGTTCCCCGGTTGATTGTTTTCCCCGTACCCCTGACACTCATTGTCATTTCTTCCTCTCCCATGATCTTCATACCAAATGTACCTATCCCCTCTACCTGGATCCCAGTTCCTCTCTCTCCCCTGATTATAATTTCCTTCCCTTTGATTACCCCCATTTCTCTGACGTTGCCTACCTGTTTTCCTCAAGGTACCTAACCTTCCAAGTGACCTCTCTATGCCTGTAATCGCGACTCTCTCCTGCATGCACACTGCTGTCCTAATGTCATCAGAGAAATTACATACTAACTTCGTAACAAGATTTTCACTCCCTCCTAGTTCCTGATTTTGACCACGTAGAATTCTACCTACAGTATCTTCCTCCATACTAGTCATTATCTCGCTAAGTTGACTAATATTTTCATCTACTTTCTTCATACCATTACCTAGCAAACTAATCTCGACTCACTCATCCATCTCCACTCTCTCACTACGATCCTCACTAACTTCAGCACTCTCATGCATCTCCACTCTCCCAGCACTGTCACTATCCTCAGCATTCTCATCCATCTCCACTCGCATAGGCCTACCACTCTCTTCCTCAATAGTCTCAACGTTCTCTTCTACGATGCCTACAATTACCTCTTTCTGCTCTCCCAACTTCTCATCTACCCTGGAAATTTTCTGGCTAGTCTCCAGTGCCTGGCTAGATATTTCCCCTGCCAACTTCACTTGTTGAGAATCCAACTTATCTACTTCAGAGTCTACGCCCTCTTCCTGAACAGCAACCTGATTACCAAGCTTAGTTTCCAGATTAGTGGCTTCTACGCTGACTTCACTAACCTGGCTAGTAACATGGCTGTCTAGGCTAATCACATGCTTTTTGACCTCATCTATCTTTGCTGACATTTCCTTTTTAAAACTAGTCATCTGGGAGGCCATCTGACTGGTCATCCTCTCCTCCATTCCTACAGACTTGTCGCTAAGATACACAAGCCTCCTCAACATGGCCATCATACTTAATTAATTTCCCCCCTGCCCTGGCAAATCTCCCCTGACTCTACTGTTTTCCTCCATCCCTACAGCAAATTGCCTATCAGACCCTGTCTGATTCTGCCACTTACCGGCACCGTCCCCCAACAAAGCAGAATTGCATCCTGGCTCTAACGTAGCCATCCCTAATTGAAATATGTGAAATTATGAAAATATGCCTACAGTTTAATTCCTGTGTCCTGATATACATCAGCATGTCTAAGGCCTCACGTTGGGCTGCCACTGAAACACTCTCACCTCCCCGCTGGAGTTGATTTAACTTTAACTACCCTCATTACCACAAACCTACAGAATTTACTGCCTTTAAATACAGGCCACAAGTGATTTTAACATAACTTCTCACTTTGAATGGGCGCCAAAGTTGACCGTATGGGTCTTCCTGAATAAAATAGAAGAAAATACGGTACATAACTGTTGCCCCGACTATGAAACGCCTTATCCCAGGCGTAGGGCATTTGGCATGCGTTCGCTGATGTTACCAGGTTCATGCAAGACAGGAATATAAACACACATGAATTTTAAAGAGATAATCTATTGGCTGTACTATACACATATATACATAATATACATCCCAAAATACCCTTCATACACTCGTGATAAATTTTATACAGTACCTTGCCACTGAATTTAGGCTCTGAGAGCAGCAAACACTTACGGCCATATTCGACCTAGGCCTACCAGCCTCCTATACACATTTCACTCGTACACAAATCTACACCCTTCAGATTTTCACGCATATCATTTGCCTATTCTTTTCACTTTGCACAGTTTAAGCACGAATCTACACTCGCCAGACTTGTTGACTTCAACGCCATGACATCCTCCCATGACTTCAACAGATGATGAAGTGAGGTTATGAACGTCTTTTAGGATGTGATATGATCAGCTACCCATGGTCTACGAACTTAACCATGTCGAAAATATGTAGTCATTCTATAGTACAACGCTCAGTGAATGTCTAGTTACTGTCTCTGCTGTTCGATTACCGGACCATGCCAGATAAATCGACCCTGAGCGCTAGAAGACATGGACTCTAGCCTAAAAGCAAGAGGACCCGATCTCTAACTGTTCGTTACGGAAACCATGTCACGTAAAATGACCCTGGGCGCTAGTATATCTGGACTCTGCCAATAAAGCAATAAGACGACCTCTGAACACCAGACACGCCATTATATGCAATGGCGAACGGATACATAACCCCAATATTTCTGCCGGAACTAACTCGTGCGTGGCCCACTCCTAGCGGCACATCCGTGACAACACATGAACATTAGACAAACGTAATTCATACTGACGTCATCCAGTATTTTTCCATTCGAAGTTCATAAGAGTTCATGCTATTAATAGCCTCGGTATTCCCTGAACTTGCCACCACAAGGCGAATTACTGCCTGTCTTTTCCAGATTTGTAACATTTCCAGCCCTCGAAAATACCAATACATGGTACCTTATAGTACAGCCACGAATCTAACATTTAACATTACTAGGTCAAAATAAAGCCATTAACCCCAAACCAAAATGAAATAATGCTTCTACTCAAAATAATACAGTCTTATATATCCTTATTCCCAAAACGTAATAAATCGCAAAACCCCGTCTTTTATAATATCAAATATCCAAAACCCGATAAGTAATAAACAATGATCCTAGTTGGTCCGGACCGTCCAAAGATGAATCCGTCCACAAAAACACACACAGGCACAATAAAAATCACCTCTGCAACCCCACGTTAACCCAATATAATAAGATACAAATAAAATACCCCAAACTAACTGCACAAGGCAAACAACCCGAGGGTGAGCTACTGTAACTGAATAAATTCGGTTACAATAAGTTTTAAGTGTATGTCTCTTAAATATCATTATTTTCTCTCGCTATATCATTAAGTACTCTCTTTGTGCCGCGACGTTACATTTTTACCAAAAGAATTACCATAGTTTATTTTTACGGGTGATGAGAAGCTGGTCATTTTTATGGCATTCATTAGAGGCGTTAATAATTTTCACCATACCAGCCTTATAGTAGTCTATTGATTTATGAATGAATTGAGCAAGGTATGATTTTTCATAATTCAATGTTTTACAGAAGAATTGAAGCGAAATGTTCAAGCAGATCATTTCTATTGTTATTTTTATCAGTGTCATAGGTAAACCTTAAACATTTGGATCGAGTATCATCTCAGAAGACGGAAATTGACCGATTCCTTGAGACTCATTCTCGCCATTTCCGTTGGGAGAGCCATCACGCTAGCTCGTTGAGGATGTGGCTAGAGTTTCCAAACTGTTTTCAAGTTAAATGGCATATCACGAAGTCGATCGTGTGTAGTTCTTTCTCATGCTTACTCTTGTGAGAATTTGGGCGTTGGCACGCCATTGTATTCCTGATCTTCAGAGCGTGTTTATTCCCCCTTGCAATGACCTGCTGAATGTCCTTTCGACAAGAAATGTGACTCCATTTTTGTACTACTTGCATGTCGTCAATATTCATGTACTAGGTCACCAATACTTTTCAAAATGGATCTACTGACATTAAGAAGATGACAAAGCTGTAAGGAAGTAATTCATTTCCATGGTTCTATATAATAAAGAGGAAAAAGTACTGTTCCTTCCGTGGTCTTGGGATGCTCACTGAGATGCCTATTCCAGAGAGCCCTGAATTCAATTCCCAGAAATTTTAAATAATTTAATTCTTTGCGTGTTGGCTTAAATGGCACAGTAATTGAAATTCAGCATCTTTTCTGGGTTTTTGAAATTTGAAATTTTGAAATTTGAAATAATTACACTTGGATGTCCAGTTACGACCGTCAAGCGTTTTTTTTTATTATATCCTGTACACTCATTTAATTTCATTCAGGTTTAGAGAACAGCACCCATTACAATTTGGGTAGAATCGTGTTGACCGACTAAAAAGCATTTACATTTCTATTACTAAGGCGCGACTGAAAAATAACTTCCAACACGATATCATTCTAGGATTTTGTTGTGTGTTTTGTGGGATTTAATCGAGGTGCATCAAGCCAGGCTCATCAGCGGGCTCTTAGTATAATATTCTAGGGCAGGGTATACCAAGTTCTAATTCCTATTTCTATAAGAAACATCCAGAAACCAATGAAACCTTAGATTGTACCCTGAGTAACATGTCATGTTGAGCAAGTTTACATGGTAAACCTATCGGAGCGGAAAGAAAACTGCCTTTTACTACCCAAGTGATAGTTCAATTGTGTCTCGTTATGATTAGAACTTAATATACTGCAGTACGTTCAAATATTAAAAATGTGTAGCGTATGTGCGTTTGCTATGATAAATATGATTTGTCCCTGATGTGAAATACAAAACCAACAAGAATTGAAACACCCCAATGGTAAAATGTCAAACAAAGCAATACAAATGTTTTTAAAAATCTACTGATTGTTACAGAATCATAAACAATGGTAACAGACTGAAGCGCACAATGAAATATTTACTCTGATAGCTCACAAAAGACACACACCTAACGGCTAATGTGGTATAGTTCCCTAACTTTCCCGGTTACCGAGCGGCGACTCAAACGTAAGGCAGTAGCACGCACCGACAATAACCATTGTTCACTACTGACCAATAGCTGACAGTTGTTGACCAATAGCACGCTTCCTCTATCACTCCACGTAGACTCCAAAGTCCCGCCCTGGTGGCTGGATGGTGTCTCCGACAGGTATCAGTGCCCAATGTTGCACATCTGCACATAGTTCTGTCCAGTCTCGCTGCTTGCCCTCAGTGACTACGGTGGAAATTTGACAACGCTGTGCCTCACGCTGGAAAAGTCTTGGCCCCAGGTGCCTTGGAATGTAAACATATCCGCCCAGCTAGATTTCAAAGGCGAGCCGCACGTTAACCAGGAAAGTGAGGCAGCTATACAGCGCGACAAGTTCATCTGAAGCCCCGGAAAATATGCGAACTACTAGGCTTCCCCTTCATCCCACCCACTCCCCCGCGAAAACAGCACCCGTACTCAGAGCTTCAGATGAACTTGCTGAGCTATAATTCATACGAATGTTAGTATTCAACGAGAAGGATTTGATTAAAGTAAGAAAAGAAGGTTCGAAAAACACACGTGAACTGAAACCCGTGTGGGCTAGCGTTGCTTGTTCAAATGGAGAAAGGAAGGAAGCTTGTAGTTTAATGTAACCGTTAATATCGCGATCATGAGCCACGGGACCTCCTTTTTATGTGAAATCCGAATGACAGGCCATGGTATTTCACTTCGAAAATCTCACATGCATTGACCGGGAATCTAACCCGGTCCGCCCTGGGGAGAGGCAAACAGCTTGACCGCTGCGCCACCACGCCCCCTGTCCAAAGATAAGATAGGGTTTGTAGACAGCAATATTTATTCATTGCCGTGAAACTTTCCTCTCATTAGAACACTAAAGAGGAAATCTTAGACCAGGGGCTGGGCTAATAGATGGTAATATTTCGATTAATACTAGAGGTAAAATAATAATACGAGGCGTAGGATCTTATTTAGCAATACATCCTGGAAGCAGTATTTGTGTGGAGCAGTACCAAACATAATAGTCATCCTTTCAGTTCTTATAACACTGTAACATTTCCCCTGTTTCGAAGATTTTGTTATTGTTTCGAAAGTTGCATTTTATTTCTCTATTTTGTTGGTGATATTGTTTTCCTCGTTATGAAGCAAGATTCACTTAAGCATGCCAGAAGAATAGGAAAGGTTAAATGCTCTCTGTGAAAGAGCGTCTTTAAGAAACAAGTGGTGAGACAGTTTCTTTTATTTTTGCAGATTTTGATCATTATTTCCCTTAAAAGAGCGGAGAGACTTAGACTTGAAAGTGGTATCGATTTCATAAATGGATTACACTGGGGAAGATGGAGAGGGAAAGGGCTCCTTTATGTGCTGCTGGTTATTGGGCACAAAGGGTGGCAACCGCCAGACAGCCACAAACTGTGCGCTTCACAAACAATGCGTAAACGGGTAGTTCCGTTAATAACTTATATACGAGGTGTGTAATAGTACATTATGCAACGAGCCTATAATGGCTATAATTAAGACACGAGTATATTTATAAAACGAGCGCATGCGAGTTTTATAATTTCCATACGAGTGTCTTAATTACCATTATAGGCGAGTTGCATACGACTGTTTATGTTCGACGATAATTATTATAACTATTTTATGTTCAAAGATAAATATTCATAAATATCTGTCGAGATTTCGCCAGTTTTATGTACTGAAAAGAGCGCATGAGACGCAGAGAATGCCTTGTATTTGGCAATGGCCTTCTCAATTACCCCACTATGACACTTGGCAACGCAGTTCAGAAGGCCTTGGAACTCCACGCAGGTGCGATGCTAACCTTATCTAATTGGTCAAACAACTGTTTCTTGAGCTGTGATTGGTGGGAGAAACTGTTTCATAATGAAAAATAGTGTTATAATGACCATCATTATGATACAGTTTTCTAACACATAATAGTCAGGGTCGAACATAAATTAAGTAATGAGATAGATTTTTTAAATTCTGGTTTTATTCCAATACCATTACAATTCCAAACCATCCTTTTCAAAGTAACTGTCTTGGGAAGTCAAAAATCGCTGAAGGCAGTTAGTTCTTCCATTCCTCATAGCAGTGCTGGTACTCAGATACTGGATTCGCCTTCGTCTGGTTGGTTATAACAGATTATATGCTGTCCGGTGCCCAAGAAAGACGTCACTTGAGGTGTATCTACAATCTCGGGAAAAGGAGAATACCGCAAGGACTCAAATCGCTCCAATAAAGAGGCTGAGAAATCACAGGAATGTTCTTGCAGGCCAAATATTGGTTCACTGAAATTGCTCTGTGACAAGGCGCATTGTCGTGGTGCAACACCCAGTTCTGTTTAATGTTTGGTCTCACACGCATGACCATTTGGCAAATTATTTCAAGAATCTCTCTGTAAAAGTGTCACTCATTGTCAGAACGCACACTCAAAACCTGCGTCACTAAAAGAATTGTTACGGACAACCAACGTGACTCTAGCGTGATCCAACTCGTATTGATGGTGTATTACATGTGCACCTGCCTCCCCTTCAAGTCTCGCATCTCCAGTGTTGCCCGATCGCACACTACGTCACCTGACTCATTATTTAATTTACAAGCTACGTAGCTCATTGTCATATATTCTACTGGTCTCTTTTATCTCAGTGTTCTTCCTTGAATTCAGTATTCCTGCACGCAGTCGACTAGCTTTTCTATTTTATTGCCCTATATTGTCGTAAATATCGGGCATAGATAAGAAACTCAAAACTAAATATACAAACTTTATTGTCATTTTCGACAGTAAACATATATTAAAATACAATCATGTCAGATGATAACACCATTTATAATTCAGAAGAACCACACTAGAAAATCATACGCCACGTTTCATTACTGATCGTATTGGGCTACCATACCAACTGATCAGGTTTTATCCTGACAAGATGAGGACTTCATATCTGAAGAATCGACGTGCACACCATCTATAATGTGTGAAAAGGAAGCACTAAATGTATGTACCTGTAAATTGAATCACTATGGCAGAAACACTATTAGTTTTCCCTCGTATTAGTCTAGTCACATCGATGGAAAAATAATATTGTTCGGTATCGTTTGCAGGATATGCTTGCAGTGCATTAGTACCATACAGGATGCAGCAGAGAAATATCGACCTTCCTGATAACAACTCTAGTTGGGCTGCATAAAAAAATATTATTAGGGGCAGCTGATTCACCCAGTATCTTAATCATCATCATCATCTTGAGCAGCTTCCGACCGCTGGTCGGGTCTGCTTGGAACATAAGCCTCTCCATCGTTTCCTGTCCATCCACCATCTCTCGTCTTTCACTGTGTCCCAGGACACTCCTCATTCCTCCACACTCTTCTTAACTCCTTTTGTCCATCTGTCTCTTGGTCTTCCCCTTGGCCTCCTTCCCTTCATTTCCATTCCAAACATCATCTTCGGTATCCTCTCCTCGCGCATCCTCCTCACATGTCCATACCACTGTAGCCTAGACTGCTCTATTCTCTTTTGCAATGGTTCCTCTCTTACCATCTCTCTGACTCTCTCATTCCTTACTTTGTCCATTCTTGTTACTCCTACCCTACTCCTCTGGAACTTGATCTCCACTGCTCGTATTTTACTCTTGTCCCTTTCCTTCATCACCCATGTCTCTGAACCATACGTCAAAATTGGCACAAAGTAGGTCTTGTAGATGATTACATTTTTGTGGTACATCTTTATTCCATATCATCCCCCTAACACTCTTGAAAAATCCATCTGTGCACCTTCCCTGTTCATTTATTTCCATCCTATTGCCTCCCTTTTCTTCAATTATGCTTCCCAAGTACTTGAAGCATTCAACTTTCTGCAACTGCTGTCCTCCAAGTGTTATGGCCATATCCAGTCTGTTCTTCCTCCTTGTTGCGATGACAACTTCACTCTTTTGTGCTGAGAACTTCATCCCATATGAAAACACTACCTTCTCCCACTCATCCAATTGTTCTTGTACGTCTTCCTCATCCTCTCCCCATACCAGATGGTCATCAGCAAACAACATTGCCTTCATTTTCCTTTCCCCAATGCTATTTACTCCTTTTCGTATGATTTCATCCATCACCTCAATAAATAACAGGGGTGAGAGGGCACTTCCTTGTTTCAGACCACTCTCCAGTTGAAACCATCCCGTTCTCTCCCTTCCCACCTTTACACAGCTTTTGCTTCCCTCGTACATTGCTTTCACTCTTGCCACTGTCTCCTTGTTCACTGCTTTTGCTCTCATTGCTTCCCATACCTTGTTTCTATTGATACTATCATATGCTTTCTCAATATCCAAGAAGGTCATCACCAGATCTTTCCAATATGCATAATGGTGTTCTTGTAGCTGTCTTACAGTAAAGATGACGTCAACTGCTGACCTTCCAGGCCTGAATCCATACTATTCTTCCCTCAGCCCATCTTCATTCTGTCCGAATTCTTCTCTCCAGTACCTTCTCAAATATTTTGGCACAGCGGCACATGAATTTAATTCCCCTGTAGTTCTTGCATTCCTTCCTACTTCCCTTTTAAAATATGGGTATTATTATCCCTCTTTTCCAGTCCTCTGGTATTTTCTTCTCCCTCCATATCACTTTCATTACTCGAAAGAGCCACTGTGTTCCTATCACCCCTGCTGCTCTCACCATCTCCACACTCACTTCGTCTATTCCCGGTGCCTTTCCCCCTTTCATCTTCTTTAATGCTTCCTCCACTTCTTTCCATGTCAATTCCATCTCTGAAATTTCTTGGTCACTGTGTGTTTCTTCCTCCACAATTGCCACTACGCTGGTTTTAGTTGGATTTAGGAGTTCCTTGAAGTATTCTCTCCAGATAACCTTTACTTCTTCCATATTTTCCACCTCCTTTCCATTCCTGTCCACCATTCTGACATTTTCCCCTGTATCTCTTCTATTTGCCTTTATAATTCCATACAACACTTTCTTACTGCCATCACAGTCCTCCTCCATCATTCTGTCCATTTCTCCAGCCATTTCTTTTTCTCTTCCTTCACTACCTCTCCTGCTTCTTTCTTCCGCTGTTGGTATTCTTCTCTTGTTCTGTCTGTCCTCTGTTGGAACCATTTCCTGAATGCTATATTTTTATTTTTCACTGCTTCCTTAGTTCTGGGGTTCCACCATGGTGTTTCCTTCATCTTTTCTTTCCACTAGTTCTGCCACATATGTAATATTTGATTTCATGTTATTTTTTGACATAATTATTCTAGTAATTGAAATTATCTTGTGTTGACCGACTGAAAGTTACAATATCAATCGTTAAGAAGGCAGCATTAAAAATGACTTAAAAACTATATTTACTTATATAAAAAGAACAACAGAACAATGGTGGTGAAGAATCTAATACAAACAGCAGCTTCACGGGACATGGTAACTTATAGTAATGTTGATGCAATTCTCACGTGCCATGCAGTACTGTCCTGAAGATGACGATGGTCACTGTTTTAAAAGGTGAAACAAAATGTCATCTACTCCTATGCCCTAAGAAAGCAAGTCGATCAGCAACCCTTTGCCACGCTGAGGTTTGAAGGATGGAATTCGTTACTGCTGTATTAAAATCCCCAGTCGTCTTTAGTTACCTGATATAACGATGGAGAGAGAATATTTCCTACCATTAAATATTTGCATAAATCAGCGGAATGATTTTTCTTTCTAGGTTGCGTCTGTTCGTCAAACAAAGCAACTAAAATTATCTTCAGATGATGTTCTTACATGTGACATCACGGAAATGATAAGTAAATTGTTCTGTCACAATGAGATTTGTGGGGCATAACAATTTGTCCCTCATGACAGCCGTAACTCTGTCTGCCTTTCTAGAAATCACTTCCTTCCTGTCTCTGTTCTCCGAATCGATTCCGTGCAACCTTCAAACGCCAGAAACCGTAAGCCACGCATATTACGGAATGGAGAATATGAGGTCAGTGACCTTATATGTATACATTCGGTGAGGCGCCCTTACTTTGTATGCTGAGTGTGAATGTAACTGTTCAATCAAAATCACGACTTCTGTTTTAGATTACACGTACAACTGTATGCTCCCCGAACCAAAACGTAGGTTTAAAATTTATGTTAAATATTTTGGACTGGAGAGTGTAGTGTAATTTAATACACCTCTCAACGTGGCCCACATTTTAAGCGAGCGTGTGGATCTGGTTGACTTATAAAGATACCTTGGTTTGCAGATGACACTCAAACTTATATTAGCCGAGTGATGGCTGCTGATCTCGTCATCCGTTTTAGGTAGATTTCATTAGAAAGCTAACTATTGCAATGGGTACCATGTTTCGACTTCCGGAAAATTTCGACATATCTTCGCGTTTCACATCCCCCAGACCCCAAAACTACCGTCAGTTCAAAAGTTTATATATAATTTATGTATATATATATACATATATCAGTTTCTTGTGGACACGATAACTGCCGTAATTTTGCCCCCAATCAGTTTGAATTTTTTACATAATAAGTATCCCATTAAAATCTCGGTCGAGTTCGTTAATGGGCAAAATCGGTCGAAGGGGGTGAAAATGGGGGGATTTTTTCGAAAAAGTGAAATTTCGCTATAACTCTCTTAATACGTGAAATATCGAATCCATTCAAAGTTCATAATATGTGTCGGATAAGTGCCAAACATTTATGTCAAATACGTTTTTTGATAGCACCAACCATTGACCAAAGGGGTGGAAAAAAGTGGGTTTTTCGGGAAACATTAACCATATCTCCCTTAATAGGCACAATATCAAAACCGTACAAAATGGAAAATATTCCCCTAATAATTACCTAAAACTTTTGTCTGAAAGAATTTTTGATATGACCTACCATTACGCCAAGGGATGAGAAAATTAATTTCGGAATTAAAGAAAATGCCAAGTGCCATCAGAGGTTACCATGACAACGCTTCTAAATTAATGAGGGATGAGCTATCAGAGGTTTCCAACGCCATTGACGGGATCACATTCATTTTTAGCCTACTTTTCACACTTTGCAAAACTGAGGAAAAAGTAGACTTTTGAGATCGACGTGTCTGTCTGTCTGTCCTTCTGTCTGTCCTTCTGTCTGTTTGGCTGGCTGTGTGTGTGTCCCCCCCCCCCCCCCTATCAACTCCTAAACGGCTGCAGCAATCGAAACAAAATTTAGTATTAATAAAGATGTATACCGGAATATCTCAGGCCCATATTTGAAAAATATATCAGTGCGACCAACTGCTAAAAAAAGCACTAGAAATTTGAGCTCCATGTTGGATATCTTGGAAGGTATACATGGGAGCTATTCCAAAAATGGCACACATGTAGATAATACTATTTCAGTTTAATTTTCAGGAGGCCATACATGACAGTGTTGCCAAAATAATGTTAAGCCTTCTGATAGGTCCAATTTTAATTGCATATAACTTCTACACTATCAAGTGGATTTCAACCAAATTTTGTATGTAATATGTGTACATAAACAGATGACTATGAGTATTCTTAAGAGCAATCGGGGCTGCCAACTGTTAATAAATGTCTCTATATTTTTTACCCTAATATCAATATATCAGAAAGTATGCAGGCCAACAACTCTATACTTTGCACACGTATAGCACCTGACATTCTAGATTAATTTGGACTACCGGTAATTAATATAAGTCAGTGTTGCCAGCATGATTCTATGCCTGATGATAGCTCCAATTTTAAAATACATGTAACTTCTATTCCAACAAATGGATTTCATCCAAAATTGGCACAAAATGATATCATAATATTTCAGATTATTTCTGACCTGCACTCGCATGACATTGTTGCCAACATGCTTTTACGTGTACTAATAGATCAAATGTCTAACTCCATGTAACGTCCTTTGGACTTCAACCACATTTTGTATTCTGTACCTTAGGAGATGGAATTAAGAATATATTCAGTCACCAGGACTGCCAACTCTATTGCTCCATTAGGCTACATTATGCCTAGTATTCAGTATTTCGAACTAATTAAGACATTTCGATATTACCCACTTAATTTCGTCATTATTCTAGATAGGTTCATATGCTGTAGATTAATCATGGACATGAATCTTAATTTTAAGAAAGGTAGGCTCTTTAGTTCGTCACGGAACTTCTTGTTCCATCTGACTATGAGGGAAGCGGCTAACTGTTAGCATGCTGAACTTCTATGCCCAAGGTCGCTGGTTCAAGGCCGGCCAAAGTCGCCGGCTTTTCTAAGAGCGCTAAAAATCCCTCAGCATGCTTTCCTTCGGAGGGGAAGTTACAACGTTCGTTGCAAGTTGCTGGTTGCAGTGGCATCTAGCAGCCAAGTTCACAGCTAGGTGTCGTTGACGGTAGTATTTGGTACAAAATTAGGTACTACTACTTAAAATTGAACGTCTGCAGACCTTACCTGAATTACAGACTAATACAGTCATCACAATTAACACCGTTTATCAGACAGATTCTACACACACCCAATGTACACGTGGTTACATGACCACGTTGTCGCAGCCCCTAAACTGAGGAACCAACCAAAATCTCTGCGGGAGATAAAATTTTGCGTGAAGAAGTAACAGACAGTTAGATGGTTACACATCAGTTCCAAACCTTGCATAAGGACAGTGTGATCACAAGTATAACAAGATGTTCAGTAAAGAACATATAGCCTACTTTCTCCTAAATGTATGAGTATAGTTATAACTCGTTGTTATTATCAAAGAGTATAATAGAACTATTCTTTGTTGAAGGCCATAGAAACGATTTTCCTCTACCAAACGCCACAATCTAGATAAAAACTGCTACCATCATTGAAGAAAGAGAGATAAGAAGTATTTCAAGAATGTTATGGATCTGGAGACATAATCGACCGGACTGGCTGCGTGGCTCGGCGGTAACGTTCTCGCTTGCTGGGCCCTAGGTTGCAGGTTCGTATCCTGGCGCAGTCAGCTGGCATTTGAGGGTGCACAAATGCGAGGTAGCCGTGTCAGTACATTTACTGGCACGTTAAAGATCCCCTTCGGGCCAAAATTCCGGCACCCCGGTGTCTCTAAAATCAGCAGTAGTTAAAAGGGATGTAAAACCAATAACATTATTATTATTATTATTATTATTACGACCTGCCGTGGGCAACATCCAACTTTGAGTTGAGGCATGTCTTTACACGTCTGGTTGTGCATGGCTTTCACAACCCTAATTGAATTAACAAATCTTTCCATGACCCTACAGAGACGTGTGTATACAAAGTATGTGGATATTTTCGATAATATAATCCTAACAGAGCGAGTGCATTCTAGCGGCCAGAAGAAGAAACTTTTCAATAAAATCTGGAAGTTACCTTTTTGGCAGCTAGATGTCTCGAGTAAATCTGCTGGCGAATTATGTTTTAATTAAATATATATTTTACACCATAATGTGCACAATATAACGCTTAATAACATTTTCAAGTAACGCAAAATAGGCTGTTACAAACCCTTTAAAATAAAAAGTTAAAATGTATCGTAGTATCATCTTGTCATTCTTCAAATTTGATGCGCATAGAATGATAATGGTATAGTAATCAATGGATCCCCACGTAGACTAGTCGTGACATCTATTGGTGAAATATCGAACAATATAATCCTAACAGAGCGAGTGCATTCTAGCGGCCAGAAGAAGAAACTTTTCAATAAAATCTGGAAGTTACCTTTTTGGCAGCTAGATGTCCCGAGTAAATCTGCTGGCGAATTATGTTTTAATTAAATATATATTTTACACCATAATGTGCACAATATAACGCTTAATTTTAAAACATCTGAGTCATTACAAAACAATAAACATATAACATTTCAAGCAAAAAAACTAGCTCTGATCGGGTTTGAACCATCGGCATTTGAGCGATAGTCTAACGCTCTACCACTGAGCTAATTGTGTCAACGAATATCGTTCTATTTAAAATGACTTACATAGAACTTGTTAGCAAATAATGATTTATACTAAACGATTTCATCACTGGAGTATATTGTTTATATATAAAGCATTTCATACAAAGTTTGTTTATTTTTTATCAGTACGCTATATTGCATGCAATACTCAAATTAGTGAAATATAAGTCCGGCACAAGATATCCGCTGCCATCTTTTCTTATTACTGAATCAGTTCAGCTTTTTAAAATCACGTCTGCACTATAGTATTACAAAATAAACTTTTAATTTCGAACGTGCCTCTTCCTTTAGAACAGTTAAAACGATTCTCGGCTCGATAATCGGAACTGGTGGGTCCCATGATATGGATTATAAAGTTTGCATAATTCGCACGGCCGCCATCCTGAAATGGTATGGCGGACGACCTTGTAATTTGGTCACAAGACGCATCCTATACGAAGGTATGTTGTTACCAAATTTGGTAGAGATCGGATGATTTGGTTAGTCGTTATTTGATTTTACGTTTTGAACGTTTGAGTGGCCGCCATTCAGTTTTAGTAAAGACGGCGGCGATATAAAACATGACACTGAGGTGTCCTTTGCTAGTGCTACCTTTGTACCAAATTTCGTTCAATTTGCATTCACCGTGTTCGAATTGATAGGGGGGGGGGGGGACAGACATTCAGAGTACACACACTCACACACACAGAGACACACACACACACACACAGACTCACACACACACATACACACACAGACTCACACACACACACACATACACACACACAGACAGACACACTTTTTTCGCCCTGTGTTGATCTCATAAGTCTACTTTCATTTTTTGCAAAAATCGAAAGTAGGCTAAAAATGAACCCCAAATGACAAGAAGGTTACCTACCATCCCCAAGACAATAAAATGTTAAATAATGCTTAGAAAGACGGAAAAAAAGTTAAATAACCTCCAATTGTAAAATACTTTCCCGCAATAAATGAGGTCTGATCCTCCTACGAAAACCTGCATATTTTGCCTAATATGGCCTATCCCCTAGTTTGCCCAGTGAAATCTACCTCCGCCTTCCGGCGTGCCGAGAGGACTTTTTTTTTAATGAGAGTGGGTTAGGGCCGGCATTCTAAAATTGCAAGTGAATATTGACTCAACGACTTGTTTTTTTACATTATGATTTTTGTTTTTCCGTAATTTTGTTTATTGTTGTAATTATTAGTTTTATTTAATTTTTGTTTCATTATTTTTAAGTCCTTTTTAATATTTTGGCTTCTACCTCAAAGTTTAACTATATACTCGAACTTCGTATAATTTAATCTGAGAAAAGGGGGGCAGTAGACCTAGTAGTTCCGCCCAATGAAACAACAATATCTAACTAATTGCACCTCTAAACCTCCACTCCAGGATGAGACGTGGGTTGGGACCACGGGACCCCAGCTGATTCTAGCATTACTTCAACTTACATGTCCTGGGCTCTTCTTTATCGTTCTACTTGACCTTTCTTGGTTAAGTCTTGCTCCTTTCGACCCTGACTGTATTAGGATGTATTTTTCTGTCTCAATTGGTCCTTGTCTCATCTGATACCTTCTTCCTTCGAGGTATCAGACCTCTTGTTGTTTTTAGCTTACTTTCGATTTTTTCAAAAAATGAAAGTAGATTTATGAGATCTACACAGGGCCAAAAATTGTGCGTCTGTCTGTGTGTCTGTGTGTGTCTGAGTGTGTGTGAATGACTGTGTGTACTCTGAATGTCTGTTCCCCCCGTATCAAATCGAACACGGTGAAACCGATTTGAACGAAATTTGGTACAGAGGTAGAACTAGCAAAGGGCACCTCAGAGTCATGTTTTATATCGTCGCTTTCTTGTGGGAAACATAATGGCGGCCACCCAAATGTTCAAAGCTAAAATCAAATTAGACTTACCTAATCATCCGCTCTCTACCAAATTTTGCAAGCAATATTGTGAGCGTCTTTTGACTAAACCACGAGGTCATCAACCCAATAGTTTGCAGATGGCGGCCATGTATGTGTGCAAATCGATTCCTCCTATCAATTCAAACACGGTGAAACGAAATTTGGTACAGAGGTAGCACTAGCAAAGGACACCTCAGTGTCATGACTTATATCGCCGCCATCTTGACGAAAACGTAATAGCGGCCACCCAAATGTTAAAATTTTAAATCAAATTACGACCAACCTAATCTTGTGATCTCTACCAAGTTTTGTAATATTATACCTTTATATATGAAGAATCTTTTGACTAAACTACAAGGTCATCAGCCCAATAGTTTGCAGATGGTGACCATGTTTGTGTGCAAATCGATTTCCCCTATCAATTCAAACACGGTGAAACCAAATTGAACGAAAGTTGGTACAGAGGTAGCACGTTTAAGGGACACCTCAGAGTCATGACTTGTATTGCCGCCAAATTGACGAAAACGTAATGGCGGCCACCCAAATGTTAAAATCTTAAATCAAATTACAACCAACCTATTCATCTGATCTCTACCACGTTTTTCATCGTTATACCTTTTTGTATGGAAAATCTTTTGACCAAACTACAAGGTGATCAGTCCAATACTTTGCGAATGGCGGCCATGTATGTGTGCAAATTGATTCCCCCTATTTATTCAAATACGGTGAAACCGAATTGAACAAAATTTAGTACAGACGTAGCACTAGCAAAGGGCACTCCAGTGTCATGTTTTATATTGCCACCATCTTGACTGAAACGTAATGGCGGCCACCCAAATATTAAAAGCTTGATTCAAATTACGACCAGCCTAATCATCTGATCTTTACCAAATTTTGCAACGCTAGACTATTTTGTATAGGGAATCTTTCGACCAAACTACAAGGTCATCAGCCCAATAATTTCCGTATGGTGGCCATGTACGTGTGCAAATAGATTCCCCCTATCTTTTCAAACACGGTGAAACCGAATTGAACTAACATTAGTACAGAGGTAGCACTAGCAAAGGACACCTCAGGGTCATGTTTAATATCGCCGCCATCTTGACGGAAACGTAATGGTGGCCACCCAAATGTAAAAATATAATATCAAATTACGACCAATCAAATCATCTGATCTCTACCATATTTTGCAACTACATACCTTTATGTGGGAAGCGTTCTTTGACCAATCTACAAGGTCATCAGTCCAATAGTTTGCATATGGCGGCCATGAATGTGCACAAATCGATTCCCCCTATCAATTCAAACACGGTAAATCCGAATTGAACGAAATTTGGTACAAAGTTAGCACTAGCAAAGGGCACCTCAGTGTCATGTTTTATATCGCCACCATCTTGACGGTAACGGAATGACGGCCACCCAAATGTTAAAAGCGTAAATCAAATTACGACCAACCTAATTATTTGATCTACACCAAATTTTTCAACAACATACTTTTTTGTGGGAAGCATCTTTTCACTGAACTACAAGGTCATCAGCCCAATAGTTTGCAGATAGCGGCCATGTATGTGTGCAAATTGATTCCCCATATCAATTCAAACACGGTGAAACGTCATATTCATGTTTAATATCCGTATAGCACGTTGTATTTCAACAAGCTACTACAATCAACATTCAATTATACTCCTTGAAAAGGACAAAGATTTATAACAATACCCTTGCATTTAGGAGAAAGTAGGCTATATGTTCTTTACTGAACATTTTGTTTAAGTTATAAGATACCCTAAAGGAGGCAAAATGTCTGTAACCGCACCACACGTGGCACATCCTGGATAGTGATACACCCTGGAATGTTCGTAGCTGGTGAGGTCGGGATTTGGCTACCCCAAGGGCTTCCTGAGCTGGGTCCAATTCTCCCCTTTTTTCAGTGACTTTGTACTTTTGTTTTCGATAGAACGTAAAATGTTATTACCTTCCTTCCAAATCTCTCAGTCCTTATTTTTCTAGGGTTGAGGACATTTCTTTTCACAGTCTTATATTTCCCTTATTCCTTCCTGTTTGTCCTTTTCTTCAACTAGCCCGCAAATTAGTTGTAAGTTTGTTTTAGTTCTAGTGTTCATTTCATCATCATCATCATCATCATCATCATCATCATCATCATCATCATCATCACGGAAATATCATACTAACATATAATTGATAACTTGACATATGTTTGTGTGTTTATCTTCAAATCATACAAAGAAGATAACTACATAAATACACGGCTTAAACGTAGAAGAATTGCTGGAGTATAATTCCTTGTTCGTGAAATCAAATATGCCAGCAATATAAATATACTTCTCGTGAGAGTCTCCTCCAAGATTGGATTAATAAATGAATTCTGGAGATACAAATATTTTTTGCTTTAAGACGCTTGGTTTGAAATATAATCATCATCAGATTATTATGCATAGAGTGATCCCAGTCGACCTAGTTTCTTACTTACCTCTACTGTATAGTAATCTACATGCAAATTATCAAACCGTCCAGCTTCCTAAAGAGAAGTTCCTCGTGGTATTAGTTATGAATGATGTTACGGTCTGCATTGACAAATGAATGCTGTTAAAAAAAACTTATATCACAACATAAGATTAAAATGGATGCCAGCTTTGTCAATAAAAAATGAAATATTACACTACACTAAGGCGTTACATATTTCGGGGATCAATTTCCCCTTCATCAGACGAAATGAGGAACACAAGCATTGAAACATAATGATGAATAAATTGCAGAAAGGCAGATATTTCTTTCCTTTTGGCAAGTTGTGTTGGAATTATTCACTTGTTGGCCTTCAACTCAGAGAAAATATGATTAGAAGCACGGAAAATAAGGTCTGTATATTTGTCATTGCCACATGGTTTTACACGTTTATTTTCATTTTAATATTTGTTTCTACTGCATGTATTAGAAAAAATCAGGTTAGAGTGATAAAATATTTGCTATTCCCCACCCAAAATATTTGCTATTCCCCACCCAAACAATTGGGTACAATCGTGTTGACCGAATGAAAAGCATTCTGTTAACGGATGGTTCCTTCCACGTCTATCCCGTACTGCAAACACACAACTTGTACACACGCGATAGAAAAAGCAATTTATCGTACTGATTCCACTTACAACCAAGCACACGAGGCTAACGTTCAGCATGTTCCAAGCCCACCAATAAAACAACTAAGGTATCAAAAGGTGGCAGTGAATGAAGTAAATATATTTCTGTATTCTGATATTAATTGTCTGTTTTCTCGATTTTGATGCAGTACAAAGTGGAATGTTAAGTTTTGAAGCCATTCTGTTAGTGTTGTTCATATAAACTGTCAGTTGTAACTCTTCAGTCAGTCAACACGAAGTTGCCCAATGACCAATATTGTATATAATATATAAATAATAAGTAAATGCCACTCCTGGAAATAAATTACATGTAATAGTTATGATGGAGCAATTTTAGGATTACGTGTTTCGACCTTCAAGCGGTCATCGTCAGATCCTGACATAACTATCAAATATTGACAAGTTGCACTGTTATCATAACTACTGAAACTAAATAAGTGTATATATTGCAAATACCGAGCCTCCGTGGCTTAGACGGCAGCACGCCGGCCTCTCACCGCTGGGTCCGTGGTTCAAATCCCGGTCACTCCATGTGAGATTTGTGCTGGACAAAGTGGAGGCAGACAGGTTTTTCTCCGGGTACTCCGGGTTTCCCTGTCACAATTTCATTCCAGCAACACTCTCCACTATCATTTCATTTCCTCTGTCATTCATTTAATAATTGCCCCCAGGGAAGTGCGACAGACCTCGGCAGCCGGCACAGTTCATATCCTCGCCGCTAGATGGGGGCTTCATTCATTACGATCCCCGACCCAGTCGGTCGACTGGAAGCAGGCTGTGGATTTTCATTTTCATTGCAAATACCATCACCGTTACCTGTAGACATAGATTTAATAACCTAAGTGTAAAGGATCTGTTGATGTTCGCTTGACGATAGAAACTGGTCATCCAAGTGTATTTATTAATCTCATGTATATATTTTTTGCATTACAATTGGGTGCAATCGTGTTGACCGACTGAAAAGCATTTAATTTCGATTAATGGTAATGATTTTTTTTTTCTGACATTGTATTAATGTTCGTATTGGTGTGTGTCTTTTCTCCTTCTTCGTAAATTCGTCATTTTCGCGGATTTTCACGGATTTTTATGTCACTTGACCAGGGTTTGAAATGTATAATGCTGGTAGCCCTCAATGAAACCATTTCTTTTTTCCCCTCTTAATCTTTTACTGCATGGGTTTCACCTCTTTCGGAGTTTCCTGACCTGGCGAATCATCCTGTATGTTCCCAGTTGCCTTATTTTTCCTCAGCCAACCTACACACATCAAAAAAAGTTTTGCATCACCTCGGTTCCCAGATCTCCGGCATATAGACGTTGACTGTGTATATTGTATCCAAGATACAGTCCCTTTGACTGTTCATAGATGTCACTAAAACTGCTCAAAGATGTAAACAACCATGCAATTAGACGGAGGGGGTACGACAGCCGATCAGTTCCAGTCATTCCACCAGGACGAAGGTACGCTGCTCATGTTGTCTGTAGTTCTACCATGCCTAGAAGGTCAATACCGCAGTTCGATCGCGTCCGCATTGTTACTTTGTGTCAAGAAGGGCTCTCAACAAGGGAAGTTTCCAGGCGTCTCAGAGTGAACCAAAGCGATGTTGTTCGGACATGGAGGAGGTTCAGAGATACAGGAACTGTCGATGACAGGCCTCGCTCAGGCCGCCCAAGGGCTACTACTGTAGTGGATGACCGCTACTTACGGATTGCCGCTCGGAGGAACCCTGACAGCAATGCCACCATGTTGAATAATGCGTTTCGTTCAGCCACAGGACGTCGTGTTTCAACTCAAACTGTGCGCAATAGGCTGCATGATGCGCAACTTCACTCCCGACGTCCATGGCGAGGTCCAGCTTTGCAACCCCGACACCATGCAGCGTGGTACAGATGGGCCCAACAACATGCTGAATGGACCCCACGGAATTGGCATCACGTTCTCTTCACCGATGAGTGTCGCATATGCCTTCAACCAGACAATCGTCGGAGACGTGTTTGGAGGCACCCTGGTCAGGCTGAACGTCTTAGACACACTGTCCAGCGAGTGCAGCAAGGTGGTGGTTCCCTGATGTTTTGGGGTGGCATTATGTGGGGCCGACGTACGCCACTGGTGGTCATGGAAGGCTCCGAAACGGCTTTACGATACCTGAATGACATCCTCCGACCCATAGTGCAACCATATCGGCAGAATATTGGAGAGGCATTTGTCTTCATGGACGACAATTCTCGACCTCATCGTGCACATCTTGTGAATGCGTTCCTTCAAGATAACGACATCGCTCGACTACAGTGGCCAGCATGTTCGCCAGACATGAACCCTATCGAACATGCCTGGGATATGTTGAAAAGGGCTGTTTATGGACGTCTTGACCCACCAACCACTCTGAGAGATTTACGCCGAATTGTCGTTGAGGAGTGGGACAATTTGGACCAACAGTGTCTTGATGAACTTGTGGATAGTATGCCACGACGAATACAGGCATGCATCAATGCAAGAGGACGTGCTACTGGGTATTAGAGGTAGTGGTGTGTACTGCAATCTGGACCACAAATGCTGAAAGTCTAGCTGTATGATGGTACAACATGCAATGTGTGGGTCTCATGAGCAATAAAACGAGCTGAAATGTTGTTTGTGTTGATCTCTATTCCCTTTGTATTTAAAGGTTCCGGAACTCTTGGAACCGAGGTGATGCAAAACTTTTTTTGATGTGTGTATATTTCTGACAGTCTATGTTATTGGCTGTTCTTACACTTATATTTACTTTCTTGTTTTCTTGCTGAACGCATCTATTACCAGAGGTTTTCCACCGCGCTCTCTTTGTTGTGCCACATCTTATCAGTTCTGCCTGTTAGCGGCGCTGCTGATATAATCAGATAATTAGAGAATACACGTGCGTCAACACCGGGATCCGCATCGTGAACAAGCACATGCTGAACCTGGCCCGTATCTTTCCTCTCAAGATGGAGGCCCCATAACGACTATTTAGTTGCTTGGAAACAAAGAACGTATACACAGGGATTAAGTGAGCTTCTTTATTCTGAGTCATGGGCATTAAGGTACTACCCGTATATCTCTTAGGGAACTGGGAAGTGTGAAACGACAAGAAGAGTGCAGCTTCCTTTAACTAACCGCGTACATCACAAACTATTTCAGAGATTCCCTTAAAACATTCCTGAAATATAAATGACATTTATGCAATTATATGTAGATTTTTTCAGTCTGCTATAGCTTGTGGTTGTCAAAACGATAGTTTCGTTTTTATAGATAGAACTAAACATTTGTTTTTAAATCATACTTATTTTTAGGTGCCATTTTCTCAAAACCAATTGGGCCAATCTAAATGATACTTGGTGCGATGCTATGTGGTAGAAAAGTTATTCATATATCTTTATCGGTTGTTAAAACGCAGACTGACATCCAACAATATTCTTTCATTAATCGCGGTATTGATAATAGGAACTCTATACCTGCCGCAATCTTAGAGCCTTTCCACAAACATATTGATGTGTTTAAGAGAAGACTCAAATTTTGTGTAAATAGTGACGATAGTTTCCATAACGTGACTTTAAGTGTGATTAATATTATTGTTGGTAATTTTCTGTAAGTGTACAATTTGCCACCGGGGAAGTACTTCAATTACCAAATAAAGTAAATGAATGAATATTCGACTGAAACTTTCAGAAATAAATTACGATTCACAAAAATATTTGGTAGAACTTGTCGACAGCTTCCTTTTTGAAATAATTCTTAAAGTACTGAAATTAACCAAAATACCTGAATTAATAGTCGGGAAAAAATCTAGAGATGATGTAGAAATAGATGTTCACTCCTCCGCAATCTGTAACCCACCCTGCCATCCCAAACACGATCACGATTTATATAGAAATTCCAGCTGACTCAGACATTTCTGGCAACATGTACAGTTTTGCCAACTCCACGTATTCGGTACTATGTGAAAGTACGCCAATTGACATGGAAATGGTGAATACTGTTCTACATACAAAACAAACTTAACCGGGGGCTTACGCCCCAGACCCTCTTGCTTGTAGTGCAATCAGTAATTTTCGTCCTGACAGTTATCTAACCAAGTATTTTGTATCGGACATGTTGGTAACGGTGATAGGCCATGGCGGCATCGTTGAGTGAGCAAGAAGTAAAAACATTTATTTACAACATAAAACAAATATTTCAAGCACAGCAGTGACAATTCAATTTCTAATGATTCCCAGAAAGGTATGTGAATCATAAATCATATATTTTATAATCTGCCATTTAAAGGTTGAAAAGCCAAAAGTACGGTAGCTGATGTCAAGCTTTAACAAATATTTGTCTTCAGTTCTAAACGGACCAGAGCAACATGTTTCCTACAGAAGCTCAAGATCTGTTACAACAATGTGTGTAAAATCCCTTGAATGTTTGTCTAGTAGTTTCTGAGAAAATGGTGCATGAAGATAATTATCTTTAAACAATATTAAGACTTTCTATGTTTCTGTGTTTTTGGCAACCACAAGCTACAACACACTGAAAACCTCTAGGCTACATATAATTCCAGAAGTTTCAGTTACATTTTAGGTACGGTACTGAACTCGAATTTAGTATCTGTAAGAAAATGCATGAGGCAAGATTCAAACTGTCTCACATGACAAGTTATGCTAAGAAATAAAGAAGCAAGATAAACAACTTTTTATACACACAAGTATTATGTGATGACAATGAAAGCTATATACGGGTTGTAGAAGGAAATTACAGCATTTATAACAAGCCAGAATGGAGTTGATTCTGTGAATTTTATTTGAACCAGGGGAAGAATCTAATTCATAGTAGCTGGATTATGACCAAAGTTACAAGTTTACCAGTCAAGAACCGGTTTTTGTCAGCCGAGCCAGCGTCAGCAGGGGAGTTGCACGCGACACTATTTTGTAAGACGAAGAAAGAGACATTTGGCACACGTCACTAATTTCCATGTCGAGAATCATGAAATCTACATGACAGTTAGACAACCAATCAGATTAATCTAGCAATCTGAGGAATAAAATATTAATATATTTTAAAATGGAAATTATACAGAATTAAACCACACTAACATCAAGAGAACCAGAAATGAAATTTATTTATCGAAACAGAATTTAACATTTATAACTACGAAAGTAGATATCTGTAAATACGAATTATTAATATATGTGCGAGGCTAGAAATCACCATTTTGAACCCAGGTGACTAGCAGCGTAAGAGAAGGATATTCATTCCATTACTTCGAGTGGTCGAGTCAAGACCTAGTTATCTAACGCTCCAGCGAAAATACTGCATTGATTGAGAGCAACGGGAGAGATATACTTTGACCGAGGGAGAGCCCTCACTTGCACTCAATGAGAAGAGACATCGCCCGTGAAAGAACACGGCAGAATAATATGAGAACTTATAGCTACAAATACAATTTATAACAACGCTTTTATAAGAAACGAGATATTCTACTGAACGTCGACTACGAGTACAACAATGATTCAACGATATAGTACTACATTATTCTAAGAAAGTACTACAACGTATTCAACAGTATATCGAGTATATTTCTACTGCATTTTGAGAAACGTTTCACGATGATTTCAAACCCGAGTCGAAGGGGACAACTATATTCAGAATCAACATTGGAAGTCATTTTGAGTAACAAAATTATGGAGGGAAGCTAATCTACATTCAGTGAGGTGGAATCCAGAGTGGACCAGACAACTATGGCTACCACGGATTGCCACTGCAACATTAACTGTAGACATCTGAATTCTCCAATCTTGCAACGAAATGAGTTTCTAATATCACCTAGGAAATCTCATAAGACAAACATTTCAGGTGTTAATAACATGCATAACTACGACAGAGCAAACGTTCGAAGAGAGAATTCTACTGAACTCGGAAGCGAACGAGGTTCCAGACAGTTTAGTCGAGAAGAAGGAAGATCAGAGCCAGGCCAATACCAGCAGCTGAGACTGCTGCGGAGAGAGGAGCGTGTCAGTCCACATGCTTGCTTGCTTCAGGCACGCAACACTCAGCTGGTCACTAATAGTCCAGGTTATCACAGAACACCGCAGCTTAAGGTAGACAAACGTTTGTCCTATATTTAGTAGTTTGCCATATTTTGGGGGTATTTCAGATGTGACCAACATATATTTTTTATTGCAACCATATATAACTCACGTCATTAAGTTGTAAATTTTATGTAAATTTTAAAGTTGACGATCATTAATACTATTTTGGATTTTATTGATGTTAGATAATTTTTGCAAGTATATTTTATAACTCTTCGACTTAAACGAATGCGTTTATGATAGTGGAATGCCTCGATAGTAATATTGTATTGACAGGAAAGCTCTGATAGAAACCGTTGTATATGTATTAGAGAAAATACGCAGATAAGATGTGTTAATATATTGCGTTGATTGAAAGCATTGTTAGATCGCATTGATAAAAGATATTGTATTTTAGTACTATTTTGAGATGAAAATGGAACGATTATAAATACTTGGCATATACATTGGAGAAGTATATTAAGATATATTACTGAACATTAAAGATAATAAGACTATGTAACATTAGAAATGTAATTAACACGAATAATTTGGAAATAAGATCACGTTATTGACGTGTAAGTCAAATAGTGACATTTCCATTACTTATTGATAGAGTTAACACGAATGAAACTATGTTTTATGAATTTGTGAAATGCGAAGTATGAAAGACAAGGTGATTTGTATATCAACCTGCTGTCAAGATAAAGTTGAAATGAGTAAATAATATGTTAAATTCAAGGATTATTACCAGGAAGTGAGGATATGTTATTATTATTATCATTATTATTATTAAATGGAACGAATACGTGCAGACTATAATCTCAGGTGGTGTATACTTTTATTTTCATTGTAACGTGGTTGTATACAAACGTAAAAGTGTAACTACAGGCAGTGGAGAAAGTTGTACATGAACGATAAATCATGTGAAAGGAACGAGTAATGTACTATAAAGGCACGAAGAGAATGTATAACGGTAGGAAGATTTTTGTAGTGTGCATCATGAAAGATATTTCACATTTGCGTGTTTATTGAGTACGATCACAGATTCGTATACACTGTGTGAGTGTATAGAGATGGGTATTTTATTTTAGTAATGCCGTGCTTCATCGTCGTAAGGAAAAGAATGTAATGTGGAATGTGAGCGTATTGTAGACGCTATATTAAAGACTTGTTCAGTAAATAAGGAGGTATAAAGTATATTGCAACGAGACAACGTTCTGTACAGTTTGTATATGAAGTTTATGGAAGAACTATGTGTATTATTGAGATGAATATGTTATTGAAGATTAATGCCACGAACCACGAAATTGTATTAACGTTATTTGAGATAGTTTTGCATAGTACATCGAAAGTTATTGTATTTATTGATTGACTAGCAGAAGTACCCGTTATTCGAACGGTGTTCGGTGTTAACACCAGACATAATGATAATAATAATAATAATAATAATAATAATAATAATAATGTTATTGGTGTTACGTCCCTTTTAAGTACTGTTGCTTTTAGAGACGCACCAGACATTATCAATTGAGCTACTGTTGCAATGGTTAGCGGCTTGTCATTCCTACATAAATTTATCAAAACGAAGTTAGTTTTCTGCGAATATCACACACACTGTTAATTTAAGGGCCTTATAATGTGGTTTTCGGAGACCCTTTATAGACTCGCGAATTTTGTGTCTCACATTGAGAAGTGCAACATATGCTTTGGTCGTCCTTCTAGGATAATTTCTATATTTCGCCTATTTTAGCATGTATTTTGAGAAGCTTTTCCCTATATCCACCCTTCTACTGTATGAAATGAACGGTGAAGAGTTTTATAAATGATTGGTGTATTGACTCATGTTTACCATACCTAATTTTACGATGCACCAAGCATCCGAACATGAGTTATAGGCGTACATAAGGATACACAGAAAGACAGTCAGACAATACTATTGTCTACAACATATCACCCAGAAATCCAAATATGGGTATATCTACCACACAGTATCAAAGAAAATCATTCTTACGATGAACCCGTATGTCGACAAAAAGAAGATTAGTTGAAATGTGCTCTCAAACTAAATTAACCTGACGTGTACTTCCTGACATGAAATAGAATTGAAAGCCTTGTAGATGAAACGCAATACACGTCACATAAAAACTGACCCTCTACGTTGTGTTGGGTCCCCATACACAGGAAGACCTCTTTCATAAATTATAAAAGCTTGTGGTGCATGAAAATTCAGGTTCTTTAGTCTCAAATGGCCCAAATTCCTAAAAGCCGCAAAAAATGCTGATTCAATTCAGGAATTTTTGAAAATAATGTTGTTGTTTGGAGATATAATAGACCTTCTGCACTATATGTTCCACGTGAAAATTGCATGAAAAATCCGAGGTTACCCCTTGACCCCCTTAATTGCATTGATGAATTATACAGTCTACGTTGGATCCGTGATAACCTTATATTTGCAAACTTTCACAGAAATGTAATAAATGTAATAAATTGCTTCTTACTGAAATAGATGGAAAGTTGGATGCCACCCCTTGAGATAATGTTGTCATGGTTACCGATTTGCTTTCCTTCATTAGTTTGTTAAATTAAATTTAATTAGTTTTCTGGGAATGTTTCAGAAACTGTTGGTTTTAGAGCCTTATAATGTAGTTTTCGAGGACCCTCGAGTTTTATTTCTGGCACCGAGGGGCTTTGTCTCGTCGTTGTACGCCATAATATAATACTAATAATAATAATATAACATAGGGATAGGAATATAATAGACCTGCCATACCACACCCGCAGATGTAAATCGCGTGAAAAAAATCTAGACTACCCCTTGACCCCTTAAGCGCATTTTACGTATTGATGAAATTTACAGCTTAATTTGGTTCCATAATAACCATCTAACCGTTTGCAAACTTTCACACTAATGTAATTAATGGAATTGTATTGAGTCTTACAGCAATAGATGGATCTCTGAGAATCTGTTGCCATGGTTATCGGCTTGCATTCGTTAATAGTTTATTAAATTAAATTAGTTTTCTGGGAATATCTCAAAAACGGTTGGACTTAGGACCTTAAAATGTGCTTTTAGGGCCCCCGAGTTTTGTCTCTCACATTGAGGGGCTGAAAATGAGCTTTGTCTCGTCCTTCTACTCCTATTTCAGCATGTATTTTAAGGGGGTATGCCCCCTTTTATGAGAGGTATAGAGAAGAGTTACATCAATGATTAGTGTCGTGCCTCTGATGGATGTCTGTACCAAATTTTACGTTGATACACCCAGCCGTTCTCGAGTTATAAGGGAACAAAGTTGTCCACAGACAATCAAGCAAACAGACAGACAGACAGACAGACATTATTTTCGCGCGCATCTATCATAAAACAGTCGGAAAAGTGTAAATAACTCAAATTTCCGTAGAAATTCAGAAAAAAAAGACAAATTTTCTTTTTTATATATGTAGAGATATACTGCACCGCTCGATGTGACCGTGTTTTTTGCACAAATTTAGGTTTTACTCGCTAACCGTCGGAGATACACGAAAAGTGATAAGGACTATCTGGATAGAAAATTAAATGCTAAAGCTCGTGTATACCATCAAAAGTTTGCTATTTCTTAGCGTTCTCTTTTTATTTGAAATGGAAATATGAAATTTTGAAACCAAAGGGTGTAGTGACGTCACAAAAGTAGGTTTTACTCGCTAACCGTTGGAGATACACGAAAAGTGATAAGGACCTTTCGGGTAGAAAATTAAATTTTGAAGCTCGTATGTGCCAACAAATGTTTGCTATTTCCTACCATTCTCTTTTTATTTGATATGGAAATATGAAATTTTGAAACCAAAGGGTGTAGTGACGTCACTAAAATGGTCGCCATTTCTTAATAGTGCAAAATATCGAAATTAAAAGTATCCTATATGTAAACCTGGTATTTCAGCTACATCCATGCAAAATTTCATTTAAATCGGACCAGTGGTTCTTGCGTTATTAGGTAACAGACAGACAGACAGACAGACACACACCATCTCATCATACTAATATATAAAAACTAGCAGAAGTACCCGTTCTTCGAACGGTGTTCGGTGTTAACACCAGACATTATAATAATAATAATAATAATAATAATGTTATTGGTGTTACGTCCCTTTTAAGTATTGTTGCTTTTAGAGACGCACCAGACATTATCAATTGAGCTACTGTTGCAATGGTTAGCGGCTTGTCATTCCTTCATAAGTTTATCAAAACGAAGTTAGTTTTCTGGGAATATCACACACACTGTTAATTTAAGGGCCTTATAATGTGGTTTTCGGAGACCCTTTATAGACTCGCGAATTTTGTGTCTCACATTGAGAAGTGCAACATATGCTTTGGTCGTCCTTCTAGGATAATTTTTATATTTCGCCTATTTTAGCATATATTTTGAGAAGTTTTTCCCTATATCCACCCTTCTACTGTATGAAATGAACGGTGAAGAGTTTTATAAATGATTGGTGTATTGACTCATGTTTACTATACCTAATTTTACGATGCACCAAGCATCCGAACATGAGTTATAGGCGTACATAAGGATACACAGAAAGACAGACAGACAATACTATTGTCTACAACATATCACCCAGAAATCCAAATATGGGTATATCTACCACACAGTATCAAAGATAATCATCCTTGCGATGAACCTTTATGTCGACAAAAAAAAAAAAAAGATTAGTTGAAATGTGCTCGCAAACTAAATTCACCTGACGTGTACTTCCTGACATGAAATAGAATTGAAAGCCTTGTAGATGAAACGCAATACACGTCACATAAAAACTGACCCTCTACGTTGTGTTGGGTCCCCATACACAGGAAGACCTCTTTCATAAATTATAAAAGCTTGTGGTGCATGAAAATTCAGGTTCTTTAGTCTCAAATGGCCCAAATTCCTAAAAGCAGCAAAAAATGCTGATTCAATTCAGGAATTTTGAAAATAATGTTGTTGTTTGGAGATATAATAGACCTTCTGCACTATATGTCGCACGTGAAAATTGCATGAAAAAATCCTAGGTTACCCCTTGACCCCCTTAATTGCATTGATGAATTATACAGTCTACGTTGGTTCCGTGATAACCTTATATTTGCAAACTTTCACAGAAATGTAATAAATGTAATAAAATGCTTCTTACAGAAATAGATGGAAAGTTGGATGCCACCCCTTGAGATAATGTTGTCATGGTTACCGATTTGCATTCCTTCATTAGTTTGTTAAATTAAATTTAATTAGTTTTCTGGGAATGTTTCAGAAACTGTTGGTTTTAGAGCCTTATAATGTAGTTTTCGAGGACCCTCGAGTTTTATTTCTGGCACCGAGGGGCTTTGTCTCGTCGTTGTACGCCATAATATAATACTAATAATAATAATATAACATAGGAATAGGAATATAATAGACCTGCCATACCACACCCGCAGATGTAAATCGCGTGAAAAAAATCTAGACTACCCCTTGACCCCCTTAAGCGCATTTTACGTATTGATGAAATTTACAGCTTAATTTGGTTCCATAATAACCATCTAACCGTTTGCAAACTTTTACACTAATGTAATTAATGGAATTGTATTGCATCTTACAGCAATATATGGATCTCTGAGAATCTGTTGCCATGGTTATCTGCTTGCATTCGTTCATAGTTTATTAAATTAAATTAGTTTTCTGGTAATATCTCAAAAACGGTTGGAAGTAGGACCTTAAAATGTGCTTTTAGGGCCCCCGAGTTTTGTCTCTCACATTGAGGGGCTGAAAATGAGCTTTGTCTCGTCCTTCTACTCCTATTTCAGCATGTATTTTAAGGGGGTATGTCCCCTTTTATGAGAGGTATAGAGAAGAGTTACATCAATGATTAGTGTCGTGCCTCTGATGGATATCTGTACCAAATTTTACGTTGATACACCCAGCCGTTCTCGAGTTATAAGGGAACAAAGTTGTCCACAGACAATCAAGCAAATAGACAGACCAAAACATTATTTTCGTGCGCATCTATCATAAAACAGTTTGAAACGTGTAAATAACTCAAATTTCCGTAGAAATTCAGAAAAAAACAGACAAATTTTCTTTTTTATATATGTAGAGATATACTGCACCGCTCGATGTGACCGTGTTTTATTGCACAAATTTAGGTTTTACTCGCTAACCGTCGGAGATACACGAAAAGTGATAAGAACCTTTTGGATAGAAAATTAAATGCTAAAGCTCGTGTATACCATCAAAAGTTTGCTATTTCTTAGCGTTCTCTTTTTATTTGAAATGGAATAATGAAATTTTGAAACCAAAGGGTGTAGTGACGTCACAAAAGTAGGTTTTACTCGCTAACCGTTGGAGATACACGAAAAGTGATAAGGACCTTTCGGATAGAAAATTAAATTTCATCTCATTTTTATATATTAGTATGATGAGATGGTGTGTGTCTGTCTTTCTGTCTGTCTGTCTGTCTGTTACCTAATAACGCAAGAACCACTGGTCCGATTTAAATGAAATTTTGCATGGATGTAGCTGAAATACCAGGTTTACATATAGGATACTTTTAATTTCGATATGTTGCACTATTAAGAAATGGCGTCCATTTTAGTGACGTCACTACACCCTTTGGTTTCAAAATTTCATATTTCCATATCAAATAAAAAGAGAACGGTAGGAAATAGCAAACTTTTGATGGCACGTACGAGCTTTGAAATTTAATTTCCTATCCGAAAGGTCCTTATCACTTTTCGTGTATCTCCAACGGTTAGCGAGTAAAACCTACTTTTGTGACGTCACTACACCCTTTGGTTTCAAAATTTCATATTTCCATTTCAAATAAAAAGAGAACGCTAAGAAATTGCAAACTTTTGATGGTATACACGAGCTTTAGCATTTAATTTTCTATCCAAAAGGTTCTTATCACTTTTCGTGTATCTACGACGGTTAGCGAGTATAACCTAAATTTGTGCAATAAAACACGGTCAACACCGAGCGGTGCAGTATATCTCTATATATAGAAATAGAAAATTTGTCTGTTTTTTTTTCTGAATTTCTACGGAAATTTGAGTTATTTACACGTTTCAGACTGTTTTATGATAGATGCGCGCGAAAATAATGTTTTGGTCTGTCTGTTTGTTTGATTGTCTGTGGATAAATTTGTTCCCTTATAACTCGAGAACGGCTGGGTGTATCAACGTAAAATTTGGTACAGATATCCATCAGAAGCACGACACTAATCATTGATGTAAACCTTCTCCGTACCTCTCATAAAAGGGGACCTACCCCCTTAAAATGCATGCTGAAATAGGAGTAGAAGGACGAGACAAAAATCATTTTCAACCCCTCGATGTGAGAGACAAAACTCGGGGGCCCTGAAGGGTCCCCGAAATCCACATTTTAAGGCCCTAAAACCAACCGTTTTTGAGATATTCCCAGAAAACTAATTTCATTTAATAAACTAATGAACGAATACAAGCCGGTAACCATGGCAACAGATTCTCAGAGGTCCATCTATTGCTGTAAGACGCAATGCAATTCCATTAATTACATTGGTGTGAAAGTTTGCAAACGGCTAGAAGGTTATCACGGAACCAAATTAAGCTGTAGAATTCATCAATACGTATAATGCGCTTAAGGGGGTCAAGGGGTACAGTAGAATTTTTTCACGCGATTTACACCTCCGGGTGTGATACGGCAGGTCTATTATATTCCTATTCCTATCCCTATATTATATTATTATTATTATATTATGGCGTACAACGAGGAGACAAAGCCCCCTCGGTGCCAGAAACAAAACTTGGGGGCCCTAAAGGGTCCTCGAAAACTACATTATAAGGCCCTAAAACCAAATGTATCTGAAATATTCCCAGAAAACTAATTTAATTTAACAAACTAATGAAGGAATGGAAATCGCTAACCATGGCAACATTATCTCAAAGGGTGGCATCCAACTTTCCATCTATTTCTGTAAGAAGTAATGTCACTCTATTTATTACATTTCTGTGAAAGTTTGCAAATGGCTATACGGTTATCACGGAACCAACGTAGACTGTATAATTCATCAATGCAATTAAGGGGGTCAAGGGGTAACCTAGATTTTTTTCATGCAATTTTCACGTGCGACATATAGTACAGAGGGACTATTATATCTCCAAACATTTGCAAAGTGAAATGCCATGCCCTGTGGTTCAGATTCCGCGTAAAATGGAGGTCCCGTGGCTTATGATCTCGCGATTAATGGTCACGTAAAACTACAATCATCCTTTATATCTCCAAACAGCAACATTATTTTCAAAAATTCCTGAATTGAATCAGCATTTTTTGCGGCTTTTAGGAATTTGGGCCATTTGAGACTAAAGAACCTGAATTTTCATGCACCACAAGCCTTTATAATTTATGAAAGAGGTCTTCCTGTGTATGTGGACCTAACACAACGTAGAGGGTCATTTTTATGTGAGGTGTATTGCGTTTCGTCTACAAGTCTTTCAATTCTATTTCACGTCAAGAAGTACAAGTTAGGTGAATTTAGTTTGAGAGCAAATTTTAACTAATCTTTCTTTTGTCGACATACGGGTTCATCGTAAGGATGATTTTGTTTGATACTGTATGGCAGATATACCCATATTTGGATATCTGGGTGATATGTTGTAGACAATAGAATTGTCTGTCTGTCTTTCTGTGTATCTTTATGTACGCCTATAAATCGTGTTCGTAGGCGTGGTGCATCGTAAAATTAGGTATGGTAAACATGAGTCAATACACCAATCATTTTTAAAACTCCTCACCGTACTTTTCAAACAGTAGAAGGGTGGATATAGGGAAAAACGTCTCAAAATACATGCTAAAATAGGCGAAATATAAAAAATTATCCTAGAAGGACAATCAAAGCATATGTTGCGCTTCTCAATGTGAGACACAAAATTCGCGAGTCTATGATGGGTCTCCGAAAGCCACATTTTAAGGCCCTTAAATTAACAGTGTGTGTGGTATTCCCTGAAAACTAACTTCGTTCTGATAAACTTATGAAATGAAAATGAAAAACCGCTAACCATTGCAACAGTAGCTCAATTGTTAATGTCTGGTGTTAATATATAACACCGTTCGAAGGACGGGTACTTCTGCTATACTAATATATAAAAATGAGATGGTGTGTGTCTGTCTTTCTGTCTGTCTGTGTGCTACTCAATAACACAAGAACCACTGGTCCGATTTAAATGAAATTTTGCATGGATGTAGCTGATATACCAGGTTTACATATAGGATACATTTTATTTCGATAATTAGCACTATTAAAAATGGCGACCATATTAGTGACGTCACTACACACTATAATCAAAACTTCATATTTCCTTATCAAATAAAAAGAGAACGCTAAGAAATAGCAAACTTTTGACGGTACATACGAGCTTCACTTTTCGTTTATCTCCAACGGTTAGCGAGTAAAACCCACATTTATGACGTCACTACACCCTTTGGTTTCAAAATGTGATATTTCCATTTCAAATAAAAAGAGAACGCTAAGAAATAGCAACCTTTTGATGGCATACATGAGCTTTAACATTCAATTTTCTATCCAAAAGGTCCTTAAAACTTTTCGTGTATCTCCAACGGTTAGCGAGTAAAACCAGAATCTGTGCAATAAAACACGGTCAACACCGAGCCGTGCAGTATATCTCTACATATATAGATAGAAAATTTGCCTGTTTTTTTCTGAATTTCTACGGAAATTTGAGTTATTTACACGTTTCAGACTGTTTTATGATAGATGCGCGCGAAAATAATGTTTTGGTCTGTCTGTTTGTTTGATTGTGGACAACTTTGTTCCCTTATAAATCGAGAACGGCTGGGTGTATCAACGCAAAAATTGGTACAGATATCCATCAGAGGCACGACACTAATCATTGATGTATCTCTTCTCTGTATCTATCATAAAAGGGGGCATACCCCCTTAAAATACATGCTGAAATAGGAGTAGAAGGACGAGACAAAGCCCATTTTCAGCCCCTCAATGTGAGAGATAACATTCGGGGGCCCTAAAAAGACATTTTAAGGTCCTAAGTCCAACCGTTATTGAGATATTCCCAGAAAACTAATTTAATTTAATAAACTACTGAACGAATGCAAGCCGATAACCATGGCAACAGATTCTCAGAGGTCCATCTATTGCTGTAAGACGCAATGCAATTCCATTAATTACATTAGTGTGAAAGTTTGCAAACGGCTAGATGGTTATTATGGAACCAAATTAAGCTGTAAATTTCATCAATATGTAAAATGCGCTTAAGGGGGTCAAGGGGTGGTCTAGAATTTTTTCACGCGATTTACACCTCCGAGTGTGGTATGGCAGGTCTATTATATTCCTATCCCTATATTATATTAGTAGTAGTAGTAGTATTATATTATGGCATACAACGACGAGACAAAGCCCCTCGGTGCCAGAAATAAAACTCTAGGGTCCTCGAAAACTACATTATAAGGCTCTTAAACCAACAGTTTCTGAAATATTCCCAGAAAACTAATTAAATTTAATTTAACAAACTAATGAAGGAATGCAAATCCGTAACCATGACAACATTATCTCAAGGGGTGGCATCCAACTTTCCATCTATTTCAGTAAGAAGCAATTTATTACATTTATTACATTTCTGTGAAAGTTTGCAAATATAAGGTTATCACGGAACCAACGTAGACTGTATAATTCACCAATGAAATTAAGGGGGTCAAGGGGTAATCTAGGATTTTTTCATGCAATTTTCACGTGCAACATATAGTACAGAAGGTCTATTATATCTCCAAACAACAACATTATTTTCAAAAATTCCCGAATTGAATCAGCATTTTTTGCGGCTTTTAGGAATTTGGGCCATTTGAGACTAAAGAACCTGAATTTTCATGCACCACAAGCTTTTATAATTTATGATAGAGGTCTTCCTGTGTATGGGGACCCAACACAACGTAGAGGGTCAGTTTTTATGTGACGTGTATTGCGTTTCATCTACATGACTTTCAATTCTATTTCATGTCAGGAAGTACACGTTAGGTGAATTTAGTTTGAGAGCACATTTCAACAAATCTTTTTTCTTTTCTTTTTTTTGTCGACATACGGGTTCATCGTAAGGATGATTTTCTTTGATACTGTGTGGTAGATATACCCATATTTGGATTTCTGGGTGATATGTTGTAGACAATAGAATTGTCTGTCTGTCTTTCTGTGTATCCTTATGTACGCCTATAACTCATGTTCGGATGCTTGGTGCATCGTAAAATTAGGTATGGTAAACATGAGTCAATACACCAATCATTTATAAAACTCTTCACCGTACTTTTCATACAGTAGAAGGGTGGATATAGGGAAAAACTTCTCAAAATACATGCTAAAATAGGCGAAATATAAAAATTATCCTAGAAGGACGACCAAAGCATATGTTGCACTTCTCAATGTGAGACAAAAAATTCGCGAGTCTATAAAGGATCTCCGAAAAACACATTATAAGGCCCTTAAATTAACAGTGTGTGTGATATTCCCAGAAAATTAACTTCGTTCTGATAATCTTATGAAGGAATTACAAGCCGCTAACCATTGCAACAGTAGCTCAATTGATAATGTCTGGTGCGTCTCTAAAAGCAACAGTACTTAAAAGGGATGTAACACCAATAACATTGTTATTATTATTATTATTATTATGTCTGGTGTTAACACCGAACACCGTTCGAAGAACGGGTACTTCTGCTAGTTTTTATATATTAGTATGATTATGGAAATTTAGAGCCGTAATTAGCTTCATCGCTCGTTACGAAGGTTCAATCGGATATGACAGAACATTTCGGAGGAGGTGAAATTTAATTGTGAATTTACCTAAAGAAAGACTTTTAAGTAAGAGAATGAAGGAGCGAGAAAGATTCAGGCAGATCTTGCTGAGAAATGAAAATCCACAGCCTGCTTCCAGTCTCCGACCGGGTCATGAATGGAATGAATGAAGCCCCCATCTAGCGGCGAGGATATGGACTGTGCCGGCTGCCGAGGCCTGACGCACTCCTCTGGGGCAATGATTAAATGAATGACAGATGAAATGAAATGATAGTGGAGAGTGTTGCAGGAATGTAATTTTGACAGGGAAAACCGGAGTACCCGGAGAAAAACCTGTCTGCCTCCGTTTTGTCCAGCACAGATCTCACATGGAGTGACCGGGCTTTGAACCACGTACCCAGTGGTGAGAGGCCGGCGTGCTGCCGCCTAAGCCACGGAGGCTTTCAGATCTTGCAGAGATCTTAGCTAAATATCGTGCTGGACGCAATAGTGTAAAGTATGTACATATTTGTAACAGAATAATAAATTTCAATAATTTAATCATTTAACTTTAGATTTGTGTGTTGAACTAGTGAAGTTCAAATAAGTGTATTATGTAGGATGAGAACTGTAAATAGCGAGTTTTAAGAGATTGTTATATCAAGGAACAGCTGATTGCTACAAGCTGTGTCATACGTATTGACAGATTTAAAAAAAGTTAAATATGATTGATATTTTTATCCTATTTTCATTTATTGAAAAGTAGGCACCGTGTGTGTGATTCGTGTGTGTGTGTGTCCCTAATATAATCTTAACGGCTGGAGCGATTTCAATGGAACTCGGTAAGTTCATAGCACTCTTCCGGACGACCCCGATCGTGCCTTTCAAATTTTGTTACGTCTCACCAATCCAACATGGCGGCTGAGCGAAATATTTCATCAGCATTCAATATCTCCGAAACTATTACCGAGAATACCCTGGAATTTTGTAAGGTGATAAAGGGAACAACTAGAAGTTTACCTAGATGACTTTTGTAAACCTGGTAACTACAAAACCAACATGGCGGCCAAGCGAAATTGCGACTTTTAAATCAACGTTTCTCGCGATTTAACCAACCAAACGCAATGAAGCTTGGTACAGTATATGTTTATAAACATTGTAATGCACTGACATCCAACTTCGTTCAATTGTTTACATAATCTCAAGATGGCGGCTGTGCGAATTATTTCACCGGCATTCTATATCTCTGAAACTATTAGCGGTATCACCCTGAAATTTTGTACGGAGATAAAGAGCACTACTGGATGTTCATTTATGAGGCTTTCAAAAATCGGTTGACTACAAAACGAACAAGGCGGTCACGCGAAGTTGAAAGTTTTAAATCGATTTTTCTCTCGATTTAATGATCCAAACACAATGAAACATGGCACAGCAAATGTTTATACACATTGTAATGTACTAGTATTTAATTCAGTTAAATTGTTTACATTACCTCAAGATGGCGGCTGTGCAAATTTTAAAATTAAGTTTTTATTTCTTGTCCCGTAATCATGCAATCGAAGTGAAAGTTTGAATAATGAACCTACGCAATAATTTGCCTTTAATGGTACGTGACTCTATGGTCTATACATATAACAATCCAACATGGCGACCATCCGAAATATTTAGACGGTTCTCAATATCTACGGATCTATTACAGCAATCAAACTGATTGTTTAATGTTCATATGGGCTATGAAGGTAAGTTCACCTATAGGACTTTCAATAACCTGGCGATCACAAATCCAACATGGCGGTGACGCGAAGTAAAAATATTCACATGGACATTTCTCACAATATAACCATCCGAGTGCAGTGAAACTTGGTAGAGTAAATCCTTATACAAATGTTTCTATAACCACAAGATGGCAGCTGTGTGAAATTTTAAAATCTCGTTTTTACTTCTTGTGTCCTAATCATGCGATTGAAGTTTGAATGCTACACGTACACAATAATCTTCATGTAACAGTACATAACTCTATGACCTACATATATTAAAATCCAACACGGCGACTATCCGAAATATTTAGTCGGTTCTCAATATCTACGAATCTATCACAGCAATCAAACTGAAATTTTGTATGTTGATAGTGGCAATTAACATAAGTAGGATATATGAAAATAGGCTTTAGTTCTTCAGGGAACTGCGTGTTAAGATAACAGTTTAACATGAGTGAGGAGGACATAGTTGTTGTTCGAATTCCTCTTTCATAGGAATTATCCACAGATACAAGTTTATCTATTTTATTTTAATTTTATTTCTATGTTCGTTTTTTAATTCATGTCAGGTACATTTTATGTGGTGTCCATTGTGGAATAAATTTGCAAGCACTGTTTTAGTATGCTTGTCCGTTTTATAGAAACTGATAATCTTTTCATTTGGTAATCGACATGCGAGAGTACTACTAGTTAGATGCTGGCGCCCACTTAAATTTTAAGACCGTTCACCCGCGAGATCCAGGATTCTCGTCCTACCAACTTTTTATCATGAGGATCTTGTATGTAACTAGTTAGTAGTACTGTCGTATGACCGGTATGCACTGAGCGTTTCCTAGTTATTCACCTAGTAGTGAAGTGTTGGTTTATCTAGCTGGGTACCAACATCCCTGCAATCCTCTCCATCTCAGCGGATTATAGGTGGTGGCTATGCAGAATTCGGGTACAGTACGTTTTAAGGAAATGTCTGACATACTATGTGATATACTCTGTCAAATATAGGAAGCTGCACCTTTCTGTCGCTTCTGGTATGTGTCATGTACTGAAATTGGAATAACAACATAATGATATTATTCATAATGTTGAATTTTGGGCTTATGCCGTGTTTTATTATACTAATATTCGACGCGTTTCGAAAGAAACCATGTCTTTCATCGTCAGGAATAATCTGGAATACGACAATGTTGCTAAGAGAAAGCAACGAAGAACATATAGAAGGTGCCCAAAGATGGACGCCATTATAGCCCCATGTTAGGGACAACGGAAAGCAGCAGTGAATTACTTTCTCAGGGTTCTGATAATAGGTAGCCAGGATTCACTGAGATTGTAGCCGGTGTCGCGGTTGAAATTATCTGGGTGCTTACGTATTTCAACCGCCTCCCTGATGATTCTGGGACGATATTGCTTTATACGGGCAAGAACATCCACTCCTTGGAACATGACATCATGGCCAGGTGTTAAAGCATGATCGGCAACAGCTGATTTATCAGGTTGAATGAGCCTGATACATCTATTATGTTCCTTAATGCGAGTGCATATTGTTCTCGAAGTCTGCCCGATGTAAACCTTGCCACAAGTACAGGGAACTCTGTAGATACCCGGTTGTTGCAATTTAGGCAAACTGTCCTTAGTTGGTCGCAGGAGTTGCCTAATCTTAACAGAAGTTCCAAATACAGTCCGTATGTTGTACCGACGTAGGATTTTAGCAATACGATCCGTTGTGTTATGTATGTACGGAAGGTAAGCAGTTCCTCTTACATCTCTTTTCTCAACTGACGTCCTATTATTATTTGTTGGTTTCAGAACCGTAGACATCAAAGCCTTGCTATAACCGTTGCTCTCAAAGGTGGTTCGTAGGGTGTTAATTTCTTCTTGTAAAGAAGACACTTCACAAATCCTCCTAGCCCTGGTAGTTAGAGTTGTAAGGATACCATGTTTCTGGGCAGGGTGATGGTGAGAACTTGCGTGGAGATATCTATTGGTGTGTGTTGGCTTACGAAAAACGCTGTGTCCTAAAGATCCATCCTCTTTCTTGGTGACGAGAACATCTAAAAAAGGTATTTTGCCGTCAGATTCCTTTTCCATGGTGAAACAAATAGAAGGGTGCTGGAGATTAAGGTGATCCAGGAAATGGCTAAGATTTTCCTCACCTTCCGTCCAAACAACGAACGTGTCATCCACATAACGCCACCAGATCTTCGGTTTGAAAGGAGCCGACGACAAAGCTTTCTCTTCAAAGTTCTCCATGAAGAAATTAGCCACAACAGGAGAGAGAGGACTACCCATGGCCACACCATCAGTCTGCTCATAAAAATTCCCATTCCATAGAAAGTAGGAGGAGGTCATGCAGTGATAAAAAAGTCTTGTGATGTCTTCAGGAAAAAAGCCATTAATGAGGGACATAACACTATCAATAGGTACTCTCGTAAACAGAGACACCACGTCGAGACTCACTAGAATATCACCCGGCTGAAGTGTTATAGCTTTTAACTTTTCCACGAAGTGTGTGGAATCCTTAATGTATGAAGGCGTGTTACCCAGAAGCGGCTGAAGTAGTCTACCTAAGTATTTGGAAAGGGCATATGTAGGAGAACCAATCGTACTAACGATAGGTCTAAGAGGAACATCTTCCTTATGTATTTTAGGAAGACCATAGAGTCTCGGAGGAATAGCATTCCCTGGAAGGAGAGTCTTCGCTGCATCTGCTGGAATAGATGATTGCTTGATCAATTTGACGGTGACACTTGAGTAGCGAGTAGTAGGATCACGACTATTAATCCTATATACAGGATCTGATAACAAAGACGAGATCTTGGAATCATAATCAACCTTATCCAATACCACTGTCGCGTTACCCTTGTCAGCGGGGAGAACGATAATATCAGAATCGTCCCTTTGATCTTTAAGTGCCCGGCTTTCGCCTTGTTTTAAGTTGGTGTTAGGTGGCTTAGCGGTCGTGAGAACTCGGGAACATTCTTGCCTGGCTTCCTCGGCCTCTTCAGGTGTGAGGTGATGTACCGAGGATTCTACGGATGTAATAAGTTCTTCAATAGGAATTCTTCTAGGCGCTACAGCAAAATTGAGACCTTTAGCGAGAACTGCCTGTTCGGTATCACTTAGGGGCTTGCTGGACAAATTTACGACAACCTTGTTAGCATCAAGTCTAATGGCTTGAGATTTCTGCAACTGATATAACCTATCATATTTGGAAATATGTCTGTCCCTCACCTGATCTAGAACGCTGTTAGCTTGCACTGAAGAAATACGATCAAAGATCTTCCATAATTCCTCACTTACTAAGTTTGAGAGGCGTAGATGTAGCTGTAGTAACTCCCTCGAAATAAAATCCAACTGCTTACGAGTATGCTGTAACCTCTCTATCAATAACGCCTTGCTTGCACGACGATAGATTCTCGTTGCCTTAGGTGTTCTGAAGGAATGCTTCAACATAACAAAACTCGGTAGAATATCATGATCCCGGCATCTTAGGAGAAAAGCGAGTGAAGAGATTAGACACACCTTCTTGCGTCGTAACCTACTAAATCTAGACATCAGTCGGAAAATATCCTCCCCATAGAGGTTTCTAATATTGTCATTTAGACTTTCACGGCCCGTGTTATTATTCATAATGTTGAATTTTGGGCTTATGCCGTGTTTTATTATACTAATATTCGACGCGTTTCGAAAGAAACCATGTCTTTCATCGTCAGGAATAATCTGGAATACTACAATGTTGCTAAGAGAAAGCAACGAAGAACATATAGAAGGTGCCCAAAGATGGACGCCATTATAGCCCCATGTTAGGGACAACGGAAAGCAGCAGTGAATTACTTTCTCAGGGTTCTGATAATAGGAAGCCAGGATTCACTGAGATTGTAGCCGGTGTCGCGGTTGAAATTATCTGGGTGTTTGCGTATTTCAACCGCCTCCCTGATGATTCTGGGACGATATTGCTTTATACGGGCAAGAACATCCACTCCTTGGAACATGACATCATGGCCAGGTGTTAAAGCATGATCGGCAACAGCTGATTTATCAGGTTGAATGAGCCTGATACATATATTATGTTCCTTAATGCGAGTGCATATTGTTCTCGAAGTCTGCCCGATGTAAACCTTGCCACAAGTACAGGGAACTCTGTAGATACCCGGTTGTTGCAATTTAGGCAAACTGTCCTTAGTTGGTCGCAGGAGTTGCCTAATCTTAACAGAAGTTCCAAATACAGTCCATATGTTGTACCGACGTAGGATTTTAGCAATACGATCCGTTGTGTTATGTATGTATGGAAGGTAAGCAGTTCCTCTTACATCTCTTTTCTCAACTGACGTCTTATTATTATTTGTTGGTTTCAGAACCGTAGAAATCAAAGCCTTGCTATAACCGTTGCTCTCAAAGGCGGTTCGTAGGGTGTTAATTTCTTCTTGTAAAGAAGACACTTCACAAATCCTCCTAGCCCTGGTAGTTAGAGTTGTAAGGATACCATGTTTCTGGGCAGGGTGATGGTGAGAACTTGCGTGGAGATATCTATTGGTGTGTGTTGGCTTACGAAAAACGCTGTGTCCTAAAGATCCATCCTCTTTCTTGGTGACGAGAACATCTAAAAAAGGTATTTTGCCGTCAGATTCCTTTTCCATGGTGAAACAAATTGAAGGGTGCTGGAAATTAAGGTGATCCAGGAAATGGCTAAGATTTTCCTCACCTTCCGTCCAAACAACGAACGTGTCATCCACATAACGCCACCAGATCTTCGGTTTGAAAGGAGCCGACGACAAAGCTTTCTCTTCAAAGTTCTCCATGAAGAAATTAGCCACAACAGGAGAGAGAGGACTACCCATGGCCACACCATCAGTCTGCTCATAAAAATTCCCATTCCATAGAAAGTAGGAGGAGGTCATGCAGTGATAAAAAAGTCTTGTGATGTCTTCAGGAAAAAAGCCATTAATGAGGGACATAACACCATCAATAGGTACTCTCGTAAACAGAGACACCACGTCGAGACTCACTAGAATATCACCCGGCAGAAGTGTTATAGTTTTTAACTTTTCCACGAAGTGTGTGGAATCCTTAATGTATGAAGGCGTGTTACCCAGAAGCGGCTGAAGTAGTCTACCTAAGTATTTGGAAAGGGCATATGTAGGAGAACCAATCGTACTAACAATAGGTCTAAGAGGAACATCTTCCTTATGTATTTTAGGAAGACCATAGAGTCTCGGAGGAATAGCATCCCCTGGAAGGAGAGTCTTCGCTGCATCCGCTGGAATAGATGATTGCTTGATCAATTTGACGGTGACATTTGAGTAGCGAGTAGTAGGATCACGACTATTAATCCTATATACAGGATCTGATAACAAAGAAGAGATCTTGGAATCATAATCAACCTTATCCAATACCACGGTCGCGTTACCCTTGTCAGCGGGGAGAACGATAATATCAGAATCGTCCCTTAGATCTTTAAGTGCCCGGCTTTCGCCTTGTTTTAAGTTGGTGTTAGGTGGCTTAGCGGTCTTGAGAACTCGGGAACATTCTTGTCTGGCTTCCTCGGCCTCTTCAGGTGTGAGGTGATGTACCGAGGATTCTACGGATGTAATAAGTTCTTCAATAGGAATTCTTCTAGGCGCTACAGCAAAATTGAGACCTTTAGCGAGAACTGCCTGTTGGGTATCACTTAGGGGCTTGCTGGACAAATTTACGACAACCTTGTTAGCATCAAGTCTAATGGTTTGAGATTTCTGCAACTGATATAACCTATCATATTTGGAAATATGCCTGTCCCTCACCTGATCTAGAACGCTGTTAGCTTGCACTGAAGAAATACGATCAAAGATCTTCCATAATTCCTCACTTACTAAGTTTGAGAGGCGTAGATGTAGCTGTAGTAACTCCCTCGAAATAAAATCCAACTGCTTACGAGTATGCTGTAACCTCTCTATCAATAACGCCTTGCTTGCACGACGATAGATTCTCGTTGCCTTAGGTGTTCTGAAGGAATGCTTCAACATAACAAAACTCGGTAGAATATCATGATCCCGGCATCTTAGGAGAAAAGCGAGTGAAGAGATTAGACACACCTTCTTGCGTCGTAACCTACTAAATCTAGACATCAGTCGGAAAATATCCTCCCCATAGAGGTTTCTAATATTGTCATTTAGACTTTCACTGCCCGTGTTATTATTCATAATGTTGAATTTTGGGCTTATGCCGTGTTTTATTATACTAATATTCGACGCGTTTCGAAAGAAACCATGTCTTTCATCGTCAGGAATAATCTGGAATACGACAATGTTGCTAAGAGAAAGCAACGAAGAACATATAGAAGGTGCCCAAAGATGGACGCCATTATAGCCCCATGTTAGGGACAACGGAAAGCAGCAGTGAATTACTTTCTCAGGGTTCTGATAATAGGTAGCCAGGATTCACTGAGATTGTAGCCGGTGTCGCGGTTGAAATTATCTGGGTGTTTACGTATTTCAACCGCCTCCCTGATGATTCTGGGACGATATTGCTTCATACGGGCAAGAACACCCACTCCTTGGAACATGACATCATGGCCAGGTGTTAAAGCATGATCGGCAACAGCTGATTTATCAGGTTGAATGAGCCTGATACATCTATTATGTTCCTTAATGCGAGTGCATATTGTTCTCGATGTCTGCCCGATGTAAACCTTGCCACAAGTACAGGGAACTCTGTAGATACCCGGTTGTTGCAATTTAGGCAAACTGTCCTTAGTTGGTCGCAGGAGTTGCCTAATCTTAACAGAAGTTCCAAATACAGCCCGTATGTTGTACCGACGTAGGATTTTAGCAATACGATCCGTTGTGTTATGTATGTACGGAAGGTAAGCAGTTCCTCTTACATCTCTTTTCTCAACTGACGTCCTATTATTATTTGTTGGTTTCAGAACCGTAGAAATCAAAGCCTTGCTATAACCGTTGCTCTCAAAGGTGGTTCGTAGGGTGTTAATTTCTTCTTGTAAAGAAGACACTTCACAAATCCTCCTAGCCCTGGTAGTTAGAGTTGTAAGGATACCAGGTTTCTGGGCAGGGTGATTGTGAGAACTTGCGTGGAGAAATCTATTGGTGTGTGTTGGCTTACGAAAAACGCTGTGTCCTAAAGATTCATCCTCTTTCTTGGTGACAAGAACATCTAAAAAAGGTATCTTGCCGTCAGATTCCTTTTCCATGGTGAAACAATTAGAAGGGTGCTGGAGATTTAGGTGATCCAGGAAATGGCTAAGATTTTCCTCACCTTCCGTCCAACACACCAATAGATATCTCCACGCAAGTTCTCACCATCACCCTGCCCAGAAACATGGTATCCTTACAACTCTAACTACCAGGGCTAGGAGGATTTGTGAAGTGTCTTCTTTACAAGAAGAAATTAACACCCTACGAACCACCTTTGAGAGCAACGGTTATAGCAAGGCTTTGATTTCTACGGTTCTGAAACCAACAAATAATAATAGGACGTCAGTTGAGAAAAGAGATGTAAGAGGAACTGCTTACCTTCCGTACATACATAACACAACGGATCGTATTGCTAAAATCCTACGTCGGTACAACATACGGACTGTATTTGGAACTTCTGTTAAGATTAGGCAACTCCTGCGACCAACTAAGGACAGTTTGCCTAAATTGCAACAACCGGGTATCTACAGAGTTCCCTGTACTTGTGGCAAGGTTTACATCGGGCAGACTTCGAGAACAATATGCACTCGCATTAAGGCTCATAATAGATGAATCAGGCTCATTCAACCTGATAAATCAGCTGTTGCCGATCATGCTTTAACACCTGGCCATGATGTCATGTTCCAAGGAGTGGATGTTCTTGCCCGTATAAAGCAATATCGTCCCAGAATCATCAGGGAGGCGGTTGAAATACGTAAACACCCAGATAATTTCAACCGCGACACCGGCTACAATCTCAGTGAATCCTGGCTACCTATTATCAGAACCCTGAGAAAGTAATTCACTGCTGCTTTCCGTTGTCCCTAACATGGGGCTATAATGGCGTCCATCTTTGGGCACCTTCTATATATTCTTCGTTGCTTTCTCTTAGCAACATTGTCGTATTCCAGATTATTCCTGACGATGAAAGACATGGTTTCTTTCGAAACGCGTCGAATATTAGTATAATAAAACACGGCATAAGCCCAAAATTCAACATTATGAATAATAACACGGGCAGTGAAAGTCTAAATGACAATATTAGAAACCTCTATGGGGAGGATATTTTCCGACTGATGTCTAGATTTAGTAGGTTACGACGCAAGAAGGTGTGTCTAATCTCTTCACTCGCTTTTCTCCTAAGATGCCGGGATCATGATATTCTACCGAGTTTTGTTATGTTGAAGCATTCCTTCAGAACACCTAAGGCAACGAGAATCTATCGTCGTGCAAGCAAGGCGTTATTGATAGAGAGGTTACAGCATACTCGTAAGCAGTTGGATTTTATTTCGAGGGAGTTACTACAGCTACATCTACGCCTCTCAAACTTAGTAAGTGAGGAATTATGGAAGATCTTTGATCGTATTTCTTCAGTGCAAGCTAACAGCGTTCTAGATCAGGTGAGGGACAGACATATTTCCAAATATGATAGGTTATATCAGTTGCAGAAATCTCAAGCCATTAGACTTGATGCTAACAAGGTTGTCGTAAATTTGTCCAGCAAGCCCCTAAGTGATACCCAACAGGCAGTTCTCGCTAAAGGTCTCAATTTTGCTGTAGCGCCTAGAAGAATTCCTAATGAAGAACTTATTACATCCGCAGAATCCTCGGTACATCACCTCACACCTGAAGAGGCCGAGGAAGCCAGGCAAGAATGTTCCCGAGTTCTCAAGACCGCTAAGCCACCTAACACCAACTTAAAACAAGGCGAAAGCCGGGCACTTAAAGATCTAAGGGACGATTCTGATATTATCGTTCTCCCCGCTGACAAGGGTAACGCGACAGTGGTATTGGATAAGGTTGATTATGATTCCAAGATCTCGTCTTTGTTATCAGATCCTGTATATAGGATTAATAGTCGTGATCCTACTACTCGCTACTCAAATGTCACCGTCAAATTGATCAAGCAATCATCTATTCCAGCGGATGAAGCGAATACTCTCCTTCCAGGGGATGCTATTCCTCCGAGACTCTATGGTCTTCCTAAAATACATAAGGAAGATGTTCCTCTTAGACCTATTGTTAGTACGATTGGTTCTCCTACATATGCCCTTTCCAAATACTTAGGTAGACTACTTCAGCCGCTTCTGGGTAACACGCCTTCATACATTAAGGATTCCACACACTTCGTGGAAAAGTTAAAAGCTATAACACTTCAACCGGGTGATATTCTAGTGAGTCTCGACGTGGTGTCTCTGTTTACGAGAGTACCTATTGATGGTGTTATGTCCCTCATTAATGGCTTTTTTCCTGAAGACATCACAAGACTTTTTTATCACTGCATGACCTCCTCCTACTTTCTATGGAATGGGAATTTTTATGAGCAGACTGATGGTGTGGCCATGGGTAGTCCTCTCTCTCCTGTTGTGGCTAATTTCTTCATGGAGAACTTTGAAGAGAAAGCTTTGTCGTCGGCTCCTTTCAAACCGAAGATCTGGTGGCGTTATGTGGATGACACGTTCGTTGTTTGGACGGAAGGTGAGGAAAATCTTAGCCATTTCCTGGATCACCTTAATCTCCAGCACCCTTCTATTTGTTTCACCATGGAAAAGAAATCTGACGGCAAAATACCTTTTTTAGATGTTCTCGTCACCAAGAAAGAGGATGGATCTTTAGGACACAGCGTTTTTCGTAAGCCAACACACACCAATAGATATCTCCACGCAAATTCTCACTATCACCCTGCCCAGAAACATGGTATCCTTACAACTCTAACTACCAGGGCTAGGAGGATTTGTGAAGTGTCTTCTTTACAAGAAGAAATTAACACCCTACGAACCACCTTTGAGAGCAACGGTTATAGCAAGGCTTTGATTTCTACGGTTCTGAAACCAACAAATAATAATAGGACGTCAGTTGAGAAAAGAGATGTAAGAGGAACTGCTTACCTTCCGTACATACATAACACAACGGATCGTATTGCTAAAATCCTACGTCGGTACAACATACGGGCTGTATTTGGAACTTCTGTTAAGATTAGGCAACTCCTGCGACCAACTAAGGACAGTTTGCCTAAATTGCAACAACCGGGTATCTACAGAGTTCCCTGTACTTGTGGCAAGGTTTACATCGGGCAGACTTCGAGAACAATATGCACTCGCATTAAGGAACATAATAGATGTATCAGGCTCATTCAACCTGATAAATCAGCTGTTGCCGATCATGCTTTAACACCTGGCCATGATGTCATGTTCCAAGGAGTGGATGTTCTTGCCCGTATAAAGCAATATCGTCCCAGAATCATCAGGGAGGCGGTTGAAATACGTAAACACCCAGATAATTTCAACCGCGACACCGGCTACAATCTCAGTGAATCCTGGCTACCTATTATCAGAACCCTGAGAAAGTAATTCACTGCTGCTTTCCGTTGTCCCTAACATGGGGCTATAATGGCGTCCATCTTTGGGCACCTTCTATATGTTCTTCGTTGCTTTCTCTTAGCAACATTGTCGTATTCCGGATTATTCCTGACGATGAAAGACATGGTTTCTTTCGAAACGCGTCGAATATTAGTATAATAAAACACGGCATAAGCCCAAAATTCAACATTATGAATAATAACACGGGCCGTGAAAGTCTAAATGACAACATAATGATAGCTCAAAACTGAAGAAACAATTGGGCTACGAAATGATATGTAATTTACGAAACCGTCGCTAGGAGAGAAGTGTTTACAACAAGGGAAGACTGCGACGCGGCAGCGATCATCAGTTGTGTTAATCTTTCATGAAATAAAAGGCCTTGTTTGGACTCAGAGGCGTTTTCGACTTTTTAACACATGATGGTTCCCTTGTAATAGAACCATTCACAAGCTCTATGAGAAATTTGTACTGGAAGGAACAATATTGGAACCGAAGTAGCCTCAACCGAAGCCTGTTTGTCATATGGCAGTCGCTAACAGCAGTGTTAGTTTGAAGGAAGTTGAAAATCGAAATAGTGATCATATTGAGCATTTGCTGAATTAGGCCTATAACAATTATCCATAGTGTGTTGATGTTGATGTATGTTCCTTTGAGTTTATATTGATAATAAAGGTTTTATTCAACAAGGAAATGGAGACTAATTTCGTGAGCCACAGTGTATATAATAATAATGCGTGTTCAATGAAAAAATTCACTTACTATCAACAAGCTCTAAATACTTGACGGGATCGTCATGCGACGAACACCACCCACAGTACTTTCACCATTAATTAGGCAGTATGATAGGGCGTGACATGGATAGGGATATCCTACTAGCCAATTTACGAGTATGTTCCCAACAACATCCCTCATGCCATTAGCCAACAACAAACGTAGCTCCACGATCCTCTACTCTTCACACCTACCAATATTAATCCACTATACGAAAATTAAGCTCGCTTCATGGTGGTGACGTCATGGGAATGTCAATTTGCTTCTGAATATCCGCTGTGTAGTGCGACTGAACATGTGTGTGATCTTTTATTTCCTCATAATCTCTTATCCTCCCAGATCAGCTTCATCCACGGATTCTGCAAAAGATCATTCCTCTACCGTCGCAAGGACAGTGTCTAAGAGCTGAATGCACTTTTTCAGGAAATTCAACTGGTGATGATGATGATAATTGTTGTTTTAAGGGGCCTAACATCTATCAACTGGTGATGGTGATAGGCCGTTCGCTGAAGTGACCGCTGACTGGTGTCAAATTAAGGAAGGGTCAGGAAAGGGATTTTTGGAAGGAATTTCGCAGAGGACCTGTTGAAAGGAACTGTCCCAGCATATACTTGGTGGTGAAGATGGGAAAACGCGAAATCCATATTCAGGATGGCTGAGGTGGGATTCGAACCAACGCTGTCCCGAGGCCAGCGAGGCACGAGCTAGCCCGTTAGGGCCGGTCTCTCTTAACACCAAGCGACTTCGGTGGCGTAGTTGGTAGCATGCTGAACTTCTATTCCCAAGATCGCAGGTTCAAACCCGGCCAAAGTCGTCGGATTTATTAAGAGCGTTAAAAATCCCTCAGTATGCCTTCCTTCGGAGGGGAAGTAAAGCCGGCGGTCCCATGTCATAGATTTATGGCATGTTAAAGAACCTTCCACTAATTACACCTGTGTGAAGCTAAATTATATCGGTTAAGAATGTAAACAACGCTCTTAGGTTCCTACGTTCGTTGCCACGAAACCGACTGCGGTGGCGTCTAGTAGCTAATTTCTGAACTAGTAGTCGTTGACGGTGGTGTTTGGCGGAAAAAGTAGGGAGTATTTGAAAAATTCAAAGTCTGCAGTCCTTACATGAATTAAAAACGGATAGCACACACTAATTCAGTCATCACAATTAACACCGGTTATCAGACAGATTCTACACACACCCAAAGTACACGGGGATACATGACTGCGTTGTCGCAGCCCCTAAACTGAGGAACCAACCAACCAACCTCTCTTAAGACCGATATAAAATGTGACACCCCTCATTGGTGTCGATGATTATATGGTGATAGTTTCGCGTTTACCTAGACTTGTTTGGAGTTTAGAAGATCAATATCTTATGTTCCCAGATGCAGGTAGTTAACCTCATTCCTACGTCGTTTATGTTGAACTAAATCACCTGAGGTATGAAGATTATGTCAACCAAGGTTCTTTAATCTTAACCCAGAGCCTCCGAGCTGCCTAATGCAGTACTTGCCACCACTGATATGATCGTTTAACGGCAGAGATAGCAGGCAGAAAATGAGTTTTCAAGGTGCGAACGGCACCTTGTCAATTTTCTGTTTTATAAAGTCGAACAACACATAACGTTCAGAAGTGTGTGTATTAGGTGGAGGACACATTTCAGTCTAATATATTAGAATTAGAATATAAATGTTTGACATAAAAATTAGCATTTCAAATACAACGTCCGTAGAGAGGAAACGAAATAATATCGAATACTAGATTGTGGACCTCAATTTGGTGCAAGTAGACCACTTGAAGTATTTGAGATGTTAATTTTTCCCGTGTGGCTGTATATTGGAAAACATAATATTCTACAAAAATATTCGAATGCAGTCGAAAGAAATCAGGAACCCCTAGGTCTATGGATGTTGAATTGGCAGGTGAAAAGGTAAAGGAAGTAGGTGACTTCTGTTACTTAGGAAGCAAAATAACCAGTGAATGTCGAAGCAAAGGGGATATAAAAAGTAGGTTATCACAGGCAAGGAAAGCGTTTCTACAGAAAAGGAATCTGTTGACATCGAATATACAATGTATTAGGAAGTCAATTTTGAAAGCCTTTGTCAGGAGCGTGGCGCTCTATAGAAGTGAAACGTGGACTGCTGGAGCAGCAGAAAAGAGGAGAATTGAAGCATTTGAAATGTGGTATTACAGGAGAATGATGAAGATCAGATGGGTAGATGGGGTTACGAATGAAGAGGTACTAAGGCGAGTGGCAGAGGAGAGATGTTTCTGGCGACTGCTAATGAAGAGAAGAGATAGGTTGGTAGGACACGTTCTAAGACACCCAGGAATAGTTAACTTAGTTATAGAAGGAAGGGTCGAGGTTAAGAACAGTAGAGGTATACCAAGGTTAGAATGTTAAACAGATTGTCCCTGATGTAGGGTGTGGTAGCTATGTAGAGATGAAACGATTAACTCAGGACAGGGAAGCATGGAGAGCTGCATCAAACCAGTCGAATATTCTAAAATTACAGCTTAACTTTACTAGGATTCATTGTTACTGATATTCTTCGCGGTCACTTTTGAGCCCCAGGTTCTATTCCCTGCTGTGCCAAGAAATGTAATTCTAGTGCGAGTGCTAGAACAGGGTTCACACATTTTGATGATGCGAAACTGAGAAGTGGTAGGTTCGATTCCTACATTAGTCATCTTAGAAGATGGTTTCCGTGGTTTCTCACTTCTGTTTCAGGCGAATGCCTGGGGCATACCTAAATTAAGATCATGGCCACCTACTAAACTCTATTATTATAAACACACTAGAATAGCTATCACAATGACACAAATTATCAAGAAAGGTTCCACTCACATACAAGTACATGTGGTTGCATGACCACGATGTCACAAAGTGCCTAATGAATCAACAATAGCCACAGTATTCTTATTGTCCGGCTCTGTGGCTAAATGGTTAGCGCGCTAGGATATGGCACAAAGTGCCCTGGGTTCGATTCCCGGCCGGGCCATCAGTGATTTTAATCTCCTGAGGTTAATTCCCGTGGCTCGGGGACTGGGTGTATGTGCCGTCTTCATCATCACTTCATCCTCATTACGACGCGCAGGTCGCCCACGGGCGTCAACTAGAAAGACCTGCACTAGGCCTCTCCAGGGGGCACACGATCATTATTATTATAGTATTTTTATTCACATTAGGAATTTTCTTTTAAAATGTATTTCAGATCAGAGCCAGCCGTTCGCGCTTGGGACGATATCATGTAAAATACACCAACAAGATGGTTATGTATCAGTACAATACAATTATTAGATATTTAAAGCTAGTATATTACTATATCACGGTTTATACACATTTTATAAATTAATACTGATCGAAAGAAATCCAAGAAATGCACTCAAGTATAGCGGAGGTAATGCACAAAGTTATGAATTGGTATCTAATGCATTACGCAACTCTGATCGCAGATGAAAGTCGCTTGGTATTTAGACCAACATTGTAAAATAGGAGAGAAAGCAAGATGCTTTCAGCATATCGTACCCATAAGGCGAAGGTCAAAACTGACAAAAACGTAGAGTGAATTAATGCTGAGACAATTATATGTGAACAATAACAGAGGGAGAGGAAAAGGGTACGTTAGGAATCAATCTAGAAGGCTGTTTGTAAGAAGCTGTGTTACGTGATTTGGATGGATGGCATGAGAATACCTAGGAGAATGATGTAATCAGCTGTGGAAGATGAAACTTATCAACCTTAACTGAGCAAAGCAATTTAACTTCACCACAAGTCAATAAATCACATTGTGCTATAATGTGTTAATAATGCGCTGTTTCGAAAAAGAAAGATAAAGACATTTATTTAAGTTATTTTAAGAATCGACACACCATAAAAATTATTTTACTTGAAGCCAATAGGTATTAGGACACACCTCTCTCTTAACTCTGTCGATCTGCTGTAATCTGCTCGTCTGTCTCGGAAAATTTGTTTCAGCTGTGGAAAAGGTATTTTAACTTTGAGTAGATTGAGGAGATTGATGTTCAGGCCATTATCTTAGCAAATAGTACATTCACGCAATTTACAAAATTTGTAGGGCTTTCTGTTGATTATCCTACTTGCCAACTAAATGTTCCACCTTACAGAATTCACACCAAAACGGCCACGTTTCAATCGGCATAATAATTGAATCGATGAATGAGGTAAAGAAGAAAATTTACTAACTCCCGCTTGAGAAAACTGCAATAACTTCCAAGTTGGCAGTCAAAGTGAAAGGTCATGTTTTTCCCGAGCTCTCAGGTAGGGTGAAATGGGTTGTTCTCTGGAGTGTTATCGCGCGAGGATCGGACTGTGGTATGCGAAGGGTATTCGGGATTTTCGGTGTTTGTGTGTGCGTACGGGACCTAGTAACTTGTTGTTTTTAGCCCTAGTTATTGCAGCGTTGTTAGTTATTGGTGGAGTGGAAGTGAATCCAGGCCCTGTTACTCCAAATGTGAATCAGGCAAATGATCCAGTGGCAGCATTAAAGTGTTCGACGTGCAGTAAAACATTGAAGAACGGTGTTCAGTGTGGACTATGTGAGAAATGGTTTCACTTCGGCTGTATTAAGGTCAAGAAGGAGGATTGTGATGTCGGGAATTGGTTTTGTAAAGTATGTAATTCGCCGGACTGTTTGAGGGTGCAAATCAAAGCAAGGGATCAAATAATACTGGAACTTAGAACAAAGCTTCGTGAATCAGAGGAAACGGTGAAGGATGTGACTGAACGGCTTTCTACTGGGATCAGTGTGGAAGAGGGCGTGCAGGAGAAACTGAGGATGACGTTATCATAATGGGTGATTCTATGATACTATGGAGTGCGAATATCTCGAGGAAATCAGGTGCGAAAGTGCGGTGTTATCCGGGGATTCAAATTGACCAGCTTGCCCAACAAGTGGAAGAAGCAAATGCAGAGGACTGTGACAAAGTTAAAGTGTTGTTGCTCCATGTTGGGACGAACGATTTGAAGAAGAGGGCTACAGCTGATTACATCATGGGGGAGCTCTACGAACTAGGCAGAAAACCTAAAAGCAAGTTTAGAAATGCAAAAATTATAATGAATGGCATTGTTCGGCGGGGAGATGTTCCGTTAAGGCGAGTTAAGACTGTAAATGACCGCATGGACTGGGTTTGTGCATAACTGGGATTAGTGTACGTAGATGCTGACTGCTGGATTGGTGGTCGTGACTTCGCCCGAGACGGGCTGCATTTAAATCGACTGGGCGCTTTCAACCTAGGGAGCCTACATGACAGGGTCATCGGTTCGTACCGGCCATTGTGAGGAGGAGTAGGTCCAGAGGTTGCCAGCCGACGGGAACAGAAGGAGCTACTTCGGGATATTTGCTGAGGAGGTAAGACTCTAAGATTACTGCAGTTTAATTGTCAGAGTTTAGGAAATAAATTTATTGAATTTTGGAATCTTGTAGAGACGTATTCTCCGGACATTGTCATTGCTACTGAATCTTGGTTATATGAGGATATAAATAGTAATGAAATAATTCAAGGGACCTACGAAATGTACAGAAGGGATCGGGGGAAGCGAGGTGGAGGGCTATTTATTTGTGTGCGCAAAAATATAGGTAGTTTCTTAAAGTGGGCTGATACGGATCATGAAATGTTACATGTACAAATTTCGGATAAAGGGAATAAATTCCCTCTTCAGGTGATAGGGGCGTATAGAGCACCGAAAGATAACTTTTCGCTTCTTGACACACTGTATGATAAAACTTGTACGGGTAATGCTAAGAAAAAGAGCATAATAATTGCCGGAGATTTAAACCTCCCCAAAGTAGACTGGTCTGGTGAGTCAACTAGCTGTGGTCAAGCTCAGAGCGCTGCAAACAAATTCTTAAGGGAGGGGGGATTTTCCCATGTAGTTGACTTCCCAACCAGAGGCAATAATACCTTAGATGTTTATCTCGTAAGGCCTGTAGAGCTGTATATTAACTGTCTGAAAGTACCAGGAATTAGTGACCATTCTGGGGTTGAATTAAATATTACATACGGTGACATTACAAAATTAGACTCTGCTGTAGCAAATAAGATCATATTCCAGTATCGCAGGGCGGATCAGGGCAAATTTCAGGGGTATTTGAATGAGCTATTTGTAGGATGGGCATCGGAAGGAAATCACATTAATATCCTGTGGACTAACTTTTTGAAAATTTTAAATAGCGCTATTGATAAATTTGTTCCATTTAAATTACTGAAACAAAACCCAGATCCTGAGTATTACACACGGGAAATCAGGAGTCTTAAACGGAAAATTAGGAAATTATACAATAAAAGATATGATAGTGACAAGTATATGTTGAAATTAACGTCCTTATCAAGAGAGCTCGTCTTAAAAAAGAGGGCTGCTCATGACAATTATATGCAAGGTTTACTTGGTTCGGGAGGTGATGGGTGGAAAACAAATTACAGTTATGTTAGGAGAAGAAAGGGAAATTCAAATAATTTGTCGATGATAATGTCCGGTGACGGTAAATTAATTACTGAGAAGCAGGCCATTGCTAATGAATTAAATGTATTTTATGGTAGTGTGTTCAATAAATCTAATAGCTGTGTGTTGGACCTTAACGGTGAATCAGGGGCTCCACTTCTCCAAATAAACCAGTCAGCAATTGTAAAGCTAATACAAAAATTACGTTACAATATATCGAAGGGTCCTGATAATATTGTTAGTGAAGTACTTAAACTAGGAGGTAGGGCCGTGGCACGATACTTAGAGGTGATGTTTAATGTATCCATAAACAATGCGCAAATCCCGGATGACTGGAAAAGAGCTACTGTAGTCCCAATATTTAAGGGAGGGAGCAGACTTGAATTGGGCAACTACAGGCCGGTTAGTCTTACGTCCATCGTTTGTAAACAGATGGGGCATCTCATTTGCGACTACTTGAGGGAACAGTGGGAAACATTATCATGGTTTAATGATAGGCAACATGGATTTCGGAAAGGATACTCATGCGAGAGTCAGATACTATCACTTTTTCAAGATATTAGCGAATCGTTAGACGATGGAGTTTCAGTCGACGCCGTAGTTATAGATTTTGCGAAGGCATTTGATGTCGTGCCGAATGACACGCTACTCCATAAATTAGTTTCGACGAAGATTGATAGAAGAGTAATTTTATGGATCCAAGAATTTTTGACGGGTCGTTCCCAGAAAGTGAAAGTTGAAGGCCGATTCTCGGATGAAATCACCGTAACGTCGGGTATCCCTCAGGGCAGCGTAATAGGAACTTTGTTATTTTTGGCGTTTATAAATGACTTACCAAATGGGATTTGCAGTGACTGTCGATTGTTTGCGGATGATTGTGTAATATATCGAAATATACATGACTCACAAGACAATGCAGTACTTCAAGATGACCTGAACCTGGTCCATAAGTGGGCGATTGAAAATAAAATGAAAATAAACACAAGAAACTGTAGTCTAATAAAAATAGGGAAAGTGCGAAGGCAAGATATTCAATATAACATTGGCTCGGAAATACTTGTAGAAGAAGATTCTTGCAAATATTTGGGCGTTCACGTAAGAAATGATATGAAATGGGGTAGTCATATAGGATGTGTAGTTTCTAAAGCTTACAAATCCCTGCACTTTGTAATGAGGGTCATAAAATGAAGTAGTACCTCTGCTAAGGAATTAGGATATTTGTCACTTGTAAGACCTATTCTGGAACACGCCTCGGCGGTTTGGGATCCATATCAAGTAGGGCTCATAAATGAGTTGGAAATGGTACAAAGAAAGGCCGCTAGATTTGTGCTCAGTGACTTTAATCCCAGGAGAAGTGTGAGCCGTATGTTAAAGAAACTTGGGTGGGAATCACTTGTGGCTAGGAGGATGAAATCTAGACTCTGCGCTATGTAAAACACGTATACAAATCAACCAGCATGGGGTGAGCTTAGCAAACGTATGGAAAAGCCTACTTACATGGGTAGGAGCGATCATCCTTTCAACGTTAAGGGCCGACCACAGCGAAAAAATTATTGTAAATATTCCTTCGTAAACCGTGCCATTGATAATTGGAACTCTCTACCTGCCGCAGTCTTAGAGCCTTTTCTCAAACATATAGGTGTGTTTAAGAAAAGACTGACTATTTGTGTAAATACTCCAGTTTAATTGTTAGTGAATTGTTATGTACAGTTATTTATTTGTTATGTATATCTAATTTTCCACCGGGGGACACACCCCCAATTGCAAATAAACGAATGAATGAATGAATGAATGAATGAATGAAACTAAATAACTTTTAAACTGTCATTTCTACAGATTTGTGATTCATTACAAGGTTGCTCTGCTACACACCATCGATATTAAACAGCCAGATTATTATTTATCGTGTCAGAAGTACAAAGTAAACATAGACAAATTAAACAAGAGAAATATTATACACTGGTTGACAAATAATTTGTCACAAGTGCATTTGAAGTTGCTCTCATTAAGTCTTTAATGGTGCAAGTGTTTGGAGAAGCAGGCCACAGTAGAAGATGATCATTAGTCTGCTTAGTGCCACACTCGCAGTAAACTGATTCCACAGGAAGGCCCCATTTCTGCTGGTTAGGTTTGCATCCCGTGGTACTGGAGCGTAGCCGATTAAGAGCCTTCCATGTTGTCCACTTAACAGCCAGATAGAATGCATTTATATGGTGTACTGGACACTATTTGTCATGTGAATCTTAGGACATTTTTCTTTTTCATTCGACGATTCAATGATATATGAAACATGTAATTTCATAGTTAAAGTATGATATTCTGAATCTGTTGTGGCGAATGTTATACCAGCGTAATATAATTTACTTAATCTTTAATCAGCTACACATCTATATAGAAGGCCCAATCAGAAAGAATGACCCCGAATGCTCCTTAGGACTTGCTCACCTGATGAGTTAAAGCTGAGCAATTCCCTGCCAAGCAGGAGGCCATGGCCCTTATGGGATTTGTAAGGCTATTTATTTATTTATTTATTTACTAGCAGAAGTACCCGTTCTTCGAACGGTGTTCGTAGTTAACACCAGACATTATCAATTGAGCTACTGTGCAATGGTTAGTGGTTTGTCATTCCATCAAGTTTATCAGAACGAAGTTTGTTTATTGGGAATATCACATACACTGTTAATTTAAGGCCCTTAAAATGTAGTTTTCGGAGACCCTTTATAGATTCCCGAATTATCTGTCTCACATTGAGAAGCGCAACATATGCTTTGGTCGTCCTTGTAGGATAATTTTTATATTTCGCATATTTTAGCATATATTGAGAAGTTTTTCTCTATATCCACCCTTCTACTGTATGAAAAGTACGGTGAAGAGTTTTATAAATGATTGGTGTATTGACTCTCATGGTTACCATACCTAATTTTAAGATGCACCAAGCATCCGAACACGAGATATAGGCGTACATAAAGATACACAGAAAGACAGACAGACAATTCTATTGTCTACAACATATTACCCAGATATCCAAATATGGGTATATCTACCACACAGTATCAAATAAAATCATCCTTATGATGAACCCGTATGTCGACAAAAAAAATTAGTTAAAATGTGCTCTCAGACTAAATTCACCTAACGTGTACTTCCTGACGTGAAATACAATTGATAGCCTTGTAGACGAAACGCAATACACGTCACATAAAAACTGACCCTCTACGTTGTGCTAGGAGTCCATACACAGGAAGACCCCTTTTCATAAACTATAAAGGCTTGTGGTGCATGAAAATTCTGATTCTCTAGAATCAAATTGCCCAAATTCCTAAAAGCCGCAAAAAATGCTAGTTCAATTCAGGAATTTTTGAAAATAATGTTGCTGTTTGGAGATATAATAAACCTTCTGTACTATATGTCGAACGTGAAAATTGCATGAAAAAATTCTAGGTTACCCCTTCACCCACTTAATTGCATTGATGAATTATACGGTCTACGTTAGTTCCGTGATAACCTTATAGCCATTTGCAAACTTTCACAGAAATGTAATGAATGGAGTGTCATTGCTTCTTACAGAAATAGATGGAAAGTTTTATGCCACCCCATGAGATAATGTTCTCATGGTTACTGATTTGCATTCCTTCGTTAGTTTGTTAAATTAAATTAAATTAGTTTTCTGGGAATATTTCACAAACTGTTGGATTTAGAGCCTTATAATGTAGTTTTCGAGGACCCTTTAGGGCCCCCGAGTTTTGTTGTTGGCACCGAGGGGCTTTGTCTCGTCGTTGTACGCCATAATATAATACTAATAATAATATAATATAGGGAGAAATTATAAACCTATTTTTTATTATTTTTTATTCAGCCAATGGCCATGTACTTTTCTTTTCAGGACGGGTCAGGGAAGGGATATTATCAGAGAAAGAAGCATTCACATCGCGCTTGCAAAATGGAAATGGCCTACCATTTAACTAAGGACATCTATATGAAAAGGTCAATATCCTTCAACGCAAAACTAAAACATTACTGCAGTGTCATCCGTCCGGAAGTCTTGCATGCTTCTGAATGCCTCACGATGAACAAAAAAGGCTTGGTCGAGAAACTGGAGGCCAAAGAAAGAAAAATTTTGAGAAAGTTATTGGGTTCCATCAAAGACAATGGGGAATACAGAAAACGGCATAACCATGACCTATATACTCATGTGGAGAAGATAAGCAAGGTCATCCGGAAGAGAAGGTTACCATTTGTTGGGCATGTGAAACAAATGAGCCCAGCGAGACTGACCAACCGCAACATAACTTACTTTCAGGAGAGGAAAACAAAATGAGCCTGGTTCATTGAACTGGATAAAGATCTGAAAGAAGTGGGGATTACACCAACAGACATTCAGGAGTGCGTCCCACTCAAAGGGAAACTTCAAGCTTGTAAAGGTTTCCAAGAAAAACCGAAGCTGAAAACGGGAAAGATATGGACCCAGGAACGGAAGGAAGTCCACCGAGAACGAATGCGGGCGTACAGGGCAAACATCAAAGCCAGTAGGAGACGGTTGGAATGACGCGGTCCATAGATGGCCTATACGAAATGAATGAATGAATGAATGAATAATATGGGGATAGGAATATAATAGACCTGCCGTACCACACCCGCAGGTGTAAATCGCGTGAAAAAATTCTAGAGTACACCTTGATCCCCTTAAGCGCGTTAAACGTATTGATGAATATTACGGCTTTGGTTCCGTGATAACCTTCTAGCCGTTTGCAAACTTTCACACTAATGTAATTAATGGAATTGCATTGCGTCTTACAGCAATAGATGGGACCTCTGAGAATCCGTTGACATGGTTACTGGCTTGCATTCGTTCATTAGTTTATTAAATTAAATTAGTTTTCTGGGAATATCTAAAAAACGGTTGGTCTTCGGTACTTAAAATGTGGTTTTCGGGGACCCGAGTTTTGTCTCTCACATTGAGGGGCTGAAAATGAGTTTTGTCTCGTCCTTCTACGCCTATTTCAGCATGTATTTTAAGGGGGTAGGCCCCCTTTTATGAGAGGTACGGAGAAGAGTTACATCAATGATTGGTGTCGTGCCTCTGATGGATATCTGTACCAAATTTTACGTTGATACAACAAGCCGTTCTCGAGTTATAAGGGAACAAATTTGTCCACAGACAAACAAACAAACAGACAGACAAACAAAAAAATTATTTTCGCGCGCATCCATCACAAAACAGTCTAAAACGTGTAAACATCTCAAATTTCCGTAGAAATTCAGAGATAAACACACAAATTTTCATTTTTATATCTAGAGAGATGTACTGCACCGCTCGGTGTTGACCGTGTTTTATTGCACAGATTCTGGTTTTACTCGCTAACCGTTGGAGATATACGAAAAGTGATAAGGACCTTACGGATAGAAAATTAAATGTTAAAGCTCATGTATACCATCAAAAGTTTGCTATTTCTTAGCGTTCTCTTTTTATTTGAAAAGGAAATATGAAATTTTGAAACCAAAGGGTGTAGTGACGTCACAAATGTCGTGTTTACTCGCTAACTGTTGGAGATACACGAAAAGTGATAAGGACCTTTCGGATAGGAAATTAAATTTCAAAGCTCGCATGTCCCATCGAAAGTTTGCTATTTTCTACCGTTCTCTTTATATTTGATATGGAAATATGAAATTTTGAAACCAAAGGTTCTAATGACGTCACTAAAATAGTCGCCATTTTTTAATAGTACAAAATTTCGAAATCAAAAGTATCCTATATGTAAACCTGGTAAATCAGCTACATCCATGCAAAATTTCATTTAAATCGGACCAGTGGTTCTTGAGTTATTGAGTAACCGACAGACAGACAGACAGACAGAAAGACAGACACACACCATCTCATTTTTATATATTAGTATGATCTATTTATTTTATTCTGCATCAATATTAATATGAATTTGCATAATGGTGCTCATCTCTACTGATAAGAGTGCCACAAGACTCTTTTGCATGCGCTGTTGCTCTAAACAATTCTACCATGCAGTTCTAGGAAGTTTATGGGCATTTTGTACATCTGTTAAACATCTCGAGCTCTACATCCGATTAATATTGTAGTATATGTAGATATGTTATCATCATTGGCTCTTAATATGCCCTTCAAATACGTTCTCCTTTTAATTTTCGTGAGTTTATAAACGTTTCCAAATAAAACAAAAGTTTGGTGCTTTTCAGTCGGTCAACACGAATGTACCCAAACGAGTTGGGTTATACCCTAATCCTAAAAATATTATTAATCTCATGTAATTTTTTTCAGGATTAGGGTATAACCCAACTCGTTTGGGTACATTCGTGTTGACCGACGGAAAAGCACCAAACTTTTGTTTACTAAGGCAACACTGAAAAATGGCTTCAAACCCCATAATGTCTCCAAATACTAAGCATAATATATGTTTTCGCAACTTTTTAAACTGGCTTGATAGAATTCACTTTTAAGATATAAGCTGTTAAAAGCCTTATATACTGAAGACATGCTATTGAGCTTAACTCTCTGTTGCCCGTCGGACAAATGATGTAAGAATTCTCTTTGATCTTTAACACAGAAGCTGAAGTGGTCGTTGGCCTGAAGAGTTTAGATCCTTACTCAAACTTACCCAAGATAACCACATTGCCCTGGAGATCTTGTGGGGAAATTGAGAGAAGCGGTCTTATTAATTAGAATCAAAACAGCTTTGATAGTCTACTCAAGGTGTATTATCGTACTTCCCACCTGTTTGCAGCATGGCTTTGTGTACCTCTCTCCCGATTCTATCATGATAATAATAATAATAATAATAATAATAATAATGATAATTCCATCTATGAAGGGTGTTCAAATGATACCCAGTCAAGGATCCTGGACTCCAGAATAGGACAAAATTAAGTAAGCCCAATAATAATAATAATAATAATAATAATAATAATAATAATAATAATATCGTATAGCCTCGGGTGCCGTGTGCAAGCTTTGTTGTATGACACCCAAAGGGTAGCTTGCATGTCGAATTTCGTTGTTCCTTGAAGCACTATGAAAGTCGACGAGGTTAGATATCTATGCTCCTTGAACACTATAGCGCTTTCTAGTAGAGAAATGAAGAACTTTGTGTTGACAGAAACTCCCGAGATTAATTTTGCCATTATGAACACGGCCTACTGAATTCAAATGGGTTCTTTGACATGCCAACATCGTATGACATGGTGTCGTAATTTTTGCCGCCTTTCAAAAATTACTTACCACGGCCAGGAGTGAACCTGCAAGCTTGGGGTTAGTAGACCGACACGTTAACCACTCACCCGCCGTGGCAAGCCCAATGAATGAGTAGTATGTATTTTAAGACATAACTGATGACATTTGTTCAAAAATCATCCATGGCATTGAGGCAGTCATCCCATTCTTAGGGTAGGTGGCAAATGCTGTCCGTGACGAATGACTTCGTTTGCTGGTGGAACTAATCCATAACTGCTTCCTGTACATCCACGTCAGAGTTAATGCTTTGTCCCTATAGGGATTGGCTGCACACTTCTGAGCTGAACTGAGCTGACCCACGCAAGCGAAGTCGGCGAAATTGACTTCGATGCGTATTAATTTTAGCCTGTCCGCCCGAGGGCATTTAGAGCTCTAACAAAGGGAATTCAACCTACTGCAATTGCGTGAGGGGGGGGGGGGGGATTGGGGATTACCTGTTATCTAGTCGGTCAGAATATGACCTAGTGTATTGAAACACAAGAAATAAAGAAATTAGAAAGAGCTAGTAGAGGTGGAGGTTTCTTGGAGAAGAAAATCAGGAAAGTAAAAGATAGTCTAAGAGTTAAATTTCAAAGAAAAAAGTAATAGGTGTGCTATAGTAGCGGCACGGTAAGGGAAATTATTCAATAATAATGCGGGGGCGCTTGTGGTGGCTCCCCCTAGCTTGGTAACCACCCAATCTGTTTATGAGAGGATTTGTACTGAGTGTAGCTGTGCGGTAGAGTCTAACTGCCTGCTTGTGTATCCTCTGACGGATGGTCGAGAGTTTGTAGTCTGTGTGCAAACTGATATATCAGGGGGCACCTGATATTGTGCGCAGTGGCCGGTTTTGGACAACCTGAAGTTTATTGATGGTAGAGGGGGCTGCATAACCTCAAACAGGGCTGGCATATTCCATGACAGGACGCACAATTGTGCTGTATGTAAGGAGCTTACTAAATGGATCCAGTGCACTCTGGGACTTTATTAAAGGCCAGAGCTTCGCTTGAATTGCTTTCGCTTGATTAGAGCACAGTGTGTGACCTCTTGAGCGAAAGTAAGGCCTCGATCAAGTGTGATTCGCAGATACTTAATAGTTGGCTGCCACCTGAATACTTCGCCAAAGATGGTAAATCCTGACTTCGATGTGTTTGCGCTTTTTAGTAAACAGCGTGGCAGAACATTTCCTGACGTTAATCTTAATTCTCCAATCCCTTAGCAAGGGTTCTAAGGTGTCTAATGCGACTTGGAGGTTGGATTCAACTCTATGCCCTCTCCAAGAGGCGGTGGAGATGGAAGTGTCACCTGCATATAAGTGGAGACTGGTAGCGTTGGTTTTGGGGATATCAGAAATATAGACATTAAAGAGGGCGGGGGCTAAAACGCTACCTTGCGGTACACCGGCTTTGATCTCCTAAGGGAGGATTGGGCGTCATCCACTTGGACATAGAATTGGCTTTTCCTATGATAGGAACTAATATTTATTGAACTAAACACAATGTGTACATAGTTATTCTTTAGAAAACGTCATTTACATCAGTCCTTTCCGTAATGAGAGATTGGCAGAGTTCCTTGGGCACATTCGAACAGATGATCTTGTGGGCAGGCTTGGTGGCAGAGTTCGCAGTCACATTCATTGTGGGCGTTGTGCAAACCTTTCCTGCTGCAGATTCGATGGTGAAATCCATGTGTTGCCCCTCTTGTGTAAAGGTGGCGGAGTTCGTAATCGGCTGTTTTCCATTCTTCCTCTTTCATGAACTTAGGTAAGTGACCTGGGAACCCTTTGTGCTTCATTTTGTACAGCAGACCGCTATGCCAAACTTTATCAAAAGCACGACTGATATCCAAGAATCAGACTCCTGTCATATGTCGTTCGTTGAAAGCGCGCGTGATGATTCCTACTAGCCTGAGTAATTGTTGAACCGTGGAATGGACCATGCGAAAACCAAACTGCTCGTCATTAATGATGCCATTAATATATAAGTTGAGCCTGGAAAGCAGGGTCATCTAAAACGTTTTGAGGAAAAGTGCCGTTGGTATGATAACTTTGGCTACTTTCCAGGCTTTGGGAAAATATCCGTAACGGTATACGGCGTTAAAGATTTTTGTGAGACAAGTTAGAGCATTCTTACTGAGATTCTTAAGGTATGAAGTAGAGATCTCATCAGGGCCGAAGGCCTTGCGAGTCTTCAACTTCTTAATGGGGCTGAGCAGTTCGGATGGTGAAACAAATTTACAGCCCTGGGGGAGCTCTCCCCGGAATCCACCACGAAGATCATGACGGACCTCGTCTATGAAGTCATTGTCACAAGGTTCCAGATTGGGTTCGCAGACTCGTTCTAAAGTATCCGCCAGGGCGTTAGCTTTGTCAATATTGGTGAAGACCATTCCACGTACCCAGTGTAATGATGGAATGCCAGTTCTTTTCTTGAGCAGCTTCTTGGCCATACCGTACATGGATCTGGAATTTCCAGCCATATTTTCTAGCTTTGTTTGCCATTCCTTATTACGGAGAGCGATCATCGCAGAATGAATCTGTCTCTTGAGACGGTATCACTCCTGCTTAAGGCGAAGATCACGAGTGATTTGCCACCACCACCTGACCATGTTCTTCGACTTGATCAGAGCCTGCAACGTGGGAGGGTTCGAAAAGGGCGTGTGTATCTTATGTTTGGGACCGATCGAATGCTGAGATTGCCAGCAACATGCATCACGAAAAACCTATGTTGGAAATTACATTCCAATGTTTCTCCTAATCTTAAGACATAACATAACAACCCCCGCATATAATACAACTCGACAAATAAGTAGTTTGAATGTTCAGTGCAAAATATTATTTTTGCGCAACGTAGTTTGTGTCTAAACTAAAAGGATAATCATGAGTAATTCCAGCTCATTTATTACATGGTGAGTATTGTGTGAAGTTTTGAAGCCATTTTTCAGGTTGCCTGTAATAGCTATAAATGTATACTTTTCAGTCGGTCTACACGCTTTTGCCCTATTAGAATAGGCTGTGTAACTTTATATATAACACACTTTCCTGAAGAAATTGCATGTACTGGATTAATTCTATTCACTGATGAAGGGTAAACACGTAACCTTGTTACATGTTTTAGAACAGAGACCTCATAACTCTGTTGATATGGTGTATTCAAACAAATGCACCATGGAAGCAGCATACTCTCAGATACGATCACTTTATTTCTTTACCAGAGTGAAAGTAGTACTAACAACTTATGGATAATAGAATTTATTATAAGATCTTATTTCAATTAATTTAGCACAGCATAGGTGCACAAAACCTAACTATTTGTTCTTCTACATTTGTAGGTTTTACTGATTAATTGTGTTTACATTTGTAGATTGTTTTGGGGTTCGTCACTGAAGTGTTTAATAGTAACTAGTAGAAACCCGTCAAAACTTGACAGTCATTTGGAAAATATTTACTGAAAGATTCTCTTATATGCATTTTTTGAACGATTACCTTTTGACACTGTTGCAACTTTAAGGGCGTTGAAAAATCGACTTCGCAACATATAACTGGCCATGACTGAAACCTCGATGAGGCAAATAGAGATCTACACGTTCAAGAGTTTCCGTTGAGCTTTATTGATTGTGATGACGTACGCCAAGCGAATTGGAAATTGGAAAATTAAAGTGTTTTATCTGAAGATGTTAAATGAAGTCGAAGCTCTCTGCCCATTAAGTACCTCCACATATACTTACTCTAAAATTTTGAGCCAGAGATCAACAACAATATTTACCACCTTTTTAATTCTCATAAACAAAGATCTCAGTAAGACGCGGCGGGATCTGCCATTGTGCGCAAGCGCGGGAGCGACAAATATTAATTTTTTCTTTAATAATTTTAAAAATATACCCTAATATATATTTTCCTTTTAAATACACTCTGCAAATCTACAGGCCAAGAGCTCTTGTTAGAATGCATTACGAAGTCAATCGGTTAAGACGTTTTCCCAATCTCGAGGTAACAAAAATCACCTTAGTGTTTTAAATATATAGATAACCATTTGACTTGAAATACCAAAACACATTCAGAGACAATTAACGTATATCAACTCTGCAACTCACTTGTAGACACTTACTTATACGAGTGCTTATACTTCTATTCTGGGGACTTAATGCTTTACGTATTTCTCTTCAGTATTATACAAGCCTTCGTGGATCAGTTTGGAGAAGAAAGGATGACCGTTTATGAATAGATTTGTGATTTTTCAGCCTAGCAGACTTGTAGATATTAAAAGAAATCTTTTTAAGAGGGCTTAACATATCAGTTTTTTACAGCTGTATTAACCGTACCGTTTTAGATTCTGTCGATCCTATGAGCGTTGGTGTCTGAGGACCCTTTTTCCGTTCAATTGATAATTCATCTGCCCAAACGGAAATAACATCATATTCCCATTCGGAAATATTCATAACCTATTTGGATTGTCAAGGTAAGGTTTTTGTTTTATGGAAGGGAGCTTGACTTCCGTAGCACATTGGCATCGCTCGTGACGTCAATACTACTTGTATTTTGTGTCTTGCGATGGCCTTCTCAGTATGTGCTAGCCACGCGTATTGGTGAGGTGTGTGTGTACCAACTGACGAGCCCAACGGCACACTGGGGCGAAACGCTAGCATTTTATGTTTGAGTTAGCCAGACTAATTTTATCATGTTAATTGATAACTCGTCATACGAGCCAAAAAGTGCTCACGAGCACAAACTCCATTCTTCAAGTCAAATTTTGTTGCATGAACCGGAATAATAGTGTTTTCATTACAAGCTTCGACAGTCCGAAATTTTGACATTTTGTGAAATAGTAGGCCTATTTAAAAAAAAGTATAGTTAACATAATTTAACATACCTGTTTTATGAGTAACACGAAAGATGCTGACTCGACTCCATTGTCCACACTAAATGTATTTGTCTGTATGAGTCATTCAAGCAGTTGCAACATGCCTGGTGAGCGGTGAATCCCTAGATATTTCAACTCTTCAGAGGGAGAGAGATATCAAAAATAAAAAAGAGAGGCGAATGCTTGAATTATTATTATTATTATTATTATTATTATTATTATTATTATATTCAATTTAATGGTAATCGGGTACTTGGTATGCCGTGAAGGTTTTGCTCGCAGTTTAAAAACGGCCGAGAACGCCTGCATCAATGTGTGAATTTGTTCTCAAGTTTGCTAAGACTATATTTATAGAGTAACTGGGAGATCATAAGAAGTCTTACATTTGTATCACATTTGTAAACATGTAGATATATTATGAAGACTTCCCGGAGTCGCTTCTTTTTTATTTTAAATGGAATGACGCAAATGGCAGTGGTGAGTTATGGAGCTTCGGATATGAAAGACTCATAAAAAAAGGTTGAGTGTTTCCTCTCTACACAGTTTCATTTGTCTTCTTTTCGTACACATTTGCTTTCATAATATTAGGAATTTCACGAAAAAGCATCTCTGAAATACTGTGTATGGTACCGGATGATTTAAAAGTAGAAACAGCCAAATTCATAGAATAAAGATTCATATTCCTACATCTAATTTGTACAACCTGTGTTGACAACGGAGGATTATTAGGAAATCAATAATATGGAGCATTAAACCACTAATCATTGTTGATGTTCTTTGTAAACAGAAGAATGGCGACATGCGTTGCCAACGGCCGATTAATAGAAACCAATAATACAGAGCATACCTCCTATCTTCGTTGGAGTTCTATGTGAGCAATGAAGACTGCACGCAAACAGTTGAGATAAGAGCTCAGCGATAACAGAATTGGTACAATGTTATTGAAATACAGCACTATAATTGGCTGATTTCAATCTAATTCTTACACGATATTGGTCAAAATCTAAAGAGTAACGTGTAACTGGATCAGTAAGTGGAGCATGTAATGTGACCAAATACTTAAAGTAAGGACCATCGTAACATTAATTCCATTATAGAGAACTAGCTGAAGTACCCGTGCTTCGCTACGCGTCATAAATAAATTAAAATGTGAAGGTGACAGTTAAAGCAGGTGATAGGCGAGGTGATGCGCAGAGGGAGATTAAGGATGGAACATTTTGTCCAACTACACCACTCGGCGTTGACCGTGTTTTATAGCACAAATTTAGGTTTTACTCGCTGACCGTCGGAGATACCTTTCGGATAGAAAATGTAATTTTAAACCCCGTATATGCCATCAAAAGTTTACTATTTCTTAGCGTTCTCTTTTTATTTGAAATGGAAATATGAAAGTTTGAAACCAAAGGGTGTAGTGACGTAACTAAAATGGTCGCCATATTTAAATAGCGCAAAGTATTGAAATCAAAAGTAACCTATATGTTAACCAGGTAAATCAGCTATTTCCATGTAAAATTCATGTAAATCGGACCAGTGGTACTTGCGTGATTGAGTAACACACAGACACACACCATCTCATTTTTGGCCTCGCTTCGCTCGCGTCATAGTCGTGTCATATTGTTATTCAATGATATGCAGGTTTAACCCCGTTAACACCCCTTTAGAACCTGAATATCCAAAAATCCCTCCTTAGTAGGCGTTTTCGTCACACAGAAAACATATCCCCAAAATATCATTCTTCTAACTTTAATAGTTTTGGTTGGTCGATGAGAGTGAACATCCAAAAATCCTTCCTTAGTCGACGTTTCTCATCAAGAATTTCACCCCTCCCCATAGGCCCCTTTAATTGGATTTATGAAAAAACTGTCGAAAACTTTATTTTGTTTTATTGTTGTTGTTTGAGTCATCAGTCTTTTGACTGGTTTGATGCAGCTCTCCATGCGTCCCTGTCCTGAGCTAATCGTTTCATCTCTATATAGCTACCACACCCTACATCCGAGGCAATCTGTTTAACATATTCTAACCTTGGTCTACCCCTACAGTTCTTGTCCTCGACCCTTCCTTCCATAACTAAGCTTGCTATTCCTGGGTGTCTTAGTATGTGTCCTACCAACCTATCTCTTCTCTTCATTAGCAGTCGCCAGAAACATCTCTCCTCTCCCACTCGCCTTAATACCTCTTCGTTTGTAACCCTATCTACCCATCTGATCTTCATCATTCTCCTGTAACACCACATTTCAAATGCCTCAATTCTCCTCTTTTCTGCTGCACCAATAGTCCAAGTTTCACTTCCATAGAGCGCCACGCTCCAGACAAAGGCTTTCAAAAATGACTTCCTAATACCTAAATCTATATTCGATGTCAACAGATTCCTTTTTTTGTAGAAAGGCTTTCCTTGCCTGAGCCAACCTACTTTTTATATCCTCTTTGCTTCGTCCATCACTGGTTATTCTGCTTCCTAAGTAACAGAAGTCTCCTACTTCCTTCAGCTTTTCACCTGCCAATTTGATCTCCATAGATGTTTCTGATTTATTTCGGCTGCATTCCAGTATTTTTGTTTTACATTTATTAATTTTCATCATGAAGTCCTTCCGTAAGACGGAATCCATACCATTCAAAAACTCATTCAAATCCTCAGGCTTGTGGGCCAAGATGACGATGTCATCAACAAATCTCAGAGTTGAAATTATTTCTCCTTGAATCTTCACTCCCACTTTAAATTTTTCTCCAATTTCCTTCATTGCTTGTTCAATGTAAAGATTGAAAAGTATGGGTGATAAGTTTCAGCCTTGCCTTACACCTTTCTGAATACCAGCTTCTCTCTCATATCCTTCAGCTCGAATGACAGCTGTCTAGTTTCTGTATAGATTGTATATCACCCTCCTATCCCTGTACTTTATTCCAATTGATTTCAAATTGTCAAACAATTTAGTCCAATCAACGTTATCAAAAGCCTTTTCTAAGTCTACAAATGCCATGAACGTTCTCTTATCTTTCCTTATTCTACCTTCCAAAATCAGCCTAAGACTTAGTACAGCTTCCCTTGTTCCTACATTTCTCCTGAAACCAAACTGGTCTTCACCCAACTCCGTTTCGATCTGGCTTTCAATCCTCTTGTAAATTATTCTAGACAGGATCATTGAAGCATGAGTAATCAAGCTGATTGTACGGTAATCTTCACATCTGTCAGCTCCCACTTTCTTTGGTATAGGGATGATAACATTCTTCTTGAAATCAGGGGGTACCTCACCTGTCTCATAAATCCTACACACCAAGTGAAATAACCTGATCAGACCTTCATCTCCTATGCAGCGTAGCAACTCAATCGGTATATCATCTATGCCTGGTGCTTTGTTCCTGCCTAAGTCCTCTAATGCTCTGTCCAATTCTTATCTCAATATTAAATCTCCTTTTGCATCCTCATCAATTTCCTCCTCCCTTTCCATTACATGATTCTCAATCTCCTTTCCCTTATACAAGCACTCTATGTAAGCTTTCCATCTCTCAAGCTTTACTTCCCTATCTGTTAGAGGCTTTCCATTTGTGTCCGTAATATTACAGCACTTAGTCTTCTTTTCCCCAAAAGTATTCTTAATCCTTCGATAAGCTGTGCCTACTTTTCCTAATTTCAGACACTTTTCTATACCTGCACATTTCTCTTTCAACCATTCTTCTTTCGCTTCCTTGCACTTCTTGTTAACCTCATTTCTCAGACGTCTGTATTCTGCTTTCCTCTCTTCATCTCTTAGATTCTTGTGTTTCCGCCTTTCATCCATCAATTCTAGTATATCCTGAGTGATCCACGGTTTTCTACCTATTCTTTCTTTCCTACCAATGTTTTCTTCTGCGGATTTTGTTATTTCATTCTTCAAAAGTGCCCATTCGTCTGCAATTGAAGTTTGTTTAGGGGTTTTGATTAGTCCTTCCTTTATACTCTTCTTGAATCTTTCGTTTACATCCTTTACTTTCAGTCTGTCTATTGCCCACCTTTTTGGCTTTTGACTTTTCTTCAGTTTCTTCAACTTTAATCTGCATTTCATTACAACCAGATTGTGGTCAGAGTTTATGTCAGCACCAGGATATGTTTTACAATCCAAAATCTGGTTTCGAAACCTCTGCTTGACCATAATGAAGTCGATTTGGTAACGCCCTGTATCTCCTGGTCTCATCCATGTGTATATTCTTCTATTGTGGTTATTGAATAAGGTGTTAGCTATGACCAACTCTTGTTCGGTGCAGAATTCCATCAGCCTGCTTCCTTGATCATTCCTTTCACCTAATCCGAAATCTCCTACTATCTTCCCTTCTCTCCCTTTTCCTAACACAGCATTCCAATCTCCCATTACTATAACATTTGTTTTATTATTTTTTATTTATTTTAAGCTGATTGATTTCCTCCGAGTTTCAAACTCCTCGCCTATGTCGTTTAAGAATCCGTTTGGAATCTTTCAACCCCCACTTTTCATCCCTTTCACCTCATAATATACACTATATCGAAAAACCATTAGGCATGTGTCAGCTTATTTTTAATGATTAGTATATATGTCAAGTATCACATCTCCAAATGAAACCACTCGTGAGATATTGTCATTCAATGAAATGCAGGTTTCCCCCTTAACACCTCTTTAGAACCAGAATATCCAAAACTCTTTCCTTAGTGGACGTTTTCGACATACAACGAACATATCCCAAAAATTTCATGTTTCTAACTTCAATAATTTTGGCTGGACGATGATGAGTGAGTGAGTCAGTCAGGATATTTTCTTTCATTTATTTTTGATAATTTCACCCCTCCCCATGAACCCCTAAAATGGGATTTATGAAACAAATGGTCGAACACCTATTTACTTATTTAAAGCTGTTTTCCGCCTGAGTTTGCTTAGTGAGTAAGTGGGTCAATCAGTTAGGACACTTTCTTTCCTGTTTTCCCCCCAGAATTTCACCCCTCTCCAAGGGCCCCTTAAATTGTATTTATTAAAAACGGTCGAACACCTATTTACTAATATTTTAAGCTGTTTTATCCCGCCGAATTTCAAACTTCCCGCCTATGTCGTTTCAGAGATACACGCTCCGTTAAGAATCCCTCAACCCCCAATTTTCACCCCTTTCACCGCACAATATACACCACATCGATAAACCCTTAGACATATGTCTGATTATTTTTAATGATTAGTTTATATACCGAATATCACATCCCCAAAGAAACAACTCATGAGATATCGTTATTCAATGAAATGCTCGTTTACCCCTTTAACACCTCCTTAAAACCCGAATAAACAAAAATCATTCCTTAGTTGACGTTTTCGAAATACAGCGAACATATTCCCAAAATTTCATGTTTCCAACATTAATAGTTTTTGCTGGGCGTGATGAGTGAGTAAGTCAGACAGGACAAGTCTGCTTATTTTTAATGATTAGTTTATATGGCGCGTATCACATCCACAAATGAAACCACTCATGAGATATTGTTATTCAATGAAATGCAGGTTTAACCTCCTTAAGACCCCTTTAGAACCTGAATATCCAAAAATCCTCCCTTAGTGTACGGTTTTGACATACAACGAACATATCCCCGAAATGCCATGTTTCCAACTACAATATTTTTGGCTGGGCGATGTTGAGTGAGTGAGTGAGTCAGGACATTTTCTTTCAATTTTCTTTTTTCAGAATTCACCCCTCCCCACGAATCCTTTAAATTTGATTCATGAAAAAAAAACTGTCGAACAGCTATTTACTTAATTTAAAGCAGTTTTTCCACCTGAGTTTGATGAGTGAGTTAGTCAGTCAATCAGTTAGAACACTTTCTTTCCTGTTCCCCCCCCCCCCAGAATTTCACCCCTCCCTATGGGCCCCTTAAATTGGATTTATGAAAAACGGTCAAACACATATTTACTTCTTTTTTTTTTCGCTGAGTTTCAAACTCCTCGCTTATGTCGTTTAAGAGATACACGCTCCGTTAGGAATCTTTCAATCCCCACTTTTCACCCCTTTCACCTCATAATATACACCACATCGAAAAACCCTCAGACACGTGTCTTCTTATTTTTAATGATGAGTTTATATGCGGAGTATCACATCCCCCCAATGAAACCCATCGGGAGATATTGCTATTCAATTAAATGCAGGTCTATCCCCTTAACACCCCTTTAGAACCTGAATATCTAAATATCCTCTCTTAGTGGGCATTTGCGGCCCTTGAGGAAGCTGCGTACTAAATTTCATTCTAATCCGTTCGGTGGTTTCTGAGATTTCGTGATGAATGAGTGAGTGAGTGAGTGAGTGAGTGGTATTTGACAAATATATACGTAGTAGATAGTGTCAAGTCTTTGTTATGCTAAACTCGGTTGACAGTGCTGTGTGAGCTATTGAGTAACTAACGGGATTTCAAGTAAAGATCCTCATTGTCTATACCGGTAGTGCAGAGTGCAACTAGCATCCAGTCGGCCGTGTCTCGACTTGAGCTATGTTGCCATGGAAAATATCTGCCCTGCCATTCCTTCATGAGTATATTTTATGTTTTGATTAGCATGTGCTTGAGTGCAAAAGGGCTGAAATCAGAAGAATCAGAAAGACTATCGAAAATTCATGTAGCCAGCGATTCCTTCTGGGTCCTAAACTATGTGTATGCAAAATATGGTTGAGATTGGTGGAACGGTGTAGATTTGTATACGGAACCAACCCACATATATACATACAGACTTTCACTTTTATATATTTGATGTGACAAATCAATCAGAGTGAATGCTATCAGATACAAGATTTGAATCTCCGACCACCAGAATATCTGCTTCATTCGTGCATGAAACGTGAGAGGTTCGTTTCAATCATCATCTGTCTTTCAACCCACTTAATGTCGCTGCTATTGAAGTGAAGTAACTAGTAGTCTACTTATTGGTAGTCTATGTTTTGCCTATTTTCAATATATAAAATGTAGGATTATGAGATCACCTTTTGTCCATGTGTATGTGTGCCTGTGTGTGTCCTGCCTAATTAAATCTAAACGTTTTGAGCGATTTCAATGAAATTAGGTAGAGACGTCTGACCTTAACCGTGCTTTACAAATATTAATGCGTTACACCACACGGTGGCCACCCAAAATATTTCACCGGCATTCTATATCACCGAAACTGTTACTGATGTCACCCTTATATTTTGTATGTTGATAGAGAATACCAAGATAAGTTCCCACATTCAAGTGATTGAAGAGAAGGTTCGTATGAGATGACTTATTATAATAGTCATTGTCTAAAGGTACTGCCCCCGTAATTGAATTATATAGAGACCACGGTGGCTATTTTGGAAATTATAATGAGAGTTATGGCTGTCATAGTTATGACGTGGGTAGTCATGACGTAAGCACGGATGACGCAAACGTTATGCCAGCAGGTTACTTGAGCTGAGATTCTCAGTGACGTCAGCATTTAGTCGAGAATGTTCCAAGATTTACGACGCAGTCGCAGGAGACGAGGAATTCCGCTGCGGAAGAAATTATGCCATTGGAGGGGAGGCCTGAACCAATGAACGATAGTTTAAAGGAAGACGGAGATTGCTGAAACTATGGTATTTTTATGACTTTTGGAATGCAGAATTGTGGAAATCCATTTGCAGTAGAGGCATTGATTTGGAATTTTGGTGAAATTTATTTTCAGTTTTTGAATTTTGAAAATCCGTCATGTATTGACGAAGTTGGAACTTTTAGCGATGACGCAGTATCACGCTATGGAAGGGATGGATACGCCCCTTAGGAAGTTCATAAAAGGCCTTGCGCAGAAGAGAGGAGTCTCATTCTCCGATCATTCTCAGATCTCATTCTCAGATCATCGAAGTTCTTTCTTATACAGTCATTTTGGTGAAACGTCGAGTGAAAGAGTAGAAAGAGTCATCTTTATAACGCGTGGTGAAGCCACTGCATTAACGAGATTCAAGTCAAACTAGGTGAAGTTAAAACGCACCTTCGAACGCATCTACAAGATTAGCTGTGAACAGTTAGTGGTCGCCGATAAGCTAATTCTATTGTGCAGTGCTACATGAAGTAATATAGAAAAGCTGAACAATTTCGAGCAATTATTTTGAAAGATATTGGCAGTTTTACACGACTGACAAAAGTGATTATCTCGCCACCTGAGAAACACTTTGAATCGCCAGAATCTACGCCACGGCTGACACGGCTAGTGAAATAGGGAGACTTCAGATTGCTTTTGTTACACGACACTACAGTATAATGGAGCAATTTAATATGGCAGTTTGTTCTTCTATTACTACAACCGAAGAGAAAATGGAAGGCTAAAGGACTTAATGCGATTGGGACATATTTCAACGGAGTAAGATAGCAACATGGAACTTCGCTAATTGCTATTCCACACAAGCGAACATGTGGTGAATAAACATCTACACCCATGTTTCGTGCTTCAAAGCTGAATACTATCCAACAGCAATGGAATCTATTACATACTCATTGAATATGAATATTTCTTCGGAAATTTCTACAAAAACTTCATGGCGATTGTCTACTGGAACTTCAGGGATTTTTTTCAAGAGAGGTCAGGGTTATCCCGACTCACAAAGAAGATTATTGCCGGAAGGATGTCTATTCGTCTTCGAGGAGCAGTGCAATTTCCGGAGAAGGAAGCAGTTCGATTCTCCGAGGGTGCTATTTCCTGTTTCGAGGATGGAGCTCAGCTTTAACTTGGTGAAATGGATCCATCAACAGTCTTCTTTGGGGAATTTTCCTCTGGAACGTCAATCGGCAGATAAGGTAGTCGTGAACGTTTATTGTATTTGAGTTTCTTAGCAATGTTTGAGCAACTATTTTTCCCATATTTTTGTCCTCATGTATTTTGCCCTATTTTCTTGTTGAGATTCCTATTCTCAGTAGGCCTACACCTTGATGAGTTATGCCTTTTTCGACGATTTATTAAGACATTGTTATGTCATGGGCATAGTTAAATGATTTTGGATCAGTTGAGACTGATATTTAGATTTTTCAGTAATTTGCTTATTTTTGTAGTCACGATTTGACTGTAAGTTAATGATTTTTATGGCAGATTTAAATTCAGACAGCGTGTCACTTTATTAAAGTAATTCTACCCCAGTTTAATTACTTTGACCAATTTTCTGTCATCATCAAGAAGGAAGAACATTTAAATGATTTTAGAGCGTTAAAATCTCTTACGTTGTCGACGATCTTGGAAATACTAGTCGTTATTTGAATTGATTGCAACACAGACATTTATCGTCAGTTATGAACGATCATTGCATCATAGACACTTTTGTGAAAGATGAACTTTAACTATGAATTATTGAATGCATTAAATTCGTGAACTTTTGTTAGGAGTTTTTTCTCAATTAGAGATTTATATAACGATGTTTGCATTTCCCAGTCTAATTGGATTCTATTCGACTATTTTACAGTTTAGTCGCAATTTATTTGATGATAGTATTTTTATACTACAATTCTTTGAAGATGTTAATCTTAAATTTTGATAGACCAGACAGGCGTATATAAGCATATTCACTATTAAATTTGTTTGTGATTGGCAAATTTTGACTTCATTTCGATTCATGAATGAAATCCACGAAGGTTAAATGAAAACAGTTTTGAAACAATTAATGATTATAAGAATTTTTAAGTGGAACTATGAATGTATAATCGCTAGTGCAGCGCACGTGTTGAAAGTCGCTGATGTATAATGCCCTTGAATATGAAGGAGGTTCCCACAGGAATTAATGTTAAAGAATTATTAGTGGAGGTTTTTGTAAGTTCTGTGGAAGTTTTTGATGCCATATAGATTAATATATGATGATTTTGGGCCTAATTTTTAATGCAGTTTGTGCATTATTTTGTTAGCGAAGTATTTTCCGCTGGAGTGAATTGTCATAGTTCGTTGAAAATTAATCAAGTGAATTTACTGTTATAATTAACACGAGTTTTGAAAGAATTTGAGATAAGATTTTGAATGAAGATTACCGTCACAAATAATTATTAAAACCTTTATTAAACCAGATTGTGACATTAACATGTATAACTAACCTTCATTGGTCGATTATATTCACATGATTATGAAATTACCAACCGGATGAACATGTGGTTAATGTATTTCTTAAATTAATAATCTAAATAATTTAAATGTTAATATTGTAAATAAATGCTGTAAATATTTTTGACAATAATGTGGAAAGATAGTGATGTTAAAGGCGTGTTTAAAAATTTTGTTATTATCTTCGATAATATTATAAACAATTTCTAATTGTTATAAATAATGTATCTGATTTTGTTATAAACATTTAAGAGCTTATTAAACATTTGGATGAAAACTTAACAAGTTTAAGGATTGTCATAATAATCCAGTAGGATGTGAGTAAAGTATTTGAAAGAATTGCGTAAATATATTGTTACGGCTGTGAGCTTGTGTCATCACTCGCCGCATGAGTCACAACTGCCCCAGGGCTGGGCTGTGCCCTGCCTCCTGTATTGCGCGCGCCTTATGCAACAGGGCTACTAGGACAAAGGGATAGTCCAGAATGTTCGTGACTGGACCAGCGATGGAAACCTCGCGAAGCCGTGAACTCTGGATGGATCTAGAAGCATTTATTGAGTCACCGGCCTGCTATATAAGAGCGACCTGTCACGCAGCAGTGGTTGTTGTGTTTTACGAGCTAGTGCGAGCGATTATCTTGTGCGACAGAAGTGTGGTGACGAAGTGCTGTGCGAGTTACGAAATCCAGTGGCATTGTTTCTTCAGCTTGTGGACAGCGAAATAGCCTGCAGCAAGTGATCGTAAGTAATTGTGGTCGGTGAACATAAGGGAGAGGGACAGGTAGTTTCTGTCAAGGCCACCGTACTCATTAGGACGGATTAACTTCTGTGGTCTGTTTACAAGTGGAAGGCCAAGAGCGCATAAGGAAGAGACTTAAGGAAACTGAGTAAGGCTCCTAATTGCTTGTATTTGCTGATTAGTGTAATTTTCTGGCCTGTAATAAATTATATTTCTTTAAGCAGTAATTGGTGTTGTGCTTTGTACCCCCACCGTAATCCAGTTAACAAAAGTGCCACTAGGGGGTGGCACGTAACAACTGGTGTCAGAAGCCGGATTACGAACTCAAGCACAACACCTGACGGTCCTGGTTTCAAACCCCGAGCAGGTCATTTTCTCTCATTTTCCTGTGAGTGCATGCCCTTTACAAGACAAACAACTAAAATGGAGGAGAAATTGGCAGCATTGCTAGAAAAGTTAAATGGCATGGAAACCAAGATGGAGGACGGCCAGAAGAATTTAACCAAGGAGCTAACTGCCAAATTAGAAGACGGCCAGAAGAAGCTAGAGGACGGCCAGAAGAAGATGGAGGATGGCCAGAAGAAGTTAGCCGAGGACCTAACTGCCAAACTAGAAGACGGCCAGAAGAAGTTAGCCGAGGGCCTAACTGCCAAACTAGAAGACGGCCAGAAGAAGATGGAAGACGGTCAAAATAAGCTAGCGGAGGACCTGAAGAAATTAGAACTGGGTCTGCGTGAGGAAGTCACGGCAGTGGAAAAGAAGTTCGACGCCTTACAAGTGGAAGTTGCCGAGCTGCGCCAACGCCCGCTGATGGGGGTGGAGGAGAAATTCAACGCCTTACAAGTGGAAGTTGCCGAGCTGTGCCAACGCCCGCTGATGGGGGTGGAGGAGAAATTCAACGCCTTACAAAAGGAAGTTGCCGAGCTGCGCCAACGCCCACTGACGGGGGTGAAAGAGGAATTCAACGCTCTACGAGAGGAAGTTGCCGAGCTGCGCCAACGCCCGCCCACCGTTACACCGGGAATATCAGGAACGGGACATAGCAGAGTGACGCCCCCAACCTTCGACGGAAAGGTCCCGTGGAGCACCTACTTACGTCAGTTCGAGGCGGCCTGTTCCATAAATAACTGGAACAACACAGAAAAGGCTACAGCTCTAATTGTAGCGCTGAGAGGTGACGCCCTTAACGTCCTTCAGGCCATCCCGACTGGATCCCAGGACTACGCTTCCCTGATCGCCCATATGGAGTCCCGATATGGAGATAGCCATCTTCAGCAGGCCTATCAGATGCAGCTCCGGACCCGGGTACAGAAGAACGCGGAAACCCTGCAGGAGTTCGAGATGGACATCGCACGTCTCGTAAGGCTCGCCTACCCAACAGCGCCGGCCGACTTTCTGGAGCAGATAGCGACGCAGACTTTCACCGACGGGCTACGGGACTCGGACACTCAACAGGCGCTGCGACTCGCGCGCCATAAGACCCTGACAGATGCGCTGAGCCACGCACTTGAGTTCGAGACGGCAAAACAGGCATCCAGAATGCACGCGCGGCTGCGTCAAGTGGACGTCGACGAACCAGTAAAAACCAACGAGACCAAGCCCCTGGCCGACGAATTAATGGAGGCGCTAAGCCGTTTCTTCGATAGTCGCGGCACCACCAGCAACGACACAGCCGGAAGGCAACCGGAGAGGCGGCCCGGAAGAGGACTACCGACCTGCTGGACCTGCCGTAAGAGAGGCCACCTGAGCAAGGACTGCGGTGATCGCCGCCGCCAAGGGTTTCCGTCGGGACAGTCAGTCGTAGGGAAACCGCGCGGCCCAGGAAAGCAAGTATCAGCCAGCCTAGGGGGGCAAAGGTTGGCTTGTGACAGTCGTCAAGCCCCGGCAGTCCAAGTTCGTGTGACGCAGTTACGGAGGGATAATAGCAGCCTGATGGTCGACGGAGTCGTCAACGGAGAGAGCTGGCCCATGCTAATCGACACGGGAGCATCGAGGACCATCGTCAATCCCACTGTGATCCCGAAGTGGAGAGTGCAACCCACACAAAGGAACCTCCAGCTAATAACCGCGACCGGAGAGACCGCACCGGTACATGGCGAAGCATCACTGGAGTTCGTCATTGGTCGACGGGTGATAAAGCATCCAGTGCTTGTGGCTGACGTATCAAACGAAGTGATCATCGGACTGGACTTCCTGGACCAGAACAACATCATCTTGGACCTGAGTACCAACACTCTGCACTTCGGAGGTGAGGAACTTGCTTTGCAACCAGCACACGAGGCCGTCACCGCACGACGAGTAAGGCTGAGAGAGGACGTCATCGTTCCTGCCAGGACGGAGGTCAGCGCCGCCGTAATTGTCGACGGAACTGCTGAGGGAGTGGCGGCTGTCATCGAGCCAAAATATGAGGACATCCAGACAAAAGGATTGCTAGTAGCCAAGACCCTCATCAACACGACGTCTCGACCGTACGTCCGCCTGTCCAACCTGAACGACTACGACATTACGGTTCACCGGGACACCAACCTAGGAGTCTGCGAGCCCGTTACCTGGATTGCCCGCATCACCGACACGACGGACGGACACCTGCAGACGGACAACCGAAGAAGACGCACACTGCCAGAAGAACTACAGAAGCTGTACCAAGGATCCCAGGACCATTTAGACGAGGAACAATCACGCCAACTTCAGGACCTGTTACGCGAATTCCAGGACGTCTTCTCCGTGGGGAGCAAAGACTTCGGAAGGACAAGCTTGGTCCAGCACAGAATCGACGTTGGGGACAGCGCACCGATTAGGGCCCCATTCCGACGAGTCCCGCTCGCCAAGCAAGCCGAAGTCGACCGGATGGTAGAAGAGATGAAGGAGCAAGGGGTGATCGAGCCATCACATAGTCCTTGGACTTCTCCGGTCGTGCTAGTGAAGAAGAAGGACGGTTCCACCAGGTTCTGCGTGGATTACAGGCGGGTGAATGACGTCACGAAGAAGGACAGCTACCCTCTACCCCGGATCGACGATACCCTGGACACCATATCAGGGTCGAGATGGTTCTCCACCTTGGATTTGAAGAGTGGCTACTGGCAGGTGGAGGTCCACCCTAAGGACCGCGAGAAAACGGCGTTCTCTGTGGGCAGCGGGCTCTGGCAGTTCACCGTCATGCCATTCGGTCTGTGCAACGCCCCTGCGACCTTCGAAAGGCTAATGGAGTCCATTCTGAGGGGACTACACTGGAAGACCTGCCTGGTCTACCTAGACGACGTCATCGTTCTGGGGAGAAGCTTCGAGGAGCACTACAGCAACCTGAAGGAGATCTTGTTGAAGCTACGGGCTGCCCAGCTGAAGTTGAGCCCCAAGAAGTGTCAGCTCTTCCAGAAGCGGGTCCAGTACCTTGGGCATATCGTCTCCGAGGAAGGGGTGCGCACCGACCCAGAGAAGACCGCAGCTGTGAGGGAGTGGCCAGTTCCGAAGGACAAGTCCCAACTACGAAGCTTCCTGGGACTCTGCACTTATTACCGTCGCTTCGTGAGGGGATTCGCCGACATCGCCAAACCTTTACATCGACTGACTGAGAAGGACCAACTCTTCACGTGGACAGCAGAATGCCACAGTGCCTTCGAACAACTCAAGCAGGCTCTGTGCACCGCGCCTATTTTGGCCTACCCCAGACCTGGAACAAGGTTCATCGTCGATACCGATGCCAGCGACTTTGGCATAGGGGGAATCCTGTCGCAAGTAGTGGACGGCGAGGAAAGAGTAGTGGCCTACTTCAGCAAGGCCTTGTCAAAGCCAGAAAGGAACTACTGCGTCACCAGGAAGGAGCTGCTCGCCATCGTGAAGACCATTGAACACTTCCACAAGTACCTGTACGGGCAAGAATTTCTCATCAGGACCGACCATGCATCCCTGCGGTGGCTCCTGAACTTCAAGCAGCCCGAGGGTCAACTCGCGCGGTGGTTAGAGAGGCTTCAACAATACAACTTTGAGATTCAGCACAGGAAAGGCCAACTGCATTCTAACGCCGACGCCCTGTCACGAAGACCGTGTCCCGAAGACTGCACCTTCTGTACTAGGAGGGAGGAGAACACCGGGATACTGTGCCGACGGACTACTGTGGAACTTCAAGGGAACTGGAGCCACGAATCTTTCACGCGGGCACAAGCAGAAGATGATGACCTGGGACCGATAGCCGAATGGAAGAAGGCCTGTGTCCCCAGACCCGGGTGGAACATTGTGAGTGACTGCAGCCCAAAGTTTAAGTCCTACTGGGCACAGTGGGACTCACTGATTGTAAGGGATGGCCTCATCTGCCGTACCTGGGAGAGCACCGACGGGAAGACATCTCGGGAACAAGTCGTCGTTCCAAAGGCTATGACGGAGGAAGTCCTGAAGGAAGTTCATGGAGGATCATCTGGTGGACACCTAGGGATAAAGAAGACCCTGGAGAAGCTGAGAGAGCGGTTCTACTGGATCGGATGCCGAACAGACGTGGAGAACCACTGCGCGAGGTGCCACGATTGCGCAGCCAGCAAGGGCCCAGGACGAAGACGACGGGGTACACTGAAGACCTACAACGTGGGCGGCCCCATGGAGAGAGTGGCCATCGATGTTGCTGGGCCATTCCCGTTAAGCGAGGCAGGGAACCGCTACATATTAGTCGTCAGCGACTACTTTACCAAATGGCCGGAGGCGTATGCGCTCCCTAACCAAGAAGCCGCGACGATCGCAGAGACCCTGGTGAAGGAATTCGTCAGCCGGTACGGAGTACCCCTGGAGCTGCACTCCGACCAAGGGAGGAACTTCGAGTCGCAGGTGTTCCAGAACCTATGCCAGCTGCTGGGAATCCGGAAGACAAGGACAACGCCGCTACACCCTCAGTCCGACGGGATGGTAGAGCGATTCAATCGCACCATCGAGAACCATCTCCGAATAGTCGTCAGCGAGCACCAGAGGGATTGGGACAAGCATCTTCCACTATTTCTCCTGGCCTACCGCGCCGCCGTGCATGAAGCCACCGGGTGCACACCAGCCCGGGCCATGTTTGGGAGGGAGCTCCGTCTACCTGTCGATCTTGCCTTCGGCCGACCTGGGAATGATCCGATCCCGATAAGCCAGTATTGTCAAGAACTGGTCGACCAACTGGAGGACGTACACGCGTTCGCGAGGAGGAAACTGCGGATCGAGACCGACCGAATGAAGACCCGATACGACCAGCAGACGGATGCCGGCGGATTCCACGAGGACGACCTGGTCTGGCTCTTCAACCCATTACGGAAGAAAGGCCTGTCACCCAAACTGCAGAAGTCCTGGGAGGGCCCGTACCGAGTCGTGAAACGGATCAACGATGTCGTCTACAGGATCCAGCGGAGCCCGAGGGCGAAGATGAAGATCGTGCATCGAGATCGCCTGGCAGACTACGGAGGGACACAGACGGACCAATGATTGATCGGGACGATCAGCCTTTTTAGGAAGGGGGTGGTGTTACGGCTGTGAGCTTGTGTCATCACTCGCCGCATGAGTCACAACTGCCCCAGGGCTGGGCTGTGCCCTGCCTCCTGTATTGCGCGCGCCTTATGCAACAGGGCTACTAGGACAAAGGGATAGTCCAGAATGTTCGTGACTGGACCAGCGATGGAAACCTCGCGAAGCCGTGAACTCTGGATGGATCTAGAAGCATTTATTGAGTCACCGGCCTGCTATATAAGAGCGACCTGTCACGCAGCAGTGGTTGTTGTGTTTTACGAGCTAGTGCGAGCGATTATCTTGTGCGACAGAAGTGTGGTGACGAAGTGCTGTGCGAGTTACGAAATCCAGTGGCATTGTTTCTTCAGCTTGTGGACAGCGAAATAGCCTGCAGCAAGTGATCGTAAGTAATTGTGGTCGGTGAACATAAGGGAGAGGGACAGGTAGTTTCTGTCAAGGCCACCGTACTCATTAGGACGGATTAACTTCTGTGGTCTGTTTACAAGTGGAAGGCCAAGAGCGCATAAGGAAGAGACTTAAGGAAACTGAGTAAGGCTCCTAATTGCTTGTATTTGCTGATTAGTGTAATTTTCTGGCCTGTAATAAATTATATTTCTTTAAGCAGTAATTGGTGTTGTGCTTTGTACCCCCACCGTAATCCAGTTAACAAAAGTGCCACTAGGGGGTGGCACGTAACAATATATTTGAGTGGTCTTGCAGACATTTAAAGCTTTTGAGAGCTGGATTCTTACGTAATGTAGCATGTGAAGGGAGCCCATTTGAGAAGTATGCGACAGGTTGAAGGGTAGCTCGCAGCTGTCCCAACATCTGGTTATCAGCGGGTGAGGTCGTCCACTCTGGCCTTGCGCCTATAAATACAATTGTCATGTTTATTAAAAGGAAACCAAATGCTCTATATATGTCTCGTCCTCACTTCCTTTCCAATCCAATTGTGTTATGAATATTACGTTATTTGGAGCTCGTGGGAGCTAATATGTTCTATATCATGTTGTATGATAACTTTGCAAGTCCTACAGGAGGATGTAGTCAGATTGACATGGGCTACTGATAGCCACGTTTATTTTGTTGTGTTGTTAAAATCATACCCTTTATTTGAAATAAAGCTTTTGTACAGTTCAAAGTTCTCGTCTTCGTTCTGGTTCATTTTTAAATGTCATGGTGGAGGTTATTGTGTGAACAGACTTTAGTGATCCTGTTGTCAACTCAATCCCCGAGATAATTTTAAGAGGTAAGTGAAGGTAAGTATGTACCCCCGTCTATTTTGGTGTGTTCCACAATGATTTCCTGTTAACTTCTGTGCTCTTATCTCGATAGTATCTGTCAGTGCCATTTTCATTGATGTAGCTGAGCCGGTGCGATTGATTATTGGCAATCCGATTGAGGGGGCGGATATCTGAGAGCCTACTATCCGGGTAAACGGGGACAGTACTAAATACTGTAGCGTACTTTTTGCAAATAATAGAAGACGTGCATTTGAATTTTATTAAACCCCCGTGACGTGGCTTCGATGGCGTAGTTGATTGCATGCTAAGCTTCTATGCCCAAGGTCGCGGGTTCAAACCCGGCTGAAGTGGTCGGATTTTTAAGAGAGTTAAATATGCCTCAATATGCCTTCCTTCTGAGGGGAAGTAAAGCCGGCGGTCTCATGTCATAGATGTACGGCATGAAAAAGAACCTTCTACTGACTACACTTGTGTGAAGCCAAAATTTGTAGGTTAGGTTTGATTAATGCTCTTATGTACCAACGTTCGTCTCCGGGCACTGGTTTCGATGGCACCTAGTAGTAGCGAAGTTCACAGCTAGGTGTCGTGGACGGTAGCATTTGGTAGCGAAAATAGGAACTACTTGAAGTTATCGTCCAAAGTCCTCAATTGAATTAAAAACAGATAATACACACTAATACAGTCATCACAATTAACACCGGTTATCAGACAGATTCTACACAAACCCAAAGTACACTGGGCTTAATGACCGCGTTGTCGCAGCCCCTAAACTAAGAAACCAACCAATCAACCACAACCCCCGTGACTCGTTACTGAGAGATGCCATCTCGTGGGTAGAGTCTTAATAATCGATACTGAAACTTATGTATCTTAGTACATAATTTCTCAATTTAATGGTACTGGTGGATACATAGAACATGTGAGTCGTCCGGTTGCAAAACTCGTTTAATCTCTTGTGAACAAAGATCATGTCGCAAAATTATTTATTATTTTATTTTACTTTATTTTATTTTGTTTTGTTTATTTTGTTTGGTTTATTTTATTTCGTTTTATTTTGTTTTGAATTGTTTTGTTTAATCTTTTGTGTTGTTTTTTGTTTTATTTTATATATATTTTTTTAAATTTTGTTTTATTTTTGTTTATTTTGTTTTATTTTGATTTTCCAGAAAAAAAAAACACAAACCCAAAAACAAAAAAATCACGAAGCAAAAAGCAAAATTCAATAACAAATGCAAAAGAAGAAAACATAAAACAAGAAACACAAAGCAAAAAGCAAAATTCAAAAAAATGCAAAAGCAGAAAACAAACACAAAACCAAGAAATAAAAGTAAAAAGTAAAATTCAAAAGCAAACACAAGACCAAAAACCAAAAACACAAAGCGAAAAGTCGAAAACAATAATGATACGTGAGACTAAGTCCAGAAAAACGTTTCTCATGAAAATGATCCTTATTCACAAGTGAATTAAACGAGTTTTGCAACTGGACGACTCATGTATAAAAGGCTATTTAGCAAAACATATGGAAAATCATTGTAAATTAATATGCGGGAGAGTTATTAATGGAAGTTACCAGTAAAGTATATGAAAATAGACTATTTAGTTCTTCACGGAACTATTTGTTAATCCGGAAATATCCTTCACCATATTCACAGAACGTATTGTAATTAGAAAGAGACCTTCATGACTGTGAAAAATATAGAGCTTCATAATCAAGGGATCTTTCATAGTGAGATCTCGAGAGTAGAAGGAAAATTAGAGATGTCACAATCTTCTCTTTCTGAAGGAATTTCCAATTTAATCTTGAAAACAAATTTGCTGCGCTGTAATTTACTTCAAAGTAGTATCCATTCAAACGGATACTAATGAACATACTAAAGAGTTTATTCTTCTTCAGGCAGTGAAGAGATTTCTCAGCTCATTCATTAGCTTCTAAGGCTTGTTTCAGGAATATTACGCTGTGTAACGAGACTCTATTCACTGATGAGGATTACTCAATCTCATATCAGGAGATGTTTTCAATAACACAGAGCTCTGCGCCGCCTTCTGTTGTCTCTGGGTTCGTATTGATTTCGGATCCAGAGGTCTCGAGTTCGATACTCGGCTCTGCCAAAAATTTAATTGCGGGATTCAATTTTGATCTGAGGCTTGGAACGGGCTACACTCAACCTCGTGGTGCAAAATTGACAAGTGGTGGCTTAAATTCCCACCTCGGCTGTTCTAAAAGAGGTCTATTCTTGTACCGTATCCAACTTCTACTCCAGTATAATCCTCAAAACATATTTACTACACTGTATGTAATTGAAACGGATATTAATGTCTTGAAAACATACGTAATGCACTGTATGCAATTGAAACGGATACTAATAAACATAGGCTAGTTAAGAGTTTATTCTTAATCAGGCACCACCGCTTCCCTAAATATCCTAGCCTTAATAATAAATACACGCACTGTTACAGTCGGCACAATGACACATGTTATGAGACAGATTCTACATAACACACCCAAGCACACAATGACCACAATGTCACGAAGCTCCTAACTCAATCGACCACAACAGAGATCTCATTTGAAGACTATACGCTAGGTATAGCTTAACGCACTACTGCATATTAGTTGGCTACTAAGGGACTCCAATCAGGTCACTGGTTGGATTGGGTGGCGCAGTTCGTTTGACCACGGCTTTCAAAATCAAAGCAAGCGGGCTCTATCTCAGATCATTCCATTAGCTTTCATGGGTGTTCAAATCGTTACAATCTTGTGTAATGGCAATAAGAAGAAACCTTCCATGCAGGAGAGTTGAGAATCAAACCCACCCCTTCTCAGTTTTGCTTCACGAGGCAGCGTGTGCCTCTTTGTAACCTCTGACTAGAATTACATTTCTTAACTGAAGAGGGAATTTAAACAAGGACCTTTGGTACCGGAATCTTAATATGTACACCGACACCGCAAAATTGGTAAGCTACAGTATTCATATAAAGCGAATTAAGTAGGAATTGTATTTATTTTCAGAAATTCTTCTTAGTAATAAAGGCTACAGAAGAAAATAGAACAACTTACATAGTTCCTTATGTAGGCTATTGTTTGATTCTTAGTTAGTCAACACGTTAACGGTACACTGCCTGAGTTTCCTTGGCTACTGTTTATTAACTATCGATTAATTCGACTACTTGGAATATTCACCAATTCGAATCAACTATTCGAATGCTTGAAGAATTTGAATGTTCGAACAATGCGGATGTCCGATATCTTTGGTTGTTCAAATCATTCGGCCATATGAAGTAGTCGATTGTTTCGAATAATCGATTGTTAAAATACATAGAATAGTTCAAATATTGGAATTATATGAAGTTGATAAGTACCCGATAATAAATTACAGGAATTTATCTGAAGAAATATCTCCTGTTGAGTTGTTCGAAGCAGGAGAGAATCCAAGTTCGGATGGGAGTTAACCTCTACCCCATTCAGCCAGAAAGATCCTTAAATATTATTCAAAACAAGCATCACTTGCTATCTCTTTCTTTGTATCTCTTTCCTATTTGCTTTCTTTTCTCTTTGTTTAATTATTTATCAAAACTATTCAAAGATTTCAGTGATTTGACTTGTTCGTCGAATCATTCTATTGTGGACTGAATAGTCGGGTTAGTTCACTTATGCGGATAATTCGAATATTCAAATGTGCGAATAATTTGATTTATTCGCATGTTGAAATCGAATATTCACTTTAAAAATTATTCGATCAATTCCAAGTTAAAATATGAAAATGAAAATCCACAGCCTGCTTCCAGTCGAACGACCGGGTCAGGGAATGGAATGAATGAAGCTCCCATCTAGCGGCGAGAATATGAACTGTGCTGGCTGCCGACGCCTGTCGCACTCCCCTAGGCAATGATTAAATGAATGACAGATGAAATGAAATGATAGTGGAGAGTGTTGCTGGAATGAAATTTGTGACAGGGAAAACCGGAGTACCCGGTGAAAAACCTGTCTGCCTCCGCTTTGTCCAGCACAAATCTCACATGAAGTGAACCATGGACCAATCAGTTAGAGGTCGGCGTGCTGCCGCCTAAGCCACGGAGGCTATGTTAGAATATATATAGCCCTAATATTAACATTGAACTAAATCGTTTGAACATAAATAATAGGTTCAACAAATGATGTTAATAAAATGACAGCTCTTATAAACAGCGACGTAGAGAAGAATCACGTCTAGCATACATCCAAATATTCATAGGTTGTCCTAGAACAGCAAAAGTGCAGGTTCGAACCTGGACCTTAGGGATGACAGCTAAGAATGTTCTATACTATGGGATGGTCTTTTACATTTGTAATCGAAGGGATGTGTCAGGAACAGAAAGAGAGTTTCTTGCTTTCTGCATCAATCTTCTCAGTCTCCAAGTTAAAAGGAGGCTGAGGCTGAGTGCGCTTAATATTTCTCTTTCGTAAAGACGAAGAAAAACAATGCCAAAAATAACAGGACAGGAGGAGAGAGAACTGCCTAGCCTGGGGGTGTGCAGGGCTGGAGCTACTTGACTCCGCATGTAGTTTCTGGAACATTTTTGATATGCAAATTCCCCTACATCGCCACAGAATGATCCGATCTCTGTGGAACTTGATGTAGTTGACCACTGTTATAGTGTAAACTAAAATATATAACAGTTATATATTTATTTTCATAAGTTCCAATTATTTATACTAAGTTCCCCTAACACGTCACTAAATCATCCAATATCTTTGAAATCTGCTATAGCGAATCCATAGTATAACCTAAACCCACATATTTATAAATGTATTGCTTACGATTCACAAATTATAGATGATACTCATATATGAACTCAATGTGTAAACCAACTTCACTTCTAGCCGACAAGCCTTCCACCAGACGAGAAATAGGGTTACCGCATTTGCCTGGAGTGATTGTTAGAGACAGTCAAAATTCTTGAATGATAGGGGCTAAAATTCTCGGCTAATAATGGTTAATTTAAAAAATGAAAACTGAAATTTTCACACGGCTTTATTAAGTTATTAGATCAGTAATAATTAGTTATATACGCACCATTTCAACTCGTACTATCTAGCGACAACATATAAAACCTTGTGGATTTTTTCAGATATGACAAGGCAGAAAACAGTTCTGTTTTGAAACTTGGTCAATAAATATTACAAAAAAACAATCTAAAATTTCAAATGTAGTTAATTTATTTATTTATTGCCATAACATTCCGTTTTTTTCTCGCGAATAACGACAAAATATTTGCTAAATTCGCGAGTCTTAGCATTTAAAGAAATTTTCGCGAGTGTTCCGCGAGTGGAAACATGTAATTATGATATTTTTAGCCTACTTTTCACATTTTGCAAAAATGAGGAAAAAGTAGACTTATGAGATCGATCCGGGAAAATGTGTGTCTGTCTGTCTATCTGTCTGTCTGTCTGTCTGTCTGTCCGTCTGTCTGTCTGTCTGACTGTCTGTCTGTCCTTCTGTCTGTCTGTCTGGCTGTGTGTGTGTCCCCCCCTATCAACTCCTAAACGGCTGCAGCAATCAAAACCAAATTTAGTATGAGTAAAGATGTGCACCGGAATATCTCACGTCCATATTTGAAAATGATGTCAGTGCTACCAACTGCTGAAAAAACGCACTAGAAATTTGAGCTCCATGTTGGATATCTTGCAAGATATGCATGGGAGCTATTCCAAAATTGGCACACATGTAGATAAGACTATTTCAGTTTAATTTTCAGGAGGCCAACCATGACAGTGTTGCCAAAATAATGTTAAGCCTTCTTATAGGTCCAATGTTTAAATGCATATAACATCTACACTATCAATTGGATTTCAACCACATTTTGTATGTAATATCTGTACATAAACAGATATGACTGAGCGTATTCTTAAGGCCACCAGGGCTGCCAACTGTTAATAATTGCTCTCTCTATTTTTTCATCCAAATACCTATATATCAGAAAGTATGCAAGCCAACAGCTTCAAACTATGCACACGTATATTCTGACATTTTGGATTAATTTGGAGTAACTTATATACGTCAGTTCTACCAACATGATTATAAACCTGCTGATAGTACCAATTTTTAAATACATGTAACTTCTATACTATCAGTTGGATTTCAACCAAATTTCATATGTGCTATGTGTACCATAACATATATTACTATTAGTATTGTTAAGAGCAATCAGGACTGCCAACTGTTAATAAATGCTGTCTATATTTTTTTACCCTAATATCAATATATCAGAAAGTATGCAAGCCAAGAGCTCTATACTTTGCACACGTATAGCACCTGACATTCTAGATTAATTTGGAGTAATTAATACAAGACAGTGCTGCCAACATGATTCTATGCCTGCTGATATGTCCAATTTTAAAATACATGTAACTTCTATACTAACCAATGTATTTCATCCAAAATTGGCACAAAAAGATATCATAATATTTCAGATTATTTCTGACCAGCACACGCATGACATTGTTGCCAACATGCTTTTACGCGTGCTGATAGATCCAATGTCTAACTGCATGTAACGTCCATTGGACTTCAACCAAATTTTGTATTCTGTACCTTAAGAGATGGAACTAAGAATATATTCAGTCACCAGGGCTGCCAACTGTAGTGCTCTATTAGGCTACATTATACCAGGTATATTTTGAACTAATTAGATATTTTGATATTACCAACTTAATTTCGTCATTATTCTAGATAGGTTCATATTCTGTAGAATAATCATTGGCATGAAAAGTAGGCTGTATAGTTCTTCACGGAACTTCTTGTTAAATGTGAAACGTGTTACAAGCCAATGTCAATTTGTTTTAATTTTTTCGTGATTTCACGAGTCGCGAATTTTGACTCGCAGAATCAATACTGAGAGTAATTGTAGTTATGCACACTACGGTAATCACAAAAATATTACAGGTTATCAGATAATTTTCATACGGAGATGATGAACAGGATTTCCAGAATACCGAAATAAAGCAACAAGGAAAACAACTTTCAATCTCATCTACTTTCCCTGCTGATATTAAATGATTGCGAGGTTTGCAATGCTCCTCTTTGTGTAGTAATTGAAATTGGAACGCAACATCTTTGACACAATCAAGCCTTCCCCAGAACTTAATTTACATCGCATTCCATTATTCCTCATTATTTGTTCGCATTCCGCTGATTCTTAGTTCTTTGTTCTCTGGCAAACAGGCGTGGTATTCAGCATTGTAGGCCAGTAACCAGATGGGGATAGAACGGTCATTGCCCTTAAGTGTCTGATTTTGGCCCATTGCGGTACAGGATAATATAGAAATACTCTCAAACCACTCATCGTTTCGTGGCAAAGCACGAACCGTACGAGGTTCACTCGATCCACAATTCATGGCGCCAAATATTCAATGTGTAAATAATAATAATAATAATAATAATCATAATCATCTCCTTCGAGAGACAAAATACACGTACCAGGATGGTTGACCACAGATCATGGGAAGTTTGGACGGATCAAGAAGTTCAAATATCTTGTTCAGGTAATCCAAGAAAATGGACTGGACTGATAGGATCTGGAAATGAGACCGGGCGTTCCATCTAACGAAAACCATCTAATTTATGCATTCTAACACTGTTCTTAAAACATTAGGGCTGTATGCTTCGGAGACTTGGCAGGCATTGAGTAGACAAGGACAAGTCGATAAGCATTAAAACGATAACAAAGGATATTACGGATGGTTTTAGTTAACATAGTTGATGAGCATGTACGATTGAGATCCATTGAAGAACTATACACTAAGATTGAACCTATAACGTCATCCCTCAGAACACACAGTTTGTTTTTCAGTATGTTGATGACCGACTGAATAAGAAAATCTGGAATTTTACAAAGCCAAAGGTATCTAAATGGAGATGGTTTCAGACCCAATGCAAATTGGTATTCCAGAAAAGAAAACCCATGACAGATGTGTATTTAGAGAAATTATTAAAACTATCAGGGTTTTAAAGTGGAATCTGAACCCAGGAGACGGATAGGACCACCACCAGAAGCACGAATGAAGGCACTGATCGATTGAGTCAAGAAACACTGGGAGAATGTCAAAGCTGGTAGATGAACAAGAATAAAAATGGTTGTTAACATGCAGTCCATAGAGACTCAATTCAAATTTAATAATAATAATTATATTAATAATAGACTAATAAGTATAAGAGATGTCGGAAGAAATCCGGAGGCTAGGAATTACAGATGACGAATGTCGAGACAGAACACAATTCAGGGAAATACTTTTGAACATAAAGGTTCTTGTGGGAGAAAGGAGAGAACGCAGGGGAGGAAGATGGACAGCAGAGAGAAAGGCGCAACACTCTGAAAGAATGAAGGACGTGTGGAGGAAGAGAAAGGAAGAAAGCACAATGTGATGGAAATGAAATTATATTTGCGTGGTCCTTAGTTTTGGCCGGTTCACTTAATGTAATGTAATTATAGTAATAATAATAATAGTAATAAGAATGATTAAAGTAATATTATTGCATTACTTCAGGTAGCTGTTACAGACCTTTTAGAAATAGAACTATTTAGATCTACTCTCCAGTTTAAAGGTTCCCGTTGCACTGCAACCTAGCAGTAACAGCAGACCACTGTTGGGTGACCTGTGCATAAGATTGAATTGATTTTATCTTATCACCAAATGCGATCAGAGAAATCCTTTTTGAGCCGACGCCCATGAGTAGGAGTGCCGTGAATCATTCTACCGTCCTTGAAATATCCGACTTACTCGTTCCGGGATAGAACCCGTGATCTTGGTAGGCCTATCGGGAGGTTGACACTCCACTACTGATCTATAAAGGAAGCTACCGTTACGCTGGTTCTTCTCGTAAGAATACCAAACATATGGTGTTGTTTTATTTAAGGGGCTGGGACATTGTGGTAATTTAGCCCCGTGCACTTGAGTATGAATCTGATAACCTGAGTTATTGTAATGACTGTATTCGTGTGTATTAGTGTAGCCTAATTCAAGTGAGGATTGAGAAGGAGTCGGCATTGGCATACGGAAGAAATCATAGGCTACCGGCATTTGTCTGGAGTAGAGGTGGGAAAGCACTGAAAACCTCATCCAGGATGGCTGAGGTGGGAATCGAACCCACCTTTCCTCAGTTGTGTTTTACGAGGCTGAGTGTACCCCTTGCAGCCCTCAGTCCAGATTTAATCTTCTTAGCAGAGACAAAAATTGAACGCGTACCTCCGGGATGACAACCAAGAATTCTAACCAATACAACACGAGGTGGTCTAATATCAAATATAAAATGTTGCGGTGTATAATATACGTCTTTCTAAAATCGCTCCCGAATAATTTTGTTATTTTTGACAGACCATTGAATGCTAACCTCTTGGGGGTAAACATATGATTATTAATATTCATGAGAAACAAAGTCGTTCATCGTAACCACTTGCAAGCTACTAATAATGAAAATATGTCCAAGTGCTCGTGATATTTGATGTAGAATGTCACAACCCTCACGCTGACAAGGGCTTCAAGTGATTGGTTGCTCGAGTGGACTCGCCTCAAATGGCACAAAGCCTGGCCTCCACGGTGGAAATGTATTTATCTCTTGCGCTTTTACATATTTCAATTATTAGATGGAACTTGGTTTAACAGCTGCATACATTCATCATCATCATCACCATCACCATCATCATCATCATCCTCATCCTCAAGCAACAGCTCCAATTTCCCAGGTGCTGTTAACGAGCCTCTTCCACCATCCTCCATCCTTATACAGCTCCTCCTCTTGGATTCTATCCCACTGAAAACTACGTACGGAGATGTCCTTCTTAACCACATCAATCCATCTCTTCGTTGGTCTTCCAACAGGTCTTTTCGCAAACAGAACCATTTCGGTATGTTTGTTCGCTATTCTTGTTCATTCCATCCGTTGTACGTGACCATACCAACTTAGCCTACTTCGCCGTAATTTTTCCAATACACTAAACTTTAAAACCTGATTCCATTCTATTCGTTTCATTCCTTATCTTATCCTTATCTTTTTTCCTTTTTAGCATAGATCAAACAAACTTCAATTTAGCAGCTTATACAGCTAATAAATTACGATATTAAATTAAACAACCACTGTTCCATTAATAAACACGGAAATCGTGGCGATGGCCGGAAGGGTCAATTTAAGATGCAGAACCATGGTCTGTAAACACCTAAGCCACCTAACCCTAGAAGACCCCTATAACTTTCATTAATGGTTAATTATTATACTTCCTCCCGGACAGATGTCATATTTCTGTAATGAGTCACAGGAGTTCATTTTAAGCAAAGTTAGGCCGATACGCACGAGTTCTATAACTTATGACAGTAAACTGGAGAATTCAGTGACAGAAGATTATTATGGTGGCTCATCACACGAAGCTTCACTTCCATCGTTTGAACAGGATACAAAAAGTAAAGCATACCCTATATTAAAAATTTCACACTGCCGGCATCTTCAATCTTCGAATACAGTTGAACAAATAGAATCCCATATACGTAACCCTGAATTAAGATTTGTTATACCATATTTCACTGCAATCAGATGAGTAAATCGCGTGAAAACTCATTTTAAATATTTGTAAAAAAAATCACGTAACCGCCATGTTGTTTTTGTGCTTATCAGGTTTTTGAAAGTCACATATGTGTACTAACTCAAAGGTCTTTTATCACCATACAAAGGATTGCTGTAGTAGCCTCAGGAATATTGGTGAAATATTTTGGCCTGTCACCATATAGGATTGTTACAAATTTAAGCCACAGAGTTATGTGTTAGTGAATCAAATTATGGAGGTTCAATGTGACTTCAAATTGGATTGCTACAATAGGATAAGAGAAATAGTACATATAATCTTATATTTTCTAACTACCACCATCTTGAATTTTTGGAAAGAACAGAACAAATTACAAGCCTACATACTTAACCCTAAATTATGATTTGCAGTGTTATGCCTCACTGCACATGGATTATTAAATCGCGAGAAACCCCTTTTAAATACTTAAATTTCGCATGGGCACCATAGTAGTTTTATGCTTATAAGGTTTTTGAAAGTCACCTTCTTGTACTTACTTTCGTGGCCTCTATTAAGTCACAAAAGTTTAGGTTGTTATTGTTTTTTTTTTCAGTTTTAAAGGGTGGAACAGCGAGATCATCCACCCCCGAAAGTTGTAAGTTGATTGCAGCAATAGTTTCAAAGATATTGAATACTGGTGAAATATTTTGCGCTGCCGCCATTACGGATTGTTGTCTCTTATTGAAATTAGGGTTGTACAAAGAATCATATTAATAAGTCCGTATTAAGTTTCATTGAAATTGATTCAGCCAACCAAATCTTATTAACGGAACACATACACGGACAATACAGTGTGTAATTGATATGCTTGAATTCCGTTACACTCATGAAATTTAGTCTATCTTAATTAGTATATGTGGAATTGAATCACAAAAATCGTCGGTCAATGTCTTGGAAAAGGGATTAGACTTCGTCCCCCCCCCCCCCCAGCAGCACAGGTGATTTCTCCCCTCCGGTCTCCCCTCCGGTCTCCCCTCCAACGCTGTGGCATGCAGACAAGAGTCTGAAGATGGCAGTGTGGCTCTAGCCACGAACGAGTAAGGTCATGCTTGTCTGGTGTATCTGAGCAGTGAGAGTGCAGCCAACACACAACAGTTAAGTGCGCCGAATAGCTTCGCCTAAGCTTAGTACAGGCTCTTTGTCAATTGGATAGAACCCCAGGAAGAAAATGCAAACCATCAGGAAAAATACGTTGAAATGCTCCTTCCAACGGAACACCACGCGTCCGTCGGCAGCGGAAATTCACACCTTTGTGGCGGAGATGCTGAAAATCACGGTCGACCAACTGGAGACCCTGCAACTTGACGCACCGTCCAACTTTTTTTTATCAAGGTAATCTCTCAATCTATTATGGACAAACTTTTGAGTAAATTTGCGGGAACACACAGGCTTACTTTGTTTAATGGGGAGTCTGTTTCGGTAGAAATTGCCGCTGCCGGCATGGAAGCCACGCGGGTAAGGCTCTTTAATATTCCGCCTGAATTATCAAATGATACAATACGCACCCATTTTGCAAAATATGGTACAGTCAAATCCATCACAAATGAAAGTTGGTCCCAGTATTACAAGTTACCAGTTGCAAATGGTATCCGACAAATACAAATAGATTTAAAAAAGCAAATTCCGTCCTTTATCATGATTGATGGGCACCGTGGACAGGTTAGCTATGAAGGGCAAGTTAAAACATGTGCCATATATCAAGCTATAGACCATCTGCGTATCGACTGTCCGCGCCGATACTCGGCCATGACGCGCCTTGAACGCGACACACGGACAACTAGCCTTGCGGCTATGGTCACCCCTAGATCCAGCCGCCGTATAGACGACTCCCCGCTTCACAGCCCAGGCGATACTCAAGCACGCTACGATACAGATTTCCCCCCGCTAGACAGCACGCCTCCCATGGAGACGGAGCCTGTCACCCTGGCTGACAGCATAGGTGTGCCTGACATGAATCCAGAGTCTGTGGTCTTGCACCAGGAAGAGTCTTCACAGCAACCCTTGGATGCTGACCGGTCACCCCCTCCAGTTGCCAAACCTACCCATAGTTCCCCCCAAGGAGAAGGCTCGGCACAGGAAAATTCGGGGATACGCCAAACGACCACCTGGTCTGAGGACATTGAGGAAAGCATGCTCGTTAGCCGTGGGCATACTTCTGATGACTCAGATGCTTCGCTCGCAACCCCAGTCGTGAAAAATCGTAAACCTAAGCGCAAGGTTAACCCTACTTCCGATGAATCCGATGCTTCGCTCGCCACCGAACTTGTTAAAACCCGTAGAGCACAGAACAAGCCTAAGCAGCTGAAGAAAGGTGAAATACGTGTCAGTGAGATAGACCCTCGTTTCCGAGTGCCGGAAACCACCAGAAGTTGTCCAACAGAGGCCTCACCTGCTGCGAGCCTTACTACCGGCGAAGCCCTTGAGGTTCAGCAAATGATGTCGGACCTGTGTCATATGGCAACCCTTCCTAGCCCCGGACCCATTCTTTCACTTCTACGCAAGTGCGCTCAAATGGGTCAGCATGAGGGAGTCCCCGAGTTCGTTAGCAAGATGCGGGCTAAATATAGTGAGCAGTCCCGGGAGGCACTGCAGGATTTGGATCTACAGTTAGCTCCCCTCTTAGCCGATATCAACTATGGACCATAATTCACATTTGAAGACCTATGCCACAGTAAATGTTCCTGGCTTGAGGAATCCGGCCACTCAGGCGCTGTTAAGCCGTTTTCTGCGTGAATATGATGTTGACATTCTTTTTCTGCAAGAAGTCAGCGAATGCAATATTGGCTTCCTCTATGAACATGACTATATAGTTAACATGGGCACCACTGCTAGGGGTACGGCCATTATCTACCGTAAAGGCACCCTAGTAACGGATGTGGTGATGGATCCTTCCGGGCGTATAATATCTGCTACGGTACATGGTGTCAGGATCATAAATGTTTACAGTCCATCTGGCTCCAATTATAAATCTGAGAGAAACGTTTTATTTAGGCAAGACATCTTACCCCACCTGGTAACGAATCTCCCCATTCTATTGATGGGGGATTTCAACTGCACCTTACGCCCCCAGGATCAGACGGGTTCCTTCAATTTCTGTCCTGGGTTACAGGGACTCACCCAGAGCATGCAACTAATAGATATATGGCCACACATACATGGCAACCAGATCCAATATACACTTTGCCGTGGCGCCTCTAAATCCAGGATTGATCGGGCGTATATGTCCAGTACGCTTGCCTCACGTGTACGCGGCTGTCGGATAATCCCTGTCGCCTTTAGTGATCACAATGGCTTTTTATTTACGGCGCGAAGTGCCGTCCCTGCACACACAATACAAGGGCGAGGCACGTGGAAAATGAATACCAACTGCTTTGAAAGGGAAGAGGATTCACAGCGTTTTGAGGCTGTGTATCGGCAGTGTCAACGGCTGAAACACCGTTACAACAATGTGGCTGACTGGTGGTTAGAAAAGGTGAAGCCGGCCATTCGGGCAGTCGCCAACGTAATCAACGTTTATATCGGAAACTGGACTTCTATGACACCGTGTTACAGGACCTCCACCATCGAGAACAACTAGGGGAAAAGGTGTCGGTGGCACTACGCACGATTAAGACAACCATCTGCCATGTCCGAGAAAGCAATTTAGCCACCCTACAGCAGCATGTCAAGAAATATTCCTTGATTGACAGGGAAAAGATGTCTGTTTATCAGCTTGGCCGTCTCCGCCGCTCGCAAGGGCGTCAGTGGACGGGACCGGATGGGGGCATATTAACGACCCGTGAGGAACTACTTGCAGAAGGTGAGCGCTATTTTCGGGAGATGCTGGCTGAGGAACCAGTCTCGGAATCGGCAGGTAACCAACTCTTGACGTCTACGGACCGGCACCTGGACAACGACTGCATGCGTCAACTTGGCGCCCCAATCATGAAGGCAGAGATCGACTATGCTCTCCGAAACACAGCTAATAACAAGACGCCGGGAATAGATGCTCTGCCGTATGAATGGTACAAACACTTCTGGCACCTTGTTGGGGATGAGGTCACCCAAGTCCTCAACTACCTATTCACACATGAAGTACCCCACGGCTTTACGGAAGGCGTTATCCTTTTGATTCCCAAGATTAATGGTGTGCGTGGTATTGCTGACTACAGACCAATAACTATTCTCAACACGGATTACAAGTTGCTGGCCAAAGTCCTAGCACTCCGGCTCAAAAGTGTGCTGCACAGCCTGATAGGCCCTGGTCAAACCTGCACGATACCCCAGAAGACCATTCTGCATAGCATTCTTGCTATCCGAGACCTCATTCTTTATGCTTCAGGTAATGGAAATCACGCGGCGGCCTTGCTGAATATTGACCTGAACAAAGCCTTTGATAGGGTCGCCCACGCATATCTTTGGCAAACTTTGCGTCACTTTCACATTCCTCTGGGCGTCATACACTGCCTCCAACGACTCTACGCATCCGCTTCATCCAGAGTGTTGATAAATGGATTTTTATCCCGTCCAATTCCCGTCCATAAATCCATCAGGCAGGGCTGCCCATTGTCGATGGTGCTCTTTGTTTTGGCTATTGAACCCCTGATCCGCAGTCTGGACGAGAAACTCCAAGGTATCGATCTGCATGGTGCCCATATCACCCTGCGGGCATATGCCGATGACGTGACCGTCTTTATCACTGATGAGTCAGAACTTACGTCTACGAATAGCATCATGGACACCTACGCCCTAGCATCAGGTGCACGCATCAATGCTGCGAAGTCATCGCTCATGCCCATCTGCTTGCCTACAACAATCAGGACGCCGCACGACCTAGCCATTCCAATAGTTGACAGGTGTACAATATTGGGGATAACTTTCTTCCCCGATTTTGCAGAAACTGTCAGCTATAACTGGAACCGGAGGCTAAATACGCTGAGATTTCAATTAAAGGAAGAACTGACGAGAAGATTGAACCTGATACAGAAAGTGTGGTTTATTAATACCTTTGCCCTGTCCAAAGTATGGTTTCTGGCACAAGCAATCCCAGCTCCGCACGTTCTCTGCCAACGAATGGAAATGGCCATCGGGTATTTCCTCTGGTCTGGATACCGCTATCGGTTTCGTCGAGATCAAATGAACCTGCCACTCCGAAGAGGCGGACTGCAACTTGTGGCAGTTGAACACAAATGTGCCGCCTTGCTGGCCGCACAGCTTTTTCGAGCGCAGCACCATATGGGGGACCCCTTTGACACTGTCTGTATCCAGTCACTTGTCCCAGGTGCGAATCCCCAGATGCTCATCCCAGCCAATGTTTTCAAGAAGGAACTCGCAATTCTTAACCGTCTGAAATCCAGTGTCTCCACACCCTTCACCGCCCTCCCTACCAAGGTGCTTTATAGGTTTCTGCTCGCCGAAAGACTCTTCACTCCCTATATACAGATGAAATATCCTACGCGAGCCTGGTCGACTATTTGGGAGAACCTGTGGAATCCCTGGATTCCACTGGAATGGCGATCGACATTGTATGAGTACCTCAATGAAATTGTGCCGACCAGAGAAAAACTGTCTCGGCATGGGCAGAGTGATGTCGACCAGGGTGACGCCTGTGGTCGCACTGACACATTAGACCATCGAGTCACTACGTGCGGGAATGCGACAGTCGTCTGGACTTGGACCCTCCAGGCAATATCTGGAATCTGCGGACGGCCGCTGGACGTGTCCGATGGCATTAAGGTGCAACGTTTTTCAGTAACACATTCCACTGGGGAAAAGCGTAACGCCATCCTCTGGTTCACGGCGAGAGCGATTCATTACAACCTCTCCCGCCACAGGTCTCGGGACCACACACTGGTGGGGTTCTTGGACCACCTCCGCAGGGAGAGATGGAAATCCGCCAAACATGGAACACTGACTGCAGCGTTTGGACGGCTGTTATGTATGTTTTGAATTGGACAGCCACGAGTTCTTATCGTCAGCCTGGAGTGTTTAATGCGTATAAGTGCTTGTGACTTTAAAATGGTGCAGTGACGATTACTTTCTGTGTTGACCTTTACAAAGGTGCAGTGACATTTTGCTTCTGTGTTGCTTTATAAACAATGGTGCAGTGACTTTTGTTTTCTGTATTAACTATTCAAATTGTGCACTGACAATTCCTTTCTATGTGTGTAAAGTTATTACTATGTAAATAAAACCACCTAAAAAAAAAAGAAAAAGTGAGTGATCTCTGCCAAAAGCAATGAATACACAAACTGAGCCTATGAACAACCAATTCACTCAGTCACGGGGAGTGTCCTGCATGACTAGGGGTGGTAGATCTGTTTAGGATTCAGCCAATCGTATGGCCTATTGATAACTTGCAAGTTCATAGCCTCCATTAGGAAATTGAAATTCTAAAGATGTGCTAATTTATTGAAATGAACTGTCATGGTCTTAGTTTGTGCAAACTCAGCGCTACATCGATAATAATAATAATAATAATAGTTCGCTCTTTTCTCAATGTGACACCCTAAAAGGAGTTATCATACCGTCTTACAAACAAACCGATGATACGTTGATTTGTCCCACTTACGTGATGAAATGAATACCATAACAATAATATTAATAAAAATAATAGTATTTTAAACACACTCACTAATTTTATATTTTTCGAGGATGTCGAATTGCTGGAATTTTGAGTTCACATGATTATTTTCTTATATGTGCCATTAAATGCATCGACATAAGGCTGTCGTATTTCATCACCTTCATTTACTTTAGACTGAACCTTGATCGAATCTTCGTGCGATTTCAAGAAGAAGAAGAACAACAACAAGAACAACAGCAATACAAATTTTCTTACGAGACGAGCACCACTATCCTCATAACAGCTGATACCACCCCTCAACCGGTAAGGTCAGTGCTCCGATTACGCAACCACTTTTCCTCCACGCGTTGTCCCACCTCGCCCCGCCTCGTTTCCCGCAGACTGGGTTCCCACCTTCTGCTTGAAGAGTTTCTGAAAATCCTACAAACATTGACTTTTCAATGTTTAATTTTCAATTTAAAGATAAGAGACATGTTTTTTTTTCACATACGAATCTTAGAATAGTCTCTTATATCACCAGTGTAACGGACTTGATTAATATCAATTACACCCTGTAACTTATATGATCTTTCGCAATTCGTAAGATGAAAATAGGCCAATACTAAAAGGAGATCACAACACAAAAACACACATTTCGTTATTTATTGCTAAATATGCAACATGGACATTTAATAACAATGCCGTTACTCCGGTGCCTCTACGTCCAACCGTTCTCAAGTTATGTGTGAAACTAGTAACTGCTCGTGACGTCACTGCGCTCTCGAGTCGACATAGCAGCCTTGTTGCTGTGCATAAACTCGGGCAGTCTTTTCCCGCACTCCATCTGCTGCTGCCGTGTTCTTCTGTTGTCATTGTTAGTGTTAGTCAAAAGACTTATAATGGATGTAAATAACATTCGTCCGTATCAGCTTGAGCCAGAACGAACATTATTTACCATCTCGAAGCAAACTGGCAAGTCGTTCCTAGTTGTCGATCAAAATGTACCTGAACGATTTCTCCAAGTTTCGTTCATCTTTAGATGTGTTAGTTCAAATTCTGTACACAATATTGAGTGATGGATCACTAATTCAGTGCAAATCTTATTTTTCAAAATACTTTGAAATTTAGTGCATTGTCATTAAGTTCATTTGAAGTACAAAAATATCCTAGATCTATCGGGAAACTACAATAGCCTATATTTTAATTTGATCTGCAGGCAGGTTGTTGGTATTTAGGAATCATATCGCTCACAGTACAATTTTACTGCTCGTGGTTCATAAAATCTGTGTGATGGTCTAATCACATAGCACTATACTCTGATTATGACTTTAAGATCTTTGAGGAGGAGAACAATTAAAAATTTGTGTAATAAGATCAAAATGTGAGACGGTCATCTAGGCCTCCTCTATGGTTACCATGACATCAGATATGTATTATCTAAATCTGAACTATGGTTTGTTGGTTCCTCAGTTTAGGGGCTGTGACAACGCGGTCATGTAGCCCCGTGTACTTTGGGTGTGTGTAGAATCTATCTGATTAACGGTGTTAATTGTGATGACTGTATTAATGTGTGCTATCTGTAATTCAGGTAAGGACCGTAGACGATCCATTTCAAGTAGTTCCTTCTTTTGCTACCAAAAGCTACCGTCAACGACACCTAGCTGTATACTTGGCTGCTAGATACCACTGCAACCAGCACCTGGCGACGAACGTTGGATCCTAACAGAGCGTTAATCAAATCTAACTTACAAATTTAGTTTCACACAATAATTGTAGTTAGTGGAAGGCTCTATAACATGCCATAAATCTATGGCATGGGCCCACCGGCTTTACTTCCCCTCCGAAGGAATGCATACTGAATAATTTTTAACGCACTGAAAAAATACGACGTTTTCGATCGGGTTTGAACCCGCGATCTTGGGCATAGAAGCTCAGCATGCAACCAACTACGCAAATCTGAAGTGTAAAGGCAATCTAGGATTCATATATGGTTACCAAGGCAACAAGTATTCATCATCTAAATTTGAAAACACACCTTTGATCCGATGTCTCCCAGCGTAGCGGAGGAACATTTACTTAAATGTATTTTGTTTCACTTTCACTCTTTCTCACCGTGGACAAGTTCTCCATAAATGTTAATTTACTTTAACACTTCAATCGCAATTGATATGATCACAACTCATTCGTGATAGCTTCACGTAGCAAGACTGTGATTAGAAGACAATGCTGTACAACTCAATTTACACATAAATTATTTCATCCCTCACCGCCCAAACACTCCATTATGTAATGTGACATATCTTTCTCTTTCTCTTACACCTTATTGAAGGAACAGCTCCTGGCTTCAATTTTGGACCTTGTAGCTTTTCCATAGGCATCAAATTCATTTTCAAAAGTTGCGTTTCATATTACCGGAAGAAAAATGTTTCCTCTTGCAAAATTGTACCCAAGTGCTAAATCTACGTGGCGACTTACTTTGATTTGGAAATCTATGGAAATGTACTTATTTTTCTCTACAGTTACGGTTTTTACTCGTTCTGTTGTTACAACCGTATACACTACACGAAGGCATTTTGTCAACTAGCTATCACACTCGATTATTATAAACAACACTAATCAACGGAAGAGTGGCAGCGCGCGTATTGCAACAATCAACTGAATGGAGTGGATAGATCACTCACCGTTTACGGCGCAGTGACGTCACAGCTACTCGTGTTTCCTTCGTTTACCGGCCTGCGGAGCGGCATAGAGCAAAAGTAAATATATAGTTGAACACTGCCTGATACATACTTTGATTTTGATGCAAGTTGACTTTTGTGTTTTGGTCTCCTTTAAATCCTATTCCCATTCGAAATCCAATAGATTTTTGATTTATCGGCCAGATGGCAGTTCGAAACCGAAATTCAAAATTGAAGAGTTCATTGTCTAAATGGCTCTAAATTCAACTAGGTATATATACAATGGTATCTGACACCACACCAGTTATTATTATTATTATTATTATTATTATTATTAGCAGCCACTGTGGAAGAGACCACTTGTGACTTTCTGGCATCGGGAGAGCGTGGGTTTGAATCCCACCTCGGTCGGCCTATAAATGGTTTTCGTGATTTCCAATTTTCACTACCGGGAGAGTTCATTTCAACAGGACCACGGCCGACTTCCTTCCTAAATTCCTTCCGTGACCCTTCCTTAGTTAGAGACAAATTAACAGTTACCTGGGCAATCGGCCTGTCAACATCCCCAGTGGCATCTGCCTCCAAAGTGTATTCAGCTCCCAATCAACGGTAGAGGAATGTTTTCTCGCAGAGTCCGTGGGTTAAGTCAAGCTGGGAGGATAAGTAGTTTAATTTTTATTATTATTATTATTATTATTATTATTATTATTATTATTATTATTATGCGGTAGTTGTACTTAACGGGTACAAATTTCTCCGTGCAATATAGACTGTATCGAGAGATCACAATATTGTAATCCTAACTCGCTTAACAGACAAAGATGTTTTTCTTCACACAGTTTGCTCAAATAAAATAATTGATGCTTCAGTGGCGTAATCGTTTTATGCTGAACTGTTATGCCCACGATCGTGGGTTCAAACCTGGCCGAAGCCGTTGGATTATTAAGAGCGTTAAAATCCTTCAGTATGCCTTCCTTCGGAAAGGAAGTAAAGTGGGCAGGCCCATGTTATATATATTTGTGGCATGTAAAATAACCTAGCACTACAATTTATTGGGAGTGTATAGCAAAATTTTTAGGTTAACCTGTATTTGGTTAGAAACGCTCGATCAAGTTTCAACGTTCGCTGCTGGGTGTCAGTGACAGTGGCATCTCTGGTAGCCAAAGTTGTAACTACTGCAACCATTCTGGTTACGAAGCTCAGCTTTTTTGGGTTAGAAAATAGCGCCTTCTGAGAGTGCTGTTTGCATCTCTGTATGGCATGGCAGGTGGCCTTGCCAATTAAGTTTCCTTTCTATATTCCTTTTTTTGATGCTATTTTGTTTTATATATATTTTTTGACTGTTTTTGTTGGGTGTCCGTACTGGGGGATTTAATTATTAGTGAATATCTGTCCGTTTTATCTTTGGAGATAGGGTATTGTTCCATGTTAGTAGCTGTTGGGATTCTCTATGGAGATGATTGTGATAGATAAGAAGATGATTCTGATTGAGAGGAAGTTAGATACTGCTAGATTTAGTGTTTGAAGATCTGGTTATTGGTTATACATGAGAAGATATGAAAGAATTGTGAAGAGAATATAATAAAGGTTGGTTATATTTGTAGGAAATGAGTCCCTCATGGTAAATTTAATACCACCACACTCCAATATAGATGTGTACGGTTACATTATGACGCACCAACGTGAGACTCGAAAGTGGGACATGAGAACGAACAAAGAAATGAGGAAATATAGTGACTAAGATGAAATATGAGTAACATAACGTGAGTACAATGAAAGTAGAAAAAGAAATGGCTGAAGATCTGAATCGGGATATGCTACTAATGAAAGAAATGGCTGAAGATCTGGATCGGGATATGCTACTAATGTTGCTTAGCAAGTTTACAGAGATGGAAGAGTCTATATATAAGTCTGTGAAACAGTGGAAAGAGTCTATAAATGAGGAAGTGAAGGAGATAAGTGAGATTAAGGGACAAGAAGATTATCCGAGATGTGGGGGGCGTGAGAAAGCAGGTGATATGAAAGAAACTGAAGGAGAGGAGGCAGGTGAAAGAAAGGAAAAGGTACAAGAGAAAGGAGAAGCGGATAACGGAGAAGGTGAAATGGAAGAAACTGAAGAGAAAGGAGAAACGGATAAGGGAGAAGGTGGAACAGAAGAGCGTGAGAAAGCGAAAGATATGGGAGAAATTGAAGAAAAGAAAGGAGAATCAGATGAGGTTGGTAATGAAGACAGTAGCAATCAAGAAAAAGAGGCTACAGAGGAGGATGAAAGTGCAAGAGTGAGCCATGGAGAAGACATACTAGAAGAAGATAAGGTGAAGAAGAAACAGTGGAAAACAAAGTGGAAGAAGAGAAAGGAACTCTTGAGTAAGACCAGACAGACGAGGAAGAGGTGGAACATGTGGAAAGGAAGAAGAGAGAAGTGGTTGAGAATGAAGACAAAGAGGACCAGGAGAATAGATAAAAGAATGAGTTGGAAAGCAAAGAGAAGGAGTAGGAAGAAGATGAGATTTCATGTAAAGGAAGATAAGAGAGTGAAGGATCATACCAAAGAAAGAAGAAGAAGAAGAAGAATAAGAAGAAAGGAAAATATGATACTGAATCAGATGAGACAGACCAAGAGAAGAAAAAGAAAGAAACGTATGATACTGAATCAGAGGAGACAGACCAAAGGAAGAAGAAAAAGAAAGGTTTGGAATACAGGAGACGGGGAGGCAGGAGGCATCGTAGAAGACGACGAGGAGGAAAGCGTGGGAGAAGCAAAAAATTACAGATGACGAAGCAGGCGTGGAGGCAGGAGGAGAAAATGTATTATTTTATTTTGTGTATTTTTAATGTATGTGATCCTCACGTGTTTCTCACGTGAGAATCACATAGAGGGGCGATTGCAACCATTCTGGTTACGAAGCTCAGCCTTTTTGGGTTAGAAAATAGCGCCTTCTGAGAGTGCTGTTTGCATCTCTGTATGGCATGGCAGGTGGCCTTGCCAATGAAGTTTCCTTTCTATATTCCTTTTTTTTTATGCTATTTTGTTTTTATACATATTTTTTGACTGTTTTTGTTGGGTGTCCGTACTGGGGGATTTAATTATTAGTGAATATCTGTCCGTTTTATCTTTGGAGATAGGGTATTGTTCCATGTTAGTAGCTGTTGGGATTCTCTATGGAGATGATTGTGATAGATAAGAAGATGATTCTGATTGAGAGGAAGTTAGATACTGCTAGATTTAGTGTTTGAAGATCTGGTTATTGGCTATACATGAGATGATATGAAAGAATTGTGAAGAGAATATAATAAAGGTTGGTTATATTTGTAGGAAATGAGTCCCTCATGGTAAATTTAATACCACCACACCCCAATATAGATGTGTACGGTTACACTACTTGAAATTGATCTTTCTTGTTGGGGAGCTCACGGACGTTCAATTAAAATATCCCGCTATCACCATTGGTTGCAATTCAAATATAAGAATAAATGCTTATATAAAATCATTCAAGAACAAATCATCCATATTTCTGTAATATACTGTACAGGTTGTAACTAAATATGTGGGAAAGGTCCGGGGATTCGATAGAGGACCTGACAACAAGCAAAACATGTCGTGTAAACGTAAATGGCGTAGGCCTATTTGCTTTTTATTCATGGTTAAAAGCATTGTTTGTGGTGTACATAACACAGACCGCTTCACTGTGCAGGTTGGTAATTTTTGTTGATAAGGTGTACGTTACTACTTACAGTTCTCCACAGAAGGTGTTTAAAATGGCTACCACGAGCTGTAATGAAAATGTCTATGCGCCGCATTTTTTTTTTATTTTCTTTAAGCGTTTGGCTTTTAGTGCCGGGAGTGTCCGAGGACATGTTCGGCTCGCCAGTTTTGTAGCTGCTTCGAGACGGACACCCAATGGTTGAGCTACAAGTACCGTTGGGGAGGAAAGTTGGAATGGAAGGTTGAGGAGTTTGAAGGTAGCGGCTGTGGCCTATAGTTAGGGACCAACCCCGGCATTTGCCTGGAAGGAAGATGGGAAACCACAGAAGACCATCTTCGAGGTTGCCGGCGGGGGGATTCGAACCTCCTCGCCTCCCGGATGTGAGCTACTGCCAGCAGTCATGCCGTAACGACCACGGCTAACTCACCTGGTGCCGAATCATTGACTGTCTCGCATGCTCCCATATTTCCGGCGTCTGTCATATCTGCTGATATCCTTGCTCTATTCACTGACGCAGCATGTCCACGTTATGAATAGATGTGGCATACACATTGGCCTTTATAAGACCCCATAAGTAGAAGTATAATGGTTTGATATTGGCTTCGGTGGCGTAGTCGGTAGCATGCTGAACTGCTATGCCCAAGATAGCGGGTTCAAACCCGGCCGAAGTCGTCGGATTTTTTAAGAGCGTCAAAAATCCTTCAGTATGCCTTCATTCGGAGGGGAAGTAAAGCCGGCGGTCCCATGTCATAGATTTGTGGCATGTAAAAGATCCTTTCGCAGACTAAACTTGTGTAAAGCAAAATTTGTTAGGTTAGAAATGGTCAGAACGCTCTATCAAAGTTCCAACGTTCACCACTAGGTATCATTGATATCTGGTGGCGAAAGTTGGAACTACTTGAAATTGAACGGAACTTGTAGCTCGCCCTTTAGGGTATCCGCCGGAAGCAGCTACAGTCTCAGGCGAGCCGAACATGTCCTCGGACACTCCCGGCACTAAAAGCCATACGATAAATAAATAAATAAATAAATAACAATTGGGAGAACGAGCAGGCAACGGTGTTGGTTCCTGACGCCCTATCTATTTGTTTGGGAATGCACACAGACTTGAAACGTACAAGTGGCCTGTGTGCCCTCCACAAATGACCAACTATAGTGCCGCCGTCTGTGTTATGCACGCCACAAACAATGTTTGTAACACGGTAACGAAAGCAAATACACCATTTATGTTTACAGGACATGTCTTGGTTGTTGTCAGGTCCTCTATCGCAGCGTTTCCCAAACTGTGGTACGCGTACCACTGGTGGTACGCTCGTACTGCTGCAGGGGTGCGCGGTGATGTTACGAAACATATAAAAAATATTAGATACGTTACGAAAAATATAAAAATATAAAAACATTCATATGTTGCTGGAGGACTTAAAGGCCAAAGATAAGGAGCAGTTTTATGAATTAAATTGTGATTCAGAACTAAGGCAAACTTTTTTCAAAAATGGCTCTTGTGAACTTTTGGGTTGAGAGGCGTACAGATATGCAGATATGCAGACATACTGACAAAGCAATTAGATTTTTACTGCCTTTCACTACTTCACACTTGTGTGAGACTGCATTTTCTTCACTTGTTTATCTCAAGAATAAATACCTGAATACGCTCCTTACAGTGGAAAACTATATTTGTTTAAGACTCAACAATCTTAAACCAGACATTCCTAAGTTGGCTTCTAATCTTCAAGCTCACCCTTCACATTGAAGTTGTTAGTTGAACTTTGGTTTTTATGTTTAATTATTGAGAGGTTTTTTATTAATAGTATTTGTACAGTGTCATTTCTGAATGTTTGAGTTGAATACTTAATGTAATACGTAATAAAACAACTCGACAGAACTTTACTCTAACAGTCTAACTCTAACAAACACAATTTACAATCCAACTTTTGGTCTGCTACATAGCGGTGGTGGGGGTTATAGTTACTATATCTCCCAACTATTAGGTGGTACGCGAGAGATTCTCATCTCTTAAAGTGGTACACACACAAAATAGTTTGGGAAACACTGCTCTATCGAAGCCCCGAAGCTTTCCCACTTATTTAGTTACACATGTGGGGAATTGAGACGTTGCAACTCTTGAGAGTTGCAATCTATGGATTGCGATTTATGATTGTCTTTTGTTTTTATTGTTATCACTTGACTTGTGACATCTTGGTTAGATAATAAAGATCAGATTGTAGTGTTCCCGTTATCCATTTCTATTAACCACAACACTTGGTGCCGAAAACACTCGGGTTATCACATATTAAGTGATTTTAAGGAATAATCTGTTTAGGCCTATACTGCAGGAATTGAAGCCTCTCGTAAGTTTTTACTCTGCAATTGCATTACGGAACCTCCAGACTGTGAGGGAAGACTTGCAATTACTATACTGGACGGAAGGTTTCCAACTTCGCAACCGACTACAGATAAGTGACAAAGCTACACATTTGTAAACCGAATAACTGTTGAATAACTCAAATAACTTCTTGTTTGGTTATGTATGTGTGTAATAACAGTATGTTTCGTTCGTGCATATTGTAGTGTCAGCTGGTGCTAAGCATAGATATTATAAATTTGGAGCGCAGGCCATGGATAATATAAAACTGACCATAGTAATTAACGCACAATCTAAGCGTCGACACTAGCGATCCTAGTAGCACCTGACCGAAAATCATTCGATACTTCAGATAACAGATTGACAACTCTTTGCCTTGCACATTTCCGTGAACACACGTACAACATGAGAGGATCAAACAGATGGAATTTTACACAATCTAAGAAGAAAGCGAACCAGACAGAGGGCAAATACAACACCCTTTGTTACGGAAATTAACAGTTTCACTGATAATACTTCATTCGAAGACTGGGAGCACTACCGAGAAAGACTACAGGAAACTCTCAACAACTTAACCACACTTGATGATTCTATACATGAGTTACTATCGGACACTGAATACGATACTGATGTTCAGAGTTGTGAAGAATATATAGACTCAGCGAAACGCGCTATCACAAGGGCATCGAGAACAATTACAAGTAAATTGTCAAATTCAGCCGCTAATTTAATTATCCCTGAATCACTGCCAACTACACCTACTATTCCAATTCAGGCTTCACACTCAGTTCGACTCCCGCCAATTAAGCTAGAATCCTTCGCTGGTGACATCGCAACTTGGCCACGTTTTTGGGAGCAATTCGAGTCATCCGTTGATAAAGACCCTTTCCTTCCTACCATAAATAAACACATATTTTTGCGCGGGTACTTGGAAGCCGAGCCGAAGCGGCTAGTCGATGGAATCGCCGTAATAGCAGATACATACGAGCAAACGAAACGGATCCTACAAGCTCGCTATGGCGATAAAAACAGAATAATACAGGCGCACTTAGACTACTTAGAGGGGATCAGACCTATTCAGCTCGCTACTCCTGAAGCACTCAACGACACGTTCATCGATTGCCATCGACACATACAAGCGCTTCGTGCGCTGGGAGAAGACGTAAACGGCTACGGGAGAGTTCTTGCTCCGAAAATACTTAGAACGTTTCCCGCTGATATTTGTCGCCGTTGGATAATTCAGACGAAGAGGGAAAATATCTCGGAAGGCGATATTCTCAAGCTCATGGAATTCTTGGGAGAAGAAGTAGATGATGTTAATATGGTGACGCACAAGATTCGTGGATCTACATCTGCTTCGACTCATGTTCCCGCGACAGCAGCACTGCACGTTGATTCAAATAAGAAACAATCCAATAGGAAGGTTGCGCCCGAACCATTTTGTGTCTTTTGCGAATCCCACGGACACTGGGCGCAAGAATGCAAGACAGTTTCTAACGTTAACGATAGACTTACCAAACTCAGGAACACGAACCGCTGCTTTCTTTGCCTGAACCGCGGACACTCCGTGAAGAACTGCAACCGAAAGGGTAAGGCATTCTGTTTTTCCTGCAAAGCCTTGCATCACAGATCTGTCTTCAGTAGAAACTTATCTACTAATGCAGCAGCAACCATTACGTCCGTTAACAAGATAAATTCTCTTCCATCCGACTTTACTTACCTGCAGACCGCGCGAGTATGGGTTACGGGTCCCAACGGGCGAACTAAACAGACGCGTTGCATACTGGATGCTGGAAGTCAATCCAGTTTTATCCTTGAGTCTCTAGTTAACGAACTGAAACTCGAAGTTATTGGCCGCCAAGACTTAACTATTGGCGCATTTGAATCGTCTCCAACCAATCGGAGTGTACGTAACCTTGTTAAGTTTTCCATAAAGAGCATCTGGACAAACTCGGCTACAAATATTACTGCATTTGAGAGTAGCCATGCCTTTTCAGCTCATCCGGTCGTTCCTGATGATGTTAATATGTTAGCACACACTCAAAAACTACAGTTGGCTGACCCAAGGAATGAATCAGAGCCACCTTTGCCTATCGAAATACTTATTGGAGGAGATTGTTATTGGAAAATCGTAAAGGACACTTCACCAGGTCGCATTTCCACCTCCGTGGTACTCATACCAACCATGTTTGGATGGGTATTGACAGGAAATCGATCAGGCATCACCTTGAATTCATCACTGGTAAACCATATTCATTCTGAACAGATACCCTCACCTTTAGATGAGACACTCAGACAGTTCTGGGATCTGGAAACAATGGGAATCAGGGAAAGCCAGGATAAATATTTCAGTTCCAATAACTCTGCGATACTTAAGGAATTTCATGATTCTTACCGAATAGAAGACCATCGGCGTGTGGTCTCTCTTCCTAGAAAATCAAGTATCATCTTGCCCAACAACCATGCTAATGCGGTAAAACGATTCAACGCATTGCAAAAGAGACTAGAGGTGAATGAACCTTTGAAGGAGATTTATTATTCACAGATGATGGACTATATTATAAAACGCCATGTTGAACATGCTCCTTCCGAAACAAATGGTGATACGTTCTACTTGCCTCACCATTTAGTTAAGAAGTGTAAATCTGGGAAAACGAAATGGAGGATTGTGTTTGATGCATCTTCTCGTCAAGGAGGCGGTCCGTCCCTTAACGAGGCCCTCGAAATGGGGCCAAATTTACTGCCTGAGATACTTTCTGTTCTCCTCAGATTCAGAAGCTACCCGGTAGCCATCATTGGTGATGTCTCTCGGGCATTCTTACAACTTGTACTTGATTCCAAAGATCGAGACTTGACCAGATTCTTCTGGTACGATGTGATTGACAAAGGCGAAGCAGTGTACGAAACAACAGATGAAGTCGTAATATACCGTTTTGCTCGCGTTCCCTTTGGTCTAACTTGCAGTCCATTTTTACTTTCAGCGACACTAAGGGAACTAACCAATATCCATGACTCTGCCTTCTCAAATGCTGCCGCCCTTATAGATTGTAGTACGTACATGGATGACTTTGTAACCGGCGGTGAAACTGAGAACCAAGTGATCAAACTTTATTATGAACTCACAGGACTGCTAAACACAATTCACATGCCCATGGCGAAATGGGCGACGAACTCTCAACAACTGAAGTGCATCTGGACGTCCGAAGGTCGGGTACTAGAGACCAATACGCAAGTATTAGGAGTGAAATGGTCCACTGAAACTGACACTTTCTACATAGACGACCATGATATCACCGATAATCTCAAGCAGGAACCCGCTAGTAAGAGATTACTGTTACAAACTACTTCCCGATTTTATGACCCCTTGGGACTTTTAACACCGGTATCGATTATTGGGTAAATACTGTTCCAAGAAACCTGGTGCAAAGGGATTGGATGGGACGAACTCTTACCACATGATATAGGCGTGCGTTGGCATAATTGGATTTCGAGTCTTTCACAGTTATCGCAGCTACAGATTCCTCGATGGATCGGCATTTCCGAAAGAAGCAACAGTGAAATTCACATCTTCTGCGATGCAAGTGAAAGGGCCTATGGCGCAGTATGTTATGTCAGGACCACTCAAGGGCATAGTGTTACTGTCCGTTTGGCTTGCAGCAAAAATCGACTCGCTCCCGTGAAAAGGGTCACGCTTCCGAGACTAGAACTGTTAGCTGCTCTGGTGGGAGCGCGACTCTTAAATTATTTCTGCAAAGCAACTGACTTGAGCTCTTCAGCAGCGACTTTATGGACAGATGCTAAAGTGACACTGGGTTGGGTACAGAGTGACCCAAATCGCTGGAAGACATTTGTGTCCAACCGGGTAACTGAAATCCAATTTTACACTACTCCATCTCAATGGAGGTACTGTCCAGGGGGAGAAAACCCAGCAGATCATTTGTCGAGAAGACTTTCAGTGGTACAGATAAAGTCACTTGTTGGATGGTGGCATGGGCCTCCTTGGCTACAACAACAACCATAACATTGGCCTAGCCAACTATCCTCCCGTGTACAACTGCCAGAAGAAAAGAAGACCATCTTCAATATCCTTAAATTTGAGAAAATTTCACCCCTATTAGATCCTTCCAGATATAGTTCCTACTGGAGGTTACTTCGCATCACAGCGTGGATACTTCGTTTCTTGCAACATGTTCGAAGAAAAGAACGGTTCTCTGGAGAGTTAACAGCACAAGAGCTTCAAAACTCACGCAAATATTGGATTCAAACTGTACAAAAGGAGTGTTTCCCTGCAGAATATCTGGATCTAAAAGACGGTGTAGCTCTGCCAAAGGAATCAAGAATAGCCCGCTTCAACCCATTTCTGGAGAACGGACTCATTCGTCTAGGTGGTCGTCTACAACTTGCAGAGTTATCTAGAGAATTACAACACCCGTTACTCTTGGATGGCACCCATCACTTTGTAAAATTGCTCATCAGACAAACGCACATCAGACTTCACCATTTGGGGGTGCGAATTGTGTTGTCAGAACTACGTACGGAATTTTGGGTGCTCAGAGCACGACAGGCAGTCAAGAAAGTGTTACGTACGTGCCTTCCATGCAAAATGGCGCAAAATCACTTCGCCCAAGCAATCGAAGCACCACAACCCAAATTAAGGGTAACACCAACGAAACCCTTTGAAGTCACGGGAATTGATTTCGCTGGACCCCTTTATGTGAAGGTGGGGACCACGAGCAAGAAATGTTACATAGCACTCTTTACCTGCGCTACGACCCGCGCGTTACACTTGGAATTGTGCTCAGACATGACTGCCGACACGTTCCTCTTGGCACTTCAGAGGTTCGTTGGAAGACGAGGGATACCACACACGATATATACTGATAATGCTCAGACGTTTCACGCGACCAACAGAGAACTCAAGTCCATCTGGACTTCTCTCACAGCCCCTCCAACACATCAGTACTTCGCTCATCACAACATCACCTGGAGATTTATTGCTCCAAGGGCATCTTGGTGGGGAGGATGGTGGGAGAGGATGGTAGGCACGACCAAGCGGTGTCTGCGAAAGGTACTGGGGAAATCATTAATCGGCGAGGAAGCATTGAACACCACTTTGATAAATATCGAAGCCGCCATTAATTCGAGGCCCATCACCCAAGACAGAGAAAATGCTCTAACGCCGGCCCACTTTCTGATTGGACAACGCTTCACCACGATACCGACTGGACCTGCAAGTGCGGGGAATGAAGATCTGCCCAAAGTGCTGGCTGCGGAACAGAAGGTATCGGATGATTTTTGGAAACGCTGGACGAAGGAGTATCTCCTGGAATTGAGAAATTTCCATGAAGTTCGTCGACCACGGGGAAAAGTTCCGCAATTAAGGGTTGGTGACCTAGCACTTCTCCAGGAAGACAAGACGCCGAGGCACACGTGGGCAAAGGCCCGCATTGAGGAGCTCCGTGTTGGTAGAGATGCAGTCGTCAGGACGGTGGTTCTTCGTTCCCCTACTGGAGCCACAATAACCCGCCCCATTCAGCTGGTCATCCCCCTGGAGGTTGACCAGGGTGGGGAGGATGTGAGGAATTGAGACGTTGCAACTCTTGAGAGTTGCAATCTATGGATTGCGATTTATGATTGTCTTTATTTTTTATTGTTATCACTTGACTTGTGACATCTTGGTTAGATAATAAAGATCAGATTGTAGTGTTCCCGTTATCCATTTCTATTAACCACAACACCCTGTATAGAGCAGTTTTCTCTTACTGAAAATGCAGATTAATCAAGAAAACGTTTAGATAGGAGATGATCTAAATAGTTGTTGAATTTTTTACAACTTTTTAGTTCACCAGTTCTCATCTGCAGCGTCAACAAAAGCCGTCTTGCGGAGAACTTTGCTCTAGGCCTCACATCAAAGCTGCACAGCACAAGTCTCGTTTATTGGGTTCCCGCTTTTCTTTATCGGCAGCCGGTGGCGGTTGGTCTTGGCTCCACTGCTGCTGGCAATACAGTACCCAGCATTCTGTGTTCCCGACCGCCTTTAACGTGACTTACTCAGCGTCACTCGTTCTTTATCCTTGTATAGCAAATCTTAATCCAAGAACGAAGCAGCAACACCAGCAGCAGCAGCAGCAGCAGTAGTCGTAGTAGTGAAACTGGGCATGCTAATTAAGACATCCTCTGGTATCAAAACGTATTAACACATTCGGAATTGACGGGCTCTTAAATGTCAGGAAACCTACTGTCGACCAAAGTATTATGTGTACTCGAGTTTGAAGGTTGTTTGTGAAGTAACCAATAGATCTACATAAAATCCAATAACATCATCATTTTCGTCGTTCTATTTTACGTTAGCTCATGTAAGTGTGGAATTTTTAGTTTATATTTTAGTATTTTTTGTCGCAGTTGGAACACAATAAGTGCACGTTTTTAAGCGTGTTTCAACCATGCGTCACATTTAAGAATTATTATCTCAAAAACCCGTCATCAGATCGAATACAAATTTTAACACATTATACACTGGAATGTTGTATAACTGGTTTAATAATTTCAAAATTTTGCGTGTCAAGAAAAAAAGTTGTTATCATTTTTGTAAGGTAACTTTTTCTTGGCTCAGGGTGGATGGAAAATGTAGTTCTTGCTCGCGATGTAATCCTTATACATCAAAAAGTTAAGCTGTGTGACTGTGAAATACGTAAATTAACTCACTTATTTTATATCGGTTTGTATTTGTAGGCGGAATTAACACATCGTTCACCAGCTACCCGCTCCCGGGAGAGCTGTACAGCGTTGCTGTGATGGAACCCATCACTTCCGAGCGAGGCACGCCATGATGCGTGTTGGGCTCCATTTCGGCAACGCTGTACAGCTTTTCTGGGAGCGGGTAGCTGGTGAACGATGTGTTAATTCTGCCTACAAATACAAACCGATATAAAATAAGTGACTTAATTTACGTATTTCACAGTCATACAGCTTAACTTTTTGATGTATAAGGATTACATCGCAACCAAGAACTACATTTTCCAACCACCCCGAGCCGAGAAAAAGTTACCTCACAAAAATGATAACAACGTTTTTTCTTGGACACGCAAAATTTTGAAATTAATAATACAGTTATACAACATTCCAATGTATATTGTGTTAAAATTTGGATTCGATCTGATGAGGGGTTTTTGAGATAATAATTCTTAAATGTGACGCATGGTTGAAACACGCTTAAAAACGTGCACTTTTTGTGCTCCAACTGCGACAAAAAATATTAAAATATAAATTAAAAATTCCAAACCTACATGAACTAACGTGCAATAGAACGACGAAAATGATGATGTTATTGGATTTTATGTAGGTCTATTGGTTACTTCACAAACAACCTTCAAACTCGAGTGCACATAATACTTCGGTCGACAGCAGTCAGTAGTTTTACTGGCACTTTATGATCCCCTTAGGGAGGTTAACCCTCAATACACCACCGTCAATTGAGATGGAGATAATATCAAACGTGACACTCTACTTTATCCCTCCCCCTTATTTCCCACTCTACTTTATCCCTCCCCCTTATTTCCCACTCTACTTTACCCCTCCTCCTTATTTCCTGTTCTACGTTTTCCCTCCTCCTCCCCAACCCCTTATTTTACCCGAAAGATAAAGAAAATATATACCTATGTATATTTAAAGTACCATATCATGAAACAAATCGTTATTAAATGGAAACAAGACAATGCTATTACCATTTTAAAGGGTTATATTTATTATCAGCACCAACGCGTGTGGGGATTTTCCACTCGGCCTTTGCCCGTGCATCGGCCGACCGTGGCCGATATAATTGCCACGCGGTGACAGATTCAGCTGACAAGACGAATGTGCATAGAGATAATAAGGGGACGCGACGGTGCTGATATATAAATATAACCCTGTAATAATATACACTAATTCATTTTCAAAAAATAATTGTCCTATTGGTTTTACGTCTTTTTTTTTAACTCCTGCGGCTTTTACAGACGCCAGAGTGCCCGAATTTTGCCCCGAACGGGATGATTAAAGTGCCAGCAAATCTACTGACACAGCTCCCTCACATTAGCGCACCCTCAAATGCCAACTGGCTGCGCCAGAGTTCGATCCTGCAATATTGGGCACAGCAGGCTAGAACGTTACTGCTGAGCCACGCAGCCAGCTGTTAGGTATAGTCTAAAAAAGGAAGCTTGTATTTTAATGTGACCCTTAATCTCGCGATCACGAGTCACGGGATCTCCTTTTTGACATTGAATCCAAATCGCAGGACATGGCATTTCATTTCGAGAATCTCACAAGCATTGACCAGTAATCGAACCCAGTCCGCGTTGGTGAGAGGCAAAGAGCTTGACTGCTGAACCACCGTTATATAGGGCTCTTGGTTGTCACCGCTGAAGCCCGAGTTCGATGCCTGACTCTGCCAAGAATGTTAATTCTGGTCTGAGGACTAGAACGGGGTATACTCGGCCTCGTGAGGTAAAACTGAGAAGTGGCGGGTTCGATGACCTCAGTCATCCGGCAAGTGGTTTTCTATGATATCCTACTTCTACTCCAGGTGAATGCTGAGATGATTCGTAAATTAAGGCCACGGCCACCTCCTTCAAATCCTCATCTGAATTACAACTACACACATTAATGCAGTCAATAAAGTAACACAGATTATCAGACAAATTTCACACACTACCAAGTACCTGAGTCTGTATGACCACGATGTCGCAAAAACCCCTAAATCAATCCACAAAAACAAAATATCATGTAATCGTCAGGTACCGGTACGCGGAGCAACGTGCGAACAAAATGTAGATGTTTAGGACAACCAACACACTGGAAGAACAGCTTGTTCGTTTGTTTGTTTGTTTGATTGTTTACATTACATCCGGTGCGCCAGCGACCTCAACTTGATTCGGTCAGGGTAGGCAGCCCAGCCAAGATTGGCAGAAACCTGCCTGCCGGCGTTCGGCGCAGCATAGCAGCCACGCCGAGCGTGCAAAGACTGGCTGCCCCTGCCTTAAACTATGCCACTCATGAAATACAGGGCCTTTCATATAAAGTAAGAACGGCAAGCGGCAGTTTTGTTATTCGCTACTGCGGTGGCCTTGGCCGAGCTTGTGGCGAGCCAGGGCCCCCTGCTGTAGCCTACTATTGAAAGCGCGCGCATAGTATATACGAGGGCTGGGTTTTTAGCCTACTTTTCAAATTTTGCAAAAATGAGGAAAAAGTAGACTTATGAGACCGATCCGGGCAAATGTGTGTCTGTCCATCTGTCCTTCTGTCTGTCTGTCTGTCTGGCTGGCTGTGTGTGTGTGTGTGTCCCCCCCCCCCCCCTGTCAACTCCTAAACTGCTGCAGCAATCAAAACAAAATTTGGTAGGAGTAAAGATCTATACATGAATATCTCAATGCCGTATTTGAAAATTATGTCAGTGCTACCAACTGCTGAAAAATCGCAATTGAAATTTCAGCTCCATGTTGGATATCTTGGAAGGTATGAATGGGAGCTATTTCGAAATTGGCACACGTATAGATAATAACATTTCAGTTTAATTTCCAGGAGGCCATACATTGCAGTGTTGCCAAAATGATTATAAGCCTGCTGATAGGTCCAATTTTCAAATGCATATAATTTCTACTTTATCAATTGGAATTCAACCAAATTTTATATGTGCAATGTGTACATAAACAGTTATGACTGAGCGTATTCTTGAGATTCACCAGGGCTGCTAATTGTTAATAAATACTATCAATTTATTTTATCCAAATACCAATATATCAGAAAGTGTGCAAGCCGACAGCTTTAAACTATGAACACGTATAGTACCTGACATTCTATACTAATGTACGTCAGTGCTACCAACATGATTCTAAGCCTGCTTTAAATATATTTAACTTCTATACTATCATTTGGATTTCAACCAAATTTCGTATGTGCTATGTGTACCATAATAGATATAACTATGCGTATTTTTAAGAGCAATCAGGGCTGCCAACTGTTAATGAATTCTGTCTCTATATTTTTGTTACCCCAATATCAATATATCAGAAAGTATGCAAGCCAATAGCTCTAAACTTTGCACACGTATAGTACCTGGCATTCTAGATTAATTTGGAGTAACTAATAACGTCAGTGCTGCCAACATGATTCTATGCCTGCTGATAGGTCCAATTTTAAAATGCATGCAACTTCTATACTAACTAATGGATTTCATTCTTGGCACAACAAGAAATCATAATATTTTAGATTATATCTGACCAACATATGCATGAAGGTGTTGCCAACATGATTTTATGCGTGCTGATTGATCCAATGTCTAATTGCATGTAACGTCCATGCTATCCATTGGACTTGAACCAAATTTTGTATTCTGTACCTTAAGAGATGGAACTAACAATATATTTGGTCACCAGGGCTGCCAACTGTAGTGCTCTATTAGGCTACGTTATAGGCTACCAGGTATATTTCGAACTAATTATAAATTTCGATATTACCAACTTAATTTCGTCATTATTCTAGATAGGTCTATATAGATTGGCATGCATTTTAAATTTAAAGAAAATTAGGCTCATTAGTTCGTCACGGAACTTCTTGTTTCAAGTTCCGATGGACAGTAAAATATAATAGATTGACATACCAAACTGATTTTACTACTAAATGTTTGCTTGTTTTATTCTTATGTCTCAACATAATCGCCAAAACGATTGAAACATTTGTCGTATCGTTAAACCTGCTTTCCAATGCCCTCGGCAAAATATTCTGCCGCCACTGAGGTGGGTACTTCTGGACAGTCTCCTGAAGTGTTTCCTTTTTGGCTAGGCGTTGCCGCCCAACCATACCTTCAATTCTTGAAAAAGGTGAAAACCATTCACGACCACACTGTACCAACGTTACGATAGATTTTTCAAATAATTCAAGTGAGAAGTTTTGGTCCATCTGCCGTTTAGTCAAAACCAGCACTGAAAGATTTTCACTTTTTTCGAGAATTGAATGTATGGTTGGGCAGCAGCGCCTCGTCGAAAGGGAAAAACTTCAGGAGACTCCAGACGTACCCACCTCAGAGGCGGCAGAATATTTTGCCGAGGGCATTGGAAAGCCGGTGTAACGATACGACAAATGTTTCAATCGTTTTGGAGATTATGTTGAGATATACGAATATAACAAGCAAACATTGAGTAGTAAAATCAGTTTGGTATGTTAATCTGTTGTTTTTATACAGTCCATCAGAACTTGAAAAAGGAAACAGCCCTCGTATGTACTACGCGCGCGCTTTCAATAGTACAGCAGGGGGCCGTGGCGCGCCACAAGCTCGGCCAACGCCACCGTACCAGCGAATAACAAAACTGCCGCTTGCCGTTCTTATTTTATATGAAAGACCCTGTAGATATTTCAGTGCTTGGCTGGGAAATTATTTGATATACTGTACTTTTTCCTATAATATATACGAGGGTCTTTTCGTAAGTCATGGCAACTATGTTATATCTTTCGTGGGAAATCCATTGAACCATTAAGGCCGTGTGATGTCTCAATGCCAAGAGAAACTAGGGTTCAAGTACAGGAGTTAACGGCAAAGGTACAAATGAAAACCACACAATGGAACTAGGTGTAAATTTGTTTTGCACTAGTACAAAATGGAACAAACATCAATCAATTAACATCCAGGGCACCGTTTCCAAGCATTGGAACACTGTTCAATAACAGACATGGACATGTCATTTCGCACAGTCAAGGAGCACCCACTTCGCGACGAGTCTGCAGTTGCTGCGCGTCCATGTCGGAAAGCCTCCACCCAAAGTGTAACTGTTCGGTAATCACCAACAGCTTCAAATAGTGCTGCATGACACTGCGGGTCATTTCTGCTACCTAGAAAAGCAATTTTCACGAATGATCGCTGTTCCAATCTGCTTACATCCTACTTGTAGCACGGCTAGGCTCAGAGTGAACGTGTATGGCGCTGGAACCTAGCCACCTGCACTTACAGTTAGTCACCTTCTGTGGGGTGAATTCTGTGCTGTTTGCCGCGGGGTCTCTAATGTCTACACTGGAATTATCGTGATGCCATATGTTCGAAAGATATAACGCAGTTGCCATGACTCATGGAATTACCCTCGTAGTTAGCAATCAAGCATAAAATTACTCATATTATTTTTATCAATTTGTATAATGTTCAATTCACAAATGTATGGAAATGGATCCCATTCAGAAGCGATGCGATATTCCGTTATGAACATTATTTGACAGTTACTCTGAGGCCACTCCACCACAGGATTTGCTCGATCAATTATTGGTAATTTGACGATATTTCCACTAGTATCCCAGAGGTGGCGTCACCTCTTCTTAGAGCTGCGTCATAGGGGTGGTACAATGGTCAACGTGTATTTATTTCAAGTCCTACTATTTACTGTTATACTGTAGATGCTTTTCTAGGGTCGAGGGGCAACAAGCTCATCAGGTACATGAACTTGAGTATATCTCCATTTATCTGATAACATCTGCTGTTGTTGTTGCAGTTTCTTTTGGTTGGTTCGTTCCTTAGTTTAGGGGCTGCAACAATGCGGTCATGTAGCCCCGTGTACTTTGGGTGTGTGTAGAATCGGTCTGAATAGCGGTGTTGATTGTGATGACTGTATTCGTGTGTGTTATCTGTTTTTAATTCAAGTAAGGACTGCAGGCGATAATTTCAAGTAGCGCATACTTGCGCTAGAAAATGCTACCGTCCACGACACCTAGCTGTGAACTTGGCTACTACTAGATGCCATCGCAACCAGCTTCACACAAGTTTAATTTAGTGTCTTTGCTAATGTTTGTTGTTTAAACTGAGAAAAATATGATCATAACTTCAAGTTAGGGACCGCACTAGCATTTTCTTTTGACCACCCCGTGGTGTAGTGGCTAGCGTTCTTTTATGTCTACTTGGAGATCCGGGTTCGTTTCCCGGTTCTGTCAAGAATTTTTAATTCTGGTGTGAGGGCTGTAACAGGATACACTCGGCCTCGTCAGCCAAACTGAGAGGAGGCGGGTTAGATTCCCACCCCAGACATCCTGAAAGTATTTTTCCGTGGTTTGCCCCACATCTACTCCAGGCAAATGCTGGAATGGTCTCTAACTTGAGGCCACGACTGTCTCCTACACAATCATATTCCCAATTTATAAATACACACTAGTACAGCCATTACAATAACACACGGTATCACACAAATGCACGAGGCTGTATGACTACGATATCACAGCCTATAAAATAAACAACATCAACAACTATCATTTGCTTGAATTCAACCTGTGGTGGGGAAAAGTAAGTGGGATGAAACCAAGGTTGATCAATGTCAGTGTCGAAATTCAAGCCTTGTATCTCCGAACGAGTACTAATCATTCCTCAACATTAAATGTGAATTTTGGTATTGTGATCGCTCTTCAACACAAACAAATTTCAGTGGGCGCCACTCATATACACAATGAGATTGAAATATAGAACACGAAATCTCTCATCCTGGGCAGTAAGACAATATGACTTGCTTATGGCAAAAACATCATAGGCCTCTTATTCTCAATGAATCTCTACAACAACTTTCACATATAAGATCCTCTTTTTTATTTATTCCAATCTCTGCAGCAAGATACTCAGACTTTCCTTCATCTCCACAAAACATAGCCTATCCTCTTTATATAGTTTTACACAACCCAATCATCAAAACAATAAGAATCAGAACAAAAATTTGAAAATCATAAAAAGAAATATCTTTGCAGATAAGGAACTCAAATGAGCATGGCCCCCCTACCTCACTGCCAGACCATTACAAAGAATCTCATAGCTCCATGCACTAGATTCCCTGCCATGACCCAGCAGCAAGATGTGGCCATGCTACAAACCCAAAAGTAACCCAAAAATGAACAGTGACATTACGCCCCCCTATATATATATATAAACACAAAGAATAAATTGCTAAACATATCAAACATTAATCAAATGTCACTTTCAGGTCTCTAGTATCATTCACAGCACATTCACAATAGGACGATGTAATACCGCTCTTTTCTCCTAGCCTGTTTGAGTACATGTTATAACATCTATTCTCTGGACTATCTAATGTGAGCATCCCTGAAGCAGCAACTAAATATTCTGATTCCAAGTTATAACCAAACTGAAATCCACTTTCCAATATTAAGTCTCGAAGCGCTGGAAAAATGAATTCATTTGATAAAAACATACCATCTCTACACTTTTCATCATCTGAACTGCTTTTGTCAATGTTGTTGTTATCAGGCATGTATAAATACTCATCTCTATCAATATCCAGACTAAACTCTTTCCACCCATCACTGTCATCATCGTCTGCCACATCTGCACTTTCTGTAGAACCTATATTCGGAACTTGTGAAGGTTCTCGTGACACTTCAACCATATCATTCAAAACAGGATGTCCATAATTTTTAATTACATTATTATCACATGTATTACGAAACTGGTTGCAAACTAGTTGTTCATCACTAACAAGATCCAAAATCATGAAATTATCGAGACTGAGAACTTCATCTTCATCTTCTGCATCACTACTTTCCTCCTTATTCCTCAACCTTTCATGCTTCCTTTTCTTCTGATCTCCTCTTAGTCTTCCTTCCTCCTTGCTCTTCCATTTCTTCTGTTTCTCCTTCTTCCCCTTTCCCTTCTTTTTCTTCTTCACCTTTCCTTCTCTTCCTTATTTTCTTCACTTGCCTTATCTTACTCAACAGCTCTTTTCTTCTGTTCTTTGTTTCCTTTTTCTCTTTGTCCCTTTTATCTTCTTTATCAGCTTCTTTGTTTTCTTCTGTTCTTCTCTTAGTCTTCCTCCTCCTTCTCCTGCCTTCCATCTCGTCTTTTTCTTCATCCACCATGTCATTCCGTACCTTGTACTCCCCATCTTCCGTCTCCACCGTTCCTCTCTCCTTCCCTTCCTCATTTTTCTCCTCTTCATTCTTGTCTGTCTCATACTATTCAACAACTCCTTTCTCTTTGTCTTACATCTCATCCATTTCATCCCCATCTTCCTTCTCCAACACTTCTTCACCTTATCTTCTTCCAGTATGTTGTCTTCTCCATGACTCACTCTAGCACTTTAACCCTCATCTTTAGCCTTGGCTGTTATTGTCCTCCTTATGACCAACCTCATCTGCTAGTAGGTTCTCTTCTATCTTTTATTTTCCTTTACCTGCTTCCTCTCCTTTAGTTTAATCCATATTACCTGCTTTCTTTCGTTCTTCCATCTTTTCTTCTTCCTTATCCATTTCTCCTTTCTCTTGTACCTTGCACTCAATCTCATCCTCTTCCTCAGTTTTATCCTCCTCGTCCTTTTGACGTTGTTCTTCTTCACCTTGTTCTCTATCTTGTCATCTTCCTTATTACGCCACCCACATCTCTGATATTTTTCCTGCATTTTCCCTAGTTTATCATTCAACCCATCTACCTTGTTTTCACTTTCCTAATACTGTGATCTAGTTCATCAATTCTACCGTTAATCTTACTATTCATCTCCTCAATTTTAGTGTTGGTATTATTATTCATCTCCTCCGTCTTATTCATCAGTAATTGGAGCCACTCAGGGTTAACCCCCTCTATGTTTTCTTACGAGATCACATTCTCTTCGCTATTGGACCTTTCCGAACTACTTCCACACCTTCCTTTTCTGTCATCTCCGCCACGTCACGCACAGGCACTGGTTTATCTTATTTGTATCACCTATCATATGCATATTCAAGGTCCTACCTTGGTGAATTGCCATAAATCGGGCCCCTCGTAATGCGGCGTCACTTTTTGATATTTGGTATTAAATTACCATAAGGGACACATTTCCTAACCCTATTACCATACTTTTATTTCCACAAACAGCAATACTCTTTATATAATTTTACACAACCCAATCATCAAAAACAATAAAAATCAGAAGAAAAAATTGACAATCATAAAAAGAAATATCTTTGCAGATAAGGAACTCAAATGAGCATGCCCCCCCCCCCCTACCTCACTGCCAGACCATTACAAAGAGTCTCATAGCTCCATGCACTAGATTCCCTGCCATGACCCAGCAGCAAGATGTGGCCATGCTACAAACCTAAAAGAAACCTAAAAATGAACAGTGACAGTATGCATATGTGGATATGCTAACCAGTAACCATTCATTGAATAGCGCCAGTCTGCATTCTTTTAATTATCGTGTGTTGTCTTGATGCAACGATAAGTTGGAGTAGGCTATCATATATTTGGGGGCAACAGTGGCCTGAAGGGAGCACAGATCTATATAGTACAGCGAGAGATTTGAAACTTTGATTCAGAGTGCTATATGTTATAGCAATGTCTTTCTAATGACAACAATTTGATTGCTGGACTTGCAACTTATCTTATAAGCACTGGTCTTCTGCAAATTCAGACTCAAAGAACAATGTGAAAATCTTCAAGTTAATAAAACTGCGTACAGAAAACGTAATTAATTTATTATAATAAAAATATGGAGTTATATTTAGCTAATATTTCAATGTAGGATAAAGGCATATAAGTCCACAATCGTTTGCCCATTAGAATAAATCACTTTATGCACACACGTAAACGCAATGAGTCACCTTAGCATATTTCGCTTAACGAATTCAGAATATAATAATGGCTTTAGAGCATAGTTCCCCTTGAATCGGTAATATCTGTTGAGTATTATTTGAAAATGTGACCACAATTTGCGCGGACAACAAGAGATTCTGGTTCGAATACCGATTACAGTCACATTCTCAATTCTTACTGAACATAAATTCATATTTTTGCCTCATTAAATCCAATTAAATGAAGTGTGCAAAGTCTCCGGTGTCATTTATAGCCTTTGACAATTTACAAATAACAATAAAAACATATAATTTAACATTAAATTTGACATTGGATGCATAACATTAATCGTGAACTCCATCTATCTCGGTAGGTTTTAATAGGTACTAGCTATTTTACGCGGCGTCCGTTGCCCGGGAGGTGTATTTACATGTTATAGAAATATACATGCCAATATATTATGCAAGGTATATTCACTTTGCCCCTAAGTGAGTTTAAAACATAGTTCTCCTGTGCTCTGAAGTTAATCAAGTGCAATTAACTCACTGTAAATCTAGGCGAAAGGTACTGAGGCGTACAATAAGGTAGAAGAGAATGCATCAATAACAAACAAGAAGTTCCGTGACGAACTAAAGAGCCTACTTTTCTTGAAATTTAAGATTCTTGCCAATCTATATTGACCTATCTAGAATAATGACGAAATGAAGTTCGTAATATCGAAATTCCTAATTAGTTCGAAATATACCTTATATAATGTAGCCTAATAGAGCAGTACAGTTGGCAGCCCTGGTGACTGAATATAGGCTATTGTTAGTTGCATCTCTTAAGGTACAGAATACAAAATATGGTTGAAGTCCAATCGATAGCATGCACGTTACTTGCAGTTAGACCTTGGATTTATCAGTGTGCGTAAAATCATGTTGGCAGCAATGTCATGCATGTGTTGGTCAGAAATTATCTGAAATATTATGATCTCCTGTTGTGCCAATTTTGGATGAAATCCATTTGTTAGTATAGAAGTAACATGTATTTTAAAATTGGACGTATCAGCAGGCTTAGAATCATGTTGGCAGCACTGGCGTAGGCCTATATTAGTTACTCCAAATTAATCTAGAATGCCAGGTACTAGACGTGTGCAAAGTTTAGAGCTATTGGCTTGCATACTTCCTGATATATTGATATTAGGGTAACAAAAATAGAGACAGTATTTATTAACAGTTGGCAGCCCTGGTTACTCTTAAGAATCGGCATAGTCATATCTGTTATGGTACACAAAGCACACTCGAAATTTGGTTGAAATCCAAATGATAGTATAAAGTTACATGTATTTAAATTTGGACCTCTCAGCAGGCTTAGAATCATGTTGGTAGCACTGACGTATATAAAATACTCCAAATTAATATAGAATGTCAGGTACTATACGTGTGCATAGTTTAACGCTGTCGGCTTGCATACTTTCTGATATATGGGTATTTGGATAAAATAAATTGAGAGCATTTATTAACAGTTGGCAGTCGTGGTGGCTATTAAGAATATGCTCAGTCATATCTGTTTATGTACACATACCACATACGAAATTTGGTTGAAATCCAATTGATAGTGTAGAAGTTATATGCATTTAAAATTTGGACCTATCAGCAGGCTTATAATAATTTTGGCAACACTGCCACGTATGGCCTCATGGAAATTAAACTGAAATATTATTATCTATACGTGTGCCAATTTTGAAATAGCTCCCATTCATACCTTACAAGATATCCAACATGGAGCTCAAATTTCAATTGCGATTTTTCAGCAGTTGGTAGCACTGAAATCATTTTCAAATATGGACTTGAGATATTCAGGTATTGATCTCTACTCCCACAAAATTCTGTTTCGATTGCTGCAGCCGTTTAGGAGTTGATAGGGGGGAACACACACACAGCCAGACAGACAGACAGCCAGCCAGCCAGCCAGCCAGACAGAGAGACAGACAGACATTTGCCCGATCTCATAAGTCTACTTTTTCCTAATTTTTAGCCTACTTTTCACATTTTGCAAAAATGAGGAAAAAGTAGTCTTATGAGATCGGGCAAATGTGTGTCTGTCTGTCTGTTTGTCTGTCTGTCTGTCTGTCCTTCTGTCTGTCTGTCTGGCTGTGTGTGTGTCCCCCCCCCCCCCCCCTATCAACTCCTAAACGGCTGCAGTTATCAAAACCAAATTTAGTATGAGTAAAGATGTGCACCGGAATAGCTCACGTCCATATTTGAAAATGATGTCAGTGCTACCAACTGCTGAAAATACGCACTAGAAATTTGAGCTCCATGTTGGATATCCTGCAAGGTATGCATAGGAGCTATTCCAAAATTGGCACACATGTAGATAATACTATTTCAGTTTAATTTCCAGGAGGCCAACCATGACAGTGTTGCCAAAATTATTTTAAGCCTTCTGATAGTTCCAATGTTTAAATGCATATAACTTCCACACTATCAACTGGATTTCAACCAAATTTTGTATGTAATATCTGTACATAAACAGATATGACTGAGCGTATTCTTAAGAGCCACCAGGGCTGCCAACTGTTAATAATTGCTCTCTCTATTTTTTTATCCAAATACCAATATATCAGAATGTGTGCAAGCCGACAGCTTTAAACTATGCACACGTATAGTACCTGACATGTTTGATTAATTTTGGAGTAACTTATATACGTCAGTTCTACCAACATGATTCTAAGCCTGCTGATAGGGCCAATTTTTAAATACATGTAACTTCTATACTATCAGTAGGATTTCATCCAAATTTCGCATGTGCTATGTGTAACATATCAGATATGACTATAAGTATTCTTCAGTGCAATCAGGGCTGCCAACTGTTAATAAATGCTGTCTATATTTTTTACCCTAATATCAATATATCAGAAAGTATGCAAGCCAACAGCTCTATACTTTGCACACGTATAGCACCTGACATTCTAGATTAATTTGGAGTAATTAATACAAGGCAGTGCTGCCAACATGATTCTATGCCTGCTGATATGTCCAATTTTAAAATACATGTAACTTCTATACTAACAAATGGATTTCATCCAAAATTGGCACAACAAGATATCATAATATTTCAGATTATTTCTGACCAGCACACGCATGGTATTGTTGGCAACATGCTTTTACGCGTGCTGATAGATCCAGTGTCTAACTGCAAGTAACGTCCATTGGACTTCAACCAAATTTTGTATTCTGTACCTTAAGAGATGGAACTAAGAATATATTCAGTCACCAGGGCTGCCAACTGTAGTGCTCTATTAGGCTACATTATACCAGGTATATTTTGAACTAATTAGATATTTCGATATTACCAACTTAATTTCGTCATTATTCTAGATAGGTTCATATTCTGTAGAATAATCATTGGCATGAAAAGTAGGCTGTATAGTTCTTAACGGAACTTCTTGTTGCTAAATGTGAAAAGTAGGCTAAAAAAGGGCTGTATATGCACATTTCTCAAGGACCTAGTCTCAGAATTACAGTACTTTCGTGATAGTCTTTATTTTTAGCCTATTTTCAATTTTGAAAAAATTGGCTTTTGAGATCACCTTTTGTCCGTGTGTGTGTGCGTGTGTATGTGTGTGTGTGTGTGTGTGAGGTGTGTGTGTGTGTCCCCCTAATAAATTCTAAACGGCTGGAGCGATTTCAATGAAACTCGGTAAGTTCATAGCACTATTCCGGGCGACCCCGGCCCTGCCATTCAAATTTTGTTACGTTTCACCGATCCAACATGGCGGCTGTGCGAAATATTACCCCAGCATTCAATATCTCCGAAACTATTACCGATATTACACTGGAATTTATTACGGTAATAAAGGGAACTACTAGAAGTTCACCTATGTGACTTTTGAAAAACTGGTAACTATAAAACCAACATGGCGGCCAAGCGAATTTGCGACGTTTAAATAGACGTTTCTCGCGATTTAACCAACCAAACGCAATAAAACTTGGTACAGTATATGTTTATACACATTGTAATGCCCCGACATCTAACTTCGTTCAATTATTTACATAACCACAAGATGGCGGCTGTGCGAAGTATTTCACCGGCATTCTATATCTCTGAAACTATTAGCGGTATCACCCTGAAATTTTGTACGGAGATAAAGGGCACTACGTTAAGTTCATCTATACGATAATAAAAAAAACGGTTAACTACAAAACGAACATGGCGGCCAAGCGAATTTGAAAATTTAAATAGACCTCTCTCGCGATTTAATGTTCCAAACGCAATGAAAATTGGTATAGGAAATGTTTATACACATTGTGGAGCACTGGTATCTAATTTATTTCGATTGTTTTCATAACCTCAAGATGGCGGCTGTGCGAATATTAAAATTAAGTTTTTTTTCTTGTGTCGTAATCATGCGATCAAAGTGAAAGTTTGAATAATGAACTTACGCAATAATTTTCCTTAAATGGTACATGACTCTATGGCCTATACATTTAACAATCCAACATGGCGACCATCCGAAATATTTAGACGGCTCGGAATATCTACGAATCTATTATAGCAAACAAACTGAATATTTTTATGTTCATAGGGGCTTTGCACACCTATCGGACTTTCAATAACCTGGTGATCAAAAATCCAACATGGCGGCGACGCGAAGGATAAATATTCACATGGACGTTTCTCGCAATTTGACCATACGAGTGCAGTGAAACTTGGTACAGTAAATCCTTATACGAATGTTAATCCACTGGCATCTAATTTTTTCAATTGTTTCCATAACCACAAGATGGCAGCTGTGCGGAATTTTAAAATCTCCTTGTTACATCTTGTGTCCTAATCATGCGATTGAAGTTTGAATACTACACGTACACAATAATCTTCATGTAAAAGTACATAACTCTAGGACCTACATATATAAAGTCCAACAAGGCGACCATCCGAAATATTTAGTCGGTTCTCAATATCTACGAATCTATTACAGCAATCAAACTGAAATTTTGTATGTTGATTGTGGCAATTAACATAAGAAGGATATATGAAAATAGGCTGTATAGTTCTTCACGGAACTACTTGTTTAGCCTATTGTCAATTTTGAAAAAAAAAAAAGGCTTATGAGATCACCTTTTGTCCGTGTGTGTGTGTGTGTGTGTGTAAGGTGTGTGTGTCCCCACCCCCCATAATAAAATCTAAACGGCTGGAGCGATTTCAATGAAACTCGGTAAGTTCATAGCACTATTCCCGGCGACCTTGACCGTGCCCTTCAAATTTTGTTACGTCTCACCAATCCAACATGGCGGCTGTGCGAAATATTTCACTAGCATTCAATATCTCCGAAACTATTACCGATATCGCCCTGAAATTGTGCACGGTGATAAAAGGCACTGCTAGATTTTCACCTATGAAACTTTCAAAAACCTGGTGACTACAAAACCAACATGGCGGTCAAGCGAAATTGAGACATTTAAATAGACATTTCTCGCGATTTAACTATCCAAACGTAATGAAACTTGGTACAGCAAATGTTTATACACATTGTAATGCACTGGAGTCTAATTTAGTTCAATTGTTTACATAACCTCAAAATGGCGGCTGTGCGAAATATTTCACTGACATTCTATATCTCCGAAACTATTACAGATATCATCATGCAATTTTGTACGGTGATAAAGGGTACTGATAAAAGTTTACCTATGCATATTTCATAAACCTGTAAAGTACAAAGCGAACATGGCGACCAAGCTAATTTGAAATATTTTAATAGACTTTTCTCGTGATTTAACTCTCTGAGTGCAGTGAAATGTGGTACAGTAAATGATTTTGCAGATTGTAATGCACTGCCATCTAATTTAATTCAATTGTTTACATAACCTCAAGATGGCGGCTGTGCGAAATTTTAAAATTAAGTTTTTATTCTTGTGTCGTAATCATACGATCGAAGTGAAAGTTTGAATAATGAAGCTAGGCAATAATTGTCCTTGAATGGTACATAACTCTATGGCCTATACATATAACCATCCTAAATGGCGAGCTTCCCAAATATTTAGACGGTTCTCAATATCTATGAATCTTTTACAGCAACCAAACTGATTTTTTTAAATGTTCATAGAGACTATGAACATATGTTCACCTATAGGACTTTCAGTAACCTGGTGAGCACAAATCCAACATGGCGGCGACGCGAAATATAAATATTTAAATGGACGTTTCTCGCGAATTAACTATCCGAGTGCCGTGAAACGTTGCACGTTAAATGCTTATACAAATGTTGATCCACTGGCATGTAATTTATTTCAATTGTTTGCATAATCACAAGATGGCTGGTGTGCGTACTTTTAAAATCTCGTTTTTACTTCTTGTGTTCTAATCATGCGATTGAAGTTTGAATACCACACGTACACAATAATCTTAATGTAATAGTACAAAAATAAAAATCCATCCTGGCGACCATAAGAAATATTTAGACGGTTCTCAATATCTACGAATCTGTTACAGTAATTAAACTGAAATTTTGTATGTTGATAGAGACAATTAACATGAGCAGGATATATGAAAATAGGCTGTATAGTTCTTCACGGAACTACTTGTTGCTGTAATGGGTGTAATTTAGACGCCTTGTTCACATAGTTCTCTTTCATTTTTTTAAATTATTGCATCTACGTTTTTGAAAGGAAACAATATTTAAATTATTCAATATTTGGAATATAAAGTTCTGGAGTCAAATATAATTACGATTTTTAACCCCGCACAAATGGTGTGATTAATGAGAAGTGGCTTATTCATGTACATAAGTCAGTGTGTAGGCTACTATAGCTGCATATTAGGGAATATTATTGCTGTACTTCCAAGTCTATTATCTCATATTGGGCGGCTTTGGTGGCGTATTTGGTAGCATGCTGAGCTACTATGCCTAAGGTCGCGGGTTCAAACCCGGCCGAAGTCATCGGATTTTTGAAGAGCATTAAAATCCCTCAGTATGCCTTCCTTCGGAGGAGAAGTAAAGCCGGTGGACCCATGTCATAGGACATAGATTTATGTGATGTAAAAGAACCTTCCACTAACTACACTCGTGTGAAAGTAAAATTTGTATGTTACTTTGATTAACGCTATTAAGTTCCAACGGTCACCGTCAGGTTCTGGTTGCGGGGGTATCTATTATGAGCCAAGATTGCAGCTAGGTGTCATTGACGGTAGCATTTTGTAGCAAAAGTACGAACTACTTAAAACTGACTGTCTGTAGTCCTTACCTGAATTACATATAACACACAATAAAACAGCCATCACAATAAACACCGGTTATCAGGCAGATTCTACACACATCCAAAGTACACGGGGCTGCATGACCGCGTTGTCGCTGCCCCTAAACAGAGGAACCAACCAACCTATATCATCTAGTTAAAGTAAATGCAGCAACGTATAATCCCAGTATAATTTCAAATAATATGCATTGATTGAGAACACATTGGGCTTCTTTAGCCCCTAAAGTATGCGTAAGATAGGTCAAAAGCTTGAAATGGCAGACTTGGAATATGAATACTTCGCCAATCCGTGTATAATTAATGAAGAGCCAGTATGCTTAAATATCCATAAGCCTTTTATAATCAAAGCGGCTTCAAGTAACACGACGTGGTGGAAAGTACAACTCTTGGTAAAGAGGTTAGCTCACAGTACATGGTGTCTAAAAAGATGCAATGGAAAAAAAACAAATATAAATATAAAAGTGACTAAGATAAAAAATATACTAAAATCATTATGCAATTCTAATTTAAATGACATTGAATGAATATAAATTTAATAAATACGATAACTTTACAGACTACCGGAACATTCAGACTACACATCCAAGACAGAGCAGTGGCTTGCTTGAAAGCCATGTACGACATTATCAATCTACAGCAGCTATCCTTAAAAACAGCTATGCATCTGTTTGACGCAAAGATCCTACCAACTCTCACGTACGGGATCCACTTGATATGGGACCGACTAACGAAGAGAGATCTGGCCACCATCGAAAGAGTTAAAGCCCAATTCCTGAAAACCTTAATGGGCATCTCAAAATACACGTGCTCCCGCCTAACATATGAATTAGCACGGGAACCCTTCCTCGTCGAAGAAATAAGAACAAAATTACAGCTTCCATCAACAAAGAATGCTGAAGCGCACCTAGCAGAGAGAAGAGATAAGAGAGAAGACATTCCGCTAGAATTTTACAGCACGGATGCCATGATCAACCAGAACTGGACCAGCGCCAATCAGAAACTAAGACATGTGGTGATAACGTTAGCAGTGCATGGGTACCACCATAAAATATGTAAAAACATGTCCTACCACGCCCCAAATAAACTCTGCGTGTGCTCGTTATGTGACCAGTTCTGTGACACATATCACATCACACGATGTAAAAATAACCAGAAATCACTCTGTGATTATAGCAAGGAATAACATTTAAAATGAACAAAGCATCATACAGTGTTGCTCTATTTCACAAATAAAATTCAATTCACAATATATTGACTGGTCATGAATGAATGCTTTAATGCACACATTCCTGATTGATTACTGGATCATGATGTTTTTCACATCAATTAACTCTTTTGTAACATGTTTGTTTCACTAATGTAAATCTATGTTATGCACATTCGTGCGCTTTTCTGTTAATAATAATAACTTAGTGAGGTTAAGACAATGTTTCATTTAGAAAATGATTTGTCTATTGTTTAAAATTTTATGGGTGTAGCAAATTCCAAAAACTCAAATAGACGGCAGTAAGAAATGAAATAACGTCAGTGCTAGTTCTGAAAAAAGACATAAATGCGAATGGAGCGCTACTGTGAAAAGATCCTGTACGCGTCTGTGTGTTGAATGGGCAGGCAGTTTAAAGCAGCCAGGAGGGATGTGATCCAGCTGGCAGTGATAATGCCGCGGCGATCACAGTCTGTTGGTGCTGCAACCTATCTTGTCTTGTGTTAAATGGACAGGCAGTTAAAGCAGCTTGTAGGGATGTGATCCAGCTGGCAGTGGGTGTTGCATGGCCTCTTACCGAGATAGATGGAGCTATTGTTGCCATGTAGATGCCGGCCTTGCCATTACTTTATCAGATTATTTTCTGACTTAATTAGCCTTTGCTCGAGTGCGAAATGGCCAAAATCAGAATAATGAGAAAGACTATCGAAAATTTATGTAGCCAGCCGTTCCTTCTGGGTCCTAAACTATGTGTATGCAAAATTTGGTTGAGATTGGTGGAACGGTATAGATTTGTATACGGAACAAATATACAGACATACATACATACCCACATACAGCCTTTCACGTTTATATATTAGATCTTTGATTTAGAAATTAGTGGAATCGTATCTTTGTATTGTATTAACGAAACACTGATTTAAAATAATAATATCACGAGGAATACATTTTGTTAGAAACACCCAATTTTGAATTAGTCTTATTTCATAGCATCGTACAATAAATAAATCAACGGTAAAGACAGGTTTCAACAATGGTGTGAAGTTGTTCCAGTTTTAGATGTTAAATTTTGAGCAAATACCAGGGTAAAATAAGTGAGTTTAGAACATTTACTGACCTCATCCCATATTATGCCAGTTTTCGCAATTACGTCTCGCAGCTAGAAATGCAGTTAACTCGACTGATGTGTAAAACTGAATTTCACTTTCACTTGGATAAACACATTTTATATTGAGCCAGCGCTGAACTTGCTCCCTTGAAAATGAGATTTAATTAGTATTTCTGCTGGACCATATGAGAAGTAGCTACAACTTTCTAACCACGCCAACAATATTTCTTCATGCGGTAATTACAGAACCAACCATCCACCATGCCCTTGCGTAGGAGAGCTTTTTGAACGCGAAGTCCCCGATCTTGATGACACATAGTCAGTGGCAAAAATACGGGGGATGATTAGGGCGATCAATTCCCCGCACAGAGTCAAATAATAAAAACACGTAATACGATGAAATGTTTAATTTGATAAAACCAACCTTCAGACTGATAACAAGAGACTGGATTATTTACGTTTATAGTTTGTAGTTCGAGAACAGTTCTCCTTACTCGTGTAAAACGTTTAGGGTTACCTAAACGTAATAAGTTACTTGATTAAGCATAAAGGCCTTTTTGCCCCCCTCCCCAGCACAAAGCAAAAAGGAAAATAAATCAAAATCAAAAAGAAACACATAGCCGAAAACAAGAAACTCAAAGAAAGAAACATAATTCAAAACCAATAGCAGAAAACAACGGACACAAACCAAATAAACAAGAACTACAAAGCAAGAATCGACAATGAAAGCAAAAGCAGAAAACAACAAACACAAAAACAAAAACCTCAAAGCAAAAACGAAGTATCAAAGTGCAAAGCAAAAATAAACACAAAACCAAAAATGAAATCAAAACCAAAATCAAAAAACGAACAGCCTAAAACAAAACCTTACAACGCTCTCTATTAGCCTTTTAGTACATATTTAGTTCAGATTTGACTCCGCTCATCCCCCTCCAGAAGCAAACCTAGTTACGCCACTGCACCTGGTACACACGAAAGTAAGACCAAGAGGATGGGAACTATGCTAGTATTTTGTTCTATTGGACCATTTCTAGAGAAAGAACCATATAGTGTGGGAGAGATATACACAATGTATCTGCCGATTCTCATGCCAGGGTTATCATCATCAACCATAGAAAATGAATGATCATGATGAAAATTATCGGGTATTGGTAATGTGATTATCATCATTCAATCCTCACTATGATGTGCAGGTCACCCTCGGGCATGAAATTCAAAGGTCTGCTCCTAGCCTTCCCGGAGGCCATACGTAGGGGAGACTTTGATAACTTCAGTAGATGGCTACGGAGAGTTCTAACGCAGACATTTTTTTGTACCCGACTGTACATCCTCTGTCATGGAAAATTTTCAATATCTTGCGAAGCCATGGTTGGATTTGCACATATGAGGTATCAAATTACTCGGAGTGACGCCCCCTTTCCTATAAATGACATATGTCCACCCCAAAATAAAAGCTACCCTTACCCGGGGGTAATACTTTTAGTAAATTTTGCTCTGCATGTATTACAGGAATAAGGCTTTACACTATTATGAATTAACATTTTTCTTTTGTACGCATGCGTACTTATGGTTTTTGTAAGATGGCGGGCTTTTTACATGATTATTTATGGATGAGTTATTTTTTGTTTAATTTAATCAAAGAACCCAAAACTAATAGGCCATCGGCTTTTAATATCTCGATAACCAATGATCGGATTTGGACATGTAATATGTCATAGGACTCGCGGTGACGCCCCCTTTCCTATAAACAACTTATTTCCACCCCAAAATAAAAACTGCCCCTACCAGGGGGTGAAATAGTGATTTATTTTTGTATGCATGTACACTCGCGGCTTTTGTAAGATGGCGGGCTTTTTAAATGATTATTTATGGATAAGTTATTTTTGTTTTAGTTTAACCAAAGAACCCAAAACTAATAGGTCATCGGCTTTTTAATATCTTGCTAACCAATGATCGGATTTGGACATTCGACATGTTGCAGGACTCGGGGTGATGCCCCCTCTTTTTCTATTGCCCCATAATTTAACCAAAGAACCCAAAACTAATAGGTCATCGGCTTTTTAATAGCTCTGTAACCAATAATGCTAAAGACTTGTACGAGGTGTCATAGGACTCGGCATGACGCCCTCTTTTCTATGGCTTTCTCATTTACGCAAAAGACCCAAAACGGCAAGGTTATCGACCTGAGATTTTATAAACTAATAATCGGATTTGGACATGTGACGTGTCGTAGAACTCAAAATGGCCAACCCTTTTCCATGGCCAATGAATTTACCCGAAATACCCAAAACTAAAAGGTTATTGGCTTGCTATGATCTCGATAACCAATGATCAGATTTGGATATTTGAAGTGTGTTAGGACTAGGTGTGACGTCCCCCCCCCCCCTAATTTAATCAAAGGATCCAAAACTAAAACCAATGATTGGATTTGTACATACGTGGTGTCCTTGGATCGGGGTGATGGCCGCCTCTTTTTCTATAGCCCCCTCTAATTTACCCATATTTTTTGCACTAGTAACAATAGTATCAACCAAAAATCTCTAAAATATTACTAAATTTAAATTTCTTCTAAAGTGTTGTTAGCCTAACTTCATTTATAAAAAAAACTAGTATAAGTACCCGTTCTTCGAACGGTGTTCGGTGTTAACACCAGCCATTATCAATTGAGCTACTGTTGCAATGGTTCATAAGTTTATCAGAACGAAGTTAGTTTTCTGGGAATGACACACACACTGTTAATTTAAGGGCCTTAAAATGTGGTTTTCTGAGACCATTTATAGACTCCCAAATTGTGTGTCTCACATTGAGAAGCGCAACATATGCTTTGGTCGTCCTTCTAGGATAATTTTAATAATTTGCCTATTTTAGTATGTATTTTGAGAAGTTTTCCCTATATCCACCTTTCTCCTGTATGAAAAGTACGGTGAAGAGTTTTATAAATGACTAGCTGAAGTACCCGTGCTTCGCTACGCGTCATAAATAAATTAAAATGTGAAAGTGACAGTAAAAACCGGGGATAGACGAGGTGCTGCACAGAGGGAGATTAAGGATGGAACGTTTTGTCCAACTACACCGTTCGACGTTGACCGTGTTTTATAGCACACATTTAGGTTTTACTCGCTAACCGTTGGAGATACCATTCGGATATAAAATGTAATTTTAAACCACGTATATGCCATCAAAAGTTTGGTATTTCTTAGCGTTCACTTTTTATTTGAAATGGAAATATGAAAAATTGAAACCAAAGGGTATAGTGACGTCACTAAAATGGTCGCCATCTTAAAATAGTGCAAAGTATTGAAATCAAAAGTAGTCTATATGTTAACCAGGTAAATCAACTACTTGCATGTAAAATTCATGTAAGTCAGACCAGTGGTTCTTTAGGGATTGAGTAATACACAGACACACACCATCTCATTTTTAGCCTCGCTTCGCTCGCGTCATAGTCGTGTCATATTGTTATTCAATGACATGCAGGTTTAACCCCCTTAACACCCCTTTAGAACCAGAATATCCAAAAATCCCTCCTTAGTAGACTTTTTCGACACACAACAAACATATCCCCTTCTTCTAACTTTAATAGTTTTGATTGGTCGAAGAGAGTGAACATCCAAAAATCCTTCCTTAGTGGACGTTTTCCTTCCAGAATGTCACCCCTCCCCATTGGATTTATGAAAAAAAAAACGGTCGAACACCTACTTATTTTAATTATTTATTCATTTATTTATTTTTAAGCTGATTGAAACTCGGAGAAAATCAAACTCCTCGCCTATGTCGTTTAAGAGATACACGCTCCGTTAGGACTCTTTCAACCCCCACTTTTCATCCCTTTCACCTCATAATATACACCACATCGAAAAACCATTAGACATATGTCAGCTTATTTTTAATGATTAGTATATATGCCAAGTATCACATCCCCAAATGAAACCACTCGTGAGATATTGTTATTCAATGAAATGCACGTTTACCCCCTTAACACCTCTTTAGAACCTGAATATCCAAAACTCTTTCCTTAGTGGACGTTTTCCTCATACAAAGAACTTATCCCCAAAATTTCATGTTTCTAACTTCAATAATTTTGGCTGGGCGATGATGATGAGTGAGTGAGTCAGTCAGGATATTTTCTTTCATTTATTTTTGAGAATTTTACCCCTCCCCATGAACCCCTTAAATTGGATTTATGAAAAAAAAAACGGTCGAACGCCTATTTACTTATTTAAAGTTGTTCCCCCCCTGAGTTTGATGAGTGAGTAAGTGATTCAATCAGTTAGGACACTTTCTTTCCTGTTTTTTCCCCCGAATTTCACTCCTCCCCATGGGCCCCTTAAATTGGATTTATGAAGAAATGGTCGAACACCTACTTACTTATTTTTAAGCTGCGTTTTCCGCTGAATTTCAAACTTATAGCCTATGTTGAATAAGAGAGACAGTACACGCTCCGTTAAGAATCCTTCAACCCCCAATTTTCTCCCCTTTCACCTCATAATATACACCATATCGATAAGCCCTTTGACATATGTCTGCTTATTTTGAATGCTTAGTTTATATGCCGAATATCACATCCCCAAATGAAACAACTCGTGAGATATTGTTATTCAATGAAATGCAAGTTTAACCCCCTTAACACCCCTTCAGAACATGAATATCCAAAAATCCATCCTTAGAGGACTTTTTCGACATACAACGAACATATCCCCAAAATGTCAAGTTTCTAACTGCAATAGGTTTGCTGGGGGATGATGAGTGAATATCCAAAAATCCTTCCTTAGTGGACTTCTTTCCCCAGAATTTCATCTCTCCCCTTGAGGCCCTTAAATTGGATTTATGAAAACACGATCGAACACCTATTTACTACTTTTTCAATCTGATTTTTCTCCCTGAGATTCTTACTTTTTGCCTCTGTCTTTTAAGAGATACTTGCTCCGTTAAGAATCCTTCAACACTCACTTTTCACACATACACCTCATAATATACACCACACCGAAAAACCCTCATACATGTGTGTTCTTATTAATGATGAGTTTATATGCCTTGTATCCCATCCCAAAGGAAACCAATCGGTAGATATTGTTATTCAATTAATTGCAAGTCTACCCCCTTAACACCCCTTTAGAACCTGAATATCCAAAATTCCTTCCTTAGTGGACGTTTTCGACATACAACGAACATAGCCCCTTAATGTAATGTTTCTAACTTCAATAATTTTGGCTGGGGGATGATGAGTGGGTGAGTAAGTCAGGACATTTTCTTTCAATTATTTTTCAGAATTTCACCCCTCTCATGAACACCTTAAATTGGACTTATGAAAAAAAAACGGTCGAACACCTATTTACTTATTTTTGTGCTGTTCTTCCCCCCTGAGTTTGATGAGTGAGTGAGTTAGGACACTTTCTTTCCTGTTTATTCCCCCAGAATTTCACCCCTCTCCAAGGGCCCCTTAAATTGGATTTATGAAAAAACGGTCGAACACCTATTTACTCATATTCTAAGCTGTCTTTTCCCGACGAATTTCAAACTTCTCGCCTATGTCGTTTAAGAGATACACGCTCTGTTAAGAATCCCTCAACCCCCAATTTTCACCCCTTTCACCTCATAATATACACCACATCGATAAACCCTTAGACACATGTCTGCTTATTTTTAATGATTAGTTTATATGCCGAGTATCACATCCACACATGAAACCACTCGTGAGATATTGTTATTCAATGAAATGCAGGTTTAACCCCCTTAAGACCCCTTTAGAACCTGAATATTCAAAAATCCTCCCTTAGTGTATGGTTTTGACATACATCGAACATATCCCGAAAATGACATGTTTCCAACTTCAATATTTTTGGCTGGGCGATGATGAGTGAGTGAGTCAGGACATTTTCTTTCATTTTTTTTCTTCAGAATTTCACCCCTCCCGATGAACCCCTTAAATTTGATTTATCAAAAACTGTCGAACTCACATATACTTATTTTTAAGCAGTTTTTCCCCCTGAGTTTGAAGAGCGAGTGAGTCAATCGGTTAGGACACTTCCTTTCCTGTTTTCATTACCCAGAATTTCACCCCTCCCCATGGGCCCCTTAAATTGGATTTATGAAAAAACGGTCAAACACCTATTTACTTATTTTTTGCTGATTTTTTCCGCTGAGTTTCAAACTCTTCGCCTATGTCGTTTAAGAGATACAGGTTCCGTTAGGAATCTTTCAACCCCCACTTTTCTCCCCTTACACCTCATAATATACACGATTCGCGCGACGACACTCATTTGTTGAATCTACTTGTGCGCCACCCACTGAAAAACGGATTTAATAATTCATACACCTTCGCAGGACTGTGCTCAACTCCCCAAAGTTTTATAATAATCGGTTGAATGTTATATGAAAGCATACGGGACTTGGTTGAAACGATTCACGCGCTGTCGCCCATTAATTGAATCTAATCGTGCCCTACCAATTGTAAAATGGATTTACTAAATCGGAAATCTTTGCGGGAGTGGAAACAACATTTCTCCAAATTTTATTGCAATCGCATGAATGGTATATGAACGCATAGGGATTTTTTTAAACGATACGCACGCCGTTACTCATTTGTTGAATCTACTTGTGCGATACCTAATGTAAAGTAGATGTACTAAGCCAGAAACCTTCCCTGAAATGTACACAACATCTCACCCAAGATTCATCGCTTTCGGACAAATGGTATATGAACGCATACGGGACTTTGTTGAAACGCTTCGCGCGCCTTCGCTCATATGTTGAATCTACTTGAGCGCTACCTATTGTAAAATGGTAAACGAAGCCTGAAACTTTCCCTGGTGTGTACACAACAACTCACCCAAGTTTAGTCGCTATCAGACGAATGGTGTATGAACGTATACAGAACTATGTAGAAACACTTCACGCGTCGTCGCTCGTTTGTTTAATCTACTTGTGCGATACCTATTGTAAAGTGAATTTACTAACCCAGGAAGATTCCCTGAAGTGTACACAACATCTCACCCAAGTTTCATCGCTATCAGACGAATAGTATATGAACGCAAACGGGACTTTGTTGAAACGCTTCGCGCATCGTCACTCATTTGATGAATCTACTCGTGCGCAACCTCCTGTGAAATGGATCTACTAAGTTAGAATCCCTCACGTAAGGGCACACAACATCTCACCCAAGTTTCATTGCAATCGGATGAATGGTATATGAACGCATAAGGGACTTAGTTTAAACGTTCGCACATCGTCGCTCATTTGTAGAATCTACTCATGCGCTACCTATTGTAAAATGGATTTACTAATCCAGAAGCCCCCCCCCCTGGAGGGTACACAACATCTCACCCAAGTTTCATCGCTATCGGACGAATGGTATTTGAACGCATACGGGACCTTGTTGAAACGCTTCGCACGTCGCCGCTCATTTGTTGAATCTACTCGTGCGCAACCTCCTGTGAAATGGATTTACTAAGTTAGAAACCTTCACGTAAGTGTACACAACAACTCATCAAAGTTTAATCTCAATCGATGAATGGAATATAAACTTATACGGGATTTTGTTGAAACGCTTCGCGCGTCGTCACTCATTTATTGAATCTAGTCGTGCGCTACCTATTGTAAAATGGATTTACTAAGCCAGACACCTTGCCTGTAGTGTACACAACCTCTCACCCAAGTTTCATCGCTATCGGACGAATGGTATGTGAACTCATACAGGACTTTGTTGATACGCTTCGCCCGTCGTCACTCATTTGTTGAATCTACTCGTGCGCTACCTATTGTTAAGTCGATTTACTAAACCAGAAACCTTCCCTGAGGTGTACACAACATCTCGCCCAAGTTTCTTCACTATCAGACGAATAGTATATGAAGGCATACGGGACTTTGTTGAAACGCTTCGCTCGTCGTCGCTCATTTGTTGAATCTACTCGTGTGCTACCTATTATAACATGGATTTACTAAGCCAGACACCATGCCTATAGTGTACACAACCTCTCACCCAAGTTTCATCGCTAACGGACGAATGGTATGTGAACGCATACAGGACTTTTTTGAAACGCTTCGCCCGTCGTCACACATTTGTTGAATCTACTCTTGCGCTACCTATTGTTAAGTGGTTATACTAAGCCAGAAACCTTCCATGAAGTGTACACAACATCTCACCCAAGTTTCATCACTATCAGACGAATAGTATGTGAACGCATACGGGACTTAGTTGAAACGCTTCGCTCGTCGTCGCTCATTTGTTGAATTTACTCGTGCGTTACCTATTATAACATGGATTTACTAAGCCAGAAACCTTGCCTGTAGTGTACACAACCTTTCACCCAAGTTTCATCGCTATCGGACGAATGGTATGTGAACGCATACAGGACTTTGTTTAAACGCTTCGACCGTCGTCGCTCATTTGTTGAATCTACACGTGCGCTACCTTTCCTGGAGTGTGCACAACAATACAACCAAAGTTTCATAACAATCGGATGAATGGTATATGAACCCATACGGGACTTTGTTCAATCGATTCGCGTGCCGTCACTCATTTGTTGAATCTACTCATGCGCTACAACTATCATATTTATTCACCTTTTAAACCTTCCCTGGACTTCCACAAATAATTCAAGACCAAAATTAGCCAAATCGGTCCAGCCGTTCTCGAGTTTTAGCGAGACTAACGAACAGCAATTCATTTATATATATATAGATTACAAACTCGCACAAAATGTGAAAGTTTATTTTATGTATTAGATAATTTAAACAATCTATGCCAGATGAAATGTTAATAACTGAATTTATGCCACAAAAATGAAGTAATTTAATTTCTACGTCAATCTTTTTGAACGCTTTTTCCTTAATTGATCATATTTACTATTAATCCCTTATTATTGCTGATTTAGCTGTGTGTGTTATTATTATTATTATTATTATTATTATTATGGGGATGCTTGTTTTAAATAATGGAAGTAAATTAACGGAATACATCCGGCTACATGGTTTAGTAAACCAGAAAGGCAAAACCATTTTGAAAGAAATAAAAATGTGGTTTTCACCAACCATAGCTTACCTTTGGAACTTGTCAGACCTCTAGTATCTATGTAATGGATTGAACTACGCTAATAGGAAATAAATATATCTCAAGCATTGAGTACGGACTTGCCAATTTAAAAGTTTTAAACGTACGCAATCTCTACCTTCAATTTATTAAGCACCAAAAACAATAGTATGGATACAATGGCCGAGAATCCTGAGTAGCTATGTACTTGGATTTTAATAAATTCAGTTCAGTCATTTATGAATTGTTACGATTCACACAGAATGATTGATCTCTTAAGCTTACATTTTATTTTTCAAATCTGGGCTCAAAATACTAGGCTTATATTATTATAATTAATCAAATAATGTTATTAACAAACATTAGACCAGCAGGGCATAGGCGATTACATTTGTTGGCAGCAGCCGTTTTGCGGAATAGAGCTGTGAAATCAAAGGGTTAGAGTGCGAGTATTGTTTTGAACGGCGAGAATGAACACAGTGCCAGACTGCGTGGCGTGGTGTCACTCATGATTGATAGTCATGGTGGGAACGAGCGGCTATTATAAGTTGTTATCTCAGCCATGGCCTAGCATAGCCATCAACTCGCAAACCATTAGCATCATCATTAACTCGCATCCTGATTAGTCTCCAGTTTATCAGCCTACGGGAGGAAAATATGGAAGAGTAAGGATTACATAATCCATTAATAAATGAGGTAATACCTAAGTTGAAGGCAAGGAATTAGGAAAGTGAGTACACTGTAGAAAGTGGTTACCAAACCTTTCCACCTGAGACCCCACTTTTTTAAGCTCTACAAATTCCAAGCCCTGTTATAGATACTACAATTTAATTCAAAAACAGGTAAGCGTTAGTTTTAAAAATGTATATTTGTGGATTGCAAAGTGAGAGGGTCCCAAAATTCAAAATTTTGCAGAAGTACAGTAATTTAAACAAAATTAAAAAGAACTGCGTAGAATCTTTTGTGAATTATCTCCTAGTTTGCCAAACTAGTCAGTAAAATATTTTTCATTTTACAAATACAAAAGTTAATGTAGACCTTACTAAGTTATATGCTTGAATGTAAATTGAAATATTTTTTACAAATATAATTTAAAATGTCAATATCAAACTGATCCTTCCAATGCAAAGTGTTCACCAAAAGAGAAAATTTAATTAAGAAAACATTTGAGGGAAGAATCATTTATTTTCACTCACATTAATTTACAATTTACAACCTGAAATGTCTTATCCATTTGCTTCGTTTGTAATCATGTGAATGTCACAAGAACACAAAACATCTATGGGATGAATGACATTACTTGTCTTTAAGCAGCTCCTTAATGTTCGCTGCTAAATTAGTTGTATCCACACGCTGCGCTGGTTTCTTGGTTTCTTACATGAAACCTCAAGTACCGTAAAATTTCAACAGTTCTTTTTCTTTTACAATTTGTTTGAAATGTGTATTTGAAATTTGCTATTTATCTTCGATTAACCCTGTATATTAATTTATGTAAGTTATTTATCATTTTTGAGTTTCAAGTTCCTTTCTCTTCCACGTTATCAGCACCCTCCTTGTAAATCTCATATGCCCCACCAGGGACGCGCTCCCCAGATTGGGAAATGCTCCTGTAGCCAATTGAATTAAAATTTGTTCATCATTGAACAAGTTATTTACCCTATAAACAAGTTGTTCAGAAAATGAATATTCAAATGTTCAGGATTATATTGACGACCAGACATGGTAGATCATAAGTGTCAAACTGGACATATCAAAGTGTTGATTAGTTTTCTTTGGATCAGGTATTTAATTTGGCTTACAACTACATGCGTTTTTGTTGCGATACGTAAATCTAAAAGTGAACAATTATCAAATCACGTTTAATATAATTCAAACTCTTCTATAGCTACATCCTAGAAAGTTATCCCTTCTACAACTCATATCAGTGAAAGGGGGAGGGGATGAAGTAGTGGATCTCAAAATGTTTCATTTTATCACATTGAGTGTGTTATGCCTGAATATTCCTTAAGTAACTGTAACTTTCAAACCATTTTATAATCATAATCATGACTGAAATACACAAACGGCATGCCATTTCAAATAGAATGTATCACACTATAACCCCCAATTCCCTTAATTGGTCCTAAAATAGTTTATTTCAAACACTCTGATAACATAAAGTTGCTCCAAAGAAGTCTTCATATAACCGTGAAAGTCATAGCACACTCTGGAAAAGACAAGATCCAGATATTTAATCTATGTTGCCCATGATAATGTATTTTCAGGAGTATTCCAATTTCAATTATTCAATTTTGGCCCTTTTTCATCATACGATACGTAGGCATATGGGATCGACCTTTGTTTGTTTGCTAATGTGTGCATCCTCCTCAAATAGTTTTTGACTGGACGCAATGTCAAATCAAGCAGGAACGGCGATTTTAAGTAATCTAGCTAGGCAGAGAAGATGTTGCAACTCAAGATATTCTCAAGCAGGAACGGCGATTTTAAGTAATCTAGATAGGCAGAGAAGATGTTGCAACTCGAGATATTCTCGGTGGAAAGCACAGCAGGGCGCTTTCCCAGAATTGGAGCAGACAAGAACTGACGCTTGTCTGAGGCGCATTTCCACGAACTTGGTTCACGAGAGGTCAAGTCTATTGAGCACAAAGGAAGCTAGGCTCTAGACGTCCAGCATATCCTTATATGGCTATAAGACCTGCAATCCCCAGAATCGGATCCACGCTACCTCTGAGTGAATCAGAATGTTGATGACAACCCAATTTGAGGAAGTAGGAGACCTGGAGATGGCATTGCAAGAGGAGAATGGTCTACGACCACGTGAGAGGGGTGCTGGAGAGAGGGTTGTCAAGAAGTTTTAAAAGACTCAACCCGGGGACGGAGAAGGATTCCATTCGATTATTTTTCTTTAGTCAGATTCGATTATCATGCTGATGGTCAGTCTATTCTACTTTTGAGCATCTCTAAGCTCATAAACCATTACAGCTGCAGTATGCTGGAGACATATCTCGTTCACGCATATTGATGATAACAGTTGTGTCATTGGCTATTGTCATAAATGGGATTCTTGAAACTAGGTCTTCATCTCACGCAACGCTATAATTTTACAATATCAAGAATATTCAAGAAGATGACGGCAATATCGTACAGAAGACAACAGATTTGCTCGAGGTTGAGCATAACCTACCATGTAGACAGCACTGGTGAGCGTAAATGACATTGTGACATTTTTCAAATTAATCAATCTTTCTTTGGGCAAAGACTCTGTAAATTCAATTAAAATTCTCCAATAAGTTAAAGTAATATCATGTCTCCGCTTCGTCTTGGTTTAGCCGCCACGTTATGAGTGTTTTGTAGTTGATCTTTTTAGCATAATGAAATTCAATTCATTAAATTCAGTTTCCGTGTTCCATTCTTGTAGATAGAATTAGCTATAATACTGAACCTGTCCTCTCTTGGTAAATATCATTCTGGTTGGAAGCTTAAAGTTTCCCCACGGGATGAGTTACAAGAGTCTGAATAACCGAGATGCATAATGGTAAGTCTGTTCATATGTCTATTTCGATGTCTTAATGGTAATTGGACACGATGGCGCCCATACGGTATAATGGTTTATAGCGATTTCACCACGGTACTTCAAATGAATGACCATTAGGCCTACTTCTATATGTCCAACTGAGGAACTTGCTGTGGTGCTGATTCACACCCATCAGGAGAATAATAACCATCACAGTACAAGCGTTGCCGCATGTTGCGGTACAGCTATGGTACAGCTCGCAACACGAGGAACTACGACACTGATAGCAGCAATTTTAAAAATGCTAGCTACAACACAGCATACTACGTCAACCTGTAAAGAAAACGCAAACGAAACATCAGACGTGTTAATAAATAGCACATGCCTCAATGTGAGAATTTTATTTCACAAAGCACTCAATACTCTCGAACTACTCAGCACATTGTTTGAAATATCTTCAAGAGATCTGCTGGTGGAGCTCAAAACCAAGAACAACAGTGTGAGGGCTGTTCCACCCAGCGTGCAAACACTACTGTGAGATTAATTACAAAATCACGTTGTGTATTGAAAAAGTATTAATTATGTATCACGAAATGAGCGTCCAGCATCGTGTACTATCCACTCTTGACCAATAAGCTATACAAATGCTTGATCTTCCCTCCTCACGTCACATGACAAAGATCGATACGGCAGCCCAACTCCGACCACACACGCTGGAACAATTTTAGCTACAGCCGCATGAATCTGACTTCTTAGCTCAACAAGATTAACTGGCATGGGTGGTACATAAACTTCATCTCTGTTAAACCCCCATAAAAATAAATCACACGGGGTCAAATCAGGCGACCGGGGAGGCCAGCACATAACACACTGATCCGTGATCGAGGCCCATCCAATCCAACGTTCTGGGAGTTATTCATTAAGATAGTGGCGCACTGCAAGTTGGAAATGTGGGAAAGCTCAACAATTTCGTCGGAGGCAGACGAGACCTGTGGATTATTTCTAACACGGACATCCTTTGGTTACACATTTCTAATACCACGCACGTATAGTATTTTTGTTTTCCTTGCGAAATCGTGTGTGGAAATGTCTTTGAACAGTGCTTACAGACTTAGTTGAGTGAAATTCATAAACATAAGCACGCTCCTCACCTGCCGTCGGGCAGATAACACCGCCTAGGTGCCGACCAGTGTACTACGCCTTCCACAGTAACCTTCAGACAAAAATTGGTTAGTTTCTCTTTTCATTGGTCTATGTTTCAACTTCGTAGGCTATATACTTTCAATAATACATGTTCATGAAATCGCTTAAATAATTTGTGCTGATCTTGTATAAGGCAGTGTAAATACAGTTTTTAAAGATTACGAAGTCATCAATTCTGGGACAGTCCGCTTTATGTAAAAGCCCATAGGAGCCCATAGTCCACTCTTAGCTCTTGAAAGATGATAATAATGCAGCATTCAAACTCAAAATTAAATGAAGATAACGATTATGAGTTTTAGTGACTTCATATAATTAGCCGTAAAAGAAAACTGTACAAAAATGAAACAAAATAGCGTCTTTGCGAAGTATAAATATTTAAATTGACTATTCTAATGATTTATTACTCCAAGCACAATAAAACTTGGTAAGACGGATCTTTGTTTAAAAGTAATGCAATGGTGTTTAATGTTGTTAAATATTATTTTAAAGATTTTAATATGGTGGCTGTGAGAAGCTTTAAAATATATCGTTATTTCTCGTATCACATACAAGTGATTTAAGTGGAACATCGCATAATGAACCTCTGCTATAATCCTTATACCAGGTGAATCAGCTTCCGTTAATAATGTTGCTTTATGCAGGCCAACAAGCGTTTATACAGGAAGGTCGATATTTCTCAGCATGCAGCCCGTATGGTACTCATGCACTACAAACATGTCCAGCAAACGATACTGAACACAAGTACTTTTCTCTCAGTGTGACTCCAGACTAAAACGAGGGAAAAGTAATAGTGTTCAGTATCGTTTGCAGGATATGCTTGCAGTGCGTCAGTACCATAAGGGTTGCAAGCTGAGAAATATCAACCTTCCTGACAACTCACGTTACTTGGGATGCATAAAACAATGTTATTAGGGGCAGCTGATCACCTGGTCTACTGGTACATTCATCTACGGTTTATGTTCAATCATTTATAAATTGCGCACATGTTAATTGTTCATGAATGCGTATGTTTGCGCCATACTATCAGACTCAATCTTGTAAAATGCCAATTCAAATTAGGTTTTTCCTTTCTACGAGCGTTGTCGTATGATCTTAAGGATAATTTCACCCATGCTTTGTCCAATGGCGTATATACTGGTTACATAAATCAGTATAATTGTATTTGAAAATGAGATAGCATAACTTTATCTTTAATATTATGGATAGCGTGAGATAACAACTTCCATATCTACCGCGGAGATTTTGTATCCTTCAGGTCACAATTACCGGATAGTACTAGGTGAGAACAGGGGATTCGCCCGTACTAAGCCCCTAATGCTGTGTGGCTTGCAGGCAGGCACTAGAACTAAGTACTAAAGGAAGCTTAAGTTACTATAGCTATAGGATATTACCTTTATCGAGTTCTAAACTTTCACGGCCACCTCACACCGCAGCTATAAGATAGTACAAACCGCTGGAACAAAGAAAAATCTACAGCTTCCACTCCCTTCGTCACGCTTCACTACGAAACAAAATATCTGCTAGATGAATCTCAAATTACCAGATAAATATCCTACATCTAGCTGACTGAAAGGATGTTGTTGTTATTTAATTTGAGGGATTATGTCATCGTCGTCATTTAGTCCCGCGTGCATAGTTGTGTGTGTTTCTCTCTCAGTCACACGCAACCGATGCTAATGAAATTTGATACATCAATTACCTCTACATTCGAAAACATCGATTGGGTCTTTCAAATCTTCATTACTGTCTCCAATCCAAAATTAATGCCGCATGAAATATTTCACTAGTAATCAATATGTCCTAAATTATCATAGCAATCAAACTCAAATTTTGTATGGTGTTCTTAAAGGAATCTGATAACCCTAGAACAACATGGCGGCCACGTGTATTATAAATATTTTAATGGATTTTGTTTCGCGATATAATCATTGGAATGAAATTTGGCATAGCAAATCTTTGTTTAGAGCTAAACTTATTAGCGATTAATCTTGTTCAAATGTTGTCAAATTTCAATATGGTGGTAGTATGAATAGAAAACATAGTCGTATTTCTTGTTTCCGATCCATACGATTGAATTGAAACACTGTGTAATGAATCACTTCCACAATCCGTGTGCACTGATTTATAGATACGTTGCTTACATTTAATAGTTTATGGACCCGCATGTCAATTGCTCAAACATTGATTCACTTGATTCATCGTTCAATAATCCGATCACTTTGAAATTCTGTAGTAGATTCTGAGTGTAATATGATTATCCAGGTACAAAAAAGTATTTCTTCCTTTCCATACATTATAGACGTCATGCAAGTCAAATACCTAGACATGAATTCCTGTAACTTGTCACGGAGTGAGCCGATGTTTGTGTAACTTGGTATACTAGACCGATGCAATGACCATGTAGTCAGGTCTGTTTATCATCATCATCATCTGGGCCATTGACCATTTAGTCAGGTCTGCTTATCATCTTCTGTACAACAATTATCATCATCATCATCTATTAGACTGTGGCGTGTGAGTGTGTCTGGTGGCAGTTGCATGTTTATTAGATATAGTTCATTGTTTCATTAGAATGTGATGTGTGAGGGTGCATGTGAGTGTGCCTGGTGACGGACTGTTTTAGTGGTGGTATTTGTTGTTGGTGGAAATTAAGTAATTTTTCGTTAGTAAAATTTTGGTATTTAATTGTTAGTAGAAGGTTATTATTTTAGCCTATTTTCAATTTTGAAAAAATAGCCTTATGAGATCACTTTTTGCCAGTGTGTGTGTGAGGTGTGTGTCACCCCCCCCCCCCCTAATAAAATCTAAACAGCTGGAGCGATTTCAATAAAACTCGGTAAGTTCATAGCACTATTCCGGACGACCCCGACCGTGCCCTTCAAATTTTATTACGTCTCACCAATCCAACATGGCGGCTGTGCAAAATATTTCACCAGCATTCAATATCTCCGAAACTATTCCCGATATCACCCTGGAATTCTTTACGGTGATAAAGGGAACTACTAGAAGTTCATCTATGTGACATTTGAAAAACTGGTAACTACAAAACCAACATGGCGGCCACGCGAATTTTTGTGACGTTTAAGTAGACGTTTCTCGCGATTTAACCAGCCAAACGCAATAAAACTAGGTACAGTATATATTTATACACATTGCAATGCACCGACATCTAACTTCGTTCAATTGTTTACATAACCACAAGATGGCGGATGTGCGAAATATTTCACCGGCATTCCATATCTCTGAAACTATTAGCGGTATCACCCTGAAATTTTGTACGGAGATAAGGAGCACTACTGGAAGTTCACCTATAATATTTTCAAAAACAGGTTAACTACAATACGAACATGGCGGCCAAGCGAATTTGAAAAATTTAAATAGACCTTTCTCGCGATGTAATGTTCCAAACGCAATGAAATCTGGTACAGGAAATGTTTATACACATTGTAATGCACTGGTATCTAATTTAGTTCAATTGTTTACATAACCTCAAGATGGCGGCTGTGCGAATTTTTAAATTAAGTTTTTATTTCTTGTGTCGTAATCATGCGATCGAAGTGAAAGTTTGAATAATGAACCTACGCAATAATTTTCTTTTAATGGTACATGACTCCATGGCCTATACATTCAACAATCCAACATGGCGACTATCCGAAATATTTAGGCGGCTCTGAATATCTACGAATCTATTATAGCAACCAAACTGAATTTTTTTATGTTCATAGGGGCTATGAACTTAAGTTCACCTACAGGGTTTTAAATAACCTGGTGATCACAAATCCAATATGGCGGTGACGCGAAGTATAAATATTCTCATGGACAATTCTCGCAATTTAACCATCCGAGTGCAGTGAAACTTGGTACAGTAAATATTATACGAATGTTAATCCACTGGCATCTAATTTATTTCAATTGTTTCCATAACCACAAGATGGCAGCTGTGCGAAATTTTAAAATCCCCTTGTTACTTCTTGTGTTCTAATCATGCGATCGCAGTTCGAATGCTACACGTACACAATAATCTTCATGTAACGGTACATAACTCTGGGATCTACATATATAAAATCCAACATGGCAACCACCCGAAATATTTAGTCGGTTCTCAATATCTACGAATCTATTACAGCATTCAAACTGAAATTGTGTATGTTGATGGCGGTAGTTAACGTAAGTAGGATATATGAAAATAGGCTGTATAGTTCTTCACGGAACTTCTTGTTGTTAGTAGAATTGCTCTTTACTTATTCTGAAAGGGTGTAGCAGCCTCTCAGAATAAATCGGTTCTTTACTTGTCTTATAGACGGTTAAGATATTGATAATATAAGCCAACTAATAGCTACACTGCGTTCTGCTGCACGGTTGAAAGCAACGGGAAACTACAGCCGTAATGCTATTCCCGAGGATATGCACCTCTCTATGCCTAATTACATGTGATGATGGCCTCCTCCCTTGTAAAATTTCAATCCGGAGGTAATCTAGTCCCCCGTTCGGATCTCCGGGTGGGGACTACTCGAGAGGGGGTTAACATCACAGAAGTGACAAAGAGGAAATCTGATATTCTACGGATCGGAGCGTGGAATGTTAGAAGTCTGCTAGGAGATGGAAGGTTAGAAAACGTAGAAAGGGAAATTGATAGGTTGAGGTGGGATTAGGATGGAATTAGTAAAATGCGCTGGCAGGAAGAACAGGACTTATGGTCAGGTGACTCTAGGGTCATTAGCACTAAATCAAACAATGGCCAAGCAGAGGTTGGTCTCATATTGAGTAGGAAACTTGGACAGCGGGTGGAATATTATGAGCAATATATTGAACGGATTATTGTAGCAAAAATCAATACAAAATCTACGTGCACCACAGTGGTACAAGTCTATATGCCTACCAGTCAAGCTGATGATGAAGATGTTGAAAAGGTCTACGAAGAAATAGATGAAATTCTGAGGTATATCAAGGGTGATGAAAATGTTATAGTAATGAGAGATTGGAATGCTGTGGTAGGAAAAGGCAGAGAAGGGAAGAAAGTATGTGATTTCGGATTAGGTGAAAGGAATGATCGAGGAAGCAGGCTGATGGAATTCTGCACCGAGCATGAGTTGGTCATAGCTAACACCTTATTCAATAACCACAATAGAAGAATATACACATGTATGAGACTAGGAGATACAGGGTGTTACCAAATCGACTTCATTATGATCCAGCAGAGGTTTAGAAACCAGATTTTGGATTGCAAAACATATCCTGGTGCTGACATAAACTCTGACCACAATATGGTTGTTATGAAATGCAGATTAAAGTTGAAGAAACTGAAGAAAAGTCAAAAGCCAAATAGGTGGGCAATAGACAGACTGAAAGTGAAGGATGTAAACGAAAGATTCAAGAAGAGTATAAAGGAAGGGCTAATGAAAAACCCTAAACCAACTTCAATTGCAGACGAATGGGCACTTTTGAAGAATGAAATAACAAAATCCGCAGAAGAAAACATTGGTAGGAAAGAAAGAATAGGTAAAAACCGTGGATCACTCAGGATATACTAGAATTGATGGATGATAGGCGGAAACAAAAGAATGTAAGAGATGAAATGGGGAAAGCAGAATACAGACGTCTGAGAAATGAGGTTAACAAGAAGTGCAAGGAAGCGAAAGAAGAATGGTTCAAAGAGAAATGTGCAGGTATTGAAAATTGTCTGAAATTAGGAAAAGTAGACACAGCTTATCGAAGGATTAAGAATACTTTTGGGGAAAAGAAGAATAAGTGCTTTAATATTAAGGACACAAATGGAAAGCCTCTAACAGATAGGGAAGAAAAGGTTGAGAGATGGAAAGCTTACATAGAGTGTTTGTATAAGGGAAAGGAGATTGAGAATCATGTAATGGAAAGGGAGGTGGAAATTGATGAGGATGCAAAAGGAGATCTAATATTGAGATCAGAATTTGACAGAGCATTGGAGGACTTAAGCAGGAACAAAGCACCAGGCATAGATGATATACCGATTGAGTTGTTACGCTGAATAGGAGATGAAGGCCTGAACAGGTTATTTCACTTGGTGTGTAGGATTTATGAGACAGGTGAGGTACCCCCTGATTTCAAGAAGAAGGTTATTATCCCTATACCAAAGAAAGTGGGAGCTGACAGATGTGAAGATTACCGTACAATCAGCTTGATTACTCATGCTTCAAAAATCCTGTCTAGAATAATTTACAAGAGGATGGAAAGCCAGATAGAAACGGAGTTAGGAGAAGACCAGATTGGTTTCAGGAGAAATGTAGGAACAAGGGAAGCTGTACTAAGTCTTAGGCTGATTTTGGAAGGTAGAATGAGGAAAAATAAGAGAACGTTCATGGCATTTGTAGACTTAGAAAAGGCTTTTGATAACGTTGATTGGACTAAATTATTTGACATTTTGAAATCTATTGGAATAAAGTACAGGGAAAGGAGGGTGATCTACAATCTGTACAGAAACCAGACAGCAGTCATTCGAGCTGAAGGACATGAGAGAGAAGCTGGTATTCAGAAAGGTGTAAGGCAAGGCTGCAACTTATCACCCATACTTTTCAATCTTTACATATAACAAGCAATGAAGGAAATTGGAGAAAAATTTAAAGTGGGAGTGAAGATACAAGAATACATAATTTCAACTCTGAGATTTTCTGATGACATCGTCATCTTGGCCGACACGCCTGAGGATTTGAATGAGTTTTTGAATGGTATGGACTCCGTCTTACGGAATGAATACATGATGAAAATTAATAAATGTACAACAAAAATACTGGAATGCAGCCGAAATAAATCAAAAACCTCTATGGACATCAAATGGGCAAGTGAAAAACTGAAGGAAGTAGGAGACTTCTGTTACTTAGGAAACAAAATAACCAGTGATGGACGAAGCAAAGAGGATATAAAAAGTAGGTTGGCTCAGGCAAGGAAAGCCTTTCTACAAAAAAGGAATCTGTTGACATCGAATATAGATTTAGGTATTAGGAAGTCATTTTTGAAAGCCTTTGTCAGGAGCGTGCGCTCTATGGAAGTGAAACTTGGACTATTGGTGCAGCAGGAAAGAGGAGAATTGAAGCATTTGAAATGTGGTGTTACAGGAGAATGATGAAGATCAGATGGGTAGATAGGGTGACAAACGAAGAGGTATTAAGACGAGTGGGAGAGGAGAGATGTTTCTGGCAACTGCTAATGATGAGAAGAGATAAGTTAGTAAGACACATACTAAAACACCCAGGAATAGCAAGCTTAGTTATGGAAGGAAGGGTTGAGGACAAGAACTGTAGGGGTAGACCAAGGCTAGAATATGTTAAACAGATTGCTTCGGATGTAGGGTGTGGTAAGTATGTAGAGATGAAACGATTAGCTCAATATTGTGGTGTTTGAAGCCATATTTTCAGTGTTGCCTTAGTAAACAAGAGTTTAGTGCTTTTCAGTCGGTCAACACGAATGTACCCAAAAGAGATGGGTTATGCCCTAATCCTGAAATAAATTACATGAGATTAATAAAACACTAGGATGACCAGTTTCGATCGTCAAGCGATCATCATCAGATCCAATACACTTAGGCTATAAAATCTATGTTTGAAATACAGGTGAAAATATTTACAATATGTACAATTATTTAGTTGCAGTATTGGTACTGCGACTGTCAGTGTATGCTAAATGCAGTATATATGTTAGGTGAAATGCTAAATGGTGATGGCTATCTGGAGATTGTACTTTAGAGAGATTATATGGTTGTAAACTATGGTTAAACTATAAAATTTTAGGCTAACTACTTATCTGATTGTCTTCCGTACTACAGCTATTCGCAGTTTCCGTGTTCACTTGAGCTCGCTGTGCGGTCGACTGCGGTGGTTATCTTAACGACTGGTTTTTCCCTGCCTTCCCCCCCTGTCCCTACGTGCTGTGGGGAGTGATCGCGATGTGTTTATGTGAGGTGTTGCCAACCTAGATAAGATGTATGTTATTGAATGAGGTGGATCTACAACTATTAAAGACCGTGGATTAGTCCTCGCCACGCGTGGAGCATAACCCATTCGAACTAAGCGTTGACGGTCTTATGAGGACGTCCCGGCACCTTTAATACTGCCTCTAATATGGGCCTTGGTTTATTGCAGAAGAAAAGTACATCGTACACCTGATCCAGATAACATTTACCTATTAAAAACCCCCTATATGAATGCGAATACATATAAAATCACTAACCTATTCAAAAAGCAAGGCATAAAGATAGCTTTCACGACGAAAAACACAACCGCTAGGCACCTCCTAAATAGTAATCTAAATAAACGTGACCCGTATTCAAGGTCAGGGGTATATTCTATAACGTGCCAAGACACCGATTGTCAAGCTAATTACATCGGGCAAAGTGGAAGGCGAGTAGACACACGTTATAATGAACATAGAAATGCGATAAGATACGGAACACATTCAGCCGTGTGCGAACATATGTGTGACGCAGGGCATAGCTTTACCAACATAGAGTCGGACCTTAAAATAATCCATCACGAATCGAAAGGCAGAGCTCTTGACATAAAGGAAGCAATCGAGATACACCTAGCCAAACGAAACAATCCCAACAATCTAAATGAACACACGTTCATGGAGAGCTCACCCCTCTTCACGCTACTAAAAAACACACCCTGTCGGAAACAAAACACAATTTAGCGACACAGCCAAGCTAGATAACAAAAAGGGGGGAAACTAGGATGTACTTTTCTTCTGCAATAAACCAAGGCCCATATTAGAGGCAGTATTAAAGGTGCCGGGACGTCCTCATAAGACCGTCAACGCTTAGTTCGAATGGGTTATGCTCCACGCGTGGCGAGGACTAATCCACGGTCTTTAATAGTTGTAGATCCACCTCATTCAATAACATACATCTTATCTAGGTTGGCAACACCTCACATAAACACATCGCGATCACTCCCCACAGCACGTAGGGACAGGGGGGGAAGGCAGGGAAAAACCAGTCGTTAAGATAACCACCGCAGTCGACCGCACAGCGAGCTCAAGTGAACACGGAAACTGCGAATAGCTGTAGTACGGAAGACAATCAGATAAGTAGTTAGCCTAAAATTTTATAGTTTAACCATAGTTTACAACCATATAATCTCTCTAAAGTACAATCTCCAGATAGCCATCACCATTTAGCATTTCACCTAACATATATACTGCATTTAGCATACACTGACAGTCGCAGTACCAATACTGCAACTAAATAATTGTACATATTGTAAATATTTTCACCTGTATTTCAAACATAGATTTTATAGCCTAAGTGTATTGGATCTGATGATGATCGCTTGACGATCGAAACTGGTCATCCTAGTGTTTTATTAATCTCATGTAATTTATTTCAGGATTAGGGCATAACCCATCTCTTTTGGGTACATTCGTGTTGACCGACTGAAAAGCACTAAACTCTTGTTTACTAAGGCAACACTGAAAATATGGCTTCAAACACCACAATATTCACGGCTAGTCAGGCAAATCGTGAAGCCAAGAAATTCAAATCACTCAGGCTTAAACTCATGAATTTAGACAAGTCAATTTGGTTCAACAAAAAATGTATAGAACTAAACCTCACCCCTAAATACGTACCAATTAAAACCGTACCGAACACACCAGCCTCGATCATTTCAACTAAACAAGCCAAAGCGCTTTGGATAAAAAACGAATTAAGATTTGCATACATAAGAAAGCAAAAAATTAACCAACAATTATACGACATTCAATTGCAACTAAGTAATTTCTGGCACGCAGCCCAATGGGACAGCTTCACCGAACACCTACATGACACCATCAAAATCAGAGCAACGAGGAAGCATGAAACGCTAGAAAATAAATTAAGAAAACTAGGAGAAACACAGAACCATCAATCTAATGAACAACACACGAATAACAATGAATTCAATTTCCACAGCAGAGTAAACAACAGAACGAACGTAACCTTTTCTCAAGGTGAAATGAATATGTTAGACAAAGGTTTGAAATACAACTGCACAGACGCACACACGAACCACAATATAAAACAGTTAATCACAGATATTGAGATAGCCAGTCACAAGCTCCCAGCAGAAGACAGGGAATTAACCAAAAATCTCGCCACCAACGAAGCCAAAAAAATCCTCAAACGAGAGGGCGATAGCAATAACATTCAAAACAACAAACAAATCAAAGAAATAAAGTCGTTGAAACAAAAAATAAAAGAACATGACTTAATCATCACAAAAGCAGATAAGGGAAACACTACAGTAATTTTGAACAAAACAGAATACATTGAAAAAACAGTCGAATTCCTAAACAACAACGAAATCAAGGAATTAACAAAAGACCCCACCAACAAATTCCAAAAACAAATAAAAAGTGCGCTAAAAGAAACAGAATACATACTGACCAAAGCCGAAAAATCAAAACTAATAAACATGAACCCGAAAATACCGTCATTGAGGGGACAACCAAAAATACACAAAAAGGAATGCCCAATGAGACCAATAGTCAATTGTAGGAATGCCCCTAATTACAAAATCAGCAAAGAGTTACTAAAAATCTTAAAATGCCGTCTTTCCAACGACAAAAACAACTCTGTAAAGAACACAACAGAACTAATAACAGCATTGAACACCCTACAAATGAAACCTAGCTTCAGGCTAGTATCCTTCGACGTAACTAACATGTACACCAATATTCCGATTATTGAAGCAATCAACACTATCGAAAACAACTTAAAATCCAACAATTCGGTAAAAGAAATTGAAGAGATTGTGAGATTACTGAGGGTCGTTCTCACCCAAAACGTGTTTCAATTCGACAATAAAATATACACACAGAGAGAAGGCCTAGCAATGGGATCGCCACTAAGTGGGTTAATCGCTGACATCTTCATCAATGCACTAGAAAATGCGTTCTTAGAAAAGACTTCAACAAAGGGAATAGTAATATGGAAAAGATACGTAGATGATGTAATTTGCATCTACGATACTGAACTAACAAGCGAAGAAACAATTCTCCAATCCATTAATAGCCTTCACCATTCTATCAAATTCACTAAGGAATCCGAAATAGACCGGAAAATAAATTATCTCGATATAACTATTGAACGTAAAGACAACGACCTTTCATATTCCATATTCCGGAAAGCAACACAAACCTCGCATGCAATCGACAATCAGTCTAATCACCCCAGTACGCACAAACTAGCGGGTTTCAATTCAATGGTGCTCAGGGCTTTAAACATACCCATGTCAAAAGACAACTATAATAAGGAAATAAGAACTATTATGCAAATAGCAAAGGAAAACAACTTCTCGCCAAGCAAAATAAATCAAATTATAGCCAAACATAAAAATAAAGATAAAACGATTCCCAAACCGGACAGTAATGAGAAAAAAATTTGCGCGTTTCAACTATGTGAATGCGAATACATATAAAATCACTAACCTATTCAAAAAGCAAGGCATAAAGATAGCTTTCACGACGAAAAACACAACCGCTAGGCACCTCCTAAATAGTAATCTAAATAAACGTGACCCGTATTCAAGGTCAGGGGTATATTCTATAACGTGCCAAGACACCGATTGTCAAGCTAATTACATCGGGCAAAGTGGAAGGCGAGTAGACACACGTTATAATGAACATAGAAATGCGATAAGATACGGAACACATTCAGCCGTGTGCGAACATATGTGTGACGCAGGGCATAGCTTTACCAACATAGAGTCGGACCTTAAAATAATCCATCACGAATCGAAAGGCAGAGCTCTTGACATAAAGGAAGCAATCGAGATACACCTAGCCAAACGAAACAATCCCAACAATCTAAATGAACACACGTTCATGGAGAGCTCACCCCTCTTCACGCTACTAAAAAACACACCCTGTCGGAAACAAAACACAATTTAGCGACACAGCCAAGCTAGATAACAAAAAGGGGGGAAACTAGGGGGTTTTTAATAGGTAAATGTTATCTGGATCAGGTGTACGATGTACTTTTCTTCTGCAATAAACCAAGGCCCATATTAGAGGCAGTATTAAAGGTGCCGGGACGTCCTCATAAGACCGTCAACGCTTAGTTCGAATGGGTTATGCTCCACGCGTGGCGAGGACTAATCCACGGTCTTTAATAGTTGTAGATCCACCTCATTCAATAACATACATCTTATCTAGGTTGGCAACACCTCACATAAACACATCGCGATCACTCCCCACAGCACGTAGGGACAGGGGGGGAAGGCAGGGAAAAACCAGTCGTTAAGATAACCACCGCAGTCGACCGCACAGCGAGCTCAAGTGAACACGGAAACTGCGAATAGCTGTAGTACGGAAGACAATCAGATAAGTAGTTAGCCTAAAATTTTATAGTTTAACCATAGTTTACAACCATATAATCTCTCTAAAGTACAATCTCCAGATAGCCATCACCATTTAGCATTTCACCTAACATATATACTGCATTTAGCATACACTGACAGTCGCAGTACCAATACTGCAACTAAATAATTGTACATATTGTAAATATTTTCACCTGTATTTCAAACATAGATTTTATAGCCTAAGTGTATTGGATCTGATGATGATCGCTTGACGATCGAAACTGGTCATCCTAGTGTTTTATTAATCTCATGTAATTTATTTCAGGATTAGGGCATAACCCATCTCTTTTGGGTACATTCGTGTTGACCGACTGAAAAGCACTAAACTCTCGATTAGCTCAAGACAGGGAGAGCTGCATCAAACCAGTCAAAAGACTGAAGACTCAAACACGCAATAGTTTAAAACAAATGGTATAAATCTATATGTTACTTTCCATAAATCTTAGTTTCAAAGTTCCATCGTCCTTTTACTCAGTGTATACGTCGTAATAATTCCCTTGGGCACGAACAGAGACAATCCGATGAGCCTTCGCTTACCTCATGAATCAAAATCATTTATTAAATTTGAAGTTAAGTAAATCTGGTGATGGCTCCCGTGATTAACCTATAACATAATTAAAGAACAGCACAGCTTCGGCCAATTTATTACTTTATTTTACCCTTATCAACTACGATGCCTGGCCCCTGAAATAAAACACGAGCAACAGTATTGTTGATGTGTAAATGCTATAGGAGCGAATTAGAGGTATTTAGTGTCTGTTACTTTGGATAAATAGCTGGAGTGCGAGCGTACATAGGTATTACTTCACTGCGGGCGTACAGTGGAAGTGACAGGACAGGGAGCTCCGCCCATGTGACCTCCGCTCCAATATTACAAGCTCTGAGGCAGGAAGTACTCCTCTACGAGATGTAGCCTACTGGATCATACTTCTTCCGTTCCTCCTGACCGTATGATCTAATAATGGACTCTGACTGAAAGCTTATCAGCATTAAATGTGATGTTTTCACTCTGGCAGCAGATATGTGTGCTAAATTAAGGATGGTTCAAATGACTGATATCTACAAAATATTGAATTATTTGAAGCCAATTTTAGCCTAATTTTCTCATTTTGCAAAAAAGAGGAAAAAGTAGACTTATGAGTTTGATCCGTGCAAATGTGTGTCTGTCTGGCTGTGTGTGTGTCCCTCCCCCTATCAACTCCTAAACGACTGCAGGAATCGAAACAAAATTTGGTAGGAGTAAAGATCTATATCTGAATATATCAATGTCGTATTTGAAAATGATTTCAGTGCTACCAACTGCTGAAAAATCGCAATTGAAATTTGAGCTCCATGTTGGATATCTTGGAAGGTATGAATGGGAGCTATTTCAAAATAGGCACAGGCATAGATAATATTATTTCAGTTTAATTTCCAGGAGGCCATACATGGCAGTGTTGCCAAAATGATTCTAAGCCTGCTGATAGGACCAATTTTTAAATGCATATAACTTCTACACTCTCAATTGGATTTCAACCAAATGTGCTATGTGCTATGTGTGTACATAAACATGTATGACTGAGCGTATTCTTAAGAGCCACCAGAGCTGCCAACTGTTCATGAATGCTCTCAATTTCTTTCATCCAAATACCAATATATCAGAAAGTACGCAAACCGACAGCTTTTCACTATGCACACGGATAGTACCTGACATTCTATATTAATTTTGAATAACTTATATACTTCAGTGCTACCAACCTGATTCTAAGCCTGCTGATGTGTCCAACTTTAGATACATGTAACTTCTATACTATCATATCGATTTCAACCAAATTTCGTATGTGCTATGTGTACACCAGATATGACTATGCTTATTCTTAAGACCAACCAGGGCTGCCAACTGTTAATAAATGATGTCTCTATTTTTGTTACCCTAATATCAATATATTAGAAAGTATGCAAGCCAATAGCTCTAAACTTTGCACATTCTAGATTAAATTGGAGTAACTATTATACGTCAGTGCTGCCAACATGATTCAAAGCCTGCTGATAGGTCCAATTTTAAAATGCATGTAACTTCTATACTAACTAATGGATTTCATTCAAAATTGGCTCAAATATAGATCATGTTATTTCAGATTATTTCTGACCAATAAAAGCATGACATTGTTGCCAACATGATTTTACGCGCGCTGTTAGATCCAAAGTTTAACTGCATGTACCGTCCATGCTATCCATTGGACGTCAACCACATTTTGTATTCTGCAACTTAAGAGATGGAACTAAGAATATATTCAGTCACCAGGGCTGCCCACTGTAGTGCTCTATTAGGTTACATTATGCCAGGTATACAGTATTTTGAACTAATAAGAAATTTCAATATTACCAACTTAATTTCTTCATTATTCTAGATAGATCCATATAGATTAATCATAGGCATGAATCTTAAATTTTAAGAAAAGTAGGTTCTTTAGTTCGTCACGGAACTTCTTGTTCAGTGTTACCAAGGTAATTCATTATTAGAAGTTTTTCAGTCGGTCAACACGAGTGTACCCAATTATATGAGGGGGGATTGCAATTAATTTCCTAGTGCCTGGAAACAATACATGCATTATTTATACACTTCTCATTTTTATGGGGGGATGATTGGGTGACTAGTTTCGTTCGTGAAGCGAACATCATCAGATACTGCTCATTTAGCACAGCCAAGATGGTTGCCGACATCCGGAACGGATTAGGGAGTAGAAGGAGAAGAAGACTACTTCATTTTGGTTCAGTGGATTTGTATATAACACTTATGCATAGTCGTATTTTCATAATTTGCATACGTTTTTTAAGTTATCGTTGTAACGAATTGGATCCCTTAATGAAAGTTGTTTTTTATTCCGTTTGTCTATTACATTTCTAAATTGATGCGTTCAAATTGTTAGTGCTTTTAAAGTTTATACAGTAAGTGTGAAACTCTTTTGAGTTCTTTTGTGATTGTGTTCTAGGCTGTTTTGTTATTAACCGCTACTATTCAAATTACCCGTTTACTTGGTGAGCTTTTGTAGTTGGTTAGTTATGTTAAACACAATCTGAAATATAACTGAGTTGATATTGTGGTTTTGCATAGTTAGCTGATTTGCGGCTGTTCTTGCATCTTCGTCCACTACACCACTTCACATCCCAACGAGGACACAATCAGTTCAACTACACGGGGATCAATGACCGCGATGTTGCAATACCCTATATGAATCAACAACAACCTCAATCAAATATAAATACACCTCTAATATGCCTTGGATAAAACTCACAGTTGTGATGGAGTCAGTCGTATTCAGCCCTGTTGGCAAACATTTATACAAATGAACGGCATCTTCCCTACTCGAACATACATTTCAGAACTTTCTGCTTTATTTAAGGCCTAAGCACATACTAGTACATCGGCTCCGGATTGCTGTGAATTGATGGAAAAAGTCTGGAAGAGCTCGTTATTTTAGTTCCTGTAGTTGTGTGTCTAACTTACTATTTTAATATAATAATAATATTAATAATAATCGTGTGGCCTCTGGAGAGGCCGAGTACAGGTCTTTCTGGTTGACGCCCGTAGGCGACCTGCGCGTCGTAATGAGGGTGAAGTGATGATGAGGACGTCACATACACCTGGTCCCCGAGCCACGGGAATTAACCTCAGGAGATTAAAATCCCTGATGGTTCCGTCGGGAATCGAACCAGGCAGACTTCGGGCCAAAGCTTAGCGTTCTAACCATTTAGTCATGGAGCTGGACACTATTATAATAAAGTGATGGGGCTTAACGTTGATTTAATTGCCGTGAATTTAAACACTCGGAAATGCTGGGTGTTTGCCCTGGAAGGGACTATTTAATGCATCAGTTATCTGCTGATTCGAGATTATCGCATTTAAAAGCCCCTAAATGTCATCGCAATACGCTAGGATCGAACCAGCAATCCTGGTTTAGATGGCCATAGTTTATTATCAGGATCTAGGAAAAAACAACGCCCATGAATATAAATGTGGAACCATCTCAGACTTTTTTCTGGGTAGACTGTAGAAAACTCCATATGATATTCAGAATTACCCATCCAACGTTTCTTTTCAGGTTTAAACACGAGATCCAGTGCAATTTCCGATGTTAAACAACATCGGGAATGGTAAGAACTTGGATAGGTGACGAGGTCATAGGGACCAAGTGCTGTTAGCTTGGGAGGGGTGATGTAGTGGTATGGAACTTGACATTCTTCCGCGAGTAAACTCTGGCTCAGGAACTCCTCTTTGGAAATTCAGACCTACCTAAAAGGCATAAATCCCTTCTCCAACAGGATAATCACCGGACGGTGATCTCGTCCAGGATTGATACTCTCAATTTTTTTATCCCTTTCCCGGAGTTTGTGTTAGCACTTTCTGCTATACAGGTACCGCACTTCCTCTGACAGTTTAGATCAACACCTCATTTCAGTAACTACATCAGAATAAAGACAGTTAAGAAAGTATCGACACAAATATAAACTATAATTTTCGCAGTATTCATAAGAGCATGATAATGCACCAGCACCTCATCTGACAATAGCGGGAGACATTCCGGAAGTTAATGATGATGCCGGAAGTAATCCCACAAACCCTTCAAAAACAAAACAACTCATCACTGGGTCGTGAACGCGCGCGTGGTTTTGACAGCTAACAAATGAACATCACAATCACGTATTTTAACGATCATCACACAAGATACAGCGCTCTGTGCTGCAGGCGCATTTAGAGAATTTTGAAATATTATGTTATTAATGTTGATATTGCTTTATTTATAGGATGCCCTTACTTTCGTTCATCCACACGCGGACAGTGTGTGTTGCTCGCGTGTGAGTTGGAATACGTGTGTAATTCCGCTCGCCATACTGTCATGTGATTAGTGCTGAGTTTCTGATTTCTGACTGGCTGAGGATAAGTGGAGAGAGGGTAAGAAAGAGGAATTATACAGGTAGCTGAAGATCTTTTCAGACGAGAAACTTTTCTGACTGACCTTCATTCAATGGGCAATAACATCACCAGGAACAAATCCGAGCGTGTGAGCGTGTGTGCAATTTTAGTGGTAGCTAAAGAGGGCATGACTGCAGGGTGGGTGAAGTATTACTAAACACACGATTCCACAGGGCAGGAAGAGCCGAAAGACGAGATATAAACGTATAGTAAAAGGTAGGTGGTTTGGGAGAAAACAGTAGGAAAAGTACATCGCATTTGGGAACACTGCTTGAAAGCCTACTACTGTGCGTAAACCCAGGAACAACAAGACGAGACACGATTACCTGGCTTTCTGTCTAAACTTCAACAAATCTCAGAAACATACATCCATGTGAAGGTCACGCAGGTTGGTCTCGCGGAGTGGAAGGTAACCTGTCTAAACACATTTAGAACCAAGTACAGTGGACTGCTGACTAAGGAAAGGAGCGGAACCCTTGATAATGCCGGACGCAGTTTCCGGTGAAACGTCGGGATATATTCTGTCTAGACCACGGCCTACAAGCCCGAAAAACTTGTACTTAATTATGAACGCCGGCCGTGAAAGCCTAAGCTGTTATAACATTTAGAACCCTTCCCCTCATGCACTCACTACACGTGTAATATTATTGCCTGACTAAAGAGAACGGCTCCCCAGAAACTGATATCCGTGGGAAAACGAATTTCTGTTCGTGGATTTATCCCGGATATCATTTCTTTGTTCTATTTTTCTGCCCAACATAGAGCGAACAAAAAGTATCAGGACGCCTACAAGACATGTTTTAAATAAACCGTTTTTATGAGTTTATGTCGTTCTTCGGCTCCTCTTGACCTCGGGAATCCTATGACAGGGGCTGATCCTCCCCTTAAAACAATTATTAGTGATTTAAGCCCACTTATGACTAGTGCTTCTGTGACGCTTCCTTTGTTTTCCAATACCTCCTCAGTCCAGTCAATAACTTGTCATTTCTCTCCTGTGTGAGGGGTAGTCGGGTCTTAATCACTTTGGGTGGCGGGGACCAAGAGTTAACACTATCACAAAATTTGGAACGGTCAAGAATATCACAGTCTGAAATGGCAGCGTTTTTCATGTCTTGTTTCAATTCATTAAGCCACAAGCTGCCAGTCTTGTAGTCATTAATCAGGTTGAAGATATTCTTGGTGATTCTATCGTTCCCCATCCAGAAGAGGTGCCCGTAGAATTTCAGTCGTCTCCATCGCTTGATAGTGTTGGCTGGTTCGAACTGACGGACGGTATAGTTCGGCATTTGATTTAAGTCGATAAGAGCCACCAGGGAGCAATCTAGGTCCATGAATTTTTGGAAGGATACGTCTCTTAAAAAAAGTATAAATAACTACTTGACTAATCATATGTTTCCGACTGTCTAGTCATACCATACTCTGTCCGCTTTGATGCGTAGTGGCTAGCATTATTGGTTGTCACTGGGGAGCCCCGGGTTGGATTCCTGGCTCTATCAGGAAATTTAATTATGGTCTGTGGGCTGAACAGGGTATACTCAGCCTCATGAGGCAAAGTTGAGAAGAGGTGCATTCGATTCCTACAGCAGCCTTCCTCGAAGTGATAATCCGTGGTTTCCCCACTTCTACTCCAGGCAATATAATATTCAATGTTCAATTATCCCCGTTTTCCAACGGTGTCGGGTATGAGATGCGATTAAAGTTTATTTGGCGGATGGTTTTTACGGCTGGATGCCATTCCCTGACGCCAACCATATGACAGGAATTAATGAGAGATGAAATGCATGATGGTGAATTGAACTGGACAAGGATGTGGAAGGAAGCAGCCATGGCATGTCAGAAGGTACCGTCCCAGCATTTGCCTGGAGTTGAAAATTGGGAAACCACGCAAATCCATTTCAATGACGGCCGATGGTGGGCCTCGAACCCACGTCAACTGAGTCCGCAGGTAGCTTGGGCCCATAGCATAGCGCTGCGCATTAGTGAATGATGCTACCGCTGTCGGTAATAAAATATTCAATATAATCTTCCATATCAATAGTGGAATAGTAGTAATAATAATAATAATAACATCGTATGGCCTCAGGTGCCGGGTGCAAGCTTTGTTATTTGACGCCCAGAGGGCAGCTTGCCTGTCGAATTTTGTCGTTCCTTGGAACGCTGTAAAAGTCAAGGAGGTTAGATATCTAAACTCCTTGACGCTATCGCGCTTTCTAGGAGAGAAAGGAGGAACGTTGTGTTGGCGGAAAGTCCCGAGATAAATTTTGCCATTATGAACATGCCTACTGAATTCAAATGGGCTATTTGACATGCCAACAACATATGACATGCGTGCAATGATTTTTCTCGCCTTTCAAAGATCACTTACCACGGCCAGGTGCCAACAGTAGTTGATTATACTAAACACACCAATGCCAAAATCTTCCTAAATCGTCCACTAACGTCTAAGATATGACAATTTGAGTATCAAGAGAGCAATACGTTAACGGCTGCATAGGACTAAGAACAGGCTACTCTGGCGGAGAAAGTGTGTACTGCAAGTCCTCCACATACGCCATGCTTAAAATTAGCGCTTATTACCCGACCTTGTATATCTCGTATTGACCACTCCAGGCCACGGCTCGGTAAATGTTGCCTCTATCTGTGTTTTGCTGACTCCAGCCCGCACCTCGCGCGTGTATATGAACCGAGCTGAGAGTGGAGAATTGCCCTCATTACTGGTGAGCGCGAGGGATACTCATTAACGTGTACACACAACTTGTGTGTTGGCTGCGGCTACCTCGGCCTCCCCTACAGCGTTATACTCTAGCAATACAACAACTTAATACACAAGGGCTCTAAAGTGTTCTCATTGTAATCATCTACTTGGTTGTGTGTGATGTCACGTGTCATCGTGACGTCTGTAGTAGTGTGTGAATTTTAGGTAGATTTCATGAGAATTTTACCTATTACAATGGGTACCATGTTGCAACTTTCGGAAAATATCTTCTCGTTCCACATCGCCCAGACCACAAAATCACCGTCAGTTCAAATGTTTATATATCTTCTTCTGCTTCTTCTTCTATACAGGGTGTAACAAAATGTACGGCACAAAATGCAGGACGCATTCCTAACATGTAGACACATAAATTATGTTATATGAACATGGGTCTGGAAACGCTTCGTTTCCATGTTATACCCCATTGTCTCCAAAGCATAAATCATGAAAAACACACAAGAACAGAACGTTCGAACCATGGGGATCATGCACTGTTGGTTACATCTGGTTACGTTGGCGACTTCTAAATAACAGATTCGGTAACAGATGGATAGGTAGAGGTGGACCAATTGCCTGGCCTCCACGCTCTCCGGACCTAAACCCACTGGACGTTTATTTGTGGGGAGATCTGAAAGCTCTTGTGTATCGAACTCCTGTACCAGATGTTCAGAGTCTGTGTGCCCGTATTATGGAAGGCTGCGAAACCATACGCATTGCCCCAGGGATACATCAGTGCATTCGAGATTCACTACGACGGTGGGTTGATGCATGCATCAATGCGCACGGAGGGCAGATTGAACATCTCCTGTGACACAGACCTGCATGTGGTATGCAGGTATGTTCTGTTCTTGTGTGCTTTTCATGATTTATTCGATGGAGACAATGAGGTGTAACATGGAAAGAAAGTGTTTCCGGACCAATGTTCATAAAACATAATTTCTTCGTCTACGTGTAAGGAATGTGTCCAGCATTTTTTGCCGTACATTTTTGTTACACCCTGTATATAAAAAATCAATGTTATGTGATAGTTTGTCTGCCTGTCTGTCTGTATGTCCCCTAGGTCTGTGCGTTCATAGATAGATAGATAGATAGATTTTTATTAATTCCATTTGATCAAATACATGCATTCAATACATTTTTGATATAGGACACGTCAGAATTTACATGCATAAAATAAAAGAACTAACAGGTATATATTACTAAGATTAAAACTATTTATAACTTATTATAATAGCAAATCTTAATAGATACAATCTTATTGCACAACTATTTACACCTCACTCTATTATCATAATATGAAAACTTAATTCTATAAATACAACAACATAGAGCTAGGTATTAAAATTAAATTAAAAAAGTAAAATATAGTTATAGATTCCATCACTCCTATACGCTAAAATATTCAACTACTGAGTAAAAACAATGGCACTGCAGATGAGCTTTCAACATTCTATCAAAGGTTTTTATTTTTGGGGCCAGTTTTATATACTGGGGTAGTTTATTGTATAATTTAACTCCAGTGTGAAAAGTTCCTTTTTGATATATGCTTGTGTGTGTGTGTGAAATATGAATGTTTTGATTTTGTCTTGTGTTATGCCTATGAACATCATTGTTTGTTTTAAGAAAAACATCTTTATTCATTAAATTCTTTTTAAAAAACATAATACTTTCAAAGATATATATGCAGGGCAGTGGGAGAATGTTTAAATCTTTAAACAGAGGTCTACATGATTCTCTAGAGTGTACATTTGCCATAATTCTAATCGCTCTCTTTTGTATCCTAAACGTGCTTAGTACATCTGGCGACATACCCCAAAATATGATCCCATATCTTAAGTATGAATGGAAATAAGCAAAATAAGTATTTCTTAATGTGTGCATGCTAGTGCAGGTTTTCAAAATACGTAACGCAAAGCACATCGAGTTCAGTTTAGTATTCAGATATTGTATATGTTTATTCCATTTCAAGTCTTGTTGTATCCATAATCCTAAAAACTTTGTTTCTGATTTATTTTCTATTTGATGACCATTTAATGTTATATTGGGCATCGCAGGATTCCTATTCTGTATAGTGTGGAAATTTAGACATACTGTCTTTTTATAGTTTATTATGAGGCGATTATCTTGTGACCATTTGGTTAACTCTCCTGTAACGGAGTCAGCAGACTGCTGTATGACCTGTTTAGTTTCACCTTTTATTACGAGTGTTGTATCGTCCGCAAACAAAATTTCCTTATGTGAATGAACGTTCTGTGTTATATCATTGATATATAGAAGAAAGAGTAGTGGGCCCAAAACCGATCCCTGGGGTACTCCAAATTCAATAATTCCCTCATTGGACAATGTTTCATTAAGTAATTTGGTTCCATCATCCTTGTGTCTCAAGCTTACTATTTGTTTACGCCTTGTTAAGTAAGACTCTATCCATTTATTAGCTAGACCTCTAACACCATATTGATTTAGTTTGGTAAGGAGGATTTTATGGTCAACTACATCAAATGCTTTCGATAAATCCAAGAATAGGCCAGTTACATGTTCCTTATTGTCAATTAATTTCAGTATACTATTACTACATTCGTAAATTGCTGTCTGTGTAGATTTTTCCGTTCTAAATCCATGTTGTGAGTTTGATAATATTTTATTTTTTTCTATGAAACTTATCAGTCTCTTATACATAATTTTTTCCACAATTTTTGCAATACCAGTTGGTAAGGTAATAGGACGATAGTTATCTAATTCATCTTTTGAACCATTTTTGTGCACTGGAATTACTTTTGATAACTTCAAAATATCCGGGTAAGTTCCTGAGAGAATTGAACTGTTTATTAAGTGCGTAAGTGGATTTATTATATTTTCTGCACATTTCTTTAAAATTGCATCAGGGATGCCATCAATGCCAGCACAGAATTTATTTTTTAGCTCTTTTATAACTATTCTTACCTCTTCACTTGTGACATGATTTATAAATAAAGAATCACTGCATATATTTATTTTATTATTAGAATTTAGTGTATTTACCTGTGATTTATTTAATAATTTTTGCGGAATTTCCAGAAAATAGTCATTAAAAGTGTTTGCTATTTCCTCTGGATTATTAATCACTTTATTATTTCTGGTCAGTGTAATGTTCCTTTGTATTTTAGCAGATTTTCCAGTTTCTTTCTTTATTACAGACCACATAGCCCTGTTTTTATTAGATGATTGGGAAATAAAATTATCATTATGCATTTTCTTTGCTAGTCTTATTACCTTATTTAATATGCTAGTGTATTTTTTGTAGTATAAATTGAATTCAGGTGTTGTGTGGTATTGTTTATATAATTTGTGTAGAAATTTCTTTCTTTGACATGAATTTATAATCCCTGTTGTTATCCAATTGCTAGTTTTGTTATTTTGAACAGTTCTTCGTTTAAAGGGGAATGCTATTTCAAAATAGTGTTTTAGGGTACTGTTAAATGCATTAAATTTATCATTTACATTTTCTAGTTCATAAATTTCTGACCATGTTTCCTTATTTAATAAGTCATTGAAATATGTAACATTTGATTCAGTGAATGACCTGCACTTTGATTTTACTCCATTATCATTATTATTGATTACTTCGGATACTTCAAAACTCAGTATTTGTCCATGGTGGTCACTAAAACCCGGACAATAGACTTCTATTGAATGGTGATATTTATCTGTATTTATAAAAATTTGATCAGGAGTGGTTTTACTAAATTTTGTTATTCTTGTTGGTGTATTTACTGTAGGTTTCAGTCCATAGGAAATTAGTAACTGGTTTAATAATTCACAATTTCTATCAAGTTTTAAGAAATCCACATTTACATCCCCACAAATTATTATATCGAAATTTACTTTGCTCATGTTATTGAGTAACAATTCTAGTTTATCTATAAATAGAGGAAACTTTCCTGACGGAGAACGGTATACGCATACAATTATTAACTTAAACTGCTGAATTTTTACGGCAGAGAATTCAAAATCCTGTTCCATAATTAGATAATCATAAGCTGTTATCTGTTCATGATCTAAATTATTTCTTAAGAAGATGCAAGTACCACCATGGCTAATATTAGATCTAGAGTATTTACTAGCTTGTATAAACCCTGGGAATTGAATTAATTCGAGTTGTTCCTCTTTCAGCCAATGTTCTGAAATACATAGTGCTGAGATGTCTTTAAGTTCATTTTTAAGCATTAGATTTATGTAATCAATTTTATTATAAAGAGACTGGACATTCTGGTGGTAAATTTTAAATTTGTTACTTTTGCAAGCTTGTGTTGGTGATTTATTTACATTATTATTATCATAATTGTTATTATTATTGTTGCTAGACAAATCCGAAATACCATTGTTGCACTCCGTTAAATTTGACTTCAAAAGATGTGAATGCCAAACCTCACGTTTGGCTTCTTCTACCAGTTTCCCTGCTTCCACTCTAATGATATTACTGTTGAATTATTCTTACCATTTGAATTTACAATTTTGCAGATTTCATCACTAAGATACTCTTTTCCTAATCTATTTAAGTGTAGGCCATGCCGAGTGTGGAACTTCCTGTCTAATTTACTTACATCTACAATTTGGACATTTGGAAAACTCTTACAAATTTTATGAATTTTTCCATTTGTAGCCTCTATTTCTACATTTACACATGACTTGGGAATTAAATCGTATCTCTGCGGAATATTTACAATAATGACATTTGTTTTTTGCATGGATGGCAATGTACCCTTTAAATCTTTGATTACCTTTTTACTCTCATTTCTATAGACGTCGTTTGCTCCAGCGATGATCACTGCGTAGTCCTTTGCAGTAAGGGACGCACACTCTCCTATCATCCCGTTCGTGACTTCTGCAATCTGAGCTCCTGGCTTCACTGTCGAAGTGACCTCCATTTCTCGGCTTCTCTCCAAAACGCTTGCTGCTACATCTCGCCCGTGGCTATCCGCAAATATCCGCATCTTCCTGGATTTTCTCTTTATCACTTTCTTCTTTTCTTCTTGAGGAAAGTCATCATTTTCTTCGACAAGCACTCCAAATGAATTTGAGACGGGAATTTCAGTTACATGTACTCCATTTATAGGCCTAGGCTTATTCAATCTTACCTTACCAGCAATCAGTGTCGACCAAGTTTCCTTGCTTTCCTCTCTGTTTCCTTTTAATTTATTCAACTCTTCCATTAACTTAGCAATATCTTCCTTTAGCAGCTTTATAATTTCGTCTTTTGAGGACAGTTCGTTTCTCAGGTTATGACATTCGCATGACGGTAGCGGTAGGCCTACATTACGACAATCGGTTTCACTTTTCTCCTCATTCAATTTTACCTGAGATCTTGTGATGATTTTATTTGCATTTTTTACTTTTATTTTGCACGACGAGCATAAATCCGTTACGGTTACACAACCTGACGAGATACTAACACTGTTTACTGTCGTCATACTAGAGATCTAAGTGAGCCTAGATGTTTACACCAAATTACACTAAATTTAATTTAATTATTACTACCTAATAGAATTAATCTAATAACCTACCAATAAAGAAGAATGTGAAATACGTATATCTTCCAATCGGGTGAAGTCTCGTAAAAGCACCACTGCTCTACTTGGTTCAAACAGTGATTGAAGAAGTCACCGAATCTTTGGATACACGTTCCCACAACTTAGTTTAAGTTTATTAAATTATCAACAAGAATTTCTAAATACTATCAATATTCCGTATTACACTTGATCTGAGGAAAGTAACTTTATAGATTTTAAGCCTCTGTTATAATATTTTACCACTTTTATCAAATATTTACACTAGCTGCTATTTCACTGCACTTTCACTGTGACGCCATCTTGTACTTATACCTTCATCCGATTGCGATGAAATTTGGGTGAGTTGTTGTGTGCACTCCAGGGAAGGTTCCTGGCTACAAATCATTTGTGTATCACAAAAGGGTGCGGGACTTAATAGGAAGCCTTAAATCCCACAGTAACTCAATTGCACAATCTGTATACTTATGACACCGCAATGCAAGTTGTGAGAAAGGCTTGCTGATTCATTGCGAGGTGCCCATGTCCTGACGTGGATTTCTCAGATCAGCCTAATGCATAAGAACCGGGGCACCAGACAGAAAAACAAAGAATATTGTTTAACCATAGTCACTTCAGTTTCTAAATTTCTTGGGCTGGCTGCGTGGCACAGCGGTAATGTTCTTGCCTGCTGTGACGAAGATTCGAAACCTAGCGCAGCAAATTGGCCATTTGAGGGAGCGCAAATGCGAGGGGCCCGTGTCAATAGATTTACTGGCACGTTAAAGATCTCCCCTTCAGGCCAAAATTCCGTCACCCCGGCGTCACTAAAAGACGCAGTTGTTAAACGGGACGTAAAACCAATTGTTGTTATTATTATTATTATTATTATTATTATTATTATCTTCCCTTCTTTCTATCTGTCTATGATTGGCATTGCAACGCATGCCGGGTATATCTAGTAATTTATATATATGTCACGTTTTTGTGGACACGATAACTACCACGATTTTCCACCAATCGCTTAGGAATGTTTACATAAAAAACAAGATGTTCAGCAAAGAACATATAGCCTACTTTCTCCTAAATGTATGGGTATATTTATGACTCTTTGTCCTCATCCCTAACACAATCACCTCTACCACAATGTATTGTTTGTTTTCTTTTATATTGATAATTAGCCAGTAAGTGTCAAAATCAATATTGTATACTTTATGATGATTGAATAACAAAACTACTAACTTATTGTAATGCATTCACGTCCGTTAGTCTCTATATTAAGCCAGCCTGCTAAGTTAAGAATCTTCCGTTTTGGGTATCTTCCCCTTTAAAAATCCACGCCGATCATAGTAGGTTGGTGCTGCGACCTATCAGTGAATTAATCTTTATGTTGTACGCCTATGCACTGCCATCGTAATGCACTACGATGGCAGTGGTCTAAGGGTGTTGAATGAGTGGACAGTTTAAAGTAGCCAAGAGGGAGGCGATCCAGCTGGCAGTGTTTAAAGGTAATCGGAGCGCGATCGTGGCTAATAGTTGAACTACCAGTATTACAAAATTGCCATACTTCAGGAGGCCAGGTACTTACACAGCGGTAAGTTTGGAACAATATTACCCACATAACCCACAAGAGGACAGCACCGTACAGAGGCATTAAGAAGGCTGTGGTTAATGACAACGTGTATCTAGTTCTTCTATTCTCCTTTTCCTAATGTCTTCTGTTTATTTGCGATGCTGGGGCTGTGATTTTATTAATAAACGAGTGTATACATTAGCCTCTCCTTTGAGCTAAATGACATCTTATTCAGTATCTGTGGAAAGAGCTCGTGCACATCATTTGTAAAAGAATTCAAGAAAAAAAAGTTAACTGCAGCAGTACTCGATCCCCAGTCGACTGCGTGATAGACTAACACGCTAGCCCAGAGCTAATCCTATCCTTAACATCATGGTGTTCTTAACTGACATTAGATACAACCTGTTGGCAAATAATGACTTTAAATAAACGATTTCTTCACAGCAGTACATCTTCATTAAAGATAATTTCATACAAAGTTTATATTATTGTATCAGTAGGGTATATCACATACAACATACTAAATCTATTGAAATATAAGACAGGCACATGAGGACAGCTGCCATCTTGTCGTGTGACACAGACAGCTCAGCTCTTTTAAGCCACTCATACAGTATAATATTATATTATTAAATTATAATAAATAACGGATCACGACCTTCAGGATAGCTTAAACCACCCTAGGCTCGATAATCGGAATTGGTGGGTCTTCAGCCATTGATTAAAATGGTTGAATAATTCACACGGCCGCCATCCTGAAATGGTACGGCCGATGACCTTGAATGTTGGATGAAAGACGCGTCCTATATAAAGGTATGTTGTCACCAAATTTGGTAGAGATCGGATGATTAGTTTAGCCGTAATTTGATTTTACGTTTTGAACGTTTGAGTGGCCGCCATTCTGTTTTGGTAAAGATGGCGGCGATATAAAGTATGACACTGAGGTGCCCTTTGCTAATGCTACCTCTGTACCAAATTTCGTTCAATTCGGTTTCACCGTGTTCGAATTGATAGGGGGGGGGACAGACATTCAGAGTACCCACACTCACACACACACACACACACAGACAGACACACTTTTTTTCGCCCTGTAGTGATCTCATAAGTCTACTTTCATTTTTTGCAAAAATCGAAAGTAGGCTAATAACTACAGTACCGGTATATAAAATCTCGGGCAAATACGTTAATGGGAAAAATCGAACCAGGGGGTGATTTGGAGGCGGATGTGGGGGGGGGGGGGGCTTTTTCTAAAAAGTGAAATATCGCTATAACTCTCTTAATGCGAGAAAATTCATATCCATTCAAATTTCGTACTAGTTCTTCAGAGAAGGGCCAAAATCGTATCTCGTTAAAGTTTTGGATAGCACCAACCATTGATAAAGGGGTTGGAAAAATGAAATTTTGAGATTACAAAAATTAGTTTAGCCGTAATTTGATTTTACGTTTTGAACGTTTGAGTGGCCGCCATTCTGTTTTGGTAAAGATGGCGGCGATATAAAGTATGACACTGAGGTGCCCTTTGCTAATGCTACCTCTGTACCAAATTTCGTTCAATTCGGTTTCACCGTGTTCGAATTGATAGGGGGGGGGGACAGACATTCAGAGTACACACACTCACACACACACACAGACCAGTCTGGCACATGCAAGGTCTAAATAGGCACAATATCAAAACCATTAAAAATAGTCAATAGTCCTCTAAGCATTACATATCTTTTGTCTGAAAGATTTTTTATAGGACCCAACCATACGCCAATGAGTGAGCATACGTTTATTGGGATTATAAGAAGATTGGATTTATCGTATGTTTAACATGTGGAACTTTTGTAGGTAGTGTACCCTTCAATAAAGCAGTGTTTTAACAAGATTCATTCTACGGGGTCACGCTCAGTCCTGTATGCTTTTCAAGGCCAAGCTCACAAAAACAACATGCTCTACTGGATGGAAAGGTCCATAAAACAAGTCTATACTAGAAATAAGGTGAATAACAAGTAGAATAAAAGTTATTTAATGACTGATAATATGTGCAAAATAATATTAATAATAATACAGTCCTCCCTGACTTTTACCCCCACTGAAAATAATTTTATGACTGAGCGGTATCACACTCGCTCCCACAACAAAATAATGTGAATACAGATTCAATCAAATGATTACAATTTATAAATTGAGCGGTAAGAACTCGCTCCTCACAACAATTACATGGATACAAGTCCATCTTTATCTGGTCAAGAAATTATATACGTGCGTGGTGTACTGATACTTAATAAGAAAATGAGTACTGATGAGAGTCCGTTTACAACTGAAGCAGTCATGTTGCTCACGGAGTCGCATCTTTCTAATCAAACTACGGCTATGGGACCTGCACTTAATAAAAACACTATAATTAATACTGGCACATACAAGGTCTAAAATACTAAGATTACATGGATCTCCCGAGATTCAACCCAGTGCTAGAACACGTACAAATCAAAGAGCACGCCGCTTGGGCCAAAAGCTCGCATAACAAATGGGAAACAGCCTCGCGCACACTACGGCCACACGGGTGATTGAACGCGTAAAATAAACACACTATAAGTCAAGCAACAACAACGAAATACATGCCTGCACGGCTGAAAGTTATATTACATGAATAAAAGCCATACAAACTGATGTTTCGGAAGATACCTTAAAACATGGACAACGCCCATTTAAATCAATCAAATACTCTTTATAACCGATCAGGGTTTTGAGAATTTAAATAACATCTTATTTTGAACTACAGGAATCTGGCCTGCTGCTTAATGACCATCAATCGTCTTATCTGATTGAGCTCCCCCCTATGGTATGAGTCACGCTGCACTCCACCTCTGTCAGTTTTCCAAGCCTGGTGCTAATTATTACAGGCGACCACATGGTCCTGTTATTCATCTGAAAACGCGAGTCACAAATACATATCACTCATCCCCTTGGACGGTATGAAACACAAATATAGACCGCAGTTCAGCCTCGCAAGGACATGAACTGGGTTGGATTACGGCTGTCGGAACAATCTCAATAATTTGTTTCCCGCAAGCACTACCATAAAATCACACCATGTACACCATAAAGCTTGGACTGACATACTCATATTTACACCCTCTAGGTCGGCTCAAATCAGACTATCCTACCTCGTGTCCAGAGACACTTCAAACAAATTAAATCAAGGCTGAAACTCGTGTGCGCAAATGGCTTACCCACAAGGAATTGCTAAATAGGCAATTATCAAAATATATCCTGATCAACCATAAAAATCTACTCATAATCAAAGTTTACCCTCTAAATTCTATTTTTAATCTGAGTTAATTCTGTTCCATTTTTGTTATCAGGCATAATTCCGAGTTACACAGCTTGTCCGCAATTACGAAAGCAAATGCGAGCATGGCCTGCGCGCATCGCCCCGTATACTTGAACCAATATAAAATCACAATATCTACAAAAATAAAGCGCTAAGCTGTCCCATACGCTTAATGTGTGCCAGTAATCAAGAAACAAAGAATCTAAATTACCAACACAAGCAAACAAATATATACAAAAATACGTCCCATAAACCATAGTTGACTTAGTAAATAAATAAATTCATTTCTGTACTCATTCCTTATATATCAGCTTCAGGGAAACATCTGCAGCCATTTTCCTCCTTCTAAATGCTAACCTCGAATCAGATATAGCCTGGCAGATGTCCTGCTCGTTCGAAGATCCGTCCTCGTTCCTTGATGCCATCTCGTGCTGAATTAAAATAATGTTTGTGATATATTTCCTATTAAATTCACCTGTCAAGTACTAATTTGCCTGACAGGCTAGGGTGAATTATTACGCCGAACTGTCCCTAACTGGTAGTGCGGAGACTACAAAATAAAACACTGAATTTACACTTATAATTTGTCGAAAATATTCCATGTCCACATACATGAATAATAACGTCTCGTGTCCCCAGACACATCAAATAGAATAATATCTCGTGCCCTCAGACACCTGAATTAGAAGTAATGTTCAAAGCTTACTGGGCCACTTTTAAATGAAACTGGCTAGAGTAGGCATGGAAGGGGATTTATGAAATAAATATTCCATAATAATTATCGGACTAACATGCGATCAGTATCAATGAGTTCGTAGAAATGTGGAGGTTACAACTAAGCTGGAGATAGCTGGAATCGATCATGGGATTAATTCATAATTAACTCCCGCCTAAATTCACCAGGATGAGCTATGACGCCGAGTTTGCCGCTAAAAAGGCGTCTTGATGTTATTGGTCTGGACTCTTGTAGATCTCGGTGGGCTTATTCTCTATTACCTCCCACTAGGAGTGGTTATCATGACGATTGACCATTCACATTGGAACATATAGTTTCTCTTGGCGCCGAATTACATAGCAACAGACGTTTTGTGCGTGCCCACACTTTCTTTGCCTCTAAACGTTGCAGGTGTCCTATGCGTCATGAGTCCTAGGCTTGACTTTCTAAATACCAAGGGAGCTCAAACCTCTGTGTTCGTTTTTTGCCACCAATTGCTCAACATTTCCCAACTCTGTCAGACTCTCATATCTGCTGTTTGTAGAAAATATCATATGATGATAAACAAAATATTACACTCTTTTATACAGCCTTCGTATAAAGGGTTCAGTAGTGAATTCGAAATATTTTTCATTGTCCGGTTAAATCTACCTCCGCCTTCCGGAGTGCCAAGAAGAATTCTTTTTACCATGGATATGTTTTTGGGCTAGGGCTCAAGTCGAAATTTGCGTGATAAATAATGAAAGTGTGATAGTCTACCGCGCACATTGCCCCTAAGCGGGAGTGCGCAGATACTACCCGCATCTCATTGTTACAAATGAAAATATGACGGTCTACCGCGCACCTTGCCCTTAAAGGGGGCACGCATATACTACCCGCATCTGTTTGTTACACATTGACAGTGTGACGGTCTACCGTGAACCTTGCCCTAGGTGGACACGCGCAGATACACCCGCATCTCATTGAATGTGTGACGGTCTACCGCGCACTATGTCCCCAAGCGGGAGCGCACAGACACTGCCTGCATCTTATTGATACACATGGAATTTGTGACGGTCTACCGCGCACCTTGCCCGTTAAAGGGAGCGTGCGGATACTACCCGTATCTCCTTGATACACATTGAATTTGTGACTGTCTACCGTGCACCTTGCCCGTTAAAGGGAGCGTGCATTTACTACCCGTATCTCATTAAGACACTTTGAATTTGTGACGGTCTACCGTGCACCTTGCCCCTAAGTGGACACGCGCAGATATTGCCTGCATCTCATTGAATGTGTGACGGCCAATCGCGCACCTTGCCCTTAAGCGGGCGCGTGAATCAAGTTTGACAGTATAATACTGAATAACAATTCAATAATTCATTGCTCAGTGAATAATATCCACGATTCGATGTTCCTCAGGGTAGCGGAATACTACTACTACTAATACCAATAATTCACCCAATGGCGAATGGGTTATCATGCTAGACTAAGGTACAAAGGGTTCCGGGTTCAATTCCGACCCGGGCCATTGGAGAATTAAACCCCCGGTATTAATTCCTCTGCTTGCCACGGTGGGTGAGTGGTTATAGTGTCGGACTACCAACCCCAAGATTGCAGGTTCGCCCCTGGTCGTGGTAAGTGATTTTTGAAGGCGACAAAAATCACGACACTCATGTCATACGTTGTTGGCATGTTAAAGAACCCATTTGAATTCAGTAGGCCGTGTTCAATGGCAAAATTAATCTCGGGATTTTCCGCCAGCACAAAGTTCCTCCATTCTCTACATGAAAGCGCTGTAGTGTCAAGGAGTTTAGATATCTAACCTCCTTGACTTTCATAGGGTTCAAAGGAACGACGAAATTCGACATGCAAGCTACCCTCTGGGTGTCAATTAACAAAGCTTGCACCAGGCATCCGAGGCCATACGATATTATATTATTATTATTATTAATTCCTCTGGCCTCGTGGACTGGGTGTAGGTGCCGTCTTCATCATCACTTTATTCTCACAAGGACGCGCTTATCACCCACATGTGTCAACTAGAATGGCCTACACTCGACCTCCACGGAGGCCAAACGCCAGTAAATTAATGTAATAATAATAATCTTAATAAAATCCCGGCTCTGCCAAGAAACTTAATTCTGGTCTGAGAGTTCGAACCGGGTGTATTCAGTCCTATGAGGCGAAACTGAGAAGAGATATAGTCGATTCCCAACTCAGCTGTCCTTAAAGTTGATTACCTATTCTACTGCGAGGCCTTGGATGCCCCTTTGCAAATTTTAGCCTGATATACTGTACTTACTAGTGCAGGTCAACAAAATGATCCCAGTTATTTAGACAGATTCCACGCATACCACAGTGCACCGATGACCACGATGTCACAAGACCCTAAATGTTGTTTGAGTCTTCAGTCTTTTGACTGGTTTGATGCAGCTCTCCATGTCCCCATGGCCAGAGCTAATCGTTTCATCTCTAACTAGCTACCACATCCTACATCCGAGGCAATCTGTTTAGTATATTCTAACCTTGGTCTACCACAACAATTCTTGACCTCGACCCTTCTTTCCATAACTAACATTGCAATTCTTGGGTGTCTATCTCTTCTGTTCATTAGCAGTCACCAGACACATCTCTTCTCTCCCACTAGTCTTAATCCCCCTTCCTTTGTAACCTTATCTACACATCTCATCTTCAACATTCTCCTGTAACACCATTTTCCAAACGCTTCAATTCTCCTCTTTCTGCTGCTCTAACAGTCCAAGTTCGACATTCAGTTAAAGGCTTTCAAAAATGACTTCCTAATACCTAAATTTATATTCGATGTAAACAGAAATGCTTACCTTGCCTGTGCCAATCTACTTTTTATATCCTTCGTCCATTATTTTGGTTATGTTGCTTCCTAAGTAACAGAAGTCTCCTATTTCATTTATCTTTTCACCTACCAGTTTGCAGTCCATAGGGGTTTCTGGTTTCTTTCGGTTGCATTCCAATATTATTGTTTTACTTTTATTAATTTTAATCGCTAATTATTTCCTCAAGACAGAATCCATACCATTTAAAAATACATTCAAATCCTCTACTGTGTCGTCTAAGATGACAATATCATCAGCAAATCTCAGAGTTGAATCAACAACAAAATCAATAATAATCTAATAAGAACATAGGCTATTATACTTCACTATTTTGGTAAATTGCATAGTTTCAATATCAAAGATTCATTTATCAACAAAATACAGTATATAAAATTTTCAAATTCTAACTTCTAAATGCCCTTCTATTCATTCATGTAATAAACCAATTAAAATAATACTTTTTTTAAATATCCTATCTCGTAGATTTTAATCACCTTTTCACAGATTTATTGATAAATATTTATAATAATATTCTCAAGATTTGGATTCACTAATTATCTCAGACTTGAACAGCAATCTTACAGACCCTTTCTAACAGTAAATAAATGCAAACAAGCCCAAAATAAAATAACACCAAAGATTGCTTCTTTATAATCCGAAATTAGCGATCGTATCCTTCATTAGTGAACAAAGGATTATCTTCAATCATGAACATCAATGTATTTTTCCTCGAGCATCATTTGTCTGAAAATTAACTAATGGTCCTCAAGTTGTGTTCAATAAAAGATGTATGAGAGCTTTGCTTTCCCGTTCTTTATGTTCGTATGTACACTAGCTTTTACTACTCTCTGGCGTAGCATGGAGGAGCGCCAAATGTGGGAGCTTGGTTTTGTTGGTTTCTCTTTATCTCGTGTCACTTTCAGAGCGTCCTCTTTTAACCCAATCCTCTTTATCTCTGCAGCTTGATGCGAGCATGCACAGTGACACACAGTTTATGTTGCTCTGCCAGTCTTCCAGTGCACACAAGAGAGGGATGATGAATAATATAGTCTAGTGTATTCTATCGTATAGTACAATCACATAGAGTGAGATCAAAGTAGAAGCATAGCAGGCAAGTCCAAGCAAATGTTGATGTTCAGGTGAAATAATGATAATAATAGTAATAGTAATAATAATTTTAGAAGTCAATGACTTCAAATATTTAGAAGAAATCATGCAGAAATCTGGCCTGAACACAAAGGCTAACAAAGGAAGAGTCTCAAAATTACAGAAAGCTTACAAACTTATCTGGTCCCACTACAATAAAAAATGCATCTTCGCGGCTTCGAAATTCCCACATTATACAACGGTAGTCTTGCTGAAAGCCTTATACGCATTACAAATCACAAGCACCAAGGGAATGGCCAAAATTAAAGTCATCGAAAATCGAGAGAGGAAAATTCAGAGAAAAATGTAAAGCGCCGTTTTCAGAGATAATTTCGGGCAAAAGGAAGAATTATACAGAAATACTGACACGACACTCATCATAAAACGCAGAGTGAAGTTCTTCACACATACCGCCAGAATGAACTACATCAGACTGGCTAAAAGAATATTCTACATAATTTCAACGTCGAAATTTGGTACTTATTGGTACAAAGAAACTATGGAAGACTTACAACAATTAGATATCACCATAGAGAGCATTCACATTTGTAGAGAAAAAATCAGAAACTGGAAATTGGAATTCAGATCACAACCCAAAAGAAATAGGTGTAAATGGACAGATGAAGAGAAGAAGGCACACAGTGAACCGATGAAAGGATTTTGGGAAAATAAATGGAAAAGAAGTGCCTCAACCAAAAGCTAGACTTTTGTATTTTTAACGCAAATAATAATAGTAATAATATTAATAATAATAATAATATTAATAATAATAATAATAATAATAATAATTTGTTGTTTTATTTGACGGGCTTGGATATCGTGGCCATTTAACCCTGTGTACTTGCATGAGTGTAGAATTTCTCTGATAACCGGTATAAATGTGGTGTGTGTATGTAGTAGTGTGTGTATTTGTAATTCAGGTGAGAATTCGGAAGGTGGTTACCATGGCCTTTAATTAGGAAACATACCGTCAATTGGGAAGCCTCCGTGGCTTAGGCGGCAGCACGCCGGCCTCTCACCGCTGAGTCCGTGGTTCAAATCCCGGTCACTCCATGTGAGATCTGTGCTGGACAAAACGGAGGCAGACAGGTTTTTCTCCGGGTACTCCGGTTTTCCCTGTCAAAATTTCATTCCAGCAACACTCTCCACTATCATTTCATTTCATCTGTCATTCATTTAATCATTGCCCCAGGGGAGTGCGTCAGGCCTCGGCAGCCGGCACCGTTCATATCCTCGCCGCTAGATAGGGGCTTCATTCATTCCATTCCTGACCCGGTCGGAGACTGGAAGCAGGCTGTGGATTTTCATTTCATTTTCACCGTCAATTGGCTGGAGTAGAAGTAGGGGAACCACAGTAAACTACTTCCAGGATTTGCATAGATGGGAATCGCACCTTCCCCTTCTCTTTTTAGCCTCACGACGCTGAGTGTACTCCGTTCCTGCCCTCAGACAAGAATTAACTCTCTTGGCGGAGCATGGAATCGAACCCGGACCTCCAGGGCGACAACCAAGAATGCTAACCGCTACACCACGAGGTAGTCTGTCCGAGAAACAGAACGTCAGACTAATCCTGATAGGCCATGGTGAACAAGCCCCACGCCATGATAAATACAGCATAAATACTGTACTACCGTGACAGGGCGTACAATCACTGAAAATCAGAATTTTCGCAACAATTGCGACAACATATACGAGGGCAGACCGTTATGTAATACACAATAATCTATATATTTAAAACACTAAGCTGTTTTTTGTACACACGAGATTGTGAAAACGACTTAACCGATTGGCTTCGTAAGACATTCTAACGAAAGCTCTTGGCATGCAGATTTGCAGAGTTTCTTTAAAAGGAAAATATATGTTACGGTATATTTTTAAATGATTAAAGAAATATGTAATAGTTGTCACTCCCGCGCATGCGCACAATGGCCTTTCTCAACAAGGAAAATGGCGATTCCGGTCGCGTCTAACTGAGATCTTTGTTCATGAGAATTAAAAAGGATCTCCAATAATGTTAGTTATGTTTTTACAATGTGCATTGAAATAGAATTATATTAAATAAACCACGAATTGAAAGACATAAACTGCAGGTTGAGTGTGTATACTGGTTAGATAGCTTAATACTGCAGTGTCACATTGTTGTCTGGTTGGCCAAGGGGATAAGGTTACTGGCCTGAAATTTGTATTATGCATAATCGAGAGGGTTCGATTCCCACCTCGGATATGTTTTTTTATTTTCATTTTCTTCCTTCCTACGATTGGTATTGCATTGTAGAAAGCTCTTGGCATGCAGATTTGCAGAGTTTCTTTAAAAGGAAAATATATGTTACGGTATATTTTTAAATGGTTAAAGAAATATGTAATATTTGCCGCGCATGCGCACAATGGCTTTTCTCAACAAGGAAAATGGCGATTCCGGTCGCGTCTAACTGAGATCTTTGTTTATGAGAATTAAAAAGGGTCTCCAATAATGTTAGTTATGTTTTTACAATATGCATTGAAATAGAATTATATTAAATAAACCACGAATTGAAGGACATAAAGTGCAGGTTGAGTGTGTATACTGGTTAGATAGCTTAATACTGCAGTGTCACATAGTTGTCTGGTTGGCCAAGGGGATAAGGTTACTGGCCAGAAATTTGTATTATGCATGATCGAGAGGGTTCGATCCCACTTCGGCTAAGTTTTTTATTTTCGTTTTCTTCCTTCCTACGATTGGTATTGCATTGTAGAAACATATTTCACTTTTATCATTCCCGTCAAGTAACGAATTCTCTGTTCCCATCGAGAGGGTTCGATTCCCACCTCGGTTATGTTTTATTTTATTTTCGTTTTCTTCCTTCCTACGATTGGTATTACATTGTAGAAACATATTTCACTTTTATCATTCCCGTAAAGTAACGAATTCTCTGTTGCCATCCTTTGCATGGTCGAGAGGGTTCGATTCCCACCTCGGATACGTTTTTTTAATTTTCATTTTCTTCCTTCCTACGATTGGTATTACATTGTAGAGATATATTTCACTTTTTCATTCCCGTAAAGTAACGAATTCTCTGTTGCCATCCTTTGCATGGTCGAGAGGGTTCGATTCCCACCTCGGATATGTTTTTTTTTTTGTTTTCTTCCTTCCTACGATTGGTATTACAGTGTAGAAACATATTTCACTTTTATCATTCCTGTAAAGTAAAGAATTCTCTGTTGCCATATATATTTAAAACACTAAGGTATTTTTTGTACACACGAGATTTTGAAAACGACTTAACCGATTGGCTTCGTATGGCATTCTAACGAAAGCTCTTGGCATGCAGATTTGCAGTGTGTCTTTAAAAGGAAAATATATGTTACGGTATATTTTTATATGTTTAAAGAAAAAGGTAATATATGTGGCAATTGCGTGTTGCCACAATTGCGTTTCTTCATGAGAGAAATGGCGTATCGTAGTGTGATCTTTGTTTATGAGAATTGAAAAGGGAAATATCGCTTATGTTGTATCCCGATATATACTTGAATAGAATCATGAAATACGGGAAATATTGATGAACTGTAACTGGCAGTTGAGTGCGTTTGTTGTTTACGTCACTTAATATTGCACTCTAATTTCGTTGTCTGGGTGGCTCAGCGGCTAACATTGTGGACAACGAAATTGATTATGCATCGTCGAAGGAGTTTGATTCCCACCTCAGACATGTAATTTTATTTCCCAATTATTCTATCTTGCATTTGGTATTACATTGTCTAAACATATGTTACGTTTATTATTCCCGTAAGGTAAGAAATTCTCCATGATTTACGTTGCCAGATACTTTTAAATTGAAAATGAAAATCGGCACAATCGCTTCGCCTTGAGAGAAAATTGTCGAACATAATTCATTTGATGGACTCAGACATCGTGGTCACTCAGCCCTGTCTACTTTCATGTGTGAGTGTAAACCTTTCTCTGATAACCTGTGTTAATGTGATGGCTGTATTGATGTGTGCATTTGTAATTAGTATGGGGAATAGGGAGTTGAGAATCATGAAATAAGGGAAATATTGATGAACTGTAACTGGCAGTTAAGTGCGTTTGTTGTTTACGTCTCTTAATATTGCACTCTAATTTCGTTGTCTGGGTGGCTCAGCGGCTAACATTGTGGACAACGAAATTGATTATGCATCGTCGAAGGAGTTTGATTCCCACCTCAGACATGTAATTCTATTTCCCAATTATTCTTTCTTGCAATTGGTATTACATTGTCTAAACATATGTTAGGCTACGTTTATTATTCCCGTAAGGTAAGGAATTCTCCATTATTTACGTTCCCAGATACTTTTAAATTATTAAATAAATATCGGCACAATCGCTTCGCCTTGAGAGAAAATTGTCGAACATAATTCATTTGATGGACTCAGACATCGTGGTCACTCAGCCCCGTCTACTTTGGTGTGTGAGTGTAAACCTTTCTCTGATAACCTGTGTTAATGTGATGGCTGTATTGATGTGTGCATTTGTAATTAGTATGGGGAATGGAGAGTTGACGACTGAGGCTTTAAGTTAGGAACTATCCCGGTATTTGCCTGGAGTGGAAGTGGGAAACCACGGAAAACCACATCCAAGGTTGTTGAGATGGGAATCAAATTTTGCTCTTCTTAGGTTTGCCTCAAGAGTGCGCCCCTTTCCAGCCCTCAGACCAGAATTAAATTTATTGGCAGAGCAGGGATCGAACCTGGAATCTGGGGCGATAGCTCAGAATGTAGCCTTAAGACTGGGCTTCCCTGTGTTAATACGATCTTTGAAAAACACTGAACATATAATTCTAAAACTCCCTCCATTACGGTGGCTGGCGAAGTGAGTCCATGCTCATTCCAGTAGTGGCGAAGTGATTCTATGCTCCCTTGCATAATTTATTGTCATGGAAATGCAAAGTATTGTACCTTCAACAGGTGATGGAAATTGATTATTTAGAGCAGTTTCATTCTGTTTATTTCAAAATGAAGTTCGTCATCCTGAGTTGCGTTTGCAAGCAAATTGCAAAAATTGCAAGGATTTTATTATTGGCGATCAGTCTCATCGCATTCTCATCAGCAACCAACTTGAGAATGGAAGTCTCTGAACTTAGTTGTATAAGTGAATATTGTTGTTTATTGATTATTTTTTTAGAGTACATAACAATGAGTCTAACCACGCAGTTGATTTTGGCAATGGAAGTAAGTTATTATTTGCTATTTAATATTTGGCAGCTGCGTTGATGCAGGCCACTATAGTGTTATTTAATAAGCTATGACGTTAATTTGGGGAGAAATGCTGCTATAAATAAACCCATTTTACGAAATAGAACATTAGCCGCAAACAAGTGGGAAATCGGAGAAAAATACGAAGCCACTTTTAAACTCCAATATGAATACGGCATTTCAGATACAATTCCAGATACTATACCGTTACAGTGTAGGGTCCTTGACGAACAAATTTAAACATTGTTCTGCACTGTATTTCTCTTGAGAGAAATCTTCACTTGGTTACTTTGACCTTTGCAGTTGTAATGTAAAATTAATCTGACTAAATATAAAACATTTGACATGCTGCAACAATTATTTTTCACTGGAGATGATATCTCAAGGAATTTCAGAGAGACTAATCGGCAGTACAATGCTATGTCCTTCGTTTCATTTGGTGCCAATGTTACTGTGCCACACCCATACGGTCCACATTGTTTTAAGATGTATGGAGGTGCACATCATCGCATTTCTTCGTTATATTCCAAAATTATATGTGACGGTTTGCGGCCAGTTTTATTAGACTCCTCAGAGTTCTTGAATTCCTTGGAACTAAATGACTTGCCTCCACATATTCCAAACGCTTGAACCGTTATGCTGCTTAGAAATCTGAACGTTTCCCAAGGGCTCCTAAATGCAACCATATTGCTTGGATTTGGAAATAATAAGTGCAGTTAAAATTAGGCAGAGAGGTCTAATCCTTCTACTTGATTTAACAGCATCCGATAAAACACTATCATTTTGTTTTAAGAGGCAATATTTTCCAATTTATTTGGCATACTCTGTCACAATCAATGAAGCTCAAGGGAAAACTCTGGAACGTATAGGTCTCAATATGCCTCATCAATTTTTCAGTCATGGCCAGCAGTATTTTGCAATGTTGAGAGTGCAATCTTTTGACGCCCTTATAGTTTCAATAGAGCCAAAAAATCATCGTACAAAGAATATACAGTAGGCCTACATAAGAAAATTCTTCAGTAAATATTTTTCTATTGACCGTCATTTTTGACGGGTTTCAACTAGTTACTTATTAAAATCGTAGTTGATATGTCACAGTAGACGAAAGATATCTGCCATATCACTCAACCCCCCAGGGGCTCACATCTAGTGGGACGTGGGTTGGCGACCACGGGGCCCCAGCTGAGTCCGGCATTGTTTCCACTTACTTGAGCCGGGCTCCTCTCCGTCTTCTTTCCCGTCGACCTCACTTGGTCAACTCTGGTTCTCTTCCGACCCCGACGGTATTAGGGTACGCGAAGCCTAGGGAGTCTCTTCCTTTCCCGCCTTAATTGGCCCTTGTCTCATCTTTTCTGATACCCTCCTTCTGCGAGGGGTCAGTCTTCTTTTTCTGGTGAGTTCGGGAGTTGGCGACCGCGAGGGATTCCTGAGCTGGGTATGGTTTTCCCCCCTTTTATACATTGCCTGTGGGGCGGACTCTCTCCTCTTTCACTTTCCTATTTGCCTTTCTTGGCTCTCCTGCCTTCTGCTCATGGCCCTCAAAGAGGCAGGGTGTATGTAGCCCCACCACTTCTGGTCCACCCTAGATATTGCTACTCCCTCAGGGGCTCACGGCTGGTGAGTTCGGGAGTTGGCGACCCCGAGGGATTCCTGAGCTGGGTACGGTTTTCCCCCTTTTATCCATTACCTGTGGGGTGGACCGTCTCCTCTTTCACTTTCCTATCTGCCTTTCATGGCTCTCCTTCCTTCCAAGTCCCTCAATCCGCATTCTTCGAGGTTTGAGGGAATTTCTTTTCCTCCTGTCCGTTATTTGCCTTATTCTCCTTTTGTTTTCCATTTCTTCTTCTAGTTTATAAGTTCGTAGTTAGTGTTAGTTATAGTTTACATTTCACTATCATCTTCACGATCACCCAAACCATTAGGGGCCGATAACCTCGATGTTAGGCCCCTTAAAACAACAATTATCATCATCATCATAATCATCATCATACCACTCAAAACCTACATCATTCGCGCCAAGCAACAAGATTCGAGAACAGATATCAATATCGGAACCAATCCAAAATATAGGATTATTATAGAAATGTAAATCACAGCCCGCTTCAACAGAGACATAATGGTAAATACCAAACGTCAGTCGGCAGGCATACAAACAGTACAGACTTACAGTGACACATAACACACTCGCACATGACCGTTAGCGTTTGGCCAGAAAACCCAAACGATCATAAATTCACCAAACATGTGACCAAGGGAACTACTCGTAGTATGCGACAAGTCGCACATAATTAACAATACAATTACAGTCCATGGAATTCCTCCAAAAAATTACAAGACTCAACGTAAATGATGTTGGAAATTGATCACCTCGTGGTGTAGTGGCTAGCATTCTTGGATGTTGCCATGGAGGACCGGGATCAATTTTCTGGCTCTGCCGAGGAATTTATTTCCAGTCTGAGGGCTTGAATGGGGTACACTCAGCTTCGTGAAGCAAAAAACGGAGAGGAGGTGGGATCGAATCCCATCTCAGCCAACTTGGAAGTGGTTTTCCGTTGTTTCCCACTTTTACTCCAGGAAAATGCCGGGATGGTTCCTTATTTAAAGCCACGGCCGCTTCCTTCCCAATTTCCATCTGAATTGCAAATACACACACTAATACAGCCATCATAGTTACACAGCTTATCAGATAAATTTCACACACAACCACGTACACGGGACTACTTGACCATGATGTCGCAAAGCCGCTAAATCAATCAACAGCAACAACAACGAAGTTAGAAATTGTCTATACCGGGTGAATCAACTGCCCCTAATAATATTGATTTATGCAGTCCAACTAACACGTGTTGTCAGGAAGGTCGATATTTCTCTGCTTACATCCTGTATGGTACTAGAGCTCGAGCCAGTCGGGAAGGCGGTGCGCAGAACACAACGCTACCACTACTTCATGCCTCACTTTCATCCCACCAATCACAGTCAGTCTGTCTTGAGAATCTGAGCTAGTGTGTTGTCAGGAAAGCCAAGTGTAGAGCAGCGTGAAAGAGACAGGCTCGATGAACTCGGCGACGGTGTTGCCATACTGCAGGAACTCATGGCAGCAGCTTGCGGTGTGGGTCTCGGACATGGTGGACCTGTTGCAACAAATCCTGCGCAAATCCCGGAGAGCCGGCCGCCTTCCGAGCTGACGCGAGCTCTAATACACTGCAAGCATATCCTGCAAGCGATACTGAACACTATTAGTATTCCCTCGTATTAGTCTGTAGTTACATCGAGGGAATAATAATAGTGTTCAGTATCGCTTGCGGGATATGCTTGCAGTGCATTAGTACCATACAGGATGCAAGCAGAGAAATATCGAGCTTCCTGATAACAACACTAGTCGGGCTGCATAAAACAATATCATTACAGGCAGCTGCTTCACCCGGTGTACAGTAGATCCACTGACTTTCTAAGAAAAAAAGACGGAAAGCAACCATGCAGATCATAGAACAACAACACACACATCAATATCAAGATGTTACGTTCAGCTACAATCTTGAATATATGTTGTTATAAAACTGATACTTAAAGTATAATGTGCCCGTTTGCCCAGGTCGGTGCAGCGGAGTGATAATCCTAAATCCATTATATGGGTACTGTACCCGCTCAGCGGATGGATGCTCAGTCAGTCCACGGCTTGGCTACTGCGGTACGGGGTGTGTTACGTCCCTTCCCCAGCAGACTGAACATCCGATATGTAGACACAATCCGGTTGACAAGATACAGGAAAAACTCAACATGACCATTTAAAATACCAATTTTTATTCAATAAAAGGAAATATTAATTCACTCAAAAAAAACTTTATAAAACCAAAATCACTCGGTATTGTCCCTTCAAGTGTCACTCACAAAATAATCAACTCAAAATTTATCAACTTAAATCACTTGGAATTGTCTCTTCAAGTTTCACTCATAAACCAAAAATAAATTCGCTAATAAAAATCAATAAAATTCACAGTAATGTCATTTCATTTTTCTGTGAAGTTTCAGAACTATTTTTGTCATGCTTAAATTAAACCCTTAAAATTTAATTATATTTATTTTACTTAGGCGTCGAGCGCGCCTGTCATTTACATTTAATACTTTCTCCAAGGCTTTGGATATTTACATTCTTTCATTTACCCTTTAGGGTTTCTTTATCATTTATATTTACTTAAATATTTATTCATTGATGATTTATTAAGTCCCTTGGATCTTAATAATATTTCTTCTCATTTACCCTTCAGGGTCTCTTTATTATTTATGTTATTTTAATATTCATTTATTTACCAAGTATTTAGCCCCTTGGACCTTCATAATAATTCTTCACAAAGCCTTAGATGTGGAAATTAATATAGTACTGTACAGAAAACATGCCATGTCTAAGGATCGAATCTGCAACACTCCAGTTACCCTTCATGCATCTACAGTAGGTGATTTGCTTTTGGGTTGTACTATGTGCTTTATTATTTATTACTGTGGGATATTTATTATAACAAATTATATTATTTCTTAGCCCGTCATTTGTTTATTTCTGGAAGAAGGAATTTTCTTTAGCAACAATATATTATTTGACAAGTCCGTCAAATCATAATACAACATTCAAACTTTTACTCAGGATGATTTTTTTTCACTCCCGCAAAATGATTCTACAATTTGTTTGGCTTGCACCTCTTTTGTCTAGATTTTAATTATTTCCGTGCCATCGTTTCTCATTCCACCCGTGCCGGCCAGACACTATTTGACGGCCGCACCCATTAAGATGTATCCTCGTTCTCTCTCATAAGAGCAAGGCAACGGACAAGGTCGTCCTTCCCCTTGTGGTACTTTCAGGCGAGATTTATGATGTATACCCACCCTCAAAGCCTTTATACTGGGGTAGCTTTAAACATATGTTTCCGTGACTTACAAATTCATTTTTACTACAGAGATTTACTTCGCTCTTTTATTATTATTATTATTGATCTTTTGTTCCCAGGATAGTGATATTTAATTCGGAGATGCGGTATGGTAGTTAACTGTTCCTACTTCTTACGATGCTTATAATACCTCCAACAATGCCTATTATTTCAACAATGCCTCCTTTTACAACCATATTATACTGCAACAAATCCTAGCTGGGATATCCATCCTACAGCGGGAGTTACATATATTCGACGCTTTCTTTATCTTTACAACAATATTCGACGTTTATTTAGTGGGAATTTTTCATCCACGATTCAACAATACCTTTACAACAATATTCGACGCTTATTTAGTGGGAAATTTTCATCCACGATTCACAATATCTTTACAAATATATTCGACGCTTATTTAGTGGGAATTCTTCATCCACGATTCACAATACCTTTACAACAATATTCGACGCTTATTTAGTGGGAATTTTTCATCCACGATTCTCAACACGAGGCTCCTACAACGATATATTTGGTGGGAAATTACATCCACGCATTTCGACAATTTCACTAAATTTTTCATCTCGCGAATAAATCTCTCCGGGCTTAACGCATTTTTTTATATTCACTTGAAGCTATATTTCATTATTTCTTTAATATTAGTCCTTACGGCAACGCAGCGTGATTGGATATTATCACAACATTTGCCTGATTTCGGCATTTACATAATTTATTTCATAATTTTTGGCATTATAGCCTATAACATAATATATATATATATATATATATATATATATATATATATATATATATATATTGGGGTTTTTTATTCCACCGTCTTATTTGGATATTTACTATTTATTTTTATTTATTGGTACATTATTTCTCGCTCTACTTTTCATTTTTGAGTTCCTAGACACGGATCTTTAAATACGTTTTTATATTTTTATTTAATTATCATTTTTTGCATTCTTATCATTTATATATTTAATTTAATTCATTACGACGCTTTATTCTTTCGATACTATTATTTGGTCTACAATTTAACCGTTATTATTTTACTTTATTCCCTTGGACTTTACAATTTTATTATGGTGCGTGTTTCATTCATAATTAGGCAACAATTTACGCCATTTAATTCATTATTCTATTCCTTCTTCCAAATTTATTTATTTATTATATATCTCTTTAATCGAACTTCTTATGTCTTTCTTTTAACTAATCCCAATGACGTTTTATTTCCACCGAGGCGGTCCTCGTGGCTAACAATGATCATTTTATTCAGCATTTCAATTACTTGCACATACATTTTCATCAATGAATCATTCATCAGAACTCCCCAGTCGATGAATGGTTCGATTGATATCTAGCACACAGCACAACAACAAAACATTAATAAAGTTTCATCAACTCACCCAGGCTCCGATTCCATTCTAAGGCAGATTCACCCATCGTCTTGATATCTACTCCTTCATTATGACACTCTTTCCTGACACTTTTACCTGATACTTATTCATTTTACACTGATACATGGAAACATAATATAACACTCAGCACAATAGAATTTTTCTTCAACACACGACCCTATTTCAGAGCTTTGGCAATGATTGTTCGTAGTGGTTGGTTCTTGACGATTCCTAACGTTTCTGCATTGAACGTGCTAATTGGCTCCTTCCTCACTCTTGAAATCCCTGATCTCCGGCTCCGTGTAAGTCTCTGAACCCACGTCCCCGCTCACACGTTCCTACTGAATTCTGGATAAAGTTCCTCGTATTGGTCCTTACTCGTTCCGTGATATTTCTTTTTTTTAGAGATCTAATTTCTAGCTCGGTCTCTACTTTGAGAACCTTCGCTTGTCTGTGTCGTCCATTTAACGCTTTAGATCTGGAGTTTCGAACCCACAGTCTCTCTAGGTCCCTACTCCTTCCTTTATGATTAATACTTGCTGATTTTATCCTTTTAATGATTTGTCGCTTATACGGTCTTTGTTGACTCAATGTTACTTATTATTCCGTATTTTACGAATTGTCTCTTTTAGAATACCTTTTACGAAACGTTGTCTTAAATATTTTGGTTATCTTGGCTAATAGTTCTAATTTCCGCCAATTTCTCAGCTCCGCCCTCGCGCGCTGTTGTCAATTTATAGCTGAATTTGCATTTTCACCTTGGATCTTGCATCTCTCTCTGCTGTCGGTTATTTCCCTTCGTCTATTTTTTAGCCTACTTTTCACATTTTGCAAAAATGAGGAAAAAGTACACTTATGAGATCGGGCAAATGTGTGTCTGTCTGTCTGTCTGTCCTTATGTCTGTCTGGCTGTGTGTGTGTCCCCCCCCCCCTATCAACTCCTAAACGGCTGCAGCAATCAAAACAAAATTTGGTAGGAGTAAAGATCTATACCTGAATATCTCACAGCCATATTTGAAAATGATGTCAGTGCTACCAACTGCTAAAAAATCGCAATTGAAATTTGAGCTCCATGTTGGATATCTTAGAAAGTATGAATGGGAGCTATTTCAAAATTGGCACACGTACAGATCATAATATTTCAGTTTAATTTCCAGGAGGCCAAACATGGCAGTGTTGCCAAAATGATTATAAGCCTCCTGATAGGTCCAATTTTTAAATGCATATAACTTCTACACTATCAAGCGGAATTCAACCAAATTTCGTATGTTGTATGTGTACATAACCAGATATGACTGAGCGTATTCTTAAGACCTACCAGGGCTGCCAACTGTTAATAAATGCTCCTAATTTATTTTATCCAAATACCAATATATCAGAAAGTATGCAAGCCGACAGCTTTAAACTATGCACACGTATAGTACCTGACATTCTATATTAATTTGGAGTAACTTATATACGTCAGTGCTACCAACATGATTCTAAGCCTGCTGACCGGTCCAACTTTAAATACATGTAACTTCCATACTATCATTTGGATTTCAACCGAATTTCGTATGTGCTATGTGTACCATAACAGATATGACTATGCGTATTCTAAGGAGCAACCAGGGGTGCCAACTGTTAATATGTGCTGTCCTTATTTTTGTTACCCTAATATCAATATATCAGAAAGTATGCAAGCCAATAGCTCTAAACTTTGCTCACGTATAGTACCTGGCATTCTAGACGAATTTGGAGTAACTAATATAATCAGTGCTGCCAACATGATTCTAAGCCTGCTGATAGGTCCAATTTTAAAATGCATTTAACTTCTATACTAACTAATGGATTTCATTCAAAATTGGCACAACAATAGATCATATTATATCAGATTATATCTGACCAATACATGCATGACATTGTTGCCAACATGATTTTACGCGCGCTGTTAGATCCAATGTTTAACTGCATGTAACGTCCAAGCTATTCATTGGACTTCAACCAAATTTTGTATTTTGTACCTTAAGAGATGGAACTAAGAATATATTCAGTCATCAGGGCTGCCAACTGTAGTGCTCTATTAGGATACATTATGCCAGGTATACAGTATTTCGAACTAATTGGAAATTTCGATATTAGCAACTTAATTTCGTCATTATTCTAGATAGGTTCATATTCTGTAGAATAATCATTGGCATGAAAAGTAGGCTGCATAGTTCTTCACGGAACTTCTTGTTAATTCTTAGTAACTGTTTTATTGCTGACTGCGCGGTGATGTCATATATGCAGCTGGCCTGTTGCGCCACACTCCTTTATCAGCTCTGTGCGTCACGTATGTGCCTATTTGATATTAGCCCTTTTGTTGCTTCAATATTTCGTAAAAACGTCCTGTTTTCTCATTTTCCTGAATAGTCAAGGGTTCAAGTCTTGTGCCAATTTCCATTTGGGCACTGTACGAACTGCACACACCAAGACTGAAATCTAGGAAGAGTTTTCTAAAAACATCGAAGAAACTCACAACCACCGAGAAAAATGCTAGACTACAATCTTGGAAAAGAAAAGGTCTTCTTCCTGGTGGCTGTACAACACCATGTGAATCTTTACCACCGGGTCATAACGAGGCATGGATGACACGGAAATCCCTAAATAGGTCGAGATCAGGAGTCGGCAAATCAAGGGCTAATATGGTTAGATGGAACTACGCTAAAGACGGAAACATCAGGTGTGATTGCGGAGAAGATCAGACTGTCAACCACATGATTCAATGCCGTATGTGTCCAACCCCGTGCACAACGGAGGATCCACACCTAGCCTCAGAGAATGCATTACAAGTCACCAAGTTCTGGTCTAATTGTATTTAATGAAATGTTTTGTTTAAGTGTAACAAGTTTCTGTTACGAGAACAATATTAATCCTAAATCCGTGAACAGGGGTACACATAACCGTTAATGCACCTGAAATGGACCACTTTCCTCCCCAGACAACACTCCACACGTGACGGTACTTGTAGCTCATCCTATGGGTGTCCGCATAGAATCTGCTACAAACTCTGGCAAGCCGAACATGTCCTCGAAATCTCCAGGCACTGAGATCATACGCAAAAATATATATATATATATATATACGAATATATACCTTATTTCAAATTCTATCATCACCAATTAAAATTACTGCCCACTGTCACTACTGCACTGGAAATATGAGCAAAATTTCGTAAATACAGTACGTTCTTTTGTTTCTTGCTCATTCAACGACAATCGCAAAGTTTGTTTGGTGCATCTGGTCTCTTCAACTGTTACTGATGCGCACACATTAATGTCGCAATAGGCTACTGTTACCAACATATGGGATACAAGATATACCTTGTAATTATGTGAAAAAGCTTTAATTATCAAAGCGATAGGTCTGGTTAAAGGATATTGATGCGTGCGTACTCCCACTGTGCGTGACAAAAACTAGGTGTGTATATATTAGTAGGGCTTCGCTACTTAGCAATTATTGATCTAGGCAAAAATCATTATTATAGATAAAGATTATTGATGAGTACTACCGTATGCGCGGGGTTGGCAAGATTGTATTTGTCTCATAATATTCACCTGGAACATGGCGGACACAGCTGAAATCTATTATATATAATCCAAAATTTACTCATCACCGCAGGGCTCAAACCACTAGACCTAGAAAGCTGAAATTTTGCATGTTGGTTGATCCGAGTATGTAGAGGCTCACTAAGAAACGGTTTTTGAAAATTCAATTTGTAAGTGACTTTTTTCGACCCTTTGGCATTGACCATCCAAAATTGACTCATCGATGCAGGGCTCAAACCACTAGACCTAGAAAGCTGAAATTTTGCATGTTGGTTGATCCGAGTATGTGGAGGCCCACTGAGAAACGGTTTTTGAAAATTCAATTTGTAAGTGACTTTTTTCGGCCCTTTGGCACTGAGGAAGGACAGTCGGTACAAAGGTCGGATTTAGCCCATTTTAAGCCGGTAGATACGAGAAACAATACTCAACTGTGTTCCCTCTGAGAAACAGATCAACGTTACTATGGCAACCGCTGAAATTTCCCAGACCGGGGATAGTTTTCTGGCAATATCCCGAAAACCGTTCGTTTTAGGGCCTTAAAACGCTGGGTTCGGTTCCCACTTCTTTGAAGTGGAAACCTCGAACATTGCTCCTCGCATTGATACGCGCAAGAAGAGCTATATTCCATGTTTCTACGAGCAAATCGACTTGGAAAGTCTCATCTATTATATATAATCAAATATTGACTCATCACCGCAGGGCTCAAACCACTAGACCTAGAAAGCTGAAAATTTGCATGTCGGTTGATCCGAGTATGTAGAGGCTCACTAAGAAACGGTTTTTGAAAATTCAATTTGTAAGTGACTTTTTTCGACCCTTTGGCATTGACCATCCAAAATTGACTCATCGATGCAGGGCTCAAACCACTAGACCTAGAAAGCTGAAATTTTGCATGTTGGTTGATCCGAGTATGTGGAGGCCCACTGAGAAACGGTTTTTGAAAATTCAATTTGTAAGTGACTTTTTTCGGCCCTTTGGCACTGAGGAAGGACAGTCGGTACAAAGGTCGGATTTAGCCCATTTTAATCCGGTAGATACGAGAAACAATACTCAACTGTGTTCCCTCTGAGAAACAGATCAACGTTACTATGGCAACCGCTGAAATTTCCCAGACCGGGGATAGTTTTCTGGCAATATCCCGAAAACCGTTCGTTTTAGGGCCTTAAAACGCTGGGTTCGGTTCCCACTTCTTTGAAGTGGAAACCTCGAACATTGCTCCTCGCATTGATACGCGCAAGAAGAGCTATATTCCATGTTTCTACGAGCAAATCGACTTGGAAAGTCTCATCTATTATATATAATCAAATATTGACTCATCACCGCAGGGCTCAAACCACTAGACCTAGAAAGCTGAAAATTTGCATGTCGGTTGATCCGAGTATGTAGAGGCTCACTAAGAAACGGTTTTTGAAAATTCAATTTGTAAGTGACTTTTTTCGGCCCTTTGGCACTGAGGAAGGACAGTCGGTACAAAGGTCGGATTTAGCTCATTTTAAGCCGGCAGATACGAGAAACACTACTCGGAGGTCCTGTAGGGACCCCGAAACACACTTTTTAATTTCCTAAAATGAACGGTTTCGGAGATATTCCCAAATAACTGTGTTCCCTTTGAGAAACAGATCAACGTTACTATGGCAACCGCTGAAATTTCCCAGACCGGGGATAGTGTTCTGGCAATATCTCGAAAACCGTTCGTTTTAGGGCCTTAAAACGCGGGGTTCGGTTTCCACTTCTAACCACGAACAATGCTCCTCGCATTGATACGCGTAAAATTGAGATATATTTTATTTATAGTGGTGGCTTTTGGGGTCGAATACGATCGTGATTTTGAGTCTAATTTTATACTCTTTGAGCTGGTTATTGTAAGCGAGCTTTCAGATCTTTACTCTAATTTACAATATTAAGATTCTTTCTATTGTCACTGTATGCTTTCATTTTCTTTATAAATTTGTTTTTTGTTAACTGAATATTTTTGTTTGCCAATTTTGATCTGCTCTTTTTCGTTTTTTACCATGATCAGCAACCCATATTCACAGTCGAATGTGTCGTATTCTACCAGTTGTCACGTTAATTATTATTTTTTCTTAATTACTCTTACTGAGGAATAATGTTGGTATTTTGTCTTTCACGGCCATTGAAACCTAGAAAAGTTGCTGAGTTGGACTAATGTACTAATGGTGCAGCAGAAAAGAGGAGAATTGAAGCTTTTGAAATGTGGTGATACAGGAGAATGATGATCAGATGGGTAGATAGGGTAACAAAGGAGGAGGTATTAAGACGAGTGGGAGAGGAGAGATGTTTCTGGCGACTGCTAATGAAGAGAAGAGATAGGAGGGTAGGACACATATTAAGACACCCAGGAATAGCAAGCTTAGTTAAGGATGGGAGGGTCGCGGACTAGAACTGTAGGGGTAAACCAGGTTTAAACAGATTGCCTCGGATGTAGGGTGTGGTAGCTATGTAGAGATGAAACGGTTAGCTCAGGAGAGGGAGACTTGGAGGGATGCATCAAACCAGTTAAGAAACTGAAGACTCAAACAACAACAATCAGGAATATTAATTACTTAGAGAGGCATGTGAGGCAAGGGTGGTTGGAGATTTCAATCCCGGGGATATAACACTGGAAGAGACTGCATAATGTACATCAGCGGCCAAGGTGAGAGATATTCAACTATAGGTCTATTAATAGCGATATGATGACGTTCAAATCATCAATAAGTATGGCCAAATTACATCCAGAATAGCTTAAATAAGAATACTTTTAATTCCCCATATTCCGATAGATTTGCCATTCCAGTGTGCAAGAGTGCAGTTCCCTCTTCAAACAATATTCGCAATTTCTTTAACAAAGCGCAATGACACACACTTAACAGTAGCACATGTACATTTAGACAAAAAACATTTTTTCCCATAGTATGTGGCGTGCTCGCGAGTGTCCGGACAACAAAATCGTTATGTCTCAGCAGAAGATGGCAAAACCAAGAACGTAATTTTAAAATGTGTTAACATCATGTAATATCGAACCCTGCAGACATTCACAACTCTATAAATTTCCCACTTTGCTGCTCATATCAATATACTGTATGTATCAGAATATTCAGAATTAGAATGGACCCACCTATAGCCGCGATTTCTGTAATAGAATAGACCAATTATCAGCAATAATGCATCGTCCCCATTGTCTTGATCGCGGGCGAAGACGCGGGTACCTGCTAGTGTTACTATATAAGTTATGGTAGCAGGTAGGGACCCTCTTCGGAGGTAGCCCTACCCAGGGAGTGGCGCCCCTGCCTATGTGAGTCCCAGAGCGCACTGGCCCGGTGTGTATCATCTGGTAAGGGTCCCAGCTCAGGGTTACGAGTGAAGACCTCAACGGCAGTGAAGGCGGAGAAGATGAACTTCGGTACGGCGGAGCTGGCGGATGGGGCACATGTGTTTAGGCCCAACGGCAAAGCGGGCGGAAGAAGAATCCATTACTTTTATGGTTCCCAACGGTCGTGAAGGCGGAAGAGGCCATGCCAGACGAATTGGCTGTGAAGGCGCACCTCAGTAATATTTTGAGTCTGCGGCAGTTCGTTGCAGTCTCTGTGTCTGGTCTTGCATGTCTCATTTCATATGTGCCGCAGGACACGACTCCGAGATCATAGTGAGTGGGTCACTTCCTGGCAAGTTGTGATCCACCCTAAACAAATACACGCCAGTGGCAATTCTTCCATCAGTCACTTATTTTCTAAAGTCCAACGGCGATGGGATATGGATGGTGGGGGCAGGTTATGGGTGTAACTGGAAGCCCCTAGTTCGGACCTGCACGTTGGCAGCAGATGTGTGATGGTCGTCTTCCTGGGACTCTGTGGCTACTCAGGAGTTCGGTCCTGCATCTGTGTTTGAGCAGGCCTGTTTAGGATTACCGCTGCTCACCCCACATGGGGAAGGCCCTAGAAAAGGTGGGCTAAACATCGGAAGTCACATCTACTGTCCGGCTGGGCGGCCGCACCCAGCAGGTCACCCCTCATGCGGTCGAAAAACAAAAACTACCAAGTCAATAAGGACACACAATTTTATCATTGGAACATGGAACGTCAGAACTTTGCTTGACTTAAAAGATAACGACAGGCCTGAAAGAAGAACGGCTCTTATTACTCATGAATTATCCAGACTCAACATTGACATCGCTGCTCTCAGTGAAACCAGGTTGTCCACTGAAGGAAAAATTACTGAGTTTGGATCAGGTTATACCATCTTCTGGAAGGGAAAGGAGGAGGGAGAACATCGTATTCATGGTGTAGGATTCGCTGTAAAGACCAAGCTAGTTAATGATTTCCAAATTACTCCCACTGCAATCAGCGAAAGACTTATGACTCTCCGCATTCCACTCTCTGGAGGTTCATTCATGACTCTCATATCTGCCTATGCTCCAACTTTGAAGGCCGATGATGAAGTTAAGGGCCAGTTCTATGACCAGCTTGGCACAATCATCTCCAAGGTACTATCTACAGATAAGCTCTTACTCCTTGGTGATTTCAATGCAAGAGTTGGAAAAGATAACCGGCTATGGCAAAATGTGATGGGTAAACAAGGTCTTGGATCCTGTAATCCCAATGGACTTCTTCTTCTTGGTCTTTGTGCAGAACATGAACTCTTCATCACCAACACTCAATTCCGATTACCTGACCGCTTCAAGACCACGTGGATGCATCCACGTTCTAAGCATTGGCACATCCTTGATTACGTCATTACCCGACAATGTGATAAGAAGGACATACTTATTACCAAAACAGCAAGGAATATTGACGATTGTTGGACGGATCACAAACTTCTCATCTGTAAACTCAGGATATCCATCAGCCCAAAACCACCAAGGCGTTTCCAACCCCCATCCAGAGGAAAGTTTAACACCTCCAAACTTCAGGATGAATCTATTTCCACAAACTTTGAGAATATGATCAATGCCCAGCTATCAGATCATCCAGTTAAAACAAGTGACATTCGAGAAGAATGGACCAATCTGAGGGAGATAATCACTAAGTCAGCTGAAGAAACCATTGGTTTGGTAAAGCAGAAAAGTCAAGACTGGTTTGATGACAACAATGAAGAAATTTTGCGTCTCATCAACATCAAAAGGGAAGCCTATCTATCTCATCTTCAAGACCCATCCTCAAATACGAAGAAAGCACTGTATTTAGAACTCAAGAGTAAGTGTCAGACACAAATAAGAGAGATAAAGAATACTTGGTGGCAGCGGAAAGCTGAGGAACTTCAGAGGCTATCTGATACTCGTGATCTGAGGAACTTCTATGCAGGGATTAAAGAGATATATGGCCCACTTCGTTCTTCATCAGGTACACTAAAAAGTGCTGACAACTCTGCCACTCTTACTGACAGCCATGATATCTTAGAGCGTTGGAAGGAACATTTCTCCATCCTTCTAAATCGTCCCTCAACAGCTGCTGAAGACTTCCTCCGTGATGTGCCGAAATATCCTGAACAACCATGGATGGCTGTACCTCCTTCTTACACGGAATTCAGTGTAGCTCTCAATCAAATGAAACCAAGAAAGGCACCTGGCCCAGATAACATCCCACTGGAATTAATTCAAGCTGGAGGTCAGTCCCTCAAAACGCGGATTTTCACTCTTATTCTCAAAATTTGGGAATTAGGAGAAGTACCTGGTGACCTAAAGAACGCCACTATCATCACAATCTTCAAGAAAGGTGATCGTAGTGTTTGTGGCAACTATCGCGGTATATCGCTACTATCTACTGTGGGTAAAATTCTCGCCAGAATTTTACTTAACCGCCTTCAGGTTATCTCAGAAAAGATCCTCCCCGAGTCCCAGTGTGGATTTCGATCTTCCAGAAGCACAACTGACTTGATTTTCTGCATAAGACAACTACAAGAAAAATGTAGTGAGCAACAGAATCCACTCTTCTTAGTCTTTTATGATCTGGAAAAGGCCTTTGACTCAGTTCCAAGATCTGCTATGTGGGCGGTGCTACAACGCTTTGGCTGTCCTCGACGCTTTGTTGATCTAATCCAAGCTCTCCATGATGGCATGACCGGTCAGGTTTGTCAGCAAAATAAGATCTCTGACGAATTTCCTATCACTCATGGACTGAAACAAGGCTGCGTACTTGCTCCAACACTGTTTGCATTGTATTTGGCTGCAATGCTCTATAAATCGCCCACAAACATCCCAGGTGTAGATGTCAGGTACCGATTTGATGGAGGGCTCTTCAACCTAGCTCGATTTCGCTCCAAGAAGCTAACTCAGGTTACGAAGATAACCAATATGTTGTATGCAGATGATGCAGCATCGCCTACACTCACGCCAGTGGAGTTGCAACAGACTGTTAATTGCTACAAGAATGCATGTGAACGTTTTGGTCTCACCATTAATGTTCAGAAGACCAAGGTTCTGGCACAACCCTCACCAGGCACTTCCCTTCCGCACTTCAACATTTCTATCTCAGATACTCCATTGGAGCAGGTAGACCACTTCTCGTATCTGGGCAGTCTGCTATCTGTACACGGCAATTGTGGGCAGGATGTTGAGAAGAGAATAGGTGCTGCCCATGCGGCATTTGGGCGACTATCGCACCGGGTCTTCTTGAATAAAGATCTGACCGTGAAGACGAAGCTCATGGTGTACCAAGCTGTTGTTATCTCAACATTGTTGTATGGCTGTGAAACCTGGACCCTCTATCGACATGACTTCCGAAAGCTTGAGCGCTTCCATCAACAGAAGCTTCGATCCATCCTTAAGATAAAGTGGGAAGACCACATCACCAATCTTGATGTTCTTGAGACAGCGCTTGCTAATAGTATAGAATCATCCATCATTGGTCATCAACTTAGATGGATTGGACATGTCCAACGGATGGATGATACGAGACTACAACGCCAGGTTCTGTATGGTGAACTCACCTCCGGCACCAGACCTCATGGAGGCCCTAAGAGACGTTACAAGGACCAATTCAAGCAGAATATGAAGTTGACAGGTCTCAATCCACAAACCTGGGACCAGCTTGCTAAAGACCGTTCAACTTGGCGCCAGACCATCCCGGCTGCTGTCAAAATGTTTGAAGAAGAACGTCGTAGAATTGTTAAGGCCAAGCGACAAGCACGTAAGCTCCGTGCAGCACAGCCACGCCCTCCACCAACAGTTCTGTGTGATCTGTGTGGACGTTTGTTTCATGCACGCATTGGGCTGTTCAGTCACCGCAAACATGCCCACAGACCTCAACCTTAGATTATTTTAGACTGTTTTGGAAGAAGATGTATACTCGGAAACGAGTTAAAGCCGACGACGACGACGATACTATATAAGTCTTGATCTAAAAAGGGGATGGCGGGTGGGTTATAGACAGTGGAGGTGAAAACATCTATTATTCATCATTACAAAATTAAATTATTTATCATTGTATTCATAATTTCGGCTAATTTACGTAGTTTTGTAGGAGGTTTACCACTCCTGAACTGTTACTGTGGATGAGCCCCAGTTAACAGTACTTGCTACGACTAACAAACATAAATAAGATGATAATAATAATATTATTAGCCTTACGTCACTTTTAAATACTGAGACTTTTAGAGACGCTGAGGTGCCGGAATTCTCCCCCGGAGGAAATCTTTAATGTGCCAGTAAATCTACTGACACGGCTCCCTCACATTTGCTCACCCTGAAATGGCAACTGACTGCGCCAGGATTCGATCCTGCAACCATGGGCACAGCAAGCGAGAACGTTACCGCTGCGCCACGCAGCCATTCACATAAATAAGAAAACCAGTTTAAGGTAAAATTGCAATTCTTTCAGGATTTATTTCCTATAAGCAAATTTCAAAAGAAAATGTTGACGAATAAATTAAGAAATCAGGGTTTGGTCCCTTAGTCTATGCAAAAATGTGTCCATATCCTACTCTCTTATTGGGCATAGAAAACTGAATCATACAAGAATCTAATATTATCATCCTTGTTGGAACGTCGACGAATCTACCCAGTTCATCACTTCCCTGTCTTGTTGTTGTTGTTTGAGTAAAGTCTTTTGACGGGTTTGATGCAGCTTTTCATGCCTATCTGGCTTCAGCTAATCATTTCTCGTCAACATACAGTAGCTACCACGCCTTACATCCGAAGCAATCTGTTTAGAGTATTCTAACCTTCGTCTACCCCTACAGTTCTTGTCCTCGATCCTTCCTTCCATAACTAAGTTTGTTATTCGTGGGTGTCTTAGTATGTGTCCTACCAATCTATCTCTTCTCTTGCTTGCCACAGTGGGTGAGTGGTTATCGTGTCGGTCTACCAACCCCAAGCGTGCAGGTTCACTCTTGGCCATGGTAAGTGTTTTTTGAAAAGCGACTAATCACGACACGCATGCCATACGGTGTTGGCATGTCAAAGAACCCATTTGAATTCAGTAGGCCGTGTTCATAATGGAAAAATTAATCTCGGGATTTTCTGCCAACACAAAAGTTCCTCCTTTCCCTACTAGAAAGTGCTATAGTGTCAAGGAACTTAGATATATAACCTCCTTGACTTTCATAGCGCTCCAAGGATGAACAAAATTCGACTTGCAAGCTGCGCTCTGGGTGTCACATAAGAAAGCTTGCACCCGGCACCAGAAGCTATACAATATTGTTATTATTATTATTATCTCTTCTCTTCTTTGGCAGTCGACAGTAATATCTCTCCTCGCCCACTCGTCTTAGGCTAATACTTCTTTATTTGTTTTTCTATTTACCCATCTGATCTTCATCATTCTCCTGTAACACCACATTTCAGACGCATCGATTCTCCTCTTTTCTGCTGCACCAACGGTCCAAGGTTCTCTTCCATAGAGTGCCACGCTCCAGACATGGCTTTCAAAACTGACTTCCTAATCCCTAAATCATTTTTTTCGCGTATGGCTTTTAGTGCCGGGAGTGTCCGAGGACATGTTCGGCTCGCCAGTTTTTGTAGCTGCTTCGAGACGGACACCCAATGGGTGAGCTACAAGTACCGTTGGGAAGGAGAGCGGGAATGTAAGGACGAGGAGTTGGAAGGTAGCGGCTGTGGCCTATAGTTAGGGACCAACCCCGGCATTTGCCTGGAAGAAAGATGGGAAACCACAGAAGACCATCTTCAAGGTTGCGGGCGGGGGGATTCGAACCTCCTCGCCTCCCGGATGTGAGCGACTGCCAGCAGTCATGCCGTAACGACCACGGCTAACTCACCCGGTCCCTAAATCTATATTTGAAGCCAAGAGATTTCTTTTCTGTAGAATTGCTTTCCTTGCCTGTGCTAACCTACTTTTTATATCCTTTACACTTCGACAGCATTACAGTACTTGATTTAGCTTTTCCCATGTACCTCACTAAAAGAAGAAATATACAAAATAAGGGCATCAGAGAAATAAAAGATAAGGAAAGGAATTGCCTTCAACCCTCGAATAATGTGGACAGAGAGTCATGGATGGAATATCAACCATGAAGGACAGATAGGAAATAGAATAAAAGAGACGGTCTTTTTGTAAGTCAATAAAAACAAGTAGTTCCGTGAAGAACTATACAGCCTATTTTCATATATCCTACTCAATCGCCTCTATCAACATACAAAATTTCAGTTTGAAGGTTGTTATAGATTCGTAGTTATTGAGAACCGTCTAAATATTTCAGATGGTCGCAAGGTTGGACTTTTATTCGTGTACTATTACATGAAGATTATTGTGTACGTGTGGTATTCAAACTTCAATTGCATGATTAAAACACAAGAAGTAAAAACGAGATTTTAAAATTTCGCACAGCTGCCATCGTGGTTATGAAAACAATTAAAATAAATGAGATGCCAGTGGATTAAAATTTGTATAAGCACTTAACGTGCAAAGTGCAAAGAGAAACGTCCATCTAAATATTTATGCTTCGCGTCGCCGCCATGTTGGATTTGTGCTCACCAGGTTACTGAAGATCCTATAGGTGAACTTATGTTCATAGCTTCTATGAAGATTAAAAAATTCAGTTTGATTGCTATAGAAGATTCGTAGATATTGAGAACCGTCTAAATATTTCGGATGCTCGCCATTTTGGATTGTTATATGTATAGGCCATAGAGTTATATACCATTAAAGGGAAATTATTGCGTGGGTTCATTATTCAAACATTCACTTCGATCGCATGATTACGCACAAGAAGTAAAAACTTCATTTAAAAATTTCTGACAGCCGCCATCTTGAGATTATGTAATCAATTGAACTAAATTAGATGCCAGTGCATTACAATATGTATAATCATTTACTGTACCTCATTTCACTGCGCTCAGAGAGTTAAATCACAAGAAAAGTCTATTAAAATGTTTCAACTTCGCTTGGGCGCCATGTTCGTTTTGTACTTTACATGTTTATGAAGGTTACATAGATAAACTTGTACCAGTACACTTTATCACCGTACACAATTTCAGGGTGATAACTGTAATTGTTTCGGAGATATAGAATGCCAGTGAAATATTTTGCACAGCCACCATTTTGAGGTCACGTAAAGAGTAGAACTAAATTAGACGCCAGTGCATTATAATTTGTATAAACATTTGCTGTACCAAGTTTCACTACGTTTGGATGGTTAAATCGCGAGAAAAGTCTATATAAAAGTCTCAACTTCGCTTGGCCACCATGTTGGTTATGTCGTAACCACGTTTTTGAAAGTCTCATAGGCAAACTTCTATAGTGCCCTTTATCACCGTACACAATTTCAGGTGATATCGGTAATAGTTTCGGAGATACTGAATGCTGATGAAATATTTCGCACAGCCGCCATGTTGGATTGGTGAGACACAATAAAATTTGAAGGGCACGGTCGGGGTTGGCCAGAATAGTGCTATGATCTTACCGAGTTTCATGGGTATCGCTCCAGCCGTTTAGAAGTTATTAGGGGGATACATACACACACACACACCATCACACAAACACGCACACACAGACACACGGACAAAAGATGATGTCATAAGCCTATGTTTTTCATAAAATGAAAATAGGCTAAAAACTGAGAAATACGAACCCTGCTCAGGAATCCTTCGGGGTGGCCTACTCTTGAGCTCAATAACCATGAGCGCTTGAGAATGTAGTGTTATCCAGTGTACACCATGCAAGATGGGAGTGTACGCTCTGCCCCTATAGGTCCCATCTTTAAAATCAGAAGATACTCTGAAAGAAGTAAATAGAAACGGCAGCAAGATCGAACTGAGCTGGAGTTCTGTAGTCGCCACTATGTCTCACTAGTTAAGAGCCCTTTGGGGGACTGGGTACGTTCTTGTCATGCCATTATAATGATATAATTATCCCCCTATTTTCTGAAAAGTAAATTCCAGTTTTATTAATCGTCACAATTTTGTTGTTGTTGCTTTTGTTGTTAATTAATTTTAGGGGCTTGGGACATCTTAGTCATCAGTGAGTTGAATTCGCTTGGCAACCTTTATTTAGTGTGTGTAACTCACAATTAACAATGTCATGACACCGCAGTTTTAATTTCGCGTTTGAAATGCGAGCACTTTTCTCCGTATCTAGAATTTACGACACCAATGCTGACTAATTAACCCCTATAGGATATATAGGCGGTAATATGAAACTTGCTGATTCTCTTCCTGACTCAATTACCTGCATTTAGCTACAAATAGAGTTTCATGGCACCAGATGAGATATATTATTAACTAAATAGAATTAATATCACCGACCTACCTTCCACATAATTTTCTATTAGCGTATAACCCAACCAGCCTTATTCATGATATTGTGAAGGTAACGAACTGTACACAAGCACCAAGGCTTTATAATTTGTACATTATGGATTTCAAGCAAATTACTAATGAAATTACTTTCAGGAATATAGTCACTTAACAAATTTTCTACACATATAATGTACAGATTTTATCTGACAAACTGTGTTATTTGGGTGACAGCGCTGACAGATTTAGGAGGTTTAACAGTTAACATTAATTCAATCATTTTCATTTAGCTTGTACCTTCACCAGTTGCCATAGCCTACTATAAACTTTCTATGCCCAAGATCGCCGGTTCAAATCCGGCCGAAGTCGTCGAATTTTTTAAGGGCGTTAAAAGTCCCTCAGTATGCCTTCCTTCGGAGGGGAAGTAAAGCCGGCGGTCTCATGTCATAGATTTATGGCATGTTAAAGAACCTTCCACTAATTACACCTGTGTGAAGCTAAATTGTATAGGTTATGAATGTAAACAACGCTCTTACGTCCCTACGTTCGTTGCCAAGAGCCAACTGCGGTGACGTCTGGTAGCTCTGGTAGCTAAGTTCTGAACTAGTAGTCATTGACGGTGGCGTTTGGCTACAAAAGTAGGAACTACTTGAAAATTGATCGTCTGCAGGCCTTACTTGAATTAAAACAGATACACACACTAATACAGTCATCACAATTAACACCGGTTATCAGACAGATTCTACACACACCCAAAGTACACGGGGCTACATGACCGCGTTGTCGCAGCCCCTTAACTTAAGAACCAACCAACCAATACTATATAATATAAACATAAATACAGACCACTTGGGGGTAAAGTACGTAAATTATAAGTGCTTCTAAATCTGCAACTAGGAATGAAATTCATAGAGTTAGTACTAGCAATTTAAAATAACACGATAAAACTATGATATATCATACATTGACTTGATTGTAACCATGCTAAACTAACTAGTGCTTCCTTCGTGTTGACTTGTCGAATAAATAAAAAATATACATATATATAAATATAAATAAATAATTAAATAAATAAATGAATCATCATTTCAAGGGTTGAAGCTAAAGAGGTCGGTTAGGTATGTCTCCATTATCTTTAATTTGAATTTTCCGTCAGATTAGGCTACGGATCCTTAGCTTCCTTCTAACAGTGCATTTATTTTCTCCATGGATCATTTTTAGCCTATTTTCATTTATGAAGAATATGCTTATGAGATCACATTTTGTGCGTGTGTGTGTATGTGTGTTGTGCCCGTTTTGACCGAGATCCAAAGACCACATTTTGTAAAATACCGAAATCAGATTAGCACGAGAAAATTCTATCTCAGGGTTTATCTGGGTGAATATTGGGTCTAATCTGGCATCCCTGATCTCGGTAATTCACAAGTAAGGTAAGGAACGAAATTATTTTCAAAGTAGCACATTTCTTAAAATATCAATTTATTTATAGTTAAAATATTAATTGACTGGCAAAAACCTCAAACACAAAGAAAAACAATCACACATAAAAAATCAACAGTCCCTAAAATATATTTTTGAATGTCGCAGACTTGATATTCAGAAAAATCATTAGTCCATTCTGATATCAAAACAAAAAAATAAGTTTCAAATATTTACACTGGGTAATCACTTTCAATTAAGAGTTCGAGTGATCCCTTTTATTTACAGATTTGTAGTTCACTTTACGAAGAATTGCGTTGATTGTTCAAGTATTTGTTGTAAGATATTTTGAAAAAAAATAGTCACTTAATTAATTCGATGTTGTTCCAAAAATTATTTGGAAAAATTATTATATCACTGTTTCGTTGTAGCATAATAACAAATATCAATATTCGGCTGACATAAAGTCGAATGTTAATATTTGTTTGTGAAGATTTTCATTTCCAAAACAAAAGTTGTTTATAAACTTTTCATAATAAATTGAAAAATTTATCTTATTCTTTTCTCACATTCATTTGTTTCAATGTTACAAAATTTAAATTTACTCGTCTGTCAAGATCGTCAGCCAAATTTTTTGTTAAGAATAAAAATTGTTGTTATCAATATAAATTGTTGCTATCCACTATCGGTGGATTAAATCATTATCTCTTTCACCAAAATTTTTCTATCATTCAGAAAATTTACATATTGTCTCACACAAAAAAGTTAATCATAAAATGTATTATTATTATTAATTAATTTCAAAATTTCTCATCAATTTATTTATAACAAATTTCTCACCCTCTCATATTGTGAATATTTAATTTGCACATTTCCATTGTTATTATTATTATTATTATTATTATTATTCCAAGCACGAAATAAAAATTACACTAATTATTTATTTTATTTTATTTTTATTTTATTGCATTTGCACTTCTCATTTGATTTTTTTTTCTTCTCGGTCAGGTTCATCAAATCTATACTCATGTTCTTCAATTATTTAGGCATACTATTTGAAATTCGAGTGGATCCAGAGAAATAATATTAAATATTTGAATGGACAGTAAAATGAAATTTGACAAGAATATGGGGCGGTCACCATTGCCTAACCCTTCTTTTACAATTGAGCCCACATGCTCTTTTAATAACACACGCACATCCTTGTGTGCCCACAACTTCGGGAACAAATACCCTTTTGGATGACCCCCTAGGTCTCCACAACTTTAAGTGTCGCCAAACGCACACTAAAATCATCACATTATTATTTGACTCCAAATAAACTTCACCACACAACATCATTATTAGCCTACTTTCGATTTTTGCAAAAAATGAAAGTAGACTTATGAGATCAACACAGGGCGAAAAAAGTGTGTCTGTCTGTGTGTGTGTATGTGTGTGTGTGAGTCTGTGTGTGTGTATGTGTGTGTGTGAGTCTGTGTGTGTGTGTGTGTGAGTGTGTGTACTCTGAATGTCTGTCCCCCCCTATCAATTCGAACACGGTGAATGCGAATTGAACGAAATTTGGTACAAAGGTAGCACTAGCAAAGGACACCTCAGTGTCATGTTTTATATCGCCGCCATCTTTACTAAAACTGAATGGCGGCCACTCAAACGTTCAAAACGTAAAATCAAATAACGACTAACCAAATCATCCAATCTCTACCAAATTTGGTAACAACATACCTTCGTATAGGATGCGTCTTGTGACCAAACTACAAGGTCGTCCGCCATACCATTTCAGGATGGCGGCCGTGCGAATTATGCAAACTTTATAATCCATATCATGGGACCCACCAGTTCCGATTATCGAGCCGAGAATCGTTTTAACTGTTCTAAAGGAAGAGGCACGTACGAAATTAAAAGTTTATTTTGTAATACTATAGTGCAGACGTGATTTTAAAAAGCTCAGCTGATTCATTAATAAGACAAGATGGCAGCGGATATCTTGTGCCTGACTTATATTTCACTAATTTGAGTATTGCATGCAATATAGCGTACTGAAAAAAAAAAAAAAAAAACTTTGTATGAAATGCTTTATATATAAATAATATACTTCAGTGATGAAATCGTTTAGTATAAATCATTATTTGCTAACAAGTTCTATGTAAGTCATTTTATATGGATCAATGTTCGTTGGCACAAATGGCTCAGTGGTAAAGCGTTAGTCTGTCATTCATATGCCTATGGTTCAAACCCCATCAGAGATATGTTTTTTGCTTGACATTTTACATATTTGTTGCTTTGTAATGACTCAGACGTTTTAAAATTAAGCGTTATATTGTGCATATTACGGTGAAAAACATATTCTTAATTAAAACATAATTCGCCAGCAGATTTAATCGAGACATCTAGCTGACAAAAAGGTAACAGATTTTATTGAAAAGTTTCTTCTTCTGGCCGCTAGAATGCACTCGCTCTGTTAGGATTATATTGTTCGATATTTCACAACTAGATATCACGACTAGTTTTTATATTTATTGTTTCTTGAGTACTGAGACGTTATAAAATAAAGCTTTATATGGTGCTTTTTGCAATGGAAATTATATATTAAAAAAAACGACATTCTCCACTGGAGTGACATCTTCCATCCTTCAGTTGTACTATGCAGAAACTATAGATTCGAGCAGCGCTCTATACCGGCCAGTTAGTGAACCCAGTCTTAACGACTGCTAGGAGTAATAAGACAGTAACATTCGTTTATTCCTTGTGCACAGAGGCGTTGTTGATAATCTCAAAACTTGCAATATGGATGATTTGGAGATGGATTATTTTGTTATACCGTGTATTTAAGATTAGCCTATAAATTTACGGGTTGCGAAGTTACTTCACTTAGTTCTATATCATTCGTACACGACACAGAACAACAACGTGACGTCAGTTTCTGATCTGCTCTGATTGGCTATTACATTGCTGCAGTCGGGTAGTTGGCAGTCAAGGATAAAATTCTCGACTGCCAACTGCCAGCTACCAACTGCAACTTCATGTTGTGTATGGTGCCTATAGTATACACGGAGTCGATCGCGACTGCCGACCGAGGACTACCAACTACGGACTGCCGACTGCGCATTGTAGATGGGCCTTATTAGAGCAACGAAGTTTCAATTATTGTAAGTAGTCGGTGTTTGGAGTGTTTGCTGATGAAATTGCAAAATGCTGGGGTAAATTATAAACTATGGTTTGAACGCCACTGTTCAAATCCTGTGTGCCAATTTGCACTTCAAATAGGAAGAAATTAGGAGATGATAAGGACAGAGAGTTATAACTATACCCATACATTTCGGAGAAAGTAGGCTATATGTTCTTTCCCGAACATCTTGTTTTTTATCATATTTTTTTCTGTGATATTCTGTCATAATTACTATACTATGTTCTTCCGTTTTATTTTACCAATAAAATATGTATTTAAATCTGGTCAATCTCTCCTTGCCTCCCATCTACATAAAATCGCCCTAATTTATACATTTAATACCTGCCGCTTCCTTTCTATCTGAATATTTTTAAGTGCTTTCGGAAAATATTTCTGAGCTCAAAATCTTACTATTTCATTTTCTTCATCCATAAACTCATTTAAATTTATTTGTAAATCCAAACTTTTATTCCAAAAATAAACAAAGTTATTTTATTTAAATCCTTCCAATTAATTAAATTCATCCACAAATTATTATTATTTTTCCACAAATTATTTAAATTCTTCCAATAAATTATTATTATTATTACTGAAAAATATTTAGGCATCATCAACGTCAGAATGATTATTATCGCCCTATTCCTCAATAAATAATATTTAAATCCTATCTGCAAATGATTATTAATAACATCTCACTTTCTGATTATTAATGCATTAACTATTTAATCACAATTAACAATTAACAATTTAATTTAATTCCTAATGTTTGGTGCTATCACTCCCTAAATTATTTATTTATAACTTTAAATGGTGTAGTTATAATATTTATAATATTATTAACTTAATTTATTTCACAGTTATTTATTATTATTAAATAAACCAAATTATTTAAATAATCCAAGTTGTAATTACGTCTCCTCTCATAAATAAGAGTTAAAGAAAAAGGAAATACTCCTATCCCTTGGAATAACTGAAGCATTTCATGTCGGAACACATGAATTAACTGTCTGTCCTGACAAAAATCGAAAACAGAATAATACATTGTCAGACAGTATGCTCCATTTGTCATCCTGACAAATATAATAGACGTTCTAGTTACGATGAAAATTGTGTTGATTTCTTATCGTGACTGTGTTAAATATGGAATTCTCTAATACTATAGGCTAGTGGATAGTACATGAATGGTTGTCTTACTTCATTCTTGCTGTGTAGGTAGAGCGTGTCCTTCGGTGTACACTATCCCAATAGTGTCCTTCCATGGTCATCTGCTGTATCCGTATCACTTCATTCGTCTCCATGGCCTACCTATCCTTCGAGTAGTTGAACGGCGCATGTTGATATATAAAGTCACTCGTTCAAAATAACTCCCGTTATCCTCAGTACAGTCTAACATGATTAAATGTTGTACAGTCATAGACTGATACAGTACTCTTGAAATATTGAGAACAAGTCTCATATCCGAACAATGCGGTTTCGTTTGCACGCTATGACAGGAACACCTGTTAGCTGCATAGAACGAAGAGTAAGAATAAATTATTCCTGATATAATTCGAAGTGCCTGATGTATCGTTTCACCACAAGAAATACATCATTCTGTAGGCTTAACTTCCGTGAATGTTTTTTCGAAACTACCATCACCTGACCTGTTAGAATACTTGACCTTAAAGTCAGTCGATATTCCAAGACCTTCGCTGCTATAAGATGTGTTCATTCACCTGAACAGAAACCAAGTCCTACTGACTGCTCGTCCAGAGACCAAGTCCTTCGATGGTCAGAATCACGGTGTATAAACTCGTACTTCACGTTTCGTAGCTGCGCACATGAGCAAGTGCTCCATTGGAATACAATACTGTCTTGAAATCCAAGCTCCTTATATAGTCCAGCCGGTCTTCTTTCTAGAACCTTCCATTCCGTATCTCGGCTTCTACTGAACGGATTTTCATGCTTGATAGCTCAAATTTCTTCTCATCCAATTGCCAGTAAACTGTACTACTTTTAGGTTCCATCCCTTCTCCTAGAGGAAATTCTAGAAAACTATTTCTCATGACGTAGGCGAGCTCCCACGTCACATATCGACGTCGCTCGCTCCTTCGTTGCATACTTCCCTCAGCACTCGGAGTCTCCTGCCGCACTATTCAAAATATCAGCCATTCCCTCACACAAATACATCAACATATCTACTTTATAATAATGACGTCAACAATGTCACGGACGTGTGAACGATCCGGGTACAGTGTGTGTGTGTGTATGTGTGTGTATGTGTATGTGTGCGTATGTGGGTGTGTCCCTAATAAAATCTAAACAGCTGGAGCGATTTCAACGAAACTCAGTATGGCCATAGTACTAGTTTGTCCAACCCCGACCGTGCCCATCAAATTGTATTATGTCTTACCAATCGAACATGGCGGCTGTGCGAAATATTTTACCGGCATTCTATATCTACAAAACTATTACTATCACTATTAGGCCTACTATCACACTGAAATTTTGTACAGTGATAAAGGGCACTACTTGAAGTTCACCGAGGTAACTTTCGAAAACCTCTTAAGTTCAGAACGCACATAGTGGCCATGCAAATTTGAAACGTTTGAAAAGACTGTTCTTGCGATTTAACCATTCGAACGCAGTGAAACTTAGTACAGCAAATATCTATACACATTGCAATGCACTGACATCTAATTTAGTTCAATTGCTTACTTAACTTTAAGATGGCGGCAGTGCAAAATCTTAAAGCTAAGTTTTATTTCATGTGTTCTAATCACGCGATAGAAGTCAACTTTCGAATAATGAACCTACATTAAAAATGTCCTCCAATAGTACATAACACTATTGCCTACATAACAAGTAGTTCCGTGAAGAACTATACAGCCTATTTTCTTATATCCTACTTATGTTAATTGCCTCTATCAACATACACAATTTCTGTTTGATTGCTGTAATAGATTCGTAGATATTGAGAACCGACTAAATATTTCGGATGGTCGCCATGTTGGATTTTATATATGTAGGTCCTAGAGTTATGTACTGTTACATGCAGATTATTGTGAACGTGTAGTATTCAAATTTCAATCGCAAAATTAGGACACAAGAAAAATTTTGCACAGCTGCCATCTTGAGGTTATGGAAACAATTGAAATAAATTAGATGCCAGTGGATTAACATTCGTATAAGGATTTACTGTACCAAGTTCCACTGAACGCGGATGGTTAAATTGCGAGAAACGTGCATGTGAATATTTATAATTCGCGTCACCGCCATGTTGGATTTGTGATCACCAGGTTATTTAAAGTCCTATAGGTGAACTTAAGTTCATAGCCCCTATGAACATTAAAAAATGCAGTTTGATTGCTAAAATAGATTCGTAGATATTCAGTATCGTCTAAATAATTCGGATGGTCGCCATGTTGGATTGTTAAATGTATAGGCCATAGAGTCATGTACCATTAAAGGAAAATTATTGCGTAGGTTCATTATTCAAACTTTCACTTCGATTGCATGTCTACATCACAAGAAATAAAAACTTAATTTTAAAATTCGCACTGCCGCCATCTTGAGGTTATGTAAAAAAATTGAACTAAATTAGATACCAGTGGATTACAATGTGTATAAATATTTCCTGTACCAGGTTTCAGTGCGCTTGGAACATTAAATAGCGAGAAAGGTCTATTTAAAATTTTCAAATTCGCTTGGCCGCCATGTTCGTTTTGTAGTTAACCGGATTTTGAAAGTCTTATAGATGGACTTCCAGTAGTGCCCTTTATCTCCGTACAAAATTTTAGGGAGATACCGCTAATAGTTTCAGAGATATAGAATGCCGGTGAAATATTTCGCATATCCGCCATCTTGTGATTATGTGAACAATTGTACGAAGTTAGATGTCGGTGCATTACAATGTATATAAACATATACTGTACCAAGTTTCATTGCGTTTGGTTGGTCAAATCGTGAGAAACGTCTATTTAAAAGTCGCAAATTCGCTTGGCCTCCATGTTGGTTTTGTGGTTACCAGGTTTTCAAAAGTCACATAAGTGAACTTATAGTTGTTTCCTCTATCACATTAGAAAATGTCAGGGTAATATCGGTAATAGTTTCGGAGATATTGAATGCTGGTGAAATATTTCGCACAGCCGCCATGTTGGATTGGTGAGTCGTAACAAAATTTGAAGGGCACGGTCGAGGTCGCCTAGTGCTATGAACATTCTGAGTTTCATTGAAATCGCTCCTGCCGTTTAGATTTTATTAGGGGGGGACACACACACGAATCACACACACACACACACACGCACACACACACGGACAAAAGGTGATCTCATAAGCCTATTTTTTCAAAATTGAAAATAGGCTAAAAATCCAACAAGGCGACCATCCGAAATCTTTAGACAGTTCTCAATATCTGCTAATCTATGACAGCAATGAAACTAAACTTTTGTATGTTGATAAAGGCTATAAACATAAATTCACCTGTGGAACTTTCAATAACCTGGTGAGCACAAATCTAACATGGCGGTGACGCGAAATTCAAATATTGAAATGGACATTGCTCACGATTTAACCATTCGAGCGGAGTGAAACTTGGTACGGTAAATGCTTATACTCATTTTTATCTACTGACATATAATTAATTTCAAGTGTATTTATAGCCACAAGATGGCGACTGTGCGAAATTTGAAAATCTCGTTTTTATTTCTAGTGTCTTAATCATGTGATTGAAGTTTGAATTTCACACCTACGTAATAATCTTCATGTAATTGTTCATAACTCTATGGCCTATATAAAAATCCAACATGGCGACCATCCGGTAGCCTATTTTTAGATGGTTCTCGATATTTACGAATCTTTTACAGCAATCAATCTGAAATTTTGTATGTTGATAGTGGCAATTACTGTAAGTAAGATATATGAAAATAGGCTTTATAGTTCTTTGCGGAACTACTTGTTAAGACTACTTTCTTTAAACTTTTCCACAACCGTGCGTCCTATTAGAAAACCCATAATGTAGATTTTTATTTTTCTCCTTATTTTTCACTAGATTTATTTCTAGATTCTAATTCTCCCTCTATTAGTCAATAGACATAAAAACCCTTTTATGACACCAAAACGGGTATTGCGTTGTCGGAGCATACCTCGTCCTAAAAACAAAACTGTCGCCGTTTCCTCAGCTAGCGGAAGAATACGTGATTTCAGTTTCTTGCTAAAATATATTTCTTAATATAAAACTTCTCTTTTTTCCGCAACTTTTTAACATGGAAAGCTGAAAGTTTTAGAAATAATTCTTCCTTATATGTGTTATGTTATAACACAGGTGTTTTCCAAATATACTTTAATTTAATTTTACCTCCTGGAAATGTTCATGAAATTGCTGTCAAGTTACGCCATTTTTGAAAATCCACGAAATAACTAACATTTTATTGTTTTTAAAATGCATGTGTTCAATTAAGGTGAGAGCATTACAATGAACATCCCTGAAAATATGCAATTAGTTCCTGTTAGTACTGTAGTTTCTAAGAAAATGGTAAATAAAATGTTGAGAATTAATATAGTCAACTAAACATTCTGGTTACCGTACCCTTAAGACTGTATGCTCTTCCTCACGCCAATAACATGTAAAGCGTTTATAGGAGAGGAAATAAATGTAGACTGGTCAAGGATTAGGAAGTTATTATAGTTATTGTTGTTTTAAGGTTTGGGACAGCAAGGGTTAGGAAGAAAGTGACCGTGGTCCATGGAGATATCATACCGGTAGTTTGTGTGGAGATGAAAGTGGGAATCCATGGGAAACTACATCAAGTACGGCGTGTAACCCACTCGTTTGCTGCCTCAACCGACTGTTTGGCGCCGTGGGCCTGCTGTTCCCAAGGCTGTAGAATCAAATCCCGACGCAGTTGGTTGGAATTTGTGAGAGATTGGTGTCAATATACTGATTGGCACGTTAAAGATCCCCTTCAAGCAAAATGAGGTTTCACTGATGTTTCTTAAATAAAAACACTTAAAAGAATGTTAAATCGATTCTTTGTTTCTGTAGTTTGGCAATTGACTACCACGTTTTCATCCTCTGAGGTCATCCGATCAGCATATCCCAACCCCACATACCTAGGAGTAACTCTGGACCATTCTCTGACCTACAATAAACACCTTGAGAATACTGCAGGAAAACTTAAGACCAGGAACAATATCATCCGCAAACTGGTTGCCACAACATGGGGTGTCCATGCAAGTACTCTTCGTATGGCAAGCCTTGAGGTAGTCTACTCTGTTGCCGAATATTGTGCACCGGTATAGTATAGAAGTGCTCATGTTCACGGAGTGGATACTCAGCTCAATTAGTCCTTAAGGATTATAACGCGCACATTAAGATCAACCCCTGTGCCATGGTTGCACGTCCTGGCAGGCATTCCTCCTCCACAACTGGGACGACAACAAGCAGCTGCCCACGCTTGGAAAACTTACATCTGATCTGACTTCAAGTACATTCCGGTTCACTCAGTACTGAGTAATCCTCCACTCATGCGCCTGAAATCCAGGAATCCTATTTGGAGTGATGGCATTATTAAACAGCCAGAGCCTTACAACATCAGCAAAATCTGGAAAGAAAGGTGGAGAGATTTTTCTTCACCTCACCATATCCACTTAGATGATCCTTCCCAGCATATCCCAGGAATTGATCTACCAAAGCTACATGGTGCCAAATAAATCGTGCTCGAACTGGTCACGGTAGGTGCAAAGCAATGCTACACAAATGGGGTTGGTTAGAATCACCAGCTTGTGACTGCCGAGCTCAAGAACAGACCATGTACCACATCATTCGGGAGTGCCCACAGCGTAGTTTTGCAGGCGAATGGGAAGAGTTCTTGAAAGCTTCAGCTCCAGCGCTTTCCTGGTTGAAGAGCCTTGATGTTCTTTTTTGATTGTTATGTACATATTTGTATATATATGTAGATCATTTGTACCATACGAAATAATAATAATCCAGTCAGCATGTCTGATTCTGTACCTTCTGTCACTAGTTTAACCCACCCAATGATGTGAATGGTGCCGTGCACACTGCCGGCTTGTTAAATTGATGGTGGTAATTAGTATACAATGGCATATTTAATAAACACCTCTATGAATGCATATCAAGTACGACCTGCAATCGTATGAAGTGTTAGCGATTTTGTGACTCTGATGTTATAATATCCACCATTCACGTATAGCTTTGATGTCAACTATCCGTTCATACGTTAAACTAGTAATTTGTCAATTAACGTGTTAAATTCATATAAAGTGTAACGATGATGATAATACCACTGTTGGAACGATTACGAGCAGATTTGCACTGAAAGTGCAATAATACGACAAATCATACTCCCTGATAAGTCCTCTAATGCATTTGCAGTAATCCTGAATACATATTATAATAGTTTTTACTGGCAGTATGTTAAGTCAATAGAAATAGTCTAAGGTATGTTAGTTAGGGACTCGGTGGTTTATGACATACTAAAACTGTAACACCTGTTGAAATGATCCTAAACATGTCCCACTACTAGCACGTACATCAGTTATTCATTTAACTGTTGATTAGATGGAAATATTTATACGATATCTTAAAATCCAAAGGTTAGTCTTCACCCACCAGAGGAGTTAGAGATGAATAATGGAACTGGACAATGGACTGGAAGTGGCCGTGGCCTGATCGTTTAGCGATGAGAGATTCTAATCGCGTCACTGACAAGATACCGGGTGAGTTAGCCGTGGTAGTTACAGCATGACTAATAGCAGTCGCTCACATCCGGGAGGCGAGGAGGTTCAAATCCCCCCGCCGGCAACCTTGAAGATGGTCTTCTGTGGTTTCCCATCTTCCTTCCAGGCAAATGCCGGGGTTGGTCCCTAACTATAGGCCACAGCCGCTACCTTCCAACTCCTCGCCCTTCCCTTCCAACTTTCCTCCCCAACGGTACTTGTAGCTCACCCATTGGGTGTCCGTCTAGAAGCAGCTACAAAACTGGCGAGCCGAACATGTCCTCGGACACTTCCGGCACTAAAAAAAAGCCATACGCTAAAAAGAAAAAAAACTGACAATATGCTAGACTTTGGCCCGAAGGGTCCCGGGTTTGATTCACAGACGGGCCATGGGAAATTTAATCTCCCGCGGTTAATTCATCAGGCTCGGGTACTGGGTTTTTGTGACATCTTCATGTAAAACGAAACCAATCACTGGAAACAAATAAAAAGAAACACGTAAAAAAAGCCATTGGTCACTTTTAGATTCTACCACTGTTTAGACGAAAATTACTGCTTGTACTAAAAAAAGTACCAGGTTTGGTTTGTGTTTGTATAAAAACATTACTAATACATACTGTAGTATTTAAAGTGACAAACTGATTATTTTATCACATTCACCATTATTATAAGGTGGGAATTATATAAGCTCGGCGGTTACTTCGATAAACATTCAATAATTGAAGCGTATGCGGAAACAAAAGTCTATGTTACATTTCTTACTTGTGATAAACAGCAATAAGGTGACTGTTGTCCGTGGGACAGGACTACGTGGTAACACGTGACATAGGCTGTTGTTCCGCAAACCACCACACTGCAGTGCGCGCTCTCACTCTCGCCCATAATGGAAGCGTATCGAATAGAATAGCGTTATTTTAAATTTAATGGTATTGCTTGCACCTACTTATAATGTATTAGTCCGTGAAAATAATATTCCTTTAAATGTAAAACGCGAATGAACTCGTTTTTGTTTTTGTTGCCATGGTCAAGGTATTTTCATTAGCTTTCAAAATACAACTATGGTGCTTTTACTTTGGGTTTCAACACAATAATGTGCACTAGTAAGCTTAGTAATACACAGCTGATAACAGTAGTATAGCCTCTTGACGAGAATGTGTTTTTTATATACATTCACTTCATAACATTATTTGCCGCGATCGAGCGGGAAGCGATGTAACATAGACATTTCTTCCGTTATTTTTAGCCTACTTTTCACATTTTGTAAAAATGAGGAAAACGTAGACTGTCTGTCCGTCTGTCTGTCCTGTCTGTATGTGTGTGTGTCTCTCTCCCTATCAATTCCTAAGCGGCTGTAGCTATCGAAACAACATTTGGTATGGATAAAGATCTATACCTGAATATCCCTCGGTCATATTTTAAAATGACGTCAGAGCTACCAACTGCTGAAAACTCACAATTGAAATTTGAGTTCTATGTTGGATAATTATATGAGAAGTTATGCATGCAACCTGTTCCAAAATTCACACACATATAGATGATGATATTCCAGATTAATTGTTAGGAGCTTATACATGACAGTGTTCCCAACATAACTCTAAGCATGCCGATAGGACCTATAAATTGGATTTCAACCAAATTTCGTATGTGCTTTGTGTACCATAACTGATATGACTATGCGTATTCTTAAGAGCCAGCAGGGCTGCCAATTGTAATTAAATAATCTCTCTATTTTTTATCTTAATATCAATCAGATAGAATGCAAGCCAACAGCTCTAAACATTGCACACATATAGTACTTGACATTCTAGAGTAATTTGGAGTAACTAATAAAGTTCAGTGCTGCCAACATGATCCTAAGCCTACTGATGATTTTTAAATACATAACTTCTATACTGACAAATGGATTTCATCCAAAATTGGCACAATAATATATCAAAATATTTCAGATTAATTCTGAGGAACACATACAGGACATTGGTGCCAACATGATATTACGCGCGCTGTTATATCCAATGTATAACTGCTTGTAACGTCCATGCTATCCATTGGACTTGAACCAAATTTTGTATGTGCATTCTGTACTTTACGATATGCAATTAAGGACATATTCAGTCGCCAGACCTGCCAGCTGTAGTGCTCTATTAGGCTACACTATTTCAGGATCATTTCGAACTAATTAAAAATTTCAATATTACCAACTAAATTTCGTCATTATTCTAGATAAGTCTATATAAATTAATCATTGGCATGAATCTTAAATTTTAAGAAAAGTAGTGTCTTAAGTTCGTCACGGAACTGCTCGTTAAAGTGCATGGCGCTTCACAATTTCAGGAATACTGCAGCCATCTTTTGAAATATGCTCAAACCACTTGCAAATACGTATTCACAAAACATCGTAGATGTTTGTTTCGTGAATATCTCAAATTACAGAGAATGAAACATAGATATTTTGTTCGCGCATTCGCTTCAATTAATCACATTTAACAAATGTAGTGCTGATGATATAAAATAACCAACAATTACACGAGTACATAATCACCCGGTTAATCACATTTACCGCAACATATGCACTCCTAATATTATCCCTGGTTTTACATTACACAATCTATTTTAGCATTCTCATTTCTGCTGCACGCAACGTTCGTGTGTCATACTGTAAATCTTCAGAGGAATATTTCTGGTCTGACAACAGCTTCATACACCCTCATTTGAGCTATACAGGAATTCTCTTATCACCCGGAGTTCCTAACACCTGTTTCCAATTTCCCCGTCGAGATTGGACTTTGCTGTATACCTCCACCTCCCCACCCCTTTTCACATCAATCACAGAGCCAGGACACTTGAAAGGGTTGACTTTCTTTCTTTTTTCTTTTCTAAAGATCGGACATTTCACCAGTGGCGTTCCTATGGCTGGTGTCATCAGGGGCCATGACTCTTACTGTGACCCCGTTGTTAATTAATGAACAGGAGCCGGTAATCTGGATTTAGATGTTGCGAATTCCGGCGTTATGAGCGGCCATACTGAGTCGGGATGGTCAAACTGCGCTAATTGGGTTAAACCAAGAGTGTCCAGTCAGCTTACGCTAGTTGGTTTGGGAAGAGAGTGGTCGTAGGCAAACTCTCCTGAAAGTCCATGAGGTTGACTGGCAACTACGTATACGTGGACCCCCTGGAGTAACCGTACAGATAAATAAGTGAAGGTAACATGTTATCTACGTACAGTCAAAGAGATGGAGAATTGCTAATTATAGGAAATTATAAATTTTGTAATTGAGAGTTGTCACAACGGGGCCAAAAGTGGAGGTGTTTGAACAAGGAATGTTCTACCCATTTATTTACGAATGAAACTTGCTTATATTTTTTAGCAGAATACATACTGTATAAGCATTTTGGTTCCCACGACATCGTTTTAATATTCATAGTGCAGGCAGGCTATGACTTGCATACGAAGACGTTTTGACTACGCTACAACATAAAAAATAAAATGTACAGTTCTGAATAGTAACTGTGAAACACAATGAAAATGATCGAACTTGAGCTTTAAGTGCAAGGCTAGAGAGATCCAGGATTCTGAAATAATGCCAAAACTTGCGAATGAATCTTTGAGATAGCAAGAGTAGGCTAGAGTAAAGAATACTGTGAAGGTCAGTGCAGGTTGACACATTCCGACAATATTTCCCTTCACGTGCAGTTTGGAGAAACCATCCGCCACATAGAATTTCATCGCATCTCATCCCCGACCCTGTTGGAAACAGGGATAATAAGGGGTAGGCATATACATGTATAGAATTTGTCTGATAACTTGTGTTATTAAAGTAGTTTATGAAAATAAAATTAACTCCCCCTTAGTGAATACAAAATGTATTATGGAAATTTAAAGGTTGTCAGCCGGAAAACACGATTGTACCTACTGTAATTGTAATGGGTGTTTCCTTAATCCTGTAAAAATTGAACATAAGAATAATAAATGCACTGAGATTACCAGTTTTGATCATCATGCGAACATCATCAGATCCTTTAGACATAGGCTATTAAGGTGGCAGTTGAAAAATTCAATTTTCTCATTTCTGATGTTTTGGGTTCTCTGCATATTGAAATATCATAAGAAGTTAATTTGGAACAAATATGTTAATCTGTTTCCGAGATAAGGGTTTTTGAAGTTTGTCAACATTGATAAATCTTTATACATCTGCCATTGCAGACATTTCTTTGACAGCCATTTCTTACAACTTTTCTTCTTAGTGCAAATAAGGTACATTGCCTCAGAAATTACTTCACCGATCAACTTGACATTTTCACAGTATCTTTATGTGCATATGTGTATTGATCTGACGTAGAGTAATGGCTGCAGTATTTATGAAACTTTAGAAGTAATGCATTGCTTCAAAACTTTTTAAAACTTATCAAAAAAAAACTACAAATGAAACGTTTGAAGCACTAGAATTGTGATTCTAATTTGGATTACAAGCCATGAAATCTTCTTAAATTGTGTTAAGTTTCAACTTTTAACTTCAATAAATAGGTCATAAATGTACCATTTACTTAATATTTTGTTTTCACAACATCATTAGTTGTAATGTTGGTATCAGTGAATGAAAACGCCTTTTCAGTAACTTAACTATTTTATCATATGAAGGTAAATGTTGATAAATGTTCATTACATTGATTCAATAGTTTGTGTGGTTGGATCATATTAAGGAACTGAACTGGTTTGTTCAACTATCCAGTAAGCGCCCCATTAATAAACAGATTTAACCCTTTCGCTTTCAAGGTAACGATCCATCGGTACCCACGGGGTCTGCAAAAACTGACACGGTAACGATCTGTCGTTACCCATATTTATTATTATTAGTTCATTATTTACGCGCCAGATAGCAGCATTTTTGTACGGAATAAGGAGAGTACAGTTAATTTAGCTGAAGATGCTATCACTGATCTTCTTAACAATTATCAAGTGATGGTGATGTGTCTTTGTCCAAATCGGAAAGTGTAGATAATGATAATGATCCAGACAGTGATGTTGGTGTAGATAGCGATGAGTGTCTTATACAAAAATGGCTGACACTTTTCAGTGTTACATCACTTTACATTTTGATCTATCCTTGGATCTAATGCACATAGAATCTTGATATTTACCATGCTAGTTAACAATAATATAGCCTTCCTACTGACGCGAATAACAAATTGGGCTGTTAATGCCATTTCCTAGAATTACATCCAAACTTTCGAAATCTGAAACGTGTAACTTTGTATCCACATTTTTTTAAACATTAAATCCTTTTGGTTTACAGACATGACTTACTTGCAGTGATAATATGTGATGTACCTATACTCTAAATGTTTACCAACTTTCAAGTTGATAACTTCATTGGCGTGCCTTCCACGTAATTTTCAAAGACGTGTATGCATAGTGTGGTAAATATGGCTGACAGTTTTCACACATCCATCAGCTGAGAGCTTGAAAGCGAAAGGGTTAATATTAGCTGACTGTTTTGCTTACCTTTCTCCACAGAAATATAATTTTAATGTGGACCATTTCAGATGAGTTGCAGTCGTAATTCATGAACCAAAAGTTAGATATGAATACGTTGCTGAGATAGTAGTTATATACAGTAAACAAACTATTTATTTTTAGATTCATACTCTGCTCATTTATGAAGTACTCTTGGTCAGAAATGAGCCTGTCCTTTGTAAGAAATGACCAGCTAAAATGTGAGAGATTTTTGTAGATCTTAAATTAGTAGTTTTGTATGATATTATATACTTTGCTTCGCATTTTAAAAATTAATACCACACTTGGTTTTTGAGTTCGCTTTGTTATGAGCCTGTTATTCGTAAGAGGTAATTCTTGTTTTCCGTGTGCTAAAATATGAGAGTTTTGCTCAAATTGCCAATAATTATTCTTTTAATTGCTTATCCTCACAGCTCGGCCTCACCCACGGTCTCTGCAAGTGATCATTCCTCTACCGTCGCAAGGACGCTGTCTGGGAACTGAACACAAGCTAGGATTTAAGAAGGAAGTCGGTCGTAGACTTGTTGAAAGGAACCGTCCTGGCTTTTGTCTGGGGGTGAAAATGAGAAACCACGAAACCTATTTTCAAGACGGCTGAGGTGGAATTATAACCCACGCTCTCCCGACCCTAACGAGGCACGAACTAGCACGTTAGCACTCTTGGCCACCGAGGCCGGTATAAATACATAATACTGTAATTAATTCTAATTTAAGTTTCAATGACATTGATCCCCTGATCAATGTAGGGAAATCATAAATCAATATTTAGATCAATTACGGTATTGTTTGACATATTGCAGCCATCTGAGTGCTTGTACAGAAGTAGATCGCCAGCGCAGGAAAGAAAACATGTACTAACCGTCTGCAATATATGATCGTTTAACTACACAGCCTAAGGGTGCAGTTCCGTGAGGTTACAAATCAGCGTCGGGAAGATGCTAGAATGTAACCCAGAGGAAGACATTTGCTGTCTGATTAGACGAAAGAAACTGAATACATCACGTATCCAAATTCCTTGCGCGAGTAATTGAGCTCTACCTCCGGAATGGGATTCATTTCTCGTTGCTGCAGGCACAGCTGCATAGAGTACGGGATAAAATATGGGTCTTCAGGGGCGGGGAAGGGAGAGCAAAGCAGATGGCTGTTCTTTTTGTTTCTCCTCGCACGTTATATCTTGCTCCATGTCTTCGCTGATCTTCTATGAAGATAACATTTGCTTCAAATGTGGGTCATGGCAAAAATAAAAATATCAGCACATTCAAACTGTATTTCTTGAGTTGGATTCTAAAAGAGATTTTGTATGTGTTTTTATGATTCTATCGTCTACGTATACTTGTACCAGATTTCCTAGGAATGTACGTCTGTATAATAAGTTTCATGCTTCACAAAGAGCAGATTTGAAACAAGTTTACGGGTAACTATATAATGTAGAAAATTACATGGTGTTGTATACTTGGCCGTAACCATCGAAATTCGTTATTTTTGTATCCAAGAGGTTTGAAATGGTTTTATATTCTTCTTTATATCCAAAAAATACGAAATCACAACCTCCACAAGCACTTGTTTATGGAGTTGAAATATCTCAAATTATCTCTCATATATATATCAGATCTGAGTATCTCAATGTGGAATCAGTATAACCAGACCACGTATCGTGAACCATTTCTCTGCCAGGCCATCATAATTGTCAAATTAATATGAATTTATGGCTTCGAAGCATCCACTTCTTACTTTGATTCCCTACCTTTTGCAACATTATGACTACTCAAAAGGGAGCAATTCCGTAAATTAATTTACATTATTTAAAATTTATACTGGCAGCCTCCGTGGCTTATGCGGCGTCACGCCGGCCTCTCACCGTTGGGTCCGTGGTTCAAATCCCGGTCACTCCATGTGAGATCTGTGCTGGACAGAACGGAGGTAGACAGGTTTTTCTCCGGATACTCCGGTTTTCCCTATCAAAACTGTAATTCCAGCAACACTCTCCACTATCATTTCATTTCATCTGTCATTCATTTAATCATTGCCTCTGATGAGTGCGACAGGCTTCGTAAGCCGGCACAGTACATATCCTCGCCGCTAGATGGGGGCTTCATTCATTCCATCTCTGACTCGGTCGGTCGACTGGAAGCAGGCTGTGGGTTTTCAATAATCTATGCTAGTATCTGACTGTGGCACATGAGTGACTATGGTAGTGTTTGCGAGATCAGGACCGAGTGTACTCTTACGATATCCTGACTTGGAAATGAGTAATGGTCATGATAAGGTCTTTGTAGCGTTGGTGGCTAATTTGCCTGCACGGGATGCAGGAATGTCAACAATGGTCACAATTTCAAGTGTTGCTCAACAATTGAAGATTTGTGATATACAGTATTATGGGACAAGCACAAAAACCAAAACAAATTCCGGGAGCCAACATATAGCCTATATACTGAAAGTGAGGATGTTGCATCTTTCTGAAAAAACTTGAACTACGAGTATTTTAGAGCAATTTTTCAAAAAACGCGTTTTATATTGTTGTATACGGTGATTCATGGCAAATTTACAACAAAAATGTGAATTTGAAAAGAAAGTGACGCGTGGCTCATTATACATTCTCTCTTTAGAACTATGACTGATCAAAAAGAACTATTCACTGAAGTCATTTCTGTTATTACCGACAGCAGTGGCTACGCTGGCTAAAGTGCAGCGTTAGGTCATGGGGCCAAGCTCTCTGCTGACTCAGTAGACGCATGGGTTCGAGCCCCACCGTAGGCCGTCCTTGAAATTGTTTTCTGTGGTTTCCCATTTTCAACACCAGCCAAATGCTGGGACGGTACCTTCTGATAGGCCACGGCCGCTTCCTTCCACATCCTTGCCCAAATTCAGTCATCTTCATCCATTCCATATCTCATTCCGACGCGCAGGTCGCCCACGGGCGTCGACTAGAAAGACCTGCACTCGGCCTCTCAGGAGATCACACGACAAAAAAAATTTTTTTGTTTCTTATGGCTAGCCCGGATTCCAATCCATCAGCTTTCTTGCATTCCAATAGAGTAGTGTGAGGTTTCCTGAAGTTCTAGCAGTCACATCAAGTTTGATGCAATGTAGCAGGTGCCCCTTATCCATTTTACTTCCAGGTTCGTGACAAATTGTGCATTCTTCAGATGTTGATCCGTTTTTTAGATATGAGCTGCAAGGCAGTCATGGCCAGTGTTAAGTCTGAATAAGGCTACAGCTTCTCTTCTTGGTGTTAATTTATATTGATCCCATTTAGCATCAATGTCCTTCCATAATTTGGTTTCTGCAGTTTCCATTGACATTTCTTTATACCTGTTTTTGATATTATTTTTCAAAATCCTTTTTGCTGACATAAAATTAGTCTGACTGACAGGTTGTTGTAGTATGGTTCTTTTTCTTTGCTAATCTGTCTGCCTCTTCATTACCTGCTATTCCAACATGAGAAGGGATCCACTGAAATGAGATCTATTTGTGGAGTCTTTGAAGGGTTTCTTATCATACAAAAAATGTATTTCATTTCTTTATTTTGAGGCTTATAATTTGACGAGACGGCTTGGATGGCTTCTTTTTGAATCTGTAATGATACCGCAATTTTGATAATCATTGTTTCTGCCTAATAACTGTTGTAGTGCATGTGATATTGCTTTTATCTCTGCATCAATGTTTGTTTTGTTTTGGCCTACTGGGATAAGGTGTATAAACACACCTAATTTCAACTTAACCTACCGGAATTTATCATAGTTAACGTAATGCAAATGAGTATTTTTGAAATCACTGATAAGTGCCTGAATGGCTATTTTCTAGTTGAATTTATGGTAAAAATTTCACGAATAATCTGTAATAGATGTTTGAAGAAATGCTTGAAATCCTTTTTATTCAATTGTGAGCATCTTACCTTGTTTTATTGTATTCATAAACATAGGATCTACGCTGAAATTCATTGTCAACTAAAGATTGACGATTTACGTTGCTAACCTAAACTTGTGCAAAGACTAACTTTCATACGGACATTGACGTGATTATAGGGTAAAGTATGGCAGTTTACGGGGACAACCTTTAGGTCAAATTCCCGTCAGCGAAGAAGAGAAAAGAACGGCCTATGACATAACATTATGGGTATGATTTGTCATCTAAATCACTAATGAATGAATTAATGAATAAGCCAGAAATGTTCCCGTGAAGACAAAGGTCCCGTTCTAAGGAGCAGACGGGGGGGGGGAAGGGGGGGGGGTCAGCTTTTGGGGTTGGTCTCACTTGGTGCGCTGCTCATTGTGAGCTGGTTGATTATGTCACTTTCGTAGTCTTATTCTACAGTTTTGTACTATAGATTAACGATTAAGTTTAACAGTCAGCCTCGTTGCGTAGTGTTTAGCATTATTGTCTGTGACCGCGGAGGCCCGGGTTTGATTCCCAGCTCTGCCAAGAAATTTAATTCTAGTGTGAAAGCTGGAACGATGTACACTCAGCCTCGTGATGTAAAACTGAGAAGAGGAGGGTTTGACTCCCACCTCAGCCATCATGGAAATGGTTTTCCTGGGATAGTTCCTAACGTAAGACCACGGTCGCCTCCATGCCAATACTATCTCCGATTTACAAATACACACACTAGTTTAACCATCACAATAGCACAGGGTTTCACACAAATTCTTCATACCCCCAAGTACACGGGGATACATGGCATGGTGTCACAAAGCTCTTAAAGAATCAACAACTCTTTGTGAACAAAAAAAAACGACGGTACATGTTATGATCAGTAATAAGTAAGAAGTGATAAAGAAGCACGGTGATTTCAGTTTGTAATAGGCCACTATGATTAGCTGATTTTAATCAGATTGTTACACGTTATAGCTCCAATACGAAAGATTGGCGAATGAGTGAAATAGTCGGAGTTATCTATCTGGAGTAAATTATTAGAAATGTTTAGTTTGATAGTGTTCTAACTGAAACTTCATTAAATCTAATGTAATATGCTCGCTTAATCTAAAGAAATAATTGCTTGTAACCTATTATGATCCATGGCTTCATGTTTCATATTTATTTCATGCTATAAAAAATACTGTATATTGATACAAGTCCCTAACTCCCAGATGAAAGCAGGCAAAACTGGATTGAGGGTTACAGAGGATTCCGTAGAGGTGGTCGTCCTGTTTTAACATCTGCGGAAAAATTCACCTACATTGGTTGAGATTGGGACTTGGAGCGTAGTGGCGAATGACATTTCTCTGATCCATAATAGAAGTGCGCTTTTCTTTTTAAACCAATGAGTAAATTAACGTTCAAGAGATAGTAACGGAGTTTTGTGGTGAATAATCTCATAATTTTACCGAGAGGCAAGGAAGCGCTAGTTCCTGAATTTAGATTGCGAAGTCTCAGCGGAAATTACCTTGACTACCCCCACGAAGCTCTGCGGTTTAAATGGGGAAATGACGTAAAACTGTCATAGAAAAATAATGCATCGTTGCTACTTCCAACAAGAAAAGAGAGCAGAAGTAATATATTAGCCCAACAATACATATTTTTTCCTTACAACTAGCAAACCTGGTAGTTATCAATTAGAAATAGTTTGTTAGGTTTATCATCGTGACTTCAAGAGAAGAACTAGGATTCTCTGGACCGAGAGTTTTGAAATACTTTACCCGTCAGGTCCTTTCCCCTCTAGCACATATGGAGATAAGCTCTCCGAAATTCTTGCTATGGGGTGTACCTGAACCCATGAAGGCCAACACCGATGAATGAAGAAAAGTGATCCATCTCACCTACCTGGATTATGTCATCAAACATATTCTGGCTGGTTTGTTGGTTCCTCAGTTTAGGGGCTGCGACAACGCGGTCATGTAGCCTCGTGGGTGTGTATAGAATCTGTCTGATAACCGGTGTTAATTGAGATGGCTGTATTAGGGTGTGTTGTCTGTATTTCAGGTAAGGACTGCAGGACGATCAATTTCAAGTAGTTCCTACTTTTTCTACCAAATGCTACCGCCAACGACACTTAACTGTTCTGGGCTAGTAGATGCCACCGCAACCGACACCTGACGGTAAACGTTGGAACTTAATAGAGTGTTAATCAAATCTAACCTACAAATTCAGCTTCACACAATTGTGGTTAGTGGAAGGTTTTTTACATGTCATAAATCTATGACATGGGCCCGCCGGCTCCCCAAGGAAGGCATACTGAGGGATATTTAACGCTCTTAAAATATTCGACAACTTTGGCCGGGTTTGAACCCGCGATCTTGGGCATAGAAGCACAGCATGCTACCAATTACGCCACCGAAACCACCTCAGACATATTCTACACGCTGGGATGACGTAACCACAATGTCCAAACAACCTATCGGGATGGTCTCGCCCTATTTGATAGCAAATAGCTAATGTAATACACTGCGGTTCAAAGTGTTCGGATGGTATATTTGGCTTCTTGTATGGTGGCTATACTCTGATTTACAAAAGATAAACGGTGAAAGCTGGAAGCCTCCGTGGCTTAGGCGGCAGCACGCCGGCCTCTCACCGCTGGGTCCGTGGTTCAAATCCCGGTCACTCCATGTGAGATCTGTGGTGGACAAAGCGGAGGCAGACAGGTTTTTCTCCGGGTACTCCGGTTTTCCCTGTCAAAATTTCATTCCAGCAACACTCTCCACTATCATTTCATTTCATCTGTCATTCATTTAATCATTGCCCCAGAGGAGTGCGTCAGGCCTCGGCAGCCGGCACGGTTCATATCCTCGCCGCTAGATGGGGGCTTCATTCATTCAATTCCTGACCCGGTCGGAGACTGGAAGCAGGCTGTGGATTTTCAAACGGTGAAAGCTGTCATCCGCTTGAATTCTGAGGTGAGGAGTGGAGACGAGAGGGGTAACGGTCTCCATGACAACAGCCAGCAGTGTTGCAATGTATGCAGACACAGCAGTGAGCACATGGCTTGACTCGGTGTTCTACTGTGGCTTCACTCATCACGGTCATTAGACTGCCAGGCAGGGGGGCTAACTTCCCCAGTATTTGGGTCTTCCTGCAAGCCTTTTGGAATGATCTGCCTCAGTGGCAACGCCGCATTTCCCCACATGCTAGCTTTGACAGCTGTCACCGTTCATTATTGGTAAATCAGAGTATAGACTAACACATTCCATAACCTCCCCAACTTCATGACGTAATATCTCCTTATCCCTTACAGCCTGACTTGTTGCTTGCTATGCCATAGCGAAATAATCATGCAGTAGTGACGTCAACGGTCAATACACGCATAATCGCGTGTAAACCTTCAAATAATCATTTTTATTAGCAAATAAAGGAAAGAGCGGAGGGAACGTCATAATTTCATCCCTCCTGAAGCGAGGCTAGTTGGGATCTGCAAGTCACAGAGGCACTTATTCTGTTGAGAATCAGATAATTATTTCCTGGAATTAAACGAAAATATTAAGTTTGATTAATTAAAAATTAAACTAATGTTCCCTTATAATATACTCAAGATCTCGGGACCAAATTACTCAGTTCCCTACCTGACCCAGTACCACCTTTACAGCTTGCATCCCAAACAGTTCCGTATCAGTCAGCAGTAAGAAATCTGGGAGTTATTTTTAACTCTCGATTATCGTGGCAGGATCACACAAACATGATTCTGAAAAGGGTTGCATCGTCATTATATCAAATTAGGCGAACTTGCTTCTATTTGCCTCAAAATGTACGAAAGATACTGATACAGAGTTTGATATTACCAATATTTGACTATGGATCTATAATTTACCATGATATGGGAGAGGTCCTCAATACAAAATTGCAAAGAATGCAAAATGCTTGCTTGCGGTTTGTTCTCAATGTACCAAGAGAGTCTCATATAACTCCATTTTACGTCCAGATTGGATGGCTTAAGTTAAAGGAACGAAGACAGTATGCCATGGCTCTGACTGTGATAAAAATTCTAAAATTCAAAATTCCGTCTTATATTTACTGCACACTAACTCCCATGCAATCAGTGCATAACCGTGCGAATAGACACACTGCACAGATGCTCCAGATACCTAATCACAGAACCGAAAAATGCAAAGGTTCATTCCGTATTTCAGCTAGTATTCTCTGGAATAAATATAAATTGCACCAGTATTCAGGACTTCCTATCAGAGCGATAAAACACTCCCTTCATTGTAATCTATCAGCTATACAATTATCATGTTCAAGGTGAACGGATGTATTAACAAGAACTTCTATTGTCAACTGTATGTATAGGTTAAGTTTTTTCTTTCTTCATTTATTCTATTGTATTTAACCGCCCTCTGAATGAAGAGAGCTGCATAAAGAGGCTTTGTAGCCTCAGTGGCCTGTATAAGAGAAACAATAAATTCAATTCAAATCTTAACATCGACTATTCCACTCAATTTGACCACTTTCCTTCCTCAACTGCTTGGTCATAATTACAAAGCGTGTTTCGTTAAATGAAACTAAATTACAATTCCTCCAGAAGAAAGCTCAGAATCGCTCAACGGGAGGCATAGGCTAATTTCTTTCAGTGCCTGAGGAGAACCGTTGTGTATGCTGTCAGGAAAATGTCTGAAGTATGTTTGATGTAGTGTAGACGAATACGTGGAATCTTCTTATTCGTTGTTACACATAAATCATTTAAGTTGTTGGTTACGTTGTAGTATAATGTTAGCAATAATAAATGAGTTCAAATACTAAGTTTCTCCATACACACTCAGTGAGATGGTGTTGGACAGAGAATCCAGGTTATCATGCCCTTGTAACTTTCAGAGGAAACTTGAAAGAGTTTGACTCTTTGACGATTGTGGGCTAAGGAAAGAAAAGAGTCATAAAAGGAAGGAAAATGAAAGATTCTGTAGGCTTCGATACAGATACAGCCGCAAGAGAACAATATACTCTAGTTTCTCAAGCAATCAGGGACATGGTGACGGACTGTAGAAGAGGAAGGTCAACAACAAGGCATGAGCTGAAGAGCGATCAAAGCTGTGGATAAGAACAGAACGAGTTAGCGCTTCTTTGTTGCAGCCCTATGCCCCCCATAAGTAAAGCTCTGCGCGGATAAACAAAACGTTCTCCCCACATCCACACGTTAGTTACCTGAATCCACTGACATTACAATATTAAGTCTAATTTATTAGATAAAGAATAAAGTCTCGAAGCAACACATTTAGACATTTGAGGAGAAATTCGTTTCCCTAGACTATGTGTGAATCGCAAGACAATGTTGACTGAGTTTTGTCCCTCTGAGTAACGGCAAGTTATACAGCGGGTGGCTAATTCTTACTTAGGTCGTCGCATATAACCACGCAGGCAAGTGCAGGACATAAGCCAAGTAAGGTTGGAGGAGAAAGAGAAGGGGATGTGTTTGGTATGCAAGCAACGCCTGGATAATAACCATACCCTGTTATATATATGTTTTGCATATGTCAACACTACTTGAGGGTATTTACATGACTGCCTTCACTCACTTCTCTATTATTCTCCTACAATCCAAGCGAAACGTGAAAGACGCAGAAATTAGCAAAAACTTCGTTTTTAAAGTTCTACATTGTTTTCCAAAAACTATCTGCAAATTTACTCTAAACGTTATCCACAACGTATGCACTATCCGCACAGCCATGCAAACTATGTCCGCATGGCGAAATATTTTGGGGATATCCGCGGGTTTTATTAACCAATAAAGATAAGAGTGGGGGATGCGCCATCATTTCACCCCCATAAGGAGTTGAAGGACATAAGTCAAGTAATTCAAGCAAGGTTGGATGTGAAAGAGAAAGCGAGGTGTTTGGTGTAAATTACTGCAAGCAACACCTGGATAATAACCATACCCTACACATTTTCAGACCGATTATGAACCTTTAAAAATATTCTTAGAAATATTTTTCTTTCGCGAAAATGTTCTTGTAAATCTAAAGGCCGGAAAATACGTGGTATTAACGACATTCAACTCAATTCTAGTCTTCATGCTAGACTTCAATTCTTTTGCTAGATGTTCAGTGCTAATATTTATAAATGATAGAAACTGTAGGCTACTCCACACAATTATAAATGATAGAGACTGTACTCCACACACCAATCTCTACAGCCATGCGTGTTAATACATGTTATATGTCAGTAGCCTACTTCATGCCAAAGCTAGGTGGTCGAATGAATACCCCTTTGTCTAACCTTAACCACACTGAGTGTACTTTTCTCTAAGTTTTCTTTACATTTTCGGAAAATACTGATAAGGTAGTCTAATTATGTCAAGTTACTGAGAATGCTTCCTCAGATCTAGCTCATCGTGAATACCTGCTAACACACTGAAACATATATCACAATTACACACGACGAGTACCTGAGGATTTTGACAATAATAATAACTATTACAATCATTCGATTAGCTGCTGAGAATTGCTATCAACAAGCACATAGCACACTTGAAAATTATTTTACTTCAGTCTGAAAGTATGAAAAGACCAAGTCGGTGCACGAGATTGCTAAAAACATTTGTGAGTGAACATAACGGAGATATAGTGAAAGTATTGAACACACAATCTGACAAAAGTAGCTACTTCATGCAGAATTAAAAACTCGAACAAAGTTTAACGTAAGTAAAAAGTACTACGCTAATTAATACAAATTATGAAACATCTATTCAATTGTACTTGTTTCGATATTCATTGATATCTTCTTCAGCGTTAAACATTACTAAAATAAAATAAAATGGATATCCTTACAATAATTTAATTACATAGAAGTTGGTATGGTGTTTGAAGCCATTTTTCAGTTTTGCCTTTGTAAACAAACATTGGATGCTTTTCAGTCGGTCAACACGGATCTTATGGATAAGATGATGATCGCTTGGCGATCGACACTGGTCATCCAAGTGTATTCATTAATCTCATGTAATTTATTTCAGGATTAGGGAATAAGCCATGTCATTTGGGTACAATTGTGTTGACCTTTGATTACATAAAAGTTCCAAATACTTAAATATTGTTTTTCAAAACCACTTTGCGATGGATGGTGGAGAAATTGTAAACATTGACAGAGAGAATTGAGTTATTTACCTTTGACATCTGCAAAATGCAAAGCCATATTTGCGGACTTATTCTCGTTGTAGTTGATCGGATAAAAGTAAAAAAAAAAAAACTTCGTAAGAACTTCATCATTCCGTGTTGTTATATGAATGATTCCTTGTATTACATACTTCACACAAACTAATGCTATGCTATCTTGTGTCAGGCAGGTTATATTTGCATCGGAGTTGAAATGAATGGAATTGTTAAAACATGTGATTCTCAAGATACAACTAACGTTTGAATTCAATGGATAAGAAATAAAGAAGGTACCTTCTTCGTATCACTTGACAATCTAAAATTAATTTAAGGAAGGCTAGAGCTGGAAGTAACACGGAAATATGTAAAGTGTTAAGTAAGCGTTACCAACAGGAACATAGTAAATTAGATCGAGAATTCTATAATACGAAGACATGAATTAATTTACTCAAATAGCATCGCTAGAGACTCGGAGAAGTCTTCCTTTGATGAGAGGAATACAGTGGTTTGAATTCACAAGCTCGAGAACAGGAACAACAGTAGAATTGTCGAGGCATTTCTCGGATACGCCTAGCAAACAAAGCATTCACAGATATTGTGATAAAGGAACTACTAGTGGTGGCAGGTAACAAATGGAGTGGGAATCAGTGCGGTGTCACAGTAAACTGTATATTCAGATTTCTGGTCATTGAGAGACAGTTTGATAGGCATAACTAAATAGTGTGTATTGCGAAAGAAAAACGCTGACAGCTGTCATCCGCTCGTAAAGTGTGGTGTGTAACGGAGGTCAGCGGGGTAACAGTTTCCATGACAACATCGAGCACTTTTCTCACTCACTGTCTGTAATATTCCGTGTGCGTATTGAAGTGTATTCACTTATTCTTTCACGGATAGATCATCCGTTAGGTAATAGCAAAAACTGCATAAACATCAGTTCAGCTGTTCTAATGTGACACGTACATCAACAGACGTCACAATAGCAACGTAGCATTCCCCCACGTGCTGGTTTCCACTGCTGCCACCGTTCTTCTTCCATAATACAGACCACAGTGATGGTTTGCTAAGTAGATATGTGGTGGATCTCTATGGTATACAATTGGAAATAATTATGTTGGCCTTAATGCTAACGCTAAGTTTTATTACAGGACAGGCCAGGCTGTACAATAGTGTAAGTCAGTGTGCTACTCGCGTGCGAGGTGTTAGTGTCTTATTCAGCATTGTTCATTTTGACTCAGCACCACTCCAACGTATGGTCTTAGCTGATTGGCACGCTCCTATCTGGGAATTCCTACAACAGAGCCTCACAACCAATATAGAAGGAGAAGAGTAAAGCTTCTTGAAAGAGTATGGCACTCATTCGAAACCTTTAAGAACATTCAACAGTTGAGAAGACATACGCAGTCCATACGCATACAATTCTAAAGTAACTAAGACGAATTCATTTCTCCTGTGCTTTAGATTCGATAAATTGATTCGTTAAAGGGGGGACGTATGCAAAATTGCACTTCAGTAAATTAATTGATGTAACTCCCAGACTTTTGAAGATAATGTTGTAGAATTTAATATACTTGGTTAGCTGGGTTTTGGGCATATGTGTATTAATTTTTGTGATGATTACTTAAATCGTTTTTATTCTAGAAATATATGCATTTTCTGAAACATCTACCCTTAAAATGTACCTTTTCTAGAAAACCATCTAATTCTGTGTTACTAAATTTAGCACATAACATCTTCAGAATAGCTTAAAGATATCTGTGGAAGAAAATTTGATATCTTATTTACTTTATTTTTTAGAGCACTTCAGATTTGACAGACAACATTTTGAAAAAATTTAGCGACTTGTTACCCCATAAAATCCGAAATATTTTCTTTACAAAAAAAGTGTTCCAGGAAGTTATTTATAATACCGGTTTATAGCAGCATACTAAGTTTCATCACTGTATCTTGAAAAATATAGGAGGAAAGGTACAATAAACTGACAAAAATGTAAGTCGCGGACAACTTGAATCAAAGATTTGAGATTGTTTTACTACAGACGTGTGCAAATTATTAGAATAATGCATGCATTTTGTGTTTTTTCAAATTACACAGTGATGCCTTGTTTTTGTTACACACATAACATACGACAAAACAGCCCGACAACCAAAGGTACTCCTTCCACCCCGTCAACATCCACGCGTACCAACTACCGTTTATTTTACGTGGTCCCTCCCCATCGAGTTACCACAGACTTCTGGAGTACCTTTGGCTCAAGCCTCAAAGACATTACCGACCTACGGTCGTGCAAGTATACTTGCGCATTGCAATACATACCCATGGCCAGGAGGAGTTTGCAGTAATGTTTGGTCTTCGAGAGTTAGAAGCTTAGCGTAGGAATCGCTAAAGATCGTATATATATTCCATTATGGCATTGCACATCACATACGAGTGTTATGGTTTTGGCACCAACTAAAAATTATTGGTAAATCTAAGACACTAAACGCCAATTGAATATTGAAGCTTGAAATTTTGTATACCAAAGGCATTGATGAAAAATGAAATGATGTACATTTAATTATTGTATGGCACTTAGGATGCGAATTGGATTATGAAACTTGTGGAAAGTATAGTCAATGAGTTGTACAAATTGATAAAAAAAATCGAAAAATGACATTTTCTGACATTTTCATGTACGTCCCCCCTTAACAGCTTAGTTGTTTGTTCATTTGTAGACCCGGAGTCTGTGTGAATTGATTGATTTATTGTCGTCTCATCTTTCATGCTATTCTTGTTGAAGTGTATGGAAGAACGAAATTGGCAAGTGGCCGTGCTGTGGCATCGAAGCTGCTAGTTATCCTCCCCAGGATATATTTCCATTCATTTCAATGAGTTTTCGATCTATAAAATTATCATTATGGCCATCAATTTCCAGTGGCTTTTGTTCTTTACATTTTGTGAATTAAACCAAATGTTTGAATAAAGAGTGTTAAATGAATTGTTGCCTCTTTCAAATATCTTTACTTCCTAGTGTTTTACAAATCTTTTAGCCTAGTTCCCTTCCGGACATGCCCTAGTTAGTTTTCTGGCAAACCTACCTGTTAGTGAACCCATAAAAACAGGAAATACCGCCTCATTGCGTTATGGCTAGCATTCTTGGCTGTCACCGTGGTGGCCCGGGTTCAATTCCCGGTTCTGCCTAGAAATGTAATTCTGGTCTGAGGGCTGGAACGGGGTACACTCAGCCTCGTGACGCAAAACTGAGAAAAGCCAACCTTCTTGCAAGTGGTTATGCGTAGTTTCCTCCTTCTACTCCAGACAAATGTCGGGATGGTACCTAACTCAAGGCCAGGGCCGCTTCCAGCCATAATCTTACCTCAATTACAAATACACATACTAGTACAGATATCACAGTGACACAGGTTACTAGACAAATTCTAAACACACCTAAGTACCGTGACCCTAGAAAATCAATAACAACAACAAACGGGGTAACAAACAGTCAAAATTTAGCTATAAACTATCTTATGTCCGAAGCCATTCAGTTCGTTAAATAAGTTATTCATGCCTTCATTTGTAGTACCAAAGTCTGCCTCCCTCTGCACGTTATCAGCATCTAGTGCTTAACAAAAAGAAAGCCGAAAATTCAAAAGACAATTTATAACATCTCTTTCTCAAATAATATTATGTTCAAATTTATGCTAGGCCTTGACTAGCAGAATCACATTTAAGTTGGTAGACATGGAGTGTTTCTTTACGGCTCAGGGCACTGTGGGTTGTTAGCTGCAAGCTCTCTGGGGCGTACTTCACTACCCTCACCGGCCCCACCACCCTCCTGAGCTATATTTACAATCCGCATAATTTATGTAGTGTCTTCTTTCTATTCACAGGAGCCTCTGTATCAACAACGACTAATTTCGGGTATTTCCGGGACATATTCCTGTAAGTATGCATTCAGCATTACAATATGATACAAATTCAACATGATTGGACATGTAGAATCAAAAGGGACTCGTAGAACAATTTGGTGAATTTTTGATTGTAGTATGTTTTGTATGATTTTGTTGTACTTGGACCACGACTGCAATGGCGTTGTAGATTTGAGCTGTTACATTTCCGATGAGATGAATGCATAGCTGCTTAAGTGCTGACCTTCAAAAGATAAGATTGTGGGGTCGTTTGATGGTATTTGAGAGCTTTAAGACTTTGTTGATATAATTAAGGACACATGTAACAGCTCCTCCAGGGGAACATTTCATTCTCTTTGACATCTCGAAAACGATAGCATTTATAAAGGACCGTAAACGCATGGATATTTTATTGTTAATAATATATTGAATGAACTGCACTTTCATGGCCGCTTAAACTCCAAGTGTGGTTTTCGTAAAACATTTCGTGTTGTGTACATGATGTAATAATTATAAAAAATTACGAGCCTTACAGTAGTCGCATATGATATGTAACATCTGACATAGAAGAAACCTCACGTGAAATTGTTGATACACTGGTATTTTATAGTATTATTGGCACACATATTAATCTATTGTAAAAGGGAGTGTTTTACAGATATTGTAGTTTATAATACGGAACTCATTTTATTAGATGATTTGTAGCTTCCACCAGCACTAGCCTAAATAAAGAATACGATATGAATCAACTAGATTAATAGACGTGACACCGCTCATAACCTTAAATTCCTTATAAACAGGTCCTCTTGATTCACAGACCGACACGTAATTTCATATGGATTCTGTTAAAATCAGTCATATTGATATGAAAAATATCGTTTAAAATGATAATCTGGTAGCAAAAATATCCACCCCGCCCAGGATACGAACCCAAGATATCTAGATTCACAGTCATACACAATAACCCCACGGCTATTTTGACTACGCAAATATTGTGCACAAGATGGTGACTTATTTCCACGTTCCAATAATACTGCATTACGGAATTAAGTTTCATTTATATTTTGCTTGTTTCGATAATGTTCCTGAGTGACACTGAGTTTAAAATGCCTTACGTCAATGCAATGCCGTTTACTTACAATGTTTGATATTAAGGCATTTTACAATTTAAATACTGATACGAAGAAGAAGGAAGGAAGCTTGTAGTTTAACGTGACCGTTAATCTCGCGATCATAAGCCACGGGACCTCCGTTTTACGTGGAATCCGAACCACAGGACATGGCATTTCACATCGAAAATCTCACATGCATTGACCGGGACTGATACGAAGACTTCGAACATGTACCATGTCATTTGTTTAAATCACTTGACACCAGAGTTCGCATGAGCTTTTTCCGTTCAGTATGTCATATACATTCCACATGGCCGAGAGTGCGTCTTGGTATCAATTTTCGACACCGCGCGCTGATTGTTTCTCTTACCAGTGCCAGCTGGATCGATCGATCGATTTGGCAGTGCGTCTTATACTTCCGTTCGATCCACCACTGCCAGCTAGGGCAAACTTCCATTCGATCGATCAAGCGGGCAGTGCATACTTCCGTTGTCCACCACTGCCAGCTAGTACTCTTCCGTTTGCGATCGAGCGGGCAGTGCGTACTTCCGTTGTCCACCACTGCCAGCTAGTACACTTCCGTTTGATCGATCGAGCGGGCAGTGCATACTTCCGTTTGATCCACCACTGCCAGCTCGATCGTTCCGATCCACTTCCGTCCCAAATTTTCAAAATCACTCCCACAAAACTATCCAGCAACCGAGCGGAAAGATGTTACACATCAATAATTATCAACATGTTTGCTATTCAGCTAAACTGTCTGGCGCGACCAAGACACGCTTTTCAGATCTTAGAACAGAGGTAGTCAGATGGGCGCCCGTTTACCCTAGCCCAGTGCAGCCGGGCAGGCGTGACGTAAATACAGGTGGCTTACCAGTATGCATACGTCACAGTGAAGAGAGTGGCCTATCGTATATCTTATAGGCTTTAAAATTGATGGGTATATGAAATTATAATATAACTCTAACGCTAGTCGCTACAACGTGTGATAATTGAGGTTGTTGATGAATATTAGAGTTTTTTTTTACATTTTTTATTTCTATTCGTTCAGCACAGGTCAAGTGGGCAAACGCTAACTATTTGGTTTTCTACACTTTTGTAGATTGTTTTGAGGCTTGTTTCATAGTAATATTCATTTGACTTGAAATGCCAAAACACATTCAGATAAAATTAACTTAAAACAAGTAATATTATAGAAAGTTTTCCAGGGGACGTGGTGGCACAGCGGTCAAGCCGTTGGCCTCTCACTAAGGTGGAACGGATTCGATTCCTGGTTAATGCATGTGAGATTTTCGAAGTAAAATGCCATGTCCTGTGGTTCGGACGGTCCCGTAAGACTAAAAAACAAGGAGAAAAAACGTAAAGCTTTCCAGTCGGTCAATAAAAATTGCGTCCAGTTACATTAGGCGGGGAGACAAGTATTTAAACATCCTAACCTGAATGGTATATGACATAAAATATTTATCACAAAGTAACATGGTTTTATGTACAAAATGTGAGGGTGGGGGAGTACTTAACTGGTGACATATTTCGATCGTTACGCGATCATTGTCAGATCCTGTTCACTTAGGCTTAGTTAAGGTAGTTTGTTTATGTGTTACACTTATACACAAACTAGCAGAAGTACCCATTCTTCGGTCTACGGTATTAATAACCAGACGTAATCAATTGAGCTACTGTTGCAATGGTTAGAGACTTGGAACCTGTTTCTCGACAAAGAAAAGTGATTAGTTAAAATATGCTCTGAAACTAAATTTACCTAACGTGTACTTCCGGACGTGAAAAAAAAATTTAAACCTCGTAGACGAAACGCAATACACGTCAAATAAAACTGACCTTCACTGTTGTGTCAAGTCCCTATCCAAAGGAAGACCCCTTTAATAACTTATAAAGGCTTGTGGTGCATGAACATTCAGGTTTTTTAGACTCCAATGGCCCAAATTCCTAAAAGAAAAAAAGAAAAAAACTACTGTATTTCAATTCAGGAATTTTTGAAAATAATGTTTCTGTTTGGAGATATAATAGACCTTCTGTACGACATAACGCACATTTAAGTCGTGTGAAAAAATCTAGGGTACCCCTTGACCCCCTTAAACGCAGTGATGAATTTTACAGTTTTAGTTGATTCCGTAATAACCTTATAGCCACTTGCAAACATTCACAGAAATTTAATAAATGGAGTGGCTTTACTTCTTGCAGAAATAGATGGAAATACGGATGTCACCTTTTGAGATATTGTTGTCATGGTTACTGGCTTGCATTCCTTCATTAGTTTATTAAATGAAATTAGTTTTCTGGGAATATCTCAGAAACTGTTGGTTTTAGAGCCTTAAAATGTACTTTTCGGGGACCCTTTACTGCTATTTAGGGGCACCGAGTTTTGTTTCTGACACCAAGGGGCTGAAAATAAGCTTTGTCTCGTCGTTGTAGGCCGTAGTATAATAATAATAATTATAATAATAATATGAAAATATAGGGATAGGGATATAATAGACCTTCCATACCACACCCGCACGTGTAAATCGCGTGAAAAAATCTAGAGTACACCTTGACCCCCTTAAGCGCATTATATGACATTGATGAATTTTACAGCTTTATTTGGTTCCGTTATAACCTTATAGCCGTTTGTAAACTATCTCAGTAATGTAATAAATGGAATTGTATTGCGTCTTACAGCAATAGATGGACCTGTGAGATTCCGTTGCCATGGTAACCGGCTTGCATTCTTTCGTTATTGTATTAAATGAAATTAGTTTTCTGGAAATATCTCAAAAACTGTTGGTTTTAGGGCTTTAAAATGTGGTTTTCAGGGGCCCCCGAGTTTCATTTCTCACATTGAGGGGCTGAAAATGAGCTTTGTCTCGCCCGTCTACGCCTATTTCAGCAAGTGTTTTAAGGGGGTAGGCCCCCTTTTATTGGAGCTACAGAGAAGAATTACATCAATGATTAGTGTCCTGCCTCTGAAGGATACCTGTACCAAATTTTACGTTGATCTACCCAGCCGTTCTCGAGTTATAAGGGAACATACTTGTCCACAGACAAACAGACAGACAGACAGACATACATACAGACAGACAGACAAAAAATTTATTTTCGCGCGCATCCGTCATAAAACAGTCTGAAATGCGTAAATAACGCAAATTTCCGTAGAAATTCAGAAAAAACAGACAAACTTTCATTCTTATATATAGAGAGAAGACATATCATTAGTTTATATAAGTTTGTAAAAACTTGTCTAACGTATCAATCTTATTTACAGATATTATTTCTCAGTCGGTTTTCTTTTCTCAGTATTATTAAAAGAGCCTTTGTGGATTAGTTTGTAGGAGAGATGGTGGGCGCTTACGAGTGGTCCTGTGAATTTTCAGCCAAGCAGCCTTGATGATATTAATATAAAATGTTCTGTTTAAGGGGTCTTAACGCTGCAGTTATTCTAACAGCTGTATTATCCGTACTTTTAATGATTCTGTCGATCTTATGGGGTTTGGTGTTTATGACAATTTTTTTCGTTTAATGATTGACATTGTGGGATCTATCAGTGTCTTAAAGACTTAATTTGGCTTGTAGATTTGAACTTTGAGATGTGATAATGCTCGATTGTCGGGTAAAACATGTCATCTGATAGTTTTCTCCCTCTTATTTATATATGAATTGCAGCCGCATGGCCATAGCTGTTTTTATTTTATTTTATTGAACGCCTGAGTTCAATTTCAAGTAGTTCCAACTTTGGCTACCAGAAGCTACTGTCACTAATACCCAGCGGTGAACGTTGGAACTTGATAGAGCGTTTCTAAATAGCCAAATATAACCTACACTTTTTGCTACATACTACCTATTGCAGTTATAGGTTCTTTTACGTGCCATAAATCTATGACGTGGGCCCACCGGCTTTACTTCCCCTCAGAAGGAAGGCATACTGAAATAACTTTATGCTCTTAAAAATCCCACGACTTCAGCTGGATTTGAACCTGCGATCTTGGGCATAGCAGTTCAGCGTGCTACCGATACGCCACCTCTTCTGTAAGCCGTAAAAAATGTTCACATGTAATTTCACAGGTTATTTTTACCCAGAAATTGGGATTGTATTGAATCGACTGACAAGAGTTGCAAGATCAATTTATGGACGAATTATCATGGGTACATTAGAGGATGTTAGTTGTCGATTCATTTTATGAGCTGAGGACATTTTGTTCATCAGACCCTGTACTCGGTTATATGATGAATTCTTCTGAAGGTCGACTTTTCATGGGTGACTGTGGTAGTGTGTGAAATTATGAATATTTGCGTCTAGGGTTGGTGTAGGCACCCCAGGAATTTAAATAAGGTGCTATTCCACGATTTTCCTTGAAAGTTGGCACAAATCCTGTGAACAAATCTTTCAGGATGGCCTCAGTAAGCACCGGGGTTTAAACTATTGATCTTAAGAATTCCTGCTCCGCCTTGTGGCTGAACGCACATGGCTACACTGCGGGATTTGAGGATAGCATGCAAAATTCAAGTGAAGGATTTGAACATGAGACCACCCATACAACTACCCGCAGTCTGGGTGGTTGCATTAACCTATTCTTCTCGAATGGTCCAGTCACGATGGTAGCGCATTTTACATTTCATAAGCAGAATGGCTGTGAATGGTGCACGTATTTTTCCTCAAGAGGAATTGTACACCTTCAGGCTTATCTTATTTGTATCATCGTCTTGAATTGGCCCCGTTACATTTCGCAAGATCACTCCGCGTGCTATGATTTCCAGATCTCATCTATTGCTGCCTCTGCATGATTGACCAGCACGCAATGGAGCGATTGTTTAGTATAGAGCGCCTGCAAACATCCGATCAGACAAGCCAACATTGCATCCGTAAAGTGTGAGTTGCCTAAGACCACGGCGTTTAAATAAATTGCTGGTAAAGGATGATAGAATGATAGAAGCGATAACATGCACGAAAAATATAATAAATACGTTCTTATCACGAAAATAAGCACCTTATTTTGGAAGAATTCGAATAAAATAGTTCACATTCTCATCCAATGAAGGTAATTTTTCTTCTGACACAAATATCACAGCACCAAGAACGTAGCCATCGTAGGGCTTTACGTGACCTTCCGGTGGGTGCTCCTAGGAAACTCTCACAAACGGGCGCGTAGCAATACTGAAGCGGCCTCTAGTAAATCGAATTTACCACCCCTAATCTTCCCCGCCTTTGACGGGAATGGAAGAAAACATTCATCATCCTCGTCATTGACTTCAATAAAAATAGGGGCGTGATGATGGTGTAGTGGTCAAGCTGTTGGCCTCCCACCAAGGTTGACCGGGTTCGATTCCCAGTCAATGCATATGAGATTTTCGAAGTGAAATGCCATGTTCTGTGGTTCGGATTCCGTGTAAAAAGGAGGTTCCGTAAGATCTGAAGATTAATGGTCACGTAAAACTGCAATCTTCCTTCCTTCCTTCAAATAAAATAACTATAAATGCTCAGAACATTTTAAGGGTCATCAACAGACTCTATTTGAACTGCTTGGTCTTCTGAAACTTCTGAACAGCTATCATGCTCATTTACTATCACAAACTATACTTTGCCATTAACATCCGAGCCAGCAATGTCCTTTTCAATGTCGAGTGCCCCTTGAACATATTACTGCTATTAGCCTACTTTCGATTTTTACAAAAAATGAAAGTAGACTTATGAGATCAACACAGGGCGAAAAAAGTGTGTCTGTCTGTGTGTGTGTATGTGTGTGTGTGAGTCTGTGTGTGTGTGTGTATGTGTGTGTGTGAGTCTGTGTGTGTGTGTGTCTGTGTGTGTGTGAGTGTGTGTACTCTGAATGTCTGTCCCCCCCTATCAATTCGAACACGGTGAATGCGAATTGAACGAAATTTGGTACAAAGGTAGCACTAGCAAAGGACACCTCAGAGTCATGTTTTATATCGCCGCCATCTTTACTAAAACTGAATGGCGGCCACTCAAACGTTCAAAACGTAAAATCAAATAACGACTAACCAAATCATCCGATCTCTACCAAATTTGGTAACAACATACCTTCGTATAGGATGCGTCTTGTGACCAAACTACAAGGTCGTCCGCCATATCATTTCAGGATGGCGGCCGTGCGAATTATGCAAACTTTATAATCCATATCATGGGACCCACCAGTTCCGATTATCGAGCCGAGAATCGTTTTAACTGTTCTAAAGGAAGAGGCACGTTCGAAATTAAAAGTTTATTTTGTAATACTATAGTGCAGACGTGATTTTAAAAAGCTGAGCTGATTCAGCAATAAGACAAGATTGCAGCGGATATCTTGTGCCTGACTTATATTTCACTAATTTGAGTATTGAATGCAATATAGCGTACTGATACAAAATAAATAAACTTTGTATGAAATGCTTTATATATAAATAATATACTCCAGTGATGAAATCGTTTAGTATAAATCATTATTTGCTAACAAGTTCTATGTAAGTCATTTTATATATAACGATATTCGTTGACACAATTAGCTCAGTGGTAGAGCGTTAGCCTATCGCTCAACTGCCTATGGATCAAACCCGATCAGAGCTAGATTTTTTGCTTGAAATGTTATATGTTTATTGTTTTGTAATGACTCAGATGTTTTAAAATTAAGCGTTATATTGTGCATATTATGGTGTAAAATATATATTTAATTAAAATATAATTCGCCAGCAGATTTAATCGAGACATCTAGCTGCCAAAAAGGTAAATGCAGATTTTATTGAAAAGTTTCTTCTTCTGGCCGCTAGAATGCACTCGCTCTGTTAGGATTATATTGTTCGATATTTCACCACTAGAAGTCACGACTAGTCTACGTGGGGCTCCATTGATTAATATACCATTGGCATTCTATGCGCATCGAATTTGAAGAATGACAAGATGATACTACGATACATTTTTACTTTTTATTTTAAAGGGTTTGTAGTAGCCTATTTTGCGTTACTTGAAAATGTTATTTGAAGTAAGGAACAAAACAATTTCACATAGTAACTGAGTTCAAGCCGTTGGTGTTAGTTCAGGTATTAATTACTACTTTTATTTCAGGCAAATAGCAATCGAAAATATCCACATAGTTTGTATACACACGTCTCTGTAGGGTCATGGAAAGATTTGTTAATTCAATTAGGGTTTTCGATTCCCGGTCAATGCATGTGAGATTTTTGAAGTGAAATGCCATGTCCTGTGGTTCGGATTCCACGTAAAAAGGAGGTCCCGTGGCTCATAATCACAAGATTCACGGCCACGTAAAACTACGATCTTCCTTCCTTTTTTTTCAATTAGGGTTGTGAAAGCCCTGCACAACCAGACGTGTAAAGACATGCCTCAACTCAAAGTTGGATGTTGCCCACGGCAGGTCGTATATGTAATAATAATAATAATAATAATAATAATAATAATAATATATATATATATATATATATATATATTTTTTTTAGGGCAAGAAATGCATTTACGCACAGAGTGTCGGGCTCCTGCTGCTGAGTAGCAGACTACCGACTAAAACTTCCCCTTTACTTCTGAACACTAGCCTGGAACCGTTTAGCACATTAAAACAATAATAATAATAATAATAATAATAATAATAATAATAATAATAATAATAATAATAATAATTTTATTGGTTTTACATCCCTTTTAACTACTGCTGCTTTTAGAGACACCGGGGTGCCGGAAATTTGGCCCGAAGGGGATCTTTAACGTGCCAGTAAATGTACTGACACGGCTCCCTCGCATTTGTGCACCCTCAAATGCCACCTGACTGTGCCAGGATACGAACCTGCATCCTAGGGCCCAGCAAGCGAGAACGTTACCGCCGAGCCACGCAGCCAGTCCGGTCGATTATGTCTCCAGATCCATAACATTCTTGAGATACTTCTTATCTTTCTTTCTTCAATGATGGTAGCAGTTTTTATCTAGATTGTGGCGTTTGGTAGAGGTAAATCGTTTCTATGGCCTTCAACAAAGAATAGTTCTATTATACTCTTTGATAATAACAACGAGTTATAACTATACTCATACATTTAGGAGAAAGTAGGCTATATGTTCTTTACTGAACATCTTGTTTTTCCTCATCATCTTCTCCTTCCAACTGGTTAAGAACTCACCTGACCTCCTTATCAGAATAATACAGTTTCACAATCGGAAATACAATATATAACCAGTGTATCCAACTGTGAATGTGGAAGTTCGCTGACTCCTTCTACTCTAATTCATCACAAGTTAACTGAAATGGCAGAATTCAGTGCTGCCACGTGTCCGCCGAAAAGTTAACAACCAGATGTCTAATGTAGTGTTGAGAGATTTACCCCGTTGTACTCAACATATATTTTAATAATTTTACTGTGATCCAGAACAATTATAATTCAGTTACAGAATCCCCAATGTAACGAGTGTCTTACACCATTTCTAAATAAGTAGACCTAATTTTAAAGTCTCCAACTTTTTTTTCAAATTGCTTGCTTTCAATGCTAAATTTTCTGTCGATTTAACATTATACCCCAACAGCCCAGAGCCTAACTGGAACTAAAATATCTATAAGTGTGGACAATTGCGTACAGTCCATGGCCGCACTTTTTTTTTACAAAATACGAGTTTAGGATGTTACTTATATTATGTTAATATGTCTAAAAGAAGGGATATAATTTCTTCAAACGTTACTGATTACTAATAATTGATAAACCACACAGTTTTAATATTAATTACTATTGTTTTAGAAATCCGTTCAATAATCAGAACTAGGCCAAACATCTTAATACTTAGTCCAGCCGTCTGTAGCTGTTATGAATGCTTCAATTCGCATTAGCATACTGATAATACATTCCTGTGCAGTGTTATATTGAATAATACTTTAATAAATAGAACCTAATGCAGAGAGTTGAACATGAACATTGAACAATCAGGCCTTCTCCAGAAACTGAATCTGCCATTCGGAGAACATTTCCTTGAAGAAGCACTGTGAACGAGACCCACAGAGAGATATAAGGGAAGTCTGTGTGGGTGTGTGTGAAAGGCGGTGACAAGCTGATGCGGTAAAAACCAACTTGGTGTAAGAGGACCAGGCAGTGCGCTGCAGAGCTTGCCAGAAGAATGGAAGAGAGGAGGGGGATAGAAAACGTATCGATCATGAGGAAGAGAGAGCTAAAAAGTAAAGCTGAAAGAAGAGTGGCTTCAAGGCTTAAGGGGATCCGCAACTACCCTTGGTGAGACAAGGAGAAAGGGGATAACTTAGTATTATCGGCCAATGGATTCAATGACAGAGTAATGATTTATATCGTTTAGCTGAGTAGCTTTGCCGGTGGTTTTAAATAAAGATAGGCTACATTAACAGCTCAATGCTCCCTCACTAAGAAATACTCATCTCGCGAAGTAGACATGCTCATTAAATCATGCACCATTACGGGCAGCTGCAGCAAGTTAGGAGATCATAGGTTCGGATCCCGGCACTGACAGCGGCTATCGTGAGTGAGGTTATTCCCCGGGTTTTTCCCACTCGCTCCAGGAAAATGCCAGCATAGTACCCTAATTCAAGTCCCAGTGCACCATCCCATCCCTGTCCACAATACAGCTACACACACTACTACAGTCATCACATTACAGTATATACAGATTATCAGACATATGACAGACACTACCAACTACACGGAGCTGAAGACCAAGATATCCCAATCCCCTGAATTAAATTAACAACAACAACGAAATTCTCTTCTTCCTTCAACTGAAAGCCATGATACTGATCCAACTTCCAGAAAGGAAACCGTTGTTGTTATTGTCGTATTGATTTAGGGGCTCGTGAACATTTAGCCTCGTGTACGTGGATGTATATAAAGAATTTATCTGATAACCTGTATTACTATGGATAGTAAGTAAGCTTGTAGTTTTACCTAACCGTTAATCTCGCAATTATGACCCACGGGCTCCACTTTTACGTGGAATCCGAACCACAAGACATCGAAAATCTCACATATAACTTTGGTATTTATAGCTGTAATTGGGTCTAGATCTTGGAAGGGGGTAGTCAAAGTCTTAAGTGAGGAATCATCGAGTCATTTGACTGGAGTAGAAGTGTGAAACTATGGAGATAAACTTTTGGGTTGGCGGAGATGGGAATCGAACCCGTCACTTCTCAGTCCTGCCTTCCTAGACTGAATATACCTCGCTCCAGCCCTCAGACCAATGTTAAATTTCTTGCCAGAGTTGAGAATCTAATCTAAACCTCACGGATGACAGTCAAGAATGTTAGCCACTACGATGGCTTAAAAGCATTGGTAGTGAATTGCGCTACCTTATATTAGTAGGATATAAAGGCTGAAGCTGAGGCAGGGGCTAATTGTCAAGATGGCCGCCGCGCGCAACCACTCTATGTTATTCTTATGGAGGGGACAGTCATAGCTGAGTCAGGGGCTAATGGGCAACATGGCCGCCACGCGCTACCACACTCTTTAATGGCGGGCTCTTAAAATCATTATTTATTTGTTATTAACTTATAATTTTTTATTTATTTTATACTTATTTTTTTTAGCACAGGGCTAATACACAAAATGGTCACTGCACACAACCACTTCCACAAATGGCATGCTAACCTAACCTAACCTAACCTTACCTAATCTAATCTAACTTCACCTAACCTAACTTCACCTAACCTAACCTAACCTAACCTAACTTCAAAATGCAACCAAAAAAAAGTGAGAGCAAAAATTGTCAGCAAAAAAAAAAAAAGGTGAGAGCAAATGTGAGAGCACAAATAATAAACTTAGTTATAACCTAACCACACCTAAACTAACCTAACCTAACTTCACCTAACCTAACCTAACCTAACTTCAAAGTGAGAGCAAATATGGGAGCAAAAAGTGTGAGCAAAAAGTGAGAGCAAAAAGTGGGAGCTAAAAAGTGGGATCAAAAGGTGGGAGCAAAAAGTGGTAGCAAAAAGTGGGAGCAACAAGTGGGAGCAAAAAAGTGGGAGTAAAAAGGTGGGGGCAAAGAAGTGTCAGTAAAAAAAGTGAGAGCAAATGGGAGAGCACAAATAATAAACTTAGTTAAACCTAACTTAACCAAACCCACAGAAACCTCATTTAAAGATTTTAGATTTTGCATTTTAACATTATACATTTAAACATTGATTTTTTTTCATTTTACTTTTTTTAGATTTTACATTTTTGATTTTTTGTATTTTAGATATTAGTTTTTTTTTTAGATTTTACATTTTAAATTTAAGATTTTTTGATTTTAGGTTTTAAATTTTACATTTTCCGAAAAGAGTAAACTACAAGGGCACATGCAACCATCCTTATGCTAGTCTTATAGGCTAATGTACAACATGATCACTACCCCAACCCGGTATATATATTTTTTAATTTTGTTGTTTACACATTGGTCAATTTTCCAATTTCCCATTTTCAGTTTCAAGTTTTTCATTATCATAATATGGAAACATGGATTTTGCATTTTGTTGTTTACACATTTGTCAATTTTCCAATTTCCCATTTCCATTTTTTTTAAATGTCAGTTTTAAGTTTTTCAATTTCATAATATGGAACATGGATTTTGCATTTTGTTATTTACACATTTGTCAATTTACCAAATTCCCATATACAGTTTTTAAAATTTCAGTTTAAAGTATTTCTATTTTGTCTATATGCAAACATAGATTTTCCAATTTGTGTTTTACATGTTCATTTTGCATTAAGGGTGGAAAGAGGTGGGTGGTAATTAAAAATGTACAAGCAGTGTCCATACAATTTTTTTAAATTTGAATACATGTACACTATTTACACATAATACATTTTTATATATAGTATATTCTTTTATGTTATACATTGTGCAGTTGTTTTTATTTTGTTTTCTATTTTATTTAATTTTGATTATGAATACCATTTTATTTTTATTTTTGTAGTGCTATGGTTTTATTTACTAAATTGTTTTGTTTTATGTATTTGCTAGTTGCAGGCAGAAGATATTGATATTCATAACTTAACTCTGTAAGCATGGTTAATGATTGAGTAATGACCATAGGCATGTGTTGCTATACCATCAGCATCAATCACTCTTTCATCATCACCAGGAAAAAAAAAGCAATTTTGTTTAGTCTTATAGATGATATGTCATGGTGTTTAGAAGCGATAATGTGTATGGGTATTCTTTTTACATTGTTTTTCATGACACAATCCTTATAATCTTGAAAGCTTATAAATTTTTGACAACATCTCTGTTAATACCTTTAATCTTTTTGATTTCATTACCATTTATGTCTAAAGCGTACATTTTAGCTCTAAGTCCAACAAATGCATTTATCATTTGTCCACAAGCCTCGTCTTCTTGTGTGATGCTGAGTAACATATGTTATTAGTAGGATAATCAGATGTGTCCAGGTGTTCTAGGAAATCCAACTTGTCTTGATATACATCTGGAGTGTTAACCAAATAAATGAACGAGTCGGTATCCATATACATGAGTTTAAGATTGCACATTCCATAATTGGGTAGCAGGACATCATAGTGGTGGGAATATATGAGAGTTTTTGAAATATCCAGTATACACATTCCAATATATATAGGCTTATTGAATGCAATGTTACGTTTAGTCATGTGGAAAGCAGCTAGGTTAGGACCATAACTTGTTCTGTCAATAAATGTCAGCTTTGATATTAGCTTTTCTGCCTTTTTGCTATCAGTCACAAGACGTATGTCAATTCTTTTACGGATATTTTCCAAAAATGGCATTGTTGAATAATTTGTACAGATTTTTCCCAAAATCATTTTTGGCTTGTTTTCGAAGGTTGTTATTAAAATCAACGTATGCCTTTAACCAAGGTCATTGCTTAAACTTTAACACACGATGAATTTTAATCAATTTTATTCCATGATCTAAAGCCTGTTTTAATGCCATGTAGTGAACAATATATCGCCTTCGATTCCAAGATGAGGAATTAGTTTTTTCAGCGACGAATCCTTAGGTTGTGTACACTCTGGTAGGAAAGGTAAATCGTTGTGTAGATCATGAAGGTCAGATGGGTAATCAACATCAACGTCTAGAATGTATCCCACAGGATCATCTTTCTTTAGTTTTTCTAGATCAACAGTATCTGGAGAAACCCACTGAAATCCACCATAAGGAAGGGAGTGGCACATAGCCCACCCGTATAGGTTGTTGCATCATCATAGGTAATAAACTGCGTTGGCTTCTCAGAATCATAGGTTTCCATGTATTTATTGTTAGCTTCGGCATACCGATGAGACACCTGGCATATGCCTCCACGTATTCCAGACTCGATTAGAAGAATCTGATCGTAATCCTGTAGCAATTCCAGTTCAATGCCTGTGTAAAGGAGCATTGCCTCGAAACTTAAACCAGGCGACGTAAAAAGTGTGCAGCATCCACTCGGTGTGTTTCTAGTGTTTTGTTTCTAAACGTTTCAAAGCTGTCTGCAAGAAGGAGTACATCTGAAGTTAGGTAGAGGTCACTATATTCCCCTAGAGTTTTAATGTTGAACTGATTCCAGACATTTTTGGCATGTTCATAGTCTTCTTGACTAACATCTTCTTGACTTAATTTGTTAAGGAATGCCTCGTTTGGAGGTAAACACGTTTCACTTAACTTTTCCCATGTATCAATGCAATCATAACAAAATACCCCTTTACGAGTCACGAGCGTTGCATTTTCTTTTCCAAAGTACTTGTCTGTTTCAGGGTATGATGTTAAGTTGGAAACTAAGTTTTCCAAACTACTCGGCATTAACGTGTCCACAAATCGAAGCTTAACATTTCCTACATATTTGGTAAAGGAAATGTACTTTTCTTTGGAGTTAGCGAAAACATCCACTCTCTCGGTAGTCCATCCCAATTGCTTTACAATGAAATTTGCGTCGTCGCCACTCATATTATGTAGAAACACAGGAACGGGATTACATGTTTTACACCTCAAATTACAGTTATTGTGAGCACTTCCACGGTATTCTCCTGTAATATGGCAATGATCTCGAACTTTCCAGTCCTCTTTGGTAAATGGTTTTTCAAATAACAGGTTTCAGAACATTGGAACTCTGCTTCTTGATCCTAAGTTAAGGCCTTTGGAACATTTAAGCTGTAAAGGCGATCAATTTCATTAGCTAATGAGATCAAACAGTCCATAAACTTGTCTGCAGCGTCAGGTCCACAATAAATAACAGGTTGGCTAGGAAGGTTTGCCTTTATGTGTTCCACAGCCGGTGAGGGTTTAACATATATACCAAAGCTCATAGGAACATGACTCTGGTATGGCATTGTATAACTTGCCTCAGGATTGGGTAGACATGTTTGATAGGGTAAGAGTATACTTTCAAAATCTGCATAGATAACGTAAGGTATTCGCAGCACATTTCCATATTTAAGAATTTCACAATTGAGTTTTTAATAAGCATTTCAACCCTAGCAATGTCATGCTGGACACACAAAGCTCTATATTCTTTCAATTTTTCCATTCCTTGTTGACCATATCGATTATCGAAGTGAGTAAAACACCGTTTACACGTATATATCTTATGTCCATGGTGAGTAATCTGATGTCCTACTAGTTTATCAAAATCTTTGTTAAAGACGTAGTGGTTCTGTCCGGATGATGAACTTAGCAGAAGGAGGTCGCGATGGTCTTGCAGCCTTTAGAGGGAACAGTTTATTGTCTTGTTCCAGTCCAAATACATTTATGGATATGTCGTTGGCTTTCTCAAATTTGGGAATGTCAGCTAGCGATGTAGGAAACTATATTACTGAAAAATCAGACTTGTTTTCCAGATCCTTGTATTTACTTATGCGTTTAGCATCAGTTTTAACCAGTTTTGCAAAAATGGCATACATAAAACACCTCACATCCTTAAAGTTTTTAGGATTAATGCAGGCTTTTCTTGCTTTTATAGCTGCCAGTAATGGAATATATGTGCTTCCACGCAAGTGATTGTACTCCTTCCACTGCTAACAAAGCCCAATTACTGCATTTTAGCTCAGATTCTTCCATTTCAGTAGTTAATTTTGTAAATTGTGTTTCCAAGAAACCACTTAAGTCTGTTTCCAAAAATAGGGCCTGATTTCGTGTTTTAAAAGCACGACCTGTGATTTCATTGGTAGATGTATGAATGAATCTACATTCAGCCACAAGATTGACTTTTATCGACTTGTGCATTGCTAGTTCTTTATGCATAGCTAGTATTATTTGGACTATTTAAGGTATGCATTTAAATCCTTACACGAATCGCAACGTATGAAATAGGATTTAAGTCGACCTTCAAAAGATGTCTCATATTCAATAAGTCCATTTTTGTCAGGGACCAATGACAGTAGGTAATGTTTTGTAGGCTCAGATTTTTGTCTTTTAGCTACCGACACAACATTACAACATTCTTCGTGACGACGTCCATAGTAGGCATTGTTGAATTTGCTGCCACACATTTTACACTCATGAAATTCCCCACACAAAACTTCATGACGCTTCCTATGATTGTCCCGAAGAAAAGTTTTTCCACACTCTTTGCACATATAGCTAGGAATGGGTTCTTCCATTATGAATGTTGATTTCTGCAAACAGCTGCTTACTGCGTATCACAGGGCTAGAGGTTTGTCGGTGAGTCGGTCTTTCACGATGTGAACACATGGAGAGGTAGTAGTCAACTGGTGATATTCTTGTTAAGGGTCCTCTAATATACCCAAGTCTAGACCAACAGCTCTTTACAGCGTATGACAAGGCTGTAGACTGGACAGTACGACGGTCTTTCACGATGTGAATACTGTAACAAGTAGTAGTCAACTGACTGTATTCTTGCTAAGGGTTCTCTAATATATCAAAGTCAAGACCAACAGCTACTTACTGTGTAGTACAAGGCTCTACAATGGTTGTTTTTGACAGTCTTTCACGATGTGAACACCATGAGAGGTAATAGTCAACTGGTGATATTCTAGCTAAGGGTCCTCTAATATACCCCTAGGTAAGGGTAACAGCTGCTTACTGCTTATGACAAGGCTGTACACTTGTCGGTGAGACAGTCTTTCACAATGTGAACACTATAAATGGTCGTAGTCAACTGAACATATTCATACACCCTACTCAAGGTTATCAGGTACTTACTGCATATCAAAAGGCTGTACAAGCATGTGTGTTAGGTACTCTTTCTTGCTAAGGACCCCAATATTCACTACACAAGGCTATACATGTTAGTTCTGAACACTTAGTAGTAATTGTATATTCAATTTTTATACAAAGCTTATACAAGCACATTTTTCATGAGGTGAAACTTTGTTTAATAGCTGCATGCGACACGCAAAGTATATTTCCGCTATCTAGCGGTGACTACGAGAACTACCTGAACGACCAGCATGCTACCTAGCGCTCCATTTCAACACTCACTCACTGAACGACCAGCATGCTATCTAGCGGTCGATATCATTACTCCTCAACTACCAGCATACTATCTATCGGTCAATATGACAACTCACTCAACTACCAGCATGCTACATGACTTTTTTGTCAGATTTTTGTTGGCTTTTTTGTTGGCTTTTGTTGGCTTTTTTGTTGGCTTTAGTTGGCTTTTTGTATTAGCTCTCTACCGACGGTAGTGGCTACGCGCGCTAAAGCGCAGCGTTGGGTCAAGGGGCCAAGCTCTGCTGACTCGGTAGACGCGTGGGTTCGAGCCCCACCGTCGGCTGTCCTTGAAATGGTTTTCCGTGGTTTCCCATTTTCAACACCAGGCAAATGCTGGGACAGTACCTTCTGACAGGCCACGGCCGCTTCCTTCCACATCCTTGCCCAGTTTCATTCATCGTCATCCATTCCATCTCTCATCCCGACGCGCAGGTCGCCCACGGGCGTCGACTAGAAAGACCTGCACTCGGCCTCTCAGGAGGCTACACGAAAAAAAAAAAAAAAAAAAAAAAAAAAAAAATTAGCTCTCTCATATTTGCTCTTGCTTGTTGGGGCTTATTTGGTCTTGGAAAGTATGTCAGTCCTTTCTATGGCTGCATAATGCTTACAGCCATGTTTGTAAGCAGCAACAACAACAACACACAAAATTCAAAAAAAAATCCAAAGTACTCTAAAGTTTATCAATGACCCTCAACTCTTGTACTTACCTCTATCCCATGCCTAGTCAAAAAAATAGTGTATTTTTAAAAATTTTCAAAAAATATTTAGAAAGTAGGCTATATCATTAAACTAAAAATCCTAAAAAGACATATGTTAACTCCAACACCTACCTCTATACCACTCTCAGTCCACAAATAGTGTATTTTTCAAATTTTCCAAAACATATTTCCAAAATGGGTTATATTTCCTAAATTAAAAAGTTAACAAAAATGTTTGTTTGACATAAATGAATGGCCTTTGCCTCCTCTACAGCCGTACCAAGTCCCAGGTCTCTAAGACAACAAAAATAATAAATTTGAAAATGGGCTTATATTTCCAAAATAGGGAATTTTACAAAAAAGTTTGTCTGACGTAAATCAATGGTCTTTACCCTCTTTACCCCTACACTAAGTCTCAGGTCTCTGGGACATTAAAAAAAATATTTTGAATTAGTAATTCTAAAAAAAAAGTTTGTTTGACATAAATCATTGGTCTTTACCCCTCTACCTGTAAACCAAGTCTCAGGTCACTAGAACAACAAAAATAAAATTTTGAAAATGAGCTGTATTTCCAAAATTAGGAATTCTACAAAAAGGTTTGTTTGACATAAATCATTGGTCTTTCCCCCCTGTACCTGCAAACCAAGTCTCAGGTCTCTAGAACAATAAAAATAAAATTTTCAAAATGGGCTATATTTCCAAAATTAGGAATTTTGCAAAAAGGTTTGTTTCACATAAATCAATGTTCTTTACCCCCTCTATCCCGATACCAAGTCTCAGGTCTCTAGGACAAAAGAAAATTAATTTTGAAAAATGGTCACTATTATGGAAACTAGGAATTTTACAAAAAGGTTTGTTTGACATAAATCAATGATCCTTTCCTCCTCTAGCAGTATACCAAATTTCAAGTTTCTAGGACAAAAGAAAATTATTTTTGAAAAAATGGTAACTATTTTGGAAACTAGGAATTCTACAAAAAAAAGTTTGTTTAACATAAATAAAAGGTCCCTATCCCCTCTACCTGTAAACCAAGTTCCAGGTCTGTAGGACAAAAATGAAAAAAGTTTAATTGAGAAAGTAGGCGATTTTTCATGAAACCAAACATTCTAAAAAGTGTTCTATGTGCTTAAAAGAATGGCCTCTATGTCCTTTATTTTTAGCCTACTTTCGATTTTTGCAAAAAATGAAAGTAGACTTATGAGATCAACACAGGGCGAAAAAAGTGTGTCTGTCTGTGTGTGTGTATGTGTGTGTGTGTATGTGTGTGTGTGAGATGTGTGTGTGTGTGTGTCTGTGTGTGTGTGAGTGTGTGTACTCTGAATGTCTGTCCCCCCTATCAATTCGAACACGGTGAATGCGAATTGAACGAAATTTGGTACAAAGGTAGCACTAGCAAAGGACACCTCAGTGTCATGTTTTATATCGCCGCCATCTTTACTGAAACTGAATGGCGGCCACTCAAACGTTCAAAACGTAAAATCAAATAACGACTAACCAAATCATCCGATCTCTACCAAATTTGGTAACAACATACCTTCGTATAGGATGCGTCTTGTGACCAAACTACAAGGTCGTCCGCCATACCATTTCAGGATGGCGGCCGTGCGAATTATGCAAACTTTATAATCCAAATCATGGGACTCACCAGTTCCGATTATCGAGCCGAGAATCGTTTTAACTGTTCTAAAGGAAGAGGCACGTTCGAAATTAAAAGTTTATTTTGTAATACTATAGTGCAGACGTGATTTTAAAAAGCTGAGCTGATTCAGTATTAAGACAAGATGGCAGCGGGTATCTTGTGCCTGACTTATATTTCACTAATTTGAGTATTGCATGCAATATAGCGTACTGATACAAAATAAATAAACTTTGTATGAAATGCTTTATATATAAATAATATACTCCAGTGATGAAATCGTTTAGTATAAATCATTATTTGCTAACAAGTTCTATGTAAGTCATTTTATATATAACGATATTCGTTGACACAATTAGCTCAGTGGTAGAGCGTTAGCCTATCGCTCAACTGCCTATGGATCAAACCCGATCAGAGCTAGATTTTTTGCTTGAAATGTTATATGTTTATTGTTTTGTAATGACTCAGATGTTTTAAAATTAAGCGTTATATTGTGCATATTATGGTGTAAAATATATATTTAATTAAAATATAATTCGCCAGCAGATTTACTCGAGACATCTAGCTGCCAAAAAGGTAAATGCAGATTTTATTGAAAAGTTTCTTCTTCTGGCCGCTAGAATGCACTCGCTCTGTTAGGATTATATTGTTCGATATTTCACCACTAGAAGTCACGACTAGTCTACGTGGGGCTCCATTGATTAATATACCATTGGCATTCTATGCGCATCGAATTTGAAGAATGACAAGATGATACTACGATACATTTTTACTTTTTATTTTAAAGGGTTTGTAGTAGCCTATTTTGCGTTACTTGAAAATGTTATTTGAAGTAAGGAACAAAACAATTTCACATAGTAACTGAGTTCAAGCCGTTGGTGTTAGTTCAGGTATTAATTACTACTTTTATTTCAGGCAAATAGCAATCGAAAATATCCACATAGTTTGTATACACACGTCTCTGTAGGGTCATGGAAAGATTTGTTAATTCAATTAGGGTTTTCGATTCCCGGTCAATGCATGTGAGATTTTCGAAGTGAAATGCCATGTCCTGTGGTTCGGATTCCACGTAAAAAGGAGGTCCCGTGGCTCATAATCACAAGATTCACGGTCACGTAAAACTACAATCTTCCTTCCTTTTTTTTCAATTAGGGTTGTGAAAGCCATGCACAACCAGACGTGTAAAGACATGCCTCAACTCAAAGTTGGATGTTGCCCACGGCAGGTCGTATATGTAATAATAATAATAATAATAATAATAATAATAATGTTATTGGTTTTACATCCCTTTTAACTACTGCTGCTTTAGAGACACCGGGGTGCCGGAATTTTGGCCCAAAGGGGATCTTTAACGTGCCAGTAAATGTACTGACACGGCTCCCTCGCATTTGTGCACCCTCAAATGTCAGCTGACTGCGCCTGGATACGAACCTGCAACCTAGGGCCCAGCAAGCGAGAACGTTACCGCTGAGCCACGCAGCCAGTCCGGTCGATTATGTCTCCAGATCCATAACATTCTTGATATACTTCTTATCTTTCTTTCTTCAATGATGGTAGCAGTTTTTATCTAGGTTGTGGCGTTTGGTAGAGGTAAATCGTTTCTAAGGTCTTCAACAAAGAATAGTTCTATTATACTCTTTGATAATAACAACGAGTTATAACTATACTCATACATTTAGGAGAAAGTAGGCTATATGTTCTTTACTGAACATCGTGTTTATAATAAAACGTTTTTATTTTTTAAATTTTTTTGAAAAAAGTTCAATTTTGAAATTTTTATATTTTCGAAACTAAACAGTTTACAAAAAAATGTGTTTGACATAAATGAATGACCCTAACCCCATCTACCACTTAAATAAATTTCAAGTCGCTAGGAAAAAAAAACACTAGGGGTAAGGCGGTTTATGCCCCCCCCCCCCCCTACGCGCCTAGAAAGACACGTCTCCCTGTGACGTCAGAAACGGCGGGAATTTTGAAGCGGTTAAAACCGCCTTACTCCCTATTGTTATTTTTTGTCCTAGTGACTTGAAATTTATTTTGGTGGTAAATAGGGTAAGGGCCATTCATTTATGTCAAACAAATTTTTCTGTACACTCTTTAGTTTCCAAAATATAAAAATTTCAAAATTGAACTTTTTTCAAAAAATATAAAAAATAAAAACGTTTTATTATAAAAAATAAAGGACATAGAGGCCATTCTTTTAAGCCCATAGAACACTTTCTAGAATGTTTGGTTTTATGAAAAATCGACTACTTTCCCAATTGAACTTTCTTCATTTTTGTCCTACAGACCTGGAACTAGGTTTACAGGTAGAGAGGATAGAGACCATTTATTTATATTAAACAAACTTTTTGTAGAATTCCTAGTTTCCAAAATAGTTACCATTTTTTCTAAAATAATTTTCGTTTGACCTAGAATCTTGAAATTTGGTACAGTGCTAGAGGAGGTAAAGACCATTGATTTATGTCAAACAAACCTTTTTGTAAAATTCCTAGTTTCCAAAATAGTGACCATTTTTCAAAATTAATTTTCTTTTGTCCCAGAGACCTGAGACTTGGTATTTGGATAGAGGGGGTAAAGACCATTGATTTATGTGAAACAAACCTTTTTGCAAAATTCCTAATTTTGGAAATATAGCCCATTTTGAAAATTTTATTTTTATTGTTCTAGAGACCTGAGACTTGGTTTGCAGGTAGAGGGGGGAATAACCAATGATTTATGTCAATCAAACCTTTTTTGTAGAATTCCTAATTTTGGAAATATAGCTCATTTTCAAAATTTTATTTTTGTTGTTCTAGTGACCTGAGACTTGGTTTACAGGTAGAGGGGTAAAGACCAATGATTTATGTCAAACAAACTTTTTTTTTAGAATTACTAATTTTGGAAATATAGTCCATTTTCAAAATTTTATTTTTGTTATCCCAGAGACCTGAGACTTAGTGTAGAGGTAGAGGTGGTAGAGAACATTGATTTACGTCAGACAAACGTTTTTGTAAAATTCCTAATTTTGGAAATATAAGCCCATTTTCAAATTTATTATTTTTGTTGTCCTAGAGACCTGGAACTTGGTACGGCTGTAGAGGAGGCAAAGGCCATTCATTTATGTCAAACAAACATTTTTGTAAACTTTCTAATTTTGGAAATATAACCCATTTTGGAAATATGTTTTGGAAAATTTGAAAAATACACTATTTGTGGACTGAGAGTGGTATAGAGGTAGGTGTTGGAGTTAACATATGTCTTTTTAGGATTTTTAGTTTAATGATATAGCCTACTTTCCAAATATCTTTTGAAAAATTTGAAAAATACACTATTTTTCGACTAGGCTTGGGATAGAGGTAAGTACAAGAGTTGAGAGTCATTGCTAAACCTTAGAGTACTTTGGATTTTTTGGAATTTTGTGTGTTGTTGTTGTTGCTGCTGCTTATAAACATGGCTGTAAGCATTATGTAGCCATAGAAAGGACTGACATACTTTTCAAGACCAAATAAGCCCCAACAAGCAAGAGCAAATATGAGAGAGCTAATACAAAAAGCCAACTAAAGCCAACAAAAGAGCCAACAAAAGCCAACAAAAAAGCCAACAAAAATCTGACAAAAAAGCCATGTAGCATGCTGGTAGTTGAGTGAGTTGTCATATTGACCGATAGATAGTATGCTGGTAGTTGAGGAGTAATGATATCGACCGCTAGATAGCATGCTGGTCGTTCAGTGAGTGAGTGTTGAAATGGAGCGCTAGGTAGTATGCTCGTCGTTCAAGTAGTTCTCGTAGTCACCGCTAGATAGCGGAAACATACTTTGCGTGTCGCATGCAGCTATTAAACAAAGTTTCACCTCATGAAAAATGTGCTTGTATGAGCTTTGTATTGTATGAGCTTTGTATAAAAATTGAATATACAATTAACTACTAAGTGTTCAGAACAAACATGTATAGCCTTGTGTAGTGAATATTGGGGTCCTTAGCAAGAAAGAGTGCCTAACACACATGATTGTACAGCCTTTTGATATGCAGTAAGTATCTGATAACCTTGAGTAGGGTGTAAGAATATGTTCAGTTGACTACGACCTTTTACAGTGTTCACATTGTGAAAGACTGTCTCACCGACAAGTGTACAGCCTTGTCATAAGCAGTAAGCAGCTGTTACCCTTACCTAGGGGTATATTAGAGGACCCTTAGCTAGAATATCACCAGTTGACTATTACCTCTCATGGTGTTCACATCGTGAAAGACTGTCAAAAACAACCATTGTAGTGCCTTGTACTACACAGTAAGTAGCTGTTGGTCTTGACTTTGATATATTAGAGAACCCTTAGCAAGAATACAATCAGTTGACTACTACTTGTTACAGTATTCACATCGTGAAAGACCGTCTCACTGTCCAGTCTACAGCCTTGTCATACGCTGTAAAGAGCTGTTGGTCTAGACTTGGGTATATTAGAGGACCCTTAACAAGAATATCACCAGTTGACTACTACCTCTCACGGTGTTCACATCGTGAAAGACCGACTCACCGACCAACCTCTAGCCCTGTGATACGCAGTAAGCAGCTGTTTGCAGAAATCAACATTCATAATGGAAGAACCCATTCCTTGCTATATGTGCAAAGAGTGTGGAAAAACTTTTCTTCGGGACTATCATAGGAAGCGTCATGAAGTTTCGTGTGGGGGAATTTCAAGAGTGTAAAACGTGTGGCAGCAAATTCAACAATGATTACAATGGACGTCGTCATGAAGAATGTTGTAATGTTGGTCGGCAGCTAAAAGACCAAAATCTGAGCCTACAAAACATTACCTACTGTCATCGGTCCCTGACAAAAATGGACTTATTGAATATGAGACATCTTTTGAAGGTCGACTTAAATCCTATTCCATACGCTGCGATTCGTGTAAGGATTTAAATGCATACCTTAAATAGTCCAAATAATACTAGCTATGCATAAAGAACTAGCAATGCACAAGTCGATAAAAGTTAATCTTGTGGCTGAATGTATACCAATGAAATCACAGATCGTGCTTTTAAAACACGAAATCAGGCCCTATTTTTGGAAACACAATTTAAAAAGTTAACCACTGAAATGGAAGAATCTGAGCTAAAATGAAGTAATTGGGCTTTGTTAGCAGTGGAAGGAATACGATTGAAAATAGATAAGTACAATCCCTTGCGTGGAAGCACATATATTCCTTTACCGGCAGCTATAAAAGCAAGAAAAGCCTGCATTAATCCTCAAAACATTAAGGATGAGAGGTGTTTTATGTATGCCAATTTTGCAAAACTGGTTAAAACTGATGCTGAACGCGTTAGTAAATACAAGGATCTGGAAAACAAGTCTGATTTTTTCAGTAATATCGTCTCCTACATCGCTAGCTGACATTCCAAAATTTGCGAAAGCCAATGACATACCCATAAATGTATTTGTACTGGAACAAGACAATAAACTGTTCCCTCTAAAGGTTGTGGATCAAGAGCTGCAAGACCATCGCGACCTCCTTCTGCTAAGTTCATCATCCGGACAGAACCACTACGTCTTTAACAAAGATTTTGATAAACTAGTAGGACATCAGATTACTCACCATGGACAGAAGATAAATACGTGTAAACGGTGTTTTACTCACTTCGATAATCGATATGGTCAACAAGGAATGGAAAATTTGAAAGAACATAGAGCTTTGTGTGTCCAGCATGACATTGCTAGGGTTGAAATGCTTATTAAAAACTCAATTGTGAAATTCTTAAATATGGAAATGTGCTGCGAATACCTTACGTTATCTATGCAGATTTTGAAAGTATAGTCTTACCATATCACACATGTCTACCCAATCCTGAGGCAAGTTATACAGTGCCATACCAGAGTCATGTTCCTATGAGCTTTGGTATATATGTTAAAGCCTCACCGGCTGTGCAACACGTAAAGACAAACCTTCCAAGCCAATCTGTTATTTATCGTGGACCTGACTCTACAGACAAGTTTATGGACTGTTTGATCTCATTAGCTAATGAAATTGATCGCCTTTACAGCTTAAATGTTCCAAATGCCTTAACTTAGCATCAAGAAGCAGAGTTCCAATGTTCTGAAACCTGTTATTTGTGTGAAAAACCAATTACCAAAGAGGACTGGAAAGTTCGAGACCATTGCCATATTACAGGGGAATACCGTGGAAGTGCTGACAATAACTGTAATTTGAGGTGTAAAACATGTAACCCCGTTCCTGTATTTCTACATAATATGAGTGGCGACAACGCTAATTTCATTGTAAAGCAATTGGGATGTACTACTGAGAGAGTGGATGTTATCGCTAACTCCAAAGAAAAGTACATTTCCTTTACCAAATATGTAGGAAATGTTAAGCTTCGATTTGTGGACACGTTAATGCCGAGTAGTTTGGAAAACTTAGTTTCCAACTTAACATCATACCCTGAAACAGACAAGTACTTTGGAAAAGAAAATGCAACGCTCGTGACTCGTAAAGGGGTATTTCGTTATGATTACATTGATACATGGGAAAAGTTAAGTGAAACGTGTTTACCTCCAAACGAGGCATTCTTTAACAAATTAAGTCAAGAAGATGTTAGTCAAGAAGACTATGAACATGCCAAAAATGTCTGGAATCAGTTCAACATTAAAACTCTAGGGGAATATATTGACCCCTACTTAACTTCAGATGTACACCTTCTTTCAGACAGCCTTGAAACGTTTAGAAACAAAACACTAGAAACACACCGAGTGGATGCAGCACACTTTTTACGTCGCCTGGTTTAAGTTTCGAGGCAATGCCCCTTTACACAGGCATTGAACTGGAATTGCTACAGGATTACGATCAGATTCTTCTAATCGAGTCTGGAATACGTGGAGGCATATGCCAGGTGTCTCATCGGTATGCTGAAGCTAACAATAAATACATGGAAACCTATGATTCTGAGAAACCATCGCAGTTTATTACCTATGATGATGCCTACAACCTATACGGGTGGGCTATGTGCCACTCCCTTCCTTATGGTGGATTTCAGTGTGTTTCTCCGGATACTATTGATCTAGAAAAACTAAAGAAAGACGATCTTGTGGGATACATTCTAGACGTTGATGTTGATTACCCATCTGACCTTCATGATCTACACAACGATTTACCTTTCCTACCAGAGTGTACACAACCTAAGGATTCGTCTCTGAAAAAACTAATTCCTCATCTTGGAAAACGAAGGCGATATGTTGTTCACTACATGGCATTAAAACAGGCTTTAGATCATGGAATGAAATTGATAAAAATTCATCGTGTGTTAAAGTTTAAGCAAAGACCTTGGTTAAAGGCATACGTTGATTTTAATAACAACCTTCGAAAAGGAGCCAAAAATGATTTTGAGAAAAATCTGTACAAAATAATTCAACAATGCCATTTTTGGAAAAAAAAATGGAAAATATCCGTAAAAGAATAGACATACGTCTTGTGACTGACAGCAAAAAGGCAGAAAAGCTAATACCAAGCCGACATTTATTGACAGAACAATTTATGGTCCTAACCTAGCTGCTTTCCACATGGCTAAACGTAACATTATATTCAATAAGCCTATATATATTGGAATGTGTATACTGGATATTTCAAACTCTCTCATATATTCCCACCACTATGATGTCCTGGTACCCTATTATGGAATGAACAATCTTAAGCGCATGTATATGGATACTGACTCGTTCATTTATTTGGTTAACACCCCAGATGTATATCAAGACAAGTTGAATTTCCTAGAACACCTGGACACATCAGATTATCCTACTAATCACGTATATTACTCTGCATCAAACAAGAAAACGTTGGGGAAATTTAAAGATTAGGCTTGTGGACAAATTATAAAAGCATTTGTTGGACTTAGAGCTAAAATGTACGCTTTAGACATAAATAGTAAAGAAATCAAAAAGATTAAAGGTATTAACAGAGATGTTGTCAAAAATTGTGTAAGCTTTCAAGATTATAATTAGCTGTAGAAGTTTAATTTATAGGTCTGTTCGACCTTTAAATCCTTACTGAAAAAAAAAATGAAAAACAATGTAAAAAGAATACCCATGAACATTATCGCTTCTAAACAACATTACATATCATCAATAAGACTAAACAAAATTGAATTGTGTCCTGGTGATGATAAATGAGTGATTGATGCTGATGGTATAGCTACATATGCCTATGGTCATTACTCAATCTTTAACCATGCTTAAAGAGTTAAGTTATGAATATCAATATCTTCTGCCTGCAACTAGCAAATACATAAAACAAAACAATTTCGTAAATAAAACCATAGCACTACAAAAATTAAAAAAATGGTATTCATAATCAAATATAAATAAAATAGACAACAAAATAAAAACAACTGTACAATGTATAACATAAAAGAATATACTATATATAAAAAATTATTATGTTTAAATAGTGTACATGTATTCAAAATAAACAAGATGTTCAGTAAAGAACATATAGCCTACATTCTCCTAAATGTATGAGTATAGTTATAACTCGTTGTTATTATCAAAGAGTATAATAGAACTATTCTTTGTTGAAGACCTTAGAAACGATTTACCTCTACCAAACGCCACAACCTAGATAAAAACTGCTACCATCATTGAAGGAAGAAAGATAAGAAGTATATCAAGAATGTTATGGATCTGGAGACATAATCGACCGGACTGGCTGCGTGGCTCAGAGGTAACGTTCTCGCTTGCTGGGCCCTAGGTTGCAGGTTCGTATCCTGGCGCAGTCAGCTGGCATTTGAGGGTGCACAAATGCGAGGGAGCCGTGTCAGAACATTTACTGGCACGTTAAAGATCCCCTTCGGGCCAAAATTCCGGCACCCCGGTGTCTCTAAAAGCAGCAGTAGTTAAAAGGGATGTAAAACCAATAACATTATTATTATTATTATTATTATTATTATTATTATTATTATTATTATTATTATTATTATTACATATACGACCTGCCGTGGGCAACATCCAACTTTGAGTCTTTACACGTCTGGTTGTGCATGGCTTTCACAACCCTAATTGAATTAACAAATCTTTCCATGACCCTACAGAGACGTGTGTATACAAACTATGTGGATATTTTCGATTGCTATTTGCCTGAAATAAAAGTAGTAATTAATAACCTGAACTAACACCAACGGCTTGAATTCAGTTACTATGTGAAATCGTTTTGTTCTTTACTTCAAATAACATTTTCAAGTAACGCAAAATAGGCTGTTACAAACCCTTTAAAATAAAAAGTAAAAATGTATCGTAGTATCATCTTGTCATTCTTCAAATTCGATGCGCATAGAATGCCAATGGTATAGTAATCAATGGAGCCCCACGTAGACTAGTCGTGACATCTAGTGGAGAAATATCGAACAATATAATCCCAACAGAGCGAGTGCATTCTAGCGGCCAGAAGAAGAAACTTTTCAATAAAATCTGGAAGTTAATAAGTAGGCGTGCAGTTACCTTTTCGGCAGCTAGATGTCTCGAGTAAATCTGCTGGCGAATTATGTTTTAATGAAATATATATTTTACACCATAATATGCACAATATAACGCTTAATTTTAAAACATCTGAGTCATTACAAAACAATAAACATATAACATTTCAAGCAAAAAACCTAGCTCTGATCGGGTTTGAACCATAGGCATTTGAGCGATAGGCTAACGCTCTACCACTGAGCTAATTGTGTCAACGAATATCGTTCTATATAAAATGACTTACATAGAACTTGTTAGCAAATAATGATTTATACTAAACGATTTCATCACTGGAGTATATTATTTATATATAAAGCATTTCATACAAAGTTTATTTATTTTGTATCAGTACACTATATTGCATGCAATACTCAAATTAGTGAAATATAAGTCAGGCACAAGATATCCGCTGCCATCTTGTCTTATTACTGAATCGGCTCAGCTTTTTAAAATCACGTCTGCACTATAGTATTACAAAATAAACTTTTAATTTCGAACGTGCCTCTTCCTTTAGAACAGTTAAAACGATTGTCGGCTCGATAATCGGAACTGGTGGGTCCCACGATATGGATTATAAAGTTTGCATAATTCGCACGGCCGCCATCCTGAAATGGTACGGCTGACGACCATGTAGTTTGGTCACAAGACGCATCCTATACGAAGGTATGTTGTTACCAAATTTGGTAGAGATCGGATGATTTGGTTAGTCGTTATTTGATTTTACGTTTTGAACGTTTGAGTGGCCGCCATTCAGTTTTAGTAAAGATGGCGGCGATATAAAACATGACACTGAGGTGTCCTTTGCTAGTGCTACCTTTGTACCAAATTTCGTTCAATTCGCATTCACCGTGTTCGAATTGATAGGGGGGGGCAGACATTCAGAGTACACACACTCACACACACACAGACACACACACACACACATACAGACTCACACACACACATACACACACACAGACTCACACACACACATACACACACACAGACAGACACACTTTTTTCGCCCTGTGTTGATCTCATAAGTCTACTTTCATTTTTTGCAAAAATCGAAAGTAGGCTAAAAATATTGTATGGACACTGCTTGTACATTTTTAATTACTACCCACCTCTTTCCACTCCTAATGCAAAATGAACATGTAAAACACAAATTGGAAAACATATGTTTCCATATTGACAAAATAGAAAAAACTTTAAACTGAAATTTTAAAAACTGTAAATGGGAATTTGGTAAATTGACAAATGTGTAAATAACAAAATGCAAAATCCATGTTCCATATTATGAAATTGAAAAACTTAAAGCTGACATTAAAAAAATGGAAATGGGAAATTTGAAAATTGACAAATGTGTAAACAACAAAATGCAAAATCCATGTTTTCATTTTATGAAATTGAAAAACTTAAAACTGAAAATGGGAAATTGGAAAATTGACCAACGTGTAAACATCAAAATTTTAACAAAATACCGGGTTGGGGTAGTGATCATGTTGTACAGTAGCCTATAAGACTAGCATAAGGATGGTTGCATGTGCCCTTATATACTTTGTGTATGTGCATTAGCCTTTGGATTAGCTTAAGTTAGGTTTGGTAAAGTGAGGTTTGGCGAGGTTAGGTTTGTGACCTTGTAGTTTACTCTTTTCGGAAAATGTAAAATATAAAACCTAAAATCGTAAATCTTAAATTTAAAATGTAAAATCTAAATAAAACTAAAATCTAAAATGCGAAAAATCAAAAATATAAAATCTAAAAAAAGTAAAATGAAAAAAATCAAATATCTAAAATGTTAAAATGTAAAATCTAAAATCTTTAAATGAGGTTTCTGTGGGTTAGGTTAGGTGAGGTTAGGTTATAACTAAGTTTATTATTTCTGCTCTCCCATATGCTCTCACTTTTTATGCTGACACTTCTTTGCCCCCCACCTTTTTGCTCCCACTTTTTGCTCCAACTCTTTTGCTCCCTTTTTTTTTTGCTCCCACTTTTTGCTCCCACTTTTTTGCTCTCACTTGTTGCTCCCAATTTTTTGCTCCCACATTTTGCTCCCACCTTTTGATCCCACTTCTTTGCTCCCACTTTTTGCTCTCACTTTATGCTCACACTTTTTGCTGTTACTTTTTGCTCTCATATTTGCTCTCACTTTGAAGTTAGGTTAGGTTAGGTTAGGTGAAGTTAGGTTAGGTTAGGTTAGGTTTGGTTATAACTAAGTTTATTATTTGTGCTCTCACATTTGCTCTCACTGTTTTTTGCTGACAATTTTTGCTCTCACTTTTTTTTTCTTGCATTTTGAAGTTAGGTTAGGTTAGGTTAGCATGCCATATGTGGAAGTGGTTGTGTGCAGTGACCATTTTGTGTATTAGCCTTGTGCTAAAAGTTAAGTATAAAATAAATAAAAAAATTATAAGTTAATAACAAATAAATAATGATTTGAAAAGCCCGCCATTAATGAGTGTGGTAGCGCGTGGCGGCCATGTTGCCCATTAGCCCCTGACTCAGCTATGACTGTCCCCTCCATAAGAATAACATAGAGTGGTTGCACGCGGCGGCCATCTTGCCCATTAGCCCCTGCCCCAGCTTCGGCCTTAATATCCTACTTATATTCTTCATAATATGATTACACAAGGAGTGTGAGGTTTGGTAAACAAGCCCAGTACTTAACTATTATTTATTCTGAATATCTCTTGGTTTATGATATACAGAATCTCCTGCTGCTATGAAATTGATAACAACTGTGGCTGCATTACCTTGTAAAGCTTTTGTGTGCAGTTTGGCTGGTGGCTCATAAAATCTATCTAACTCGTATACAATACATGATAAAAGAATCTACATAAGGATCACGGGTCTTTTGTGAGGAAGAAATTTATCGCTATATTATACTGTAAAAGGGGGAAGTAAGTTTTATCAGGGAATTGTTCCAGTACCTTATCAAATTCAAGCAGGTAAGTTAATTTGTTTACCGGAAGTTTCTGATTTGTTGTATGGAACTTTGAATACTGTTGTACCCCTAGGGTACGCTACCCCCATCCCCTAAGCAAAATCTCCAAAACACCAAAATTACAAACTTTAATCTTAAAAAACCTATAAATTACAACTTATAAATTACATGACTGATAATCAGAACACACATGAACTCAAGTAGCCTCGTAGCCCAGGCAGTGACCCGGAAAAGGTGCACGACTCGGTTGGAATGTAAGTATTCCGCCGAGCGAGCACACAAAAGGTATAAGAACCCCAGAGGTCAGGCACTCTGGATCAATCAGTCACCATTCAATCACTTGATTAGTGCACCGACGTGACGAACCTTTGCTGTCGGCTGGACGCGTAAGTGTTAAGCGATCACCACACTTAAACACCACACTACACACTCATCTCCCCCTGTGCTTGGACTGTGATTATCTTTATTAATTATTATTTGAACTGCTAGCTCTATCAGTGTACCTCCAGATCGAGGTGCACATTAAATTCAGAAACATTAGAAGCCACTGGTCTTATTCATTTCTTTATTTAGTTAGTAAGATCCTATCCTATTAGTTTCCTCTTTAGGTAGGACTTAGAATTAGCCTTACTGTGTACTTGTTTAATTGCTTCTTGTAGTCAGCTGAGCACGGTTGCTCCAAGCTGACACTAGCGAATTCTCCGTTTACTCGCTTGCATATGACTCATTGTAGACCGCGTGGCGCAGCAGATGCACTCTGCGTAATAACTTAATAGCTCTTGTAAACTACCCCTTCACCTAGAACTACCCCGTCAAACAGTACATTGGGGAGTTATCCTTGCTGATCGCACTGTCGATCTCCATTCATAAAACACTCCCAACCTCTTACAGCCTTTGCCAAGATCGCCCCCTATTTTAGACTAGTTTCACCCCCTAGATTAGTTATTTGTACAGGCATCCCTCACAGGAACCTTACAAATTGCTGGAGGCGCTGAGTACCGCGACGTTGTATTAAAACAACGTCAGAGGGGGTTCAGACAACGAATCTCCGCGGAAAAAATCCCTAAGACCTCGTACTAGCCAAGCAAACGCCACCCAAAATTGGGAAAATTTTTCGAGTCAAGGAATAGATAAAATCTTTATACCCAACCCAAGCCCTCCCCGATAGATAATACATTTTTAAACGCCACCCTTACCTAGTCACACACAGTTTATATCCCCATAGATACGCCCTTACAGAAGGACGTACACTAGAAATTCATGCTTAAATTTCAAGAGCCTAGTAAGATCAGGCGTGTGTTTAGAGACACAGCACACACCCTAGCCGCTGCCACCAGACCCCTACGCCCTAAAATACTGGTTAAGAACCCTGACCTAATAACAGAACATAACGTAGGCCAATTACTTAGCGAACTTGAGGACGCAGTTATAAATATTAAACTCAAATACCCAAAGGCAATCAGACCACGTCCCTCCACACGAGCACAGACACAGAACGCCCAACAGTTGCCCCTAGATAACGGTGATAGTGACGACTTAACCCCCACATTACCACACGCTTTATTACAACACTTTAGTGACACGCAGCAGACCTACAACGGGTTGCAGGTCCTGATACAATAGCTAGACGGGATTCCACACAACTCCTCAAACGGGAAACTATTTGCAGATATAAACACCATTGCATTAACTCTAGGCGGACAGATTGACAAGGCACTTTCCGCACTACAGGCGGTTAATATTGAGCACAATTTGTCGCTGGATAATATCCAGGGTACGGAGCAATTTAATCCTCAGGACGCTCCTCACTCTACCCCTAACCACCCAGGCACTTCCCGAAGCGGGAATACCTATATCACACCAATTCAGGTTCACCACCAACCCCTAAGCCACGCACACTCTAACGTTGCATTACAGAACGGCGACATAGATTCCCCAGTTGAGCGTACCCCCTTATTTACCCCCAACACTTCATACAGCGCGGATATGGCAATGCCTACGGAGTATCCAATGATACAACCCAATAAATACACTGGTGATAAGCAGGACCCCGAGGAATATCTGAGAGCCTTCAATCGAACTGCTATGATTAATGGTTGGACAGCTGAGGATTTAAAAAAACGCCTCTTACCAGCCTACCTCACTAAATCGGCCCTCACATGGTATGAACTCCATGAAGGCACCTTGGCCGATGCCACGTGGGAACAATTTTCAGCTGCCCTCGTCAATACATTTCAGTTGACACCTGATGAGGATGATTTGTACGACAAGATCCGCGCTCACACACAAGGTCCCACGGAAGGCACACAGGCGTACATTAATGCCAAATTATTAATGTGCGAAAGATACAATAGGGACATGCCAGACAAGCAAAATGTACGGCTCCTTATGCAAGGTATGCTCCCTACCTTAGTGGACAAGCTATGTACACTGCAAAGCAACACAGTGCTTGAATTGCAGGCAAACATTAAATTCATCGAAGAGGGCAATAAGATGACACAAAAAGCCGTGGATCAGCACATCCGTACAGATAACGGGGATTTGCATCAACAGATCCGCGATCTGACTAAACAGATGCAGGAGATGCAGATTACGGCCATCCACGCTAGCCCTAAAGCTCGCCCTCGGAGGGATGAACATAGGGATACCTGGCGATTACCAAGGGGAGATCAACAGGGTCAGGGTAAACCCACACACCCCCATTGGCGCAGTTCACCCCCGGTAAGAGAGGCGAATTATTATTCGCAATACCAGGAGGAAGTGCCACGCCGTATCGAGTCCCATCTCTTCCCGCAGACACAGTATCTGCCAAATACTCGCCCACGCGGCAATCCATCCCCAGACCACACACCAAACCGTCATCCCCAATATAGGGACGACCGAAACTGGCACCGTAACCAGAACGCCAGATATAAACAACCACCAAATGCCCCTCAATATCATCGGCCAAACACTCCCCCGCAGCAGGAGCGGTATGAGCCTCAATATGAAAGGCCTCCCCCAGTATACCCTCCATACGTCCCTGTTCAAAGAGAAAGAGGACCGGAGGACTATCCGCTGCCCGACCACCCTCCACGGGATTCACGAAGGCGCTCACCCTCGCGTGATAGACGCGGCTTACTCCCCAACCCCCAATATCAGCCCCGGCCAAACAACTGGCGAAACGAGGCGCCCAGGGGACAGCCTCGTTATACAGATAACAGAGGGTATTCCCAGCCAAAAAACTTTTAGCTAGGGAAGGGCCAACACCCACACAATCGGATAACCCTTCCCCGATAACCAATAATCATACAAGTCAATCCTCGCAAAGTAATTCCCCTGTTAGAGCCAGTAAACCGAAAGTCCCCCAAACTTTCGCACGCCAGAATACAGAGCAGGAAATCCCTCCCCGATCGCAGCTCCAGGAACATACGGTCAAAGGGGACGGTAATTGCCTTCTTGACTTCAAGCGCAGATACTATCCATAATTCATCACAAAACTGTATGTTGAACGACCGTGGCCTCATTATTGTAATGCATATTTATTTTAGGAGTGCATTTTAAAGGAGAATACGCATTCCACGGCTTGAAAGATGTTTCATTGCATCAAATGTTATATAAAATGATCTCGTAAAATCTCTTAGGAGCTAATATCATCTTGTAAACTTTCATTCAAGATAGTAAAGATTCTAGGAGAAATAGTTTCAACTCTGAGATTTGCTTATATCATTGTCATGTTTGCTGATTTTTCAGAGGATTTGAATGAGGTCTTAAGTGGTATGGACTTCGTCTCGAGGAAGGAAATCAATACATATAAAACAAAAGTAATGGAATACAGAAAGAATGAAATCAGAAAGTCATATTGACATAATTGGCAGGTGAAAAGCTAAAGGAAGTAGGAGACTTCTGCTACTTAGGAAGCAAAATAACCAGTGTTAGATCAAGCAAGATGGTAGCTTGTCTAGGGCAAGGAAAGCATTTCAACAGAAAAGAAACCTTGTATATTGGCTTTCAAGGCCAGTGAATTACAACTCAGCAATTTTTCTAGGTTTATGCTATGTCTTGTGTGAGGTTTCGCCTAGGACACCAAGCTGGATCGTCACCTCAAAAACAGACAGGTGGCAAGGAAATTGAAAGTTTCATGGGAAGGTAAGCAATTAGAACACTGCTTCACTCCCAAATATCTAGGTATAACTATTGACCGAGCACTTACCTATAGATCACACTGTTTGAATACAAAAAGGAAGGTATCTGCAAGGAATAACATTCTACGAATACGCCTGCCCTGTTTGGTGTCGATCTAGCCATGCTAATCAAGTGGATGTCGCCTTAAATGAGACCTGTAGACTAATTACAGGCTGCTTGAGACCTACACCTCTTGAAATACTCTACTGTCTAGCAGGCATACCTCCTCCAGATATTCGTCGTGAGTGTGCATCCGGACTGGAGATATCTAAAGCACTGAATCTGACAACCCATACATTATATGGGTATCAACCAGCAACACAAAGGCTCAAGTCAAGGCAAAGCTTTCTCCATTCAACAGAAAGCCTTAGTGAACCACCGATGAACTTCAGAGTAAACTCATGACGTTCCAGATCCAGTCACCTCGCACGATGGATGATACCTTCTGAGAGCCTCCCTCCAGGTCACCAGGAAAGTTGGTCTACATGGAAGGCACTGAACAGGTTGCGCTCAGAAGTCGGAAGAACAAAGAGCAACATGCAAAAGCGGGGATTTACCTGTGACTCCACACTCTGTAATTGCGGTGAAGAACAGACAATGAGCCATCTTCTTGTCTGCAGGTTGTGCCCAACTGCATGCTCTCCCCAGAATGTAATTGATGTTACCACAGAAGCATGTGAACTTGCCGCATACTGGTTAGGCCAAATCTAATTAAATTAGATTAATATTTGTGTATGGCACAACTTCATGTTTATCAGAAATGACAATGTTTGTAGTACCAGTTCTCGCTTTTATTTTCTTTTTTGGTAATTTTAGTTGTCTTGTTTCGACTTTTTCTGTTATCTTTTGTTGTTTGTAATATATGTTTCTGACACGATTGAATAATAGCGGGCTCTTGGCGTCCGTGCCTGGACCCCCACAAGAGTAGCGAACTCCGCGCTACGGACACCAAGAGCCCGCAGATGAGCAAGCATGGTGTTCCTAGGCGAAACCTCACACAAGAAACGGTATAATCCTAGCAAAATTGCTGAGTTTTAGAAAAAAATGTTGATATCAAATATAGATTTTGGTATTAGAGAGTCGTTTTTGAAGTCCTTTTTTGGGAGCCAGGCACTCTATGGAAGTGAAACATGGATTGTTGGCACAGCAGTAAAGAGGAGAATAGAAGTAGACCTATTTGAAATGTGGTGTTCAGAAAAATTCAGAATGATCAGAAAAGCCAGGAAGAAGACTAACATTATAAATGGCAACTGATAGCTTCCATGACCCGTAATATGTCCTACCGATGTAATGGATGTGTGGCAAAGAAACAATAATGAAAATGATATCTGTGCTGATTAATGCGGTTCCTACCCTCCAGACATATCTATTGTAGCAGGCTGTGGAAGATTTATACCTTTGAGTATCGGATTTCTATTTGCTCTTGCTCCATCCTCGCGTGTCTGACGCACCACACCACGCTTCATGCGATGTTACAAAAGCTGTTGTATGTCATATCACTGATTCATGGCTTTAAAGTTTTGTATTGATGCTTCTGCATGCGCCCCATTGAAATAAATGGCCTTTAAGCGGATATACTGGACAGTTTGAAGGACTATTCCAGAAATATTTCAGGAGTATCATACAGGCATATTGTAGGCCACATTTCCAATGTAGAGTTTTGTGTTTTTCAACGTTCAGCTACAATTCTATCTATATAAACTAAGCCTTGTCATGATCCTCTGTTTGCAGCTAGCACTGAGTATTCGTTTTATTTTACACATATTAAGTGAATAGTCGTGCGGGGAATATGAAAAGAGGCTCCTCCAGAGCCAGACTCATATTGTATTGTCGTATGTGAGCTGCAAAGTATTGTGTTAGATTTGCTATTCTTCATTGCCGTCGAAAATAAATCCCTCTCGGCACGATAGAAGGTGGATGTAGATATCACCACGCAAAAGAAAATCCGAATTCACTAAATTTGCCAATTGTTGTATACCTACAAGAGATCCACAATTTTTGGGATATCAGAAGCCCCAACATTTAATTCCGAAAACTTTTTGTTCATCCCTTGCGTAAGGATAGGTCATATCAACAATTCTTTTAGACAAATGTGTTTGGTATCTCTTAGAGGATTACTGACTAATTTTAACGGTTATGAAATTGTGTATATTAAGGGAGGTATGGCCATTTTTTCCTCAAAACTCTTTCCCACCCTATGGCCAATGAATGGTGCTATCTAAAAACTTGACGGATATAAGAGTTTGTCCCTTATCCGGAGAATAGTACGAAATTTGAATGGATTAGAATTCTCACATACTAAGAAAGTTATCGTGGTATTTCACTTTTTGTAAAAAAGGGTCCCCATTTCCACCCCGTTGGTCCGATATTGCCCATTAACGGACTCGATTTAGATATTAAACGGTTATATCTTATGTAGAAATTTGAATGTTATTGGTGCATGTGGAGGAGCATGGAATACAGAATATCGAGTGAGTGAAGGCAGCACCACAATGGACGAGAGAATCAAGAAGCAGAAGCACGTGGAAGAGCATGGAAGACAGAATATTGAGTGAATGAATGCAGCACCACAATGGACCATACAATCAAGAAGCAGAAGCACGTGGAGGACCATGGAAGACATAATATCGAGTGAGTGGAGGCAGTACCGCAAAGGAACAGAGAATTAAGAAGCAGAGCTACGCGAAGGACCATGGAAGACAGAATATTGAGTGAATGAATGCAGCACCACAATGGACCAAACAATCAAAAACCAGAAGCACGTGGAGGACCATGGAAGACATAATATCGAGTGAGAGAAGGCAGCACCACAATGGACCAGAGCAGCAAGAAGCAGGAGCACGTGGAGGACCATAGAAAACAGACTACTGAACGTGTCAAAGTAATTAAACTCAAAAGTAAATCCAAGAAAGAAAACTCTTAAGTTACCAACTACAAACCTAATGCGAATAGCTTACCGCAGTAGCGAAATAAGAGCTACCCTATATGTAAGAGGCCTTTGCCCTTCTAATGACATTGAGGCTATTATTGTTATTATTGGTGAAAAATAACGGTATTAATCGTGTCCACAAGAAAGTTATGTATAAAAACTAACGATGGTTTTGTGGTTTGGGGGATGTGAAACGCGAAGATACTCTATGTCGAAATTTTCAGAAAGTCGCAACATGGTGCCCATTGCAATAGCTGGCCTTCTCAAAAAAAAAAACCTAATATGCCATACAGGCAAACTACAAAGTTTGAACAGAGCCGCATACCTGGCCTGTAGGAAGGAGGATTTTCGTACCGTGGTATTGCTGCCCGTACGGATCATATTACCACGAGAGGGCTCTAGGCGGGGAAGCAGTGGACGGAAGAGAACACGACGACCTAAAATTGAGGCAGTGGTTCACGAAATATGACGACACTACATAATGAACCATCCGTATTTGTAGCTGCGTCCCAAATGGTAGATCATAAATGGGCCAACGGCTACTTTTAAGGGCTCACTTGTTTGGTGGTCCACCTCCTGATGTACTGGCTAGCATTAATGGCCAGAGTTCCGGATTCGATTCTCGGCTTTGCGAAAATATTAAATTCTGGTCTGATGGCTGGAACGGGGTTCACTCAACCTCATAAGCAAAACTGAATAGATTTGGGTTCGATTCACAATTCGGCTATCCAGGAAGTGGTTTTCCGTGGTTTCCCACTTTTACTTCAGGCAAATGCCAAGATGGATCCTAACTTAATGCCACGGCCATTTCGTTCCCAAACCCTACCTACGCTATTTTACTTCCAGCCATACTCAGATGCGAAAAGTTAGTCTATTATTATTACTATTATTATTATTATTATTATTATTATTATTATTATTATTATTATTATTATTATTAAATATCATTGAATATCGTTACAATATACACAGTTTACATATTTCAGAAAGTCTGTACACATTTTATGAATTTCCTTTGAATTTGTATTCATTTGTTTGTCCTGTAAATTTACAATTATTAAATTATATGATAAAGACAGGTCGAATTAGGATATCGAATTCATACAGAGCAGGATGAGCCAACACACATGCCACTAAAATGTACAATCTTGCTTATGGCATGCATATCATTGAGTACGATTTCTTAAAATTCTATAATGGCTTAATAGAATAACACGTTCTGTGTATATGTTGTATGACCTAAAATAATTGTTACACCCTCAACATTGTCACAACGACAGCGGAGTTAATTAGGATAATAACTACAAAGGAAATAAATTGTGTGAAGCGTGGAAGTCTACCTAGAGGATCAAGATATAGAATCAACGGGGAAAAAATAACGTAACTTACTATTAAAATATAATAGTAGAAGAACTCAGTTCAAATTTCTGTCATATTACAATGTATTGTTGTAATTTTTAAGTACACAAACAAGAAGTGTCATTAAATAATGTGAATTTTGTATTCACAAACATAGAATAAATAAACTACGACTATAAGTATTTGCTCAAATTAAGATTAAGGAATCGGAGAAAGACAGAACCATGATTGAGATTAAATGCTAATAAAATAAATTAGATATCGGACCTGACGTTGACTAAACGCATAAAAGAAAGAAATAAAAAGAAAAAGAAAAAGAAAAAGGTAACATTACTTATGGGTTTAGTTTAGATGCCTCCCCTAATAAAGAAGTTCCAGATCAGCCTATGATAATCTTAGTTGAATACGAAATAATTATCTTCTTAGTTAAATGGATTTCATATATCTAAGGCATTCATAAATCATCTCGCGATTTATTCGCAAATAATTCTTGTTAAAACATATCATCCATAGGAGCAATCTTGGCATACGTCAATCCAGAAAAACAAAATCATCCCAGAAAAAAAACATGTAGAAGTGTATTTTGGATTGTTAGATTCAATATTCGTCGAGAAAAATCCACCAGGTTCACATGGTAACCGATTTGATAAAATAAAATAAAGTCCAAGGACATAACACAGGTTTATATGAAGCAACCTACAGTGTGGTCGAAGGAAACAAATTTACGTAAGAAATTATTGGTTAAGAAACTTGAACCACACAACAAAGAAGGATGTTACCACGGGATGAAAATCTCAGGACAACCCAAAAAACTAAACTTGGAAAGAAACAAAAAAAAATCAGAATAACCTGCTACAAGCACGACATAACCCAAGAAACACTACTTACAAACTTTCGTAACCAAAGTTGTCACATCTCAATTCCACAAATACATTGGTTCACTCGCCGAAAATCATGTATCTATTCCCTGATGGCAAATCGATCAATTTAAATATTAATATCGTTAAAATCTATATCCCGACGGTCGAATTCATATACTATTTGAAGAATTCCATCATGATGAAATTATAATTAGGGGGTAGAATAGCCTACATCTTCTCGGCTTGTCTTCTCGACGCATAATAATATATCCTTCCAAAGACGTAACAATCATCACTGTGACGACGAGCATCAAATCAAAATAAAAGGGAATATGAAGGTCAACAAGCGTACGCCACGTTTCCATGAACATCTAGTCAAAACAGTTGAAGGTGCAGATCGCTACAGACAGTTCACGCTCGATCCGCTAGATCAAGCAGGAGACCGTATTTGTGTAATACAGCACAGAAAGTCTGGGTAATTCAAATACATATTGAGTCGTAAGCAAATAACGGCTCTATAATGAAATTGAAGGAAAATTGAATTTGCGTGTGTAGAACTTGTAGGCTAAACTAACCTGAATTACAAATACTCACACTACTACAGATACCACAATAACAGGTTATCGGACAAGTATACGGGCTTAAATTACCACGATGACCAACCCCTCAACTGAAACAACAAATCACTTGTTTGGGCTTGCAGGGTGAAATGGAGAGCGGTAGGAAGGAGCTTCCATTCAAACAGCCTTACTTCTGTTGCCATAGCAACCTCCTTACTTCTAGGTAGTGAGAAACATCGGCCCAATCCACATCGGTCACATTCCTTTATCTAGTAATCGGGTCAGCTCTCCACGTACACCTTGGCAGTATCCACTCCAACAGTTGGATGACCGCTGCCTCGCATTTAACTAGCCACACCTCAGGCTACAATAGACGCAGAAACACAAACAAGTGGCATGTGGATTAGCAGTCCTAGTAAAACGTGGACTACAATGATGGGCGGATAAGCGTTTGACAATGCCGTTGTGAGCGCGATCATCCAGACAGCGTTGTAGAACTTCATACCGCAACAATGATGGATGTGATGTGGGGTGCTATTGGTTTTTTCGTTCGCACTGTAGGTGGTGGGTCGACCTGTGGGTTTTGCCGGCCCAGGGGAGATTCAATTCCCGGAGAACCCGGACAGCGAGAGATGGGGATCTACCTACAAACTGTGACCGTTTGAGTTTGGGACAGAGCCTTTTTCACTGTCAGCATATCCTTTGTTTTTGCAACTTCTAAGTTCTTTGGCGGGGGGCGTGGTGGCTCAGCGGTCTAGCTGTATGCCTCTCACCAAGGCGGTCCGGGTTCGATTCCCGGTCAATGCATGTGAGATTTTCGAAGTGAAATGCCATGTCCTGTGGTTCGGATTCCACGTAAAAAGGAGGTCCCGTGGCTCATAATCACAAGATTCACGGTCACGTAAAACTGCAATCTTCCTACCTTTCCTTTTAAGTTCTTTGGCGGTAAATCATCATCATCATCAATTCCCCTTTTCCAGATGACACGGGGTGGGGGCAAAAATGGTTCCTCTCCACTTTGTTCTGTCGTTCCACCATTCCTCTTCCGACACGGTGTTCCAATCCAGGTTCCGTTTACTAATGCTTTTCTTCAGCGAGTCCATCCAACGCATTCTTGGTCTTCCTCGTCCTCTCTTCCCTGTCATCCGTCATTCCAGTGCTCGTCTTGGTAGCCTTACTGCATTCATCCGTTTGACATGTCCAAACCCTCTCAATTTGTTTTGCTCCAGTTTGTCATTTAGTTTCTGTACTCCCAGTTCTTTCCGTATATCTTCATTTCTCACTCTGTCTCTGTCTCTCCTCGTTGGCGGAAAATATTGCTAGAAATGTCTATTTTGGTTGGAAATCGATTAATCGATTGTCCAGTTTGGCGAGAAACATTGTTGGTCGAGTGTTAAGGGGGAAGAGGTGCAGGAGGTCGAATGGGCGTGACCATCATATTAATGCTTGCTGGTAGAAGAAAGAGGGGCAGGACACGTGGTGGACAACGGGTGTTAACTACGATCCTATTATACAGGGTGGGCGGGAAGCAACTACTGTCGACTAAAATATTATGTGTACTCGAGTTTGAAGGTTGTTCGTGAAGTAACCAATAGACCTACATAAAATCCAATAACATCATAACTTTCGTCGTTCTATTTTACGTTAGTTCATGTAGGTTTGGGATTTTTAATTTATATTTTAACATTTTTTATCGCAGTTGGAACACAAAAAGTGCCCGTTTTTAAGCGTGTTTCAACCATGCGTCACATTTAAGAATTATTAAGTCACAAACCCGTCATCAGATCGAATCCAAATTTTAACACAATATACATTGGAATGTTGTATAACTGGTTCATTAATTTTAAAATTTTGTGTGTCCAAGAAACAAAGTTGTTATCATTTTTGTAAGGTAACTTTTTCTCGGCTCGGGGTGGTTTGAAAATGTAGTTCTTGGTCGCGTTGTAATCCTTATACATCAAAAAGGTATGCTGTATTATTGTGAAATATGTAAATTAATTCACTTATTTTATATTGGTTTGTATTTGTACGGGGAATTAGGACATGGTTCACCAGTTAGCCGCTCCGGTGAAAGCTGTACAGCGTTGCCAAGATGGGCTCCATAACTCATCATGGCACGCCTCGCTCGGACGTGATGGGCTCCATATCAGCAACGCTGTACAGCATTTCCCGGAGCGGCTAGCTGGTGAACCATGTCATAATTCCCCGTACAAATACAAACCGATATAAAATAAGTGAATAAATTGTCGTATTTCACAGTCATACAGCATAACGTTTTGATGTATAAGGATCCCAACGCAACCAAGAACTATGTTTTCCAACGACCCCGAGCCGAGATAAAGTTACCTTACAAAAATGATAACAACCTTCGTTCTTGAACACACAAAATTTTGAAATTAATAAACCAGTTATACAACATTCCAATGTATAATGTGTTAAAATTTGTATTCGATTTGATGACAGGTTTGTGAGATAATAATTATTAACTGTGACTCATGGTTGAAACACGCTTAAAAACGGGCACTTTTTGTGGTTCAACTGCGATAAAAAAATATTAAGATATAAATTTAAAAATCCAAACCTACATAGGAATATGATTGCATACCTTACAATTCCATTACATTTTGATGTAGGCACCTGTGGCGTCATCCAATCTCCTCGAACGACCTGGAATGGAATCCACAGCTATCTGAAGGAAGTTGTGTGGGACGTTGATAAGAACATCCCGAATCCTTGCTTCCAATTCGTCCAATGTGCGAGGTTTCGCCTGGTGCACCTCCTCTTTTGCCCATCCCCATAGAGAAATGTCACAGAGTGTCAGGTATGGACTTCTTGCAGGCCATTCTTGAGATGCATGTCTCTCCAGCCAACGTCCTGGAAACTTCTCATCCTACCAGTTCCGCACGACATTTACAAAGTGAGGCGGTGCGCATGAAGATAATGTCGGTGGTATTTTCCCATCCAGATATCGTGGGTCAAACATTATCCTGAAACATTTGAAGGTAGCGTTCCCCGTTAATTGTTAATTTTGTCACGCAGAAGATATGGGCCGATGACATTTGTAGCCATTATTTCACACCATACAGTCACTTTTGGACGTGACTGCATCTTCTCCACCGAAACTCCAGGATCCTCTGCCACCCAGTAATGATAATTGTGCCAATTGACAAAGAACGATCGAATTCCATACCTCATAGCGCGAAACAATATGCGCTCATCCTCTTACTGTCAGGCAATCGGCCATCTTTGTTATTGTTGAGTGTACCGCCGCTCGCGGCCACCGTCGGTACTATGCGGCATGAAAAATCACTATCCTATTTAATATTCTGTATGTTTCCACTATCTCCAATATTACTCCTTCAATATTAAACACTTAACAGCCATTTACAAAATACCTAGTTACTTCCCGCCCACCTTGCATAATACGCTAAGGAGTATGTTTCACAAAACTCAAGTTCCTAAAACAGAGGGAGTTGGGTCAAAGTGGCACCCTTACTTTGGACTCTTGGTGCTATATTCCTCCAAGATAACACTCAATCTCACTTACTGTCAGAAATGTCCAGTTCGGCTTTGTACAATAAAACTTCCTCGGCTTGTGTTTGCGCAAGAAATGTCTTCCATTGCACGGACATAATATGGTCACTAGTCGACGAACCGGTTACCCTTCTCCTGCAACCTCAACCAACGAATATTTTGGAATTAGATAGATGCAGACTGTCAAGCAATATCCCAAGAACAAACCCAACGTCAAATTGCTTTCATACCACGACGTTCTGGCGTTTTTATTGTCGCCTTCGGTGATTGCACGAAATAATGCCAGAAATTGTCCTGGATATGTGTTGGTATTCTACTGAAACTCTAATCTTTTCTGTATGACACCACGATTTATATGTGGATCACTTTTTATTCAAATTCATGGTTTTGGAATATCCATTTTCCCAAGTTTACACTCTGATACGAAGCCTCTATTTCTAAAATTTAAAATCGTTCCAATATAACATACATTTTACCTCAAGGATGCACAAATTATGGGGTATACGTTGGTGACCTTGGGGTTTCATATGAACGCAGCACTGCTTCCATTTACTTTAGCCAGGCTCCACCCTTTCATATTAGGGGCAGATTATATCCCTGTTCCTCCCCTTAATATAGGAATCTTAATCACCATCTCTTTCACAATTTTTGTAGTACTTCCTCAACCAACACATGTTGTGTTCCATCCACGGTGGTATTAAGTTATTCAAGGCCTAAGGTATCTTAGATTCTTCCGATCGATTTCTTCCCTCACCCAGCTCGATGCCTGAGTTTCTTAATAAATTTTATCTGCGTGGGTTAATGATCTATTCCACCCATAATACTTCATGCCTATCACAATATTGAACCACAAGAACGTGATAGGCTATTTGAAGGCAAATATCGCGTTGCACACTTTGGATAACACTAATTTTTCTGCGCTCTCAATGGTTCACGACTGGTGAATTTATGATTAGGCAGCCTCGGGGGATTCCTGAGTTTCGTCAATTTTTGATGTGTAACATCTTTCCTCTCGGTTGCTGGATAGTTTAGTGGGAGTGATTTTGAATATTGGGGACGGAAGTGAATCGGGCGGAAGTGGATCGAACGGAAGTGGATCGGACGGAAGTGAAGACGCACTGCCAGAAAAATGGGACGGAAGTGAATCGGGTGGAAGTGGATCGAACGGAAGTGGATCGGACGTAAGTGAAGATGTACAATTGAAAAAGTGTATGTAGCGCGAGAATGTTATGGCAATACAGTAGGCAGTGCATTTAGCAGGCACTGGTTTGACGAGCACAGTGGAAAATTTTCACCGACTTTCATTTGTCATTGAACAGTTTATGAAGCATCACGTTCAAGGTTTAATATCACATGGGATAGGACAAAGACGACAAATGACATTTAAGTAAGCGGCATTATTGTCAAGCTATGGGTGAGTAGTCAAATATTAAATGCATAACAGAATGTTGTTATATGAGTGGAATAAAAGCTGTATTTTCATCATATGTGGGACTAGGTCATTTCATGATTGTAGGAAGCCATGTTTTGATTGTTTACGACGAACTGTATGAGAGCCTTGAGAATAATGAATGTTATAGTTACTGAGGAATGTGCTCACAGTATTTGAGAGTACTGTCGACGTTGTGTGTTACTTTGTTATTATGAATTATTAATGTAAAAGGAAAGAAGCTTGTAGTTTTGCGTGTCCGTTAATCTCACGATCATGATCCACGGTACCGCCCTTTTACGTGGAATGCGAATCACAGGACATGGCATTTCAATTCGAAAATCTCACTTGTATTGACCGGGAATCAAACCTTGTCTACCTTGGTGAGAGACTAACAGCTTGACTGCTGCGCCACAAATGTGACAGTAGCATATCTCCAATTCAATCTATACGTTCATCATAGTACCAGTCTGAAAATGGAGTGTAAATTAACATTTTAAGAATGTTCAAGCTGTGTAGTATACGAGTAGGATAACATGTCAGATGTTACACATCATATGCGACTACTGTAAGGCTCGTATCTTTTATTCTTTATCCAGAGACTATGTGGGGAAGCTACTCGTATTTACTTTTCCTATAAATATCTCGTGGTTTTAGGTTCCTTCTTACAAGGGAACAAACATGAAAATGTACGTGATTATAGGCCGTAGAGAGGTGACGTGAACTAATTCGTAAATCGTTGAAGACCATATTCCTCCCCATCAAGTCATAGGAAGTTAACATTCGAGGAGTGTTGTGTTTACTAGTGAATAATACTAATACATTTTTTTCAGGACGTGCCCCAACCCAATCATGATGGGCAAATAAGCGTGTTGACCGACTGAAAAGTTTAAATTACCAGTAAATTTCGATCCATTTTCTTAAAAACTGGACATAGGAGCAGGTATTTTGTGACGGTAAATTACTCCACGATGAAGCAAGTAAGGAGCGTGTGCTTTGTCTCGCATAATGCGCGAGCTCATGACAAGCCGCTGTCGACGCGCTGAATATCTTGAGCTGTAATAAGCCTGATGCCAGCAACAGAAACTGTACAAACTAAAATTAATTGTCATTATACGACCTGGGTAAACCTGTCATGTGCAAGATACACACAAATCTCTGAGCTTAGTCATGTAGTAGGAATTCCGTCGAGAAAGTGAAATTGTAGAATGCCACAGGGGTGGATTTAAGACGGGGGGGCACCGCGATCGCCCCCCACCCTTGGACATAATTAAAATAATGTTTGGATCTTCTTTTAACATTTATTGGTCTTTCTTCTTCTTGCCGTGCCATTTTCTATCGAAGGCTTCGAATCTGCCACAAGGAATAGGGTTCTTGTAATCATCTCAAACCAGTCCCTGAGGTTCCTCAACCAAGAGATTCTCCTTCGGCCGATTCTCCGCAGTCCAGAGAGCATTCCTCGAATCACCAACGCACGATTCTGTATTTTTCATTCCGAATCACGTGTCCGAAATAAATGTGTTTCCACTTCTTGATGGAGACGAGCACTTCAGTCTTCCTGTTGAATCTTCCCATCACTTCAGTATTTCACATTATTTCGGTCCACGAGATTCGTATCATCCGCCGATAAACCCACATTTCGAAGAATTCCAGCTTGTTGCACAGGATCTGGGTTAGAGTCCTCCCTTCCATTCCATACAATTGTATGGGAAATACGTATCCCCTGACCATTTGCAGCCTAAAATCTAGATTTAGACTGTGGGTACTGAGAATCTTTTTCAATTTAATGAAGTTTGTTCTTGCATGCTCAATTCTTGCCTTGATCTCTCGACTTGGTAACTTATATTTAAAAAACATGGAAACAAATAATGTAATTTCTTAGGTTTTCACTAAACATGAAATTCGAAGCTAGAAACATTTAATTAATTTGATTAATCTTGCTGTTATACATTGAAAACATATTTAAGCTTCTGAGGAAAACATCATCATTACACAAATTGGTTGGTTGGTTCCTCAGTTTAGGAGCTGCGACAACGCGGTCATGTAGCCCCGTGTACTTTGGGAGTGTGTAGAATCTGTGTTAATTGTGATGACTGTATTAGTGTGTGTATCTAATACACAAATTCTTTCACACTTAAATACTGTACTCTATACCAAAATGTAAATTTTACAATAGACTTACATTTCAAAAATTGTGCTTGAATGAATACTACACATTTAATTTAAGTAACTTAGTAAGGAAATGTTTCTGGATATTTTCCTAGATTGTGATGGCTTACTCAGCTACTTGGTAACTCTTGTCTACCATAGCAGAACAACTTTCAGTAACTTCTGGGGTTATTACAATATTGGACATCCCGGTGGTGTACCAAGCTATTATCAGTTATAGCGAAGCCTACCAAGTTTTACATTACCGGCTTACGGCAGACATTGGGGGATCAGGAAATTTCACCACACATTTGAGCCGTATATAGCGACATGAAGTTAAGGTAAGGGGATTTTCCTTCAAGTCTCTATGGCTTAACGATAGTTAAACAGTGGTCTCACTGAGGTGCAAGCTGTTACACAATAAACATTCCCGTGGGTCATGTGCCATCAGTACATGTTGTACTCCCAGCTATGTCGTGTAGAAAAGGCTCAATTACTAGGCAGTCCAAATTAGAGTTCCGTATTAAACAGTTTTTTACTGACTGCGTATCGTGGAACGTTTTCTAAATTGTACGTTAACGTTTTTTAATAAATATGCTATTAATATTGTGTTGGTAGGCATTTTCCAGTGTTGCTTTAGGAATCGAAATGTAATGTTTTTTAGTCGGTCAACACGATTGTACCCAATTATATTAGATGGTTCCCTAATACTGAAAAATATTTCCTGAGATTATTAAACACACTTGGATAACCAGTTTCAATCGTCAAGTGATCATCTTCCGATCCTTTCACTTAGGCTGTAAAATACATGCCTACAACTAATAATGGGAGATGATATTTACAATACATAAACTACACTTATTTAGTTGCAGTAGTAATTAAACTAGCACAACTAGTCTGTTTGCTTAATGTGATTTATATTAAATTGTTGGGTTATTGTGTATTGTGCACTAGGGTGTTTGAGCGAAGCGTGGACAGTTTTCGTGCAACTGTCATCTCAGGCTGTCTGCACTGAACTGGAAGGAATTCCCTTTCTCGTCTCACTCGTCTCATTATGTTATCACTTGACCTTCTTGCCCCCCCCCCCCCCTCGCCCTTTCTGCCCCGCATTCCGAACTGAACAACATTGAATTTAGATCAATAGGCAACAATATGTTTTTAACAAATCGTTTCCTAATTAAACGTTTTCTAAAACTTGTTATAATATTTTAAAAGATAAATCGTATTTTATACCAGTTTTCCCTTAAATTTGATTCTTTAGCCTTTAATGTGTTCAATTTTTGTTTCCTTGATTTGATAAACTCACCGTACTGATATTTCGTGTTTGGTGAGTGTTATTGTTGGTAGAATAAACAACTTTCCTTTCATCAGCTTTCAAGTTTGAGCGGTATACCGGTATTCCTCATACCGGGTGGTGGTATCAAATACTCCAAAATATCCGTATACCGCTCCACTGTGCATGTATTCCTCGCACTAAACTTGTGAACTGAAAAACCTTCGTGACACCTCCCTCGGAATCAGTGAAAACCTCAGTCATCAGCAGCAATTATTAAATTTAAGTGCAAAATCATTAAAGTAAACGAACCCACGAGGACTGGCGCGTGGGTATTTTTGACCAGAGTCTTAAATAATGATGTGCATTTTCGTTTTGGTCAGCCTTGCACTTCATCCTGCATAAGAAACATGTCCGTAGCTTCGTTTTGAACTCAAGTTATATCTATATTATTTACGGTCGGGTCAGATTTACCCATGGCGCCAGTCTTCGTGTGACAAATTTTGGCTTACTTTAGTCGGGATAATCTGTAAAAAATGTTTAGGGTCTTGGGACACCTTGGTCATCAGCTCATCTGTTCACAAGAATTGAGATGACTGCTTTGCCGGCACTGTCAAGGCGAATGATACTGTTAACGAAAATTATTGTCATTTTTCTGCATGTTTAATCTGAAAAATATAAATAAATCTCATTTCATATTGGAAATAGTTTATAGGAAGACACCAGGTGTAAAATAATTACTTCATCAACATCCGTACGACTACGACAAAAATGGAGTGACACACTATGGGTCAAAATGACCCGGTGCCAGTCATCGTGTGATATTTTCAGCCTACATTTCACATTTTGCAAAAATGAGGAAAAAGTAGACTTATGAGATCGGGCAAATGTGTGTCTGTCTGTCTGTCCTTCTGTCTGTCTGTCTTTCTGTCTGTCTGTCTGTCAGTCTGGCTGTGTGTGTGTGTGTATCCCCCCCTATCAACTCCTAAACGGCTGGAGCAATCGAAACAAAATTAGGTAGGAGTAAAGATATATATCTGAATATCTCACGGCCATATTTGAAAATGATGTCAGTGCTACCATCTGCTGAAAAATTGCAATTGAAATTTGAGCTCAATGTTGGATATCTTGGAAGGTATGAATGGGAGCTATTTCAAAATGGGCACACGTATAAATAATATTGCAGTTTAATTTCCAGGGGGCCATACATGGCAGTGTTGCCAAAATGATTATAAGCCTGCTGATAGGTCCAATTTTAAATGCATATAACTTCTACACTATCACTATCAATTGGAATTCAACCAAATTTTCTATGTTGTATGTGTACATAACCAGATATGACTGAGCGTATTCTTAAGAACCACCAGAGCTGCCAACTGTTATTAAATGCTCTTAATTTATTTTATCCAAATACCAATATATCAGAAAGCATGCAAGCCGACAGCTTTAAACTATGCACACGTATAGTACCTGGCATTCTATATACATTTGAAGTAACTTATATACGTCAGTGCTATCAACAAGATTCTAAGCCTGATGAGAGGTCCACATTTAAATACATGTAACTTCCATGCAATCATTTGGATTTCAACCAAATTTCGTATGTGCTATGTGTACCATAACAGATATGACTATGCGTATTCTTAAGAGCAACCAGGGCTGCCAACTGTTAATATGTGTTGTCTCTATTTTTGTTACCCTAATATCAATACATCACCAAGTATGCAAGCCAATAGCTTTAACTTTGCACACGTATAATACCTAGCATTCTAGATGAATTTGGAGTAACTAACATACGTCAATGCTGCCAACATGATTCTAAGCCTGCTGATAGGTCCAATTTTAAAATGCATGTAACTTCTATACTTACTAATGGATTTAATTCGAAATTGGCACAACAATAGATCATATTATTTCAGATTATTTCTGACCAATACATGTATGACATTGTTGCCAACATGATTTTACGCGCGCTGTTAGATCCAATGTTTAACTGCATGTAACGTCCATGCTATTCATTGGTCTCCAACCAAATGTTGTATTCTGTAACTTAAGAGATGGAACTAAGATTATATTCAGTCACCAGGGCTGCCAACTGTAGTGCTCTATTAGGCTACATTATGCCAGGTATACAGTATTTCAACTAATTAGAAATTTCGATATTGCCAACTTAATTTCGTCATTATTCTAGATTAATAATAATAATATCGTATGGCCTCGGGTGCCTGGTGCAAGCTTTGTTAATTGACACCCAGAGGGTAGCTTGCATGTCGAATTTCGTCGTTCCTTTGAAGGCTATGAAAGTCAAGGAGGTTAGATATCTAAACTCCTTGACACTACAGCGCTTTCAAGTAGAGAATGGAGGAACTTTGTGTTGGCGGAAAATCCCGAGATTAATTTTGCCATTGAACACGGCCTACTGAATTCAAATGGGTTCTTTAACATGCCAACATCGTATGACATGAGTATCGTGATTTTTGTCGCCTTCAAAAATCACTTACCATGGCCAGGGGCGAACCTGCAATCTTGGGGTTGGTAGTCCGACACTATAACCACTCACCCACCGTGGCAAGCCATTCTAGATTGATCCATACAGATTAATCATTGGCATAAATCTTAAATTTTAAGAAAAGTGGGCTTTTTAGTTCGTCACGGAACTTCTTGTTTCACGCCAGTTCTCAGGAAACAGTGAAACGTTTTTAGAAAGACGTTTAATTTTAAATAAAGTTTTCTATTAGACGGTTTTAAACGTTTTCTGAAAACTGTTTTATGATTTTAAAGATAAGATGTATTTTAAACCAGTTTTTGCTTAAACATTTGTCTATTAATGCTCTTAATGAGTTCCACTTTTCTTTCGATGGTTCTCGCTATCTCAGTTTCAGAAAGCAAATAGGCTAAGGTGAAAATGTTCACTCAAATTTCCTAGTCTCGCTGCACTGTGACGGACCATGCTGTTCCCACAGAGCTGAGTAAATGTAAACACCCCTTCACCGTTATTTGAAATTAAGCTTTTACTCTTGTTGCACAGGCAAGAAACCTTTAATTCATATTACAATGGACTAATTTAGAGCAACAATATCCTTAAGCCAAATTAAATCAAACATTAAACAATAGTATTTTCGGGACGTATCAAAGCGTAGCCGATGAACAATCTCCACATGGGTTAACTCTGCTTAAAATGTCTTCAAATACATCAGAGAAGAAGCATATGATAACTTTGGTGTTCTTAGTTCATTTGAGGGGCTTGGGACATCTTGGTCCTCAGCCCTGTGAAGTTCGGTGTGAGTCTAACTTGTCTGATAACCTGAATTCCCGTGATGACTGTCTTAATGTGTCTAACTGTATTAGGGGCAAGGATGGGCTAGGTGGCCCGAAACTTAAAGAAAGGTACTGTCCTGGCATTTGTCTGGGAAAACATGGAGAAAAAAGCACTCTCAGGATGACCACTCTCAGTGCCAGGATAGGAACCTGTGGTTCACGGACTTGCTGCAACTGCCCATGTAACAGTGGTGCAATATTGAACGAGGACGACTACGCCAAGGGGTTATGATAACTCTTGCCTGAGGCACCCGGTATAGATGTGTGAAAACTAGATTTAAAGAATGCACCTCCCCGGAGCCGACAATTTCCCTGAATACGCAGTAGGGACAAGCGAGGATTTCTTTTGTGAGCTATTTTGTTAGAGGTTGGTTGAAAAAGTGTCGACCACCTCGTGGCGTAGCGGCTAGCGTTCTTCGCTGTCACCTCGGAGGTCCACGTTCGATTCCCGGAACTGCTAGAAATTTAATTCTGGTCTGAACATTGGAACTGCATACACTCAGCCTCGTTAGGTCAAACTGGGAAGAAATGGATTCGACTCTCACCTTAGCCATCTTCGAAATGGTTTCTCGATCCTAACTTAAGACCACGGTAGCCTCCTTCCTTATCATCCCCTCAATGACCGTCTTCGGTGGCGTAGTTGGTAGCATGCTGAACTGCTGTGCCCAAGATAACGGGTTCAAACCCGGCCGATGTCGTCTGATTTTTTAAGAGCGTTAAAAATCCTTCATTATGCCTTCCTCCGGAGGGGCAGTAGATCCGGCAGTCCCATCGCATGGCATGTAAATGATCCTTCCTCAGACTAAAGTAGCTAAAATGTTAGGTTAGATTTCGTCAGAACGCTCTATCAAAGTTCCAACGTTCACCACTAGGTATCATTGATGTCTGGTAGCGAAAGTTGGAACTACTTGAAATTGAACGGAACTTGTAGCTCACCCTAAGGGTGTCCACTGAAAGCAGCTACAGACTCAGGCGAGCCGAACATGTCCTCGGACACTCCCGGCACTAAAAGCCATACGATAGATATATAGATAGATCCCCTCAATTACAAATACTTGCACTAATACAGCCATCACAATAACACAGGTGGTTACACAAGATTCTACATGAAATCACACAAGCATACGGGGCTAATTGATCACGGTGAGCAAATATCTCAAATTAAACAACAACAACAACAACAGTTACATGTCTCACATTTTCAAAACTAAAGCTATTATGTAACACGTTAAATTGAGAATACATTAATTGATGATCGATAGCGGGCATTTCTTCAAATCTCTTTATTATTGTAGTTTAAATTCCTACCAGAAACAATACTTTTTTAATTTTCATTTGAGGAATTGCACACTATTATCATTTAGCCCAGCGTACTTGGGTGTGTGTAGAATTTGTCTGATAATGTGCATTATTGTGGTATCTGTAGTAGAGTGTGTATTTCCAATTCAGGTGAGGTTTAGGAGAAAGGTGGCCGTGGCCTTAAGTTAGGAACTCTCCGGGAATTTACCTGGAGTAGAAGTGGGAAACTGCAGAAAAAGATACGAGCCTTACAGTAGTCGCATACGATGTGTAACATCTGACATGTTATCCTACTAGGAAATTGAGATGAAATGTATGTGAAGTCATCTGATATGTTATCCTACTCGTATACTACACAGCTTGGACATTCATAAAATGTTAATTTACGCTCCGTTTTCATACTGGTACTATGATGAAAGTATAGATTGAATTGGAGATATGCTACTGTCACACTTGTTTGAACAAACATTACATATTATATTGTAAATTAAGAGGAGGAATGAAACCGTAGTCTCTAGCCTATCTATTGTGCCCTTCAGCAAGAAATATGCAAATCACAGTATGCCAGCATTGCTCAATTCGGGATTTTTCGGGGCTGCGGTAAGTTCTCCCACTCTGTGACTTACATATTTTGGATTAAATAGAGGATACACTTGCAAAAATAACAACAAAATCAACTCCTATTTTTACATATTTAATTAATCAAAATTATGGCGCTACAAACAATAAAACAAATCAACTACTGACCAATATCATTCTACTTGTCCAAAGTGAACAAGGAATAGTATAAAAATAAAACAAATATTAGATTAAAACACATGGTTTTCTTTAACCAAAAATTCACGATTATTTTCACTTCCATAAAGTACTTATCTTAAAGTTCCATGTAACTACGAGCTCCTTTGGCTCGATACTTTTCCATAATAATGGTGTCATACTTTGTACACCTCAAGAATTTATTTTATCTTTTCTTATCATCAAAACAAATATATAATTACATTTAAAATTACATGTTAATTATTCACTTCAATATTTGGGCATTTCACATATTCTCAGGATTTACTATCTCTCTCAAGTTTGCAAATTCACTACGGTGATCGGGAAACTACTTGTGTACTCCAGAGTCATAAAGATTACTTGACAAAGTCAAAAACTATGATTACTCCCGAATCTAGTTATCTTCACAAAACTCGTGGATTCCTTATTTTCCATACAACATTACAATAGGGATTTTATTTAATTCATTTGTCTTATAAGACCATTATCACATAAGAAAACTACGATCTGAACTGGCAAGCGATAATATAAATCTACAAGGACCTCGGTTCAACGCCAGGGTCATTAACAACTTTAAACACTCACGGTGTATTTCACTTCTTACAAGACGGTTTTTACCCACCCTCGTACTATGAGGGTCAGGCCATTATACTCGAGCGTGATTTATGACAGGGAGAGCGACTCCCGGCCTAGCTTACGGTTGGAGCTCTCTTCAATGCTTTTAAAACAAACCTTCACATTATTCTCAGTTCTTTGTGGAGACTTGGCTTTCTACTCAATCGTTTTTACTTTCAACAATATTATTGGTTCATAAACCACTTTCGTAACCTTGGCATTTATTAATTATGAGAGGGTCTTCATTGATTGGGAAGAGTAATACACATTCTACGACGAATAATTAGGGGCTTTAACAATAAGAGGATTCTAGGTTCGAATCTCTTAACATGTCTCGGGAACCATTTCCACCTTAGAGGACTTATACAAGACGCGATTTAAAGTCGGCCGTGGCCTACATGACATACGCTCAATAATACCATACATTAGCTCCCTTTTCAATATAACACGCACATGGCCTCGTGATCCACGTCACAATTTAGAGGACTTGCAACATATCTCAATTCACTGCAATCAACTACCCTCCATAAGTAACTTACCAAGTACTTTAACTTTTACGCGTTCCTAGCGTAACTTTTTATTTAATTGCGTTCCATTACACTACCCATTACTTTACGGCCGAATGTCTTCCAAAGAACTGATAAATTTCATAGTAACAATTGATACATATCTCAATTCTTATATTAATCTTTTCCGTTGACAACAAATCGCTCCATTTTTAAGAACATGCATTCACACCATGTCTTATACATTTGTTAAGGCTTCAACGCTCTATATTATTATATCATTCAATTTAATCTTTATTTAGATTTCTTTACCTTGTTATTCACATTATGTCTTCATTCCTTACAAAAGCTCAAAAGCTATTTCTTTCATATAATTCAAATTTACCTTTATGTAAATATCTTTGTTATAATTATTATTATGACGCTTGCTTTTATAACATTCATTAAATACACTGACATTTTATTCCATGCATTTCCTCTACCGAATTTATTACTTCACATAATTATTTATTATTTCTTACAACTTTATTTTTGTTCAGATCGCGTTCTTATTTAGTTATTATTTATTTAAAAACATCCCTTTTACTCAAAACTCCGGTGGAATTGTACACAAAATTTTTCCGACACCAAAATATAATGAAAATCTTTACTCACATGTCTAAGGTCGTTTTCTGACCTTTATTCTCGTTTGATGTGACATTTTGGCCCACCTTCTTGACCTACTCCATATTGTACAAACTCATCTCATGTACAGAAATTTCTTGACACATATTCACTATATTTAACACTGACAACATTTTTAATACACTGGTGTATCCGTTTATATTACTTTAACACACACTCTTGATATATTTACACTTCACAACTTTTGATCACTAGGCCGTCCTTTTAGCCTATCACACGTGACCTCTTAATCTCCCGTCTCCAAGGGTGAAATTTATTCAATGTCGGCTTCCTATCCTGCAGAATACGAAAGTCTCGAATCATCTACTTATTCCCTGGAATAACAATTCTTCGAATCCTGTTCCTGATGATCGGCTACTTCTCTAGCTTGAACGGCTCCCCTTTTAGATCTGATTTATCGATCCTAGCGAAAGTCTGTTCTGATCGAGGTCCCCTCGATAACCTATCGGTGACCCATGGATTTTTTAGCCACTAATACTTCTCGAGTCTTAGTGCTTTAGAATAGTTCGTCTGCTTTCTTGAAAACAATGTCTATAGTTTCAGTTCTTCTTTGTTTATTTGGTCCTCGCACTTCTAATTTTCTGAAATACATTGCGAACCTTACTCTGTTTTTCCCTGTTCGGGTTCTTTAAAATTTATAAACTGTTTATCTCGCTGTTCCGTTACTTCCGTACGTTATGATACTTTTGGTCGTTTACAGAAAGACCTATCGCCTGAATCCTAAGTTCGCAGCCTGCTTTGACTGTATTTTTGGAACTTTTACGGTAACTTTTGCCCTGTCGGACCTAAATCCTGTAACTAGGATTTTCCTAATTTTTCAACACGGCGATACTTTAATACTTCTTCTTTGCAACTCCTTCCGGAGGCACGCAAGTTACTGATACTTCGATGCCCGTGGCTATCGGATATATTAATTATGCGGTGTAATACAGCGTTTCTCCCCTCAAGGAGTACTGGTTAACTGCCTTCGATGTCTGATACAGCGTTACGTTCCCCTCACGGGCTCTTGAATACTGCGTATACGATGTGGTGCAGCACTTCCGCTCACGGAATGCTCGTAGACTGCATGTACTGATACAGCGTGACGTTCCCCTCACGGGCTATCGTAGACTGCATGATTGGCTTTGTTCCTTTCTCTCCCGGAACGATTCCTGTTACCATGCGGTAGCCAGGAGATGCTCGCTGGTAATGGTGTTCGGTTTAGCAGAATTCAAAAATATTACGTTACACTCACACAATGATATTTAAACTATATATTTACACATATTAAACAACAAAATACACTGGCTGTAGCCGTGATGGCCACGATTTAGTTCGTTCCCTTTCAAGCTGCGCCATGCTTGATCTGATGTCAGTCAGCCATGTGCTGCATGCTACGAGCCGACTGGAGTCGCGCCGGGTCACATGATCACGCGGCCGGCCGACACCCAGCGACAGAGCGCCAAGGAAGTGCTGCCAAGAGCAACGCAGCGGAGCACTGAGTAACTACCAACATACCGCCACACCTAAATGTATCACATTTAACAACTGTCAGAAAATGATTGATTTACATGAATCAACAGTAGTAAATTAAAGTTCTTTCACCACCAGTCCGTATGGATCGCCGAATACAAAACACACACAAACCCCAACCAAAACAACATAGGAACAAAAATACACAACCTATAGTAATGACAATGAAATGAACATGTTAAATCATACAATAAGAAGGTTCAACACTATACACAAACAAGAAAGTACACTGGTCAAAAATGAACTCTTGCGACACAAGAATAAAGTAATTAACTGAATCACAAGATGACACTGAAAGTAATTGCACATATCAGTCTTGAATTGGCAATGGACATAGTTTATGTACAGAACGCTTCAAAATTCCACTGCTGGTACGAATGGTGACTGCACGCACTCGTCCATCCTTCCCAGGATATGTTTCCTCGACCGTTGCAAGCCTCCAAGAAAGAGGAGGAGTGTTGTCGTCCTTAACCAACACGACAGTTCCAGGCTGAAGGTTAGGCTGACTCGTCAACCATTTCTGCCGCTGTTGCAAGCTATTAAGATAGTCATTAGACCATTGTCTCCAAAACTTCTGCTGCAGCGCTTGAATGTAGCGCCATCTGGAAGTATAACAGTGCACACCATCTCTAAGGTCAGGTTCAGGGAAGGATAACAAGGGAGCACCTATTAGAAAGTGGCCAGGAGTTAAGTATGATGGTTCATCAGGGTCGTCCGATAGCCTAACGAGCGGACGTGAGTTCAGGCATGCTTCTATTTGGCAAAGTAGAGTGTACATCTCGTCATACGTCAAGCTGGCATTGCCAGCTGTTCTTCTTAAATGGTGTTTCATGGATTTAACTCCAGCTTCCCACAAACCACCGAAGTGTGGCGAATCAGGAGGAATGAAATGCCAAGTGAATCCTTCTTGGGCTGCGTTGTTCAGCATTTCTATCTTCCACTGCTCGGACTGGTGCACTCTCAACAATTCATTTCTAGCCCCTACAAAGTTAGTAGCATTATCACTGTATAGATTTGCACACCTTCCCCTCCTGGCTGCAAATCTCCGTAAGGCGGCGATGAAAGCCTGTGTAGTCAAGTCACGAACCAATTCCAAGTGTATCGCCTTGGTGCAAAGGCAAACGAACAACGCTACATAGCATTTTACCTTGACCTTGCTCCTGGTAGCACCCTGTTTAATGTACAGCGGGCCAGCGTAGTCAACTCCCGTGTTCAAGAATGGCCGTGATGGAGTCACTCGAGGCGATGGTAGCTGTCCCATGAGTTGAGTGGCTGTAGTGGCTCGTAGTCTAAAACACTTCAAACACTTGTGAATGACAGTCCGTATCACTTTCTTTATGCCTACTATCCAATATCTGGACCTAAGTGAAGCCGTTACATGATTAGCACCAGCATGCAGCAGACGAACATGCTCATCAGCCATAATCAACTGGGTTACATTGTGACGCTGAGGTAATATGATCTGGTGCCTTTCTGCAAATGGTTTCAACGAGTTTTGTAGGCGACCACCTACTCGTAATAAGTCGTTCCCGTCTAAGAAGGGGTTCAGATTTCTTATTGCACTTTGCTGTGAAACTGATGAGTTTGACTTCAACTCGCCTATTTCCCGTGCGAATGTCACACGTTGAGCAAGCTTGATACACGTCTGAAGGCCAGTCTCAAGCTCTTCTGCAGATAGTGGTCCCGTTTTTCTTACGTTGTGTCTTCTGGAATTGAACATAAATCTGTTGCAATAAGCCATTACTCTCTGTAGGCGACGGAGGGATGAGAACCTCGTCGTGATTTCATCTGATGGAGTAGCACTAACTAGACATTGTACCGTATCCCTACTTTCTGGAAGTTCACCTGCAGAGTCCTTCGAGTCCCTAGTGGGCCAGCTACTTAAATCCTGTAGTAACCATGTCGGACCATGCCACCACTGTTGATTACACCGCAGTCTGAGTGGTCCTTCTCCCCTTGAAAGAATATCGGAAGGGTTATCTTCTGACATCACGTGACCCCACTTGGCTCTTCCAGTCAATTGCTGTATCTCGGAGACACGGTTGGCGACGAACGTTTTCCATTTTGTTGGTTCAGCTGCAAGCCACGATAGTACAATTGTCGAGTCAGTCCACAAGAACATGTGGTCAATTTTCAGGTTTAAGGTGTTGGTAGTCTTATCAACCAGACGTGCCAACAAAAGAGCTCCACACAGTTCTAACCTAGGTAAGGACTGTTGTTTCAGAGGAGCCACTCTGGATTTTGAACATACCAACTTTACTGAAACTTCCCCGAGTTGGTTGGTGCTTCGAATGTAAACACACGCTCCATAGGCCCGTTCAGAAGCGTCTGAGAAACCATGAACTTGTATGAGGATCACCCTTCCCGCAGACAGAATCAACCTGTCGACATGAATGTTATTTAGAGCTGGAAGATCAGTGAAGATTTCGATCCAGCCTTCAAGTAACGGAGATGGTAGTGGTTCATCCCATCCTAATTTTTCTTGCCATAATTGTTGCATGAAAATTTTACACCTCACAATTACTGGTCCTATCAGCCCAAGGGGATCAAATATAGAAGCTATAATTGAAAGTACCTTCCGTTTTGTGGGCCTTCCACTGTTCTCCTTGATGTGGACCTCAAACTGGAACTTGTCAAGAAAGGGATGCCATAGTAATCCTAGCGTTCTGATGTTGTCTTCCTTATCAAATCGTAGTGGTAACTGTGATTCTCGGAGTTCTTTAGGTATAGTCTCAAGTACAGCCGCGTGATTCGACGTCCACTTGCGGAGCGGGAACCCTCCTCGTTGCAGCAACTCTTGTAGTTCTCCTCGTAGCTGTATAGCATTTTCCACAGTGTCGCTACCACACAATACATCGTCCATGTAAAAATCCCGTTTCAATACGCAAGATGCTGTAGGAAACGCATGTGCTTCTTCTTCAGCCAGCTGGGTTAGACATCTTGTGGCTAGGAAGGACGCTGAAGAAGTACCGTATGTTACAGTCTTTAGTTGGTATGTGCGTAGAAGCTCAGATGGATGTTTTCGCCACAGTATGCGCTGTAAGTTAACATCTTCGTCGTCTACTCTGATCTGACGGTACATTTTTGTAACGTCTGCCGTCATCGCAATCTGATGAGTACGAAACCTTGTCACAATTGATAGCAGATCTTGTTGAACGGTAGGTCCCACCGCCAGAGTGTCATTAAGTGAAACGCCGTTGTCAGTTTTGCAGGAAGCATCGAATACAACTCGTGTTTTAGTAGTGGTACTCTCAGCCTTCAATACTGCATGATGAGGGAGGTAGCAGCATGCCTCTTCGTCCTTGCTTATATTTGGAACCAACTTCATATGACCCAGGTTCTCATACTCCTCCATGAATCTCACGTAATCTGCACGCAGATCAGGTCTCTTCTCGAATCTCTGTTCCAGTAGTCTGAATCGTTTCTCCGCTATTTTGTAAGATTTTCCAAGTTGTGGACTTTCTTCCCTTGTAGGTAATCTTACACTGAAACGTCCGCTGTCGTCCCGCTTGGTGTGAGTTGTGAAATGCTCCTCGCAATACTGCTCTTCCTTGGTTAAGTTGGTTCTTCTAGTTGTCACTTCTTCTATCGACCAGAATTTTTCCATCTTCCTGTCGAGGTCATCGTCCTGTCTAAGGAAAAATGATGAAGTGGGTGGTGCTTCCGCCTTCTTACTGGTCCGATCCTGGGATTTTATAGGACCTGACAGTATCCATCCCAGGGCGGTATTCTTCAAAATGGGTAATTCATCGCAATTTTTCCGCCACCCTTCTCGCAACAGCTGCATGAAAATCTCTGCACCGATGAGCATATCTACTGATCCTGGCTCGTTGAAGTGAGGATCCGCTAATGTGATATCTTTAGGTAGGTTCCACGATTTGCAATCAACATAGTTTGCCGGAATATTGCCTGTTATGTGAGGGAGTATAGAACATGTGATAACAGTTTCAAAATTGGACACGTTAGAACTGATACGAACATCAACACTTTGAGATGCAGTGACCGCAGTGTTATTTATACCACTAATTGGAATACAGCTTCTGTGTCGTTGCAACTTAAGCTTACTTGCAAGTGACTCAGTTATAAAATGGGACTGTGATCCATTGTCGAGTAGCGCTCGGCACTGGTGAACTCTACCATTGTTGTCTGCCACTCCTATTACTGCAGTAGACAGCATTATTTGTGACTGTGGCTTGAATTTAAGTGTGCAGTAACTTGCCTTACTATGCCCTCCTTCGTCTTCTCGAATACCTCTACCAGCTAGGGCATCCCTGTCTGTAGTCGTTTGACTGTTTGTGGGACTGTCGAAATGAATTAGGGTATGATGTCTGCCTTGGCATCTCTTACACCTATCAGATTTGCATATGCTGACATTATGATGTCTAAAACAGTTAAAGCACATACCCTTCCTTTTGACAAAATCATACCGTTGTCTTACGCTAGCCTTCAGAAAACCCTCACACCGATGTACCGGGTGATCTGCATCACAAAAATCACACTTCCCCCTTGTAGATACGTATGAGCTAATTCGACCTGGATTGTCATTGTTCCTCACATGTTGATTCTTGGGTGGATTTGCTGTGTTCCCCCTTTGTTCCCGTGCTGCCATCATTAGCTCCAACACTTGTGCCCTCTCTTCCAAAAACGTGGATACCTCAGTGAGTCTTGGAAAATTATCGCTGGGAGCCTTCATTTCATACTCTTTACGGGTAGCGGGATCTAACTTATCTAACATCAGCTGCTGAAGTAAGACTTCATGTAGCGGCACTGAAAGGTTGAGATTTTGAATAGCATTCAAATTGCTTACTAAGTGGTTGTTCAGTTTCCTAAGATCAGATGCTGTGTCTTTGTGACAATTAGGTAACGACAACAGAGCCTTGATGTGTTGTGTTGCTATCAATTTTCTGTTGTTGTACCTCTTGCACACGATTTCCCAAGCTACTGGAAAGTTAGGGTTAGAAATAGGAATATTTTGAATCAGTTGGTGAGGTTCACCCTTAAGTGCGGACAGTAGATAGTGGAAACGTTGGATGTTTGATAGTTTTAAATTATCAACAATTAATGCCTGAAAGGTGTCCTGGAAGTGTGTCCACGTCTCATATTGTCCATGAAATGTAGGGAGGTTAATGACGGGCAATCGTACCTCCAAGGAAGCCTGCTGTGAATTACCGCACGAATGCTGAGATAATTGATCGTTATTCTGCTCTGAAGTTATGCTCCGATCTATAAGTGTGGTCATTTTGGCTTCTAAATCAAAATAGTTTTCTTCGAATTGTTCCCTATCCTGTTCATGGGTTTCACTATTTTCGTCGTCATTAATTTCAAGCTTACATTGGACATGCTTATATTCTTCCCAGAGTGAAGGCAATTGCTTCAGCCTGCTACGTAATGTATTAATATCGGAGCCTGCCACAAACTTGTCTGCATATTTACTGATACGTGTCAGTGATCCTTTAATCACCGCTCGTTGTTTCACCAACAGGTTTTTCTCACTAGCCTCCATGATAAGTTAGGAAAAGGAATGAAATAAAAGGATTGACTGACCTCGGTATACTGCTATGATGTGCACTTATCTTATAATCCTTTGTGTCCTCCCCAGCGTGTACAGCATGCCGCCGAGATGATGTTGCACGTGCTCCAATATTCTCGCCACAGGATGTCCGCACTCGGAAAGTATATTCAAATGCACCGGAGGACCACGTAATATTTTAGCATTACGACACTTTCACAAATCCGGCCCGGTCTGACCATGTTCCTTTCTCTCCCGGAACGATTCCTGTTACCATGCGGTAGCCAGGAGATGCTCGCTGGTAATGGTGTTCGGTTTAGCAGAATTCAAAAATATTACGTTACACTCACACAATGATATTTAAACTATATATTTACACATATTAAACAACAAAATACACTGGCTGTAGCCGTGATGGCCACGATTTAGTTCGTTCCCTTTCAAGCTGCGCCATGCTTGATCTGATGTCAGTCAGCCATGTGCTGCATGCTACGAGCCGACTGGAGTCGCGCCGGGTCACATGATCACGCGGCCGGCCGGCACCCAGCGACAGAGCGCCAAGGAAGTGCTGCCAAGAGCAACGCAGCGGAGCACTGAGTAACTACCAACAGGCTTGGTGAGGCCAGGAGTTTTATACCTTTCAGTCACAAAAAGATAAAATCCTAGTCCTTTTCGTGACCAACTTTTGAACTAATTGTCGCACAATTATAAAAATCATATCTCCAGAAAGCTCGTCTTCCAAACGTAAAATAATCTTCCTGTGCATGGAAATCGATCGTGCATTTCCGAGATATTAATTAATTTCTCGTCCTCAACTGTGTGGGTGGTGCTGTTCATTTTTAATTCTCCCACTCCTTGGGTCCCGGTGAATCCCCAATGACGTATACTTGCGTTTGCAGTTTTCTCCTGTGCAATTTTTACAAGGTTTTTCTTTACACAAACATCTCTAATCCTAAATGATTCACCGTTCTGTATCTGTTTACTTATTTTTATACTCGTAAACGGGTTAAATTTAATTATTCCTGTTCTGACTCAGCAGCGGGGTTGCCATTTTCCTGCAACGTAAGAGCAATTTCCGAGTCAAGCTTCTTCGTCTTACAGTCCAAACTTTCCACTCGTTCTAATAATATCCATGACTGGCTCCTTATAAATGTCAAGAGGCATGAGCTCATCTTAGGAACACCTGGCCCTAACGCTTGCACAATGTTAGGCTAGAATCCTGGCTTGAAATCTCTCTCCGTTCCCTTAGAGACTGTATGATTCTTTCATTCCTTTCTCAAAATACATGGATTCGACTCCCTTTGAGGCCATGGTACATGGGTTCATCTCTCCCCTCCTTAGGTAAATAAATTTTCGAAAAATTTTGAGGAAATTTATTTTAATTATCCAAAAAAATATCTTATTTTTCCTTTTTAAATGTCGAAGCCATCATAACGTTATCCTTACCTTCTGATTTTTCTTCCTTAAAAAATCCCACGATAATTTGATTTCTTTCATCCTTTTTTAAGTCATATCCGGTAATTGTGTCGGTTGGATATCCAGAACCTCATTCTTCTTTACGGGTGTGGTCTATCCCTACCCGTTCCTTTATTTCATCATTCGCCTTCCTTAAATTGAAATTTTCTTCTTCAATAAAATGAATTATTTCTTTTATTTCCCAATATAATTTCTCCAATTCGCATTCGCACTCGAATGTTTGAGCTCTGTTTCCTTTTTGTATCTCATTCTCGTTTCTATCAAAAGTGGATTCTTCATCTCTAAATGTTTCCATAACCAGGGCTTGTTCATTGGCTTCATCGAAGTCTTCGGGAGGGTAATACACTTTCAAATTTGCTGAATTCATGGTCACTTCGTGATTTGTTTCACAGTGCCGAATTCTATAGGCATTATTTCTCAAATCCCTTATTATTTGATACGGTCCGTGGTACATTTTCTGGAACTTTTTGTACACGCTGTTCCCTGGATCCGAAAAGGCGGGTATTTTTACTAACACCATTTCCCCTGCTAATAGTGGCCGATGATATCTCTTGTGCCTATTTCTTCTTTGTCTCCTGTCGGCTTGAGCTTTTAAATGCTCAAAGGCTCTTCTTATACGTACATCTCTTCCAGGCTGAGCGTCTGCTGGCCTAGGAATTACCAGACTCCAAGGTCTCTCTGGTTGCTCATTCCGATGTAACGTTATTGGTATCTCTCCCGTAGATTCATGGATTGTGTTGTTTATACAAAATTCGATAATATCCAAGATATCTATCCACTTCCAATTTTCTTCGGCACAGTATATTCTACAATACTTGGCTGTCTCCCTCATCACTCTTTCTACAGGATTTGCCTCAGGATGGCGAATACTTGACAAAATCTGACGTATTCCAAGTCTTTCTAATTCTTGTCTGAACTCTACACTGGTGAAACAACTACCGTGATCCGACAACAAATTCTCAGGTTTTCCCAGAATCGGTATCACTTTTTCTTTGAGTCGTTTTAACACCTGTTTGGTACTAGTCTTCTGTATGGGAGCAAGGACAACCATTTTAGTGAAGACATCCATAGCCACCATTATGTGTCGATTTCCTCTTCTTGCCTTTGGCAAAGGTCCGAAGTTATCAATAGATATGATTTGACCTGGCCTTTCGGGAAACAATGGTATAGGCTTTTGTCTCATCAGAAACGCATTTGGTTTGATCCTTTGACATAGATCACATGTCTTTAGCGTGTCCCTTGCAGTTTCTCTCAGTCTCGGCCATACAAATGCTTCTTTCAGCATCGAGACTATTTTGTCGACTCCCATATGTCCGAACGATCTATGGGCTAACCATACTATTTTCCTCTGCAAAATTGCAGGTACAACAATCCTTAATCGTGTATGGTCAGAGTCCACAAACTTATATAATAATCCATTATAAAATGTGTAATCTTGAGCTATCTTATTAGCTTCCGTGTACGCTGGTGTTCCCCTTATCAAACTTCCCTCAAGGAAGGATATGAGCATGTTCATCCATGGATCCTCACGTTGCCGTTGACTAATGCTCCTTAACTCATTTAGAGTACGCTGATCCCTGTCTTCCAAATCAATAGCCATTACTTCCTCTTCTGTGGACTCTGGCTGTCTACTTAAGTAGTCTGGAACTATATTTTCTTTTCCTGGGCAGTATTCTATCTTTACATCAAACTGTTGAATATATAAAGCCCAACGCATCAACCTTTGACTGGATAAATCAGTCTTCATCAAAAAGGTTAAGGCTTTATGATCCGTTCTTAGAATGACCTGAAACCCATATACGATCTTTCGCCAATATTGCAGCGCGTGCAATATCGCTAACAGCTCGATTTCGCTGATCGTATAATTTTTCTCGTGTGGTTTCAGTCTCCGACTTGTGAAAGCTAGATAATTTTTCTTATCAGGGTTATCCGGGTTTTCCTGATATAGCATTGCCCCTATTCCAATCTGGGATGCATCTGTTTGAATTATAAATTTCTGATTAAAATCAGGATATCCTAGCTTCACATAGTTTAAGAGCATTTCCTTTGCCTCCACGAATGCTTTTTCTGTTTCCTCCGTCCATTTCCACTTGCCCCCCTTCTTCAGAAGGTCCTGTAGTGGTGCAACAGTTTTTGTGTATGATGGACAATGTCCTGAGAAGAAACCAATCAATCCCAAAAACTAGCGAACGTTCTTCACCTTCAACGGCCTTGGAAAATCCCTTATCGATTCCAATTTGCATGGATTTTGTTTAACACCATCCTTATCAATCACATGCCCTAAAAATGTTACTTGTCTTTGACAAAAATTTGACTTCTTTAAATTGATTTTAAAATTTGCCCTTCTTAAGTCTTCCAATAATTTCTTCAATTTTTCTAAATGTTCCTCAATGTTCTCCGAGGTAAGCAAAATATCATCCACATAACGGATAGTGCAATCTTTCACTTCCTCTGACAGGTTTCGATCAAGCGCTCTTATTAAGGCAGATCCCGCGGTCTTCAATCCAAACGGACATCTCCTGAAACAATAGGTTTGTTGGTCGAACTGAAATCCAGTCAACAAGCTGGTTTTCTCTTCCAGTTCGAGATGATGATACGAAGAAGTCATGTCAATATTTGTGAAAATCTTCTTGCCTTTGAACTTCCTCAGTATTTCTTTTATGGGTGGTGCCGAATCATTTTCTGGTATGATTTTTGCATTTAAATTTCTGGCATCTAGACACACCCTTACTGAGCCATCCGGTTTACTCACAATCACTAATGGACTAACATATGGTGTCGCCATCTTTTCTATAACACCTGCATTCATCATCTCCTGCAGTGTTTTCTTAGTTTGTGGGTAATGTTTTTCCGCAACCGGGTATGGTTTTTGTCTGAACGGTGCCCAATCGTTGACTTGGAACGCGTATTTAAAATTTTCAATCTTCCCTGGCTTGGAATCAAATACGTCCCTAAAATTCAATAATAATTCCTTTAATTGTTCCTTGTTTTCGAGGTTAACTTTAGCCTCCTCTACTTTTCCTGACAGGTTGGTCTCGAACTCAGTTTCCAAATTATCTTCGAGTTCTATGTTGAGGACTTCAAATATCCTTTCTATGTCCTTATAACCTTCTTCAGTTACTTTTTCCACATGCCATACCTGTTCTCCTATTTTCACATCCTTTTCCTGTAGGTTAATGTTTTGTTCATCCACATCCTCTCTTTGGATTCTAATGCAGTTTTGCGCTAGATCTATAATGACCTTCTTCTCACGGATAAAATCAATACCTAATATGACATTATACGGTAATTGATTTACCAGCAAAAAGCATTGCGAAATTTCAGTGTTACCCATGATCAGATCAATGTATACCTGAAATTTGCATGTTAAAGATTTTTCCGGGATAATTCCCTTAATCTTTGCACTTGATGTGGGGATTTTTAATACGCGGCCTCTTGTTTCCAGTTCATTCAGAAGGGTTTGCGTAATTAAACTTATTGTTGATCCAGTATCAATCAATGCCCTGACCAGTAATCCTTCTATCCTTAGCATAATTATGGGTAATTCTCTTTTGATAGGTGGGATTCCTTCCACATCCTCATTAATTAGCTCATCTGGTCTTGCTATCCAATTCACAATTTCTACCTCCTCCCAGCTCCTGGTATGTTTCCACTTTTGACGATTTAAATTTGGAGTTTTTTTATCCTGAGGGCTTCCTTTCCGCTCATTCTTTAACTGAGCTTGTAGTTCCAAGCTTTGAGCTCCATCTAGTCGGTCGGGTGATTTCCGGTTCTTGATTGCCTCACTCCAACGGACTTTTTGTCTTTCAGGTTCATCTGGTCGTTCGTTCATGTAACGAAGACTTTCCTGATATCATTCCTCTATTTCGGCCCGATATTCATCATCCCTATCCTCTGGCCTTACGTTCCTTCTGGGATAATTCTCCCATTTCTTTCTGTTTTCTTGCCTCTGATGGTTATTGTTATAGGGTCGGCTCTCTTGTTGCCTATAACCCGTATTCCTAGGATTTCTTCCTCGATATCCTCCTCTGTAGTAGGGCTGTATTCCTCTAGGCTCTTGATGCCCATACTCTCGACCTAGTCCTTGAGTATCAGTGCTGGTGGACTGATTCCTGGTCGATGGTTTTTCGCTGGTTTCCTGACTGCTGGCCATGTGTACCTGTTCAGTCTGTCTTTGGTGCCTAGGAGTTACGTGTGACGTCGTCATGTCTAATTGACGTAGTACGCTCTCCACTTCCACAGCACTTCTGGCTTTGGATGAGATTAACAGCCTCTGAATCTCATATGGAAGTTGTCTTGCAATGGCGGCACACAGGTCGTTCTCAGCTGGAGCAATATCAAGTTCGCGGAATTTACACAGCTGAGCGGTAAAAAATTCCGAGTACTTAGTTGGTGCATTTGTGCTGTACTTCCTAGAGTACAGATCTAGCCTCAAATTCTCCTGGACGTCTGCTGCCCAATATCGTTTTAAAAAGGCTTCTCTAAAGCCTTCCACCGTATCAAAGGTGTACCTAAAGCTTCTGAACCAGGTGAGACAATCACCTGCCAAGAGCTTCTCAATAGCTCTCAGTCTCCGATCCTGAGGAACCTTCATTTCGTTTAAATACTCTGCGACTTCCTTTAGCCAGTATTTTGGAGTAATTGACATGTTATTACCCGTAAATTTTACCGGTCTGTCCTCATTCGACTTAATAATGTTTATTATCTGACCATTTGTCTGGTTCATGTATGGGGTTGACATCGCCATCGGATATCCTGGGTTCTTATAAGGGCTCTCCCCTCCTAAGTCCCTATCTGTATCTATGCCTTGTTCACGGGAATCTACCCATCCTGTCTTTGGAAACTCCTCCTGATTCTCAAATTCTAACTTCCTTTCCCTTCGGGCACTTTCTTCATTAGCCATGAGTTGGATTTCCATTTGACTGTTCTTATGTTCAGTCCTCTCCAACCGTGATCCTAATTCATTTTGAATTCTTTCCTGATTGTTCTTACTGGTTTCCAGTTCTTGTTTGAGTTGGTTTTTGTCGTTCCTGAAGCTATTCCTGATTTCATTTAAGTGTTCTTCTACCTCTTTCTTGATGACCATGACCTGTTCTGTTATAAATTCTGGTTTAACGTCACCTCTGGTATCTAGGTCTTCTCGTATTTCCTTTATCTTTTTCTCCATTTCTCTTTGTCCTTTGACCATATCTATTTTAATTCCGTCAAGCCTTCCTTCAGTTTTCCCTTGGCTCTTAAATAATCTCATCATTTCATCTTGGACCTGATTTACTTCAGTGTGAGTTTTTCCTACTTGGACCTTTAATGTTCCGATGGTTTCCTGAACATCATTAATACCCTGACTTATTTCATCTATCTTATGGGTACTTTCCTTATTTTCGTCCTCTCGTTGTTTTCTTTCACTCTGGAGATGCCCCTCGTATATACCTAATCTTCGATTTATTTCACCCTCATACTTCTTTAAGTTATCATCTACCTGCCCGGTAAACAGCTCAAATTGACTTTTCATATCCCGCGCATCCTTTTCATTTTGATTTTTCATCTCAGTTACTTCGGTCTGAACTACACCGATTTTATTCTCGAGGGTCCCTACTTTCTCCTCAACCTTTCCAAATCGGGTTCCTAGCTCATTCACACTTTGCTTTATCTCATCCCGGGAGGTTTTACAGATATCGCTGTTAGATTTTATCTGAGCTTCTAATTTTTTCTGCACACCTTGGATCTGGGTTACAAGTTTCTTTTCACATTCCTCTACATTTTCCTTACATGCTTTTTCCATGCTATTTAATTTAGTTTCTATAGTACCAAAATTATCCTCTAAAATTTTAAAATTTTCTCGGCATTCCCTTTTTGACTCATTTAACTTAGTCTCCAACCCCTCGTCAAAACTTTGAAATTTAGTATTTATGATCTCTTCTATTTCAGCCTTCAGTGCTTTGTTATTTGCTTTACTGTCGGCTTTCATAGACTCTAACGTCTCATTTTTTATCACTTCCAACTGTTGTTTAGTGTTATCCCCATTTTCTGTTTTCATCTTTTCTATCTCAGCCTTCAGTTCTTTATTCATTTTTATACCGTCGGCCTCGATAGCTTCTAATTTAGTTCCCATGTTATCACTATTAGTTTCTTTGTGGTGTTTGAAGCCATATTTTCAGTGTTGCCTTAGTAAACAAGAGTTTAGTGCTTTTCAGTCGGTCAACACGAATGTGACTATTAGTTTCGATGGCTTCTAATTTAGTTCCCATGTTATCACTATTCCTGCCTCTCACCTGGAGGCCCCGGGTTCAATCCCCGGCTCCGTCAGGGATTTTAAAACTGACGTGAGGGTTGGAACGGGGTGCACTCAGCCTCGTGAGGACAATTGAGTAGCTGCCTGACAGTGAGACAGCGCCCCGATCACGAATACCAAGATTAACGGCCGAGGGGACCCGACGCGCTGATCAGGCGTCACCCCAATATCTGCAGGCCAAATGGCTGGGCAGCGGTCGCTTGGTCGGCCTTAGCCCGTCATGGGCTGGATAGTGCCAGGGGTTGTTGACTTGGGTTATCACTATTAGTTTTTAGTGACTCTAAACTTTGATTCATGGATCCTAACTTTTGGTTATTTTCCTCCTGTTGGCTATCCAATTGATTCAAACTCTTATTTATGGATTCGAACTCTTTTTTATTTTCATCCTTTTGGAGGCCCAATGTATTGTCTATCGTTCCCAATTTATTGTTTATGGCCTGCAACTTTTCTTTGCTATCGGCTTTTATAGCCTCCAAAAGCCGTTGCATCTCTTCACTCAATGCCATCTTATTAGAATATAGTGGGCTACTAATGCCACATCGCTAGAACATGCTTGAGAGATAGTAATCTGAACCATTGTGTCCCAACTTCATTAAAAATTTACTTTGGTACGGGTTTTTACTACACCGTACCCTTTTGATATTTTTATTCAAACTCAAAGACCTTTATGGAAGTATTTAAAATTCAAAATTTCGAAAAAACATTTTTTTTTCAAAAAAATGAAAATTTTGATTTTTCGAGAAAACTCGGGTTTTCCCTAGGAAAACTCATCCCTGCGTACTGGGCGCCAAAAATATGAGTGGTATGCGGTTGTTTATCCAGGGCTGCTCGGTGTGAGTTTCCAGGGACCCATGCGGTCAGTTAACATTATACGTTGTAGCTACTCCTATCATTACTTTACTTTTACATGAATCGACCGTCTTTAGTGTTCCTCTAATCATTAATCCAAGCACAGTACTTCTATTCACCCCCCTGTGCCCTTCAGCAAGAAATATGCAAATCACAGTATGCCAGCATTGCTCAATTCGGGATTTTTCGGGGCTGCGGTAAGTTCTCCCACTCTGTGACTTACATATTTTGGATTAAATAGAGGATACACTTGCAAAATTAACAACAAAATCAACTCCTATTTTTACATATTTAATTAATCAAAATTATGGCGCTACAAACAATAAAACAAATCAACTACTGACCAATATCATTCTACTTGTCCAAAGTGAACAAGGAATAGTATAAAAATAAAACAAATATTAGATTAAAACACATGGTTTTCTTTAAAACCAACAATTCACGATTATTTTCACTTCCATAAAGTACTTATCTTAAAGTTCCATGTAACTACGAGCTCCTTTGGCTCGATACTTTTCCATAATAATGGTGTCATACTTTGTACACCTCAAGAATTTATTTTATCTTTTCTTATCATCAAAACAAATATATAATTACATTTAAAATTACATGTTAATTATTCACTTCAATATTTGGGCATTTCACATATTCTCAGGATTTACTATCTCTCTCAAGTTTGCAAATTCACTACGGTGATCGGGAAACTACTTGTGTACTCCAGAGTCATAAAGATTACTTGACAAAGTCAAAAACTATGATTACTCCCGAATCTAGTTATCTTCACAAAACTCGTGGATTCCTTATTTTCCATACAACATTACAATAGGGATTTTATTTAATTCATTTGTCTTATAAGACCATTATCACATAAGAAAACTACGATCTGAACTGGCAAGCGATAATATAAATCTACAAGGACCTCGGTTCAACGCCCGGGTCATTAACAACTTTAAACACTCACGGTGTATTTCACTTCTTACAAGACGGTTTTTACCCACCCTCGTACTATGAGGGTCAGGCCATTATACTCGAGCGTGATTTATGACAGGGAGAGCGACTCCCGGCCTAGCTTACGGTTGGAGCTCTCTTCAATGCTTTTAAAACAAACCTTCACATTATTCTCAGTTCTTTGTGGAGACTTGGCTTTCTACTCAATCGTTTTTACTTTCAACAATATTATTGGTTCATAAACCACTTTCGTAACCTTGGCATTTATTAATTATGAGAGGGTCTTCATTGATTGGGAAGAGTAATACACATTCTACGACGAATAATTAGGGGCTTTAGCAATAAGAGGATTCTAGGTTCGAATCTCTTAACATGTCTCGGGAACCATTTCCACCTTAGAGGACTTATACAAGACGCGATTTAAATTCGGCCGTGGCCTACATGACATACGCTCAATAATACCATACATTAGCTCCCTTTTCAATATAACACGCACATGGCCTCGTGATCCACGTCACAATTTAGAGGACTTGCAACATATCTCAATTCACTGCAATCAACTACCCTCCATAAGTAACTTACCAAGTACTTTAACTTTTACGCGTTCCTAGCGTAACTTTTTATTTAATTGCGTTCCATTACACTACCCATTACTTTACGGCCGAATGTCTTCCAAAGAACTGATAAATTTCATAGTAACAATTGATACATATCTCAATTCTTATATTAATCTTTTCCGTTGACAACAAATCGCTCCATTTTTAAGAACATGCATTCACACCATGTCTTATACATTTGTTAAGGCTTCAACGCTCTATATTATTATATCATTCAATTTAATCTTTATTTAGATTTCTTTACCTTGTTATTCACATTATGTCTTCATTCCTTACAAAAGCTCAAAAGCTATTTCTTTCATATAATTCAAATTTACCTTTATGTAAATATCTTTGTTATAATTATTATTATGACGCTTGCTTTTATAACATTCATTAAATACACTGACATTTTATTCCATGCATTTCCTCTACCGAATTTATTACTTCACATAATTATTTATTATTTCTTACAACTTTATTTTTGTTCAGATCGCGTTCTTATTTAGTTATTATTTATTTAAAAACATCCCTTTTACTCAAAACTCCGGTGGAATTGTACACAAAAATTTTCCGACACCAAAATATAATGACAATCTTTACTCACATGTCTAAGGTCGTTTTCTGACCTTTATTCTCGTTTGATGTGACATTTTGGCCCACCTTCTTGACCTACTCCATATTGTACAAACTCATCTCATGTACAGAAATTTCTTGACACATATTCACTATATTTAACACTGACAACATTTTTAATACACTGGTGTATCCGTTTATATTACTTTAACACACACTCTTGATATATTTACACTTCACAACTTTTGATCACTAGGCCGTCCTTTTAGCCTATCACACGTGACCTCTTAATCTCCCGTCTCCAAGGGTGAAATTTATTCAATGTCGGCTTCCTATCCTGCAGAATACGAAAGTCTCGAATCATCTACTTATTCCCTGGAATAACAATTCTTCGAATCCTGTTCCTGATGATCGGCTACTTCTCTAGCTTGAACGGCTCCCCTTTTAGATCTGATTTATCGATCCTAGCGAAAGTCTGTTCTGATCGAGGTCCCCTCGATAACCTATCGGTGACCTATGGATTTTTTAGCCACTAATACTTCTCGAGTCTTAGTGCTTTAGAATAGTTCGTCTGCTTTCTTGAAAACAATGTCTATAGTTTCCGTTCTTCTTTGTTTATTTGGTCCTCGCACTTCTAATTTTCTGAAATACGTTGCGAACCTTACTCTGTTTTTCCCTGTTCGGGTTCTTTAAAATGTATAAACTGTTTATCTCGCTGTTCCGGTACTTCCGTACGTTATGATACTTTTGGTCGTTTACAGAAAGACCTATCGCCTGAATCCTAAGTTCGCAGCCTGCTTTGACTGTATTTTTGGAACTTTTACGGTAACTTTTGCCCTGTCGGACCTAAATCCTGTAACTAGGATTTTCCTAATTTTTCAACACGGCGATACTTTAATACTTCTTCTTTGCAACTCCTTCCGGAGGCACGCAAGTTACTGATACTTCGATGCCCGTGGCTATCGGATATATTAATTATGCGGTGTAATACAGCGTTTCTCCCCTCAAGGAGTACTGGTTAACTGCCTTCGATGTCTGATACAGCGTTACGTTCCCCTCACGGGCTCTTGAATACTGCGTATACGATGTGGTGCAGCACTTCCGCTCACGGAATGCTCGTAGACTGCATGTACTGATACAGAGTGACGTTCCCCTCACGGGCTATCGTAGACTGCATGATTGGCTTGGTGAGGCCAGGAGTTTTATACCTTTCAGTCACAAAAAGATAAAATCCTAGTCCTTTTCGTGACCAACTTTTGAACTAATTGGCGCACAATTATAAAAATCATATCTCCAGAAAGCTCGTCTTCCAAACGTAAAATAATCTTCCTGTGCATGGAAATCGATCGTGCATTTCCGAGATATTAGTTAATTTCTCGTCCTCAACTGTGTGGGTGGTGCTGTTCATTTTTAATTCTCCCACTCCTTGGGTCCCGGTGAATCCCCAATGACGTATACTTGCGTTTGCAGTTTTCTCCTGTGCAATTTTTACAAGGTTTTTCTTTACACAAAAATCTCTAATCCAAACTGATTCACCGTACTGTATATGTTTACTTATTTTTATACTCGTAAACGGGTTAAATTTAATTATTCCTGTTCTGACTCAGCAGCGGGGTTGCCATTTTCCTGCAACGTAAGAGCAATTTCCGAGTCAAGCTTCTTCGTCTTACAGTCCAAACTTTCCACTCGTTCTAATAATATCCATGACTGGCTCCTTATAAATGTCAAGAGGCATGAGCTCATCTTAGGAACACCTGGCCCTAACGCTTGCACAATGTTAGGCTAGAATCCTGGCTTGAAATCTCTCTCCGTTCCCTTAGAGACTGTATGATTCTTTCATTCCTTTCTCAAAATACATGGATTCGACTCCCTTTGAGGCCATGGTACATGGGTTCACTATAGACTACTAGAAAAAATGTCCAATAGAATCAAATTTCCCAACTCCTGCTTGGTGCAAACTATTGTAATTCAAATTAAATAAATCACAATTTCATGTAGATTCTGTCAAAATGACGCATACTGTTATGATAGATATCGTTTATATCGACAATCCGGTAGCAAAAATAATTGCCGGGACTGGGGTTCGAACCTGAGACCTCATGATTCGCAGACCAAGATGCTATCACGCAGCCATTACAACCACAGAATTTTAGAGTACAAGACAGGTACTCATCTTCACGTGCCGGTAATAATAAGGAAGTTTTTTTTTTGCTCCATTAATATTTTGCTTTTTTTTTCGATAATATTCCTGCGTGGAATTGAGTTTTAAATTAGTTACGAATACGCCTACTTGGCAGTAAAGGGAATTCCTATAGTGGTCTATGAAGGGCTAGCCCAGTTCCCGTATTAAATATCGATATATATTACAATGATCACTGCATTACCGCAATGTGGGTTAATATCTGAATAGCCATTCCGGAGAAACATAATACCGGCTTTGCCGACTAGTTACAATGTTTCATATTAAAGCATATAATCATTTAAATACTGACACGGTCGCCTCCGTAGCGTAGCGGTCAGCATGGTTAGCTGCCGACCCGGAGGTCCTGGGTTCGATTCCCGGCTCTGCCACTAAATTTGAAAAAGTGGTACGAGGACTGGAACGGGGTCTACTCAGCCTCGGGTGGCCCAAATGAGTATAGGGGTTCGATTCCCCCTCAGCCATCCTCGAAGTGGTTTTCCGTGGTTTCCCACTTCGTCTTCGGGCAAATGCCGGGATGGTACCTTCTTCAAGGCCACGGTCGCCTCCTTCCCTCTTCCTTGCCTATCCATCCTCCCCATCCCTTACCTTCCCTCATGAGGCCCCTGTTCGCTTTGCAGGTGAGGCCGCCTGGGCGAGGTGCCAATCCCACCTCACCAGTTGTATCCCTTCCGATTCGATGTTCCCAGCTCTAGGACACTGCCCGAAGAGGCGGTAGTGGTGAGTTCCCTCGCTGAGTCCGTGGGTTCCACCAACCTGGAGGGTAAACGACTAAAAAAAAATATATATACTGACACGAAGACTTCTAACATGTGGATTGCGTTTCAATCATTTGGCACTCGAGTTCGCACGAGCGTTAACCGTTCAGTATGAAAGTGTTGAGCAAAGTTACTCGGGGAGTGGATGCCCATCACTTTTATCCAGAGATTGAAAAACAGAATCTTAATAAATCATAATTGTCGTCAGCAAATATGATATAATGAATATTTTTACAACAAAGTACGACGACTTGAAGATGTTTTATTGTAGAAATATATGTAATGGCGCCTCCAAACCTTGATGTAATCCGTAGGTTATATACATTCCACATGGTACCAAAGCAGCTAGGAGGGATGCGATCCAGCTGGCAGTGCGTCTTACACACTTCCGCCCGATCCACTTCCGTCCCATTTTTCAAAATCCTCCCACAAAAATATCCAGCAACCGATTGGAAAGATGTTACACATCAAAAACTTCACAGTTTGCTGAGATGGGAATGGAACCCAGCTCTCCTCAGTTTTGCCTCACGAAAATTGCTCGGTGGTTCATAGCCAATTTTATGCTCCACGCTGTGTACCTCCAGCATCCTGTGAATCATTTTCTCCTATTGACATCCACAACGATAACAGGGTAGTTGAGTGTTCCGTGACATATGGTTTTAATACCAGAGCTTACAGTGGTAAATTTTATAGAGCTATTATTTACAGTTTCGTCTCTAACTCAAGACAAAATAATGCATTTCATGGGTCAGGACGATAAATGGAATGGTTCGAAATATGCCACAATTGCGTTGATAAGAAGACACAGAGAGAGAGAGCGCCAACCGAGAGGCAATTTAAGAGCCTTACTAGGAGACCATAGACTAGGAAATGGCACTACAATCTGAAAGTTACTGTCATGTTTACAAATGTTTCAAACAGTGTTATTATAGTACATAATGCAACGCGCCTATAATGCCAATAATTAAGACACGAGTATGTTTATAAAACGAGTGAAGGGAGTTTTATAATTTCCATACGAGTGTCTCAATTACCATTAGAGACGAGTTGCATACGACTGTTCATATTCGACGATAATTATAATTTTATTATATGTTCAAACATACATATTCATAAATATCTGTCGAGATTCTGTCAGTTGACGTAAGTGCATGTACTGGGAATTGTGTGACCTCAGCATTTGCTCTCTACCCAATAAAAAATCCAAACATTCTTTATCCTGAACTAGCACCAAGGGATAGCGCACATGTACTATGGTGGATCATTTTGTTATTTTGGTCAAATAACACACTGTAGACTGTAACAAACGCGTTACAATTAAAATGTATCGTATTATCAACTAGTTATTCTTCAAATTCGATGCGTATAGAATGTCAACGGAAGGCAAATTAATGCAGTCCCACAATAAACAATCATGGCATGTGGCGGAAAAGATTCGCATAAGAAATCCCTTTACTGAACAGACAACTGGGTCATTGATTTCCGTGGATCTAATGTCATATGTTTGCGGCCTCCATGACATGGTTATATCAACACCAGCATTCACTAAAATTGTCGCTGAAATTGTACGAAAGCAATGCCCTGTGTACAAATTGGAGTTGGGGATATTATGGTACAGTGCTATTTTTTCCAATATTCCCCAGTTTATTTATGCAAACATTTGGGATAGGATATATTTTATATTGTCAACTTTCAAATCATGTAATTCATGTCCGACTAGTTGGATTTTCAGTGCATGTGCGAAGCTGTCCTTACCTAATTGGTAACACAGCTGTTTCATATTGAAAAACGAGCTCTGATTGGTGGAGAGAAACTGTATCATAATGAAAGCTAGTACGTTAATGACTTTCATTATAGTACAGTTTTCTGACATATAATATTTACATTTCGACATCGTCAAACATAAAATACGTATAAGGAGTAATACAGTATAAAGATATTGAAGTACAGTTACATTCTGAATGAAATTACTCTACTGCGATCGGCAAGGTCACGTGGCTATCTGGTCACGATATGCTCTATCTATTTGTTCGGAATACAGGTAGGTTCATCCACTCGTACAACATACTATCCGTAGATTGCTGGCCTCTGCCTTGCAGTCCCTAAGGTGAAGGAGTGATATAATTTCATTTTATGTAAACTATATTGCCCTACTCAATGAAAAGATATGTCTCCAAGAACATCCTCATGACAAAATGAGCCGTATAAGTAGCTAATGGAGAGGAAGATGACCTCAATGTTCCACCACCATGCTTTCCTGGTCATAATATGGTTATTAATTGTGATCAACTGAAAGGATTGCAGCGTATTTAATTTCTAGATGAACCAAAGGCACCTGGACGCTGGATTTCTCTGTAGATATCTGCATGGTCGTCTTTGATTTTCCCGCCACTACATCGTAACGAGGAGGGTTAGAATTTTTGAGTGCGCACCTTTTTTGTTAGGGTAAATTAAAGCTGTTCGGAAAGATATCACAGTGTGATTTTAGCCTACTTTCGATTTTTGCAAAAAATGAAAGTAGACTTATGAGATCACTACAGGGCGAAAAAAGTGTGTCTGTCTGTGTGTGTGTGTGTGTGTGTATGTGTGTGTGTGTGTGTGTGTGTGAGTGTGTGTACTCTGAATGTCTGTCCCCCCCCCCCTAACAATTCGAAAACGGTGAGCGCAAATTGAACGAAATTTGGTACAAAGGTAGCACTAGCAAAGGACACCTCAGTGTCATGTTTTATATCGCCGCCATCTTGATGGAAACGTAATGGCGGCCACACAAATGTTCAAAGCTTAAATCAAATTACGACTAACCTAATCATCCGATCTCTACCAAATTTTGCAACAACATACCCTTATGGGGGCAACATCCTTTGACCAAACGAATAGGTCATCAGCCTAATAGTTTGCGGATGGCGGCCATCTTTATGTGAAAATCGATTGCCCCAATTAATTCGAACACGGTGAAACCGAATGGAACGAAATTTGGTACAGAGGTAGCAAATTTGGTAGCAAAGGGCACCCCAGTGTCATGTTTTATATCGCCGCCATCTTGACGGAAACGTAATGGCGGCCACACAAATGTTCAAAGCTTAAATCAAATTACGACCAACCTAATCATCCGATCTCTACCAAATTTTGCAACAACATACCTTTATGGAGGGAGCATCCTTTGACAAATCTAATAGGTCATTAGCCTAATAGTTTGCGGATCGCGGCCATCTTTGTGTCAAAATCGATTACCCCTATTAATTCGAACACGGTGAAACCGAATGGAATGAAATTTGGTACAGAGGTAGCACTAGTAAAGGGCACCTCAGTGTCATGTTTTATATCACCGCCATCTTGACGGAAACGTAATGGCGGCCACACAAATGTTCAAAGCTTAAATCAAATTACGACTAACCTAATCATCCGATCTCTACCAAATTTTGCAACAACATACCTTTATGGAGGAAGCATCCTTTGACAAATCTAATAGGTCATTAGCCTAATAGTTTGCGGATGGCGGCCATCTTTGAGTCAAAATCGATTCCCCCTATTAATTCGAACACGGTGAAACCGAATGGAATGAAATTTGGTACAGAGGTAGCACTAGAAAAGGCCACCTCAGTGTCATGTTTTATATCACCGCCATCTTGACGGAAACGTAATCGCGGCCACCCAAATGTTAAAGGCTAAAATGTAATTACGACCAACCTAATAATCTAGTCTCTACCAAATTTTGCAACAACAAATCTTTATGTGGGAAGCATATTCTGACCAAACTGCTAGATCATCAGCCCAATAGTTTGCAGATGGTGGCCAAGTATGTGTGCAAATCGATTCCCCCTATCAATTCAAACACGGTGAAACCGAATTGAACGAAATTTGGTACAGAGGTAGCACTAGCAAAAGGCACCTCAGTGTCATGTTTTATATCGCCGCCATCTTGACGGAAACGGAATGACGGCCACCCAAATGTTAAAAGCTTAAATCAAATTTCGACCATCCTAATAATTTGATCTCTACCGGATTTTGCAACAACATACCTTTTTGTGGAAAGCATCTTATGACTGACAACGAAGGTCATCAGCTCAATAGTTTGCAAATAGCGGCCATGTATGTGTGCAAATCCATTCCCCAGATCAAGTCAAACACGGTGAAACCGAATTGAATGTTTTTTTTACAGAGATAGCACTAGCAAAGGGCACCTCATATTCATGTTTAATATCCCTATAGCACGTTGTATTTCAACAAGCTACTACAACCAACATTCAATTATACTCCTCGAAAAGGACAAAGAGTTATAACAATACCCATGCATTTAGGAGAAAGTTGGCTGTATGTTCTTTACTGAACATCTTGTTTTGTTTCTAGTTGCGAGAAGAGACATATTCACGCACCTTTTTCCCTTTTATGGGGTCCTTTATCCCTTTTTACTCCAACCATGCCCATAATCCAATTTTCCCCCCTTTTATCTTTTAAGCTTAATTCCAAAGATTTCTAATCAGTATAAAATATTTAATTCCAATTAACGTCTCCTTAGCTTGCTGTGTACTTGCGAATAGTAATCCTATCTATTGCAGTAATCACCGCGCGGGAGTAGAAAGAACACCTCCAACAATGGAAAATAATTAATTGTGTGTTCGACAAAACCTCTTTCTCTCGGTTTGCCGCTATAATGTAGCCCGTAATAATGCAATTGACAATGAGTGACTTGATCCCATCAGAATCAGTAGCCTGCTGTTCGTGAATGCAAGTTTGTTACTGTGAGAGACATCATCTCTTCTCTCGGAGGCGGAGGCTGGTGACGCAGAGATGTCAGCAACAGCACCACAGTAGTTTCGAGAATTGAGACTGGGTACTGATCGAAGCTACTAGAAATCGCTGAGACTGCAGTTCCATCATGAATGAGAATAGTCGCGGTGTTATTAGAGAGTGTGGGCAGCAAGTGAGTGAGTGAGTACAAGAGTGAGTTGTGTGATAGTCGCATTGAGTTGGCAAGTAAACCAATGGTAGCACTTTGTTACATTGCTAAACGAGTGTACTACTGTACCCAATCGTCATCATATGGAACATGTGTTCGTATCCCAGCTAACTCACGGTCTTTCGAGGTATGGGGCGTTCATTCCCACCATACGATCACATGCTCAGGATTTGAGTCTGTCAGGTGACTACTCTACTTGAAAGAAACAACATATTCCTAAGTATAACATTTAATGATAGAAAATCATGGCAATACAACATAAAACACAAAAAAGATACTTTACATTTACTTCCCTCAACAAAAATCAAAGTTATCTGTGAGTCTCTCCTTAAAATTAGTGCTTCACCGCACTCAAGTCTATTCAAAACATCCTATTATTGATACTCTCTGACATTTGCGAGTGTCCATAGTGTTCTTCACGTGGCACAATTTAACACAAACTGGAATATCACAACACAATAAACACAAATTATATTTAAACGACATTAAATCTGCAATTATTAAACATTTATCCGTTTTACACGGGGCATTTACATTCAGTAACATTAATTCATTATCTTATGCCTTGATTAATACGTGTTGTGTCGTGTGAATCGTATTCTTTTCCCCCTCAATTTGAAACGCTGATGTGGTACACTTTCCCTTCCAAAATACACATGATAGAGATGTTTTATAGCTTCGCCATACAACGATTTTCTGGGTCTGGTCAAAACATTATCGTTACAAACGTGTCATGTCATTAAAATTACGCTACCCGTATGAATAAATTAATGCGAACTGGGCAAATACACTTTACAAAGATGCCTATATTTATTTGGTGCAGTATTCCTCCTCAGAGAATAACTGAGTATAATGGGCTCATCTCGGCTCCTAATTAATATTCCTGGCAAGGGATGGATCGCGAAATAGCTTTGCCGTTCCGTGGGCAACATTAGTAGCTCTGGCGCGCATCTCAAGTGAGTTTCAAAGTTCTCTCACTGGTGCAGCTGCCTATAACAAGAGGAAATCGACGTTTCCTATACGAAGAACCATTAGTCTTACCTCTAAGGGCAGATCAATTAATATATGGGCTCACACAGGGTCTCTAATAGTTATCCCTGGTGGCAACAATTCTGCAAACAGTGGATGTAGACAGACTCTGTCCCAACTTCGTTGCGAATAATACAAGTATGCTCCAAGGCGATACTATCTCGTAGTTTTCGAAGATTAGCCGACTAGATTCGCCTAACGTGCAAGCTATTTTTGGATGATCCCCGCAACTTATTGCCGTAAATCTCTTGATTCTACGTTACATGCTCGCTGAACGCGGCCCAAACAATACTTCTTATAGATGACTCAATTATTAAAGCACTCACGTCCTCTCTGCAATTACTCATAAGCTAAAGCTCTACGTTGCTCCAAAACAAGTATAAATTTACTGGCTTACATTAACTACCTTAATGGATCTTAAATACAACCCTGTAGAATATACCATAATAAACATTCATTCAACAATTCAATGACACTGAAAAACTCTCATTATCTCGATATTTTACGTTTCTTTCTTACTGTTTACAATAACACAGTATCCTTACGCTAGACATGACACACTTTGCACGTACTATAGACCTAACATGCCCATTTATTTATTCATTATTGTTACCGACCCCAGATTATTATTATTATTATTATTATTATTTAACGTTACCGTTACTTTCATCAATGTCTTACGCCTAAATGGCCGTAAACAAATCACCCTCCAAGCCATATTTTACCAAAATACGAGGGGTGTAAACTCGTACATAAATGACTGTTAATTCTTAGTCTTAGAGTGATGCTTCGTTGTATGGTGAGCTATTTAATCATATCAACATATTAAATTTGTACTCACTTTCATTTTTGCTGGGTTGGTCCAGCACGCCAGCCACGCGCCTACCATGATGCTTGTCTTAAGCCATCATGATATCTTTCACACGACACATTGTATACACTTTACACATGGTAATCATATATTTCATCACTGGCTTTTTTTTACTTTGACACAATACATATTATTTTACCATATACACATAAACACTTTTAAAAATCACTGTAATATAACTTTATACACAATTCTCGCACTATTTCACACATGTATCCTTGATTGGACTCCCACTATCGCCTGACCTCAGAGATGCGATGCAGCTAACTCCTGACAACTGCTGGTCTCCATGAAAGTCTATCTTGTGTGTGTGTGTGTGTGTGTTCGACTCCCGTCACCTACAGTTTATATCTCCTCTACTGCAAATCTGTTCAATCCTATGTCACGACTACTTGTGACGCCTTCCAGGCTCCCGTAACTGTAGTGATCATAACAATAATGTGTCATTTTACCTATGACATCACCTCCTGGTATGTTCATTGTCTATAAACACCCTAAATTATCTCAACGCTATACTGAATCTATACTCGCGTATGTTTTTGGTTAAACGTCTGCTGTAGACTAAATCTTATACGATACATAAATTACTGTTGTGAAGCTGCATGATGCGCTTTCCATTGTTCTCCACTAATACATTTGAGCGTCGGTACTTTATAAATTCGCGCACTTTCTTGCGTGATCTGGCAGCGTGTTAGTTCACGTGTTGAGTCAAGACGAACTGAAGACGAACTGAACTTCCCTGCGAAGCTCCCCTATATAAGGCTTCCTTGTGGAACATAGTCCACTGGACGTCCAGGACCGACTCTCTTCTTGATATAATACACTTCCCGACAAACTGAAGTATAATCCTCGTTTGTCTAAGTGTGGAGGTCCCAAAATCACTCGCGTGCAAGCGATCGCTTCGGCCAATTAATTATAATTAATTGCCTTCTTCCATGGCGTCATGACGCTACTCTGGTAATTCCCCTCGGCTCATCTACAAAACCTTCCTCCGAAGCGGATGAGGTCTGTTCAGAGGTTCGTTTATAGATGCAGGCTTTAATTTAGGCGTGAGAACACTCCTAAATTATCTTTCCTAGAATATATTCATCTGGGTGTAAGTTTAATTTCAATTCATTGCTCCAATTGGCTGTAATCAATTAATTTCTGTGGGCGACTGCCCCCACTCCACTTATATGCCTTATAAGACTGTGGATCCCAGAGCCATTAATCTTGGTCTGCTCCTGCAGTCCAGACGAAAATTAGTTCCTTGGCGTCACCTAAAAACGCCCCTTCGCTAACCATGATTTGTCAACTGTCAAGCTGGATCGCTTTCTTGCATTCTGGCTTCTAAAACGTACATGGGCTTGTATTTTTCTGCAGTGATCCACCTTAAAAGCCATGATATTCCCGTTCTAGCCGTGAAATACTGCTATTATGATTATATGCAGATATAACTCATTGTTCCTCGGGTTCTCTGTAACTGTTCCCCCTCAGAGATCAATGATTCAATTCTGGGCAGAATCATGGGCCTGGTCTTCTTTGATAAGACCCGAGTTCGATGCCAGTCTGCCGTGTCTAATTGGGCACACTACTAGATTTTACCAATGCCAAAGGTGTTCAATGCCCGATTTATTGCTCTGGCTCACGAATTCAAACAAGATTTCGTAGACACTGATGGAACTGTTATGCGATGTACTATTTGTGATTCAGGATTTCTTAGATGAAAAACACCAGTGAGATCGCATCAATCAACACATTTCCAGCTCTAAGCTTCAAATGAATAAGGCTGTTCAAACACACAAATCACGGCAACCTCTATTACGAAATGCGTTTCAACAGAGTTCTTGAATAAGCCAAAATTGGAAGGAATTAAACATTGATTTGTGTGCAACTTTTAGACAAGCAGGAATTCCACACAATGAGGTGAACCATCCAACCTTCAAAGGGTTTCTTGAAAAATTCACAAAGATGTCAATGCCCGATGAGTAAGAAAAAATTACATGGAGCTTGTTTACCGAGAAACCATACAAAGAATCAAGGAGTAAGTGTCCGATTGCGATGTGGGAATCATTCTGGACGAACCCATAGAATCTATAGAACGATATGTTTTGAACATTTTAGTTTTTCCCTTAGCAGGGGAGAACGTTAAGCCCACGGTGTGAAAAATGTATGAGCTGCAGAAAGCCAATGCCAGTACAGCAATGCAATCAATTATGGACTTCTGCCAAATACTCTGGCCTACTGGTATCGAGTTTGAAATACTTCTTCTTGTGGTTACGGACCAGCCTCCATACATGGTTTCAGATGTTAACCAATTGAAACCTTTATTTCCTACGTTGAAGCATGTGACGTGCTTGGTGCATGCCCTTCACAGGGTTTGCGAATCCATAAGGAACGAATACGACATCGCAAATCAGTTCATCTCTGCCCTGAAGGAGATTCTACTGAAAGCAACGAAACGTGTTGTTGCCTACAGGGAAACCACTGGCCTGCCCCTTCCAAATTTCCGGGTCATTACCCGCTGTGCATCGTCAATAACCAGTGATGGACGAAGCAAAGAGGATATAAAAAGTAGGTTGGCTGAGGCAAGGAAAGCATTTCTACAAAAAAAGGAATCTGTTGAAATCGAATATAGATTTAGGTATTAGGAAGTCCATTTTGAAAGCCTTTGTCTGGAGCGTGGCGCTCTATGGAAGTGAAACTTGGACTGTTGGTGCAGCAGAAAAGAGGAGAATTGAAGCATTTGAAATGTGGTGTTACAGGAGAATGATGAAGATCAGATGGGTAGATAGGGTTACAAACGAAGAGGTATTAAGACGAGTGGGAGAGGTGAGATGTTTCTGGCGACTGCTAATGAAGAGAAGAGATAGGTTAGTAGGACACATACTAAGACACCCAGGAATAGCAAGCTTAGTTATGGAAGGAAGGGTCGAGGACAAGAGCTGGAGGGGTATACCAAGGTTAGAATATGTTAAACTGATTGCCTCGGATGTAGGGTGTGGTAGCTATGTAGAGATGAAACGATTAGCTCAGGACAGGGAGGCATGGAGCGCTGCATCAAACCAGTCAAAAGACTGAAGACTCAAACAACAACAACATCGTGAATTGAGTGTGCTGCTATGTTGTGTGAGAATTTTGACAAAATCAGAGAGTTTGTGCTTTCTTTGGATCCAGCCGACGCAGGTGCAATTTCCAAAGCACAGCAAATTCTGTTACCGGAGAAAATACATAATTTGCAAACAGAACTATATTGTGTCCATAGTTACAAGTACCTGACTGCAGTTATTAAACGATTAGAAGGACAAGGTCTGGAAAAGGAAAAACAATGGGATATTTTTATTTCGGTGAGGGAGCAGTTATATAGCTTTGCCAAAGACAAACTCTAATATAGTCTTCTGAAAAATCCAGACATTGTGAAATTCGCCAAATCTGTAGAGTTACCATTACGAGTGAATACAAGGTTTGCCCCGCTGGTTTCTGTGGATGTCGAAAGAAGATTTCGCATCTACAAAGGCATTCTATCTCCTAATAGAAGCAGACTTACTTATATAAACGTACAGATGCCTAATGTCTTGAAGTACAATAGCCTCATGTTTTTTCCTTCTTTTGATGAGTGATTTGATGTACTTTTTTGTAATTAAATCAACTCGAATGGAGGTAAAAGAAAATTAGGTGAATAAACCAGCACCTTTTTGCCCCTTTTTTTTACCTTATTTGAGCACCTTTTCCCTTCCTTTTTTCATCTGAATTTTGAACCTAAAATCCTAACCCTGGTACTAATGAGTCTAGAGAAATATCGATGGGTATTAAGAGGCTATGTGTCCTAGGGTAATATATTTTATGTTAGGCGCTGTATGATTTAATAATTGACAGATTCCATTCATATTCCTTTCACTGGCAACCCTCGCCCTTGCAGCTATGTTTCCCATCGAACATTGAGATTCTGAACGTCAGATCATTAGTGAGGATCTCATTTGTAATGAGACGAGTCAGCACTTCCTCTGAGGAGATTGCCTTCGAGCTGACGGATGAAACTTGTTCATAATAATTATATCCTTGATGAAGTGCAATCATATGTAAAACCTCTAGGTACGGAAACTCGTTTAGTGCAGTAATGCATTTACAATATGATAGGACTCATGACTGCTTTGTGTGCCAAAGCATTTTGTTTACAGCGCTATTTATAGATGGATCATTGAAATTATGACATTATGTGTTACTTTGTTCTTCTTTCTTTCTTTCTTTCTTTCTTTCTCTCTTTCAATCTCTATGTAAGTGGCAGCTCGCTATCGTCCTTCTCTTTGCCCTCACCCTTCATCTACTCCCATGTGACAATACCGACATATAGGACGGCTCCAATGTTAGGAGTCCCGGCTATCATCCAGGTATCACATATACAGTAACTCCTCGAACTTTTCCCCTTCTCCTCCCCTGCCTTTGCAACTTTGGTGGTAGTACAATGTTCAGAATAAGCAACAGATAAGACTGGGGTACCACAGGCATTAGTCTTTGGCCCTCTTTTATTTTTGTTATAAATGTTTGACGTATTCACAACTGTTAAGTGAAGTATCAAATGTTTGCTGACGACCTTCAAGCATGTGTACATTTTTCTACTACATATATGGATAGCACACTATCTTTGACAACACACATACGGTACATCAAACTGTTTCTATTATTCACCAACTACAACTTACTGGTTCGCATATACCGACTGCCATACGTAAATTATATTTTCAATCAATAGTATATCTGTCTTAGAGTACAGCTCAGTAGCTTAAAATGGTCCTTTAGTGACACTGAATATAAAATTCAACGTACTGAAAATGCCTGTGTTTAGATTCATACATAACATTCTTAAAAAGGAGTGTGTTACGCCATACTTCATTGAGCTACAATGGCTAAAACGAAATGAACGAAAAATACTGGCAATAGAATTGTTGAAGTAGATATTCCCGAAGAGATGTCTTCGCCATATCTTTACATCAGGTTTTGTTGGATGAAAATTGTTCTCGGTGGAAGCAACAGAATTACAGAGTTCAGAATGTAGATACCTTATGATTGTTACGATAAATAATGTATGTAGTGAATCACACACATTTTATATAATCTGCATGCGTATGAGAAATCACATCGCTCAGTATTCAAGCTTAATATTTTTATTACAGTGCATGTCTACCACTTATTATTCCCGTTTAACTACCGAGTGGGGAATGAGATGCGATGAATGTACACGGTGCAGGTATTCTAATGAGAGCAGTTAATGGGAGTTGAAATGAATGAAGATGAATGAAACTGGGCAAGGATGTGGAAGGAAGCGGTCGTGGTCTGTTAGAAGGTACCTGGAGTTGAAAATGGGGAAACCTTGGAAAACCATTTCAAGGACAGCCGTGGTGACGATGAGACTGGAACTCACGTCTACCGAGTCCGCAGAGAGCATGGCCCCATCGTCTAGCGCTGCGCGTTAGCGAGCGTAGCTACTGCTGTCGGCTCTATTATTATTATTATTATTATACGAGAACTATTCTTCTTCTTCTTCTTCTTTCGAATAACCCATTTGGAAGGTACGATGAATCTACTATGACTATTTTTCACTGTATTAAATTTCCTTTGCTTCGAAATGTCCTTCATAGAACTATTATTATTCTTAATATCCTAATTTTCAACCCTTGAGAAAAGTAGGAAAACCACCAAGGAGCTCTAGAATACCTCGGTTCAATACTCAACGCCTACGTAATGAAAACTGTAACTTCCAACAAACCCTTCGGATGAATACACAGAAAGAAGGTTGGACAGCCCTCCAGAAAGCGTTATTGGATGCCGTTCACGAAACTATTCCCGCTACGTCCAACAAAGGAAAACACCCTTGGTCGACTACAGATTGCGATAATGCCATAGAAGAGAGACGTCGAGCCTGGATCAGGTGGAACCAGTACAAGAATGATTTCAACCTTGAGGCTTTCATCACGCAAAGAAAGGTAACAGCGAACACTGTACGTGGAGCTAAAAGGAATTACCTACGCACCCTGCTGCAACAGACAGAAGAGGACTTCAAGAGACACAACTCCAGAGACCTGTACAAGAGTCTTAAGAAACAGACGACCCAGTTCACTGCCCCTACCTCACTTCTTCGTGGACCAGACGGCGAGATCCAACTAAATAACAAGGATTGTACCACCGTTCTTGAAGATTATTTCCAGAAGCTCCTCAACACTGAAGCACCTAGTGAAGGATTAATCTTCCATGAACCATCTATCAGGAATACTGATTCTTAACCGTCTGACAGAGAGGAAATAGAGAGTATAATCAATAACCTGAAAATTAATAAAGCCTCAGGTGAAGATGGAATAGCAGCAGAGATGTGGAAATGCACAGATGAATAGTCCTTGAAGAGCATCCAACAGATCATACAAGACATATGGACAACAGAGACCCTACCGGAAGGGTGTACATCAGCAGTAATTCACCCGTTACACAAGAAGGGAAGCAAGACTGACCTCAACAATATACAGAGGTATCTCCTTATTGCAGGTTACCTACATGGTTCTTTCGAAAGCTCTGTTATCTAGAGACACCAACCAACTAGACTCTCAATTATGGGAATATCAGGCCGGCTTTCGTTACAATCGATCTTGTCCAGAGCAGACACAAAATCTCAAGACCATCCTCACTTATAAGAATCGTGGGGGACAACCCTGGGTAGTTGTCTTAGTGGATTTTCAGAAGGCACACGACTCGGTGGACAGAGAGAGTCTTTTCTCCACCCTGCGAGAATTTGGCCTTGATGAAAAAACCCTTAAACTAGTCCAGGCCACCTTGACAAACACAACATCTAAAGTCAAGTTCAGAGGTGAACTATCCGAGAGCTTCCCTATCAACACGGGAGTTAGACAAGGCGATGAACTCTCCTGCGTCCTCTTCAATTGCATCCTGGAGACGATCATAAGGGAACGGATGGTGCGACTAACACCAAGGACTGGTTTGCAGCTTGGATACAAGAAAGAAAACCTTCATGTGTCATGCCTGGCCTTTGCCGACGACCTCGCCATACTGACCAACACTATAGAGGAAGCTACTCACAACCTCCAGAGTCTTCACGATGTAGCTGTTCGGGCTGGCCTGAAGATCAACATTGGGAAGACTGAATTCATGACAAACATCAAGGAAGCCCCGTCCACAATTCCACTTGAGGGGGTCATCATCCGAAAAGTCCCTGCGGTCACGTACCTAGGAGAGTGGATCTCGGCAAACCAGAGTGAGAATCTGACCATAGACACCAGGTGCACCAAGTTCGAGAGGGCCTACCCCTCCTGCCGCAGCATCTGCGCATCGAAATTCCTCTCCAAAAACCTCAAACTCAGACACTACAATTCAGTAGTAAAACCATCTGTTCTGTACGCCTCTGAGTGCCTCGTGATGGCCAGGAAAGTCCCACTCAGGAAACTTGAACTCAAGGAGAGGAAGATCCTGCGGAGGATACTAGGACCTATACGGGAAGAGGGAGGCACCTACAGAATTCGGCACAATGATGAGCTTAACAGCCATCAAGAAGATATTGTGACTTGTATAAGAAAAAGGCGCCTGGCCTTCTATGGACACTTGACCTGCATGATCCCTTGCCGGCTCACCAGTAAGATCTTCACAGTGACAGGAAGAGGGAAGGCCTCTAGGACCAAGTGGATCTCTACGGTCAGGACGGATTTAGACCACCTAGGGATCCCACTTAATTCCATACAATACCGCCAACAATTCCGGCAAGCCATCCGACAGGGAGTTTTTCCTGTATCACTGACCGCTAGGAAGAACACTGGTGTCAGCAGACCACCATGGACGGAGGAAAGAAAACTGACTCATAGTCACATGATGAAAAAGTACTGTAAGAAGAGAAAAGACAAAGCGACGAGGAGTACGAGCCCCGTGGTCCTCAGTAGGACCAAACGACGACGAAGAAGAAGTAGAAGAAATATAATAATAATTATAATAATTGCCATGACGAATTCTGTGATTAATGTCCCAATTTCTAATTTATAAAGCATATTTTTCATTGAAGCCGCTTTGGAAAGATGGTACCATAATTTCGCCACATCCATCATAATATTGGAAGATATGTTGTCACTACGGACTGCATTTGAGCCCTGCACAGCGGTGACTTGTGGTCATATGAATTGCCCTCACCCGATAACATGTGAATAGCACAACCTGTTTTGGTCTGTGGTTGGTCCAGGCTGATGGATGGAGGACATGCTATGAGTACAAGTCATTGCTTCAGTAGGTTGACGTGAACTGGACCACAATGCATGGGTGTTCAAAATAAACAAGTATTGCTCCTCGGAAAGGACCAGACTGGTATTAAAAGTTAGTTCATATATGAGAAACGACCACGGCAGCATTGAGCACATTGCAAACAACGACCGCCCATAATAGTACATTATGCAACGAGCCTATAATGGGAATAATTAAGACACGAGTATGTTTATAATTTCCATACGAGTGTCTTAATTATTACCATTATAGGCGAATTGCATACGACTGTTTATGTTCGACGATAATTATAACTATTTTATGTTAGAACATAAATATTCATAAATATCTGTCAATATTTCACCAGTTTTATGTAATGAACAGAGCGCATGGGACTCAGGGAATACCTTGTATTTGACCCTGGCTCCTGGAATACCTCAATATGACACTCGCCACGCAGTGAAATTTATAATAGGGGGCCATGGAAGTGAGCGCAGGTGCGATGCTATCCTCACCTAATTGGTCTCACAACTGTTTCTTGAGCTCTGATTGGCTGGAGAAACTGTCTCATAATGGAAAACAGAACTATAATGACCATCATTATGATACATTTTTCTGACGTATAATATTTATATTTCGACATCGTCGAACATAAATGTAACTAAGACGCCTGATGATGGATTTTCCACAGTTCGACTGCATTATTTCTGTTCGGAGATGTGACGTTCAACCCCCGATGCTGGCTATGTGTTGTGAGTCTTCTCAGGGGTTTTCCACATTCGCTCCTGGAAAATGCAGAAATAGTACTTTTAATTCATGTTCCATGGTATAATCGTGCTGGAAGCCATTTTTCAGTGTTGCCTTTGTAAAGGAAATTTGAAGTGCTTTCCAGTCGGTCAACACGATTGTACTCAATTATGTTGGGTGTTTCTCCCTAATCCTGAAACAAATTATGAGATTAATAAATTTTAAATGTATATTATTATTATATATATATTAATCACCAATTTGGAGACAAACCCAACACCACAGCCACTATAACTTGGACAGAAGAACGAAGGAAGAAGCTTAGCGAGAGGATGAAGAGATTTTGGGAGGAAAAGAAGGCCAACACATCAGCTAAGCAGGTCCAATCGTGCTCCTGAGTAGGGCATGACGATGTAAAAAATAATGAATTTTTATGTTCGACCCTGACTATTATATCTGCCAGAAAAGTGTACTATAATGAGGCTCATTATCACACTATTTTTCATTATGAAACAGTTTCTCCCACCAATCAGAGCTCAAGAAACAGATGTTTGACCAATTAGATAATTAGATGCGCTGAGTTCCACAGCCTTCTAATGTAAATCACACTGTCTGGCCTAGTGTCATAGTAGAGTAATCTAGGTGGCCATGGTCAAATACAAGGCATTCCCTGCGTCTCATGCGCTCTGTTCAGTACATAAAACTGGTGAAATCTCGACAGATATTTATGAATATTTATGTTCGAACATAAAATAGTTATAATAATTATCGTCGAACATAAACAGTCGTACGCAACTCGCCTATAATGGTAATTAAGACACTCGTATGGAAATTATAAAACTCGCATACGCTCGTTTTATAAACATACTTGTGTCTTAATTATTGCCATTATAGGCTCGTTGCATAATGTACTATTATAATGACGACACCCTGTATGTTAAGTCAGAGAGACTTGCAGATACCATAAGGAAAAGAAGGATTGATTTCTATGGACGCATACCGAATTTATCCTGCACGAATAACCAAGCATATCTTTGACTTCTTTTCCAAAAAGAAGATTAAACATAATTGGTATTCGGAAGTGGAAATGGAACTGCGAGAACTCCAGATTGCTGAACTCTTGTTAATGAATTAAACAGCCAAAACCGTCACCAATGACAACAAGAAGAAGTTCCAAGCCAGAGTCGATACCAGAAAACCGATGCAGATATCAGAAGAGTAAATGAAGAGGTGATCAGCCAGAATGAAGAAGTATTGGGAGAAAAGGTTGTTGATTCGAAAAGAAGAAGAAATAGTGTATTAATCTCGTGAAATTTATGTAATTTATCACTTTATTAACACAAAACCGAGGAGGGTATTTCATTGGATGCCATGTTTAAATCGAACCACTTTTTTGTCCAAAACTGTGTGAGGATTGGAAAGGAGGCGGCCGTGACCTTAATTTCAGAACTATCACGGCATTTGCCTGAGAGGTATGATATGCTCGTCATGTTTAGGTATTACTTTCTGTAGCAGTACGCCAAGGCCATTCCTCCTTATGTCTGTGTTTTTAATTAGACATGCCTTGCCCAATTGCAAAGCCAACTAAAACAATCTGCAAATAGGTTTCCCTTCCATTAATATTTCTCCTATTATGTAGCATGAATCGTTCTTTTTTTGTTAACTTCCGTTAAATGAGCTAGTTATTTTATTTTATGTATTAATCAAAGCACAACAAACTGCAGCTATGTGAGCTCTTCACGCTGTTTATTGCAAACATGATTTAATGCTTGTGACTATTAATTACTGCAATTCACAAATAGCCTACTACAAAAATCATGTCAAGAAAGTTTTAAGAATATAAAAAAATTACGAGCCTTACAGTAGTCGCATATGATGTGTAACATCTGACATAGAAGAAACCTCACGTGAAATTGTTGATACACCGATATTTTATAGTATTATTGGCACAAATATTAATCTATTGTAAAAGGGAGTGTTTTACAGATATTGTAGTTTATAATACGGAACTCATTTTATTAGATGATTTGTAGCTTCCACCAGCACTAGCCTAAATAAAGAATACGATATGGATCAACTAGATTAATAGACGCGACACCGCTCATAACCTTAAATTCCTTATAAACAGGTCCTCTTGATTCACAGACCAACACGTAATTTCATATGGATTCTGTTAAAATGAGTCATATTGATATGATGAATATCGTTTTAAAATGATAATCTGGTAGCAAAAATATCTACCCCGCCCTGGATTCGAACCCAATATCTCAAGATTCACAGTCATACGCAATAACCCCACGGCTATTTCGACTACGCAATTATTGTGCACAAGATGGTGCCTTATTTCCACGTTCCAATAATACTGCATTACGGAATTCGTTTCATTTATACATGTATTTTGCTTGTTTCGATAATGTTCCTGAGTGACATTGAGTTTAAAATGCCTGATGCCAATGCAATGCCGACTACTTACAATCAATCAATCGCTACCATTACGCCACGGATGCGCAACTAAATACTACTAAGGCATTTTACAATTTAAATAAAAATACTGATACGAAGACTTCGAACATGTACCATGTCATTTGTTTAAATCACTTGACACCAGAGTTCGCATGGGCGTTTACCGTTCAGTATGTCATATACATTCCACATGGCCGATAGTGCGTCATGGTATCAATTTTCGACACCGCGCGCTGATTGTTTCTCTTACCAGTGCCAGCTGGATCGATCGATCGAGTTGGCAGTGCGTCTTATACTTCCGTTCGATCCACCACTGCCAGCTAGAGCACATTTCCATTCGATCGATCGAGTAGGCAGTGCATACTTCCGTTGTCCACCACTGCCAGCTAGTACACTTCCGTTTGATCGATCGAGCGGGCAGTGCATACTTCCGTTGTCCACCACTGCCAGCTAGTACACTTCCGGTTGATCGATCGAGCGGGCAGTGCTTACTTCCGTTTGATCCACCTCTGCCAGCTCGATCGTTCCGATTCACTTCGGTCCCCAATTTTCAAAATCACTCCCACAAAACTATCCAGCAACCGAGCGGAAAGATGTTACACATCAAAAATTAATAATAATGGTAAGCAGAATACACGTTTAAAAATGTAAATCAATGTAACCTACAAATAATTGAACTACTATTAGAATGTATCATAGAATTTTTTCAGTCGATCAACACAATAATGCCCAATCATATCGGGTGGAGGTACAAATATTGGAATACTTAAACCTAAAATAAATATTATATGATATGGTATATTGACTTTCACGGCCAGTGAATTAAAACTCAGCAATTCTTCTAGGTTTGTGCAGTGTCTTGTGTGGGGTTTCGCCTAGGACACCAAGATGGCTCATCGGCGGGCTCCTGGTGTCCCCACCAGGACCCCCACAGGAGTGACGAACTGCGCGCCACCTCCCTTTATATTAGGTGGGGGTCCGGGCGGGGACACCAGGAGCCCGCCGATGAGCCAGCTTGATGTCCTAGGCGAAACCCCACACAAGACACGGCACAAACCTAGAAGAATTGCTGAGTTTTAATTCACTGGCCGTGATTGCCAATATACCATCTTTTTGGAAGCCTTCATAGGGAGGTTAAGGCTGCTTGAGCTTTTAGTTCTCGCAGTCAGGTGGAGCAGTTGAACTCTATATAAAGGGAGGTATCGCGCAGTTCGTCACTCCTGTGGAAGTCCGGGCGGGGACACCAGGAGCCCGCCGATGAGCCAGCTTGGTGTCCTAGGCGAAACCCCACACAAGACACGGCACAAACCTAGAAGAATTGCTGAGTTTTAATTGTTTGATATATTTATCAATTAATTAACAAACCTTGTTATTTCTTTGTACAAAGAGGGGTAGTATTTATATATACGATAAAACCCCACCCTTTTTGTACAAAAAGTAAATTAATTAAGTGGTACATACTTCATGTGATATTTCTTTCATGTTAGGATGTTTTTGAATTCCCCGCCCATATAATTGGCCGAATCGTGTTGGCCGACTGAAAAACATTCTCTGGTTAACTCGATTTTCTCCTATGCACTGATGTGTTGATTCAGGATGGTTGGTTGGTTCCTGAGTTTAGGGGCAGCGACAACGCGGTCATGTAGCCCCGTGTACTTAGAGTGTGTGTAGAATCTGTCGGATAACCGGTGGTAATTGCGATGGCTGTATTAGTGTGTGTTAACTGTAATTCAGGTAAGGACTGTAGACGATCATTTTCAAGTATTTCCTACTTTTTCTACAAAATGCTACCGTCAACGACACCTAGCTGTGAACTTGGCTACTAGATGCCATTGCACCTGGCAGCGAACGTTGGAACTTAATGAGCGTTAATGAAGTCTAACCTAAAAATTATGCTTCACACAATTGTAGTTAGTGGAAGGTGTTTTTTTTTCATGCCATAAATCTCTGACAAGGGCCCGCCGACTTTACTTCCCCTCCGAAGGATGCCAGTGTGATACTCTTCAGCCATCGCGCTAGCAATGGTTGCCCCAGAAAGCAAAGCCTGTGCACGTCTGATTTAGGTCATGAAGCAATCACGGTAAAAAGAAAAGACTTTGATACTCGACACACAGCACAATGTACAATTGGATGGAGAGTTCATGTCATACTGTATATGGAGCTGACCCACGCAGGAGCGTATCCTCTCCTCTGCCTGTTGGTTCTCTCCACTTTAAGTGGTTTCATTAAGGCGCTTATCATTACAATGCAGCAATTTAAGCCGTCCTCTCACCACAAGCAGAAGCCGTCGGCTGTATTTCAGCATTATTTCGATATCGTATACTAGAACAGCCCAAAGAGACTGGAAAATACAGTGCAAACTTGTGTGTATATATACGAAAATAGCCCGGTTGTTTGGTACTGAATGAAGTTAACACCATTTGTGGGTTGTGAAAATGAAAATCCACAGCCTGCTTCCAGTCTCAGACCGGGTCAGGAATGGAATGAATGAAGACCCCATCTAGCGGCGAGGATATGAACTGTGCCGGCTGCCGAGGCCTGACGCACTCCTCTGGGGCAATGATTAAATGAATGACAGATGAAATGAAATGATAGTGGAGAGTGTTGCTGGAATTAAATTTTGACAGGGAAAACCGCAGTACCCGGAGAAAAACCTGTCTTGCCTCCGTTTTGTCCAGCACAGATCTGACATGGAGTGGCCGGGATTTGAACCACGGACCCAGCGGTGAGAGGCCGGCGTGCTGACGCCTAAGCCACGTAGGCTTCGCATTTGTGGGTTGTACATACCTATATTCAAGTAGTTAATTCTCGGTAATTATATTCGTTTGTTAACTATGAAAATGAACTTACTGCATACAGCGTTTAACATATAACTTATTAGCCTTTCAAGATTTGATTGCCGGCGGTCAAGATGGGAACTATTCTTTGTTTAGATGAAGTTTGTTGTTCTCCAATCGGTCAACACAATTTGCTGGTTTATTCCCTAATACTGAAAAAATACATGAGATTAATAAATATTTATGAGTATTAATAAATTATCTTTTTCAGTTCGTTAGGGTCATCTATGGACCACGATGCTTGTGTTTTAACTGTATGTTTCTTGCTGTCATCGTCGTTGTTTGCCACGATTGGTGTTCTGAGTGGTGAGCTTGGCAGCTGCTTTCTTGTAGGTGTCTTGAGCTTTTCTGATGGCCCAGTAGTCCTTCATTTTCCTGCTAAATTCAATCTTGCGCTCCGCTGACCATTTTCTGGTCTCGTCCTTTGGTCTGCGGGAAGCTTCTGTGAGGGACGTTACGAAGGGTGTAGTTTTGACAGTGATATGATAGTTACTCCGGTCATCTATGTCATTTTGATTAATATGGAGTTCCGCAAGTTCCTTCTCTACTTGCTTCATCCGAAAGAATCCAGTGGCTTTGCCCTTGTTAGCAAACTTGAAGAACCTATGGGATAACCTGTTCGAGTCCATTCTGGACAGGTGTCCGTAGAAAGTCAGTCGCCTTCTTCTGATAGCATCTATGAAATTTTCTTGATGCTGGTAGAGCTCACGATTTGGTTTATACCATCGTCTTCCATCTGGTAGAATCCTTGGTCCTACTATCCTTCTCATGTAAACATTTTCAGGATTAGGGAATAACCCATCACAATTGGGTACAATCGTGTTGACCGACTGAAAACCATCAAACATCATTTACTAAGGCAACAAAGAAAATGGCTTCAAACACCATAATCGTTATTCATAATGTTGAATTTTAAGCTTATGCCGTGTTTTATTATATTAATATTCGACGCGTTTCGAAAGAAACCATGTCTTTCTTCGTCAGGAAAAATCTGGAATACGACAATGTTGCTAAGAGAAAGCAACGAAGAACATATAGAAGGTGCCCAAAGATGGACGCCATTATAGCCCCATGTTAGGGACAACGGAAAGCAGCAGTGAATTACTTTCTCAGGGTTCTGATAATAGGTAGCCAGGATTCACTGAGATTGTAGCCGGTGTCGCGGTTGAAATTATCTGGGTGTTTACGTATTTCAACCGCCTCCCTGATGATTCTGGGACGATATTGCTTTATACGGGCAAGAACATCCACTCCTTGGAACATGACATCATGGCCAGGTGTTAAAGCATGATCGGCAACAGCTTATTTATCAGGTTGAATGAGCCTGATACATCTATTATGTTCCTTAATGCGAGTGAATATTGTTCTCGAAGTCTGCCCGATGTAAACCTTGCCACAAGTACAGGAAACTCTGTAGATACCAGGTTGTTGCAATTTAGGCAAACTGTCCTTAGTTGGTCGCAGGAGTTGCCTAATCTTAACAGAAGTTATCTACAGAGTTCCCTGTACTTGTGGCAAGGTTTACATCGGGCAGACTTCGAGAACAATATGCACTCGCATTAAGGAACATAATAGATGTATCAGGCTCATTCAACCTGATAAATCAGCTGTTGCCGACCATGCTTTAACACCTGGCCATGATGTCATGATCCAAGGAGTGGATGTTCTTGCCCGTATAAAGCAATATCGTCCCAGAATCATCAGGGAGGCGGTTGAAATACGTAAACACCCAGATAATTTCAACCGCGACACCGGCTACAATCTCAGTGAATCCTGGCTACCTATTATCAGAACCCTGAGAAAGTAATTCACTGCTGCTTTCCGTTGTCCCTAACATGGGGCTATAATGGCGTCCATCTTTGGGCACCTTCTATATGTTCTTCGTTGCTTTCTCTTAGCAACATTGTCGTATTCCAGATATTTCCTGACGAAGAAAGACATGGTTTCTTTCGAAACGCGTCGAATATTAATATAATAAAACACGGCATAAGCCCAAAATTCAACATTATGAATAGAAACACGGGCCGTGAAAGTCTAAATGACAATACCATAATCTTTGTTTACACGGGTCACACTGTCAGCCCGCTTGGTTGACAAGTAACTGTACAGTTGCCCGTGCAGAATATGACTCGGCCACAGTAGCAAAAGTATGAAACTAAACTACATTCAGGTAAATTTGTACACCATATTTTGTATTATCCTTTCAAGATTTGATCGCTGCTAAATTTGCTGATATTTTCTATTTATTTTGACTGAAGATTCTTATTGTTAGGAATCGCAACATCAGTCAAGGTAGTTTGCTTCATTTTTAATATTATTATTATTATTATTATTACTTTATAAGCGAATGGATCACTTAAGATCTCTATACGTCATATCATTTTACTCGTACAGAGTTTTCTCTCTGCCCTGTACTCCTATATACGTTCGCTAGCCTGCTTCCATTGTTCTTCTGTCCAGGCTCTTCCGGTCTTCTTAATTTCTTCTGTGTCTGGAACCTCTTCCAAATTATTTACTATGCTCCTAAATATATTATCATTAATATTATTAGCAGTAGTAGTAGTAGAACTCTATCTTTATTTCCTTTACTTGCAGTTTGTAACATGGCTCATATAGTTATTTTAAGTATAAGAAACTGTGCATAGTCATACTTTACATAGCATATAACCTATACATTTTCAAACTATGCCATTATACCATTCCTATGAAGGTTTTCCAAAAGGATCCAAGGAAATTCCGTCAAGATCAGCACTGCGTATTCAAAATTTCTCTGACGATGCTGCACGTCTTCAATATTGTAGACGTTTATCCCTTAGTATGAGTATACATGGGAAGATATAGTGTAGCTAGGTACACTGATAAACATTTAGGTGCCAAGCCAGTGGGAGAAAGCAGGAAGGGAAGGATTGACACACTTTTTGCCTCCATATTCTCTCAACTTTCATAGCTAAAGGCGTATGCATCTCAATCTTCTCCCTGCGTTTTGGCGTATATTATGGTCATTCGGGAAAGCGTTGTCAATGAAGTACGTGCGTTGTGTCTCTTGTCAGCTAAAGTTATGTCTGATTTATTATGAGGAATCATTTTGTCACTTTGTTTCTATTATTATTATTATTAATAATAATGATATTAATAATGCTTATAATAATAACTACTTTTATAGTACCTAGTAATGCCGCAAGCTTACGGACACCATGATGTAGCCTATGTATACAAAGCGCATCCGTGCTCACTGACACTCATATCAAATCGAAGATGGAGAAACTGTATCAACACAGGATTAACAATATTATTGCTTAAAAATAAATATTTCTTCTTGTTTGCCAACTTCATTGCTTAACCTTTGAGTGGGACTCCAATAGGTAGTAAAGTTCAAAATTATAAATCAATGTGAGCATCCAAGTTGAGATTTCAATTAAAGAGAGTAAGAATTACGAGTATCTATTGTTCTTCTTGAGTTTCCTTCAGGACTTGCCTGAACAGCTCCCTGGGCTACAATAAGTATATCTGAAGGTGCTGATTAAACCCCCGTTCAGTCTCTACCATTCAAATAAAATCAGGCTTTGTGTTGAGGTGTTGATGCTCTCTTCACTACATTTGTCTTCCATCACGGAATTACAGACACTTCGCGACTTCTCATTCAAGTTTGCGCCACCTAACAAAGCAAACAAAAGCGCTGTGAATCAGCAAAACATGCTGAGTTCTATCGCAGAGATTTCACACAGTGTGATATTAATTGTTCTGCAATTGTTCCATTAGTTCATAGAAAGAGATGTCGATGCCATGAAAGAATGTTTTCTGGACCAGGAATTCTGTTCTTTGTTCAGCTCAACCAGTTGAGCGTAAAATAAATGAAGTTTCTCACTGGATCTCTTGATTCCAAGATCGCAGGTTCTATGATTTTTTGATGTGTAACATCTTTCCACTCGGTTGCTGGGTCTTTTTGTAGGAGTGATTTTGAAAAATGGGACGGAAGTAGATCGGACGGAAGTGTTAAGACGCACTGCCAGCTGGATCGCAACCTTCCTGGATGCTTTAGCAGCCAGGAGGGATGCGATCCAGCTGGCAGTGGTATTATGTGGAATGTATATCATATACGGATTACTTCAAGGTTTGGAGGTGCCATTACAGATATTTCTACAATAAATCATCTTCAAGTTGTCGTTCTTTAGTGTAAAAATATTCATTATATCATATGTGCTGAAATCAATAGTTGCCTCCGTAGCGTAGCGGTCAGCATAGTTAGCTGCCGCCCCGGAGGTCCTGGGTTCGATTGCCGGCTCTGCCACGAAATTTGAAAAGTGGTATGAGGACTGGAACGGGGTCTCCTCAGCCTCGGGTGTTCCAAATGAGTAGAGGGGGTTCGATTCCCACCTCAGCCATCCTCGAAGTGGTTTTCCGTGGTTTCCCACTTCGTCTTCGGGCAAATGCCGGGATGGTACTGTACCCTTTTACCTACCAATACCTGTTGAATCCCTGGATAACAGCTGGATCGTAGAACCTGAAAATTCCCCGGCTAGAAAAACCCCCCAAGTTCTACCAACAGACCCAGGGATAATAGGGCCACTCGAATACCTAACAGGATGTATTAAGACTGACCAAGGCTCAGAGAAAGAAAAGAACTAGCTCAAAACACAAGAATTCTTCAAGAGGAAGAAAGAATCTCAAAGGTGTGGTAAACCCTAAAATACCTAGCGATGACCCCCTTAATTCACCCTTCCATCACCTCTCTAAAGCATCACGCAATAATTAAAACCAAATAATAAATTAGTTTATTGCAAGAATAAACATGACAAGAAATATAAATTTTGTCGATACCACGACCAATCAAAATTATCCTTAATTAAACTGGATTGTCTTTCAGCTATGAAATATGGGAAAGGCTTCCAAAAAGAATTACCCATTATCTCAACTAACTTTTAGTTCTTTCAAAATAAAGTATAATAATAATAATAATCGATCCCATAGGATAAGCACACACAAAAAAAATGAATTGTATAAATTAGATTCATTTCGGTTCATTAACTGAATGAACATCTTACACAAAAATACCCTGATTATAACCAATAATCTTACACTACATTTTCAGTAGCATTATATGGTCTTGTTATTTAACGATGAAATTCATATGGCATATTTACAGAATATACAAATTTATACAAAATTCTAGAATCATTTCGATTATTCTCCTCCCACTGACTTAATGTCACGACATTCACTTCTGCTTAAAATTGTTTAATTGTTTCATTTCTAATTTCAGGGTATTTCTGCCGAACAGTTAAGTTAAGCAAAAATTAATCATAGATTCAGCATTAAATAGTTATCGGTGATCCTTGTTAAACATACATGCTATGGCAGAGTCGTTATAATAATTTTACTGGAAATATTGAACTGGATATCCACTCAAGATTCTTAATAATAATGCTCAGAAAAAATATTAATCTTCACACAGGCATTACTTCACGATAATGACAGCGATAAAGTCACCTATGACAAATTATTAACCATACTAGGTTAAAAACAACGCCTCTCTGGGTTGAAACCCCATTCAATCTATTCCTGATTGGCACACGTGGCTCAATCTTCAACAAGAAAATTTGCTTCGCAAAGCACTGTATCAAAATACTTAAACACAAGAGCATTATTCCTAATACATGCCTCTTAAAATCGAACATGCACCTATAATTGGAGCCTTACTGTTATAAATCCACAATTATGAAAATCAGCTGTTTATAATAAAAGCCTGAACTCGTGCTCAGAAAAATAATTTGATTCTGTAACAGATTATTAATAAAGCCTAGTGGATTCCAGAAATACTCCACCTATTTTTAGAAAACTTGCCTTACATTGATGTATTACATTATTCATAATCTTAAACGTATGACTTATAGTAAGTCATTCCTGGGATTATCCTCGCAAATTTGGATGTCGTTCAAATACCCTCTTAATAGAGAAAAACTATTGCACCAAAGGCAATGATATCAATTTAATCCAGTGTTAACTTCATAAAAGAAGAAAAGTATAACACTCCCAACCACTCAAACTGAGGTTGTAAAAGCGATTTATAAAAATAAATCCAATCTCAAAATAAGATCTTCCCTGAATTTCCCGGACGCGAAAATGTCGATGGATTAGTCCTACAGAATGTATCTAGGTTAACTACAAAGGCTAAGCGACTAATGACCCATTAGTCAATCCTCTTCGAAAATCACGCTCAGAAAATACAAGTTAAATCTGTTAATAAACTGAAGAAAAATAGTCTAAAAATTTGAAGTAACATTCATAATAACAGGATCCGAAAACTTCCTAATATCATAATAATAATACGGAGAGAAAAATTCTCCTCAAAGAATATGATAATCCACGCGAAAGTGCTTAAAGAACAATACACTAGAATATGTAAAACTCAGTCAGAGTTCTCAACGCCGCTTTAAGAAAAAAAATGCGTTACTAAAATATTCTTACACAAAAATCTGGAGATCTTCCTCCTACAGTGACTTCTCGACAAATAAGGATGAGCATAACAGTTTAAATACTGTAAAATACTATTGAAATTTTAAATTTATCAATCAAAATACAAAAAGGATGCACTCATTTTTATGAGTCAAAATCCTGGCATCATAGAAGGTCAGCTTCGAAATAAGCATCGAACCTGCACTTTCTACTCAACCATTTAATCTACAAAATCAAATATGGCAATGTGTGATTGTTCACATGTCCAGGCTACACTACTGTAACAAGTTGAAGTGATCTATACCTTTGGCGAATCTGGATGAGGGAAAAAAAAGGATATCGTTGGCCATACTAGGCTCCAGACCAACACAAAACATGCCGGACTCCAACTGGGTCTCCAGAGAACGAACCATAGTCCTCCTAGGCTCGCACAACTCCCGGCCGGTCGAAATGGTCCCAATATATCCCGGCGATATCTTTCCACACGCATTAGAATGCTGATGGCTGAACCGCAAACAGTTTATCAACTCGTCACGAAGCGAGAGTGAATTCGAACAGCTGCTAAATAGTTCCAATATAAAGCTGCGAATGTGACCCATTTCGCACGCGTCCACGCGGTCCCTTGCATTACGAGACTCGCTTGCACACTTCATACAAATGAAAGTTGCTGCCAACGTGTTCCCGCTACACCCTGCTAATGCAGTATTCCTATTGTAATCTAGCCTACCATCGTAATGGATATAGGCTTCATTGTATTTCTTCCCTCTGACACCTTGCTTAAGAATGTGCTTTTTTAAAGAAGTATTGCCACTGTGAAAAGTTTGAATCAAGTCTAGGCTGCATTTCCAAGAAGGTTTACAAGCAGAGTGTTACGACATAATACAGCCGAGCTGGCGGTCGGGATTATGAAAGTATTCTTCCGCATGGTCCGTTAGTGGCCGTGGACACACGATCGTAAAGATAAACTTATAATACATGTTTAAAACCATGTCTGATCCCCATTAAGCAAGTCTCTACTCCACGTAGAATGCTGAACGAACCAGCTAACATACATAGGCACGCTCACACGTTTTGAAAATCCCGTTAACTTGCGATTTCAATTTCACTATTGCCAGGCTTATAACTGCACGCTGTCGGTTTCTCAAGTACTAGCTCTCCACACGAGGTCGCTTGAGCAAGACATCCGCTTCCCCCACTCCTCTATACGCCACGAATCGATATAAATATATCGCAGTCGAAGTATAATCACTAGTGACTTAACAGATCTTCTTCTGTTTTTCATACTTGCTTTGTAATAGCTTTCTGCCATGGAAATATACATACAGACATATGTTACTGCTTACATATAGCGCTAAATATACTTTAATTTGTATTAATCATTCTCAGGTGAATCGATCGATATAATGTTAGACAAAGTCAACATGATTATTATCGATGACCTTCGGGCTTCTCGTCGGAAATACGAGCTCTATCGATCCATTCTTGAAAGCAGAACTTTTGCTTGCTGTAGACCAGCTGTTATGATAGACTTCAGTGGCTAGTTTGAAGGTTACAGGGCGTTCCAAAATATTGTATCCATATCTGTACTTAAGACCTTTAGGAATAATGGTGCAGTACCTTCTTCAAGGCCACGGCCGCCTCCTTCCCTCTTCCTTGCCTATTCATCCTGACCATCCATTACCTTCCCTCATGAGGCCCCTGTTCACTTTGCAGGCGAGGCTGCCTGGGCGAGGAGCCAATCACACCTCACCAGTTGTATCCACTCCGATTAGATGTTCCCAGCTCTAGGACACTGCCCGTAGAGGCGGTAGTGGTGAGTTCCCTCGCTGAGTCCGTGGGCTCCACCAACCTGGAGGGTAAACGACTAAGAAGAAGACGACGATGTATTTTTGTGAAGAGTAAGTTGAATTTTGCTGATTTATAAAGAGAATACGATCGAAATGGTACGTTATGCCACGTGACCTGTAATGGCAGAAAATTTAAAAAACTGGCATGAATATTAACATAACATATCGAAGTGTCGCTGTGGAGGTCCGGGTTTAATCCCCAGCTCGGCCAAGAAATGTAATACTTGTCTGAGGGCTGAAATTGGGTACACTTAGCCTCGTGAAGCAAATAGGTGAAGAGGTGGGTTCATTTCCCACCTCAGCCACACAGGGAATGGTTTTCCGTGGTTTCTCACTTCTAATCTGGCCAAATTCCTGGACGGATTCTATCTTAAGGCCACGGCCGCCTCCTTCCCAATCCTTAATTGCAAATACACCCAACATTACAAGCCGTCAATAACTCAGGTTATCAGACAAATTCTACACACACACCCAAGTAAACGGGGCTAAATGACCGTGATGTTCTAGCCCCTCAAATGAAACAAAACAACAACATATCGAAGGATATTCTGATCGCCAGTGCTTGCATAGAAGTATACGTATTCCTTAGAATTTCCCATGGTATTATTAGCCTGTCGCCTCCGTAGCGTAGCGATCAGCATGGTTAGATGCCGCCCCGGAGGTCCTGGGTTCGATTCCCGGCTCTGCCACGAAATTTGAAAAGTAGTATGAGGAAAGGAACGGGGTCTACTCAGCCTCGGGTGGTCCAAATGAGTAGAGGGGGTTCGATTCCCACCTCAGCCATCCTCGAAGTGGTTTTCCGTGGTATCCCACTTCGTCTTCGGGCAAATGCCGGGATGGTACTGTACCCGATAATCCTGAAAGGATCCTGTTGGAATATCCATTGCCCCCGCTGGATTGCCTATTTCTAACAGCTCCGGCAAATACTACATTAGAAATCGCTTCCAACATGGCCTTTAGGGAATTACATACAGCAGTTACAAGAACATTGTGGATCTACAACCAACTACACGGGGCACTCACCTTTACTTACCTCTCGGGGACTGGGAATTCAGCTTCGCCTACACTGCATCCACAATACTCTTCTCCTGATATTTAAAATGAATCACACACCAACAACAATGGAAAACAAACTGAACAGCATTTATTAACAATAGGGTAAACTAATCTAGTATAAACAAAATAACAATAAACGAATTTAACAATAGAAATTAAAATTAAAAACAAGATGTTCAGTAAAGAACATATAGCCTACTTTCTCCTAAATGTATGAGTATAGTTATAACTCGTTGTTATTATCAAAGAGTATAATAGAACTATTCTTTGTTGAAGACCTTAGAAACGATTTACCTCTACCAAACGCCACGACCTAGATAAAAACTGCTACCATCATTGAAGAAAGAAAGAAAGATAAGAAGTATATCAAGAATGTTATGGATCTGGAGACATAATCGACCGGACTGGCGGCGTGGCTCAGCGGTAACGTTCTCGCTTGCTGGGCCCTAGGTTGCAGGTTCGTATCCTGGCGCAGTCAGCTGGCATTTGAGGGTGCACAAATGCGAGGGAGCCGTGTCAGTACATTTACTGGCACGTTAAAGATCCCCTTCGGGCCAAAATTCCGGCACCCCGGTGTCTCTAAAAGCAGCAGTAGTTAAAAGGGATGTAAAACCAATAACATTATTATTATTATTATTACGACCTGCCGTGGGCAACATCCAACTTTGAGTTGAGGCATGTCTTTACACGTCTGGTTGTGCATGGCTTTCACAACCCTAATTGAATTAACAAATCTTTCCATGACCCTACAGAGACGTGTGTATACAAACTATGTGGATATTTTCGATAATATAATCCTAACAGAGCGAGTGCATTCTAGCGGCCAGAATAAGAAACTTTTCAATAAAATCTGGAAGTTACCTTTTTGGCAGCTAGATGTCTCGAGTAAATCTGCTGGCGAATTATGTTTTAATTAAATATATATTTTACACCATAATGTGGACAATATAACGCTTAATAACATTTTCAAGTAACGCAAAATAGGCTGTTACAAACCCTTTAAAATAAAAAGTTAAAATGTATCGTAGTATCAACTTGTCATTCTTCAAATTCGATGCGCATAGAATGATAATGGTATAGTAATCAATGGATCCCCACGTAGACTAGTCGGGACATCTAGTGGTGAAATATCGAACAATATAATCCTAACAGAGCGAGTGCATTCTAGCGGCCAGAAGAAGAAACTTTTCAATAAAATCTGGAAATTACCTTTTTGGCAGCTAGATGTCTCGAGTAAATCTGCTGGCGAATTATGTTTTAATTAAATATATATTTTACACCATAATTTGCACAATATAACGCTTAATTTTAAAACATCTGAGTCATTACAAAACAATAAACATATAACATTTCAAGCAAAAAAACTAGGTCTGATCGGGTTTGAACCATAGGAATCTGAACGACAGGCTATCGCTCTACCACTGAGCTAATTGTGTCAACGAATATCGTTCTATTTAAAATGACTTACATAGAACTTGTTAGCAAATAATGATTTATACTAAACGATTTCATCACTGGAGTATATTATTTATATATAAAGCATTTCATACAAAGTTTATTTATTTTTTATCAGTACGCTATATTGCATTCAATACTCAAATTAGTGAAATATAAGTCAGGCACAAGATATCCGCTGCCATCTTGTCTTATTAATGAATCAGCTGAGCTTTTTAAAATCACGTCTGCACTATAGTATTACAAAATAAACTTTTAATTTCGTACGTGCCTCTTCCTTTAGAACAGTTAAAACGATTCTCGGCTCGATAATCGGAACTGGTGGGTCCCATGATATGGATTATAAAGTTTGCATAATTCGCACGGCCGCCATCCTGAAATGGTATGGCGGACGACCTTGTAGTTTAGTCACAAGACGCATCCTATACGAAGGTATGTTGTTACCAAATTTGGTAGAGATTGGATGATTTGGTTAGTCGTTATTTGATTTTACGTATTGAACGTTTAAGTGGCCGCCATTCAGTTTTAGTCAAGATGGCGGCGATATAAAACATGACACTGAGGTGTCCTTTGCTAGTGCTACCTTTGTACCAAATTTCGTTCAATTCGCATTCACCGTGTTCGAATTGATAGGGGGGGACAGACATTCAGAGTACACACACTCACACACACACACACACACAGACTCACACACACACATACACACACACAGACTCACACACACACATACACCACACAGACAGACACACTTTTTTCGCCCTGTGTTGATCTCATAAGTCTACTTTCATTTTTTGCAAAAATCGAAAGTAGGCTAATAGGCAATCATTCACACCTCCTTTCAACTCTACATCTTACTACAATGCTGTATTAAAAATTATGAGTATAAACCTTGCCTTGTTCTAGGCCTACACTGCGTAAAAATAAAACCGTTTAATGAAGGCTCTTGCCTTCGTGGCACTCCAGACACCTGGTTTCATTCACAAGCCTGCGTTTGTAAAACGCACGTGCGCTGGTCTTGTTTCATCAATGAAACCTCAGCACCACGCCGCACTCGAACCTGTTTTACAATTTATATACAAGGCGGTGAGTGTACACCTGTTCATATTATGTCATCGCTCTCCAATGCTAACGGTGAATTATTCTTGCTAGAACACATAGAGACTGCTTGTGTGTGCGTTTATTAAAAACACGTAAAAATTAACATTTAGATCTTACAAAAGTTCACATAACTACTCTGTTTCTTAAACAGTCAATCTAAAAAATGTATACACTCTTTCATTCGCACCCCGTAATTGTTCATGACCAATTCGGTACCACATTTACTCTTAACAGTGAACAATCATTCATTCCAAAATCATCCGCTCATAAAACACACGCTATTTCGAAACAATTGAATAATAAATTCTACTAAATTATTTAACTAGTTAAATAATTTTCAAAATTTTTTTTACATGTAATATGTTCATAATAATATACATTATTTAGTGCTGCTAACGCGACACTTTCAAGATTCTGGCTTCTCGGTTACAATACAATTCTTAACGAAATATATACACTGGTTTTTCACATAACCCTTCTCTAACGTTCCGTAGTTTTGATACACTGCTTACACCTCGTCATATATAGGTTTCATTACATTGTCGGTATAATACAGTCGACTAATTAAAGTTAACTATAAGTAATTATATAACTTCGGGTTTAATAAAATTTAATATTTGTATTATTGACATGAGTAGACAATCTTTCTCAAGTTGTATTTCCGCTGAAACCCTCCTGTTAACACAGCTAAATCGTTAATTCACAACAACTGGACTACTTGTATACAACGGCTCTTATCATGATCCATGCCTTCTTATCAAAGAACAATAATACTGTGACTTCCTTTAAAATGCGGAACTCCCTCGCATGAACACTTTATAGCTCTACAAATCCTCATATAACAGTATATATTTGGCATAAACACTTATCATCTACTATGTAAAACAATAACCAAAATGATTAATTGTTATTAACATATCTTATGTAGGAACTTCCCTCAAATAATGGCATGACCCTCAGTATCATTCTACATGACTACTGGACTACAATTATACATGCTTAAGTTCTTCAAACGAAACTTCCAATTTTAATGAACGATATTAGACAGTCGTGATTAACCTCCTAAAGTTTACTCCACAACAAGATAATTAACTGTTAACTCGTCTGTCGCAAATACATGTAATAAAAGTAATACTCCTGTCTCATCTCACTTGTCAAGCTTTAAATTGTTTATCGTTGTAATATCAGGTCGACAAAATGACGTGATAATACACAAATAGTGTAAAATAACACACATGTTATTTATAGTGTCAAATAGAATTCAATCCTGACCGGGATAAACTAGCTTGGAATTCCTAGCCAAAGATTTGAATAATCTTCTATCAAAAGGTATTTCCTCTAACATATTAAATGAACAAAGCTCTTAGCTTTACAAATAATAAAAAGGTTTGTCAATGCCGTAATGTTTTTCCACTCTACACAAAGAATGTTCATAGGGATTAAGACTTCGGTCTTATCAAACGACTAGTCTTTTCTAGATCGTCGATAGTTTATGTACAATAATGATATAACAATATCATTCGATGTTTCTTCTTTTATTGAAGTTAGATGTTGTTACATTAAAGTGCTCAGATTAAATTTAATAAGAATTTAATTTGAAGCTATGACACAATGTCAGAATACTTGGTTAAAATAAAATTATTAAAATTCGAGAGTCGAAACGACTAGTCTTCTATGAGGCAATATGATTCCTCAACAAAAATTTTAATGTCAGTTCCACAACTGATCCGTAGAATAAAATTGAAAAATAGATGAAAGGCAATCATCTCCTAAATAATCTTGAAGCATAAAAATCTCAACACATCTGAAGTGTAAAATACATGAAACACTGAAATACATGAAATGTGAAAATATAAAAATATGGAATAAGATCGCTAGCTCAGAATGTCACTAATCAAACTCTATACTAAAATTGAGATACACTGATACCTTATTTGGACGAAAACTTGAAGATCTATGTAAGTATTCTCACAATACTTTAGATATTTCCTCAGTACAAGACACTGAGATGGATCTGCATTCGAACCTCGGATCTGCGACCTCAGAGATAGGAAACGTCCCTCTCTGGAATTCACCAACATTCGCCTGGGCTCGAACGACATCCTTCTGGCAAATTCTTCGGTGTTGCTGGGCTACCCTTCCCTAGCATCTTGACAAATCTATTCTGTAAAGTCTTCTTTCTCCGTCGTAAATATGTATCAGCTTCATCATTGGAATATAATTATGGAAATATTCATATAAATGGTGAATGAAATATTTCCATTGCTAATTGATGTTTTATTGGTGTTCGTAGACTGACGAAAATGCACAAGATGGACCGTACACTACGTCTGTATTCAAGAATACGTTGTCTAACGAAGCTCAATCGTTGTATCTTAACTCTTGTTATCGAATATGTCTCTGGCGCATGACTAGTTAGTTCATCATATCAACATTGTTACTTATGTTGAATGATAACGTTTGAAGAATAATAATAGTCATTCTGTTAATGTTTATGTTTTGCGCCAATATTAAAAGTTCTCCGCTATTGTTCACTTGAACTGAGTTCGCCTACTTCATGTTGCAATTTAAAATGATAATCAGCTTTATTTCCAACACATTTGAAAATCTATCTTAACAGGCTTATATTGTCGAAACGTTAAGTTTTAAAACGCTCGAGTTTTCACAATATATAGTATGGGAACTGTTCTTTATATATATTCGCTTATTTATCTTCATATCACAATTAGATAAGAGATATAATTAAGTCAATGTTCCTCGCAACTTCACGTAGAATGGAAGTGCGCTGATCTCCTACGCTCCACCTAGCTATCCTCGCGTCTCCACAAGTCGACAGTCGTCGCACTCGGACTAAGCCTTGGGATCTCCGTTAACCCAGTAAAAACACTTCCTCACTCTTCAAAGACTGCTGGAATAAGAATCTCGATCCTTGGATCTCCCCCTCCAAGTCGAATTTTTGGCGGTCATATCAATCTCCCACCATGATTTTAGCGCGTAGATTACTAATGCTTATTACTGCGTAGATTAATCGATCTGCGGTTTCTAAAGTATCAGGCATAATTTCTTTTAATACTCTCTTCATTACCAAATAAGAAAATCTTCTTCTAAGAGTCTAAATGCATAATTTCATCATGTTGTGTAATTGAAGTTGATCCCTTCTTCAATATGACCTCTTCTCATTGGCCCTGGGCTGGGATCCAATAGCATAATTTATAACAATATTTATAATATTAATTTCCAAACTCGCTGTTACTATGCTAATAGCCTTCTAGAAGCGTCCATTGTGCAATATATCACGTGATCGGGCTCTCCCACAGCCTCGAGCTAGTAACACCACCCTCCTGTGTCACACTTCCAGAAATTATATTTGCTGGTTAAATTAGGTAGATTTCATTAGAAAGCTAACTATTGCAATAGGTCCCATGTTTCGACTTCCGGAAGATTTCGACATATCTTCGCGTTTCACATCCCCCAGACCCCAAAACCACCGTCAGTTCAAACGTTTATATATAATTTATGAAAGTATGTATGTATATATGTATATGTATATCAGTTTCTTGTTGACACGATAACTGCCGTAATTTTGTACCAATCACTTTGAATTTTTTACATAATATGTATCCCCTAAAAATCTCGGTCGAGTTCGTTAATGGGCTAAATCGGTCAAAGGGGGGCAATATGGGAGGCCTTTTTCGAAAAATTGAAATATCGCTATAACTCTCTTAATATCTGAAATATTGAATTCATTCAAAGAGCATACTATGTGTCGGATAAGGCCCTAAAATGTATGTTTGAAAAGTTTTTTATAGCACCAACCATTGACCAAAGGGGTGGGAAAAAGTAGGTTTTTCGGGAATCATTAATCATATCTCTGTTAATAGGCACAATATCAAAACCGTACGAAATGGACAATATTCCTCCAATAATTACCTAAAACTTTTGTCTGAGAGAATTTTCGATATGACCCACCATTACGCCACGGGGTGAGCAAAATGATTTAAATTATAAGAAAATGCCAAGTGCCAAGAGAGGTTGCCATGACAACTTTACTTTTAATTGATAAGGGATGAGCCATCAGCAGTTGCTATGACTACGCCACTGCACGAGATCACATTCAGTTTTCATATGTTTGTGGGAAGCGACTTCGGTATCGGAACTGGTAGCACGCTGAACTTCTATGCCCAAGGTCGCGGGTTCAAACCCGGCTGAACTCGTCGGATTTACTAAGAGCGCTAAAAACCCCTGGGTATGCTTTCCTTTGGAGGGGAAGGGGGTGAAAATGGGGGGGGGGCTTTTTTTTCGAAAAAGTGAAATATCGCTATAACTCTCTTAATACGTGAAATATCGAATCCATTCAAAGTTCATTATATGTGTCGGATAAGTGCCAAAAATGTATGTTTGAAAAGTTTTTGATGGCACCAAACATTGACCAAAGGGGTGGCAAAAAGTGTTTTTTTTTTCGGGAAACATTAATCATATCTCTCTTAATAGGCACAATATCAAAACCGTAAACAAGATGTTCAGTAAAGAACATATAGCCTACTTTCTCCTAAATGCATGGGTATTGTTATAACTCTTTGTTCTTTTCAAGGAAAATGATTGAATGTTGGTTGTAGTAGCTTGTTGAAATACAACGTGCTATAGGAATATTAAACATGAATATGAGGTGCCCTTTGCTAGTGCTACCTCTGTACCAAATTTCGTTCAATTCGGTTTCACCGTGTTTGAATTGATAGGGGGAATCGATTTGCACACATACATGGCCACCATCTGCAAACTATTGGGCTGATGTTCTTGCAGTTTGGTCAGAATATGTTTCCCACATAAAGATATGGTGTTGCAAAATTTGGTAGAGACTAGATTATTAGGTTGGTCGTAATTACATTTTAGCTTTTAACATTTGGGTGGCCGCGATTACGTTTCCGTCAAGATTGCGGTGATATAAAACATGACACTGAGGTGCCCTTAGCTAGTGCTACCTCTGTACCAAATTTCGTTCCATTCGGTTCCACCGTGTTCGAATTAATAGGGGGAATCAATTTTGACATAAAGATGGCCGCCATCCGCAAACTATTAGGCGAATGACCTATTAGATTGGTCAAAGGATGCTCCCTCCATAAAGGTATGTAGTTGCAAAATTTGGTAGAGATCGGATGATTAGGTTAATCGTAATTTGATTTAAGCTTTGAACATTCGAGTGGCCGCCATTACGTTTCAGTCAAGAAGGCGGCGATATAAAACATGACACTGAGGTGCCCTTAGCTAGTGCTACCGCTGTACCAAATTTCGTTCCATTCGCTTCCACCGTGTTCGAATTAATAGGGGGAATCAATTTTGACATAAAGATGGCCGCCATCCGCAAACTATTAGGCTAATAACCAATTAGATTGGTCAGGGGATGCTCCCTCCATAAAGGTATGTTGTTGCAAAGTTTGGTAGAGATCGGATGGTTAAGTTAGTCGTAATTTAACTTAAGCTATGAACATTTGTGTGGCCCCCATTACGTTTCTGTCAATATGGCGGCGATATAAACATGACACTGAGATGCCCTTTGCTAGTGCTACCTCTGTACCAAATTTCGTTCCATTCGGTTTCACCGTGTTTGAATTAATAGGGGGAATTGATTTTTACACAAAGATCGCCGCCATCCGCAAACTATTGCGCTGATGACCTATTCATTTGGTCAAAGGATGCTTCCTCTATAAGGGTATGTTGTTGCAAAATTTGGTAGAGATCGGATGATGAGTTTAATCGTAATTTGATTTAAGCTTTGAACATTTGTGTGGCCGCCATTACGTTTCCGTCAAGATGGCGGCGATATAAAACATGACACTGAGTTGCGTTTTGTTAGTACTACCTCTGTACCAAATTTCGTTCCATTCGGTTGCACCGTGTTCGAATTAATAGGGGGAATCGATTTTCACACAAAGATGGCCGCCATCCGCAAACTATTACGCTGTTGACCTATTAGATTGGTCAAAGAATGCTCCCTCCATAAAGGTATGTAGTTGCAAAATTTGGTAGAGATCGGATGATTAGATTAATCGTAATTTGATTTAAGCTTTGTACATTCGTGTGGCCGCCATTACGTTTCAGTCAAGATGGCGGCGATATAAAACATGACACTGAGGTGCCCTTTGCTAGTACTACCTCTGTACCAAATTTCGTTCCATTCGGTTGCACCGTGTTCGAATTAATAGGGGGAATCGATTTTCACACAAAGATGGCCGCCATCCGCAAACTATTAGGCTGATGACCTATTGGTTTGGTCAAAGGATGCTCCCCCCATAAAGGTATGTTGTTGCAAAGTTTGGTAGAGATGGGATAGTTATGTTAGTCGTAATTTAACTTAAGCTTTGAACATTTGTGTGGCCGCCATTACGTTTCCGTCAAGATGGCGGCGATATAAAACATGACACTGAGTTGCGTTTTGTTAGTACTACCTCTGTACCAAATTTCGTTCCATTCGGTTGCACCGTGTTCGAATTAATAGGGGGAATCGATTTTCACACAAAGATGGCCGCCATCCGCAAACTATTACGCTGTTGACCTATTAGATTGGTCAAAGAATGCTCCCTCCATAAAGGTATGTAGTTGCAAAATTTGGTAGAGATCGGATGATTAGATTAATCGTAATTTGATTTAAGCTTTGTACATTCGTGTGGCCGCCATTACGTTTCAGTCAAGATGGCGGCGATATAAAACATGACACTGAGGTGCCCTTTGCTAGTACTACCTCTGTACCAAATTTCGTTCCATTCGGTTGCACCGTGTTCGAATTAATAGGGGGAATCGATTTTCACACAAAGATGGCCGCCATCCGCAAACTATTAGGCTGATGACCTATTGGTTTGGTCAAAGGATGCTCCCCCCATAAAGGTTTGTTGTTGCAAAGTTTGGTAGAGATGGGATAGTTATGTTAGTCGTAATTTAACTTAAGCTTTGAACATTTGTGTGGCCGCCATTACGTTTCCGTCAAGATGGCGGCGATATAAAATATGACCCTGAGATGCCCTTTGCTAGTGCTACCTCTGTACCAAATTTCGTTCCATTCGGTTTCACCGTGTTTGAATTAATAGGGGGTATTGATTTTTACACAAAGATGGCTGCCATCCGCAAACTATGAGGCTAATGACCTATTCATTTGGTCAAAGGATGCTTCCTCTATAAGGGTATGTTGTTGCAAAATTTGGTAGAGATCGGATGATTAGATTAATCGTTATTTGATTTAAGCTTTGAACATTTGTGTGGCCGCCATTACGTTTCCGTTAAGATGGCGGCGATATAAAACATGACACTGAGGTGCCTTTTGTTAGTACTACCTCTGTACCAAATTTCGTTCCATTCGGTTGCACCGTGTTCGAATTAATAGAGGGAATCGATTTTCACACAAAGATGGCCGCCATCCGCAAACTTTTACGCTGATGACCTATTACTTTGGTCAAAGGATGCTCCCACCATAAAGGTATGTTGTTGCAAAATTTGGTAGAGATCGGATGATTAGGTTAGTCGTAATTTGATTTAAGCTTTGAACATTTTTGTGGCCGCCATTACGTTTCAGTCAAGATGGCGGCGATATAAAACATGACACTGAGGTGTCCTTTGCTAGTGCTACCTTTGTACCAATTTTCGTTCAATTCGCATTCACCGTGTTCGAATTGATAGGGGGGGACAGACATTCAGAGTACACACACTCACACACACACAGACACACACACACACACACACACACAGACTCACACACACACATACACACACACAGACTCACACACACACATACACACACACAGACAGACACACTTTTTTCGCCCTGTGTTGATCTCATAAGTCTACTTTCATTTTTTGCAAAAATCGAAAGTAGGCTAAAAATGGAAAATATTCCCCTAATAATTACCTAAAACGTTGTCAGAAAGAATTTTTGATCTGACCTACCATTACGCCAAGGGATGAGTAAAATGATTTCGGAATTAAAGAAAATGCCAAGTGCCATCAGAGGTTACCATGACAACGCTTCTAAATTGATGAGGGATGAGCTATCAGAGGTTGCCAAGACAACGCCATTGCACGAGATCACATTCATTTTTCCATCTGACTGTGGGAAGCGGCTAACTGGTAGCATGCTGAACCTATATGCCCAAGGTCGCTGGTTCAAAGCCGACCAAAGTCGTCGGATTTTCTAAGAGCGCTAAAAATCCCTCAGCATGCTTTCCTATGGAGGAGAAGTTCCAACGTTCGTTGCAAGTTGCTGGTTGCGGTGGCATCTAGTAGCCAAGTTCACAGCTAGGTGTCGTTGACGTTAGTATATGGTACAAAATTAGGAACTACTACTTAAAATTGACCGTCTGCAGACCTTACCTGAATTACAGACTAATACAGTCATCACAATTAACACCGTTTATCAGATTCTACACACACCTAATGTAAACGGGTTACATGACCACGTTGTCGCAGCCCCTAAACTGAGGAACCAACAAAAATCTCTGCGGGAGATAAAATTTTGCGTGAAGAAGTAACAGACTGTCAGATAGTTACACATCAGTTCCAAACCTTGCATAAGGACAGTGTGATCACAAGTATAAAAATGAACCCCAAATGACAAGAAGGTTGCCATCCCCATATGACAATAAAATGATAAAAATTTGCATACAAAAACGAAAAAAAAAGTTAATTAACCTCTAAATGTAAAATACTTTCTTGCAATCAATGAGGTCTGATCCTCCTACGAAAACCTGCATATTTTGCCTATTATAGCCTATCTCCTAGTTTGCCCGGTGAAATCTACCTCCGCCTTCCGGCGTGCCGAGAGGATTTTTTTTTTATCATGGGGACGGAAAATACTCTCATTTTGTCTCAAAATAATTCAATTTACGGGGACATTCCTCCGTCATCTCAAGTTAAAAACAGTTGCAAATTGTTTTTAATCATTCTAATTCAAGACTTTAGATATGTCACTTGAACTCGAATATTGAATTATTTTAGCCTATTTTCTTATGATACTTTTTCAAATTTTTAGCGTTGAATTTCCCTAGAATAACGTTATTTTCATCATCAGTCAACTCATAACAGTTATTCCCATAAGCATTAGTTATGCGGAACGCTCTTTCTTCTTGGTTATACTACAGTTATCTTTATCTGACCCGTTCCTCTTCTTCTATTCTTCTCTTCTTCAACGTCTTATTTTCTTGGTTCTTCAACGTCTTCTTCTTCTTCTCTTGGTTCTTCAACGTCTTCTTCTTCTTCTTCTTCTTTTCTTGGTTCTGTGCAGCAGTTTATCCTCTTATCTCTTCTACTTCTTTTGATGAACGTAAATGGTCCCTCCATATCGTCTATGAGAATCATTTCCATTACCTTCTCCTTTACTGGTGCTTGGTTTGGAATCAACACTCAAATCCTTGTTATCACCATTCCCATTTTCCTTGTCTCTTAAATCTTTAAGATATTCTTGTCCTTCCTTATGACGTTCATCATGCTTCTCCTTCGTCATAATTTCATCTTGGGAGTTTCTGTTACGATTATCGTTCTGGTTATTCCTGTTATTATTCCTGTTATAATAACCATTATTATTGTATTGGTAGTTATTATTATTGTGATAATAACCACTTCTACGGATGCCATTGCTATTATCGTTACTACGTCCTTGTTGTTGCTGATATGGACGACCTCCACGGAATCTACTGTATCTGGGTTCTGGTCTACGATCACGGAAATAATTATTCCTTTCAGGACCAATATTTCCCTTTTCTGGTTTTTTGGATTGTCTGTCTGTTGTGTTTGGTCAAGATATACTGTGTTAATGTCTTTGTATTCTTGCCTTTGGTTCTTCGCAACAACGTTCGGCATCGGGCTCGTGTAATCGAGTTTTCTGAGCAATTCGTCCATGCTTGCTAGATCGTTGATCCATGACGAGATAATTAGACGTCTGACTTCAACAGGGAGCATCCTGGCTATCGCGTCTATCAACTGAGCTGTAGATAACGGGGGTTGAAGGAATCTGAGTCTGGCTAATTGACTCGTGAAGAAGTCTGCGTAGCATGTAGGAAGAGTTCCTGAATATTTTCGTGAGCATACTTCTGCGCGTAGGGAATGTTGGGCTTCAATCGACCAGAAACGCTTTATTAGTGCTTCTGCGAATTCATCGAAGTTCATGAAGGTATATCAAAGGCACAAAACCATTCAAGGGGCCCATCTGACAGATAGCGTTCTACGATCTTCATTTCCCTCTCTCTTGGAATATGCGCTTCGATGAAGTAATCTTTGAGATTTCTGATGTACTCTATCGGTGTGAAACTATCTAGGATGCTGAACTTGCGCGGTTTGTCTTCAAAGTTTCGTATGACCGTCACGTTTCTCGGATATGAATCCTGAAGGTTTGGTCAAAAATCTCTATTGTAACTTTCGGGCTCTTTACTCCTCTCCTCTAATCCTTCCGTAAACCTGAATAATCTTTCTACCGGCCTGATTTCCCTTTCTTCCGCTTCTAGGCTATTTCTTCTAGTCTGATTCCTCGAATCTTCAAAATCTATCTTCTCCCTTTCCCTTTCTTCTATCTCAGCGATATCTTCTTCATCTGTTGGCCTACTTCGGTCTTCAAATCTTCCTTATACGTCTCAAGCTTGGCAATATCTCCTAGATTAAGATTTTGTAATTTCTTGGATACGTATTCTTCTAGTTCATTAGTTTTCTTCTCACTCATAGCATTAACGTTAGTGACAACCTTGTTTAATCGTTACTCTATCGTTTTAGTCTTACTCTCTAACGATTCTTTCAAAGCTTGCACACCCTGACTAGACTGAGTTCTATCTTCTACTTGCTTTTCAGTGAGCGTATCATTCCTTTTACCTAAATCCGTTCTTACTTCAATAACCTCTCTATTAATTTCTACTTGAGTACTGGCTAATTCCTTTTCTATGTTATCTTGGATTTGCTTAACATGTTCCCCACTGGATTTGTTCCACTCGTCTTTCCAGACAACTACATTACCTTTTAACATTGCAGCTATATCCTCCTCAATATCTGCCTTAAGAATTTTATTATGGTCAATAACCTGCGTTCGTAAAGTTTCTATGTTACCTTTTAATTCGACCAGAGAAGCTGTAGTTTTTAACGCATCGTTAACAAAACGTGTCGTTAAAGCAAATATATTCTGTGTACACAATTCTTTAGACGCCTCTACCTCTTTTCTAATGTTATTAATGTCCACTTGGACTTTTGTTACATCTTCAAATACCGTATTGACTTCTGTTTGTATTTTACCTATGTCAGACTGTACATCAGTGACATCTGATTGCATATTATTTATGTCAACCTGAACATTAGTTCAACCTGAACGGCTTGGACTGTATCTACTTTAGATTGGACGTTGGATACCTCTAACCTCACATTACCAATATCGGACTGTACATTAGACACATCTACTTGCACTAAGTATACTTTGGATTGGACTGTATCGCCTTTACTTTGAACTCTGGATACATCTACTTGGACTGTATCTACTTTACTTTGAACTGTGGATACATCTATTTTGACTGTGTCGACTTTACTCTGGACATTACCGACCTCTGTTCGTACACCGCTTACATCATCCTGAATATGCTTTGAGCCAGTGGCGGCTGATGGATAATTGTTCTGGGTGTTGCGTTAATTTCATTAAGGGGGGGGGGGTTAAGTTGGTACATGGGCACCCGCAGGATTTTTTCAAGGGTGGGGGAGTAATATGTTTTTCATTTCATTACCTCGTCACTAGGTGTTATTGAGACGTACACCCCCGCGCAATTTTCGTTTCATTTCTTACTTGCTCCGTGATATTCATTATTTGGCTGCTCTTAAACCGTTGGGTATATGATCTTTATGGCATGAATGGGAGGAATATTTTTTTTAGTTCAGAGTTTTTGTCCATAGGAGTTCTTTGTGAATCATCGTGATAAATCATTTATTTTAAACAGGCAAAAGTAGTTGTATCAACATGTAGGCCTACCGACAAAAATAAAAAGCAAGCAGTTCATTAAAATGGTAATGTTAATCCAGTTCGACGATTTTCTAAATAACTGAAGATATTCTCAAATAATCCAAAATGTCTAAGTTAAATAAAACTGTGGAATTATCCCTACATGTAAATCAGTTAACCATCAGTAACTTCAATTTATGAAACAAACTGGTGTGACAATGAATAATTTCAGGGAGGGGGGGGGGGGCACGGCGCCTCCTTGTGCCCTCCCCCCCCCCCCCCTCCTGCGGACGCCCATGAGGTGATAGGACTGCTTGATATCGGAGAAAACTGTATTCAATTGCGCGGTAAAACGGATGTACCGGTACCTCATTCATAACGAATGCCGCAGTTCAGAGACATCACATTTTCATCGGATTAAATGGAATATAAGTTAGTCTACATGAGAACCTTCATGAGAACAAAACAATGTAAGTTATATACGAGGGTGAGTACCACAAGTACGCCCAACATTGCAAAACATAGTATGGGCAGTTGACGGAGCATCTCGGATGTCTCCGGCCGCGCCTCGGCTTCCTGGTTGCAATGAGCTGGCAACGACTAGCCGTGTTAACTGTTGGGATAGGGCTTACCCGATCTAGCATCTCTGCCATACCCTTCACTATTGAAATCTGGTCGGTGCTTGGGGCTGGCAACGACCAAGCGGACGAGCGCTCCTAGACGGCTGGCGCGCTTCGCTTTCTCAGTCAGTTCACAATACTGTAACTTACTATGAGATTTCCTGAATTATTAAAGAACAGAATTATGAATTTCTATACATATAACAGGAAATATACAGCTTTTAATACTAAAAATATTATCGCGGTATTAATTGTTTTTCATGAATTAATCTGGTCGTTGTGCAACACTGCAACCTTATTACCGGCCGCCACTGCTTTGAGCTGGCCTGTAAACGCGTGACATTTGCAACCAATTTAGAGGCACTAGTATGTAAACCCTATAAAGAAGTCTGAACTTCCTGAATTTCAGTTTTGAAACTCTCTTTGACACTTTCTGCGACTTTATCTGTAATAGAATCGACAACTTTAACAACCACTGTGTTAAGGTCCTCCTTTCGTTCCCGCTTCAGTTGTTCTAGGTCCTGCTTGGCTTCCTGAAATTTACCTTCAACAGTATTCAAACTGCTCTGCAGTTGCTCCTTCAAATTCTCCTGCAGCTTCATCTGCATCTCCTCCAACATTCTCTTTACATCCTCAGATGCCATTGCAATACCCTTTATATAATGCTGTAGAGACATAAACAATAACAGAGCAAAATAACAACATCAGAGCAACGTCCTATTCCATATATATTTTTGAGCACCATAATGTCTAAAAGTAACTTAAAATTACCTTAGCATTGATTTATTGTACACCCTGTGTTGAATAAACTTACTCATAATGTTCATTCTCCTGTGATTCACTCTAAATATACTACCACATAGAAGATTCTACCATTACAATCATCAAAACAAGTTAGCTTTATTTTTAACATGACCTTAGCAATCATCATGTACCGGTGAAATAGAATAGATATTCAGATCGTAGGTCGTTTTTCGAAACGGTCTACCTACTACACCTCTCTCAGGTTTCTAAGATCTGATTTTTATCTGAGTGTAACCTTCCTAATATCAATTTAAATTAAGCCTATATAATTACACTCACATCCATCAGAAATTGGACAAGACATCCCATAAGTCTGGTAATTATTTCTTTCACTAGAAACGTTCAAATCAACTTCCTTTAGAGACACTACGAAGCTAATTTCGTAGCCCCAAAGTTCATAGGCGCCATTCCTACTGTACCCGATAATCAGGAAAGGATCATGTTGGAATATCCATTGCCCCCGCTGGATTGCCTATTTCTAACAGGTCCAGCAAATACTACATTAGAAATCGCTTCCAACATGGCCTTTAGGGAATTACATACAACAGTTACAAGAATATTGTGGATCAACAACCAACTACACGGGGCCCTCACCATTACTTACCTCTCGGGTACTGGGAATTCAGCTTCGCCTACACTACATCCACAATACCCTTCTCCTCATATTCAAAATGAATCACACTCCAACAACAATGGAAAAAAAACTGAACAGCATTTATTAACAATAGGGTAAACTAATCTAGTATAAACAAAATAACAATAAACGAATTTAACAATAGAAATTAAAATTAAAAACACGCAATCATTCACACTTCCTTTCAACCCTACATCTTACTACAATGCTGTATTAAAAATTATGAGTATAAATCTTGGCTTGTTCTAGGCCTACACTGCGTAAAAATAAAGCCGTTTAATGAAGGATCTTGCCTTCGTAGCACTCCAGACACCTGGTTTCATTCACAAGCCTGCGTTTGTAAAACGCACGTGCGCTGGTCTTGTTTCATCAATGAAACCTCAGCACCACGCCACACTCGAAACTGTTTTACAGTTTATATACAAGGCGGTGGGTGTACACCTGTTCATATTATGTCATCGCTCTCCAATGCTCACGGTGAATTATTCTCGCTAGGACACATAGAGACTGCTTGTGTGTGCGTTTATTAAAAACACGTAAAAATTAACATTTAGATCTTACAAAAGTTCACATAACTACTCTGTTTCTTAAACAATCATTCTAAAAAAAATTATACACTCTTTCATTCGCACCCCGTAATTGTTCATGACCAATTCGGTTCCACATTTACTCTTAACAGTGAACAATCATTCATATCAAAAACATCCGCTCATAAAACACACGCTATTCCAAAACAATTGAATAATAAATCCTACTAAATTATTTAACTAATTAAATCATTTTCAAAAAATATTTACATGTGATATGTTCATAATAATATAAATGATTTAGTGCTGCTAACGCGACACTTTCGAGATTCTGGCTTCTCGGTTACAATACAATTCTTAACTAAATACATACACTGGTTTTTCACATAACCCCTCTCTAACGTTCCGTAGTTTTAATATACTGCTTACACCTCGTCTTATATAGGTTTCATTACATTGTCGGTATAATACAGTCGACTAATTAAAGTTAACTGTACGTAATTACATAACTTCGGGTTTAATAAAATTTAATAATTGTATCATAGACATGAGAAGACAATCTTCCTCAAGTTGTATTTCCGCTGAAACCCTCCTGTTAACACAGCTAAATCGTTAATTCACAAGAACTGGACTACTTGTATACAACAGCTCTTATCAAAGAACAATAATACCTTTAAAATGCGGAACTCCCTCGCATGAGCACTTCATAGCTCTACAAATCTTCATATATCAGTATATATATGGCATAAACACTTATCATCTACTATGTTAAACAATAACCAAAAGGATTAATTGTTATTAACATATCTTATGTAGGAACTTCTCTCAAATAATGGCATGGCCCTCAGTATCATTCTACATGACTACTGGACTACAATTATACATGCTTAAGTTCTTCAAACGAAACTTCCAATTGTAATGAACGATATTAGACAGTCGTGATTAACCTCCTAAAGTTTACTCTACAACAAGATAATTAACTGTTAACTCGTCCGTCGCAAATACACGTAATAAAAATAATACCCCTGTCTCATCTCACTTGTCAAGCTTTAAATTGTTTATCGTTGTAATATCAGGTCGACAAAATGACGTGATATTACACAATTAGTGTAAAATAACACACATGTTATTTATAGTGTCAAATAGAATTCAATCTTGACCGGGATAAACTAGCTTTGAATTCCTAGCCAAAGATTTGAATAATCTTCTATCAAAAGGTATTTCCTCTAACATATTAAATGAACAAAGCTCTTAGCTTTACAAATAATAAAAAGGTTTGTCAATGTCGTAAAGTGTTTCCACTCTACACAAAGAATGTTTATAGGGATTAAGAATTTGGTCTTATCAAACGACTAGTATTTCCTAGATCGTCGATAGTTTAGGTACAATAATGATATAACAATATCATTCGATGTTTCTTCTTTTCTTGAAGTTAGATGATGTTACATTAAAGTGCTCAAATTAAATTTAATAAGAATTTGATTTGAAGCTATGACACAATGTCAGAATACTTGGTTAAAATAAAATTATTAAAATTCGAGAGTCGAAACGACTAGTCTTCTATGAGGCAATATGATTCCTCAACAAAAAATTTAATGTCAGTTCCACAACTGATCCGTAGAATGAAATTGAAAAATAGATGAAAGGCAATCATCTTAAATAATCTTGAAGCATAAAAATCTCAACACATATCTGAAGAGTAAAATACATGAAACACTGAAATACATGAAATGTGAAAATATAAAAATATGGAATAAGATCGCTGACTCAGAATGTCACTAATCAAGTTCTATACTAAAATTGAGATACACTGATACCTTATTTGGACGAAAACTAGAAGATCTATGTAAGTATTCCCACAATACTTTAGATGTTTCCTCATTACAAGACACTGAGATGGATCTGCATTCGAACCTCGGATCTGCAACCTCAGAGATAGGAAACGTCCCTCTCTGGAATTCACCAACATTCGCCTAGGCTCGAACGACATCCTTCTGGAAAATTCGTCTGTGTTGCTGGGATACCCTTCCCTAGCATCTTGACAAATCTCTTCTGTAAAGTCTTCATTCTCCGTCGTAAATATGTATCAGCTTCATCATTGGAATATAATTATGGAAATATTCATATAAATGGTGAATGAAATATTTCCATTGCTAATTGATGTTATATTAGTGTTCGTAGACTGACGAAAGTGCACAAGATGGACCGTACACTACGTCTGTATTCAAGAATACGTTGTCTAACGAAGCTCCATCGTTGTATCTTAACTCCTGTTATCGAATATGTCTCTGGCGCATGCCTATTTAGTTCATAATATCAACAATGTTACTTATGTTGAATGATAACGTTTGAAGAATAATAATAGTCATTCTGTTAATGTTTATGTTTTGCGCCAATATTAAAAGTTCTCCGCTATTGTTCACTTGAACTGAGTTCGCCTACTTCATGTTGCAATTTAAAATGATAATCAGCTTTATTTCCAACACATTTGAAAATCTATCTTAACAGGCGTATATTATCGAAATGGTAAGTTTTAAAACGCTCGAGTTTTCACAATATATAGTATGGGAACTGTTCTTTATATATATTCGCTTATTTATCTTCATATCACAATTAGATAAGAGATATAATTAAGTCAATGTTCCTCGCAACTTCACGTAGAATGGAAGTGCGCTGATCTCCTACGTTCCACCTAGCTATCCTCGCGTCTCCACAAGTCGACAGTCGTCGCACTCGGACTAAGCCTTGGGATCTCCGTTAACCCAGTAAAAACACTTCCTCACTCTTCAAAGACTGCTGGAATAAGAATCTCGATCCTTGGATCTCCCCCTCCAAGTCGAATTTTTGGCGGTCATATCAATCTCCCACCATAATTTTAGCGCGTAGATTACTAATGCTTATTACTGCGTAGATTAATCGATCTGCGGTTTCTAAAGTATCAGGCATAATTTCTTTTAATACTCTCTTCATTACCAAATAAGGAAATCTTCTTCTAAGGGTCTAAATGCATAATTTCCTCATGTTGTGTAATTGAAGTTGATCCTTTCTTCAATATGACCTCTTCTCATTGGCTCTGGGCTGGGATCCAATAGCATAATTTATAACAATATTTATAATATTAATTTCCAAACTCGCTGTTACTATGCTAATTATAGCCTTCTAGAAGCGTCCATTGTGCAATATATCACGTGATCGGGCTCTCCCACAGCCTCGAGCTTGTAACACCACCCTCCTGTGTCACACTTCCAGAAATTATATTTGCTGGTTAATTTTTATCATGGGGACGGAAAATACTCTCATTTTGTCCCAAAATAATTCATTTTACGGGGGCAGTACCTACCGTAAGGCCACGGCCGCCTCCTTCCCTCTTCCTCGCCTTTCCATCCCAATCTTCCATCCCTTCCCATCCCTCAAGAGGCCCCTGTTAGCTTTGCAGGTGAGGCCGCCTGGGCGAAGTGCAGATCACACCTCCCCAGTTGTATCCATCCCGTCCAGATGTTCCAGGCTCCAGGACACTGCCCATAGAGGCGGTAGTGGTGAGTTCCCTCGCTGAGTCCGTGGGAACCACCAACCTAGAGGGTAAATTGACTAAATAAAATTATTAGCCTACTTTCGATTTTTGCAAAAAATTAAAGTAGACTTATGAGATCTACACAGGGCCAAAAATTGTGTGTGTGTCTGTGTGTGTGTGTGAGTGTATGTGCTCTAAATGTGTTCCCCCCCCCCCCCTATCAATTCGAACACGGTGAAATCCTATTGAACGAAATTTGGTGCAGAGGTTGAACTGTCAAAGGGAACCTCATAGTAATGTTTTATATCGCCGCCATCTTGACGGAAACGTAATGGCGGTCACCCAAATATTCAAAGCTTAAATCAAATTATGAATAACCTAATCATCCGATCGCTACCAAATTTTGCAACAACATATATTTATAGGGCGAGCGTCTGTTGACTAATCTACAAGGTCATCAGCCCATTTGTTTGTAGATGGGTGCCATATACAGTATGTGTGCAAATTGGTTCCCCCTACCAATTCAAACTCGGTGAAACCGAATTGAACGAAATTTGGTGCAGAGGTAGCACTAGCAATAGGCACTCCAGTGTCATGTTTTATATCGCCGCCATCTTGATGAAAACATAATGGCGGCCCCCCTAATGTTAAAAGCTTGAATCAAATTACGACCAACCTAATAATCTGATCTTTACCAAATTTTGCAACAACATACCTTTATGTATAGAGAATCTTTTGACCAAACTACAAAGTCATCAGGCCAATAATGTGCGGATGACTGACATGTATGTGTGCAAATTGATTCCCCTATCAATTCAAACTCGGTGAAAACTGAATTGAACGAAATTTGGTACAGAGGTAGCACTAGCAAAGGCCAGTGCCATGTTTTATATCGCCGCCATCTTGACGGAAACGGAATGGCGGCCACCCAAATGTTAAAAGCTTAAATCAAATTACGACTAACCTAATCATTTGATCTCTACCAAATTTTTCAACAACATACCTTTTTGTGGGAAGTATCTTTTGACTGAACTGCAAGGTCATCAGCCCAATAGTTTGGAGATAGCGGCCATGTATTTGTACAAATCGATTCCCTATATCAATTCAAACACGGTGAAACCGAATTGAATGAAATTTTTTACAGAGGTAGCACTAGCAAAGGGCACCTCATTTCATGTATAATATCCGTATAGCACGTTGTATTTCAAGAAGCTACTACAACCAACATTCAATTATACTCCTTGAAAAGGACAAAATGTTATAACAATACCCATGCATTTAGGAGAAAGTAAGCTATACGTTCTTTACCGAACATCTTGTCTTGTTATTAAATTTTAACAAAAAGTCTGAGCATATCTCTAGGCCCGTATCACACGACACTCGCTGGCAAAGAAGATGCTGTGATCGCTGGTACAAAATCCTGTATGAATCTGTTCTCTTCGTCACTACACCTGCTTGTATGACCGAAGTGTATCACACGCTAGCATTTTGTACGCTAAGTTGTATGAAATAAAACCAAAGTGCTGTCGTTTGAGGGTAATATTTGCAGTTCATTCGCCTTATTAACGCATAGCGGTCGCAAAACTCGCTTTATGTAAATTAGAAAACATGCCAGGTACTGAATGAATGCATTCCAATCAATATTTAAGATATAACTGTAATAATTGAATATTTTACCATACGCGTTAATAAGAAGCGCAACAAAAACCTCCAGAATGTGTTGGAAATGTGATCGATGATCCCGGGTTCAAGACTATCCAACGGCAGATTTTTAAAATTCTTTTTAACTATTTTATTATACCCTCCGTACCTCGTACAGCAAGATTTCAACTTGGTTTTGTTCACATTATCTACGAAGTCGATAGGGAAAGTTTTTTTCTTGTCTCATTTAAATGGTTATTTTCCCTAAATACTATTCAAAACCATGGATGGATACTATTCGTTATAATTATTTTTTTAGTCGATTTTACCCTCCAGGTTGGGTTTTCCCACGGATTCAGCGAGGGATCCCATCATTGCCACCTCTACGGGCAGTGTCCTGGAGCATTGAAACATCTCGTCTGGGGCTACACCTGCGGAGATGGAATCAGCACTTGCCCAGGCGGCCTTAACTGCAAAGCGAATAGGGTCTTCTTGAGGGATGGAAAGGGAGGGGAAGATCGGGAGGGATAGGCAAGGAAGAGGGAAGGAGGCGGCCGTGGCCATAAGGTAGGTAACATCCCGGCATTTGCCCGAAGGCGAAGTGGGAAACCACGGAAAACCACTTAGAGTATGGCTGAGGTGGGAATCGAAAACCCTCTACTGAATTGGACCACTTCAGGCTGAGTAGACCCCGTCCCAGTCCTTATACCACTTTTCATATTTCGTGGCAGAGCCGGGAATCGAACCCAGGACCTCCGTGGCGGCAGCGAACCATACTGACCACTACGCAACGGAGGCGACTCTAATCGTGATAATTAGAATTTTAATAGTTCAATATTTATCCCAGAATAATAATATGACACGTTCTGTAATTACTGCCTTGCTGCGAGGCTCAGTGGTAACGTTCTCGCTTGCTGTGCCCAAGGTTGCTTGTTCGTATCCTGGCGCAGTCAGCTGGCATTTTAGGGTGCGCAAATGCGAGGGAGCCGTGTCAGTATATTTACTGGCACGTTGAAGATCCCCTTCGGAGTAAAATTCCGGCACCCCGGCATAACTAAAAGCCATAGCAGTTAAAAGGGACGTAAAACCATTAATGTTATAATTATCTGTATTTACTGTATGTTTGGGGCAGATGACCTCGTAGTTCCGCCCCTTAAAACCTCACTAACTAACTAACTATTATTGTAAGTGTATAGCAAGCGCTTTTCGCACAGACGCCGTTGAAAGAAATTATAGTTTCGGTCTGATGTATTTATTCGTGAGCCTACCCACATAACAAATCTATTTGTTATGTGGGTCGTCTGAGTGAGTGGGAGTTTTCCTTTAAACAAAGGTGGTTACAATTTCGATCACTCGCTACCTTGAATATACAAGATACCTTGCTTTCGTTCTACAGATCATTATGTCGTCGTCCAATCTGGCTGCGTACCATCGGATAAGTACGGTCCTTTTGAGGACCAAATAAAAATCACTCGTTGGAACAAATAGATCCAGAATAAACGACATTAAGCAAAAAATAAGAAATGTACTAGTTCAAAGTTCGAACCTTCTACAATGTGACTTCGTTGACGCTACTCTAGCAATTCTTGATTTAGCCACTATAGCTACCGAGAACCATGGTGTATTGCTGGCACGTATTGAATCAATTCGTAGACACTTCCTGTCCAAACGTAAGAAGGTGTTATTCGGAGTTCTGATTGTTTCAATCATGCATTATATTTGAGGTCATTGAAAGAACACTGCCACTATTGATTTCTACTATATTCGCGAGGATGTACTCAACGGTAAAGTTGTACAAAGGACGTAAAAGAGCAGGTTCTAATGTTGTTAGGATGATTGTGATACACGCGTTAGTTGGGTTGCCTTCCTCCAAAAAAAATAAGGTGCTGGAGGACCACACTGTATATCGATGTGTTTATACGGGAACTGGGCTAGCCTTTCTTAGACCACTATAGGAATTCCCTTTACTGTCCAGTAGGTGTATTCATAACTAATTTAAAACTCAATTCCACGCAGGAATATTATCGAAAAAAAGCAAAATATTAATGGAGCATTAAAAATACTTCCATATTATTACCGGCACGTGAAAATGAGTAACTGTCTTGTACGCCAAACTTCTGTGGTTGTAATGGCTGCGTATATAGCATCTTGGTCTGCGAATCATGAGGTCTCAGGTTCGACCCCAGTCCCAGCAATTATTTTTGCTACCGGATTATCGATTTAAACGATATCTATCAAAACATTATGCGTCATTTTAACAGAATCTTCATGAAATTACGACTTATCTAATTTCAATTACAATAGTTTGCACCAAGCAGGAGTTGGGAAATTTGATTGTATTGAACTTTATTTCTAGTAGTCTATAGATAGGCTAGAGACTATGGTTTCATTCCTCCCCTTAATTTACCATATAATATGTGATGTTTGTTCAATTAAGTGTGGCAGTAGCATATCTCCAATTCAATCTATGCATTCATCATAGTACCAGTATGAAAACGGAGCGTAAATTAACATTTTAAGAATGTCCAAGCTGTGTAGTATACCAGTAGGATAACATGTCAGGTGTTTCACATCATAATGCGACTACTGTAAGACTCGTATCGTTGTTTTTTTTTCTGTAATAACTATTAAGTACACTCTCGAACATTATAAGATCCCGCGGAGTTAAATTCACTTCGCGTACGCAATTGGGATCTGCAGTAAGTCCAAGGAACAGTAGTTCAAATTCTGTTGCTAGCAGTCGCCATTGTGGAGTATGATTTCCCCCGGATTTTTTCCACACTCTCACAAGGCAAATGTCGGAATTCGTCGTTATTTTAAGTTCCGGGTCACCTCACATCAATCCCTGATCATAGTAATACACTGTCCAGTGGCACCACTAGCAGTGGAGGGTATATAAAGCGTGATGATTGGAAGCGGAAAACTGTGCAGTCGCTGTCGCATTGCGGACACGGAGCGATTTATCTGAGGTCCAAAAGGGCATGATCATTGGCTTTCGGGCCAAGGGTGGAAGCATTTCCGAAACGGCTACATTTGTAAACTGTTCGCGTGCCACCGTGGTTAAAGTGTACCGTTCATGGCAAAATGACACTATTCAAAACCGGTGCCAAGGAAACTGGTGCACCAGGGGCCATATTTGAGAGGGGTGAACGACGGCTGTGGAGATGTGTACGGGTGAATAGATGTGCAACTGTAGAGCAACTGATCGCCCAGATGAACCACGTGGCTACCAACCATGTCAACTCAACGGCCGTTCAGCAAACATTGCTGTGTATGAGCCTCCACAGCAGACGCCTGGTTCATGCACCCACACTGACTGCTGTTCATCGGCGACAAGGGCTGGAATTTGCACGGCAATACCGTAACTGGATGTGGCGACAGGTGGCCTTTTACGATGAATCACGTTTTATGCTCCATCGGGCAGATGACCGTTGGCGAATACGGCGTGAAACGTCTGAACGCAAACACCCTGCAACAATCGCCGGACGGGTCCAGGCCGGGGGACGGAATGTGAGGAATGTTTTCGTGGCAATCCGTGATTGATCTCTCCCTTCCTGCACGGTACTGTGACTAGAGAGTGTTACTACTGTAGCTACACACGTTGCTACAATAGGGGCAGGTCGACTTGTTTCTCCCCTAAATCAGCAATCACCATCACAACACTTAGGCAGTAATTAAAACAACGTTCTCCAGCGGATCTGCACGAGTAACATCTACTAGCAACCAGTCGAGCTATGCGGGTGTGAACTACGGCCTACTAGATGCGATCTGCGTTCTATACCGGCCAGATAGTGAGCGCATGCCTACGGTGTAATTGAAAGAAATCTTCTTGTTGCCGATAGAGTGCATTAGCACCCAAGGATAGGCGCGATCAAAAATTAGCTTTGCGGTAGGTATATTAAATGTGTTTTCTCCCAGTGATACGTTTAGCCCAACGAAGTTTCAATTACTGTAAGTAGTCATTGTTAATATACTGAATTCCTACGTTGTTTGGAGTGTTTGCTGATGAAATTGTAAAATGCTGGGGGTAAATTATAAACTATGGTATGAACACCGCTGCTCAAATTCAGTGTGCCATTTTTAATAGGAAGAAAATAGGAGGTGATAAGGACAAAGAGTTATAACTATACCCATACATTGAGGAGAAAGTAGGCTATATGTTCTTTCCTGAACATATTGTTTGTCTCATTACCTGTGGTATGTGTATTTGTAATTGAGTCTAGGATTAGGATTAGGCTGAGGTATTAAGTTAGGAACCAGCCCGGTATTTGTTTGGAGTAGTAATGGAATCGAAAGTGGGAATCTAACCTACCTCTTCTCAGTTTAGCTTCACGAAGTCGAGTGTACCAGCATCACACGAATTTACATTTGTTGGGGGAGCCTGAAATCGAACCCGTACCTCTAGAGCAACAGCCAAGGATGCTATCCACAACAACTAGAGCGAGAAAGACAAAATTTCCGTCTGTGATGGCATGGCACAGTGTTCAAATTGCTTGTCTTTCACCAAGGCAGACCGGTTGTATTGCAGACAACTACATGTGAGACTTTCGAAATGTATGTCATGTACATGGTTCGGATTCCTTGTAATAGGAGGTCCTGTGGCTTATGATTAATGGTCACATAAAACATAACTACCAGGTTCCTTGCTATGCCAAGAATTAGATATTCACCATTGCAATTGTGATAAATCGAGCCTTTCAGCTATTAGATCGTTTATTACTCATATTTTCAATGTTGCCAAATTGAGATTTTGAGCACTCCCCAATACCAACTTACTGCCCCGAGATTTGATCCTGCAACATTCGCCATAGCAGAAATAAAGTGTATATCTTTGTATCCTCACCCAGATGTAATCTGCCCATAATAATTCATTTTATGAATTTGTTTTTACGTAGAGTCTTACGTTTATCGCGCAATGTAATTGGGTATAAATAGTGTACGTGTTGACCGACTGAAAGTAAACTAATTGTCAAAAAGGCAAAGCCATTTAGATGAAACTTAAGTAATTGAAAGGTTCCGAATGCAACAACTACATCGAGCATATTTATGCAACTGTACAATTTTGGCTCATAGTTTCTCCAAGTTTTACGTCCAAATTTCAAACAATTATTTTTCTCTTTATTGTTTAAAATTAATCATCAGTAGTTAATCGTGGATCTATGTTCATATGCTTTGTCTGTTGAAGCAAAAAACTTGCATGTTCATTTGTAAACACTATATGATAACTTTATGGCAACGGAATCTGTAATTTTTCACCTAAAATATTAAACATCTGGAAATCTTTGAATCTCGAGAACGTATAATAGAAGTTAATGTAACTTTTATTATGTGAAGAATAATGCACTGCAAAACAAAAGTCGCCTTGATGATGGAAAATAACACTAAAGCTTACTGCAAGCCACCAGCCTCTCACCGCTGGGCCCGTGGTTCAAATCCCGGTCACTCCATGTGAGATTTGTGCTGGACAAAACGGAGGCAGACAGGTTTTTCTCCGGGTACTCCGGTTTTCCCTGTCAATTTCATTCCAGCAACACTCTCCACTATCATTTCCTTTCATCTGTCATTCATGTAATCATTGCCCCAGAGGAGTGCGTCAGGCCTCGGCAGCCGGCACAGTTCATATCCTCGCCGCTAGATTGGGGGCTTCATTCATTCCATTCCTGACCCGGTCGGAGACTGGAAGCAGGCTGTGGATTTTCTGACTGCAAGCAAAACCAATCATCTGTACAGCATATCTGAGCTAGAATCACTATCACACTCATACAGCAAGTAATTGAATTGTCGGCATTCATCATTGGATTTCCCATTGAACAGATATCTGCTCTCACTCTAATGCTATTAACACAGATTTATAAGATCCATTCTACATGCTATCCCATGATCGAATGACATTATGTCACATACTCGCTCACTGTTAACTTGAGAAATTGCAGTATCAATTCGAGATATCCCCATAAATACTCGGTTAATAACACGGCCATTACTATCTGATTGAAACTATACGTTACGGGACAAACTCAAAAGGAGGTCACATCTAGATACTCCCTGGTATCTCTGGTAGCATATTCTGATCGAGATCATTCTTGATTGGCCTGTTGACAGCGGTGTTTGTCCGGTGTTTTTGATTGTTGAGGAAGTGACTACTTTGTAGTTTTTAAGACGAAACTAGAGTGCATTTTTAGCCAACTTTTCACATTTTGTAAAAATGAGGAAAAAGTACACGTATGAGATTGATCCTGGCAAATATCTGTTGCTAATAAATGGATTTCAACCAAAATTTCGTATATATAATGTACTGTACTGTATGTCTCAAAAGATATAACTCGCCATACTTTTGGAGTAATATATAGAAAACGGCCAACCCCGTGGTGTTGGGGTGGCGCACCTGCCTCACACTCGGAGGGCCCGGGTTCAATTCACAGCTCCGTTAGCAATTTCAGAAACTGACGTGAGGGCTGGAAAGGGGTGCACTCAGCCTCGTGAGGACAATTGAGTAGCTGTGTGACAGTGAGGCAGCACCTTTGTCATGAAAACCAAGATTAACGGCTGAGGGGACCCGATGTGCTGACCACGCATCACCTCAATAACTGCAGGCAAAATGGCTGGGCAGAGGTCACTAGTAGGCCTAGGCTCTTCATGGGCTGTAGTGCCACTTTTTTTTTTTATACTTTGGAGTCATCAGGGTTACCAACTGGTGATAAGTGCTCTCCATAACTTTGAACCCTACCCTCAATGTATGCAGGCAAACAGCTCAAAATTTGGCACATGTCTATAAACGATATGTTTGCAGATTCATTTTGAGAATCCCATACGTGATAGAGTTGCCAACATAATTCTACATGTGCTGATAGGTTCAATGTTTATCTGTATCTAACTTCCATAACATTAATTCATACCTTACAAATTCTATATATTGTGTGTACGCCGTACGAGATATAATAGTGCGCATTTTCAGAGACAGCAGACAGTACCTAATAACTCTCTCTAAGCATTTGAGCCGAATACTCTCAGTATCTCAGAATTCATACAAATAAACTATTTCAAGGAAACTGTAGTGCTTGATTAGGCTAAAATATTGCAGTTATATTTCAAACAAAGCATAAATGCAAGTTAATTTCGTTATTATTCTAGATATATGTATATTAGTCAATCATTGGTATGCATATTAAATTTTAAGAAAAGTAGGCTCTTTAGTTCGTCACTGAACTACTTGTTATTTTATCTGTTTTGAGACAAATTATTGTCCGCCTCGTGACGTAGTGACTAGCATATTTTGCTGGTCACCGCAGAGATCCACGTTGGATTCTCGGCTCAGGCAAGAAATTCAATTCTAGTTGGAGCGCTAGAATGGAGTTCACTCAACCTATTGAAGTAGAACAGAGAACAGGTTGGATCTATTCTTATTTATTCATGATCGTATGATATTATGCCACGTGATCGTCAACTAGAAAAATCTGCACCGGCCATCTCTCGAGGCACACTTCATATTATATTTAAAAATCATGATTTATTTTCCTGTGATACTATTGTTACCAACCAGGTTACCTTAGCAAGATGAGTTTCTAGCATTAGAACGTTGATTTTACGAGGTAGTTGGGTTTCATTCTTACCATCAGTCATCATACGGTTTCCCACTCCCTATTTATCCTTCTAGTAACACTTCAGTCCGCTTTTCAATGGTATGGACGTCCTCACGAAAGAATTCGTCATGAAAATCATAAATATAAAACAAAAATAATTTAATACAGCCGAAATAAGAAACTCTTATTGAAGTCTAATTGGTAGGTTAAAAGCTTAAGGAAGTAGACACCTTCTGCTACTTATGAAGCAAAATAATTAGTGATGGAGGAAATAAACAGGATATAAGAAGTACGTTGGCTCGGGCACGGAAAGCATTTCTACTGAAAATAAATTTGTTGACATCAAAATAACACAAATTCAGGTATTAGAAAGTCATTTATGAAAGTCATCGTTTGCAGCGTGCCACTCTATGGAAGTGAAACTTGCACTGTTGGCGCAGCAGAAAGAAGAATAGGAGAATAGGAGAATAGGAGTGGTTGAAATGTGGTGTTAGAGGAGAATGATGAAGATCAGATAGGTAGATAGAGTAACAAAAAAGATACGAGGCTTAGAGTAGTCGCATATGATGTGTAACATGTGACATGTTATCCTACCTTGAAGTTGTTACCGTTTTTATTATCCCTGACATTCATCAACACACAAAAAATCTTTTTATTTTTCACACTCTCATAATACATAACAATTCCAAGACTCTCTTTTTTTCTTCACTGCCTACTTGATATTTCTACTCTCGCACTGCCTTCTTGATACTCTGCTGTTACAAAGTAATCCGTATGTGATAAACATTCCACATGGTTCCACTGCCAGCTGGATCACATCCCTTTTGGCTGCTAAAGCAGCAGTGCGTCTTACACACTTCCGTCCGACCCACTTCCGTCCCATTTTCCAAAACCACTCGCACAAAAATACCCCGGAACCGAGTGGAAAGATATTACACATCAATAAAGAGGTATTAGGACGAGTGGGAGAAGAGAGATGTTTCTGGCGACTGCTAATGAAGAGAAGAGACAGGTTGCTACGACACCCAGAAATAGCAAACTTAGGTAAGGAAGGGTCGAGGACAAAAACTGTAGGGGTAGACCAAGGTTAGAATGTGTTAAACAGGTTTCCTCGGGTGTAGGGTGTGGTAGCTATGTAGAGATGAAACGATTAGTTCAGAACAGGGAGGTATGGAAAGCTGCATCAAATCAGTGAAAAGACTGAAGAATCAAACAACAACTTTTAATATGTTCAAGTATGAAAATCCTTTTTTCGTTAACTTCTACCGTAGCGAGCTCTTGAAGTGATTGAGTTCGAAACTAATTTGTTAGTAACTGTAAGTATTCAATTTCCCTAGTTATGTAATGAGCTTTTATAATTAGTTAGATTAATTAATTGAACAAATACTAAAATATTAAGTACTTGATAATGAGTTTGTGTAGACTTAGCTGATTCCTGGATGTTCCAGTTCACTCCACAGTGGGGACGACTATTATTCGTCAAATGAACATCAACAGATCCTGTTCCGACGGTGAAGTTCGAAACCTTCTCGTCTTCTATGTCCAACAATTACATGGCCTCACAGCCTTGTGCCTTAACCCTCATAGCTAGTCCATCCTCCTGGTCAGTTAAAATATATTTTTTTAATCGCTTATCCTCCCAGCTCGGCTTTACCCACGGACTCTGTGAGGGATCATTCCTCTACTCCCACAAGTACAGTGACTGGGAGATGAACACACTTGGTCATCAGATACAACTGGGGATGGTGACAGGCTGATCGCCCAGGTGACCGCTAACTTGGATCTAATTAATAAAGGGACAGGGAGAAGATTTTGAAAGAAAGTCGGCCGTGGGCTTAAGGAACCGTCCCGGCATTTGCCTAGTGGTGAAAATGGGAAACCAAGGTAACTATTTTCAGGACAGCCGAGGTGGGACCGGAATCCATGCTATCCCGTTGCCGACGAGGCACGAGGTAGCGCGTTAACATTCTCGGCCACCTTGGTCAATTTAAAATAAAAAATTAAAAAACGTAGTACAGCACATAGGTCTACGTGCAGAGGAAAAATACATTGCACAGGTGTGTAGTGGTGATAAAAACACAACATATAAATTTAGGGAGACTGAAAGCAAGTACAGTATCTCTAATCGATACCATGCTGTAGGAAGCCTTCATCACATTCCCAGTACAGACAATGATGCTCCGTATTCAGTCAGAGGCTGCTGTAATGCCATCAATTGGAATCCCACCCATTTGTTATACAAACTGGGTAAATTTAAATTCAAATTGAAGCCATTGAATTGGATATGAGTCGTTCGATTGTTCTACTCGCTGTATTGACGTCGAGGAGGGTCGATAGTCCTCCCCTTGTTCCCAACTGAAGACTTTCCAGAAGACACAATGCTAGCTCTCCCCCCCCCTTTCTCTTTCACTACCTCTGAATCCTGACGGTGACTGGCTATAATGATTTATTGAAAAGAGCTTCTGACTGCTGAAGGTTGAATGTTTTGTGTAAAGTACAGGGTGCTTATATATTGTATATCGACCTCCTCATTATTTACGTTTATATGGGGTAGGGGATAATATCCCTAAGATGATAGTCATTAGAATATACTCGTATATCATAATTGTCATTAGTCGCTATGTTTATTCTGAAGAGAAGTAAAATAGAATGCAACACATTTTATAACAAAGAGTTATATGTGAAACTAGCATAGCCTACATCCATATCCTCTACTGGTCCGTTCCTTCTCAAAACTCTACCTTCAATTCCATGTGAAGGACTACATAGTTGTTTTGTTTATGAGTAACATGAAACATAGGATAACCAGAACGAACTACATACTGTGCCCGTTTGACGAGAATTTCGGGGAGCCACAGACCTTAAATGACCCTTCAGAAACCCTCCTCCAACGAGAAGACATATAGGACGGGGAGAAATGCATTCTTGGACTGGGAATGCACAAGGAAACTGCACTCGGGGGTGTCGGGTATAATGAGAGATCAAAACTACCAGTCCAGAGGAATACAAACACAAAAATACAATAAAGAGGCCAGGCTTACATTTAAATCGCACTTCTTTTATTAAAAAGTGGCAGACCCCTAGCCTACTTCGGAGAGGTTAAAAACGGATAATCCGTGCTAATCAGTTCAAATATGAATTTACTCGTCTCCGTGCGAAAAAAAAACCTAAAAATTAAACCTCTCGAAGTCCTACTAAAAATGAAGAGATCAACAAACAAAGCTATGAGAATGACACGTAATTCATCCCTATACAATTACTTCGGAGATTGCAATAATAATAATAATAATAATAATAATAATAATAATAATAATACAAGCCTGAATTTACAACAAAGAAATATATTTACTTGTTTACAGTGCAAATAGTTCGTTACATTTACTGCACAACTAATTTAAAGACTATGCTACGGTGGTGCCATCTCTAACATTTGACGTTACAGTAACTTAAGCTAATATCTATCGTACGTTAACAGTAGCAATGATCCAAACGTTAATCGTTTCATCCAAAATTTATTTCAAAACAAAATCTAAGCATATTCTGAACCTAATAGATTAAATGAGAAAAACTAATCTAGTGTACAACACAAATGTATTACAAATCGCCCTTTAAATTTGCGCAATTGGCGCCACTGACCTGCAGCTTCACTCTTTGTGAAGTTGGGTCATGAATGTATGGGAGAGAAAATTAAGTCGGCAACTGCATAAGCAATTCATGGCTAATGTTGCATTACCAGATTAGCTACCGTGTTTAAACACTTAGTTAACTGATCGTCGTCTCACAATAAGGAATGCCTAAAATTGTACTTTAGATGTCGGAAAATAGAAAAATCTAAGCATTGGTGCCCCAGAACGTCGAAACACTCACAGGGTCTCTCAGGAAAATCCTGTTAAATGGAATCGGACCCTAATCCCTTAAGCCGGGCTAGCCCGCACATGTATACTAATTAATGAAATAATACCAGGCACCTTAGGAAACGAGAAAAATATAATTGCAAAAATAGAATGTGGAACATAACAAGGTAACAATACATAAAATGAGAACAAGATGTTCAGTAAAGAACATATAGCCTACTTTCTCCTAAATGCATGGGTATTGTTATAACTCTTTGTCCTCTTCAAGGAGTATAATTGAATGTTGGTTGTAGTAGCTTGTTGAAATACAACGTGCTATAGGGATATTAAACATGAATATGAGGTGCCCTTTGCTAGTGCTACCTCTGTAAAAAAAATCATTCAATTCGGTTTCACCGTGTTTGAATTGATATGGGGAATGGATTTGCACACATACATGGCCGCTATTTGCAAACTATTGGGCTGATGACCTTGTATTCAGTCATAAGATGCTTTCCACAAAAAGGCATGTTGTTGCAAAATCCGGTAGAGATAAAATTATTAGGATGATCGAAATTTGATTTAAGCTTTTAACATTTGGGTGGCCGTCATTCCGTTTCCGTCAAGATGGTGGCGATATAAAACATGACACTGAGGTGCCTTTTGCTAGTGCTACCTCTGTACAAAATTTCGTTCAATTCGGTTTCACCGTGTTTGAATTGATAGGGGGAATCGATTTGAACACATACTTGGCCACCATCTGCAAACTATTGGGCTGATGATCTAGCAGTTTGGTCAGAATATGCTTCCCACATAAAGATTTGTTGTTACAAAATTTGGTAGAGACTAGATTATTAGGTTGGTCGTAATTACATTTTAGCCTTTAACATTTGGGTGGCCGCGATTACGCTTCCGTCAAGATGGCGGTGATATAAAACATGACACTGAGGTGGCCTTTTCTAGTGCTACCTCTGTACCAAATTTCTTTCCAATCGGTTTCACCGTGTTCGAATTAATAGGGGGAATCGATTTTCACACAAAGATGGCCGCCATCCGCAAAATATTACGCTAATGACCTATTAGTTTGGTCAAAGGATGCTCCCTCCATAATGGTATGTTGATGCAAAATTTGGTAGAGATCGGATGATTAGGTTAATCGTAATTTGATTTAAGCGTTGAATATTTGTGAGGCCGCCATTACGTTTCCGTCAAGATGGCGGCGATATAAAACATGACACTGAGGTGCCCTTTGCTAGTGCTACCTCTGTACCAAATTTCATTCCATTCGGTTTCATCGTGTTCGAATTAATAGGGGGAATCGATTTTCACACAAAGATGGCCGCCATCCGCAAAATATTAGGCTAATGACCTATTAGTTTGGTCAAAGGATGCTCCCTCAATAATGGTATGTTGATGCAAAATTTGGTAGAGATCGGATGATTAGTTTAATCATAATTTGATTTAAGCTTTGAATATTTGTGTGGCCGCCATTACGTTTCCGTCAAGATGGCGGCGATATAAAACGTGACACTGAGGTGCCCTTTGCTAGTGCTACCTCTGTACCAAATTTCGTTCCATTCGGTTTCACCGTGTTCGAATTAATATGGGCAATCTATTTTCACACAAAGATGGCCGCCATCCGCAAACTGTTAGGCTGATGACCTATTAGTTTGGTCAAAGGATGCTGCCCCCATAAAGGTATGTTGTTGCAAAATTTGGTAGAGATCGGATGATTAGGTTAGTCGTAATTTGATTTAAGCTTTAACATTTGTGTGGCCGCCATTGCGTTTCCGTCAAGATGGCGGCGATATAAAACATGACACTGAGGTGTCCATTGCTAGTGCTACCTTTGTACCAAATTTCGTTCAATTTGCGCTCACCGTGTTCGAATTGATAGGGGGGGGACAGACATTCATAGTACACACACTCACACACACACACACACACACAGACTCACACACACACATACACACACACAGACAGACACACTTTTTTTTCGCCCTGTAGTGATCTCATAAGACTACTTTCATTTTTTGCAAAAATCGAAAGTAGGCTAATATGAAGAACACTCCTAACCTAGCTAAGATGGCGAAATGTACCCACCGTGTGGTATGGGTTTGTATTGGTTGGTCGAAGCGTAGTCGGCACATAGAGAATACAAGAAGTTACGTGCATTTCACGATTGCGTGAAATTACCAAGCCCAAGAAACAGACTAGACAAAACGAATAAGGCATCAAGCCCTCAATAAAACGGAGAATAACTCCTAAATGAAGAAACGCCGTCAGGCGAATGAAAAATCAAACAATTGGATTACCATACACAATCTCAAGTCAGAAAACGAGCTAGTAAGCTCTTAAATAAAATGCGGTAAGAAAACCACAAGCGCAGAATAGGCGTAAGGTTAGACACAATCCATATAGTGAATATAATTAATATTTTAAGGCCAACATTTGCCTACGAGCAGGGACTCGTAACATAACTCGACTCGCCTTGACCAACGTTATCTCTTATTATCTTTTTTGTTTTTAATAATCCTCATTATTCTTGTCATGGCTGACGACAATAGACATAGCTGCCATCCAGCTTTACCACGCCAAACGGCAAGGAAGGAGGCCTTGCCGTAACCTAAACTAGGCCCCACCAAAAGTGCATATTTATATCAGAAGTAGTAAAGATATTGACAAATGCATTTGATGCATCAAGTTGAAGAGTTCTAATAAGCTTAATAAACGTGGCCACATTCATTATAAAATAGAACGCGGCAAGCTGCATGGCTTAGGCCCTCACGAAAAGTTTTTAGAAGTTCCATGTGGTTTAAGAAAATATGCATAAAAATCCATTACTGAACACGGCTCCAACCGCACCAGAGCAGAAGATAATAAAACTCGATCGCGAGTAAGTGAAACAAGGTCCCAAATAGGAAGGTAGATCGCTCGCAATACCTTACATGCAGCAACCAGGCCATGCTGGCCATAAGGAGCCAGCTACCGAAGAGCTGGCCACTAACACTTCTTAATTCTTACATTGTCCCAAGCAGAATGCCAGTTCAAGGAGTCGCTTCACATCTCATCGGATTCCGAGCAGGGTCGATCGTAGCCAAAGACAAGCATTGGGCCGCAGACGAACCAATCGTGGCTCAGATAATAGGCAAGGTATTGCCTAAAGAAACAATTGCTAGTGTGCAATTTAAGTTGTTAGCGTGACACTTTGGCATAGTTCAAAATCACCCAGAGTTCATTGCAGGTTCTCCACCAATAAGATGAAAGAATTCAAACCAAATCAGAATGTTCACTCACGTGAGATCGTCACACTGGCAGCGGAGTTTGAATATAGTAGAAATGATTCTTTATTGTTTCATGTCCAAATTAGGAGGCCACCGGGGGGGGGCAGGCGAGGAGAAATGTGACAACTATTAGGCGTCACAATTGGTCATCTAGGTTTCGTTACGTTTAGTGGGTTTATTCATGTTTACAAATATTTCCTAACACTTCATTTAGGTTTCAGTTTAGATAAAAATCCTGCTTTTTGATTATTATTATGATATTATTTATTAAAGTCATCTTTAGTCCCACCAGTTTCACTGTATTTGTATAGTGACCATGTTGATCTCGAAAAGTGTGAAAAATTGGTGTAGATCAAACCAACATCAGACTCATAGTTGGAAGAAAAACTTTATTTTCCAAACCTTCATAAGCCCATATAAGTGCTTCTCAATAACTCTCGGCCCGTCGGCCGTCTTGCTCAGTAAACGAGACAAAAATCGTACACGTCGTTGGCTCAAATAGTGCCAAAAAGCGTACTTGGCAACTAAGGGTAATCAGATCCAACCTCACAATGCAGATGTGAACTCGGGCTCAATACACATTAAGAATTTTTTATCCATGGTCTTGTAATTCAGGAATGCAAAAATTATAATGTACTAGCTGTAACCGGCAGGCGTTGCAATGCCATCAAAGAAATTGTTGGCGTTGTAACTTTGCTTGTTGAAGTGCTTTTGGATTCCCAATATTTTTTCTTTTTGTGTTAACCACTTCTAAACTATTGCAAAATTTATTTACTATCTCAAAAAATCATGGGAGCGTGCTCAAAAACTCAACAAAGTTTCATCGCAATGAAATGAATGGTATATGAACGCATACGGGACTTTGTTGAAACGATTCGAGCGCCGTCACCCATTTGTTGAATATACTCGTACGCTACCTATAGTAAAATGGATTTTCTAATTCGAAAACCTTCCCTGGCGTGTACACAACAACTCATCGAAGTTTCATCGCAATCGGATGAATGGCATGTGAACGCATACGGGGTTTTGTTTAAACGATTCGCACGCCGTCACTCATTTGTTGATTCTACTTGTGCGCCACCCATTGAAAAACAGATTTACTAATTCATGCACCTTCGCTGGATTGTACTCAACTCACCAAAGTTTTATCACAATAGGGTGAAAGGTATATGAACGCATACGGGATTTGGTTGAAACGATTCACGCGCTGCCGCTCATTAGTTGAATCTACTCGTGTGCTACCAATTGTAAAATGGATTTACTAAATCAGAAATCTTCGCGGGAGTGGAAACAACATTTCACCAAATTTCATTGTAATCGCATGAATGGTATATGAACGCATACGGAGTTTTTTTAAACGATACGCGCGCCGTTACTCATTTGTTCAATCTACTCGTGTGCTACCTATTGTAAAAAGGATTTACAAAGTCAGAAACCTTTCCTGGAGTGTGCACAACAATTCACCAAAGATTCATAGCAATCGGATGAATGGTACAGTATATGAACGCATAAGGGACTATATTGAAACACTTCGCGCGTCGTCGCTCATTTGTTTAATCTACTTGTGCGATACCTATTGTTAAGTGGATTTACTAACCCAGAAAGCTTCCCTGAAGTGTACACAACATCTCACCCAAGTTTCATCGCTATCAGACGAATAGCATATGAACGCATACGTGACTTTTTTGAAACGCTTCGCGTGTCGTCACTCATTTGTTGAATCTACTCGTGCCCTACCTATCGTAAAGTGGATTTACTAAGCCAGAAACCTTGCCTGAAGTGTTCACAACCACTCACCGAAGTTTCATCGCTATCGGACGAATGGTATGTGAACACATACAGGACTTTGTTGAAACGCTTCGCTCGTCGTCGCCAATTTGTTGAATCTACTCGTGCGCTACCTATTGTTAAGTGGGTTTACTAAGCCAGAAACCTTACCTGAAGTGTACAGAACATCTCACCCAAGTTTCATCGCTATGGGATGAATGGCATATGAACGCATGTGGGACTTTCTTGAAACAAACGCACGCCATTTCGTTAAAGCTACTCGCGCGCCATCTATTGTAAATTGGATTTACTATGCCTATAACTTTTCCGGGACTGTGCACAACAACTCACCAAAATTTGATGGCAATCGAATGAATTTTATATGAACGCATCGCCATTTGTTTAAACTAATCGCGCGCTATCTATTCTGAAATGGATTAACTATGCCTATAAACCTCCCGGAAGTGTTAAAACAACTCACCAAAATTTGATCGCAATCGGATGAATGGTTTATGAACGCATAAAAGACGAACACACAGACATTCCTTTATATACAGTGTGGTCCACCCGCCCCTTATTATTTAGTTTTATGAAACCCAACTAACATCGCATTTTTCCCGATGGTCGATATTGTTCTGCGCTCTGACTGTGAGACAGGAATGTAATTGGGTCATGGGTCTAGCAAAGAAAAACCGAACTTAAACTTTTCCCCGCCAAATACTATGGCCCATTCTACTAACATATGACTTCCTGCTCCTTGAAATAACACACATACACGTAATGCGATCGAATTAATAGCTTACGCCACGTGATCTGTAATAGTAGAAAGTTATAACAGCTTAGGCTTTCACGGCCGGCGTTCATAATGAGGTACAAGTTTTTCGGGCTTGTACCTCAGTAGAGAGTTAAATCAGCACCATAAACCGTGATTGAAGACTTTGAGATGGACTTAAACGTTTGAGGTGGGACGGCTACAGTAACTACAGCACGTTTAGCGTGCAGTTTCTACTACGTGTTGGTGGCTGAAAGGGTGCAGTTGGTCACTAGTCGTGGCCGAGTGAGGTGCGTGTGAGCGCGCTGTGTGACCGCATTGGAAGAGTGTACATTTTCTAATACCGGTGCTTCCGATAGTTCCACGGGTGAACTAACCTTCCGTGTGTCATTCGGACAATACTTTTTCAAGTAGTGTTCCAGATAGGACAACAAAACCAGGAAACCCAGAAAACCCCGCTGAAAATCATGTCCGAATACCAGAGGAAAAATACCGTACGCTGCCAATGGGACAAGCAGAGTTCTCGCGCCACACCAGGAGAAATTCACCGCTGGATTAGCGATACTCTCCGGTTGACTGTCGACCAAGTAGAAGCCATCCAGTTAAATGCACAAGAAAAAAACATGTACATCAAGGTAATCAGCATATCTACTTATCAGAAATTGTTAAATAATTTTGCAGATCCTATTAAATTTCAGTATGCCTCAGGCGAAATGACTAATGTTAAGCTCTCCCCAGCGGATTCCAATTTTACCACAGTGCGTATATTTAATGTCCCACTTGAAGTTCCACCTGAAATTTTCAAATCCGTCCTGTCGAAATATGGCACTGTGAGTGAAGTCAGGAAAGAACAATGGTCTTCTGCTTATCAGTTCCCGGTGTATAATGGAATACGCGCAGTCACTATGGAAATCAAGCAAGATATCCCCTCCACTGAGACTGTTGGTGGCCATTCTGGCTACCTACCTTATAATGGACAGAAACCGACCTGTTTAATTTGCAATGCTAACACACACCTACGTATCAACTGCCCACAGAAAATGATTCCCCTCGGTATAACTCCAACACAACAACGACGTGTTCAATACTCGGAAGTCGTGACACAGCAAACGTCACATGAACACATGTTTATTGATCAGTCAGCTGGGACAACACCAGCAGTGGCCTCTGCTACACACGACGCAGAACTGGTACCTTACACTGACCAGCTCAGCGAGTCACAGAGTGCCCCTGTGCTATCGGCAACATGTATCGCAGCCTTAGAACCAATTATGCCGCCACTACAGGCTGCCACAGAAATTTTGTCTTCACTGCCCCCCACCTTCTCTGGTACCTACCGACTCACCTACGCAGGTTGATCGGGGATCCGAGAACGTATCTAAAAAGATAAAAACAAATGCCTCGATTGCCGTACCAGCCCAGAAGAATCAAACTGGCTCTACAAACGTTTCCGCAGCTGTGAAAAAGAAACAAAATCTTCATTCTACGTCATCTAGGGACCCACGAACGCTCTCAAACGCTGACTGCCGGCCTATGAATAGCAATCATAAGGAACTATCTCAACCTAATTTGACATAGTGCACCAGGATAATTCTCAGCTGTGTCTTCTTTCGAGTCCACCTTCCAGTATGTCTAGCACAGCTTTTATACTTCTCTTAATGGCGCAATTTCTCACTGTGGCCACTGTGAATATCAATGTAATAGAATGCCCTCTGAAATTTCAACTGTTGGAGAGATTCCTTCGAGATGCAGACATTGACATTGCCTTCATTCAAGAAGTTGCCATACCGTGTTTACCCATATCTGCCTTCTACAAACAATACATCAATACAGGTAATACGAATAGAGGGACCGGATTCCTCATAAGACATGATATCCCACTCGAAGGTGTGCTATGTCATCCATCAGGACGCATAATATCTGGACACATAAACAATACCACCCTGATAAATGTATATGCCCCATCCGGGTCCAATAAACGTGTGGAACGGATAATGTTCTTTGAACAGAGTATACTGCCTCATCTGCACGACGTTAAGGAAAAACTTATTCTTGCAGGGGATTTCAATTGTATTCAACGCCCAGAGGATTCCACTAGTCCATACAAAGGTGTCAACCCGGCTCTCAGGACCCTTCTTACCTCCCTACACCTCATTGATGCTGTGGATAGTTTAAGGGTGCCCCTGCCCCATTACACCTGTATAAGTCACAACTCCTCATCACGAATCGACCGCATCTACCTTTCACAGGAACTTATCCAGCCTAGACGATATGAAGTGATACCTGCCAGTTTCACTAACCATCATGCTGTCGTATGTACAATCTCTTACCCCCATCCCATATTTCACATAGGAAGAGGTTATTGGAAACTGAATTGCTCGCTGTTACTGGAGGAGGAATGCCAAGATATTTTCAGACAACACTGGACTCGATGGGTCCAACAAAAATGCAAATTTCGCGACTGCGCAGACTGGTGGGATATTTTGGTTAAACCAGGGATCCGCCGCGTCTTTAAGAACATATCCTACCAACGAGGTCGGGAAAGACGGGATACAGTTGAATTTTACTATCGAGTTCTTCGCCAGCTCCAGCAAAGATCTGATGCTGGGGAGCGTATATATGACCAGATTCGGGAAGTTAAAACCAAGCTCCTGTCTCTACAGCACCGAACGCTCGCTCATATAAACGTGGCTTTAAAAGATCGTACAGTGCTCCCAGACGAAAGTGCAAGTGTATACCATATCGCCAAAGGACAACGTGAGCGGCAACGTAAATATATCCACCGCCTCCGCACCAGTACTGGAAGTGTCGACACCTCCCCTGACGCTATACGTAGTGAAATATCACTATTTTATCAACGGTTCTACGCTCCGGCTCCAATTGATCCACAGCAGGTGACCCTATTGCTTTCATCTTGCAATACCCATCTGTCTCCGGACAACAAAACTTGGCTCAGCGCGGATATTACGGATGAAGAGATTCACTCTGTGGTTAAGCACCTCCCAAACAACCGCTCACCTGGCATTGATGGACTGCCATATGAAATGTATAAACACTTCTGGCCTCTCATTGGCAAAGAATTTTGTCATGTCCTGCGTACCATTCTCCAACGTCGTGCTCTTTGTCGATCACATCACGAGGGTACCATAGTCCTCATACCAAAAACATCCTCTCCCATGGCAGTTGGTGACTTCCGACCAGTTACTCTGCTCTGCAGTGATTATAAAGTCCTTACCAAAGTACTTGCATGCCGATTGAAGACTGTTCTACATGATATCATTGGTGATGAACAATGTTGCAGTATTCCTGGAAGAACTCTGTTAACAAACTTAGCGATACTAAGGGACCTACACCTAAAAGCCGAAATGCTCCCCACTGAGCCAATGAGTTTTCTCACCTTGGATCTTGATAAAGCTTTCGATCGCATCAGTCATGAATACTTGTACATGGTCTTGCAGCACTTTGAATTTCCTGCAATCCTTATTGACTACATTCGTATGATAAATTGTAATGCTACGTCTCGAGTGCTCGTCAACGGTTTTCTTTCCCCTCTGATTCCAATACAACGATCAGTTAGGCAAGGATGTCCCCTCTCCATGCTACTTTTTGTCATTGGCCTTGAACCGTTCATTCGGACTACCCAGGTGAAGCTACAGGGTTACAAACTGTCCACACATGTTTTTGGCATGTGCGCCTATGCTGATGACGTATCCATATTGATCCGCAATAATGAAGACATCTCCCACATCGATAGCGTCCTTCAGCTCTACCATATCGCCTCTGGAGCACAATCGAACCCCCAGAAAACTGCTTTGCTTCCGCTCAATAATAACTCAGTGATTACCCAACAGCCCTGGTTCCGGATAGTAAATGAGGTGAAAATTCTTGGCATTACCTGGAAGCAATCGATTCTGGACACGGTGCACGCAAACTGGACTAAGGTCATTGCCAAAGTTAGGGGAGTGCTGATCCAATTTGGTCAAAGAAACCTCAATATAGTGCAACGGGTCGTAGTCCTCAACGTATTTGCGCTCTCTAAAATATGGTATGTCGCACAACTTTTCCCACTTCCCAAAATGTTTGAGAGCCAATTGGCAAAATATATAGGTTGGTTTCTATGGCAAGGATTTTTGTTCCGAGTACAACGGGAACAGTTGTATCTCCCATCCCGGCAAGGCGGGCTAGGGCTAACCGCTCATGGCATGAAATGCCGTGCACTCCTCTGCAAGAACGATATCACCATTCTTTCCCAACATGACACTTTTACGAAAGCGCTATACAAAGATATTCGGAACACAGCCCGTGGTTGTGAGAGAGCTTTGCCGAAGATATTTAGGGACCATCAACAGCACCTTCTGGAAACTGTTCGCCAAATGCCTTCAGGGACTGTTCCAACGACGAAAAGTATTTATAACATGTTGCGGCAAGTGGTACACTCCAAACCGCGAATCGAGGCCACCACCCTCTACGTCCATTGGCCCACTGTTTGGAAAAATTTTGGGGCTATGACCATTTCTTCTGCTGTACACTCCCGGGTTTTTATCTTCCTCAACGATCTCATCCCAACCGCTCTACGGCGATATACCATCCGTCTTGAAGCTTACCCATGGTGTACTATATGTGGTCAAACTGATACGGCGATACACCGCTTCACATCATGCACGCGAGTTGCCTCCACGTGGCTGTGGTGTAAGGGAAACGTATGTCAACTATTAAATGCGCCCACGGATGACCTTGATGACAGGAAGTTGATTCGCTTGTCGGTGACCGCCTTCCCCCAAATTAAACAGACTGCCATTGTGTGGATAATGGGCCAATATGTACACTTCGTGATGGACAATGATCAACATTTCTCATTCCTGGATCTCAGGTATCACCTACAGAAAGAGCGTTGGAAGCTTAGTGAAAGTGGACAATTGTACGATAAATATGGACACTATCTGGACTTTCTTGTGATGTAATAGTATGGTATTTATCATATCTGAAAATTCTGTAATTCTGTAAAGAGCTAATAAAAAAAAGGGTTAAAGCCTGACCGTACGTGGTGGGCGCGAGCGGGTAGAATGCTGCTTCGAATCCAGTAGTAGGCATACTTTTTTGAACGAAAGCCCACATTCCAGTTTAGTCGGGATGTAACTACAATGTCACATTTATTGCCTTAAGACGTATTTTTGTGAAGAGTACGTTGAATTTTGATGATTTATAAAGAGAATAGGATCGAATTGGTACGTTATGCCACGTGACCTGTAATGGCAGAAAATTAAAAAACTGGAATGAATATTAACATAACATATCGAAGTGTTGCTCCGGAGGTCCGGGTTCGATTCCCAGCTCTGCCAAGAAATGTAATACTTGTCTGAGGGCTGAAATTAGGTACACGTAGCCTCGAGAAGCATATATGAGAAAAAGTGGGTTCGATTCTCACCTCAGCCTCCCTGGAAATGGTTTTCCGTGGTTTCCCACTTCTACTCTGGCCAAATTCCGGGACGAATTCTATCTTAAGGCCATGGCCGCCTCCTTCCTAATCCTTAATTGCAAATACACACATCATTACAAGCCCGCAATAAATCAGGTTATCAGACAAATTCTACACACACACACAAGTAAACGGGGCATAAATGACCGCGATGTTCTAGTCCCTCAAATGAAACAAAACAACAACATATCGAAGGTTATTCTGATCGTCAGTGCTTGCATCGAAGTATACGTATTCCTTAGAAATTTCCATGGTATTATTAGCATACTTTCGATTTTTTCAAAAAATGAAAGTAGACTTATGAGATTTGGTACAGAGGAAGAACTAGCAAAGGGCACCTTAGTGTCATGTTTTATATTGCCGCCATATTGACGGAAACCTAATGGCGGCCACCCAAATGTTCAAAGCTTAAATCAAATTACGAATAACCTAATCATCCGATCTCTACCAAATTTTTTAACAACATATGTTTGTATGGCGAGCGTCTTTTGACAAAACTACAAGGTAATCAGCCCAATAGTTTGCAGATGGCGGCCATGTATGTGTGCATTTCGATTCCCCCTATCAATTCAAACACGGTGAAACCGAATGGAACAATATTTGGTACAGAAGTAGCACTAGCAAAGGACTCCTCAGTGTCATGATTTATATCGCCACCATCTTGACGAAAAAGTAATGGCGGCCTCCAAAATGTTAAAAGCTTAAATAAATTACGAACAACCTAATAATCTGATCTCTACCAAATTTTGCATCAACATACCTTTATGTGGGAAGCATATTTTGACCAAACTACAAGATCATCAACACAACAGTTTGCATGTCGCGGCCATGTATGTGTGCAAATCGTTCCCCTTATCAATTCAAACACGGTGAAACTAAATTGAACGAAATTTGGTACAGAGGTAGCATTAGTAAAGGGCACTCCAGTGTCATGTTTTATATCGCCGCCATCGTGATGAAAACGTAATGGCGGCCAACCAGATATTAAAAGCTTGAAACAAATTACGACCAACCTAATAATCTGATCTCTACGAAATTTTGCAACAACATACCTCTATGTATAGAGAATCTTTTGACCACACTACAAGCTCATCAAGCCAATAATATGCGGATAGCGGTCATGTATGTGTGCAAATCGATTCCCCCTATTTTTTCAAACACGGTGAAACCGAATGGAACCAAATTTGGTACAGAGGTAGCACCAGCAAAGGCCACCACAGTGTCATGTTTTATATCGCCGCCATCTTGACGAAAACTTAATGGCAGCCATCCTAATATTAAAAGCTTGAATCAAATTACGACCAACCTAATAATCTGATCTCTACCAAATTTTGCAACAACATACCTTTATGTATAGAGACTATTTTGACCACACTACACGGTCATCCGGCCAATAATGTGCGGATAGCGGCCATGTATGTGTGCAAATCGATCCCCCCCCACCATCTTTTCAAACACGGTGAAACCGAATGGAACGAAGTTTGGTACAGAGGTAGCACTAGCAAAGGCCACCTCAGTATCATGTTTTATATCACCGCCATCTTGACGGAAACGGAATGGTGGCCACCCAAATGTTAAAAGCTTAAATCAAATTACGACCAACCTAATCATTTGATCTCTACCAAATTTTTCAACAACATACCTTTTTGTGGGAAGCATATTTTGACTGAACTACAAGGTCATCAGCCCAATAGTTTGCAGACAGTGGCTATGTATGTGTGCAAATCGATTCCCTTTATCAATTCAAACACGGTGAAACCGAATTGAATGAAATTTTTTAGAGAGCAAAGGGCACCACAGATGTTTTATATCCGTATAGCACGTTGTACTTCAAGAAGCTACTACATCCAATATTCAATTATACTCCTTGAAAATGGCAAAGAGTTATAACAATGCCCATGCATTTAGGAGAAAGTAGGCTATACGTTCTTTACCGAACATCTTGTTTTGTTATTAAATTTTAAAAAACGTCTTAGCATATCTTTAGGCCCGTATCACACGACATTCGCTGGCAAGGAAGCTGCTGTGATCGCTGGTACAAAATCCTGTATGACTCTGTTCTCTTCGTCAGTACACCTGCTAGTATGACCGAAGTGTATCACACGCTAGCGTTTTGTACGCTAAGTTGTATGAAATAAAACCGAAGGCCTGTCGTTTGAGGGCAGTTCTTTCGCCTTATTAACGCAAAGCGGTCGCGGAACTTGCTTTAAGTTAATTAGAAAACATGCCAGGTACTGAATGAATGCATTCCCACCAATATATAAGATCTAGTTGTAATAATTGAATAAGAAGCGCAACACAAACCTCCAGAGTGTGTTGGAAATGTGTGCAAGTGTTATTGCGCCCTCTAGCTCTTTCGAAGATCGCGGGTTCAAGAATATCCAACGGAAGATTTTTAAAATTCTTTTTAACTATTTTATTATACCCTCCCTACCTCGTACAGCAAGATTTCAACTTGGTTTTGTTCACATGATCTACGAAGACGATAGGGAAAATTATTTTCTTATCTCATTTAAATGGTTATTTTCCCTAAATACTGTTCAAAACCATGGATGGATACTATTCGTTATAATTTTTTTTTTTAGTCGATTTTATCCTCCAGGTTAGATTTTGCCACGGACTCAGTGAGGGATCCCATCAGTATCGCCTCTACGGGGAGTGTCCTGGAGCTTGAACTATCTCGTCTGGGGGATACAACTGGGGAGGTCGGATCAGCATTTCGCCCAGACGGCCTCACCTACAAAGGGAACAGGGTCCTCTTGAGGGATGGGAGGGGAGGGAAAGATCGGGAGGGATAGGCAAGGAAGAGGGAAGGAGGCGGCCGTGGCCGTACGGTAGGTAACATCCCGGCATTTGCCCGAAGGCGAAGTGGGAAAGCACGGAAAACCACTTTGAGGATGGCTGAGGTGGGAATCGAACCCCCTCAACTCATTTGGACCACTCGAGGCTGAGTAGACCCCATCTTAATCCTCATACCACTTTTCAAATTACGTGGCAGAGCCGGGAATCGAACCCAGGACGTCCGGGGGGGCAGCTAATCACGCTGACTACTACGCAACGGAGGCGACTCTATTCGTGTTAATTAGAATTTTAATAGTTCAATATTTATAATAATATGACACGTTCTGTATTTGCTGCCTTGCTGCGAGGCTCAGAGGTAACGTTCTCGCTTGCTGTGCCCAAGGTTGCAGGTTCGTATCCTGGCGCAGTCAGCTGGCATTTGAGGGTGCACAAATGCGATGGAGCCGTGTCAGTAGATTTACTGGCACGTTGAAGATCCCCTTCGGAGCAAAATTCCGGCGTATCTAAAAGCCAGAGCAGTTAAAAGGGACGTAAAACCAATAATGTTATGATTATCTGTATTTACTGTATGTTTGGGGCAGATGACCTCGTAGTTCCTCCCCTTAAAATCTCACTAAATAACTATTATTGTAAGTGTATATCAAGCGCTTTTCGCACGGACGACGTTGAAAGAAATTATAGTTTCGGTCTGATGTATTTATTCGTGAGCCTACCCACATAACAAATCTATTTGTTATGTGGGTCGTCTGAGTAAGTCGGAGTTTTCCTTTAAACAATGGTGGTCAACATTTCGAATACTCGCTACCTTGAATATACAGGATACCTTGCTTTCGTTCTACAGATCATCGTCGTCTAATCTGACTGCGTACCATCGGATAAGTACGGTCCTTTGAGGACCAAATAAAAAATCACTCGTTGGAACAGATAGATATGCGTCCATAATACATTCGCAAGAAACGACATTAAGCAAAAAAAAGTACTAGTTCAAGGTTCCAACCTACTACATTGCGACTTCGGTGACGCAACTCTAGCAATTCATGATTTAGCCACCACAGCTACCGAGAAACATTGTGTATTGCTGGCACGTATTGAATCTATTCGTAGACACTTTCTGTCCAAACGTAAAAAGGTGTTGTTCGGAGCTCTGATCGTTTCAATGATGCATTATATTAATTGAGGTCATTGAAAGAACACTGCCACTATTGATTTCTACTATATTCGCGAGGACGTACTCAACGGTCAAGTTGTACAATGGACGTAAAGGAGCAGGTACTAATGTTTTTAGGATGACTGTGATATACGCGTTAGTTGGGTTACCTTTCTCAAAAAAAAAAAAAAAATAAGGGGCTGGTGGACCACACTCTCTATCTATCTATATATATATATCTATATATATATATATATATATATATATATATATATATATAAGATAACTAGTTATTTCGCTCATCGTAGTAATTTATTTTATCAACTTTCTTAGTCATAGGATCAATTTTCACTAAGAACAAGTAGTTCCGTGAAGAACTATACAGCCTATTTTCTTATATCCTACTTATGTTAATTACCTCTATCGACATACAAAATTTCAGTTTGATTGCTGTAATAGATTCGTAGATATTGAGAACCGACTAAATATTTCGGATGGTCGCCATGTTGGATTTTAAATATATAGGTCGTAGAGTTATGTACAGTTACATGAAGATTATTGTGTACGTGTAGCATTCAAACTTCAAACGCATGATTAGGATACAAGAAATAACAAGGAGATTTAAAAATTTCGCACAGTTGCCATCTTGAGATTATGGAAACAATTGAAATAAATTAGATTCCAGTGGATTAACATTCGTATAAGGATTTACTGTACCAAGTATCACTGCACTCGGATGGTTAAATCGCGAGAAACGTCCATGTAAATATTTAAACGTCGCATCGCCGCCATGTTGGATTTGTGATCACCAGGTTATTTAAAGTCCTATAGGTGAACTTAAGATCATAGCTCCTATGAACATAAAAAATCAGTAGATTCGTAGATATTCAGAGCCGTCTAAATATTTCGGATGGTCGCCATGTTGGATTGTTAAATGTATAGGCCATAGAGTCATGTACCATTAAAGGAAATTTATTGCGTAGGTTCATTATTCAAACTTTCACATCGATCGCATGATTACGACACAAGAAACAAAAACTTAATTTTAAAATTCGCCAAGCCGCCATCTTGAGGTTATGTAAACAATTGAACTAAATTAGATACCAGTGTATTACAATATGTGTAAACATTTCCTGTACCAGATTTCATTGTGGTTGGAACATTAAATCGCGAGAAAGATCTATTTAAAATTTTCAAATTCGCTTGGCCGCCATGTTCGTTTTGTAGTTAACCGGTTTTTGAAAGTCTTATAGATGCACTTCCAGTAGTGCCCTTTATCTCCGTACAAAATTTCAGGGTGGTACCGCTAATAGTTTCAGTGATATAGAATGCCGGTGAAATATTTCGCACATCCGCCATTTTGTGGTTATGTAATATATTGAGCCAAGTTAGATGACGGTGCATTACAATGTGTATAAACATATACTGTAACAAGATTTATTGCGTTTGGTTGGTTATATCGCGAGGAACGTCTATTTAAACGTCGTAAATTTGCATGGCCGCCATGTTGGTTTTGTAGATACCAGTTTTTCAAAAGTCACATAGGTGAACTTCTAGTAGTTCCCTTTATCACCGTAAAAAATTCCAGGGTGATATCGGGAATAGTTTCGGAGATATTGAATGCTGGTGAAATATTTCGCACAGCCACAATGTTGGATTGGTGAGGCGTAACAAAATTTGAAGGGCACGGTCGGGGTCACCCGGAATAGTGCTATGAACTTACCGAGTTTCATTTAAATCGCTCCAGCTGTTTAGAATTTATTAGGGACACACACACACACACACACACCCACACGCACACACACCGACAAAGGGTGATCTCATAAGCCTTTTTTTTTTTTTTTCAAAATTAAAAATAAGCTAAAAATGTGTTTATTTCAAATGTTAAAACGATTGAGAATAACAACAAATTGTCTTATTCATATCATCGGGCTAATATACAAAGTTCTATTGTGATTGAGTCGATTTCTACGGAATTGTATACTTTTGAAATGTATGATGGTCAGGAGAACTCCTAAACATACGCAGTTCTCCTGGTAAGCACGCAATTTGCCTAACAGTGGTGGCCAAACGGTAGGATATCTTACAGGGGAGTCTTCACTCTTGTTTACGGTCGGCGGCAAACTTCTATGAAGAAGGTATCCAAAAACTTGTGCCATGCTATGACAAATGCCTGCAAATGTTTGGCAATTATGTGGAAAATTAGTTTAAGAGGTGTAGAATGTTGTGCAATAAATATTTTTTCTGTATCTGTACACAATTTAATTTAATTACCAAACGGAACCTACTTTCTGGACGTGCCTCGTATGTCAAATTAAAACTGACTCTCACCGTTGTGGAATGTCCCCATCCCCAGAAAGATCCCTTTAATAAATTATAAAGGCTTGTGGTGCATGAAAATTCTGGATTTTTCGCCTCCAATGGCCCAAATTCCCAAAAGCTGCAAAAGACACTATTCCATTCCAGGAATTTTTGAAAATAATGTTGCTGTTTGGAGATATAATAGACCTTCTGTACAACATATCGCATATCGCACGTGCAAGTCACGTGTAAAAATTGTAGGGTACCCCTTGACCCCCTTAATCGCATTGTAGAATTTTACAGTCTATGTTTGATTCCACGATAACCTTATAGCCATTTCCAAACTTTCACAGAAATTTAATAAATTGAGTGGCATTGCTTCTTACAGAAATAAATGGAAATTTGGATGTCACCTCTTGTGAAAGCCCTACTGTTGTCATGGTTACCGGCTTGCATTACTCCATTAGTTTCTTCTTGTTCTTCTTCTTTCGGATGGGCCAGCTAAGGACCACGACGTTCAACTTTTCAGCTTTGCGAGGGACTTGATGTTTGCCCAATATTCGCGCATATGCTGGCTATGTTTCTCCTTTCTCTGTTTCGTCCAGATAATGCCGGTTTTCTTACCGAGTGGTCTGTCCAGAAAAGTATCTTTCTGAGAAGTGACTGGCTTCTAATATCACTTTTCATTATCTTCAGATCTTGGATATCCTTCTGTTAGCGACGGTGTCACGCTCTTTCTATTCCCCCTGTAGTTGAGAAGCCGGTTGGTGAGTCTTGTTGGGTTCATCCATGAGGCATTTCCGTAGAAAGCCAGACGTCTCTTCCTGGCCATATCTGTGATTTTCTCAGTATATCTATATGGCTCATGATTTGGTCTTCTTGAGAACTTCTATTTATTAGTTTATTTAATGAAATTAGTTTTCTGTGAATATCTCAGAAACGTGGTTTTCGAGCCTTAAAATATAGTAGCCTCCGAGCCACCGAGGGGCTGAAAATGAGTTTTGTCTCGTCCTTGTATGCCATAATATAATAATCATAATAATAATTAAATAATATACAGATAGGGATATAATAGACCTTTAGTACCACACCCGCTCGTGTAAACCTCGTGAAAAAATTCGAGAGTACCCCTTGACCCCCTTAAGTGCATTATATACGTATTGAATTTTGCAGCTTAAGTTGGTTTCGTGATACCTTATAGCCGTTTGCGAACGTTCACAGTAATGTAATAAATGGAATGGCATTGCGTCTGACTGAAATATAAGGTGCGTACAAAAAGTAACGAGCCGGAGGCTGGAATGCGCAAACCGGTGACGACATCGGCTAATCGTGGTGTGTGTAACGAGGTGTAGTCCCGGCCAGAGCGTGAAAGATCACAGCCCGTCGCTAGAGGGCACGCGTGCATGTCAAGTGACGATAGAAAGCGAGCAGCAGCATGCATCAAACATCCAACCAAGACGAAGACAGTAGGCCATTCAACATGCTTCCTGGAGTGGTTGAAGACTGTGTGGCACCCATTGGGCAAACACTTTGCGCAAGTGCAGTCGTTCCTTCATGAAAGTGTGCACACTTCCGACGCTCAATCCGACCACGGCGGCTATGGCGTTCACTGTCACTCGTCGGTCCTGGGTGATGAGTGCATCAACCGGCTGGACTTTGCCATCGGTAATGCAGGGGGGTGCCCCAGACCGGGCATCATCGGCTAACGACACCCGTCCTTCCCTGAAGCGCTTGTGCCACGCCTTGACCCTTGCAAGGGACATGCAGTGTTTGCCGTACACTTGTGACATTCGACGATGAATGTCCGTTCCCCCTACTCCTTCCGCTGTCAGAAACCGAACAACACCTGTTTGCTCTTCATTTGACGCCTCCATGTCACTGTTTTCAATGCGACTGGCAGCGTTGGACGATTGATGCATGCTGCTGCTCGCTTTGTATCGACACGTGACGTGCACGCGTGCCCTCTAGCGACAGGCTGTGACTTTCCACGCTCTGGTCGGAACCACCCCTCGTTACACACGCCACAATTAGCCGATGTCATCACCGGTTTGCGCATTACAGCCTCCGGCTCGTTACTTTTTGAACGCACCTTATATATTGACTTCTAAGATTGTGTTGCCATGGTTACCGGCTTGCATTCTTTCAATAGCTTAAAATGAAATTAGTTTTATGGGTATATCTCAAAAACTATTTGTTTTAGGTCCTTAAAATGTGGTTTTCGGGGCCCGTAGGGCTCCCAAGTTTTGTTTCTCACATTGAGACGCTGAAAATGAGCTTTGTCTCGTCTTTCTACGCCCATTTCAGGATGCATTTTAAGGGGGTAGGCCCTCTTTAATGAGAGGTATGAAGAAGAGTTATATCAATGATTACTTTCGTACCTCTGATGGACAACTGAACCAATTTTTACGTTGATCCACTCAGCCGTTCTCGAGTGATACGCGTGCAAAGTTGTACACAGGCAAACAGACAGACGGACAAAAATTTTGTTTTTTGCGCGCAACCGTCATAAACCAGTCTGAAACGCGTTAATAACTTTAATTTCCGTGGAAATTCAGAAAAAACAGACAACATTTTATTTTCATATATATAGAGATTATCATTAACACTTTGAATCCTGTTATATGAGGTATTTATACGGGTTGGTGAATTACGCGTGAGTATTATGATCGCTATATCATCATGGGTGCATACGTTCTGGAAAATCCCTGATCAGGCACACACTTCAGCTTCCCTTATTTACCTTGTTCATATAATAAAGTGTTGTCCTTCGATTATGCAAATACTGTGTGTTATATTTTTTAATTCATTGTCACGCTATGATAAAGTTCAAAACATATCATTTTAATCTAGAAAACTGCATTTTATTTCCACTACAGATTACGTAGTTAAATTATTTGTAAATTTCTACAAATTTGTGTTGTAATTTTTTAGCCTATTTTCATTTTATGAAAAAAAAAACAAGATGTTCAGCAATGAGCATATAGCCTACTTTCTCCTAAATGTATGGGTATATTTATGACTCTTTGTCCTCATCCCTAACAGAATCACCTCTACCACAATGTATTGTTTGTTTTCTTTTATATTGATAATTAGCCAGTAAGTGTCAAAATCAATATTGTATACTTTATGATGATTGAATAACAAAACTACTAACTTATTGTAATGCATTCACGTCCGTTAATCTCTATATTATGCCAGCCTGCTAAGTTAAGAATCTTCCGTTTTGGGTATCTTCCCCTTTAAAAATCCACGCCGATCACAGTAGGTTGGTGCTGCGACCTATCAGTGAATTAATCTTTATGTTGTAGGCCTATGCACTGCCATCGTAATGTACTACGATGGCAGTGGCCTAAGGGTGTTGAATGAGTAGACAGTTTAAAGTAGCCAAGAGGGAGGAGATCCAGCTGGCAGTGTTTAAAGGTAATCGGAGCGCGATCGTGGCTAATATTTGAACTACCAGTATTACAAAATTGCCATACTTGCTTCAGGAGGCCATGTATTTACACAGCGGTATGTTTGGAACAATATTACCCACATAACCCACAAGAGGACAGCACCGTACAGAGGCATTATGAAGGCTGTGGTTAATGACAACGTGTATCTAGTTCTTCTATTCTCCTTTTCCTAATGTCTTCTGTTTATGTGCGATGCTGGGGTTGTGATTTTATTAATAAACGAGTGTATACATTAGCCTCTCCTTTGAGCTAAATGTCATCTTATTCAGTATCTGTGGAAAGAGCACGTGCACATCATTTGTAAAAGAAATCAAGAAAAAAAAAAGTTAACTGCAGCAGTACTCGATCTCCAGTCAACTGCGTGACAGACTAACACGCTAGCCCGGAGCTAATCCTATCCTTAACATCATGGTGTTCTTAACTGACATTAGATACAACCTGTTGGCAAATAATGACTTTACATAAACGATTTCTTCACAGCAGTACATCTTCATTAAAGATAATTTCATACAAAGTTTATATTATTGTATCAGTAGGGTATATCACATACAACATACTAAAACTATTGAAATATAAGACAGGCACATGAGGACAGCTGCCATCTTGTCGTGTGACACAGACAGCTCAGCTCTTTTAAGCCACTCATACAGTATAATATTATAATATTAAATTATAATAAATAACGGATCACGACCTTCAGGATAGCTTAAACCACCCTAGGCTCGATAATCGGAATTGGTGGGTCTTAAGCCATTGATTAAAATGGTTGAATAATTCACACGGCCGCCATCCTGAAATGGCAAGGCCGATGACCTTGAAGTTTGGGTGAAAGACGCGTCCTATATAAAGGTGTGTTGTCACCAAATTTGGTAGAGATCGGATGATTAGTTTAGCCGTAATTTGTTTTTACGTTTTGAACGTTTCAGTGACCGCCATTCTGTTTTGGTAAAGATGGCGGCGATATAAAGTATGACACTGAGGTGCCCTTTGCTAATGCAACCTCTGTACCAAATTTCGTTCAATTCGGTTTCACCGTGTTCGAATTGATAGGGGGGACAGACATTCAGAGTACACACACTCACACACACACACACACACACACACACACAGACACACACACACACATACACACACACAGACAGACACACAATTTTTCGCCCTGTGTTGATCTCATAAGTCTACTTTCATTTTTTGCAAAAATCGAAAGTAGGCTAAAAAATAGGCTTATGATATCACCTTTTGTCCGTGTGTCTGTGTCTGTGTGTGTGTGTGTGTGTGAGTGTTTACCCCTGATAACTTCTAAACGGCTGGAGAGATTTTTTTGAAACTCGGGAAGATCATAGCACCATTTTGGCCGACCCCGACCGTGCCCTTCAAATTTCATTGTATCTCACCAATCCAACATGGCGGCTGTGCAAAATATTTCACCAGCATTCAGTATCTCCGAAACTATTACCGATATCACCCTGGAATTATGTACGGTGATAGAGGACACTAATAGAAGTTCACCTATGAGTTATTCAAAAACCTGGTAACTAAAAAACCAACATGGCGGTTAAACGAATTTGAGACTTTTAAGTAGACTTTTCTCGCGATTTTACCATCCAAACTTAATGAAACATGGTACAGCAAATGTCTATATACATTGTAATGCACTGGCTTCTAAGTTCAATTGTTTGTATAACCTCAAAATGGTGGCTGTGCGAAATATTTAACTGGCATTCTATAACTCCGAAATTTTTACAGATATCACCCCGAAATTTTGCACGATGATAAAGGGCACTGGCACAAGTTAAAATATGTAACTTTTATAAACCTCTATAGTACAAAACGAACATGGCGGCCAAGCGACGATGAAACATTTTAATAGACTTTTCTCGAGATTTAACTCTCTGAGCGCAATGAAATGTGGTACAGTAAATGATTATACATATTGTAATGCACTGGCATCTAATTTAGTTCAATTGTTTACATAACCTCAAGATGGCGGCTGTGCGAAATTGTAAAATTAAGTTTTTATTTCTTGTGGCGTACTCATGCAATCGAAGTGAAAGTTCGAATAATGAAGCTACGCAATAATTTTCCTTTAATGATACATAACTCTATGGCCTATACACATATCAATACAAAATGGCGAGCATCCGAAATATTTAGACAGTTCTCAATATCTACGAATCTTTTACAGCAATCGAACTGAATTTTTTATGTTAATAGAAGCTATGAACGTAAGTTCGCCTTCAGGAATTTCAGTAACCTGGTTATCACAAATCCAACATGGCGGCGACGCAAATTATACATATTTAAATGGACGTTTCTCGCGATTTAACCTTCCGAGTGCAGTGAAACTTTGCACGTTAAATGCTTATACAAATGTTAATCCACTGGCATTTAATTTATTTCTATTGTTTTCATAACCACAAGTTGGCAGCTTTGGAAATTTTTAAAATCTCGTTTTTACTTTTTGTGTTCTAATCATGCGATTGAAGTTTGAATACCACACGTACACAATAATCTTCAAATAATGGTACATAAATCAAAATCGAACCTGGCGACCATCTGAAATATTTAGACGGTTGTCAATATCTACGAATCTATCACAACCTTCAAACTGAAATTTTGTATGTAGATAGAGGCAATTAACATGAATAGGATATATGAAAATAGGCTGTATAGTTCTTCACGGAACTACTTGTTTATTATTTTATTTTTTACATTTTCAAGAGTATCATAGAATGCCTTAAGTCAGTTAATGCGATTGTGACCAGTTATATTAGGTGGAGAGTATAGATGTTTAAACACCCTGGTTGGTTCCTCAGTTTATGGGCTGCGACAACGTGGTCATGTAGCCCCAGGTACTTTGAGTGTGTGTAGAACCTGTCTGATAATCGGTGTTAATTGTGATTGCTGTATTAGTGTGTGTTATCTGTAATTCAGGTAAGGACTGCAGTCGATCAATTTCAAGTAATCTACTTTTGGTACCAAATGCTACCGTCAACGACACCTAGCTGCGAACTTAATTACTAGATTCCACCTCAACCGGCACCTGGCGATGAACGTTGGAACTTAATGGAGTACTAATCAAATCTAACCTACAAATTTAGTTTAGTGAAAGGTTCTCTTACATGCCATAAATCTATGACTTGGACTCTCCGACTTTACTTCCCGTCCGAAGGAAGGCATACTGAGGGATTTTTAAAGTTCATAAAAAATCCGACGACTTCGGTCGGGTTTGAACCCACAATCTTGGTCATAGAAGCTCAGCATGCTACCAACTACGCCGCCGAAGCTGCTTTTAAACAGCTTAACCTGAAATAAATATTACACGAATTATTTATCACTTAATGGTTGCAATAAATAGGCTAATACTCTCGCCTTAATCTCTGGTAATCCGAGTTTCGGAACAGAGGGAATTCTAAATCTAAATTCAAATCAACCCACCAGCGTAGCCAAGTGGTCTGAAGCACGCTTCATGGCTCCACTTGAATGGCTGAGCGTTCGGACATCTGAGGTCAAAATGTGTCTACCTCAGCAGGCTTCCTATATTGTCTACACTCACTCCAGGAAATTGCCAGGATGGCAGCCCATCCTATTCCAAGTCCCGGGACACTAGACTGTTGATTCCAATTACTGTATACTACTACTGTCACCATATTAACATCAGGCTACATACACACAGAAAATTAGAGAGTAATTTAAAGTAGGAGTAAAGGTTCAAGGAGAAATAATTTCAACTCTGAGATTTGCTGATGACATTGTCATCTTAACTGATTCACCAGAGATTTTGGATGAGTTTTTAAATGGTATGGACTCCGTCTTCAGTAAAGAATTTGCAGCCGAAAGAAATCAGAACCGCCTATGGAAGTCAAATTGGCAGGTGAAAAGCTAAAGAAAGGAGGAGACTTCTGATACTGAGGAAGCAAATTAACTAGTGATGGACTGAGCTCTCTCTCTCTCTCTTAAGTTAACAGTCCTGGGGCTGGTTTGCAGACACTCGCCAATCTTCTCTATTCTCCGCCATCCTCTTCAATTCGTGACTGATGATTTTGTGTTCGTGTCTGTCATTATCTGTGTGATGTATTCAAGTGGTGGTCTTCCTCTTTTGTTTTTACCTTCTAACATCCCTTCGATGACTCTTGCTTGCAGGCTATTATGCCTGAGGATATGTCCCAACATATTTGCTCGTCTTGTTTTCAGACTCTTCATAAAGCTTCTAATTTCTCCTGCTCTTACGAATGCCTAAGCAAAGAGGCTCAGGCAATACTGAACTTGTTTATTAACCTACCCAATTTTTATAAATATACTAGCTGATGTACCCGTGCTTCGCTACGCGTCATAAATAAATTAAAATGTGAAGGTGACAGTTAAAACAGGCGACAGGCGAGGTGCTGCGCAGAGGGAGATTAAGGATGGAACATTTTGTCCAACTACGCCGCTCGGCGTTGACCGTGTTTTATAGCACAAATTAGGTTTTACTCGCTAACAGTTGCAGATACCTTTCGGATAGAAAATGCAAATTTAAACCTCGCATATGCCATCAAAAGTTTGCTATTTCTTAGCGTTCTCTTTTTATTTGAAATGGAAATATGAAAGTTTGAAACCAAAGGGTGTAGTGACGTCACTAAAATGGTCGCCATCCTTAAATAGTGCAAAGTAATGAAATCAAAAGTAACCTATATGTTAACCAGGTAAATCAGCTACTTCCACGTAAAATTCACGTAAATCGGACCAGTGGTACTTGCGTGATTGAGTAATACACAGACACACACCATCTCATTTTTAGCCTCGCTTCGCTCGCGTCATAGTCGTATCATATTGTTATTCAATGAAATGCAGGTTTAACCCCGTTAACACCCCTTTAGAACCTGAATACCCAAAAATCCCTCCTTAGTGGACGTTTTCGACACACAACAAACATATCCCCAAAATATCATTCTTCTAACTTTAATAGTTTTGGTTGGTCGATGAGAGCGAACATCCAAAAATCCTTCCTTAGTGGACATTTTTCATGCAGAATTTCACCCCTCCCCATATGCTCCTTAAATTGCATTTATGAAAAAACGGTCGAACACCTATTTATTTTATTTATTTACTTATTTTTATGCTGATTGATTTCCTCCGAGTTTCAAACTACTCGCCTATGCCGTTTAAGAGATACACGCTCCGTTAGGAATCTTTCAACCCCCAGTTTTCATCCCTTTCACCTCATAATATACACTACATCGAAAAACTATTAGACATGTGTCAGCTTATTTTTAATGATTAGTATATATGCCAAGTGTCACATCACCAAATGAAACCACTCGTGAGATATTGTTATTCAATGAAATGCACGTTTACCCCCTTAACACCTCTTTAGAACCTGAATATCCAAAACTCTTTCCTTAAAGGACGTTTTTGACATACAACGAACATATCCCCAAAATGTCATGTTTCTAACTTCAATAATTTTGGCTGGGCGATGATGAGTGAGTCAGTCAGGACATTTTCTTTCATTTATTTTTGATAATTTCACCCCTCCCCATGAACCCCTTAAATTGGATTTATGAAACAAACGGTTGAACACCTATTTACTTATTTAAAGCTGTTTCCCCCCTGAGTTTGATGAGTGAGTATGTGAGTCAATCAGTTAGGACACTTTCTTTCCTGTTTTTTTTTCTCCAGAATTTCACCCCTCTCCAAGGGCCCCTTAAATTGGATTTATGAAAAAACGATCGAACACCTATTTACTTGTATTTTAAGCCGTTTTCTTCCCGCCGAATTTCAAACTTCTCACCTATGTCGTTTCAGAGATATGCGCTCCGTTAAGAATCCCTCAACCCCCAATTTTCACCCCCTATCACCTCATAATATACACCACATCGATAAACCCTTAGATATATGTCTGATTATTTTCAATGATTAGTTTATATACCGAATGTCACATCCCCAAAGAAACATCTCAAGATATATCGTTATTCAATGAAATGCACGTTTACCCCCTTAACACCTCTTTAAAACCCGAATAAACAATAATCATTCCTTAGTTGACGTTTTCGACATACAGCGAACATATTCCCAAAATTTCATGTTTCCAACTTCAATAGTTTTCGCTGGGCGTGATGAGTGAGTGAGTGAGTGAGTGTCAGGACATTTTATTTCAATTTTCTTTTTTCAGAATTTCACCCCTCCTCATGAACCCCTTAAATTTGAAATAAACTGTTGAAAAGCTATTTACTTACTTTTAAGCAGTTTTTCCCCCTGAGTTTGATGAGTGAGTCAGTCAGTCAATCAGTTAGGACACTTGTTTCCAGTCCCCCCACCCCCCGAATTTCACCCCTCCCCATGGGTCCCTTAAATTGTATTTATGAAAAAAAAAAGGTCTAACACATATTTTCTTACTTTTTATTCTGATTTTATTTCGCTGAGTTTCAAATTTCTCGCCTATGTCGTTTAAGAGATAGGCCTACACGCTCCGTTTGGAATCCTTCAACCCCCCACTTTTCACCCCTTTCACCTCATAATAATACACCACATCGAAAAACCTTTAGACATATGTCTGCTTATTTCTAATGATTAGTTTATATGCCGAGTATCACATCCACAAATTGAAACCACTCGTGAGATATTGTTATTCAATGAAATGCAGGTTTAACCCCCTTAAGACCCCTTTAGAACCTGAATATCCAAAAATCCGCCCTTATTGTACGGTTTCGACATACAACGAACATATACCCAAAATGTCATGTTTCCAACTTCAATATTTTTGGCTGGGCGATGATGAGTGAGTGAGTCAGGACGTATTCTTTAATTTTTTTTCTTCAGGTTTTCACCCCTCCCGATGAATCCCTTAAATCTGATTTATCAAAAAAAACTCTCCAACACATATTTACTTATTTTTAAGCAGTTTTCCCCCCTGAGTTTGAAGAGTGAGTGAGTCAATCGTTTAGGACTCTTCCTTTCCTGTTTTTTTCCCCCAGAATTTCACCACTCCCCATGGACCCCTTAAATTGGATTTATGGAAAGAAAATGGTCGAACACTATTTTACTTATTTTTTATGCTGATTTTTTCCGCTGAGTTTCAAACTCCTCGCCTATGTCGTTAAAGAGATACATGTTCCGTTAGGAATCCTTAAACACCCATCATTCACCCCTTTCACCTCATGATATACACCACATCGAAAAACCCTCAGACACGTGTCTTCTTATTTTTAGCCTATTTTCATTTTATGAAAAAACAAGATGTTCAGCAAAGAACATATAGCCTACTTTCTCCTAAATGTATGAGTATATTTATAACTCTTTGTCCTCATCCCTAAAACCACCTCTACCACCATGTATTGTTTGTTTTCTTTTATATTGAAAATTAGCCAGTAAGTGTCAAAATCAATATTATATACTTTATGATGATTGAATAGCAAAACTAGGAACTTATTGTAATGCAGTCACGTCCGTTAATCTCTATATTAAGCCAGCCTGCAAAGTTAAGAATCTTTCGTTTTGGGTACCTTCCCCTTTAAAAATCCGCGCCGATCACAGTAGGTTGGTGTTGAGACCTAGCAGTGAGTTAATATTTATCTTGTACGCCTCTGGATGTTCAACGAGCAGGCAGTTTAAAGTAGCCAGGAGGGAGGCGATCCAGCTGGCAGTGTTTAAAGTTAATCGGAGCGCGATCGTGGCTAATAGTTGAACTATCAGTATTACAGAATTGCCATACTTCAGGAGGCCAGGTATTTACACAGCGGTATGTTTGGAACAATATTACCCACATAACCCACACGAGGACAGCACCGTACAGAGACATTAAGAAGGCTGTGGTTGATAACAACGTGTGTCTAGTTCTTCTATTCTCCTTTTCTTAATGTCTTCTGTTTATGTGCAATGCTGGGACTGTGATTTTATTAATAAACGAGTGTATACATTAGCCTCCCCTTTGAGCTAAATGACATTTTATTCAATATCTGTGGAAAGAGCTTGTGCACATCATTTATAAAAGAATTCAAGAAAAAAAAGTTAACTGTAGCAGTATTCGATCCACAGTCAACTGCGTGACAGACTAACACGCTAGCCCAGAGCTAACCATATCCTTAACAACAAGGCGATTTTAACTGATATATTAGATACAACCTGTTGGCAAATAATGACTTGAAATAAACTATTTCTTCCCTGCAGTACATCTTCATTATAGATCATTTCATACAATGTTTATATTATTGTATCAGTAGGGTAGGCTATATCACATACAACATACTAAAACTACTGAAATATAAGACAGGCTCATGAGGACAGCTGCCATCTTGTCGTGGGGCAGATACGGCTCAGCTCTTTTAAGCCATTCATACAGAATAATATTATAATATTAAATTATAATAAATAACGGATCACGACCTTCAGGATAGCTTAAACCACCCTAGGCTTGATAATCTGAATTGGTGGGTCTTAAGCTATTGATTATAATGGTTGCATAATTCACACGGCCGCCATCCTGAAATGGCAAGGCCGATGACCTTGAAGTTAGGGTGAAAGACGCGTCCTATATAAAGGTGTGTTGTCACCAAATTTGGTAGAGATCGGATGATTAGTTTAGCCGTAATTTGAGTTTACGTTTTGAACGTTTGAGTGGCCGCCATTCAGTTTTGGTAAAGATGGCGGCGATATAAAGTATGACACTGAGGTGCCCTATGCTAGAGCTACCTCTGTACCAAATTTCGTTCGATTCGGTTTCACTGTGTTCGAATTGATAGGGGGGGGGGGGGGACAGACATTCAGAGTACACACACACACAGACTCACACACACACATACAAACAGACAGACACACAATTTTTCGCCCTGTGTTGATCTCATAAGTCTACTTTCATTTTTTGCAAAAATCGAAAGTAGGCTAATAGGCTTATGAGTTCACCTTTTGTCCGTGTGTCTGTGTGTGCGTGTGTGTGTGTGTCCCCCCATAATAACTTTTGAATGGCTGGAGCGATTGTAATGAAACTCGGTAATATCATAGCAACATTCTGTCCGACCCCGACCGTTTCCTTCAAATTGTATTGTATCTCACCAATCCAACATGGCGGATGTGCGAAATATTTCACCAGCATTCAGTATCTCCGAAACTATTACCGATATAACCCTGAAATTTTGAACGGTGATAAACGACACTGCTTGAAGTTCACCTAAGAGACTTTCAAAAACCCGATGACTACAAAACGAACATGGCGGCCAAGCGAATTTGAAACATTTTAATAGACTTTTCTCGTGATGTAACCATCTGAGCGCAGTGAAATGTGGTACAGTAAATGATTATACATATTGTAATACACTGGCATCTAATTTAGTTCAATTGTTTACATAAACTCAAGATGGCGGCTATGCGAAATTTTAAAATTAAGTTTTTATTTCATGTGTCGTAATTATGCGATCGAAGTGAAAGTTTGAATAATGAAGCTACGCAATAATTTTCCTTCAACGGTACATAACTCTATGGCCTATACATATAACAATCCAAAATGGCGAGCATCCGAAATATGTTGACGGTTCTCAATATCTACGAATCTTTTACAGCAATCAAACTGATATTTTTATGTTCATAGAGCCTATGAACATAAGTTCACCTATAGGACTTTCAGTAACCTGGTGAGCACAAATCCAACATGGCGGCGACGCAAAGTATAAATATTTAAATGGACGTTTCCCGCGATTTAACCATCCGAGTGCAGTGAAACATTGCACGTTAAATGCTTATACAAATGTTAATCCACTGGCATCAAATTTATTTCACTTGTTTTCATAACCACAAGATGGCAGCTGTGCGAAATTTTAAAATCTCGTTTTTACTTCTTTGTCCTATTCATGCGATTGAAGTTTGAATACCACACGTACACAATAATCTTCATTTAATAGTACATCAATAAAAATCCAACCTGGCGACCATCTAAAATATTTAGACGGTTCTCAATATCTACGAATCTATCACAACAATCAAACTATTTTTTATGTTGATAGAGGCAATTAACACGAGTAGGATATATGAAAATAGGCTGTATATTTCCTCACGGAACTACTTGTTTAATGATGAGTTTATATGCCATGTATCACATCCCCCAATGAAACCAATCGGGAGATATTGTTATTCAATGAATTACTGGTTTAACCCCCTTAAGACCCCCTTAGAACCTGAATATCCGAAAATCCTCCCTTAGTAGACGGTTTTGAAATACAATGAACATTTCCCTAAACTGTCATGTTTCTAACTTCAATAATTTTGGCTGGGCGATGATGAGTGATTGAGTGATTCAAGACATTTTCTTTCAATTTTCTTTTTTCAGAATTTCACCCCTCCCCATGAACCCCTTAAATTTTATTTATGAAAAAAACTGTCGAACAGCTATTTAATTACTTTAAAGCAGTTCCCCCCCCCCCCCCCCCTCTGAGTTTGTTGCGTGAGTGAGTCAATCAGTTAGGACACTCTCTTTCCTGTTTTCCCCCACAGAATTTCACCCCTCCCCATGGGCCCCTTAAATTGGATTTATGAAAGAACGGTCAAACACCTATTTACTTATTTCTTATCCTGTTTTTTTTTTCGCTGAGTTTCAAACTCCACGCCTATGTCGTTTAAGAAATACACGCTCCGTTAGGAATCTTTCAACCCCCACTTTTCACCCCTTTCACCTCATAATATACACCACATCGAAAAACCCACAGACACGTGTCTTCTTATTAGCCTATTTTCAATTTTGAAAAAATAGGCTTATGAGATCACCTTTTGTCCGTGTGTGTGTGCGTGTGTGTGTGTGTGTGTGTGTGTGTGTGTGTGATTCGTGTGTGTGTCCCCCCCTAATAAAATCTAAACGGCAGGAGCGATTTCAATGAAACTCGGAAAGTTCATAGCACTATTCCCGGCGACCTCGACCGTGCCCTTCAAATTTTGTTACGACTCACCAATCCAACATGGCGGCTGTGCGAAATATTTCACCAGCATTCAATAACTCCGAAACTATTACCGATATTACCCTGACATTTTCTATGGTGATATAGGGAACTACTATAAGTTCACTTATGTGACTTTTGAAAACCTGGTAACTACAAAACCAACATGGCGGCCAAGCTAATTTGCGACTTTTAAATAGACGTTTCTCGCGATTTGACCAACCAAACGCAATGAAACTTGGTACAGTATATGTTTATATACATTGTAATGCACCGACATCTAACTTCGTTCAATTGTTTACATAATCACAAGATGGCGGATGTGCGAAATATTTCACTGGCATTCTATATCTCTGAAACTATTAGCGGTATCTCCCTAAAATTTTGTACGGAGATAAAGGGCACTACTGGAAGTCCATCTATAAGATTTTCAAAAACCGGTTAACTACAAAACGAACATGGCGGCCAAGCGAATTTGTACATTTTAAATAGACCTTTCTCGCGATTTAATGTTCCAAGCGCACTGAGACCTGGTACAGGAAATATTTATACACATTGTAATCCACTGGTATCTAATTTAGTTCAATTGTTTACATAACCTCAAGATGGCGGCAGTGCGAATTTTAAAATTAAGTTTTTATTTCTTGTGATGTAGTCATGCGATCGAAGTGAAAGTTTGAATAATGAACCTACGCAATAATTTTCCTTTAATGGTACATGACTCTATGGCCTATACATTTAACAATCCAACATGGCGACCATCCGAAATATTTAGACGATACTGAATATCTACGAATCTATTTTAGCAATCAAACTGCTTTTTTTAATGTTCATAGGGGCTATGAACTTAAGTTCACCTATAGGACTTTAAATAACCTGGTGATCACAAATCCAACATGGCGGTGACGCGAATTATAAATATTCACATGGACGTTTCTCGCAATTTAACCATCCGCGTGCAGTGAAACTTGGTACAGTAAATCTTTATCCGAATGTTAATCCACTGGCATCTAATTTATTTCAATTGTTTCCATAACCTCAAGATGGCAGCTGTGAAAAATTTTTAAATCTCCTTGATTTTTCTTGTGTCCTAATTATGCGATTGAAGTTTGAATACTACACGTTTACAATAATCTGCATGTAACAGTACATAACTCTAGGACCTACATATATAAAATCCAACATGGCGACCATCCGAAATATTTAGTCGGTTCTCAATATCTACGAATCTATTACAGCAATCAAACTGAAATTGTGTATGTTGATAGTGGCAATTAATATAAGTAGGATATATGAAAATAGGCTGTATAGTTCTTCACGGAACTACTTGTTTTTAATGATGAGTTTATATGCCGAGTATCACATCCCCAATGAAACCAATCGGGAGGTATCGCTATTCAATGAAATGCAGGTCTACCCCCTTAACACCCCTTTAGAACCTGAATATCCAAAAATCCTTTCTTAGTGGGCGTTTGCGGTCCTTGAGGAAGCGGCATACAAAATTTCATTCCAATCCGTTCGGTGGTTTCTGAGATTTCGTGATGAATGAATGAGTGAGTGAGTGAGTGAGTGAGTGGTATTTGACAAATATATATTAGATAGTGTCAAGTTTTTGTTATGCTATACTCGGTTGACAGTGCTGTGTGAGCAGTTGAGTAACTAACGGGATTTCAAGTAAAGATCCTCATTTTCTATACCGGTATTGCAGAGCGCAACTGGCATCCAGTCGGCCGTGTCTCGACTTGGGCTATGTTGCCATGGAAACTATCTGCCTTGCCATTCCTTCATGAGTATATTTTATGACTTTATATTAGCCTTTGCTCGAGTACAAAAGGACCGAAATCAGAAGAATGAGAAAGACTATCAAAAATTCATGTAGCCAGCGGTTCCTTCTGGGTCCTAAACTATGTGTATGAAAAATTTGGTTGATATTGGTGGAACGGTGTAGATTTGTATACGGAACCAACCCACATACATACATACATACATACATACATACATACATACATACAGACTTTCACTTTTATATATTAGATATGGAAACTTCCAAGGAAAAATAGCAGCAAACTATGTCTTCAAAAACCACAGTCAAAGACGGTATTATACTCATAATATTCGCAATTTTATACCAATCGATTGTAAGTGTTGAATTATACTCCCGGAATATTATCAGTTAGCACGTAGGATTACCTAGCCCGCAGACAACTACGCTTGATTGACTGTTAATACGGAACACAGCAAACACTAGGTGACAGTAATCACAGGGTAAACTGGCTACAAGATCAATAATAACTCAGCTTTGTGATTTAATTCCCTCCTTAACACATCCATTCTCAATTCTCTAATAAATTGTCCTCGAGGAAGATTTTATGGGTGCGTGTCACAGCCTTACACAGAACGGAAAATCACACAAACTGTAAAATGAAATAATGTGAAATAGATTGCCTAATCATCATATTAATTCTATTACGCGGTCAAGACAATAGATCAACTCATTAATACGAATAATCGGTTACAACCCTGTGACGAGTTTCAAATCAAAATTTTACGTAGTGCAATCAGCGCCACCATAAAGTAAATTAATTGTACTAATCAATTGAAGTTGAAGGAGCAGTCAGTCGCAACTGAAAATGGTCACAGTAACGGATTAATCACCATGTCCCTGAAACTCGGGCCCTTAATAAATAAATAAATAAATAAATAAATAAATAAAACCATGAATAAATTAATACATATATAAATTATTTACTTAAATATTTATTCAACTGTTGAATAAAAGTATAATTAATTGAATAAACAAACAAATTACTCATTCATTAAATTGTCATACATCTGTATGGTTTTTATTCAATGAACACTACGCCACCGTTATGGCTGAAGTTCTGTGCCCGATAATCTGGCTTTGGAGTGGGTGGCCCGACACAGACGTCAATCCTTACCCAGAATTCGGTACAACTCTAAAATAAAATAAAATCCTGAATGTCCGAATGAATTTTGGCATTAAGAAAAAAAAAACGTCGGGAACGAGATTCAAGCAATCCCGGGGTCTTCATTAAGATAGGGTTTAACTGGGGTAAATCTCAAAGTTGAACCGGTGAACAGACAAATATGGCAACGAACAAGAATGACAGAGAACTCCGCTGTTAAAATAAAACTCATCCACCGTTTATTACAGAACCACACCACAAAATACATAAAATCAAACACAGAAGCCTGCCTTCGCTCGGAGACTTATTGAGATTAATCTTGATGTGCAAATAAATTAATAACGTAGAAGCAAAATTCAAATTGATGAGGACAAAAATCTCCGGGCGTCCTAAACATTGGATACAAAATAACTTACGGAGATCAGAGCTATATCACCCTAATATTACGATCGTTACTTGAAAATGTTATGCCACCTCTCCGTTGTATAGTCCATAAATGAGCAGGTACATAAATATCAGAAATTATTCAAAGAAAAAAATGATTGCCTTATTTGATCTCCTTCTAACTAAATATAATTACCATATATATATATATGGATGTCACTAGCGTTAAACAATTCATTTACAAAAATGTAATTCATGGATTAAATATTTTCATTTTTTTTTACTGGTTTCCGTTCAACTGTGCCTCATTTAGAAAATGACTTGTTATTGGCTGTTGCTTTTATCACATTCCATTATAAAATCTTTGATACACTACGATGATATTCCACTCTTATTTCTCTCTTTTATTTTCTTACGTTCACATCATTGATTTTCTAAATTTCAGTTTTTTTAGTTAATTACAGCGTGATCTTCACTCATTTATAAATACAACCATAAATATTTTAAATAGATTGCCTGTGCCTATCTACATTATTCTCAACTGACAATTGCCTCACAATTTTATACTCGTTTACCTATCACGTAACATTAATCATAAACATTTATTTGTATTCACCTCACCATAGTGAGAACATTTAGCATCATCATAACTTAGTATTAGACAACCACTCTGTTTCACAAACGCTGTTCCATATCATACAACCTTGTATCAGTACCCTAAAAATGCATCTACTCATGTCAGCATGTAAAGGAAAACCTCATGTGATGTGTGAGTGTTTCGTATAAATATCATGATGTGCACACAGAAAGTGACCCCTTAAGTGTAAATGTATCCCCTGTAAGTTAATAATGTTCAGACCATAAATTGGCATCAAGGTTGCACCATTTCAAAGAACACTGCGACCTACCACGCTGAAAAATCCACGTACTTAGATTATATTTTAAAGCATCCATTTATCTCATTTTAAATCCTAAATATGACTGTAATAATCACTCAAAAGAAAACTTAAATTTACTGTCCTAATAATAATATCATTATCGCATTTTATTTCGATTAAATTTTATTTCGATTATACGCCCATCTTCACAAATTTCAGTAACCACTACCGAGATATAATTACTTATGAATTAACATGGGTTCCTGTACCTTCCAATCGCCTTGGTCCTGGTTCCGTTGACACATTTCCTGGGTGTTTGGTTCCACGTCCTCCTAAGGAACATCCTCCCCTCTCGTCCTGGATCCAGCTCGCGACCCCTGGGTATCCATGGTCCTGGCTCGCCTTGGGCATCACGTCATTTTGACAGCTCCCTCATGCATCGCCTAGCCAGACATCCTCCCGTCAGTTCATAACACGAAACACGTACTCACGTATACCGATATCCATATTGTCCATACTACGCTGCATTTCAATGTTCGTGATTAAGCGTCAAGAAATATGTATCCGCGGCCATGCCGATTTTCTTTCACTGACCACGCATGTTAGTTTATATAATCCCGCACCAGCTGGTCTAGTAAGAAACAGTCTCCGCTCTTGACCTTCGCCGTGCCATTATGGTCATAGCCTACTTCCACTTTCACTGAGAGTTCGCTGACCCTGCTACGTTTATATGTCAACTTACTCGGACAAATGCCTGGCGCTACACTCTTGCTTCGTGCGTGATAAACATTGCGGTTAACCTCCTACCTTCTCACACTCCCTGAAAGCCTTTTAATGTCCACGTGCTTTTTCTTATAATGCGTGTTGATTTCATTAGAATATCGCACCGTGCCGCCATACAGAATATGGAGTAATATTTTTCTATTACACTTTGTTTCAATGTCTATCGAAAGTGTATTTATTCACGTACGATTTGCTACCATATTATCCGGTTATGTTACACATTTCTCGTATTTCGCACGAATATCCCACGAGGGAAAAATAAATCAATCCGGCACGACAATCTTGCACAGCTTACTCACGATAAACACTTTCACTTTGCACAGGATTTTAGTGTAACATTCTTGAAGCGCGATAATACCGATGTGAACTGTTTGTCCCCAGCGCATAACGATACATAAGTGAACTGTTTGTAACTCGGCGCACGACGATACAGAAAGAAGTGTCCTGTTTGTAACTCGGCGTTCGACCACACAGAAAGAAGTGACCTACTTCTCAGACGTGACCTTCCCACGTAGACTTTTCCTGGTGCTCATTAGCACCCTCTACGCTTCTGGAACCTTCGTCTAGTCATGCTGTCGACTATGTTCATGACGTAAAAGCATCAACCTCAGGTTACTTCCGATTGTTTTCTCCTTCCTGCAATGCAACGTTGCCAGAGCTCTCAAAACCATGCGATATCGGTGACAGTATAGGCAGGGTCGGTTTGGAAAGATACTTCTCAAAAGTAACTCCGTTACAATTACAGTTAGCTGCCTAAACTAGTAACGAATATATCGTTAAAGTTACTCATCAAAAGCATTAACGTCGTTACCCTGACGTTATTGTAAAAAGTAACTGTTAGTAGTAACATCGTTACCCTCTCGTTATCATACAAAGTAACTGTTATTAGTAACATCATTACCCTCTCGTTATCATAAAAATTAACTGTTATTAGTAACGTCATTCCCTCTCGTTATCGTAAAGTAACTGTTATTAGTAACGTCATTCCCTCTCGTTATCGTAAAGTAACTGTTATTAGTAACGTCATTCCCTCTCGTTATCGTAAAAGTTACTGTTATTAGTAACGTCATTCCCTCTCGTTATCGTAAAGTAACTGTTATTAGTAACGTCATTCCCTCTCGTTATCGTAAAGTAACTGTTATTAGTAACGTCACTTCCTCTCGTTATCGTAAAAGTTACTGTTATAAGTAACGTCATTCCCTCTCGTTATCGTAAAGTAACTGTAATTAGTAACGCCATTCCCTCTCGTTATCGTAAAAGTAACTGTTATTAGTAACGTCATTCCCTCTCGTTATCGTAAAGTAACTGTTATTAGTAACGTCATTCCCTCTCGTTATCGTAAAAGTTACTGTTATAAGTAACGTCATTCCCTCTCGTTATCGTAAAGTAACTGTTATTAGTAACGTCATTCCCTCTCGTTATCGTAAAAGTTACTGTTATAAGTAACGACATTCCCTCTCGTTATCGTAAAGTAACTGTTATTAGTAACGTCATTCCCTCTCGTAATCGTAAAGTAACTGTTATTAGTAACGTCATTCCCTCTCGTTATCGTAAAGTAACTGTTATTAGTAACGTCATTCCCTCTCGTTATCGTAAAGTAACTGTTATTAAAAACGTCATTCCCTCTCGTTATCGTAAAGTAACTGTTATTAGTAACGTCATTCCCTCTCGTTATCGTAAAATTACTGTTATTAGTAACGTCATTCCCTCTCGTTATCGTAAAGTAACTGTTATTAGTAACGTCATTCCCTCTCGTTATCGTAAAGTAACTGTTATTAGTAACGTCATTCCCTCCCGTTATCGTAAAAGTTACTGTTATAAGTAACGTCATTCCCTCTCGTTATCGTAAAGTAACTGTTATTAGTAACGTCATTCCCTCTCGTTATCGTAAAGTAACTGTTATTAGTAACGTCATTCCCTCTCGTTATCGTAAAGTAACTGTTATTAGTAACGTCATTCCCTCTCGTTATCGTAAAGTAACTGTTATTAGTAACGTCATTCCCTCTCGTTATCGTAAAGTAACTGTTATTAGTAACGTCATTCCCTCTCGTTATCGTAAAATTTACTGTTATTAGTAACGTCATTCCCTCTCGTTATCGTAAAATGTAACTGTTGTTAGTAACGTCATTCCCTCTCGTTATCGTAAAATGTAACTGTTGTTGGAAACGTCGTCACCCTGTCGTTATCGTAAAACGTAATTGTTATTAGTACCGGCATTATCCTCTCATTACTCTAAAATGTAACTTTATTAGTTACGTCGTTACCTTCTCGTTATCGTAAAAGCTAACTGTTATTAGTAACTTCATTACCCACTCCTTACTGTTAAAAGTAACAGTTAATAGTAACGGTAATTTCAACTCGTTAATGTAGAAAGTAACTGTTAATAGTAACGTCCTTAGCCAGCGTTGTTGTAAAAACTAACTGTTAATAGTGACGTCGTTACCCACTCGTTACCACAAAATATAACTGTTATAAGTAACGGTATTACCCACTCGTTACTGTAAAGAGTAACTGGTATTTAAAAAACACTACCTTTACGTTATCGTAAAAAGTAACTGTTTTAGTAACGTCGTTACCCTCTCATTATGGTAAAAAGTTACTGTTTTAGTAACGTCGTTACTCACCCGTTACCGTAAAATTTAACTGTTATTAGTAACGGCAATATCCACTCATTACTGTAAAATGTTACTGTTATTAGTAACGTTATTGTTGTTGTTTGAGTCTTCAGTCTTTTGACTGGTTTGATGCAGCTCTCCATGCCTCCCTGTCCTGAGCTAATCGTTTCATCTCTACATAGCTCCGACACCCTACATCCGAGGCAATCTGTTTAACATATTCTAACCTTGGTCTACCCCTACAGTTTTTGTCCTCGACCCTTCCTTCCATAACTAAGCTTGCTATTCCTGGGTGTCTTAGTATGTGTCCTACCAACCTATCTCTTCTCTTCATTAGCAGTCGCCAGAAACATCTCTCCTCTCCCACTCGTCTTAATACCTCTTTGTTTGTAACCCTATCTACCCATCTGATCTTCATCATTCTCCTGTAACACCACATTTCAAATGCTTCAATTCTCCTCTTTTCTGCTGCACCAATAGTCCAAGTTTCACTTCCATAGAGCGCCACGCTCCAGACAAAGGCTTTCAAAAATGACTTCCGAATACCTAAATCTATATTCGATGTCAGCAGATTCCTTTTTTGTAGAAATGCTTTCTTTGCCTGAGCCAACCTACTTTTAATATCCTCTTTGCTTCGTCCATCACTGGTTATTCTGCTTCCTAAGTAACAGAAGTCTCCTACTTCCTTCAGCTTTTCACCTGCCAATTTGATCTCCATAGAGGTTTCTGATTTATCTCGGCTGCATTCCAGTATTTTTGTTTTACATTTATTTATTTTCATCATGAATTCTTTCCGTAAGACGGAGTCCATACCATTCAAAAACTCATTCAAATTCTCAGGCTTGTCGGCCAAGATGACGATGTCATCAGCAAATCTCAGAGTTGAAATTATTTCTCCTTGAATCTTCACTCCCACTTTAAATTTTTCTCTAATTTCCTTCATTGCTTGTTCAATGTAAAGATTGAAAAGTATGGGTGATAAGTTGCAGCCTTGCCTTACACCTTTCTGAATACCAGCTTCTCTCTCATGTCCTTCAACTCGAATGACTGCTGTCTGGTTTCTGTACAGATTGTATATCACCCTCCTATCCCTGTACTTTATTCCAATAGATTTCAAAATGTCAAACAATTTAGTCCAATCAACGTTATCAAAAGCCTTTTCTAAGTCTACAAAAGCCATGAACGTTCTCTTATCTTTCCTTATTCTACCTTCCAAAATCAGCCTAAGACTTAGTACAGCTTCCCTTGTTCCTACATTTCTCCTGAAACCAAACTGGTCTTCACCCAACTCCGTTTCTATCTGGCTTTCAATCCTCTTGTAAATTATTCTAGACAGGATCTTTGAAGCATGAGTAATCAAGCTGATTGTACGGTAATCTTCACATCTGTCAGCTCCCACTTTCTTTGGTATAGGGATGATTACATTCTTCTTGAAATCAGGGGGTACCACACCTGTCTCATAAATCCTACACACCAAGTGAAATAACCTGATCAGACCTTCATCTCCTATGCAGCGTAGCAACTCAATCGGTATATCATCTATGCCTGGTGCTTTGTTCCTGCTTAAGTCTTCCAAAGCTCTATCAAATTCTGATCTCAATATTAAATCTCCTTTCGCATCCTCATCAATTTCCTCCTCCCTTTCCATTACATGATTCTCAATCTCCTTTCCCTTATACAAACTCTCTATGTAAGCTTTCCATCTCTCAACCTTTTCTTCCCTATCTGTTAGAGGCTTTCCATTTGTGTCCTTAATATTACAGCTCTTAGTCTTCTTTTCCCCAAAAGTATTCTTAATCCTTCGATAAGCTGTGTCTACTTTTCCTAATTTCAGACAATTTTCTATACCTGCACATTTCTCTTTCAACCATTCTTCTTTCGCTTCCTTGCACTTCTTGTTGACCTCATTTCTCAGACGTCTGTATTCTGCTTTCCCCTTTTCATCTCTTAGATTCTTGTGTTTCCGCCTTTCATCCATCAATTCTAGTATATCCTGAGTGATCCACGGTTTTCTACCTATTCTTTCTTTCCTACCAATGTTTTCTTCTGCGGATTTTGTTATTTCATTCTTCAAAAGTGCCCATTCGTCTGCAATTGAAGTTTGTTTAGGGTTTTTCATTAGTCCTTCCTTTATACTCTTCTTGAATCTTTCGTTTACATCCTTCTCTTTCAGTCTGTCTATTGCCCACCTTTTTGGCTTTTGACTTTTCTTCAGTTTCTTCAACTTTAATCTGCATTTCATTACAACCAGATTGTGATCAGAGTTTATGTCAGCACCAGGATATGTTTTACAATCCAAAATCTGGTTACGAAACCTCTGCTTGACCATAATGAAGTCGATTTGGTAACGCCCTGTATCTCCTGGTCTCATCCATGTGTATATTCTTCTATTGTGGTTATTGAATAAGGTGTTAGCTATGACCAATTCATGCTCGGTGCAGAATTCTACCAGCCTGCTTCCTCGATCATTCCTTTCACCTAATCCGAAATCTCCTACTATCTTCCCTTCTCTCCCTTTTCCTACCACTGCATTCCAATCTCCCATTACTATAACGTTTTCATCACCCTTGATATACCTCAGAATTTCGTCTATTTCTTCATAGACCTTTTCAACATCCTCATCATCAGCTTGACTGGTAGGCATATAGACTTGTACCACTGTGGTGCAGGTAGGATTAGTATTGATTTTTGCTACAATAATCCGTTCACTATATTGCTCATCATATTCCACCCGCTGTCCAAGTTTCCTACTCAATATGAGGCCAACCCCTGCTTGGCCATTGTTTGATTTAGTGCTAATGACCCTATAGTCTCCTGACCAAAAATCCTGTTCATCCTGCCAGCGCATTTAACTAATCCCAACCAAATCCAACCTCAACCTATCCATTTCCCTTTCTAAGTTTTCTAACCTTCCACTTCCTAGCAGACTTCTAACATTCCACGCTCCGATCCGTAGAATGTCAGATTTCCTCTTTGTCACTTCTGTGATGTTAACCCCCTCTCGAGTAGTCCCCACCCGGAGATCCGAACGGGGGACTAGTTTACCTCCGGATTGAAATTTTACAAGGGAGGAGGCCATCATCACATGTAATTATGCATAGAGAGGTGCATATCCTCGGGAATAGCATACGGCTGTAGTTTCCCGTTGCTTTCAGCCGTGCAGCAGGACGCAGTGTAGCCATTTTTTGGCTTATATTATCAATATCTTAACCGTCTATAAGACTAGTAAAGAATTGATTTATTCTGAAAGGCTGCTACTCCCTTTCAGAATAAGTAAAGAGCAATTCTAGTAACAAAAATACTAACCTTCTACCGTACTAACAATTAAATACCAAAATTCTACTAACAAAAAACTTAAGTTCCACCAACAACAAATACTACCACTAAAACAGTCTGTCACCAGGCACACTCACATGCACCCTCACACATCACAGTCTACTGAAACAATGAACTATAACTAATAAACAATGCAACTGCTACCAGACACACTCACACACCCCAGTCTAATAGAACTATGACATATATCTAATAGACAAACTAACTACCTACCTACTTACAACTAAAACTAAATTCATACTTACTGTACTGTGGTCATTACAAGCGGGAATTTCAGCGTAGACTGATTTCTGTCAGCTTGGTGCCAGGTCCATAATGTAACCTTGCGAGGGCAATTGAGGATATTTTGATTAATGTCTGACCATTTGTTGAGGTGGTTGAGATTTTGTTGCTGTTGATTCTTTGAGATAACGGCACAGCTGGTCAGTTATTTTTACACACTGGAGTTGGGACGATGACAGGTATTGAGGAAAGGGGGAGATGTTTCACAAGACGGACTGAAGGTTGCTAGCGAGGTCATTAGTGGAGAGTGCTTGTGGCACCGTAATTACTTGAAATACAGAATTAAGAACTGATCAATGATAAAAATTTGTTTAAATAAATGGGAGTTGCCTACGAATCACGATAATCTCCGAAGCGTTAGCTTAACATGCAGTTTTGTTCATATAAAGTAATATCAGCTGGTCAGGCTTTTGTTGTTGTTGGTTTAGTCCATGTTTATATTCCATTCAGTGACCCGTGAAGTACAGGAGGAGTTAGAAATTAGAATCAGTACACAGGCTGAAAATTTAAAAGAACTAGTGCAACTGGAAACACTGCAGGTTAAAAAGAAATTGGGGGGAGAAATTGACAAGATTCAAGTATCAACTAAAGAGGTGTACCTGTATTAATTTTGTACCACTGAGCAGTGACTAATGGGTTGTAAAGGTTCACTTTTACAAGTGTAAAAACCACAGATATTAAAAAGAGTTTTCCCGGTATTCCCTTGTTCTGCTGATATGAAATTTTGCGCACTCCTAGAACTGCCCTCCATCCCCAGTCCTCAACCCGAATACTTGCAATTAACTTTCCCTAGTTATTAAAAACAAAATTTCAAAAAATTTGACTAATTTCTACATTGAACATGCTGTCCATTGATAACCTCTACAAAACTTCACATTTCTGGAAGATTATTGTTTCAGAATGTTCACAATGCCTGTGGTAACAATGTGAACTCCTTTGCCTATCTTTTGAATTAATATGTTCTCCCTCTTCTTATAAGAGTAGATTTTTATTGAGCTATGTTTACTAAAAAAAAAAAACGATTGTTACAGCAATGGTTCTAGTTCACATTCCCGAGACACAAAAGACACATGTAAATACAAAATTTCATCAAATTATCTCAAAACATTTTCCTCCCATTTGTACGTTTAACACTCGTTCCCTAAACTTTAATTTTTTCTTTTGTTTCCTTCATAACTCAAAAAGCTTTTAGAGATATTTTGATGAAATTTTGAATTCACATGTATCTTTCCCGTCTCAAAAATGTGAACTAGAACGATTGCTGTAACGTTTGTTTTTTGTATTTTCTGAGTAAACATAGCTTACTAAAATGTCAAAAAGAATCTATTCTTATATATATAAAAGTGAAAATATTATTTCAAAAGATAAGCAAAATATGTTAGTTCACATCGTTAACACAAGCATTATGAACATTCTAAGACAATCTTCCAGAAATGTGAGGCTTTGCAGAAACAATCAAGGAAAAGCATGATCAATGTATAAATTAGTCCATTTTTTTTAATAACTAGGGAAATCTCATTGCAAACATTCCAGATGAAAACCAAAGATAGAGGACAGTTCCAGGTGCGTGCAAAATTTAATATCAACAGAACGAAGGGATACCGAGGAAAAACTATTTTAAATATCTGTGGTTTTAAACTTTTAAAGGTGTACCTCACCCCTTAAGAGAAGAAAGTTAAAGAGCTTGTGATTCAAGCCAATTTCATGATACCAATAAAAAAATAGTTTTCCCTTACAGTTAACTACAAAAATCCACAAACCTTCGGTAAAACTAGCGGAGAGCAAATCCTATGGAAAAAAAATCTTTATAAACTACTGAAATTAGCTAAAATACCCTTTGTAATGGAAGAAGAAAAAAAGGATATGATGTTAACTCCTAGGCAGTTTATAACCTACCCACCATCCCCCTCTTAGATCTTGACTTATAAAGCAAAATTCAAGCCAGTCCACTATAATACACATGAATTATAGACAAATACAGCCTTACCAACCCCTCAATCTTTATCCATTCCAATTGTTTTTGCCTAGACCAATTTTTACTAGGTAGCAAGGCGCTGCTAATAACTACACCCCTGGTTTCTGTCACGAACAGTGGGGGCAAAAGCATGTCAATAATCTTTATACAGACTAATAGTTTTGGTATCCCACAAATTAGCAACAGTAAGAGACCTTGTGCGCCTGCCATCGTTGAATAAGCAAGAAATTTACGTAATTTAGCACATATTTCCGGTGCAGTAGTGATAATTGCCAGTAATTTCAATTAGCAATGACTCAATATCAAACGGGGCATAAAATCATATTATTCACGTGGAATTACAAAAACGAAGCTCTGCTCTCCTCCAGAACTAATAAGCCTACTTCCCACATGCACCATGTTAGTCGACCCAATACTTTGGGTATCTTATTCTCCAGTAATCCTGAATTATGTTGGTAAATAATTATTTATCCAGTATAGACTCAAGTAGCAACACCAGTAATACATACCCTTTGCTTTCATATAAAGCTGGTGGTATAAATGCCTATCAATCTTCTTAGCTTCCCTATACTTCTTGAGAAGTCTTCTTAATACTCTCATCCGGTTGATCCAAAGAACCTTTTGGGGCATGCGGGTAACGTTATTACCCACTCGTAACTGTATAATGTAACTGATATTAGTAACACCGTTACCCTCTCGTTACCTTCTACTATTATTAGTTATGTCGTTCATTTCGTTACCGTACAAAGTAGGTATACATATTATTAGTTACGCCTTTATCTCTCGTTACTTTCTAAAGTAACTATTATTAGTTACGTCGTTATCCTCTCGTTACAGTAAAATTAAGCATAACTGTTATTAGTTACGTCTTTACCCTCTCGTTACCGTAAAAAGCAAGCATAACTGTTATTAGTCAAGTCTTTACCCTCTCGTTACCGTAAAAAGTAACTGATATTAGTTACGTCGTTACCCTCTCGTTACCGTAAAAGTGTGGGATAAAGGTTATTAGTTACGTCGTTTCCCTCTCGTTACCGTAAACAATAACTGTTATTAGTTACGTCGTTATCCTCTCGTTATCGTAAGAAGTAGGCATAACGGTAATCAGTTACGCTTTTACCTCTCGTTACCGTAAAATGTGACTATTATTATTTACGTCGTTACCCTCTTTTTGCCGTAAAAGAAGGCATAACTGTTATTAGTTACGTTTTTACCCTCTCGTTACTGTAAAAAGTAGGTATTACTGTAATGAGTTACATCGTTACACTGACGTTACCGTGAAAATTAACTGTTATTAGTTACGTCGTTTCCCTCTCGTTACCGTACACAATAACTGTTACTGGTAACGCCTTTACATGTACGGTAACGCTTTACTCCCTAACTCTGGTTATAGGCTTATGGCTGAAGGCCTCCATAAATTATGATATGGTTTGGGTTTAACGCTTTTTAGCCTACTTTCGATTTTTGCAAAAAATGAAAGTAGACTTATGAGATCTACACAGGGCCAAAAATTGTGTGTCTGTCTGTGTGTGTGTGTATGTGTGTGTGTGAGTCTGTGTGTGTGTGAGTGTGTGTACTCTGAATGTCTGTCTCCCCCTATCAATTCAAACACGGTGAAACTGAATTGAACGAAATTTGGTACAGAGGTAGAACTAGCAAAGGGCACCTCAGTGTCATGTTTTATATCGCCGCCATCTTTATCAAAACTGAATGGCGGTCACTCAAACTTTCAAAACGTAAAATCAAATAACGACTAACTAATTCATCCGATCTCTACCAAATTTGGTAACAGCATACCTTCATATAGGACTCGTGCTGTGACCAAACTACAAGGTCATCCGCATTTCCATATCAGGATGGCGGCCGTACGAATTATGCAAACTTTATAATCCATATCATGGGACCCACTAGTTCGGATTATCGAGCCGAGAATCGTTTTAACTGTTGTGGTGTTTGAAGCCATATTTTCAGTGTTGCCTTAGTAAACAAGAGTTTAGTGCTTTTCAGTCGGTCAACACGAATGTACCCAAAAGAGATGGGTTATGCCCTAATCCTGAAATAAATTACATGAGATTAATAAAACACTAGGATGACCAGTTTCGATCGTCAAGCGATCATCATCAGATCCAATACACTTAGGCTATAAAATCTATGTTTGAAATACAGGTGAAAATATTTACAATATGTACAATTATTTAGTTGCAGTATTGGTACTGCAACTGTCAGTGTATGCTAAATGCAGTATATATGTTAGGTGAAATGCTAAATGGTGATGGCTATCCGGAGATTGTACTTTAGAGAGATTATATGGTTGTAAACTATGGTTAAACTATAAAAATTTTAGGCTAACTACTTATCTGATTGTCTTCCGTACTACAGCTATTCGCAGTTTCCGTGCTCACTTGAACTCGCTGTGCGGACGACTGCGGTGGTTATCTTAACGACTGGTTTTTCCCTGCCTTCCCCCCCTGTCCCTACGTGCTGTGGGGAGTGATCGCGATGTGTTTATGTGAGGTGTTGCCAACCTAGATAAGATGTATGTTATTGAATGAGGTGGATCTACAACTATTAAAGACCGTGGATTAGTCCTCGCCACGCGTGGAGCATAACCCATTCGAACTAAGCGTTGACGGTCTTATGAGGACGTCCCGGCACCTTTAATACTGCCTCTAATATGGGCCTTGGTTTATTGCAGAAGAAAGGTACATCGTACACCTGATCCAGATAACATTTACCTATTAAAAACCCCCTAATTTCCCCCCTTTTTTTATCTAGCTTGGCTGTGTCGCTAAATTGTGTTTTGTTTCCGACAGGGTGTGTTTTTTAGTAGCGTGAAGAGGGGTGAGCTCTCCATGAACGTGTGTTCATTTAGATTGTTGGGATTGTTTCGTTTGGCTAGGTGTATCTCGATTGCTTCCTTTATGTCAAGAGCTCTGCCTTTCGATTCGTGATGGATTATTTTAAGGTCCGACTCTATGTTGGTAAAGCTATGCCCTGCGTCACACATATGTTCGCACACGGCTGAATGTGTTCCGTATCTTATCGCATTTCTATGTTCATTATAACGTGTGTCTACTCGCCTTCCACTCTGCCCGATGTAATTAGCTTGACAATCGGTGTCTTGGCACGTTATAGAATATACCCCTGACCTTGAATACGGGTCACGTTTATTTAGATTACTATTTAGGAGGTGCCTAGCGGTTGTGTTTTTCGTCGTGAAAGCTATCTTTATGCCTTGCTTTTTGAATAGGTTAGTGATTTTATATGTATTCGCATTCACATAGTTGAAACGCGCAAATTTTTTCTCATTACTGTCCGGTTTGGGAATCGTTTTATCTTTATTTTTATGTTTGGCTATAATTTGATTTATTTTGCTTGGCGAGAAGTTGTTTTCCTTTGCTATTTGCATAATAGTTCTTATTTCCTTATTATAGTTGTCTTTTGACATGGGTATGTTTAAAGCCCTGTGCACCATTGAATTGAAACCCGCTAGTTTGTGCGTACTGGGGTGATTAGACTGATTGTCGATTGCATGCGAGGTTTGTGTTGCTTTCCGGAATATGGAATATGAAAGGTCGTTGTCTTTACGTTCAATAGTTATATCGAGATAATTTATTTTCCGGTCTATTTCGGATTCCTTAGTGAATTTGATAGAATGGTGAAGGCTATTAATGGATTGGAGAATTGTTTCTTCGCTTGTTAGTTCAGTATCGTAGATGCAAATTACATCATCTACGTATCTTTTCCATATTACTATTCCCTTTGTTGAAGTCTTTTCTAAGAACGCATTTTCTAGTGCATTGATGAAGATGTCAGCGATTAACCCACTTAGTGGCGATCCCATTGCTAGGCCTTCTCTCTGTGTGTATATTTTATTGTCGAATTGAAACACGTTTTGGGTGAGAACGACCCTCAGTAATCTCACAATCTCTTCAATTTCTTTTACCGAATTGTTGGATTTTAAGTTGTTTTCGATAGTGTTGATTGCTTCAATAATCGGAATATTGGTGTACATGTTAGTTACGTCGAAGGATACTAGCCTGAAGCTAGGTTTCATTTGTAGGGTGTTCAATGCTGTTACTAGTTCTGTTGTGTTCTTTACAGAGTTGTTTTTGTCGTTGGAAAGACGGCATTTTAAGGGGGTTTTTAATAGGTAAATGTTATCTGGATCAGGTGTACGATGTACCTTTCTTCTGCAATAAACCAAGGCCCATATTAGAGGCAGTATTAAAGGTGCCGGGACGTCCTCATAAGACCGTCAACGCTTTGTTCGAATGGGTTATGCTCCACGCGTGGCGAGGACTAATCCACGGTCTTTAATAGTTGTAGATCCACCTCATTCAATAACATACATCTTATCTAGGTTGGCAACACCTCACATAAACACATCGCGATCACTCCCCACAGCACGTAGGGACAGGGGGGGAAGGCAGGGAAAAACCAGTCGTTAAGATAACCACCGCAGTCGTCCGCACAGCGAGTTCAAGTGAGCACGGAAACTGCGAATAGCTGTAGTACGGAAGACAATCAGATAAGTAGTTAGCCTAAAATTTTTATAGTTTAACCATAGTTTACAACCATATAATCTCTCTAAAGTACAATCTCCGGATAGCCATCACCATTTAGCATTTCACCTAACATATATACTGCATTTAGCATACACTGACAGTTGCAGTACCAATACTGCAACTAAATAATTGTACATATTGTAAATATTTTCACCTGTATTTCAAACATAGATTTTATAGCCTAAGTGTATTGGATCTGATGATGATCGCTTGACGATCGAAACTGGTCATCCTAGTGTTTTATTAATCTCATGTAATTTATTTCAGGATTAGGGCATAACCCATCTCTTTTGGGTACATTCGTGTTGACCGACTGAAAAGCACTAAACTCTTGTTTACTAAGGCAACACTGAAAATATGGCTTCAAACACCACAATGTTCACGGCTAGTCAGGCAAATCGTGAAGCCAAGAAATTCAAATCACTCAGGCTTAAACTCATGAATTTAGACAAGTCAATTTGGTTCAACAAAAAATGTATAGAACTAAACCTCACCCCTAAATACGTACCAATTAAAACCGTACCGAACACACCAGCCTCGATCATTTCAACTAAACAAGCCAAAGCGCTTTGGATAAAAAACGAATTAAGATTTGCATACATAAGAAAGCAAAAAATTAACCAACAATTATACGACATTCAATTGCAACTAAGTAATTTCTGGCACGCAGCCCAATGGGACAGCTTCACCGAACACCTACATGACACCATCAAAATCAGAGCAACGAGGAAGCATGAAACGCTAGAAAATAAATTAAGAAAACTAGGAGAAACACAGAACCATCAATCTAACGAACAACACACGAATAACAATGAATTCAATTTCCACAGCAGAGTAAACAACAGAACGAACGTAACCTTTTCTCAAGGTGAAATGAATATGTTAGACAAAGGTTTGAAATACAACTGCACAGACGCACACACGAACCACAATATAAAACAGTTAATCACAGATATTGAGATAGCCAGTCACAAGCTCCCAGCAGAAGACAGGGAATTAACCAAAAATCTCGCCACCAACGAAGCCAAAAAAATCCTCAAACGAGAGGGCGATAGCAATAACATTCAAAACAACAAACAAATCAAAGAAATAAAGTCGTTGAAACAAAAAATAAAAGAACATGACTTAATCATCACAAAAGCAGATAAGGGAAACACTACAGTAATTTTGAATAAAACAGAATACATTGAAAAAACAGTCGAATTCCTAAACAACAACGAAATCAAGGAATTAACAAAAGACCCCACCAACAAATTCCAAAAACAAATAAAAAGTGCGCTAAAAGAAACAGAATACATACTGACCAAAGCTGAAAAATCAAAACTAATAAACATGAACCCGAAAATACCGTCATTGAGGGGACAACCAAAAATACACAAAAAGGAATGCCCAATGAGACCAATAGTCAATTGTAGGAATGCCCCTAATTACAAAATCAGCAAAGAGTTACTAAAAATCTTAAAATGCCGTCTTTCCAACGACAAAAACAACTCTGTAAAGAACACAACAGAACTAGTAACAGCATTGAACACCCTACAAATGAAACCTAGCTTCAGGCTAGTATCCTTCGACGTAACTAACATGTACACCAATATTCCGATTATTGAAGCAATCAACACTATCGAAAACAACTTAAAATCCAACAATTCGGTAAAAGAAATTGAAGAGATTGTGAGATTACTGAGGGTCGTTCTCACCCAAAACGTGTTTCAATTCGACAATAAAATATACACACAGAGAGAAGGCCTAGCAATGGGATCGCCACTAAGTGGGTTAATCGCTGACATCTTCATCAATGCACTAGAAAATGCGTTCTTAGAAAAGACTTCAACAAAGGGAATAGTAATATGGAAAAGATACGTAGATGATGTAATTTGCATCTACGATACTGAACTAACAAGCGAAGAAACAATTCTCCAATCCATTAATAGCCTTCACCATTCTATCAAATTCACTAAGGAATCCGAAATAGACCGGAAAATAAATTATCTCGATATAACTATTGAACGTAAAGACAACGACCTTTCATATTCCATATTCCGGAAAGCAACACAAACCTCGCATGCAATCGACAATCAGTCTAATCACCCCAGTACGCACAAACTAGCGGGTTTCAATTCAATGGTGCACAGGGCTTTAAACATACCCATGTCAAAAGACAACTATAATAAGGAAATAAGAACTATTATGCAAATAGCAAAGGAAAACAACTTCTCGCCAAGCAAAATAAATCAAATTATAGCCAAACATAAAAATAAAGATAAAACGATTCCCAAACCGGACAGTAATGAGAAAAAATTTGCGCGTTTCAACTATGTGAATGCGAATACATATAAAATCACTAACCTATTCAAAAAGCAAGGCATAAAGATAGCTTTCACGACGAAAAACACAACCGCTAGGCACCTCCTAAATAGTAATCTAAATAAACGTGACCCGTATTCAAGGTCAGGGGTATATTCTATAACGTGCCAAGACACCGATTGTCAAGCTAATTACATCGGGCAGAGTGGAAGGCGAGTAGACACACGTTATAATGAACATAGAAATGCGATAAGATACGGAACACATTCAGCCGTGTGCGAACATATGTGTGACGCAGGGCATAGCTTTACCAACATAGAGTCGGACCTTAAAATAATCCATCACGAATCGAAAGGCAGAGCTCTTGACATAAAGGAAGCAATCGAGATACACCTAGCCAAACGAAACAATCCCAACAATCTAAATGAACACACGTTCATGGAGAGCTCACCCCTCTTCACGCTACTAAAAAACACACCCTGTCGGAAACAAAACACAATTTAGCGACACAGCCAAGCTAGATAAAAAAAGGGGGGAAATTAGGGGGTTTTTAATAGGTAAATGTTATCTGGATCAGGTGTACGATGTACCTTTCTTCTGCAATAAACCAAGGCCCATATTAGAGGCAGTATTAAAGGTGCCGGGACGTCCTCATAAGACCGTCAACGCTTAGTTCGAATGGGTTATGCTCCACGCGTGGCGAGGACTAATCCACGGTCTTTAATAGTTGTAGATCCACCTCATTCAATAACATACATCTTATCTAGGTTGGCAACACCTCACATAAACACATCGCGATCACTCCCCACAGCACGTAGGGACAGGGGGGGAAGGCAGGGAAAAACCAGTCGTTAAGATAACCACCGCAGTCGTCCGCACAGCGAGTTCAAGTGAGCACGGAAACTGCGAATAGCTGTAGTACGGAAGACAATCAGATAAGTAGTTAGCCTAAAATTTTTATAGTTTAACCATAGTTTACAACCATATAATCTCTCTAAAGTACAATCTCCGGATAGCCATCACCATTTAGCATTTCACCTAACATATATACTGCATTTAGCATACACTGACAGTTGCAGTACCAATACTGCAACTAAATAATTGTACATATTGTAAATATTTTCACCTGTATTTCAAACATAGATTTTATAGCCTAAGTGTATTGGATCTGATGATGATCGCTTGACGATCGAAACTGGTCATCCTAGTGTTTTATTAATCTCATGTAATTTATTTCAGGATTAGGGCATAACCCATCTCTTTTGGGTACATTCGTGTTGACCGACTGAAAAGCACTAAACTCTCGTTTTAACTGTTCTAAAGGAAGAGGCACGTTCAAAATTAAAAGTTTATTTTGTAATACTATAGTGCAGAAGTGATTTTAAAAAGCTGAGCCGTCTCAGTTACAAGGCAAGATGGCAGCGGATATCTTGTGCCTGACTTATATTTCACTAATTTGAGTATTGCATGCAATACAGCGTACTAATACCAAATAAATAAACTTTGTATGAAATGCTTTATATATAAACTAGCAGTAGTACTCGGCTTCGCTCGGTGGAATGATGATAATGTCTTAAAGTCTCCTTAGAAATATAATGGACTTAAAAATCTAGGTCATTTGCCCCCAAAGACAATGAGGGCGTAATATTTAGGTCATTTGCCCTTTTGATAAGGATGATAATAAAAACTACTGTTGAATTGACACGTCAAGCTTACAAACTACCGTAATAGAAATACATATTTCGTAATACACAGGCGAGGAAGACTTATTGTGTGCGGTGATTAAAGGTGTAATGGGCGTTACATGTAGGTAATTTGCTCTTATGATGAGGATGATAAGGGAAACTACTACCGGTATTGAATTGACACTTCAACTTATAACGAACACAATGTACTGTTATAAATTAAATATTTTAAAAATCACAGTCGAGAACGATTTAATGCGGCTGTGATTAGTGGTATGATGCGCGTAACATCTAGGTCATTGCACTTATGATGATAATAATAATAATAAGGTAATGAAAAAAAGACTACCAAACGAACATGGTGTTATTTTAAAACTGATATAGGTAATTCAGATGTCTAGCTTCGATGTCTTCCGAAGTCTCAACCTTATTTTCTGGCTTAGGCTTGTACTCGATGCGTCTAGTGGAAGAGCTTATGGCGTACTGCTCGGCAAAGAATATGGGTCCAAGCTGCACGAACCTGTGATGATCACAGATGATGCAGATGACGAAATATGCTGACATACGTTCGGGGTTCCCCGTCCTATTTAGATTGGCCGGGAATCACTCACTGTTTCGCAACGGCCGGCCCTGTGCTGGCATCAGCATAGACAGCAGATAACATGGCGGGCTCTGGAAAGTCGTCTCATGTCAACTCGCGATGAAACAGCAAGCTATTCTCACAACTGACCCCCCCCCCCCCAAGGGTCTCACAATATGTGGGACGTGGGTTGGCGACACGGGACCTCAGCTGAGTCTGGCATCGCTTCTACTTCCCGGTGCCGAGCTCCTTTCAGTTCTCTTTCCTGTCGGCCTCCATTGGTCAACACTTGTTCTATTCCGACCCCGACTGTATTGGGGTATCCGAGGGCTAGGGAGCCTTTCAATTTCTCGCCTTAATTGGCCGTTGTCTCATCTTTCCTGATACCCTCATTCTTCGAGGGGTCTGCCTTATTTTCCTTTTCATAATATCTCCTGTGTTCTGCTCAAGGCCCTCAAAGAGGCAGGGTGTGTGTAGCCCCTCCACTTTTGGTACACCCTCAAGGGCTCATGGCTGGTAAGATAGGAAGCTGGCAACCCCGAGGAATTCCTGAGCTAAATGCAGGGAATGGAGTAGTCTTGTGTAGTTCGCGAACGAACTAGTTCGGAAGAGCGGGTCCCACAGACGAACTACCGAACTAGTTCCCAGATCCCTCGCTTGTTAGTTCGTTCGATCCTTGTAAGAGCGCGAGAGCGCGGGACCGCCGTAGCTCGTCAGCTCGTCACATCACCACTCATTGCACAATCACACGCGCTTTGGTACGTTCAGTCAGTTAGTTCGGTGCAGTTGATTGGGTGTATCTATTGTTAGTTGCAAGATTGTCAAGTTATGGCGCGGTGCGGCGAATGTTGAATGTTGGCTTATAACACAGTAATAACAGCATAACACACTACAAGTGCTAACACGCTAACAGGTAATAACTACCTTATATTTGTATTGTAATACAGTGGCGGTTCATAAATTGAAGTTACTGATAGTTAACTGATTTAGATGTGGGGATAATTCACGGTTTTATTTAACTTAGTCATATGGGATTATTTGAAAATATCTCCAATTATTTAGAAAATTGGCGAACTGGATTAACATTACCATTTTAATGAACTGCTTGTTTTTTTATTTTGTTGATACATGGTGACACAACTACTTTTTTTCCTGTTTTTAACAAATGGACATTATGCCGATGATTCACAAAGAAAAGCGATGGACAAAAACTCTGAACTAAGAAATCGTATTCCTCCCATTTAGATAATGATAATGATAATAAAGATAATGTCAAAAAATCCTGTGGGCGTTCATGAATCGGATGGTGATGCGCCAATTTACGCGAAAAAAAAAATAAAGAGAATAATTAGAGTATGCTTCCACAAACACATCGTCCATATTGTTTTCTTTTAGGTACGGTATTTCACTAATGATACACAAATGACGACTTTTGGCTTTAGAAACAATAGAAAGAGAAGTCGTCCCAGAAGGAATGACATGGAACCAAATTAAAAGGATGGCCAACAACACAGTGATATGGAAGAAGTTTGTAGCTGCCCTATGTTCCTACAAGGAATAAAAGGAAATAAGGAAAGAATAAGGAATTTCACTAATGTTTCAATACTCATATTTTTGTTATAAAGAAACTGCTATAACAAGCAAAAGAGCGCGTGCTGTAGCAGTAGCAAGGCGAGCAAACGATCTGTCTTTCAGGGAACTTGTGATGGGAACTAACGAACTAGAAGAGCGACCTAGTTCGCTAAGGAGCTGCGAAAGTGCGAACTAAACTGATCGCTCCCAGCCGCGAACTACAATGCGCACCAGTGCCTGACGAGTAATGAGTGGTGACAGACTGCTATAAAAAACAAGGAGCGCGTGCGTGGCAGTAGCAAGGCGAGCGAACGATCTGTCTTCGAGATGGGAACTAACGAACTAGAAGAGCGAACTAGTTCGCTAAGGAGCTGCGAACTAAAGTGATCGCTCCCAGCCGCGAACTATTATGCGCAAGACTAGAATGGAGTGGTATGTCAGAAATTTCAAGTGGACAGTGTTACTCATCGGGTTCCAAAGGGTAAGTATGTAAAATTTGGTTCAGATCGGTGAAACAGTATAGATTTGTGCCAAAGGGCCTAAATGTAGGCAATAGATTGGTCTGTCCGAAATTTCATATCGACAGTGCTACTCGTCAGGTTCCAAAGGGTAAGTATAAACAATTTGGTTTAGATCAGTGAAACGGTGTAGATTTTCCCAAAGGGCCTAAATGCAGTGAAAGGGGTGATCTGTCAGAAATTTAAAGTGGACAGTGATACTCGTTAGTTTCCATAGAGTAAATGTACAAATTTTGGTCCAGATTGGTGAAACTATGTAGATTTGTAACATAGGGTCTAAATACAGGGAATGGAGTGCTCTGTCCGAAAGTTCAAGCAGACAGTGTTACTCGTCGGGTTCCAAAGGGTAAGTAACTTACATAATGATTGGTTGAGATGGGTGAAACGATGTAGATTTTTGCCAAAGAGCCTAAATGCAGTAAATGGAATGGTCTATCCGAAATTTCATTTAGACAGTGTTACACGTCGGGTTCCAAAGGGAAAGTATGTAAAATTTGGTTCAGATCGGTGAAACACGTTAGATTTTTGCAAAAGGGCCTAAATGCAGGGAATGAAGTGGTCTGTCCAAAGTTTTAAGTAGACAGTGTTACTCGTCGGGTTCCAAAGGGTAAGTAGGCCTATACAAATTTAGGTTCAGATCGGTGAAACGATGTAGATATGTGCCAAAGGGCCTAAATGCAGGGAATGGAGTGGTCTGTCCGAAATTTCAAGTGGACAGTGTTGCTCATGGGGTTCCAAAGGGTAAGTATACACATTTTGTTTTCGATCGGTGAACGATTTAGATTTGTGACAAAGGGCCAACATTTGGGGAATGGAGTGGTCTGTCCGAAATTTCGAGTGGACAATGTTACTCGACGAGTTCCAAAGGGTAATTATGTAAAATCTGGTTGAGATCGGTGAAACGGTGTAGGTTTGTTCCAATGGGCCAAAAAGCAGGGAATAGTTTGGTCTGTCCAAAATTTAAAGTGAACAGTGTTACTTGTCGGGTTCCAAAGGGTAAGTGTATAAAATTTGGGTCAGATCGGTGAAACGGTGTAGATTTGTGCCAAACGGCCTAAATGCAGGGGATTGAGTGGCCTCTCCGCAATTTCAAGCAGACAGTGTTAGTCGCAGTGTTCCAAAGGGTAAGTATACAAATTTTGGTTGAGATCGGTGAAACGGTGTAGATTTGGGACAAAGGGCCTAAATGCAGGGAATGGAGTGGTCTGTCCGCAATTTCAAGCAGGCAGTGTTACTCGCAGGGTACCAAAGGGTAAGTATCCGAATGTTGGTTCTGATCGGTGAAACGGAGTAGATTTGTGCCAAAGGGCCTAAATGCAGGGAAAGGGGTGACCTGTCCGAAATTTTAAGTGGACAGTGTTACTCGCAGGGTTCCAAAGGGTAAGTATACAAATTTTGGTACAGATCGGTGAAACGGTGTAGATTTGTGCCAAAGGGCCTAAATGCAGGGGATGGAGTAGCCTGTCCGCAATTTCAAGCAGACAGTGTTAGTCGCAGTGTTCCAAAGGGTATATATATACAAATTTTAGTTGAGATGGGTGAAACGGTGTAGATTTGGGCCAAAGGGCCTAAATGCAGGGAAGTAGGGGGGTGAGGCGGTTTCTGCTTCACCCATTTTATATGTACCCGACTGTACATGTTAAAATAATTAATATCTCGCGAACCCATGGTCTGATGTTGACAAATGAGGTGTCGTTGGACTCGGGCTGACGTCTTATTTCCTATGGACTATGTATTATATTTTTCAAAAAAATTTTGAATTTTTTTGTTTTCGAAAATAGGCGATAGTTTGAAAACCAAACATGATAGAACGTTATGCCATGGCTCAAACGAATAATCTGTATGAGTTTATTTTCTATAATGAAACTTTTTTATATTTTTACATTTTTTGAAAAAGGTGTAATTGTGGAAATCCTATATTTTGGAAACTAGGAACTCTACAAAAAAAATTGTTTGCGTAAATCAATTGTCCCTACCCCCTCTACCCCCAAAATAAATTTCAAGTCTCTAGGATGAAAACCTGTAGTAGTGGGATGGTGGGGGAGCTGTCTACTAACTTATTGAACCCTCCTCGTATTTGCCCCGAAGCTGATATCTCGCTAACCAATGGTCGGATTTGAACATACAGGGTGTCCTAGCACTCGTAGTGATGCCCCCTACTTTCCTATAGGCTCTTTATTTAATTAAACGACCAAAACTAAAAGGTCATGTGCTTTTAATATCTCACGAACCAATAACGCTAGAGGCGTGTTCGACAGGTCCAAGGACTCGGGGTGACGTCCTCTCTGCTATGGACCACTCGTTATAATTTTTAATAAAATTGGAAACTGGATTTTGGGGTAAACACGTGTTTTTTGTGATTTTCCGATATCTCACGAACCAATCATGCTAGAGGCGTGTACGACGGGTCCAAGAACTCGGGCTGATGTCCTCTTTGCTACGGACCACTCGTTGTAATTTAAAAAAAAAATCGAAACTCGATTTTGGGGTAAACACGTGTTTTTTGTGATTTTTGCCGATATTTCACGAACCAATAACGCTAGAGACGTGTACGAGGTGTCCAAGGACTCGGGCTAACGCCCCCTTTCAAATGTGTTAGATTTTTTTTCCAAAAAAATAATTCACAAAGGGCCTAACGCCATACATGTTGAAAAATCTTTTTCTTTTTCTTTACTTGTTTATAATGTTCATGAAGCGTGGTGGTTGAGAGAGACGATACGGCTGGGTGTGTGTGTTTCAACGAACCTGTCGCTGACCACGGTGGCTGTGTTCAATAGAACAATCGATATTTCGACGGGTCGGTGTATGACAGAGCGAGCATACGTTTTCTGATATTTTACCTTTAACGTGTAAACGGTGATGAGAACTTGGTTCTATGTTGGTCGAAGCGAGTACAGAAAACAAACTTGCCGAGGAGCAGGAGGTGAATGTCATTTGAGGTTATCGGATGGCGTTGATCTGACTTGACAACAGGTGACGCTTGAAGGTGAAATAATCTGACCATCGTGGTGGCAGGGGAGTGTGAAATGCATGCACACACATGTGTGAAACCACATGTACGCTAAACCAGTGACATCCTGTCTTGCTACGTACGTGACAAAATGCAAGTCCATGTGAAATTTGATCTTCCACAGGTGTTCGCTTGGGACGTTAGCTGTCCACGTGCGCGATAACTGTTAACAAGTTACATCCTGTTTTGCTTCGTACGTGATAAAATGCAAGTTCATGAGAAATTTGATTCGCCGTAGGTGTTCACTTTGGGCGTTAGCTGTCCACGTGACCGATAACAAAATGTTCAAAGCGTGGGAAAAAATGATTATACATGCAACGTAGCATATATAAAGGCATGTCGTTATCATTTCCACTCTCACTTGGGTGGACTACCTTTGAACACACTGCGTTGCATGAAACCCCTGGTCTTGTTTAACAGTTTTGGTGTTGGTGGAAAATACTTAACCTTGTTGTGGGGTAGGTATTTATTTATATATTTATTCATTTATACATTTATTGATTAATATATATATTTACAAGCAATTATTTATTGATTAGGTAATTAATGATTTTATTTATTTGTTTGCAGATAACCGGCATATCTTACATGTCTGAGGGAGAAGAAACCATTGCACTTTTGAGCCCACTAGAAGGGAAGAGCAACAAGTCACTGCAAGTAAAGGTGAGATGATTTTTTTAAACTAACTTGTTTCATTTTTTTGTTTTATGTTTTATTTTATGAAATGTATGTATTAACCTGAATTTAGGTATTTATAGCGGTTTATTTTATTTATTTTTAGAAACTTGCAAAGAATAGCCTTACAGCCGTAGCAGTCGCTGAAAAAAACCAGAAACGCACTAAAGCGAAACCACTGCCAAAGAGTGAACTGTTTAAAACTCAGGTAAGTCCAACTTAAAAATGCTATTCCATTTTACCACTACTGAAAACTCGTAGACAAAAAAAAATTCATTACCTGTACATGATTGGGACAATGATTGCTTTCTTGATTAATGGCTATGTTGTTGTTGTTGACTGGGAAAAGTACAAGGCCATGTTGGATTTTCTAAAAATAAAAATAATAAATTTAATTTATGGGTGGTTCCCTATGGACTCAACGAATATCCACAGGTTCGAACATGATAATGTGAACAAAATGACATGACATTCATTTTTGTTTATATATTGGTTAAAGGGAGGGTGGGGGAATGTAAATGACTGTAGCTTTATAAAAAAGAAAATAAGTACATGGGTTACTGTTAGTGCCAACATACAGTTTATTTTTAATGGTGTTTTGATATATTAATGTCAATTAACGTTAACGTTTTATTTACAAGTATTGATTGATTGATTGATTGATTGATTGAGTGATGGGTTATTTTGTTTGCTTTTAGGTGCCGTCATGTGCCATTAACGTAATGAACAGACAGTGAACAAACATGCATTATGCTTTAAAGTACTCTGTGCTCTTGTGCAATGTTAATAACTTACAATAAGAAAAAGTTTTATTATAACACATGGCGTTAGTACCAAATACAACAAGTGAGCAAGTTGGTTTACCACGTGGGTTAAATTAAAAATCAGAACATGATTGATGGTTAACATTTGAATCCTGGCCTGTAGGCTTTTTGTCGACGCATGAACTTGCAAAAGCCGGTTTTTTTTTACTTGAACCGAGAAGATGTGGTGCGCTGTGTGTTTTGTCGTATTGAACTTTCACACTGGGAAGAAGGGGATGATCCCTTTAGAGACCATTTGCGATGGTCTCCTCACTGTCCTTACATGCTTGGAAAGCAAGTGGGTAACCTACCCGTGCATTCATTTTACCGAACCACAAGGCCGTTGGCCGCTACTTACGTTGCTGAATCACAAATAAATAATAATAATAATGATGTATTACCAGCCAACGGTAGTGTCGATATATGTGGTCCATATGCCATAGACAGTGTTGAATTGGCGTGTGCTTTTGAAAAATTGAGAGTTTGCAAGACTAAAGCACTAGCACACTCAGAGTACAGCTCTGTTGAAAAACGTTTCGAATCTTATAAAAATGTTTGGCCATTAATATTAAAACACCTTACCAAACAGCTAAGTAAAGCTGGATTTTTTTTATACTGGTGAAGGGGATAAAACAATATGTTTTTATTGTGGATTTGCTTTAAAGGATTGGCAAATGACTGATGACCCTTTTGTGCAACACGCTCGTTGGTTACCAAACTGTAAATACATGGTGTTGCTTAAAGGTCAGGAATTTGTGAACACTATTCGTAAAGAAAAAGTGATTGCAGCACTAGACATAAAAGTGCCTTTAGAGTTAGAGCACGCGGAGCAAATACATAAGGCTGAAAGAAAAGATTTGTCTCACGAACAGATACAAAAGTGTGACCAACAATTATGTAAAATTTGTTATCAAGATGAACTAGGTGTTGTATTTTTACCCTGTGGACACATGATAGCCTGTGTCAAGTGTGCATTAGAACTTAATACTTGTGCTATATGCAGAAAAGTAGTATCCGCTACAGTTAGGGCATTTCTTGCATAACTAGTATAATTTATTCGTTATGCATAGTGCAAAATCCCTAATTGCACAATATTATTAAAGCTGTTTTAGAGTGTAATAGATATGCTTTTGTTTTGTTTATAGACTACTACAATGAATGTTTTGAATGCTGTGGGACAATCATGTGGCTTAGAGACAAAGAAGCTCAGCGAATTGCCAACGCATATTCCATTCCGCATTATCAAGATTCGGAAATTGAAAACAGCATATGGTGATCGTGTACTTTGTGTATGTGAAAACTTTGAGACATTTCTGCCTATACGGTTTAATGATATGTCGGAAAGTGTTTTTGATTAAGTCAATAATGCTGTGCAACCTGTACACTTAATTTATGAAGGTTTTAAAAACAATAGGTGCATGGTTCGTTTTAATTAAATAAATTTAAAAAAATGTGAAATAATAATGGAAAATATAAGTAATGACAATATACTGAAAAAGAAAGAAAATATGTGTATAGAATAGTAATGTTTTAGTGTTTAGTGTTGTCTTTAAAAATATTATGATGAAACAAAAAAAACAAGAAATGTATATAAAGTTTGTAAATAAATGCAAAATCATGTTACAATGTTGTTTTATTTTATACAAAGTTAGTATATTTAACATTGCAGAGTATACATGATTATGACATTAAATGCACACTGAATACAAGCCCTTCTCACTTTACAATAGTCTGTTATAGTTTTAAACACAAGGCTTGTTGTAGATTATTTTATAGCAATGTCCATTCAACGTTGTTTTCGAAAAGTGGGAAGCCGCAATGGTTGTATAGGCATAAAAACCTTATTGTTATTACTATTTAGTCACTTTGATCCCCTTGCATATCAAGAGCACATGACCTAGTTGTTCCACTCTTTAAAACGACAACAACAACACTACCTCTTGCATAGTTTGTGATGTTGATGGCTCTTGCGACGTGGAAGATGGATTAAAAATAACTTTTAGAACTGGGGTTAAACGTTGCTCATTAAACAATGCACTATTTTGAGTAGCAATATGGTTTTCTTGATTTTTTGTCGACGGCAACTGTGTTTCATGCAGCACACTACATTGATGATCACCGACACTTAAAACCTCACTATTTTTACTTTTTAGGTCACCACGACAATGTTTGGAACGTTGCTTTTTTAACAACGCCAAATAACAGTTCCATTTTTATTGGTTCGTTTCACAATATATTAATATCCTTTATAGTATGCGTAAGGCTTACCATACCTAGTCACTGATACTTCCATATCAACTGTCAAGCATAGACTAAGCTGTAGTAATGTCAACTTGGTAATAAGAATACTAGTTTAGTGTGAGAGCAAATATGGAGCCAAAGAGTTCAGGTAAAAGTGAAAGCAAATAAGCAAATATAAGAAACAAGAGTGGGGGGTAAAAGTGGTCGCAAAGTGGCAGACTCATTACACAATAATTTCAGCACGACGAAGCTCTTGTTCAATTTCTTTGATTTCCCAATCGTGACCGATATGCCCAGCTTGTCGTAAAGCATGCAATTGTCGAAGCCGTTGAATTAGCTTACTGGGTTTGTTCCAGTATACAAATTTAACAAGTGATTTTTTAGGTGTAAACAAAGCATTACCATTATCATGATCATTATCATCATCATCATCATCATCATTATCATCATCATGATCACCATTATCATCATGACCATCATCACTGTTACTATATAGTCCTTTTTGATTCTCTTGCAATACCACTTTATTTATAGTCTGAGTTGATTTTGATAGTGTTGAAGGTTTCTTGGACGTTGACAACTGTCCTAACATGACGTTTTGAGGACATGATAAGTCCTTTTGAACAAACACTGCACTATCTTTAGCCGCAATATCGTTTTCTTGAACTTGCTTTTTAGCATTTTGATAATTGTTTGTAAACAGTAAGCGTGGTTCGTTTCGAGCACTACATTGATGAACACTCACACTTAAAACCTTTCCATTTTTACTTTTCAGATTGCCTCGACATTTTGTTGACCTCTCTTTTGAGCATCGCCAGAATATTATTCCATTCACATTCTGGCGATTATAGTTATAGGAGTAGCCTTGATAGAGTGCACGTAGCCTACCTTTGTTGGTTGTAATAAGTTCCATAGTAGTAACTGACCTGTCAGTACGATGTTCCCACTACAGAGGTTACAACTGTTTTGCTGATGGAGTGACCTACCATAAGCTTATATATTGGCTTTTTGTGTTGGCTTTTCGTGTTGGCTTTTGTGTTGGCTTATGTGTTGGCTTTTTGTGTTGGCTTTTTGTGTTGGCTTTTCATGTTGGCTTTTCGTGTTGGCTTTTCCTGTTGGCTTTTCGTGTTGGCATTTCGTGTTGGCTTTTGTGTTGGCTTTTCGTGTTGGCTTTTTGTGTTGGCTTTTCGTGTTGGCATTTCGTGTTGGCTTTTCGTGTTGGCTTTTTTTGTATTGGCCTTTCGTGTTGGCTTTTTGTATTGGCTTTTCGTGTTGGCTTTTTGTGTTGGCTTTAGTATTGGCTTTTGTATTGGCTTATTCGACAAGTTATTTGTGTCAATGTATTTAGTGGATTTTTTCTTGGTGTTGGAAAGTAGTTGAAAGAGAGGGAATATTTAAAGACTTAACCTCAGCTCACTAACCTAACCTAACCTAACCTTTTAATTCTCAGATGTTAATTAAATTCTGTGCATAGTCGAGTTGGAACCCAAGACCTCAGGGGTAAAAAAAACAATTATTTTTGACGACTTATTTTGGTAACTTATTTTAATTGCTAACCTAACTTTACCTAACCTAACCTAACCTCAGCTCACTTTGGATAATACTAGTAAGTGTTCATATCCTCTGCTAGGTAGCATGCTAGTAGTACCGGTAGTGCTCATATTTACCGCTTGGTAGCGGAAACATACTTTGCATGTTGCATGTGACACTTGTGAAGTTTAACCACATGCAAGACGTGCTTGTATAAGTTCTCTATTTAAACTCAATATACAATTAACCACTAAATGTTCAGAACTAACATGTATAGCCATGTTTAGGGTATATAGGAGACCCTTAGCAAGAATGGCTGTCTAACCCACGAGTGTACAGCCTTGTCATACGCAGTAAGCACCTGTTGGCAGAAAACAACAACAACAACAATTTGAGAAAGCCAACAACATATCCATTAATGTATTTAAAGGAAACAGTTTTTTGTTGGCTTTCTCAAATTGTTGTTGTTGTTGTTTTCTGCCAACAGGTGCTTACTGCGTATGACAAGGCTGTACACTCGTGGGTTAGACAGCCTTTCTTGCTAAGGGTCTCCTATATACCCTTAACATGGCTATACATGTTAGTTCTGAACATTTAGTGGTTAATTGTATATTGAGTTTAAATAGAGAACTTATACAAGCACGTCTTGCATGTGGTTAAACTTCACAAGTGTCACATGCAACATGCAAAGTATGTTTCCGCTACCTAGCGGTAAATATGAGCACTACCTGTACTACTAGCATGCTACCTAGCAGAGGATATGAACACTTACTAGTAATATCCAAAGTGAGCTGAGGTTAGGTTAGGTTAGGTAAAGTTAGGTTAGCCATTAAAATAAGTTACCAAAATAAGTCGTCAAAAATAATTGTTTTTTACCCCTGAGGTCTTGGGTTCCAACTCGACTATGCACAGAATTTAATTAACATCTGAGAGTTGAAAGGTTAGGTTAGGTTAGGTTAGGTTAGTGAGCTGAGGTTAAGTCTTTAAATATTCCCTCTTTTTCAACTACTTTCCAACACCACGAAAAAAATCCACTAAATACATTGACACAAATAACTTGTCAAATAAGCCAATACAAAAGCCAATACTAAAGCCAACACAAAAAGCCAACACGAAAAGCCAATACAAAAAGCCAACACGAAAGGCCAATACAAAAAAAGCCAACACGAAAAGCCAACACGAAATGCCAACACGAAAAGCCAACACAAAAAGCCAACACGAAAAGCCAACACAAAAGCCAACACGAAAAGCCAACACAAAAAGCCAACACGAAAAGCCAACACGAAAAGCGAACATGTAAAGCCAACACAAAAAGCCAACACATAAGCCAACACAAAAGCCAACACAAAAGCCAACACAAAAAGCCAACACAAAAAGTCAACACAAAAAGCCAACACAAAAAGCCAATATATAAGCTTATGGTAGGTCACTCCATCAGCAAAACAGTTGTAACCTTTGTAGTGTGAACATCGTACTGACAGGTCAGTTACTACTATGGAACGTATTACAACCAACAAAGGTAGGCTACGTGCACTCTATCAAGGCTACTCCTATAACTATAATCGCCAGAATGTGAATGGAATAATATTCTGGCGATGCTCAAAAGAGAGGTCAACAAAATGTCGAGGCAATCTGAAAAGTAAAAATGGAAAGGTTTTAAGTGTGAGTGTTCATCAATGTAGTGCTCGAAACGAACCACGCTTACTGTTTACAAACAATTACCAAAATGCTAAAAAGCAAGTTCAAGAAAACGATATTGCGGCTAAAGATAGTGCAGTGTTTGTTCAAAAGGACTTACCATGTCCTCAAAACGTCATGTTAGGACAGTTGTCAACGTCCAAGAAACCTTCAACACTATCAAAATCAACTCAGACTATAAATAAAGTGGTATTGCAAGAGGATCAAAAAGGACTATATAGTAACAGTGATGATGGTCATGATGATAATGGTGATCATGATGATGATAATGATGATGATGATAATGATCATGATAAGGGTAATGCTTTGTTTACACCTAAAAAATCATTTGTTAAATTTGTATACTGGAACAAACCCAGTAAGCTAATTCAACGGCTTCGACAATTGCATGCTTTACGACAAGCTGGGCATATCGGTCACGATTGGGAAATCAAAGAAATTGAACAAGAGCTTCGTCGTGCTGAAATTATTGTGTAATGAGTCTGCCACTTTGCGACCACTTTTACCCCCCACTCTTGTTTCTTATATTTGCTTATTTGCTTTCACTTTTACCTGAACTCTTTGGCTCCATATTTGCTCTCACACTAAACTAGTATTCTTATTACCAAGTTGACTTTACTACAGCTTAGTCTATGCTTGACAGTTGATATGGAAGTATCAGTGACTAGGTATGGTAAGCCTTACGCATACTATAAAGGATATTAATATATTGTGAAACGAACCAATAAAAATGGAACTGTTATTTGGCGTTGTTCAAAGCAACGTTCCAAACATTGTCGTGGTGACCTAAAAAGTAAAAATAGTGAGGTTTTAAGTGTCGGTGATCATCAATGTAGTGTGCTGCATGAAACACAGTTGCCGTCGACAAAAAATCAAGAAAACCATATTGCTACTCAAAATAGTGCATTGTTTAATGAGCAACGTTTAACCCCAGTTCGAAAAGTTATTTTTAATCCATCTTCCACGTCGCAAGAGCCATCAACATCACAAACTATGCAAGAGGTAGTGTTGTTGTTGTCGTTTTAAAGAGTGGAACAACTAGGTCATGTGCTCTTGATATGCAAGGGGATCAAAGTGACTAAATAGTAATAACAATAAGGTTTTTATGCCTATACAACCATTGCGGCTTCCCACTTTTCGAAAACAACGTTGAATGGACATTGCTATAAAATAATCTACAACAAGCCTTGTGTTTAAAACTATAACAGACTATTGTAAAGTGAGAAAGGCTTGTATTCAGTGTGCATTTATTGTCATAATCATGTATACTCTGCAATGTTAAATATACTAACTTTGTATAAAATAAAACAACATTGTAACATGATTTTGCATTTATTTACAAACTTTATATACATTTCTTGTTTTTTTTGTTTCATCATAATATTTTTAAAGACAACACTAAACACTAAAACATTACTATTCTATACACATATTTTCTTTCTTTTTCAGTATATTGTCATTACTTATATTTTCCATTATTATTTCACATTTTTTTAAATTTATTTAATTAAAACGAACCATGCACCTATTGTTTTTAAAACCTTCATAAATTAAGTGTACAGGTTGCACAGCATTATTGACTTAATCAAAAACACTTTCCGACATATCATTAAACCGTATAGGCAGAAATGTCTCAAAGTTTTCACATACACAAAGTACACGATCACCATATGCTGTTTTCAATTTCCGAATCTTGATAATGCGGAATGGAATATGCGTTGGCAATTCGCTGAGCTTCTTTGTCTCTAAGCCACATGATTGTCCCACAGCATTCAAAACATTCATTGTAGTAGTCTATAAACAAAACAAAAGCATATCTATTACACTCTAAAACAGCTTTAATAATATTGTGCAATTAGGGATTTTGCACTATGCATGGCGAATAAATTATACTAGTTATGCAAGAAATGCCCTAACTGTAGCGGATACTACTTTTCTGCATATAGCACAAGTATTAAGTTCTAATGCACACTTGACACAGGCTATCATGTGTCCACAGGGTAAAAATACAACACCTAGTTCATCTTGATAACAAATTTTACATAATTGTTGGTCACACTTTTGTATCTGTTCGTGAGACAAGTCTTTTCTTTCAGCCTTATGTATTTGCCCCGCGTGCTCTAACTCTAAAGGCACTTTTATGTCTTGTGCTGCAATCACTTTTTCTTTACGAATAGTGTTCACAAATTCCTGACCTTTAAGCAACACCATGTATTTACAGTTTGGTAACCAACGAGCGTGTTGCACAAAAGGGTCATCAGTCATTTGCCAATCCTTTAAAGCAAATCCACAATAAAACATATTGTTTTATCCCCTTCACCAGTATAAAAAAATCCAGCTTCACTTAGCTGTTTGGTAAGGTGTTTTAATATTAATGGCCAAACATTTTTATAAGATTCGAAACGTTTTTCAGCAGAGCTGTACTCTGAGTGTGCTAGTGCTTTAGTCTTGCAAACTCCCAATTTTTCAAAAGCACACGCCAATTCAACACTGTCTATGGCATATGGACCACATATATCGACACTACCGTTGGCTGGTAATACATCATTATTATTATTATTTATTTGTGATTCAGCAACGTAAGTAGCGGCCAACGGCCTTGTGGTTCGGTAAAATGAATGCACGGGTAGGTTACCCACTTGCTTTCCAAGCATGTAAGGACAGTGAGGAGACCATCGCAAATGGTCTCAAAAGGGATCATCCCCTTCTTCCCAGTGTGAAAGTTCAATACGACAAAACACACAGCGCACCACATCTTCTCGGTTCAAGTAAAAAAAACCGGCTTTTGCAAGTTCATGCGTCGACAAAAAGCCTACAGGCCAGGATTCAAATGTTAACCATCGATCATGTTCTGATTTTAAATTTAACCCACGTGGTAAACCAACTTGCTCACTTGTTGTATTTGGTACTAACGCCATGTGTTATAATAAAACTTTTTCTTATTGTAAGTTATTAACATTGCACAAGAGCACAGAGTACTTTAAAGCATAATGCATGTTTGTTCACTGTCTGTTCTTTACGTTAATGGCACATGACGACACCTAAAAGCAAACAAAATAACCCATCACTCAATCAATCAATCAATCAATCAATACTTGTAAATAAAACGTTAACGTTAATTGACATTAATATATCAAAACACCATTAAAAATAAACTGTATGTTGGCACTAACAGTAACCCATGTACTTATTTTCTTTTTTATAAAGCTACAGTCATTTACATTCCCCCACCCTCCCTTTAACCAATATATAAACACAAATGAATGTCATGTCATTTTGTTCACATTATCATGTTCGAACCTGTGGATATTCGTTGAGTCCATAGGGAACCACCCATAAATTAAATTTATTATTTTTATTTTTAGAAAATCCAACATGGCCTTGTACTTTCCCAGTCAACAACAACAACATAGCCATTAATCAAGAAAGCAATCATTGTCCCAGTCATGTACTGGTAATGAATTTTTTTTGTCTACGAGTTTTCAGTAGTGGTAAAATGGAATAGCATTTTTAAGTTGGACTTACCTGAGTTTTAAACAGTTCACTCTTTGGCAGTGGTTTCGCTTTAGTGCGTTTCTGTTTTTTTTCAGCGACTGCTACGGCGGTAAGGCTATTCTTTCCAAGTTTCTAAAAATAAATAAAATAAACCGCTATAAATACCTAAATTCAGGTTAATACATACATTTCATAAAATAAAACATAAAACAAAAAAATGAAACAAGTTAGTTTAAAAAAATCATCTCACCTTTACTGGCAGTGACTTGTTGCTCTTCCCTTCTAGTGGGCTCAAAAGTGCAATGGTTTCTTCTCCCTCAGACATGTAAGGTATGCCGGTTATCTGCAAACAAATAAATAAAATCAATAATTACCTAATCAATAAATAATTGCTTGTAAATATATATATTAATCAATAAATGTATAAATGAATAAATATATAAATAAATACCTACCCCACAACAAGGTTAAGTATTTTCCACCAACACCAAAACTGTTAAACAAGACCAGGGGTTTCATGCAACGCAGTGTGTTCAAAGGTAGTCCACCCAAGTGAGAGTGGAAATGATAACGACATGTCTTTATATATGCTACGTTGCATGTATAATCATTTTTTCCCACGCTTTGAACATTTTGTTATCGGTCACGTGGACAGCTAACGCCCAATGTGAACACCTGCGGCGAATCAAATTTCACATGAACTTGCATTTTGTCACGTACGAAGCAAAACAGGATGTAACTTGTTAACAGTTATCGCGCACGTGGACAGCTAACGTCCCAAGCGAACACCTGTGGAAGATCAAATTTCACATGGACTTGCATTTTGTCACGTACGAAGCAAGACAGGATGTCACTGGTTTAGCGTACATGTGGTTTCACACATGTGTGTGCATGCATTTCACACTCCCCTGCCACCACGATGGTCAGATTATTTCACCTTCAAGCGTCACCTGTTGTCAAGTCCGATCAACGCCATCCGATAACCTCAAATGACATTCACCTCCTGCTCCTCGGCAAGTTTGTTTTCTGTACTCGCTTCGACCAACATAGAACCAAGTTCTCATCACCGTTTACACGTTAAAGGTAAAATATCAGAAAACGTATGCTCGCTCTGTCATACACCGACCCGTCGAAATATCGATTGTTCTATTGAACACAGCCACCGTGGTCAGCGACAGGTTCGTTGAAACACACACACCCAGCCGTATCGTCTCTCTCAACCACCACGCTTCATGAACATTATAAACAAGTAAAGAAAAAGAAAAAGATTTTTTAACATGTATGGCGTTAGGCCCTTTGTGAATTATTTTTTTGAAAAAAAAATCTAACACATTTGAAAGGGGGCGTTAGCCCGAGTCCTTGGACACCTCGTACACGTCTCTAGCGTTATTGGTTCGTGAAATATCGGCAAAAATCACAAAAAACACGTGTTTACCCCAAAATCGAGTTTCGAATTTTTTTTTAAATTACAACGAGTGGTCCGTAGCAAAGAGGACATCAGCCCGAGTTCTTGGACCCGTCGTACACGCCTCTAGCATGATTGGTTCGTGAGATATCGGAAAATCACAAAAAACACGTGTTTACCCCAAAATCCAGTTTCCAATTTTATTAAAAATTATAACGAGTGGTCCATAGCAGAGAGGACGTCACCCCGAGTCCTTGGACCTGTCGAACACGCCTCTAGCGTTATTGGTTCGTGAGATATTAAAAGCACATGACCTTTTAGTTTTGGTCGTTTAATTAAATAAAGAGCCTATAGGAAAGTAGGGGGCATCACTACGAGTGCTAGGACACCCTGTATGTTCAAATCCGACCATTGGTTAGCGAGATATCAGCTTCGGGGCAAATACGAGGAGGGTTCAATAAGTTAGTAGACAGCTCCCCCACCATCCCACTACTACAGGTTTTCATCCTAGAGACTTGAAATTTATTTTGGGGGTAGAGGGGGTAGGGACCATTGATTTACGTCAAACAATTTTTTTTGTAGAGTTCCTAGTTTCCAAAATATAGGATTTCCAAAATTACACCTTTTCCAAAAAATGTAAAAAAATAAAAAAGTTTCATTATAGAAAATAAACGTCATAAAGATTATTCTTTTGAGCCATGGCATAACGTTCTATCATGTTTGGTTTTCAAACTATCGCCTATTTTCGAAAACAAAAAAAATCAATTTTTTTTGAAAAATATAATACATAGTCCATAGGAAATAAGACGTCAGCCCGAGTCCAACGACACCTCATTTGTCAACATCAGACCGTGGGTTCGCGAGATATTAATTATTTTAACATGTACAGTCGGGTACATATAAAATGGGTGAAGCAGAAACCGCCTCACCCCCCTACTCAGGGAATGGAGTGGTCTATCCGCAATTTCAAGCAGACAGTGTTACTCGCAGGGTACCAAAGGGTAGGAATACCAATTTTGGTTCTGATCGGTGAAACGGTGTAGATTTCGACCAATGGGCCTAAATGCAGGGAATGGGGTGGTCTGTCCGAAATTTTAAGTGGACAGTGTTTCTTGCAGGGTTCCAAAGGGTAAGTATACAAATTTTGGTTGAGATCGGTGAAACGGTGTAGATTTGTGCAAAAGGGCCTAAATGCAGGGAATGGGGTGGTCTCTCCGAAATTTAAAGTTGACAGGGTTACCCGCAGGGTTCCAAAGGGTAAGTATACACATTTTTTGTTCAGATCGGTGGAACGGTGTAGAGTTGTATACATAACAGACAAACAGACAAACAGACTGACAAACTTTGTGCTTCATATGTATAGATAGATATTGTACTCCACTTATGTAATCGTTTAGTCTAAATCATTATTGGCTTACACGTTCTATGTAACTCATTTGATATCGGACAATGTCCGTTGGCACGTTTGGCTCCGTGGTAAAGCGTTGGTCCATCAGTCTTATGGCTTTGGTTCAAACCCCGTCAGAGTTAGGTTTTTTGTTTGAAATTTTTTATATTTATTGTTTTGTAATGACTCGGACGTTTTAAAATAAAGCGTTATATTGTGCATATTACGATGGAAAATATATATTTAATTAAAACAAAATTCGCCAGCAGATTTGGACGAGACATCTAGCAACAAAAAAGTGAATTACCATGGCCAACTGGCGGCGAACTGCACGCCGGCCTACAGATTAACTTACTGTTTTTATTGAAAAGTTTATTTTTATGGCCGCTAGAATGCACTCGCCCTGTTAGGATTATCTTCTTCGATACTTCTCCACTAGATGTCACGACTGGTCTACGTGGGACTCCATTGATTAGTATACCATTGGCATTCTATGCGCATCGAATTTGAAGAATGACAAGATGGTACTACGATACATTTTTATTTTAAAGGGTTTGTAACAGCCTATTGTGCGTTATTTGAAAATGTTATTTGAAGTAAAGAACAAAACGATTTCACATAGTACCTGAACTATAGCCGTTGGTGCTAGTTCAGGTTATTAATTAATACTTTTATTGCAGCCAAATGGCAATCGAAAATATCCACATAGTTGGTATACACACGTCTCTGTAGGATCATGGAAAGATTTGTTAATTCAATTAGGGTTGTGAAAGCCATGCACTGCCAGACGTGTAAAGACATGCCTCAACCCAAAGTTGGATGTTGCCCACGTCAGGTTTATTATGTAATAATAATAATAATAATAATAACGTTATTGGTTTTACGTCCCTTTTAACTACTGTTGCATTTAGAGACGCCGGGGTGCCGGAATTATTCCCCGAAGGGGATCTTTAACGTGCCAGTTAATCTACTGACACGGTTCCCTCGCATTTGTGCACCCACAAATGCCAGCTGACTGCGCCAGGATACGAACCTGCGAACTAGGGCCCAGCAAGCGAGAACGTTACCGCTGAGCCCGCAGCCAGTCCGGTTGATTATGTCTCCAGATCCATAACATTCTTGAGATTCTTATCTTTCTTTCTTTCTTTCTTTCTTTCTTTCTTTCTTCAACGATGGTAGGAGTTTTTTTTCCGAGGTTGTGGTGTTTGGTAGAGGTAAATAGTTTCTAAGGTCTTCAACCAAGAAATGATTCTATTATACTCTTTGATAAAAACAACGAGTTATAACTATACTCATACATTTAGGAGAAAGTAGGCTGTATGTTCTTTACTGAACATCTTGTTTCATCTTTTATGGCTTTAGAGACGCCGGGTTGCCGAAAATTTTCCTAAATATAATAATAATAATAATAATAATAGTAATACAGAAACAATATGTTAATAGTTTTTTTTACCTTCACGTTTATAATCGGTAATGTCTTATATTTTCGATAATTATTGTCCTTTCAAAATGAAAAGCATTTTCATGGTAATTTACACAAGTTGATGATGGTAAATTGTTTTATTATTGAACTCACATCAGTTTCCGCATTTTCCCAGGTATACACCTTCATTAACTTGTATAATCTTCCTTCAAACTACCTCATACAGTAAATAGTACAACTTCTCGTAGCAAATTAATATATTGGAATGAGATGCTGTGATTCTAATCTTCTTAAGACTACAACCCCTCATTTTATCATATTCCTTTATGTTCTATCTCCTTTGATCTTACAAGTTTCCAGTGTCATCGAAGTAATTGTTTAGCAGTTAGATGCATTATCTCAGATTTGTAGGTCTTAAACAGTCAGTTTTCCTTTATATAGCGTACTTTATTAAACGTCATGTATTAATATCAACATATTTTTGTAATGAGGCCATTTCATGACTCTACGAGTAGAATTAGAACTCCTACCTTTGATCCGTCCCAGTATTCTTTGACCTAATATTGTTTGTCGGAATCTCACTTCCATACCCTGCTTGCGTTTCTTTAATTAGTGATATCCATTGAAGAGGTTTGTAGGCTACATATTCTCTCGCCACTGGGATCAGTCTAATTGCTGTTACCCACTTTCTTTAGAATCTAGGGATGGAGTATGGAGATTATGGCGTTACACCCGTGGTACATAATCCCTCATTCCTTTGTTTTTGATTTTGAGATGTTTTTAATTCTTAACTTTGAAAATAATTTAAACCTGAGTTGATTATTACTTAAATTAGAACTTCAAGAGCTCCACTTCAAAGTGAGGTACATAGTACTTGACTCTCAATATACATGCCATTTTTGTCTGTCTGTTTATAAGTTCTTCCGGGATTGGCGCCTAAACTACTTACCAATCTTAATACAATTTCCAGAGATAACAAGGATGGGCTAGGTTTTCTCCCCAAATCCATCAGAATGTCGAGGATGCGGGGAGATTTGTACTTCGAGTAAGCTTGTAATTTAACGTGTGGGCATCGCATTTTACTTCGAAAATCTCACATGTATTGACCGGGAATTGAACCCAGTCCATGTTGGTGAGAGTCAAACAGCTGCACCGCTGCATCACCACTATATCTTGTAAACTTCAATGCCAGTCATAAAAATTATTATGAACTAGCAGAAGAACCCGTTCTTCGAACGGTGTTCGTTGTTAACACCAGACATTATCAATTGAGCTACTGTTGCAATGATTAGCGGTTTGTCATTCCTTCAAGTTTATCAGAACGAAGTTACTTTTATGGGAATATCACACACACACTTAATTTAAGGCCCTTAAAATGTTGTTTTCGGAGACACTTTATAGATTCCCGAATTTTGTGTCTCACATTGAGAAGCGCAACATATGCTTTGGTTGTCCTTCTAGGATAATTATTATATTTCGCCTTTTTTAGCATGTATTGAGAAGTTTTTCTCTATATCCATCCTTCTATTGTATGAAAAGTACAGTGAAGAGTTTTATAAATGATTGGTGTATTGACTCTCATGGTTACCATACCTAATTTTACGATGCACCAAGCATCCGAACACGAGGTATAGGCGTACATAAAGATACACAGAAAGACAGACAAACAATTCTATTGTCTACAACATATTACCCAGATATCCAAATATGGGTATATCTACCTCACAATATCAAACAAAATCATCCTTACGATGAACCCGTATGTCGACCAAAAAAAAAGGTAAAATGTGCTCTCAGACTAAATTCACCTAACGTGTACTTCCTGACGTGAAATAGAATTGAAAGCCTTGTAGACGAAACGCAATACACGTCACATAAAAACTGACCCTCTACGTTGTGCTAGGTGCCCATACACAGGAAGACCCCTTCCGTAAATTATAAAGGCTTGTGGTGCATGAAAATTCAGGTTCTTTAGCCTCAAATCGCCCAAATTCCTAAAAGCCGCAAAAAATGCTGATTCAATTCAGGAATTTTTGAAAATAATGTTGCTGTTTGGAGATATAATAGACCTTCTGTACTATATGTCGAATGTGAAAATTGCATGAAAAAGTTCTAGGTTACCCCTTGACCCCCTTAATTGCATTGATGAATTATACAGTCTACGTTAGTTCCGTGATAACCTCATAGCCATTTGCAAACTTTCACAGAAATGTAATAAATGGAGTGACATTGCTTCTTACAGAAATAGAAGGAAAGTTGTATGCCACCCCTTGAGATAATGTTCTCGTGGTAACCGATTTGCATTCCATCATTAGTTTGTTAAATTAAATTAAATTAGTTTTCTGGGAATATTTCAGGAACTGTTGGATTTAGAGCCTTATAATGTAGTTTTCGAGGACCCTTTAGGGCCCCCGAGTTTTGTTTCTGGCACCGAGGGGATTTGTCTCGTCGTTGTACGCCATAATATAATACTAATAATAATATAATATAGGGAGAAATTATAACACCTATTTTTTATTATTTTTTATTCAGCCAATGACCATGTACTTTTCTTTTCAGGACGGGTCAGGGAAGGGATATTATCAGAGAAAGAAGCATTCACATCACGCATGAGCAAAATGGAAATGGCCTATCATTTAACTAAGGACATCTATAAGAAAAGGTCAATATCCTTCAACGCAAAACTAAAACATTACTGCAGTGTCATCCGTCCGGAGGTCTTGCATGCTTCTGAATGCCTCACGATGAACAAAAAAGGCTTGGTCGAGAAACTGGAGGCCAAAGAAAGGAAAATTTTGAGAAAGATATTGGGTTCCATCAAAGACAATGGGGAATACAGAAGACGGCATAACCATGAACTATATACTCATGTGGGGAAGATAAGTAACGTCATCCGGAAGAGAAGGATACCATTTTTTGGGCATGTGAAACGAATGAGCCCAGAGAGACTGACCAACCGCAACATAACTTACTTTCAGGAGAGGAAAACAAAATGGGCCTGGTTCATAGAACTGGATAAAAATCCGAAAGAAGTGGGGATTACACCAACAGACATTCAGGAGCGCGCCCCACTCAAAAGGAAACTTCAAGCTTGCGAAGGTTTCCAAGAATAACCGAAGCTGAAAACGGGAAAGATTTGGACCCAGGAACGGAAGGAAGTCCACCAAGAACGAATGCGGGCGTACCGGGCAAACATCAAAGCCAGTAGGAGATAGTTGGAATGACGCGATCCATAGATGGCCTATACGAAATGAATGAATGAATAATATGGGGGTAGGAATATAATAGACCTGCCGTACCACACCCGCAGGTGTAAATCGCGTGAAAAAATTCTAGAGTACCCCTTGATCCCCTTAAGCGCATTATACGTATTGATGAATTTTACGGCTTAAATTGGTTCTGTGATAACCTTCTAGCCGTTTGCTAACTTTCACACTAATGTAATTAATGGAATTGCATTGCGTCTTACAGCAATCGATGGACCTCTGAGAATCTGTTGCCATGGTTACTGGCTTGTATTCGTTCATTAGTTTATCAAATGAAATTAGTTTTCTGGGAATATCTCAAAAACGGTTGGTCTTAGGGCCTTAAAATGTGGTTTTCGGGGACCCGAGTTTTGTCTCTCACACTGAGGGGCTGAAAATGAGCTTTGTCTCGTCCTTCTACTCCTATTTCAGCGTGTATTTTATGGGGGTAGGCCCCCATTTATGAGAGGTAAGGCGAATAGTTACATCAATGATAACTGTCGTGCCTCTGATGGATATCTGTACCAAATGTTACACCCAGCCGTTCTCGAGTTATAAGGGAACAAAGTTGTCCACAGAAAAACAAACAAACAAACAAACAGACAGACAGACAGACAAAAAATTATTTTCGCGCGCATCCATCATAAAACAGTCTGAAACGCGTAAACAACTCAAATTTCCGTAGAAATTCAGAGAAAAACAGACAAACGTTCATTTATATATAGAGAGATGTACTGCACCGCTCGGTGTTGACCGTGTTTTATTGCACAAATTTAGGTTTTACTCGCTGACCGTTGGAGATATACGAAAAGTGATAAGGACCTTTCGGATAGAAAATTAAATGTTAAAGCTCGTGTTTGCCATCAAAAGTTTGCTATTTCTTAGCGTTCTCTTTTTATTTGAAATAGAAATATGAAATTTTGAAACTAAAGGGTGTAGTGACGTCACAAATGTCGGTTTTACTCGCTAACCTTTGGAGATACACGAAAAGTGATAAAGACCTTTCGGATAGAAAATTAAATTTCGAAGCTCGTATTTGTCATCAAAAGTTTTCTATTTCCTACCGTTCTCTTTTTATTTGATATGGAAATATGAAATTTTGAAACCAAAGGGTGTAGTGACGTCACTAAAATGGTCGCCATTTTTTAACAGTACAAAATTTCGAAATCAAAAGAACCCTATATGTAAACCTGGTAAATCAGCTACATCCATGCAAAATTTCATTTAAATCGGACCAGTGGTTCTTGCGTTATTGAGTAACACACAGACAGACAGACAGACACACACCATCTCATTTTTATATATTAGTATGATATTGAGGTTTGGGATACACCTGGCATTACGTTGTAATGGCAAATCGAATGACATTTTCAACGCGGTCAAGGTCCCATTCCTGGGAGAATAATGTAATTATGTCTGCCAGAAAACAGAACAGTTGTTCAGCGGCTTGGATATCGTGCTAAATTATCCCTGTGCACTTGGGTGTGTTCAGGATTTTTCAAACAACCTGATATGTGATTAGTATGAGTATTAGGAAGGAGGTAGACAAACCAACGCATCATTTGCCAGGAGTAAAATTGGGAAACCATGAAGGACCATATTTTCACAACGGCTGAGGTGGGATGCTTTATGATGCTGAGTGCACCCCGTTCCATCTCTCAGACCAGAATAATATATATTTTGTAAATGGGAATCGAACCCGGACCCCTGGGATGACAGCCAAGAATGCAAGCTGCTATATCACGAGGTGAAAACTGGACCAATAGACCGAGGACGGGAAGGAGTGGATGAACTGTCACTGACCAAGAAGGTAGGGGACGATTCAATTCTGAAATTCTCTCATTGCACTGAATGCGGGCAGTTTGGGTAAAAAGCTGACACGGGGAATGACAGCTTGAAACGCTGAATGTCCAGGCAAATAGTAGTGGCTTGGAACCCGACAAAAACCTTTAACTCTACTGTTTTATGCACCTGCTGACAAGTATATTGTACTGTACCGTAATTGAACACCACTTTGTACGATAGGAAAATAAAGCTGGCCCATAGCCATCCTTTACATTATTTGTTTACTGTTTTATCATTTTAAATGATCTTGTCGACTTCGTCGTTACGCTGAGGTCTGGCGTTACGTTACGGCGACGGGACGAAATGTACCGAGAATGCACTGAGGTGTGTGACGTCATAGTACCGCTTGAGCTGCCTCCTTTCCCCGCGCGCTCCGGTGAGCCTGACGTCATCCAGCCAGCTACCTCCTTTGACCTTGGTTTGCACTTGCTAATGGAGTTTGAGTTCACGCAGTTCGCTGCATGATCATGAGGCTTTCACCCAGCATTTTTCAGCATTTGTAGCATTTAAAATGATGTAAAGTCTAGTCTTTCAGACTATCACTCTTTTTCTTCTTCATAAGGCATGTTCACAAAATGCGGATTTATATACTAACATTATATCACAGTGTTACATTAATATTGGGTTACAATATAGAATTACATTACTGTCATAACAGTAGCATTGGATTGCATTCCAATAGCAAATTATGCACAATATGTATTGAAACAGAAAGTAAATTATATTAAAGAAGTCACAAATTGGTTTATACTCATGCAGACATCTAAATTACATATCTAGTCAATTGAATTTTAGTCACTGGTAGGAGCATGGGACGGCTCAAATGATCAATCTCTTATTGAAGCTTTCTGGGTGAAGCAATTCTCTATATTTATAACGGTAGCCTACAACTTGGTGAAGGTGTACATTTGCCACCGATTGATTACTATTTTTAGCCTATTTTCAATTTTGAAAAAATAGGCTTATGCGATCACCTTTTGTCCGTGTGTGTGTGTGTGTGTGTGTGTGTGTGTGTGTGTGTGAGGTGTGTGTGTGTGTGAAGTGTGTGTGTGTGTCCCTAATAAAATCTAAACGGCTGGAGCGATTTCAATGAAACTCGGTAAGTTCATAGCGCTATTCCCGGCAACCTCGACCGTGCCATTCAAATTTTGTTACGTCTCACCAATCCAACATGGCGGCTGTGCGAAATATTTCACTAGCATTCAATATCTCCGAAACTATTACAGATATCTCCCTGAAATTGTGTACTGTGATAAAGGGTACTACTAGAAGTTCACCTATGAGACTTTCAAGAACCTGGTGACTACAAAACCAACATGGCGGCCAAGCGAATTTGAGACTTTTAAATAGACTTTTCTCGCGATTTAACTATCCAAACGTAATGAAACTTGGTACAGCAATTGTTTATACACATTGTAATGCATTGAAGTCTAATTTAGTTCAATTGTTTCCATAACCTCAAAATGGCGGCTGTGCGAAATATTTCACTGACATTCTATATCTCCGAAACTATTACAGATATCTCCCTGCAATTTTGTACGGTGATAAAGGGTACTGATACAAGTTTACCTATGTATATTTCATAAACCTGTAAAGTACAAAACGAACATGGCGACCAAGCGAATTTGAAATATTTTAATAGACTTCTCTCGTGATTTAACTCTCTGAGCGCCGTGAAATGTGGTACAGTGAATGATTTTGCAGTTTGTAATGCACTGCCATCTAACTTAATTCAATTGTTTACATAACCTCAAGATGGCGGCTGTGCGAAATTTTAAAATCTCGTTTTTACTTCTTGTGTTCTAATCATGCGATTGAAGTTTGAATACCACACGTACACAATAATCTTAATGTAATAGTACAAAAATAAAAATCCAACCTGGCGACCATCTGAAATATTTAGACGGTTCTTAATATCAACGAATCTGTTACAGCTATTAAACTGAAATTTTGTATGATGATAGAGGCAATTAACATGAGCAGTATATATGAAAATAGGCTGTATAGTTCTTCACGGAACTACTTGTTTATTATCTAGTGTTCTTCTTGCAAACAATGAGCAAGTTGTCGCGAGAACAAAAAGTAGCCTTCCTAGTACAACATTTCGTTAGTCACTTCAACGCCTAGGTTCTTCAAAATCAGGCGCGGATTTAGAGTTTGACTGGGGGGGGGGGGGGGGGTTAAAGAATCGAAATTGTTAATGACAAGTAGTTTCGTGAAGAACTATACAGCCTATTTTCATATATCCTACTCATGTTAATTGCCTCTATCAACATACAAAATTTCAGATGTTTTTGATAGATTCGTAGATATTGAGAACCGTCTAAATATTTCACGTGGTCTCCAGGTTGGACTATTATTTATTTATGTACTATTATATTAAGATTATTGTGTACGTGTAGTATTCTGGCTTCAATCGCATGATTGGGACACAAGAAGTAAAACCGAGATTTTAAAATTTCGCACAGCTGCCATCTTGTGGTTATGAAAACAATTGAAATAAATTAGATGCCAGTGGATTATCATTTGTATAAGCATTTCACGTGCAGAATTTCGCTGCACTCGGATGGTTAAATCGCGAGAAACGTCCATTTAAATATTTCTACTTCGCTTCGCCTCCATGTTGGATTTGTACTCACCAGGTTACTGACAGTCATATAAATGAACTTATGTTCATAGCCTCTATGAACATAAAAACATTCGGGTTGATTGCTGTAAAAGATTCGTAGATATTGAGAACCGTCAAAATATTTCGGATGCTTGCCATTTTGGATTGTTATATGTATAGGTCATAGGGATATGTGCCATTAAAGGAAAATTATTGCGTAGCTTCATTATTTAAACTTTCACTTTGATCAAATGATTACGACTCAAGAAATAAACACTTAATTTTAAAATTTCGCACAGCCGCCATTTTTGGGGTATGTAAACAATTGAACTGAATTAGATGTCAATGCATTACAATATGTATAATCATTTACTGTACCACATTTCACTGCGCTCAGATGGTTAAATCACGAGAAAAGTCTATTAAAATGTTTCAAGTTCGCTTGGCCGCCATGTTCGTTTTGTACTTCACATGTTTTTGAAAATTACATAGATAAACTTGTAGCAGTACCCTTTATCACCGTACAAAATTTCAGGGTGATATCATAAATAGTTTCGGAGATATTGAATGCCAGTGAAATAATTCGCACAGCCGCCATTTTGGGGTTATTTAAACAATTGAACTAAATTAGACGCCAGTGCATTACAATGTGTATAAACATTTGCTGTACCATGTTTCATTACGATTGGATGGTTAAATCGCGAGAAAAGTCTATTTAAAAGTCTCAGCTTCACTTGGCCGCCATGTTGGTTCTGTAGTCACCAGGTTTTTTAAGGTCTCATAGGTGAACTTCTAGTAGTTCCTTTTATCACCGTACAAAATTTCAGGGTGATATCGGTAATAGTTTCGGAGATACTGAATGCTGGTGAAATATTTCGCACAGCCGCCATGTTGGATTCGTGAGACGTAACAAAATTTGAAGGGCATGGTCGGGGTCATCGGAAATAGTGCTATGATCTTACCGAGTTTCATTGAAATCGCTCCAGACGTTTAGATGTTATTAGGGGGGACACACACACACCGCACACACACACACACACACACATGCACACACACACGTACAAAAGGTGATCTCATAAGCCTATTTTTTCAAAATTAAAAATAGGCTAAAAATGGTATCACTAAAAAACGCAATCACAAAATAACCAAACGTACAAAACCAGACCAATTTTTTTGCAAGCTACATGGATAGAAATTTGATGCGTTTAGCGCACCCAAAATATTCCTACAAATTGCAACGGTGTGTTTTGCGACTTTTACATCGAACTTCGAGGAAAGTATCAAGGCACGTTACAGTTTCGGCAAGTCGAGTTGGTACCGACAAATGGAGAAAGTCACAGCTTATGTCAACCAAGCTTGCAGTTTGGACGTCGGCAAAAAAATTTCGTGCGAAAAAAGACCCAAATTCCTATCCGTGCATTGCTGCACATTCATCGTGACATCACTATAAACATCGATTCGGTAATCACACGGTTTGCTAAACAAAATAGACGAGTCGATTTTGTTATATAAATAATCGTTTTTATATAACAGGCATGAAGTGTAAATATGTACAGTTGTAACAGAACATAATAATTGCAATAAAGATATTTTCAGTATTGAATAAAATGAAATAAACTGTTTTTCAATTAAAATTCTTTAAGTTTTATTTGTCTGGTTATTGTGTTTTCGTTTTTTGAGTTTGTAAAACAATTTGGTCTCCGTTTGGGGGGGGGGTCATGGTCCCCGTGCCCCCCCCCCCTGAATATCCGCGCCTGTTCAAAATAAGGTAGGCTATTTGTTATGAAATCATAGACACGGTTCCTGTAGTTGATACAGTGCAGTTGCTGGTAAGATGTCAGCTATCAAATCCTTCCTCAAATCACAGGTCCTACAAAAGTCCACAAATAAAACGTGGAATAGTTCGTCTTGCTCCAATTAGAAGACCGATGGTAGCCTATTAACTGGCTCAAGGTGATAATTGTCTCGGTAGTACGGAATCAAGCTTTCGTAGTATTGCCTCTTTTCCTCTTCCACATCTTCGGATTGATTTTGATTTGATGGTTCCGAATAGTTGGATCAGCTATGTATCAGGCTTGAAAACAGTGATGTCTATTTTCCGGTTCCCGCCTACAGTTGTTAGATAGCAGAAACCAGCGTTTTTCTCTGCATTTGACCTTGCGAGCACAGCGGTAGGAGAGGGGTTTTGAGTGGTGTGGGGTGCGTACCGAATACTTCCCTGTCGGAAAATATTGACGGACGTGAGAGTAGGTTCTCATAGAAACAGACACGCTCACCGTGGCAAATATTGTACGCTGAAGTACTGTAGTATACCGAGGGAGTGGATTGGGGAATTGCAGAGCTAACTGCCGGTATTTGTGTAGAAAATATATGGTGAAGCTTCAAGGTGAAGCTGACCGTTCTGGGTAGACAGATTTACAGCCACGTTTCAGTGGTGGGGGAACAGCGACAGCAGTCACGCGTCGTCCACCGTGCTGTCGATATCACGTATTAATGCTTAAAATATGTGTATGAAATCGTCTTGAGCTCGGCGTTGTTAAGTGAGGGGTGTCTCCTCCAGCGCTCCGGTTCCCCACCTCTCATACTGTACCACAACCTTGACGCCCCACCACATACCGTGCATACTCACCATTAACCTCTTCGTATACTGTGTAGTAGGGGGACGTGGTGACGCAGCGGTCAAGCTGTTGGCCTCTCATCAAGGTTGACCGGGTTTGATTTCCGGTCAACGCATTGGAAATATTCGAAGTGAAATGCCGTGTCATGTGGTTCGGATTCAACGTAATAAAGAGATTCCGTGGCTCATGATCGCATGATTAACGATCACGTAAAACTAAAAGCTTCCTTCCTTTTGCTGCTCAATACTGTGTAGGAGTTCTGCCTCAGAGCATCGGCTATTAGAATGGAGGCTTGAGTTTCTAAGGTGCATGTTGACCTAACGATAAATTGGGCAATCCAATTGTTATACTGTATAAGATATGAGTCGTCCAGTTGAAAAACTCATTTAATCCACTTGTGAATAAGGATCATGTCATAAAATTATGTAATTAATTAGTTTATTTTATTTCATTTTATTTTATATTGTTTTATTTTGTTTTGTTTAAGTTAATTTTATTTTATTTTATTTTGATTTTGTTTTCTTTTGTTTTATTTCGTTTCATTTTGTTTTAAATTGTTCTGTTTATTTTTTGTTATGTCTTTTTTGGTTTTGGTTTATTATTTCTGTTTTTATTTTGTTGTGTTTATTTAGTATTATTTTATTTTGCTTTATTTTTATTTTGTTTGTTTATTTTGTTTTAATTTATTTTATTTTGTTTTATTTTGATTTTCCAGAAAATAAACATAAAACCAAAAACAACCAAAACACGAAGAAAAAATCAAAAACAATAACAAAAGCAGAAAACAAAAGAAAACTAGAAACACAAAGCAAAATTCAGAAAAAAGCAAAAGCAGAAAACAAACACAAAACCAAAAACCAAAAATACAAAGCAAAAAGAAAAAAGTAGTAAACAACAAACACAAATGATACGCGAGGCAAAGTCCAGAGAAACGTTTCTCATTCACAAGTGGATTAAACGAGTTTTGCAACTGGGCGACTCGTATACATGTGCCTTAATCCAGGATTGGGCAGTAATTCGTTACTTGTAATGCCATTACTAGTAACTGTAACGGTTTACAGTAACGAGGGGGTAACGACGTAACTATTGCTATTCAGTAACTCTAACGTCGCTAATTTTATCGGAAACAAAGGAAATAAAATGCCCGTTAATCTTAAATCAATGTCTGCTGTTATCTTATTTGATTTGTCCGCCTCGTCGCGCAGTGGGATGCACTCTTGGCTGTCACTGGGGAGGCCCGGGTTCGACTCCTGGCTCTGTCAAGAAATTAAATTCTGGCCTTACGGCTGGAACGGGAGACACTCAGCCTCATGAGGCAAAACTGAGAAGAGGCTGGTTCGATTCCCATCTCAGCCATCCAGGAAGTGGATTTCCGAGGTTTCTCCACTTCTACTCCAGGTGAATGCTGCGATGGTTTCTAAATTAAGGCCACATCCGCCTCCTTCCAAAACCTCATCTGAATTACAACTACACACACAAATACAGCCATCACAGTAACACAGATCATCACACAAATTGCGCACACACCCAAGTACTCGGGGCTATATGACCACGATGTCGCAAAGCCCCTCTATGATTCAACAACAATTCTTATTCGATTTCTATTGAAATATAATTAATATTTTATATCAACTGAAACATTTAAGTACTTTTTTAATATTTCCGTTTATCCAAATCTGGCTTTTACCTTGGATTCCAGAAAGAATATCTCATCTTAATGTAGTATTAGAAGCAATTTTTGTTCAAGTACAGGGTCTTTATATTTGCTTGGCTAGGACATTCTCGCTCTCCCGCTCCGCCAGTGACGCCTCAGTTGCCGGCTACCACGCGCGCGTATGTACGGCAGAGTTGGTGGTTAAAATCAGTATCATGCATTTTTACTTTCCATGATTACAGTAGATGCTGAAAATGTTCCCCATCCGCTGCCAAACATAATCGGCATCTCCTTATGAAGTTTCCGAATAATTTAGCTTCAGTAAGGAAATAACGAACTTTACGTCTATTTTTATTGTTTACTGAACCTGTACGTTTGAATCTCTTAGCCAGTTGTTTTATTGCCCCATATATAGGAATGGGTCTCCCTGGAAATTTCACTCGAAACTTTTGTCTTGTTCTGGCGCATTTCCTGCACTTTATGTACGTATTGTGCGGATATACACGTTCACGTAACGAATATTTCACATAAGGCAATACAGCACTGTACACAATCACAATAAAACACTGTATAATACGATATGCAGTACACAGTAGCTTTATTAAACACCCAATTTGCTCGGAGCTTACTCGTCTACCGTAGCAAGAGCGTGGGAATACGGCCGGGGACCGCGCGCGTCAACCTGTAACAGCCGGCTATTGGCCGGGGATCAGCGGCCAAGGTCGAGCGGAATCGGCTTGCTAGGCAAAAATAACGACCCTGTATATACCGCAATACGTACTGTATGTGTATAGGAGGATGTTTTATTTTAGAGTAGCCGGTGATATCATGGATGACGTGCGGACGTTGACGTTCGTTTAATGTTGTGGCTTGAATAGCTTTCATATTACTCAGCTATATGAGATTTCAAACAGTGCGTCGTTAGCCTATATGCCGATGTAGTGAAATGTGCACCTGTGCAAAGTTTGGTCGTGAGTTACGAATGTTTATAAAATACTTTTAGTTGTTAGATGTAATTGAAAATGTGCACTGTACTCTTCTAAAGCGATAGTGAGACGAAGCCATTGGTCGCTACGAAACTAATGTCCGCTATTCCGCTGTTTCCCCCTATTCCTACTCCAGGAGAATGCTAGGATGGCTCCCAAATTAAGGCTTCAGCCTCCTCGTACTCAAATAGTAGCCTTAATTTTAAATACACTACTATAGTCATCACAATGACATATGTTATCAAACAGATTCCACACATACCCAAGTACATGGACCTACTTTTAACCACGATGTCACAAAATACAGTTAATAAATATGCTATGTAATAGACGTCATTTAAAGAAGAAGAAGAAGAAGTTATCTATTGGTTTATTTATTTACTTATTTATGTATTAATTAATGCATTTAATTACGTATGTGTTTGTTATTAAATAAATGTTGTATTTATTTATTATGTATTTATTTGTTTAATGATTAATTAATTAATTTATTTATTAATTTATTTATTTATTTTTAAATTTATTCTATGTTAATATTTCGTGCCCAAAGTTACTATGTTGGTATCCCATTAACGTGTTCACTAGCAGTAGAATAACTCACACTTCGGATTCGTACAGAATTCTTGAAGTTTTGATCAGTGAGTGTGTAGCCTGTTTTTTTTTCAATAGCTCGAGTGAACTAATTCATTTCGGTATCACGTGAGAGCAGGTGCGTTTTAAACGGTATAGTCTGCTGTTGAATAAACAAGCCATACTCAGTGTCAATGACGTGAAATACAGACGATACAATTCCTTGGTGTGAGTTCCCGCTCGTTTGAAGTTTGAAGGATCTGCAAGTTTCCTTTGATGTAGCAGACGTCAATAACCACGGTAACGCCTGGTTGCGTGGGGAGTGCTCTTTAAACCCTTAGTGTTCCACATAGCACATCAAACATTAAGTACATGACCATACTTTTACTCTCGTAAACACAAAAAGTGGTATTTGGTATATTTTATGTTTCTTGTACTAGAAGATGGACGTATACATTTTTTATTAAAAATGTTAGCCTACACAATTGCCCCAGTAGAAACATATGGCATTCATCGCATATGGAATAATCTTTCGGTAACAAACTTAAAACGACTTGAAAATATAAAAGCCAGGTACTTAAAATGCATTCTACAGATATCCAAGTTTTCGGAAAATCGAATCGCATATCTTCTTGGAATTGAAACATTCTTTCTGGAAGATAACAAATCGCTCTTCAAGCTATCCAACACGGCTGCCTTGAACGCGGTCTTGGAAGAAAGGAAAACTAAAGCACGACAAATTCCTGGGGAATTTTTCGATACTGAAGCAATGAAAAATCACGAATGGAAAGGACCAAATTTCAAGTTACGCCAAGTCTTCACGGGTTACGGTGCACATGGTTTTCATCCCTATATCCCTATATCCCTATATATATTATAATTGTGAAAATCAGTGTGTGTGTGTGTGTGAGTGTGTGTCTGTGTGTGCGTCTGTGTATTAGTTTGTTACCTCTTGACACTAAAACGGCTGGACGGATTTGGATGAAATTTGAAATGGAGACAGCTTATACCCTGGGATAACATATAGGCTGCCTTTCATCCGGAAATAAATCATTGCCCCTCGATGCAATGCAAGAAACAATACTCGGTATGTCCCCATGGGACACCAAAAACCACATTTTAAGGCCCTAAAACCAACAGTTTCAAAGATATTCGCAGAAAACTATGGTTGGTTGGTTGGTTCTTAAGTTTAGGGGCTGCGACAACGTGGTCTTGTAGTCCCGTGTACTTTGGGTGTGTGTAGAATCTGTCTGATAACCGGTGTTAATTGTGATGACTGTATTAGTGTGTGTTATCTGTTGTTTTTTTTAAATTTAAGTACAGACTGGAACTTAGAATTTTTCAACTAGTTCCTACTTTTGCCGCCAAGCACCACTGTCAACGACTACTAGGCCAAGTTCAGAACTTAGCTACTAGACGCCACCGCAGTCGGTTTTTGGCAACGAACGTAGAAACCTAAGAGCGTTGTATACATTCTTCACGTATCCAATTTAGCTTCAAACAGGTGTAATTAGTGGAAGGTTTTTTAAGACGCCATAAATCTATGACATGGGACCGCCGGCTTTTTTCTTCCCCTCCGAAGGAAGGCATGCTGAGGGATTTTTAACTCTCTTAAAAAATCCGACGGCTTGAACCCGCCATCTTGGGCATAGAAGCTCAGCATGCTACCGACTACTTCGCTCTGATAAACTGACGAACTAGCGGCAAGTCCGTTTCCATGGCAAACGTACCTCAAAGTATGTCATCCGAGGCAATGCCAATCCATTTATTAACTTTTACAAGATATCTATAAACACAAAATTAACAGGTTAGCGCGCCTGCCTCTCACCCGGATGCCCCGGGTTCGATTCCCGGCTCAGTCAGAGATTTTAGACACTGACGTGAGGGCTGTAACGGGGTGCACTCAGCTTCGTGAGGACAATTGAGTAGCTTTCTGATAGTGAGGCAGCGCTCCGGTCACAAAGAACAAGACTAACGGCCGAGGGGACACGATGCACTGACCACGCGTCACCACAATATCTGCAGGCCAAATGGCTGGGAAGCGGTCGCATGATAGGCCTAGGCCCTTCTTGGGCTGTAGTGCCAGGGGGTAAAAAAAAATAGGGAAAGCGCCTTCTAATACCACCTTTAATTTTTTAAACACTACAGTAGCGGCTACTATAAAAGGTAGCGATATAGCTACGCTCAATTTCATAAACACTGGGCTCACAAATCCCGTATAGTTAAGTAAAAATATCAGTCTGGTCGTAATTTCAGTAGCAACGAAGCTCTGTGGCTGCTATTGCCGTTTCCGTAACACTTAAGGCATCCCGCCGTCACCTACCTCAATTTGCAAAATTATGAAACTGTCTATTTTACTGAAAAGATTTTATACGAGCGAGTATCAACTGCGGCAAAAACTATACTTACTACCTTTTCCAAAATTTACACAAGACATGATTTTTAAAGCACTCTTCTGTGTGTTGAGGTACAGAGATATACCACATGGAAAGATACAATAAAATGTTGGCAAATCTGAGTTCAAGGAACTGCTGTTCAGAATAGTCCTTGTGTTAAATCAGCAGAAGCTTTCGGTACAGGTTATGCGGCCCATGTTCGTAACATGGAATGTTTTCGTTTGATAATGCATCTACACCATGTGCGAGGGCAACGCATTTCAAAGATCTCTAAAAACACAATAATCAGGAAATTGGAGAAAAATTTAAAGTGGGAGCGAAGATTCAAGGAGAATTAATTTTATCTCTGAGATTTGCTGATGACATCGTCATCTTGGACGATACGCCAGAGGATTTGAACGAGTTTTTGAATGGTATGGACTCCGTCTTGAGGAAAGGATCCATGATGAAAATCAATAAATGTAAAACAAAATTATTGGAATGCAGCCGAAATAAATCAAAAACCTCTATGGACATCAACTTGGCAGGTGAAACGCTACGGGTAGTAGGAGATTTCTGTTACTTAGGAAGCAAAATATCCAGTGATGGACGAAGCAAAGAGGATATAAAAGGCAGGTTGGCTTAGGCAAGGAAGGCATTTCTAAAGAAAATAAATCTGTTGACATCGAATATACATTTAGGTATTAGGAAGTCATTTTTGAAAGCTTTTGTCTGGAGCGTGACACTATAAGGAAGTGAAACTTGGACTAATGGTGCAGCAGAAAAGAGGAGAATTGAAGGGTTTGAAATGTGGTGTTACAGGAGAATGATGAAGATCAGATGGGTAGATAGGGTAACAAATGAAGAGGTATTAAGTCGAGTAGGAGCGGAGAGATGTTTCTGGCGACTACTAATGAAGAGAAGAGATAGGTTGGTAGGACACATATTAAGACACCCAGAAATAGGAAGCTTAGTTATGGATGGGAGGGTCGAGGACAAGTACTGTTAGTTAGTTATTGTTGTTTTAAGGGGCGGAACTACGAGGTCACCTGCCCCTAAGAACTGTAGGTGTAGACCAGGGTCAAATAGATTGCCTCGGATGTAGGGTGTGGTAGCTATGTAGCGATGAAACGATTAGCTCAGGAGAGGGAGGCATGGAGGGCTGCATCAAACCAGTCAAAACACTGAAGACTCAAACAACAATAATCAGGAATTTTAATTAATTAGAGAGGCATGTGAGGCAAAAGGGTTGTTGGAGAATTTCAATTCCTGGGATTTAACACTGGAAGAGACTGCATAATGTACATCAGCGACCAAGGTGAGATATATTTTACTATAGGTCTATTAATAGCGGCATGTTGACGTTCAAATCATCAATAAGTGGGGCAAAATTACACCCAGAATAGCTTAAGGAAAAATACTTTTAATTCCCCATATTCCGATAGTTTTGCCATTCCAGTATGCAAGAGTGCAGTTCCCTCTTCAAACAATATTCGCAATTTATATTAACAAAGCGCAATGACACACACTTAACAGCAGCAGGTGTACATTTAGACAAAACCATTTTTTTCCAATGGGCAACTGAATGTGGCGTGCTCGCGAGTATCCGGACAACAAAATCGTTATGTCTCAGCAGAAGATGGCAAAACCAAAAACGTAATTTTAAAATGTATTCACATAATGTAACATTGTACCCTGCAGACTTTCACAACTCTATAAAATTCCCACTTTTCTACTCATATCAATATACTGTGTGTATCAGAATTTTCAGTATTAGAATGGACCCATCTGTAGCCTGGATTGCTGTAATAGAATAGACCAATTATCAGCAATAATGCATCGTCTCCATTGTCTTGATCGCGAGCGGAGCCACGGGTACCTGCTAGTAGTAAAATATGTACAGATCCGAAATTTCACAAACCGACAGATAAATGCATATGTCGCCTATGAGGGGAGCTATGCTCTCTGTATCATCTTGGAGACTGTGCTGAAAAATCACAACCGATCAGCACATTTGCTAAAGACTGATACAAATCAGTATTAACTTATTCCTATTAATTTTCTTTCTTTGTACACATTGTGTTTAATTAATAATAATAATTAAAGGATAAATCACCGCGGAGACCTGGGTATATTTCCTAGCTCTGCCAAGAAATGTAATTCTGGTCTGAGGGCTGGAAAGGAGTACGTTTAGCCTCAGGAGGAAGAACTACTAAGAGGCAGGTTCGGTTCCTACCTCATCTATACTGGAAGTGGTTTTCCGTGGTTTTCCCCCTTCTAATCCAGAGAATTGCCAAGATGGTACGTAACTTAAGGCCACGGCCGCTTCCGACCCTAATCCTCTCCTGATTTCAAGTGCACAGATTTGTGTGTATATTTGTGTTGCCAGACTGAAAAGCAATTGAAAGGCGCAGCGAGAGAAAGGCGTGTATCTATTTTTAACCTATTTTCATTTATGAAAAAAAAATCGGCTTATTAGATCACCTTGCGTCTGTGTGTGTGTATGAGTTTGTGTGTACGTGTGTGTGTGTGTGTGTACCACTAATAAAATCTAAAAGCTGGAGTGATTTCGACGAAACACAGTAAGTTCATAGCATTATTTCATCCGACCCCGACCGTGCCCTTCAAATTGTATTACGTCTCACCAATCCAACATGGCGACTGTGCGAAATATTTCACAGGCATTCTGTGTCTCCGACACTATTACCGATATCATCCTGAATTTTTGTATGGTGATAAAGGGCACTACTAGAAGTTCACGTTTGTGACTTTTGAAACCCTTTTAAATAAAAACGAACATGGCGGCAAAGCGAATTTGAAACATTTAAATAGACTTTTCCCGCGATTTAACCACCCTAGCGCAGAGAAACTTGGTACAGCAAATGTTTATACACATTGTAATGCACTTGCATCAGATTTAGTTCAATTGTTTACATAGACTAACCTCAAGATGGTGGCAGTCCGAAATTTTTAAATTATCTTATCATCTTTTGTATCCTAACATTTGAATAATGAACTTACGCAATAATCGCCATCTAATAGTTTATAACTCCATGGCCTACATACATAAAAATTGAACATGACGACCATCTGAAATATTTAGACGGTTCTCAATGACAGAAATCAAACTGACATTTTGTATGTTGATAAAGTATATTGACATCTGTTCAGCTATGGGATATTTAAAAACCTGGTGATCATAAATTCAACATGGCAGCGACGCGAAGTTTAATTATTTAAATTAGGCGTTTCTCGCAATTTAAGTATTCGAGCGCAGTGAAACTTGGTAGAGTAAATGCTTTTACAAATTTTAATCCACAGACATCTAATTTATCCCAATTGTTTTCATAACTACAGGATAGCGGCTGTACGAAATTTTAATATCTCCTGTTTCTTTCTTGTGTCCTATTCATGCGATTGAAGTTTGAATAATACACCTACGCAATAATCTTCATGTAATAGTACATAACTCTATGGCCTACATATATAAAAATCCAACATGACGACAATCCGAAATATTTCGACGGTTCTCAATATTTACAAATGTATTACAGCAATCAAACTGAAATTTTGTATGTTGGTAGAGACAAATAACATAAGTAGGATATGTGAAAATTGGCCATTTAGCTCTTCACAGAACTACTTGTAAATATTTTGTTTTGTGAATGTGAGGTTCTATCTTGGTCCTAAACAATAACTAAGGTGGTTTTGGAAACTCTGACATAGGTCCAAGTAAACCGGGTAAACATGAAACAGTGCACCGAGAATGAAGGGGTCATAAGTTTATCCTTTTAATTATATAAGGATGTTTTATTCCAGACTAGCAGAAGTACCCGTTCTTCGAACGGCGTTCGTTGTTAACACCAGACATTATCAATTGAGCTACTGTTGCAATGGTTAGCGGTTTGTCATTCCTTCAAGTTTATCAGAACGAAGTTAGTTTACTGGGAATATCACACACACTGTTAATATAAGGCCCTTAAAATGTAGTTTTCGGAGACCCTTTATAGATTCCCGAATTTTGTGTCTCACACTGAGAAGCGCAACATATGCTTTGGTTGTCCTTCTAGGATAATTTTTATATTTCGCCTAATTAGGATATTTTGAGAAGTTTTTCTCTATATCCATCCTTCTACTGTATGAAAAGTACGGTGAAGAGTTTTATAAATGATTGGTGTATTGACTCTCATGGTTACCATACCTAATTTTACGATCCACCAAGCATCCGAACACGAGGTATAGGCGTACATAAAGATATACAGAAAGACAGACAGACAATTCTATTGTCTACAAAATATTACCCAGATATTCAAATATGGGTATATCTACCACACAGTATCAAATAAAATCATCGTTATGATGAACCCGTATGTCGACAAAAAAAATAGTTAAAATGTGCTCTCAGACTAAATTCTCCTAACGTGTACTTCCTGGCGTGAAATACAATTGAAAGCCTTGTAGACGAAACGCAATACACGTTACATAAAAACTGACCCTCTACGTTGGGCTTGGTGCCCATACACAGGAAGACCCCTTTCATAAATTATAAAGGCTTGTGGTGCATGAAAATTCAGGTTCTTTAGCCTCAAATTGCCCAAAATCCTAAAAGCCGCAAAAATGCTGGTTCAATTCAGGGATTTTTGAAAATAATGTTGCTGTTTGGAGATATAATAGACCTTCTGTACTATATGTCGAACGTGAAAATTGTATGAAAAAAATCCAGGTTACCCCTTCACCCCCTTAAGTGCATTGATGAATTATACGGTCTAAGTTAGTTCCGTGATAACCTTATAGCCATTCACAAACTTTCACAGAAATGTAATAAATGGAGTGACATTGCTTCTTACAGAAATAGAAGGAAAGTTGTATGCAACCCCTTGAGATAATATTCTCATGGTTACCGATTTGCATTCCTTCATTAGATTGTTAAATTAAATTAAATTAGTTTTCTGGGAATATTTCAGAAACTGTTGGATTTAGAGCCTTATAATGTAGTTTTCGAGGACCCTATAGGGCCTCCGAGTTCTGTTGCTGGCACCGAGGAGATTTGTCTCGTCGTTGTACGCCATAATATCATACTAATAATAATATAATATAGGGAAAAATTATAACACCTATTTTTTATTATTTTCTATTCAGCCAATGACCATGTACTTTTCTTTTCTGGACGGGTCAGGGAAGGGATATTATCAGAGAAAGAAGCATTCACATCACGCATGAGCAAAATGGAAATGGCCTACCATTTAACTAAGGACATCTATAAGAAAAGGTCAATATCCTTCAACGCAAAACTAAAACATTACTGCAGTGTCATCCGTCTGGAGGTCTTGCATGCTTCTGAATGCCTCACGATGAACAAAAAAGGCTTGGTCGAGAAACTGGAGGCCAAAGAAAGGAAAATTTTGAGAAAGATATTGGGTTCCATCAAAGACAATGGGGAATACAGAAGACGGCATAACCATGACCTATATACTCATGAGGAGAAGATAAGCAACATCATCCGGAAGAGAAGGTTACCATTTTTTGGGCATGTGAAACGAATGAGCTCAGTGAGACTGACCAACCGCAACATAACTTACTTTCAGGAGAGGAAAACAAAATGGGCCTGGTTCATTGAACTGGATAAAGATCTGAAAGAAGTGGGGATTACACCAACATACATTCAGGAGCGCGCCCCACTCAAAGGGAAACTTCAAGCTTGTAAAGGTTTCCAAGAAAAACCGAAGCTGAAAACGGGAAATATTTGGACCCAGGAACGGAAGGAAGTCCACCGAGAACGAATGCGGGGTACAGGGCAAACATCAAAGCCAGTAGGAGACGGTTGGAATGACGCGGTCCATAGATGGCCTATACGAAATGAATGAATGAATGAATGAATGAATGAATAATATGGGGATAGGAATATAATAGACCTGCCGTACCACACCCGCCGGTGTAAATCGCGTGAAAAAATTCTAGAGTACCCCTTGATCCCCTTAAGCGCATTATACGTATTGTTGAATTTTACGGCTTAATTTGGTTCCGTGATAACCTTCTAGCCGTTTGCAAACTTTCACACTAATGTAATTAATGGAATTGCATTGCGTCTTACAGCAATAGATGGACCTCTGAGAATCCGTTGGCATGGTTACTGGCTTGCATTCGTTCATTAGTTTATTAAATTAAATTAGTTTTCTGGGAATATCTCAAAAACGGTTGGTCTTCGGTCCTTAAAACGTGGTTTTCGGGGACCCGAGTTTTTTCTCTCACATTGAGGGGCTGAAAATGAGTTTTGTCTCGTCCTTCTACGCCTATTTCAGCATGTATTCTAAGGGGGTAGGCCCCCTTTTACGAGAGGTACGGAGAAGAGTTACATCAATGATTAGTGTCGTGCCTCTGATGGATATATGTACCAAATTTTACGTTGATTCACGCAGCCGTTCTCGAGTTATAAGGGAACAAATTTGTCCACAGACAAACAAACAAACAAACAAACAAACAAACAAACAGACAGACAAAAACATATTTTCGCGCGCATCTATCATAAAACAGTCTGAAACGTGTAAACAACTCAAATTTCCGTAGAAATTCAGAGAAAAACACACAAATTTTCATTTTTATATATAGAGATATACTGCACCGGTCGGTGTTGACCGTGTTTTATTGCACAGATTTTGGTTTTACTCGCTAACCGTTGGAGATACACGAAAAGTGATAAGGACCTTTCGGATAGGAAATTAAATTTCAAAGCTCGTAAGTGGCATCAAAAGTTTGCTATTTCCTACCGTTCTCTTTTTATTTGATATGGAAATACGACATTTTGAAACCAAAGTGTCTAATGACGTCACTAAAATGGTCGCCATTTTTTAACAGTGCAAAATTTAGAAATCAAAAGTATCCTATATGTAAACTTGGTACATCGGCTACATCCTTACAAAATTTCATTTAAATCGGACCAGTGGTTCTTGAGTTATTAAGTAACACACAGACAGACAGACAGACAGAAAGACAGACACACACCATCTCATTTTTATATATTAGTATGATATAAGTTAATAATACTTAAAGGAACCGGATAGTGTGGAACGTCCAAAATTATCAATTTCCACTGTTAGTAATAACACATTGCCCTTTCTTTCCCGATTTCAGCAATAAATAACACAATGAAATAGGAATTACTTTGATGTCATTTCCTGTAGTTTAAATATAAAACATATCCAAATGTAGAAATTTAGAAGTATAGAAAGTACTTTCTATGCCTGTAAAAAAAAAAAGATTGTAGTTTTACGTCACCGTTAATCGCGAGATCATAAGCCACGGGACCTCCGTTTTACCTGGAATCCAAACCACAGGACATGGCATTTCACTTTGAAAACCTCACATGCATTGACCGGGAATCGAACCCGGTCTGCCGTGGTGAGAATCCAACAGCTGCGCCACCGCGCCCCCATGCCTGTAAAAGTAGCACATATTAGTACTGTTAGTTTTATGAACTTATTACAAAATATTAGCAAACAGAGATAAGAATATATTTTTACTAAGACTTTAAGTGAATCTGTTGTGTTGCTGTTGCTATTTTAAGGGGTGTAACAGCCAGATCCTCTGCTAGAGCAAGATTTGAACTTGTGTTTCATGTTCTACATTGCGTACCTTTTTCTCAGGAACAGAGAGCCCAAACATATTGATAATTTTTACACTTATTAGCGTTTATCATCCAAATGTGTTGAAAAAAAGGAATCAATCAAAATAAATTAAGGTAATAAAACAATTGAAACGTAACTGAAATAATGTTTTAAAATATACTGACGAAATCAAACATTCATAAAATGTATGGTTTGTGGGTTGGTTCCTCAGTTTAGGGGCTGCCAGAACGCGGTCATGTAGCCCCGTCTACTTTGGGTGTGTGTAGAATCTGTCTGAAAACCGGTGTTAAATGTGATGGCTGTATTAGTGTGTGTTATCTGTAATTCAGGTAAGGACTGCAGACGGTCAATTTCAAGTAGTTCCTAATTTTGCTACCAAATCCTATCGTCAACAACACCTAACTATGAACTTAGGTACTAGATGCCACCGCAACCGGCACCTGGTGGCAAACGTTGGAACTTATAGAGCGTTAATCAAATCTAACCTACAAATTTAGCTTCACAAATGTAGTTAGTGCAAGGTATACCAAATGCCTGTAACTAACCTAGGTGCCAGGAAACACACACTGTTTCCAATAAACATAAAATAATTTAGAGCAACGAATATATTTCTAACTCTCCGGGTCGGAGACATGAATTTCAGCCGATCACAGATAAGAAACACTCTGACTGTCAATATTATGGCTTGCATGGATTGACTGAATTTTCAATCACTAAATACTTATGAACAAGCAGTTCCTAATTACATGGCCTCTTGTTATAAGCCTACAGCTCAAAAAACTGTTGCCATAGTTACCTAGGTCAAACGGAAGACAAAAAGAAAGACAGAAAACAGCTTGCCCAAGGTATGGAGCTCACAGAAACAAACAGAGACTGGGACTGTGCCCACATATACAAATATGTAATATCTACCTATTACATGCCTATCAACAATAAGTTTGCTTTACAAGCTTTAACGGTAACGTATGTTTATATGTTACAGTTTTCATCAAATTATCTACAGTAACATCACAGAAAACGTTGCATAATAAGGAGTGTGCTTTTTAAAAGTTTTCTTTATTTACGTGCCTATATTCATTCAACGTAATGTATTACATAAATGTATAGTTATCACTACACGGTTATGAATGTTATTAACACTTGAGAGGTCACGCCCGCTTTAAAACGCGACAGGTCGCACGATGGCAAATTGCTCACGCTTAATATTTTCAGCACCTTCTATTTTGCTTTTGCAGTAAATGCTCTGACAAAATTACGTAATGTAACCTGTTTAACTACCTTTCAACTGGTATTAATATAATTAGTGTGTAACAAGAAGTTCCGTGAAGAACTAAAGAGCCTACTTTTCTTAAAATTAAGATACATGCCAATGATTAATCTACAGTATAAGAACCTATCTAGAATAATGACGAAATTAAGTTGGTAATATAAAAATGTCTAATTAGTTCGAAATATACCTGGTATAATGTAGCCTAATAGAGCACTGCAGTTGGCAGCCTGGTGACAGAATATATTCTTAGTTCCATCCCTTAAGGTACAGAATACAAAATTTGGTTGAAGTCCAATGGACGTTACATGCAGTTAGACATTGGATCTATCAGCACGCGTAAAAGCATGTTGGCAACAATGTCATACGTGTGCTGGTCAGAAATAATCGGAAATATGATATCTTGTTGTGCCAATTTTGGATGAAATCCATTTGTTAGTATAGAAGTTACATGTATTTTAAAATAGGACCTATAAGCAGGCATAGAATCATGTTGGCAGCACTGACTTATATTAATTACTCCAAATTAATCTAGAATGTCAGGTGCTATACGTGTGCAGAGTATAGAGCTGTTGGCTTGCATACTTTCCCATATATTGATATTAGGGTAAATATAGACAGCATTTATTCACAGTTGGCAGCCATGATTGCTCTTAAGAATACCTATAGTCATATCTGTTTAGCACATACGAAATTTGGTTGAAATCCAACTGATAGTATAGAAGTTACATGTATTTAAAAATTGGTCCTATCAGCAGGCTTAGAATCATGTTGGTAGAACTGACGTATATAAGTTACTCCAAATTAAACTAAAATAACAGGTACTATACGTGTGCATACTGTAGTTCAAAACTATCGGCCTGCATACTTTCTGATATATTGGTATATGGATAAAAAAAATAGAGAGAGCAATTACTAACAGTTGACAGCCCTGGTGGCTCTTAAGAATACACTCAGTCATATCTGATTTTGTACACATATTACATACAAAATTTGGTTGAAATCCAATTGATAGTGTAGAAGTTATATGCATTTAAAATTGGACCTTTCAGAAGGCTTAACATTTTTTTGGCAACACTGTCATATATGGCCTCCTGGTAATTAAATTAAAATAGTATTATCTACATGTGTGCCAATTTTGGAATAGCTCCCGTGCATGTCATCCATGATATCCAACATGGAGCTCAAATTTCTAGTGCGTTTTTTTCAGCAGTTGGTAGCACTGACATCATTTCCAAATATTGGCTTGAGATAATCCGAAATAGATATTTACTCATACCAAATTGGTTTCGATTGCTGCAGCCATTTAGGAGTTGATAGGGAGGACACACACACAACCAGACAGACAGAAGGACAGACAGACAGACAGACAGACAGACAGACAGACAGGACAGACAGACAGACACAAATTTTCCCGGATCAATCTCATAAGTCTACTTTTTCCTCATTTTTGCAAAATGTGAAAAGTAGGCTAAAAATATTGTTTCAACATAAAAAGAATAAATAAACATGTATTGCAAAAATCTCATGTCATCCAGGAGTTTTCTCTGCGCGTGAGCAAACTGACTCAACGTTTGCATTTCAAAGGAAGATTTGTTCACAATTCAAGTAAATAATATAAACCATTAAGAGACAATGGAAATAATTTGAATCAAACTATGTTGGAAACGCTGAATGTTGTAAACATTTGTTACACGAGAAGTCGCACGAAGACAAATTGCCGCGGCAGTCATAAACCACTCGGGAAAACGGGACCGACGAGACCCTGACAATCGTTAAGGTCAGGCGTGCTGGGAGAGATGAAACGGGCACCCAAAGCTCTACCGCAAATAGCAACATAATTATTAAGAAAATTCAAAAAGCGCGTCAAAGTGCCGTGGGCGCGACTTCTCCGGTGTAAACAACCTCGGAAAATTTGAAGTTTATTGTTACCATGGTTACTAATAATGAAGGTTTTAATAAATAGTTGCATTGGGCGAAGGGAGGATGGAGAGATTTTGGGGGGTAAAGAAGGCCAACACATCAGCAGGTTCAACCGTGCTCCTGAGTAGGGCATAACGATGTAAAAAAAATAGTTGCATTGATGGTTAATCTACACTAACCAGTTCCCTCAAACGTTATAATTATAGGTAGTAGGAGAAGAAACAAAAATTGCTGATTATTATTTTTGAAAACACATTTGGAAAACAGAGCTAAACTCACTAAATGTTTTTACTATACATTTTAAAATTGTAACTTAGCACCTTATTTCCCTTTGCCCTTGAATGATTTTACTACATGGATGGATACAGAATAAATGGCGTCTGACTATTAATCAGAAGCAATATTCTAGCTCGGTCTTTAAATAATTCTATAATTTATATTTTATGATTTTTTTTTTTTTTTTTTTCTAATCTCATTTGAAAAGTTACTTTATTTGAATAAATCAACTATTCCATAATGCATTTTGTATCTAAATTGCTTTTATCAGTGTGAATTTCCCCCCAGGGGTTCATATCTAGGGGGACGTGGATTGGCTACCACGGGACCCCAGCTGAGTCCGGCATTGCTTCCACTTACTTGTGCCGGGCTCCTCTCCGTCTTCTTTCCTATCGACCTTCCTTGGTCAACTCTTGTTCTTTTCCGACCCCGACGGTATTAGGGTATCCGAGGCCTAGGGAGTATTTCACTTTCCCGACTTAATTGGCCCTTGTCTCTTCTTTTCTGATCCCTCTTCTTCGAGGGGTCAGACCTCTTGTTTTCTTTTCATAATATTTCCTTTTCTCTCTAAGATTCCCGCACTGTTTTTGTTAATTGGCTCTCTGTGTTTCTAAATTCCCTTTAGCGATTGTTTTTGCATCTACACTACATTTTGTAGGTATTTTTAATCTACGTTGCATTTTGTAAGTTTTTTCAATCTAAATGGCATTTCGCGAGTGTTTTCAACCTCAATTGCAATTTGTAAAGATTGTCAATCTAAATTGCTTTTTAGTAAGTCTTTCAATGTAGGAGCAGGACATTTTAGTGAGTATTTTGAATTTCAATTGCATTTTGTAAGTATTTTCTACCTAAACCGCATTTCGCAAGAATTTTAAATCTAAATTGCATTTTGTTTGGTGGGCATTTTGCAAGTATTTTGATTATCAATTGCATTTTGTGGGCATTTTGAATCTAAATTACATTTTGTAAGTACTTTCAATCTAAATTGCATTTTGTAAGTAGTTTCAATCCAAATGAGTAGTTTGAATCTACCGTACATTTTGTAAGCATTTTCAATTTCAATTGTATTTTGTAAGTATTTTGAATTTCAATTGCACCTTGTGAGTATTTTGAATCTGATCTGTTCTTTTTCAATCTAAATTGCATTGTGTATTTTCAATTTCAATTGCATTTTGTAAGTATTTTGAACCTTAATTGTATTTTGAACATATTTTCGATCTCATTTGCATTTTGTAAGGATTTTGAATTTCAATTGCTTTTTGTATTTCGACTCTACATTGCATTTTGTACGTATTTTGAACCTAGCCTACATGCTGTGCTTATTTTTCAATCTATTCCTTTTGTGAGTATTTTCGTTCTAAATTCCCTTTTGTAAGTGTTACCGCTGTCCATTTTGTGAGTAGTTTCAATCTGAGATCCTTTTTGTAAGTATTTTTCATCTCACTTAATTTTCGTTCTGGTTTCCATTTCATTGTCATTTTCGCTATCACCCAGACCATTAGGGGCCGATAACCTAGATGTTAGGCCCCTTAAAACAACAATTATTATCATCATCATCATCAGTGTGAATTACATATCCTAATCAGATTTATATTTAAATACATTCCAATGGCGACTGAGTAGCTGAGTCTGAAAACGCAAAAGATAATGGTGTAGGTCTATCTCCGGATTCTAAAGCGACTGTGTTTGAACGCCAATTTTGGCCGTCCTCGTAACGGTTTATCATGGTATCCTATTATAAGCCCTTCCAGTCATCGTAACGTCTCTAAATACACAGCAGTTCAAAGGGATTCTAAACCAATAACATTTCGACCCATTTTACAAGTAAACCAGAACATAATTTCCGTGACTTGTTTTTTATTAGTTTTGTTGTTCGTGCTTCATTTGAGAAGATTTTCTGGTAGACTGTGTTATTATGATGAATGTAGCAGTGTTTATAAGTGTAAGTGTTTGAGTTTAGGATTGAAGTAGGAACCTTCGGATGTGAAACAAGATACAATATCGATATGCAAGGGAGGTGAGTGTAATATGCCTGAGCAGAAAACCACACTCAGATTGGTCACACCAACCTCGGGACTTGAACCTCATGTGCCCGAGTTAGGTGGCTGTGGCCACGATGAAGTCTTGTCTTGCAATCTCCCAACATGACATGAAAGAACTTGAACGTATCGGCAGATATGACCTGTGAATTTTCTACGTCCTCAAAATTATCCGACTTTTTGTCCGGGAATTGAAATAGTAATATTGGAATTATTATGTGTATATTGTAACAATGATCCACTGTAGTAGCTAATTACAAGTTAAATACGAGTAGCTTTAGTTTTCCTGTCCTAAGTCTGTCTTTCCCTTCGAAGCATCAGTCAACACCGCCAGTATTGGTGAAACGTGAAACTTCCGTACTCGTGAGGATTTACTTGTGTGTTTCCTCAGTGAGCTGTTCTTCATAAACTAGATCTGAGACTGGAGAGGGATCATCGCGCATTGAACAAGGTGGCAACATATACAGTATATCTAAACAATACTTCCCAATCTCATCGAACAAATATTGACGCAGTAGACCTCTCACTTTAGGCCAAAGTTCAGAGCATGAAAATAGCTGTTTATTTTACATCACCTTCTGTCTATAGATCTGGTGAAAAAGGGACGAGGGCTTTAGATGCCAGCAAGTTTGAGGAGCTTCCATGGATGAAATATCTATATAATTTAAAACCACATGGCTGATTTACTCACTCACTCAGTCGCTGTCATAAATGTTTACCCACATCCAAATGACTTAGAAACTTGATATTTGACAAACACACATCTCTTAGCTTGTAACGAACGAGAAAATTCTGCAAAGGTACATTTAAAAATGTTCAACCCTCGAAAAAGGAAAAAAAATGGATTGAGGTAACAAATCTATGGCAATATGTCTCCCTGTATTATTGAACATGGCCTATGTTGTGGACTATAACGCACTACATCTTTGTGGTCTCTTGCTATTTCTACATATGACGAAGAAAGAGTGTGTTATTAATGATTTTTCACTTTTTGCCCGTCAAATTTCAAAGTCCCACGAATAACATAAAAATTGAGCCGAATAAAATTTCTGATTTTTGATTTTTGGGAATGCTTTTGTTATATTTTTACGTCTTGTAGGGACGGAAAATGACATGTCATTTTGATATGCTCTTTGTCCCTTGCTTTTTATCCTACTCTCAATTTTTGCAAAAATTGAGAGTAGACGTAAGAGATCTACACAGGGCCAAAATATTGTGTCTCTGTCTGTGTGTGAGTGTGTATGTGTGTGTCTAATTTGATATGTCTGTCCTTCCCCCTCCCCTATGAATTCAAACACGATGAAACCAAATTGAACAAAATTTGGTACAGAGGTAGCACTAGCAAATGGCACCTCAGTGTCATGTTTTATATCTCCGCCATCTTTACCAAAACTGAATGGCGGCCACTCAAACGTTCAAAACATAAAATCAAATTACGACTAAACTAATCATCTGATCTCTTAACATATTTTGTAACAACATACCTTCGTATGTGACGCGTCTTGCGACCAAACTACAAGGTCATCCGCCGTACCATTTCAGGATGGCGACCGTGTGAATTATGGAAGCATTATAATTAATAACTTTCAACCCATTAGTTTCGATTCTCAAACCAACAATGGTTTACACTGTCCTAAAGGACGTGGCCCGTTAGAAATTTTAAGTTCATATTATAATATTACATGGTAGCAGTTGCTTTAAAATGCCGAGCCGTCTCAGTTACAAGACAAGAAGGCGACTGATATCTTGTACCTGACCAATATTTCGCTAGTTTGAGTATTGCATGCGATGTAACCTACTGATGGAAATAATATGAACTTTGTATGAAATGCTTTATAAATAACAAGTAGTTCCGTGAAGAACTATACAGCCTATTTTCATATATCCTGCTCATGTTAATTGCCTCTATCAACATACAAAATTTCAGTTTAATTGCTGTAACAGTTTCGTAGATATTGAGAACCGTCTAAATATTTCAGACGGTCGCCAGGTTGAATTTTTATTTTTGTACTATTACATTAAGATTATTGTGTACGTGTGGTATTCAAACTTCAATCGCATGATTAGAACACAAGAAGTAAAAACGAGATTTAAAAATTACGCACAGCAGCCATCTTGTGATTATGCAAACAATTGAAATAAATTATATGCCAGTGGATCAATATTTGTATAAGCATTTAATGTACAACGTTTCACGGCACTCGGATAGTTAATTCGCGAGAAACGTCAATTTAAATATTTATACTTCGCGTCGCCGCCATGCTGGATTTGTGCTCACCAGGTTACTGAAAGTCCTATAGGTGAACATATGTTCATAGTCTCTATGAACATTAAAAAAAATCAGTTTTGGTTGCTGTAAAAGATTCATAGATATTGAGAACCGTCTAAATATTTCGGAAGCTCGCCATTTAGGATTGTTATATGTATAGGCCATAGAGTTATGTACCATTCAAGGACAATTATTGCCTAGGTTCATTATTCAAACTTTCACTTCGATCGCATGATTACCACACAAGAAATAAAAACTTAAATTTAAAATTTCGCACAGCCGCCATCTTGAGGTTATGTAAACAATTGAATTAAATTAGAAGGCAGTGCATTACAATCTCCAAATTTATTTACTGTACCACATTTCACTGCGCAGAGAGAGTTAAATCACGAGAAAAGTATATTACAATATTTCAAATTCGCTTGGTCGCCATGTTCGTTATGTACTTTACAGGTTTATGAAATATACATAGGTAAACTTGTATCAGTACCCTTTATCACCGTAAAAAATTGCAGGGTGATATCTGTAATAGTTTCGGAGATATAGAATATCAGTGAAATATTTCGCACAGCCGCCATTTTGAGGTTATGTAAATAATTGAACTAAATTAGACTACAGTGCGTTACAATGTGTATAAACATTTGCTGTACCAAGTTTCATTACGTTTGGATAGTTAAATCGCGAGAAAAGTCTATTTAAAAGTCTCAACTTCGCTTGACTGCCATGTTGGTTTTGTAGTCACCAGGTTTTTGAAAGTCTCATAGGTGAACTTCTAGTAGTGCCCTTTATCACCGTACACAATTTCAGGGCGATATCGATAATAGTTTCGGAGATATTGAATGCTATTGAAATATTTCGCACAGCCGCCATGTTGGATTGGTGAGAAGTAACAAAATTTGAGGGGAAAGGTGAAGGTCGCCGGGAATAGTGCTATGAACTTACCGAGTTTCATTGAAATCGCTCCAGCCGTTTAGATTTCATTAGGGACACACACACACACACACCTCACACACACACACACACACACACACACACGCACACACACACACGGACAAAAGGTGATCTCATAAGCCTATTTTTTCAAAATTGAAAATAGGCTAAAAATATACTCCACTGAAGAAATCTTATAGTCCAAATTATTATTTGCTACGTCGCAGTATGTAAGTCAATTGATAACGACGAATTTCGTTGGACCTATTTGGCAGTGTTGTAAAGCATTAATCGTTTTCCCGTTTGACTGGGGTTCACAACCTATCAGAGTTGGACTTTTTGCTTGAATTGTTTTATATTTATTGCTTTGTAATTACTCACACGTTATAAAATTAAGCGTTATATTGTGCATATTACAATGAAAGATACATCATACTAATATATAACAAGTAGTTCCGTGAAGAACTAAGCAGCCTACTTTCATATATCCTGCTGATGTTAATTTTCTCTATCAACATACAAAATTTCAGTTTAATTGCTGTAACAGATTCGTAGATATTGAAAATGAAAATCCACAGCCTGCTTCCAGTCTCCGACCGGGTCAGGAATGGATTGAGAACCGTCTAAATATTTCATATGGTCGCCAGGATGGATTTTTATTTTTGTACTATTACATTAAGATTATTGTGTACGTGTGGTATTCAAACTTCAATCGCATGATTAGAACACAAGATGTAAAAACGAGATTTTGAAAGTACGCACACCAGCCATCTAGTGATTATGCAAACAATTGAAATAAATTACATGCCAGTGGATCAACATTTTTTATAAGCATTTAACATGCAACGTTTCACGGCACTCGGATAGTTAATTCGCGAGAAACGTCCATTTAAATATTTATACTTCGCGTCGCCGCCATGTTGGATTTGTGCTCACCAGGTTACTGAAAGTCCTATAGGTGAACATATGTTCATAGTCTCTATGAACATTAAAAAATTCAGTTTGGTTACTGTAAACGATTCATAGATATTCAGAACCGTCTAAATATTTCGGAAGCTCGCCATTTAGGATTGTTATATGTATAGGCCATAGAGTTATGTACCATTCAAGGACAATTATTGCCTAGCTTCATTATTCAAAGTTTCACTTCGATCGCATGATTACGACACAAGAATAAAAACTTAATTTTAAAATTTCGCACAGCCGCCATCTTGAGGTTATGTAAACAATTGAATTAAATTAGATGGCAGTGCATTACAATCTGCAAAATCATTTACTGTACCTCATTTCACTGCGCTCAGAGAGTTAAATCACGAGAAAAGTATATTAAAATATTTCAAATTCGCTTGGTCGCCATGTTCGTTTTGTACTTTACAGGTTTATGAAATATACATAGGTGAACTGGTATCAGTACCCTCACCGTACAATATTGCATGATGATATCTGTAATAGTTTCGGAGATATAGAATGTCAGTGAAATATTTCGCACAGCCGCCATTTTGAGGTTATGTAAACAATTGAACTAAATTAGACTCCAGTGCATTACAATGTGTATAAACATTTGCTGTACCAAGTTTCATTACGTTTGGATAGTTAAATCGCGAGAAATGTCTATTTAAAAGTCTGAATTTCGCTTGACCGCCATGTTGGTTTTGTAGTGTAGTCATCAGGTTTTTGAAAGTCTCATAGGTGAACTTCTAGTAGTGCCCTTTATCACCGTACACAATTTCAGGGCGATATCGGTAATAGTTTCGGATATATTGAATGCTAGTGAAATATTTCGCACAGCCGCCATGTTGGATTGGTGAGACGTAACAAAATTTGAAGGGAAAGGTCGAGGTCGCCGGGAATAGTGCTATGAACTTACCGAGTTTCATTAAAATCGCTCCAGCCGTTTAGATTTTATTAGGGACACACACACACACACCTCACACACACACACACACACGCACACACACACGGACAAAAGGTGATGTCATAAGCCTATTTTTTCAAAATTGAAAATAGGCTAAAAATGAGATGGTGTGTTTCTGTCTGTCTGTCTGTCTGTGTGTTTCTCAATAACGAAAGAACCACTGGTCCGATTTAAATGAAATTTTGCATGGATGTAGCTGATTCACCAGGCTTACATATAGGCTACTTTTAATTTCGATATTTTGCAATATTTAAAAATGGCGACTATTTTCATATTTCCATTTCAAATAAAAAGAGAACGGTAAGAAATAGCAAACTTTTGATGGCACTGTGAGCTTTAGAATTTAAATTTATATCCGAAAGGTCCGGATCACTTTTCGTGTATCTCCAACGGTTAGCGAGTAAAATCTAAATATCTATATATATAAAGCACAAAGTTTGTCTGTCTGTCTGTCTGTCTGTCTGTTATGTATACAAATCTACACCGTTTCACCGATCTAAACCAAAATTTGTATACTTACCCTTTGGAACCCTGCGGGTAACCCTGTCAACATTAAATTTCGGACAGACCACCCCATGCCCTGCATTTAGGCCCTTTTGCACAAATCTACACCGTTTCACCGATCTGAACCAAAAGTTGTATATTTAACCTTTGGAACCCTGCGAGTAACACTGTCCACATGAATTTTCGAACAGACCACCCCATTCCCTGCATTTAGGCCCTTTGGTCCAAATCCACACCGTTTCACCGATCTCAACCAAAATTTGTATATTTACCCTTTCGAACCCTGCGAGTAACACTGACCACTTAAAATTTCGGACAGACCACCCCATTCCCTGCATTTAGGCCCTTTGGTCCAAATCTACACCGTTTCACCGATCAGAACCAAAATTCGTATTCTTACCCTTTGGTGCCCTGCGAGTAACACTGTCTGCTTGAAATTGCGGACAGACCACTCCATTCCCTGCATTTAGGTCCTTTGGCCCAAATCTACACCGTTTCACCGATCTCAACCAAAATTTGTATATTTACCCTATGGAACACTGCGACTAACACTGTCTGCTTGAAATTTCGGACAGACCACGCCATTCCCTGCATTTAGGCCCTTTTTTCACAAATCTACACCGTTTCACAGATCTGAACCAAAATGTGTATACTAACCCTTTGGAACCCTGCGAGTAACACTGTCTGCTTGAAATTGCGGACAGACCACTCCATTCCACGCATTTAGGCCCTTTGTCACAAATCTACATCGTTTCACCGATTTCAACCAAAATTTGTATATTTACCCTATGGAACACTGCGACTAACACTTGAAATTGCGGAGAGGCTACTCCATCCCCTGCATTTAGGCCCTTTGGCACAAATCTACACCGTTTCACCGATCAGAACCAATATTCGGAAACTTACACTTTGGTACCCAGCGAGTAACACTGTCTGCTTGAAATTGCGGACAGACCACTCCATTCCCTGCATTTAGGCCCTTTGTCCAAAATCTACACCGTTTCACCGATCTCAACCAAAATTTGTATATTTACTCTTTGGAACATTGCGACTAACACTGTCTGCTTGAAATTGCGGCGAGGCCACTCCATCCCTTGAATTTAGGCTGTTTGGCACAAATATACACCGTTTCACCGATCTGACCCCAATTTTATATACTTACCCGTAGAACCCGACAAGTAACACTGTTCACTTTAAATTTCGAACAGTCCACACTATTCCCTGCTTTTTGGCCCTTTGGCAGAAAACTACACCGTTTCACCGATCTCAACCAGATTTTACGTAATTACCCTTTGGAACTCGACGAGTAACACTGTCCACTCGAAATTTCGGACAGACCACTCCATTCCACGCATTTAGGCCCTTTGGCACAAATCTACATCGTTCACCGATCGAAAACAAAATGTGTATACTTACCCTTTGGAACCCGATGAGTAACACTGTCCACTTTAAAATTTGGACAGGCCACTCCATTCCCTGCATTTTGGCCCTTGACACAAAACTACACCGTTTCACCGATCTCAACCAGATTTTACGTAATTACCGTTTGGAACTCGACGAGTAACACTGTCCACTCGAAATTTCGGACAGACCACTCCATTTCCCGCATTAAGGCCCTTTGGTACAAATCTACATCGTTCACCGATTGAAAACAAAGAGTGTATACTTACCCTTTGGAACCCGATGCGTAACACTGTCCACTTGAAATATCTGACATACCACTCCATTCCCTGCATGTAGCTCAGGAATTTCTCGGGGTTGCCAGCTTCCTAACTCACCAGTCATGAGCCCTTGAGGGTGTACCAGAAGTGGTGGGTCCCCTGCCTCTTTGAGGGCCTTGAGCATATTATGAAAAGGAAAAGAAGGCAGACCCCTCGAAGAATGAGGGTATCAGGAAAGATGAGACAAAGCCAATTAAGGCGGGAAATTGAAAGACTCCCTAGCCCTCGGATATCCTAATACAGTCTGGGTCGGAAGAGAACAAGAGTTGACCAAGGGAGGCCGACAGGAAAGAGAACTGAAATGAGCCCGGCACCAGGAAGTGGAAGCGATGCCAGACTCAGCTGGGGTTCCGTGGTCGCCAACCCACGTCCCACAAGTTGTGAGACCCTGGGGGGGGGTCAGTTGTGAGAATAGCTTGCTGATTCATCGCGAGGTGACTTGAGAGTTACTTTCCAGAGCCCGCCGTGTTATCTCCTGCTGTCTATGCTGATGCCAGCACAGGGCCGTTGCGAAACAGTGAGTGATTCCCGGTCAATCTGTATAGGACGGGGAACCCCGAACGTGTGTCATCATATTTCGTCATCATCTGCGATCATCTCAGGTTCGTGCAGCTCGGACCTATATTCTTTGTCTTTGCCGAGCAGTACGCTCTTTCACTAGACGTATCCAGTACAGGCCTAAGCCAGAAAATAAGGTTGAGACCTTGAAAGACATCGAAGCTAGACACCTGAATTACCTATATCAGTTTTAAAATAACACCATGTTCGTTTAGTAGTCATTTTTTCATTACCTTATTATTATCATCATAAGTGCAAATGACCTAGATGTTACGCGCATCATACCAATAATCACCGCCGTATAAAGTCTTTCTCGACTGTGATTTCTAAAATATTTATTTATGGTTGGTTGGTTCTTAAGTTTAGGAGCTGCGACAACGCGGTCATGTAGCCCCGTGTAATTTGGGTGTGTGTAGAATCTGTCTGATAACCGGTGTTAATTGTGATGACTGTATTAGTGTGTGTTATCTGTTTTTAAATTTAAATACAAACTGCAACTTAGAATTCTTCTAATAGTTCGTACTTTTGCCGCCAAGCGCCACCGTCAACGACTACTAGGCCAAGTTCGGAACTTAGCTACTAGACGCCACTGCAGTCGGCTCTTGGCAACGGACGTAGGCATCTATGAGCGTTGTTTACCTATCAAATTTAGCTTCACAGGTGTAATTAGTGGAAGGTTCTTTAACATGCCATAAATCTGACATAGGACCGCCGCTTTACTTCCCTTCCGAAGAAAGGCATACTGACTGATTTTAACGCTCTTAAAATATCCGACGACTTCGGCCGGGTTTGAACCCGCTATCTTGGGCATAGAAGCTCAGCATGCTACCAAATACGCCACCGAAGCCGCCATATAGTTATTTTTATTACAGTACATTGTGTACATTATACGTTGAAGTGTCAATTCAATACCGGTAGTAGTTTCCCTTATCATCCTCATCGTAAGAGTAAATGACCTACAGTAGATGTTACGCCCATTACACCATTAATCACCACACACAATAAGTCTTCCTCGCCTGTGAATTTTGAAATATGTATTTCTATTACGGTAGTTTGTAAGTTTGACGTGTCAATTCAACAGTAGTTTTTATTATCATCCTTATCAAAAGGGCAAATGACCTAGATATTACTCCCTCATTGTCTTTGGGGGCAAATGACTTAGATTTTAAGTCCATTATATTTCTAAGGAGACCTTAAAACATTATCATCATTCCACCGGGCGAAGCCGGGTACTACTGCTAGTGTCTTATAAAACACGGTCAACGCCGAGCGATGTTAGTCTATGTTATCATCATACTAATATATAACAAGAAGTTCCGTGACGAACTAAAGAGCCTACTTTTCTTAAAATGAAGTTTTATGCCAATGATTAATCTACAGTAGCCTATATGAACCCATCTAGAATAATGACGAAATTAAGTTGGTAATATCGAAATGTCTAATTAGTTCGAAATATACCTGGTATAATGTAGCCTAATAGAGCATAACAGTTGGCAGCCCTGGTGACTGAATATATTCTTAGTTCCATCTCTTAAGGTACAGAAATGGTTCAAGTCCAATAGACGTTACATGCCGTTAGACATTGGATCTATCAGCACGCGTAAAAGCATGTTGGCAACAATGTCATGCGTGTGCTGGTCAGAAATAGCCTAATCTGAAATATTATGATATCTTGTTGTGCCAATTTTGAACGAAATCCATTTGTTAGTATAGAAGTTACATGTATTTAAAAAATTGGACCTATCAGCAGGCATAGAATCATGTTGGCAGCACTGACTTATATTAATTATTCCAAATTAATCTAGAATGTCAGGTGCTATACGTGTGCAAAGTATAGGGCTGTTGGCTTGCATACTTCCTGATATATTGATATTAGGTTAAAAAATATAGACAGCATTTATTAACAGTTGGCAGCCCTGATTGCTCTTAAGAATACTTATAGTCATATCTGTTACTTTACACATAGCACATACGAAATTTTGTTGAAATCCAACTGATAGTATAGAAGTTACATGTATTTAAAAATAGGCCCTATCAGCCGGCTTAGAATCATGTTGGTAGAAGTGAAGTATATAAGTTACTGCAAAATTAATCTAAAATGTCAGGTACTATACATGTGCATGGTTTAAAGCTGTCAGCTTGCATACTTTCAGATATATTGGTATTTGGATACATGAATAGAGAGAGAAATTATTAACAGTTGGCAGCCTTGGTGGCTCTTAAGAATACGCTCAGTCATATCTGTTTATGTACACATATCACATACTAAATTTGGCTGAAATCCAATTGATAGTGTAGAAGTTATGGGCATTTAAAAATTGGACCTATCAGAATGCTTAACATTATGTTGGCAACACTGTCATGTATGGCCTCCTGGAAATTAAACTGAAATAGTGTTATCTACATGTGTGCCAATTTTGGAATAGCTCCCATGCATACCTTCCAAGATATCCAACATAGAGCTCAAATTTCTAGTGCGTTTTTTCAGCAGTTGGTAGCACTGACATCATTTTCAAATATGGACGTGAGATATTCCGGTATACATCTTTACTCATACTTAATTTGGTTTCGATTTCTGCAGCCGTTTAGGAGTTGATAGGGAGACACACACACAGCCAGAAAGACAGAAGGACAAACAGACAGAAGGACACACATTTTCCCGGATCGATCTCATAAGTCTACTTTTTCCTCATTTTGCAAAATGTGAAAAGTAGTCTAAAAATGAGATGGTGTTTGACGTCCTGTCTGTCTGTCACTCAATAACGCAAAAACCACTGGCCCGATTTAAATGAAATGTTGCATGGATGTAGCTCATTTACCAGGCTTATATATAGGCTACTTTTGATTTCGATATTTTGCACTATTTAAAAATGGCGACTATTTTCATATTTCCATTTCAAATAAATAGAGAACGCTAAGAAATAGCAAACTTTTGATGGCACTACGAGCTTTAAAATTTAATTTTCTATCCGAAAGGTCCTTATCACTTTTCGTGTATCTCCAACGGTTAGTGAGTAAAACCTAAATATGTATTTTAAAACACGGTCAACGCCGAGCGATGTTATCATCATATAGGCTCTACATGAACTGTTTTATTTATAGAGGTAGTTTGTGGGGTCCGAAACTAGACGTGATTTTGAGTCTAATTTTATACTCTTTGTGCCGGTTATTGTATGTTAGTATTTGTATCTTTACGCTGTTTCACAATGTTATAGTGCTTTCTACTTTGGACGGTATGCTACCATCCTTTTTATCGATTTGTTTTTCGTTAAATGAATATTTCTGTTGGCCAATATTTATCTGGTTTTTTTGTCGTTTCTTACCATGATCAGAAACCCAAATTCACAGACGAATGTGTCGGAGACTAACGACTGTCACATTAGTTTATTTAATGTTTATATTAATCTTACTGCAGAACTGGGCAAATTTATTTCAATAAAGTAGGTAATTTGACTTTCACGGCCAATTTAAAAAAAAACGCACAAAACACGGCGTAAACCTAGAAACGTTGCTGAGTTTTAATTGCTTGGCCCTGAAATTCAATGTACAATCATTTTGAAGCCTTTATAGGGAGGTGAAAGACTGTTTTAGCCTTTAGCACTCGCATTAAAGTAGCTGAGGTGTTCTAAATAAGAATTGAGGTATCGCACAGTTTGCTACTCCTTTGGTAGTCCGCAAATAAACCACACGAGCCCACTGATGAACCATCTCGGAGTTACTATGCGTAATTTCGCTCAAGACACGGCATAGGCTAAACTTAGAAAAAAATTCTGTGTTCAATTTGTTTTTGTTATTATTACTTGGGATGATTGACGTTTGTTCCGTTACAGTTACTCTTTATCATGTCGGTACATACTTTCCGCAATATTACTTATTGCGGATATGACAATTGCTATCAGTTTGATGTATTTTAGCATAATGTTTATATGTTTAAATATAGTATGAAGACGTTAAACGATAGGTGTTCAATATTTAAGACAGGCTATTTAACTTTTACTACATAGAAGCTGATATTTATTTCCAATATATAAACGCACTTTCTCACCTACAAAGCGGAGACAGACAGGCTTTTCTCCGTGTACTCCGGTTTTCCCTGTCACAATTTCACTCCAGCAACAATCTCCACTATAATTTCATTTCATCCGTCATTCATTTAATCATTGCCTCAGGGGAGTGCGACAGGCTTCGACAGCCGGCACAGTTCATATCCTTGCTGTTAGATGGGGATTTCATTCATTCCATTCCCTGACCCGGTCGGTCGACTGAACGCAGGCCAAGGATTTTCACTTTCCTACCTCTGATTAATAATTTGGTGAGTGAAAATGCATGAAGTATACACTTTTACTACATAGAAGCTGATATTTATTTCCAATATATAAACGCACTTTCTCACCTACAAAGCGGAGACAGACAGACAGACAGGTAACATGGAAATAACATAACTGCATTAGGAATGTGTGATTATATATATTAATGATTTAGGCCAGCAAGTACTAAAAGCCGTTCGAAGAACGGGTACTTTAGCTAGTATTTAATTAAAATAACATTCACCATCGGAACTATACGAGACATCTAACAGCAATCAGATGAACTATGTGGGTGACAATCATGGCCAACTGGTTGCGAGCTGCACCGGCCTGCACGTTGGAACACCTTTAATTGAAAAGTTTCCTTTTATGGCCGATAGAATGCACTCGCCCTATTAGGATTATATTATGCGAATCTTTTCTGCCAGATGTCACGACTGGTCTATGTGGGACTCCATTGGCTTGCCTACCATTAGCATTCAATACGAATCGAATTTGAAGAATGACAAGTTGATAATACAATAATTTTTTATTGAAAAGCGTTTGTAACAGCCTATTGTGTGTTATTTGAAAATGTAATTTGAACTAAAGAACAAAACGATCTCACATAGTACCAGTACTATATCTGTCGGTGTTAGTTCAGGATATTAATTAATACTTTTATTGCAGTCAAATAGCAATCGAAAATAAGGAATGAACATGTACCGTAAAATTGCTCTCGAGCCATTTGAATTGCTTAGTCTTTGATTGTTTTCTTTTACTACAGAGCTCTAAGTTGTAGCGTTCACATGCTTGTCCACATGGTCTAAACACGTACGGTAGTGGAAAGAGTTGTTATTACAATTAAGGTGTTGAAAACCATGGACAGCCAGACGTGTAAACACAAAGTTGGATGTTGCCTACGTCCGGTCGATATCTCCAGTTCCATAAAATTCTTGAGATATGTCTTCTCTTTGTTTCTTCAATGACGGTAGTAATTTGTCCGAGTCTCGGGTGTTTGGTAGAGGTAAATCGTTTATAAGGTCTTCAACCAAGAAATTATTCTATTATACTCCTTGATAAACTCAAAAGAGTTATACCTATACCCATACGTTCGGGAAAAAGTAGGCTATATGTTCTTTACTGAACATCTTCTTGGTTTAATGTGTCCAACCTCGAGATGAACTACGAAGTCTTAACGTGGGAAACATTCATTATTATTTTATAGAGGTGTGGTTATTGTGGGGTCTAATTTTATAATCTTTGTGCTGCTTATTGTACGTGAGTTTATGGATATGCTGGCCGTTTTGCAAAGTTATGAACCTTTATATTTTGCACGGTATGCTTTCTTACTCTTAAAAGTTTTAATTTTCATTAATTGAATACATGTATTTCCAATTATCAATATTTAACTATATCTTGTCTGTTTCTTGTTGATCATCAACTTAAATTTATAGACTAATGTGAGGATTTCTACCGACTCTGGCATTATATTATTTAGTTTTCTTAATAAATCTTCCTGATGAATTGCCTACATTTATTGAAAAAAATCATTTTAATTCATTGGCCGTGAAGCCAATATACTATCTTTTTCGAAGACACAATAGTTTACCCGATACCTAGTTGAGGCTATCGGCTACGCCAGCAGACATTAAGCCGTAGTTGAGATTATGGGAAGAGTTATGAAAAGAGAGCGCTCAAATCGAGTCAAGAGGAATGTCAAGATGACGTAGAAGGTCTAGGATTAAGAAGGCACTGCCAGCAGTCAAGCAGATGGAAATATGAAGTTTTATTAAGATCTATATGGAACTTTGTATTTAAACATCTCAGAAGAGAAGATATAACAAGCATTATATATGGTAATAATTTGAAGGAAGACAGATAACCCTTAAGTTATTATATAACTTAATAGCCGAGATGATCGGGGTTCGAGATTATATTTGTGACGCAAGCCCACAGAGATGGGGAGAACGTCACGTGACTGCGCCAGGGAGGTGCAGGTCAATGCAGTCCAGAGACAGTCAGTCGAGTTCTGTAAGCAGAGGAGTCGAGCTCAGTTAGCAAGAGAGTCAAGTACAGTTAGCAAGAGAGTCGGGCTCAGTGAGCAACGCAGTCGAGTTCAGACAGCGAGCTGAGTAGGACATATGCCGAGCGTATGGTAAAGTCGCGCAGCGAACAGCTTTTGTCACGGAAAGTGAAAGCGACAGTTTGACTTCACCAAGCAGAGAACGGAAAGTAGGTCAGTGAGCCAGGCAGACACCCGCAGTAGGCAGCGTGAAGACCGGTTACGGAACCAGCTGTACGGGCCAAGCAAGCCTGAGAAGGCCGGGATTTAGAACAGCAATGTAAAACGAGTCGGAGAACTTTATTTCAAGCTGCATTTTGGTAACGCAGAACAGCATAGCAGAGCGGCATGGCGAGGCCGGCTTTAAGCGGAGATTATTCTAGAACATTGCAGTAGAGACGAGCGGGTTATTTCCAATTTTATACGCAAGCAATATGATAGAAGCTGAACTTCATTACAACATTGAGTTGGGACGCATATTCAGTAATCAAATTGTACAGGCAGATAGTTACGAGATACTGCAACCGTGAACTTCAACTGAACATAGTTTTTCAATGACATTACGACTATGCATTTCATAACGGAACATGCAGAGCGACCATGGGGTCCAAGTAACATTAACACTTTTAGGCAAACGGAATGTTACAAGCATATGCACTTATGAACATTGGCGCGTGCATTAATGCAATTCTTTCTTATGAAGTGTTATAAATACCGAGTACGAACACAGCTACAGGGTGTTTCATAAACTTATACACTCTGATAAATAAATTTTATTTTCTGCAAGTGAGACTTAACCGCTGTGGAGATTGAACTTTCAACACTCAAACCGAACATTGTATGGGACAGTGGCGTAACGTAGAAGAGGAATATGGGGTACGCTGTTTCTATGAACTTTTTCGTGAGGATTTGGACAGTATCCGCTATGGATAACCAGCAGTTTATCATGTCGGAGTAAACGAAGACAGAGACGCGATGGCACCACGGAGCGATGGATTCGATTCCTGAAGAGGAGGAGGTCCACCAGATGATTCACTTGGGATTTGAAGGCAATCGTCATTGCGTGGGTGGAATGATATTCACGCCGATCTTTCGAGAAATTCATTACATAAGGATAATCGACGATCTTTGAAATTTAATAACAGCTGATTATGAGAAGGTACTGTAAGAGTTATAACTTCCTGATATGATTATTTTCATGAATACTGGGCACACATGTATATTTTTCTAATAGGAGTGATACGATTATTTAGACATGGCTTTGACTTTATATGCTTCAAATTTTGCTAGAATATGGCGTGACCATATGATATGGCAGGCATCATTATACGAAATTCTCACCATTGGTTGGCTTTATTAAGCAGATGTTTGGTCTTTTAGACATTTTTCCAGCAAGGATAGTTTTCATGAATAGTTTTTTTTGTGTGACGAGTATTTCGAACTCGTGATCTGCAATTGATTATCTAAATTACTTCGTCAGTTCATTGCATACTAGCGAGTGTGTATTATTCATCAGTAGGGATTTTTTCCATTGTATTGTTTGGAGATATTAAGATGTTATTCACTTTAGTGAATAAATATCGCTTTTATATGACAACTAGAGACTTGTTGATTCCGATCTGGTACATTCACTCATTTAGTCTTCGAGATGGGGTCTTTCGTATTTATACGATTGTATGGTGGTTACTCATCTTACCCATCGTTCAGGGCACTATCATGTTAGACGACGGGGCAAGGTCTTTCGTATTTATACGATTGTATGGTGGTTACTCATCTTACTTGCTATTGAGGGAATCATTTTTATCATCCGAGTGTACTTGAGATTGTAAGAGGATCAAACAAGGAACTACTAGTCACATATCAGTCGAATTTTTGTTAAATAAATTAAAGATAAATGTCAACAGGGTTACATTTAGTAATTCTTGTTTGCCAATCCAATATTTTGTTGCTACACTCTGTTGAGAGTACTTTCAGTTTAACAGCTGGTACAGCTGATGCTTTTGATGATTTTTATAATTGTGTTTGATACCTTTGAGAAGGATTTAAAGTAATTGAATCTTGTAAGATGAATCATTAATGGTCAGATTAATTTTAAGGCAGATCAGTATTGCAGATTTTGATATGAGAGATTATAGCACATTGTTTTTTTTCTGTGATGTGAATTATGAGAATTGTAAGAGAATTTATGCTATTGAAAGCAGATCTTGAATTACTAAGGTAATATTTTTTCCAATTGTTTAAGAAGTTGTCTAGATGTGATCAGAATAATTACAGTTATTGGAGATTGTGTGCGTTGATAATTTGAAGCCAGTTATATATTTTTTGTAGATCATGCAACATGGTTAAGTGAAGTTTGTGATAGGCATTTTGTAGAAGTTGCCAAGTGATAGTTGCAATGTTGCTAATGTATTTTGAGGCAGACATGAGGTTGTCGAACCCAGTCTAGCGTAATGTTGAGATGCATGCTGTATGCTGAATATTTATGGAGTTTGTGGAATAATTGTGGTATTCAAATGTGATATTTAAAGAAGTGAGAATATATAATGTAGTTGTGGATAGTCAGATCCAACGTGATGTCGTGAAGGCAATAATATTTTTTGGCATAATAATTAAATACGAGATATAACTTGGAAGTGATAAAACTGTAAGACAACGTTCTATAACCCATATTAAACAATTTGTTAGGAAATTAAACAAATAAATAAAGTTGATAATACAAGATTTTCTGATAATAATAATTAATGAAACAATAATCTGAAATTTAAGCATATTAATGATCTGACCTAATGAAATAAAAATCAGAATGACTAGATGAAATAATAAAAATCTAAATAACCAGAAGAATAAAATTTAAATAAATTGATAAATTAAATTTTGGAATAAATCAACGAATTAAATAAATGGATGAATTAAAGATTGGATAAATAAACTGATTTAAATAAATTAATAGATGATTGGATAGATGATGAATATCTGAATTAGAAGGTGATAATTAATTAAAGAAGCTGATGATTAATGAATTTATATGGAATTAAATAAATTTAATTGAGATATGACTTGAAGATATTGCAACTTGAGTTGATGAATTAAACAATTTATATTGATGATTTAAGATGATTTAATCTGAAGGAGATGATAAAATAAGAGTGTGTGAATAATTAGAAATTATAATGAAGTGATGATAATAATTTTCATTTAAATGATTTAATGGTGATGAGTTAATGATTCTGACAGGAATATGTTGAATTTTGAGATGAGAATTAATGTGAGAAATATTTAACTTTGATGATGATGATGATTATGACCAATGAGCAGTGGATTTTCTGTAATTCACAAACAAGCAATTATTAATGACAGTGTAAATAGTGTAAATTAATTATTCGATGTTTAGGAGCATTTTACTAACGTATTCAACATTTGAATTATGCCATGCAAGCCATAAATTACGTGATATTTAAAATATGTGATTTAAAATCCACATTCATGATGTTAATTTAAAGATAAATTAGGTCTCAGGTATCACGAATGTCAGTGACGAAAGACATAGTGCTACGGTGATCCTGAGAACCCAAGAGAACTTTAGAGATTTTTTTCCTATTTTATGTGGATTAAATACTTTTGATTAGAAAAGAGATGGTTCGATATTTGGACAATGACAATTTAACGTTGGCATTCGACCATGCTCTCAGGTAGGATGAATATTTAAAATGTCTGTCTGACTATCAAAGTGAAATAAATTTGTTTTTATCTTAGTTGTGATCTGATGATGGTGTGATTTTCCTTTTTCTTTCCTTGTCTTGATTAAGGCTTAACCGGAAAGGATGTGGTTTGCTAGGAGTTCAGTTGATGGCGCCCATTTATATTTGCATCTTTTAAAAATTAAATTTAAGCCCGTAACGACCCTAGAGATACTTTGTCTCGTGTTACCCTCTGCTTTTTCGATATCTCAGCTGAATTTCCGACACATTCCTTATTTGACTAGAGGTTCATTTAACTCCGCTCTGTCCTGGAACTCCAGGAATGCGATGTAATGGCAGATGGGTCATCGCATCCCCAGGACGAACGGGTACAGAGAGAGAGGGAGAATTGGCTTTACCCATCCGTGGGGATTCGATTTTGTTTATTCTATGGAATCACATCAGATTTAGATTACTGAGAGATTGATCTCAAAATTCATTTAATGGTGTTACAAAATGTATTAAACTTAGTCAGACAATATACTTGAGTGCCCATTCCAGTGTTCATGTTAATCGTATTAGTATTATATCATGTTAGTTATAAGTCATTTTTCTTATACCCAAGTGAATGCAGGAATTGAGACATTGTGATGTGTTGTTGTCTAACGTCTCTGAATAAAACGTCTATTAAAAATATAATTATGTTGCCGGAAGATTTAGCTAAGGTGTTGGGAGAGTTACAGAGTGGTATGTCTGGTATTGCAGAAACTATTTCTAAAATGGAAACAGAAGTTAAAGAACAGATAAATAGTTCAGAAGCTAGGTTAGAAGCTAGATGTAAAGAAAATGTGCAAGCATTACAGACTAGTAATGAAGAAAATTTAAAATCATTACAGATTAGTAACGAAGGCAATCTGAAAGACAGTTTAAAGTCATTAGAGACTAGGTTACAGTCAAATAGTGAAGATAATTTAAAGTCATTAGAGACTAGATTACAGACTAGTACTGAAAGTCATTTGAAAGCTAGTGAAGCTAACTTGAATGATAGTTTTAAATCATTAGAAGAAAGACTACAGTCAAATAGTGAAGCTAACTTGAAGGATAGTTTTAAATCATTGGAAGAGAAATTACAAGCTCGTAGTGAAGAAACTAACACCAGAGTTGGAAAACAAGTTTACTAGGTTAGAGAATAGATTAACTTTAAAGAATAATGAGATGCTTAAGACTTTACAATTAGATATAATTGCAGTAAATATGAAAGGAGAGGAAAATGTTCAAATATTAAGAAAGAATATTATTGAATTAGGAAGTAGAGGAGAAGAAAACATTCTTACTTTAAGAACAGACGTTATGTCTATACAGAAAGACATTAAATCGGATGTATCGAAGTTGAGATTCGACATTGATGGTTTAGTGGCAGATATAGGCAAAATTCAAGAGTGGTCTACCGAAGTATCTTTCGAAACTAAAATCAAAGGTCTAGAGATGAATCTAGGTAATGAGATCAAAGATTTAAAGTCAGTAATTGGGACCATTAAAGAGGAAGTCTTAGGAGAGGTTAATTCTAATTTAAAATCATTAGAGAATCAATTGCAAAAAGTTATTAGGAAAATGGATGATGATATAGAGCAAAAGGTTAATGAAAACTTAGCTTTATTCAAAAATAGAGTCGGTGCAATCGTGGAAGAACGGTATAGTGAGGTCGATGCCGAAGCAAAAGAAAAACGTGCAGGATTAGATGAGAAATTAATCGCAGGTATGGCGAACTTAGAAGCGAGATTTACGGAGAACAAGGAAGCGATGAAGATAGATTCAACTCTATTTAGGACAGATGTTGATTTGTTAAAGGAACAAGTCGCGTCAGTAAAGAATACATGGGAAGACAAGATAGACAAGTTGAAAAACGATTTAGAAGAGAGTAACAAAACGCAGAATGTTACGTCGTTGGATGATTTGAAGACTCAGGTCAAGACCGTAGAAAAACTGGCAGAAGATAGGATAACTAAACTAGAATCTATGATAAATAGTTTCACCAGTCAAAATATTACATCAGGGGAAATATCGATAAATCAGACACCGATAGACCGCGGTATGAGTAATCAAGAGGTTAGCATGGGAGAAGACCGTCAAACGCAACAGAATGTGATATTCGAAAGGGCGAGTTCAACCCCTCAGGATAATCCGAATTCGAATAGGAGTACGTTGGGTACAAGTGAACGATACTCAGGTCCAGTTACCATTATCAGAAATCTGGATGACAAGCCAAGGAAGTTTTCCGGAAACACAGGAGTCACACCAGTCGAATTTCTGCGAGATATTCGCGACTACATGGCGGAACATAGAGTAGCCAAGGAGAGAGAACTAATGATAGTCGAACGCGCCTTAGACGGGCCTGCGTTAACTTGGTTTAGAGCATTCAGGAGCAATTTTGCGAATATGGAGCAATTTGCAATAGCATTCTTAAGGAGATGTTGGAGCGCAGAGGATCAGCTGAACGTAAGAGCAGAAATGTATTCGAAACGTTATTCTACGTCGCATCCGACGCATTATGCCAGTTATTTTACTTCACAATTGGCTAAATTACAGTTTTTGATTCCTCCCTTGCCAGAAGAAGAGCTTTTGCAAGCTATAGCGAGACAGTTACCGATTGAGGTACAGCGATCACTCATAGCATCGGGAGCGAACACACTTGAGCACTATGACGACATTTTACGGCGATTAGACTATACAAGCGCTCAAGTTACAGCTAGAACTGCGAGAAACGACAATCGAAACACGCAAGAGGTGAATGCGGTAGTCGTTGATAACGCAGCTCAGACGGATAGAAGAGATTCCTGGGGAAACAGAAGGAACGAAGGAAATCGAGGAAACATCCATAACGTTCGTGGAAATGATCGATATAGAGGACCATATGAGAGGCCATACGATCAGGACGCAAGAGACAGCCGGTACAGGAACTATGATCAGAATTCCAGATACCAAAATAGGAATAGATACAACAATAGATATCGTGGTAGAAACAACTGGAGCCAAGGTCAACAGTCTAATCGGAATGACAGGCAGGATGGCAGAAGAAATGATCCAAATGAAAGACGAGATAATCGTGAATATGAGAGATCGAGGCAATAAAGTAGACAGCCTAGTGCACCACCCGAGGAGACAGTCAGAGATGTCAATCGAGCAAGCACGAGTGGTGAAGGAAAAAAAACGACAAATTAACTTCAGAGCAGGATGCTAATCATTGGGAATCGATCATCATTGTTGAAACGTATCAGGTCAAGGACGAGGATTTAATTGAAGAGGAAGACGTAGTACATCGATGAAATAGACATGAATTGCCAGTTATCAGTGTGGAAGTCATGGGAAAGGAAATAAAGACACTAGTGGACACGGGGGCTATGGCGAGCTTGATATCCATAGGTTGCCTGGATGAGTTGAAATTATCAGGAAAAATTACGATGTTGCCAACTGTTGTTAGCAAGATTCAAGGGGTGATCCCAGACAGAAGTATGAAATGTAAAAGTCAGGTACTTTTAGATGTTGGCATTGGAACCAGAAGTTTTGAACAGATGTTCCTAGTAGTGGGTCAACTACATTTCGATATGATCCTAGGAGTGGATTTCTTAAGTGAGAGTGGCCTGATCATAGATATGCAGAGTAGGCGCATGTACTTTCAAGAAGGGGTCATGGAAAATCAGGAATCTGAGATGACATTCTTTAGAGAGAATATATTGGATGAGATAGTATGCAGCATTGAAAGGTCTATAGAAGATAGAACTAGCATGAAAAGTAAAATAAATCCAGAAATTAAGGAGCAGTTTGATCAAGCAATTTCAGAATATGAGGACATATTCAATGACAAACCAGGTCTCATAGAAAATTTTACCTACAGCATCAAGTTGATGGATGACAAACCATACCATAAGAATTTATATCCCATTCCGGATAAATGGAAGGAAGAAGTTAGTACAATGATAAGCGATATGGACAAAGAATGAATAATCAAGAAGATGCCAACTGCTTATTTGAATCCTTTAGCTGTTGTCAAGAAACCTAATGGTAAGCTGAGGATATGCCTAGATGCTAGAGCCCTTAATGAAAGAGTTCTTCCTGAACACGACAGGCCACCTGTTATTCGTGAATTGTTGCGCAGATTCAGAGGAAAGAGTTTCTTTTCTACAATCGATCTGACTAGTTCTTATTATCATGTGGAGCTAGCAGAAGACTGCAAACAATACACAGGGTTCTTGTTTGACCATAAAACATATGTATTCAATAGGTTACCTTTTGGAGTGAAAAATAGTGGTACGGTGATGATCCGAGCACTAGATGAAAATTTGTCAGAAGCAGTTAAGGAGCATGTGGTGAGCTATATTGATGACCTGATTATAGCGTCTGAGACAGCGGAAGAACATATCAGGCACCTTCGAATGCTTTTTGAAGATCTTAGGAGGACGAACTTCAAGGTGAATTTCAACAAATGTCAGTTCTTTCATGAAGAAATTGAATTTCTTGGACATAGAATCGATAGAGATGGTTATAGGCCCAATCCAAAGAAGATCATGGCTATTTCAGAGTTTCCAACCCCAAGAAAGATTAAAGAGGTACGGCAGTTTTTAGGCATGTGTCAGTTCTTTTCAACACATTGTCCTGAATATACTGAAACGATGGCACCTCTGCAGGATTTAATAAGAAAGGGAAATCGATGGAAATGGGACGATAGATGCAATCAAGCGTTTTTAGCGGCTAAGAACATGTTGATCCAGAATATCAAGCTTGAGTACCCAGATTTTGCAAGAAGATTTTTTGTGGAGACAGACGCATCCAAAATAGGTATCAGTGGGATCCTATATCAGTTGGATGATACCAACAAACACAGGTATTTAGCTTTCACCAGTCGCAAGCTCAGGAATTGTGAGAAGAATTACTATGCAACTGAGTTAGAGGCATTAGCAGTGGTTCATGCTCTTAAGACGTGGAAGAAGGTGTTGTTTGGACATGACATAACAGTGATCACAGATCATAAAGCCCTCCAATTTATTATGAAGACAGACTTAGCGAGTGACCGCATCACCAGATGGGCTCTGTTCTTACAACAATTTAACCCAACTGTTGTACATAGACCTGGGAAATTAAATCTGTTAGCAGATGTGTTGAGCAGAAACCCTTGTGAGGAAGTAATTGTCAACCATATAAATCTAATTCAAGAGGATAATGGTACCCTAGAAAAGTTGAGGATGTTAGCGCAAACTCAGAAGAGATATGCACCTTTGCGAAGAATTTACCGTTTTTTGACACGCAGGATGGACAACGCTGATCCAGATTTTCGAAGAACTGAGATAGAAGCTAGAAAATATCACATTATGGGAGGTGTTATATGCCAATATATCGACCAGGATCATACTAAACTTAGAGTAGTGATCCCACCCAAGCTTGTCAAACCAGTTATTTGGATGATACACCGAACTGCAGCTCATGTAGGTGTAGACAAGACTTTGGCTCTCGCTCAAGAAACCTTCGATTGGAGACAAATGGGACAAACGATTCGCGACGTCATAAAGACCTGTGACAGTTGTCAGCGAAGTAAATATTCATCTAAGCTAATGAAAGAAGTTCCTAGATCAATATTACCCAGCAAGCCAAGAGAACTTTTCGCTACGGACATTTTCGGTCCGATTCCTCGTTCGATGAAAGGAAACCAGTTTGTTTTGGTAACAGTAGACGTATTTTCTAAATACGTATCTCTATGCCCTATCCAGAAAGCTACATCCAAGTACGTGATCAACAGATTAGAGAAAACAGTTATTCCAAGTATGTGGAAACCTGAAGTTTTGTTGAGTGACCATGGATCACAATTCACCAGTATGGAATTTTCTACTGCTATGGAACGTTTAGGAATAAGGCATGTGTTTAATTCTGTGCGGTATCCAGAGGGAAATCCAGCCGAAAGAATTATGCCGGAAATTAGTAAAATGTGTCGCTTATATGTGTCAAGGCAACACCACAGATGGATGGAAGTGATACCCATCATTAGTCAATGCTTGAATTCCACAGTACATGAAAGAACAGGACAGATTCCGTCCATGCTTCATCATGGATTGAAACCTGATAGACCATGGGACCGAGTCGTGAGGGCACCAGTAGATCCTCAACCCACACAAGAAAGAAGAGACGTGATGGCAGGAGAGAGACTCAGAAGACAGACGGAGAAGAGAGCCAGGAGACAAGCAGGAAGGAGGTTCCACGAGCCGTTTCAAGAAAATGATGAGGTGCTGATTAGGAAGCCAGTCACTTCGAATCTTCAACTGAAGATCTACCATAAATTTGCGCCGTTGTACGCTGGTCCATTCCGTATTGAAGAAACGTACCAGAATAATAGCTACAAAATTGTCAGAATGGATACTAATGAAGTTGTGGGAACTTTTACTGCAGCTAGCATTAGAAAGTACCATCATGCTGAATAAAAGGATTGTAGAGCTATCGTGTACATGTGTTATGTATAGAATGCCTGAGAGTGTATTTTTTTCTCAATCCTGATAAAAAAGGAGATGTACGGGAGAGATGTACCCGATACCTAGTTGAGGCTATCGGCTACGCCAGCAGACATTAAGCCGTAGTTGAGATTATGGGAAGAGTTATGAAAAGATAGCGCTCAAATCGAGTCAAGAGGAATGTCAAGACGACGTAGAAGGTCTAGGATTAAGAAGGCACTGCCAGCAGTCAAGCAGATGGAATTATGGATGGAAATATGAAGTTTTATTAAGATCTATATGGAACTTTGTATTTAAACATCTCAGAAGAGAAGATATAACAAGCATTATATATGGTAATAATTTGAAGGAAGACAGATAACCCTTAAGTAATTATATAACTTAATAGCCGAGATGATCGGGGTTCGAGATTATATTTGTGACGCAAGACCACAGAGGTGGGGAGAACGTCACGTGACTGCGCCAGGGAGGTGCAGGTCAATGCAGTCCAGAGACAGTCAGTCGAGTTCTGTAAGCAGAGGAGTCGAGCTCAGTTAGCAAGAGAGTCAAGTACAGTTAGCAAGAGAGTCGGGCTCAGTGAGCAACGCAGTCCAGTTCAGACAGCGAGCTGAGTAGGACATATGCCGAGCGTATGGTAAAGTCGCGCAGCGAACAGCTTTTGTCACGGAAAGTGAAAGCGACAGTTTGACTTCACCAAGCAGAGAACGGAAAGTAGGTCAGTGAGCCAGGCCGACACCCGCAGTAGGCAGCGTGAAGACCGGTTACGGAACCAGCTGTACGGGCCAAGCAAGCATGAGAAGGCCGGGGTTTAGAACAGCACTGTACAACGAGTCGGAGAACTTTATTTCAAGCTGCATTTTGGTAACGCAGAACAGCATAGCAGAGCGGCATGGCGAAGCCGGCTTTAAGCGGAGATTATTCTAGAACATTGTAGTAGAGACGAGCGGGTTATTTCCAATTTTATACGCAAGCAATATGATAGAAGCTGAACTTCATTACAACATTGAGTTGGGACGCATATTCAGTAATCAAATTGTACAGGCAGATAGTTACGAGATACTGCAACTGTGAACTTCAACTGAACATAGTTTTTCAATGACATTACGACTATGCATTTCATAACGGAACATGCAGAGCGACCATGGGGTCCAAGTAACATTAACACTTTTAGGCAAACGGAATGTTACAAGCATATGCACTTATGAACATTGGCGCGTGCATTAATGCAATTCTTTCTTATGAAGTGTTATAAATACCGAGTACGAACACAGCTACAGGGTGTTTCATAAACTTATACACTCTGATAAATAAATTTTATTTTCTGCAAGTAAGACTTAACCGCTGTAGAGATTGAACTTTCAACACTCAAACCGAACATTGTATGGGACAGTGGCGTAACGTAGAAGAGGAATATGGGGTACGCTGTTTCTATGAACTTTTTCGTGAGGATTTGGACAGTATCCGCTATGGATAACCAGCAGTTTATCATGTCGGAGTAAACGAAGACAGAGACGCGATTGCACCACGGAGCGATGGATTCGATTCCTGAAGAGGAGGAGGTCCACCAGATGATTCACTTGGGATTTGAAGGCAATCGTCATTGCGTGGGTGGAATGATATTCACGCCGATCTTTCGAGAAATTCATTACATAAGGATAATCGACGATCTTTGAAATTTAATAACAGCTGATTATGAGAAGGTACTGTAAGAGTTATAACTTCCTGATATGATTATTTTCATGAATACTGGGCACACATGTATATTTTTCTAATAGGAGTGATACGATTATTTAGACATGGCTTTGACTTTATATGCTTCAAATTTTGCTAGAACATGGCGTGACCACATGATATGGCAGGCATCATTATACGATATTCTCACCATTGGTTGGCTTTATTAAGCAGATGTTTGGTCTTTTAGACATTTTTCCAGCAAGGATAGTTTTCATGAATAGTTTTTTTGTGTGACGAGTATTTCGAACTCGTGATCTGCAATTGATTATCTAAATTACTTCGTCAGTTCATTGCATACTAGCGAGTGTGTATTATTCATCAGTAGGGATTTTTTCCATTGTATTGTTTGGAGATATTAAGATGTTATTCACTTTAGTGAATAAATATCGCTTTTATATGACAACTAGAGACTTGTTGATTCCGATCTGGTACATTCACTCATTTAGTCTTCGAGATGGGGTCTTTCGTATTTATACGATTGTATGGTGGTTACTCATCTTACCCATCGTTCAGGGCACTATCATGTTAGACGACGGGGCAAGGTCTTTCGTATTTATACGATTGTATGGTGGTTACTCATCTTACTTGCCATTGAGGGAATCATTTTTATCATCCGAGTGTACTTGAGATTGTAAGAGGATCAAACAAGGAACTACTAGTCACATATCAGTCGAATTTTTGTTAAATAAATTAAAGATAAATGTCAACAGGGTTACATTTAGTAATTCTTGTTTGCCAATCCAATATTTTGTTGCTACACTCTGTTGAGAGTACTTTCAGTTTAACAGCTGGTACAGCTGATGCTTTTGATGATTTTTATAATTGTGTTTGATACCTTTGAGAAGGATTTAAAGTAATTGAATCTTGTAAGATGAATCATTAATGGTCAGATTAATTTTAAGGCAGATCAGTATTGCAGATTTTGATATGAGAGATTATAGCACATTGTTTTTTTTACTGTGATGTGAATTATGAGAATTGTAAGAGAATTTATGCTATTTGAAACAGATCTTGAATTACTAAGTTAATATTTTTTCCAATTGTTTAAGAAGTTGTCTAGATGTGATCAGAATAATTACAGTTATTGGAGATTGTGTGCGTTGATAATTTGAAGCCAGTTATATATTTTTTGTAGATCATGCAACATGGTTAAGTGAAGTTTGTGATAGGCATTTTGTAGAAGTTGCCAAGTGATAGTTGCAATGTTGCTAATGTATTTTGAGGCAGACATGAGGTTGTCGAACCCAGTCTAGCGTAATTTTTGAGATTCATGCTGTATGCTGAATATTTATGGAGTTTGTGGAATAATTGTGGTATTCAAATGTGATATTTAAAGAAGTGAGAATATATAATGTAGTTGTGGATAGTCAGATCCAACGTGATGTCGTGAAGGCAATAATATTTTTTGGCATAATAATTAAATACGAGATATAACTTGGAAGTGATAAAACTGTAAGACAACGTTCTATAACCCATATTAAACAATTTGTTAGGAAATTAAACAAATAAATAAAGTTGATAATACAAGATTTTCTGGTAATAATAATTAATGAAATAATAATCTGAAATTTAAGCATATTAATGATCTGACCTAATGAAAAAAAAATCAGAATGACTAGATGAAATAATAAAAATCTAAATAACCAGAAGAATAAAATTTAAATATATTGATAAATTAAATTTTGGAATAAATCAACGAATTAAATAAATGGATGAATTAAAGATTGGATAAATAAACTGATTTAAATAAATTAATAGATGATTGGATAGATGATGAATATCTGAATTAGAAGGTGATAATTAATTAAAGAAGCTGATGATTAATGAATGTATATGGAATTAAATAAATTTAATTGAGATATGACTTGAAGATATTGCAACTTGAGTTGATGAATTAAACAATTTATATTGATGATTTAAGATGATTTAATCTGAAGGAGATGATAAAATAAGAGTGTGTGAATAATTAGAAAGTATAATGAAGTGATGATAATAATTTTCATTTAAATGATTTAATGGTGATGAGTTAATGATTCTGACAGGAATATGTTGAATTTTGAGATGAGAATTAATGTGAGAAATATTTAAATTTGATGATGATGATGATGATGATTATGACCAATGAGCAGAGGATTTTCTGTAATTCACAAACAAGCAATTATTAATGACAGTGTAAATAGTGTAAATTAATTATTCGATGTTTAGGAGCATTTTACTAACGTATTCAACATTTAAAGTATGCCATGCAGGCCATAAATTACGTGATATTTAAAATATGTGATTATAATATGTGTGTTTAGACAGATTAATATTTTTTTTAAATCCACATTCATGATGTTAATTTAAAGATAAATTAGGTATCAGGTATCACGAATGTCAGTGACGAAAGACATAGTGCTACGGTGATCCTGAGAACCCAAGAGAACTTTAGAGATTTTTTTCCTATTTTATGTGGATTAAATACTTTTGATTAGAAAAGAGATGGTTCGATATTTGGACAATGACAATTTAACGTTGGCATTCGACCATGCTCTCAGGTAGGATGAATATTTAAAATGTCTGTCTGACTATCAAAGTGAAATAAATTTGTTTTTATCTTAGTTGTGATCTGATGATGGTGTGATTTTCCTTTTTCTTTCCTTGTCTTGATTAAGGCTTAACCGGAAAGGATGTGGTTTGCTAGGAGTTCAGTTGATGGCGCCCATTTATATTTGCATTTTTAGCCTATTTTCAATTTTGAAAAAATAGGCTTATGAGATCACCTTTTGTCCGTGTGTGTGTGCGTGTGTGTGTGTGTGTGTGATTCGTGTGTGTGTGTCCCCCTAATAAAATCTACACGGCTGGAGCGATTTCAATGAAACTCGGAAAGTTCATAGCACTATTCCCGGCGACCTCGACCGTGCCCTTCAAATTTTGTTACGACTCACCAATCCAACATGGCGGCTGTGCGAAATATTTCACCAGCATTCAATATCTCCGAAACTATTACCGATATTACCCTGACATTTTCTATGGCGATATAGGAAACTGCTATAAGTTCACTTATGTGACTTTTGAAAACCTGGTAACAACAAAACCAACATGGCGGCCAAGCGAATTTGCGACTTTTAAATAGACGTTTCTCGCGATTTGACCAACCAAACGCAATGAAACTTGGTACAGTATATGTTTATATACATTGTAATGCACCGACATCTAACTTCGTTCAATTGTTTACATAATCACAAGATGGCAGATGTGCGAAATATTTCACCGGCATTCTATATCTCTGAAACTATTAGCGGTAAACACCTGAAATTTTGTACGGAGATAAAGGGCGCTACTGGAAGTCCATCTATAAGTCTTTCAAAAACCGGTTAACTACAAAACGAACATGGCGGCCAAGCGAATTTGAAAATTTTAAATAGACCTTTCTCGCGATTTAATGTTCCAAGCGCACTGAAACCTGGCACAGGAAATATTTATACACATTGTAATCCACTGGTATCTAATTTAGTTCAATTGTTTACATAACCTCAAGATGGCGGCAGTGCGAATTTTAAAATTAAGATTTTATTTATTGTGATGTAGTCATGCGATCGAAGTGAAAGTATGAATAATGAACCTACGCAATAATTTTCCTTTAATGGTACATGACTCTATGGCCTATACATTTAACAATCCAACATGGCGACCATCCGAAATATTTAGACGATACTGAAAATCTACGAATCTATTTTAGCAATCAAACTGCATTTTTTAATGTTCATAGGGGCTATGAAATTTAGTTCACCTAAAGGACTTTAAATAACCTGGTGATCACAAATCCAACATGGCGGTGACGCGAATTATAAATATTCACATGGACGTTTCTCGCAATTTAACCATCCGCGTGCAGTGAAACTTGGTACAGTAAATCCTTATACGAATGTTAATCCACTGGCATCTAATTTATTTCAATTGTTTCCATAACCTCAAGATGGCAGCTGTGAAAAATTTTAAACTCTCCTTGTTTTTTCTTGTGTCCTAACTATGAGATTGAAGTTTGAATACTACACGTTCACAATAATCTGCATGTAACAGTACATAACTCTAGGACCTACATATATAAAATCCAACATGGCGACCATCCGAAATATTCAGTCGGTTCTCAATATCTACGAATCTATTACAGCAATCAAACTGAAATTGTGTATGTTGATAGTGGCAATTAACATAAGTAGGATATATGAAAATAGGCTGCATAGTTCTTCACGGAACTACTTGTTTTAAATTAAATTTAAGCCCGTAACGACCCTAGAGATACTTTGTCTCGTGTTACCCTCTGCTTTTTCGATATCTCAGCTGAATTTCCGACACATTCCTTATTTGACTAGAGGTTCATTTAACTCCGCTCTGTCCTGGAACTCCAGGAATGCGATGTAATGGCAGATGGGTCATCGCATCCCCAGGACGAACGGGTACAATAGGAAGGTGAAATACTGTTTGAAATGTTAGCTCCCGCAGTGTAAAAGCGCAGGTGCACTACATAAGAAGGGAGACAGCGCGCAATTCACTATTGTGGGGGGTACGGGTACGAACACCAAGATCCCGCTGATGAGCCAATCTCGGTGTTCCTAGGCGTAACCCCGCACAAGACTTAAACTCAGAAAAAATGCTGAGTTTAACACTGGTATTGTTATTAATACATGGAATGATTAAGAATGGTTTTGTTATTGTTACTCTTAATCATGACATGTTACGTCATTTGCTCAGTAATATTTACTATAGATATGCCAATTGCTACCACGTTTGATGTACAGTTCACGCCACGGATTTTGGCTGATCAGTTCCGGTTTAGCAGTCGTACAGAGGATAGTCTACGAGCCTCACGCAAGAGTAATTTATTGATACTTGATTTTTTAGTTGCGCAGAAAGCAACTCATGGATCAATTGCACTTACCTGAGGTTCATCTCTTGTCCTCTGTACGACTACGCAATCGGGGCTCACCGGTCAAAAACCGTGGCGTGAACTGTATTTTTAGCATACTATTATTTAAAACTCAGCAATTTTTCTAGGTATGTGCCGTGTCTTGTGTGGGGTTTCGCCTAGGACACCAAGCTGGCTCATCAGCGGGCTCTTGGTGTCCCCGCCCGGATCCCCACATGAGTAGCAATCTGCGTGCTACCTCACTTTTTTGAACCGCACCTGCACCTCTCTACTGCGTGAACTGAAAGCTCAAGCAGCCATAACCTCTCTATGAAGGCTTCCAAACCTAGAAACATTGCTCAGTTTTAATTCACTGGCCCTGATAGCCAATTTACCATACTGTTATTTATTTTTAATTTGAAGTGCCATTTCCATTTTAGGCTATTATTACGATGGGGTCGCCACTCCCAAAGGCATTTTATGAAGCTACTGTCAGCTATTATTCAGGCCGCCCCTAACATGGGAAACAGACGCCCTTGCAGCCGCCTCTAACCTGGGAAACAGACGCTGCCGATTGATGCTGTACTCATACTATTCCCTGAGTACTGGGTTGCCTCTTCCGCAATCTCCACCGTTCCGAAGTCCATCTTCTCCGCTGCAGATTCCGTTGAGGTCTTCGCACGTAACCCTGTGCACGGGGCCTATGTTATACCCCATAGGACTGGGTCCTCACCAGAACTTAGCCGGTACTCTAGTTCCATGGTATATTACAGTACCGTTGCCCACCCCCGCGACGTGGACGCGCTTGGCAAGAATTATCCATGTAGCCAATTATAATTGCCTCATGGACCGGGTTAAGGAGCTGTCTAAATCCAGCCTCCAAGGCATGGACATGGACATGGACATGGACATGGAGATTGGCAGGAGGGTACAGCAGAGAAATGCATTCTATCATAGTGTAAGAAAACTTGTTTGGGATAAGGAAGTACCAAGGAAAAGCAAGGAGGTAATCTATAAAGTGTACTATGTTCCCATATTAACTTATGCAGCTGAGACTAGGACCCTGACAAGCAGGCAAGAGAGTAGAATCCAAGCCAGTGAAATGGAATTCCTAAGAAGTATGATAGGAAAGACAAGGAAAAACAGAGTGAGGAATGAAGATGTTAGGAAGGAAGTTGGGATGTGAAAACTAAATGAGAGAATTGAGAAGAATAAACTAAGGTAGTTTAGACATGTAAAGAGGATGGAGAAAAATAGAATACCAAGACAGATGCTGGAGGCAAAGTGCAAGGGTAAGAGAGCAAGAGGAAGACCTAGAACAAGGTGGATTGATTCAGATAAGAACAGCGTAAGAAAAAGAAATCTGGACTGGGACAAGATCGTGGAAGAAGAATGGTGGAAGGAAAGAGGAAAGTGAAGACGTTCCATAAATACCCCCGACCCGGCAGGAGATGGATAAGGGGAAATGATGATAATGATGATGATGATGATAATGATGATGATATTTATTTTTAAATATCGTATGGGGACGTTAAACGATCAGTGCTCTCTATTTGAGAAAGGTTATTTAGAAGCTGATGTTTATTCAATGTATACATGCACATTGTTAGCTATGATTAATGATTGGGTGAGTAAAGATGCATGCACAGTAGTCTACACGTCACAGTAGTGAAAATGGATGGAATCTTGTAGTTGACATGACACTTATTCACGCGAACATGGGGCATGGGATCTCCTTTCCTACGTGGATTCCTAACCACAGCACGTGATATTTCAGGCCGAAAATCTTACATGCTTTGGCTGGGAATTGAACTTCGTGAGCCTTGGTGAGAAGCAAGCAGAGTAACTACAGCACTAACACGTCACCTTCTTAGTAGTGTAATAATAATAATATGAATATGAATAATATTAATAATAATAATAATGAAAATTCAAAGTCAAATGCTATTTGCCAACCACATAAAGAACAAAAAGCATAAGAAAATTAAAATAGTGATTTCACGTTAATCTAGCTTTGTAAATGTGCGTAATGTTGTGAATTAATTACTGGAGGCTAATCGTTCGTGTACGTATCTTAGTTCCACGAAATTTATAGTTTCAGGGAATTGTTACAGGGTTACTTTATTACATGTTCTGAATGGCAGCGCTTCGCTATTTTGGAACACGTTAGCAACACCACAGAATCAAAAACAGACTGTTTTGTTAGAGTAGGTGATCTGACTTAACTACCCTATTGATATAACAGGCAGTAGACTAGAGGACCAGCTACCGTATGTCCTTACAGAACTACAACAGAGCAGTGAGCCATTATTCCTTCAATTGTAAATTATATAGACAGAACTGAGGTGTAGCAAGTTCCGTGACTAACTAAAGAGCCTACTTTTCTTAAAATTTAAGATTCATGCCAATGATTAATCTAAATGGCTCTATCTAGAATAATGATGAAATTAAGTTTGCAATATCGAAAATTCTAATTAGTTCGAAATACAGTATACCTGGTATAATGTACCCTAATAGAGCACTGGAGTTGGCAGCCCTGGTGACTGAATATATTCTTAGTTCCATCTCTTAAGGTACAGAATACAAAATTTGGTTGAAGTCCAATAGATAGCATGGACGTTACATGCAGTTAGACATTGCATCTAACAGTGAGCGTAAAATCATGTTGGCAACGATGTCATGCTAGTGTTGGTCAGAAATGATCTGAAATGATATGATCTATTGTTGTGCCAATTTTGAATGAAATCCATTAGTTAGTATAGAAGTTACATGCATTTTAAAATTGGACCTATCAGCAGGCTTAGAATCATGTTGTCAGTACTGACGTACAGTATATTAGTTACTCGGAATTAATCTAGAATGGCAGGTACTATAAGTGTGCAAAGTTTATAGCTATTGGCTTACATACTTTCAGATATATTGATATTAGGGTAACAAAAATAAAGACAGCATGCATTAACAGTTGGCAGCCCTGGTTGCTCTTACGAAGACCCATAGTCATATAGGTTATGGTACACAAAGCACAAACGAAATTTGGTTGAAATCCAAATGAGAGTATAGGAGTTACATGCATTTAAAATTGGACCTATCGGCAGGCTTAGAATCATGTTGGTAGTACTGACGTATATTAGTTACTCCAAATTAATATAGAATGTCAGGTACTATACGTGTGCATAGTTTAAAGCTGTCGGCTTGCAAACTTTATGTTATATTGGTATTTTGATAAAATAAATTGAGAGCATTCATTAACAGTTGGCAGCCCTGGTGGCTCTTAAGAATACGCTCAGTCATATCTGTTTATATATCGTACATAGTACATACGAAGTTTGGTTGAATTCCAATTGATTGTGTAGAAGATATATGCATTTAAAAATTGGACCTATCAGCAGACTTAGAATCATTTTGGCAACACTGTCATATATGGCCTCCTGGAAATTAAACTGAAATATTATCTATACGTGTGCCAATTTTCAAATAGCTACCATGCGTACCTTCCAATATATCCAACATGGAGTTCAAATTTCTATTGCGATTTTTCAGCAGTTGGTAGCACTGACATCATTTTCAAATATGGCATTGAGATATTCAGGTATAGAATTTTACTCATACCCAGCCGTTTAGGAGTTGATGGGGGGAGGGGGGGGGGGGGGGAACACCAACACAGCCAGACCGACAGACAGACAGACAGACACACATTTTCCCAGATCGATCTCATAAGTCTACTTTTTCCTCATTTTTAGCCTATTTTCAATTTTGAAAATATTGGCTTATGAGATCACCTTTTGTCCGTGTTTGTGTGCGTGTGTGTGTGGGTGTGTGTGTGTGTGTGTGTGTAGTGTGTGTGTGTGTGTCCCCTAATAACTTCTAAACGGCTGGAGTGATTTCAATGAAACTCGGTAAGTTCATAGCACTATTTCGGACGACTCCGACCGTGCCCTTCAAAATTTGTTAGTCTCACCAATCCAACATGGCGGCTGTGCGAAATATTCAACCAGCATTCAATTTCTCCGTAACTATTCCCGATATCGCCCTGGAATTTTTACGTCGATAAAGACAACTACTAGAAGTTCACCTATGTGACTTATGAAAAACTGGTAACTACAAAACCAACATGGTGGCCACGCGAATTTGAGACTTTTAATAGACGTTTCTCGCGATTTAACCAACCAAACAAAATAAAACGTGGTACAGTATATGTTTATACACATTGGAATGCACCGACATCTAACTTCGTTCAATTGTTTACATAACCAAAAGATGGCGGATGTGTGAAATATTTCACCAGTATTCTATATCTCTGAAACTATTACAGGTATCACCCTGAAATTTTGTACGGAGATAAAGGGCACTACTGGATGTTCATCTATAAGAATTTCCAAAACCGGTTAACTACAAAACGAACATGGCGACCAAGCGAATTTGAAAATTTTAAACAGACCTTTCTCGCGATTTAATGTTCCAAACGCAATGAAATCTGGTACAGGAAATGTTTATACACATTGTAATGCACTGGTATCTAATTTAGTTCATTTGTTTGTATAACCTCAAGTTGGCAGCTGTACGAATTATAAAATTAAGTTTTTATTTCTTGTGTCGTAGTCATGCGATCGAAGTGAAAGTTTCAATAGTGAACCTACGCAATAATTTTCCTTTAATAGTGCATGCCTCTATGGCCTATACATTTAACAATACAAAATGGCGACCATCCGAAATATTTAGACGGCTCTGAGTATCTGAGAATCTATTATAGCAATCAAACTGATTTTTTGTTCTTAGGGGCTATGAACTTAAGTTCACCTATAAGACATTAAATAGCCTGGTGATCACAAATTCAACATGGTGGCGACGCGAAGTATAAATATTCACATGGACGTTTATCGCAATTTAACCATCCGAGTGCAGTGAAACTTTGTACAGTAAATCCTTATACGAATGTTAATCCAATGGCATCTAATTTATTTCAATTGTTTCCATGACCACAAGATGGCAGATGAGCGAAATTTTAAAATCTTGTTTTTACTTATTGTGTCCTAGTCATGCGATTGAAGTTTGAATGCTACACGTACGCAATAATCTCATGTAACAGTACATAACTCTAGGATCTACATATATAAAATCCAACATGGCGACCATCCGAAATATTTAGTCGGTTCTCAATATCTACGAATCAATTACAGCAATCAAACTGAAATATTGTAGGTTGATAGTGGCAACTAACATAAGTAGGATATATGAAAATAGGCTGTATAGTTCTTCACGGAGCTACTCTGTGCAATATGAGAAAAGTAAGCTAAACAAGAAGTTCTGTGACGAACTAAAGAGCCTACTTTTCTTAAAATTTAAGATTCATGCCAATGATTAATCTATATGGATCTATCTAGAATAATGACGAAATTAAGTTTGTAATATAGAAATTTGAAATTAGTTCGAAATACTGTATACCTGGCATAATGTAGCCTAATGTAGCCTAATTGATCACTACAGTTGTTAGCACTGGTGACTGAATATATTCTTAGTTCCATCTCTTAAGGAACAGAAAACAACATTTGGTTGAAGTCCAATGGATAGCATGGACGTTACATAAAGTTAAACATTAGATCTAACAGCGCCTGTAAAATCACGTTGGCAACAGTGTCATGCATGTATTAGTCAGAAATAATCTGAAATAATACGATCTATTGTTGTGCCAATTTTGAATTAAATCCATTAGTTAGTATAGAAGTTACATGCATTTTAAATTGGACTTATCAGCAGGCTTAGAATCATGTTGGCAGCACTGACGTATTGAACCCTTTATCCACAGGCTGTATAAAGGATTCTAATAATTATTCATCATCTTTTGATACATTTCTACAGACAACAGATATGAGAGCCAGCCGGTGTTGGGATATATTGAGAAACCAGTGGCCAAGAGGACACAATGGTTTAAGCTCCTGTGGTATTTTAGGAAGAAGCATATATATTCTTGGGACATAGGACAGGTGCAACTTTTAGCGCGGAAGACGGCTTGGGGACGCACACTATGGCTTGTTGCTAGGAAGATTGGCGCCAAGGAAGAAATCGAATGCTACGAGGCAATTTGTCTATCATCATGTTAACCTCTCCCTACTACGGAAAAGTTTGTAAAAGGGCACAAAGACATACAAGAGTCTGGGCCAATAATATCAAGACGCCTTGTTTTAGCGGCAACTCGGCTTGGTAACTCACACTGGTAAATTAACGCGGGAGTTATCTACAGATTAATTCCACGATCGATTCGAGCCGGCTACAGCATAATCGTAACCTCCACACTGCTACGAACTCAATGATACCGATCGCATGCTAATCTGATAATTATTATGGAATATTTTTTTAATAAATCCCCTTCCACACCTACCCTAGTCAGTTTCATTTATAAGGATCCAAGATGCTTCGAGGATCTTCACTTATTTCGTGCGTCTGAGGACGTAACGTCGATTACTTATTTCTGTGCGTCTGAGGGCGTAACACAGATCACTCATTTTGTACATTTGTGGACGTAAGGTTCATACTCTGCATATTTCATGTTAGTGAACATGGAACAGTGTGGTCAAATTATAAGTGTAACTTCAGTGATTTATTTATAGTCCCAGCACTATCAGTAGGACCAGTTCATCGAAGTAATTCAACAAATAGACTCAAGGAATATAGTACATGACAGGTGAATATAGTAGGAATTATATCGTGTGTGTATCTGACAAAACTTTATTTAATTCAGCACGAGATGACGTCTAAGAACAAGAACGGATCTGGAAACCAGCTGGACATTTTCCTGAAGATGTCAATGACCAGATAAACATCTTAAAGGAGATGGCTGCAGACGTATTCCTGGCGCTGTTTTAAAGGATTGAGTACCAAATAAATTTATTTATTTATTAAGTCAGCTATGGTAATTATGGGACGTATTTTGTAGATATTTGTTTGCTTGTTTGATAATGTAGATTATTAGTTTTTGTTACTGACACATTAAATATGGGATTAGCTGAGCGTTGCATAATTTTGTAAATATCGTGATTGTATTTGGTTCTACTGTACGGGGCGACACGCGGAGCCCGTGCTCGCGTTCGCTTGCGTAAATCGCGGTCAAGCATTATTATTCGGAGATATGCCTTACAACAAAAATGGAAACGAATTTATTTTGAGATTAAAAATAGAATGTGGAGGGTAAGATTATTTGTGAGTAGAATTATGGCGGATCAGGATTATTTTGATAGTTGCTTTCCAGCAGATTTGAACGGGATGGCACTTTGCACCCGAGTTTTGTTTGTTATGTATTTTTTGTTAATGTGCCAATGGACGCAGTATGTTGATCTGTTTCGAGCCGACCCAGTGTGTGCATATGAGAGTCAGTCCAAGCTTTTGGTGCATTGTGTGATTTTTATAATGTGCTAGCGAGAATATATCATGGTGATTATTCTGTCCTGCTCCACATTAGCCCAGTTCATGACCTCGCGAGGGTGAACTTGTGGTATATATTTGTGTTTTCTCGCCATCCAGTGGATGGGTGAGATATGTTGACGTTTCCAGAGTGAAACTGCACCGAGCTTGCCGGACTGAGAAAGTTATTTGAGGCAGTGTTGACTCATACGAGAAGGGCGCGCTCAAATCAGATAACGTGACTGGTCATTAGTAACAGGTCTGCTTCCTGTACTGCAATTTAATATGTTGTTTAAAATTCACAAAACCTGATCGGTTATAATGAGTATTGATTGATTAAATGGGTGCTGTCCATCGTTGTAAGGGAGCTTCCGAAATTCGTGTTTGTCTGGCGTCTTATATAAATGTAAACTTAGTTTTTCAGCCGTTAGGCTTGTATTTTGTTGTTTTTGGTTCAATTTTTGGTGTGTTTATTTTTACGCGTTATTGACCCGTGTCAAGTTAGGGTGCGCGAAGCTATGTTCCCAAGTTATGATGAGAGCGTTTTTTTGGCCTATTTCTGGCATGCTCTTTTTGTGTTCATTCTGTGCTCCGGCACCAGCTAGGATCTCAGGGAGATTCTTCATTCTGTTTATATTATTAGATCTTGCATGTGTCAGTAGTAATTACAGTGTATTAATTAAGGATGGGTCCCATAGCCGTAGTGTGATTTAAAAGATGCAACTCCGTAAGCAACATGTCTGTTTCAGTTGTAAACGGACTCGCATCAGTACTCAATTTCTTATTAACGAACAGTACACCACACATTGTATAACTTCTTGACCAGAAAAAATGGACTTGTATCCATATGTTGTGACGAGTGAGTTCTTACCGCTCAAATGCTTATGTTATGATTTTATCATTTATGTGAAGTTGCATTCACATTGTCTTGTTGTGACGAGCGAGTTCCTACCGCTCAGTGTTATTATTATTATTATTATTAAGGGGGCCAAAGTCAGGGAGTATTTCTTTTTATTATTATTATTGTTTTGCACATACATTTTCAGTCATTAAATTTCTTTTATTCTACTTGTTATTCATTTTATTTCTAGTATAGCCTCTGTCATGAACCTTTCTATTCATTAGAGCATGTTGTTTGATGCGAACTTTGCTGTGTAACGCAGTCTGGACTGAACACGACCCCGTATTTGAATCTTGAGAAAACCATGCTTTATTGAAGGGTGCATAGACAAGCTGGCGCGCCAAGTGGGGCTATTTCGTTGCTAGTTAACTGCTAGAACACGGGAGATAGACAGCATAGATAAGTTGGTGTCAGACCGTGGAGCGTTTCGTTGTTTTGGGCTTTTCTAGCGGATCATAAACAAGCTGTTACCCTACATGTGGTGTTTCGCTGTTTTTGACTGTTTGAGATCACCGGAAGTGATATTTTGTTAACGTAAATACGGCGAAGAGAAGTACCGCCAAGAAAATTGAATATACAGTAGAATCACGAGTTTGCAAGTTAAAATACGATTCACGTTTTGTTTATTGATGTAATTAGTAAATTAATGTACGTGAAATCGGGCGCCCATTGATTAAATATAAAATTAGATTTGTTTAGAAAGTCAAACTCATGAATATGTTAGGAGGCTGGTAGCCTTAAATGACAATTAATACTTTGTTAATTAGTCAGTGTTAACATCAGATCTGGATAGTAATTTATGATTGAATATGTGCGGGGTTAAAAATTTATTAAGTAAAGTTAGAACCATTCAGTGATGATTGATTTGCGGGAGTAAAGGGAATAAGTTTAAATGAACTGAATGTGGTCAAATGAAGAAAATGTATGTCAAGAATTATATATGCGTGTGCCAGGGAGACGTTTGCATGCCATCCTCCTGTTTTCTCAGTGATATATATATTTTTGTGTGATAATGGCGACAGTCGCAGTGATCCAAGCGATTATTGAAAGTGCCACGGCACGAACCCAGAAACTATTAAAAGAACAGAGTGAAAAATTAGACATTAAATTAGCGGAACAAAATGAGTCATTCCAGACGCAAATGAATGACACTATAAAGACACAATTAGCTGAACAGAATGAGTCATTCCAGACTCAAGTGAATGATACTATAAAAACACAATTATCTGAACAGAATGAGTCATTCCAGACTCAAGTGAATGATACTATAAAAACACAATTATCTGAACAGAATGATTCATTCCAGACTCAAATGAATGACAATATAAAAACACAATTAATTGAACAGGGTAACTCTTTACAAGCGCAAGTAAATGAAAATATAAACAAACAATTAGAAGCGCAAGAAAGTAGAAATACAAGTCAGTTAGCCCCATTATCTGCAGAGATGAAAGAATACACTACACAGCAAATGATTCAATTCGCGCTTGATATAAGTAAGAATAATGACAAACAGCTAGGTCAGATACAAAAATTAGAGGACACTTTCAACCGTAAATTAAATGATTTGGACGAAACTGTATTAACAAAACTAGCTCAGATAGAATTAGCATGCACGGTAAATAACAGTGAGGTTAAAACGGCACAGGATGGTCTTGAAAAGCGATTTGATAAAATGGAGGAGGATTCTACGTTTATCCAGGGACAATTGTCAGCAGTAAATGAAAGCATCACGGGCCTAATAAAGGACATGGATAAATTAGAAATATAATCAGCAGAGCGATGGCAAAACCTAGAATCGGACCAGGATAATTTAAAGAGTACGATAGATGAGAATAATCTACGTCTAGAAGACAGGCTTGAGAAGATAGAATCGAATCAGGAGGAAACGAAACAGCAGATGGAAGAAAAACTGGGAGCGATTAAAGATAGCATCAGAAAGGATTGGCGTAAGATGAGCAGCGAGTCTAAAGAAGAGCGATTAACAATCATAAAGACCGTCAGTGATAATCATACGCGCATTAAAGCACTTGAGGAAGAAATCAAGAGTAAACTGAAAGAACAGTCGGACAGAATCATAAAGGCAGAGTTGCGCTCATTAGGACAGAACACGTTATTTCAGACAGAGCACACTAAAGATAAGGGAGTTGACACAACGAGCCAGGGGGCAATTAGCGCGGAAAGTGGCCACGGACTGACAGGCAGCCCATTAACGACTAACACAGAAGGATTTCACAACAACATTAGTGGAACCTCTACCCCTCAACATGGCTATCAGCACCCTCCAGTCGTACAAGTAATTCGATCAAATGAATTTAAACCTAATAAATTCACAGAAAATTCTGGTGTCACACCGAAGGCGTATCTTAAAGAGATGGATCACTATTTTAATGATAATATTATACCGCCCGCGCGTCGTTTAAGACTGATGGAACGATTTATTTCGGGAAATGTACTTACGTGGTTCTTGAGCTTCAAGTACATTTTCGGAGGGATGGATGATTTCAAGATTGCGTTCCTTAAAAAGTACTGGTCGGCTTCTCTACAACAAAGTCTCAGAATGGAACTTTATTCGAGAAAATATCAGTCGACTCAGCAGACGAAATATTCCGATTTCTTTTCGCTACAATTGTTGAAATTTCGTGATTTTGAACACCCTTTAGAAGAATCAGATCTGGTTATGATGATTGCACGGCAGTTGCCAGTAAATGTTCAGCAGGTTTTAGTAGCAGCAAACGTGGACACAGCGGTTCGAGCCGAACAAATCTTACGTCAGATTGACGAGACAACATCTCACTTGCAGCAAATAGGGGGACGACAGCTGGAACTTGTAAACACAATGGAGGTGGTTAAACCCGCTCAAATACACACCAGGTCGCAGGCCACAAATACAAGTGTGTCAACAACACCAAGACGAGGTCAGGAGGGTGACGAAAATAGGTCACACCAGCGTCATGAAAATAATAATGATAGACAGACCCAGGGCAACAATAGGTATCAGCAGCGGGGATACCAACAATGGAGAAATAATAGGAGAAATGAGGGACCCTACAGACGTTACGAAAATAACAATAATGATAATCGACAGTGGCGTGAAAGAAGATATCAGAACCAGGGGGACTATCAGAATTATAGAAATGATTGGAATGACAGGCACGCCGAATCGCAACGCTACCTGGAAGAATTACACGCTAATGGAGGGGGCGAACAAGGACATTGGGAACGTGCCATAAATAGAAGGTCGAATCCTGACACCTTTAAAGAAGAAATTGGAGAGGAAGAAAATATACCAGCCAGCCAGGAAGACGAACGAAGCTTGCCAGTACGGAGTATGAGAGAACGTAGCCCGGTAGGGAGGAGAAACACCGGTGCGATACGAAAAACGAGTCAATACTAGAAGAAGACGACAGCAATGATGAGAAGAAGAGGATGGTAGTAGAACGGTGGAGAAGAAGATGGCAGCACGGAGAAATGGAGAGGACCCTTCTGTATTGTACGGAATCTTGGTAACAACGCATACAGAGTGAAAGAATTGAGTACAGGTACAATGTCTGTCTACAACGCGGCGAATTTAAAATTGTATTTTTCTAGCGAACCGTGGGAACGCAGAAATAATGCTGCAAATTAAATATATGGACGTCCTTTTTGCACATCCAACTATACGTGGGTCAGTGAGTACGTCAGTTGAACGAGGAAGTAGGGAGCAGCCTGTTGTGGTCAAACACTAATGAACTCTGACGATGACGACATAGCGAGAGAGCGGGCGAGAGAGATAAGGACACTGGAAAGGGGAGACACTAGCCTTAGGCGATCAGACAAGCAGGCAGGCTTGGGAAATGTCGAATGAATGAGGAAGCTAGAAGTAAACACAAGCGCGTGTTGACACTCCAACGACAGTGAACGACTGGACTGATGAGAGGGAGATTTCTCTAGGATTGGCAGAAATGGATTACAGATGTTATATGTTTGTAAAAAAATCGACTATTTGTTATGTTCGATTTTTTCCATGCAGGGGGATTGTGAACCCTTTATCCACAGGCTGTATAAAGGATTCTAATAATTATTCATCATCTTTTGATACATTTCTACAGACAACAGATATGAGAGCCAGACGGTGTTGGGATATATTGAGAAATCAGTGGCCAAGAGGACACAATGGTTTAAGCTCCTGTGGTATTTTAGGAAGAAGCATATATATTCTTGGGACATAGGACAGGTGCAACTTTTAGCGCGGAAGACGGCTTGGGGACGCAAACTATGGCTTGTTGCTAGGAAGATTGGCGCCAAGGAAGAAATCGAATGCTACGAGGCAATTGGTCTATCATTATGTTAACCTCTCCCTACTACGGAAGAGTATGTAAAAGCGCGCAAAGACATACAAGAGTCTGGGCCAATAATATCAAGACGCCTTGTTTTAGCGGCAACTCGGCTTGGTAACTCACACTGGTAAATTAACGCGGGAGTTATCTACAGATTAATTCCACGATCGATTCGAGCCGGCTACAGCATAATCGTAACCTCCACACTGCTACGAACTCAATGATACCGATCGCATGCTAATCTGATAATTATTATGGAATATTTTTTTAATAAATCCCCTTCCACACCTACCCTAGTCAGTTTCATTTATAAGGATCCAAGATGCTTCGAGGATCTTCACTTATTTCGTGCGTCTGAGGACGTAACGTCGATTACTTATTTCTGTGCGTCTGAGGGCGTAACACAGATCACTCATTTTGTACGTTTGTGGACGTAAGGTTCATACTCTGCATATTTCATGTTAGTGAACATGGAACAGTGTGGTCAAATTATAAGTGTAACTTCAGTGATTTATTTATAGTCCCAGCACTATCAGTAGGACCAGTTCATCGAAGTAATTCACCAAATAGACTGTCAAGGAATATAGTACTTGACAGGTGAATATAGTAGGAATTATATCGTGTGTGTATCTGACAAAATTTTATTTAATTCAGCACGAGATGACGTCTAAGAACAAGAACGGATCTGGAAACCAGCTGGACATTTGCCTGAAGATGTCAATGACCAGATAAACATCTTAAAGGAGATGGCTGCAGACGTATTCCTGGCGCTGTTTTAAAGGATTGAGTACCAAATAAATTTATTTATTTATTAAGTCAGCTATGGTAATTATGGGACGTATTTTGTAGATATTTGTTTGCTTGTTTGATAATGTAGATTATTAGTTTTTGTTACTGACACATTAAATATGGGATTAGCTGAGCGTTGCGTAATTTTGTAAATATCGTAATTGTATTTGGTTCTACTGTACGGGGCGACACGCGGAGCCCGTGCTCGCGTTCGCTTGCGTAAATCGCGGTCAAGCATTATTATTCGGAGATATGCCTTACAACAAAAATGGAACTGAATTAATTTTGAGATTAAAAATAGAATGTGGAGGGTAAGATTATTTGTGAGTAGAATTATGGCGGATCAGGATTATTTTGATAGTTGCTTTCCAGCAGATTTGAACGGGATGGCACTTTGCACCCGAGTTTTGTTTGTTATGTATTTTTTGTTAATGTGTCAATGGACGCAGTATGTTGATCTGTTTCGAGCCGACCCAGTGTGTGCATATGAGAGTCAGTCCAAGCTTTTGGTGCGTTGTGTGAATTTTATAATATGCTAGCGAGAATATATCATGGTGATTATTCTGTCCTGCTCCACATTAGCCCAGTTCATGACCTCGCGAGGGTGAACTTGTGGTATATATTTGTGTTTTCTCGCCATCCAGTGGATGGGTGAGATATGTTGACGTTTCCAGAGTGAAACTGCACCGAGCTTGCCGGAATGAGAAAGTTATTTGAGGCAATGTTGACTCATACGAGAAGGGCGCGCTCAAATCAGATAACGTGACTGGTCATTAGTAACAGGTCTGCTTCCTGTACTGCAATTTAATATATTGTTTAAAATTCACAAAACCTAATCGGTTATAATGAGTATTGATTGATTAAATGGGTGCTGTCCATCGTTGTAAGGGAGCTTCCGAAATTCGTGTTTGTCTGGCGTCTTATATAAATGTAAACTTAGTTTTTCAGCCGTTAGGCTTGTATTTTGTTGTTTTTGGTTCAATTTTTGGTGTGTTTATTTTTACGCGTTATTGACCCGTGTCAAGTTAGGGTGCGCGAAGCTATGTTCCCAAGTTATGATGAGAGCGTTTTTTTTGGCCTCTTTCTGGCATGCTCTTTTTGTGTTCATTCTGTGCTCCGGCACCAGCTAGGATCTCAGGGAGATTCTTCATTCTGTTTATATTATTAGATCTTGCATGTGTCAGTAGTAATTACAGTGTATTAATTAAGGATGGGTCCCATAGCCGTAGTGTGATTTAAAAGATGCAACTCCGTAAGCAACATGTTTGTTTCAGTTGTAAACGGACTCGCATCAGTACTCAATTTCTTATTAACGAACAGTACACCACACATTATATAACATCTTGACCAGAAAAAAATGGACTTGTATCCATATGTTGTGACGAGTGAGTTCTTACCGCTCAAATGCTTATGTTATGATTTTATCATTTATGTGAAGTTGCATTCACATTGTCTTGTTGTGACGAGCGAGTTCCTACCGCTCAGTGTTATTATTATTATTAAGGGGGCGAACGTCAGGGAGTATTTCTTTTTATTATTATTATTATTTTGCACATACCTTTTCAGTCATGAAATTTCTTTTATTCTACTTGTTATTCATTTTATTTCTAGTATAGCCTCTGTCATGAACCTTTCTATTCATTAGAGCATGTTGTTTGATGCGAACTTTGCTGTGTAACGCAGTCTGGACTGAACACGACCCCGTAGATGAATCTTGAGAAAACCATGCTTTATTGAAGGGTGCAGTATATTAGTTACTCCAAATTAATCTAGAACGCCAGGTTCTATACGTGTGCAATGTTGAGAGCTATTGGCTTGCATACTTGCAGATATATTGATATTAGGGTAACAAAAAGAGAGATAGCATTTATTAACGGTTGGCAGCCCTGGTTGCTCTTAAGAATACGCATAGTCATATCTGTCATGGTAAACATAGCACATACGAAATTTGGTTGATTTGCACATGATGGTATAGAAGTTACATGTATTTAAATTTGGACCTATCACCAAGCTTAGAATCATGTTGGTAGCACTGACGTATATAAGTTACTCCAAATTTATATAGAATGGCAGGTACTAAACGTGTGCATAGTTTAAAGCTGTCGGCTTGCATATTTTCTGATATATTGGTATTTGGATAAAATAAATTGAGAGCATTTATTAACAGTTGGCAGCCCTGGTGGATCTTAAGAATACGCTACCTCATGTCTGTATATATACACATAGCACATACAAAATTTTGTAGAATTCCAATTGATAGAGTAGAAGTTATATGCATTTAAAAATTGGACCTATCACTGCCATGTATGGCCTCCTGGAAATTAATCTGCAATATTATTATTTATGCGTGTACCAATTTTGAGATAGCTCCCGTTCATATCTTCCAAGATATTCAACATGGAGTTCAAATTTCAATTGTGATTTTTCAGCAGTTGGTAGCACTGACATCATTTTCAAATATGGCCGTGATATATTCAGCTATAGATCTTTACTCCTACCAAATTTTGTTTCGATTTCTCCAGCCATTTAGGAGTTGATAAGGGACACACACACACACACACACACACACACACAGCCAGACAGACAGACAGAAGGATAGACAGACAGACACACATTTGCCCGATCTCATAAGTCTACTTTTTCCTCATTTTTGCAAAATGTGAAAAGTAGGCTAAAAAGGACACAATAACACTATTAAAAAAATTCTGATCAAAACGGAACATTACCAGATAATTACAGTAGTATGGTATATTATTGACTTAAGGCCACGTGTATAAAATCCAAACAAGAAGTTCCGTGACGAACTAAAGAGCCTACTTTTCTTTAAATTTAAGATTCATGACAATGATTAATCTATATGGATCCATCTTGAATAATGATGAAATTATGTTGGTAATATCGAAATTTCTAATTACACTAGTTGGAAATACTGTATACCTGGTATAATGTAGCCTATTAGAGAACTACAGTTGGCAGTCCTGGTGACTGAATATATTCTTAGTTCCATCTCTTAAGGTACAGAATACATAATTTGGTTGAAGTCCAATGGATAGCATGGACGTTAGATGCAGTTAAACATTGAATCTAACAGCGCGCGTAAAATCATTTTGGCAGCAATGACATACATGAATTGGTCAGAAATAATCTGAAAAATATGATCTATTGTTGTGTCAATTTTGAATGAAATCCATTAGTTAGTATACAAGTTACATGCATTTTAAAATTGGACCTATCAGCAGGCTTAGAATCATGTTGGCAGCACTGGCGTAGGCCTATATTAGTTACTCCAAATTAATCTAGAATGTCAGGTAATATACGTGAGCAAAGTTTAGAGCTATTGGCTTGCATACTTTCTGATAAATTGATATTAGGGTAAAAAAATAGAGACAGTATTTATTAACAGTTGGCAGCCCTGGTTACTCTTAAGAATCGGCATAGTCATATCTGTTATGGTACATATAGCACAGACGAAATTTGGTTCAAATCCAAATGATAGTATAGAAGTTACATGTATTTAAATTTGGACCTCTCAATAGGCATATAATCATGTTGGTAGCACTGACGTATATAAGTTACTCCAAATTAATATAGAATGTCAGGTACTATACGTGTGCATAGTTTAAAGCTGTCGGCTTGCATACTTTCTGATATATGGGTATTTGGATAAAAAAATTGAGAGCATTTATTAACAGCAGGCAGACCTGGTGGCTCTTAAGAATAAGCTCAGTCATATCTGTTTATGTACACATAGCACATACGAAATTTGGTTGAAATCCAATCGATAGTGTAGAAGTTATATGCATTTAAAATTTGTACCTATCAGCAGGCTTATACTCATTTTGGCAACACTGCCGTGTATGGCCTCCTGGAAACTAAACTGCAATATTATTTTCTATACGTGTGCCAATTTTGATATAGCTTCCATTCATACCTTCCAAGATATCCAACATGGAGCTCAAATTTCATTTGCGATTTTTCAGCAGTTGGTAGCACTGACATCATTTTCAAATATGGCCATGAGCTATCCAGGTATAGATCTTTATTCCTACCAAATTTTGTTTCGATTGCTGCAGCCGTTTAGGAGTTGATAGGGGGGACACACACACACAGCCAGACATGCAGACAGAAGGGCAGACAGACCGACAGAAGGACAGACAGACAGACAGACACACATTTGCCCGATCTCATAAGACTGCTTTTTCCTCATTTTCGCAAAATGTGAAAAGTTGGCTAAAAATGACTCGCAGCACTGAAAACACTATAATCGTATAGAAAACAAGAAGTTCCGTGAAGAACTATACAGCCTACTTTTCATGCCAATGATTATTCTGCAGTATATGAACCTATCTAGAATAATGACGAAATTAAGTTGGTAATATCGAAATATCTAATTAGTTCAAAATATACCTGGTATAATGTAGCCTAATAGAACACTACAGTTGGACGCCCTGGTGACTGAATATATTCTTAGTTCCATCTCTTAAGGTACAGAATACAAAATTTGGCTGAAGTCCAATGGACGTTACATGCAGTTAATCACTGAATCTCTCAGCACGCGTAAAGGCATGTTGCCAACAATACCATGCGTGTGCTGGTCAGAAATAATCTGAAATATTATGATATCTTGTTGTGCCAATTTTGGATGAAACCCATTTGTTAGTATAGAAGTTACATGTATTTTTAAAGTGGACATATCAGCAGGCATAGAATCATGTTGGCAGCACTGCCTTGTATTAATTACTCCAAATTAATCTAGAATGTCAGGTGCTATACGTGTGCAAAGTATAGAGCTGTTGGCTTGCATACTTTCTGGTATATTGATATTAGGGTAAAAACAATATAGACAGCATTTATTAACAGTTGGCAGCCCTGATTGCTCTTAACAATACTTATAGCCATATCTGTTATGGTACACATAGCACATACGAAATTTGGTTGAAATCCAACTGATAGTATAGAAGTTACATGTATTTAAAATTGGTACTATCAGCAGGCTTATAATCATGTTGGTAGAACTGACGTATATAAGTTACTACAAATTAATCTAAAATGTCAGAATGTACGTGTGCATAGTGTAAAGCTGTTGGCTTGCGCTTTCTGATATATTGGTATTTGGATGAAAAAAAATAGAGAGAGCAATTATTAACAGTTGGTAGCCCTGTTGGCTCTTAAGAATATGATCAGTCATATCTGTTTATGTACAGATGTTACATACAAAATTTGGTTGAAATCCAATTGATAGTGTAGAAGTTATATGCATTTAAACATTGGACCTATCAGAAGGCTTAAAATTATTTTGGTAACACTGTCATTGTTGGCCTCCTAGAAATTAAACTGAAATAGTATTATCTGTATGTGTGCCAATCTTGGAATAGCTCCCATGCATACCTTGCAAGATATCCAACATGGAGCTCAAATTTCTAGTGCGTTTTTTCAGCAGTTGGTAGCACTGACATCATTTTCAAATATGGACGTGAGATATTCCGGTGCACATCTTTACTCATACTAAATTTGGTTTTGATTGCTGCAGCCGTTTAGGAGTTGATAGGGGGGGACACACACACAGCCAGCCAGCCAGCCAGACAGACAGACAGACAGACACACATTTGCCCTATCTCATAAGTCTACTTTTTCCTCATTTTTGCAAAATGTGAAAAGTAGGCTAAAATATTACAAAACCAAATAAAAAAAATATATTCGGCACATTAGCTCAATTAATTTCGATAGGTGACTTCCTCTAATCGACTAGAAATGAACTTCAAAAGAAAATGTGAATGCAGAATATCGTCTTTTCTTTATTACAAAAAAAATAAAATAAACAAGTAGTTCCGTGAAGAACTATACAGCCTATTTTCATATATCCTACTTATATTAACTGCCACTATCAGCATACAAAATTTCAGTTTGAATGCTGTAATAGATTCGTGGATATTGAGTACCAACTAAATATTTCGGATGGTCGCCATGGTGGCTTTTATATATGTAGGTCCTAGAGTTATGTAATGTTACATGAAGATTATTGTGTACGTGTAGCATTCAAACTTCAATCGCATGATTAGGACACAAGAAGTAACAAGGAGATTTTAAAATTTCGCACAGCTGCCATCTAGTGGGTTATTGAAACAATTGAAATAAATTAGATGCCAGTGGATTAACATTCGTAAAAGGATTTACTGTACCAAGTTTCACTACTCTCGGATGGTTAAATTGCGAGAAACGTCCATGTGAATATTTATACTTCGCGTCGCCGCCATATTGGATTTGTGATCACCAGGTTATTTAAAGTCCTACAGGTGAGCTTAAGTTCATAGCCCCTATGAACATTAAAAAAATCAGTTTGATTGCTATAATAGATTCGTAGATATTCAGAGTAGTCTGAATATTTCGGATGGTCGCCATGTTGGATTGTTAAATGTATAGGCCATAGAGTCATGTACCATTAAAGGAAAATTATTGCGTAGGTTCATTATTCAAACTTTCTCTTCGATCGCTTCATTAAGACACAAGAAATAAAAACTTAATTTTAAAATTCGCACAGCCGCCATCTTGAGGTTATATAAACAATTGAACTAAATTAGATACCAGTGCATTACAATGGGTATAAACATTTCCTGTACCAGATTTCATTGCGTTTGGAACATTAAATCGCGAGATAGGTCTATTTAAATTGTTCAAATTCGCTTGGCCGCCATGTTCGTTTTGTAGTTAACTTCTTTTTAAAGTCTTATTGATGAACTTCCAGTAGTGCCCTCTATCTCCGTACAAAATTTCCGGGTGATTCCGCTAATAGTTTCAGAGATACAGAATGCCGCTGAAATATTTCGCACATCCGCCATCATGTGGTTATGTAAACAATTGAACCAAGTTAGATGTTGGTGCATTAAAATGTGGATAAACATATACTGTACCAAGTTTTATTGCGTTTGGTTGGTTAAATCGCGAGAAACGTCTATTTAAAAGTGGCAAATTTGCGTTGCCGCCATGTTGGTTTTCTAGTTACCAGTTTTTCAAAAGTGACGTAGGTGAACTTCTTGTATATCCCTTTATCACCGTAATAAATTCCAGGGTGATATCGGGAATAGTTTCGGAGATATTGAGTGCTGGTGAAATAATTCGCACAGCCGCCATGTTGGATTGGTGAGACGTAACAAAATTTGAAGGGCACGGTCGAGGTCGCCCGGAATAGTGCCTTGAACTTACCGAATTTCATTGAAATCGCTCCAGCCGTTTAGAAGTTATTAGGGGGACACACACACACCTCTCTCTCTCACACACACACACACACGCACACACGGTCAAAAGGTGATCTCATAAGCCTATTTTTTCAAAATTGAAAATAGGCTAAAAAACAAGTTAAAATTCAGAAGGATATGTTTAAAACACTTCATCCCATTACTTTTCCTAAAAACACATGGAGTCCCCAACGAGCAAACCGAGTTAATTTTATAAAATCCTCCGATGTATGAGGGAAGGAACCTACTCTTTGTTCCAGCTAGCCTGAATAACTATCGAGTGTTCGAAATTATGATGTGTTTACCATTAACGGGCGTGGTGGTGCAGCGGTCAAGCTGTTTGCCTCTCACCAAGGTTGACCGGGTTCGATTTCCGATCAGTACATGTGAGAATTTTGAATTGAAATGCCATGTCCTGTGGTTCGGATTCCACGTAAAGTGGTGGTACCGTAGCTCATGATCGTGAGATTAACTGTCACGTAAATCTACAAGCTTATTCTTGTTTTCCTTCAATAGCCGATTTTAAAAGAATATCCCACTATGTAAAACTAACAATAGTCTATAATGCCTAAACCACTTTTGTTGAAATGGACTGGTTTAGAACGATATATTAATGCCAGTTAGTTCCAACCAGTCTGGCTGCACGTATTATCTAACCATGTAACATTGCCAGGCTATATCCGTGTTTGATAGAGAAGTGGATTTTAACCCCACCATCCGACGTGCATGACGTTGATTTCCGTGACCATTTTCCATTGCAGGTAACTTTGACCTTTCATTTGGCACATATGCCTCAGTCCAAATCATTATTAAAATGTATTCATCTTCATTAACTTTTTAAATGAGGTTGTGTCAGGAATGGTTTCCGGCTGTCAACACTACTCGTTACATCCAGATTATTCTCACTACATCCTCGACCGTGAGGAAAGTGGGATAATGTGACGCATAAATGCAATCCCTCGAACCTCTTCAATTATTTTAAAATTTTACACCTTGCATACTTTGAGATGCACACTGCCGGAAATGGAAAGTGTTACATAGTGAAGTATTTCTCACTCACATGACACAATTTGCAGAGATTGTTATCAAATAACATTTATTCCTCTATCTGCTATTCGGATTTCAACTCATTCGCCAGAACCAATCCCACAATCCAACAAATTTCTCCTGCTGTCGTCTGTCTGTGATGGTATTATTTCTACAGTATACCCCTGAGTCATTACCCTCACCACTCGTTATGTAGTCATCGCCCTACAGCTAATTATCTGGGACATCCGTATGTATGATGCTCCCATATCTCTCATGCCAATTATATGTCCTCCTCAATATCCAAAATGTGGCTATAATTTCGTCGTGCACGTCTTCCGGGCGTGCTGTAAACATTCAGTCACCCCTATATATCACAATTGAGCCCGAATAGCTCATGCTGGTGATAGCTTGTACACGGACCATGGATTTTATAATGCTCAAGAATTGTGAAAGCACCCACAGCAGCATGCCACTACATTAGATGTTCTTTTGACTTCATTAAGAAGCAGTATAAAATTACCCTACATGATCAAAGAAGTTCTCTTTGATGTGCAACCTGAATTTAAAATAATCAGTCATTCACCTTAACTCGCCACATTTTTCATGGGCTAATAATATTTTATTTATGGTTTACGACCGAAGGTATAACACCGCCGATACGCGGAAGGAATGAACTTAGACGCTAAATGACTCAGAAGTGATCGAACTGAGCACACCTACTTCCGTGAAGGAATGACTTTAATCCGCGCTTGCATAGCGAGCGGATGTGAAATTGTGAAGGTCCCAGGTGACCAAGTCTCAAGTATCATCGACGTTCAAATTGTGTAAAGTGAATACGACTGAAAGTATTAATTATAGCACGAAGTGTGCTGGTGACGCGAAAAGTTCGTCCAAGATTGTGCATCTGAATATATTTATATTCAGTGAAGTGTTGACCACATGGTTACAGCGTGCTTCAATGGATGACCAGTGACAAATAAGTCGAGTACCAGTAAGACCCAAGTGGAGAATCTGGTCGTCATATTCAACAGATACAGTGAAATATTTACGAGCCTTGCAAAGGCCGACTGTAAAACAAATAAGATTAAGCTGATATTCTTCGATATGATATCTAAAGTATGTGAAGTTTTTAGCTTCAGTGGAAAGATACGTGTCTAGTATCAAAGCCAGTTTATGTGTTTTAGCAGACAAGGCCATTTTTAAATATAGTCTGCTGGTGGAAAAAGGTGGAAAATCTGTGAATTTCAACACACTCGAAGCAGTGTCCATTATTATACGAATTTCAACGACTCTATAAGATGCCTTCATTTCACCACGTGCTGAGGCATAATAATCCTATATCTAAGAAGAAGAGGGCTATGGCTTAAACATCCGAATGGGAGGAACGCTGAACACCTAAGCCACACTACAACAATGGATGACCACCCGAGGATAACCATGCTTGTGGGCGAGCAGAGAAGATATTTGTGGTTTGTCTGGATGAAAGGCAAAATCCTCAATCCTCGTGTCTGGATAATTATCTGCAATAACTGTGAGTCATGATTTCCTAATCTATTTCTGTACGGTGGATGGTCATGGGTGGATTAGTCTGTAGCATCCGTAACTCATTGTCAGTCATCAAGGTAGGCTTCTTTCATTCTTTTTGACCACCTCCTTAAGGTGATTTTTCACGCTTCTGAATGCTTCTCCTTGCATTTCGTTACTCGACACTGAGTTAGTCACCAGATTGTGTGTATCCACACGGTGCAATATTATTTTTAGACGGTAATTCCGCATGACGGAACATCAATTTAGTCATTTGTGACAGGGGCATGTTTTTAATTCAGCTCCAGCTGATATTTGGTCAAAGTTTTTGAAGTCCCCATTTCTATTATTTTTGTACGCCACTGACGTCTATATTTAACATTATAGTGTATCGTTTAGGTATGGAAGGAATCCAGCCTGTTGTTATTGTAATGTACATTTTTAAAGACTGAGCAGTTCGCCACTAGAATTCAGATAATTCACATCGATGTACATGAGTCAAGTAATGTTATGAACTCACTCATAAAGTTTATGTTACACGATTCGTATCATTTCGATTAGTTCCACCTAAGGTTAAGGTGTGAACCAGTATTTTATTATCGTTTAGACATGTTTTGTACGCAGCACTCATTCGCTGTGAGCTTCAGTGGCGCTACACAATGTCAAAGCCTTTCAAAGAGAGAGGAATATCTTTCTGTTACGTCTATTTGGTTTTCAGAAGCCAAACATATCATTCTACTTGTAAATGATTCGTCTTTAACGTTATGGTAACTTCCTTTACATGTGTATAATCCTTTAGAGTGATTGCTAAGAACACTCAGTCTACATTTACTGTGCTTTAATGTGTTGAAAGATCAGTGATAGACATTTTCTTCGAGATTCACTGACGCGCTATGATGCTTAGTGCCAAGCGCTGGGAGCACAATGACAGGTGCTTGTCCAGTCCACGCCAATGACATTGCCCAAGGTTACTTACGATCTCTCTTGTGAGACAATTGACTATCGACTTCATTTTTATTTTCTTTATTTCTAGACTTTGCTAGGAATGTTCTTACGGGCTATGCTTTGTATATGCTCATGCTATTGACCTTGATTCAGTATAGATTTTTGTAAAGTTGTTCTGGTACAGGTGTACTGATAAGTAGTGCTAATTTTTTAATATACTCGCAGGTATTTGTGAGCGAGCCCCAATATGTTTTGCATGATTTATAATGAATTTGAGCAACCATTTGATAAGTTGGACCCTTAAGGCTATTATGTATTCTCACTTGTAAGTGAATGATTATTTACCGTGTTTTTAATACACGCAGGGTTGGTTACCACGTTTATTAGAGAAAGCCGGCCAGATCTATGTTACAGAACAAGTTTGGACCGAGGAGGAAAAGGTATGTTCTCTTTCGAGTACCGATTGTGTTGTTGTTAACGTGCGAGCCACGTATTCTTTGTTGAGGTGCACCACGTGTTGGTAGCACGCTCTTGCGACGACTTGCATATGGTCAACTATCTTAATAATCAATGGACTCATAAATCTACGACATTAAACTTAGGACTAAATCATGAATCATCAATTTATTTCCTAAACCGGCGATGCTAATAATACAGTTAAACCTTAATCGTTGTTAAATTTTGATCATGTACCTGTAGTCTAGCAGACCAATGCATTGCGCCTTCGTTCATTCTTACTAGTAAGTTTAGTAGCTAACACTGATAGACTTTGACAGAGATCGCACGAACCCAAAAGACATAACTCGTGTGGCGTGACCCGATTAAGGGAATGCTGATCTTGCACAGTTTGATTCTCAAGTTTAGACCCCCTTATAGATGACGGTGGGCAACAAACAGTTGTTCATCTGTGGCAGGCAGGATTAATAAGATGATTATTTGTGTGTATAACTTATTTATTTACTGATGTGTTTCCCACTATTACCCTACTGTCTCTTGTAATATAGAACATCTTTGTTGTTTGTATATAATTGTACCAGTGTACTGTAAAATGATGACCGACAATGACGGATGCTACAGACTAATCCACCCATGACCATCCACCGTACAGAAATAGATTAGGAAATCATGACTCACAGTTATTGCAGATAATTATCCAGACACGAGGATTGAGGATTTTGCCTTTCATCCAGACAAACCACAAATATCTTCTCTGCTCGCCCACAAGCATGGTTATCCTCGGGTGGTCATCCATTGTTGTAGTGTGGCTTAGGTGTTCAGCGTTCCTCCCATTCGGATGTTTAAGCCATAGCCCTCTTCTTCTTAGATATAGGATTATTATGCCTCAGCACGTGGTGAAATGAAGGCATCTTGTAGAGTCGTTGAAATTCGTATAATTATGGACACAGCTTCAAGTGTGTTGAAATTCACAGATTTTCCACCTTTTTCCACCAGAAGACTATATTTAACAAGATGTTCAGTAAAGAACATATAGCCTACTTTCTCCTAAATGTATGAGTATAGTTATAACTCGTTGTTATTATCAAAGAGTATAATAGAATCATTTCTTGGTTGAAGACCTTAGAAACTATTTACCTCTACCAAACGCCACAACCAAGAAAAAAAACTACTACCATCATTGAAGAAAGATAGATAAGAAGTATCTCAACAATGTTATGGATCTGGAGACATAATCGACCGGACAGGCTGCGTGGCTCTGCGGTAACGTTCTCGCTTGCTGGGCCCTAGGTTGCAGGTTCGTATCCTGGTGCAGTCAGCTGGCATTTGAGGGTGCACAAATGCGAGGGAGCCGTGTCAGTAGATTTACTGGCACGTTAAAGATCCCCTTCGGGCCAAAATTCCGGCACCCCGGCGTATCTAAAAGCAGCAGTAGTTAAAAGGGTCGTAAAACAAATAACAATATTATTATTGTTATTATTACATAATCGACCTGCCGTGGGCAACATCCAACTTTGAGTTGAGGCATGTCTTTACACGTCTGGTTGTGCATGGCTTTCACAACCCTAATTGAATTAACAAATCTTTCCGTGTCCCTACAGAGACGTGTGTATACAAACTATGTGGATATTTTCGATTGCTATTTGCCTGAAATAAAAGTATTAATAACCTGAACTAGTACCAGCAGCTAGAATTCAGTTACTATGTGAAATCGTTTTGTTCTTTACTTCAAATAACATTTTCAAATAACGCACAATAGGCTGTAACAAACACTTTAAAATAAGAAGTAAAAATGTATCATAGTATCATCCTGTCATTCTTCAAATTCGATGCGCATAGAATGCCAATGGTATACTATCAATGGAGTCCCATGTAGACCAGTCGTGAAATCTAGTGGAGAAATATCGAACAATATAATCCTAACAGGGCGAGTGCATTCTAGCGGCCATAAGAAGAAACTTTTCAATAAAATCTGGAAGTTAATAAGTAGGCCGGCGTGCATTTACCTTTTTGGCTGCTAGATGTCTCGAGCAAATCTGCTGGCGAATTATGTTTTAATTAAACATATGTTTTGCACCGTAATATGAACAATATAAGGCTTAATTTTAAAATGTCGGAGTCATTACAAAGCAACAAATATGTAAAATTTCAAGCAAAAAACCAAACTCTGATGGGGTTTGAACCATAGGCATATGAATGACAGACTAACGCTTTACCAAGTAGCCATTTGTGCCAACGAACATTGATCTTTATAAAATGACTTACATAGAACTCGTTAGCAAATAATGATTTGGACCTAACGATTTCATCAGTGGAGTATATTATTTATGTATAAAGCATTTCATACTAAGTTTATTTATTTTGTATCGGTACGCTATATTGCATGCAATACTCAAATTAGTGAAATATAAGTCAGGCATAAGATATCCGCTGCCATCTTGTCTTCTTACCGAGACGGCTCAGCTTTTAAAAATCACTTCTGCACTATAGTATTACAAAATAAACTTTGAATTTCGAACGTGCCTCTTCCTTTAGAACAGTTAAATCCATTCTCGGTTCGATAATCGGAACTGGTGGCTCCCATGATATGGATTATAAAGTTTGCATAATTCGCACGGCCGCCATCCGGAAATGGTACGGCGGATGACCTTGTAGTTTGGTCACAAGACGCGTCCTATATGAAGGTATGTTATTACCAAATTTGGTAGAGATCGGATAATTTGGTTAGTCGCTATTTGATTTTACGTTTTGAACGTTTGAGTGGCCGCCATTCAGATTTGGTAAAGATGGCGGCGATATAAAACATGACAATGAGGTGCCCTCTGCTTGTTCTACCTCTGTACCAAATTTCGTTCAATTCGGTTTCACCGTGTTCGAATTGATAGGGGGAACAGACATTCAGAGTACACACACTCACACACACACACACACACAGACTCACACACATACACACACACAGACACACAATTTTTGGCCCTGTAGTGATCTCATAAGTCTACTTTCATTTTTTGCAAAAATCGAAAGTAGGCTAAAAATGGCCTTGTCTGCTAAAACACATAAACTGGCTTTGACACTAGACACGTGTCTTTTCACTGAAGCTAAATAACTTCACACGCTTTAGATATCATATCGAAGAATATCAGCTTAATCTTATTTGTTTTACAGTCGGCCTTTGCACGGCTAGTAAATATTTCACTGTATCTGTTGAATATGACGACCAGATTCTCCACTCGGGTCTTACTGGTACACGACATATTTGTCACTGGTCAGCCACTGAAGCACGCTGTAACCATGTGGTCAACACTTCACTGAATAGAAATATAATAAGATTCACAATCTTGGACGATCTTTTCGCGTTACCAGCACACTTCGTGCTATAATTAATACTTTCAGTCGTATTCACTTTACACAATTTGAACGTCGATGATACTTGAGACTTGGTCACCTGGGACCTTCACAATTTCACATCCGCTCGCCATGCAAGCGCGGATTAAAGTCATTCCTTCACGGAAGTAGGTGTGCTCAGTTCGATCACTTCTGAGTCATTTAGCGTCTGAGTTCATTCCTTCCGCGTATCGGCGGTGATATACCTTCGGCCGTAAGTCATAAATAAAATATTATTAGCCCATGAAAAATGTGGCTAGTTAAGCTGAATGACTGATTATTTTAAATTCAGGTTGCACATCAAAGAGAACTTCTTTGATCATGTAGGGTAATTTTATACTGCTTCTTAATGAAGTCAAAAGAACATCTAATATAGTGGCATGCTGCTGTGGGTGCTTTCACAATTCTTGAGCATTATAAATTCCATGGTCCGTGTACAAGCTATCACCAGCATGAGCTATTCGGGCTCACAATGTATGCATCACCATAAGGATTACTATCACTTTGCTCCTACCATCATTAACTTCAGTAACAGGCTAGTGTGTGATGGCAAATCATGTTTTCATAACAGTGAAAATGTAATCAGATCACTTATGTTCTTTAGTAATCAAACCCTGCAAAAGTTATTACAATACGTTATGATCATCAAGGTACAATACTTTCCATTTCCGGCAATGTCATTGATCATTGGAGACCAAATGAAGAGCGCTGCGTTTCGAGTCATGTTGTTGATCGCAGAGCTACCAAACGAGCTGGTGCCGTAAAGCTGGTATTTTCTGGGGTTAGTACATGAAAACACCATTTGATAGGAAACTCATCTTGAAATAAGGTGTTGAACAAAACTTTGATCGTTCAAGTAACATAACGGCATATCCAGAGTTTAAAAAATGCATCACTTATTATATAAATTTAGTCTGAATTTTGCATTTCTGCATCTTCAAATTCAAATATTCTTGGCAGACCAGTGTGTTATAATAATAATAATAATAATAATAATAATAATAATAATAATAATAATAATAATAATAATATCGTATGGCATCGGGTGCCTGGTGCAAGCTTTGTTAATTGACACCCATAGGGTAGCTTGCATGTCGAATTTCGTCGTTCCTTTGAACGCTATGAAAGTCAAGGAGGTTAGATATCTAAACTCCTTGACACTACAGCGCTTTCAAGTAGAGAATGCAGGAACTTTGTGTTGGCGGAAAATCCCGAGATTAATTTTGCCATTGAACACGGCCTACTGAATTCAAATGGGTTCTTTAACATGCCAACAACGTATGACATGAGTGTCGTGATTTTTGTCGCCTTTCAAAAATCACTTACCATGGCCAGGGGCGAACCTGCAATTTTGAGGTTGGTAGTCCGACACTATAACCACTCACCCACCGTGGCAAGCGACCAGTCTGTTGACATGCTGCTAATCTACGGTGAACACGGCGATGAAATGACTAGCATTTCTCTGCTGCACGCTGTGTCAAGCCAGTACACATGGAACGCTAAATAAATATCGCATTATATTGGTCAAATGTGGCACGAATGCCCTTGTATTTGATCCCCAAAGCTTAAAATGTGTATAATAAGATTTAGCGGTGATGGGATTCGAACCCACCTCCCAAACACAGGTCCGCTACCTTCTACGAACTTGGACCATTGCTCCACGGCTACCAGCTCCTTCACTTTGTCTGAAGGCGTATAAGATGTTAATATCGTATTCAACTGAAACCGTATAATTGGTATGTACATTATACATGCCCGTATGACAGTTTGATGCATTGTATAATCACTTGTCACACATATGTTTTTGTAAAGGACTTTCCATATCGTCATAAATCTTGTAAAGTCGTTTAGGGTCATTGTAGCTTGGCTTGTGACGGGGAATTGTCGACCATTCTGCCATCAGACGTTGGAAGTGTGGCCTAAAACTAGGAAAATGAGGGGCAGAAGACTCGCCCGGTATAGACACAAATTGGAAATCTTCTTCGAAAGAATGTTATCAATCTCAAAATTCACAAAAACTAGTTATGCCCATATCCTTGCGCAGGAAACTCTCTTTGTAGATGGTATAAAACATTGCTTCAGTTTATCAGAGACACAAGAATATTATTATACAACCTCCTTCGAAGAGAGGAGCACCAAAGCAAGACAGATCCCGGAGGGGATAACAGAAACAGACGCAATGACAACAGACTCCTGGAAAGGACCAAACTTCCAACTCCAAGACCTGTACATACGATTTGCAGTACACGGCTTTCATGGAAAGATTTGCACAGAAAGCGCCTACCACGATCCTAAGGACAGCTGCATCTTTAGGCTATGTAATGAACCTGCAGAAGTGAAAAAGGAGGACTTCATCGCTAATTGAACAATCTAAAGATTGGTGAAATCACGACAATAATGTAACTTTCTTTTCAATCTTTCTGTACACACTATGTTAAATAAATATAATTATTGGTGATCCTCCTGTCACTCTCTAAATCTGCGCCTGCTTGGAATAGAAGAGACTTACACTCATTGGGAAGAGGTATATTTTGGATCGTTCAAATTCATTCTATAAACTCTCCGTATATAATAAGGTGAAGAGGACGTGCGACGTCACGATTGAATTCAGTACCATCTAGGAGCGTTACCATTCTCCCCAAATACAAATTTGAAACTTGAGCATGAGATCCATAAATGTTCGGAAGGCCGATTTGTGGACGCCACTCCATAGATCATCATGATTATTTATCGCATGCCAATGTCCATTGTTGCGCTAATTAATTTGTATGATGTCGTAAAAAAATTATCCTCAGAATGTATATATTACTAGGGAAAAAAATTAAATGAAATAGCCAGCCGCATGACACTGACATTGGGACGTGAACCCAAATTCCCTGCATTCAGAGTAGGTGCATTTAACCAGAGCTGCACTACTCTGGATTCGCCACAAACCACTCATTCTTGTTCTACAAGAAGAGAGCATTGTAATCGTCTGCCCAGAATGCAGCTAATCTAGTATCGCTTACAGACTGCGATATCGTTTTCGATCTTACTTGAATGTTATAACAGATCCAAAGTCATTTGTATGATTTGGAAGTCGTTTAAATTATAGTAAAATGTAACTAGCAAAAATAATGTGAATAAGGAATTTACTGAAGATATCGATATTTAGTACGTGATTTTGAGTTTTTCTGTATTTGAGATAATAAATATAAAATATAATCCTGTTACATTTACATAGTGTCATTTAGTGATTTATTTATATGGAAGAATTTGATGTGATTTACTGGCAGATCAACCTTTGATAGTCCTTAAGTTTTATTTTCGTTATTCATAAGTGATATCCTACATACCTAGGTATATGCGGCCTGCGTACAAAACGCATGGAGTCCTAGAAATATTTTATGAATCAATGAAGCTTTGAATATACACAAACTTTATCATAAGAGCGTGTATTCAGATTCAATGTATGTTATTAATGGTTAATGTGAGCGCATTTCTACTTTTATTGTTACACCCTCAGTTCATGACCTAATACATATGTGTTCTTTTTTTTTCAGATTTCACCTACCGTCTACAGCATGTAAGTTCTTTTCCTAAACTATTCACTATGCATTATAGATATATTACCAATTACAATTAACAAACAAATCCCCTAATTCATAACTCAAAGAATTTAAAAACTTGCCTTTGGAAATTAGGCAAAAACGTATACCTAGGCATATTGATTATTATTATCTACATAAACTAACTCGTGTATTTGAATTCATGTCAGTTTGGAAGTCATTTCCTTCCAATTTGGATTAGGTTGTGAGTAAAAAAAAACATTCGTTTTCAAAGTACTTGAGAGCTTCGCGCTTGGTATTGCTGTTACGGTACATACAGGGTCTTTCAGTATATAGCTTGTGGCGCGCCACGGTCCCCTGCTGTACGGTAGTATTGAAAGTGCGCGCATAGTACATAGGCTACCTGACCTTGCAGTAAGCGTGCAGGTGTTCAACCTCCGAAACTATTACTGATATCACTCTGAAATTGTGTACGGTGATAAAGGGCACTACTACAAGTTCAGTTATGAGACTTCCAAAATCCTGTAAAATACAAAACGAACATGGCGGCCAAACTAAGGTGAAACATTTTATTAGAATTTTCTCGCGATTTAACCATCCAAGCGCAATAAAACATGGTACAGTAAATGTTTATACACATTGTAATGCACTGGCATCTAATTAAGTTCAATTGTTTACATAACCGCAAGGTGGTGGCTGTGTACAATTTTAAAATTAAGTTTTAATTTCTTGTGTATTAATCAAGCGATCGAAGTCAACGCTTGAATAGTGAACCTGCGCAATAATCGTCGTCTAATAGCACGTAACTCTATGGCCTACATATATAAAAATCTAACAAGCCGACATCCGAAATATTTCAGCGGTTCTCAATGTCTACGGATTTTCTACAGCAATCAAACGGAAATGTGTTATGTTGATAGAAGCTAACAATATAAGTTTACCTAAGGGACTTGAAATAACCTGGTCAGCACAAATCCAATATGGCGGCGACGCGAAATATACATATTTAAATGGACGTTTCTCGCGATTTAACCATCTGAGCGCAGTGAAACTTTGTACGGTAAATGCTTATACAAATGTCAATCCACTGGCATCTAATTTATTTCAATTGTTTTCATAACCGCAAGATGGCAGATGTGTGAAATTTTAAAATCTGGTTTTCATTTCTTGTGTCCTACTCATGCGATTATTGTTTGAATACTACACCTACACAATAATCTCCATGTAATAGCACATAACTTTAAGACCTACAGATATAAAAATCCAACATGGCAACCATCCGAAATATTTAGACCTTTCCCAATATCTACAAGTCTATTAGAGTAATCAAACTGAAATTTTGTATGTTGATAGAGGCTATTTACTTAAGTAGGATGTATGTAAATAGGTTGTATACTGATATAACAGCTTAGGCTTTCACGGCCGGCGTTCATAATTAAGTACGATCATTACCACTGCAAACTATTATGAATCACCACTGGAATTCAGTCGAAATAACATAATTTATAAAAAATATCATCCACTCACTTCAATAATTCATGCTAATGTTTGAATTTAAAACTGTAAATATCCCGTGATATACCTGTAGGTCAAACACGGGTTGTAACTATATTAAAGAAATAAGGTCGATATTTCTCTGCCTGCATCCCGTATGGTACTAATGCACTGAAAGCATATCCCGCAAACGATACTGAACACTATCATTTTCCCTCGATGTGACTACAGACCGCTCGAATAATATGATCGAGGGAAACGTAATAGTGTTCAGTATCGTTTGTGGGATATGCACGCATGCAAGCAGTGACTTATCGATCTTCCTGACAAAACGCGTTAGTTGGGCTGCATCAAACAATATTTATAGGGGCAGCTCTATTCACCTGGTATTTCAACCATCCCCTCCTATTAATAGTACACTTGTCAATTCCATCCTTTTATCCCCTTTGCATCCTGGATCCTTTTTCTATAAATAGAGGAATCCAATTTTTAAAGCAATCTAATCTTTTCACATGTGTTCTAAAGAGATATTAATATTCATGTATGATTAAACATGAAGCCGATGAGAAAAGGGTCAACTTTGACGCGACGCTTAAGCATCAGTGGATAGGAAATTGTATCCATGGTTGAATTCAGGCATGATATGAACGTTATTCACACGATAGGAACATGACGAGTGGGCTTGGAGCGATACGGAACATTCCACTCTATCGAACATAGTTGCGTAAATTCCGATCCGCAATCCATTAGCAGTCTCTGGCCCGATGGACACACAAGAGTAGGAGCCGAATCGACGTTGGAAAAGGGCGGGCGGGATATCACATTTAATCAGCGTGGGTTTCACCAAGTTATATAATTAGTTAAATTAAATCTAGCTCCCCCGAGTTCGGGATAGTGGGATTAAATCATCGATATCGAATCATATCCAACTAGTAGAGTCTGCGACACCAGGAATGCCATCGTAATTAACCCAATCTTCTATAATATTTATGGGGGGAAATTCCATTCAAATGGTGGTATACCGTTCAACACTATTACGTCTGTAACCTCACAAAAGAGCACAAAACATAGAAATAGTCACACCCAGGAGACATCGCTCTAATACCGTGAAACACCTTGATAACCTCATGCATTCGGTGAAGAAAGGAGAAAAAGGTTATACATAATAGTTGAAGCCGTTCACAAATTAAAACCACAAAATATGAGGGATCATGATTTATCTGATTTCAACTTTTGACCCACTGTTCCATAAAATCCACACATGTTAAATGGATTAAGATTCCGAAGTTTAGTTGACCAGTTGATTTTTCAAACCAGTCCCGTATGCGTTCATCCCCGTAGACCTGGTTGTTGTCATATTTATCTTTACAGTTCCGTGAAGAAGTAATATACTTAATATCTCTTCCAGAGCATTTGAGCCGTAGACTCTAGTTATCTCATAACCCATGTGACAAAACAATTTAGAATAATGCTGTGCTGCTCTATTAGGAAAATCCTATAACGGAAATCTTCAGGAAATGTTATAATGTCAGTGTTACCAGCATTCTAAAGAGATGAAATTAGAGGAATAAAGATTGAATCTTAAATGTTAAGACAAAAAAAGCTCTTTTTAATTCGTCACGGAACTACTTGTTGTATATGTAGCCTATTTTCATATATCCTACATATGTTCATTGTCTCTATCAACCTACAAAATTTCAGTCTGATGGCTGCAAATAGATTCGTAGACATTGAGAACCGTCTAAATATTTCGGATGGTCGCCATGTTGGATTTTTATATACGTAGGCCATAGAGTTATGTAATATTACATGAACATTCTGTGTATGCGTATTATTCGAACTTCAATGGCATAATCAGGACACAAGAAACAAAATAGATATTAAAATTGTGCACAGCCACCATCTTGTTGTTATGAAAACAATTGAAATAAATTAGATGCCAGTGGATTAATATTCGTATAAGGATTTACTGTACCAAGTTCCACTGCACTCGGATAATAAATTTGCTAGAAACGTCCATGTGAATATTTCTACTTCGCGTCGCCGCCATGTTGGATTTGTGATCACCAGGTTATTTAAAGTCCTATAGGTGAACCTAAGTTCATAGCCGCTATGAACATTAAAAAATCAGTTTGATTGCTATAATAGATTCGTAAATATTCAGCCGTCTAAATAATTCGGATGGCAGTTTTGCGAAATTTTAAAATTTGCTTTAACTTATTCTGTCCTAATCATGCGATTGAAGTTTGAATGCTACACGTACACAATAATCTTCATGTAACAGTAGCTTGCCACGGTGGGTGAGTGGTTATAGTGTCGGACTACCAACCCAACGATTGCAGGTTCGCTCCTGGCCATGGTAAGTGATTTTTGAAAGGCGACAAAAATCACGGCACTCATGTCATACGTTGTTGGCATGTTATTCAGTAGGCCGTGTTCAATGGAAAAATAAAATCTCGGGATTTTCCGCCAACACAAAGTTCCTCCATTCTCTACTTGAAAGCGCTGTAGTGTGAAGGAGTTTAGATATCTAACCTCCTTGACTTTCATAGCGTTCAAAGGAACGACGAAATTCGACATGCAAGCTACCCTCTGGGTATCAATTAACTACGCTTGCACCATGTAACAGTACATAACTCTAGGACCTACATTATATAAAATCCAACATGGCGACCATCCGAAATATTTAGTCGGTTCTCAATATCTACGAATCTATTACTGCAATCAAACTGAAATGTTGTATGTAGATAGAGGCAATTAACATAAGTAGGATTTAGTTTATTATGGGGGAACCCACACAAACGTACACACACACACATAGATAAGAGGTGATCTCATGAGTCTATTTTTAGCCTATATTCATTTATGAAGAAATAGGCTTATGAGATCACTTTTTGTCCGTGTGTCTGTCCGTGTGTCTGGGCGTACGTGTGTGCGTCCCCACTAATAACTTCTAAACAGCTGGAGCGATTACAATGAAACTCGGGAAGTTCATAGAACTATTATGGACGAGCCCGATCGTGCCCTTCAAATTTTGTTACGTCTCACCAATCCAGCATGGCGGCTGTGCGAAATATTTCACCTGCATTCAATATCTCCGAAACTATTACAGATATTACCTTGGAATTTTGTACGGTGATAAAGGGAACAACTAGATGTTCAACTATGTGACTTTCGAAAAACTGGTAACTACAAAACCAACATGGCGGCCAAGCGAAGTTGCGACTTTTAAATAGATGTTTCTCGCGATTTAACCACCCAAATGTAATTAAATTTGGTACAGTATATGTTTATACACATTGTAATGCACTGGTATCTAATTTAGTTCAATTGTTTACATAACCTCAAGAGGCGGGTGTGCGAATTTTAAAATTAAGTTTTTATTTCATGCGATCGAAGTGAAAGTTTGAATAATGAACCTACACAATAATTTTCCTTTAATGGTATATGACTCTATGGCCTATACATATAACAATCAAACAAGGCAACCATCCGAAATATTTAAACAGATCTCAATATCTACGAATCTATTACAACAATCAAACTGTTTTTTTATGTTCATAGGGGCTATGAACATAAGTTCACCTATAGGACTTTCAATAACCTGGTAATCACAAATCCAACATGGCGGCGACGCGAAGTATTAATATTCACAAGGACGTTTCTCGCAATTTAACTATCCGAGTGCAGTGACACTTGGTAGACTAAATCCTTTTACAAATGATAATCCACTAGCATGTAGGCAAATTTATTTCAATTGTTTCCATAACCACACGATAGCAGCTGAGTGAAATTTTAACATCTCGTTTTTACTTCTTGTATCCTAATCATGCGATTGAAGTTTGAATTCTACACGTACACAATAATCGTCATCTAACAGTACATAACTCTAAGACCTACATAATTATATAAATATCAAACATGGCGTACATCCGCAATATTTAGTCGGTTCTCAATTGCTACGAATCTATTACAGCAATCAAACTGAAATTTTCTATGTTGATAGTGGCAATTAATATAAGTAGGTTATATGAAAATGGCCTTAGTTCTTCACGGAACTACTTATTTCATATACGAAAATAGGCTAAAAACGGTAGTTTTGATATTGTAGGCTACATCATTATGAAAAGGAAACATAACAACATTCAGATACCTACTGTAGGACATACTGCACATAATTATGATAAGATATTGTGTATTCTGTGCTTCCAGCTATTATATATGAATTGCAGCCAATGGCCATAGCAGGGTATTTTAATTGAATGCCTTAGGGCTCCCAGCAGGTTTAATTTCAAGTCGTTCCAACTTGCGTTACCAGATCGCACTGTTACTGACATCTAGTGGCATCTTTGGAGCCAAAGTTAGAACGACTTGCAAATGAACTTGATGGGGAGTCTACGGGCGTCCAATTAAAATACAACATCCAGAGACCTAGGTCATACTGTACATAATTATGATAAAATATTGTGCATTCTGTGCTTCCAGCTATTATATATGAATTGCAGCCAATGGCCATAGCAGCCTATGGCCATTGGCTGCAATTCGAATATAATTATTTGTAATATTTTAAATTACTTCATTGCTGCCAATTAGGCCTACAAATATGATCCCATTTTTAAAACGACAATAAACCTTTTAGCTCCGAAATTACTTATAATACTGATATGAAAAGTCAACATTGACGCCGAAATCAAGGAAAAATTAACAAGTTTGGGAGGCACCATTAATGTTTCAACTCACTATCGTCACCAACCACACAACATAAACTGAGGCAGGATGACGACATCCGGGGCAGTTCATTGGCAGGAAAGGGATCCGTGTTTATCTGGTTTGACCTAGTAGTGTTCTAATACTAAATAGGGATCATAGCACACGTGATAGGTCTTCGTACTTATCTATTCGGCTACCTAAGTATTTTATTTACCACTTGTTACCGTACTTTCTCAATTTTGAATATTAAAATATGCGGAAAAAGTAGGTTTATTAGCAGTTACCGAAGTCTTAGAAAGACTTGGACCAGGAGTTAAGGTTCGGGTTGAATAGATTATAACATTTAAACTTCGAGATATCATTATATTTTTGAGTCCACCTTGTTGCTTACTGGCTAGCATTTTTGGCTGTCACCGTGGAGGTCCGGGTTCAATTTCCGTCTCTGCCATCAAATTTAATTCTTGTCTGACAGCTGGAATGGGGTACACTCAGCCTCGTGAGGCAAAATTGAGAAGAGGTGGGTTCGATTCCTACCTGAGTCATCCTAGAAGTGGTTTTCCGTGGTTCTTTCAACTTATACTCCACGTAAATGCCGGGATGGTACCTAATATAAGTCCACGGCCGCTTTCTACGCAAATCCTACCTCGATTACAAATACACACACTAGTACAGGCATCACAGTGACATAGGTTATCAGATGACCACGATGTCACAAAGCCCCTAAAGAATCAACAACTCATTATCTTTTTTGTCCTTGTCTGGCTGCGTGGCTCAGTGTTCAAGTTCTCGCTCACTGTGCCCAAAGTTGCAGGATCGAATCCTGGCGCTGTCAGCTGGTATTTGAGGGTGCGCAAATGTGAGGGAGCCGTGTCAGATTTACTGGTACGTTATAGCTCCCCTTCGGGGCAAAATTCCGGAACCCCGGTTTCTCTAGAAGCCGCAGATGTTAAAGGGACGTAAAACAAATATTATTTATTATTTTCTCGTCCTTGAAGATACATCAGTGAAATGTGATCGTTAAACCATAGCATTAACATGAAATTTAATAAGCACATTTGGGAATATGTTCAGAAATATGCACCACTGGATAAAGCGATTACGCCACTCTGTTCTGCTTTTGTGAATTACACTGAGTACCGTGCACTGTAGTTCCAGCGAGCTGGCACTAATCAAGTAGGCGGGTTGGGGACGCAGGTGCTGAGACCAGCCCAATTTGCATCCCAGCGAGGAACTGTCAATGTACAACGACACAAAGCGAGGAAGTTACTGATACTGATAGAACTAATCTCTGCACTCGCAGCAGGAGCACAAAGGAAGATTTCTCATGCAGTGTCTCGAGTACAGATGTTTGGATGTACTAGCCTTTATTATACCAATGTGACTTGTACAGTTAGACGGTGATATATCATAATATGTCGTTTTTACTCTTTCTGCGTGAGAAAATGTAGCCTTTGTTGTGATTTTATTATACAGTAAATTATTTATTGAATAATAGTTCATAATTGCACACTTTTAAGTTACAGTACATAACACTTGATAGTCAATCATTAAAGCCTCACCTTGATAGAAATAGAAGTAAGTAAAGTAAGACCAAGATAACCCAAGCCCCTGAATAATCCACCCAATACATAAGACGGGACATAACCTCAGAGGTATCTCCTTACTAGCAGTCACGTACAAAATTCTATCAAATATCTTACTGACAAGACTTAAAGCGCAAACAGGCAGGATACCGAAAGGCAGGTTTTGCGCAGATAAAATCGTCAATCTTAAGACTATCCTGCAAATCCATGAATTTAGACAAACTTTGATCACATTTGTAGACTTCCAAAAAGCCTATGACTCAATAGACCGACCATTTTCTCAATGTTAGAAGATTTGAAAGTGAACACGAAAACAAGAAAATTAAGTAAGCAAACATTAACGTGTACCATTTCAAAGGTTGAATTCTTAGACGAAATGTCTGAAACTTTTGATGTTACAACTGGATTATAACAAGGCGATGGACTGTCCCCTAATTATTTAATCTTGTTCTAGAAAAAGTGATTAGGATATGCGAAAACAAATTTAAAGGGATACGCATTGGCAGACTACGTGAGAACAAAATTTCCTTTTGGTATTTGACTTTTTCAGATGACCTGAGCACTTTGTCAAACAATAGGCAGAAAGCGATTGAATCCTTTGAAATACTCCATGAAATTGCAGCAAATACCAGACAGTTCATGGAAGGACCTACTCAATTAATGGATCAACAACATTTTGTAACCCTATTTGGAAAACTAACTCCTGTGTATAAATTAAAATACCCAAGTAAAATTATCCAACCTTCAGGCCTGAATCGTGATGAAAACAAAGAGAGAATCTTTAAATTGCAATGAATCAACAGATGCACATGGGACCGGTAAAATAAGAAATCCATCTCTCGAAGAGCAAAAACATGAAATTGCAGGCAATATATGCCTCTGAAACATTGAACATTAGGTCAGACCACTAATTAAAGATATACAAAACCAAGAAAGGTAAATGTTTGGCCCAGTTTGTACTGAGGGAATATGGATGAAAAGGAAATCCTAGGAGCGTTGTCAGCATTCGGAGATCATCTCGGACACACTCAGGAAACGTCATTTAAAACGTTATGGGCATATCCTCAGAATGAGTGAATACAGACTGACTAAAAGGAATTTTAAATCTTACTCCCTCAATGAAAGCTAAGAACAACTGGCTGCTTGAAGTTGAAAGAGACATTCAGGAAATAGACATCTCAAGTGATGCGGTAGTCGCCAGGACTAAACACAGTGAACAATCATCAATGTTCAGATTACCCAAACATTACATTCAATATAATCTGGATGGAGAGACGCAGAAAGAGCTATATCGAGAAGATGAAGAGATTTTAGGAGGACAAGATAGCAATATCAGCAAGACAGATTCAATCGCACTCCTTCGACAGACATAACTATGTAAAGTAATAATAATTATTATTATTACTAGCGGACCCGTGCGAGAACTCTCGGATATTCTAATGGGTTGTATGCGCTCCATGTGCACAGACTACCCACCCAGCGATAGTGTTATGCGGGCTAAACGCGCGTCAGTTCTGCCAGGGGCTATCGTCTTGTTTATTTGTTTAGTAGTACTTTATAAACAAATAAATATGTTTCCGTTCACTTTTCAAGAAATTCAAGATTGTGCCTGTACTTTTGAGACAATTTGGAAGAGTTTGGTACAAACCACGCCTTCTAACTCCCTCTGGTTTAGGAGCTTGAGTTTTGTGAAACATACACCTTAGCGTATTATATTATAAGTTTATAGGAAAATAAATATAATAATAGTCGTATTTAAAATAAAATATAGTTCAGATATAGTTTTTAAATCTTTGAGAGGGGGCTCGATGACTCAGTGGTCTAGCTGCTTGCATCTGAGATGAGCGCACAGGGTTTGATTCCTGGTTAATGCATGTGTGATTTTTTAGTGAAAAGTGGTGTTAATCATTCGGATTCCAAGTAAAATTGAGGTTTCGGGGCTTACGATCAGGGGGTTAAGGGCTACTTCAAACTAAAAGTTTGCTTGCTTCGCTTAGTATGTTGTTGTTGTTGTTGTTGTTGTTGTTGTTGTTTGAGTCTTCAGTCTTTTGACTGGTTTGATGCAGCTTTCCATGTCTTCCTGTCCTGAGCTATTAGTTTTATCTTTACGTAGCTACCACACCCTACATCCGAGGCAATCTGTTTAACATATTCTAACTTTGGTCTACCCCTACAAGTCTTGTCCTCAAACCTTCCTTCCATACTAAGCTTGCTATTCATGGGTATCTTAGAAATGTCCTACCAATCTATCTCTTCTCTTCATTAGCAGTCGCCAGAAACATCTCTCCTCTCCCACTCGTCTTAATACCTCTTCGTTTGTATCCCTATTTAACCATCTAATCTTCATCATTCTCCCGTAGCACCACATTTTAACCGCTTCAATTCTCCTCTTTTCTGCTGCATCAATAGTCCAAGGTTCACTTCCCTAGAGTGTCACGCTCCAGACAAAGGCTTTCAAAAATGACCTCCTAATACCCAAATCTATATTCGATGTCAACAGATTCCATTTTTGTAGAAATGCTTTCCTTGCCTGAGTCAACCTACTTTTTATATCTCCTTTGCTTTGTCCATCACTGGTTATTTTGTTCCTAAGTAACAAAGTCTCCTACTTCCTTTAGCTTTTCACCTGCCAATGTCCATAGAGGTTTCTGATTTACAGAACCTGTATAGTTTATACATTATTTTCAATTACAGATATAAACAAGTGTACAGCCACGTCTATTGCACCCATATGATTTTAGTTTAAGAGCATGACCTAGGACACAAATCCAACGATCCTAATGTGATTTATCATAGCTCATGGAAGTGCCAATAAAATCGAAATATCGTCAGGAATAAGGTGCGACTTAAGGTGTTCTATAAGCCCATAAAGAGCGCTGTTGGCTGGCAATGAGAAGGAGAAAGACGACGCTCACATCCTTGAGCAGTGAAATACCGCCTCCCCACGTGTGCAGAATGCGGGATGTGACATCGTCTGGGTTTATGTTATTGGGACGTCGACACGCAGAATCCTCCCGCCATATCTCTTACAGCAGAAGCTCGCCGGGCTCTGACATCACTCGCGTACGTAGCAAACAAATCACACGGGTCCTTCCGAGTGTGCCTGGAATATGCCTCGCGCGTTTCCGAGATAGACTCGCGTGCTGTTTTATGCGATCTCTTCTCTCAATTGTGGCTCACTACTTTCAACACTGGAAAAAAGACACTACACTATTATTCAATATATCTTATCACTAGGGCCCGGAAGTTGATGGCATGTCATCTTTTTACTGAGCTGTCTAAAACAATGCTGAAGTACATAGAAACTCCGGATGGGCCACCCCGTCTTCAAATATGTCAGTTTTATTTTTAATTTTTGTGTTTATTTGCTATGTTTCCATTTTAAGAGCATTTTTAAGTTTGGTATTTTTTTGCCATAGTTTAGAGAAATTGGCCTTTTAAGTTCTTTTTTTTTTTCAATTTAGTCATGTCACAGCTTTATATGAGGGAGTTACGTCTCTCAGAGTTAAGAAGAAGCTAGTAGCTGATACAAGGTAATTTAAAATATTGAAGTAAAATATTTCGGTATTCCTATTAGTAGAAAAATATATATCTTGGATGCAGAAGAACGGTGCCGTAGGTATACAGATGCTCTTGTTTTCGTCACAAACCAGTTATTAGCGGAATAGAATGGTACCTGCTCTGTTGACTAAGGTCAGCTCTGGCGGGGTAGAAGGGGAAAGGGGTGTATATTCTTGTCTCAGTTCATTTTCTCCATTTTATAGTGCATTTTTCGATTTTTTGAAATATTGGCGAGTTTATTATTATAAGATCATATTCTCCATTTTATAGTGCATTTTTCAAATTTTTAGGTCATTTATTACAGTCATTTTTGAAAATTTTAAGTGCATTTTTTTAACTTTTTACGGCATCATCATCTGGGCTCTATTTATCACTGTCGTCTCTTGAGTTCAGGGGTCAGAGAGCCTTTTATTTTTAAGGGCTCAAATGTTATATGGATGTGTTATGGTGCTCACTGTACTAGTGTTTGAACCGAAATTCAGAGGCATTACCATTATCAAAGAGGTTACTGCACATAGCAGCAGGTATAATCCTGCGGTAAATTAATACTGTATTCCCTCGTTGCGTAGTGGCTGGCATTCTTGGCTGTGACTCTGGAGGTCCAGCCTCGATTCTCGGCTCTGCCTAGACATTTAATTCTGGTGTGAGGGCTGGAACAGGGTACACTCATCCTCGTGAGGCAACACTGAGAAGAGGCAGTTAGATTACCACCTCGGCCATATTGGAAGTGGTATTCCGTGGTTTCCCACTTGTACTACTGCTAAATGCCGGAATGGTTCCTAAATTAAGGGCTCGGCCGCCTCCTTCCCAATCCTCATCTGAATTATAAATACACACACTAATACAGTCATCACAATAACTTAGGTTATCAGACAAATTTTTCACACACATACACGCACCCAAGTACATGGGGCTACTTGATTACGATGTCGGAAAGCCTCTAAATGAATCAACAACAATACTGTATTCAAACTGCAACTTCTCTCGTAAAAACTGACGATTTGGGGTGATTCCTTCTGGTAGAGGTATTACCAATATCAAAGAGGTCTCTGCACATAGCAACAGGTACAGTGAGATTCTTTTGCTGGAGCGGTGCCGGCGACCGGCTACCGGGCGCGCGCGCATTCCGCCAGCCAACCGAACTCGCAACGTGGATTGCGCGCTGATGGAAACCGTAACAAAGTACATTAATTAATGGTAAATTCACTAGCAAATCATGTTTAAAGAACCTCCCTATCCACGGAAGAAGCTGAGAGTGTTCTCCTTCAGCTGACAGACAGGCGGGTTGTAGCGTGTAAATAAATTAGCGCTTACACGTTGTAATTTCCTTCTGTTGTGAGGGATATCTGCTGCCGTATATTGTTCTCCAACTCCACTAGGGTACGGATAATTGATCTGTACACTTTGTATTTTAAATTAACCCACAATTGCACATCAAATGGGCTTAGGTCCGTGCTTCAATTAATTACAGTAGACACGTAGGAGGGGGGGGGGTGCAGGAGTAGCTACATAATGTAACGATGTAGCTTCCAAAGTTACTGTCTGTCAGCTGAAGGAGAACCTTTTAGTATCTTCTGTGGAAAGATACTGGTGACGTGAAGTCATCCAGGTTCCCAAGAAATTAAAAAAAAAAACATCTGTGCTTCTTTAATTAAATCTTGCACCTGCTGTTTATGTTACCTCCTTATCTGTGCACTGACACTACTCACCCTAGTTGATGAAAGTTTAGTGCATAATGACCTTAATGACCCTGGTTATCTGGCGTCCGCCGCGCGCAACCGTGCGGCCCCAGCTCGGTTGGCTGGCGAAAAGCGCGCACGCCCGGCAGTCGGCCGCCGGTCCCGCTCCAGCAAAAGAATCTCACTGTATAATCCTATGGTAAACTAATACTGTATTGCCCAGAAGCCTAGATGAACAGTGGCTAGCACTCTTGGCTGTTACATGATCTCGTTATTATTATTATTATTATTATTATTATTATTATTATTATTATTATTATTATTATAATTATTATTATAGTTTATTGTTTGACAATATTATCACGGCAAATAGCGGCTACATTTTCTGTTACAGCCTGGTTCGGCCTTAGCAAGGAACCATCTGTACTGATATAATTACGATTACACTGTTCAGAGATTTCACATCCATGTCGTGCCCGCAGTCTTCACGAGTCTCCTTCATTTGTAGGATGAGCTAAATTCCCATCTGGATCATCGAGCTTTGCTGAGTATTCGGCCAGGGCATTGTCACCAAGGAACTTCCTAACAATATGGCATGTGTTTAACAGAACTGCCTTCTGAAGTTCAATATATATCTGCGGGTGCAGATTCAATATTGATAGACTACTGTGGAGAGTTTTCGGTATAACACCAGTACACGATACAATTATTGGGATGGTAGTCACTGAATCAAGTTTCCACATCTGCTTTATCTCAATTGCCAGCTCTGTGTACTTAGATATTTTAGTAGCAACTGTTGTTTGGATGTTTTTGAGTGTTGGGACATGCGATATCTATCAGTAATGCCTCTTTGTGTACTTTATTGATGACAATGATATCTGGCCGGTTGTTACTGACTGCGACATCTATTATTATTATTATTTCCGGACACGGAAAGTAAGTATTATTATTATTATTATTATTATTATTAATCGTATGATATGGTGCACACTTATATCATATTACAGCTTAATGAAATATTGAAAAGAAAAAAAGAGGACAGATAGTCTCATAATTTAACATCTACATTCAAAATATAGTCCACTGATGCAGGAGTCACTGATTCCTGCATGTGATGCCCCTGCATAGGTTAATGGAATCGAAATTCCAATACTGAACTGAGAATCAGCACTAGGTGGCCAGACTATCTATCTACACACATCAAAAAAAGTTTTGCATCACCTCGGTTCCAAGAGTTCCGGAACCTTTAAATACAAAGGGAATAGAGATCAACACAAACAACATTTCAGCTCGTTTTATTGCTCATGAGACCCACACATTGCATGTTGTACCATCATACAGCTAGACTTTCAGCATTTGTGGTCCAGATTGCAGTACACACCACTACCTCTAATACCCAGTAGCACGTCCTCTTGCATTGATGCATGCCTGTATTCGTCGTGGCATACTACCCACAAGTTCATCAAGACACTGTTGGTCCAAATTGTCCCACTCCTCAACGACAATTCGGCGTAAATCTCTCAGAGTGGTTGGTGGGTCAAGACGTCCATAAACAGCCCTTTTCAACATATCCCAGGCATGTTCGATAGGGTTCATGTCTGGCGAACATGCTGGCCACTGTAGTCGAGCGATGTCGTTATCTTGAAGGAACGCATTCACAAGATGTGCACGATGAGGTCGAGAATTGTCGTCCATGAAGACAAATGCCTCTCCAATATTCTGCCGATATGGGTGCACTATGGGTCGGAGGATGTCATTCAGGTATCGTAAAGCCGTTTCGGAGCCTTCTATGACCACCAGTGGCGTACGTCGGCCCCACATAATGCCACCCCAAAACATCAGGGAACCACCACCTTGCTGCACTCGCTGGACAGTGTGTCTAAGACGTTCAGCCTGACCAGGGTGCCTCCAAACACGTCTCCGACGATTGTCTGGTTGAAGGCATATGCGACACTCATCGGTGAAGAGAACGTGATGCCAATTCTGTGGGGTCCATTCAGCATGTTGTTGGGCCCATCTGTACCGCGCTGCATGGTGTCGGGGTTGCAAAGCTGGACCTCGCCATGGACGTCGGGAGTGAAGTTGCGCATCATGCAGCCTATTGCGCACAGTTTGAGTTGAAACACGACGTCCTGTGGCTGAACGAAACGCATTATTCAACATGGTGGCATTGCTGTCAGGGTTCCTCCGAGCGGCAATCCGTAAGTAGCGGTCATCCACTACAGTAGTAGCCCTTGGGCGGCCTGAGCGAGGCCTGTCATCGACAGTTCCTGTATCTCTGTACCTCCTCCATGTCCGAACAACATCGCTTTGGTTCACTCTGAGACGCCTGGAAACTTCCCTTGTTGAGAGCCCTTCTTGACACAAAGTAACAATGCGGACGCGATCGAACTGCGGTATTGACCTTCTAGGCATGGTAGAACTACAGACAACATGAGCAGCGTACCTTCGTCCTGGTGGAATGACTGGAACTGATCGGCTGTCGTACCCCCTCCGTCTAATAGGCCCTGCTCATGCATGGTTGTTTACATCTTTGAGCAGTTTTAGTGACATCTATGAACAGTCAAAGGGACTGTATCTTTGATACAATATACACAGTCAACGTCTATATGCCGGAGATCTGGGAACCGAGGTGATGCAAAACTTTTTTTGATGTGTGTATATAGGTCTCCTGACCAAAACACACTTACAATGAAAACATAACCTCGTAATGTTATGTTACTGCTGATATTGCTTAAGATTACGATAATGCAATTGAAATTTCTTACTATGGATGGATATTAACCGTCAAGTAATTATAACCTCCACATTCTCAGAGGTGTTTTCAGAATGGTGAATTATGGTTTTCTAACCGATCAGAATGATTCCACTAAAATGTTTATTTGAAAATTCAAATGTTATATCAAGACATGTTTCATGTTAAACTGGAAAACTACTCTAAATATGAATTTAAAAATCTTAACTATTTTGATTTTTATGAATTGATATTGATCTAATTCAGATGAAGACTTTGGTGTACAGTTGGCTCTGTGTGTATCCAGGAAAAGCAGCCGCAAAAGCATATACCCTTCTAAGACTAGAATATTCCCCGTGGTCTAAGTGGCAGCAGGAGATTCGATTTCAAGGACAGCAGTCACATTTTCAAGTCTTACTCAACTGATATAGTAAATTACATAAACCCAGCTGATTTACAACATTTTTTCTTTCACTTCAGCAGAGCAATATTCGCGTATCATCACGAATTATGAGAGATTTATTTATATATAGCTGAAGTACCCGTGCTTCGCTACGCGTCATAAATAAATTAAAATGTGAAGGTGACAGTTAAAACAGGGGATAGGCTAGGTGCTGCGCAGAGGGAGATTAAGGATGGAACATTTTGTCCAACTACACCGCTCGGCGTTGACCGTGTTTTATAGCACAAATTTAGGTTTTACTCGCTAACCGTTGGAGATACCTTTCGGATAGAAAATGTAATTTTAAACCTCGTATATGCCATCAAAAGTTTGCTATTTCTTAGCGTTCTCTTTTTATTTGAAATGGAAATATGAAAGTTTGAATCCAAAGGGTGTAGTGACGTCACTAAAATGGTCGCCATCTTTAAATAGTGCAAAGTATTTAAAAAAAATCAAAAGTAACCTATAATTTAACCAGGTAAATCAGCTACTTCCATGTAAAATTCATGTAAATCGGACCAGTGGTACTTGCGTGATTGAGTAATACACAGACACAAACCATCTCATTTTTAGCCTCGCTTCGCTCGCGTCATAGTCGTGTCATATTGTTATTCAATGAAATGCAGGTTTAACCCCGTTAACACCCCTTTATAACCTGAATATCGAAAAATCCCTCCTTAGTAGACGTTTTCGTCACACAACAAACATATCCCCAAAATATCATTCTTCTAACTTTAATAGTTTTGGTTGGTCGATGAGAGTGAACATCCAAAAATCCTTCCTTAGTGGACGTTTTTCTTCCAGAATTTCACCCCTGCCCATAGGCCCCTTAAATTGCATTGATGAAAAAACGGTCGAACACCTATTTATTTTATTTTATTTATTTATTTATTTATTTATTTATTTATTTAATTATTTATTTATTTATTTATTTATTTATTTATTTATTTATTTATTTTTAAGCTGATTGATTTCCTCCGAGTTTCAAACTCCTCGCCTATGACGTTTAAGAGATACACGCTCCGTTAGGAATCTCTCAACTCCCACTTTTCACCCCTTTCACCTCATAATATACAATACATCAAAAAACCATTTGACATGTCTCAGCTTATTTTTAATGATTAGTATATATGCCAAGTATCACATCCCCAAATGAAACCACTCGTGAGACATTGTTATTCAATGAAATGCACGTTTACCCCCTTAACACCGCTTTAGAACTTGAATATCCAAAACTCTTTCCTTTGTGGTCGTTTTCGACATACAACGAACATATCCCCAAAATTTCATGTTTCTAACTTCACTAATATTGGCTGGGCGATGATGAGTGAGTGAGTCAGTCAGGACATTTTCTTTCATTTATTTTTGATAATTTCACCCCTCCCCATGAACCCCTTAAATTGGATTTATGAAACAAACGGTCGAACACCTATTTACTTATTTAAAGCTGCCTTCCCCCTGAGTTTGATGAGTGAGTGAGTCAATCAGCTAGGACACTTTCTTTCCTGTTTCCCCCCCCCCTGAATTTCACCCCTCTCCAAGGGTCCCTTAAATTGGATTTATGGAAAAACGGTCGAACACCTATTTACTTGTATTTTAAACTCTCTTTTCCCGCCGAATTTCAAACTTCTCGCCTATGTCGTTTCAGAGATACACGCTCCGTTAAGAATCCCTCAACCCCCAATTTTCACCCCTTTCACTTAATAATATACACCACATCGATAAACCCTTAGACATATGTCTGATTATTTTTAATGATTAGATTATATACCGAATATCACATCCCCAAAGAAACAACTCATGAGATATAGTTATTCTATGAAATTCACGTTTACCCCCTTAACACCTCTTTAAAACCCGAATAAACAAAAATCATTCCTTAGTTGACGATTTCGACATACAGCGAACATATTCCCAAAATTCCATGTTTCCAACTTTAATAGTTTTCGCTGGGCGTGATGAGTGAGTGAGTCAGACAGGACATTTTCTTTCAATTATTTTTACCAGTATTTCACCCCTCCCCATGGGCCCCTTAAATTGGATTCATGAAAAAACGCTTGAACACCTATTAACTTAATTTTTAAGCTGTCTTTTTCCCCTGACTTTGATGAGTGAGTGAGTTAGTCATTCAGTTAGGTCACTTTCTCTCCTTTTCCCCCCATAATTTCACCCCACTCCATTGGCCCCTTAAATTAATTTATGAAAAAACGGTCAAACACCGATTTACTTACTTTTAAAGCTGATTTTTTCCGCTGAGTTTCAAATTTCTCGCTTATGTCGTTTAAGGGATAGGCCTACACGCTCCGTTAGGAATCCTTCAACCCCCACTTTTCACCCCTTTCACCTCATAATAATACACCACATCGAAAAACCCTTAGACACATGTCTGCTTATTTTTAATGATTATTTTATATGCCGAGTATCACATCCACAAATGAAACCACTCGTGAGATATTGTTATTCAATGAAATGCAGGTTTAACCCCCTTAAGGCCCGTTTAGAACCTGAATATCCAAAAATCCTCCCTTGGTGTACGGTTTTGGCATAACACGAACATATCCCCGAAATGCCATGTTTCTAACTTCAATATTTTTGGCTCGGCGATGATGAGTGAGTGAATGAGTCAGGACATTTTCTTTCAATTTTTTTTCTTCAGAATTTCACCCCTCCCGATGAACCCCTTCAATTTGATTGATAAAAAAACTGTCGAAAATCTATTTACTTACTTTAAAGCTGGTTTTTTTCCCCTGAGTTTGATGAGTGAGTGAGTCAGTCAATCAGTTAGGACACTTTCTATCCTGTTCCCCCCCCCCCCAGAATTTCACCCCTCCCCATGGGCCCCTTAAATTGGATTTATGAAAAACGGTCAAACACATATTTACTTATGTTTTATACTGATTTTTTTTTCGCTGAGTTTCAAATTCCTCGCCTCTCTCGTTTAAGAGATACACGCTCCGGTAGGAATCTTTCAATCCCCACTTTTCACCCCTTTCACCTCATAATATACACCACATCGAAAAACCCTTAGACACGTGTCTTTTTACTTTTAATGATGAGTTTATATGCCGTGTATCACATCCCCCAATGAAACCAATCGGGAGATATTGTTATTCAATGAAATGGAGGTTTAACGCCCTTAAGACCCCTTTAGAACCTGAATATCCGAAAATCCTCCCTTAGTAGACGGTTGTGACATACAATGAACATATCCCCAAACTGTCATGTTTCTAACTTCCATAATTTTGGCTGGGCGATGATGAGTGAGTGAGTGAAAGAGTCAGGACATTTTCTTTCAATTTTCTTTTTTCAGAATTTCACCCTTCCCCATGAACCCCTTAAATTTGATTTATGAAAAAAAAACTGTCGAACAGCTATTTACTTACTTTAAAGCAGTTTTTTCCCTTGAGTTTGATGAGTGAGCCAGTCAGTCAATCAGTGAGGACACTTTCTTTCCTGTTTTTTTTTTTCCCAGAATTTCACCCCTCCCCATGGGCCCCTTAAATTGGATTTATGAAAAAAAAAACGGTCAAACACATATTTACTTCTTTTTTATGTTGATTTTTTTTCGCTGAGTTTCAAACTCCTCGCCTATGTCGTTTAAGAGATACACGCTCCGTTAGGAATCTTTCAATCCCCACTTTTCACCCCTTTTCACTTCATAATATACACCACATCGAAAAACCCTCAGATACGTGTCTTCTTATTAGCCTATTTTCAATTTTGAAAAAATAGGCTTATGAGATCACCTTTTGTCCGTGTGTGTGTGCGTGTGTGTGTGTGTGTGTTTGTGATTCGTGTGTGTGTCCCCCCCTAATAAAATCTAAACGGGAGGAGCGATTTCAATGAAACTCGGAAAGTTCATAGCACTATTCCCGGCGACCTCGACCGTGCCCTTCAAATTTTGTTACGACTCACCAATCCAACATGGCGGCTGTGCGAAATATGTCACCAGCATTCAATATCTCCGAAACTATTACCGATATTACCCTGACATTTTCTATGGTGATAGAGGGAACTACTAAAGTTCACTTATGTGACTTTTGAAACCCTGGTAACTACAAAACCAACATGGCGGCCAAGCGAATTCGCGACTTTTAAATAGACGCTTCTCGCGATTTGACCAATGAAACTTGGTACAGTATATGTTTATATACATTGTAATGCACCGACATCTAACTTCGTTCAATTGTTTACATAATCACAAGATGGCGGATGTGCGAAATATTTCACCGGCATTCTATATCTCTGAAACTATTAGCGGTATCTCCCTAAAATTTTGTTCGGAGATAAAGGGCACTACTAGAAGTCCATCTATAAGATTTTCAAAAACCGGTTAACTACAAAACGAACATGGCGGCCAAGCGAATTTGAACATTTTAAATAGACCTTTCTCGCGATTTAATGTTCCAAGCGCACTGAAACCTGGTACAGGAAATATTTATACACATTGTAATCCACTGGTATCTAATTTAGTTCAATTGTTTACATAACCTCAAGATGGCGGCAGTGCGAATTTTAAAATTAATTTTTTATTTCTTGTGATGTAGTCATGCGATCGAAGTGAATGTTTGAATAATGAACCTACGCAATAATTTTCCTTTAATGGTACATGACTCTATGGCCTATACATTTAACAATCCAACATGGCGACCATCCGAAATATCTAGACGATACTGAATATCTACGAATCTATATTAGCAATCAAACTGCTTTTTTTTAATGTTCATAGGGGCTGCGAACTTAAGTTCACCAATAGGACTTTAAATAACCTGGTGATCACAAATCCAACATGGCGGTTACGCGAATTATAAATATTCACATGGACGTTTCTCGCAATTTAACCATCCGCGTGCAGTGAAACTTGGTACAGTAAATCTTTATCCGAATGTTAATCCACTGACATCTAATTTATTTCTATTGTTTTCATAACCTCAAGATGGCAGCTGTGAAAAAATTTTAAATCTCCTTGTTTTTTCTTGTGTCCTAATTATGCGATTGAAGTTTGAATACTACACGTTCACAATAATCTGCATGTAACAGTACATAACTCTAGGACCTACATATATAAAATCCAACATGGCGACCATCCGAAGTATTTAGTCGGTTCTCAATATCTACGAATCTATTGCAGCAATCAAACTGAAATTGTGTATGTTGATAGTGGCAATTAACATAAGTAGGATATATGAAAATAGGCTGTATAGTTCTTCACGGAACTACTTGTTTTTAATGATGAGTTTATATGCCGAGTATCACATCCCCCAATGAAATCAATCGGGAGATATTGCTATTCAATGAAATGCAGGCCTACCTCCTTAACACCCCTTAAGAACTTGAATATACACAAATTCTCTCTTAGTGGGCATTTGCGGCCCTTGAGGAAGCTGCATGCCAAATTTCATTCCAATCCGTTCGGTGGTTTCTGAGATTTCGCGATGAATGAATGAGTGAGTGAGTGAGTGAGTGAGTGGTATTTGACAGATATATTGTAGATAGTGTCAAATCTTTGTTATGCTAAACTCGGTTGACAGTGCTGTGTGAGCAGTTGAGTAACTAACGGGATTTCAAGTAAAGTTCCTCATTTTCTATACCGGCAGTGCAGAGGGCAACTTGTATCCAGTCGGCAGTGTCTCGAATTGAGCTATGTTGCCATGGAAACTATCTGCCTTGCCATTCCTTCATGAGTATATTAGCCTACTTTCGATTTTTGCAAAAAATGAAAGTAGACTTATGAGATCAACACAGGGCGAAAAAAAGTGTGTGTGTATGTGTGTGTGTGAGTCTGTGTGTGTGAGTGTGTGTGAGTGTGTGTACTCTGAATGTCTGTCCCCCCCCCCCCCTATCAATTCGAACACGGTGAACGCGAATTGAACGAAATTTGGTACAAAGGTAGCACTTGCAAAGGACACCTCAGTGCCATGTTTTATATCGCCGCCATCTAGACGGAAACGTAATGGCGGCCACACAAATGTTCAAAGCTTAAATCAAATTATGACTAACCTAATCATCCGATCTCTACCAAATTTTGCAACAACATACCATTATAGGGGGAGCATCCTTTGACCAAACTAATATGTCATCAGCCTAATAGTTTGCGGATGGCGGCCATCTTTGTGTGAAAATCTATTCCCCCTATTAATTCGAACACGGTGAACGCGAATTGAACGAAATTAGGTACAGAGGTAGTACTAGCAAAGAGCACCTCAGCGTCATGTTTTATATCGGCGCCATCTTGACGGAAACGTAATGGCGGCCACACAAATGTTCAAAGCTTAAATCAAATTATGACTAACCTAATCATCCGATCTCTACCAAATTTTGCAACAACATACTATTATAGGGGGAGCATCTTTTGACTAAACTAATATGTCATCAGCCTAATAGTTTGCGGATGGCAGCCATCTTTGTGTGAAAATCGATTCCCCTTATTAATACAAACACGGTGAAACCGAATGGAACGAAATTTGGTACAGAGGTAGTACTAGCAAAGGGCACCGCAGTGTCATGTTTTATATTGCCGCCATCTTGACGGAAACGTAATGGCGGCCACACAAATGTTCAAAGCTTAAATCAAATTACGACTAACCTAACCATACGATCTCTACCAAATTTTGCAACAACATACCTTTGTGGAGGAAGCATGCTCTGACCAAACTAATAGGTCATCAGCCTAATAGTTTGCGGATGGCGGCCATCTTCGTGTGTAAATCGATTCCCCCGATTAATTCAAACACGGTTCAACCGAATGGAACGAAATTTGGTACAGAGGTAGCACATGCAAAGGGTACCTCAGTGTCATGTCTTATATCGCCGCCATCTTGACAGAAACGTAATGGCGGCCATACAAATGTTCAAAGCTTAAATCAAATTACGACTAACATAATCATCCGATCCCTACCAAATTTTGCAACAACATATCGTTATGTAGGGAGCATCCTTTGACCAATCTAATAGGTCATTAGCCTAATATTTTGCGGATGGCGGCCATCTTTGTGTCAAAATCGATTCCCCCTATTAATTCGAACACGGTGAAACCGAATGAAACAAAATTTGGTGCAGAGGTAGCACATGCAAAGGGCACCTCAGTAACATGTTTTATATCGCCGCCATCTTGACGGAAACGTAATGGAGGCCACACAAATGTTCAAAGCTTAAATCAAATAACGATTAACCTAATCATCCGATCTCTACCAAATTTTGCAACAACATACCTCTATAGGGGGAGCATCCTCTGACCAAACTAATATGTCATCAGCCTAATAGTTTGCGGATGGCGGCCATCTTTGTGTGAAAACCGATTCCCCCTATTAATTCAAACACGGTGAAACCGAATGGAACGAAATTTGGTACAGAGGTAGCACTAGCAAAGGGCGCCTCAGCGTCATGTTTTATATCGCCGCCATCTTGACGGAAACGTAATGACGGCCACCCAAATGTTAAAAGCTTAAATCAAATTACGACCATCCTAATACTTTGATCTCTACCAGATTTTGCAACAACATGCCTTTTTGTGGAAAGCATCTTATGACTGACTACAAGGTCATCAGCCCAATAGTTTGCAAATAGCGGCCATGTATGTGTGCAAATCCATTCCCCATATCAATGCAAACACGGTGAAACCGAATTGAATGTTTTTTTTTACAGAGGTAGCACTAGCAAAGGGCACCTCATATTCATGTTTAATATCCCTATAGCACGTTGTATTTCAACAAGCTACTACAACCAACATTCAATTATACTCCTTGAAAAGGACAAAGAGTTATAACAATACCCATGCATTTAGGAGAAAGTAGGCTATATGTTCTTTACTGAACATCTTGTTTTATGATTTGATTAGCCTGTGCTTGAGTGCAAAAGGGCCGAAATCAGAAGAATGAGAAAGACTATCGAAAATTCATGTAGCCAGCGGTTCCTTCTGGGTCCTAAACTATGCGTATGCAAAATTTGGTTGAGATTGGTGGAACGGTGTAGATTTGTATACGGAACCAACCCACCCATCCACCCACCCACCCACCCACATACTTACATACAGACTTTCACTTTTATATATAAGATTTATCTACGTATGTATTTGTTTTACAAATTTACACTTAGGCTCACCGACCACATTGGCCGAGAGCACTAACGCGATAGCTCCTGCCTCGCTGGCATCGGGAGGGAGTGGGTTAGAATTCCACCTCAGCCGACCTGAATATCGTTTTCATGGTTTCCCCATTTTCACCACCTGGTTAATGCTGGGACTGTTCTTTTCAAAAGGTCCACGGATGACTTCCTGACAAAATTCTTTCCCTGGCCCTTTCTTAATTAGACCCAAATTAGCGGACGGCTGGGCAATGGACCAGTCATCAACGCCAGTTGTATCTGCTGACAAAGGGTGTTCATCTCCCAGACGCCGTATTTGCGACGGTAGAGGAATGATCCCTCACAGAGTCCGTGAGTGAAGCCGCGCTGGGAGGATAATCGATTAAAAATCAAATCTATTTATCTATCTATTCACCAATTCAATTATTTATATATTTCTTTACTTATTTATTGATTTATTGGATTGATGATTTCTTGATTCCTTTATTCATTGATTTATGTATGAATGAATGAATGAATTAAGTTAGTTAAGTAATTATTTATATATCTATACAAGACTTAATTTGGTACTGTTTTATCAATGTAATTTAATCGAGAGTATCGCAGTATTTTCAAGCATTGTATGCATTTTGCCCAGTCTCATTATCAATGGTACAGGCAGCATGTGCACATATAAATTATTATGCTTTGATGTTGGGTTCAAGAACTGACCCGCACATTGTGATACCCGGTGAACAGCTGATGCAGCAAGAGTGAGGCGACAAGTGGGGCTTGACTGACAGTATATCGAGGTTAAAATTTTGTTTTTCGCCTCATTATTCACCTGGAAGTGGCGTTTTCCACTACTACGTTAGTAAACCAAATTAAAGGAGTGTGACTTGGGCAGTTTCGTAAGTTTTCTTTTAAACATTTCACCAGTATTATTCAGAACATCATCTTTTGTATCTTCTTTCTATTGTAACATGTAATGTGTATGAGAATTTTTCATTTTATTTTAAATTTAAAATTTTGTAAGGATATCCATTTCAATTTATCATGTTTATCTATCAACGCTGATGAAGGTATCATTCTAATATCGGAACATGTACGTTGAAAATATTTTACTAAACATCATTTCATAGTATTGACAAGGCTTATTTAACAATTATATATTATTATTAGTCAATAAGGATAAAACTGTTGCCAATTTAAACAACTAGTTCCGTGATGAACTATACAGCCTATTTTCATATATCCTACTTATGTTAATTGCCTCTATCATCATACAAAATATCAGTTTGATTGTTGTAATAGATTCGTAGATGTTGAGAACCGACTAAATATTTCGGATGGTCGCCATGTTGGATTTTATATATATAGGTCCTAGAGTTATGTACTGTTACATGAAGATTATTGTGTACGTGTACCATTCAAACTCCAATCGCATGATTAGGACACAAGAAGTAACAAGGAGATTTCAAAATTTCGCACAGCTGCCATCTTGTGGTTATGGAAAAAAATGAAATAAATTAGATGCCAGTGGATTAACATTACTGTGCCAAGTTCCACTGCACTCGGATGGTTAAATTGCGAGAAACGTCCATGTGAATATTTATACTTCGCGTCGCCGCCATGTTGGATTTGTGATCACCGGGTTATTGAAAGTCCTATAGGTGAACTTACGTTCATTGCCCCTATGAACATAAAAAAATCAGATTGATTGCTATAATAGATTCGTAGATATTCAGAGCTATCTAAATATTTCGGATGGTCGCCATGTTGGATTGTTAAATGTATAGGCCATAGAGTCATGTACCATTAAAGGAACATTATTGCGTAGGTTCTTTATTCAAACTTTCACTTAGGACACAAGAAATAAAAACTTAATTTTAAAATTCGCACAGCTGCCATCTTGACGTTATGTAAACAATTGAACTAAATGAGATACCAGTGCATTACAATTCCTGTATCAGATTTCATTGCGTTTGGAACATTAAGTCGCGAGAAAGGTCTATTAAAAATTTTCAAATTCGCTTTGCCGCCATGTATGTTTTGTAGTTAACCGTTTTTTGAAAGTCTGATAGATGAACTTCCAGTAGTTCCCTTTATCTCCGTACAAAATTTCCGGGTGATACAGCTAATAGTTTCAGAGATATAGAATGCCGGTGAAATATTTCGCTCATCCGCCATCTTGTGGTTATGTAAACAATTGAACGAAGTTAGATGCCGGTACATTACAATGTGTATAAAGATATACTGTACCAAGTTTATTGCGTTTGATTGGTTAAATCGCGAGAAACGTCTTTTAAATGTCGCAAATTCGCGTGGTGCCATGTTGGTTTTGTAGTTACCAGTTTTTCAAAAGTAACATAGGTGAACTTCTAGTAGTTCCTTTTATCACAGTAAAAAAATGCAGGGTGATATCGGGAATAGTTTCGGAGATGTTGAATGCTGGTGAAATATTTCGCACTGCCGCCATGTTGGATTGGTGAGACGTAACAAAATTTGAAGGGCACGGTCGGGGTCGTCGGGAATAGTGCTATGAACTTACCGAGTTTCATTGAAATCGCTCCAGCCGTTTAGATTTTATTAGGGACACACACACACCTCGCACACACCCACACACACGCACACAAGGTGATTTCATAAGCCTATTTTTTCAAAATTGAAAATAGGCTAAAAATGGCTAACGTATACACATTATATGTTACAGTGGTCAGCAAATTATTAGAAACGACGCCGGTTTTCCTAAATTAAATGCATAATGTTTACTGCTCAATGCAGTAAATATGTTTGGAAGGCGCTGAAATCACGTCTAATGTTTAATCAAGATACTTAATTATATTTTCTTTTAAGAAACTCAAAGTGAAATCATCCGTAAAAATTTCCACTAACAGAGGAGGTTTGCTACTGCAAAATGCCACACGTATTGTTTTCATTACATCACTCTAATTTTCGAGTACATTTAGAGCTGAGGGATTTGAAGTAATTTTACTGATAGTCCACTCTTCAACGTTTCAAAGATTCGTGAGCCATGGATTGAAATCACCTGACTTAGAGGGTACATTCCAGAGTCAATGAAACAATAGAAAACGGGCCAAGCTCAGGTAAGCCCATGGGGGAGAAAACATTACTAGGTAGGGTTATAAAAGATGCCAGCAGTTGGTCAATAAAATGATTTTGAATAAAAAACTGTGACTATTAAATTCTTCTTTATGTTCGACCCTGACTATTATATGTCAGAAAACTATACTATAATGAGGCTCATTATAACACTATTTTTCATTATGAAACAGCTTCTCCCACCAATCAGAGCTCAAGAAACAGTTGTTTGACCAATTAGATAAATAGATGCGCTGAGTTCCACGGCCTTCTAATTTAAATGTCACTGCCTGGCCTTGTGTCATAGTAGGGTAATCGAGGAGGCCAGGGTCAAATGCAAGACATTCTCTGCGTCTCATGCGCTGTGTTCAGTACATAAAACTGGCGAATTCTCGATAGATATTAATGAATATTTATGTTCGAACATGAATAGTTATAATAATTATCGTCGAACATAAGCAGTCGTATGCAACACGCCTATAATGGTAATTAAGACACTCGTATGGAAAATATAAAACTCGCATACGCTCGTTTTATAAACATACTCGTGTATTAATTATTGCCATTATAAGCTCGTTGCATAACGTACTATTTGATTGTAATAATTTGCACGCCTCTGTAACTGAACCATGTCAAGGTGTTGACATTAGAACGTAGCGTTGCCATAAAATGAAAACTATTACATTCATCATTTTAATGAGAGAACAGAAGTATTCTTCCTATAGTAACGGTTGTAATTTACATTCATGCTGAATATAATGTGCAATTTTATAACACATCATCTCAAATTCATCGTCTGGTTGAATGGCTATAATACAATGTACTAATAGGTTCACATTAAGCCGTACATTAATAATTCGTGTGTTTACCACAGCGCGCATAATAAGTCCACTCTCAGTCGTTCGGAGCTCTTGAGAGGGTCAACATTTGAACCCCACTGTACAACGATAACATAGTGCTTAAGTCTGTTTTGCCAACGCGTCCCTTTAACGTTAAATGATGTTTCTAAACTTAATTTGTTCTGGTGGCTCTGCTAGTTTAATTTTGGACTCCGTGTTTTGACACACTTTGTGCCTCTGAGTGGCTGAGAATTTTAAAATATGCTGGCCACTACTTAATATACAGGAGTGAAGTTGGTAAGTGACTTGTTCTAATAAGAGTAATACTCCAAATGTTGCTTTTGTCAATTAACTGTAAAATGTTTAACAGAAAATTTGTTCAAGAGTGAAGCATCTGTCGCTTCTTCCGTCTTTATTCTGCTGTTGTTGTTATCACGTGAAGGCAATATTTCACAATGCACTACCAAGGTAAAAGTAAGAAGAGGGAGCTTGTAGTCTTGCGTAACCGTTTATCTCGCTAGGGACCTTCTTTCTGATGTGGAATCCAAACCACCAGACGCAATATTCCACCTCATTTAAAATCCTTGAATATGCCTTCATTTTGAGGTGAACTAAAGCCGGCAGGCCCATGTCATAGATTTATGGCATGTAAAAGAACCTACCATTGCAACTGGTGGTGCGTAGCAAAATTTGTAGGTTATATTTGGCTGGTTATGGAACGCTCTATAAAGTTTCAACGTCGGCCGCTAGTGTTAGTGACAGTGGCATCTAGTAGCCAAAGTTGGAACTACTTGAAATTGAACTTGTTGGGAGCCCTCGGGCGTTCAATCAAAAATGCCCAACTATAGCCATTGGTTGCGATTCATATATCATCACTAGCAGAAGTACCCATTCTTCGAGCGGTCTTCGGTATTAATAACCAGACGTAATCAATTTAGCTACTGTTGCAATGGGTAGAGGCTTGGAACCTGTTTGTCGACAAAGAAGTGTGATTAGTTAAAATATGCTCTGAAACTAAATTTACCTAACGTGTATATCCTGACGTGAAAAAAAAATTGGAAACCTCGTAGATGAAACGCAATACACGTCGCATAAAAACTGACCCTCACTGTTGTGTCAAGTCCCCATCCAGAGCAAGACCCCTTTAATAAATTATAAAGGCTTGTGGTGCGTGAAAATTCATGTTTTTAGCCTCCAATGACCCAAATTCCTAAAAGCAAGAAAAAAATACTATTTCAATTCAGAAATTTAGGAAAATAATGTTGCTGTTTGGAGATATAATAGACCTTCTGTAAGAAATATCGCACGTTTAAGTCGTGTGAAATAATCTATGGTAACCCCTGAGCCCCTTAAGCGCATTGATGAATTTTACAGTTTTAGTTGGTTCCGTGATAACCTTATAGCCATTTGCAAACGTTCACAGTAATTTAATAAATGGAGTGGCATTCATTACATCTTGCAGAAATAGATGGAAAGTTGGTTGTCACCTTTTGAGGTGCTTTTGTCACGGCTACTGGCGTGCATTCATTTATTAGTTTATTAAATGTAATTAGTTTTCTGGGAATATCAGAAACCGTTGGTTTTAGAGCCTTAAAATGTAGTTTTCAGAGACCCTTTACGGCTATTTAGGGTCCCCGAGTTCTGTTTCTGACACCAACGGGCAGAAAATAAGCTTTGTCGCATCGTTGTAGGCCGTAGTATAATAATAATAATAATAATAATTATTATTATTATTATTATTATTATTATTATTATAATATAACAATATAGAGATAGGGACGTCATAGACCTTCCGTACCACACCCACAAGTGTAAATCGCGTGAAAAAATTATAGATTACCCCTTGACCCCCTAGAGGGCATTATATGTATTGATGAATTTTACAGCTTGATTTGGTTCCGTTTAACCTTATAGCCGTTTGCAAACTATCTCAGTAATGTAATTTTTAGCTGTCGCTCCAGAGGTCCGGGTTCGATTCCTGGCTCTCCCAAGAAATTTTAATTCTGGTTTGAGGGCTGGAATGAGGTACACTCAGCCTCATGAGACAAATGTGGGTTCGATTCCTATCTCAGTCATCTTGGAAGTGGTTTTCCATTTCTACTCCAGCTGAATGGCGGGAAAGGTCCTACCTTAAAGCCACGGGCGCCTCCTTCCCAATCCTCTTCTAACCTACAAATACACACATTAATATAGTCATCAACATAACACTGGTTATTATCAGTCATATTCCACACATACCCAAGCATAGAGATATACATGACCACGATGTCGCAATGCCCCTAAATCAATCAACTACAATAACAAAGCTTTTTTGACTGGTCCTTTCACTAGCGTCATCAATTTTCCGTGCTTGCCACGGTGGGTGAGTGGTCAACGTGTCGGTCTACTAACCCCTAGCTTGCAGGTTCGCTCCTGGCCGTAGTAGTTGTTTTTGAACGGCGGCAAAAATTACGACACCATGTCATACGATGCTGGCATATCAAAGAACCCATTTGAATTCAGTAGGCCGTCTTCATAATGGCAAAATTAATCTCGGGAGTTTCCGTCAACACAAAGTTCCTCATTTCTCTACTAGAAAGCGCTATAGTGTTCAAGGAGCTTAGATACAGTATCTAACCCCCTTGACTTTCATAGTGCTTCAAGGAACAACGGAATTTGACATTGAAGCTACCCTTTGGGTGTCAAATAACAAAGCTTGCGCCAGGCACCCGAGGCCATACGATATTCTTATTATTATTATTATCAATTTCCCGTCATTTTGGTAACCATGGCAACCATTATTCGTAATCGATCTATACTAGGTCACTTAAGCCACCTATACGTTGAAATGTGAGAGATGGATTAGAGTGCACTCAGTCTCATGAGAATAACTATGAATAACTGTGTACACAGTGAAATTTGATTAGCAGTTTCGATCGTCAAGCGATCATCATCAGACCCCTTACACTCAGGCTTTTAAATCAATATCTACGAGGGCTGTTTTTTCAACCTCCGAAGGGTTATATAAAATAACAGATTGACATACCAAACTGATCTTATTACTAAATGTTTGCTTGTTTTGTACTTATGTTTCAAAATAATCGTCAAAACGATTGAAACATTTATTGTATAGTTACACCAGCTTTCCAATGCCCTCTGCAAAGATTTCTGCCGCCACTGAGGTGAGTACGTCTGGACAGTCTCCTGAGGTTTTTCCATTTTGGAGAGACGTTGCCGCCCAACTATACCTTCAATCCTCGAAAAAGGTGAAAACCATTCACAACCGCACTGTGCAAACCTTACGATAGACTTTCTCAAAGAATTCAAGTGGGAAGTTTTCGACCATCCGCCGTTTAGTCCATGCCAGCATTAAATGATTTCAACCTTTTTCGAGAATTGGAGGTATGGTTGGGCGGCAACGCCTAGCCAAAAAGGAAAATCTTCAGGAGACTGTCCAGACATACCCACCTCAGTGGTGGCAGAAACCTTTGCAGAGGGCATTGGAAAGCTGGTGTAACGATACCACAAATGTTTCAATCGTTTTTACGATTATGTTGAAACATAAGTACAAAACAAGCAAACATTTAGTAATAAAATCAGTTAGTTATGTCAATCTGTTATTTTTATATAGCCCATCGGAGGTTGAAAAGAAACAGCCCTCGTACGAATATGTGTGTGAAGATATTTACAATACCATTGATGATCGCTTGACAATGAAAACTAGTAATCCAAGTCAATTCATTACTCTCATGTATTGATTTTCAGGTTTAGTGAATAACACCCATTTCAATTGGATACAATCGTGTTTACCGACTGTAAAGCATTTCAACTAAGGTAACACTGAAAACTGGCATCCAACAACGTATTATGTACGTAGTTTGGCACTACAGTATACGAGTACATTGTTCTGATAGTTTAAATCAAGCTCCAGAACCCCGTCTAAACTGACTTGAGCGTACTACAACACAGTTGTGTTTAGTTGGTTGCCTAACGTTCGGCTACGAGGGAAGCCACACCACCCACGTCATTGTATTGCGGGATACTTTCCGCAGGAGTTCGTTGTCGTTATTCAATTAATTAGGGGCTTAAGGTATTCTGCTCAATTAATCCCTTGTTCTTGGGTGTGTGTAGCATTTATATGATAAGCATGCTATTGTGGTGAGTGTAGTGGTGTCTGTACCTGTCTCTAGTCAAATTAGTGAAATTTGTTGCAGTGTAACTACTAAATTGGGGCGTGGTAGCGCAGCGGTCAAGCTGTTGGCCTCTCACCAAGGTTGACGGGTTCGATTCCCGGTCAATGCATGTGAGATTTTTTGAAGTGGAATGCCATGTCCTGGTGTTCAGATTCCACGTAAAAAGGAGGTCCCGTGGTTCATGATCGCATGAATAACAGTCACGTAAAACTAATATCTTCCTTCCTTCCTAACTACTAAATTATTTGAACTGTTATGATTAATACGACCTCTTGTTGGCCAAGAGATCGAAACAGTTCTATTGACGTTTTAAAAATAGATCACCATTGGAGAAAAATCAGCAATTTATGACGTGCAAGATTTCAAAAGTGACGTTATTTGTTTTTGGATGAATGCACTTAGAAGGCTATGGATTGGTGCTTTCCCTAGAATTTTAAGAAACTGGAATACTCTAAATGAGAAAAATGAAGCTAAGGATGAGCCTGAGTTAGCAGCAGGTCCTTTTTAAAAGAAAATGTACAGGTAACTGTCATGAAAACGTTCAACTTACACATACCTTTCTAAAAATTAGCATTTTTTGATCATCTCTATGACCAAAAAACGTAAGTAACTGAAGAGTACTTAAATGCCTAATCTAAACCTGAAACTTATAAAATTATTAAGAATTCAAGGATTAATAAATGATTATTCTAATATACAGTATATCTTAAAAATGTAGCCTCTCTTTAAAATAATCTAAGAGTATAATCCAACACAATCATGATGAAGTATCATACGATAGCAGCTAGCGTTCTTGGCTGTCGCTTGGAAGTCCTGCTTCGATTCCTGGCTCTGCCATGAGGGCTGGGACGGAGTAAACGCAGACTCTTGCGGCAAAACTGAGAAGAAGAAGAAGAAGAAGGTTCGATCCCCACCTCAGCCATCTTTGAAGTTATTTTCCGTAGTTTTCCCACTTCTATTCCAGACAAATGCTGGGATGGTTACTATTCTAAGGCCACGGCTGCCTCCTTCCCTACCTATCGTCAATTTACAATTTGTGGTGATAGAATTATTTTTTTTCAGTGTTGCCTAATTCTATTAAAGAAAGCTTTTCAGTCGGTAAACCCAAATTGTGCCCAATAACATTTGGCGGGAAACAAGTATTAACATACCCTACAAACTAACACGCTATTATGTACAAATACCTACGTAATATGATGACATGTTTCGAACGTCACGCGTTCATCCTCAGATCCTATTCACTTAGGCTATTAGTTTAAATAGGAATGGTTGATTTAGAACAATAATAAAAAAATAGTGCAGACAATTTCATTAATGAAATTATTCATAATAACAATTCAATAGATCACAGGCTACATACTTAAACCACATTAATAATAATAATAATAATAATAATAATAATAATAATAATAATAATAATAATAATAATAACTCAACAACCATGGAAGTGTATTATACTATCTGTAAAAAGTTGACACGTTACACATGTTTTTACAAACATATGTAATTGCACTCATTCCAGGTTCCGTATTGACCATGTTAACATGAAGTATAACATAAATTTCTCGCCAAATCAATACTTTTTACTTACTTAAAAATTCTATAGGTACATGTTTCGAAAACACACAATGTTTTCTTCCTCAGCCCACTTATTGGTGTTAAACATCATAAAACATCGATTTCTGTGAACTGTGTTTTTGTTATTTAGTGAGGTTATCGATGTTTTATGATGTTTAACACCAATAAGTGGGCTGAGGAAGAAAACATTGTGTGTTTTCGAAACATGTACCTATAGAATTTTTAAGTAAGTAAAAAGTATTGATTTGGCGAGAAATTTATGTTATACTTCATGTAAACATATGTAATTCATAAACATCGTGCACTAATTAAGCTGTTGTCCGTGCATGGGCTGACCGCGGCTGATATTATTGCTGCGCGGTGACAGATGCAGCTGACAAGACGAGAGCGCATAGAGATAACAAGAGGAAGACATCATCCGTGGTCGGCCGACGCGGGAAACAGCCGCGAATGGAAAATCCCCGCGCGCGACGGTACTGATATATATCCCTATAGTAGTGCCCTACGTACATTAGGATTAGGGCTTATAAACATAGTACAGTACATTTCATTAAAATCAATTCATGTGACACATTGTATCATATCATAAGCTACCAGTTAAATTTGTAAAATATTATAAAATACGTTCACAATATAAATACTAATTATAGTCTAACAATGACAATAACAATAGAACGGTAATATTAAAATAATTATAATAATATACTGTAAATATAATAAGCTAAGGTGTATGTTTTACTAACCTCAAGCTCCTAAACCAGAAGGTGTGGTTTGTACCAAAATATTCCAAATCGTGACAATAGTAAGTTACATGAAGGATCTTGCATTTCTTGAAACGTCAACGGAAATATATTTATGTTCGACCCTAACTATTATGTGTCAGAAAACTGTATCATAATGAGGCTCATTATAACACTATTTTTCATTATGAAACAGTTTCTCCTACCAATCAGAGCTCAAGAAACAGTTGTGTGACCAATTAGATAAGGATACCTTCGCGCATGCGCTCAAAATCCCAACATGTCTATATAAATTACCGAAAGTGCACCGTCCATATGTTCGCGTAAATAAACTGGTGAATATGAAACAAGAAATAGCACTGTACCTTAATATCCCCAAAACCAATTTCTACACAGCGCGTGGTTTTGAAACGACTTCGGTGACAGTTTTACTGAATACTGGTGCACAATCTGAACATACGGTATTGAAGCACACTGAGCGCATGCGTCGGTTGTCCAGAGAGCTTGGAAAACAGAGATATACTTCTCACCGCAGCACCCGATCACAACATTCTAGTGACTGAACAGATATTTATGAATATTTATGTTAAAACATATAATAAAGTTATAATTATCGTCGAACATAAACAGTCGTATGCAACTCGCCTATAATGGTAATTAAGACACTCGTATGGAAATTATAAAACTCGCATACGCTCGTTTTATAAAAATACTCATGTCTTAATTATAGCCATTATAGGCTCGTTGCATAATGTACTATTATTTGTTTACAACGTGCGTTTAAACGAATAAACAATACGATAGCCTCTGGCAGAACTGTGTCGCGTACAGCCCGCATAGCAATAGAGCCGGACAGGTGGTCTATACACATGCGAGAGTTCTCGCACTGATCCTCTGGTAATGTTTAATCTAGTCCTGGAAGAAGTGATTAGGATGTGGAAAAATAAGACTAAAGGTATAAATATTGGTAGATGTCTCCAAAACAAAATTCATATTGAGTGCCTAGCATTTTCTGATGACATTGATATCCTATCCAACAACAGACAAGAATCAATTCATTCTATAGAAACACTCCATGAAATAGTAGCCAAAAAAGGACTCTTAATTTCATTTGAAAAGACAAAGTATATGGAAGGGACTAAATCAGGTTTCAAAAATCAACCATTAATCACCAAATATGGGAATATCGCTCGAGTAGGCAAATTTAAATATTTAGGTGAAATTGTTGAACCAGTAGGGTTAAATCAGCAAGCTAACGGAGAAAGAACTACACAACTACAAAGAGCATACAAAATTAATAATAAAAAACAGTTACAATAAAAGAACTATTTAGACGAAGGCAAAATTACGACATTATAACACAGTCGTTAAAACAGAAGCTCTGAAGCTATTATAATTTGGGGTAAATCTCGAATAAAAACAAGAAGTTCCGTGACGAACTAAAGAGCCTACTATTCCTAAAATTTAAGATTCATGCCAATGATTAATCTATATGGACCTAGGCTATCTAGAATAATGACGATATAAAGTTGGTAATATAGAAATTTCTAATTAGTTCGAAATATACCTGGCATGATGTAGCCTGATAGAGCACTACAGTTGGCAGCCCTGGTGACTGAATATATTCTTAGTTCCATCTCTTAAGGTACAGAATAAAAAAATTGGTTGAAGTCCAATGGATAGCACGGACGTTACATGCAGTTAAACATTGGACTTATCAGCGTGCGTAAAATGATGTTGGCAACAATGTCATGCATGTGCTGGTCAGAAATAATTTGAAATATTATGATCTATTGTTGTGTCAATTTCAGATGAAATCCATTTGTTAGATTAGAAGTTACTGGTATTTTAACATTGGACCTATCAGCAGGCTTAGAATCATGTTGGTAGCACTGACATACATTAGCTGCTCCAGATTAATATAGAATGGCAAGTACTACACGTGCGCAAAGTTTAGAGCTGTTGGGTTGCATACTTTCTGATAGCCTATATTGATATTAGGGTGAAAAATATAAACAGCATTTATTAACAGTTGGCAGCCCTGATTGCTCTTAACAATACGCATAGTCATATATGTTTTAGTACACATAGCACGTACGAAATTTGGTTGAAATCCAATTGATAGTATAGAAGTTACATGCATTTAAAAATTGGTCCTATCAGCAGGCTTAGAATCATGTTGGTCGCACTGACATACATTAGTTGCTCCAATTTAATCTAGAATGTCAGGCACTATACGTGTGCAAAGGTTAAGGCTGTTGGCTCGCATACTTTCTGGTATATTGGTATTTGGATAAAAAATAGAGAGAGCATTTATTGGCAGGTGGCAACCCTGGTTTCTTGTAAGAATACGCTCAGTCATATCAGTTTATGTGCACATAGTACATACGAAATTTGGTTGAAATCCAATTGATAGTGTAGGAGTTATATGCATTCAAAAATTGGAATTATCAGTAGGCCTAGAATTAATTTGGCAACACTGTCATATATGTCCTCCTGAAAATTAAACTGAAGTATTATTATCTATATATGTACCAATTTTTGGAATAGTTCCCATGTATATATTCCAAGATATCCAACATGGAGCTGAAATTTCAATTGCGATCTTTCAGCAGTTGGTAGCACTGACATCATTTTCAAGTATGACGTTGAGATGCCCCGGTATAGATTTTTACTCATACCAAATTTGGTTTCGATTGCTGCAGCCGTTTAGGAGTTGATAGGGGGGTCACACACACAGACAGACAGACAGACATTTTCCCGGATCGATCTCATAAGTCTAATTTTTCCTCATTTTTGCATAATGTGAAAAGTAGGCTAATTATCGAAAAACCAGAAAGGAATATTCTCAGGAAAATCTTAGGACCGAAGTGTGAAAATAGAATTTGGATGAAAAGTAAATCACTTAAAATTTATCAAGTTACAGAAAAAATCACAGATACCATACGGAAACGGTGGTTATAGTTTTATGGACACTTATATAGAATGGATAATAATAGGCTCACCAAGAACATTTTCTACCTAGCTTTATCAATTTAATAGCCTTATCAATGAACAAGTAGTTCCGTGAAGAACTATACAGCCTATTTTCATATAACCTACTTATGTTAATTGCCTCTATCTACATACAAAATTTCAGTTTGATTGCTGTAATAGATTCGTAGATATTGAGAACCGACTAAATATTTCGGATGGTCGCCATGTTGGATTTTTATTAAAGTTATGTATTGTTACATGAAGATTATTGTGTACGTGTAGCATTCAATCTTCAATCGCATGATTAGGACACAAGAAGTAACAAGGAGATTTTAAAATTTCGCACAGCTGCCATCTTGTGGTTATGGAAACAATTGAAACAAATTAGATGCCAGTGGATTATCATTCGTATAAGGATTTACTGTACCAAGTTTCACTGCACTCGGATGGTTAAATTGCGAGAAACGTCCATGTGAATATTTATATTTCGCGTCGCCACCATGTTGGATTTGTGATCACCAGGTTATTTAAAGTCCTATAGGTGAACTTAAGTTCATAGCCCCTATGAACATAAAAAAATCAGTTTGATTGCTATAATAGATTCGTAGATATTCAGAGCCGTCTAAATATTTCGGATGGTCGCATGCTGGATTGTTAAATGTATAGGCCATAGAGTCATGAACCATTTAGGAAAATTATTGCGTAGGTTCATTATTCAAACTTTCACATCGATCGCATGATTACGACACAAGAAATAGAAACTTAATTTTAAAATTCGCAAAGCCGCCATCTTGAGGTTATGTAAACAATTGAACTAAATTAGATACCAATGCATTACAATGTGTATACACATTTCCTGTACCAGATTTCGTTGCGTTTGGAACATTAAATCGCGAGAAAGGTCTATTTAAAATTTTCAAATTCGCTTGGCCGCCATGTTCGTTTTGTAGTTAACCGGTTTTTGAAAGTCTTATAGATGGACATCCAGTATTGCCCTTTATCTCCGTACATAATTTCAGGGTGATACCGCTAACAGTTTCAGAGATATAGAATGCCGGTGAAATATATCGCACATCCGCCATCTTGTGGTTATGTAAACAATTGAACCAAGTTAGATGTCGGTGCATTGCAATGTGTACAGTCATATACTGTACCAAGTTTTATTGCGTTTGGTTGGTTAAATCGCGAGAAACGTCTATTTAAATGTCGCAAATTCGCGTGGCCGCCATGTTGGTTTTGTAGTTACCAGTTTTTCAAAAGTCACATAGGTGACCTTCGAGTAGTTCCCTTTATCACCGTAAAAAAAATCCATGGAGATATCGCGAATATTTTCGGAGATATTGAATGCTGGTGAAATATTTCGCACAGCCGCCATGTTGGATTGGTGAGAGGTAACAAAATTTGAAGAGCACGGTCGGGGTTGTCCGGAATAGTGCTATGAACTTACCGAGTTTCATTGAAATCGCTCCAGCCGTTTAGATTTTATTAGGGACACACACACACACACACTCCTCACACACACACACATACACACACACACACACACACACACGGACACAAGGTGATCTCATAAGCCTAATTTTTCAAAATTGAAAATAGGTTAAAAATCAAAGCAACGGGATAAAAGAATTCAGTGAAGACATAAATGGAATTGGCTGTGATGAAGAAACCATTCAAGACAGAACAAAATTTAGAACTTTAATTCACAAACACAAATTTTCTGAGAAATCCATCCGACTAATTGCAGAATGACCGAACAACGTAAAAGGGAACGCAGAGAGGAGGAGAAGAAGAAGAAGAAGAAGAAGAAGAAGAAGAAGAAGAAGACGTTCTAACTCGCTCCTTAGTTGGGCCCAACGAGTCAAAAATAATGATAATAATAGGACAATTATATACAAAGTGCATACAGTATCAGTCTGAACACAAACATTATACACAAGAAATATATGAACGTAGGTAGGTTGTCAGCTATTGTCCTGATTTTATTGTCTGTTAGGTAGTCAGCCCGAAGGCTGGTTGGATCCTCAAAAAGTACCGCCGTTACGTTATGTGAGTAGATACCCACAAAACCCCAAGGCAGCACTATTCTGAGGCGTTCTAGGCAAGAAGAGGAGTGAGGTAGTTTGCCATTGCTTTCCTCACTGAGTCAGAACAGTAGTCCTAACCCTATGAGTTGAACCTTTCACAGCATTCACAGGCACTGACTGTGCCCCTAATGCCATTACTAAGCCCCACCCATACCTCAGTAGCTTCCATATAATCACAGCCATGAGTGAGACTGAGACATCGGTGAAAAGCCACATTTTACTCTAGCCTGTGCCAACTGACAAATGCAAAAGTACTGTATTCATCAAGAGATGGCAAACAGGCCAATGATTTTATTATTGAACATAAAAATAACCACTTAGCATAATGCAGTAATCAAGTGTGAGAGGTATACTGCTCCAAGAAGCAGGATGAAATACTACTTTTGAGAGCTTCTACGCTTGCAATGTGGTCAAAGTTATATAAGTCGAAGGTGTAGAATAGGTGTAAGGCGGTGCGAACAAAAGATTTATTGAACATCATGGTTCTTTGGATAGGAATCTGGAGTGTTAATTTTTCGTACTTATTTTCACGATTAAGGAGAGAAACAGCAGAATGCTGCGTTCCTCGTAAGACTCAGATTGAAATCTCGAACATCTTTGAGAAGGATGAAACAGTGTCGTAGGTCTACTGTTGACCTCTACAATGCCAACACCCACTGTAACAAACACGTTAATTACTCGTATATAGGCCTGCTCTTTAGTGACATGGAGGCGTTTGTTCCAACTGCGCCTGTGTAGCTATTCTTTGGATGTTTATCTTCTCTCCAATCCGATAATATGGCCCGGGATAATTACATGATATTTACCACGTATAAACCCATATTGCAATTAACGTATAATTTTGCAGCTCGTTGTGTAGAGTATTATATTGAAGTCCAGTTTAATAATGCAATAAACAGTAATAAACAGTACAGTAATAAGCTCTAAACTGATCTCATCAGTTAACCACAAAGAAGCATTTAGGCGATTGTCATTCCCCGATAGCGGTAGTTATGCTCGCAAAGGCACAGCACTAGGCCAGACTCGTGCTCGGTAGGAGAGGGTTCGAACTCCAATGCCAGTCGCCTTTGAAATAGTATTTCGTACTTCCCCATTTTCATCTCGTGGAAGATACCAGGACGGTAAGTAGTAAGTGTTTGTTAGACTCTAAATATTGCATCATCATGACCAGAAATTGCGTAATCCTGATGACGTCATGGGATGACGTCATGGGTCCTTAGAGCGAGCACGTGGTCCAGGAGCGAGCATGTGCGGTGCACGTGTTAGCGTGGGAAGGGGGTGACCTCTTGGCTTGTTTATGTGATGGTGATAAAAAGTTAATGGGTGTTGACGTCATGGGGGTTGTTTATTAGGATGCTAACTGTCATCTGACACCCGTGCGAGTGTGAGCATGTGTGCCAGTGCCAGAGATCCGCACATGTGGTGTGCAGCTGTTATGTTTTTTTGCTTTGGATGCTAACCGTCATTTGACACCCGTGCAAGTTTGACCATGTGCAGCAGTGTGATTGATCTCGTCTGCTGTGTTCGCGTGAGACAGAGTTGACCTTTAACGTCATTGGCTAAGAATGTAATCTTCGACTTCTTTAAGCAATAGTGGAAAAAGGAAATGATTGCGTTAGAAGCTAGTTTGCGGCATATGGTTTCTGGAGTGTGGGTGGGGGTGAAGGATATATAAATGGATGAGTGCATGGAAGAGTTTAACTTTTACTTTTGCGCGAAGAGTGTGTGAGTGTGTGTGAAAGAAATAAAGAAAGTCAACGACGAGGAACAAATTGTGTGATGGAAGCTCTAGCGAAGTTCAATAACTTATCATCTTGTACTGAGTATTCTAATAAGAAACTAGCTGAACTAGTCATTGATTTACCATATGTGGTCCAAATTATTCGCCCCGTACAGACGAGGTTTGGAAGAAAAATAGTTGTGGATATTAACATCGAAGATGAAGTAACAAGTGTATTTCTACCGGCAGTATTTTCAAAATTAAGCACATCAGAGATCGATGAACTAAACTCAATGGGAGGCACACTGATGCTGGTGTATTTGGGGGTGAAGAACCGCTCGCATCAAGTCATTTTGAAACAGTACTCGAAGGCAAACTGATGACGGTGTAGTTTGGGTTGAAGAACCGCTCACATCGACATGTTTTGGTGAGTATTAGATTATATATTATGTAATGATTGATATAACGATTGATATATTTACTTGCTAATTATTTCTTAATTTGTTTAATTTTTCAGATTATCTAAAAAACTAATAAAACAACCAGCATAATGAAGTGGAAAACTGTTAATTTCCTGAGTGGAACTGAACATCGATCGCACCCGCTAATAGAGTATCATCGTGTATGCTTTCAACAACCGGAAGAAGAGGAAGAAGATGATAACGAGGTGAGTTGTAATGAGAAAGAAGCTTGTTTTAACAAATGGACATCTTCGAGTGGAATTTCAACATTTTCAGTCTACGTTACCAATGTTAGCAAATCAGAGGATAGTCAGCGAGAGGTGACAGAAACAGTTCTAAGATATCTATTGAAAGAATTATGTGAAGATGAACATTTTATTTGTTTCTTCGGATACAATACATTTGATGAAGTTTTCAAAATCGAATTTTCCATGACGTGTTACGATGTGACAAAATTGAATGTGTATAGAAACAATTTGCTTGGTAAACTTCAGGATGAATTTCCTTTTGAGGCTGTTCATTGTTCATTGGAGATTACAGGCAGTAATTTATCACAATGGCTTGAATATACTTTAAAAGATTATAGGTTTATGGTAAACCGATGTTACAGCAACTGCTGGTGGTGTATTAACAATAGTGAAAATTGGACGTATGCTTAGACATCAGTGATGGTACACCAACTGTTGGTGGTGTATTAACTTTAGTGCAATTTGGACATTTGCTTAGACAACAGCAACAATGACCTCGCCTCCTAGCAAACGTAGAAAGGTCGATATTGTATTACATAATAACAGTGAAAATATAAGAAACCAATTGGACAAAGCATTTGAAAGTGTTTCTAATTTTCGAAGTGAACTAAACGGTGCTATTTCAGTATCATACCAAATCGGGGAAAACACTCAAACCGAGTTGATTGAGAACAGTGATGAGTTGATTGAATGTTGGAGAGTTATTAGTGAGCACATATTGCAACAAGCTGTGAATTTCGAAGAAATTATAATTCAAATAAAGGATGAATCTTTCTTGAGCTGTGAGTTAATTGAAACGGCATTCAATTCTAGAGTGTACACACTTGCAGTATCAAATGTTAAGAATGAGTTTTTGGATCCTCGCGAATTTTTAGCGAATGCTAATATTTGGTTTACAAAGTATGTTAAGAAAGCGTTAACTGTACAAGCTTTAAAGGTGAATTCAGTTTTGTGTGCACAATACGTGCTTCGCGACATATCAGAAACAAAATATTTTGCTATCAAAAATGAGGTAGTTTTCGAGTATACTGATTTAAATGAATTTTATAATAAGAATATCATTGAAGGTACATTGACAAAAATGAGCGAATTTGAAGCAAATGGTTCCGGGTGGGCTTTAGAAAAAATTCATAGTTTGAGAATTAATATAAATAAATATGTTGGATTTCGAGTAGGAATGTCCAATACTAGTCGATTGCCTGATGTAATAGTCAATAAAAAAGCAGTGCTAAATTTGTATGATACAAAGGAAGCTTGTTTTGCGTGGAGTGTGGTTGCTGGTTTGTATCCAAAAACTCGAAACATGAATCATCTTTCTTCCTATCCTAATTACAGAGATGTTTTAAATTTAGATGGTATTCCAATTCCGATGGAAATGAAATATTTAAACAAGTTTGAAAACCAAAACAATATTTCTGTAAATGTGTTTGGAGCACAATATGATGAAAACAATTGGGTATGTATGGGAACAAACGAAGTAAAAGGAAAAAAAACTTTTACTATTGTACCTTTGTATGTATCAGATAAAGTATATGAAAGGAGTGTAGACTTATTGATGTTGCAGATTGGAAACAGTGAAAGTTATCACTTTTGTTTAATTAGAAATCTTGCTCGCCTTGTGCGTTCAAGCATCACTAGCACTCAGAGAAGGATTTATATATGTAGACGTTGTTTGTCATATTATCTTCTTGAGGATGAGTTAAATGTTCACTTTGCAGACTGTAAACAGTTTCCTGTTGCAAAAAGCATAATGCCGACTGATGAACAAAGATTTGTTAATTTTACAGAATTCCGAGTTAAAGATACAGTTCCATTTATAATATATGCAGACACTGAATGCGTTTTGTCTCCAATTTCCTCCTGTTTTCCAAATAGTGACATTCATAACTCTACTTTAACACATAAACATATTCCTTACAGCATTTCTTTATACCTTCATTGTAATTTCGATAGTGAATTGTGCAGTTTCAAGCTCTTTAGGGGAAATAATTGCATTGAATTGTTTGTAAAGGAACTTTATAGTATTGTGGATAAACTTCAAACATATTACTTATCGGTTAAGCCAATGTTAAAGATGACCGAAAATGAAGAAAGATTATTTTTGTCAAGTAAAATGTGTCACATTTGCGAGAAACCGATTGCAGTTAATGAACTCAAAGTACGCGATCATTGTCACTTAACTGGAAAATATAGAGGAAGCGCACACAATAGTTGTAATTTAAATTACAAAGTAACAAAGGTTTTGCCTATAGCATTTCATAATCTAACCGCCTATGATGGACATTTTATAATTAAAGAAATTTGCGAGAAACGTGATGGAGAGGTGTTACATAATCCTGGTCATATAAAATTGTTAGCGATGAATATGGAACGTTACAAAGGGTTTACAAAGTATGTACGGGCTAAGAATGGATTCATTCAGTTAAGATTTTTCGATACATATAATTTCTTGTCCTGTTCACTAGATCAATGTTCATCTTCGTTAAGCGAAGATTCAAAGCAAATAACACGACGTTATTTTAATGATGATGCACAGTTTCGACTTACTGCGAGAAAAGGTGTGTTTCCCTATGAATACGTCACGAGTATGGATGTTCTTAACGAAACTAAATTACCTGAAATATCCAAGTTTTATAGCAGCCTTAATGATCAAACAATATCGAATGAAGAGTATGAGTTTGCTCAATCGGTGTGGGAAACGTTTTCCTGTCAAACATTAGGAGAATACGCAGATTTGTATTTAAAAGTTGACACACTTCTTTTGGCGGATGTCTTTGAAAATTTTAGATCGAATGGTATGGAAACTTATGGCATTGATGCAGCTCATTTTTACACTGCTCCATCTATGTCTTGGTGTGCTATGAAAAAGATAACCAACGTTCAACTTGAATTGCTTCAAGATATTGATATGTTACACTTTTTTGAACGATCTATTCGAGGAGGAAATGTTCAGTGTATAACACGACATGCGATTGCTAATAATAAGTATATGAAAACTTATGATGAGAAAAAGCAAGAGTCCTACATAATGTACTTTGACGTTAATAATTTGTATGGATATGCGATGATGGAATATCTTCCAACGGGTGGCTTTAAATGGATTGCAAATGTTGAAGGCTTTGATGTTTTAACTATTGATGATACTTCAGAAATTGGATATATTTTGGAAGTAGATTTGACTTATCCTCAAGAGTTACATGACAAACATTCAGATTACCCTCTATGTCCCGAAAAGTTGACAAAGCTAATGGCTACCCTAGATAATAAAGAACGTTATGTTTTGCATTATAGATTGTTAAAGCAATGTATTCAACTAGGAATGAAATTAGATCGTATTCACAGAATAATTGAATTCAATCAGAGCCAATGGCTAAAACCATATATTGATGTGAACACAGAGAAACGAAAACAAGCCAAAAATGATTTTGAAAAGAATTTTTATAAATTGATGAATAATGCAATTTTTGGTCGTTCACTGATGAATGTGAGGAAGTTAAGGGACATCAAATGGGTCACCAAATGGCATGGAGCTCGTGGTGCTAGGTCTTTAATAGCTAAGGCTAATTTTAAACATAGAATTATATTCGATGAACAATGTATGGTCATCGAGATGAGTAGACTAAAGATTTTTCACAATCAACCAGTATATGTTGGTGCATCTATATTAGATTTGTCTAAATGTAAAATGAATGACTTTCATTACAATGTTATTTTAGCAAATCCTGAATCAAATGTGAGGTTGTTATACACAGACACCGATAGTTTTATGTATATATTCTATTATGATATTTATGAGTTCATGAAACAACATTCAAATTTGTTTGATACTGGAAACTATGAAACAAACAATCCTTTTGGCATTGTGAGACAAAATAAAGGTGAAATTGGTTTAATGAAAGATGAAAATGCTGGAAGGATTGTTGAAGAATTTGTGGGGTTACGACCCAAAATGTATGCAATAAAATTGTGTGATGAAATGAATAGCTTGTGTAAGGCTAAAGGCATTAAGAAGAGTGTGAGTAAAAGTATGAATATTGATGAGTATCGAAAGTGTCTTTATAACAGAGAAAAAGTCAACAAAGTTCAAGTTTGTATAATTTCAAAATCTCATTCTGTATTTACTGTTCGGCAAAATAAGTTGGCAATTTCATCAAACGAAGATAAAAGACACATAACTGAAAACGGAATTGATACTTTACCGTTTGGTCATTTTTCTCTGAAAAATGATTAGAAACAAATTGAGATTAAAACAGTTCATCTCACTTACTTTATTTCTTTCACACACACACACTTTTATGCCGGTAATATTACTAATTTTTTGTGTGTTCCTTTGCTTATGAAAAAAGAATAAATAATAACCCAAATTTTGTGTGTATTATTTAAAAAAAAAAACACCTCCCCCCCACCATTTCCCATTTTCCAGATATATATATATATATGTATAATTACTTTATATTACATATCATTTAGTAATGGTGCGTTGTAAGAGGAGCAACTCTACCACTCAATATAAACGAACAGGAAGTGGATCATTAATCAGTCGTGTACTTAATAAAACTATTGATAATTTACCCGTGGAATTACACATCCCGGGATATGAATATTGTGGACCAGGAACAAAATTAGAAAAGCGATTGAGCCGTGGTGATCCAGGAATAAATATATTAGATAAAGCGTGCAAAGAGCACGACATTGCTTACGCAAAGCATAAAGATTCAAACAAAAGAAGAGAGGCTGATGAAATTTTAGCTTCAAAAGCTTGGTCTCGTGTAAAATCCCGTGACGCATCATTTGGAGAGAGAGCGGCTGCACTAACAGTGGGTGGCATCATGAAAACTAAGTCTAAGATTGGAGGAGGTAAGCGAAACTTAAATAATAAAAAAAAAACAAGAAAAGATTAAAAAAAAGAAGAACATCGAAAAAGCAAGGTGGTATTTTACCCCTACTTCCGATATTTGCAGCCTTGTCGGGCTTGGGGGGTCTAGCAGGCGGAGCAGCAGGGGTGGCGTCTGCTATAAACAAGGCGAAAGCTGCTCAAGAAGAACTAAAAGAAATGAAAAGACACAATCGAATGATAGAAGCAATGCGAGGAAAAGGAGGTCAAGGCATTTATTTAAATCCTCCTGCATACAAAAGATAATTAACCAAATACCAAATAAAGCATTAAGTAATTTCGATTTAGCTAAATACGCACATCAATTAAAGATTCCAAATTTTAGAGGAGTCTTTATGCGAGATACGTTACCAAGATATCCTCGAAAAAATGAAAACTGTATTGTTAACCTTGAACCGATGGATAAATCCGGTTCACATTGGGTAGCTTTCAGTAAACATGGTAAATATGTGCATTATTTTGATAGTATTGGTAATTTAAGACCACCATTTGAAATTTTAACATATCTTAAAAATTGCTATCTACAATATAATTTTCATTCATATCAATCGATTACTTCTTCGATTTGTGGACATTTATGTTTAGTCTTCTTGTATTGTATAAATAAGGGAAACACAGACCGTCTTTAAACATTTCAAAGATGGCTTTCGAAAGACGGATAACTCTTGAAGGTAAAGGCTCGAAGATTGATGTTACATTGGAGAACCCGATTCATCTTGTAGGAGCAGAGTTTTTTGAAATAGGACTTGCAGGATTGTATACATCTAATTCTATTCGAAATGTTACCAACAGAAATAATAAATTTCGCATTCATTTTACTAATTTTTTATCAATTGATTTAGTGGTACCACCGGGTATTTATGAATTTGAAGATCTAGCCTCAGCTTTTGATGATTTACTTAGTTATCACTCATTGTCGAAACTTATACCAGAACATTTAGAAAAAACAAAATTGTATGTGGAAGAGGATATAGATGGAAAAAGAGACAACCGTCTCGTTTTGTCTTCCCCGTTTAATATTGATTTCACTGTAGCCAACAGTGTAGCAGGGCCTTTAGGTATTGAAAAGAAAGTTTACCCTAAAGAGAATAAAAGAGAAATTGAAATTCATCGAAAAATAGAATCGATAATGAAGTTTGCAATTAACGAGAATAATAACATTTTGGCTATAAAGTTGAACGAAGCGGATAGAGCGATTTTAATAATACCCAATGCTAGCTATACGTTAAAACAATTAAGTGAAAAGATTGATGATTTATTAGTTGAACATTTATTAGGCGACAAAGACAAATTCCCATCATTTTATATTAATTATGATAAAGTCTTTTATCATTGTAAACTACATTCGAAAGTGTTTGCTATAGATTTTGGTGTTGCAGATTCTATTGCAGATTTGTTAGGCTTTTCTCATAGAAAGTTCAAGGCAAACACAACTCATCATTCTGAATATATGATTAAAATTAACACTGTTAATAGTATTCGAGTATGTTGCAACCTTGTGCTTGGTACGAGTTCTTATTTGAACCATAAACCAACACACTCTTTATATAATTTTAAAGCTCATGTTCCTGCTGGTTACCCGATTGTTGTACAACCAACAACGATTAATTTTTTGCCCATGAACACCAAGCTTATTCAACATGTATCTGTGCAACTTGAAGATCATCTTCAACAGCTCATTGATTTGCAAGATGAAGATTTAACTGTAGAATTAATTATTCGTCCAGCACGATATCTTGCTATATAAAGTAATGAAATACTGTTATGTTTTCATTCTACTTGAGTAAGCATACTAGAAAACAATCACAAATATGGTTATACTATATAATACTCAAAGTTTGAAAAAAAAGAAGTCGACTCTGATTCGAAAAAATAATATAAATCAATCAGCTAAAATTTGTAAAAAAAACAAACAACGACATCGCACCTTGAAATCTAAGAAACAGTTATCGAGTAACAACAAACAATTCTTACAGTCTTTAGGCTATCGCATACTTTAATTTCAATATAAATATATATGCAATTGTTAATCTTATTTAGTTTCTATCTATAGTTGAAGCTGTTAACATGTTTAACATAACAGATAAAAGAGAGGTTGACAACAGAGTTGTGCGACGAGAAGAAAGAGTTTATCAACCTTATTCAGCTAATAAATTCGAAAATAATGATGAAATTCGAATACCGATTCAAAATGAAGAAAACATAGTTTTATTATCAGAAGGTGTTCTTCACTTAGAAGGTCAAATTATTACTTCTAACATAAATCCAGCTGCTTCTACTACAGCGCATCCTGACCAAAATTTTGGGGCTAATCTTTTTAGCGAAATTCGCATCACGTTAAATGGTAAAGAAATTGATCGTACACGCCATCTAGGTATAACAAGTTCTATAAAAACCTTTGCATCATATTCAAAAAACGAATATACAGCTTTACAAAATGCCGGTTATTTTCCCTCTTTAACAACGCCAGCAAGTGAAGCAAATATTGTTGATAGTAACACAAAACGTTTTCATATAATACTTCCTTTAAGCAACCTGTTAGGAATAGCAGAGGATTACAGAAAGCCGATTTTAAACTGCAAGCATGAGGTAATACTTCTCCGATCGTCAAGTGACGCACGTGCGTTGCAATCGACAACCGAAAACGATCTTTCTAAGGTCAAGTTATTTAAAGTTTATCTAAAAATCCCCGTTTTATTATTATCAGACGAAGAACAAATTAAAAGATTAAAACTAATGCAGAAAAATATTCCCATTCAGGTTGGTTATCGATCGTGGGATGTTCACGTCTTGCCTTCTCTTCCTAGAACAACTAAATATAGTTGGACTGTAATGACAACTTCTGAAACTCAAAAACCGCGTCAATTTTTATTAGGTTTTCAAACTAGAAGAAATTTACTAAACACATGCTCTTCCTATTTCGACCATTGTAACATTAAATCTATAAGAGTTTTTTTAAATTCAATTTTTTATCCCTATGAAATGCCAACTTCTGAAATTGCCATAAATGACTACAGCGAGTTGTATGACATGTTTGTTAAATTTCGTAATGTATATTATCAGATCGATGATGTTCGTTCAGAGACTCTGGTTTCACGAGATGAATTTAAGTCTCTTTGTCCTATTATTGTAATTAATTGTCTCGAACAAGTGGAAGCAGTGAAGACATCTTCAGTCGATGTGCGAATTGAAATCGAGACAAGTGAGAATATACCTGAAGATACAACTCTTTATTGTGTTCTTATTCATGATCGTCAAATATCTTACAGACCATTAACGAATGAAGTAATTATCTAAACCAACATTTGCTAAGTTATAAGCAAGCAAGTAAACAAGTATTCTCACTTTAGTTGCAATCATGGAATTGACAACAACAAACTCTCCTTCTACTGATGCTGGCACGTGGAATAAGAAGCAACCAATAGTTGCAGACATTCGCAAGCTACCAAACGGCAGTTTGGAACTTGCTTACTGTATGTTAAATAACGGCAATATACCTTCATTCAGCCCCGTGATCACATGGGTTGCAGCATATTGTGAAAAAACTCTTTCTTCTTTTTTTGAGTCTATTAAGAATAAATATGATTATTTAGTTGTATATAATTTGCCACAGGAATTTTCTTTGTTTGCACTAAAAGCACTTTCCCCAGACTCATTATTCGATCTTAATACGATTGATGGAATGTCAGACCTAATGTTGAGGCATAGCCAACGTTTACCTACAGATTGTCCAAAACATTTACCATCTCTAGCAATGGGAAGCAATAGTTGTGCTAAATTCAACGTCAATGCTGTTCAACATTGGTTAAATTCTTCTGATGGCATCATGAAAATCGTGTGTTCGATAATAAACAAGTTTCGAAACAGTGGACTTCGAGGTTTTAATAAGTTTGATTGGAACTACTTTCCTATAAACGTGCTGACTATATATGAACCACAACGAATTCGTCTAGAGTGGGAACATCTACCAGATCATCTAAAGAGGAAATTTCAACTGTTTCATCTTCGCTGCAAATGTGACAACTGTAATCGCTATCTATAAAAGGTGAATAATTTAGATCTACTACTGTAGTTGACAGCTATACATATTTTGTTTTTAGTTTGCTTTTTAACACAGTGTATCTTTTTTTTGTCTACAGAAAATAATCATCTGGACAACTAAAAAGAAGAAGATCATCTCAACACAGCCACACTCATCTGGACAACTAAAAAAAGAATGAGATTACTTCAAGAGAAATAAAATTGTATTAATTGTAATTCTAAATGAATAAAGAAGAAAAAAAAATGTCTTTTGTACCATTTCATATGAAAGTTCTTATTAATGATCAATTACCTCCTCACTCTACATGTAAATAAAATAATAATAATAATAATAATAATAATAATAATAATAATAATAATAATAATAATAATAATAATAATAATAATATTGTCAGGTGAGGGATTCGAACCCTCGCTTTCAATTTCTGAAAATTAGATCTTAAGTCTAACGCCTTAGACCGCTCGGCCAACCCAACACGTGCATATTAGCCAACGTGTTTTGTTGATTCATGTCAGTTCGCATTTAGCTTTGTGTGGTGAACATCTTTTCTTTGTGAAGTAAACCAGCATCATGAAGTATTTTAATTGTGTAAAGTATTCCAAAAAACAGTTAATGCAAATGATATTGAGTCAAAAAGAAATGAATTTAAAATCTGAAAGAGATCGGCTAAAAACATTTAAGACCTGGTCTTCAGACAGTTTTACGAACACTGCATGGTTAGCAGCTGCAGGATTTTTCTATTTTGGATATAAGGATATGGTTAGGTGTGCTTTCTGTAATCTGCAACTTAGTTATTGGGAAGAAGATGATGATCCGTTTGAAGAACATAAGAAATGGGCTTTTTCTTGCCCCTACGTAAACAATATTTCTCCTAGCATAGAATTGAAATGCGAATATGAAAGACTTAAAACTTTTCAAAATTGGCCTCTTCCCTGTCCAAACGAATTTTGTTTAGCACCAGCAGGGTTTTATTATACTGGACATGGTGATAAGGTGAAATGTATATTCTGTAAGATTGAAATTGAAAATTGGAGGGAAAACGATAATCCTTTAAATGATCATGAAAAATGGGCGCCATATTGTCCATATATAAGAGGGTTTTACGTCGGCAACGTTGATTTAAATCCTGAAAATCCTACTATTATTCCACATAATACAAGTTATGATACGTGTGGAAGCAATATATGTTGATGTGATGTGATTTTTTGTGCAGTGTGCATTCTCAGACGTAAACGTAGACATGTTGAAGTTTGTTAAGCAGTCAAACACTCTACCAGTAATTTCATTTACTAATGCTGAAAACCAGAGTAAAAGTGAAAAAAGAAAGCATGGTGTTTTACCACCGAACACAATTCGATGTATCATTTGCGGTCCATCGAACTGCGGTAAAACAAACGTAATGCTAAATTTATTATGCCACAAAAATGGAGTTCGTTTTGAAAACGTTTATATTTATTCTAAATCACTTGCTCAAAGTAAATATGTTGAATTAAAAAAGTTTTTGGACTCCATAAAAGAAATAAAAAGTGATTTTTTTTCCGATAATGATGAAGTAATGCCTCCAAAAATGGCTAGAAAAAACTCTATATTTGTTTTTGATGATGTAGCCAGCAATAAACAACAACACATGAAAGATTATTTCAGTAGAGGTCGTCATCACGACGTTGACGTATTTTATCTTTGTCAAACATATTCTTGTATACCTAAACATCTAATTAGAGATAACGCTAATTTTTTAATTCTTTTTAAACAAGACGGAACAAACTTGCGTCACGTATATAACGATCATGTAAATACAGATATGAGCTATGAACAGTTCTTTGATATTTGTTCGTATTGTTGGCAAAACTCTAAGTTTGGTTTTTTGGTTATCGATAAAGATAGCGATTTACAAAATGGTCGATATCGCAATGGATTTGATGTTTATTTTCAGTTATAAATATGACTTCAAAAAGAGGTAAATGGCCATTCGTGTTATAGCTTTTGCGTGGTTAACAACTTAACTATGACATCGTTTAACAAAACCAATAATGTGTCTATCGGACGACCGACTTCACGACATGATATTGCAACTAAATCATATGTTGATGATAAGCTAGTGCAATATGAAAATCAACTAACAACAACAACAAGCGACGGACATCTAAGTATTAACGGCAAACGGTTAAAAAATGTCGGAATGCCAATACATGTTGAAGATGCATGCAACAAAGGTTATGTAGTGAAGTTATTAAATGAGCTAAATAAAATCGAGTCTAAAGAAGACATACAACGAAACTTTAACGAGCTTAAAGGTTTAATTTTTTCAATTTGTAAAATAGAGAAAAAAGAACTTGACTTTCAAAACAAACGTCTCGCGGGCTTAGCTTTACCATCATCTGCAAATGATGCAGTAAACCTTATTGCAATGCAGCAACATACATCGAATATAAAAAAATATCTTGAGACCCGAATAACAGAAGTGTTACAACGAGTAGAATTCATTCATGGTTTAGTGCGAGAATTTTCAGAAGATCACTTTCCGTATGATCAAGATACTCTCGACTTGGGTAACAAAAGAATAAGAAATGTTAAAGATCCAATTCAAAATCAAGATGCGGTAACGTATTCTTTTCTTAAAACTCATGTAACAAATGAACTCGATGAAATTAAAAAATCTCTTTTGAATATAAACAGAGATGATGAAACTGTAGATATGTTAAATAGAAGAATAACAAACATATCTCAACCAATCGATTCGTTAGATGCAATAAACAAATATTACTTAGAAAACTTTGCTGCCTCTCGAAAAGATCTAGAAGACTTAATCGCTAAATTTAATAAACAAAACGTTTTAAACGTAGACGATGGTGGAACTTTAAATATGATGAGTGGACGAATTACTCACGTAAACAACCCCATATACGATAACGATGTTGCAAATAAGACGTTTGTTGAGCAATATGCCGCTTCCCAACGTGAATTTGATCAATTGAAACAAACTGTAAACAATCTACAACATCAAAAACAAACAAATGTTGAGTTCCCTGTTAACGACCAAGACGTGACAAATAAACGGTTTGTAGAACACTATGCTGCGTCACGAACTGAAGTTAATCAACTAAAAGAAATTTTAAGCAATTTACAAACTCGTATTGAGGGTGTTGCTAACAATCTCAATATTGTTAAAAAAGAAGATCTTGAAAGTTATGCTGCTGAATCCAAAGAAGAATATAACAAGTTAAAAACTGAACTGGGAAAAATTGAGCAAATGGTTAACAAAGAACCACTCGAAAGTTTTACTGCATCCAAAGAAGAATATGGTATATTAAAAGATGAAGTAAAGAAAAAGAACTTATCGAAATTTATTCTGAAATTCTCCAACACACCATCAATCCATTCACCAGTATACACGCTTCATAATCATAACATACAGTACCAACTTCCCTACAAAGGTGTATTAAAACCAATTTTTGTTTCACCAAGATCTCCAATTGTGTATGCAATTTTAAATATACGTCAAGAGATTGAACTGGATGGCAGTGATATTGTCGTTGAAGAGCAAGATGAAATTCAGTTTCGACTTAGAGACCCGAAAAAACATAAAACTGATGATCTTCCTCTTCAAATCGATTTTGAATATACTATAAATAAGTAAAACAACCACAATTTCCGTTTAGTCATGGAGAAGAGGTCAAAGATTAAAGCTGAAAGTCGAGTAAAGGATAAACTTTCTCGCTTAAAAAAAGATGTTAAAGACAAGTATCTTTCACTTCAAGATGATGTTAGACGAAAAGAATTAGATATAGAGACTAACTTTAAACCAGTAACAAGTTCATTAAATCAACTTGTAGCTATTGCTAATACGTCGACTCAAAATAAAGAAAATCGAAAAAGAAAAGGAAAATATATCGATTCTGAATCCACTGCTACTTCAGACGAAGAAGATGGAGATAGCATCAAAATAATTTCACTACTTAACCGCTACTTTGATCCGTTCATTAAACAAAACGTGGATAGAACATTTGGTATAACGATAAGAAATGATAAACAATACTTGGGACGCGAACGAGTTTTCTTCGATAAAAAGTGGATAAAAGTTGGCGGTGAAAAATTTCCTATTACAGAAGGTCTACTTGAATTGATTCAAAGGAAAGTACCAGACCCCACTCTAATAGATAGGAGTGATTTAAGTTCATATTTGAAATTATTAAATGTTTCAAACGTGCACAAAAGAAATTATACAAGCAATGCAGCTCCGAGAGGAACGCAATCTTATAAGTATAAAAATATAATTGAACCCCTTCTCACTGAAGACATAGATAGAATTATAAAAACAGCAGATGAAAATGAAGAAGCAAATACTACAATGCATACTGGATATGGTCAAAAAAAACACATCGCGCCACAAGCCATTTGGAAATTTGAAGGCGGAAACAATATTGAATTCGTTCACTGGAATGAACCAAACAAATTGGTATCAAGACTTAAAACATTAATTGCATCGAAAGCTGCAGGTCACACAGGAGTAGACAGCGAAATCTTTGCAATAGAAGAAGAACTAAGAAATGCTGGATATATTGAATAAAAATTCCAACGTTTGTAAAACAATGCACAGTATGTTATAAAACATTGTTTGGAAAATAACTATGAACGAAATCAGACGAGAAATTGCAAAAGAACTTCACGCACCGCTTAGAAAAAAGTTTAAAAGACGACGTGTTATTAGCAAAGGAATCGATGACCTCCATGAAGCTGACATTGTGGACATGTCCAAACTTGCAAAATGGAATAATGGATTTAAATATTTATTAACCATTATTGACGTTTACTCGAAATATGCATGGGCAATTCCTCTTAAAACCAAAAAAGGAAGTGAGATTGTGAACAGCTTAAAATTTGTTTATTCTCAAAGTAAAAGATTGCCCAATTATTTTCACACCGATCGAGGAACGGAATTTTATAACAGTGAATTCAAAACATGGTCTCAGAAACAAAATCTAAAGCATTATTCCACTGGCAGCTCCATTAAAGCGAGTGTGATAGAAAGATTAAATCGAACTCTTAAGGAATCGATGTGGAAAGAATTCACAACACGAGGTTCTTACCGATGGGTACATATTTTGCCTGAGTTACTAGTAAAGTATAATCACAAAATACATCGCAGCATTGGCATGAAACCTAATGATGTGAAAAGAAACAATCCACCCCGCTTGCCAACACAATATAATGAAACTTTAAGAAAACCAAAATATAAAATCGGCGACATTGTAAGGATATCAAAAATCAAGAAACACTTCAGTAAAGGGTACGAAGGTAATTGGACAACAGAATTATTTACAATTTATAAAGTTCAAAATACTAATCCACGAACATATCTTTTAAAAGATAATAAAAATACCCCAATATTTGGTGCGTTCTACGAAGCAGAGTTACAACGAACAAAACATCCTAATATTTACTTAGTCAACAAAGTACTACGTAGAAAAGGAACCCGAGCCTTCGTATCTTGGCTTGGATTCGATTCAACTCACAACTCTTGGATCCCCAACAAAAATATCTTATAATTAGAACAGTGTAAGTTTTTTTATTTTTATTTTTTATTCCTCACAAAGATATTATTATTATTATTATTATTATTATTATTATTATTATTATTATTATTATTATTATTATTATTATTATTATTATTATTATTATTAATGTGTCTCTATATATATATTTTTCAGCTCACTAAAACCAACACACGCAAGAAAGAAAAGAATGATTGTACTTACCCCGTGCACAAGACCAGCATATTCCACTCTGCAAACAACACAGCATCTTCAATTCTCTCTGCAGCTTGTTGGAAAAGGAACTACTTACCACTTTAAGAACGAAGATCATATCATTTTTCACTATTTCATATTATATAATTAATGTAAACCACAAATGATCAAATAAATATATTTAAAAAATAAAATTTACACTGCACAATATTAATCCACTGTCCACTGTCCATTGAATTTAATTTAAGATTTGAACATCATCATCATCATCATCATCATCATCATCATCATCATCATCTTCTTCTTCTTCTTCTTCTTCTTCTTCTTCTTCTTGTCGGTCTTCTTCTTCTCCTTCCGCTCGATGTTCTTCTTCTTCTTCCATTCGATGGTCTTCTTCTTCTTCTGCTTCTTCTTGCACTTCTTCCATATGCTCTTCCATATGCTGTTCCTCTAATGGCCGTTCAAACACGGCCATTAGCTCTTCCGCCAATGTAGGTTCAAACACGTTGAAATTCATCGAGCCGATGGATCTCAACTTGTCAATAATAATATTGACAATGTGAAATGTCATGCCGTTGAAAATAATTTCACGGCAGTGGTGTTGATCCCTCATCAGCTCGAATATTTCGGCGCTTAAAAGCTCCTTTTCTCCCGGTGTTAAGGTGTTATACCACACCTCCTCCTCTATTTTCGTCGCACTGACGATGAAATGCAACCCTTGATTCAGGGCACTTTCCGCAAACATCATAATGTGTTGCAATTTTACTAACTTTTCTATCAACCCCTCGCACAGACTCATGATATTGCAGATAAAGATAGCTAACTACTGCTCCATAGCAATCTCCTCTTATATATATATTAAGAAGTTAGAGCGCCAAAAAACCTCTTTAAAACATTTCGCATGAAGCTCTGGGAACCGACATCCAATCTCGTTCTCGCATTAAAAATTACAGACTTGACTAATGACGTCTGGGAATCTAAAAACAAACAGATCGAAATTCATTTCACACACTCAAAGTTATACATGTCATATAAAACACTTTAACCAGATTGAGATCATGAAGCAAGCCAGAACACAAAAATGTTAACATCATTTAAATTAAACAGACATAACATAGCGAGAAGGAGTAACACAACTCCACTCCCACGCCGTGGTAATATATGTCATACTTAAACGGAGTGTAGCATTACAACATATGATTGCTTATTTAGCTTGCGCGAGCAAAAACTTTAACGACAACCATGCACTACATGAGCTGAGTGCTCTCATGGCTTGCCGCACGGCGCGAGCAAAAACGGAACAGCTGCACACACATGTCTGGTAGCGATCCGGCTATGTCGAGTGCCTCACCGTACACTCTCATTCAAAAGTTATGACACCCAAGACTCTCTACACTTCCTTGGGAAATTACCAAAATATAATTCAATAATCAATCAATACTTAATAACCATGATACACAGGCTGCCCCCCCCCCCCCCGGGAATTAAATAACAAAACACGGAATCGAACCAAGAAACCCCCCTGTAGGAGTGGAAGAGGAGTCTGAATTTCGAGTTACCATCCTAATAAACAACCCCCATGCCGTCAACACCCATTAACTTTTTATCACCATCACATAAACAAGCCAAAAGGTCAACCCCTTCCCACGCTAACACGTGCAGTGCACATGCCCCGCTCCTGGACCACGTGGTCAGGATTACGCAATTTCTGGTCATGATGATGCAATATTTAGAGTCTAACAAACACTTACTACTACGGTATATTATAATAAGCAACGGCCACTTCTACCACATTCAATTTCATCCATCTCATCTCTCAATAAATCCACTCATGGTTGGCATCAATTAGGGCATCCAGCCGTAAAATCCCATTCACCACATAGCAATTGATGGCATCTAATCCGGAACCCCGTTGAAACAGGAATAATAAAGGGTAGATAAACACATTTTCCTTCCCTCTTTCTATGATCCTTGCGCAGTGGCTAGCATTCTCGGCTGTCACTGCGGAGATCAGGGTTCGATTTCCGACTCTATCAAGAAATTTAACACTGATCTGAGGGCTGGTACGGGGTACACTCAGCCTTGGGAGGCAAAACTGACAAGATGTGGGTTCGAATCTTACCTCAGTCATCTTGAAAGTGGTTTTCTGTGGTTTCCCCCTTCCACTCTAGGAAAATGCCGGGGTGCTACCTACTTTAAGGTCACTGTCACTTCCTACCGAAATCCTACCTTAACTTAATATACAGTATAAGTTACACTAGTACAGACATCACAGTGACACATGTTATCACACAAATTCTACACACACACAAGTACACGGGGTTGCATGACCACGATGACGCAAAGCCCATAAAAAATCGACAACAACAACAACAATCTCTCTTTTCTTCTCAAGATGAGGAGGCTTCTTTGTCAAGATGAGAATGCACATAGCTCAGTACTCTGGAGACCTATATTGGATGGCTATTATTGGTTAGATGGTCTTTGCAAGCGCACCATGGTATTTAATACTTTATGTTCGACCCTGGCGAAATGTAAATATTATATGTCAGAAAACTGAACTATAATAAGGCTCATTATAGTACAAGTTTTCATTATGATACAGTTTCTCCCACCAATCAGAGCTCAAGAAACAGTTGTGTGACCAATTAGGTGAGGATAGCATCGCACCTGCGCTCACTTCCATGACCCCCTATTTTAAATTTCACTGCGTGGCGAGTGTTTAGTAAGGTATTCCAGGAGGCCATGGACATATACAAGGTATTCTCTGCGTCCCTTGCGCTCTGTTCAATACATAAATCTGGTGAAATCTCGACAGATATTTATGAATATTTACGTTCGAACATAAGATAGTTATAATTATCGTCGAACATAAACAGTCGTATGCAACTCGCCTATAATGGTAATTAAGACACTCGTATGGAAATTATAAAACTCGCTACGGTCGTTTTATAAACATACTCGTGTCTTAATTATTGCCATTATAGGCTCGTTGCCTAATGTACTATAGTTTGTTAGGTAATTATTTTCAGTATTGTTTTTTAAATTTAGTACGTCCGGTACTTTTATATGGTTGTGAAACCTAGGCCGCCTCCGTAGCGTAGTGGTCAGCATGGTTAGCTGCCGCCCCGGAGGTCCTGGGTTCGATTCCCGGCTCTGCCACGAAATTTGAAATGTGGTATGAGGACTGGAACGGGGACTACTCAGCCTCGGGTGTTCCAAATGAGTAGAGGGGGTTCGATTCCCACCTGAGCCATCCTCGAAGTGGTTTTCCGTGGTTTCCCACTTCGTCTTCGGGCAAATGCCGGGATGGTATCTTCTTCCAGGCCACTGCCGCCTCCTTCCCTCTTCCTTGCCTATTCATCTTGACCATTCATTACCTTCCCTCATGAGGCCCCTGTTCGCTTTGCAGGTGAGGCCGCCTGGACAAGTTGCCAATCACACCTCACCAGTTGTATTTACTCTGATTAGATGTTCCCAGCTCTAGGACACTGCCCGTAGCGGCGGTAGTGGTGAGTTCCCTCGCTGAGTCCGTGGGTTCCACCAACCTGGAGGATAAACGACTAAGAAAGAAAGAAAGAAAGAAAGAAAGAAAGTGAAACCTGGGCAACGTACACGACAACAGAGAAAGCAATTTGTGCCTTTGAGAGGAAGGTTCATCGAAAGATTTATGGATTCATCTACAATAACTTGGAGGGGAAATGGGATCGAAGAATCTGTAACAGCGGTTTGGAAAGCTGCACACTGCCCGACTATTAGAACACAAGGGGCTCTATTCGTTTGGCCACCTCCTTCGAGCTGATGGATCTCTCTCATACCGAGTCCTTCATTCCCAACCTGAAGGAAAACGCCCAACGACGCGATGGAAGGATCGAGTTCTGACAATCCTTTAGCAACTGGAGCCGACAGCGGTCAAAAATGACGCCAGAGACCGGCATAGATGGGCTCTCATCTGCAGTAGATATCTCCAGTGTCGTGACCTGACTTCTTTCCATTTTATTTTAATTGTATTTTTAGCCTACTTTCGATTTTTGCAAAAAATGAAAGTAGACTTATGAGATCAACACAGGGCGAAAAAAGTGTGTCTGTCTGTGTGTGTGTATGTGTGTGTGTGAGTCTGTGTGTGTGTGTGTGTGTGTGTGTGTGTGTATGTGTGTGTGAGTCTGTGTGTGTGTGTGTGTCTGTGTGTGTGTGAGTGTGTGTACTCTGAATGTCTTTCCCCCCCTATCAATTCGAACATGGTGAATGCGAATTGAACGAAATTTGGTACAAAGGTAGCACTAGCAAAGGACACCTGAGTGTCATGTTTTATATCGCCGCCATCTTTACTAAAACTGAATGGCGGCCACTCAAACGTTCAAAACGTAAAATCAAATAACGACTAACCAAATCATCCGATCTCTACCAAATTTGGTAACAACATACCTTCGTATAGGATGCGTCTTGTGACCAAACTACAAGGTCTTCCGCCATACCATTTCAGGATGGCGGCCGTGCGAATTATGCAAACTTTATAATCCTTATCATGGGACCCACCAGTTCCGATTATCGAGCCGAGAATCGTTTTAACTGTTCTAAAGGAAGAGGCACGTTCGAAATTAAAAGTTTATTTTTTAATACTATAGTGCAGACGTGATTTTAAAAAGCTGAGCTGATTCAGTAATAAGACAAGATGGCAGCGGATATCTTGTGCCTGACTTATATTTCACTAATTTGAGTATTGCATGCAATAGAGCGTACTGATACAAAATAAATAAACTTTGTAAGAAATGCTTTATATATAAATAATATACTCCAGTGATGAAATCGTTTAGTATAAATCATTATTTGCTAACAAGTTCTATGTAAGTCATTTTATATAGAACGATATTCGTTGACACAATTAGCTCAGTGGTAGAGCGTTAGCCTATCGCTCAAATGCCTATGGTTCAAACCCGATCAGAGCTAGATTTTTTGCTTGAAATGTTATATGTTTATTGTTTTGTAATGACTCAGATGTTTTAAAATTAAGCGTTATATTGTGCATATTATGGTGTAAAATATATATTTAATTAAAACATAATTCGCCAGCAGATTTACTCGAGACATCTAGCTGCCAAAAAGGTAACTGCACGCCGACATACTTATTAACTTCCAGATTTTATTGAAAAGTTTCTTCTTCTGGCCGCTAGAATGCACTCGCTCTGTTAGGATTATATTGTTCGATATTTCACCAATAGATGTCACGACTAGTCTACGTGGGGCTCCATTGATTACTATGCCATTGGCATTCTATGCGCATCGAATTTGAAGAATGACAAGATGATACTACGATACATTTTTACTTTTTATTTTAAAGGGTTTGTAACAGCCTATTTTGCATTACTTGAAAATGTTATTTGAAGTAAAGAACAAAACGATTTCATTGTGGTGTTTGAAGCCATATTTTCAGTGTTGCCTTAGTAAACAAGAGTTTAGTACTTTTCAGTCGGTCAACACGAATGTACCCAAAAGAGATGGGTTATGCCCTAATCCTGAAATAAATTACATGAGATTAATAAAACACTAGGATGACCAGTTTCGATCGTCAAGCGATCATCATCAGATCCATTACACTTAGGCTACAAAATCTATGTTTGAAATACAGGAAATACAGGCCAGAAGAAGAAACTTTTCAATAAAATCTGGAAGTTAATAAGTATGTCGGCGTGCAGTTACCTTTTTGGCAGGTAGCCTAAGTGTAATGGATCTGATGATGATCGCTTGACGATCGAAACTGGTCATCCTAGTGTTTTATTAATCTCATGTAATTTATTTCAGGATTAGGGCATAACCCATCTCTTTTGGGTACATTCGTGTTGACCGACTGAAAAGCACTAAAAACGATTTCACATTGTAACTGAGTTCCAGCCGTTGGTGTTAGTTCAGGTATTAATTACTACTTTTATTTCAGGCAAATAGCAATCGAAAATATCCACATAGTTTGTATACACACGTCTCTGTAGGGTCATGGAAAGATTTGTTAATTCAATTAGGGTTTTCGATTCCCGGTCAATGCATGTGAGATTTTCGAAGTGAAATGCCATGTCCTGTGGCTCGGATTCCACGTAAAAAGGAGGTCCCATGGCTCATAATCACAAGATTCACGGCCACGTAAAACTACAATCTTCCTTCCTTTTTTTTCAATTAGGGTTGTGAAAGCCCTGCACAACCAGACGTGTAAAGACATGCCTCAACTCAAAGTTGGATGTTGCCCACGGCAGGTCGTATATGTAATAATAATAATACATTTTTTTTTTTTTTTTTTTTTTTTTTTAGGCGAAGAAATGCATTTACGCACAGAGTGTCGGGCTCCTGCTACTGAGTAGCAGACTACCGACTAAAACTCCCCCTTTACTTCTGAACACTAGCCTGGAACCGTTTAGCACATTAAAACAATAATAATAATAATAATAATAATGTTATTGGTTTTACATCCCTTTTAACTACTGCTGCTTTTAGAGACACCGGGGTGCTGGAATTTTGGCCCGAAGGGGATCTTTAACGTGCCAGTAAATGTACTGACACGGCTCCCTCGCATTTGTGCACCCTCAAATGCCAGCTGACTGCGCCAGGATACGAACCTGCAACCTAGGGCCCAGCAAGCGAGAACGTTACCGCTGAGCCACGCAGCCAGTCCGGTCGATTATGTCTCCAGATCCATAACATTCTTGATATACTTCTTATCTTTCTTTCTTCAATGATGGTAGCAGTTTTTATCTAGATTGTGGCGTTTGGTAGAGGTAAATCGTTTCTATGGCCTTCAACAAAGAATAGTTCTATTATACTCTTTGATAATAACAACGAGTTATAACTATACTCATACATTTAGGAGAAAGTAGGCTATATGTTCTTTACTGAACATCTTGTTTATTCTATACTGTGTCCTTTTATAGTTCTTAATCTGTTTCTCTTTTCTTTTGTCTTGTGCTACTGTAGGCCTTAAAGGCCTGTCATGCAATAAAAGATGATGATGATTGTTATGTAATGTAATGTATTGTAATATTATTTAACGTAATGCTATTTAATGTAAGAGAGCGGATCGAATGCACCAAATGGGGTTTCTCAGCCGTATGCATATACCAAATCCTAAAATAACAAATCAATCAATCAATACCGAATTCAAATCAAATCTCTCAGTCCACGGTGAATACGTGCACATAAAGTTGTACAGCATGGCAGTGTGGGGGCGTTAGAAGTCCAATGATCGAAAATTTGAACCCTGGCGTGGACAGCATTAATTCTGATTGTTTTTTTTTTCTTGTTTGTGCTTTCACTCCACTCCATGAAACTGCCTGGATGTTACCTTAATTCAAGTCCCAGGACACGCGCGTATCCAAGAATAACTGCCGGCCAATTTATGACATGTGGATTTTGGGGAACGTATTGCCAGTTGGACGACTCTCTCAGTCACATTACCGTGGGTTTTGGGCTGTAGAGGCTGCTTCTCAATTATTCCCACGAGAAGACTTAATCCAGAAATCTGGCGGAACTAGGATTTTAACTCTAGCCTCCTAGGTAAGAAGGAAGCGTGCTTCCATAACAACATGGCGTCGGTTATATTTTAAAAAAACTTTCGAATGAGGATGATTTACACACATCCAAAGCTTGGTACCGAATTCCTACCCACTCCATTACCGTAAAGCTCGAAAATATGAAAGTGATGATTGGCTTAGCCAGGGATTGGAGCGTGAGGGGTACGGTGCCTGCACAATTACATTCTCTTTGCTAACACCATCAGCTACCAATCTACAACCGACGTTTGTTTTAGACGATTGCCCTTGACCTTGAAGCCTGCGGGTGAGCCTACACACACTCACTCTCTCACCCTATCGCTTCACACTTGTCACCACCGATCTGATGTAATGGAATTCCAGACTTGAGCAGACAGTACAGTCCACGTCGAAGTATTGTGTGACGGTGGAAGTACACGTTACGTAGTTACGAACAGAACGTCATTATATTTGCCAATGACTGTACTTCAGGAGTAGTGTGAAACAGCTTTGTCAATCATCGAACCACTTGGGGCAGCTGATAACAACACAGGTACTGTAGTAACTCGCCTCCAGGCTTCCATTAGGATTTTTAACTCGTCTTAAACAAACGTCCGGCCTATAACATTACAGCCTGCTACCACAAAGTATCAGAACAAAAGCCTACGTGCCACTGTTTTGGATACCTAATATTGTTGGTACACCAGAAACTGATCGACGGTGGCAATAATTCCCTCTGAAAATCACTGTCACAGTGAAATGTAAAGTTCTGAAGCCATTCCTTCAGTGTTTCCTATACAAATTGGCAGTTGTAACTCTTCAGTCGGTCAACATGAATTTGCCCAATGACTGAGCGGGATATAATGTATATAATATATGAATAATAAGTAAACAACACTCCTGATCGTGATTATATTTGGGCAATTTTAGGATTACGTGTTTCGACCTTCAAGCGGTCATCTTCAGATCCTGATCTCTGGGTTGAGGGTTAAATGTATAGCCTATACAAATAATATCTAACTACAAATAAGTGAAGTGTGTTTAGTTGGTGTTTACATTACGATTAAGCGGCTTCGGTGGCGTAGTTAGTAGCATGCTGAGATTCTATGCTCATGATCGCGGGTTCAAACCTGGTCGAAGTCGTCGGAATTTTTAAGAGCGTTAAAAGTCCCTCAGTAAGACTTCCTTCGGAGGGGAAGTAAAGCCGTCGGGCCAGTGTCATAGATTTATGGCATGTAAGAGAATCCTATACTAACTACACTTGTGTGAAGCCAAATTTGTAGGTTAAATTAGTAAACGCTCTAAAGTTCCAACGTTCGTCACCAGGTGCCGGTTGCGGTGGCATCTAGTGACTAAGTCCGCAGCTTGATGTCGTTGCCGGTAGCATTTGGTAGCAAAAGTAGGAACTAGTTTAAAATTGATTGTCCACAATCCTTACCTGAATTGCAGATAACACTCACTAATACAGCCATCACAATTAACACCGGTTATCAGACAGATTCTACACACACACCCAAAGTACACGGGGCTGCTTGACCGCGTTTTCACAGGCCCTAATTTGAGGTACCAACCATTACGATTGACAGTTTGAATCTCGTTATATGAGGTTAGTTTGCTTTATGAGAGTTTGTGAATTACGTGTGAGTTTTATGCACGTGTATACATTATAACAGTGACCATAACTAATATTTTTTTTCCATGAGCGTCATTTACTATTCTAAAAATATATGCAGTACATTGTGCCCCGCCCCTCATTGCGAAAATTCGTGTTGACCATGAAGAGTTACTACTGACAGATTGTCAGTGTGACTATACTCTTCGGTGGCGTAGTCGGTAGCATGCTGGACTGCTATGCCCAAGATAGCGGGTTCAAACCCGACCGAATTCGTCGGAATTTTTAAGAGCGTTAAAAATCCTTCAGTATGCCTTCCTTCGGAAGGGAAGTAAAGCCGGTGGTCCCATGTCATAGATTTATGGCATGTAAAAGATCCTTCCATAGACTAAACTTGTGTAAAGCTAAATTGTTAGGTTAGATTTCGTCGTAACGCTCTATCAAATTTCCAACGTTAACCACTAGGTATCATTGATATCACTGGTGGAGAAAGTTGGAAATTGAACGGAACTTGTAGCTCACCCTATGGGTGTCCGCTGGAAGCAGCTACCGACTCAGGCGAGCCGGATATGTCCTCGGACACTCCCGGCACTAAAAGCCATACGATGAATAAATACAAGTAACAAAGAAATCACTCTAAAAATACTGTAATTTAAGGTGGGTTTTATGATATAGTAATCGACCGATTTGGCATTCCATGTTAAGACGCTTGGCAAGGCTATCTCCGAAATTGGTAAACAATTGTGTTCAAACCCCACCGTCGGCCGTCCATAAGATTATTTCCCACTTTCAACTCCAGGAAAACACCGCAAAGCACCTTGTAGTAGTAGAGCGAGCTTTGAAGCCATTTTCACTGTTGGCTTATTGTAACTTTCAGTCGGTCAACAAGAGATAGAAGCGTGGTATATGAGCCCAGGAGTGTGAGAGGGACTTTGGCAGAAGCACAAAAAAGGCACTGATCCATAGACCTAAAAAATAATGGGAGGATACCAGTAGAAGAACAAGATCTGGACACAAATGAAATTGATGGTTAACATGCAGTCCATAGAGACTCAATTTAATTATAAAACAATAATAATAATAAATTAATTGCGTCGATAAATGGGTACTTTGTACATCAGTGACCTCAGTACATGAGACAATCACCCCGTTGTGTGACAATCTCTTCAAAGTTCTTAATGTATTACCTTACGTGTGCGAATGTCCGATCCAAGCCAGTCATTTGGAATTTATCAGTGGCTACATTGTTTATGAGCTGGTGATTTGATAATAAACACGATCCTCCACCCATTCATTTACTGCGTATCGTTACACGGATCAATTGTACAAATACACCATTATCATGGGTTAGCAGTCTTGTTAGTTAGTGACCATTCGTAAATGACCAAATGAAATGTTCCCAGTGATGGTTAATATTCATTTAAGAAGGTATAGTGATTGGTTGCAGTTGTAAGAGAAGGACCTTGCGGTTTGAAATAGGGCTATGTCCCGGCCGATTTATTTGCTTTAATTTGATTTTTATTTCCTGAGAGGCCGAGTGCAGATCTTTCTAGTAGACGCCAGTGGGTGACCTGCGCGTCGGGATGAGAGTTGGAATGGATGACGATGAATGAAACTGGACAAGGATGTGGAAGGAAGCGGCCATGGCCTGTCAGAAGGTACCGTCCCAGCATTTTCCTGGTGTTGAAAATGGGAAACCATTGAAAACCATTTCAAGGACGGCCGACAGTGGGGCTCGAACACACGCGTCTACCGAGTCAGCAGAGAGCTTGTCCCCATGACCTGACGCTGCGCTTTAGCCAGCGTAGCCACTGCTGTCGGTATTTGAAGAATGAGTTAACATGATAGACTGATTCTAAACAGGAAAGAGCCTAAATATGCGCTAATGTTCGTTCGAAAAAGTGCTCCAACTTGTAATATCAAAAGCAAGCATGTGTGGTTACATGGTTCTCGACCTTGCAATCATAACCCACAATACCACTGTAAGTGTTGATATTGGTACAGTCATACGGTAGATATCCCGACCATATTCTTTCCTTGTATCCTGTGTAACCCGCCTACATGACTGAGACATAGCAGTGTTTCTGTCACTATCACGCTATTACCATAGAATGAGCTCAGTGGTGTTCATTCATTCATTCATTCTTTTATTTGCAATTGGGGGTGTGTCCCCCCGTGGAAAATTGTGTATACATAACAATTCAATAACAATTCATGCTTTTGGGCTAATGCCGTGTGTATTTTTAATTTAAACCATACGTTTCGGAGAAACCTTGCCTCCTTTTTCATGGATGTTGTTTATTTCCATTGAAAAAGGAGGCAAGGTTTCTCCGAAACGTATGGTTTAAATTAAAAATACACACGGCATTAGCCCAAAAGCATGAATTGTTTATATAATAATCCGGGCCGTGAAAGCCTTAATATGCAAATTCAATAACAATTAAACTGGAGTATTTACACAAGTAGTCAGTCTTTTCTTAAACACACCTACATGTTTGGGAAAAGGCTCTAAGACTGCGGCAGGTAGAGAGTTCCAGTTATCAATGGCACAGTTTACAAAATAATATTTACCATAATTCGTTCGCTGTGGTCGGCCCTTAACTTTGAAAGGATGATCACTCCTACCCATGTAAGTGGGCTTTTCCATACGTTTGCTAAGCTCACCCCATGCTGGTTGATTAGTATACGTGTTGTACATAGCGCAGAGTCTAGATTTCATCCTCCTAGCCTCAAGTGATTCCCAACCAAGTTTCATTAACATACGGCTCGCACTGCTCCTGGGATTAAAGTCACTGAGCACAAATCTAGCGGCCTTTCTTTGTACCATTTCCAACTCATTTATGATCCCTACTTGATATGGATCCCAAACCGCCGAAGCGTATTCCAGAATAGGTCTTACAAGTGAAAAATATCCTAATTCTTTAGCAGAGGTACTACTTCCTTTTAATACCCTCATTACAAAGTGCAGGGATATGACTGTACAGATTTACGATCCAATTCTCATTCTCTTCTTATACTTCACACAAAAGCAAGTTCTCATGGATGTTGTTGATCGCCACACCTTGGGTGGGCTACATTAGTGGTTTTATGTTTAGTTATTAGAATGTTATTGGTTTCACGTCCCTTTTAACTACTGCGGCTTTTAGAGACTCCGGGATGCAGAAATTTTGCCCCAAAGGGGATCCTTGACGTTCCAGTAAATTTATTGACACGGCTCCCTCGAATTAGTGCACCCTCAAATGCTAGCAGGCTGCACCAGGATCCTTCAACCTTGGTTATAGCAGGCGAGAACGGTACTGCCGAACTATGCAGCCAGTCTTAATGTTTAGTGTAGAAGCTGGTCCTCAGTCTGTTTAGATTCTCTTTTCAGGTGTGATAGTACGGTAGTCAAGCTTCTTGCCTCCCACTAAGTGGAACCTGACTCGATTACCGATTTGCGAGGAGAAATATCATGTTCTATGGTTTGTATTGCACGCAAAAAGGAAGTCCTGTAGCTTATGACAGCAAGATTAACACTCACGTAAAACTATAAGCAAGCTCCTTCCATTCGATTCAATGCTCTAACAACATATGGCATTTTAATATTAGTGCATGCCAAGGGAGCAGGTACATTCAGCCACATAATGATATCTGAAAAGAGAAAGAGACTCATATCCCACTCCCTGTTATTTTACAAATGTATTTATCTGGTTTCCCACTTCAAACCCAAGTTAATATCGGTAAGTATTTTTATATTTATTTTTAACAGCATGTTCCATTACAATGAAAGTAATACTGCATGCCATGCTTATAAAATATTTACAATATAATAACATATGAATCTGTTCAACTACAGGGTCTTTCACTCAAGGTGCGGCCAGCCCAGCGCTCCAGGTGGAACGTGGGGCTATAAAGGTCAGACGAGCATATCGCAGCGCGCTGCTGTCACAGCATATGTCATAATTAAGATAAGGAAGAAGTGCTGTTGGATTGATGTTTCAGAGCAGCACGGGACTTCGCAGTGCTGGAACAGTTGCAATGCAGGGTTTACCGAGTAAAGTTGACTTTGTTATTTCATTTATAGCCTATTTAATGTTATAAGTAGGGCTCGGATTTTTAGGTGCTAAAAATCGGGAAAATATTTATTTTTTATGTATTAAAAATACCTGAAATATGTGACAAAAAAGTAAAACTATTTAATTATAATTTACTTTATTAATGTGAATGTAGCAATATGCAGTACTCACGAATGCAATTTATGCTATGTCTCACTGACTGCTGAATCATGACAATACACAACGAGATACATCTTCAGGTAGTGAATCACAAATAACCGACGATTATCGCGAAACACTTCTTCTGAAGGCGCGAAACTGCGGCAATATGTTTCTTGCCCTCGAGGTGTTGTGTAACATGAGATCATTGCTCAGCCTTGATTGCTTTCCCACATAGTTAGCAGAACAGAACGCCCCATCAGAAGTAAAATTATCTGGAAATCCCCGGCTTCCACATTGAGTGGCACGGGGTGACAAGTTAAGAATAACACAGATGCAAGCTGACATACGATCTGCATGAAGATAGATAGCTCACAGGTTCTACCCTGTTGAAATAACACAGAACAAAAATGCAATAAACTGAACGATCTAGCATACTGATTTTAAAAACAATGTAAATATTATGTATTTTATGTGCTAAAAAGTGAAAAGCAGGAATTTATGTATTTATAGAAAAGATGCTTAAAATATGTATTCACATAAAAATGTATTTATTTACCTAAATATCCGAGCCCTAGTTATAAGTGTTATAAGTTTATAACGTGTGTACGTGTTAGTGGTTATTGATTAATTGTTATTGTGTTCCAACATTTTATAACGTGTTATTGCTAAGGGTTAAAGCCTATTGGTTCAATAATGCCTCAACCTGCGTACACATTAGAACAAAAGATTTTCATGTACGACACTTATGTATTGACGAATTCCTGTAGAGAAGTTAGAAGGCGGTATATAAGAAAATTCCCAGGTGCGACCATTCCAAATAGAGAAACTGTTAGAAGATTTGTCAACCAATTTAGAAGTACAGGTTCGATTCTGGTTGGAAAACGAAGAGTAAAAAAGCGAGTGCTTACTGAGGAGAAATTAGGCGAGGTAGGGAAAATGTTACAACGTAAGTTACTCCTACAGAATCGCTCAAAAAACTTCGCAGCAAACACAAATTTCGATTACCTCATTGTGGCGGGCTACAAAAATGTTAAAATTGAAACCATACAGGATTACTGCTGTTCAAGAGTTGCTTCCACGTGATAATGAGAGCAGGGTAAATTTTTGTAACTGGGTTTTAAGGGGTGTTGATTATGGGGTACTTGATCCGAAATTAATAATATTCTCTGATGAAGCATGGTTCCATTTAAGTGGACATGTTTCAAGTCAGAATGGCAGGTACTGGTCTTCAGAAAAACCTGTTAATTTCATACATCAAACACCCCTACATGATGTGAAAATGGGAGTGTGGGCGGCAGTAACTGCAGACAGGATAATAGGGCCTATATTTTTTGAAACCACAATCACTGGGCAGAGATATAGGGATGACATTATCGTGCCATTTTTTGAACAATTGACGGACACTGAATGCCAATCTGGATATTTCCAGCAGGACTCTGCAACTGCGCATACGGCTAACGAGTCATTAGATTTAATTGAGGAAATTTTCGACAACAGGGTAATTAGTAAACCATTGTGGCCCGCAAGATCCCCAGATCTTACAGTTTGCGATTTTTATTTATGGGGAAAACTGAAAAATAAGGTTTATACAACAAACCCTCACACTCTAGATGAACTCAAACAGAATATAAACAAAGAAATTGAGGCTATCTCGGTAGACGAACTGAAGCGTGTAAATGAAAATTTCCTTAGACGATGCCAGAAATGTGTAGATGCAGGTGGAGGACATTTTCAACATCTTCTGTGACAAGGTGAGTAATTATTTTACTTTTATTAAGTGTTATTATGTGTACTCGTTATTTACATGTGATTTTTACGGGTGCTCTCTCGACCCTAAGCTCAGCGAGTTGCCTCTACGCTCCGCCGGCAGCTCGCTGAGCTTAGGGTCGAGAGTCCGAAGCATCAATCCACAGCACTTCCTTCCTTATATTAATTATAACATATGCTCTGACACCAGCGCGCTGCGATATGCTCGTCTGACCTTTATAGCTGCACGTTCTACCTAGAGCGGTGGGCTGGCCGCACCTTGAGTGAAAGACCCTGTACTAGACATTTTTTCTAATTCTATTAAATTAAAATATAAAATTAGTTCTTTTACATGATGCTTCATTAGCTTAGTTTTTTCAAACGTCCATTTCCCATGTTTTTTAATCATATTGTCCTTAAACATCTGTCTTTCTTTTTCTAGTTTCACGCATGTAACTAACAAATGATCAACTGTTTGTTCTTCATTGCCACACGTACAGAATGGACTGTCTTTTATTTTGAAGTGAAAGAAATACGAATTTATCTTGCCATCGGTAAGGTATCTTATTCAAGGCCACGGCCACCTCCTTCCTCATCCAGACCAAAACTACAATTATACACTGTAGCACAGGCAAAAAAGTATAACATGGATTTCAGACAGATTTCATAAACATCTATGTTCCAAAATGATAAATCATGACATGATTCATTGGTACAACTGCAATTGTTTTACGTAGACTTCCTTTGGTACTGTTAGATAATGAACAAAACACAAGTTGAGGTTTTAAAAGATTCCTTATTTGGTTTATTTTGCTATTTTGAGTCTCAACAAATTGTATTTGTTCATGAGCCATTTGCTACTCAAAGTACAGGTGTGAATAGTGGCCTGTTTGTTGGTCTCTCGTATTTGTTACTTGATTTTAGGAATTGATTGTGGTGCTAACGTTCGCCGTCACAACACTCGATATGTAAGTGATCATCAGAGCTTTGGGCGCCAAACAAAGCTTGGCAAATCGCGTTATGCCACTCATCAACTCTGCTGTCCACAACACAATACGATCGCCTGGTAATTGGTTTGTTTGTCACGGATTTTCCTGAGCCAGATCTTGATTAGACGACTCAATTATTGGTTATTGAATGATGTGTAATTAAAATTCCTAATACTTGGTGAGAGAAGAAAGCAAAATCATATTCATCGGTTAAATACGTTCATGTGAATGTTAATTAATTTTTGGGGCTCAGGACATATTGGTTATTAGCCTCGTGTAGATGGGTGTCTGTTGAACCTGTCTGATAACCTGAATTTATGTGATGACTGTAGTAGTGTGTCTAACTGCATTAGGGACAGGGATTGGGTAGGTTTTCCGGGACTTAAATTAAGGTACTATCCTGGCATTCTTCTGGAGGGAGTATGAGGTAAACTTGGATAAAACTACACTCAGGATAGTCGCTGTCCATTCCGGGATTCGATTGCAGAGTTAGAGAGTTACAAAGTGAGGACGTCAATAAGGTGTTGGTCCACCCCTGGCCTGGATGCAAGCTGTCACTCGACGTGGCATGGACTGATAAAGTTCCCGGATGGTGTCCTGCGGAATTTCCTGCCAAATGGTCTCCAACGGCGACGGGATGTTCGCAATCGCATTCCAATGACGTCCTAAATGTGCTCTATAGGAGAGAGATCAGGCGACCGAGCTGGCCAAGGAAGGATAGGGCAAGCTTGAAGACAGTTCATAGCAACACGTGCCGTGTGCGTCCGGGCATTATCCTGATGGAAAGTAAGGCTGGATGTCGCTGAAAGAACGGTAACACAACCGGCCGTAGAGTGTCATCAACATACCGCTGTGCTGTCAGTGTGCCAGTAATGACTACCAGAGGAGTCTGGCTATCAAAGGAGATGACACCCCAGACCATCACCCTCTGTTGTGGGGATGTCTGGCGTGCGATAGTCAAGGCAGGATCCCCACGCTGCGCTGGCCTGGTCGTCTCCAAACACGTCTGCGGTTGTCGTCAGGGCACCGATGGAAACGGGACTCGTCACTAAAGACTATACGTCTCCAGTCAGCGCAGTTCCACGTTGCTCGAGCACGGCACCACTGTAATCTGACTTGACGGTGAACAGGCGTGAGTGGTAAGCGACGTAACGGGCGGGGCGAGCGCAAATTCCTGTCGCTCAGGCGTCTGTTGATGGTCATGGTGGACATATGTGTGCGGGTCACACGCTGGATCGTTGATAACGACGACTCCGGTGCTGTGACAGCTGTTCTGACAATCGCTCAGTCTCGGTCGATCACTGTCGTCCTGACGCTGATGCCTGCCGTTGCTGATCCACGCTTGCCAGCATCGTCTGATCGCCGCATCACTTCGACTCAAATGTCCAGCGACAGCTCGATTCAACCAACCATCTTCTTTCAATCCGATCGCACGACCTCTTTCAAACTGCTCGTAATGAGCACGAATTCTTCGGCGTGGCATTCTTACAGCCGACGTTCAGATATCGCAATCACATGCAACAGATACTTTGAGCATACGCTTCAGAATCGCGCCTTATATACACCTGATACATGCGCAGTTCGGATGCGTGGGAGCTGCCGCTATTCTTTCATTGGACACGAAGCTTTCATCAGTTGCATGTTCGGTCCGAATGTCTTTGCATACGTAATTTCCTTACAATCGGACAACACCTTCCTGGTCCGAATGTTTTTTGTTATACAGGGTAATAACAATAATATTAATAATAATAATAATAATAATAATAATAATAATAATAATAATAATAATAATAATAATAATACGAGCTCCATGAGCAGGAATAACCTTAAGGAGAGCACAATGAGACAGTCAGTGGCCTACGACAGAATATCCGTCATGAAGATGAGTCGCATACCAAGATCCTAGCAGATGAGATGATGGCGGCAATGACTCAGTTCACTAGAACAGACCCAATGCTTAGACCTGCCTTGCCTCGAGTGAATTCGCCTCGGAATGTATCAAGGATTTTATATGCCATGAGTTCAGCTATCCGACCAAACCACTTGGTCTTGGAATCTCTTTATACTGTTCTGTACCGTGGAGCCGTCACAGTTGTCAGAACTATGGACATCAACTGCGAGAACGGAATAGTGCCCGTGGTAACAAATGTGCTCCTGCGACTCGTAAGTGGGAGAGACGTCGTATAGGAAATTTTGAAAAATAGCGGTTGGATATTGGCCGTTTGACTGAGCTAATCACGGGAAATCACACAAGGAGACTGGCGTGATTCTGTAAGGCAGGCATGAGGCGGTCCAGACTCCACGCCGAACAAATGCAGAATAATGCTTAGATTCACTCAAACAGAAACTTGCGTTGGTAGCGAACAGACTTTCCAGATGCAGAGTCAGTAGAAGACAGGGATAGGACAACTTCTAATTTGTCAAAGGGGAGAAGAAATTTTACAGAGCACTGAGCGAAAACCATGTATCATCAAATTCTCCTTATCCTACGAGAGAAGATAATGAAGAGTTTTGGGGCAATCAACTACCCATAGTCACCAATTTTAATTTAGACTCACATTGGCTTCAAAAAGTAACAAATATCCTTAAAGAATACAATCCGATGCAATATGGTCCAATGACAGCCACTGCAATTTCCATCATCATCTTCCTAACTGTAAAGCACCAGGTTTATGTCAAATACAGAATTACTGATAAAAGAAATTATGGTGCATATATGATCTTCTGTCTTCTTTGGTGAATGAAGTTGTTGCTCATCCACTGAAGATACCAAATTTTCTTACAAAGGGCATAACATATCAACTTCCATAAGACCCACAAAATATTCAAGACCGTCCAATTACATACCTTCCACGATGTACAAGATCATTGCATCCTGTCTTAGTAGGAGAATATTATACCCTCTGTGAACAAAATAACATCCTAGCAACACAACAAAAAGATGCACAAAACGATCCAATGGCTCTTAGAACTACTCAGCATTTACTCAGTGGTTTCCAACCAGGCCTTTGTCAATAACAGAAATTTATTTACGGCATATATTGACTATAAGAGGCCCTATGATTCTGTACCCCATGATTGATTGATGCATATTTTGTCAGTCGACAAGAGACTCAATATCAGGTGCGCAGCAATCTTGGATAGATTAAATGCTTGGAAGTTGTTTCCTGAAACAGAAAGTTTATGTTGACTATTCAGGATTAGGTTGTCCCCACGAAACTCTACATAATGTTGATCACCAAGGATACCTCTGTTCTTGATGACTAATGCAGATATGATTTTCGAACATCAGATTGTCGCCAGTTCGCAGGCACAGCATACAGGCATGTTTTCGTTGCCTAGATAGTATATTAAATCTGACTATACGCCTCCAACTGCTGAACCTAGAGAAAATGCCGTACTAAAAGTATGCCCCGAGAAAGTATTCTGGGAAATGACAACTTTACCTTGTACTGGGATCGTACTGTATTGACTGACCAGTCAGTTATTCACAACAGACTGATCGGGTTCTTGTGGACAAACGCATGACGTATACCATCTTCATTGATGTGGCAATCCCAAACAGTGGCAACATTCTAAAAAATCATGTTGAGAAGTTGTCAAAATACAAAGAGCTTTCAGAACGAATCAAAAAGCAATGGCACATGGCACAAGTCAGGACAATTCTTATGATCATCTCCAACATTGGCGTGATTCCGAACATCTTAAAGGAATGGAATTGAAGTTACACCGAGGCCTTTTTAAACTTATGCAGAAGACTGTCATACTTTCGACGTGTTAAAATTTAATAAACTTAATTTAATGGAAGTTGCGCATAAAGAGCGAATAAAGCCATTAGTAGATGAATACAAATCATCGAAGAATGATCTGGCCAGGTACTACTGTATAATATCTTCCGTTTGTGAACACATGTAACAGCTGGAGAGACTTTCATGAAATAGTGGCCTTCCAGTGTTATGACTGCGCATGCTCGCGTAGGAATCGTACGCTGTTTTACACTAACAATTTAAGCGTTTGATTAATATAATCTGAAAAATGCATGATTTATATTTCCCATTTGCACCGGACATCACGACAAGACACTGACATTGGATGCTATAATTCACAAGGTAACTGGACTCGAATCCCACCATTCGTCATCCGTGATTTCCCACTATCCATTTGCTTTTCTAACAGACTACGACTGTTTCCTTCCAAGTATATTGTCAAATTTGACCGAGTTTGTGAATTTACGGTATAGTGAGAGTCTCTGGTTAAAATCCTGCAAACCGTTGACATTATTTCCATATAATGCCTTCCAGTCACGTGATTAGGATTGATATAGACTCAGAGGCTTGTATTCGATTGTTGAAGTGGAAAACAGAAGGAAAAACCAAAATGTTTTTGTGCTGGCAATAACCAAAAGAATAGAGTCAAGGAAGGAACCTAAATGGCGAATGAGTATTCCACCTCTATGGTTCTCGCTAGCTCTTATCCCCTACTTTGGCTCCGAGCTGGTTAGTTAACGTGTTCCCAATGGCAGCGAGACATGGCATAACATATCAACTTCAGTGTTGCAATTGCTTGTCGCGGTGGGCGAGTGGTTAACGTGTCGGTCTATTAACCCCAAGCTTGCAGGTTCGCTCCTGGCCGTAGTAAGTGATTTTTCGAAAGGCGGCAAAATATAGGACACCATGTCATACGATGTTGGCATGTCAAAGTACCCATTTGAATTCAGTAGGCCGTGTTCATAATGGCCAAATTAATCTTGGGAGTTTCCGCCAACACAAAGTTCCTGATGTCTCTACTAGAAAGTGCTATAGTGTTCAAGGAGCTTAGATATATAACCTCCTTGACTTTCATAGTGCTTCAAGGAACAACGAAATTCGACATGCAAGCTACCCTCTGGGTGTCAAATAACGAAGCTTGCACCCGGCATCCGAGGCCATACGATTTTATTATTAATTATTACTGTTGGAATTTATCGTGAAGGGATAAGGAATGAGTTGGATATACTGTAATTTCAAAAATAATGCGTTACTTGCATCCTAACTGCGAATGAAATAATGTAAATGGCTTGTATTTGTATGTGATTTGTTGTGATCAATATCCATCCAGGCCATCAGATTAACAGAATTCATCATTTATTTGGTTACTACGATATATCAACTTGACGTTTTAAATGAATCGATATGTATTCTGCCGAGAATCATGAAGTGCTTCTCTAATATACTCACTGAGGGAATATTTGATTCATCTGAGCAAACGATATTACCGCCATAGCCTTGGGGATCTATAGACATTCAGAACTAATTTAACGTATTGAGCCGTGAATGTAAAAGGCAGAAAAACTGTTTGCCTTTGGTAGCAATACCTATTACATTTATTTGGAAATCACAATGTTACTAAAGGCCAATATTACAATTTCAAAGAAATATGTCAAATTAATTTTATAAAATATATCATAAAACTGTTTTTTTTTGTAAAAGTTACGCATCACACCATTACACTGCATAAAACAAAATGTTTATCATTGTTCAGTAAAAATGAATGAAGAACAGTTTTTTATTCATTGATCTGTAGTACTGTAGTGGCAAAGCTGGTATGTAAAAGAAACGGAAAGATAAAGTAAACTTCTATACCATGAATCGCTCACGACTGCAGTACGAGGTCTTTCACATTTAATAAAATTCCTTATCCTCCGAGCTCGACTTCACCCATGGTTTCTGTGAGGGATCATTCTTCTACCGTCGCAAGGACCAGTGTCTAGGAGCTGAAGACGCACTTTGTTAGCCGATATGACTGGAGATGGTGACAGGCCGATCACTCAGGAGACCGCTAACTCGGGTCTAATTAAGGAAGGAAAGGTCAGGGAAAGAATATTTTAAGAAAGTCAGCCATGGACACGTTGATAGGAACCGGCCCGTCATTTGGCTCATTCGCCAATACTATTTTCAGGATGGCCGAGGTGTGATTCTGAACCACGCTCTGCCAACGCGACGCCAACAAGGCACGATGTAGCGGGGGAGAGTCTGATAAAACAGGGTAGTCGGATGAAACGGGGTACCATAGTTTTCTCGTCTGGTATGTGGTGACATTTTTCGGTGAACATACCAACCTCTTTCTCACTTGATGACCTTCATTCTTAGAGCAGTTGCAATCGTTAGGGTGCAAGCGTGCGTTCTCACAGGGGTAAGATCTATTTTTACAGTGTTGTGTTATAATATCCGCTTGTAAATTGTGTGCTTATATATCCAAGACCCAATTCTGAAGACAGTAAGGTAAGGATGATATAAATTAAACATTGTTTGCAGTACATAATCGTAGGTGTTTCAAAACGAATGACTGGTTTAAGTGCTGTAGAATTCCACTTGCTCCTAACATGGTGTTGTTGGATAAAACAGGGTACCACTAAGTTGGATAGAACAGGGTAGTACCCCGTTTTATCAGACTCGCCATTGGAGAAAGGTAATATCCTGTCTTCAGGATATCTATCTGAGCCATCAACGGAAAATCATCTGTTCCATCCACATCAGGGTCCTCTCAGTCAGTTATGCCTAAGCCTTGGACTTCAGCTTCCCAAATCTCTCCGAAAGACATAAAGGCAGTGCCGAGAGCTGAAAGAAAGGAAGGAATAACCGATAGACGAAGAGGAAGGACAGCTATTCTAACAAGTTCCCCATACAAGGAAGAATTAACTTCATCTATGAAAACGGAGAAGACTCCCAAAAGAAAACTTCAAATGGAGTCACAATCTTCCAGATTTAGGCCTACTGACGTTACAAATGTCGTAAAGCAGAAATCGAAGAAAGTAAGAAAACTGCAGGAGTGGAACACGTCGTGAGAGGAGGACTGAGAAAATAATAACGCAGCTTGCAATGAACTTATTTATTTATTTATCGTAAGTTATGGCTTTTAGTGCCGGGAGTAACCGTGGACATGTTCGGCTCGCCTGAGTCTGTAGCTGCTTCCAGCGGACACCATTAGGGTGCGCTACAAGTTCCGTTCAATTTCAAGTAGTTCTAACTTTTGCTACCAGATGTCATTGATACCTAGTGGTGATCGTTGGGACGTGGATAGAGCATTCCGACGAAATCCATCCTAACAATTTAGCTTCACATAAGTTTAGTCTGTGGAAGGATCTCTTACATGCTGTAAATATATGACATGGGACCGCCGGCTTTACTTCCTCTCCGAGGGAGTGCATACTGAAGGATTTTAACGCTCTTAAAAAATCCGACGACTTCGGCCGGGTTTGAATCCACTATCTTGAGCACAGCAGTTCAGCATGCTACCAACTACGCCACCGAAGCCACTTTTGTAATGAACTATTCACTACTTCGAAGTCTGAAGAAGGCTGGGTCAAGTGTTATAAATGTGGTGAATGGGCTCATGAACAGTGTCCCGGCATTGATGATGAAGATGATGAGCCGTATAAATGCGATTTTTGTACATGAAGTGAGTTTCAAGTTTGTAAAATGTATTTCTAACTTTTAATGTTCGCTTTAAATCCAGTACCCTGTCTTATCCAACTCGTCGGACAAAACGGGGTACTGGACAAACATTTATATAAATAAACAATTTACGGTTAGGCTTTTTCTTTTAAATTATTTTCTTCATTGCCATTTGTAAGTAGATATATTAAACAACTAGTCCTTAAAAATTTAACACATTAGTACAACAAGTTCATAAGATATGCCACTTTGTTTATTAAGTACCCTGTTTTGACCGACAATCCCTATCACTGCCTTCGGCAACCGCGGCCAGTAATAAGGTTGCCGAGTTGCAAAACGGCCAGATTTTTTCAATAAAAATAATAAAACCGTAATGTTGTTTGAGTCTTCAGTCTTTCGACTGGTTTGATGCAGCCTCCATACTTCCCTGTCCTGAGCTATTCGTTTCATCTCTGCATAGCTACAACACCCTACATTCGAGGCAATATGTTTGACATATTGTATTCTAAAAATAACTTTTAACAATGAAATGAGTGGCTTCAGTGGCGTAGTTGGTAGCATGCTGAGCTTCAATGCCCAAGGTTGCGGGTTCAAACCTGGCCGAAGTCGTCGGATTTTTAAGAGCGTTAAAAATCCCTCAGTATGCCTTTCTCCGGAGGGGAAATAATGCCGGCGGTCCTATGTCATAAATGTATGGCATGTAAAAGAACCTTCCACTAATTACAATTGTGTAAAGCTAAAGAAGCTCAAGTTCAACATTCGTCGCCAGGAGCCGACTGCGGTAGCATCTAGTAACCAAGTCCACAACTAGTTGTTGCGTTGACGGTGACGTTTGGTAGCAAAAGTAGGAACTACTTGAAAATTGAATGTCTTCAGTCCTTACTTAAATTAAGAAATGGATAACACACACTAATACAGCCATCACTATTAACACCGGTAGCCTATCAGACAGAGTCTACACACACCCAAAGTACATGGGCTACATGACCTCGTTGTCGCAGCCTCTAAACTGAGAAACCAACCAACAATAAAATGCTATGCGTTTCCTCTTTATGCATAGGAATTCATTTTATTAATTAATTCAGGAAATCTCGTAGTACTCTGAACTGTTTGAGAAAGCGAAGCGCGCCAACAATATAGGAGCACTCGCCTTGTGGTCGTTGACAGGCTCGAGCACCGACCAGATCTCGATAATGGAGGGTATGGCAGAGTTACTATGACGGTATAAACGTGCGCGGTAAGTTGAAATTAGGAATATTAAACATTGGAATTTACAGCCAAGTTAGATTATTATTTCGACCGCATGGTGTAGAGGTAAAACGCTTGCTTCTCATATCGGAGGCACTAGGTTTATTTCCAGTTCCTACAGATATTTAAAATGTTATATGAATTTTGGACCGGTATGCACTAAACATCGTGGGGAGAGTTCAAAAGCTGCTTGATTTTAGAAGCTGCACATCATGGCCAAATAACACCAAATAACATGTTACTGCGGCTGAGGATGTCGTTGGGCCTGTCACGCGTTTCCTATGAACCATAGGCTCTGAACCGGGATCATTCGTTTTTGGATACACACTGTCCTGATATAGCCTAGTTAGGTTCTTCTTATTCTTATATCATGACAGATTCATAGCAAAACCAAAGAGAATCCAATCTTGTCATCTTTTCGCACTACAACAAAAATGGTCATTTCTGACTTAACATGCCTGATAAGGTTTTGAATATTCCCAAAGGGAATATGATGTAGTTTCCATTTGAGCGGATGAATTATCAATAAATGATAAAAATGGTCCAGTTAGCTCAAACAATGCCAGCGTTTCGCCCCAGTGTGCCGTTGGGCTCGTCAGTTAGTACAGACACACCTACCAATACGCGTGGCTAGCACATACTGAGAATGCCATGCCAGCTCAAACGCTGGCATTGTTTGAGCTAACCGGACCATTTTTATTATTTATTGATAATTAACATGCCTTTCTTAATCAACTTCTTAAACACAAGTGTCGATCAGTGTTATTGATGTGTAACATCTTTCCACTCGGTATCTGGATATTTTTGTGGCACTCGGTAGCTGGACATTTTTGTGGGTGTGATTTTGGAAAAGGGACGGAAGTGGATGGGACGGAAGTGCATGGGACGGAAACAATGAGCGCGCGCGGTGGCGGAGATCGGTACAACCACGTACTATAGGCCATGTGTCTATGGGGAAAGTATATCACGCACGGTTTAGCTCAAGGTTTGGAGACCCCTTTTAAGTATTCCTACAATAAATCTTCTTCAAGTTGTCGTTCTTTGGTGTAAAAAAATATTCATTATATCATATTTGCTGAAAACAATTACGATTTATTAAATCTTCATACTTTTGCTGTATTCTTATTTAATGTAAGCACTCCAGGTACTGTCGGCCGTGTGGCTATGTGGAATCTATATCGCATCAACAAACACTCCAAACATCGTAGGAATTCATATATTAACACCGAATACTAACAATAATTCAAACTTCGTTGGTCTAAACGTATCACTGAGAGAAACTCATTTAATATACCTACTGCACACCTAATTTTTAAGCGCGTCTATACTTGGCAGAAGCTCTATCGACAAAAAGAGGCCATTTTCAATAACACCGCTGGCATGGGTTCACTAACTGGCCCGTATAGAGTGCAGCTCGCATCGCATACGGTTTGTGCATTTATGCTTTGACTTTTGTATTTTCTGATGTACTGCACTTGTGACGGTTTTGGAATTGATCCTTAACAAAGAGTTGTTGATCTGAATTCTACAGATTAATTGATCTGCCGGAGAGTTTGGTCGTTTCTGAAGTGTCATTATCCTGTCATTAGCCTTGGGTAAGTCGGAAATGATATCTTTAATTTCTGAAGTGTGTTCTGATGCATTTGTTTTGAGTGACGATGTTTGTTCGTGCGCGCAGTTGTTGCGGCTTCATTATCGTTTCCTACATTAGTCTCACCGCATACCGGATTATTTATCTTGTATAAGCGGTCGGAATTCTGACCTATCCATTGTATTTTACAAGTTGCTGGATGGTGTGTTGGATTCCCTTGCAAGATTGTTTCTGATTCGGGGTTCTGACAGTGATATGTTTAGACCGTCTACTTGCAGTGATATTTGTACCGATATGCTAGTTCTGACAGTAGAGGTTATGATCGGCCTGAGCGGTCAAAGAGGTTAATTGAGAATAGACATCGAAGTTATAGGAGTCGATCGCTGTCAGATATTCGTGACTCTAAGGAGTTGGATAAGGAAGCTCTAACTTCATATTCTCGTAGGTTATTATTTCTCCAAATGTTGTCAACGCGACCACAGTATAGATATCAATACAGTATGGACACTTCGGCAAAACAGGAAGAACGAATTTTCAAAAAAACAATTGATAAGGAGGAGCACCAATACACTGTAAGCCGCTAGGTAGCACCACTTATCGACAAACACATGATAAACAGCTGATTGATGAATGTTATTTTATGTAATTTATTTAACTCGATTTCAACACACTAGCTCTCTTTATAATCAGATATTTTAAGAAAATAAATAACTAGAAAATATAAAGTGTTAATATTACTGAGTTTTAATTGTAAGAAGTGTGGAATTTAAAGTTTAACACCACATTCCTTCACTCCTGTGGTGTCGCATTGTGATTTCATAGTAACGATGGAAGGTTATGGGATTTTTTAAATTATTAAATCAACACACAATATATTGAAAAGTGTGGAGGAAATGTGGTTTTGGTTTCGTAAGCTTTTGCGGTCAGAGCTAATGCAATTCAAGTTTTCTACAGTAACTAAAAATGCATGGAAAGTGAACGGCCTCCTTTTCGGAGCTCGGGGAACATCCTGAAAGAGCTTGGGATCATCGAGTATAATCTTGAGAAGGTCTGCTTTGGCATATTGAGAGCTTCAATCCTCATACTGCATAAATCACGACAGCTTGATTTTTTTAAATGTTATGAAGTTATGATATTATCGAGGGCTGAAAAGGAGTGTATGATTGAGGGATTATAACTAAGATATGTAGTCCTTACGCCACAACAAGGAAAGTTTTTTTAGTTACGAATTACTGTATACGTGGGTGTGAAGTCCTTAGAGCTTATTATTCAACAAATAGGCCACATTCACTGATTGTTTTGTTTACAGATAGCCTAAAAATAAATTAACTTAAGGAAAAGTAAGGGTGAAATACAAGTTCAGGGCTTAAGTACTCTTAACTGGCCAACTACCCTTCCTACAAAGGCCCGCTTCTTTTATCCTACAAGCCAAGACCACACCCAAATAATCTCCAACATTAGGAGAACCTCAAGTCATTGTGTATTTTTGGACTGGGTTTGATTCTTGGTTAAATATGCATGCTAGAATTTCAGAGTCACATCCAGTGGTCCAATTTCAAAGAAAAGAAAGGTTCTGTGGTTTATGATCACGAGACCTACAAGTTTGCTCTGCTAGTGAATGTGCTAATATACGGTAACTGGTATATTTTGGACAGCCACTAACAGAATGCCTGAATACTTTCAGCACCAATAGTAGGGATGTTTTTTCTTCACTTATGGTAGGCTTTATAGATTGAGGTAGTTTCTTACCACTTGAGCAATATAGATCTGACTTATTTGAAAATGAATAAATAATAATGATACGAGAGTGGAGTCTCGCACAAGTAAGGTCACTTGTCAGCTTATGAGACACTCCAGAGTGTGCTGATCATTTACATGGATGAACGATTTTTTAGTGGTCTCAGAGATGTAATTTAAATTAATTGCATTGTAATAAAGCGATGAGATAGAAACACTATGGTTAACCGCCGTGCTTTTTAAGGCACACACAATTACTGCCACGCCCAGGTCTACTGAGGAGCTTGATAAGCTAGTTTGTCGCTGAAAGCAACGCTATTAAAAATTCTTAGGGACTGTAGTGTGTCGAATCCCTTAAGTCTGTTTTCAACAATGGTGGGATTGTAGCTTTGGGTGCAGGACTATCGTGCCTTCTCAGAACTCATGAGTATCAAAACTCACGAATTACAAGAACAGGATTAGTAAGAGTAGGTTCTAACCGGTTCCTTTATCAGTCTCAAAACTCACGAGCCGCAGCAGTTTTCTTTGGATAAATGCCCATTCTACCCACATAATGACTGTATATAGCCTACTTGAAAATTTAATCGGAATTGTGCAAAAATGTCCATTGTTAGTGCCAGCTGAAATTGCGTGCCCTCTTGTAATTGGCACTTCTCATCAAGAGATGGGCCTGTCGCACAAAGTAAGTTACAGTATATGCGACACAGTCCCTCCTGTGGTCATTGCAGACACGAGCTCTCTGGAGTTGTGAATTTTAAGACTGATTAGAATGTTAATTATTTAGCTACTAGTTTGTTGTCGTGAGTTTTGATACTATTTGCTTCTATTTTTAGCTCGTGAGTTTTGCGACGTAACCAGGACAATCGAACTTTCACAGCACTCATCCATCGGGAATAGAACAGTAGATGAGGGAGCAAATTCTCAACGTGATCTGCATTCCAGCTTGAAAGTAAATCACTTAATTCCATGTGAAGGGGTTCGTAAAGACTGGCTTGGATTTCATTTTGGGAAAGATTCACACCATTTCCTCCCTGGCCGCCCAACTTTGAAAGGAGAGTCCCTCTTCAATTCTTTTATGAGGCACTGGACGCTATTTTGCAAATATCCTTTGTTACCGGGAACCCTACTTTTCCTAGTGAGATTACCCATTGAACTAACACCCCTTGTTAAAATGAACTTGTCCCCATCTTCCTCTCTCTAGTTTTTCCTTTAATTTTGTCCGAGAGGGCGTTTCTTGGAACACCATTTCTCTCCGCGGCCGTTATAATACTCATGCCGTCCTCCTCAACGACCTTAATAGCAGCTTCCATTTGCTGAATATCGTAGGCTAATTGAGAAATGTGCGTTTCGACATATTGCTTGAAAGCAAAGATTTAGTCTTAGAATATATTTTTCATCTCAATTTGAAAACGAATCGTCTTTAGCACACCAAAAAACCCTACTGCGGTTTTTAGAGACGACGGGGTGCCAGATTTTTGCCCCGAAGGGGATCTTTAACGTGCCAGTAAATCTACTGACACGGCTCCCTCGCATTTATGCACCCTCAAATTCCAGGATTCGATCCTGCAACAGCAAGCGATAACGTTACCGCTGAGCCACGCAGACAGCCTAGACCTAAGGCCGTCAAAAAGACTGATCTACGTAATAACAGCACACTGTAAATGTGTATTGGTTCTGAAACGTTAACGCAAACTTTAACATTATCGTGCACTAGTGTTCGTTACACATGTGCTATAAAGATCGTCAGCTATGACGACTATTGGACACAATGATCAAACGATAATTTAATTAATGCAGGGTGCTTCAGAACTACATTATAAGTATATTGCCGCGGTTAGTTAGGTCTTACAAGGGGAAATGACAATGTGCCAGTTTTCGTCACAAATGACGAGCATTGGTAAAGTGCGTATTTTTTAATCCAGTGTTCGTCACCAGCATTTCTAACCAAACCAGGAACGTGAGCAGGAAATAGCAAATCGTATATGTAACAGAAACAATTACGAACTATATCACACACTTGTAACATTTTAAAACATTGGAACATAACACGTATGCACATAATTAACTCGCATGCCTGCTTAGCTCATGCGAGAAGCAATACTCCGCATCAAGACAGCTCAAGATGTTTGACGCTGGGAAATCACCTATTGCATCACCTATTGCATCGCACGCATGATTTTGCAAAGTTGCTCCTTACCGGCAACGAAGGTATGACGAATCTCTTAAGACTTTGTGCGTTGAGCAAGACCCGTTGACAGGCTTATTATTTGTACTTATATACGCGAGTGACGAGTATTGGCTCAGTGACGAAAACCGGTACAGTTACCTTTAGAGAGGTTGGAAAATTGACACTTTAAAGGAAACCATACCTTCTCTAGGGTAGATATTTGATTACATGACAGTTCCCCACACTGACACTTCCACACACTTCCCAAAATACTGACACTTCCCCCACAGTCCTTAGACTCAGCTACCTGTTTAATGATTCAGAAATAAACTCAACTGACATTTCCACACACATCTTGAGAGTGAATTTCCACCCATCCATCGAGCACATCTTATGCTTTAAAAACGCAAGTGCTGCGCACATACGGACATGGAGGCTGATTTCGTTATTCTCTCGGTAGTCCACCGACAATCCGAGATCCTGTACTTTCCTCCGTAAGCATTTTGTCATGTAAAAATTACAGCCATGTATTTTTAGCCTACTTTTCACATTTTGCAAAAATGAGGAAAAAGTAGACTTATGAGATCGGGCAAATGTGTGTCTGTCTGTCTGTCTGTCTGTCTGTCCTTCTGTCTGTCTGTCTGGCTGTGTGTGTGTCCCCCCCTATCAACTCCTAAACGGCTGCAGCAATCGAAACAAAATTTGGTAGGAGTAAAGATCTATACCTGAATATCTCACGGCCATATTTGAAAATGATGTCAGTGCTACCAACTGCTAAAAAATCGCAATTGAAATTTGAGCTCCATGTTGGATATCTTGGAAAGTATGAATGGGAGCTATTTCAAAAATGGCACACGTACAGATCATAATATTTCAGTTTAATTTCCAGGAGACTAAACATGGCAGTGTTGCCAAAATGATTATAAGCCTCCTGATAGGTCCAATTTTCAAATGCATATAACTTCTATACTATCAATTGGATTTCAACCAAATTTCGTATGTTGTATGTGTACATAACCAGATATGACTGAGCGTATTCTTCAGACCTACCAGGGCTGCCAACTGTTAATAAATGCTCCTAATTTATTTTATCCAAATACCAATATATCAGAAAGTATGCAAGCCGACAGCTTTAAACTATGCACACGTATAGTCCCTGACATTCTATATTAATTTGGAGTAACTTATATACGTCAGTGCTACCAACATGATTCTAAGCCTGCTGACAGGTCCAACTTTAAATACATGTAACTTCCATACCATCATTTGGATTTCAACCAAATTTCGTATGTGCTATGTGTACCATAACAGATATGACTATGCGTATTCTAAGGAGCAACCAGTGCTGCCAACTGTTAATATGTGCTGTCCCTATTTTTGTTACCCTAATATCAATATATCAGAAAGTATGCAAGCCAATAGCTCTAAACTTTGCACACGTATAGTACCTGGCATTCTAGACGAATTTGGAGAAACTAATATACGTCAGTGCTGCCAACATGATTCTAAGCCTGCTGATAGGTCCAATTTTAAAATGCATGTAACTTCTATACTAACTAATGGATTTCATTCAAAATTGGCACAACAATAGATCATATTATGTCAGATTATTTCTGACCAATACATGCATGACATTGTTGCCAACATGATTTTACGCGCGCTGTTAGATCCAATGTTTAACTGCATGTAACGTCCATGCTATTCATTGGACTTCAACCAAATGTTGTATTTTGTACCTTAAGAGACGGAACTAAGATTATATTCAGTCATCAGGGCTGCCAACTGTAGTTCTCTATTAGGATACATTATGCCAGGTATACAGTATTTCGAACTAATTGGAAATTTCGATATTAGCAACTTAATTTCGTCATTATTCTAGATAGGTTCATATTCTGTAGAATAATCATTGGCATGAAAAGTAGGCTGTATAGTTCTTAACGGAACTTCTTGTTGTTTTATGAAATACGTCTTTCAGAGAAGAAATTACAGCAGCTTCAAAATCCTCATTTATGTCTTCTGGTCTCCACTCCGGAACAGCCTGGGGGAGGAGTCTGAACAGTCTCGTATACGTTTGCTTCTTCTTGTTTGGTAGAAGTGCGAATGCGATAGGAAATACATTTGTCTCATCATTGCTACTCCCAAAATCGGCATGAATGGTATATATTTGACAAAACTGCTTGCTAGAGCTCTTGAAAGTATCATCCATAAAAAAATGGCTAAAACATTTCAAGCTCTCTTTTCCTTTGCTCCCGCAAAAAAACAATAGTTCTTTCTTCATTTCCGTCGTCAGCCAAAAGGAAAGGCGAACCGTCAATCATAGTCAACGTATTGATATCAAAAACTATATTTTATCTGTGTTCCGGCTCCTTAGTGTTTCCCTGGGCACTGCTTCAGTGTCGATCAAGTGACCTCATCATAGACTCTGTCCTAGGCATTTCGGTAACGAAGTCATAACCTTAAAACAAACCATCTATCCTATACTCTAAAACAAGCAATGTATGTATATAAGAAAACGAAAACTGGCTTAACGATTTTAATGAAATCTCGGAATAAAGTATTTTTAATTTACAAATAAAAATTGTTTCATAAATAGAAACAAATATTTTAAAAGTATGGCTAAAAAATCAAAATTTCCATGCTAGAGTTTGGAAAACAAATAAATAAATAAATACATTTTAACTAGAAGAAACTACATTATTTACGTACAGTATGTGTTGTTTGAATGAGTTTACTAAATTCACTCAGTGGTACCCTACTACTAAAATGTACTAGTACTTGTACTTGTACTCATAATAGCCGAAGAGTATGAAACATTTTTGCCTCAAACCTTATACAGTAGTTCAATAGTTAAAGAATATAATATGGGATTCCAGAGATATTAAAAGTGCTAAACAACAGTAGGCCAAATTACAACATAGTAGCCTTGGGGGAGGGAGGGGGAGATGTGTGTGGAAATGTCAGTCGAGATTATTTCGGAGTCATTAAACAGGTAGCCAAGTCCAAGGGCTGTGTGGAAGTGTCAGTATTTTTTGCAGTGTGTGGAAGTGTCAGTGTGGGGAACTGTCCGGACACCAGATATTTAATATTGGTTGGGCATTAGGGCGTAATCTCAGAATAGAACTGCCCTCATTTGTGGGGTAAAACATTTCCTGTGAGAAATGAAGGCTATACTCCCTATACATTGACTTGTGTAGATTTAGCACGTATTCCAGCAAATCCTCCCGATTACAGGCCTTTACCCAGTCATTGCATCTGGAACAGGAATTTGTGAATTAGTGGATAGGTATCTGAGGGATTGGTATTTCATGTTTATTAGAACCAAAATCATTAAATTGCAATGTTCGGTGTTTGTACTTACCGCTCCAGTCGCCGAGGAAACCGGAATAAGCTGTTGTGTCCGGTGAGGTAAGAGCTGCGGTAAAATTTTACCGCGCATTCGTTGGGCATTTCTGCTGTTGATTACATTCCAAAATTAAAACACTGTATTGTGTTTAATATTTTTTCGCAATATTATCTTCAGACAAAATCGACAGGCCGCACTCAAAGAATATGGGGACGCTGCACTCTCACGGATACATGGTGAACCGTCGCCGTCATGCGTGCGTGCGTGCGGTGCTTCCGGTGACGGCCTTTTCAAAACCTTGGCGAAAAAAATACATGGTAAAGGCCTGATGTGTCCATACTGTATATGGTTACTATACTGTGACGCGACTGTGTCAGGTAAGTCTGATAAATACTACATTGTGTGTATGCTTAGACCATAAATTCAATAGATGGCTGATGACGTCACATTGTTGAAACCAACATCTCGATCAGCTGACTGAAGGGAACTGCGGATAGTGATAATAGAATTATCCAATATGGAGCTCCTTTTGTATTCCTTGACGTTGCTTAGCATTCGCCATTAGCCAATTGTAGTCGGTCTTGAGTCAGCTGATCGAGATGTTGGTTTCACGTCACAGTACAGGCGCAGTGTGGCAATGCGCCCTCTATTGTATTTATGCTCTAAGTGTGTATGCCAGCAAAGGGTAACTGATCTTGAATGTCAGTTGTTCTCCGTGAATCGAGAGAGCGCCACTGGCAGTTCTAGTATGAATGTTGGTGCTCAGGCTTCTGGACATTCTTAAGATGTTAATTCTTCTGCTAGGGAGTTTGGGACTCTTAAACAAAATATCGAGGCGTTAAATTATCCTCTATCCTTAAGAAAATAGATAACTTGAGCATTCTTTCTATGAAACAAGTTGTGAATTTCATTATTCATCTTATGGAAATGTACGATAGTGCTTCTGTATTTCATTTCCGTCAGATGTTACACATCATATGCAACTACTGTAAGGCTCGTAATTTTTTATCACAAAGTAATCGTCGCATGTCGTGATAAAAGATGATGATAGTCCGGCGTTTAAAGCCGATGGTCGTGGGTTCAAATTCCACATGGATCACATACACACTATCTCTACCTTTAATCTACATGGCTTGCGCTTTGCATGACCTAATAGCTGAAAGCATTTACCTGTCGTGATTACTGGAGTTTTGATAGTTCTCCTATGAAGCGTACTATTCTCATGTTAATACAACGCTCCCTCTGCCATATCTGGATCATCAGAGTTTCAACAAGATTTAATCCACAGGATGTCACCGAGTTGTGTTGGTGCTCATACAGTTCATTACCTCATTACTACACATGTCACTTCAGAAGCAGTGAGCCTATTGTATCAGCATATTCCATCTCTCGTGGAAATGGTTTGACATGCAAATGCAAGTAAACTTAGTTGGAAACACAAGTCCTGTTAATCTGTAGCGTGTTATCTCTTTCGTACGGATATATATAACACAATAGCTTTCTTTTCATATTATTTTGTCCAAATCGTGGCGTAATGAGTAGCACTCTTCGGGTTTGATTCCCAAGTCTGCCAAATGATTTAAATCTGGTTAAGGGCTGAAACGGGGTACACCCAGCCTCGTGATTCGGTATTACAATGAGGGGGGGTTCGATCCCTATCTCAGCCATCTTGGAAGTGTTTTTCCTTGGTTTCCCACTTCTAATCCAGGAAAATGCCGAGATGGTACTGTCCGGATAGTAGGCTGTCAGATATCCGCCCCCTCAATCGGATTGCCAATAATCAAACGCACCGGCACAGCTACATCAATGAAAATGGCACTGACAGATACTACCGAGATTAGAGCACAGCAGTAAACAAGAAATTATTGTGGAACACACCAAAATATACGGGGGTTCATACTTACCTTTACTTACCTCTTCAAATTAATCTCGGGTCTGGGTTGCCAACTAGATCACTTAAAGTATGCCCTCACAATAACCTCCACCATGATATTTAAAATGAACCAAAAACGGAAACAAGAAACTTTAAACTGTACAATAATTTATTTCACATAAAGGGAATGATTTTAACAAAAATTCAACAAAATACACGTGGCAATCAGAAGCCATTGTCAACATAATCATGTCCTCCTGTAGGACTTGTAGACGTTACAAACAAATATTTAGCTTTCTAGCTCCAAAAGAACGTAATACTAATAATACACTTGGAATGGATAAGGGAGTTGGGACGAGACATATAGCAATTGTTTTCCTTTTAATAAACATCACACTTTTATTAATAACTGCAAGGCTGCTATGTAGTCGACCTTGGCCTCTAACAACCAGTTGTCTGGCCAGCTGCGATCTACCCTACATCATGTCGCATGCCAACCTCGTCAAATGGACTCACCTGTCCAGCCAACGTTAGCATCTGCTAGTTACATCAGAGCCTAGCTCCTTCTCAAAACACTTTAAATGTCCTCAACTCAACTCGAATATTATCACGCAAATCTTTTAAATGCTCCATCCACATACCACTGGATTACTCTAATAATCCCAAAAATTGTTTAATTATAATCCAAATGTTTATATAGCGTTGTTTAGAGTATTATAGCAAAACGTTAATGTTTATAACAAATGCATATTAATTATTTATAACCATTATAAATTGTTTATAAGATTGTCAAACGACAATTGAAAAATTTATACACGCCTCTATTAATTCCTTTCGTTCCAAATTATTATTAAATATATTTACATAATTATATACAATATTAATATTATTTATATTATTAATTTTAGAATACATTAAACCACACGTTTATCCGGTTGATAATTACTTAAATCGTGGTAATATAATCGACCAATGAAGGTTAGTTATATTTAAGTTATAAATCTAGGTTTAATAAGTTTTAATAATTATTATTATTATTATTATTTGTGACGGTAACCTCCATTCAAAATCGTTATCTCAAATTATTTAAGCACTCTTGTTAATTATAACAGTAACTTCACATGATTAATATTCAAAGGACCTGGACAATAAACTCAGCGGAAAAATACTTCGCTCAAACGCACAAAACTGCACAAAAATAGGCCCAGAATTCATCATATATCTCACTATATATGGCATAAAAATCTTCCACAATACATACAAAAAACCTCCACATATAAACTCATTAACTTCATCCTTATTACTGTGGGAATCTCCTTCACTTATTCAAGGGCATTATTCATCAGCGACTTTTACACGTCCACTGAACTAACGATTATACATCCATAGTTCCACTTTAAAAATTCATATATCCATTAATTGTGTCAAACTGTTATTATATTTAACCTTCGTGGGTTTCATTCATGAATCGATATGAAGTAAAAATTTGCCAATCACAAATAAATTTAATAGCAAATACGATTATACACGCCTCTCTGGTCTATCAAAATTGAGATTAATATCTTCAAAGTAACGCAGTATAAAAATACTATCTTCAATCAAAGTTCATCTAAACTGCATAAATAATCGAATAGAATACAATTAGACTGTGGAATGCAAACATTATTGTTCCAATCTAGAATTGAGAAAAACTGCTATCAAAAGTTCATTACTATAATGTACTCAATAAATCGTAATCAAAGTTCATATTTCATAAAATTGTCTATAACGCAATGGTATTTCATAATTGACGATAAATGTCTATGTTGCAATCATATTCATAAAACGACTAGTATTTCCAAGATCGTCGATACAGTAATAGATTTTAACGCTCTAAAATCTTTTAATTATTCTTCTTTCTTGATGATGACAGAAAATTGGTCAAAGTAATTTACTGAATAGAATTACTTTAATAAAATGACACGCTGTCTGAATTCAAATTTGCCATAGAAAATCATTAAGTTTACAGTCAAATCGTGACTACAAAAATATGCAAATTACTGATAGAATATATTATATCAGTCTCAACTGATCCAAAATTATTTAAATATGCCAATGACATAACAATGTCTTAATAAATCGTCGAACAAGGCATAAATCATCAAAGTGTACTGAGTACAGAAATATCAAGCAAGAATATGGGGCAAAATATGTAGGACAGAAAATATGGGAAAAATGGTTGCTCAGACATCGCTAAATGGCTCAAATAAAACAAGAAACGTTCACGACTACCTTATCTGTTGATTGAAGTTCCAGAGGAAAATTTCCAAAGAAGACTGCTGATGGTTCCATTTTACCAACGTAAAGATGTGCTCCGACCTCGAACCTGGAACCAGTGCCCTCGGAGAATAGAACTGCTTCCTCCTCCGGAAATTGCACTGCTCCGTGTAGACGATAGACATCCTTCTGGCAAAACTCTTCTTTGTGAGCCGGGTCCACCCTGGCCTCTCTTGATAGTTCCCTGAAGTTCTGGTAGAAATTCGCCATGAAGCTTATTGCAGTTACTTCCGCAGAAATATTCATAGTTGTAGAGTATGAAACTATTTCCACTGCCATTTGATATAATTCAGCGTTGGACCACGATGCATGAGTGTAGTTGGATGTTCACTACATGCTCGCTTGTGTAGAATGGCGATTAACGAAGTTCCATGCTGCTACTTTACTCCATTGATATATGTTCCAATTGCATTAAAGTCCTTAGCCTTCCATCTCCATTTCCGTTATAATAGTTGAAAGAACTGCCATATTATATTGTTCCATAGTAGAATGCAGCGTTGTATCACCAAATGCAATCTTCAGTATCACAGTTGCAATACACGTGTCAGCCGTAGCGTAGAATGTGATATTATAAAAGTGCTTCTCAGGTGGCGAGAAAATCACTTTTGTCTGCCGTCTTAAAATGCCAATATCTTCCAAATTATAATCGTAAAAATGTTCAACTTTACTACACTCTTTAATACTGTACTGCACAATAGAATTAGCATACAGGCATTAGTCAACTCTTGATATATTATCTTGTAGACTCTTTAATGTGTGCGTTTCAACTTCGCCTAGTTTCAAAACCGTAAAATGGTACTGCTGCACTGCTCCGTGCTCGTTCGATGCGGTGGGCTTTACCACGCACGCTAAAGACGACTTGCTTCACTGAATCACTCGAAAACGACTATAAGACACCAGAAATATGATCAATATGAGAGCTTCTCACTGCTGTGCAAGACCTTTTATCAACTTCTTAAGAGGCGTATCCATCCCTTCCATAGCTTGTTCCTCCGTCATCGCTAGAAGTTCTAACTTTGGCAATACTTGACGGATTTTCAAATTTCAAAAACTCAAAATTAATTTCTTCAAATTTCCAAATCAATGCCATAACTGAAAATAGATTTCCACAATTCTGCATTCCAAAAGTAATTAAATATGGTAGTTTCAGTAATCTCCGTCTCCCTCCAAACTATCATTCATTGGTTCGAGCTTTTCCTCCAATAGCGTGACTTCTTCCTCAGCACAATTCCACGTTTCCCTGCGACTGCGTCGTAAATCTCAGATCTTTCTCGAACAAAATCATGACGTCACCAAGAATCTCAGCTCAACCAGCCTACTTGCATAAAGTCCGCGTCCTCCGTGCCTACGTCATAAATATCCACGTCACAACTATGACATCCATAACTTTCTTCACATTTGCCAATACAATCACCGTGGTCTCAATATAATTCAATATAATTAAATTTCTAAACGACATTTCAGAACCCTTCCAAATCAAAACCGGAGTTAGACAAGGTGATGGGCTTTCACCACTTCTATTTAATTTGATATTAAACAAAATCATGAAGGAATGGAAACTTAAATTATGCGAAAGAAACATTGAAGGGGTCCATTTGGGGCAAGGAAAAGGAAGATTTGAGGTGAAATGTCTTGCCTTTGCTGATGACATAGCAATCATTTCAGAAAACAGATTTCAAGCACAAATAATGGTTGAAACCCTACATGAAATAGCAATAAAAACTGGTCTTCAGATTTCGTATGAAAAAACCAAATATATTGAACACAGACACAATGGAGAAAAATATCTAACAACTCAACATGGACAGATTCAAAGAGTTGATAAATTTAAATATTTGGGAGAATGGATCCAGTCAAATGGACTTGATAACACATCCTGCAAGGAGAGATTCAGAAAGATGGAAAATGCCTATAAACTCACCCAACATAGATACAACAAACGATCAATTTCATTCCAGGCAAAAATCAGGCACTACACAACTGTAATTAAACCAGAGGTATTATACGGATCAGAATGTTTAACGTTGAACAAAAGAGGTGAACAAGAGGAACTGGAAAAGAAAGAAAGGAAAATACTTAGGAAAATTTTGGGTCCCCAAAAGAATAAAGATATTTGGATGAAGAGAAAAAATGAAGACCTTTACCGAAATGTGGAAAAAATTACAGACTCAATTAAAAGACGGAGACTACAATTTTATGGTCACCTTCATAGAATGGATAGCAGCAGGCTAACTAAGAAAATTTTTGACTACATCTCCAAATTAAAAAACACCACTAGATGGCTGGAAGAGATAAGGTGTGATCTGCAAAAACTGAAGATCACAAATAACATCATTTCTAATAGGGTGGAATTCCGGCGACTGATCACTACTGCAGATTTTTCGATTCTGCAAGTTCCACATCAACCACGGAGAGTGTTATCAACGGAACAGAGGCAGGCCATCAGCCAACATATGAAGAAGTTTTGGGAAGAAAAGAAAAAACGAAACAATGTACCGTAGTCTTAGGTTCAAAGCGGTCTATAATTGGCCAAATTCTAAATATATATATATATATAATTCAATTTACGGGGGCAGTACCTAACATAGGGCCACGGCCGGTTCCTACCCAAATTCTACCTAAATTACAAATACAAACACTTGTACAGACATCACAGTGACACGGGTTATCAGACAATTTCTATACAAACCCAAGTACGGGGAACTACATAACCATGATGTCGCAAAGCCCATAAAAAACAACACCACCATTTTATCTTTATTCGTTTTATCAAGCAAATTCACGATAGAAAAGAAAGAAAGAAAGAAAGAAAGAAAGAAAGAAAGAAAGAACAATCGTGTTGTTTGTTGTTAATTCGTATTAAGAGCTTGTGACGTCTTTGTTCATCAGCCCCATGTACTTGGGTGTGCGTTGCCTTTTTCTAATAACTGGTGTTTTTGTAGTGACTTTGGTAGTGTGTAAAACTGCAATTATTAGGGATAGGGGTGAGGTAGATGCCCTGGGACTGAGGTGGTCGACAAACTGTCTTTCACCCCACGGCGTAGTCGTGCGCGTTAAACCTATCACAATAACTGCTACAGGGAGCTGAAGCAAGTCCAGATACTCGAGGTTTGAATCCCGGCACTGACAGTATCTATCTTGAGAGTGTTATTTTCCCGGGTTCTTGCTCACTCCCTCGCTTGGCATTGCTCCCATTAATTTGCCCAGCAATAATTCATGCTACCCTTATATCAGTTACCTCCAGTTTATTATTGAATATCCAAAAAAAAACAATACAGGAACCCTATTTTACCAGAGGTACATTAGGGTTGTAGATTAAAAACAAAGCAATAAATTTTGTTGATGAAAGTGAGAAATTGTCCTAAACAGCACTCACTGCCTCTTGAAAATTTGGTCCAGCGGTTTTGAAAGTTCCAGTTTACAGCTATTAAGGTGGCATTGTAAATAGTATCTTTCCTTTCAAAAACAGGACACTCAAATATAAGGTGACACACCGATTGAGGCAATCTACAAAAACATGAATAGTCGTCTCTTTCTCTTTTAAAACGTTCAAAATAAGACTTGAATTTTCCATGACCAGTTAAAAATTGTGTGAGGACAAAGTTTGGCACTAATAATTTTGATAACAGTCGATTTTGAACTTCCGTGAAGAATATTTATGTATAAACATATCCTGAATCTACCCAGTTCTCATATACATTCAGCAAGGTTGATCTAAATACTAAGTAATGTAGGGAGAGTTTCGTCCCTTCACCAACTTCCTTCTTGCAGAATACAGTATATCGCAACTGAGAACTCACTGCATTGGGTTTTCTGCACCTTGAATCCATATTTTTCACTGCACTACCACCTGATAAAATACACGGTCCAAATATATTTTAATACTGTAAACTGCAATTAACAGCAGGATAGCTCAGAATGGTGTCGTCTATCACTATTTAATGCCAATACCTCCGTTCAGTTACAACCTGCAGAGGCTTGTGATGGCCAAACTTGCCATATTCTACAGAATTTGATAAATTTCACACTCGTTTCACATGTGCTAGGAAACGTGATGGAAAGCCAATATTTACTTTATTGCGCGTTCATCCTGGCTGACATTGTCACACATGTCACGAATATGGGTCAACAGAATTTTGTCAGCAGTCAACTAATACGCGCAAAAACACTGACATTAGAATATGAGTTTCTATTTATACACTTAAATGGATTATTTATTTAGCGTATGGTATAAAACACATCACAATACATATTACAATATAATGATATTTAAAAAAGCATGATACTGAAAGAAAATAACTATATACAAGGCTGAACATAGATAAGGGTCACAATGTCAGATTTGCATCCTTTATGTAGTCAATGCATTTTTGTGTAGCCATCAGGAACTCAACTGAAGCCCCAGAGAAGGCAGTTTGTGGACAGTATTTTGTGATATGCTGAATAGTTTGTCTATCAGCACTGCAGGTACAATTCGGAGATGGAACTTTCCCCCACCTGTGAAGAGAGTCCGCACATCTGCCACAATTTGTTCTTATACTATTTAGGGTGGACCAAATTCTTCCAGGAAGCTCAAAACCTGGAGGCTTCGTTGTGATGCATGGCATAGTTTGTTGTTCCGGTGAGGCAGAGATCGACCAGAACTGCTTCCAACGGACAGTCACATTGAACTCACTTTCAATGAGCCTTTGTGCAGTAGTCAGAGGAGGGTGACGTGAGCGAAGTCTATTCCTACTAATATCAGGCAAATCATGGTGCACGGGAAGATGAGGATTTTTTCAGATGGCACTGTACACCTTCATAAGTCCAATTTCTAGTCTCATACTTGGAGGTGGAATGTGACATAGCACTGGCAGACAATATTTCGGAGTACATCTAATTGTTCCCGAGATGATGCGCATAGATTGGTTGAGCTGAATATCAACAAGCTTGGTATGAGCACTATTCATCCAGGTGGACGCACAGTATTCAGCTACTGGGTACACCAATCCAAGGGCAGAAGTCCTAGGTGTAGAAGCAGATGAACCCCACGTTGTACCACACAGTTTCTGTAGAATATTATTTCTAGATCTGAGCTTAGCAGCTTTTCTGGTAAGATGTTCTCTGAAACTCAGAGTCCTATCTAAAGTAACTCCTAAATATTTGGGATATTTGTTGTGTGAGAGCAATCTATTTCCAAAATAGACACTTAAATAAATGGCAGAAACAAGGCCTAGCAATTTTATTAATAAAAATTCAAAATTTCCGTCAATGCGAAAGATATTGGCCAATTTTCCCTTCAAGATCCAGATGATACTGCTAATTTAAGGAAACTGTTGAGTCACCAGTCCAAGTAAATCGTTTAATTCCTGTTGATTTGTGACGGTGTTGCCCACAGTATATTAACATATAGACCCAATTCGAGAGAAATAAATATTTTATTGGTGGATACATGTGCCCCCTGAAGCTAAGTCGAGTGCATTGGGTCACACTCAATGTATGCAAGTAGAATCTTCAAACTGGTTGGTTTGAATCTCGGTGCGAATATTGACAATTGCAAATAACGTTTCTCACCGGGAATTTACATACTCCGTACTAGTAAATGGTAGTATGGTACATTTATTTCAAGACCTGGGGCACCTACCACAACCTCAGACCTAATGTTTTCAGTTACACACCACCACTGGCATCACAATAACATAGGTTATTAGGCAAAAGCAATACACCCACGAGTATATAACGCTGATTACCAAAGACGATACAAGCCCTAATTGGAGCAACGATAACGATACAGGAATGAAGTCGTACAAAGAGCTTAGGTAGTAATCTAAAATGTTCACCTCCCCTCTAATAAAAGGAAACTTCTGACACCTATTGGAATAACTCTACAGGACAGAGCGTGCCATAAATTCCTTTAGCTCAAGGAGAGATTTTATCAAAATGGCTTCAGCAAACATTTGTGGCTTATCCGTATAAAACTGACAGAATATTTGAATGCCATGATGTAGTCAAATTTTAGAACAGTAATGAAAATGGAAATCGTAGCACTATAGAGAATAGGGACTGCATTGCTGCAATTGAATATGCAGTATGAAAGTCTTTATGTGTTAACATAATAGTGCTATCAGTTCCCTCTGTCCACAAATGTGGACAAAAATCAATACAGAATATACCCACCATGAGCTGCACTTCAGTGCTGCATTCTTCCAGGCATGGGGTGAATAATGTCTTGGATCACTTTCTGCGGAATTGTGGTCCTTGTTTGTTACACTGCACGGAACAGTTTTCCCACAAATGTGGGTGATTAAGGCAAGTTGAACAGTTTGGAAACAATGTGGTGGAAATCCACAACCTGGATGGTCGCTGTAAGTGCCGGGATTTGAACCACTGATCTCTGTACTTACTACAGCACCTCAATCGCAGGCATCGTGTGAGATTTAACGGGTGAGGCTACGCCAGGAGGAAGGAAGCAGAGAAGAATTCTAGCTGCCCTCAACGACTCCTATTTACCATGGACCAATGGTGACTCTATTTATTGCGTCGCTGGCCTAGTCTCTCATGCATGCTCAAGTCATCAGTAATAAACTGTGAATGCCGTTCAGAAACTGATCATACAAATGGTCATTGAGATCACTCCCACACCAACAATTATTTTGTTTATTCGGGAGCGTTGTAGACCTTTCCAATCATTAGGTACCTGTGAGGGGTTTAGTAGCCTATGTGTTGGAAAGTGATGGTGAGATAATGTGTTGTACAGACCACACCGTTCCTTCTAAATATATACCAGTGTCATCATAGCGGCTCGTCTTTGTGCTGCTCGCTCACTTGGCAGTCTCGGCAAACTTAAGGGGACACGCACAGTACCCTGCTCTGAATACCGCGTCTTGGGCTGTGAAGGGAACTCTGGTTCGTCTTATCTGCAACTTGATATGAGATACAACGATGATGTCAATACTACTGTTTTGTCGTCTACTGGCTCTGAACACACGCATAATATCAGTAGCAATATTTAGTGGGGAAGTGAGTGATAAAGCGAAAGAATTGGAAATCATCATCATCATATATATTATTTCAGTAGTATAGATCCCTCCTGCGGTGCTCACAAGCGACCGATCGTGACAAATGAGCATTCAAGTGAAAAAGAATAGACATTAGCACTGCCGAATTGCACTCTAATTCCATAAATATATATAATTTCTTTAAAAGATGAGTTTTAAAAAGATGTACGAAGTGTGCAGATACTGTTTCTGTAGGAAAATACGCTCAATAATTGCTGTTCACTTCACATTTTGGCCGCTGTGACGTCTGTTTCATGTCATTTTAACATTCTGAGGTCTATCCTTTATCCTTTTGCATGGATTTCAGAAACCGTAAATCAAAGGGATGAGTACTCAAATCGTATAATTTCATAAATATCGAATGTTATGATGATCCAATTTTCAGTGATTGCCTTCGTAAGCTAGGGAACGTAGAACTTGGAATTCTAACTGAAATGTAAATAGTGTTCTATAATCATTTGGTTGAAATAGAAACATAACAAGCTTTCTCCTTAAGTCTCCCATTATAATCCTATTGGGCAAAGAGTGGTTTATGAACACGCGAGATTTCTCGCACGGGTCCGATAGTTGTATTTATTCTCGCTAAGCGAAAATCATCCTTTTATAGCAGGTACCCGTACATTATACTCAGAATACTAAACCTCGGGAGACAGCACTGAGAATAGGTGGGTATTATTCCAATCTGAGCCACCCTAGAAGTGGTGGTCAGAGGTTCCATCCACTCATCTACTCCACGCAAATGTCGGGAAGGTTTCTCACTTACGGCCACGGCTGCCACCTTCCCAAGCTTAGTTTTAATTATAAATGCACACACTAGTATAGCCACCACAATAATAGAGGTTATCAGAAAAGAGGAGAATTGAAGCGTTTGTAATGTGGTGTTACAGGAGAATGATGAAGACTGGATTGGTAGATAGGGTTACGAATTAAGGGGTATTAAGGCGAGTGGGAGAGGAGAAATATTTCTGGTAATTGCTAATGAAGAGACGAGTTAGGTTGGTAGAACACATACTAAGACACCCAGGAATAGCAAATTTAGGTATAGAAGGAAGGGTCAAAGATAAGAACTATTGGTGTAGACCAAGGTAAGAATATGTTAAACAGATTGCCTCGGATGTAGGGTGTGGTAGCTATGTAGAAATGAAACTATTAGCTCAGGACAGGGAAGCATGGAGGGCTGCATCAAACCAGTCTAAAGACTGAAGACTCAAACAACAACATATCCGATATATTTCACACACACTTCTTTGTAAGCATGCGGTGATAAATATCAGGATATCGCAAAGCCCGTAACGGAAACAACAACTACAGCATACTCAGAGCAGGTAGCAAAATATAAATTAAATTACATTTGTTATTATCAATAATTTATTTGAGTCGCTTAGGACATCTTGCTCACCAGCCCCGTGTAGTTGGGTGTGTGTTGAACTTGCCCGATAACCTGTGTTTATGTGATGACTGTATTAGGGGCAGGGATGAGGTAGGTGGCCCGTTACTTGAAATAAAGCAATATCCCGGCATTTGCCTGGAGGGTGTGTGGAAAACCCCGTGGGAAACCTACACTCATGATGCCACTGTCAGCGCTGGAGTTCGAACCTGTGATCTCCCGACTTGCTGCATCTTCCCTCACAGCTGTGGTTCACGTTTTAACTAGCTAAACAACGCCGCGGGAGAATTAAATTACTAGTAGGCTGTATTCATAACATATTGTTGAGCATTATGGTGTTTGAAGCCATTTTCAGTGTTGCCTTAGTAAACGAAAGTTTGATGCTTTTCAATCGGTCAACACGAGTTTCTCCCAATAGAGATGGGTCATTCCCTAATCCTGAAAGAAATTACATAAGATTAATAAATTAATAAAAAATTAATAAATAAATAATTTATAAATAATCTCATGTAATTTTTTCAGGATTGGGGAATAAACCATCTCTTTTGGGAAAAACTCGTGTTCACCGACTGAAAAGCATCAAATTTGCATATTCTTAAGCTATATAAATACGAGGATTGGGGAAAAAGTCATGGCAACTATTTTCTTCTTGTAGATATGTGAATGGATATGTGTCGTGTGGAAGGTCTGCAGGCATAGTGTGTATGCAGAACAACAGATGGCCCTGTGGTAGCTGGTAGTAGCGCAGTAAGGGCTGTGAAATCAGACAGTTGGTGAGTGTCGTGAGAGATGGATGTAACCCGTGTTGAGCAGCGCGCTTACATCAAAATAGCCGTTCTCCAAGGGAGAAATTCGATGGAATGTCACAGTGAATTAGTGGAAGCCCTTGGGAATAATGCCCTACCATACCGTACAGTAGCACGGTGGGTAGGAAAGTTTCACCAAGGACGTGTGTCAACCAGTGATGAGCAACGTTCGGGACGACCTGCCAGTGTGCGGACCGCGACGTGGCACGTGCCGTCATCGAGCAGCTCCTGGATGAAGACAGACGATGGACGCTACTGGAGTTACAGAGGGCAAGTGGCATCGAGAAACGCACCGTCCGCAGGATATTGCGTAATGAGCTGCAAATGCGCAAAATCGCATCGCGGTGGGAACAGCATGCACTGACGGAAGTTCAATGGTGGGTGCGCTATTCAATATGCTCCGACCACCTTGCACGCTGGCAACAGGACGGAGATCAATTCTTGTCATGAATAATCGCCATGGATGAATTTTGGGCCAAGGCATACGACCCAGAACTGAAACGTCAGTCCACGGATTGGTGACATGCTGGATCACCAAGGAGGCAAAAATAAAGAACATACCGTACATGGAAATAATAATATTTTAGGTGTTACAATTTTAGAAACGCTGGATCTCTAAAAGAGATTACCATGGCAGTGAATGATATTGGTGGGGATCTTTCTCGTATAAACTAACTCTTATTATGGTGTTTGAAACCAATTTCAGTGTTGCCTTAGTAGTCAAGACTTGATGTTTTTGAATCAATCAACACGATTGTACCCAATTGAATTTATGACCCGCAACCGTAGGTGCAATGGAGGTGAGTGCCCCAACAGAACAACTCACACAATTGAAAAAGGCAGATGCAAAACCACTCAAGTCGTCTTCGGACCATAAATGAGTTGAGATTGGAATAGAGTTCTTTAGACAGCTGCGCATTATGTACAGTGCAAAACATCATAAGTCTCCTTAGAATTGTAGGAATTAAATTAAGGCAGTAGCAAAACAGTGAAGCCTCCGTGGCTTAGGCGGCAGCACGCCGGCCTCTCACCGCTGGGTCCGTGGTTCAAATCCCGGCCACTCCATGTGAGATCTGTGCTGGACAAAACGGAGGCAGACAGGTTTTTCTCCGGGTACTCCGGTTTTCCCTGTCAAAATTTCATTCCAGCAACACTCTCCACTAACATTTCATTTCATCTGTCATTCATTTAATCTTTGCCCCAGAGGAGTGCGTCAGGCCTCGGCAGCCGGCACAGTTCATATCCTCGCCGCTAGATAGGGGCTCCATTCATTCCCTACCTGACCCGGTCGAAGACTGGAAGCAGGCTGTGGATTTTCATTTTCAGTAGCAAAACAGCACTTCTGTAAGTGCCAAAAGCAAAAGATATTGTGGTGTTTGAAGCCATATTTTCAGTGTTGCCTTAGTAAACAAGAGTTTAGTGCTTTTCAGTCGGTCAACATATCTCATGTAATTTATTTCAGGATTAGGGCATAACCCATCTCTTTTGGGTACATTCGTGTTGACCGACTGAAAAGCACTAAACTCTTGAGCAAAAGATATAATGAAGTGTAGACTCTATAGACAATATCCCTAGTGAGTTGAAGTCATCATTAAAGCCCTGCGAGAATATCCGAAAAATTTTTCGCCATGCGGATATAGTTTGAATGGCTGTGCGTATAGCGGATAGGCTGCGGATAATATTTGGAGTAAATTTGCGGATAGTTTTTAGAATACAATCCGAACTTGTTGAATATCATTACTAGGACCCGGATGTTTATAACATGTGCTTTTTCCGTTATGCCTTTTTTTTTTCTTCATGACAAATGTAAGATGATGATTTACGCTAATCACAATGCCATTGGTTGGTTGGTTGGTTCCTAAGTTTAGGGGCTGCGACAACGCGGTCATGTAGCCCCGTGTACTTTGGGTGTGCGTAGAATCTGTCTGATAACTGGTGTTAATTGTGATGACTGTATTAGTGTGTGTTACCGGGTGAGTTAGCCGTGGTCGTTACGGCATGACTGCTGGCAGTCGCTCACATCCGGGAGGCGAGGAGGTTCGAATCCCCCCGCCGGCAACCTTGAAGATGGTCTTCTGTGGTTTCCCATCTTCCTTCCAGGCAAGTGCCGGGGTTGGTCCCTAACTATAGGCCACAGCCGTTACCGTCCAACTCCTCCTCCATGCATTCCAACTTCCCTCCCCAACGGTACTTGTAGCTCACCCATTGGGTGTCCGTCTCGAAGCAGCTACAAAACTGGCGAGCCGAACATGTCCTCGGACACTCCCGGCACTAAAAGCCATACGCTAAAAAAAAGTGTGTGCTATCTGTTTTTTAATTCAAGGAAGGACTGCAGACTATTGAATTTTTCAAATAGTTCCAACTTTTGCCACCAAACACCACCGTCAACGACTACTAGTTCAAATTATGTCATTAAGCGCAATTAACAGTCCGAACTGAAAAGGGCTGACATTCTGGCTGTATAACATTCATTTTAAACTTAGAACTTGACATACATAGCCTAAAGGAATGACTTTCTCCTCAAAACTAAATGTGTTGTTTTAATACTTTATCTAATTGAAAGTATTATTGTAATGCCAGTAGATTCGGATAACAAACGTGCGGTTGCAGATAAAAGACGTGCGGATGCTGGCTGGATGCTGATGCGGGGCGGATGCGGAGAACAGTCGTACGGATGCGAGGTGTATGCGGATAACGTTTTGTTTATCCGCACAGGGCTCTAGTTATCGCATCAAGAGCTGGTAAAGAATTACGGTAACCTTACCACTGATAATACAGAGTGTTGCTGTGAACTTTGGGATACTGCCAGTGATTAGAAGTTCATAGAAAACAATATTTTTAATGCTCAGAATCTTTGTATTGTTATTTCAGAAGGTCATTACTGTGTGTCAAGTACTTTATATATTGTTTTAGAAGAAGTCATTGGAGATACAAAACCTATACCCTCACCCCTCACACAAACCTTCTGGGAGGCGGCTTCGGTGGCGTAGTTGGTAGCATGCTGAGCTTCTATGCCCAAGCCGTGGGTTCAAACACGGCCGAAGTCTTCGAATTTTTCACGAGCGTTAAGTATCCCTCAGTATGCCTTTCTGTGGAGGGGAAGTAAAGCCGGCGGGCCCATGTCATATATTTATGGCATGTAAAAGAACCTTCCATTAACTAAACTTGTGTGAAGCAAAATTTGTAGGTTAGGTTTGATTAATGCTCTTAAGTTGCAACATTCGTCACCAGGCACTGGTTGCGATGGCATCTAGTAGTATCAAGTTCACAGCTAGGTGTCGTGGACGGTAGCATTTGGTCGCGAAAGTAGGATATGTTTGAATGTATCGTCTGCAGTCCGTACTTGAATTAAAAGCAGATAACACACACTAATACAGTCATCACAATTAAAACTGGTTATCAGTCAGATTTTACACACACCCAAAGTACACGGGGCTGCATGACCGCGTTGTCGCAGCCCCTAAACTAAGGAACCAACCAACCAAACTTGCTGTCAGTCATTTATAGCACTGGCAAACAAATCACAAGTGTGTATACATTTAATAATAAAATAGCTCAAAAACTATATTCTCAAAACTGTGATCGGTGGACGTGTGCTGTTTTGCATATGACTTCTTCAATTGGTTCCATGATGACTAACTATTCATACTCAATCAGTGTTGGAATACATGCTGATTCTCTGTTAACCTCAGAATATAAAAGAGCAGAAGAAATACGCGCTCCATATTGCCACTGCTAATGCTGTTATGGCACATAAACAGAACTAACTAAATGCCGTGACGTCACTCATGTAGATACCTGCTAATTGACTTGCTGGCTATGAATATCATCGCGCGCTGCCTCTGGATCCACTACTCAATTACCCATAATTGAATAGTACCCAATTAAAACACCAAATGACTGTTATCAATTGAAGAGTCATTACGAGCGTGATATTAGCTCGCCCACTGGATGTGAGGCCTCGCTAATAACAATGAACTTGTTCCATTTTCGTTTCAAGGAGCCTGGGTATCGTGATCATCGGCCCGAGATACTGCAGTAATTTATACTTTTGTTCGATTTACTAAATATTCGATAGTATCTGACTAAACTGACTGTTGTATTAGTTTAGAAACATTACAGTACTTACATTATGTTATTAATTTTCAGTTTCCTCGCCTTTACACAAGGGAGGAATATATTAGGAATTTATGACTGTGCACAATACATAAATAACGAAGTTATTCTGCTGTTTTTCAGCAACGATTTTAAATAGATTTAGTTGCATTTGAATAATCTATAGTGCTCAACAAAAGTTTGGACTACCGTCATCAATTGTATGCTGACGCTGTCATAGACAAGTGGAACCTCTTACCCCAAGATTTATTATTTTATTTAGCGTACACATATGCTAATTAGTTTAGGAAAGGAAGATAAAGTATATATTTATATCTATATGTCTATATATTATATTGTTAATGTATGTAATTGTCTCTGGTGATCCATGAGCGAAATCAGTGACGTTGCCACTGTACTTTCTTTTAGGACACTTGGTGATGATATGCTGGATGGTCTGCTTAGGGTCACCACAATCACAGTTACGTGAAAAAAATATTTTCCATTTATAATGGAAGTCTACACACTTGCCATGACCCATACGAATCCTGTTGAGAGTTGACAATGTTTTCCGATGAAACTCAAATCCAGATGGCAGCGATGATCCAATACGTGGTAAGGTTGATCCAGGCCTAGTATCATGTCTTCCCTGCCATTCTTTAGTTATGTTGAAGTTGGTATTCTCCAAGTATATTGCAGTCCTTGTTGATAGATTTCAAGATAAACTTGATGGTCTCAGAGTATGCCTCCTCCGTGTGCGGGGAGGACTACTAAAGACTGATACTGATCATCATGAGATCAGATTTTCAATGTTTTTGTTTTCAAAAGGGACACTTAGAAGCGAGTTCGCTTCGTTTTGAACCGTTTCATTGTTATGTAGCCACGATTATTGTTTTCAGAAGGACTGATGTTTAGTTTGTTAATAAGTTATTGTATAAACTTATTGGTTTTGTATAAGATGTAATTGTAGTAAAATATTTATATTTCAAACCTTTTCTGAGCAGTGTATTTTTTACACTAAACGATTTCATAACACTGTAGGAGATAAAATCCTGGTGGGAAAATCTTCAACTAGTGAAATTGGACAAAATACCTTTGGTAAAGATGAAAACAAAATCTGTAAATGATGCAGTAATAGATGTTTACTCCTCCGCAGTCTATAACCCACCCGCCGTACCGTTTTTGGATCTCGACTTATATAGATAAAATTCCAGCTGAGCCCACCATTAAATGCGTGAATTATGCGAAAATACACCAACCCCACGCATACATAACCAGTATTGTCCAGAACAATGGTGTTTGCCTAGACCAATAATTGCTAAATAGCGTGGCCCACGCTAATATACACAGCCCTAGTTTTTATCACACACAGTCGGGGTACTCACGCATCATTAATCTTTAACAGGCCAATGGTTTTGCCAATTAACGCTTTTTCACATAATCACGATATTACGTGGGTCTACAATATTCCTTGTGTATCGTGTGGTGTATTGTTAGTTATTGTTGTTTTAAGGGGTGGAACTACGAGGTCATCTGCCCCTGGTGTATTGTGTATCCTACATGTTAGCAACAATAACGTGACGTCAATGTGGGCACCTGAGTTACAGTTGAAGAGACCTCATGCGCCTGAGAAACAAGGCTGCCATCGTTGAATGAACAAAAAGTAGAAACAGATATTTACGTAATTTAGCACATATTTCCGGTGCAGTACTGATAATTGACAGTAATTTCCATTGCTAATCACTCATAGAAAGGTATGTAAATCATATATTATAAAAAATCAGCCAAGTAGAAGTGTAAAAGCCAGGAGTTGGTACATTGTTTAAATGCTGAAGAAGATATCATCGTATATCGAAACATGTACTAACATTTGAATAGTTTTTTTATTGATTGGCGGAGCATTTTAATTGACTATATGTTAATCAATACGGCACTGTTCTTACGTTTTCCTAAAATGGTAAATGTTTATGCATTTTGTAGATTTGATCTTTATGACCTGATGATGCTGGATTGACGGGTGAAACATGTAATCCTGTATTTCCTCCATCTTCTTGTAATAACTTTCAATTACATATAATGTGATTCACGTTTCCCAATAATTGGCATGATATCATGTTGACCGACTGAAAAGTAACAATATATCAATTGTTAATATGACAACACTGAAAAATTGCTTTAAAGACATCTATATCCAAAATATTCAATCAAATTATTCCACCAGGAATGTTAAAACTTAATTATTAAAGCAAAATTAATCATAACTCCACTACATAGTTTATCCAGAATTATATTGGATGAACGAAATTACTTCGTTTTAATTAAATTGTGCACATTGGAATTAAAAGTGCACCATCGACTTGCCAAGCATGATATTAATAACGTGTTTCCCGATCGTGGATGGCAATTACTTTGTAGCTGTAGTGATCATTCCATGAAGTGAAGGAATTGAATCTTCCCCTTAAATTAGTGCTCTCACACTCGTTCTCTTATTAGTGTCATTTAGATCTCGTGGAGTAACTATGCGCATTCACAGCTCTAATTGAGAGCTGGAAGACAAGAATTTGAACGCTCAAATCCCTGCGCTGACAGTGGCCACCCATAGTTCGGTTATCCCCCATAGTTTTTCCTCACTCTCTAGGTAAATACTGGGATGGCACCTTATTTCAAGCCCAAGGCACATACCTCAATCCTAGACAATGCTAATTACATGTATACTCACTACTTTATTCACCAAGAAATGTAATTCTGGTCTGAGAGCTGGAACAGGGTACACTCAGCCTCGTGAGGCAAGACTGAGAAGGGGCAGGTTTGATTGCAGCCTCAGCGATCCTGGAAGTGGTTTTCGGAGGTTTCCTACCTCTATTTCAGGCAAATGCCGGGATGGTACCTAACTTAAGGTCATGGCCACTTCCTACCCAGATTCTTTCTCAATAACAAATGCACACTCTAGTACAGACATAACAGTGACACCCGTTGTCAGACAATTTCTACACGCACCCTAATACACGGGGATAAATGACCACCATGTCGCAAAGTCCCCTGATGAATCAACAACAAAAAACACAACTAAAGAAACACTGATCTATGAAAAATTCTTTGTCTACCTTAAGTACACAGGGATGATGACAAATAAACCATATGTCCATGTTATAATGAATTAACAACAGAAGACAAGGTTAATTAGGTTGAACAATCACTAATATTGTTTATTTAATGGACAAAGTTAATTAGATTGAATAATCACAAATTGTTTATTTAATGAAGATTTACAAGCATGCATAGAAGCACATGCACTTTCTCTTGTTGTTGTTGTTTCATTTCGGGGCTTGGGCACCGTATTTATTTCAGCCCCGTGTACTTGGGTACATGTAGTTGTTGTTATTGCAGTGCCTATGTAGTATCGTGTTTATTTGTAAATGACGTTAGGATTGGGAAGAAGGTCACCGTTGCCTTAAGTAAGGAATCATCCCAGCATTTACCCAGGTTAGAAATGGGAAACCACCGATGGTAGGAATCGAACCCACCTCTTCCCAGTTTTGCCTCACGGGACTGAGCAAACCCGGTACCAACTATCAGCCCATGTCTCCCTCATGTCTTACCAGGGATGTGTCTCAAGTGGATGAAATTGATTTGGTTCAAAATGCAAAAAAGACACTGAAATATTCTCTGAAAACCATAATGATTCCATTTTGTGGTGTTTGGGAGTTACTAATGTTGATATGTTTTCATTGCATGTATAGCTAGACAGCTTGGTTCTTATGCTGTGGTTTACTCTCAGACATAAAGACATATTAACCATATCAATCAACCATGTTTAAAGCTGAATAGTTTCCAAATAAGGCAAACGTATAACAGGTGACTATCACCATTACTTTCAGTTGCAATAAATACGGAATATATCTTCTTATTTTGAATCAAATCCAACTCTCACGGTTGAGAGACCTTCATTGTTAGTTAATGTCTATCCTCTGACGGTATCCTACTCGGCATGCGCCGTGTTTCTTTACCATTTTTCGCTCTTGGTTTAAAAGTCAATCTAATTCATTCCTGCATCGTATGATAGGCTATAAGAGTAACTGTAAAAGTTTATTAACATTAAATATACCGGGTAATCGGTCTGACTTCCTGTTGGCAAAACCTACAGCACTGCAATGGATACAGAATTTAGATTTAAAGATATGAGTCTGCCTTGTCATGTATCGCTGTAAATATGTATATATCAATGTTTATGTGTGTATATATTTATCTTGCATGCTTGTTGTCTGTTTGTCATACGATAAATAAATAACCGGATGAGTTAGCCGTGGTCGTTACGGCATGACTGCTGGCAGTCGGTCACATCCGGGAGGCGAGGAGGTTCGAAAACCCCCGCCGGCATCCTTGAAGATGGTCTTCTGTGATTTCCATCTTCCTTCCAGGCAAATGCCGGGGTTGGTCCCTCACCATAGGCCACAGCCGCTACCTTACAATCCCTCGTCCTTCCATTCCAACTTTCCTCCCCAATGGTACTTGTAGCTCACCCATTGGCTGTCCGTCTCGAAGCAGCTACAAAACTGGCGAGCCGAACATGTCCTCGGACACTCCTGGCACTAAAAGCCATACGCTAAAAAAACATTAAATATGAAATTTTCTGTCAGGCACATCAGGAATTTCATAACTTAAATTGTATTGATCAGTATGATAAAGTATTTTATTTAATAGTTAAAGTAACATCTTAGCTTTCAGTACAAGGTAATGAAAGGGCAACCATTCCAGGAGAAGGTGAAACATGGCAGCATTCTCTATTGGTGCGTCGAGTGAATTGGAAGGGTTCAAACTTACAACAGAGCATCAAAGACTACTCGCGTGCAGTTTTGAACAGATTGAGGAACGTACAGTATCTCAGATGGGAAATTACCTTATTAATATGCTTGAAGAACTCATATCAATTTTATTTCCCACTTATTGAACCAATTATCTCAGAATACTGTAAACGTCTTATTATGTATTTCTGCTCCTTAGAAATAAACATGTTAGATGATGATGTTCGTATGAGCTGACTTAGATGGTGGGGGCCCATGTGAATAGAATGGGGGAGAAAGAATTACCAAAGAAGTTAATGCGTTCGGCTGCCGAGGGTAAGAGAATTAGACGTAGATCTATTAGGCGATGCAAAGATTAGATTCATTGTCGAGCGACTTCAAAGTGAGAGGTGTAGAAGCAGAGGAAGCCGCAGTGCCAACTGCTTATAGGGGATCATGGAGGCAACTAGTTAGCAAACAAGGGCTGAACGTTGAAAGGCAAAACAGTGTCAAATGAAAATGTATATATGAATGTATTATTCACGTTTCCGTGGATACGATGATAAGGAGAAACAAATTCTGTCTGGAGAATGTTTTATTTATTTATTTATTTTATTTATTTGTTTATTTATTTATTTGTTTATTTATTTATTTGTTTAATTAATTTTGTTTATTTATTTATTTATGTATTTGTTTGTTTGTTTGTTTATTTACTTATTTATTTATTTGTTTGTTATTTTTTGTTTATTTATTTATTTATTTATTTGTTTAATTGCTTTTTTTTGTTTGTTTGTTTGTTTATCTATTTATTTATGTATTTGTTTGTTTGTTTATTTACTTATTTATTTGTTTGTTATTTTTGTTATTTTATTAATTTATTTGTTTGTCTTTTTTTTATATATTTGTTTGTTTATTTATATATTTAGTTTTTATCTATCTATAAAATAACATATGGTGGGACAGGCCCCGTACACATACAGTAGTGTCCCCTGACCTATGCAGGGGCAGATGACCTCGTAGTTCCGCCCCTCATAACAAACATAACTAACTGACCTATGCCAAATAAGAACAAATATTCTGTATATATCCTAGCCTATTTAGAAGCAAGGAAAGAAAGTATAAAATATTTTCATTATTTTCACCGTAGGTGAGTGGATATCGTATCGGTCTACTAACACCAAGATTGCTGGTTCGCTCCTGGCCGTGGTAAGTGATTTTTTTTTTGAAAGGCGCCAAAAATACGATACGCATGTCATACGATGTTGGCATGTCAAAGAACCCATTTGAATTCAGTAGGCCGAGTTCATAATGGCAAAATTAATCTTAGGAGTTTCCGCCAACACAAAGTTCCTCATTTCTCTACTAGAAAGCGCTATAGTGTTCAAGGAGCTTAGATATCTAACCTCCTTGACTTTCATAATGCTTCAAGGAACAACGAAATTTGACATGCAAGCTACCCGCTGGGTGTCAAATAACAAAGCTTGCACCCGGCACCCGAGGCCATACGATATTATTATTATTATTATTATTATTATTTTTATTATTATTATTATTATTATTATTATTATTATTATTACTATTATTATTATTATTATTATGGAAATGTAGACAGATCTTATTCACTCACTTCCACTCATTCATTCAATCTTGCACATACAGGTATGCATACATTTTCTCAACGCATGTGCTTGAAGGATTATATTTCACATGGCATTATCCATCTATAAAAAAAAATCATATGTTTTAGATTTTAAAAAAAGTCCTCTCGGCACGCCGGAAGGCGGAGGTAGATTTCACCGGACAAACTTGGGGATAGGCGAAAATAGGCAGAATATGCAGATTTTCGTAGAAGGATCAGACCTCATTTACTGCGAGAAGGTATTTTATAATTGGAGCTTAATTAACTTTGTTTTTCGTCATTTTATGCTTATTTTAAACATTTTATTGTCTTATAGGAACGGTAACCTTCTTGTCATTTGGGGTCCATTTTTATACTTGTGGTCACACTATCCTTATGCAAAGTTTCGACACTGATGTGCAACTATGTAACGGTCTGTTACTTCTTCACGCAAAATTATATCTACCGCAGAGGTTTTGGTTGGTTCCTCAGTTTAGGGTCTGCGACAACGCGGTCATGTAACCCCATGTACCTTGGGATGGCTGTATTAGTCTGTAATTCAGGTAAGGACTGCAGACGGTCAATTTCAAGCAGTAGTTACTAATGTTGCTACCAGGTACTACCGTCAACGACACCTAGCTGTGAACTTGGCTACTAGATGCCACCGCAACCAGCAACTCGCAACGAACGTTGGAACTTCCCCTCCAAAGGAAAGCATACTGAGGAATTTTTAGCGCTCTTAGGAAATCCGACGACTTCGGCCGGCTTTGAACTCGCGATCTTGGGCATAGACATTCAGCATGCTACCAGTTACGTCACCGAAGCCGCTTCACACTTAGATGGAAATCTGAATCTGATCTCGTGCAAGTGCGTTATCATGGCAACGTCTGATGGCTCATCCCTCATCAATTTAGTAGTGTTGCCATGCAACCACTGATAGGTCTTGGCATTTTCTTATAATTCCGAAATTATTTTTCTCATCCCTTGGCATAATGGTGGGTTATATCAAAAATTCTTTCAGACAAAAGTTTTAGGTAATTATTATGGGAATATTGTCCATTTTGTACGGTTTTGATATTGTGCCTATTAAGAGAGATATGATTAATGTTTCCCGAAAAACCCACTTTTTCCCACCCCTTTGGTCAATGGTTGGTGCTATAAAAAAACTCTTCAAACATACATTTTTTGGCTTTATCCGAAACATAGTGTGAATGTTGAACGGATTCGATATTTCACATATTAAGAGAGTTATAGCAATATTTCACTTTTTCGAAAAAAAAAAGCCCCCCCATTTTCACCCCCTTCGACCGATTTAGCCCAGTAACGAACTCGACCGAGATTTTATAGGTATACGTATTCGGTAAAAAATTCAAAGTGATTGGTACAAAATTACGGCAGTTATCGTGTCCACAATAAACTGATATACATATACATACATAAATTATATATAACTTTTGAACTGACGGTGGTTTTGGGGTCTGGGGGATGTGAAACGCGAAGATATGTCGAAATTTTCCGGAAGTCGAAACATGGTACCCATTGCAATAGTTAGCTTTCTAATGAAATCTACCTCTGGTTGGTTCCTCAGTTTAGGGGCTGCGACAACGCGGTCATCTAACCCCGTGTACTTTGGATGAGTGTAGAATCTGTCTGATACACGGTGTGAATTGTAATGGCTGTATTAGTCTTAATTCATGTAAGTACTGCAGACGGTCAATTTCAAGCAGTAGTTCCTAATGTTGGTACCAGGTACTACCGTCAACGACACCTAGCTGTGAACTTGGCTACTAGATGCCACCCCAACCATCAACTCGCAACGAACGTTGGAACTTCCCCTCCAAAGGAAAGCATACTGAGGGATTCTAGTGCTCTTAGGAAATTCGACGACTTCGGCCGGCTTTGAAACCTCGACATTGGGCATATACATTCAGCATGCTACCAGTTACGTCACCGAAGCCGCTTCCCACTTTGTCAGGCGGCTTCGGTGGCGTAGTCGGTAACATGCTGAGCTTCTATGCCCAAGATACCGAGTTCAAACCCGGCCGAAGCCGTCGGATATTTTAAGAGCGTTAAATATCCCTCAGTATGCCTTCCTTCGGAGGGGAAGTAAAGCCGGCGGTCCCATGTCATAGATTTATGGCATGTTAAAGATCCTTCCACTAATTGCACCTGTGTGAAGCTAAATTGGATAGGTTAAGAATGTATACAACGCTCTTAGGTTTCTATGTTCGTTGCCAAGTGCCGACTGCGGCGGCGTCTAGTAGCTCAGTTCTGAACTTGGCCTCGTAGTCGTTGACAGTGGCGCTTGGCGGCAAAAGTAGGAACTATCTGAAAAATTGTTAGTTGCAGTACTTAAATTAACAAACAGATAACACACACTAATACAGTCATCACAATTAACACCGGTTATCAGACAGATTCTACACACACCCAAAGTACACGGGGCTACATGACCGCGTTGTAGCAGCCCCTAAACTTAAGAACCAACCAACCAACCACTTAATCAGATGGAAATACTGAATCTAATCTCGTGCAAGTGCGTTGTCATGGCAACGTCTGATGGCCCATGCCTCATCAATTTAGTAGTGTTGCCATGGCAACCACTGATAGCTCTTGGCATTTTCTTATAATTCCGAAATCATTTTTCTCGTCCCTTGGCGTAATGGTGGGTCATATCAAAAATTCTTTCAGACAAAAGTTTTAGGTAATTATTAGGGGAATATTGCCAATTTTGTACGGTTTTGATATTGTGCCTATTAAGAGAGATATGATTAATGTTTCCCGAAAAACCCACTTTTTTCCACCCCTTTGGTCAATGGTTGGTGCTATCAAAAAACGTATTTGACATAAATTTTTGGCACTTATCCGACACATATTATGAACTTTGAATAGATTCGATATTGCACGTATTAAGAGAGTTATAGCGAAATTTCACTTTTTCGAAAAAAGCCCCCCATTTTCACCCCCTTCGACCGATTTAGCCCAGTAACGAACTCGACCGAGATTTTATAGATATACATCTTCGGTAAAAAATTCGAAGTAATTGGTGCAAAATTACGGCAGTTATCGTGTCCACAAGAAACTGATATACATATATATATATACATATATATATATATACATAAATTATATATAAACTTTTGAACTGACGGTGGTTTTGGGGTCTGGGGGATGTGAAACGCGAAGATATGTCGAAATTTTCCGGAAGTCGAAACATGGGACCCATTGCAATAGTTAGCTTTCTAATGAAATCTACCTAATACCTTTCTGTATAGTTAATTTTAAAGTCGTAATTTTCTGTTGTTTGTTGTAAGGATATTTTCATATATATTGATACAGGTGTATTTAATTTGATGACCAGAATTATAATAGATCAGATAGTTTAATGATATTTTAGTTCAATTTTTCTGAAAATTAGCTTTATGTTCAAGTAATTTCCATGCTGAAGATGAATCCATCGAGATTTTAAACATATTCATTATTTAATTAGATTTTGCTTCAATTAAGTATTGATAGGTTTTTGTTTCAATTAATAGAATCAGTATACTGTAGGCATGACATTGCTTTATAGAACTGAGTAGAATACTTCTGATACCGTTCCTGCGATCAATTTGTCAGTTAGAAAAATTACGGGTGTTTCCTCCTGGAAATAGATTAAGTAGACTCTATCTGTGGTGCCGCACTGACACGGATCTGCCATTTCAGCCCCTTGCTCGGAGACTGCCTGCAGTGGCGGGGAACCATGGATAATAGCTTCAGATAATTCCTCGGAGACACTATGCCAATCATCGGTTACTAGTCTCCTAGTTAATGAAGTGTCAATTCTACTCATTTCATATTAACATCCCGCTCTGCTCTCTCTTCCATTCCCACCGCATCTTCGTTAGATCTCTACTAACGCACGTAGCTGAATGTGTATAGTTACACCTAACGAGAGCTGCTGCTCAAAGATTCGAGTTTTGAAAACTGGTACTGACAGTGGCCATCCTAAATGTGATGTCACATTACTTCATTACACACTCTGTTGCTACACTAGTTATTGAAAGAACCTTGCGGATGATCAATGATGTGCTAAGACCTTCAGTGAAGAAGCAGTTAAAACAGTGACATTTATAAGAGGTCCACATCATATATTAACCTACCGTGAAGGGGTGTTTTTGTTGGTGTCTTGGATGTTGATGACGATAGGTAAAGCAAATTCATGCGATAACCTGTGTTTCTGTGATGACTGCCTTTGTGTGTGTAACTGTAATTATTGGGGTAAGGGACTTGAATTTTTTTTAATTTATTTTATTTCTTTAATTTTTTTGTGTGTTTCGAAGTAAACCGTGGGTAAAGCTTCAATTGACAGACTGCAAGATTCCGGACTTAAAACGGTGCAGGATTCTAACCTACTAAAATCCCACAAACCCTACATTTGGCTGGAGGGCCACCCCGGAACTACTTGTTCAGCCTTACTTCAGGGTGGAGCCACTGTTACGAGCAGAGATCTGTCAATTTAATTTACTTCGATGATAATGAAATTAATCATCATCATCCTCTGTGTCATCAAAAACCAATATTCTAGGTATCACTTCTTCTTTAGCAGCTCAGAGATGTAGACAACAATCTGTGCCCAAATCTCTTTGCTGCTGATTGTGAACATTTTACCCACTACATTGTCTGGTGTAATGACTCCAACTTGTGTCCTTAGAAGTCTTCGAAGATTTCCCCACCTCAAACATAGAAATAACGTGTGCTAAACGTCATCCCATTGATCACCACATTATCGACACCGTGAACTCGGAGATATTCCCATTCGATGGATTTGAAATATGATGATGATCTTAATAATATTCATAATAATCATAATATTAATTTTTTAAATTGCTTATCCTCCCAGCCCTGCTTCACCCTCGGACTCTGCGAGGGATCATTCATCTGCTGATAAAGAGTGTTCAACAGACCTTATCAGCAGATAGAACTGGGGATGGTGACCGGCCGACCGGCAGCTGACCGCTAACTTGGATCTAATTAAGAAAGGGTCAGGGAAAGGAATTTAGGAGGAGGTCGGTCGTAGACCTGTTGAAAGGAACCATCCCAGCATTTGCCTGGTGGTGAAAATAGGACGCCACGAAACCATTATTAGAATGACTGAGATGGGATTTGAACTCACGCTTTCCCGATACTAGCGAGGCACGAGGTAGCATGTTAGCGCTCTCGGCCTCTGCGGCCGCTATTATTATATTTTTAGCCTACTTTTCACATTTTGCAAAAATGAGGAAAAAGTAGACTTATGAGATCGGGAAAATGTGTGTCTGTCTGTCTGTCCTTCTGTCTGTCTGTCTGTCTGGCTAGCTGTGTGTGTGTGCCCCCCCCCCTATCAACTCCTAAACGGCTGGAGCAATCGAAACAAAATTTGGTATGAGTAAAGAACTATACCTGAATATCTCACGGCGATATTTGAAAATGATATCAGTGCTACCAACTGCTAAAAAATCGCAATTGAAATTTGAGCTCCATGTTGGATATCATGGAAGGTATGAAACGGAGCTATTTCACAATTGGCACACGTATAGATAATAATATTGCAGTTTAATTTCCAGGAGGTCATACATGGAAGTGTTGCCAAAATGATTGTAAGCCTGCTGATAGGACCAGTTTTTAAATGCATATAACTTCTACACTATCAATTGGAATTCAACCAAATTTCGTATGTTGTATGTGTACATAACCGGATATGACTGAGCGTATTCTTAAGATCCACCAGGGCTGCCAACTGTTAATAAATGCTCTTAATGTATTTTATCCAAATACCAATATATCAGAAAGTATGCAGGCCGACAGCTTTAAACTATGCACACGTATAGTACCTGACATTCTATATTAATTTGGAGTAACTTATATACGTCATTGCTACCAACATGATCTTACGCCTGCTGAGAGGTCCAACTTTAAATACATGTAACTTCCATACTATCATTTGGATTTCAACCAAATTTCGTATGTGCTATGTGTACCATAACAGATACGACTATGCTTATTCTTAAGAGCAACCAGGGCTGCCAACTGTCAATATGTGCTGTCTCTATTTTTGTTACCCTAATAGCAATATATCAGAAATTATGCAAGCCAATAGCTCTAAGCTTTGCACACGTATAGTACCTGGCGTTCTAGATGAATTTGGAGTAACTAATATACGTCAGTGATGCCAACATGATTCTAAGCCTGCTGATAGATCCAATTTTAAAATGCATTTAACTTCTATACTAACTAATGGATTTCATTCAAAATTGGCACAACAATAGATCATATAATTTCAGATTATTTCTGACCAATACATGCATGACATTGTTGCCAACATGATTTTACGCGTGCTGATAGATCCATGCTATTTATTGGACTTCAACCAAATTTTGTATTCAGTACCTTAAGAGATGGAACTAAGAATATATTCAGTCACCAGGGCTGCCAACTGTAGTGCTCTATTAGGCTACATTATGCCAGGTATACAATATTTCGAACTAATTAGAAATTTCGATATTACCAACTTAATTTCGTCATTATTCTAGATAGATCCATATAGATTAATCATTGGCATGAATCTTAAATTTTAAGAAAAGTAGGCTCTTTAGTTCTTCACGGAACTTTTTGTTTATAATAACCTCAATGTCCCAAGGAGGGCAAAGGCCTCCTTCATAGAGGGTAGCTCCTTCTTCGCTAATGCGGTGAGTTATTCGTAATAAGCTTGAAATGAGATACCATTCCGATATTTGCCCTTAAGAACTGTGGAATAGAAACCTCACTTAAAATGGCTACTGTCAGTGCCAAGATTCGATCCATGTATCCCCAGACTTACTGCAGACCCCAACAGGGGTCGTGGTGCGCGACTGAGTACACGTACAAGTACACAGGACTGATGAGATACCATCCCGATATTTGCCTTTAAGAACTGTAGAATAGAAACCTCACTTAAAATGGCTACTGTCAGTGCCAAGATTCGATCCATGTATCCCCAGACTTACTGCAGACCCCAACAGGGGTCGTGGTGCGCGACTGAGTACACGTACAAGTACACAGGACTGATAATCAAGGTGCCCTTAGTCCCTAAAATGAATTAACGGCGAGTCTTATAAACTGCACTTCTTGTGCGAGTTATTTGCCAACAATATCTCCTGCAAATGTGGGACGGGGTTCTATTCCCAGTCAATGCATGAGGGATTATCAAGGTGAAATGTCACGTCAGGTGGTTCGCATTCCACGCAAAAAGGAGGCTCCAAAATCACATCAACTGTCACGTAAAAATTAAGTTGGTAATATCGAAATTTCTAATTAGTTCGAAATATTGTATACCTGGCATAATGTAGCCTAATAGAGCACTACAGTTGGCAGCCCTGGTGACTGAATATATTCTTAGTTCCATCTCTTAAGGTACTGAATACAAAATTTGGTTGAAGTCCAATAAATAGCATGGATCTATCAGCGCGCGTAAAATCATGTTGGCTTTTTTATATCGACCGGCGTGGCTCAGCCTTGAAGCTCAGCTTGTGTTCGGCTGCCGGTTCAAATGCGGCTACGGACATGGATGTGTATGTTGTTCTTATTTGCAATACATTTCATTTCTAAGCCTATAATATCTAAATACAAACTGCATGTTCAACCTAACAAGTCATCTGTTGGTTCAGTGGACAAGATTCTTAGCTCTCACCGAGGAGGACCGGGTTCAATTCCTGTGAGATTTTCGAAGTGAAATATCACATTCTTATGATACGGATTCCACGTAAAAATTGAGGTTTCCTGACTCATGATCTTGAGATTAACAGTCACGTAAAACCAAAATCTTCCTCCTTTTTCTTCCTTCAACTGATATAAATAACAAGTAGTTCCGTGAAGAACTATACAGCTATTTCCATATATCCTACTTATGTTAATTGCCTCTATCTAAATACAAAATCTCAGTTTGATTGCTGTAATAGATTCGCAGATATTGAGAACCGACTAAATATTTCGGATGGTCGCCATGTTTGATTTTATATATGTAGGTCCTAGAGTTATGTACTGTTACATGAAGATTATTGTGTACGTGTAGCATTCAAACTTCACTCGCATGATTAGGACCAAGAAGTAACAAGAGGTTTTAAAATTTCGCACAGCTGCCATCTTGTGGTTATGGAAACAATTGAAAAAATTAGATGCCAGTAGATTAACATTCGTATCAGGATTTACTGTACCAAATTTCACTGCACACGTATGGTTAAATTGCGAGAAACGTCCATGTGAATATTTATACTTCGCGTCGCCGCCATGTTGGATTTGTGATCACCAGTTTATTTAAAGTCCTATAGGCGAACTTAAGTTCATAGCCCCTACGAACATAAAACAAATTCAGTTTGATTGCTATAATAGATTCGTAGATATTCAGAGCCGTCTAAATATTTCGGATTGTCGCCATGTTGGATTGTTAAATGTATAGGCCATAGAGTCATGTACCATTAAAGGAAAATTATTGCATAGGTTCAGTATTCAAACTTTCATATTGATCGTATGTTTACGACACAATAAATAAAAGCATAATTTTAAAATTCGCAAAGCTGCCATCTTGAGGTTATGTAAACAATTGAACTAAATTAGATACCAGTGCATTACAATGTGTATAAATATTTCCTGTAGCAGATTTCATTGCGGTTGGAACATTAAATCGCGAGAAAGGTCTATTTAAAATTTTCAAATTCGCTTGGCCGCCATGTTCGTTTTGTAGTTAGTTTTGAAAGTCATATAGATGAACTTCCAGTAGTGCCCTTTATCTCCGTACAAAATTTCAAGGTGATACCGCTAATAGTTTCAGAGATATAGAATGCCGGTGAAATATTTCGCACATCCGTCATCTTATGGTTATGTAAACAATTGAACCAAGTAAGATGTTGGTGCATTATAGTGTGTATAAACATACTGTAGCAAGTTATATTGAGTTTGGTTGGTTAAATCGCGAGAAACGTCTATTTAAAAGTCGCAATTTCGCTTGGCCGCCATGTTGGTTTTTTAGTTACCAGTTTTTCAAAAGTCACATAGGTGAACTTCTAGTAGTTCCCTTTTTCACCGTAAAGAAAATCCAGGGTGATATCGGGAATAATTTCGGAGATATTTAATGATGGAGAAATATTTCGCACAGCCGCCATGTTGGGTTGGTGAGACGTAACAAAATTTGAAGGGCACGGTCGGGGTCGTCCGGAATAGTACTATGAACTTACCGAGTTTCAGTGTAATCGCTCCAGCCGTTTAGAAGTTATTATGGGGACACACACACACACTCCTCACACACACACACGCACACACACACGGGCAGAAGGTGATCTCATAAGCTTATTTTTTTTTTCAAAATTGAAAATATTCATATTCATATTCATTCATTTATTTGCAAATTGTATATACATAACAAATAAATAATTATACATAACATTTCAATAACAATTATACAACAATTAAACTGGAGTATTTACACAAATAGTCAGTCTTTTCTTAAACACACCTATATGTTTGGGAAAAGGCTCTAAGACTGCGGCAGGTAGAGAGTTCCAGTTATCAATGGCACGGTTTACAAAGGAATATTTACCATAATTTGTTCGCTGTGGTCGGCCCTTAACTTTGACAGGATGATCGCTCCTACCCATGTAAGTGGGCTTTCCCAATCGTTTGCTAAGCTCACCCCATGCTGGTTGATTTGTATACGTGTTGTACATAGCGCAGTGTCTAGATTTCATCCTCCTAGCCTCCAGTGATTCCCACCCAAGTTTCTTTAACATACGGCTCACACTGCTCCTGGGATTAAAGTCACTGAGCACAAATCTAGCGGCCTTTCTTTGTACCATTTCCAAATAGGCTAAAATATATTAATATGAAGATTTCTGTGCGCCAAAAGAAGGTAAGAAAGCAAAATATTTAAAAAAACTATTTTTTTATTTCACTTGTATCAAACCAGAATTAAATTAAATTAAATTAAATTATTAATTGGTTACTTAAATGGATTAATTTACACAAGAATTAAATCGTAATCTTTATCAATGGGTGTTTCCCTAATCCTAAAAATAGTAATAGTAATAATAATAATGTTATAATGTTATTGTCCCTTTTAACTACTCTAGCTCTTAGAGACGCCGGGGTGCCGAAATTTTGCCCCGAAGGGGATCTTTAACGTGCATTTGCGCACCCTCAAATGCCAGCTGAATGCGCCAGGATACAAACCTGCAACCTTGGGCCTAGCATGCGAGAACGTTACCATTGAGCCACGAAGCCTGTCATGAGATTAGTAAATACACTTGGAATTGGATCCATTTCCAGAGCTGAAAACGAAATCTGGACCTCCTGGCTGGTAGCCAACTACGCAAACCAATACATTATGTTGATGATGATTATGTTTTACTCGTCATTTCTCCGTGAGTGGCCCAACGAGGACCAGGGGGACGTGTGGCAGAGAAAGGCGGTGGAGTATAACGATTAGCCGTGTGCACTGTTGGCATTGCAGAGTTGTTCTTTTTAATGCGCTTCTAAACGAGGGCGCGCAAATATTCATTTCGCCACTGAAAGCTCCATGTAATTCACGAAATTACATCAGCTTTTGTTACTTCACATTAAGATAAACTTTGTTTTTAACAGCCCGTTTAATGAGAAATTTCGTGATTACTCCTTTTTTCACTTTAATACAGCTGAGTAGGCCAATCACCACAGTGATGCATTTAGTTCACGTACGTAAGAAATTGAAGAGTATGTTTAAATGTTCGTTGAATTTATGTTGTTGTTGATTGTTTTATGGGCTTTGTGAGATCATGGTCATGTAGCCCAGTGTACTTGGGTGTGTATAGAATTTATCTGATAACCTTTGTCACAGTAATGTCAATACTAGTATGCTTCCGTATACATTTTTGTAGATGTCCTATTGTTAAAATAAATTAAAATGAGTTATTCGAATATCATGCATAAGATGCACTTTTGACGTCAAACCTTTGAAGCTTGTTGTGAAATGAAATGATGTTGATAGGTTAAATCATTCTGCACCAAATTGTAATGGAAAGATGTTAAAAACATCCATTTGTCCTCATCCAATTCAAATTGTCTAAGTTGATTATATAAATCTATGTTTATAAGTTTCCTTTGGAAAAGATAAACCAAATTGAGGATGGGCTATGGAGGACGAAAACATTAGTAAGTTAAACGTCCATTGTATATTTCAGTTTGCGGCTACACTGATGTATGTACGTATGTATCGAAACTAGCCCAATTATGCAAATTAGTTTCATTATAGTATTGACTTAGGTGGCATAATAGTAGACTACATTATGCAACGAGCCTATAATGACAATAATTAAGACACGAGTATGTTTCCATTATAGACGAGTTGCATACGACTGTTTATGTTCGACGATAATTATAACTTTAATATACGTTCAAACATAAATATTCATAAACATCTGTCGACATTTTGTCAGTTGACTTTAGTGATCACAGCGCATGTACTGGGTTCCCACTAGATCAAAGACCTTCCAAAGCTTTCTTCTTCTTCTTCTTCTTCTTGGGAATCGAGTGCGCTTAGCATTTGCTATCCAACAACGAACTCCAAAGCTTTGAAACATTGTTTATCCTGAACTAGCTCAAACAGATAGCGCACATGAACAATGTGGGATAATTTTGTTGTTTTGTTATAACACTCAATAGGCTGTTACAAACGCTTCAAAATTAAAATTTATCATATTTCCAACTGGTTATTCTTCTAATTCGATGCGTATAGAATGTCAATGGAAGGCAAATCAATGGAGTCCCACATAGAACAGTTATGACATCTGGCAGAAAAGTTTCGCGTAAGAAATCCCTTTACTTAACAGAGAACTGGGTTATTGATTTCCGTGGATCTAATGGCATATGTTTGCTGCCTCCATGACGTTCTGGTGTGGTTATATCAACACCAGCATTCACTAAAATTGTCGACGAAATCGTTAGAAAGCAATGCCCTGTGTAGAAATTGGATTTGGTGATATTAAGGAAGAGTGCTATTCCTTTTCCCACAGTCCTCAGTCTATTTATGCAAACATTTAGGACGGTGCACATTTTCCATGTCAGTAATTTATATAGCTAGAAGGTTGGTGGGTTGAAAACTTCTGGACGTAGATTTCTAAATTGCTTGCATACTTCATAGTGTTTTCCTGTTACCGTAAAGGTTCGTGCAGATTTTGTCTTTGTGTTTCGGATTGTAACTACAATGGTTGATAGGATATCTTTTGCATTGTCAGCATTCAAAATCGTGTAATTGATAATGCAAATTTTGAGCTCTGATTGGTGGAGAAACGGTATCATAATGAAAACTTGCACTATAATGACCCTCATTACGTATTCATAGGCATCTATATACTTTAGAAAAATGATATCATATTAAGTCAGTAATTCTGGACGTTCCGGCAGATTTACTCAATTCTTCCTCAATTTTTAATGAAATGTATATATTCCCACGTATGCCATCTGGCATATGAAACCACCTACCTCACACCCTACTTGAGTTATATTAAAACACAATTTTTCCCTGACTTTTTTCACTATTTTTCATTCAATCACCCATATCTCAGGTTGTAGTTGCTATACACCGTGGTTTACGACTTAAAGCGCTCCACGAATCAAGATCGCTCTTTTGCGTTGTTCATCACTCAAATCGGATGTATTTGAGTAAAGTTTCGAAGTAACAATCAAATCAACGTACTGCATGCCTTTTGCGAGAGTTTCTTCCATTCAAGCGACTATATCGCAGATTGTAAATGCTGTACAGCGTGTTCCACTTGAATACACAATATACATGTGGGTTGCCTACCACCTGCAACAGAGCCGCGAGAAGTTCTTGTACGCTATAATTCGTCTATCTCTGGTCCCTGTGCCTTGATATTTTCTGTGCTTTCGATTCAATAACTGTCACGGTGGCTCAGATGCTAGTGTGAGAGACTGCGGAGCCTATGGTTCGGGGTTCGAAACTCAAGCCTGACTCATTTTTAGCCTACTTTTCACATTTTGCAAAAATGAGGAAAAAGTAGACTTATGAGATCGGGCAAATATGTGTCTGTCTGTCTGTCTGTCTGTATGTCTGTCTGTCCTTCTGTCTGTCTGTCTGGCTGTGTGTGTGTGTGTGTGTGTGTGTGTCCCCCTATCAACTCCTAAACAGCTGCAGCAATCGAAACAAAATTTGGTAGGAGTAAAGATCCATACCTGAATATTTCACGGCCATATTGGAAAATGATGTCAGTGCTACCAACTGCTGAAAAATCGCAATTGAAATTTGAGCTCCATGTTGGATATCTTGGAAGCTATGAATAGGAGCTATTTCAAAATTGGCACGCGTATAGATAATAATATTTCAGTTTAATTTCCAGGAGGCCATACATCGCAGTGTTGCCAAAATGAATATAAGCCTGTTGATAGGTCCAAATTTTAAATGCATATAACTTCTACACTGTCAATTGGATTTCAACCAAATTTCGTATGTACAATGTGTACGTAAACAGATATGACTGAACGTATTTTAAGATCCACCAGGGCTGCCAACTGTTAATAAATGCTCTCAATGGATTTGATCCAAATACCAATATATCAGAAAGTATGCAAGTCGACAGCTTTAAACTATGCACACGTATAGTACCTGACATTCTATATTAATTTGGAGTAACTTATATACGTCAGTGCTACCAACATGATTCTAAGCCTGCTGAGAGGTCCAACTTTAAATACATGTAACTTCTATACTATCATTTGGATTTCAACCAAATTTCGTGTGAGCTATTTGTGCCATGACAGATATGGATATGCCGATTCTTAAGAGTAACCAGGGCTGCCAACTGTATAAATACTGTCTCTATTTTTGTTACCCTAATATCAATATATCAGAAAGTATGCAAACCAATAGCTCTAAACTTTGCACACGTATAGTACCTGGCATTCTAGATTAATTTGAAGTAACAAATATACGTCAGTGCTACCAACATGATTCTAAGCCTACTGATAGGTCCAATTTTAAAATGCATGTAACTTCTATACTAACTAATGGATTTCATTCAAAATTGACACAACAATAGATCATATTATTTCAGATTATTTCTGACCAATACATGTATGTCATTGTTGCCAACATGATTTTACGCGCGCTGTTAGATCCAATGTTTAACTGCATGTAACGTCCATGCTATCCATTGGACTTCAGCCAAATTTTGTATTCTGTACCTTAAGAGATGGAACTAAGAATATATTCAGTCACCAGGGCTGCCAACTGTAGTTCTGTATTAGGCTACATTATGCCAGGTATACAGTATTTCGAACTAATTAGAAATTTCGATATTACCAACTTAATTTCGTCATTATTCTAGATAGATCCATATAGATTAATCATTGGCATGAATCTTAAATTTTAAGAAAAGTAGGCTCTTTAGTTCGTCACGGAACTTCTTGTTTTTCTAATTGGCCCATTATCAGGCAAATATCAATGTTCTTACTAAAATTGCTCAACAGTTTGTCTTCTTTTCTTTTACTAACACTGATCAGTTTTATAATAGTTACGTAAAGTATTAGTATACCACGATTTTTCTGGTAGTAACTCTTAATTAAATAAAAAAAATCCGTGTAGTATCAGGGCCACCTTGCCATTATATTTAAAAAAAGAATTACATGGAAGATTTAAAAAATGGCTGTCCAACTCATCCTTGTTACATTTTGAATTATCCCAGAGATAACGAATTAGCGAGCAAGAACACTTCTTGCGGCTCTATTGCAGGTGGTAGGCAACCCACATGCCTGTTGTGTATTTAAGTGAAACACGCTCTACACCATAGGGTTAGGTCTTAAAACACTTATTAAATTAAGATCTCTCTTTCGCGCTATTGATCACTCAAATCTGTTGCGTTTGATGAAGGTTCTGAGGTAACATTCAACTCAACTCAAAACCATTCAACTCAACTCAAACTGTGCACCCTTGCTTCCGCCAGCTGCCACCTCGTAATGCTAGCACTCTGCAACAAACATTACCAGGTGACTGAGGAACGGACGGTGAGAGTAAAGCCAACGTTGCTGGAATATCTACGTACTTCGTAAGAAGAAGTAAAAAGGAAAGCGTGAATGGCGCTAGGTTTAAGTATTGCTTTTTGTGAAAGTTAAGTGGAGGGTGAAAAAAAAAAGGTACTGGGGTGTTGTTAATTTTGGGTCTTAGCTGGAAAATTAAACGCGCTCAGCGTTTAGGCTATGTGAAAATTGGCAATGCTTAACGCGCGAAAGTAGCGAACAACAACATCAACAACAACGAATATTGTCTGGAATAATGCGTTATGAAATCTGTATTATCTAACTATAGATTGTATTCTGGATCTCTACGAGTATCAGTTCATCACGTGTAGATAACAATTATTATTTTAGTGGACAACTCTGAACCAAAGTAGTAACTGAGTAAGGTTATGTATCACACATAATGAACTTTATATTGTTTTAGATCCCTTATTTGGGGGGTAGCAGGATCTAAAACGGAAGAGTTATTGTGTTGATTTAGAAGAAGGTGTCTAAAAGGGGGTAGCTTCCCGTGGTCGGGCAAGCTGACCAGTGTAGAGTGTTGTTTAGTGTTAGGGGGCTCCTATAAATAATGTAGGAGTGTTTTAGGGGATGGAACTCAATGCAAGGGTCACTGTGCTGGGCGTCCAGCTGACTGGTTAGATAATCGACTTGTACGTGTCAGCTATATGGCGCGGGCCGCTCCTAGCAGGCAGGCCGGTACGGGAATACGATGATGCTTGCCTTAGCAAGTATCTGGCTACTATAAGTCACGTCTAATGGTGACGGAGGGTTCAGGAAGGGAGTTAGGGCGTAAAGAAGCGTGTAAACAGTAAAGCAGGTGTAAGGTACTGACCAAGTGTTTATTGGTCAGTAATAATGGATATGTGAGTCCCTTTTAAGGGATGTAGTGATGTTACAATGTGTACAAACTTGTCTATACAAATTGGGAGTAAGGTTACAAAGTTATAGGATTCTGAACACGTTCTGACTCACTCACCTGATGATACCAGCGTAGCCTTCGGCCGTCACACTATAAAACTGATAATTGATTGAGAGCTTGACCTGATTAAGACGCCTTCTTATACTCTTCGGCGCTATGCTGTCAGCATTGTGATGGCATAGCTGCCCTAGTTAATAGTGTGTCGATGTTTGTAGTAGTTGTGCAAGGATTGGGCCAGCTTTCCAGGATTGCGTGCTGTCCTTGCGGCTTTGATAGATGTTGGTCTGGCTTTACAAGGATTGCCAGTTAGGAGATTTAAGTAGATGATGGGGGGATGGTCTCCAAGGGGTGCATACCCCTGGGGTACTGTACAAGCCTCTTTCCCTATTTAGTTCGCGTCCCCGCGAACGGGAACGGAACTTGGGGTTAGGATGTTTATGTTATGGATGTAGTCGATGTGGTTATTTTTGAAGTCCCCTCGTATCTTCTTGTAGATGTCTTCCCCCTCGTCGTCGTCGTCGTCGTGTGGTGATGTGTGTGCATGAGATCAGCTCGTGTCCAGAGGAGGGGTTATGGGATGTACAGATATATATATATAACACTGACATTGACATTGAGAAAAAAAATTGACATTGCCATTGTTGGCATATTGCAAGTTTCACAAAGAAGGAGAAAAAAAACATGGTTTTGATACTTATCCGTTACATTGTTGTGCAGGGAGGAAAAACCCAGCTAGACGAGGAATTGTGCCGTCTAGCTTTATTTTGGGGAAAAAGTGCTCCCTGCTAAGAGAAAGATAGAAGAGAATAGAAAAAATGGGTGTTCCAGGGTATAATTTAAAGGAAATATTCAAAATGCATTTATTGATGTGGGGTAAAACGGAACACCCTGACAAATGGGGAAGTTAGAAGAAAGAAAAATGAAAGATAACAAATCATAGACATTATTTACGTATGATATTAACAAACGAACAAAAAAGTATAGACATCGTGTACATGTGATTTTAACAATGTGAGGTTGCAAAGTATTATATATACGTTAATTTCTAGTGGACTAGTTGCCCGTGGGCGCATAAATTTGTGTTAAACTATAATCTTACATTTATCAATTACAATTACCTTATGGACTAACTTAAGCGCGCTAAATGTCTTATTATTCTAGTCGTTGGTACCTCGCGTGCACGCTACTCGTTTGTTCGTACGCGCCGTCTCACGGCTAATCCTTCACGGCCACTACCTGGTACGGTTTAGTGGTCGTACCGCTTGTAATGTATGTTTACTCTGTGAAGCATTCCCTGTGGGCGAATGCTTTCACACTTGGCCATGAGAGTCGCCGCCACAAGTCGGTTGCGCTTTCATCGCCGTAAGTTGCGTCGCATTTTGACGCTTTATGTGTTTCTGTTTTATGCTGATCTGCCAGCAAGCCTGATACCCCACAGGCACCATTCCTGCTGTGCAGATTTTTGAAGTGTAGCTGTAAAAAAAAATGTGGTGAGTGTGTAGATGGAGATGGATATTAAATATAAATTAGTGCGCACAGGTGTAATACAATAGTAAGAGGCCATTATTAGCATGCTGCTTGTTATATGGCAGCAAAATCATAATCACCCGTGTCATATTCTTGGTGACAATGCCTGAAAAGAAATGGAGAGGTTAATAAAACATTTAAATTGCCTATTTTCCATGCCGCTTCCTGTGGTAGTGTATCCACAGTCTGAAGCTCTTTTGACCTGTGAAAAAATGGCATGGTTAGTATTAATCGGTGTATGGCCGGGCTTACCCTATACGGTGCCGTAATATCCTTTCTTAATGTGTTGTCGGTCTTACCCCGGTAGCGGAATTTTGGATACCGGGTGCCGAAATTTTACCTTAATATATATATATATATAAATTGCCTTAAATGTAGACTTATGCTGTATTATAATGAATTATCACTAGTTATCATGAATTGTCATGAGTTGTCGGACTTATCCTGATGACGGGTTTGTGGGTCATCAGGCGCCGAACGGCTTAATACTATTTACCTTACTTATGGTAAAAAAATGGCTGCTATGACTAAGCCGAATAGATGGCCTTACTCTAATGCCGAAATGTGCTGTGCCATTACCTGGCAACAGCGGTTAATAAATTTGCTTAATCCTAGGTTGCGTGTTAAATGCAACCGTCTTACAGCTAAATTTGGACCAGAACGATCGCCTGAGGCAATTTACTTCCTCAGGACACCACCCGCACGAGTCCTAGAAACACCGGTTGTCTCTAGGGTCGCTGGATTCCGTTCCCTTAATTCTAGATGTCGACGTTTATCAACTAGTATTAACCTAGTCGCAGGCGGCTTACGGTGCCCCTGAGCAAACCGTTTCGCCTGCCGTACCATCCTGCTCGTTGCCATTGTTGTCGATATGTTGTCATAGTTGGGTTTGCCCACTGTAACCCCTGTAGGCAGCTCGTTGCATGTCTATTTAATGCCCTCTGGTTGCCCGATGCGTCGCCATTTAGGTGGGCATTGGACATCGTCCAATGGCATAATATTATCTTCGCCTTCGTCGGCAATCGTAGTCTGCTTTTCGCAGTAATATTCGCCTGTATCGGCCGCAGTAGTATGCTTTTCGCATTAATATTTCATTTCGCCTTTATAGGCCGCAGTAGTATGCTTTTCGCATTAATATTTCATTTCGCCTTTATAGGCCGCAGTAATATTTCACTCCAACGCACAGGAGTCTTGCTTCCCGCTATATAAGCCGTACCTACTTAAATTTAACTAGAAGTCTAGTCATAATGGGGTCGTCTCTAGGGATAGCTCTCGAGTCCGGCGCTGAGTGAGCCATTTCTCCCGCCATTCTCAGAAAGTCTCCCTGCAGGTCTTGGCTTCGACGACCGTGGCACATAGTGGGTGTAACCGTCTCCGACAAGGGGGATAAGCTATATGCACCCCTAGATCTCGATGTTTGCCCGTGCCAGGTCACGAATGCTTTGACCTTACGTGGTTCGTCTGTTCGGTCGGGTCAGTGATTTGTTGAGCCAACTGGGGTAAGGGTCATCATCACCTACCCCAGCTCTGCCCCAGTGTGGTGCCTTTGGCCTTCGGCTTACGCCGCTATCATCCATCAGAGTGTTTCAGATTCCTTTACCTTTAAAAAAATATGGGCGTAACCTTTGTAAATGATGTAAAAATGTAAAATGTAAAATATTTCCAGTGTTATGGGGTTGTAAGGCTTCTAAGTACATAGACTACTTCTGGTCTACTATTGCTACGTCAGCTTTCCAGCGATAATGCTCTTTCTACCTTAATGGAGGTGTTAGTAGGGTCTGTGGCGTCAGGTACCCTGTTATTATGATCTGGGGGTAGTTATTTGTAGAGTGGGCTTAAAGTATGGTAGGAAGAGGTTATGCATCTTTGGGCTCAAATAAATGGTGGCCTTGAGCCGGTAATGCTACTAGGAGTGCTCCTACAATGAGTGGACTGGGGCAGGTAATTCCCGGGATTGCAAAGATATGAAAATTCCATTCAGGTTTGATAGTAATACCCCTGGTAAATGGATGGGATACTCATGCATGTATCTGGATATGAGGCGTCTGCACTCATGTACGGATAGGTGTAGGTTGAAGCATAATACCAATATATTCCTGTCATGCGGGAGTATTTAATTAACAAAAAGTGGTTAATATATATAATTGTGGCCTCATCTCTCATTTGGAGATGCGCATTATGCTTATTTAATGTTTGCCGACCCACCCCTAATACTCAGGTGGTAGCATCGTGATCCAAGGCGTAGTAGGCCTTCTCTTTAGACGCATGAAGTCTATCAACCCCTTGTGTATACTCTGTAATGTAGTGTAGCTGTTTTGGTCGTGTTCATGTGTCTGCGTTGGTTATGTTGGACGTGGGAAGGTTATTGGAAGGGAGTAAGGTGGTACGCTGGTAGCCTGTTCTCCTGTCATCCTCCCTTGGTCCATGTTTGCTTTCTATCCGCGCCTTGGGATAGTAAAGCTTCACGACCTAATCTGGTCTGCCATTTGTAGTGTGAATGTGGCCAGTGGTCGTAGTGCGACTGGCCATGTCCTAATCGCCTGGAATGATTTATTTTGGGAATAGAATCGCGAAAAGAAGTTATTGGGGGGGGAGGTCTTGTTTCCTCAGAGCCCCTGTCTGTGTTCGCTTCTAATTAGTGACCGCGTGTGTGTGTGCCTATGTTCCGCTACACCATGCGGACGGTTGGTCTGTTACAGGCTAAGTTGTAATATGTATCGCGTGTTTGGGCAGGAGGTGCCCGTGGCCTGTCAACGTCTTGTCCATTGCTACATGCTTTTGCAGTGTTAAAAAAATGTATGTTATTATGATTGTTTTGCGTTTTTAATGTCATGGTCAATGCCGGTAAACAATAGTGTCTTGTCACCATCGATATGGCAATGTGACGAAGTCTGCCAGTCAGCAGTTTGTATGTGTAATGTCAGGCTGGGATGTTATGTATGTCATCCGCTGGCATGTGCTTTCCTGCACGTATGCAAGTGTTGTCATTGTTTTAGATTCCTGGCGGACTTAATGTAGCAATTCGTACTATTTGCTAATACTATTGTGTGGTCACTATTCCGTAAGACCTTTGTCTTATGAGATTTCTATGCCTTTGTCTGGGAAATGTATTTTCCATGTCTGGTGTAATTTGAAATTTTATGCCTGGTTTTTGGCGGGAGGAAATGTGGTATTCCCTGGTTGTATGGTTGTATGAGCTAATTTCAGTGTGATTGGAAGCCTGGATGATTGCTTTCCTGGTGTCCGATTTTCACTGGGATTTGAGCCCGTGATCTATGTAATTCTCTGTGTTATATGTCTGCGTTGTGTTTCATGGATTGAGGTGTCCTCATTGTGGTTTTTGCTTATGTTTCTCGTACCAAAAATACCGTTGGCTAGTTAGTTTTTGGTACGAGTGTGGTGTGTGATCATGGGTTCGGACCCGGGGTGCTGTAAAGGCTTGTCACGACGGTATTTGTGCCGTCCATATTATGGCACGTTCCCCGTGTGTGTGCAATGCGCAAATGAAAATACGCATACCTGTGCAGAGTTTGTATGTTTTTGACTTCTCCTCGTAGTGTAATTTGTGGAGTTCTGAGGTGTTTGAATCTGCCGTGAATGAACGCGTCTTTCCTGTCCACTTGAAGCTGGCTTAGTTCGTCTGTATGCGTGAAGGTCAGCCAGTCATGCGTGCCTTATCGCTGACAGTGTAGAATTACAATGTCGTGAGCTCTCATTTGTTTTATGTTCTGTCCATGCTCTTGTTTCCGGCACGCGTATGTGGGAACTTGATTGCTGTCTGTTGTAATTGCGGGCAGGCTCTTCGTAATGCAAAAGAACCTTCTATTAACTACCTTTGTGTTCGCAAGTGTTGTGTTGACTTGTAATGTGGGTCAAGTATATTCCTATCCATTGTTCAAAATGTCGTTATACACGAGTGTCTCCGGGCCGCTAGTCGCGTGTTTGGTGACTATGTGCCAGAGGTGATTTTGTTGTTTTTCATTTATAACCCTCTGTTAGTGGAACTGTCCCAATCTATTTTAGCTTCCTATTTTTCTATTCTAGAACTGGATAGCTACCCGACCTTATGTTCCTGGTATTCAGAAGGTTGCGGGTTTTGAGACCGTCTTTTCTCAGAGTAATTGTTTCTGGCACTATTCAGGTTGTGTCTCCGGGACAGTTTGGTAGTGTTAGGATCGTATCCCGGTGCGGTCAGTGAGGTTCGAAGGCTATTTCTTGTACTATTGTGTGATTTCCAAAAATGTGCAGGGTTTCCCAAAGTCTGGGATTTTCATCCTACGGTGTGTTAGCGTTTTAGCTTGCGTGCTGTTGTGGAAGTGAGAAAAAAGTCATATTACAGGCAGTGTAACGTGTCACGTGTACCTATGTATGCAATATATATAGTTCAACTTGGCCAATTTTTCCTTCATCGGGCCTAATGACTGAGGCAGAGAAGAGAAAAAAATGAGCTATGCCCCGCTCCGTATTAAGAGAGCACTTTGAAAAGGTATGAAAAAATATACTGTATCTCGCCTGCATCCTGCTTTATGGTGATCAAAGCGGGTTGCCCGACGGCGATAGTCTGTCACAATTATGTCGTAAACACTATGAAAAAAAATGCTTAAAAATGGTAAGTAGGTCCTGATCGTACTATCCACCTAGTAGGTGACGTTAGCACTATAGTAATCTAGTTACGTCTCAGGGAAATCTACCACTTTTGGGAAATAGTTTGAGATTCTTAATTCTTGTTACAATAAGGGTTCTCACCCGTCACAAGGGAATCTATCAAACTGTTGGACCGGAACATAGAACACTTAGTCATTTCTACCTGGAAAGACCCGCTTAAGCTCTATGCTGTGTTTTATTGCTTAAGCTGTGTTCGGAATATCTCTTTCCGGCCTTAAGCCGCGTAGCTCACCTGATGGGCTTCTACTTGGCTTTGGATATTAGCACTTTACGTTATCCAAGTTATAATATGGACCCTATGTTCAGTAACCATTGATGGCCTGCGAAAAAAAAATGCTAGGTGCCCAAAATAAAAATCATGAAGGATTTAGAATTATACATCTTTGGTTTAGCCATGTTGTAGTGCATATACGTGGAAAAAAATATGCCGTTTTCGTTAGTGAGTCTGTATGTATGTCCCTACTATAGGTTCAAGTGATATTAGCTTGTTTCTGTGTCCCTGGTGGAAGTCGTTACTCCGGTCCGAGCGTCCTTGCTCGGAAAGGTGAAGGGTTCTGCCCTGCTATGAGATTATAGGCCCCTGAAATCCACTGAGGCGCTTCTTTGCCATTTTTCGGGGGATTTTGTAGCAAAGTAAGCCTGGGCCTACTTCCACCGTAGCGCGTGTCTATAGGTTTGAGTGTGCCTGTTTTCGAGGGCCTAAATGCGCTCTGCGCTACCCTAGTAGAGTTTACGGGGGTGTGTGTGTTTTTGCCTGAGTGGTTTTGTGGGGTAGGTAATAACACCTTTCCTGTACCCCGTGTACCGTGTGTGAGTGCGTGGTCACCATGTGCGTGCGTGTATCGTGCATCCTGAGGGACTGAATGCAACACCCTCTTATGCATTCGCACCTGGGGTACTAATGCCGGTGTTCGCCTTCGTTCTGGCAAACTTGCCCTTTGAACTGGCGGTAAAGGCCGCTTAACTGCCTGTTTCTGCCCTGGCAATGTGGTGGCGTGTAGCCTGACCGCTTTCTGGCCCGTGGCCACGGCAGACTCCTGCCATTGCGTTTGCCTATCCGTGTGGGTGTGTGTAGGCTCAATGTGCTGTAGGGCGGGCTCTACGTCGTCGGCCCATGACGTGGTTACGTCCCGTTGTCTCCCTGTCATTCTATGTGTGTCTGAGGGTCCTGGCTTCAACTCCCTCTCGTCCCTTTGTTCCGAGGGGGTTGTTCTAGGTTCTGCCCCTCGGTTTGGCAAAATTGCCTTCCGATCCGGAGCTGAAGGACGTGTGTTTGTGTAACTTTGTGCTTGTAGTCTATTGGAGCCTAACCTGGCCGTCTTCTGGACTGTGGCCACGGCGAACTCCTTCTCATATGTGGCAGTACATGGCGAGAGGGACATCCTCGCAAATTGCCGAGTTAGCGTATCTACGCTTATGTCCTCTCTCGGCTGGGCTGGTGGCCCTACCAACTGTGTGTGGTCCTGTACGTGTACCGAGTGTGAGTCTCGGTATGAGTCCACGTCTGCACTTGCCCTCGTGGTCCTGACGCTGAATTAGCCATTGCGTGCTTAGTCAGGTCCGTGTGCCTAGTGTACCTATATGCCCTATCGTGATGTTGTAGCGTGGATGTCCACATGTTATGTTCGTATCTCTCGCTTCCGCCCCTTCGTTCGTTTCGCCGACGATCGCGGGTTTCATCACTTATCGGAGCATGTGCTCTTTCTGTCGGTCTAGTTGGGTCTCTATAATCCCGGTAGTGTGTTTGTCTGTAGGCTCTCGCTCGCTCTTCCCTCCTGTGTCTTCCCTTGTCCCCCCTGGTTGTTTGTTTGTCTGTTGTTTGACGTGGCGTCGGGGTGGGTAGCCCCGTTCCTCCCTGTATTGGTGTGGGAGGGACATGTCCCCGGCTTCGCCAGTTCTCTGTTTTGTTAGGCTTCCGGGCCGGTTCCGGGAATTAGTGGCATGTGTGTGTGTGTCCCCGCACTGTATTGGAGGGTGGTCTGTCCGTCTTTCGGCCTGTGGCCATGGTAGACTCCTGCCCTTGTGTTGCGGTACATGCTGAGAGAGACGTTTTCGCAAATTGCTGCGTTAATGCGTCTACAGAGATGTCGTTTGTGTGCTTCTTGAGTTTTTCATCTGACCGCTCCAAATGGATGTTCCTCAGCATGGCCTTTCGTGCGGGCGCATACATCTTTATATATGTGTTGAGAAAAAAAAGTGACTTTGGCTGGGGTTGTTTTGCTAAGAATTTCCCCTGTGTAGGTAGTGTGAAGCAAAAAAAGAACTACTTTCTGTCTGGGGAAAAAAAAATTCACTATTTGCTTGGCTGCGTGCGGTTAGGACCGTTTTTACTACGAGGGCTCGTTGGTTGAGTCCTGTTCTACTGTGCGTAGTACCCGGCCTCCACCATCTGTTTTAGATCCCTTATTTGGGGGTAGCAGGATCTAAAACGGAAGAGTTATTGTGTTGATTTAGAAGAAGGTGTCTAAAAGGGGGTAGCTTCCCGTGGTCGGGCAAGCTGACCAGTGTAGAGTGTTGTTTAGTGTTAGGGGGCTCCTATAAATAATGTAGGAGTGTTTTAGGGGATGGAACTCAATGCAAGGTTCACTGTGCTGGGCGTCCAGCTGACTGGTTAGATAATCGACTTGTACGTGTCAGCTATATGGCGCGGGCCGCTCCTAGCAGGCAGGCCGGTACGGGAATACGATGATGCTTGCCTTAGCAAGTATCTGGCTATTATAAGTCACGTCTAATGGTGACGGAGGGTTCAGGAAGGGAGTTAGGGCGTAAAGAAGCGTGTAAACAGTAAAGCAGGTGTAAGGTACTGACCAAGTGTTTATTGGTCAGTAATAATGGATATGTGAGTCCCTTTTAAGGGATGTAGTGATGTTACAATGTGTACAAACTTGTCTATACAAATTGGGAGTAAGGTTACAAAGTTATAGGATTCTGAACACGTTCTGACTCACTCACCTGATGATACCAGCGTAGCCTTCGGCCGTCACACTATAAAACTGATAATTGATTGAGAGCTCGACCTGATTAAGACGCCTTCTTATACTCTTCGGCGCTATGCTGTCAGCATTGTGATGGCATAGCTGCCCTAGTTAATAGTGTGTCGATGTTTGTAGTAGTTGTGCAAGGATTGGGCCAGCTTTCCAGGATTGCAAGCTGTCCTTGCGGCTTTGATAGATGTTGGTCTGGCTTTACAAGGATTGCCAGTTAGGAGATTTAAGTAGATGATGGGGGGATGGTCTCCAAGGGGTGCATACCCCTGGGGTACTGTACAATATCGTCGAATCCCAATATCGAATGATGCTGCCGAGCAGCATGGGTTGTCTAGTTAGCCTACTTTCGGTTTTTGCAACAACAAAAATATGAAAGTACACATATGAGATCTACACCGGGCCAAAAATTGTGTGTCTGTGTGTGTGTGTGTTTGTCTGCCTCCTCCCCCTTATCAATTCAAACACGACAAAACCTAATTGAACGAAATTTTGTACAGAGGTAGCACTAGCAAAGGGCACCTAAGTGTCATGTTTTATATTGCCGCTATCTTTACCAAATCTTGATGGCGGCCACTAAAATGATCACAACTTTTAATTAAAAACGGCCAAACTAATCATTGAATCTGTACCAAATTTGGTAAAATTGTACCTTGATACGGGATGCGTTCTGTGCCCAAACTACAAGGTACCAGGTACAAGGTAACTACAAGCTGTACCATTTAAATATGGCGGCTGTTTGAATTATGCAAGCATTATAGTCCGTAAATTACGGCCCACAAATTCCGATTATCGAGCCGAGAGGGGTTTGAGCTATCCTAATGGACGTGAACTGTTGTTTATTATAATTTTATATTATAATATTATACTTTATCAGTGACTTAAGAGAGCTGAGCCACCTCTGTCACATGACAAGATGGCAGCTGATCTCTTGTGCCTGTCCTATATTTCAGTAGTTTGAGTATCATGCATGCGATATAGCCTACTGATAGAAATAATATAAACTTTGCATGAAATGATTAATAATGAAGATATACAGCAGTGATTAAATCGATTATTTCAATACCTTGCCAACACGTTGTATCTAAGTCAGTTAATAACACTAAAATGTTGTGGACATGTTTGGCTCTGTGCAGTCTATCACGCGGTCGGCTGGGGTTTGAAACCTACTAATGTTTGCTTTATTTTCTGTACTTGAATTCTTTTACAAATGATGTGGACGAGCTCCCACCACAGATACTAAATAAAATGCTATTTACCTCTAATGGGAGGCTAATGTATACACTGGTTTATTAATAACTAGCAGAAGTACCCGTTCTTCGAAGGTGTTCGTTGTTAACACCAGACATTATCAATTGAGTTACTGTTGCAATGGTTAGCGGTTTGTCATTCCTCCATAAATGTATCAGAACGAAGTTAGTTTTCTGGGAATATCACACACACTGTTAATTTAAGGGCCTTAAAATGTGTTTTTCGGAGATCCTTTATAGACTCCCGAATTTTGTGTCTCACATTGAGAAGTGCAACATATGCGTTGGTCGTTCTTCTAGGATAATTTTTAAATTTCGCCTATTTTAGCATGTATTTTGAGAAGTTTTTCCCTATATCCACCCTTCTACTGTATGAAAAGTACGGTGAAGAGTTTTATAAATGATTGGTGTATTGACTCTCATGGTTACCATACCTAATTTTACGATGCACCAAGCATCCGAACATGAGTTATAGGCGTACATAAAGATACACAGAAAGACAGACAGACTAATCTATTGTCTACAACATATCACCCAGAAATCCAAATATGGGTATATCTACCACACAGTGTCAAACAAAATCATCCTTACGATGAACCCGTATGTCGACAAAAAAAAAAGTTAAAAAGTGCTCTCAAACTAAATTCACCTAATGTGTACTTCCTGACGAGAAATAGAATAGAAAGCCTTGAAGACGAAATGCAATACACGTCTCATAAAACCTGACCCTCTACGTTGTGTTAGGTCCCCATACACAGGAAGACCTCTTTCATAAATTATGAAGGCTTGTGGTGCATGAAAATTCAGGTTCTTTAGCCTCAAATGGCCCAAATTCCTAAAAGCCGCAAAAAATGCTGATTCAATTCAGGAATTTATGAAAATAATGTTGCTGTTTGGAGATATAATAGACCTTCTGTACTATATGTCACACGTGAAAATTGCATGAAAAAATTCTAGGTTACCCCTTGACCCCCTTAATTGCATTGATGAATTATACAGTCTACGTTGGTTCCGTGATAACCTTATAGCCATTTGCAAACTTTGACAGAAATGTAATAAATGGAGTGACATTGCTTCTTACAGAAATACATGGAAAGTTGGATGCCACCCCTTGAGATAATGTTGTCATGGTTACCGATTTGCATTCCTTCATTAGTTTGTTAAATTAAATTTAATTAGTTTTCTGGGAATATTTCAGAAACTGTTGGTTTTAGAGCCTTATAATATAGCTTTCGAGGACCCTTTAGGGGCCCCGAGTTTTGTTTCTGTCACCGAGGGGGTTTGTCTCGTCTTTGTACGCCATAATATAATACTACTAATTATAATATAATATAGGGATAGGAATATAATAGACCTGCCGTACCACACCCGCAGGTGTAAATCGCGTGGAAAATTCTAGAGTATCCCCTGACACCCTTAAGCGCATTATACGTATTGATGCATTTTACAGCTTAATTTGGTTCCGTGATAACCTTCTTGCCGTTTGCAAACTTTCACACTAATGTAATTAATGGAATTGCATTGCGTCTTACAGCAATAGATGGAGCTCTGAGAATCTGTTGTCATGGTTACCGGCTTGCATTTATTCATTAGTTTATTAAATGAAACTGGTTTTCTGGGACTATCTCAAGAATGGTTGGTTTTAGGGCCTTAACGAGTTTTGTCTCTCACATTGAGGGGCTGAAAATGAGCTTTGTCTCGTCCTTCTACGCCTATTTCAGCATGTATTTTAAGGGGGTAGGCCCCCGTTTATGAGAGGTACGGAGAAGAGTTACATTAATGATTAGTGTCGTGCCTCCAATGGATATCTGTACCAAATTTCACGTTGATACACCCAGCCGTTCTCGAGTTATAAGGGAACAAAGTTGTCCACAGACAAACAAACAAACAAACAGACAAACAGACAAAAATCATTTTCGCGCGCATCCATCATAAAACAGTCTGAAACGCGTAAATAACTCAAATTTCCGTAGAAATTCCGAAAAAAAACAGACAAACTTTAATTTTTATATACTGTATGCAGAGATATACTGCACGGCTCGGTGATGACCGTGTTTTATTGCACAAATTTAGGTTTTACTCGCTAACCGTTGGAGATACACGAAATGCGATAAGGACCTTTTGGATAGAAAATTAAATGCTAAAGCTCGTGTATGTCATCAAAAGTTTGCTATTTCTTAACATTCTCTTTTTATTTGAAATGGAAATATGACATTTTGAAACCAAAGGGTGTAGTGACGTCACAAATGTGGGTTTTAGTCGCTAACCGTTGGTGATACACGAAAAGTGATAAGGACCCCTCGGATAGGAAATTAAATTTTAAAGCTCGTGTGTGCCATCAAAAGTTTGCTATTTCTTTGCGTTCTCTTTTTATTTGAAATGGATGTATGAAATTTTGAAACCAACGGGTGTAGTGACGTCAATAAAATGGTCGCTATTTTCAAAAGTGCAAAATATCGAAATCAAAAGTATCCTATATTTAAACATGGTAAATCAGCTACATCCATGCAAAATTTCATTTAAATCGGACCAGTGATTCTTGCGTCATTGAGTAACACACAGACAGACAGACAGACACACACACATTTTTATATATTAGATTGACCACAGCTCCAGCATCGCACATAAACATAAGATAAAAGAAAATGGAGAATTGAAAAGCAAGATACTTGTTTTCACCCACAGCCTTCTCAATATCTCTGTACGGTGCTGTCCTCTTGCGGGTTACGTGGGTAATTGTTCCAATCATTCCGCTTTATAAATCCCTGGCCTCCTGAGGTAATGCAATTATGTGATAGTTCAAATTCTAGTCATGAACGCGCTCCGATTTCCTTTAGACACTGCCAGCTGGATCGCATCCCTCCTTGTTGCTTTAAATTGTCTGCCCAGTCAACACTTAGAGGCATACGAGATATAGATTGTTAAAGGGGAAGATAACTGAAACGAGGGATTCTTAAGTTTGGAGGCGTAATATCGAGCTTAACGGACGTAAAAGCATTACAATTAGTTTGTAGTTTGGTTATTCAATCATCATAAAGTATATAATATTGATGTATACACATACTTACGAGCTAATTACTATCAATAAATAGAAAACAAAAAATACATGGTGGCGGAGGTGATTGTTTTAGGGGCCAAATGTCTACCTTGTTTGCCCGTAATGATACGGATGATAATGAAAATACAACTGACATATTTAATTACATACTAGAAGAGATGACAAGAAAAGAATAAGGGAAATAAACGACAGGGAAAATAAATGGCTTTAGCCCCCAAATAATGAGATTTTGTTGATTCTAGTCTACTCCTTGATAAGGACCAAACATTTAGGAGAAAGTAGGCTATTTGTTCTTTGTTGAACATCTTGTTTTAATTTAATACAATTTCAGTCACCAGAGAAACACAGGTTATCAGTCAAATCCAACAAACACCCAAATATATGAGAGTGATAATAAAGGATGCTCCAATTCCACTAAAATGGATTAACAAGAACAGAAAAGCCTGACAGGAAATGATATTGTCCCGCTCGATTTCTTTTTCACAGTCAGTTACCCCCTCTGTGTAGGGGTTACAGAATATTATGTATTCATCTTTACCCCTTATTATTCCCATTTCTGTGGCATGGGTTGGGGGGTGAAATTACATGATGATATATGAGGAAAATCTTATTAACGCCAATCTCAATAAAATGAAAGATAGAATTCATGAGAATGAATGAAACTCGGCAATAAATTGGAAGAAAGCAGCCATTGCCTATTAGAAGGTACTACCTCAGCATTTACTTGGAGTTGAATATGTCATACGATTGAAAAGTATTTCGAAAACGATCTATGGTGTGGTTTAAACCCACTAGTTTCTCAAGACCTCATTTAATAATAATAAATGTTATTGATTTTACCTCCCTTTTATCTACCGAGGGCTTTTGAGACGCCGTGGTGTCAGAATTTTGCACCGAAGGGGATCTTTGACATGCCAGTAAATTTATTAACACGGGTCCCTCGCATTTGCGCACCATCAAATGCCAACTGACTGCGCCAGGATTCAGTCCTGCATCCATGAGCACAACAGGCGATAATGTTACCGCTGAGCCACGCGGACAGTCGGAGACAGAGAGAAAAGATGTGTCACTGAACTATTATTGGGAAAATAACTCCATTCTAAAATTATTGCGTGGGATTGGTTTCTTTGAATGTTAAATTTCATTTTGGCCTTCCATTTGGAAGTAATGGGTTATAAAATTCAACGCGTTGTTGATTTATTCATGTATCCTTTCGTCACGTTTAATACAATAACATTAGTCTGCTGATTTTCACTTCGGCGTTACAAATTGTTGTTCTGGTATTTGATTTTCTACTGTCACAACCACTGGAGAAATGTCGTTCTTCTTATTGCTTGTATGTATATGTTCATGGCAGTAAATGCTTTTACGATGGAAATAGAGCACCCGGAAGGAAACAGCAATATAACAGTTCCGTATGTGCAGTGAGAAGGAAACGAACTTTTATCGAAGACGTAGTGCTGGCTGCGAGTTCAAGACAGTTTACTTATTTATCTAACTGCTGAGAGATACTGGATATAGGTCAAGTGAGGAGACGTTACCACGAAAGCACTGATGTACCCCGTCATATTAAATTCAGTTACTTTGGAATGTATCTGCTGGCCAAGTGGCTTATCTGGTGAAATTGCACTCATACAGCACAGCACAAGGAGGCCATCAATAGTACCTCCGCATCCACATTGATGAGAGAATACCGAATAGTTCATCAAAGACGTTCCAGTATGGTCTAGCTAGACGACTACGGTACTGTAACGCATCACCTTCTATTTCAAATCGCTTTATTCTTGTCTTCACATAATTGTGTAAATTAAATTGTTTTCCTCAATCTTTAATCAGAAGTCCACATCGTGGTGTAGCGGCTATTGACTATAACCCTGAGGTTCGGGTTCAATTTCCGCAATTTCCGGCTCTGGCAAGAAATGTAATTCTGGTCTGAGAGCTGAAACGAGGTACACTCAGTCCCATGAAGCAGAATTGAGAAGAGGTGGGTTCGATTCTCACCTGAGCCATCCTGGAAGTGATATACCGTGCTTTCCCACTTGTACTCCAAACAAACACAGGGATGGTTTCTAACTTAAGGCCTAAGGGCAGATGACCCTGATGGTCCGCCCCTTAAAACTCCGATAACTAACTAATTTACGACCATGGCTGACGTCTGCTTAATCCTCACATGAATTAACAAGAAGTTCCGTGACGAACTAAAGAGCCTACTTTTCCTAAAATTTAAGATTCATGCCAATGATTAATCTATATGGATCTACCTAGAATAATGACGAAATTAAGTTGGTAATATCGAAATTTCTAATTAGTTCGAAATACTGTATACCTGGCATAATGTAGCCTAATAGAGAACTACAGTTGGCAGCCCTGGTGACTGAATATATTCTTAGTTCCATCTCTTAAGGTACAGAATACAAAATTTGGTTGAAGTCCAATGGATAGCATGGACGTTACATGCAGTTAAACATTGGATCTAACAGCGCGCGTAAAATCATGTTGGCAACAATTGGTCAGAAATAATTTGAAATAATATGATCTATTGTTGTGTCAATTTTGAATGAAATCCATTAGTTATTATAGAAATTACATGCATTTTAAAATTGGACCTATCAGCAGGCTTAGAATCATGTTTGCAGCACTGACGTGTATTAGTTACTCCAAATTAATCTAGAATGCCAGGTATTATACGTGTGCAATGTTTAGAGCTATTGGATTGCATACTTTCTGATATATTGATATTAGGGTAACAAAAATAAAGACAGTATTTATTAACAGTTGGCAGCCCTGGTTACTCTTAAGAATCGGCATAGTCATATCTGTTATGGTACACATAGCACACACGAAATTTGGTTGAAATCCAAATGATAGTATAGAAGTTACATGTATTTAAAGTTGGACCTCTCAGCAGGCTTAGAATCATGTTGGTAGCACTGACGTATATAAGTTACTCCAAATTACTATAGAATGTCAGGTACTATACGTGTGCATAGTTTAAAGCTGTCGGCTTGCCTACTTTCTGATATATGGGTATTTGGATCAAAATAATTGAGAGCATTTATTAACAGTTGGCAGCCCTGGTGGCTCTTAAGAATACGCTCAGTCATATCTGTTTATGTACACATAGCGCATACGAAATTTGGTTGAAATCCAATTGATAGTGTAGAAGTTATAAGAATTTAAAATTTGGATCTATCAGCAGGCTTATAATCATTTTGGCAACACTGCCATGTATGGCCTCCTGGAAATTAAACTCCAATATCATTTTTTTAGCGTATGGCTTTCACTGCCGGGAGTGTCCGAGGACATGTTCGGCTCGCCAGGTTTGTAGCTGCTTCGAGGCGGACACCCATTGGGTGAGCTACACGTACCATCGCGTGTGGAGTGTTGTATGGGGAGGAAAGTTTGATTGCAAGGACTGGGAGTTGGAAGGTAGCGGCTGTGGCCTATAGTTAGGGACCAACCCCGGCATTTGACTGGAAGGAAGATGGGAAACCACAGAAGACCATCTTCAAGGTTGCCGGCGGGGGGATTCGAAGCGCCTTGCCTCCCGGATGTGAGCAACTGCCATCAGTCATGCGCAACGACCACGGCTAACTCACCCGGTTCCAATATCATTATCTATACGCGTGCCAATTTTGAAATAGCTCCCATTCATACCTTCCAAGATATCCAACATGGAGCTCAAATTTCATTTACGATTTTTCAGCAGTTGGTAGCACTTTCAAATATGGTCGTGAGATATTCAGGTATAGATCTTTACTCCTGCCAAATTTTGTTTCGATTGCTGCAGCCGTTTAGGAGTTGATAGGGGGGGGGACACACACAGCCAGACAAACAGACAGACAGAGGGACAGACAGACAGACAGACAGAAGGACAGACAGACAGACAGAAGGACAGACAGACAGACACACATTTGCCCGATCTCATAAGTCTACTTTTTCCTCATTTTTGCAAAATGTGAAAAGTAGGCTAAAAATACACATACTTTTACAGCCACCAAAATAACACACGTTATCGGACAAATGCTACATACATAAACACACCCAAATACGAGGGGCTAAATGACCACGATTTCCAAGCCCCTCAACAACAACTTTCATATCAGAAAATAAAGAACCTAATTTTTTCTCAACATTGTCAATTATATGTTTTATTTTCATGTATAACTTATTACTGTCACGGGGCCGTGAGAAAAGTTTGAATATTTCCCGATTTTGAATTTAAAAATTTCGGATTCCACAATGTTTGACTATAGTACTTTTATATTTTATCAGGTTAGATATGAATATCATTCAGGTTTATGCACCTACGTCAGATGCAGATGATGACGTCTGGAAGCATTTACGAGGAAATAAAATCTATCTTGAATTTGACTAAGGCTCACGAGGTCAACATCATAATGGGAGACTTCAAGGCTATAATAGGTCAAGGGAGAGTAGATAGATTTGTAGGACCGTTCGGTCTGGGACTTCGAAACGAAAGAGGAGACAGATTGGTACAATTCTGCCAAGAGGAGGAATTTGTTGTCATGAACACCTTCTTCAAATTACCACCTCGGAGGCTCTATACGATGATGCTCAACATATTGCCCGTAATCAAATTGATTATATTTTGGTGAACAGACGGTTCAAGAATAGTATTCTGACAGTAAAAACCTATCCAGGAGCAGACGTCTCATCGGACCATAATCCTCTGGTTGGAAAGTCGAATGTCAGGTTACGTCAAGATTGACGTGACTGTGCAAACGCAGGATGCTATTCGAGAGTCTTTCCAACAAGAACTGATTTCAGGACTCGGAAACATAGAGGACTGTGCTGACGATAATGTTCGATGGAATCAGGTAAAGACGGTGTTTACTTCAGTGGGACAGAAACATCTGAAGGTTGATAAAAAGAAGCAACACAAAACCTGGATGACAACGGACGTTCTTGAGCTAATGGATAAAAGACGAGAATGCAAAGGAAAAGATCAACAGAGATACGATACTCTACAGAGCTTGATTCGAACTGAGATCCGAAAATCCAAGGAGAAATGGTTGGTGAGCAAGTGCTGCGAAATCGAAGAGCTTCAGGATAAACACGACACATTCCACCTGCACAAAAAGATCAAAGAACTGATTGGAAGACAGCCTAGCCGAAGCATCGGGGTGTTAATGGACGATGAAAGTAACTTGGTTGCCACGACATGCGACAAGATCAAGTTATGGGAACGGTATGTGCACAAGCTCTTCGATGATGACCGAGTTTCTGATCACGGCATTGAAGAGACGGAGAGAGGAGGTGATGGAGGCTATTTGTGAGATGAAGTCTGGCAAAGCTCCTGGATCAGACGATGTTCATACTTAGATACTAAAGGTTCTGGGCAATGAAAACATTAATATTCTCACATCCCTCTTCAATAAGATCTACCAGACAGGCCTGATCCCTGAAGACTGGCTCAAGTCTACTTTCATTCCACTACCAAAGAAGCCTAATGCAAGGCACTGTGAAGAACATCGAATGATTAGCTTGATGAGTCACGTCCTCAAGCTGTTTCTGAAAATAATCCATGGAAGAATCTTCAGAAAGTGCGAAGAAGTTATGTCGGACACACAATTCGGATTCCGGAGTGGATTTGGCACCAGGGATGCCTTGTTCTCGATACATGTCCTTGTACAGCGCTGCCAGGATATGAACGAGGACGTATTTTTGTGCTTCATTGATTATGAGAAGGCATTCGATCGAATGCTAGAACTCCTTCAACGAGTCGGAATTGACAATAGTGACGTACGAATCATTGCCAATCTCTACTGGAATCAATGAACGAACATTAGGGTGGATAATATGTTGTCCGAAGAAGTAAAAATTCGACGTGGTGTTCGACAAGGCTGTGTGCTGTCTCCAATGCTTTTCAACTTATATTCGGAGGCAATCATGTAGGAAGCCTTGGATGGGTTTCATCAAGGCACTGTCATCAACGGCACACTAATAAATAATTTCCGATAAGCAGATGACAATGTCCTCATCGCCGGAAGCTTTGACGATCTCCAAGCATTGATGAATTGCGTGAACACAGCTAGCAATGATTATGGCTTAAGGATGAACATTCGCAAAACAAAATTCATGGTTGTCAGCAAAGAAGTAATTGATACCACATTATCAGTTACTGATAAAGCCATCGAACGAGTTCATTCGTATAAATATCTAGGGTGCTACCTGAACGACAAAAGGGAATGCAACCATGAAATCAAAGCTCGCATTGAGCAAGCCCGGGATGTTTTAGGTAGATTTCATTAGAAAGCTAACTATTGCAATGGGTCCCATGTTTCGACTTCCAGAAAATTTCGACATATCTTCGCGTTTCACATCCCCCAGACCCCAAAACCACCGTCAGTTCAAAAGTTTATATATAATTTATGTATGTATATATATATATCAGTTTCTTATGGACACGATAACTGCCGTAATTTTGCACCAATCACTTTGAATTTTTTACCGAATATGTATACCAATAAAATCTCGGTCGAGTTCGTTACTGGGCTAAATCGGTCGAAGGGGGTGGAAATAGGGGTCTTTTTTTCGAAAAAGTGAAATATTGCTATAACTCTCTTAATATGTGAAATATCGAATCCGTTCAACGTTCATACTATGTGTCGGATAAAGCGCAAAAAATTATGTTTGAAGAGTTCTTTTATAGCACCAACCATTGACCAAAGGGGTGGGAAAAAGTGGGTTTTTCGGGAAACATTAATCATATCTCTGTTAATATGCACAATATCAAAACCGTACAAAATGGACAATATTCCCCTAATAATTACCTAAAACTTCTGTCTGAAAGAATTTTTGATATGACCCACCATTACGCCAAGGGACGAGAAAAATGATTTCAGAATTATAAGAAAATGCCAAGAGCTATCAGTGGTTGTCATCGCAACACTACTAAATTGATGAGGCATGAGCCATCAGACGTTGCCATGACAACGCACTTGCACGAGATCAGATTCAGTATTTCCATCTGACTAAGTGGTTGGTTGGTTGGTTGGTTGGTTGGTTCTTAAGTTTAGGGGCTGCGACAACGCGGTCATGTAGCCCCGTGTACTTTGGGTGTGTGTAGAATCTGTCTAATAACCGGTGTTAATTGTGATGACTGTATTAGTGTGTGTTATCTGTTTGTTAATTTAAGTACTGCAACTAACAATTTTTCAGATAGTTCCTACTTTTGCCGCCAAGCACCACTGTCAACGACTACGAGGCCAAGTTCAGAACTGAGCTACTAGACGCCGCCGCAGTCGGCTCTTGGCAACGAACATAGAAACCTAAGAGCGTTGTATACATTCTTAACCTATCCAATTTAGCTTCACACAGGTGCAATTAGTGGAAGGATCTTTAACATGCCATAAATCTATGACATGGGACCGCCGGCTTTACTTCCCCTCCGAAGGAAGGCATACTGAGGGATTTTTAACGCTCTTAAAAAATCCGACGGCTTCGGCCGGGTTTGAACCCGTTATCTTGGGCATAGAAGCTCAGCATGCTACCGACTACGCCACCGAAGCCGCCTGACAAAGTGGGAAGCGGCTTCGGTGACGTAACTGGTAGCATGCTGAATTTCTATGCCCAATGTCGCGATTTTAAAGCCGGCCGAAGTCGTCGGATTTTCTAAGAGCGCTAGAATCCCTCAGTATACTTTCCTTTGGAGGGGAAGTTCCAACGTTCGTTGCGAGTTGCTGGTTGGGTGGCATCTAGTAGCCAAGTTCACAGCTAGGTGTCGTTGACGGTAGTACCTGGTAGCAACATTAGGAACTACTGCTTGAAATTGACCGTCTGCAGTCCTCACCTGAATTAAGTCTAATACAGCCATTACAATTCACACCGAGTATCAGACAGATTCGACACTCACCCAAAGTACACGGGGTTAGATGACCGCGTTGTCGCAGCCCCTAAACTGAGGAACCAACCAGAGGTAGATTTCATTAGAAAGCTAACTATTGCAATGTGTACCATGTTTCGACTTCCGGAAAATTTCGACATATCTTCGCGTTTCACATCCCCCAGACCCCAAAACCACCGTCAGTTCAAAAGTTATATATAATTTATGTATGTATATTGAACCCGCTGAGCTAAGGTCCATGTGATATTTTTCATGACAGCACATTTATGATGGGATGTAGTACCTTTGAACACACCCAGAAACCTACGAGTAGCTGAGAGCTCATACTATACTCTTTGAAGTAGCGGAGAATCGCACTTTTGACTGTGGTGAAGTCTGCTAATTATTTATCTGAGGTCTTAATAATCAATTTTAACTTTCCACGAGACTCAGAATATTCCATTTCGTCATTCTATATTATTAAAACATTTTGGAGAATGTTTTTTCACTTTAAGGTAAGGTAACATCATTGCAGATACGCAAACAGGAATGTAAGTAGTCGCTCAACGACTTAGTTTTGACGACCTACTTCCACGAGGAACGCAGTTCCTGGCACTACGTCTGGAGAATCCGCCCTGTGTAGGCGTGTAATTATATCCGTCGCATCAGACGTGGCAAATATCCGCTTTTCAGCGAGGAATTACTATCGGGTGCCATCGAGCACGAATACACAAGGAATCACTGTTGTTCATGCACAGTGACCAACAAATCATATAGTGAATTATTTGGCAAGTAAAGTGAAAATCTACGACATTTCTGTAGCACCACATTTTTATATCCACGTGTTTGTGGAGGGCCAAGAGCCTGGTGGAAAAATATACAGGTAAATGTGTCATTATTACTTTGAACGAGTGCGATTATTACAGTACAATATATCTGAATTGCCACAGTGAATTTATTTATTATAAAACGACGCCCATTTCACGGATGCCACGTGATAAAAAAAAGTAGCGTCTATACACGTGTTGAACCGGAGAACAGTGCATAGCCATTTATCGTTTGCATCTGCGAAGTGTAAAGGCCGTATCACCAATTGTATTTAAAGCCTGTGATAATTACGACGAACATTGTGACTTACAAGTGAAAATAATGAACCACTACATGTCTCATACTACCGCCCACGTGGTCAACTTTTTCTACACCATGTTCGAGGCTGAGACCATGTGCTAATACCATTATGGTATGAGGGAGATATCTCGGATGGGACCAGCATGATTGTGGAACTTCCAGAACATCGAACGAGGAGGAAGGAACCAAGGATGCCATTCGTAGGCATGTCCAGTCCATTCACGAGGTCAACTACAGGGACAGATCGAACCCTGGTCTTTGGGAGAGTCCAGATGGAAGTTCTGATGAGGACGATGCCAACCCTGAAAGCCAGAGGTGCTTTTATTCAACCCTTGTCGTTGGACAGAGAGCTAAGTGTGGGCTCCTTCAGATCGTGAGTTTTGTACACCCCTTCCTTGTTCTAGTTTCTGGTGGTATAGTTAGTTTAGTGTAGTTTGTGAACCAACCGAACTTAGTGACAGCCATTTCTTAGGTAGGGAATGTAATTAGTCGAATTAGATGTCATTTATTGCAGTGATAGTGAGTCACCCTTGGGTCAGACATTTTGGTCAACCCTGGTGCAGCTTGATGAACGTCGTAGAACGTCAATTTCTATCTATTGCTAAACGTGACTGTAGTCATTTTGAGGCTACTTTGTTCAACCCTATCTGGGGTGATTTTCAAGTCTTTGCAGACTTTAGTTATGGCAATCTGATGCCATAGTTATGTTTCTTTAACTGCATTTTTTGCAGCCAGTCTATGTTACACCCCTGACTTCGTGAGTAGTCGTATCATTTGGGTAATCGACTGTAATTACCAGTTTTGTAACTGCATTATATTTCATTTGAGATGAGCTCAGATGCCATCTAGGTCAGGTGTGGACCTTTTGAGTAAAAGGGAAGTTTCGTTGTTGTCTAGCATCGAACTCAGTTCCCAACGTATCATTAAGCAGATCCAGCAGTGTGGAATTTGCGCTACAATTATTATTTTGTTAGTGTCATATGTGATGACACGTATTTATTTGATGTTTATACAAGCAACTACTGAAGAGTATTATATCTTCGAGAGCAGAGAGCTCCAGCAATGTGTGACATTGCTACCTTTTAAACGTCTTTGATGTGAAAGACAGAATTATATGATTGTATTCAGATTTATAGCGTGCTTTTTATGCACATATTCTTCGAGGTTTATAACCTACGGTAAAGGTATTATTATGAGGCCAGTTGAACAGTTTTTTATCTTGCTTAAATCGCCGGCCTTGATAGATAGTGTGTTGTGTCATTCAGCGCAGGAATCTTGTAGCCTGCGGCGACACGAACATGTTTGTGACCGAGCGCTCGCTTCTGTGTGAGACAGACTGAGATTGACATAGGACAGAATGCTTTCAGCATTCACTTTTCCTTTCATTGCAATTATAGCTTATGGAACCCAGTGTCTATTCTTGTATCTGATCACATGTTTTATAGATTGTCATTTGTTAGTTAAACGCTGTTGCGTGTACCGTTGTTTGATGAGTACAGTTATGTCAGGTTTTCTATAGTACGTTGTAGGCTACCCCGTTAGGGAGGTATTTCATGTATGAAGGTATTTGTGTGTACCTTGTCCGGGATTGTTCCCGTGGACCAGATATTTTATGGAGGGTTACTGTTGTGTCCAGGCCCGTCCCAGAGTTATTGAACGCGAGTTCTGCGCCGCTGGTAACATGTGTTATTGTGTGTCCGAGTTGTTATTGCTCGTTGATTGTATTCCGACTTTTGAGTCGAGGCTTTTTTTGGCAGAGATGATCTCAGTGGGAGACGCTCCATGCCCAGGCTTGTCAGTATTATTCGCCATAAACCAACGATAACCTAAACCGACATCTTAATAATAAAACGCATAATTTTGATTAAAAAAAGCTAACTAACGAATTCTTTCTATTTAACCTTGTTCATTTGCATTTGGAACCTGCTGGCATAGCCGTGCTAATGAAGGTATTTCCTGGAGGAAATGACTTTAGAACAGCTGACACTTTTTTGTTGCGACTGAAGCTTGCTCGGACCTTGAGTTCGTAGCTAGTGGAGCGCAGGCCATATGATGTTAGACGTAGTCTTTACTACGCAGTCGTCACCGTAACCACACACATTAGATGACTATGGCTTACAAACAGTAAACCAAGGTGCAGGCAGGCATTTGAATGAAACTGTTGTCTCTTATTATTTATTTATGATGTAAAAATATATGAATCCTCTATGTTACCCTTTTGTGTGCTGTTAGCACTTAGTTCCTAAGAATACTTAGATGTTTTTTTATATATGGCTGATCACTTAGCTTTGAATGTAATTGTTTGATATTACGGACGTCACCGCCGTAAATTTTGTTATTAATTGATAGGACTTAGCTAGATGAATTAACGTTAAATGTAAATGTGGAGATGGTATCATCCTAACTTAGATTTGTTTTGCTACTCTGTTAAATGTAAATTCCGATATTAGCTTGATCTTGTAACTTGACCTAGGGACTTGCGTCGTACCATTTTCCTAGTGTTGCTGTTGTTGCTTTATTATTGTGAGACAGATCTTTCGCGAGGGTTTACTGTAACTTCTCAGGTAGGGCCCTGCTCTTTATTTTTGATTATTTATTATCTTGCGGATTAGCCGATAGAAACCCTCCGAACTAGGCCAGGGGTTTGTGAATTTTAACAATAAATTTTCACGGTGTTTTACATAAGTCTGGATGTTTCTTTTCTCAGTCTAGTTTTTAAGGTGAACCTTTCCTTAGGCAGTCTATGACCTTCGTCACCATGTACCACGATCCCTGTGGACTACAGTTTCTCATGCCGCTTTGGCCTATAAGGAAGTTCACCTGATCCTCCCGGCAGTTAGGTCCGACGGATGAGATGTTAGGGAAGTCATTGCGGTTGTTGGCTATCCCCTCAGCTCCTGTGACGGGCATAATATGTATATATATATATCAGTTTATTGTGGACACGATAACTGCCGTCATTTTGCACCAATCACTTTGAATTTTTTACCGAATATGTATACCTATAAAATCTCGGTCGAGTTCGTTACTGGGCTAAATCGGTCGTAGGGGGTGAAAATGGGGGCTTTTTTTCTTCGAAAAAGTGAAATATTGCTATAACTCTCTTAATAAGTGAAATATCGAATCCGTTCAACGTTCATACTATGTGTCGGATAAAGCCCAAAAATTTATGTTTGAAGAGTTTTTTATAGCACCAACCATTGACCAAAGGGGTGGGAAAAAGTGGGTTTTTCGGGAAACATTAATCATATCTCTCTTAATAGGCACAATATCAAAACCGTACAAAATGGACAATATTCCTCTAATAATTACCTAAAACTTTTGTCTGAAGGAATTTTTTATATAACCCACCATTATGCCAAGGGATGAGAAAAATAATTTCGGAATTATAAGAAAATGCCAAGACCTATCAGTGGTTGCCATGGCAACACTACTAAATTGATGAGGGATGAGCCATCAGACGATGCCAAGATAACGCACTTGCACGAGATCAGATTCAGATTTCCATCTAAGTGTGAAGCGGCTTCGGTGACGTAACTGGTAGCATGCTGAATGTCTATGCCCAAGATCGCGAGTTCAAAGCCGGCCGAAGTCATCGGATTTTCTAAGAGCGCTAAAAATCCCTCAGTATGCTTTCCTTTGGAGGGGAAGTTCCAACGTTCGTTTCGAGTTGCTGGTCGCGGTGGCATCTAGTATCCAAGTTGACAGCTAGGTGTCGTTGACGGTAGTACCTGGTAGCAACATTAGGAACTACTGCTTGAAATTGACCGTCTGCAGTCCTTACCTGAATTACAGACTAATACAGCCATCCCAAAGTACACGGGGTTACATGACCGCGTTGTCCCAGCCCCTAAACTGAGGAACCCACCAAAATCTCTGCAGGAGATATAATTTTGCGTGAAGAAGTAACAGACCGTTACATAGTTACACATCAGTGTCGAAACCTTGCATAAGGATAGTGTGACCACAAGTATAAAAATGGACCCCAAATGACAAGAAGGTTACCGTTCCCATAAGACAATAAAATGTTTAAAATAAGCATAAAATGACGAAAAACAAAGTTAATTTAACTCCAATTATAAAATACCTTCTCGCAATAAATGAGGTCTGATCCTTCTACGAAAATCTGCGTATTCTGCCTATTTTCGCCTATCCCCAAGTTTGTCCGGTGAAATCTACCTCCACCTTCCGGCATGCCGAGAAGACTTTTTTTTAATCAAAATGAAGAATCTGCTGTGTCACCGTGATCTTAGTACGAGAACTAGACTACTTGCCCTCAAGGGTTACATAATGCCCATACTAATGTATGGACACGAGGGGTGGACGTTAACCAAAACCTTGGAGAGAAATTTTGAAGCATTTGAAATGTGGCTGTATTGTCGCATGCTTCGTATATCGTGGACCGACAAGGTTAGAAACACCGAGGTGCTGGATCGGATCGGCAAGGAGATGGAGGTGCTCTACAACAACAAGCGACAGAAGCTACAATATTTTGGCCACGTGATTCAAAATAACAAGTACCGACTCCAGCAGCTAATCATGGAAGACAAGATTGAAGGACGGCGCAGACCAGAGAGGAGGAGGAGGATCTCCTGGCTTAAGAATTTGCGGGAATGGTTTGAACTTGACTCAGCATCTCTGTCTCGAACGGCAACCTCGAGGCAAGGGATTGCAATGATGATCGCCAATCTTCAACGCGGAGACGGCATATAAAGAAGAAGATTTTGGTAGAAACACATGATATTAATATCAGAATACAATAAATAAGTAGAAGGCGTCTGCTATTTCGGAAGCAAAATAACCAGTGATGGATGAAGCAAAGAGGATATAATAAGGCTTAGACAAGGAAAGCGTTTCTACAGTAAAGGAATTTGTTGACATCAAATACAGATTATATATATTATCAAATATAGATTTAGGAATTGTGAATTATTTTTTGAAAGCCTGTATCTTGAGCGTGGCACTCTATGGAAGTGTAACTTGGACCGTTGGCGCACATAAAAGAGGAGAATAGAACCATTTGAAATATCGTGTTACAGGAGAATGATGAAGATCAGATGGGTAGATAGAGTAACAAATGAAGAGGTATTAAGACGAGTGGGAGAGGAGAGATGTTTCTGGCGACTGCTAATGAAGAAAAGAGATAGGTTGGTAGGTCACATACCAATACACCCAGGAATAGCAAACTTAGCTATGGAAGGACGGGTTGAGGTCTAGAACTGTAGGGGTAGACCAAGGTTATTATATCTTAAACAGATTGCCTCAGATTTAAGGTGTGGTAGCCATGTTGAGATGAATTGATTAGCATGGACAGCTGCATCAAATTAGTCAAAATACTGAAGACTCAAACACACAACACATATGGCGCTGAGACCAAGAGGGAAGCAAATAACCATACAAGCACCCACCTGTAGCGCTGTTTCTACTCCTGTGAGAATTATTTATAAAACAAGTAGTTCCGTGAAGAACTATAGAGCCTATTTTCATATATCCCACTAATGTTAATTGCCTCTATCAACATACTAAATTTCAGTTTGATTGCTGTAATAGATTCGTAGATATTGAGAACCGTCTGAATATTTAGGATGGTCGCCATGTTGGACTTTTATATATGTAGGGCTTAGAGTTATGTACTGTTACATGAAGATTATTGTGTACGCGTAGTACTCAAAGTGAAATCACATGATTAGGACAAAAGAAGTAAAAAAGAGATTTTAAAATTTCGCACAGCTGCCATCTTGTGGTATGGAAACTATTGAAATAAATTAGATGCCAGTGGATTAACATTTGTATAAGGATTTACTGTACCAAGTTTCACTGCACTTGGATGGTTAAATTACGAGAAACGACCATGAGAATATTTATACTTCGCGTCGCCACCATGTTGGATTTGTGATCACCAGGATATTGAAAGTCCTATAGGTGAACTTATGTTCATAACCCCTATGAACGTAAAAAAAATCTGTTTGATTGCTTTAGTAGATTCTAAATATTCCGGATGGTCGCCATTTTGGATTGTTGTATGTATAGGCCATAGAGTCATGTACCTTTAAAGGAAAATTATAGCGTAGGTTCATTATTGAAACTTTCACTTCGATCGCATGATTACGACACAAGAAATAAAAATTCGCACAGCCGCCATATTGAGGTTATGTACACAATTGAACTAAATTACATACCAGTGCATCACAATGTGTATAAACATTTGCTGTACCTAGTTTCATTGCGTTTGGATCATTAAATAGCGAGAAAAGTCTATTTAAAACTTTCAACTTCGCTTGGCCTCCATGTTCGTTTTGTAGTTAAGTCTCATATATGAACTTCCAGTAGTGCCCTTTACCTCTGTGCAAAATTTCATGGTGATACCGGTAATAGTTTCAGAGATATAGAATGCCGGTGAAATATTTCGCACAGCCGCCATATTGAGGTTATGCAAACAATTGAACGAAGTTATATGTCGGTGCATTACAATGTATATAAACATATACTGTACCAAGTTTCATTGCGTTTGGTTGGTGAAATCGCGATAAATTCTATTTAAAAGTCTCAAATTCGCTTGGCCGCCATGTTGGTTTTGTAGTTACCAGGTTCACAAAAGTCACATAAGTGAACTTCTAGTAGTTCCCTTTATGACTATACAGAATTCCAGGATGATATCGGTAATAGTTTCGGAGTTATTGAATGCTGGTGAAATTTTTCACACGGCCGCCATGTTGGATTGGTGAGACGTAACATAATTTGAAGGGCACAGTCGGGGTCACCCGGAATAATGCTATGAACTTACCGAGTTTCATTGAAATCGCTCGAGCCGTTGAGATTTTATTAGGGGGGGACACACACACAAATCACACACGCACACACACACACGGACAAAAGGTGATCTCATAAGCCTATATTTTTCAAAATTGAAAATAGGCTAATAACGAGGGAAATCAAATATAGAAAATGATGAAATATTATGTAAACTGCAGTAACTCATTTAGAGTTATAATTGAGGACAAAATACTGAGGAATGCTAAGCATTTGTTTCCAACCACCAGCTGTTCAAGAAAATGTGTGCCTGGTGGGTGCCGAAAACCCTCGCACGTGAACACAAAATGCAGTGATCAGGAGTAGCACTGACACATCTGCAGCGGTACTATGATGTCGGTGAAGAGTTCCTCAACAGGATCGCCACGGGCGATGAGACGTGGGTTGCTCAGTTTCCTGTCCTACTATCAGCATTTCTATACTGACGAAGTGATAAAGATGAATGACATACGCTGATTCCATTCCCAGGCGCAGACTTCTTCGGCACAGGAAGACAAAAGTTGATCCCACAATATGAGAGGTTTCTCAATTTTGTGGTGGTTATGTCGAAAAATAGCACAAACATTGTTGTTTTTGTGCCAATAGAGTTTTGAATGTCACTAAGTTTTCCTTTTATTTAAAAAATATGGAAATTTGATTTCTGGACGGGCCTCGTATATACTGGTTGGTTATGTTGTGCGCTAATGATTTCAGTTGCACATGGTAATAGACGTTCTAATTAATATAGTTTCATAATTTTCAGTTACTAATAAGTCCTTTTATATACCTATATTGTTCATGGTTGGTGTGGTCGTCAGGATAGACCTTCAGGTAATATAAATTGGTCAAAAAATGGATACAACAGCTGTATAATTTAACAAAATAGTTCTCATCAACAGGTCACTTACAATGGATTCACTCATTTCAAAACGGCTTAGAAAGGAATCGTTGAAACTGATACGTAAATCGCCTAAATGGCATGATCTCATACACCAACTAGTTTTGGGTGATTCATTTAACATCATTTTATCAATTTACACTCCCCACTTAGGATATGTCATTTGAGATTCCGTGACAACCTCGACTTGGAGTTCAACTGTCATGTTAAATTGAGGATACGCCAAATTGGTTATGACGCCGCAGCACTAGAGGCCGTCGGTGCTGCGTCGTCTCAACACGAAACGCTCACTTTATCCTTCAATTAGCGAGTCGACACGGCAACAACTGGGACTTGACTTCAAGCTATTAACATGCACGTGTATGCTATCAACCATTTATTGGCTCATCAAAGCCTTTAGATAGTGCTATACCCCGGGTACTTGTAGCACCGCACTTAGTGTATTACTCGATTCAGTTATGGATAACTTAGTTATGTTGTGTCTCTCAGTCTGTTCTTTTTCAATAACTGATCCATGATTGATATATCACAGTAATTGCTACAAACAATTGAATTAACTACTCTGGTGTTTCAAACGTCAGTGTTGTTTTCAAGTTATGCTGACGTAACATCATCCTGCACATAATGGTTTTTTTTTTTTTTTTGTTTTTTTTTTTTGGCTTTTAGTGCCGGGAGTGTCCGAGGACATGTTCGGCTCGCCAGTTTTGTAGCTGCTTCGAGGTGGACACCCAATGGGTGAGCTACATGTACCGTCGCGTGTGGAGTGTTGTCTGGGGAGGAAAGTTTGACTGTAAGGACGAGGAGTTGAAAGGTAGCGGCTGTGGCCTATAGTTAGGGATCAACCCCGGCATTTGCCTGGAAGGAAGATTGGAAACCACAGAAGACCATCTTCAAGGTTGCCGGCGTGTGGTTTCGAACCTCCACGCTTCCCGGATGTGAGCGACTGCCAGCAGTTATGCCGTAACGACCACTGCTAACTCACCCGGTTGCAGATAATTATGAAGTTTCCTGAGTAATTATTTGACTCATCGGCGTATAAATATAACACAATATTCATCAAAGAACATATAGCCTACTTTCTCCTAAATGCATGGGTATAGTTATAACTATTTGTCCTTATCAAGAAATAGACTATAATTCAATGTTCGTTGTAGTAGCTTGTTGAAATGCAACTTGGTGTATTGTACGTTATACTATGCTAATTATTATCCTTACTTCCACTCATTATGGTACTTACTGGGACTATTGCCGACTGCGTGACTCAATGTGGTACTTTTGTCGAGTATTCGTACGGCACCGGGGCTAATTGGTTAGCATGCTAGGAGGCATAGGTCCTAAAGCCTGTAATACACGATACTCGTGGGCATGGAGGCTTCTGCTGACTTAGAATATGAAAAGGCATCAGTTTTGTCTACGTGTGAGTGTGTGTGTACTATATTTATCTGATAACTGTAGCATTGTGTGTAATTGTAATTATTAGAGTCAAGAACTGGGACAGGTGACCCAGGAAATCCAGAACCAATGCTTGAATTATAACCGGGGATTTCCGGACTGCATCTCTCCTTAGCAGCATGACTTAACCAATTCTAATCGATTCTAAACTGGATTGGTTGACGTTTGATTTGGCAGCGATGAGATAAATTTGAATTGCATATTAATGTCGGACAAATGGTTGACACATGATATTTTGCAACTATGACTGTATTGTCTGCAAAACCAAGGACTGTAATCGTACCCAAGCCAGGCACGATATTGTGACCTTTTCCGTTTGCAACAGGTTCCTCAGAGAGCTCATTGAGAATGTGGTCAATTGCTAAAGTATAGAGCGCTGGGGAAAGAGAAGATCCTTGCATTATAGTTCGATGGGTTTAGTTTCTTTATTGGTTAACCTCAATCCTGCTGCTATTTTTCTCTTGGAGGTTTGCTATCAATTAAGACAATTTGGCAGGAACTGGCGAAACTTCTAAGTTTTACGAAACTGAGAGTGGCCTTCCATATTTTTAAAAAGGCTATGGTAGCATTCATCTTCTGGGGCATGGAGTTGTAGAGTACCTAACGGAAAACTGATATTTTGACTGGGGTAACCGTTGACCTGGTTAACACCCTCCGATGTCCTAAAGCACAATGTAGTAAGGGCATCTTCTGTGATCTAGAGATACGGATTAATATTCTGCTGTAGAGGTTTTAGTTTCAATTTCTGATCTGCCGAGGATTTAAAATCGTAAGGTTTTAACGGAGTATTGTCAGAATCGTTAAGATACTGTAGCTTAGACGGGACAGCTGAGCATAAATTCCACATCAGCCATCCTACAATTTATTGTCGTCCGTAAATTGTCACTTCTGATCAATAAATGCCGAGATCGTGCGTAACTTTAGGCTATGGTCGTAATTTGTCACTTCTGATCAAAACAAATGCTGAGATCGTACCTAACTTAAAGCTATAGTCATAATTTGTCACTTCTGATCAAAACAAATGCTGAGATCGTACCTAACTTAAAGATATGGTCGTAATTTGTCACTTCTGATCAAAACAAATGCCAAGATCGTGCCTAACTTAAGGCTATGGTAACCTTTTTCCTAATCATAGATCCATTTACAATCACAAGAATATACATTAGTATAGCAAAGGTTTATCAGAGAGATTCAAACCGTACGCGTAGCTGACGACCATGATACCGTTAATTGAAATGAGAACTATAATGACGTTTGTGTGTAGAAACGGAATAGTGATATTTCCCTAATGTCCATTGAGGAATTAAGATATAAATACGCACAATAACTTAGGATATTTCCACACAATAATTTTCCATTACTTCTCACTCTATAAATATTCTACATGATTGACTAAATATTCTGCTTTTGTTGATGGAATATGCATGCAGGACGACTTCCTATCGTCTTCCTATAATTTTAACCCTATATACGTAAATGTCTGAATGGCAATGACTTAAATGTTCTAAATGAAATGTGTGCACTTATTTAGTCTACAATGTAAGAAATTAGGCGTGTAAGTTATTTTCTAAGTTGTGTGTCAAGTTTTCCCACGTCTAGGGAATAAACGGTGCTCGCTGAACGATAACGAAATACCATTCTTCCCTATACTTTGTTCATATATTATATTCGTTTACCTTTTGTGTCTCCACTTGATGAGGCAATGGGACTGAGTCGGTATCATTAAATTAGTCTACTACTTAACGAGAATATCAATCGTTTTAGATGAATGATACTTTTCCGGAATGGATTAAAAAAATCTGAGATTTGCACGACGTTAACATTAATATCAACGGAAATAAAATATATGGTTGAAGAGGATAAAGAGGAGGATTGAAGAGATCACTGAAAGGAACGGGCCTTCAATATATTTATATCTCAGTCTGAAGACAGCATACATTGAACTGAATAACATACAATATATCGGTGCCATGGGTAGGTATATGGCTTATATTCACCGGTTATGATAAACTGAAGAACTAGATTGATACTATTCATTCTGTGCCTAATAATATTCACTGGTGAAAAGCACGGCTAGGCGTACGGAATTACTTCAGGTTATATGAAGGTAAGGTATCATACTCTTTCAGTCGGTTTAAAATATTGTCATTAATCACATTCCTCAGATAATGCATAGAGGTAATAAGTACGGTATAAAACTCAAAGTGGCGGTTGGAATTATGAATCTCCCTTATCATGATATGTAATATACAAGGATATTAATTATCATTGTTTATTTATTTATTTATTTATTTATTTATTTATTTAGCGTATGGCTTTTAGTGCCGGGAGTGTCCGAGGACATGTTGTGCTCGCCAGAGGCTGTATCTGCTTCAGTGCGGACACCCATGGGGTGAGCTACCAGTTCCATTCAATTTGAAGTAGTTCCAATTTTCGCTACCAGATGTCACTGACGCCTTGTGGTGAACGTTGGAAAATAATGGAGAAATTCCATTTTCCCTTCACATTGTTTATATATTTATGTCATGCATCGTTCGTCTTCCCACCTGATCTGGCAATGAGCACTGAGTTGGTTCGAGAAATTTTCACTGGCTTCAGTGAAAAAGAAAGAGACCTTCAAGAAATTGGTATCGCACAGGAAATTATACAAAATCTAAGGCTTCATAATACACCCAACCAACAGGATCCAACACTATCTGGATTAGCCTGACACGGCATAACTCTAAGAACATTTTTGTGTTTAATTACCCTGACCGCAATAGCCAAGATATCCCATATTTATCTTGTTGTGCATGGCATAATTCTTTGTGCCATAATTGATATATCAACGAAATAATCACTGAAATAAACACCATAATCGCTTCAAACAAGGGATCAAATTTGAGGTAAAATGAACTTTAAATAAAACACCCCAATCTACTGTGCCAACGTTCACTGATATGAGATTGTATAGCTCTGCTGCAAGAGAAACATGGAGTAGTTAATTGTTTTAATGATAGGTTGACCACCTCCCTTTGAATGTGGCATCGACTGAAAATGTATGGTTCAGGTAAGAAAGACTATGCGCTACTGATGAGACAAATTGAGTTTACAGAGTAAATGGGAAGTTCATTATGGATCTGCATGAAACACAAATTATTCAAACCAGTAATAACAGCGTTTATTAGATTACTCACGAGGACAGTCAGTAAACCGTAATGATGATGATGATGATGATAATTGTTGTTTTAAGGGGCCTAACATCTATGTTCTCGGCCCCTCTAAACCGTAATTATAAATCCATAGTTATATCTTGGATGTTGGAGAAATCGCGTATATCAGACTCTAATTGCACCGGCTGCTAATAGGCTAAGTTGGAGATGCTTCTTGGCTCAGCCATTATCGACCTTCTTTATTGTATAAACCCAACATCATAAATTGTGCTTTGCCACGGTGGGTGAGTGGTTATCGTGTCGGATTACCAACCTCAAGCTTGCAGGATCGCTCCTGGCCTTGGTAAGTGATTTTTGAAAGACAGCAAAAATCACGATACGCATGTCATATTATGTTGGCATTATAAATAACCAATTTGAATTCATTAGGCCGTGTTCATAATGGCAAAATTAATCTCGGGATTTTCCGCCAACACAAAGTTCCTCATTTCTCTACTAGAAAGCGCTATAGTGTCAAGGAGCTTAGGTATCTAACTTCCTTGGATTTCAGAGTGATTCCAGGAACAACAAAATTAGACACGCAAGCTGCCCTCTAGGTGTAAAATAACAAAGCTTTCACCCGGCATCCGAGGCCATACGATATTATGATATATTGTTATTATCATAAATTGTATATGCAGTGAGTACTCTAGTCCCCATGAAGTTTGTGATCGATATGTAAGCTCGTGTGTGTGTGTCTTTCAAACAAACAAACAAACAAACAAACAATGTAACGAACAAACTAGTGACAATTATAGTTAGTTTTTATTATTGTTTTAATCGGTCGACCGTCCTTGCGTGTGTATGGCATTTATATAACAACCTGTATTATTGTGGTGACTGTTGTAGTAGTAGTTGTAGTTGCTAATTCATCCCCTTATAGTTGGGTGTTTGTTGAACTTGTCTAATAACCTAAATTTATGCGATGACTGTGGTAGTATGTGTAGCTGTAGTCAGGATAGGGGTAGGTTCGATGCACAGGGACTTGAAGATGGGTACTCTGCCAGCATTTGCCTGTGTGAGAAATTCCGGGGGAAGTCAGCGCCGGGATTTGAACCACCAATCTCCTGACATGATGCAGTTGCTCTCGTGGCCGTGGTGCGCGATTTAAGGAGCACGGCTACGCCGCGGGGTGACTGTAGCAGTGTTCATGGATGTAAGATTGAAATAAGTACCCCAGGAATTGAAAAAGAGGTACCATCCCGGCATTTACCTGGAGTGAATATGGAATAACCAGGGCTAAGTACTGCTCGGGTTCAACCTCTGTGAACTTGCGGGGCGAGGGGAAGGGGCAGATAAGGGGCAGGTGGGAAGGGTCTGTCAACAGCCCGCCGTGTTGTCTGATATTCCTGTCTATTCCAATACTGCTAACATAGGGTCGTTGCTCAAACCACTGTGGTGTTGCGAATGAGTGAGTGAGTGAGTGAGTCACCGACCAATGTATTTGGTTCTGTTACTACGCAAGGATCGGGAACCCAGCACGTCTGTCATCATATCGTCATCGTCCGCGATCCACATTCCTCTCAGGTTCACAGAGATTGGTCTCGAGCAGTACGTATTGCTACTTAGGTCCCAAAGGTCTTGAGTCCGATTTCCGGCTTTTCAAAGGAATTTATTCCTGGTCTGAGGGTTGGAACAGGGTACACTTAGCCTCATAAGGCAGACCTGAAAAGAGATGGGTTTGATTTCCTCCTCAGCTATCCTGGAAGTGGTTTTGTTCCTAATGTAAGGCCATGGCAACCTCCTTTCCAATCCTAGACTCACTTACAAGTGCAGACACTACAAAATTCCTCACAAAAAAACAGGGTATCAGGCAAATTTTATACTGACAGTAAGTACATGGAGCCGAGGACCACGTTCTTTAATCCCCTAAATGAACAAAAATACAACCGTATTTGAAATGAAAGAACACTCGTAACCCGATCTGAATCACCAGCAGTTAGCTTCCTAGAGTGAACGACCGTTCGATAGTGTCCCGCGGCTTAGCCGTACTCATTAAATCGTGCACCACGACTGCATGGTCAGCTGCAGCAAGTCCTGAGATCGTTAGGTTCGAATCCCGGCACTGCCAGCGGCTATCCCGAGTTTGGTTTATCCCCGGGTTTTTCCACACTCCCTCAAGGCATATGCCAGAATAGTAGATTATTTGAAGTCCTAGGGCACCAACAGTACCCTCTCTCTGTCTCTAATACAGCTACACACACTACTAGAGTCATCACATAAACACAGGATATCAGACTACTACACGGGGCTAATAACCCATATGTTACACGCCCCTGAAATGAATTAACCACTACAACAACAACGTTAGTTACTTAGTAGAACAATTGGGAATGCAAATGAATTCTTTCTGTGTCCCAAACACAGTCTCAGTTTGTTAACTTTACGCATTGAAATTCCTCTAAAGAGAACATTGCAGCTCGTCTGCTTTAATGAATTGTTCACTTTAAGAGACTTGGTAAACACGTTAAACCCACTGCGCATAGAAATAAAATTATGGTTTGTGTATTTAACTCTGTTATTAAAAATAATGTGGTTTTGAACACTTTTCTGGATTGCTTTTGTTTCAGTGGCGAAGTCAGCTTCCGGCAGAGTCGCGGTGTGGGGTGGCGCAGCGGTCAAACAATATACAGTACTGCACTTGTGGGAGTTACATAAATATGTTCACACGCTTCGCCTCTCGACACTTTATACAAAGACAGCCGTCACTTTTTTGTTAACCAACCACGGACGCTGTTTCCAGAAAACGTAAACAACAGAAATATTAAATCTAGTGGAATATTAGAAACTCTGAAAGAAATACTGCACAACTAAATGTTCAGTACTTTATCTTGCATCAAAAATGTTATCCTAAAATATTGAATGAATAAGAATTGAAGACAGTTTTCTACACTAGTGACTCAAAGGTGGAAAATGGAAGACACTGAGGCTTCCAAACATATTAGGCATAGGCAGAGAACGAAAGTTGAAGATCGATAAGAAACGTGAAGAACAGGAGCCAGGAACAAGTAATTGGATGCAGTGCCAGATTAAAATAATAATAATAATAATAATAAATAATAATTATGTTATTGGTTTTACGTCTCTTCTAATTACTGCGGCTTTTACAGACGCCGGGATGACGGAATTTTGCCCCAAAGGGGATCTTTAAAGTGCCAGTAAATCTACAGACACGGTTCACTCGCATTTGCGTATCTTCAAATGCCAACTCACTACACCAAGATTCGATCCTGTGACCATAGGAACAACAGGTGAGAACGGTATCTCCACACTACACAATAGGTCAGTGCCAGACTTCGCTGGAGGTATGATTGGCAATCCACTTCCCATAATTACTCAATGAGGAGGATCGTAGGATTTGCCTTCCACTCCCTATAGGGATCTTCAAGGAACCCATCCGTCTATCCATCAGTCTCCTTTATTTATTTATTCATTTATTTATTTATTTATTTATTTATTTATTTATCGTAGACTATTTATATTAAAAAAGGAAGGAAGTTTTAGTTTTACGTGCCCGTTAATCAAGCGATCATGAGCCACGGGACCTCCTTTTTACGCGGATTCCGAACCACAGGACATGGCATTTCACTTCGAAAATCTCACATGCATTGACCGGGAATCGAACCCGGTCCACCTTGGTGAGAGGCCAACAGCTTGACCATTGCGCCACCACGCCCCCCACTATTTATATTGTTCTTGTCAATGCACGCACGACAGTGATTCATCATGGGAAATGGAAACTTATATTTGCACAGAATTGACATCAAATTTCCTATATGATAAATTTACTGGTTCCTATCTATGCTTGAGTCATTTTAGTCAAGTTAACTTTGAATAACCCAAAACTATAAGATTGAAACTCAAAGCTTTCTCTCCTTGGGATTCGCGGGATGGTTGGTTGCTTGGTTGGTTGGGTTAGGGGCTGAGGCAACGCGGTCATGTAGCCTCGTGTACTATGGATGTGTGTAGAATATGTCTGAAAACCGGTGTTAGTTGTGATGGCAGTATTAGTGTGTGTATCTGGTTTAATTCAAGTAAGGATGGCAGACGATAATTTCAAGTAGTTCCTACGTTTGCTACCAAATGCTACCATCCACGACACCTAGCTGCAAACTTGGCTACTCGATGCCATCGCAACCAGCACCTGGCGACGAACGTTGGAACTTAAGAGTATTAATCAAATCAAACCTAGACATTTTGCTTCACACAATTGAAATTAGTGGAAGGTTCTTCTACATGCCATACATCTATGACATGGGCCCGCCGACTTTACTTCCCCTCCAAAGGAAGGCATACTGAGGGATTTTTAACGCTCTTAAAAAATCCGACGACTTCGGCCAGATTTGACCTCGTGATCTTGGGCATCGAAACTCAGCATGCTACCAACTAAGCCAACGAAGCCACGTTGGGAATCAGATGGCAATGTGGTTTTGTTTTTCACTTCTCTTAAAGCTATTTTGACATGGAACATCCGCTCATGAAACTAGCAAAGACATGTACAGCTACCCTCAGTCTTACTTCAGTTCTGAATTCTTTAAAAAATTGTAAATCATTTTTGCCTTTTTTAATTGTTGGTAATAGTTGTTGTTTTTGCTTCCAGGAGCCACGCTCGTGCCTAGGAGTGACTCAGTGGGATGGTTACTCCTCGTCCTGTTAACACAAGGTAAGAATATAAATTCAAGTTCAAATTCATAATATTGTGTTCGCATTTTGAAGAGAAATCTTGAAAACACAATTACTAATACTTTCACAGTCATTTAATTGAACAAGTTTATAAATTCTAAATGGAACAACAATAAATGACCTATGTAAATCTATGCCTTTAGTCATATTTCTATTTTTTCCCGTATTGATTATGATATATTAAAAAGTATCCAATTTACAATACAATATTTAGTTTTATCATTTCAAATGATCTTGTCGACTTCGTAGTTATGGTTGGGGTCCATCGTTATGCGTTACGGACACGGACACGGACACGGTGACGGACGTGACGTCATGCAGCCGCGCGGGAAGTAACGTCATGCAGCTGCGCGGGAACGTGATGTCATGCTCACGCGGGGAGCGAGAAGCAGACGCTAATGATTATTGAAGTCTGTTGAAAGAGGCCTGGCGTCGAGCGACCTGGGGCTTTGAGCGAAGCGAACACAAGAATACAGGGTGACTTCTAAAGAGATATACAAGATGCCATATAAGAATACAGGGTGCCTCCTAAAGAGGTGTGCAGGATGTCAGAGAAAAAATTACAGTCAGTCTGAAATAAGAATACAGGGTGCCTCCTAAAGAGGTGTGCAGGATGTCAGAGCAAAGCATCGAACCAGTCCCAATATTCCATCCCTACTCTCACTCAAAAAAAAATCCCCCCCCCCCCCCCCCTACTGTTCACCCCGCCACTGCTCCCTCCCAGGTTCTACAACTCATCTCCCAACTCTCTACCGTTACACTAGTCTAGCCAGATCGAACACCGGCCTGCCTGGGGCAAAAACACTCCTTTTCAGAGAAATAACAACTCCACAACAAGCTTCACGAAAACCCAAATTAAAATCGAAAATTACATTCTACAAACACCAAATTCAGTAAACTTCCCTCATTTCAGTTACTCTATACTTTAAACAGACACAGAAGGCATAGTCATGACTCCTTCATGGAGTAGGCTATTGTCTAATCATGTTCACCTCTCCTTCGCCTTTACCATACATTTCATAAACTCTATTTAAAAATCAGAAATTCACTCCACAAATCTGTAAATCAGTATTCTTCCCTTATTTCAGATACACTATTCATTAAACAAACATATAAGGCATAGTCATGACTCCTTCATGGAGTAGGCTATTGTCTAAATCTGGACACTCATACTACATCCTTACACTAATTCAAATTTACGGCCAAATGATCCTTCTGACAGGGAGGTAAAGGTTTCCGCCGGCTTGCCTGGGATGATGGGCCACAAAAACGCTATCAAAAAGTACACAATTTACGCTTTATTCAACCAAACACATCTCTGATACAAGTACAAGAAACACATTTCTTCCCGTGACCCTTAAAGAGGTGCCCGCGCGGGAAGCGTAAGTTAATGGGTAATGCAGTCTGTTGAAAGAGTCCTGTAATATAATAAATGACCAGGTAAAACTTAAAACAATTCACCCAACCTCAGTTGGAGACTTGTGAATGTGTTGAGAAATTGTTCACTCTGTCGCTACCTGCGACGTCCGTGTTTCCGCTTGTTAACTTCATTAACACACTTCTCTTTTCTTATCGATGTGATTGATTGATTGATCGTTGTTTCCAACTTCTATTCTCGACAATTGTTTTGTGTTTGTGTTTATTTCCGTTTTCGTTTTCGTTAACGTTTACGTTTTAGCTTTTCGTTTCAGCTTCAGTTAGTTTCAGTTTCTGTTTTTGTTCTAATTTAATTTCAATTTGAATTTTTTTGCTTCTCGACATTTTCTTCAAGAACAATATTTACCATAAGTGAAGTTCTAATTCTAGAAATTTAGTGGTAGTTGTAGAACTACTAGTTCTAGTTGAAGCTGTGGTTGTTGTTAAAATGTTTGCTTCTGGATATGTCATTACCTGAATAAATTCTCTTCAGCCGTAGATGTGAAACTCTATACCTCAAATATTTTCTAGGTTGTTACATAGTGATTGGTGTTATTTATTTATTTATTGGATGTATTCTTTCTTATTTTTTAATAGAAAAACTAACATAATTTGCTAGTTCACACGCGATGTTTGACAAGATGTCAGCAGCATCTCAAAATTTCTGGAACTGGCAAGTATAAATTAATTAACAAGTTTTCCCAAGTTATTCCAACTTCCCGTCTAGAAGCAGTTATTTTATACAAAGTTGGTCGAAGTTGCAACACCTGTTAATGTGATGCGAAACATGCTTCAAACTCTTCCAGAGGGAGACAAATTTCACAGCTGGTTTGTTTATTTGTACTCTGCCGCATCCAACAAGCCTACCAATAAACATGCAAAAGGTTTCACAAAACTTTGTATTTAACACTTTGTAGTTTTCAAACCTTCAATATAATTTAAATTGTGTTATGCTTTGTTTCGCAGGAAATCCTTTGTGGATACAGTGAATGTTCAGATGTAATTCGTTGAGTTACGTGGTATTTATACTACTTCTAGCATTAAAGGGTTCACTTTCTGATTTAGCGGCTAGCATTCTTGACTGGCATCTCGGAGTTCCAGGCTCTATTCCCGGATTTGCCAAGAAAATGTAATTCTGGTGTCAGGGCTAGAACGAGCTCCAGTCAGCCTCGTGAGGCAAAGCTGAGAAGAGGTGGGTTCGATTCTTACTATCCTGAAAGTGGCCTTTCGTGGTTTCCCATTTCTACTCCAGGCAAATACCAGGATGGCTCCTAACTTTAGGCCATGGCCACCTCCTTCCTAATCATCACCTGCATTACAAATACACATACTACTACATATACCACTATAACACAGATTATCAAACAAACCCTACACACTCCGCAGTACATGGGGCTAAATGACCACGATGTTAAAAAGCCCCTAAATGAATTAACAACAACAACTAGCCTTACAGGGATAATACACTTAAATTTCACTACTATCTTCGTTTTGTGGATTATAAGGAAACTAGCAGAAGTACCCATTCTTCGAACGGTCTTCGGTATTAATAACCAGATGTTGTCAATTGAGCTACTGTTGCAATGTTTAGGGGCTTGGAACCTGTTTGTTGGCAAAGAAAAATGATTAGTTAAAATGTGCTCTCAACTAAATTTACCTAACGTGTTCTTCCTGGCGTGAAAATAAAATTGAAAACCTCGTAGACGAATCGCAAAACACGTCACGTACGAACTGACCCTTACCGTTGTGTCAAGTGTCCAACTACAGGAAGACCCCTTTTATAAATTATAAAGGCTTGTGGTGCATGAAAATTCAGTTATTTTAGCCTCCAATGGCCCAAATTCCTAAAATCAGCAAAAAACAATCTACTATTTCAAATCAGGAATTTTTGAAAATAATGTTTCTGTTTGGAGATATAATAGACCTTCTGTACGACATATCGCACGAGTAAGTAGTGTGAAAAAAATCTAGGGTACTCCTTGAACCCCTTAAGCGCATTGATGGATTTTACAGTTTTAGTTGGTTCCGTGATAACCTTATAGCCATTTGCAACCTTTCACAGAAATGTAATAAATGGAGTGGCATTACTTATTCCAGAAATAGATGGAAAGTAGGATGCCACCTCTTGAGATACTGTGTCATGGTTAGTGGCTTGCATTCCTTCTTTAGTTTATTAAATGAAATTAGCTTTCTGGGAATATCTAAGTAACTGTTGGGTTTAGAGCCTTAAAATATAGTTTTGGGGACCCTTTACGGCTCTTGAGGGGCCCCGAGTTTTGTTTCTGACACCAAGGGTTTGAAAATGAGCTTTGTCTCGTCGTTGTTCGCCATAATAATGATTATAATTAAAAGATTAGTAATAATAATAATATAACAATATAGGGATAGGGATATAATAGACCTTCCGTACCATACCCGGACGTGTAAATCGCGTGAAAATATTCTAGAGTACTCCTTGACCCCTTAAGCGCATTATATGTATTGATGAATATTTCAGCTTAATTTGGATCCGTTATAACCTTATTGCCGTTTGCAAACCTTCAGAGTAATGTAATTAATGGAATTGCATTGCGTCTTACAGAAGAAGATGGACCTCTGAGATTCTGTTCCCATTGTTACCGGCATGCATTCCTTCATTAATTTATTAAGTGAAATTAGTTTTTTGGGAATATCTCAAAAACTGTTGGTTTTAGCGGCTTAAAATGTGGTCTTCGGGGTCCATTGAGGACCCCCGAGTTTCGTTTCTCACATTGTGGAGCTGAAAATGAGCTTTGTCTCACCCTTCTACGCTTATTTCAGCATGTATTTTAAGGGGGTAGGCCCCCTGTTATGAGAGGTACGGAGAAGAGTTACATCAATGATTGGTGTCGTGCTTCTGATGGATATCTGTATCATATTTTACGTTAATCCACCCAGCCGTTCTCGAGTTATAAGGACACAAAAAATTGTCCACAGACAAACAGACAGATAGACATACAAACAGACAGACAGACAGACAGACAGACAAAAAAAATATTTTTGCGTGCATCCGTCACAAAACAGTCTGAAACGGGAAAATATGTCAAATTTCCGTGGAAATGCAGAAAAAACAGACAAACATTCATTTTTATAGAATAGATAAGGGATATAATAGACCTTCCGTACCACACCCGCACGTGTAAATCGCGTGAAAAAATTCTAGAGTACCCCTTGACGCCTTAAGCGCATTGAATGAATTGCTGAATATTTCAGCTTAATTTGGATCCGTTATAACCTTATAGCGGTTTGCAAACCTTCACAGTAATGTAATATATGGAATTGCATTGCGTCTTACAGAAATAGATGGACCTCTGAGATTCAGTTGCCATGGTTACCGGCATGCATTCATTCATTAATTTATTAAGTGAAATTAGTTTTCTGGGAATATCTCAAAAACTGTTGGTTTTAGGGCCTTAAAATATGGCCCCCGAGTTTCGCTTCTCACATTGAGGGGCTGAAAATGAGCATTTTTTCACCCTTCTACGCCTATTTCAGCATGTATTTTAAGGGGGTAGGGCCCCTATTATGAGAGGTATGGAGAAGAGTTACATCAATGATTAGTGTCGTGCCTCTGAAGGATATCTGTATCAAATTTTACGTTACCCACACTGCCGTTCTCGAGTTATAAGGACACAAAAAATTGTCCACAGACAAACAAACAGACATACGAGGCACGTCCAGAAAGTAAGCTCCGTTTGGTAATTAAATTAAATTGTGTACAGATACAGAAAAAATATTTATTGCACAACATTCTACACCTCTTAAACTACCTTTTCACATAACTGCCGAACTTTTGCAGGCATTTGTCATAGCGTGGCACAAGTTTTTGGATACCTCTTCATAGAAGTTTGTCGCCGACCCGTAAACGAGAGTGAAGACTCCCCTTAAGATATCCTACTGTTTGGTCACTCCTGTTAGGCAAATTGCGTGCTTACCAGGAGAACTGCGTATGTTTAGGAGTTCTCCTGACCACATACGCAATTTGCCTAACAGTGATGGCCAAACAGTAGGATATCTTAAGGGGAGTCTTCACTCTCGTTTACGGGTCGGCGGCAAACTTCTATGAAGAGGTATCCAAAAACTTGTGCCACGCTATGACAAATGCCTGCAAAAGTTCGGCAGTTATGTGAAAAGGTAGTTTAAGAGGTGTAGAATGTTGTGCAATAAATATTTTTTCTGTATCTGTACACAATTTAATTTAATTACCAAACGGAGCTTACTTTCTGGACGTGCCTCGTACATACAGACATACAGACAGACAAAAAAAATATTTTTGCGCGCATCCATCTTAAAACAGTCTGAAACGCGCAAATATCGCGAATTTCCGTGGAAATTCAGAAAAAACAGACAAACCTTCATTTATATATATATAGAGATGTGTTTTATTGAAACATTCCAGTGTTACAAATGTATTATAATTTCATATTTCATCACAAAACAAATTGTTTACATCTGACATGTACAGCTTGGTAACCAAAATAGCGCTATTAATTACAGACCAAAACTATCTGTTGTGTCCCTTGGAGGATCATTGAAAGGTTTTCAGACAAAATGCTGAGACTTTACAAAGGTTTTTGCCTTATCAGAGAAGTATGACACTCACTGCTGGTAAAAGTACAAATGTGTCCTTATTAATTAAGATATTATTGAAAGTCAAACGCGACAAAGTTACTGCTACCTCTATATTCTTACAAGAGAACTCAGGTAGCGTCTCCTCCCCGATTGGATTGTTATTTGAATAATAATAATATACGATAGTTGTGAGGTTTGAAGCCATTTTTTAGTGTTGCCTAAGTAAACAAAAGTTTGGTGCTGTTCAGTCGGTCAACACGAATGTACCCAAATAGAGCTGAGTTATGCACTAATCCTGAAATAAATTACATGAGATTAATAAATACTCTAGGATGACCAGTTTCGATCGTCAAGCGATCATCATCAGATCCATTACACTTAGGCTATACCATCTATGTTTGAGAATACAGGTGAAGAATATATACAATATCTACAATTATTTAGTTGCAGTGTTGGTAATGCAACTGTCAGTGTATGTTAAATGTGGTATATCTAATGTTAGGTGAAATACTAAAATAGTGATAAAAATCCGGAATTTGTCTGTTCTGGGTGATTATATGGTTATGCAAAATCAACTATGGTTATACTGTAATAATACAGGCTGATACTTATCCGCTAGTCTTCCTAACTGGGACTTCAAGCAGTTTCGTGTTCACTTTGTACCAGTTATAGTTGACTAGCCCGGGTGTTAACTGGACGGGACTGGTTTTTCCCTTTCTCCCCCTTTGTTACTATGTTCGTTCTGAGGTCAGTGCCATGTTTATTTGTGTGAAGTTGCCAAGTCTAGATAAGAATGTATGTTATTGAATACAGGAAGATCTACAACTATTAAAGACCGTGGAACTATCTTCGCCACGCGTGGACTAAAAAGCCATTTAAACTAAGCGGTACACGATCTATTGAAGACGTCCCGGCACCTTTAATACTGCTGCGCATAACGGCCTAGGTTTATTGCAGAAAAAAGTACATAGTACACCTGATCCAAATAACATTTACCTATAACCACCGCTATTTGCCCCCCTTGGCTGTATCGCTAAGTTGTGTCTTGTTTTCGATAGGGTGTGTTTTTTAGTAGAGTGAAAAGAGGTGAACTCTCCATAAAAGTGTGTTCATTTAGGTTGTTGGGATTGTTTTGTTTGGCTAGGTGAATCTCGATTGCTTCCTTTATGTCGAGAGCTCTGCCCTTCGATTCGTGATGAATAATTAGCCTACTTTTCACATTTTTCAAAAATGAGGAAAAAGTAGACTTATGAGATCGATCCGGGAAAATGTGTGTCTGTCTGTCTGTCTGTCTATCTGTCTGGCTGTGTGTGTGTCCCCCCCCCCTATCAACTCCTAAACGGCTGCAGCAATCAAAACCAAATTTAGTATGTGTAAAGATAACCACCGGAATATCTCACGTCCATATTTGAAAATGATGTCAGTGCTACCAACTGCTGAAAAAACGCACTAGAAATTTGAGCTCCATGTTGAATATCTTGCAAGGTATGCTTGGGAGCTATTCCAAAATTGGCACACATGTAGATAATACTATTTCAGTTTAATTTCCAGGAGGCCATACATGACAGTGTTGCCAAAATAATTTTAAGCCTTCTGATAAGTCCAATGTTTAAATGCATATACATTCTACACTATCAATTGGATTTCAACCAAATTTTGTATGTAAAATGTGTACATAAACAGATATGACTGAGTGTATTCTTAAGAGCTACCAGGGCTGTCAACTGTTAATAATTGCTCTCTCTATTTTTTAAATCCAAATACCAATATATCGGAAAGTATGCAAGCCGACAGATTTAAACTATGCACACGTATAATCTGACATTTTAGATTAATTTGGAGTAACTTATATACTTCAGTTCTACCAACATGATTATAAGCTTACTGATAGTACCAATTTTTAAATACTTGTAAGTTCTATACTATCAGTTGGATTTCAACCAAATTTCGTATGTGCAATGTGTAACATAACAGATATGACTATAAGTATTGTTAAGAATATATCAGAAAGTAAGCAAGCCAACAGCTCTATACTTTGCACACGTATAGCACCTGACATTCTAGATTAATTTGGAGTAATTAATATAAGTCAGTGCTGCCAACATGATTCTATGCCTGCTTATAAGACCAATTTTTAAATACATGTAACTTCTATACTAACAAATGGATTTCATCCGAAATTGGCACAACAAGATATAATATTTCAGATTATTTCTGACAAGCACACACATGACATTGTTGCCAACATGCTTTTACGCGTGCTGATAGATCCATTGTCTAACTGCATCTAACGTCCAATGGACTTCAACCAAATTTTGTATTCTGTACCTTAAGAGATGGAACTAAGAATATATTCAGTCACCAGGGCTGCCAACTGTAGTGCTCTATTAGGCTACATTATACCAGGTATATTTTGAAATAATTACATATTTCGATATTACCAACTTAATTTCGTCATTATTCTAGATAGATTCATATACTGTAGAATAATCATTGGCATGAAAAGTAGGCTGTATAGTTCTTCACGGAACTTCTTGTTAAATACATGTAACTTCTATACGATCATTTGGATTTCGACCAAATTTCGTATGTGCTATGTGTACCATAACAGATATGACTATAAGTATTGTTAAGAGCAATCAGGGCTGCCAACTGTTAATAAATGGTGTCTATATAATTTTTTACCCTAATATCAATATATCAGAAAGTATGCAAGCCAACATCACTATACTTTGCACACGTATAGCACCTGACATTCTAGATTAATGTGGAGTAATTAATACAAGGCAGTGCTGCCAACATGATTCTATGCCTGCTGATATGTCCAATTTTAAAATACATGTAACTTCTATACTAACAAATGGATTCCATCCAAAATTAGCACACCAAGATATCATAATATTTCAGATTATTTCTGACCAGCACACGCGAGGTATTGTTGGCAACATGCTTTTACACGTGCTGATAGATCCAGTGTCTAACTGCATGTAACGTCCATTGGACTTCAACCAAATTTTGTATTCTGTACCTTAAGAGATGGAACTAAGAATATATTCAGTCACCAGGGCTGCCAACTGTAGTGCTCTATTAGGCTACATTATACCAGGTATATTTTGAACTAATTAGATATTTCGATATTACCAACTTAATTTCGTCATTATTCTAGATAAGTTCATATACTGTAGAGTAATCATTGGCATGAAAAGTAGGCTGTATAGTTCTTCACGGAACTTCTTGTTTTTAGGTCAGTTTCGATTTTAGTAAAGCTGTGCCCCGTGTCACACATATGTTCGCATACGGCTGAATGTGTTCCGTATCTTATCGCATTCCTATGTTCATTATAACGTGTATAATGTAATTAGGTTGACAACCAGTGTCTTGGCATGTAATAGAATATACCCCTGACTTTGAATACGGGTCTTGTTTATTTAGATGACTATTTTGCAGGTGCCTCCCAGTCGTATTATTCGTTGTGAATGCTATTTTTATGCCTTGCTTTTTGAATAGATTAGTGATTTTATAGGTGTTCTCATTCACATAGTTGAAGCGCGCGAATTTTTTCTCATTAATGTCCGGTTTTGGAATCATTTTATCTTTATTTTTATGTTTCGCTACATTTTGGTCTATTTTGCTTGGCGGGAAATTGGTTTCTTTTGCTATTTGTTTAATGGTTCTTATTTCCTTATTATAATTATCTTTTGACATGGGTATGTTTAAGGCCCTGTACACCATTGAAATGAATCCCGCTAATTTATGCGTACTGGGATGATTAGACTGATTGTCGATTGCATGCGAAGTTTGTGTGGCTTTCCGAAATATGGAATATGAAATATGATAGTGGTAAAAAAAGACTCAAATAAACGTTAAGCATCTATTTATATCGACTGAAAAGATGCGGAACAGAGAGTCAGTCCGTGGAAGTAGAAGGCTGGCAGTTATCTGGTCGCTTCGACAAGGCAGCATGCGGACGGCTGCCTTCCATTTCCACTGTTGAAGGATGTGGTTGGTTCCTTAGTTCAGGGGTTGCGACAACGCCCCGAGTACTTTGGGTGTGTGTAGAATTTGTCTGATAACCGGTGTTGTGATGGCTGTATTAGTGTGTGTTATCGGTGATTCAGGTATGGACTGCAGACTATCAATTTTCAAGTAGTTCCTACTTTTGCTACGAAATGTACCATCCACGACACTAACCTGTGGACTTGGCTACTAGATGCCACCGCATCCTACACCTGGCGACGAACTTTGGAACTTATAGAGCGTTAATGAAATCTAACCTACGAATTTTAGCTTTACACAAGCGCAGTTATTGGCAGATTCTTTTACGTGCTATAAATCTATAACATGGGCCCGCCGGCTTTACTTCCCCTCCGAAAGAAGGCATAGTAAGGTATTTTTAACGCTCTTAATAAATCCGACATCTTTGGCTGGTTTTGACCCCGTGACTTTGGGCATAGAAGCTCACCTTGCTACCAGCTACGCCACTGAAGCCGTTGTTGAAGGATGTGTGTTAAATAATTGTATTACATTTTCTTTGCTCACATCACTACACATGTATACTATTCGCCGTTGTCTCTCTAACAGTAGCCTATTAACAATGAATTACAATGGATTATTACTTGATTGAGATTTACCACTGAGACCAAAGCACCCGGAGAAATATATTTTGACTTCCGCTTTGCACCGTGAAACCTGGATAAATGGCCGACGTCTAACCACCGAGCTACAATAATAATAATAATAATAATAATAATAATAATAATAATAATAATAATAATAATAATAATAATAATAATATCGTATGGCCTTGGGTGCCGGGTGCAAGCTTTGTAATTTACACCCAGTGGGTAGCTTGCATATCAAATTTCGTTGTTCCTTGAAGCACAATGAAAATCAAGGAGGTTAGATATCTAAGCTCCTTGAACACTATAGCGCTTTCTAGTAGAGAAATGAGGAACTTTGTGCTGGCGGAAACTCCCGAGATTAATTTTGCCATTATGAACACGGCCTACAGAATTCAAATGGGTTCTTTGACATGCCAACATCGTATGACATGCGTGTCGTATTTTTGCCGCCTTTCAAAAATCACTTACCACGTCCAGGAGCGAACCTGCAATCTTGGGGTTAGTAGACCGAATCGCTTTCCACACACCCACCGTGGCAAGCACCGAGCCACAAAGGGGCACACAGTAACCTTAAAACTATTACAAAGTTTTGCAATACAGTCCTTGGAGTGACATTTCACATTTTGTATTGTAATATTCATGTTTTCACAAATATGAATAGAATTTATTTAGAATATTTTGCCTGTGAGAAGGGCGAACTAACAACTGGTACAAAATACCTTGACTTTGAGGCACATAACCTCACTGTTCCGGCCCATTAAACAGCAATAACTAACTAACCAACTTGACTGATACCTCGAATGTCTGAATTTCTTAAGGTTGTCGGGAATTGCTGCATAAGGAGTGGAGAAGGAGTTTAATATTTCTTTACCGAGCATATTGGTGGCAGGAGAATAGAGTGTATCCGATTTGCAGATGACATGGTGTTGCTAGCAGAGAATGAAAGGATACTGAATGGAATGATAGCAGATCTGAATGCAACTGTGGGCAATATGGAATGCGCATTAATAAGAGCAAGACAAAGAGTATGGTGATAAGTAGGGCTCGGATTTTTAGGTGCTAAAATCGGGAAAATATTTATTTTTATGTATTAAAAATACCTGAAATATGTGACAAAAAAGTAAAAATATTAAATTATAATTAAGTTCATTAATGTGAATATAAACAATATGCAGCACTCACGAAAGTAATTTATTCTGCTGAAGCATTACAATACACAACGAGATACATCCATCACAAATGATCGACGATTATCGCGAAACAATTATGCTAAAGGCACGAAGCTGCGGCAATATGTTTCTTGCCCTTGAGGTGTTGTGTAACTTGAGATCGCTGTTCAGCCGTGATTGCTTTCGCACATGGTTGGCAGAACAGAACTCCCCCATCAGAAGTAAAATTATATTTACATTCTGCATCACACGATAACTTGTAGTTGTTTTTACTTTAGGCATCGTAGAACTGCCTTACACTTCGCAGAGCAAGAAATGAACTGCATGTGAGTGACACTGGTTCCAGGTAGCTGGGTGAGGAGGGGAGGTTTAGCACGTGGGAGCAATATGGCTATGGACAAGGAAATCCCCGGCTTCCACAGTGATTGTCACGGGGCGACAAGTTAAGAATAACACAGTTGCAAGCTGACAAACGCTCTGCATGAAGATTAGATAGCTCACAGTGCTTCCCCGTTGAAGTAACACAGAACAAAAATGCAATGAGCTGAAAGATCTAGCATACTGATTTTAAGAAATGTAAATATTATGTCTCTTTATGTGCTAATAAGTGAAAAGCAGGAATTTATGTATTTATACGTAGAAACAAGATGTTCAGTAAAGAACATATAGCCTACTTTCTCCTAAATGCATGGGTATTGTTATAACTCTTTGTCCTTTTCAAGGAGTATAATTGAATGTTGGTTGTAGTAGCTTGTTGAAATACAACGTGCTATAGGGATATTAAACATGAATATGAGGTGCCCTTTGCTAGTGCTACCTCTGTAAAAAAATTCATTCACTTCGGTTTCACCGTGTTTGAATTGATCCGGGGAATGGATTTGCACACATGCATGGCCGCTATTTGCAAACTATTGGGCTGATGACCTTGTAGTCAGTCATAAGATGCTTTCCACAAAAAGGCATGTTGTTGCAAAATCCGGTAGAGATCAAATTATTAGGATGGTCGAAATTTGATTTAAGCTTTTAACATTTGGGTGGCCGTCATTCCGTTTCCGTCAAGATGGCGGCGATATAAAACATGACACGGAGGTGCCTTTTGCTAGTGCTACCTCTGTACCAAATTTCGTTCAATTCGGTTTCACCGTGTTTGTAGTGATAGGGGGAATCGATTTGCACACATACATGGCCACCATCTGCAAACTATTGGGCTGATGATCTAGCAGTTTGGTCAGAATATGCTTCCCACATAAAGATTTCTTGCAAAATTTGGTAGCGACTAGATTATTAGGTTGGTCGTAATTATATTTTAGCCTTTAACATTTGGGTGGCCGCGATTACGTTTCCGTCAAGATGGCGGTGATATAAAACATGACACTGAGGTGGCCTTTTCTAGTGCTACCTCTCTACCAAATTTCGTTCCATTCGGTTTCACCGTGTTCAAATTAATAGGGGGAATCGATTTTCACACAAAGATGGCCGCCATCCGCAAAATATTAGGCTAATGACCTATTAGTTTGGTCAAAGGATGCTCCCTCCATAATGGTATGTTGATGCAAAATTTGGTAGAGATCGGATGATTAGGTTAATCGTAATTTGATTTAAGCTTTGAATATTTGTGTGGCCGCCATTACGTTTCCGTCAAGATGGCGGCGATATAAAACATGACACTGAGGTGCCCTTTGCTAGTGCTACCTCTGTACCAAATTTCATTCCATTCGGTTTCACCGTGTTCGAATTAATAGGGGTAATCGATTTTGACACAAAGATGGCCGCCATCCGCAAACTATTAGGCTAATGACCTATTCGATTTGTCAAAGGATGCTTCCTCCATAAAGGTATGTTGTTGCAAAATTTGGTAGAGATCAGATGATTAGGTTAGTCGTAATTTGATTTAAGCTCTGAACATTTGTGTGGCCGCCATTACGTTTTCGTCAAGATGGCGGTGATATAAAACATGACACTGAGGTGCCCTTTGCTAGTGCTACCTCTGTACCAAATTTTATTCCATTCGGTTTCACCGTGTTCGAATTAATAGGGGTAATCGATTTTGACACTAAGATGGCCGCCATCCGCAAACTATTAGGCTAATGACCTATTAGATTTGTCAAAGGATGCTCCCTTCATAAAGGTATGTTGTTGCAAAATTTGGTAGAGATCGGATGATTAGGTTAGTCGTAATTTGATTTAAGCTTTGAACATTTGGGTGGCCGCCATTACGTTTCCGTCAAGATGGCGGCGATATAAAACATGACACTGGGGTGCCCTTTGCTAGTGCTACCTCTGTACCAAATTTCATTCCATTCGGTTTCACCGTGATCGAATTAATAGGGGTAATCGATTTTGACACAAAGATGGCCACCATCCGCAAACTATTAGGCTAATGACCTATTAGATTTGTCAAAGGATGCTCCCTCCATAAAGGTATGTTGTTGCAAAATTTGGTAGAGGTCGGATGATTGGATTAGTCGTAATTTGATTTAAGCTTTGAACATTTGTGTGGCCGCCATTACGTTTCCGTCAAGATGGCGGCGATATAAAACATGACACTGAGGTGTCCTTTGCTAGTGCTACCATTGTACCAAATTTCGTTCAATTTGCGCTCACCGTGTTCGAATTGATAGGGGGGACAGACATTCAGAGTACACACACTCACACACACACACACAGACTCACACACACATATACACACACACAGACAGACACACTTTTTTTTCGCCCTGTAGTGATCTCATATGTCTACTTTCATTTTTTGCAAAAATCGAAAGTAGGCTAAAAATGCTTAAAATATATATTTACATTAAACAATATGTATTTACCTACAAATCCGAGCCCTAGCGATAAGTTCAAGAGGAAACAAAGTATTAAACATCAGGATAAGCCAGGACGATATTGAACAAGCGTCAGTTTTTAAATGTCTAGGAAGCATACTAACGGATTATATGAGAAGCAGTAAAGAGGTAAGAACTCGCATTGCCTTTGATAAAGAAGCCTTCAACAGAAAGAAGAGACTATTTTGTGCACGCTTGGACTTGAGGTTAAGGAAGAGACTTTGTTTGGAGTGAGGCACTATACGCAGCCGAGTCCTGGACGCTAAGGAAGGATGATGAAAGAAGACTAGGAGCGTTTGAAATGAGGTTATGGAGGTGGATGGAAAGGATATCCTGGGTGGAAAGGGTCCGGAATGAGGAGGTATTGGAGCGAGTTGGAGAAAATAGGAGGCTATTATATATCATCCCTACAAGGAAGAGGAACTGGCTTGGGCACTGCCTGCGAAGAGAGTGTTTGCTGAGGGATCCTCTCGAAGGATCAGTAAACGGAAAGAGAAGAAGAGGACAGAGAAGGTGGGCAGTGTCAAGATAGCAGGAAATTACCACCAAACAAAGAGACAGTACTACATGGAGAGCTGCTGTGTGAAGACCTGCGTAAGGGCAGAACACGTTATATATACCTTGCACACCTGGATGATCAGTCTCGATTGTCATCATCAGATGGGTTGAGGATCGAAACTGTTCATCCTCCAAGTGTGGTTTGTTAATCTCAAGTAATTTCTTTTTCAGGATTGAAGAATCACCCATTGCAATTGAGTACAATCGTGTTTACCGACTGAAAAGCATTAAATTTCAACTACGTAACACGTTACTCTCGGAATGTAACCGTAATTAAAATAGCATGTTCCTTGCATTAACTAAACAAAATAATCTACGAATGTATTGATTAAATTAATTAGGCCATGAATTGTAATTCTGTGTACACAAACATTAGTACCAAATACAGAGCGAGTACAAACGTGTCACTCAATAAATGTTAATTAATATGTCACAATACGTGGCGTGCCCTATATATTACTTCATTAATCATTGGATTATGAATGTGACAGACGTGTATTTATTAGATCCATTGAGTGTACTGAAAGAGGATCGCACAACTAATTTACCCACATAATTAATTATTATTAAGGACAAGTGCGCACAATGTGCATTACATTAACATTATTTACAAAATTCTGTTATCGACGACAACCCCTTAGGACACAGAAGAGCGTGATATCTATCACATGTCCTACACAATTTACAAATACACTCAGGCGTGGGCTCATAGAACAACTCAGTTTCGCAAATCTTATGGTGTATCCCGTGCACCGCGAAGTGGGTCACCATGTGTCTCAGTTAATAGGCAGTGCCCTTCCATTCTGATAACATCATGGCATCGGGGAATTGAAGTCAATTGAGATCTCCTTCTTCTTGGCGTGCAGTTCATGTAGCCTAGGACATAATTAAGAGATAATTTAAAGGGAAGGTTGATCTGCAACGTCAAACCCAGCAATGGAACAATCGTCTGGCGCAATACGGCCTGCGCCTCAATAAGAAGAAAACCGAATATATGATATCTGACACACAAGCAATCGGAACCATTGAGATAGACGGCGAGGATCTGCCGCGAGTAACAAGATTCAAGTATCTTGGCTCCGCGATCGCTGCTGATGGCCGACTTGTCAATGCAAGGATATCCGCAGCTTGGATGAAATGGCGAACAACAATTGGCGTCACTTCCGACAGTAGGATTAAAGATCACCTCAGATCTAAAATCTATCGTACTGTCATCTGACCTGCCGCACTGTATGGTTGCGAATGTTGGCCTACTACGGCTGAGACGGAGCGTCGGCTGGGAGTCATGGAGACCAGGATGCTGCGGTGGACAGCTGGTGTTACTAAACTGGATCGCATCCCCAATGAATGCATCAGGGAGAGATTTGGCATTGCACCCATTCCTGAAAAAATACACGAGAGTCGTTTAAGATGGTTTGGACATGTGCTGAGGACAGGGGCTGACACTACAGTATAGCAAAGGACGACCAAAACAGCGATGGGCCGATACCCTTCACAAACATCTGAAGAGCGTCAATCTCCACCCTGACATGGACAGGACAGAACTAAATGGAGACAACCAACCCATATAGTGGACCCTGCCACCAGCCGGGACAAACGATGAAGAAAAATAATACTAAGAAGAAGATTTGAAGGGTAGGTACAGGCAGTGATGCAAGGAATTTCGCATTCAACTGTACTGCTTACGTTGATTTTATGATCGCATATTACTACAAGTGAGAACGATTTTTTCAGTGTCTTTTTGTTATACGTAGTGAATCAGCTTCCCCTACCAATATTGTGTTCTGCAGCTCAAGAAATATGTGAGATATTCCTATGCTAGCATCCAGTATGATTCTAATGCATGGTAAGCATATCCTGTGTAGCCTGCTGCAAACGATTGTGTAGCCTACTGTATTATTGTTCCCGCTACGTGACTAAACATATTTTAAAATAAGAAGAAAGAGTACACAAGATGGAAAGAGCATATGGTATAACTAGGAACACCTACAACAAAAAATGTTTATCTAGAAACTTGAAAATACAGCACTACAGAACAGTAATCAAACCAGAATGCCTATACTCAAGCGAATGTCTAGCACTGAATTATAAGTTAGATAAATTGGAAGTATTATAAAGACGAATTGTACGGAAAATATTAGGTCCATTAAGAATTACAGAATTCTGGAAATTAAGAAGTAATGATGAAATATACCGCAACATTGAAAACATAACAGACACAATAAAAAAGAGGCGATTGCTATTTTTTGGACATTTATATAGAATGAATGACAACAGGTTAACCAAACAGATATTCAAATATCTTTGGAACAAGAAATTAACAACAACTTGGATTCAAGAAGTTAAAAAGGATTTGGTAAGAAACAATATAAGAGAAGAAAATGCAATAGAGAGAGAAATGTTTAGGAAAAAAGTGTTGGGAATGGAAGGGTTCCAAGGAAGAAAGGAAAAGAAAAGAGGCTCAAAATGGTCCGAAGAGAGAAAGAATATGCATAGTGTGAAGATGAAGGAGTCCTGGAGGAAGAAGAAGGAGACCTGGAGGAAGAATAAAGAACACCAAAGGACTAAACATTGAAATTGGCTCGTGGTCCTTAGAAGACCGTAACGGAGAAAGAAAGAAAGAAAGAAGATAAAGTCATAGTGTTGCAGTACCTAATTTAGAATCATGGGAGTGCTTTCATTCGTCTATTTGTATTATACTGTATGTATCACGATCGTTTCAACGACTGGGAACTAGGTGCGCTTGCTCTTGATGCCATATCTACTTGGCGTCGGGAATTCCTCCACGCAATCGCATGCCGAAATCATTGATGAGCGGTAGTACGCGTTGTCAGTTGCAACTTTATACCCAACTACATAGAACTGATGGCCTTAATGCTATAAGCTCCAAAATGAATCAACACCGGTGTGTATAACATCTACGAAGGGTGCACTATATTGTTTAACACGTTATTTTTTCTACTCAAATTAATTACATTATACATCAGTTGTTACGTCCACCTTCTCAACATAATCTCCTTGTGGTTTTATGCACTTTTGCCGTCAATGTGTCAGTCTCTCCAGACCCTGCTGAAACCATTCTTTCGTAGTGTTGCGTACCCATGCCTTGACAGCTGTGTCCAGTTCTGCAAAATCCGCAAAGTGGCGATCATGCAATGTCGAAAAATGCCATCAGTCAGCAAGCGAATGGCGACAGTGTTCTGGGACACAAAGGGCATCATCCTCATTGACTGACTGGAATTGGGGGCCACGATTAACAGTGCAGCATATATCGGGCAACCGTTAAGCGCTTACGTCGTGCCATTCAAACTAAGCAGCCAGGAAAATGGGATAAAGGTGTGCTTCTGCAACATGAAAATGCCCGCCCCCACATTAGCTGAGAGACCACCACTGCCATTGATCAAATGGGATTCATGGTGCTGCCACAACCGCCATACTCTCCCGACTTGGTACCAAGTGATTATCACCTGTTCGGGAACATGAAGAAACCTCCGGACACAGCTGTCAAGGTATGGATACGCAGCACTTCGAAATAATGTTTTCAGGAAGATCTGGAGAGACTGACACATCGATGGCAATGGTGCATAAAGTTACAACGAGATTATGTTGAGAAGGTTGACGTAACAACTGATGTGTAATGTACTTCATTCGAGTAGAAAAAATAAAGTGTAAAAAAATATAGTATGCCCGTTGTTTAATATGTACATGTATGGAGTGGCTAGTAGCAAACAGTGTGCTAGAATCCATGTAGGAGAACAACGTGTTCAACCCAAATAAGCACGGTTTTCTTCCGTGTCGATCTTGCACTCCGCTATTGACAAAAGTCATTGATGAGTTTCAGTTCTACTTGAATCAGCCAGAAGTGAAACAGGTAGACTTATTCCACTAGCTTAACATACGGGGTAGCTTATTGGCATGAGTGAGTTCATTCCTGGAGGGTCGAACACAGTGTGTAGTGTACGGAGGAGCTCGATCACAAGCTGTTCAAGTTACTTCTGGAGTGATTCAGGGTTCAGTGATCGGGCCTCTTCTCTTTATATATGTACTCGATCTTCCTGGCTGTGTCACCTCATCAATGTCACTACATGCAGTTGACACCGTGCTTTATAGGTACAGTAGAAGAAAAGAAGATTCCCTCTCTCTGAAATCAGATCTGTATACTTTGTCGCTGTGGTGTTCTGTAAATAGTTTGAATATAATTGTAAATAAGTGTGAGTAGGTAAAAAAAAACTCATTGAGAACGAATACCAAAAAAAAAATGAAAAGTGTCTACCCACAGTGTACAAACTTGAAGTTATAAGGGGTTACAATCTCAGACACCCTAAATTGGAACATGCAATGTTGAGGGTTTCTCGTACAGAAATGTGAGAAGTTTTAAACCCAGAGCTTCTAGGATGACCTACCTATGCATGTTCCGTCCGATAATAACGTACGGCTTACCTGCTTGGCATCCCATTACAGGGGAAAACATGAACAAGCTGAAGCGTGTACAGCGCCGTGCAGAGAGGCTAATAGCTCGTCGTTCCCATTCCCCTTTGTCAAAATTTCCATCTCTAGAGACAACAGCTAAGCAATCTGATTTGGTTTTCCTCAAAAAAAAAAAAACGCCTACACAGGTTCTGATGGAATCGACCCCATTTGCCGATTTTCACTGGCATATCGCTCAGTTCGGAGAGGACGAGGCGTAACTCTCATTCCGCCCTTCGCTCGTAGTATTGCCTACCTGACAGGTTTCTATGGCCGCTCTGCGTGGAACATACTGCCAGGGGATACCAAGAACGTGCCCCTACGGAGATTCAGGTTGTTTATAAAAAGTACATTGTCTAAATAAACTTCCGTAAGAGTGATTGATTGTCCCAGAGAATGAATTAATATCTGAATGAAATGATTGAATATATGAATGAACGTATGGAGAGACTGAGGTTATGAAAGTGCGTGCGTGAAAGAGTGAGTGAACAGGAAATTAATTACTTATTGTATTATTAATCGAAAATACGAGTTGAAATATCTCTACTAATACTGCAGAGAAGTGTACACATTGTAAATATGTTCACCCATACTTTCAGATATAAACATTTTGTAGCTTAAGTGAAATGGATCTGATGATGATCGCTTTACGATCGAAACTGGCAATGCAAGTGTATTTATTGATCTCATGTAACTTTTTTCAGGATTAGGGAATAACCCATCTCATTTGGGTACAATCGTGTTGACGGATTGAAAAGAATCAAACATTCGTTTACTAAGGCAACACTGAAAATGGCTTCAAACACCTTAATGCATTATTAATATTCTAAATATTAAAATATTACAAATACAAGGGGCGTTTTTTAACAAATTCCCGTTTTGATATTACGCCATTGCAGCGCTGCGGTCGGCATTCCGTGCAGGTGCGCTGTGTACCTGTATCTATTGGCAAGGCTGGGACGCCATTACGGCAACAGTCGCCCATGTGTGGGTGTGTTGACAAGCTTTTGAAATAGCACCGCCGATCTCGAGTCCCGCCGACTCGTAGACAGGAGAGAGAACTCCCCTGAAAGATATGCTGCCATTTGGTCACCACTATCAGGCAAATTGCGTAAGTGGTCAGGACAACTCCTAAACATACGAAGTTCTCCTGGTAAGCACGCAATTTGCCTGACAGTGGTGGTCAAATGGCAGCATGTTTTACAGGGGAGTTCTCTCTCTTGCCTACGAGTCGGCGGGACTCGCGATGCGCGGAGCGATTTCAAAAGCTTGTCAACACACCAGACATGGACGACTGTTGCCGTAATGGCATCTCAGCCTTGCCAATAGATACAGGTACACAGTGCACCTGCACGGAATGCCGACCACAGCGCTGAAATGGGTATTACTTAAAGACGCCCCTCGTTTCTTTGTAAAACATTTTAATATTGTAAAAACGAAATGGAGATGTAAGTTGTGACAGTGAAGCATATCTATTTATTGATGTGTAACATCTTTCCACTCGGTTGCTGGATATTTTTGTGGGAATGATTTTGAAAAATGGGACAGAAGTGGATCGGAACGATCGAGGTGGCACCAGATGGCAGTGGTACGAGAAACAATGAGCACGCGGTGCCGGAAATTGATACCATGACGTACTCTCGGCCATGTGGAATGTAGCCTATATGACATACTGAACGGTAAACGCTCATGCAAACTCTGGTGTCAAGTGATTGAAACAAAGCACATGGTACATGTTGGAAGTCTTCGTATCAGTATTTAAATGGTAAAATTCCTTAATATCAAACATTGTAAGTAGTCGGCATTGCCGGTATTATGTTTCTGCACAATAGCTATTCAAATATTAACCCACATAACGGTAATGCAGTCATCAATATAATATATTCGTTGTGGTTATACGAGATTTGAGCAAGCCTTCATGAACTATTGATGAATACATTCTCTTTACTCACAAGAGGGCCTATTCATAAGGCTTTTTAAACTTAATTTCACTCAGAAACATTATCGAAACAAGCAAAATATAAATGAAACTTAATTCCGTAATGCAGTATTATTGGAACGTGGAAATAAGTCGCCATCTTGTGCACAATATTTGCGTTGTCGAAATAGCCGTGGGGATAGCGCCTATGACTGTGAATCTAGAGATCTTGGGTACGAATCCCGGAGGGGGTAGATATTTTTGCTACCAGATTATAATTTTAAACGATATTTATCATATCAATATGACTCATTTTAACAGAATCCATATGAAATTACGTGTTGGTCTGTGAATCAAGAGATCCTGTTTATAAGGAATTTAAGGTTATGGGCGATGTCGCGTCTATTAATCTAGTTGATCCATATCGTATTCTTTATTTAGGCTAGTGCTTGTGGAAGCTACACATCATCTAATAAAATGAGTTCCGTATTATAAACTACAATATCTGTTAACACTCCCTTTTACAATAGATTGATATTTGTGCCAATAATAGTATAAAATACTGGTGTATCAACAATTTCACGTGAGGTTTCTTCTATGTCAAATATTACACATCATATGCGACTACTGTAAGGAACTTAACCTTTTTTATTTATCGTATGGCTTTTAATGCCGGGATGTCCGAGGACACGTTCGGCTCGCCTGAGTCTGTAGCTGCTTCCAGCGGGCACCCTTAGGTTGAGCTACAAGTTCCGTTCAATTTCAAGTGGTTCCAACTTTCGCTACCAGATATCAATGATGCCTAGTGGTGAACGTTGGAACTTTGATAGAGCGTTCCGACGAAATCTAACCTAACAATTTAGCTTCACACAAGTTTTAGTCTGTGGAAGGATATTTTACATGCCATAAATCTATGACATGGGATCGCCGGCTTTACTTCCCCTCCGATGGAAGGCATACTGAAAGATTTTTAACGCTCTTAAAAAATCCGACGACTTCGGCCGGGTTCGAACCCACTATCTTGGGCACAGCAGTTCAGCATGCTACCAACTACGGCACCTAAACCACTAGTGAAGCATAGAATATGTGTATATGGTGCTTGCCCATTTTCACTAGGCCTTCCATACTTCCAGTGTGATTTAGACTTCTAGTAAATAATTAATAATGATAATTGTAATATTATAAAAGCAATAATATCACCAAGGATATCAGACCTACAATCGCTTTCTCTTCCAGAACCAGCCACTTCCGATTATGTTCATCACTCCGACTAACCGCAAGTGAATGTGAATTTGACCTAACGAAATGCGATGCTGAATAGGGTAATGTTTCTGCAGGTATGGTTGTTTAGTTGAAATGGCCATTGTGTACACATTCACACAATTCTGCTTTGTTCCCAGTGGTCAGTTGATGACGCTGCATTATCTACACTTCAGGGTGCGTTACGTGCTCCATTCATTGTAGATGGACGTGTATCTTACAGCACGCCATTATTGTAGTCAAGTACCTGCTCCACCATCGTGATGGGAATTTATAAATGAATATTCACATGGGGTTTCATTCGCATTAACGTAAACAAGTTCTATTGACAGTAATATCGCTGGCGTAGTTGGTACCATGCTGAACTGCTGTGCACAAGAAAGCGGGTTCGAACCCGACAGAAGTCATCAGATTTTTAAGAGCGTTAAAAATCCTTCAGTATGCCTTCCTTCGGAGGGGAAGTAAAGCCGGCGGTCCCATGTCATAGATTTATGGCATGTAAAAGAACCTTCCACAGACTAAACTTGTGTGAAGCTAAATTGTTAGGTTAGATTTCGTCGGAACTTTCAATCAAAATTTCCAACGTTCACCACTAGGTATCATTGATATATGGTAGCGAAAGTTGGAACAACTTGAATTGAACGGAACTTGTAGCTCACCCTAAGGGTGCCCGCTGGAAGCAGCTACAGACTCAGGCGAGCCGAACATGTCCTCGGACACTCCCGGCACTAAAAGCCATACGATAAATAAATAAATAAATGAATAAATAAATAATAACGTTGATTGATGTTGCCATTCCGAATGCGAACAACCTGCCGGCTAAACATGATGAGAAAGTGTCCAAATATTTGGAACTGGTGGAGCCTATCACGAGACAAAGGCAGGTAGAGTTCGAATTGTGCCTATTGTTAGAGCCCTGTGTGGATAAACAGAAAGTTATCCGCATCCGCCCCGCATCCACACGTTTGTTATTCGAATCTACTGGCATTACAAGCATATTTTTAATTAGATAAAGTATAAGGTGCGTTCAAAAAGTAACGAGCTGGAGGCTGGAATGCGCAAACCGGTGACGACATCGGCTATTCGGGCGTGTATAACGAGGTGTGGTTCCGACCAGAGCGTGGAAGGATACAGCCCGTCGCTAGAGGGCACGCGTGCACGTCACGTGACGATACAAAGCGAGCAGCAGCATGCATCAATCATCCAACCAAGACAGTGGGCCATTCGACATGCTTCCTGGTGTGGTTGAAGACTGCGGGGCACATATTGGGCACACACTTTCCGCAAGTGCAGTCGTTCGTTCATGATGGTGTGCACACTTCCGACGCTCAATCTGACCACGGCGGCTATGGCGTTCACTGTCACTGGTCGGTCCTGGGTAATGAGTGCATTAACCAGCTGGACGTTGTCATCGGTAATGAAGGGGGGTGCCGTTCCCCCTACTCCTTTCGCTGTCAGCGTTGGACAATTGATGCATGCTGCTGCTCGCTTTGTATCGTCACATGACGTGCACGCGTGCCCTCTAGCAACGGGCTGTGACCTTCCACGCTCTGGTCGGAACCACGCCTCGTTACACACACCACGATTAGCCGATGTCGTCACCGGTTTGCGCATTACAGCCTCCAGCTCATTACTTTTTGAACGCACCTTATATTAAAGCAACACATTTAGATATTTGAGGAGAATGTTGTTCCCCTAGGCTGTGTAGGCTATGTCATTTGCTAAGCTTAAAATATATGTTATACAGCCAGAATTGCAACCCTTTTCAGTTCGGAGTGTTAATTGTGCTAAATGACAATAGTGGACATTAATAATCCATCTACAAAACTGACAGGCTTCGATCTGCCACGCTGCACCTGGAGTAGACTAAATCACATGAGATGTGGAGTAGGTAGAACAGTATCTACTTTACACACATGTGGCTGGTCAGTTTCCCCCCCCCCCCCCCCCCCCCCCATTGTGACTGTGGGGAGGTTCGCCAAACAATGAAACATGTAGTGCAGGAATGCCCACTCCGTGCTTTCACTGGAACCATGGAAGACCTCGACTCAGTAACACCGAAAGCAGTGAAGTGGGTGGCGGAATTAGACATTCACATTTAGTGAGACGTACATCACTCGTCCTCAATGTGTACATTTGAACTGTCGGATTTGTTAGGTAGATAGTGATGTAAATATATTGTTTTATTCCTGTTTCTTTTTTCAAGCTTCGTAAATTGCTTTGACTATTGAGCCATTTTTATGAGATATATAAGTTACTCCTTTGTGCCATTTTTATCTGACGTGATCAATGCACGCCTTTGTGAAACCTTGACTGTGAAGCTATTAATAGCCCTCTGATGTCTTAATACCATATATGGACATATCTGCATCTTGTCCCCTTATTGGCCAGTGATTTATATATTGGAAGGGGTCGTGACCAATCAAATTTTACCACGCAGTTACCTTTGTGTTGCGTCGTCATTTGCTTTGTTTCGAGGCATTTCTTTCTTGCAGCCAAGTAGGCTGGTCGTATTCCCATATTCTTGGAGAAGTGCCCGCGTTCAAGGTGAAACCATGGCGAGGTGTCTGTATGTCGTAATCTATATTGCTTTACTGTAGTTCAGTTTCATATTTCGGCAATTTAAAACTCTTATTCTGTGTTATTTTCTTTTGGTCGCGTGTACTTGCCCCCTCCCAATATTTTCCCTCCGCCCTTTGTGTGCGTGTAATTGCTGGTGAGTTTTTGTTTTGTATGGTAGTGTTATTTTCATTTATTTTGATAACGTAGTTTTTGTACTTTAAGGGTTGAAAGTTATGTATGTGGGCTGTCTTCGATTTACTCTGGAGTGCGTGACGGTGAGTTTGCCTACCTTGTAGGGGGCACCTTTGAGTCTGTCATTCAGAGTGTATCTTATCGTAGAACAACATAACGGGATTGCAGATTATTTTTCTTGCTTCCCGTAATGCTTTGTTCTTTATCTAAAGAGTTCACAAAAGGAGGTCTCACCATTGCCATTTTGCTGGTGACCTAACCTGTGATATTCTTGTGTCTGTGAATGCCCATATTTTGCGCATCACATATTTTCGTCGTCTTTGTGTGCCCTTATCTCCTACGCATACTTTCAATTTTTAAAGTATATTTTTGGCTTTGCCGATAATTTAATGTAATTTTTCCTTTTGTCTAATTTCCTATTTTTCTCGTAACTCACTCGTTCTTGCATGTGCCTCCGCGTCTTTCTTCCTCACTCCTCCCTCCCTCTCACCCCTCTCCACCCCGTTCTGAACCATTGTACCCCCTCCTATTTTGTTCATCCCTTTTGACACGCTTTGTCTAAATTTTGAGAACGTATCTTGACTTCGTTGAGTGTAGTCGTTTTGTCTTTTTATTTAATTACGACATACTTACATTTAGTCATCGTTTCATCTTGCCTTGAACATGTTACCTTAACTTATCTTATTTTATTTCATTTTAATATAATTTAATTTAGTATATTTTCGATTTTCTTCCTAATTTGTATTTTTTCTTGCGGTAAACTAATTTTGTGGTTTATTTTTTGGTCATTTCTCTTCTTTCTTTTAATATCTCTGGGATCGTTGTGCATTGTAGTTGTTATTTTAATACATTTTATCTTTGCCTAAGTATCTCTGCTTTTGCGTCACGTCTTATTTTAATTTTAGTAACCTTCTTCGAGTTTTGTCTGGTTTTTGCTATATTTCGGTTTGTCGGTCTTATTAGCGTACTTGTGACGTTAATACGACCTACACGGCCTCTGATTTAAATTTGTTCATCTTTGGATTTTACCGTAGTTTAATTTTATTTAGCTTCCCCCTTCCTTTTGGGATTGCTTTCTGGTTTGCCTTTTAAAATTTGGGCCCAGCGAAAGCCAAACAAGACTGCGATCTCCCCGTTTTTCTTTCTTCTATTTTATTTTATTTTATATTTCTTCGGGGATAGGGGAAGAGCTTCAGCTACGTTTCCACTGACGTCTGCTGCGTACGTAAGTATATGTTTATTTCTATTACTTCATCTAAGTTGCGTACACTATATAGACGTGATAATTTGTATTTACTTTGTGCTTAAATAATAATTTATAGGCTAAATAAATAAATAAATAAATAAATAAATAAATAAATGACTTAATTTGAATGAGATTAGTTTACCTTTGTCATATTTATTTTATTTATCGTATGATGTTAACACAACACAATCACCTACATAAATACAGATTCATATAACACAGCAATAATACTAACAAATTATATAAATTATAAAGCAGATAAAAAAATTATTATAAATCAACGTCCAACTCGTTGATCCATTTGACAGCCTCAGTTGTAGCAGAATGCAGGTCCTCCAGACTTCCTGGAAAAACTCGGAGAGGACATTCCAGTACTAAGTGCTCCATTGTCTGTGGAATGTCAGCGCAATCGCAATTCGGTGAGTCTTTCCAACCCCATTTGTGGAGAACAGAAGCACATCTTCCCAAGCCACATCTAATACGATTGAGTCTAGTCCAGGTATGTCTGGGCAGATTGAAGCCAGCAAGTTTTATGTGAGGATCCTCAACGTTCACGATGCCTGGTGGCGTAGATGTTGTCCACTCAACCCGCCAATTTTCATTAGGTTTAAAATTTCTGCTTGTTAAATCCAAGGCAGTTTTCCATGCAGGTTTACGGGATTTCAATCTAGATGGGCCAAGATGTTTCATGTCTTCATGTATTGGGAGGGCCTTGTTATTTTGCACTCTCGACCAAAGATGAACCAGATTTTTCTGCCTTCTGATATGAGGAGGTGCGATATTACTCAGCACTGGTAACCACTGGACTGGAGTAGGAAGTAGTGTTCCAGATACAATACGCATGCTCTGTCGGAGCTGAACATCCACCCGTTGAGTGTGGCAGCTATTAAGCCATACCCCAGAGCAAAACTCGGCTGAAGAATAGATTAGCGCAAGAGCAGTTGTTCTCAGAGTGTTGGCATCCGCTCCCCATGATGTTCCAGCCAGGCGCTGAAGGAGGTTATTGCGGCTCTTCAATTTCGCAGCAGATTTACACAGATGGGTTTTGTAGGTCAGAGATCTATCCAAAGTCATTCCCAGATATTTAGGGGTGCTATTATACTGTAAGAAAATCATAATGAAAAAATATGATATGTCATATACATCTGGGTACTAGAAATGATATTGAACAAGTAACCCAGCAACACGGTAGAAAGCTATCGGCCCATCGCGCTTCTTAGCTGCTGCTACAAGCTTTTTGAAAGGTTGATATATCCCTATATCTAATATATAAAAGTGAAAGTCTGTATGTATGTATGTATGTATATATGTTGGTTCCGTATACAAATCTACACCGTTCCACCAATCTCAACCATATTTTGCATACACATAGTTTAGGACCCAGAAGGAACCGCTGGCTACATGAATTTTCGATAGTCTTTCTCATTCTTCTGATTTCGGCCCTTTTTCACTCAAAAACAGGCTAATCAAATCATAAAATATACTCATGAAGGAATGGCAAGGCAGATAGTTTCCATGGCAACATAGCTCAAGTCGAGACACGGCCGACTTGATGCCAATTGCGCTCAGCACTACCGGTATAGAAAATGAGCTTCTTTATATCAAATCCCGTTAGTTACTCAACTGCTCACACAGCACTGTCAACCGAGTTTAGCATAACAAAGACTTGACACTATCTTCTTTCTACTATATATTTGTCAAATACCACTCACTCACTCACTCACTCATTCATTTATTCATCACGAAATCTCAGTAACCACCGAACGGATTGGAATGAAATCTGTATGCAGTTTCCTCAAGGGCCGCAAATGTCCACTAAGAGAGAAATTTTGGCTATTCAGGTTCTAAAGGGGTGTTAAGGGGGTAGACCTGCATTTAATTGAATAGCAATATCTCCCGATTGGTTTCATGGGGGGATGTGATACTCGGCATATAAACTCATCATTAAAAATAAGAAGACATGTGTCTGAGGGTTTTTCGATGTGGTGTGTATTATGAGGTGAAAGGGATGAAAAGTTGGGATTAAAAGATTCTTAACGGAGCGTGTGTCTCTTAAACAACATAGGCGAGGTGTTTGAAACACAGCGAAAAAAAATCAACATAAAAAAGAAGTAAATATGTGTTTGACAGTTTTTTCATAAATCCAATTTAAGGGGCCCACGGGGAGGGGTAAAATTCGGGGGGGGGGAGACAGGAAAGAAAGTGTCCTAACTGATTGACTGACTGACTCACTCATCAAACTCAGGGGAAAAAACTGCTTTAAAGTAAGTAAATAGCTTTTCGACAGTTTGATTTTCAATCAAATTGAAGGGGTTCATCGGGAGGGGTGAAATTCTGAAGAAAAAAAAAATTGAAAGGAAATGTCCTGACTCATTCACTCACTCATCATCGCCCAGCCAAAAATATTGAAGTTGGAAACATATGTTCGTTGTATGTCAAAACCGTACACTAAGGGAGGTTTTTTGGATATTCGGGTTCTAAAGGGGTCTTAAGGGGGTTAAACCTGCATTTCATTGAATATCAATATCTCACGAGTGGTTTCATTTGTGGATGTGATACTCGGCATATAAACTAATCATTAAAAATACGCAGACATGTGTCTAAGCGTTTTTCGATGTGGTGTATTATTATGAGGTGAAAGGGCTGAAAAGTGGGGGTTGAAGGATTCCTAATGGAGCGTGTAGGCCTATCTCTTAAACGACATAGGCGAGAAATTTGAAACTCAGCGAAAAAAAATCAGCTTAAAAAGTAAGTAAATCGGTTTTCGACTGTTTTTTCATAAATTAATTTAAGGGGCCAATGGGGTGGGGTGAAATTCTGGGGAAAAAAGGAGAGAAAGTGTCCTAACCGACTGACTTAGGGGAAAAAGACAGCTTAAGAAATATGTTAATAGGTGTTCAAGCGTTTTTTAATCAATCCAATTTAAGGGGCCCATGGGGAGGGGTGAAATTCTGGTAAAATAAATGAAAGAAAATGTCCTGTCTGACTCACTCACTCATCACGCCCAGCGAAAACTATTAAAGTTGGAAACATGAAATTTTGGGAATATGTTCGCTGTATGTCGAAAACGTTAACAAAGGAATGATTTTTGTTTATTCGGGTTTTAGAGACGTGTCAAGGGGGTAAACATGCATTTCATTGAATAACGATATCTCATGAGTTGTTTGTTTGGGGATGTGATATTCGGTATATAAACTAATCATTAAAAATAATCAGACATATGTCTAAGGGTTTATCGATGTGGTGTATATTATGAGGTGAAAGGGGTGAAAATTGGGGGTAGAGGGATTCTTGACGGAGCGTGTATCTCTGAAACGACATAGGCGTGAAGTTTGAAATTCGCTGGAAAAAAACAGCTTAAAATACAAGTAAATAGGTGTTCGAACGTTTTTTCATAAACCCAATTTAAGGGGCCCTTGGAGAGGGGTGAAATTCTGGGGAAAAAAAAAACAGGAAAGAAAGTGTCCTAACTGATTGACTCACTTACTCACTCATAAAACTCAGGGGGAAAACAGCTTTAAATAAGTAAATAGGTGTTTGACCGTTTGTTTCATAAATCCAATTTAAGGGGTTCATGGGGACGGGTGAAATTATCAAAAATAAATGAAAGAAAATGTCCTGACTGACTCACTCACTCATAATCGCCCAGCCAAAATTATTGAAGTTAGAAACATGAAATTTTGGGGATATGTTCGTTGTATGTCGAAAACGTCCACTAAGGAAAGAGTTTTGGATATTCAGGTTCTAAAGAGGTGTTAAGGGGGTAAACGTGCTTTCTATTGAATAACAATATCTCACGAGTGGTTTCATTTGGGGATGTGATACTTGGCACATATACTAATCATTAAAAATAAGCTGACACATATCTAATGGTTTTTCGATGTAGTGTATATTATGAGGTGAAAGGGATGAAAAGTGGGGGTTGAAAGATTCCTAACTGAGCGTGTATCTCTTAAACGACATAGGGAGGAGTCTGAAACTCGGAGGAAATCTATCAGCTTAAAAATAAATAAATAAATAAATGAATAAATAAATAAAATAAATAGGTGTTCGACCGTGTTTTCATAAATGCAATTTAAGGGGCATATGGGGAGGGGTGAACTTCTGGAAGACAAACGTCCACTAAGGAAGGATTTTTGGATGTTTGCTCTCATCGACCAACCAAAACTATTAAAGTTGGAAGAATGATATTTTGGGGATATGTTTGTTGTGTGTCGAAAACGTCTACTAAGGAGGGATTTTTGGGTATTCAGGTTCTAGAGGGGTGTTAACGGGGTTAAACCTGCATTTCATTGAAAAACAATATGATACGACTATGACGCGAACGAAGCAAGGCTAAAATTGAGATGGTGTTTGTCTGTGTATTACTCAATCTCGCAAGTACCACTGGTCCGATTTACGTGAATTTTACATGGAAGTAGCTGATTTACCTGGTTAACATATAGGTTACTTTTGATTTCAATACTTTGCACTATTTAAAATGGCGACCATTTTAGTGACGTCACTACACCCTTTGGTTTCAAACTTTCATACTTCCATTTCAAATAAAAAGAGAACGCTAAGAAATAGCAAACTTTTGATGGCATATGTGAGGTTTAAAACTACATTTTCTATCCAAAAGGTATCTGCAACTGTTAGCGAGTAAAACCTAAATTTGTGCTATAAAACACGGTCAACGCCGAGCGGTGTAGTTGGACAAAATGTTCCATCCTTAATCTCCCTCTGCGCAGCACCTCGCCTATCCCCTGTTTTAACTGTCACCTTCACATTTTAATTTATTTATGACGCGTAGCGAAGCACGGGTACTTCAGCTAGTATATTATAATTGTGAAAATCTGTGTGTCCGTGTGTGTGTGTGTGTGTGTGTGTGTGTGTGTGTGAGTGTGTGTGTTAGTTTGTTACCTCTTGACACTAAAACGGCTGGACGGATTTGGATGAAATTTGAAATGGAGACAGCTTATACCATGGGATAACATATAGGCTGCCTTTTGTCCGGAAATAAATCATTGTTCCCGTGGAATGGGCAACATAACTGAAAAGTCACCAAAAATACTCAACCAGGACAAAATATCGAAATTGTCGCATAAAGACCGGACAAAGCTCATTTTACTCCCCTCGATGCAAGAAACAATACTCGGTATGTCCCTACGGGACACCGAAAACTACATTTTAAGGCTCTAAAACCAACAGTTTCAAAGATATTCGCAGAAAACTATCTTCGCTCTGATTGATGAACTAATCGCAAGTCCGTTTCCATGGCAACACTACCTCAAGGTATGACATCCGATTTTCTATATATCCCTCCAGGAGGCAATGCCAATTCATTTATTATCTTTTTTAAGATATATATAAACACAATAAGAACAGTGTAGCGCGCCTGCCTGCCGTCCGGAGGCCCCGGGTTCGATTCCCGGCTCCGTCAGAGATTTTAGACACTGACGTGAGGGCTGCAACGGGCTGAACTCAGATTCGTGAGGACAATTGTGTAGCTGTGAGGCAGCGCGCCGGTCACGAAGAACAAGATTAACGGCAGAGGGGACACTATGCACTGACCACGCGTCACCACAATATCTGCAGGCCAAATGGCCGATTTTCTATATATCCCTCTAGGAGGCAATGCCAATTCATTTATTATCTTTTTCAAGATATATATAAACACAATAAGAACAGTGTAGCGCGCCTGCCTGCCGTCCGGAGGCCCCGGGTTCGATTCCCGGCTCCGTCAGAGATTTTAGGCACTGACGTGAGGGCTGCAACGGGCTGAACTCAGATTCGTGAGGACAATTGAGTAGCTGTGAGGCAGCGTGCCGGTCACGAAGAACAAGATTAACGGCTGAGAGGACACTATGCACTGACCACGCGTCACCACAATATCTGCAGGCCAAATGGCTGGGAAGCGGTCGCATGATAGGCCTAGGCCCTTCATGGGCTGTAGTGCCAGGGGTAAAAAATATTAGGGGAAGCGCCTTCTAATACCACCTTTAATTTTTAAACACTACAGTAGCGGCTATTAAATAAAGGTAGCGATATAGCTACGTTCAATTTCATAAACACTGGGCTCACAAATCCCGTATAGTTAAGTACAAATATCGGTCTGGTCATAATTTCAATAGCAACGAAGCTCTTAGGCGGCTATTGCCGTTTCCATAACACTTAAGGCATCCCGCCGTCATATACCTCAATGTGCACTTACCAAATTGTGAACCAGTCTATTTTACTGAAAAGAATTTCTACTAGCGAGTATCCACTCCGGCAAAAAACCACTCTCACTACATTTTCCAAAATTTACACAAGACATGATTTTTAAAGCACTCTTCTGTATGTTGAGGTACAGAGACATACCACATGGAAAGATACAATAAAATGTTGGCAAATCTGAGTTCAAGGAACTGCTGTCCAGAATAGGCTTTCGGTACAGGTTATTCGGCCCATGTTCGTAACATGGAATGTTTTCCTTTGACAATGCATCTACACCATGTGCGAGGGCAACGCATTTCAAAGATCTCTAAAAACACAATAATCAGGAAATTGGAGAACAATTTAAAGTCAACGTCAAGATGGCGGCCAGCAGGTGTGTAGCAGTTAGAGTGCTCCAACTTTTCCTCGTGTTCTACCTAGTAAAAAGCTCAGTGGGTGCCTCGAAAAAGATCCTCGATCATTCTTTAACAATTGAAGACTCGTGTGTGAACTCGGACCAGAAGGAACACCTCATGGTAGTTTGTAAACTCAATATATCTTCTCTCACATGGTGTGGAAGCGAGGGGCTGATAGTCACGGCAGCAGGCAGAGGGCGCCCAGCACTGCGCGGGGTTGCCAGACCACCCGCTACATTATTACATCTCGTGGTGCTGTCTGTGGCTCTCAGTGGAGATGTGGAGATGAACCCAGGGCCGAATAAGGTGTGTATAATTTGTGATTCGAAGGGTCGTGTGAATCAGTTATTTGTGACATGTACATCTTGCCACTCTCAAGCGCACAGAACTTGTGCAAAAATCAGTGCTTCAAAACACAAAATAATCACCTCTGGGAAACAATCGTGGCTATGTTGGAACTGTTCTTTACCTCAGTTCTCTAACTCATTTTTTAATACATCGACACAGAGTGCAAATAGTGTAGATATTGACATAACACCCTCGGATAGCAAAGCATTGTCCATTTTTTCCTTCAATGCTCGAAGTGTAACATGTCCCTCCAAACAACCGGACCTGCGTTCTTGTCTCACAGCACTTAATCCGTCAATTGTGTGTTCAGGGGAGACATGGCTGAAAAAATCCACTAACGACCCAGACATATTTCCGGTAACATACACCATGTTCCGCAAAGATCGAACCTGGACATCAGGGGGAGGGGTACTAATAGCCATGAAACCAGAGTTAAGGCCTGTTCGCCAACGGGAGCTTGAAACTGATGCTGAGGCTGTGTGGGTGGAATTCACGTGTGCGAACAATACATTTCTAATAGGCTCTGTATACCGTGCTCCAAATTCAACTCGGCACATCAATGATGAACTTTTGGAGTCCCTCCGTCGTGTACAATACATCCAGCACAAATACAAGGCCATTTACATAACAGGCGATTTTAATTTAGAAATAGACTGGCAAAACTCTCCTCCCACTCCCAAGGATCCCATTGCTAATGAATTCCTTACCGCATTCTACGATTTATTCCTTGACCAATTAATAACCGAAGCAACTCGAATCACACAAACTACACGCTCCACAATAGACCTATTCCTAACAAGCCTTCCTTCCTCCGTACAGAAAGCTGAAGTCATACCCGGTTTCAGTGATCACGCAGCCATCTTTACCACATTGCATTACAACAAACCACGCAGCAAGAGCACAGTGAGGACAGTATACAATTACAAAAAGGCAGACTGGAAATTGCTATCATCTTTATTCCTCAAACACCTTCCCACCCCATGTATTCTGGACACCAGCGACATCAACTCAGTGTGGCACGCCTGGCGAAATTGTTTCTTTGAATGTGTGGATATAGCTCTACCGAAAATAACCATTAGTGGGAAGAAAAATTCTCCATGGGTGACGAAGGAAGTCATTAAAATGATTAGGAAAAGGAACGTTTTATACAAGAAATGGAAAAGTTGCTCAACTGACATCATGTGGGAAAAATACAAGAACATCAGGAACCAAACAAAGAAATTAATTCGCGAAACATACGACAATTATATTCACAAAATAAGCAGCACCAGTGAAATGTGGAAATTTTTGTCCAGAAGACGCGGCACCGCTGCGCCAGCCTCATTTCACTGTAACGGTACATTCCTCAGTGCACCCCAAGATATTGCAACAGCGTTCAGTGACAGTTTCAAGCAGAACTTTTCTAAGCCGGATATGACCACGAACCTGCTTCTGCCAAGGTCATCACTTCCACCCCTCCCACTCTCCAACCTGTACTTCACAACAACTGAGGTGATTCAGAGCCTACGGAAGATTAGACCACATGCGGCGACCGGCCCAGATGATGTTCCCGGACGGATCCTGCTGCAGTGTGCGGAAGCATTAGCGCCCTCTCTGAGTGCGTTATTCAACCTGTCTATCAACCAAGGTTCTGTGCCGTGTGGGTGGAAATGTGCTAACGTGGTGCCAATCTATAAGCAAGGTGACAGAGAAGATGTTGCAAATTACAGACCGGTGTGTCTAACATCTATAATTTGTAAATGTATGGAGCGGCTAGTAGCAAACAGTGTGCTGGAATTCCTACGGGAGAACAATCTGCTCGACCCAAATCAGCACGGTTTTCTTCCGGGTCGTTCTTGCACTACTCTATTGACAAAAGTCATTGATGAGTTTCAGTTCTACTTGAATCAGCCAGAAGTGAAACAAGTGGACTGTATTGCACTGGATTGGGCTAAGGTCTTCGATCAAGTGTCTCATGAAAGACTTTTGTTAAAGCTACAGCAGCTTAACATACGGGGTAGCTTACTTGCATGGGTGAGGTCATTCCTAGAGGGTCGAACACAGTGTGTGGTGTACGGAGGAGCTCGATCGCAGGCTGCTCAAGTTACTTCTGGAGTGATTCAGGGCTCTGTGATCGGACCTCTTCTCTTCACTATATATGTGCTCGATCTTCCTGGCTGTGTCACCTCATCAATGTCACTATATGCAGATGACACCGTGCTATACAGGGGCATTAAATGTGAAGAAGATTCCCTCTGTCTTAAATCAGATCTGGACAACTTATCGCTGTGGTGTTCTGTGAATAATTTAAATATAAATGTACAAAAATGTAAATACATAAGAATAACCAGGTCACAAAAACCCATTGAGAATGAATACAAAATTATGAACAGTGTCATCCCACAGTGCACAAACTTAAAGCTATTAGGGGTAACAATCTCCGACACCCTGAATTGGAACATGCAAAGTGAAGAGGCAAGATGTAAGGCCACCAAAGTTCTGGGTTTCTTGTACAGAAACATGAGAGGTTGTAAACCTAGAGCCTTCAGGATGGCTTACACATGCATGGTCCGTCCGATATTAACGTACGGCTTACCTGCTTGGCATCCCACTACAGCGGAAAACATGAACAAGCTCCAGCGTGTACAGCGCCGCGCAGAAAGGCTAATAGCTCGTTATTCCCCTTCCCCTTTGTCAAAATTTCCATCTATAGAGGCAACAGCCAAACAAATTGATCTAATTTTTCTTAAAAAATCCCTTACAGGTTCCATTAATATTGACCCTTTTTGCCGACTGTCATTGGCATACCGCTCAGTTCGGAGAGGACGAGGTGTAACCCTCGTTCCGCCCTTCGCACGTAGCAATGCTTACCTGACAGGTTTCTACGGCCGCTCTGCGCGGTTATGGAACGCGCTGCCAGGGGATGCCAAGATCTTGCCTCTTAGGAAATTCAAGCCGTACGTAAAAAGGTACATTGTATAAATAAACGTATGTATGTGTGATTGATTGTCTCGCTGAATGAATGAGTATCTGAATGGAATGAATGTATGTATCGCGTGATCGAGGTTATGAAAGTGCGTGCGTGAGAGAGTGAGTGAACAGGAAAATGTACTATGTCAATATTCTAAATATGTAAATACTGCAAATATCTTTGTACAACTTGTAAATATTGTTAAAACAAATGTAGATGTAAGCTGTGCCTGTGAAGCATGAAAAATGTATGTGGGGCTTGCCCTTTTTCACTAGGCCTTCCATACTTCGTGTACGATTTATGGTAAATAAATAATAATAATAATAATAAAGTCGGAGTGAAGATTCAAGGATAAATAATTTCATCTCTGAGATTTGCTGATGACATAGTCATCTTGGCCAATACGCCAGAAGCTCAATGTGCACTTACCAAATTGTGAACCAGTCTATTTTACTGAAAAGAATTTCTACTAGCGAGTATCCACTCCGGCAAAAACCACTCTCACTACATTTTCCAAAATTTACACAAGACATGATTTTTAAAGCACTCTTCTGTATGTTGAGGTACAGAGACATACCACATGGAAAGATACAATAAAATGTTGGCAAATCTGAGTTCAAGGAACTGCTGTCCAGAATAGGCTTTCGGTACAGGTTATTCGGCCCATGTTCGTAACATGGAATGTTTTCCTTTGACAATGCATCTACACCATGTGCGAGGGCAACGCATTTCAAAGATCTCTAAAAACACAATAATCAGGAAATTGGAGAACAATTTAAAGTCGGAGTGAAGATTCAAGGAGAAATAATTTCATCTCTGAGATTTGCTGATGACATCGTCATCTTGGCCAATACGCCAGAAGATTTGAACGAGTTTTTGAATGGTATGGACTCCGTCTTGACGAATGAATTCATGATGAAAATCAATAAATGTAAAACAAAATTATTGGAATGCAGCCGAAATAAATCAGAAACCTCTATGGACATCAAATTGGCAAGTGAAACGCTACGGGAAGTAGGAGACTTCTGTTACCGGTACTTAGGAAGCAAAATAACCAGTAATGGACGAAGCAAAGAGGATATAAAAAGCAGGTTGGCTCAGGCAAGGAAAGCATTTCTACACAAAAAGGAATCTCTTGACATCGAATATACATTTAGGTATTAGGATGTCATTTTTGAAAGCTTTTGAGTCACTATAAGGAAGTGAAACTTGGACTAATGGTGCTGCAGTAAAGAGGAGAATTGAAGCGTTTGAAATGTGGTGTTACGGGAGAATGATGAAGATCAGATGGTTAGATAGGGTATCAAATGAAGAGCTATTAAGACGAGTGGGAGAGGAGAGATGTTTCTGGCGACTGCTAATGAAGAGAAGAGATAGGTTGGTACGACACATATTAAGACACCCAGGAATAGCAAGCTTAGTTATGGATGGGAGGGTCAAGGACAAGAACTGTAGGGGTAGACCAGGGTTATACAGATTGCCTCGGATGTAGGGTGTGGTAGCGTGTAGTGATGAAACGGTTAGCTCAGGAGAGCGAGGCATGGAGGGCTGCATCAAACCAGTCAAAAAACTTAAGACTCAAACAACAACAATCGGGAATTTTAATTACTTAGAGAGGCATGTGAGGCAAAAGGGTTGTTGGAGAATTTCAATCCCTGGGATGTAACACTGGAAGTGACTGCATAATGTACATCAGCGACCAAGGTGAGAGATATTTTACTATAGGTCTATTAATAGCGACATGTTGACGTTCAAATCATCAATAAGTGTGGCAAAATTATACCCAGAATAGCTTAAGGAAAAATACTTTTAATTCCCCATATTCAGATAGATTTGCCATTCCAGGTGTACGTTTAGACAAAACCATTATTTCCCATGGACAACTGTATGTGGCGTTCTGGCGAGTATCCGGACAACAAAATCGTTATGTCTCAGCAGAAGATGGCAAAACCAAAACTAAAATTTTCAAATGTGTTCACAACTCTATAAAATTCCCACTTTGCTGCTCATATCTATATACTGTATATATCAGAATTCTCAGAATTTGAATCTACCCACCTGTAGCCGCGATTGCTGTAATAGAATAAACCAACTATCAGCAATAATGCATCGTCCCCATTGTCTTGATCACGAGCGAAGCCGCGGGTACCTGCTAGTAATAGAATAAGTAGTGCAATCCTAGAGCATATTCCAATTGAACAGGCAGGATTCAGATCAGGGCGTAGCTGCTGCGATCAAGTATTGTCTCTTACATCCTTCATAGAGGCAGGATACCAAATGAAGCTGAAAACATCTGTAGCATTTGTTGATCTTACTGCTGCCTTTGACACTGTGTGGAGGGAAGGCCTTATCTACAAATTTCTTCGAATCATACCCTGCAGAACAATGGCTCAACTGGTTAACAATATGTTAAGTGATCGGAAGTTCCAAGTAATCACTGGAAGCAAGATAAGCAAGGAGAGGAAGCTAAACAACGGATTGCCCCTAGGATCAGTTCTCTCACCATTATTGTTCAACTTATATCTCTCTGACCTTCCCGACACTTCATCCAGAAAATTCTGCTATGCCGACGACTTGGCTCTAGCCGTACAACATCAGGTAATGGAGACGACTGAAGATATTCTGACCAAAGACTTGTCTATACTGGAAAATTACTTCAAAATCTGGAGACTTCAACCCAATGTGAGTAAAACAGAAGTGTCTTGCTTCCATTTAAATAATCGTTTGGCGAACGTGAAATTGAATGTAAGTTTCAGAGGCGGTATTCTTCGTCATAATTGGAACCCAAAATACCTTGGAGTCATCTTGGATCGTACACTATCCTTCAAGCAACACCTACTGAACTTGGCAAAAAAGCTGAGGACTCGAAACAACATCCTCCATAAGCTGTGTGGAACTACCTGGGGATCTTCAGCAATCACCTTGCGATCTTCAGCCTTGGGTTTGGTGTACTCAAGTGCTGAGTATTGTGCACCTGTTTGGTTGAACAGTCATCATACAAGGCTTGTCGATACCCAGCTTAATACCACAATGCGCATCATATCTGGCGCAATCGTATCTACTCCAGTTCATTGGCTTCCACTGCTAACCGGTATAATGCCATCTGATTTACGTCGATATAATGCCCTTATGAGGGAATTTCACAAGATCTCCAGGAATCCTAGTCTACCCGTGCATAGTGACCTGCCACTTTTGAATCTTAAAAGACTAAAATCACGCCATCCAACTCTGCGTGATGCTGCTGACATGGATGCTAAAGTTTTTAATTCTCTTGAACAGTGGAAAGGTCGGTGGGAAGCAGCAACAGATGTGCGCCTGCATACTATCTTCTCAGGTCCCAGACTTCCAAGTGGATTCCATCTACCACGCAAGACCTGGACCGCCCTGAACAGAATCAGAACAGGCCATGGCCGGTGCAGAGACGCCCTCCACAAGTGGAAAAAGGTACCTAATCCAGACTGCGACTGCGGAGCTCCACACCAGTCTATTCACCACATTGTCAAAGAATGTAAGATTCGAGCCTATCACGGTGGTGAAGTGGACTTCCTGCTGGCAACTCCAGATGCTGTACGCTGGATTGAAAACTTAGACATTCAATTGTGAAGCACAAATGACTTTGTTTCTCGTCTGTAAATATGTACATATATATTACCGTTATTGTCTTATAAGCCATACGCTAAATAATAAATAATGAACAAGTTCGGATTGTATTCTAAAAGCTATCCACACATATATTCCAAATATTATCCACAGCTTATCCGCTATCCGCACAGCTATAAAAACTATATCAGCAAGGCGAAAAATGTTGTGGATATCCGCAGGTTAATCCGCCTCCACACAGGGCTTTAGTTATAGTTAGTAGTTCCGAAACACCTTCAGCAAGGGCTAAAAGAGCTTGACCTGAACACTAACTTAGATGACAGTGATATTGGCTACAACTAGGGTAGTCCGGATATTTATGGACAGTGATTTAAATTAGGTTGATGATATTCTTTGATTCAATCCACTCTTCAATTGCTTTGAACATTGCTAGACAATGATGTGAGAATAACGTTAATAATAATAATAATAATAATAATAATAATAATAATAATAATAATAATAACAACAATAATAGTAATCGCGTTGCTATAGTTTCGGCTATCTACGGACCACACTATTTCAAATGCCCTTCTGCATAATAATTCAATCACTGGTTATTTTGCTTTCTATGTAGCATTCCACTATCATTTCACCTGCAAATCTGATGTCCATAGGAATTTAGGATTCCTTTCGGCTGCTTTTTATTATTACTTTTTACATTCATTTATTGCTTTTCATATTGAATTATTTCCTCAAGATGGATATCATGCCTTTTAAAAACTCATTAAAATCCTCTTGTGAATATGCTATGCCAATGTCATGAACAGATCTCAGAGTTGAATTTATTTCTCCTTGAATCTTCACTTCTGCTTTACATTTTTCTCGAATATTCTTCACTGTTCGTTCAATGTACAGGTTATAGGGTATGGGTGATAAAATACATTCTTGAAATTTTGTTGTCCTGACGTTTCGCTGAAAACTGCATTCAGCATGTTCACAGGTTACACTAAGCGAGGTAAAACAACTAAACAGAAGATATATGAACAGTCAACAACCCACACATAGAGACTACCATAGCAACGGCGTACCACATAAAAGTAATGCATCAAGGACAGGGCTGCTCTTCTGTTGCATCTTCTCGTCTACGACGGTCAATGAGGGCAGGCTTGAGGGGATTAAGGACTGGAAGCCAAGCTCTGTTCACACGTTCTGCTTCCTCCTTAAGATTGAAGCTGTTAGTATGCTTCAGGATTTCAATGGCCTCCCTTTGTAGCCTGGCATGATAAGACACCGTGGTGGACAGAACTTCGGTATCTCCATATCTTATGTCGTGACCTCCGAGTAGGGAGTGTGCTGCAACAGTGGATTTATCTGTTTGTCCCAGCCGGCTGTGTCGTTCGTGTTCCTTGAGGCGAGTGGCAATACTTCTTTTCGTTGTTCCAATATATACTTGGCCACAATCACACGGGATTTTATAAACCCCTGCCGCGGTATGAGGATGTCGCTTATCTTTAGCGGACCTAAACATGTCTTTAATTTTTCTCGTAGGCCTGTATATGGTCTTTATATCATGGGACTCGAGTAGTCTCCCTATTCTGTCCGTGACCTTTTTTATATATGGAAGGAAAGCTCTAGCCAGGGGCTGCTTGTCTCCAATTACCCTTGTAGTTGGACGTCTTGGATGGAGTGCTCGCTGGATCTCTTTCTGGGTGAATCCATTGGCGCGTAGGGCCTCGTTGAGGTGTTTAATTTCTTGGTTTTGGCACTGCTTTTCACAAATTCTTTTCGCGCGGTCAGCCAGTGTTTTTATCACTCCCTATTTCTGTCGTGGGTGGTGGTTGGACGTATTATGTAAATATCGGTCAGTATGGGTCGGCTTACGGTAAACTGTATGTCCCAAGGTTAGGTCAGCGGTCTTCGTTACCATAACGTCGAGAAAAGCGATTTTCTGTTCATTCTGTAACTCCATGGTAAACTGAATGTTAGAGTTCAGGCTGTTAAGATGTAGTAAAAACAGATTTAATTGATCTTTACCATGGCCCCATATTACAAAAGTATCGTCCACGTATCTTAGCCACACCTTAGGTTTCAAAGGAGCGGTCTTGAGTGCTATTTGTTCAAATTTTTCCATGAAGAAATTTGCGATCACCGGACTCAGGGGACTGCCCATGGCGACCCCATCAATTTGTTCATAGAAATCACCTCAACGTTATGGTAACGAAGACCGCTGATCTAACCTTGGGACATACAGTTTACCGTAGGCCGACCCATACTGACCGATATTTACATAATACGTCCAACCACCACCCACGACGGAAATACGGAGTGATAAAAACACTGGCTGACCGCACGAAAAGAATTTGTGAAAAGCAGTGCCTAAACCAAGAAATTAAACACCTCAACGAGGCCCTACGCGCCAATGGGTACAGCCAGAAAGATATCCAGCGAGCACTCCATCCAAGACGTCCAACTACAAGGGTAATTGGAGACAAGCAGCCCCTGGCTAGAGCTTTCCTTCCATATATAAAAAAGATCACGGGCAGAATAGGGAGACTACTCGAGTCCCATGATATAAAGACCATATACAGGTCTACGAGAAAAATTAAGGACATGTTTAGGTCCGCTAAAGGTAAGCGACATCCTCATACCGCGGCAGGGGTTTATAAAATCCCATGTGATTGTGGCCAAGTATATATTGGAACAACGAAAAGAAGTATTGCCACTCGCCTCAAGGAAAACGAATGACACAGCCGGCTGGGACAAACAGATAAATCCACTGTTGCAGCACACTCCCTACTCGGAGGTCACGACATAAGATATGGAGACACCGATGTTCTGTACACCACGGTGTCTTATCATGCCAGGCTACAAAGGGAGGCCATTGAAATCCTGAAGCATACTAACAGCTTCAATCTTAAGGAGGAAGCAGAACGTGTGAACAGAGCTTGGCTTCCAGTCCTTAATCCCCTCTAGCCTGCCCTCATTGACCGTCGTAGACGAGAAGATGCAACAGAAGAGCAGCCCTGTCCTTGATGCATTACTTTTATGTGGTACGCCGTTGCTATGGTAGCCTCGATGTGTGGGTTGTTGTCTCTTTATATATCTTCTGTTTACTTGTTTTACCTCGCTTAATGTAACCTGTGAACATGCTGAACGCAGTTTTCAGCGAAATGTCAGGACAACAAATTGTCCTTAGAAAACGGCCTATAAGCCCGCGAAACAGACATTCCTATTTCAACACCAGTCGTGAAAGTCTGAATTTTTACTTACATTCTTGAACATCAGATTTCCAATCTTAGTGAAAGGAAACAAACTTTAACTCTCTTAGAAGATTGTAGAGGCAACCGGTGTCTATCATATTGGTTTTTGGGGTTTGGTTGTCGGCGAGTATCTACCAATGTTTTGGCAGTCGTTACAACTAATTTAAATATGGGCCCGTCTCCGTGTCTCCTCTAACAGTGACCGTTGGTTGTGTCAGTCAGATGTTCCCGTTCGCTAGCTGTTGTCATGCCGACAAATTGTTGGAACGGAGCCCGGTCAATCGATCTTCGCAACATCGTGTGCTACTAGAAATGTTTACATGTTATAAAGTCTAAATCCGTCATTTAAGAATAGCACTGTTGACATCGAGATCATTGTCCTGTCATTGAAAGTTGCATAAAATGTAATAAATGCACTAACAAGGATTCAAGGGGACAATAGCCTCAATAATTCACCTCCTAAAACTAAAACAAAAATAACTTAATAATTAAGTGTTTATAAAACTGTAATTTAATAAATAATTCTCAGTATATCTAAATAAAAATAAGTTGTTCTTAGAATTATTATTATTATTATTATTATTATTATTATTATTATTATTATTATTATTGTTATTATTATTGTTATTATTATTATTATTATAATTATTGTTATTATTATTATTATTATTATTATTATTATTATTATTATTATTTGGATTGTTGCAGCCATGATTGGCATAAGGTTGTCGTGTGTGTCGTGCGTGTGAATTGTCGCTGAATTAGCAATTAGCTGGATTTGTGTGTAGCCTTTCGGCATCAAAACAGGTTGGTGTTTGTCTCAGTTCATGGTACGTGTATTGTGTTTCATGAGTTTTATTCTCTTCTGGGATTTTATTGAGTGTTGACTGGACGTGTGTCGTCAATTTTAGGTTAATGTTTTGCCATAGAATATTGAAATCATAGAACTTGCAGTGACGACATTCATACTTCGTGCGCTAGTGAAATCCAAGGCCATCTGGGTTGAGAGTAATTCTGTGGTAACCTTAGGCCTATAGGTCTCGTCGTTACGGGGTAGATAGTAGGTCTGGACTACTTGGAGACAGCGGCCATTAGAGACCCGCTTCATTGAGTACGTAGCTACCATCCTATTATACTACAGATCTTCGACGGTATTTGTGTTTTGCTGTCGGCATCAGCTTATTTTTGGGAAATCTGCCATCATGGATTCTATTAGTAGCTCGAAGGATACAAGTGCAGACGCTACTCCAATCGATAAGGCTTTGACAAGATGCGTTGATGTCATCAGAAAGATGAAGCTTGCTACAGGAAGACAGAAGAAGATATCTAATGACGTGAAAAATGGAATAGCGGCGATAGAGGAAGCCATCGATATCATTATATCGTGCAGGGACAATTGGCTTGAGAAGCAAGGGGTTCTGCCTGCAGTGGAAGAGCATACGTTAGGCCATGAGAAGGTGATAGTGGCATTGGATAGCCCCCCTGATAACCCCATTCAATCGCCTCCAGTAGATTCCGATAAGCAGAAGGAAAATTTGTCAGAAGGGACGACGGTCCGACGGAGGAGGTCCTCCGGTATCGCTGTGTCGTGGTCAGAAAGCGCTTCTCTGTCGTCTCAAAGGGCGGAACCACCAGTTCGGGAGAGCAAGACTCGGAAATCCCATAATCGATCACGACCCAAGGCTGTTCTGATCCAACCAGCAGCGGGGAAGACTTATGCAGAAATTGTGAAGAATTTGAGGGAGACGGTGAAGCCAGAGGCCTGCCATCCGGAAATTCGATCTATCCGTCAAACTAGATCCAGGGGCGTTTTCCTGGAGTTTGATACGAAGGCTGACAAGGACTGTCGAGAAATGTTCAGCAGCACTTTGAGGGAAGCTGTTGGTCATGCAGGATTGGTGAGGACATTGACTCCTAGAACTGTCTTGGAGATACGAGACATGGATATTGTAACTACTGTAAGTGATGTCGAATTGGCTCTGAAACGAGACATAGAGAGTTTTATAGATGAACTGAAAGTATCCGTCACTAAACCCAACAGTAGAGGGCAGAAAATGGCAATTGTGGAAATGGATAATCAGAATGCTGAGAAATTATTGGAGACTGGCCGTATTAAGGTCGGTTTCATTTACTGTAGGGTGAGGAGAAGAGCGATGGTAACACGCTGCTTTCGGTGTCTCGGTTATGGCCATATAAGGAGGAATTGCAATGGCCCGGATAGAAGCGGCCTTTGCTACAGATGTGGTCATCTGGGTCATAAAGCCGCAGGATGTAAGTCAGATATGAAATGCGTGCTGTGCTCTGACTGTAATCGGGAGGGCTTAAACATAAGTCACATCCCTGGAACAGGTTCTTGTACTGTGTTTCGAGAGGCACTCGCGAAGATTAAAGAAAAAACACAATGACAAATGTCCTACAAGGGAACCTGAAACGAAGCATAATCGCTAATGAACTTTTGATACAGCTTAAATTTGAAAGGAAAACATATATTCTCCTGATCAGTGAGCAATATCGAAACTAAGGTTGGTCCAATAACGCCGGAAAATATAGTTGGCATTATGCTGAGGAACGAGCTCAGCTGGGATACGTTCGCTTTCTTTGTTGATGTTTTCCTTCGTCAGAAGAAGTCGGATGGGGACTTACTCGATTTAGTTGATTAAGTCTGCGATCCGCGGACTATGAATGGAGAAGTAAGATGGTGCTTGTGAAGCAAAGAAAATGGCTCCATCCTGAAGTAATACGAAAGTGGTCCTGGGATGGGTTTTGTCAAGAGGACAGGGTGTGGTTTTTTTAGTGGGTAAGAATCCCACACTCTTGAGGAGTGCGGACCCTTCTCAAGGTCTTATGCAAGATTTTTCCCTTCCCTCGTAAAAAAAATATTATTATTATTATACAACTTTCAGAACAATTTCTAAACTTGGCTTCTATACTATGTCTATAAACACTGTTCAACAGTACAGTAGATAGGAGGCGGCTTCGGTGGCGTAGTTGGTAGCATGCTGAGTTTCAATGCCCAAGGTCGTGGGTTCAAACCTGGAAAGGAAGCTTCGGATCCTAAGAATTTCAGACAAATCTCCTTACTCTGCCACCTATACAAAATAATGGAAAGGATGATACTCAACCGCTTAATAAGGAGTAGTAGACCAAGTACTAATCCCTCAGCAGTGTTGCTTCCGCCCAGGTAAGAGCTGCACGGCACAGGTCTACATTTGACTTAGCACATTGAGGACGGTTTTGAGATGAAGAAGATCACTGGTGTGGCAGTTGTGGATCAATCCGCTGCCTACGATAAGGTTAATCATAGAATATTATTACACAAGTTCTATAGAGTGATTAAAGACATCAAGGTAACCAAGATGATAGCTACTCTCATGGAAAATCGTCGCTTTTTTGTTGAATTTCAAGGACGCCGAAGTAGATGGAGAAATGAAAGGAATGGTCTCCCTCAAGGCAGTGTATTGGCTCCTATTCTTTTCAACATCTACACAAATGGCCTGCCATTACCAGAAGGCACTAAACGTTTTATCCATGCCGATGACCTTGCACTTACTATTCAGACTGATACCTTTGATGAAGCTGAGATTTCTTTAACTGTAGCATTAGAAGAGCTAGGTATTTATTATGAGAAATATCACCTGAAACCAAATCCAGCTAAGACTCAAATTTGCGCCTTCCATCTACGGCGCGCACATGCCTCTCAGAAGCTCATTCTGGCACATTGCTTTACACCAAAGTACTTGGGAGTTATGCTGGATCGCACATTAACATACAAGAAACATTGCCAAAACTTAAAACATAAGATAGCTGCTAGAAACAACATCCTACGCAAATTGTCTGGAACCAGTTGGGGAACATAACTACAAACAATCAGAACATAAGCTCTAGCTCTATGCTACTCTGCAGGCGAATATGCATCCCCGGTTTGGTACAGATCAGCCCATGCGAAGCTTATCGACATCGCTCTCAACGAAAGTTGCAGGATCATTACAGGATGCTTAAAACCAACACCTATTGATAAAATCCAACTTCTAGCTGGTATTGCTCCTAGTGAGATTCGTAGGGAAGTAGCAGCTAACAAAGAGAGGCTCCAATCATCTACTTCAGAAGCACATCCCCTTTATGGATACCATCCTGCCACACGGAGGCTGAAATCTAGAAAGTGTTTCCTCCGCACAACAGTTAAGCTTCAAGGGAAAGCAGAGAATGCTAGGATCAAGATGTGGAAAGAAAGAACTAACCACCTTTCCAACTGGATGGACGCGAAGGAAAGTCTTCCATGTGGACACCAGGAGAAGTGGACAACTTGGAAAGCCCTTAACAGACTCCGTACAGGAGTCGGCAGAACAAGAGTAAATCTGCGGAAGTGGGATTTCTCAAGCGATTCATCACTCTGTGACTGTGGAGAGCTGCAGACAATCCAACATTTATGTCAGTTTGACTTATGTCCTTCAAAGTGCACTATGAAATATTTAATTGGAGCCTCCTCCAGCGCTATTGACGTCGCTAAATACTGGGCAAAAATCATTTACCTCAAATTTGTTGCTTCAATATTTGATTTGTTTTGTATAATAGACTTGTATATATGTATGGTGGAAATGCAGATATTCTGTATTCAATATTCAATATTCAAATTGATACTTCTGACACGAATAAAGAAGAAAGACCCAACCAAAGTCGTCGTTAAAAACCCCCAATATGCCTTCCTTCGCAGGAGAAATAAAGCCGGCGGGCCCATGTCATAGATTCATGGCATGTAAAAGAACCTTCCACTAACTATACATGTGTGAAGCAAAATTTGTAGGTTAGGTTAGATTAATGCTCTTAAGTTCCAGCGTTCGTCACCAGGCGCTGATTGCGATGGCATCTAGTAATAGCCAAGTTCACAGATAGGTGTCATGGACAGTGTCATTTGGTAGCGAAAGTAGAAACTACTTGAAATTATCGTCTGCAGTCCTTATTTGAATTAAAAGAACAGAACACACACTAATACAGTCATCACAATCAAAATCGGTTATCAGACAGATTCTACACACACCCCAACACACAGGGATTATGCCCTAGATGTCCCAATCTCCTAAAATGACTTAACAACAACAACAAACAAAATATATATTTTAGGTAACCCTGAAAAGACTGATTGGTTCGTTCCTTAGATTAGGGGCTGCGACAACGCACACTGTAGTAGTGTACGTAACTGAGTCATGTACCCAGTCTAGCGAACCCCTTAATCCCCTTAATATTAATGACTAGCCCGCATCTTCCACTAATTTTGGATTCCAAATGATATATTATTATTATTATTATTATTATTATTATTATTCATTTGGAAACACAAGAGGTGAATTCTGTCACAAACCTCTAATACAGAACTCACTTCCTTAAGCAATTACTGTAGTCAGCCAGGCACCAGCTGAGCCCGCCGGCAGTAGTCCATTAAGGAAGCAAAAGCTTGTATTTCACTCTATGTGAAAACAATATTGACACTTTAAGAAACATAACCTTAATAGCTAATTCTCGGGAGATCAGACTGGCACCAACACATTGGTAAGTTCTTCCTGGAAAGTCAGAACGTCGCCAACAACGACCACCTTTCACATTTTTTGGCCATGTATACTTCTTGAGCAAAACAATTCTAGGAAAAGGTGAAAGACAACATTAAACCACGCCTGAGACCAGCGCCCCAATGGACATGTTGTCATTGGCTGCTGCCCCCGCCTTTCACTAGATGTATTTCTTATTGGTGAATCTTTTTCGGATAACCGAAGAAGCTTGAGTGTTCCTGGCTCTTCTCCCACCAGAATAATCTAAGATATATACTGATGTAAGGGCCGCTCTCAACCTCTTCAACAACATCAAGCTAACTATGTAAATACTGTGTACGCTCTGCCACACGGCAAGCAAGCTAGGCTTCAAATGTATATATTGTAAAGTACTTGGTATTGGTTAACCAATAAACATCTTTCCAACGTCTTCAGTTCTTTATTGGAATGTATAATAACGCAGACGCGAGGAGAACTCGTGAGGATCGAATCAAGTAGATTCTCACTCAAGTATCCTAGCAACAAATATAAATTTGATAAGTTGATCATTCTTCACCTAGACAACCGGCTGGAGATCTACAAACTTATCTGGGGGTCCAGGTCCGTAATTGATACGTGATCATCAGATCCATATGCTAATTGGATCATGTATTCACACAACGCTGAAAAAGCGCCTTTCATTACCTGTCTGAGAAGCTGTATCATCCCGCAACATTCTGCAGTCAACATATTCCAACCAGCTAGAAGGAAGTTAGCCAACAACGCTAAAAGAAGGGCCTTTCGACAACAACCGACTACGTTAGCTGAAGGAAGGAAGTTAGCTGACAACGCTAAAAGAAGCGCCTTTCGACAACTACAAAGCCATCGCCGTTTGAATGAGCTGACAACTGTAAAGTAGGGGCCTTTCAACCACTTAAATGACGCCCGAAGAGGTAGAAGGAAGGATGTAAGCTGACAACTCCGATAGAGGGGCCTTTCAACTACCGCCTGCCACCATTGCTGTACGTGCGTGCTGACAACGTTCCAAGAAGCCAACGCTCCAAGTAACGCCTTTCAACCACACGACAACAGGGGAACCAATAGACCGAGCAGTAAAGAAGATATGCGATCCGAACTGTAAATTTTCCTCTGCCTGTAAGTACATACAAAAATACCTTATTTGTGATGCCTAAATGTTACAGTGAACACATGGTTTATATGTTGTGTTGAGCAATAATAATAATAATAATTTGCCTTTCAAAGAAAAGTGATTTTTGCGTAAATCTAAACAGGATTGTCACATAACACTAATTTTCCTTGAATTAATACATAGAAATTAAGTTGATATAAATAAATTTGTTTTGCCTTTCAAATGAAGTGCGATTTAACTTGATCGAAAGATGCATTTTTCCATTTTCATTTGAATTAATACATTGTAAAAAAAAAATCTAAATAATAAATTTTTACCCTTCAAACGAGAGCAAATTACGGTAGATTTTGACTAGCGAAGTTTACTTTGTCATTTCATTTGAATTTAATTAATAAATTAAAACAAATAATAAATACATAATAATAAATATTTGTGCCATTCAAAAAGAATAATCAAAGTGCGTTCCGATTTAGGGGACCTTTCACTTTTTATCCTCTTTTTGAATTAATATTGCAACTAAACCTTTTTTAAAATAATAATAATAATAATAATAATAATAAGTTCCTTTCCATAAATTTTAATTATGTCTTAAAGTAGTTTTATCTAAATTAACTTTCAATTGTAATAATCCATAATGGCTGAAGCAAACTTACTGTCAAAATTTGAGTACGCCCAAATTCAACTATTGCCCGAATTCAATGGGACTCCATCCTGCAGTTTAGATTGTTTCCTTGCAAGATGTGACAGTTTTTTAAACACTCATAGAAGAGCAGCGGCGACCGCCAATTCAAACGTAATTAATGAGTTTTTGCTTAACGTTGTAAAATCTAAATTAAAAGTGAAGCCAGTACCATACTCGATCTGGATGCGAACTGTAGCTACGAAAAATTTAAAGAGAAGCAAATTAGGAAATTTGGTGATGTTAAAGATGAGAGACTCTTAGTGAAAGAGATCTCGAACCGCTTTCAGAAACGAAACGAGAGCTATACAGACTACCGTTATAGGTTGGACACTTTCGTTCTCCAGTGTAAGAGCCTATGTAAACTCAACTACAGAGATCAGATCCTGGAGTTGATGTTAAGAGAATTGGACGACCTTTGTCTTAATACGTTCAAAGCTGGTATTCTAGAGCTTATTTGAGCTACGCAAAAATTGCAGACCTAAGTAGTGCGCTGAGACATTTTAGAATTTATGACAATGATCGCGCTCATGAAAATTACATGGATCAGTTGAGAGGAACAAAATATCCTCCCAATAACATTCTCAGTCAAAAAACGTTTGCACAAACACCACCCAGAAACAGTCAAACAAACCAACCACTAAACCAGGTTTCTCACAATCCGTTTACGTATCTGAGACCAAACAATTATTATTTCCCAACAGTTTAGGAATCCTAACCCACAACCGAACTTCAGACCTTTCCAGAGTTCGAACCCCACAAATGCCAGACCGCAAAACCAACCTTTCAAGCCCACAAACTGACCCTATCCTACACCAAATAATATCGGTAGAAGATTTACACAAAACAATCAGAGCAACCCACAACCTACGTCAGGTGTATCCACCACTCGAGAAAATGTAAATTCACTTGAGGAAGACATTAATGAAACGAACAATCGCCCTCCTGAAGTAAATCAGAATATCCTCAGGAAATACAAGAATTCGAACCCGCATTCGAATATGAACAAGAGCAAGTGTTGGAATATGATACTGATTACCTAACATTTGAAACTCCTGTCGAGCATTATGCAAATTTGGAGAAGCAGGATTTTCGTATTACCCAACAATTCCAGCCGAAAACCTGAATAACATTAGAAACGCTCCAAAGTTGCCATTCATTACACTATTTGGATTTAAAATCCTAATAGATAGTGGTGCTTGCAATTCCATAATGAATCCAAATGTAGCGTATGAATATTTTCCAGAATGTTTATTCAAGGAAGATTTCTGCATACAGTATGTCCATTCAGAGACGATAGGTGAAGACAATATACAGTTTCCCATCTTTTCTGAATATGAAATTAACGAACCGATAGAATTCCGTGTCATGCAATGGCACGACTATTTTGATGCGTTAATTGGGACAACTGATTTTGTGAAACTAGGTGCCAAAATAGATTACAGATCTAACCTAGTCACCCTGAATAACAAGGACATACCATTCCATTTTTATTCAAGTTTCAAACAGATAAATTTCAAACCCTCGTTAGATATGCATGATGTTGCCATCTCTGTCAATGTCGAACAAGGAGACGTGTATATTCCGAACTTTGAACATGAAGGTGTATATTTCGCAGATGCGATTTTGCAAGCAAAAGACTTCCAGGTTATGTATCCTGTAGAAGCAGCACTAAAACAAGAATTCAGTAAGGTTCAAGTAGTACAACCATTAGAGAATATCGCCATACACCCGCTAGAAATACATTCAATTTCAGACGGTAATATTCAAGAATACCTCCGCACACAACACATGATTGACCTAGAGAGTAGAGTCATATTTGAATTATGTTCTGAATTTTCAGATGTATTTTACTATTTGGGGTGCGATTTAACATTCACTAATGCAGTGAAACATTTTAGTCGTACCACTAATGAGGACCCGGTATATCAAAGAAATTACCGACAACCACCCGCATTAAAGTCAATACTAAGCGAAGAAGTGGAAAAGCTTCTTAAGCAAGGAATAGTCGCTCAAAGTGAATCCCCTTACTGTAATCCTGTCTGGGTAGTACCTAAAAAGCTAGACGCTTCTGGACAGAAGAAATGGAGATTGGTCATTGGTTTTAGACAGCTAAATAAGAAGACCATTGAGGACAAATATCCTCTTCCTAGCATAGAAGACATTCTAGATAATCTAGGGCACAGTCAGTGTTATTCCACTCTTGACCTAGCGCAAGGATTTCTTCAAATCGAAATGGATCCTAGATCTATAGAAAAGACAGCCTTTACTATAGACAATTGGCATCTTCAGTATGCTAGAATGCCATTCGGTTTTAAAAATGCGCCCGCCACTTTTCAGCGCGTGATGGACAATGTCCTACACCCTTTCCTTTACAAGTTCTGTTTTGTGTATATCGATGATATTATCGTGCACAGTAAATCCTTAGAGGAATACAGACAACACTTAGCTCTTGCAATGCAAAAGTTACGAGAGGTTAACCTAAAAATTCATCTCGACAAGACTGAATTTCTTCATAAAAAGTAGCCTTCCTAGGCCATGTTGTGACACAGAACGGAGTAAAACCAAATTCTGAGAAAACCAATGTAGTAAAGAACTACCCCATTCCCAAGACCACGAAAGAAATTAAACAATTTCTTGGTTTAGCAGGTTATTATAGAAATTTTCTAATAGACTTTGCTAAAATAGCATATCGTATGACCCGATGTTTGAAAAAGGGATCAAGAATAAATGTAGAAAATCCAGAGTACAAATCTGCATTTGAAACTTTAGACAACCTTGCTAATAAATGCACCTGTCTTAACTTACCCAGATTTTGAAGAACCATTCGTGCTAACCACGGATAGCTCAGACTTTGCATTAGGGAGTGTTCTCACTCAGAAAGGACATCCAGTTGCCTACTACTCAAAAACTGTAAGTCCCGCAGAGAGAAACTACTCTACTATCGAAAGAGAACTACTTGCCATGGTATAAAGCAGTAAGCATTTTAAACCTTACTTATTCACTGTAGAATGTGACCACCGTCCACTACAATGGCTTTTCACTCTGAAGGATCCCCGTTCGAGACTGTATCGCTGGAAGATTGAATTGGGAGAGTTTGATTTTGATATAAAATATGTCAAATAAAAGACTAATTATCTAGCAGACGCCCTTTCACGGATTCAAATTAATGTGAACGAAGAAGCATTTTCTAATGTAGCCATCCCTGGAGATAATTTATATCAACAGGAAATGGGCAATGAAACGATACATTCTAATCAGGAAGACCCAATTTTCACTTTGAAAATGTCAGAGCGAAATTTGAACCAAAACAGAAACCAGATAATAGTAAAGTATGAGAATTTCCAAAAATCTTGGAATTGGAATTATTCAAGAAATTTACTCGTCACTTTATGATAGTAACGCGAAAAAAATCTTGCTGAAGATTTAAGAAGACATCTTCTTAAAGTCGTACACACTTCAAAGAGATATGCCGTATATTTCAAATATGTGACACCAGAGATTCAATTCATCAGAGTATGCCAGAAGTTATTTACTTCAGAACTGATAGTTATTAGGGCATCTAAATTTCTAGAAGGTATTGAATGTTCAGAAACACAGAAACAACTGATATTACAATATCACTCTATGAACCACAATGGTATCATTGAAACGTTTAAACACCTTCGAACCAAGTACTATTGGCCACATTTAAAAGAACAGATTAGGAATTTAATTAACCAGTGTAATTTTTGTCAGAGAAACAAATACGAAAGTCATCCAAATGTAGTTCCGAACCAAGGTCCCATTACAGCCGACCACCCATTTTCCCAAGTTCATATAGATACCTTTCATTTGAACAACCCCGCATCTTGACAATACTGGACGTATTCTCATAATACGGACAGGCATATGTATTAGAAAATGGCACGGCCATAGCAGTTTTAAACCGACTGAAAGTGTATTTCTCACACCATGGTTATCCCAAGAGAATTACCCACGACCAAGGTGGTGAATTCGAAAACAGTTTAATCGCAGAATACTGTAAATCGATTAATATCGAATACCATGCAACTACCCCTTTGAATTTCTCATCTAATTCCCCAGTAGAAAGATTGAATTCCACTCTCCTGGAGAAATTGAGAATTTCGAGAGATCACGACAAATTCACTCCACTACCACACCTCATTGTTAATGCAATTATGAATTATAATTCATCAATTCATTCTGCAACTAAACAGCCACCGTTCAATGCCCTTTATGATCCTTACTACAAAGCATTGGACCACACTTTTCAACATCACTGAAAATTAACCGGTAAGTCAGATTAAAGTCTTGAACGAAAAGCACTCCGATCCTAGGCATTCCACATTTGAGCACCCCTAAAAAATAGGGGAAATAGTGTATGTTTTGGATCCTTTAACCAGAAACAGAAAGTCTAAGAACCTGTGTAACGAAGGAACAATATCCAAAATTGAGGCCAACTGAGTTTATTGTAAAATGAAAAATGGTAGGACTCACGTCAGGAACTTTAGTGATATTAAACCTAAGAGGAAATTTCTTCCTATTACAGATTCCTTCCCGGATTTGGCATCATCCACACAGAGCCCGTAGACACCCCAGGATTTTATGCTGATCCCCTCGGACCTGTTGTAATTATTAATAATTACCATAAATTCATGTTTCATTTCAATTTAACTACTCTAAAAGAGGCATACAAAAATATTGATAATACTGTATCCAGTCTATTAGTAAAAAGTAACAATACTTTTCCATATTTAATAGATGAATAATTACTTGAAATTACTAAAGAAAGCAAAAAGGATTTAAATAAATTAATACCAACCAATTCTAAGAGAACTAAACGAGGATTAATTAACGGTTTAGGTAAAGTAATCAAATTCATCTCAGGTAATTTAGACCAAGACGATTTAGATAATTTGCTAAGTTAACTTGACAACTTAAAACAAAGCCGTAATAATGAAATACAACATATAATAAATTAGTATCTTTTGCAAATTCAATTGCTCAAAAGTTTTACGACAAAATGAACCATGCCAGTAACAATATGAGGGTAATTCAAGGTATTCTACAAACAGAAAACTTCAAGATCAGTTTACTAGGAGAACCTCAGTACATGTTAATGTGTGTTAATACATTTAACAAGATATTGCGTGTGCTCCAAGAAACCATTTCCCCTTCGTTCAACGAAATAACCAATGTAAGGTTATTCTCAAGAAAAGACTTGACCAATTTAGTGAGACATTTACTGTCCATTTATCCTGTTAAAAGTATGATTCATTTAGACCAGTATCACCAGTTTCAAAATATAAACCATCAAAGACTCAAGTAATTATACCGAATGAAGAAATGATTGTAATTCTTCTTATGCCAATCGCAGATGGCTGTCAATATTAATTGTATGAAATAACCCCTGTACCAACTATTAAGGACACTATACTTGTCCCAACTGAAAAGTACTATTTGCAAGGACCCACTCCTGAATGTCCCAGTATACCCTGTATAAAAAGTACTCAATCTTATGTATGTATGTATGTATGTATGCATGTATGTATTACAATATTAGAATCACAAGTTGCAATTTAACAAACACAATTGGATGTGAATATGCTTCAATAAGTAACGAGATAAAAATATTTCAACCTATTATTAAGGAACATATTCTATTCTTTAGTAAGACACCTGAGATAATTATGCAAACATGTATAGAGACTCAAGACCCTCTACAAAACTCAGGCCCACAAGTAATATATTCCAATGAATCGTGTCCTATTTCTAGCATAGGAATATCATTGCATCAAAAACCTACCAATTATGTCCATAACTTCCCAATCCTAATTATTCATGATGAACCCTCAATAAATAAAGAAATAAACCTCCTCCATTCCCATCTTGATGTAACAAAGCTGAAATTAGACTTGAAGCCCATACCTATGACTTATATTACAAGGAAGCAATTCGTAGCCATTGACATAATTTTTGTATTAATCATAGTATTTTTGATTTTGTTTATATTTAGACGAAAACAACTAATCAACTTGTATAAATCTGTAAAACGTAGATGTAAGAAAATGGTAATAATTACTGAGGTCAGGAATTTTCAACTCAGAGGGGAGGAGTCATGTACCCCGTCTAGCGACCTCCTTAATCCCCTTAATATTCATTACCAGCCCACATCTTCCACTAATTTTGGATTCTAAATGATATTTTATTATTATTATTATTATTATTATTATTATTATTATTATTCATTTAGAAACACGATAGGTGAATTCTGTCACAAACCTCTAATACAGAACTCACTTCCTTAAGCAATTACTGTAGTCAGCCAGGAACCAGCCGAGCCTGCCGGCAGTAGTCAATTACGGAAGTAAAAGCTTGTATTCCACTCTATGTGAACACAATATTGTCACTTTAAGAAACATAACCTTAATAGCTAATTCTCTGGAAATCAGACTGGCACCAACAAATTGGTAAGTCCGTCCTGGAAAGTCAGAACGTCGCCAACAACGACCTCCTTTCACATTCTTTGGCCATATATATTTCTTGAGGAAAACAATTCTAGGAAAAGGTGAAAGACAATAGTAAACCACGCCTGAGACCAGCGCCCCAATGGACATGTTGTCATTGGCTGCTGCCCCTCCTTCCCCTATATTTATTTCTTATTGGTGAATCTTGTTCAGATAACCGAAGAAGCTCGAGTGTTTTCGGCTCTTCTCCCATCAGAATAATCTAAGATATATACTGATGTAAGGGCCGCTCTCGACCTCTTCAACAACATCAAGCTAACTATGTAAATACTGTGTACGCTCTGCCACACGGCAAGCACGCTAGGCTTCAAATGTATATATTGTAAAGTACTTGGTATTGGTTAACCAATAAACATCTTTTCAACGTCTTCAGTTCTTTATTGGAATACTAGCAGAAGTACCCGTTCTTCGAACGGTGTTCGTTATTAACACCAGACATTATCAATTGAGCTACTGTTGCAATGGTTAGCGGTTTGTCATTCCTTCATAAGTTCATCAGAACGAAGTTAGTTTTCTGTTAATATCACACACACTGTTAATTTAAGGGCCTTAAAATGTGGTTTTCGGAGACCATTTATAGACTCGCGAATTTTGTGTCTCACATTGAGAAGCGCAACATATGCTTTGTCGTCGTTTTAGGATAATTTTAAGATTTCGCCTATTTTAGCATGTATTTTGAGAAGTTTTTCCCTATATCCACCCTTCTACTGTATGAAAAGTACAGTGAAGAGTTTTATAAATGATTGGTGTATTGACTCTCATGGTTACCATACCTAATTTTACGATGCACCAAGAATCCGAATACGAGTTATATGCGTACATAAAGATACACAGAAAGACAGACAGACAACTGTATTGTCTACAACATATCACCCAGGTATCCAAATATGAGTATATTTACCACACAGTATCAAACAAAATCATCCATACGATGAACCCGTATGTCGACAAAAAAATAAAGAAAAAAAAAAGTTAGTTAAAATGTGGTCTCAAACTAAATTCACCCAACGTGTACTACCTGACATGAAATAGAATTGAAAGCCTTGTAGACGAAACGCAATACACGTCACATAAAAACTGACCCTCTACGTTGTGTTAGGTCCCCATACACAGGAAGACCCCTTTCATAAATCATAAAGGCTTGTGGTGCATGAAAATTCAGGATATTTAGCCTCAAATGGCCCAAATTCCTAAAAGCCGCAAAACATGCTGATTCAATTCAGGAATTTTTGAAAATAATGTTGCTGTTTGGACATATTGTAGGGGACCTGAGAGGGTGCCCTCTACAATGTTATAGCTGGGGGGATGAAATATATGTAGCTGGGGGTTGCTTGGCGCTCGAGTGTAAGAGGTGTCGGTTATGGACTGGTTCGAGGGCGTGTAAGCACTCGAAAGGAGAACTCCCGAATGTACTGTTTGTTCGGGTAGTTCGGAGATGCGATATCGGGAATAGGGGCGGTTTGGTGCTGGAGGCTCTGAACAGCTGGGTCGCTGTCTGGAATACTGCTAACGCGGGCAACGGACGGCTCGCGCTAAAAAGCGAGGCAAGCACTCTGACGTAAGCGAATATCTGGATGCGGGCGTCACGAAACAATTAACTAAGTGTAAGCCTGGATCCTACCGGGACGAGGGACGAAGGGTAGGATCTTAACAATTAAGCAAATAAACTAAATGACCCGATACGTATGAGATGTTTGACTTTAATGAGTACTGCAGACTTGAAGTACTCCTAGAATTTTCAGAACAGTTATTAAACCAGATGCTTATCACAATCCAAGCACTAAGGGTTGAGAGTGTGAATGTCTGTATGAGGAAGTGTAGATCGCTTAGACACTTACCCTTTGGCGTTCGTCGGAGCGGCGCTCTGCAGCGGTTTGGCACACAGTGACACTGAGGAAGACTGACTGGCTGACTGACTGACTGACTGACTGACGGACTGACCTCGAGTTACCTCACCTCTCTAGCTTTATAGTCTTTTGAGTGCCGAGAGTGCGGAATTGCACATTTCACAGGATGTGAGGAGTTGGCTGGGGTTATTGGAGGTTGTTGCTATGTATTAGGTTTAGAATTTTGATAATGTATTCCGAAGGCGTTTGTATGGAGATAGAGTAGATGTATGTGTCGTAGATACACTGGTCAAAACAATTAGGGGATCAGGTGAGATATCATACACAAGATACATATGGTAACTTCTTTTATTCAGAGTTCGGTTACAATTGTAATTTGTGTCTGCTACAGTACAATATTGTGCTGTTTCAACTCTTTACTGGAGGTTTACATGGTGTTTTCTTAGAGCGAGGCTCCATGGGGATACCGTAATAGTGAAAAATTCATTCTAGTTGCCCTTTAATATGGTGTGTGATCTCCTCGGACGGCCAGGACAGTTGCACACCTGCGTGGCATGGACAGTATGCGGTTATCAAACAGCTCTTAGGGATATTTGGCCGTTCTTCCATGAGTGCAATATCCAGCTCGGCAACCGTTGTGGGAGGTGCTGGTCGGGCTGCAATGGGTCTGCCAAGTGCATCCCAGACATGTTCAATCGGGTTTAAGTCCGGTGAACAAGTTGGCCACTCCATTAGATCAATGCCCTCGTCGTCAAGCATGTTGTCCACCAGTGCAGCTCTGTGGGGACGTGCATTATCTTCCACCAGAATGAACCCATCGCCTATGGCACCAACGTAGCGCACAACAAACGGTTGAAGGATCTCCTTTCGATACCTCTGAGCAGTCAAAGCACCATTCTGAACGACATAGAGGTCCGTACGTCCGCCAATACTGACTCCTGCCCACACCATTCGTCCACCAACATGATATGGTGCTGTTTCCTGCACATAAGCAGGATTGTTCAGAGTTCCACGTTCTTTCCAGATGAGGGAACGACGATTGTCCGGCTGAACACAAAATCTTGACTCATCTGTGAACAGAACCCGGCGCCATTCGTTACGACGCAATCCTGATGTTCCTCTGCGCCCAGTTTCTGTGGGCTAAATGGTGGAGTCGTTTTAATGGGACACACACCATAGGCCTCCGTGCGTAGAGGCCACTTTCCCGAAGGCGATTTCGTACTGTTTTTGTTGATATTTCGCATCCTGTTGCCGCCTTCAGGGGGCATTGCAGCTGAATTTCATTCAGCCTCCTGTCTCGACCGGAGATAACGGTCATCTCTTGCTGACGTTACTCGTCGACGACCTTGGTCTGGCCTTCTTATAACGGTTCCTGTTGTCTGAAATCGCGTCCAGGTCCTGGAAATTACACTTTGGGACACTCCATTAGCTGCAGCCACCTCCATCTGTGTCTTTCCCGCTTCCAACCTTCCTATGGCTCTCCATGCCATACCTTCGGGTAAGTCTCGCTATTGTTGCAGAGCACTACCTGCCCACTACACCATCTGAACCCAACTGCTTGTGTCATTCGTTTGGTAGAGTAAACACACGTCCACACCAACCCCCTCTGCAGCAACTTTCTGTTATTACCACTATCTTGGTTGCCGTAATTTCGTTGTTTCCACTCCGTAGAACCGACAGAAAGACGTCAAACCATTTTAGGTCATTCTGCTGATGACAATACGTCAGAACCTAGATATCTCAACTGATCCCCTAATTGTTTTGACCAGAGTAGAAGGGGATGGGGTTGCATCCCCCGGATGCAACAATATAATGGACCTTCTGTACTATATGTCGCACGTGGAAATTGCATGACAAAAATCTAGGTTACCCCTTGACCCCCTTAATTGCATTGATGAATTATACAGTCTACGTTGGTTCAGTGATAACCTTATTGCACTTTGCAAACTTTCACAGAAATGTAATAAATGGAGTGACATTGCTTCTTACAGAAATAGATGGAAAGTTGGATGCCACCCCTTGAGATAATGTTGTCATGGTTACCGATTTGCATTCATTCATTAGTTTGTTAAATTAAAATAAATTAGTTTTCTGGGAATATTTCAGAAACTGTTGGTTTCCGAGCCTAATAATGTAGTTTTCGAGGACCCTTTAGGGCCCTGAGTTTTGTTTCTGGCACCGAGGGGCTTTGTCTCGTCGTTGTACGCCATAATATAGTACTACTAATAATAATAATATAATAGGCTATATGGATAGGAATATAATAGGCCTGCCGTACCACACCCGCAGGAGTAAATCGCGTGAAAAGAATCTAGAGTACCCCTTGACCGCCTAAGCGCATTATACGTATTGATAAATTTTACAGCTTAATTTGGTTCCGTGAAAACCTTCTAGCCGTTTGCAAACTCTCACGCTAATGTAATTAATGGAATTGCATTGCGTCATACAGCAATAGATGGACCTCTGAGAATCTGTTGCCACGGTTACCGGCTTGCATACGTTCATTAGTTTATTAAATGAAATTAGTTTTCGGGGAATATCTCAGAACGGTTGGTTTTAGGGCCTTAAAATGTGGTTTACGAGGACCCTTATGGCCTCCGAGTTTTGTCTCTCACACTGAGGGGATGAAAATGAGCTTTGTCTCGTCCTTCTATGAATTTTAAGGGGGTAGGCCCCCTTTTATGAGAGGTACGGAGAAGAGTTACATCAATGATTAGTGTCGTGCTTCAGATGGATATCTGTACCAAATTTTTCGTTGATACACCCAGCCGATCTCGAGTTATAAGGGAACAAAGTTGTCCACAGACAAACAAACAAACAAACAAACAAACAGACAGACAAAATATTTTACGCGCGCATCCATCATAAAACAAACTTAAACGCGTAAATAACTCAAATTTCCGTAGAAATTCAGGGAAAAACAGACAAACTTTCATTTTTAGCCTATTTCCAATTTTGAAACAAGATGTTCAGTAAAGAACATATAGCCTACTTTCTCCTAAATGCATGGGTATTGTTATAACTCTTTGTCCTTTTCAAGGAGTATGATTGAATGTTGGTTGTAGTAGCTTGTTGAAATACAACGTGCTATAGGGATATTAAACATGAATATGAGGTGCCCTTTGCTAGTGCTACCTCTGTACCAAATTTCGTTCAATTCGGTTTCGCCGTGTTTGAATTGATAGGGGGAATCGATTTGCACACATACTTGGCCACCATCTGCAAACTATTGGGCTGATATTCTTGCAGTTTGGTCAGAATATGTTTCCCACATAAAGATATGGTGTTGCAAAATTTGGTAGAGACTAGATTATTAGGTTGGTCGTAATTACATTTTAGCTTTTAACATTTGGGTGGCCGCGATTACGTTTCCGTCAAGATAGCGGTGATATAAAACATGACACTGAGGTGCCTCTTGCTAGTGCTACCTCTGTACCAAATTTCGTTCATTCGGTTCCACCGTGTTCGAATTAATAGGGTGAATCAATTTTGACATAAAGATGGCCGCCATCCGCAAACTATTAGGCTAATGACCTATTAGATAGGTCAAAGGATGCTCCCTCCATAAAGGTATGTTGTTGCAAAGTTTGGTAGAGATCGAATGGTTATGTTAGTCGTAATTTGATTTAAGCTTTAAACATTTGTGTGGCCGCTATTACGTTTCTGTCAATATGGCGGCGATATTAATCATGACACTGAGATGCCCTTTGCTAGTGCTATCTCTGTACCAAATTTCGTTCCATTCTGTTTCACCGTGTTTGAATTAATAGGGGGAATCGATTCTGACACAAAGATGGCCGCCATCCGCAAACTATTAGGCGAATGACCTATTAGATTGGTCAAAGGATGCTCCCTCCATAAAGGTATGTAGTTGCAAAATTTGGTTGAGATCGGATGATTAGGTTAATCGTAATTTGATTTAAGCTTTGAACATTCGTGTGGCCGCCATTACGTTTCAGTCAAGACGGCGGCGATATAAAACATGACACTGAGGTGCCCTTTGCTAGTGCTACCTCTGTACCAAATTTCGTTCCATTAGGTTCCTCCGTGTTCGAATTAATAGGGGGAATCAATTTTGACATAAAGATGGCCGCCATCCGCAAACTATTAGGCTAATAACCTATTAGATTGGTCAAAGGATGCTCCCTCCAAAAAGGTATGTTGTTGCAAAGTTTGGTAGAGATCGGATGGTTATGTTAGTCGTAATTTAACTTAAGCTTTGAACATTTGTGTGGCCGCCATTACGTTTCTGTCAATTTGGCGGCGATATAAAACATGACACTGAGATGCCCTTTGCTAGTGCTACCTCTGTACCAAATTTCGTTCCATTCGGTTTCACCGTGTTTGAATTAATAGGGGGAATTGATTTTCACACAAAGATGGCCGCCATTCGCAAACTATTAGGCTAATGACCTATTCATTTGGTCAAAGGATGCTTCCTCTATAAAGGTATGTTGTTGCAAAATTTGGTAGAGATCGGATGATTAGGTTAATCGTAATTTGATTTAAGCTTTGAACATTTGTGTGGCCGCCATTACGTTTCCGTCAAGATGGCGGCGATATAAAACATGACACTGAGGTGCCTTTTGTTAGTACTACCTCTGTACCAAATTTCGTTCTATTCGGTTGCACCGTGTTCAAATTAATAGGGGGAATCGATTTTCACACAAAGATGGCCGCCATCCGCAAACAATTACTCTGATGACCTATTAGTTTGGTCAAAGGATACTCCCCCCATAAAGGTATGTTGTTGCAAAATTTGGTAGAGATCGGATGATTAGGTTAGTCGTAATTTGATTTAAGCTTTGAACATTTGTGAGGCCGCCATTACGTTTCCGTCAAGATGGCGGCGATATAAAACATGACACTGAGGTGTCCTTTGCTAGTGCTACCTTTGTACCAAATTTCGTTCAATTCGCATTCACCGTGTTCGAATTGATAGGTGGGGACAGACATTCAGAGTACACACACTCACACACACACAGACACACACACACACAGACACACACACAGACTCACACACACACATACACACACACAGACAGACACACTTTTTTCGCCCTGTGTTGATCTCATAAGTCTACTTTCATTTTTTGCAAAAATCGAAAGTAGGCTAAAAATAGGCTTATGAGATCACCTTTTGTCCGTGTGTGTGTGTGAGAGGTGTGTGTGTGTGTCCCTTAATAACATCTAAACGACTGGAGCAATTTCAACGTAACTCGGTAAGTTCATAGCACTATTCCGGACGACCCCGACCGTGCCCTTCAAATTTTGTTACGTCTCACCAATCCAACATGGCGGCTGTGCGAAATATTTCACCAGCATTCAATATCTCCGAAACCCTTCCCGATATCACCCTGGATTTTTTTACGGTGATAAAGGGAACTACTAGACGTTCACCTATGTCACTGTTGAAAAACTGGTAACTACAAAACCAACATGGCGGCCACGCGAATTTGCGACTTTTAAATAGAAGTTTCTCGCGATTTAACCAACCAAATGCAATAAAACTTGGTGCAGTATATGTTTATACACATTGTAATGCACCGACATCTAACTTGGTTCAATTGTTTACATAACCACAAGATGGCGGATGTGCGATATATTTCACCAGCATTCTATATCTCTGAAACTATTAGCGGTATCACCGTGAAATTTTGCACGGAGATAAAGGGCACTACTGGAAGTTCATCTATAAGACTCTCAAAAACCGGTTAACTACAAAACGAACATGGCGGCCAAGCGAATTCGAAAATTTTAAATAGACCTTTCTCGTGATTTAATGTTCCAAACGCAATGAAATCTGGTACAGGAAATGCTTATACACATTGTAATACACTGGTATCTGATTAGGTTCAATTGTTGACTTAACCTCAAGTTGGCGGCTTTGCGAATTTTAAAATTAAGTTTTTATTTCTTGTGTCGTAATCATGCGATCGATGTGAAAGTTTGAATAATGAACCTACGCAATAAATTTCCTTTAATGGTACATGACACTATGGCCTATACATTTAACAATCTAACATGGCGACCATCCGAAATATTTAGACGTCTCTGAATATCTACGAATCTATTATAGCAATCAAACTGGATTTGTATGTTCATAGGGGCTATGAACTTAAGTTCACCTATAGGACTTTAAATATCCTGGTGATCACAAGACCAACATGGCGGCGAAGCGAAGTATAAATATTCACATGGACGTTTCTCGCAATTTAACCATCCGAGTGCAGTAAAACTTGGTACAATAAATCCTTATACGAATGTTAATCCACTGGCATCTAATTTATTTCAATTGTTTCCATACCACAAGATGGCAGCTGTGCGAAATTTTAACATCTCCTTGTTACTTCTTGTGTCCTAATCATGCGATTGAAGTTTGAATGCTACACGTGCACAATAATCTTCATGTAGCAGTACATAACTCTAGGACCTACATATATAACATCCAACATGGCGACCATCCGAAATATTTAGTCGGTTCTCAATGTCTGCGAATCTATTTCATCAATCAAACTGAAATTTTGTATGAAGATAGTGACAATTAACATAAGTAGGATATATGAAAATAGGTTGTATAGTTCTTCACGGAACTACTTGTTATACGAGGCACGTCCAGAAAGTAAGCTCCGTTTGGTAATAAAATTAAATTGTGTACAGATACAGGAAAAATATTTATTGCACAACATTCTACACCTCTTCAACTACTTTTCCACATAACTGCCAAACCTTTGCAGGCATTTGTCATAGCGTGGCACAAGTTTTTGGATACCTTCTTCATAGAAGTTTGCCGCCGACCCATAAACGAGAGTGAAGACGCCCCTGTAGGATATCCAACCATTCGGCCACCACTGTTAGGCAAATTGTGTATGTGGTCAGGAGAACTCCTAAACATACGCAGTTCTCCTGGTAAGCACGCAATTTGCCTAACAGTAGTAGCCGAACGGTAGGATATCTTACAGGGGAGTCTTCACTCTCGTTTACGGGTCGGCGGCAAACTCCTATGAAGAAGGTATCCAAAAACTTGTGCCACGCTATGACAAATACCTGCAAAGTTTGGCAGTTATGTGGAAAAGTAGTTGAAGAGGTGTAGAATGTTGTGCAATAAATATTTTTCCTGTATCTGTACACAATTTAATTTTATTACCAAACGGAGCTTACTTTCTGGACGTGCTTCGTACATGTAGAGATATACTGCACCGCTCGGTGTTGACCGTAGTTTATTGCACAAATTTAGGTTTTACTCCCTAACCGTTGGAGATACACGAAAAGTGATAAGGACCTTTCGGATAGGAGATTAAATTTTCAAGCTCATATGTTTCATCAAAAGTTTGCTATTTCTTAGCGTTCTCTTTTTATTTGATATGGAATTATGAATTTTTGAAACCAAAGGGCGTAGTGACGTCACTAAAATGGTCGCCATTTTTATTAGTGCAAAATATCGAAATCAAAAGTATCCTATATATAAACCTGGTAAATCAGCTACATCCATGCAAAATTTAATTTAAATTGGACCAGAGGTTCTTGCGATATTGAGTAACACACAGACAGACAGACAGACAGACAGAAAGACACACATCATCTCATTTTTATATATTAGTATGATACAATAACGCAGACGCGAGGAGAACTCGTGATGACAGAATCAAGTAGATTCTCACTCAAGTATCCTAGCAACAAATATAAATTTGATAAGTTGATCATTCTTCGCCTAGACAACCGGCTGGAGATCTACAAACGTATCTACTGTATTAGGGTCAGGGATGAGGTAGGTGCTCTGGGTCTTAAAATAAGGTACTCTCCCGGAATTTTCCTGGTGGGAGTGTGGAATAAATTGGGGTAGAACCACACTCAGGATGGCCGCTGTCAGCGCCGGGATTCAAACACGAGTTTTCAAGACTTTTTGCAGCTGCCCTCACAGTGCACGGTTTAACAAGTAAGGCTATATGCCACTGGACTAAAATAGATAATGTGAACACTGTAACTGCGAGTGAAATAAGCGCTTGTTGCTCCACTGAGCTATGCTACCTTGTGTGTGTACAGCCCCCTTGTTCCTGAGCGACACATTCGGTAGATATGGACAATACCGTGTGGCGCACACAACAGCTCCCATTGATCAGACTAACAGCACACTTATGTTGCTACACGGTCAGGTAACCGCCAAGGCACGTTTCATGTTATGTTATTCGTCATAGACATAGCGTACTCTATATACGGGGCTTTGAATAGAGCAAAGTACCAGTGCTGCCAACCAACGCTAATTTATAGTTATACTAGCTGTTGTGCCCGGTGTGGCTCGGGTTCACAATTGGAAGTTAAGAGAACGTATAATTGCTAGCGCTGTTGCATTGTGTGGACTCTCGAGAAAAGCCGTTGTCAAAATTAGCAGAAATATTTCCGATATAGGTGCTAATACTCTGCTTCAAATTTGATGATGTATGAATCGCAGACATTGGCCATAAGCTGGGCATTTTTGATTGAATTTCAAGTAGATCCACATTTGGCTACCAGAGGCTACTGTGACTAACACTAGCGGTGAACATTGGAACTTGATAGAGCGTTTCTAACCAGCCAAATATAATCTACAAATTTTGCTACACACCACCAATTGCAGTGGTAGGTTCTTTTACATGCCAGATTTACTTCCCCTCCGAAGGAATGCATAGTGAAGGATACTAACGCTCTTAAGAAATCCGACGACTTCAAATGTGTGTTTAAATTATTCAGAAGATTATGACAGCTAATTATTGTTTTTAGTTTTTGTGAAATTAGAAAATGTATTTAACTGATTATGTTAATGTTCAAAAAATTCGTTCCCAATTTAACTTTCGTGTGTATTGTTAACTGGCTGGTCCCGTAGTAGATTGTCTGCCTCTTCTCCAGAAGTCCGGGGTTCGATTCCCGGCTCCGTCAGGGATGTTAGAAACTGACTTGAGGAATGGAACGGGGTGACTCGGCCTCAGACAATTGAGTAGCTTACTGACAATCAGGCAGCACCCCGGTCACGGAGATCAAGATTAACGGCCGAGGGTACCTGACGCGCCGACCACGCGTAGTCCCGAAATGTGTTGGCTGAATGGCCTAGGCATCGGTTGCTTGGTAGGCCTGGGCCCTTCATTGGCGATGGTGCCGTGGGGTTTGGTTTTTATGTATTGTTAACTATTCATTCTTAGCCTATAGTCAATTGTAGTACCCATGTGTGTTTCGTTAATGTTAAGAGGATAATGGAACTTCGTGGATCGAGAGTTCGAATCCCAACGCTGAAAGTGGCTGCACTGTGATTTGTTTTCCACCACCCTTATGCACACATGTAGTATTTATATACGGTACATTCCTGAGTATCAATTTTTCCTGGTTCGACAACTTGCTTCCTGAAAGCTAAACGTTGAAATAATTATACGCATATTATAGAAGATAATGTTATTGATCATTCATTCATTTTATGACAGTCTCCTATGACTGTGAATGTTTGATTGTTGCAAAAAATGAAAGCAAAAAGTTCGTCCTATAGATCAGTCAAAAGATTTTATTTTGTTAATTCTTTTATGGGCTTTGGGACATTGTGGTCAAATAGCCCCGTGTACTTGGGTGTGTGTAGAATTTGTCTGATTATCTGTGTCACTGTAATTTCGGTACTACTGTGTGTATTTGTAATTGAGGTAGGATTTGGGTAGGAAGCGGCCGTGGCCTTAAGTAAGGTACCATCCCGGCATTTGCCTAGAGTAGAAGTGGGAAACCACAGAAAACCACTTTCAGGCTGGCTGAGGTAAGAATCGAACCCACCGCTTCTCAGGTTTGCCTCGCAAGAGTGAGTATACCCCGTTCCAGCCTTCGACCTGAATTATATTTCTTGGCAGAGCCGGGAATCGAACCCGGGCCTCTGTGGTGAATGCCAAGAATTCAGTCAAGAGAATCTGAGTGCGCAGAATAAGATATGATTGTCTTCTCCACACCAAAATAGGCTCTGTGAAACAAGTAGGTTAATCTGTGGCTAGAGTAGACGCTAAATCCAATGAAATCATAAGTAGAAAAGTTTCCTATCTCAAGGTATTGAATGAGAAATTTCGAGACGTTTCGGCTTATTTTGTACACTTTTGTTCTGATACTGGTTGGTCAGCTATATATTAACACCGGGAATGGTATTTACAAACCCTCTGAGTGCGTGGAGATTTTCTTCCGACAGCAGTCCAAGAAGTAGTTTAGTGCACTTTCCCAGTTCTACTTCATGCAAATACCAGGATGCTTCCACACTCAAGGTCACGTCTGCCACCTTCCCTATCGTAGGCTCAATTAAAAAATACAAACGCTACTTCAGACACATAATAACACAGGTTATTAGAAAATTACTTACATGCATGTATACAATCTACATTATATACACCCAAATTATATGGTACTGATGACCACGGTATTCTAGCTTCTAAATTAAACAACTACAACAACAACACCATTTGGTATTGAACCCTTTATCCACAGGCTATATAAAGGATTCTAATAATTATTCATCATCTTTTGATACATTTCTACAGACAACAGATATGAGAGCCAGACGGTGTTGGGATATATTGAGAAATCAGTGGCCAAGAGGACACAATGGTTTAAGCTCCTGTGGTATTTTAGGAAGAAGCATATATATTCTTGGGACATAGGACAGGTGCAACTTTTAGCGCGGAAGACGGCTTGGGGACGCACATTATGGCCTGTTGTTGCTAGGAAGATTGGCGCCAAGAAGGAAATCGAATGCTACGAAGCAATTGGTCTATCATCATGTTAACCACCCCCTACTACGGAAAGATATGTAAAAGCGCGCAAAGACATACAAGAGTCTAGGCCAATAATATCAAGACGCCTTGTTTGAGCGGCAACTCGGCTTGGTAACGCACACTGGTAAATTAACGCGGGAGTTATCTACAGATTAATTCCACGATCGATTCAAGCCGGCTACAGCATAATCGTAACCTCCACACTGCTACGAACTCAATGATACCGATCGCATGCTAGTCTGATAGTTATTATGGAATATTTTTTAATATATCCCCTTCCACACTTACCCTAGTCAGTGTCATTTATAAGGATCCAAGATGCTTCGAGGATGACCACTTATTTCGTGCGTCTGAGGACGTAACGTCGATCACTTATTTCTGTGCGTCTGAGGACGTAACACACATTACTTATTTCTGTACGTCTGTGGACGTAAGATTCATACTCTGCATATTTTCATGTTTGTGAACATGGAACAGTGTCGTCAATTTATAAGTGTAACTTCAGTGATTTATTTATAGTCCCAGCACTATCAGTAGGACCAGTTCATCGAAGAAATTCACCAAATAGACTATCAAGGAATATAGTACTTGATAGGTGAATATAGTAGGAATTATATCGTGTGTGTATCTGACAAAACTTTATTTAATTCAGCACGTGATGACGTCTAAGAACGAGAATGGATCTGGGAACCAGCAGGACATTTGCCTGAAGATGTCAATGACCAGATAAACATCTTAAAGGAGATGGCTGCAGACGTATTCCTGGCGCTGTTTAAAGGATTGAGTACCAAATAAATTTATTTATTTATTAAATCTGCTACGGTATTATGGGATATTTTTGTAAATATTTGTTTGCTTGCTTGGTATTGTAGATTATTAGTTTTTGTTTTACTGACACATTAAATATGGGACTAGCCGAGCGTTGCGTAATGTATATATTTTGTGATTGTATTTGGTTTAACTTTACGCGGGGACGCGCAGCCGATGCTCGCTTTCGCTTGCGTAAATCGCGGTCAAGCATTATTATTCGGAGGTTTGCCTTACAACAAAAATGGAACTGAATTAATTTTGAGATTAAAAATAGAATTTGGAGGGTAAAAGTTTATTTGTGAGTAGAATTTTATTACGGATCAGGATTATTTTGATAGTTGCTTTCCAGCAGATTTGAACGGGATGGCACTTTGCACCCGAGTTTTTCTTATGTATTTTTGTTAATGTGTCTATGGACGCAATATTGTTGATCTGTTTTGAGCCGACCCAGTGTGTGTGTATGGGAGTCAGTCCAAGCTATGGGTGCGTAATGTGATTTTTATGATGTTCTAGCGAGAATATATCATGGCGATTATTCTGACTTGCTCCACGTCAACCCAGTTCATGTCCTCGCGAGGCTGGACTTGTGGTATATATTTGTGTTTCTCATCATCCAAGGGGATGGGCGAGATCTGTTGACGTTTCCAGAGTGAAACTGCACCGAGCTTTCCGGACTGAGAGAGGTATTTGTGGCAGTGTTGACTCATACAAGACGGGTGCGCTCAAATCAGATAACGTGACTAGTCATTAGTAACAGGCTTGCTTCCTGTACTGCAATTTAAGATGTTTAAATTCACAAAAACCTGATCGGTTATAATGAGTATTGTTGATTAAATGGGTGCTGTCCATAGTTGTAAGGGAGCTTCCGAGATTCGTGTTTGTCTGGCGTTTTATATAAATGTAAACATCGTTTTTCAGCCGTTAGGCTTGTATTTTGTTGTTGTTGATTCAATTTTTTGGTGTGTTTATTTTGACGCGTTCTTGACCCGTGTCAAGTTAGGGTGCGCGAAGCTATGTTCCCAAGTTTGATGAGGACTTTTTGGGCCTATTTCTGGCATGCTCTTTTGTGTTCATTTTGTGCTCCTGCACCAGTTAAGATCTCAGGAAGATTCTTCATTCTGTTAATATTATTAGATCTTGCATGTGTCAGTGTTAATTATGGTGTATTAATTAAGGGTGGGTCCCATAGCCGTAGTGTGATTTAAAAGATGCACTCCGTAAGCAACATGTCTGTTTCAATTGTAAACAGACTCGCATCAGTACTCAGTTTCTTATTAACGAGCAGTACATCACACGTTATATAACTTCTTGACCAGAAAATAATGGACGTGTATCCTTATGTTGACGAGTGAGTTCTTCCCGCTCAAACGCTTATGTTATGATTTTTATTTATGTGAAGCTTCATTCACATTGTCTTGTTGTGACAAGCGAGTTCCTACCGCTCAGTGTTATTATTATTATTTATTAAGGGGGTGAAAGTCAGGGAGGATTTGTTATTATTTATTATTATTATTATTATGCGCATACCTTTCAGTCATTAAATTTCTTTTATTCTACTTGTTATTCATTTTATTTCTAGTATAGCCTCTGTCATGAACCTTTCTATTCATTAGAGCATGTTGTTTTAAGCGAACTTTGCTGTGTAACGCAGTCAGGACTGAACACGACCCCGTAGACGACTCTCGACAAAACCATGCTTTATTGAAGGGTGCAGTATGTTGCTCTAAATCTTTAAATTCGGTATCCAACAAACATTATTAGTCTACGTTTAACAATTTGAAATAGCAGTTCCGTGAAGAACTAAACTGCATCTTATTTTCTTATTATTACTACAGGGTCTTTCATATAAAATAAGAGCGCCAAGAGGCGGCTTTGTTAACCGCAGCTGCGGTCACCTTGGCCGAGTTTGTTGCGCGCCACGGCCCCTTGCTGTAGTATTGAAAGCGCGCGCATAGTATGTATGAGGGCTGGTTTTTTGTTTGTTTGTTTTTTCAAGTTCCGATGGACTGTATAAAAATAACAGATTGGCATTACCAAACTTGAACTTGCAATAAGCGTGCAGGTGCTCAGTCGCCAGCCTAAACTTCCTGTGAGACAGTTATCATTGCAACATCGTATGTTTTTATGTAAAACTTATTTTAAGTACGAGTCGGCTCGGAGGGTACGTAATGCGTTTGTTCAGCAATTTCCTGATGAAGTGCCACCTTCACTAGCACAGATTCACGTAATTGCAAATAAGTTTGACACTACTGGCTCGGTGCTCAATAAAAAACATGCCCGCACACGAACAGTTTTAACAGAGGATGAGCTAGATGACATTGGCGAGAATCTTGAACGGTCTCCGAATAAATCACTCACAAAATTAGCACAAGTAGGGGTTTCGGTTTCATCAACAATAACTAACTATCTAACTATCTAACTAACTAACTAACATTGTACACACGCTAGCAAGGCCGCTGCATCATATAGGATTGTACACACGCTTAGAGCAGGGGGCCTTTGCGCACCACAAGCTCGGCCAAGGTGACCGCAGCCGCGGTTAACAAAGCCGCCGCTTGGCGCTCTTATTTTATATGAAAGACCCTGTATATATGAATTATGAACTTCAGCCAATGACCATAGCAAGGTATTTTAATTGAATGCCAGTGGGCTCCCAGCAAGTTTGATTTCAAGGAGTTCGAAATTCGGCCACCCGATAACCAGCGGCGAACGTTGGAACATGATAGAACGTTTCTAACCAGCCAAATTTGGCTACACACTACCAATTGTAGTGGTAGGTCATAAATCTATGGCATGGACCCGCCTGCTTTACTTCCCCTCAGAAGGAAGGCATAATGAAGGATTTTAACATTCGTATAAATCTTACGACTTCAGCCGGGTTTGAACCCGCAATGTTTTGCATAGCAGTTCAGCATGCTACCGACTACGCCACAGAAGACGCCTTTATTTTCATATTACTATGCTGGTCTTTTCAATCCCAGTTAAATTACGTATCCATGTAGGAGCCTATCTGATAACTGTAATAAGACACGTAAAATAACAAGTAGTTCCGTGAAGAACTATACAGCCTATTTTCATATATCCTACTTAAGTTAATTACCTCTATCAACATACAAAATTTTAGTATGATTGCTGTAATAGATCCGTAGATATCGACAACTGACTAAATATTGCGGATGGTCACCATGTTGGATTTTTATATATGTAGATCTTAGAGTTATGTACATGACGCTCATTGCGTACATCGCATGATCGGGACACAAGAAGTAAAAACGATATTTCAAAATTTCGCACAGCTGCTATCTTGAGGTTATGGAAACAATTGAGAAAAATTAGATGCCAGTGGATTAACATTTGTATAAGGGTTTACTGTACCAAGTGTCACTGAACTCGGATAGTTCAATTGCGAGAACCGACCATGTGAATATTTATACTTCGCGTCGCCACCATGTTAAATTTGAGATCACCAGGTTATTGAAAGTCCTATGGGTTAAATTATGTTCATAGCCCCTATGAACATTAAAACATCAGTTTGATTGCTGTAATAGATTCGTAGATATTGAGATCCATCTAAATATTTCGGATGGTCGCCATGTTGGATTGTTATATGTAGAGGCCATATAGTCATGTACCATTAAAGTAAAATTATTGCGTAGGTTCATTATTCAAACTTTCTCTTCGATCGCATGATTACGACACAAGAAATAAAAACTGTATTTTAAAATTCGCACAGCCGCCATCTAGAGGTTATATAAACAATTGAACTAAATTAGATACCAGTGCATTACAATGTGTATAAACATTTGGTGTACCAAGTTTCATTGCGTTTGGATCATTAAATCACGAGGAAGGTCTATATAAAATGTTCGACTTCGCTTGGCCGCCATATTCGTTTTGTAGTTAACCGGTTTTTGAAAGTCTTATAGATGAACTTCCAATAGTGCCCTTTATCTCCGTACAAAATTTCAGGGTGATACCGCTAATAGTTTTTAGAGATATAGAATGCCGGTGAAATATTTCGCACAGCCGCCATCTTGAGGTTATGTAAACAATTGAACGAAATTAGATGTCGGTGCATTACAATGTGTATAAGCATATACTCTACCAAGTGTTATTGCGTTTGGTTGCTTAAATTGCGAGAAACGTCTATTTAACAGTCGCAACTTCGCTTGGCCGCCATGTTGGTTTTGTAGTTACCAGGTTTTCAAACGTCACATAGGTAAACTTCTAGTAATTCCCTTTATCATCGTAAAATATTCCAGGCAGATATCGGTAATAGTTTCGGAGATATTGAATGCTAGTGAATTATTTCGCACAGCCGCCATGTTGGATTGGTGAGACGTAACAAAATTTGAAGGTCACGGTCGATGTCCTCCGGAATAGTGCTATGAACTTACCGAGTTTCAGCAGTTTAGAAGTTATTAGGGGGGACACACACCATCACACACACACGCACACACAGACAGACACACGAACAAAAGGTGATCTCATAAGCCTATAATTTCATAAATGAAAATAGGCTAAAAGTATGTCTTTGGTAGATCAAACGGCCACCATCTTGGATTCATGTAACCGTATACAATATCCTCCATACTGAAAAAGATGGTATATTGGCTTTCACGGCCGGTGAATTAAAACTCAGCAATTCTTCTAGGTTTGTGCCGTGTCCATACTGTTTAGCTCTAAAATACATAATTTAATACGCCACGTTATACTGCACTAGAATGATTACATTACATTTTAAAAATTCAATGTTAGTTATGAGCTTCTTGCGATTTTGAAAATGGGTCAGTAAACTTGTTTTATAACCGTCTCACGGCCAACATTTCAGGCTTTAAATGTGATAGATTCTGAGAGTAAAAGCAGTAAAATTTTGACAATTTGCGTGGCTGCCATGTTGGTTTATTGAGTGACATAGTCTCATGGCATAACTGTTAGTTTCGTTTTAGTAATCTACCATTACATAAAAGTTCAGAATCGAGGCAGAAAATTCACACGACCACCATATTGCATCAGTACTTTTTCTGTTTTTGAAAGTCACTTCATTAAACATGTTTTATATTCATCTTTTGTGACATAAAAGTTTCAGTTTTACAGCTGTAATAAGTAATAATAAGAGGAAATATAATTTTGAAAACTTACTTAGCCACCATCTACGTTTTATGCCTGGCACAGGTTTGAGCGTCATATCATGACTTGTGTTCCATTGTTCTATTATGTTAGTCAGTTGGTTAGTTATTGGGTGAAACAGCTAGTTCATATGCCCCTCTTAACAAGGATTAAATCTTACAAAATGAGAATAAACTGAAATTTAGAGCTGGAAGCCCGAATAAGGAATGGTCAAATATACTATAACAAAAAATTAAATAAAACTAATAATTATAACAATAAACAAAAATTACGGGAGGAAATTTCAGAATTCAAAAAAGAACAAGCTCAACTATTATGTTATAAAATAGAAGTTATCTGGTTCTTACAAAATTGGTAATTCCTTCTTGTTTTTTTTTATTAAAGTACGCCCTCCATAGTAGTTAATTTTGTTTCACAGACATGAGCATGAGGATTTCTCTTTGCTTGTGTTATTCTCTTTAGAAATCAGTATCCATGAGAGACACTTAAAAAACCATGGTGGCTTCTAAACTTTCATCAACTCCTTCTATGTTTTTCCTTTATAAATTAAAAAATCCTCTCGGCACGCCGGAAGGCGGAGGTAGATTTCACCGGGCAAATTTGGGGTTAGGCTATAATAGGCAAAATATGCGGGTTTTCGTAGGAGGATCAGACCTCATTTATTGCGAGAAAGTATTTTACAATTGGAGGTTAATGAACTTTTTTTTTCGTCTCTCTATGCATATTTTGAACATTTTATTGTCTTATGGGGATGGTGACCTTCTTGTCATTCGGGGTTCATTTTTAGCCTACTTTTCACATTTTGCAAAAATGAGGAAAAAGTAGTCTTATGAGATCGATCCGGGAAAATGTGTGTCTGTCTGTCTGTCCTTCTGTCTGTCTGTCTGTCTGTCTGTCTGTCTGTCTGTCTGGCTGTGTGTTTGTCCCCCCCCCCCCCCTATCAACTCCTAAACGGCTGGAGCAATCGAAATAAAATTTGGTAGGAGTAAAGATCTATACCTGAATATCTCACGGCCATATATGAAAATGATGTCAGTGCTACCAACTGCTGAAAAATCGCAATTGAAATTTGAGCTCCATGTTGGATATCTTGGAAGGTATGAATGGGAGCTATTTCAAAATCGGAACACATATAGATAATAATATTGCAGTTTAATTTCCAGAAGGCCATACATGGCAGTGTTGCCAAAATGATTATAAGCCTACTGATAGGTCCAATATTTAAATGAATATAACTTCTACACTATCAATTGGAATTCAACCAAATTTCGTATGTTGTATGTGTACATAACCAGATATGACTGAACGTATTCTTATGAACCACCAGTGCTGCCAACTGTTAAAAAATGCTCTTAATTTCTATTATCCAAATACCAATATATATGAGAAAGTATGCAAGCCGACAGCTTTAATCTATGCACACGTATAGTACATGACATTCTATATTAATTAGGAGTAACTTATATACGTCAGTGCTACCAACATGAATCTAAGCCTGCTGAGAGGTCCAACTTTAAATACATGTAACTTCCATACTATCATTTGGATTTCAACCAAATTTCGTATGTGCTATGTGTACCATAACAGCTATGACTATGCGTATTCTTAAGAGCAACCAGGGCTGCCAACTGTTAATAAATGCGGTCTCTATTTTTTTTACCCTAATATCAATATATCAGAAAGAATGCAAGCCAATAGCTCTATACTTTGCACACGTACAGTACCTGGCATTCTAGATTACTTTGGAGTAACTAATATACGTCAGTGCTGCCAACATGATTCTAAGCCTGTTGATAGGTCAAATTTTAGAATGCATGTAACTTCTATACTAACTAATGGATTTCATTCAAAATTGGCACAACAATAGATCATATAATTTCAGATTATTTCTGACCAATACATGCATGACACTGTTGCCAACATGATTTTACGCGCGCTGTTATATCGAATGTTTAACTGCATGTAGCGTCCATGCTATTCATTGGACTCCAACCAAATTTTGTATTCTGTACCTTAAGAGATGGAACTAAGAATATATTCAGTCACCAGGGCTGCCAACTATAGTGCTCTATTAGGCTACATTATGCCAGGTATACAGTATTTCGAACTAATTAGAAATTTCGATATTACCAACTTAATTTCGTCATTATTCTAGATAGATCCGTATTGATTAATCATTGGCATGAATCTTAAATTTTAAGAAAAGTAGATTCTTTAGTTCGTCACGGAACTTCTTGTTATACTTGTGATCACACTGTCCTTATGCAAGGTTTGGAACTGATGTGTAACTATCTAACAGTCTGTTACTTCTTCACGCAAAATTTTATCTCCCGCAGAGATGTTGGTTGGTTCCTCAGTTTAGGGGCTGCGACAACGTAGCCATGTAACCCCGTGTACATTGGGTGTGTGTAGAATCTGTCTGATAATCGGTGTTAATTGTGATGACTGTATTAGTCTGTAATTCAGGTAAGGTCTGCAGACGGTCAATTTTAAGTAGTAGTTCCTAATTTTGTACCAAATACTGCCGTCAACGACACCTAGTTGTGAACTTGGCTGCTAGATGCCACCGCAACCAGCAACTTGCAACGAACGTTGTAACTTCCCCTCCGAAGGAAAGCATGATGAGGGATTTTTAGCGCTCTTAGAAAATCCGGTGACTTTGGCCGGCTTTGAACCAGCGACCTTGGGCATAGACGTTCAGCATGCTACCAGTTAGCTGCTTCCCTCGTAGTCAGATGGAACAAGAAGTTCCGTGACGAACTAAAGAGCCTACTTTTCTTAAAATTAAGAATCATGCCAATGATTAATCTACAGTATATGAACCTATCTAGAATAATGACGAAATTAAGTTGGTGATATCGAAATGTCTTAATTTGTTCGAAATACTGTATAGGCCCACTAGGCATAATGTAGCCTAATAGAGCAATACAGTTGGCAGCCCTGGTGACTGAATATATTCTTAATTCCATCTCTTAAGGTACAGAATACAAAATGTGGTTGAAGTCCAAAGGACGTTACATGGAGTTAGACATTGGATCTATTAGTACACGTAAAAGCATGTTGGCAACAATCCATTTGTTGGTATAGAAGTTCCATGTATATTAAAATTGGAGCTATCATCAGGCTTAGAATCATGCTGGCAGCACTGACTTATATTAATTACTCCAAATTAATCTAGCATGTCAGGTGCTATACGTGTGCAAAGTATAGAGCTGTTGGCTTGCATACTTTCTGATATATTGATATTAGGGTAAAAAATATAGACACCATTTATTAACAGTTGGCTGTCCTGATTGCTCTTAAGAATACTTATAGTCATGTCTGTTATGTTACACATATCACATACGAAATTTGGTTGAAATCCAACTGGCAGTATAGAAGTTACAAGTAATTAAAAATTGGTCCTATCAGCAGGCTTAGAATCATGTTGGTAGAACTGACGTATATAAGTTACTCCAAATTAATTTAAAATGTCAGGTAATACACCTGTGCATAGTTTAAAGCTGTCGGCTTGCATACTTTCTGATATATTGGTATTTGGATAAAAAATAGCGAGAGCAATTATTAACATTTGGCAGCCCTGGTGGCTCTTAAGAATACACTCAGTCATATCTGTTTATGTACACATATTACATACGAAATTTGGTTTAAATCCAATTGATAGTGTAGAAGTTATATGCATTTTAAAATTGGACTTATCAGAAGGCTTAAAATTATTTTGGCAACACTGTCATATATGGCCTCCTGGAAATTAAACTGAAATAGTATTATCTACATGTGTGCCAATTTTGGAATAGCTCCCATGTATACATTCCATGATATCCAACATGGAGCTCAAATTTCTAGAGCGTTTTTTAGCAGTTGGTAGCACTGACATCTTTTTCAATTATGGGCCTGAGATATTCCGGTATACATCTTTACTCATACTAAATTTGGTTTCGATTGCTGCAGTCGTTTAGGAGTTGATAGAGGGACACACATACACACACCCATCCAGCCAGCCAGACAGACAGAAGGACAGACAGACAGACACATTTCCCCGGCTCGATCTCGTAAGTCTACTTTTTCCTCATTTTTGCAAAGTGTGAAAAGTAGGCTAAAAATTAATGTGATCTCGTCAATGGCGCTGTCTTGGCATCCTCTGATAGCTCATCCCTCATCAATTTAGAAGCGTTGGCATGGTAACCTCTGATAGCACTTGGCATTTTTAGCCTATTTTCAATTTTGAAAAAATAGGCTTATGAGATCACCTTTTGTCCGTGTGTGTGTGCGTGTGTGTGTGTGTGTGTGTGTGATTCGTGTGTGTGTCCCCCCCTAATAAAATCTAAACGGCAAGAGCGATTTCAATGAAACTCGGAAAGTTCATAGCACTATTCCCGGCGACCTCGACCGTGCCCTTCAAATTTTGTTACGACTCACCAATCCAACATGGCAGCTGTGCGAAATATTTCACCAGCATTCAATATCTCCGAAACTATTACTTATATTACCCTGACATTTTCTATGGTGATAGAGGGAACTACTATAAGTTCACTTATGTGACTTTTGAAAACCTGGTAACTAAAAAAACAACATGGAGGGCAAGCGAATTCGCGACATTTAAATAGACGTTTCTCATGATTTGACCAACCAAACGCAATGAGACTTGGTACAGTATATGTTTATATACATTGTAATGCACCGACATCTAACTTCCTTCAATTGTTTACATAATCACAAGATGGCGGATGTGCGAAATATTTCACCGGCATTCTATATCTCTGAAACTATTAGCGGTATCTCCCTAAAATTTTGTACGGAGATAAAGGGCACTACTGGAAGTCCATCTATAAGACTTTCAAAAACCGGTTAACTACAAAACGAACATGGCGGCCAAGCGAATTTGAAAATTTTAAATAAACCTTTCTCGCGATTTAATTTTCCAAGCGCACTGAAACCTGGTACAGGAAATATTTATACACATTGTAATCCACTGGTATCTAATTTATTTCAATTGTTTACATAACGTCAAGATGGCGGCAGTGCGAATTTTAAAATTAAGTTTTTATTTCTTGTGATGTAGTCATGCGATCGAAGTGAAAGTTTGAATAATGAACCTACGCAATAATTTTCCTTTAATGGTACATGACTCTATGGCCTATACATTTAACAATCCAACATGGCGACCATCCGAAATATTTGGACGATACTGAATATCTACGAATCTATTTTGGCAATCAAACTGCATTTTTTAATGTTCATAGGGGCTATGAACTTAAGTTCACCTATAGGACTTTAAATAACCTGGTGATCACAAATCCAACATGGCGGTGACGCGAATTATAAATATTCACATGGACGTTTCTCGCAATTTAAACATCCGCGTGCAGTGAAACTTGGTACAGTAAATCCTTATACGAATGTTAATCCACTGGCATCTAATTTATTTCAATTGTTTCCATAACCTCAAGATGGCAGCAGTGAAAAATTTTAAAATCTCCTTGTTTTTTCTTGTGTCCTAATTATGCAATTGAAGTTTGAATACTACACATTCACAATAATCTGCATGTAACAGTACATAACTCTAGGACCTACATATATAAAATCCAACATGGCGACCATCCGAAATATTTAGTCGGTTCTTAATATCTACGAATCTATTACAGCAATCAAACAGAAATTGTGTATGTTGATAGTGGCAATTAACATAAGTAGGATATATGAAAATAGGCTGTATAGTTCTTCACGGAACTACTTGTTTTAAATTCCGAAATCATTTTTCTCATCCCTTGGCGTAATGGTGGGTCATATCAAAATTTCTTTCAGACAAAAGTTTTAGGTAATTATTAGGGGAATATTTTCCATTTTGTACGGTTTTGATAGTGTGCCTATTAAGAGAGATATGATTAATGTTTCCCGAAAAACCCACTTTTTTCCACCCCTTTGGTCAATGGTTGGTGCTATCAAAAAACTTATTTGACATACATTTTGGCACTTATCCGACACATATTATGAACTTTGAATGGATTCGATATTTCACGTATTAAGAGAGTTATAGCGAAATTTCACTTTTTCGAAAAAAGCCCCCCATTTTCACACCCTTCGACCGATTTTGCGCATTAACGAACTCGACCGATAATTTAATGGGATACTTATTATGTAAAAAAATCAAACTGATTGGGACAAAATTACGGCAGTTATCGTGTCCGCAAGAAAGTGATATATATATACATTTATACATAAATTATATATAAACTTTTGAACCGACTGTGTTTTTGGGGTCTGGGGGATGTGAAATGCGAAGATATGTCGAAATTTTCCGGAAGTCGAAACATGGTACCCATTGCATTAGTTAGCTTTCTAATGAAATCTACCTAACAACGTTAAAATTTATCTTCACCGTTTCTCTGGGTTTCTGAACTGTTATTCGTAGATTGTATATTTACGGAGGCCTTTCTGTTCCTCATCGATTCTTGCTTCAAATACGTATATTCCATCATGCTTAATAAAATACAAGTATGTCCTATATGCAGGCATCTGTTGGCTGTGTTGGAAAGATGATACCTAGCATTCATTCAACATGGTCCACTAAATCACTTACTTCTCTTTGGTAGAGTATTCGTCACCTTCTTTTCCAATGAAATTTTCGAATACCACGTTCATTGCCCACTCGGTCATTCAAATCCCCTCAAATAATTGCTGTATATTCCCACAGGTGGCATCCTCACTCTTGTGAATCCCTATGAAATCAAACTTTCTCTCTTTTTCCACACTTGGTAATTAAAGAGATTAACAAGTTAGTGGCCTACTGATTTCTAGCCTGAAGAGGGGGCTACTCTCTTTTGGCCTCAGGCTTGCCATCTGGCTGCTTCTTTGCGTGGTTGTTAATGGCAGTAACTTCCTTGAGACAGAACATTAGTTAACTGCTCCCTCAGGCGCACCCAAGATTCTTTACTCCCTTCTCAACAGAGTCTGGTACCAACTCCACTTCATCTTATCAAAACTAAAGCGATGGGCAGGAATTTAAAGGACTGTTATTTGAAGATGAGTTGCATCAAATTATTTGGGGTGTAACATTTAATGATTATTGGTTGTTGGTCTGTACTAGATTGTCAGGTGCAAACATTGTGCACACAATATTCACAGGGAATCTGTGAGTCACTGTTCGGTCGCTATGTTGAAATGGGTGTGATGAGTTTAATAACACTTGTACAGGCCAGACGTTTGTTTTAGACGAATGAAAGAACTTAATGGAAGCCTGGAGGCGAGTTACTAGAGTACCTGTGTTGTTGTCAGCTGCCCCAGGCGGTCAGATGATGGACAAAACTATCTCACGCTAATGCTGAAGTACAGTCATTGGCCAATATAATGGCGTTCTGTTCGCAAATAAATGACGAGTACTTCCACGTCACACAATACTTCAATGTGGACTGTACTGTCTGAACGGTGGTGTCGTCACGTGCTCAAGTCTGGATTTCCATTACATCAGACTGGTGGTGACAAATGTGAAGCGAGAGGGCTAGAGAGTGACTGTATACAGGCTCACCCGCAAGCTTCAAAGTCAAGTGCAATCGTCTAAAACTAACGTCCGGCTTGTATCTTACGTTTGGAATAGTGTTGACATTATTCTCTACAGGAGTCTTGCGAACAATATTGTGGTCACCGCTCGTCTTAGTGCACATATTCCAGTACGATTGTAGCCTCGAGTTTGATCGAATTGTATTCATTAACACGGATAGTTTGCTCATTCAATTTCTGCCGGTGTGTTCTGGATGCTCAGTAGGATACAAGACGCGCAACGGGCCACACATTCTGGGGAATGCACATTGATGCGTTTATTGTCAGTCCGTAGAAAAGCTTGGCCTCGTCACAATTATTGCGGATAAAACACGTTCTGTGTTCTCTTTTGTCGACCAAGGAAACGCGCTCTCAACGCCTCCTCCCGGCTACTTCTAGACCCTTATACTCGCTTCAATGTACGAGCTTTCAAGGACATCGATAAATATTGATGGATTTAACTGTAAATATAAGGTTATATGCAAATTACAGACTTTCCGTTATCCTGGCGCACTGGACCGTAAGGCATCAAGTTCAATTCCCTGCCAGGTCGTGTGTTTATAACTCCATTTGGTAAATTCCTTTGGCTCTGCAAGGAGGGTGTTTGTGAATATTATCCATGAGCAGTATCATTTCATCTCTATCATGATTTACTCACGGGGATCAGCTTTAAAGGTATGCACCATGTCTCTCAGTAGCTCACACGTCATTACAATTACAAAATTAAACCTTCTTAAAATAGGTCACACAATGAGCGATTACATAATAGGAACATTTGAAAAATGAAAATCCACAGCCTGCTTCCAGTCTCCGACCGGGTCAGGAATGGAATGAATGAAGCCCCCATCTAGCGGCGAGGATATGGACTGTGCCGGCTGCCGAGACCTGACGCACTCCTCTGGGGCAATGATTAAATGAATGACAGATGAAATGAAATGATAGTGGAGAGTGTTTCTGGAATGACATTTTGACAGGGAAAACCGGAGTACCCGGAGAAAAACCTGTCTGCCTCCGTTTTTTCCAGCACAGATCTCACATGGAGTGACCGGGATTTGAACCACGGACCCAGCGGTGAGAGGCCGGCGTGCTGCCGCCTAAGCCACGGAGGCTTGAATAGGAACATTTAATAGGTTTAATTATTCACAAAAGCTTGATGCTTTTCAGTCGGTCAACACGATTGTACCCAAATGAGATGGGTTATTCCCTAATCCTGAAAAAAGAATACATGAGATTAATAAATGCGGTACACTTTAATGACCAGTTTCGATCGTCAAACGGTCATCATCAGATCCATTACACTTAGGCTATGAAAATTAAGTACGAAAGTATGGATGAAAATATGTATTTAGTTGAAGTATTAGTTGAGATAATGCAACTCGTCAATATTTGTGAGTTGTCGTCTATGTGACGTTTTCTTGTAAATGCTACAACACAATAACACAACCGGAAAGCATCTGCACAATAGTAATCTAAATCTAAATAAACAAGACCCGTATTCAAAGTCAGGGGTATATTCCATTACGTGCCAAGATACAGGGTGTCAAGCAAATTAAATCGGGCTGAGTGGGAGAAGATTGGATACATGATACAACGAACATAGAAATGCGATAAAATACGGGACACACTCGACCGTATGCGAACACATGTGCGACGTGGGACACAGTTTCTGTAACATTGAAACCGACTTAAAAATAATTCATCACGAACCGAAAGGCAGAGCTCTTGACATAAAGGAAGCAATCGAGATACATTTAGCTAAAAGAAACACGATCACACTTTCATGGAGAGCTCACCCCTCTTCACTCTACTAGAAAACACACCCCGTCGGAAACAAGACACAACATAACGATGTAGCCAAGCTATATAAGGGATTAATAAGGGAAACATGATATTGGATCAGGATGTACGATGCATATTTTTCTTCAATAAACCTAGGCCTGTATTAACGGTAGTATTAGAGGTGCCGGGAAATTCTCATTAGTTCATTTGCGCTTAAAGAGGGCGTGGAGAGTTTGAAACCAGGTCAATAATAGTTGAAGATTATCCAGAATACATTAACATACACCACTTTAGATAGACTAGACTTGCCAATTAATTATATGTACATGTGCACGAGGAACACATAGAACTTAGGAATACGAAATAAGAAACCCTCAAACACAGGAATTTTCCGTCAGTCGAGTGCAATCAGTATCTAGTGAACTGCTTTCAACAGGACCGCGCAAGACTCAACCAGGTAAGTAGCCTGTACAATACAATCTGAATCGACAATTTACAACAACCACATATTCACTCCAAACAGCAAATTCCGGAGGTCAATCACCGCTGCCAGTATCTCAACAAAACATCACATAGACGTCAACTAACAAATATTGACGAGTTTCATTATCTCAACTAATACTACAAGTAAATAAGAGTATATATTGTAAATATTTCGTACATCATTTTCATAGCCCAAGTGTAATGGTTCTGATGATGATCGCTTGACGATCGAAACTGGTCATCCGAGTGTATTTATTAATCTCATGTAATTTCTTTTGAGCATTAGGGAATAACTCATCTCATTTGGGTGCAATCGTGTTGACCAACCGAAAAGCATCAAACTTTTGTTCACTAAGGCAACACTGAAAAATGGCTTCAAAAACCATAATGTTTAATTATTCACTAAAAATATATTAACTTCTAAGCTAATCGATGGCGTAAAACTCTATACTCACACACAAATTCACTGGACTATCTACCAAAGTGACCCAGGCCCATGCGACCAAAATTTCGTTTGTCCACAAACGTTCAAATTGAACAATATGTGAAATTGCTGTGACATTCGATATGATGCTTTCTTCAGTAATGAACATCCCTTGCCTACATCCTATATGTGTCCTTTTTCCCATAGAAAACCAAATTTTATGTCCGAGTGGACTAACGTATATTTAGCCTATTTTTATTTATGAAAAGAAAATATACATATGAGATCATCTTTTGTCCGTGTGTGTGTGCATGCGTGTGTCTTTCCTAATCAAATCTAAACGGCTGGAGCGATTTCTATGAAACTCGGTAATAACTTAGTAATATTTTGTCCAACCCTGACCGTGCCCTTCAAATTTTATTACTACGCACCAATCAAACATGGCGGCCGTGCATAATATTGCACGGGCATTCTACTAAATATCTCTGAAACTATTGCTGATATCACTCTTAAATTTTGCATGGTGATAAAAGCCATTACTAGATGTACACCTGTGTAATTTTCAAAAAATGGTTAAGTACAAAACGAACATTGCGGCTAAGCGAAGTTGAAACGTTTAAATAGACGTTTCTCGCTATTTAAGTATCCGAGCCCAGTGAAACATGGTAGCCTAGAGCAAATGTGTATACACTTTGTAATGCACTGGCATCTAATTTATTTCAATTGTTTACATAACCTCAAGAGGGCGGCTGTGCAAAATTTTATAATTAAGCTTTTATTTATTGTGTCCTAAAGTGTCCCGGGACTTCAATTACGGTGAAATCCCAGCATTTTCCTGGAATAACTACGGAAAATATGAAAGAAAACACATTAATGATTGTCGGTGTCCCTTTGTAGTTCGGTTACTTAACACTCGCGCCTACGCTGTGGAGTTCATTCGATGCGTCCAAAACGCGGTAATATACTTTTCAGTATATCCAGAATACTCTCATTTTTGTCCTCTTACATTTCGGCTACTGACTGTCTTGCTCTCTGCATATTTTATCTGACCCAGTTATCTGTCAACCATGAGAGGATTTACTTTTTAAAAGGAAAGTGGACGTTGCCAACTACGGCTTCCTTCTCATATACTTTAACTATTGTTATTCACTAGACCGGCTCAAAACTCAGGAGCTAACAGAAAGGCAGAAAGTATTTCTGCGATTTACATGAATACCTACTTCTGCTACAATCCCTTCGCTGAACCATGAAGCTAGTGCAGTCGGTTCCGCCACAGTGGACATGAGACTTTCGCCACAAGCCTTTCTGCAGTATTATTATTCAACAATAGATTTTGTCCAAAAATATTTTGCAATCACTTTATGCTGTATTCACTACAGCTGTTGGTCATGAGTAAGGCTCGGAGGTTGATGCCGTAAAAAAGATTAAAAAATGCGCTTAAATTTTTCAAAAATTACTCTAATAAATTACCTAAAAATTCGAAAAATGCACTATAAAATGGAGATAATGATCTTATAATAATAAACTCACCAATCTTTCAAAAATTAGAAAAATGCACTATAAAATGAGAAAGTGGCAATGAACGATATCTCTCGCCGTGAACTATGCGGAACTTAGACAAGCATATACACCCCTTCCTCTTTCTACCCTGCCACAGCTAACCTTGGTCAACAGAGCAGATAACATTCCATTCCGCTAATAACTGGTTTGCGACGAAAACGGTACTGTCCTTTTGCGCCCAAGATACATATTTTTTCTACTAATAGCAATACTGAAATATTTTATTTCAATATTTTCAATTATCTTGTATCAGCTACTAGCTTCTTCGTAACTCTGAGAGACGTAACTCCCTCATATAAAGCTGTGACATGACCAAATTGGAAAAAAAATTACCTTAAAAGGCCGATTTTTCTAAAATATGACCCAAAAAATCTACCAAACTTAAAAAATGCTCTTAAACTGGAAAAATAGCAAAGTATGCAATAAGATGCAAAATAAAACTGACATATTTGAAGACAGGATGGCCCGTCCGGAGTTTCTATGTATTTCAGCATTGTTTTAGACAGATCAGTAAAAAGATGACATGTCATCAACATGCGGGCCCTAGTCATGAGTATACAGTACTGTAACACTGTATGTTGTTGCTATAACCTGCAAGGACTCATAACAATCGTTTTTAGTTGATAGCAACTACTGATTGGAAACGAATTGGGTGTAGACCACTTGTGTTCCAGGATAAAATTAGGAACAAGGGAGGATGTAATATGTTAGGATGATCTTGGAAGGTAGAATAATAAAAGATAACATATAATTTATAGCATTGATAGATTTGTAAAAGGCTATTGATAAAGTTGATTGAAGTAAGGGTATAGCGTCTTGAGAAGGATTGGAATAAAATACAGATATAGGAGGGTGGCATACAATCCATACAGAAATTAGATTGCAGTTTTTAGAGTTGAAGGACATGAGTGAGTTGTTGTTTTATTTGAGAGGCTAGTATATTGTGGTCATTCAGCCCCGTGTACTTGCGTGTGTGCAGAATTTGTCTGATAACCTATATTATTGTGGTATCTGTCATATCGTACGTATTTTTAATTCAAGTAAGGATTGGGAAGGAGGCAGCCGTGACCTTACGTTAGGAACCATCCCAGCATTTGTCTGGAGTAGAAGTGAGAAACCACGGAAATCCACTTTGAGGATGGCTGAGGTAGGAATCGAACCTTCCTCATCTTAATTTTGCCTTACGAGGTTGAGTGTACCCCGTTCCCGCCCTCAGACCAGTTTTTTTGGCAGAGCTGGGAATCGAACCCGGACCCCCGGGGCGACAGTCAAAAATACTAGCCACTACACCAGGAGGTGGTTACAGGATATGAGAGAGGGGCAGGCATTCAGATATGTATGAGACAAAGCTGCAATTTATAACCCTTAAATTTCATTCTGTACATTGAACAAGCAATGAAGAAAATTAGAGAGAAAATTAAAAGAAGATTAATGATGCAGGAACATCAGGAACAACTTCAATCAGAAAAGTTGTACGTCAAGGTTGTGTATTATCCCCTCTTCTGTTCAATATTCCTTCTGAGGCAATCTTCAAGAAACCACTGCTGGAAGATTGTGGAGTGTTCACGATAAATGGAAACGTTATTAACAACTTACATATGCGGATGACGCTGTCATCATAGTAGATGAGCTACCTGCCCTTCAGCGCATGATAAACAAACTACAGTAGTTTAATGTAGCGAGGAATCCGGCCTGTTTATTAACACTTCCAAGACCAAGCTTATGGTACATCCAAATAAACCTCACAATAAAAAGGAAAAGCAGGTGAGCACGTATTCTCCTTCAAATACTATGGCACTACTTTGGACAGTCAATGTGACTCTAAGAGAGAGATAAAATCTAGAATTGAACAGGCCCGGAAGTAACTCATCGACATGAGAAACTTCTTCATACGATCTGACCCCAGCTTACCACTGAGAATCAGAATGATCCGTTGCTACATTTTCTCTGTCGTCCATTACGGGTGTGAAAGTTGAGCATTGGACCCAAATACTGAGAAACGAATTGAGGCATTTGAAATGTATCTGTACAGACGTATCCTACGTATATCATTAATACTGAAAGTTTCGAATAATGAGGTGCTTCGTCGGATGGAAAAGAAAAGAGAACTACTGCTTATAATTGAACAACGAAACACAAGATAAAGTACTTGGGACGTGTTATGAGAGGCGAAAAATACCAGTTGACAACTAAATTCAAGGGAAAATTCACGGACAGAGGTCTATTGGAAGACGAAGAAACTTGTGGCTGGATGATATCCAACGATGGCATTGTTGCACATCAGAAGAGGCCTTTTATGCAGCAATGTCAAGATCACAGCTAGCTGTGTGGATCGTCAACCTCAGTTCGGAGACGGCGTCTTTAGAAGAAGAAGTAAAGCGCAAGGTTAAATTATTACAATTTTAAAATTTGCTAACGACACTGCCATCTTAGTGGACTCACTAGAAGATTTGATGGGACATAGAAAGAGAAAATAATTTATGATGAAAACCAATAAAACAAAGTAATGGAATGTATTACAATTAGTTAAAACCGTATTATTATTATTATTATTATTATTAATGTGTACAAAAAGAAACAATTGTAATTATTGAATTAATAAGAAAACACTGATTTGTATCAGTCTTTAGCAAATATTCTGATCGGTTGTGATCTTGCAGCACAGTTTCCAAGATATTATCGGGAACAAAGCTTACCACTTAGGCGACATAATATGCACTTTTCTGTCAGTTTGTAGAAACTCGTTATTGTACATATTTTACCATGGAAACCATGTGCAGCATAGCGCGTGAAGACGTGACGTAACTCGATGTTTAGTCCTTACCATGCGTGATTCTTCAGTGCTTCCGTATCATATAAATATTATGGAATTTGACGTGATAGCTCGAAGAGCGATTTGATATCTTCCAGAAAGAATGTTTCATTGCTAAGTAAATAAAATCGTATTGACCGACCGAAAAACATTAATTTCTACAACTGGCAAAGTTGATTAAATGCAACACAATGACTAACACAATTTTCTAATTAGATATTTAGTGTTTTTTTTTTCACTATATTTATGCAAGTGTCTCACCATGTGACTTCAAATACTTGTTTAATAGCGGTGGAGATATTTCTATTAGCACAATTTCTCTAGCATTAGCTTACTTTCTAAATTTGTTACAAATTTTGGATACCGTATTGAGTAAAGAGTTCAAAAATATTCCCCTATACTTTATCAAAGTGTAGGTTATAAAATAACAAGTAGTTTTGTGAATAACTAAATAGACTATCTTCATACATCCCACTGGCCTTTCCATTAAAAATCTCCAGCCTATTAGTGGTTTTTTCCATGTGATATACTAAATAGCTTTTGGTTCAAGAACACCAACACAATTACAATGAAAAGTTATGAGCTAGAATGCATAGATTTCAATATTGGTGATTAAGATTCTTCCCGCGAGATGTCATCTTAATGTGACGAAACACGGCATTTAATTTATTTAGAAAAGTCAAATGCATGGCTTCTATGATTTAAATTTAAATTAGCAAGGTAAGCTAACATTATTTTTGAAAGGAAGTTTTGACATTGGCGCTGCTCGTGGTGACATTTGTGCCTTGCAGCGGCCTTCTCAGTATGTACTAGCCACGCGTCTTGGAGAGGTGTACCAATTCCAACTGAAGAGCCCAATGGTACACTGGGGCGAAACGCTGGCAACTGTTTTGAGTTAACCGGACCATTTTATCAAATTTCATTGTGAATTTGTTAATATTCTATGATTTACGAAAAGTAAGATACATTTAATTCAATGAGGTAACATATCTTGTAAATAATACTGGTTTTCCAATGAACACGTAATGTTATGCTGCTAGAGTCCGGTTGCAATGCCGTGGCGCGAGGACTGATCGATTATCAAGATAAATCTTGGAATGCACAAGATTTGGAAGTGGACAACATGAAGAAAAAAAAGTGTACGTGTGGACAAGCCGTTTGTCACCCCTTCAGTTATAAATCTGGTTGACCAACCTTCATTCTCATGGCATGATATTGCGACTAGACTCTACACACGTTATCCTACCGTCAGGTGGCTGCATCAATGGGCCTTCCCTTCCAGACAACCAACTCTATACACATCTGTGTTACTGTCCGATGAGTACTTTCAGGTCCTAAAGAGCATAGTGGCGGCAGAAAGTGAGAGGCATACGGAATGTAACTGCGTATTTGTTTCCACTTGTTGAGGCGAGTGGAACAGGGTGAATTTGGGGTGTGGACAATTGCCAAGGATCGATACTACTGCACATGCGCAGAGTGATACTCGTATCATAGTAGAATTATTGTTGCGGATAAGAGCTAACGTCAATTTAAATTAATGCGCGCCGAGACCGCCTGAAATTTGCATCACGAAGTGAGGCTGGAGCAAATAAGGCACACACGGTGCTAGAGGGCATGCATTATATAGGTGTTACTGATTCATGGTAGATGCCTTCAATGGAATAATCCTCTGTGAGCTTAAAAGTAATATACGATCTTCCTTAAAGTGTCTAAATACCGTAGGGTAATGAATAGATTATTAGCCTAATATCGATTTTTGCAAAAAATGAAAGTAGACTTATGAGATCAATACAGGGCGAAAAATTGTGTGTCTGTCTGTCTGTGTGTGTGTGAGTCTATGTGTAAGTGGGTGCGTGTACTCTGAATGTCTGTCCGTCCCCTATCAATTCGAACACGGTGAATCCGAATTGAATGAAATATGGTACAGAGGTAGCACTAGCAAAGGGCATCTCAGTGTCTTGTCTTATATTGCCGCCATCTTGACGGAAACGGAATGGCGGCCACCCAAACGTTCAAAGTTTAAATCAAATTACGACTAAACTAATCATCCGATCTCTACCAAATTTTGCAACAACATATATCTATATAACGAGAGTCTTTTGACTAAACGACAAGGTCATCATCCCAATAGTTTACAGATGGCGGCCATGTATGTGTGCAAATCGATTCCCCCTATCAATTCAAACATGGTGGAACCGAATTCAACGAAATTTGGTACAGAGGTAGCACTAGCAAAGGATACCTCAGTGTCACGTTTTATATCGCCACCATCTTGACGAAAACGCAAAGGCGGCCACCCAAATGTTAAAAGCTTAAATCAAATTACGACCAAACTAATCATCTGATCTCTACCAATCTTTGCAACATTATACCTTTATGTACGGAGAATCTTTTGACCTAACTACAAGGTCATCAGCCTAATAATTTGGAGATGTGGCCATGTATGTGTGCAAATTGATTACTCCTATCTATTCAAACAGGGTGAAACCTATTTGAACGAAAGTTGGTACTGAGGTAGCACTAGCAAAGGGCACCTCAGTGTTATGTTTTATATCCCCGCCATCTTGACGAAAACGAAATGGCGGCCACCCAAATGTTCAAAGCTTATATCAAATAACGACCAACCTAATCATGTGATATATACCAAATTTTGCAATATTATACCTTTATGTACGAAGAACCTTTTGACCGAACTGCAAGGACATCAGCCCTATAAATTCTGGATGGCAGCCATTTATGTGTACAAATCGATTCCCCCTGTCTATTCAAACACGGCGAAACCGAATGGAAAAATATTTGATACAGAGGTAGCTCTGGCAAAGGGCATCTCAGTGTCGTGTTTTATATCGTCGCCATCTTGACGGAAACGTAATGGCGGCCACCCAAATGTTAAAATCTTAAATCAAATTGCGACCAACCTAATCATCTGATCTCTACTAAATTGTGCAGCAACATACCTTAATGTGGGAAGTATCTTTTGACTAAACGACAAGGTCATCAGCCCAATAGTTTGCAGATAGCAGCCATGTATATGTGCAAATCGATTCCCCCTATCAATTCAAACACCGTGAAACCCAATTGAACGAAATTTGGTACAGAGGTAAACTTGCAAAAGGAAACTTAGTGTCATGTTTTATACCGTCGCCATCTTAACGGAACCGTAATGGCGGCCACCCAAATGTTTAAAGCTTAAATTAAATTACGACCAACCTAATCATCTGATTTCTACCAAATATTGCAACAACATATCTTTATTTAAGAAGCGTTCTTTGACCATGCTACAAGGTCATCAGTCCGATAGTTTGCATATGGCGGCCATGTATGTGTGCAAATCGATTCCCCCTATAAATTCAAACGCGGTAATACGGAACCGGGGGTTGGGGTACCTCAGTGTCATGTTATATATCGCCGCCTTCTTGACGGAAATGTAATGATGACCATCCAAATGTAAAAAGCTTAAATCAAATTACGACCAACTTAATCATTTGATCTCTACCAAATTTTGCAACAACATACCTTTTTGTGGGAAGTATCTTTAGACTGAACTAAAAGGTCATCAGCCCAATAGTTTGCAGATAGCGGCCATGTATGTGTGCGAGTCGATTACCCATATCAATTCAAACACGGTGAAACCGAATTGAATGAAATTTTGTACAGAGGTAGCACTAGCAAAGGGCACCTCACATCCTTGTTTAATATCCGTATAGCACGTAGTATTTTAACAAGCTACTACAACCAACATTCAATTATACTCCTTGATAAGGACAAAGAGCTATAACAATACCCGTGCAGTTAGGAGAAAGTAGGCTATATGTTCTTTACTGAACATCTTGTTCTTCTAATTATTGACGCTTGAAAGCTTTTCACGTTTGAAGGGAATTTTTCGTTTCATGAATCGTCGTAATAACAAGAAGGGTTCATTAGGAACTATGAAATTTACCTACCATATAGAACACTAAATTTGTAGTTCCAAAATCGTTCACTACTTCGTTTTAATCCAGTGGTCTGTTATAAATTACGACCTGTTTTCTGCGGACCGTGACGAGTGTTTTTTTTTGTCAGAAAATTATTATGCAGAAAATAAAATACTTTAGAATCTACCAGATTGTTAGGATGTATTTAGCTGACTGAGTTATATCTACGAGTATGTTCAAAACAACATGCTGATGCTCACAAATGGTTTCAAGAATGAGCCAAATGATATCTCTAAGAAGGAAATACCTAAGTGACTTCTATTTATTTCCAGTATTGAAAGTAACATGTCCCAATAGATTTACGTTAATATTGTGAACTTTTTGTTAAAAGGTCTAGTCAGGGCATCAGAAAGCTCACACATTGTACTAGCATTAGTCGGTAAAAATGTGATGTAATTTCCACCCAATTAAAAGAAAATGCAATATAAAATAGCATGTGTTTAAGCCTACTTTAATCTTATGAAAAAACAAGATGTTCAGTAAATAACATATAGCCTAACTTCCCCTAAATGCATGGGTATAGTTATAACTCTTTGTCCTTATTAAGGTGAATAATTGAGTGTTGGTTGCAGTAGCTTGTTGAAATATAACGCGCTATATTATTATATGTTGATTGATTGAATCCTCACATGAATTATAAATACACACATTAATACAGCCATCACACTAACACAGCTTGTCCAACAAAATTCAATACTCACCAAAGTGCACGGGGCTAAATGACCATGATGTCCAAGCCTCTCAAATGAAACAACAACAACTTCCTACCCAAATCCTTCCTCGTATAAAAGTACACACACTAGTACAGGTATCACAGTGCCACAGTTTATCAGGCAACTTGTTCATACACCCAAGTACACGGGGCTACATGGCCACGATGCCACAACGTTCCTAAAGAATCAACAACAGCAGACTCTACCGCGGATCAATATTAGCTTCCTACAAAAATCCTTCCTCATTTACAAGTACACACACTAGTACAGACATCGTAGTAACTCAGGTTATCAGAAACCTTCTATATACACACAAGTACACGGGGCTACATGACCATGATGCAGCAAAGCCCCTAAAGAATCAACGACAACAACAGGCTGTACCGTGGATCAAGGAAAACGATTTTTAATCCCTGTAGTCGAGTGTTGAAATGTGTGGTGTTACACGTATATATTATTTTTGATCGCAAATACACAATATATATGCTTAACATTATAACGTGTGAGTAGTTATAAATCAATATATACAATCGAAATCAATTAAAATGAAATTAACTCATTTGGTTTTGAACCACGAACCTCCAGGTTAAGAGTTAAAAACGCTAGCCCACTGCTACACATGGCCAATGCTAGTGTTACGTTCACAACTGGTTTAGTATAACTGTATAGCATATTTTGTCTTGGAATGAAGGATTTCATTAGCGTTTTCTGACGTTTTTACGAGTATAAACCATTTGAAACTAAATTTGTATTATTTTGTTCAGTGCATTCCTAAAAGGGTATCAATCTACTGAAATATGGACTAGCTAGCAAACAATAGCCTCCATTTTGACCCAACGGGGTGGCACGGCCCAGCAAGATACGGCATGGTTAGCCTGAACTATCAGTCACTACTACAGAATAATAGTCCACTATAAAATGCTAATTTCCTATAGATCACCTCCCTGAGAACGGTTTAAACCACCCGCTGTACGGGCCTTGTTGAATCGTAAGTTACGCTTAGGCTATAATGCTTTCATGATTCATACATCCGCCTTCTTGAAACTATTCGGCTGATGACCTTGTAGTTTGGGCAAAAGATGCTTCCCACATTAAGGTAGGCTATTTATACCTTTTAAGGAAGATCGTATATTATCTCGCATGTGCTAAATCACTCGCCCCTCGTGTACTGTTATGCACGCTTGACGCGACAGTGTTCTCGTAGTCTTGTTTATTAGTTTATACGCACGTTTTAATTATATTGTCGATACTAAATTATGAAGACACAAATTTTGAATGCTTATTTGTTAATAACAGTTTGGAGACAATTGAACATGAGATGTCTCTATAATGAAAGTAGACTTATGAGATCTACACAGGGCCAAAAATTGTGTATTTCTGTGAGTGTGTGTGTATGTCTGACCAGTCCCCTCCCCCCCCCCCCTTCTATCAATTGAAACACGACGAAACCGTATTGAACGAAATTTTGTACAGAGGTAGCACTAGCAAAGGGCACCTCAGAGTCATGTTTTATATTGCCGCAATCTGTACCAAAACTTAATGGTGGCCACTCAAATGATCAAAACTTAAAATTAAATTACGTCCAAAATAATCATAGGATCTTCACTAAATTTGTAAATAATATACCCTAATATGGTAGGCGTCCAGAGCCCAAACTACAAGGTCATCAGTCGTACATTTTAAAGATGGTGGCCGTACGAAATATGCAAGCATTATAATTAATAACTTAGGACCCACCAATCCGATTATCGAGCGGAGGGTGGTTTAAGCTATCCTAAAGGACTGATCCGTTGTTTATTATAATTTTATATTCTAATATTTCACTTTATCATTGATTTAAAAGAACTGAGCCATCTCCGTCACATGACAAGATGGCAGCTGAACTCTTGTTCCTGTCCTATATTTCAGTAGTTTGAGTACGTTGCTTGCGATATAGCCTACTGATAGATATAATATAAACTTTGTATGAAATAATTTATAATGAAGATGTACTGCAGTGAAAAATCGTTTATTTTAAGACATTATTTGCTAACACGCTGCATCTAAGTCGATTAATTACAATGAGATGTTATGGCCATGTTTGGCTCTGTGCTAAAGTGCTAGTCTCTCACGTGGTCGGCTGGGGTTCGAAACCTACTAGAATTAGCTTTCTTTTTACTTGAATTCTATAACAAATTATATGGACGAACTCTCTCCACATAGCCTATACTGAACAAAAAGCTAGTTAGCTCAAAGGAGAGGCTAATGTATACACTCGTTTATTAATAATCGCAGCCCCTGCATCGCATATAAACGGAAGACAAAAGAAATAGGAGAAGAGAAAAACAAGATACATGTTGTCATCCACAGCCTTCTGAATGTCTCTGTACGGTGCTATCCTCTTGTGGGTTACGTGGGTAATTGTTCCAAACACTCCGCTTTGCAAATCCGTGATTTCTTGAAGTATTACAATTTTGTACTAGTTCAACTTCTAGCCATGAGCGCGCTCCGATCACCTTTAAGCACTGTTAGCTGGATCACATCCCTTCCAGTTGCTTTAAGCTGCCTGACCATTTAACACTCAGACGCGTACAAGATATACGTGTATATTAATTCACGGCTAGGTTGCAGTAGCCTATCAGCTACTACTAATAACATTCCCTAATAGTCTACTCGTTGATAAGGACAAAGAGTTATAAATATACCCATACGTTTAGGAGAAAGTATGCTATATGTACTTTGCTGAACATCTTGTTGCTTTTTGTGTTCCACAGATTTTGTAATTTACATATATTTATATTCTAGTCCTCTATAACCATACAAATAAATGTTTGATTGCTTAAATCGTTTCAGAGATATCGTGAACTGGTGAAACATATTGCATGGAAGCCATGTTCGATTGTTGTATGTGTATGGTATAGAGTTATAGGCCAGATGATAAATGTTTTAATGATAGTTCATTATACCAACCTACATTTCTATCGCTTGGCTAGGACACGAGAAATGTAAACGAGATTTTAAAAAGGAAAAGGAAAGGAAGCTTGTAGTTTAACGTGACCGTTAATCTTGAGATCATGAGCCACGGGACCTCCTTTTTACGTGGAATCCGAACCACAGGACATGGCATTTCACTTCGAAAATCTCACATGCATTGACCGGGAATCGAACCCGGACCGCCTTGGTGAGAGGCATACAGCTAGACCGCTGAGCCACCACGCCCCCAAACGAGATTTTAAAGAATTTGCACAGTCGCCAGTTTTAAGTTCTCATAAAATTCAATGAATTATACGTCGATATATTAAGGCTAGTATGAAGATGTATCGTGCCAAGTTTCACAGCCCTCGGATGATTCATTCGCGAGAAAAATCCATTTTAATATTACATTTTTGCGTCTCCGCCATATTGGTTTTGTGCTCATTAGGTTATTGAAAGTTTCATTTTTGAACTTATTTCAATAGCTTCTATTAACATACACAGTTTCAATTCGCTTAATATAGATCCGTAAATATTGAGAACCGGTGAATTATATCGGTTGATCAGCATGTTAATTGTTTGTAGACCATGGAATAATGTATCAGTAAGTAACGATTATTGCGTTGGTTTATTATACAAACGTTCAGTTTGATGGCATGATGAGGACACAAAAATAATAACTTCATTTTAAAGTATTGCGCAGCTGTCATGTTGAAGTTACGAAAAAATATTGTATTAGAATAGATACCAGCAGATTACATCTTGTCTACACATTTACCATACCAAGTTTCACTACGCTGGATGATTAAATCGCGAGAAAATTCCATCTACGAATGTTAACCTTGCTTAGCCACTATGCTGGTTGTGTACTTAACAGGTTTTTGAAAGTCACATAGTTAGATTTATAGTAGTATCCTCTATTACCATACAGTATTTCAGGGTGATATCTGTAACAGTTTCGGAGATATAGAACGCCAGTGAAATATTTCGCACGGCTGCCATATTGGATTAGTGAAACGTATTAAAATTTCTAGGCACGGTTGAGATCGGACATGATAGTATTAGGATATATTAAGCACAGGCTGTCTAGTATTAACATAAAATATACAATTGTGAACCATGAAACAAACGTCAAGCATGAATACCGAACCAAGGTATCAAATGTTAAATGAATGCACTTAAAGTACAGTATATCGCTCTGGTGTAAATATTATACATGATCGGAAGATCAATATAAGGAGGACATGATACGATATAACAACAAATGCATCAAAATATTCGTTATTCCCGAAAAATTATTTGTGCCACTAGTAAAATTCGAGCCGGCCCCATGGTGTTGGAGTAGCGCGCCTGCCTCTCACCCGGAGGCCCCGGGTTCGATTCCTGGCTCCGTCAGGGATTTTATAAACTGACGTGAGGGCTGGAACGGGGCGCACTGAGCCTCGTGAGGACAATTGAGTAGCTGTCTGACAGTGAGACAGCGCCCCGATCACGAAAACTAAGTATAACGGCCGAGGGGACCCGATGCGCTGATCACGCGTCACCCCAATATCTGCAGGCCAAGTGGTCGCTTGTTAGGCCCAGGCCCTTAATGGGCTGTAGTGCCAGGGGTTATTAGTAAAATTCGATACTTCAAATCATTTGAATCAAACATTCCTTGCTGAAGGAAAGATAATTTTAAATATAGGTGCTCAGAGGTTCATGTTTGTTCGATATACTGTACTATAGGTAGTATATGAAACTACAAGAGAAGTCCATTTGCGGACCCATATATTTTTCACACTTTCCCGTGGCGCAGTACTTTTACGTGACGTATTGGATGCTGGGCTACTACCTTACCAGGTATATCTTTGCAACTGGCAAGAGATCTGACTAGGAGCGCATGCGCCCATACTGGATATATTTAAAACAATGATTTTGCAGTCCTTTACTTAGACAATTAGAAGTCCGCTTCGTGGCGGAGTGGCTAGCATTATTGGGTGTCACCGTGGAGGTGCAGGTTCGATTCCCGGCTGTGTCAAGAAATTAATATCTGGTCTGATTGTGGGAACGGGATACACTCGGCCTCGTAGAGTGAAACAGAGAAGAGGTGGGATCGATTCTCACCTCAGCTATCCCAGACGTAGTTTTCCGTGGTTTCTCATTTCTACTCCAGGCAAATACTGTACCCGTGTGAGTAATCTCGATGGAAAATATGCTTCTGCCTCCAGCTAGCATCAGGGCTCGGGCGTGTACCGTTCTCCCATGTAGCAGTTGCATATTTTGGGTTTGAGGCTAAAAGGTATCAACTCTACAATGATAAGGCACAACTCTATTCTAAAACTTTAATTCAGTAAAAACTTCATGGCTTCACACAAACAAAACAAATCCCACAACCACAAAAACAAAACAAACAAAAATTATTTCCACAATCCACAAATATGAACATAATATTATCATAATAAAATCATATCATAACACAAACCTTTACCCTTATGTGAACTTTACAAAGTACTCTAGTGCGCTGATGCACATACAACTTCAGAAACAAACTGTACTTTAATTCTTCTGTCATCCAATGTGACTTCGTTAATTCTACAAGATTAATTATTCCTTGAACCTTGTATTAATTTGACAATAATGTGTATCGTGTGTGTGTTTTGATCTTTCTCTTCCCACCAAATGCTTTACATGCATTAGCCTATTCTGGTGTTGCACAGCAGTCTACGTACAACTCCATAATTATGTAAGCTACCCCTACACTTCCTCTATTTATATAGTTCCACTGCATGCCGTGTGTGATTTCATATTAAAAACATTTGTTAACGCTGTGTCGGACGGTACTATTAAACTACCTTTGCGCGAGTAGCCTGTGGCATCTGGTAACCCACTTCAGAAACAGATGTCAGTGACAGTACAAATGCAACGTCTAACCATTCGTTAGATAGCTAAAATCATGAACCATCAGGGCGATCTATAATTATCAATGTGTTCTTAAACCACATGACTTTATTACTCCAAATAACAATGTTTCATTTCATGTCATTAACAGGGTCTAAAACCTGTTCCTTTAAAACTTGCCTTCACGATTCGCTTGACCGTCCAGACCCTCTTCCCGAGCGGCCGGTACACAATAGAAGTGGAGTGAGGTCCTACATTACCTCCCCCTCGTTTCCTGTCTGACTTCTTTCTCCCCAAGCAGTAAAAGATTTTACAAGACAAACACTGTGGTCCCAGTGACACACATATCTCAATGGATTTAAACTGAATATTATGCAAATAGGTTCTGGATGAGCTTTCACATTTACTCCTGCACTGAGGATAATAATAATTGGCTCCAAAATAGGCCCATTTCAACATGAAGGCACGAGATTCATAACACATTAGTCCATTAGGTAACCGGTATCTTTAATAAATATTGCGGCCAGCCCATGCTGCCGTCCTGGGATTCGCTTCAACGAGCCGAATCACTCAACAAATAGTTCTCGGGGAATCAGATAGCGTGCAGAGGTGTCCATTGTTTTCCTCCCACCTATCACGGGATTCGAACCCGGAACATTCCATATCCATCATCAGAGCTAGGGTCAATATCGCTATATACGCTCTGGCATAAAGTACATCTCTCATTACGCCCACGGCATACGAGATTTCATACGAAGAATAGATAACCTGGTCCCTTTACCTAATGCTATGATCTACGTCCTATAATTACCAAGAGAAATCTATCAATTGCTCTATAAGCTTTTCACATAAGCTGCAAATTCAATTCACTAAAAGATCTTCCATTTCCTGGCATAATTATATTCCCATTAATACAATATTCTGATATCAAACTCTTTTCTTAATCCCGTAACGTAATCTTACTGTATAATCTTACTGCTTAGATCGATAAGTCTTGCCCTTTAGCGTAAATATTTCTTGTTTACAACATCTTGCCTGATGCGTTCATTCATACCTTCTATATTCATTATTATTATTATTATTATTATTATTATTATTATTATTCTCACTGACATGAATTTACCAAAATCCGACACAACTCCATCTTACAAATCGAACAACCATGTCCGTGACATTTACATAACTGATTTGCCATTTTTAATTAATAGTGGTAACGATTAATCCACTCAATGATGCAAAATAACATCTCAAATCTATTAAAATCAACACAATAATGAGTAAACTTGGAGAGTCTATCTCCTACTCTGATTCTTACTGGCATCTTTATAATTCTGAAATCACACTACATGCAGTGGCCTATACCTCTACTTAAACATAATTTGTGGGGTACTTACATATCTTAAGGCTCGTCACGGTGGCTCCAACCACTCATATCCTTCCTGGTCGCCTGCCATATGCAGATTAGTGCGACATTTTCATCTTGAATACACACATTTTCTGACACATATTTTCTCTTAACCACACGACACTTTGCAGTTCTATAAAGAATCTATTGCTTCCAACACACGTGACACTTTAAAACACTTATTAAACTATTAATTTAAAAGACATTTCACATATAATTTACATAACACACGTCACTCCGTACACTTTTCCTTGGTTGAAATTCCCTAGCAAAGATATCCAAAATTGCAGGTGTCGACGGCATCTCCCGTACTCCTACCAACTCCTGATTGAAAGTCTGGTTCGCTTGCCCTCGGAATTCACCAACAGTTTATCCATACTCCTACGGTAAGATTCCTGATTCGCATAAATATGCTAACTTCCGTCCTGAGCGTTATTATTTGGTATTCAAAGACATTACCAAATGCTTCGTAAGGTTTCTTTTAGCGCATTCCATCGTAATTAGACATGTACGATCCGTCAATATTTTATACATTGCGCTTAACACTGTGCATAACTTTACATAGATTATTATTTACTATAGTTCTGCAACTTATCTCACACGTTGCTTCCTAAGTGAACACACATTGTTCGTACTGTTTACAAAAACTGTGTAGCGACGACTGTTTGCGACTCTCTGTGACAAACTATGTCCAACTGTGTAAACTGCGTTAAGACTGGCTGCAACACTGGCGTGCGACTGGGTTAACACTGGCGTGCTACTGGGCGATGACTGAGCTAAAGACTGAGGCTCTGCCAAGGGTCGACTCCCTTATATTGGATTCACACGAAAAGTAGAGCTAAATTTTCCCGCGCTATCTCGACTCCTCTCCCAGCACGATTCTGGTCTCGAAACCATGCTCATCGGGTTCCTTTTCCTTCACTGATCCCAGAAGTGTCTGCGTGCTGAAGAATCGCTCGGCCAATTAATTAATATTAATTCCTTTCTCCATAGCGTGGGGACGCTATCTTACTGGGAATCCCTGGCAACCTCGTTAAAACCAAGCCGCGAACAACCATAGTCCCTGTTCTTCCGCACTTCATTAAATATGCGTCAATTTCGCAGATTAAAGGCTCTAAAATTAGCCTCCTGGCTAAAGATTCATCTGTGTGCCACTCTCATGTCATTGTGTTACTCCAATCATGAGTAATCAATGATTTTCCTTGGGATCTTCCCATCCCATTCTTACATCCATTCTCAGTCGGGGAAAAACTGGGTCATTACTCAGGCCCCCAACCTCCTCCAGACGACATAACGAGGTCAGCAAGATGGACGTGGCTCCATGCTGCACCTCCCACAATTCTGGGCCAATTAGTTAAACGTCAAACTCTGCACTTTTCGTGCTCCAAGTCCAGTATAGCCTACTTCAAGTAGTCTAATAATGCTGTATTTCGTTCAATTTCCTGCATTATTCCAATAAATAATGTCATTATCAACTGGAATCACACCAGCGATTAAATATACACTTTTCTCTAGGGGTTTTTACACGGAAACTCCCTCCGCAGACCTCGGGTTCGTTCCCTGGTGGAACCTTTATACTGAGATCACAGTCTCTGAGATCCACGTTCGATATCAGTCAGCATAACACCCTCGGGTTCAATACTAAACTAAGATCACGGTCAACCCTTACCCAAACGCTATCCACAATTTAAAGTATACACAATGGTACAGTCATCACACTGACGCAAGTTATCCGACAGATTTCACACATACAGAGCGTTACATGACTAAAATGTCGCAAAGCCCTTATATGAATCAACAACAATTGCAGGGCACGTATTGTATGATTCACTTCTAAAATCAAATACAATTTAGAAACCTCTTGCCTTAAGAATATTAGTGAAGTTTATGAGACAAATTACACACACGAAAGTTCATAGGACTGATGACCAAGATAACAACATCCATAAATGAAACAATAGATTTTTAAGAAGGAGGACTATGATAAATCCAATAGAATCCACTAATAATGAGCACGGGATCCATGTCCAGTATCATTATCTTCCTTTTTACTCAAGGAATATTTTGTCGGAACATTCACTATATTTTATGGGATTGTTAATTGTTTTATTTTCTCAATTAATTGATAACGTTTAAATATATTTGTCCCAATTATATTAGGCAGGTAATATTAGACTCTGTTTGCATAACCCTTGTAATTCCTGTTTACAACGGGGTCAAAGTTGAGACGCGAATTAAATATATGTGACGAGTGTTTTTACGGCCAGATGCCCTTCCTGATAAAACTGGGCAAGAATGTGGAAGGAAGTGGCTGTGGCTTGTCAGAAGATACCGTTTCAGCATTTGCCTATAGTTGAAAACGGGAACCTTGGTAAACCATTTCAAGGACGGGCGACGAGTCCGCAGATACCTTGGCACCATGGCCTAGCGCTGCGCGTTACTGAGCGTAGCTACTGCGGTCGGTAACAACAGACTCTATCCGATGAAAATTTATGGCTGATTAATTATTATGTAGTCTATTAGTGCATCACGAATGTTAATGTCATTTCTGTGTTAAGATGGTATCTTCATGTTGTTATCAACGCGCGGGAGTCATGGTTCGAACCTCAGCTCTACCAAGAAATGTAATTCTGGTATGAGGGCTGGAATGGGTTACACTAGGTCCCGTGTGGCATAACTGAGATGAGGTTCGTTCAATTCCCATCTCAGCCGTCCTGGAAGTAGTTTTTCGTGGTATCCCACTTCTACTCAAGGCAAATGGTTCCAAACTTAAGGCCACGGCCTCCTCCTTCCCAAAAATGCAGGTTATCAGACATGTTCTGCTCACACCCAAGTATTCTACACAGGGCTAAATTACTGCGATTTCCAAGCCCCTCTAATGAAACAACAACAGTTCATGTTCTCGCCCTTGTCAGGTTCATACTGAAGAATTAAAAAAAAAATAGTTTGGCCTATCTCTTCTCAACGCTCACGAAAATGAAAATCCACAACCTGCTTCCAGTCTCCGACCGGGTCAGGAATGGAATGAATGAAGCCCCCAACTAGCGGAGAGGATATGAACTGTGCCGGCTGCCGAAGCCTGTCGCACTCCTCTGGGGCAATGATTCAATGAATGACAGATGAAATAAAATGATAGTGGAGAGTGTTGCTGGAATGAAATTTTTGACAGGGAAAACCGGAGTACCCGTAGAAAAACCTGTCTGCCTCCGTTTTGTCCAGCACAGATCTCACATGGAGTGACCGGGATTTGAACCACGGACCCAGCAGTGAGAGGCCGGCGTGCTGCCGCCTAAGCCACGGAGGCTCACCTCAAAGCTCATGTAATTGGTAAAAATGTATTAGTATTATTATTACTAATATTCCTCTTTCTCTTCCGTAGTGTGCCACTAACGTAGCGGTAAGGGATGTCCTCAGATCCATCCCCGGCAAGACCCCGGAGCTGTAGCCCAGTTTTCCCTGGACTGGCTGCAATCTGTGTTACCATCTCCTCCCATGTTGTTCTGGGTCTTCCTATGGGTTGTCTGGCCTGTACTCTTGCCTTCAAGTACACGTATTGGCACGTAGCTCTGCACTTTCCCATCCCACTCCCCAGGTACACTACTATAGCGTAAAACATTTGCCACGCTGAGTGTGTCTGTGTCTCATTGTGAGAACCTACCGTCACGCGCGTTTATGTTCTCAGATAGGGAAGTATTCGGCAGGCTCCCCGCACCACTCTACACCCCGCTACTACTGCTGAGCTCTCAAGGTCAAGAACATGGCTCAACGCCAGTAACTGTACAATCATGGTTTCCTTTCTTGTCCCATTCTCCTTGTGTAGCCAAACCAAGACAGCTGTGTATCTTCGATTATCCTCTCCACCGATGGCAAGTCAAGCTCCTCTCGAATATGACTGCACTACAGTAGTTTTCTTGCTACTCCCCAGAGACATTTAATATGGACTGCATTGACCCTGCTGAAAACCTTGTGCCCATCAACATGCACAATGAAAGATTTGATCTTAGCTTCCCCTAATGCTGTTTCGGCTTTCACTTTGAAAATCTCACATGCATTGACAAGGAATCGAACCCGATAAGCCTTGCTGAAGGGCAAACAGTTTTAAAAACAGGAAGGAAGTTTCTAGTTTTACGTGATCATGAGTCACTGGACCTCCATTTTTACGTCAAATCCGAACAACAGGACGTGATATTTCACTTCGAAGGCCTTACAAGCATTGATCAATCTCACATGCATTGGTCGGGAATCAAAGCCAAGCAGCTTGACCAATTCACCACCACGCCCTGTAGGTTCAATGACAAAAAGAAAGTCAACTCCGTACAGGCCATGGGGGCCCTGGGAGTAGTGGAAGGTAGAGGCTTCCACTTTTTGTGACATCAGCACTAGATGGGATGGAGTTGTCAGCTCCACGACCGGCCGTCTTTGCTCCCAGGAATTACCCTGGTACTCATTTCTGGTGTAGGCTGAGTGAACCCCAGTGCTATTTGCGTTTCCGAAAGTGGTAGTTTTGTTTCTAAAATCCACTACCTGGGTGGGGATCGAACCCACTCCATTCCGGTTAGAAGCTCAGCTCCTCTACCGACTGCGCTACGCAGCCCCCTAGGCTCAATGACAGCGTTATAAATTCATATCTTGATCTTCCACCTTCTCTTCCTCCTTCCCAAATACGCAACGACTCAGTGCGTAGTATGGATAGTTCCACTCTTCTGGTCACAAGGATGAACACTAGACTACTGGGAAGGCACCACATAGAATTCGAAAAGGAGTGAGTAGAACTAAGTTGAATCTGAAGAAATGGGGTTTTACAACATATTTATCATTATGTGGTTGTGGAGAGCAGTATCTTTGTCAGTATACCTTGTCCTCATCAACATGCACAGTGGAAGATTTGATCTTAGCCTCCTATAATGCTGTTCCTGTCTCCCGCTCCTGGGCAAAAAACATTTAATGATTAAACTTTGGTCTTTAGTTATGCCTAAATTTCTGTACATATCTGTGTGTTATCTTGGTTTATATTTAAGTTTTTATCTACATTTGTAACTCTGTATATTAAAATGTGCATTCTGATAAAAAAAAATCTGCACAATAATTAACCATATGTTTTTATTTTCAGGTAGTATCTTGTATTACTCGGCAGTGCTTTCTACCAACAGGTACGGGGACTAGTATGGAACAAGGATATACCAATTAAGACTAAAGAAGTTATGTGCAAAGCAAAATTATTATGTTCCTATAATGACATATGCAGCAGAAACTTGGACAATGACTAAGAGGGATTAGAGCAGAGTACAGCCAGCTGAGATGAGTTTCCTGAGAAGTATGGTCCAGAAAACGAGGAGAGACAGATTGAGAAATGAAGATATACGGAAAGAACTGGGAGTACAGAAACTAAATTACAAACTGGAGCAAAACAAATTGAGATGGTTTGGACATGTAAAACGGATGAATGAAGTAAGGCTACCAAGACGAGCACTGGAACGACGGATGACAGAGAAGAGAGGACGAGTAAGACCAAGAATGCGTTGGATGGACTCGGTGAAGAATAGCATTAGTAAACGGAACCTGGATTGGAACACCATGTCGGATGAGAATTGTGGAACGATAGAACAAAGTGAAGAGGAATCATATTTGCCCCCACCCAGTGTCAGCTGGAAAAGGGGAAATGAAGATGATGATGATGATGAGTATCTTGTATTCCTGCCTAATAGCATTGTACATGAATATGTATTGATCGACTGAATTGTGAATTAGACAACACTAAAATCACTTCAAAGCTGTATATTTTACTTCTTGTCTTCTCAGATTATTTGCCAAAAAGCTCACATGATATTTTCTCTCTTCTTCTCTTGAGGTCCGTCACTTCCACCAGGCCGCAGCGTCTCGCGCTTGACCAGAGCATCTCCTCACGAGTGGAATTGATCTGGCCTGGCAATCCTCCTAAGGTATGATACAATATATTTAATTCATATTTCTTTATTTTCGTTTTAATTTATCATTGCATGTTGTTCTTTTTTCCTTCTTCTTCTACGTGGCAATGAAAATGATAATAATAATCAATTCTTACTTTATGATATATTTGGAATTTTACCAGGTATATTTCTGCCGTACCTACAATGAAAAACAAAACATACTACAACTGAAAATGAAACAATAAATTTTGTTGTCATATGTAGGGCCATCAATTTGGTTCAAGTATATACCGCGATACATACGTGTCTAGGGAAATATTTTACTGTAGTCGATGTCTTCGTAGATGACGTTCGCACATTGATATTCGTTTGTCTGATGTGCCTTGAATTGTAAGATATTTCTAACAGTGGGTCGTTGCATCATGCGGATGCAGTCTCCTGTGTTCTAGTGTAAGGTTTGGTGGTGTGTTACGCATGCTTATAAATTACTTCAAGTTGAACAATTTAATTGAAATGTTGCGCTGCACTCTTCTAAAAACATGGTGAGACAAAGCCATCGGTCGCTATTTGGGTAGACGACGGTCTGAGCGAAACGATTGGTCACTACGAGGTTACACAACTGTCTGGGCTAAACATTTGTTCGCTACTTGAATAGACAAATGTCTAAACGAAACAATTGGTCACTACGAGGTTACACAACTGTCTGGGCAAAACTATTGTTCACTACCAGGTTAGATGAATGTCTAGACGAAACCATTGGTTGCTACTAGGTTAGACCACTGTCTGCGCGAAACCATTGTTCGCTACCAGGTTAGACAAATGTCTAGACGAAACCATTGGTTGCTACTAGGTTAGACCACTGTCTGCGCGAAACCATTGTTCGCTACCAGGTTAGACAAATGTCTAGACGAAACCATTGGTTGCTACTAGGTTAGACCACTGTCTGCGCGAAACCATTGTTCGCTACCAGGTTAGACAAATGTCTAGACGAAACCATTGGTTGCTACTAGGTTAGACCACTGTCTGCGCGAAACCATTGTTCGCTACCAGGTTAGACAAATGTCTAGACGAAACCATTGGTTGCTACTAGGTTAGACCACTGTCTGCGCGAAACCATTGTTCGCTACCAGGTTAGACAAATGTCTAGACGAAACCATTGGTTGCTACTAGGTTAGACCACTGACTGCGCGAAACCATTGTTCGCTACCAGGTTAGACAAATGTCTAGACTAAACCATTGGTTGCTACTAGGTTAGACCACTGTCTGCGCGAAACCATTGTTCGCTACCAGGTTAGACAAATGTCTAGACGAAACCATTGTTCGCTACCAGGTTAGACAAATGTCTAGACGAAACCATTGGTTGCTACTAGGTTAGACCACTGTCTGCGCGAAACCAATGGTCACTAATAAGTTACACCACTGTCTGGGCGAAACCATTGTTCGCTACTAGGTTAGACGAATATCTGGACGAAACCACTGTTCGCTACTAGGTTTAACGAATATCTGGAAAAACCTTTGTTCGCTACTAGATTAGACGAATGTCTGGACGAAACCATTTGTCGCTAGTAGGTTAGATCACTGTTTGGAAAACCGGGTGAGTTAGCCGTGGTCATTACGGCATGACTGTTGGCAGTCGCTCACATCCGGGAGGCGAGGAGGTTCGAATACCCCCACCGGCAACCTTGAAGATGGTCTTCTGTGGTTTCCCATCTTCCTTCCAGGCAAATGCCGGGGTTGGTCCCTAACTATAGGCCACAGCCGCTACCTTCCAACTCCTCGTCCTTACATTCAAACTTTCCTCCCCAGACAACACACCACACGCGACGGTACTTGTAGCTCACCCATTGGGTGTCCGCCTCGAAGCAGCTACAACACTGGCGAGCCGAACATGTCCTCGGACACTCCCGGCACTAAAAGCCATACGCTAAAAAAAACTGTCTGGAAAATACCATTGGCCGCTACCAGTTTAGACCACTGTATGGACCAAACTTACTGCTTGTACTACAAGCAAGGGGGTTCTGGGATGTAAACCCCAGGTTAGGTTTGTGTTCTTATGTAGAACCTTATTATCACATAGAATTTAACATATATGCATCGTTTAAACCATCAGTTCTTCATGACGTCATGGATGCCACCATTCTGTGTCAACGGGGTTATGTAGTATAAGGTATCGCGATCTATACTACTCCCATCCATTCTATGTTTACTAGTTAGTTAATGGAGTTTTAAGGGGCGGAACAGCGAGGGCATCTGTCGCTCATCTGCGTTTGATAATTGAGGTGTTAAAAAGGAGAAAGTGTTTGATATATTTCATGGACAAGGAAGTGTGTGTTAATACAGACCACGTGGAAAACGTGTCCTCTCGGTGTACATTTTCACAGCACTTGGCGCAGAGATGGTGGTAACAAAATATTGTACCTAGTGATCCAAATTGTATTTGTAACACATTAACTGAGATTGTAAGTTTCATTATCAGTTTGTATGCATTAGTTCATTCAACTGAAGCTAGTAATCTTTCGCACATTTTTCTTTTTTGGCTCCTCCTGCAATATCTTATTTTTGGCAGCCACTACTTTCCTAATGCCAATTATGGTCATATCACTACAACATTCAGTTTCTAGCTCTTCAGATAAATCCACCTCCTGGTACAGTGGTAGCATTCTTGGCTGTCGCCCTGAAGGTTCGGGTTCGATTCACGGCTCAGTTTAGAAATTCCATTCTGGTCTGAGAGCTGGAGCGGGATTTCACGCCCTCGTGAAGGAAATCTGAAGAGAGATGGGTTCGATTATATAAAACCAATTCGAATCTCGCTTCTGATGAAGGCAAATGCCGGGATGATTCCTAACTTAAGGCCATGGCCGCCTCCTTTCCAATCCTCAACTTAATTACACACGCTACTACAGACACACCAATAACATAGCTCATAATACAAATTCTGTTTCTCACTATCAATATATCCACACACCTTAGTACGGAGATAAGTAGGATATATAGGCCGAAGCTGGCACAGGGGCTAATGGGCAAGATGGCCGCCGCGCGCAATCACTCTATGTTATTCTTATGGAGGGGTCATTCAGAGCTGGCACAGTGGCTAATGGGCAAAATGGCCGCCACTCCCCGAGACCGTGGGTGACGTCACAGGGGGAGGTCGGCCGTGTAGTTGCTAAATGGAATATATTATTATTATTATTATTATTATTATTATTATTATTATTATTATTATTATTATTATTATTAGGTAATTATTGATTGATCATGTACAATCTAGACCAACCTTATATTGTACACCTCGTGGTGTAGCGGCTAGTAATCTTGAATGACACTGCGGAGACCCGTGTTCGATTCCTGGCTCTGTCAAGAAATTTAATTCTGGGCTGAGGGCTGGAAGGGGGTACACTCATTCTTGTGAGGCAAAAAACTGAGAGGAGCAGGGTTTGATTCCTACCTCAATCATTCTGGACGTAGTTTTTTGTGGTTTCCCAATTTAACTCCAGGCAAATGGCAAGAGGTACCGTAACTGAAGGCCATGACAGCCTCCTTTCCAATCCTCATTTAAATTACAAGTGCACACACTAATACAGCCATACAATAGCACAGGTTATTAGACAACACACACCCCCAAGTACAGTATACAGGGCTACATGACCATGATATCACAAAACCCCTAAAGAATCAACAACAACAACTGATATTCATGAAACATCTCTTGGTGTAGTGCCTAGCATTCTTGACTGTCACTGCTTAGGCATGGGTTCGATTCCTGGCTCTGCTAAGAAATTTAATTTTGGTCTGAGGACTGGAATGGGGTACACTCAGCCTCGTGAGGCAAAACTGGGAAGAGGTGGGCTTGATTCCTACCTCAGCCATTCTAAGAGTTTTTTCTGTGGTTTCCCACTCACACACTCTAGGCAAATGCTAGGATATATCTTAAGTTAAAGCCACGACTACCTCCTTTCCAATCCTTATCTGAATTACTAATACAGCCATTACAATAACACAGGTTATCAGACAACACACACCCCAAGTACAGTATACAGGGCTACATGACCATGATATCACAAAACCCCTAAAGAATCAACAACAACAACTGATATTCATGAAACATCTCTTGGTGTAGTGCCTAGCATTCTTGACTGTCACTGCTTAGGCATGGGTTCGATTCCTGGCTCTGCTAAGAAATTTAATTTTGGTCTGAGGACTGGAATGGGGTACACTCAGCCTCGTGAGGCAAAACTGGGAAGAGGTGGGCTTGATTCCTACCTCAGCCATTCTAAGAGTTTTTTCTGTGGTTTCCCACTCACACACTCTAGGCAAATGCTAGGATATATCTTAAGTTAAAGCCACGACTACCTCCTTTCCAATCCTTATCTGAATTACTAATACAGCCATTACAATAACACAGGTTATCAGACAACACACACCCCAAGTACAGTATAAAGGGCTACATGACCATGATATCACAAAACCCCTAAAGAATCAACAACAACAACTGATATTCATGAAACATCTCTTGGTGTAGTGCCTAGCATTCTTGACTGTCACTGCTTAGGCATGGGTTCGATTCCAGTCTCTGCTAATGATTTTAATTTTGGTCTGAGGACTGGAATGGGGTACACTCAGCCTCGTGAGGCAAAACTGGGAAGAGATGGGCTTGATTCCTACCTCAGCCATTCTAAGAGTTTTTTCTGTGGTTTCCCATTCACACACTAGAGGCAAATGCTAGGATATATCTTAAGTTAAGGCCACGACCACCTCCTTTCCAATCCTTATCTGAATTACTAATACAGCCATTGCAACAACACAGTTTATCAGACAACACACACCCCAAGTACAGTATACAGGGCTACATGACCATGATATCACAAAACCCCTAAAGAATCAACAACAACAACTGATATTCATGAAACACCTCTTGGTGTAGTGCCTAGCATTCTTGACTGTCACTGCTTAGGCATGGGTTCGATTCCAGTCTCTGCTAATGATTTTAATTTTGGTCTGAGGACTGGAATGGGGTACACTCAGCCTCGTGAGGCAAAACTGGGAAGAGATGGGCTTGATTCCTACCTCAGCCATTCTAAGAGTTTTTTCTGTGGTTTCCTACTCACACACTCTAGGCAAATGCTAGGATATATCTTAAGTTAAGGCCACGACCACCTCCTTTCCAATCCTTATCTGAATTACTAATACAGCCATTACAATAACACAGGTTATCAGACAACACACACCCCAAGTACAGTATACAGGGCTACATGACCATGATATCACAAAACCCTAAAGAATCAACAACAACAACTGATATTCATGAAACACCTCTTGGTGTAGTGCCTAGCATTCTTGACTGTCACTGCTTAGGCACGGGTTCGATTCCTGGCTCTGCTAAGAAATTTAATTTTGGTTTGAGGACTGGAATGGGGTACACTCAGCCTCGTGAGGCAAAACTGGGAAGGGATGGGCTTGATTCCTACCTCAGCCATTCTAAGAGGTTTTTCTGTGGTTTCCCACTCACACACTCTAGGCAAATGCTAGGATATATCTTAAGTTATGGCCACGACCACCTCCTTTCCAATCCTTATCTGAATTACTAATACAGCCATTACAAGAACACAGGTTATCAGACAACACACACCCCAAATACAATATACTGTGCTACATGACCATGATATCACAAAACCCCTAAAGAATCAACAACAACCAACAACAACAACTGATATTCATGAAACACCTCTTGGTGTCGTGGCTAGCATTCTTGACTGTCACTGCTTAGGCATGGGTTCGATTCCAGGCTCGGCTAAGAAATTTAATTTTGGTCTGAGGACTGGAATGGGGTGCACTCAGCCTCGTGAGGCAAAACTGGGAAGAGGTGGGCTTGATTCATACCTCAGCCATTCTAAGAGTGTTTTCTGTGGTTTCCCACTCTTACATTCTTAAGCAAATGCCGGGATGGTACCTAACTTAAGGCTACAGCTGCTTGCTACCCAATACCTACCTCTATTACAAATACATACAGTAGTACAGACACAGGTTATCAGACAGCTTTTACATACACTCAAGTTCATAGGGTTACAAACGAAGAGGTATTAAGACTAGTGGGAGAGAAGAAATGTTTCTGGCGACTGTTAATGAAGAGAAGAGATAGTTTGGTAGGACACATACTAAGACACCCAGGATTAGCAGGCTTAGTTATGAAATAAAGGGTTGAAGACAAGAACTGTAGGGGTAGACCAAGGTAAGAATATTTTAAATAGATTTCCTTGAATGTACTGTAGGTTGTTGTGGTAGCTATATAGAAATGGAACGATTAGCTCAAGACAGTGATGGATAAACAATTGTTTCAAACCAGACAAAAAAGAAAAAACTAAAAGCACAACAAAAAATAGCAAAGTCTGTAAAAAATACATCATTAGCTTACCTCTTATTACACACTGGTCAATCCGCTTGGGAATATCACTGTTTTACACACACAGTCATTGTAACTTAGCCAAAATATAATTATTATATGAAAATACTCTTAAGGCGTATAGAATTTACAACTCACACACTCAAGCACACGGGGCTGGTGACTGAAAATGCACTAAAAATACACACTGTTTAATAATATCGTAATGTTCGCTAGCAACTCAGTACCTCCAATGACCAGCTAGTCTGGGAGAGCTAACAGAGATTGCTGTGACAGTTGAAATGTTATCCTGTATGATAACGCGAAGCACGTACACATCTGAAAGACTCTTTTTTATAGAGATCTAGCTACAGAGTATGGATATTTAGATTACTTTAAATGTTGTAACATTTTCATTTTATTATCGTTTGATGTATTTTTGCAAAAGTGTGGGCTTGATTCCCAACTCTGGGGACTGAATCGGAGCACTGTATAGAAATATAGAGCTTGATGGCGTAGTGGTTAAGCAGTTTAACTTTCACTGCGAAGACCAGGGTTCGATCCCCAACTCTGCCAAGAAATGTAATTCTGGTTTGAGAGCTGGAACGGGGTACACTTAGTCATGTGAGGCAAAACTGAAAAGAAGTGGGTTCGAGTCCTACCTCAGACATCCTGGAAGTGGTTTTCTATGGTTTTCCACTTATACTTCAGGTGAATACCGGGATGATTCCTAATTTAAGTGTGCGCCTGCATCCTTCCCAATCTTCATCTAATTACAGATACACACACTACTGCAGCCATCACAATAACACAGGTTATCAGACAAATTCAACACACACCTAAATACGCAGGACTAAATGATTACGATGTCTAAGCCCTTCAAAGCAACAACGACAACAACGTAACATGAGACTGTACAAGGTAGACTATCATAAGAGTCCACTTCGTTGTGAAGTGGCTAGCATTCTAGGTCGTCACCTTGGAGGCCTAAGTTTGATTTCCGGCTCTGCCAAGAAATTTAACTTTGGTCTATACTAGGCTTTGTAAGGAAAAACCGAAAAGAGGTGGGGGGTTCAACTTCCAGCTCACCTATCCTGGAGAGGTTTTCCGTGGTTTCCCACTTGTACTTCAGGTGAATACCGGGATGATGCGTAATTTAAATGTACGCCTGCATCCTTCCCAATCCTCATCTAATTACAAATACACACACTACTTCAGTCATTACAATAACACAGGCTATCACAAAATCCTATACACCAAGACGTCTAAACCCTCAAACGAAATGCATATGTACTTTGAATTGGCAGGTGAAAAGCTAAAGAAAGTAGGAGACTTTTTGCTACTTAGAAAGCAAAATAATAGTAATGGACGAAGCAAAGAGGATATACTATGAATTGCAGCCAATGGCCATAGCTGTGCATTTTTTATTTGACGCCTGAGGTCTCCCAACAAGTTCAATTTCATGTACGTCTAACTTTGGTTATCAAATGCTACTGTCACTAACTCTAAGTGGCGAACGTTGGAACTTATTAGAGCGTTACTAATTAACCAAATATAGCCTATAAAGTTTACCACACACTACCAATTGCAGTGCTAGGTTCTTTTACGTGGAACAAATGTATGACATGGGAGCTCAGGCTTTACCCCCCCCTCCGAAGGAATGCATACTGAAGGAATTAGTGCTTTCAAAAATCCGACGACTTTGGCCGGGTTTGAACCCGTTATATTGAGCCCAGCTATTAACTACACCACAGAAGCCGTTACATTGACATAGGCAATCACGCATATTCCAGAAACATTATGTACATGGGTTTTAAATAGCCACAATATCGGATAAGCCCTAAAGTGTGACCCTGAGGCTAATTGGTTAGCATGGTAGACTTTGACCTTATGGGATTTAGCTTTCACTCCTAGGATTTTAATGTGTTATGGAAATAGGAAACATAATTATGGAAAGAAAGGTTGAGGCTAAGAACTGCAGTGTAGTTCAAGGTTCGAATATGCTAAACAGATTGTCTTGGATGTAGCTTTATTTAGCATGAGCAGGGAGTAACTACCAACCTTGTAAAGAAAACTGAGACGTGATAAACTCATTTCTACCTCAGTCATATTGTTTCATGGTTTTACCACTTTTATTTATGGCAAATGCATGGATGATTCTTAACTTAAGGTTATGACTGCCTCCTTCCCAATCCTCACTTAAGTTTAAAAATCTGTACACCAATAACTATGCGGGAATCATTTATCTATTGGTTCTTTGTTATTGGAGTCGTTGCTCACAATTTGACGCACACGACTAGTTCATGTTATAACTACATAGGGTTACAAACGAAGAGGTATTACGACTAGTGAAAGAGGAGAGATGTTTCTGGCGACTGCTAATCAAGAGAAGAGATAGGTTGGTAGGACACAAACTAAGACACACAGGAATAGCAAGCTTAGTTATGGAAGGGAGGGTCGAGGGCAAGAACTGTAGGGGTAGACCAAGGTTGGAATATATCAAACAGATTGCCTCAGATGTAGGGTGTGGTGGCTATGTAGAGATGAAACGATTAGCTCAGGACAGGGAAGCATGGAGAGCTGCATTAAACCAGTCAAAAGACTGAAGACTCAAACAACAACGTGTTTTTGATTTAGTCAATGTCAAAAGTTCATGATTGCGAAACACGATTTTATCATTACATATACCTTATCCCAAAGCATATGTATTTACATTCAATTGTATACAACCTCATAAACTACACTAATTTACACTTAACCTAATCAGGAAATAGGTTTTTTTTATTTTCATTTTTATATTTCACACAATTGCAATTTTACAATTTTCCATTTTCAGTTTTTAAAAATGTCAGTCTTACGTTTTTGAACTCTGTCAATATGGAAACATGGATTTTTCAATTTGTTATTTACACATTTGTCAATTTTACAATTTTCCATTTACAGTTTTTAAAAAAGTCAGTTTAATTTTTTTTTGAATTTCATAATATGGAAACATGGATTTTCCAATTTGTTATTTGTCAATTACAAAATTTTCCATTTACATTTTTTTAAATTCAGTTTATAGTTTTTCAATTTTTGTCAATATGGAAACATGGATTTTCCAATTTGTTATTTACACATTTGTCAATTTTACAATTTTCCATTTACAGTTTTTAAAAAAGTCAGTTAAATTTTTTTTTGAATTTCATAATATGGAAACATGGATTTTCCAATTTGTTATTTGTCAATTACACAATTTTCCATTTACATTTTTTTAAATTCAGTTTATAGTTTTTCAATTTTTGTCAATATGGAAACATGGATTTTCCAATTTTGTGTTTTACATGTTTTTCATTTCTGGTCCTTGTACAAAAGTTCATATTTGCATTAGGAGTGGGAGGTGGGTAGTAATTAAAATGTATAAGCAGTGACCATACAATATTTCTTTATTAATTCAAATACATTTACAATATGTACACATATTACATTTGTTATTTTTGTTTTTTCTATGTTCTATTTATTTTTAAGTATGAATACCATTTTCCCCCATTGCATGTTATAGTAAAAAAAACTTGTAGATCTTTTTTCCATGGTGAACAATAGGCATGAAAACGTCATTATCAACATCATCATTATCAGCATGATCATAAGCAGCATCATTATCATAATCTTTATCACTAACATTATAATCACCATGATCATTCTCAACATCACTAGATCTGTCCAATTACTCTTGTTCCTCTTTCACAGGGTCCTCGTGTAGAGTTGGTGCTGCTTTTGATAGTGATAAGGGGTTTTTGAACGTTGAACTATCTTGAGCAGCAATATTGTTTTCTTGAACTTGCTTTTTAGTATTTTCATGATTGTTTGTAAACAGTAACCGTGGTTTGCTTGGAGCACTACATTGATGATCACTGACACTTAAAACCTTTCCATTTTTACTTTTTAGGTCACCGCGACACCTCAAAAGAGAGGTCGAAAGGGTGTCGCGGTGACCTAAAAAGTAAAAATGGAAAGGTTTTAAGTGTCAGTGATCATCAATGTAGTGCTCCAAGCAAACCACGGTTACTGTTTACAAACAATCATGAAAATACTAAAAAGCAAGTTCAAGAAAACAATATTGCTGCTCAAGATAGTTCAACGTTCAAAAACCCCTTATCACTATCAAAAGCAGCACCAACTCTACACGAGGACCCTGTGAAAGAGGAACAAGAGTAATTGGACAGATCTAGTGATGTTGAGAATGATCATGGTGATTATAATGTTAGTGATAAAGATTATGATAATGATGCTGCTTATGATCATGCTGATAATGATGATGTTGATAATGACGTTTTCATGCCTATTGTTCACCATGGAAAAAAGATCTACAAGTTTTTTTTTACTATAACATGCAATGGGGGAAAATGGTATTCATACTTAAAAATAAATAGAACATAGAAAAAACAAAAATAACAAATGTAATATGTGTACATATTGTAAATGTATTTGAATTAATAAATAAATATTGTATGGTCACTGCTTATACATTTTAATTACTACCCACCTCCCACTCCTAATGCAAATATGAACTTTTGTACAAGGACCAGAAATGAAAAACATGTAAAACACAAAATTGGAAAATCCATGTTTCCATATTGACAAAAATTGAAAAACTATAAACTGAATTTAAAAAAATGTAAATGGAAAATTGTGTAATTGACAAATAACAAATTGGAAAATCCATGTTTCCATATTATGAAATTCAAAAAAAAATTAAACTGACTTTTTTAAAAACTGTAAATGGAAAATTGTAAAATTGACAAATGTGTAAATAACAAATTGGAAAATCCATGTTTCCATATTGACAAAAATTGAAAAACTATAAACTGAATTTAAAAAAATGTAAATGGAAAATTTTGTAATTGACAAATAACAAATTGGAAAATCCATGTTTCCATATTATGAAATTCAAAAAAAAATTAAACTGACTTTTTTAAAAACTGTAAATGGAAAATTGTAAAATTGACAAATGTGTAAATAACAAATTGAAAAATCCATGTTTCCATATTGACAGAGTTCAAAAACGTAAGACTGACATTTTTAAAAACTGAAAATGGAAAATTGTAAAATTGCAATTGTGTGAAATATAAAAATGAAAATTAAAAAAACCTATTTCCTGATTAGGTTAAGTGTAAATTAGTGTAGTTTATGAGGTTGTATACAATTGAATGTAAATACATATGCTTTGGGATAAGGTATATGTAATGATAAAATCGTGTTTCGCAATCATGAACTTTTGACATTGACTAAATCAAAAACACGTTGTTGTTTGAGTCTTCAGTCTTTTGACTGGTTTAATGCAGCTCTCCATGCTTCCCTGTCCTGAGCTAATCGTTTCATCTCTACATAGCCACCACACCCTACATCTGAGGCAATCTGTTTGACATATTCCAACCTTGGTCTACCCCTACAGTTCTTGCCCTCGACCCTCCCTTCCATAACTAAGCTTGCTATTCCTGTGTGTCTTAGTTTGTGTCCTACCAACCTATCTCTTCTCTTGATTAGCAGTCGCCAGAAACATCTCTCCTCTTTCACTAGTCGTAATACCTCTTCGTTTGTAACCCTATGTAGTTATAACATGAACTAGTCGTGTGCGTCAAATTGTGAGCAACGACTCCAATAACAAAGAACCAATAGATAAATGATTCCCGCATAGTTATTGGTGTACAGATTTTTAAACTTAAGTGAGGATTGGGAAGGAGGCAGTCATAACCTTAAGTTAAGAATCATCCATGCATTTGCCATAAATAAAAGTGGTAAAACCATGAAACAATATGACTGAGGTAGAAATGAGTTTATCACGTCTCAGTTTTCTTTACAAGGTTGGTAGTTACTCCCTGCTCATGCTAAATAAAGCTACATCCAAGACAATCTGTTTAGCATATTCGAACCTTGAACTACACTGCAGTTCTTAGCCTCAACCTTTCTTTCCATAATTATGTTTCCTATTTCCATAACACATTAAAATCCTAGGAGTGAAAGCTAAATCCCATAAGGTCAAAGTCTACCATGCTAACCAATTAGCCTCAGGGTCACACTTTAGGGCTTATCCGATATTGTGGCTATTTAAAACCCATGTACATAATGTTTCTGGAATATGCGTGATTGCCTATGTCAATGTAACGGCTTCTGTGGTGTAGTTAATAGCTGGGCTCAATATAACGGGTTCAAACCCGGCCAAAGTCGTCGGATTTTTGAAAGCACTAATTCCTTCAGTATGCATTCCTTCGGAGGGGGGGGGGGGGGGTAAAGCCTGAGCTCCCATGTCATACATTTGTTCCACGTAAAAGAACCTAGCACTGCAATTGGTAGTGTGTGGTAAACTTTATAGGCTATATTTGGTTAATTAGTAACGCTCTAATAAGTTCCAACGTTCGCCACTTAGAGTTAGTGACAGTAGCATTTGATAACCAAAGTTAGACGTACATGAAATTGAACTTGTTGGGAGACCTCAGGCGTCAAATAAAAAATGCACAGCTATGGCCATTGGCTGCAATTCATAGTATATCCTCTTTGCTTCGTCCATTACTATTATTTTGCTTTCTAAGTAGCAAAAAGTCTCCTACTTTCTTTAGCTTTTCACCTGCCAATTCAAAGTACATATGCATTTCGTTTGAGGGTTTAGACGTCTTGGTGTATAGGATTTTGTGATAGCCTGTGTTATTGTAATGACTGAAGTAGTGTGTGTATTTGTAATTAGATGAGGATTGGGAAGGATGCAGGCGTACATTTAAATTACGCATCATCCCGGTATTCACCTGAAGTACAAGTGGGAAACCACGGAAAACCTCTCCAGGATAGGTGAGCTGGAAGTTGAACCCCCCACCTCTTTTCGGTTTTTCCTTACAAAGCCTAGTATAGACCAAAGTTAAATTTCTTGGCAGAGCCGGAAATCAAACTTAGGCCTCCAAGGTGACGACCTAGAATGCTAGCCACTTCACAACGAAGTGGACTCTTATGATAGTCTACCTTGTACAGTCTCATGTTACGTTGTTGTCGTTGTTGCTTTGAAGGGCTTAGACATCGTAATCATTTAGTCCTGCGTATTTAGGTGTGTGTTGAATTTGTCTGATAACCTGTGTTATTGTGATGGCTGCAGTAGTGTGTGTATCTGTAATTAGATGAAGATTGGGAAGGATGCAGGCGCACACTTAAATTAGGAATCATCCCGGTATTCACCTGAAGTATAAGTGGAAAACCATAGAAAACCACTTCCAGGATGTCTGAGGTAGGACTCGAACCCACTTCTTTTCAGTTTTGCCTCACATGACTAAGTGTACCCCGTTCCAGCTCTCAAACCAGAATTACATTTCTTGGCAGAGTTGGGGATCGAACCCTGGTCTTCGCAGTGAAAGTTAAACTGCTTAACCACTACGCCATCAAGCTCTATATTTCTATACAGTGCTCCGATTCAGTCCCCAGAGTTGGGAATCAAGCCCACACTTTTGCAAAAATACATCAAACGATAATAAAATGAAAATGTTACAACATTTAAAGTAATCTAAATATCCATACTCTGTAGCTAGATCTCTATAAAAAAGAGTCTTTCAGATGTGTACGTGCTTCGCGTTATCATACAGGATAACATTTCAACTGTCACAGCAATCTCTGTTAGCTCTCCCAGACTAGCTGGTCATTGGAGGTACTGAGTTGCTAGCGAACATTACGATATTATTAAACAGTGTGTATTTTTAGTGCATTTTCAGTCACCAGCCCCGTGTGCTTGAGTGTGTGAGTTGTAAATTCTATACGCCTTAAGAGTATTTTCATATAATAATTATATTTTGGCTAAGTTACAATGACTGTGTGTGTAAAACAGTGATATTCCCAAGCGGATTGACCAGTGTGTAATAAGAGGTAAGCTAATGATGTATTTTTTACAGACTTTGCTATTTTTTGTTGTGCTTTTAGTTTTTTCTTTTTTGTCTGGTTTGAAACAATTGTTTATCCATCACTGTCTTGAGCTAATCGTTCCATTTCTATATAGCTACCACAACAACCTACAGTACATTCAAGGAAATCTATTTAAAATATTCTTACCTTGGTCTACCCCTACAGTTCTTGTCTTCAACCCTTTATTTCATAACTAAGCCTGCTAATCCTGGGTGTCTTAGTATGTGTCCTACCAAACTATCTCTTCTCTTCATTAACAGTCGCCAGAAACATTTCTTCTCTCCCACTAGTCTTAATACCTCTTCGTTTGTAACCCTATGAACTTGAGTGTATGTAAAAGCTGTCTGATAACCTGTGTCTGTACTACTGTATGTATTTGTAATAGAGGTAGGTATTGGGTAGCAAGCAGCTGTAGCCTTAAGTTAGGTACCATCCCGGCATTTGCTTAAGAATGTAAGAGTGGGAAACCACAGAAAACACTCTTAGAATGGCTGAGGTATGAATCAAGCCCACCTCTTCCCAGTTTTGCCTCACGAGGCTGAGTGCACCCCATTCCAGTCCTCAGACCAAAATTAAATTTCTTAGCCGAGCCTGGAATCGAACCCATGCCTAAGCAGTGACAGTCAAGAATGCTAGCCACGACACCAAGAGGTGTTTCATGAATATCAGTTGTTGTTGTTGGTTGTTGTTGATTCTTTAGGGGTTTTGTGATATCATGGTCATGTAGCACAGTATATTGTATTTGGGGTGTGTGTTGTCTGATAACCTGTGTTCTTGTAATGGCTGTATTAGTAATTCAGATAAGGATTGGAAAGGAGGTGGTCGTGGCCATAACTTAAGATATATCCTAGCATTTGCCTAGAGTGTGTGAGTGGGAAACCACAGAAAAACCTCTTAGAATGGCTGAGGTAGGAATCAAGCCCATCCCTTCCCAGTTTTGCCTCACGAGGCTGAGTGTACCCCATTCCAGTCCTCAAACCAAAATTAAATTTCTTAGCAGAGCCAGGAATCGAACCCGTGCCTAAGCAGTGACAGTCAAGAATGCTAGGCACTACACCAAGAGGTGTTTCATGAATATCAGTTGTTGTTGTTGATTCTTTAGGGTTTTGTGATATCATGGTCATGTAGCCCTGTATACTGTACTTGGGGTGTGTGTTGTCTGATAACCTGTGTTATTGTAATGGCTGTATTAGTAATTCAGATAAGGATTGGAAAGGAGGTGGTCGTGGCCTTAACTTAAGATATATCCTAGCATTTGCCTAGAGTGTGTGAGTAGGAAACCACAGAAAAAACTCTTAGAATGGCTGAGGTAGGAATCAAGCCCATCTCTTCCCAGTTTTGCCTCACGAGGCTGAGTGTACCCCATTCCAGTCCTCAGACCAAAATTAAAATCATTAGCAGAGACTGGAATCGAACCCATGCCTAAGCAGTGACAGTCAAGAATGCTAGGCACTACACCAAGAGGTGTTTCATGAATATCAGTTGTTGTTGTTGATTCTTTAGGGGTTTTGTGATATCATGGTCATGTAGCCCTGTATACTGTACTTGGGGTGTGTGTTGTCTGATAAACTGTGTTGTTGCAATGGCTGTATTAGTAATTCAGATAAGGATTGGAAAGGAGGTGGTCGTGGCCTTAACTTAAGATATATCCTAGCATTTGCCTCTAGTGTGTGAATGGGAAACCACAGAAAAAACTCTTAGAATGGCTGAGGTAGGAATCAAGCCCATCTCTTCCCAGTTTTGCCTCACGAGGCTGAGTGTACCCCATTCCAGTCCTCAGACCAAAATTAAATTTCTTAGCAGAGCCAGGAATCGAACCCGTGCCTAAGCAGTGACAGTCAAGAATGCTAGGCACTACACCAAGAGGTGTTTCATGAATATCAGTTGTTGTTGTTGATTCTTTAGGGTTTTGTGATATCATGGTCATGTAGCCCTGTATACTGTACTTGGGGTGTGTGTTGTCTGATAACCTGTGTTATTGTAATGGCTGTATTAGTAATTCAGATAAGGATTGGAAAGGAGGTGGTCGTGGCCTTAACTTAAGATATATCCTAGCATTTGCCTAGAGTGTGTGAGTAGGAAACCACAGAAAAAACTCTTAGAATGGCTGAGGTAGGAATCAAGCCCATCTCTTCCCAGTTTTGCCTCACGAGGCTGAGTGTACCCCATTCCAGTCCTCAGACCAAAATTAAAATCATTAGCAGAGACTGGAATCGAACCCATGCCTAAGCAGTGACAGTCAAGAATGCTAGGCACTACACCAAGAGGTGTTTCATGAATATCAGTTGTTGTTGTTGATTCTTTAGGGGTTTTGTGATATCATGGTCATGTAGCCCTGTATACTGTACTTGGGGTGTGTGTTGTCTGATAAACTGTGTTGTTGCAATGGCTGTATTAGTAATTCAGATAAGGATTGGAAAGGAGGTGGTCGTGGCCTTAACTTAAGATATATCCTAGCATTTGCCTCTAGTGTGTGAATGGGAAACCACAGAAAAAACTCTTAGAATGGCTGAGGTAGGAATCAAGCCCATCTCTTCCCAGTTTTGCCTCACGAGGCTGAGTGTACCCCATTCCAGTCCTCAGACCAAAATTAAAATCATTAGCAGAGACTGGAATCGAACCCATGCCTAAGCAGTGACAGTCAAGAATGCTAGGCACTACACCAAGAGATGTTTCATGAATATCAGTTGTTGTTGTTGATTCTTTAGGGGTTTTGTGATATCATGGTCATGTAGCCCTTTATACTGTACTTGGGGTGTGTGTTGTCTGATAACCTGTGTTATTGTAATGGCTGTATTAGTAATTCAGATAAGGATTGGAAAGGAGGTAGTCGTGGCTTTAACTTAAGATATATCCTAGCATTTGCCTAGAGTGTGTGAGTGGGAAACCACAGAAAAAACTCTTAGAATGGCTGAGGTAGGAATCAAGCCCACATCTTCCCAGTTTTGCCTCACGAGGCTGAGTGTACCCCATTCCAGTCCTCAGACCAAAATTAAATTTCTTAGCAGAGCCAGGAATCGAACCCATGCCTAAGCAGTGACAGTCAAGAATGCTAGGCACTACACCAAGAGATGTTTCATGAATATCAGTTGTTGTTGTTGATTCTTTAGGGGTTTTGTGATATCATGGTCATGTAGCCCTGTATACTGTACTTGGGGTGTGTGTTGTCTGATAACCTGTGTTATTGTAATGGCTGTATTAGTAATTCAGATAAGGATTGGAAAGGAGGTAGTCGTGGCTTTAACTTAAGATATATCCTAGCATTTGCCTAGAGTGTGTGAGTGGGAAACCACAGAAAAAACTCTTAGAATGGCTGAGGTAGGAATCAAGCCCACCTCTTCCCAGTTTTGCCTCACGAGGCTGAGTGTACCCCATTCCAGTCCTCAGACCAAAATTAAATTTCTTAGCAGAGCCAGGAATCGAACCCATGCCTAAGCAGTGACAGTCAAGAATGCTAGGCACTACACCAAGAGATGTTTCATGAATATCAGTTGTTGTTGTTGATTCTTTAGGGGTTTTGTGATATCATGGTCATGTAGCCCTGTATACTGTACTTGGGGGTGTGTGTTGTCTAATAACCTGTGCTATTGTATGGCTGTATTAGTGTGTGCACTTGTAATTTAAATTAGGATTGGAAAGGAGGCTGTCATGGCCTTCAGTTACGGTACCTCTTGCCATTTGCCTGGAGTTAAATTGGGAAACCACAAAAAACTACGTCCAGAATGATTGAGGTAGGAATCAAACCCTGCTCCTCTCAGTTTTTTGCCTCACAAGAATGAGTGTACCCCCTTCCAGCCCTCAGCCCAGAATTAAATTTCTTGACAGAGCCAGGAATCGAACACGGGTCTCCGCAGTGTCATTCAAGATTACTAGCCGCTACACCACGAGGTGTACAATATAAGGTTGGTCTAGATTGTACATGATCAATCAATAATTACCTAATAATAATAATAATAATAATAATAATAATAATAATAATAATAATAATAATAAATATTCCATTTAGCAACTACACGGCCGACCTCCCCCTGTGACGTCACCCACGGTCTCGGGGAGTGGCGGCCATTTTGCCCATTAGCCACTGTGCCAGCTCTGAATGACCCCTCCATAAGAATAACATAGAGTGATTGCGCGCGGCGGCCATCTTGCCCATTAGCCCCTGTGCCAGCTTCGGCCTATATATCCTACTGAGATAAATGACCACGAGGTCCAACACCCCCTCCCCAATGAAAAACAAGTAGTTCCGTGAAGAACTATACAGCCTATTTTCATATATCCTGCTCAAGTTAATTGCCTCTATCAACATACAAAGTTTCAGTTTAATTGCTGTAACAGATTCGTAGATATTGAGAACCGTCTAAATATTTCAGATGGTCGCCAGGTTGGATTTTTATTTTTGTACTATTACATTAAGATTATTGTGTACGTGTGGTATTCAAACTTCAATCGCATGATTAGAACACAAGAAGTAAAAACGAGATGTTAAAATTACGCACAGCAGCCATCTTGTGATTATGCAAACAATTGAAATAAATTAGATGCCAGTGGATCAACATTTGTATAAGCATTTAACGTGCAACGTTTCACGGCACTCGGATAGTTAATTCGCGAGAAACGTCCATTTAAATATTTATACTTCGTGTCGCCGCCATGTTGGATTTGTGCTCACCAGGTTACTGAAAGTCCTATAGGTGAACATATGTTCATAGTCTCTATGAACATTAAAAAAATCTGTTTGATTGCTGTAAAAGATTCTTAGATATTGAGAACCGTCTAAATATTTCGGAGGCTCGCCATTTAGGATTGTTATATGTATAGGCCATAGAGTTATGTACCATTCAAGGACAATTATTGCCTAGGTTCATTATTCAAACTTTCACTTCGATCGCATGATTACGACACAAGAAATAAAAACATAATTTTAAAATTTCGCACAGCCGCCATCTTGAGGTTATGTAAACAAATGAATTAAATTAGATGGCAGTGCATTACAATCTGCAAAATCATTTACTGTACCACATTTCACTGTGCTCAGAGAGTTAAATCACGAGAAAAGTCTATTAAAATATTTCAAATTCGCTTGGTCGCCATGTTCGTTTTGTACTTTACAGGTTTATGAATTATACATAGGTAAATTTGTATCAGTACCCTTTATCACCGTACAAAATTGCAGGGTGATATATGTAATAGTTTCGGAGATATAGAATGTCAGTGCAATATTTCGCACAGCCGCCATTTTGAGGTTATGTAAACAATTGAACTAAATTAGACTCCAGTGCTTTACAATGTATATAAACAATTGCTGTACCCAGTTTCAAATACGTTTGGGTAGTTAAAACGCGAGAAAAGTCTATTAAAAGTCTCAACTTCGCTTGGCCGCCATGGTGGGTTTGTAGTCACCAGGTTTTTGAAAGTCTCATAGGTGAACTTCTAGTAGTGCCCTTTATCACCGTACACAATTTTCGGGCGATATCGGTAATAGTTTCGGAGATATTGAATGCTAGTGAAATATTTCGCACAGCCGCCATGTTGGATTGGTGAGACGTAACAAAAATTGAAGGGCACGGTCGAGGTCTCTGGGAATAGCGCCATGAACTTACCGAGTTTCATTGAAATCGCTCCAGCCGTTTAGATTTTATTAGGGACACACACACACACACACACCTCACACACACACACACGCACACGCACACACACACACACACACGGACAAAAGGTGATCTCATAAGCCTATTTTTTCAAAATTGAAAATAGGCTAAAAAACAAGAAGCCCTTCAGCAATAACATAATTGAAATCACTCTCGTGTTGTAAGGAAATTTGAATTATATGCCATTCATGTGCATCATTCAAAACATAATTTTGAAGTCGATAGTTGCTCGTTTCACTAGACAGAACGGACTTCCACTGTCAAGGCATTTTCAAGAGTGTATAGTTTGAAATCTTATATTCAGTGTATCGCAATTAGTAAATATATTGCTGTAAAGGTAATGTTGCTTCCGACTTACAGTACGCCCCTCGTATAATGCACCCAACCACCCTCCCGACTAAAAAAAACTTGGTAGAAAACGGCGTTATCAGAGACTCAAGAGACAGATGGATTCGAATCCCAATATACAACTTGAGTGTCAGTTAACGTCAGGTAAATTTTAGGGGTGCAACCTTCTTTGTTAATGTTGTTGTTGCCCTTATAGTCTTGTGTCATCGTCGTCATCGTTCTCGTGTCTTGGGTGTGTAGGCGCATTATGTCTGATGACCCGTGTCTTTTGGTGACTGTTTGAGCATATATATTTGAAATGTTACTAGGATTTAAAAGGAAGCGGCTATGGCCGTAAGTAGAATACATACATGCAGTTAAGTATATAAACCACAGAATACCACTTTTAGAATGGCTAGGATGCAGAATACACCATTGGTTCAAGCCCTCGGGTCATATTTAAACTTCTTGTTAAAATCAGGAGTTGAACTGGAGACTTTATGGATAGGGAATCTTTAATCCACATAAAGGCGTGTCTAAATTACAAAAAACTGAACAGTATATTCACCCAATTTATGAGGTCGATAGTGACGATGTCTCTAATACCTGAAAGAAACTATGTCAAGAAAAACATTTTCTCGAAATATTCACTCTAGCATCAGCTTAAGTTACAGGATACCTACATTTCCAATCATAGGAAGTTTAATTAACAGTGCTTCATGTTTGTTCAAAGTATAAGCCGTAGTTGCACACCTGTACTTCTGAAAGTCAAGTTCCATTGTGCTTCGGATAATGGGTCTGCATCAAGAATCGATTGCGAGACAATAGCGTGGTCGAGCTCATTGCTTGGGTTGTGTTTACATTGCAAACTCATTAACTTGCTGCTCCTGTCCACATCTAAAGTTTGCTAGTGGACAAGGAGTTCACCTGAACCCCTCCTCTACCGCGTTTCTGCATTGCAGGTATATTCTACAAGCTTTAGTGCAACTTCAACCAATTTTTTTATTCTGTACCTTAAGAGATGGAACTAAGAATATATTCAGTCACCAGGGCTACCAACAGTAGTGCTCTATTAGGCTACATTATGCCATATAGCCTATACAGTATTTCGAACTAATTAGAAATTTCGATATTACCAATTAATTTCGTCATTATTCTAGATTGATCCATATAGATTAATCATTGGCATGAATCTTAAATTTTAAGAAACGTAGGCTCTTTAGTTCGTCACGGAACGTCTTGTTCTAATACGGTTCGATCGTACAGGCTGATCCACGTGAATCTATACACTTCTCTCTTAACGTCTTTGTGGAAACTTATGTTTTATAGTAACCAAAGGATCCCTAATTCAACTGCCTACTGGCTGAATCGAAGCTGACCAGTAGTGATTGATCCCAGTGCGGGAGAGTGGATGGGGAGGTGATATGGTTTATCACGTAGATACCGGCTAGAGAAAGGCAGAGTGTGAGTTGGTGGGGACATCCCGGAACCAAGCACTGAACGCACATCGATATCTCTCGCCATCAATGTGCACGGGTTAATAGGGTAGGTATACCTCAACCGAATATTGCCACCATAGTTTCGAAATTAGATTATAAATTAAAACAAGTACTGTAGTTCCGTGAAGAATTAAACAGCCTAATTTCATATATCCTACTTATGTTAATAGCCTTTATCAACATATAAAACGTCTGTTTGATTGCTATCAAAGATTAGTAGATATTGAGAACCGCCTAAATATTTCGGTAGGTTGCCATTTTGGATTTTTATATAAGTAGGCCATACAGTTATGAACTATTAGATGACGATTTTTGCGTAGGTTCATTATTCAAACGTTCACTTCGATCGCATGATTATGGCACAAGAAATAAAAACATAATTTTAAAATGTCATTTCGCACAGCCACCATCTTGCGGTTATGTGAACGATTTAACTAAATTAGGTGTCAGTGCAATACAATCTATAAGAAAATTTGTTGTACCAAATTTCACTGCGTTCAGATGGTTAAATCGCGAGAAAAGTATACTTAAATGTTTCAACTTTGTTCTGTCCCCATGTTCGTTTTGTACTTAACAGGAACTTCTAGTAGTGCCTTTTCAATATATTTCACCTATAGGACTTTCAATAACCTGGTGATCACAAATCCAACATGGCGGCGACGCGAAGTATAAATATTCACATGGACGTTTCTCGTAATTTAACCATCCGATTGCAGTGACACTTGGTACAGTAAATCCTTATACAACTATTAATCCACTGGCATCTAATTTATTTCAATTGTTTCCGAAACCACAAGATGGCAGCTGTGAGAAATTTTAAAATCGCGTTTTTACTTCTTGTGTCCTAATCATGCGATTGAAGTTTGAATACCGCACGTACTCAATAATCTTCATGTAATAGTACATAGGGAAAAATCCAACATGGTGACCAACTGAAATATTTAGACGGTTCTCAGTATCTACGACTATTACAACAATGAAACTGAAATTTTGAATGTTGATAGAGGCAATTAACATGAGTAGGATATATGAAAATAGGCTGTATAGTTCTTCACAGAACTACTTGTTTCCATTAATGAAAATAGGCTAAAAAGCATTGACTTCATTAAAAATGATACTTTTGCACCAACCGAAAAATTTGGCTCCAGCTCTGTTGCTTCGAATAGTGAGGTGCAACGCTTCGTCAGTGCTGTTGGATAGAATCCAAGAGTTAGGGGCAGTTTTTTTTTTTTTTTTAGCGTATGGCTTTTAGTGCCGGGAGTGTCCGAGGACATGTTCGGCTCGCCAGTTTTGTAGCTGCTTCGAGACGGATACCCGATGGGTGAGCTACAAGTACCGTTGGGGAGGGAAGGAGGGAAGTTGGAATGTAAGGACGAGGAGTTGGAAGGTAGCGGCTGTGGCCTATAGTTAGGGACCAACCCCGGCATTTGCCTGGAAGGAAGATGGGAAACCACAGAAGACCATCTTCAAGGTTGCCGGCGGGGGGATTCGAACCTCCTCGCCTCCCGGATGTGAGCGACTGCCATCAGTCATGCCGTAACCACCAGGGCTAACTCACCCGGTAGGGGCAGTTGACCTCGTAGTTCTGCCACTTAAAAAAATCATAACTAATTAACTAACTAACTAGAATCCAAGATAGGACATTAACCGGATTATCAGAAAATAAAATAGAAATAGTTGAAACGTTAAGGTTTCTAGGGATATGAGGGTTTGAGAGTGTTAATATGATATGATGTGATGATGATAACTTGACGATCTAAACTGTTCTTCCAAGAGTATTTATTAATCCAATGTAAATTTTGTTCAGAATTAGGGAAACACCCATTACAATAATTGGCTACAATCGTGTTGACCGACTGAAAAACATTGCATTTCAAAAACAAAGATAACATTTCTTTGTTCTTCATCTTTAAAATAATATCTTGGATGTTCGTATTTATCTTTTGATTTCAGATTTTTTATGAAATATTTGGTATCCATGCTTTCATTGCGTCGGTTCAGCCTAATTTTTATCCCTATTCATGTAAAGACGTACTTCTACATTAAAACAGAGCCTTAATTTGAAATGTCGAGAAACGCTGATGAAATATGCAAGGTGAGTCACCTGAAACTTGCACTGCACATATTTTGGTCATTTTGAACAGAACCCTTGATGGTCAGTGTGCTCTTTACTTGTCAGAACCCGCATAAGGAGTGTATTCACGATTGTTTTTCTTTAGTTTGTGCTACCACAGGTATGTACAAGTGTCGGCGAGGAACATTTTCAACAAACCCCCACTCGCAAATCACATGCAATAGAATTCTACAACAAACACTATTGACATTCTAGTTTACCCTACTTTTATTTTGCTAATGTCAATACGCATTGTATCAATTAAGAAAAGTGTATGTTTGCTGAAGCAATGCACGTTCGAAGTATTATTCAAATATGCGTGTAGGCCAAACACACGAGCCCCTGACTACCAAGCCAGTCTGTGAAAACCGCACATCAATAGCATTTCCCATTTCCGAAATATTCGCTGTGAAAGTTTCAGGTGACTCACCTATAATAAAGGAACTGCGCACAAATGTGCATTACATTTTGGAGTAATCCAACAAGAAAAGTGTTCTCTTAGAGCATTCACTAAAATGGTATCAACCACACCGTTTAGCACATCATACGCTCACACACTGTACAGAAGGCTCATGAAAGCCTTGTCGCATGCACAGCTGATAGTGGAAGCCGTGTATTGCAAGTCTGGTTGGTCGGTTCCTCAGTTTTGGGGCTGCGACAACGCGGTCATGTAGCCCCGTGTACTTTGGGTGTGTGTAGAATCGGTCTGATAACCGGTGTTAATTGTGATAGCTGTATTAGTGTGTGTATCTGTTTTAGGTAGATTTCATTAGAAAGCTAACTATTGAAATGGGTCCCATGTTTCGACTTCCGGAAAATTTCGACATATCTTCGCGTTTCACATCCCCCCAGACCCCAAAACCACCGTCAGTTCAAAAGTTTATACATAATTTATGTATATATATATGTATATCAGTTTCTTGTGGACACGATAACTGCCGTAATTTTGCACCAATCACTTTGAATTTTTTACATAATATGTATCCCTATAAAATCTCGGTCGAGTTCGTTAATGGGCAAAATCGGTCGAAGGGGGTGAAAATGGGGGGCTTTTTTCGAAAAATTGCAATTTCGCTATAACTCTCTCAATACGTGAAATGTCAAATCCATTCAAAGTTCATAATATGTGTCGGATAAGTGCCAACAATTTATGTCAAATAAGTTTTTTGATAGCACCAACCATTGACCAAAGGGGTGGAAAAAAGTGGGTTTTTCGGGAAACATTAATCATATCTCTCTTAATAGGCACAATATCAAAACCGTACAAAATGGACAATATTCCCCTAATAATTACCTAAAACTTTTGTCTGAAAGAATTTTTGATATGACCCACCATTACGCCAAGGGATGAGAAAAATGATTTCGGAATTATAAGAAAATGCCAAGAGCTATCAGAGGTTGCCATGGCAACACTACTAAATTGATGAGGGATGAGCCGTTGCCATGACAACGCACTTGCACGAGATCAGATTCAGTATTTCCATCTGACTAAGCCGGCCCCGAGGTGTTGGGGTAGCGCGCCTGCCTCTCACCCGGAGGCCCCGGGTTCGATCCCCGGCTCCGTCAGGGATTTTAAAACTGACGTGAGGGTTGGAACGAGGTGCACTCAGCCTCGTGAGGACAATTGAGTAGCTGTCTGACAGTGAGACACCACCCCGATCACGAATACCAATATTAACGGCCGAGGGGACCCGACGCGCTGATCACGCGTCACCCCAATATCTGCAGGCCAAATGGCTGGGCAGCGGTCGCTTGGTCGGCCTTAGCCCGTCATGGGCTGGATGGTGCCAGGGGTTGACTTTGACATCTGACTAAGTGGGAAGCGGCTTCGGTGACGTAACTGGTAGCATGCAGAATGTCTATGCCCAAGGTCGCGGTTTCAAGGCCGGCCGAAGTCGTCGGATTTTCTAAGAGCGCTAAAATCCCTCAGTATGCTTTCCTTTGGAGGGGAAGTTCCAACGTTCGTTACGAGTTGCTGGTTGGGGTGGCATCTAGTAGCCAAGTTCAAAGCTAGGTGTCATTGACGGTAGTACCTGGTAGCAACATTAGGAACTACTGCTTGAAATTGACCGTCTGCAGTCCTTACCTGAATTACAGACTAATACATCCATTACAATTCACACCGTTTATCAGACAGATTCTACACTCACCCTAAGTACACGGGGATAGATGACCGCGTTGTCGCAGCCCCTAAACTGAGGAACCAACCAGAGGTAGATTTCATTAGAAAGCTAACTATTGCAATGGGTAGGCTACCATGTTTCGACTTCCGGAAAATTTCGACATATCTTCGCGTTTCACATCCCCCAGACCCCAAAACCACCGTCAGTTCAAAAGTATATATATATATATATATATATCAGTTTCTTGTGAACACGATAACTGCCGTAATTTTTCACCAATCACTTTTTACCGAATATGTATACCTATAAACTCGGTTGAGTTCGTTACTGGGCTAAATCGGTAGTAGGGGTGAAAATGGGGGGCTTTTTTTTTTTCGAAAAAGTGAAATATTGCTATAACTCTCTTAATATGTGAAATATCGAATCCGTTCAACGTTCATACTATGTGTCGGATAAAGCCCAAAAATTTATGTTTGAAGAGTTTTTTTATATCACCAACCATTGACCAAAGGGGTGGGAAAAAGTGGGTTTTTCGGGAAACATTAATCATATCTCTCTTAATAGGCACAATATCAAAACCGTACGAAATGGACAATATTCCCCTAATAATTACCTAAAACTTTTGTCTGAAAGAATTTTTGATATGACCCACCATTATGCCAAGGGATGAGAAAAATTATTTCGGAATTATAAGAAAATGCCAAGAGCTATCAGAGGTTTCCATGGCAACACTACTAAATTGATGAGGGATGAGCCATCAGACGTTGCCATGACACCGCACTTGCACGAGATCAGATTCAGTATTTTCATCTAAGTGGGAAGCTGCTTCGGTGACGTAACTGGTAGCATGCAGAATGTCTATGCCCAAGGTCGCGGTTTCAAAGCCGGCCGAAGTCGTCGGATTTTCTAAGAGAGCTAAAATCCCTCAGTATGCTTTCCTTTGGAGGGGAAGTTCCAACGTTCGTTGCGAGTTGCTGGTTGGGGCGGCATCTAGTAGCCAAGTTCACAGCTAGGTGTCGTCGACGGTAGTACCTGGTAGCAACATTAGGATCTACTGCTTGAAATTGACCGTCTGCAGTCCTTACCTGAATTAAGACTACTACAGCCATTACAATTCACACCGTTTATCAGGCAGATTCTACACTCACCCAAAGTACCACGGGGTTAGATGACCGCGTTGTCGCAGCCCCTAAACTGAGGAACCAACCAGAGGTAGATTTCATTAGAAAGCTAACTATTGCAATGGGTACCATGTTTTGACTTCTGGAAAATTTCGACATATCTTCGCGTTTCACATCCCCCAGACCCCAAAACCACCGTCAGTTCAAAAGTTTATATATAATTTATGTATGTATATGTGTAGACTATATATATATATATATATATATATGCATATCAGTTTCTTGTGGACACGATAACTGCCGTAATTTTGCACCAATCACTTTGAATATTTTACAGAATATGTATACCTATAAAATCTCGGTCGAGTTCGTTACTGGGCTAAATCGGTCGAAGGGGGTGAAAATGGGGGGCTTTTATCGAAAAAGTGAAATATTGCTATAACTCTCTTAATATGTGAAATATCGAATCCGTTCAACGTTCATACTATGTGTCGGATAAAGCCCAAAAATTTATGTTTGAAGAGTTTTTTTATAGCACCAACCATTGACCAAAGGGGTGGAAAAAGTGGGTTTTTCGGGAAACATTAATCATATCTCTCTTAATAGGCACAATATCAAAACCGTACAAAATGGACAATATTCCCCTAATAATTACCTAAAATTTTGTCTGAAACAATTTTTGATATGACCCACCATTATGCCAAGGGATGAGAAAAATGATTTCGGAATTATAAGAAAATGCCAAGAGCTATCAGTGGTTGCCATGGCAACACTACTAAATTGATGAGGGATGAGCCATCAGACGTTGCCAAGATAACGCACTTGCACGAGATGAAGAAAATCCACTGCCTGCTTCCAGTCTCCGACCGGGTCTGGAATGGAATGAATGAAGCCCCTATCTAGCGGCGAGGATATGAACTGTGCCGGCTGCCGAGGCCTGACGCACTCCTCTGGGGCAATGATTAAATGAATGACAGATGAAATGAAATGATAAGGGAGAGTGTTGCTGGAATGAAATTGTGACAGGGAAAACCGGAGTACCCGGAGAAAAACCTGTCTGCCTCCGTTTTGTCCAGCACAGATCTCACATGGAGTGACCGGGATTTGAACCACGGACCCAGCGGTGAGAGGCCAGCGAGCTGCCGCCTAAGCCACGGAGGCTTCACTTCCACGAGATCATATTCAGAATTCCATCTGACTAAGTGTGAAGCGGCTTCGGCGACGTAACTGGTAGCAAGCATGCTGAATGTCTATGCCCAAGGTCGCGAGTTCAAAGCCGGCCGAAGTCGTCGGATTTTCTAAGAGCGCTAAAAATCCCTCAGTATGCTTTCCTTTGGAGGGGAAGTTCCAACGTTCGTTGCGAGTTGCTGGCTGCGATGGCATCTAGTAGCCAAGTTCACAGGTAGGTGTCGTTGACATTAGTACCTGGTAGCAACATTAGGAACTACTGCTTGAAATTGACCGTCTGCAGTCCTTACCTGAATTACAGACTAATACAGCCATCCCTAAGTACACGGGGTTACATGACAGCGTTGTCGCAGCCCCTAAACTGAGGAACCAACCAAAATCTCTGCAGGAGATATAATTTTGCGTGAAGAAGTAACAGACCGTTACATAGTTACACATCAGTGTCGAAACCTTGCATATGGACAGTGTGACCACAAGTATAAAAATGGACCCCAAATGACAAGAAGGTTACCGTACCCATAAGACAATAAAATGTTTAAAATAAGCATAAAATGACGAAAAACAAAGTTAATTAAGCTCCAATTATAAAATACCTTCTCGCAATAAATGAGGTCTGATCCTTCTAAGAAAACCTGCATATACTGCCTATTTTCGCCTATCCCCAAGTTTGTCCGGTGAAATCTACCTCCGCCTTCCGGCGTGCCGAGAGGACTTTTTTTATTCAAGTAAGGATTGCAACTTTGAATTTTTCAAATAGTTTCTACTTCTGCCGCCAAACGTCACCGTCAACGACCACTAGGCCTAGTTCAGAACTTAGCTACTAGACGCCACCGCAGTCGGCTCTTGGCAACGAACGTAGAAACCTAAGAGCGTTGTTTACATTCCTAACCTAACAGGTGTAATTAGTGGAAGGTTCTTTAACATGCCATAAATCTATGACATGGGACCGCCGGCTTTACTTCCCCTCCGAATGAAGGCATACTGAGGTATTTTAGCCTACTTTTCACATTTTGCAAAAATGAGGAAAAAGTAGACTTATGAGATCGGGCAAATGTGTGTCTGTCTGTCTGTCTGTCTGGCTGTGTGTGTCCCCCCCACCTATCAACTCCTAAACGGCTGCAGCAATCGAAACAAAATTTGGTAGGAGTAAAGATCTATACCTGAATATCTCACGCCCATATTTGAAAATGATGTCAGTGCTACCAACTGCTGGAAAATCGCAATTGAAATTTGAGCTCCATGTTGGATATCTTGGAAGGTATGAATAGGAGCTATTTCAAAACTGGCACACGTATAGATAATAATATTGCAGTTTATTTTCCAGGAGGCCATACATCGCAGTGTTGCCAAAATGAATATACGCCTTCTGATAGGTCCAAATTTTAAATGCATATAACTTCTACACTATCAATTGGATTTCAACCAAATTTCGTATGTGCTATGTGTACATAAACAGACATGACTGAACGTATTATTAAGATCCACCAGGGCTGCCAACTGTTAATAAATGATCTCAATTTATTTTATCCAAATACCAATATATCAGAAAGTATGCCAGCCGACAGCTTTAAACTATGCACACGTATAGTACCTGAAGTACCTGACATTCTATATTAATTTGGAGAAACTTATATACGTCAGTGCTACCAACATGATTCTAAGCCTGCTGAGAGGTCCAAATTTAAATACATGTAACTTCTATACTATCATTAGGATTTCAACCAAATTTTGTGTGTGCTATGTGTACCATAACAGATATGTATATGCCGATTCTTAAGAGTAACCAGGGCTGCCAACTGTTAGTAAATACTGTCTCTATTTTTGCTACCCTAATATCAATATATCAGAAAGTATGAAAGCCAATAGCTCTAAACTTTGCACACGTATAGTACCTGGCATTCTAGATTAATTTGGAGTAACTAATATACTGCCAACATGATTCTAAGCCTGCTGATAGATCCAATTTTAAAATGCATGTAACTTCTATACTAACTAATGGATTTTATTCAAAATTGACACAACAATAGATCATATTATTTCAGATTATTTCTGACCAATACATGTATGTCATTGTTGCCAACATGATTTTACGCGCGCTGTTAGATCCAATGTTTAACTGCATGTAACGTCCGTGCTATCCATTGGACTTCAACCAAATTTTGTATTCTGTACCTTAAGAGATGGAACTAAGAATATATTCAGTCACCAGGGCTGCCAACTGTAGTTCTCTATTAGGCTTCAGTATGCCAGGTATACAGTATTTCGAACTATTTATAAATTTCGATATTACCAACTTAATTTCGTCATTATTATCGATAGATCCATATAGATTAATCATTGGCATAGATCTTAAATTTTAAGAAAAGTAGGCTCTTTAGTTCGTTACGGAACTTCTTGTTGTTTATACACATTGTAATGCACCGACATCTAACTTCGTTCAATTGGTTACATAACCTCAAGATGGCGGCTGTGCGAAATATTTCACCAGCATTCTATACCTCTGAAACTATTACCGGTATTACCCTGAAATTTTGTACGGAGATAAAGGGCAACACTGGAAGTTTATCTAAGAGACTTTCAAAACCCGGTTTACTACAAAACAAACATAGCGGCCATGCGAAGTTGAAAGTTTTAAATAGACTTTTCTCGCGATTTAATGATCCAAACGCAATGAAAATTGGTACAGCAAATGTTTATACACATTGTAATGCCCCGGTATCTAATTTAATTCAATTGTTTACATAACCTCAAGATGGTGTCTGTGCGAAATTTAAAATTAAGTTTTTATTTCTTGTGTCGTAATCATGCGATCGAAATGAAAGTTTGAATAATGAACCTACGCAATAACTTTCATTTAATGGTACATGACTCTATGGCCTATACATATAACAATCCAACATGGCGACCATCGGAAATATCTAGACGGTTCTCAATTTCCACGAATCTATTACAGCAATCAAACATATTTTTTAAGTTCACCTATAGGACTTTCAATATCCTGGCAATCACAAATCCAACTAGGCGGCGACGCGAAGTATAAAAATTCACATGGACGTTTCTAGCAATATAACAATCCGAGTGCAGTGAAACTTGGTACAGTAAATCCTTATACAATTGGTAATCCACTGGCATCTAATTTATTTCAATTGTTTCCTTAACCACAAGGTGCCAGCTGTGCGAAATTTTAAAATCACGTTGTTTTTTTGTGTCCTAATCATGCGATTGAATTTTGAATACTACACGTACACAACAATCTTCATGTTACAGTACATAAATCTAAGACCTACATATATAAAAATCCACCAAGGCGACTATACGAAGTATTTAGTCGGTTCTCAATATCTACGAATCTATTACAGCAATAAAACTGAAATTTTGTTCGTTGATAGAGGCAATTAACATAAGTAGGATATATGAAAATAGGCTTTAGTTCTTCGCGGAACTACTTGTTAGACATGGCATCAGTCCCATAGAATTTCAAGTCAATTTTCACTCGCTTTCATTGTCTCATCCTTAGGAATTCCTGTGATTGTCTTGTAAAAGGCATATACAGTATACAGTGTGGTCCACCCGCCCCTTATTATTTAGTTTTATGAAACCCAACTAACATCTCAATTCTCCCGACGGTCGATATTGCTCTGCGTTCTGACTGTGTGACAGCAATGTAATTGGGTCATGGGTCTAGCAAAGAAAAACCGACCTTAAACTTTTCCCCGCCAAATACTATGGCCCATTCTACTAACATATGGCTTATTGCTCCTTGAAATAACACACATACACGTAATACGATCGAATTAATAGCTTACGCCACGTGATCTGTAATAGTAAAAGGTTAAATCAACACCATAAACCGTGATTGAAGACTTTGAGATGGACTTAAACGTTAGAGGTGGGACGGCTACAGTAACTACAGCAAGTTTAGCGTCTGGTATCTACCATATGTTGGTGGCTGAGAGGTTTAAAGCCTGACCGTCCGTGGTGGGTGCGAGCGAGTAGAATGCTGCTTCGAATCCAGTAGTAGGCATACTTTTTTGAACTAAAGCCCACATTCTATTTTAGTCGGGATGTAACTACATTGCCACATTTATTGCCTTACGACTCATTTTTGTGAAGAGTAAGTTGAATTTTGATGATTTATAAAGAAAATACGATCGAATTGGTACGATATGCCTCGTGACCTGTAATGGCAGAAAATTAAAAAACTGGCATGAATATTAACATAACATATCGAAGTGTTGCTCCGGAGGTCCGGGTTTGATTCCCAGCTCTGCCAAGAAATGTAATACTTGTCAGAGGAATGAAATTGGGTACACGTAGCCTCGTGAAGCAAATATGAGAAGAAGTGGGTTTGATTCCCCCCTTAGCCACCCTGGAAATGGTTTTCCGTGATTTCTCACTTCTACTCCGGCCAAATTCCGGGACGGATTCTATCTTAAGGCCACGGCCGCCTCCTTCCCAATCCTTAATTGCAAATACACACATCATTACAAGCCCGCAATAACTCAGGTTATCAGACAAATTCTACACACACACCCAAGTAAACGGGGCTATGTGACCACGATGTTATAGCCCCTCAAATGAAACAAAACAACAACATATCGAAGGATATTCTGATCGCCAGTGTTTGCATTGAAGTATACGTATTCCTTAGAAATTCCCATGGTATTATTAGCATACTTTCGATTTTTGCAAAAAATGAAAGTAGACTTATTAGATCTACACAGGGCCAAAAATTGTGTGTGTGTGACTGTGTTTCTGTGTGTGTGTGTGTGTGTGTGAGTGTGTGTACTCTGAATGTCTGCACCTCTATCAGTTCGAACACGGTGAAACTGAATTGAACGAAATTTGGTACAGAGGTAGCACTAGAGTAGAACACCTCAGTGTCATGTTTTATAACGCCACCATCTTGACGGAAACGTAATGGTGGCCACCCAAATGTTCAAAGCTTAAATCACATTACGACTAACTTAATCATCCGATCTCTACCAAATTTTTCAACAACATATACTTGTATGGCCAGCGTCGTTTGACTGAACTACAAGGTCATCAACCCATTAGTTTGCAGATGACGGCCATGCATGTGTGCAAATCGATTCCCCCTATCAATTCAAACACGGTGAAACTGAATTGAACGAAATTTGGTACAGAGGTAGCACTAGCAAAGGGCACCTCAGTGTCATGCTTTATATCGCCGCCTTTTTTACGGAAACGGAATGGCGGCCACCCAAATGTTAAAAGCTTAAATCAAATTACGACCAACCTAATCATTTGATCTCTACCAAATTTTTCAACAACAAACCTTTATGTGGGAAGCATCTTTTGACTAATCTACAAGGTCATCAGCCCAGTTTGCAGATAGCGGCCATGTATGTGTGCAAATCGATTCCCCACATCAATTCAAACACGGTGAAACCGAATTGAATGGAATGTTTTACAGAGGTAGCACTTGCAAAGGGCACATTATATTCATGTATAATATCAGCATAGCACGTTGTATTTCAACAAGCTACTACAACCAACATTCAATTATACTCCTTGAAAAGGACAAAGAGTTATAACAATACGCATGCATTTAGGAGAAAGTAGGCAATACGTTCTTTACCGAACATCTTGTTTTGTTATTAAATTTTAACAAAAAGTCATAGCATATCTTTAGGCCCGTATCACACGACATTCGCTGGCAAGGAAGCTGCTGTGATCGCTGGTACAAAATCCTGTATGATTCTGTTCTCTTCGTCAGTACACTTGCTTGTATGCCGAAGTGGATCACAAGCTAGCATTTTGGACGCTACGTTGTATGAAATAAATCCGAAGGGCTGTCGTTTGAGGGCATTATTTGCTGTTCTGTCGCCTTATTAACGTAAAGCGGTCTCGAAACTTGCTTTAAGTAAATTAGAAAACATGCCAGGTACTGAATGGATGCATTCCAATCAATATTTAAGATCTACCTGTAATAATTGATTAATTTACCATACGGGTTAATAAGAAGCGCAATAAAAACTTCCAGAGTGTGTTGGAAATGTGTGCGAGTGTTATTGCGTCCGCTCGCGCTTTCGAAAATTCCGAGTTCAAGACTATCCAACGGCAGATTTTTAAAATTCTTTTTAACTATTTTATTATACCCTCCATACCTCGTACAGCAAGATTTCAACTTGTTTTTGTTCACATTATCTACGAAGACGATAGGGAAAGTTATTTTCTTGTCTCATTTAAATGGCTATTTTCCCTAAATACTGTTCAAAACCATGGACGGATACTATTCCTTATAATTATTATTTTTAAGTCGATTTTACCCTGCAGGTTAGGTTTTCCCACGGACTCAGTGAGGGATCCCATCATTACCGCCTCTACGGGCAGAGTCCAGGAGCTTGACACATCTCGTATGGGGGATACAACTGGGGAGGTGGGATCAGCACCTCGTCCAGGCTGCCTGCAAAGCGAACAGGGTCCTCTTGAGGGATGGGAAGGGAGGGGCAGATCGGGAGGGATAGGCAAGGAAGAGGGAAGGAGGCAGCCGTGGCCGTACGGTAGGTAACATCCCGGTATTTGCCCGAAGGCGAAGTGGGAGACCACGGAAAAACACTTTGAGGATGGCTAAGGTGGGAATCGAACCCCCTCTACTCATTTGGACCACCCGAGGATGAGTAGACCCCGTCCCAGTCCTCATACCACTTTTCAAATTTCGTGGCAGAGCCGGGAATCGAACCCAGGACGTCCGGGCTGGCAGCTAATCACGCTGACCACTACGCAACGGAGGCGAATCTATTCGTGATAATTAGAATTTTAATAGTTCAATATTTATAATAATATGACACGTTCTGTAATTACTGCCTTGCTGCGAGGCTCAGCGGTAACGTTCTCGCTTGCTGTGCCCAAGGTTGCAGGTTCGTATCCTGGCGCAGTCAGCTGGCATTCGAGGGTGCGCAAATGTCAGGGAGCCGTGTCAGTAGATTTACTGGCACGTTGAAGATCCCCTTCGGAGCAAACTTCCGGCACCCCGGCGTATCTAAAAGCCAGAGCAGTTAAAAGGGACGTAAACCCAATAATGTTATAATTATCTGTATTTACTGCATGTTTGGGGCAGATGACCTCGTAGTTCCTCCCCTTAAAACCTCACTAACTAACTATTATTGTAAGTGTATAGCAAGCGCTTTTCGCATAGACGCCATTGAAAGAAATTATAGTTTCGGTCTGATGTATTTATTCGTGAGCCTACCCACATAACAAATCTATTTGTTATGTGGGTCGTCTGAGTGAGTCGGAGTTTTCCTTTAAACAATGGTGGTCAAAATTTCGAACACTTGCTACGTTGAATATACAGGATACCTTGCTTTCGTTCTACAGATCATTATGTCGTCGTCCAATCTGGCTGCGTACCATCGGATAAGTACGGTGCTTTTGAGGACCAAATAAAAAATCACTCGTTGGAACAGATAGATATGCGTCCATAATGCATCCGCAATAAACGACATTAAGCAAAAAAAAAGTACTAGTTCAAGGTTCTAACCTACTACAATGCGACTTCGTTGACGCCACTCTAGCAATTCTTGATTTAGCCACCATAGCTACCGAGAATCATGGCATATTGCTGGCACTTATTGAATCTATTCGTAGACACTTCCTGTCCAAACGTAAGAGGGTGTTATTCGGAGCTCTGATCGTTTCAATCGTGCATTATATTTGAGGTCATTGAAAGAACACTGCCACTATTGATTTCTACTATATTCGCGAGCATGTACTCAACGGTAAAGTTGTACAATGGACGTAAAGGAGCAGGTAGTAATGTTTTTAGGATGACTGTGATATACGTGTTAGTTGGGTTGCCTTCCTCCAAAAAAAAATAAGGGGCTGGTGGACCACACTATATACCGTATATTATTTATTATTGCTTCCCTATTGAATCTGACGTTCATTTCAATCAAACTTTTCGCTATCATACAGGGTTTTGTTTCTACCTCTCAGAGTTGACCGTACACCATATGCAGTAGACTTTCAATTTTACATGAGATCGAGGATGACCTAGTATTGTTCGTCTGCGATTGAGACACTGCAGCAACAGAATTACTGCCTTTACCACTGAGCTCAACGTTTCCCCGGAGTTACTTGTACGGGTGATGTAGGCAGCCAAAACGACATTCGTGTGGAGATGCTGCCTACCGCAGGATTGAGTAAGGCGCGGTGAGACTTCTGCTACTGAAGCTCAATTGCTCTGAATTAAGTGACAACTCATAAAATACGAATACGTAAATGTATATCTACTACGGTCATATTTTCTTCTTTTTTTAGTGCACATGTAACAAGTACTGTGTTGGTCATTATTTATTATTTATTATTTATTATTTATTATTTATTATTTATTATTTATTATTTATTATTTATTATTTATTATTTATTATTTATTATCTATTATCTATTATCTATTATCTATTATCTATTATCTATTATATATTATCTATTATCTATTATCTATTATTCATTATTTATTATTTATTATTTATTATTTATTATTTATTATTTATTATTTATTATTTATTATTTATTATCTATTATCTATTATCTATTATCTATTATCTATTATCTATTATCTATTATCTATTATCTATTATCTATTATCTATTATTTATTATTTATTATTTATTATTTATTATTTATTATTTATTATTTATTATTTATTATTACCAGCTTTGGTGTTCAGTCCACATTTTGGATTATTTGATGCCACTTTCTCGATTAGTCCCATCTTTTGGATCGAAGTTGATGATTGTGATATCGCTGGTTTGGTGCTTAACTTAATTGGAAGAGGATTTGAGACAATTCAATTGTACCTATCCTAACTAATAATCCGTATTGGCAGACTGTCAACCGTGCAATGAGAAATTAAGACTTGGAATATGACAACGCGGCTCTGAACATATTTGACTTTCCTACTCGTAAAACATGACAAAGCCTCGTGAAGCTACCTAGCTTGTTAAAGACTTCGAAGTTGATTTCACTTAGATGAATTGCATGTCAACGATACCTCAAGTGAAAATTAAATATCCAGGCAGATTAAAGGAATCAAACACGGACCTCCTAGTTGGTGTGTGTCTGACCCCTATTGATTAACTCTTTATTTCTAATCACACCTGTATCTTATGTTCGTCAAATTGGTTTTAAACCCTTTAGTGGGTCTTAAATTTTAACTGTCTTACGCGATTTACGGATAGGAGTTGAGTCTTTTGTCCAAAAGGTTCTGCATTTGATCTCTGCTCTGTCAAGATATGTAATTGAAATCTGAGTCCTTCTCAATGGACATGATCTCAGTACTACAAGCATACCGTGATGAAACTCAGGATAGGGAGAGCTGCAAAAAATGTGCATTATTGAACTGGAATCGTGTCGACTCTAATTGATATTCAAGGTCCCTTTAGAACACAAAATGCGAGTGCTGGTAAAGACACTCGTGCATCCTACTTGCCTGGTGCAAGTCCTGAAATGGACATCACTTGAGGGAGAAAACGAAATTAATTTTCTTGGCAGAGCTAGGAATCGAACCTGGGCCTTCGGTGTGGTAGCGAACCACACTAATCACTGCACTAGTGCCAGTGAAAGCACGACGCATGAAGAGCATCATAAATGAACATGTGGGATATACACACTTTTATTTCAACAACCACAAGATAATTAGTAAAATACATTGATATCCTTACAAGATATAAATGAAAATATACAGGGTGTCCCACCTAACTCTGCGACCTCAAATATTATCGAAATGAAACAAGATATGAAAAATCTAGTTGCGCAGGAATGTAGCCACGTCAGGGGGTCACACAATGGGAGGATATGCACAATCCAGGAAATTATAACAATATCACTTTCAACGCAAAGTTACCTTTTTTAAAATGGAACATACATGTTTTTTCTAGCAAAATCGAAAGTAAACATACAATTATTGAAAACAGAATTGGTTTCACTTCTCTAAACCTCGTACCTTCTGAAATAACTAACGTTGTAGAGGATGGCAATGGAGACAATGTTTGTCAAGTTTAACACAAGAGTAGAACTGTACACATAGTACAAAAGGTGCAATTACAGATTTCCTAAACAAACTTGTGTCCTATAGCTTAAAGAAACGCCATGTTTTTAAATTACATCCACCACGGAAAAGGCATTCACAAGTAAGCAGTAACATCTTAACTGATGAAACTGTGTCACTTCAGCAGATGTTCAATCTGACCACCGTTTGCATCAATGCACTTCTGTAGACGGTGAACAAGAGAGCGTTGTACTGATCCCAGTGTCTCCACAAATATTTCCGCACACGCCGCAGTAATACGCTGTTGGATATTCGTCATTGTAGTTGGGACTTCCTGATAGACTCGATCTTTCAATGCGCCCCAGAGAAAGTAGTCTAATGGCGTCAAATCGGGGGACCGTGCTGGCCATCTCACAGGACCACCACGTCCTATCCACCAATTTGGAAACTTCGCATCCATTACATCTCTGGCAACACGTGCGAAATGTGCGGGGCACCCATCATGCTGGAACCATATTGGTACCCGAGTTTCCATTCCCACGTCCTCCAAGAGAAGGGGTAACGTGTCTTGAAGAAATGATGCATATCGCTGTCCACTTAGTGTTCCCTGATAAAAACTAGGGACCTACAATACGGTTGCTAATGATACCGCACCAAACAGTGTCTCTTTTACCGTCCTCTACAACTTAAGTTATTTCAGAAAGTATGAGGTTTAGAGAATTGAAACGAATTCTGTTATCAATAATTGTATGTTTACATATGATTTTGCTAGAAAAAAACCTGTATGTTCCATTTAAAAAAAGGTAACTTTGCGTTGAAAATGATATTGTTATAATTTCCTGGGTTGTGCATATCCTCCCATTGTGTGACCCCCTGACGTGGCTACATTCCTGTGCAAGTAGATTTTTCATATCTTGTTTCATTTCGATAATATTTGAGGTCGCAGAGTTAGGTGGGACACCCTGTATAAACAGTATTTGACAATATGGAAGTTTTAAAATGTAAACATCTAATGTTGCAGTCATCATAAAGCTCAAAAGGAAACGTTGTCAATGTTTTATGTCGTAGTTCTTCAGGTAAGAAAGGAGGTTGTCTGAAGCTTAATGCGTTCAATACGTTAATTATTTCTGAGGTTTAGTCATAGCCTATTATTGTTGTTGTTAATCAGTAATTTATACATGTGACACAATGACATCGTATCTAATATTCTTTATTGAACTTTTAGCTGAAGAAGACTTCATTGTCAAGCCAAAACATGTATAACAATTGAATAGATCTTCAACAATTGATAAGTTATTTCGTAATTTGTATTGATGGGCGTGGTTTTATTGAGAATTATTAAATATGTAGTTTCTGGAAAAGGACATTACAATTTCCAGACGAGTGCAATATAACTTTGTGAAAAATTAGTTTAATTTAATACTACGAAGTAACAATTGATTTTAAATGTTCATGCTGTAAATTGAAGTTTTATTCAATACCGATGTTTTATTTACGACTTAGCCTATAATCTTATAATCTTGCTTAGGTCTCACCTTCAAGGTAAAGGAGCGAATATTTTATAGCTCTTTCAGTATAGACGTATCAATAGTATGAATTGTGAAAGTACTCAATCCTGTCACTTGAATATGATGCCTTAGGCCACGGCGCGACTACATTGCAACTTTCTTGATACGCGACTGTTTAGCAACATTGATTGCTAACAAGTTGCTCTTGCTCGCAGACGGAGCAACTGATTTCAGCACAATGCAACCTGTCCGTTGAAATAACCCGCGGCGAGGTGTTTTGTTGGCATTCCAATTCAAGTTTACATTATGTCTACCCGTAGCGATGAGGAGGACGCTATTGTTGATAAACAATGTTGAAAGCGGCGAATAGGGGACCACATGTTAGGAATCATCCATGGATCGAAACATATACTCAGTGCAGGTTATTTTGTAACTGCTAATCAACAACAATAATCACACTTCCAATTCATTAGGCCTCTCGTCCATTGGGAGCGGGAAGCTCCGAAAAGGTGTGAAATCGAATTCGTCCGAAGTCGCACGAAAACGCGCGGACGTTCCGAAGACGTGGCTTGGTGGAGGACCGCGTCCACAGAGCCCGTATCGATCGTCAGGTTTTGTCCGAACAGCTGCGAAGTGCGAACCGATCCCGTTCTGTTGGGATTTTAGTTGCGAACAAGTGTGAAGAGCGCAGTGCAAAATGGATTGTGAAATGTTAATTTTGCTTGTTCAGGAAAAGAAATATCTAAAATTAATGAATTTCTTGAGCCTAGAAGAAATGTTGCCAAGAATGTAGCAAAATGTGTCCTTTCTCATTCGAAAATAGGAAAAGTGATCGTCTTAGTCGGCTTGAAGATCATGCCACAAATGAGAAAATTCACCGATCTCCTTTGTTCTTGCGTAAATGTGATTCACTCATATTTCTCGTCTTCGTCGATATTGCCTGTGCGTGATACGTCGAATCAAAGGTGATAATTCCAAAGTGACAAATTCTTCATCAGAGTCATATGGAAAACCGTTCCGGAGAGCCATCTCGTCTATGAATCCGGACGAATACTGAGACAATGGACGATAGGCATTCGCGGGATTTCGTACGAACGGTGTACGCCCGAATTCGTTGCTTCGCATTTCGTAGCTTTCCGCTCCCAATGGACGAGAGGCCTATTTTACGCTTAACTTCGCTATCGCATTGTCCGGAACATTCTGTAACGAATAACCAGGTACAATTTATTACACTTAAATATAGAATGTAAATCAGTCACAAATTTTAATTCAAAATCATTTGACTATATTTTATTACCCTACTTAGTGATGATTTCTCCCCTATGAGCATACAACTTTTCCCCTAAGATGTTGCGTCTGGGAATTTTCAAAATTGGAGTTTACTGAGCTGGATCCTTTTTATTTTTTTCATTTTCTTTGGAATGTGCCATCTAAATCTGGTGATCTCAATCCATTGTCCGTGAATCTTTGAATAGTTCAAGATTGGAGCATCAGTAACAAGATACTTCAAATTCCTTTGCTCTAAGTTCACACAAAACTCGAATGAAATAATCAAAACGAAACGGGTGTCATTCTGCATTAGCAACGAAATTTTTGTGGAAATTATTTAAAAAAATATTTTAGTCATTTTTTTTTTAAGAAAATGTAATAAGATTGTTAATTAAACGTTTGAAATAATTTTACCACCTTGCAAACAATTTTACAGCATTTAAAATCAGCAATTCTTCAAGGTTTGTGCCGTCTCTTGTGTGGGGTTTCGCCTTGGACACCAAGCTGGCTCATCAGCGGGCTCTTGGTGTCCCCGCCCGGACCCCGGATCCCGGAATTAATTCATAAAAAAAATAAAAATGAAATGGTTAAAAATTGTAGTTTATACACATCAGACGCTAAGGCATGTGCTTTGTCCTACCACTGCGCATCAGCCCGGCGGTGGTACTTTCATTTCATTTCCTTTTCCTTCCTCTCCGTTTCTTTCGTTTCATTTCTTTTCCATTTTCTTCCTCTACGTTACTTTCCTTACTTTTTTCCTTTTCCTTTCTTTTTTCTTTTCGTTTCTTTTACATTACTTTCCCAACCTTTTCCATCCCTTCCGTTCCTTACCTATTCTTATTCATTTCCTTTTTCTACCTTTTACATTACTTTCCCTGCCTTTTCCATCCCTTCCGTTCCTTACCTATTCTTATTCATTTCCTTTTTCTACCTTTTACATTACTTTCCCTGCCTTTTCCATCCCTTCCGTTCCTTACCTATTCTTATTCATTTCCTTTTTCTATCTTTTTTCTTTCTTTTCCATTTCCTTCTCTTCCGTCCCTGTTCTATTTCTTTTCATTCTATTTCATTCTTTCCTTTCTTTTCCCTTTCCTTCCATCGTTTCCTTACTTATTTTTTCTCGTTTCTTGCTTTTTTCTTCTCATTCCCCTTTACTTTACTTTTTATGTGGGCAGATGACCTCGTAGTTCCGCCACTTAAAACAAGAATAACTAACTATCTAACTTTCTCTTTACTTATTTCCTTTCCTTTCCTTTCATTCCTCCATCTAGTCCAAAACTAGGAAGTGAGTCCCAATTTATTTGGAGGGCAAGATGGTATAAGCGGCTATATGCGCCTACTCATGGAGGGGAATCAAGTTCGAGTCTCAACTGCTGTCTCACATTCAAGTCCCACTCAACAGTAATGTTATGAATGCTCCAGGGACACCTACTCTATAATGGTATGTCTATGCTCTGCTGGTTAATTATCACTTGGTCATGTAATCTCTATGCGATCAAAAGGTGATGAGAGAGCGAGGATGAAATGCGGCTCACGTAGACTGTCCTCTCACCGCCCGCGTCCATGCCCACAGCTGTCGATAGCAGTGGGGACTCGTAACGTCACAATGCCAGGATGTCTTGCCCCCATTGTATCCCAGCCTCGTCAGCAGGGAGCAACTGGCCACGAAGAAGAAAAAGGAAGCTTCTAGTTTAACGTGACCGTTAATCTCGAGATCATGAGCCACGGGACCTCCTTTTTACGTGGAATCCGAACCACAGGGCATGGCATTTCAATTCGAAAATCTCACATGCCTTGACCAGGAATCGAACCCGGACCGCCTTGGTGAGAGGCATACAGCTAGACCGCTGAGCCACCACGCCCCCCCCCCCCCTCCCACAAAGAAGACAAAGTTTCAGAGCAACAGACTCATCCAATAAAGAATCAACGTGAAGCGTAGAGGAAACGTTGTTGTATCGTGACACCATACTGATAACATAATAGTACATTATGCAACGAGCCTATAATGGCTATAATTAAGACACGAGTATGTTTATAAAACGAGCGTAAGCGAGTTTTATAATTTCCATACGAGTGTCTTAATTACCATCATAGGCGAGTTGCATACGACTGTTTATGTTCGACAATAATTATAACTTTATTATATGTTTTAACATAAATATTCATAAATATATGTTGAGATTGTCACTAGAATTTTGTGATCGGGTGCTGCGCAGAGTAGGATATCTCTGATTTCCAAGCTCTCTGACCGACCGACGCATGCGCTCTGTGTGCTTCAATGGCATATGTGCAGATTGAGCACCAGTATTCAGTAAAAATGTCACCGAATGCATTTGAAAACAACGCTTTGTGTAAAAATTGGGGATATTAAGGTACAGTGCTATTTCTTGTCTCATATTCACCAGTTTATTTACGCGAACATATGGACGGTGCACTTTCGGTAATTTATATAGACATGTTGGATTTTGAGCGCATGCGCGAAGGTATCCTTATCTAATTGTTCAAATAACTGTTTCTTGAGCTGTGATTGGTGGGAGAAACTGTTTCATAATGAAAAATAGTGTTACAATGACCATCATTATGATACAGTTTTCAGACATATAATAGTCAGGGTCGAACATAAAACACATTCTGGATAGTTTTATGTGACTTAATAATATTATAATTCATATTTTCAGTCGGTCAATATGTATTTATGCCCAATGCCATCTGATTTATTTAAATGTGATTACCGTAATTAGTATTAATTACAGAGATTACAATGAGTGGGGCTGATTAAAGGGTGACATGTTTCGTTTGACAAAGTTCACATCATCAGGTCAAGCTAATCAAATCAGTCACATTTATATAAGTATACAACACAACAACTAGCACCACCAATCATTAAAAAATCCCATAACCCCCCACCCCCCCTCATAATATATTTGCAGGAACAGTAACGCAAGGGCTTCCACCACACAAGAAAGAACAGCTTGCAAAGGCAGAATTAAATCTGGTAAGTAAACAAGTTAACACAGTGTTCATAGACCAATATTGCTCTGTAATTTTTTTTGGAGGTTTGTCGCTATAGGATATCAGACCGGCCACGATGGCCGAGATCGCTAACGCGCTAACTCGTGTTTCGCTGGCGTGGGATCGAGTTCCACCTCGGCCGGCCTACAATGGCTTTCGTGGTTTTCCATATTCACCACTAGGCAAATGCCGGGACAGTTCCTCTCAATAGATCCCTAAGCCGTCCTGAAAACGAAACAAGTAGTTCCCTGAAGAACTATACAGCCTATTTTCATATATCCTACTTATGTTAATTGCCTTGATCAACATACAAAACTTCAGTTTGATTGCTGTAATACATTCGTAGATATTGAGAACCGTCTAAATATTTCGGATGGTCACCATATTGGATTTTTATATATGTACAGTATGTCTTAGAGTTATGTACTGTTACATGACGATTATTGTGTAGATGTAGTATTCAAACATCAATCGCATGATTAGGACATAACGAATGAAAATCAGATTTTAAAATTTCGCTCAGCTGTCATTTGTGGTTATGAAAAAAATTGAAGTAAATTAGATGCCAGTGGATTAAAATTTGTATAGGAATTACCATACCAAGTTTTACTGCGTTCGGATGGTTAAATCACGAGAAACATACATTTAAATATTTATATTTCGCGTCGCCGCCATGTTGGATTTGTGCTCACCAGGTTATTGATATCCTTTAATAATTTTATCAATGCAGGCAATGGCCATTTGTTAGCCTATTTTTGTTTTATGAAACAAATGGGCTTATGAGATCACTTTTATCCGTGTGTGTGTATGAGTGTGTGGGTGTGTGTGTTTGTGTGTGTGTCCTAATAACTTCTAAACGGCTGGAGCGAATTTAATGAAACTCGGTAAGGTCATAGGAATATCTTGGCCGACTCCGACTGTGCCCTTCAAGATGGCGACTGTGCGAAATTTTAAAATTAAGTTTTCATTTCTTGTGTCCTTATAATGCGTCCAAAGTCAACGTTTGAATAATAAACCTACGCAGTAATCCTCATCTAATAGTACATAACTATATGGCCTATATATATATCAAAATCCAACATGGCAACCATCCGAATTATTTGGACGGTTCCAATATCTATTAATCTATGACAGCAATCAAACTGTAATTTTGTATGTTAATAGAAGCTATAAACATAAGTTAACTTATGGGACTGTGGAGAATTGGGACATTGCCACTCTTGAGAGTTGTAATGTATGGATTTACGATTTACTATTGTCATTTGTTTATATTGTTATTACTTCACTTGTCACATCTTGGTTGGACTAAATAATGGGTAGGAGTTCATATTAGACCATCCTTTGTATAACAATTTTTAAAAACTGAAATTACCTGATTTAATAGTCGGGAGGATATCAGGAGAGGATTGAGAATTAGATGTTCAGTGCTCCGCTGTCATAGACCCACCATCCCGCCCAAATAGCAACACGACTTATATAGTTGAAATCGAAGTTCTGACCTCCATCTTTCTCACTGAGTCAGTAATGCCAACCACACGCGTTTGGTACTATTTCGCACGTGATTTATGAAATCACTATACTCAGTGGAAAATGAACTCAATTACAGTGTTTATTTATGTATTTATAATGTTTTACATACAAAAAGAGACCTAACCTGGGGATTACGCCCCAGACCCCCTTGCTTGTGGTACTAGCATTAATTTTCGACCAAGCAGTACCTAACCTAGTAGCGGACATAAATTCTATCTTATTAATGTTTTACATACAAAAACAAACATAACCTGGGGCTTACGCCCCAGACCCCCTTGCCTGTGGTACTAGCAGTAATTTTCCGCAAGACAGTGCCTAACTTAGTAGCGAAGGCGTGTGGTGAATTTATTTAATCAAGTTGGTAACCTAGTAACATGATCGTCTTTCGGGTGTCACATGACTGTCCAAGATGGCGTCCGTAAGTGAAGGAAAATTGCATTATTTCCGTGAAATAACAATTATTGCGGTACAGCAGTGGCTATTGAGTATGAAGAGATTGTGAAACGACTCCCAACAACTCTCCGAAAGGTATGTATATCATAAATGATATATTTTCAATAAGCTAAGGTGTTAAAAGTGATGAAAAGGGAGGATGGTCTAAAGTGAACTATAAATAAATAAAGCTCATATTATCGTGTTCCCGTTACCCATTTCAATTAATCACTACATTTGGTGCCGAAAACACTCGGGATATCGCATGATATCAAGTGATTCTGAGGAATAATCTGGTTAGGCCTATACTACAGGAATTGAAGCCTCTCTTGAGTTTTAACTCTGCAATTGCATTACGGAAACTCAAGACTGTGAGGGAAGATTTGCAATTCGACTATACTGGACGGAAGTTTTCCTACATCGCCACCGGCTACAGATAAGTGACAAAGCTTCACATTTGTAAACTGAATAACTGTTGAATGACCCTAATAACTTCTTGTTTTGTTCAGTATGTGTGTAATATCATTATGTTTCGTTCGTGCATATTGTAGTGTCACCTGGTGCTAAATATAGATATTATAAAATCGGAGAGCAGGCCAGAGATAGCCTAATATAAAACTGACCATAGTAATTAACACTCAATCTAAGCATCGACACAAGCGATCCTAGTAGCACCTGACCGAACGTCATTCGATACTTCATATAACAGATTAAAAGCTCTTTGCCTTGCACATTTCCGTGAACACACGTAGAACATGAGCAATAACGAACAAACAGATGGCATTTTACACAGTCTATGAAGAAAGCGAACCATACAGAGGGCAAATACAACACGCTTTGTTACGGATATTAACAGTTTCACTGATAATACTTCATTCGAAGACTGGGAGCACTACCGAGATAGACTTCAAGAAACTCTGAACAAATTAACATGAGTTACTGTCGGACACTGAATACGACACTGATATTCAGAATGTGAAGAATATATTGACTCAGCGAAACGCGCTATCACAAGGGCATCGAGAACAATTACATGTAAATTGTCAAATTCAGCCGCTAATTTATGTATCCCTGAATCACTGCCAACTACACATACTATTCCAATTCAGGTTTCACACTCAGTTCGACTCCCGCCAATCAAGCTAGAATCCTTCACTAGTGACATCGCAACTTGGCCACGTTTTTGGGAGCAATTCGAGTCATCCGTTGATTAAAGATCCCTTCCTTCCTACCATAAATACACATATTTTTTGCGTGGGTACTTGAAAGCTGAGCCGAAGCGGCTAGTCGATGGAATCGCCGTAATAGCAGATACATACGAGGATACGAAACGGATTCTACAAGCTCGCTATGGGGATAAAACAGAATAATACAGGCGCACTTATACTACCTAGAGGACATCCGACCTATTCAGTTCGCTACTCCTGAAGCACTCAATGACACGTTCATCGATTGCCATCGAAACAAACAAGCTCTTCGTGCGTCGGGAGAAGACGTAAACGGCTACGGGAGAGTTCTTGCTCCAAAAATACTTAGAACGTTTCCCGCTGATATTTGTCGCCGTTAGATAATTCAGACGAAGAGGGAAAATATCTCGGAAGGCGATATTCTCAAGCTCATTGAATTCTTGGGAAAAGAATTGGTGACGCACAAGATTCGTGGATCTACATCTGCTGTGACTCATGTTCCCACAACAGCAGCACTGCACGTTGATTCAAATAAGAAACAATCCAATAGGAAGGTTGCGCCGAAACCATGTTGTGTCTTTTGCGAATCCCGTGGACACTGGGCGCAAGAATGCAAGACAGTTTCTAACTTTAACGATAAACTTACGAAACTGAGGAACACGAACCGCTACTTTCTTTGCCTAAACCGTGGACACTCCGTGAAGAACTGCAACCGAAAGCGTAAGGCATTCTGTTCTTCCTGCAAAGCCTTGCATCACTGATCTGTCTGCAGTAGGAACTTATCTACTAATGCAGCGGCAACCATTACGTCCGTTAACAACATAAATTCTCTTCCATCCGACTTTACTTACCTGCAAACTGCGAGAGTTTGGGTTACGGGTCCCAATGGGCGAACTAAACAGACGCGTTGCATACTGGAAGTCAATCCAGTTTTATCCTTGAGTCTCTAGTTATCGAACTGAAACTCGAGGTTATTGGCCGCCAAGACTTAACTATTGGCGCCTTTGAATCGTCTCCAACCAATCGGAGTGTACGTAACCGTGTTAAGTTTTCCATAAAGAGCATCTGGACAAACTCGGCCACAATTATTACTGCATTTGAGAGTATCCATGCCTTTTCAGCTCATCCGTTCGTTCCTGCTGAAGTTAATATGTTAGCACACATCCAAAATCTACAATTGGCTGACCCAAAGAATGAATCAGAGCAACCTTTGCCCTTCGAAATACTTATTGTAGGAGATAGTTATTGGAAAATCATGAAGGACACGTCACCAGTGCGTATTTCCATCTCCGTGGTACTCATACCAACCATATTTAGATGGGTATTGACTGGAAATCGATCAGGTATCACTTTGAATTAATTACTGGTAAACCATATTCATTCTGAACAGATACACTCACCTTTAGATGAGACAATCAGACAGTTCTGGGATCTGGAAACAGTGGGTATCAGGGAAAGTCAGGACAAATAGTTCAGTTCCAAAAGCTCTGCGATACTTAAGGAATGTCATGATTCTTACCGAATAGAAGACTATCGGCGTGTGGTCCTAGAAAATCAGGTATCATCTTACCCAATAACCGTGCTAATGCGGTAAAACGATTCAACGCATTGCAAAAGAGACTAGAGGCGAATGGACCTTTGAAGGAGACTTATTATTCACAGATGATGGACTATGTTATAAACACCATGTTGAACATGCTCCCTCTGAGACTACTGGTGATACGTTCTACTTGCCTCACCATTTAGTTAAGAAGTGTAAATCTGGTAAAACGAAATGGAGGATTGTGTTTGATGCATATTCTCGTCAAGAAGGTGGTCCGTCCCTTAACTAGGCCCTCAAAATGGGGCCAAATTTACTGCCTGAGATAATTTCTCTTCTCCTCAGATTCCGAAGCTACCTGGTAGCCATCATTGGTGAAGTCTCTCAGGCATTCTTTCAACTTGTACTCGATTCCAAAGAACGAGACTTGACCAGATTCTTCTGGTACGATGTGATTGACAAAGGCGAAGGGGTGTACGAAACAACAGATGAAGTAGTAATATACCGTTTCGCTCACGTTCCCTTCGGTCCATTTTTACTTTCAGCGACACTAAGGGAACTAATCAATATCCATGACTCTGCCTTCTGAAATGCTGCCGCCCTTATAGATTGTAGTACGTACATGGATGATTTTGTAACCAGCGGTGAAACCGAGAACCAAGTGATCAAACTTTATTATGAACTCACAGGACTGTTAAACACAATTCACGTGCCCATGGCGAAATGGGCGAACAACTCTCAGCAACTGAAGTGCATATGGACGTCCGAAGGTCGGGAACTAGAGACCAATACGCAAGTATTAGGAGTGAAATGATCCACTGAAACTGACATTTTCTACATAAACGACCATGATAAAATCATCGATAATATCAAGCAGGAACCCGCTAGTAAGAGATTACTGTTACAAACTCTTCCCGATTTTATGACCCCTTGGGACTTTTAACACCGGTGTCGATTATTGTGAAAATACTGTTCCAAGAAGCCTGGTGCAGAGGGATTGGATGGGACGAACTCTTACCACATGATACAGGCGTGCGTTGGCATAATTGGATTTCGAGTCTTTCACAGTTATCGCAGCTACAGATTCCTCGATGGATCGGCATTTCCGAAAGAAACAACAGTCAAATTCACATCTTCTGCGATGCAAGTGAAAGGGCCTATGGCGTGGTATGTTATGTCAGGACCACTCAGGGGCATAGTGTTACCGTCTGTTTGGCTTGCAGCAAAAATCGACTCGCTCCCGTGAAAAGGGTCACGCTTCCGAGACTAAAACTGCAAGCTGCTCTGGTGGGAGCGCGACTTTTAAATTATTTCTGCAAATTAACCGACTTGAGCTCTTCAGCAGCGACTTTATGGACAGATGCTAAAGTGACACTGGTTTGGGTACAGAGTGAACCAAATCGCTGGAAGACATTTGTGTCCAACCGGGTAACTGAAATCCAATCTTACACTACTCCATCTCAATGGAGGTACTGTCCAGGGGGAGAACACCCAGCAGATCGTTTGTCGAGAGTAATTTCAGTGGTACAGATAAAGTCACTTGATGGATGGTGGCATGGCCCTCCTTGGCTACTACAACAACCAGAACATTGGCCTAGCCAACTATCTTCCCGCGTACAACTGCCAGAAGAAAAGAAGACCATCTTCAATATCCTTAAAGTTTAGAAAATTTCACCCCTATTAGATCCTTCCAGATCCAATTCCTACTGGAGGTTACTTCGCATCACTGCGTTGATACTTCGTTTCTTGCAACATGTCTGAAGAAAGGAACGGTTTTCTGGGGAGTTAACAGCACCAGAGCTTCAAACCTCAAACCTCACGATTTAATAATAATAATAATAATAATAATAATAATAATAATAAATATTGGATTCAAATGGTACAAAAAGAGTGTTTCCCTGCAGAATATGTGGCTCTAAAATACAGTGTAGCTCTGCCAAATGAATCAAGAATAGCCCGTTTCAACCCATTTCTGGAGAACGGACTCATTTGTCTAGGTGGTCGTCTACAACTTGCAGAGTTATCTAGAGAATTACAATACCCGTTACTCTTGGATGGCTCCCATCACTTTGTAAAATTGCTAATCAGACAAACGCACATCAGACTTCACCACTTGTGGGTGCGAATTGTGTTGTCGGATATATGTACGGAATTTGGGGTGCTCAGAGCACGACAGGCAGTCAAGAAAGTGTTACGTACGTGCCTTCCTTGCAAAATGGCGCAAAATCACTTCGCCCATACAATCGAAGCTCCACAACCCAAATTAAGGGTAACACCAACGAAACCCTTTGAAGTCACGGGAATGGATTTCACTGGACCCCTTAATGTGAAGGTGGGGACCACGAGCAAGAAATGTTACATAGCACTCTTTACCTGCGCTACGACCCGCGCGTTACACTTGGAATTGTGCTCAGACATGACTGCGGACACGTTCCTCTTGGCACTTCAGAGGTTCGTTGGAAGACGAGGGATACCACACACGATATATACTGATAATGCTCAGACGTTTCACGCGACCAACAGAGAACTCAAGTCCATCTGGACTTCTCTCACAGCCCCTCCTACACATCAGTACTTCGCTCATCACAACATCACCTGGAAGTTTATTGCTCCAAGGGCGGCTTGGTGGGGAGGATGGTGGGAGAGGATGGTAGGCACGACCAAGCGGTGTCTGCGAAAGGTACTGGGGAAATCATTAATCAGCGAGGAAGCATTGAACGCCACTTTGATAAATATCGAAGCCGCCATTAATTCAAGGCCCATCACCCAAGACAGAGAAAATGCACTAACGCCGGTCCACTTTCTGATTGGACAGCGCTTCACCACGATACCGACTGGACCTGCAAGTGCGGGGAATGAAGATCTGCCGAAAGCGCTGGCTGCGCAACAGAAGGTATCGGATGATTTATGGAAACGCTGGACGAAGGAGAATCTCCTGGAATTGAGAAATTTCCATGAGGTTCGTGGACCACGGGGAAAAGTTCCGCAATTAAGGGTCGGTGACCTAGCACTTCGCCAGGAAGACAAGACGCCGAGGCACATGTGGGCAAAAGCCCGCATTGAGGAGCTCCGTGGTGGTAGAGATGCAGTCGTCAGGACGGTGGTTCTTCGTACCCCTACCGGAGTCACAATAACCCACCCTATTCAGCTGGTCATCGCCCTGGATGTTGACCAGGGTGGGGAGGATTTGGCGAATTGAGAATTGCAACTCTTGAGAGTTGCAATCAATGGATTTACGATTGTCTTCTGTTTATTTTGTTATTACTTCACTTGTCACATGTTGGTTAGACTAAATAAAGATGAGATTATAGTGTTTCCGTTACCCATTTCTATTAACCACAACAGGGACTTTCAAAAACCTGGTGAGCACAAATCCAAAATGGCGGTGACGGCGCGAAATTTAAATATTTAAATGGACGTTTCTCGCGATTTAACCTTCCCAGCGCAGTAAAACTTGTTATGGTATATACTTATACAAATTTGTTCCCACTAATTCATATTATTTATATTTATATTAATTAATTCTTGTGATTGAAGTTTGAATAAAACACCGACACAATAATCTCCATGTATTAGTACATAACTCTAAGGCCTACATATATAAAAATCCAACATGGCGACCATCCGAATTATTTAGACGGTTCTCAATATCTTCGAATCTATTACAGCGATCAAACTGAAATTTTGTATGTTGATAGAGGCAATTAACATAAATAGGATATATGAATATAGGCTATATATTTCTCCACGAAACTACTTGTTTACTCCTGTTGTCAATATTGCCGACAATCAATTTCGAGGCTTGAAGAGATTTCCACTTGTTGAGAAGGTGGGGTTGCCAGCTCCATATTTGCTCTCAAAAATTTGCCCGATACTGATCTCTTTGGTACCCTAAGTGAATCACACCTCATTTATCAAAGTGTTACTTTATTTTATAAAATACCTCTGCTGTAATCATATCCTTCACTTCCAGTTAAAAGCACAGAGCCTCTACTGACCCGCAGTGGCTAGCGCTCTCGGTTGTCACCGTGGAAGACCGGATTCGATTACTGGCTCTGCCAAGAAATTTAATGCCGGGCTGAGGGCTCGGATGGGATACCTTCTTGTTCATGAGGCAAAAATGAAAAGAGGTGGGTTGGAATCCCACGTCAGCTTCCTGGAAGTGCTTTTACATGGGTTTCTACTTCTATTCCGGGATGGTTCTTAAATTAAAGACACGACCGCCTCTTTCCCAATCCTCATCTGAATTACAAATACACACACTAATACAGCCATCACAATGACACAGGTTGTCCAACACATTCCACGCATTTAAGTCTACGGTGGTACATGACCACAATGCCGCTAAGACCCTCAATGAATCATCAACAACAACAGCCTCTACCGACTGAGCTGAGCTGTCACCAACTTAAATAGGCTACCAAGTTTCATGCAATAATTATAATCAGCATACAAACTGACAGAACTTTAATCAATGGAAATGTTTGCATTTTTTTTGTTGTTGTTATGAAACGAATTTAAAATTTTCTCTTTTCTAATTCCATAGAAGGTCCTAATTTCCTATTTAGATGACCTCTCATTCGAGGAGTAACGTTTGCGTTGTTGAATGATCTGAATATGCGAGCGCCAGAAAGCCACAATTCTAAGGTAAACCCTTCAGTGATGTTTATCCTGTGTTTCCCTGGAGGAACTCTTCCTGCAGTTCAGCACTCGATATCCCGAGGCTAAAGATGGAACCTGGATGTTTTGAATCCATCAGTAGTCCCAGTCGGGGAATAGGTATGTTAACATAGGGCTGGCTGATTTTCATGCTAATGAAGTGGAACCCATACGGTGATATTGACTTACTTTAGGATAGGGAATGTTGATATTGTAGATGCCGGAAGGGTGGAGGCTACTTCAGTATCAATATTATCTTCTCGCTCTGAAATACAATGTACGAATCAATACCCGGTGAGCCTGACTCAACATTACTAATGAAAACCAACGAATACAATAACATATATGAAAATCGACCATAAATTACAATACAACAGTTATTAGTGAAGGACTATTAGCAATTTCCATATCGCATCGAACATTTTCATGGGAGCAGAGAATAATTACAATAAACATTCCAACCTATGTTCCACTCAGCAAAGAGTCATTTCATATCATACAAAGACCACACCAAGATTTTTTTAAATACCTTTTCTAGTCTATTTATGGGAATACAAACACAAAACGTTTTTAGATTTAGCCTATGTCATTTTTCACAATTATAATAATGATAATGATAATATCGTATGGCCTCGGGTGCCAGGTGCAAGCTTTGTTGTTTGCGCCCAGAGGGCAGCTTGCATGTCGAATTTTGTCGTTCCTTGGAACGCTATGAAAGTCAAGGATGTTAAATATCTAAGCTCCTTGATACTATAGCGCTTTCTAGTAGAGAAAGGAGGAACTTTGTGTTGGCGGAAACTCCCGAGATTAATTTTGCCATTATGAACACGGCTTACTGAATTCAAATGGGTTCTTTAACATGCCAACAACGTATGACATGCGTGCCATGATTTTTGTCGCCTTTCAAAAATCACTTACCGTGGCCAGGAGCGAACCTGCAAGACGATAACCATTCACCCACCAAGGCAAGCCATTTTTCTCAACTATTTTATATAATCAAATTAAAGCCCACATTTGTGACAGATCAGATTTTGATGTGTAACATCTTTCCGCTCGGTTGCTGGATAGTTTTGTGGGAGTGATTTTGAAAATTGGGGACGGAAGTGGATCGGAACGATCGAGCTGGCAGTGGTGGATCAAACGGAAGTATGCACTGCCCGCTCGATCGATCAAACGGAAGTGTACTAGCTGGCAGTGGTGGACAACGGAAGTATGCACTGCCAGCTCGATCGATCAAACGGAAGTGTACTAGCTGTCAGTGGTGGACAACGGAAGTATGCACTGCCCGCTCGATCGATCGAATGGAAGTGTGCCCTAGCTGGCAGTGGTGGATCGATCGGAAGTATAAGACACACTACCAACTCGATCGATCGATCCAGCTGGCACTGGTAAGAGAAACAATCAGCGCGCGGTGTCGAAAATTGATACCATGACGCACTCTCGGCCATGTGGAATGTATATGACATACTGAACGGAAAACGCTCATGCGAACTCTGGTGTCAAGTGATTTAAACAAATGACATGGTACATGTTCGAAGTCTTCGTATCAGTATTTAAATGGTAAAATGCCTTAATATCAAACATTGTAAGTAGTCTGCATTGCATTGGCATAAGGCATTTTAAACTCAATGTCACTCAGGAACATTATCGAAACAAGCAAAATATAAATGAAACTTAATTCCGAATGCAGTATTATTGGAACGTGGAAATAAGTCACCATCTTTTGCACAATATTTGCGTAGTCGAAATAGCCGTGGGGTTATTGCGTATGACTGTGAATCTAGAGATCTTGGGTTCGAATCCTGGGCGGGGTAGACCATTTTGCTACCAGATTATCATTTTAAACGATATTTAACATACCAATATGACTCATTTTAACAGAATCCATATAAAATTACTTGTTGGTTTGTGAATCAAGAGGACCTGTTTATAAGTAATTTAAGGTTATGAGCGGTGTCGCGTCTATTAATCTAGTTGATCCATATCGTATTCTTTATTTAGGCTAGTGCTGGTGGAAGCTACAAATCATCTAATAAAATGAGTTCCGTATTATAAACTACATTATCTGTAAAACACTCCCTTTTACAATAGATTAATATTTGTGCCAATAATACTATAAAATACCGGTGTATCAACAATTTCACGTGAGGTTTCTTCTATGTCAGATGTTACACATCATATGCGACTACTGTAAGGCTCGTTTTTTTAAATTATATTTTCTATAAAAAATGTTAATAGGAATTACTAAGTTAAAATGTTGTTTTCAAAAGCTTTGTTCGTAGTTTTTCCATTAGATTTTCTTTTCTTCTTTGAAAAACTGAGGAAAGCCATAATGTCGCCGAAACATTTTATTGTCTAAGGTGTATTAGATTTATTAAATACATGTGGGTATGTCTTTTTGGATTGATTGTCAATAAGGAAATAATAAATGATTGGTTGGTTCCTCAGTTTAGGGGCTGACACAACGTGGTCATGTAGCCCCGTGTACTTGGGGTGTGTGTAGATCTGTCTGATAACCAGTGTTAATTGTGATGGATGTACAAGTGTGTGTTATCTGCTTTTAATTCAAGTAAGAACTGCATACATTCCATTTTCAAGTAATTCCAACTTTTGCTACCAAACGCCACCGTCAACGACCAACTAGTTCTGAACTTGGTTACTAGATGCCACTGTAGTCATCTCCTGGAAACGAACGTTGGAACCTAAGAGCGTTAGTCAAATATAACCTACTAGCATAACCCGTCGCGGCTTCGCCCGCGAATATTCTAGTTGTAAAGAGTACACTTAGCAAAATCTCAATCTTGAATGCTATGACTGATTTATCCTTGGTATGAATAATCAGACTTGATCAATTCAGCTACTGGTGCAGTGGTTAGGGGTTTGTCATTCCTTCATAGGTATTTCAGAGCGAAATTAGTTTTCTGGGAATATCACAGACACTGTTAATATAAGGGCCTTTAAATGTGGTTTTCGGAGACCCTTTATAGTCGGGTGAAAAAGACGTTTCGTACCACACTCACACGTGAAAATTGTGTGAAAAAATTCTTGACACCCTTAAGCGCATTATACTGTATGTAATGATGAATTCTACAGCTTAATTTGGTTCAGTGATAACCTTATAATAGTCTGGAAACTTTCACAGTAATGTAATAATTGGAATTGCGTTGCGCCTTACAGAATAGATGGACCTGTGAGATTCCGTTACTATGGTCACCGTGTTGCATTCTTTCATTATTTCATTATAAATATACACGTTTAAGGTATTTATTTAATTGTGAGGCATTTAAAGAGTAAGTGAGTGCGTTTCGCTTACGCATTGGGTTATGCTGAACCTGTAGGTACCCCATATGTGTAGGTTGGTGTTAATGGGACCTTATTTTAGGTTCAAAACTGGAATGGTACCTTAACAGAATAATATAGGGAGGGATAATTTAGCTCCACGCAAGTGTAATCAGTGGAAGGTTCTTTTTCATGCCATAAATCTATGACATGGGACCGTCGTCTTTACTTCCCCTCCGAAGGAAGGCATACTGAGGGATTTTTAACGAGAAATAATAAATATGATTAAGTTCATATCATTACGTATCAACACATTTGGTCTATAAGGATACACAAGTAGGTGGCCAACAAGAGCGTAATATGTACCTCACTGCAATAATAAGCAAATCGCTTGGCTATTTTGAAACACCAGATCCAGTGAGATCTCTTAAGTTAAGCAACATTGGACCTCGTGAGAACTTGGATGGACGACCGGTCCTGAGAGACCACATGCGGTTCGTGGGGGAAGGGAAGGAGGAGCTGAAAGTAACTGGTCACTCTGTCTGTCTGTCTGTTAAGCTGGGTTTTCCTAGGCGCGGAAGCGGAGAGCGGAACGCGGAGAGCGGAACGCGGAGAGCGGAGTCGGCCCTCCTCTGGTCATATGTAATTTTAATGGTACTGTTTTCCTAGAAGCGGAGCGGACCGCCGCTGGACGAGCGGAACTCGCTCCTCCGCGTTCCTCTGCTATGAGAGCAGACGAGTCCACTGTCGGCTGGCGGAGTGGCTGGACGTCTGTACAAGTTGTGTGTAGTTTTATTCAATTGTGTCCCGTGTGTGTTTAGTATAAAGTGTGTGCACCATGAGTGTGTGTCGGTGTACTGCTTCCGAAGATGAACAACTCATTGAGTTGGTTCATGGTCATCCTATAATATGGAATACAATAGAGAAATAATATAATAATGTTGTGAAGAAAGATGTCATATGTCATTGTGGGGTTTGAAGTCATTTTTTTGTGTTGCCTAAGTAAACAAAAGTTTGGTGCTTTTCAGTCATATGTCACTTGCACATTTTCGATCCTTCACTAAATGCAGTAGTAACTCTTCCTCCTCCTCCATTTCTTCCTCCGCCTCCTCCTCCAAGTGTAATAAAATAGAAAGTCTAGATTCCACGTCCAAATCGACCTCACCTTATCACTCCTACTATACAAATGAGCAACCGTTCCGCTTTCCGCCAGAGGACAAGACCGCGTCTAGGAAAACACAATTCAGCTAGCTGATGACTCACGAGCGGAGAGCAGACTCTGCTCTCCGCTTCCGCGCCTAGGAAAACCCAGCTTTAGGCAGTCAGCCCAGAGGCTGGATGGTTCCTCAAGAAGTACCGCCATAGGGTAGGTCAGTAGATACCCACAAAATCATAAGGCAGCATTGTAATGAGGCATACTACGCAAGGCGAGCTGTGGGGTTCGTTTGACATTACTTCCCTCACCGGGTCAGACCAATAGCAACGACCCCATGAGTAGAATCTTTCACAGTATACACAGGCATTACTCAGCATCAACTCATACCTCCAGTCCCCGTGGTGTTGGGGTAGTGCACCTGCCCCTCACCGGGGGGCTCCTGGTTCGACTCCCGGATCCATCAGGGATTTTAGATACTGACCTGAGAGCTGGAACGGGGTGCACGCAGCCTCATGAGGACAATTGAGTAGCTATTTATTTTATTTATCGTATGGCATATATACACAAAAACAGGAAAGCAAGTACATTATATTTTAATGTCCAATGTTCTTATCCAATCCAGAGCCTCTGTAGTGGCCTCTAGAAAATCAAACCAATCTCCAGGATAGGATCTTCTACTACACTCCCTTACAATGTGCTCGATGGTTTGAAAAGAGGCACCACTGTCACACTTTGGGGATTGTATCTTTCCCCATTTGTAGACTGACGCAGCACAGACTCTATGGCCACAGAAAATCCTGTTGAGGAAGGTCCAAGTTCTTCTTGGGAGATCAAAACTTGAATTAGATGTAAACAAAGACCAGAGTTGTTCATCTGATTTTAAGATCCATTCTTCCTTCCATCGGGCATAGGGGTCGAGATTATCTTCTGTAAGTTTCTGAGTGAACTTAACTGGCGGATCTAGATCCCAGCCGGTTCCTCTGAAGGTCAGGAATATTGGAGTGGATGGGCAAGTCAGGGTTCTCATGTATCTTGGAGTAATCTCTTAGCAGTGCTTGTGCTCTACGGAATGAAGGAGGCATGCTCAGGACAGGAAGTCAGTGGATAGGGGTCGATCTTATTACACCTGAAATAATCCTCATTGCGTTGTTGAGCTGAGTGTCCACAAGTTTCACATGACAGCTGTTGATCCATACAGGAACACAATACTCTTCCGCAGAGAAAACTAAACCAAGGGCAGAACATCTCAAGGTAGTTCCAGAAGCACCCCAGGTTGTACCACACAACTTTTGAAGAATGTTGTTACGACTCCTAATCTTTGCTGCTGTATTTACTAGATGTTCCCTGAAGGAGAGTATCCGATCTAATGTTATACATAAGAACTTCGGGTAGTCATTGTGTCTGAGGACCTTACCGTTAAAATACACTTGGAGAGTACAGTTTGCCATTTAATTTTTTTAGCGTATGGCTTCTTTTTAGTGCCGGGAATGTCCGAGGACATGTTCGGCTCGCCAGTTTTGTAGCTGCTTCGAGACGGACACCCAATGGGTGAGCTACAAGTACCGTTGGGGAGGGAAGTTGGAATGTAAGGACGAGGAGTTGGAAGGTAGCGGCTGTGGCCTATAGTTAGGGACCAACCCCGGCATTTGCCTGGAAGGAAGATGGGAAACCACAGAAGACCTTCTTCAAGGTTGCCGGCGGGGGGATTTGAACCTCCTCGCCTCCCGGATGTGAGCGACTGCCAGCAGTCATGCCGTAACGACCACGGCTAACTCACCCGGTGCCATTTAATTGAGTAGCTGTCTGACAGTAAGGTAGCGCCCCAGTCATGAAAACCAAGATTAACGGTCGAGGGGATCCGATGCACTGACCACGTGTCACCCCAATATCTGCAGACCAAATGGCTGGGCAGTGGTCGCTTGGTAGCCCTAGGCCCTTCATGGGCTGTAGTGCCCGGGGTTATTATTACTATTATTAACTCATATCTCAAAGCTTCCAATAAGGTACTCTCAGCCATGGCTGGGACTGGGGCATCGGTGGAAAGCCACATTTTGCTCTATCCAGTTCCAACAGACAAAATATTGTAAATACTTTCACCCTCACTTTTAGATATAAATTTAATATCCTAAGTGTGATGGATCTGATGATGATCGCTTGACGATCGAAACTGGTCATCCAAGTGTATTTATTAATCTCGCAATTTCTTTTCAGGATTAGGGAATAACCAATCACAAATGGGTACAATCGTGTTGACCGACTGAAAAACATCAAATTTCAATGTAGAAATACCTGGAAGAGTATATTACTGTCAAGGTGCACTATTATTGGGGAGCACACTGAGACCTGTTGTGTACCAACCAAATAAATAAATAATTCAGTAAATAAATAAACAAAAAGCAAGGAAGGAAGCTTGTAGTTTAACCTGACCGTTAATCTGTAGATCATAAGCCACGGGACCTCCTTTTTACGTGGAATCCGAACCACAGGACATGGCATTTCACTTCGAAAATCTCACATGCATTGACCGGGAATCGAACCCGGACCGCCTTGGTGAGAGGCATACAGCTAGACCGCTGAGCCACCACGCCCCTAAATAAATAAACAAATAAATAAATTAATTAATAGGTTGTTTTACCAGATGCGTCAGAAATAACATTGATTGGAGGGATAATAATAATAATAATAATAATATCGTATAGCCTCGGGTGCCTGGTGCAAGCTTTGTTAATTGACACCCAGAGGGTAGCTTGCATGTCGAATTTCGTCGTTCCTTTGAACGCTATGAAAGTCAAGGAGGTTAGATATCTAAACTCCTTGACACTACAGCACTTTCAAGTAGAGAATGGAGGAACTTAGTGTTGGCGGAAAATCCCGAGATTAATTTTGCCATTGAACACGGCCTACTGAATTCAAATGGGTTCTTTAACATGCCAACAACGTATGACATGAGTGTCGAGATTTTTGTCGCCTTTCAAAAATCACTTACCATGGCCAGGAGCGAACCTGCAATCTTGGGGTTGGTAGTCCGACACGATAACCACTCATCCACCGTGGCAAGCATTGGAGGGATAAAAAGAATTCATGACATCGAAAAACAAGAACGGAAAATGCTTAGAAAGATAGACGGCACTGTTCTCCGAAACGGAACTTGGATCAGACGACCTACAAATGAACTCTACAGAAACACAAACAACATTACAGAGAAATTTAGGAAAAGACGCCTACAGTTCAATGGACACCTGTGGAGGATGGATGAAAACAGACTCACTAAGAATATTTTAACATCATCGATACAAGTAAATTAAATACCAGTTGGATGAGAGAAACACAGGAAGACCTGAAACGATTCAAAATCTCTGAAGACGATATTCAGGACAGAAATCAATTCAGAAGTAATATCAGAAACAAGAAACGAAACAATAGGGAAAAATGGACAGAGTAAAGGAAGAAAGAGCACAGTGAATTTATTAATGAAGAGGTTTTGGGAAGATAAGAGAAGAGTAAAAGGAAGTGAAGCTGTGATTGGCTCAAGTTCGCTCGCTCCCCCAAAGGGGACAAATCGAAAATAATTATTAGTAATAATAATAATAATAATAATAATAATAATAATAATAATAATAATAATACAAATAATAATAATAATAAATAAATGTACAAGTAGTTCCGTGAAGAACTAAATAGCCTATTTTCATATATCCTATTTACTTTAATTGTCTCTATCAACATACAAAATTTGAGATTGATTGCTGTAATAGATTCGTAGATATTGAGAACCGTCTAAATATGTCGGATGGTCGCCTGGTTGGATTTTTAGCCTATTTTTATTTATAAAAAAAGTAGGCTTATGAGATCACCTTTTGTCCGTGTGTCTGTGTGTGCGTGTGTGATTCGTGTTTGTGTGTGTCCCCCTAATAAAATATAAACGTCTGGAGCGATTTCAATGAAACTCGGGAAGTTCATAGCACTATTCCGGGCGACCCCGACTGTGCCCTTCAAATTTTGTTACGTCTCACCAATCCAACATGGCGACTGTGCGAAATATTTCACCAGCATTCAATATCTCCGAAACTATTACAGATATCACCCTGGAATTTTGTACGGTGATAAAGGAAACTACTAGACGTTTGTCTATGTGACATTTGAAAACCTGGTAACTACAAAACCAACATGGCGGCCAAGCGAAATTGCGACTTGTAAATAGACGTTTCTCGCGATATAACCAACCAAACGCAATGAAACTAGGTACAGTATATGTTTATACACATTGTAATGCACCGACATCTAACTTCGTTCAATTGTTTACATAACCTCAAGATGGCGGCTGTGCGAAATATTTCACAGGCATTCTATATCTCTCAAACTATTACCGGTATCAGCATGAAATTTTATACAGAGATAAAGGGAACTACTGGAAGTTCATCTGTGAGACTTTCAAAAACCGGTTAACTACAAAACGAACATGGCGGCCAAGCGAATTTGAAAGTTTCAAATAGACTTTTCTCGCGATTTAATGATCCAAACGCAATGAAATTTGGTACAGCAAATGTTTATACACATTGTAATGCACTGGTATCTAATTTAGTTCAATTGTTTATAAAACCTCAAGATAGCGGCTGTGCGAATTTCAAAAATTAAGTTTTTATTTCTTCTGTTCTAATAATGCGACCGAAATCAACATTTGCATCATGAACGTACAACATAATCATCATCTAACGGTACATAACACTATGGTCTGCATATATTCAAATCAAACATGGCGACCATCCGAAATATTTAGACGGTTCTCAATATCTATTAATCTACTACAGCAATCAAACTGAAATTTTCTAGTATATAGAGGCTATAAGCATAAGTTCACCTATGGGACGATCAATAACTCAGCGAGCACAAATCCAACATGGCGGCGACGCGAAATTTAAATATTCAAATGGACGTTTCTTGCGTTTTAACCATCCGAGCGCAGTGAAACTTGATACGGTATATGGTTATACAAATTTCGATCGACTGGCATCGTAATTCATTTAAATTATTTTCATAACCACAAGATGGCGGCTGAGCGAAATTTTAAAATCCCGCTTTTATTTCTTCTGTCCTAACCATGCAATTGAAGTTTGAATAAAACACCTACACAATAATCTTCATGTATTAGTACTTAAATCTAAGGCCTATAATATAAAAATGCAACATGGTGACCATCCAAAATATTTAGACGGTTCTCAACATCTACGAATCTATTACAGCAATCAAACTGACAATTTGTATGTTGATCGAGGCAATTGATATTATTAGGATATATGAAAATAGGCTATTTAGTTCTTCACGGAACTACTTGTTATATATGTAGGCTATAGAGTGATGTACTATTACATGAAGATTATTGCGTAGGTGTATTATTCAAACTTAAATCGCATTATTAGGAACAACAAATAATAAAAACGAGATTTTAAAATTTCACACAACCGCCATCTTCTGGTTGTGAAAACAATTGAAGTAAATTAAATGTCAGTGGATTCAAATTTGTATCAGCATTTTTCGTACCAATTTTCACTGTATTCCGATGGTTAAATCACGAGAAACGGCCATTTAAATGTTTAAATTTCACTTCGCTGCCATTGTTAGATTCGTGCTCACCAGGTTATTGAAAGTCCCATAGGTGAACCTATGTTTATATCTTTTATCAACATACAAAATTTCAGTTGGATTGCTGTCATATATTAGTAGACTAGCAGAAGTACCCGCTCTTCGAACGGTCTTTGGTATTAATAACCAGACGTTATCATTTGAGCTACTGTTGCAATGGTTAGGGGCTTATCATTCCTTCATAATTTTATCAGAACGAAGTTAGTTTTCTAGGTATATCGCAGACACTGATAATTTAAGGGCCATAAAATGTGGTTTTCGGACACCCTTTATAGACTCCCTAGTTTTGTGTCACACATTGAGATGCGCAACATATGCTTTGGTCGTCCTTCTAGGATAATTTTTATTTTTCGCCTATTTTAGCATGTATTTTGAAAAGTTGTTCCTTATACCCACCCTTCTATGGGAAGTACGTTGAAGAGTATTCTAAATGATTGGTGTATTGACTCATGGTTACAATACCTAATTTTACGATGCTCCAAGCACCTGAACATGAATTATAGGCGTACATAAACATAAATATATGACAACCACAAAGTATCAAACAAAATCATCTTTGCGAAGAAACCGTTTGTCGACAAAAATATGATTACATAAAATGTGCTCTCAAACTAAATTCACCTAACGTGTACTCCCTGACGTGAAAGTAATATTGAAAACCTCGTAGACGAAACGCAATATATGTCAAATTAAAACTGACCCTCACCGTTATGGAAAGTCCCCATCCCCAGGAAGATCCCCTTAATAAATTATAAAGGCTGTGGTGCATGAAAATTCTGGATTTTAACCTTCAATGGCCCAAATTCCCCAAAGCTGCAAAAAACACTATTCCAATCCAGGAATTTTTGAAAATAATGTTGATGTTTGGAGATATAATAGACCTTCTGTACAAAATATCGCATATCGCACGTGTAAGTCACGTGTAAAAATTCTAAGGTACTCTTGACCCCCTTAATCGCATTGTTGAATTTTACAGTCTATGTTTGATTTCACGATAACCTTAGAGACATTTGAAAACTTTCATAGAAATGTAATAAATTGAGTGGCATTGCTTCTTACAGAAATAGATGGAAATTTGGATCTCACCTCTTGTGGTACTGTTGTCATGGTTACCGGCTTGCATTACTTCATTCGTTTATTCTTGTTTTTCTTCTTTTGGATGAGCCAGCTAAGGACCACGACGTTCATCTTTTCAGCTTGGCGAGGGACTTGATGTTTGCCCAATATTCGCGCATTCTTTGGCTATGTTTCTCCTTTCTCTCTTTTGTCCAGATGGTGCCGGTTTTCTTACAGGGTGGTCTGTCCTGAAAACTCTTCTGTTTAAGTATATTTCTGAGATGTGATCGGCTTCTAATATCACTTTTCATTATCTTCAGTTCTTGGATATCCTTGTTAACTACTGTTAGCGACGGTGTCAAGCTCTTTCTATTCCCCCAGTAGTTGAGAAGCCGGTTGGTTAGTCTTGTTGGGTTCATCCATGAGACATGTCCGTAGAAAGCCAGACGTCTCTTCCTGGCCAAATCTGTGATTTTCTCAGTATATTTATATAGCTCCTGAATTGGTGTTCTTCTGTACTCGTCATCTATTTATTAGTTTATTAAATGAAATTAATTTTCTGGGAATTCTCAGAAACGTGGTTTTTGAGCCTTAAAACGTAGTAGCCTCCGAGCCACCGAGGGGCTGTAAATGAGTTTTGTCTCGTCGTTGTACGTCATAATATAATAATATTCATAATAATAATTTAATAATATAGGGATAGCGATATAATAGACCTTTAGTACCACACCCGACGGTCTAAATCACGTGAAAAATTCAAGAGTACCCTTTGACCCCCTTAAGCGCATTATACACGTATTGATGAATTTTACAGCTTAAGTTGGTTCCGTGATAACCTTATAGCCGATTGCGAACGTTCACAGTAATGTAATAAATGGAATGGCATTGCGTCTTACAGAAATAGATGGACTTCAGAGTTTGTGTTGCCATGGTTACCGGCTTGCATTCTTTCAATAGCTTAATAAATTAAATTAGTTTTCTGGGTGTATCTCAAAAACTGTTGGTTAGGACCTTAAAATGTGGTTTTAGGGGCCCGTAGGGCTCCCGAGTTATGTTTCTCACATTCAGACGCTGAAAATGAGCTTTGTCTCGTCTTTCTACGACCATTTCAGCATTCATTTTAAGGGGTAAGCCCTCTTTTATGAGAAGTACGGAGAAGAGTTACATCAATGATTACTTTCGTGCCTCTGATGGACATCTGTACCAAATTTTATGTTGATCCACTGAGCCGTTCTCGAGTGATGCGCGTGCAAAGTTGTACACAGACAGACAGACAAAAAATTTGTTTTCGCGCGCAACAGTCATAAACCAGTCTGAAACGCGTTAATAACTAAAATTTCCGTGGAAATTCAGAAAAAACAGACAAACTTTCATTTTTATATATACCGGTATATATAGAGATATTGGGAACCGTCTAAATATTTGGATGGTCGCCTTGTTGTATTTTATATACACACATCAAAAAAAGTTTTGCATCACCTCGGTTCCAAGAGTTCCGGAACCTTTAAATACAAAGGGAATAGAGATCAACACAAACAACATTTCAGCTCGTTTTATTGCTCATGAGACCCACACATTGCATGTTGTACCATCATACAGCTAGACTTTCAGCATTTGTGGTCCAGATTGCAGTACACACCACTACCTCTAATACCCAGTAGCACGTCCTCTTGCATTGATGCATGCCTGTATTCGTCGTGGCATACTATCCACAAGTTCATCAAGACACTGTTGGTCCAAATTGTCCCACCCCTCAACGACAATTCGGCGTAAATCTCTCAGAGTGGTTGGTGGGTCAAGACGTCCATAAACAGCCCTTTTCAACATATCCCAGGCATGTTCGATAGGGTTCATGTCTGGCGAACATGCTGGCCACTGTAGTCGAGCGATGTCGTTATCTTGAAGGAACGCATTCACAAGATGTGCACGATGAGGTCGAGAATTGTCGTCCATGAAGACAAATGCCTCTCCAATATTCTGCCGATATGGGTGCACTATGGGTCGGAGGATGTCATTCAGGTATCGTAAAGCCGTTTCAGAGCCTTCCATGACCACCAGTGGCGTACGTCGGCCCCACATAATGCCACCCCAAAACATCAGGGAACCACCACCTTGCTGCACTCGCTGGACAGTGTGTCTAAGACGTTCAGCCTGACCAGGGTGCCTCCAAACACGTCTCCGACGATTGTCTGGTTGAAGGCATATGCGACACTCATCGGTGAAGAGAACGTGATGCCAATTCTGTGGGGTCCATTCAGCATGTTGTTGGGCCCATCTGTACCGCGCTGCATGGTGTCGGGGTTGCAAAGCTGGACCTCGCCATGGACGTCGGGAGTGAAGTTGCGCATCATGCAGCCTATTGCGCACAGTTTGAGTTGAAACACGACGTCCTGTGGCTGAACGAAACGCATTATTCAACATGGTGGCATTGCTGTCAGGGTTCCTCCGAGCGGCAATCCGTAAGTAGCGGTCATCCACTACAGTAGTAGCCCTTGGGCGGCCTGAGCGAGGCCTGTCATCGACAGTTCCTGTATCTCTGTACCTCCTCCATGTCCGAACAACATCGCTTTGGTTCACTCTGAGACGCCTGGAAACTTCCCTTGTTGAGAGCCCTTCTTGACACAAAGTAACAATGCGGACGCGATCGAACTGCGGTATTGACCTTCTAGGCATGGTAGAACTACAGACAACATGAGCAGCGTACCTTCGTCCTGGTGGAATGACTGGAACTGATCGGCTGTCGTACCCCCTCCGTCTAATAGACCCTGCTCATGCATGGTTGTTTACATCTTTGAGCAGTTTTAGTGACATCTATGAACAGTCAAAGGGACTGTATCTTTGATACAATATACACAGTCAACGTCTATATGCCGGAGATCTGGGAACCGAGGTGATGCAAAACTTTTTTTGATGTGTGTATGTAGGCCAAAGAGTAATGTACTATTAGATGACGATTATTGCGTGGATTGATTATTCAAACGTTGAATTTGATCGCATGATTAGGACTCAATAAATCAAAACTTCATTTTAAAATATTGCACAGCCACCATCTTGAGGTTATGTAAACAATTGAACGAAATTTGACGTCAGTGCATTTCAAAGTGTATAGACATTTGCTGCGAGAAATGTCTACTTAAATGTTTCAATTTCTCTTGGCCGCCATGTTCGTTTTAAACTTAACAGGTTTTAGAAAAGCACATAGGTAAACTTTCAGTAGTACCCTTTATCACTGAACAAAGTTTCAGGGTGATATCTGTAACAGTTTCGGAGATATATTTCGCACAGCCGCCATGATGGATTGGTGAGACGTAAAAGAAATGAAGTGCACGGTTGGGGTTGGACAATATTGTACTATGCGCTTACCGAGTTGGATTTCATTATGGGACACATACACACACAAATTGCATTTTGTAAATATTGTCAATTCAAATAACAGTACAGTAAGTATGTAGTTAGTTTTAGTTGTAGGTAGTTAGTTTGTCTATTAGATATATGTCATTTTTCTATTAGACTGTGGTGTGTGAGTGTGTCTGGTAGCAGTTGCATTGTTTATTAGTTATAGTTCATTACCGGGTGAGTTAGCCGAGGTCGTTGCGGCATGACTGTTGGCAGTCGCTCACATCCGGGAGGCGAGGAGGTTCGAATCCCCCCGCCGGCATCCTTGAAGATGGTCTTCTGTTGTTTCCCATCTTCCTTCCAGGCAAATGCCGGGGTTGGTCCCTAACATTAGGCCACAGCCGCTACCTTCCAACTCCTCGACCATCCCATCCAACATTCCTCCCCAACGGGACTTGTAGCTCACACATTGGGTGTCCGTCTCGAAGCAGCTACAAAACTGGCGAGCCGAACATGTCCTCGGACACTCCCGGCACTAAAAGCCATACGCTAAAAAAATTAGTTCATTGTTTCAGTAGACTGTGATGTGTAAGGGTGCATGTGAGTGTGCCTGGTGACAGACTGTTTTGGGGTAGTTTTTGTTGTTGGTGGTATTTTTTCGTTAGTAGAATTTTGGTATTTAATTGTTAGTACGGTAGAAGGTTAGTATTTTTGTTAGTAGAATTGCTGGTGACAGACTGTTTTGGTGGTAGTTTTTGTTGTTGGTGGTATTTTTTCGTTAGTAGAATTTTGGTATTTAATTGTTAGTACGGTAGAAGGTTAGTATTTTTGTTAGTAGAATTGCTCCTTACTTATTCTGAAAGGGAGTAGCAGCCTTTCAGAATAAATCAATTCTTTACTAGTCTTATAGACGGTTAATATATTGATAATATAATCCAAATAATGGCTACACTGCGTCCTGCTGCACGGCTGAAAGCAACGGGAAACTACAGCCGTATGCTATTCCCGAGGATATGCAACTCTCTATGCAAAATTACATGTGATGATGGCCTCCTCTCTTGTAAAATTTCAATCCAGAGGTAAACTAGTCCCCCGTTCGGATCTCCAGGTGGGGACGACTCGAGAGGGGGTTAACATTACAGAAGTGACAAAGAGGAAATCTGACATTCTACGGATCGGAGCGTGGAATGTTAGAAGTCTGCTAGGAAGTGGAAGGTTAGAAAACATAGAAAGGGAAATGGATAGGTTGAGGTTGGATTTGGTTGGGATTAGTGAAATGCGCTGGCAGGAAGAACAGGAATTTTGGTCAGGAGACAATAGGGTCATTAGCACTGTTGTTGATTGAGTCTTCAGTCTTTTGACTGGTTTGATGCAGCTCTCCATGCCTCCCTGTCCTGAGCTAATCGTTTCATCTCTACATAGCTACCACACCCTACATCCGAGGCAATCTGTTTAACATATTCTAACCTTGGTCTACCCCTACAGTTCTTGTCCTCGACCCTTCCTTCCATAACTAAGCTTGCTATTCCTGGGTGTCTTAGTATGTGTCCTACCAACCTATCTCTTCTCTTCATTAGCAGTCGCCAGAAACATCTCTCCTCTCCCACTCGTCTTAATACCTCTTTGTTTGTAACCCTATCTACCCATCTGATCTTCATCATTCTCCTGTAACACCGCATTTCAAATGCTTCAATTCTCCTCTTTTCTGCTTCACCAATAGTCCAAGTTTCACTTCCATAGAGCGCCACGCTCCAGACAAAGGCCTTCAAAAATGACTTCCTAATACCTAAATCTCTGACCACAATCTGGTTGTAATGAAATGCAGATTAAAGTTGAAGAAACTGCAGAAAAGTCAAAAGCCAAAAATGTGGGCAATAGACAGACTGAAAGAGAAGGATGTAAACGAAAGATTCAAGAAGAGTATCAAGGAAGGACTAAAGAAAAACCCTAAACAAACTTCAATTGCAGACGAATGGGCACGTTTGAAGAATGAAATAACAAAATCCGCAGAAGAACACATTTGGTAGGAAAGAAAGAATAGGTAGAAAACCGTGGATCACTCAGGATATACTAGAATTGATGGATGAAAGGCGGAAACACAAGAATGTAAGAGATGAAAAGGGGAAAGCAGAATACAGACGTCTGAGAAATGAGGTTAACAAGAAGTGCAAGGAAGCGAAAGAAGAATGGTTGAAAGAGAAATGTGCAGGTATAGAAAATTGTCTGAAATTAGGAAAAGTAGACACAGCTTATCGAAGGATTAAGAATACTTTTGGGGAAAAGAAGACTAAGTGCTGTAATATTATGGACACAAATGGAAAGCCTCTAACAGATAGGGAAGAAAATGTTGAGAGCTGGAAAGCTTACATAGAGAGTTTGTATAAGGGAAAGGAGATTGAGAATCATGTAATGGAAAGGGAGGAGGAAATTGATGTGGATGCGAAAGGAAATTTAATATTGAGATCAGAATTTGATAAAGCTTTGGAAGACTTAAGCAGGAACAAAGCACCAGGCATAGATGATATACCGATTGAGTTGCTACGCTGCATAGGAGATGAAGGTCTGATCAGGTTATTTCACTTGGTGTGTAGGATTTATGAGACAGGAGAGGTACCCCCTGATTTCAAGAAGAACGTAATCATCCCTATACCAAAGAAAGTGGGAGCTGACAGATGTGAAGATTACCGTACAATCAGCTTGATTACTCATGCTTCAAAGATCCTGTCTAGAATAATTTACAAGAGGATTGAAAGCCAGATAGAAACGGAGTTGGGTGAAGACCAGTTTGGTTTCAGGAGAAATGTAGGAACAAGGGAAGCTGTACTAAGTCTTAGGCTGATTTTGGAAGGTAGGATAAGGAAAGATAAGAGAACGTTCATGGCTTTTGTAGACTTAGAAAAGGCTTTTGATAACGTTGATTGGACTAAATTGTTTGACATTTTGAAATCGATTGGAATAAACTACAGGGATAGGAGGGTGATATACAATCTATACAGAAACCAGACAGCAGTCATTCGAGTTGAAGGACATGAGAGAGAAGCTGGTATTCAGAAAGGTGTAAGGCAAGGCTGCAACTTATCACCCATACTTTTCAATCTTTACATTGAACAAGCAATGAAGGAAATTAGAGAAAAATTTAAAGTGGGAGTGAAGATTCAAGGAGAAATAATTTCAACTCTGCGATTTGCTGATGACATCGTCATCTTGGCCGACAAGCCTTAGGATTTGAATGAGTTTTTGAATGGCATGGACTCCGTCTTACAGAAAGAATTCACGATGAAAATTAATAAATGTAAAACAAAAATACTGGAATGCAGCCGAAATAAATCAGAAACCTCTATGGAGATCAAATTGGCAGGTGAAAAGCTGAAGGAAGTAGGAGACTTCTGTTACTTAGGAAGCAGAATAACCAGTGATGGACGAAGCAAAGAGGATATAAAAAGTAGGTTGGCTCAGGCAAGGAAAGCATTTCTACAAAAAAGGAATCTGCTGACATCGAATATAGATTTAGGTATTAGGAAGTCATTTTTGAAAGGCTTTGTCTGGAGCGTGGCGCTCTATGGAAGTGAAACTTAGACTATTGGTGCAGCAGAAAAGAGGAGAATTGAAGCATTTGAAATAATGTGTTACAGGAGAATGATGAAGATCAGATGGGTAGATAGGGTTACAAACAAAGAGGTATTAAGACGAGTGCGAGAGGAGAGATGTTTCTGGCGATTGCTAATGAAGAGAAGAGATAGGTTGGTAGGACACATACTAAGACACCCAGGAATAGCAAGCTTAGTTATGGAGTGAAGGGTCGAGGACAAGAACTGTAGGGGTAGACCAAGGTTAGAATATGTTATACAGATTGCCTCGGATGTGGGGTGTGGTAGCTATGTAGAGATGAAACGATTAGCTCAGGACAGGGAGGCATGGAGAGCTGCATCAAACCAGTCAAAAGACTGAAGACTCAAACAACAACAACACACACATACACACACACGGACAAAAGGTGATCGCATAAGCCTATTTTCTGTCTAAAATGAAAAAAGGCTAAAAATCAAACATTTTAATTCTCTATCTATCATATACATGGCTTTCATACAATTGTGCATTACACGACCATGAAGCCTTCATTTGTTATATCTTCACTTGACTATTTGCGCGTACGAAGGGGAGTATAGTCGCAGATGTGGGACTCGCAAAGCAAAAAGACAAATGATCGTCTGTTGAAGTTTTAAGAGTTCCTTGGTGGATTCACTTCGAAAGTTTGTAGCAAACCAACCTGAGAAATTGCACCAAAAGTAGTCGAGTGTTTGCTTCCTCAAAGTTTCTTAATTCAATCGTGTTTGAAGTCTGAGGGACACAGATGAGAAATAAAATATGCCAGACTACTGTAGACGCTTGACTGATTGCTAGGTTATGTACTTGCAGCGATTGCTTGACGATTGTTTATCAGTCTCCACGTTGATGTTTTTATCAGGCAGAATGTTTGATCTTGTTTTTTCATTAGTTAGGTATGTCAGATAAATTTTGTGGTTGGTTGATTTCATTGTTGTTGTTGTTGTTGTTATGGCATTTAATTCGTCTAGGATCGAAATGATTGCTTTTCGGTCGGTCAGCACAATTGTACCCAATTGAAAATATTTACATGAGATTAATAAATACATTTTGATGACCAGTTTCGATCGTCAAGTGATCATCATCAGATCCATTACACTTAGGCTGTCATATCTATGTCTATAAGTGTGTGAGTGTTGGCATTTACAATACATATATATATATTGTTACGTGCCACCCCCTAGTGGCACTTTTGTTAACTGGATTACGGTGGGGGGTACAAAGCACAACACCAATTACTGCTTAAAGAAACAATTAACTTTATTGTGGCCAGAAAATTACACTAATCAGCAAATACAAGCAATTAGGAGCCTTCTCCAGTTTCCTCAAGTCTCTTCCTTATGCGCTCTTGGCCCCTTTCACTTGCAACAGACCACAGAAGTTAATCCATCCTAATGAGTCCGGTGGCCTTGGCAGAAGCTACCTGCCCCTCTTCCTCAGGTACAACAAATACAGTTACTTACGAGCACTTGATGTACGCTGTTCACAAGCTGGGAGAAACAATGTCACAGGATTTCGTAACTCGCACAGCACTTCGTCACCACACTTCTGTCGCACAAGATAATCGCTCGCACTAGCTCGTAAAACACAACAACAACTGCTTCACGGGTCACTCTTATATAGCCGGCCGGTGACTCAATAAATGCTTCTAGATCCATCCAGAGTCCACGGCTTCTCGAGGTTTCCAGCGCTGGTCCAGTCACGAATGTTCTGGACTATCCCTTTGTCCTAGTAGCCCTGTTGCATAAGGCGCGCGCAATACAGGAGGCAGGGCACAGCCCAGCCCTGGGGCAGTTGTGACTCACGCGGCGAGTGATGACACAAACTCACAGCCGTAACAATATATATATATAGTCGATTTTACCCTCCAGGTTCATTTTTCCCGCGGACTCAGCGAGGGATCCCACCATTACCACCGCTACGGGCAGTGTCTTGGAGCTAGGGACATCTGGTCTGGGGTATACAGCTGGGGAGGAGGGATCAGCACCTCGCCCAGGCGGCCTCACCTGGAAAGCAAACAGGGGCCTCATGAGGGATGGGAAGAGAGGGAAGATAGGGAGAGATAGGCAAGGAAGAGGAAAGTAGGCGGCCGTGGCCTTACAGAAGGTACCATCCCGGCATTTGCCCGAAGACGAAGTGGGAAACCACGGAAAACCACTTTGAGGATGGCTGAGGTGGGAGTCGAACCCCCTCTCCTCATTTGGACCACCCGAGGCTGAGTAGACCCCGTTCCAGTCCTCAAATTTCGTGGTAGAGCCGGGAATCGAACCCAGGACCTCCGGGGTGGCAGCTAATCACGCTGACCACTACTCAACGGAGGCGACTTATTTATTTGCAGACGTTATTATAAACTGACGCAACTTGTCGAGATTTGTTAGTTATAACTGATTTTTTTGTTAACATATCGTTAGTGGTCATTGACCTCCAAGTTTGTTTCTTTAGTGTGATGCATGATGAAAGAGAGGAGCCCTGCAGAATTCAATGGAAGCAATGCTGGAATCATTTGGAGTCCCGTGGTCGCACAATCCACGTCCTGCTATTTTTGATTCCCAGGGGAAGGAGGGAGTGTCAGTTCATTTTAAACGACATAACTATCTGTATATTAATATTGTTCATATATATTTCACAAAAGGAAAACATTTCTGACTGCCAAGACTTGTAATGAAATCACTATTATGCCGGTTCGTACAACAGGATTTGAATTGAAGAATGAATCAGGGGAGTTTGTGCTTGCGAGCACTTTTTGGCACGTAGGACGATGCCCAAGATCGCGGGTTCAAATTCGGCCGAAGTCGTCGGAGTTTTTAAGAGCATTAAAAATCCCTCAGTATGCCTTCCTTCGGAGGGGAAGTAAAGCCAGCGGACCTATATGGCATGAAAAGGAACCTTCCACTAACAACACATGTGTGAAGTCAAAATTTGTAGGTTAGGATTGATAACGCTCTTTTAGTTCCAACGTTCGCCGCCAGGTGCTGACTGTGATGCCATCTGGTAGCCAAGTCCGCAAGCTAGGTAGCAAAAGCAGGAACTTGAAATTATTGTCTGCAGTCCTTGATTGAATTATTAGGTGCGTTCAAAAAGTAACGAGCCGGAGGCTGAAATGTACAAACCAGTGACGACATCGGCTAATCGTGGCGTGTGTAACGAGGTGTAGTTCCCACCAGAGCGTGGAAGGTCACAACCCGTCGCTAGAGGGCACGCCTGCACGTCACGTGACGATACAAAGCGAGCATCAGCATGCATCAATCGTCTAACGGTGCCAGTCGCATTGCAAACAGTGACATGGAGGCGTCAACCAAAGAGCAAAGAGGTGATGTTCGGTTTCTGACAGCGGAAGGAGTAGAGGCAACGGACATTCATCGCCGAATGTCACAAGTGTACGGCGAACACTACATGTCCCTTGCAAGGGTCAAGACATGGCACAAGCGCTTCAGGGAAGAACGGGTGTCGTTAGCCGCTGATGCCCGGTCTGGGGCACCCCCCCTGCATTACAGATGACAACATCCAGCTGTTTGATGCACTCATTACCCAGGACCACCGAGTGACAGTGAACTCCATAGCCGCCGTGGTCGCTCCACGACAATGCACGACCTCATACGGCCAACACAGTCACGGCACTCCTGCAGAAATTCAAATGGGAGTTTCTCGGTCCCTCTCCATACAGTCCAGACCTCTCTCCCTGTGATTACGCCATGTTTGGTCCCCTGAAAAGGGCTCTGCGGGGCCAACGATTCACCTCGGACGCCGACGTCCAGCTGTTCGTGCGGAACTGGTTCACATCGCAGCCCAGGGAATTTTATGAGACAACCATTCACCGCTTCGTGTCACAGTGGGACAAGTGCCTTAACAGCCAGGGCCAATACTTCTAACATACAGGTACTGCTTTCTGTAATTATGCATCCGGCTCGTTACTTTTTGAACGCACCTTATAGAAAAAGATAACACACACTAATACAGTCATCACAATTAACACCGGTTATCAGACAGATTCTACACACATCCAGAGTGCACGGGGTTAAATGACCGCGTTGTCACAGCCCCTAAACTGACGAACCAACCAACCAGCACCAAATTTCATTAAAGAGCACCAGATTGAGAACGCCTGTAGTATGGTGTGAGCTGCAGAGCTACAACCTCTGACAGTGCTGCACCTGCTCTCATCTGATTAGCTTACAAGGAAAGTATCAGGTAAGACAGGTCGAAACCTATCTCGACACCTTGTGGATGCAATCGTTGTACTAAAAGACGACAACGTGTAGAAAATCAGCCGCCAAATTGAACTGCAAGGCTCCGAAATCGTACCTGACATCCTGGTACGCAGGCATGACGGCTGGAGGAGCTGGGCATCCCTGTGGCACTCGGAGTAGTCACGTGGCGAGGTGTATATGCCAACTAGAACGTGCGGCTGCTTCCCACCGGCCTTGAGTGCTTGGGCTGTCAGGGCGTTTTCTTCCAACATGTAGCGTACTCGCTACTTCGCGGCTTCGGTGGCGTAGTCGGTAGCATGCTGTGCGTCTATGCCCAATATAGCGGGTTCAAACCCGGCCGAAGCCGTCGGATTTTTAGGAGCGTTAAAAATCCCTCAGTATGCCTTCCTTCAGAGGGGAAGTAAAGCCGGCGGTCCCATGTCATAGATTTATGGCATGTTAAAGAACCTTCCACTAATTGCACCTGTGTGAAGCTAAATTGGATAGGCTAAGAATGTAAACAACGTTTTTAGGTTTCTACGTTCGTTGCCAAGAGCCGATTGCGGTGGCGTCTAGTAGCTAAGTTCTGAACTTGGCCTAGTAGTCGTTGACGGTGGCGCTTTGCGGCAAAAGTAGGAAAAGTAGGAAAAATTCTAAGTTGCAGTACTTAAATTTAAAAACAGATAACACACACTGATACAGTCATCACAATTAACACCGGTTATCAGACAGATTCTACATACACCCAAAGTACACGGGGCTACATGACCGCGTTGTTGCAGCCCCTAAACTTAAGAACCAACCAACCACTCGCTACTTCCCATTGATTTATATGAGAGATTCACCACATAATTTCGGAGCCTTGCAGTTCAATCTGGTGGCTGTTTTTCCAGAAGTTGGCCTCTTATAGCACAACGATTGCGTCCACAAAGTTTCAAGATAGGTTTCGACCTGGATTACCTGATACTTCCCTTGTTGGTTATAAAGTGTCTGGTTGTAGTAAGCGAAAAGGCTTGCCTCTCAATTTGCTATGATTATGGAATGACACGAATATAGTTAGCAGATGCATTTCATCTCTATAATAAATGTATGTTTATTCATAGTGGATTCCTTGCTCAAATGAGCTCGTATTGTGGTGGTAATTCCTGCGGTGTGTGGTTTGGTCAGCCTCATTGTTTGTATTCTGTGCTGACAGCCTGGAGCTACGAGCATTATTAACCGGCATTATCTGTATAATAATAGTAGTAATAATATTAATATCGTTATACCAACATTCCGAGAAAATATCAGACAATATTAGACAGGTTTTTCTTCGGGTACCCCGATTTTCCCTGTCAAAATTTCATTCCAGCAACACTCTCCACTATCATTTCATTTCATCTGTCATTCATTTAATCATTGCCCCAGAGGAGTGCGTCAGGCCTCGGCAGCCGGCACAGTTCATATCCTCGCCGCTAGATGGGGGCTTCATTCATTCCATTCCTGACCCGGTCGGAGACTGGAAGCAGGCTGTGGATTTTCATTTTTTCATTAGAAAATGATGATTACAATTTGTTGGACATATTCAAAGAATGGACAATGAAAGACTAGCTAAAAGCCTCCTCATTAAAAGCAAGAAATAACTGGATAATAGACATTGAAAATGACCCTCAAGAAATCCACGTAGCAGACGGAATTTTATGGGACAGGTCTAGCTTCAGATCGTTCGTGAACAAACATGATTTTGCTGCCAACACCACTGCATGGACAGCAGAAAGGAAGAAAACTCATAGTGAGGTAATGAAGAGATTTGGGAAGGGATGAAAGCTTATTTTAATTCATCTGTGAATCGCGCTCCTTAGTTGGGCATAATGCTATAAATAATAGTCCAAAACCTCTATAACAAAAAAAAATTACAGTCAGTGTGAAGGACTAGACGTTATATCATTTCAAATGACGCATGCTATAAATGCTACACATGTTAGAAAGGCTCAGGAGGGCTTCTCGCTTCGCTCGAAGCCCCAGGACTCTTTCAACAAACTCAATTACCCATTAACTTAGGCTTCCCGCGCGGGCACCTCTTTAAGGGTAAACCTGTATTTGAGTCTGACATCTTTTAAAACTCTTTAAGGGTCACCCATTATTTGAATCTGATATCTTGCAAACCTCTTTATGGGTCACCCTGTATTTTAATTGATTATAACATACTGTATACCTCGTTAAGTGTCAACATGTATTTTGCTCTGACATCCTTCACAACTCTTTAGGAGGCACCCTGTATTCTTATCTGGCATCTTGTATATCTCTTTAGAAGTCACCCTGTATTCTTGTGTGACATCTTGTACACCTCTTTAGGAGTTACCCTGTATTCTTCTCTGACATCTTGTGCACCTCTTTAGGAGTCACCCTGTATTCTTCTCTGCCATCTTCTACATCCCTTTAAGAGTCACCTTGTATTCTTATCTGGCATCTTGTATATCTCTTTAGGAGTCACCCTGTATTCTTATCTGGCATCTTGTACACCTCTTTAGGAGTCACCCTGTATTTTTTTCGCTGCACTCGAAGCCGCAGGTCACTCGACGCCCCAAGACTCTTTCAACAGACTCCATTAACCATTAACTTAGGCTTCCCGCGTGGCTGCATGACGTCACGCACTCGCCATCCATTACCCATTAACTTAGGCTTCCCGCGCGGCTGCATGACGTCACCGATTCCGTCTCCGTAACGCATAACTTTTGATTCTAGCATAACGATGAAGTCGACAAGATCATTTTAAATGATAAAAATGCATGTCAAGACAAACCAAACATGGAAATTACAACACTGTCATCAAACCGGCAAGTCTCTACGCAAATGAAACATTTACACTCAATAAGAAATATGAAATTGGAGATATCAGGAAAGAAGAAAGAAAAAATTACAGTCAGTCTGAAAGACTAGACGTTATATCATTTCAAATGATGCTTGCTACAAATGCTACACATGTTAGAAAGGCTCAGGAGAGCTTCTCGCTTCGCTCGAAGCCCCAGGACTCTTTCAACAGACTCCATTACCCATTAACTTAGGCTTCCCGCGCGGGCACCTCGTTAAGTGTCACCCTGTAATTTGCTCTGACATCCTGCACACCTGTTTAGGAGGCACCCTGTATTCTTATCTGGCATCATGTATATCCCTTTCGAAGTCACCCTGTATTCTTGTGTGACATCTTGTACACCTCTTTAAGAGTCACCCTGTATTCTTGTCTGACATCTTGTGCACCTCTTTAGGAGTCACCCTGTATTCTTATCTGGCATCTTGTATATCTCTTTATGAGTCACCCTGTATTCTTGTGTGACATCTTGTATACCTCTTTAGGAGTCACCCTGCAATCTTGTCTGACATCTTGTGCACCTCTTTAGGGGTCACCCTGTATTCTTCTCTGCCATCTTGTACGCCTCTTTAAGAGTCACCTTGTATTCTTATCTGGCATCTTGTATATCTCTTTTTGAGTCGCCCTGTATTCTTATCTGGCATCTTGTACTGTATTTTGCTCTGACATCCTGCACACCTCTTTAGGAGGCACCCTGTATTCTTGTCTGGCATCTTGTACTGTATTTTGCTCTGACATCCTGGACACCTCTTTAGGAGGCACCCTGTATTCTTGTCTGACATCTTGTACACCTCTTTAAGAGTCACCTTATGTTCTTATCTGGCATCTTGTATATCTCTTTAGGAGTCACCCTGTATTCTTATCTGGCATCTTGTACTGTATTTTGCTCTGACATCCTGGACACCTCTTTAGGAGGCACCCTGTATTCTTGTCTGACATCTTGTGCACCTCTTTAGGAGTCACCCTGTATTCTTCTCTGCCTTTTTGTACACCTCTTTAAGAGTCACCTTGTGTTCTTATCTGGCATCTTGTATATCTCTTTAGGAGTCACCCTGTATTCTTATCTGGTATCTTGTACTGTATTTTGCTCTGACATCCTGCACACCGCTTTAGGAGGCACCCTGTATTCTTATATGGCTTCTTGTATATCTCTTCAGAAGTCACCCGGTATTCTTGTGTTCGCTTCGCTCAAAGCCCCAGTTCGCTCGACGCCGCAGGACTCTTTCAACAGACTCCAATGACCATTAGCTTCTGCTTCCCGCGTGGCTGCATGACGTCACGCACTCAGTTCCCGCGCGGCTGCATGACGTCACTTCCTTCTTCGTCTCCGTAACGCATAACGTTGGACCCAAGCATAACGACGAAGTCGACAAGATCATTTGAAATGATAAAAATCATTCGGAAAATACTGGGATCAAGACTCACTCCTGACGGGTACCGACTACAGTCAATCAAGACAACTGAAAAATACTCAAACATCGAAGTCGACAGCAGAAAAATACGATTGAAAACTGTCGGGCACATAAGTAGACTGCCGAATACCCGACTAACCAAAAGAATACTAGATTACATATCATCAGTCAAAGTACAACACCATGGATACAAGAAGTACAAAAAGACATGCGAACTGCTAACATAACCGACACATCAGACAGAGACTCCTTCCGTAACAAAGTGAACCACTGGGAAGTCCAACCAGAGCAAGCAAAACCTACACCTTACAGCCCTCAATGGTCTGACGAAAGAAAACAGGCATTCTCCAACAGAATAAAACAATACTGGCAAAATAAGAAGAACGTCAAGAATTGAGTCAAATTGCTTAACGCTTTCTAATATTGGGAAAATACGCTGTAAATAAATAAATAAATAAATAAATAAATAAATAAATGAAAATCCACAGCCTGCTTCCAGTCTCCGACCGGGTCAGGAATGGAATGAATGAAGCCCCCATCTAGCGGCGAGGATAAGAACTGTGCCGGCTGCCAAAGCCTGACGCACTCCTCTGGGGGCAATGATTAAATGAATGACAGATGAAATGAAATGATAGTGGAGAGTGTTGCTGGAATGAAATTGTGACAGGGAAAACCGGAGTACCCGGAGAAAAACCTGTCTGCCTCCGTTTTGTCTAGCACAGATCTCACATGGAGTGACCGGGATTTGAACCACGGACCCAGCTGTAAAAGGCCGGCGTGCTGCCGCCTAAGCTACGGAGGCTTAAAATAAATAAATAAATAAATAAATAAATAAATAAATAAATAAATAATAATATTGTAATGTCACCCCTTAGTATTCCCGTTTACAACGGGCTTTGGGATGAGATGTGATGAAATTCTATGAGAAGGGAGTTTTAACGGCCGTATTCCCTTCCTGATGCCAACCTCATGAGAGATGAGAATGAAGATGAATGAAACGGGGCAAGCGGATAGAAGAAAGCGGCCGTAGCCTATTAGAAGGTACCGTGGCAGCATTGGCCTGCAGTTGAAACTGAGGAAACTACAGAAAACCATTTCATGGACGGCCAACAGCAGGGTTCGAACCCACGTCTTCTGACTCTTCAGGTAACTTGTCCCCACGGTCTACCGTTGCGCGTTAGTGAACTTAGCTACCTCTGTCGGTAATAATAATAATAGTAATATCAATATATTACAAACCCATATTATTCTCATTTTTCCGTATTTCTGCTCACAAATTACAATCAAATCTCCCGGATATCCCCGTATTTGAGAACAGGAGGAAGCTCTGATGAACATTTTTAGTCCAAATGCAGAGGGTGGATCAAGGATGAAACTGCTTGCCTCCCACTCGATTCCCGAATACGAGGAGAAATGTCACGTCCGTTGATTCTATTGCTTATAATCGCGAAATTAACTATATGTAAAGTACTTCCTTCCCTCATTCCTTCCCTCCTCCCTTCCTTCACTCCCTCCTTCCCTCCTACCTTTCTTCCTTCCTTCCCTCGTGCCTTTCTTCCTTCCCTTCCTCCATTCTTCCTTCCTTCCTTTCTTCCTTCCCTCCTTCCTTTCTTCCTTCCTTCCTTCCCTCCTTCCCTCCCTCTTTCCCTGATTCCTTCCTGTCTTCCTTCCCTCCTTCCTTCCTTCCCTTCTCCCTCTTTCCCTCCTTCCTTTCTTTCTTCCTTCCTTCCCTCCCTCCTTCCTTCCCTCCTTCCTTCCCTCCCTCCTTCCTTCCCTCCCTCTTTCCATCCTTCCTTTCTTTCTTCCTTCCCTCCTTCCTTCCCTCCCTCCTTCCCTCCATCCTTCCTTCCCTCCCTCCTTCCTTCCCTCCTTCCTTCCTTCCTTCCTTCCCTCCTTCCCTCTTTCCTTCCTTCCCTCCCTCCTTCCCTCCCTCCTTCCCTCCTTCCTTCCCTCCCTCCTTCATTCCCTCCTACCTTCCTTCCATCCTTCCCTCCTTCCTTCCTTCCTTCCTTTCTTCGTACCCTCCGTCCTTCCCTCCTTCCTTCTCTCCCTCCTTCCTTCCATCCCTCTTTCCCTCCTTCCTTTCTTTCTTCCCTCCTTCCCTCCGTCCTTCCTTCCTTTCTTCCTACCCTACTTCCCTCCTTCCTTTCTTCTTCCTTCCTTCCCTCCTTCCTTCTCTCCCTCCTTCCTTCCCTCCCTCTTTCCCTCCTTCCTTTCTTTCTTTCTTCATTTCTTCTCTCCCTCCTTCCTCCCTACCCTCCCTCCTTCCTTCCCTCCCACCTTCCTTCCTTCCATCCTTCCTTTGTTCCCTCCCTCCTTACACCCTTCCTTATGATATACTATCTATTCGCTATTTTAGAATAATTTTATGCTGTTCCGTATCAATGTACACACATCAAAAAAAGTTTTGCATCACCTCGGTTCCAAGAGTTCCGGAACCTTTAAATACAAAGGGAATAGAGATCAACACAAACAACATTTCAGCTCGTTTTATTGCTCATGAGACCCACACATTGCATGTTGTACCATCATACAGCTAGACTTTCAGCATTTGTGGTCCAGATTGCAGTACACACCACTACCTCTAATACCCAGTAGCACGTCCTCTTGCATTGATGCATGCCTGTATTCGTCGTGGCATACTATCCACAAGTTCATCAAGACACTGTTGGTCCAAATTGTCCCACTCCTCAACGACAATTCGGCGTAAATCTCTCAGAGTGGTTGGTGGGTCAAGACGTCCATAAACAGCCCTTTTCAACATATCCCAGGCATGTTCGATAGGGTTCATGTCTGGCGAACATGCTGGCCACTGTAGTCGAGCGATGTCGTTATCTTGAAGGAACGCATTCACAAGATGTGCACGATGAGGTCGAGAATTGTCGTCCATGAAGACAAATGCCTCTCCAATATTCTGCCGATATGGGTGCACTATGGGTCGGAGGATGTCATTCAGGTATCGTAAAGCCGTTTCGGAGCCTTCCATGACCACCAGTGGCGTACGTCGGCCCCACATAATGCCACCCCAAAACATCAGGGAACCACCACCACCTTGCTGCACTCGCTGGACAGTGTGTCTAAGACGTTCAGCCTGACCATGGTGCCTCCAAACACGTCTCCGACGATTGTCTGGTTGAAGGCATATGCGACACTCATCGGTGAAGAGAACGTGATGCCAATTCTGTGGGGTCCATTCAGCATGTTGTTGGGCCCATCTGTACCGCGCTGCATGGTGTCGGGGTTGCAAAGCTGGACCTCGCCATGGACGTCGGGAGTGAAGTTGCGCATCATGCAGCCTATTGCGCACAGTTTGAGTTGAAACACGACGTCCTGTGGCTGAACGAAACGCATTATTCAACATGGTGGCATTGCTGTCAGGGTTCCTCCGAGCGGCAATCCGTAAGTAGCGGTCATCCACTACAGTAGTAGCCCTTGGGCGGCCTGAGCGAGGCCTGTCATCGACAGTTCCTGTATCTCTGTACCTCCTCCATGTCCGAACAACATCGCTTTGGTTCACTCTGAGACGCCTGGAAACTTCCCTTGTTGAGAGCCCTTCTTGACACAAAGTAACAATGCGGACGCGATCGAACTGCGGTATTGACCTTCTAGGCATGGTAGAACTACAGACAACATGAGCAGCGTACCTTCGTCCTGGTGGAATGACTGGAACTGATTGGCTGTCGTACCCCCTCCGTCTAATAGGCCCTGCTCATGCATGGTTGTTTACATCTTTGAGCAGTTTTAGTGACATCTATGAACAGTCAAAGGGACTGTATCTTTGATACAATATACACAGTCAACGTCTATATGCCGGAGATCTGGGAACCGAGGTGATGCAAAACTTTTTTTGATGTGTGTATTAATTGTTTATGTATTTCTAATTGAATTTGAGAAAAATAAATCTTAAGTTAGCTCAGCGTGATGAGGCAAAACACCTTGGGGCCAGCTCATCTGGAGTCGGAAAACATGTGAATTGGAATCCAACCGACGGACATCCTTGAAGTGGCTCCTCGCGGTTTTCCATTTCCAACTCCAGGCAAATACCGGGACAGTATCTTCTAACAGGCCATGGTCGCTTCCTACCATTTCCTTTACATGTTTCATTCATATTCATTCAATTCACCTTCCATTAACTCCTATCATGAAGTATGCGTCTTGAAGGTCATCTTTCCTTAATGTTGTACAACAATTACATACATTTCCAAGGAAACACACACATTAGAAGAAAAGTTCTAAATGTTCAAAGTTAAAATCGTACCTATTTTTATCTATTTTTAGCCTATTTTCAATTTTGAAAAAATAGGCTTATGAGATCACCTTTTGTCCGTGTGTGTGTGTGTGCGTGTGTGTGTGTGTGTGTGTGTGTGAGGTGTGTGTGTGTCCCCCCCTAATAAAATCTAAACGGCTGGAGCGATTTCAATGAAACTCGGTAAGTTTATAGCCCTATTTCCGGCGACCTCGACTGTGCCCTTCAAATTTTGTTAAGTCTCACCAATCCAACATGGCGGCTGTGCGAAATATTTCACTAGCATTCAATATCTCCGAAACTATTACCGATATCGCCCTGAAATTGTGTACGGTGACAAAGGGCACTACTAGAAGTTCACCTATGAGACTTTCGAAAACCTGGTGACTACAAAACCAACATGGCGGCCAAGCGAAGTTGAGAATTTTAAATAGACTTTTCTCGCGATTTAACTATCCAAACGTAATGAAACTTGGTACAGCAAATGTTTATACACATTGCAATACACTGGAGTCTAATTTAGTTCAATTGTTTACATAACCTCAAAATGGCGGCTGTGCGAAATATTTCACTGACATTCTATATCTCCGAAACTATTACAGATATCACCCTGCAATTTTGTACGGTGATAAAGGGTACTGATACAAGTTTACCAATGTATAATTCATAAACCTGTAAAGTACAAAACGAACATGGCGACCAAGCGAATTTGAAATATTTTAATAGACTTTTCTCATGAGTTAACTCTCTGAACGCAGTTAAAAGTGATACAGTAAATGATTTTGCAGATTGTAATGTACTGCCATCTAACTTAATTCAATTGTTTACTTAACCTCAAGATGGCGGCTGTGCGAAATTTTAAAATTAAGTTTTATTTCTTGTGTCGTAATCATGCGATCGTAGTGAAAGTTTGAATAATGAATCTAGGCAATAAGTGTCGTTGAATGGTACATAACTCTATGGCCTATACATATAACAATCCTAAATGGCGAGCTTCCGAAATATTTAGACGGTTCTCAATATCTATGAATCTTTTACAGCAACAAAACTGAAATTTTTATGTTCATAGAGACTATGAACATATGTTCACGTATAGGACTTTCAGTAACCTGGTGATCACGAATCCAACATGGCGGCGACGCGAAGTATAAATATTTAAATGGACGTTTCTCGCGAATTAACTATCCGAGTGCCGTGAAACGTTGCACGTTAAATGCTTACACAAATGTTGATCCACTGGCATCTAATTTATTTCAATTGTTTGCATAATCACAAGATGGCTGCTGTGCGTAATTTTAAAATCTCGTTTTTACTTCTTGTGTTCTAATCATACGATAGAAGTTTGAATACCACACGTACACAATAATCTTAATGTAATAGTACAAAAATAAAAATCCAACCTGGCGACCATATGAAATATTTAGACGGTTCTCAATATCTACGAATTTGTTACAGCAATTAAACTGAAATTTTGTATGTTGATACAGGCAATTAACATGAGCAGGATATATGAAAATAGGCTGTATAGTTCGACGGACCTACTTGTTCAATATTTGCTCCTTACATTGCGCTGGTCTTCACCGTTTCCCTCTTATATCCCATGTTTATAGGAAGTTTTGGATTTTTCGTTTTCGAACGTGGGTATTAATCCATCAGCTGGAAAATGAATCGCTCACATTTTCACATTATTCAATAATTAAGCGTTGTTGTTGTTGTTGTTTGAGTCTTCAGTCTTTTGACTGGTTTGATGCAGCTTTCAATGCCTCCCTGTCCTGAGCTAATCGTTTCATCTCTACATAGCTACCACACCCTACATCCGAGGCAATCTGTTTAACATATTCTAACCTTGGTCTACCCCTACAGTTCTTGTACTCGACCCTTCCCTCTATAACTAAGCTTGCTATTCCTGGGTGTCTTAGTATGTGTCCTACCAACCTATCTCTTCTCTTCATTAGCAGTCGCCAGAAACATCTCTCCTCTCGCACTCGTCTTAATACCTCTTTGTTTGTAACCCTATCTACCCATCTGATCTTCATCATTCTCCTGTAACACAATATTTCAAATGCTTCAATTCTCCTCTTTTCTGCTGCTTCAATAGTCCAAGTTTCACTTCCATAGAGCGCCACGCTCAGGACAAAGGCTTTCAAAAATGACTTCCTAATACCTAAATCTATATTCGATGTCAGCAGATTCCTTTTTTGTAGAAATGCTTTCCTTGCCTGAGCCAACCTACTTTCTATATCCTCTTTGCTTCGTCCATCACTGGTTATTTTGCTTCCTAAGTAACAGTAGTCTCCTACTTCCTTCAGCTTTTCACCTGCCAATTTGATCTCCATAGAGGTTTCTGATTTATTTCGGCTGCATTCCAGTATTTTTGTTTTACATTTATTAATTTTCATCATGAATTCTTTCCGTAAGATGGAGTCCATACCATTCAAAAACTCATTCAAATCCTCAGGCTTCTCGGCCAAGATGACGATGTCATCAGCAAATCGCAGAGTTGAAATTATTTCTCCTTGAATCTTCACTCCCACTTTAAATTTTTCTCTAATGTCCTTCATTGCTTGTTCAATGTAAAGATTGAAAAGTATGGGTGATAAGTTGCAGCCTTGCCTTACACCTTTCTGAATACCAGCTTCTCTCTCATGTCCCTCAACTCAAATGACTGCTGCCTGGTTTCTGTATAGATTGTAGATCACCCTCCTATCCCTGTACTGTATTCCAATCGATTTCAAAATGTCAAACAATTTAGTCCAATCAACGTTATCAAAAGCCTTTTCTAAGTCTACAAAAGCCATGAACGTTCTCTTATCTTTCCTTATTCTACCTTCCAAAATCAGCCTAAGACTTAGTACAGCTTCCCTTGTTCCTTCATTTCTCCTGAAACCAAACTGGTCTTCACCCAACTCCGTTTCTATCTGGCTTTCAATCCTCTTGTAAATTATTCTAGACAGGATCTTTGAAGCATGAGTAATCAAGCTGATTGTACGGTAATCTTCACCTCTGTCAGCTCCCACTTTCTTTGGTATAGGGATGACTACATTCTTCTTGAAATCAGGGGGTACCTCACCTGTCTCATAAATCCTACACACCAAGTGAAATAACCTGACCAGACCTTCATCTCCTACGCAGCGTAGCAACTCAATCGGTTTATCATCTATGCCTGGTGCTTTGTTCCTGCTTAAGTTGTTATAGCATTTTTATTCTGAGCAAACTTAAAAAAATATTTTTAACGTTTCACAAAAGGACTGAGAGCCTCCGTGGCTTAGGCGGCAGCACGCCGGCCTCTCACCGCTGGATCCGTGGTTCAAATCCCGGTCACTCCATGTGAGATCTGTGCTGGACAAAACGGAGGCAGACAGGTTTTTCTCCGGGTACTCCGGTTTTCCCTGTCACAATTTCATTCCAGAAACACTCTCCACTATCATTTCATGTCATCTGTCATTCATTTAATCATTGCCCCAGAGGAGTGCGACAGGCTTCGTCAGCCGGCACACTTCATATCCTCGCCGCTAGATGGGGGCTTCATTCATTCCATTCCTGACCCGGTCGGAGACTGGAAGCAGGCTGTGGATTTTCATTTTCACAAAAGGACTAATTACAGCCACAAAGATTTGAGTGAATTTAAAGGTTAAAAGATAAAAATCCTAAAATTCCTATAAACATGGGAGATACGAGGGAAACCGTGAATGTCAGCACAAAGCAAGAACCATATTTTGAAAACTAGATAAAAATAGTAACGATTTTGAATTTTGAAATTGTTAAACTTTGCTTCTAATAGAAATATGAGTGTGTTTTCTTGGAAATGTATATAATTGTTGTACGAGATTTATGACCGGCACAGTTATAATATTATAATCGGTATTGTTTTGGCTCCTTAAGCAGAATGTTCCCCCATAAAATCATCCGCCACATAAAACTTATCGGTTCTCATCCTCGATATCGTATATACGGGTGTAGTAATGCTATAGATTTGCATATCACCAATTGCGTACCGTCCACGTTAGCTCAGTGTAATAAGGCAGTGTCTTTCATGTGTCCATGTTGTTATATTATTATTATAAGTATTATTATCATTATTATTATTTCGTCTCATATATTCACCATATCGTTGGGTACAATTCACCATTTCATCGGCATTTGTTGCAAGATGGAGTGGAGTTCTCTATACTGGTAGGTTTAGGAACGAACTGACTATAGAGCAGGTCTCTAAAATAACTACTTTCTGCATACTGGTATGCAGATTATGGTGGAGCCCCAGTTTACCGAGGTTGGGTGAGTGGTCAACGTGTCAGACTACCAACCCCCAAGCTTGCAGGTTCGCTCCTGGCCGTGGTAAGTGATTTTTGAAAGACAGAAAAAATTTCGACACCATGTCGTATGATGTTGGCATGTTAAAGAACCCATTTTAATTTAGTAGGCCGTGTTCATAATGGCAAAGTTAATCTCGGGATTTTCCGCCAACACAAAGTTCCTTATTTCTCTACTAGAAAGCGCTATAGTGTTCAAGGGGCTTAGATATCTAACTTCCTTGACTTTTATAGTGCTTCAAAGAACAACGAAATTCGACATGCAAGCTACCCTTTGGGTGTCAACTAATAAAGCTTGCACCAGGCACCCAGGGCATACGGTATTATTATTATTATTATTAATATTATTATTATTATTATTATATCTCTTGCTACTGTGCAAAGAGCACGTGGGTGCCACCTCACCACTCCTTGGCCACTGAACTTGCGGATAAGGTGGGCGATACAAGGTGCAGAGTTACTTCGCACATTTCCTCTGTTAACACGTCTTTGCTCTAGTCACACCTTCCCTTTACATTTCATTCAGAAAATAAAGGAACGGGCTCAACTGTCAATCCCACAGTACGTGACTTAACTGACTGAAGCTCACTGAATGTTTTTAGTCCAAATGCAGAGGAAGTACATAGCTCTCAGCTTTAACGATAGGTCATTATGTATACGCCTCAAGACCCCATAGAATTCACGGCTGAGAAAGGCGGAATAATCTTCAGCATTCTGAGTCTCACGATGTTGTCTTGCAGAAGAGCACGCGCATCACATTTGATGAGTACAGAATTAAATCTCAGTCACAGGTCAGCCATACAAGGCCTTTGATGACAAATTAAACCGAATGTTGAAATTTGTTGTAAGAAAACCTATATGGTTCCAACACACCAGATAGCAGAAGCCATTTGATTATTTTTATTATTGACACCGGGTGTGGCCAGGGTGGATGATACATGTCTTTAGAGGTCTGCCTCGCAACTGCAACTCACCGCCAGTTGACATGCCCAAACAGAAGAACACCTAAAGCAGGAAGAAGGTGGAGAAGAAGGAAACCCACAGGTTCGTCTACAGAAAAAAAAAAAACCGATACCCAACAGAACTGCCACCGACGAAATGATGCAACAACAGTAGCTTGCTTTAAATGAAAATTTAATGTTAAATTTAAAAGAACACCTCCACCAGAGAACAGAACATGTATCAGCCAGTATTAAATTACAAAAATAAAATAAAACCTCAGCTAGAAGTCTCACTGTAGATTTTTTTAAAAGGTTAAAGGTCGATATCAATAAACAATTACCTGAGGGGGGGGGGGGGGGGGGGAGAGAAGGAAAAGCCACCAAAAAACTTAAACACTTAATAAGTACCTGACATACTCTCAACTGAACCTTGAGGTCCTTGGAGAATCAAAAAAAAGTAAATAGTGCAAAAATTACCATAAACAAGGTACCGAAAGAATAACGCAGGAGTACAAAAAAAGAAAACTCCAAATAAAGAAAACCAAAGGATAATTTAAAACCAAAATAAGTTAAACAACATCACCATGGCCCGTGAACGTGCACTTCAAACACACGCCAGAAACAAAAACCCACAATGCACTACTGTCAACAAGTTACCATGGCGACCAAGAACAGTTGAAGGTATATCAGCACGTATTTATGTAAAACGCCTAATTTTACATTTAAAAAATATCTTCTCCAGTGAGAAAACAGAAAGATATAAACAAACTCTAGACATTACGAGATCAAATAGTTTTTAAAGGCAACGGATCAAACTAAAAACCGACCGACTAATGATCAAAATTAGGCCTAGTGTTAATAGATTCGTCTGATCAGTACAAGAATATAATAAGAAGAAAATGCATTAGCCAGACGCCAAATAATAAAATTAGAAGAAAAACAGTAGTGTTCCCCGGACTAATATAGTTTAATAAATTTTTTTACGTATTCAGAGGTGACATATCTAGGCCAAAGTCAACCTTCAGAACAAAAAAACAAAACACTCAGTACACAATGAAAAATATGGAGCTCCAAAAATTTAAAATAAATAAAATACCAAAACATACCTTAATAAAGCCTTTTGGGGAGACACTAATTTTTACAACACTACTTAGACATCCTTAAAGGATTATTATCACCAAAAATAAAATAAAATATGAGATGGCTGCCAACCGCCGTCGAAGAGAAGCGCACCAAACATCGCATTTCCATATTAAGGCCCAAGAAAATACTTTCACGATTATCACAGATGATAGTTGCACACATAATTCTTCATGTATCATCAAATACTGGGATATATTCCCAAGTTAGCGGGGACGAGGGCATATGCCCTCGCCCCTTGACGAGATTCACAATATGCGTCTTTCTTCACCCAGCAATCAGTCACAAGTCATAATTCACAAGATGGAGGACAATCGCGAAGAAGGACACCCAACATGCACCAGGTTTATTTAAATTGGACCAATCCTAATTTGCCACACACTACGACAATGTGCTTAACCAAATAATATTCACACGACACCATTAAAATGTTTTGGCGGCATGATGCATATATAGTCTTTTGTTTAATGACGTAGAATAATATACTTTTTCTCAAATATGTCACGATGAGACGGGATCAGAAGGCACCAAAGTCTCACTCTAGCGGCAGAAGACACAACTCCAGCCCGAGGAGCCGAGAGATGCTGCCATCTCAAGTTCATTAGCCAAACCAAGGCATCTTAGCGGGCGCTTCAAATGGAAGGGGATACATATACGTAGAGGAGATGCATATTAATAACGTTGGGACGGGCTTTGCACGTAACAATTATTATTATTATTATTATTATTATTATTATTATTATTATTATTATTTTATTATGATTATAATAATTATGTCACATATCTATATCGTTTTTGTTATCCTGATCTTTATCGTAATTATTCATTCTCATTATCATTGTCATTCCCAATGTCATTGTCGTTCTAATTGTCATTGTCATTGTCGTTGTCGTTGTCGTTCTTGTTCTTGTTGTTGTTGTTTCACAAATCTCCCAAAAGCATCCCATGGCTACGAACTCCCTCACTTCACTATTTAGTTACCGAGTCACATTTTCAAATGACAGAGGCATTTTCATAATAGATCACTCGTGGTATAGCGGCTTGTATTCTTGGCAAATCTGAGAAGAAGTAGGTTCGATTCCCATCTCGATCTTCCTGGAAGTGATTTCCTTTGGTTTCCCACTTCTACTCCAGGTAGAAGCATAATCGGCTAAATTCAACATTTAAGCTTCTATTTAAACCAATTGAAAGGATGTGGAACAAGGAATCAGCGCGCGGAAATGAAAGGCTGGATATGAAGAGATGGATAGGAATCGCGCATTTGTTTTAATGGCTGGATTTTAAGTTTCCTCTTAACCCTCTCACTCCTTTAGGCATATATAGACTAACAAATAATATGTGTAGCCTAGTTTTATTTTGAGGTTGTTTTCTACTTAACCCTTTAGATGCCAAGCCAAATTTAGCGAAATTAAAGTTTTTGATAAAAAAAAAAGTATCTCCTACCTATAGATAGCGTGTAGATATATCAGATGCTAAATAATACTTAGTTTCGTTTGATTAATTAAAATACTTTTAATATTTTCAATTAGACATTTTAATATAGCCTACATTTGACACCTTTCACAGTGTAAATAGATTTTTGTTAAAACTAAATTTCCTTTTCATTCCGTATTTATCACCATAAATATATCGAAATTAGCTCTTAAGTAACGAGACTTCAAAACATAACACGTGCGGGAAGTCAGTTGGCTCTTCAATGGATAAAGTAATTATTATTAATTCAGTTATTCCTCCCTATATCCAGAGAGAGTTTGAATCCCACTTTGTCTTGGTTACAACATTGAAGGCGCTGCGTGGCTGGAAATAATAATTAAAACATGATGTTCAGGAAGGAATATATAGCCTATTTTCTCCTAAATGTAATGGTATAGTTATAAATATTTGTCCTTATCACCTCCTATTTTCTTCTTATTCGAAGTGCAAATTGGCACACTGGATTTAGCAGCGTCGTTCAAACCATAGTTTATAATTTACCCCAGCATTTTGCAATTTCATCAGCAAACACTCCAAACAACGTAGGAATTCAGTATAACTTATTAACACCGATTACTTACAATAATTGAAACTTCGTTGGTCCAAGATATCACTGGTGGAAACACATTTAATATACCTACTGCACAGCTAATTTTTAATCGCGCCTATCCCTGGGGCCGAGTGCGTTCTATCGGCTCTACTTTTTCATTCTCTTGTATAAATAACCTCGTTCAAGGCCCTTTGTTTGAAATAAACTTCGTCTTCCACTACATTTATTGTCACTTTGAATGACACGTGTGGTCTGGGAATTTGGCTCCGAACGTTTTCTCTTGCGGTGGGTTAGGACACTGGGGATTTCTGTTCTTTCGCCTGGAACCTGTCACTATTTTAGCTCATTACTTTCTTGGAACTTGCAACACATTTCTGGCGAATTAGTAGAATATACTAATACTGAATGTGAGCAAAATGAAACTTTTGTTTACTGTTGTTGTTTTTGGTGTTCAAACTAAAGCCTCGATACACCATGGCCATCAGCCTATGTACAGTATTTATCTTTTGGAGGAATGGTCATACAATCTCCATTATCGTGGTTTCTATATCAGCCCGGGAAGTGGTAAGTGGGGTTGGGATTGAAAAGGAAGTGCACATATTTAAGTTAATAATAATAATAATATCGTATGACCTCGGATGCCGGGTGCAAGCTTTGTTATTTGAAACCCAGAGGGTAGCTTGCATGTCGAATTTAGTTGTTCCTTGAATCACTATGAAAGTCAAGGAGGTTAGATATCTCAGCACCTTGAACACTATAGCACTTTTTAGTAGAGAAATGAGGAACTTTGTGTTGGCGGAAACTCCCGAGATTAATTTTGCCATTATGAACACGGCCTACTGAATTCAAATGGGTTCTTCGACATGCCATCATCGTATGACATGCGTGTCGTATTTTTGCTGCCTTTCAAAAATCACTTATCACGGCCAGGAGCGAACCTGCAATCTTGGGGTTAGTAGACCGACACGATATCCACTCACCCACTGTGGCAAGCTAGTTAATAATAATAATGTTATTGGTTTTACGTCCCTACTACTGAGGCTCTTAGGGACAACAGGATGCTGCAATTTTGCCCCAAAGAGGATCATTAAAGTGCCAGTATATCTACTGACTCGGCTCCCTCGCATTAGCACATCCTCGAATGCCAACTTGCTGCACCAGGATTCGATCTTGCAACCTTGGGCACAGCAGACCACGCAGCCTGTCACATTTAAGCTAGGTGCCATCCCAGCAGTTGTATGCATTACAATTACGAACAACAGGGTAGAATGGATTAGGGGAGAATTCAAACACAACTCTTATCACTTGCCTTCATAATGCTTCATGACTTAGAACCAGCATGATAGAGTTAGAGCGCTGCTATACCATCGCCCATGGTGGTAACTGAAATATTTCTTGTTTAAACCAGATATTGGAGTACCGGTACTTATTTTGTAAGCAACCAGTTACTTGTAGAAACCGTACCGTAGTTGGGTTATCCAAAATGAAGATCACCCTTGCATTTGATGACTGCATTTGAGATATTTGAATGGGGGCAATTACTTCTTTTCCGACGATCGGTGCTTCTTTTAGGTAGTGTATATTTTATTTTATATTATATATTTAGAAATACCTATAAAAATCAATAAGGAGTCATCCATATAATACGTTCACAAAAATGCCATAAAATTAACGCGCCCCCTCCCCCTGCCATTGTAACACGTTGTAACAATTGTTAATATCTCCCCCTCCCTTAGTGAACGTTCAAAACAAATTAACCCCCTACCCTTTGTTCAACATATTGCGCAACTCATCGCATGGAAGAAGAGTCACACAGGTTGAAATTTCCATCCACAAATAAACATACAAATGAAGTTTTGTTATTAACAAAATATATGATAAGTGTCAAAAAGAAAGTAGGCCTACGTACCGTTCATATTTTCGTGCATGTCACCACTACAAAGAGGGGCAAGCAATCGGATCGCACAAGTGTGCATAAAAGATAAACGGACAGACGGGAGTTAAATACTCACATCTTGTCGTATCCATATTATTAAAATAAACCTTTCACTCTATATTAAAATCCACATTTATTGATATGTTGTGACCTCTATTCATTTCAATTTATTATCGTGTTGTGAGCCATACTTCAGTGTTACCTTTGTAAACAAAATCTGAATTTGTTTTTCAGCTGGTCTACTCGAGTGTACCCAATTGTATTTGTAGCTATGAGTAAAGCCCTGAGGATATATTTTGTATAGCTGTGTGGATAGCGGATAAACTGCAGATAATGTTTAGAGTAAATTTGCGGATAGTTTTTTGAATACAATGGTTTTTTTAATACTTTATTTTTTTGCTAAGATCTGCGTCTCTTACGTTCCTTATTATTTCTCGATTGGTTTATGTGAGAATAACAGAAGAAATGAGAGAAGCCAGCACGAAAGGATCCTCAATTAGTATTGACTTATGCCAAAATAAGGGGAACGCATTTCTCTTCAACTGTCTAAATGTGTTGCTTTGATACTTTATGCTTTATGTAATAAATTAACAAGTAGTTCCGTGAATAACTATACAGCCTATTTGCATATATCCTACTCATGTTAATTGCCTCTATCAACATACACAATTTCAGTTTGTTTGTTGCGATAGATTCGTAGATATTGAGAACCATCTAAATATTTCAGATGGTCGCCAGGTTGGATTATTATTTACGTGCTATTACATGAAGATTATTGTGTGCGTGTGGTATTGAGAATTCAATCGCATGATTAGGACACAAGACGTAAACAAGATGTTCAGTAAAGAACATATATCCTACTTTCTCCTAAATGCATGGGTATTGTTAAACTCTTTGTCCTTTTCAAGGAGTATAATTGAATGTTGGTTGTAGTAGCTTTTTGAAATACAACGTGCTATACGCATATTAAATATGAATATGAGGTGCCCTTTAATAAAGCTACCTCTGTAAAAAAAAAACATTCAATTCGGTTTCACCGTGTTTGAATTGACATGGGGAATCGATTTGCACACATACATGGCCGCTACTGCAAACTATTGGCCTGATGACCTTGTAGTTCAGTCAAAAGATGCTTCCCACAAAAAGGTATGTTGTTGCAAAATTTGGTAGAGATCAAATGATTAGGTTGGTCGTAATTTGATTTAAGCTTTTAGCATTTGGGTGGCCGCCATTCCGTTTCCGTCAATATGGCGGTGATATAAAACATGACACTGAGGTGCCCTTTGCTAGTGCTAGATCTGTACCAAATTTCATTCTATTCGGTTCTATCGTGTTTGAATTGATATGGGGAATCCATTTGTACACGTACGGCCGCCATATGCAAACCATTGGACTGATGACTTTGTAGCTTGGGCAAAGAACGCTTCTTACATAAAGGTATGTTGTTGCAAAATTTGGTAGAGATCAGATGATGAGGTTGGTCGTAATTTGATTAAAGCTTTATACATTTGGGTGGCCAGCATTACGTTTCCGTCAAGATGGCGGCATTATAAAACATGGCACTGAAGTTCCCTTTGCTAGTGCTACCTCTGTACCAAATTTCGTTCAATTCTATTTCACTGTGTTTGAAAAGATAGGTCGAATCGATTTGCACACATACATGGCCGCCATATGCAAACTATTAGGCAGATGACCTTTTAGTTTAGTAAAACTACGCTCCCCTTACAAATATATGTTGTTGAAAAATTTGGTAGATATCAGGTTATTAGGTTGGTCGTAATTGGATTTAAGCTTTTAACATTTGGGTTCACCGTGTTTCAATTAATAGGGGTAATCGATTTGCACACATTCATGGCCGCCATCTACAAACTATTGGGCTGAAGATCTAGTAGTTCGGTCAAAGTATGCTTCCCAAAAACAGGTATGTTTTTGCAACATTTGGTAGAGATCCGATTATTAGGTTGGTAGTAATTGGATTTAAACTTTTGACATTTGGGTGGCTGCCATTACGTTTTTGTCATAATGGCGGCAATATAAATCATGACTCTGAGGTGCCCTATGCAAGTGCTACCTCTGTACAAAATTTTGTTCAATTCGGTTTACCCTGTTTGAAAAGATAGGGGGAAACGATTTTTACACATACATGGCCGCCATCCGAGCAGTATTGGCCTTATGACCTTGTAGTTTCGTCAAAAGATTCTTCATACAAAAAGGTATAACGGTGCAAAATGTGGTAGAGATCAGATGATTAGGTTGGTCGAAATTTGATTTAAGCTTTTAACATTTGGGTGGCCGCCGTTTCGTTTTCGTCAAGATGGGGGCGATATAAAACATGACACTGAGGTTTTCTTTGCCAGTGCTATCTCTGTACCAAATTTCTTTCAATTCGATTTCACCGTGTTTGAATTGATAGGGGGAATCAATTTGCACTCATACATGGCTGCCATCTGCAAACTATTGGGTTGATGACCTTGTAGTTCAGTCAAACGACGTTCACCATATAAATATATGTTGTTGCGAAATTTGGTAGAGATCGGATGATTAGGTTAGTCATAATTAGATTTAAGCTTTGAACATTTGGGTGGCCGCCATTACGTTTCCGTCAAGACGGCGGCGATATAAAACATGACACTGAGGTGTATTTTGCTAGTTCTACCTCTGTACCAAATTTCGTTCGATTCGGTTTCACCGTGTTGGAATTGATAGGGGGGGGGCAGACATTCAGAGTACACACACTCACACACACACAGACAGACATACAATGTTTGGCCCTGTGTAGATCTCATAAGTCTACTCTTTTATTTTATTTTATTTATTTATTTATTTTTTTTTATTTTATTTTTTTCAAAATTGAAAGTAGGCTGAAACGAGATTTTAAAATTTCGCACAGCTGCCATCTTGTGGTTATGAAAACAACTGAAATAAATTAAATGCCAGTGGATAACATTTGTATACGCATTTAACGAGCAAAGTTTCACTGCACTCGGATGGTTAAGTAGCGAGAAACGTCCATTTAAATATTTATACTTCGCGTCACCGCCATGTTGGATTTGTGCTCACCAGAATGCTGAAAATCATATAGCTGAACTTATGTTCATAGCCTCAATGAACATTAAAAATTTCAGTTTGTTTGCTGGAAAAGATTCGTAGATATTGAGGACCGTAATTTTTTTTCGGATGCTCGCCATTTTGGATTGTTATATGTATAGGCCATTGAGATATGTACCATTAAAGGAAGATTATTGCGTAGCTTCATTATTCAAACTTTCACTTCGATCGCAAGATTACGATACAAGAAATAAAAACTTAATTTTAAAATTTCGCACACCGTCATCTTGTGGTTACGTAAACAATTGAACTAAATTAGATGTCAATGCATTACAATTAGTATGATCATTTACTGTACCATATTTCAATGCGCTCAGATGGTTAAATCACGAGAAAAGTCTATTAAAATGTTTCAACTTCGCTTGGCCGCCATATTCGTTTTGTACTTTACTGGTTTTTGAAAGTTACATAGATAAACTTGTAGCATGCCCTTTATCATCGTACAAATTCCCATGGTGATATCATAAACAGTTTCGGAGATATTGAATGCCAGTGAAATATTCCGCACAGCCGCCATTTTGAGGTTATGTAAACAATTGAACTAAATTAGACGCATTATACGCAGTGCATTACAATGCGTATAAACATTAGCTGTACCATGATTCATTACGTTTGGATGGTTAAATCACGAGAAAAGTCTATTTAAAAGTCTCAACTTCGCTTGGCCGCCATGTTGGTTTTGTAGTTACCAGGTTTTGGAAGTCTCATGGGTGAACTTCTAGTAAATCCGTTTATCACCGTACAAAATTCGGGTTGATATCGGTAATAGTTTCGGAGATACTGAATGCTGGTGAAATATTTCGCACAGCCGCCATGTTGGATTGGTGATACACAATGAAATTTGAAGTGCACGGTCGTGGTCGGCCAGAATGGTGCTATGATCTTACCGAGTTTCATTGAAATCGCTTCAGCCGTTTAGAATTTATTAGGGGACACACACATACACACCATCACACACACGCACACACAGACACACACACGGACAAAAGGTGATCTCATAAGCCTATTTTTTTTTTCATAAAATGAAAATAGGCTAAAAATAGTATTATAATGAAAACGGATTGGGATAAGAAACGTGCGGATGTTGGGTGGATGCGGATAACAGTCATGCAGATGCGGATAACAGTCGTGTGGATGAGGGGCGGATTCGAATAACGTTTTGTTTATGTGTTTGATAACGATCGAAACTAGTAATCCAAGGGTTTATAGTGAATTTATTAATCTCGTGTAATTTCATTTACGTATAGGGAATGACACCCATTATAATTGGTTACAATCGTTTTGACCGACTGAAAAAGGATTTCATATTTCATTTGCATTTATTGCCATTTCCTATTTCACCCAATTCGTAACCTTTATTAAGAACAAGCTGTACCCGGCATGCGTTGCAATGCCAATCAAAGAAAGTGTTGGCGTTGAAATTATGTTTCTTGAAGTGCTTTTGGATACACAACATGTTAACTGCCTCTAAGCTATCGTAAAATGGATTTTCTAATTTAGAACCATTCGTGGGAGCATGCACAACAATTTTCAAAAGTTTCATCGCTGTCACTCATTTGTTGAATCTACTCGTACGCTACCTATTGTGAAATGGATTTACTAAGTCGAAACCCTTCCCTGGCGTGTACACAATAACTCATCTATGATTCATCGCAATCGGATGAATGGTATATGCACGTATACGGGATTTGTTTAAACGATTCGTTCGTTGTCACTCATTTGTTGAATCTACTCGTGCGCTACTTATTGAGGAATGTCGAAGCCCTTCCCTGGCGTGTACACAATAACTCATCAAGGTTTCATCGCAATCGAAGAATGTTATATGAACGCAATAGGGGATTTTGTTGAAACGCTTCGCGCGTCGTCACCCATTTGTTGCATCTACCCTTGCGCTACTTATTGTGAAATGGATTTACTAAGTCCCCTTCCCTGGCGGGTACACAATAACTGATCAATGTTTCATCGCAATCGGATGAATAGTATATGAACGCATACCTGATTTTCTTTAAACGATTCGCGCTCCGTCACTCATTTGTTGAATCTACTCGTGCGCTACTGACTGCAAAATGTATTTACTAAGTTAGAAACCGTCACGTAAGTGTCCACAACATCTCACCCAAGTTTCATCGCTATCGGACTAATGGGATATGAAGACATAGGGGACTGTATTGAAACGCTCCGCGTGTCGTCGTTCATTTGTCGAATCTACTCGTGTGCTACCTACTGTGAAATGTATTTACTAAGCCAGAAACCTTTCATGGAGTGTCCACCATATTTCACCCAAGTTTCACCGCTAACGGCAGAATGGTATATGACCTTATACGGGACTTTGTTGAAACGCTTCGCGCGTCGTCCCTCATTTGTTGAATCAACTTGTGCGCTGCATATGGTATAGTGGATTTACTAAGCCAGAAATTTTCCATGACGTGTACACAACATCTCACCCAAGTTTCATAGCTACGGACGAATGGTACATGAATGCATACGGGACTTGGTTGAAACGCTTCGCGTGTCGTCGCTCTTTTGTTGATTCTACTCTTGCACTACATATTGTAATATGGATGTACTCAGCCAGAAACCTTCCCTGGAGTGTACACAATATCTCACCCAAGTTTCATCGCAATCGGATGGTATGTGAATGTATACGGGACGTTGTCGAAACGCTTCGCGCGTAGTCACTCATTTGTTGAATATAAGCGTGCGCTTCGTATTGTAAAATGGATTTACTTAGCCAGAAACCTTTCCTGGAGTGTACACAACAATTCACCAAACATTTATCACTATCAGACGAATGGTATATGACTTTATACGGGACTTTGTTGAAACGCTTCGCGTGTCATCGCTCATTTGTTGAATCTACTGGTGCGCTACCTATTGTAAAATGTATGTACTAAGCCAGAAACCTTACCTGGGGTGTACACAACATCTCACCCAAGTTTCATCGCTATCGGATGAATGGTATATGAAATTATATGGGACTGTGTTGAAATGCTTCGCGCGTCGTCGCTCATTTGTTGATTCTACTCGTGCTCTACCTATTTTTAAAGGGATTTACTAAGCTAGAAACGTTCCCTGGAGTGCACACAAAATCTCAGCCTAGTTTCATCGCTATCGGACGAATGGTATATGAACGCAAACGTGACTTTGTTGAAATGCTTCGCGCGTCGTAGCTCATTTGTTGAATCTACTCGTGCGCTGCCTATTGTAAAGTGGATGTACTAAGTCAGAAAATTTCCCTGCAGTGTACACAACATTTTACGCAAGTTTCATAGCTGTCGGACGAATGGTATATGAATACACACGGGACTTTGTTGAAACGCTTTGCGTGTCGTCGCTCATTTGTTGAATCTACTCGTGCGCTATCTACTGTGAAATGTATTCACCAATTTTGAAACCTTCACGTAAGTGTACACAACATCTCACCCAAGTTTCATCGCTATCGGAAGAATGGTATATGAACACATACGGGACTTGAAATGCTTCGCGCATCGTCGCTCATTTGTTGAATCTGCGCGTGCGCTACCTATTGTAAAATGGATTTACTAAGTCAGAAACCTTCCTTGGAGTGTACTCAACATCTCACCCAAGTTTCATCGCAATCGGACGAATGGTATATGAACGCATAGGAGACATACATACCCACAGACAGACAAACCAGCACGTTACATTGATTTTTATATATATAGATAATAACACGAATCACTCCCAACTACAATTCACTAATTCGACCGCACCTGTTAATGTCCGATACACGACTGAATTGCATCCTGAGTTAAGTTGGCGTCGAAGCCTATCAGCCCAGCCTAATTCGGTTGAATTGTACGGAGACTGGATAATTGCGAGTCGGATAGTCCAGAGTTTCCTGATGTCAAAGATTTGCACAGTATCGTCTTTAGTGATGAATGCAACTTCTGCGTGAAAGGCGACGACACGACGTTCTTTTTCGAGTCTGACGGCAACATTCTTATCAGAGTTCTGTGGTAAAACTATTACAATGGGAATAAAATTCCATTGCATTTCAATCGACGATCAAGTAATCAAAACGTATTACGTAAATGTGACAATGAGGTTCACTCTGATCATTTCTGCCCTTTAACAGAGAACCTCAGTGTCATATTCATACAACACGTTTTGATTACTTGCTCCTCTTTCGGGGTCTTGTCTGACCCTAGTGGAATGTTGTTGTTTTTTCGAATCTTCATTCTTTTGATTGGTGTGATGCAGACTTCCATGTCTCCCTGTCATGAGCTAATCGTTTCATCTCTGCATAGCTACCACATCCTACATCCGACGCAATCCGTTTAACATATTCTAACCATGGTATATCCTTACAGTTCTTATCCTAAACTTTTCTTTCCGTAACTAAGTTTGCTATTCCTGTTTGTGTTAGTATGTGTCTTACCAACCTATTCCTTTTCTTCATTACCAGTCACCAGAAACATCTCTTCTCACCCAGTCGTCTTAATACCTCTTCATTTGTTACTCTATCTACCCATCTGATCATCATCATTCTCTTGTAACACCACATTTCAAATGCTTATATGCTCCTCATTTCTGCTGCGCCAACAGTCAAGTTTCACCTCGGAGAGCGCCACGCTCCAGACAAATGCTTTCAAAAATTACTTTCTAATACCTAAACCTATATTTGATGTCAAGAGATTTATTTTCTGTCTAAACAACTACTATGCTGTCGAGATCTCAGTATGACGCTTAAGAAAAGAATTGTGAAGGGTTATGTTGTCTCCACCCTTCTTTATGGTGTTGAAGCTTGGACCTTGTCCGTAGCTACTGAAAGGAAGATTCGAGCTTTTGAAATGTGGATATACTGGCGGATTCTTAAATTCTCGTGGACAGAACATGTGAGGTTTTACAGCGTGTGAGTAGCCAACCTGAGCTGTTAAGCACAATTAAGAAGAGGAAATTGGAATACTTGGGGACACAAGATGAGAAATCCAAAATACCGTCTGCTCCAAGTTATACTTCAGGGTGAAATTGAAGGCCAGCGTGGACCGGGAAGGAGACGAATAACTTGGATGGATAATTTAAGAACGTGGTTTGGGCTGTCTTCCACGGAACTCTCCAGGATTGCACAGGATAAGAAAGTGCTAGCCATGGTGGTAGCCAACGTCCGTATCGGATAAGGTAGAAGAGGAAGAAGAAGAAATGCTTTCCTAGATAGCCAACATAGTTTTAATATCCTCTTTGCTTCGTCCATCACTGGTTTATTTGCTTCGTAATTAGCAGAAATCTCCTACTACCTTTAGCTTTTGACATGCCAATTTGACGTCAATAAGGGTTTCGGATTTCTGTCAGGTGCATTCCATTATTTTTATTTTACATTTATTGATGTGTAACATCATTCCACTCGGTTGCTGTATATTTTTGTGTGCGGGTGATTTTGTAAAAAGGGACGGAAGTGGGACGGAAATGCAACGGAAACAATGAGCGCGCGTGGTGGCGGATATTGGTACAACGACATACTGTCGGCCATGTGGCTATGTGGAATGTAAATCTCATACGGTTTACTTCAAGGTTTGGAGTCCCCATTACAGATATTCCTACAATAAATCATCTTCAAACTGTCGTTCTTTGGTGTGGAAATATTCATTAAATCATATTTGCTGAAAACAATTATGATTTTTTAAATCTTACTACTTTTCTGTATTCTTATTTAATGTAAGCACTCGAGGTACTGTCGGCCAAAATACACCACTATGTGTAATGTGTTATAGCATACGGTTTAATTCAAGGTTCGAGGCCCCATTAAAGAAATTCCTACAATAAATCATCTTCAAGTTGTCGTTCTTTGGTGTGAAAATATTCATTATATCATATTTGCTGAAAGGATTTGTCACTGGAATTTTACAAGTAGTTATTGCAGAAATAAGAAGAAGAAGAACTTACCGATGGTAATAACACGAAAGAATCCTTCATGTTTGCTGGCACAGGGTAGAACTATGATTTCATTCTTAAAAAATGCGATTAAGTAATATGGAATTATTCGAATAACATGTCAGATGTTACACATCATATGCGACTACTGCAAGGCTCGTAATTTCTATTGATTTTCATCATGAGTATCTTCCTCAAGACGGATTCCATACCACTTAAAAACTCAAACTGGCGAATCGGCTTAGATTATTATGTCATCAGCAAATCACAGTGTTGAAATTATACCTCCTTGAACATTTACTTCAACTTAATTTTTTTCTATAAATTCTTTCATTGCTTGTTCAATGTATAGATTGAAAAGTATAGGTGATACCTTGCAGACTTGCCTTACACCTTCCTGAATATTAGTCTTACAAGAATCCATATACATTTGTATTTAAAATTATAGTCTTTCAGTGCAAACAGTGGAGTAATAGTGAATAGAAATTGCCATGATTTAATAAATTGCTGAGCACAAAGTGAGATAAAGTTTGCAAAATACAATCTCCCTTGGGATCTCACGGTAAAGGGATGGTTAAAGGGAAGTATGCTCCACACATTAGCTGACGCTGAGATTTGATCTAGCTGAGTAATTGACTGTCGGCCACGATGGACCAGTGCTATAGTGAACATTACAAGAGCAGGTGTAATATCTGCTGTGTCAGCTTTGATCACTTCTGTCAACTATGTGAATTCTCTGGAGTCACACACAAAGTGTGCTGCAACGAAGCAAAGAGAATCAATATTTATTATACAGTACTAGCAAATCCCTGCTGAGTTCTCGGACCAAATACTTGTACTTCAACCAGGACTTCAATTCGGGGGATATAAGGTCCGTTTTTCAAGTAAATGTTTACTGGCAAATAATTACAATTTATACTTTGTCAGATTCCATGTTTAGGGCAACAATTTTCGCAGCGCATTACGGAGCTTTTATTTGTCCTCCTCGTAGAATTTTAGTTAAGAAGGACGGTTAACCCAAATCATATTATTATTATTATTATTATTATTATTATTATTATTATTATTATTATTATGCTTCTGTTATTGTTGTTTCATTTTGGGGACTTGGGCATTGTGGTCATTACTTTTGGTACCATCCTGGCATTTTCATGGAATTGAAGTTGGAAACCTCGGAAAACCACCTCCAGGATGACTGAGGTGACAATCAGTTTTGCGTCACGAGGCTGAGTGTAGCTCGGTTCAGCCCTCATGACAGGAATCGATCCCGGACCTCAGGGGTGATAGACAAGAATGCTAGCTACTGTGCAAGAGGTAGCATCAGTATTATATTATTATTATTATTATTATTACATGATTATTATCATCATCATAACCATCATCAAGTAGAATTCCAATATTGCATACCTATTGAATGATCGTGTGTGTGATCAACACAATACATAATTGATATTAATAAAATAAGATTTGAGCTACTCTTGTTTATCTGCTATAGAACTCTTGAGATGATTTGTGGATCTCCACAATAGAAAGTAACATTGCACGCCGACAGTAGCAGCTGTGATAACAATAGCAAGGCAAGGCGCCTTACGCTCGACAAAGCCAAGGGTGGTGGACAAAGACGAGATCTGTCTCCTAATAAGTGGACAGGGGAGAGTGAGAGGTATCATTCACTTGCGATCGAACGTGCGAACTGGACACTTGGCGAATATTGGGTTATACAGGGCGTTTAACTGGCTTTAGAATACAACATTTGTAGTAGCATAGCTATAGACCTCCAGAACCCTTGGCTCACGTTCACTTTATTTTGACTATTTTATGATTAATTATGTTGTTGTTGTTGTTGTTGTTGTTGTTGTTGTTGTTGTTTGAGTCTTCAGTCTTTTGACTGGTTTGATGCAGCACTCCATGTCTCCCTGTCTTGAGCTAATCATTTCATCTCTACATAGCAACCACACCCTACATCCAAGACAATCTACTGTATTTAACATATTCTGACCTTAGTCTACCCCTACAGTTCTTGTCCTTGACTCTTCCTTCCATAACTAAGCTTGCTATTCCTGGGTGTCTTAGTATGTGTCCTACTAACCTATCTCTCCTCTTCATTAGCAGTCGCCAGAAACATCTCTCCTCTTCCACTCGCCTTAATACCTCTTTGTTTGTAACCCTATCTACCCATCTGATCGTCATCATTCTCCTGTAACATCAGATTTAAAATGCTTCAATTCTGCTCTTTTCATCTGCACGAATAGTCCTAGTTTCACTTCCATAGAGCGCCACGCTCCAGACAAAGGCTTTCAAAAATGACTTCCTAATACCTAAATCTATATTCGATGTCAACAGATTACTTTTTTGTGGAAATGCTTTCCTTCCCTGAGCCAACCTACTTTTTATATCCTCTTTGCTTCATCCATCACTGGTCATTTTGCTTCCTAAGTAACAGAAGTCTCCCTTTTCACCTGGCAATTTGATGTCCATAGAGGTTTCTGATTTATTTCGAATGCAATCCAATATTTTTGTTTTACATTTATTAATTTTCATCACGAATTCTTTTCTCAAGACGGAGTCCATACCATTCAAAAAGTCATTCAAATCCTCAGGTATGTCGGCCAAGATGACGAAGTCATCAGCAATTCTCAGAGTTGAAATTATTTCTCCTTGAATCTTCACTCCCACATTAATTTTTTTTCCAATTTCGTTCATTGCTTGTTCAATGTAATTATAATAAAAGAACCGGGTGAGTTAGCCGTGGTGGTTACGGCATGACTGATGGCAGTCGCTCACATCCGGGAGGCGAGGAGGTTCGAATCCCCCCGCCGGCAACCTTGAAGATGGTCTTCTGTGGTTTCCCATCTTCCTTCCAGGCAAATGCCGGGGTTGGTCCCTAACTATAGGCCACAGCCGCTACCTTCCAACTCCTCGTCCTTACATTCCAACTTCCCTCCTTCCCTCCCCAACGGTACTTGTAGCTCACCCATTGGGTGTCCGTCTCGAAGCAGCTACAAAACTGGCGAGCCGAACATGTCCTCGGACACTCCCGGCACTAAAAGCCATACGCTAAAAAAAAAAAAAAATAATAATAATAAAAGAGATGTTCCGTGACGAACGAATGAGCGAACTTTACTTATAAGATACATACCAATTATTGATCAACGCTTACTCCAGGTGAATCTGCTACCCCTAATAATATTGTTTTATGCAGCTCAACAAGCGTTATTATCAAGAAGGACGATATTTCTCTGCTTGCATATCGTATGGTACTTAGGCACTGCAAGCATATCTCGCAAACGATACTGATCACTTATTGTTTTCCCCCGTATTATTCTGTAGTCACATCGAAAGAAAAGTAATAGGGTTCAGTAACGTTTGCAGGATATGCTACCAGTGCATTAGTACCTTACGGGATGCGAGCAGAGGAATATCAACCTTCCTGATAACAACGCTAGTTGAGCTTCATAAAACAATATTATTAGGGGCAGCTGATTCACCTGGGGTAGAGCTGCCTACTAGAAGAATAATGTTAACTACAGTAAATAATGAAAATAACAATTTTAGCACTCATGGCAATTATATTTGTACCGTATTGGCAATTGCAAATTAATTCATTACGAAAATACAATGTGAAAATCTTTAGACTCAAAGAGAGAATTTAAAAGAGACAAATAAATGTAACAAGAAGTTCCGTGACGAACTAAAGAGCCTACTTTTCATGCCAATGATTAATCTACAGTATATGAACCTATCTAGAATAATGACGAAATTAAGTTGGTAATATCGAAATGTCCAATTAGTTCGAAATATTTCTGGTATAATGTAGCCTAATAGAGCACTACAGTTGGCAGCCCTGGTGACTGAATATATTCTTAGTTCCATAACTTAAGGTACAGAATACAAAATTTGGTTGAATTCCAATGGACGTTACATGCAGTTAGACATTGGATGTATCAGCACGCGTAAATGCATGTTGGCAACAATGCCATGCGTGTGCTGGTTAGAAATAATCGGAAATATTATGATATCTTGTTGTGCCAATTTTAGATGAAATCCATTTGTTAGTATAGAATTTACATGCATTTTAAAATTGGACCTATCAGCAAGCATAGAATCATGTTGGCAGCACTGACTTATATTAATTACTCCAAATTAATCTAGAGTGTCATGTGCTATACGTGCGCAAAGTACAGAGCTGTTGGCTTGCATACATTCTGATATATTGATATTAAAAAAATACAGACAGCATTTATTAACAGTAGGCAGCCATGATTGCTCTTGATAATACTTATAGCCATATCTGTTATGTCACACATAGCACATACGAAATTTGGTAGAAATCCAACTGATAGTATAGAAGTTACATGTATTTAAAAATTGGTCCTATCAGCAGGCTTAGAAAAATGTTGGTAGAACTGAAGTACATATGTTACTCCAAATTAATCTAAAATGTCAGGTACTGAACCCATCTGCAATTGGTTCAAGCGTCGAATCCATATATTTAATTGCAAAAGAAGAGAGGAAGTAATACAGTCCTTAGAATGACTTAGAAAGATTTTAAGAAGTGGGCTGTTATAATGTGGCGCAAGAATGGGTGACCACGAGTCATGCGGACGTGAGATCATGCTTGACGCATCGATAGGAGCTGGCTCATGATTATTAATAGAACGAGAAAAACTTTCCACGACGAGTAAGAGAGAAGACGTTTCGGAAATAGACCTTACTCAGCTAGAAAATGACAACCTCGCAATGGTGCAAGAAGATAAATAATTAGAATTAAGCCATTTGCAAGCATTTAATTAATGAAAGAAACACATCATTGTGGATCATTCTGGAATAGAGATTTTTGTGTGGGGAAAAAGTTTATAATATTTGCACTGGAAAGAACTGCAGACGTAGCATGACGTAATTAGTAATTCCCCGAGACCAGAGTTGGTAGGGATGGAAAAATAAACCTCAACGCCCACATATCTGAGGAGACAAATTATTTAATATCTTGGAAATATGTGATCGATTTTCATGATCAAAGAAACCAGTTTACGTTTAAAACAAGAGCTTTCCAGAGAAATATTTTTCAAAATTATACGACAATTACTTCAGAAGTTAGTGCTGGAGAAGACGCGGATTTTATATTTTTGCCGCCGATTTCGATATAAACCCTGGAGGTGCCAGGAGGAACATGCAGTTATTGTCAGCCTGCGGGCGTGACACTGTGTCATCACAATTCAGTCTTGAGCGACCGCTGAGGCGGGTCGTACTGTTTCGCCAATAATTCAGTTCCGTGAGCGCAGAGACGCTGCACGATGGATCATCAACTACAAGACAAGCTACAAGTAAACTCCTAGTGCAGGAGTGCTGCATCAAAGTATATTCACTTATAAAAGACGCCAGAGAGCGTGATATTGTGTCACAAAGTACAACAAGTTATTTTAGTGAGCGCTTAGACGCTGCACGCAGGAACAATTATCGTTAAAGTTCACCAGTATAGTCAAAGTTTAGGCTGTGGACTTGAGAAATAACAGACGATAGGTACTCGAATATAATATTTTAGTTAAAGAACCGACGCATCATAAGGTTTTCGAGGTACCCAAGGAAAGTGAAATAGACAGTTCTATCTACGTTAAGGAACCAGATCAGGGTAGAACGAAAGAGTAACGCCTAGTGTTCATGAATTTAAGGTAACTATAGCGCAGGACGATAAAAATTAGGAATTGTAGTTCCAGGCTTTGTCTAGGTAGACAAATGAACAGTAAACATTGGGGAGTACTCCAATAAGCTACGAATCAAAGTAACAGAAATTAGTACAAGGAAATTACTAGGTCACCGATAAATAGTTCGAGCGATCGAGAAAGTAATACATCAAGGACAGCCTTTTATTTAGAAGAACAAGTTAGCGTCTAGCAAGATACGACATCGTGCAGTAAAGTTATAGATATCAGGATTAGAAGATCAGCCGTTCCAGTGAGGTTTAGTTCGATCGAGACTTTCCATCATCTCGTCAGATTAGGAAGCCGACGAGCTATAGTGCAACCCTTGGAAAAGGGAAAGGAAAACAAATCACGTGTGTAAGGCGAATAATTAACGCCCAAGTGATAAAATTGTTGTGTAATGTAAATAAAGTGAAATTTTTGAGTGTAATATTTTAGTAAATTGTATTGTGTTAAGTGAAAACGAATACAAAATGGTATTCATTATATTCCCAGTGATTAAGATATATATTTTATGTGCTGTTGAAGAAGTGTCATTGAGTGTAAATATAACCATGAAAATGGCTTAAGAAAAAGTTGGTGGGCGAAAATGTTCCATCGCTGGAGAATTCGGTCGATGACCGTACCGTCATGTGAGTAACTATTTCATTATTATGTGTTTGGGAAGATTTGCGTATAATCCTCATGAGAGAGAGAGAATAGGGATGTTTAATAACAGGTCAAAGAAAGATTGCGCGATCTGAACGATTAATTTGAGAGAAATATAATAAATATGTGAAACGATTAATTTGAGAGAAATATAATAAATATGTGAAATATAAATGAATCCCTTGTGGAATATATTCAGTAAAATAACAGTGTAATGGATAAATGATATAAATATGAGAAAGCAAGCGTAATAATAATAATAATAATTATACAAATGAATGAATATTGTAATGAATTTTATATTGAGAGTAGTAGCTTCCGAGCTCCTTTAGATGAATTAATACATGTTGGGAATACAGGTTCTTTATGGTAAAAATGATTATTGTTAAGGGAGGAAGAGTAATATATGTTGAGATATAGATCAAACGTTGATTTTGAATTTATTTAGTTATTTGAAGGCAACTTGGCTAATTAATGTATGAGCGCCATGTAGCGCATTGAAGTAATTTGTCACGCTAGGAATGCGTTGAAATGCTCGGTAAAAGTAATTATGAGGGACAGTTAGTCGTGGTGAATGAACTGTATAAGCCCTCAAAGTTGTGATAGTGATCACGAGGCATTGTGTGTTGTATGTTAAACGGGTGCTATTTATGTTGTACTATGAGCGCTGGTAAAAGGCGAGGCCTGCCCTAAGTCGCTAATGTTATAAGTCCTCCAAATTGGGATACTGCTCCCGAGGCATTTGAAATGATCGAACTCAGAGTCGTCCGTGTTGAAGCCCCTTAAATATTGGTTATATTATTGAATTTCCTTACCCGCTAATGAGGACACTTCATAATTATTATATGCCGAAGCTAAGAGAATAGGTCTGTTGAACCTAAATATGTTGTTTTATGAATTTGTGTCAGAAGCCTTGTCATTCAGAGAATTGCATTTGAAACAGCTGTGTGTAAAAGCTGAAGTAAGCCTGTCCCTTGTGAAAGCAATACTGTGAGCTCTCTTCTCTCCCTGCAATAAATCACGCCAAGTAGTTAAGATTAGACCCTTACCCTCTGGTGGTGCGGTAGGTTAGGACGGATTGTCTGAGTCATAATACACAGAAGTGTTTAAAGATTGTTTGAACGACCCGGTCTTTGAACCGAGGTCCCTTTATATCCATTATTATCGCTTGCAGAGTTCAGATCGTTGCTTTCTTATAATATAATGGTCTTTTAAGACAAAAATGATAAATCCCTAACTTTATTGTTCAATGATTCAGTGATTCACGAGTTCTATTGAAGACATTAGATTGCGGGAGTAATCTTTAGTTTGACATGTTCAGTAGTCTTCAATAGCTCGGGAGTACGCAAATTTTTCCCAATCACGGTAGTGAGTTGTTAGCTTGAGAAAGAGGGATGGTAACCTGTGAGCATTGTGAAAGCCCAAAATTAATTGATGATTAGCCTTACTTTGATAATAATTATGATTAAAAAGATATACTCATGTAAATAGTAAGTGATGTGTATTAAATTAATAACACAGTGTATGTCAACCTTCACCGAGCCATTTGGAGCTCGTTATTTTAAAAGAATTTAAATTTACACCATATGGAAGTGAAACTTAGTAGAAGTTTTGTTGGTTTTTGGAGAACCAGTCATTATGATTTTATAATTGTTTAATATGAATTCCTTGTTCAACTTTGGACAAGTTTGATGTGGAGTGTCAGTATTTTTATTTGTTTAATTTTTGTAGCGCCATATTTTTGGATAATTAAATGTTTTAATAGTAGGATTTGATTTTTGTTTATTTTTGGAAGTGTATCGTCTGCTTAATCCAAAGTGTGTAAGTCACAGAGTGGGAGAACAAACCATGGACCCCGATACTCCCGATTGAGCATTGCTGGCAAACTGTGATTTGCATATTTCATTGTTGAATGGGCACAGTACTATACGTGTGCATAGTTTAAAGCTGTCGGCTTGCATACTTTCAGATATATTGGTATTTGGATGAAGAACATAGAGAGAGCAATTATTAACAGTTGGCAGCCCTGGTGGCTCTTAAGAATACACTCAGTCGTATCTGTTTATGTACACATATTACATACAAAATTTGGTTGAAATCGAATTAATAGTGTAGAAGTTATATGCATTTAAATATCGGACATATCAGAAGGCTTAAAATGATTTTGGCAACACTGTCATGTATGGCCATCTGGAAATTAAACTGAAATAGTATTATCTACATGTGTGCCAATTTTGGAAATGCTCCCATGCATACCTTCCATAATATCCAACATGGAGCTCAAATTTCTGTTGCGTTTTTTCATCAGTTGGTAGCACTGACATCAGTTTCAAATATGGGCTTGAGATATTCCGGTATACATCTTTACTCATACTAAATTTGGTTTAGATTACTGCAGCCGTTTAGGACTTGATAGGGGGGGGGGGGGGACACACACAACCAGACAGACAGACAGACATCGATCTCATAAGTCTACTTTTTCCTCATTTTTGCAAAATGTGAAAAGTAGGCTAAAAATCATTTTATTGGCCTACTGGTTACAATTATTATAAGTCTAATCAGTAATGGTTTCCTCTCTTTTGTCTTGACAACTTATCCCGTAGTGTTTCACATCTAGTTATTTCGGTAAAGGGTATACCAAGATATATCTGAGTTGGATCCATTTACTGGATTCTGCTATGTCACTTTGGCAGAATGTATTGTTAGTAAGTGACTTAATGTCTTTTAACGTTTCCTCCTTTTACTGGAGCTCCTACTTTCATAACCATTTTAACAGGTGATATAATCCGCGTAGGAACGCAATAAAGAATGAGATGATAAAGAACATACAAAACTAATATATTTTTTACAGGTGAAAAATATTATACCATGCCTATTATACACTGACGAGCACTTCAACCGAGAAAACAGTAATATACACTCTGACTCGAGCTGCTGGCTCCAGACTTTCCCTCCAATGAATACTCGTAAAAGGATTTATCGTGTACTCTTTCCGATTATGGGGCCTCCGTAAACTCCCGTACGAGTTCTGAAGCAGAAACAACGAGAGGAAGTCAACACTCGTATAAATAATACAGGTCTGTGTGTCATTGAAGATAGGGGTTAAATCTTTGCTGGTACGTAGTACCAGCCGGCAAAGGACAGTTAGAACAAGAAGTTCCGTGGCGAACTAAAGAGCCTACTTTTCTTAAAATTAAGTTTCATGCCAATGATTAATCTACAGTATATGAACCTATCTAGAATAATGACGAAATGAAGTTGGTAATATTGAAATGTCTAATTAGTTCGAAATATACCTGGTATAATGTAGCCTAATAGAGCATTACAGTTTGCAGCCCTGGTAGCTGAATATATTCTTAGTTCCATCTCTTAAGGTACAGAATAAAAAAATTGGTTGAAGTCCAATGGACGCTACATGCAGTTAGACATTGGATCCATCAGCACGCTTAAAAGCTTGTTGGCAACAATGTCATGCGTGTGCTGGTCAGAAATAGCCTATTCTGAAATATTATGATATCTTGTTGTGCCAATTTTGGATGAAATCCATTTGTTAGTATAGACATTATATGTATTTTAAAATTGGACATATCAGCAGGCATAGAATCGTGTTGTCAGCACTGACTTATATTAATTATTCCAAATTAATCTAGAATATCAGGTGCTATACGTGTGCAAAGTATAGGGCTCTTGGCTTGCATAGTTCCTGATATATTGATATTAGGTTTAAAAAAATATAGACAGCGTTTATTAACAGTTGGCAGCTCTGATTGATCTTAAGAATACGTATAGTCATATCTGTTATGTTACACATAGCACATACGAAATTTGGTTGAAATCCAACCGATAGTATAGAAGTTACATGTATTTAAAAATAGGCCCTATCAGCAAGCTTAGAATCATCTTGGTAGAACTGAAGTATATAAGTTACTCCAAAATTAATCTAAAATGTCAGGTACTATACATGTGCATAGTTTAAAGCTGTCGGCTTGCATACTTTCGGATATATAGGTATTTGGATAAAATAATAGAGAGAGCAATTATTAACAGTTGGCAGTCCTGGTGGCTCTTAAGAATACGTTCAGTCATATCTGTTTACGTACACATATTACATACAAAATTTGGTTGAAATCCAATTGATAGTGTAGAAGTTATAGGCATTAAAAAATTGGACCTATCAGAAGGTTTAAAATTATTTTGGCAACACTGTCATGTATGGCCGCCTGGAAATTAAACTGAAATAGTGTTATCTACATGTGTGCCAATTTTGGAATAGGTCCCAGACATATCTTCCGAGATATCCAACATAGAGCTCAAATTTCTAGTGCGTTTTTTCAGCAGTTGATAGCACCGACATCATTTTCAAATGTGGACGTGAGATATTTCGGTATACATCTTTACTCACACTAAATTTGGTTTCGATTTCTGCAGCCGTTTAGGAGTTGATAGGGGGGGGGGGGGGACTCACACACAGCCAGACAGACAGAAGGACAGACAGACAGACACACATTTTCCCGGATCGATCTCATAAGTCTACTTTTTCCTCATTTTTGCAAAATGTGAAAAGTAGGCTAAAAATACCGATCAACACCATGTTGGAATTGAAGAGCTTATTTTCAAAGTGTCTTCAATCCAAAATTGTTGATATTCAATATTTGTAGAGTATATCACAATATATTTTGTACATTCATATAATGCAGAATGAGTGGAGTTCAACCAGGAAGCCTGTAACACATGATTCCCCGGATCAGGAAACGCCCGAAGACATGCAAAACAGGGCAGTGCCCTGGTGAGATAGATAAATATTCTCAGATCCACGGTATTGCAGTGTTCCTTCAGAGATGCGAGTCTGTTAAAATATTGTCAATTGTCTTCAATATCACACAGTTACATTATCCATTGTTGATTATAGTGCTATAATTTAATTTCTGTGCCAATCGATATGCGCATCATCTTATTTACATCTGTATGTTTTAAATACGTACTCATCACAATAAATAATTCATGTAAATCTGTTAACTCAATACCCAATCATCCCATTAAAGTGAAACCGAATCCATAAAACAAGCAAGCAAAGCCGTAATCTATTTATACTGCAAATTGATTGGCTAATTGCAGAAGCTTTCAACATGCTGCAATAAATCAGGCCAGGCTTAGACACGAGCGCCAAATCTGCTCTCTCTACGTCCTATCGATTGAGTACATACATTTATACGTACAGTATGTACGCACATACAGTAAATACTGTGTCTTTCTAGGATTTAAATCTCGGCCCACATGAAAGTTATAAACCCAAGACAACGTGGCGTATGTCAACATGGACAATTACTACAGTACAAGTACTCACCAATTCTATACTGACCTGGGATGATCTACATCTAATTGATATGATAGATGATTTGTGCAGTGGATAGATTAAGTGAATGCAATACATGTTAATCTTCTAAGTATATTACTAGATATTTCACACATCATAAAGTAACCCATGTTTTAGATTTTCTTTTTGGACATTCAAAGGGAACAGAAGTTTATTCTTGATGATGATCTATCCATAATTAATTTTACAGTATTAATTTTCCCTTGTATCTGGTATAATTAATTAAAATTATGTATGTCCGTACCCAACAGTGTGTTCTTTCAGTAGAGATAATTCCGGATATAATCCTTCGGTTCCCATGAATTCCCATAACTAATAAGTTCTGAAGATTAAAACCTTTAAGTCAATATTAATTAGTACTTATTATTGTACCAATTTCGGCCACATTGGGGCTTTTCTCAGCGCAAATAATAATATGAATTGAAATGAAAGTCTTACAGTACATTAAAAAATGTACCACAAAAGAAGATTGTACTAAAAACCATTTCTAAAAAATTAATCGTCTAAAAGCTAAAGAACAAATACAGTACACTAAAATTCAAAACACCAGATCTGTTACAAAATTATGTTAAATACGAAAGAAATAAACCTTGGTATAAAACCAGCTTGAAGAAGGAACCGTGATGTGGATGTTATATACAGTAGACACAAAAAAAAAGGTTAAGATTGAAGTTGTCAGAATGAGTATAATCATGTAAAATTGGGAAGAATTTGTGGAATGATATCAATACATACATTGATATGTTACGATACATACATACATACATACATGCATGCATACATACATGCATAACTTCGTAGTTTCAACATTGCATACATTAATTCGGACAATTTCACTCACAAGGTTCCGTTGTGTTAAGGTGGAACCCATGTCACATTTAAATAGGCTACGTATAATTCTGAAATAATTTGTCAATTATTTCTAGGCTAATTAATTTATTTGAATTTCTGTTCTTGATTAGGTCTATATTAATTTTATTTATTATTTTATTAAGGCCTATTTTAGTTTTGTTTTTAGTTAAACTTTATGAGCAGATACAACTGGGGATGGAGACAGGCCGACAACCCAGGTGACCACTAACTTGGGTCTAATGAAGGAAAGGTCAAGGAGATAGTGGGAAGGAGGCCGGCCGTGGATCTGTTGAAAGGAACCGTCTCGGTGAAAATGGGAAACCATGGACTACCACTTTCAGGATGGCTGAGTTGGGGTTCGAACCGACGCTGTCCTGATATCTCTTGGCCACCGCGGTCGGTCTCATTATTCAATTTTGATTTGTTATTATTATTATTATTATTATTAATTTCATTTTTTATAATGTGTGTTTTATAATTTTAATTTTCATTATTGAATTTGTAATTTTATTTTTATTTTAATTTTAATTTATATGCTTAGGCCTATCATTAATAATAATTTCTATATTTATCATGTATTTAAAGCCTCTGTGGCTTAGGCGGCAGCGCGCCGGCCTCTCACCGCTGGGTCCGTGGTTCAAATCCCGGTCACTCCATGTGAGATCTGTGCTGGACAAAACGGAGGCAGAAGGTTTTTCTCCGGGTACTCCGGTTTTCCCTGACAAAATTTCATTCCAGCAACACTCTCCACTATCATTTCATTTCATCTGTCATTCATTTAATCATTGCCCCAGAGGAGTGCGTCAGGCCTCGGCAGCCGGCACAGTCCATATCCTCGCCGTTAGATGGGGGCTTCATCATTCCATTCCTGACCCGGTCGGAGACTGGAAGCAGGCTGTGGATTTTCATTTTCATCATGTATTTATTTATTTTTATTGTTTATTTAACCAGCACCATCGGTCAAGATGATACAAAAGTAATAATCGGTTCTCAAAAGTATTTACAGTTATGAGATTTCGTCATTTAGCAGATCACAGATTAAATACAGTTTTCAATGCAGTCATATGAGTTCATACGGTGATGGTCCTACATATACCATACCACCCTGTGGCGCAGCGGTTAGCATTATTTGCTGTTACCCTTGAGGTCCAAGTCCGACTTCTCTGCCAAGAAATTTAATCCGGGTCTGAAAGCCTCGAGAGGACAAACTAAGAATAGTGAGGTTTGATTCTGAACTCAGCCACCCCAAAAGTATTCTTTCATGGTTTCCCCACTTCCAGTCTAGGCAAATGCCGTAATGACACCCAAATTAAGGCCACGTTCACCTTTGACTAGAACCCTAGGCTCAAATACAGTCTTCTCTCCAAACACTTATTCACAAATAGTAAATACTCTTCTCTCTGGCCCTTTACTAAAATACGCCGCTTACATAAAAACACTCGATAGAAACCAGATCAAATGGAATTTTATGATATTTTACTACGAGATAACGACGACTGCCCCTCTATGGAAGGTTAGGAATCAAATGTTATTGTATTACCAGCCAGACTTCCAATTCATGATGGTATCGTGACTGAGTTTTACGGCGAAACATTCACTTCTGCGAAGGATATAATAAATTAATCTAAAGTTACACCAAAGAAATAATCACTGTAATGAAATTAATTAAGTCATTGAACTTATAACCAGTAGTTCAAAAATATACCCAAGCGTTAACAGGAAAAATAATGAAGATGAAAGCCAGCTACTTCAGTTACCTACATAATTCTTGAATTCCTAGGAATTAAGTGAGTTGCTTCCACATATTCTTACTCTAAATGTTCGAGCCACAGTTATACTCCTTAGGTATCTGAAAATTTCCCAAGAGCTCCTAAATGGTGCCAGATTTATTGTAAGAAGTATGTATGAAAATTGCTTGGTTTTGGAAATAATAAGTGCCGATAATATTGGGCAGAAAGTTAAATCCCTCGACTTGATTTAACACCATCCGATAAAATACTCCCATTTTCTTTTAAGAGGCACCAATTTCCAATCGCTTGGTATAATTTATCACAATCAATAAAGCTCCAGGGGGGAACTCGAGAACGTGTAGGTCACTATTTGCCTCATCAAGTTTTCAGTCATGGCCAGTTGTATGTTGCAAAGTCGATCTTTCTCTGTAATCATACAAAAAATGCATATAAGAAAATCCTTCCGTAAATATTTTCCCAATGAGCGTCATGTTTTGACAGGTTTCAACTAATTATTATTCTCCTTTTTTAGCGTTTGTCCCACGTGGCTGCGGGGTACACTACATGGGTCCGTTGTCTCCATTTTGCTCTATCAGAGGTCGCATCGAGATGGTGATTCACGCTTTTTAGGTCTTATGTAGCGTGTCATACCAAAGTTGCAGAGGTCGTCGTTTGGTCTTCTGCCGACGACTTCATGTATGTATCCCACCTTGGCAATCGTTTCACTGTCACCTCCTGAACGTAAGACATGTCCAAACCAGCGCAGACGGCCCTGGTTGTGTATATACTGTAATTTGTCTGATAACCTATTTCTTTGTGGTGTCTCTAGTATTGTGCATTTGTAATTCAGGTGAGGAAAGGGAAAGAGATGGAGTGGTTTTAAGTTAGGAACCATCCCGGAATTTGCCTGGATTAGAAGTGCCAAACCAAGAAAAACAACTTCAGGATACTGAGGTAGGAATTGAACCCAAACCATCTCACTTTTTCCTCACGAGGCTGAGTGTACCCCGTTCCAGCCCTCAGACCAGAATTATCCTAAAATACAGTGATAATATTATAAGCTAATAGGAGTTAAAATGTATCGCCAAATATTTCCCGGGGAAACAAGTATATTATCCAGTCCCATTAATTTCATTCACTGACAGTGCTCTAAATAATCTAGGACATGATACATTGGTTTGCAATGCAATATTAAGGCTCTACCTCAATAATGCTTTTGTATGAGATAATCTCTTGGTCTACTGTGAACTAATAACTTAACCTGTATATTTATCAAAATAAGAAGCGGCTTCGGTGGCGTAGTTGGTAGCATGCTGAACTGCTGTGCCCAAGATAGCGGATTGAAACCCGGCCGAAGTCGTCGGTTTTTTTTAGGAGCGTTAAAATCCTCCAGTATGATTTCCTTCGGTGGGGAAGAAAAGTAAGTGGTCCCATGTCATAAATTTATGGCATGTAAAAGATCCTTCCACAGACTAAACTTGTGTGAAGCTAAATTTCTTGGTTAGATTTCGTTGGAACGCTCTATCAAAGTTCCAACGTTCACCACTAGGTATCAGTGAGATCTGGTAGTGAAAGTTGGAACAACTTGAAATTGAACGGAACTTGTAGCTCACCCTATGAGTGTCTGCTTGGTGAGACGAACATGTCCTCGGGCACTCCTGGCACTAAAAGCTATAGATAAATAAATAAAAATAAAATAATCGGTCTGCTTGTTACCCTGTGTAATTCCAAAAGAGTTCTTTCAATTATTTCTATATTCCCTAAACCATCACTTTTCAATGTTTGTTTTGGAAATAACTGCATCTGTAATGGAAGGGGAAGAAAGTTTCTATTTGAAAATATTTTTTCTACCTGGTATCTAGTAAGTGTAGAAGACAGTTCTGGATCGCAACCTCCGTGATCTCTAAGTATGTACGGTTATATTGAGTCTCCCACCCCTAAGGTCTGGGATTCGATTACCAGTTCTATCAAGAAATGTAATTGTGATGTCCGGCCTCGCACATGTTATACGCCTCCTCGTAACGACAACTGATTCCCATCTCAGCCATTCTAGAAGTGGCTTTCAGTGCAACCATCTTGTAGTGTTGCAGTTAGCATTCTTGGCTGTCGTTCAGGATGTCCAAGTTCGATTCTCGACTCTGCCAAGAAATTTAATTTTGATCTGTGGGCTGGGACGGGGTGCATTCAGCCTCGTGAGGCGAAACTGAGAATAGATAGGTGAGTTCAATTGCCCCTCAGCCATCCTGGAAGTAGTTTTCCGTGGTTTTCCGTTTCCTACTCCAGGCGAATGCTGGGAAGGTTCCTTACTTCTGGCCACGGCCACCACCTCCTCGATCCACACCTGAATTACAAATAAACACACTAATACAGTCATCACGATAACAAAGATTATCAGACAAATTTCCACACACACCCAGGTATACGGGGCTATATGATCATGATACCACGTCCTTCAAGAACAACGAAAATCCAGGGCATGGTGGCGCAGCAGTCATGCTGTTCGCCTCCCACCAAGGTGGACCGGGTTCGATTCCCGGTCAATGCATGTGAGATTTTCGAAGTAAAATGCCATGTCCTGTGGTTCGAATTCCACGTAAAAATGAGGTCGCATGATTAATGGTCACGTAAAACTTAGAACTTCATTCCTTTTTTAACGAGACGACAATACTTTCGGTGCTTTTCCATTTTTTCTCCGGGATGATTCGCTTCGCTATCGTTTTACCCTCCAGGGTTGGCTTTTCCCACGGACTAAGCGAGGGATCCCACCTCTACCGCCACTGAGGGCAGTGTCCTGGAGCTTGAGATTCTGAGTCAGGGATACAACTGGGGTGTGTGACCAGCACTACGCCCAGACGGCCTCACCTGCAAAGCGAACAGGGGGCCTGATGAAGGGATGGGAAGAGTGGGACGGTTGGCCAAGGAAGTGGGAAGGAGGCGGCCGTGGCCTTACAGTAGGAACCAATCCCAACATTTGCCCGAAGACGAAGTGGGAAACCACGGAAAACCACTTCGAGGATGGCTGAGGTGGGAATCGAACCCCCTCTACTCATTTGGGCCACCCGAGGCTGAGTAGACCCCTGTTCCAGTCCTCATACCACTTTTCAAATTTCGTGGCAGAGCCGGGAATCGCCCAGGATCTCCGGGGCGGCAGCTAACCATGCTGGCCGCTACGCTACGGAGGCGACTTCTCCGGGATGATACCTGGAATAAATGCGCCGTTCCATCTAGGCCGGTACAGTCAACGTGCGCAATGGTGTATTAGCCCACAAAGAGACTTCATATGTTTGTGACCAGTTAAATGAAGTGTGTAATGTTCCCTCACGCAGTGCATGCATATATTGGTTCAAGCCTCAGTCTTCTACTCGAGCTGATAATGAGTGGACCGTGCAGAGAACATCTTGTGAGCGTCAAGAATAGTGAGTGGCGTGGAGTGGTGCTGAGCGAGTTTGCCGGAATACTATCAAGGGTTTGTCAAATGATATTATATAGACTCGCTCTAATATTCTCACACGCATACGACTGGTCACGAACGGCCGACCCTTCTATTTCCGAGGTTAGTCCACGACAGCTTTCTTCACAATAATAGCTTCAATTCCAAGTGGACACACACACTAGTTAATAATAATAATGTTATTGGTTTTACGTCCCTTTTAACTACTGCGGCTTTCAGAGACGCCGGAGTGCCAGAATTTTGCCCCGAAGGGGGGACCTTCAACATGCCAGTAAATCTACTGACACGGCTCCCTCACATTTGCGCACCCTCAAATAGCAACTGCATGCGCGAGGATTCGATCCTGCAACCTTGAGTACAAGCACACACTAGTACAGACGCCACAATTGCACTAGTTAGTGGACACGCTTAAGGATACGTATTGATCATGATATCCTGAAACCCTAAATAGAACCATCAACAGCATATTCTTGGTTCATATCCGCAGTGTGCTAGATCACGCCACTAAAGCCCAACTACCGATAGGCCAACTCGGAACAGCTAAGGGAGTGGTTGAGTTAACCCCGTTCTAGCCCCCACACCAGGTTTGAATTTCTTGGCAGAGCCGGGAATCAAACTCGGACCTCAGGGGTGACAGCCAAGAATATTAGCCAGTACACCTCAAGATGGTCGTGGCACACTCTGTATAGAGAATCCTGATGAAGCCCGATATTTTCGGCGCTTCCATTCGAATAAATACAGAAATCCAAACGAAGCTATCAAATGTATTCATAACATTCTTCAATTGGTTGTTTCATGTATTGTTTGTATTCACTGTGGGAATATGCTCGAAGTTATTGGTATGTAATAACACTCAAAAGGAAGATGGACGTGGACTGTACATTCAAATTTCAGCTTCCCACAAAGGAACAATAAAAATGTATACGAGTACATGCATATGAGCGTTAGTATGTAAATAGAAGAGCTAATTTACCGTACCTTCGTTGTTTGACCACTGCATTCCAATTTACCATTCAAATTAATTACCTGTCAGTACTGGTAAAGGAGAACAAATACAGACATAAAGCTTGTGTTTTTTTTTTTTTTTTTAAATAGACAGTGAATTAGTTTAGGTATGTGTTCTGAATGAGAAATATGCAATTTATGTAGGCCTAACTACTATTTTAATCTCTTTATAAGCTTCATTGAATTCACATTCTCGGTGTCATTCTAGCTGTGTTGACTAACGTAATTAGATTACTTCCTCACATCAGATTGAAACCGTTACTAGACTCGCTCGCTATAGAGAATATACTTTCTTCTACAACCATACATTGTTGTTGTTTTTTTTCTTGTTGACGATGATTCATATTTGTCCATCCTTATTCCTATTCCTATGTCTATAGCATCGGAGATGAGATTGGATGAGTCTCTCTCGGGCGAGTTGGTTTTATGGCAGGATTTACTTCCCGGCTCCGACCTCAACAGAGGAGTTAATGACCGTTGAAATTAAGACGAAACTGGAGTTGGGAGAAAGCAACTGTGGTCTTATAGCAGGTAACGTGCCAGCAGTTGCTTATAAACGATAACGGGAAAATACAACGGATGGTAGGGTTCGAACCCACTCGTCTCCTGAGTTAAGATATAGCCTTGGCCTTGTCTTGCGCGTTAACGCATTCAGCTACCGAAGCCGGTCCATAAGGATACAGGGTGAAGAACCTAAAGGCTTCATTTTTAGCCTACTTTTCACATTTTGCAAAAATGAGGAAAAAGTAGACTTATGAGTTCGATCCGGGCAAATGTGTGTGTGTCTATCTGTCTGTATGTCCTTCTGTCTGTATGTCTGCCTGTCTGTCCTTCTGTCTGTCTGTCTGTATGTCTGTCAGTCTGTCCTTCTGTCTGTCTGTCTGGCTGGCTGTGTGAGTGTGTGTGTGTGTGTCCCTATCAACTCCTAAACGGCTGCAGCAATCGAAACAAAATTTGGTACGAGTAAAGATCTATACCTGAATATCTCAATGCCGTACTTGAAAATGATGTAAGTGCTACCAGCTGCTGAAAAATCGCAATTGAAATTTCAGCTCCATGTTGGATATCTGAGAAGGTATCTGGGAGCTATTTCAAAATTGGCACAAGTATAGATAATAATATTTCAGTTTAATTACCAGGAGGCATTACATGGCAGTGTTGCCAAAATGATTCTAAGCCTGCTGATAGGTCCAATTTTTAAATGCATATAACTTCTACACTATCAATTCGAATTCAACCAAATTTCGTATTTACTATGTGTACATAAACAAAGATAGCTGAGAGTATTCTTAAGAGCCACCAGGGCTGCAAACTGCTAATAAATGCTCCAATTTATTTTATCCAAATACCAATATATCAGAGAGTATGCAAGCCGACAGCTTTAAACTATGCACACGTATAGTACCTGACGTTCTATATTAATTTGGAGTAACTTATATACGAAGTGCTACCCACATGATTCTAAGGCTGCTGAGAGGTCCAACTTTAAGTACTCATTATCGGCTTAATGTTTTGTCAACATTATTGTAGTCAACGATTTTTGAACGGGACCGTTAAACATGCGATCATGAGACATGGGGAGTCCTCCTTCTTACGTGGAATCTGAATGACAGGACATGGCATTTCTCTTCGAAAATCTCACAGGCATTGATCGGGAATCGAACCCGGTCCACCTTGGAGAGAGGCGAAAAGCTTGACCACTGCGCCACCACGCCCCCTCTTATAAGTAAGTCGTTTTGAGTTATTTCAATCCTTGGATCAGAATGAAGCGGCTCCCTCCCTTTGGGCATTGCGCTACTGTAGTGGGTTTGTCTTCAGGGTCCGCCTTAGGCCAATACCATGGCTTGCGAGTGCTGTTTACTCTAGAATATACAGTAGATGCCGGGGACCATCGATCTCTGAGGGTAGGAGTAGTCTGGTTGTTGTGTATATCACCTTCAATTGTTCGATGATTATTATTATTATTATTATTATTATATTCTGCTTTTACGGCCTCATTGGACCACTTCAGTCAATCATTTCTTGGTCCTCTTCTTCAGTAAGTTTCCTTTCCGAGTCGCCCAGTAGCTTTTCATTCGCTCTGATCTTCTCAGGCGTTCCTCATCTGTAAATACCCTTTTTACTGTATTACGTTTGTCTATTTTAGCCTGAAATCTTATTTTTATATCTCTGTTTTTTAATTTTGTTGTTTTGTTTTGCAAGTCATCCAAGGTTATTTCTAATTCTTTCATATCTCCTCTAATTTCCTTAATCCATCCTACTTGTTGTTTCATATTCCAAAGTTTCACTACAATTATTATTATTATTATTATTATTATTATTATTATTATTATTATTATTATTATAGAGGCTTTGGTATCGTAGTTGGTAGCATGCTGAACTGCTATGCGGGATCGCGGGTTCAAACCCGGCCAAAGTCGTCGGATTTTTAAGAGCATTAAAATCCTTCATTATGCCTTCCTCGGAGGGGAAGTAAAGCCGGCGGGTCCATGTCATAGATTTTTGGCATGTAAAGGAAACTACCACTACAATTGGTAGTGTGTAGCCAAATTCGGAGCTTATATTTCGTTAGAAACGCTCTATCAAGTTCCAATGTTCATCGCTAGGTGTCAGTGGCGTCTGGTAGCCAAAGTTGGAACTACTTAAAATTGAACTTGCTCATTCATCTTCATTAATGTCATCTCATCCAGAAGCGACGGTACCTGTACCTCATCTCATGGGTGTCCGCATAGAAGCAGCTACAAACTCTGGCGAGCCGAATATGTCCTCGGACTCTCCCGGCACTAAAATCCATGTGCTAAATATATAAATTAATATTACTGCATTAATATGATAATTATTATTATTATTATTATTGTGTTATTAGACTATTAATTCAGAGCATATTACTGAGGAGACAAATTCCTTCAGCACCAAAGAGCGCATACTTATGATGTTTCGTAAGACAAAGTTTCTCCCTTGTACTTTCCATGATCTTCGTAATTTAACTATTTACAGACACAGCAATTCAAGAGAAACTTAATTTAGGCTGTACATGTGAATAACCTCAGCCTCTCGAGGCTGATATTCCACCTTTCCTCTTCCATTGTTTCCTAAAGGTTTCCACCCAGTGGAATAGCTAACTCGACTGTGGTTGCGTTACTGGAACTATTACTTTTAATGCTACTTTGCATTGTGCTAAATATAATAATAATAATAATAATAATAATAATAATAATAATAATAATATCGTATGGCCTCGGGTGCCTGGTGCAAGCTTTGTTAATTGACACCCAGAGGGTAGCTTGCATGTCGAATTTCGTCGTTCCTTTGAACGCTATGAAAGTCAAGGAGGTTAGATATCTAAACAGCGCTTTCAAGTAGAGAATGGAGGAACTTTGTGTTGGCGGAAAATCCCGAGATTAATTTTGCCATTGAACACGGCCTACTGAATTCAAAATGGGTTCTTTAAAATGCCAACAACGTATGACATGAGTATCGTGATTTTTGTGGCCTTCAAAAATCACTTACCATGGCCAGGGGTGAACCTGCAATCCTGGGGTTGGTAGTCCTACACTATAACCACTCACCCACCGTGGCAAGCTATTGTGCTAAATAATTCACGACTATTACCTATTCAATGGTAAAGAGGGCACTTCTACTTTTGGGGTTAGATAATCTCGATATTCTAGCTTAAAAAAATTACCATGTAAGATTTTTTCTATATTTGACAAATTGGAGTATTAGAAGCCATTTTAGTGTTGTCTAGAATGGTTTTCAGTCGGTCAAAACAATTGTGTCCAGTTATATTAGGCAGGGAGCACAAATATCAAAACACCCTTACGTGAATTAAACATAGCTTTACATTGGAGTCCTAGTGCTCGGCTTACCGCGCACAATTATGCAGCCAAGAGTTCGTGGCTTCGATGCTGCGACTATGTAAATTCTGTGCATGTGATGGAGGAAGTAGTTCTATTAAAAGCCCTTTATTTTGGTATTTTCTTTCTTTTAACTGTTAACCCACAGACATATCAGTTATTTTCAAGAAATCCCTTTTAATCAAAGCAAAGATGAGTATCTGTGCGTTCAGTGACGTAGAACAGGTTTATGGTTGTGAGAGAATAATTTATCTAATTTAAATGATTTACCTAATTTCCCTCGAAGAAGGACTGAATGATTATGATGTTTTAACAATATTGACCTAATTAATCAGACTGTATCGTAGGGCTTCACATTTTACATATCTGGCCAGTCAGTTCTTCTACCTGAAAGTGTAGAGGTTTCTAAAAGAGCTTTAAAGCCGGACCTGTCACAAGCTTTACGACATTATACTAGTCTACACCACCCTCCCAGGTCATTGTCTCCTAACTGCCGATAGCCTTTGCTTCTCAGGCCGTGCGTAGAACCCTGAGGGAGAACTTTTCATACTGCTGCCTTGCAGTCAGGAGGGGGACTTCTAAATTTACGCGGCTAGCATTCTTAGTTGTCACCGCAGAGGCCCGGGTTTCGATTCCTGGCTCTGGCAATAAATTCAATTCTGGTCTGAGAGCTGGAACGGGGTACACTCAGTGTCGTGAGGCAAAACTCAAATGAGACGTGTTCGATTCCTACCTCAGCCATCCTGGAAGTGTTTTTCCGTGATTTCCCTCTTCTACTCCATGAAACTGCCGGAATTGTATCTAACTTAAGACCACGGACTCTTCCCAAATTCTACCTCAATTACAAATACATATACTAGTATAGAAATCGCAGTGACACAGGTTATCAGATACATTCAACACATACCCAAGTACACGAGGCTAGATGACCACGATGTCACAAAGCCCCTAAAAGAATCAACAGCAATGTAATGGTACGGGTGAAAACCCAGAGAGATTATTCTGCAGCCCAGAACAGTTGGAAGCCACCACCTCATCTGGACTAATGTGTGATAACCCACTCACCCGAAATAACCTTCATTACCAGAAAAACAACAGAGAATTACACCTGTCGGAAAAGGTAGAGCATTAGGCCTATACACACTCAAGATGTGATTTCATAATTCGACTTTTTTAAATAATAAAAATGACTTAAATATTTCAAAAAACTGGTAAAATGTTGAACGATTATTTTGTTAATGGTAAGAACCGATAATGGAGGAAGTAGATAGAAAGTGGTATACTACCACCGGCACCTGGTGGTAGTGTGTTCTTACCACTAAATTATGAAGATGGGTGTCATCTTGGTAGTATTCCATTTTTCATCTACCTGTTCTTTCTTTATCATTTACTGTTCCCCTGGATTTGTGTCATGATTGTAAACTTTAAGAACTAAAAATTGATAAGCAAACTCTTTGGTTATATTTACTACCTGTCAGTGGAAGTATTTCAAAACATTTCCCCCATCTACCTTTTGTGCGCCATACTGTGTTGGCATATTCTATAAGCTTACCACTGATTTGTGGAGATAGATAATAGCAATTCCTCAATCGTCTGTATTAAAGCGCATACATCAACGTGCGCTTGAGACCTTAAAGAAAATAAAGATTACATATCGTTGTTGTGATAGTTCTTTCACTGAGGGGCTTGTATGTCGTTGTCATTTAGCCCCATGTACTGGGGTGTGTGTGGAATGTTACTTGATAGCCTGTGTCTGTATTGGTGTTTGTATTTGTAATTTTGAGGAGGCAGCCGTGGTATTAAGTTATTAACTATCCCGGCATTTGCCTGGAGTAGAAGTGGGAAACCACAGAAGACCACTAAGAGGATGGCTGAAGTGGAAATCGAGCCCACCTCTTCCCTGTTTTGCCTCACGACGTTGAGTGTACTCATTTTTAGCCCTCAGACCAGAAATATATTTCTTGGCACAGCCGAGAATCAAACCTGAACCTCCGAGGTGTCAGCGAAGAATACTAGCCACTACATTAGGAGATTGACAGATTACATTTTCTTTCTGATTAAAGAAAACAATAGCTGCGTGTATTATTAATCTCTGAACTAGTGTCCAGTCTGTCATCCAGTGTATTGCAGAATACCTCCCTTATAAATAAATGTTAAAAACAAGAATAAAATAAGTAATTAATTTCTCTTGTTTTAATTTTCGCTGCGCTGAATTGTATGGAAATTTATTATTTAATTTAATTACAGTTGTTTAACAAACGTGTGATATTCTTATAATGGAAATGTATAATTCATGTTCGCTTCCATAAAGATAATTTACTGCGGTTATAGCAGTATCGAATAGAGAGAGTTACATTCATGGTAGCCCTGCAAAAATATCGCATATTTGTATGACAGTGAAACATATACCGATCCTAACATCTGTTTTACAAATTCCGTACCCCTTTTAAATTCAATTCAGTACTCGAAAATTCTAATAAAACAATTTAGAGCACACTTACAACATACTTTAGAAATATATATACATATAGGCCTACTGTATATCTATATGCTACATAATCTTAGAATGTACATAAATGTCAAACACAGTTTAGTATTCAAACATAATTTGTCTAGATGAAGACGTTCCTCTATTGAAGTATAAATATAAATATCGCCCTCTAAATTTAAAGACAGGATAACCATCATTACAATAATAATTCTGTATTATATTTTGGTTTAAGTAGTGTGCTTCTATGAACTCTGAAATTCGTAATTAAGGAGAAACAATTACATTTGAAATTCTCCATAAGCTCAGCTATCTTTAAGCATCTTGTACTGTAACACACCATACTTGAAATCATTAATCAATGCACGTAAGTGTATACAACATCTCACCCAAGTTTCATCGCTATCGGACGAATGGTATATGAACACATACGGGACTTTGTTGAAACGCTTCGTGCATCGTCGCTCGTTTGTTGAATCTACGCGTGCGCTACCTATTGTAAAATGGATTTACTAAGTCAGAAACCTTCCTTGGAGTGTACTCAACATCTCACCCAAGTTTCATCGCAATCGGATGAATGGTATATGAACGCATAGGAGACATACACACCCACAGACAGACAAACTATCACGTAAAATTGATTTTTATATATATAGATGGAGGAATCACAACTCATAGCTCAATTCTCATTATCGAACCATAAACCATGAACATCTCTTCCCAGTGCCCGTCCAATCCAAACTCGACTGTGTGTTCTGCGGAACAAAAAGTTCACAGGCGAAGTAAAGAAAAGCCGAGTTGCACTTCCAGGGAAACTCCAAACACATCCACTCTTCTTTGAAGTCTTAACTCGACACGACTCAACATTGTCTGGGGTGATAGACTCGCTTGTCAGCCAGCTAGCTCGTAAACTGTCTCGAAGCTAGTAATTGAATGGAGATTGTTGTAAGAAATGAAAACGTAAAAATACTAAGAGTGGGCGATGTATTGAAGATAGATATATGCTGTCACGGACAATTCTTCCACTCATAGTATATTGATATTTTTAACGGTTTGCCCAGCGTAAGCTTAGGAAGCGCACGGACGCCAGGTTCTTTTTTCGACTTTTTCAATGAAATCGTTACTGCTCGGCTTTCATTGATCATAAATAAATTATTTCGTTACTACTCGGCTTTTATTGATCATAAATAAATTATTTTCTCATAAACCTTCCTCGAGATATCCTTTACAGAATGGTCAAAACCGCATCAAAATCTATCCAGTGGTTCTCGAGATTACCCGGAACATCCAAGAATCGGGGACTTTGTTTTATACTAAGTAGAGTATGGTCCACAGAATCTTCAATCATGAATATATTTCCTTTATCCTGATGAAGAGAACGTGTTTTGTTTTTGTGACATCCTAACCAGATCAGTCTTCGCCGCCAATTCAGACAATGTGGCTGGAAATTAATTAAATTAATTAAATAATCATTTCCAGTCGATGATTTCCTGTAAAATAATTCCCTCCATTTAAGATTTTCTTATACCATACACTACTCGTAGCAAAAGAAGATACAACAGATTTCATTTAATTCCGTCAGCACAACGTTTTTCTTTCTTGCTGATTGGCCCCTTAATGTATATTGTTTAATAGGAAATAAAATAATGTGAAAGCGCCTTAAAGGTAAATGCGTAAAATCATACGATGTTGGTTCGTAAAAGATCTTCTATAGCACATTTGGTGAATACATCACAAAATACAAACAAGACATGTCCTGCTACAGAGACTCGGACTCAAATAAAACCTTCCATTTTAATGCATTGTATCTTAATTCGCAATAAAAAAAATGGTTTTATTCAGCTTTTCCATAACAATTTGGACCATTGTATTTAAGGAGCTTATGTTCGTTCGAAAATATGTTTGTACTTTTGGAAACAGAAATAATATCGATGTGAAACAAAAACAAGATGTTCAGTAAAGAACATATAGCCTACTTTCTCCTAAATGCATGGGTATTGTTATAACTCTTTGTCCTTTTCAAGGAGAATGATTGAATGTTGGTTGTAGTAGCTTGTTGAAATACAACGTGCTATAGGGATAATAAACATGAATATGAGGTGCCCTTTGATAGTGCTACTCTGTAGCAAATTTCGTTCAATTCGGTTTCACCGTGTTTGAATTGATAGGGGGAATCGATTTGCACACATCCTTGGCCACCATCTGCAAACTATTGGGCTGATGTTCTTGCAGTTTGGTCTGAATATGTTTCCCACATAAAGATATGGTGTTGCAAAATTTGGTAGAGACTAGATTATTAGGTTGGTCGTAATTACATTTTAGCTTTTAACATATACGTGGCCGCGATTACGTTTCCGTCAAGATAGCGGTGATATAAAACATGACACTGAGGTGCCCTTTGCTAGTGCTACCTCTGTACCAAATTTCGTTCCATTCGGTTTCACCGCGTTCGAATTGATAAGGGGAATCGATTTTCACACAAAGATGGCCGTCATCCGCAAAATATTAGGCTGATGACCTATAAGTTTGGTCAAAGGATGCTCCCTCCATAAAGGTATGTTGTTGCTAAATTTGCTATAGATCGGATGATTAGGCTAATCGTAATTTGATTTAAGCTTTGAACATTTGTGTGACCGCCATTACGTTTCCGTCAAGATGGCTGCGATGTAAAACATGACACTGAGGTGCCCTTTGCTAGTGCTACCTCTGTACCAAATTTCGTTCATTCGGTTCCACCGTGTTCGAATTAATAGGGGGAATCAATTTTGACATAAAGATGGCCGCCATCCGCAAACTATTAGGCTAATGGCCTATTAGATTGGTCAAAGGATGCTCCCTCCATAAAGGCATTTTGTTGCAAAGTTTGGTAGAGATCGGATGGTTATGTTAGTCGTAATTTGATTTAAGCTTTAAACATTTGTGTGGCCGCCATTACGTTTCTGTCAATATGGCGGCAATATAAATTATGACACTGAGATGCCCTTTGCTAGTGCTATCTCTGTACCAAATTTCGTTCCATTCGGTGTCACCGTGTTTGAATTAATAGGGGGAATCGATTTTAACACAAAGATGGCCGCCATCCGCAAACTATTAGGCGAATGACCTATTGGATTGGTCACAGGATGCTCCCTCCATAAAGGTATGTAGTTGCAAAATTTGGTAGAGATCGGATGATTAGGTTAATCGTAATTTGATTTAAGCTTTGAACATTCATGTGGCCGCCATTACGTTTCAGTCAAGATGGCGGCGATATAAAACATGACACTGAGGTGCCCTTTGCTAGTGCTACCTCTGTACCAAATTTCGTTCATTCGGTTCCACCGTGTTCGAATTAATAGGGGGAATCAATTTTGACATAAAGATGGCCGCCATCCGCAAACTATTAGGCTAATAACCTAGTCATTTGGTCAAAGGATGCTTCCTCTATAAAGGTATGTTGTTACAAAATTTGGTAGAGATCGGATGATTAGGTTAATCGTAATTTGATTTAAGCTTTGAACATTTGTGTGGCCGCCATTACGTTTCCGTCAAGATGGCGGCGATATAAAACATGACACTGAGGTGCCTTTTGTTAGTACTACCTCTGTACGAAATTTCGTTCCATTCGGTTGCACCGTGTTCGAATTAATAGGGGGAATCGATTTTCACACAAAGATGGCCGCCATCCGCAAACTATTACGCTGATTACTTATTAGTTTGGTCAAAGTATGCTCCCCCATAAAGGTATGTTGTTGCAAAATTTGGTAGAGATCGGATGATTAGGTTAGTCGTAATTTGATTTAAGCTTTGAACATTTGTGTGGCCGCCATTACGTTTCCGTCAAGATGGCGGCGATATAAAACATGACACTGAGGTGTCTTTTGTTAGTACTACCTCTGTACTAAATTTCGTTCCATTCGGTTGCACCGTGTTTGAATTAATAGGGGGAATCGATTTTCACACAAAGATGGCCGTCATCCGCAAAATATTAGGCTGATGACCTATAAGTTTGGTCAAAGGATGCTCCCTCCATAAAGGTATGTTGTTGCTAAATTTGCTATAGATCGGATGATTAGGCTAATCGTAATTTGATTTAAGCTTTGAACATTTGTGTGGCCGCCATTACGTTTCCGTCAAGATGGCGGCGATGTAAAACATGACACTGAGGTGCCCTTTGCTAGTGCTACCTCTGTACCAAATTTCGTTCATTCGGTTCCACCGTGTTCGAATTAATAGGGGGAATCAATTTTCACACAAAGATGGCCGCCATCCGCAAACTATTAGGCTAATGGCCTATTAGATAGGTCAAAGGATGCTCCCTCCATAAAGGCATGTTGAGGCAAAGTTTGGTAGAGTTCGAATGGTTATGTTAGTCGTAATTTGATTTAAGCTTTAAACATTTGTGTGGCCGCCATTACGTTTCTGTCAATATGGCGGCGATATAAATTATGACACTGAGATGCCCTTTGCTAGTGCTATCTCTGTACCAAATTTCGTTCCATTCGGTTTCACCGTGTTTGAATTAATAGGGGGAATCGATTTTAACACAAAGGTGGCCGCCATCCGCAAACTATTAGGCAAATGACCTATTGGATTGGTCACAGGATGCTCCCTTCATAAAGGTATGTAGTTGCAAAATTTGGTAGAGATCGGATGATTAGGTTAATCGTAATTTGATTTAAGCTTTGAACATTCATGTGGCCGCCATTACGTTTCAGTCAAGATGGCGGCGATATAAAACATGACACTGAGGTGCCCTTTGCTAGTGCTACCTCTGTACCAAATTCCGTTCCATTCGGTTCCACCGTGTTCGATTTAATAGGGGGAATCAATTTTGACATAAAGATGGCCGCCACCCGCAAACTATTAGGCTAATAACCTATTAGATTGGTCAAAGGATGCTTCCTCTATAAAGGTATGTTGTTGCAAAATTTGGTAGAGATCGGATGATTTGGTTAATCGTAATTTGATTTAAGCTTTGAACATTTGTGTGGCCGCCATTACGTTTCCGTCAAGATGGCGGCGATATAAAACATGACACTGAGGTGCCTTATGTTAGTACTACGTCTGTACCAAATTTCGTTCCATTCGGTTGCACCGTGTTCGAATTAATAGGGGGAATCGATTTTCACACAAAGATGGCCGCCATCTGCAAACTATTACGCTGATTACCTATTAGTTTGGTCAAAGGATGCTCCCCCCATAAAGGTATGTTGTTGCAAAATTTGGTAGAGATCGTATGATTAGGTTAGTCGTAATTTGATTTAAGCTTTGAACATTTGTGTGGCCGCCATTACGTTTCCGTCAAGATGGCGGCGATATAAAACATGACACTGAGGTGCCTTTTGTTAGTACTACCTCTGTACCAAATTTCGTTCCATTCGGTTGCACCGTGTTCGAATTAATAGGGGGAATCGATTTTCACACAAAGATGGCCGCCATCCGCAAACTATTACGCTGATTACCTATTAGTTTGGTCAAAGGATGCTCCCCCCATAAAGGTATGTTGTTGCAAAATTTGGTAGAGATCGTATGATTAGGTTAGTCGTAATTTGATTTAAGCTTTGAACATATGTGTGGCCGCCATTACGTTTCCGTCAAGATGGCGGCGATATAAAACATGACACTGAGGTGCCTTTTGTTAGTACTACCTCTGTACCAAATTTCGTTCCATTCGGTTGCACCGTGTTCGAATTAATAGGGGGAATCGATTTTCACACAAAGATGGCCGCCATCCGCAAACTATTACGCTGATTACCTATTAGTTTGGTCAAAGGATGCTCCTCCCATAAAGGTATGTTGTTGCAAAATTTGGTAGAGATCGTATGATTAGGTTAGTCGTAATTTGATTTAAGCTTTGAACATTTGTGTGGCCGCCATTACGTTTCCGTCAAGATGGCGTCGATATAAAACATGACACTGAGGTGCCTTTTGTTAGTACTACCTCTGTACCAAATTTCGTTCCATTCGGTTGCACCGTGTTTGAATTAATAGGGGGAATCGATTTTTACACAAAGATGGCCGCCATCCGCAAACTATTACGCTGATGGCCTAGTGGGTTGGTCAAAGAATGCTCCCCCTATAAAGGTATGTTGTTGCAAAATTTGGTAGAGATCGGATGATTAGGTTAGTCGTAATTTGATTTAAGCTTTGAACATTTGTGTGGCCGCCATTACGTTTCCGTCAAGATGGCGGCGATATAAAACATGACACTGAGGTGCCTTTTGTTAGTACTACCTCTGTACCAAATTTCGTTCCATTCGGTTGCACCGTGTTCGAATTAATAGGGGGAATCGATTTTCACACAAAGATGGCCGCCATCCGCAAACTATTACGCTGATTACCTATTAGTTTGGTCAAAGGATGCTCCCCCCATAAAGGTATGATGTTGCAAAATTTGGTAGAGATCGTATGATTAGGTTAGTCGTAATTTGATTTAAGCTTTGAACATTTGTGTGGCCGCCATTACGTTTCCGTCAAGATGGCGTCGATATAAAACATGACACTGAGGTGCCTTTTTTTAGTACTACCTCTGTACCAAATTTCGTTCCATTCGGTTGCACCGTGTTTGAATTAATAGGGGGAATCGATTTTTACACAAAGATGGCCGCCATCCGCAAACTATTACGCTGATGGCCTAGTGGGTTGGTCAAAGAATGCTCCCCCTATAAAGGTATGTTGTTGCAAAATTTGGTAGAGATCGGATGATTAGGTTAGTCGTAATTTGATTTAAGCTTTGAACATTTGTGTGGCCGCCATTACGTTTCCGTCAAGATGGCGGCGATATAAAACATGACACTGAGGTGTCCTTTGCTAGTGCTACCTTTGTACCAATTTTCGTTCAATTCGCATTCACCGTGTTCGAATTGATAGGGGGGGACAGACATTCAGAGTACACACACTCACACACACACAGACACACACACACACAGACTCACACACACACATACACACACACACACACAGACTCACACACACACATACACACACACAGACAGACACACTTTTTTCGCCCTGTGTTGATCTCATAAGTCTACTTTCATTTTTTGCAAAAATCGAAAGTAGGCTAATAAGATTGATGTGAACATCTGAGCATATAAAGTCCAGTGTGTCAACAGAAGCCGAATTCTCTGCAAAGTTTTGCTAGCGAACATGTATAAGAAACAATATGTTAGGGATACTATAAAAGTTTACTGTCGTAATACTCTATGACGCTCGTTTAGCAAAGTGATTACAGAATTTAGAATGTATAGATTATAACAGAATATGATTGATTCTCAAATATTGTATTCCCAAGCCCTTAAGATGAATTTACAACAACAATATGATGTTGAAATAAGTGTGATATTTTGACTAATAGAAAGAGCTTATTTCACCCAACAATATGCATAGTTTATGCATGAGTTATTTATTAACACTTCTAGTGCGGATCATGCACCCTGCGCGTGACGGAAGTTTACAAGCAGGTGCGGAGAACACCCCTAGCACGTGATGGGATGAGTGTTAGAAAATGTGAATCACAGCCTTCCCGCACGGTAATAAAGGCTCTCCTCGTCATCGCACACATCATGTAGGTCCAATCTACTAACGGGTTCATCCGTAGCCAGATTTGCAAATGCGTATTTGGTTTCCCGCTTATTTACTCGCCTCTATTTTCGTCATACGTTATCATTCTTTTTTTTTTTTTTTTTTTTTGGATCTCTGAGCAGTAAGACAGCTTCTATGCGAGGTTAGGCACAGCATTTTCTGCTTATTATTATTATTATTATTATTATTCCCAGATAATTATTGAGTGGTTCCACTTTTGCAATAACGAAATTACAGTTATAATTTCATAAAAGAATTAAACTTGTAATTGGCATTTATTCCAGCATCAAATTCACGAGTAACATAAAAGAACTTGTAGCAATCATTTTGGCTGTCTCATGACTAGGGACCGTAATTTTTAGGTTTAAAAATTGTCATTTTAGGTTTTCAAAAATATAAAATAAGTTTCTTTTTTAGGTTTTTATGTATAGAATAGGTTTTTAAGGGTAGAATAGGCTTTTAAATAGGTTTTCATGTTAACAGTGTAGCAAAAGTTGACATTAACTGTACAAAGCTCAAAATTGATGCCTATATTGTTAGTAGAAAATCTGATTGTAACGAGAGTGCAAATATTTTACATAATGATACTTCATTAAATTATCACCGAGAACTTTACACTTTTAGACAAAATTTGTCCTTCTTAAACATGTTAATTATTCAAATTGAATAAGGCCAAGGATGTCAGAGGTATATTTTCCACTCTAGCCCGATTAACTTTCTTTATTTAGAATATGAGATTCTTGGAAATAATAAGAGATGTATTCCCACTTTCCAGACAGTAAATAACAAAACAATCAGCAAGCTTGAAATTGCTGAAAATATTTGAATTTTCTGGCAGGTAGAATTTCTCTCAATCAACTAGAGCTAGGAATAAACACTATATTCAGGTTTACTTGTAAAAGTTATGGACTAAAAGTTTAAATATGGTACTACAATAAATGGAACAGAACTGCAATTAGGTGGGTATTTTTTAGAAACACGCATATCATTTAGTTGTTTTTTTTAGTACTACAGACTTCATGAATATGGCTCTCTTTAGCGTGAGTCGGAAAAGTATTCAAGTATCTTTGTATTTAAAAGTAAGGGGAAAATAGGTAAAAAACATAAGAATTTGATCCCTTGTCATGACGCTTATGTTATCATTTTATTTATATTTTGTTCCGATGACCGACAATGCAGTTCTGTCAACATCGCGAGGCCCAGTATTACCTCTCGATTACCACCGTGCGGGTCACGCACCAGGCGCGTGAATAACATACTGTAAGTAGGATATGCTCGGTAGAACTCGTCTTACCGACGTTGTAAATTCCAATTATTACGACGTTTGAAGGGTTCTATGCAAATATGCCGCTCAATTTGTTGGATGCTCTACTAATACGCAGTAAACGTTTTAAGTAGACGGCGAATACAGAAGCAAATCAAAAATACGCTTTACCTAGCCCGTGGCATCTATTATACGTATATGATCCCTGTGTCGCTATCAATGCAGATTGGGTATTGAATTGATGGCATTAATTCTGCCAACAAAGGGACCGTGTGCGTGTGCGTATGAGAGGAGTCAACAGTCCTTTATATCAGCCAAGCAATGACCGCATTGTTATGGAGATGTTGCTCGAATATTGATGCGTCCTGTGACGTCATGAAGGTACTTCAACGTCGCACTTCCTTCTGCATCACCGATCTTTATGGTTTAGTGCTTTGAAATGCTGGTCAATACGGCCAAGTTTACCGGGTTCAGAAGGTACATTTGAATCCAACCCTCGGCCATTTGAAATATTTTAGTATAAGAGTTGCTCCAAACCAAAAGGATTACTAATATTTATGTGTGTAATTAAGGTGGATGTGGTGTGACTAGGCAGTTGGAAACATAAGATTCCTCCCCCAGGGTTCACAACTAGTGAGACGTGGTTGGGCGACCACGGAACCCCAGCTGAGTCTAGCATTGCATCAATTTACTTGTTCCTCTGTTATCCTTCCTGTCGACCTCCCTTGTTCATCTCTTGTTATCTTCCGACCCCGACAGTATTAGGGTATCCGAGACCTAGGGAATTTTTCCATTTTACGTCTTAATTGACCCTTGTCTCAGCTTTACTGATACCCTCATTCTTCGAGTGGGCAGACCTCTTCCTCTATTTTCCTGGTATCTCCTACCTTCTGCGCAAGGCCCTTATGGTGTACCCCGGATAGTGTACACCTCAAGGCTCACGGCTGGAAAGCTCGGTAGTTAGCGATCTCGAGGGATTCCTGAGCTGGGTCAGTTTCCCTCTTTTTCCCTTGCCTTTGGGATGGAACATCTCCTCATCCCCTCTCCTATCTTCCTTTAATGGCTCTACTTGACAGGTCCCTCAGTCCTCATTCTTCGAGGATTGAGGGCATTTGTGTACCCTGTGACAACCTCGTGGTGTAGCGGCTAACGTTCTTGGCTGTCACCCCAGAGGTTCGAGTTCGATTCTCAGCTCTGCCAAGAAATTTAATCCTGGCCTGAGGGCTGGAACGGGGTACACTTAGCCTCGTGAGGCGGCAAAACTGAGAAGAAGAGGATTCGATTCCCACCTCAGCCATCCTGGAAGTGGTTTTCTGTGGTTTCCCACTTCTACTCTAGACAAATACTGGGATGGTACCTAGCATACGGCCGCGGCCACCTCCTTCCCAATTCTATCCCCTATTTACAAATACACACACGCACTGCCTTCACAATAACACAGATTATCACACAAATTCTACACATACCCAAATGCACGAGGCTATATGACCACGATGTTACAGCCCATAAAATAAGCAACAACAGCAAACAACTTTCTGGAATTAGTGTCAGCTTTGCCAGACATGTTTTAAGTACCATGTGACAATCCTTGGAGGTTTGAAGAAATAAGCACCTCTGATGAATTTTCCACCCATGGTCCCGTTTATTTCGTATTACAGAGCCCGATGACTTCTCGCCGCTAACGACCCACGGCCCTGTCGAGCTGGGAATAATGCTCATTTGTTTTGTACACGGCAGTGAAACTCATTTTACGCACTTGCTACATGAAAGCGCGCGCGTCAAAGTATGTCCGAGCCAGAAATTGGACTTAATTCTGTCACACTTTGTGTAGCCTGCAGCACATGTTCGAATAACATAGTCAAGGGAGACTCTCCAAGGGATAATAAAGTGACAAATGAACCCCTGTTCCCCCTCTAATCTGATGTTAGTCTTCAATGACACATTTATTCCTTAACTATAACGCTCCAGTAACCTCAAGCTAGAACTTAATGTTTGGTAGAGCTGGAAATGGTACCGTTCTTGACTCCAGAATGGTAGCCTACCTAATTTTGCTAACAACTATTCTGCGTGGCTTACATCGAAGTGGTCGAGGTCGAGAAGAGGCAAGTATTAGCTTTCGTTATTACTACAAGAAATAACGTTCACTTCGAACATAGCGATGTCGTCATCAAGTAGACTTATCTACCACACCCCGAAATATTGGCGTATCGTTGAATAATTCGGTGGCGTAGTTGGTAGCATTCTGAGCTTCTATGCCCAAGATCGCGTGTTCAAACCCGGCCGAAGTCGTCGGATTTCTTAAGAGCGTTAAAATCCCTCAGTATGCCTTCCTTCGGAGGGGAAGTAAAGTCGGCGGTCCCATGTCATAGATTTATGGCATGTTAAGGAACCTTCCACTAATTACACCTGTGCGAAGCTAAATTAGATTAAAATGTAAACAACGCTCAAGTTCCTATGTTCGTCGCCAGGAGCCGACTGCGGTGGCGTCTAGTAGCCAAGTTCTGAACTAGTAGTCGTTGACGGTGGCGTTTGGCGGCAAAAGTAGGAACTACTTGAAAAATTCAAAGTCTGCAGTCCTTACTTTAATTAAGAAACAGATAACACACATCGGTTATCAGACAGATTCTACAGACACCCAAAGTACACGGGGCTACATGACCACGTTGTCGCAACCCATAATTTAAGGAACCTACTAACCAACCATCGTTGAGTAATGAAGTCCTAAATTCTGAGAGTAAGGATATAATTATCCTAACAGTTCCTGCTACTAATAATTACAAGGTACATATGGGCATAATATGCATAGGTAACGAGTAATCTTAAGTTCTGTACAGTGCTGACAATGAGAGGTTTACTTGCCAGGTGTATCTATAACTGGCCAATACAGGAATATCTCACAAGCGAGACGAACAGAGACATTTAGAAATGTGAGTTAGATAATAAAGGGGAGAGATTACAAGGGGCCAGCCCCAAAGGGTAAATTCCCCTCAGTTCGAATCAGACAGTGAAAAGTGACAGGATGAATAACTCCACTTCGCCCAAATGATCAGCTAAGTACTTTAAACTCACATCTCAGACAGAACACCAACCTGACCATTTACTAACCATTACAGTCTATTACACTAAACAACTACTTTTTGTAGCTTTTCAGTCGGTCAACACGAGTGTGCCCAATAAATGGGTCGGGTACCAAATCCTATACAAATATTTAAATACACTCCTGTAAAAAAATGCATATATTAGTTAATATTCACAATTAAGTTAGTTATTGTTGTTTTAAAGGGGCGGAACTACGAGGTCATCTGCCCCTTATTCACAATTGAAATGAAAATCCACAGCCTGCTTCCAGTCTCCGACCGGGTCAGGAATGGAATGAATGAAGCCCCCATCTAGCGGTGAGGATATGACCTGTGCCGGTTGCCGAGGCCTGACGCACTCCTCTGGGGCAATGATTAAATGAATGACAGATGAAATGAAATGACAGTGGAGAGTGTTGCTGGAATGAAATTTTGACAGTGAAAACCGGAGTACCCGGAGAAAAACCTGTCTGCCTCCGTTTTGTCCAGCACAGATCTCACATGGAGTGACCGGGATTTGAACCACGGGCCCAGCGGTGAGAGGCCGGCATGCTGCCGCCTAAGCCACGCAGGCTTTTTCCTTATTCACAATTAATTGAGGCAATTTAGAATTACGCGTTTCGGCCCTCAAGTGACCATCATCAGATCACTGTGTTCAAATTTAAAATTTTAAATAATGTAAACTCCCTATTGTACTACAATAGTATCGTTAGGTGAAGTAAAATCTGATTCGCTTGAATCTTGTCTTACGTTGGTTTTCTTTCTTTTTGTGAATTACGTGAGTAGCGATCTATACGTACGTGTATACAATTTTGAATAACACACTGTAATACACTGTAACAATAATAGAGTAATTAAGAAGTTTTGGCATGCACTAGAATAATAATTATACTGTTCACTTACAGGTTTAGAGACACCCATTAAAATTTGGATACAATCGGGTTGATCGACCAAAAGTCAATTTGTATGGTCAAAACTGAAAAAAAAAAGAATAGCGTCAAATCTCTAAATTACTAAACAACTAAACTTGAAGGTCAATAACCACTAACATATCACAACAAATAATCACATACTAAAATATCTGACAAGTTACGCAAGTTCATAATAAGCTTCTGAACTTAAAATAGTGTATAATTATATCTTAACTCACATGTTTGTAGAATAGTTTAATATCCTGAGTGTAACGGATTTGATGATGATTGCTTGACGATCGAATCTTGCCATCCACGTATAATAATTGATCTCATGTATTTTCTTACAGGCTGAGCGACAACACACATTACGATTTGGATACAATCGTGTTGACCGACCGAAAATCATTTAAATTTCAATTCAATGCTAACTGTATTTTACATATTGCACTCCACCGTTCGCCATCCTTAAAATGGTTTCCTGTTTCAAACTCCAAGTAAATGCCAGGATTGTAGACATATCATCTAATAATATTATTATTATCGTATCAGAAACATGTTACACAATACAAAACATTTCACTGAATACAATTAGACCAGACCTTGGCGACTTGTAGTGCATTCTCTGAGGCTAGGTGTAGATCCTCCGTTGTGCAACTGGTTGGACACATACGACATTGAATCATGTGGTCGACAGTCTGATCTTCTCCGCAATCACACTTGATGTTTCCGTCTTCTGCCTAGTTCCATCTTACCATATTAGCTCTTGATTTGCCGACTCCTGATCTCAACCTATTTAGGGATTTCCATGTCATCCATGCCTCGTTATGACCCGGTGGTAAAGTTTCAGATGGTGTTGTACAGCCACCAGGAAGAAGACCTTTAGCTTTCCAAGATTGTAGTCTAGCATTTTTCTCAGTGGTTGTGAGTTCCTTTGATGGTTTTAGGAGACACTTCCTAAATTTCATTCTTGGTGTGTGTAATTCGTACCCATATAACGGATGAGCTCCACCTTCTTCCTTTCCATGTCCGCTGATATTTCTCTTCGAACAGAAGGTGGTGCTATCCCGGCGAGGTGGTAAAGCCATTCAATTGGAGTGAATTTGAGAAACCCAGTTGTTATTCTGCACGTATCATTGAGAGCCACATCCACCTGTTTGGCATGAGCTGAGTTATACAAACAGGACATGGGTACTCTGCGGTGGAATAACATAATGCAATTGCAGAAGATTTGATGGTTGCTGGTTTGCTGCCCCACTGTGATCTGGCCAATCTTCTGAGGAGATTGTTCCTTTATCTTCTAATAGACCACAATCACTTCCTTTGAACTCCTTCCCCTAATTAATTCATTCCATTCCTCATAAACACCTCTCACAAGGTTGGCGTAAGGAAAATTATTCAGTCTTAAAATCATAGCCACAAAGTAACTCATTTCACGTCATTTTAAGCCCGTAGAAATGGTAATAACATAGGGTAGAAATATATTTTGCATGATTTGATGATTTTGACCATTAATGCACACATATATGAGTCAGAAAGTTAAAAACAGAACACCTTCTTGGGCAGTTCACTGACCTCGATGCAACTATTTCATTCACCGGACCTGTTGATACACTGTAAACCGAGACGAAGGATGACTCTATGTAAAAAGTTCCTTAATTGCAGCTGGAACCATTGCAGCATCCATGTTGTCGTCCGATACTAATCATGAGCCACTGAGTTCACATTTCAACTCGTCAAATATGCTCAAGTAAATCGGGGATAGTTCACGATTATAAGGGATATGCATGAGCACTTCTTATCTAATTAGCTGCGATATGACCCGGACAATTGGACAGTCCGTATTCAAGGACGATCGTGGAACAAGATGGCACCTAAATCTTAAGGTAGAATCTAAAATGAGTCTACAGTTGGGGTTCAAAGTAGGATCTTTTGCTTTTTGGGGACAGGCATTAAAACATGCCTTATTCAGGCGTACTAGGCAGCGGCACTAATACTTTGCACGATCCTTAAAGTGTTGTATTTCACGATCTTCATTAACTCCCACCCGTTAGGGCATCTACCAGGTGATCGAGGCGTTTCCAGACCTGGATTTTAAATCAATAATTGATGTATAATACTCCTGAAAGTCTGCATATATATCAAGGAAACACTGTGTATATACAGTTATGCTAATATAGGATTCCTAGTTAAAGTATGATTTAATTATAGAAATATCACATTAGTTGTAATATGGCATTAATAGAAAATCAGTCTATTCTGCATGTGATCACGTTATTATAATAACCCTTTAAAATTCTGCTTTCTGATATATTGAAACCTAATAGAATGAAATAAACATTAAGGAAATTTTTTCCTACACAATGATCCGTGCGTGTATAACTGTTGCACATAATAAGAAATATTGAAATCAGCCTTATCAATACTGTGAAAATTATGTTTCATGATTGATTAAACGTACATGTTTCGGTATGGCATTGGTATCTTCTTCTGCATATTTCAATTATATTAAAATCTTAAACTAGGTTAAGAAAGCCAAAATAGAAATGGATCATTTTCGCAGTATTGATAAGTCTGATTTCAATATTTCTTATTACAATCAGTCAATCAATACAGATAAAAATTGATACCATTTTCAAAATGGTTAATGTTTGCGCATTTTGTAACTATTGCACACCAATCAGCTGATGGCAATTTAAATACAGGAACACCCATGTGAAGAAACTCAGTGATATAAATCGGCTGGCCGGTCGCATGCACGAGAGAATTTTAGATCATGATAATTATTGTTTAAAGGGGACTAACATCTGGGTTATCGGCCCCAAATGGTTTGGGTTATTGTGAAAATGTATATGAAATGAAACTATACCTAAAACTAACTGCATTGTGGTGTATGAAGCCATATTTTCAGTGTTGCCTTAGTAAACAAGAGTATAGTGCTTTTCAGTCGGTCAACACGAATGTACCCAAAAGAGATGGGTTATGCCCTAATCCTGAAATAAATTACATGAGATTAATAAAAGAGATGGGTTATGCCCTAATCCTGAAATAAATTACATGAGATTAATATGAGATTAATTTTATTAATCTCATGTAATTTATTTCAGGATTAGGGCATAACCCATCTCTTTAGGGTACATTCGTGTTGACCGACTGAAAAGCACTAAACTCTTGTTAACTAACTGCATACTTACAAACTAGAAGAGGAAATGTGAAAACAAAAATAAGAAGGGAATCTAAGAACAGGAGGAAAGGAACTGCCCTCAACCCTCGAAGAATGAGAATTGAGGGACTTGGAAGAAAGGAGAGCCAGGAAAGGCAGATAGGAAAGGGAAGAAGGAGAGGGCCCACCCCAAAGGAGAAAAACCGGACCCAGCTCAGGAAGCCCTCGGGGTCGGCAACTCCAGAACTCACCAGATGTCAGCCCTTGAGGGTGTAGCACAATCCAGGGTACACCATAAGTGTCTCCATTAGGGCCATAAGCAGAAGGCAGGAGGTACAATGAAAAGAAAACAAGAGGTCTGAACCCTCGAAGGGATCAGGGAAAATGAGACAAGGGCCCATTAAGTCGGGAAAGTGAAAGACTCCCTAGGCCTCGGATACCCTAATACCATCGGGGTCGGAGAGGAACAAGAGTTGACCAAGGGAGGTCGAGAGGAAAGATAACAGAGAGGAGCCCGGCACAAGTAGGTGGAAGCAATGCCGGACTCAGCTGGGATCTCGTGGTCGCCAAACCACGTCCCACAAGTTGTGAGCCCCTGGTGGGGGGAAGAGAATTTTAGAGTGAGTCTATATAGTATCACATGACATCCTCTTCACAGTCTTCCAGCACACTGCCCAGCACCTCGTCTGTCACTATTATTGACGCTCACGCATTACAATGTTGTCCACATGGACCGCACGCTGAATGATCGAGTAGAACCCTGAGACCGGACTCAATATGTGCATGCGCTGTGCGAGGAAATATTGCACACGTAGATTGTACTGGCCAAGAATAGACGGCCCATTTATAACGTAAACCTTTCAATTACACATAACATTCTCGTCCAATTCCTTTGTGCTATCCCTTTTTCAATTATTTCTGTTCACGTACTGTACATTTGAAATAATTCCAATATTTCTTCCATGTGATTGCAGTGACACTTTGGTTTGTCAACTCCAAGATAAAATTATTATATGTACCAATTGTGCATTTTGTAAACATTTTTTCTGATAGTCACATTCACTTACAATCCCGTAGAGATATTTCTCCTTCGGAAAACTCGTGTTCACTTTCTATCCGCTGGGTGACTTCTCCTTTAAATGCACCCTCAAATTTTTAACCGGTCGTAGATCAATACCAGCCTTTTTATATTGAGATGGCTTTTTTCCACATCAAAAGTTGTGAAATTCATTTCTCTTACCCTATTACTTATCACGCTGAACAGAAATTGAACCCCAGTTCTATTCTTTCGCCTTGCGCCATTTGCACTGAAGAGTAGAATAACAAATTGCTGATCCTAATCACAAGCAGTGAACATTTCCTCTCAGAATGTTCTCGTAGACATCTGGGAATACTTTCACGTGACGATTGCATGCAAATTATTAGAAAATAATAATTATTATCTCAACATTTCAACACGAGGTGTATTCTTGGTTTTTAAATTATATCAATTAATATAATACTCAGTTGTTGGTTTTTTGTTTGTTGATGCGTAACATCTTTCCACTCGGTTGCTGGATATTTTTTGTGGGAGTGATTTTGGAAATGGGACGGAAATGTGTAAGAGGAAACATCGCATACGGTTTACTTCAAGGTTTGGAGGCCCAATAAAAGATATTCCTACAATAAATCATCTTCAAGTTGTCGTTCTTTGGTGTGAAAATATTCATTATATCATATTTGCTGAAAACAATTATGAATCATTAATTTAATCTTCATACTTTTGCTGTGGAATGTATCTCGCATACGGTTTACTTCAAGAATTGGAGGGCCCATTAAAGATGTTCAGGATTTTGCACTGGAGTTTTATAAGTAGTTATTTCAATGACCAACAGAGTTCACTGTTAGCAAGGGATTTGCGCTCCCGGCAAAACTAATAGGTCATCGGCGTTTTAATATCTCGTGAACCAATAATGCCAAGGACTTGTATGAAGTGTTCTAGGACTCGGGGTGACACGCCCCGTTTCCCTATAGCCCCCTTTATTTAACCAAAAGACCCAAAACTAATAGGTCGTCGGCTTTTTAATATCTCGCGAACCAATAATGCTCGGGACTTGTATTAGGTGTTCCATCCACCTCTTAATTTAACCAAAGGACCCAAAACTAAAGGGTTATCGGCTTATTAATATTTCGCGATTCAATAATGCTGTATGGGATGTTGTAGGACTTGGGGTGACGCCCCTTTTTTCATGATTTTGTGATTTCCAGAGCAGAATATATGCGAAATTATCGACAAAAGAATCTATAAGAAAAATTAAAAACTGGAGGAGTACAGCCGAAAAAAATTGACTTCACGTACATTTCAATCTTTATATTGAACAAGCAATGAAGGAAATTAGAGAGAAATTTAAAGTGGGAGTGAAGATTCAAGGAGAAATCATTTCAACTCTGAGATTTGCTGATGAGGAAATCTTGAGGAAATAATTCATGATGAAAATTAATAAAGGTAAAACAAAAAAAATTGGAATGCAGTCGCAATAAATCAGAAACCTCTATGGACATAAAATTGGCAGGGGAAGAACTAAAGGAAGTAGGGGACTTCTGTTACATAGGAAGCAAATTAACCAGTGATGGACGAAGCAAAGAGGATATAAAAAGTAAATTGGCCCAGGCAAGGAAAGCATTTCTACAGAAAAGGAATCTGTTGACATCGAATATAGATTTAGGTATTAGGAAGACATTTTTGAAAACCTTGGTCTGGAGCGTGTTACTCTATGGAAGTGAAACTTGGACTATTGGTGCAGCAGAAAAGAGGAGAATTGAAGCGTTTGAAATTTGGTGTTACAGGAGAATGATGAAGATCAGATGGGTAGATAGGGTTACAAACGAAGAGGTATTAAGACGAGTGAGAGAGGAGAGATGTTTCGACGACTGATAATGAAGAGAAGAGATAGGTTGGTAGGGCACATACTAAGACACCCAGGAATAGCAAGCTTAGTTAAGGAAGGAAAGTTCGAGGACAAGAACTGTAGGGGTAGACCAAGGTTAGAGTATGTTAAACAGATTGCCTCGGATGTAGGGTGTGGTAGCTATGTAGAGATGAAACGATTAGCTCAGGACAGGGAGGCGTGGAGGGCTGCATCAAACCAGTCAAAAGACTGAAGACTCAAACAACATATTTAATCTGAACTTCATAGTAGGATAACATGTCAGATGTTACACATCATATGCGACTATTGTAAGGCTCGTAATTTTTAGCCTACTTTTCACATTTTGCAAAAATGAGGAAAAAGTAGACTTATGAGATCGATCCGGGAAAATGTGTGTCTGTCTGTCTGTCTGTCTGTCTGTCCTTCTGTCTGTCTGGCTGTGTGTGTATCCCCCCCCCCCTATCAACTCCTAAACGGCTGCAGCAATCAAAACCAAATTTAGTATGAGTAAAGATGTGACCCCGAATATCTCACGTCCATATTTGAAAATGATGTCAGTGCTACCAACTGCTGAAAAAACGCACTAGAAATTTGAGCTCCATAATGGATATCTTGCAAGGTATGCTTGGGAGCTATTCCAAATTTGGCACACATGTAGATAATATTATTTCAGTTTAATTTCCAGGAGGCCATACCTGACAGTGTTGCCAAAATAATTTTAAGCCTTCTGATAGGTCCAATGTTTAAATGCATATAACTTCTTCACTATCAATTGGATTTCAACCAAATTTTGTATGTAAAATGTGTACATAAACAGATATGACTGAGCGTATTCTTAAGAGCCACCAGGGCTGCCAACTGTTAATAATTGCTCTCTCTGTTTTTCTTATCCAAATACCAATATATCAGAAAGTATGCAAGCCGACAGCTTTAAACTATGCACACGTATATTCTGACATTTTAGATTAATTTGGAGTAACTTATATACGTTAGTTCTACCAACATGATTATAAGCCTGCTGATAGTACCAATTTTTAAATACATGTATACTATCAGTTGGATTTCAATCAAATTTCGTATGTGCTATGTGTAACATAACAGATATGACTATAAGTATTGTTAAGAGCAAACAGGGCTACCAACTGTTAACAAATGCTGTCTATATTTTTTTGCCTACTTTTCACATTTTGCAAAAATGAGGAAAAAGTAGACTTATGAGATCGGGCAAATGTGTGTATGTCTGTCTGTCTGTCTGTCTGTCTGTCTGTCTGTCCTTCTGTCTGTCTGTCCTTCTGTCTGTCTGTCTCTCTGTCTGGCTGGCTGTGTGTGTGTCGTCCCCCCCCCCCACCCTATCAACTCCTAACGGCTGCAGCAATCGAAACAAAATTTGGTAGGAGTAAAGATCTATACCTGAATATCTCACGGCCATATTTGAAAATGATGTCAGTGCTACCAACTGCTGGAAAATCGCAATTGAAATTTGAGCTCCATGTTGGATATCATGGAAGGTATGAATGGGAGCTAATTCAAAATTGTCACACGTATAGATAATAATATTGCAGTTTAATTTCTAGGAGGCCATATATGGCAGTGTTGCCAAAATGATTTTAAGCCTGCTGATAGGTCCAAATTTTAAATGCATATAACTTCAACACTAACAATTGAATTTCAACCAAATTTCGTATGTGCTATGTGTATGTACATAATCAGATATGATTGAGCGTATTCTTAAGAGCCACCAGAGCTGACAACTGTTAATAAATGCTCTCAATTTATTTTATCCAAATACCCATATATCAGAAAATATGCAAGCCGACAGCTTTAAACTATGCACACGTATAGTACCTGACATTCTATATTAATATGGAGTAACTTAAATACGTCAGTGCTACCAACATGATTCTAAGCCTGCTGATAAGTCCAATTTTAAAATACATGTTACTTCTATACTAACAAATGGATTTCATCCAAAATTGGCACTACACGAGATCATAATATTTTAGATTATTTCTGACCAACACTTGCATGACATTGTTGCCAACATGATTTTACGCCCGCTGATATATCGAAGCTCTAACTGCATGTAACGTGCATGCTATCCATTGGACTTCAACCAAATTTTGTATTCTGTACCTTAAGAGATGCAACTAACAATAGCCTATATTCAGTCACCAGGGCTGCCAACTGTACTGCTCTATTAGGCTACATTATATAAGGTATATTTCGAACTAATTAGGAATTTCGATATTACCTACTTAATTTCGTCATTATTCAAGATAGGTCTATATAGATTGGCAAGAATCTTAAATTTCAAGAAAAGTAGGCTCTTTATTTCGTCACGGAACTTCTTGTTTTCATCAACCTTACCTGGAGAATGCCACACTGTTGGCCGAAACATCATCAACTCAATACATGTTTTAATAAGGTTTTGATATAGGTGAATCTATGTTGTGTTTATCCTTATTTGCGGTAGAACTTCGATTTATACTCCAAGGTGAAATACAGCAGCCGAAACGGCAGAAACCTAGAGGAATCGCTGGCGTATATTTACGTAACTTTACCGTGAAACCCAATATTCCATCTCCTAATACATCAATTATTCCTTACATTACCAGCAGTTTGAAACTTCTTTAATATTCTACCATTATTAATATCTTGTAATTACTATTACCCATTTTATTAATATCTGGAGTTTAGTTACACAAGCACGCCCCACCTCCCTCACCCCATTACTGAAAAGGGGTCGGTGCGCTTCTGTGTTCTATTGGACTATGACTGTGGTATGTGTTGATGACGTCTTCACTATTTCTTTCACCTTTGGTACTTTAGGTAAAAAGGAAGTGATCGTCTTCATGTGTTGATTAATATTTGTATATTACCCAAGAGGGTATCTTTTACTGAGCTCGAGTTTTCTATTGCTCACTTAGGCTGGTAGAATTATCGAAGATAGAGATAATAATTGTTGTTTTAATGGGCCTAACATCTAGGTTATCAGCCCCTGTTATTTTGGATGATAGGAAAATTAAATGGAAACTACAACTAAAACTAACTACAAACGTACATACTAGAAGAAGATATGGAAAACAAAAGAAGAATTAATGTAAATTAGAGATAGGAGGAAAACAAATGTCCTCAGCCCTCAATGAATGAGAATTGTGACACTTGGCAGATAGGAACGTGAAAGAGGAGACGGTTCGGCCTAGAAGCACTAGAAAAAAGGGAAAATAGCGATCCAGCTCACGAATCTCCCGAGGTCACCAACTCCCGAGCTCACCAACTGTGAGCACTCGAGGGCGCAGCGCTGTCCAGGGTGCACCGTAAGAGGTGGGGACACATATACCCGGCCTCTTTTACGATTTTGAGCAGAAGCAGATGATACCATGCAAAGAATAGAATGCATCCGACCCCTCAAAGAATTACAGATCAGGAAAGATGAGTCAAGGACCAATTAAGGCGAGACAGTGAAAAACTCCCTATGCCTCGAATACCCTAATACCGTCGGGGTCGGAAGAGAACAAGAGTTGACCAAGAGAGGTTGACAGGAAATATGACAAGAGGGGAGCCTGGCATAAGTTAGTAGAAGCAATTTCGGTCTCAGCTGGGGTCCCATGATTGACAATTCACTTTCCGCTAGTCGTGAGGACCTGGGCAGGGTGAGTGAATTGTCAAATCTGGAGACGTTTGGGAACTATGATTTAAAAAAAAACAGCAGACCTTCAGTTCATCACTTCATTGCACGCTCGTTCACCATATCATAAGTTGGCTATGTTTTAAACATACAGTAGAATCTCTAAGGTTTATGGGCAGATGACCTCGCGGTTCATCCCCTTAAAACAACAATAACTAACTAACTCACTAACTAACTAGAATCACTGTGGAAATCGAGACAAAAGGGCAATCTTTAATATTGTTAGGTATGATTTGATGTTATAGCTTCATTCGGGGATTCATGACATCCCGATCACCAGTACCATGCACTTAGGTATGTTTGTAATCAGTCTAATAAACTCTGTTATTGTGTTTACTGAACTGTTGTGTGTGTGATATTGGGAAAATTAGGAGAGACACTACTTTGGTCTAAAATTAGATACCCTGCATTAGCCTGGATTGAAGATCCGTGTAAAACTCTCCCTATGGGGTTTGAAGTGGGCTTGATGCTTTGAACCCACTTCTTCCTAGTTGACCTCACGAGGCTCAGTACAACCCATCCCAGTTCTCCGACCAGATTATGTAGCCTTTACAGAGCATAGAACGAACACAGGTCCTTCGGGACTGGAGTCTCTATGAAAATGAATACTGGGTGAGATATACCTAGATTGCAGAACAGAAGAACTGTGAGGTTGGCAGTCCTGTAAGCCGACTTGCTGATATTTGTTTCTACCCAGCATGCGATTATATTTTACATTATATAACGCAACCCGGAGCCTCCGTGGCTTAGGCGGCAGCACGCCGGCCTCTCACCACTGGGTCCGTGGTTCAAATCCCGGTCACTCCAAGTGAGATCTGTGCTGGACAAAACGGAGGCAGACAGGTTTTTCTCCGGGTACTCCGGTTTTCCCTGTCAAATTTCATTCCAGCAACACTCTCCACTATCATTTCATTTCATCTGTCATTCATTTAATCATTGCCCCAGAGGAGTGCGTCAGGCCTCGGCAGCCGGCACAGTCCATATCCTCGCCGCTAGATGGGGGCTCCATTCATTCCATTCCTGACCCGGTCGGAGACTGGAAGCAGGCTGTGGATTTTTTTTTCATAACGCAACCCGCATCACGTCTGCGTTCAGTGGGCCATGCCGAATGATTCAAGGGGAACATCCACGCCGAGAAGATGTTTGCCTGCTTCTTGAGCGTAACTTAATTATATAATATCTCCTCCAATGGAAGACGTAGCATTAACAATGAATTCGTTTTCTCAAGCATGCAGCTGTATACTTTAATCAAGACTTCGTACTTTACTGAAAGCAATGGAATATAATTCAATCGTGCTCACATCCTATGTACCAAAAAGTCTGTGTTTAAAAACAAACCAAATGAGAACTATCTATTCAGTACATGTTGAGCAGAGTGGCACAGTAGGCCTTCAAATATCAAGATTTCCAGTTTGTCCAACGTAATAATGTGGCATTTATAGGTGTTTACATGTAATTGCCTCGTGCCTGTGTCGGCAAATTTCTATCTTCCTGAAGTTAAATGGGACGTAAGACTCATAACGAGGGTCAATATTTCGAATTTGTATCTATTTCCAATAAGTCAGAAACGTTGCTCCTTAAGTATTTAAACGTGTTAAGACAAATTAACGTGCTTAAAATCTATTGGGGGAGGGGGAGGGGCGGAATTGCAGGACGTAATTTGTTGCATTGTTTTGGTCCAATGAGGCTATTCTTGGTGTTTTAGATAAGTGTTTGGTCATTTCTAACCTCTAAAGCATACAGTTAGTTCTTTGTTGCACTCGAATACTACCTATGTAATCAGTGAGAGGCGAAAGCTGCCTGAACTCAAACTCAGAATCTCTGAGTGAGCAAACTCGGTTATATTATACTGTATGTTAATTAACTCCTCCTTTGTCACTCCTGAAACACAACATGCTATGCCTTTTCCATTGCCTACAGTTGTAGAATTTCTAGTCAGACGCAATGTTTCCAATGACATAGGCAAAAATACTTTACAAGCCCGCAATGGAGCACCATAATGTGTACAATATAGTCATCGTGCATCGAATTGCAAATGCTAATAGTGTATACTCAGGCTACGAAAAAGCTCGTTCTTTTTGGATGTATGAAATTCCAAAAAATGTAATTACCCAAAATATCCAATTTTGTCAAGTATTATTTTAATTGGCAAGTAAAGTGAATTAAGAAAACTAATTTGTGGGCCTTTTAAAAAGCATTTAATTGATTAGTGTTTATTAAAACACAGGAAGTCATGACGCTTGCTTGCTTTACATAGATGGATTGTTTAAAGTGATATTATTGAAATAGCATTTATTAAAACAAAAAATCCACAGTCAGTCTGAAAGACTAGACGTTGTATCATTTCAAATGGCGCATGCTACAAATGCTACACATGTTAGAAAGGCTCAGAAGGGCTTCTCGCTTTGCTCGAAGCCCCAGGACTCTTTCAACAGACTGCATTACCCATTAACTTAGGCTTCCCGCGCGGGCACCCCTTTAAGGGAAGAAATGTGTTTCTTGTACTTGTATTAGAGGAGTGTTTGGATGAATAAAGCGTAAATTGTGTACTTTTTGATAGAGGTTTTGTGGCCCATCATCCCAGGCAAGCCGGCGGAAACCTTTGCCTCCCTGTCAGAAGGATCATTTGGCCGTAAATTTGAATTAGTGTAAGGATGTAGTATGAGTGACCAGATTTAGACAATAGCCTACTCCATGAAGGGGTCATGACTATGCCTTATATGTTTGTTTAATGAATAGTGTATCTGAAATAAGGGAAGAATACTGATTTACAGATTTGTGGAGTGAGTTTCTGATTTTTAAAAGGTCGCTCGACGCCAGGCCTCTTTCAACAGACTCCAATAATCATTAGCGTCTGGTTCTCGCTCCCCGCGTGAGCATGACGTCTCGTTCCCGCGCAGCTGCATGACGTCCCTTCCCGCGCGGCTGCATGACGTCACGTCCGTCACCGTGTCCGTGTCCGTGTCCGTAACGCATAACGATGGACCCCAACCATAACGACGAAGTCGACAAGATCATTTGAAAGGATAAAACTTAATAATCGTAAGTATGTGAACACTTGAGGAGACTAACAAGAAATTTTGAAAAATAGCCAGTTGTCATTTTATACTGTTACGTGACGGAGGAAGAATAACTTGCAATTTGAGCTCAGCTCTGTCCAATAACACGAAATCACGCTTTGCCTCTTTTTTGGATGGTGTGAGGTTGAACTTTGTTATTCAGTGTGATTGTAATTAAAACTGCACTATTGATATCAAGAAAGTAGAGGAGAATAGTGCATACAATTCACGTGATTTGTATATTTTTTGTGCTTATATTAAGAAAGACACGTGTTTACAATTATTTCAGATAATTGGTTTGTACTTTGTATTTTATTAACACTGGCTTTTCTTTATTTCCAGGTAAGCATCCGTTGCGTGATTTAGTCTCAACATCGCATTTCTAAAGCGTAAGTGATTTGCAAAATTTTACAATTTTCTCCATCATGTATTCCTCAGAACGTATTGGCGGATACGACTGTGTTGTTGCATGGCTCTACATTATCGCATGTTCCTTTTGTGTAGCACTACAATGTAAATGGCTCGATATCTTCTATTTTGGTCCTCCATTGATCCCTAACTGCTTATGACAGGCAACAGTATACAGTGCAGCACAGCACTAAGTGCAGCAAGTCTTGTCTTTTCTAGGACTACGGCATGACTACAGTAACGATCTCGGAGCTTTTTGGCTACACTGTCCGGCAGAGACAATGACGTGAACTGGGCGCGTTTCCCTATCCGGATAGCCAGGGGCACTGTCTCGACTCGGCAAATAGACTTAAATAACGTGTGCCAGACGTCTGATAACTAGCGTCTCGAAGCATCGTGAGGCATTTTCCGATCCACTCAAATCCCAGCTAAGCACCACAGTGGTGTAGTGGAACTTCGAAACTTATTTCGAAACATGGTTGTGGATAAAGATCACTCTGGTGCAAATATCATGAATATATCAGAGAAGTAACTATTAATGTAGAATTTAGTGATCGGTGACTGCCCATTTCAGTGTAATGGTTTACAAGAATTAAACTGGATATCCTTGTGAAGATTGTGATCGACTATTCTTTGTTAAGAATTTGAAGTAGTTCCCTTCCTGGCAATGATTTTCCACTCATTGTTATTATATTGTTTATCATGAAGATATGTAAACTTGTTTAGAATCAAGAAATATAATTTTAAATTCATAGTGACTAGATATTTTATTTCAACAATATCTTCAATGTGTTATTTGCGATCGTGCCTGCAACACTTCTATTCAGTTGTGCCACCACCGGGTGGACATGGGTTGGCACGAGCAACCCCAGAAAGAGGTTTCTCTCACCAGGTTGCTACCCTGGAAGATTTAGAGATGATAAAAAGGTGATACTCAGGAAATATTGTAAAGAATACCAGACTGCATTCATTCCTAATACAGACTTTCCACTGTTCAAAAATTAAAGTGAATTTCGCAGAAGAGACCTACCATCAAAGAAATTACTTTTCTGTTTTAGTATTGCTAGCGATTTTGACTCTAATCTATTTACTAAATGAATTTATTGTAGGGACAGAATATACAAATAGTCCATTTGGAGATATTTAGACACGTTTCTAAATATCTTTAGGCACGAAAATAAACATTCCTCCATTGATAATGGAATGGAGTATTTTGTAGTGACCTTACTGATTTTGCTTCAAACGTTTGTAAAAAGACAGCTAGGCACCTCGTCTGGAACAATTGGTTGTGTGGGCATTTGGAACGTAATATCAGTCCATTATTCGAAAAAACAATTGATCTTTAAATCACTGTCCCCTCTAATTATAATCTACTTCTCCCTAGGTCTCCACCTCGTGGCTGTAGTGGCTAGCATTCATGGCTGTCGTCGCAGACGCCGAGTTCGATTCCCGGCTCTGAAAAAAAAAAATCTGGCCTGAGGGCTAGAACAGTGTACACTCAGCCTCGTGAGGCAAAACTGAGAAGAGGTGAGTTGGATTTCTACCTCAGCAATCCTGGAAATTGTTTTCCGTGGTTTCCCACTTCTACTCCAGGCATATGCCAGGATGGTACCTAACTTAAAGCCACGGCTGCTTTCTACCCAAATCCTACCTCAATTACAAGTACACACACTAATACAAACATCACAGTCACACCGGTTATCAGACAAGTTCTATATACACCAAATTACCTGGGGCTACATTACCACGACGTCGCAAAGCCTCTATAATAATTGACAACAACTCTCCCTAAGTGGAATATTCTGACGACACTACTGAACCCATTCGAATTTTTTAAGTAATTCAATGTCCTTAAATTCTCATGGGTGCCACGAAAATGTAAACTCTGGTGAAAGAGCAGAATACGCTTTCTGTGGGTGTGAACCACCGTGTTAGAGCGTGAATTACTGGATAATTCTCATTATCTTTAATGTAGTTTACGACCGCAGGGACGGCTTGCCTGCTTATCCTTTAATATAAATAGGGCAGAGTGGTTCGATCAGCGTCTGTTTACTTGCTGTGACACGTATCCACTTATTGGCTACAGTTCACCTACAGTTACAATACTTCTAGCTTAACGAGAATTTCTTTAAAACATGATCGTTTGGTTTACAAACGTTCTTCCAAACAACTCCTTTCTGTATACTACATGTATGTGGTTTGTTTTGTGCCCCACCCTGCACCGCTTATACACTGGCGGAAAATTAAATCCCAACACCAAGATGGTGTTGTGCTAGATAAACGACATTTGGGAAGTGTATATGCACATCTGAATGAAGACACCTCATAAGAACAGAACTTTTTTCTGTTATCTTTACTGTACACCTCTCTTGGTCAACACTTGTTCTCTTTCGACCCTTACAGTATTAGAATATCTGAGCCATATGGAGTCTATAAATTTGTATAGCTACTTACCCACACTAACTAATTTCCAAGTTACACTACTTTACCTCTTAAAGCCATTTTAACCATTATTTTACTGTATTATTACTGACACTTAATAACACAAGTTATTAGACAAATTTCCTTAAAATCCTACAGATTACCTAAATAAATAAATAAATAATTTATAAAAAAAATCCATAAATAATCATTTAAAAATCCCAAGGAAGTCCCACCACTAGTCACGTGCCAAAAGCAAGGTACAGTCACGTATAAATAAAATGGGTCCCCTCCCATGTCGTTTGGCCCTTTGGGCAAAATTTGGCTAGTAAAGGGGGTAACATGCCAATTCATTCAACACCTCGCACAAGTCTGTGCGTTTACAGGTTTGCGAAATATAACGGGTCGATGACCTACCCGTTTTGAGTTTTTGGTTAGATCAAGAGTAAATAATCGATAAATAATCATTTAAAAATCCCACCATCTTACAAGAACCGCGAGTGCGGTGTGTACAAAAGAATCACTATTTCACCCCCGGGTCAGGGTAGATTCTATTTTAGGGTGGAAATAAGTAGTCCGTATGAAAGGGGGCTTCATCCCGAGTAATTTTACGGCTGACACGACCCTCTACGATGATTGGTTCGCGAGATATCTGAATTATTACATACGTGACGAGATCAGCGAAGCCGAGCGGCCTAGCGTCACCCGTTAGACCCCCTGTACGACTACCGCCAATAACATGGTAAAACGAGTCATGTGAAAAATGACTTCCGAGTAGTTTAAACTCTTCCAGAAATATAGAGCACGATATTCATTTTCAGTTTTATGATGGCTCCTGAAACGTTTTTAAGTTTTCGTGGTTATAGCCTACGAGGCGAATCAGCTGCCCCTGATAATATTGTTTTATGCATCCCAACTGGTTTTATCAGGAAGGTCGATATTTCTCTGCTTGCATCGCGTATGGTATTAACGCACTGAAAGCATATCCCGCAAACGATACAGAACACTATTTTTCCCCTCTCTTTGATAATCACAACATCAATGCTCAGACAATACTTCATGTGTACCAGGCTGTTGTGATACCAACACTCCTTTACGGGTGTGAACTTGGACCACTTACAAGAGATACTTAAAGTGCCTGGAGAAATATCATCAGCGCTGTCTGAGAAGGATCATTAGGGTTAAATGGCAAGATCACCGAACTAACATCAGTATCTTGGAAGAAGCATGTACCATCAGCATTGAGGCTATGTTCGTGAAACATCGACTTCGTTGGACAGGTCATGCCATTCGTATGCCTTATTTTCGGCTTCCAAAGCAAATTATGTACGCTCAACTGAAGGGTGACCGTCGACACCAGGGTGGACACCAAAAAAGGTTCAGGGACGTCCTAAAGTCAGACATGAAGAATTGCCACATCAGCACCACTAACTGGGAAACAAAAGCAGCTAACCGCCTGGTATGGCATCGTCTTCCCACGAAGGTCCTCAGAACATTGAACTACAACGTCGGAGATTTGAAACTGAGAAACGGATTGCTCGGAAAGAGCGGGCGTTCCTCAGGATGAATAACCCACAACAACTGGATCTCAACGCTGGCAATGTTTGTCCGCACTGTGGAAGAATTTGTGGCTCGAGGATTGGCCTGCATAGTCATATAAGAGCTCATAGACTCACAAATAACATCTGAGGAAGACAATCATACTCGTCAGCGAGTGATAGCCTATCATCATCATTTTTCCCTCGACGTGACTACAGACTGTCCAAATGTAGTTTCGTTCTCTCCATACTTTCTCCGGGAAATCCTTGAAATTTGGCGTTAACTTTCTGAAAGTTATTCTGTCCCGTATTATGTCTGTTGTTATTCCCATCTCTGGCATATCCTCCCTTATACTCTGTAACCAATGGTTACCATTATTACTCTTGTAAACATGATTACAAATTTGCATAGTTAGTCTGGTATTACCAATCCTCATTAAGTGACCAAAGAACCGAACTCTCCTCTTCCTAATTGTATCTGACATTTCCTCTGTTTCCTCATTCTTGTACAGGTCTGCATTCCTCCAGTATATGAATTATCTCTCTTCATTTTTAAATGGTCCACAAAGTTTTCTTATAATTTGCCTTTCCTTTATTTCTATTTTATTTTTGATTATTATTAAGTTAGGCTATATTTATTAGTTTTTATTTATTTTTTTGTTTTATTACTTCTAGCCTTTATTATATTTAGGCCTCCACCTCTAAATTTAAATTCATTCAAAATTTGTATAATTTAATCTGTGATAGGAGAGGCAGATGACCTCGCTGTTCCGCCCCGTAAAACAATAACTAAGTAACTAACAGGTTATCAGATAAATTCTTCTCACACTCAAGTACACATGACTACGATGTCGCAAAGCCCCTAATAGAACCAAACAACAACAACCTTTTAAAGACCATGGCCATTTCCTTCCAACTCCTTGCCCAAATTCACGTATCTTCATTAATTTCATCTTTCATTATATCGTCTCATGAGGTTGGTGTCAAGAAGGACATCCGGCCATAAAATCCATCCATCTCATACAGTAGAATTTCATCTGAACTCATCCCCAACCTGTAAAGACATGAATATTTAGGGTGGAATTACACACACCAGAAACTGTTTCTGCTATACCATAATTACCAGAGAGCGTGGTTGATGCTCGAATAGAGATGTCACCAAGTAATATTTTAGAGTGTATCCTTCAAATGAAAAGAACAACAAGAAAGGACTGGGAATACGCTCGCAAATAATATACAGGGCTACTGATGTAACAAAGAATACTGACATTATTCTTCATTGTTAGTGAATTGGCGCATGCTGAGAGCTTGCTTTCCTCCAAGGACTTCATGATTTAATATCTGATTTTCATAGCTGTTAACTAGTAAAGACTGTTCCACGAATTTATGACGTTAGATATTTGCGTATATTTGGTTGTGTATGTGTTCACGGGTGTTGATTTTGAACCATTTAGGGACTTTGCGACATCGTTGTCATGTATCCCCGTGTACTTGGGTGTGTATGTGTAATCTATCTTATAACCTGTGTAACCTTTGTAACTGAGGCTAGGGTTTGGAAGGGTATTTCCGTGGACATCAGTTAGGAATCATCTCGGCATTTACCATGGAAAACCACTTCCAGGATAGATAAGGCAGTAATCGAACCCACCTCCTCTCAGTTTTGCATCACGAGGCTGAGTGTACCTCGTTCGAGCCCTCAGACCTGAATTGAATTTCTTGGCAGAGTCGGGAATCAAACCCGGGCTTCCGTGGAGATAGCCAAGAATAATAGCTACTACGCAACGAGGCGGGCCAAGTCTTACTGTGCCTGATCCTGTTCAGTCCACCTCACCGTCCGCGTTTTTTAGTATGTTAAGTCCTTGAAGATCGTGCAGTGTTAAGGTTTTTGATGTGTAACATCTTTCCGTTCGGTTGCTGGATAGTTTTGTAGGAGTGATTTTGAAAATTGTGGACGGAAGTGAATCGGAACGATCGAGCTGGCAGTGGTGAATCAAACGGAAGTATGCACTGCCCGCTCGATCGATCAAACGGAAGTGTACTAGCTGGCAGTGGTGGACAACGGAAGTATGCACTGCCCGCTCGATCGATCAAACTGAAGTGTACTACCTGGCAGTGGTGGACAACGGAAGTACGCACTGCCCGCTCGATCGATCAAACGGAAGTGTACTAGCTGGCATTGGTGGACAACGGAAGTATGCACTGCCCGCTCGATCCATCGAATGGAAGTGTGCCCTAGCTGGCAGTGGTGGATCGAACGGAAGTATAAGACGCACTGCCAATTCGATCGATCGATCCAGCTGGCACTGGTAAGAGAAACAATCAGCGCGCGGTGTCGAAAATTGATACCATGACGCACTCTCGGCCATGTGGAATGTAGGCTATATGACATACTGAACGGAAAACGCTCATGCGAACTCGGGTGTCAAGTGATTTAAACAAATGACATGGTACATGTTCGAAGTCTTCGTATCAGTATTTAAATGGTAAAATGCCTTAATATCAAACATTGTAAGTAGTCGGCATTGCATTGGCATAAGGCAGGGGTTCCCATTAGGAATTTTTCTTGGACCCCCTAAAGCGATCGTTATGGAAGCACGGACCCCCTGCTCCAAATTATTTTAAGTCAAGACTTAAAATACTTAAATTCCTAATGGGAACCTCTAACTTGGAGTACTGTGCTGAATTATTTAATCCTATTACAGTACATCATATAAAATTTCTACGTTGTAAAGGTAGGTAGTGCTACAGACTTAAATACAACAATGCTGTGGTTCAGAAAAAAGAAGGAACAAGTCATATTTATTATCATTTTGTTAACAGTATTAATGTGTAAAAGGGACCGGCGTTCAATGCGACGAACGTAACCTATTCTTATCCGCAATTCTTTTTCGAAATGTTTACCTTAAAATCAGGCCCCATATCTAGTCTATTTCTATATTTGCTTTTCATTACGCACACTGTGGAAAAAGCTTGTTCGCACAAGTGCGTTGCTGCGAACGGAATAATAATTGTATTGCCTTATCGATGATTCCCATGTAGTCCTTTGGAGCTGTCACTTGTCTGTTAGATGTTTTTTTTTTCCATTTTCATTTCACCACTTGAGGTCAATTCAACGAGTTGGTCTTGTTCCTCCTCTGATAGTAGCTGTTTTTTTTTTTTTTTCAATTTTGAGATTGGAGCTGAATGGGTCTGGAATCCAGCAGCCATCGGGCTCGGGAAAACAATCCCGAAAAGTAGTTGCAAGACTACGAAGATGTTATATTTTCTTTCACCTCGCAAGGTAAACCTTCGTTGTATGACTGCAGAAAAGTTTTTTAGAGTGGGGAAATTGGCATGTGAGCCATTTTGGACCCTTGCTGCCCAAATCTTACGCTTTTCCCAATCGCACTGATCTTGACTTCAGGGCTGAAGATATCAACGTAGTCACATTGCAAACTTTAATTCAAAACATTCAAGCGATCAAACTCGTCAGCAAAGTAAGCATTTCTGCAAAGCCAAGAAAAGTCATTGAGAAAAACCTTATGTATCGTCCCAAGAAGAAAGCTCCGTACCTCATCTTTCAGCTCGAAAAAGCTCGTAAAGTTCCTGCCCCTTGAAAGTTATCGTACTTCAGTATGAATGAGAAGCTGCTTTGCAGAGGAATGCAAATAACCTGCATGTTTAGCCTATTTTCATTTTCTGAAAAACAAAATAGGCTTATGAGATCACCTTTTGTCCGTGTGTGTGTGGATGTGTGTGCCCCCCCCCCCCCCCTCTAATATTCTTAACGGCTGGGGCGATTTCAATGACACTCGGTAAGGTCATAGTACTATTACGGCTGACCCTGACTGTGCCCTTCAAATTTAATTACATCTCACGAACCCAACATGGCGGCTGTGCAAATTATTTCATCGTCATTCTATATCTCGGAAACTATTGCTCAAATCACCCTGAAATGATTACGGTGATAAAGGGTACTACTTGAAGTTCACGTAATAGACTTTCAAAAATCTGCTAACTACAAAACCAACATGGCGGTCAAGTGAAGTAAACTTTTAAATAGCCTTTTCTCGCGATTTAACAATCCAAATGCAATGAAACTTGGTACAGCAAATGTTCATGCCCATTGTAATGCACGGGCATCTAAATTAGTTCAATTGTTTATATAACCTAAAGATGGCGGCTGTGCGAAATATTTCACCGGCATTCTATATCTCCGAAACTATTACTGATATCATCCTTAAATTGTATACTGTGATAAAGGGCACTATTGGAAGTTTATCTATGGGACTTTAAAAAACCTATTAACTACAAAACGAACATGGCGGCCAAGCGAAGTTGAAACTTTTAAATAGACTTTTCTCGCGATTTAACTATCCAAACGCAATGAAACTTGGTAAAGCAAATGTTTAAATACATGCACTGGCATCTAATTTAGTTCAATTGTTTACATAACCTCAAGATGGTGGATGTGCGAAATATTTCACCAGCATTCTATATCTCCGAAACTATTACTGATATCACTCTGAAATTTTGTATGATGATAACGAGTACTACTAGAAGTTCAGCTATGAGGCGTCCAAAAACCTGTATGATACAAAACGAACATGGCGGCCAAGTGAACGTGAAACACTTTAATAGACTCTTCTCGCGATTTAACCATCTGAGCACACTGAAATTTGGTACAGTAAATATTTACACTCATTGTAATGCACTGGCATCTAATTTAGTTCAATTGTTCACATAACCTCAAGTTGGCGGCTGTGCACGTTCCTCTGCCAGGATTTGAATCTAATTTCGCAGCAGTTCAGGCAGTCTTTTGGCTACTAATGCTTCCTGGCGAATACAGCAATGTGTCCACTTCATATCTGGAGCTACTTTTTTCACTTCAGCATGAAAGCCCTTCGTGCATCCGGACATAGCATTCACGCCATCTGTAGACAGACCCACATATTTCTTCCAGGCGATATCATGTTTATTAGAATAATCGTTCAAAGCTGCGAAATTATCGTCTGCTGTTGTGTGTAGTTGCTCACAGGAAAAACGAAAATCTCCATATATTACGTCATAACATAAAAGAGACGTACAACATTATCGCCTTTCTTGATATGTCGATATTTTCATCATACTGCAGAGCAAACATGTCAGGCATGTGGAGCCTTGCCAACAACGTCTCTTGACATATCTGTAATTCACTTTTGCACAGTAGCCTATTGATAGACAGCGGGATGGTACTTATAAGCTTTGCGGCACCATCGCCCAGCATTCTCTTGCACAAAATAATTGCTGAAGGTAGAATGAATGAGCTCTTCAGCAATGCGACAAGCTGAGATACTTCGTAGGATGCAAGAGTTGCATTTTCATTCACATTTTCACCAGATCTTTTGGTAATTACTTTTTGGCATGATTTCAGTTCGAAAAATTCAATGGAGTTACCTTTGTGCTCCGAGTGTTTGGTATCTAGATGCCTGCGGAGGTTTGCAGGTTTCATACTCTCGTTGGCAAGGGTTTCAAAGCATATCACGCATTGAGGCCTAAGACAATCTTCTGGTCCACAATACGTAGAGCCAATTTCCAAAATATTTTATGTGGTATTTCCTACTTTTCGCAGTGTGCTTACTCATTGAAAGGCTAGGTTCAAGAGAGGTAGAAGGCGGCCCATTTACTTTTATATTTATTACTACAGATTCCTCTTCGTCATTATCTGTAGCAGTGGGCCTACTTCGTTTTTAAAATCCACTCTTCAACCAACGATCCATATTCAATGGACGTTAACAATTAAAGCAATCAAAAGTTTCAACTTTCAAAACTCATATAAATATGTAAACACACAAAATGGCTACGGAGCAAAACTCAGAGATAAAGGAGCAGAACGCTCTCTAGAGGGAATCTTGAAAAGCTCAAATTACGCTGCACCACATAATAGCACATAAGAGTGTACCACTTATGCTGTGGATGGCAACCCATAATTATTATTTTTAAGGAACGCTTTGTAATTTCTCCGTTTTCCATTTGCATTATTCCGTTAATTCTTGATGAGTCTTCGCGGACCCCGTGGCCAACCGTCACGGACCCCCGGGGGTCCGCGGACCACCTAATGGGAACCTCTGGCATAAGGCATTTTATACTCAATGTCACTCAAGAACATTATCGAAACAAGCAAAATATAAATGAAACTTAATTCCGTAATGCAGTATTATTGGAACGTGGAAATAAGTCACCATCTTGTGCACGATATTTGCGTAGTCGAAATAGCCGTGGGGTTATTGCGTATGACTGTGAATCGAGAGATCTTGGGTTCGAATCCTGGGCGGGATAGAAATTTTTCTACCAGATTATCATTTTAAACGATATTTATCATATCAATATGACTCATTTTAACAGAATCCATATGAAATTACGTGTTGGTCTGTGAATGAAGAGGACCTGTTTATAAGGAAATTACGGTTATGAACGGTGTCGCGTCTATTAATCTAGTTGATTCATATCGTGTTCTTTATTTAGGCTAGTGCTGGTGGAAGCTACAAATCATCTAATAAAATGAGTTCCGTATTATAAACTACAATATCTGTAAAACACTCCCTTTTACAATAGATTAATATTTGTGCCAATAATAGTATAAAATACCGGTGTATCAACAATTTCACGTGAGGTTTCTTCTATGTCAGATGTTACACATCATATGCGACTACTCTAAGGCTCGTATTTTTTTGTTTTTTTCGCATCGTAGTGATTCTTTAAAATTATTAGTTATTGCAACCTCGTGGCGCTACAGTCCAGACAAGCAGATGACCTTACTGTTCCACTCCTTAAAACTCCAATAACTAACAAACTAACCACAGTCCGAGAAGGCTCATGGCCTAACAAGCCAGGCACAGTCATTCGGCCTAAGTTTTCGGGATGATGCGTGGTCAACGCTTTGGGTCCCCTCGGCCGTAAATTTTGGTTTCCGTGACCACCCCCACTGGCTCACTATCAGATAGCTACTCATAGACTTCCCATCCATTATTTATTTAGCGTATGGCTCTCAGTGCCGGGAGTGTCCGAGGACATGGTCTGTTCGCCAGAGGCAGTAGCTACTTCAAGCGGACACCCATAGGGTGATCTACAAGTTCCGTTCAATTTCAAGTGGTTCCAACTTCCTATACCAGATGTCACTGACACCTAGTGGTGAACGTTGGAACTTTGATGGAGCGATTCAACGAAATCTAACCTTGAAATTTAGCTTTACACAAGTCTAGTTAGTGGAAGGATCTTTTATATGACATGGGACCGCCGGCTTTACTTCCCCTCCGAGAAATGGCATACTGAAGGTTTTTAACGCTCTTAAAGAATCTGACGACTTTGGTAGGGTTTGAACCCGCGATCTTGGGCACAGCAGTTCATCATGATACCAACTACGCCACCGAAGCCCATCAATGTTGTCTTATGATCCGAGCAATAAACGTCCTGACTCGATAGCGACGATTGTTACGCAGCAATGCGGTACTTCGGTAGAACCTTAGCATAGCCAAGTCTATGTTCAAAGTTTTCTATCTCAATGCAGTCAGCCAAGGCTATGGTAGACTAAAGTAAATGGCGAGCATTTGCATTGATCATTTAACGCAACATATTAAAATTGGACGATGAGAAATATCACAATAAAAACTTAAGAAGACGTGTAAAAATTATCTTGAATAATAAAAGGAGAACACTAGAGATTGCCAAATTGTAAATGCATAGTTTTTAGACGCCTACCTCTCACCCGGAGGCCCCGGGTTCAATTCCCGGCTCCATCAGGGATTTTAGAAACTGACGTGTGGGCTGGAACGGGGTGCACTCAGCCTCGTGAGGACCATTGAGTAGCTGTCTGACAGTGAGGCACAGCCCCAGTCACGAAAACCAAGATTAACGGTCAAGGAGACCCGACGCGCTGACCGCGTCACCCAAATATCTGCAGGCCAAATGGCTGGGCATCGGTCGCTTGGTAGGCCTAGGCCCCCTTGGGCTGTAGTGGTTAGGGGTTCTTTATTTTATTTAATAGTACTAAGATGAAGTATTCACTGACACCAAAATAGCAATTTAGAATCAATTTCTCTTTCATTTTCGAAAGCTGAGAAACATTCTGTCCACTATCTTAGTAACATGGTGTGCTGCGCGGTGGTGTATCGTACATATTCACTGAAGAGTTATAAATAGTGCCTATGAGGATACTGACACATCCTTATTTCTTTGAAGGAGACATAAACACTGACCGATTAATTCGGGATTCAATCCCGCAACGTGAGTCACAGCAAGCGAACCCTTAATAGGCTGTGTCCTACAGTCGACTGACACAATAGAAAGAGTAATGCTCCTATGATACACAGAGGTTGAGTGACCATTTTAGAATCAGTGTGTTCAGGGACAATATCACGTGTAGAAGAACGGCCATAATATGATATCAGATGAAACTTTAATCACAGCATTTATTACGCGTTTGCAATGTGGTGATGTATTATTCCAGAGAAGTAATAATTTTGGTCAATACAATGTTGAAATGAATATTTGTTCTGTTCCCATATATGTTTCAATAAAAGAGTAAATATTTGTGTGCTTGTATAGGCACGTTCATTATTGCATCCTGTTTGTATCGGAAGATCATGCATGAGCAGTTGCCAACCACACCGCTGCCACAAAACATCCACTCCGTTTATATTACTCCCCACGTACCAGTGCAATTTACATCATTGTTTCAAGTCGTATGACTAATCTAAGCCTGTCTACACGTATTCGTAATCTCAGTAGTCCTTGCATCACTCTGGGCACCCGAACAGAAAAATACCTCACATCAACATGTCGACATTTATTGACTAAACTCTCAAGCTTTAGTGATACGTAATAAACTTATAGGAGGGGTTGGTTGGTTTCTCAGTTTAGGGGCTGCGACAACGCGGTCATGTAGCCCCGTGAATTTTGGTTGTGTGTAGAATCTGTCTGATAATCGGTGTTAATTGTGATGGCTGTATTAGTGTGTGTTATCTGTTTTTTAATTCAAGTAAGGTCTGCAGACATTCGATTTTCAAGTAGATCCAACTTTTGATACCAAACGCCTCCGTCAACGACCAACTAGTTCTTAACTTGGTTACTAGATGCCACCCCAGTCGGCTCCTGGTGACGAACGTTGGAACCTAAGAGCGTCACTCAAATCTAACCTATAATTTAGCTTCACACAAGTGTAATTAGTGGAAGGTTCTATATCATGCTATAAGTCAATGACGCCAACGGCCTAGCCGTGTTGAAACACCGGATCCCATGAGAACTCCGCAGTTAAGCAACATTGGGCGTAGTCGGAACTTGGATGGTGTGCCGGTTCTAGGCACTGCGCGCTGTTGGCCAACATAAGGAGGAGCGGAAAGGCCCTGGCCACCCTATCGCATATAAACTCCGGCTGGGGGAAGCATCTTCGGAGGCTCGGACCTGCCTTCGGGCAGAATACCGATTAAAACTTTTAAATCTATGACATGGGACCGCTGGCTTTACTTCCCCTCCGAAGGAAGGCATTCTGAGGGATTTTTAACGCTCTTAAAAATCCGACAACTTCAGCCGGGTTTGAACCCGTGACCTTGGGCATAGAAGCTCAGCGTGCTACTAACTACGCCACAGAAGCCGCTTAGAGGATGTATGCATATACGGCTATATATTTGTAATTCGTTCAAATTTAGGCTGCATGTATCTGGCAAGGTATACTGTAACAATTTCAACATTAAAATACAGTTAGGAGATTCATCGAGTTTCTCCTTTTCATAAGCAGTATTAAGTAGTACTGTACATTTCCTTTATGATAATTTGGACGGATCTTTTGATTGCCAAAAGAGCTGGACAATTAGTTGGACTTCGGTATCTCCTATTCAGCTGGTTGCGTGGCTCAGCGGTAACGATCTCGCTTGCTGTGCCCAAGATCGCAGGCTCGAATCCTGGCGCAGCCAGCTGGTATTTGAGGGTGCGCAAATGCGAGGGAGCCATGTCAGTAGATTTTCTGGCACGGTAAAGATCCTCTTCAGGACAAAATTCCGGCACCCTGGTGTCTCTGAAAGTCGCAGTAGTTTAAAGGGACGTAAAACAAATAACATTATTATTATTATTATTATTATTATTATTATTATCTCCTATTCAAAATTCCATCTCGTAAAGTAGTGGTTAGCATTCTTGGCTGACACCCTGGAGGTCCACGTTCCATCTCCGTCTTTGCCAAGAAATGTAATTCTGGTCTGAGGACTGGAACGGGGTACACTCAGCCTCGTGAGGTGAAACTGAGAACAGGTTCGTTCGATCCCCACCTCAGTCATCCTGAAGTGATATTCCGTGGTTTCCCACTAAACTCCTGGCGAATGCCAGGATGATTCCTAACTTAAGGCCATGGCCACCTGCTTCCTAATCCTAATCCTAATGCCACACTCATGCAAGTACACGAGGATAAATTACCACGATGTCTAATTCTCTAAAATGAAACAACAACAAAATCCTGTTTGAAATCACTGTCGTTTTAAACGATATGCACACAAAGTTTCCACAACGAACTAAATTTTGAATGGAAGGTTAGAAACTTATTATTTTTATCATGAATGCTTCAAATTTCAGAATTTCTTTAGACATTATAAGCGAAAATTCAAGATATCACCTTGGAGGTCCAGGTTTGATTCCTGGCTCTAAATCAGTCTGAGGACTGGAACGGGGTACTCTCAGCCTCGTGAGTCTCTAGTGTCAAAATATTCATCCATCTTTCTTTGAAATCTGTGCCTATTTAATGTGCTATTTATAGCGATAAAGGACGATTCGTTAAAGGCAAAACAGACTACGATCCTTATAAACGTAGTCACACAAAATAATATTTCACTCGAGTATTCTAGATGAAGTAATTAGTTTGAGAACGATATTCACTAGCTCAATTTCACTCAAATACAGGCTATGGCATTGTGGAACTCTAGTTAAAATCTGCACATACCAAATCTCAAAAAATCATGTTCAATTTGGAAACTTGAGGCAGACCACGGAATATTTTTCTAGGGATGCAGTAAAAACTATCATCCATTATTGACTGATTGCAGAACTGAATTGGTGAGTGAGTGCACATAAATATACACACAGTTACAGATATTACGTCTACAATAATGCACCTCATCAAACAAATTTTACACACACCTAAGCATACGGAGCAGATGACTACGATGTGTAAGATCCAAATGAAGCAACAACTTACTACAATAACACTGTAGTAGCAATTAATCAAGTGATGATACTAATTATTCCATCCACCAAAATTGAATTTGTCTTTTTAACGGCATTCAAGAATGAACTTTTAATTACTACCAGCTGATAGACTAATTAAAATTAGGAAAATTAAGTCGGTAAAACAAGTTACGATCAAGAATAATATTTAAGGTGAGGCTAACTAAGAATTAAATACCGACAACAGATGTTCTTTGTGATTTAAAGGTATAGTAAATGCACTGTGGCTGTATAACTATTGTTTTGGGGTGAGAAACTTAAAAGCCAACTACCTCTTAAAGCTCCAAATCCTCATGAAACCTCTTCCATGCTGGGCGAGACACTCTTGTATCATACTTAGGATCAATCGCATGCCAATTTCTTTGAAACCGCCTGGGTATGCGTTGACTGTCGCTACTATACGTGGGACTCCATGACCACGATGTCACGAAGCCCCCAAATGAATCAACAACGACAGATTCTGTGTATACCGACATAAGTTCATGTTATTTTTATATATTTTACAATTGAACAAGGAAAGAATTACTAAGTACGCTAGCAGGCGATCCCTTTATCAAATAATAGGAGGTGCCAATATCGTGTTCGTTTGTACAGATGCTTATTGGCAAGAATTAAAATACGTACATTATCTCCGATACACTGAAACTCATAGAAGCATGGATATTTTAATCACTTGTTTATTTGTTTATACGCACTTTATAAACAAATTGTCGATAGGCCTATTTATGAAATCAAAGTTCAATCCGTTACTGCTGCAGGTAATCCTCTTCCATTTGAATGTTCATTTGTTACATTTGGTTACATGTGTACGCCCATGTGTGTAGGCCTATTTACCACCCACCCGCTTTTAATTTTAGTGGGCTCGACGCGACGTAGTTCTGCCAGGGGCTATACATTGTTTATTTGTTTAAAGTAATTTTATAAACAAATAAATATATATCTCTTAACCTTTTCAAGAAAAAGCAATATTTTTCCTGTACTATTGCAGTGATTTGGAGGATTTTGCTAGAAACCGCACCTTCTAACCCCTCTGGTTTAAGAGATTGAGTTTTTTGAAACAATTATACACAGGACATTTCTAAATTCCGATTACAGACTTTGAGGGCTTGTAGTGGGGACCAGGACAGTTAAATCTAGCATAGAAACTTGTGACCAGAAAAGTACCGTCTTCCCGCTACCCGCGAATACCACCACAGAACACTTTCACAGCTTCCGCATTTTCGGCGCTCTGTCCGACTCCTGCTGCTTGTCGTCTGGGTCCAATTACAGGTGGGGCTCGATGTGACGACCACAGACGTCAACACAGACACGGCTCCTCCATACCATGTTGTGGTACACACGATCACCCATCACTGGTCCTCCAACATCCGCCGCAGCAATAACCCGCGCCAGTAGATGTTCCTCGGATTGCACAGGGGTCTCGTATAACAGGGTATTCATTTAAGGGTTATGGGACTATCAGGTGTTCGTTCAATGGCGTACGTGCTCTAGCCAGTGGCATCGAAATGTGGGAACTGTAATCGTGTACTGTGGCGGTTTCCTGTGGGTAGTGGGAAGACGATACGTTTCCTAAGCTAAACTTAACCGTCTTGGTCTCCTCTAAAAGCCCTCAAAGTCTGTGATGAGAATTTAGAAACTCTCTGTATATAATGTTATTATAGCGTTGTATAGGTCATACTACTGACCTAGTATGCATACATGAACAAACAGCACATAATAAAGCAAAGCATACGCCTAGGTGACGATGGTTGGTTTTCTCCTCAGTTTAGGGGCTGCGACAACTCGGTCATGTAGCCCCGTGTACTTTGGGTGTGTGCAGAATCTGTCTGATAACCGGTGTTAATTGTTGGTTGGTTGGTTCTTAAGTTTAGGGGCTGCGACAACGTGGTCATGTAGCCCCGTGTACTTTGGGTGTGTGTAGAATCTGTCTGATAATCGGTGTTAATTGTGGTGACTGTATTAGTGTGTGTTATCTGTTTTTTAATTTAAGTACTGCAACTTAGAATTTTTCAAATAGTTCCTACTTTTGCCGCCAAGCGCCACCGTCAACGACTACTAGGCCAAGTTCAGAACTTAACTAGCAGACGCCGCCGCAGTCGGCTCTTGGTAACGAACATACAAACCAAAGAGCGTTGTTTACATTCTTAACCTACCCAATTTAGCTTCACACAGGTGCAATTAGTGGAAGGTTCTTTAACATGCCATAAATCTATGACATGGGACCGCCGGCTTTACTTCCCCTCCGAAGGAAGGCATACTGAGGGATTTTTAACGCTCTTAAAAAATCCGACGGCTTTTGCCGGGTTTGAACCCGCTATCTTGGGTATAGAAGCTCAGCATGCTACCGACTACGCCACCGAAGCCGCCGGTGTTAATTGTGATGGGTGTATTAATGTGCACTATCTGATTTTAATTCAAGTAAGGACTGTAGACATTGAATTTTCAAGTAGTTCCTACTTTTGCCGCCAAACGCCACCGTCAACGACTACTAGTTCAGAACTTGGTGACTAGATGCCACCGCAGTCGGCTCCTGGCGACGAACGTTGGAACCTAGAACGTTATTCAGTTTTTAACCTATAATTTAGCTTCACACAGGTGTGAAGGTTCTTTAACATGCTATAAATCTATGACATGGGACCGCCGGCTTTATTTCCTCTTAAAAAATCCGACGACTTCGGCCGGGTTTGAACCCACGATCTTGGGTATAGAGCTCAGCATGCTACCAACTACGCCACCGAAGCCGCTCGTAGGTGACGCTACTGGACTAGTACACACGAACACTGGTTGTCATGGTTACCATGGTATCGAGAAATTGATGACGCCAATTCCAAATAGACTCCCAGCCCAAAACTACATCCATGTCTATTTGTCATTCTTGATCTATCCTCGCCTTAATTCCTCATCTCGATCATGAAATGCTTTATCGACTTGATTCTTCTAACTTTAGCTGGCCTTGACTTAATGAAAGTCATTCTCTGTGATGTTTATTATTAGCCGGCACAGCTCTGGTTACACGGCAGATCTGTGTCGACCCGGAATGAAAACTGACCCAGTCTCTAAAGGTCACATACGTCATTCTTTTAAAGCTGATCCAGGATGCATTAATGTTAGCCAGCCTCCCGGCTCGAACCCACCAACTGGTAATCTAATCAGCGCGACATACATAATCAATTGCGCAAAATTGGTATGTTGCTTCCAGCTTTCAAGATATGTAATTGCAGGTCCATTAGGGATCAGCGGATGTTGAAACAATGTTTACCTCAATTGAATTGTTGGATTATTCTTTAATACACTATTCTGATACTTATCATCTTTATCAGTTTTGGCTGCCATCGTGGGGCTGTGGTAAGGTTCTCGCCGACCGTGTCCAAGATTGCTTGTCAAAGAAAGATGCAATCCCTACGGGATGAGCCACAATAAACCAACAATAAGACCACCTCGTGGTGTAGTGGCCAACAATTTTGGCTGTCGCCTCGGGAGTCCGGGTTTTATTCCTGACTGTCAAGAAATTTTAATTCTGATCTGAGGGCTGGAATGGGGTACACTCAGCCCCGTGAGGTAAAAGTAAAGGTTTAATTCCCATCTCAGCCATCTTGGAAGTGGTTTCCCCACTTCTACTCCAAGCAAATGCCGGGATAATTCCTGACTTAACGTCACGGCCGCTTCCTACCCAAATCTTACCTCAAATGCAAATACACATACTAGTACAGACATCACAGTGACACATGTTATCAAACAAATTCTACACAGTTTATAAAAAAAAAAGTTTATACTTCCGCCTGAATCAATACTTTAATGAAACAATTATTAACTAAGTTGTTCTTGGAAACGGTACATGTTTCAGGGACTAATGAATAAATTTTGTCCCCTTCATCAGCCAAATATAAAGCATTAAATGAACGAAATTATTATAAAGCGTAGCACTAAATTATCAATAGTAACTTAACCTGATATGGTGCACCATATACAGGGTGAACAAAAAATGCCGCACTTGGAGGTCGGCATGCGATTCCTCATCCAATTGCAAGTCCAAAGTTTCAATAGCAAAATCGGATCGGGTGCTATTTGAAAACACAAGTATGAAAACGAGAAGCTGGCAACACTGTCACATCCTTCATTGCATCGGAATGTACAGAGAAAGCTCCGGCAGAGCGCCGAGGTCCTGCGACCTGCTTTTGGCCACGCTGCATGCAGTTACAGCGTTGCCGGAGCCTCGATTCTTACACGCATTTCTGTTTAACTTATTGGCGGGACTAGGTTTTGCAATATAAACTTTTGTCCTGAATTTCGACGAGGAACCGCATGCCGACCTCCTAGTGCGGCATTTTACGTTCACCCTGTATATATGTTGTTGAATTAATTAAGGTACAGATCAAATTAGTGTGGTATTGACGGTGTGACATATGCGGAAAGTCTCTATATATTCTGCAAAGGTTATTGAAGATGCATAAAGTAACCAGTTGTCGGTGTATTCATAGTCTTGTTTGAAGCAATAGGTAAATAGCTGGAGATAATAAACGTGGTATTATAATACATCACCATTTAGTGGATAATTAATGAAGATCCTTGGCTTATATGATCTAAATGCCAATTAAAAGCGGCAGAATGCGATAGGAATACGACGTAGTAGGAATGGATTTCCTCTCGGCAATGAGGTTGGATCAATATTTTGGCATGAGGTTAGATCAAAATTTATACTCCAGCTATAGTTGAGGATAAAGTGTGTTCAGCTCCCAGACACCTGCCTTGCGGTGGTAGAGAAATGAGCCCTCTCTGAATTCAAGATGGGAGGATAAGCGATTTTTGTCGAAAATAACCAAAATGTTATGAGTTATGAGTTTGTCATTGTTGCTGTCATTTATTTCATCATAATGTAGATCATTAAATGAAAGGCTATCTATTCCATTACATGGAAAATTTATTTAATTGGAGAAAGAGTTCTGAAACAAGAAGTAGAATATAATTATATTGATGTTGTTTCATTTGAAGGGCTTGGACATCGTGGTCATTTAGCCCCATGTGCTTGGCTGTGTAAACAAATTGACTGATAACCTGAGTTTTTGAGATGTCTGTAGAATAGTATTCTGTGTATTTGTAATTCAGGTGAGGATTGGGAAGGAGGCGACTGTGGCCTTAAACTAGGGCATTATGGCATTGGCCTGTAGTAGAAGTGGGAAACCACCGAAAACTACTTCCAGGATGGGTGAGGGGTGAATCGAACCCATCTCTTCTCAGTTTTGCCTCACGAGACTCAGAAAGGATCGTTAGTTTGCCTGAATATAGACAAGAAAACAAACATTAGGTGTTATGAACTGGAGCGTACGTAAAAAAATAAAAATAAAAAAAAGGACTTTTAAATTTCTAGATACAACTATTAGTATACCTACTGTTGATAGCTTACGATGAAGTTTGAATTTGTAAGTACCATGGTAGAGTATTTTGAGCTGTGGAAATTTCAATAAGCAAACCACACATGATGCACTGACCTTGGAAACGGACCAACCGTAACTGATTACTGAGATATTTGTTAATCGCTGGCCTATATAACCGAAAGATTCACTCCAATCACGCTCAAAAATACCTAATTTGTGTGCTCTAGCATTGAGAGCTGTGTATTAAAAAGTTACAAACAAGGAAACATGACCTCAAACAGCATCGCTAATAATTATCACGCACTCCGACTCCAAACCTTTCGTACATCAGAACGAAAGTGTGTGCTGTGATTTGCATTAAGAATGACGAATTCATTCGTCTTGAGAAGCAGCCAGAGATTCCTAAATTCAAGTTCTATCTTCTCTTACCATCTGTGCATAATCCCGTAACCGATGTGATTATGAGGTGGTTGTTGTTGATGTTTCATTTAGGGACTTGGACATCATGATCATCATTTTAGGCGGTATGGGAAAGGAGGCTGCCATAGCCTAAGTTAGGTACCATCCCAGATTTCTCCTGAAGTAGAAGTGGTAAACCATGAATAACAACTTTTAGTATGGCAGAGGTGGGAGCCAAACCTATTTTTACCCTATTTTCATTCTACTTTATGAGAAAATGGGTTTTTGAGAGGACCATTTGTCCGTGTGTGTGTGTCCCTAATAATACTAAACGGCTTGAACGATTTCAATGAAACTTGGTAAGGATATCGTAGGCCTACTATGTAGTCCGACCCCGGCCGTACCTTTCAAATTTAAATACGTTTCTCCAATCCGACATGGTGGCCGCGTGAAATATTTCAGCAGCAATCTATATCTCCGAATCTATAACTGATATCACCCTGGAATTTTTATGGTGATTGGTACTACAAATGGTAAATTCATCTATGTGATGATTGAAAATATGTTAAGTACAATACCTACATTGCAGCCAAGAGAAGTTAAAATATTCAAAAGGAATGTTCTCGAGATTTTATCAACCGAGTGCAGTGAAACCCAACATGTCTATACTAGGTTTATTCTACTAGCATCTAATTCGATTAAATTTTTCTCATAATAGCAAGATGGTGGCTGTGCGAAATTCTAAAATTATGTTTTTAGTTTTTGTGTCTTAATCATACGATTGAAATTAACCCTTTGAATAATGAACCTACGCAATAAAATGTATCTAATGGTCCATAACTCTACGGCCTGCATAATGGACGATCCAACAAGGCGATCATCCAAAATTATTTGACGGCGAATATAATACGGCTATCAAACTGATGTTCTGTTTGTTGATAGAGGTTATTAACATAAACTCATCTATGGACGTTTCAATGACCTGATGAACACACATCCTCCATGGCGGAGAGGTGAAATTTAAATATTTATGAGGATTTTTCTCGCGACTTAATTATCCGAGTGCAGGGAAACTTAGCACGGTCCATATTCAAACAAGTCTCAATATAAATGAAAATCCTCAACCTGCTTCCAGTCTCCGACCGGGTCAGGAATGGAATGAATGAAGCCCCCATCTAGCGGCGAGGATATGGACTGTGCCGGCTGCAGAGGCCTGACGCACTCCTCTGGGGCAATGATTAAACGAATGACATATGAAATGAAATGATAGTGGAGAGTGTTGCTGGAATGAAATTTTGACAGGGAAAACCGGAGTACCCGGAGAAAAACCTGTCTGCCTCCGTTTTGTCCAGCACAGATCTCACATGGAGTGACCGGGATTTGAACCACGGACTCAGCGGTGAGAGGCTGGCGTGCTACCGCCTAAGCTACGGAGGCTCTCAATATATTGGCGTTTATTTGAATGCAATGAGAACCTAAAAATATCAGCTGAGCGAAATTTTCAAAATCACGTGTATATATTGTGACCGTTTGACCGAAGTCCCACGACCACATGGGCATGAATTTCAACATCCGCTGAGCATAAGACTCAAAATCGTCTCGGGGTTTATCTGGGCAAAACAACAAATCAAAACAAAAAGCTAGCCAGACGGATATCGAAATTCACACTCTTTCAAGGATGGAAGGAAATGCAAATAATTCGTGAATGACACCAATTTCTTAAAAATATCTCAGTTTAATTTATCTATCTACATACCCTATACCGAAATACAATAAGTTCCCCAGGGAGAAATCTAAAATTCCAGACCTGAAAAACAAAGACATCCTACGCTCCCCCTGGAATCCTCATCTAACTGTATTTGCCATATTTCTCAAATAAATAAATAACAGCCTTTTTATAACAAGCTAAAATTTTAAGCTATGCGCGAAATATTCACATGATGATGCCTGGGTAATTTTCAGTCCATCCCAGCATCTTTTGATTATATTATTCAAACTGTACACTTTATCCTCGATATGCAGAAAATTAATAGTCTATTCTGACTTCAGGATTTGCTATTTACTAGAGTATCACTGTATTTCATATTTCCGCACTGAGATGATCTTAAAATTTGTATAAGTTTTCACATATTCAAAATCACTAATATGGAATTTCCTGTTCCCAAAAGATGGGAAAATCAAAAATTTAAACTCCGTAATCAACCATCCATTATTACTTCAAAACTCTGAATATGCTCAAGACATTCTTTCAAAAATATTACAATATTTAATTTTATTCTTTTTTTTCATTCGAATTGAGCCACTATGGACTACGGAGTAACAATCAAAATCAATATTTTGTTCTAGATCATCTGCCAGCTTTGATGTCCTGCCAGTATATATTGAGCCCATCACTCAGCGCCTTCTTCCGATCTTCTGAAAGAGGTCCCCTCCGTCTTTTGGGTTCTGCCCCTACCTTAAATCCCTGGTAATTTTTGATTAGATGTCCGAATTCACACCTGTTCATAATTGTGCAGTCCGGAATACCAATTTCTATAAGGTCTTTGTTACATTCTTCGAAACATGGCAATTTTTTCCTCTTTGGTTTCACGAAATTACAAATTTTCTTTGTTAGACGATCGTTAGACATTCTGAAAATGTGTCCATAGAACAACAACCTTTTCCTTTTTATTGTTGACGTGACTGGTTCGATCTTTCTATATAACTCGTAGTTTGACTTCAAACGTAAGTGTCCGTCAACCCATCTGTTGCCTAAATTTTTTCTCAATACCCTGCGTTCTCTTTTGACTAACTGGTCGATTAGTCCCCGTCTGTTCATAGTCAAAGTCTTCGAAGCATATAATGCTTCAGGTTTGACAACCGTGCTGTAGTGTCTTAATTTGGCTCCAATGCTCAGTGAATTCTTATTATAGAGATGTTTCGTCAGGTGATAGGCTCTGTCTAATTTCCAGATTCTAAGATTAATTGCTTCCTGTTCCAGGCCATTTTGTTGGATTACCTCACCCAGGTACTTAAATTTCTTTACGCGTTTAATCTTCCCTTGGTTTGTTTTCATCCATTCTGATCCATCACTGATATTTGTCATGTACTTGGTCTTCTCAAAGGAAATCTGCAAACTTACTTTCTCAGCCATCTCTGACAACCGATTAATCTTTACAATGGCTGATTTAATATTGTTGGCTAAACTAGCTAGGTCATCTGCAAAAGCCAAACAATCAACGTGCACCCCTTTCAGTTTGGGCCCTAGCCTGAATCGTTCTTCATTCCCTTCTTCCTGACTCAGTGTCTTCCTCCATTCAAGAATGACCCTTTCCAAGACACAGTTGAAAAGGATTGGAGATAATCCATCACCTTGTCTGACACCAGTTTTGATTGCAAAGGGATCTGAGATCTCGCCAGTGAATTTTACTTTTGACACTGTGTCGGTCAAAGTCTGTTTAATCAGATTTCGAGATGTGTCATCCACTCCAAACTCTTCCAGAATATTCAGTAGCGACTCGCGGTCAGTTGAGTCATACGCTTTCTTAAGATCAATGAATACGACCACATACTCATACCTGCCAATCGTCTTATACCTAATGATGTTTTTCAGGTTAAAAATCTGTTCCGGGAAAGAACGTCCCTTTCTGAAACCGGCCTGGTACTCACCAATCTGATTATCAAGATGAACTTCAATTCTGTTCAGGAGTGATTTGGATAGGATCTTGTAGGGAACAGATACAATTGATATACCCCTGTAATTATTAACGTCCTTCTTATCCCCCCCTTTTTGTGAAGAGGGCGGATTAATGCAGACTGCCACTCTATGGGTATCCTACCAGTTCTTCATATCTCCTCAAAGAGCTCAGCTAATATATTCCGAGTATCTTAATTTGCCAGTTTTAGCAGCTATGCCACAATTGAATCCTCTCCCGCTGCTTTATTATTCTTTAGACCATCGATAATCATTTTAATTTCTGTCTTAGAAGGTGATGCGAGTTGGCCATTAATTGAGTAGGACAGCCTATGAGTAGCCTCTGTTTTGGTTCATCACAATTGAGTAATTTCTTAAAGTAGTCAGCCAAGATACGACAGTTCTCCTTGTTGTTCAGTCCTAACTTTCCATTTTCATCTCTGAAGCACATGCTCGGTGCTTGATACCCTTTCGGATTAGACTTTAAAGTTTGATAGAAGTCCCTGACATTATTCTTCCGGAAATCCTGATCAATCTGTTCCATCTGTTGTTTCTCATATGATCGCCTTGCAATTCGGAACACCCGGGCTGCATCTTTCCGACTGTCACAAAACGAGTTATAATCTTTTTGTCTCTTCGTTGAGTTCCATTTCTTCCAGACATCTGTTCTTTGTGCACATGCACTATCACAGGTCTCGTTCTAACATCTGTGTTTACGCTTCTGTGCTGTCAAGATTGAAACATCGGCTGCTTGTTAGATTTTGGAGGCAATGTCAGTTCAATTCTTGGATTTAAATGTTAATTGCTGGTGGTATTGCTCCAATATTACTTGATCGACCTAAAGTTTTGTCACATCATATCTGTGAAGTTTATTTCCAGTTTTCGGAGCCTTTCTAAAAGGAATGAAATTCATTTTAATCTTGGACAGATAATGATCTGAATCAAATTTGGCCCCTCTCTGTACTTTAACATTCATAATCTCCTTCATTGCTGTCCTGGATATTGCCACGTGATCAATTTGTTTCTCTCCGTTCAAATTGCCAGGTGAACGCCATGTCTTCTGTTTACTTGCTTTATGTTTATAGAAAGTTGACATTATCTGAAGATCAAACATTCTACATAGTTCGACAAGCCTTGTTCCATTTTTGTTGGTCATTCTGTGAGCAGGATATTTTCCTACTGTTGATCTGTATCTTGCTTCTATTCCCAGTTGGGCGTTGAAGTCGCCCAATAAAACCTTGAGGTTCTTTATCGTTTGCACAGGCAGCCAGAAAGATGAAGAACGGGAAGGCTACAGGTCCTGATGACATTGCAGCCGAACTGTGGGAATTACTTGGTCAGAATGGTATTGAACTACTGACATCTCTGTTCAACCAGATTTTGGAAGAAGGTGTAGTGCCTCAAATTTGGACCACGAGTACTACGGTGCCTATTTGGAAAGGCAAGGGCGATGTCAGTGAATGTGGCACCTATAGACCTATTCGCCTCCTCTGCCACACGATGAAGGTATTTGAGCGAATCCTTGACAGTCGACTGAGTGACATTGTCCAGACCACTAGTAACCAGTGTGGCTTCGTGAAAGGATGTGGAACAACGGATGCTATTCACGCAGCACGGCTCCTCATTGAGAGATACCGTGAGAAGAACTGATCTATTCATATCGCCTTTTTAGATCTCGAGAAGGCATTTGATCGGGTTCCACATGAACTGATTTGGCATGCACTCCGTTCACATTGTGTTCCTGAAGAATACGTCCGCTGGACACAACTTCTGTATCGTAAGTGCAGTAGTGTTGTGCGATGTCCCGCGGGAATCACATCTCCTTTCCCCATTCAAGTCGGTGTCCATCAAGGATCAGCCCTGTCACCACTTCTGTTTATTCTAGGCATAACATCAGATATCCAATCGCAACATCCATGGACGCTTCTGTATGCTGATGATGTCTTATTGGCTGCAGAAGGACGCAACGTTCTTGAAGAGAAACTGCAGGAGTGGAATACGAAGCTGGCTGAGAATGGACAGAAACTGAATGTCCAGAAAACCGTGTATATGGAGTGTGGGTCACCGACGCCTGGCACCATCCTTGTAGGTAGTCAAGATCTTCAAAGAGTCGACCAATTCAGGTATCTTGGCTCCTTGACTCGTTCAGATGGTGACACCCTCCCTGATGCCCGAGCTCGTGTGAGTGCCAGTTGGTTCAAATGGAGGGAGGTAACTGGAGTCCTCTTTGACCGCAAGATACCCACCTATCTTAAGGCCAAGATTTACCAGACCATCGTGCGCCCAGTCGCCCTCTACGGTTATGAATGCTGGCCGGCCTCTGTTAAACACGAGCAAGCCCTGCATGTGATGAAGATGGGCATGCTTCGTTCGGTACTTGGTCTGTCGTGACTTGATCATATCAAGAATTGCGATGTCCGAGGGAGGACGGGAGTTGCGCCCATACAGGATAAAATACGGGAGGCTCGTCTACGCTGGTACGGCCACAGCATACGCAGTCACGAACACTCAGTGGCTAAAACTGCCTGGTGCCTCAACCCGGATGACAAATGTCCTCGAGGGTGACCTAAGAAGAGGTGGCTTGATCGGCTTAGAGAAGACATGCGACAAGTTAATCTGTGCCGGCATGATGCCCTTGACCGACAGAAATGGAGATTGGCATGTAAAGTAGCGGACCCTGCTCCAAAGCGGGACAAACGCTAGGAAGATGAGATGATGATGTTCGTTATCGGTATTTTCTCCATCTCCTCCTCTATAAGGTCCCAAAATTGTTCAACTTTCTCGGGATTACGCATTTTGTCCTCATTAATAGATGCATGTGCATTGATCAAGGTATAGCCTTTGTTACCACAGCGTAGAGATAGGAGTGATAGTCTTTCTGATGGGTTAGAGAAGTCCACAACTGCACTGATTACCTTCTTATTTACAGCAAAAGCTGTTCCAAACATTGGCATATTCATGACTATCTTCACTGCTCTCTGTCCTTTATAGACCCTATACCCCTCAATGTCCATTACATCTTCGTCATGATACCGTGTTTCCTGCTAGACCAGGATTGAGATGTTATGATCGTCCATCACATTTGTCAGTTCTTTGTGTTTACCAACTTTGAGTAATGAGTTGACATTTAACGTTCCGAAATAATATTTCTGTTTCGTCTTCAATTTAGTATTCTTTATGCATCTACTTGCAAGCTCCTCAGAATCTAAAGGCTTGCGTGCACTCCTAGGAGTGGTGGATTCCCTTAAACAGTTACCACCTGGGGCAGTGTCTTCCTTTTGACGACTTTCCATGATGCTTGATATGTGGGTCGGATTGCTCCTTCCCGTTAGTAGAACCAAGGTTGTAAGCCCCGGAGCTTGAAGATAGTTCATCCGCTTTATCCGCCGTTGGGACGTGAGCGTCGTGAGGTCCTCTTCCGCCTTCTAAACCGTTGTCTATCTTCACCTGTAACCCTGGCAAGGGACCCATACAAGATACTACCAGTTGGGCCAGCTAGACCAAAGTTTTTTAAAGAGGTGTTACTCCTCTATCACTCACCCTTAGTCCTGGCTTGTGACAGGCAGAGCCTGGCTTCTCAAATGTTGGGCCCAGGTTGGCGGATTTTTATTCTATTTTATTCTTTTTTTATTTCTTTTTTATTCCTGGGGAAATAATTATTTATAATTATCCAACTGGGGTTTTGCAATTTTTAATGAGTTAGAAATATATAATCAAACATCGGCCTGATTATTTTAGGTTTCATCCGACATCTAGATAAATGCCTCTCATAATTCAATTATGTTGAATGGGACACGACAAGGTCTTTAGCAAAGCTAAAAATCGTTTTCGGCTTGAAATACCAACTCATTCATTTTAAGTTTAGAATTTTTCTGATGACAGGCATCACTGGCTTTATATGTGAACGACTTCATCGTCCTCATTCTTCAATTACCTGAGTATGGGGCAATAATTTGACCCTCAAAACTCGGATTCACCTTTTTTAAACAATACATTTCATCACAACATTAGTCCATTTTTTTCCGTAACGAGCCTTCAGCTACACAGGCAGGACTCAATGACTCATTACAAATTACCATATGGGATCATGTCACACGCATGTAATCCCATCAAAATACCATTTATTATTTATGCCAGACCCATCACATAGGTGTAATTAAAAATCAATGTCTTCTCTCTTACACTCCGATTTCATGTAAAATTACCTCATACACATAAATTCCCTACGTTACACAAATATCAAATATGAAAAACCTCCCGTTCCCAAAATGTTATTTTCTTCAAACAAGCATGCTTCTGGCATGTCATTACAATCAAAAGCTCCGATATTCTTAATTAACATCCTCTATTAAACAATTACTATTATCCATTAATTATCATCCGGAATTGTTATTATAGGAACTGATTCCAAACATATGCTCATTGCTGATTAGTTACATTGTTCGACTATCAGTCGTAATGTATTCGGGTATCACATATCCTACACATTTACAGAATTATATTACAATATTTGTTTCAGATAAAAATTAACAAAAATATTATAAAGTCACAGAAAATTGCGTTCCTATTCTATAATTATTCCTCTGGAATATTATCCAAACATGACATGGATGTCCGCTTTCATCCTTGACAAAGCTAATTCATCATGAATATATCGTAATAAATGAGCCGAGAAAAAAAATACATTAACAAATATTTAAACAAACTCCACTAATATTTAAAGTTCTCGGGCATTATTATTAGGTATAGAATGGTTCAAATACCATCTACATCGTTGCCTAAAATCATGGCTGTGTTTATCCGCCAAATTCCAAAATGAAGATATTCCATCAAAAGGCTCCAGGAAATAAATTGGCTAAGATAAATTCATGAATGTTGGCTGTGGCTTTCCAAAATACATTAAATCAGTAGAATCCTTCGTGGTAGACAGAATAGTTGAAATTGCGAATAAAATACACTAGCTACTATAGTAAAGATGTGGCTCACATTCGGATGATCTCATAGAAAGGCTCCTTCTTACGTTGCATTTAAGCGATCACGTGTATGCAAGCACACCGGCCCGCGATCAGATGTTCCAACAGCGTTCCCTGCCTGGCCTCCATCTGCGTAGGCAGCGTTTCCAGATATCTGCTGACATTTCACCTCCGTTTCGTTTAACGACACATAACGATGGTTCGGTTAATCTTGTTCTTACAAATTTAATGCATATCTGACACCATAATGTTAACTTTCGGGCTCCAATTTTTAACACTTGTAGCCTCTGCCAATTCAAAATCACCTATCTCGACTATGCACTGTCCGGGTTCTAGAATATTCACTCCGTGATTCAAATACAATTTGACTGCCTCGGCCATTGGCTCAAATTCTCACGTACTTGCTTTAGACTCTCAATATCTGGTGCGATACATTTACAATCTTAAGAGCGGTTTTCAAAGTACTTCAGTACCACTGCTATCCACTGTGCTATCCAGTTCCACGATGCCTACGTGAGTACAGAGTATTACTCCCCACTGATTTTCATACACAAAATCAGGGCCCTCCAGCGATGGCTAATTATTTCCTTCCTGCGAATACAGAGTATTACTCTCCATAGATTTACACACACAAAATCTAGGCTCGCCTACGGTGCCTAGCATGGTAATTGGCTATCGTCGGCTAAGTTCCTTGCTCTTAGAATGGTATCCTCAGATTTGAGTCGTCAAGCTTGACCAGATCCTCCGCGTGTCAGTCTCAGGTCGTTCTGACTGTTCCCCGCACATACCTGTTGCTCGCTGCTTGCGCCAGCGGTTTACCTATCTGCAAATATCTTCCTACTCAGTTAATGGATTCGCTTGATTCCTTCTGCATAATTCCTGTAAATACATTCTGCGTATTCCCACGATGTTTCGGTGGTTCGACCCCTTCATATTTATAATCATTACCATTTATTCCTTCTTTCGTCATAGCGATGCTATCTCTCTCTGGTGTCAGCCGGATGAAACAAAACAAACTCAGATCCGCGCGCTCTTCAAAACTCGTGGCTCAACAAAAAAGAATCAACCTGTGCAGTTCATCAATATGGGTACAATATCTCGTGTCCTAAACAATCAATAGAAATGTACTTTGGTATAATGAGCCAAGGTTTTAATATTCATCTGCTGGCAAATAGATCTATAACATTTATAATAAAACAATCCAACATGGCGTCCATACGATACATTTCACCGGTTCTCAATATATCTGAAACTATTTAAGCAATCAAATTTAAATTTTGTATGGTGTTAGAGGACTGTTAAGTAAGGACAAATATGTGGTTCGGAATCCACATAAAAATTGAGGTCCTGTTGTCCATGATCGCGAGATTAACCGTTTCTTAAAACTGCAAACTTCATTTTCACGAGGGCATGCTCATTGATTTCAAATTACTAACAAACAAATGTAATTTCACGTAATCTTATATTTAAAGTCTAATTGGGAACTGATAAGTGTTGACCGACTGAAAATTTATCATTTAATTTTGTTCAGAACGGATTGTCGGATTGTTACGTCGAGTATAACATTTCTTAACATCTGACGTTCCACCACCAAGTGATGTTTGCTTTTTAAAAGATACAGTATGTTCTGAATAACGCGAAGTGGCACATTGTCTGATGTTTATACTATGACTGTATATATTCAAACATCGATTTATTTGAAATGTTTGAATAATTTCGAATTTGACTACTTGATTCGAACTATTCGAACAATTGAATATTTTAATTATTCAAATATCCAACCTATTCGAATTTCAGAATATTCTCATCAGTGCAATAACGCGAATATTCAGTTAACTGAATGATTCGAATGTTGGAATAATTATAGTAGACCTAGAAACAAAGAGAAATAATAGCATCCAGGGCAAAAGAAAGAAAGAAAGAAAGAAAGAAAGAAAGAAAGAAAGAAAGAATGAATGAAGGAAAAATGAAGAAAGGAGGAAAGGAAGAAAGGAAGAAAGGAAGAAAGGATAAAAGGAAGAAAGAAGAAGTGATGCTTGATTTACCAGAAAAACTGTTCTAGAGTTTACTCAAACGGCCGTGAAAGCATATATCAGTATATGAATTAATTATAAACTAGGGGACCTGTGCGATAAATCTCGCATGTTGGCTTTACTGTTACGCAGACTTGACGCAACACAGCTCTGGGAGGGCTATTGTTTTGTTTATTTGTTTAAACGCACTTTTTAAAACAAATTGTCGATATTTATGAATTCAGAATGAAATGCATCACCACTGCGGGTAATTTTCTTTCCTTTGAATGTACATTTGCTACGATCCGTTACTTGTGGCCGCTCCATGTGTATCAACCACCCGCCAAACTTTACAGTTATGTGGCCTGGACGCGACACAGTTCTAGCAGAGGCTATCGTCTTGTTTATTTTTAATGCACTTTATAAACAAATAAATATATTTCCGTTGACTTCTCGAGAAACGTAAGATTTTTTCTGTGCTGTTCAGACGATTTGGAAGATCTTGGTACAAACCCCAGCGTTTAATGTAACTCCCTCTGGTTTAAGGGCTTTGTGAAACATACCCCTTAGCGGTTTATATAATTATGATGATGATGATAATGTCGATATCTTCATCATATAATATGATAATTGTTACGGCCAACTTGCATATTGATGTAATGATTAAGCAGAAATTGACTCTTCCTGTTTCTTATTTATTTATTTGTTTATTTATTATTTATTTATTTAGCGTATGGCTTCTAGTGCCGAGAGTGTCCGAGGATATGTTCGGCTAGCCAGAGTTTGTAGCTGCTTCTATGCGGAAACCCATGGGGTGAGCTACAAGTATCATCGCATGTGGATGAGATGAAATGAATTAAGATGAATGAGCAAGTTCAATTTCAAGTAGTACCAACTTTGGCTACCAGATGCCACTGACACCTATCGGCAAACGTTGGAAATTGATTGAGCGTTTCTAACGAACAACCTACAAATTTGACTGCACACTACCAATTGTAGTGGTAGGTTCCTTTTCATGCCATAAATCTATGACATAGGCCCGCCAGTTTTACATCCCCTCCGAAGGAAGACATTCTGAAGGATTTTTAACGCTCTTAAAATCCGACGATTTCAGCCAGGTTTGAACCCGCGATCTTGAGCATAGCAGTTCATCATGCTTCCGACTACCCCCACCGAAGCCGCTTCATGTTTCTGATGCTTTGAGTTTCCTTTTTTACCCATACGCAACAACCCTTCAAACATTGTTACAAAACAAAAGTTTAATGCTTTTCAGTCGGTCAACACGATTGTACCCAAATTATATGGATTATTTCCAAATTCTGAAAAAATACATAAGATTAATAAATACACTTGGATGACCAGTTTCGTTCGTCAAGTGATCATCATCAGATCCATTACACTGAAGCTATAAAATCTATGTCTGAAAATATGGGTGAAAATATTTACAATATATACACTTATTTAGTTGAGTAAGCCTCCGTGGCTCAGGCGGCAGCACGCCGGCCTCTCACCGCTGGGTCCGTGGTTCAAATCCCGGTCACTCCATGTGAGATCTGTGCTGGACAAAACGGAGGCAGACAGGTTTTTCTCCGGGTACTCCGGTTTTCCCTGTCACAATTTCATTCCAGCAACACTCTCCACTATCATTTCATCTGTCATTCATTTAATCATTGCCCCAGAGGAGTGCGTCAGGCCTCGGCAGCCGGCACGTTCATATCCTCGCCGCTAGATAGGGGCTTCATTCATTCCATTCCTGACCCGGTCGGAGACTGGAAGCAGGCTGTGGATTTTCATTTTCACACTTATTTAGTTGAGATAATGAAAGTCGTCAATATTTGTTAGTTGTGGTCTATGTGACGTTTTGTTGATATACTGGAAGTGGTGATTGACATCCGGATTTTTGCTTGTTTGGAGTGAATATGTGGTTGTTTTAAATGGTCAATTCAGATTGTATTGTACAGGCAACTTATTTGGTTGTGCCTTGCGCGGTCTTGTTGAGAGAAATTGAGTTGGTCACTGTATGCACTCAACTGAGGGGAAATTCCCGTGTGAGAGGGTCCCTTATCTCGTTGGGCTATTCACCCTCTCACATTCCTAAGTGCTATGTGTTCCTCGTACAAATGTACCTGTAAGTTGCCAAGTCTGGTCTCTCTAATGTGGTGTATGTTACTGTAATTGTTACAAAAGTAGTGACTTGACCTTTGACACTTGTGTTGACCGCACAGAAAATAAGCTCAGTCCTATTGATTTCAACTCACAGCGTGTATCCACCAGGCTAGAAAGGGGATTATTTTGCTGCCGACCCTGCTACCCACACCATCACAGACAGCGGAGATGAAAATAATAGCCGACATGTGCAGCGCACTATCGAATTTCGCAATAATAGATTAGCAGTCATTCATGGCATCGTGGCGATGGAGTGTATACACGTCCACGTATAGCATCCCGCATCCCTCACGGGGTTATACGGGTAAATATGGAATACCGTGATCCCCGGGAGCCTGTCCCCTAACTGTAATATCTCATACAATTCACCGTAGACGAGCGTATTTAGTCACAATCCATGACTGAATTGAGTACTTCATAAAGAGGTTTAGGATTTTTTGTGATCAGCCCCAAGTATTTGGATATGTGTTGAATGTGCGTCCATGATGGCTGCATTCATGTGCTTAACCTTAATCAGATGTAGCCTAGAGGGTAGCATTCTTGGCTGCCACATAGTAGGTCAGGGTTTGATTCCATGTTCTGCCAGATATGTATTTCTGGTTCGAGGGCTGAAACGCGGTCTACTCAGCCTCGTGAGCCAAACTTGAGAAGAGGTGGATTCGATTCCCACCTCAGCCACTCTGGAAGTGGTTTTCTGTGGTTTCCCATTCTCACTCTAGGTTCCTAATTTAAGTAAACGGTCGCCTACTTAACGATACTCACCTCAATTACAAATACACAAACTACAACTACTAGAACCACCACAATAACACAGGTAATCAGGCAAATTCTACACACTTCCAAGTAGGAATGGGGCTAAATGACTGCAATATCAAAGCCGTTCAAATCAAAATGATACAATTACATCAACGATGCAACTTTCATTAATGTAATCAAGGAATTGGGTAAGCCTCTGAGGCTTAAAGAAAACAACATCTTTGCATTTCCTTGGATGAAATGTGGAGAAACCCCCGAAAATACCACACACAGGATAAATCCCTGTGCTCTTGGATTCGAAATTGTGCTTTCTGAACTCACTGAAAATCGTAATTACAGTTGAGGCATGAATTTTTGACGGTTAGAAGTTTGAATCCTGGAACAGTTACTGTGTTGCTCCCAAGATCCTGCACATTTACTTAAGGTAAATGATGGGATGGTACTTTATTCATTGTCCGCAATCTAAGGCTGAGGCCAAGCTTGAGCGCGTCACTTTCGCTCGGTTTGGGTTTTTTCCCACTGGCGGCATTTCTCACTGGCCAAGCTAGAGCGACTGTCGTCGACTTCCACGGCCTCCTATTTTAAATGTCACAGCGGGACTAGTTTCATAGTGGGGTGTTCAAGGAGGCCATAGTCGAATGCAAGGTATTCTCTGCCTCACAACTATCTTTTTATGTACTGGGAACGGCTACGTCATAGCATGAGGGGGCCATGCCAGAAACATTAGTGGTCTTTGACGTTAACACACTGTAGAAAAACCTGTGTAAAGTTCTATTATTTTTCTTGAAATGGTCTTCTCTAAAAGCTGTTGGTGTTCATAAATAAGGTAAAGGAACATGTGCTATGATTTGCTATCTCCTTTTCTGCTCTTAATAAAATTAAACAGCAATACCTCCCTCACCACAAGAATTAACTGAACACGTTAAACAGAGAGTCTTTGATTCATTTGAGAAAATACAACGTGCAATTTGTTGCATTTTATGGTGTCTGTGGTCCATATTCAGCAAAACATTTTTATAAATTAAAAACGAGATGTTCAGTGTAGAACATAGAGCCTACCTTCTCCTAAATGCATGGGTGTTGTTATACCTCTTTGTCCATTTCAAGGAGTATAATTGAATGTTGGTTGTAGTAGCTTGTTAAAATGCAACGTGCTATACGGATATTAAACATGAATATGAGGTGCCCTTTCCTAGTGCTACCTCTGTACAAAATGTCATTCAATTCGGTTTTACCGTGTTTGAATCGATATGGTGAATCGATTTGCACACATACCTGGCCACTATCTGCAAATTGTTGGGCTGATGACATTGTAGTTCAGTCAAAAGATGCTTCCCACGAAAAGGTATGTTGTTGCAAAATGTGGTCGAGATCAAATAATTACGTTGGTCGTAATTTGATTTAAGCTTTTAACAGTTGGGTGGCCGCCATTCCGTTTCCGTCAAGATGGCGGCGATATAAAACATGACCCTGAGGTTTCCTTTGCTAGTGCTACCTCTGTACCAAATTTCGTTCAATTCGGTTTTAACGTGTTTGAATTGATTGGGGGAATCGATTTGCACACATACATGGTCGCCATATGCAATCTATTGGACTGATGACCTTGTAGCTTGTTCAAGAAACGCTTCTCATATAAAGGTATGTTGTCGCAAAATTTGGTTGAGATCAGATGATTAGGTTGGTCGTAATTTGATTTAAGCTTTTAAAATTTGGGTAGCCTCCATTCCGTTTCCGTCAAGATGGCGACGATATAAAACATGACACTGAGTTGCCTTTTGCAATTGCTACCTCTGTACCAAATTTCGTTCAATTTGGTTTCACCGTGTTTGAATTGATAGGCGGAATTGATTTGAACACATACATGGCCGCTATCTGCAAACTATTGGGCTGACGACCTTGTCGTTTGGTCAAAAGATGCTTACCACATCTTGGTATGCTGTTCCAAAATTTAGTAGAGATCAGATGAATAGGCTGGTCGTAATTTGATTTAAGCTTTTAACATTTGGGTGGCGGCCATTACATTTCCGTCTAGATGGCGGCGATATAAAACATGACACTGAGGTGCCCTCTGCTAGTGCTATCTCTGTACCAAATTTCGTTCAATTCGGTTTCACCGTGTTCGAATTTATAGGGGGGGGGGGGGGCAGACATTCAGAGTACACACAGTCACACACACAGACACACATTTTTTAGCCCTGTGTTGATCTCCTAAGTCGACTTTCATTTTTTGCAAACATCGAAAGTAGGCTAATTCATTTTCTGCAAAAATCGAATGTAGGCTAACAACATTATTTCCTACTCCTGTGGGGGTCCAGGCGCGGACACCTAGAGCCTACTGATGAGGCTATCTTAGTGTTCCTAGGCGGAACCCCTCACAAGACACGGCATAAACCTAGATAAGTTGCTGAGTAATAATAATAATGTTATTGGTTTTACGTCCCTTTTAACTACCCAGGCTTTTACAGACGCCGGGGTGCCGGAATTTTGCCCCGAAGGGGATCTTTAACGTGCCAGTAAATGTACTGACACGACTCCCTCGCATTTGCGCACCCTCAAATGCCAGCTGACTGCGCCAGGTTTCGAACCTGCAACCTTGGGCTCAGCAAGCGAGAACGTTACCCCTGAGCCACGCAGCCAGACTAAGTTGCTGAGTTTTGATATTAGGCCCTATAATTGTTCCTACCATTGACACAATTTCCTAATAGTGACACACTTTTAAGATAAAACCAATGTTTAGATTGATGTAATGGATATACTGTAAGTACAAACGTCGTTTTGTCCAATGGCTAAAACTTCAAATAATTATCTAAAATCGTTTGACGTAGGTAGTCTAATATTTATAAGCCAGAACATGGCCTACTGGTTAAACTCGGTACCGTACTTAATTTCCAATTTATTAACCAGTAAATAATAATAATAATAATAATAATAAATCTATTTAATTATCAAATATTCTCTGAAAGAAAAGAATTTGCGTTTATGGCCACTTGGTCCGAATGAACACGGAAAGATTGACAAAATAAATATTCTACCATACTGACAAAATTCCTGAAATGCAAATTAGTTGCTTAATCGAAGTGAAAAAGAATTGAACAGAAATTAACATTAAAAAACAAGACATTCTAGACAGGCTTTCATTTAGAAAAGAGATTGGTTGGTTGGTCGGTTTCTCAGTTTAGGGGCTGCGACAACGCGGTCATGTATCTCCGTGTACTTTGCGTGTGTGTAGAATCTGTCTGATAACCGGTGTAAATCGTGATGGCTGTATTAGTGTGTGTATCTGTTTTTTAAATTCAAGTAAGGACTGCAACTTTGAATTTTTCAAATAGTTCCTACATTTTCCGCCAAACGCCATCGTCAACGACTACTAGGCCTAGCTCGGAACTTAGCTACTAGACGCCACCGCAGTCGGCTCTTGGCAACGAACGTAGAAACCTAAGAGCGTTGTTTACTTTCTTAACCTATACAATTTAGCATCACACAGGTGTAATTAGTGGAAGGTTCTTTAACATGCCATAAATCTATGACATGGGACCGCCGGCTTTACTTCCCCTCCGAAGGAAGGCATACTGAGGGATTTTTAACGCTCTTAAAAAATCCGACGGCTTCAGCCGGGTTTGAACCCGTTATCTTGGGCACAGCAGTTCAGCATGCTACCAACTACGCCACCGAAGCCGCTAGAAAAGAGATTAGAAAATTCTGGGATTTTAGCAAAAACAATATAGGCCTAGTGCTCAACTTTTTAGGTGATTAAAGAAGGAAAGAACAAAAAAAAAGGCTGAAGAATTAGCCTAGTTGATATAAACTAAAATCAAGAAAGGAGATAAAATCATGAGAATTTTATTTCATGTGGCCTATAGATGACCGAAATCGAAGAAAGGAGAAGATAAATAAGAAGAAATATATAAGGTGCGTTCAAAAAGCAATGAGCCGGAGGCATAATTACAGAATCATGTACCTGTATATTAGAAGTATTGGCCCTGGCTGTTGAGGCTGCGATGTGAACCATTTCCGCACTACAGCTGGACGTCGACGTCCGAGGTGAATCGTTGGCCCCGCAGAGCCCTTTTCAGGGGACCATACATGGCGCAATCACATGGAGAGAGGTCTGGACTCTATGGAGGGTGGCCGAGAACCTCCCATTTGAATTTCTGCAGGAGTGCCGCGACTGTGTTGGCCATATGAGGTCGTGCATTGTCGTGGAGCAGAATGTCCCCACGGGTGAGATTGCTTAGTCGTTTTGTTTTGATCGCTTGGCGAAGTGTAGTCAAGGTTTGCGAGTAACGCTGGGCATTCACTGTTGTCCCGTGCGGCATGAAGAGTATCAGAAGGGGGCCATCTTGGTCAAAGAAGAACGTCAGCATTACCTTTCCTGCATTCGTGTGGATGGCCTTGCCTTTTTTGGGTGGTACTGACCCTGGATGCTTCCACTGGAGGCTTTGTCGTTTGGATTCTGGTTCGAAGTGATGACACCATGACTCATCTCCAGCCACCACTCGTGCCAGGAACCCATTCCCTTTCCTAGCATAGCGCTGCAGATGACCAAGACAGTGGGCCATTCGACATGCTTCTTGGTGTGGTTGAAGACTGTGGGGCACCAATTGGGCACACACTTTGCGCAAGTGCAGTCGGTCCTTCATGATGGTGTGCACACTTCCGACGCTCAATCCGACCACGGCGGCTATGGCGTTCACTGTCACTCGGCGGTCTGGGTAATGAGGGCATCAACCAGCTGGACGTTGTCATCGGTAATGCAGAGGGGTGTCCCAGACAGAGCATCATCAGCTAATGACACCCGTCCTTCCCTGAAGCGCTCGTGCCACGCCTTGACCCTTGCAAGGGACATGCAGTGTTCGCCGTACACTTGCGACATTCGGCGATAAATGTCCGTTCCCCCTACTCCTTCCGCTGTCAGAAACCGAACAACACCTCTTTGCTCTTTGTTTGACGCCTCCATGTCACAGTTTGCAATGCGACTGGCTGCGTTGGACGATTGATGCATGCTGCTGTTCGCTTTGTATCGTCACGTGACGTGCACGCGTGCCCTCTAGCGACGGGCTGTGCCCTTCCAAGCTCTGGTCGGAACCACACCTCGTTACACACGCCACGATTAGCCGATGTCGTCACCGGTTCGCGCATTCCAGCCTCTGGCTCGTTACTTTTTGAACGCACCTTATATTTACAGTGTGAAGTTTTAAGGCCTATAGATGAGTTTTGTAATTTTATTTAGATACCGGTACTGGTTAACATTTTCAGAATTGTTGTTTTTGTCTACCGCGTATTTTCAGTGTGTGTGGCATCTGTCTAATGTTAATAATGTGCGTACTTGCAATTGGGGACGGAAACGATGTGGTTGTGGCCTTAAGTTAGGATCAATCGCAGATTTTGTTTGGAGTAGAGTTCTATGATTGCGGAGTGTGCCCCGTGTCAACTCTTGAAATTCTTGGTAGATCGGCAATTCAATCCTTTGACGTAGCTTCAATACGTACCCCTAGACAACTGAAGGTCCAGAACCAGTACCTACGAACACGTGGAAAGTCCCATAAATTGCCAGGCACATTTTGTATGGCTGTTTATGGATTCAAAATCTGAAACTCAAGAAGGCTGTGGCCCAACGCGAAGATATTGTGAATTTATTATCTATTGCCTATCGATGCGTGGCCATGACGAGGATGATAATTTTATGTTAGCTATAGAAATTGCACATCGCTTACAAAAGAAGCAAAGGAAAAGAAAATACAGCGTTCATCCGATCAACGAACAAAGACACACAAGTGGACAGTTTCACATGTTTTTTAATACCCTATGAACCCACGATGCCATAATTTTCAGCCTATTTTCATTTATGAAAAAAAAAATAGGCTTATGAGACCACCTTTTGTCCGTGTGTCTGTGTGTGCGTGTGTGATTCGTATGTTTGTGTGTGTGTGTGTGTCCCTAATAAAATCTAAACGGCCAGAGCGATTTCAATGATGAGGTTGCAGGTTCGAAACCTGGCGCAGTCAGCTGGCATTTGAGGGTGCGCAAATGCGAGGGAGCCGTGTCAGTAGATTTACTGGCACGTTAAAGATCCCCTTCGGGCAAAATTCCGGCACCCCGGCGTCTCTAAAAGCCAGTGTAGTTAAAAGGGACGTAAAACCAATAACATTATTATTATTATTACGATTTCAATGACACTCGGGAAGTCCATAGCACTATTCCGGACGACCCTGACCGTGCACTTCAAATTTTGTTACGTCTCGCCAATTCAACATGGCGGCTGTGCGAAATAATTCACCAGCATTCAATATCTCCGAATTACCGATATCACCTTGGAATTTTGTACGGTGATAGAGGAAACTACTAGAAGTTCACGTATGTGACTTTCGAAAAACTGCTAACTAAAAAAAAAACATGTTGGTCAAGCGAAGTTACGACTTTTAAATAGACGTTTCTCGCGATTTAACCATCCTAACGCAATAAAACTTGGTACAGTATATGTTTATACACATTGTAGTGCACCGACATCTAACTTCGTTCGATTGTTTAGATAACCTCAAGATGGCGACTATGCGAAATATTTCACCGGCATTCTATATCTCTGAAACTATTACCTGTATCACCCTGAAATTTTGTACGGAGATAAAGGGCACTACTGGAAGTTCATCTATGAGACTTTCAAACCGATCAACTACAAAGCGACCATGGCGGCCAAGCGAATTTGAAAGTTTTAAATAGACTTTTCTCACGATTTAATGATACAAACCCAATGAGACATGGTCAAGAAAATGTTTATACACATTGTAATATATTGGTATCTAATATAGTTCAATTGTTTACGTAGCCTCAATATGGCGGCTGTGCGAATTTTAAAATTAAGTTTTTATTTCTTGTGTCGTAATCATGCGATCGAAGTGAAAGTCTGAATAATGAACCTACGCAATAATTTTCCTTTATTGGTACATGACTCTATGGCCTATACATATAACAATCCAACATGGCGACCATCTGAAATATTTGGACGGTTCTCAATATCTACGAATCTATTACAGCAATTAAAATGAATTATTTTACGTTCATTGGGGCTATGAACATAAGTTCGTCTATAGGACTTTCAATAACCTGGTGATCACAAACCCAACATGGCGACGACGCGAAGTATAAATACTCACATGGACGTTTCTCGCAATTTAACCATCCGAGTGCAGTGAAACTTGGTACAGTAAATCCTTATACAAATGTTAATCCACTGGCATCTAATTTATTTCAATTGTTTCCATAACCAAAAGATGGCAGCTGTTTGAAATTGTAAAATCTCGTTTTTACTTCTTGTGTCCTAATTATGCGATTGAAGTTTGAATACTATACGTACACAATAATCTTCATGTCACAGTATATAATTCTAAGACTTACATATATATCTGTGTATCTCACGAAAGGAATTTAAAAACCACTTTTAACAATGCAATCAGAGTAGAAGAAAGACTTCCAGGTACGTCGAGGTAAGATAAAATTCACACCTTGTTTATCAAACTGTGTATTAGGGGTTCTTAGAGTTTCATTGTAGTAACAACCAATAGCCTATGATTGTATTCATTCATTTATTAATTTATTCATTCAATCATTGATTTATTAATTAATTAAGTTAGTTATTAATTTATTTCTTTATTTATTTATCATGCAGCGCGTCAGTCGCCCAGAGCCTAGCATGCTAGAGCGATTCTGCTTATGAGCAATGTTATAAGCACAGTGTCGCGCTAGCATGGCCACATCGATAAGAAACAACGCAGAGCCCTTTGTAGCTGCGTCGAGAAAACCCTCTCTGCTGCGTCTTTGTCGCCATGTCGACCAAGCATGGCCACCTACATTTGAATCAATGTAACGTACTAAGGCGACCGTGCCGTGGCATTTCGCAAGCTTGGCTTCAGCCTTAGATCCAATAATTACAGTTAAATACATTATAACAGTCACTGCATTTATTATTATTACAGCAGTAACACAGGTTATCAAACACATCCATGTCTACGAGGATGATGGCCAAGATATCTCAACCCATAACGTGAAGTAATACCAGTAATAGACTAATGTTGAGAGGAAGTGCTGAAACAATAATGTGGCTAGACGAGCGTTGAACTTAACATTTCCTGAACTTGTTGCTAATTTTTGGGGCTGCGACATTGTGGTGATACAGCCGTGTATTTGAGTGTGTGTGTGGAATTTTTGTGATACCCTGTGTTATTGTGATGGCTGTATTAGTGTGGGTATTTGTAAATTGGAGGATAGGATTGGGAAGGAGGTGGCCGTGGCCTTATTTTAGAAACTATCCCAGTATTTGCCTAGAGTAGAAGTGGAAAACTACGGGAAACCACTTCCAGGATGATTGACGTAGGAACCAAACCCTCCTCTTCCCAGTTTTGCCTCACGAGGCCCTCACACTAGATTTAAATTTCTTGTCAGAGCCTGGAATCGACTTGGGCCTCCGCGGTGACAGTCAAGATTGCTAGTTACTACGGAACGAAGCGGACGGATCCAATTAAAATGCTTCTTCAAGTGCCCGTGCTGCTAACAATTGTTGGTATCGTGAAATTATACTAGAATGAGTAACCCAATTGAAAGGTAGACTATGTTCAGGATCCATGTGGAATGTATGGAATTGAAAATTTCATGGGACTTGTAAGAGTAACAGGAATTCTCTCTCAGTGCGTCTTTAAGGAAATGGGATGTTTTGAGAATCAAATGTGGTTATAGAATATGTAAGAGGTGTTAGCAGTCATGTAGACGAGCACGTAGGGAGAAGTCCAACCAAGATGTTGTATAATGTTATGGCTTCATGTAATATCCTGCATGCGCTGTTATGGTAAACTCCAGCCGTACTTTGAGTGAAAAGAAACAACTAAAAATGGTATGTGTTTGTTTGCACCTCGTCTCTTTGTTAAATCTACTGGATTCAATCCCGTCAATCCTCTTTTGGTTAAATGTAGGGCAGACTCAGCAAAATTTGCAATATTAAGGGGCTGATGGTAAACAAGATAAATTAAGGGAGAGGTTTCAAAAAATTAACATATTGTACACACTAAATTACTACATAGCCTATTTGTGATATAAATACAGTTCTTTAAATTGCATCTGGCACGGGTTGTCTAATTCAATTAATAACAATTTTGAAGAAATTGAATTTAGTAATTACTTAATCTTGTCGTTGTTGTTGTTGTTGTTGTTGTTGTTGTTGTTGCTACCAGTGGCACTAGTGCTAAATCTCTAAGTACAAAACAAAGTCCCCGACTCTTGGATATAACAGGTAATCTCGAGAACCACTGAATGGATTTTGATGCGGTTTCCACCATTCTGCAAAGGATTTCTCAAAAATGGTTTCTGTAGAAAAGAAATAATTTATGACCAAAGGAAGCCGAGCAGTAACTATTTCAGTGAATCGAGTGGAAGAAAAATCTGCCGTCCATGCGCCTTTTAAGCTTACGCTGGGTAAACCGTTAAAGATACTGGGCTAAGCCAGGGTGGATTGAAAATATACAATATTGTTATTAAAGATACATCGCACAAATTGTCTTAATGTTGATTACAAACTTGAATAACCACGCGTACTATCACCTCTCACTTGCACAAAATATCACATCCCCGATTTTTACAAGTGATCACAGCACCGACAGCATTGCATACCGCACAATTTACATAGACAGGAGGCCTCTGGTACATGGAAGTACTCGGTGTTACAAAGTTTGTTGTGGTATCCATGTACTGCCATCGAGTTTACAAATTGTCGCATGTCTTGGTTAGTGTCTGTCCATGTCCTGTATGCAATGGCCTCTCGTCAGATTTCTTCCCTCTTCTTCACTCTGTCCTGCATTAGCTTTTCCCAGGCGTCAGTAGTTGGTAGCCCTCTCTTCACCAGGAGTTGCTCAATGAAGAAGGTCTCCTTGGCAAGTTCATACGCTAGTCTAGATTTTGAGTATTTCGATATTCTCAGGTTGGTGTCAGGAAGCGCGACTTCAATGCTTCTAGCGTCCTCAGGTCCGTCAGGGTCAGTTTCTCCAATATGAATACTAATTACTAATGTACAATATGAATTAGTCTTCATTACTACAACTAACTCATAAATGAATCACTGAAACACATGTGATTTTATAAAAACTTCACAAACAAAAACAACAAGTAGTTCCGTGAAGAACTATACAGCCTATTTTCATATATCCTAGTTATGTTAACTGCCACTATTAAAATACGGTGGGTGAGTGGTTATAGTGTCGGACTACCAACCCCAAGACTGCAGGTTCGCCCCTGGCCATGGTAAGTGATTTTTGAAGGCGACAAAAATCACGATACTCATGTCATACGTTGTTGGCATGTTAAAGAACCCATTTGAATTCAGTAGGCCATGTTCAATGGCAAAATTAATCTCGGGATTTTCCGCCAACACAAAGTTCCTCCATTCTCTACTTGAAAGCGCTGTAGAGTCAAGGAGTTTAGATATCTAACCTCCTTGACTTTCATAGCGTTTAAAGGAACGATGAAATTCGACATGCAAGCTACCCTCTGGTTGTCAATTAACACAGCTTGCACCAGGCACCCGAGGCCATACGATATTATTATTATTATTATCAACATACTACATTCCTGTTTGATTGCTGTAATAGATTCGTAGATATTGAGAACTGACTAAATATTTCGGATGGTCGCCATGTTGGATTTTATATATGTAGGTCCTAGAGTTATGTACTGTTACATGAAGATTATTGTGTACGTGTAGCATTCAAACTGCAATCGCTTGATTAGGACACAAGAAGTAACAAAGAGATTTTAAAATTTCGTACAGCTGCCATCTTGTGGTTATGGAAACAATTGAAATAAATTAGATGCCAGTGGATTAACATTCGTATAAGGATTTACTGTACCAAATTTCACTGCACTCGGATCGTTAAATTGCGAGAAAAGTCCATGTGAATATTTACACTTCGCGTCGCCGCCATGTTGGATTTGTGATCACCAGGTTATTTAAACTCCTATAGGTGTACTCAAATTCATAGACCCTATGAACATAAATGAATTCAGTTCGATTGCTATAATAAATTCGTAGATATTCAGAGCCGTCTAAATATTTCGGATGGTCGCCATGTTGGATTTTTAAATGTATAGGCCATAGAGTAATGTACCATTAAAGGAAAATTATTGCGTAGTTTCATTATTCAAACTTTCACTTCGATCACATGATTACGACACTAGAAATAAAAACTTAATTTTAAAATTCGCACAGCTGCCATCTTGAGATTATGTAAACAATTGAACTAAATTAGATACCAGTGCATTTAAATGTGTATAAACATTTCCTTTACCAGATTTCAGTGCGTTTGGAACATATAAATCGTGAGAAAGGTGTATTTAAAATTTTCAAATTCGCTTGGCCGCCATGTTCGTTTTGTAGTTAAGCGGTTTTTGAGAGTCTTATAGATGAACTTCCAGTAGTGCCCTTTATCTCCGTACAACATTTCAGGATGATACTGCTAATAGTTTCAGAGATATAGAATGCCGGTATAATATTTCGCACATCCGCCATCTTGTGGTTATGTAAACAATGGAACGAAGTTAGATGTCGGTGCATTACAATATGTATAAACATATACTGTACCATGTTTCATTGCGTTTGGTTGGTTAAAAAGCGAGAAACGTCAATTTAAATGTCGCAAATTCGCGTGTCCGCCATGTTGGTTTTGTAGTTACCAGATTTTCAAAAGTCACACAAGTGAACTTCTAGTAGTTCCCTTTATCACCGTAATAAAATCCAGGGTGATATCGGTAATAGTTTCGGAGATATTGAAATTGAATGCTGGTGAAATATTTCGCACAGCCGCCATGTTGGATTGGTGAGACGTAACAATATTTGAAGGTCACGGTCTGGGTCGCCCGGAATAGTGCTATGAACTTACCGAGTTTCATTGAAATCGCTCCAGCCGTTTAGAATTTATTAGGGACACACACACACACACTCCTCTCACACACACACACACGCACACACACACACACACACACACACACACACACACACAGACAAAAGGTGATCTCATAAGCTTTTTTTTTCTTCAAAATTGAAAATAGGTTAAAAAGAGCCAGTCAGTCTGAAAGACTGGACTTTATATAATTTTAAACACATGCACCAAGCGGTACTATGACGTCACACACCTCAGTGCATTCACGGTACATTTCGTGACGTTGCCGTAACGTAACTCCAGAGCTCACCAGTGAACTCAGTACACATGCACCAAGCGGTACTATGACGTCACACACCTCAGTGCATTCACGGTACATTTCGTGACGTTGCCGTAACGTAACTCCAGAGCTCACCAGTGAACTCAGTACACATGCACCAAGCGGTACTATGACGTCACACACCTCAGTGCATTCTCGGTACATTTCGTGACGTTGCCGTAACGTAACGACGAAGTCAACTATGTCATTTAAAATGATAATACATCGCAGATTTTCACGATTTGATCACCAGGTGGTAGCAGTTGTCGTTTCGAAATTCATAGTGAAGAGAAATTAAATAGTTGATTCAACATAACTCGTGTTTTACACCGAGCTATCTCTGCAGAAAAGATACGATGGCGAATCAAAAAGTAAGTTACATTTTTCTATCATTGCCCTTTATTAACCTTTTATAGGGCAAAACTATTTTTTACGTTTATTAATAATTCTACAATTTAATTAATTTTAATTATTATAATTATAAACAATGTTATTTTTGGTTTTCTCTAATTTTAATGTTTATATATTTATTTTTAATTTCCAATTAATGTTCTTATTGATTTAATTTTAATATTTTTATTGAATTAATTAATTAATTAACTAATTTCGAACAGACTTCTACAATTATTTATAGTAATGTTTATTATTTTAATTTATATATATATATATATATTATTATTGTAAATTTATTTTTATGATTTTTATTTCTATATTTATATTTTAACTTTACACTTTAATTGTTAATGTTGTTAGCGTTAAATATTTTTAATTTTATCGTACGCATTACGTCAAGTAGATACGTATATAATATTTGATTTTTAGAAATACTAGCACTTCGGCATGAACATTCTCCGAAATTAGGCTGAAAGATTCTTTGAAAGCATAAACTGTCCTTATGACAGGTGGTTAATATAGAGACCACTATCCCATAAAGGGTTAAATCACATACACATAGGCAACACGGCTATGACAACATACAATGTAAGTTCACTTTTACACGTAGTCCCCAGAGACTGTAAACATTTCTCGGAACGGACAACCAACTCTTCGATTCCGGATGCGTACAATCACCTGGATGCAGCTGCTTTCACCTCCTCATCGTCCACCACTTCGCCCCCGAAACAAAGAGAACATCGATGGAGTGGGTGCACACCACATCACCACAACGAACGAAGGCCAAGGTCCAACCTTCAGCAGGAAAGGTAATGGTGACAGTGTTCTTTGACAAGGAGGGTGTGATGCACGTGGAATTTATGTCGAATTGCACGACAATCAACTATGCCTCGTATTGTCAAACGTTGAACCGGCGAAAGCAGCTGCATCCAGTGGTTAAATAGCGCACTTAACTAACACCATGTTAACACTTTAAAGTAAGGAAATTATCAACATTCACTTTCAAGTAATAAACTGACGAAAAATCACGTCGCCATGTTGGATAAAGCTTGTATCAGGCAATGCTGCCAACTTCACTTCACCACACTCCCCTGTAGTGAGGTTAGGTGAAAGCGACTGTCTGGAAGAAAATTACTGAAATCGGAGAACATTATAACGACGCATTTAAACCAAATGTAGGAAAAGAAAAGGTTCTTTCTTCTGGTTTACACTTGGGGAGGGCAAACAAAACCAGCGTTGTATGACGAAATATTTCAGCATGATGATATTATAGACCTGAGGCGTGTACTATCAAAGTGATTACTCCATCATGCACTACCTGGTTCAGCCATCTGACATGTGATGTATATTTCTATAGACAGGTAATACATCTTATAGAGCGTGTGGAGAACTATGCAAGAGCGTGAAATCCATTCTCAAGAGGATTGTAAAAATAATAATTTACTAGATGAAACCCGTCAAAACATGACGGACAATGGTAAACAAATTTACTGAAGAAGCTTCTTGTATAAGTTACATTCTTTGTACGATTACCTTTTAGCACTATTGCAACTTTAAGGGCGTCAAAAGATAGCACTCTCAGCATTGCAACATATTGCTGGTCATGACTGAAAACGTGATGAGGTGACCATCGTCTTGCACAGTCTCCAGCCACTGGCCGGGTCTGTTTGGAACACAAGCCTCTCCAACGTCTTCTGTCTTCCCACCATCTCTCAGCCTCCACCCTTGTCCAGTCTTCTCCTCTCTTCTTCACGCTTTCTTCCACCCCCTTCAGCCTCCTGTCTCGGTCTCCCTCTTGGTCTCTTTCCTTCCCACTTCGTCTCGTGTATCCTTCTGGGTATCCTCTTCTCCTCCATTCGTTTTACATGTCCATACCATCTAAGTCTAGATTTCTCTATACCATCCTGTAATGGTTCCTCCTTCATTAATTCTCTAGTCCTCTCATTTCTTATTCTGTCCCTCTTTGTAGCTCCAATACTGCTTCTCAAGAACCTCATCTCACTGGCCTGTATTTTGCTCTTCTCCTTTCCTTTCATAACCCAGGTCTCCGAGGCATACGTTAGGATAGGGACATAGTACGTCCGATATATGATCTTTTTGCTGTTCTGAGGGACATCCTTGCTCCATAACATGCTTCTCACACTCCTCCGAAATGCTTCTGCCTGTCTCCCCCCGCTCATTTATTTCTCTGTCGTTTCTTCCATTCTCTTGTATCAGGCTTCCCAGATACTTGAAACTCTCCACTTTCTTCAGCTGTTCCCCACCAATTGTTATTCCTGTTGTGGTTCTTTCTTCTTCCTTGTTGTGATCACCATCTCACTCTTATTTATGCCAAATTTCATCCCATAACCTTGTATTATTCCTTCCCACACGTCCAACTGTTCCTGTACCTCCTCCTCCTTGTTTCCCCAAATCATCAAATCATCTGCAAGCACCATTGCTTTCATCTTTCCTTCCCCAATTACTTGTGCCACTCGGGTCATTATGTCATCCATCACCACAATGAAAAGTAACGGTGACAGTGCACTTCCTTGTTTCAGGCCGTTTCTCTGTTCCAACCAGTCCGATATCTCTCCTCCCACTTTCACACAGCTCACGCTTCCCTTGTACATCTCCTTTATCCTCCTTATAGTCCGTTTTTCTATTCCCCTATCCTCCAGGGACTTCCATACTTTGTTTCTGCATACACTGTCATATGCTTTCTCAATGTCCAGGAAGGCCATCAGTAGATCTGTTCCATACTCATAGTGCTGTTCTTGTAACTACCTTACAGCAAAAATCAAATCCACTGTGGACCTTCCTGCTCTGAAGCCATGTTGTTCTTCCCTCATCTCTCCTTCTATCCTTGTCCTAATTCTCATTTCCAAAACTTTCTCAAACATCTTTGCACAATGACTCATCAGTGTTATTCCTAGTTTCTGCATTCTGCTCTACTACCTTTCTTGAAGATCGGGACAATTATTCCCTTTTTCCAGTCCTCCGGGGTCTTCCTTTCCTTCCATGCTGTCTTCATCACTCGGTACAACCATTGTATCCCCACCTCTCCAGCTGCTCTCACCATCTCCACACTCAACTCATCCACACCCGGTGCCTTCCCTCCTTTCAACTTCCTCAGTGCATCTTCCTCTTCTTTCCATGTTAAGTCCTTTTCTGTTTGCAGCTCATCTACTGTACCTCTTCCCCGATTTCTTCCTCCTCGCCGTGGTTTCCATTTGGGTTCAGGAGTTCTTCAAAATATTATTTCCACATTTTCTTCAGTTCCTCCCTATTTACTATCTCTTGTCCCCTTTTGTTCACCATTCTAACATAATCCGTAGGATCCTTCCGCCTCTTATTCTTTACCATCCCATACAGGACCTTTTTTTTACCTTCACTAACCTGCTGGTCATGACTTAAAACGTGATGAGGTAAATAGCCCAATACGTTCAAGAGTTTCTCCTTGAGCTTGATTGATTTTGATAAAGTAGGCCGAGCGAATAGGACATTGTTGCCTATTAAAAGAAAATGTACTGTACCTGCAAGTGTTTTATCGGAAGGTGTTAAATCAAGTCGTAGGATCTGAGCTCTCTGCCTAATATTACTGCACCTATTATATCTGAATCCAAGCAATTTCTTACATATTTCTTACAATTAATATATTACCATATATGAGTCCTTGGGAAACGTTCAGATTTCTAAGGAGCATAACTATGGCTCAAACGTTCAGAGTATGTGGAGGCGAATCACTTAATTCCAAGGAATTGAAAAATTCAATAATAGGAAAATGAAGTAGCTGGCTTTCATCTTCAGTATCCAATCTGTTAACGCTGATGTATTTGTTTGAACTACTGGATATAAGTTCAATGACTTTTAAATTAATATAATTACATTGTTGCAGCTTGGCAAATATTTTATATTCCAGCAGATCAATTTTACCCTCACAACAGTAAAGACCAAAGTAACCACGCATAGATTTTACGCAAGAGAAATACAATGTAGAACAATGTTTACAATTGATCGTCAAGACCTTACAGTACACTGTTCTGCATAATATCTGGAATTGTTTCTGAAATGGCCTATTTATATTGGATTTTAAATGTGGCTTCGTATTATTCGATAACACTATAGTGTCCTGTAATAACGGAGCCGCTAAATATTAAATGGCAAATAATACTTCCATTGCCGAAATCAACTGCGTAGTTAGACTCAGTACTCTAAACAAATAATCATTAAACAATTGTCTTATACAATGAAGTTCAACATGACCGTCCAGAGACTTTCATACTCAAGTTGGTTGGTGAGGACTGAGGAGAATGCGATGAGACTGATCGCTTAAAATAAATTCCTTACAATTGTTCCTGCCAGCGAAGTTTTTTGCAATAGCTTGAAAACGCAGCTCATAATGACGTTCTTCATTTTGTTATAAACAGTACGAAACTGCTCTAAATAAGAAATTTCCATCACCTGTTATAGGTTATGGTAGTACATTTTGCAGGGGAACATAGAATCACTTCGCCAATTACTGGAACGACCATAGGCCTATACTCAATACTCACTTCGGCAGTCACCCTAATGGAGGCAGTTTTTGAATTCTATGTCCCGTGCATGTCAAAAATCGTATTAACACATGGAGGCCCACCTATTCTTGTCTATCGCCCCGGAGACCCGGGTTACATTTCCAGCTCTGCCAAGAAATTTTATTCTGGTCTGAGGGCAAAAACGGGGCACATTCAGTCTCTTGAGGTATAACTAAGAAGAGGAAGGTTTAATTCCCACCTCGACAATCTTGGATGTGGTTTTCCGTGGTTTCCCACTTCCACTTAAGGCAAATACCAGGATGGTTCCTAACTTAAGGCCTTGGCCGTCTCCTTGCCATTTACCACCTTAATTACAAATACACACAGTAATGCAGCCATCACAATAACACAGGTTATGAGAGAAAATTTCACACATACACACCCAAGTACACGGGGCTGAGTGACCACGATGTCGGAGCCCTTCAAACGAATTATGTTTGCCAAGTGTCTCTCATGGCGAAAGCAATTGTGGACACGCGCGAGTGCCTGGAAAACTACTTTTTTCTTTAATAATTTAAGAGTATATCGACGATGCATAATTATAACTTTTAGTCTAGGACGCTAATAACGACCACCGAAGCATTGGGAAGAAATTGCAATATTAAGATACATAAACAACATAGCCTACACATTCAACTGTCGGTTAATGTTCCTCAAAATTTCTCTTCTTAACTATTCCCCTCCTTTATAATTCTCCATCACGTGAAAACGTGCCATGTCTTGTGTTTTAAATATATCGATGCAATGGTGCTGCCATCTGCTGTCAGTTACTGGAACTATATGGGCGATGTACTGCCATCTGTTGTCAGTTATAGGAACTGATTGCAGATATTTAAACGGCGTACTGAGGACAACAGTTTGCTCTTCTGATCACATGCTGTAATGCAATGGTAAAACGGAAATTAAACGTATTGAGAGTGAATGTAGAAATATGTATCTTTAACAGACATAAAACCTTACTAATACTCCTTGATTAAACAATATTTCAGTGGTAAAAAAAATATTGGCGAGGGTTGGGATCGAACCGGTGAATCTAGGTACCACAGTCAGTCGCCTTAACCACATAACTACTCGCGCACTCTTCATTAACAGCAGACGCAGCCGTTCATTATCTTCAAAAGCCTCTGTCTGAAGGAAATAATCCATTTCATTATCCAAATAAATCAATGTTGCACATTCGTATATGTTCATACTGTTATTATATTTTATTGTCAGAACTTGGTTAATGTATGTTTTCAATTACATGGAAGCTTATTAATTTACTTACAATTTAATGGCCTTCCCACCGCCATTTTGTCATGACCCCAGGCGGATTGTGCGCATGCGTGAGGGGCAAGAATTCTGCTATTTTCTATATTAATTCAAAAATATACCGTAAAATATTTGTTTATTTTAGAGACACTCTGCAAATCTAGAGGCCAAGAGCTTTCGTTAGAGTGCTCTACGAAGTAAATCGGTTCTGTCGTTCTCTCAATCTCGTGGTAACAAAAATCACCTTACTGTTTTAAATATATAGATTGTTCACCATCAGTTGTCCTCACAGAACTTTTTGGCATGATATAATACGCGTGGTGTGACGAGAAACGTTTAGATGAACAAAAAATGATTTTAAATGTAATTCAGGTGTCCTTCATTTCAGCTTATCTGATAAAAGAACGTTACTCTTGTAACAATTCATCATTTATAAGATGTTCGGGGTGTCGTATTATATTTCCTGATTGGCATGTATTTCTATGATAAATATCATTCTCGTTCGTGTGATAGTTGGCTACAGCTACAAGTATATCAGATAAGTCAAATTACTAGCATTATATTATCGTGATTTATGTTCTTGTAGTTTATATGAAAGATGTTTCATATCCTACCCAAAAACAATTCTTGTTTTAAATACCACGTTCTTTCTCACATTTAACATGTAAATGCTAAACAAAACAAAATATACAAATAAGAACATTTCATTAAGAATATATTTTTAATGTAGAGATGTAAATCCATTCTATTTTCAGTGTTGCCAATACAAATCGACTTTTTTATCTTCTTTGTCTGTCAACACGATTGTGCCCAATGAATGGGCGGGTTACAAGATACAGATATATAAATACACTCCTATAATACTGTAACGTGTTATTCGAGGGGATTTTATGCCACTGACATAAGTCAGTAGGAAGCCATTCTATATTTATTTACGCGGCAAATTGTTCAGCCAAGAGAAGTTTTCATGTTAATTTATTATTATTATTATTATTATTATTAAGGTATTTTTTGGAGCATTTTTTATAAAATTATAAGCATACAGATAGGTTTTCTATGTCATAGAAAACACTATCAAGCAAATTATTACGAACAACATTATCATAGAAAATTATATGATTACGGAATTTTACGGAGTTTTGTCAGTTAGGGTATTATGAGAGAGATGAGTCACGGGGAATTCGGCTACAGGCTTATTCTTGTCAGGAAGCATGACGCAAGCCTGGGTTGCTGCTTCAAGAAAAGGCGAAATAGTCTGGAACGGTAATCGACATCATCCTCGCGACGAGTGTAATGACCCTGAGGAGGGGGTAGCGCGTGGTGGCTCAGCCAATCAGTGGAGAGCGGGCGAGAAGAAGCCGGGTCCAGAGAGGGGAGGCGAGAGGTGCATATATGGTTTGCGCGCCGTGGAGGCTAGGTGACTATCATCGTAAAACTTAACCAGTGTGGTTGTACGTGTGATTGGCTCCGACGTTCGGACCATAAAGTTATCATATCTACAAGTATCTCATCAACTAACGAAGAAGATGACGTCCAGGAGGCTGTGGGAAGCTCTCTTCAACATCCAGTACGAGGGAAATGCTTCGGCAATTTCCAGTGGTAAGCGCGAATGACTCCAAACTACGTAATCTCTCGTCTTTTTTTTTTTTTTTTTTCATTTTCAGTATTTCAGTAACTTCATAGCTTGGGAATAAGAGTAAAATCAGTAATTTATCCGACTCCGTTTTCACGTAATTTTCTAGCGGTAATATTCAAATCGCAACGCTCCTATTTAAATTCAGAATATATTATTATTACTATTAATTTTGCCATAATTGTTTTATATAATAAATTCATTTCTTTTAACCATGCAATCTTTGCTTTCAGTAGGTAGCATTAGATATAGACCAATTCCTTCTCCTGATACAATTGTTTGTTGGGTTAATGATCAAATCATACCACGATCTGAGTGAATAGATTCTTGAAGGTGTTCTACCAGAGCTAGGTGTTGTTAAATATAAATTTAGATTTCAACATTGCGTTGAGGTCTTGGCGCCCATTAAAACAACATATCTTAGGCAGAGTAAATATTTCAAAGTGCAAGGCAGGGCCAGTAGAAGCATTACATTTGTCACGCAAAAGTGAGGGCTAAAGAAACCGTTACACTTGTACGCTCAACGTGGAGCGACAAAACCGTTTCAATACATTTATTAGATAATATTCACAGTTAAATGGGGCAGTATTAACTTATACATGTAATTTTTCCATGAGTGTTTTATATATCTTGAAACCCGCCCATTCATTGGGCACAATCGTGTTGACCGACTGAAAAGATAAAACAAGTGAATATTTGGAATGTTTATATTTACATATTTTAAATTGAATAAATAGACATTTCAACTTCAAAAAGCCAAACAAAACAAAACAAAAACTGTGCAAAAATGAGCAGGCAGGTAGTATCGATCCCGCTGCCTTCCGGCTACGATTCTGGTGCGCTACCACCTAATGTACGCTCACTCACCACGTATATTCTGTAATCCTAAAAGCTCACGGCAAATTTCCCAGCGTCTTCTTTCTCCCAGGTGCCGAATATTTGAGCTGTAATCATTTGGCAAATTTACAATATGGAGTAATGGCCTCCCGTTACGACAATTATCAATTCCAACAAAAACAAGTAGTTCTGTGAAGAAATATACAGCCTATTTTCATATATCATACTAATGTTAATTGCCTCTATCTACATACAAAATTTCAGTTTAATTGCTTTAACAGATTCGTAGATATTGAGAACCGTCTAAATATTTCAGATGGTCACCAGGTTGGATTTTTATTTTTGTACTATTACATTAAGATTATTGTGTACGTGTGGTATACAAACTTCAATCGCATGCTTAGAACACAAGAAGTAGAACGAGATTTAAAATTACGCACAGCAGCCATCTTGTGATTATGCAAACAATTGAAATAAATTAGATGCCAGTGGATCAACATTTGTATAAGCATTTAACGTGCAACGTTTCACGGCACTCGGATAGTTAATTCGCGAGAAACGTCCATTTAAATATTTATACTTAGCGTCGCCGCCATATTGGATTTGTGCTCACCAGGTTACTGAAAGTCCTCTAGGTGAACATATGTTCATAGTCTCTATGAACATTAAAAAATTCAGTTTGGTTGCTGTAAAAGATTCATAGATATTGAGAACCGTCTAAATATTTCGGAAGTTCGCCATTTAGGATTGTTATATGTATAGGCCATAGAGTTATGTACCATTCAAGGACAATTATTACCTAGGTTCATTATTCAAACTTTCACTTCGATCGCATGATTACGACACAAGAAATAAAAACTTAATTTTAAAATTTCGCACAGCCGCCATCTTGAGGTTATGTAAACAATTGAATTAAATTAGATGGCAGTGCATTACAAACTGCAAAATCATTTACTGTACCACATTTCACGGCGCTCAGAGAGTAAAATCACGAGAAAAGTCTATTAATATATTTCAAATTCGCTTGGTCGCCATGTTCGTTTTGTACTTTACATGTTTATGAAATATACATAGGTAAACTTGTATCAGTACCCTTTATCACCGTACAAAATTGCAGGGTGATGTCTGTAATAGTTTCGGAGATATAGAATGTCAGTGAAATATTTCGCACAGCCGCCATTTTGAGGTTATGTAAATAATTGAACTAAATTAGACTCCATTGCATTACAATGTGTATAAACAATTGCTGTACCAAGTTTCATTACATTTGGATAGTTAAATCGCGAAAAAAGTCTATTTAAAAGTCTCAAATTCGCTTGGACGCCATGTTGGTTTTGTAGTCACCAGGTTTTTGAAAGTCTCATAGGTGAACTTCTAGTAGTGCCCTTTATCACAGTACACAATTTCAGGGCGATATCGGTAATAGTTTCGGTGATATTGAATGCTAGTGAAATATTTCGCACAGCCGCCATGTTGGATTGGTGAGACGTAACAAAATGTGAAGGTCACGGTCGAGGTCGCCGGGAATAGCGCTATGTACTTACTGAGTTTCATTGAAATCGCTCCTGCCGTTTAGATTTTATAAGGGGGGGGGGGGTACACACACACCTCACACACACACACACACACACACGCACACACACACGGACAAAAGGTGATCTCATAAGCCTATTTTTTCAAAATTGAAAATAGGCTAAAAATACGTCGGTTTGTTCCATTGTTAGATGGAGAGGAACTGTTGTTATTACAGTTTACACCACACTTTTTGGCCGGTCAGCCCTGGTTGCGCAGTCGTACAGAGGACAATCGGCGAGCCTCAGGCAGGTGCAGTAGATACGTGAGTTGTCAGTTGCGCAAAATGCAATTAACGTATCAATTACCCCTCCCTGAGGCTCGCCGACATTCGACTGTACGACTGCGCAACCAGGGCTAACCGGCCAAAAACTGTGCGTAAACTGTACTTCCATCACGACCACCGCTGTCATAAATCGGTAAGTATTGTATATTTTTGTTCAGATTGTATGGGTTCGATTCCAGACTCTGGGAAGGAGGATTTATCTTTTGGTATGAGGATAAGAATTCAGTGCACTCAGCGACATGAGTCATCTGAGAAGAGAGGAGACTTGAATCCTGTTCTCTGGCTCCCGTGGCTTTCCCTCTTCACTTAGGATCTCCGCACTATGCTATTCCCCAAACTGTCGCTTGCTCAGTTACGGCGCTGGATCTTGAATATGCAATATGTGTTATTGTCTTTAATGGTTTGGTTCGTCATCTCTCCTGCTCTGTCACCTTTATCTTTTCTTGGAGTGACTGATTCCCTGCTGCCTTAGGAAAGAGGTCACGATTGTCTTCCGAATTGAACAGCTCCAGTAACGATATAGCATGCAATCATGGGAACTAGTCTGTGCTGGACGTTCTTGATTAAAGAAACCTTAGTAGGCTATAAGAGAGGACAGGATGAAGCAACTCCCTCTCAGTTTCAAACGTTACGCCAGGAGCGAAACGCGCCTTGTTTCAAGTGTAGTGCCCGAATTGTTCCCATAACTCCCACGTAAAATATAAACAGAATCCCATTCAAATGTTGAGGAAGACTTTAAAATAATACCGCAGTTGGGAGTCAAACCCAAATCGCCGGCATTCCAGAAACCTGCATTAGCAACTTACACCAGACCACAATTAATTCCAAGTCTTAAGAGTACAAGGCGAGTCTTCGAAGTGTTTCACTCTGATATCGTTCATAGTGAAATTAGGGGCAATTGAGTTATTGTAGGGCGTAAGCCGGCGGGCTCATGTCATAGATTTATGGCATGAAAAAGAACCTTCCACTAACTACACTTATGGAAGCTAAAATGTATAGGTTAGTTTGATAACGCTATATTATTTCCAACGTTGGCCGCTGGGTGCTGATTGCAATGGCATTTAATAGCCACGTCTGCAGCTAGGTGTCGTGGACGGTAGCATTTAGTAGCAAAAGTGGAAACTACTTGAAAAAATTAATTGTCTGCAGTTTTTCTACCTGAATCACAGATAACACACATTAATACAGCCATACCGACAGTAGTGGCTACGCGGTCTAAAGCTCCGCGTTAAGTCAAGAGGCCAAGCTCTCTGCTGACTCGGTAGACGCGTGGGTTCGAGCCCCACCGTCGGCTGTCCTTGAAATGGTTTTCCGTGGTTTCCCATTTTCAACACCAGGCAAATGCTGCGACAGTACCTTCTGACAGGCCACGGCCGCTTCCTTCCACATCCTTGCCCAGTTTCATTCATCTTCATCCTTTCCATCTCTCATCCCGACGCGCAGGTCGCCCACGGGCGTCGACTAGAAAGACCTGCACTCGGCCTCTCCGGAGGCTACACGAAAAAAAAAAAACTGCCATCACAATTAACACTGGTTATCAAACAAATTCTACACACTCCCAAAGTACAAGGGGCTACATGACCGCGTTATCGCAGCCCCTAAACTAAGGAACCAACCACCAACCGAGTGCAATGCATCATTGAATACTTCACGGGCCCAGTTTAATATGTAGGGCAATGCCATTTTCTTAACATTTTGTAATTTATGTGTGGAGACGCGCGGAGTAATGCAATGCGCAGTTGACGGTGCCCCGTGTCAATTTTGTTATTGTTGTTAGTAGCACTCGGGAAATTGTTTGTATTTATTGCGCCATGTTATTAAAGTTAACTGCTTGTAACAAACACCACGTTCACACTTCAAGCACTCTGCGTGACTGTTCCAGGTATCTATCACCCCTACCTTAGGTATAACAGGCAAGAAACTTACAGCTGCGCCACGCAGCCAGCCTGTATATGGTGAGAGGTCTTGTTGACGCTCCTTACAGTCCTCACCGTTCAGTGTGACTTTCTGATGTTTGAAGAACTACGAGCCCTTTGAACAACAATCACGAGGAGCTCTATTGTTCAAGAAAGGATTCGAACAACTCAGCATGAGCTTCTCTGTGGAGGGTATTCGTAAAGTTGTGGATTGGTAGGATCCCTTTCTAACCAACGACAGTGACTACAGCTACACTTCGTCTCCCTCACACAAAGGATTGGTATAATATAGGGTGGAAGGTAAATATTGCGTGGAAATACAACTGGCAATAAATCAGGACGAGTGAATTAAAATGTCGCAAGTTAGGTGACTCTAGCTTGTAACGTTATGCAGGAATGTCATATGTAGGCAGTGATGTACCGTGTCAACGAATCGAAACGCGAGACTGATGACTGTACAAAATATAAAATATATAAATAAATGCTTATCGGGTCTTCGTCCTGTATCATCAAGCGTTTGGATGTAAATTCATAACCTAAGGGGTACGTCGATTGCCGGAGCATGTCTGATAATGCAGTGAAATAGGCACATACCTCACACGATCGCAATGCCAGCTAGGCGAGTAGCTGTGAGGAGGAGAGGACAAGTCAATGACTAAATGTTCATATACCTAGATTATGAGTGCATGGCTAGTCCATAAAAGACACAGATGGAGCTGGACTGTCAACATGCTCTCGGCACGCGCTTCAGTATCGGCAGTAGTCACAGACTTGATGTTTTGTAGTTCATAAAGCACACTTTTCTCGTGAACGGTACAGACACGTAGCGTGCGACTTAATCCACTCACCACGATTCATTACCAGTTGTTTTTCCGCGCATGAGTTAGATTCCACTCTGTATAAGTAGTTATTTATTGTACCTTATCCTACGGTTCTTTCCAGAAAGAAACTTCATAGAATAGTATAGGTTTGTCAACAGACTACTCGATCATGATGGACTACTTGCCTTTGCAGAAGATTCTCAGCTGTGAGTTCCTGGCTGGTATCATTCTTTGCCTTAAATAGAGTATAATTCAACTATCATCACAGCAGTTGGTTGTCCTTAATCTAAGGATTTTAAGTAAGTGCCTACTTTAATTATTTTGTCATAGATTGTAAAAGTTTAAGTAATAAAGCCAGTTTATGTCAAAAGCAGACCAATTAGTTAACTGCATATACTCGCAACGTCTACTAACTCAGGTAACGACAGGGTCGAACTCCACTGTCAGCCGTCCTTGATATGATTTGTTCAATTTTCAACTCCAAACAAATGCCGTGGCTAAACCATCTAATAGGCCACGACTACTACTTGCCATAGTTTTGCTCAATCAATCATTGTCATTGTCCCCTCCAACAAACTTTTCTGATAAGGTTGGTATACGGAAAGGCATTCAGCCATAATAAAAACATTAGATACATAGAAACTCATCTCACATCGCCTCCAATTCTCAAGAAACGGGAATAATATGGAGTGAATTTGCAATCAATTTTATATCATACTAGCAAAAGTATCCGTTCTTCGAACGGTGTTCGATGTTAACACCAGACATTATCAATTGAGCTACTGTTGCAATGGTTAGCGGTTTGTCAATCCTTCATAAGTTTATCAGAACGAAGTTACTTTTCTGGGAATATCACACACATTGTTAATTTAAGGGCCTTAAAATGTGTTTTTCGGAGACCCATTTTAGACTCCCCAATTTTGTGTCTCACATTGAGAAGCGCAACATATGCTTTGGTCGTCCTTCTAGGATAATTTTTATATTTCGCTTATTTTAGCATGTATTTCGAGAAGTTTTTCCCTATATCCACCCATCTATTGTATGAAAAGTACGGTGAAGAGTTTTATAAATGATTGGTGTATTGACTCTCATGGTTACCATACCTAATTTTACGATGCACCAAGCATCCGAACACGAGTTATAGGCGTACATAAAGATACACAGAAAGACAGACAGACAATTCTATTGTCTACATCATATCACCCAGATACCCAAATATGGATATATCTACCACACAGTATCAAACAAAATCATCCTTACGATGAACTCGTATGTCGACAAAAAAAAGATTTTAAAAAAAGATCAGTTAAAATGAGCTCTCAAACTAAGTTCACCCAACGTGTACTTCCTGACGTGAAATAGAATTGAAAGTCTTGTAGACGAAACGCAATACACGTCACATAAAAACTGACCATCTACGTTGTGTTAGGTCCCCATACACAGGAAGATCTCTTTCATAAATTATAAAGGCTTGTGGTGCATGAAAATTCAGGTTTTTTTTGCCTCAAATGGCCCAAATTCCTAAAAGCCGCAAAAAATGCTGATTCAATTCATGAATTTTTGAAAATAATGTTGCTGTTCGGAGATATAATAGACCTTCTGTACTATATGTCGCACGTGAAAATTGCATGAAAAAATTTTAGGTTACCCCTTGACCCCCTTAATTGCATTGATGAATTATACAGTCTACGTTGGTTCCGTGATAACCTTATAGCCATTTGCAAACGTTCACAGAAATGTAATAAATGGAGTGGCATTGCTTCTTACAGAATTAGATGGAAAATTGGATGCCACCCCTTGAGATAATGTTGTCATGGTTACCGATTTGCATTCCTTCATTAGTTTGTTAACTTAAATTAAATTAGTTTTCTGGGAATATTTCAGAAACTGTTGGTTTCAGAGCATTATAATGTAGTTTATGTTCGACCCTCACTATTATGTGTTTGAAAACTGTATCATAATGATGGTCATTATAACACCGTTTTTCATTACGATACAGTTTCTCCAGCCAATCAGAGCTCGTTCATTGACCAATTAGGAAACGATAATTTCGCGCATGCGCTCAAAATCCAACATGTCGGACATAAACACAACATCGAACTATAATAAATTACCGACATGGAATACCCACCGTCCATATGTTCGCGTAAATAAACTGGCGAATATGAGACAAGAAATAGCACAGTACCTTAAAATCACTAACACTAATTTCTACACAGAGCATTGTCTTCAAATGACTGCGGTGACAATATTACTGAGGGACGGCTGATGTAAACATATGGCTGCATATGGCATTGAGAGCCCACAGAGCGCATGCGTCGGCCGTTCAAAGCTCTTGAAAGTCGAAGGTATAACACTCTGCGATCACAAAATTCCAGTAGCTGACTCTCAACAGATATTTATGAATATTTATGTTAAAACATATAATAAAGTTATAATTATCGTCGAACATAAACAGTCGTATGCAACTCGCCTATAATGGTAATTAAGACACTCGTATGGAAATTATAAAACTCGCATACGCTCGTTTTATAAAAAATACTCGTGTCTTAATTATAGCCATTATAGGCTCGTTGCATAATGTACTATTTCGAGGACCCTTTAGGGCCCCTGAATTTCGTTCCTTGCACCGAGGGGCTTTGTCTCGTCGTTGTACGCCATAATATAATATTAATATAATATAGGGATAGGAATATAATAGACCTGCCGTATCGGGTGAGAAAATTCTAGAGTACCCCTTGACTCCCTTAAGCACATTATACGTATTGATGAATTTTACAGCTTAATTTGGTTCCGTGATAACCATGTAGCCGTTTGCAAACTTTCACACTAATGTAATTAATGGAATTGCATTGCGTCTTACAGCAATAGGTGGACCTCTGAGAATCTGTTGCCATGGTTACCGGCTTGCATTCGTTCATTAGTTTATTAAATGAAATTAATTTTCTGGGAATATCTCAAAAACGGTTGGTTTTAGGGCCTTAAAATGTGGTTTTCCTGAGTTTTGTCTCTCACATTGAGGGGCTAAAAATGAGCTTTGTCTCGTCCTTCTACGCCTATTTCAGCATGTATCTAAAGGGGGTAGGCCCCCTTTTATGAGAGTTACGGAGAAGAGTGACATCACTGATTAGTGTCGTGTCTCTGATGGATATCTGTACTAAATTTTACGTAGATACACCCAGCCGTACTCGAGTTATAAGGGAACAAAGTTGTCCACAGACAAACAAACAGACTGACAGACAAAAACATTATTTTCGCGCCCATCCATCTTAAAACAGATGGAAACGCGTAAATACCTCAAATTTCCGTAGAAACTCAGAGAAAAACAGACAAACTTTCATTTTTAGCCTATTTTCAATTTTGAAAAAATAGGCATATGAGATCACCTTTTGTCCGTGTGTGTGTGTGTGTGTGTCCCTAATAACTTTTAAACGGCTGGAGCGATTTCAATCAAACTCGGTTAGTTCATAGCACTATTCCGGGCGACCCCGACCGTGCCCTTCAAATGTTGTTGCGTCTCACCAATCCAACATGGCGGCTGTGCGAAATATTTCACCAGCATTCAATATCTCCGAAACCATTCCCGATATCACCCTGGAATTTTTTACGGTGATAAAAGGAACTACTAGAAGTTCACCTATGTGACTTTTGAAAAACTGGTAACTACATAACCAACATGGCGGCCATGCGAATTTGCGACTTTTAAATAGACGTTTCTCGCAATTTAACCAACCAAACGCAATAAAACTTGGTACAGTATACGTTTGTACACATTGTAATACACCGACATCTAACTTGGTTCAATTGTTTACATAACCACAAGATGGCGGATGTGCGAAATATATCACCGGCATTCTATATCTCTGAAACTATTAACGGTATCACCCTGAAATTTTGTACGGAGATAAAGGTCACTACTGGAAGTTCATCTCTCTCTCCATTTAATGTTCCAACCGCAATGAAATCTGGTACAAGAAATGTGTATACACATTCTAATACGCTGGTATTTAATTTACTTCAATTGTTTACATAACCTCAAAATGGCGGCTTTGCGAATTTTAAAATAAAAATTTATTTCTTGTGTCGTAATCATGCGATCGATGTGAAAGTTTGAATAAAGAACCTACGCAATAATTTTCCTTTAATGGTACATGACTCTATGGCCTATACATTTATCAATCCAACATGGCGACCATCCGAAATATTTAGACGGCTCTGAATATCTACGAATCTATTATAGCAATCAAACTGATTTTTTTATGTTCATAGGGGCTATGAACTCAAGTTCACCTATAGGACTTTAAATAACCTGGTGATCACAAATCCAACATGGCGGCGACGCGAAGTATAAATATTCGCATGGATGTTTCTCGCAATTTAACCATCCGAGTGCAGTGAAACTTGGTACAGTAAATCCTTATACGAATGTTAATCCACTGGCATCTAATTTATTTCAATTGTTTCCATAACCACAAGATGTCAGCTGTGCCAAATTTTTAAATCACCTTGTTACTTCTTTTGTCCTAATCATGCGATTGAAGTTTGAATGCTACACGTGCGCAATAATCTTCATGTAACAGTACATAACTCTAGGACCTACATGTATAAAATCCAATATGGCGAACATCCGAAGTATTTAGTTGGTTCTCAATATCTACGAATCAATTTCAGCAATCAAGCTGAAATTTTGTATGTAGAGGCAATTAACATAAGTAAGATATATGAAAATAGGCTGTTTAGTTCTTCACGAAACTACTTGTTATATATAGAGAGATATACTTCACCGCTCGGTGTTGGCCGTGTTTTATTGCTCGAATTTAGATTTTACTCGCTAACCGTTGGAGATAGACGAAAAGTGATAAGGATCATTTGGATAGAAAATTAAATTTAAAGCTCATATGTGCCATCAAAAGTTTGATATCTATTAGCGTTCTCTTCTTATTTGATATGGAAATATGAAATTTTGAAACCAAAGGGTGTAGTGACGTCACTAAAATGGTCGCCATTTTTTAATAGTGCAAAATATCGAAATCAAAAGTATCCTATATGTAAACCTGGTAAATCAGCTACATCCATGCAAAATGTCATTTAAATCGGACCAGTGGTTCTTGCGTTATTGAGTAACACACAGACAGACACACACCATCTCATGTTTATATATTAGTATGATTGGGTGAGTATGTGCAATAAATTCATGGTATACTTTTCTGATCCGAGTTTGCTTGTAAATATTACAAAGAAGTACAGGTCACCCTGTGACTGCTTGATGTTTCAAAAACTTTCCAACCAGCGTATGAAAGGGAAGGGCAACGTGTAGATATGCAGTATGCTCTCTTATACCGTAATGTATTCGCAGTGCCGGAATTGATGGAGATTCAACAGAATCGTTGTGGAGTTCGAGAATGCCGAACTAGGACAGGGCGTGGATGATCAATGGTCGGTGTGAGTGCGGACTGAAGAGAGCAGAGAATGCGTGTGTCTGACGCGTCAGAGTTGAAGGGCTCTTGCAGAGTAAGAACAAGATATCTGCAGGGGAAGTGCTCTAAATGAAATGAAAACATGAAAGACTGCACTTGCTGAAGAAGAGAGATATGAAATATTTGTCGTAAAATTGTATTGGAAGATTCAGTATGAAATGTAAGACATGCTGGTGACAAACAATCACTGATAGAGCAATACGTGAAGATCTAGGCTATTTTTATAATCAAAATTAATGTTTATCAGTCGGTCAACACGATTATAACCAATAGTAATAGGGTTTTCCTAAACCTGAAAATTATGTACATGAGATCTTTAAAAATATTGTAAATGAATTACGTCCCTTTTATCTATTACGACGTTTAATATCAAGTATTATATTTTTCATGTTTAGAAAAACACCTATTACAAATGAGTACATTCGTGTTGACTAAATGAAAAGCGTCAATTTCGATTACTAAGGCAACACTGAAATATAGCATCCAACACTACTATTTTCATAAGTTGTTGAATTTCGTTGTCTCAAAAATCTCCCTGTGTATCAAACTTCACAGTAATGATGATAATAATAATAATAATAGTGATAATAATAATAATAATAATAAGATGAACAAGCCTTTGAGTCAGAAGGCTACAGAATTTTTAAAGGTAAAACTGGTAAACGTGTAATGAAAACAGTTCCCAACCTTGGCACAGGATTCATCGTCAGTAGGAAGATTTTGGATTCAATAATTGGCTTCAACTCGCCTAGCAGTCGAGTTTCAACTCTCTCCTTCCGGAGCACAAACAAAGTTTATACTGTTGTGAATGTCCATGCGCCAATCAATCAAGCGAATAAGAGAGACCCGGAAGGAACGGATAGATTCTGGGAAGACCTTGAAGATGTTCTCTGTAAGATTCCAGACAAACACACGATTATGCTTCTTGGAGATTTCAATGCACAGCTGGGTAAGGAAAGAAAGTTCCAAAACATTTTCGGAAACTATCCAGCTCACCAGAGAACAAATCGCAATGGTGAGAGGCTCGTAGAACTATGTAAGGCTTTCAATCTTGTAATAAAATCCACAGCGTTCAAACACCTTCCGAGAAAACAGAAGACTTGGACATCTCCGAATCCAAATCTCGGCGAATTTCAAATTGATCACGTCGCTATTGCACGTAAAGCTCAGAGAGAAATACAGAATGTGAAGGTTCTAAGAAATGCCAATCTAGATTCGGATCACTATCTATCCAAAATCAAAGTTAAGCTGATTCCGAGAAACACCAGAAAGGCCGTCTTAAAAAAGATCAATCGATTTGATACGGAAAAACTACGATTGTGCCCTAAATTTACTCAAAAACTAGAATCTTGGAATCCCGAAAACTGGGATGAACTACAACAGGCCTTGGTCACAACAGCACAGGAGACAGTTCCACTGACGAAGTCAAAGAAACATGCGTGGTGGAATAATGTATGTGATTCAGTGGTAAAGCAAAGACAACTTGCCTGGTAGAAATGGAACTCGGGAAAGAACCAAGAAAATTGGGAAAACTTCGTGAACGAGAGACAACGCGCTGCAAAAATCATGCGCAATGTAAAACGTGCCTACAACAAGAGCCAACTAACTCAAATTGAGCTAGACTTTCAGAGGAACAACACAAGGGACTTCTACAGAACCTTCAAACGCAATCCAAGCAAATACAATCCTCCGAGTCTACAGTTCAAAGACTCAAATGGGAGACTAGCTTACAGTGAGAGAGAAAATTGCCAGATTCTAGCGAAATACTTTGAATCCCTCCTTAATTGTGAGACTCCCAAATCCACTTTCTCATTTGAAGACAACGTACAAGTCCACCCAGATTCATCCCCTCCAACGAAAGAAGAAATCAAACAGATTATCCAGTCACTTAAGAACAACAAGGCACCAGGTGAGGACTCGATAATCGCCGAATTGTGGAAGTATGCTGGTGAAAAGATGATTGATAAATTGACTGACATTATCAAGGAGATTTGGGAAACTGAGAAACTTCCACGTGACTGGACTTCTGCCTTGATTCATCCCCTGCATAAGAAAGGTGACAAAACGGACGTTAACAACTACCGCGGCATTTCCCTCCTACTGATAACTTACAAAATTATTTCAAAAGCTCTGCAGATTAGGGCAGAACAACAACTTGATCCACAATTAGGAGAGTACCAAGGAGGGTTCAGGAAAGAGCGCTCATGTGCAGAACAAATTATGAATCTGAAATCCATCCTTTTCTATCTGAAGCAAAGGAACAAGAAATTTGTGGTAACCTTCGTCGACTTCAAGAAGGCCTATGATTCGATTGATAGAATAGCTCTTATTCAAATTCTAAAGGAATTTGGATTGGATAATAAAACCAGGGCAATCATTCAACAGACCTTAGCTAACACCACCTCCAGAGTCAAGTTCAGAGGAGAAATTTCGGACTCTTTCGAAATTAAGACAGGAGTTAGGCAGGGAGATGGGCTTTCACCCCTGCTCTTCAACTGTGCACTGGAAAAGGTCATCCGCGAGTGGCGCAAAGAAATGAACGATGGGGTCCAAAATGGAGTACGACTGGGTTACAAGAACATGAACCTTTCTATTGATTGCCTCGCTTTTGCAGATGATCTTGCAATTTTCTCCGACTCTTTAGACATGGCCACAAAACAAATTAACCAGCTGCAGGTACAGGCAACAAAAGTTGGTCTTCAGATCTCTTTGGAGAAAACACACTTCATAACTAACATCAAGCCAGCACCAAGGGAGCTAAAAGTAAACCAGGGGAAAATCAAACGGACAGATAAGTTTAAATATCTTGGCGAGTGGATAGAACCCAACGTATGTGAGAAAGAAACCTTCACTTCGCGCATGAACAAAATGGAAATGGCGTACCAACTCACCAAGGACGTTTACAACAAAAAGTCAATATCCCTGAACGCAAAACTTAGGCATTATTGCACTGTCATACGACCAGAGGCTCTGTACGCAGCGGAATGCCTCACCATGAACAAGAAAGGCCTGGTAGAAAAATTGGAGATCAAGGAAAGAAAGATCTTGAGGAAAATTCTTGGCCCGATTAAAGACAACGGTGAATATAGACGACGGCATAACTATGAGCTGTATATTCATGTCCAGAAGATCTCTGATGTAATGAGGAAAAGGAGGAGTGCATTTTATGGCCACTTGCTTAGAATGAAACCCACACGATTGACAAACCGGATCTTTAACTATTTTAAAAATAAGAAGACCAAGCCAGCCTGGTTCGAAGAGGTGGAAAGTGACCTGCAAGAGATGGAAATTACCTGTGAGGATATTCAAGAACGCAATCCCCTCAGGAAGAAACTACACGACCACCAGGGTTTTCAAGAAAAACCGAAGTTGAAGACGGGAAAGATGTGGACGGAAGAAAGAAAAGAGCAACACCGGCAACGTATGAAGGAACACTGGGCAAACATCAAAGCCCAGAGAAGCCAGTTGAAATAACGTGGTCCTTAGTTGGCCGATACGATTAAAGAATAATAATAATAATAATGTTACGTCCCGTTTAACTATTTTGACTTTGAGAGACACCGGGTTACCGGAATTTCATCCCGAAGGGATCTTTATCGTGCTCGTAAATCTACTGAGACTGCACCCTCGCATTTGCGCGCTCTCAAATACCAACTGACTGCACCAGGATTCGATTCTGCAACCTTGGCAACAGCAGGAATGGGAAGTAACCGCTGCACCACGCAGCCTGTCTATAAAATGTCATAATAATAATAATAATAATAATAATAATGTTAACGGTTTTACACCCCTTTCATCAATGTTTTTGAAGCTTATCACAAAACAATCTAACCGTCTAGACTGAGAGCACGTCTTAAATATTCATGTTTAGCCTATTTTCATTTATGAAACAAGTAGTTCCGTGAAGAACTAAATAACCTTTGTCCATATATCCTACTTATTGTGGTGGTTGAAGCCATATTTTCAGTGTTGCCCTAGTAAACAAGAGTTTAGTGCTTTTCAGTCGGTCAACACGAATCGAAAGGCAGAGCTCTTGACATAAAGGAAGCAATCGAGATACACCTAGCCAAACGAAACAATCCCAACAATCTAAATGAACACACGTTCATGGAGAGCTCACCCCTCTTCACGCTACTAAAAAACACACCCTGTCGGAAACAAAACACAATTTAGCGACACAGCCAAGCTAGATAAAAAGGGGGGAAATTAGGGGGTTTTTAATAGGTAAATGTTATCTGGATCAGGTGTACGATGTACTTTGCTTCTGCAATAAACCAAGGCCCATATTCGCGGCAGTATTAAAGGTGCAGGGACATCCTCATAAGACCGTCAACGCTTAGTTCGAATGGGTTATGCTCCACGCGTGGCGAGGGCCAATCCACGGTCTTTAATAGTTGTGGACCCACCTCATTCAATAACATACATCTTATCTAGGTTGGCAACACCTCACATAAACACATCGCTATCACTCCCCACAGCACGCAGGCACAGGGGGGAGGAGGCAGGGGAAAAACCAGTCGTTAAGATAACCACCGCAGTCGACCGCACAGCGAGTTCCAGTGAGCACGAAAACTGCGAGTAGCTGTAATACGGAAGACAATCAGATAAGTAGTTAGCCAAAATTTTTATAGTTTAACCATAGTTTACAACCATATAATCTCTCTAAAGTACAATCTCCGGATAGCTATCACCATTTAGCATTTCACCTAACATATATACTGCATTTAGCATACACTGACAGTTGCAGTACCAATACTGCAACTAAATAATTGTACATATTGTAAATATTTTCACCTGTATTTCAAACATAGATTTTGTAGCCTAAGTGTAATGGATCTGATGATGATCGCTTGACGATCGAAACTGGTCATCCTAGGGTTTTATTAATCTCATGTAATTTATTTCAGGATTAGGGCATAACCCATCTCTTTTTGGGTAAATTCGTGTTGACCGACTGAAAAGCACTAAACTCTTATCCTACTTATATTAATTGCCTCTATCAACATAAGTACAAATTTTCAGTTTGATTGCTGTAATATATTCCTAAATATTGAGAACCGTCTAAATATTCCAGATGGTCACCATGTTGGATTTTTATATATAGGCCTTAGAGTTATGTACTATTACATGAAGATTATTGTGTAGAAGTTTTATTCAAACTTCAATTGCATGATTAGGACACAAGAAATGAAAACGAGATTTTAAAATTTCGCTCAGCCGCCATTTCGCAGTTATGAAAATAATTTAAATGAATTAGATGCCAGTGGATTAAAATCTATATAAGCATATACCGTACCAAGTTCCACTGCACTCGGATGGTTAAATCGCGAGAAACGTCCATTTGAATATTTAAAATCCGCGTTGCCGCCTTGTTGGATTTGTGCCCATCAGGTTATTGAATGTCCCATAGGTGAAATTATGTTTATAGTCTCTATACACATACAAACATTCAAATTGATTGCTGCCATAGATTGATAGATATTGAGAACCGTCTACATATATCTGATGGTCGCCATGTTGGATTTTAATATATGTAGGTCATAGAGTTATGTACTATTAGCTGAGGATTATTGTGTACTGTACGTTCATTGATTTTCATCGCATGATTAGAAAACAAGAAATAAAATTTTAATGTTAAAATTTCGCACAGCCGCCATATTACGGTTATGTAAATAATTGACCTAAATTAGATGTCAGTGCATTGCAATTTGTATAGTCATTTGCTGTACCAAGATTCACTGCGATCGGATGGTTAAAACGCGAGAAATGTATATTTAAATGTTTCAACTTCGCTTGGCCGCCATGTTCGTTTTGTAGTTAATAGATTCTTTGAAAGTCACACAGGTGAACGGCTAGTAGTGTCCTTTATCACCGTACAAAATGTCAGGGCAATATGAGTAACAATTTCGGAGATATAGAATGCCAGTGAAATATTTCGCACAGCCGCCACGTTGTATTGGTGAGACGTAATAAAATATGAAGGGCACGGTCGGGGTTGGCCAGAATAATACTATGACCTTACCGAATGTAATTGAAATAGTTCTTACTATTTCGAAGTTATTACGGGGACACACACATAAACACACACGGACAAAAGGTGATCTCATAAGTTTATTTTTAGCCTATTTTCAATTTTGAAAATATAGGCTTATGAGATCACCTTTTGTCCGTGTGTGTGTGCGCGTGTGTGTGTGTGTGTGTGAGAGAGAGAGAGAGAGAGAGAGAGAGAGAGATGTGTGTGCGTCCCCCCTAATAACTTCTAAACGGCTGGAGCAATTTCAATGAAACTCGGTAACTTCATAGCACTATTCCGGGCGATCCCGACCGTGCCCTTCAAATATTGTTACGTCTCACCTATCCAACATGGCAGCTGTGCGAAATATTTCTCCAGCATAAAATATCTCCGAAACTATTCCCGATATCACCCTGGAACTTTGTACGGTGATAAAGGGAACTACTAGAAGTTCACCTAGGTGACTTTTGAAAAACTGGTAACTACAAAAACAACATGGCGGCCACGCGAATTTGCGACTTTTAAATAGACGTTTCTCGCGATTTAAACAACCAAACGCAATTAAACTTGGTACAGTATATGTCTATACACATTGTAATGCACGGACATCTAACTTTGTTCAATTGTTTACATTAACTCAAGATGGCGGGTGTGCAAAATATTTCACCGGCATTCTATATCTCTGAAACTATTACCGGTATCACCCTGAAATTTTGTACGGAGATAAAGGACACTACTGGAAGTTCACCTATGAGAATTTCAAAAACCGGTTTACTACAAAACGAACATGGCGGCCAAGCGAATTTGAAAACTTTAAATAGACCTTTCTCGCGATTTAATGTTCCAAACGCAATGAAATCTGGTACAAGAAATGTTGATACACATTGTAATGCACTGGTATCTAATTTAGTTCAATTGTTTACATAACCTCAAGATGGCAGCTGTGCGAATTTTAAAATTAAATTTTTATTTCTTGTGTCGTAATCATGCGATCTAAATGAAATATTGAATAATGAACCTACGCAATAATTTTCCTTTAATAGCACATGACTCTATGACCTATACATTTAACAATCCAACATGGCGACCATCCGAAATATTTAGACGGCTCTGAATATCTACAATCTATTATAGAAACCAAACTGAATTTTTAATGTTCATAGGGGCTAAGAACTTAAGTTGACCTATAGGACTTTAAATAACCTGGTGATCACAAATCCAACATAGCAGCGACCCGAAGTATAAATATTCACATGGACGTTTCTCGCAATTTAACCATCCGAGTGCAGTGAAACTTGTGTACAGCCTCCCAGGGGTATGCACCCCTTGGAGACCATTCCCCCATCATCTGCCTACATCTCCTAACGGGCAACCCTTGGAGAGCTGGGCCAACATCCATAAAACGTAGCAGGGACAGCTCGCCACTCTAGAAAGCAGCTCAGTCCTTGCACAATGGTTACACATACCGACATACTATTAACTGGGCCAGCAATGCCAACACATTGCTGACAACATAACGCCGGAGAGTATAAGAAGGCATCTTAATGAGGTCAAAGGATCTCTCCATTATCAGTGCTTCAACGATACGGCCGAAGGCTACGCCGGTGTCATCAGAGGTAAGTCAGTCGTGTTCAGAGTTCCTACTTTTGTAACCTCTAAACCCACAACTTGTACTTTACATTGTGAACATAATTACATTCCCTACAAGGGACTCATACTCAGAATTACAGACCAATAAACACTTGGTCAACACATCACACTAGCATTACTGTTTATACGCCTCTTTACATCCCAACGCCCTTCCTTATTCCCGTCACGGTAAGACGTGACAGACGGTAGTCTAATAGCGCTAGCTCAGATACCATTGTATTTCCCGAGCCGGCCCGGCTGCCAGCAAGCAGCACGTGCCACTCGGCTGATACGAGCAGAGTCAGTTATATAATAAGCAGTCAGCTGAGCGACCAGCACAGTGACCCTTGCATTGGGTCCCATCCCTTCAAACACTACTACATTATTTATAGGAACGCCCCCTAGTTCCTAGCACACCACAACACTCTACACTGGTCAGCTTACCCTGCCAAGGGAAGCTACCCTTTTTAGGCACCACCTTATAAATTAGTACAATAACTCTCCCTTTTAGATCCACCCCCAAATAAGGGATCTAAAACACTGGTGGAGGCGCGGTACTACGCATAGAGAACGGGACTCAACCAACGAGCCCTCGTAGTTAAAACGACCCCTTCCGTACCGCAAAAAGCCAAGCAAACAGTGAATTTTTTTTTCCCCAGACAAAAAACACCATTTTTGCTCCAAAACTAGCTAAACAGGGGAAATTTTTATTAAACCAACCCCCCAGCCCCAGAAAGAATCAAACAGATGCGTAAATACACTGTCAAACACGCACAGATATTTTATTTTATTTTATTCACATACATTTCAGTCAGAATGACGCCTCATGCAGAGATTGCAAACCATAGAGGCAATAGGGTTACGCCAACATTATTAACATTATTAATAAGATGCCAAAGACATATACAGAGGCGACAGACACAAATACGGGCACTCCAAACAAAAGTCGGGACAATACAGGGAGCTAATTCGCGTCCAAGCGCTTCTCCAACTAGCGGCCACAAAACTATACAGAGCACAGAAACATTAATACAGTAATTTGCAAACGGGCCATATGCCTCAATAAGGCAGTACACCCAAATTTGGGACAAATACCGTGAGCTACAAGCCAATAAGGCCATTTTTGAGTTCATGGTAGGGCCACCAGCCCAGCCGAGAGAGGACATAAGCGTAGATACGCTAGCTCGACAATTTGCGAGGATGTCCCTCTCGCCACGTACTGCCACACATAGGAAGGAGTTCGCCGTGGCCACAGTCAAGAAGACGGCCAGGTTAGGCTCCAACTTACTGCAGAATAAACCTAACACAAACACACGTCCTTCAGCTCCGGATCGGAAGGCAATTTTGCCAAACCGAGGGGCAGAGCCTAGAACAATCCCCTCGGAACAAAGGGACGAGAGGGAGTTGAAGCCAGGGCCATTAAACACACATGATATGACAGGGAAACAAAGGGACATAACCACGTCATGGGCTGAGGACGTAGAGCCCGCCCTACAGCACATAAAGCCTACATACACGTACACAGATAGGCTAACACAATGGCAGGGGTCGGCCGTGGCCAAATGCCAGAAAGCGGTCAGGCTACAAGCCACCACATTGCCGGGGCATAAACAGGCAGTTAAGCGGCCTTTACCGCCAGTTCAAAGGGCAATTTTGCCAGAACGAAGGCGAACACCGGCATTAGTCCCTCAGGATGCACGATACACGCACGCACATTTTGACCGGGCACTACCACTCAGTACACAGGGATTAGGAAAAGTGTTATTAACTACCCCACAGAACAGATCGGTCGAAAACACACACACACCCGTAAACTCTACTAGGATAGCGCGGAGCGCATTTAGGCCCTCGCAAACAGGCACGCTCAAACCTACAGACACGCGCTACAGTGGAAGTAGGCCAAAGCTTACTTTGCTAGAAATTCCGCCGGAAGGTAGCAAAGGAACACCCCAGTGGATTTCAGAGGACTATAATCTAATAACAGGGCAAAACCCTTCACCTTTCTGAGCACTGAAGCTCGAAAGAGGATAACGACTTCCACCAGGGCCACAGAAATAAACTAACATCACTTGCACCAACATTATAGGCCACATAAGTTCTTTTACACGGGGGCGATAAGAAAATAGGCCAACAAGTACATAATAAACATAAAATTGCATTTTTTTTCTCTCTTATTTTATGTATATACAGTGCAACATAGCCAAATTAGAAGGAATAATTCTAAATCCTTCTTGTTTTTTTTTCGGAACAATGGCATTTTTCTATCAGGCCATCAATGGTTATTGGGCGAAGGGGTTAACACCATAACGAAAGGTCTCTAATATGCTAAGCCAAGTGGAAGCCCAGCAGGCTTCAGGCCGGAAAGAGATATTTTGAACACAGCTTAAGCATAAAATCACAGCATAAAGCTTAAGTGAGTCTTTCTAGGTAGAAATGACTAAACGTTCTATGTTATGGTTCCACAGTTTGATAGATTCTCTTGTTGCGGGCGAAAGCCGTAAGCGTGGCAAGAATTAAGAATCTCAAACTAGTTTCAAAAATTGGGTGAGGTGTGCTTTAACCAACTGAAAAGCCCAAGTGCACACCGGGACGAGACACTGTCATTTTGTTGAGTTACAATTACTTTGATGGGCAGGTTTGACTCCCATAGTGCACTGGCTTTGCTCGTGACGTGGATACTAGTGTATCAATTACGTCTTGCAAGGGCCTTCCTAATGTGTACTAGACAGTGTCGGTAGATTCCCCTGAGACGTAACCAGATTACGGTAGTACTCACGTTACCAAAATGGTAAATACAACACTCAGGTCCCAAGCACCATTTTTTTTTATTATTTTAAACATTTTTATAGTGTTCACGACATAATTTTTAGAGACTATCGCCACCTGCTATTATTTTCTTTCAAAGTGCTCTCTTAATCCAGAGCGGGGCTTAGCTCATTTTTTTTCTATGACGCAGGCATTAGGCCCGATGAAAGAAAAGTGGCCAAGTTAAGCATATATATATTTAATACATAGGTACACGTTAAACATTACACTGCCTCTAACATGACTTTTTCTCAACGACACATAGTCACCTAACACTCACCAGAACTGTCCCGGAGACACAACCTGAATAGTGCCAGAAACAATTACTCTGGGTAAAAGACGGTCTCCAAACCCGCAACCTTCTGAATACCAAGAATATAAGGTTGGGTAGATATCCAGTTCTAGAATAGAACAAGATGTTCAGTAAAGAACATATAGCCTACTTTCTCCTAAATGCATGGGTATTGTTATAACTCTTTGTCCTTTTCAAGGAGTATGATAGAATGTTGGTTGTAGTAGCTTGTTGAAATACAACGTGCTATAGGGATATTAAACATGAATATGAGGTGCCCTTTGCTAGTGCTACCTCTGTACCAAATTTCGTTCAATTCGGTTTCACCGTGTTTGAATTGATAGGGGGAGTCGATTTGCACACATACTTGGCCACCATCTGCAAACTATTGGGCTGATGTTCTTGCAGTTTGGTCTGAATATGTTTCCCACATAAAGATATGGTGTTGCAAAATTTGGTAGAGACTAGATTATTAGGTTGGTCGTAATTACATTTTAGCTTTTAACATTTGGGTGGCCGCGATTACGTTTCCGTCAAGATAGCGGTGATATAAAACATGACACTGAGGTGCCCTTTGCTAGTGCTACCTCTGTACCAAATTTCGTTCCATTCGGTTTCACCGTGTTCGAATTGATAAGGGGAATCGATTTTCACACAAAGATGGCCGCCATCCGCAAAATATTAGGCTGATGACCTATTAGTTTGGTCAAAGGATGCTCCCTCCATAAAGGTATGTTGTTGCTAAATTTGCTAGAGATCGGATGATTAGGCTAATCGTAATTTGATTTAAGCTTTGAACATTTGTGTGGTCGCCATTGCGTTTCTGTCAATATGGCGGCGATATAAATCATGACACTGAGATGGCCTTTGCTAGTGCTATCTCTGTACCAAATGTCGTTCCATTCGGTTTCACCGTGTTTGAATTAATAGGGAGAATCTATTTTGACACAAAGATGGCCGCCATCCGCAAACTATTAGGCGAATGACCTGTTAGATTGGTCAAAGGATGCTCCCTCCATAAAGGTATGTAGTTGCAAAATTTGGTAGAGATCGGATGATTAGTTTAATCGTAATTTGATTTAAGCTTTGAACATTCGTGTGGCCGCCATTACGTTTCAGTCAAGATGGTGGCGATATAAAACATGACACTGAGGTGCCCTTTGCTAGTGCTACCTCTGTACCAAATTTCGTTCTTTCGGTTCCACCGTGTTCGAATTAATAGGGGAATCAATTTTGACATAAAGATGGCCGCCACCCGCAAACTATTAGGCTAATAACCTATTAGATTGGTCAAAGGATGCTCCCTCCATAAAGGTATGTAGTTGCAAAATTTGGTAGAGATCGGATGATTAGGTTAATCGTAATTTGATTTAAGCTTTGAACATTCGTGTGGCCGCCATTACGTTTCTGTCAAGATGGTGGTGATATAAAACATGACACTGAGGTGCCCTTTGCTAGTGCGACCTCTGTACCAAATTTCGTTCCATTTGGTTTCACCGTGTTTGAATTAATAGGGGGAATTGATTTTCACACAAAGATGGCCGCCATCCGCAAACTATTAGGCTAATGACCTATTCATTTGGTCAAAGGATGCTTCCTCTATAAAGGTATGTTGTTGCAAAATTTGGTAGAGATCGGATGGTTAGGTTAATCGTAATTTGATTTAAGCTTTGAACATTTGTGTGGCCGCCATTACGTTTCCGTCAAGATGGCGGCGATATAAAACATGACACTGAGGTGCCTTTTGTTAGTACTACCTCTGTACCAAATTTCGTTCCATTCGGTTGCACCGTGTTCCAATTAATAGGGGGAATCGATTTTCACACAAAGATGGCCGCCATCCGCAAACTATTACGCTGATGACTTATTAGTTTGGTCAAAGGATGCTCCCCCCATAAAGGTATGTTGTTGCAAAATGTGGTAGAGATCGGATGATTAGGTTAGTCGTAATTTGATTTAAGCTTTGAACATTTGTGTGGGCGCCATTACGTTTCCGTCAAGATGGCGGCGATATAAACCATGACACTGAGGTGTCCTTTGCTAGTGCTACCTTTGTACCAAATTTCGTTCAATTCGCATTCACCGTGTTCGAATTGATAGGGGGGGACAGACATTCAGAGAACACACACTCACACACACACACACAGACACACAGACACACACACACACAGACTCACACACACACATACACACACACAGACCGACACACTTTTTTCGCCCTGTGTTGATCTCATAAGTCTACTTTCATTTTTTGCAAAAATCGAAAGTAGGCTAAAAATGGGAAAGCTAAGACAAATTGGGACAGTCCCACTAACAGCGGGTCATAAACGAAAAACAACAAAATCGCCTCTGGCATCTGGTCACCAAACACGCGACTAGCGGACCAGACACACTCGCGTACAACGACATTTTGTACCAGGGATAAAGAACATACTTGAACCACGATACAGTTAACGCAAAATTTGGGGACACAAATATAGTCAATGGGAGGTTCTTCTACAGTACGGCCAATGCATATGAGATTTTCGAAGTGAAATGCCATGGCCTGTGGTTTGGATTCCAAGTAAAACGGAAATCCCGTGGCTCATGATCTCCAGATACGGTCACGTTAAACCACAAGTTCCCCTCTTTTCTTTTACAAATGCGAACAGCACTAATCGTAGTCACAGAGAGTAAGCCGATTAAAAACACATGTGCCGGACACACAGCGTTATCAAGACAAGTAACAAGCGAGCGCGCAAGACATTGTAATCCGATACCACCATACTCAGCAATAACGCAGGCCTCAGTGATAACCTGCAAGCTTACAGACAACAGCTCTCGGAGCAGTACGCACGGCATCATTCAAGCCAAGTTTAGAGACCCTATATCTTCCAAAATTACACTACGAGGGGAAATCAAAAACATACAAACTCTACACAGGTATGCATGCTTTCATTTGCGCATTGCACATCCACGGGAACGTGCCTTAATATATGCGGCACGGAAATGATCACACCAAGTCTTTACAGACAACCGGATTCGAACCCATGACCACACACCACACTCGTACCAAAAACTAACTATCCAATGGTATTTTTGGTACACGGAACACAAGCAAAAACCACACTGGGGAAGCCCCAAGCCCTGAAACACAACGCAGACATAAAACACAGAGAATGACATAAGGTCACGGGTCTGAGTTCCAGTAAAAATTAGACACAAGGGAAAGCAGTTATCCAGGCTTACAACCACACCGAAATTGGCCCATACAAGTGCATGAACAGGGAATACTACATTTCCTCCCACCAAAAGCCAGACATAAAATTTCGAATTACACCAGACATAGAGAATACATTTCCCAGACACAGGTAGGAAAATTTCGCAAGACACAAGTCTTAGGGAACAATGGCCACACAACATCATTACCTAACTAGGACGAATTGCTACATTAGTCCGCTAGGAATCTAAAACAATGACCACACTTGCATACGTGCAGAAAAGCACATGCCAGCGGATGACAAACAATAACGTCCCAGCCTGACATTACACATGCCAACTGCTGACATGCAGACTATTCACACTGCAATACTGCGGTGACGAGACACTATTGCGTAGCGCCAGTGACCATGAAATTACAAACACATAACAATTATAACACCATACATTTTTTTTCCACACTGCAAAAACATTTGGCAATGGACAAGACGTCACACAGCGGAACTTATCTTGGGCCTATAGGGGCACGTTCGCAAAGACGTTGGCAAGCCACGGGCGCCTTCTGCCCACACAGGCGATACATATTACGACTTAGCCTGCAACAGACCAACCGTCCGCGTGGTGTAGCGGAACATAGTCACACACACGCACACGCACTCAACAATTAGGAGCAAACACACACAAGATCTCCCCCCTAATAACTTCTCTTATCGATCGTAAGGCATAGGAGTCATTACAGATAACTAGCACATGACCAGTCGCACTACGACCACTGGCCACATCTACACTACAAATGGCAGACCAGATTAGGTCATGCAGCTCTACTATCCCAAGGCGCGGATAGAAAGCCAACATGGATCAAGGGAGGATGACCAACCATAGGTGGATAATCCCAGAGGGATTACCGACATACTACAGCAGGCTACCATAGTTAATACCGAATTCCCTTCCAATAACCCTCTCACGCCCAACATAAACCAACGCAGACACATCTACACGACCAAACACAGCTACACTACATTACAAAGTACACACAAGGGGTTGATGGACTTCATGCGTCTAAAGAGCAGGCATGCTACGCCTTGCGCCACGATGCTACCACCTGAGTATTAGGGGTGTGTCAGCAAACATTAAAGAAGCATAATGCGCCTCTCCAAATGAGAGAGGAGGCCATAGATATATATTAACCATTCTTTAGTACTTAAACACTCCCGCATGAAAGGAACATATTGGTATTATGCCCCACCCTACACCTATCCGTACATGAAGACAGAAACTTCATATCCAGACACATGCATGAGTATCCCATCCATTTACCAGGGATTTTGATATCAAACCTGCATGAAATTTTCGTATCTTTGCAATCCCCGGAATTGCCTCCCCAGTCCACTCACTATAGGAGCATCCCAGCGGCATCACTGGTTCAAGGCCACCACTAACGTGGAACCCAAAGGTGCGCAAACCCTTCCTACCATACTTTAAGCCCACTCAACAAATAACTACCCCCAGATCCTAATAACAGGGTACCTGACATTACAGACCCTACTAACACCTCCATTAAGGTAAAGAAAGCATTATTGCTGGAAAGCTGACGTAGCGATGGTAGACCAGAAGTAGCCTATGTACTTAGAAGATCTACAACCCCACAACACTGGAAATATTTTACATTTTACACAGAGATTAAACTATTTACACAGGTTACGACACATTTTTTTTCTTACAAAGGAATCTGATACGATCTGATTGTTGACAACGGTGTAAGCCGAAGGTCAGGAGAACCACACTTTGAGAGCTGGGGAAGGCGATGTGGACCCTTACCCCAGTTGGCTCGACAGCGCAGCGACCTCACTTAACTGACGACCAGACCAAACAGACGAACTACGTAAGGTCAAAGCATTCGGGACCTGACACGGGCAAACATCGAGATCTAGGGGTGCATATTAGCCCATCCCCCTTGTCGGAGAAGGTTACACCCACTATGTGTCACGGTCATCGAAGCCGAGACCTGCAGGGTGACGTTCTGAGGATGGCGGGAGAAATATCTCACTCGGCGCCGGCCTCGGGAACTATCCCTAGAGACGACCCCATTATGACTAGACTTCTAGTTAAGTTTAAATTTAAGTAGGCACGGTTTCCATAGCGGGAAGCAAGACTCCTGTGCGTTGGAGCAAAACACACGATTGCCGATACAGGCAAAGATTACTGCGAAAAGCAAACCACGATTGCCGATACAGGCGAAGAGTATTGCGAAAAGCAAACCACGATTGCCGACGAAGGCGAAGAAAATATTATGCCATTGGACCACAATGTCCAATGCCCACATAAATGGCGACGCATCGGGCAGCCAATGGGCATTAAGAGAGGGGCATTGCGAGCGCCTCATAGGGGTTCCGTGGGCGGCCCACCTACGACTACACACGCACTGGAAACGATCAAAAGAAATGGAAGGTACAGCAGGCGGAACGGTTTGCTTAGTGGCACCGTAAGCCGCCTGTGACTAGGTTAGTACTAGTATTAAGACCTAGAATAGATGTCGACAATAGTATTAAAACGGAGGGGACTACGAGACATTGTCGGGTTCCGGTCCCGGCAATGTACTACAAGGGCACCCGCGAGAGAAATCGGACGGACGAGCCTCCATCGAAATTTTAGTACTTAAGTCATAGTGCCATGTTAAGGTCACTTAGATGTAAGCAAATTTACTAACAGCTGTTGCTAATAATAGCACAGCACATTTCGGCTTTAGAATAAGGTCCACTCGGCATGTAAATACAGAATAGTTTTACAGTTAAGTAATTTTATCAATAAGTTAAATAAGTAGTGTAAGATGTAGGGTAACATAAACCTACATTTAAGGCTATTTTTTTTTTCACAATAGAATATCCCGGCACTCGGTGACTAAAAATCCGTTACCGAGGTAAGCCCGACCATACTTAGGATAAACTAGGTTAAAATAGGCTAACCTAGGTTAAGTTAGACTTCGGTGGCGCTACACTTAGTTTCCAAACTACGCGCTACCGAAGAAGGTTATATATATACCTGTCATGAATCATAATGTATTGCACTGTAATATTCATAATTAACCCACTTTTACCCACACAGGAAGACCACGGAGATACGAAGAGATAAACATCTTAATATGGATGCATTTTTGTTTTGTTTTGATTTACAGGTAACCAAGAACGTGAATATGTCTATGGTAAACATATTACCCACATACACATACATGTCATACACAAATACACTCCTTATCAATTTTAGTTGCACCCTTAAAGGTGACAACGCCAGCGGTCAGCGGTGGACAGCATACGTGGGATGATGACCATCGCTGAACGCAACAACATTTCAGAATACGCAAATGAAGCGTTACTTCAGGCTCAAAGGGCGACACAAGGTTTGTAAGTGCCGGACCTTCGACCCTAAGGTGGGATTCCGACCCACGACGGAAAACCACGAGGTTATGTAATAAGTACAGGGAGAGAGTAGTGGACTAGCCACTAAACCTCACCAGGAACGGCCGATTAGAGAACGGTCGGCGAGGCATAATAGTACGGTGCGCGCCAAGTATAAGAGGTATGCAGTAACTGGCCAGGTAACAGAGCTCTATAAGTTTATATATATATATGATAGTGATAATTATAAAGTGTAAATTATTTTGTATTTTCTCGCCATGTCATACAATTGCAAGGGTCCACACGAGTGGCAAGAGTACTTATACGTACAGGGTACCCACATGGCAAACATTATTTTGTCTATGTTCATCTTCATTACATGTTTACTATGTTCCATCATAACTTGTCAGGAATTTTACAAATGTAAGGATTACTATTGTTATTATTATCGGGTCATATCTGTTACCATTATCAAGACCACCAATGTACATAATGTGTATGATTTGTTTTCTTTCATTTTTCCTTCTTCTAACTTCCCCATTTGTCAGGGTGTTCCGTTTTTTTCCCAAACAAATAAATACTTTGAATATATCCCTTAAATTATACCCTGGAACACCCATTTTTTTCTATTCTCTCCTATCTTTCTATTTTGCAGGGAGCATTTTTTCCCCAAGGTAAAGCCAGACGACACAATTCCTCGTCTAGCTGGGTTTTTCCTCCCTGCACAACTATGTAACGAATCACCATCAAAAACCATGTTTTTTTGAAACTAGCAATATGCCAGCAATAGCCAGGGCAATTTTTTTTTACATGTCAAATTTCTTTTAATGTCAAATTTTTCTCAAATGTCAATTTTTTTTCCATGTCAATTTTTTTTCTCGATGTCAAATTTTTCGCATTGTCAATTTTTTTTTGTTTTGTTAATTTCCATTTTCACAATGCCAATATCAGTGTATACATATATCTGTACATCCCATAACCCTCCCCTCTGAACACGGGCTGACCTCACACCCACACTTCGATACGACACCACCAGGAGATACGAGGAGGTTTCAAGGACCACTACGTCAACATCCCAACCTCCAGTTCCGTTCCCGTTCGCGAGGACGCGAACAAATGAAGGAAGACGCTTGTACAGCCTCCCAGGGGTATGCACCCCTTGGAGACCATTCCCCCATCATCTGCCTACATCTCCTAACGGGCAACCCTTGGAGAGCTGGGCCAACATCCATAAAACGTAGCAGGGACAGCTCGCCACTCTAGAAAGCAGCTCAGTCCTTGCACAATGGTTACACATACCGACATACTATTAACTGGGCCAGCAATGCCAACACATTGCTGACAACATAACGCCGGAGAGTATAAGAAGGCATCTTAATGAGGTCAAAGGATCTCTCCATTATCAGTGCTTCAACGATACGGCCGAAGGCTACGCCGGTGTCATCAGAGGTAAGTCAGTCGTGTTCAGAGTTCCTACTTTTGTAACCTCTAAACCCACAACTTGTACTTTACATTGTGAACATAATTACATTCCCTACAAGGGACTCATACTCAGAATTACAGACCAATAAACACTTGGTCAACACATCACACTAGCATTACTGTTTATACGCCTCTTTACATCCCAACGCCCTTCCTTATTCCCGTCACGGTAAGACGTGACAGACGGTAGTCTAATAGCGCTAGCTCAGATACCATTGTATTTCCCGAGCCGGCCCGGCTGCCAGCAAGCAGCACGTGCCACTCGGCTGATACGAGCAGAGTCAGTTATATAATAAGCAGTCAGCTGAGCGACCAGCACAGTGACCCTTGCATTGGGTCCCATCCCTTCAAACACTACTACATTATTTATAGGAACGCCCCCTAGTTCCTAGCACACCACAACACTCTACACTGGTCAGCTTACCCTGCCAAGGGAAGCTACCCTTTTTAGGCACCACCTTATAAATTAGTACAATAACTCTCCCTTTTAGATCCACCCCCAAATAAGGGATCTAAAACACTTGGTACAGTAAATCCTTATACGAATGTTAATCCACTGGCATCTAATTTATTTCAATTGTTTCCATAACCACAAGATGGCAGCTGTGCGAAATTTTAAAATCACTTTTTTACTTCTTGTGTCCTATTCATGCGACTGAAGTTTGAATGCTACACGTACACAATAATCTTCATGTAACAGTACATAACTTTAAGACCTACATATATAAAATCCAACATGGTGACCATCCGAAATATTAATCGTTTCTCAATATCTACGAATCTATTACAGCAATCAAACTGAAATTTTGTATGTTGATAGTGGCAGTTAAGATAAGTAGGATAAATGAAAATAGGCTGTATACTTCTTCACGGAACTACTTGTTTTTAATGATAAAGGCTAAAATAGGCTTATGTTTTTCTACATTCCCGCCAGGCAAATGTTGGGATAGTACCTCTTTTCAAGTCCTGGGGCACTTACCTCATCCCTGTTCTTAATACAGACACACACACTACTACAATCATGACAAAAATACAGGTTAACAGACAAACTTCACACATACCCAGGTGCACGAGGCTGATGACCAAGATGTTCCAAGCCCCTCAGAAGAATATACAACAACTTTATAATTGTTGTTGCTTTAAGTAGGTGCTTAGAACAGTTTTGGTTAACAGCACCATGTACCTGTGTGTGTAGTGTATTTATCTGATAACCTGTGTTACTACGGTGACTAATATGTTTGTAAGTGTAATTGTTTTGAGCCAGGATTTGGATCAGGTGTGGTGAGATTTAAACTAAGGTAGTATCCCGGCATTTTCCTGGAGGGAGTGTGGAATAAATCCAATACAAAACCATAAGTTACTTAGAATGGCTGCTGTCAGCACCGGTATTTGAACCACCGTTTTCCTGAATTCTATCTCTCCAATATAGTTGTGGTGTTGGGTACCCGAAGAATACAGATATCGTTTAGTATTGGGATATTGAATTGCGCTTGCCAGTACATCGCTCTGGAACCCTCTAGTGCATGTGGCTACTTAGCAGAGTCACACCCTCCCACTTGCCATATTTTTCCTTGGAACAGTCCAAGTCCAGGTCGGACCTGTTCGCCTCCGCACCTCACTGCTGTGGGCTCTGTTTATGAGTGAGGGTCATAGCTCGCCATGACGTCACAAGGGTGCAGCAGGAAACACACATAGTTTTTATCCAGAACTTAGGAACACTACAATTCACCAGTTCAAAAGAAGTCAGTTCAGTAAAATCTAGGGCATAATTAGACCGGAAGCACTGTATGCAGCGAAATGCCTAACAAACCGCGCCGCTGGCCCGATCGAGAGACATGAAGTTAAGGAAAGAAAGATCATTACGAAAATTCTTGGTCCTAAGTTCAAAGATGAAAGTTACAAGCTCTGGATTAATTCAGAAATTTACTCCCACACTGAAAATATCTCTGGTGTAATCCGGAAACGGAGAATAACATTCTATGCCCACCTCCAATAGAATGCCAGTCAGTAGCATCTCCAATCGTCTATTATCATACTTTCGATGTTTAAAGGTGATGCCTCTTTGGCTGGTGGAAGTGGATAAGGACTTGTTAAAATTTCTGAATCACATATCTTGCTCAGAATCCCATTGAAACAAAAACACCGTCAGGTTCTTCAAGAGGAAGTAAAACCCAGCAACAGATATGTTCACTCGGATGAATGGAAGAAATCCCATTCCGAAAGGATGAAGGCGTGGTGGGCTAACAAGAAGAAAAAACAGTTGAGATCTCGCGGTCCTTAATGGCCACAGCGATAAAAGTAAAAGTAAGTAATAAATAATAATCACATTATGTCTACATCCTCATTATTCCCCTTATTTACGGCGTCGGAAATGGGATGCGAAGGATTTAAAATTTCTATATGGATTTTACGGCAGATGTCTTTCCTGGCGTCAACCTCTATATAGTAGTTAACACGAGATGGGACGCAGTGAATGGTCCACTCCCCCAGAGGTGGTCCAGGCAGGGTGTACCAAGAACTCGCTGATAAGCCTCCCGCGGTGCATCGAGGTGAGACCCTATAACAGATATGACAAAAAAAACTAGAAGATCTATTCGAGGTTAGTTACTTGGCCATGAAATTCAATATTCCAGTAATACGCATTCATTTTTCGTAACAGATAGTTTTGTATGATCTCCGATGTAAAGTCATACTATTTTTGCTACCCACTGTTGACAGCTCGCTACTTGATGACCTGAGTTGTTGCTCTACTGACCCTGGCCTTACCTGATCCCATCATGGAGACTTACTTCCCCCGCACTGCAAATTGCAACCATATAATGAGCAGACGCTTGCCTTTTAAAATTTACTAAAGCTTCTCAGCCTGTCGCAAATGCATAAACATGAAGAAAACACTGTTCATTAATGACAATCACATCGAAATTGGTCCAGCAGTGTCTTAGTTTCAAGTATAGATAATCACCGTAACGAAAAGATACTGTATATTATTTCAGAGATAAAAGGGAAAACAATCGCGATATTTTAGCGACTTAATTTATATTCAGTAATTAAATTACGTATTTTGCAATGATACGCCTTTCAGCGTCAAGTCTGTCCTAGACGCCTCTGGGAGTCTTCATGAACCCCAATCATCAGTTAGTATTCTGGCCTTCTATGACTCTTACACCTCTCACCTTCAAATTGTTGAAAACACCATCCGGCCAACATCTTACAGGTCTACCTCTGCTTATTTTTCCCTCTATAGCTGAGATCACTAGCCTGCTAAGTAATTTCTCCTCCTCAATTGTATCACATTGTCCCAACATCTGACCCGTTCCATATAATCACCTTCATCCAACTTGTTCATTCCTATTTCCTCAATGCAAGTTAACTCTTGATATTCATTATGTTTGTATTTTCCCGCCACCATTCATTGCATTGGATTTCTTATAATTTTAATATTATTTATAGTGTATATCTAAAGTGTAAGAACATAGATCAGCTTTCAACTTTAAACATGCGTTTTTCTCCATAGTCTAATAACGTCGAAGTGTTGACAACGTAAATTCAATAGCCCTCTTTCTTTCTTTATTCGTATCAGGAGCACCAATCACAAATATATGTCATAAATGGTAAACACTGAGAATCAAATACAAATAATAATAATAACAATAAGGGTACAGTGGATTGTTAATAAAGACACAAAATACTTGGTAAACAGTGAGAATCAAATACAAATAATAATAATAATAATAATAATAATATGGCAAGATCAATAGAGACGCCCACTTTAAATACCTAGGTGAAGTGCTTGAACCGACGGGAAAAGAGAAAATCGCGCAGAACACTAGGTTAATGAAAATGAAGAGAGCCTTATACAAGACACAGAGTGTCTACAACAAAAAAATGTCTGTCCACATTCACTAAACTTCGTCATTACAACACGGTTATTAAACCTGAGGTGCTTTATGCTAGTGAGACGTTGACGTTACACACTAAGGGCGACTTGGAAAAAATCCTCACAGAGGAAAGAAAAATAATAAGGAAAATAATTGGACCAAAGCACACAGATGAAGGATACAGGCTTCACTCCAGAGACACCACAGAGAAATTGTCCAACCTCGCAGCAGACATCAGAAAGAGGCCACTAAAATTTTACGGCCACATCAGCAGACTCCCACAAACCAAACTCACCAACAAAATTCTTAGATACATACAGCGGCTCAAGATTACTACACCCTGGATGATGCATGTCAAAATTGATCTAGTAAAAGCACAGGTCGACCCAGAAGACGTCATAGACAAAAGCGTACTTAGACACAAGCTATACAAGTGGGAAGTGTTGCCAGAGAAAGCAGCACCTACAGCCCAAAGACCAAAGTGGACCGAAGAAAGGAAGAGGGCCTTTAGTGCACGAATGAAAGAGTACTGGAAAGACAGGAAGAACAAAAAGTCATGATTGCTTCGCGTGGTCTAATAGGCCTGTAACGTGTAAAATAAATAAATAAATAAATAAATAATTAAATAAATAAATAAATAATTAAATAAATAAATAAATAATAATAATAAGGGTACAGTGAATTGTTAATAAAGACCCAAAGTACTCGGCAAACTATTCTAAATCTAATATTAAGTAAGGACACCGACACACAATTCAGTTGAACGACACACAAACATCTGACTGCCAGGTAACCCGCAATTAAATTAAATGTTCTTTGTCCAGTACCGGGCGACGTCAATAGCATTCGGATTGGCAAGTGTTAAATCTTCCATCGTGCATGTTGCTGGATATAGTGGGCACTGGTAAAGATGTTGGACTGTCTGTAGTTCCCCACAATCACAGAGGAGAGAGTCGCTCGAAAAAAAAACATTTCTGCAGGTTCATCTTAGTTCTTCCAACTCCAGTCCGTAGTCTGTTGAGCGCCTTCCATATGACCCAGAGGAAGGCTTTCTTTTGGGGTCATCCAGCCGGACAGATGACCAGTTCTTTCCTTCCACATTCTTGCCCTAGTAGTGTCAGCATTGACTTCAAGGCTGACTGTAGTCCGAAGGAAGCTTTTCCTAGATTTAAGTCGAGTTCGGGCGGGGGAATATCCAAATAGTGGGTGTGTTTGTGATGTGGATGCCTTAAATCGTTCCTTGTTCGCTGCTACCTCCCTGCGTATCTCCCCAGGAGCAATACCAGCTAAGCAGTGGACTTTCTCAACTGGAGTAGGCTTCAAGCAACCAGTAATGATTCTGCAGCTTTCGTTGAGTGCAGTGTCAACTTGTTTAGTGTGTGCTGATTTATACCACACTGGACTAGCAAATTCGCCCGCAGAGTAGCACAGAGCCAAAGCTGATGTTCTAAGGGTTTGTGGCTGGATTCTCAATTAGTACCCGTCAACTTGCGAAGAATGTTGTTTCTTGCGGATACCTTTTGCCTGTTGTTTTGGCTGTGCTTCTTGTAGGTCAGTGTATGATCCAAGGTGATTCCTAGATATCTTGGAGTGAAACAATGATTTAGTAACTTTCCCTTCCAATTCACGTTTTGTTTTCGGGATGCCTGAATGTGTCGCAGGTGAAATGCACATATTTGAGTCTTTTGGCATTGGGTTTCAGTTGGTTTTGGTCGTTATATATTCCAAGCTCTTCCAATGCATGTGTCAGAGAGATTTCTACTTCATCAAAACTGTTAGATTGGGTGACAAGAGCAAGGTCATCAGCGTAAATAAAGCTTTTAGTGCCTTTTGGTAGTGGTTGGTCATTTGTATAGATGTTAAATAGTATAGGAGCCAGTACACTACCTTTAGGCAAGCCATTTCTTTGATTCTTCCATCTGCTCCGTTGTCCTTGAAATTCAACAAAGAAGCGACGGTTTTCCAGGAGAGTAGCTATCATCTTCGTCACCTTGATGTCGCCAGTTGTGCAGTACAGTTTTTGTAGTAGGATGCGGTGATTTACGGTATCATAAGCAGCGGAAAGGTCCAAGAATGCCACTCCTGTGATTTTTCTCATCTCGAAACCGTCCTCAATGCATTGGGTTAGGTGTGGGATCTGTGCTGTGCTTTCCCGGTCTAAAACCAGCCTGTTGCGGTATAAGCAGTTCACCTACAACTCCCGTTAAACGGTTAAGTAGCATTCTTTCCATTATTTTATATAGGTGGCATAGTAAAGAAATCGGTCTGAAATTTTTAGGGTCTGAATTTTCCTTGCCAGGTTTGAGAAAAGCAATCACACGTGCTTTTCTCCATATTTGGGGAATCTTTGAGGATGCCAAGCAGCTATTAAAGAAATTCCGAAGCCATTCCTTCGTAGCTGTACCGAAGTGTTTGATCTGCTCTACCGTAATATCATCTAGCTCTGCTGCCTTACCGTTTCTGCAGCTTTGAATGGCCTTCTCTAACTCACTCAGGTTAAATAGCCTATTTACAGTATACGAGTACTATAGCACTAACAAAATATAAATAAATAACTGGACCAGTCATAGAAATGTTTATATAACTAGATAATTGTATACATGATGCACATAAGAATTACATGTATCCGCGAACCTTATAAATGCGTTGCGTGAACCGATCTGTACATAATCGCCTGAAGAACGAAAAATGTCATCCAATTACTTCAACTCAGTCTTACCGAGCCACTCCATGGCGTAGCGTCTAGGATTCTAGGCTGTTATCCCTGAGGTCAGGGTTCAAATCTCGGCTCTGCCATGCAATTTCATTTTCGTGTGAGAGTTGGAACGGGGTACACAGCCTAGTGAGGCAGAACTGAGGAGAGGTGAGTTCCATTGCCACCTCAGCCCTCCTAGAAACGGGTTTTCAGTGGTTTCCCACTTCTACTCCAGGAAAATGCCAAGATGGTTCCTAACTTAGTACAAATCCTACCTCAATTGCATGTACACACATTAGTACAGCCATCACAGTGATATTGGTTATCAGACAAATTCTGCACAAACCTAAGTATACGGGGCTACATGACCAAGGTGTCGCAAATCCCCTAAAGAATCAACAACAACAAGATTAATTGTAAGGCATTAGTTGCTTTCACTTCTGACGAAGCACGGCCTGGATCCGTACGAAAGTGCTAGTTTGTTGCTTTTAAAAAATATTCACACGAGATTTCATATTTGTAGCTAATGTATACCATATCAATGAAACATGTATCATTGTAACACGTTAAATCGAACCTCTATAATGTTTATCATGGACGAATCGATGATGTGCATTAACTGGACACAGACAAACATTCACATTGGAGTGCTTGGCGTTAAATTAAAACACAACCACTATAGCCGATGCACCATAGAAAACTGGAGTGTTTTTATTTTAGAAATTGAGGTAATCGTATTAAAAAGTGCTATTTGCCCATTAAAATCGAGTTATCGATTCAATTGTAACTGGGCGATGCGCGCCTTTTTACCAGGTTGTCAAATCGAAGGCAGCTGGGTGATGCATGGCACTATCAGCTGAAACATATCACCTTTGTTTTACATGATAGGGTTTCGATTATGGTGTTGTAGTTCATAATCATTCAGGGACGTGGGACATGTTGGTCATTAGCCCAGTGTGCTTGAGTGTGTGTTCAACTTTTCTTTGATGGCCAGTGAATTCTGACTCAGCAATTTTTCTAAGTTTGTGCCGTGTCTTGTGTTGGGTTTCACCTAGGACACCAAGGTGGCTCATCAGCGGGCTCTTGATATCCCCGTTTGGACCCCCAAAGGAGTAGCGATCTGCGCGCTACCTCCCTTTATATACTGTAGAGTGCAACTGCACCTTTTACCTTCGAGAACTAAAAGCTCAAGCAGCAATAACCCCCCAGCTTGGTGTCCTAGGCGAAACCCCACACAAGACATGACACAAACCTAGAAAAATTGCTGAGTTTTTCTTTGATAACCTGTGTTCCTGTGATGACTGTACTAGTGTGCGTAACTGTAATTATTAGGGTCGGGGAAGGGGTAGGTGCCCTGGGATTTGAAATAAGTTACTATCCCCGCATTTTCTTGGGGATAACCCGGGGGAAAACCACACTCAGAATTGCCGCTGTAAACGCCGCGATACAAGTCTCCGATCTCCGGACTTACTACAGCTCCTCATTGAGGTCGTGGTGAATGATTTAACGTGCACGGCTATGGTGCGATGTGTTTTTGACGGCAGCTGAATTGTCTAGATGAATTCCGTATACAATCATTTGCTTTCTGTTCTGAAGTAATATTATCCTGTACATTTATTTACAATCCCCTTAATACCATACTAAGGGGCACCTTATGTGGTCTTGGGGTATGTATTAAGACTCGGGATGCAAAGGCCATAGACTCGATTCGCGGTTCTGCCAAGAAATTTCATACTGGCTTGAGGATCGGAAAGGGGTACACTCAGCCTCGTGAGGCATAACAGAGAAGAAGAATACGGTTTCGATTCCCACTTCAGCTGTCCTAAATCATTATGGTTTTCCGTGGTTTCCCCACAGCAGGCAATTGCCGGCATGGTACTCTACTTAAGGACACGGCCACTCTTTCCTAATCGTAGCCTTAATTCACTTATACACATATTAGTATAGCCATCATAATGAAATTTTAAAACCCATTTTTCAGTGTTGTCTAAGTAATCTATAAGGTGCGTTCAAAAAGTAACGAGCCGGAGGCTGGAATGCGCAAACCGGTGACGACATCGGCTAATCGTGGCGTGTGTAACGGGATGTGGTTCCGACCAGAGTGTGGAAGGTCACAGCCCGTCGCTAGAGGGCACGCGTGCACGTCACGTGACGATACAAAGCGAGCAGCAGCATGCATCAATCGTCCAACCAAGACCAAGAAAGTAGGCCATTTGACATGCTTCCTGGTGTGGTTGAAGACTGTGGGGCACCCATTGGGCACACACTTTGTGCAAGTGCAATCGTTCCTTCATGATGGTGTGCACACTTCCGACGCTCAATCCGACCACGGCGGCAATGGCGTTCACTGTCACTCGACGGTCCTGGGTCATGAGTGCATCAACCAGCTGAACGTTGTCATCGGAAATTCAGGGGGGTGCCCTAGACTGGGCATCATCGGCTAACGACACCCGTCCCTCCCTGAAGCGCTTGTGCCACGCCTTGACCCTTGCAAGGGGCATGCAGTGTTTGCCGTACACTTGTGACATTTGGCGATGCATGTCCATTCCCCTACTACTTGCGCTGTCAGAAACCAAACAACACCTCTTTACTGTTCTTTTGACGCCTCCATGTCATTGTATGCAATCCGACTTGCAGCGTAGTTCTGCAGTGCTCGTCTGTTTTCATTACTCGTTTCTTATCTACGCAGCTGATTTAATTTTTCTCGACGAAGCATTTGTGTGTACGGTTTGCGTCACTGATTTCTTCACGTGTACGTGAGTATTGCGTCAGTCTGAGAAAAGAAACGGGGTAATCCCCTCAGCGCCATGTGGTTTGTGTCGAGTTTATCTTTATTAGAAGTGTTGACAGCTCTGGCCGGCTCTGACGTCTGATCGTTCACTCAAATACCCTCCAACTATAGGACTTTTAAGGTGTGTTTGTGTTGTAGGTGTGTGACGTTTTGCTGTGCAGTGTAATTGAAATGCCAAAACAAAAGCAGTCAACTGCAAGCCGTTTAAAACAGTATGTGTCAGATTTCGGTGAAAACATATTCTCAACTGATGGAACTATTTTGTTCTGTAAAGTGTGCGAAATCAAAGTCGCTGCAGATAAACGGTTCACCGTACAACAACACGTCGGGCGCGATAAACATTTGCGAGGTCTTGAAAATGTGGAAAAAAGGAAAGTGTCTCAATTACTGTTAAAAGAAACTGCTTCGACATCAAATAACAAGTCATCTTCCTTTTATAAAGAATTATGTGAAGTGTTTGTTAGTGCTAATATTCCACTAGTAAAACTAAGCAATCCTAAATTAAGTCATTTCCTCGAACGCCACACTGGTCATACTATTCCAGACGAATCAACATTGCGTAAAAACTACCTATCAAAATGTTACGAAGACACGTTAAACCGAATACGTGAATGTGTGAATAGGAAAAAAAAATACGTATCAATTGACGAGACTACAGATTCAGAGGGACGTTATGTAGGAAATGTAGTGATAGGGACCCTAGAAACAAACAGTCCCGGGCAAACTTTTCTGCTGACCTCAGAGGGTTTGGAAGCGGTTAATCCCACTCAGATATGCAAACCTTTCGATAAATCCATGTGTTTAATATGGCCTATGGGAATACAACATGAGAATGTGGTCCCCTTCCTAACAGATGCAGCACCTTACATGGTAAAGGCAGCAAAATCTATCAAAGCTTTTTACAATAAGATGGTTTATGTTACTTGTCTGGCCCATGCTTTTCATCGAATTGCAGAAGAGGTCCGATCAAAATATTCAGAAGTAGATAGACTAGTTTCCACAGTAATGAAAGTCTTTGTCAAAGCACCATCCCGCACTAAATATTTCAAAGACAAGGTCCCTGATGTAGCTTTGCCCCCCGCACCAGTTTTAACACGCTGGGGAACCTGGTTGACTGCATGCATATACTATTGTGACAATTTTCACATAGTGAGAGAAGTAGTGAATGGCTTGGATAGGACAGATACTAAGGCTATTGGGAGTGCACAGGACCTGTTTTCTGATCCTCAAATGGAAGGTAAATTGGCTTGCATAAAAACAAATTTTTCATTTTTGCCAGAAACCATAACCTGCCTAGAAGAAAGTGGCATGCTATTGGCCAAGTCAATAGAGTTAGTCAGGAATGCTGAAGGTTATATAAAACATGTAAAAGGTGAGATTGGGGACTCAGTCAGACAGAAAATAAAATTTGTATTGGACAAGAATAAAGGGTATCAGACAGTGTGTCAAATAGCCAGTATTTTGTCGGGAGAAGATTTCAGAATTGACATTTTTGAAGAGGATTTAACAGCCAGTGACATAGTGTTTTTCAAATATGCTCCTATTACATCAGTGGAAGTGGAGGGAAGTTTCCCGAAATATAAAACAGTATTAGCTGACAACCGCCGTTCCTTCACCTTTGATAACTTGAGGATGCCGATGGTGGTGTATTGCAACGCTAACTAAGGTATGTTTATTTAGTAATATATTATTTCACTTTGTAGTAGAAATGAAAATGGCGTATTGTTAATCTATTGATTAATAGTTTACACTAATTATACTGAGAATGTTTGTTATTCGAACCATTATTTTTACAAGTCAATCATGAAATTGATCATTTTTAGGTAATTTTTTTAATGATAATTTTTAGGTCTTTTTAGCCTAAGGTAAAAAAGTTTTGCAAAAAATGAAAGTAGACTTATGAGATCAACACAGGGCGAAAAAAGTGTGTCTGTCTGTGTGTGTGTATGTGTGTGTGTGAGTCTGTGTGTGTGTGTGTGTGTGTATGTGTGTGTGTGTGAGTCTGTGTCTGTGTGTGTGTGAGTGTGTGTACTCTGAATGTCTGTCCCCCCCCTATCAATTCGAACACGGTGAATGCGAATTGAACGAAATTTGGTACAAAGGTAGCACTAGCAAAGGACACCTCAGTGTCATGTTTTATATCGCCGCCATCTTTACTAAAACTGAATTGCGGCCACTCAAACGTTCAAAACGTAAAATCAAATAACGACTAACCAAATCATCCGATCTCTACCAAATTTGGTAACAACATACCTTCGTATAGGATGCGTCTTGTGACCAAACTACAAGGTCGTCCGCCATACCATTTCAGGATGGCGGCCGTGCGAATTATGCAAACTTTATAATCCATATCATGGGACCCACCAGTTCCGATTATCGAGCCGAGAATCGTTTTAACTGTTCTAAAGGAAGAGGCACGTTCGAAATTAAAAGTTTATTTTGTAATACTATAGTGCAGACGTGATTTTAAAAAGCTGAGCCGATTCAGTAATAAGACAAGATGGCAGCGGATATCTTGTGCCTGACTTATATTTCACTAATTTGAGTATTGCATGCAATATAGCGTACTGATACAAAATAAATAAACTTTGTATGAAATGCTTTATATATAAATAATATACTCCAGTGATGAAATCGTTTAGTATAAATCATTATTTGCTAACAAGTTCTATGTAAGTCATTTTATATAGAACGATATTCGTTGACTCAATTAGCTCAGTGGTAGAGCGTTAGCCTATCGCTCAAATGCCTATGGTTCAAACCCGATCAGAGCTGGGTTTTTTGCTTGAAATGTTATATGTTTATTGTTTTGTAATGACTCAGATGTTTTAAAATTAAGCGTTATATTGTGCATATTATGGTGTAAAATATATATTTAATTAAAACATAATTCGCCAGCAGATTTACTCGAGACATCTAGCTGCCAAAAAGGTAACTGCACGCCGACCTAATTATTAACTTCCTGATTTTATTGAAAAGTTTCTTCTTCTGGCCGCTAGAATGCACTCGCTCTGTTAGGATTATATTGTTCGATATTTCACCACTAGATGTCACGACTAGTCTACGTGGGGCTCCATTGATTACTATACCATTGGCATTCTTTGCGCATCGAATTTGAAGAATGACAAGATGATACTACGATACATTTTTACTTTTTATTTTAAAGGGTTTGTAACAGCCTATTGTGCGTTATTTGAAAATGTTAATTGAAGTAAAGAACAAAACGATTTCACATAGTATCTGAACTCTACCGTTGGTGCTAGTTCAGGATATTAATTAATACTTTTATTTCAGCCAAATAGCAATCGAAAATATCCACATAGTTGGTATACACACGTCTCTGTAAGGTCATGGAAAGATTTGTTAATTCAATTAGGGTTGTGAAAGTCATACGCAGCCAGACGTGTAAAGACATGCCTCAACTCAAAGTTGGATGTTGCCCGCGTCAGGCCGATTATGTAATAATAATAATAATAATAATAATAATAATGTTATTGGTTTTACGTCCCTTTTAACTACTGTTGCTTTTAGAGACGCCGGGGTGCCAGAATTTTGTCCCGAAGGGAATCTTTAACGTGCCAGTAAATCTACTAACACGGCTCCCTCGCATTTGTGCACCCTCAAATGCCAGCTGACTACGCCAGGATACGAACCTGAAACATACGGTCCAGCAAGCGAGAACGTTACCGCTGAGCCACGCACGCCGCCAGTCCGGTCGATTATGTCTCCAGATCCATAACATTCTTTAGATACTTCTTATCTTTCTTTCTTTCTTCAATGATGGTAGCAGTTTTTATCTAGGTTGTGGCGTTTGGTAGAGGTAAATCGTTTCTAAGGTCTTCAACAAAGAATAGTTCTATTATACTCTTTGATAATAACAACGAGTTATAACTATACTCATACATTTAGGAGAAAGTAGGCTATACGTTCTTTACTGAACATCTTGTTTTTTAATTATTTTCTTTTTACGAGAATTTTAAGGGCATTTTATAGGTCATTTTTCGATAATTTTAAGGTCAACAACATCCGGGCCCTACTCTTGAGTATTCGGAATAGATTAAAACCCTTTTGCACAAACAAAGTTATCACAATTCCCTACCAAACCATTGCATGATCATAGTTTTGGTATTCTTTGACTCATAGCCTCTTGCTCTAACAAGAGCGAAATTATGTCTAAATAATCATACTGGCTTTAATCTTAGCGGAAGTATATTAAAATCACCTGGTACTTCTTGTCAGACTATGCATAATAGTATGGTATAACAAGTAGTTCCGTGAAGAACTAAAGCCTACTTTCATATATCCTACTCATGTAAATTGCCACTATCAACATACAAAATTTCAGTTTGATTGCTGTAATAGATTCGTAGATATTGAGAACCGACTAAATATTGCGGATGGTCGCCATGTTGGATTTTTATATAGAGTTATGTACTGTTAAATGAAGATTATTGTGTACGTGTAGTATTCAAACTTCAATCGCATGATTAGGACACAAGAAGTAACAACGAGATTTTAAAATTTCGCACAGCTGCCATCTTGTGGTTATGGAAACAATTGAAATAAATTAGATGCCATTGGAATAAAATTTGTATAAGCACTGCCGGCTGGATCGCAACACTCCTGGTTGCTTTAAACTGCCTGCCCATTCGACACTCACAGGCGTACAAGATATATGCATTAATTCGCCGCTAGGTGCAGCACCAAGGCACTGAGTTTGCCGCGGCTTTTTAAAGGGGAAGATACCTGAAACGAAGTATTGTTATGTTTGGAGGCTTAATATCGAGATTGACGGACGTGAAAACATTACACAAAGTTAGTTCCTTTGTTATTCTAACATCTAAAAGTATTCAGGCACATACTTACGGGCAAATTTTCAGTATAAAGGAAAGCAAAAATACATGTGGTGGAGGCGATTGTTTTTAAGGGGCGAAATATCTAGCTCATTTTCCCGTAATTATGCAGACGATAATAAAAATATAACTACTTCTAACTGCCTTAAATCTAACTTACGTACTTGGCGAGATGAAAAGAATAAGGACAATAAAAGACAGGGAAAAGAAATGCCTCCGGCCCCCGAAAAATGAGATAATGATTTATTTAGGGGCTTTGCGACATCGTGGTCATGTAGCCCCATGTACTTGGGTGTGAGGTGAATTTGTCTGATAACCCGTCTTATTGTGATGGCTGTATTATATTTTTTTACAGATCTTTTGGACAGATTGTTTATTTTTTTACTTATTTATTTACTTGCAAATTTATTTATTTATTTTCTTATTTCTTTACTTATTTATTTGCTTATTTATTGCTTTTTTATTTATTTACGTATTTATTTACTTATTTGTTTATTTACTTACATGTTTATTTATTTAATTATGTATTTTCTTATTTATTTGCTTATTTATTTATTTACTTACTTATTTACTTACTTATTTGTTTATTTACTTACATATTTATGTATTTAATTATTTATTTTCTTATTTATTTGTTTACTTATTTATGTATTCACGTATATATTTATTTACCTATTTATTTACATATGTATTTATTTAATTATTTATTTACTTATTTTTTATTTACTTCTTTATTTACTTACGTATTTATCTATTTAATTATTTATTAACTTATTTATTTTCTTATCTATTGATTTACCCTTTTATTTACTTATTTATTTGCTTAGTTATTTACTTATTATTTACTTATTTGTTTATTTACTTACATATTTATTTACTTATTTACTTACACATTTATTTATTTAATTATTTATTTTCTTAGTTTTTACTTATTTATTTAATTATTTATTTTCTTATTTATTTGTTTAATTATTTGCTTATTTATTTATTTGCTTATTTATTCACTTATTTATTTACATATTTATTTACTTACACATTTATTTATTTAATTATTTATTTTATTATTTATGTATTTAATTATTTATTTACTTATTTATTTGCTTATTTATTCACTTATTTATTTACATATTTATTTACTTATTTACTTACACATTTATTTATTTAATTATTTATTTTATTATTTATGTGTTTACTTATTTATTTAATTATTTATTTTCTTATTTCTTTGTTTAATTATTTATTTACTTATTTATTTGCTTATTTATTTACTTATTTACTTACATATTTATTTACTTATTTACTTACACATTTATTTATTTAATTTTTTATTTTATTATTTATTTGTTTACTTATTTATTTAATTGTTTATTTTCTTATTTATGTGTTTACTTATTTATTTACTTATTTATTTGCTTATTTATTCACGTATTTATTTACTTACACATTTATTTATTTAATTATTTATTTTCTTATTTATTTGTTTACTTATTTATTTCTTATTTATTCACTTATTTATTTACTTACATATTTCTTAAATTATTTATTTACTTACTTACATATTTACCTACTTACATATTTATTTACTTACATATTTATTTACTTACATATTTATTGTCGCACGTATTTACTCAATCATTCATTCATGTACCGGTATGTATTTATTTATTTATTTGTTTATTTGCTTCCCCTGCGTCACCTTCTCTGGAAATTGCACGTAACCACATCCCACGCAGTGAATTGTCCGATGGTATCTCATGAAATGAGATTCCCCGGTATTCTAACTTGCCCTGTTCTGATTTACAAAAGGACACGCAGCAGTGCAGCATTATAAAAGCATTAAGAATACATTCGAAACACAACTGCTCCATTAATATCAATACAAAACTTATGTCTGCCACTGTGCCTTGGTGCTGCTTCCTAGCGCCTTTATTTGGAAACGAGGTTGTACGCTCAAACCAATGCTGTACTCGTCGAATGGGCAGGCAGTTTAAAGCGACCCGGAGTGTTGCGATCCAGGCGGCAGTGGTATAAGGATTTACTGTACCAAGTTTCACTGCACTCGGATGGTTAAATTGCGAGAAACGTCCATGTGAACATTTATACTTCGCGTCGTCGCTATGTTGGATTTGTGAACACCAGGTTATTGAAAGTCCTATAGGTGAACTTATGTTCACATCCCCTATGAACGTAAAAGAATTCAGTTTGATTGCTGTAATAGATTGGTATATATTGAGAACCATCTGAATATTTCGGTTGGTCGCCATGTTGGATTGTTATATGTATAGGCCATGGAGTCATGTACCATTAAAGGAAAATTAATGCGTAGGTGCATTATTCAAACTTTCACTTCGATCGCATGATTACGACACAAGAAATAAAAAACTTAATTTTAAAATTCGCCGAGTCGCCATCTTGAGGTTATGTAAACAATTGAACTAAATTAGATACCAGTGCATTACAATGCGTATAAACATTTGCTATACCAAGTTTCATTGCGTTTAAATCATTAAATCACGAGAAAAGTTTATTTGAAACTTTCAACTACGCTTGGCCGCCATGTTCGTTTTGTAGTTAACCGGTTTTTGAATGATTCAAAGATGAACTCCCAGGAGTACCCTTTATCTCCGTACAAAATTCCAAGGTGATATCGGCAATAGTTTCGGAGATATTGAATGCTGGTGAAATATTTTGCACAGCTGCCATTTTGGATTGGTGAGACGTAACAAACTTTGAAGGGCACGGTCGGGTTGTCCGGAATAGTGCTATGAACTTACCGAGTTTCATATAAATCGCTCCAGCTGCTTAGATTTTATTCTGGGGGAACACATACACGAATCACGCACACACACACACACACAGACTCGCGGACAAAAAGTGATCTCATCAATGAAAATGGGCTAAAAAAAACGCACAGTTATACACAGTACGTTGCGAGCCTATAATGGCAATAATTAAGAAAACGAGCGAAGCGAGTTTTATAATTTCCATACGAATGTCTTAATTACAATTATAGGCAAGTTGCATACGACTGTTTACGTTCGACGATAATTTTAACTATTTTATGTTCAAACATAAATATTCATAAATATCTGTCGAGATTTCGCCAGTTTTATGCACTGAACAGAGCGCATGGGACGCAGAGAATACCTTGTATTTGACCATGGCCTCCTCGAATACCTCACTATGACACTTAAGCCACGCAGTGAAATTTAAAATAGGAGGTCGTGGATGTCTGCGCAGGTGCGATGCTATCCTTAACTAATTGGTCACACAACTGTTTCTTGAGCTCTGATTGGTGGGAGAAACTGATTCATAATGAAAAATAGTATTATAATGGCCCTCATTGTGATACAGTTTTCTGATGTACTAACAAGAAGTTCCGTGACGAACTAAAGAGCCTACTTTCCATGCCAATGATTATTCTTCAGTATATGAACCTATCTAGAAAAATGACGAAATTAAGTTGGTAATATTGAAATGTCTAATTAGTTCGAAATATACCTGGTATAATGTAGCCTAATAGAGCATTACAGTTGGAAGCCCTGGTGACTGAATATATTCTTAGTTCCATCTTTAAGGTACAGAATAAAAAAATTGGTTGAAGTCCAATGAACGTTACATGCAGTCAGACATTGGATCTATCAGCACGCGTAAAAGCATGTTGGCAACAATATCATGCGTGTGCTGGTCAGAAATAGTCTAATCTGAAATATTGTGATATCTTGTTGTGCAAATTTTGGACGAAATCCATTTGTTAGTATAAAAGTTACATGTATTTTAAAATTGGACCTATCAGCAGGCATCGAATCATGTTGGCAGCAATGACTTATATTAATTACTCCAAATAAATCTAGAATGGCGGGTGCTATACGTGTGCAAAGTATAGGGCTGTTGGCTTGCATACTTCCTGATATATTGATATTAGGTTAAAAAAATATAGACAGCATTTATTAACAGTTGTCAGCCCTGATTGTTCTTAAGAATACTTATAGTCATATCTGTTATGTTTCACATAGCACATACGAAATTTGGTTGAAATCCAACTGATAGTATAGACGTTACATGTATTTAAAAATTGGCCCTATCAGCAGGCTTAGAATCACGTTGGTAGAAGTGAAGTATATAAGTTACTCCAAAATTAATCTAAAATGTCAGGTACTATACGTGTGCATAGTTTAAAGCTGTCGGCTTGCATACTTTGTGATATATTGGTATTTGGATAAAAGAATAGAGAGAGCAATTATTAACAGTTGGCAGCCCTGGTGGCTCTTAAGAATTCGCTGTCATATCTGTTTATGTACACATATTACATACAAAATTTGGTTGAAATCCAAATGAAAGTGTAGAAGTTATAGGCATTTAAAATTGGACCTATCGGAAGGTTTAAAATTATTTAGGCAACACTGTCATGTATGGCCTCCTGGAATTTAAACTGAAATAGTGTTATCTACATGTGTGCCAATTTTGGAATAGCTCCTCCCATGCATACCTTCCAAGATATCCAACATGGAGCTCAAATTTCTAGTGCTTTTTTCAGCAGTTGGTAGCACTGACATCATTTACAAATATGAACGTGAGATATTCCGATATACATCTTTACTCGTACTAAATTTGGTTTCGATTTCTGCAGCCGTTTAGGAGTTGATATGGGGGGACACACACACAGCCAGACAGACAGAAGGACAGACAGACAGACACACATTTTACCGGAACGACCTCATAAGTCTACTTTTTCTTCATTTTTGCAAAATGTGAAAAGTAGGCTAAAAATTGGTGTATGGACAAAACAATTGGACGCTACATGCTTAGACGACTGTCTGGACGAAAATTACTGATTGTACTACAAGCAAGGGGGCCTGGGGTGTAAGCCCCAGATTAGGTTTGTTTTCGTATGTAAAAAATTATTCCGCGTTCACGACTTCAATGAAGGAAAGAGTAACCGTGTGCATATCTTGTACTAATTTGTATTCTTTTGTTTTTAGCCTACTTTTCACATTTTGCATAAATGAGGAAAATGTAGACTTATGAGATCGGGCAAATGTGTGTGTGTCTGTCTGTCTGTCCTTCTGTCTGTCTCTCTGTCTGTCTGGCTGTGTGTGTGTGTCCCCCTATCAACTCCTAAACGGCTGCAGCAATCGAAACAAAGTTTGGTAGAAGTAAAGATCTATACCTGAATATTTCACGGCCATATTTGAAAATGATGTCAGTGCTACCAACTGCTGAAAAATCGCAATTCAAATTTGAGCTCCGTGCTGGATATCTTGGAAGGTATGAATGGAAGCTATTTCAAAATTGGCACACGTATAGATAATAATATTGCAGTTTAATTTCCAGGAGGCCATACATGGCAGTGTTGCCAAAATGATTATAAGCCTGCTGATAGGTCCAAAATTTAAAGGCATATAACTTCTACACTATCAATTGGATTTCAACCAAATTTCGTATGTGCTATGTGTACATAATCAGATATGACTGAGCGTATTCTTAAGACCCACCAGGGCTGCCAACTGTTAATAAATGCTCTCATCTTTTTATCCAAATACCCATATATCAGAAAGTATGCAAGCCGACAGCTTTAAACTATGCACACGTATAGTACCTGACATTCTATATTAATTTGGAGTAACTTATATACGTCAGGGCTACCAACATGATTCTAAGCCTGCTGAGAGGTCCAACTTTAAATACATATAACTTCTATACTATCGTTTGGATTCAACCAAATTTCGTGTGTGCTATGTGTACCATAACAGATATGACTGTGTCGATTCTTAAGAGTAACCATGGCTGCCAACTGTTAATAAATACTGTCTCTATTTTTGTTACCCTAATATCAATATATCAGAAAGTATGCAAGCCAATAGCTCTAAACTTTGTTCACGTATAGTACCTGGCATTCTACATTAGTATGGAGTAACTAATATAGGCCTACGCCAGTGCTGCCAACTTGATTATAAGCCTGCTGATAGGTCCAATTTTAAAATGCATGTAACTTTTATACTAACTAATGGATTTCATTCAAAATTGACACAACAATAGATCATATTATCTCAGATTATTTCTGACCAATACATGTATGTCATTGTTGCCAACATGGTTTTACGCGCGCTGTTAGATCCAATGTTTAACTGCATGTAACGTCCATGCTATCCATTGGACTTCAACCAAATTTTGTAGTCTGTACCTTAAGAGATGGAACTAAGAATATATTCAGTCACCAGGGCTGCCAACTGTGGTTCTCTACTATGCTAAATTATGCCAGGTATACAGTATTTTGAACTAATTAGAAATTTCGATATTACCAACTTAATTTCGTCATTATTCTAGATAGCCTAGGTCCATATAGATTAATTATTGGCGTGAATCTTAATTTTTAAGAAAAGTAGGCTCTTTAGTTCGTCACGGAACTTCTTGTTTATCATTAAAGTCTCATTGTTGGATTGCCGTCGTCTTTGCTAACAATACAAAACATTTGGTGCGAAACCGGGGCCTTTCGACACCAAATGCTGTGTATACCTAAGACATTAATACAGTCGACAATCCAACAATGTGACTTTAATGATAAAAACAAAAGAATTCAAATTAGCACAAGATGTGCTCACGGTTTCAATTTTAATTCAATTTACCAACAGAGTGATTAAACAAAAGTTACGGCCTGAAATATCTAACTCACATGTAAATGATCCCGGAGCTCCGAGTAGAAACTTCCACTATCTCACACACTTGATGGTGTAGCGCATAGCATACACATTCAATAACCCGGGCTCGCTTATCTTCCCGATTGAGTAACGAACCATATCAGAGCTATCCTGTATTTCCGCATGGCAGATCTGTTTGCCGTTGTGAATAGAATCTCTGATCAGCAATACTTCATCCGTAGATATAACTTTTAAAATCGGATCTGGCTGTGGCACGTGTGCATATTGCCAAAATTAATAACACAGTAATATAACGCATTCCTACTTCTCTAAAAAGACACATAAATTGCAGTGCAGGAGAATTCCACGGAGCTTGTGAAGGTGTTGAGGAGTATACCAAATATGTCACTTTATCCTTCGTTGTTTCATTTAGGAACTTGGCCATCGTGCTGATTTTTGCCCTGTGTTCTTGAATGTGAGCAGAAGTTGCCCGATAGTGTGTGTCAATTGACGCAACGATTGGGAAGAAGACCGTGGCCTGACGTTAGGTTGTTGTTGTTACTCTAGGGGCTTTGCGACATCGTGGTCATGTAGTCCCGTGTACTTGGGTGTGTGTGTGCGGAACTTGTATGATAACTTGTGTTATTGTGGTGGCTGTATTAGTGTGTGTATTTGTAATCAGATGCGGATTGGAAACGGTGGCCGTGGCCAAACGTCGGGAACCACCCTGGTATTAGCCAGGGTAGAAGTTGGAAACCACGGAAAACCACTTCCAAGATAACTCAAATGGGAATCGAACCCACCTCTTCTCAGTTTTACCATACGAGGCCGAGTGTTCCCCGTTCCAGCCATCATACCAGAATTTAATTTATTGGCAGAGTCGGGAATCGAACCTGGACCTCCGGGGTGACAGCCAAGTATGCTAGCCACTACACCACAACGTAGTCACCTTGCGTTAGGAACCATCACGGAATTTACCTGCTGTAAAAGTTGGAAACTACGGAAAACCACTTATAGGATGCCTAGGAGGAAAATCGATCCCACCTCCAATCAGTTTGCCATTACTACTGACTCTCCAAATCTGCCTATCTTGATGGTTTCATCTGCATACGATCATGGCCGGCTCTACGGAAGGCCGCGGCGTTCGACCTTGCAACGCTGCACTTCTCTGAACTGGGATGGCCAAAGCAGCCGGCCAGCTGTTGATGCGTGTGCTTCGCCACGAAAACAAATTGAAATAACGAAATAATATTTGTTCTTTTCAACATTAAAGTGAAAGGATTGTCAAGAGTGAGTAGGGCTTACTTGGAGTAACAAAACCAATTTGCTTTCAATATTTATTTGACATTTACAAAATATACAACAGGTTGGCCTCTAACAAAGAATAGCAAGTTTTCTGTGAATACTATGGCAAGTTACCCGTTCATTCCTCAACTTCCTGTAATTATTTAACAAAATGTTACTCATTGTTAAGACAATACTTGTGACTAATGTCATAACATTACATCCACAGGTACACGTTTTCTCGGCAGTTTCTGACAATTCAATATCTGATAAAATACCGAGTAGACTAAGATTTTGAATTACTTGGCGCTGATTGTTACATTTACATTTTAAAAATTGTTCCTCAAACTTATCAGTAATTAGTGCCTGCGTAATTCCAACAACATGTTTACACACTGATCAAATAAAATCTGCAGGAACTGAAAGTCCGCCCCTATTTATTTGATTGAAGTAGCTGCCATTTATCTTTTCTTTATTTCTAAGCAAAGCCAAACATTCTTCACATTTTATTCTTGAACATTGCTTGAACGATATGTAACCACAGGCATATATAAAACCCGACTCATCGAATTGTATGTTTTCAGTGTACTTGTCTTCTAAAATACTGTAAAAGGTATCGTCAACAGTAGCTGACGAAAGGCCGCTTGTTGAAATTTCTCCTGAATTTGTGTCGGAAGAGGACATTATCATTTCTTTCGAAAAAGTAACTGCTCCATACCTGGCTGAATGAAGGCCAAGTACGCTTTTCAACCTTATTTTCAATTCGGCCTCCATTACCTGAGTAACTGATATATAATATTTGCCGCCTGTTAGTTGGCGGTACTGCCCAAACCTGGATTCTAATTGGTCACTCTGAAATTTGCCAGTTAACACATAAGAGGGATTAACATTCTGTAGAGCATAAATGATGATCTCACGTAATACATAGGTTGTTACATACAAAGCGTTGTAAGTTTCATTGGTTAAACAACTCTTTTTTGAGGAATCATTTTCATCGTTCTTTTTCCACGTGGACAGCCATTGGAGGAATGCCTTTAGGAAAGCCAACCTTTTGTCTTCGGGATTTTTGAAAGGCATTTGAAGACTATTACGTTTAACAACATGGGTGAGAGGCCGCTTAATATTAACAATGGACCACCACATTAGGATTACTCTCAGAAAATAAAGCAGTACCTTTATAACAATACTTGTTTAGAGCAGAAGCTGTAGATCCGTGAAACACGTTTGTAACCAAAGAAACCCTTTGGCGTTCAAGTGAATTTGGATAAACACTTTTAAATGTTAACTTTGATGCAGACTTAATCGGTAAATCGGATTCCTTTTTGTAGATCGCTCTTATGTCACTAAATGATGCTTGAGTTACCTCTTTAAATCAGGGTTACAGTCATCTGAACTTAAAACATTTGAAAATGAGTCTAAATCTTCCCATACAGGAATAATAAATGACTTATCAATGCCATTTTAATTCAGCCAATTATTTCGTATACCGGTATTTTTAAAACATGGACACTGTCATAAAAAACAAAGGTTTTTAGGGGGTTTCTATCAATATGGAACCAGTAATTACTATCAGAATGTTTGGTTAGTTCTTTGAACAAAGCACGATTCACACCATTATTATCAGCTATGATAGACAGAATATTTAGGCCACAATCCTGTATTTGCCTGATAACACCTTTTGCAATATCAGCTAGTTGCAAACCCGTTAATTGTTTCACTGGAACTAATTTAACAACCTCTTTCAAATTTCCAAAAGCAGACCTAACTAGAAAGGCCAGAACTGTCTTAGCTAAATCGACAGATTCATTTATAGCAACACCAAATAATTGCCCATTTTTTAAATCTAAAGTTTGTTTGACATGTATTTCATCAATCTGCAAATTTACAACCCTTTCTAAATTTGATAAATCTTTCACAATGTGACTTAGAAAGTTACTGTTCTCTTCATCAGCTTTCGGGGATATGGCGAAGGAAGTTGTTAACTTTTGTAAAACTCGGGGATGAGGTAGGGATAAAATATGGTTAAATCTAATTGCGTTATAACACTTTGTAGACTGCATATAACTGAGGAATGCATTTAGAGTTGTAGTGACGTTATATCTAGGTTTCTTTAAAAAAAAAAGTAAGTGTAAACTGATCTTGCAGAAACATTAATTTTTAACAGAATCTCTGAAGTTTCGTTTCCCTGGTTTTCATGGTCAGTTTTTAGGTTATCTATTAAACTATTAATCTGGACGACTAGTGAAATTACAGAACTTCCAGGTAAGAAAAAGTCGTGGCAAAATTCTATTGCTTGGAACAACTGACTCCACTTACTTAATAATGAATTTCGAAATATTACAGAGCCAGAATGAAGAACAACAGCGTTAGGATTTACGCCTCCATTGATATGAATTTCGACCGTAAAATCATTGTTTACCCTTATACTTGACCTTATTTTAGGTACCGTATGCTTGACACATCTAATTTATACAAAATGCAATAGTTTTCACTAGTACTTACAGACCAGTCTGTTTTATGCTCCACCAATTTATTTTGTATATCACAAACAAAGGACTCGAAAGTCGTAATTTTGTTGGCTTCCTCGGCAAGGGTCTTCTCACATTCTTCTGCAGACTTTCTCCGTTCTTTTTCTTCTTCTCTTCTTTCTTCTGGAGATTTCCTTATCTCGGAGGAGCACTTACTCAAATACGATGGTAAGTTTGGGAATACCTTTGGAACCGCACGTGGTAACAATACAGGCTTCTTCCGTGTGAATTCCTTATTATTCCCATCACCATCCTTGTATTTTTCAACATAACTTACGTCTTCAGGAAGAAAGTGTTTAAAACATACGAAGGAATATTTCGTAGGTACCCAATTGGCTCTAGGAATAGCACGTTCCCATACGGCTTTCGATTGTGGATTTTTAGGAAACCCAAACATTGTCACAAATCCTTCAGTTTTTATCGATGAACGATAATTAGACTTACAATTCGGCACAACACAAGTCTTTGGCATTGCAGCTAGCCACTATACAGTAATAATCATTTGTATAATTTAATTTACAGTGAGTATTTTGAAGAAAACACGAGCGCGTGACACATTTTCCATGTAACTCAGTGGGCTAGGCAGAGCAGACTGGCCATTCAGGGCGATGTTGCCAATTTTCGCTCGCCGCGGCCTTCCGTAGAGCCGGCCATGATACAATCCACACATACAACTAGATAAACGTACACGGCAAACGAAGTGGGCTTAGTCTGAGTAAAGAAGCCTCACTGGCGGTAATGCAAAACATTTAACAGGTGATAGATGGGACAATATAAGGATTCTGGTAAACAAATGTCTTTGGTGGAGGTGTTTAAACACTAACCCCCCAGTCGGAACGCCACTGGAGCTGATGACCACAAAGAGTAAAAGTAAAACAACTGCAACAGTGGGAGTGTTAGTGCGGAAGAAACAACTGCCGAACAATGAAACAAGACACTTTGTTACTGTTCTATAGTGCAGCCCGCTGACCAATCTCGTATTGATCTTTACACTTAGTTCTCTCTGAAATGTTCACTGCGCAAAATAATTTGGTTGCTTTCGTTGTTTAATTTCACGCATCGACACCTATAACTAGCGTTTGTATATTCATACTGTACTTAGTTCTCGAAATTTTTAGGTCCTAAGGCAGCATATACCATCACGTAACTGTGCCGCTTCGGTGGCGTAGTTAGTAGCATGCTGAACTGCTGTGCCCAAGATAGCGGGTTCAAACCCGGCCGAAGTTAAAAATCCTTCAGTATGCCTTCCTTCGAAGGGGAAGTAAGGCCGGCGGTCCTATGTCATAGATTTATGGCACATAAAAGATGCTTCCACAGACTAAACTTGTGTGAAACTAAATTTCTAGGTTAGATTTCGATGGAACGCTCCAATCAAAGATCCAAAGTTGACCACTAGGTATTAGTGACATCTGGTAGCGAAAGTTGGAACTACTTGAAATTGAACGAAACTTGTAGCTCACCCTATGGGTGTCCGCTTGAAGCACCTACGGCCTCTGGCGAGCGGAACATGTCCTTGACTACTCCCGGCAATAAAAGACATACGATAAATAGGTAAATAAATACTGTGCGCTACTTAGGTACTCTCAGTTCCACGCGCTAATATCGTGTTATACAAAGATTAGAAATATATTGTATCACTGTGCAGTATACAGCCATTGAAGATACGTGAAAAGTACACCCACAAATCCTCACCCCTTAAAGGGCAAAAGAACTAAAATGATAATGAATATCATGGTTTATTACCACAGTGATCAGTAGGGTTCGGAAGTTTAAAACCTAAAGATACAAAATATGCAAGCAAATATGCAAGCAAATATGACCTAAAAACTAGCTAAATATGGCCTAAAAACTATAAAATATGACCTAAAAAAACTATAAAATATGACATGAAATTTTGGGATAGGTTATTACTAACATACCGTAAATGCTAAATCACGTCCGTAGAGGAGCGCCTTCTTGGAATCAGGTCTTCTAAACCTGCTATCTGCCTGTTCCGGAAAAAGAAAGAAAAATATAGGCCTATCCACTACACTATTCAGAAATCCTGTGTTTGAAACTCGACGCAGATACCACGTACCTTGTTAACGACGCCTCAATTTAAACAACAATGCTGAAATTATAACCAAATATGACCTTATATCACTAAAATATGATCAAATATGACCAAAACAATAAAAATGGCCGAAATATGCATTTAAAGGCAACATCAAATTGCTTTAAAAGTGGTTAGAGACCCGTCATTCAAACATATTTTTCAGATTTCGGGTAAAATGAGCTCGGGAAAAAAATATGAGTTTTCCCTAACATCCGAACCTTAGTGATCAGGAACGGAATGCACTATTACCCCATCGCTCGCGAAACTGGCTCGATAATAATATTCCTTCCACAACACTCACCTGGTACCACCACTTATTATTTGTTTACTACTATGAAAATGAAAATCCACAGCCTGCTTCCAGTTGACCGATGAAATGGAATGAATGAAGCCCCCATCTAGCAGCGAGGATATGAACTGTGATGGCTGCCGAAGCCTGTAGCACTCCCCTGGGGTAATGATTAAATGAATGTCAGATGAAATGAAATGATAGTGGAGAGTGTTGCTAGAATGAAATTGTGACAGGAAAAACCAGAGTACCCGGAGAAAAACATGTCTGCCTCCGCTTTGTCCAGCACAAATCTGACATGGAGTGACCGTGATTTGAACCACGGACCCAGCGGTGAGAGGCCGGCGAGACACCGCCTAAGCCACGGAGACGTACTCTTGTTTACTACTATAACTGTTGATAATATAATAATAATAATAATAATAATAATAATAATAATGATTTCTTCGATTTTTGGCCTGCTGTAGACCGTGGCAAAATTGTATTTGCTAGCTCGTTCTATAATTTCCAAGTATATAAATATAATTTCGCTGTGGTTTCTCCTCCTTTTCTCGATTATAATTAATATTATTATTATTATTATTATTATTTTGTTGTTGTTGTTGTTGTCTATTTTACTTTCCTTTGGTCAGTTAACCGAAATAATGGACAACCCTTGATTGGAATGGAGTAGTACCTCACTTCCATTGGGCTTGTAGATTGTCTGATATGCTGCTACCAATGTAGCGAAGTGTGTTATTCATTTGAGATATTAGTACCGGCGGTCAATGGCCTGCATTAGTGCAGTGCCCCCCTCCCCGACCTTTTTGCCCGTCAATCTATAAGGGCTAAGATATGCATGTACCTAATACAGGGCGCCAGGAAATGTTCTCCGCAGTGGCTACGTGCAGCAGCGAGAGGTTACGTCATCAGTTTAGTTGGCAGCGCAGTGTCCTTGATAGGGTGAAGACCACATGTGCGGGCTGTGGGCTGTCGAATTCGTCAGTGTGTATGGCAATAAGCGATCATATGTATCATCAGCACTTCTAGCATCAGCTATGAATGGCTGTGGTGAGTATAAAGTTTACTGTTTGTTTGTTATGATACAAGCGACAGCCGTGCTGCCAACGTAACTGGTGACGTAATCTCTCGCAGCAGCTTGTAGGCACTGTGGAGAACATTCCCGGATGCACTGTAGTAGCGGAGTCTTGCTCAGCAGCAATTTGATCTTAAACAAGGTAGTAATTTATTGGTAGGTTATCTGTTCGAGATGCATCTTTTATGAAACTATTTATTTTATTTGCTTATTATTCATATATTATACTATCAACCCGTCCTGGCATAGCCTGGTATCTTTAACGGTTTACCTAGCGTAAACTTAAAAGGTGCATGGACGGCAGGCCCCAGACGCAATTCAGAAAAGCCGAGGTGAACCTCGAAACTCCAAACACATATACCCATCTCTGAATTCTTAATTCGACATGACTCGATAGTTTGATGCTGGCCGAAGATGCGGTGATAGGTTCGCTCGCAAGCTCGTAAACTCGCTCCGAAGGTAGTAGTTTACATTTTCACTGTATGGAGATTGTTGGAAGAAATGATAACATACAAACACTTATAGTGGACGATGTATTAAAGTTAGGGATATGCCGTACAGGAAGTTTTTGTAGAACTTTTCATCCTGAACAATTCTTACATTCATAGTTTATACATATTTTAAGCTTAAAAAGTGCTCGGACGGCAGTGTTTTCATCGAATTGATTCTCTGAAATCGTTACTACTCGGCTTACTTTGGTCATGAATGAATGTTTTTCTACCGAAACCTTCCTGAAAATCCTTTACCGAATGGTGAAAACCGCACCAAAATCCATCCAGTGGTTCTCGGGATTACCCATTACATCCAAGAGTCGGGGACTTTGTTTTTTGTTTACTATGTACAGATACATTGTACCCCTGGTCAGTCATTGGGCAAATTCAAGTTGTCCGACCGCAGAGTTATGCAACACTGAAAGAATGGCTTCAAAACTTTACATGATATAGGTACCCAATAATTCCCTTATTGTGTGCTGTACATCGCCACACTGAAGAAATCACTTTGCTCTTTTTCACACCCATTGCTCTTGCTGAAGCTCTTTAGTGTAGCAAAGGAAGAGAGTTATGATAACCCAACGATAACGTTAATGAGAATATTTTATACGTATTTGAATACATTTCGTATCATCAAATGCTTGCATAAGGATGACTGTGATAATGCAAGTAAAAGTATCAACACAAAGAAGAGAATCACTAATACAGTGCCAGTCGGTTTCATCTCATTTGTTTGTTTTATCGTATTAACCCAAACGACCCATTGTCAGGGTTGTGATTTGAATGAAATTAATCCTCTGCTATGACATGGGATTTTGTCAAACGCGTGATCCTTCGATAAACTACACCATATTTGCTGCAATTGACAATAGACTATGCTTTCATAAACAACAAGCAAGCTTTCATGGTATATACAAGTGATTCAAAATAGTCGCTTTAAATGGTGATATAGATCAGAAACACAGGTATCGCCATACAATGTACTGTATGAACATCCAGTCGGTTACTAGTGGTAATATGTTTTTCACAACGGCTTTACGAATCGTTGGGGTGCATTTTGTGTTAAGCTGTTATTGTTATCTGACGATTCGTCAGTATAGTTTCATGTACTGTATGCTCGTTTGTGATGCTATTTATCTTGTTAATTAATTTGGGGGCTTGGAACATTGGCGTAGGAGGCCTGTGACTTGAAATAAGGTACCATCCTGACATTTTCCTGAAGGGAATGTAGAATACTTGGACAGAATCTCACTCAGAGATTCCACTCATGCCTGATCAAAGAATGCATTGAAACCAAAATAATATGCGAAATGTTTGTAGATAAAGGAGATATAAACAGAATAGAAGGAAGTGAAAATGAATATGAAACATTAATAAAATTACTAAATCTGGAATGAAGGAAATTAGCGACATTTTTTAATGTTATCACAGGAATATGGGATAGGAAAGTTACATATGAGAAACACAACAAAAATGCATGTTATAATGTTAGGTTCATTTCTAATAAATTACATAGACTCCTCCGGAATACATATTTTATTATTCGTTGTGGAAAGGTTCACTATCCATACGATACACGCCATTGCTTTTTGACACTGCAACTGAATGATACCAAAGAATATGTGAGAGATACTGCACCTCCCACCACTACCAATTCGTGTGCTTGCTGCATTCACAACATTCTCCTAACTTGAGTTGTGCAAACAACTCAACAAATCAATAAAATAACATAAATTTATTTTCTCAAAATAAATGAACACTAAAATAATTATATCAGTCAAAGATGTTACAAACTCCAGGTTGACTGCACGAAATACCGCACACGTGAACATATATAGCCAGGCTTTCTCTCCACCGTTCAAAATCAGAGGTCCGGCAAAGTCTACCCCTGTTATTTCAAAAATTGTGGCTTCTCTCACTCTGTCTATGGGGAGATGAGTTTGTTCCACTTCAAGATGTTTTCCATGGTACTTTCTGCAGACAACACATGTTTTGATTGTACCCTCACCGTTCTCTTTCCTCCAAGGATCCAATATTTCTGTCTGAGCCCGCTGAACAGAATCTGTATTCCAGCATGACTTAATTCTTTGTGCTTCTCCCTAATGAGAGTGTGAACTGTTCAATGCTTCGCAGGAAGGATAGCAGGACAACGAAAAGTATAATAATCTTTGCGCGATATAATTTTTTTTTTGTCTCATCACTCCGTCATTATCCATGAAAACACATAGCGAGTTGACTATTTCATCATTTTCACCAACAAAACACTCCTTTTATAAGAACTTCATCACGACCTTTTCTGCTTCTGTAGTTTCTTCAGTGGTTAGTTCGGCAGTTCTTCTCTTTTTTTTCTGTCGACAATTATACAGAAACCTCATGATCCATCCCATCATACGAACTGTTCTACGGAAACCTGAGAAATTATCAGGTGCCATTCTTGGGTATAGGACTCGTCTTCTAACACTGTCATTGTGTTGACTTTCATTTATCTTTCTTTGAAGACTTCATCATCGTTTGTTGCAATTTATGGGCTAGGCCATTGTGTAGTGGATTGTTTTAGCCATTTTGGTCCTTCCCACCATCTCTGATGAAGTAGCTGTTGTGTGCTGCATCCCCTTGATGCCAGGTCAGTCAGATTCATGGTTCGAGGAACCTGCCGCCACTGTTCTGATTTGGACAGTCTCCGAATTTCTTGTACTCTGTTCCACACGAAGGTCCCCCAAGGTTCGTCTAACTTGATCCAGGACAACACTGTCGACAAGTCACTCCAATAATAAGTAACAATTTCTTTTGCAGTTATTGTTGGTAGTACTGACGTCACTAGTCGAACCCATATTGTAGCTGATAATAATTCCAGACGTGGTGTGGTGATTCTTTTCTTGGGTGCCACTCTTGTCTTGGCTTAAACAAATCGTAGGTCTATATTGCCAATCCCCCGTACTGTATTCGCAAGAATACAACTGCATCATACGCAGTTGACTGGTGTCGCAGAACACATGAAGAGATATATCTTCACCAGACTGGAAACTACCGATCAAACATCTAGGAATCTTAATCTCAGACAGTTGCGGTAGTTCTTCCAACCATTTCATGAATCTTCTCTTTGTTGTTTCTTCTACTTTGGTGTCCCAACCCAACTCAGTGGCCCATAGCTTTTGCAAGATTAATTTTGGACAGAAAAATACCGAGCATGAGAAGCCTATAGGGTCAAACACCTTATGTGCAGCTACTAGTATAGCTCTTTTTGTAATTACATCATATTTGAAATCCTTAACATGTGTTAGATTCAGTTCAATGGTATCTTCTCCTTTATTCCAAATGAGCCCTAGCACATGAGAAAGATTTTCAGCTGTACCAGCTGAGAATACTCCCACCTTCGCAGATTGAAAGATGCCTTATCCATTATTATGCATTGCCTCTCGCATGAATGAAAGAAGGTCACTTCTGTTGTTAACACAAATAGTGCAGTTATCCACATAGAAAAGTTCTTACAATCGTTCCAGTGTTGAAGTTCAGTAGGAACTGTTATCGACTGTCTGTCTCTTCAACTCGTTCAAGTGGAGTCTGACGGTTGCTGACAATAGGAACGGAGAACATGCAAGGCCAAAGACAACTCGATTGTGATGAAACACTTCTATCTTCCCTGTACTTTCCTCCTCCCACCAAAGGAATCTCAGAAAATCACGGTCTTTAGGGTGAACACTTATTTGAATAAATGCCTTTTCTACATCTGCAGTTACACCAATTTCACTTTCCCGGAACTTCAAGAGTGGACTAGCGATCAACTCTATAAGGTTAGGCTCTTTTTCAATACAGTCGTTTAAGGATGGAGCGTTTCTCTGCTCCGCTGAGTCATCAAAAACATGCCTGATCTTGGTGGTGCTTTTTTCTTTGAAGACAGGTCGGTGAGGTAGATAGTGTCCACCATTTTCCAGTTCTTCTTCAGGTACCCTCTTGATGATTCCTTGCTCCAGCCATCTTCGTAAGATGTTATCGAACTCCTGATAATGTTTTTCTGCTTGTTGTTTCTTTGTAGTGATCTCTAATATGTGCTGAGCAATTTCTCTGTTGTCAGAGATAAGTGGATGTTGTTCACTCCAAGGCAGACACACTTCATATCTGTTATCTTCTTTCAGCCCTGCAATCTCAAGGAAGTTATTTCTAACACGATCATTCCTCTCGACGGTCGTTTCTTTCTCATCAGGGTTGCATAGAGCAATAGATCAGTATAAGAATGGTAAGGCTGCCGGCTTAGATGAAATATGTTTCGAGCAAGTAAAGCAATTTGAACCTGTTGCTGAACAATGGTTATTAGAATTGTACAATAACTGCATAAGCACCTGCAAGTTACCATGTGTATGGAGGAAAGCTACAGTAATTGCAATTCTCAAACCAGGAAAAGATCCAAACGATCCGAAAAATTACCGACATATCTCACTGTCGTGTCATCTATACAAGATCCTAGAACGGATGTTCCTTGAAAAACTTACAGCGATCATTGAACCTCTCTTCATTCCAGAGCAAGCCGGATTTCATAAAAGGAAATGTACCTCACGGTTCCTCTATCTGACACAATATATTGAAGATGGGTTTGAAAATCATAAAATCACAGGGGTGGCTTTTGTCGATTTATCTGCTGCATATGATACAGTTAATCATCGTATTCTGTTACGCAAATTATATAACATGGCAAAGGACTACAAGATGACTCAAGTCATTAGCAATCTTCTTCAAAATCGTAGGTTCTTTGTCGAATTTCAAGATCAGAATAGTCGATGGAGGAAACAAAAGAATGGCTTGCCACAAGGCAGTGTTCTTGCCCCAATGCTCTTCAATATTTATACGAATGACCAACCTCTTCCAGTTGATACCAAAAGCTTCATATACGCGGATGATCGAGCTATTGCTGCTCAAGCAAACAGCTTTGAGACTATAGAAAGTAAGCTATCAGAGGCTCTTTCTGAACTATCCTACTACTACAGAGGAAACCAATTGAAGCCTAATCCATCTAAAACTCAGGAATGTGCCTTCCATCTTAAGAACAGACAGGCGTCAAGGAAATTACAGGTAGAATGGGAAGACACTCAACTAGATCACTGCTCAGCACCTAAATATTTAGGTGTAACATAGGATCGTGCTCTCACCTATATACAGCATTGCATAAACGTCAAGGGAACGTGTCATCCAGAAACAACATCCTTCGCAAATTGTCTGGAACCAATTGGGGTACACAGCCAAAGACGATGCGAACTACAGCCCTGGCTCTGTGTTAGCCTACTCCGCTGCAGAGTACGCTTGTCCTGTTTGGTACAGTTCCAGTCATGCTAAACAAGTTGACACTTCTCTTAATGAAACATGCCGACTTATCACTGGCTGTTTGAGACCAACACCACGAGATAGAATCTACTGTTTGGCTGGAATCGCCCCACCATATATTAGAAGAGAAGTTGCAGCCAGGACTGAGAAAACCAAGCAATTGCCTCATGCACACACCCATTATACGGATATGAACCTGCCCATCGACGACTGAGGTCTAGGAGGAGTTTCCTGAGTACAACAGAAGATCTACATGAATCTGCTAAGTCCACAAGGTTAAGATTATGGAGATCTATAAATACTCAACTTGATGGCTGGATGCTACCAATTGAACATCTCCCTCCAGGACATGAGGAACACTGGTCTACGTGGAAGTCATTGAACAGGCTTCGCACTGGTGTTGGTAGATCAAGAACCAATATGTTAAAGTGGGGTTTTCCTGGCACATCCAGGCTATGTGATTGTGGTGAAGTCCAAACCACAGTCCACTTCTTGAACTGCATTAAGTGTCCTTTAAGTTGCACAATGGAGGATTTGATGGCTGCGACACCTAATGGCCGTGACTTGGCAAATTTTTGGACAGAAACGATTTGATATGTGCATTGCTAAGTACCATATTTTAAATGTAAAATGTATACTTCTGGTACGAATAAATAAATAAAATCAGGGTCAGTAATTCCAAGAATTTCTAAGTCCCAGAGATCAGAAATTCTTGTTTGTTGGGAAAACAATGATGACATTAACAATGATGCCGAATCCTTTTGGGCCTTGTTACCTATGATTTTTCCCATTAGTGTCCACCTTAAGGAAGTCTCCGCCAAAACTAGGCCACATTTTAATTGTTTCCTCCCAGTGAGCAGTTCACCCATCTTATCTGCCCCAATCAGAATCTGCACCCCCATATAGGAAAGCTGACTTTATGTCAAATGTCTTGATCACATATTTTATTATAGCTGCTATGCCGAGTAGAACTCTGAGGGACTGAATTCTCACAACTTATGAATATATGTCACTAAAGTCTAGAGAATTCTTTTTTTGCTGACATGCCTTAGCTACAACTCTAGCACGATATCTTCCATCTTCTTTTAGTTTAAATACCCATCGGCTAGTTATTATGTTGTTGCCTTTGCATATTTTTCTGTAATCAGTGTCCATGTATATTTGTTAAGACATTCTTTCTCTTCTTGTATATCATTTTCTCACTCTTTCTTTTTAGCGCTTTCCATGCAGTCTTCATGTTAGTAGAGCTTCACTTTCCTCATCTTCCGACCCCATATGATAATCCTTGTGCCAGTCAGGCATTTTTTCTCTCTTCTTGGTCTTCCTTGTTCTTCATCCACTCATTAATTTTCTTGACGTACATTTTCTCTTTGAGTTTGTTCATTTTCTTGGTGTGGTTGTTGATCCTCTTGTTCTTCTTCCCCATCATCTTCTTCTTCCTCTTCACTACTAGAATCTTCACTTTCTTCTGATTCGTTGTCTTCTTGTTCTTGTTTATTTATTTCATCTTCTTTTTCATCCTCATCAAAATCTTCCACAGTGACAACTGATGCTGGGGCTGTTCTCTTCTCAGGCTCATAGACTGGTATTATGTCATGGGAAGTGTAGATTTTCTTGGTTGTTTTGTTGAATATCTTGTGAGCATTTGTTGTGTATCCCACAAATATTCCTTTGTTGCTTCTACTGTTGAGTTTCTTGTTCTTTCGAACTACTTTTGAGTACACTTCTTGCCCGAAGATGAACATTCTTGACAGGACTGGTTTCTTGACCTACCATAGCTCTGCTGGTGTCTTCTCATAGGTGGAGGATGGACTCCTGTTGAGGAGATATGCTGCTGATTGGACGGCATACCCCCACATGCAATTTTCTAGTTGGGCTTCAAGTAGCATAGCTCTGAGTTTATTAAGCAGGGTCCGTTCGCTCCGCTTTCCCGTTCAGTTCTGGAGTATGAGGAACTGTATTATACAGCACTCTTCCATTTTTCTTGCACCATTGTTTGAAGAAATCACTCTTTTACTCGCCACCATTGTCAATCCTCAGCTTGTGCACTTTCATGTTGAATTTAGCTTGAGCTGTAGTGATGTATTCCTGCAGATATTCTTCAGATTCATCCTTTGTCTCTAGAAGGTACACTTCCAGAAAATGAGTGTAGTCATCTAGCACTGTCATAAAATAACTTTTGCCATTTTATGTTGGTGGATCAAGCTTGCCACATACATCGCTATTTATTACCTCCAATGGGCGTGTAGGTCTAGCTCTCACAGTATTGAAAGGAACTCTTACTTGTTTAGCTTCTGTGCACACATCACACTTGATTTCTTCACATTTTGACAGGCTGCTTGGTAGTCCTTGGCTGAGTTCTGGCAGTTTCTCCAGATATCTTGTACGGATATGGCCCATCTTCCGATGCCACATCATGGCGGTATTTGTTCCTTCTTTCTTTGTCACGTGAGCTTCCAAGTTGTTTTTCATGTCTCTCACGAACAGACCTATTTCATTTGTACTGCCTGTCATTAAGACATTTTCATTATTGTCAAATATTTTAACTTTGTTGCTTTTAAACAGAACTGTTCAACCTCCATTTGTGTCACAGTTCACTGACAGTAGATTTCTACTCAGCTCAGGCACATAGGAGACTTTCTGAAATATGATACATTTGGTTTCAATGTCTCCTTCAAGTTCAGTGACCATAGTCCCTCCTTTCTTTGCAACTATTATATTTTGAGGCTCAGTTGCTCTCCTATTGGTGAGCAGCGCATCTTGCTTGGTCATATGGCTCGTGCATCCACTATCCACAACAAACTCTTCAAGAAACTCTTCTCCAGATTTTTCTGCTGTTGTATGGCATTGTTTTTCAACCACGTATAGCTCCTTTTCTCTATTTTGAATCCTTCTTCTACGCATCTTCTCTCTGTGGCAATTCCAATCTGGATGATTGTCTAAGCCACAATATTTGCATGGTTAAAAGGTTTTACCTGCATAGCAGTCAGAGGTTTCGTGTCCACCTTTATTACAATTTTTACACTGCAGATCACTTTTTCCCTGAAACTTGCTGCTGTTGCTTCTGTTTTGCCTTCCCTGGTCTTGTCTGTTAGGAGGGCAGTTGTTAGCTTTATGTCCAATCTTGTTGCACTTGTAGCATTACACTTGACTTCGATTGTTGGATTTCTTTTCAGTCTTGAAAGCTACTTTTTAGTTATTCAGGTGTATTTGATTCTTCTTGTATGATAAATCCTGAAATGATATTTTCCAGGGTTCTCTCAGCAGCGGGTGTGGCCTCCCACACTGTATTAAAATATGTGTATTGGCCTGGCAGACTGGTAATTATTTTGGTGATTACCATCTGTTCGCTAATGGTTTTTAGACTCCTGAGTCTTGCCACTAGATGTCTTGAGATATATTTTGCATGAGGGTTTTGTTTTATTATACTTGTATCTGCAGAAAGATGACAATAGCTGATACTTCTCTTGTTCGGTGTATCTCTTGTATAAATTTTTTATTATGAGATCGAACATCAATTTTAATGTTTCGCATGTTAGCACTAGAGGTTTCAAAGAGTAATCTATTGTGTTGAGAATGTAATGTTACGGCTGTGAGTTTGTATCATCACTCGCCGCATGAGTCACAACTGCCCCAGGGCTGGGCTGTGTCCTGCCTCCTGTATTGCGCGCGCCTTATGCAACAGGGCTACTAAGACAAAGGGATAGTCCAGAATATTCGTGACTGGACCAGCGATGGAAACCTCGAGAAGCCGTGAACCCTGGATGGATCTAGAAGCATTTATTGAGTCACCGGCCTGCTATATAAGTGCGACCTGTCTAGCGGTTGTGGTTGTGTTTTACGAGCTAGTGTGAGCGATTATTCTGAGCGACAGAAGTGTGGTGACTTGCGAAACCTCTAGTGGAGCGGGGAAGTGAGACTCCTACAGAGGAACTGTGTTTTGAGCGAGTGTGCTTACTTAGTGCGAAGAGAAGTGATTGTGCTGCATTGTGAAACAGTGAGTGACAGAGCTAGTGCAGCTATTTCCATCCAGCGTACGGGGCCACCTCATTACGAGGGATTAACTGTGGTCTGTTGACAAGTGAAAGGGGAAGTATTCTCGACTTGAGGAAACTGGAGTAAGGTAATAATTGCTATTTGCTGTTGAGTAGTGTATATTTCTGGCCACAATAAAGTTAATTATTTCTTTAAAGCAGTAATTGGTGTTGTGCTTCCTACCCACCGTAATCCAGTTAACAAAAGTGCCACTAGGGGGGTGGCACGTAACAACTGGTATCAGAAGCCGGATTACGAACTCAAGCACAACACCTGACGGTCCTGGTTTCAAAACCCGAGCAGGTCATTTTCTCTAATTTTCCCGTGAGTGCATGCCCTTTACAAGACAAACAACTAAAATGGAGGAGAAATTGGCAGCATTGCTAGAAAAGTTAAATGGCATGGAAACCAAGATAGAAGACGGCCAGAAGAAGCTAGAAGACGGCCAGAAGAAGATGGAAGACGGTCAAAATAAGTTAGCGGAGGACCTGAAGAAGATGGAGGACGGCCAGAAGAAGATGAAGGACGGCCAGAAGAAGATGGAGGACGGCCAGAAGAAGTTAGCCGAGGACCTAACTGCCAAACTAGAAGACGGCCAGAAGAAGATGGAAGACGGTCAAAATAAGCTAGCGGAGGACCTGAAGAGGATAGAGGACGGCCATAAGAAGATGGAAGACGGTCAGAATAAGTTGACACAGGACCTGAAGAAATTAGAACTGGGTCTGCGTGAGGAAGTCACGGCAGTGGATAAGAAGTTTGACGCCTTACAAGTGGAAGTTGCCGAGCTGCGCCAACGCCCGCAGATGGGGGTGGAGGAGAAATTCAACGTCTTACAAAAGGAAGTTACCGAGCTGCGCCAACGCCCACTGACGGGGGTGGAGGAGAAATTCAACGCCTTGCAAGTGGAAGTTGCCGAGCTGTGCCAACGACCGCTGATGGGGGTGGAGGAGAAATTCAACGCCTTACAAGTGGAAGTTGCCGAGCTGTGCCAACGCCCGCTGATGGGGGTGGAAGAGAAATTCAACCCCTTACAAAAGGAAGTTGCCGAGCTGCGCCAACGCCCACCCACCGTTACACCGGGAATATCAGGAACGGGACATAGCAGAGTGACGCCCCCAACCTTCGACGGAAAGGTCCCGTGGAGCACCTATTTACGTCAGTTCGAGGCGGCCTGTTCCATAAATAACTGGAACAACACAGAAAAGGCTACAGCTCTCATTGTAGCGCTAAGAGGTGACGCCCTTAACGTCCTTCAGGCCATCCCGACTGGATCCCAGGACTACGCTTCCCTGATCGCCCATATGGAGTCCCGATATGGAGATAGCCATCTTCAGCAGGCCTATCGGACCCGGGCACAGAAGAACGCGGAAACCCTACAGGAGTTCGAGATGGACATCGCACGCCTCGTAAGGCTCGCCTACCCAACAGCGCCGGCCGACTTTCTGGAGCAGATAGCGACGCAGACTTTCACCGACGGGCTACGGGACTCGGACACTCAACAGGCGCTGCGTCTCGCGCGCAATAAGACCCTGGCAGATGCGCTGAGCCACGCACTTGAGTTCGAGACGGCAAAACAGGCATCCAGAATGCACGCGCGGGTGCGTCAAGTGGACGTCGACGAACCAGTAAAAACCAACGAGACCAAGCCCCTGGCCGACGAATTGATGGAGGCGCTAAGCCGTTTCTTCAAGAATCGCAGTACCACCAACAAAAACGTAGCCGGATGACATCCGGAGAGGCGGCCCGGAAGAGGACTACCGACCTGCTGGACCTGCCGTAAGAGAGGCCACCTGAGCAAGGACTGCGGTGATCGCCGCCGCCAAGGGTTTCCGTCGGGACAGTCAGTCGTAGGGAAACCGCGCGGCCCAGGAAAGCAAGTTTCAGCCAGCCTAGGGGGGAAAAGCTTGGCTTGTGGCAGTCGTCAAGCCCCGGCAGCCCAAGTTCGTGTGACGCAGTTACGGAGGGATAATAGCAGCCTGATGGTCGACGGAGTCGTCAACGGAGAGAGCTGGCCCATGCTAATCGACACGGGAGCATCGAGGACCATCGTCAGCCCCACCGTGATCCCGAAGTGGAGAGTTCAACCCACACAAAGGAACCTCCAGCTAATAACCGCGACCGGAGAGACCACACCGGTACATGGCGAAGCATCACTGGAGTTCGTCATTGGTCGACGGGCGATAAAGCATCCAGTGCTTGTGGCCGACGTATCAAATGAAGTGATGATTGGACTGGACTTCCTGGACCAGAACAACATCATCTTGGATCTGAGTACCAACACTCTGCACTTCGGAGGTGAGGAACTTGCTTTTTAACCTGCGCACGAGTCCATCACCGCACGACGAGTAAGGCTGAGAGAAGACGTCATCGTTCCTGCCAGGACGGAGGTCAGTGTCTCCGAGGAAGGGGTGCGCACCGACCCAGAGAAGACCGCTGCTGTGAGGGAGTGACCAGTTCCGAAGGACATTCCCAACTACGAAGCTTCCTGGGTCTCTGCGCTTATTACCGTCGCTTCGTGAGAGGATTCGCCGACATCGCCAAACCTTTACATCGACTGACTGAGAAGGACCAACTCTTCACGTGGACACCAGAATGCCACAGTGCCTTCGAACAACTCAAGCAGTCTCTGTGCACCGCGCCTATTCTGGCCTACCCCAGACCTGGAACAAGGTTCATCGTCGATACCGATGCCAGCGACTTTGGCATAGGGGGAATCCTGTCGCAAGTAGTGGATGGCGAGGAGAGAGTAGTGGCCTACTTCAGCAAGGCCTTGTCAAAGCCATAAAGGAACTACTGCGTCACCAGGAAGGAGCTGCTCGCCATCGTGAAGACCATTGAACACTTCCACAAGTACCTGTACGGGCAAGAATTTCTCATCAGGACCGACCATGCATCCCTGCGGTGGCTCCTGAACTTCAAGCAGCCCGAGGGTCAACTCGCACGGTGGTTAGAGAGGCTTCAACAGTACAACTTTGAGATTCAGCACAGGAAAGGCCAACTGCATTCTAACGCCGACGTCCTGTCACGAAGACCGCGCCCCGAAGACTGCACCTTCTGTGCCCGAAGGGAGGACAACACCGGGTTACAGTGCCGAAGGACTACCGTGTAACTTCAAGGGAGCTGGAGCCGCGAATCTTTCACGCGGGCACAAGCAGAAGATGATGACCTGGGACTGATAGCCGAATGGAAGGGGGCCTGTGTCCCCAGACCCGGGTGGAACATTGTGAGTGACTGCAGCCCAAAGTTTAAGTCCTACTGGGCGCAGTGGGACTCGCTGATTGTCAGGGATGGCCTCACCTGCCGCGCCTGGGAGAGCACCGACGGGAAGACATCTCGGGAACAAGTCGTCGTTCCAAAGGCTATGACGGAGGAAGTCCTGAAGGAAGTTCATGGAGGATCATCTGGTGGACACCTAGGGATAAAGAAGACTCTGGAGAAGTTGAGAGAGCGGTTCTACTGGATCGGATGCCGAACAGACGTGGAGAACCACTGCGCGAGGTGCCACGATTGCGCAGCCAGCAAGGGCCCAGGACGAGGACGACGGGGTCCACTGAAGACCTACAACGTGGGCGGCCCCATGGAGAGAGTGGCCATCGATGTTGCTGGGCCATTCCTGTTAAGCGAGGCAGGGAACCGCTACATATTAGTCGTCAGCGACTACTTTACCAAATGGCCGGAGGCGTATGCGCTCCCTAACCAAGAAGCCGCGACGATCGCAGAGACCCTGGTGAAGGAATTCGTCAGCCGGTACGGAGTACCCCTGGAGCTGCACTCCGACCAAGGGAGGAACTTCGAGTCGCAGGTGTTCCAGAACCTATGCCAGCTGCTGGGAATCCGGAAGACAAGGACAACGCCGCTACACCCTCAGTCCGACGGGATGGTGGAGCGATTCAATCGCACCATCGAGAACCATCTCCGAATAGTCGTCAGCGAGCACCAGAGGGATTGGGACAAACATCTTCCACTATTTCTCCTGGCCTACCGTGCCGCCGTGCATGAAGCCACCGGGTGCACACCAGCACGGGCCATGTTTGGGAGGGAGCTCCGTCTACCTGTCGATCTTGCCTTCGGCCGACCTGGGAGTGATCCGATCCCGGTAAGCCAGTATTGTCAAGAACTGGTCGACCAACTGGAGGACGTGCACACGTTCGCGAGGAGGAAACTGCGGATCGAAACCGACCGAATGAAGACCCGATACGACCAGCAGACGGATGCCGGCGGATTCCACGAGGACGACCTGGTCTGGCTCTTCAACCCATTACGGAAGAAAGGCCTGTCACCCAAACTGCAGAAGCCCTGGGAGGGCCCGTACCGAGTCGTGAAACGGATCAACGATGTCGTCTACAGGATCCAGCGGAGCCCGAGGGCGAAGATGAAGATCGTGCACCGAGATCACCTGGTTGCCTACGGAGGGACACAGACGGACCAATGATTGATCGGGACGATCAGCCTCTTTAGGAAGGGGGTGGTGTTACGGCTGTGAGTTTGTGTCATCACTCGCCGCATGAGTCACAACTGCCCCAGGGCTGGGCTGTGTCCTGCCTCCTGTATTGCGCGCGCCTTATGCAACAGGGCTACTAAGACAAAGGGATAGTCCAGAATATTCGTGACTGGACCAGCGATGGAAACCTCGAGAAGCCGTGAACCCTGGATGGATCTAGAAGCATTTATTGAGTCACCGGCCTGCTATATAAGTGCGACCTGTCTAGCGGTTGTGGTTGTGTTTTACGAGCTAGTGTGAGCGATTATTCTGAGCGACAGAAGTGTGGTGACTTGCGAAACCTCTAGTGGAGCGGGGAAGTGAGACTCCTACAGAGGAACTGTGTTTTGAGCGAGTGTGCTTACTTAGTGCGAAGAGAAGTGATTGTGCTGCATTGTGAAACAGTGAGTGACAGAGCTAGTGCAGCTATTTCCATCCAGCGTACGGGGCCACCTCATTACGAGGGATTAACTGTGGTCTGTTGACAAGTGAAAGGGGAAGTATTCTCGACTTGAGGAAACTGGAGTAACGTAATAATTGCTACTTGCTGTTGAGTAGTGTATATTTCTGGCCACAATAAAGTTAATTATTTCTTTAAAGCAGTAATTGGTGTTGTGCTTCCTACCCACCGTAATCCAGTTAACAAAAGTGCCACTAGGGGGGTGTCACGTAACAGTAATATCTAACGTTGGCATCTTTGGCTTCCGATTGTTCCAACTCTTTTGCCTTGTCCGTATCTGGTTTTGTAGCAGTTCCTTTCAGGAAAGGTAGGAGATACTTGGATTTGAGCAGCGTTGTTAAATCTAGCTCCCATAAAATATAGTTTTCTGCATTTTTTTAATATGGTAAAACCTTTTAGCTCACCCACGCTATCTTCTTCGGTCATCGTTTGCTGGGACGCCGGTCTTGCTATGTCTTATTTCTTGATTTTCTCGATCCTCCTCGCTCAATGAGCGTGTCTGAAATAATCTTATTCTTTTATATTTTGAGATAACTTCTATTAGATATTTTCTTATATTCGTTTGATGAATAAATAAAACAGACACAACATATCAGTTTTAACTCTTCACTTTTTAGGTAACGACTTCGCCGCATTGTAGATTTTATTTTAAAAACGAAAGAGCAGAGGGTTGCCAACTTCCATAGATAACAAAATGACTTCTTTAGCCAACCTCAACTTTGCAATCTGCAAGCGAGCTCAGTTGGAAAATTGGTTGACCAAGAATATCAAAATACAACTCTATGAAATGCACCAATACAAACGTCCAAACCGTGGCAATTTATACGAATTAGTTGTACTGTATCCGTGAAATTAGGAGATAATACCGCTCCGTTAGGGACTTCGATCTATGATGCAAAATCATTCAAGAAAATAGGCAATATTTTGTCAGAAGTTGCATTTAAATTATTTAGTAAGTTAACTTATGAATCAAAAAGTGTATAAGTGTACTTATTTGGTTAGGATATCATGGAAACTGTTCGAGCTCCATTGAAATCAAATGCTGAATTGCCCTGGAAAAAGATGCAATGAAACGAAAGTGTTACTTTCTGTTTAGACTGATCTATAAACCCAACCTAAGTTGTCGAGTAAGAATTCTATATTATTTTGTATGAACATAGGTTGTGCAAACGTGAACAAAGTACGAGGGTTGGAGAGAAAGTAGAAGCAACATATGCTAAACTATTATTATAGAATTAGTCTACATTGCCTCTAAAAGCCTCTAATGTAAGCCTCTGAAACATGCTACATTCTTTTCCAGTGAGTGGAATGCAGAGAATACCAGTAACACAGTACCTCCTTTATTGATGACCGCTATGGAGTGCCTACCGCTAGAGGTACGGCGCGACGTCTCGTCTATGGAAACGCTTCCTTGAAGTGGTTCCTGTAGTTTGGAGCCAAGATCGAAGTTACAGTAACTCATGTCCGGTGGATCCTTTAGGACCTCCAACCTCCACCGTGCCAACTATACCCTCATAGGAGCAGCATTGTGAGAACCAACTTTGGGGCTCAAACTTTCCAGAACATCATGTTCGTCCTGCAGTGCGCAGGAATCGGCCTCCTTTTCGAAGCGTATTCTCTCATTGTCTATCTATTTGCCATAGTTGACTAGGTCAGGTACAGACTAGGACAACTAGGTACCTCCAGTGTCCTCTACTGAGAACACGGACAACTCAATGATATCCAGGAATTTTCTCAGCAGTGTTCTATTCATCTTAAACATGGAAAATAAGCCCTGGTTGTGGTGAGTTCACGGTAGTGTAGGCGGCTGAACATGCATGCTCGGAACGGAGGAGATGCGGGCGAGCATTATTCAAAGGTAATAATTGCTCCAATAGCGGCTTCGGTGGCGTAGTTGGTAGCATGCTGAACTGCTGTTCCCAAGATCGCGGGTTCAAACCCGGCCGAAGTCGTCTGATTTTTAAGAGCGTTAAAATATTTCAGAATGCTTTCCTTCGGAGGGGAAGTAAATCTGGCGGTCCCATGTTATAGATTTATGGCATGTAAAAGATCCTTCCACTAACTAAACTTGTTTGAAGCTAAATTTCTAGGTTAGATATCGTTGTAACACTCTATCAAAGTTCCAACGTTCACCACTAGATGTCAGTGAGATCTGGTAGCGGAAATTGGAACTACTTGAAAATTGAACGGAACCAGTAGCTCACCCCATAGGTATCCGCTTGAAGCAGCTACAGCCTCTGGCAAGCCGAACATGTCCTCGGACACTCCCGGCACTAAAAGCCATACGCTAAATAAATAAAAACTGTTCCAATGGGAGCTATTCGGTAAATGATATCTACGTTTTGCATGTTGTTAAGCGTTTACCTCAATGGCAGTCCTACAATTAAGGAATCACCGTGAAATAATTTTACTCACTTGTCCTGTACAATGTGAGAGTGCGGTAATGACCAATTTCATCTAGGTCGAAACAATATGTTGCTGTATAGATTAAATCGACAGCCATTGCGAATTTTCATTAATTGCATATTTGCCTGCAGGAACGGTTAGTTAACATTTTTAAACAAACGTTATCACCAATCAACGTGAGATTGAATTGATTTGTTTTCAAATTACCTTTTTAGAAGCTCGTTTAGGAACAATCTATATTGCAACACATATTCCCTGTAGTTAGATCCATTTATATGCGCAGTATTCTAGTTAAACGATGAATTAATACGAAGTAATAATAATAATATCGTATGGCCTCGGGTGCCTGGTGCAAGCTTTGTTAATTGACACCCAGAGGGTAGCTTGAATGTCGAATTTCGTCGTTCCTTTGAACGCTATGAAAGTCAAGGAGGTTAGATATCTAAACTCCTTGACACTACAGCGCTTTCAAGTAGAGAATGGAGGAACTTTGTGTTGGCGGAAAATCCCGAGATTAATTTTGCCATTGAACACGGCCTACTGAATTCAAATGGGTTCTTTAACATGCCAACAACGTATGACATGAGTCGTGATTTTTGTCGCCTTTCAAAAATCACTTACCATGGTCAGGAGCGAACCTGCATTCTTGGGGTTGGTAGTCCGATACTATAACCACTCACCCACCGTGGCAAGCAATACGAAGTAATCCCAATTAATACAAGTTTTGTATCGTGCATTCTGCTATGCATCTGTAGTCAATCAGTAATTCATTACCTAAATTCAAAGCACGGAATCTTGAAAAACAGAAATTATAAATGCGCTTATGAATGATTTCTTCTCGTAGATAGTTCGAATGTCTGTTATCAGGAGATATGTATCATAACATTTCTTATAGATACGAAAATTGAGGCCAATCACGTTGTTCCTCCAGCTGAGCGATTTATCTCATAGAAATTCTCTATTAATTTCATGATATGAGCCTCTTTGAGGAGTGACACAAAGGATTTTTAAAGTGTTTCTTAATTGTGTACCCGACGTGGTTAAAAAGTCAAAAGAGTTTTTTATATATTAAAAAAGCATGCCTGTTTCCTAATAGAATGCTTTATAGATTGTGATTGTCTTTATATGGACGGCAAACATCTGAAGAAGAGCCCAATTCGAGCTCCAAACATGTGCTGTTAAATAAAAATATTTTCGCATTGTATTAACGAAGGGTTAAGCCTCCGTGGCTTAGGCGGCAGCATGCCGGCCTCTCACCGCTGGGTCCGTGGTTCAAATCCCGGTCACTCCATGTGAGATCTGTGCTGGACAAAACGGAGGCAGACAGGTTTCTCTCCGGATACTCCGGTTTTCCCTGTCAAAATTTCATTCCAGCAACACTCTCCACTATCATTTCACTTCATCTGTCATTCATTTAATCATTGCCCCAGAGGAGTGCGTCAGGCCTCGGCAGCCGGCACAGTTCATATCCTCGCCGCTAGATAGGGGCTTCATTCATTCCTTTCCTAACCCGGTCGGAGACTGAAAGCAGGCTGTGGATTTTCATTTCCATTAACGAAGGCAGACAAAACATTTCTATGTCATACAGATTAAAAATAGTAAAAAAAACATGATTTTTATCTTATCTGCTTATTTTAAAAGTTTCAATGCTACCTCAGTCGATATCATTCATAGGTGTGAAATGAATGTTATGCCTCTTATTGCCATTATAGCTTTTTCCTCTGCATAACGGCTAAAGTGTAACCCCCAGATATTTAAAGGAGGTTGTGTCACTTAGGTCTTCTTCTCTGAGAGATAGGGTCCCTTGACATTAATGTGGCCGTGAATATAAATAGTAAACTCTTCCTCTTCAGTTGATTTACCACTCCAGACAAATGCTGGGACGGTGCCTTCTGACAGGCCACAGCCGAATCCTTTCTTCATTTCTTCTCCCAGTAACTCCTCTCATGAGGTTGGCGTCAGGAAGGGCAACTGGCCGTAAAAACCGCCCGCTATAAAGACTTTCATCTCGTCCCCGATCTCGTTGAAAAACGGGAATAATCGGGGGTAGACATATATTACTCTTCAGTTGAATTACCCGTACAATCTGTAATCTCAAACTCGCAGAGATTCACTGGATTATCGAACATTCTCTGGCTCAATTTTCTCGCCCCCTTATTCATTTTATTCATAACATTCGAAATGGAACAGAGTTTAAAACGAGAATAAAAAGTTGTAATAAATGTGTATAAAACCAGCGAGTTAAACAGAGCCTACTTTTAAATCCCACTTTCTATTTCTGTAAAGCGGACGTGTTCCGAAAAATGATATTACATTTCGAGCTGAACACCCTAGCGTACACGTGCAATATGCAAAGCATATTCATCCATTTGAATGGATATTTAATATTTGTAGCGTGTGTCTTTAGTCGTGGGTATCACGCCGTGCATCTCATCAGTTCACACAATGGAGCAGGAGCGCTATTGATTAGGCTCGCGGGGGGCAATGCATGTGCTGTGCAGCTTAACAAAGACGACGCACAAGTCCTTGTCCTGTTCGCCCCAAAGGTGAAAGTTAAACTAGTGCTTTTCTCGTAGAGTTATCAGCTCAACATCAAACTATTTCCAGTGAGACCATAGCAAGATTAGGTTATATCTACGGCGAAGAATTGGAGACTGTCTACTGTAATTACTCTTCAGACCCGGTCATCCACGACGATGCGCAACAGATTACAGTCGGAGTCATCTTACTTCAACTAATAATATGTAAATATTCTTTGAAGAATATAACGTGCAGTACTGCTGCTGTCAATTGAGAGTAAAATGTGTAGTCTATTGGAGTGCATTGTGCGCTGGTTGAAAAACACGATCATTTCAACTATAACACGTTCACGTTGGTATGAATTTCCATAGGAGACAGTTAACCTTAATGGCAAAAATCAGCAACAAGAGGAATTGATTGGAAGAGAAAATGCTGCAAATATATAAGCTATGACATTATATTCACTTTCAAGTAGGCCTACTTCATTTCCTTCCTTATGACGCGGTAATTAACCCAAAGCTTACATAGATTGTAGTAGCTACAACGTATAACACTGACATTAATAAAACAAAGAACACCCATATTCAGCATATCACACTTCAGATCATACTATTACTATATTGCAGAATACCGGTTCACACTGTATCACACTTACGTGAGAAGGAGCTGTGATAGAAATTAGATGAAGCTAATGAAGGATAATACGAATTAATTTCAAGAAGATATTTAATTAGATATGTAATACAATAAAAATCAACAATAATGGGGAAAAGTAGGATGGAATGTTAGTATGGTTAATGATAAAAGTAACTAATGCATTACATGCACTAAATTAATCCTTCTATAGTTAAGCCTTAAAATTAATTTCTTCCCAAAATAAAATTCAATATAATATGTATATAATTTAAGCCTCCGTGGCTTAGGCGGCAGCACGCCGGCCTCTCACCGCTGGATCCGTGGTTCAAATCCCGGTCACTCCATGTGAGATCTGTGCTGGACAAAACGGAGGCAGACAGGTTTTCTCCGGGTACTCCGGTTTTCCCTGTCAAAATGTCATTCCAGCAACACTCTCCACTATCATTTCATTTCATCTGTCATTCATTTAATCATTGCCCCAGAGGAGTGCGTCAGGCCTCGGCAGTCGGCACAGTTCATATCCTCGCCGCTAGATGGGGGCTTCATTCATTCCATTCCTGACCCGGTCGGAGACTGGACGCAGGCTGTGGATTTTCATTTTTCATGTATATAATTTACAATTAGGAGAGAATTTTAAGTCACAGCTATTGGGATTGAATTAATAAAGAATTTCATTTAACTGAAAAAGTAAACAATTTTAATATTTAACATTGTGGGGTTTGAAGCCATTTTTCATTTATTAATCTCATGTAATATTTTTTTCAGGATTAGGGCATAACCCAGCTCTTTTGGGTACATTCGTGTTGACCGACTGAAAAGCACCAAACGTTTGTTTAATATTTAATGAACAAACGATAACATATTAGGGAAAGGAACTAATAAAGATTAACATAGTCAAATTGATTTATGAGAGAATTACACCAAAATAAGACGAGTGTTTTCCTGTAAATCAAAACAAAATTATTAAAGTTAACCCACATACTTTTAAAATTTAAAACACATTAATTAACTTCAACAACAAAAACACCTAACAGCGTAAAATTCATTGCGGACTATAAGATAACGTGACTCCGAATATACTTGGCTACACAAATACAAAGTGAAACAAATTATATAATGTATCGTACGCATTATACACGATTTTATGTAAGTCCAATATCAAGCTGCCTTTCTGGTAGAACTCTCCCTCCGACAACAATAAGAGGTAGCCATCCCATAATGTTTAGTAGAATTAACCTTCAATCGATGCGCAGGTTCCGGGAAATTGAAATGAAATTATATTCTACTTTATGTAACCAATAAGTGCAATAAAATAAAGTAAATAGTTTTGGCCAAAGACAACACAGTCATCAACAAACAGTAATTATGCCAATTTTCGTTGCACACACAATTATCAACAGCTATATTTGTATCTGTTTTGTTATATGCTAGATAGTCCTCGTTGCTCTTGATGAACTGCTGTTCGATACGTTATCTTCACCAAGACAGGATGATATACTTACTAAGCATGATCCAAGATTTTGACTGCAGTGCTGCAAACGAGTAATCATACTCACATTTCTCATGCAGCATATGAGCAAAATCTAATAAAAGTGGTCAGTTACCATAACGTGTTATTGAACACTGTCCTCATTAGTAAAGTAATCTACACATCTCTCCTCTTATATACTAGTGCCCGTATTAGCTGTTGGACGAATGCACGTATTACTTACTTTAATTCAGGTGCAACAAACAAATCATATTGTAACAAACAGAAAGTGACTGTCTTCCCTCCCCACACACGCCATTATCGATAGTAAAAGATAGTTTTACTAACTTTCGTATATCTTCAGTTCTATGCTTGGTGATCCGCTTTCATCTGGTTGTTCCTTATTAATTGAATCCACCCACCTTTGACCAACACAAAAAAAAGTCTGTCTCAATACTGAATGATGACGGGATAATTTTGCCTGATTACTAAGTTCATAGACACTACTGTATTCGGTATGCCACATGATATAGTTTACTTGCGGATTTAATAAGCTTAACTACTAATTTCACTGCTGTGTGACAGCATCATCAGTAGATCGTATTGGACTGAACTCTTAGATCCACTGGCTTTCTCTCACGAATTTGACGTCACGGTGTATCCCAACAGCGCTGTATGCTAGTAGTGACGTATTCCTAGTGACGTCCTCTTCCAGTGTAATAGGGATGCACGTTGCACCAAAGTGAGAATTACGCTCTCTTGGTCTCAGAATAAATCACCAAAAGTCACGTTAAGAGTTATCAGTCATCTCCGGTCATGGTAGCAGTATGACACTGTATTATGCCAGCTTTATTAACGAGGCGGATTCTATCTTCACCAAGTTGACAACTTTAATGTTGACATTATTGCCTGAACATACGACATGCTTCTGCTAATCCTGACTCTGGTATTTGATGCTTTATGAACCCAGCATGCTCACTTCATCTGCGTTCATGTTCGTTGCATTTACGTTCCTTCTTTGTAGAGGCAATGTGAAGTGGTGGCGTGTTTTTGAATGTCAGATTGATGGACTGAATTATAAGTGATTAAGTGAGAGTTTTTCTGTAGAAGTTATGTGAAATATTCTTGTGTTATAATAAGGCAGAATGAATTTCAAACTCAGACACTACAGTACTGTAGTGAGACCATCAGTACTATATGCCTCAGAATGCCTAAATATGGTCAGAAAAGGACAACTCCGGAAATTGGAGCTGAAGGACCGGAAGATTCTACGAAAAATCATGGGCCCTATTAAAGAGGAAGGCAAGTATAGAATCAGGCACAACAATGAACTCTATGAACAAGTGGAGAGCATTACAACAGCTATGATGAAGAGGAGGCTGATCTTCTATGGTCATATTGTGAGAATGGATAATCAGAGGCTCACCTCCAGAATTTTCAACACTGTCTCTAGAGGGAAAGCAACTAACGCCAAGTGGTCGAAACTAGTCAGAAAAGACCTTGAACAATTGGATATTGACCCCAGTAACATCTATGACAGGAATAAATACAGGACTTTAGTCAGAACATCAGACTCTCTCCAGTCACTAACAGCAAAAGCAGTGCGTCCAGGAGTAGGTGTGAAATGGACTCAGGAGCGGAAGGACATTCACAGTGCCAGAATGAAGGAATACTGGGCTAGGAGGAAAGCTGCCAGAGATAAGAACCACGTGGTCCACAGCCGGCCAAAACGGAACTTAAAAAAAAGGCAGAATGATGAACTGAACTCTGGGCAATTAAAAGAGAGTTTTGTCTGTAGAGGTTATGTGAAGTATTCTTGTGCTATTGGAAGGCAGAATGATCAACTGAACTCTGGGAAATTAAGAGAGAGTTTTGTCTGTAGAGGTTATGTGAAGTATTCTTGTGCTATTGGAAGGCAGAATGATCAACTGAACTCTGGGAAATTAAGAGAGAGTTTTGTCTGTAGAAGTTGTGTGAAGTATTCTTGTGTTATAGGAAGGCAGAATGATCAACTGAACTCTGGGCGATCAAGAGAGTTTTGTCTGTAGAAGTGATGTGCAGTATTCTTGTGTTTCAGGATGGCAGAATGATCAACTGAACTCTGGGCGATTAAGATAGTGTTTACTCCGTAGAAGTGATGTGCAGTATTCTTGTGTTTCAGGATGGCAGAATGATCAACTGAACTCTGGGTGATTAAGAGAGTGTTTACTTCGCAGAAGTGATGTGCAGTATTCTTGTGTTTCAGGATGGCAGAATGATCAACTGAACTCTGGGCAATTAAGAGAGAGTTTTGTCTGTAGAGGTTATGTGAAGTATTCTTGTGTTATAGGAAGGCAGAATGATCAACTAAACTCTGGGCAATTAAGAGAGAGTTTTGTCCGTAGAAGTTATGTGAAGTATTCTTGTGTTATAGGAAGGAAAGATAAAGCAACTGAACTCTGGGCGATTAAGAGAGAGTTTTGTCTGTAGATTAGTAATGTGCAGTATTCTAGTGTTTCAGGATGGCAGAATGATCAACTGAACTCTGGGCGATTAAGAGAGAGTTTTGTCTGTAGATTAGTAATGTGCAGTATTTTTGTGTTTCAGGATGGCAGAATGATGAGTCGCGAAGAGGGAAGTCTGCGGCAACATCGTAGTCGTCTGCTGCAGCTGGCGGAGTCCACCAGCAAGAGCAGCAAGCGAAGGGGCTATCCCAACTCGCAGAACCGCAAGCAGATGTTGCTGCAGGACCCCAGCTACACACCCAACATCGAGCACCTGGTGTTCCCGGAGCGCAGAAACAGTAACCCCGCTGCGCGTAGTCCTGTGATATCCCCTGTAGGCTCACAGCTCCCCAAGCAGAACAGTACTCCCACCTCCAAGAACACCCCGAAGCCAACGCGGTCCCGTCTGGCGGAGGTGTTTGCGCTCAGCAGGCACTCCCACTCGCACCCTTGTCCCGCCGACTCCAACAAGTCTTCGAGTTCCAAGACCAACAAACAAAACTCTAGTTCAAGAAAATCTTCCAGCAATGTAAGTACACCTGCTTTTGAGTATCATTAGCTACCTATATGGAATACGATGAAAGTGCCAATACATGTTTCTAGTTCTTCTTCTTCTTGGTCGTAGTTCGATTTCGAACGTCGTGACCCTTCACGCAATTATGTTAACAATACCCCAACATACACCGCAATCTTTTGCTGTGTGCATTTATTTCTGAAGTGACAGATAAGTCAGACTCTTTATCTGTTCAAGGTACCGGTTCGGGGCACGTCCTCTCAGCCGTTTTCCGTCAACTTTTTCTTGTAAAAGCCAACAATAGAGTTTCCTTGTTAACTGGCACTTTCACCATTCTCAGCCAGAGGAAAGCAAGAATAATACCAGGTACGTCCAGAAAGTAAGTTTCGTTTATAAACGTTGGCTCGGCATCGCTGCAATCGCTGTTCGGTGCATGCACGGTAGCTGCTCTGAGTCAAGGAGAAGAAGATGACACCAATTTTAGATCACTGTCTGTTGTTAACGCTTTATAAATCTCGTTTAGAATGGCGGTGTTGATCGAAAAACCCATCGCTTGTGAGAGAAGATCTGTTATTTGTTTTCTGTGTGCGAAGAATACTAAACTAATCGATATTCATTGTTAGACTTGCAAGGTGTATGGAGAAAATGCAATAAACAATTCAATGATAAGAAGATGGGCCCGACAATTCAATGAAGGACGTGATCAAGAGCATGATGGTGAACGAGGTGGGCGTCCATCGTAGGTTAATGAAGACTTGGTTCTTGCAGTTGAAGAACACGTCAGGGAAGAGCGTAGGTTTATACTATATGATATTTCTACGAAATTTCCTCAACTCTTTAGATCACAACACAGGTGGCGACGTTATGAAGAAGGGATACAAAAACTTGTGCCACGCTATAACAAGTGGCTCCAAAATGGTGGAAGCCATGTGGAAATATAGTTTATGATTTGTAGTTTGTTTTGTAAAAATTAGTCTGTCTGAATCTGTACTTGTGTTGTTTTTATTGCTAAACGGAACTTACTTTCTGGATGATTAGGTACAACGTAATTAATGGCCTTAGAAGTGCAAATATACTACAGCAACACACAATTTATATAATTACATAATAATTATAAAATTTGAAATTTCGAACTCAACTTGGCACATTGAGCCTCCGTGGCTTAGGTGACAGCACGCCGGCCTCTCACCACTGGGTCCGTAGTTCAAATCCCGGTCACTCCATGTGAGATTTGTGCTGGACAACGCGGAGTCAGACAGGTTTTTCTACGGGTACTCCGGTTTTACCTGTCACAATTTCATGCTAGCAACACCGTCAACTATCCTTTTATTCCATCTGTCATTCATTTAATCATTGCCCCAGGGGAGTGCGACAGGCTTCGGCAGCCGGCACAGTTCATATCCTCGCCGCTAGGTGGGGGCTTCATTCATTCCATTCCCTGAGCCGGTCGGTCGACTGGAAGCAGGCTTTGGATTTTCATTTTCAACTGGGCACTTAGGACTGTGACTTTACCTGTTGAGGTTCCTACCTACTAACGTAATGTCCCCAAGCACATTTACCGATTACCACCATATATGGGTGGCTTCGGTGGCGTAGTTGGTAGCATGCTGAGCTTCTATGCCCAACATCGTGGGTTCGAATCCGGTCAAAGTCGTCGGGTTTTTAAGAGCGTTAAAAATCCCTCAGTATGCCTTCCTTCGGAGGGGAAGTAAAGCTGGCGGTCCCATGTCATAGACTTATGGCATGTTAAAGAACCTTCCACTAATTACACCTGTGTGAAGCTAAATTGCATAGGTTAAGAATGTAAACAACGCTCTTAGGTTCCTACGTTCGTTGCCAAGAGCCGACTGTGGTGGCGTCTGGTAGCTAAGTTCTGAACTAGTAGTCGTTGACGGTGGCGTTTGGCAGAAAAAGTAGGAACTATTTGAAAAATTCAAAAGTCTGCAGTCCTTACTTGAATTAAAAAACAGATAACACACACCAATACAGTCATCACAATTAACACCGGTTATCAGGCAGATTCTACACACACCCAAAGTACACGGGGTACATGACCGCGTTGTCGCAGCCCCTAAACTTAAGAACCAACCAACCACCATATGCGGCATGGCTAATATATCCTTTTATTCCAAAGAAACACTTTTTTCCATATTTTGACACTTTCACCTCTTTCCATCGTTGTTCCTCAATAGTTCTAAACAAGTGTACATTGAGACCTTAGACCTCTCGGCCCGCCGCGCCGGAAGGCGGAGGTATATTTCACCGGAAAAGAATAATATTTCGTATTCACTAAATTTGCCAATTGTTGTATACCTGCAAACGTTCTACATGTTTAGTATACGAGAAGCCCCATGTTCTTATAATCGTATCATCTAGGCTTACAGGATGGAGCCGCGTCGTGTATCGGTGATTGTTTCCCGACGTTTTGGCTGTCGTTGTTGCAGCCTTAATCATGGGTAGGTACCAGTTGGTGTCCGTATTCAAACTGACGGTTACTGCCATCCAGAGTTGCCTGCTTGCCCAGCATTGACGTCACGCTGCTTCCTGATTGGTCCGCGCCCCTGCCAGTCGCACGCTAGGAGAACTTTCCAAGTGTTACTAAGTCTGAAACCATCTTCGCGATTGAAATTATTGGGATGCCTCACGACCTCGATTGCCTCTCTAATTAACGTGTTTCGATATCCAGGAATTTTAACAACAGTTTCGGCTCCATCCTGTAAGCCTAGATGAACTAGACACCGGCCGCGAAAACCTACGATCTAAATAATTATAATATAGTCTACTGCTATTTAGCCTACCTTGCACTAGCACAACTGCCAACCAGCCGGACAGGAGTTGGAGGTAACGCTATATATGGGTCGTCTGTAGCACGAAACGGCTGTTAATACAGTATCAATATTGCTTTGATGACATTCGTAATACAGTCAGCAATAAGTTGTGATACCTATCTTCAGCTTAGCTCTTCCCTCATCAACTTGGCATCTTCATCGAGAAAAATTTGCTCATCACTTGGCGTAAGGGTGGGTCATATCAAAAAATCTTTCAGACAAAAGATTTAGGTAATATTTAGAGGACTGTTGACCATTTTGAACGGTTTTGATATTGTGCCTAATAGGGGAGGTATAATTTCTAAAGCTTTCTAATGAAATCTACCTAATAAACAGATGACATGTTGATTTCCCCAATACGTTGAGGGAGTAAAGTTGCGCAGGTGTCTATTAATACTACCATTGGTAACCTGCAGGAGAAAACATCTATTACAACTATTCATTCAATGAGCATAGCCAGCCATTTTTGTAAGTGTGCTAACCCGAGAACTCTAAAATTTCTAAGACTTAATTAATACAATAGTTCCAAGTAATAACGAAGGTAATCATTATGTGTTTAGCGTTGTCTCGTGACAAGATAGGTAATACAATCCGTTGCTGGGTGGTTTCCGTCAAAGGTCGTGTGATTCATAGACTTTTATTAACGTTGGATGCTTTATAGTTACCTACATGACTCCATATTGTAGACTATAAATTAGTTATCAATTCAATAATAGTTTGAATTATTTTATGATAGTATGATTTTATAAAATATATTAGTTTGGGAATTAGAATAATTCATAAATTTTGGATTAATGATAAAAATTAGTATTGAAACTATTAGTATTGAAATGTCCAGAGCATCTGTAAAAATCCAAACAAACCACCCTTCTAAGGGTGAGTTCATTTGTCTCCTAGGAAATCTGCTCACATATCGCAGTGAACATACACACAGTACTTGCCTGCGATTGTTCCCAACAAAGAGTACCGGCAAGGATATGGAAATGTTGGGAAATCCTTATGGGATCTATTGTACACTAGCAAGGATTTTTTCTATAGTAAATCTCGATTGGTAAGGCAACGCTGAAATAAAAGGAAAGGAAGATTGTAGTTTTACGTGACCGTGAATCTTGTGATTATGAGCCACGGGACCTCCTTTTTTCGTGGAATCCGAACCACAGGACATGGCATTTCACATCGAAAATCTCACATGCATTGACCGGGAATCGAACCCAGTCCACCTTGGTGAGAGGCCAGCAGCTTGACCGAACGCTGAAACATGGCCTCCAACTTGATGTGATGTAAATATATTCATGAGATCCCGAAAATATCCATTTACTTATGGCGTTGAATATTGTCTATGAATTAACTGTAAATAGGAACTAATCTCTTATACTTTTTGCAGGTAGGGTTCTATATTCCCCGTCTAATATAATTGGGCATAAATGCGTGTTGACCGACTGAAATTAATAATTAGACAACACTGAAGAACGGCTTCACAGCTTTCGACATTGTTTTGTTCGTTCTTCTCTTATTTAGGGGCTTGGACATCGTGATCATTTCAGCCTCGCGGACATAGGAGTGCGGAGAATTTGTCTGATAACCTGTGTTGTTGTAGTGTCTGTATTTTTAATTGAGCAAGGATTGAGATTGAGGCAGCCGTGGTCTACAGCTAGGAACCATCCCGGCATTTGCTTGGAATAGAAATGGGGAAACCATGGGAAAGCACTTCTTGGATGGCTGAGGTCGGAAGGAAACCCACCTCTACTCATTTTTGCCTCACGAGGTTGAGTGTACCCTGTTCCAGCTCTAAGACCAGAAATAAATTTTGTGCCAGAACCGGGAATTGAACCCGGGCCTCCGAGGTGATAACTAAGAATTCTAGCCTGTACGCAACGAGGCGGTCCTGCGTAAATTCAGCATAGCTTCAAATACACCTGTGACCTTGAAATGAGCTGTTTTAATACCATAGTTCAGGGGTGCCCAACCTTTTTTAACTAAGGGCCACATTGTAAATAGTTGGGGGACGTTGAGGGCCAATAACTCTCCGAGGGGTTTATGGGGTATGGATCTCTTTTTTTAAATATAGGTGCAATATGGTGAGTTTTGTGGCTGTCTGAGTTTAGTTTTCTTAGTATTGTTGCAGTTTTCTATATTTATTTAGCCTATAGTGGATAAAAACATAACACACTAAAATATATTTTAATAAATCCCTTTGAAATAGAAGGGCGATGCTATTCAATACAAATACAGCTTAAATGAAAAAGAGTGAGTATTTATGTTCATTTGACACAATTATTAATCAAATTATGAAATAAAGTTCATGATCATTTAGTTTAGTGCGACGACTGGAAAAGCTTTGAACCGGTACTTAAAATTTCTCTCCTCTTAGGATCGAACTTAGTTGTACCAATCATTAATAAGGATTTTAAATGTTCATCAGTGAATCAATGACCTTGGGTAGGGTTGCGCGCGCACTGCTTTGTCTAGTTGACTTTAGTTATTTCAAAGTTTTGACGACACGGCGCGGACGCGGAGCGGCGGGCCAGAAAAAATATACTCATCATTGCATGTTATCTCATTCAATTAAAACATTTAGATACACCTAAAACAGCCTCCGTGGCTTAGGCGGCAGCACGCCGGCCTCTCACCGCTGGGTCCGTGGTTCAAATCCCGGTCACTCCATGTGAGATCTGTGCTGAACAAAACGGAGGCAGACAGGTTTTTCTCCGGGTACTCCGGTTTTTCCTGTCAAAATTTCATTCCAGCAACACTGTCCACTATCATTTCATTTCATCTGTCATTCATTTAAGCATTGTCCCAGAGGAGTGCGTCAGGCCTCGGCAGCCGGTACAGTTCATATCCTCGCCTCTAGATGGGGGCTTCATTCGTTACATTCCTGACCCGGTCGGAGACTGGAAGCAGCCTGTGGATTTTCAGATACACCTAAAATATCTTCATAACGTAATGAGAATGAGAGTTTCCTCCAAAGATGTTGCTGGTATTAAAAATGATGCATTTCTCATAACAAGTTGAAAGACGATCACTTGTTTGCAAGATACTTTCAAACAACTTATTACAATCCGTAGCCGTAATTCACAGTACCTTTAAATGGCCGGACCTGTCGTAGCATATATTCCCCTCAGTGGTTGAATTTTGTTCAAGAACTCTTGTGCGGTATATCTCATTATGGAGACATTGTTCCAGCCCCCGAGTACGGGCGATTAACTTTCAAACTTTCTTTTAAATTAGCTAACTTTTCAACGATTAAAATCTATAGCACACCGGGTATCCATAAAACGTATTTTGGGTTGTATTGTTGTGAACCATTTTGCATCACTTTTGTAAGAGACACCGCTTGCACTGGGTCTATGTTGTGAGGATGAGAACAGTATCAAACATAATAAACATATTTTTGATGTTGTTCTTCCATATGGGGGCTTGAACGTCGGGGCCATTTCTGCCCCCTGTACTTCGGTGTGTGTCAAATTTGTCTGATAACACAGGTCAACAAGGTTTTTCCTTTTTGTTTATGACCCTTGGTTTTACATGTAATTTGTTCAATTGAATCCAAAAGTGCCACTACGTTTGTCCTATCACATACCATTTTTAGCCTACCTTTCACATTCTGTAAAAATTAGGAAAAAGTAGACTTATGAGATCGATCCCGGAAAATGTGTGTCTGTCTGTCTGTCTATCTGGCTGGCTGGCTGGCTGTGTGTGTGTGTGTGCATGTGTGTGTGTGTGTGTGTATGTCCCCCCTCTTCCGCTATCAACTCCTAAACGGCTGCTGCTATCGAAACCAAATTTGGTATGAGTAAAGATCTATACCGGAATATCTCAACGCCATATTTGAAATTGACGTCAGTGCTACCAACTGCTGAAAATCCCAATTGTAATTTCAGCTCTAAGTTGGATATCTCAGAAGTTATACACGTGAACTATTCCAAAATTGGCACACATGTAGACAATAGCATTACAGATTAATTTTCAGAAGTCCATACCTGCCAGTGTTGCCAACATGATTCTAGGCCTGCCGATAAGTCCCATTTCTAATTGCATGTAACTTCTATACTATCGATTAGATTTAAACCCAATTTCGTATGTACTATGTGTACTACAACAGATATCACTGTGAGTTTATTAAACAGCCACCAGGGCTGCCAACTGTTAATAAATACTCTCTATATGTTTTAACCCTCATATCAATAGGCTATATCGGAAAGTATGTAAGCCAACAGCTCTAAACTTTGCACACGTATAGTACTTAACATTCTACGGTAGTTTGGTGTAACTTAAATACATCAGTGCTGCCAACACGATTCTAAGTCTGCTGATATGTCCAGTTTTTAAATGCATATAACATCTATACTAACAAATGGATTTCGACCAAATTTCGTTTGTGCTTTGTGTACCACAACAGATGTGACTATGCGTATTCGTAAGAACCAGCATGACTGTCAACTGTGAATAAATGCTCTCCCTATTTGTTTAATCCTAATATCAATATATCAGAATGTATGCAAGCCATCAGCTCTAAACTTTGCACACGTATCGTACCTGACATTCTAGATTAATTTGGAGTAACTAATGTAACTCAGTGCTGCCAACATGATTCTAAGCTTTCTGATAGTTTCAATTGTTAATTGCATGCAACTTCTATACTAACAAATGGATTTTATCCAAAATTGGCACTATAATAGATCGTAATATTTTTGACTAATTCTGAGCATCACATGCATGGCATTGTTCCCAACATGATTTTTCTCGCACTGATAAATTCAATATCAAACAGCATGTAACGTCCATACTAACCATTAGACTTCAACCAAATTTTGTATGTGCATTCTATACCTTAAGAGATAGAACTAAGAATATATTCAGGGTCACCAGGGCTGCCAACTGTAGTAAGTTACTCTATTAGGTTACAATATTTCAGGTGTATTTCAAGCTGAAGTACTTTGAATTGATACAGTAGTATTACCAAATTGATTTCGTCATTATTCTAGAAAGGTCTATATAGATTGGCATAAATCTAAATTTTTAAGAAAAGTAGGCTCTTTATTTCGTCACGGAACTACTTGTTCTTTATATTTACAGTAATTGTGAGTAACAAGATATGAGTAACATTCACACTATCTCTTAAATAGGAACACAAATATTCATTTGGAAGTAAACAATCACTCTAAATTAGTTAATTTTGCATAATTTTATTTTAGCAGACGACAATATAATATTATCATCTGATGGCAGCACGTTCCACTGTTGTAATGGCCGACATTCGTCATAGATATTACAACTTTTCAGTCGGTCAACAAAATATATTCCCAGTTACTGGGACATGCGGAAAATAACCTGTAAAATACACGTGATTAAAAATATATTATATACTGTATTTTTGTGTTGGACTACAGAAGAGGGAGAAAATTAAGCTTTAGAATTTTATCAGTAAAAGTTGCAACAGTTAATAATTTTTGTTTTTGTTTTTGGAGTGCAGTGACCGTTCGTGGGTGTCATTGTAGGTATGGTAGTGTGCTGTTGAGCTATTTTGTCGGCATATATTCGGATCTGATGATGCTTGCTTGGCGAGCGAAACATGTCATCCGTTAGTTTTCTTCCTCTTCTGTAGTCCAATTGTTGATTTGAGCGTACTAAAGAGCGCTTATGACTAGTTCTTCTTCGATGCTCACTTCCGTCCCCAATATCTCTTGAGCCCGGCTGCTAGTTTTACCTTTCTCTCCTGTAAGAGGGGTTTCCTACACTTTGACAGGTGGGGACCTATAGTTGACCAGATCACCAAATTTACCTGGTCAGAACTCCCAGCGGAATCCAAGTCTTTCTGGATTTCATTGAGCCGCAGGCTTTCTGTCTTGTAGCTTTTAGTCAAGGAAATGACAAAAGATTGGTTCTTTTCAATCGGTCAGCACGATTGTACCCAAATGAAAAATTAAAAATTGAAAATAAAATAAATTAATCTCACGTAATTTTTTTCAGGATTAGGTAATAACCCATGTAATTTCGGTACAATCGTGTTGACCAACTGAAAAGCACCAAACTTTTGTTTACTAAGGCAACGCTGAAAAATGGCTTCAAACACCATAATGTCAAGGAAAAGATCTGCTTGGTAAGTCTGTTGTCCATTCGTCAATTCGTAGAAGGTTGCCGTAGAACTCCAGTCGTCTACGCCGGGTTGGCTGTGTTTAGCTGTCGATACAGTTCGGAGTTTGTTTTCAGTCAGTAGGTTCCATCTGGGAGGAATCTTGGCCCATATATTTTAAAGGCATGTATTTTTTTCAGTTTTTTCGCATGTCCTAGTAATTGGGATTACTTTGTGCTGGCTGTCCATGGTTTTCACCACCTTAATTGCATTAACCAATCTTTCCATGACCCTACAGTGACTCGTGTATGCTGACTATGTGGACAAGTATGTGAACGCTACCACTTAGAGCTCTGTAATAAAGGAAACAAACAAATCTGTGCAATTCAAATCCCCAGACCGCTATCTTAGTGTGCATGTTCATTCCTTATTTTCGATTGCTATTCGGCTGCAATAAAATTATTAATTAATATCCTGAACTAGCACCAACAGATAGAGCACAGGTACTATGTGAAATATTTTTGTTTTTAGTTCAAATAACTGACAATAGGCTGTTACAAACGCTTTAAAATAAAAATGTATCGTATTATCTATTTGTCATTCTTCAAGTTCGGTGCGTATAGAATGCCAACCGGTGGAGTCCCACGTAGAACAGTCATGACCTCTGGTGGTTAAGATGATCCTAATAGGGAGTGTGCATTCTAGCGGCCATAAAAAGAAACTTTTCAATTAAAGAAGAAAGGTAATCTGTGTGCTGTTGCGCAATAAGTTGGTCATGATAGTTCTCCTGGTTGCTGTTAGATGTCTCTTGCAGATCTGCTGGCGATTTTTTTTAACTAAATATATATTTTCCATTGTAATATGCACACTATAACGCTTAAATTTAAAACGTCTGAGTAATTACAAAACAATACATATAAAAACAAGCAAAGAAATCCAACTGTGGTAGGATTAGAACCCCAGTAATGAGGTTTTAAGGCTAACGCTTTAGCACGCAGCCAATCAAGTCAACAATAATTCGCCGATATTAGTTGAATTACATACAACGTCTTAGCAAATAATGATTTAGACTAAACGATTTCTTCAGTGGAGTATTTTTATATAGCCTATAAAGCATTTCATACAAAGATTATGTTATTTCTATCAGTAGGCTATATTGCATGCAATAGTCAAACTAGTGAAATATAGGTCTGGCACAAGATATCAGCTGCCATCTTGTCTTCTAACTAAGACGGCTCAGCTTTTTAAAGTCACTTCTGAACTATAATATTACAAGATAAACTTTTTTATTTCGAATGGGCCACGCTCTTTAGAAAAGTTTAAATGATTATCGGTTCAGAAATCGGAACTAGTAGGTCCCATGTTATGGATTATAAAGTTTGCGTAATTCACACGGCCGACATCCTGAAATGGTACGGCGGATGACCTTGTAGTATGGGCATAAGACGCGTCCTATATGAAGGTATGTTGTTACCAAATTTTGAGAGACGGATGATTCGTTTAGTCGTTATTCGATTTTACGATTTGAACGTTTGAGTGGCCGCCATTGATTTTTGGTAAAGATGGCGACGATATAAAACATGACACTGAAGTGCCCTATGCTAGTGCTACCTCTGTACCAAATTTCGGCTTCGCCGTACATGGGATGCCAGAGGTGATGCACACACACAGGTTATCATACAGGTTATCAGACATTCAGAGTACACACACACACACAGACAGACACACAATTTTTTGGCCCTGTGTAGATATCATAAGTCTACTTTTATTTTTTGCAAAAATAGAAAGTAGGCTAATTCATTTTTTGCCGAAATAGAAAGTAGGCTAATTCATTTTTATTTTGCAAAAATAGAAGGTAGGCAAAAAATGCGGTATAGCAGTGCGGGCTAAATCGCACACCACGAATGTAATGATGGGCTGCAGCAAGTCCGGGGATCTATGGTTCGATCTTGGTTCTGACAGAAACCACCCTGAGTGAGGTTTGGTTTTTGTCTTTCTTTGTTACAATCTCGTCTGAAAAAGCCGGTATAGCAGTGCGGGCTAATCTTCAACCGTAATAATTACAGGTATACACATTATAATATTCACCACGAACGCACAGGTATCTATTTGTAGTTGTTGTCGGCTCATTTCAGACGAGTGGTCATTTATCTCCGTGTACTTGTGTGTGTATATACAGTATATAGATTTTGCGTGATAACCTGTGTCTTTGTGATGTCTGTAGTAGTGTGTGTAATTGCCTGGAGTAAAAGTGGGAAACCACTACTTGGATGTATGAGGTGAGAATGAAACACAGCTCTTCTCAGGTTTTCGTTCACGAGGCTAAGTGGACCACGTTCAAGTCTTCAGACCATAAATAAATTTCTTGGCGGAGCCGAGAATCGATCCCGGACCTTCAGGACAACCGACAAGGATACTAGCCGCTACACTGAGGTGACCCACACACTCAGGTTATCATACAAATCCAACACAGACTTAAGGGTCAGCAATCTAAATTTACAATTTTCAAGTGAATATTAACTTTTTTTTGTTTTTGTGTAAATTTTGTTTATTATTATAATTATTAGTGTAGTTTATTTTTTGTTTTGTTATTTTTAGGTCTTTTTTAATATTTCGGCTTCTACCTTAAAACTTAAATATAGCCTATATTCCAAATTTGTATAATTTAATCTGTGTTAAGAGGGGCAGATGACCTTGTAGTTCTCCCCTTAAAACAATAATAACTAACTAACTAGACCTACGTACGCGGAGATGATGCAAAACATGTCCTAATCCCATAAAATTACCAGCTGTAGTTTCTAGCCAGGTCATCAAGCGTGATAACACGCTGTGACAAATGCTGCTTGTAACATGAGGGAAATCTTGTGGCCATAATCTCCCGTCAAGGACAATGTCAACAAAGCTGGCTGTCCACAAACAGTATCAGGTTTACACATTCGCGTTTATAAACAAACCACGACTGACCCAAGCATTTTCTTCTCCAATGCTCTCAAATTTTAAGATCTAAGAGTGTCTTCAAACTATAAGTGAATTATAAAGCTCTTAGAAATGATTCTCAGGAATACCTTCCCTTATTTAGTTCCCTCACATTCCTGGTTATTATTTTATTATTTTCGTATGGTACAAATCATAGTCCGTTCTTGAGCTCCGCAGTCACAAGCTGGTGATTCTAGCCATCCCCATTTGTGTAACATTGCTTTGCACCTTCCATGACCAGTTCGAGCGCGATTGAGTACTTTCTTGGTTAACGGGCGGTGACTCAAACGTAAGGCGGTAGCACGCGCCAACTATAACCATTGTTCGCTAGTGACCAATAGCTGACGATTGTTGACCATTAGAATGCTTCCTCTATCACTCCACGTGGACTCCAAAGTCCCGCCCTGGCGGCTAGCTCGCGTGTCACGCAGGTATCCGGTGTCCAGTGTTGCACATCTGCTCGCAGTTCTGTCCAGTCTCGCTGCTTGCTCTCAGTGGCTACGGTGGAAATTTGACAATGCTGTGCCTTGCGCTGGGAAAGCCTTAGCTCCAGACAGCCATGGAATGTTTACATATCCACCCAGCTAGATTTCATAGGTGAGCAGCACGCTAACGAGGAAAGTGCAAGAACTTTACATATAGATTGAAGCAAAATGTTGATACATTTTAGAAAAAATTCTTCCTGATATAGTCTATCTGTTGAATGAGAATTGAAAATGAGATCCCAATCGAGATTGACGCCCAAACTTCCTACATGCCAAGAAGGTGCTTTATCCAACCACACCAAAGAAATCCGACCAACTAGCTGACGCGTGACTCCCGAGCGGAACGTATTTGCTGCTGCACTTTCGTAAAGCCAAAGAGAGGAGAGCATGAAGAACAGACTTGGATATGCATGGCAGCGTCCGTAGAAATAATTGATAGGATGTTAGTACATAGAAGGAAGACGATGTGTCTCTACTAAATACATGAAAGGATGATAATAATAATAATAATATTGTCATTTGTAGCTCTTCAGTCGGTCAACACGACTACGCCCAATGAATGGGTGGGATTTATTATGTTATTTATTATTCTCGTGTCGGAAACATAACAAATGTACAATTGCTATACATATAACAGTAAAATAGTCCATTTATATAGCTCATGCCCAATACTGAGCAACATCCAAGGCGCTCGGAGTGGCTTGCAGGAGATCTTCCTCTGCACGAGATGAAGGGCACAGAGGGCAATAAAGCAGGTGTTTTGTGGTTTGTTCTTGCCCACATTGGCAAGACGTGTCACCTGTACTGAGGCCCCATCTCCTCTGATTGCCTCGGGATCTTCCAACTCCTGATCGTAATCTGTTCACGGACTTCCACATCAACCAGCTTTCGTTGTTTCCGGGTGGTAGTTCTTCAGCTACTGGCATTCAACCTCAAAGGTGAGGTGTCGTCCATAAATCCAGCCTTGCCCTCTCCGGTGAGACGGTAAGCATCGCGTATGTACATGTGCGAGTACATCTATTGATACAATTCCCTCACATTTAAGCTCTTTTGGGACCTCAGTCGTTGTTGAGGAGGATTACATCCATGCAGTGGGTGGTCGCTGTTCTCTTCCACTCTCAGCCTCTCCCTGTTGGCAACCACCTCTCTGCGTACACAAGGTGGTGCTGTTCTAGCCAGGTAGTGGAGCTTATCTGCTGGGGTAGGCTTTAATAAATCTGTTATCAACCTGCAGGTTTCGTTCAGAGCTGTATCTACCTCTCTGACATGAGATGACCTGTAACAGACTGGGGAAGCAAATTCAGCAGCAAAAAAGCACAATGCCATTGCAGAAGTGCGAATGGTCTTAGGATGTGAGCCCCATTGTGTCCCTACTAGTTTGCAAATCAGGTTGTTTCGTGTGGAGATTTTCATTTTGTTATTCTTACAGTGGGTTTTGAATGTATGAGCTCTATCAAGGGTTACTCCCAGGTATTTAGGGGTGTGACAATACTGCAATCGGATACCTGACCATTCTTTGCGTAACTCACGATGAGCTTCCCTGTTCCTTAAGCTGGAACTTGCATACTTGTGTCTAAGGTGGATTTGGTCTGAGTTTGTTCCAACTGTAGTAACATGATAGATTTCACAGGGCAGATGTCAGATTTCTTTCCACTGATTCAAAGGCTAGATCGTCTGCATACAAGAAGCTTCTCGTGTCACGGGTCATTGGTTGATCGTTGGTATAGATGTTGAAGAGAATTGGAGCTAGGACGCTTCCCTGAGGTATGCCATTGTTCTGTACTCTCCAACGACTGCGTTTCCCCTGGAAGTCCACAAAAACCTACGGTTTTGAAAGAGAGTGCTGATAAGTCTAACTAGATGGAAATCCTTGGTCATACTGTACAACTTGGCATGGAGTAACCGATGATGGACAGTGTCGTACGCTGCTGAATGATCCACAAAAACCACGCCTGTCACCTGCCGAGTTTCAAACCCATCCCCTATGAACTGAGTAAGGATTAAAAGTTGTCATGTACAGCTTTTATTTGGTTGAAAGCCTGCTTGCTCAGGTATAAGAAGAGGGTCAATTACACGTAGAATTATATTCAAAATCATACGGTCAAATAGTTTATAGAGGTGGCTCAGAAGACTAATTGACCTGAAGTTCCTAAAATGGTTTGCTTCCTTACTACACTGGTCAAAACAATTAGGGGATCAGGTGAGATATCATACACAAGATACATTATGGTAACGTCTTTTATTCAGAGTTCGTTACAATTGTAATTTGTGTGTGCTACAGTACAATATTGTGCTCTCTCAACTCTTTACTGGAGGTTTACATGGCGACTACTTAGGGCGAGGCACCATGGGGCTACCATAATAGTGAAAAAGACATTCTCGTAGCCCTCTAACATGGTGTGTGATCACCTCGGACGGCCAGGACAGTTGCACACCTGCGTGGCATGGACAATATGAGGTTATCAATCATCTCTTTAGGGATATTTGGCCATTCTTCCATGAGTGCAATATCCAGCTCGGCAACCGTTGTGGGAGGTGCTGGTCTGGCTGCAGTGCGTCTGCCAAGTGCATCCCAGACATGCTCAATCGGGTTCAAGTCCGGTAAACAATCTGGCAACTTCATTCATTCAATGCCCTCGTCGTCAAGCATGTTGTCCACCAGTGAAGCTCTGTGGAGTCGCGCGTTATCGTCCACCAGAATGAACCCATCGCTTATGGCACCAGCGTAGGGCACAACAAACGGTCGAAGGATCTCGTCTCGATACCTCTGAGCAGTCAAAGCGCCATTCTTAACGACATAGAGGTCCGTACGTCCGCCAATACTGACTCCAGCCCACACCATTCGTCCACCACCATGATATGGTGCTATTTCCTGCACATAAGCGGGATGGTTCCGAGTTCCACGTTCTCACCAGATGAGGGAACGACGATTGTCCGCCTGAACACAAAATCTTGACTCATCTGTGAACAGAAATCAGCGCCATTCGTTACGACACCAATCCTGATGTTCCTCCGACCAGTTTCTGCGAACTGAACGGTGGTGTGGTTTAAATGTGACAAACACCATAGGCCTCCGTGCGTAGATGCCACTCTCCCGAAGGCGATTTCGGACTGTTTGTGTTGATATTGCGCGTCCTGTTGCCGCCTGGAGGGTACGTTGCAGCTGAGTTACATTCAGCCTCCAGTCTCGACGGGCTGTTAACCGGAAATAACGGTCATCTCTTGCTGATGTTACCCGTGGACGACCTTTGCCTGGCCTTCTTTTAACGGTTCCTGTTGTCAGAAATCGCGTCCAGGTCCTGGAAATTACACTTTGGGACACTCCAATAGCTGAAGCCCCCTTCCTCTGTGTCTGTACCTCTTCCAACCTTCATATGGCTCTCAAAGCCATACCTTAGGGTAAGTCACGTTGTTGTTGCATTACACTACCTGCTCACTACACCATCTGAACCCAACTGCTTGTGTCATTCGTTTGGTAGAGTAAACACACGTCCACACTAACCCCCTCTACAGCAACTTTCTGTTATTACCACTATCTTGGTTGCCGTAATGTTGATGTCTCCACTCCGTATAACCGACAGAAAGACGTCGAACCATTTTAGGTCATTCTGCCGATGACAATACGTCAGAACCTAGACTTCTCAACTGATCCCCTAATTGTTTTGACCAGTGTAGGTTTGAGAATGGCTATCACCCTGCTCTTTCGCCAGATCTTTGGAATTTGGCACTTGCTCATGCAATTATTGAAAAGCTGCAGGATCCACTTTATTGTCGCTGGCCCGAAATTCTTAATTAGTTCCATACGGATGGCATGTAAACCGGGTGCTTTACCATATTGCCTTGTTTAGTTCTGATATCTCGAATGGGAGTGTAAGATCACACCTTTGCGCCTGGACCTTTTGGTGCATTTTAGGTACTTTAATTCTGTGAGTGCCTTTCCCACTCATGAGTAACTGGTGGTCTATCTGATCTGCAGTGATGTTGGAATGTGCATTGAATCTAGTTGGGTCATTATGAAGTCGTTTCAATAATCTGGACGCTTTATGGCTGTTTCTGGATATATCAAGTTCTTCTATATTTTAAGAATCCCTTCTGTATTCTTTCAGAGATGTGGTGAGTTTATTTCCAGCCACCAATGTTGCCTCGCCGAATGGATCTTCTTCAAATAACACCTTATTCTCGGTATATTGAGCAGTAAGTTCTGAAGTAAGACCGGGTATGTATGATGTTGGACAACCCCGAGGAATGGCCATTCTGGAACATCTCTTTACAGCCTCCACGAAAATATCATATGATTCAGGTGTAGATTCAATATTGGAAACTGCAGCATCCAGCGTATAATTATACATAATTATAATTCGGCCAGTTGGATTTCCGGAAGTTAAACCTCCTTCTGAACGGAAGTGTGTGTGGTCTACCTGCTGCTTATATTTCACACATGATAGGCCTGTGTTGTGTATTTGGAATAGGGTTGCAGACGATTTTTTGCACTATTGTCAGATGTTTTCACTGCTGAATATCAGATCTTGGTTATAGCCGCGTTTCCATCTGCCGCTGATAAAAGATCATGTATAAAGCTCAGATGATTGCCCTCCTCCCATTCTTGCAGTTTTACCCCATACTCATCATCATGGTCATAAGCACACATGGTCCTTTGGCAGTTGAAGTCACCAATCACTATTTGTGTGTATTGATTATAAAAGTTATCAGGCACATTGGCTTTGAAATCAGCATCTGGTGGTTTGTATATGGATGTGATTGCACAGCCTCTGATTTCCTGCCTTAGAACTTCAAGATCATTTGCCTCATAAGAGGCTGTTGAAAGGAAAGGAAGGAAGATTGTAGTTTTACGTGACTGTGAATCTTGTGATTATGAGCCACGGGACCTCCTTTTTACGTGGAATCCGAACCACAGGACATGGCATTTCACTTCGAAAATCTCACATGCATTGACCGGGAATCGAACCCGGACCAGAGGCTGTTGATATCACCTCTTTGTCCGATTGGACAAATATAGCACTTCCGTATTTGAATGAAGTAATTCGAGAGCCAATCGGATTCCACTTATTTTCGGTTGGCGCATTTCACAACTTCTATGAGTCTCCTGTAGGCACAGTACATCACAATTGGTTTGCCTACACAGATCTTATAGCAGTTCTTCTTTTGGCGATGATATTCCCTCTATATTCACTGATATGATGGTCAACTGTGGTCCTGAAGAGGACCTAGATGATGTTTATGCTGTAAAAGGAAAACATTACATGCATTAATTAATGTCACCATCAAATGGAACAATTTAGTATTACGCGTTTCGACCTTCAAGTCGCCATCATCATATCCTACTCACTGTGTTAAAGTATACATTTTCACTAATGTAAAGGTACTACTGTAGTTCAGCAGTTAGTCGTTAGGTGAATATAATAGGATTCGCAATTTGAATCTCGTTAAACTGTACGTTACGTTTGTTTTGTCTTCAAGGTTTTGTGTATTACGTGAGTAAATGTGTATATGCACGTGTATACAATTTATAATAACACATTTTAATAATAATAAATGCATTAACAAAGTTAGCATGCACTAGAAGAATCTAATTATAATGTTTATTTAACTTGGTGAAGTACTCCTCACAGCGATGTTGACTTGTCCTGCTCACCGCTGTTGGGCATACGAGTGTTGACCGACTTAAGAACTACAAATGACAATTTTGTGTAGGCAGCACTGAAAAAATGGTTTCAAATCTCAACAATAATCCTAATAATAATAATAAGGTTATGGGTTTCACGTGCCTTTTAATTTCTCTGGCTTTTAAAGACAGCAGAGAGCCGTAAATTTGCTCTGGAAGGAATCTTAAATGTGCCAGTAGATCTATTGACACAATTCCCTTAGTCGAGATTCGATCCCACAACCTTGAGCACTTTGTTACTCTAAAAACAATTGCTTCAAATGTATGCACTTCATTAGGGCATGAAGTCTACAACCTCAGACAAACTTTTGACAGATTACAAATTGCTTCTTGAATATGGCGCATTCTTGGCTGTCGCTCCGGAGGTCCGAGTTTGATTCCCAGCTCTGCCAAGAAATTTAATTCTAGTCTGAGGGCAGGAACGGCGTCTACTCAGCCTCATGAGGCAAAAATGAGAAGAGGTGGGTTCGATTCCCATCTCAGCCATCATGGAAGTGGTTTACCGTCGTTTGCCATTTCTATTTTAGTCAATTGCCAGTATGTTTCCTAACTTAAGGCCACGGCCGTCTCCTCCCAATCCTCACCTGAATGGTATATACGCACACTACTACAGACCCCAGACAATTTATTTACACAGGTTATCAGAAAATACTCCATACACCAACACCCAAGTACACGGGGATAAGTAACCAGGAAACCCCGAAAATGAAACAACAACAACAACATCAACAAAAACAACACGGATATTGCAGTCTTATTGACGAATTTGTAACTTACTGTACATACGAGTATATACAAAGGCATATTTCACCCCAAGATTAATCTCATTAGCTCTTTTGCGTTCTATGATTGGGGGCTATAATATCAAGGGGAGGAATACTTGCACATTATGTCGAAGAGAAGGAAGGAGCCACTTCGCTTAAATAATAACAATATGCTATGGCCTCGGGTGCCGGGTGCAAGCTTTGTTATTTGCCACCCAAAGGGTAGCTTGTATGTCGAATTTTGTTGTTCCTTGAAGCACTATGAAAGTCAAGGAGGTTAGATATCTAAGCTCCTTGAACACTATAGTGCTTTCTAGTTGAGAAATGAGGAACTTTGTGTTGGCGGAAACTCCCGAGATTAATCTTGCCATTATGAACATGGCCTACTGAATTCAAATGGGTTCTTTGACATGCCAACATCGTATGACATGGTGTCGTAATTTGTGTCGCCATTCAAATTTTACTTACCACGGCCAGGAGCGAACCTGCAAGCTTGGGGGTTAGCATACCGACACGTTGACCACTCACCCACCGTGAGTGTTTGAACCATGCGAGATAACTCAGGCGTGGAATGTAGTGAACACTGTTTACAAAGCCTACGGGAAGGATTAGCCATTCAAGGGCATATGTTCACCTTCGTTCATGGACGACATTTAAATTTCTCTTTTCCAGCCAGGCAGGAAATGTATGCTAAAACGGGGTACTGCATATTTCATAAGTTCAACAGATGGTTTAAACCATAGCTAATGGTCTGCATCTTCCTAGGCGAATACTGAGGCCAGCACCTTGTGCGTAGTTGATGTTAATAAGGCCAGCAAGAGGATTGGGAAGCTGCACTGCACCGAGATTTGAGGTTCTAAAACCGGGACTGATATTGGTTATGACGTCTTTTTCAATATAACAATGCGTTGGAAATGTTTTACACCATCAGGAATCGAACCCAAGTGTTCCCGGTTTGTAGATTGGTGGATTTCCATTTCATTATATTTCACATGTATTTATCAGTGCAAATACATTGTATTATTTACAACACACTGAAGGGAGACCTTTGAAATAGAAAAGACCCACTCGCATTGGAAATGACGGTTAACTTACTCTAGAACAGAACAGAGCCGATGACCGAGTTGTCTCAAGCCCCTATAATTAATCCAAAAAAAACATGTAAAACAGCCAGCACGTGAGGCAACACTTTCGAGCCGTAGGGCCTTGCAATCTGTGCAATTGTGATGGCTATATTAGTGTGTGTGCATTTGTAATTTTTGTGGGGATTGGGAAGGAGGTGGCCGTGGCCATGAGTTAGTAACCATCCCAGCATTTGCCTGGAGTAGAAGTGGGGGAAACCACTTCCAGGATGGCTGAGGTAGGAATCGAAACCACCTCTTCTCAAAGTTACCTCAAGAGGTTGAGTATACCCCATTCCAGTCCTCAGACCAGAATCATTGTTTCTTGGCAGAGCTGAGAATCGAATGCAATATTATAATAAGTTACTAACGTAAGGGACGAGTAATTGATTACAATCTGATGTAGTTTCAGTTGGTGGCTTGGGACATCGAAGTCATCATCCGCAGACATTTCAGACTCCCAAGTTTACGATGCTACTATGCAAGGTGTTGCAAGCCCCGACTCGAAACTTGAACAACTACGACACACGCACACCTTGAACCTGCTAACTGGCCATCTTGTATCCATGAGACAGTCTTATCGTAATCAACACAATCTGTCATTTTACTGATAATCCGGGATTATCCCTTCAATGCAATGAAAAAATAACGTTGTACTACTGCTGATATTGTCTAAAATGAATTAATTCAATACCAACCCTATTAATAGAATCGCTTTTCAGTCGGCCAACACAAGTGTGCCTAATTAATTTAATCACCCAGTGCCTTAAATAAATACATGAAATCTTTACACTTAAATGGATGACTAGTTTCGTTCTTGAAACAATCATTATCTGATCCGCTTTACTTAGGTTCGATGGATACATATTATGTACAACTGTATTTATAATTATTAATTTGCAGAAGATTTTAGTTAAATACTGTATTGAGTCAGATCTTTTAACCAATTATTTACCCCAAAAAATTAACGTAGGTTTATGAGATCTACACAGGATAAAAGTTCCTGTCTGTGTGTATGTCTGTCCCGCTTATCAATTCAAACATGACGAAACAGAATTAAACCAAATTTGTTCCAGAGGTAGCACTATCATTGGACACATCTGTGTCATGTATTATATCAACGCTAATTTAACGAAAACAAAATGGTGGCCACCCAAATGTTCAAAGCTTAAATCGAATTACGACTAAACCAATCATACAATCTTTACCAAAATTTGAAAAGATATGCGTGGGCGTGGTGGCGCAGCGGTCAAGCCGTTGGCCTCTCACCGAGGTGGACTGGGTTCTATTCCCAGTCAATACATGTGAGATTTTCGAAGTGAAATGCCATGTCCTGTGGTTCGGATTCCACGTAAAACGGAGGTCCCGTGGCTCATAATCACAAGATTCACGGTCACGTAAAACTACAACCTTCCTTTGAAAAATGTAATCGTGTGGGAAGCGTCTGTTGTCCAAACTACAAAGTCATCAGTCAAATAATTTCATTATGACGGACATATGAAAAATGCAAGCATTACATACTAATCCGTAACTTATGATCCAACAAGAACCAGTTTCACCAGTACCGTTTATCGAGCTGAGCTAGGAATCTAACCCACCTCTTCTCAGTTTTGCCTCACGAGGCTGAGTGAACCACGTTCCAGCCATCAGACAAGAAATAAATTTCTTGTCAGATCTGGGCTTCATACCAGGACCTTCGCGGTGACAGCCAAGAATGCCAGCCACTAGGTGGACAGAGGCAATATAATCAGTGGAATCGCATTATAGGTATTGTTCACTGGGGCGAAGGAATAATGGCGATACGCCACTTCGCAATACAGTAGGCCTATTCACTAGCGTTAAAATTGTCTCTATCGGTCTACCCAGAGGCCTATTGGATAAAAGATGCACTGTTGTCCACCTGCGTAATAGAGTGTTCTGCTGTTGATTGCAAAACTCGAAATGCCATGGATGCAAACATTGTTTAATATAACACTGGAGCAAGCAAATGAGTATCCTGAAATGAGTATCCTGTTACTCTAGTTTATGTCCAAAACCATATGATCTAGGATTTCATTCGATATTGACATGCCAATTGTATTTATGCCTCGTGGGGTGGAACTAAGAAGAGGTGCGTTTGACTCCGATTTAAGCAATGCTAGGTGTGGTCTCCCACTTCTACCCATGGCAAATATCGAAATGGTACTGTACCGTTTTCTTTTATTTGGCCTGATTTACGGTACATGTTCCTATGCAAACCGCTGCCACAAACGTCAGGTTTTTACCTAGTTTGGAGAACGCAAATAGCCATGTGATCTTGCGACTCAGCTGGTGTCTCATCAACAACCTTCGGAAGAGTGTTTCGCTTGTAGGCCGCGAGGATGCACAGGAGTCCTTGAGCATGCAGTAGTGGGGAGATTAACATTTACATTTGAATATTTTTTGGAAATAAGGCACAGTTATGATGTCAAGTGTATATTGAAGTTCGACATTAAAGCAGAGAGAGACAGAGTGGTCTTGCTTTAATGATAATAGCATCTGTAACATCAAGAATATAGATTTATTATATCGACCTGTCTCAGAGAGATCGTCTCGTCATGCGCACTAGCGACAGCGGGCCAGTTGTCTCCTGCAGGCTGACACAGGTGTGCGACGAGCAGAGCATGTTAAAACGCAGACGTATACACGCCTAAGCATGGACTCGTATCGCAATGTTGTTTCGGCTGGAAGAAGTGTCAAGCTAATACGAGTTCACGGCGGTGCTAGTTCGTGGTTATACATTGTGTTGCGACGTATAAAGGCCGACATACTTAAAGTTCAGTGTCGAATGAGAACTTCAATCGTGAGAGTGCCTGGCATTGTATGCGGGCAATATTCAGCTAGAGGAATCAGTCTCTTTTCACGTGATTTAAATGCATGTATAGATGAGGAACGAAGTGCAGTGTTACATTAGGAGGCTCGTTTCCGAAGTCCATGCACACTGAGAAGGCGTGCTGTCTTTTCTCACGCCAAGACTATTGGAACTAAAAGTCAAGTACATTCCGAGTGAACACTGTTTAACAATGTATAGTGCTTGGAAATCCGAGGTAGTGGGAGAGATGTCTAGGATGTATATAAGCATATTAGCCATGTGCGGCTAGGCATTTTAGTGTGGACATCATTCTCCAAGCAAATGCAGTGGACGTCACGAGTGAATTACAATGCTGTTTGCGAAGTGGAACATAGCATACTCGCGACGCGGGCTATTGGCTTGTGCAACATGAACTTTTGGTAACATGCAGCTGAAAATTAACTCAGGCTACCGTCATGTGTCCATCTGCTTATTGCGATGTTGCATTCGCGCGCGTGGTGTATTTTCGAGCCGGGCTGGAACTATTCGAAATTCGGGCTAGGACAATTTCCGAGATGAGGAAGCAGTTCGTTTACTATCAGTGGACTTGGGACATTGGAGTAAGAAATTCCCAGTGCGTTCATTGGAAATTGGAATGGAACAGTGTAGTCCTGCTACACCATGGTGGAGTCAGATGGTGGGCATCTTCACGCTCCATATCGCCTTCGAGAATCTTCAGCCAGGTAGAGGAACAACTTTTCACGTAGTGTTGCAAGGTAGATAGTCCAGTGTAAACACTTTGCCATCTTTTTTTTTTTTTTTCTTTTTGAGTAGTATGATTGTGGAGTGAGTTTGATGCATGGCTATCCCATGTCATGTGTGACTTCATTTTCAGTCGAGTTTAGGCCTGGTTAATCAGGTGCACTCATTTCATAATACTTTATTATGAATTATTTGTTTATTTTTCAGCTTAATAATTTTATTAAATTTAAATTCATTAAATTTATTCCGAACTTCTTGATTGTGGAGAACAGATCTTCATAGGGGAAGAAATATACGATATTCTCTAAGGGAATTACTTTTTTTTTATCAAGCTTTGGCTTGAGGGGTTGTCGTTCCATTATTTTTGTGTTCGACAATTGCGAGATTCGAATTTGCCTATGCACTCTTGCATTATAACTAGTAAAATTTAGTATAGAATGTGAAGTTTGATCATTCTTTTAGAAGGGGGATTTTTTTCTCTTGAGGGTAAACGCTGTCATACTGAATTCTAATGTGTCAACAGGAGTTAACTGGAGTTGTTACCTGGATGCATGCTGTAGAACCAGTCTGATTTTCGTGAATTCTCTTGAGGGAACATTTCTATTTTCGTCTGATCAACTTTAACGTTTGATTTGGCAGTCACATGTACTTGGATACACCTCGTTGATCTTTATATTAATTAATATTGCTATAACTGAACTTGGATTCAGTCTTTCGAGTATTTCTTGTTTAGAACATTGCTTTAGAGTACTATTTGAATTACAAGAATCTTTTTCGAAACAGATCCCAGGGATTAACTTTAAGGGGAAATGAATTCTTATGTGACTGTAAATACAACTCTGTAAGGCAAGCTTTTTGTGATCCAGTGGACTTGATTAAGTAGCCACTCATGTTAAATTTATGATGCATCTGAATGAGAAAACATAATAGTTAAAAAACACAACTGAATATATCTGATTACTGGTTATCGAATAAAATAATCACCATGTGGGTGATAGTGTGTGAAGAAACATCAATGGGCGTGTAATATATTTACGGTGGTACTCGTTGAAGTACGTTAATATTAAGATGCTAGTGAAAGCATAATATGTAATGCGGTTATAAAAATATAAACTTGGTGATGTTGGTGGTAATGCCCACCCGTATTCAGAAATCGAGGTCATGAGTGACCATTATAATGACAGTAATTCAGTGCAAGGTTATACCAATCTATGAATGTTTTTGAAAGAACATAGTCTCTGTTCTTTTTGCATTTTTTGTGTGGCATTCCCATTTAATTAATTCTTTGGTTGTGCTCAGTTTATAAGATTTAAGAAATGTTAGATAATGATTCACGATCGTTATATTATAAATTCTGGATGCATTTAAATAAGTACATTTATACTGAGAAAGTATTGAATCTTTTGAGATTTTGAATTACGAATTTCACGTACTTTTAGCTTGAGTGCTTGATTGATAATATAAATTTTGACTACATTGCTAAGGCAATATAAGTTATGCAATCTCAATTTTGACAAAGCACCAATGAGGAGTGCGGAATTACCTGTTTGCGAAGGCATTTACATCTGAGGGTGTAATAACATTAATAATGATTTGACTGTAAATAAGAAAATATGTATATATATATTTCTGAATTAATTCACGTGTTTTCTAATGTTAGAATGGGTGGAAGAACCATTAGGGCGATTTATCTAATTTTTTTTTTTGCTTCTTAAGGGATCACCCATTGTTTATAAAATTAACAAGTTCTATTAAGGGTTAAATGCATTCTTGGTCCATGGGGACAGCTAATGCATTCATTGGCATGATTCTAGTGCCTATTTTCTTTGTTTTTGTGTCCAGTCAAGGACAATTTGATCTGACCCTCTGTCAGATTTTCTTTTGGAAATAAATACTTTGTCATTTCTTTGAATCGCGAGTTGTGATGATTTACAGAAGTATAAAGAGGTCGCATTAAGGGGGGCCACAGCTAGATATTTCTAGAGTTTCCCACACTCCTGAGAGGGTGATTTCCCACGATTCTCGTGTTCTTAGAGCAGTTTGCTGATATGCTTTGGTCGTGCTTAATGCCACCTCTGTTAGGATCTACTGCACCCTAGTACTCCCTTCCCCTGTTGGTAGGATTTGGGGACTTTTCTGAGCCGGGGGATTTTCAGGTCCTACGATCCAGCTACCAACGAGGGATTTCAACAGGTAAAGGGTAGGTATTTACGGGTACAGTACCAAAATTAATACCTCGACTATCTCCTTCCAAATCCTAGACCAACCACAAATACACACAAACCTAAGTACACGGGGCTACATGACCACGATGTCACGATTAATCAATAACAAATATTATAGTGTTGTTCTAGATGACAGGAAAGATCGTGTTTGATATAGGTTGAAGCTCGACTAACATGTATTTGACGACCAGGATAGCCAAGCACGCTTAGGCTGTCAACATGACTTGACTGGGTAGCTGGTCGTTCGTAAATTGAAGGTTTGAATCCCAGTGGTGACAGTGGCCATCCTGGGGATTGTTTTCCCTGAACTTGACACTTACACAAACTAGTGATACATACCGCAGTGTAAATACTGGCACTTAGACACAAAAAATTAGTTCCACTATTTCAATCATCATAGTAGCACAGGTTATCAGACAAATTCAGCACAAACGGGATTATTGATCTAAATGTCCCTAGCCATGAAATGAAGTAACTACAAGATACTGTTATTGAAATAATGCACTTGGATCCTAACAATTACAGTTTCATTATTTCAGCCACCATAGCAACACAGGTTAACAGACAAATTCAGCACAAACGGGACTATTGGCCAAAATATCCCTAGCTCTGAAATGAAGTACATTAACTACAAGAAACTTTTATTGAAGTAATGCACTTAGATCCAAATAATTACAGTAAGACTATTTTAGTACCATAGTATATACCACAGGTTATCAGACAAATTCAGAACAAACGGGACTTTTGACTGAAATATCCATAGCTCTGAAATGAAGTAACTCCAAATTGAAATGCCATACGAGCCAATGCAGAATTGCCAGAGCAAGCTCGGAAGAAAAAGATATAGAATCGCCATGCTTTGAAAGACAATGTTAGTTCTGCTTTACTGAGCGACATTCTAGCATTTACTTAGACTTGCTCAGAAATGGATTTCCTTTTTTTTTCGTGTCTGACTACTGTGCTTTCCTTTTACGGATCGTGCACTGCTTCCACGATGGGCGAACCTTAGCCTCGCTGAGGAATAACATATTTCAGTCGACAACGCTCCTCGACTCTGTCAAGACAACCGAGACGTGTGCTTTGTGTATCCCTCTCTCATGCGGACATTGTCAAGAGCCTTCCTTCCATCCTTTCTTCCGTTCCTTGCAAATGGAATTTCAGCAGACAAGAAGTCATTAAGATAATGTGATAACATACGATGGCAGTAGAGCGGTCTAGATTTGAAGATCTGTAAGAGAAGTTGTAATTATTTTCAGGAACAGTTTGATACTTGCAACTACTGTATTTGACTTTGTTTCTAAAATGCTTGTTGTTGTTTTTGTTGTTGTTGTTTGCGTCTTCAGTCGTTTGACTGGTTTTATGCAGCTCTCTAAACCTCCCTGTCCTGAGCTAATCGATTCATCTCTACATAGCTACCACACCCTACATCAGAGGCAATTTGTTTTATTCTAACCTTTGTCTACACCTACAGTTCTTACCCTCGACTCTTTCTTCCATAACTAAGATTGCTATTCCTGGGTGCCTTAATACGTGCCCTATCAACTTATCTCTTATCTCCATTAGCAGTTGCCAGAAACATCTCTCCTCTCCCACTTGTCTTAATTCCTCTTCATCTGTAACCCTATCTACCCATCTGATCTTTATCATTTTCCTGTAACACCACATTTCAAACGCCCTCCTCTTTTCTGTTGCTCCAGCAGTCCAAGTTTCACTTCCATAGAGTACCACGCTCCAGACAAAGGCTTTCAAAAATGGCTTCCTAGTACCTAAATCTATATTCGATAACAACAGGTTCATTTTCTGTAGAAATGATTTCTTTGCCTGAGGTAGAATTTCATAAATGAGATCAAAGCAAAGTTGCAGAGTAATAATGAACTCATTACATAATTCCTGTCTTCAAGCGAGAAGGTAGCCCGAACTCATTTTAGTTTTGCACGAATAGTAATTTCTTCAATTTAAATTAATATACGCTTTTGCCTGGTTGTGGCACAATTAGTTAATATCTGTCCTACACAATCCAAGGTTGGGGAGTTCGATCCCGACCTGATCAGTCGGATGATATTTTAGGATGTTCAAATGCAACAGTCTCGTATGTGTAAATTTACATTCAATACATCTGTACAGTCAAATTTTAACACCCCAAAAACTCTAAAGCTAAATGTAGGTTAATTTGAACATTATTATTATTATTATTATTATTATTATTATTATTATTATTATTATTATTATTATTATTATTATTATTAAACCCAGCACTAAACAAAGTAAAATATTTATTTATGCTGATGACACCACTATATATACCATACATAAAGACCCTAAAACAGCTTTTGATAGACTTCAAGAAGACTTCAATAACATCACAAGATGGTGTCATGACAATAATTTGTATATAAATACAACCAAATCTAAAATAATGCGCATCAGAGTTGATCGCTTCACACAAGAAAAATGCAAACTAACGCACCACAGCATATCATGCATACACCAAAACATCCTGGCAGGTTGCAAATGTAACACCTTCATAAATAGTACTTCGACACAAAAATACCTAGGAATTACCCTTGATGAACACTTTAAAATGAATACACACACAGTAAACATAATAAAAAACCTAAGAGCAAATCTCTACACCTTCTACAATCTCCGATTTTATGTAGATAGGAAAACTTACAAAACTATTTATATTGCTCTGATTGAAAGCAAATTAAGATATGCTAGAGCAGCTTGGGGAAATCAAAACACAACTTTAATTAATAATCTTCAAGATAGCCAAAACAGGTTCTTTAAATATTTCACTGATATCCCTTATTTTAATATTAATGAGTTGTTCCAAATTACTGTACTGAATCTCTACTACCATGATCCAAGATTCAGGCATAAGGTCTCTCACAACATACAAACAAGAGCCATAACAAGTACTAAATATGTAAAACCCTTATGTATAAATAGCTATGGTTTCAAGAGACTAGATTATATTATACCATCACTACTTGATGAACTACCACCAGGATTGACGAACATTAACAGCAAACAACTAGCTATAAGTCGCATTAAATATATTACTTAACCAAACATTAACGCATAACATAAATTTATTAATATAACTATCATAGTGTAACTTTTTGTGTCTTTAATTATTTACATTAATACTTTATCATTATCATAACAAAAAATAAATTGCATTCACTCTTGTATTGAAATATAATCTATATATATGTTGTAAATAATAATTAATATGTCTCACAGATAATCTGTACTGTCATCAGATTCGTGAGACATATCACAATAATGTAACATAAATAGTATTTAATAAATAAATTAAAATTAAATAAATTAAATTATTATTATTATTATTATTAATATTATTATTATTATTATTATTGATGTGTAACATCTTTCCACTCGGTTGCTGGATATTTTTGTGGGAGTGATTTTGAAAAATGGGACGGAAGTGGATCGGAACGATCGAGGTGGCACCAGCTGGCACACTTCCGTTCGATCGAACGGCAGTGTGCTCGAACGAAAGTGTGCTAGCTGGCAGTAGTGGATCGAACGGAAGTGTAAGACGCACTGCCAACTCGATCGATCGATCCAGCTGGCAGTGGTAAGAGAAACAATGAGCGTGCGGTGTCGGAAATTGATACCACCTCGACCATGTGGAATGTATATGACATACTGAACGGTAAACGCTCATGCAAAGTCTGGTGTCATGTGATTGAAACAAAGCACATGGTACATGTTCGGAGTCTTCGTATCAGTATTTAAATGGTAAAATGCCTAAATATCAAACATTGTAATTAGTCGGCATTGCCGGTATTATGTTTCTGCACAATGGCTATACAAATATTAACCCACATAACGGTAATGCAGTCATCAATATAATAAAATCGTTGTGGTTATATGAGAATTGAGCAAGCCATCATGAACTATTGCTGAATACATTCTCTTTACTCACAAGAGGGCCTATTCATAAGGCATTTTAAATTCAATTTCACGCTGGAACATTATCGAAACAAGCAAAATATAAATGAAACCTAATTCCGTAATGCAGTATTATTGGAACGTGGAAATAAGTCACCATCTTGAGCACAATATTTGTGTAGTCGAAATAGCCGTGGGGTTAGCGCCTATGGCTGTGAATCTAGAGATATCGGGTTCGAATCTCGGACGGGGTAGATATTTTTGCTACCAGATTATCATTTCAAACGATATTTATCATATCAATATGACTCATTTTAACTGAATCCATATGAAATTATGTGTTGGTCTGTGATCAAGAGGTCCTGTTTATAAGGAATTTAAGGTTATGAGCGGTGTCGCGCCTATTAATCTAGTTGATCCATATCGTATTCTTTATTTATAGGCTAGTGCTGGTGGAAGCTACAAATCATCTAATAAAATGAGTTCCATATTATAAACTACAATATCTGTAAAACACTCCCTTTTACAATAGATTAATATTTGTGCCAATAATAGTATACACTACCGGTGTATCAACAATTTCACGTGAGGTTTCTTCTATGTCAGATGTTACACATCATATACGACTACTGTAAGGCTCGTAATTTTGTATTACATTACAACAGTATGCCCAATACAGGAGCGCGACTGAACCTATTAAACAGATGAAATTGCGTTCTTCCCTTCACAAAATATCTTCATTCTCTCACTATGATTGTTGTTCTTCTGTATATGCAGCAAAATAATGTATGTTTATCAACGTCCTGAAGCTAGGCCCGTCACATAAAATATCGTATTATACGTTGCTTTCATGAAGGTCATTTTCAACTTCGATTATCCAATTATTCTTGACTTCCAGGATGACTGGGCTGGGAATCAATCTCACCTCTTCTCTGTTTTGCCTCACGAGGCTGAGTGTATCGCGATTCCATAAAGTTAGGTGTTGCTATATTGATTTGGCTAGGTTGAGTTATAATCGATTGTTGACTGTCGGAATACATCAATTTTCTCTGGACGAACGTAATTGATACAAACACTTTGTGTTGAATCAATCATCATATATATATTATTTCAGTAGTATGCATCCCTCCTGCGGCGCTCACAAGCGATTGATCGTGAAAAATGAGCATTCAAATGAAAGAGAATATACATTACCAGTGACGCATTGCACTCTAATTTCATAAATATCTATAATTTCTTTAAAAAATGACTTTTAAAAACTGTACGAAATGTGCCATTTGCAGTTACTGTTGCTGCAGGAAGATACGCTCCATAATTGGTGTCCACATTAAGTTTTGGCCGATGTGACACCTGTTTCATGTCATTTTAACATTCTGAGGTCTTTCCTTTATCATTTTGTATGGATTTCAAGAGCAGTAAATCAAAGGAATGTGTACTCAAATCGTATAATTTCATAAATTAGCAGTGACGAATTGCATTATAATTTCAAAAATAAGCCTATCATTTTTTGTAAGAAGTGTGCTATTGAACGTTGATTCCCTTACAGTTTTCTTCTATCATTTCGCATGGATTTAAGAAACAGTAAATCAATGGATTGAGCAGGCCCTACTCTAAATCATAAAACCGGTGAGTGTTACGGCGTCTAAAACCTTAGAACTATTAAACATTAATTCTTTTACAGGTTTTTCTTCTATCTTCTATCATTTCCCATGGTTTTCAGAATTAGTAAATCAATGGACTGGGTACTCAAATCGTATAATTTCATAAATATCGAATAACCGGTGTTATGATGACCCAATTTTCAGTGATTGCCTTCTTAAGTTAGGGAACGTACTACTTGGAACTCTGACTGAAAGTTAATGTATCGAATAACCGGAGAGTGTTACGGCTAAACGGTCAATCAATGGACTCGGCACACAAATGGCATTAACAGTGACGAATTGCATTCTAATTTCATAAATATCAAAGAAAGGAACCAGCCACGCTGATCGTTGGACTTAGGAACAAGGAAGCCTTACTGTAAGCGATGCGTGAGGAAGTTTTCCAACGAGGGCTGTCCTGATAAGGGAGAAAGAGGCTCCTCAGCCAACAAGATAAAGCAGGAAATCTTGACCAAGATGCTTTCATAAATATCGAATGACTAGTGAGTGTTATGATGAACCAATTTTCAGTGATTGCCTTCTGAAGTTAGAGAACGTAGAGCTTGGAAACTAACTGAAATGTAAATAGTGTTCTTTAACCATTTGGTTGAAATAATAACATAACAACCTTTCTCCTTAAGTCACTCATTATAAACCTATTGGGGAAAGTATGACTTATGAACATGCGAGATTTCTCGCACGGGTACTCAAATCGTATAATTTCATAAATATCGAATAACCGGTGTTATGATGATCCAATTTTCAGTGATTGCCTTCTTAAGTTAGGGAACGTTCAACTTGGAACTCTGACTGAAAGAAATGTATCGAATAACCGGAGAAGGTTGCGGCTAAACTGTCAATCAATGGACTCAACACACAAATGGCATTAACAGTGACAAATTGCATTCTAATTTCATAAATATCAAAGAAAGAAACCAGCCACGCTGATCGTTGCACTTAGGAACAAGGAGTTTAGCGCAGAGCGCCTCACTCACGAACGGTAAAGCTGCCCTGCAGGCAGTTTATGAAGGAGTTTAACACTGACTGTAAGAAGTTTTACAACGAGGGCTGTCCTGATAAGGGAGAAATAGGCTCCTCAGCCGACAAGATAAAGCAGGAAATCTTGACCAAGATGCTTTCTGCCCGGATTGCACCCAGAAGCAACAAAAAGGAATTCTGCCCGATACGTCAGAGGCAATGCACTAATGAGGACAGCACAATCGAATGCGATAGGTGCAGAGAAAGGACCCACGAGATCTGTACTGGCCTCATTGGTCAGGAAGTCAAAGACCTTAAAAGAAAGAACAGGAAACTGATATGGCTGTGTGAAATATGTAAACCTGAGGCACTGTACATGAATAAATCCTGTAGGGTGGTAATAGCCGCCCTTGCCGAATAGGTCGAGGACCTAACACAATATATCAAACCCGACTTCAGGAAAACATGGAAAATCAGATCAAGGAAGCATTATACAATGCTCATAGAAAGATACCAGCCACAGCACGCTCTCACGCTGACGCTCCAATCAAGAAAGCGAAAGCACCCCTGTAGGTAACGTGCAAATGAGTTTAGCGCTGAGCGCCTCCCACAGGAACGGGAAAGCTGCCCTGCAGGCAGTGTGTGAAGGCTTTTATCGCTGATCGTTGCAGTTAGGAACAAGGGAGCCTCACTGTAAGCGGGGCGTGAAGAAGTTTTCCAACGAGGGCTGTCCTGATAAGGGAGAAAGAGGATCCTCAGCCAACAAGATAAAGCAGGAAATCTTGACCAAGATGCTTTCATAAATATCGAATGACTAGTGAGTGTTATGATGAACCAATTTTCAGTGATTGCCTTCTGAAGTTAGAGAACGTAGAGCTTGGAAACTAACTGAAATGTAAATAGTGTTCTTTAACCATTTGGTCGAAATAATAACATAACAAGCTTTCTCCTTAAGTCACTCATTATAAACCTATTGGGGAAAGTATGACTTATGAACATGTGAGATTTCTCGCACGGGTCCGCTAGTATTAATATAATACGTCAGTGATGATATATGAGCCGGCCCCGTGGTGTTGGGGTAGCGCGCCTGCCTCTCACCCGGAGGCCCCGGGTTCGATCCCCGGCTCCGTCAGGGATTTTAAAACTGACTTGAGGGTTGGAACGGGGTGCACTCAGCCTCGTGAGGACAATTGAGTAGCTGTCTGACAGTGAGACAGCGCCCCGATCACAAACACCAAGATTAACGGCCGAGCGGATCCGACGCGCTGATCACGCGTCACCCCAATATCTGCAGGCCAAATGGCTGGGCAGCGGTCGCTTGGTCGGCCTTAGCCCGTCATGGGCTGGATAGTGCCAGGGGGGGTTGTTGATGATATATGTTTAAGTAAGCAATACACCTGCTGAATGATATAAATTAAGATACCATCTAATGTAAAATAAGCCGCAAATGTACCGATAAAAAATCCAGTATGAGAAAAGTTTTAGTTTCAGTTTGAGTTTCTGTCATAATATTCTTGAACTGATTATTACACAGATTTAGGAAAGATTATGTATAAGAGAGGGATTGAAACTCTAATTTCTGTTCCTTTCACCCCGTACGTAGCCGTTCACGTTAAATCGCTCACCACGATCACGATGGGGGGGGGGATACAACAAGCCCAGAGATCGAAGGTTTGAATCCCCTGCTCTGACTGTGGCTATCCTGACTGTGATTTACTCCGGAGCATCCATCATAACACTTGAAATTATTCGCCTCGTTATGTACAGTAGTAGCCTAAATAGCATTCCTGGCTGTCACCGTATAGGCCCGTGTTCGATTCCCTGCTCTGTAAAGAAATTTAATTCTGATCTGAGGGCTGGAACGGGGTACACTCAACCTCGTGAGGCAAAACTGAGAATAGGTGGGTTTTATTCGTACCTCAGCCATTCTGGAAGTGGTTTTTCGTGGTATCCTACTTCTACTTCTAACCGCCGCTTTCTACCCAAATCCTACCTCGATTACAAATACACACACTAGTACGGATATGACAGTGACACAGGTTATCAGACTATTTCTACATACACCCACGTACATGTGACTACATGACCACGAAATCTCAAAGTCCCTAATTAATCAACAACAAGATAACATTTTGAACTTTTGACTTTACGCACATAGTGCTTTGTAACCTTAACGATTTCGTCTAGTGTTCGCAATGTGATTCCTTTGGAGTGTGACCTCCTGTGGCATAGTGGGTGAGGACATAACCAAAAATACAGGGTATTTTGGGCTCAAGCCCAATGGTAGTGTCATGTTTAGCCTATTAGCCTACTTTCTATTTTTGAAAGAAAAGAAAGTAGACTTATGAGATCTACACAGGATCAAAAGTTGTGTGTCTGTGTGTAAGTGTGAGTGTGTGTACTTTGTATGGCTGTCCCCCCAATCAATTCAAACATGATGAAACCGAATTAAACCAAATTTGGCACAGAGGTAGCACTAGCTAAGAGCATCTCAGTGTCATGTTCTATATTGCCGCCATCTTTACCAAAACTTAATGGCGGCCACTCAAATGGTCAAAACTTAAAATTAAATTACGACCAAACTAATCATCGGATCTTTACCAAATTTAGTAAAACCATACCTCCATATGGGACGCGTCTTGAGCCCAAACTACAAGATCATCAGCCCTACTATTTCATGATGGCCGATAGAATTATGCAAGCTTTATAATCCATAACTTGGCACCAACGAGTTTCGATTATCGAACCGAGAATGGTTTAATCTGTTCTAAAGGACGTGGCCCGTTCGAAGTTAAAAGATAATATTATACTGCAGAAGTGACTTTAAAATTCTGAGCCGTCTCGGTTGCAAGACAAGATGGCAGCTGATGTCTCGTTCTGGCCTATATTTCACTAATATGAGTATAATGCATGCGATATAGCCTACAGATAGAAATAATATACACTTTGTATAGTAATGACTATATACTTCAGTGAAGAAATCGTTTAGTCCAAGTCATTATTTGCTAAGACGTTGTATGTACATCGATTGACTTTGGTAGGCACGTTTGGTCTTCCACCCGGTCGGCCGGGGTTCAAAACCTATCAGAGTTGTATTTTATTCCCTGATCTTGTTCATATTTATTGTTTTTTAAGCACTGAGACGTTATGAAATTGAGCGCTATGTTGCGCATTTTGCTATGGAAAATACATATTTAATTTAAACAAAGTTCGCCACCAGATCTGCACGAGTGACCTCTACTAGCAACCAGTTGAACAATGCGTGTGCTAACCACGGCCTACTGGATGCAAGCTGTGCTGTATACCGGCCTTTTCATTCCCAGTTAGTGAACCCATGCATACGGTGTAATTGAAAAAATGCCTAATGTTGCCGATAGAGCGCACTCGCACCCAAGGATAGTCCTGATTAATAATTAGCTGTGCAGTAGGTTTATTAAATGTGTTTCTCCCAGTGATACGTTTAGACCAACGAAGTTTTGTTTCAGTTTCAATTATTGTAAGTAGTCGGTGTTAATATACTGAATCGTACGTTGTTTGGAATGTTTGCTGATGAAATTTTAAAATGCTGGGGTAAATTATAAACTATGGTTTTAAACGCCGCTGCTCAAATCCAGTGTGCCATTTTGCCCTTCAAACATGAAGAAAATAGTTATATCTATACCCATACATTTAGGAGAAAGTAGGTTATATGTTCTTTCCTGAACATCCTCGTTTCATTTATGAAAATATAGGCTTATGAGGTCACCTTTTGTCCGGGTGTGTGTGTGCGTACATGTGTGACGTCGTCGTCCCCCCCCCCCTGTAATAAAATATCAACAGCTGCAACGATTTCAATGAATCTCGGTTATGATATAGTACTATATTGTTCGAACCCGACCATGCCCTTCAAATTTGACTACATGTCACCAATCCAACATGGCGGCTGTGCGATATATTTCACCGGAATTATATATCTCCAAAAGTACTACTGATATCACCCTGAAATTTTGTACGGTGATAAAGGGCACTACTAGAAGTTCACCTATGTAACTCTTAGAAACCTGTTAAGTACAAAACGAACATGGTGGCAGAGCGAAGTTGAAACATTTAAATAGACGTTTCTCGCGATATAACAATCCGACTGCAGTGAAACTTGGTACAGCAAATATTTATAAACATTGAAATGCACTGAAATCTAATTTAGTTCAATTGTTTATATAAACTCAAAATGGCGGCTGTGTGAAATTTTCAAATTAAGTTTTTATTTCTTGTGTCCTAATCATGCGATTGAAGTCAACGTTTGAATAATCAACCCACGAAATAATCGTCATCCAATAGTAAATTACTCTATGACCTACCTATATAACAATCAAACATGGCGACCATACGACAAATTTAGACGGCTCTCAATATCTACGAATCTATGACAGCAATCTGACCGAAATTTTGTGTGTTGATAAAAGCTATTAACATAAGTTCATCTATGTAATTTTTAATAACCTGATCAGCACAAATGCAACATGGCGGTGACGCGAAAATTAAATACTTAAATGGACGTTTCTCGCGATGTAACCATCTAAGTGCAGGAAACTCTGTACGGAAAATGTTTTTACACATTTTAAACAACTGACATCTAATTTATTTCAACAGTGTTCATAACCTCAAGTTGGTGGTTGTGCGACATTTTAATATCTCGTTATTATTATTTCTTGTGTCCTAATTATGTGATTGAAGTTTGAATAATAATCCTACGAAATAATTTTCATCTAATAGTACATAACTCTGAGGCATACATATATAAAAATCCAACATGGTGACCATTCGACGGTTCTCAATGTCTAAGAATCTATTACAGCAATCAAACTGAAATTTTCTATATTGATAGAGGCAATTAACATAATAGGATATTTGCAAAATGGGCTGTTTATTTCTTCACAGAAATGACATAATAAATGACGTATTAAGCAGATTGATAAAAATGTTCTTCCATATTAACTCCTATGCTGAAAACCATCCCATGTGAGTTTTTTCGGGGGGCGGAGGGGGGGGGGGGCTTTTACATTATGCTTTGTTTTTGGTTATCTGCCCAATATGTCTGCAAAGTTTCAAAGTAATCTGGTAGTTCATGTTCGCAAGGTTCCTTTAATATTCATGCTCGTGGGTTCAAGTTAATGTGTTAGTTATAACAGCCACATTGTACCCCCAAAGTACTTGCACAAGTTGTGACTAAGTACAAGCATCTTACACTTTATCACAATATAACCAACTCACTGTGTTTATCTCGTCTTTATGGCGTCTTGAGCACCTTCTACACACATCAAAAAAAGTTTTGCATCACCTCGGTTCCCAGATCTCCGGCATATAGACGTTGACTGTGTATATTGTATCCAAGATACAGTCCCTTTGACTGTTCATAGATGTCACTAAAACTGCTCAAAGATGTAAACAACCATGCATGAGCAGGGCCTATTAGACGGAGGGGGTACGACAGCCGATCAGTTCCAGTCATTCCACCAGGACGAAGGTACGCTGCTCATGTTGTCTGTAGTTCTACCATGCCTAGAAGGTCAATACCGCAGTTCGATCGCGTCCGCATTGTTACTTTGTGTCAAGAAGGGCTCTCAACAAGGGAAGTTTCCAGGCGTCTCAGAGTGAACCAAAGCGATGTTGTTCGGACATGGAGGAGGTACAGAGATACAGGAACTGTCGATGACAGGCCTCGCTCAGGCCGCCCAAGGGCTACAACTGTAGTGGATGACCGCTACTTACGGATTGCCGCTCGGAGGAACCCTGACAGCAATGCCACCATGTTGAATAATGCGTTTCGTTCAGCCACAGGACGTCGTGTTTCAACTCAAACTGTGCGCAATAGGCTGCATGATGCGCAACTTCACTCCCGACGTCCATGGCGAGGTCCAGCTTTGCAACCCCGACACCATGCAGCGCGGTACAGATGGGCCCAACAACATGCTGAATGGACCCCACGGAATTGGCATCACGTTCTCTTCACCGATGAGTGTCGCATATGCCTTTAACCAGACAATCGTCGGAGACGCGTTTGGAGGCACCCTGGTCAGGCTGAACGTCTTAGACACACTGTCCAGCGAGTGCAGCAAGGTGGTGGTTCCCTGATGTTTTGGGGTGGCATTATGTGGGGCCGACGTACGCCACTGGTGGTCATGGAAGGCTCCGAAACGGCTTTACGATACCTGAATGACATCCTCCGACCCATAGTGCAACCATATCGGCAGAATATTGGAGAGGCATTTGTCTTCATGGACGACAATTCTCGACCTCATCGTGCACATCTTGTGAATGCGTTCCTTCAAGATAACGACATCGCTCGACTACAGTGGCCAGCATGTTCGCCAGACATGAACCCTATCGAACATGCCTGGGATATGTTGAAAAGGGCTGTTTATGGACGTCTTGACCCACCAACCACTCTGAGAGATTTACGCCGAATTGTCGTTGAGGAGTGGGACAATTTGGACCAACAGTGTCTTGATGAACTTGTGGATAGTATGCCACGGCGAATACAGGCATGCATCAATGCAAGAGGACGTGCTACTGGGTATTAGAGGTAGTGGTGTGTACTGCAATCTGGACCACAAATGCTGAAAGTCTAGCTGTATGATGGTACAACATGCAATGTGTGGGTCTCATGAGCAATAAAACGAGCTGAAATGTTGTTTGTGTTGATCTCTATTCCCTTTGTATTTAACGGTTCCGGAACTCTTGGAACCGAGGTGATGCAAAACTTTTTTTGATGTGTGTATAAACATTATGAGGTGAAAAAACGAGACGCAAGTAGGTCAAGCACCTGCCATCTTAGAAGGTGAAGTGTTCGGATGCTCGGGAAGTACCAATGAGACCATGTAGCCTATCGTACGCTGTTAAAACAGTCGTGTGACAACACCAGCTTCACAGATAAGATAGCTTTTTCAGACGATTGCAATGATCTCGTAGCCTCAATGAGTACGCATTGTCCTCTTAGGATACCAATCTCAGTGTAGGTAATCTAATCTCATAAGTTATGCCAAATACCGTATATCAACCACTAATGCAGTAGAAATAGAAATTTACTAAATGTGATTTAAGATCACTGAAATATGTTTCACAATGGTAGTGCCAAATTAGGTCCAGGTACAGGAACGAACAGGTAAGGAAAAATCAACAAGTAGTTCCGTGAAGAACTATACAGCCTATTTTCATATAACCTACGAATGTTAATTGCCCCTATCAACATACTAAATTTCAGTTTGATTGCTGTAATAGATATTGAGAACCGTCTAAATATTTCGGGTGGTCGCCATGTTGGACTTTTATATATGTAGGGCTTAGAGTTATTGAAGATTATTGTGTACGTGCAGTATTCAAACTTCAATCGCATGATTAGGACACAATAAGTAAAAACGAGATTTTAAAATTTCGCACAAATGCCATCTTGTGGTTATGGAAAGGATTGAAAAACATTAGATGCCAGTGGATTAACTTTTGTATAAGGATTTACTGTACCAAGTGTCACTGCACTCGGATGGTTAAATTGCAAGAAACGACCATGTGAATATTTATAATTCGCTCCACCGCCATGTTGGATTTGTGATCACCAGGTTATTGAAAGTCCTATGGGTGAACTTATGTCCATAGCCCCTATGAATTTTAAAAAATTCAGTTTGATTGCTGTAATAGATTCGTAGATGTTGAGAAACGTCTAAATATTTCGGATGGTCGCCATGTTGGATTGTTATATGTACAGGCCTTAGAGTCATGTACCTTTAAAAGAAAATTATTGCGTAGGTTCATTATTCAAACTTTCATTTCGATCGCATGGTTACGACACAAGAAACAAAAACTTAATTTAAAAATGCGCACAGCCGCCATCTTGAGGTTATGTAAAAAATTGAACTAAATTACATACCAGTGCATTACAATGTATATAAACATTTGCTGTACTAAGTTTCATTGCGTTTGGATCATTAAATCGCAAGAAAAGTCTATTTAAAACTTTCAACTTCGCTTGGCCGCCATGTTCGTTTTGTAGTTAACCGGTCATTGAAAGTCTCATAGATGAACTTCTAGTTGTGCCCTTTATCTCCGTGAAAAATTTCAGGGTGATACCGGTAATAGTTTCAGAGATATAGAATGCCGGTGAAATATTTCGCTCAGCCGCCATATTGAGGTTATGTAAACAATTGAACAAAGTTAGATGTCGGTGCATTACAATGTGTATAACCATATACTGTACCAAGTTTCATTGCGTTTGGTTTGTTAACTCGCGAGAAACGTCTATTTAAATGTCGCAAATTCGCTAGGCCGCCATGTTGGTTTTGTAGTTACCAGGTTTTCAAAGGTCACATATGTGAACTTCTAGTAGTTCCCTCTGTCACCATACAAAATTCCTGGGTGATATCGGTAATAGTTTCGGAGATATTGAATGCTGGTGAAATATTTCGCACAGCCGCCATGTTGAATTGGTGAGACGTAACAAAATTTGAAGGACGTGGTCGGGGTCGCCCGGAATAGTGCTATGAACTTACCGAGTTTCATTGAAATCGCTCCAGTCGTTTAGATTTTATTAGGGGACACACACACATACACACACACACTCCTCTCACACACACACACACACACACGCACGCACGCACACACACACACACGGACAAAAGGTGATCCCATAAGCCTATTTTTTCAAAATTGAAAATAGGCTAAAATGCGCAAATAGAAATTATTGTTGTACTGTACTATGCACAAAAGGTTGTGTGTTCGCCTTTGAATTGACGGTTAACGTACTCTAAAACAGTTCGGGGCTTAACACCTAGATGTTCCAAGTCCATAAAATTATTTAACAACCTATAAAACAATAATTAGCACATTAGGCAACACTTTCGAGCCATAGGTAAAGCAGTGCAATACGGTTGATATTTCATTTGAGCGGCTTGGACATCGTTGTAATTGAGCTCCATGTACTTGGGTGTGTGTAGAACTTGTCTGATTATCTGTGTTTTTGTGGTGTCAGTAGTAGTGAAAGGATTTTTAGTTCAGGTGAGGATTGGGAAGGAGGTGGCCGTGGCCTTAAGTTATTCATCCCGGAATTCGCCTAGAGTAGAGCCGGGAATCGAACGTGAAAACCTGGGTGACAGCTAAGAAAGCTACAGATACACAAAACGAAACTAAGTACATTATTGACAGCTAACACCCTTCTGAATGATCCTCCAAGGCTTCAATGTACTTTTACCAACAATGAGGAAGCCGTAGAATACCATAGGTTGTAAACAATTCGTCCATGTACACCACCTCTTGTCAAAACGCTATCACGATGTTTTCCTTGTTTGCAAACCGCTTTGCACATAGCGGCTTCTTCACTAGCGGAATACCGATGGTGGTGGCTACGCTCGCTAATGCGCAGCGTTAGGTCATGGGGCCAAGCTCTCTATTGACTCGGTAGACGCGTGTGTTTGAGCCCCACCTTGAAATGGTTTTCCGTGGTTTCCCATTTTTAACACCAGGCAAATGCTGGGACGGTACCTCCTGACAGGCCACGGCCGCTTCCTTCCACATCCTTGCCCAGTTTCATTCATCTTCATCAATTACATCTCTCATCCCGGCACACAGGTTTCTCACGGACGTTGGCTAGAAAGACCTGCACTTGGCATCTCAGGAGGCCACACGTCAAATAGAACTAGCGTAATCAGATCAAAGTCACATCGATTGAGATCACGCGAGTAGGGAGGACGTTACAAGTTCTCCCACCCACCCCAATCACTGCAGACGATTCCTGCCTGCAATTGCTGTAGTGTGGGCTGTTGAATTATTGGACGTTTCTACCGACATATAATGGCAGATGGTACACCAGGAATGCTCTGTGTTTTGATCACTATTCAACTTCACTCACATCCTTCCTAACTTCTTTTGTGTGCTGTCAACTGACCACCAACGCACACAAACGCAATGTGACGGTGGCATTCTGTACTGTGTAACCAAACCAAACAACAAAATCATGGGAGATTTATCAAGAATGTCTTCACAATTGTATAGAGAAGTAACAAGCATATCGCTATTCATTTACTTCAGCTAAAAGCGCCATATGCATTATATTACAAATGTTCGAAACAGGGTAAGGTACTATCCTACCAGGGAATTGTTACCGCGAGCTGTGGAGCGCAGCTGTTGTGTATACATTACGTCATCTCTCCGCATTATGGTTGCAGCGAGCGGTTTCGGGGCAAGAGGGGAACGCATGTACAGGCATACAATGAGAACACACCGCACAGCCACGACCCAGCATGAATCATGCACACAAATGACACGCGATGAGGTTTCGCTGGAGGCAACTGCACGTTTATCGCAGGCGTGTGGCTGGGTGGAGCGCATTAGTTCGGCTTCGGCCACCGATAACAATTCGCTGGTAGGGTAGTAATTCGTGTTGCCAACTTGCTAGTGGTGAGAAAAATTTCGTAGTATTTTTTTCTTATTGCCCACGTAGTAGGGAATATGGGATGATATCTGCATTTCAAAAACTAAGGTTATGTCGGTATGGTAGAAACGCAAGAAAATAGAATGGCAGGTAGCAGGAACTAAATTGGAACAGGTGGACCATTTTAATTACAGGGTCTGTGTATTCTTTCAGGCTGGTAGTATAGGGAAACCATGAGAGTCCAGGGGCTGAAAAGCCTATGAAGTGAGTTCCCAATCGCGATCTACAGTATTCCGCAAGAAATGAGTTAGTGTAGTGACGAAACTCTTCTTACAACGCTTGGTATTTAGACCGACGTTGCTGTGTGGAAGTGAGAGCTGGGTAGATTCAGATATCTGATACATAAGCTAGAGGTATCTGATATGAGGGTAGCATGGATGATTGCTGGGACAAATGGATGGGAGCAATGGCAGGAAGGTACTCATAATAAAGAGATACAGGTTAAGTTAGAATTGAACATTTTAGATGAAGATGTTCGTGTGGGCCGAATTAGATGGTGGGGTCATGTGAATAGGAAGCTAAGGAAGGAAGCTTTTAGTTTTACGTGACCGTTAATCATGCGGTCATGAGCCACGGGATCTCCTTTTTACGTGGAATCTGAACCACCGGACATGGCATTTCACTTCGAAAGTCTCACATGCATTGACAGGAATCGAACCCGGTCCACCTTGGTGAGAGGCCAACAGCTTGACCGCTGCGCCACCACTCCCCCTCATGTAAAGAGAATGGGGGAGGAGAAATTACCTGAGAGGTTAATAAGTTCGGCTGTAAAGGGTAGGAGAAGGAGAGGTAGACCTAGGAGGTTATGGTTAGTTTCAGATATGAACGATTTCCACTGAGAGGTGTTGAAGCAGAGGAGGTTGTAGTGCTAACTGCTAATAGGGGACCGTGGAGGTAACCGAGGTTTGCAGACTATACTGAGCTCTGAAAGGCAAAACAGTCTCAAATCAAAATCTATGTATCTCCGAGGGCTCATACTATAGCCCAGTCAAGTTATAATTTTTCAAGGAATGAATTCCCAGAAAGCTGGAAATCGTTTTAATGCCTTAGTTTGGTCATAAATGCGTGTAATTCAAGTTTGCACCATCCCAAGAGGAGTGTATAACATTTGGGACCCAAATAACCTTGAAATATTTCCTCCTTTTTCAGGTTATTGCTTGTAGCTCGAAAACGGTACGTCAGATGGCAGACATTCGTCAGTTCAATATTAAAGACGGTTAAATTCTGCGCAGAATGAACATCTAAAACTTCAAATTAGGTTCAGTAGTATAGCCGAAATCAAAGGTTCAAAACTAGGAAAACTTCTCATTTAGATGCAGACTTACATTTTGCGGCTTTCCAAGACCACATATCTCTGAAACAGATTCTCCTGTTGAAAAACCCAAAGAATAAGTTGTAGAGTTGTATAGAATAAAATTTCACGTTATATAGACAATATTGATAAGTCCTTTTAATTTCAAATGACTAGTTAACTAATTTAATCACTACTATAATAATATTTAAGTCAATTCCAAAAACAAGATGTTCAGCAAAGAACATATAGCCTACTTTCTCCTAAATGTATGGGTATATTTATAACTCTTTGTCCTCATCCCTAAAACCACCTCTACCACCATGCAGTGTTTGTTTTCTTTTATATTGATAATTAGCCAGTAAGTGTCAAAATCAATATTATATACTTTATGATGATTGAATAACAAAACTACTAACTTATTGTAATGCTTTCACGTCCGTTAATCTCTATATTAAGCCAGCCTGCAAAGTTAAGAATCTTTCGTTTTGGGTACCTTCCCCTTAAAAAATCCGCGCCGATCACAGTAGATTGGTGTTGCGACCTAGCAGTGAATTAATATTTATCTTGTACGCCTCTGTGTGATCAACGAGCAGGCAGTTTAAAGTAGCCAGGAGGGAGGCGATCCAGCTGGCAGTGTTTAAAGGTAATCGGAGCGCGATCGTGGCTAATAGTTGAACTACCAGTATTACAAAATTGCCATACTTCAGGAGGCCAGGTATTTACACAGCGGTATGTTTGGAACAATATTACCCACATAATCCACAAGAGGACAGCACCGTACAGAGACATTAAGAAGGCTGTGGTTGATAACAACGTGTATCTAGTTCTTCTATTCTCCTTTTCCTAATGTCTTCTGTTTATGTGCAATGCTGGGACTGTGATTTTATTAATAAACGAGTGTATACATTAGCCTCCCCTTTGAGCTAAATGACATTTTATTCAGTATCTGTGGAAAGAGCTTGTGCACATCATTTGTAAAAGAATTCAAGAAAAAAAAGTTATCTCTAGCAGTATTCGATCCCCAGTCAACTGCGTGACAGACTAACACGCTAGCCCAGAGCTAACCATATCCTTAATATCATGGTGATTTTAACTGATATATTAGATACAACCTGTTGGCAAATAATGACTTGAAATAAACTGTTTCTTCACTGCAGTACATCTTCATTATAGATCATTTCATACAAAGTTTATATTATTGTATCAGTAGGGTATATCACATACATCATACTAAAACTACTGAAATATAAGACAGGCTCATGAGGACAGCTGCCATCTTGTCGTGTGGCAGATACGGCTCAGCTCTTTTAAGCCACTCATACAGAATAATATTATAATATTAAATTATAATAAATAACAGATCACGACCTTCAGGATAGCTTAAACCACCCTAGGCTTGTGGGTCTTAAGCTATTGATTATAATGGTTGCATAATTCACACGGCCGCCATCCTGAAATGGCAAGTCCGATGACCTTGAAGTTTGGATGAAAGACGCGTCCTATATAAAGGTATGTTGTCACCAAATTTGGTAGGGATCGGATGATTAGTTTAGCCGTAATTTGAGTTTACGTTTTGAACGTTTGAGTGGCCGCCATTCAGTTTTGGTAAAGATGGCGGCGATATAAAGTATGACACTGAGGTGCCCTATGCTAGAGCTACCTCTGTACAAATTTTCGTTCAATTCGGTTTCACCGTGTTCGAATTGATAGGGGGGACAGACATTCAGAGTACACACACTCACACACACGCACACACACACACACCCACAGACACACACACACACACATACACACACACAGAGACAGACACACAATTTTTCGCCCTGTGTTGATCTCATTAGTCTACTTTCATTTTTTGCAAAAATCGAAAGTAGGCTAATAGCGACTCTTTCCGAAATAAAGGCACGTTCATGTTATGACATAATGATGTAAGTACGAAAAATCAATCTACCGACTCTCATCACTGCTAAGAACATTTAAATTCAAATTTCTAAGATATACGCAAATCTACACTCTGAGCAGTCATTCGGAGTAGTAAGAATAAAAAACATTTTAATTAGAACAAAGTTGTATATTGAGATTCTTTAATTAGTGACCATTATTGATATTAATTAATACAAAAGTTTGGTGCTTTTCAGTCGGTCAACACGAATGTACCCAAAAAGAGCTGGGTTATGTCCTAATCCTGAAATAAGTTACATGAGACTAATAAATAAACTAGGATGACCAGTTTCGATCGTCAAGCGATCATCATCAGATCTATTACAATTAGGCTATAACATCTATGTTTGAGAATACAGGTGAAAATTATTTACAATATGTACAATTATTTAGTTGCAGTATTGGTAATGCAACTGTCGGTGTATGCTAAATGTAGTATATCTAATGTTTGGTGAAATGCTAAAATGGTGATAAAAATCCGGAGATGTCTGTTTGGGGTGATTATATGGTTAAGCAAACTCAACTATGGTTATACTCTAGTAATACGCTGGGGGGGGGGGGGGGATAGCGGTGGTTAATAGGTAAATGTTATCTGGATCAGGTGTATTATGTACTTTTTTCTGCAATAAAACTAGGCCGCTATGCGCGGCTGTATTAAAGGTGCCGGGACGTTTTCAATAGACCGGGCAGTGTTTAGTTGAATGGCTTTTTAGTCCACGCGTGGCGAAGACAGTTCCACGGTCTTTAATAGCTGTAGATCTTCCTGTATTCAGTAACATACATTCTTATCTTGATTTGGCAACGTCACACAAATAAACATAGCACTGACCTCTGAAAGCACACAGGAACAAAGGGGGGAGAAAGAAAAAACCAGTTTCGTCCAGTTAACACCCGGGTTAGTCGACAAGAACTGGTGCTAGAGTGAACACGAAACTACTCGATGTTCAAGTCAGGAAGACAACCGGATAAGTATCAGCCTGTATTATTACAGTATACCCATAGTTGAATTTGTATAACCATATAATCACCCCAAACAGACAACTCCGGATTTTTATCACCATTTTAGCATTTCATCTAACATTAGATATACTACATTTAGCATACACCGACAGTTGCATTACCAATACTGCAACGAAATCATTGTACATATTGTAAATATTTTTCACCTGTATTCTCAAACATAGATGTTATAGCCTAAGTGTAATGGATCTGATGATGATCGCTTGACGATCGAAACTGGTCATCCTAGTGTATTTATTAATCTCATGTAATTTATTTCAGGATTAGGACATAACCCAGCTCTTTTTGGGTACATTCGTGTTGACCGACTGAAAAGCACCAAAATTTTGTTTACTTCGGCAACACTGAAAAATGGCTTCAAACCTCACAATGTTCACGGCCAGTCAGGCAAATCGTGAAGCCAAGAGGTTCATAACACTCAGGCTTAAACTCATGAACATAGACAAGTCAATTCGGTTCAACAAAACATGTATAGAACTAAATCTCACACCTAAATACGTACCAATTAAAACCGTACCGATTACACCAGCCTCGATCATTTCAACTAAACAAGCCAAAGCGCTTTGGATGAAAAACGAACTAAGATTTGCATACATAAAAAGCAAAAAGTAAACCAACAACTATACGATATCCGATTGCAACTAAGAAACTTCTGGCACGCATCCCAATTTGTACGGTTTTACCGAGCACCTACATGACACCGTCGAAATCAGAGCAACGAGGAAGCACGAAACGCTAGAATTTAAACTAAGAAAACTAGGAGAAGCACAGAACAATCAATCTAATGAACAACACACGAATAACTATGAATTCAATTTCCACAGCAAGATAAACAACAGAACGAATGTAACCTTTTCTCAAGTTGAAATGAATATGTTAGACAAAGGTTTGAAATACAACTGCACAGACGCACACACGAACCATAATATAAAACAGTCAATCACAGATATCGAAATAGCCAGTCACAAGCTCCCAGCAGAAGACAGGGAATTAACCAAAAATCTTGTCACCATCGAAGCCCAAACATTCCTCAAACGAGAGGGCGAAAGCAATAACATTCAAAACAACAAACAACTAAAGAAATAAAGTAATTGAAACAAAAAATAAATGAACATGACTTAATCATCACAAAAGCAGATAAGGGAAATACCACAGTAATTTTGAACAAAGCAGAATACATTGAAAAAAATTGTGGAATTCCTAAACAACAACGAAATCAAGGAATTAGCAATAGGCCCCAACAATAAATTCCATAAACAAATAAAAAGTGCATTAAAAGAAACAGAATACATATTGACCAAAGCTGAAAAATCAAAACTAATAAACATGAACCCGAAAATACCGTCAATGAGGGGACAACCTAAAATACACGAAAAGGAGTGCCCAATGAGACCAATAGTCAATTGTAGGAATGCTCCTAATTGCAAAATCAGCAAAGAGTTACTAAAAATATTAAAACACCGCCTTTCCAATGACAAAAACAACTCTGTAAAGAACACAGCGGAATTAGTAACAGCATTGAACACCCTACAAATGAAACCTACTTTGAGGCTTGTATCTTTCGATGTAACTAACATGTACACCAATATTCCTATTATTGATGCAATCAACACTATCGAAAACAACATAAAATCCAACAATTCGGCAAAAGAAACTGAAGCGATTGTGAGATTACTGAGGGTCGTCCTCAGCCAAAACGTGTTTAAATTCGATATTAAAATGTACACACAAACAGAAGGCCTAGCGATGGGATCACCACTAAACGGACTAATCGCTGACATCTTCATTAATGCACTAGAAAATGAGTTCTTAGAAAAGACTTCAACAAAGGGAATAGTAATATGGAAAAGGTACGTAGATGATGTAATTTGCATCTACGATACTGAACTAACAAGCGAAGAAACAATTCTCCAATCCATTAATAGCCTACACCACTCAATCAAATTCACTAAGGAATCCGAAACAGACCAAAAAATAAATAATCTCGACATAGCCATTGAACGTAAAGATAACGAACTTTCATATTCCATATTCCTGAAAGCCACACAAGCCTCGCATACAATCGATAATCAGTTTAATCACCCCAGTACGCCCAAATTAGGGGGGTTCATCTCAATGGTGCACAGGGCTTTAAACATACCCATGTCAAAAGACAACTATAATAAGGAAATAACAACCATTAAGCAAATAGCAAAGGAAAACAATTTCCCGCCAAGAAAAATAGACCAAATTATAGCCAAACATAAAAATAAAGATAAAACGATTCCCAAACCGGACAGTAATGGGAAAAAATTTGCGCGCTTCAACTATGAGAATACGAACACATATAAAATCACTAATCTTTTCAAAAAGCAAGGCGTACAAATAGCATTCACAACGAACAATACGACCGGGAGGCACTAGCAAAATAGTCATCTAAATAAACAAAACCAGTATTCAAAGTCAGGGGTATATTCTATTACATGCCAAGACACTGGTTGTCAAGCTAATTACATTGGACCGAGTGGAAGACGAGTAGATACACGTTATAATGAACATAGTAATGCGATAAGATACGGAACACATTCAGCCGTATAAGAACATATGTGTGACACGGGGCACAGCTTTACTAAAATAAAGACTGACCTAAAAATAATTCATCACGAATCGAAAAGCAGAGCTCCCGACATAAAGGAAGCAATCGAGATTCACCTAGCCAAACGAAACAATCCCAACAATCTAAATAAACACTTTTTTATGGAGAGTTCACCCTTTTTCACTCTACTAAAAACACACCTTGTAGGAAACAAGCCACAACTTAGCGATACAGCCAAGCTAGATTAAAAAGGAGGGGGGGGGGATTAGCGGAGTTTAATAAGCAAATGTTATCTGGATCAGGTGTACTATGTACTTTTTTCTGCAATAAACCTAGGCCGGTTTTCTCGGCAGTATTAAAGATGCCGGGACGTCTTCAATAGACCGGGCAGCGCTTAGTTGAATGGCTTTTTAGTCCACGCGTGGCGAAGCCAGTTCCACGGTCGTTAATATTTGTAGATCTTCCTGTATTCAATAACATACATTCTTACCTAGATTTGGCAACGTCATACGAATAAACATAGCACTGACCTCAGAAAGCACACAGGAACAAAGGGGGGAGAAAGGAAACACCAGTTTCGTCCAGTGAACACCCGGGTTAGTCGACCAAAACTGGTGCTAGAGTGAACACGAAACTACTCAAAGTTCCAGTCAGGAAGACAACCGGATAAGTATCAGCCTGTATTATTACAGTATAACCATAGTTGATTTTGTATAACCATATAATCACCCCGAACAGACAACTCCGGATTTTTACCACCATTTTAGCATTTCACCTACCATTAGATATACTACATTTAGCATACACCGACAGTTGCATTACCAATACAGCAACTAAATAATTGTACATATTGTAAATATTTTTCACCTGTATTCTCATACATAGATGTTATAGCCTAAGTGTAATGGATCTGATGATGATCGCTTGACGATCGAAACTGGTCTCCTAGTATATTTAGTAATCTCATGTAATTTATTTCAGGATTAGGACATAACCCAGCTCTTTTTGGGTACATTCGTGTTGACCGATTGAAAAGCACCAAACTTTTGTTTACTTTGGCAACACTGAAAAATGGCTTCAAACCTCACAGTGTTAATTAATACAGTAATAGGAACATTCAAAATTGGCATACATTGATAAAATATGAATAGAGACATGTTATAGATATCAATAGTCATGCAGCAGAAAATAAGGCAGCATTCATGCTCGCATTTTCCTGGATGTCGATGGCCCTTCATGTACAAAACTCTCAAGCTGGGATGGCATGACGAGCCCCCTATTCATCGAGATCATCATCAAAGGGACTGTCCTCACCTATTTCTGCTTCTGCGGCAATCGGCATGTGGGACACACCCTTATCCTCGAATGGTGCTGAATTCGAGCAGGACTGGCCTTGGCAGTTGAGGTAAATTTTTTAACATTTCGTACCAACTTTCCGGCAGCTGCAACTCCCTGCACACCCCTTCTTACATCCCCAGGACACTGTGTTGAGGTTTTCAGCTCGAGCTTAATCCTTGGTGTTCATGGTGGGGAGCAGGACATGGTCCGTCCTCTTCCTACCCCAGCTGAGAGGATCCTTTGGTCTATCATACCAGCCCTGGATTTGGTGGTAGACACGCAGAATATGTTGGGAGGCGGCTGCGTTTGTTGGTGGTAGAGAGGCCAGATTGAATGTTGGCTTTATGAGGGATTTTGAGAATATCTCGTGGCGGATTTTGTCCAAGGAGGTCTCATTGGCCGTAGGTGAATATAGGGCCGCCAAGATAGTTGACCTGCTGAAATGAGGTCCTCAGGATCAGCATCTGCATGGTGGAAAACCTTGACAGCCTCCTGTAAAGCCGTGTTGTTTTCAAGGAGTTTGGCAAACTTCAACTTCCCTTGGCGATAGAATGCAGAGGTTGAATCACACCCACTGATTGCATGTAGGAGCAGAAGGTTCTGTTTGACAGCAGACGAGAAGTTGAAGTACCTAGGAGAGTAGAACGTGTTCTGAGAGGTCCCCTTTCCAGGTCTTACGACGAAAATGTCTGAATTTGGTGCTTGTGCGGTTAATAGGATCAATAGATCGGTGCCCTCTCCGATTATTATGACCGTCGAAAAGTTCTCTGCCGCTTGAATGGCGGTATTGATGATGAGAGTGCCAGCATCCTCAAGAGCTTGCCTCACTTCAAACCTCTGCTGTACTAATTTCTCACGCAGCCTGAAGATAAGCCGTTCTTTGTTGCTGTCCTTGGAGAAAAATTGTTCTTTCGGCATGGTTGCAGTCATCGTTTCAGTGAACACTACGTTAGAAGAAGAGTGCTTGCTCTTACGGCGAAGAAGCTCAGCTGATTTTTGTTCTGATAACTGATGCATTATGGTAACCATCGAAAACGATAAATGTACTGGCAGGGTTGTAGTATTACTCAACGTTGTCAACATATTAGGAGAGAATTAATGAAAATTTTTCCTTGGATTCCCAAACCACTCGATGTAGACGAAACCCCCCATCAATTACAATGGCACTACCTGCAAGAGCTGGTGGATCAGCAACTGGTTAAAATAAATTGTAGAACACAGATTTCTTTGTTTTCCGCATTCCTGTTTCTTCAAAGATAGAAAGGGGATAAGGAGCTAACTCAAACAAATAATAATGTTTGAACTGCTACTCAGATATTATTAGAAGTGTTATGCGTCGGAAAAGTGTATCTGGATTTACTAGTATATATTTGCCGTGAATCCTGACTTCGGTGTTGAAAGCTTTAAGAGGAACCACTCTGTTTTTTCGTTGAAACTTGATATTACTGAAGTCGTTGCCAATAATCTTAGCAATACAATGAATCCCTTTTTCAAACGCTTCATGGCAGTCAATTTTCACATCGCCAGTTACTCCTGTGCAAATGGACATCACAAATTGTCCAGTTGGGAGGGGATAGTGCGATGAAAACCAGTCAAGATGGATCGCAACGTCTGCATCGTCCCTCTGAACACTTGAAATCCTAGCGTCGACGTGCTGCTCTGAAGTACCATACATCACGCCACAAAAGTCTTCCACTTGTACCGCAATTTCCATGATGATGGTAGGTATTGTGGCAACCAGAGTCACCAGAATACTGTCCGTTATGCCTCGTACATGAGACAGCCCACCTTGGGCTTTCAGAGACCTCATTACCACCTGCTCAATCGTCTGATCAGTGAACACACCAGACCAAAACTTGTCAGACCTTCTGATGAAAAATCAGCTGTTTCGTACATTTTGGTCGAGTAGGTATAACAAGTTTGTATGAAACAGCTTATTTTATTTTCACGATTTCAGAGTTCGGTAGGAGAACCTATTCCGAAGATATGTGATCTTGGAAAGTCACAAAATGTAATTTTGCACCTAAATGAGAAATTTTCCCAGTTTTGAAATTTTGGTGTCGGCTGTACCAATGAACCAAATTTCAAGTTGTAGATGTTCATTTGACGCAGAATTTAACCTTCTTTAACATTGAACTGATTGATATTTTCCGTTCGACTTACCGTTCTCGAGCTACAAGCAAACAACTGAAAAAAGGGAGAAAATTTCCAGGTTATTTGGGTCCCAAAGTTATGCACACCTCTTGGGATGGTGCAAACTCGGATTAGACGCATTTAAGACCAAACGAAGGTATTAAAACGATTTCCAGAATTCTTCAAAACACTTTTTTTTTATCTAATTTGATTGGCCTACTAATTGGACGTGGGTTAGCGATCACTGGAGCTCAGATGAGCATAGCATAGTACTGAGCTGCTCTCTTTCATCTTTTCTGCTGACCTCCTGTGGTCAACTCTTTTTCTCTTCCGACCTCAATAGTACTAGAGCATCCGATATCTTAGCTGTCTTTAATCATCTTATACAGTACATTATCTTTGTTGATATCTTAATTTTCTAATTAGGAGTTAGAATCTCCTGTGTATTTTCTTTTTCACCTTAACTACTGCCTACTGCAAGAGGCTCTGAGGGTTTTTTAACCCTGGATAGTAAGTGTACACTAGGTATTCCTGAGCCAGATGCGTTTCTTTCCTTTCAAAAGTGTATTTGAATGGATGTTCTTCTCTTTCCCCTACCTATCTGTCGTTCAATGCTCTACTTCTTTCCAAGTCACCTCCATGATCCCCTATTAGCAGTTAGCACTGCGGACTCACTTTGAAATCAATCAACACTGAATCTAACCATCGCCACCTGGGTCTACCTCAGCTTCTCTTACCCTCTACAGCCGAACTCATTAATCTCTTAGGTTAGGGGCAGATAACCTCGTAGTTCCGCCCCGTAAACCAACAATGACTAACTAAATATCTAACGTACGTCTTAGGTAATTTCTCTTCCCCCATTCTCTTCACATGATGCCACCTCTGGATTCGTGTCCCATTACTAGAGACAGACAAAGAACGCGACTCGCGATATCACGAAAAATATTTTTTTAAAACTAGCGGACCCCTGCTAAAACTCTCCCATAATGCTATGCGGGCTGTACCCGAAACAGTTCTGCCAGGGGCTATCGTCTTGTTTATTTGTTTAAAAGCACTTTACAAACAAATAAATATATTTCCGTTGACTTTTCAGGAAATGCAAGATTTTTCCTGCAGTATTGAGACTATTTGGAAGATTTTGGTACAGACCACACCTTCTAACTCCCTCTGGTTTAGGAGCTTGAGTTTTGTGAAACAAACACCTTAGCGTATTATATAATAAGATAAACATTGGTTTAGAACATGTTTTACATAGAAATATCATATAATTACAAGTTTCTACTCTCAGTACACTCGCGACAAATCGCAAAAAGTCTATGACTCGCGAATTTAGCATCCTTTTTGTCGTTATTCGCGAAAAAATCGGAATATTTTGGCAATTAATAGATAAATTAAATTTGAAACTTTTAGATTGTTTTCTCATAATTGTTAATAACCAAGTTCCAAAACTAACTGTTTTCTGCCATATCTGAGATAATCCAGAAGGTTTGGAATGTTGTCGCTAGATGGTATGAGTTGAAATGATTCGTATATAACTAATTATTACTCACATAATAACTTAACAAAGCAGTGTGAAAATTTCAGTTTCACTCGATAATTTTTGCCCTTATTAACCAAGAATTGTATGCTCTTTCATTCAAGAATTTTGACTGTCCCAACCCATTACATAACCCAAAACCACACAGGGACGTCCTAAGTTTATGTTTCATTATTTGCTTAACGGTTGGTCGGTATCGATTACGCCAAATAGTCTTCCGGCATAAACTGATCAGGACCGTAACTTACCGTACTCACATAGCTGCATAATAGTTGAAATAGCGCAGTTTGAATGTTTGTGCTGTGTGTAAGCCTAGTTTAAACATTGCAACGGGTGATGTGGTTAACTTCTGGCATTTACAACATTTGTTTTGTTGCGATGGGAAAGAGAGGGGAGAAAGATGGTTTGGCAAGTGGTCTGTGAATTACAAAATGAAAATGTTTGTCCTGTATACAATATTTTCCAAATTTACTCACCTGATATACTGTACAATACATTTTGGTAGATGAATGTGGTAACACATATTATAATGCACAATATGATGTAAAAATTACTTACAGTAGAACCTCGGTTTTTCGGCACTCTTTTATTCGGTTTTTCGTCGAGATCAAATTTCGCAAAAATGGTAATATATTTTAAATTCCAAAATTATAATTCCTTTGTTACTCGGAACATAATTTAGTTTTGTTTAATCATTATCTGTTTATTACTCGGAACATAATTTAGTTTTGCTTAATCATTATCTGTTTATTAATTACGTGTGGTATGGTAGTTTTAAACTGTCTGAATTCGCTCGCATGTTACCTGTAAAGATAAATTGTAAATATCAAAAATATATTATATAATGGAATTTGTCTATATTTTCTTTTACTAGCTTCATTTCCCCGTCGTTTATGGTGTGTAGAATTTGTCTGAAAACCTGAATTTCTGTGATGCCTGTATTAGCGTGTGTAACTGTATTAGGGACAGGTATGAGGTAGGTGCTCCGGGAATTGAAGTAACGTACTATCCCGACATTTGCCTGGAGGGAGTGTGGTAAACAACGGAGATAAACCACACTCAGAATGAACACTGTCAGTGCCAAGATTCGAAGATACGATCTCCGGACTCGGTGCAACTGCCCTCGCAGCCATGATGCACGTTTTAACGAGCGCAGGACGAATGAACATGAACCTGGATTGAATTCTTTAATTGATTCCCGCAACAAACTACCGGGCGCCAGGAAATTTTCTCCGCAGTGACTGCCAGCTTCTGCCAGCAGTTTAGTTGGCAGCGTGGTGTCCTTGACAGGGTGAATCCCACACGTGTGGGCTGTAGGCTGTCAAAATCGTCAGTGAGTATTGCAATAAGCAAGCATGTGTGTCATCAGCACTTCCAGCATCAGTTATGAATGGCTGTGGTGAGTACAAAGTTTACTGTTTGTTTGTTTGTTTTGATACAGGCGACTGTACTGCTGCCAACGTAACTACTGATACTAGCTCTCGCAGACTCATGTAGGCACTGCGAAGATCATTTCCTGGCACCTGTATCATACCTTATATGGGATTAATTTTTTATTAATAATTGTGGACACATTATCATTTAAGTTCCTCAGGAATTATTCAACTTACCTGCTTATTGTTGTTGTTAATTGATTTTAGGGGCTCTGCGACATCCTGGTCATACAGCCCCGTGTACAGCATTTGTGTGTGTGTAGAATTTGTCTGATAACCTGTGCGTGTCGCTGTGATGTATGTACTAGTGTGTGTATTTGTAAAGGTAGGATTTGGGTGGAAAGCGTCCGTGGTCGTAAGTTAGTACCATCCCAGCATTTGCCTGAGGTGAAAGTGGTGAAACCACGGAAAACCACTTACAGTATGGCTGAGGTTGGGATCAAACCCTTCTCTCCTCTGTTTTTTCTCACAAGGCTGATTTTCAGCCCTCAGACCAGAATTTAATTTCTTGGCAGAGTCAGGAATCGAACCCGGCCTTCCGCAGTGACAGCCATGAATGCTAGCCACTATGCAACTAAGCGGAATACCTGCTTATTGATTTCTCAGCTATCGTAACCTAAAATCATTCATTTTCGAAACGTGTGACTCATAAGTAAACCTTATGGATAGAGGTGTTAGAAAGTGTTGTTATTTTTTTGAAGATTTGTTGATTTAAAATTCAAAAGGTGGTGTTTTGTGTTTTTATTATTTTTTCGGGGAATGACATGTTAAAATTTGGAAAGCGATAAGGTTTGTACAATAAGTGCATTTAAAAATATAAACAATTAATAAAACAAAGTAAAAAACAAAACAGCAGGGTAAAACGTTAAACATGGCTATGGAAGAATGAGATAATACTTATATGGAAGTCACATTTTTATTTTACATTCACCATCTCGAAACACATTTCAGTGAATACCTTTTTCAGTTTTATCCAAATACTGCGGTGAAATCACTGGAAGTAGATCATGGTTAAAGTCTCAGCATTTGCAGCTGTCGATTTTCGCCTCCTATCACTTACTATGAGACTGTATTTCGAAAATGACCTTTCAGAATCCACATTTGAACAAGGATACCACACACACTTTAATGCAGCTGTTGCATAGTCTCGGTGAGCAGTCCTTAATCCCATGAGGATCTCTGGAACATTCACATTATCTTCATGACGCAGTTGGTTCTTGATTGCAGTCGGGTAAATGCTGTGAGCCTCTAAAAACTGTTGAGACTCCATCTTCGTAAGAAATGGGGCATTCTTCTTAAATTGGAGCAGTTCTGTGGGAGATACGTTCTTAGGTGCATGCCGAGGATCAAACAATGATCCGATGGCTTCTACAGTCTTCCTGGCTGGATCCGTGGTCCTTAAAGTCCTGACTTTCACTAGAGCTGACTGGGCAACACACGTAAGCGTGGACTTAACCTTTATCGGCATCTTTTGAGGAAGCTGTTCCAAGTTCTGGAGGATCGTATGATTGAACATTCCACCATCGCCTAATAGCTTGAGCTTTACCTCAAGGTCATCTAGCTTCCCAGCCAGTAAGTGAATTGTTGGGTACTTAGATCCCTCCAAGAAATTAAGCAAGTCCATAAGAGAGGCACCAACAACAGAAACATACAATGCTTGTAATTGTATAAATTGTATTGTTGAAGTCGATGCTTGTTGGAAAAATTTGACCCCAGAATTTGAATCTTCCAATGTTTTGAAAAATTCTACCAGATCTTCCACATGCGTGGCCATATACATTGCAGCCTTAAACCACGAATTCCATCTTGTACATACAGGCATTGGGAAAGCTAGAATTTCATTCTCTTTTTCTGTGTTTTCATATTTCTCCCTTAGAAATGCAACGTAATTGCTTTTTCTTTTTCGCGTATTTAAAAAGGCATTCTTTGTCTTTACTATAGACATGTTCAATTCGTCCAGCTCGTTTTCAAATACGCAGCCGATAAGATTGACTTTATGAGCCCAGCATTGGACATGACTTAATTCTTCAATCAATCCTTGAAGAGTAGTTACACATTTTGTCATGTAGCGTGCTGAGTCCGTAACTACTGCCACTACACGCTCCCGTTCAATTTCATAGGAATTCAAGGTGTCTAATATCGCATTGGAGCAATTTACGCTAATGGCAGAATCTAGAACAACAGAGGCAGCCAGATGGGTGTTCATTTCAGTTGATGGTACTGATGGACGAAAAAGAATGTTGAAAACACACCTACCATTCTTGTCAGTTGTTTCGTCACATAGCAGAAACACGTCTTTGTTTTTTATATCTTCCCTAATTTCTTCCCTCCTTCTTTCGCCAATCATGGGGATGTATTTCTGACGAATCTGATTTGCTGATGGAAAATCTCCACTTCCGCGAACGTACTTATTAAACCAAGTACGGATAGCAGGATTGTCTAGTTTCTCTACTGGTATATTAGCTTTCACAAACGCAGTAGTAGTGTCCAAAATAAACTCTTCTTTCATATCCTTCACACGACTAGCATTTGATAATGTTTCTTTCAAGGTGGCCACTCTAGGAACACTAACTTCAAGACTCGAATTTTCTCGGCGTGTTGAATGCTTCTCCGATTTGCAATGTTTGTCTAATGCATCTTTCCTGCGATAATCTAACCGACAATCACAATATTTGCACATAAGAATGCCACAAGAAATTATAAATCCTTCATTCTTATATTCTTTAAGTCTGTCTGTGGCAGAAACAGCTACCTTCGGCATTTTTAAACTCAACTGAGCGATGCCCAGTAACAAACACTGTTATCACACGGTTGACTGTAGTCACACGCCAGTATAAATTCGTAACCACACGCAAAATGTATTTCTGAATTCGTGTCATAATATTTAAATTACGTCGCGTCTCATCTTCCTGTACTGCTAAGTTCGGAACTAATACGACGAACACGTGGTCGCCAACTGATTCACGCAAATAACACACTAGCTTCGATGATAACGCACAATTTGCGCACTTTTTATTAAATTATATAGAATTCTCTACTATAATTTACACTCGCTACCGATGTAACAGGAGGCAAACGTAGTTTACATTATGAACAACTATCACATAACCTTTTGGAGGTAGTCGGCCAAACTATTCACGCCGCGATATAACAGCTGTTTACCACAGCGCTAAAATCCAACGAGTAACTAGAATATCGACAGTATATCGTAATATGACGTATATCGTAGTATTACCCCTCGCGAAACTATACAATCGATCATTCTCTCGAATTGAACACCAACCAAATTCGATTATCGGCTTGTGGACAAAAATGTTCGGATTGGTGTGGGGAAAAAATATGAAAATTTGTTTTTATTTCGCAGATTGCGGTATTTGTGGTGTTATTCACAAAATTTGCGTTATTTCGCGATTTAATTTCACTCCTGGGCGGCACGAAACATGTAAATACGTGAAAATAAAACATCCTAACCTCTAAATATGACTTTTCGTTTTATCGCGAATTAACAAAAACTAACACCTCTACTTATGGAGCGATAATAACAATGGGAGAGCTCCCCTCATATGTCAGAACAAACATTTCATTGCGATAACGAGCGTTCCGAGATAGATCATTGCGTCTCTGTGCTGCATTAAACATGACGTGCCGAGATTATTCGTGGGAAGTTACTCTACGGCAGGGGTATTTGTAAAATAATGTTTACAAAGTGATGTAAACGTCAGATGATGCAACTGTAATTACCTTGAATGCTTTTGTTGCTTCATTATAGGGCCTAGGAATATCGTGGCCAATAGCTTCATGTACAGTTTTCTTACCTTCCTCGTCATCGAGCATCATCATCATATCCTAAAGGTAAGGCTTTGCCGCTGCTACCACATTTGTCTCTGCTCCGCTGAACGTTTCAAATCACCATATCCCTAGAAATTTTGTTTGTCTATCACAGAATCGAGAAACTTCTTCCTTGGTCTTCCTCTTACCTTCTTCCCCAGAACCTTTCCTTTCAAGACGATCGTTAAGAAATTGTTATGACGTAGTGTGCGGCCAATGAATTGTGTTTCCCTCTTTTCTATAGTGTTGATCAACTCCTTGTTTATGCTTGCCACGGTGGGTGAGTGGTTAACGTATCGGACTACCAACCCCAAGCTTGCAGGCTCGCTCCTGGTCGTGGTAAGTGATTTTTGAAAGCTGACAAAAATCACGACATGCATGTCATACGTTTTCGGCATATTAAAGAACGCATTTGAATTCAGTAGGCCGTGTTCATAATGGCAAAATTAATCTCGGGATTCTCCGACAACACATAGTTCCTCCATTCTCTACTAGAAAGCGCTATAGTGTCAAGGAGCTTAGATATCTAACCTCCTTGACTTTCATAGCGTTCCAAGGAACGACGAAATTCGACATGCAAGCTGCCCTGTGGGTGTCAAATAACAAAGCTTGCACCTGGCACCTGAGGCCATACGATATTATTATTATTATTATTATTATTATTATTATTATTATTATTATTATTATTATTTACTCCTTGTTTCATCTGCTTCTTTAAGAACCCTTTGGTTTGACATTTTCTCTATCCAGCATATTTTCAGCATCATCCTCTATACTCACATTTCCATTGCTTACAGTCGTTTTATTTGTTTTGCTAAGACCCACGTTTCACAGCCAAACAACAAAATATTCCACAAAAATATTTTGACAAAATCTTTCCTAATTTTAGTGTTTATGTTTTGGTTTGTCGGAAGATGTTTCTTGTTACTGAAAGTCTGTTTAGATAGAGCAATCCTCCTCCTGATTTCTGTAGTGCACCAATTGTCGTGTGTGATAATGCTTCCCAAGTAACAGAATTGATTTACTTGTTGTACGGTGGCATAATTTATCTTGACGTTTGTTGATTTGATTTTCTGACAACTAATAATTTTGTTTTCAAACTGTTCAGTTTAAATTTGATTAGTGTAGGACTGATGTCAAAACTCGTAGCATTACAATTAATGCAATGACATCAGCTAATTTTATGTAATGGATTTCTTGTCCATTAATATTAATTCCTTTGGTCTTTTGTTTAAATTTTGATATGACTTCCTCAATGAGCATGTTGAACAAATATGGAGATATGCACAACCTTGTCTCACTCCTCTCCTAATGGATGCTGTCTTTACTTTTCCGTTAATGAGCAGCGACTCAAAAGTCAGGCAGTCCCAGGCAACTACAATAACCATAGTTCGCTGCTGACCAATAACATGCTTGCCCTATTTTTCTACGTATAGTCCAGAGTCCAGTCCTGACTGCCGGCTCGCTTGTCAGGTCTCCAGTTGAGCTGGTAATAATTTGGAATTGATGGAAATGGGTAATCGATTAATCGATTGACCGTTAAATCCATTAATCGACTGATCAGCTAACTGAAGAATTGATTAATTGAATAGTAGGCACGAGGTAAGGAAAGTTTAAATGAGAGGTCATCGCTTTAGTTCAGTTACGCTTAATTTTGGAACGATGAAGCCTATAGAAATCTATAAAAGTTACTTTAAGCCTAAATATACAAAGTGTCCTTCCTTGTTTATGTTAACAATAACCGGATAAGAGTCAGTGACAGTAGAAGGGCAAACATCAATGAAATTGGGAAGGGTTTCGAAATAAGAAAACGAAGAGCTTTCAGCAAAGATTTTGAAGTCTTATTCAATATTTACAATTTAGAACAATTAAAGAGAATGGGGAGGAGAGATTACATAAGAGGTTAATGAGTTTGGTTGTAGAGGGTAAGAGAAGCAGCGGCAGACCTAGGGGGTGATGGTTGGATTCAGTGTTGAACGATTTCAAAGCAAGAAGTGTAAAATCGGAGGAAGCCACAGGCTAACTGCTAATAGGGGATCATGGAGGCGACTAGTTCACAAACAGAGACTTGCAGACTAGACTGGACGCTGAAAGGCAAATCAGTCTTAAATGAGAATGTATGTTGTTATTATTATTATTAATATTACTGACAGAGGTAGCTACGCTCGCTGAAGCGCAGCACAAGGCCTTGGGGCCAAGCCCTCTGCGGACTCGGTAAACGTAGGTTTGAGCCCCACCTTGAAATGGTTTTCCTTGGTTTCCCCATTTTCAATTCCTGGCAAATGCTGGGACGATACCTTCTGTCAGGCCACGGCCGCTTCCTTCCACATCCATGCCCAGTTTCATTCATTTTCATTCATTTCATCTCTCGTTATCTCCTCTCATGAGGTTGGCGTCAGGAAGGGCATCCGGCCGTAAAATCATCCACCACATTAGAATTTCATCACATCTCATCCTCGACCCCGTTGGAAACGGGAATTATAAGGAGTAGATACTCACTTTATTAGTAGTAGTAGAAGTATTGTTTCGATTCAGCCAACCAAGGACCACGCTATTTCAACTGTTTCCTTTTAGCTTTAAAATTAGTCCAGTATCCTTCATTCGTAGACGGTGTTGTTCATTTCTCTCTTTTGTCCACGCCTTTCCAGTTTTCAGCGTCGGCTTAGGTTAGAAACTCCGATGTTGGAAGAGTTTTCTCTTAAGCTGGTGACGCTCCTGGATATCATCAGATGAGGTCCCAATCTCGTGCAGATCTTTTTGTATCTCACTGAACCACACTTGATTCGTCATTTTCTCCGGGAGAAAAGTGAAAATGCGATAGGTTAATCCTATGGACGTCTTTTGGGCCACGTGCCAATAAAACCTAGTCTGTCTTCTCCGCATCGCGTCAGAAATTTCCTTCTCTTATGTAAACGAAAAAGGTCGCCTCCGTAGCGTAGCGGTCAGAATGGTTAGCTGCCGCCCCGGAGGTCCTGGGTTCGATTCCCGGCTCTGCCACGAAATTTGAAAAGTGGTATGAGGACTGGAACGGCGTCTACTCAGCCTCGGGAGGCCCAAATGAGTAGAGGGGGTTCGATTCCCACTTCAGCCATCCTCGAAGTGGTTTTCCGTGGTTTCCCACTTCGTCTTCGGGCAAATGCCGGGATGGTTCCTACTGTAAGGCCACGGCCGCCTCCTTCCCACTTCCTTGCCTAACCGTCCCACTCTTCCCATCCCTTCACCAGGCCCCCTGTTCGCTTTGCAGGTGAGGCCGCCTGGGCGTAGTGCTGTTCACACACCCCAATTGTATCCCTGACTCAGAGTCTCAAGCTCCAGGACACTGCCCTCAATGGCGGTAGAGGTGGGATCCCTCGCTTAGTCCGTGGGAAAAGCCAACCGTGGAGTGTAAAGTGATAGCGAAAAAAAAAATTAAATGATAAACAATTGTTCTTATTATTGTTTTTTATGATTTGTGATTGGGATTTGCCGACTTGATGTATCTTTTTCTGTAGAGCGTTAAAGCTGTAGATTGGTTTATTGATGGTGAACTGAATAATATATCATCATAGTCGTTCACAAAACGTTTCGCAAATTGGATGACATTCTAACAAGTAACCATGCCTCCAGGTTTTTGATGTGTAACATCCTTCCACTCGGTATATGTATATCTTTTTTGGAGGGAGGGGGGGGGGTGATTTTGAAAAATGAAACGGAAATGGATGGGACGGAAACATTGAAACGGAAATGGATGGGACAGAAACAATGAGCGCGCGCGGTGGCGGAGAATAATACCACGACGTACTGACGGCCATGTGGCTATGTAGAATATATATCGCATACGGTTTACTTCAAGGTTTGGAGGCCCCATGAAAGGTATTCCTACAATAAATCATCTTCAAATTGTCGTTCTTTGGTGTGAACATATTCATTATATCATATTTGCTGAAAACAATAATTAATATGATTTATTAAATCGTCATACTTTTACAGTATTCTTATTTAATGTAGCCTAAGCACTCGAGGTACTGTTGGCCATGTGGCTATGTGGAATCTTTGTATATCGCACACAAAATTTCTTCGAGGTTTGGAAGCCCCATTAAAGATATTCTTCCTACAATAAATCATCTTCAAGTAGTCGTTTGGTGTGAAAATATTCATTATATCATATTTGCTGAAAACCGGTCAAGATTTGGTACTGCAGTTTTACAAGTAGTTATTTCAATGACCAACAGAGTTCACTGTTCTCCCGGAAGACACATAGTCGGCCATGTGGCTATGTGGAATATATATCGCATACGGTTTATTTCAAGGTTTGAAGGCCCCATTAAAGATATTCCTACAATAAATCATCTTCAAATTGTCTTTTTTTGGTGTGAAAATATTCATTATATCATATTTGCTGAAAACAATTATGATTTATTAAATCTTCATACTTTTGTTGTATTTTTAGCCTATCTTCAATTGTGAATAAATAGGCTTATGAGATCACCTTTTGTCCGTGTGTGTGTGTGCGTGTGTGTGTGTGTGTGTGAGGTGTGTGTGTGTCCCCCTAATAAAATCTAAACGGCTGGAGCGATTTCAATGAAACGCGGTAAGTTCATAGCACTATTCCCGGCGACCTCGACCGTGCCCTTCAAATTGTGTTACGTCTCAGCAATCCAACATGGCGGATGTGCGAAATATTTCACTAGAATTCAATATCCCCGAAACTATTACCGATATCGCCCTGAAATTGTGTACAGTGATAAAGGGCACTACTAGAAGTTCACCTATGAGACTTTCAAAAATCTGGTGACTACAAAACCAACATGGCGGCCAAGCGAAATTGAGACTTTTAAATAGACTTTTCTCGCGATTTAACTATCCAAACGTAATGAAACTTGGTACAGCAAATGTTTATACACATTTTTATACACTGGAATCTAATTTAGTTCAATTGTTTACATAACCTAAAAATGGCGGCTGTGCGAAATATTTCACTGACATTCTATATCTCCGAAACTATTACAGATATCACCCTGCAATTTTGCACGGTGATAAAGGGTACTGATACAAATTTGCCTATGTATATTTCATAAACCTGTAAAGTACAAAACGAACATGGCGACCAAGCGAATTTGAAATATTTTAATATACTTTTCTCGTGATTTGACTCTCTGAGCTCAGTGAAATGTGGTACAGTAAATGATTTTGCAGATTGTAATGCACAGCCATCTAATTTAATTCAATTGTTTACATAACCTCAAGATGGCACTGTGCGAAATTTTAAAATTAAGTTTTAATTTCTTGTGTCGTAATCATGCGATCGAAGTGAAAGTTTGAATACTGAACCTAGGCAATAATTGTCCTTGAATGGTACATAACTCTATGGCCTATACATATGACAATCCTAAATGACGAGCTTCCGAAATATTTAGACGGTTCTCAATATCTATGAATCTTTTACAGCAACCAAACTGAATTTTTTATGTTCATAGAGACTATGAACATATGTTCACCTATAGGACTTTCAGTAACCTGGTGAGCACAAATCCAACATGGCGGCGACGCGAAGTATAAATATTTAAATGGACGTTTCTCTCGAATTAACTACCCGAGTGCCGTGAAACGTAGCACGTTAAATGCTTATACAAATGTTGATCCACTGGCATCTAATGTATTTCAATTGTTTGCATAATCACAAGATGACTGCTGTGCGTAATTTTAAAATCTCGTTTTTACTTCTTGTGTTCTAATCATGCGATTGAAGTTTGAATACCACACGTACACAATAATCTTGATGTAATGGTACAAAAATAAAAATCCAACCAGGCGACCATCTGAAATATTTAGACGGTTCTCAATATCTACGAATCTGTTACAGCAATTAAACTGAAATTTTGTATGTTGATAGAGGCAATTAACATGAGCAGGATATATGAAAATAGGCTGTATAGTTCTTCACGGAACTACTTGTTATTTAATGTAAGCACTCGAGGTACTGTCGGCCATGTGGCCATGTGGAATCTATATCGCATACAAAAAGCTTCAAGATTTGGAGGCCCTATTAAAGATATTCTTCCTACAATAAATCATCTTAAAGTTGTCGTTGTTTGGTGTGAAAATATTCATTATATCATATTTGCTGAAATCCGGTCAAGATTTGGCAGTGCAGTTTTACAAGTAGTTATTTCAATGACCAACAGTGTTCACTGTTAACAAGGGATAACATGTCACATGTTACACATCATATGCGACTACTGTAAGGCTCATAATTTTTTATGTAACAAAAACATTTATTTTTCAAGTATATTTACGTATTGATATAAAATTCATCATGATTCATATAATTTGTCTGAATTGACACATAAATTAAAATGTAACCTAATGAATAGGTAAATAAATGATAATCCATATTGTATTGGAACTAATTATAATGTAATACAAGTTTCGGTTATCTTGTAACCTTCTTCAGTTATATGAAAATTAAAATATTAAACCAGGAGCATCAATCTAACATTTCCATTCTATGAAAAAAAGAGTTGAAGACTAGAAATAAAAAGAATTCTCAGTAATTGTAGACTAATCTTCAAATATTGAAAATTCTGTTAAATATATTGTTAATCGAAAATACTGTCTAATTAGAATAAGTCGTTAATGTATGGAAAAATATAATGTAAATTTTCTTTAAAAATCAGATCTTTTACAATTGAATTATTATTGAAATTAAAAAGAAAGGGAATATATTTTAATTTAATTAATTTATATTTACGCCACTTATTTACAGATAAAATGAAAAATAAGCACGATTGTTGTTCTAAGCGTCTTCTTCTCACTGCAAGATATTGGTTTTCCTGGTAGAATGGTGCATTCACGAACAACATTCATGATCTGTAAGTTCTAAGAGAATCATTTGAATCTATTTTGTTTTAAATAGGGTATAGTTGTTTCGAACTCAGCACTCTTTATCTTTTGTAAGGATTATCTCTATTACTACAGCCAAGGGGAGCAGAATACCTCGATGTTCCGCCCCTTTAAACTACAATACCACAATAACTAACGACACCCAAGCAGCTGATGATAATAGCCTTGAGGTATTTCGTATATTTTTTTTTTAATTTTTTGTTTAGTCAATTTACCCTCTAGGTTGGTGGTTCCCACGGACGCAGTGAGGGAACTCACCACTACCGCCTCTATGGGCAGTGTCCTGGAGCTTGGAACATCTGGTCAGGATGGATACAACTGGGGAGATGTGATCAGCACTTCGCCCAGGCGGCCTCACCTGCAAAGCGAACAGGGGCCTCATGAGGGATGGGAAGGGATGGAAGATTGGGATGGATAGGCGAGGAAGATGGAAGGAGGCGGCCGTGGCCTTACAGTAGGTACCATCCCGGCATTTGCCCGAAGACGAAGTGGGAAACCACGGAAAACCACTTTGAGGATGGCTAAGGTGGAATCGAACCCCCTCTACTCATTTGGGCCACCCGAGGCTGAGTAGACCCCGTTCCAGTCCTCGTACCACTTTTCAAATTTCGTGGCAGAGCCGGGAATCGAACCCAGGACCTCCGGGGCGGTAGCTAACCATGCTGACCGCTACGCTACGGAGGCGACTATTTCGTATATAATGTCAAAATTGATTTCCAAATTTTATTTTTAATTTTAGGATTTTTATTTTTATTTTATTTTTTAGTTTTTAAATTATCTTTATTTTTATTTTTGCTTTTGCTTTTATTTTTGTATTTTTTTTTTTTATTTTTTATGTTATTGTTAAATTATTTTTTAATTTAACTTATTTTAATTTTTATGTTATTTTTTATTTTTATTAATGTTTTTGATATTTATTTGATTTTTTATTTTATTTTTTAGTTTTTAAATTATCTTTATTTTTAGTTTTGCTTTTGCTTTTATTTTTGTATTTTATTGTTTTTTATTTTTTATGTTATTGTTAAATTATTTTTTAATTTAACTTATTTTAATTTTTATGTTATTTTTTTATTTTTATTAATGTTTTTGATATTTATTTGATATTTTATTTTATTTTTTATTATATTTTATCTTTTTCTTTATTCAGTACAATGAATTTAAAGCACGTTTTTATTTATGCTCCTACACAGGAAAACGATCCTTGCATGAATTGTTCTGTTGAATGGCACATCCACACACAGCTGGGAGACGTGAATAAGCATAAAGAAATTATTTGGAAAGGAAGAGCAGTGTTAGATACACGGTATTGAAAGTTCAGCGGCGAAATATAACCTGCCGGAGTATGTTGTTGACAAGAGCACGTGTCGTGTGTTTGCAGAATCCGTCTGGCAGTGGTGGTGGTGGTGGTGGTGGTGTGTCGAGTGCTGGTAGCGGCTCCAGCAGTGGTCGAGTGGGCCGGTGGGCGAGCGAAGAACCGGTCTCCCTGTCGCAGCCAGCGGCAGCCGACTCCGCCAAGTTGCGGGCCAGTACGAGTCCTGACAGTGGTCCGAGCTGGAGATCCGAGCAGCAGTCGCCTAGTGGGGACAAAGACGACATGGCGGCCACTAGGTGAGTGATTGATTGATTACATATACAAGTATCTAGTGATGACTGTTATGACAGTGTAACGTGAAAGAAGGCATCTCCCCTCCACACCTAGAGGCAGATGACCTCGATGTTTTGCCCCTTAAAACAACAATCACCACCAGGATATATTATACTGTGCATTCTCCCTTTGCATGCTGTGCCCTCCCAGAACCTCAAATCTTCATCGGTGCTGGTTCACGCACTTGGTGGTGTTCATTGGCTTCTTTGTTCTTTTTGGAGGGATGATATTTGGTGTTATAAAGATCGTTTGGATAATCTAATATATCACTTCTTAATTAAAACATCTGACAGTTTCCCCGAATTCATATGATGTTGATTTTTATATTAATTGTAACGTTCTCGACAGCTGTGCCAATGGTTGCAGGTTTGAATCCTGGCGCAGTCGGCGGGCATTTTAGGGTGCGCAAATGCGAAGGGGCCGTGTCAATAGATTTACTGGCAGGTTAGAGATCCCCTTCGGGGCAAAATTCCGGTACCCCAACGTATCTAAAAGCCACAATAGTTAAAAAGGACGTAAAACCAATAACATTATTATTATTATTATTATTATTATTATTATAAGGTTATCTTATTATATAATACGCTAAGGTGTATCACAAAATTCAAGCTCCTAAACCAGAGGGAGACAGAATGTGTGATTCGTACCAAAATTTTCCAAATCGTCTCAATAGTGCAGGAAATATCTTGCATATTTGAAAGGTCAATGGAAATATATTTATTTGTTTATATCCCCAGGCAGAACTGTGTCACGTGCAGCCTACATAGCACTAGGGCCGGGCGGGTAGTCTGTACACATGGAGCGCACGCAACTCATTATGCGAGAATTCTCGCACGGGTCCGCTAGTTTATATTAATTTCGTGACAGAATTTGCCAGGTATGTGATGCATTTCCGTTATTGTTAATGAGGGGCGCAATGCTATAACGGAGAGCCAAGACTTGAATCCTCCATGGCACACGGTCAAATCCATAATGAGCCAGGTTGTATCCAAAATTCCCAAATAATGTATACAATTCAAATAAAAATATTATTATTACTGTTGCCGGCCCCGTGGTGTTGGGATAGTGTGCCTGCCTCTCACTCGGAGGCCCTGGGTTCGATTCCCGGCTCCGTTAGGGATTTTAGAAACTGACGTGAGGAATGGAACGGGGTGCACTTAGCCCCGTGAGGACAATTTAGTAAGCTGTCTGACAGTGAAGCAGCGTCCCATTCACGAATACCAAGACTAACGGCTGAGGGGACCCGATGTGCTGACCACGCATCTCCCCCATATCTGTAGGCCAAATGGATGGGCAGCCGTCACTTGGTTGGCCTTCATGGGCTGTAGTGCGAGGGGTTCTTCTATTGTTAGTAGTAGTAGTATTAGTAGTAGTATTATTAGCCTTTCATGGTGCTGATGATCTACGTGTGCTTTGAATGAGTACTGGCATAACACTTTTAAGTAGAAGCTCTTCATTGTTGCAACTAGTTTGTTAAAGTAAGAATGAGAGGTGCATACCCTTAAAACAAATGAGTGCCAGTTATTTCAATTTACGGTAGAATAGGATTTGTTCCACAGCTGTTATATTTGTCTACTTAAACGTCATTGTTTTGCTGAGTAAACCTCAATTGGGTAGTTCCTTAAGCACTTTGCTTAACCTCAGAAGGAAGGAATGGATAAGTGCAGATAGAGTGGCTTCGGTGGCGTAGTCGGTAGCATGCTGAGCTTCTATGCCCAAGATCGTTGGTTCAAACACGGCAGAAGTTGTCAGATTTTTAAGACCATTAAAATCCTTCTGTATGCCTTCCCTCGGAGGGGAAGTAAAGCTAGCGGTCCCATGGCATAGATTTATGGCATGTACAAGAACCTTCCACTAATTAAACTTGCGTGAAGATAAATTTGGAGGTTAGATTTCGGTGAAACGCTCTTTCAAAGTTCCAACGTTCACCACTGGGTGTCAGTGACATCTGGTAGCGAAAGTTGGAACTACTTGAAATTGAACGGAACTTGTAGCTCACCCCGTGGGTGTCCGCATTGAAGCAGCTACAGCCTCTCGTGAGCCGAACATTTCCTCGGACACTCCCGGCACTAAAAGCCATACGCTAAATAAATAAATAAATAAATAAATAAATAAATAAATAAATAAATAAATAAATAAATAAATAAATAAGTGCAGATATAGCCTAATATTCGCAATACCTGGAAAGTATCACTTTAAATATGGGATAGTCGAATATACTGTATTATCTCCCAAATGAAAATCTAGCGTGTAGTATATGAAGTAAGTGTGAGAGGTTGCATTTCACACCAAACTACAGTGATTTGTCATTAGTAAACAATGGTGCAGCGGCAACGTTCTCGCCTGCTGTTCCCAAGGTTGCAGGATCAAATCCTGGCGCAGTCAGTTGGCATTTGAGGGTGCGCAAATGTGAAGGGACCGTGTCAATAGATTTACTGTTGCGTTAAAAATCCTCTTTGGAGCAAAATTCCAGCACCCCGGCGTCCTTAAAAGTCACAGTAGTTAAAAGGGACGTAAAACAATAACATAATCAACATGGACATGTTTTTGGGCTGGAGTCAGGCCATAATTTGTGTGATACACATTGAAATTGTGACGGTCTACCGCGCACCTTGCCACTAAGCGGGCGTGCGCAGATACTACCCGCATCTCATTCCTGCCCCTGCCAAGCGAAAAGCAGTTGTACAGTACACTTATAACACTTGGATACTTCATTGCGCAGTTGTAGAGTATTGTAACTTGCGCAGTGTGAACATGTCGTCCGCTGGACGTAGGCTATGAACCATGCGCGTCAGTGTCTACAAGAAGAAAAGATTCGAAGAGAGTTTCAAGTAGGGCCTATATTCTTGTTCTGGATTTGTACTTGTCCCCTCAACTTCAATACAAAATAAGCTAACATTGTGTGTCAAGAATATTATAATGAAACTGGTATACAGACTTATCCTCATGCAAATTGCGTGTAAACACGTGCTCGCCTGTAATATAACTTTGTTGGAAAGTATAACAGGTATTCATCATCTAGATCAGAAAACTATATCCATGATTCGGTGTTCCGCAGTATAGTGGAGGAAGTTTCTTTCATTATTATTATTATTATTATTTAAGTAATGAACTTTTGAGTTATCATGCATGGAAATGACATAAGGGAACATCTTCTTCAAAATTGGTAATAGTTCAAGCGTAAGATTAGAATTTTTTTTGTCGTGTAGCCTCCTGAGAGGCCGAGTGCAGGTCTTTCAAGTCGACGCCCGTGGGCGACCTGCGCGTCGGGATGAGAGATGGAATGGAAGAAGATGAATGAAACTGGGCAAGGATGTGGAAGGAAGCGGCCGTGGCCTGTCAGAAGGTACTGTCCCAGCATTTGCCTGGTGTTGAAAATGGGAAACCACGGAAAACCATTTCAAGGACAGCCGACGGGGGGCTCGAACCCACGCGTCTAACGAGTCAGCAGAGAGCTTGGCCCCATGACCTAACGCTGCGCTTTAGCCCGCGTAGCCACTACTGTCGGGCAAGATTTGAAATGAGTCTTTCAGGCATACTGTACGTAGACATAGCTCTCTTGGTTTGTGCACCTTCCCCAGAAATAAGGAAATTTGATTTCCGTTCCTGGAATGTTCTCATTTTCAAATTTTACAAATCAAAGGAAGCTTGTAGTTTTACGTGACCGTTAATCTTCCGATCATGAGCCACAGGACCTCATATTTACGTGGAATCCGAACCATAGGATAAGGCATTTCGCTTTGAAAATCTCTCATTCATCGAACCCGTTGCACCTTAGTGAGAGACAAACAAATTGGTCAAGGTGCCACCAGGCTCCCCTTTTTCACAAGTCAAATAGCCTACTTAGATGTTGTTGGTGCTTCTTTAGGTGATTGGGCATTCTGTCCATTAACCCCTTATACATGGCCGTGTAAGAAAATTGTCTGATAACTGGTGTTATTGTGCTGTCTGTACTAGTATGTGAGTACTTATCATTGAGGGTAGGATTGGGAAGGAGACAGACCATCCCGTTACGAGTACATGCACCGTTGCTGTTATTATTAAAGGGGCGTGACGGCGCAGCGATGAAGCTGTCGACTTCTCACCACGGTGGACCGGGTTCGATCCTCGGTCAATGCATGTGATATTTTCTAAGTGAAATGCCATGTCCTGTGAACGTAAAAAGGAGGTTCCGCGGCTCATAATCTCGAGATTAACGGTCACATAAAACTACATAAAACTACAATCTTCCTATCTTCTTTTGTTATTGTTAATTTGTATTATGACCATAGAACATCCATGGTCATCAGCCCCGTGTGCCTGATAATCTGTGCTTCTGTATCACCAGGATGAAATCCTTCGATCCTCGTACATACTGCAGCTCCCCATCCCAGCCGCGGGGAGTAATTTAACACGAACGGCTATGCTGCGGGGTGTTATAAGTCGAGAAGCCTATTTAGTTGCTGTTGGTGTTTCAATTATGGGGTTGGGCATTGTGATCGTCAGTCACCTTGTAAATGGCAGTGTGAGAAATTCATTGGTAACCTTGACTGGCACGTTAAAGATCCCCTTTGAGGAAATATTCCGGAACCCCGGCGTCTCTAAAAAGAGTAGTTAAAAGGGACGTAAAACCAATAACATTATTATTATTATTATTATTATTATCTGGTAACCTGTATTATTATGGTATCTGTATCGTTGTATTCACAATTTTAATTGAGGCTACGATTGCGATGGAAGCACCCGTTGCCTTTAACTATGAACCAGCCCGTCTCTTGGACATACACCACATTAACACATGTACCAGGCATTATCGTGTTAGAAGCCAGTTTTCAGTGTTGCCTTTGTAAATTAAATTTAAACACGGAACTGATGACCCCGATTTTTTTCAAGTAAATAAATAAGATTACATGAGATCGCACGTCTTATGTTTCACATACACTCCATATGAATTAATTAATCTCATGTAATTTCTGTCTGATTTACGGAACAATACCCAATGTAATTTGACCAACTGTAGGCTAAACCATTTAAATTTCATGTTATTAGACAGATTTCTCACAGACATAAATACACATGGTTGATGACCACGACGCTGAAAACCTCTACATTGGATCAATAAATACATTCCTCTCTTGGGCTCACCATGTTTTCTTTGAAGGATGATATTTGACCATTTTAATATGTATCGTCGAGTAAGAACTCAGTTCATTTTCATGTTGTTATGGTGACGTTGAGCCAGGGAACTAGATTGTGACAAGATAAATGCGCCAAAGTCGGGAATACAAAGAGAGATGACCTTGGCGATGCGAGTGTGAACGTGCTCTGGGTTCATTGCAATGAGAGTGTTAACCTTGCCCTGGCAGAACATTGGTCCTCGAATAAGACATTGCTACAGTCACCACAATAACTGAGGCTATCAGACAAAGGGCTCTTAAATACTCCTCCTCCTTCAGGACATGGCTACTTTCTTCACACCCGCAACCCACGCATTGCTGCAGTATCAACAATGACACAGATTTCTCTATGAGATAAAATCACACACATTACAGAACACGGAGTGAGCACCATGATTTCTCAAGTCACTTAATGAAAAAACAACGAACATTCTTGATTGAATGATTGATTGATGGATTGATTGATTGATTGATTGATAAATTGAATAATAATAATAATAATAATAATAAAGTGGATATAATTATGATAAAACTAAATAGAGCATAACTTATATCATTAATATGTGTTGGGACGAATAGTTAAGATAGCGAATAATATGTTATTGTTGATGTTTAATATTTTAAGGGGTTTACGATAACGTGGTAATGTAGCCACGCGTTCATGTGAAATCTATCTTGTAACCATTGTCATTATAATGACCGTATTATTTGATGATGATTATGATGATGATGATGATTGTTTTTACGAGGCCTACCATCTAGGTTATCGGTCCCTAATGGTTTGGTTGAAAACTAAAATGTATGATGAAATGAACGCTAGAACTGAAACTAACTAGGTAGCCTACAAATGAACGCTGGAACTAAGACTACTAGCCTACAACTTGCAACTAACTTTCTGGCTAGAAGAATAAACGCATTCTTCAATGTCACCGCGGAGGACCGTGTTTGATTCCCAGCTCTGCCAATAAATTTAATTCTGATTTGAGGGGAGTCCAAACCCAGGTGGTTTAAACCATACACATCGGCATCTCTAGCTGTTCCTTCGTAGCATAGGTCTGTCATTTGTGTCTCCAGCATTCTCGGAATGTAAAACCGTTCTCAACTAACATCTTTGCAGTTTCCAGGCTTGAATGGCGAGAACGAAGCCTTCTTTTACTAATGGTTGAGATACCTGCATGAACAGGGAGATAGGGATTGTTCTGTGGTTAATTACAATCACGGATCAGTTTGCTTACTCGTCGCAAAGATGAAGGTGATGTGTGCCTAAGTATAAGTAGCCAGGAATATGGAGTTACATCATATGACACGGACTAAAGGAGTTGACAGCCACTAGACCCTTCAGTTTCTTAGAAATTTAACGGTCACTCTAGGCTAGTCATCGTATTTGAATTACAAGACCAAAGTTATTATCGCATAGCTGTACCATTGCGTGTGTTTGAAAGTTACCACATTACCGAAAAACTAGCTTCAGTCCTTAGTGTTAGTGATACTTTTTGCGTGGAGCTGGCAGAGACATGTCATGAACACTTCCATATATTAACTGTGTGGAGACATACACACTTCCATCACGCAACGTTATGGCCTCACGTGCACGCAGGTAAAGGTGTATTCAGCACGCACTCAGAGTATAACTGTCCAGCGAGCTTTATAGCGTGTTAAACCTCTTGTTAATGCGATACATTTTCAGCTATATTTGCCTTGATTTTGCACATAAGCTTACTGCCGGTGAGGAAACGGAAATTAGTGGTTTAACCACAGAAAGCTGCGCTCATCCCTCGTAGTTTATTATGGATGAACGTGCTGTAGATGTACTATCATATTTTAGTTGGGGAGGTGTTCACATTGAAATATTAGAAGCCGTTTGCAGTGTTTGCTAGTAATATATTATAATAGAATGCTTTTCAGTCGGTCAACACGATTTTACCCAATTATATTAGGTGGGGATAGCAGATATTTAAACACCCTAACCTGAAAGAAATATCATATGAATTAATAATCACTTAATTAACACACAAACAAGGGGCGTAACCAACTTCATTGGATTGGATCCAATGAATTACTCCCCCTCCCTGCATCCTGTGTTACTAATTTGCAGGATTTAATTGTACGCCTAGCCACCATTTTGAATCTATCGGGTCACTGGTCTTTTGTTTTGGGCATACGAAGTGCTTTATATTGTTCTCTTTCATTATTATAGCTCTAGGATACCGAAAGTCACTAATTTATTTTGAAATTTCAAGATGGCCGCCGTGTACTTTATTCAGTGTGATAATCTTCTGACTAACGCACGTGTGAGCTCTAATATGATGCTCACCTCTTGGCGAGTTTCGTCATATTTACCAAATTTCATTCTGAGTTGTTGATTTTAATGTTCTAATAGTTCGCACAACTGCCATTTTGAATATATAGAGAATCTGTTCTTTTGCCTTGCCCATACATGGTCCTTCTGTGTCGCTAATTTTCGTTACAGTAGCTCTGTTGTGTTGTTAGTTAGTTATTTTTAGATTACAAGATTTGAAAAAAAAAGTAGATTTATGAGTTCAATACGGGCCGAGTGGTCTAAAACATGATTCACGTCTGGAATGAGTAGCTGATGTTCGAAAATCTGGTAGTACTGTAACATTGGCCAGCCTGAGTATGGCCTCGGTTTTCCCACACTCACACCAGGCAATTCCTAGGATTCTACATTTGTTGAAATCAAGATACCGTAATAGATGTGAATATTGTCAAACAATTGCCACACACATCAACATATCGACTTCAATAAATAAATAAATAAATAAATAAACAAAGAGCAATACAACAAATTACTGTTCCAGGCAATAGCCCGTGTTTGTTGTAGTTTAGCTCATATGTACCGATTAAGCTCGCCAGCAGACGATCGGCACACCATGACTGGATCCCTTGTGGGAAAGCAACTGCTAGCTACGTCGCATTTATGGAACACTTTGCAGTGCTTCTTGGCTAAATTAGAGAAGAACTTACAGCTCCTTCAGTACTGTCATGTTAGCTAAGAGGCTCCAAAAAGGACGAATTTTTAAGGCATTCAGGGCCGTAAAAATGATAACATTCCAAACGACATATTTTCAACTTTACCCAAATACTGAGACGGTTCCTTCGATAATGTTGCGTATGCTGATGATATAGGTATGCTGTCATGAAGACTGAAGGATCTTGAAGAAGGGATGGGACGGTTAGGAAAAGAATCAGAAGAAGTAGGATTACGAGTGAACTACAACAAAACTCAATATTTATTAGGAATCTCTGTTTTTCGGGCTTATAGGTCGTGTCCCAAGGACATTTTGTCGTCCTGACGTTTCGCTGAATACTGCGTTCAGCATGTTCACAGGTTACATAAAGCGAGGTAAAACAAGTAAACAGAAGATATATAAATAGTCAACAACCCACACATAGAGGCTATCATAGCAACGGCGTACCACATAAAAGTAATGCATCAAAGACAGGGCTGCTCGTCTGTTGCATCTTCTCGTTTACGACGGTCAATAAGAGCAGGCTTGAGGGAATTAAGGACTGGAAGCCAAGCTCTGTTCACACGTTCTGCTTCCTCCTTAAGATTGAAGCTGTTAGTATGCTTCAGGATTTCAATGGCCTCCCTTTGTAGCCTGGCATGATAAGACACCGTGGTGGACAGAACTTCGGTGTCTCCATATCTTATATCGTGACCTGCAAGTAGCGAGTGTGCTGCTACAGTGGATTTATCTGTTTGTCCCAGCCGGCTGTGTCGTTCGTGCTCCTTGAGGCGAGTGGCAATAAGTAGGGGGATGGTGGTGCTTCCAAATAGTGTCATGGCCGCCGCGTTAGTCCAAGCCAATATCTCGCGAACCCATGGTCGGATGTTGACATATGAGGTGTCGTTGGACTCGGGTTGATGCCCTCTTTCCTATGGACCATGTATTATATTTTTCAAAAATTCTTTGTTTTTTTGTTTTCGAAAATAGGCGATAGTTTGAAAACCAAACAGGATAGAACGTTGTGCCATGGCTCAAACGAATGGTCTTTATGACCTTTATTTTCTATAATAAAACTTTTTTATTTTTTATGTTTTTTTGAAAAAACTCGAATTTTGAAAATTCTATATTTTGGAAACTAGGAACTCTACAAAAAAAATTGTTTGACGTAAATCAATGGTCCCTACCCCCTCTACCTCCAAAATAAATTTCAAGTCTCTAGGATGAAAACCTGTTAGTAGTGGGATGATGACAGAGCTGCTTCCAAAAGCAAGTGGTGAGCCCCTGCGACCTTGGAATGGAAGGAGCCATGCTAGGAGGGCGTGCTTGGATTCGTTTTTTTCGTCTCGTCGTGCTCTTTACGGGAATGTCGGTGTCGAAAATGTGAAAATCTGGAAACACAGTCTTTTTGGGGTAAAAACGTGATTTTAGACTTTTTGCTATATCTCACGAACCAATCATGCTAGAGGCGTGTTCGACAGGTCCAAGGACTCGGGGTAACGTCCTCTCTGCTATGGACTACTCGTTATAATTTTTAATAAAATTGGAAACTCGGTTTTGGGGTAAACACATGTTTTTTGTGATTTTGTCGATATCTCACGAAGCAATAACCCTAGAGGCATGTACGATGGGTCCAAGCATTCGGACAGACGTCCTCTTTGCTATGAACTACTCGTTGTAATTTTAAAAAATGTTGGAAACGCGATTTTGGGGTAAACACGTGTTTTTTGTGATTTTTGCCGATATCTCACGAACCAATAACGCTAGAGACATGTACGAGGTGTCCTAGGACTCGGGCTAACACCCCCTTTCAAATGTGGTAGATATTTTTTTTCAAAAAATAATTCACATGGGTCTAACGCCATACATGTTGAAAAAACGTTTTCTTTTTCTTTGCCTGTTTATAATGTCCATGAAGCGTGGCGGTTGAGAGAGAGACGATACGGCTGGGTGTGTGTGTGTGTGTGTTTCAACGAACCTGTCGCTGACCACGGTGGCTGTGTTCAATAGATCAATCGCTATTTCGACGGGTCGGTGTATGACAGAGCGAGGGTACGTTTTTTCACACCTTTTACCTTTAACGTGTAAACGGTGATGAGAACTTGGTTCTATGTTGGTCGAAGCGAGTACGGAAAACAAACTTACAGGAGGTGAATGTCATTTGAGCTTATTGGAAGGCTCCGGTCTGACTTGACAACAGGTGCAATGGAAAAAATGACCAAGACGCTTGAAGGTGAAATAATCTGACCATTGTGCTGGCAGGGAAGTGCGAAAGGCATGCACACATGTGTGAAACCACAGGCACGCTAAACCAGTGACATCCTGTCTTGCTTCGTACGTGACAAAATGCAAGTCCATGTGACATTTGATCTACCGCAGGTGTTCGCTTGGGACGTTATCTGTCCACATGCGCGATAACTGTTAACAAGTCACATCCTGTCTTGCTTCGTACGTGACAAAATGCAAGTTCAAGTGAAATTTGTTCCGGCACAGGTGTTCAGGTTGGACGTTAGCTGTCCACGTGCCTGATAACAGAATGTTCAAAGCGTGGGAATCGCTGAATCAGTAAAAAGTATGATGCAACTTGTCGGAATGATGTCACAACCAATAGAGAGGCAAGAGCTGCAAACAGCAGTGGTGGGAGGTGAAGGGAGGGAGAGGGGAGGGGTAATGTATGAGAGAACACAGGAGGAAAGGGAAAGACAAACATGTATGAACATGCATGAAGCGCGGAGCGCTGTATACATAGGTGGTGTACAACATGTGTGAATAAATAAAAAGTACACAGGTTCACACAACATGTAATTTATTGATCCAGGAATTAAACGTAGAGTTAAACCCTAACCATTTGACGTAGAGTTTATTTCCTTTTTGTTTCAACACTTTTTCCACAAGATAATGCTGAGGAAATGCTGTTTTCTGAAGTTCATGTAGATAAAATCTACCTTTTATGGGTTGATGATTGAGGTCCTCGAGTAAATAGGTGACTGGACTGTCCAAGTTGACTCGACGAATTCGAAATAGTTCAGTTCCCCACTGAGGCGTGTAGCCCTTATTGAAGGCAGACTTAAATTTGCTCACACGAACAAAATCCCCAATGTTCAGTCGGTGACGTTTAGGATCGGCTGTTTTTATGGGGTTAAACAGTTTATCCAATCGCTGAATATTTTTAGTTACGAGACGTGGCTTGGTCCCAATCGTTCTATGTTTGGTGTCATTGTAACGTGACACTAGCTCAGGTAACATGTCCAACCAGCGATAACTGCCCTGAGCGGTAAACGCTTTCCACATATGGGTTTTCAATGTTCGGTTGAACCGCTCGACCACACTGGCTTTGAGATTGCTGTACGTGGTGTAATGGTGAATATCCTTAGATTTGAGAAAACGGGAGAAATCCTTGTTGAAAAATTCTTTCCCCTGGTCAGTTTGTAGCAGCTGAGGTTGACGTTTGGAGTGTTGAATAATATGTTGAAAGGCCTTGGTAACTAGTGGACCAGACTTGCGACGCACAGGTTCAACAAAGGCCATTTTGGAATAGACATCAATGACGGTCAACATATAGCGTACACCGTCGTTAACGCCAGCATAGGGTATCATTTCAACCAAGTCAGCCTGCCAAAGTTCATCCACACCTCGTGAAATCACCTTGAGTCGTGGATAATGACGCCTAGCTGGGCGATGCAACTCGTGAGCAATACCCATTTTAATGGGTGAGGGCTTAAACAATAATTTTGGCATTTCGAAGTTCTTGTTCAATTTCTTGAATTTCCCAATCGTGACCGGTGTGGCCAGCTTGACGTGAGGCATGCAACAACTGTAGCCGCTGGACGAGCTTATTGGGATTGTGCCAGTAGGTAACATCCACAAGGGGTTTTAATGGTTTAAATGTCACTCCCGAAGCGGACACTTTACGACGAGTACTTTGACTGGTGGGAAACATTTTTGCAATGATGGTTTTATATTTTTGAGATATATTGGCATTCACTTGTTGCGTGGGATCATACTGTCTTTTGTGGGCATGGGTATCCAATAAAATGGATTTATATTTGTCAAGATCCTCTGACGTATAATCATGGGAAGAGGGGGTCCGAGAAAAGAGCAGCTTTAACAGTCCTGGCGTTAATTTATAGTTGATGTTTTTAATGACAGCTTTAGTACGAGCAAATTTAATGGATGAATCGCCAATTTTAAAACTATCATTCTCATAGCGAACACCATACGTGGTATCTGTGTTTCCAATAAATAGATCGGTGAAATAGGGGTCCAATGTTGATCCATAATATTTTATTAAAATGGTTTTCAGTTGAGCTTTATGTTGAGGGGTGGCCAAGAGTTGTGAAAACGGAGACGCCCTGGAAGGGCAAGGTGTTTCGACCATGGCCAAGGATTTCTTTTTTCTCAAAAACTCTGCAAGGGGTGCGGCCTTTTTTTTTGAGGCGTAAACACTTGTTCCTCCTCATCCTCAACTTCACTAACACTAGTCAAATCTTCCTGTTCCTCTTCCTCTTCCTCAGGGTCCTCGTGCAGCGTCTGCGTGGCTTGTGAAACGGTGGGTAGCGTTTCAGATGGCTTGAAAGAGGGTTTCAACATGGCTTTTAGCGGAGGTGCTAAATGTTGTTGAATAAACAAAGCATGATTTGCACGTGATTGTTTCAATTGACGAAACTTTTGGCGAATAGTATTTTTTGCTCTAATAATATGCTTTTTCAATTGACTCTCTGCTAACGCCATGGTGTCTTGACAAATGACTTGCCGGGGAATGAGACAGGGCCTTAAATAGCAATAAAATGATCAAACCCTAAGCGATACCGTCCTTGGTTGAGTTCACTTTGTTTGTCAATCACTAAACAGGCATGACGTTGAGTGTTCCAGCACTTGGCACACAATTCTGTAAACATTTGAAAGGTCATATCTGGATTCACATGTTCATTATAAATGTGACGACTGTTCCTCTCGTCCTGGCGAAATAAAACAATGACATTGGCATTGTCACGAATCAACTGTTTGGACATTTTTGAATACGTTTGTCCAAGATAGAAGCAATCGATATGTTTGTGTCGACCCATGCTGAAATAGCTTTGAATGATGCCTTGACGTTCAGTGGATACATCATCGAAAATCATGAGTGAATCAGGCTTTACCTCATCCGGTGAAATCACATTTTCTTGCATGGAATATGTAAAATAACCCATATTCTCTTTTTGTAATCCAGACATGACTTGATCCAGAAACACGTAGAGGGGTTGGTAGAGAGATTTTGCAAAAATATAAATATTTTGAAAACGCAGACCATTGGGCGCTGTAATGAGCGTTAGCAAAAGATTAGTCTTTCCACAGCCGGAAGGCCCCACAATGATGCAGCGAATGGAAGATGGAAACAGTGAACCATGGCGTTGTTCACGTGATGTGGGACAGAGATGGGAAACCATGTCCCCCACGGGGAATGACTCTTGCTGCTTAATAATCTTCATGTCAACTAAGGCTTAGACAGGCTAGCAGGCTGTCTATATACAGGACACCGAACCTTGTCATAGAAACAGTAGACTGGTACTACAGGTTGACGATGGATGTCTTTGGACGTGCGTTGATGGCCAAAGCTAGGCCTGTCCCCATACATGATCCTAAACAGGAAACAGATCCTGCTAATAAACACTATGTGGATACGTCAGTAGTGCCACGCACAAAACAGGGAGATTATGACTTTAAGGGAAAGCGGTTAACCCATGTAAAACATCCTCAAGTGTCTACAGACGTTACTACGAAAAAGTATGTGGATAACAAAGTGTATGAGTTTTATGACAAAGTGCCCCAGCTTATGGTGAATGGCTATAGCGCTAATCACCATCGGATTATTCACGTGGAAGACCCACAAGACGAAGACGATGTTTGTACCAAGCGTTACGTGACCCATGAAATGAAAAGGCTTTATAAATTTATCCCATCTGTGTTTTTAGTGTATCTGACAAATGAAAAACCTGTGAATGACAGAAACCATTTACCGCTAGTCCATGATCAGCACTTGACCTATGTGCTTGCTTCAGGTTTAAGCCACTATCGATTACACTATGATGGAACCATTCACATCAAATATGCCATACCTGATGAGAACCATTTACAAATAAAGATAAATGGTCATGGGATGTTGGTCCATGACCATGAAATGGTCAATGCTGGTGACGAATTATCCTTTCACCTCATGTTGACATGGGATGAAAAGCAAGCGGGAAATACCATAAACGATTTTCCACTTTATGTGGAATTGGAATATACAGCCATGAAATAACCATCTGACGTTAGTTGTGATTTACACTTTCTTGTGAAAGGTTGTTGGTCATTATCATCATGGTGAAACAAAGGTATGCAGTGAGAAAGACTAAAAAAAGGACTTTGTCCTTGGCAAAGCCAGGGTTTTCAACATTCGTGGCCAAGCCCTTGCGAAAGAAAAAAAGAAAAAATAATGTATTGACCATAAGGAAAGCCCTTCGAGCAGCACAGAGACATGTTATTCCAAAACGTCGGCGACAGGTTTCAAACCAAGGGCGAGTGATTCCCGTTTCCAAACGAGCGGGATTTTTACCTGCATTATTTGCCGGTTTGGCTGCTCTGGGCTCACTTTTGGGCGGTGCCAGTGCAGTGGCAAAAACCATTAAAGCCGCGCAGCAGGGCAAGCAACAACTCAAAGAAAGTCAGCGACACAATGAAACGATGGAAGCGATTGCCATGGGGGCTAGAAATGCCAATTTAAAGCCAGCCTTTTATCAACAAGGATTTGGGATTTCACCATTTCGAAATATTTAAAAAAAAAAATTTAACCTCAACCATAGCAAGACGAAGCCTCCGTGGCTTAGGCGGCAGCACGTTGGCCTCTCACCGCTGGGTCCGTGGTTCAAATCCCGGTCACTCCATGTGAGATCTGTGCTGGACAAAACGGAGGCAGACAGGTTTTTCTCCGGGTACTCCGGTTTTCCCTGTCAAAATTTCATTCCAGCAACACTCTCCACTATCATTTCATTTCATCTGTCATTCATTTAATCATTGCCCCAGAGGAGTGCGTCAGGCCTCGGCAGCCGGCACAGTTCATATCCTCGCCGCTAGATAGGGGCTTCATTCATTCCATTCCTGACCCGGTCGGAGACTGGAAGCAGGCTGTGGATTTTCATTTTCATTTCATAGCAAGACATGCCCTGACGCATCATCAAGTGGAAAGCTATGCTAAACAACTAAAGCTTTCTCATTTTCGAGGTGTGTTCATGCGAAACCAATTACCCCCACGACCCTGGAAACAGGAATGTGCTGTTGTCAATTTGGATGATCACCGAGGACCAGGGACGCATTATGTAGCTTATGTCAAAGAGGGATCCACAGTATGGTACTTTGACAGTTTTGGGAATTTGCCCCCGCCCATGGAACTAGTGACCTATTTTGGAAACAGGATCAAGATATATTATAATGTGAAACGAGAGCAAACGTTTAACAGCCAACAGTGTGGACGTTTGTGTTTAATTTTTTTATATAAGACGCAGCATAAGCAAAAACGCCACCAGTATGTCGGCAGAAAGTAAAACGTTTACAGTGCATGGACGTGGACCTGAAGTCAGCCTAGACTTTTACCCGCCTATCGAATTGAGTGAAAAACCCTATGGTTTAGGACTTGTTTCTCTTGAAACGTACAATCGAATATACAACATACGTGAAAATGTAAACAACAAGTTTTACTATGATGATTCTGTGCTCACCCTGAACTCTGGTGGATACACGATCGATGATATTTATGAACACATTTATGTGGTGTTGATCAATCAATATGGTTTAAAGTCATTTCTCGACGGAACGCACAAGTTTGAACTTGTAGGCAATACCAACACTCATCGCTGCAGTATTTTCTCCTCATTCAACATTGACTTTAAAACACACCCCGATTCCATTGGCCCATTACTAGGATTTAAACCACGTGTGTTGGAGCCCAACAAAAAACATGAATCAGACCATGAAGTGAAATTCATTGAGGACCATCATGTGTCGGTGACGTGTAATATTATTAGCCAAGTGTACACCAATCAGGAACCATCGCATTCACTTTATGACTTTATTGTGACATCGCCCAATGGCTATATTATTCGTGAAAACCCTCCAGTGGTGCTTTTTCATTCTGTGGCTGTTGATAGTATTAGTAATATAACATTAAGACTGATCAATAGAGATCAACAACTCATTGATCTAGATTCTACCACACCGGTGACTTACAAGTTGGTGCTAAAGCCACTATGAAATTTGTGTATAAAGCAACAACACCGTCTAGGAATAGTGTTAGTTGTTTGCCACGTGAATACACGTTAACATCTCAAGGCAAGCAGATTTTACAGCATTTGGGTTACCACGTCAATCCTCATAATGAATTCTATTCTAGAGATAGCGAATCACATCGAGGAGCAACCAGGAGTGGTAAGAATTGATCTCCATTCCTATCAAGCTCAAACACCTGGACTCAATAACAATGATGAAATTCAATTTATTATCAACAACCAAGATATTTACACCCTACCGCATGAAAGTGTCATTCAGATTGAAGGTCGGCTCACCAAAGCCGATGGCTCTACACCCACCACATCCAAGTTGGCCAACCATGGTTTGGCCTTTCTGTTTTCTGAAGTGCGATATGTCATTAACGATATCGTGGTGGATAGCACTCGAAATGTGGGCATTTCCAGTGTCATGAAACTATACCCCTCTTATAGTGAGGAAGAAGGTAAAACACTTTGCATGGCAGGTTGGTGTCCTGACTCGACCAATGACTGGATGGTACACACCGATGGGACCTTTACTGGATATTTACCTCTTAAACTGATTCTAGGCTTTGCCGAAGATCACCAACGCATTGTGGTCAACGCAAGGCAAGTGCTTTATCTGGTGAGAGACAGGAGTGATAACAATGCACTCAAGGGAGCCGACAATGCCCCCATCGATTCAAAAATTCAACTACAACGCTTGCTATGGAAAGTGCCTCATGTGACCCTTGAAGATAGCAAAAAACTGAACATACTCAAAATGGTAAAGAGAGATATGCCGCTACCCATGGAATTTAGAAGCTGGGCACTCCATGAGTATCCGCTATTGCCCACCACCAACACACACAGTTGGTCTGTAAAAACAGCTCGCTATACAGAGAGACCTCTCTACCTGATCGTGGGATTTCAAACGAATCGCAAGTATCAACAAACCAAAGATGCCACGCAATTTGATCATCTGCAATTGAGAAATGCACGTCTTTTCCTCAACGGAGCTGTGTTTCCCTATGAAGGACTGGATTTGGATTTTTCAAAAAATAAGTTTGGGCCCCTGTACGACTTGTTTTCTAAATTTCGATGGTCGTATTATCAAAAAGAGAACGGCCCCATGCTACTACCCCAAGCGTTTAAGGCAAGAGCACCACTGATTGTCTTTGACTGTTCTTACCTGGAAGAGTCTGTCAAGCCATCCAATATCGACATTCGACTAGATTTTGAAACGCATGACAATGTACCAGCCAATACCACGGCCTACTGTTTGATTATTCACCACAAACAAGTCAACTATTATCCACTATCCAACCAAGTGACGAGTGTATAAATAACAGGTCATCCCACGTCAAGCCGCTCAGTCATGTCTTGCTTTAAAGCCTCAAGAGACGTCACATCCATGAATTTAAACTCTGAGGAACAACGTTTCAAGACGTTTGCCACATGGCCAGTGCCTTTCATAAACCCTCAAGCCTTGGCGGCTGCTGGATTCTACTATTTAAAAACAAGAGATGAAGTGAAATGTGCCTTTTGTCCCATCATCATAGACCAATGGCAGGAGGGCGATGAACCCATGCAGGAACATCAGCGCTGGTCACCCACCTGCCCCTACCTGTGCAGAATGAAAGTGGGAAATATACCCTGTCATTCAAGCTATCCCTCGCTTGTGTCTTTGGGTGATGAAAAAAAAAACAAGTTACGATACGTGTGGGCCGTATGGTATCCATGGTGCTTCGGTGAGCAGCTCACCATCAAAAACGCCTAGTTTAGAGACATTGGGACATCATCGGTGTTATGGACGTTACAAACACAAGAGACTATATTGTTGTATCAGTTGCTATCGTCCTTATCCTAAAATGACAAAAGCCTGTAAGACGTGTTATGATAATAAAATGATGTAATTCTTAAATTCTTATTTTGCATGCCCCCACTGTCCTACCCTAACCTCAATTTTGAAACTAGCATGGCAGGTAAGTCTATGTCATGATCACACCTGATCGTCAGTCAGTCGTCAGTTGACCTTGGTCCAGGCAAGCGTCAACATGTTGCGCACACTCATTGTGGATTGCCAAGGGTTTAAAATTGGTGACAACAAATTTATATTTAAACAAGTGGCCATGATCGATTGTACCACGTTTTGGATATCGCAAGCTACGCATTTGCTATTTAAACCACCCCATGCTTTTGATTTGTTGTGTGAAAAAGACCGTAAACAAACCCAGTGGATTGAAAATCATAGGCAACTAGACTGGAATCAGGGAACCATTTCCTATAAATATTTGGACGTGGTCATGAAAGCACACTTGTCCTCGGCCAATGTGGTATTTGTGAAAGGTAGTGAAAAACGTCAATGGTTGCAACCATTTTTGGCGTCTTACTGCCAATGTATCGACCTCATGGAGTTGGGCTGCCCCTCCCTGCAAACGCTCATGGATACTTGTTCCTGTGGCAACATTACCCATACAGCCCTATCACATGCGTGGCATCTCTTTCATTGGTTAACCACCCATGTCTGCTGGGAGTTGTTGAACAAAATTATAACTCATGATTTACCTGTGAATGACGCCAGTGAGATTTCTACAAGCGACGTGTAAACATCTACAGCACGTGATACCATGGAGAAAGGCAATGCTACGGACAAAGCCATCGGCAAATTCTTTGTGTGCAAAAAGAAACTAGACAGTTTTACCAAAGAGGAACTCTTGGCGCTGCCCAAGTCGTTCATTTATTATGTGGCCGCCAACGCAGTGAAATAAATCTGGCAACATGTACCAAAATCATGGACTCAAGACCCTGTGTTGAGTGAATTGCAACCCTGTACGGATTACGATCACCATAAGCAAGTGGCCATGGCAAAAATACCTTCTATGCGTCAGTGTGCGACTTGCCAGCTAGTGAAACTGTATCACGGTCATAAAAGTCCATGTAAAGACTTTGTTGAATCATTCCACGGGTGTCATGGCGAGAAAAAGCAACAACAACAACAAACACAAACATCGTCCACAGAGGAGGAGGAAGACCAAACCTTTTTACCATCGATGGAAAAGGATATGCCAGACCTGTACTGGCAATGGCGTCATTGACAAAGTGATTCAATACTTACCTTTCGAAATCCATCTTCCAGGTTATCGTTTTTGTGGCCCTGGAACTCGTCTCGAAAAACGTTTACAACGTGGTGATGTACCCATTAATCTTTTGGATCAAGCATGCAAGGAACATGACCTTTCTTATCGCGATAGTCATCCTGGTTTAAAACATGTGGCAGATAAATTGTTATTGAAGAAAGCTAAACAACGTTTCACATCCAGTGATGCCTCAGTGGGTGAAAGAATGGCAGCCCTGATTGTCATGAGTGCCATGAAAGGAAAGTTGATGATGCATGGACATAAACATTAAGGAGTGAGGAATTGGGATTTGTTTGTATTCTATTTTTCTTTTGTCAATTCACTATGACTATGAAATAAAAACAAAGGTTTGACAGAGCACGATGTTTTGTGTTTTTATTATTTATAAAAAACCATGATGTTGATGGCTGATTTCTCATTTTCACATTTCACACATTGCCATTTTGCTAATTTGCAATTTACAGTTTTTGAAAACGTTCGTTTTGATGATATGGATTTTTCCATTTTGCTGATGACACTTTTTAAACAATGACCGTTTGAAGTTTTTGAATTTTCATATTTCACATATGGCCATTTCCAGTTTTTTTTTAAATGTCCGTTTTAAGTTTTGCGTTTTTGGTGATATGGAAACATGGATTTTCCATTTTGCTGTTTTCACATTTTTCCATTTAGTGTATGTAGAATGTTGAGATTTGACAATGATGTTGATGCGAGTGCTTGACCTTGATAATACTGCAATGTGCTGATGCGTGTTTGGAGAAACGTCGAGGTCTACGACTACTGCAGGTAAGACTGTTTTTACAAAAATAATGTCTATTGTCTGCCACATTTCAATGAAAAAACGAAACTATTTAAAACAAAATGAATATATAAGTGACCATTTACCCCCTCCCCACCCACCCACTCTACCTCATCGTGTTTGCTCTGGTCAATCATACACACCAGTTTTCTCTCTCCACTCATACATTCACACCTGTCTTTGGGAACAAACACAACCACCTTATTTATTCCCAAAAGCACATTCTCGACATGCACACTCATTCCAAAAGAACTTTTTAGTTTATCATTTACATTACGAAAAATAATTAAATACTAGTTATTAAAGTTACTAAAAATCTTACTTATTTCATATTTACAAAAAAACTCAACTTTGTACAGCGTTAAAAGAATCACACTATTTACCAATCAAAAAAAATTAAAAAAATAAGGTTGCATAGAACGTTTTAAGAGCAAAAGATCCAAGTGGATTGCCACTATTTACAAAATCTACTATTTACAATGGCAGAAACCAATATTTACAAAATACTAAATCTACAAGTTACATAAAGCTATGTCCCATAAACGATTAAACAGTGAAATCACACCTCCTCCTCGTTGCGATCATAACCCCAGGGCAGGCTAGTGAGCAGGTCATCAGCCCACACACGCTTGTTATCCATGGAGGCGAGGGTGCGTTTTCTCTGTTCCACAAGATACAAATGATGGTTGCTGGATTGTATCCTGCACTGTGTATGAGACATAGCTTTGCCAGTGCGTAAAACCGCTAGGTAATCGTCTACACGTAGCGATTTTACCACTGCCCTACCTACACCTTTTGCTCTTTTGGCTTCCTTACAATCGAGTGTGCGGTAAGCATACATTTTCGAAGCCAAACCTACGAATTCCGTCATTTTGGAATCACCGCATTCATCTTTTAAAACGCCCATTTCCTTCTTGTTTTTTATGGGCAGCTGAAACATGTTGTCAGCGCTATAGCAAGAAGTGTCGAACCAGTCACTATGTTGCCTCATGACGTCATAGGGGTTGCAGTGGCGAATGTGGTAAATGAATGAGTCCGTGTCCATATACAAAAGAGAGACGTCCTCAAAATGGCGTTTCGCAAACTCATAGTGGAATCGATACATGACCGATTTAGAAAAGTCTAAAATGACTTGACCCAAGTAAATGGGTTTATCCATGGTCACGCTGGTCTTACTCATTTCAATAGTAGCCAAATCCTCATCGATAATTTTGATCGATTTGAAATTTGGCTTGGCAATGTACCGCCGGGCACCCCACTGCCCCTCCCAGACATTCACCAATTTAATGTCACGGTATTTGCGGACATTCTCCATAGACTTGCCATAGATGCAGTTGTTCATTAATTTAAAAAAAATAATTTCAAACTGCTGTGTTGCCATTTGTCGGTGCTCTGTGTTGAGTCGCATGTATGGCTCAAGCCATGCTTTTTGAGCAAAAGAAATACCCCTGTGGATTTTCTTCAACACCAAGCCTTGGGCAAGGCATTGCACCAACATTTGGATATGTAGCACATACCGATTTTTGTTGTAAAGTGTGCCCATGAGTTTTTCAATTTTCACTTTACTGTCAGGGGGAACCATTTGCTCAAGACAGAATGGGAAATCGGCATGTTCATCATACAAGGATGAGGGATATTCAATATCCACTTCTAGCACATATCCACGGCCTGTTTCTTGGCTAGTCATGTTCACATCAAATTCTGACACTTGTTTGTCTGTCAGCCAAGCAAACTTCCCATAGGGCAAAGGCTGACTCATGGCGTAACCGTACAAATTATTCACGTCATAGTACATTAAGTACGATTCTGGTTTGTCCGGTGAATAATCAGGCATGTAGACATTGTTCGCTTCGGCATGGCGCTGGTTAAGTGACACAAAACCGCCACGAATGCCCTTTTCAAAAAATAGAACCATGTCTACGTCAGTGAGTAAATCCAATTCCACTTGAGTGTATTTTAAAGCGGCATCAAACGAGAGCCCAGGACTCGTATAATAGTGAGCCGGGTCAAGACCGTAAATGTGTTGACACAAGTTACGGAATTTTTCAAACACATCAGTGAGCAGCAATACATCCAGTTTTAGGTAATGCAAAGCATATTCACTTAGCGTCTTCATGCCAAACACTCGCCAAACTTGACATGCATGTGCATAGTCTTCATCGGAAACGGTACTGCGTGTTAGTTTCGAGTAAAATTTCTCTTGTGGTGGGAGTTTTCTTTGCTTTAACACGTCCCAGCTGTTGCAGAAATCATACGGGAATATACCTTTCCGAATGCACAATTGAAATTGCTCAGGAACATTAAAATGCATTCTAGTATTTTTTAATTCCTCCTCATTCAAGCCATTCACAAGGCTGTCTAGCGAGGATGCCATAAACTTAAAGGAATCCAAAAATCGAATGCTAAAGTTGCTCAACCTCCATGTCAGGGCTCTAAAACGCTCATGGTTTTGGGGGATAATGGTAAACGAGCCCTTGTTGACATGTCCCAATTCACGAATCAAAAACTGAATGTCATAATTCGCCAGATTGTGGAAAAAGACACTGATGAAACGAGGAGCCGGAAAGTTCAAATTGCATTTACTATGCGCAGCACCACGAAACTCCCCTGTAAAGTGTGAGTGGTCTCTGACTTTTTCCTCTCCACTTAAAATAGGCCTTTCACAAATATGGCATGTCATGGCATGCTCATACTGCTGCTGCTGTTCTAGAGATAGGCTCATGGGTACTGGGTGGTCCAGTAATTCCTGTACATGGTCGGCCAACTTGACAAGTTCATCCAAGAACCATTTGGCACAATCTGGCCCCTCACGGTATTTGTAAACGGATTGCGTGGGGTCATAGGCACACACCACATTAAATCCTATGGCAAAGGGTTCATGTTTTTGAATGGGTGTGGTTGAGCTCATGGAGGGATCTGGTTCACATCCCGCCATGGGTGTAGTGAGAGCTTCAAAATCTGCATATACCACATAGGGAACAGTGTCACGCTTATGAATGTCCTTATACTTTAACACAGCCTTGTCCCCTTGTGGCAATATCAATCTCACCGCTTCCTGAGAAACACAATCTACCCTATGACGTTCCAAAAGCGTAGGTGTTTTAAAATATTGCAAGCATCGATCACAAATATATTTTACACCAGCGTGCTTAGACACTTGTCTGCTTAGCAATCTACTCAGGCTTTTAATTAGGCAATAGTGATTTACCTCTCCCTCAGACAGATATAAAAGATGAATGTGGTGTCGTTTCGGTTCTTTTGTGGCATAAAAAGGACCCACAATCTCATCACCGTCAAGGCCATAGACCATGAACGAAAAGTCCTGGTTGTCTTGTTCAAACCTATGGATCTCGGTTAAGTCCATAGGGAACGATACTCGAGTTAAATTTAAAGTTTGTTTTAATTCATTAAACTTGGCCTTGTACTTTCCCGGCCAACAACCATTATGTTGCACCGGCTGCAAAAAGGCAGCCACAGACCACAGAAAGCAATCATTGTCACGATTCTTTATATTGACCACAGCATTTTTCGAAGCTATAGCTGGTGGTGTTTTAATATAGCTAGACCCAGCATTCAACGGGTTGAATTGACAAATGTTGATTTGCAAATAATGAATTTTGTCTAAGGCTAGACCACTCGGTCCTTGTTGCAGTTTATCAAATTTTGATAGCAAGGCATTCACCACGTGGGTTTCATACCACTGTTCCAAATTATGGGCTATGAATAGCTCTTGCATTTTACTGCAAATATAAAATGTCTCTTTATGCTCTACGTCCTTCTTTTTATATATGAAATCGCACACCAGTTCTGTATTCACCTTTAAAGCCGTATGCAACCTTTGCGCTGTACAAATTTCAATTTTAAAAATTTCAAAACAAGATTCTAAAAATTCTTTGGGAATCAAACTTTTTCTAACATTGACCACGCGGCCAGAGCACACACGCGATTTGAAACAACTGTTTATGGGTTCCCAAGTTAACGCATTCTCAGCAGTAAAAGACATTATTTTGAAAGAACACTCTCACCTGAGTTTTCACCTGTAGACTGCTTGACAAGGGTTCCACTCTAAAGCCTCTTGGTTTTCAACTGTATTTATTATAGCAGCGAACCCTTTTTTTCCAAATATCTAAAAAGAAATAAAATAAACCACCATAAGTATATCCATTCCATATAGTTTATGCATTTCATAAACAAAAACAAAATCAAACAGGTTATATTATATAAAAAAACAAATCTCACCTTGACGTGTAATGCTTGTCTATATTCCCGTCTCGTGGGCTAGTATGGAAATGGTTTTCTTTTCTAGTTGTCCGTTTTTCTCTCTTTCTTTAATATATTTCCCACAGACACACGACAGGCAGGCTATACACGTTATCTGCAAACAAATAAATAAATAAAATCATTAATTACCTAATCAATAAATAATTGCATGTATTTATATAAAAATCAATAAATATATAAATAAATAAATAAATACCTACCCCACAACAAGGTCAAGTATTTTCCACCAACACCAAAACTGTTAAACAAGACCAGAGGTTTCTTGCAACGCAATGTGTTCAAAGGTAGTCACCTAAGTGAGCGTGGAAATGATAACGACATGTCTTTATATATGCTACGTTGCATGTATAATCTTTTTTTTTTCCGCGCTTTGAACATTCTGTTATCAGGCACGTGGACAGCTAACGTCCAACCTGAACACCTGTGCCGGATCAAATTTCACATGAACTTGCATTTTGTCACGTACGAAGCAAGACAGGATGTGACTTGTTAACAGTTATCGCGCATGTGGACAGATAACGTCCCAAGCGAACACCTGCGGTAGATCAAATGTCACATGGACTTGCATTTTGTCACGTACGAAGCAAGACAGGATGTCACTGGTTTAGCGTGCCTGTGGTTTCACACATGTGTGCATGCCTTTCGCACTTCCCTGCCAGCACAATGGTCAGATTATTTCACCTTCAAGCGTCTTGGTCATTTTTTCCATTGCACCTGTTGTCAAGTCAGACCGGAGCCTTCCAATAAGCTCAAATGACATTCACCTCCTGTAAGTTTGTTTTCCGTACTCGCTTCGACCAACATAGAACCAAGTTCTCATCACCGTTTACACGTTAAAGGTAAAAGGTGTGAAAAAACGTACCCTCGCTCTGTCATACACCGACCCGTCGAAATAGCGATTGATCTATTGAACACAGCCACCGTGGTCAGCGACAGGTTCGTTGAAACACACACACACACACACCCAGCCGTATCGTCTCTCTCTCAACCGCCACGCTTCATGGACATTATAAACAGGCAAAGAAAAAGAAAACGTTTTTTCAACATGTATGGCGTTAGACCCATGTGAATTATTTTTTGAAAAAAAATATCTACCACATTTGAAAGGGGGTGTTAGCCCGAGTCCTAGGACACCTCGTACATGTCTCTAGCGTTATTGGTTCGTGAGATATCGGCAAAAATCACAAAAAACACGTGTTTACCCCAAAATCGCGTTTCCAACATTTTTTAAAATTACAACGAGTAGTTCATAGCAAAGAGGACGTCTGTCCGAATCCTTGGACCCATCGTACATGCCTCTAGCGTTATTGCTTCGTGAGATATCGACAAAATCACAAAAAACATGTGTTTACCCCAAAACCGAGTTTCCAATTTTATTAAAAATTATAACGAGTAGTCCATAGCAGAGAGGACGTTACCCCGAGTCCTTGGACCTGTCGAACACGCCTCTAGCATGATTGGTTCGTGAGATATAGCAAAAAGTCTAAAATCACGTTTTTACCCCAAAAGGACTGTGTTTCCAGATTTTCACATTTTCGACACCGACATTCCCGTAAAGAGCACGACGAGACGAAAAAAACGAATCCAAGCACGCCCTCCTAGCATGGCTCCTTCCATTCCAAGGTCGCAGGGGCTCACCACTTGCTTTTGGAAGCAGCTCTGTCATCATCCCACTACTAACAGGTTTTCATCCTAGAGACTTGAAATTTATTTTGGAGGTAGAGGGGGTAGGGACCATTGATTTACGTCAAACAATTTTTTTTTGTAGAGTTCCTAGTTTCCAAAATATTGAATTTTCAAAATTCGAGTTTTTTCAAAAAAACATAAAAAATAAAAAAGTTTTATTATAGAAAATAAAGGTCATAAAGACCATTCGTTTGAGCCATGGCACAACGTTCTATCCTGTTTGGTTTTCAAACTATCGCCTATTTTCGAAAACAAAAAAACAAAGAATTTTTGAAAAATATAATACATGGTCCATAAGAAAGAGGGCATCAACCCGAGTCCAACGACACCTCATATGTCAACATCCGACCATGGGTTCGCAAGATATTGGCTTGGACTAACGCGGCGGCCATGACACTATTTGGAAGCACCACCATCCCCCTACTGCAATACTTCTTTTCGTTGTTCCAATGTATACTTGGCCACAATCACACGGGATTTTATAAACCCCTGCCGCGGTATGAGGATGTCGCTTATCTTTAGCGGACCTAAACATGTCCTTAATTTTTCGTGTAGGCCTGTATATGGTCCTTATATCATGGGACTCGAGTAGCCTCCCTATTCTGTCCGTGACCTTTTTTATATATGGAAGAAAAGCTCTAGCCAGGGGCTGCTTGTCTCCAATTACCCTTGTAGTTGGACGTCTCGGATGGAGTGCTCGCTGGATATCTTTCTGGCTGTACCCATTCGCGCGTAAGGCCTCGTTGAGGTGTTCAATTTCTTGTTTTAGGCACTGCTTTTCACAAATTATTTTAGCGCGGTCAGCCAGTGTTTTTACAACTCCGTATTTCTGTCGTGGGTGGTGGTTGGACGTCTTATGTAGATATCGGTCAGTATGGGTCGGCTTATGGTAAACTGTATGTCCCAAAGTTAGATCAGCGGTCTTCGTTACCATAACGTCGAGAAACGCGATTTTCAGTTCATTTTCTAACTCCATGGTAAACTGAATGTTCGAGTTCTGGCTGTTAAGATGTTGTAAAAACAGATTTAATTGATCTTTACCATGTCCCCATATTACAAAGGTATCGTCCACGTATCGTAGCCACACTTTAGGTTTCAAAGGTGCGGTCTCTAGTGCTATTTGTTCAAAATGTTCCATGAAGAAATTAGCGATCACCGGACTAAGGGGACTGCCCATGGCGACCCCATCAATTTGTTCATAGAAATCACCCTTCCACAGGAAATAGCTAGCGGTGAGGCAGTGGCGGAATAAGGCGGTGATATCATCAGGAAAAATCCGTGCGATGTACTCCAGGGCTACCTTTATAGGTACTTTCGTGAAAAGAGAGACCACGTCAAAACTTACTAGTAAGTCGCCAGCTTCTAGTTGAATAGTTTTCAATTTTTCAATGAAATGGCCGGAATCTTTGACGAACGACTGTGTACCGCCGATATGTGGTTGAAGTAAGGTAGCTAAATGTTTGGCAATGCTATAAGAAAATACACAAAGATAATGTTCCTCTTCGTCCTATCGTGAGTCCTATTGGATCACCAACTTATAGCATTGCCAAACATTTAGCTACCTTACTTCAACCACATATCGGCGGTACACAGTCGTTCGTCAAAGATTCCGGCCATTTCATTGAAAAATTGAAAACTATTCAACTAGAAGCTGGTGACTTACTAGTAAGTTTTGACGTGGTCTCTCTTTTCACGAAAGTACCTATAAAGGTAGCCCTGGAGTACATCGCACGGATTTTTCCTGATGATATCACCGCCTTATTCCGCCACTGCCTCACCGCTAGCTATTTCCTGTGGAAGGGTGATTTCTATGAACAAATTGATGGGGTCGCCATGGGCAGTCCCCTTAGTCCGGTGATCGCTAATTTCTTCATGGAACAATTTGAACAAATAGCACTAGAGACCGCACCTTTGAAACCTAAAGTGTGGCTACGATACGTGGACGATACCTTTGTAATATGGGGCCATGGTAAAGATCAATTAAATCTGTTTTTACAACATCTTAACAGCCAGAACTCGAACATTCAGTTTACCATGGAGTTAGAAAATGAACTGAAAATCGCGTTTCTCGACGTTATGGTAACGAAGACCGCTGATCTAACTTTGGGACATACAGTTTACCGTAAGCCAACCCATACTGACCGATATCTACATAAGACGTCCAACCACCACCCACGACAGAAATACGGAGTTATAAAAACACTGGCTGACCGCGCTAAAAGAATTTGTGAAAAGCAGTGCCTAAAACAAGAAATTGAACACCTCAACGAGGCCTTACGCGAGAATGGGTACAGCCAGAAAGATATCCAGCGAGCACTCCATCCGAGACGTCCAACTACAAGGGTAATTGGAGACAAGCAGCCCCTGGCTAGAGCTTTTCTTCCATATATAAAAAAGGTCACGGACAGAATAGGGAGGCTACTGGAGTCCCATGATATAAGGACCATATACAGGCCTACACGAAAAATTAAGGACATGTTTAGGTCCGCTAAAGATAAGCGACATCCTCATACCGCGGCAGGGGTTTATAAAATCCCGTGTGATTGTGGCCAAGTATACATTGGAACAACGAAAAGAAGTATTGCCACTCGCCTCAAGGAGCACGAACGACACAGCCGGCTGGGACAAACAGATAAATCCACTGTAGCAGCACACTCGCTACTTGCACGTCACGATATAAGATATGGAGACACCGAAGTTCTGTCCACCACGGTGTCTTATCATGCCAGGCTACAAAGGGAGGCCATTGAAATCCTGAAGCATACTAACAGCTTCAATCTTAAGGAGGAAGCAGAACGTGTGAACAGAGCTTGGCTTCCAGTCCTTAATTCCCTCAAGCCTGCTCTTATTGACCGTCGTAGACGAGAAGATGCAACAGACGAGCAGCCCTGTCCTTGATGCATTACTTTTATGTGGTACGCCGTTGCTATGATAGCCTCTATGTGTGGGTTGTTGACTATTTATATATCTTCAGTTTACTTGTTTTACCTCGCTTTATGTGACCTGTGAACATGCTGAACGCAGTATTCAGCGAAATGTCAGGACGACAAAATGTCCTTGGAACACGACCTATAAGCCCGAAAAACAGAGATTCCTATTTCAACGCCGGTCGTGAAAGTCTACATTTTTACTCAATATGTATTATTATCTAGGAGAAATGCTGTGGAGAAAGATAATATACAAATTTATTTATAAACCTAAATGGGGTGAATTTTGAGAGGTGTGAAAGTTTCAAGTATTTGGGAGTACTGGTTACTGAAGATAATAGCACAAGAGAAGAAATAAAAGCAAGAATTGTAGCCAATAAAAGAGCTTATTGGGCACTGATATAAATCCTCAAAGCGCGCATCCTCAGTAGAAGATCAAAGGTGACAGTCTACCGAACAGTTATAAGACCAGTGGTAATGTACGGCTCTGAAACATGGACTATGACCGTGACAGAAGAGGAGCTTTTGAGAAGATGGGAAAGGAAAATACTGAGGAAGATATATGGAGCAGTGAATGAGGCAGGAAGATGGAGAGTACGGGAAAACAAAGAATTGTAGGAACTGTGGTTAAAAAGACCTATAGAGGAAATCCAGGTGGAAGAAATGCAAAGGAAGACCTAGGAAACGATGGTTGGATAACATGGAGGACGACTTACGCAAGATGGGAGTAATAATATGGAGGAAACGTACAGAAGATCGTCAGGATTGGGCAACGATTGTTGGAGAGGCCAAGGTCCTACATGGACTGTAGCGCCGAGGAGTAGTAGTAGTAGTAGTAGTAGTAGTAGTAAAGAAGTGGGAATAATGAGGGATAGAATCATAGAACTATATTAGGTTTCAACATTTGGACGAGTGCCCTACCACATAAGTCAAGCTGCTTGCCGCTCACCATGACGGATCGGATTTGATTCCTGGTTAGTGGTTGTGAGGTTTTGGAGGTGAAATATCACGTCCAGTGGCACGGATTACACCATGGAATTTCAACACAAAAAAGAGACTCCGTAACTTATGATCACGTAAAACTTCAACTTGCTTCTGGTGGGTTTCAACTACTTCTCTGTGTGGTCTTGTGAACTGCGAAGCACCCGTTGAACTATAATACATAGCAAAAACCTACACTAACTTGATTTACACCGCCGTGTACATGAGATAGCTGTGGTCACCGGGATATTTCCCGAGATTGCATGGCACTGCAGCTACAATACATCAGCTCCAATCTCGCAGCCATTGTTGTTAAGGATTGACTGTGTGGTTGAGCTCAGTGAATTACTGGGCTAGGAAGATATACTGTACGTGCCGGCTACTGGTGAATAAGGGTGCTCATTTCCAACAGTAATATGACTCGCCAATTAAGTAAACACGTGCAATTCAACAGACGGCGCGCTCCCCAGTACACTCGTACCCATCTAATTAGTAGAGAACCATATTTATGTAATTCTAAATTTAGCAACCTTAAAGCTGTACCAGTCTTCTCATGAGTAAGAGCCCGTTATATTATTATTCTTATCTTGTCTCGTATTGCAGTACATGACAGCATTGTGAAGCTATGCCGAATTATGCTTCTGTTTCATGAAACGACTCTCTGAAACATAGATATTCAAATGAAGTTGAAAGCTGCCCAGCTCAATTTAAATCTCTGCTTCCATTACTTAGAGCAGTGGTTCTGAACCCGCAGAAGTCTGCGGACCACTCAGCCTGAAATTGAATCAAGTATGGACCACCCCCTTCCCCTCCTCCCCCAATACACCTTATCAGTTGTATCCCTTCTTCAATAACACTTATTTTAAAGATATTTCAAATCAAAACCTGATGTCATCGCCGCGAATACATTCAGATGATTCTCGTTCAACGCAGATTGTTTCGAAATCCCCATTTATTGGCCACTTTTTTATACGTGCTGGTGGACCCTTTTCTCCCGCGGACCACTCCCGAGGCACTCGCGGACCACCTGTGGTCCGCGAACCACCGGTTAAGAACCTTTGACTTGAAGCTTACTTGCCAATGTCTGCTGCTGCCCATCTCCTCTGTCCACTTATCAACCTCATCTGCTCCATTCTCTCTCACTCACCCAATTGCTATAGACCTAGCTTTAATAATAATAATAATAATAATAATAATAATAATAATAATAATAATAATAATAATGTTATTGGTTTTACGTCCCTTTTAACTACACTGGCTTTTAGAGACGCCGGGGTGCCGGAATTTTGCCCCGAAGGGGATCTTTAACGTGCCAGTAAATGTACTGACACGGCTCCCTCGCATTTGCGCACCCTCAAATGCCAGCTGACTGCGCCAGGTTTCAAACCTGCAACCTTGGGCTCAGCAAGCGAGAACGTTACCGCTGAACCTAGCTTTAAACCTGTTGTTTCGTTCACGTTTAATCTTTCGACTATCGAAATTAAATGTTTTCAGTCGGTCAACACGTTTGTACCCAATTGTAATGGGTGCTTTCTTAATCCTGAAAAAAATTGCATGAGATTAATGAGGACAATCTCTAATCTCATGTATACATTTTAAGGATTTAACACCCATTACAATTGGGTACAAACGTGTTGACCGACTGAAAACATTACATTTCGATTACTAAGACAACACTAAAAATAGCTTCCAACGCGATAATGTCCTATCACTATCTTTAAAAAGAAATTGTAACTGATCACAAAGAGAACTCAGAACAAACAATTCAGAACGAACGATTTGTGTGAAGTACAGAGATGGTTACATCATTTTATAGATTTCAAATATTTATATTTAATCAAAATATTTTAAATGACAGAAAAACCGTTTTATTTTCAAATTATTGCATTAATTAACCCTATTTTTGTCCTTGTAAGTTTTATTTAAATTTTGAGTAGCCATTGAGTTACTAACCGTCCTGGTTCCCAGACATGCATTTCAATGATTTTATTTGTGGACGGTAGGCTTTTATAGACTAATGTATTGGAAATGTCCTGCACTTGATGGCTATCTCCTATAGGCTATTTGCTATATTTGAAATATGAGAGTGAGGAAACTGGTGATTTCACAATGTTACCATTTTTTCAATGTCAAGTTTTATTAAATCTCAGCAATTCTTCTAGGTTTGTGCCGTGTCTTGTGTGGGGTTTCGCCTAGGACACCAAGCTGGCTCATCGGTGGGCTCTTAGAGTCCCCCCGGACCCCCACAGGAGTGACGAACTGCGCGCCACCTCCCTTTATATTAGGTGCAACTGCACCACTTGACTGCGAGAACTATAAGCTCAAGCAGCCTTAATCTCCCTATGAAGGCTTTCAAAAGATGGTATATTGGCTTTCATGGCCAGTGAATTAAAACTCAGCAATTCTTCTAGGTTTGTGCCGTGTCTTGTGGCGCGCAGTTCGACACTCCTGTGGGGGTCCGGGCGGGGACACCAAGAGCCCGCCGATGAGCCAGCTTGGTGTTCTAGGCGAAACCCCACACAAGACACGGCACAAACCTAGAAGAATTGCTGAGTTTTAATTCACTGGCCGTGAAAGCCATTATACAGTCAAGTTTTATGTTTACAGTTCCACTGTGGATGAAGACACAACACTAGATCCCAATATTTTCTTTCTCTTTGAAAACTGCAGACATTGAACCCTATTCGGAATTTATGGACAACTGATAGCTGTTCATCCTTGGCTTTGCAGGCACTAATACGTCTACTGGAAGGGTCCTTTCTTTCATAACTGTCCAATGGATACAGAAAGGAACAATTTATTTAAAAAATCAATGAAAGGAATGTGTTACTATAACCGTTTAATTTCAAAGATATGTCGTATTTCTTCAGCCTAGCCTTATACCATTGCGTGAGCCGACAAGTTGTGTCAAGAAACACACCGAAACAACAACAAGAAAAAATAAGAGCTGAATGATTCCGCTCACATGATTGTTTAGCTAGATAGTGGCAAGCATATGAGACTCTCACCGGCTACCTTCATCTACTTTGCCTCCGATCTGATGAGTGAGTGTCGTGTGCCAACCAGCTCTATGACTACGTGCTGGTGTCCGTCGCAAAGCTAATAAAAGGGAAATATCACATGATTTTTGCATATACATCTTCTATGCTGACAGACTTACGTAGCTGCAGCTGTTTCAAAACTGTAATTCTGAAATGTTGAACTATTACCTCTAATTATGTATTTTATCTACTTCGAGACCGGGTGAGTTAGCCGTGGTCGTTACGGCGTGTCTGCAGGCAGTCGCTCACATCCGGGAGGGGAAGAGGCTCGAATCCCCCCGTCGGCAACCTTAAAGATGGTCTTCTGTGGTTTCCTATCGTCCTTCCAGGCAAATGCCGGGGTTGGTCCCCAACTATAGGCCACAGCCGCTACCTTCCAATTCCTCGACTTACATTTCCACTTTCCTCCCCAGACAACATTCCACACGTGACGGTACTTGTAGCTCTCCCGATGGGTGTCCGCATAGGAGCAGCTACAAACTCTGTCCTCGGACACTCCCGGCTCTAAAAGTCATACCCTAGAAAGGAAATCTACTTCGAGGATGGAACCTCATGGTGGTGGCTTTCTATAGACGGTGGCACCGTCTCTTAGGCCTAGAAAATGATTGGTGTTTATGTTTCTAGTACTGTTGAGTAAACTGTTAAAGAATCTCATTTTAAGTCTTTGAAGATGTGTGTACAGTAAAACTGGCGTTGAATTTTTTAAGTTGTTGCCTTGTTCCTAATTTGTTCCGTAGGTAATATGCAAGATTATTTTCTGCAATATCTAAGCCGAAAATCAAAAGGGTTTTATTTCTCCAAAAAATTTTATTAATTTTTGTCCGAGAACGGAACGATTCTATCGCTGGCTAACCTTGATATTCTTCCATATTATTCCTACGAATCCAATGTTTACAAAGATGTGCCAATTATTAGAATCAAATAAATAATATAAATCAGTCACCATTTGTTATTCAAAATAATTTTATTGACATCTGCCGGCATATTTTGTAACCCTACTTAGTAATGTTTTCTCCCTTGTCGACTTAAACATTTTCCCATAAGGAATTGTGTTTGGAAACTTTCAGAATTGGATATTCCGAGGGTTATCTGAGTTTGGCCTGGTAACTATATATTTTTCATTGACTTTGGAATATACTCTCTAAGGTAAGTCCGGTGATTTAAATCCATAGTTCATTAATCTTTGAATAAAACCCTCAGCCATAAATTCACACGAAAAGTAGAAATAATCAAACAAATCTTGTGGCATTTTGCAGTAGCAAAGCTCCTCTGTTAGTGAAAATTCTAAAAAATCATTTTACTTTGAGTTTCTTAAAGTAAATTACTATAATTAAGATTATTGGTTAAATATTGGAAGTAATTTCACCGCCTTGCAAACATATTTAGTGCATTAAGCTTTAAGAAAACGAGGAGAGACAGAGTGAGAAATGAAGATATACGGAAAGAACTGGGAGTACAGAAACTAAATGACAAACTGGAGCAAAACAGATTGAGATGGTTTGGACAAGTCAAACGGTTGAATGAAGTAAGGCTACCAAGACGAGCACTGGAACGACGGATGACAGGGAAGAGAGGACGAGGAAGACCAAGAATGCGTTGGATGGAATCGGTGAAGAATAGCATTAGTAAACGGAGCCTGGATTGGAACACCGTGTCGGGAGAGAAATGGTGGAACGACAGAACAAAGTGGAGAGGAACCATATTTGCCCCCACCCAGTGTCAGCTGGAAAAGGGGAAATGAAGATGAATCAAGCATTAAGTATAAATGTAATTTTGGGAAACTGGCGTCAAGTCTAATAATTTGCACACCTCTGTATGTGTTGTTGTTGTTGTTGTTGTTATTGAGGCTAGTACTAGATTGGGGGCGGCCGTGGCCGTAAATTAGAAAATGAAGTGGGAAACCTCTTCTAGGATGTCTGAGGTGGTAAAAGAACCTACGCTCTAGTTAGATATCCTCATGAGGCTGAGAGGGCCCTTATCAGAATTAAATTTCTTGGCAGAGCCGGGAATCGAACATGGAACCTCAGGGATGTCAACAGACAGAACTAAGCATTACACCACGAGGCGGTAAATGTGAATGTGGCATAAGCATTGTTTGCCGTGAATATACTACCTGTAAAGTAGCCCCACGCATCAAATTAATTTGCATTGATTTCCATTAAGTATATTCTGTCCAAAAGTTTCATCACCCTACCAATAAAAATTATTCTTCTGGCTTTCTGAATTACCTTTGGGAATCATACTCGTGAATTAAAAGACATAACGGAATGACTAGTTTATGCTCTCGCAAGGTGCGCGCTGTGATGGTAAATGATGGGACCACGAGGGACGGAGCCGAGGTTCCCATCCTTCCCGGCATTAGTCAAGGTTGGTTCATGTTAATTGTTAGCCATTGGGGACTTTAAAACACAGTTATTATAATCGTACACCACTTGTTCTTGACAGCCCAAGGTCGTCACTCGACAGAATATTTAGAACACCTTGCTAGTAGAATTTACTGACATTCTCACAGCAATGGTAGAGACCCAGTGCTTAAACAATATTGGTACTTATCAACTGCGCACCGTGGTTGGTTGGTTGGTTGGTTGGTTGATTCCCCAGTTTAGGGGCTGCGACAACGCGGTCATGTAGCCCCGTGTATTTCGGGTATGTGTAGAATCTGTCTGATAACCGGTGTTAATTGCGATGGCTGTATTAGTGTGTGTTACCTGTAATTCAGGTAAGGACTGCAGACGATCAATTTCAAGTGATTCCTACTTTTGCTACCAAATGCTATCGTCAACGTCACCCAGCTGTGAACCTGGATACTATATGTCACCGTAACCGGCACCTGACGACGAACGTTGGAACATAATAGAACGTTAATCTAATATAACCTACAGATTGTAGTTAGTGGATGGTTCTTTTACATGCATAAATCCATGAAATGGGCCCACCGGCTTTACTTCCCCTCCGAACGAAGGTATACTGAGGGACTTTTAACGCTCTTAAAACATCTGACGACATCGGACGAGTTTGAGCCCGTGATCTTGGGGCATAGAAGCTCAGCATGCTACCAACTACGCCACCGAAGCCGCCCGCTCACCGTGGTCTAGAAGTAAATATAGCAGCTCCCGAAGTGACACTCTGTGGGGGTTGGGGCGGGATTCATTCATCCGTGTGAAGATTGCTGAGGAGAGGTGGGTTTTGATCGAACCTAACTATCCTAAAACTGCGTTTCCGCTTTAGCTCCAGGCCAATGAAAATTAGGGTGATTCTACATTACTTTTCCTTTATAAAGTTAGGTGTTTTGGGGGACAAATAGCCTCACTGTTCCGCTTCTTATGTGAGCTCTAATATGGCCGCCATTTATTTTATTCACTGTGATAATCTTCTGACCTACTATTCTAAGTTGTTGATTTTAATGTTCTTATAGTTCGCACAGCTGCCATCTTGATTATATAGAGAATTTGTTATTTTGCCTTGGCCATTCACGATCTTACTGTGTCGCTAATTTTCGTTTCAGTAGATTTGATGTGTTGCTAGTTAGTTATTTTTATATTTCAAAATTTGCAAAAAATTTAAGTAGACTTATGAGATCTACACGAGCCGAATGGTCTAAGACATGATCCACGTCTGGAATGAGTAGCTGATGTTCGGAAATATGGCATTACTGTAACATTGGCCAGCCTGAGTATGGCCTTGGTAGCATGGCTGAGGTAGGAATCAAACCCGCCTCTTCTCAGTTTTGCCTCACGAGACTCAGTGTATCCAGAATTAAGTATTTTGGAAGAACCAGGAATCGAACCCGGGCCTCCTCGGTGACAGCCAAGAATGCCAGCCACTACGCAACGAGGTGGACCAGGGTATGATGTTGCCGTGATCTTAAGTTAGGAACCATCCCAGCATTTCTCTGAAGTAGAACTTGGAAAACTATGGAAACCACATCGAGGATGGCTGAAATGGTAAGCGAACCCGGCTGTAGGTCCCATCACAGTCTCTCCCCTCAATTCATTAGGGACAGACACACCGCAGTACACGGGGTTACATGACCACGATGTCGCAAAGTCACTAAATGAATCAACAACAAAAATAGTTCAGGGCAATATACCTTTTGATGCCACTTCCACAGTTTCTGTTGTATGTTAATCACCATTCCAGATTTGTCGAAACTTGGAACTTGGTATTTCATAATCTTTGACAGATGAATGATTTTCTTCATATCCCCTTTTCCAGCTGACACTGGGTGGGGACAAATATGGTTCCTCTCCACTTTGTTCTGTCGTTCCACCATTCCTCTTCCGACATGGTGTTCCAATCCAGGTTCCGTTTTCTAATGCTACACTTCACCGAGTCCATCCAACGCATTCTTGGTCTTCCTCGACCTCTCTTCCCTGTCATCCGTCCTTCCAGTGCTCGTCTTAGTAGCCCTACTGCATTCATCCGTTTGACATGGCCAAACCATCTCAATCTGTATTGCTCCAGTTTGTCATTTAGTTTCTGTACTCCCAGTTCTTTCCGTATATCTTCATTTCTCATTCTGTCTCTCCTCGTTTTCTTGACCATACTTCTAGGAATCTCATATCGGCTTCCTGTACTCTGCTCTCATCCCAATTAGTCATTGACCAAGTTTCTGCTGCATATGTCATTATAGGAACATAATATGCTTTGTACATAACTTCCTTAGCCTTAATTGCTATATCCTTGTTCCATACTAGTCCCCGTACGTGTTGGTAGAAAGCACTCCCGAGTTGTATTCTTCTGCTAATTTCCAAATCTAGTCTTCCATCTTCAGTCAGTTCAATTCCCAAGTATTTGTTAGTCTTCCATCTTCAGTCAGTTCAATTCCCAAGTATTTGAAGTGTTTCACCACTTCCAATTCCTTATCTCCGACTTTGATTACTTCTTTTCCTTCTTTCTTACCTCTACTCATCACCACTGTTTTACTCTTCTCCACATTTATCTTCAATGCCCATTGCGCAATCTCTTCATTTATTACGTCTAACTGTTCTTGTACCTCCATCTCATCCTCGCCCCAGAGCACAACATCGTCTGCAAACGATATTACCTTCTTCTTTGCCCTACTATAGTGTTTCATTGCTGCCTTCATGATGTCATCCATCACCATTAAGATCAATAAGGGTGACAACACACTTCCTTGCTTTAGTCCAGTGTCAATTTTAAACCATTCCGATGTCCCGACTCTAGTCTTCACATTCCATTTATCATGTCTCTCAGTTCCTTGTTTGTTAGGCTTTCCCAAACTTTTGTTCTAGGGATGCTAGCATAGGCCTTTTCAAGATAAATAAAAGTCATTACCATATCCTTCCCATATTCACAACTCTTTTCAATGTTCTGTCTCAGAATGAAAATGGGGTCCACTGTTGACCTGCCCCCTCTAAATCCAAACTGCTCCTCCTCTATTTGGCTTTCTACCTTTACTCTAATTCTTTTTTCTAGGATTCTTCTCATTACTTTGGCAACATGCGAGATGATGGTGATTCCTCGGTAGTTACCACACAACTACCTGTCTCCTTTCTTGAATATTGGCAATATTATTCCCTTTTCCCAGTCTTCAGGAACTTTCTTCTCTCTCCACATACTCTTGAGAAGTTGTATGTCCACTGCAGTCCCACTGGTCCTGCCGCCTTGATCATTTCTATTGCCACTTCGTCGATTCCCACAGCTTTCCCATCTTCATCTTCCTAACTACCCATTCCACTTCCACCATAGTAATGTCTGATTCTTCTTCTATTTTTTTCCTCCACCGTTTTGGCTGTTTGCGTAACTTCTCCGCATGCCTGACGTCTCACTTACAACAGCTCGCTGAAATATTCTTCCATCTGTCCGTTATCTCTTCTGGTTTTGTCAATATTTCACCTTCTTTATTTTTCACCAACCCAGTGTTCACCTTTTCATTCCTTCTATTTTTATAATTCCAAATAGCATTTTTTCCACAATTTATATCCTCCCTTATTTTCTGGGTAAATTCTTCCCAGCTTTTCTTCTTTTCCTCTGTAATTACTTTCTTGCAATCTCTGTTTGCTTCTATATATTTTGCTCTACTTTCTTCGGTCTTTTTTTGTTTTCCATTCCTTCCAAGTTTTCTTCTTCTCTCTTACATTTTCTTTCACTCTATCATTCCACCATTTTGTCACCTTTTCCCGTACCTTGCCTGATGTCCTACCACTTGTTTTCTCTGCACTGTTTACCAATTCACTCTTAAACTTTTCCCATTCTTGTTCCACATGGGTAATATCCGTCCTTGGTATCTGTTCTTGCAATTCTTTCTGAAACTCTTCTACAACCTCCTTTTTCTTGATATCGATCCTAAAGTACGCTAGTTCGACCAATATTTTACTACTCCAGGTACTCAGCGCCAGTAGATATGGTAATATCGTAGCATACATGTCAGTAACCAGGCTAATCGGCGTGTTTTAATGGAATGTAATGCACAGTGACACGGAACATCACGTCGTATAATAGCCGATGATGTCTCTATCAGTAATTTGCACTAATCCGCTTAACCTGGCTGAATAATGCAATGATATAAATGCTACTATGAGCAAAAATGTAAACTATGATGGTGAATTGAATAGGGTATCCGTATTGACTGAATGTGTTGAAGGGAATTAAATCAGTCAGTCAATGTTTATTTTAATAAACGTTAGAAAACGTCGGTATTGATCATGATTTAAGGTGCATTGAACCCGTCGCCAGCAGTCAAATATACATCTTAAAGTATATAATTCTTACAAGCTAAGATTAATCTAAATGTTGGTATATTGGCTTTCACGGCCAGTGAATTAAAACTCAGCAATATTTCTAGGATTGTGCCATGTCTTGTGTGGGGTTTCGCCTAGGACACCAAGCTGCCTCATCAGCGGGCTCTTGGTGTCCGCACACGGACCCCAACAGGAGTAGCAAACTGTGCGCTACCTCCCTTTTTATGAAGCTCACCTGCACTTCTCCACTGCGAGAGCTAAAGGTTCAAGCAGTCCTCACCTCCCTATGAAGGGGTTTTAGAAGGAAATCTGCCTCGGACCTATTGATAGGAACCTTCATAGGGAGGTGAGGACTGCTTGAGCTTTTAGCTCTCGCAGTGAAGAGGTGCAGGTGCGGACACCAAGAGCCCGCTGTAGAGGCAGCTTGGTGTCCTGTGCAAAACCCCACACAAGACACGGCACAAACCTAGAAAGATTGCTGAGTTTTAATCTAAATGTTATCAATATAACCTATAGTACATTATATTTTGGAATTCCCAGTAAATTTCATAAAAGTGGAGTTAACCTGCCTTGTAAATAATATAATTAAAATTAAAACAATTGATTAATGTTATGTAAAATCAAGCAAAGAGTAATACAACTTATGACTTAACAATTCCTGTATTACTGTTTGCTTATTTTTACATTGCTTTAATCAATTGTTTTGATTTTAATTAGCATTTATGAGGTATTTTATCTCCACTTTTATGATCATTACTTTGAATTTCGAAATTTACTAACTTTTAGATTTTTCTTAGTTTGTTAGAATTATTTACCTTGAGGTGTAAAGTTTTGAAGCCATTGTTTCACCGTCGGTTTTGCCCAAAGACTGGACGGGGTACGATGTATATTTTATATGAATAATTAAGTATACCGTATAATACTCCTGGAACAATTACATGTAGTAGTAATGATAACTATTAAAATGGGGCAATTTTAGGATTACGCGTTTTGACCATCAAGTGGTCATCATCTAATCTGATAATTGGGTTGAGGTTTAAATGAATATACACATAACTACAAATAAGTGCGTTTAGTTTTTGAATCTCGTTATATAAGTTTAGTTTGTTTTATAAGGGTCTGTGAATTGTATATGAGTAGTATGTATGTTTATACAGTTAGAATAACATAACGCAGCAATCCAGTCAGGAGTGGACACGCGATAGCGTATCAGCTGTACTGCGAACGGATCCGCACAGATATGTAACCATATAGACTACAAATTATAGAATTCAAGTGCATGTTCTGATTTTATTTTTAGCCTACTTTTCACATTTTGCAAAAATGAGGAAAAAGTAGACTTATGAGATCGGGCAAATGTGTGTCTGTCTGTCTGTCTGTCTGTCCTTCTGTCTGTCTGTCCTTCTGTCTGTCTGGCTGTGTGTGTCCCCCCCCCCCTATCAACTCCTAAACGGCTGGAGCAATCGAAACAATATTTGGTAGGAGTAAAGATCTATACCTGAATATCGCACGGCCATATTTGAAAATCATGTCAGTGCTACCAACTGCTGAAAAATAGAAATTGAAATTTGAGCTCCATATTGGATATCTTGGAAGGTATGAATGGGAGCTATTTCAAAATTGGCACACGTATAGATAATAATATTGCAGTTTAATTTCCAGGAGGCCATACATGGCAGTGTTGCCAAAATGATTATAAGCCTGCTGATAAGTCCAATTTTTAAATGCATATAACTTCTACACTATCAATTGGAATTCAACCAAATTTCATATGTTGTATGTGTACATAACCAGATATGACTGAGCGTATTCTTAAGAGCCACCAGGGCTGCCAACTGCTAATAAATGCTCTTAATTTCCTTTATCCAAATACCAATATATCAGAAAGTATGCTAGCCGACAGCTTTAAACTATGCACACGTATAGTACCTTACATTCTATATTAATTTGGAGTAACTTACAGACGTCAGTGCTACCAACATGATTCTAAGCCTGCTGCGAAGTCCATCTTTAAATACATGTAACTTCCATACTATCATTTGGATTTCAACCAAATTTCGTATGTGCCATGTGTACCATAACAGATATAACTATGCGTATTCTTAAGAGCAACCAGGGCTGCCAACTGTTAATTTGAGCTGTCTCTATTTTTGTTACCCTAATATCAATATATCAGAAAGTATTCAAGCCAATAGCTCTAAACTTTGAACACGTATAGTACCTGGCATTCTAGATGAATTTGGAGTAACTAATATACGTCAGTGCTGCCAACATGATTCTAATCCTACTGATAGGTCCAATTTTAAAATGCATATAACTTCTATATTAACTAATGGATTTCATTCAAAATTGGCACAACAATAGATCAGATTATTTCAGATTATTTCTGACCAATACATGCATGACATTGTTGCCAACTTGATTTTACGCACGCTGTTAGATCCAATGTTTAACTGCATGTAACGTCCATGCTATTCATTGGACTCCAACCAAATTTTGTATTCTGTACCTTAAGAGATGGAACTAAGAATATATTCAATCACCAGGGCTGCCAACTGTAGTTCTCTATTAGGCTACATTATGCCAGGTATACAGTATTTCGAACTAATTAGAAATTTCGATATTACCAACTTAATTTCGTCATTATTCTAGATAGATCCATCTAGATTAATCATTGGCATGAATCTTAAATTTTAAGAAAAGTATAGGCTGTTTAGTTCGTCACGGAACTTCTTGTTATCTATGTTATATTGTGTGGCCGCCATGCTGGTTTTGTGATTATTATGGATTTCAAAGTCACATATGTCAACTTGCCGTAAACTGCTCTATCAGAGTGCTCTATTTCAGGTTGATCTCTGCAATGGTTCAGAGATATTGAGAACTGGGTAAATATTTCTTGCGGCCACCATGTTCAATAGGCGACATTAAACAATTTTTTTAAGACATGGTTGGGATTGGACTGGGTAGTAGCAAGTCCTTCTTAAGGTTGATTGAAATAGTGCCACCTAACCAAAATTTATTAAGGAGTCACACACGCAGATACGTAAGCTTACAAACGCACGCATACACAAACATATACAAGGACAAAAGATGGTCGTTTAAGCCTGTTATTCGTGTGATTGAAATAGGGTAAAAATTCTACTCTGCACACACACCCTTCTAACTTCCCAGTGTTTGAACGTGTGTTCGTAATTCATTTCTACCGGCAGCGGTGGCCGTGAGTGCTAATGCGCTGCCTCGTGCCCCGCAGGCATCGGGAGAGCGTGGGTTCAAATCCCACCTCGGCCATCCTGAAAATGGTTTTCGTGGTTTCCCATTTTCACCACAAGGAAAATGCTGGGACGGTTCCTATCAATAGGTCCGCGGCCGATTTCCTTCCAAAACCCCTTCTCTCTGACCCGTCATGAAAGGAAAATACATAGTCATTGGCTACAAGAAGTGATTCAGTAATTTCAATTCAGTTACAAATTTCAACTCATTTCAAACATTGTACGCTTTGAAGAACGCTAAGTTCGTCCGTCGCTGCCACTTTCTGTTGTCTCATTTTGTCATTTTGCAGTCTAAGACTACGGTCGCAAACATCCTGGGGTTAATTTTAGGCTATTCCAAGAAATTTAATTTTGCTCTGGAGCTTTGGACAGGGTAAATGCAGCCTCGTATGGCAAAACTGAGTAGATGTGGATTCAATTCCCACATCTTGTCATTATCCCATCAAAGTAACCAGCACTCGCTACTTGTATGTCAAACATATCAAACTAGAATGAAACATTTTGAAAATTTCTGAGCCGAACAACCATAGGGAACATGCCTCGCATGCTGCTGTAAATTGTTGATGTAACATTGCAGTTCTCGAGTCCGGTCAATCCCGGCTTATGAGCTCAAAAGTGACGTGGTCATTTATTTATTCAGAATGGTTCATTAGTTTCTATAACACTTGTTTCGGTAAGCCTATACCAAAAAATACACAACCTAATCTGGACATCAATACTTACCGCAGTATGCGAGCTGCGTGGAAAAATAATAATAATAATTGCGTCAATGTTGATCACACTTATGGAGTAGTGTTAGAACTACCACGCGTTAAAGCGCTCAACAAAACAGCGCTGGGGAGCTGTAGCGATTCAAGAGATCGAAGGTTCGAAACTTGGCACTAACAGCGGTTATTTTGAGTGTGATTTTCCCGGTTTTATTCACACTCTCTCCAGTATATTGTTGGGGTAGTATTTCATTTGAGGTTCCATGGCACCTAGTCGATTCACTACCCTAATAATTACAGTTACACACACTCAGTACATGGGGCTAATGGCCAAGATGTCCTAACCCATTAAGACGAATTAGCAACTACGACGTATTAGAACTCAATTGTATAGTAAAGTATAGAGTGACTACCTCGTGGTGTAGTGGTTAGCATTCTTGGCTTTCGCCCCGGAGGTCATTGATCGATTCTCGGCTCGGCTAAGACAATAAAATTCTGGTGTGATAGCTGGAATGGGGTAGATTCAGTTTCGTGACGAAAAACTGGGAAGAATAGGGTTCGATTCCCACCTCAGCTATCCTGAACGTGCTTTTTAATTTGTGTTTTTGTTTTTGTTTTGTTTTTTCGCATTTGTACTAGAGGGAAATGTTGGGATGATTCCTAACTTAAGGCCGCGCCACCTACTTCTCAATCCTCGCCTAAATTACAAATACACGCACTAATACAGCCATCAAAATAACACAGGTTATCAGGCAAAATTCTACACATACGCACACCCAAGTACATGGGGATAAACCAACACGATATTGAAGCCACTAAAATGAAACAGCAACAACAATAACAGATTAAAAATACATTTTTTTCTACCAACATGTTTGAAAGGTCAACATATTTTACGTGATTATAAAACAGAATTCCAACGCAAGCCCGATCACTTCGCGAGTTAGTTGAACAGTAAATACGAGTAGGAAGGTGTGATGCTTGTTTTTAAGTGTGAAGAAATGTTAGAATGCTGACGACTGTAGCTTTCGCGTGTTGTTCAGAATACACCATCATGCCTATTGTGTCAAAATTTGTTAAAACTACCGTAATGTCTTAATATTATTTATGTTCGACCCTCACTATTATGTGTTAGAAAACTGTATCATAATGATGGTCATTATAACACCGTTTTTCATTATGATACAGTTTCTCCAGCCAATTAGAGCTCGTTCATTGACCAATTAGGCAACGATACCTTCGCGCATGCACTCAAAATCCAACATGTCGGACATAAACACAACATCGAACTATAATAAATTACTGAAATGGAATACGCACCGTCCATATGTTCGCGTAAATAAACTGGCGAATATGAGACAAGAAATAGCACTGTACCGGTACCTTAATATCCCCAAATCCAATTTCTACACAGCGCGTGGTTTTGACACGACTTCAGTGACAGTTTTACTGAATACTGGTGCGCAATCTGAACATATGGTATTGAAGCACACAGAGCGCATGCGTCGGTTGTCCAGAGAGCTTGGACAAGAGATATACTACCCACCGCAGCACCCGATCACAATATTCTACTGTAGTGACTGAACAGATATTTATGAATATTTATGTTAAAACATGTAATAAAGTTATAATTATCGTCGAACATAAACAGTCGTATGCAACTCGCCTATAATGGTAATCAAGACACTCGTATGGAAATTATAAAACTCGCATACGCTCGTTTTATAAAAATACTCGTGTCTTAATTATAGCCATTATAGGCTCGTTGCATAATGCACTATTGTGATTTTAAATAAGCCCTGAGAATTCTGGCAACTGCTCTCTCAGTGATTTGAACAAGTGCTGGCTGTACTGCTGGACTGTCTGCAAAACAAAACATTTCCAAAAAACAACTATTGTTTTAAGAATTTAAAAGGACTGTATTATAAATTGGAAAGTGGGGAGGTATGATGTAAAGTTGGTGTCTAGTGGAATAATATTTTACACACCATTACTGCAGTTTGTATGTTCAGCGCTAACCACATTTCGAGATACATTGTGTATCCGAACAGCGAAATTTAATCTTTTTCAGTTGCTCAACACGATTGTACCCAATTATAATGAGTGGTGCCCTAATCCTGAAAGAAATTTATTATTAAAGTAAATGTGCATAAACATGCATAGTAGTACATACATAATGTGTACAGAAGTGTCAATTGGAATGACTGTATTCCTTTAAGGATTTCAGTCGCTTTTGGCATGCAAGTATATGGTACCTGTCACAAAACTCATCACATAGTGTGCAAACACAGTCATCATTACGGGTGTGATATTGTGTCTTCCTGCAAATCTTATGACGGTAGCTATGGACAGCTAAGCTTGTTAGCAGGTGTCTTAGTTCTTGATTAGTCCATCCTCTGTCGATCATTGCTTCCAAGCTATAGAACTCAGGCCATATGTCTTCTTGTTTTTCTTTCCTCCCTGCCATAACGTGGACCCATTGTGGAGTCGATGGAAGAACCATTTTCAATCTTTGGTCTTCCAGATGGAAAGATTCTCTGGCTAGAGCATATGCAAGTTGGGAGGGGGCGTATTTTGAGATTCCGAGGGTTGCCTTCAGAAATCATGAAAGAAATGTACATGAGATTTATTAATCCATTACAATTGGGTACAATAGTGTTGAACGACTGAAAATCTTAAAATTGTGAGTACTAAAGCAACACTTGAAAGTGGCTACCAACATGATAATGTACCCTAACAGTTTTAACTCACGAAAGAAAGAGTGTGCCATTGAGGCGCAGCGGTACGTTCTCACCTGCTGTTCCCATGGTTGCAGGATCTAAACCTGGTGCAGTCAGTTGGCATTTGAGGTTGCTTAAATGCGAGGGAGCCGTGTCAATAGATTCACCGGCACGTTTAACGTCCCCTTCAGAGCAAAATTTGGACAGCCTTGCGTCTCTAAAACATCACTTGTAAAAGAGATGAAAAACAATAACATTATTATTCGATCCAGCCACGGTGGCCGAGAACGCAAATGTGCTAGCTGGTGCCTCACTGGCATCGAGAGAGTGTGGGTTTGAATCCTCGCCCGTCCTGAAAATTGTTTTCATGGTTGTCCACTTCACCACAAAACAAATGCTGGGACGGTTCATTTCAACAGGTTCACGGGCAACTTCTCTGACTCTTCCTTAATTACACCCAAGTTACAAGCAAGGGAAAAGGTACATGGGACAACAGAGAAATGTATTCTACTGCTTCAAGTGAAAGAAGAGGAATCGTATGGTAATGGTAAGTTCTAAAAACCGGAAAAATTTTTGATTCCGATTTCTCGCTATTTTTTTTTCTTTACTCCGTCCAAGCAATCTGTGTAGTGCCATTGTGAAAACACGTAGTGTGCGCACAGGAGTGACTCTGTTTACTGGTCCAATGCAGTGCGATGCTACTGAATAATTATCGCATGAGGGTGGCGCGACTTTGGCTTCAACCAACTCTCGCAATGGCTGGGCTGCCAAGCTCCACCCATCGCATTCTCTTTTCACTTCCTCCGTGTGACGTCATGCGCGAACCTACTTCACAGACTCCTTGTATGAGGTATAGATATAAACTTTCCCTTTTTCTTCGTAACTTCTCAACATATAAAGCTGAATTTTTAGCCTACTTTTCACATTTTGAAAAAATGAGGAAAAAGTAGATTTATGAGATCGATATGACAATTCGTATCCTTAAGGGCAACGAGGGCTGCCAACTGTTAATAAATGCTGTCTCTATTTTCTTACCCTAATATCGATATATCAGAAGGTATGTAAGCCAATAGCTCTAAACATTGCATACGTATATTACCTGGCATTCTAGATTAATTTGGTATAAATAATATACGTCAGTGCTGCCAACATGATTCTAAGTCTGCTGATAGGTCCAATTTTAAAACACATGTAACTTCTGTACTATCAAATGGATTTCATCCAAAAGTGGCACAACAAGAGATCATAATATTTCAGATTATTTCTGACTAACACATGCATGACATTGTTGCCAACATGATTTTACGCGCGCTGATAGATCCGATGTCTAACTGCTTGTAACGTCCATGCTTCCCATTGGACTTCAACCAAATTTTGTATTATTTTCATTAAGATGATGGAACTAAGAATATATTAAGTCAGCAGGGCTGCAAACTGTAGTGCTCTATTAGGCTACATTATACCAGGTATATTTCGAAATAACTAGAAATTTCGATATTACCAACTTAATTTCGTCATTATTCTAGATAGGTTCATATAGATTAATCATTGGCATGAATCTTAAATTTTAAGAAAAGTAGGCTCTTTAGTTCGTTACGGATCTTCTTGTTTTAGATGTGATTCCTCCTTATGTGTTACATTTTGACACGTCCATTCCTCAAAATGTTTTTGTAGTTCAATTTTGTCAGATGGAAATGTTCATGAAAGAGCTGTTAAAATTATGAATTTTTAAAAAGATTCATGAAAATTCAAAAATACATTTATTTATTTATTTATTTATTTATTTATTTATTTATTTATTTATTTTTAAAAACCTGTGTCAACGTAATAATAATGATGTTGTCGGTTCTACGTCCCTTTAAACTACTGGAGGTTTTAGAGACGCTGAGGTGCCGGAATCTTTAACGTGCCAGTAAGTGTACTGGCACGGCTCCCTCACATTTACGCACATGCAAATACCAACTGTCTGCGCCAGGATCCTGCAACCTTGGAAACAGCAGGCGAGAACGTTACCACTGAACCACGCTGCCAAAATAAGGAGAGAATCCTGAAGAACGTCCGTGGAAAAAATATATTCGTTCCTTTGAATAGTTCCTGAGCAAAACGTAAATAAGAAATTAGAACTTAGCATGGGCAATACACAGTTGGACATTTCGGAGTCCCGTAACTCCTATTAAAATGTCTTGAACAATTATGACCTAAGTGATACTTGTTAGTAGACTATATTGATATTGATGTACAGCGTAATATTAGCCAGGATAACTTTAGTGACGTATCCCCCTAAATGGAAAAATAACACTCTACTTGAGGCTTCCCCCAGGGGCTCACATCTAGTGGGACGTGGGTTGGCGACCATGGGATCCCAGCTGAGTCCGGCATTGCTTCCACTTTCTTGTTCCGGGCTCCTCTCCGTCTTCTTTCCTGTCGACCTCCCTTGGTCAACTCTTGTTCTTTTCCGACCCCGACAGTATTAGGGTATCCGAGGCCTAGGAAGTCTTTCACTTTCCCGCCTTAATTGGCCCCTGTCTCATCTTTCCTGATCCCTCCTTCTTCGAGGGGTCCGACCTCTTGTTTTCTTTTCATTCTATTTCCTTTTCTCTTTAAGATTGCCGCACTGTTTTTGTTAATTGGCTCCCCGTGAATCTAAATTCGCTTTAGCGAATTTTTTTTCAACTACACTCCACTTTGTAGTTATTTTCAATCTTCGTTGCATTTTGTAAGTTTTTTCGATCTAAATTGCATTTTGCAAGTTTTTTCAACCTCAATTGCATTTTGTAAAGATTGACTATCTAAATTGCTTTTTAGTAAGTTTTTCAATTTAGGAGCAGGACATTTTAGTGAGTATTTTAAATTTCAATTGCATTTTGTATGTATTTTCATCCGAAACAGCATTTCGCAAGCATTTTAAATATAAATTGCATTTTGTATGGTGGGCATTTTGCAAGTATTTTGATTCTCTATTGCATTTTGTGGGTATTTTGAATCTAAGTTACATTTTGTAAGTATTTTCAATCTAAATTGCATTTTTAAAGTATTACCAATCCAAATGAGTACTGTAGTTTGAATCTGCCATACATTTTGTAAGGATTTTCAATTTCAATTGCATTTTGTAAGTATTTCGACTCTACATTGCATTTTGTACGTATTTTGAACCTAGCCTATATTTTGTGCGTATTTTTCAATCTATTCCTTTTGTGAGTATTATTGTTCTAAATTCCCTTTTGTAAGTATTACCTTTCTCCATTTTGTGAGTAGTTTCAATCTGAGTTCCTTTTTGTAAGTTTTTTCCGTCTCCCTTAATTTTCGTTCTGGTTTCCATTTCATTGTCATTTTCGCTGTCACCCAGATCATTAGGGGCCGATAACCTAGATGTTAGGCCCCTTAAAACAACAATTATCATCACCATCATCTACTTGCGGCGTTCTTGGTTTGAACAGTAATCTTGTGCGTACCGATACAAGAGCATGCCTGACCTTCGCCTTGCGGTACGCTGTCGTCCAACTCGCTACAAGGCTGTCAGGTGGGCAGCATACCACTATCCCTTTCTCTCCCACTCGATAAGTCATAATCTGACATGAAATCACTTGGTAATTGACAGAAGAAATAATGTAGTAGGCAACTTAGTGGTAAACGAGTATCGAGGCATTGGTGCATGAAACTCACACGTAATTCAAAGCAAGAGATCTTCCGTAGTACGCTAACTCAAACCACCTATCGTTACCTTTTCGTAATCACATTTCTAATTTGTCCATATGAAGTTTTCACAGTATATTGTATATAATACAGCGAATTCATTAGTGTGAAAAAGTGGCCTTACAATATTAGCTCCATCGTATTTATTCTTAGAACTGTAGAGATATTCTGGGTAATGGAACGGCACCTTTTCATCAAGGAACGCATATTCAGTGAATCACAACTTCATTGTATCGCTAAGTATAACGCTTTCTCTACGTTCAGATGATAATAATGTTATAGGTTTTACGTCCCTTTAACTACTGCGGCTTTCAGAGACTCCGGAATTTTGCTCCGAAGGGAATCTTTAACGTAAATCTACTAACACGGCTCCCTCGCATTTGCGCACCCTCAAATGTCAACCGACGGCACCGAAGTAAATATTTTTAACCCAGCTCAACAGTACTGATTTGATGGCGTTTAGTGACATTGATGAAGTAGTGAGTGAACCAAGTTAGTCTTCGAAACTAATTTCAACACTAAATCAAATAGGCACGCCTGCTTGACATCAACGATCACACAGTAAATAAAAATGAAACATCAAATTAACCACTTTGAAGTAATATAATGGAAGGACTACAAATAAAATATGAGTGACGCGTAAGTTTAATACCCATCATTTAGAACTATCTTATAACCCATAGTTGAATATACTACTTAGTATTATAGAAAACACCTGTAGCCTAGCTCAAATTGCCGGAGATACATTTTCGACTTCTAACAAGATAGAAGTAAAAAACAACATGTCCTCTTAATTATAACTAGAAGACCCGTGCTGCTCCGCAGCATTCACTTCAACAATCCTACAGCGCTTCTGTCCATGTGACATTTGCATGTCTTCATGCTAGTGACCTGAACAGACATTTACGGTACCGTCGCTTTTGGGTAAATGATGAAGTAGACTTATGAGATCAAATGTCCTATGTGTGTGTGTGGCACTATTTACCCAGCGTAAGCTTAAAAGGCGCACGGACGTCAGGTTCCAGACGCAATTCTGAAAAGCCGAGGTGAACAGCTAACTCCAAACACATAATCTACACTCTTCTCTGAAGTACGTGAGTTGGCGACCACGGGACCCCAGCTGAGTCCGGCATTGCTTCCACTTACTTGTGCCGGGCTCCTCTCCGTCTTCTTTCCTGTCGACATCCCTTGGTCAACTCTTGTTCTTTTCCAACCCCGACGGTATTAGGGTATCCGAGGCCTAGGGAGCCATTCACATTCCTGCCTTAATTGGCCCCTGTCTCATCTTTCCTGAACCCTCCTTCTTCGAGGGGTCAGACCTCTTGTTTTCTTTTCATTATATTTCCTTTTCTCTTTCAGATCCCACACTGTTTTTGTTAATTGGCTCCCGTCTATCTAAATTCCATTTAGCGATTTCTTTTGCATCCACACTCCATTTTGTAGGTGTTTTCAGTCTACGTTGCATTTTGTAAGTCTTTTCGATCTACAGTAAATTGCATTTTGCTAGTGTTTTCAACCTCGATTGCATTTTGTAAGGGGGGCGTGGTGGCTCAGCGGTCTAGCTGTATGCCTCTCACCAATGCGGTCCGGGTTCGATTCCCGGTCAATGCATGTGAGATTTTCGAAGAGAGATGCCATGTCCTTTGGTTCGGATTCCACGTAAAAAGGAGGTCCCGTGGCTCATGATCTCGCGATTAACGGTCACGTTAAACTACAAGCTTCCTTCCTTTCATTTTGTAAGGATCGACAATCTAAATTGCCTTTTAGTAAGTCATTCAATATAGGAGATGGGACTTTTGTGAGTATCTTGAATTTCAATTGCATTTTGTATTTTCAACCTAAACCACTTTTTGCACGTATTTTGAATCTAAATTGCAATTTGTATGGTGGTCATTTTGCAGGGATTTTGATTCTCAATTGCATTTTGTGGGTATTTTGAATCTAAATTACATTTTGTAAGTATTTTCAATCTAAATTACATTCTGTAAGTATTGTCCATCCAATTGAGTAGTTTGAATCTACCATGCATTTTGTAAGCATTTTCAATTTCAATTGCGTTTTGTAAGTATTTTGAATTTCAATTGCACTTCGTGATTTTTTGGAATCTGAAATGCGCTTTTTTCAATCTAAATTGCATTGAGTATTTTCAATTTCAATTGGATTTTGTAAGTATTTCGAACCTCAATTGCATTTTGTACGTATTTTCAATCTCATTTGCATTTTGTAAGTATTATGAATTTCACTTGCATTTTGTGAGTAAAATATTTCGACTCTACATTGCATTTTGTAGGTATTTTGAACCTAACTTATATTTTGTGCGTCTTTTTCAATCTATTCCTTTTGTGAGTGTTTTCGTTCTAAATTCCCTTTTGTAAGTATTACCGCTCTCCATTTTGTGAGTAGTTTCAATCTGAGTTCCTTTTTGTAAGTATTTTCCTTCTCACTTAATTTTCGTTCTGGTTTCCACTTCATTGTCATTTTCGCTATCACCCAGACCATTAGGGGCCGATAACCTAAATGTTAGGCCCCTTAAATCAACAATTATCATCATCATCTCTGTTGTATTAACTCGACACGACTCGACAGTTTGATGCTGGCTGAAGGTAGGGTGATAGGTCGCTGGCAAGCTCGTAAACTCACTCTGAAGGTAGTAATTTAAATTTCCACTGAATGGAGATTGCTTGAAGAAATGAAAACGTAAAAACACTTACAGTGGTCGATGTGGGAGCTGTCGCGATCTTTCCTGCAGAACTTTTCGTGCTGAACAATTCTCAGAGTATATCGATATTTTTAACGGTTTACCCAGCGTAAGCTTAAAAGACACATAGACGTTAGGTTTTTCTTCAACTCGATTCACTGAAATCGTAAGTGCTCATCTCCTTTTGGTCATAAATATTTTTTTTTCTACCTAATCCTTCATCTTAATCGAGAAATCCTTCACAGAATGGAGAAAACCGCATCAAAATCCATCAACTTGCTCTCGAGATTACCCATTATATCCAAGAATTGGGAACTTCGTTTTATACTAAGTAGATAGAGATATCCACACAATTTAAGGCTACAGCGGTACAATTTGGTGATCTGTCTACTTATGATACCCATGGTATAAATTTAAAATAAAAGATGGGTCTCTTATATTTGAATTTAGAGATGTACCGTAACTCTTGGGTAACATAATTATAAAGATGTGCAAATTAATAGAATTAAATAAAATAATATTTATTAGTCATATTTTTTTATTCAAAATCATTTTATTGACCAACTTCTTTTGTTATCCTACTTAGTCGCGTTTCCTCTCCCGTAGAATTACACCTTTTCCCTTAAGGAATTGCGTCTGGAAACTTTCAGATTATTGGATTCCGAGGGATATGTGAGCTGGGTCCGTTTTCAATTTTTCATTGACATTAGAATTTAAGTCAGGTGATTTCAATGAATAGTTCATGAATCTTTGAATAGTTCAATAGCGTTCATCAGTTAAAAGACCCCAAATCCCTCTGCTCTAAATTCACACGTAAAGAAGAGTGAAGTAATAAAAAAGAAATGTGTGGGATTTTGCATTTGCAAGGCTCCTATGGTAGTGGAAATTCTAAAAAAATCATTTTAATTTGAGTTTCTTAAATTAAAATATAATTAGGAGTCTTGGTTAAACATTTGAAGTAATTTCATCGCCTTGTAAACATACTTAGTTCATTAAACCGTGAAAAGTAAAAATGCAATTTTGGAAAACTGACATCGAACCTAATAATTTGCACACCTCTGTAAAGACAGCTATCACCTCCACCACTACGGATAGAATAGTAAGTAAAGGCGATTGATGAGAAATGAAAAGATAACTCACACAGAAGGAATTAATATTTATTAAGCTGTAAATTTGATTGAGTATATAGAACTGAGGGAATGAAAGAACAGGATGTAGGGATAGTAATCACCGTTGTAGGACAATATCTCATTTTTACCAATACCACAGGACAGTTATCGTATTAGGGATTCGGACGTCCTTGTATAATTGTTGTTTAATCTGTGCCCCGATTGCTGAGGTCTGTGCTCCTCCGCATCATTCGTTTCAACACTCTAATAGTACTTCCTTCCATACGACATTTTCTGTTCGCTTGCCTTTTGGTTCTATTTGAACTTTGACGACATGAAAGCATTTTGCTCGCGATAGTGCGACATACAGTTGTCCGTGGCTAAACACCGGTTGAGGTAAATAAATGCCTACTTGATCTAGTGTTTGACCTTGAGCTTTATTGATAGTTATACAAAAAACCAAACGTTCTGTAAACTGCCTCCTTTTGAAGGAAAACGGCATAGAAGTATCTGATGGTTCTCGATGATCCTGGGATTAGCTCTAAAACTTTGTCATTGATTTCTTTACAGTGATCATTTTTAGGTGCAAAAATCGCAATTTTTGAAAAGCGTGAAATATCTTTCAGTGTGGAAACTTCGTTTCCATATATTTCAGTGATGATATCAGTTTTTGCAATGAAGAAGGGTGGTAAGTCGACTAATTCTGAATTTTCTCCATCGACGAGAGGATATTCACCGTTACCAATTTGTATCAAGAAGTTTGCAAAGTCACGTTGATCTGTATTCGCTCGCATATTTTTGTTGAGTTTAAAAATGTTGAATAGGCTAATGGCCACAAAGGAGAGAACCTTACTGACATTTGGACTGAAGCTGCTCTAGATGCGTGAGGTACAACAGGCAATACCTGCCTAAAATCTCCACCTAAGATGATAATTTTTCCTCCGAAAGGCACGTCGTTATTCATGATGACCTTGAGCAGCCGATTTACACACATCAACGCGTGCTTATTAGCCTTAGGGGCTTCATCCCAGATGATAATTGCTGAACGAATATAAAAAGCTTCCTTGCTGTTAACTTTTATTCCTGATACAGAACTTGCAAGTAAATATAGAGGTAACTTGAACTGGCTGTGTACAGTGCGCCCCTGACGTAGTAACATTGCTGCAATACCAGTCCATGCAACAGAAACTACATTTAACCCCAAATTTGTGCAACTGTAAATCAAGCATTGGTAAAGAAATGTTTTCCCGGTGCCCCCTGGACCGTCAATGAAATATGCATTACCGGTACTCATCTTTTCATTGCCGTTTTGTACTAACCCCAAAATTTCTGTAATTATAGCCGTTTGGTTTTCATTTGCTTGGTTTATCATCCGACTTAATTGATCCTCATTAAGTTTTGGATAATTCATTGGTAAATTTGTCTGAGGGAAATTATCAATAATAGCTGGCAATTCGAGAGAAGTAATGGGAAGACCATGGAGCTTTAATGTATTAGAAATATGTATAATAGTGAACTGATATGCAATGTTAGGTTCGTGAAACTGCAGATAATCTTCTGATAATGAATTCTTGAAAATGTCCCATAACTGTCTTACATTTGAAGGGGTCTGAAAGATACATATATAAGAAAACAGTTGTCGTAACTGAGAAGGCATCTGAAATTGTGACGCTTCTGCCAAACAACGCTGCCATTCAGAATCATCAATCAGCAAACCTCGCTCCTTAGCTGTTTCTTTAAAAGTAGAATAGACAATGGCTTTGTATATTCGTAGATCCTGGAAGCTGGTAACACCTATGACGTGAAGCAATAACAGGCGTAAATAATACCTTTCTGTTTCTGTAGGCGAAACATTGTACATTCTGCCTATAGTTTTTGAAACATTTTTCTTTTTTGCCACGGGCAGTTGCTCTTATTCCTGACGTAATGTATTGGTGTTTCAGGATATATATACGGATTTCTGGCCTGCGAATCTTGATTTAACTTGAACCACGCTTGCAATTCCGTGTTGCGCAACTGCGCTTGAAGTAAAATATCAGGAGCGTTATCATTTTTAAAATAGATATTTTGCAAGTTTGGCAAGTAAACTGGTAATCGCACGATAGAATGTGACTGTTCATGCATGTGAAATGAAAATATCATGTATGCGGCTTCTCTTGGACCAACGAAAGAAGTAATTTCATCGTAGTTCACCGTTTCGCCTTCAAGACATATTTTAACAATGCAGCAGTCATGACCTTTATACACATACTTGTGGATGTATTTTACACTCCGAACACTTGAGCATATTTTAACATTAATATGAGCTTGAAAGTAAAGTAAAGTAAAGGAAATGGATTATAGGGAACAATGAATCGACTATCGATTTCAATGTCAATGCCTCGAATTGTTTTTACAATAATCCGTCCATTATTTCTTCTTCTATACGAAGGATAACCATTGCCGTTACCTTTGGTCTCTTCCTGAAACTGTTTAGGGAAATCTTTCTTACATACGCCATCTTTCATACAGACTGAAGAAGGATTCAAAGATCCGCAAGGACCATGTATCTTATGACGCCTTACCAACTCGTATAGCGCTTCATCCTTGAGATCTGGTATTTCGGCTGACACCACACTGTCAATGTCAGAAATTTCTCGAAACTTACTATCTTCCGTTAGTGTTAATAGTAAATGGATGTGCGGGAGAACTCGTTTTTGAAATTCCACTGTATATAGATATGCTTTTACTTTACCAAAAATTTCCTTAATATTATCGTAGCAATTCCTTTACTTTGCAATGGAAAACTCTCACTACAATATCAGGCCTATTATTAGCCGTTTCCCAAGGATGAATGCTGTTAAGTATTTCTGGCCATCCCGCATTACAGGTGAACGTAATGAATAAATCTGGGTTTCCAAACTTCCTCACTATCGCCATCGCATCCTGGTAATTTTGCATCATATTCCTTGGGCTGCCTGTAAAAGAAGATGGCAAAACTACAATACGACCGACTCTGAGATTTTCATTTCCGGCTCGTACATGCAAGGCGTCTGCTAAACCGGCATGTATATTAACTCACAACTTCGTTTGTTGATGACGTATATATTTTAACCGGTCACCTTCCATACGACAGTAGTAATCCACGAATAGCTGTTGAGTCAATTTACCAGCGTTAATAAGGGGATTGAAATCGAACTCAGCTCCTAGACCTCGAATGGCAATTCTGTGCAGAATATACTCACGCATTGTTACGGTATGCCGTATTTTAGTTTGTCTCACTCCCGTAGTTGGCATTGAAATGTGCCAACCAGACTCTCCGCAAGGCCAAATCAAGGTATAACACATAGGATCACAGTGCATACTATCATAATCAACATTCCTCAAGCCACCTTCTCTCTCATATACTGCAATGTGTCGATGAGATGGTGGAGCTCCATCAACAGTTCCAAATACAGCAGCAATTTATGAACATGTGGGGTCATTATAACGTCTTGGATCTGAGGAAGGTTCGTGATAGAAACGCATTACCAATTCCTTTTGACGACGATTTTCTTTTAGAGCTGATTTTTTCTCTTCACTTACTTTCTGGTGCATTGTTTTATAAGAGCCCACGTAAGGATTGTGCTGATCTAGTAAACGATTTAAAAGACTGAGGGTATCTTCTCTCAGTTCTTGATTAGCATCATTCAGTAGCCTTAAATCATTTGCCTCTGAAAATTCTAAGATGTATAATTGGCCATATGAACTGTTTTCCTGTTTTCTGGCATATAAAGGGGAAATTCTATGATGAATGACACCTTTGATTTTGAAACAGTAAGGCCCATGGCTCGGTAGTAGCTCAGCAGTAGCACCAAAGGATTCAAACGACGTAGCATTATTATACTGCCGAACATTTTTCCTAAAAAGAAAAGTGACCACTTGTATTTTTCTCTTTTGAAAAGTATACAGCTGAGCAGTAGTGACAAATGTTACACAGACTTCCAATTGAGAATGGTTCTATGTAGGGAATAGTATCAAAAATAGCACATCGATAAGTGGCTGAGAACGGTTTTGTGACAATCTGTTTCTGATATCGATTTGAGTCGCGTAGTGCTCGTTTCTGTTTCTTGGTATTGACGTTTCCGACCATACTTGACTCTGAGTTAGCAATGATATCAATGACGTCATAGTGACCGTTCCGGCCATCTCCAGAATACAGTAAGGAAATTATTCTATTTGGTGGCGTATTTTCGGCGTTTACAGTATGCGTTTTATTATTAGTAACTATGTTAATATTCATTTTGTAAACTTGAGCAGCGGCAACTAACTCAACATGACCTCCATGAATACCATTCATAGACATATGCATTTTGTAATCATCGCTCGTATTGATAGCAGTTTCGTACATATCGCTGTTGCCAACAATAAAGGAAGAATAATTATTCCAATCGTCTGTAACATGTTGAAGAATTCGTTTTCTAACCTTTGTAAATAAACTCTGATTGTTGTACACACAATATGCCAATGCCCTGAACAGACAATTTCCGTCACCTTTATTTCTTATCACATTTTGTCTCTGGCTAACTGGTTCTGAGGTTCGCTTCCGACACGATCCTGTGGTTTTACTGCACGCAAACCCACTCTTAGTTTGAAACTGTAAATCAGCCACTGAATCGAGTGACTTGGCATCCACGTTCTCAACTGAGTTAGCACTGATACCGGTATTTAAGACGTCATAATGACCGTTCCACCCATCCCCAGAGTATAGCAGAGTTTTATTATTAGTGATTATGTCAATATCCATTTTGTAAACTTCAGCAGCGGCAACTAACTCAACATGACTTCCATGAATACCATTCATAGACATATACATTTTGTAATCATCGCTCGTATTGAGAACAGTTTGGTACATATCGCTGTTGCCAACAATAAAGGAAGAATAATTATTCCAATTGTCTGTAACATGTTTTACAATTCGCTTTCTAACCTGTGTAAATAAACTCTGATTGTTGTACTCACAATATGCCAATGACCTGAACAGACAATTACCGTCACCTTTAATCTTTATAACATTTGTGATTGGGTGTCGCTTCTCATTCAGCATATTATGATTCATTGATTTGATTGAGCACACAACCTATAAGGACGAATGATGAAACGAAAAGAAGACAGTTTGTAGCTGGTGAGACCAAAGACTATATAATTGAAAGATCGGATACACAATACAAAATGGCGGTTCCAACATTCGACTGTAGCGGCATCTTCGTGAAATTAATTGTCTTTCGTATACAGTATTTGTTGTAATTCAAAGAGATGTTGACATGACAGCGTCATTAGCAAAATGGCTGCTGATTGTGCATTTCAGTCTCCAAGTAATCCATTCTTTGAGAAGTTTTAACTAAATTATGTGCACAGAATCCTGTTCTGCTTATTGAATGTATACATGCGACATTAGTGCCTGAGTGGAACAGGTAGAAGTTAACGATATCATGTATGGATACATGCGACATTAGCGCCTGAGTGGAGCAGGTAGAAGTTAGATTCAAACCGCTTTAAGTTCCCAATGAGATTTGATCTCTGTTAATATAAAGTTAGATTTATTATTGGGGTGGCGTTGAATATCATGATACAGTGTTAGTCGTTGTCGCCTAGCGACAATATGTCCGTCAAGTCATTCGATTCTATTTTCGTGTGCCCTTGGAGGAAGTAATATTCGCAATTATATTAATACACGGATGATATAATCTACTAAGGTGGGTATTAATCGAGGGTGCGTGACAGGCATTACATTATAAGACAACAAACGTCGTCGTAGAGCAAATACTTCCTGAGATATTTCAGTTGTAGTAAAAGGTGAAATTTTTTGAAAACTATTTTAATATATAAGATTACAAGATTAACTGTCATGCAGTGTTTCTATTCCTTCCTTCCTTCCTTCCTTTCTTCCTTTTTTAGAATTTTGGAAAAAATAATTTATTGATATTGTGATTAGTCGATGAGGTGTGAGCCTTAAGCACATTGGAATACATTAACTATTTTTTAACTGGAAAACTCTGCATGAGTCTGCTAGTTACCTGTAGGCTAATATTTACCTCGAGGAATAAATAATTTCACTACTAGGAACGATTGAGAACCACCCAACCAAGACACAGTAAAGACACTGAGTGGACATTAGTCTTATTTCCACCCGTACCACTTATTTATAATAGTACTTATTACCTTTCCATTATATTCCATTTGGATGTTCTCAGGTCTATAAGTTGCTTTCTCTCAGGAACTAAAACTTGCACAAGTTTAGGGCGAGTAAATACTTACGAGTTACTGTATACTTGTACAGTTCTATCCTCTCCTGTAAACTCGATCAGCTCTCCCTCGGGCACAGGGACTCCGTGGGAGACTTAATGGGGACAGAAGAAACCATGTTCATTTCCTCTACAGCGAAGAGGATCAGTTTCAGAAAGAGTGGTATCTAAACGGAACTTTTATTGCACGGTAGAGGCGTCTCACGGTTCTCCTATGATGCCCAAATCCTTCTCTTAAGCAGTATGCATTCAAATACAGTCACACCCTTGCAGTTGTTCGTGGATTCTTTTCCCGTCTTTCCTCTACTTGTATCTTATCTATGAACAACATTGACTCAACGTTCCTTACGGACATTTGCTTTCAAGACTGGATCAAGACACGTAGTCTACAGGAGATGGATGGTCATCGTTACAGTAGCTCTATGCTACATTTAGCAGCTAGACTTTGCTTCTAGATTACGCCGAAATTAATCCTCAATCGGAAAATAGATTATTTGATATAGGCTACAGAAAATGTATCGGGGTATAATGACGATGACGATAATGACAAAAAGAAATAATAATAATAATGATTATTATTACAGTATACCGGGTGAGTTAGCCGTGGTGGTTACGGCATGACTGATGGCAGTCGCTCACATCCGGGAGGCGAGGAGGTTCGAATCCCCCCACCGGCAACCTTGAAGATGGTCTTCTGTGGTTTCCCATCTTCCTTCCAGGCAAATGCCGGGGTTGGGCCCTAACTATAGGCCACAGCCGCTACCTTCCAACTCCTCGTCCTTACATTCCAACTTCCCTCCTTCCCTCCCCAACGGTACTTGTAGCTCACCCATTGGGTGTCCGTCTCGAAGCAGCTACAAAACTGGCGAGCCGAACATGTCCTCGGACACTCCCGGCACTAAAAGCCATACGCTAAAAAAATAAAATAAAAATTACAGTATTATTTTTAAAAGCCTCCGTGGCTTAGGCGGCAGCACGCCGGCCTCTCACCGCTGGGTCCGTGGTTCAAATCCCGGTCACTCCATGTGAGATCTGTGCTGGACAAAACGGAGGCAGACAGGTTTTTCTCCGGGTACTCCGGTTTTCCCTGTCAAAATTTCATTCCAGCAACACTCTCCACTATCATTTCATTTCATCTGTCATTCATTTAATCATTGCCCCAGAGGAGTGCGTCAGGCCTCGGCAGCCGGCACAGTTCATATCCTCGCCGCTAGATGGGGGCTTCATTCATTCCATTCCTGACCCGGTCGGAGACTGGAAGCAGGCTGTGGATTTTCATTTTCATTACAGTATTATTTTTATTAATATAGTCATATTATGGAAAAGTATACATCCGACATATTCTGTCTTTTGATTATTAGGTCTACTTCCACCCAACACATCACAGGAGGATGCTAATAGCCGGTTCCATGAAAATTCTTGAAGCGATACAATATGTTAGCGAATTAAATACCCCAAGGGGCAGATGAACTCGCTGTTCCACCCCTTAAAACAGCAATAGCTAACTACAGAGAGATTATTTTGGATGTATCGGAGACCCTCGCTAGCCCGCTCGCCCGCGGCGTGAGCCTGTCTCCCGCCACGCACTTCGCCGTTATGCGGCGCCCGCGCGGTACTGAGTCATTGAGTATAGGAATTTGTACTTACCTAGTTCACAGCTGGTGCTGAAAATGTTCGCCATTCACTGCTACACATCGCTGGCACCTTTTTATGAAACTGGCATGTACTCTCTGAAGTTCCTCAGCACCGATTGACTGTATTTCAGCTGTAATATAGTCTTTAAGCTGATTTATAGTGGAGGGCTTCTCGCATACACTCTATTTTTAAGCGTCCCCCACAAATAAGTCACATGGTGATAAGTCTGGGCTTCGCGGGGGCCACACGTTCCGACTTATAATCCTAGTACCAAAAATGCGACGCAATTATGTCATGGATGCTCCGTCAGTGTGAGCAGTGGCAGAATCTTGTTGAAAATAAGTTGACAATCGCTCTCCGTAAGTCAGTTCGTCAAAAAATTGTTCAAGGATCACATTGAAGTACAAATTTAAGTAAAAAATCCTCTACCCAATGACTCAATGCCGCGCAAGCGCCGCATAGCGGCAAAGTGCCAGGCGGGAGACAGGCTCGCGCCGCGGGCGAGCGGGCGAGCGGGCTAGCGAAGGTCTCCGATACATCCAAACTAATCTCTCTGTATAACTAAATATCCCAAGCATTTCCTCGCAGATACAGTTTTTTAGAGAAGGAAGTTCCGTTTCATTAATGTAATGTAGCAATGACAAGGCCAAGATGTGTTGGGATTCTACTATGGTAACTGATCACTTAGCTGAATCCAATGGGACAGACCATTTGATATACGATAACCGAACATTGAAGGCTATCATAGTCGATGTTCCTCTTTCACTCGATGGAAACCTCCAGCTCCCAGTGGCAGAGAAAGGGCGTACATACCAGCCTCTTGGTCACTGAACTCTTTAACATACATGGTTTGAATGAAGTTTCTGTCATCCCGTGAATGACTGAGTTGCGAAGGATTGGCAAAGAGAAAGGGAGAAATTATACTTCAAGAAATATAATATACTAGCATTGCCAGTTCTGCCCTTCATTATACTGCAAATATAGTACGCAAGACATAGGTCTGCTCTGAACATGTTGTTATACAGTAGTTATATCAGTGCCTTGGCTCAGAGGAGCCCGTCCGTGGTTCGTATGTATTCAGTACTCAAATTACATGAATAGGCTATACTAATAATAATAATAATAATAATAATAATAATGAAAAATGAAAATCCACAGCCTGCTTCCAGTCTCCGACCGGGTCAGGAATGGAATGAATGAAGCCCCTATCTAGCGGCGAGGATATGAACGTGCCGGCTGCCGAGGCCTGACGCACTCCTCTGGGGCAATGATTAAATGAATGACAGATGAAATGAAATGAAATGATAGTGGAGAGTGTTGCTGGAATGAAATTGTGACAGGGAAAACCGGAGTACCCGGAGAAAAACCTGTCTGCCTCCGTTTTGTCCAGCACAGATCTCACATGGAGTGACCGGGATTTGAACCACGGACCCAGCGGTGAGAGGCCGGCGTGCTGCCGCCTAAGCCACGGAGGCTCTAATAATAATAATAATAATAATAATGTCCAAATCGTGTTGTAGAGACAAGCATTCTTAGTAGGTCCGGATCGATTACCAGCTTTAGCAAGAAATTTAGTTCTGGTCTGAGGACTGGGAAGAAGATGTTGGTTCGATTTTCACCTCAGCGATCGTAGAAGTGGTTTCCTGTGGTTACTCACTTCTTCTCCTGGCAAATGGCAGACTACCTAAATTAAGGTCACAGTCCACGCCCACCCTAATAATAATCTCAATTACGAAATGCACACACTAGTACAGCCATCACAATGACACAGGTTATGAGTACCGGGGCTACATGACCACGATGCTTCAAAGTCCCTAAACGAATTAATAATAATAATGCCAGCAATAATAATATTAATGATATTGGTTGAACATACTTTTAATGTTTGTAATTTTAGGCCTACTGATACTAAAGTGACATTAATTTGCCTGAAGGGATTCTTTTACGGTATATATCTCCTTACACGGGTCCCTCATATTTGAGAGCCAACTGTTTCAGACAACTGCGACTCAAGAGACTCTCAAAAAGTACAATAATACTGTTAGACTATATTAAAATTTTTATTAGAACTATGTGACCATTTTGATGCATGCATGCTGATTTACCCACACTTAATTTGGCAAATCCATTAAATATTTTGAGAACCACACTATACTTGTTTTTATTTCCTTAATTCTGTCCAAATAATGGTATTATTCGCAAATGCTTGTGTAGTTTGACGAATCTCAATGAGAAGTAGACGACAAAGGCAAACTTAACAGCCTGTGCTGGAAATCCAGCGAGGAGGAACACTGTTGGCATTGAGAGTCTTATCGGAGTAGACAGACAACAAACGCACAATGAAGGTCAGAAAAGAGACCTCGCGATCCAGATCTTTCCTTCGACCATGAAGCTGTGCGCCAAAGAGTTGAGCAAGGCTCCCACCTACCTTCCAACAGCGTAGGCTTCAAATAAGAACCACAAACGTTCGCCTGGCATGCTGGACTGTAAAACACACCTGGCTTTCAGTGGTTTGTATCAGTCTCCCTAAAAGGCCAGAGGAGCCTCTCAATTATCTTGCTACTTCTAGAAAGGCTACTCTGATTGCTCAAGACCTGCTACACTTCTAACCTGTACACGGCAACCAACTTCTGGCCACCAAATTCTTGAAAGAGAAAGTCGTTCATTGCCATACAGCTCTGGCAGTGAAACATTCATTCATAAGTAGGGATGTAGGACTCTTAATAGTGAAGATTGTACGCCATGCTTAGAAATAATTGGGGGGAGGGGGGGACGTCGGAGAATTTCATGAGCATGAAGAATTGTATTATTTAGGCTCTAATATGAAGAGCCTATTTGTCTTTGTAGTCATTTCTTATTAGGAGTTTTTTATTTATTTTCATCCAATTTACTAGCTTGCCACGGTGGGTGAGTGGTTATAGTGTCGGACTACCAACCCCAAGATTGCAGGTTCGCCCCTGGCCATGGTAAGTGATTTTTGAAGGCGACAAAAATCACAATACTCATGTCATACGTTGTTGGCATGTTAAAGAACCCATTTGAATTCAGTAGGCCGTGTTCAATGGTAAAATTAATCTCGGGATTTTCCGCCAACACAAAGTTCCTCCATTCTCTACTTGAATGCGCTGTAGTGTTTAGATATCTAACCTCCTTGACTTTCATAGCGTTCAAAGGAACGACGAAATTCGACATGCAAGCTACCCTCTGGGTGTCAATTAACAAAGCTTGCACCAGGCACCCAAGGCCATTTATTATTATCATTATTATTATTATCCAGTTTACTTGGCTGTGTCATTAATTCATGGGGGGCGTGGTGGCTCAGCGGTCTAGCTGTATGCCTCTCACCAAGGCGGTCCGGGTTCGATTCCCGGTCAATGCATGTGAGATTTTCGAAGTGAAATGCCATGTCCTGTGGTTCGGATTCCACGTAAAAAGGAGGTCCCGTGGCTCATAATCACGAGATTCACGGTCACGTAAAAACTGCAATCTTCCTTTTTCATTAATTCATCTGATAACCTTTGTTCTGTGGTGACATTAATAATGTGTGCAACATTAATCATTAGGATCCATGTTTGAGAGGTGCCCAAGAACTTGAAATAAGGAAATGTGGAATTCTCGGGGAGTAGTCGCCCTCAGCATGGCCGCTGTCAGCACCGGGATTAGAACCTTTGATCTCCGGACTACCAGCCACGCTGTGGGATGTTAAGTTTAAAGTTACTACGGCCAATAAAGATTTTCATTATATATATTTTAATAATCAGTCCATGTTTTCAAAATTAATTTATTGGAACTCTATTACCCTTAACGTAATGTACAGTCGTTCAAGAATTTATTTATCATACGTATAACTTTGAATGAAAATCCACAGCCTGCTTCCAGTCGACCGACCGAGTCAGGGAATGGAATGAATGAGGCCCTCGTCTAGCGGCGAGGATATGAACTGTGCCGGCTGCTGAAGCCTGTTGCACTCCCCTGTGGCAATGATTAAATGAATAACAGATGAAATGAAATGTTAGTGGAGAGTGTTGCTGGAATGAAATTTTGACAGGGAAAACCGGAGTACCCGGAGAAAAACCTGTCTGCCTCCGTTTTGTCCATCACAGATCTCACATGTAGTGACCGGGATTTGAACCACGGACCCAGCGGTGAGGCGCTTCATTCATTCATTCCATTCCCTGACCCGGTCAGTCGACTGGAAGCAGGCTGTGGATTTTCATAACTTGGAATGAGTAGGGGAGTGATGACAGTTCTAACTCACAAGGTGCTCAAAAAGTTAGTACACACTTTTTGCTTATTCATATCTCTCGAACGCATGGTCCGATGTTGACAAATGAGGTGTCGTTGGACTCGGGTTGACGCCCTCTTTCCAATGGACCACTCATTTCAACCCCTAAATAAAACCTACCCCTACTAGGGGGTGAAATTGCAATGTTTTAGTGAAAGTCTCTTTTCAAATGCGACATGTATAAGGTGCGCTGCTAAAATGAACATAAACGTTGTTGCTCATATAGCGCATGTGTTTTGCTGGATGTCGCTATGGATTAACATTTTTATTTTTGTTCTGTACGCATGCGCACTTGGGATTTTTGTAAGAGGGCGAGCTCTTTGAAAAAAATGATTGATAAGAAGGGGTTTTGGTGGTGAGGAGAGAGCCAGATAGTCGCCTACTTTCCTACGAAGTTTGCCGATATCTCTCAAACGCAAGGTCGGATTTGGACATGTGACGTGTCAAATCGCTTGTCTCGAAGCCCTATATATGTTATTAATAGGTTAAAGTTTTGAGAATGAGGGAAACAGGCTTTTTGGGGGTAAAACCATGATTTTAGACTTTTTCTGATATTTCACGAATGCATGGTCGGATTTGGTTCTATGACGTGTCAAATGGCTTGTCTCGAAACCCTGTGTATTTTGGTAATAGGTTAAAGTTTTTGAGAATGAGGGAAACAGAATTTTTTGTTGTAAAACCGTGATTTTAGACTTTCTGTTATATCTCACAAACCAATAACGCCAGAGACGTATACGAGGGGTCGTAGGACTCGGGGTGACGCCCCTTTCCTCTCCCCTTTCGAATATAGTATTTATGTTTAAAAAATGCGAAAGGGTCTAACGACACTTTTGTTGAAAACATTTTAGTTTTTAAAACTTTTTCTTTTAATCTGTCTAAAATGTTCATGAAGAGTGGTTGCAGATAGAGGCGATACCACTGGACACGTGTTTCAACGAAGCTATTACTGGCCACGGTGGTGATATACCAATACAGTATTCGCTATTTCGATGAGACGGCGGGTCGAGGGTTCGTTTTCCGATTTTTCCTATGATGGAATACCTAATACCTAAACCCCCTGAAGGGGGTCTTTAACATGTAAACGATTATGAGTGACATGACAAATGATAATTCCTTGATCAGATGAAGTTAGCTTTAGATAGAACAAACAGAACTTGGTTATATGTTGCTTGAAGTGAGTATAGAAAACAAACTTGCTGGGGCAGACTGACAGGATGTGGATGTTATTTGAGCTTATTGGAATGCATTGACTTGACTTGACAACAGGGCAATGAAAAAAGCACAGAGATGCTGAGGACACTTGAAGGTCAAACGATATGGCAACTATGGTGGGAGGGGGAAGCGAGGATGATGTCGCCGATCATGTTCAATGTTCAATGAATGAATTTAAATTTTGCGAAGCATTGTTCGGAGAGGGTCATGTGACGACTTGTTTTAAGGATATTTATTTTTCCGATCTTTCTTATGGTGGTCTCATTGATTGAAATCATCCAAAACTGCTAGGGCATGGCCTTGAGATTTTATAAACTGATAATGGGATTTTGACATACAAGGTCCACTCAGAACTTGACATGATGTCATTCTTTTTATGGCTTATGAATTTCCCCAAAAAAGACCCAAAACAACAAGATCATAGACTTTTGCTTTTCTTAATATATTGCAAACCCATAATGTTAGATGTTTACTGTGAGTGATGAAACCTAGCTAGGTAAAGAAAGAATTATTGTGGGCTACATGTATGGTGACTGACACGTCTTTGACCATTGGAACTTGTTTTCAGATCTGAGTGTAGTACATAGGGAGTATAGGTTGTAGGCATGGCTTGACAAACGGTGCACACAAAATTCAATTTATCGATTCAAGAATTAAGAGTAGACTATCATTAATTAATTGGTTAAAGAGTGTAGCTAAAAATAAAAAAATGGTCACTACATTAAACTAAACTGAACCAAGTCGAATCAAACCCAACTGAACCAAACCAAGCCTAAAGCAAACCAAACAAGAACAAGCCAAGGGCTTAAGTGTAAAACTTGTGGGGGAATGCAGTCATTGGCAATGTCCAAAGAAAGGGATAACGCTCTACCTTTAGAGGGTGAGGTAAAGCTAGCGCATGGTGCTAATGCATATTCCCAAGTACATGAACCACACACACACACACAACTATCCTATGCTGTTTTTATGAGTTGACTGTTAAAACTTACTCAGTGGTTACTGAGCAAGATGGTCGCTACACACAACAAGCTTTAAATACTTAAGGCTAATAATCTATACACACACACACACGCACTCGCTTGTTCTAAACTAAACTGTCTCGCTGGCAGTGCTCACACAGTAGGCAAATGACAGAAATGCTTGGCTAACCGAAATACAATCATTTTCGGTTGTCTAATGATACCAGCTAGCCATTACATGCTATAGTGGTGAGCACATGTGCCTCTTGCACTGGAGATCGTAACTCGATTTCTAGCTCTAAGGCCTAGAACGAATCAAACTAAGAAAGAATGGTATGGTGACGCAGTAGTTAAACTGTTAGCCTTTCAATAAGGTAGACTAGGGTTTGATTTTGGGTTAATATACATGTCATAAACAAACAAACAAAAAAAGCGGAGATAATGTTTAAAACTGATTACACTTGTCTCTTTTCAAATTATTACTTAGATTACAAATACAAAGGTGGACTGGGTTTGATATACAGTTAATGCTGCCTATCGCATACTAGCCTGTAAGAAAGCCAAACAAGCAAAAGGCGTAGGTAGAGCAGTGGTAAAATCACTATGTGTAGAGAACTACCTAACGGTTTTATGAACTGGCAATGCTATGTCGCATAAACAGTGCAGGATACAATCCGGCAACCATAATTTTTATCTTGTGGAACAGAGAAAATGCAATTTTACCTTGATGGATAGGAAATGAGTGCAGATGAATGACCTATGCATTAGCCTACCATAGGGTTATAACCACGAGGTGGAGGTGTGACTTTTATATTTTATTGTTTAGAGACATGGCTTTTTTGTAACCAGTAGATTTAGTATTTTGTAAATATTCATTCTTGTAATTGTAAATAGTGGAAACATTTTTTTGTAATAGTAAATGTTAAATGTATAACTAAAAGTTATTTGGGATAAGTGTGCATGTCAAGGATAAATAGCGTGGTTGTATTTGTTTTCAAAGACAGGTATGGTTGTGTGAATGTATGACTACAAATAGAATGATAGAGAGAGAGAGAGAAAGCTTGTGTATGTGTGTGTGTGTGTGTGTGTGTGTGTAGCATTGATTTTTTAACCAAAGCAAACACGGCAAGGTAGGATGGTGGGGTAATTAATGTATATAGCAAATGGTAAATAGTATACTATATTTTTTTAACACTTGTGTTTTTTTAATGCAGCAGTAGATAGGTGTTATTTTGTAAAACAGTCTTACCTACAGTAGTAGTAGTAGTAGTAGTAGTAGGCCTATATGTTTTTGGAAACAAACAGAAAGAGAATGCACTATTGCCATGGCCAAGCACTTCCATTAAAGTGATTTCAAGAAAATTTAAATCAGCAAATGTGTGTTTTACAAAACTAAACATTCAGCATGGACTAAATCATAAACGTGTCTTCTGTGATATGGAAAAAATAGGAAATCCATGTTTCCATATCAACACAATTTAAAAACTTAAAACTGACATTTAAAAAATGTAAATGGGAAATTGGCAAATGTGTAAACAACAAAATGGAAAATTCTTGTTTCCATATCATGAAATCCAAAAACTTTAAACTGACATTTTCAAATCGTGTACATGGAAAATTGACAAATGGCAATGTGTGAAATGTGAAAATGAAAAAATATGAACAAATGACTATCATTATTTAAAAAAAATAAAAAACTGTCGTGTTCTATCGTTAAAGTGTGAATCAAACCACATCTACTTATTTGGATCACCCGAGACTGAGTAGACCTGTTTTAGTCCTAATATACTTTTAAAATTTTATGTTAAAGCTCAATTTGAACTCAAGAGCTTTAGAGTGCCAGCTAACTATTATAACCGTTACGTCACAAAGACAACTTTACACTACTCTTAATAAACAATAATAAGAAAAAGAATAATAAATGTTGAATTTTTTTTTAAGGATGAACATGGTGACACTGTTTCTGTTGCACAGTCTGCTAGCTACTAGCCAGCAGCTGGGGTCTTAGAAAACGATACAGTTGACATTTTGTAATGAGATGTGACATGTTTCAAAGTACAGTATTATGGGTTGCTGTTGAGTAAAAACTAATCCTGTACAAGGAAGCAAGGGTTCGAACCCCTTACCTAACATTACTATTGCCTGAACATGGCTTGACGACACTGTATTATTATGATACTCGATACACAAACCATAGATAGAGTGTATTGTTTAAGATCACTTTCTTTCTGAACATAGGTGGAGACTGTTGATGGTTAACAATGGCATTAATATAGTAGGACGTGGGTATAGCAATTAAGAAAAAACAGACAATACCCATACAATATTTTTATTTATTTAATATAAGTACTTGTACAATAGTTACATTCAAAATACATTTCTTTTTTCTCTATTACTATTTAGTCCTTTTTGATTCTCTTGCATATGAAGGGTAGATAACCTTGTAGTTCAGCCCCTTAAAACAACAACAACACAACCTTTTGCATAGTCTGTGATGTTGACGACTCTTGAGATGTGGAAGATGGATTAAACATAACTTTTACAGCAGGGGTTAAATGTTGCTCAATAAACACTGCACTATTTTGAGTAGCAACATTTTTTTCTTGTACTAGCTTTTTAGCATTGTCATGATTATTTGTTGACACCAACAGTGTTTCATCTGGTACACCACATTGATGATCACTCACACTTAAAACCTTACCATTTCTACTTTTTAGATTGCCTCGACATCTTTTTGACCTCTCTTTTGAGCATCGCCAAAATATTATTCCTTTTACATTTTGACGATTATAGTTATAAGAGTAGCCTTTATAGAGTACACGTTGTTTACCTTTGTTAGTTGTAGTAAGTTCCATAGTAGCAACTAACCTGTTAGTATGATTTGCTCACTACAAAGGTTATAACTGTTCTGATAATAAAATCATTTAGCGTTGGCTTTTATATTTAATATGTACAGTTTGAAGTGATAGCAAAAGTGAGAGCAAAATGGTAGCAGAGTGGTAGAAAATATAACATGTATTGTTAAGAAATAGTTTAAGCTGTTATGTGGATCCATTACATAATAATTTTAGCACGACGAAGCTCATTTTCTATATCCAATAGTTCTTCCTCATATTCAGTATAACCAGCCTGTTTATAGACATGCAGTTGCTGAAGCCGCCGGATTAGCTTACTTGGATTGTTCCAGTAGACAAATTTAACAAATGATTTTTTAGTTGTAAACAAAGCATTACCATTATCATTATTATCTTCATCATCAACATCATCATCATCATCATAACCATTATCATTATCATCATCATCATTATCATCATCATCATGATCATTATAATCCTCATCACTATTACTATATAGTCCTTTTTGATCCTTTTGCAATACCACATTTTGCACAGTCTGTGTTGCCCTTGATAATGTTGGGAGTTTTTCAGACATTGACAACTGTCCTAACACGACTTTCTGAGGAGATGATACATGCTTCTTAACAAACAATGCACTATCTTGAGCTGCAATATCTTTTTCTGGGACAAGTGTTTTAGCATTTTGAAGAGTTTTTTTAAACAGCAACGATGTTTTATCTGGTACACTACATTGATGATCACTCATACTTAAGACATTACTATTTTTACTTTTCAGCTCACCTCGACACTGTTTTGAACGATGTTTTGAACAACGCCAAATAACAGTTCCATTTTTATTGGTTCGTTTTACAATATATTTATATCCTTTATAGAATGCGTATGGCATACCATTGCTATTTGTTGATACTTCCATGTCAATTGTCAAGCATGAACTAATCTCTAGCAAAGTTCACTCGATAATATAAATAATTTCTAAACCCCAGTAGTGAATAGTCAGTTGTTTTTGATCTATGCAAGCGTAAACATGTCACATACACTGGTGATGGATACTCAAGGCTTTAAGGTCAAAGAAAACAAGTACAGTATATATTTAAATAGGTGGCTATCATTGATTGCACAACACGCGGGTCACTATATCTTTTTTTTCTTTCGGACTAGTGTTTTAACATTTGAAGAGTGTTTTAAACAGCAACGATGTCTTATCAGTCACACTACATTGATGATCACTCACACTTAAGACCTCGCTATTTTTACTTTTTAACTCACTTTGACACTGTTTTGAACGATGTTTTGAACAATGCCAAATAACAGTTCCATTTTTATTGGTTCGTTTTACAATATACGTATAACCTTTATAGTATGCATATGGCTTACCATAACTATTCGTTGATACTTTCATATCAATTTTCAAGCATGAAATAATCTCCAATAAATTTCGCTCGATAATAGAAATAATAGTTTAAAGTGGGTGCGAAGGTGGGTGCAAAAGTGGGTGCAAAAGTGAGTGTAAAAGTGGGTGTAAAAGTGGGTGTAAAAGTGGGTGTAAAAGTGGGTGCAAAAGTGGGTGCGAAAGTGGGTGCAAAAGTGGATGCAGTTTATAGTAGGCACCATTTTTACTAGAATGTGATTTGAGTAAATGTAATTTCTAAACCCAAGTAGTGAATAGTCAGTTGGTTTTGATTTATGCAAGCGTAAATATGTCTCATACACTGATGATGGATACTCAAGGCTTTTTGGTCAACAAAAACAAGTGTATAGTTAAAGAGGTAGCTATTATTGATTGCACAACACTGAATCTATTTTTGAAATTTTGACAAAGGGTCTAAGTGCACTTTTGTTAAAATCTCGCGAACCAATAAGACTACGGCATTGTATGAGGTATTGTTGGACTTTTTGCCGAAGACTGCTGGTAAACACTTATGTTCCCACGACCTTTTTAAAGATGGCGGCTGACCCACGAGGGGTGATTAAAACGTATTCCAAGCGACGCTTGTCGATAAGCAAACCAATAATCAAAGGGGGGTGTGACAGAGCTTGAGGCGATAACCCCTTTTGATTGATCCCTGTTGATTTGCCCCTTTGGACTGGTCCCCGTTGACAAGTCCCTCTGAACGGGTCCTTTTTGAAGGGAGTCATTTATGACGGGCCCCTGCTGACGGGTCACTGTGGACGGATCCCTGTGGACAGGTCCCTGTTGACAGGTCCAAAGGGATTAGTCAAAAGGACCTGTCAACAGGGACCTGTCCACAGGGATCCGTCCACAGTGACCCGTCAGCAGGGGCCCGTCATAAATGACTCCCTTCAAAAAGGACCCGTTCAGAGGGACTTGTCAACGGGGACCAGTCCAAAGGGGCAAATCAACAGGGATCAATCAAAAGGGGTTATCGCCTCAAGCTCTGTCACACCCCCCTTTGATTATTGGTTTGCTTATCGACAAGCGTCGCTTGGAATACGTTTAAATCACCCCTCGTGGGTCAGCCGCTATCTTTAAAAAGGTCGTGGGAACATAAGTGTTTACCAGCAGTCTTCGGCAAAAAGTCCAACAATACCTCATACAATGCCGTAGTCTTATTGGTTCGCGAGATATTAACAAAAGTGCACTTAGACCCTTTGTCAAAATTTCAAAAATAGATTCAGTGTTGTGCAATCAATAATAGCTACCTCTTTAACTATACACTTGTTTTTGTTGACCAAAAAGCCTTGAGTATCCATCATCAGTGTATGAGACATGTTTACGCTTGCATAAATCAAAACCAACTGACTATTCACTACTTGGGTTTAGAAATTACATTTACTCAAATCACATTCTAGTAAAAATGGTGCCTACTATAAACTGCATCCACTTTCGCACCCACTTTCGCACCCACTTTTGCACTCACTTTTGCACCCACTTTTGCACCCACTTTTACACCCACTTTTACACTCACTTTTGCACCCACTTTTGCACCCACCTTCGCACCCACTTTAAACTATTATTTCTATTATCGAGCGAAATTTATTGGAGATTATTTCATGCTTGAAAATTGATATGAAAGTATCAACGAATAGTTATGGTAAGCCATATGCATACTATAAAGGTTATACGTATATTGTAAAACGAACCAATAAAAATGGAACTGTTATTTGGCATTGTTCAAAACATCGTTCAAAACAGTGTCAAAGTGAGTTAAAAAGTAAAAATAGCGAGGTCTTAAGTGTGAGTGATCATCAATGTAGTGTGACTGATAAGACATCGTTGCTGTTTAAAACACTCTTCAAATGTTAAAACACTAGTCCGAAAGAAAAAAAAGATATAGTGACCCGCGTGTTGTGCAATCAATGATAGCCACCTATTTAAATATATACTGTACTTGTTTTCTTTGACCTTAAAGCCTTGAGTATCCATCACCAGTGTATGTGACATGTTTACGCTTGCATAGATCAAAAACAACTGACTATTCACTACTGGGGTTTAGAAATTATTTATATTATCGAGTGAACTTTGCTAGAGATTAGTTCATGCTTGACAATTGACATGGAAGTATCAACAAATAGCAATGGTATGCCATACGCATTCTATAAAGGATATAAATATATTGTAAAACGAACCAATAAAAATGGAACTGTTATTTGGCGTTGTTCAAAACATCGTTCAAAACAGTGTCGAGGTGAGCTGAAAAGTAAAAATAGTAATGTCTTAAGTATGAGTGATCATCAATGTAGTGTACCAGATAAAACATCGTTGCTGTTTAAAAAAACTCTTCAAAATGCTAAAACACTTGTCCCAGAAAAAGATATTGCAGCTCAAGATAGTGCATTGTTTGTTAAGAAGCATGTATCATCTCCTCAGAAAGTCGTGTTAGGACAGTTGTCAATGTCTGAAAAACTCCCAACATTATCAAGGGCAACACAGACTGTGCAAAATGTGGTATTGCAAAAGGATCAAAAAGGACTATATAGTAATAGTGATGAGGATTATAATGATCATGATGATGATGATAATGATGATGATGATAATGATAATGGTTATGATGATGATGATGTTGATGATGAAGATAATAATGATAATGGTAATGCTTTGTTTACAACTAAAAAATCATTTGTTAAATTTGTCTACTGGAACAATCCAAGTAAGCTAATCCGGCGGCTTCAGCAACTGCATGTCTATAAACAGGCTGGTTATACTGAATATGAGGAAGAACTATTGGATATAGAAAATGAGCTTCGTCGTGCTAAAATTATTATGTAATGGATCCACATAACAGCTTAAACTATTTCTTAACAATACATGTTATATTTTCTACCACTCTGCTACCATTTTGCTCTCACTTTTGCTATCACTTCAAACTGTACATATTAAATATAAAAGCCAACGCTAAATGATTTTATTATCAGAACAGTTATAACCTTTGTAGTGAGCAAATCATACTAACAGGTTAGTTGCTACTATGGAACTTACTACAACTAACAAAGGTAAACAACGTGTACTCTATAAAGGCTACTCTTATAACTATAATCGTCAAAATGTAAAAGGAATAATATTTTGGCGATGCTCAAAAGAGAGGTCAAAAAGATGTCGAGGCAATCTAAAAAGTAGAAATGGTAAGGTTTTAAGTGTGAGTGATCATCAATGTGGTGTACCAGATGAAACACTGTTGGTGTCAACAAATAATCATGACAATGCTAAAAAGCTAGTACAAGAAAAAAATGTTGCTACTCAAAATAGTGCAGTGTTTATTGAGCAACATTTAACCCCTGCTGTAAAAGTTATGTTTAATCCATCTTCCACATCTCAAGAGTCGTCAACATCACAGACTATGCAAAAGGTTGTGTTGTTGTTGTTTTAAGGGGCTGAACTACAAGGTTATCTACCCTTCATATGCAAGAGAATCAAAAAGGACTAAATAGTAATAGAGAAAAAAGAAATGTATTTTGAATGTAACTATTGTACAAGTACTTATATTAAATAAATAAAAATATTGTATGGGTATTGTCTGTTTTTTCTTAATTGCTATACCCACGTCCTACTATATTAATGCCATTGTTAACCATCAACAGTCTCCACCTATGTTCAGAAAGAAAGTGATCTTAAACAATACACTCTATCTATGGTTTGTGTATCGAGTATCATAATAATACAGTGTCGTCAAGCCATGTTCAGGCAATAGTAATGTTAGGTAAGGGGTTCGAACCCTTGCTTCCTTGTACAGGATTAGTTTTTACTCAACAGCAACCCATAATACTGTACTTTGAAACATGTCACATCTCATTACAAAATGTCAACTGTATCGTTTTCTAAGACCCCAGCTGCTGGCTAGTAGCTAGCAGACTGTGCAACAGAAACAGTGTCACCATGTTCATCCTTAAAAAAAAATTCAACATTTATTATTCTTTTTCTTATTATTGTTTATTAAGAGTAGTGTAAAGTTGTCTTTGTGACGTAACGGTTATAATAGTTAGCTGGCACTCTAAAGCTCTTGAGTTCAAATTGAGCTTTAACATAAAATTTTAAAAGTATATTAGGACTAAAACAGGTCTACTCAGTCTCGGGTGATCCAAATAAGTAGATGTGGTTTGATTCACACTTTAACGATAGAACACGACAGTTTTTTATTTTTTTTAAATAATGATAGTCATTTGTTCATATTTTTTCATTTTCACATTTCACACATTGCCATTTGTCAATTTTCCATGTACACGATTTGAAAATGTCAGTTTAAAGTTTTTGGATTTCATGATATGGAAACAAGAATTTTCCATTTTGTTGTTTACACATTTGCCAATTTCCCATTTACATTTTTTAAATGTCAGTTTTAAGTTTTTAAATTGTGTTGATATGGAAACATGGATTTCCTATTTTTTCCATATCACAGAAGACACGTTTATGATTTAGTCCATGCTGAATGTTTAGTTTTGTAAAACACACATTTGCTGATTTAAATTTTCTTGAAATCACTTTAATGGAAGTGCTTGGCCATGGCAATAGTGCATTCTCTTTCTGTTTGTTTCCAAAAACATATAGGCCTACTACTACTACTACTACTACTACTGTAGGTAAGACTGTTTTACAAAATAACACCTATCTACTGCTGCATTAAAAAAACACAAGTGTTAAAAAAATATAGTATACTATTTACCATTTGCTATATACATTAATTACCCCACCATCCTACCTTGCCGTGTTTGCTTTGGTTAAAAAATCAATGCTACACACACACACACACACACACACACATACACAAGCTTTCTCTCTCTCTCTCTATCATTCTATTTGTAGTCATACATTCACACAACCATACCTGTCTTTGAAAACAAATACAACCACGCTATTTATCCTTGACATGCACACTTATCCCAAATAACTTTTAGTTATACATTTAACATTTACTATTACAAAAAAATGTTTCCACTATTTACAATTACAAGAATGAATATTTACAAAATACTAAATCTACTGGTTACAAAAAAGCCATGTCTCTAAACAATAAAATATAAAAGTCACACCTCCACCTCGTGGTTATAACCCTATGGTAGGCTAATGCATAGGTCATTCATCTGCACTCATTTCCTATCCATCAAGGTAAAATTGCATTTTCTCTGTTCCACAAGATAAAAATTATGGTTGCCGGATTGTATCCTGCACTGTTTATGCGACATAGCATTGCCAGTTCATAAAACCGTTAGGTAGTTCTCTACACATAGTGATTTTACCACTGCTCTACCTACGCCTTTTGCTTGTTTGGCTTTCTTACAGGCTAGTATGCGATAGGCAGCATTAACTGTATATCAAACCCAGTCCACCTTTGTATTTGTAATCTAAGTAATAATTTGAAAAGAGACAAGTGTAATCAGTTTTAAACATTATCTCCGCTTTTTTTGTTTGTTTGTTTATGACATGTATATTAACCCAAAATCAAACCCTAGTCTACCTTATTGAAAGGCTAACAGTTTAACTACTGCGTCACCATACCATTCTTTCTTAGTTTGATTCGTTCTAGGCCTTAGAGCTAGAAATCGAGTTACGATTTCCAGTGCAAGAGGCACATGTGCTCACCACTATAGCATGTAATGGCTAGCTGGTATCATTAGACAACCGAAAATGATTGTATTTCGGTTAGCCAAGCATTTCTGTCATTTGCCTACTGTGTGAGCACTGCCAGCGAGACAGTTTAGTTTAGAACAAGCGAGTGCGTGTGTGTGTGTATAGATTATTAGCCTCAAGTATTTAAAGCTTGTTGTGTGTAGCGACCATCTTGCTCAGTAACCACTGAGTAAGTTTTAACAGTCAACTCATAAAAACAGCATAGGATAGTTGTGTGTGTGTGTGTGGTTCATGTACTTGGGAATATGCATTAGCACCATGCGCTAGCTTTACCTCACCCTCTAAAGGTAGAGCGTTATCCCTTTCTTTGGACATTGCCAATGACTGCATTCCCCCACAAGTTTTACACTTAAGCCCTTGGCTTGTTCTTGTTTGGTTTGCTTTAGGCTTGGTTTGGTTCAGTTGGGTTTGATTCGACTTGGTTCAGTTTAGTTTAATGTAGTGACCATTTTTTTATTTTTAGCTACACTCTTTAACCAATTAATTAATGATAGTCTACTCTTAATTCTTGAATCGATAAATTGAATTTTGTGTGCACCGTTTGTCAAGCCATGCCTACAACCTATACTCCCTATGTCCTACACTCAGATCTGAAAACAAGTTCCAATGGTCAAAGACGTGTCAGTCACCATACATGTAGCCCACAATAATTCTTTCTTTACCTAGCTAGGTTTCATCACTCACAGTAAACATCTAACATTATGGGTTTGCAATATATTAAGAAAAGCAAAAGTCTATGATCTTGTTGTTTTGGGTCTTTTTTGGGGAAATTCATAAGCCATAAAAAGAATGACATCATGTCAAGTTCTGAGTGGACCTTGTATGTCAAAATCCCATTATCAGTTTATAAAATCTCAAGGCCATGCCCTAGCAGTTTTGGATGATTTCAATCAATGAGACCACCATAAGAAAGATCGGAAAAATAAATATCCTTAAAACAAGTCGTCACATGACCCTCTCCGAACAATGCTTCGCAAAATTTAAATTCATTCATTGAACATTGAACATGATCGGCGACATCATCCTCGCTTCCCCCTCCCACCATAGTTGCCATATCGTTTGACCTTCAAGTGTCCTCAGCATCTCTGTGCTTTTTTCATTGCCCTGTTGTCAAGTCAAGTCAATGCATTCCAATAAGCTCAAATAACATCCACATCCTGTCAGTCTGCCCCAGCAAGTTTGTTTTCTATACTCACTTCAAGCAACATATAACCAAGTTCTGTTTGTTCTATCTAAAGCTAACTTCATCTGATCAAGGAATTATCATTTGTCATGTCACTCATAATCGTTTACATGTTAAAGACCCCCTTCAGGGGGTTTAGGTATTAGGTATTCCATCATAGGAAAAATCGGAAAACGAACCCTCGACCCGCCGTCTCATCGAAATAGCGAATACTGTATTGGTATATCACCACCGTGGCCAGTAATAGCTTCGTTGAAACACGTGTCCAGTGGTATCGTCTCTATCTGCAACCACTCTTCATGAACATTTTAGACAGATTAAAAGAAAAAGTTTTAAAAACTAAAATGTTTTCAACAAAAGTGTCGTTAGACCCTTTCGCATTTTTTAAACATAAATACTATATTCGAAAGGGGAGAGGAAAGGGGCGTCACCCCGAGTCCTACGACCCCTCGTATACGTCTCTGGCGTTATTGGTTTGTGAGATATAACAGAAAGTCTAAAATCACGGTTTTACAACAAAAAATTCTGTTTCCCTCATTCTCAAAAACTTTAACCTATTACCAAAATACACAGGGTTTCGAGACAAGCCATTTGACACGTCATAGGACCAAATCCGACCATGCATTCGTGAAATATCAGAAAAAGTCTAAAATCATGGTTTTACCCCAAAAAAGCCTGTTTCCCTCATTCTCAAAACTCTAACCTATTAATAACATGTATAGGGCTTCGAGACAAGCGATTTGACACGTCACACGTCCAAATCCGACCTTGCGTTTGAGACATATCGGCAAACTTCGTAGGAAAGTAGGCGACTATCTGATTCTCTCCTCACCACCAAAACCTCTTCTTATCAATCATTTATTTCAAAGAGCTCGCCCTCTTACAAAAATCCAAAGTGCGCATGCGTACAGAACAAAAATAAAAATGTTAATCCATAGCGACATCCAGCAAAACACATGCGCTATATGAGCAACAACGTTTATGTTCATTTTAGCAGCGCACTTTATACATGTCGCATTTGAAAAGAGACTTTCACTAAAACATTGCAATTTCACCCCCTAGTAGGGGTAGGTTTTATTTAGGGGTTGAAATGAGTGGTCCATTGGAAAGAGGGCGTCAACCCGAGTCCAACGACACCTCATTTGTCAACATCGGACCATGCGTTCGAGAGATATGAATAAGCAAAAAGTGTGTACTAACTTTTTGAGCACCTTGTGAGTTAGAACTGTCATCACTCCCCTACTTGAATGGTATATTTTAACAATACATTCCTCGTCAGAAGGTTCATATTTTATAGGGGGAGGAAAAGGGGTTGTCAAAATAAATATTACTCTAATTTATGAAATTATTCGAAATTTGCGAATGGTCTCAGAGAATTCTAGAAAATAAATGTTCTTATTTGTAGGAATGGACGCCATCTCACCGCTTCCACTAACGGCTCGCAGCATGCTCTACGGATTAGCATGGGATTTAGTAAGCACTTATTATCTTGTGCCCAACTTGCTGATATAGTATTCAGTATTCATGTCGGCGTTGTATTTAGCTCTTGGGGATTGAAACATTTGTTCATGAATACCCTCAACTATCATGATTGATTGTGACCAACAAAGAACAGTTTTCGTATCTCCATATTAAGATTAGGTTTACATTATTTTCTGAATTTTAAAAGAATTTTTTCCCCGCTAAACCGTGCACCTTTCACTATACGATTTACAGGTCTTTAGGCGTGTCTTGATCTAGGGAATAATATGTTCCAGGCTGTCCAATAAAACTGCACGTACGCTGTATATGCCAAAGTTGAGGCTATTACACTATACTCCTAGCAATCTGGGATTGCGGCTGGCAGCCAGGTACCCTTGCTCACCTCCCAACCACACACACGACAGAGAATTGAAGCCGGTCGTGTTTCCGCCCCGTGAGTCACCTATTCCACACCGACAGCAGTGGCTACGCTGACTGAAGCACAGCGTTAGGTCATGGGGCCAAGCTCTCTGCTGACTCGGTAGACGCATGGGTTCTAGCCCCACCGTTGGCCGTCCTTGAAATGGTTTTCCGTGGTTTCCCCATTTTCAACACCAGGCAAATGCTGGGACGGTACCTTCTGACAGGCCACGGCCGCTTTCTTCCACATCCTTGCCCAATTCCATTCATCTTCATCCATTCCATCTCTCATCCCGACGCGCAGGTCGCCCATGGGCGTCGATTAGAAAGACCTGCACTCGGCCTCTCAGGAGGCCACAAGGCAAAAAAAAAACTATTCCACGTGGCCAATCATATTTTATTTTAAGTTGTTATTTTATCGTACAGTGATATGTATATTTCAATTCTACACAGTATAACAACAGAAACTATACGAAAAGTGTATAACTGACAGCTGTTAACAAATCATAATCACGTCCAGTGGTTCGTATTCCACGTACAAAGAAGGTCCGTGGAAAAAGACCACCAGGTTACAAGACAAAACGTGTTTCTGTTTCAGAGACTGGGATAACATACAAGAAACAACATATCAAAGAGGCTGTGAATATTACACTTGATACGACAAGGAAGCAGGTTGTGGAATGTTGCCGAAATCCATTACATTACGTAATTTATGCTTAAATTGCCTTGTTAGCAGTTTATCAACATCGGTTAACTTTCGAGAGCAGCGTTACTATTTAAGTGAAAGGACTTATGTTAATTTTCTTTTTCACTGTCTTCTCTCAGGAACTTCAAGCGTCGTGCAGTTTTCCCGATCAAGGAAGGAGAGAAAAGTAAAACGGAAAATGAATGGAGATAAAAATAAAGGAGAGAAAAGTGAAGGGATGGAAAAAGGATGAGGGAAGAGGGAAGATTGCTGTCAGCGCTAGGATTCGATTCATTAATTTCTGAACTGCAGTTTCCCATTGCTGTCGTGAAGCGCTACTTAATGCGTTTGGCTACGCTGCTGGGTATAATAACAGTAGTAATCATCCTCATAACCACTCATCCCTAGCGGCTGATGACCCATCAGTAAAGTCTTTTCAAGCAACACTATTCAACATTCCATTTCTCTTTCTCCCTCCTCTAAACTGGGTGGCTGATCACAATTGCCAACTTAATTTTTCCAAAATACAACTGATTCTGATTAACTCCGTTGACATGAGAAATTTACCGCCAATTGAAATCAATGGTTCGGTTATACCCCGCAAACAAACAGTTAGCAACTTGGGGCTTACAATACTATCTTGGACAGAACTCGGTAATATTTGCCCAAATTGCTTTATTAACCTTAGAATCCACAGTTGCAATGATTCAATCTTATATACATTAAGTTCTCGAACATACATTGAGCAGTAAATAAAGTCGTCTCGATTATTTACCAACTACGACGTATTATTTAATACATACCAATTATCATACGAAAATTCATCGTGCCTTCGTTGATATATCCTGTTTTAAAGTACTGCTAAAAATGATATTTCAAAAACTGTAAATATAAAAATTCAACGTATTCAAAATGCCTATGTTAGATTATTTTTTGACGTTCGTATAGAAGAGCATATAACACCATATTACATGAAACTACAATGGCTTAAACTACATAACCGTAGATTGTTGGCAATGGCATTATTGAGCGTAAATATTCTCAAACCGAAGTCCCCGTAATATATTTACATCGGGGTTTGTAGAATGGAAACCGTTCACGGTCGAAACAACATTTATAATTTGACTATTATGCATCCGTATGAGAACTCACATCGCTCAGTACTCAGGAGACACTTAAACCGACGTATTACTTGATGGCTATAAATGATATTTTTGGACGTTTTCAGAGTGTTTCAAGCACATCATAAGATTCAATAGTTCGTTTCTTGAATGTGTATTTAACATTGTTAAATGTATTGTCTTGTTGGTTGTTGGAAATGAGATGAATGCGTGCACAGTTGGTGCACGCCTGTGCACGCATGTATGTAATCCTATAGCTAAACAATCAAGTAATCAATATCTCTCTCTTTCTTTCTCTGGGCGTAATAGTGCAATGGCCAAACTGCTTATCTCTCACGAATTAGATATTTTAAGTGAAAAGTTACCTCCCGTGGTCTATGATTGTGGCCATGTAAAACTACTAATACTCGCACTCTCGAACGCTCTGAAGTGTTTTCTGTGCTCCTTCAATTGCAGTTGACTTTTATGCCTAAAATTGATTTATTTTGAAAATACTAAGCTACATTTAATCTAGTGTTAAGGAATACATTCTCAACTATAAAAAAAGAACGACAACTACTATTGTCACTTAAATTTACACTCATTCATTGTTCATCGTAGCGAGTAATAGATTTAAATGTTACGACTATTCCTTTGAGTGTCCAATTGTCATAGCGAGTTTATGTGCGATGTGTGATGAGAGAAAAGCGCACGTCAGTTTTATTAGTACTAAATATTACACGCGGGTTAGCATTTAATGTAGCAAGCACAGCAGATAGGGAAATGGGAGGATAATGTGATAGTTAAAAGCTGAATACCAGAAAGAAGCACTAAGACAAGATTGGGTGGGTAATGTGCATTTCTGTTGTTGTTTGGGTCTTCATTCTTTTGACTTGTTTGATGCTGCCCTCCATGTCTCCCTGTCCTGAGCTAATCTTTTCATCTCTACATAGCTACCACACCCTACATCCGAGGCAATCTGCTTAACATATTCTAACCTTGGTCTACCCCTACAGTTCTTGTTCTTGTTCTTAACGCTTCTTTCCTTAACTAAGTTTGCTGTTCCTGCATTTCTTAGTATGTGTCCAACCAACCTATATCTTCTCTTCATTAGCAGTCGCCAGAAACATCTCTCCTCTCCCACTCGTCCTAATACTTCTTCATTTCTTACTCTATCTACCCATCTGATCTTCATCATTCTCCTGTAACACCATATTTCAATAGCTTCAATTCTCCTCTTTTCTGCTGAACAAATAGTCCAAGTTTCACTTCCATAGAGTGCCACGCTCCATACAACGGCTTTCAAAAATGACTTCCTAATACTTAAATCTATATTCGATTTCTTTTCTTCAAACGCTTTTTTTCTCCTGGAATAGTGAACTTTGCTCTGCGTCCCAAATATGAAGCACATCTTACTCCTTCGCTGGTGAAACCAAGAGCTCCCTCAACATTATACAGTTCCCTTTTTAAGGAGGAGGTAATGTTGATTGAGTTTCTAGGATGGCTGAGGGAGGAATCGAATCCGCTCCTTCTCAGTTCTGCGTCAGAAGGCTGAGTGAACCCCATTCCGGTCTTCAGACTGAAACTAAGTTTCTTGGCAGAGTCGAGAATTTAACTCATACTCCCCCGGTTACAGCCAAGAAAGCTCGTCACTACGCGTCGAGGTGGACCGATAATAATTTGTGTTACTATTATTAATTCATTTTTGAGGTTTGACACATCTTGGCCATCAGCACCATGTACTTTTATCTGTATTGTTATCTGTTAACCTGAGTTTCTGTGGTAGTTGTACAAGTGTGTGTAGCTGTACTTATTGGGTCTATGATTGGGATAGGTGCCCCGGGACTTGAACTAATGTAACATCCATGCGGTGACTAAAGGACAATGTGGGGGAAAATGCAAGTGAAAACAAGAAGTTCCGTGACGAACTAAAGAGCCTACTTTTCTTAAAATTTAAAATTCATGCCAATGATTAATCTATATGGAACTACCTAGAATAATGGCGAAATTAAGTTGGTAATATCGACATTTCTAATTAGTTCTAAATACTGTATACCTGGCATAATGTAGCCTAATAGAGCACTACAGTTGGCAACCCTGGTGACTGAATATACTCTTTGTTCCATCTCTGAAGGTACGGTACAGAATACAAAATTTGGTTGGAGTCCAAAAATAGCATGGACGTTACATGCAGTTAAACATTGGATCTAACAGCGCGCGTAAAATCATTTTGGCAACAATGTCATACATGTATTGGTCAGAAATAATCTGAAATAATATGATCTATTGTTGTGCCAATTTTGAATGAAATCTATTAGTTAGTATAGAAGTTACATTCATTTTAAAATTGGACCTATCAGCAGGCTTAGAATCATGTTGGCAGCACTGACTTATATAAGTTACTACAAATTCATCCAGAATGCCAGGTACTATACGTGTGAAAAGTTTAGAGCTATTGGCTTGCATACTTTCTGATATATTGATATTAGGGTAACAAAAATAGAGAGCGCACATATTAACAGTTGGCAGCCCTGGTTGCTCTTAAGAATTCGCATAGTCTTATCTGTTATGGTACACATAGCATACACGAAATTTGGTTGAAATCCAAATGATAGTATGGAGGTTACATGTATTTAAAGTTGGACCTCTCAGTAGGCTTAGAATCATGTTGGTAGCACTGACGTATATAAGTTACTACAAATTAATATAGAATGTCAGGTACTATACGTGTGCATAGTTTAAAGCTGTCGGCTTGCATACTTGCTGATATATTGGTATTTGGATAAAAAATAATAGGGAGTGCATTTATTAACAGTTGGCAGCCCTGGTGGCTCTTAAAAATACTCTCAGTCGTATCTGGTTATGTACACATACAACATACGATATTTGGTTGAATTCCTATTGATAGTGTAGAAGTTATATGCATTTAAAATTGGACCTATCAGCAAGCTTATAATCATTTTGGCAACACTGCCATGTATGGCCTCCTGGAAATTAAACTGCCATATTATTATCTATACGTGTGCCAATTTTGAAATAGTTCCCATTTATACCTTCCAAGATATTCAACATGGAGCTCAAATTTCAATTGGGATTTTTCAGCAGTTGGTAGCACTGACATCATTTTCAAATATGGCCGTGAGATATTCAGGTATAGATCTTTACTCCTACCAAATTTTGTTTCGATTGCTCCAGCCGTTTAGGAGTTGATAGGGGGGACACACACACAGCCAGCCAGACAGACAGACAGACAGACACACATTTGCCCGATCTCATAAGACTACTTTTTCCTCATTTTTGCAAAATGTGAAAAGTAGGCTAACAACGGTCAAGTTAGTTGATACCAGGGCGGGATTCTAATATTTGTTCTCTCGACTTCCAGCTGCCATTTGCAGTTGTGGCGCATAAATTAACACACACAACTACTCTGTTTTGTCCCACGGCGTAGCCGTACTTGTTAAATCGTGCAGTAGGGTCGCGAGGGCAGCTGTAGAAAATCTGGATATCACAGGTTCGAATCCTGTTGTCGACTGTGACTATCCAGAGTATGGTTTTCCTCCGGGTTTTTCCGCACTCCTTTTATGCAAAAGCCAGGATAGCACTTCAAGTCTCGGGGCACTTACCTCATCCCTGACCGTAATACAGTTACACACACTACTACTGTTATCACATAAGCACAGGTTATCAGACAAGTACAACACACACACAACTACACTAGGCTGATGACAAAGATGTCCCAAGCCCCTAAAATGAATTCTAAACAACAACATACTCTGCGGTGTACGTTGACTCAAAAAAAAAGCCAACCGTAATATAGGTTTAGCCTTCAAAAATCCAATTCTGTACAGCTAAATGGACACCCGCTGTAATGATGACGCATTATGCAAAAGAAGGAACTGGTGTGTGTTTGTGTGTCTGGGTCATCTCTGCCGCTATTGATCAGCACGCTCCAAAGCTCGTATTAGTTGCTTGTGTTGTGATGTGGGTTTGCCGGCTTATTAGAACACGGTCAGGCACCTGCCAAATAAAGCCGCACAAATCATGAATTCTCCACTTTGATATTAATTTGAGAACACAGGAATAAATCCATGTTAATTTGATCAAGCCTTTCTGTTCTATAGTCTCGGAGCCGATAACCTAGATGTTAGGCCTCTTAAAACAACAATTATCATCTTCAATCAACTATAGTCTCGATTAAACCACGAAAAGGAATTCCTTGATATTTCTCAGGTGAAAACAAGGTTGCCAACAGTTGTGTTTGAGTCTTCAGTGTTTTGACTGGTATGATGCACCACTCCGTGCCTCCCTGTTCTGAGCTAATATTTTCATCTCTACTGTACATAGCTACCACACCTTACATCCGAAGCAATCTGTTTAACATATTCTAGCGCTTGGTCTACCCCTACAGTTCTTATCCTCGACTCCTTCCCTAACTATGTTTGCTATTCCTGGGTGACTACCGACCAATCTCTTCTCGTCATTGGCAGTCGCCAGAAACATCTCTTCTCTCCAACTCATCTTAACACCTCTTCATTTGTTACTCTATCTACCCACCTGTTCTTCATCATTCACCTGTAACACCACATTTCAAACGCTTCCATTCTCCTCGTTTCTGCTGCGCCAACAGTCCAAGTTTCACTTCCATGGAGCGCCACGCTCCAGACAAAGGCTTTCAAAGATGACTTCCTGTTACCTAAATCTATGTTTGATGTCAACAGATTCCTTTTTTGTAGAAATGCTTTCCTTGCGTGAGCTAATTCTTTGCTTCGTCCATCACTGGTTATTTTGCTTCCTAAGTAGCAGAAGTCCCCCCCCCCCCCCGCCGGTACTGCCACCTTGAAGAAAGCAATTTGGGTTGCCGGGTGTTTGGGGGGCTTGCGAGCTCAAATGATCTTCAGAGCTATGCCAGCGGGAGCTTTAGCTCCTGGTAGGGTCACCCAAGCTGGACAGGTCTAAAGTGATGAGCCAGACTAAGAGCAGTGCCCAGGTCCTCCAGGTTGGGGTTTGGGCGTGGGGTTAACAACCCTACTCCGTAAGAAAGCAATTGTTACGGAACTAAAGGACAAAGCCGGATGGAGAACCAAGGGCGTGATCCGAGAGGAGTGGGTGAAGATTGTCCAGGAGGCCAAGGCCCTGCATGGGCTGTAGCGCCAAGGAGTAAGTAAGTAGCAGAAGTATCCTATTTCCTGCAGCTTTTCACCTGCCAATTTGACTTCCATAGGGGCTTGTGATTTCTTTCAGCTGCATTCCAATATTTTTGCTTTACGTGTATTGATTTCCATCATGAATTCTTTCCTCAAGACAAAGTCCATACCAATTAAAAACGCATTCAAATTCCTTGGTGAATCGGCTAAGATAATGTCATCAGCATATCTCAGAGTAGATATTATTTCTCGTTGAATCTTTACTCCTATCATAGCGTATCGACCACTATGCGTCTACTATAAATATGTCTCTAATTTGCTTCATTGCTTGTTCAATGTACAGATTGAAAAGTATGAGTGATACGTTGCAGCCTTGCCTCACACCTTTCTGAATACCAGCCTCTCTCTTATGTCCTTCGGCTCGAATAACTGCCGTCCGGTTTTACAGTTACACACTCGCATTTCAATTGTTGTTATTTTTATCCTATTGGGAACTTGGCTACTCCGTAGTCTTGTGTGTGTGTGTGTGTGGAATCTGTCTGATAACCTGTATCATTGTGTTGGCTGTACTAGTATGTCTATTTGTAACTAGGACTAGGCTTTGGGGAAGAGGTGAGCATGGCTTTAATACAGTGTGTTTCAGGAAGAATAGTAAATATTTTAGGAGGTGCTAGTATAGATGAATTGCAATAAAAAATTCCATATAACATGTGTCCCAATAGTATTGCGTACCAAGATAAAGCTGGTAGTATTTAACCCAAACAAATGTAAAGTCAAGGCGAATGAGGACGCTCAATGTTAATTTTCAAGAATTCCACCACCAACTTCAACGCATTTTGCACCTCTCTTGATAACACCCCGTGTAGCTCTTCGGAGGGCGTCTTGGCGTACTTTGACGAGAACTGCACTATGCATAATCCGAACGACAAACTCGGCTCTTGTGTTAACGTTTTCCTTGTAGACTTCACCTTCCAACCATCCCCACAGGCAAAAAAAACAAAGGGGTAAGGTCCGGAAACCTTGGTGGCCAAGAAACGTGCCCATAGCAACCGGTGTGCCAACACACTAAACGGCAACTGCCCTTGTTGCATACCAACATCTGTATCTCGGTATCCAATACAAATGGGACACATGCTTTATGAAATTCTTTATTGCAATTCATCTATACTACCACCTCCTAAAATATTTATTATTCCTCCTGAAACACCCTGTATATGTGGCATCATGGTATTTGTTTGGAGTAGTTCTGGAGAAATTATGAAAATCCCTTCTAAGCAGAGGTAGGAATCGAACCCGCCTCTTCTCCGTTTTGCCTCACGAGGCTGAGTCAACCTTGTTCCAACACTTAGACTAGAATTAAATAAATTGAACCCGGACCTCAAAGGTGAAAATCAAGAAAGCCGATTTACACCACGAGGTAGACATTGTTATAAATTATTATTATACTATTATTATTATTTATTTATTTTACACGTTACAGGCCTATTAGACCACGAGAAGCAATCATGACTTTTTGTTCTTCCTGTCTTTCCAGTACTCTTTCATTTGTGCACTCAAGACCCTCTTCCTATCTTCGGTCCACTTTGGTCTTTGGACTGTAGGTGCAGCTCTCTCTGACAACACTTCCCACTTGTATACCGGTACTTTGTGTATAAATACACTTTTGTCTATGACGTCTTCTGGGTCGACCTGTGCTTTTACTAGATCAATTTTGACTTGCATCATCCAGGGTGTAGTAATCTTGAGCCGCTGTATGTATCTAAGAATTTTGTTGGTGAGTCTGGTTTGTGGGAATCTGCTGATGTGGCCGTAAAATTTTAGTCGCCTCTTTCTGATGTCTGCTGCGAGGTTGGACAATTTCTCTGTGGTGTCTCTGGAGTGAAGCCTGTATCCTTCATCTGTGTGCTTTGGTCCAATTATTTTCCTTATTATTTTTCTTTCCTCTGTGAGGATTTTTCCAAGTCGCCCTTAGTGTGTAACGTCAACGTCTCACTAGCATAAAGCACCTCAGGTTTAATAACCGTGTTGTAATGACGAAGTTTAGTGAATGTGGACAGACATTTTTTGTTGTAGACACCCTGTGTCTTGTATAAGGCTCTCTTCATTTTCATTCACCTAGTGTTCTGCGCGACTTTCTCTTTTCCCGTCGGTTCAAGCACTTCACCTAGGTATTTAAAGTGGGCGACTCTATTGATCTTGCCATTATTATTATTATTATTATTATTAAGTGAGACACCGGAGGAAGTAGACGTGTGCCTGAGTGCTCCGCAAAAAGTTTAAGTATAGCAAGGAAATGGTTTGCGACCGCTGTCAAGAAGGACTCCCAAGTGATGGTGACTATGTATACTGCACAGGATGCAAAGGGAAATATCATTATGAATGTACATCAGTCACAATACGTACGTGGAAAGGTATGGCAAAACAAGCTAAGGAGTCATGGCGGTGTCCACAGTGCCGTAGCTTCAAAAAGACAACGTCAGCATCTGTTGTCGCAAGCGGTGGAACGATGACCCTACCAGCTGCTGCCAACACTGATTACACAGCGACTCCACCTTCAACACCGGACACTGAGATAATACACGCATCGGATATCAAAGGTATGTTTTTAGAATTAAAGAAGCAGATTAGTGAACTGAAAAACCAAGTGAGTGAAAGTGTTAAAAGTGCCGACTTTATTGCGCAGAAATATGATGAGTTGATTAAGGAAACTAAGTCAAATGCAACTCTTCTGAAATCACTTACAGCAGAAATAAAAACCCTAAAAGACGAAAAGAATCTACAAGACAAAATAATATCAGATCTAAACGAGAAAGTGCACACAATGGAACAGAACGGTAGGCAACAATACATTGAAGTATGTGAAGTGCCACGCGCGAAAGACGAATGCCTGGATGAAATAGTCCACAAAATTGCTGAGACTCTAGAAGTAGATCTAAACATGTTTGATGTAGAGGAAGTTTACAGACCCCCACTGCAAAGAAAGAACAAAATCCCCCCAATAGTGGTAAAATTTAACTCCATATCCAAAAAGAATGAATTTTTACAGAAAAGAAAAGGACAATATTTCCTCACTCATGGGAACACTAAATCTAGGTTTTTCATTAACGAAAGTCTAACGTCATTTTACAGGGAGCTACTATGGAAAACTAAAAATCAGGCCAGAGAAAATAACTGGAAATTCATTTGGGTAAAAAAACGGCAAAATACTTGCGCGAAAAAACGACGAATCTAGTATATTGAGAATCTCCCGTGAGGAAGACATTAACAAAATTAGGTAACCCCCCCCCCCCCCCGCCAAAAAGAAAGAATTATTATTGAATTATTATATTAATTGATATTATGAACAGTTGGGATAGCAATATAAATGTTTCTGGAATACAAAATGAACTCACATTTCTCAATATACCCGATTTCGTCGAAAATGGTAATAAGACTAGAAATAATGCTGAAATCAATATCCTCTCTCTAAATATTCAATCTATATCAAAAAACTGGGATTATTTAACCATAACCTTAGGCAAGAAAATTAATGATCTGGATATTATTTGCTTAACAGAAATTAACATACTTGAATCTAATAATTACCTATTTACTTTGGATAATTTTAATGTTGTATTTTGTAATAAAACAAATCGTAAAGGAGGAGGCATAGCCATATATGTAAAGAACAACATGGCTATTAGAACACACAATTCATACATTTCCAATACTCATGAATCAATGGTAATAGAAATACTTCACATGAACAAAAAGATTGGACTAACATGCATTTACAGACCACCTAGCACTAACATAAATGACTTTCTTGATGAACTGGAGACACATATAACACAACACACTAGTAAGTACAGCGAATACGCCATTTTAGGAGATATCAACATTGATACTTTATCTAATGACATCAGTCTATCAGCTATCAAATATACAAATATTATGGCAACTCATGGTTTCCTACCACTTATCACTCAATGTACTCGTTATGATCCAAATTTAGACTCGAGAACATGTATTGATCACATAAACTATCGTAGCAGACTAGATCAATATACTTCTGCAGTCATACAATCAGATATCTCTGACCACTACATAACATATGCAGGTATTTGGCCAAAAAATGATAAGACACAATTACAAGATAATGAATCGTACATTACACTAATGAATGATACTATAATACACACAAGCCTTAACAACACAGACTGGACAGATTGCCTTGAATTAAAAAATCCTAATGACATATATAACAATATAACAACCAAATTTAAGGAAATCTACCAAAAAGCATCTTACATAACAACTCGTAAACACAGGAAAAGCAAACAATGGTTCACTTATGACCTAAAAATACAATGTAAGGAAAGAGACAGACTTTACAAAACAATGCTCAGAAACAAGGATAATATTACAATAAAAAATGAATACAAAGCTTTCAGAAACAAATTAAATAAGCTAATAAACAAAACAAAACATCAATATTTTAAAAATAAGATAAATAGTTCCAAAAACGATAATAAAGGAATGTGGAAAGTCATTAATGATATAACAGGTCGGAAAACACAAACTGTCAATGAAGTCATAAACAAACATTTAATATTACATTATACTAACGAAGTGATAGTCAATAAATTCATCAATACCTTTAGTGAAAAAATAAACAGCCTAGCACATAACTGTAGTATCAACATATGGCAATCAAATAGAAACACATTAATGAATTCCTTTACATTACTTGAAACTGATGAATATGAAATAGAAAACATAATTAAGGAATTAAAAACAGACAAATCGCCTGGGGTAGACAATATACGCTTGAAAGACATAAAGGCAACATCCAAAAAAACTATACCAATCATAACACATCTCATAAACAAGATATTCGAATCAGGCATAATACCAAAATATCTGAAATACACAATTATTAAACCAATATATAAGAATGGCGATCACTTAGACTTTGGCAACTACAGACCAATATGCATTTTATCAATCCTCCACAAAATAATGGAAAAATGCTTGGATAAGAGATTGAAGAATTTCCTAAATAAATATGATATTTTAAAGGGACACCTATACGGTTTTAGGAAGGGGAAAAGTACTGAACTACTCCTGGCTGAATTTGCCAATGTAATAAATAATGCCTTAAATAAGAACAATCACATAATAATACTTTTTCTTGACTTTTCTAAAGTATTTGACACAATAAATCACAATAAACTACTTGCTAAATTACACGATATTGGAATAAGAGGCACGACTTACAAACTATTTGAAAGCTATCTGAAAAACAGGGAAATGGCAGTTATGGTCAATAACACTATCAGTGACGCAGTAGAAGGAACACAAGGTATCCCTCAAGGCAGCATTATTTCACCTACACTATATAACCTGTTCGTAAACGACATGAATGAAGCCATTAAACACAGTAAAATATTTATTTATGCTGATGACACCACTATATATACCATACATAAAGACTCTAAAACAGCTTTTGAGAGACTTCAAGAAGACTTCAATAACATCACAAGATGGTGTCATGACAATAATTTGTATATAAATACAACCAAATCTAAAATAATGCACATCAGAGTTGATCACTTCACACAAGAAAAATACAAACTAACGCACCACAGCTTATCATGCATACACCAAAACATCCTGGCAGGTTGCAAATGTAACACCTTCATAAATAGTACTTCGACACAAAAATACCTAGGAATTACCCTTGATGAACACTTTAAAATGAACACACACACAGTAAACATAATAAAAAAACCTAAGAGCAAACCTCTACATCTTCTACAATCTCCGATTTTATGTAGATAGGAAAACTTACAAAACAATTTACAGTGCTCTGATTGAAAGCAAATTAAGATATGCTATAGCAGCTTGGGGAAATCAAAACACAACTTTAATTAATAATCTTCAAGATAGCCAAAACAGGTTCTTTAAATATTTCACTGATATCCCTTATTTTAATATTAAAGAGTTGTTTCAAATTACTGTACTGAATCTCTACTACCATGATCCAAGATTCAGGCATAAGGTCTCTCACAACATACAAACAAGAGCCATAACAAGTACTAAACATGTTAAACCTTTATGTATAAATAGCTATAGTTTCAAGAGACTAAATTATATTATACCATCACTACTTAATGAACTACCACCTGGACTGACAAACATTAACAGCAAACAACTAGCTATAAGTCGCATAAAAAAATATTACTTAACCAAACATTAACTCATAACATAAATTTATTAATATAACTACCATAGTGTAATTTTTTGTATCTTTAATTATTTAACATTACAAAAAAATGCATGCACTCTTGTACTGAAATATAATCTATATATATGTTGTAAATAATAATTAATATGTCTCACAGATAATCTGTACTGTCATCAGATTCGTGAGACATATCACAATAATGTAACATAAATAGTGTTTAATAAATAAATTAAATTAATTAAATTAAAATTATTATTATTATTATTATTATTATTATTACTATTATAAGTATTATTATTATTAGTTGGGTACTTACCAATTCTTAGTGGGATCTTTTTCAGTCAAAAATTATTAAACTTAATAAACTAAATAAATCCATAAACTAAGGCTATACATATAATTGTTGGAAAGTAAAACTGTAGGCTACTAATATTAAAACTTAGGTAATATAAAAGGAATATAACAGAGCTTAAGATGACAAACGAAGAAATCACAAAGTAATATATATATATATCAACAGTAAATTAGTTAAAAGCTATACGTAAGTGTGCAAGTTGTAAAAATGACAAATTTAATTTCATCATCAACTTCCAAAGGCAATGCTTTGTCTCCGCAGCCATTGTTCTCTGTCTTCAGTGCCTCGTTTCATTTCATAGTAGGAACCATAATTAAGAGTTAGTGTGATGTCTTGAAGGAAATATTTCCCTGGTCGTCCTCTGCCTTTCTTCCCTGTGATTTTTCCTTCCAGGAGATTAGTTGGGAAAGTGTTATGTCGCAAAATGTGGCCTGTTTTTTAAGCTTTTCTTTTATTTAATTTGATTAATATAAATTCAATGATAAGAAATAATTAATTTTGCTGTAACATATGGAAGGTAGTTCATGAAGAGCTTATCAAAATTATAATTCTCAAATATAAATTCACTACAGCCACTTCAGAAAAGCATATTATCAGACAAACGCATTCCACACACCCCTAACCACGCAGGGCTGATAACAAAGGTGTCCCAAGGCCCGATAATAAATACAAACCCTATTTTAATTATACAGTACACGACTCCCAATCCCCAGGAAAAACACCGGCGTCAAATTTTGCGAACAATTGACGAGTGGTGCCCTCGTTATGTGTATCCTGCACAATTACTGCATTTACGTTTCGGTTCACCATGTGGCAGAATGTCCCAGTTAAATTCTGCATAAAAAGAAGTCGCTCAGACCTGATCTGTCTCCATGGCCCACTCTATCAGCGAACTCAATATGGGACTCGTGAGACGTTGTGGAAGTTAACATGCAAAAGAAATGTACAACCCTAAACAATATTCACATTATGGCCTATCGGCACCAGTCCCAATCAAACTCTTGAGACATCTATCCAATGACACCACCTTTTGTGGTCCAAGGTAGACTTAAGTTCCTACCCCAAAGGAGCTGGGTTGATATATCGGCCTGCCAACTCCTCTTAATTATCTTTACGAGGATGAATACCCTAGACTCCATTCCAAATGCCAGTCCAGAATTAAATTTCTTGGCATAACCAGGACTGACAATGAACTCAATACGTACCCCTAGACCACACAAGGTGACAGGTCGAATACCTTGTCAATTATTTTGTGTAGGCAACCGCCAGTTCCTTTTAAATCCCCTGACTAAGTTACAAGTAAAGCTCGGGTCCAAGCTGCGTGAACCTGAGAGGAATGAGGATCGCGAACTAGGAGAAGTGATGGTAACGAGTGATGAGGTTTCCCGGTCCGTGCATAGTAAAATAACCAAATACATTGGTCGGTGACTCCCTCACTAATTCGCAACACCACAGTGGTTTGAGCAACGGCCCTATGTTTGCAGTATTGGAATAGAAAGGAATACCAGATATCACGGTGGGCTGTTAAAAGACACTTCCCTTCTCGCCTGCCCCCTCCCCTCTTCCCGCAAGTTCACAGAGCCTGGACCCGAGCAGTATACATGTCGATACAATGAATTTGTGATCCTCCGTGAACAGCTGATGCAGCAGGAGTGAGTCGACAACTGACTGACAGATATCGAGGTTAGAAGGCTCAATAGTGTAGGCATTAAAGATATGCGTTTTTCACCTCATTATCCACCTGGAAGCGGCATCTTCTACTACTACGGTAAAATACCAAATAAAAGGAGTGCGACGGGCAGTTCCGTAAGGTAGATTTCTAAAAATAAAAATAAAATTATACACTTCACCAGTATTATTCGTACCGTCATTTTTAGTATCAACTTTTCTCTAGTGTGTGAAATTTAAATTGTATGTGAACTTTTTATTTTATTTTAAATCAAAATGTTGTAAGGATATCCATTTCACATATCATGTTAAACTATTAAGCTAACAACGCTGATGAAGGTCATTGTTATATCGAAACATGTACGTTTAAATTCTTTTATTAAACAACATTTCATAGTATTGACAAGGCGTATTACACACCATTGGTCAATATGGATAAAACTGTTACCAATTTAAAATGGTTAACGTATATGCATTTTATAGGATTAACGTAAACAACAAGAAAAAACATACGACTGATGACTAAAATATCCTAGAAAACGTAGCGCTGTCTAAGGTTCGCCATGCGTGGTGGGACCACACACACCCTGTCCCCTTTAGGGCGTATAGACTAGCCAGGAGATTACCATGGAGGAAAAAATAAGGATACACCTCACCTCCTCGAAATAAGAAGGTGTTAAGAAAAAAGCAGGTTTCAATTAAGGTGGGAAAATAAAAGACACCCTTGGCCTTAGATACACTAATACCGTCAGGGTCGGACCTTGAGTTGGCCTAGGGAGATCAAAAGAAAATATGAAGGAGAGGAGCATAGCACAAGTATGTGGAAGCAATGCCGGACTAAGATTAGGTCTCGATGAGGTCCCATGGTCGCCAGCCAACGTCCCACAAGTTATGAGCTCTTATAGTGGTTAAATTTATTTCAATGAATTACTTAAGCCCTCAGTGGGCTACTCTGTGTATTTGCGTCAGCAAAGACTAACCTCACAGATATACTGTTGCCATAAGAATTAAAACGTCCCACATTTTATCTCAGTAGGTAGAACAGAAGCATCCAAAGTAAAGTTTACCCGTTTGACACCCCCAATTATATAGAAATAATAATAATAATAATAATAATAATAATAATAATAATAATGTTATTTTTACGTCCGTTTTAACATCTGCGGCCTCTTCAGTCACTGCGTTGGTGTGCCAGAAATTTGCCCCGAAGGTGATCTTTAACGTGCCAGTAAATCTACTTGCATTTATACACCCTTAAATGCCAGCCGCCTGCGCCAGAATTCGATCCTGCAACCTTGAGCACAGCGAGCGAGAACGTGACTACTCAGCCACGCAGCCAGCCCCATTTATATCAGACGTTTTAACTGCGTACCTTCGGTGCTCAAATTATTTGTGAAAACAATAATTGACCCTTATCGAGTGATTTTCCGCGTATAATGGCAACACTGTTCTCCATTAAGAATTATGTCTCACAATAATGGCTTAAATAAACAATTTCCTGGGCACACTAAGAAGACTACTCGTTTTATTAGCATTGACTTACAATGAAAATTCAAACCAGATGAAGTAGTCGAGTAGCTCAGTTCCTGGACATCTCCCCATTGTCCTGTGCACTAAGACGTGCACCCTAAGCCAAACCTCAAGAGGTTTGATCGCGGGAAACAATCTTGTTTGTGACAATTACGGGAGCTGGTTATTTCACATGAACTGCTGGGAAACTCTGGCCACATGAGAATGTAACTGTTCTCTCATCCCTTTTGCAACACAATCAACACTTGTTCGAAATACAAATCGAGTAATACTGTGGAAAATTATCTTATCAATGTGACGGTTCGTCGAACAAATCTAGAAATGAAAATGGCCACTTTTTTAGTGAACTCGCTAATTTTCAATTCACTTTGTCAAATACAGTAGTTGTTGATTTTCATTTGAAGGGTTTTAACATATTTGTCATTTATCCCGTGTATTTGGGTGTGCGTAAATTTATGTGATAACCTGTGGTATTGAGGTGTCTGTAGTGATGTGTGTATTTGTGGTCTATATTCACGTTAGAGTCGGGAAGGAGGCAGCCGTGGCCTTGAATTAGGAACCATCCTGGCATGTGCCTGGAGTAGAAGTGGGAAACCTCTTCAAGTATGGCTGATGTAGAAATCAAACTCACATCTTCTCTCAGTCTTTGCTCAGAAGGCTGAGTGTATCCGTTCTCGCCCTCAGTTTGGAATTAAATTTATTGGCAGAGCCGTGGATCAAACCCGGATCTCCAGGTCGACAGCCAAGAATGCTAGCCGCTACACGAGGACGTAGTCTTATCCATGACAGAATTAAATGTTAAATTTAACACTGGATTATTAGTGGCTGGTATGTATTAATTTCGCCCGCCTCGTGGCATTGTAACTAGTATTCATGGTTTTCATTGCGGAGGTCCAAGGTTTGATTCCTAGATCTACCAATAAATTTAATTCTGATCTGAGGGTTAAAACAGCCTCCGTGACTTATATGGCAGCACGCCGGCCTCTCACCGCTGGGTCCGTGGTTCAAATCCTGGTCACTCCATGTGAGATTTGTGCTTGACAAAGCGGAGGCAGACAGGTTTTTCTCCGGGTACTCCGGTATTCTCTGTCACATATTTCATTCCAGCAACACTCTCCACTGTAATTTCATTTCATCTGTCATTCATTTAACCATTGCCCCAGGGGAGTACGACAGGCTTAGGCAGCCGGTACAGTTCATATCCTCTCCGCTATATGGGGGCTTCATTCATTCACTGACCCGGTCGGTCGACTGGAAGCAGGCTGTGGATTTTCAATTTTTCTGAGGGTTGAAACGTGGTTCACTCCACCTCGTGAGACAGAGCTGAGAAAAGGAGGATTCGGTTCTCACCTCAGCCATCCTGGAAGTGGTTTTTCTTTGTTTCCGCTTCTACTCCAGTTAAATGCCAAGCTGATATGTAAATTAAAGCCAAGGATGCCTTTTACCACAAACCATATATCGAATTACAAATACGCACACCAGTACAGACACAACAGTGACACAGGTCATCATACAAATTCCTCACATACCCATGGACACTGTGCTACAGGATCACCAATAACTAGTAATCCCCTAACGTTTCCGTGTGTAAGAATGATTCTGGAGTGACTATTGCGTTGGAATTGGCGATCGATCGCCCTCAGTCAGCACAGACGAAACATAATCCCCTTCCTCTGGCATATGCTAGTAACAACACGATTATTTATTGCAAACAGCATTGTTATTCCCACTACAGGGAATAACATGGGAATGGGCTGATGCATGACTGACAGGCTCGATAACAGTGACCACCTCAAGGAATGGAATGTAGTTTCCAGGCCAGTAGATCTCTCTCCACTATCATCAGATATGATGGGCCCAGCAGGCTGGGATTGTGGGCAGATGCTAATCATATTGAAAGCGAGGATTGTGCAGATGGTACTGACTGTTAACTTATCAGCACGAGACTGGACTCCACTTCAAACTAATAAATAATAGTTTAATGCTGCCAACGGCCATAACAACTTAATTTCTTTAGATAAGAATCCCACTATTACTATAAAAAACATAGTAAATTAGTCTTGATCTCTCCTGTATTCCAACAGTGATTTCGTTATTTTGGAACACTCACCAAAATGGTATCGTGAGCACGATTTGTTACACAATTTGCATACGCATTCTGGTAAAGGGTCGTAATAGTCTGTTCGGTTGCAAAGTTAATGGCACGCTGTTCCAGCCGAGCAGCTCTCCAGTGAGCTGCCGAGTACTCGCCGCCTTGCGTGAGTAAACCTGCAACATTCAGTACAGCTCTGCAGTGGGGGCTGCCGTCACTGCGTGGTGAGTACATCAAGACTGACAGGAAGCGCATGGACTTGTGTTATGACCTTCGCCCAGTGACGTATTGGCTATCACTCCCAGTCCCTCTCCAACCGTGCTCCGAGCATCACTGCTGAGTACTCGCGTGTACGCTTACTCAAACTCGTGGATTTGGAACAGCCTGGTTTATGGTGATATCAAAATAATATATTTGGGGTGCAACTGATTTTTATTTTGTCGTCTACTGTGATCTCAAGATATGCATTGAGACTATGGATCAAAAGGCCCCGAGTTCGATTCCCGGCTCTAACAAAAAATGTAATTCTGGTTTGAGTGTTGAAACAGGGTACACTCAGTCTCCTGAGGCAAAACTGAGAAGTGATGGGGTCAATAATTACTCTCTGCTGTTGTAGAAGTGCGTCGGCCCCGTGGTGTTGGGGTAGCGCGCCTGCCTCTCACCCGGAGAAGATTTGGGGCCGATAACCTAGATGTTAAGCCCCTTAAAACAACAGTTATCATCATCATCTCACCCGGAGGCCCCGGGTTCGATTCCCGGCTCCGTCAGGGATTTTAAAACTGACGTGAGGGTTGGAACGGGGTGCACTCAGCCTCGTGAGGACAATTGAGTAGCTGTCTGACAGTGAGACAGCGCCCCGATCACGAAAACCAAGATTAACGGCCGAGGGTACCCGACGCGCTGATCACGCGTCACCCCAATATCTGCAGGCCGAATGGCTGGGCAGCGGTCGCTTTGTCGGCCTTAGCCCGTCATGGGCTGGATAGTGCCAGGGGTTGTTGTTTTTTGTTTTGTTTTTGTTGTAGAAGTGGTTACTCGTAGTTTCCTACTTTGACTCCACGCAAATGCAGGGATGGTTTCTAAGTTAAAGCCATGGTCACTGGTTTCCCATTGTGATATTACCTACAGTACATTCCACGTATCATATAAGTGCAATTCTGCTTTATATGAACATATTGCATGTTTAGGGAAAGTGTAGTAGTATAGGAGAATAGTTTCTTTCTTTCTATCTATCTTTCTTTCTTTCTTTCTTTCCTTCTTTCTTTCTTTCTTTCATTCATTCTTTCTTCCTCTCTTTCTTGGAGACGTGATGGTGCAGTGCTTGCCTATCACCGAGGAGGACCGTGTTCAATTTTCAGTCAATCTATGTGAAATTTCGAATTCTGGTACGGATTTCCCTGTACGTAAGAATGGAGGTCCTGTGGCTCATGGCTGCGAGATTAGCGGTCACGTAAAACTACAAGATTCTTTCTGTCCCCTCACACTCTCTCACTCACTCTCTCTCTTTCTATTCCTCCTATCTTCCTTTATTTTCTCATTCTTGATCTCTCCCCACCATATTTCTATAATCATTTTTTCCCGTATGAAGGAAGTTCATGGTCGATGTAATTGATTCACTCAAGTCACGATGCAGATACCTCACCATCATATGGCCAAAATCAATAAATAATTCATTTGTACCGTATCACGCATATATATTTTATACAAGATGTATTATTAGAATTCTCATCGTTCCGTACTCAGGAAACACCAAATCTGTGCATTAATGGCGGGATATAAGTGACAAAGAGGATTACGAAATTGTGTCAAGTACATCATGGATTTATATAGACAATTTTAGTGTAGTTTCAGTGCAGAATATACTGTATATTATTAACTTTTATCATTGCTGATCATATTGTGTACTGTAAGAGACCGGATTATGTGCATCCAGTGTAACTTTTAATCCTATATATGTAATCCTTAAATAAAAACTCAGTCAATCAATCAATAAATCTTTTCCTCGCCTCTACAATCGCACTCTTTTGTTATATTGTCCGCTCGTGGACTCAAACACTGTATAATGAGTCTTTAACCAGTGGTATCCAGCTACTGGTAGAGAGCACTACTCAATTACTTGCATCTATACAATGGGGAGCTACTTTATAAGCCTGAAAGCTAAATCCTTTCTAAGTGAAAAATTATAGCCTACTTAATATTCATTTTTCTATGCCATCAGGTAAAGAATGGACAAGCGAGTGTAATTAAAAAGTTAGCTCATCAAATCCAACATACTAATTTCCAGCAGAATTGTTCAATCTCCCTCCAGGGTTTCACAACTATTGGAACATGGGTTGACAACCACGGGACACCAGCCGAGTCTGACATTGCTTCCACATACGTGTACCGGGCTCCTCTTTTTCACATTTCCTGTCGATCTTCCTTGGTCAATTCTTGTTCTCTTTCGACGCCGAAGTTTTAGGTAATTTTAGACGACTATCGACCGTTTCGAATGGTTTTGATATTGTGCCCGTTAAGGGAGGTATGATTTATTTCTCAAAACTCCACTTTTCCATTCCACTTTGTTCTAAGGTTGATGCTTTCTAAAGAAAGATATTTTTTGGCCCTTATCCGAATAATTGTATGAAGTTAATAAAATGTCTTCCTTTATACCAAATGAGTTCTTCTTTTTCTTTTCTTTCTTAAAGATCTTCTTAAGTCCCGATTGTTTACTTTATGTGGTACAATGGGGTTAGCGAGAACAATATTTTTCATCCAGTCTCATTTTTATCCCGGGTATTTTCTTAAATTAATGTTTGCTTTTTACTTAAAATGAAATGTTATTTTAAAATTCTTGTAATTTAGTTTACGTATCACGCCTCACGCGGCTTAGTGTGCCCCGTTCCTGCCCTCAGACCAGAATTAAATGTCTTGGCAAAGACGGGAATCGAATCCTGACTTCAGGGGCAGCAGTCAATAATGCTGACCAAAAGGTTATCTGTAAAAGTATAGGATGACATATCTTAAATAAATTTTAAATTACTTGCAAATAAATGGGGAAAATCTGAGAGGAGAGTTTGTTTCCATTTGTACCTGAGCCATCATAGAAGTGGTTTTCCATGGTTTCCCACTTCTACTCCAAGAAAATGACGGGATGGCTCCTAACTCAAGGCCACGACTTTCTCCTTCCCAATTCTAGTCCCGATAACACACACTCTGCTGCAGACACCACATTAACACAGATTATTAGGCACATACACACACCCAAGTACATGGGGCTAAATTAACACCTTATCGGAAGCTACTAAATGAATCAAAAACTCCATACTAAACAATTAATTCAATTCACTTACCAACATAATAGTAAAACAAATATTGAAAGCAGCTGTTATGCTGTTTATGGGAAGAGCTACTGTATATGTTGGGAATAGTAGGTTAACATTTAAAGACTACCACCAACGTGGTACGAACCTCGATGGAGATCATCAGATCGCTTAGTCCATTGCTGATAGCACAAAAATTTCGTAGATAGAAGAAATCGCTATTCATTGACACCTCCATTGCCCATATTTTGAGCCCTCTCAAAGTGTGAACTTCCATAAGCTCGAGGAGTATTCGTGCTGTGAAAGAAATATATTTACTAATAGCCCATTTTCGTTTTCCATTATCCGTTATCTTTGTAAATGTCTTGTTAATGTACTTACTGTAAAAGCCATTACTTTGCAGAAGTGGACTTACTTGTTGGGAATTCACACCTTGGGGTAAAATCGTTTATTGCTTATTTGTGTACTCTCTCCTGAACCCATACTTACAGCCATCAATTATGTTATACTATACCTCTTTCGAAGCTACTGAAGGTTTATAGTAGAAGAAAATATCAGACGTTGAAGGTCCAATAAACCACATTAAGAAGAATCTGAAATCAAGCAAGTTGCCATCATGAAGAAGAAGAAGAAGAAGAAGAAGAAGAAGAAGAAGAAGACCCCACACATAAAGCTGCCGTTTTATATCCACGAAGTGCTGTTGTTCTTCCTATTCGCTTCCCTCTGTGATCAAGTCAAGTACAGAACCAAGTTTATTAGAAAGCGTGTGTATTGCCATTAATCCTGTAATAAGATTTTAGCTTAGCATGGAATGCCTTGGTTCAGTATTTTCATAATTTCAAACACAAGACAGTGCGTATTATAGAAAGTAAATCGTTCGACCAAGTCAGAGGTCACAATTACCAGCGTGATACTTACAGCTTAATAACTGGTTGTAACTATGAGCATATGGTAGAAAGTGTTTTCAAATGTCCGTAAAGGGTTTCAATTAGGTACAACGAATAAGCGTGTAATGTGCAACTTCACAACAAATTGTATGCCAGAAGATTCACTTCTCGTTTTGAAACCGTGGCTGGTATTGGATTCCTTAAAAGCACTTGTCAGTATTTTATACTCAAGTTCCCGATTTCCATTATCCTAACCATTCTTTTTCCTATCATCCCAAGTATGTTGCTTGCAATGAGCTAAATATCACAGGTATATGCGATATTAATAATAATGATAATAATAATAACAATAATAATTGTTGCTGTAAGGGGTCTCACATCTAGGTTATTAGCCCTCACAAGTAGGCATATAGGTTATGAATTCCGTAATCTGGTTGTTTCATTTGTGGGCTTAGACATTTTGATCATACGCCTTGAATTATAAGCCTCGTGTGTCAAAACAGAGAAGAGAAGAATTTGTTTCCCATCTCAGCCATCTTAGAAGTAGTTTCCCGTGGTTTCCCACTTCTACTCCAGGCAAATGCCGGGATGGCTCCTGGCTTAAGGCCACGGCTGCCTCCTTCCCAATCCTCATCTGAATTATAAATAAACATACTTAATAGAGCCATCACAATAACACAGGTTATCAGAAAAAGTACACGCTCATCCAAGTACACGGGGCTACATGACCACAATGCCCTAAAGCAATCAATCAACAACAACAGCCTTGTGTTAAATATGTGAGTTGAAGTTGTCTGATTGCTTGTTTTTCTGTGATGACTGCAGTAATGTGTTTTGGATGTCCCACGGCGTGGTCCTGCTCGTTAAATTGTACACCACGGCCGCAATGGTAGCTGCAGCAAGTCTGGAGATCTCAGGATCGAGTCCTGGCACTGGCTTACCTGAGTGTCATTTATCCCCGGGGTTTTCAACACTCCTTCAAGGTAAATACCGGGATAGTACCTAACTCAAGTCCCGGGGCACTTACACCATCCCTGTTCCTTTTATATTTACAACCGACAGCATTGGCTCAGCTGGCTAAAGCGCAGCATTAGGTCATGGGGCCAAGCTCTCTGCTGACTCGGTAGACGCGTGGGTTCGAGCCCCACCGTCGGCCGTCCTTGAAATGGTTTTCCGTGGTTTCCCATTTTCAACACCAGGCAAATGCTGGGACGGTACCTTCTGATAGGCCACGGTCGATTCCTTCCACATCCTTGCCCTGTTTCATTCATCCTCATCCATTCCATCTCTCATCCCGACGCGCAGGTCGCCCACGGGCGTCGAATAGAAAGACCTGCACTCGGCCTCTCAGGAGACCACACGACAAAAAAAAAAAAATATTTACACACATTTTATACAGAGGATACTCCCGAAATTGATGAGGAAGAGTCCACGCCAATAGCTCCGGAAACTAGCGACCACTGGACTCAAACCTCTAAGGCCCTAATTCGACCCCCTAGCAACATAACGGTGCTGGATCGAATAAAGGAAAAACGGCAAATGGCTTGGCCACAGGTTACGACATGGTGGCCCGATGATCGACATACTAGAAGGCAAAATACCTGGAGAACGCCCTCGCGGGAGGCCACGGAACACTTTCATGAGATCTTTCCTACATAGCTCTGGCATACGAAATTATGAAATGGTCAAAAGGACAGCACAAGACCGAACAACGTGGAGAAGACTCATTGTAGGGGCAGACCAGTCGCTTGACTGAAAAACATGATGATGATGATGATGATGAGCAAGCCTAGGAGGAAGAATAAGAGCATCCAAGCCTCCCTGGATCAGCCCTCTCCTAGCCCAACCATCACCGACACTATAGCAGAAGCCACTCCTTCAGACAGCTCTGCTACACCTGTGCCCATAGCTTCTCCCCCTACCACACCTTCAATTACACCGGCGTCGCGACGCCCACCTCCTAAACAACGCTCCACTCTCATTATCCAGTGTTACCGTTGCCAAAGGCTGAATCACTCTGCACAAGAGTGCAAACATGACGTTAGGTGTAACCGCTGCGGCGGGCCTTACCGTCATAGCGAGTGTTCAAAGCCTAGGGACTCCCCCACGTGTGTAAACTGTAGGGGACCCCATGCCGCCTCCTATTCGGGATGTAAATACATCAAGGAGGCGCTTAAACATCAACACCGGCAACGGCAACGAACATACATGCCCAGTAATATTCCCTCCCTTCTCTCCTTGCACCTCCCCCCGCCAAGTCCAAGCACATTCAATAACACTGCCCTCTCAAGTTTCTTACACATCCTCCACCAACTAATTACTTGTAATTAGCTCCCCATCACTCCAAGCACATACACATGTCCCCTCTTGCCCCGCTCCATGCCCCTCTTGCCCCGCTGTCCGCTGCGCGCCTGCTCGGGGGGACGGCCTCGGCCGGCCCCTTCCGGGATGGTGTCCAGTGGGCCGCTGACCCTCTGCACGCTCCTAGATGCAATGATAGCTGTCCTTCTGTTTCTTCTTCTTCTAAGCCTTGCAAACGAGCTCAGGCTCCCCTGATTTCATATGCTAGCTGCATTCTACATCTCATAACCTTACCCATTCCCAAAATTCCTACTCCTTCCCACCACCCTAACCTCAGGTCATATTCTGGCCAGTTTGATGCAAATATTCCACAACCCACATCCTAAATTATTAAGCTCCAGGTCCAAACTCCCCTTGATATAGCTCTTATGGCCCCAAAGTGGGGGCCGACAGGCTAAAAATGCACGCAGCGAAGCCGGCTACGCAGACTTCGCTTGCTTGGGTTCAGGTCGGGTCAGGACAGTCATCACAGAGCCTCCGTGGCTTAGGCGGCAGCACGCCGGCCTCTCACCGCTGGGTCCGTGGTTCAAATCCCGGTCACTCCATGTAAGATTTGTGCTTGGACAAAACGGAGGCAGACAGGTTTTTTTTTCGGGTACTCCGGTTGTCCCTGTCATAAATTTCATTCCAGCAAAACATTATCATTTCATTTCATCTATCATTCATTTAATCATTTCCCTAGGGGAGTGCGATAGGCTTCGGCAGCCGGCACAGTACATATCCTCGCCGCTAGATGGGGGCTTCATTCATTCCATTCTCTGACCCGGTCGGTCGACTGGAAGCAGGCTGTGGATTTTAATTTACTACAGTCATCACAGCAATAGTGGTTATTAGATAAGTTCAACTCACACCCAACTACACGGGGTTGATAACCAATATTCCCCAAACCTTTAAAATTAAATGAATTAACAATAACATGTTTGGATATCTGCTCCGGGACTTGGAGTAAGGCACCGTCCGAACATTTTGCCTGGAGGGAGTGTGGTAATCCCGCGGAAAGCCATACTCAGTGTTGACGCTATTTACACCTGGATTCGAACCCCAGATAACCGAATTTTCAACTTTCTTTCCCAGTTGTGTTACGTGACAAAGCACTTGGCTTAGGCAGTAGCAACAGAGCTTGATTTTGGATATTTGCTTCCTAGTCTTGGGATGGACCTCTTCAATGTTGAAGAATAGATAAACTCTGACCTAACACCCTCCCGTTTACCTTGAGAGAAGCAGACTTTGTGAGTTGCGATTCTAGGTTGTGTATTGACAAAAGCACAACGAAAGATTTGATGTTAGCTTCCCCTAATGCTGCTGGCCCCGTGGTGTTGGGGTAGCGCGCCTGCCTCTTACCCAGAGGCCCCGGGTTCGATTCCCGGCTCTATCAGGGATTATGGAAACTGGCGTGAGGGCTGGAACGGGGTGCACTCAGACTCGTGAGGACAATTGAGTAGCTGTCTTGACAGTGAAGCAGCGCCCCGGTCACGAAAACCAAGATTTACGGCCGAGGGGATCCTATGCGCTGACCACGTGTCACCCCAATATCTGAAGGCGAAATGGCTGGGCAGGGGTCGCTTGGTAGGCCTAGGCCCTTCATGGGCTGTAGTGCCACGTGGTTTTTCCACTAATGCTGTTGAGGTCGCCCGTTACTTGGCAAAGAACATTTAATGATTAGACTTGGACTCGTAGTTATACACAAACTAGCAACCCACCCCAACTTTGCCCGGTATCATTAACGGTACCGATAAACTTAAAAGGTGTGGTGTTTTTTTCGATTTCAATGAACTACGACATAATATAGTCTATCAGTTTTCCGTCTCGGCATGATGGGTTAAAATCACTGACTGGACTATAAATTATATTATCATGGAGACAGCATGTGCAACGAATTCTTCTTAGAGGTAATTTAAGAATGGCGAGGTGCACGAAACACAAATCCACCTTCCGTCCAATTTCAATTTGACTATGTATTCTGCCGAACGAAGGCAGACACTGGGATGATAGGCTTGCTGGCTAGCTAGTTCATAAACTGTCTCTGAAGTTAGTAATTGAATGTAGATCGTTGGAATAAATGAACACGTAAAAACACTTATAGAGGGTGATGTATTGAAGATTTAGTTATGCTATCACGAAGTTTTTTGTAGAAGTTTTACATTTTCATGTCTTCCAACAATCTTCATTCAGTGGAAATTTAAATTACCAGTTTTGGAGTGAGTTTACGAATTATCGAGCGAGCCTATCACCACAACTTTGACCAGCATCAAACTGTCGAGTCATGTCGAATTAATACTTTAGAGAAGAATGAATAGATGTTTCATAATTTGTATTGATTGGCACAGTGTATGTTAACTAGTTATTCATAAAAGCGGCAATCTGTACAATGTGGATTAGTTAAAATATTGATAGAGACTGTGCGAAATATGAGAAGGCTTCATTTTCCATATCCTGAATATCTTTGTAAATACAACGATGATTACTTCTCCCTTTCCAATTAATTACAATAATTGTACCTCTTGTTTTGTAAAGTGGAGTATTTATGTTGAATACACAACAGAGTAGGGTTATTGACAGGAGAAGTTAAGATGCGAGGCCATGGGGACCAGGCTATGTCCGGACTCGGAAGACAAATGGGTTTGAAACTCATTATCGGCCGTCCCTGAAATGGATTTTCATGATTTCCTATTTTTGATTGCAGGGAAATGTTGGGACGGTACCTTCCGATATGCAGCGACCACTTCCTTATAACGTCTTGCTCAGTTTCATTCATCGTCTGTCATTTCATCGTTCATTAACGTTTTTCATCAAGTTGGCATCAGGAAGGACATCCTGGCTTGAAACATCCATCATATTAGAAATTAATAAATTTTCATCATCGACCTTAAGAAACGGGAGTAATAAGGAGTAGTCATTACTCTCTAAAGTGATTAGAAAAGGCACAGCTACGGTATCACAGCCAAATGAGTTCACCGCACGACCTTGGCTTCTGGTCATGTAAAGATATTTCCTGAAGACGTCTGCCTTAGACTCTCACTGCCGCCACGCCCCACATTCCTCCAGTTACAGCAGCTCGAAGATGGACAGGAGAAAGTGGCACGTTATGTTACCTAACACACTGGTCATGCATGAACTGATTCTGATGTTACAGTAACAGGACTGTCATCAATTGATAAACTGATAAGCTTAAGTATTGATTATCTTCTCCCCCGTCGGACACTGATGGTGATGTCATCAAGTTTGTTTCCTCTGCAAGAATGGGACTCTGCAGACAACTGAGTAATCTCTATAAATAAAGTAGGTTTTCCGTCTGTGCATTTAAATTTTCAGCTAAATGCTGGGTGGCAATACTGCATATTAATTGATAGGTAACACTTTGCTTTGTTCTATTTTTTCTAAACTCAAAACATGGCATATTTTAATTAATTTTGGTTTTGCTTTGGAGTTACGAATTGTAACGACTATTTCTGACTTTCTAGCGACTTATCTGTAATGATTATTTCTGACTTTCTAGCGATCGATTCGTAACGACTATTTCTGACTTTCTAGTGACTTTTCTGTGACAACTATATCTGACTTTCTAGCGACTGATCTGTAACGACTATTTCTGACTTTCTAGCGACTGATCTGTAACGACTATTTCTGAGTTCCTGTGATTTATTTGTCATGACTATTACTGACGTTGTAGGGACAGATTTTAATGATTCTTGCGACGGTTGAATCCTTCTAGCGTCTACTTTTGCAACTAGGGCAGATCCAGTCTTTATTTTCTGTAAAAACTTTCCCATTAGTATCTCTCTCTCTCTCTCTCTCTCTCTACTGCCAGCATATACACTGAAGAAAATGGAAATTGCAACACTATGAAGGCATTGGTCGTTTGTGTTGATTTTCAAGATAATGAACGATGCCATGTAGATATGTAAACTATCAAAGTTTCAGACCCATTGGATTGTTGCTACAGGTCTCCCCACGTGATTGGTCGCGGTGGAATAAACTCCAGTATACGGACTCTGGTGTAGCGTAGTTGACTTGCAGTCTGTGCAGTGAAGTGTTCTCCGTCAAACTTGCTTCGACGACAGAGAAGAGCACGCTATCAACAACTGTCGCCGTATTAGAGGGCTCGGATAATTGGGCTGTGTGAGGCTGGGTTATCGCTAAGGACTGTCGCTGCACGTGTTGGCCGACAGGCATCTACGGTACAACGTGTATGGCAGCAGTGGTCAAATGAAGGTACCCACACTCGTAGACCTGGCTCAGGCCCAGCGCGACAGACAACTGTGAGAGAGGATCGCCGCATCATTCGGATGGCCCGGATGGAACCCCATGGAACAGTAGCGCAAATTCGAGCAGCTGTGGCACCCACGTTACACAACAAACAATTGGTAATCGCCTACGTGCAGCTGGCTTACGATCCCGTGTCCCTGCAGAAGGTGTTCCATTGACCCCACAACAGCGACGTGTAAGGCTGGCCTGGTGTCGAGAACGATCGACGTGGGTCGACGAATGGCATAGGGCTGTCTTTAGTGATGAATCGCACTTCTGTCTTGCCCGCAGTGATCGCCGGAATCGTGTGCGCCGACGTACCGGGGAGAGGGGCCGCCCAGACCTTAGTGTCGAGAGGCAGATAGGGCCAACACCAAGCATTATGGTTTGGGGAGCTATTGGCTTTAATGCGAAATCACAATTAGTGCTTGTTGAGGGCACTATGACTGCTCGACAGTACGTTGATAGGGTACTCAATCCAGTGGTTGTCCCTATGATGGCAAACATTGCTAATGGGATGTTTCAGCAGGACAATGCCCGGGTTCAAACTGCACGCATCTCCAGAGAAGCTCTCCACGACATCACAACCTTAGAATGGCCCGCCAGATCCCCGGACCTCAGTCCTATTAAGCATGTGTGGGACATGATGGGTCGACAACTGGCCAACCGTCCTCAGCCACCCCCAACTCTGGAACAACTGACCCGTGCAGTGCAGCAAGCATAGGCCACAATTCCTCAGGATGCGATCCAGGGCTTTATTGACTCCATGCCTCGACGAATTCATCAATGTATTGCAGCTCGTGGTGGGCACATCCTATATTGATTTTTGTCAAAACTTGCGGTCAGAGGGATCTGAAAGTGTAATCATCGAATCACAACCGAACACTCGTCCTGCATGTTCAATTGCTGCAATGTAGCACCACTCCTTCTGGGTGTTGCAATTTCCATTTTCGTCAGTGTATATAGGGCATGCTGTACTGCTGTACTGCAATGCACGTGCCCCCAGCAAGCGTTTGAGTGGACCATAGAGTTACTCTAATTTATTCCACCATTTGCGTCGAAGAGGGCAATGATATCCCTTTTTCTGTCATACGACATTCCTTTCTTTCTTTCTTTCTTTCTTTCTTTCTTTCTTTCGATGACAGGCACATAACCTAAAAGTTGTCCTCATAAACTGTCTTCATTTATTGTATGTACGCGTCAATGACTTTTTGTACTCTGCATACACTACGTGAGCAAGGAGGTGAGCCTTATCGGCTATGGATAATTATCATTCTACCAAAAACAGAAAAGGAATCCGTCTTCAATAAGCTGTCCTCAGTTGTTGCTAAATTCTAGCTACCGTACGTTATCCAATGAAAATAAAAATGGTTATAGTTGGCATGATGGAAATGGCTATGGTAGACGAAAGGATGACGGTTGCCGGGTCCTCGACTTTGCAGAAGCAAAGCACACCAGTCACCTCATAACATACAGCAGTGGCGGCAGCAGAAGCCCTATTGACTTTGTACTGGTACGGCGATGTAACTTCCGAACAGTCATAGATGTGAAGGTTATATCTTCCGATTGTGTTTCCCCCCAACACAAACTACTCGTTGCAGACCTGAGGATCAGTAAACGCAGGATAGGTGAATGTACAAGAGGCCCAACAAAAGTAAAGTGATGGAAACTACACGACCAGAAATCAGCACTGGTTAACAGTATAACATTTCCTCTTCTCGATCCGAGTTCTATCGGCACCACATGGACTGATCTCTGTGAGTCAGTGACTACTGCTGCAGCAGAAACATTGGGTACCACAAAGCCAGGGCGTCGCCTTATTAACAAGCAGACATGGCTATGGACAGATCAGGTACAAGAAAATGTCCATGATAAGAAGAATGCTTATAAAAGCTGGCTTTCTGTAAAGACAGACGTGAACAGAGAAAGGTACGTCACTGCTAAACGAGAGGCAAAGAAAGCCGTGGCTGAAGCAATAGCCAACCACTACAACAATCTCTATATTAACTACTTGGACACCAAAGAAGCTGAAAATGATATTTACCGTCTGGCCAAAGCTCGAGCAAGAACAGCAAGGGATATTGAACACTATGTGTGCATAAAGAGCAAGGAAGGCCAAAGACTACAGTACATGCTATTCTCAAGCGATGGAAAGAGCATTTCGAGGAGATCTCAAACATAGTTTCCGCATCCAACAATCCCAGAAGGTGTCCCAACTAATGGGCCTATCCACCAAAACATAAAAATCTCCTGGGCCAGACAACCTCCCTCCTGACTTCTGGAAACTTCAAGAACTGCAATCTACTGCGATAGATTGGCTTGTTACCTTTTTCAATGCCTTATTGAACTCTGGCCACATCCCTATTAACTGGGCTACAAGCATCACAGTACCGATTTTCAGGAACAAAGGAGACCCAGCGGAATGATCATACTATCGCCCAGCACGTCTTCTCTCACATAAAATAAAGATCTTTGAGAGAATTCTTGATCGACGCCTACGTGCCATCACCGAAATCAGCTCCAACCAGTGAGGGCTTGTCAAGGGGGCTGGAACCGCTGATGCGATCTTCGCAGCGTGATTAATCATGAAGAAGCACCGTGAGAAAAGAAAGCCTCTGCATATTGATTGCCTTTCTTGACCTTGAAAAGGCCTTCGATCGTGTTCCTCAGGAGTTGGTTTGGTATGCGCTCCGCTACCATGGTGTGCCAGAGTCATTTGTAAATGTGGTCAAGATGTTATACACGAAGACCAGCAGTAGAGTACGTCGTGCTGTTGGCACCTCGAAAAACTTTCCTGTAAATGTCGGCGTCCACCCAGGCTTAGCACTATCACCGTCCCTTTTTGTTCTTGTGATGGACACCATCACTCGTGACCTGCAACGGAATGTTCCTTGGACCCTTCTGTATGCAGATGATAATAATGGTTGCAGATGGCACCCGAGAAAAACTCCAATGTCAAAGTTGAAGACTGGAATAACCGCCTCTCACAGTATGGCCTATGTCTGAATGTGAAAAAGACGGAGTATCTGGAGTTAAACCCAAGCGACGGTACCATTCAAGTCGCTGGACAAAATCTAGTCAAGACAGAATGCTTCAGGTACCTTTGATCTCGTCTGCAGAGTGATGGTTACTTCAATGATGAAGTAAGAGCCAGGGTAAACGCAACCTGGTTGCGGTGGAAGGAGGTCACGGGTGTGCTTTGCGAGAAGAAAATGCCACTTCGTCTCAAATCCAAGATATATCGGACAGTGGTACGACCAGTTGCGCTGTATATAATTGAATGTCGACCATCCGACAACATTTCAGAACGTCACCTACACGCCATGGAAATGAGAAGGCTCCGTTGGACAATAGGCATCTCCCTTATTGACCATGTCAGAAACGACACAATTCGGGAGCAAATGGGTGTCGCCCCAATTGTGGTTTTCTACCACAGTAGTTGTCCTGTTTGGCAAGCTTTCGTTCGCGAGTCTGGGTATTTAAATTACTATCAATAGTTCTCAGTCCTCAGTCCACCCTCAATATTTATTCACGATAGTCTATATCCAACACGTCTCGCCATTTCTAAAATGCTCTGACGCAGGTGACAGGCCATAAGGATTTGAGCTTAAAGAAATTAATTTTATGTATGAGAAAAATTGCGGTAATTTTAAGATATTTTGAAGCAGGTGGACCATTTGAACTCGTAGTTTGGCTGCGTGTGTTCTCGTATAATGCCGGTATACGGTGAAAAAAACTCTTAAATTAAGAAAGCCTATTCAGTGATTATTAATAATTAAGTAATTATTTCTGGATCAATATTCAACGTTTCTTTATTTTGCGTTTAGAGATTGGTATAATATTTAATTATGTATTTATATTTTTATTCTCAAACTATATTATGCCAAGAGAACATTTGAAGAATATTGTCTTGAATAATCAAGAATTTTCATTTCTGCGTAGTGTCTTTCCTTCACGTGATATTATATTACATTTGTCTGGATGCTCATCTGTTGCACAGAAGTTTTCGTATAAATTCTGATGCTAGCACTGAGGTTATACCACAAGTGACCTACTTCTTACAAATAGCATATTATTAAACTAGATATGATTTTCTCTTAGCTACAACAAAAGCCTGTTTATCATTGCTGCAGTATATCCCTAAATATGAACGCGTCAGTGGAAATCTTATCTACTTCTGTTGCTGGCGAACTGCGTTTCTTCTTGGTCCTTTGATATTGTCCGTCTCGAGGCGTAGTGACTAGCATTCTTGACTGTCACTGTGGTAGTCCAGGTTCCATTCCCCGCTTTGACAAAACTGCAATTTTGGTCTGAGGCCTGGAACAGGGAGGAGGTGGGTTTGATTCCTACCTCAGCCACTCTAGAAGTGGTGTTCTGTAGTTTTTTACCTCTATTCCAGGCTAATGCCTGGATGGTACCTAAATTGATTTCACGGCCGGGGGTCTCCCAAATCCAAACCTAAATTAGAAGTATGCACATTACTACATCCAACACGATGACACAGGTTATTAGACAGAATCCACACCCACCCAAGTACACAAGACTATATGACCATGATATCATAAAGCCACTAAATAAATCAACAACCACAAATCACTTCTTTATCAGCCGGGATAAATTTAAAGAAGCGCAAGTCTCCATATTAAATAAATTGATGTGTTAATGTTTTAGTGAGCGGCTTCGGTGGCGTAGTTGGTAGCATGCTGAGCTCTATGCCGAAGATCGCGGGTTCAAACCCGGCCGAAGTCGTCGGATTTTTTAAGAACGTTAAAAATCCCTCAAATATGCGTTTCTTCGATGGGGAAGTAAAGCTGGCGGTCCCATATCATAGATTTATGGGATGTTACAGAACCTTCTACTAATTACACCTGTGTGAAGCTAAATTATATAGGTTAAACATTTGACTAACGTTCTTAGGTTCCTACGTTCGTTGTCAAGAGCCGACTGCGGTGGCATCTGGTAACTAAGTTCCGAACTAGTTGGTTCCTAAACGGTGGCGTTTGGCGGCAAAAGTAGGAATTAGTTTGAAAAATTGAATGTCTGCAGTCCATACTTGAATTAAAACAGATACACACACTAATACAGTCATCACAATTAACACCGGTTATCAGACAGATTCTACACACACCCAAAGTACACGGGACTACATGACCGCGTTGTCGCAGCCCCAAAACTAAAGAACCAACCAACCAATGTTTCAGTGCATGGCAGTCCAGCTCCGTGGTTAATTGGATAGCGTGGTAGACTTTGGTCCGAGAGGCCGCAGGTTCAACACCATCTAGTTTTGAAAACATACAAAAATTATCTTATGCTTGAGTAGTGAAGACCGCTCATTATACATTATGGGCAACTAACACTGTGGAAGAAATAGTAATCCCTTACAAAGTTCGTATCAAATTAACAATTTTGAGTCATTATAGTAGTAGATATCCAAAGCCTCCGTGGCTTAGGCGGCAGCACGCCGGCCTCTCACCGCTGGGTCCGTGGTTCGAATCCCGGTCACTCCATGTGAGATCAGTGCTGGACAAAACGGAGGCAGGCAGGTTTGTCTACGGGTACTCTGGTTTTCCCTGTCAAAAATGTAATTCCAGCAACACTCGCCACTATCATTTCATTTAACCATTGCCTCAGAGGAGTGCGACAAGCTTCGGCAGCCAGCACAGTTCATATCCTCGCCGATAGATAGGGGCTTCATGCATTCCATCCCTGACCCGGTCGGTCGACTGGAAGCAGGCTGTGGATTTTCATTTTCATAGTGGTAGATATTCCATTGCATAATTAGTGTAAAAGAAATGCCACTTGCGTCCAGCATGTAGATAGAAGGCCTGCCCCATGTGTACGGGTTGTGCACTCGCCTCTTGCCTGGGAAGCTGCGGGTTTGCTTCTCGTCTCCGACGAAGATTTTAAAATTGGCGAGAGGGCTCGAACGGATACAATGTCCCTCTTGAGGACAATTGAGAACCTGTCTAATCCAAAAGGCAGTCTTGGTCAAGATGGACAATCTGCAGCAGTCACTGGGTAAGCCCATGCGCTCAACAGGCTGTAAAACGTAGGGTTTTTATGTATGAAAAAAAAACACCACTCCCATAAATAGCTGCTCTCATTTTTCCATGGTAACAATACGAGTTCTGAATCCTCCTTGTGCTGTTCCCCTACACCAAACTTCCTGCTTTAACAAATCATTTGTGGTCACGGATTCAAGACTGTGGAATTCCGTACCAGTCAATGTCAGAAATGTGACCTCACTGAAGAAATTCAAAATAGTATGCCAGGCCCAATTGATGAGTACTTTTGACTGATTTGTGTGAATGAGTGTGTAATTTTCTTTCGATATTGAAATGATAATTAATGTAAATTTGAGTTTTGCTAATGCAAACTCTAATGTAGGGTAAATCACTTGAAAATGTTTTAACCTTTAAACATGCTAAATTGATAACACAATGTGGTTAAGTGCAAGAGTGCGCTGTGATCCCTAACTTCGCAACTCAAAAGACAAATACATAAATAAATAAATAAATCCTATCTTTCTATCTATCTATCTATCTATCTATCTATCTATTTATAATTACGTGCATTGAGACGCTGGCCGATGTAGTCCCAAGTATCCTATTCTTATTGTTGTTTTATTTATGGGACTTTGACATCGTGGTCATTTAGCTCCGTGTACTTGGGTGTGTGAGAGAAAAATTTTGTGTGATGATCTGTGTTATTTTCATGGCTGCATTAGTGTGTGTGTTTGTCATTTAGGTGACAATTGGGAAGGGGATGGCCGCGGCCATAAGTTAGTAAACCATCCCGTCATTTGCCTGAGAAGTGGGAAATCAGGGAAAACTAATTCCAGGATGACTGAGGTGGGAATCGAACTCATCTTTTCTCAGTTTTACTTTACAAGGCTTAGTGTACTCCTTTCCAACCCTCAGACCAGAATTAAATTTCTTGGCAGAGCCGGGAATCGAACCCTCACCTCCGTGGTAACAGCCAAGAATGCTAGCCGCTACACTACGAGGTGGTAAAAGTCCAAAGGAATGTTGGGATATAATCTTTCTTAATGCCACTGCTGTTATATTTCCAATTCTAGCCCTAATTACTCGAACTCTCATTCACCAGTGCATAGAACAATATTAGCAGATTGACTTCACACCCGCTGTAAGTCCACGAGGATGATGTTGATGTCCTAAGTAACTAAATAAACCAATCATAACATGAATAATCTCCCATTTTCAGCCCCTGAGTAGTCTATAGAAGTGTGTTGAACCATGAAGAAATTCTCTGCAGTCGTGGGATGCTGTGATCTCATCAGTGCAGCGCAGCGTGGGTCGAAAGAGGCGAGTGCCAAAAGTCTTCCAAGTTCTGATGGAAAACTACCAGTCCTTTTTTCTTTCTTTCTGAATTAATCCTTGGCAGAAGTGGTCGCAATTATCCACCAATACTCTCTCAACTTTGTGGCGAGGTTGTATTTTAGGTCAGTTAGTCTCATCATAACTTGGCTGTGGTTTATAGCCTTTTACACTGTCCTGTAAATTAAACTTGAACATTAATTAACGTGGTTTATATCCAGCGCCACTAAAATTATTGATGGTGCCTGTGGTTACAGAGCAGAAATCCAAACTTTGTGGGTTCGAGACCCTCCTATGTAGGAAATTTAAGGAGGGAGGTACACCTTTCGCATGAAAGTTTCTGAGTTAAAAGAAATGTACCTAAGTATATCTCATAAACTAGGCTATATGTTGCAAAGAACTAAAACTTTGCAGAATTATTAAGCACAGTTCACTCATTATTATCCACGAAACACTTTTTATAAAATGTTTGTAGTCCTGCATTATTATACCACCAAACCTTCAGCTGCTTTTTGTACAGTTGGACAGCGTTTACATGATAAGTATCCCACAATTTAAAATATTTACATGAATGTTCTTTTGGGCTGTTGGTAACATTCGCGGCTACAACATACACCAAAGTAATTGGTACAAATATTCAGGATATTTGTTTTTCATATTCCTACTCTAAATGTGTATGCTTGTTTACTTTTGTTGGGTAAAAATATTTTCTTAAATGTGAAGTATGCTTGAAACACAAAATATTTTGGTGTTTGTTCAATTTAGTACAATACTCAATCATGCAAAATTTCATCAATATATCTTGAATAGTATATGAGTTATCATGTAAACGCTGTGTGAAAATAAATATTTCGGGGAACAGGCTTCAAACTTACCTAAGGGTAGAATCTAAAGAGACAGCTTAAGCGACAGCAACTAACATTTAGGGGCATATCTAAGTATTGAAGATATTTTAATTTTGTTTTCAAGAAACGAAGGATAAAAGATTAGTCATTCAAATAATTAATTTAAAAAACTAAAATGTATTGACCCTGAATAGTGTATCTCCCATATACGCAGGTTATCAGACAAGTTCAACTCACGCTCAACTACACGGGGCTCATGACCAAGATTCCCAAGCTCCTAATATGAATTAACAACAACAAGCTATTCTGTCCGGATGAAGGTATTCTTCACAATACTCTATTGATGTGCTATCCACTACAACAGGTGACTCATTGGAGTTGGTCATGACTCTAGTCTTGGAAGGGTACAATTATTGTAAACCAACTTCCCTACTTCTTTCTGTCAACTCAACTAACTTACTGTTCAAGCTCTCGTGTAAATATGGCAAATATCACAGTATCGTCTGCTGCTCTTAGACAGCTTTCATCCATTAATGCTGATCCCCAAACCTTCCCTATTCTAATTCAATTTCCTGCAGACCATCTCTAGGGTGCATGTGAAGAGTCTCTTTGTTCTGAGCCCCCAGAGGCTCACCTCTAGTGCGACGTAGGTTGGCAACAACGGGGCCCAGCTGAGTCCGGCATTGCTTCCACTTACTTGTGCTGGACTCCTCTATGTCATCTTTCCTGTCTACCTCCCTTGGTCAACTCTTGTCCTCTTCCGACCCCGCCAGTGAGGGTATCCGAGGCCTAGGGAGTCTTTTCCTTTCCCGCCTCCATTGGTCCTTCTCTCTTCATTTCTGATCCCTCGTTCTTTGATATTCCCACTCTGTTTTTGTGAATTGGCTCCCCGTGTATCTAAATTACATTTGTGAGTATTTTGAACCTCAGCCACATTTTGTATGTATTTTCAATCTACATTGCATTTTGTAAGCATTTTCGATCTAAACTATTTTTCGTTATGATTTCCATTTCATTGCCATTTTAGCCGTCGCCCAGACCATTAGGGGCCAATAATCTAATTGTTAAACCCCTTAAAACAAGAATTATCATCATCATTATCATCATCTTTGTTCGGAAGATTTCTCCTTCGATTTCCGTCCTTACTCTGGTTATGCAGTTCGTGTAAATTTTCTCAATCAATATTGTCATTGAATACAGAAGACTAATATGTTGCATAGAATCAAACGCTTTCATGTATTCTATGAATGCCATATACAAATTTAAATTGAATTCCTGAGGTTTCTCGATTATCTGGTTGATTGCTTGTAAATGGTCTACCGTGCTGAATTTCATACGGAAGGCTACGTGTTCTGTGGTTGGTTTTCATCCATTAGTTTGGCCAACCTGCTTGTCGACATTTTCATGAACAACTTATACCAGACTGACAGTGAACTTATCGGCCTGTAATTGTTTAAGTCGTCTCTATTTTTCTCCTTATGGATGAGAATTATGGTACTTGTATGCCTCTGTTGGAGAATCTCATTAGTTTCAAGAGTCTTGTTAAAAATCTTAGTAAATAGCTGTAATATCTGCACAATACGTGACCAGGCAGTAAAAGCCTCCGTTTGTCGCTTGTGATTACAGAAACTTTAGAAGCCATTTGCCAGTGTTGTCTTCATAACCTAGAAAATAATTGCTCTTCGTTCGGTCAACAATGAAGGTGGGTGGGAAGTAAGACCCGTCTACTCACACCTGGTAAGCTTGAAAAAGAAATAACTAGGATTAAATGCTCACTTTTTTATACAACCCCTTTCCAACTCACACAACTCGCTTCGCTCTCTGGTCTCAGAATTAGAACGTGGTACACTCACCCTGATTCCCGCCTCAGCCAACCTAGAAGTGGATTTCTGTGGTTTCCCACTTCTACTCCTAACTTGAGGCCATGGGCACCTCCTACCCAACCTTTGTTTCAATTACAAATTAGCACTCACTACCGTACTTCAAACACCACACCTCACAGTTTATCAGACAAATACTGCACACACTCAACTACACGGGGATGATGACCATGACGTCTAAACCCTTAAAATGAAACAAAAACCACAAGATCCGCAAACTTTGAAGCGTTTGTGTCTTCACCTATCTACTGTAGTTTTATTACATTAGTAATACCAAACCAAAGCAAACCCCGAGGCGCTACAACCCGTGAAGGGCCTAGGCCTACCAAGTGACCGCTGCCCAAATTATGGAATGACGCTTGATCAGCGCGTTGGATCCCCTCGGCCATTAATCTTGGTCTCCGTGACCGGGACGCTGCCTCACTGTCAGACAGCTACTCAATTGTCCTTACGAGGTAGAGTACACCCCGTTCCACCCCTCACATCAGTTTCTAAAATCCCTGATGGAGCCTGGAATCAAACTCGGGGCCTCCGGGGCCATTAGTAATACCCTAGTCTAGCATGCTTGGCTGTCATCATGGAGGTCCAAGTTCGATCGCGGCTCCGCCAAGAACTTTAATTCTGATCTGATGGCTGAAACAGGGTACACTCGATCCTCATATCATAACAAATACACACACTACTACAGACACCACAATAACACAGGTTATCATACAAATTCTACACACACGCAAAGCCCCTAAATGAATTAACAACTTAATACCCTAGAAGTGGAGAATTGGAATAGTTAACAACAGACCATCCCCATCTAAGAGTTAAAAATCAGGAGTGGTCAGATTGTGGCTGCATTGGTGTAAATTGGTTAAACATACCTATCCGGTCAGCATGAGATTCGGGCTGGAATTCCGATTGTGGTAATATATAAATTTACATGCATCTTATAAATATGGTGGGTGGGTGGGTGGGTGGGTGTGTATGCAGTTCGAATCTTCAAATCATGATTCAATAGGCCAATTGCCATGGAAAGACAGCTTTTGTGGTCAACGAAGGGAACTACGGTGTTTTTGAGAAGTGAGAACTTAAGGCAGAGAATCAGAAGTAAGGTTGAAAGCGACAGTAAGGAGTGCTGGGCGGACGACTTGCTCAATAATACTTGCTGTAAGTGGCAAGGGCAGGTGAGCTCGTCTTGCCGCTTTAGGAAACTTGTCTTACACACCACATGTATAATGACCCTCGCCCACAACACCTGGGATCACATGGAGACATTTCAAGTTGAAGTGCACGGTCCATTATTAATATTATTAGTAAGCGGCTTCGGTGGCATAGTTGGTAGCATGCTGAACTGCTGTTCCCAAGATCACGGGTTCAAACCCGGCCTAAGTCGTTGGATATTTTAAGAGGGTTAAAATCCTTCAGTGTGCCTTCCTTCGGAGGGGAAATAAATCCGGCGGTCCCATGTCATAGATTTATGGCATGTAAAAGATCCTTCTACTAACTAAACTTGTGTAAAGCTAAACGTCTAGGTTAGATTCCGTTGAAACGCTCTATCAAAGTTCCAATGTTCACCACTAGGTGTCAGTGACATCTGGTAGCGAAAGTTGGAACTATTTGAAATTGAACGGAACTTGTAGCTCACCCTAAGGGTGTCCGCTTGAAGCAGCTACAGCCTCTGGCGAGCCGAACATGTCCTCGGACACTCCCGGCACTAAAAGCCATACGCTAAATAAATAAATAAATAAATAAATAAATAAATAAATAAATACCATGCCCCTCAAATGAATTAACAACAACGTACAATCAATGACAAGCAGCCTCGTGCCTCCCGGGGGCGTGGTGGCGCAGCGGTCTAGCTGTTGGTCTCTCACCAAGGTGGACAGTGTTCGATTCCCCGTAAATGCATGTGAGATTTTTGAAATGAAATGGCATGTCCTGTGGTTCAGATTCCACGTAAAAAGGGGTCCCGTGGCTCATGATCGCATGATTAACGGTCACGTAAAACTTAAATGCTTCCTTCCTTTTTCCTTCCTCGTGCCTCCCACCTTAGCCATCCAACGATTGGCTTTCCCTGGTTTCCCCCTAAAGGAATTTAATGCTCTTAAATATCCGACAACTTCGGCCGGGTTTGAACCCGCAATCATGGGCAAAGCAGTTCAGCATGCTACCGACTTCGCCACCAAAGCCGCTATATAGAAATTAATTCATAGAAAAACCTTAACATTTATTAAAATGGGAATCAACTTTAAAGGGGGGATAACTGTCATTCGAAGTACTCCATAATTCAATCTATTCAACGTCTAATTAACCAATTTGGTGTGGAAGGCTACGTATAAAAACTTTGGTCTAGTTCAAAGTCGCTGTAATCTAAGAACTGTGAGATTAGCGTGTTGTGAATTAATTCGTGACGTCGAGCTCTTCAGTTGGATCAGACCACGCCCTCTACTCAGCACTGACTACTTACCTTGTGTCAGGGTATTTCTCCTCCACTCGACCGCACCCTCTACGTAAATAACCACCCTACATCGGCAGGATCCTTTTATACTATACAACCTTAGATCATAAATACAATAGATGGCTGATGACGTCACATTTGTGAAACCAATATCTCAATCAGCTGACTAAAGGGAACTGCCGGGAACTGCGGATAGTTTGGAGCACTGAAATACTACACGCGACGATAGAATTGGGCTATTCTGTTCTATTCATTACCGTACTAAGCCAGAATGGTGTATTACTGTGCAGCGTATGGATGTAAGGAGACGTTTAGGAAAAGATCGGGCATTTCTTTCCATAGGTAGTCCTAAATTAATTCATTGTAAAATAACCCTAAAATTCTTGACTTCACTACTTGCATTTCTTTACGTTTCCTCTTAACTCCGAGACATGAAAGAAAAATAATTTAATCTGTAAATCTATTACAAATTATTCAAATTTACTCTATCCCTTACTCCACTGAACAGGCCTCTGAAGCAAAATTAGGACCATCACAACATCAAATAGCCTTCCTTTTCAATCATGTTCAGTGTCCAATTGCGGGTTATGCTACTGATGTGACGATGTAGTCTTCGATAATAAATACGCTGAGGTAATATTTGTCATCTTATTAAACGTATGGACAGTGCGTTTGGTTGAGGACATTTTCAGATCCTTCTAGGATACATTGCAGCCCTAAATTAGTCAATTCGTAGGATTTCAAAGTTCTGGATTATTACTGCGAAGGTTTCTATGATTCGTGGAAAATGGAATTTAAAAGGAAACAGTTCATTGCTTGTAATGATTTCCGTTGTAGCAAATGTAATGCATAGTTGTTAAAAAGCAACGCTTACTAAATCAATCGACTTCCTTATTTCCATTTGCCTATGTTTTGGTTACCTTCATAAAATACTGAAATGGAAAGTAACGCTGAATAAGAGCTAATCGTACGATAAAATTTTGTAAAGTAATGCACCGGTACTGAAATTAGCCAAAATACATTTTCTAATGATGACAAATAAATTAGGAAATGTTGTAGTAATAGATTGAACTTGTTTGGAGCTCTCGGGCGTACAATTAAAAATGACCAGCTACACAAACACAATTCTCTTCAAAAATCAGTAGGCCTAATTCAGAATTGGATTTGTTATTAATTATTTACAAGAGGGGATCCTGGATGTATGAGTATTACGGAACACGGCAGCCACTATTTACACAAACAAAATTCTCTTCAAAAATCAGTAGGCCTAATTCAGAGTTGGATTTGTTATTACTGATTTACAAGAGGGGATCCTGGATGTATGAATATTATAGAACACGGCAGCCAATTCTTACACAAACACAATTCTGTTCAAAAATCAGTAGGCCTAGTTCAGAGTTGGATTTGTTATTAAGTATTTATAAGTGGGGATCCTGGATGTATGAATATTACGGAACACGACAGCCACTTTTTACACTAACACAATTCTGTTCAAAAATCAGCAGGCCTAATTCAGAATTGGATTTGTTATTAATTATTTACAAGAGGGGATTCTGGATGTATGAGTATTACGGAACACGACAGCCACTTTTAACACCAAATATGTTACATTCTTAACCTTTGCTACCTTCCGGTACGTAAAGAAACATGCGATGATTTTCCCAATGTCATATAAATTACGAAAATGTGTGTTTAAACCCTCATTAAAAATCATTTCCCCACCAACTCCTATCAACTTCCATTACGAGTTCCCCTGTTTTCCCTTTAGTCAGCTGATCCAGATGTTGGTTTCACGTCACAGTACAGGCGCAGTGTGGCAATGCGCACTCTATTGTATTTATGCTCGAAGTATACAACCAATGACCCCGCTCCGTAGCCGTGCTCGTGAAATTGTGCACCACGTGCACGTGGGCAGCTGTAGAAAGTCCGGAGATCGCAGGTTCGAATCCTGGCACTGACAGTGGCTATCCTGAGTGTGGTATTTCCCCGGGTTTTTCCACACTCCTTCTTGACAAATACCTTATTTTAAGTCCCGGGACTGGCTGCGTGGCTTAGCGGTAACGTTCTCGCTTTCTGGGTCCAAGGTTGCAGGTTCGTATCCTGACACAGTCTGCTGGCATTTGAGGGAGCCGTGTCAGTAGATTTACTGGCACGTTAGAGATCCCTTTCGGGGCAAAATGCCGGTACCTCAGCGTCTCTAAAAGCCACAGTAGTAACGACCCTGCCAGGGATTTGTTTTCCGCCAGACGTGGAGCGGGGCTGTTGTGTATACATTACGTGAGTTCGCCGGGTTTTGGCTGCAGCGGGTGGTTGCGGGACAAGAGGGGGAACGCATGTACAGTCATACAATGAGAACACACCGCACAGCGCACGACCCAGCATGAACCATGCACACAAACGACATGCGATGAGGTTTCGCTGGCGACGACTGCACGTCTATCACAGGTGTGTGGCTGGGTGGAGCGCATTAGTTCCGATTTTCGCCACCTGGAACAATTATCATGTCTCGTGGCACCTACCTCATCCCTGTCCCTAAAAGAGTTTACACTCACTACTACACAAAAATACAGGTATTCAAACAAGTCCAACACACACTCAACTACTACGGGATGATGGCCATGCCCCGCAATTGAATCAACAACAACGTACAATCAATGACAAGCAGCCTCATGCCTCCCACCTCAGTCATCCAAAGATTGGCTTTCCCTGGTTTTTCCCTAAATGAAACATCCATTAAATACACATATCTGAATGTACAATGGCTCCAATGCAGTAACGGCTAGACAGATATTGGGACAGACTGTGTCGGAATATCCTTGTATAATGCAAGCATAGTTTCAATAGTTGATTCAGCAGTTTTCAGGTGCAATTGTATCGCTTGGTTTAACACGGACCAAACAAAATAAACTGTTTACTAACGGCAATGGTAACCCAGAGTCAATACACAGCACTGTTTGATCAGTGTCAGCACTGGTTAATGTCAGCGTGGTGGAAGGGGGGCGTGGCTGGTAGAGCGTTCGGTACTGCGTGAACACCAACATTATAACAATTGCAAGCAATTCATGAAGCCATCTAAGATCATGACTTTGGACTGGATCACCTAAAGGTATATTGGCATGGTAATTATCGAGACACATTCTGGACAACTATTCATTATGCAGTAGGGCTATTACCTCTTTTATTCAGATAAAAGTACTTATTTATTTATTTATTTATTTATTTATTTATTTATTTATTTATTTATTCTTCTTCATTCTTTGATTTTGGCTTACTTTGAACCACGGTTAGTCCTTTTTTCTTTTCCCAGAACTTCTTCATCTTTTAGCTGTGGTTCCTCTTCCTCTCTTCCGATCAGATGTTCATGGCTTTTCTACTTTGCATTTCCTGAAAGCCCTTGAATTTATCAATCGTAGCTCGAAACACGTCTCTATTCCAGATCTCTTTTAGACTTGTCCCAACTTTCTCCATGTCCTTTCTTGTTTCATCCACCCACTTTGCAGTCGCTTTTATCTTGGTGATGTAGTTGAAGATTTTTTCGTTATTCAACTCTCGCTCATTCTTGTGAGGTGTCCACAAAATTGTATTCTTCTCTTCCGTATGGCATCTGTGATTTTCTCTGCCTGTCTGTATAAATCTTCGTTTCTTCTCTTCCGCCATATACCATCGTTTCTTTTTTCGGGTCCTGAGATATTTCTCAAGATTTTTCTTTCTTCCTTCTCTATATCCTCCAATTCCCCTTTCTTGTTCAGTATCAGATATTCTGAACTATAGAGTCCTTCTGGCTTGAAAACTACCCTAAGGTATAATGTCTTATTTTTTGCTCTGTTAGATATTGCTCTCTTGTTGTTTCTATTCGGCATTAATTTATATGGTAGCTCCATCTTTCTGATCCTCCCTTATTTGCTTCTTTTTCCAGTCCATTAGGCTGGATCCATTCACCAAGAAATTTAAACTTGATCTCTTGATCTTCCCATGCTTTATTTCCAGATACATTTCATTATCATGTTTGTATTCCATGTACTTTGTAGTTTCATACGAGATCCTGAGTCCTGTTTTGTCTGCGATTTCGTGTTATTTAGCATGCATTATTTGAGCTTCGTCCTTATCGTCATCAGCAAACGCTAAGCAATCCATTTATTTATTTGTTTGCTAATTTTATTTATTTATTATTTACTTATTTATTTATTTATTTATAGAATAATTATTATTATTTTATAACAATAGTTTAATGGTTATTTGACGGAAGCTTAAATGTAAGCAGATTGCGGGTAAACATGGTATCATTGTGTGAAATAAACTAAATATTGGCAGCGTTTTGCAGAGTCTGGAAATAAAACAACTCATATGGCGGTGCTTCACTCGCCACTTTATATGCCAACATTTGCTCCCTTGGCAGGCTGATGAGACTCTCGGGATGCAAGCCAGCCCACAATCTTCCTAATATAGGGCACAACACTCGCTGAGTTGGTCGAGACCAGGGATCGATAGTCACACGCTTGAACTCACGCGGAATAATAGACCGTGCCCCGAGGAATTTTTAAGTGTGAAGCAATTCTCAAGAGGCTACTTAGCGCCGCACTTTATTCAAATCGCTTGTTATAATTCTGTAACGCGCTGAAACGAAGTTACTGGCGTGGGCTGCTTAATCTTACAGCGAGTAGGAAAGTTGTGAGAGGTTCAACAATACAACACATTGCGTTCTGATTTGGTTCTGATTCTCTCAGAGTGGAAGCAATAAGAAACAAAAATGGGTCTCTAACGGTTTTAATTAAAGCTAATCATAGCCAGTGAGAGTCAGAATTCACAATCGCGGATTGGTGAGGGAGAATACAAAGAATTAGATACAAACTACTATTATGGCTATCACCATCACATTCACTCGCAAATTTTCCGTCCGTGGTAATTTCAAAACACGCGATATTTCACATCGGATTATGAAACCTGTCTCTTTCTTTCCTGACTGGCTGCGTGGCGCAGCGGAAACGTTCTCGCCTGCTGTCCCCAAGGTCGTAGGATCGAATCCTACCGCAGTCAGTTGGGATTTAAGGGTACACAAATGCGAGGGAGCCGTGTCAATAGATTTACTGGCACGATAAAGATCCCCTTCGGGCCAAAATTCCAGCACCCCGACTGGTGTCTCAAAAAGACCACAGTATTTAAATGGGACCTAAAACCAATAACATTTTTACCATATCTCTCTCTCTTTTCGACATATGACTTCTGTGTTTCACCCTTAAAAGAAAAGTCATAACTACCATCTCTCTAGCTCTATTCTCTCTCTTTTAATTCCAATGTAAAGTTTTGATGATGCCATTCTTTAAGTGTTGCCTATACAAACTGTCAGTAGTAACTTTACAGTCGGTCAACACAAATTTGCCCAAACACTCAACGGGGTAAAATGTATATAATATATGAATAATAAGTAAATTACACTCCTGGAAATATTACATGTATTAGTTATAATAATAATAAGAGCCTAGTGGGTTAGGCGGCAGCACGCCGGCCTCTCACCGCTGGGTACGTGGTTCAAATCCCGGTCACTCCATGTGAGATTTGTGCTGGACAAAGCGGAGACAGACAGGTTTTTCTCCGGGTACTCCGGTTTTCCCTGTCACAAATTTCATTCCAGCAACACGCTCCACTGTCATTTCATTTCATCTGTCATTCATTTAATCATTGCCCCAGGGGAGTGCAACGGGCTTCGGCAGCCGGCACAGTTCATATCCTTGCCGCTAGATGGGGGCCTCATTCATTCCATTTCCTGACCCGGTCGGTCGACTGGAAGCAGGCTGTGGATTTTCATTTCAGTTATAATAATAATAATAATAATAATAATAATGCCGTATGGCCTCGGGTGCCAGATGCAAGCTTTGTTATTTGGCGCCCAATGGACAGCTTGTATTAGTAATGATCACTATTATAATGGGACGTATTTTAGGATTACGCGTTTCTACCTTCAAGCAGTCATCGTCAGGTTTTGATCATTGAATTAGGGTTTACATTTACTGTATATACTATGATATGTAACTACACAAATTTGTAGTGCATACAATTGGTGTTTAAATTTTGATTCGTAGTTTGAATCTCGTTATATGAGGTTAGTTTGTTTTATTTATACGGGTTCGTGAATTACGTATGCATATTATGCACGTGCATATAAATTAGAACAACATAACATACTGAATAAAATTAGAGCATGCACTTGAATTCTATTATGTAATATGGTTACTTATCTGAGCGGAGCCGTTGGTCGTAACCGTTGTTACCTTCTTGCCTGCGTACTCCCCAACATACAAAGCTTAGTTGGGCACCTAAGATTAAATTTTCAGATGGTTAATTGTTTTACTACGATAGAGTTCTTTTTTTTTTTTTTTTTTTTTGTAAGGGAGGGGAAATATTTTTGCCGTGTAAAGAGAAGAAACAACTTTGAATATCAGAGTTGTTGCTTCATTTGAGGAGCTTGGACATCGTGGACTTTTAGCCCCATGTACTTTGTGAATTTTTTCTGATAACCTATGTTATTATGATGATTGTATTAGTGTGTGTATTTGTAGCTTAGGTAAGGGAAGGGGCCATGGCTTTAAGTTGGGAACCATCCCGGTATTCACCCGGAGTAGAAGTGGGAAACAACGGAAAACCACTTCCAGGATGGCTGAGGTGGGAATTGAACCCACCTCTTCTCGGATTTAGCCTCATGATGCTGAGTGGACCCCGTTCGAGCACTTAGACCAGAATTAAATCTATTGGCAGAGCCGGGAATTGAACGCTATTCGCTACACCAGGCGGTGGACTACAATATAAGAGGATGGTTTGTTGAATCTTTGTCTATTTCATAAATTGAAAACTAATCGATGAAGCATGCAAGTTTCTATGAAAAGCATCCTATATCTTATGTTCATTCTTCCCTTTACAGCTCGCGGCGTAGCCGTGCTTTTTAAAACGTGCACGGGCAGCCGTAGCAAGTCGAGGTTGGAGGTTCGAATCCCGGTGCTGACAGTGGCTATCCTGAGTGTGGTCTTTGCCCGGATTATTCCACACTCACTTCAGGAAAATTGCCACGATACTACCTTATTTCAAGTCCCGAAGCACCTGGCCCGTTCCTGTCTCTAATAGAGCAACGCACATTACTTGTCACCACATAAATACAGGTTATCAGGCACATTCAACACACACCCAAATACATGGGACTGATGGCCAAGATGTTCCAAGCCCCTAAATTTAATTAACAACAATCTCTTTACGGGGGGGGGGGGGGAAACATCGATAGATAATAATGTGTAAAATCCAGTTGACTACATACCGTACAATGCATCCCACGTAGAATCGCCCGTTGATCTTGGGAAACAAGCAGAGGTCAGGACGCTGATTCACAAGGGACTACAGGACTGCTGGAAGCTGGACAATCTAGGACGAGGCAACTCTTGATTAATTGCTCTCAGGGGATTACAAGTAACACATCTCGCTCCTATGTTGACACTTCTGACAAGTTCCTACTGGGTATGAACCTCTATCTCTTCTTGTTTTTGTTTCATTTAGAGAGTTGGGCATTGTGGTCAACAGCCCGGCGTACCTGGGTAACGGTGGAATTGCTCCAAAAGCCAGTATAATTGTGGTGTCTGTAGAAGATCGTGTATTTGTAGTTCAGACTAGTATTGGAAATAGTTGGTCATGGCCTTAGGAATTGAATCGGCCGGAGATATAAAATATTGAGTCAGTCTTCACTACATTTCATGGGGCAGATAAAACTTCATTGACAGAACAGAACTTAACAAACATGCTATATTAGTCATCTATGTTGTGAAGCAACTATTCAGGTTACATTTGTGTTAGCGAAATATCAATTTTAATTTAATATACCTATTTTCAAAATCAATTTTGGAAACGTGACTTAATGCCTTTCAGCTCCGTGGTCATTTTAGTGCGACATAAAGCTATCCAGAATGAATATTTCACATGATATTATATTTTAAAATGGATTTGTAACATAAAAATAACCTAAACTCTGTACAAATGTAATTTACATTAGCTCTGGAACACGCGGGAATATTGCGGCCAACATTAAGTACCCTACGGAATGTTGTTGTTTGAGTCTTCAGTCTTTTGACTGGTTTGATGCAGCTCTCCATGCCTCCCTGTCCTGAGCTAATCGTTTCATCTCTACATAGCTCCGACACCCTACATCGGAGGCAATCTGTTTAACATATTCTAACCTTGGTCTACCCCTACAGTTTTTGTCCTCGACCCTTCCTTCCATAACTAAGCTTGCTATTCCTGGGTGTCTTAGTATGTGTCCTACCAACCTATCTCTTCTCTTCATTAGCAGTCGCCAGAAACATCTCTCCTCTCCCACTCGTCTTAATACCTCTTTGTTTGTAACCCTATCTACCCATCTGATCTTCATCATTCTCCTGTAACACCACATTTCAAATGCTTCAATTCTCCTCTTTTCTGCTGCACCAATAGTCCAAGTTTCACTTCCATAAAGCGCCACGCTCCAGACAAAGACTTTCAAAAATGACTTCCTAATACCTAAATCTATATTCGATGTCAGCAGATTCCTTTTTTGTAGAAATGCTTTCTTTGCCTGAGCCAACCTACTTTTAATATCCTCTTTGCTTCGTCCATCACTGGTTGTTCTGCTTCCTAAGTAACAGAAGTCTCCTACTTCCTTCAGCTTTTCACCTGCCAATTTGATCTCCATAGAGGTTTCTGATTTATTTCGGCTGCATTCCAGTATTTTTGTTTTACATTTATTTATTTTCATCATGAATTCTTTCCGTAAGACGGAGTCCATACCATTCAAAAACTCATTCAAATCCTCAGGCTTGTCGGCCAAGATGACGATGTCATCAGCAAATCTCAGAGTTGAAATTATTTCTCCTTGAATCTTCACTCCCACTTTAAATTTTTCTCTAATTTCCTTCATTGCTTGTTCAATGTAAAGATTGAAAAGTATGGGTGATAAGTTGCAGCCTTGCCTTACACCTTTCTGAATACCAGCTTCTCTCTCCTGTCCTTCAACTCGAATGACTGCTGTCTGGTTTCTGTACAGATTGTATATCACCCTCCTATCCCTGTACTTTATTCCAATTGATTTCAAAATGTCAAACAATTTAGTCCAATCAACGTTATCAAAAGCCTTTTCTAAGTCTACAAAAGCCATGAACGTTCTCTTATATTTCCTTATTCTACCTTCAAAAATCAGCCTAAGACTTAGTACAGCTTCCCTTGTTCCTACATTTCTCCTGAAACCAAACTGGTCTTCACCCAACTCCGTTTCTATCTGGCTTTCAATCCTCTTGTAAATTATTCTAGACAGGATCTTTGAAGCATGAGTAATCAAGCTGATTGTACGGTAATCTTCACATCTGTCAGCTCCCACTTTCTTTGGTATAGGGATGATTACATTCTTCTTGAAATCAGGGGGTACCACACCTGTCTCATAAATCCTACACACCAAGTGAAATAACCTGATCAGACCTTCATCTCCTATGCAGCGTAGCAACTCAATAGGTATATCATCTATGCCTGGTGCTTTGTTCCTGCTTAAGTCTTCCAAAGCTCTATCAAATTCTGATCTCAATATTAAATCTCCTTTCGCATCCTCATCAATTTCCTCCTCCCTTTCCATTACATGATTCTCAATCTCCTTTCCTTTATACAAACTCTCTATGTAAGCTTTCCATCTCTCAACCTTTTCTTCCCTATCTGTTAGAGGCTTTCCATTTGTGTCCTTAATATTACAGCACTTAGTCTTCTTTTCCCCAAAAGTATTCTTAATCCTTCGATAAGCTGTGTCTACTTTTCCTAATTTCAGACAATTTTCTATACCTGCACATTTCTCTTTCAACCATTCTTCTTTTGCTTCCTTGCACTTCTTGTTAACCTCATTTCTCAGACGTCTGTATTCTGCTTTCCCCTTTTCATCTCTTACATTCTTGTGTTTCCGCCTTTCATCCATCAATTCTAGTATATCCTGAGTGATCCACGGTTTTCTACCTATTCTTTCTTTCCTACCAATGTTTTCTTCTGCGGATTTTGTTATTTCATTCTTCAAAAGTGCCCATTCGTCTGCAATTGAAGTTTGTTTAGGGTTTTTCATTAGTCCTTCCTTTATACTCTTCTTGAATCTTTCGTTTACATCCTTCTCTTTCAGTCTGTCCATTGCCCACCTTTTTGGCTTTTGACTTTTCTTCAGTTTCTTCAACTTTAATCTGCATTTCATTACAACCAGATTGTGATCAGAGTTTATGTCAGCACCAGGATATGTTTTACAATCCAAAATCTGGTTTCGAAACCTCTGCTTGACCATAATGAAGTCGATTTGGTATCGCCCTGAATACGGCGCTAAAATGCAGCAAGTCGTTGACTTAATGCTTTTCTCCTCTGATCGCACTACATGTAGCAGTGGTTTCTGGCTTGAACGGACGGATGACTTAATTCTTTCCTATGCCGTTCCAAGGCCCTTGGGTCAATACTTCAGAATAATAATAAATGACGATTTATGACTTAATGCATTTCAGCTCCGACCAATTCAATTATTCTAGCATTTCCTGATGTAAGAGTGGGAAGCTACAATAAAAACGCTTCTAGGATGCCAGAGGTGGCAATCGAACCCACCCCAAAAGCACGGGTTTGATTGCCGACTCTTCCAAGAAATGCAATTCTGGTTTGAAGGCTGGAACGAGGTACACTTAGCCTATTTCCAATTTATCCAACACTAGTTACAAAATCATTGGAGGGGTCTTTTAAATCTAAAGAGCAGCGACTCAGTCAGCCTGTAACCATCTGAAGTTTTTTTATTTATTTTTTATTACAGCATTATGTCTTTCGGTGGTGTGCGTTAGAACTTGTCTAGCTGATTTTATCTTTTCCCAAAATCACTTCATCTGGGCACTGAAAATTTCCCCCCGTTCTTCCGACCATGATTTATTAGTCCTGGTATTCATTTTATATTCAGAAAAATGATGGCTGTTGATTCCGCGGTGGCCGAGTGCGCTAACGCGCTACCTCGTGCCTCGCTGGCATCGAGAAAGTGTGGGTTCGAGCCCGTTTTCATGGTTTCCCATTTTCACCGCTAGGCAAATGCCGGGACGGTTCCTTTCAATAGGTCCACGGCAGATTCCCTTCCAATAGCCCTTCCCTGACCCGTCCTGAAATGAAAAGTACATAGTCATTGGCTGCATTAATAAAATTATATTAATTCAGTTTTGAACTGGAGTTTATCTTGTACTAGCAAACCCGCCCCGGCTTCACCCGGTGTCTTTAATGGTTTACCCAGCGTAAGCTTTAAAAAAGCCACGGACGGTAGGTCCCAGACGCAATTCAGAAAAGCCGAGGTGAACAGCGAAAACTCCAAACACATATACTTCACTCTTCTCTGTCATCTTAACTCGACACGGCTCGACAGATTTTGGTTTAATGCTGGCCGAAGCTGGGTCGATAGGCTCGCTCGCTAGCTCGTAAACTCGCTCTGAAGCTACTCATTCCGATTTCCACTGAATGGAGATTGTTGGAAGAAATAAAAACGTAAAAACACTTATAGTGGGCGATATATTAAAGATAGAGGTATTCTGTCCCAGATTGTTTGTAGAACTTTTCATGCTGAACAATTCTTATACTCATAGTATATAGATATTTTTACGGTTTACCCAGCGTAAGTTTAAAGGCGCACGGACGGCAGGTTTTTCTTCGACTTCAAATTCACTGAAATCGTTACTGCTCGGCTTCCTTTGGCCATAAACGAATGTTTTCCTACAGAAACTTTCCTCGAGAAATCCTTTACAGAATTGTGAAAACGGAATAAAAATCCATCCAGTGGTTCTCGAGATTACCCGTTACATCCAAGAAACGGGGACTTAGTTTATACGGTTCTATGTAAAGATGATTTTCTCTGTGGTGCGAATTTTTGAAGGTCTTTCTCTATATCACAAAGCCAGTTATTTTTGACGTTCATTGAAAGGGCAAGGTTGAAATTTTTTTTCGTCAGTCTGTCATTGTTCATTCTGAGAATGTGACCGTAGAACTATATTCGCCTTTTCTTGAAGCTGTCAGTGATCTTTCAGAATGCTGATTAAGCGCCCGCGACTTCCGTTTAATCTAGATTCCTTCTGAGCAGTCTCGACCAAGAATCTTATTGAATATGTACCTCTCTTGTTTCACTGTATCTTCAATAAGAGATCCGCCTCCAACAATTAAGGTTGCCGAGAAGTACAGTGCTTGAGGTTTTGATTCTATATGCCTTCTGCAATTTTGAAATCCTCTGGGTGATTGCCTCGAGATTGAATCCTGGGGGCTGAATTTCTTCTCCTAAGTACTTGAATTTATTCACTTGATGAATTTTACCGAATTTAATCTTTAGAAGTTTTATATTTAGACTAGCAGAAGTACCCGCTCTTCGAACGGTCTTCGGTATTAATAACCAGACGATATCAATTGAGCTACTGTTTCAATGGTTAGGGGCTTGTCATTCCTTCATAAGTTTATCAGTTTATTCGTTTTCTGGGTATATCGCAGACACTGTTAATTTAAGGGCCATAAAATGTGGTTTTTGGAGCCCCTTTATAGACTCCCTAGTTTTGTGTCACACATTGAGAAGCGCAACATATGCTTTAGTCGTCCTTCTAGGATAATTTTTATATTTCGCCTATTTTAGCATGTATTTTGAGAAGTTTTTCCCTATATCCACCCTTCTACTGTATGAAAAGTACGGTGAGGAGTTTTATAAAAGATTGGTGTATTGACTCATGTTTACCATACCTAATTTTACGATGCACCACGCATCCGAACACGATTTATAGGCGTACATAAAGATACACAGAAAGACAGACAGACAATTCTATTGTCGACAACATATCACCCAGATATCCAAATATGGGTATATCTACCATACAGTATGAAACAAAATCATCCTTACGATGAACCCGTATGTCGACAAAAAGAAAGATTAGTTAAAATTTGCTCTCAAACTAAATTCACCTAACGTGTACTTCTTGACGTGAAATAGAATTGAAAGCCTTGTAGACGAAACGCAATACACCTCAAATAAAAAATGACCCTCTACGTTGTGTTAGGTCCCCATACACAGGAAGATCTCTTTCATAAATTCTATAGGCTTGTGGTGCATGAAAATTCAGGTTCTTTAGTCTCAAATGGCCCAAATTCCTAAAAGCCGCAAAAATGCTGATTCAATTCAGGAATTTTTGAAAATGTTGCTGTTTGGAGATATAAAGGAAGATTGTAGTTTTATGTGACCATTAATCGCGAGATCATAAGCCACGGGACCTCCATTTTACGTGGAATCTGAACCACAGGGCATGGCATTTCACTTTGAAAATGTTTGGAGATATAATAGACCTTCTGTACTATATGTCGCACGTGAAATTTGCATGAAAAAAATCTAGGTTACCCCTTGACCCCCTTAATTGCATAGATGAATTATACAGTCTACGTTGGTTCCGTGATAACCGTATAGCCATTTGCAAACTTTCACAGAAATGTAATAAATGGAGTGACATTACTTCTTACAGAAATAGATGGAAAGTTGGATGCCACCCCTTGAGATAATGTTGTCATGGTTACCGATTTCCATTCCTTCATTAGTTTGTTAAATTAAATTAAATTAGTTTTCTGGGAATATTTCGGATACTTTTGGTTTTAGGGCCTTATAATGTAGTTTTCGAGGCCCCTTTAGGTCCCCCAAGTTTTGTTTCTGGCACCGAGGGGCTTTGTCTCCTCGTTGTAAGCCATAATATAATAATAATAATAATATAATATAGGGATAGGAATATAATAGACCTGCCGTACCACACCCGGAGGTGTAAATCGCGTGAAAAAATTCTAGTGTACCCCTTGACCCCCTTAAGCGCATTATACGTATTGATGAATTTTACAGCTTAATTTGGTTCCGTGATAACTTTCTAGCCGTTTGCAAACTTTCACACCAATGTAATTAATGGAATTGCATTGCGTCTTACAGCAATAGATGGACCTCTGAGAATCTGTTGCCATGGATACCGGCTTGTATTCGTTGATAAGTTTATGAAATGAAATTAGTTTTCTGGGAATATCTCAAAAACTGTTGGTTTTAGGGCCTTAAAATGTGGATTTCGGGGCCCTCCCGAGTTTTGTCTCGCACATCGAGGGGCTGAAAAAGATCTTTGTCTCGTCCTTCTACTCATATTTCAGCATGCATTTTAAGGGGGTAGGCCCCCTTTTATGAGAGGTACGGAGAAGGGTTACATCAATGATTAGTGTCGTGCCTCTGATGGATAACTGAACAAAGTTGTCCACAGACAATCAAACAAACTGACAGACAGTCTAAAACATTATTTTCGCGCGCATCTATCATAAAACAGTCTGAAACGTGTAAATAACTCAAATTTCCGTAGAAATTCAGAAAAAAACAGACAAATTTTATTTTTTATATATGTAGAGATATACTGCACCACTCGGTGTTGACCGTGTTTTATTGCACAAATTTAGGTTTTACTCGCTAACCGACAGTAGTGGCTACGCTGGCTAAAGCTCAGCATTAGGTCATGGGGCCAAGCTCTCTGCTGACTCGGTAGACGCGTGGGTTCGAGCCCCACCGTCGGCCGTCCTTGAAATGGTTTTCCGTGGTTTCCCATTTCAACACCAGGCAAATGCTGGGACGGTACCTTCTGACAGGCCACGGCCGCTTCCTTCCACATCCTTGCCCAGTTTCATTCACCATCATTCATTTCATCTCTCATTAACTCCTCTCATGAGGTTGGCATCAGGAAGGGCATCCGGCCGTAAAATCATCGCCACAAAGACTTCCATCGCATCTCATCCCCGACCCCGTTGGAAAACGGGAATAATAAGGGGTAGACATACAACTCGCTAACCGTCGGAGATACACGAAAAGTGATAAGGACCTTTTGGATAGAAAATTAAATGCTCAAGGTCGTGTATACCATCAAAAGTTTGCTATGTCTTAGCGTTCTCTCTTTATTTTAAATGGAAATATGAAATTTTGAAACCAAAGGGTGTAGTGACGTCACAAAAGTAGGTTTTACTCGCTAACCGTTGGAGATACACGAAAAGTGATAAGGACCTTTCGGATAGAAAATTAAATTTCAAAGCTCATGTGTGCCATCTAAAGTTTGCTATTTCCTTCCGTTCTCTTTTTATTTGATATGGAAATATGAAATTTTGAAACCAAAGGGTGTAGTGACGTCCCAAAAATGGTCGCCATTTCTTAATAGTGCAAAATATCGAAATTAAAAGTATCCTGTATGTAAACCTGGTATTTCAGATACATCCATGCAAAATTTCATTTAAATCGGACCAGTGGTTCTTGCGTTATTAGGTAACACACAGACAGACAGACAGACAGACAGAAAGGTAGACACACACCATCTCATTTTTAGCCTATTTTCAATTTTGAAAAAATAGGCTTATGAGATCACCTTTTGTCCGTGTGTGTGTGCGTGTGTGTGTGTGTGTGATTCGTGTGTGTGTCCCCCCCCCCCTAATAAAATCTAAACGGCTGGAGCGATTTCAATGAAATTCGGAAATTTCATAGCACTATTCCCGGCGACCTCGACCGTGCCCTTCAAATTTTGTTACGACTCATCAATCCAACATGGCGGCTGTGCGAAATATTTCACCAGCATTCAATATCTCCGAAACTATTACCGATATTACCCTGAAATTTTCTATGGTGATAGAGGGAACTACTATAAGTTCACTTATGTGACTTTTGAAAACCTGGTAACTACAAAACCAACATTGCGGCCAAGCGAATTTGCGACTTTAAAATACACGTTTCTCGCGATTTGACCAACCAAACTTAATGAAACTTGGTACGGTATATTTTTATATACATTGTAATGCACCGACATCAAACTTCGTTCAATTGTTTACATAATCACAAGATGGCGGATGTGCGAAATATTTCACCGGTATTCTATATCTCTGAAACTATTAGCGGTAAAACCCTGAAATTTTGTACGGAGATAAAGGGCACTACTGGAAGTCCATCTATAAGACTTTCAAAAACCGGTTAACTACAAAACGAACATGGCGGCCAAGCGAATTTGAAAATTTTAAATAGACCTTTCTCGCGATTTAATGTTCCAAGCGCACTGAAACCTGGCACAGGAAATATTTATACACATTGTAATCCACTGGTATCTAATTTAGTTCAATTGTTTACTTAACCTAAAGATGGCGGCAGTGCGAATTTTAATATTAAGATTTTATTCATTGTGATGTAGTCATGCGATCGAAGTGAAAGTTTGAATAATGAACCTACGCAATAATTTTCCTTTAATGGTAGATGACTCTATGGCCTATACATTTAACAATCCAACATGGCGACCAACCGAAATATTTAGACGATACTGAATATCTACGAATCTATTTTAGCAATCAAACTGCATTTTTTAATGTTCATAGGGGCTATGAACTTAAGTTCACCTATAGGACTTTAAATAACCTGGTGATCACAAATCCAACATGGCGGTGACGCGAATTATAAATATTCACATGGACGTTTCTCGCAATTTAACCATCCGCGTGCAGTGAAACTTGGTACAGTAAATCCTTATACGAATGTTAATCCACTGGCATCTAATTTATTTCAATTGTTTCCATAACCTCAAGTTGGCAGCTGTGAAAAATTTTTAAATCTCCTTGTTTTTTCTTGTGTCCTAACTATGCGATTGAATTTTGAATACTACACGTTCACAATAATCTGCATGAAACAGTACATAACTCTAGGACCTATATATATAAAATCCAACATGGCGACCATCCGAAATATTTAGTCTGTTCTCAATATCTACGAATCTATTACAGCAATCAAACTGAAATTGTGTATGTTGATAGTGGCAATTAACATAAGTAGGATATATGAAAATAGGCTGTATAGTTCTTCACGGAACTACTTGTTATATATTTGGGAATTTCGCCAAGTTCACGGTGTCGTTATTGTGATGATCAATGGGATGACGTTCAGCACACATTCTTTGCATGCTTCAGGTGGAGAAACCTTCGAAGGCTTCTGGAGACAAAAGTTGGAGTCATTACACCAGACAATGCGGTGGATAAAATGCTCAGCAGCAGAGAAAGTTGGGCACAGATTTCTGTCTACATCTCTGAGCTGCTGAAAACAAAACAAAAAGAAGAGGAACCGAGAATATTGGTTGCTGAAGACAGTGAAGATGCTGATGAGTAATTTAATTATCATCACGTTAAATGAAATTGACTGAGGCCTCTGGTCGTAATAGTGGCTCCACCCTGAAGTAAGGCTGAACAGGCAGTTCCGGGGTGGCCTTAAGCCAAGTATAGGGTTTGTGGGTTTTTAGTAGGTAAGAATCCTGTACAGTTGTAAATCCGGAAGCTTGCAATCTGTCTTTTGAAGATTTCGCCACGGTTTCCCTCGAAAAACTAAATAATAATAATAATAATAATAATAATAATAATAATAATAATAATAATAATAATTTATACAGTACATTGCTGGTAGTCAACATTACAACGTAACTATACGGGCTTCAGGGAACCAAAGTACAGTATAGTTACTGAAACAGAAACTTCTAAGCTGGAATGTCGCAGTATGGAGTAAAAGTAAAACAGTAGCTTCTCATCCAGATGGTCCGGGTACGATTTTCACCTCTGCCATGGAGGTTTGGTACAGGATACGCGAGTCTCATGAAGACGACAGCTTGGTTAAAATCCCTTTTTCAGCCATCCTAAATGTTGTTATCCCTGGTTTCCTACATCTTCAGAAGAATTCTGGGATAGTACTGAACACATTGCAGGCCACGGCCCACTCCTTAAACCACCCTTTACGTAGTGGCAGGAAGGACATCCAATCCATAGCCAACAAACAGGGAAAATATCCAGTGACACTCGATTTGCTCACGTGGAGGCTGATACGGAAGTTAGTATTATTATTATTGTTATTATTATTATTATTATTATTATTATTATTAACACTCGATCAATTCCTATGTTTGGTTATATGTATGGGATCAATTAAACATTATTTACGTTTGCAAAAGTTCAGTTGTTAATGTTGTTTGATTTAGGACGGAATTTTTCTGATAACTTGTATTATTGTGCTGACTCTATTAGTGTGTTTATTTATAATTCAGATGAATATTAGGAAGGAGGTGGCCGTGGCTTTTCATTAGGAACTATCCCAGCATTTTCCGGGAGTAGAAGTGAGGGAAAGCACGGAAAACCACTTCCAAGAGAGCTGAGATGGGAGTCGAACCCTCCTCTTCTCAGTTTTGCCTCACGAGGCTGATTGTACCCCGATCCAGCCCGCAGACCAGAATTAAAATTTCTTGGCAAAGCCGGGGCGACAGCTAAGCATGCTAGCCGCTACACCATGAGGAGGTCCGCAAAAGTTAAATGTTCGTTCCTGTACCGAATAGCGAATGTCAAATTTAGAACGTAATAAGAAGGCCATACGCAATAAGATCAGAATGTTCTCGCCATGCTGCATCATACTCACAATAGTGTCCACGGGGTTCGCTATACCCACACAACGTACTGTATCTGGCATGAGATCAGCCCGCCATAACGGGAACAGGTTTGAACAAAGCACTTGGGTAATGAAATGCATAGCAGTGAACTTGCAATGTCAATAGGTGGAGTATCATACAGTATCATATGTGCTCTCGATGAGAGGATGCAATCTGACAGTTACATCGAGTGGATATAAAGTATTACACTGGGTATCGTACGCATTGCCATTTGTAGCTTTTCAGTCAGTCTACGTGATTGTGCCCAATGAATGGGCGGGGCACAACATATAAACAATCCTGGAAAAATTACATGTATTAGTTGAAAATGAAAATCCACAGCCTGCTTCCAGTCGACCGACTGGGTCAGGGAATAGAATGAATGAAGCCCCCATCTAGCGGCAGGGATATGAACTGTGCCGCCTGCCGAAGCATATCGCACTCCCCTGGGGCAATGATTAAATGAATGACAGATGAAATGAAATGATAGTGGAGAGTGTTGCTGGAATGAAATTTGTGACTGGGAAAACCGGAGTACCCGGAGAAAACCTTGTCCGCCTCAGCTGTGTCCATCACAAATCTTATATGGAGTGACCGGAATTTGAACCACGGACTCAGCGGTGAGAGGCCGGCGTGCTGCCGCCTAAGCCACGGAGGCTCACATGTATTAGTTAATAATCAAAATTAAATGGGTCAATTTAGGATTACGCGTTTCGAACCTCAAGTTTCCATCATCAGATCCAGATCACTGTGTTAAAGTTTAAATTTTCACTAATGTAAAGGCACTACTGTAGTTCAGAAGTTAGTCGTTAGGTGATTATAATACGATAGGGTCAGATGACCTCGTAGTTCCGCCCCTTTAAACAACAATAACTAACTTACTATTATAATACGATACTACACTCAAGCAGTGCGCGTAACACCTTGTGGGTGTGTACGTGGTGGGGTCAGAGTCTGGTGCCCGTAAACCGGGCTCCTTTTACAAGCGTCTGCAGATAACATCCTATTTGTCTGCTGCTCGACTCGTTCCATATTCGGCGCTTATCGGACAAGTTCGGATCAACTCTTTGATGCTCGCTCTTCCTGTTCGTGTTCCTGGGCAATGATGACTGTTGTGGCGTTCTAAATCGAACGTGTCTCAAGACGGCTGAGTCGCCGACTGCATCATATGTTACGAGTACAAATAAGGAAAGCAAAAAGACAATGCAAAATATTTTGTAATACAGTAAATACAATTTACTTATTTTTAGTGCACAAGAATGACAAACGAGCTCCTTAAGAATAATGCTGTTCTTTACAAGGTTATGTTTATCAATACAACTCCTTCATTATAATTAATACCGGTATTTACAACGAACTTCAAGATAAACGCCATTCTATACAAGGTTATGTTTATTCACACAATTAAACTCTTTATCAACACCATTCCTTCGTTATAATTAATATCTTAAGAAGTTTTTCAAATCGTGTCAGGACAAGCGAGAACCATAGCTCGTGTAAGCTGGTAAGCTGAATCGACGAATCAATCCGATCTCAGCCGAGTCATGCCGAAGAAGCGCAGCAGAAAAATTCGATGTTGTCAGCAGACGCTTGTCTCCTTTTACTCTAATGTTGTGAACTTAAGTCATAAGTGGGGTAAATAATAATATAATATAATATAATATATAATAAATAATAAAACAACTCTGACCAAATTTCCGCTATTAGAATCTCGATTTACGTTAGGTTTGCTTTGTCTTCAAGGTTTTTGTAAATTATGTGAGTAAAGGTGTACTGTATATGCACGTGTATAAAATTTAGAATAACACACTGTAATAATAATAAATCAATTAACAAATTTAGCATGCACTAGATAAAACTACTTGTAATGTTTACTTAACTTCGTGAAGTACTCCTCACAGCGATGGTGACTTGTCGTCCTGTAGACCTAACTTAGTTCACATGGCGCCCTGCGTGACATCTGTTATCGGAAGTCGTAACTGTGGTTTTGAATTAATTGTCGTTATACCTGAACCAGACTGAATGAGGTTGGGATGACTTACGAAAGATGTATGTTATGGACTCTTGAAACCCTACCTACACTACCAGTATTCAAATTGGACAACTATGAACTAGTATATCTCATCGGCAGTAAACCAATATGGCAAAACGCATATTGAAGTAAATACTTCATTGGTAATATATTAAGAAAGAGTGTTCCATACATAGGATGCTGCGCTGCGTAGGAAGCTCAAGCAATGTCACACAATCTGAGGCTGCCTTTTGCGGTCTCGAGGTACGTATTGGAGACACAGAATCCAGAGGTTTTGGGTTCGACACCCGCCCCTGCCAAGAAATGTAATTCTGATCTGGGATTTGGAAATGGATACACTCAGTCTCGTAAGGTAAAAATGAGAAAAGATGGTTCCTTGAAGTAAATTTCTGTGGTTTCTCTCTTCTACTCCAGACAATTGCCGGGATGGTTCCTAACTTAAGGCCATGGCCGTCTCTTTCCCATTCATACTCTCGATTACAAACGTATTAGAAATACTCATCCATGTTGGAAAATATATACTAGCACTTCATACTGACGTTTCCCGGGATATAGAGCATACAAACGTCAACAAATTCTCTACACGCCGTTGAAGGCATAATATTGCAAAGCCCCCTGTACCTATAGATCGCACTAATATTTTTAAGGAAACTCAATACTTTCCCCCACGCTCGCAAGTTCAAAATATATTCTGTAATCTAGAAACAAATATCTTGGAGGTATTAGAAGCCATTTTTCAGGGTTGCTTTGTAATCTATCATAGAATGTTTTTCAGTCAGTCAACACGATGGTCCCCAATTAGATTAGGCAGGGAATAAAAATATTTAATCACCCTAACCTGAAAGAAATATTACACGAATTATTTATCACTTAATTAACACTCTTTGTACAACAAATCTCGCGCAACTTCACACGGGCTACAAGTGACTTATTTTTGGAAAAAGCTATCGTCTTTATTCCGCAATAAAGACTCACTGTGCTCCAACCCCTCACTCTCCTTTTATAAACTGAGGATTTGTCTTGAAAATTGCGACAATTGAAAAATTTTAGCGCAAACCATAACTCCATTTTCCCCCTGATTGAAGAGAATGCATTTTCTGAAAAATACACCTTAGCGTTTTCGACATGGAGGTTTATTTTTATTTAGTTGCAATTATTTATGTAATGATTTTGAACTCCTTAGTCTCAATACACTGCTTACAACAAAATATGTTTAAATATATAAAATTTATTTATATTAATATATCATTGAAATATGTATTTTTCTTGTTTTCAGGGGCCCGAATGTTTCTATACTCCATCTACGTAGTACTTCAGAGCCTTGGGAGGCTGCCGTTCCACCTCCCAATTTTGGTGGTAGTTTGGGTCTAAGCAGTCGTCCACCGTCACGTGGAGGCAGTAGCGTGAGCTCCAACAGCGGTATTCCCACTCTTCAGGTGAAATTAGCCTCGCATTCACGCCACACCAACTATGCATCGCTCCCATCGTCAAGTCGTCGGCGAGAAGCCTCTCTCCTATTGACCAGTGCGGGAAGTAACGGTACGTGTAGTCGAGAACTATCGCCAGTTCGTTGGTGCGATCGAGAAGTCGACGGTGTCTATCTGGGTCGATCAGGTTGGGTGCAGGTACAGCAACGCTCCCTTGACGAAAACCGACGCTCTCACTACAGTAGTCCCGTGGTACCAGCGACAACATCTTCTGTATCGGTAACATCCACGTCAACTCTTCCTTCAAGGCGTGGAATCAAGTTAGCAGACTATCACTGCAGCAATAGTGAACCAGGAAAGTTCCCAGACGCTATCAAAGTTGCAGACCAGCAACGACCAGCATATCTACCTCTACCTATCGGTATCAACCGATCAGGTCGTGATTATGATCGTATTAGTAGCAGAAGTGCATCGCCATCCCCTCTACCTGCAGAACCCATACCTAGTGATCCAATATCACCTCCATCGATAACTCCGATAATATCTCCACCACCAGCCTTTCAAGACACAAACAAGAAGTATCAGACAGCGCCACGACTTCGATCAAGTTCAGGAAAGCCACCATTCCTACCACGATCCAATGCCATTGTTGAGAGTGATATAATAAGTCCACCTCCATCCCCTCCTCCATCCCCGCCGCCCCCTATAAATTGGAGCACTTTGCCATCACCCCGAACACTTGCCTTAGGTCCTACTGGAAGATTACGGAGACTTACTCCATCCCCTGTAAGCACTCCAATGCAGCACTCCGCTCATTCCAGAATTCCACAGACTAAATCATTGGAAGATACAACGTCAAGTGGAAATCGACGAACGCAGTTTCAGAAATATGATTCATCTTCATCGTCATCCTCGTCGTTTGGATTCCGAAGTTTGGATAGTAATATTAATACTAGAACTGCAATGCCGAGGTTATCTGAAACTGATTCGTCTATAGGAGGATATGAGGATGGCGATGAAGAAGACAACAGGGATTCGTCGCTTAATCTCAGTGCATTTTCTGCTATCACTGTTATTAACTCATCGCCCGATGCCCCTCTCTCCTCTGGTGGACATCAGACTAAAGATAGGGTGCTTGTGAATGGAGATAAAGTGTCTCCTTCCACACTGAGGCACAGGGATAACCGGTCACATCATCAGAACCAGAGGTCCGAACACAGATCCCATCAACATAGAAGATCCCCAGGTTCCGATGGGAGTAACAAGAAAATTGTCTCAAATGATTCATCGTCTTCATCTTCCTCAAGTAGCAGTTGTACTGGACGAACTTCTTCATCGCAGACATTCCGTCGTTCTTCATCGAAACAACAACAGCAGCAACAGCAGCAGCAGCAACAACAGCAGCAACAACCTCCTCCTCCCCCTCCGCAACATGTATCGCCTGTGCCACACATCTACCACACATGGGATGGGAGGAACAGAGTTCGACGCTCTCGCAGTTTACAGCTGCCTGAGACTAAGTCGCCAGGCTCTGTGCCATCTCCTGGCACTGCAGGTAGCCACACCCCCTCCGAGTATCAGTACTTCCTGGTGAAGAACTACCAGCATCAACCTTACTACCACCACCAGCCACCACAGCCGCCTCAACCACAGCAGCCTACCGAGCCCCATCGAGTGATAGTGAAGATCGGCAGCGAGCAGTCCACTGAGCGGCCTCGCCGGTCATATATCCAGCACAGTAAGTCACAGAGTAAGTGATCGCACCTCCTTGCACTATTTTATTCTGTGTAGAAAGACACTTTCAAAAGCACAGTAGAAAAAGACTCTGATCTTTTGAATAATTCTCTTAGTTTCACTCATATATTTCTTCTACTTAAATAGGATCATTAGAAAATACTAACTATAATTGATAATTCAGCACAATTAAGAGAAAGGTCATTAATTATTAATAACATCGTAATGTAACATCACGATTTTACTAGTTTTAGCAAAACACATGCTGTATGATTAGCGCTAAGCTCGTATTTGGACAGTTCCTTTTTAACACGAACATTCCGTCCTTCGATAGCTGCGAATCAATTAGTGCTGTTGATTTGCCTCAGACAAACGGCTCTCTAAATAAAAGTTGTATACCCTGATTGTTGTTAAAATATCAAATGTTTCACTCCTTAGGAAATACTGTATATATACACTGCTCAACAAAAGTTTGGAATAGCATAGATTTTATTACAATGACTTCTTATAGTAAACCCATTGGGGTTTATACTATTACTTATTAACAAGAGTTTAGTGCTTTTCAGTCGGTCAACACGAATGTACCCAAAAGAGATGGGTTATGCCCTAATCCTGAAATAAATTACATGAGATTAATAAAACACTAGGATGACCAGTTTCGATCGTCAAGCGATCATCATCAGATCCATTACACTTAGGCTACAAAATCTATGTTTGAAATACAGGTGAAAATATTTACAATATGTACAATTATTTAGTTGCAGTATTGGTACTGCAAATGTCAGTGTATGCTAAATGCAGTATAATATGTTAGGTGAAATGCTAAATGGTGATAGCTATCCGGAGATTGTACTTTAGAGAGATTATATGGTTGTAAACTATGGTTAAACTATAAATTTTTTGGCTAACTACTTATCTGATTGTCTTCCGTATTACAGCTACTTGCAGTTTTCGTGCTCACTGGAACGCGCTGTGCGGTCGACTGCGGTGGTTATCTTAACGACTGGTTTTTCCCCTGCCTCCTCCCCCCTGTCCCTACGTGCTGTGGGGAGTGATAGCGATGTGTTTATGCGAGGTGTTGCCAACCTAGATAAGATGTATGTTATTGAATGAGGTGGGTCTACAATTATTAAAGACCGTGGATTAGCCCTCGCCACGCGTGGAGCATAACCCATTCGGACTAAGCGTTGACGGTCTTATGAGGACGTCCCGGCACCTTTAATACTGCCGCGAATATGGACCTTGGTTTATTGTAGAAGAAAAGTACATCGTACACCTGATCAAGATAACATTTACCTATTAAAAAAACCCTAATTTCCCCCCTTTTTTATCTAGCTTGGCTGTGTCGCTAAATTGTGTTTTGTTTCCGACAGGGTGTGTTTTTTAGTAGCGTGAAGAGGGGTGAGCTCTCCATGAACGTGTGTTCATTTAGATTGTTGGGGTTGTTTCGTTTGGCTAGGTGTATCTCGATTGCTTCCTTTATGTCAAGAGCTCTGCCTTTCGATTCGTGATGGATTATTTTAAGGTCCGACTCTATGTTGGTAAAGCTGTGCCCTGCGTCACACATATGTTCGCACACGGCTGAATGTGTTCCGTATCTTATCGCATTCCTATGTTCATTATAACGTGTGTCTACTCACCTTCCACTCTGCCCGATGTAATTAGCTTGACAATCGGTGTCTTGGCACGTTATAGAATATACCCCTGACCTTGAATACGGGTCACGTTTATTTAGATTACCGGTACTATTTAGGAGGTGCCTAGCGGTTGTGTTTTTCGTTGTGAAAGCTATCTTTATGCCTTGTTTTTTGAATAGGTTAGTGATTTTATATGTATTCGCATTCACATTGTTGAAACGCACGAATTTTTTCTCATTACTGTCTGGTTTGGGAATCGTTTTATCCTTATTTTTATGTTTGGCTATAATTTGATTTATTTTGCTTGGCGAGAAGTTGTTTTCCTTTGCTATTTGCATAATAGTTCTTATTTCCTTATTATAGTTGTCTTTTGACATGGGTATGTTTAAAGCTCTGTGCACCATTGAATTGAAACCCGCTAGTTTGTGCGTACTGGGGTGATTAGACTGATTGTCGATTGCATGCGAGGTTTGTGTTGCTTTCCGGAATATGGAATATGAAAGGTCGTTGTCTTTACGTTCAATAGTTATATCGAGATAATTTATTTTCCGGTCTATTTCGGATTCCTTAGTGAATTTGATAGAGTGGTGAAGGCTATTAATGGATTGGAGAATTGTTTCTTCGCTTGTTAGTTCAGTATCGTAGATGCAAATTACATCATCTACCTATCTTTTCCATATTACTATTCCCTTTGTTGAAGTCTTTTCTAAGAACGCATTTTCTAGTGCATTGATGGAGATGTCAGCGATTAACCCACTTAGTGGCGATCCCATTGCTAGGCCTTCTCTCTGTGTGTATATTTTATTGTCGAATTGAAACACGTTTTGGGTGAGAACGACCCTCAGTAATCTCACAATCTCTTCAATTTCTTTTACCGAATTGTTGGATTTTAAGTTGTTTTCGATAGTGTTGATTGCTTCAACAATCGGAATATTGGTGTACATGTTAGTTACGTCGAAGGATACTAGCCTGAAGCTAGGTTTCATTTGTAGGGTGTTCAATGCTGTTACTAGTTCTGTTGTGTTCTTTACAGAGTTGTTTTTGTCGTTGGAAAGACGGCATTTTAAGATTTTTAGTAACTCTTTGCTGATTTTGTAATTAGGGGCATCCCTACAGTTGACTATTGGTCTCATTGGGCATTCCTTTTTGTGTATTTTTGGTTGTCCCCTCAATGACGGTATTTTCGGGTTCATGTTTATTAGTTTTGATTTTTCGGTTTTGGTCAGTATGTATTCTGTTTCTTTTAGCACACTTTTTATTTGTTTTTGGAATTTGTTGGTGGGGTCTTTTGTTAATTTTGAACAAAACAGAATACATTGAAAAAACAGTTGAATTCCTAAACAACAACGAAATCAAGGAATTAACAAAAGACCCCACCAACAAATTCCAAAAACAAATAAAAAGTGCGCTAAAAGAAACAGAATACATACTGACCAAAGCCGAAAAATCAAAACTAATAAACATGAACCCGAAAATACCGTCATTGAGGGGACAACCAAAAATACACAAAAAGGAATGCCCAATGAGACCAATAGTCAACTGTAGGAATGCCCCTAATTACAACATCAGCAAAGAGTTACTAAAAATCTTAAAATGCCGTCTTTCCAACGACAAAAACAACTCTGTAAAGAACACAACAGAACTAGTAACAGCATTGAACACCCTACAAATGAAACCTAGCTTCAGGCTAGTATCCTTCGACGTAACTAACATGTACACCAATATTCCGATTGTTGAAGCAATCAACACTATCGAAAACAACTTAAAATCCAACAATTCGGTAAAAGAAATTGAAGAGATTGTGAGATTACTGAGGGTCGTTCTCACCCAAAACGTGTTTCAATTCGACAATAAAATATACACACAGAGAGAAGGCCTAGAAATGGGATCGCCACTAAGTGGGTTAATCGCTGACATCTCCATCAATGCACTAGAAAATGCGTTCTTAGAAAAGACTTCAACAAAGGGAATAGTAATATGGAAAAGATAGGTAGATGATGTAATTTGCATCTACGATACTGAACTAACAAGCGAAGAAACAAGTCTCCAATCCATTAATAGCCTTCACCACTCTATCAAATTCACTAAGGAATCCGAAATAGACCGGAAAATAAATTATCTCGATATAACTATTGAACGTAAAGACAACGACCTTTCATATTCCATATTCCGGAAAGCAACACAAACCTCGCATGCAATCGACAATCAGTCTAATCACCCCAGTACGCACAAACTAGCGGGTTTCAATTCAATGGTGCACAGAGCTTTAAACATACCCATGTCAAAAGACAACTATAATAAGGAAATAAGAACTATTATGCAAATAGCAAAGGAAAACAACTTCTCGCCAAGCAAAATAAATCAAATTATAGCCAAACATAAAAATAAAGATAAAACGATTCCCAAACCAGACAGTAATGAGAAAAAATTCGTGCGTTTCAACTATGTGAATGCGAATACATATAAAATCACTAACCTATTCAAAAAACAAGGCATAAAGATAGCTTTCACAACGAAAAACACAACCGCTAAGCACCTCCTAAATAGTAATCTAAATAAACGTGACCCGTATTCAAGGTCAGGGGTATATTCTATAACGTGCCAAGACACCGATTGTCAAGCTAATTACATCGGGCAGAGTGGAAGGCGAGTAGACACACGTTATAATGAACATAGGAATGCGATAAGATACGGAACACATTCAGCCGTGTGCGAACATATGTGTGACGCAGGGCACAGCTTTACCAACATAGAGTCGGACCTTAAAATAATCCATCACGAATCGAAAGGCAGAGCTCTTGACATAAAGGAAGCAATCGAGATACACCTAGCCAAACGAAACAACCCCAACAATCTAAATGAACACACGTTCATGGAGAGCTCACCCCTCTTCACGCTACTAAAAAACACACCCTGTCGGAAACAAAACATAATTTAGCGACACAGCCAAGCTAGATAAAAAAGGGGGGAAATTAAGGGGTTTTTAATAGGTAAATGTTATCTGGATCAGGTGTACGATGTACTTTTCTTCTACAATAAACCAAGGTCCATATTCGCGGCAGTATTAAAGGTGCCGGGACGTCCTCATAAGACCGTCAACGCTTAGTTCGAATGGGTTATGCTCCACGCGTGGTGAGGGCTAATCCACGGTCTTTAATAATTGTAGACCCACCTCATTCAATAACATACATCTTATCTAGGTTGGCAACACCTCACATAAACACATGGCTATCACTCCCCACAGCACGTAGGGACAGGGGGGAGGAGGCAGGGGAAAAACCAGTCGTTAAGATAACCACCGCAGTCGACCGCACAGCGCGTTCCAGTGAGCACGAAAACTGCAAGTAGCTGTAATACGGAAGACAATCAGATAAGTAGTTAGCCAAAAAATTTATAGTTTAACCATAGTTTACAACCATATAATCTCTCTAAAGTACAATCTCCGGATAGCTATCACCATTTAGCATTTCACCTAACATATATACTGCATTTAGCATACACTGACAGTTGCAGTACCAATACTGCAACTAAATAATTGTACATATTGTAAATATTTTCACCTGTATTTCAAACATAGATTTTGTAGCCTAAGTGTAATGGATCTGATGAAGATCGCTTGACGATCGAAACTGGTCATCCTAGTGTTTTATTAATCTCATGTAATTTATTTCAGGATTAGGGCATAACCCATCTCTTTTGGGTACATTCGTGTTGACCGACTGAAAAGCACTAAACTCTTGTTTACTAAGGCAACACTGAAAATATGGCTTCAAACACCACAATTACTTATTAACAAACTAAACATCAGTCCTGAAATCAATAATCGTGATTAGATAAGAATGAAACGGTACAAAAACAAAGCGAACTCTCTTCTAAGTGTCCCTTTGAAAACAGAAACATAGAAAATATGTATGTCATGATGATCAGTATCGGCCTTTATTAGCCCTCCCCGCACACGGAGGAGTCAGGCTCTGAATGAGACCATCAAGTTTACATTGGGGTAAGAAGTCCCACTCCTCTATGGCAGCGTCAGCATACAATTGACCGCGGTAGTTCAAAGTTTTGTTCAGCAGTTTATATCATTTCCATTGTTAATGGTTAAAACGTTAGTTTATGATTTATCTAGGGGCTTTGGGACAACCTATCAGTGTACCTGGGTCCTGGGTATTTGTGACTATCTGATAATTTGTGTCACTATGTTATTAGGATGTAACTGGGGCTAGGAGTATGGTAGGAAGTGGTCGTGGCCATAAGTTAGATACCATCCCAGAATTTCCCTGGAATAGAAATGGGAAATCCATACAAAACCACTTCTAGAATGGCGGATGTAGGATTCGAACCCACCTGTTATCAGTTTGACCTCATTCCAGCCTCCAGACCAGAATTAAATTCCTTGCCAGTGCCGAGATATGAATTTGAACCTCCCCAGTGACAGACAAGAATGCTAGTCACTGTGCCATGAGTTGGACATTGGTTTTAGTGATTATGATGACATAGCCAGTGTGTTGAAGTATGTGCATTAAAATTTACACAAATGCCGTCCATTCAACAACGATTAATAATCGATAGTAGCCTACTGTTGTTCAGTAAATCAGTTCTATTTGCACTATCCCCTAACAAATCTAAACACTGTAACTGCGACAGTACAGTGCGGTACCTCAGGTGGTATATTGAATCAACTGGCAGTTACGCTGCGTTGGAAAACATCGATCAGCAGGGCACTGGTTGCAATCTTTAAAGCAATCAGCAATTAACTCAAAATGAACATTTCAGTTGGAAATAATCCGTATTTGGATGGCTCCTCCGATGATATATAAGCCTTGTGAAGTGCCACAACTATAGAATAGCCGATATTTTTTGCACCACAACCTTTTCGGATTTTGTAATGCAGAACTCTTCTGTAAAAATCGATGATCGTCAATCCTATTGTTTTTTCTCTTTGTATGCACTGTGTCTGTTGTATTTACTGATTATAACTTGATTTTGCTTAATAACGTAACTATTTATTCAGTCTAAGTTTCCAAGTGATCTTTCACTCAAATAACTTTTTCTTCTTTTACAATCTTCGTGTAATTATTAAACCGCGTATTGTTTATTCCGTACAGTTTTTTTTCTTATTATACTTAGGAATTTTTGTGTTATTTAGGCTGTTATTTTATTTATTTATACATACTGTTACAGTTAGGCAAAACCTGGTAGTAACAAGATATTTACAGATATCTCAATTGCTTTCTAAAATGTCTCTGTGTTTCCTAATATAATATTCATTTTCTTCTGGAAAATTTTGAAACTATTAGGAAAAGGTGCTAAGACATCTTCAGGCAACTCATTCCATATTTCAATACCCCTGTTGATAAAAGAATACTTAGCTAAATTTGTTTCTTTGAATTTTGCGCCTAATTTTGCGAGCGTGATCTCTTCTACCCATATTATTTGGCTCATAGGCCTACATTCTGTTTCGTAATTGATTCCAAGCCGGCTCCTCTGTGTATGCTTTGTACATCTCCAGGAGTCTTATGTTATGTCTTCTGATGTGACGGGATTCCCAATCCAATGATTTTGACATGCCAGAGACACTGTCATTTTTGTAGAATTTGCCAAGAACGATTCTTGCAGCTTTCCTTTGCTCCATCTATATATTTCTTTTAAGTCAACATTTGTACTAACAGTGTGATAAGGGTTCGATAACCTCGGTGTTCTGTCCCTCAAAACCACAAGAATAATTATCATATTAACAATTTCGTATCTGCAGAATATCCAGTACCCCTCGGCTTAGCCGTTCGCATTAAGTCCCTCATCACGACCGCGATGGGGAGCTGCATCGAGCTTGGATATCGGAGGCTCAAATCCCTATGCTAATAGTGGCTGTCCTGTGTGTACCTATTACCCGGAGTTATCTACAATCCTTTCACTCAGACACAGACGATTCGCTAGCTAGCTTCCCAGCAAGACAGCAGCTACTGCACAGAGCTCCCGCCACGATCAGCGAATACTTCGAGTATTGATGTCAATTGATGATCCACCTTCCGCCGAGGCTACGACTCATCGCTACCATCTAGCCCTACCCAACCATTAATCATTTTCCTTCCCGCCCTGCCTATTCAAGCAACAATACCTTCTCCCAACCGTTACCCATTGTCGCCCTACAGCCAAGCTTATAGCACTCGCCCCACCTTTAACCATCCACGTCAAGCAATCCTATTACCCCCAAGTTCACCCAAGTAACTCATCCCTCTTACCGGTCAGCAGCCATTAATTAATTAATTAATTAAATCTTCGAAGTCTGCTCGCGTATTGTCATGGCCTCCAACCGTTAAAACTGGATAACCTTGCGCGACAGACTACTGCTCTTCTTAGACGAGGCCAAATCTTCCCCCATTTTACTATTTTCGGGTCTGCCATCAGCATTTGACCCATTACCTATTTACTCATAGCCTACTGTTCATTCACACATTCAGATACACTTTCACTAACGTGGCTACCAGAATCACTACAGCAGTCACTTAAGTCACTTACACCGAACGCTGAGTACCTCAGGGACTCATCACCTCCAACAACACCGGCCTATGGAACCTTTCCGGAGTTTGACTACGGGGAGGCTCTATGGTACGAATCTCCTACACGCCGCTCACCCAAAAGCACGCTAATTGTCGTGCACCCAGCGGACGTAAGACAATTGCCCGCCACCCGCAAGGCAATAATTGGCGTGCTCACACCACATGCTCATTTCATCACTAACATCGGGGAACAGGTTAAACATCACGTAGCAATTACACCTACCAGGGACTACCGCCCCAACACGAGCACAAAGGCTCTACTGAGCCATCCCTACATCCCCTCTCATATTCTCATCCCATTCAAACCAACAAAAACACAGGAAAACTCAGAAACAGACCTGACATTACAACCATCTAAAATCACGGTCAAAACAGGTTCAAAATCCATTCGGACAATCCCAATTCCACCTCCCATGCCAACATTCACTTCAGTAAAACATGCCCAAACATGCACCACTGAAATGCTTCACCAACAAACTCAAACAGTCTCAGACTCAGCCAGGACATGGTCACAAACATCTTTTGCACACATACGTCCCAATCGCAAACATAAGAAAACTCAATTTACCAGCCCAATAACTCAAACTATCACTAACACTCAAACAGACTCCTCACAAATTACTCTGCCAAATGAACAAGAACACGAAGGCTCCATAACAACCCAAAACTCAGCTCCCTTACAAGCAGTCGCTTCTTCCTCAAAGGACGATGCTACACCTGACCCTCGGCCCCTCCCTCTCCAATCTACACTTGCAAAAACACTGGCGTCCCGACGCCCTCCTCCTAGACCACATCCAACACTTATTATACAATGCTTCAATTGCCAACGCTTGCACCATACAGCAGGAAACTGCAAGAGGGAAGCCCGTTGTAATCGCTGTGGCGGTTCTCACCGACATGCTGATTGCAAAGTGCCAAAGGACTCCCCTACTTGCGTAAATTGCGGAGGCAAGCACGCAGCTTCCTTCCCAGGGTGCAGGTACATAAAATGCGCCATCAAACACCGGCAATTGAAGAACAAACACCAGGAAAAACATATCCCATCTCTACTCTCCCTACAGCTAACACCCCCTCATGCTCATGCTCCACACGCCACTGCACTTACACAACTGCTGAGTCTGCTTCAGCAGCTCTGTTATCAACATGTAGGTACACCCAACTGCACGTGGCTAACTCATCAACACAAGACCCTGACCTTATGGTTCAATCTGCCTGGGGGAGTAAAAGGCTATGCCAGCTCGCCCGGGATGATGAATCACGGTCCAGGGAACTCAAATTACACCAATATTCACTGAAAATTCAAACCCAGTACATCACACGAAGCCCGGTCGAGCGCGATCAGCCACAGACGTCTGACCTGCGTTTCGACTGGTATATAGCCCATAATTGCACTCTGCTCGCAACAAAATCAATAAAATACAGCAAAACCAGACTCCATTAACAATAAACAATCATAAAACAATAACATTTTCACTTGAAAATACTTTTAAAACTCGTTCAAAGCAGCCAGACACAGCCAGGCCCTGATTGGCTGCCACAAGACCTGAGCGGCCAATCAGGGAAGAGCGCTTCCAAATTCAAACTCCCCGCTACAGAACTTCACATCTCACAACAATATCACAGTCAGATAACTCATTATATTATTTTTTACTCGTCTCACGACTTCGCGGGGTGCCTGCCCGTGGGGTTGGCCACGGCCGACTTACTCGGGATGGTGCCCTGTGGGTTGTGGATTCGACGAAACTATCACTCATTCATTACACTCCGGCAATCCATTTTCTTAACATATTCCCCAATTTAAAAGCGAGGCTTGTTCAAAACAACTATTATTTCAAAACAGACACCTACTTAAGGTCTATTCTTCTTTCATACTCATAAAAACCAATCTCCTAGAGGTCTTTCTTACTTCCTAAAGTCTTAAACTTAACAGATTCAGATCATTTTACATTATTATATTATTATTACCAAGCAGAAGCTGCCGCTGTAAACGACTATTAAACCATCCACACCATGGCGAGCGGGGATGATAAGTAGCTATGCTCCCTCTAGCATAATAAGCGAACATCGTCCCAAACTGCAGTGAACTAACGAGTGAATTTATGACGGTCACGAACAAACTCAAACAGTCCCAGACACAGCCGAGACATGGCCATAAACATCTTTTGCACACATACGTCCCAAGCGCAAACATAAGAACACGCAATTCACTGGCAATATTTGAAACTAGTATGACTGTTGAACAGGGGTATATGTAGCAGAATGAGATGTTACAAAATATAGGTAACTTTGAAACCATTTTTCAGTGTTGTTTTTCGGCCGATGAACACAATATAACCATAATTACTGGGACATGAAAACAATCATCTAAGAATAATTAGATATTTGATGTAAATATATCGGCTATTCTTTTCGTATGTTCCGGTAATTGAGATTAAACTGTGTGGACCAATTGAAGAGTTGCAATAAGATGTTTAAAATGTACATGCTGATACGACCAAGATGGCGCCATTTTTTAATTTCGGTTTTTACATGGAGTTTTTAACTCTTGTTCTTGCTTGTATTTCTAGGGAAGACGCACTCGGAGGAGACTCATTACGATGACGAACTGCGCTGGGAAGCTGAGGAGGAAGCGCGGGTAGTGACGGAGTACCTTCATGGCACCCGCAGCCGAGCCGCAGCTAGAGCTCTGCTCATGCATCGGTACCATGAGCGCGACAGAGAGGCTGAGGAGCGTCGCAAGAGCAAGGAGGCTGCAGCGGAGCCAGCCTTCAACGTGTTCTTCGTCACCCGCGGCAAGAACAAGCAGCAACAGCAACAACAACAACAGCAACGGCAAAGAGTTCTACAGCGTGGAGCAACAACCCCTACTATGGCTTCTGGCCACCAGCCTTTCACTCCCAGCCCAGAGGTGAACCCCTGCAACCCAAACACCTGTGATTTCTGGCCCCACTGTGCACACCGTGACACCTTATACCCTCCCTCGGGTCACAGTAAATCATCAACACCTTCTCCATCGTCTTCGTCCAAACTTCCACCCTCTTCGTCCACTAACATGAGGTTATCCCAAAGTTATCCAACGACTAACTCTCAAAGCCAACGAGGACGAAATGGTACAAGAAGAATGCATGATGATGAGAAAGGCCGTCGGTCCGGAGGAAGCAACGGTGGTCCATCAACTCGATCGTCACCAGCATCGTTGGAGAGAGTTGATGAATATGACATGACCATGGCACGGAAGCATTCAGGTGGACATAACGGGTTGAGCCCTTCTGAAAGAATTGCGTCAATGGAAGCTGAAGAGAAGAAGTCAAAATGGAGAAATGGAGAACCGCCTTGTCCCCACTCTGGTATCCCAAGACGTCCAGTTCTAGTGGCCGCCACTGTAGATAGGCTTAAAGCTGGTCTGGATACATCATCTTCTGCCAGTTCATCGCTGGATCATGAGCTAGAACGTAAACGAGAGCGAGAAACAGCAGCAGCAGTGGCGTACAGCATAGGTCTACTTCGTAGTAGTGGAGTGTCGTTAGAGTTCGACGAGGATTTCCCGTGTGTGCCCAAGGAACGTAAAGTGTCACCAGTTATAACTAGTGTGGTGAACAGTAGGTCGCCGTCCGCGGTCGGAGGTTCCTCTTCTTCCTCGTCCTCGAGTGATGTGTGGGTAACGACGTCGGATCGTACTGTTACCAAGAGTCCGCGCACGCAGAAGAGCTCCGGAACATCGACCCCTTTAGAGGACGCATCCGCAATGTCCAAGTCCCCAGTTCGCGCGATGTCTGGGGAACGTGAAGTTTTAGTGTCGCGTCCAGGCAGTGCTCCGGCAGAACCAGAAGATCGGTACAAAGTGTTGGATTCTCAGCAACGATCGCTATCCCTGCCCAAGTCCTTCCTCTCCGAGAGATACGGCTTCAAAACAGCAAAACAAAGGTAAGATGGACAAAATATTATTTCGGTTTAGAGAAAAAGTAATCCATGTCAATATCGACAGACATCCTTGTGTGTTTATTGGTATCTACTCACCATTATCAGATAATCATTAGTCCCATAGTTAATTGTCAGACACATTTCACAATGTAGGCTCTACGTGAGTCATCAAAGACGTATCACCAATGTCTCAGTCCCACTCATGGCTTTGAGGTATGAGTGGAGTTGAGTAACGGCCTTCAGGGCACAGCTATAGCCTGAGTGTACTGTCAATGGTTCTACTCCTAGGATCAGTGCTTTGTTCTGACTCAATGAGTAAAGCAATAGAAGACAACCTCACACCTCACCTTGCCAAGTATGACTCATTATAGCCTAGTGTTGCCTTAGGTTTTGTGGGTATCTACTGATCTTACCTGTGGCGGTACTCTTTGAGGATCCAACGAGCCTTTGGGCTGACTGCCTAACAGAGAGATAATACTATAATTAGGCTACTACGAAGTATAATGAATAATAAATACACCTTCAGCAGTGGTCGAGAGCGCTAAAGTGCTACATCGTGCCTCGCTGGCATCGGGAGTGTGGGAGTTCTAATCCCACCTCGGCCATCCTGAAAATGGATTTCGTAGTTTCCCATTTTCACCACCCGGTAAATGCCGGGACGGTTCCCTTCAATACGCCCTCGGCCGATTTCCTTCCAAAATCCCTTCTCTGACCCGTCATGAAAAGAAATGGCCATTGGCTACGTTAATATTATTAGAAATATAATTCAATCACCGAACTGACCAGCTGAAACTAAACCCATAGTGAAAAATTTATTGAAAATGTGATTTCCAAACACATGTCAATGTTGTTGACCCACCCACCACCAAAATGTATAATGTAAAATACTCTCCTCGGTTTAAGGCTGCCAAGACGACAAAATTTATTATACGGTTTTCAGTTTTTAGAAGCTCATTTTCGATATGTGATCCAAGCTCAATAACGTATCTTTAGACTCTAGGTCTAGATCATAGGTGGGCATTGCGAGAGAGAACTCATGAGTGTGGATAGAGCCACGTGCTGCTGAATTATAATAGTTTGTGTTGTCAATACTAGATGGCGACAAGTGCGGTCACGTCGCAATCAAGGCCATGGCATGTACAGTAATTCGCTATATATCTCTGCTGGTGAGGACCGTTGCATTTCTGAGAATTCGAGCCGTCAACTCTTCGACTCCTAATCATAAGACATTTCCCAACATTATGGGGCTCGGGAGTTCTGGCGGCCGACTTAGCATAAAGCACTCGGCACACTCATTAGTGCTTGCCACGCTATTGTTGGTGTGCCAATTTGAGAAATGTCTTTGGTGAGGCTAGTATAGTCGGTATGCCTTTCCTGGAAGTAATGACGTAGCTCACCTGCAAAGATATAACGTGGGCACAGTACCTGGGTGAATATAAGTTATTATCCTTACGCGATACAATCAGACAGTACATGACGTATTGAAAACGGTTAGTCAAATGTGGTAAAGCGGCGGGTGCTGCTCACTGAGCCAATTTGTGCCCGACTTTGCTCTAGATAATATTCCAAAATCGATACGTCCGATATGAAAATGCACTGTTAACCTACTGGAAAATTAACATTGACGTGGTCATTTGCCTATAAAACAAGTTGATCTGAGATGTTAAATTGTCCACCCACGCGGCTCGCGCAAGGTCACTGCCAAACATGCTGCCCAACTTCATGCTTGACAGACACGTATACCACAGAGGACCTTCAGTTTCCGCCATCTTCACACGATCACAGTAACGTACCCGAGCAGGACGCCTCATGACTAGATTGAGAAATAGCAAGTTCGGAGATCTGAGATTCGAATGCCGGTGCTGACAGCGGCTATCCTGAATATGATTTATCCCCGTTTTTTTTCACACTCCCTCCAGGAAAAATACCGAGGTAGTATTTTATTTCGAGTATCGGGGCGCCTACCTTAGCCTTTTCCCTAATACATTTACCCACACTACTACAGTCATCACATCAATAAAGGTTATCACACAAGTTCAACACACACCCGACTCATCAGACCTGATGACCATGATATCCCAATCCCCTAATGAATTGAGATCATCTCTGGAGAATCACAAATTAGAAAAGAAGAGATAGATTTGGATACCGATTCTTCAACGTGTTAGAAGCCATTTTTCAGTGTTGCTTTAGTAATCGAAATTAATGCTTTTTAGTCGTTCAACACGATTTTACCCAATTTACACTTAACACTTACACCGTTAAATCTATGTCTAGAAGTATGTGGGTGATTTTATTTACAATATGTACGTACGTACATTTTTACTACCACAATGATGCAAATGATAAGGGATCTGATAAAGATCGCTTGACGATAGAAACTGGTCATCCGAGTGTATTTATTTATTTATCTCATGTAAGCGTTAAAAATCTCTCAGTATGCCATTCTTCGGAGGGGAAGTAAAGCCGGCGGGCCCATGTCATAGATTTATGGCATAAAGAAGAACCTTCCACTAACAACACTTGTGTGAAGCCAAAATTTGTAGATTAGAATTGATAACGCTCTATTAGTGCCAACGTTCGCCGCCAGGTGCTGACCTGTGATGGAATCTAGTAACCAAGTCCGCAAGCTAGGTGTCGTAGACGGTAGTATTTGGTAGCAAAAGTAAGATCTACTTGAAATTATCGTCTGCAGTCCTTACTTGAATTAAAACTCATAGCACACACACTAATACAGTCATCACAATTAACACCGGTTATCAGACATATTCTACACACTCACACCCAACGTACACGGGGCTACATGACCGTGTTGTCGCAGCCCCTAAACCAGTGGTTCTTAACCGGTGGTCCGCGGGAGAGAAGGGTCCACCAGCACGTATAAAAAAGTGACCAATAAATGGGGATTGTAAAACTATGTGCGTTGAACGAGAATTGTCCGAATGTATTCGCGGCGATGACTATCAGGTTTTCAATCGAAATATCTTAAAAATAAGTGTTATTGAGGAAGGGTTACAACTGATAAGGTGTATCGGGGGGGGGGGGAGAGGTGGTCCATACATGATTCAATTTCACGCTGATTGGTCCGCAGACTTCTACGGGTTCAGAACTACTGCCCTAAACTAAGGAACCAACCAACCAATGTCATGTGAATCACCATTTACAATTTGGCACAATCGTTTTGACAGAATGAAGGGCATAATATCATATCTTGTTGTTATCTGCATAATTAAATGGTATTATTTTAAACCCCGAAATACTGTTACCAATAGTAGACTCTAGGAACAGTTGCACAAAACACCATCGAATTTAAAGGATACCAGGGGGCTCATGCTCTCTTCCATAATATACTTCCTTGTTATATGCATCTGGTGAAATGTATTACAAACCATACTTTATATTCCAATGCATGAGGTTTTATTTATTTAGCATAGTGTTTTCATCATAATAGGCTCTGTTCTGCTAGTTAGTCCGAAGGCTGGTCAGATCCTCAAAGAGTACCACCGTTCGAGCATGTAAATGGTGAGACCACCATTCATACAACTGTCACATCTTATGTAAGAAAATAGAGGGTAGTTGTGACATATTAGGACAATTTCAATAATATTGTGAGTCACTTGCTCAGTTGTTATTTGGGGAGTGGCTGTGTGCCTTGTGGTCACCTTGTAAGGTCCCACTTGCCCTGGGCTGGTCAACACGAACCGGTTCGCAGCGTGATGTCTCGAAAAGGAAACCTTGATTTAGTGCATCTCTGCAAGTTTCAGTCGGCCCCTGACAAGTCACATTTGATATGAAACTGTTCATCAAAACAAGATAACGGGAATCGAACACGGATCACATAGGTGCCATTTAGGACCATGTTAGCCATACGCAGTTCATCATTTTCAGAATATATGTAACAGTTTAATTTCCGGTGAGACATTGTTTTGCTATATAATGTACAGTAAGTGATGCGTACGTCTACCCCTCATTATTACCACATCTGCGGTGTTTGGAGTAGGTGATTAAAGTGACAGCTGAAGGTCGTGGGTTCAAGTCCTATTGGGGTCAGAAAATGTTATTCTTAAAACTATATCGAATGCGTGCTAGATGCGGACGTACTATTTGTGGACAACCCTATTTAATACCCTTTCCCCCCCTGTGGGTGGCGGTTTAGAATACACCCACGGTATCCCCTGCCTGTCGTACGAGGCGACTAAAAGGGGCGACCTTGGCTATTCTTTTAGGTTTCCGGCTTGTCTTGCGAATTGGATCTCCCGTGGGTGGGAGGCATGGAATACACTCACAGGTATACCCTGCCAGTCGTAGAAGGCGACGAAAAGGGTTTCTTGGCCCAGGTCCCCTTTACGGGTTTGACAGCCAGCTCTAAACGCCCCACTTAGTGCGATATAACTCTCATTAGGTTATATCGCACGCCTTTTCCGTTCATGTTTTTGAGGTCTGGCACTCAAAATTATATGTGCATGCTGTCAGGGGAAGGGCCACCTAAGTGTGCGACTACGCTCGAGAGCCTGTTCGGTCTGGCCACACCGACAGGTGGGTGCGCCATATACCCTGCAGTAGTATCCGCCTGACAACGCAGGTCCCCGCACAGCTGCATGCCTGTGCTGGAAAACTCTCTAGTATATGCCAAGGGGTACATGCCTGTATGGCATGTCAAACATCGGACCCCCGGGCAATGCCTTCCAAGCTAGGCAGGCCTTGCCTTGGCTGGGTAGCGCCTACAGAGACAGCCCGTGATTGGAGTCGGTGGCATTCAGGGAGGATGAAATGGCCATGGGACAGAAAAGGAATATCTCCCAACAGGGTGGTCCGCCACCCAAGTCTTTATCTTTTGATTCCCTACGGGGATCAACCCCCTGGGAACAGTCTGTTCGTGAGAATCTGGGTGCTAACACTCCCAAGTTTCTGGTCGCAACCAGAACGGATGGGGGTGATTTCAAGATGGTAAAGTCTATTTTGTTTTCTCGCCACATAGAAGGGGTCTATGGCGAGCTTGAGAAGGTACAAAAGATGAGAAACGGTAGCTTGTTGCTCAAGACTAGGACTGGTGAGCAGGTTGAAAACCTTCTGAAATGTGACCACTTTGGCGATATCCCTGTCAAAGTGGAAAAGCACACGTCTCTGAATCTGGTCCGAGGAGTCATTTTCCACCGGGACCTGATTCTGAACACTGACGAGGAGCTCAAGGAGGATTTGCAGCACCGTCACGTGACTGATGTCCGGCGCATTACGCGCAAGGTCAATGGTCAAATCGTGGATACTGGTGCTTTCATTATTTCCTTTGAGCTTTCGGTGCTCCCGGAGAAAGTCAAGGTTACAAGTTACCGTTGTGACGTTCGGCCTTATACCCCTCCACCAATGAGGTGTTATAAGTGCCAGAAGCTCGGGCACATGTTATCCCGATGCTCGAGCCCTGACGTCTGCGGAACATGCGGTAAGGTACCCCACGAAGCGGAAGAGTGCACAACACCATATCAGTGCACTAATTGCCCTGGATTTCATTCTCCTCGGGACAGGAACTGCCCTGTCTTCCTGCGTGAGAAGAAAATCCAGGAGATCAAAACCCTGGATGGTCTCACCTACCAGGAGGCCCGCAAGAAGTACCATACCACGATTTCGCCTTCTCCAACGATTGATTAGATAGCCGTAATACCAAATTTGGTCCCGGCTACCTCATCTTTTATCTCAACTGTGAAACCTTCAAATGTACCACTGCCATCTACTCCCCAGAATCAGAAAGAGAGCCCGAAAGTGACTTCAACCCCACCTTCGGCCCCAAAGAAGGCTGTGCGAGCGAAGGCTGCTCCGCCCGCACAGCAGGGGAGGAAGTGGAAGACTTACTACCCACTCGAAGACTTCCTCCCCACCCCAACGGTCGGCGAAAGCCGCGCCGAAGCCGGCGGAGGCGGCATCGTCGACCAGGGTCAGGAACAAGTCTCCTGACCCGTCTAAATATCTGAAAAAGGCGGGGAAGAAGGGAGCCCGCACTACGCGTTCCCTTTCCCCTCCAAAAAAGGGGAAGCCATCCGCCCCTTCACCTGCGGATGCATCTGCGCCTGGGGACGTTTTGGTCCCCAGATCTGGGCGCTCCCCACGGAGATCCCCCGCCACCGAACTGCGTCCAGGAAATCTTCCGCTGAGTCGATTCACTCCACGATCTCGCCTGAGGACATGGAGATTATAGTCGACGTAGTGGGTGAAGATCCTCCAGAGGATAAGTTGTAGCTTGCTGCTCCAACTTATTCCCTAGTTTGGATGTCCACACTATGGCACTGTTACAGTGGAATTGTAACAGTTATGACAGGCATTTGACAGAGCGCCGTCAGCTCATTGCACAATACGCAGCGAGTATAGTCTGCTACGGGAAACAAACCTCAGACCTGATCACAAGACTGTTCTGAGAGGTTTCAGACTATACTCTAAAGAGCGACAAGACGCCGCCCGGGCTTCCGGGGGCGTTTGTACCTTCGTTCACTCTGACTGCTACAGTGAAGAGTTTCCGCTCGCCACTCCTCTGGAAGCTATTGCAGTTCGCGTGTCCTTGCCTGCTATGACAACTATTTGTAACGTGTACCTTCCACCGAACCAGCCCCATGATATTAATGACGTCTTTGATCTTGTTGATCAACTTCCAGTCCCTTTCCTTATCGTGGGTGATTTCAACTCGCATCACCCCCAATGGGGATCACCATCTTCCTGCCCCAGAGGACGGGACGTGGAGGGCTTAATTCAGGGGTTGGATTTATCCCTATTAAATACAGGGGAAGCTACACATTTTAGCTTAGCGCACGGCACGTACTCTCACATTGACTTGAGTGTGTGTAGCCGTGCGCTGGTCCCCCTATTTGGTTGTTATGTACACGGCGACCTCTGTGACAGTGACCATTTCCCGGTCGTTCTTACACTTCTGAACCAGAAGCCCGTGTCGTTCCCCAGTCGTTGGGTATTTAAACGGGCCAATTGGCCATCATTTACAGAACGCACTGTATTTGATGATCTGGGATGGCGGAGCATCGATGACGAGGTACAGCACATCACTGACGTGCTTCTTGCTGCCGCCGAGGAATCTATCCCATCCTTTTCTGGGATTCCTCGTCGCAAACTCGTCCCTTGGTGGACAGAGGATATTGCAGCGGCAATAAAAGGCCGTCGTCGAGCTCATAAGCACTACCGTCGGCGTCCAACCATGGCCAATTTGGTGGCGTTTAAGAAATTTCGTGCCAAGGCACGGATTCTTATTCGCCAGAGTAAGAAACAATCCTGGGAACGGTATGTGTCTTCTATTACGGCACATACCCCCCCTCTCAAGTGTGGACTAAACTACGACGCATTTCGGGAATTCAGACATCTTCTACTGTACCGGGAATTTCCATTGATAATGAATTGATTACAGATCCTTATCGCGTTGCAAACCATCTCGCCTCGTATTTTGCAGATATATCCGGTTCTTATAACTATGACCCTGCCTTCGTGGCCCTGAACGCGAAGCGGAACGTTTCCAGCTTAGTTTTGCTTCCCGCGCTTTGGAGGAGTACAACGTGCCCTTTGCGGAGTGGGAACTCCGCACAGCGCTGGCGCTCTGCAGGGACACGTCTCCCGGCCCGGATAATATTCACAACCAGATGCTTAAGCACCTTAACGATGAGAGCATTCGTTATTTGCTCAGGGTGTTTAACCGAATCTGGTTGGAAGGTGTGTTTCCAGCGCAATGGCAGGAAGGTATCATTATACCTATCCTGAAGCCCGATAAGGATCCCAATTTGACAGGGAGTTACAGACCTATTTGTCTCACTAACGGTATGTGCAAGCTCTTTGAGAGGATGGTCAATCGGCGCCTGGTGTGGGTCCTGGAGAAACGGGGACTCCTGTCTGAATACCAGTGTGGTTTCAGGGCGTCTCGATGTACCAACGACCATCTGGTACGCCTGGAGACCGCCATACAGGACGCTTTTCTCCGGAGACAGCACCTAGTCGCTGTTTTCTTTGACCTCGAGAAGGCCTATGACACCACTTGGTGTTACGGCATCCTCTCTACCCTGCTTCAATGGAAATTCCGAGGTAACTTGCCGGTTTTTATTGCGAATTTTCTGTCCCTTCGCCTGTTCCGTGTCTGAATAGGGGGGACATATTCGCAATATCATATACAGGAAAACTGAGTCCCACAGGGATCGGTGCTTAGCGTAACATTATTTGCGATTACCATAAACGGTATAGTCGCTGCTGCTGGTCCAGCAGTGGTACCGTCGCTATATGTAGACGACTTGGCTCTACATTATAGTGTGCAAAATATGGTGGTCGCTGAACGACAGCTACAACAAGCTATTCGAAGAGTGGAACGCTGGACACTAGAGCATGGCTTTCGATTCTCAACCGCTATGTCCTCGGTTGTCCATTTCTGCCGAAAGCGCACTCTCCATCCTGATCCTGAGCTTTATCTGGGCAATGTAGCTTTGCCTGTTGTTGCTGCGTACCGGTTCCTTGGGCTCCTTTTCGACCAGAAATTGACGTGAGAGCCACACGTGTGGTGTTTGAGAACTGCCCGTGCTAAGAAACTCAACATGTTGTGGTTTCTTAGCGGCACATCATGGAGTGCGGACCGCGCGGTGCTTCTACGTTTTTATAAGGCCCTGATTTTATCTAGATTAGATTATGGCAGTGTAGCATATGGTTCGGCCCGTAAGTCAGTGCTTGTTAAACTGGACAGTGTCCACCACGGCGGTGTGAGGCTGGCGATGGGTGCCTTTCGGACGAGCCCAGTCGTCAGCTTGCTCGCCGGGGCTGGCGTACCTCCTTTACACCTGAAGCGCCAACAAGTACTGCTGACCTATGCTGCAACTATTCGACAGATGCCACTTCATCCAACCCTGTTTGTTTTTCAATCCGAATCGCCGGCTGTATGATGCGCTCGCCTGAGCCACTCGGCCGGCGGGGATTCGCTTGGATGACTTATACCGTCAGTTCCGATTTCCTTCTGTCTCCTGTATCGTCCGAGTAAGGCCCCTCCGTGGATGGTCTCTCGCCCTGATATCATCCTGGATCTGCACACCCGCCCCAAGTCGGACACGGACTCCTCCGTCCATCGGAGGCTGTTCCAGTCCGTGGTGAGCCGGTATCCGGGATCAGGGCTTCTATTCACGGACGGTTCGAGGGTAAACGAGAAAGTAGGCTGTGCATTTGTGGTTGAGGATCGTCGGTTTCTATTTTCACTTCCCGAGGCCTGTGACGTGTACACAGCGGAGCTCTATGCCATCTTAGAGGCTCTGTGGTACACGTTATCTGACGATCACCAGCACTTTCTTATGTGTACTGACTCTCTGAGTGCGCTGCAAGCGATCGATGTGTGTTTCCCGAAGCACCCGTTGGCCCAGCGTGTGCACGAGCTGCTCGTCAGTTCGCGTAGCGCTGGAACCGGGGTGACCTTTGTTTGGCTTCCTAGCCACATGGGCATTGCGGGAAACGAGCTTGCTGATCAGGCAGCGAGAGAGGCAGTCACACTGCCCTCGCTACCGTATAAGGTGCCTGCTAGTGATGTGCGCTCTCAGTTGCGGCATTCGATCCTGTCGCATTGGGAGGAAGTATGGCGTGCCACGCCTCCACCCAACAAACTGAGAGGCATCAAGGAGACAACGAAGGTGTGGAAATCTTCCTTCCGATCTCTCTGGAAGGAAGCTGTGGTACTCTGTCGACTCCGGATCGGCCATGGGATTTCTACGCACTCCCACTTGCTAAAGAGAGAAGATCCCCCGGTGTGTACTTGCGGCGCCCACCTAACCGTGGCACACCTTCTCTTGGAGTGTGTGGATCTGGCCGATCTGCGAAGGACTCTTAAACTGCCTAATACCCTCTCCCTTATTCTCCGTGATGACGGGCCGTCAGCTGACCTCTTCATCCGGTTCATGAGGGAGAGTTTTAATGTGTAGTTACGACTTTTAATTCAGGTTAAATCTGTTTTATGTTTTTTATTGTGTCATCTATTTTATTGTTCACTATGCCTTATTTGTTTTATCCTTTTTTACCATCCGCCTTTTATTTTTATTTTTTTATTCAAATAAGGCATAATTTTTGGGGCTCACTGTCTGTTTTATAAACACCATTTTCGTTTCATCCATGGCAGTGAGTTGTTTTTATCTACATCCTTTCATTTCACGCCATTTCATTTCATTAAGGGCCGATAACCTCGATGTTAGGCCCTTTAAAACAACAATTATCATCATCATCATCATCTTGATACCCTTTTGGTGCTAGTTGCGGACATTTCCTGCACCATCCCCAAAGACCCGTGCTAGTTGTGGGCAAAGCTTTTAGAATTGGAATACTTAGGCATTTCCGCAACCAGATCGAGGCGCTTTCCAATTTCTTGACGGAAGATGACGCTTGGTTGTGTGGATAATTCTTCTCGCATCCTCTTTCTGCAGATTGATTTCGCCACCTCCACCTGTGTCTCGGCCACATTTAGAATGCATAGATGAGGAGTATTTCCAGTGACTTCATTGCTGGTTGTAGTTTTTAACACGCCGTTATTTCACGCGCCGCTCATGAACATACACCCTGTGGATAGCATTTCCAGTTTTACGATGCTGCCGGTAACAGTACCCTTCAAAAATTAGGGAAGGTTTCCCTTTAGTTGATAGAATAAATTCCAATACTGCACGATGTTTTACTAAAGAGACGAGCAACTGGCATGAGCCTTAAGCACCGCTCTTAAGTCGCACGACACCATTATATCTACATGGTTCACACTGTGCATTACACGACCTAAGACCTTAAGGCCTTCATTTGCATCGTAGCGATCGTGAAAATCCAATTCTTGGAAACTAGAAGTAGGTGAAGTTTTGAAGCCATTTCCCGTCTTGCCTGTACAAACTGTCAATTCATACTTTTCAGTTGGTCAACACAATTGTATTATTTTAAGCTAGACTATCTGTTTGCGCGTATATTTTATTATCGAATTGAAACAAGTTATGGTTGAGAACGCCGGCCCCGTTGTGTTGGTGTAGCAAGCCTGCCTCTCACCCGGAGGCCCCGTGTTCGATTCCCGGCTCCGTCAGGGATTTTAGAAACTGACGTGAGGGCTGAACGGTGTGCACTCAGCCTCGTGAGGACAATTGAGTAGCAGCCTGACAGTGAGGCAGGACTCCGATCACGCAAACCAAGATTAACGGTCGAGGGGACCCGATGCGCTGATCACGCGTTACTCCAATATCTGCAGGCCAAATGGCGGGGCAGCGGTCGCTTGGAAGGCCTCGGCCCTTAATGGGCTGTAGTGCCGGGGGTTGTTATTATGGTTGAGAACGATTCTGAGTATTTTCGTGATCTCTTCCGTTTCTTTTATCGAGTTATTTGCCTTCCATTATAGTAGCGTTGGCCGACTGAAAAGCACGAAATTCGTCTACCTGACCGTGCTCTCTTGCGTAACGTCACACTACAGTACTAGTTCTTTCTTCACAAATGTCATACTTCACTGACATGTCATTGCTTCCTATAGTACAACATGTTACAATTTTCCAGCAGTGACGCACCCAAGTAGAAAATACATAGTGTAGGGCCTACAGTGTTTTGTCATGTTATTGGCTTACGACTCGTGATGCATCACTGCACTGATAGGTACCCAAAATGATCTATGGGTCCTTTCTGGCGAAAATAAACACTAATAGCCATAAATAAATACGATAATAATACGTGGCTGTGGAACGCCTTGCAACTCGGTGAAGCAGCACGTGCCAGAGAAGCGCTCTGCTGGGTATGCAAGGGGGCAGGGCGGATGGAGAGTGTCAGTCCGGAACAGTGGCATATTCTGACAGTCTTCTTGGCGATATGCTATTGTTTAAAATTATTGAAGCGTGTGCTTGGCCATGAATAACAGTATTTTCCGGCCAAAACAGAATTTTGCAACTTGGGCTATTTCGCAAAATATACTCATCAGAATTAATAAATGAAAGTGTAGACGTGTTCAGTATTTAAAAAGAAAAGCATCCAATAATACTAGACGTTATCCCCATCCCCACCACCTAGGAATGGTAAAGGGGGAAGTAAAAATATTTTAATAGAAACGCCAATTCTTTAATTGCAAATAGGATTTCGCGGAGAAAAAATCTGAATTTTGCCTACCGGTATTTAATAATGACGTTTACAGATACCGTAGCAATTAGTAATTAGTAGGGACCGGATGTTAAGGTTTTCAAAATTGTCATTTTAGGTCTTTCAACATATAAAATTGGGCTTTTTTTAGGTTTTTAATAGGTAGAATAGTTCTTTAAATAGTTTTTTTCTGTGTTTAAAGAGTAGCGAACGTTGACATATACTGCGCAAAGCTGAACATTAATGCCTCATTGTTAGTAGAAAACCTGATTGTAGCGAGTGTGTAAATATTTTACATAATGATACGTCCTTTATCAAATTATCACCGAGAACTTTACACATTTAAGCAATATTTTCTGTCCTTAAATATGCTAATTATTCAAATTCCATAACTTACTTTATTAGAATATAGGGAACATGGAAACAATAAGAGATTTATCCCGACTTTCCTGACAGTAAATTACCATCAATAAGATATAAGCTGAAATGTGCAGAAAGTATTATAATTTTCTGGGAGGTAGGATTTCTCTCATGAACTAGAGCTAGGAATAAACACTATATTGTGGTTTACTTTAAAAATATGGTCTAAAATTCAAAAACTACAATAAATGGAACAAAACTGCATTTATATACGTTTAGGTACTCGCATATCATTTATGCTTTTGAGCGTGATTCATAAAAGTATTAAAGTTTTTTTGTATTTAGAAGTAAGGAAAAAACCTTATAATCCGATCCCTAGTTATTAGGTATCAAAAACGGCTTTGTTCTAAACAAAATAAACACGTTTATTCTACTTTCAGCATTGCCCGGGAACAGTGACGTGGATGCACTAGAACGAATGTCCCCTTCAGGGTGCTTTGTTTCTTAGCGTGAGTATTTTTCAAGAAGTCCCCATTTTTTGACGGTTTAGTACCTATTTTGATTTTGGTGATTACAGTGCCAGTTTTGGACAAAAATTACTTCAATCGTACTTTTTCTGGAGAATCCAAATTTGGAATAAAAATGGGGATTCTCATTTAGAATTTTTGTTATACCCTGAGGAGATGGGGGGGTCGAGTTTGGTATCACTGGAGGCCTCTCTTTGAGAAAACAACATACAATCACAAATTGTTTTAATCCGATGCATGATTTTCAAGATTATCAGGTCCATCGATTAATGTGGACCACCCTGGATGTTACCGACTGCCTAGTACAACGCCACGGTAGGTGAGTGGTTAACGTGTCGGATTACCAACCCCAAGCTTGCAGGTTCGCCCCTGGCCGTGGTAAGTGATTTTTGAAAGGCGACAAAAATCACGACATGGATGCCATGCGTTGTTGGCATGTTAAAGAACCCATTTGAATTCAGTAGGCCGTGTTCAATGGCAAAATTAATCTCGGGATTTTCCGCCAACACAAAGTTCCTCCATTCTCCACTAGAAAGCGCTGTAGTGTCAAGGAGCTTAGATATCTAACCTCCTTGACTTTCATAGCGTTCAAAGGAACGACGAAATTCGACATGCAAGCTGCCCTATGGGTGTCAATTAACAAAGCTTGCACCCGGCATCCCAGGCCATACGATATTATTATTATTAGTCGTAGTAGTAGTAGTAGTACAACGCTACCCACCCTATAGATCCTAGTGTTGATTTTATGCAGTTGATACCTTCCACTCTGTATTCCAATCCTCTCACTCTATTATCCTTTTGCAAGAACACACAGGATAAGGGATTCCATAGCGTTCAGAAATGAGCAATGCTTAAAACTACAATTAACAAACACAGTGTCCGTATCTTGCATTATTAAAGCGCCCACAAGTAGACGAGAACCCATTCAACCGTAATGAAAAAAGACATTGGAGACGCGTTTCCAGGCTACTTAAAACACTTTACCTTGTCTGATATTAATTTTCGTAAATGAGTTTTTAGACGGGAACAATGCTCATTTAATTTGGTGGGTAGGTGTGAAATTACCAGTATCCCAGGTGCGCATAAGAAGGAACAGGACAATCTTATGAATAATAATGAGAGATTCAAATAAGGTATGTTTCCACAGCTCCTTTGGGATGAGATATCCTACGGGAAAGCAAGAGTCATATTCTGAAGCAGATCTGATAATCTGATGCTCTGCACAAATGATCCAGATACCTCATCATAAAACCGAAGAATGTTAATGTAAAGGCTCATTTTATATTTCAAGTAGTATCTATGGAATACATATTATTTGCTTCAAATTTCAGGACTCTGCAGTTTCACAATAATAATACAATAATAAGCCCAGCTAATACGTTAAATGAAGGAAATTTATGAAGAAACTAGCAGAAGTACCCATTCTTCGAACGGTCTTCGGTATTACTAACCAGATGTTATCAATTGAGCTACTGTTGCAATGTTTAGGGGCTTGGAACCTGTTTGTTGGCAAAGAAAAATGATTAGTTAAAATGTGCTCTTAAACTAAATTTACCTAACTTGTTCTTCCTGGCGTGGGGAGCGTGATGGCGTAGTGGCTTCGCTGCTCGTCTTTCACCCGGACGGCCGGGGATCGAATCCCGGTGACAGCTGGGCGAAATTTTCACCTGAAAAATCACGTGGCGTCAGGAAGGGCATCCGGCCTTAAATCCCCGGCCAAAACCAAAATGAGCCTGGTTGGCTCCGGCGACCCCAATTAATTGGGATAAGCCGTAGAGAATGATGTTCTTCCTGGCGTGAAAATAAAATTGAAAACCTCGTAGACGAATCGCAATACACGTCACATACGAACTGACCCTAACCGTTGTGTCAAGTGCCCAACTACAGGAAGACCCCTTTTATAAATTATAAAGGCTTGTGGTGCATAAAAATTCAGTTTTTTTTAGCCTCCAATGGCCCAAATTCCTAAAATCAGCAAAAAACCGTATACTATTTCAAATCTGGAATTTTTGAAAATAATTTTGCTGTTTGGAGATATAATAGACCTTATGTACGACATATCGCACGTGTAAGTCATGTGAAAAAAATCTAGGGTACTCCTTGAACCCCTTAAGCGCATTGATGAATTTTAGAGTTTTAGTTGGTTCCGTGATAACCTTATAGCCATTTGCAACCTTTCACAGAAATGTAATAAATGGAGTGGCCTTACTTATTCCAGAAATAGATGGAAAGTTGAATGCCACCTCTTGAGATACTGTTGTCATAGTTAGTGGCTTGCATTCCTTCTTTAGTTTATTAAATGAAATTAGTTTTCTGGGAATATCTAAGAACCTGTTGGGTTTAGAGCCTTAAAATATAGTTTTCGGGGACCCTTTACGGCTCTTGAGGGGTCCCGAGTTTTGTTTCTGACACCAAGGGTTTGAAAATGAGCTTTGTCTCGTCGTTGTACTCCATAATAATGATAATAATTAAAAGAATAGTAATAATAATATAACAATATAGTGATAGGGATATAATAGACCTTCCGTACCATACCCGCACGTGTAAATCGCGTGGAAAAAATTCTACAGTACACCTTGACCCCTTAAGCGCATTATATGTATTGATGAATATTTCAGCTTAATTTGGATCCGTTATAACCTTATTGCCGTTTGCAAACCTTCACAGTAATGTAATAAAAGGAATTGCATTGCGTCTCACAGACATAGATAGACCTCTGAGATTATGTTGCCATTGTTGCCGGCATGCATTCCTTCATTAATTTATTAAGTGAAATTAGTTTTTTGGTAATATCTGTTGGTTTTAGGGCCTTAAAATGTGGTTTTCGGGGTCTTTTTAGGGCCCCCGAGTTTCGTTTCTCACATTGAGGGGCTGAAAATAAGCTTTGTCACACCTTTCTACGCTTATTTCAGCATGCATTTTAAGGGGGTAGGCCCCCTGTTATGAGAGGTACGGAGAAGAGTTACATCAATGATTAGTGTCGTGCCTCTGATGGATATCTGTATCAAATTTTACGTTAATCCTCCCAGCCATTCTCGAGTTATAAGGACACAAAAAATTGTCCACAGACAAACAGACAGACAGACAAAAAAAAAAATTGGTGCATACGTCACAACACAGTCTGAAACGGGCAAATATGTCAAATTTCCGTGGAAATGCAGAAAAAACCGACAAACATTCATTTTTAGCCTACTTTCGATTTTTGCAAAAAATGAAAGTAGAATTATGAGATCAACACAGGGTGAAAAAAGTGTGTCTGAGTGTGTGTGTGCGTGTGCGTGTGTGTGTGTCTGTGTATGTGTGTGTGTGTGTATGTGTATGTGTTTGTGAGTCTGTGTGTATGTGTGTGAGTGTGTGTAATCTGAATGTCTGTCCCCCCCCTATCAATTCGAACACGGTGAGCGCAAATTGAACGAAATTTGGTACAAAGGTAGCACTAGCAAAGGACACCTCAGTGTCATGTTTTATATCGCCGCCATCTTGACGGAAACGTAATGGCGGCCACACAAATGTTCAAAGATTAAATCAAATTACGACTAACCTAATCATCCGATCTCTACCAAATTTTGCAACAACATACCTTTATGGGGGCAGCATCCTTTGACCAAACTAATAGGTCATCAGCCTAATAGTTGCGGATGGCGGCCATCTTTGTGTGAAAATCGATTGTCCCTATTCATTCGAACACGGTGAAACCGAATGGAACGAAATTTGGTACAGAGATAGTACTAGCAAAGTGCACCCCAGTGTCATGTTTTATATCGCCGCCATCTTGACGGAAACGTAATGGCGTTCACACAAATGTTCAAAGCTTAAAAAAATTACGACTAACATAATCTTCCGATCTCTACCAAATTTTGCAACAACATACCTTTAGGGAGGGAGCATCCTTCGACCAATCTAATAGGTCATTAGCCTAATACTTTGCGGATGGCGGCCTTCTTTGTGTCAAAATCGTTTCCCCCTATTTATTCGAACACGGTGAAACCGAATGGAACGAAATTTGGTACAGAGGTAGCACTAGCAAAGGGCACCTCAGTGTCATGTTTTATATCGCCGCCATCTTGACGGAAACGTAATGGCGGCCACACAAATGTTCAAAGCTTAAATCAAATTACGATTAACCTAATCATCCGATCTCTAACAAATTTTGCAACAACGTACCCTTATAGAGGGAGCATCTTTCGACCAATCTAATAGGTCATTAGCCTAATAGTTTGCAGATGGCGGCCATCTTTGTGTCAAAATCGATTCCCCCTATTAATTCAAATACGGTGAAACTGAATGGAACGAAATTTGGTACAGAGCTAGCACTAGAAAAAGGCACCTCAGTGCCATGTTTTATATCGCAGCCATCTTGACAGAAACGTAATGGCGGCCACACAAATGTTCCAAGCTTAAATCAAATTACAACTAACATAATCATCCGATCTCTACCAAATTTTGCAACAACATAACTTTATGGAGGGAGCATCCTTTGATCAAACTAATAGGTCATTAGCCTAATATTTTGTGGATGGCGGCCATCTTTGTATGAAAATCGATTCCCCCTATCAATTCGAACACGGTGAAACCGAATGGAACGAAATTTGGTACAGAGGTAGCACTAGCAAAGGGCACCTCAGTGCCATGTTTTATATCGCCGCCATCTTGACAGAAACGTAATGGCGGCCACACAAATGTTCCAAGCTTAAATCAAATTACAACTAACATAATCATCCGATCACTACCAAATTTTGCAACAACATAACTTTATGGAGGGAGCATCCTTTGATCAAACTAATAGGTCATTAGCCTAATATTTTGTGGATGGCGGCCATCTTTGTATGCAAATCGATTCCCCCTATCAATTCGAACACGGTGAAACCGAATGGAACGAAATTTGGTACAGAGGTAGCACTAGCAAAGGGCACCTCAGTGCCATGTTTTATATCGCCGCCATCTTGACAGAAACGTAATGGCGGCCACACAAATGTTCAAAGCTTAAATCAAATTACAACTAACATAATCATCCGATCTCTACCAAATTTTGCAACATCATACCTTTATGGAGGGAGCATCCTTTGACCAATATAATAGGTCATTAGCCTAATAGTTTGCGGATGGCGGCCATCTTTGTGTGAAAATCGTTTCCCCCTATCGATTCGAACACGGTGAAACCGAATGGAACGAAATTTGTTACAGAGGTAGGACGAGCAAAGGGCACCTCGGTGCCATGATTTATATCACCGCCATCTTGACGGAAACGTAATCGCGGCCACCCAAATGTTAAAAGCTAAAATGTAATAACGACCAACCTAATAATCTAGTCTCTACCAAATTTTGCAACAACATATCTTTATAGGGGAAGCATATTCTGACCAAACTGCGAGAACATCAGCCATCTTGACGGAAACGTAATCGCGGCCACCCAAATGTTAAAAGCTATAATAATAATAATATCGTATGGCCTCGGGTGCCTGGTGCAAGCTTTGTAATTTGACACCCAGAGGGTAGCTTGCATGTCGAATTTCGATGTTCCTTGAATCACTATGAACGTCAAGGAGGTTAGATAATAAATATCTAAGATCCTTGAACATTATAGCGCTTTCTAGTAGAGAAATGAGGAATTTTGTGTTGGCGGAAACTCTGTTAAAAGCTAAAATGTAATTACGACCATCCTAATAATTTGATCTCTACCAGGTTTTGCAACAACATGCCTTTTTGTGGAAAGCATCTTATGACTGACTACAAGATCTTCAGCCCAATAGTTTACAAATAGCGGCCATGTATGTGTGCAATTCCATTCCCCATATCAATTCAAACACGGTGAAACCGAATTGAATGAAATTTTTTACAGAGGTAGCACTGGCAAAGGGCACCTCATATTCATGTTTAATATCCCTATAGCACGTTGTATTTCAACAAGCTACTACAACCAACATTCAATTATACTCCGTGAAAAGGACAAAGAGTTATAACAATACCTATGCATTTAGGAGAAAGTAGGCTATATGTTCTTTACTGAACATCTTGTTATATATCCCTAATCGAGAACACACTGACGAGTGTGCTTTGTATCTGGCAAATATGGTATTTTTAAATGCCTACGGTACATGGAATTATCACATATCGTACTTCATGTTTTAAACTTTGATTTTCCTGGAATGTTTCAGCACCGTAACAATACATGTTGTATCCCCAATTGTAATGCAAGTATGGTTCCCTAGTGACGAAAATCTGCGCCAGGCCTGGATTAGGGAACCTTCGAACTGGTTCGTAGATTGCATTAATTAGTCAATTAAGTGAAAAAATACTTTCAGTTATTGCCACTGTATTGCTAAACAATTTTTCACAGGCAAGGATGTCAGCAAACTCGGTTATGGGAAGAGAAAGTTGCAGCAATTTAGGAAGGAAACAGAAGTAATCTGATACAGTTATGGAATACCTGCTGCTACAGACTATTTCTATAATGGTAGTAAATTATCTACATACATGTGCGGCGGAATCGAGGGTTTATGGACCTACAGTGTGAAGATGTTATAGGAGATAGCCTACATTTTTTCATCACATAACCCTCAATTGCATCTACATACTCCATATTATTATTATTATAACACCGCCAATTGTTTTATTACCATACTTCAGAGTAGTAAAATACGAAAAAAAAATTATTTATTTTGCTAAACACTTTTATGTTGGTAAATTATTTCCGTGTCACTCATGCCTAATATCAGCTGCTTGGCTCTTTTAACAACTTTTCACGATCATATGCACGTTATTCATTTATTTCCGATTGTAACACTGGTCATGTGTAAATAAAATTCAACAGATGTTTTGCTAAACATGTACTTTATGTTTGTCCAATATTAATTCCGTAGTTTTTGTCGCCTCCCTTGCTAGCAAACAGCTGTTTCAGTTCAGGCGTTCGTGACGAAGTATGACTGACAATAGCCGTAGCTACAGTGTTGTCAGTTTGAACCTTCCGACCTTTCTAGAGTCGACCGTGCCTATGCTATTCTTCTTCTTCTTCCTTCGTTACGGCCAACTAAGGACCACATCATGTCAACTGTTTTTTCTGCATTTTAATGTTAACCCAGTACTCTTTCATTCGCAATCGATATTGCACCTTCCTCTCCGTCGTCCACGACTTCCCGGTTTTTAGCTTCGGCTCAAGTTGAAAACTCCGATGTTTCTGAAGTTTTTCCCTAAGTGGGCCACGCTCCTGAATATTTTTCACGTGTTATCCCAGTCTCCAACAGATCTTTCTCTACTTTACTGAACCAGGCCCCCTTTGTCTTTTTCTCACGGTGAAAAGCAAAAATTCTGTTGGATAGCCGTGTTGATTTCATTCGGGTTATATGTCCATAAAAAGAAATCCTCCTTTTCCTCATCACGTCAGTTATTTTCTTTACGTGTGTGTACAACTCGTGGTTGTGGCGTCTTCGGAACTCGCCGTGTTCTTTGACTGGACCCAGGATTTTCCTCTATCTTCCTTTCCTTGGTCTCCAGTTTTCCAATTATGCCTTTTCTATTCATTGAGAGACATTCCGCTGCATACAAAGCATCTGTCCGATTGACCGTGCAGTAGTGCTTCAGTTTTGCATTCAGGGATCTTTTGTTGTGCACATTCTTAGTTACATGGTAAGCCGTTTCAATTTTATTCAAGCGTGACGCAAAAGCCTCGTTTTCGGACATTGTAGGTGCTACCCATATAACCCTAACGAATTAGACGTTATAATGTGGAACTTGGAAATAGTGATACCCAGTTGGTCCCCAGGGGGTTTGTCTAAATAATAATAATAATAATAATAATGTTATTGGTTTTACGTCCCTTTTAACTACTCTGGCTTTTAGAGACGCCGGGGTGCCGGAATTTTGCCTCGAAGGGGATCTTTAACGTGCCAGTAAATCTACTGACACGGCTCCCTCGCATTTGCGCACCCTCAAATGCCACCTGACTGCGCCAGGATACGAACCTGCAACCTTGGGCCCAGCAAGCGAGAACGTTACCCCTGAGCCACGCAGCCAGGCTAGGGGTTTGTCTTTGAGAGATGATACCCGACATAAGTCTAAGTAACAGATAACACAAGACTCGAAATATATTATAATATATTTAAAGAACATTTAAAACATACAGTTGGATGGAGGATCTTATCAACTAAAAAACAAGAAGTTCCGTGACCAACTAAAGAGCCTACTTTTCATGCCAAAGCTTATTCTACAGTATATGAACCTATCTAGAATAATGACGAAATTAAGTTGGTAATATCGAAATGTCTAATTAGTTCGAAATATTCCTGATATAATGTAACCTAATAGAACACTACAGTTAGCAGCCCTAGTGACTGAATATATTCTTAGTTCCATCTGTTAAGGTACAAAATACAAAATTTGGTTGAAGTCCAATGGATGTTACATGCAGTTAGACATTGGATCTATCAGCACACGTAAAAGCATGTTGGCAACAATGTCATGCGTGTGCTGGTTAGAAATAATCGGAAATATTATGTGCCAATTTTGGATGAAATCCATTTGTTAGTATAGAAGTTACATGTATTTTAAAATTGGACCTATCAGCAAGCATAGAATCATGTTGGTAGCACTGACTTATATTAATTACTCCAAATTAATCTAGAGTGTCAGGTGCTATACGTGTGGAAAGTATAGAGCTGCTGGCTTGTATACTTTCTGCTATATTGATATAAGGGTAAAAAATATAGACAGCATTTATTAACAGATGGCAGCCCTGATTGCACGTAAGAATACTTATTGTCCTATCTGTTATGTTACACACAGTACATACGAAATTTGGTTGAAATCCAACTCATAGTATAGAAGTTACATGTATTTGAAAATTGGTCCTATCAGCAGGCTTAGAATCATGTTGGTAGAATTGAAGTATATAAGTTACTCCAAATTAATCTAAAATGTCAGGTACTATACGTGTGCATAGTTTAAAGCTGTCGGCTTGCATACATTCAGATATATTGGTATTTAAATGAAGAGAGCAATTATTAACAGTTGGCAGCTCTGGTGGCTCTTAAAAATACACTCAGTCATATCTGTTTATGTACACATGTTACTTACAAAATTTGGTTGAAATCCATAGTGTAGAAGTTATATGCATTTAAAGATTGGACCTCTCAGAAGACTTAAAATTATTTTGGCAACACTGTCATGTATGGCTTCCTGGAAATTAAACTGAAATAGTATTATCTACATGTGTGCCAATTTTGGAAAAACTCCCATTCATACCTTCCATGATATCCAACATGGAGCTCAAATTTCTAGTGCGTTTTTTCAGCAGTTGGTAGCACTGACATTATTTTCAAATATGGGCTTCAGATATTCCGGTATACATCTTTACTCTTACTAAATTTGGTTTTGATTGCTGCTGCCGTTTAGGAGTTGATATGGACACACACACACACAGCCAGACAGACAGGACAGACAGACAGACAGACAGACACACATTTTCCCGGATCGATCTCATAAGTCTACTTTTTGCTCATTTTTTCAAAATGTGAAAAGTAGGCTAATAACAGTTAATATATTTTAGAAAAGAGGAAAACTGAAAAGTAGAAATAATTACCCTCATGACGATATCATAGTAAGTACTAGAATTACAACATAATTCTGCCAAGTCTCTCGTAGGAAAGTAGAATAACATAAATGACGTCACATACAAGCTCGACTAATACCGACCAAGGTGGTCATCAGATACGTTAAGTCAAATCGAAGAAAATATTTATAATCATTACGACACGTATGGAGCTATTGGTGAACACGTCTTGTCATCACCAAAATCAAATATGGAGTCGAGAAAATCAGATGTTTAAGACAAAACAAGTCCAATAATCCAAAGCAAAACAATGAGGTTACGGTTACCAGGCCAACTAATGACCCAAGAAATAAGATAATACATCATCGAGATGTTGACACAGGCTCATATGGAGCATGACTAACAACGACGCATTTCACTCCCATTTGCCCCGAGACACAAGGTCTCCTCCCAGGTTGATTCCTGGAACCACCTATGCTATTATTAATAATGTTATACATAATTTTATACAGCCCTCTAAGAAAGCGATCTGTACATTTCACCCGTAAACAATATTTATTAGGAAAGGAAATAATGCGTCAAACAGAAGGTGCAGTGCAATTACAGTACGTTCTTATAATGCGATAGCGAAACGACACTTATTCACTCTGCTTGATACTAAACTTCCTTTCGTTGATAATTCTTTAACTGAATAATTACATTGAGCAATCTACTGTTGTGTGACTCTTATTTCCTCTGTGGCGTGTCTATTTGAATAACTCACAATACAGTACTTTAAATAAATAATGGGGACGTATAAAATATGGAATGAGCCATATTATATGAGTGAGGCCGATGAATTCTATGTTCTGTCTCTTAAAACAGCAATAACCATCATCTACCCCCTTGGCACCGGGTGAGTTAGCCGTGGTCGTTACGGCATGACTGTTGGCAGTCGCTCACATCCGGGAGGCGGGGTGGTTCGAATCCCCCCGCCGGCAACCTTGAAGATGGTCTTCTGTGGTTTCCCATCTTCCTTCCAGGCAAATGCCAGGGTTGGTCCCTAACTATAGGTCACAGCCGCTAACTTCCAACTCCTCGTCCTTACAATCCAACTTTCCTCCCCAACGGTACTTGTTGCTCACCCATTCGGTGTCCGTCTCGAAGCAGCTACAAAACTGGCGAGCCGAACATGTCCTCGGACACTCCCGGCACTAAAAGCCATACGCTAAAAAAAAAAAAAAAAAAAAAAAAAAAACTTGGCACCACAACCAAGCGATCACTTCCCAACCATTCGGCCAACAGATTGCGGGGTGACGGCTGGTCCTCTCGGCCGTCAGTCAATCTTGGTTTCCTTGACCGGTGCGCTGTCAGACAGCTATTTAGTCGTTCTCACTAGGCTGAGTAGACGCTATTCCAGCCCCTCCCCTCTCACCAGGAATCTAACCTGGGGTCTCCAGGTGAATTGCAGGCACACTACCCCAACACCACGGGGACAGCAAAGCAACCATCATATTTGAAAATTATAATATGATAACATTTCCCCCATAGCCTATTTCGTTGTTGTTGTTGTTGTTGTTGTTGTTGTTGTTGTTGTTGTTGTTGTTGTTGTTGTTGTCTTCCGTCTTTTGACTGATTTGATGCACATCTCCATGCCTCCCTGACCTGAGTTAATCGTTTCATCTCTACACAGCTACCACACCTTACATCCGAGACAATCTGTTTAACATATTCTAACCATGGTCTACCCCTACAGTTCTTGTCCTCGTCGCTTCCTTCCACAACTAAGTTTGTTATTCCTGGGTGTCTTAGCCCGAGTCCTACCAACCTATCTCTTCTCTTCAGTAGCAATTCCCAGAAGCAACTCTCCTCTCCTACTCGTCTTAATACCTATTCATTTGTTACTCTATCTACCCATCTGATCATCATTCTCCTGTAACACCACATTTCAAACGCGTCTATTCTCCTCTTTTCAGCTGCGCCAACAGTCCAAGTTTCACTTCCATAGAGTGCCAAGCTCCAGACAAAGGCTATCAAAATTGACTTCTTAATACCTAAATCTATATTCGATGTCAACAAATTTATTTTCTGTAGAAACGCTTTCCTTGCATGAGTCAGTTTATTTTCTATATCCTCCTTTCTTCGTTCATCAATGGATATTTTTCTTCCTACTTCCTTTAGCATTTCACCTGCCAATTTGACGTCAATAAGGGTTTCCGATTTCAAATGCAAATAAAATCGGGAATATAAGGTACTGTAATTGTTGGGCCAGAGCCAAGAAGAATCGTGAATATATCCCTAATTGCTACACCACTGCATTTCATGTTATGTAACTGCGCTGTGCAACTAGGGTTTGAAAGAGTTATTCTTCGATATTGTGGAACAAAATCAGGTTAGGTCTTTGTATCCCCAGCGTCTATTTGGACAATGTTTTGTTTCATGAAGTGTTAATAGAACTTACAGATCTATTCACAATGCCATGCTCAGAGAGCTAAATGGAAACAAACAAAAAATTGTACGTATTCCCGACCACATTTAATATGAGGGCGGGAATCTGCAGACTATTATTCAGTGAATTTTGAAAGGTAAAACTGGTGTTAATAGTTATAATCCCAAAAACGTCAACCCTAGTGACGTTAAAACACACCAAGTGACTAACCCTAAACACGTGTCTTTCTCTTATATATTAGAAGACCACCAAAGTATCGCCGGGGTAAGCAGCTAGTTATCACTTACAGTACACTCGGCGATAATTTCACATACAAAATCGAAGACCGCTATTAAGGGTAAGCTGCATTAGTTATCATAGATCCGAATGACTCAAAGTTAACACGAGTATCAATCGTTCAAATTTAATTGCCTATTACTATGCATTCCTTCAGAAACAGCTGAGGATCATCGTGTCAGTGTTCAATGCTGGAATGTGGTGGCACATCGGTGAAACTGTTGTAGACTCTCACCGAGCTGGACAGGGTTCAATTCTCGGCCAATGGATGTGATATTTTTGATGTGAAATACCATGTCCTGTGGTTGGGATTCCACATAAAAAGGAGGTCCACTGGCTCATAATCACACGATTAACAGCCACGTAAAAATACAAACTTCCTTGCTTTTTATCCCGGCTTCTCATTTATGAGCGTGAATCTTTATTAGTACTATAAGTAGTAGTAGACTTACATCTGATGGCCGATAACCTAGATGTTAGGTCCCTTAAAACAACAACAGTAACAACAACAACAACAACTCACATCTGAGGGGCAGATGACCTCGTAGTTCCGCCCCTCAAAACCTCAATAACTAACTAACAAACTAGGAAGTCGTCGAATTTTTTAAGAGCGTTAAAAATCCCTCATTATGACTTTCTTTCGAGGGGACGTAAAGCCGGCGGTCCCATGTTATAGATTTATGGCATGTTAATGAACCTTCCATTAATAACACCTGTGTGAATCTAAATTATAGGTTAAGTTATTTGCACAACGCTCTTAGGTTCCAACGTTCGTCGCCAGGAGCCGACTGCGGTGGCATCTATTAACCAAGTTCTGAACTAGTAGTCGTTGACGGTGACGTTTGATGGCAAAAGTAGGAGCTACTGTACTTGAAAATTCAATGTATGCAGTCCTTACCTGAATTACAGATGACACACACTAATACAGCCATCACAATTAACACCGGTTATCAGACAGATTCTACTCACACCCAAAGTTCACGGGGCTACGTGACCGCGTTGTTGCAGCCCCTAAACTGAGGAACCAACCAACCTAACTAACTAGGCATACACCTCGCCAGCGCAAAATATGGTGCTTTGTTCCGTGCACAGCCGGATTGTTTTGGAGTCGCCTGGGAGAGGGGAAGGGTAGCAGACGAGACTCACTACAGAATCTACAGTAGTATCAGCTACCGGTAAGTGTGTAGGTGACCTTTCACCTTACTCCGCTTGCAAAACAGTATTATTATTAATAATAATAATATCCCCATAGACTAACGACTGTATTATTATCAACCATAAGCCTTGTCTACTACCCTTCTCATCTCCCGAACGAAATTGAAACAACCTGACTGCACGAAAATTGTGGTCGCGAGACGTAATGTATTAATAGTAGTTATTTTCACCATTATCGTTCTTATTGGTGGCGGATACTTTAGATGTAGCAACACTCAAAAGCAATCGCCACTACCAACGTGTTTGTTGACCGTGTTGACCCGTTGAAAAGCACTGTTATGTAGGATCCTTTGAAACAATAATGTGCTTAACCCAGAACTATTCGAGAACAGCTGGAAGTACGGTGGCAAGCGGATTACGAACAATGAAGAGTAGTCTATGCTAAATGGGGAGCAGTAAAGGGAGCAAAGAAGAAGGAGAGAAATAATTTTGGAAACAAAGAGGATAAAGTCCACCTCACGATTAATTCTCATGAGTGTGTGTATGTGAGAGAATTCTTTCTGTGGGGATTTTGTCTTCAATTCCATACAGGATTAGCGAAAAGCAGCTTACACTGTTGTTCCAGCACTTACAGCGGTAACAAGTGGAACTCATGAGAACTGACTTTTAGAATACTCCACATTTTATGTCCCGTGAATGTTCTACTTTCCAGATTAACTGAGTTCACTCTGCACCACTAACAGTTTACAGGTACTTCTATAAATTACTGCATACCCTCAGACGCGCTAAAAATCTCTTATGTACAGTAATTCCACTCCTTTTTATTCCATGTTCTGCGGGGCTGGGATTAGGTAAAGTGGGTTTAATAATAATAATAATAATAATAATAATAAAGTTTTTTAAACATCCCCACCACATAAATGAAAGAGAAGATCATCAACTTACAGTACAATGCCGTTTGTGATCGTTTCCCGCCTTCTGTAGTAATAAGCGTGTATACAAGAGAGAACTTTTTTTTTCCATTTTCTTATGGAGGTGGGGGGAAGAAATGCATTTACGCACATAGTGTCGGGCTTCTGAGTGGCAGACTACCGACTAACCCCCCCCCCCCCCCTGTTACGTCTGAACACTAGCCTGGAACCGTTTATCACAATACTTCAGGCTAGAGTCATTTTATCTTTGCCCGTAGGGCACTCCTCCTTAGTGAATTATCTACATTGGTGATCCAAGTCTGTCTTCCTTGTTCGTAGGATATTTCCAACAAAACTTGGAACAATTATAATAATATTATTATTATTATTATTATTATTATTATTATAGTATTAATAATAATTAAATTTAATTGCCTTTTAAAATGCATTGCTTCAGAAACAGCTGAGGATTTTAACTTCTCATCGGCTTCGGTGGCGTAGTTGATAGCATGCTGAACTGCTATGCCAAGATCACGGGTTCAAACCTGGTCAAAATCGTCGGATTTTTAAGAGCGTTAAAATGCTTCATTAGGCTATACCTTCCTTCGGAGAGTAAGTAAATCCGGCTGGCTCTGTCAGAGATTTATGTCATTAAAAAGAACCTACCACTACAATTGGTAGTGTGTAGCTAAATGAAGCCAACGGTCTGGCCATGTTAAAACACCGGATCCCATTAGAAATCCACAGTTAAGCAGCATTGGAAGTGGTTGGAACTTGGATGGTATGCCAGTTTCGGTGGGACCACGTGCTGTTGGCGCACATTTGGAGGAGCGGAACGGACCTGGTCAACTTCCGCACTTAGACTCCGGGTTAAGGATAACCTCTTCGGAGGCTTGGACCTGCCTTCGGGCACAATACCCGTTACTTATACTTTTTATAGCTAAATTAGTATGTTATTTGATTAGAAACACTCTATCAAGTTCCAACGTTCGCCGCTGGGTGAAATTGGCAGTGGCATCTGGCAGCCAAAGTTGGAACTACTTGAAATTGAACTTGACCAGTTTCATTCATCTTCATTCCATTCATCTGTCATTAACTCCTCTCATGAGGTTCGCGTCAGGATCAATAAGGGGTGGACATACAATAGTATTAAGAAGAAGAAGAAGAAGAAGAAGAAGAAGAAGAAGAAGAAAAAGAAGAAGAAGAAAAAGAAGAATCTCCTGTATTCGCCGAGTATATGCACATCTAGAAAGCAACCATATGTTGTCAGAGGAGTAGAAAGGCTGGAAGAGATCTAGCCAGGGATGCAAGGAGTAGTTAGTTATTGATTCGATAAATGTCAAGCATAGGAAATCACACCTATATTCTGCATACGTTGACTATTAAAAATATTTTGACTGATTACCTCACACGTGGCTCTATAAAATCGACTCAAAACGTGAAAACACTTATGACAGGGTGGCAGACGAGCTTGGTTATGATAAAATGCAAAGTAAACAGTGAGACTCCAAAGATCAAGATCAACAAGTGAACCTTTCAAGGTGATAATTTTAGCCCTTTGCAGTTTGTCTGGCTTTCAATCCACTCTCGTTCATATTGAATAAGGAAAGAGGGTACGCATTTCCCGGTGACAACAAGCATATTACACATATTTTATATATGGATGATCTCAAGTTGGTTGCTAACACTGATGATGGCCTGAACAGGCGGATGGAGATTACAACCAATTTCAGTAACGGTATTAGGATGAATTTTCGAATAGATACATGCCGGGTGAACACTATTAAAGCAGGCACGTGGGTTGAACATGAAGGTTTCCAACTACCAGATCCATTGACAATGGCAACGGATGAAGCCTGTAAGTATTTGGGTTACTATCAAATACAAGACATCGACCATCGTATTGCGAAAGAAGCACTGCAAACAAATGTCATGCAGCGGTGTAAAGGACTTCATAAGAACAACTTATCTGGAATTAATAATGTTAAGGCAATTAACACCTATGCCGTTCTAGTACTATCTTACGGTTTCGAGTTAGTTAAATGGACTACAACGGAGTTAGAGGATATAAACCTTGAAATTCGAGTCATATTCACATGATTCCGTGTACATCATCGCTTAAATGACCAGCACATACAGTATTCCATCTTCCAAGAACTCTGGGGAGAAGAGGCGTAGCATATCCGAGACTTGTGTATTGGGCAATGTCCCGTACTGTGCGGAAAGTTATAGTCGTGAATAAACCGGTGTAGCGAATGGACCGTAGTACTATAAAACACAAATACAGTTGAAATTATAGCCTGTTAACCTTGTTATTTGTAGCCGGACATAGGCAGATGACTAGGGAAAGCCTGTGTGAAATAAATAAATAAATAAATAAATAAATAAATAACAATAACAACAATAATTATCAAAAAAGTTTAATGCTTTTCAGTCGGTCAACACGATTGTACCCAAAATGAGATGGGTTATTCCCTAATCCTGATAAGAATTACATGAGATAAAAAAATACACCTGGATGACCAGTTTCGGTCGTCAAGCGATCATCATCAGATCCATTACACTTAGCTATAAAATCTATGTCTGAAAGTATGGGTGAAAAGATTTACTATATTGCACCCTTCTGAAGCAGGTACAAGGATTAAACCCATGTCCATTTAAGTAAAGAAAGAAAGAAAGAAAGAAAGAAAGAATATTCATAAGACTTTAATACACGTGCAGCTGGAGATGAAGCCAGATGAGGAAAGCTACGCGTGACTCATGAGCGATAAGTCTTGCTATCTAATTTACAGCATGCAAGCCGTGTGTGCATCATATGGTGTAGTTGATTAGAGCGGAAAGCCTGATGGTGCAATGAACGAAGGCAGTTTCCACTCACGGAGGTAAAAGGGGGATTCACTGGAGAGTGATTATTCAGCATTTAATTGGCAACGTTGTCGTAGGGCGGAGCCAGGAATCGTTGTGAAATATCCCTCTTTTCAGAAACCATGCAAAATTATTGAAATTTGAGAACGCCAATAATTATAACTTTGGAAATTAGAATTTATGGAAGTGTAAAAATCTCTAATAACTGTTCAGAATAAAAGCGCTGACTTAGCATGACGTAGTTATGGGAGGGACTAGCGAGTCCGCCAGAGAGAGAGGAAAAATAAATGTATACCCACACCGTGCAGGAGCACTTATTAATTTTTATAAAATATTTGCTACGATCGGTTTTCGAAAATTAAAGTAAATTTGAGACGTTTAGATGACGAGGAATACGTACATATTTTTTCTACAGGCGTACAAGGCTTGGTTTAAAAGTTTGTTTCGAGAAGAAACGAAAACGGACTATTTTTAGCTGAATTGAATAAATATCCAGCCAGTCCAACGGAAATTATTCAGTCTATCAACGGCGCGGGAGCGCGTTGTGCTGTCTCGCCAACCAACATATACCTAAGTACAGTCTTCAGATAGCCTCTGTGGAGAGGTCGTGCTGTATCGTATGCAGTCTTCGAAGGACCGTGAAGGGTTCTTGCTGTGTCGTAACGCCGTCAACCTCTGTGTGGAGAGCAACGTATCGTCAGAATACCATCGTGCTGCGAGAAGAAGTAACCAGTCATTGGGACTTAGCAAAGTACTGTACTTTGACCGCAAACGTATTCATCCGACAAGGACTTAGTGAAAGCCTCATAGGACGATCGGAACTATACTCAGTGAACGTAGGAAGGTATTAAAATATCTCGCCAGTATACGAGACAACCGTAGAACATCAAGTGTGCTAAGTAAATTATCCAAGTACTTTAAAGACCGGATAGGGTCGGAACGCCGGATAATAAGCCTGACTTACCTGTGCTTAGGACGTTAGTGCTCAAAAGTGACAATAAGTCGGAAAGAACGAACTAAACGCAGTGATTGCGAATCGAAGTAGTGGACAGACGTGAAAAACATTGATAATAGAGTGTTAGTTAATATTAGACTGCGACTCTAGGACTTGTGTCTATCAGAGTCATTTGGCAAAGCATTAGACTTTTAGCCAAACCAGAACAGTATCGTGCCAATACTTTAACGTAGTGCCGATAACAAGGAAAGCAAGGACACGGATATAATTATCCACAGTAACCAGCTAAGGAAAGGGGAGCAGTGATCGAGACCTTCAATTAATCCCACTCGGAGCAGACGTAGCTCGTACCTACACTCTAGGAGAAGGTGAAGTAGTGAAATCAGTGTAATAAAAGTGTTAAAGCAAGCAGTGTGTTAGGCTTGAAAATTTTGTGTGTAAAATTTAAAATATTTTTAGTGTTACACTGTATTTAATCATGGTATTGATCCCTCAAAAAGAGATGACAGGTGCAAATAATATGTGTAAAATTCGTGGAAAAATAGTGTATGTAACGAGTGCCACGATGATAAGATGGAAGGTTAATCCAAGATGAGGGTGAACAGATCAAATCATTGGGATCCAGGAGGAATCTCCGGATACCATGTGAGTACCCGCTTTTCATTATGTGTTGTTTTGGAGGAATTCGTGCAAATATAAGTAATGAAAAGGTCACACTTATTTAAAACAGGCATTCATGAAATGAAGTGTGTGTAACGAAACATACGGGTTTGAACGATAAATTAATATTGTTATTAACAAGTTAATAAATGGTAAATGAAACTCAGTGGAGTTATATTCTTTTGAGATAACATTGTATGTAAAGTAACGGTATGCTCTAATACTGTAGAAGCACGGAATAGAATTTGTGAACATTGAAATGAAATAATTGTTGAATAGTGATATTCAAAATGAATGAAAAGGTGGAAGCCGTTAGGTTCCAGAAATAATAAATAAATGTTGTTGAACTGTTATGTTCAGGTTAAGAAATGTCAAAGAGTGAATTAATAATCATTGAAGGGCAATTTGTTAATGGCAGAATAATGTTGAAGAACGGAGATTTATAAGGCGGCTAGGAATTAAAAATCCTACTTGAAAAGCTTCACCTAAATAATGTATGTAAACACGCTGTTAAAGCGAGTATGAGGTTCAAGCTAGGGTTTGCTTTGAATAATGCCAGGAAGAGCTAATTACGAGTGTAATTGAGTGCGGTGAAGTAGATTGAATGTATGCCTAAGGCAAATTTTGAAAGGGTGCAATATTTGTATTTATGTGTTGCGCGCAGGGGTCAGTGTTGTGTGCCGCCATGAAAGTCACCAAAATGAGGAGATCATGAGGTTAAATGTTCCCGCTCCGTCATAGGTGTCGTCGATTCCTCCGAAAATGGATTGTTCCTAGGAGATGAATGAGATGTGAACCCGTGTGCACATCCTTTGAGAGCCCCTTTATTTATTGAAGTATCATCTCTTACGACCGCCAACGTGGATACTCCGCAATTAGTTATATCCCCTGAGCCAACATGGGCGGATAATATGGCCGCATCAGTATAATGTGAATGATATAATTGTGTAGGCTTTTCGAGGTCAAAGGAAATATTGTATAACATTCAACCAGCCGGTCTAGAAAGAGAGTCCCGTCTCGCCAGGAGTAGACTGCGCGTCTAGCCCTATAAATCCCTCCGAGTGTTTTGACACATTTACGAGGGTCGCCCGCCGGTACGTTGGGGAATGCCAGATGAAAGCCCGTGACCTAATTATTTAAGAAGTAACCTTGCTAAATATCGTTCAGATCCGGATAAACAAAGAGTAATTGTTATAATATTATGGTAAAATCCCAGTGTATGACAAAACCAGAAATAATTATTCCCGAGTATATAGAAATTTTAACCAGCCTGGGGAGTCTGTTTAATTTGAATAATTCAGTATTTTCTAAAACTCAAGGGAGGCACGAATTCTTTCCAACAATACAAAGCAGTGCAAGTTGTATGAGAGAGATAGAAACTTAAATTTATGTGGACCCAATGAAATGATGATTATTATTATCATTATAATGAATAATGTGTACAATAAATTAACACTCAAAATACGTGAGTAAAAGGTTGTTTTAATAATGCTTAATGTTTTAAAAGTAAATATGGAGCCATAGAGAGCTCGTAAGTACTAATTGAAGAAATAACCTTATGGAAGTGAAAGTTATGTGAAACTTTGTGTCAGGTTCAATGGAACCTAAACTATGGATTTTAAAGGATATTGTTATGATTCCTTGTTCAGTCGAGAACAAGTGTGAAGGATATGTTGTAATTTTGATTTTTTTTATATGTATTTTACGTTTTGTAGCGCCTATATTTTTGAATAATATTAAATAGTTTTGTAATGTGATTTTTGATGTTTATTTCAAGTATTGACCTAATGCATTTGATCCAAAATACGTGTGTCATAGAGTGGGATTGAATGTATTACATCCCGACACCACTGAGCTAACGGAACTATGATCACGTATTGATTGTTCGCAAGGGTACAATATATATACTTATTTAGTTGTAGTATTAGTAGTATTAGATAATGCAACTCGTTAATATTTGTTAATTGTAGTCAATGTGATGTTTTATTGAGATACTGGAAGTGGTGATTGACCTCCGGAATTTGCCCGTTTGGAGTGAATATGTGGTTATTGTAAATGGTCAATTCAGATTGTATTGCACAGGCTACTTATCTGGTTGAGTCTTGCGGGGTCCTGTTAAGAGCAGTTAACTTGGTCACTGTCTGCACTCGACTGAGGGGAAATTCCTGTGTGTTAAGGTCCCTTATCTCGTTGGGCTATTCCCCCTCACGCATTCCTAAGTGTCATGTGTTCCTCGTACAAATGTACCAGCAAGTTGCCAAGTCTAGTCTGTAATGTGGTGTATGTTACTGTATTCAGGATGATAGCTTCACGATCGAAACTGATCATCCAAGTGTATTTATTAAAATCATGTAATATTTTTCAGGATTAGGGAATAACCCATCTCATTTGGGTACAATCATGTTGACCGACTGAAAAGCATTAAACTTTTGTTAACTAAGGCAACACTGAAAAATGGCTTCAAACACCATAACAATAATAATAAAACATCCCTTTGAAGTTACTTGTTTTAGAGACAATGAGGTGCTGTACAGATGGACAAGGGAATTTTCAGTCTGTTCACGTTCGGTATCGGTGAGTCTAGGCTACATCATACACGACGCAATGGTGTCGTTAAAACAAATTCTTGAAATCAGGATGTGTTAAAGGGAAAAAAATTGCAATACGTCGAAGGGATAGTACAAGACTGTTAGACTATTAATTGGAATTAAAATCCTTCAAATACTTGATTAAAAATCGGTGAATTTGAGAATAATTCGTTAATGCTGAAGATCAGTTTCAAATGTTGTGGTTTTGGAAATGTCAATGGTGGGCAAAACAATGGCGATAAATCTACGCTCTTTGGGCCATCAAAGTCAAACACAAAATACCACTGTACTGATTTGTGTTAGAACCGAAAATCTAGAGTTTGAAATGTTCAACTCAATATTTGTAAATACGTAACATACAATTAAGAGCTTCTCGAATATGCGATTATAAACAATTAAAGTTATTCGCTTTAATTTAATCTGGAGTCTTGCTAGGTGGTTCACAGAGTCACCCTTAGAAATCCAAAATCTCGAGCTTGATCCACGCAATCTTGAGAGATGTGAAAATCACATTTCTCCAAGTCGTACATCGTTGGCATTTAAACGAATTTCCACATAATTTGTGACTATCCTAGAAAATTAACACCTCAGCAGCACGATCTCTTACAAGAGAAAATGGCAATAATAATAATAATAATAATAATAATAATAACGGCATTTCGAGGAATGCTAAGATCTGTCACTACAGAACTGCTGTCAGACCACAGTTTCTGTATGCCGCAGAGACCCCCTTGATGAACAGAGAAGGCACCATGGGTGACCTGGAGAAAGCCCAAAGACGTATCCTCAGGAAAATCCATGGCCCAAGATTGCTCCCAGATGGAACCTACCGTTTGAAATCTAATTCTGACCTGTATCGACAGTTAGAATCAGCCAATACCAGTATGCGACGTAGGAGGCTAAAGTTCTATGGGCATCTACAACGAATGAACAGCAACAGGCTTACCAAGAAGATCTTCTCCTTGGTTAAAAGCTACAAGACTGGAAGCCTGTGGCTTAATGAAGTACTAATAGACATGGATTCGGCTGGAATTGCTGACCTTGTTGTAGAAGATCGTTCTAAATTTTGTGCTATGGTAGAATCTTGGACCCCACCACCTAGAGTCTCTAAATGTCGGAAGCCCCTTTCGCAGGAGAGAAAGGAGAAATTATCAGCTGGGCTCAAGAGATATTGGGAACGGAAAAGAGCATCGAAGAACTAGTCATAAGCGCTCCGTAGTGGGCTTAAATCAATAATAATAATAAACGGCGGAAGAGGAAAATAATTCCCAACGGCAAAGAAGGTGGAAGAACCATCTTTGATGCAGCTTAAATCCATTAGTGTCTGTACTGGTATCCAGCGGTTAATGGTCAGCTCAGTGAGCTCGGCTGGAAACACGATGTTCCGAAGGCCTCAACAACCTCTGGTCCTATATGGTCATGGCACTCACCAGGCCAAACAAATCAAGTACAAGCAAACATGAACTGTGCAAACAATCACAACTCTACCCCAGGTGGTACCCAATCCACCCGTCCACAATCGGCAACTGGACTTTCGGATTCTGAGGAGTCCAGGCAAGCGCAGCAGAGAGAGTCGGAGATCTCTGGTCACCTTCCCTACAAACAGAAAACATTCATTGGAACACTAAACATTAATACCCTAATTCAAATTGGAAAATTATAATCTCACGCAAGAAATCGACAGACGAAAAATTCTCATTCTTGCTCTTCAAGAAACTAGAATGACTGACAACGAAACTATGGACTATGGAAATCACCGCATTTTCAAGAGCAAAACATAACCGAGAGTCGCGAAAGGTGCACCAATCTTCGGAATGGCTTTTCTTGTCCACAAATCCATCATTAATTATGTCAAAGAAGTCACACCCGTTAATGATCGAATTATGACTATGCGCATCCAGAGCGCCAACAAGAAATACACCCTTGTCAATGCTCATGCACCTACTAACATCGACAACAAGAAATATCCTGAAAATGTTGAAAATTTTTGGAAAAAATGGAAAAAATTATGAGTAACATTCATCAAGATGACGTGAAAATCCTGATGGGAGATTTCAATGCCCAACTTGGCCAAGAAAAAATATATCGAAAAATCATTGGCAAAAATTCTGCACACCAAAATACAAACAGCAATGGCACACGATTGGTAGACATTTGTCATCAATTCACTCTCAAAGTTATGTCTACGCATTTCAGGAAACCTGCACACAAACAGAAAACTTGGCGATCTCCCATTCAACATCTCGGTGAATACCAAATTGATCATGTTGCCTTCTCCCATGCACACTATAGAACCATCCATGACGTTCAAGTCCGACGAGGGGCAAACATTGATTCAGACCATTATCTCACAAGAATCAAAATGAAATTTTCACCTAAGAGGATTCATAAAAAAAAAATATTACATCCCAAAATTTGACACATCCAAAATTCAAGAAACAAAAATCACAGAAGAATGGGATAAAGAACCAGTGAACAATTGGACGGACGTCTGCAGCAAAATTATCAGAAAAACCAAAGAACTGATTCCACTAAAAAAGAAAGCAAAACACCCCTGGTGGGATTCCAACTGTGATCAAGTCATTATTGATCGCCGAATCGCATTCCAAAAATACAATAGCCACAAATCTCCAGAAACTTCACAACACTTTCTCGGCGTCCACAAACAGGCAACCAAAATTATCAGGACAACTAAACGTAATTTTATAACTAAGCAACTTCAGTCAATCGAGGATGACTTCAGGATTCACAACAGTCGAGATTTTTATAAAACCTTCGGGAACAGAATTAAAGGTTACACACCGCAAAATTTGACTTTCAAGAAACAAGACGGAAGTCTCGCACTCACTAACCAAGAAAACTGTGAAGAACTAGCACGTTATTTTTCTGACCTCCTCAATTGTCCTGAACCACCTGAGCGATTTATACACACAGTCCCAGAACACATACGACCCGAAGCCAAACCACCAACGCAAGAAGAAATCCATCACCACATCAAAAAACTCAAGAATGGAAAGACATCGGGAGAAGACGGAATCATCGCAGAACTATTGAAAAATCACGATCACTACAGGAAATCTCACAGATCATTCAGGACATTTGGCGAAGTGAAAAACTACCGGACGAATGGAAATGCGCACTCATCCACCCACTCCACAAGAAAGGAGATAAATCTGATGTAAATAACTACAGAGGAATTTCCCTCTTGCCCATCGCTTATAAAATCCACTCCGCCTGTCTTTTACAACGCACGCAAGAACAACTCGAGCCACTCATCGGTGAATATCAGGCTGGCTTCAGACCAAACAGATCAGCCGTCGAACAAATCTTCAATCTGATATCCACCTTGAAACTTCGAGCCACACGAAATCTCCCAACCATCTGTACATTTGTCGACTTTCAGAAGGCTTATGACTCCATTGATCGAAAATCTCTTTTTAATGTACTCGAAGAAAACCATCTCGATCCGAAGACGAGACGACTCATCCAACAAACCTTAACCGACACAATTTCCAAGGTCAAATTCATTGGAGAGATCTCCCAAACTTTTCCCATTAAAACTGGTGTTCGGCAGGGTGATGGACTTTCTCCATTGCTGTTCAACATCGTTCTCGATAAGGTCATCAAAGAATGGGAAAAAGAATTAAAAAGTCGCAACATATGGAAACCTGTCGTGTTAGGAAGACAGAAGGATAATATCAATGTTACTTGCTTAGCTTTGCTGATGATTTGGCAATCCTCACCGGTGATGAACGAACGGCAATTCACCAGATTGAAGTCCTCAAAGAATGTGCTGGGAAAGTAGGGTTGCAAATCTCCTTCACAAAAACTGAATTCATGGCTACAAAACACATTGAAACCCAAACCTTGGTAACAAAATACGGTTCAATCAACAAGGTTAATCATTTCAAATACTTAGGTGAAATTATTGAACCTACAGGCACAGAAAGAATAGCACAAAGAACACGTGAACTCAAAATGCGGAAAGCACATGGGAAAACCGCAAACATCTACAACAAAAAATGCATGAGCATTAACACTAAAATTCGACATTACGCGACGGTCATCAAACCCGAAACACTCTACGCCAGTGAGACCTTAAACCTCAATTATAAAAGGATCTTGAAAACATCAAGAAAGCTGAAAGGAAAATCATCCGAAAAATTCTTGGCCCAAGACTTACAGATGAAGGATATCGTTTACAATCGCACAAGATCACAGAAAAATATTCAAATATTGAAACCGATTTCCGTAAACGTCGCTTGAAATTTTATGGACACATTATGAGGCTAGATGACAACGATTAACAAAGAAAATATTGATGTACTCACAAAAATTAAAGACGACAACTGTTTGGATTAAACAAGTCCAAACTGATCTCAATAACGCCAACATCACACCCACAGATATCGAAGACCGCAAAATTTTCAGGCATAAGATCTACACTTGGGAAGCTGCATCAGAAGATAAGCCCAGCAGACCTAGGGGAAATTGGACCGACGAACGCCGAGCTAAACATAGCGACATGGTGAAAGAATTCTGGAAGAACAAGAAAAATAACAGTAACAGATCATAACTTGCGTTATGTGATCCTGTATGGGTCGAAACATACTAAATAAATAAATAAATAAATAAATAATAACAATATTTATAACAAGTTTTTCGTCCCATTTCACTGATGTGGTTATAACGACGCTATAGTGTTCGTCATCCTAGAAATGGTTTTTAGTGTATCTCTACTTCTATCCAACACATAAGCCTATATCGGAAAGATGACTTGTACGTCTGTCTTAATACTAGCCTCACGTACAAGTATACAAGTCCTCCTCATGATGAAGGTGTTGGAATTCTTCCTTGCCGTCCCTGGGGTCGGGGTTCGATTCTCAGCTGTGCCAAGAAATTTAATTCTGGCCTGAAGACTGGAAAGGGGTTATTCTCAGCCTTGTGAAGCTGAACTGAGAAGAGATGGGTTCGATTACAACCTCATATCCTAGAAGTGGTTTCCTGTGTGGTTTCCCACCTATACTCCGCGCTAATATCGAGATGGTACCAGACTGAAGACCACGACCGCCTCCTAACCTAGCCCTAATTACCCACACAAGTATAGCCATCACAATGATACATGTTTTCAGACAGATTACGCGCACAAACCCAATTACACGGGGCTACATGACCACGATTACACAAAATCCTTAAATGAATCAACAACAAAAGCTACAAGTACATACTTAAGTACATTATACATTACAAACAAGATGTTCAGTAAAGAACATATAGCCTACTTTCTCCTAAATGCATGGGTATTGTTATAACTCTTTGTCCTTTTCAAGGAATGTTGGTTGTAGTAGCTTGTTCAAATACAACGTGCTATAGGGATATTAAACATGAATATGAGGTGCCCTTTGCCAGTGCTACCTCTGTAAAAAAAATCATTCAATTCGGTTTCACCGTGTTTGAATTGATCTGGGGAATGGATTTGCACACATACACCGCTATTTGCAAACTATTGGGCTGATGACCTTGTAGTCAGTCATAAGATGCTTTCCACAAAAAGGCATGTTGTTGCAAAATCCGGTAGAGATCAAATTATTAGGATGGTCGAAATTTGATTTAAGCTTTTAACATTTGGGTGGCCGTCATTCCGTTTCCGTCAAGATGGCGGCGATATAAAACATGACACTGAGGTGCCATTTGCTAGTGCTACCTCTGTACCAAATTTCGTTCAATTCGGTTTCACCGTGTTTGAATTGATAGGGGGAATCGATTTGCACACATACTTGGCCACCATCTGCAAACTATTGGGCTGATGATCTAGCAGTTTGGTCAGAATATGCTTCCCACATAAAGATTTGTTGTTGCAAAATTTGGTAGAGACTAGATTATTAGGTTGGTCGTAATTACATTTTAGCCATTAACATTTGGGTGGCCGCGATTACGTTTCCGTCAAGATGGCGGTGATATAAAACATGACACTGAGGTGGCCTTTTCTAGTGCTACCTCTGTACCAAATTTCGTTCCATTCGGTTTCACCGTGTTCGAATTGATAGGAGGAATCGATTTTCACACAAAGATGGCCGCCATCCGCAAAATATTAGGCTAATGACCTATTAGTTTGGTCAAAGGATGCTCCCTCCATAATGGTATGTTGATGCAAAATTTGGTAGAGATCGGATGATTAAGTTAATCGTAATTTGATTTAAGCTTTGAATATTTGTGTGGCCGCCATTACGTTTCCGTCAAGATGGTGGCGATATAAAACATGACACTGAGGTGCCCTTTGCTAGTGCTACCTCTGTACCAAATTTCATTCCATTCGGTTTCACCGTGTTCGAATTAACTGGGGTAATCGATTTTGACACAAAGATGGCCGCTATCCGCAAACTATTAGGCTAATGACCTATTAGATTTGTCAAAGGATGCTTCCTCCATAAAGGTATGTTGTTGCAAAATTTGGTAGAGATCGGATGATTAGGTTAGTCGTAATTTGATTTAAGCTTTGAACATTTGTGTGGCTGCCATTACGTTTCCGTCAAGATGGCGGTGATATAAAACATGACACTGAGGTGCCCTTTGCTAGTGCTACCTCTGTACCAAATTTCATACAATTCGGTTTCATCGTGTTCGAATTAATAGGGGTAATCGATTTTGACACAAAGATGGCCGCCATCCGCAAACTATTAGGATAATGACCTATTAGATTTGTCAAAGGATGCTCCCTTCATAATGGTATGTTGTTGCAAAATTTGGTTGAGATCGGATGATTAGGTTAGTCGTAATTTGATTGAAGCTTTGAACATTTGGGTGGCCGCCATTACGTTTCCGTCAAGATGGCGGCGATATAAAACATGACACTGAGATGTCCTTTGCTAGTGCTACCTTTGTACCAAATTTCGTTCAATTTGCGCTCACCGTGTTCGAATTGATAGAGGGGGGGGGGACAGACATTCAGAGTACACACACTCACACACACACACACACAGAGATTCACACACACACAGACAGACACACTTTTTTTCGCCCTGTAGTGATCTCATAAGTCTACTTTCATTTTTTGCAAAAATCGAAAGTAGGCTAAAAACACAATAAGACAGCTCATCTAAAAGAGTCCACATAAACACGTGTACACAGTGCTGATAACCAACATGTCAACAACAAGAGATTGTTAAACAGGAAATTAAATCTTGCTAGAAACTTTCCTTGAACGCATGGGAACAAACGTCTTTAATTACATAAACGTTCGCAATATATCGCATCGTTGTTCCGGGCCTGTGAACCTATCAGCAGGAAACACGCACTGACCAAGGGCGTAGTTTCTGTGAGGCCGTCTGAAACAGCTCAGCCAACAAGGAAAGTGACGGCATATTTTCATGCTGCTAGAATACAGAAACTCTGCCTTAGTGTATCTCCAGCCGGCTCCGTGGTGTTGGAGTTGCGTGCCTGCCTCTCACCCGGAGGCCCCGGGTCCGATACTCGGTTCCATCAGGGATTTTAGAAACTGACATGAGGGTTGGAATGGGGTGCACTCAGCCTCGTGAGGACAATTGTGTAGCTGTCTAACAGTAAGGCAGCGCCACGATCACGAACACCAAGATTAACGGCCGAGGGGACCCGATGCTCTGATCACGCGTAACCCCAATATCTGCAGGCCAAATGGCTGGGCAGCGGTCGCTTGGTAGGCCTAGGCTCTTCGCAGGCTGAAGTGCCAGGGGTTATTTTTTATTTTTTTAGTGCATCTCCAGAGACACCACTCCCTGATGAGTGTGAGGGTTGAAATCATGGAAGAGCTGACTTTGTGTACCACCTGTAAACTGATTTAAACGAACCTTATGACAGAATATTCACCTGGACCCAGTGAATGAAGAAATGCGAGACACCCTGGCACGTTTAAACGCCCCTCTGTGGGAAACCCGGAATTCAACATTAATAGCAATTAGACAAACGTTAATTGCATTATTATTATTATTATATGACCGACAGTAGTGGCTACGCGGGCTAAAGCGCTGCATTAGGTCAAGGGGCCAAGCTCTCTGCTGACTCGGTAGACGCGTGGGTTCGAGCCCCACCGTCGGCTGTCCTTGAAATGGTTTTCCGTGGTTTCCCATTTTCAACACCAGGCAAATGCTAGGACAGTACCTTCTGACAGGCCACGGCCGTTTCCTTCCACATCCTTGCCCAGTTTCATTCATCTTCATCCATTCCATCTCTCATCCCGACGCGCTGGTCGCCCACGGGCGTCGTCTAGAAAGACCTGCACTCGGCCTCTCAGGAGGCTACACGAAAAAAATTATTATTATTATTATTATTATTATTATTATTATTATTATTATTATTATTATTTCTACATTCATTTCACCACATAAGTGGGACATATCCACATATCGTCAGCTTGTTTGCAAGACGGTATGGTTAATTCCCTTAAGGTGGAATATTGAGAAACGAGCGAACAATGGCACAGGTCTCCAAGATGACGGCCTTCTGCATGGTGATATGTAGACCAGGATGTATTCCCAATATTTGTAGATCGCAAGCCAATGATTTGGGGATAATGCAGGTAGAAGAAATTACTATGGGCGGAACCACTACACTTTCCTGTCTCCACATTTGCCGTATTTCCTCAGCCAAGGGCAGATATTTGGTGATTTTATCACAGCAGATTTGTTGCAGATTATTATTATTATTATTATTATTATTATTATTATTATTATTATTATTATTATTATTATTATTATTATTATTATCCTGGACTTGGTGATAGTTACGAGCTTGTAGCAACCTACGAGCTGAGATGAGAAAGACCGCGCGGTGGGACCTAGGTTATTAACCTCTGTGTTCGACCAATATCATTTAATAACACGGAGAAGCGCCCGGTCCGCCTCGCCTTTGACAACCTCGACATCCCATGAACACAGCGAGCACCGTTCTTTTGATAAGATTACTTGTTTCCAGGCTCGGCGATATCCCTCCTTCCCCGGCTATCCACCTTAAACATGGGTCTGTTGACCTGACAACCCCGAGAGCTCTTGACAACATTCACTGTTCTTTTGATATGATTACAGTACTTGTTTCCAGGCACGCGATATCCTCACTCGGTCACTCGCCTAAAAGATTATATGTGCAGATGAAGACCATGATTTCCTAGCGCGTAGCCCTACTAACTTGTCTCCTTCAATGGGCTACGGGTTTAAATTGAGACTATTATCCTAAAGGTCTAGGTTCGATATCGGCATACAGCGAACAGGTCTGAATTTTTAAGTATCTGTTGTTTTCTTTTTAAGGGTCTTAGACATTGTGGTCAAAACCCCCGTTCTCTTGGGTGTGTGTGAATCTGTGTGATAACCTGTATTACTGCGATATCTAAACTAGTTAGTTAGTTAGTTAGTTAGTTATTGTTGTCTTAAGAGGCGGAACAGCAAGGCCGCCTGCAGTTATTGTTGTCTTAAGCGGCGGAACAGCAAGGCCACCTGCAGTTATTGTTGTTTTCAGCGGCGGAACAGCAAGGCCACCTGCAGTTATTGTTGTCTTAAGTGACGGAACAGCAAGGCCACCTGCAGTTATTGTTGTTTTCAGCGGCGGAACAGCAAGGCCACCTGCAGTTATTGTTGTCTTAAGTGGCGGAACAGCAAGGCCACCTGCAGTTATTGTTGTCTTAAGCGGCGGAACAGCAAGGCCACCTGCAGTTATTGTTGTCTTAAGTGGCGGAACAGCAAGGCCACCTGCAGTTATTGTTGTCTTAAGTGGCGGAACAGCAAGGCCTACTGCAGTTATTGTTGTTTTCAGCGGCGGAACAGCAAGGCCACCTGCAGTTATTGTTGTCTTAAGTGGCGGAACAGCAAGGCCACCTGCAGTTATTGTTGTTTTCAGCGGCGGAACAGCAAGACCGCCTGCAGTTATTGTTGTCTTAAGCGGCGGGACAGCAAGGCCACCTGCAGTTATTGTTGTCTTAAGCGGCGGAACAGCAAGGCAACCTGCAGTTATTGTTGTCTTAAGCGGCGGAACAGCAAGACCGCCTGCAGTTATTGTTGTCTTAAGCGGCGGAACAGCAAGGCCACCTGCAGTTATTGTTGTCTTAAGCGGCGGAACAGCAAGGCCACCTGCAGTTATTGTTGTCATAAGCGGCGGGACAGCAAGGCCACCTGCAGTTATTGTTGTCTTAAGCGGCGGGACAGCAAGGCCACCTGCAGTTATTGTTGTCTTAAGTGGCGGAACAGCAAGGCCACCTGCAGTTATTGTTGTCTTAAGCGGCGGAACAGCAAGACCGCCTGCAGTTATTGTTGTCTTAAGCGGCGGAACAGCAAGACCGCCTGCAGTTATTGTTGTCTTAAGCGGCGGAACAGCAAGACCGCCTGCAGTTATTGTTGTCTTAAGCGGCGGAACAGAAAGGCCACCTGCAGTTATTGTTGTCTTAAGCGGCGAAACAGCAAGACCGCCTGCAGTTATTGTTGTCTTAAGTGGCGGAACAGCAAGACCGCCTGCAGTTATTGTTGTCTTAAGCGGCGGAACAGCAAGACCGCCTGCAGTTATTGTTGTCTTAAGCGGCGGAACAGCAAGGCCACCTGCAGTTATTGTTGTCTTAAGCAGCGGAACAGCAAGGCCACCTTCAGTTATTGTTGTCTTAAGCGGCGGAACAGCAAGGCCACCTGCAGTTATTGTTGTCTTAAGCGGCGGAACAGCAAGACCGCCTGCAGTTATTGTTGTCTTAAGCGGCGGAACAGCAAGGCCACCTGCAGTTATTGTTGTCTTAAGCGGCGGAACAGCAAGACCGCCTGCAGTTATTGTTGTCTTAAGTGGCGGGACAGCAAGGCCACCTGCAGTTATTGTTGTCTTAAGCGGCGGAACAGCAAGGCCACCTGCAGTTATTGTTGTCTTAAGCGGCGGAACAGCAAGGCCACCTGCAGTTATTGTTGTCTTAAGTGGCGGAACAGCAAGGCCACCTGCAGTTATTGTTGTTTTCAGCGGCGGAACAGCAAGACCGCCTGCAGTTATTGTTGTCTTAAGCGGCGGAACAGCAAGGCCACCTGCAGTTATTGTTGTCTTAAGCGGCGGAACAGCAAGACCGCCTGCAGTTATTGTTGTCTTAAGCGGCGGAACAGCAAGGCCACCTGCAGTTATTGTTGTCTTAAGCGGCGGAACAGCAAGGCCACCTGCAGTTATTGTTGTCTTAAGCGGCGGAACAGCAAGACCGCCTGCAGTTATTGTTGTCTTAAGCGGCGGAACAGCAAGGCCACCTGCAGTTATTGTTGTCTTAAGCGGCGGAACAGCAAGGCCACCTGCAGTTATTGTTGTCTTAAGCGGCGAAACAGCAAGACCGCCTGCAGTTATTGTTGTCTTAAGCGGCGGAACAGCAAGGCCACCTGCAGTTATTGTTGTCTTAAGCGGCGGAACAGCAAGGCCACCTGCAGTTATTGTTGTCTTAAGCGGCGGAACAGCAAGACCGCCTGCAGTTATTGTTGTCTTAAGCGGCGGAACAGCAAGGCCACCTGCAGTTATTGTTGTCTTAAGCGGCGGAACAGCAAGGCCACCTGCAGTTATTGTTGTCTTAAGCGGCGGAACAGCAAGACCGCCTGCAGTTATTGTTGTCTTAAGCGGCGGGACAGCAAGGCCACCTGCAGTTATTGTTGTTTTCAGCGGCGGAACAGCAAGGCCACCTGCAGTTATTGTTGTCTTAAGTGGCGGAACAGCAAGGCCACCTGCAGTTATTGTTGTTTTCAGCGGCGGAACAGCAAGGCCACCTGCAGTTATTGTTGTCTTAAGTGGCGGAACAGCAAGGCCACCTGCAGTTATTGTTGTCTTAAGCGGCGGAACAGCAAGGCCACCTGCAGTTATTGTTGTCTTAAGTGGCGGAACAGCAAGGCCACCTGCAGTTATTGTTGTTTTCAGCGGCGGAACAGCAAGACCGCCTGCAGTTATTGTTGTCTTAAGCGGCGGGACAGCAAGGCCACCTGCAGTTATTGTTGTCTTAAGCGGCGGAACAGCAAGGCCACATGCAGTTATTGTTGTCTTAAGCGGCGGAACAGCAAGACCGCCTGCAGTTATTGTTGTCTTAAGCGGCGGAACAGCAAGGCCACCTGCAGTTATTGTTGTCTTAAGCGGCGGAACAGCAACGCCACCTGCAGTTATTGTTGTCATAAGCGGCGGGACAGCAAGGCCACCTGCAGTTATTGTTGTCATAAGCGGCGGGACAGCAAGGCCACCTGCAGTTATTGTTGTCTTAAGCGGCGGGACAGCAAGGCCACCTGCAGTTATTGTTGTCTTAAGTGGCGGATCAGCAAGGCCACCTGCAGTTATTGTTGTCTTAAGCGGCGGAACAGCAAGACCGCCTGCAGTTATTGTTGTCTTAAGCGGCGGAACAGCAAGACCGCCTGCAGTTATTGTTGTCTTAAGCGGCGGAACAGCAAGGCCACCTGCAGTTATTGTTGTCTTAAGCGGCGGAACAGCAAGACCGCCTGCAGTTATTGTTGTCTTAAGTGGCGGAACAGCAAGACCGCCTGCAGTTATTGTTGTCTTAAGCGGCGGAACAGCAAGACCGCCTGCAGTTATTGTTGTCTTAAGCGGCGGAACAGCAAGGCCACCTGCAGTTATTGTTGTCTTAAGCGGCGGAACAGCAAGGCCACCTTCAGTTATTGTTGTCTTAAGCGGCGGAACAGCAAGGCCACCTGCAGTTATTGTTGTCTTAAGCGGCGGAACAGCAAGACCGCCTGCAGTTATTGTTGTCTTAAGCGGCGGAACAGCAAGGCCACCTGCAGTTATTGTTGTCTTAAGCGGCGGAACAGCAAGACCGCCTGCAGTTATTGTTGTCTTAAGCGGCGGGACAGCAAGGCCACCTGCAGTTATTGTTGTCTTAAGCGGCGGAACAGCAAGGCCACCTGCAGTTATTGTTGTCTTAAGCGGCGGAATAGCAAGACCGCCTGCAGTTACTGTTGTCTTAAGCGGCGGAACAGCAAGACCGCCTGCAGTTATTGTTGTCTTAAGCGGCGGGACAGCAAGGCCACCTGCAGTTATTGTTGTCTTAAGCGGCGGAACAGCAATGCCACCTGCAGTTATTGTTGTCTTAAGCGGCGGAACAGTAAGACCGCCTGCAGTTATTGTTGTCTTAAGCGGCGGAACAGCAAGGCCACCTGCAGTTATTGTTGTCTTAAGCGGCGGAACAGCAAGACCGCCTGCAGTTATTGTTGTCTTAAGCGGCGGGACAGCAAGGCCACCTGCAGTTATTGTTGTCTTAAGCGGCGGAACAGCAAGACCGCCTGCAGTTATTGTTGTCTTAAGCGGCGGGACAGCAAGGCCACCTGCAGTTATTGTTGTCTTAAGCGGCGGGACAGCAAGGCCACCTGCAGTTATTGTTGTCTTAAGTGGCGGAACAGCAAGGCCACCTGCAGTTATTGTTGTCTTAAGTGGCGGAACAGCAAGGCCACCTGCAGTTATTGTTGTTTTCAGCGGCGGAACAGCAAGGCCACCTGCAGTTATTGTTGTCTTAAGTGGCGGAACAGCAAGGCCACCTGCAGTTATTGTTGTTTTCAGCGGCGGAACAGCAAGACCGCCTGCAGTTATTGTTGTCTTAAGCGGCGGGACAGCAAGGCCACCTGCAGTTATTGTTGTCTTAAGCGGCGGATCAGCAAGGCAACCTGCAGTTATTGTTGTCTTAAGCGGCGGAACAGCAAGACCGCCTGCAGTTATTGTTGTCTTAAGCGGCGGAACAGCAAGGCCACCTGCAGTTATTGTTGTTTTCAGCGGCGGAACAGCAAGGCCACCTGCAGTTATTGTTGTCTTAAGTGGCGGAACAGCAAGGCCACCTGCAGTTATTGTTGTTTTCAGCGGCGGAACAGCAAGGCCACCTGCAGTTATTGTTGTCTTAAGCGGCGGAACAGCAAGGCCACCTGCAGTTATTGTTGTCTTCAGCGGCAGAACAGCAAGGCCACCTGCAGTTATTGTTGTTTTCAGCGGCGGAACAGCAAGGCCACCTGCCCTGATTTCTGAACTAGTGCGTGTATTGTAATTGTGTGCTAGGATTGGAAAGGGGCGGCCGTGGCTTCAAGTTAGGTACCACCCCGGCATTTTCCTGAAGTATAAGTGGTGGTCTATGGAGAACAACTTTGAATTGCTGTGGTAGGAATCGAAGTCATGACCTTGTGTGCAAAAGTCTTCATACGTCAATGTAGTCTACGAGTGTGTAGAGACAAATGCACATACGTGAAAGTGTAGAAACCATCATGAATCTCAACTGTACGCACAAGTAGATTCTCAGTGAAAATGAAAATCCACAGCCTGCTTCCAGTCGACCGACCGGATCAGGGAATGGAATGAAGCCTCCATCTAGCGGCGAGGATATGAACTGTGCCGGCTGCCGCAGTCTGCCGCACTACCTTGGGGCAATGATTAAATGAATGACAGATGAAATGAAATGACATTGGAGAGTGTTGCTGGAATGAAATTTGTGAAAGGGGAAAAGCGGAGTGCCCGGAGAAAAACATGTCTGCCTCCCCTTTGTCCAGCACAAATCTCACATGGTGTGACGGGGATTTGAACCACGGACCCAGTGGTGAGAGGTCGGCGTGCTGCCGCCTAAGCCACGGAGGCGCAATTAGATTCGCAGTACATGTATTAATATATTTCCAACTTCATGTTGTTTTTGTTGTTGCTTATATTAGGCGCTGCGACATCATGGTCATAACGCCCCGTGTATTCTGGATGTGTCAGAAATGTGTGCGATAAGGTGTGTAATTGTGATGGATGTACTAGTGTGCGTATTAGTGAATTGGGGATATGATTGGGGAGGTGGTCGTGGCCTTAAGTTAGGAACCATCCCAGCATTTGCCTGGTGTAGAAGTGAGGAAACCACTTCCAGGATGGTTGAAGTGGAAATCGAACCATCCTCTTCTGAGTTTTGTCTGACGTGGCTGAGTGTACCCTGTTCCTGTCCTCACACCAGAATTAAAATTTATTTGCAGAATCGGGAATCAAACCAAGAACACTAGCCTCTACACCGCGAGGTGGTTTCCAACATCATAGACCATCTCCTGGAGCAGTGACCAGCATTCTTGGCTGTGACCCTTGAGGTCCGGGTTCGATTCCCGCCTCAGCCAAAAAATTCAATTCTGGTCTGGGGTTGTAACGGAGTACACGCAGCATCGTGAGACAGAATTGTGTAGTGGGTTCAAATCCCATCTAAGGCATGCTAGAAATGGTTCACCACTGCCACTCCAGGCAAATACCACGATGGTTGTTAACTTACGGATGTGTGTGTGACTTGTGTGATAACCTGTGTGATGGCTGTACTAGAGTGTGTATTTGTGTAATTTGTGTATTTTAACATAACGCCTTCTCCTTCTCAATCTTAACTTCCACTATAAATCTTACCTGCATATATACACCCAAGTACACGAGGTTAAATAAGCACAATGTCGCAAGCCTCCAAATGAATTAGGAACATCACAATGTGTAGTATTCATTGAAACTTGATCTTCGCTAACAAGGACTTTGTTTAACGCCCAGTTAGTGATTTGATGTACGGTACTTGAACAATTACCGCTGGTGTTGGCCTTGGCATAACATGCAGATGTATGCGTAAGGTCGCACTGATTTATGTCACACACCCATGTCCTCAATGTTTAGTCTAAGCAGAGATGTCAATAATGAACACGGAAAGTGACCTTACAGAGAGAGAGCTCCACACCTCTATAGAGGTAGTCCAGAGGTGCACATTAAAATACATCATTGTCCGGGTTCTGGTTTCGGTGATATTCCAGTTTTAACTGAAACCCCACCTATTTCTCAAGTATATTCACATTTATCTACATATTAGCCGTCATTAATTTTACCCTTTATATTAGAACTGTACCTCAATATTAATATGCTAACAGGTTTTACCTAAGTCCTAAGTATAAGAGATTTTAATGGCAGTTAACTTATTATCGTGTTGCCTTAGTAATCGAAATGTAATGCTTTTCAGTCGGTCAACACGATTGTACCGATTTGTAATGGGTGTTTCCCTAAGCATGAAAAAAATTGCATGAGATTAAATAAATTCACGTAGATAACCAGTTTCAATCCTCAAGCGACCATCAGATACCGGTACTTTACAATTAATTAGGATATTAAATCTATGTCTAAACAAGTAGTTCCGTGAAGAACTACTTCTGTTTATTGCCTCTATCAACATTTAAAAAAAATCAGTTTGATTGCTGTAATAGATTCGTAGTCTAGATATTGAGAACCGTCTAAATATTTCGGATGGTCGCTAAGTAGGATTTTTATTATGTAGGTCACAGCGTTGAGTACTATTACATGAAGATTATTGTGTAGGTGTGTTTTTCAAACTTCAATCAAATGATTAGGACACAAGAAATAAAAACGAGATTTTAAAATTTCGCACAGTCGCCATTTTGTGATTATGAAAGCAATTGAAATAAATTAGATGTCGGTAGATTACAATTTGTTAGTATTTACCGTACCAAGTTTCACTGAGCTCGGACGGTTAGTTAGTTAGTTATTCTTGTGTTAAGGGGCGGAACTACGAGGTCATCTGCCCCTAAACTCGGAGAGTTAAATCTCGAGAAACATCCATTCAAATATTTACATTTCGCGTCGCCGCCGCCATGTTTAATGTGTGCTTATCAGGTTCTTGAAAGTCCATAGATGAAGTTATGTTACTAGCCTCTATCAACATACAAAATTACAGTTTGATTTCTGTCATTGATTAATAGATATTGAGAACTACCTAAATATTTCAGGTGGTCGCCATGTTGGATTTTGATATACTGTATGTATACCAAAACGTATGTACTATTAGATGACGATCATTGCATACGTTTGTTATTCAGACGTTGACTTCGATCGCAAGGTTAGGACACAAGAAATAAAAACTTAATTTTAAAATTTCACACAGCCGCCATCTTGAGGATATGTAAACAATTGAACTAAATTAGATGTCGGTGCATTATCATGTTTATAGACATTGGCTGTACCTATTTTCACCGCGCTCGGATGGTTAAATCGCGAGAAACGTCTATTTAAATGTTCCAACTTTGCTTGGCCGCCACGTTCGTTTTGTGGGTAACAGGTTTTCGAAAGTCACATAGGTGAACATCTGGTAGTGCCCTTTATCACCGTACAAAATTTCAGGGTGATATCAGTAATAGAATGCCGGTTGAATATTTCGCACAGCCACCATGTTGGATTGGTGAGACGTAATACAATTTGAAGGTCATGGTCCGGGTCGGCCAAAATAGTACTATGATTTTATCGAGTTTCATTGAAGTCGCTCCAGCCGTTTAGATTTTATTGGGGACACACACACGGACAAAAGGTGATCTCATAAGCCTACTTTTCCTGAAATAAAAATAGGCTAAAAATATGTGGGTGGTGGTGTTTACAATATATACACTTATTTAGGTTCAGCAGTTATTATAAACTAGCGCAACTTTAAACTAACAAACATATTACCGTAATCGGAATCTTCTTGCAGCATTAGCACGTGAAATATCATTCCAAACAAGAAAGTTTCGTTGCTCACTTAGTTGTTTGTAGATAATCGGCTATACTTAAGACAAATCCAACGAGGCTATATAATGCACTAGCTGATTGGCCCCTAAAATATATATACACGTCACACATTGCGACAGCCTTAAAGAGTTACATTAAGATGGTAAATTATTCAGCTTGGATGATAAACTGTAATTGATGCTCTACATGACCTGATTTTGATTTTGGAATTTTTCATGAGAAACTAAATCAGCGGGGTCCAGTCTTTAAATGCTTCGCTGCGCCGCACGCCGGTTGGTTGGCTCCTGCCTCACTTGGCTGTGCTGACTGCCGGTGCTGCGACCGCTCTTCACTGCGTCTGATCAAGTCAAGTTGGGATTGCTAGCGCACCAGAGGTGAATGTAAACAAAATGTTCGTCAATGCGTTGGTTGCCCAACATATCTACAGTACATTGTGTTTCGTGCGTTCCTCCGCGTACCGGTACTTGCAGATTACATGCCTAGTATTAAAACAGTCGGAAATACTGATACGGTATCTTGGAACTCATTAAAGGCAATGCAATTGGTTTTTATTTTCGTTGTTTTCGTTTTGTTTCAATTTGTTTCCATATTTACAATATACTGAAAACTGTTTGACGTTCAACCGATCAAGCACAACACAGCTAAGGCAGTACGAGAGGGAGTGAGACGGGAAATCAGACGAGAGAGGCATACAGTATATTCTTCCCTCGCTATCGCTGCAAGGCCGTACGCACCAGAAGCACCGTTGCCCTATATCGTACGAGTATTTGTACTCTCTTTGTATGGATATCCATTTCATTGCGTTACTTTACCTTTATTTATAATATTTAAGATTGATTTTCTTACTCATTCAACATAAGTTAGTAGACATAGATATAACAATTATATTTTAATTATATGTTCTTGATGTTGACTGAAGGAGGCTTATTTGCTAGGTTGAAACATGTACCTTTGATATATGAATAGATATGTTGAATTGTGTAATGATTAGCGTATCGTTACCAATTTTGGAGAATTGCTTCCACAGTGTCTTGATTACCTCAACAAGAGACGAATACGTCTCTATCTTCTCTCGATGTTTTTGCTCGATATCCCAAAGCATATGAATAGCCACATCTAACAGGAGAGTTATTTTATCATTCCTCGGTACCAAAATAATGTCTGGTCTGTTGTTGAGAACAGTGTGATCAGTAGTTATTGTTCTATTCCAGTAGAGCTTGTAGTCTTCGCTCTAATGTAGGCTACTACTTGGGGTTCATACTTATACAGTAGTAGGGCCAGTGGCATAAATACGGGTGAGGGGGGGGGTGATTAGGGGAATCAATTCCCCCCTCAGAGCCAAATAATTTTTAGCCTACTTTCGATTTTCGCAAAAAATTAAAGAAGACTTATGAGATATACACAGGGCCAAAAATTGTGTGTCTGTCTGTGAGTATATGTGTGTACTCTGCATGTCTGCCTCCCCCCTCCTTCCTGTGAATTCAAACACGCTGAAACCGAATTGAACGAAATTTGGTACAGAGGTAGCACTAGCAAAGGGCACATCAGTGTCATGTTTTATATCACCGCCATCTTGACGGAAACGTAATAGCGGCCACCCAAATGTTCAAAGCTTAAATCAAATTACGACTAACTTAATCATCTGATCATTACCAAATTTAGCAATATCATACCTTCATGCGGGAAGTATCTTTTGACCAAACTAAAAGGTCATCAGCCCAATAGTTTGCAGATGGCGGCCGTGTGTGTGAGCAAATGAATTACCCCTATTAATTCAAACACAACGAAACCAAATCAAACCACCTTTGGTACAGAGGTAGCACTAGCAAGCGACAACTCAGTGCCATGTTGTACATCGCCGCCATCATAACAAAAAAGAAATGGTGCTCACCCAAATGTTCTGAGCTTAAATCAAATTACGACTATCCTAATCATCCGATGTCTACCAAAGTTTGCAAAAATATACCTTAATGTGAGAGGCATCTTTTTTTCCAAACTACAAGGTCATCAGACAAACAGTTTCAAGATGGCAGATTTATGAATCATGCAAGTATTATAGCCAAAGCGTAACTTACGATTCAACATGGCCTGGCCTTACCAAATACGATCATCGTACACAGGGAGGTTTTAACCGTCCTCAAGGAGGTGACCAGTAGGATATTAGCATTTTTAAATAGAATATGTAACCGCAGTAGTGGCTAAGAGTTCAGGCTAACCGTGCTATATCGTGCTTGTCCGTGCCGTCCCGTTGGGTTGAACGGCCGATATTGTTTGTTCGTAAATCCATATATTTCCGTAACTTCGTAAGTTTATATCCTTTTAGGAATGTACTGAAGAAAATAATACGTATTTAGTATCAAATGGTTTATAGAAACGGCAGAAAACACTAACGAAATCGTTTATTGCAAGACAAAACATTGTGGAGTTAACTAAACTAGTTGTAAACCTTGTAAAATTGCTCGGCATCTGCGGCATACTGATAGCGACCTGGACTCATAGTCTGGAGGTTCGTGGATCAAATCCCAGCAGGTTCGAATTTCTTTACGTTTTTGTTTTGTATTTATTGATTGATAACTACTCACACGTTATAATGTTAAGCATATATAGTTTGTATTTGTAATCAAAAATATTATATACTAGCTGAAGTACCCGTGCTTCGCTACGGGTCGTAAACGAATTAAAATGTGAAGGTGACAGTTAAAACAGGGGATAGGCGAGGTGCTGCGCAGAGGGAGATTAAGGATGGAACATTTTGTCCAACTACACCGCTCTGCCTTGACCGTGTTTTATAGCACACATTTAGGTTTTACTCGCTAACGGTTGGAGATACCTTTCGGATGGAAAATGCATTTTTTAACCTCGTATATGCCATCAAAAGTTTGCTATTTCTTAGCGTTCTCTTTTTATTTGAAATGGAAATATGAAAGTTTAAAACCAAAGGGTGGAGTGACGTCACTAAAATGGTCGCCATCTTTGAATATTGCAAAGTATTGAAATCAAAAGTAACCTGTATGTTAACCAGGTAAATCTGCTACTTCCATGTAAAATTCATGTAAATCGGACCAGTGGTACTTGCGTGATTGAGTAATACACAGACACACACCATCTCATTTTTAGTCTCGCTTCGCTCGCATCATAGTCGTGTCATATTGTTATTCAATGAAATGCAGGTTTATCCCGTTAACACCCCTTTAGAACCTGAATATCCAAAAATCCCTCCTTAGTAGATGTTTTCGACACACAACAAACATATCCCCAAAATATCATTCTTCTAACATTAATAGTTTTGGTTGGTCGATGAGAGTGAACATCCAAAAATCCTTCCTTAGTGGACGTTTTTCTTCCAGAATTTCACCCCTCACCATAGGCCCCTTAAATTGGATTTATGAAAAAACGGTCGAACACCTATTTATTTTATTTATTTATTTATTTATTTATTTATTTATTTATTTATTTATTTATTTATTTATTTATTTATTTATTTTAAGCTGATTGATTTCCACCGAGTTTCAAACTCCTCGCCTATGTCGTTTAAGAGATACACGCTCCGTTAAGAATCTTTCAACCCCCACTGTTCATCCCTTTCACCTCATAATATACACTACATCGAAAAACCATTAGACATGTGTCAGCTTATTTTTAATGATTAGTATATATGCCAAGTATCACATGCCCAAATGAAACCACTCGTGAGATATTGTTATTCAATGAAATGCACGTTTACCCCCTTAACACCTATTTAGAACCTGAATATTCAAAACTCTTTCCTTAGTGGACGTTTTCGACATAAAACGAACATATCCCCAAAATGTCATGTTTCCAACTTCAATAATTTTGGCTGGGCGATGATGAGTGAGTGAGTCAGTCAGGACATTTTCTTTCATTTATATTTTATAATTTCACCCCTCCCCATGAACCCCTTAAATTTGATTTATGAAACAAACGGTCGAACACCTATTTACTTATTTAAAGCTGTTTTCCCCCTGAGTTTGATGAGTGAGTAAGTGAGTCAATCAGTTAGGACACTTTCTTTCCTGTTTTTTTTTCCCAGAATTTCACCCCTCTCCAAGGGCCCCTTAAATTGGATTTATGAAAAAGAACGGTCGAACACATATTTACTTGTATTTTAAGCTGTTTTTCCCTCCGAATTTCAAACTTCCCGCCTATGTCGTTTAAGAGATACACGCTCCGTTAAGAATCCCTCAACCCCCAATTTTCACACCTTTCACCTCATAATATACATCACATCGACAAACCCTTAGACATATGTCTGATTATTTTTAATGATTAGTTTCTATACCGAATATCACATCCCCAAAGAAACAAATCATGTGATATCGTTATTCAATGAAATGCATCTTTACCCCCTTAACACCTCTTTAAATCCCGAATAAACACAAATCATTCCTTAGTTGACGTTTTCGACATACAACGAACATATTCCCAAAATTTCATGTTTCCAACATTAATAGTTTTCGCTGGGCGTGATGAGTGAGTGAGTCAGACAGGACATTTTCTTTCAATTATTTTTACCAGAATTTCACCCTTCCCCATGGGCCCCTTAAATTTGATTGATGAAGAAACTCTTGAACACCTATTAACTTATTTTTTAAGCTGTCTTTTTCCCCTGAGTTTGATGAGTGAGTGAGTTAGTCAGTCAGTTAGGACACTTTCTCTCCTTTTTTCCCCCAGAATTTCACCCCACCCCATTGGCCCCTTAAATTAATTTATGAAAAAAAACCGGTCGAACACCGATTTACTTATTTATTTAGCTGATTTTCTTTCTCTGAGTTTCAAATTTCTCACCTATGTCGTTTAAGAGATAGGCCTTCACGCTCCGTTAGGAATCCTTCAACCCCCACTTTTCACCCCTTGCACCTCATAATAATACACCATATCGAAAAACCCTTAGACACCTGTCTGCTTATTTTTAATGATTAGTTTATATGCCGAGTATCACATCCACAAATGAAACCACTCTTGAGATATTGTTATTCAATGAAATGCAGGTTTAACCCCCTTAAGACCCCTTTAGAGCCTGAATATCCAAAAATCCTCCCTTAGTGTACGGTTTTGACATACAACGAACATATCTCCAAAATGCCATGTTTCCAACTTCAATATTTTTGGCTGGGCGATGATGAGTGAGTGAATGAGTCAGGACATTTTCTTTCATTTGTTTTTCTTCAGAATTTCACCCCTCCCGATGAACCCCTTCAATTTGATTGATCCAAAAAAAACTGTCGAACAGCTATTTACTTACTTTTCCCCCTGAGTTTGATGAGTGAGTGAGTCAGTCAATCGGTTAGGACACTTTCTTTCCATTTCCCCCCCCCCCCCCTGAATTTCACCCCTCCCCATGGGCTCCTTAAATTGGATTTATGAAAAAACGGTCAAACAAATATTTACTTATTTTGTATGCTGATTTCTTTCCGCTGAGTTTCAAACTCCTCGCCTATGTCGTTTAAGAGATACACGCTCCGTTAGGAATCTTTCAATCCCTACTTTTCACCCCTTTCACCTCATAATATACACCACATCGAAAAACCATCAGGCACGTGTCTTCTTACTTTTTAATGATGAGTTTATATGCCGTGAATCACATCCCCCAATGAAACCATTCGAGAGATATTGTTATTCAATGAAATGCAGGTTTAACCCCCTTAAGACCCCTTTAGAACCTGAATATCCGAAAATCCTCCCTTAGTAGACTGTTTTGACATACAATGAACATATCCCCAAACTGTCATGTTTCTAACTTCAATAATTTTGGCAGGGCGATGATGATGAGTGAGTGAGTCAGGACATTTTCTTTCAATTTTCTTTTTTCAGAATTTCACCCCTCCCCATGAACCCCTTAAATTTGATTTATAAAAAAAAACTGTCGAACAGCTATTTACTTACTTTAAAGCAGTTTTTCCCCCTGAGTTTGATGAGTGAGTCAGTCAGTCAATCAGTTAGGACACTTTCTTTCCTGTCCCCCCCCACCAGAATTTCACCCTTCCCCATGGGCCCCTTAAATTGGATTTATAAAAAAACGGTCAAACAAATATTTATTTATTTTTTATGCTGTTTTTTTTCGCTGAGTTTCAAACTCCTCGCCTTTGTCGTTTAAGAGATACACGCTCATTTAGGAATATTTCAATCCCCACTTTTCACCCCTTTCACCTCATAATATACACCACATCGAAAAACCCTGAGACTCGGGTCTTCTTATTTTTAATGATGAGTTTATATGCCGAGTATCACATCCCCCAATGAAACTAATCGGGAGATATTGCTAGTCAATGAAATGCAGGTCTACCCCCTTAACACCCCTTTAGAACCTGAATATACAAAAATCCTTTCTTAGTGGGCATTTGCGGTCCTTGGGGAAGCTGCATACCAAATTTCATTCCAATCCGTTCGGTGGTTTCTGAGATTTCGTGATGAATGAATGAGTGAGTGAGTTGAGTGGTATTTGACAAATATATAGTAGAAGATAGTGTCAAGTCTTTGTTATGCTAAACTCGGTTGACAGTGCTGTGTGAGTAGGTGAGTAACTAACGGGATTTCAAGTAAAGATGCTCATTTTCTATACCAGTAGTGCAGAGCGCAACTGTCATCCAGACGGCCGTGTCTCGACTTGAGCTATGTTGCCATGGAAACTATCTGCCTTGCCATTCCTTCTTGAGTATATTTTATGATTTGATTAGCCTGTGCTTGAGTCCAAAAGGGCCTAAATCAAAAGAATGAGAAAGACTATCGAAAATTCATGTAGCCAGTGGTTCCTTCCGGGTCCTAAACTATGTGTATGCAAAATTTGGTTGAGATTGGTGGAACGGTGTAAATTTGTATACGGAACAGACCCACCCACATACATACCCACATACAGACTTTCACTTTTATATATTACTAGCTGAAGTACCCGTGCTTCGCTACGGGTCGTAAATGAATCAAAATGTGAAGGTGACAGTTAAAACAGGGGATAGGCGAGGTGCTGCGCAGAGGGAGATTAAGGATGGAACATTTTGTCCAACTACACCGCTCTGCCTTGACCGTGTTTTATAGCACACATTTAGGTTTTACTCGCTAACGGTTGGAGATACATTTCGGATAGAAAATGCAATTTTTAACCTCGTACATGCCATCAAAAGTTTGCTATTTCTTAGCGTTCTCTTTTTATTTGAAATGGAAATATGAAAGTTTAAAACCAAAGGGTAGAGTGACGTCACTAAAATGGTCGCCATCTTTAAAAGTGCAAAGTATTGAAATCAAAAGTAACCTGTATGTTAACCAGGTAAATCTGCTACTTCCATGTAAAATTCATGTAAATCGGACCAGTGGTACTTGCGTGATTGAGTAATACACAGACACACACACACCATCTAATTTTTAGTCTCGCTTCGCTCGCGTCATAGTCGTGTCATATTGTTATTCAATGAAATGCAGGTTTAACCCCATTAACACCCCTTTAGAACCTGAATATCCAAAAATCCCTCCTTAGTAGATCTTTTCGACACACGACAAACATATCCTCAAAATATCACTCTTCTAACATTAATAGTTTTGGTTGGTCGATGAGAGTGAACATCCAAAAATCCTTCCTTAGTGGACGTTTTTCTTCCAGAATTTCACCCCTCCCCATAGGCCCCTTAAATTGGATTTTTGAAAAGACGGTCGAACACCTATTTATTTTATTTATTTATTTATTTATTTATTTATTTATTTATTTATTTATTTATTTATTTATTTTTAATCTGATTGATTTCCTCCGAGTTTCAAACTCCTCGCCTATGTCGTTTAAGAGATACACGCTCCATTAAGAATCTTTCAACCCCCACTTTTCATCCCTTTCACCTCATAATATACACTATATCGAAAAACCATTAGACATGTGTCAGCTTATTTTTAATGATTAGTATATATGCCAAGTATCAATCCCCAAATGAAACCACTCGTGAGATATTGTTATTCAATGAAATGCACGTTTACCCCCTTAACACCTATTTAGAACCTGAATATTCAAAACTCTTACCTTAGTGGATGTTTTCGACATAAAACGAACATATCCCCAAAATTTCATGTTTCCAACTTCAATAATTTTGGCTGGGCGATGATGAGTGAGTGAGTCAGTCAGGACATTTAATTTCATTTATATATGATAATTTCACCCCTCCACATGAACCCCTTAAATTGGATTTATGAAACAAATGGTCGAACACCTATTTACTTATTTAAAGCTGATTTCCCCCTGAGTTTGATGAGTGAGTAAGTGAGTCAATCAGTTAGGACACTTTCTTTCCTGTTTTATCACCCCAGAATTTCACCCCTCTCCAAGGGCCCCTTAAATTGGATTTATGAAAAAACGGTCGAACACATATTTACTTGTATTTTAAGCTGTTTTATCCCGCCGAATTTCAAACTTCTCGCCTATGTCGTTTAAGAGATACACGCTCCGTTAAGAATCCCTCAATCCTCAATTTTCACCCCTTTCACCTCATAATATACACGACATCGATAAACCTTTAGATATATGTCTGATTATTTTTAATGATTAGTTTATATACCGAATATCACATCCCCAAAGAAACAACTCATGAGATATCGTTATTCAATGAAATGCACGTTTACCCCCTTAACATCTCTTTAAAACCCGAATAAATAAAAATCATTCTTTAGTTGACGTTTTGACATACAGCGAACATATTCCCAAAATTTCATTTTTCCAACATTAATAGTTTTCGCTGGGCGCGATGAGTGAGTGAGTCAGACAGGACATTTTCTTTCAATTATTTTTACCAGAATTACACCCCTCCCCATGGGCCCCTTAAATTGGATTGATGAAAAAACGCTTGAACACCTATTAAGTTATTTTTTTAGCTGTCTGTTTCCCCTGAGTTTGATGAGTGAGTTAGTCAGTCAGTCAGGACACTTTCTCTCCTTTTCCCCCCCAGAATTTCACCCCACCCCATTGGACCTTTAAATTAATTTATGAAAAAACGGTCGAACACCGATTTACTTAATTTTTTAGCTGATTTTTTTTCGCTGAGTTTCAAATTTCTCGCCTATGTCGTTTAAGAAATAGGCCTACACGCTCCGTTAGGAATCCTTCAACCCCCAATTTTCACCCCTTTCACCTCATAATAATACACCACATCGAAAAACCCTTAGACACATGTCTGCTTATTTTTAATGATTAGTTTATATGCCGAGTATCACATCCACAGATGAAACCACTCGTGAGATATTGTTATTCAATGAAATGCAGGTTTAACCCCCTTAAGACCCCTTTAGAGCCTGAATATCCAAAAATCCTCCCTTAGTGTACGGTTTTGAGATACAACGAACATATCCCCAGAATGCCATGGTTCCAACTTCAATATTTTTGACTGGGCGATCATGAGTGAATGAGTCAGGACATTTTCTTTCATTTTTTCCTTCAGAATTTCATCCCTCCCGATTAACCCCTTCAATATGATTGATCAAAAAAACTGTCGAACAGCTATTAACTTACTTTAAAGCAGTTCCCCCTCCCCCCTGAGTTTGATGAGTGAGTCAGTCAGTCAATCAGTTAGGACACTTTATTTCCTGTTTCCCCCCTCCCCCCAGAATTTCACCCCTCCCCATGGGCCCCTTAAATTGGATTTATGAAAAAACGGTCAAACACATATTTACTTTTTTTTTTTTTTTTGCTGATTTTTTCCGCTGAGTTTCAAACTCCTCGCCTATGTCGTTTAAGAAATACACGCTCCGTTAGGAATCTTTCAATTCTTACTTTTCACCCCTTTCACCTTATAATATACACCACATCGAAAACCCCTCAGAGACGTGTCTTCTTCCTTTTTAATGATGAGTTTATATGTCGTGTATCATATCCCCCAATGAAACCAATCGGGAGATATTGTTATTCAATGGAATGCAGGTTTAACCCCCTTAAGACCCCTTCAGAACCTGAATATCCGAAAATCCTCCCTTAGTAGACGGTTTTGACATACAATGAACATATCCCCAAACTGTCATGTTTCTAACTTCAATAATTTTGGCTGGGCGATGATGAGTGTGTGAGTGAGTGAGTGAGTGAGTCAGGCAGGACATTATCTTTCAATTTTCTTTTTTCAGAATTTCACCCCTCCCCATGAACCCCTTAAATTTGATTTAATAAAAAAAACTGTCGAACAGCTATTTACTTACTTTAAAGCAGTTTTCCCCCCTGAGTTTGATGAGTGAGTGAGTCAGTCAATCAGTTAGGACACTTTCTTCCTGTCCCCCCCCCCCCCCAGAATTTCACCCCTCCCCATGGGCCCCTTAAATTGGATTTATGAATAAACGGTCAAACACATATTTACGTATTTTGTATGCTGATTGTTTTCCGCTGAGTTTCAAACTCCTCACCTATGTCGTTTAAGAGATACACGCTCCGTTAGGAATCTTTCCATCCCCACTTTTCACCCCTTTCACCTCATAATATACACCACATCGAAAAACCCTCAGACTCGTGTCTTCTTATTTTTAATGATGAGTTTACGTGCCGAGTATCACATCCCCCAATGAAACCAATCGGGAGATATTGAAATTCAATGAAATGCAGGTCAACCCCCTTAACACCCCTTTAGAACCTGAATATCCAAAAATCCTATCTTAGGGGGCATTTGCGGCCCTTTGGGAAGCTGCATACCAAATTTCATTCCAATCCGTCGGTGGTTTCTGAGATTTCAGGATGAATGAATGAGTGAGTGGTATTTCACAAATATATATAGTAGATGATAGTGTCAAGTCTTTGTTATGCTAAACTCGGTTGACAGTGCTGTGTGAGTAGGTGAGTAACTAACGGGATTTCAAGTAAAGATCCTCTTTTTCTATACCGGTAGTGCAGAGCAGAACTGGCATCCAGTCGGCCGTGTCTCGACTTGAGCTATGTTGCCATGGAAACTATCTGGCTTGCCATTCCTTCATGAGTATATTTTATGATTTGATTAGCCTGTGCTTGAGTGCAAAAGGGCCGAAATCAGAAGAATGAGAAAGACTATCGAAAATTCATGTAGCCAGCGGTTCCTTCTGGATCCTAAACTATATGTATGCAAAATTTGGTTGAGATTGGTGGTACGGTGTAGATTTGTATACGGAACAGACCCACATACAGACTTTCACTTTTATATATAAGATATATACTTATAACACCACGTACTTCAACACTCGACTACAGCGATTAAAATAGCTTGCCACGGTGGGTGAGTGGTTATAGTGTCGGACTACCAACCCCAAGATTGCAGGTTCGCCCCTGACCGTGGTAAGTGATTTTTGAAAGGCGACAAAAATCACGACACTCATGTCATACGTTGTTGGCATGTTAAAGAACCCGTTTGAATTCAGTAGGCCGTGTTCAATGGCAAAATTAATCTCGGGATTTTCCGCCAACACAAAGTTCCTCCATTCTCTACTTGACAGCGCTGTAGTGTCAAGGAGTTTAGATATCTAACCTCCGTGACTTTCATAGCGTTCAAAGGAACGACGAAATTCGACATGCAAGCTACCCTCTGGGTGTCAATTAACAAAGCTTGCACCAGGCACCCGAGGCCATACGATATTATTATTATTATTAGCGATTAAAATTCGTTGTTCTTGATCCGCGGTAGAGTCTATTGTTGTTATTGTTGTTGTTTTTGTTTTAGATTCTTTAGGAGTTTTGCGGCGTCATGGTCTTGTAGCCCCGTGTACTTGTGTGTGTGTAGAAGTTTTCTGATAACCTGTGCCACTGAGATGTCTGCAGGCTTACTATTGTGCATACTTTTATACGAGGATGGATTTGCGTAGGAAGCTGTTGTTGTTGTTACATTTGAGATGCATGGACATCATGTTCATTTAGCCCCGTGTACTTGGATGAGTGTTGATTTTGTCCGATAACCTGTGTTATTGTAAAGGCTGTATTAGAGTGTGTGTATATATAATCCAGGTGAGGATTCAATCAATCAAAGTATAATATCCGTATAGCACGTTGTATTTCAACAAGCTACTACAACCAACATTCAATTATACTCCTTGAAAAGGACAAAGAGTTATAGCTATACCTATGCATTTAGGAGAAAGTATGCTATCTGTTCTTTACTGAATATCTTGTTAAAAAACGTAATTTGGTGAGAATTTCATTTTAAAAAAATACAATTTTCGGATTGTTCACAAACTACTGGATTATGTACGTTTATAATTTGAGAACATTTCTCTTTACTTGTGTAAAATATTTAGTGTTAGTCGCACCAAAGCTGTTTATTTCCGAGCTTTTGCATACCAAATGCTATCGAACCCACGTGTACTGTAGGTTTGCTTTGATAGATTGTCTTATTTTGTCCCCCACGCAAAGCAAAAATCAAAAACAAAAGCTAAAGCAGGAACAAACACAAAAAACAGAAATCACAAAGCTAAAAGCAAAATTCAAGAACAAAAGCAGAAAAAACAACCAAAAACAAAAAATCACAAGGGAAAATGCAAAATTCAAAAGCAGAAGCGGAAAACAAACAAACTTAAAGCTAAAAGCAAAATTCGAAATTAAAGCAAAATCAGAAAACAAACACAAAACCGAAAACCAAAAACACAAAGCAAAAAGCATTCAAATGCAAAAGCAGAAAACAAACACGAAACAAAAGAACACAAAGCAAAAATAAAATAGTAGAAAACAACAAACATAAAACTAAAAACTCCACTCATCCCCCTCCTCAAGCAAATCCTAATTACGCCACTGAGTAGGCCATATTTACTGTTATTAATATTATTATTTATTGTCATAGCGTACTAATTCATAATAATTGTAATATTTACAATGGTAACAATACAAACACTGTGAGATAAACAGAGTTTGAGCACCGGATGCACACTACGTAAGCAGTGATACTGCCCCCACATTATATACTGGTTACATACACACAATTGCACATTATGTTATAGCACATACACTGAATAGGGACGTCATTTATTCTACAGGTGAAGTACTTTATAGTTATAAAATAATAACTAGCAACCCACCCCGGCTTCACCCGGTATCTTTAACGGTTTACCTATCGTAAGCGCACGGACGGCAGGTTTTTCTTCGACTCGATTTAGTGAAATAGTTACTTCTCGGTTTCCTTTGATCATAAATGAATGTTTTCTACAAAAATCTTTCTCAAGAAATCCTTTACAGAATGGTGAAAACCACATCAAAATCCATCCAGTGGTTCTAGAGATTACCCGTTACAGCCAAGAATCAGGGACATCGTTTAATAGACTACTATGTAGAGATAATTATAATGACATTAAAATTTTCCTTGTTCCTTTTTTTCCCTTGAAATGGTTACATTTAAATTTACTTAGAGACATATTAATTCGCATGGTTCTAGTACGAATCCTTTAGAATAGGGAATTTTATATGTTGCCGTTGTCTTCTATTCGGTGCGTAACTTTTATGTTTCATCCTTAGAAACAATAATCAACACTTATGACTTCCTAACTATCTTATTATGAAAGGTTCTTGCGAGGAGGAAGTACCATCTGTCTCGATTAACTGCACAGCTTGGAGTCATTAAAGAGTAATTTCCGGAAATATGCTAATTCCTCTACACCGAGTGGCTCGAGTGTGAAGTGGCTGAAGAAGAAAGATATATCTGCGTGCCGTAGGTGCTGATGGGCCGTTACTCACAACTCCCATATTCAGAAGTGTCTTTAACCTCATGAACAATGACTGTGAGTTGGAAGTCCGTCGAGAGTATTGTCAACTCATACGTTTACAACCGTCAAAATATAATTGAATTTCCACTCAAGAAAATGTTTATTATAAGCTCTCTAAAGGATCAAATATTGTGTTTGATTGCTCGTTACGGGTACTATGATCTACTCAAGATAGGAAAACACCGGTTTGAAAACGCCTTAGTTGCCTGGTTGACGCTGAAATGGATGTGGGTTATCTGGGAACATGAGATACAACACCTTACGTATCATTCTGTTATTTATGTGTACTGCATTCACAAGCTGTCTTGACGTATGTACCGTGTGCACTACCCATTGGACATGCAGCGGATCAACGGTACTCCCGCCACGTGAGGAAGCACTGCGTCCCCTCAGTTGGTAGTTACAATGTACTTATCGAGGCTGAGGAACGCCAGTTTTCAACTGCTTAATACGTAGCATGGAAATGTAGTACTGGTAATATACATGGGTTGTTTTTTTAGTTTTGACACCTTAGTTATAACTGGATTAATAACTCACTTAGATGGTTCCAAGTTTCACAGGCCCTCGATGTAGTCCCCACCGTTGCGTGCAACGTGTTCCCAGCGATGCGGAAGTCGTTGGATCCCGTTGGCACTGCCAAATCTATTGATGGTACGAAGAGAGCGCTCGGCAGCCTGCTTAACGTCCTCAGTGGTACGGAAGCGCTCCCCTTGCATTGTCGTCTTCATCTTCGGGATGAGATCATAGTCGCAGAGACTGATGTCGGGAGAATATGGGGGGTGATAGAGGACCTCCCAGCCCCAGCGATCCAACAATGCCGACACAACGCCTACTGTGTGTACACTAGCATTGTCATGTAGAACGATGGGCGGTGTAACCATGTGGTGGCGCCGTTTCCTTCTCAGAGCTCCTCGGAGATGGTCTTGCAGAAACGAACAATAGTACGCCGCATTAACGGTTTGCCCTCGGGGAACAGTATGGTGAATGATCACACCATCCCAATCATAGGCAAGAATCAACATTACCTTCACATGGTCCTCTATCACCCCCTATATTCTCCCGACATGAGTCCCTGCGACTATGATCTCATCCCGAATATGAAGATGACAATGCAAGGGGAGCGCTTCCGTACCATTGAAGACGTTAAGCAGGCTGCCGAGCGCTCTCTTCGTACCATCAATAGATTGGGCAATGCCAACGAGATCCAACGACTGCCGCATCCCTGGGAACACGTTGTACGCAACGGTGGGGACTACATCGAGGGCCTGTGAAACTTGGAACCATCTAAGTGAGTTATTAATCCACTTATAAATAAGGTGCCAAAACTTAAAAGAAAACTAAAAACCATGTATGTGTTAGCCTATATCTACTGTATATACAAATCCTGCAGGCTTGCAGGTTAATCTTACATTTTTATCCTCGGCGTACCTCTACTCTGGTTAGGCCAAATCATTGCTGCTGTCATTTTCTCCTTCGCCGACACGTCTAGATGATTTCGATTTCGAGATGTGATTAGCTCTCACAATATTTACACCAGGTAACTGATTTATTGATGTGTAATATCTTTCCGCTCGGTTGCTGGATATTTTTTTTAGTGGGAGTGATTTTGTAGAAAGGGACGGAAGTGGGATGGAAATAGGACGGAAACAATAAACGCGCGCTGTGGCGGAGATTGGTACAACGGCGTACTGTCGGCCATGTGGCTATGTGGAATGAAATCGCATACGGTTTTCTTCAAGGTTTGGAGGCCACATTAAAGATATTCCTACAATAAATCATCTTCAAGTTGTCGTTCTTTGGTGTGAAAATATTTATTATACCATATTTGCTGAAAGGATTTGGCACAGGAGTTTTACAAGTGATTATTTATTTATTTATCGTATGGCTTTTAGTGCCGGGAGTGTCCGAGGACATGTTCGGCTCGCCTGAGTCGGTAGCTGTTTCCACCCTTATGGTGAGCTACAAGTTCCGTTCAATTTCAAGTAGTTCCAAATTTCGCTACCAGATATCAATGGTACCTATTGTCCGTCCACCAGCTTAAGGTCCGTGGCAGGAATGCAATGGGTCAGCTGATGACAGCTGGCCTCTGCGTGAACGACAATAGTGCCAACCTACTACTGACCAGTACGATTTCACAATTGAAACTAAACGAAAGTAGCAGTGAGTAACCATAGCGTGAATAACATCGGTGCTGAGTTGGCAATACCTCCAGCGGCACGTCCACTCAATCAACGCAGCTGGAATGTCTCTCCTCTCCCCTTCAGTCCCCTAAGACCACGAGCTGGTGGACGGAGAGTAGTGGTGAACGTTGGAACTTTGATAGAGTGTTCTGACCTAACAATTTAGCTTCACACAAGTTTAATCTGTGGAAGAATCTTTTACATGTCATAAATCTATGACATGGGACCGCCGGTTTTACTTCCTCTCCGAAGGAAGGCATGCTAAAGGATTTTTAACGCTCTTAAAAAATCCGACGACAAGTAGTAAAATCAATGACCAACAGAGTTCACTATAAACAAGAGATTAGCGCTCCCGGCAGACACATCGTAGGATAACGTGTCACATGATACACATCATATGCGACTACTGTAAGGCTTGTAATAATAATAATAATAATTATTATTATTATTATTATTATTAGGGGTCTTCGGTACTGAAAATTTGGGTTCGGTACGGTTCGGTTCGGTAAAAAAAAATTGTACTTCGGTTCTCGGTACAAAATCGGTTCGGTACAGCTAGGCTGATTTTAACATGCTAAATTAGAGTAAACCATTAAGAAAAAAGTAACACATGAGTTCTAATGATTATACAGTAAACCAAATACTTGCCAAATAGCACAATTTTAATTTAAAATACAGAAAAAATGTACAGCAAATAATCTCATACAATGTTCCATTAACTTTCAAACTTGCCCTTTTAGTGTGGAGTAAGCCAATTGATGCATACATTAAATAGACATTAGGTCACACTGGAACACTTAAGTCCATAATTTAATTTTATTAATCAGAAGAGTTATTGTGCTCTAGGGGCGTGTTTGGCTCAGCGGTCTAGCTGTATGCCTCTCACCAAGGCGGTCCGGGTTCGATTCCCGGTCAATGCATGTGAGATTTTCGAAGTGAAATGCCATGTCCTGTGGTTCGGATTCCACGTAAAAAGGAGGTCCCGTGGCTCATGATCTCGAGATTAACGGTCACGTTAAACTACAAGCTTCTTTTTTATTGTGCTCTAGTAGTAAAACTTCACTTATACGATATCCAGGAGACCAAAGGAAAAAAAACACGCATAAATGTGAAAAACGCGTAAATGAAAGTCGGTAAATAAAAACTGCAAAATGTATGTGACAATATGGGTTATACAGGGACTTTGTTTTAAAAGCGACGGGGACCCTCGCTCGTGCCGCGAGCCGGTTCTCGCCAAGCACTTTGCCGTAATGCGCTTCTTGACGCCATGGCTTTAACAGTCCATATTCTTTGGACTAAGGTATATTACAGCTGAAATAGAGTCAATTGGTGCTGAGGAACTTCAGAACGTAAATGACAACTTCATGAAGAGGTGCCAGCGATGTGTAGCAATGAATGGCGAACATTTTCAGCACCAGCTGTGAACTATAGGCTATAGTCTACTCAATGACTGTGCCGCGCGAGCTACGCATTACGGCGGCAAGTGCCTGGCGGGAGACAGGCTAGCACCGCGGGCGGCGGGCGAGCGAGGGTTCCCGTTAAGAAGTGAAAAACAAGAAATAATAATACGATTGTTTAACTATAATCGGCAATATTTAACAAAACAACTACAAGAGAAATGCACCCAGATATAACAAAACAAAGAAAATTGAGTCACTTTACGAAGTACCGTAGTTTGTTATTTTGGCTTGTTTATTGTTGGCCGCGGCCACGGCGTGAACAGTATTTTCAAACTGATATAATTCGGCCATTATTTCCTCAGAAACGTTATGGCGCGTCACAAAATGATTGATAGTCCATAGAGCATTGACAGCATAATTAAAATCCACTGTATTATGCAGCGGCTCTTCAACGTGTCATTAATAAAATACCGTAGTGTAGGCCTAAATTAATTTATGGATTTTCATTTGTCTGAAGACTCAAGATTATAACACAGAATCAATCGCGTATTTTTAATGGTTTGACGAGAAGTCCTAAAAAAAACACACGAATGAAAATTATAAAAGCGGAAATAATATATTTTTAAAATATATCGGCATTCGTAAAACACTTCCGACACACTGGCAAGCGAGTGTCGCCGTGAACACCGGTGTCGCTCAAGGCCATCGTAACATAATATAGCACGGGGTGCATCCTTCCGAAGGGAAGTACAGGCGGTAACAAAAGTTTGCATTCGAACATACGTACTTTCTCAGAACACGCAACGTATAAATGACGCTTTATATTGCAAGGGACTCAAAATATGATCGTATAAGCGTGAAAAACGAATAAATGTAAAACGTATATCGGAGATAAATTAACATGGAAAGTATAGGCATTTTGCCGGGACCAGGAAAAATCGTATAGAAAACGTATAAATACGAACCGTATACAAGAAGTTTTACTGTATTTAACCAACTGTTGAAGTAAAACATTGTTGATAAAGGACAATACTTTGGATGTATAAAAAAAGGTTTCCTTTAAATTACAGTATTTGTGTCTCTTGTACCGAACCGAACTTTTTACCGAGTTTTTTTATCGTCTCGAACCGAGGTCGGTAATTTCCTTTGTACCGTACTGAAACCGAAAAATCGGTGCACCGTCGACCCCTAATTTTTATTATTATTATTATTATTATTATTATTATTTTTTTATATTATTATTATTATTATTATCGTTGTCATTTTCGTGGTGTAGAGGTAGCACTTTTACCTCTCATCTAGACGGCCCCAGGTTCGATTGACGTAAGATCTTACATGGGGTCTGGAGAGGGGTGCACACAGCCTCGTGAGGATACTAGATTAGTTTATTAATATGAGAAGTAGCTTCCATGGCCTAAATCTAAGATAATGCTGCTGAAGGTGTTATCGCGCTGGCCATACGTCTCTTTCAGTCCACATGATCTGAGATGGTGGCATTCGTCTTTGGATTCGTGTGTTCCTCTGGACCCAATTATTCATCATTATGATGATGATGATGATGATTATTATTATTATTATTATTATTATTATTATTATTATTATTATTATAATAGATGTGTAACATCTTTCCGAAGCCTCCGGGGCTTAGACGATTGCGCGCCAGCCTCTCCCACTTGGTCCGTGGTTCAAATCTCGGTCATTCCATGTGAGATTTGTGCTGGACAAAGCGGAGGTAGACAAATTTTTCTCCGGGTACTCCGGTTTTCCCTGTCACAAATTGCATTCCAGCAACACTCTCCACTAGCATTTCATTTCATCTGTCATTCATTTAATCATTGCCCCAGGGGAGTGCGACAGGCTTCGGCACCCGGCACAGTTCATATCCTCGCCGCTAGATGGGGGCTTCATTCATTCCATTCTCTGACCCGGTCGGTCGACTGGAAGCAGGCTGTGGATTTTCATTTCATGTGTAACATCTTTCCACTCGGTTGCTGTATATTTTTCGTGGGGGTGATTCTGTAAAAAGAAATGAAAATGGGACGATGAAACGGAAATGGGACGGCAATGCAACTGAAATAATGAGCGCGCGCGGTGGCGGCGATTGGTACCACGACGAACTGTTGGGCATGTGGCTATGTGGAATGTAAATCGCACACGGTTTACTTCAAGGTTTGGAGTCCCCATTAAAGTTATTCCAACGATAAATCATCTTCAAATTGTCGTTCTTTGGTGTGAAAATATTCATTATATCATATTTGCTGAGCACAATCATGATTTATTAAATCTTACTACTTTTGCTGTATACTTATTTAATGTAAGCACTCGAGGTACTGCCGGTCAAAACTCAGCACTACGTGGAATATATATAGGATACGGTTTACTTCAAGGTTTGGAGGCCCCATTAAAGATATTCCTACAAAAAATCATCTTCAAGTTGTCGTTCTTTGGTGTGAAAATATTCATTATATCATATTTGCTGAAATGATTCGGCACAGGAGTTTTACAAATAGTTATTTCAACGACCAACAGAGTTCACTGTTAACAGGGCTTAACATGTCACATGTTACACATCATATGCGACTCCTGTAAGGCTCGTAATTTTTTTAAATATCCATCACACTAGTTAACTCAAATCCTTCTACGGTAACTGTCATGATGTAATTCGGAGATCATTGAAGTATTTCCTGTGTACCGGTAGATATGTATAGCAAGGCCCTACTACGGAGCTACGGAGAATGATTACCTCCAAATTCCTGGCTGTAATTTCCTTTCCGTCTCCGTGCCAGACCGAGCGAACTAATTGGTGGTAACGGCGATCAATACCCAATACTACCACGTGTGAGGGAGGGGCCTATCAATCAACGAGTTAGTTATAATCACTTTTAGTGTAAACTAGATGCCGTTTTCCGTGGTCAAGGGAGATATAGTGAGACTTGACTTCTACAGGGCTCGATACCCGGCTGGTTTGATGGTTGGAACAGGTTTTGACTCAATCCCAGGTTAACTGAGAACTGATAATTTTGAAGCTACCTCAGCCATTCTAGAAGTCATTTATCGTGTTTACGTACATCATATTTTCATATCCAGTTTCATCACTGGTAGACCGTCCTCATCATGATCCCTCAATTGCGACTCCCGGTCGAGGATTTTTGAACGCCGGCAAAAATCAATGGCACTCCGAATCTACGTAAAATATCTCTTGTATCGCGTTTTGGTGATCTCAGCCACAGCTCGCCTCGTAGAGTTCTGGCTTTCACCGCCAGATGGCAGTGCTAAACGGAACGTCGAAGTGCAGAGCATATCGCACTCACTGGCTGCAACTCAAAAGATCTACGCAACAGTAGATAAGGCTACACCATGAAAATGAAAATCCACAGCCTGTTTCCAGTCTCCGCCCGGGTCAGGAATGGAATGAATGAAGCCCCCATCCAGCGGCGAGGATATGAACTGTGCCGGCTGCCGAGGCCTGACGCACTCCTCTGGGGCAATGATTAAATGAATGACAGATGAAATGAAATGATAGTGGAGAGTGTTGCTGGAATGAAATTTTGACAGGGAAAACCGGAGTACCCGGAGAAAAACCTGTCTGCCTCCGTTTTGTCCAGCACAGATCTCACATGGAGTGACCGGGATTTGAACCACGGACCCAGCGGTGAGAGGCCGGCGAGCTACCGCCTAAGCCACGGAGGCTTAAGGCTACACCATAATAATAATAATATTTTTTTTTTATTATTATTTAGTCAATTTACCCTCTAGGTTGGTGGTTCCCACGGACGCAGCGAGGGAACTAACGTCTACCGCCTCTATGGGCAGTGTCCTGGAGCTGGGAACATCTGGTCGGGATGGATACAACTGGGGAGGTGTGATCAGCACTTCGCCCAGGCGGCCTCACCTGCAAAGCGAACAGGGGCCTCATGAGGGAGGGGAGAGGATGGAAGATTGGGATGGATAGGCTAGGAAGAGGGAAGGAGGCGGCCGTGGCCTTACAGTAGGTACCATCCCGGCATTTGCCCGAAGACGAAGTGGGAAACCACGGAAAACCACTTTGAGGATGGCTGAGATGGGAATCGAACCCCCTCTACTCATTTTGGCCACCCGAGGCTGAGTAGACCCCGTTCCAGTCCTCATACCACTTTTCAAATTTCGTGGCAGAGCCGGGAATCGAACCCAGGACCTCCGGGGCGGCAGCTAACCGTGCTGACCGCTACGCTTCGGAGGCGACATTATTATTATTATTATTATTATTATCATTATCATTTATTTATTTATTTATTTATTTCGTTCGTTAGTTCATTCATTCGTTCGTTGACTTATTTGATTTCGTATGGCAATTTGAGGTTACATTGCGGCAAAAATTGAAAACAAACAAAAAACTAAAATGGTTACCATTATCACTTGCAATAAATGCCCTCTGTTCCTGCATTCACATTGTTTCTGCGTGATCAGGAACTAAATATTCTATCATAAATCAAGATGCTCCGGTAACAGAAAATAAGAAATGCTGGTTCGTGAACCATGGGAAATGGCTGGGTAGCCTAGCAATCTAAATTGTCTTGATGGTCTATTATTCAGATATTTGGAATGATCGAACTCACTGGTTAACCCTTGACACGGTATTAGAGAGGCTAGCAACTGGCTTCACATATATTATCCTTAAAACCGCCATCAATGATCAAAGTGAAATTATATTTGGGTGGTATGGGAGTGATAACGCCATACAAGTAAATTAATATGAGAGTGTATAAATAGGCCTACTCTTGTGCACTTTCTCTTACAATCCGGACCACTCGCTACACGACACGCTCTTCGTGTGTTCAAACACGGGAAACTTTGTTCATCTCTTTAATGAACTTAACTTAAAAGCCATGAGGCTTCATTATTCTACATTTTATACTAAGTGCATAGATGGACATTCTAATAAAAGCACTAATTAATTAAATGGTATTTCAACAAACATAACTAAGTTTTGTCGAATATGCATCATGGTTGCGTGAGCATGATGTACGTGACTACAGCAGTACAAAAATAAGATGTTATCTAGGATAGCCTACCCAAGTCCTTATAAGTTCGTTTTTTCAAACTTGTCAACAGCTGGTACCTGAATTCCAATTACCATCAGATAATATTCCTTTGACACCTGACATCGCTATGTTGTGACATGTTATTGGATCATTGATAGTCGGTAGCATGCTGAGCTTCTATGCCCGAGATCGTGGGTTCAAACCCGGCCAAAGACGTCGGATTTTTAAGAGCGTTAAAATCCTTCAGTATGCCTCCCTTCGGAGGGGAAGTAAAACCGGTGGTCCCATGTCATAGGTTTATGGCACGTGCAAGTACCTTCCACTAATTAAACTTGTGTGAAGCTAAATTTGCAGGTGAGATTTCGTTGGAACGCTCCATCAATGTTCCAACGTTCACCACTAGGTGTCAGTGACATCTGGTCGCGAAAGTTGGAACTACTTGAAATTAAACGGAACATGTAGCTCACTCAATGGGTGTCCGCATTGAAGCAGCTATAGCCTCTGGCGAGTCGAACATGTCCTCAGACACTCCCGGCACTAAAAGCCATACGCTAAATAAATAAATAAATAAATAAATAAATAAATAAATATATACATAAATAAATAAATAAATAAATAAATAAATAAGTAAATAATAAAAATTACGAGCCTTACAGTAGTCGCATATGATGTGTAACATCTGACATAGAAGAAACCTCACGTGAAATTGTTGATACACCGGTATTTTATAGTATTATTGGCACAAATCTATTGTAAAATGGAGTGTTTTACAGATATTGTAGTTTATAATACGGAACTCATTTTATTAGATGATTTGTAGCTTCCACCAGCACTAGCCTAAATAAAGAATACGATATGGATCAACTAGATTAATTGACGCGACACCGCTCATAACCCTAAATTCCTTATAAACAGGTTCTCTTGATTCACAGAACAACACGTAATTTCATATGGATTCTGTTAAAATGAGTCATATTGATATGATAAATATCGTTTAAAATGATAATCTGGAAGCAAAAATATCTACCCCGCCCAGGATTCGAACCCAGGATATCTAGATTCACAGTCATACGCAATAACCCCACGGCTATTTCGACTACGCAAATATTGTGCACAAGATGGTGACTTATTTCCACGTTCCAATAATACTGCATTACGGAATTAAGTTTCATTTATACACACATCAAAAAAAGTTTTGCATCACCTCGGTTCCAAGAGTTCCGGAACCTTTAAATACAAAGGGAATAGAGATCAACACAAACAACATTTCAGCTCGTTTTATTGCTCATGAGACCCACACATTGCATGTTGTACCATCATACAGCTAGACTTTCAGCATTTGTGGTCCAGATTGCAGTACACACCACTACCTCTAATACCCAGTAGCACGTCATCTTGCATTGATGCATGCCTGTATTCGTCGTGGCATACTATCCACAAGTTCAACAAGACACTGTTGGTCCAAATTGTCCCACTCCTCAACGACAATTCGGCGTAAATCTCTCAGAGTGGTTGGTGGGTCAAGACGTCCATAAACAGCCCTTTTCAACATATCCCAGGCATGTTCGATAGGGTTCATGTCTGGCGAACATGCTGGCCACTGTAGTCGAGCGATGTCGTTATCTTGAAGGAACGCATTCACAAGATGTGCACGATGAGGTCGAGAATTGTCGTCCATGAAGACAAATGCCTCTCCAATATTCTGCCGATATGGTTGCACTATGGGTCGGAGGATGTCATTCAGGTATCGTAAAGCCGTTTCGGAGCCTTCCATGACCACCAGTGGCGTACGTCGGCCCCACATAATGCCACCCCAAAACATCAGGGAACCACCACCTTGCTGCACTCGCTGGACAGTGTGTCTAAGACGTTCAGCCTGACCAGGGTGCCTCCAAACACGTCTCCGACGATTGTCTGGTTGAAGGCATATGCGACACTCATCGGTGAAGAGAACGTGATGCCAATTCCGTGGGGTCCATTCAGCATGTTGTTGGGCCCATCTGTACCGCGCTGCATGGTGTCGGGGTTGCAAAGCTGGACCTCGCCATGGACGTCGGGAGTGAAGTTGCGCATCATGCAGCCTATTGCGCACAGTTTGAGTTGAAACACGACGTCCTGTGGCTGAACGAAACGCATTATTCAACATGGTGGCATTGCTGTCAGGGTTCCTCCGAGCGGCAATCCGTAAGTAGCGGTCATCCACTACAGTAGTAGCCCTTGGGCGGCCTGAGCGAGGCCTGTCATCGACAGTTCCTGTATCTCTGTACCTCCTCCATGTCCGAACAACATCGCTTTGGTTCACTCTGAGACGCCTGGAAACTTCCCTTGTTGAGAGCCCTTCTTGACACAAAGTAACAATGCGGACGCGATCGAACTGCGGTATTGACCTTCTAGGCATGGTAGAACTACAGACAACATGAGCAGCGTACCTTCGTCCTGGTGGAATGACTGGAACTGATCGGCTGTCGTACCCCCTCCGTCTAATAGGCCCTGCTCATGCATGGTTGTTTACATCTTTGAGCAGTTTTAGTGACATCTATGAACAGTCAAAGGGACTGTATCTTGGATACAATATACACAGTCAACGTCTATATGCCGGAGATCTGGGAACCGAGGTGATGCAAAACTTTTTTTGATGTGTGTATTTTGCTTGTTTCGATAATGTTCCTGAGTGAAAATGAGTTTAAAATGCCTTATGCCAATGCAATGCCGACTACTTACAATGTTTGATATTAGGCTAAGGCATTTTACCATTTAAATACTGATACGAAGACTTCGAACATGTACCATGTCATTTGTTTAAATCACTTGACACCAGAGTTCGCATGAGTGTTTTCCGTTCAGTATGCCATATACATTCCACATTGCCGAGAGTGCGACATTGTATCAATTTTCGACACCGCACGCTGATTGTTTCTCTTACCAGTGCCAGCTGGATCGATCGATCGAGTTGGCAGTGCGTCTTATACTTCCGTTCGATCCACCACTGCCAGCTAGGGCACACTTCCAGTCAATCGATCGAGCGGGCAGTGCATACTGCCGTTGTCCACCACTGCCAGCTAGTACACTTCCGTTTGATCGATCGAGCGGGCAGTGCATACTTCCGTTTGATCCACCTCTGCCACCTCGATCGTTCCAATCCACTTCCGTCCCCAATTTACAAAATCACTCCTACAAAACTATCCAGCAACCGAGCGGAAAGATGTTACACATCAATAAATAAATAAATAAATAAATAGGCTAAATTGATAGCTTAATGGTGTCCTGCGTAACAGTGCTCGATAAATCGTGCATGATGAATCAAACTGACCAAGGAGTAGGGAGGAATCGACCGTGACTTATTAGAAAATACCATCCCGGCATTTGCCTGGAGTTGAGAATGGGGAACCACGGAAAAAGAAAATCAAGGACAGTCTACAGTGGGGCCAAAACCCACCAGTATACCAAATCCGCAGGTAGCTTGGCTCCATGGCGCAGCACTGAGCCTTAGCAAACGTAGCTACCGCTGCCAGTGGTTTATGTTACATTATATGTACAGTAAATAAAATTATGTTAATAGTTATTCCTACTTGTATATTCGGTTTTAATTGTTACTACCGACATCGAATAGAATAGAGTAGGAAAGAAGAGAATAAATACCCTCTGCTCCAAATCTCAGGTAGCCAGAGATTGTAACCATCACCTGATACATGTGATTATTAGTTACAGTGATTCCCTAATAGCCCAATACAAACAGCCTGCTCAGTAAGATTAATAAATCACAACATGATTTTTTAATAAGTCACAGAACCTACAAATAATTTGCATTTTATTAAAGGTTATAAATAATATTATCAAAACACTAATAATGGCTAATAATTATGGACTATCTTTAACCTTATTCTAATTGATACAAAGAGGCTATACTAGACTTTAACCAAGTTTTATAGTTTAGGATCCCGTCTCCTGCACCCTTTTATTTGTTTCACATGCATCTTTGTTGTGTTTCTCATCTGTGACTTTCCTACCCTACATTTCTCTGATAATATTAAAAAGTTTCGCTAATTTACCTGGCTTCCTCCAATCCCTATTTAGTAATTTTATTAAAGAGTAATATTCATTTTCACTTTCTACGTTTTGTCAAAGCCCAAATCAAAACACATCTAATAAGACAGTTTAACAACCTATGGGTATCCAGTACAAAAGGGTCTGTAACAAGAGAATTATTTTTCCCCGACATATTGTGCCCTTCCAGCAAGAAATATGCAAATCACAGTATGCCAGCAATGCTCAAATCGGGATTTTCGGGGTTTTGGTATGTTCTCCCACTCTGTGACTTACACATTTTGGATTAATTAGAGGATACACTTCCAAAAATAACAACAAAATCAACTCCTATTTTAAAACATTTAATTAACCAAAATTATGGCGCTACAAACAAATAAAACAAACAAACTATTGACCAAATCCTTTTAAACTTGTTCAAAGTGAACAATAAAAATATAAAAATTAAACAAACATTATATTAAAATAAATGGTTTCTTTCAAACCAGCCACTCATAATTATTTTCACTTCCATAAAGTGTCTATCTTAAAGTCCCATATAATCACGAGCTCTAATGGCTCGATATTTTCCATAAATAATGGTGTCCTTCTTTCACACACCTCAATAACTATTTTATGAGTTTTCTTCTCATCAAACAAACATATAATCATATTTAAAGTACATATTACTTCTCTACTTAAATGTTTGGGCATTCCACAATGTTCTCAACATTACCATCTCTCTCAAGTTTCATAAATCCACTACAGTGATCGGGAAAAATACTTGTGTACTCCAGAGTTACAAAAGATTACTTGGCAAAGTCAAAAACTATGATTACTCCCGGAATCTAGTTATCTTCATTAAACTCATGGCATCCTACATCCATACAACATTACATTAGGGATTTTTATTTATTTATTTGTCTTATAAGACCATTATCACACAAGAAAGCTACGATCTGAACTGGCAAGCAATATTTCATCTACATGGACCTCGGTTCAAACCCTGGGTCTTTAACAACTTTTAAACACTCACGGTGTATTACTACTTCTTTCAAGCGTTCCTTTCCGACCTAACACAACTTACAATAACAAGGGTTAGACCGTAATCACTTGGGCGAGATTTATGACTGAGAGGGGAACCTCCTGCCTAACCCGCGCGTGGCAACTATACTCAATGCTTTTAAAACAGATCTTTCTTTTCTTCAGTTCTCTGGAGAGACCTGACGTTTTTACTTCTCTCATTCACTTTCAACAAACATTATTAGGTTCATAAACCACTTTCGTAACCTTGGCATTTAATAATTATGAAGGGTCATCTTTGATTGGTAAGAGTAATTCACATACAACGACGAATACTTAGGGGCTTCAACAACTAGACGAGTCAGGGTTCGACTCTCTGAACATGCCTCGGGAACCATTCCCATACTAGAGGACTTATATAAATGCGACTTAGGGTCGGCCGTGGCCTATATTACCTGCGCTCATAATACCATACATTTGCTCCCTATTATACAACATAACACACATAGCCTCGTGATCTACGTCACTATTGGAGGACTTTATCATGGCTCAATTACCGCAATCAACTACCCCTCATAAGTAATTTACCAAGTACATTTAGATTCTACGCATTCCTAGCGTGGCAGTTTACTTTAATGCGCTACATTGCGCTATACATTATTTTAAGGCCTAGCGTCTTCCAAAGAACTGATAAATTCCACATTAACAATTGATCCATATCTCAATTTTTATATTAACCCTTTCCCTTGACAATAATCGCTATATTTTAAGAACATGCATTAACACCATGTCTTATACTTTTATTAAGGCTCAAACGCTCTTACTTTCATATCATTCAATTTAATCTTTATTTCCATTTCTTTTATTATTATTATTATTATTATTATTATTATTATTATTATTATTTATTATGCTTGCTTTTGTAACATTTTTTTAATACACTGACATTTTATTTCATACATTTCCTCTACAGGATTTCACATAATTATTTATAATTTCTCAATTTTTTTTTGTTCACACCGCGCTCCTACTCTGTTATTTGTTATTCAGAAACATCCCTCTGTCTCAAACTCCGGTGGATTGTACACAAACACTTTCCCAACACAAAACATAATGAAAATCTTTACTCACATGTTATAGGTCGGTCCCTGACCTTCCTTTTTCTTGCGATGTTTCATTTTTGCCCACTATTTTGAAATTACACCATCTTGTACAAATTCATTTCATGTACAGCCATATCTTGACACACATTAACTCGTATACATTTAACACTGATAGCATTTTAAAATTCACTGGTGTATTCGTTTAGAATACACGATAAAAACAGTGAAAATATTTCCTTTTAACACAAATTTTATATATTTACACTTCACAGATTCTAATCACTGCGGCTGCTATTAAGCCTTTTACACGTGATTTCTTGACCTCCCGTCTCCAAGGGTGAAATTTAGTAAATGTCGGCTTCCTATCCTGTCAGAATGTGAAAGTCTCGAACCATCTACTTCCTCCCTGGAATAGTTCTCCTTCAAATCCCGTTTCCTGACGATCTGCTATTATCTCTGACTCGAACGGCTCCCTTTTAGACCCTATTGGTTGGTGTAGCGAAAGTCTATTCTGTCCACGGTCCCCCAGATAATCTATTGGTGACCTATTGATTTCTAGCAACTAATACTCCTCGTAACTTAGTGCTTTTTAATAGTTCGTCTGCTTTCTTGAAGCAATGTCTATAATTTCCTTCTCCTTTCCGCTTATTCGGTTCTCGAATTCCTATCTTTCCGGAATACCTTGCGAACCTTGTTCTGTCCGTCCCTACTCGGGTTCTTTAAAGTTGATAGAATGTTTATCTCGCTGTTACGTTACTTCAATACGTTATGATACTTTTGGTCGTTTAATTTAAGACCTATCGCCCTGGGCTCTAAGTTCGCAGCCTGCTTTGACTGTAATTTCTGAACTTTTCACTGTAAACTTTATACTGTCGGAACTAAATCCTGTAACTAGGATTTTCCTAATTCTCCACACGGCGATACTGTAATAATACTCCTTGGCTACTCCTTACAGATGCTCGTTGGTTATCGATACCACGACACTCTTGGCTGTCGGATACTGTCTATATGATGAGATACAGCGTTTCCCCTCAAGGAATACTTGTATAGTCTTCGGCGTGATGTAGCACTATGACGCCCCCTGGGCTATCGGAAACTGCACGATGTGATGTAGCATCTCCCCTCAAGGAGTACTGGTAAACTGCATGACGTGATGTAGCCTCTCCCCTCAAGGAGTCTGTCGTAACCTGCGTTCGATGTATGTGACACAGTGTCACGCCCGCAGGCTGACAATAACTGCTTGATTAGCTTGGTGCTGCCAGGAGTTTTATACTCTTAAGTCAAAAAAAGATAAAATCCTAGTCCTTTTCGTGACCAACTTTTGAAATAATTGTCGCACCATTATAAAAATTATATCTCCAGAAAGCTCGTCTTCCAAACGTAAAATGACCTCACTGCGCATGAAAATCGATCGTGCATTTCTGAGATATTAAATAATTTTTAGTCTCCAGCTGTGTGGGTGTTGCTGTTGATTTTTATTTCCCCACTCCTCGGGCCTCGGTAATTCCCCTATGACGTATGGCTACGTTTGCACTTCTTTCCTGGACAATTATTAAAAGCTTTTTCTCCACACAAAAATCTCTCTTCGGAAATCATTCACAACGCTGTATTTATTTACTTACCTTTATTCTTCCAAATGGGTTAAATCGAATTATTCTTCTTCTGGCACAGTTGCGCTGTTGCCGTTTTAATGCAAGGTAAGGGCGATTTCCGAGACGTGCTTCCCTCTCATACAGCTGAAACTTTCCACTCAGTCTATTTATACTCGTGACTGGCTCGTTATCAATGAGTCAGGCATGATCTCATTTCCTGGCCACCTGGGTCTAACTTCTTACACAACGTTAGGCTAGCATCCTTGCTTGAAATCTGTCTATGTTCCATTTAAGACTGTATATTTCTTTCCTTCCTTTTACAAAAATACATGGATTCGACCCCTTTTGAGCCAATGGTACATGGGTTCAATATATAGTCGACTCCAGCGCAAAACATCTTCTCAAACAGTGGACCATTTACTCTTCGACTGTGCCATGTTTATCAGGACAAGATCTGAACTTGAGTATCATCTCAACAATTGTAAAATGGAACTTGCAAAATCATTATTCCGCCTGTTTAAAAAATCTTGCTGTTACAAACAGTTCCTTAAGTTCATTCTCCACATCTACAATAATCTAGTTTCATAATTTTGTCTTCTTCTTCTTCTTTTAGTTCTATTGAGTACCTCTTGCTCTATTTTCCCATCACTACTTAATATAGTGCCAAGATATTCAAAAGTTTCTACTTTTTCGAGAGGTCTTCCTCCACAAATTATGTCAAGTTGTTGTTCCTGTCTGTCCAGTTTTGTGACCCACATTACTTTGCTTTTATCTGTATTCACTACCATTCCTTTCCTTTCCAATTCTTCATACCATTCCACCACTGCCTGCTGAAGTCTTTCTGGTGTATCAGCAATCACTATTATATCGTCTGCATAGAGGAGTGCTTGCAAGTATACAGGTCTTAGTCTCCACATACCAAGCTTGGTCCTATGGGTTCGCCGCTCACATATTTTTGTTATTTCATCCAGGACGATATTAAACAGTAGAGGGCTGAGGCTATCGCCTTGTTTTACTCATAATTTTGTGTTAAGGATCAATAATTAACTGATCAAAACTACAACCCTAATATACACATGTACAATAGGGTTCAAACTGTTCGGATATTCAATCTATATATATATATATAAATCAATGTTACGTGATAGTTTGTCTGTATGTCTATGGGTATGTCTCCTATGCGTTCATATACCATTCGTCCGATTGCGATGAAACTTGGGTGAGATGTTGAGTACACCCCAAGGAAGGTTTCTGACTTAGTAAATCCATTTTACAATACGTAGCGCACGCGTAGATTCAACAAATGAGCGACGATGCGCGAAGCATTTCAACAAAGTCCCGTATGTGTTCATATACCATTCGTCCGATAGCGATGAAACTTGGATGAGATGTTGTGTACACTTACGTGAAGGTTTCAAAATTAGTGAATACATTTCACAGTAGATAGCGCACGAGTAGATTCAACAAATGAGCGACGACACGCAAAGCGTTTCAACAAAGTCCCGTATGCATTCATATACCATTCGTCCGATAGCTATGAAACTTGCGTAAAATGTTGTGTACACTGCAGGGAAATTTTCTGGCTTAGTACATCCACTTTACAATAGGCATCGCACGAGTAGATTCAACAAATGAGCTACGACGCGCGAAGCATTTCAACAAAGTCACGTTTGCGTTCATATACCATTCGTCCGATAGCGATGAAACTAGGCTGAGATTTTGTGTGCACTCCAGGAAAGGTTTCTATCTTAGTAAATCCCTTTAAAAATAGGTAGAGCACGAGTAGAATCAACAAATGAGCGACGACGCGCGAAGCGTTTCAACAAAGTCCCATATAATTTCATATACCATTCATCCGATAGCGATGAAACTTGGGTGAGATGTTGTGTACACTCCAGGGAAGGTTTCTGGCTTAGTACATACATTTTACAGTAGGTAGCGCAGCAGTAGATTCAACAAATGAGCGATGACACGCGAAGCGTTTCAACAAAGTCCCGTATAAAGTCATATACCATTCGTCTGATAGTGATAAATGTTTGGTGAATTGTTGTGTACACTCCAGGAAAGGTTTCTGGCTATGTAAATCCATTTTACAATACAAAGCGCACGTTTATATTCAACAAATGAGTGACTACGCGCGAAGCGTTTCGAAAACGTCCCGTATACGTTCACATACCATTCATCCGATTGCGATGAAACTTGGGTGAGATGTTGTGTACACTCCAGGGAAGGTTTCTGGCTGAGTACATCCATATTACAATATGTAGCGCAAGAGTAGAATCAACAAATGAGCGACGACACGCGAAGAGTTTCAACCAAGTCCCGTATGCATACATGTACCATTTGTCCGTAGCTATGAAACTTGGGTGAGATGTTGTGTACACGTCATGGAAAATTTCTGGCTTAGTAAATCCCCTATACAATATGCAGCGCACAAGTTGATTCAACAAATGAGGGACGACGCGCGAAGCGTTTCAACAAAGTCCCGTATAAGGTCATATACCATTCTGCCGTTAGCGGTGAAACTTGGGTGAAATATGGTGGACACTCCAAGGAAGGTTTCTGGCTTAGTAAATACATTTCACAGTAGGTAGCACACGAGTAGATTCGACAAATGAACGACGACACGCGGAGCGTTTCAATACAGTCCCCTATGTCTTCATATCCCATTAGTCCGATAGCGATGAAACTTGGGTGAGATGTTGTGGACACTTACGTGACGGTTTCTAACTTAGTAAATACATTTTACAGTAGGTAGCGCACGAGTAGATTCAACAAATGAGTGATGGAGCGCGAATCGTTTAAACAAAATCAGGTATGCGTTCATATACTATTCATCCGATTGCGATGAAACATTGATCAGTTATTGTGTACCCGCCAGGGAAGGGGACTTAGTAAATCCATTTCACAGTAAGTAGCGCAAGAGTAGATGCAACAAATGGGTGACGACGCGCGAAGCGTTTCAACAAAATCCCCTATTGCGTTCATATAACATTCTTCGATTGCGATGAAACCTTGATGAGTTATTGTGTACACGCCAGGGAAGGGCTTCGACTTAGTAATACATTTCTCAATAGGTAGCGCACGAGTAGATTCAACAAATGAGTGACAGCGCACGAATCGTTTAAACAAAAAACCATATACGTGCATATACCATTCATCCGATTGCGATGAATCATTGATGAGTTATTGTGTACAAGCCAGGGAAGGGTTTTGATTTAGTAAATCCATTTCACAATAGGTAGCGTTCGAGTAGATTCAACAAATGAGTGACAGCGATGAAACTTTTGAAAGTTGTTGTGCACGCTCCCACGAAAAATGAAATGAAAATCCACAGCCTGCTTCCAGTCTCCGATCGGGTCAGGAATGGAATGAGAAGCCCCCACGAATGGTTCTAAATTAGAAAATCCATTTTACGATAGCTTAGAGGCAGTTAACATGTTGTGTATCCAAAAGCACTTCAAGAAACAGAATTTCAACGCCAACACATTCTTTGATTGGCATTGCAACGCATGCCGGGTACAGCTTGTAAATAAATAAATAAATAAATAAATAAATGTATCACCTTTATCTACAAACCTTGTTCGTATTATTTTGGTTTCATTGCATTCTCTTCTATCGACATATGAAAGCCTATTGCTATATTATCCTTGGACACAAGAGGCGAGAGAGTCACTTACTAATCACACATTCGGCGTTATGGAAGCATTACTGCTGTCATGTTTTACATAGTTCCTTAATAGTAAGGTACACCTCCATTTGCTCGGGGGTGAACGGTACTTTTAAATGGAAGTGGGTCTGTGTGTCACGAGGAGGCGCCTCTCCGTCCCTGAAGTGGCAGGCCTTGTTACGCAACTCCAGGAGCATGTGCTTGTCACTTTCGCTCTTGGTGATCATCGTGTGAGCATATTCCACCGATCTAGCAGAGCAACATGCAACAAGCATCACATCGACCCATTAGTTCTCCACGAGCTGGGGGTGGCAAGTGAGATTTGATATTCATCCCTACTATGAGAACAAACTGGAGCCGGCTTCAGAGTGCCCCTTATCTAGGAGACCCCGGGTTTGTTTCCCAGTGACACTAGACTTTTAAAATCTGTTGTGAGACACGAAACTATGTGCAGCAAATTTGCCGGTGGTGATTGCCATTTTATGAGGCAAACATATAGGTCATATGCCCCTAATGATAAGGATTATTATGTAAGGCATGAATGTGAAATTAGTACAATTAGTACAAGGGCAACAAGCTACTGATTGACCGGCTCACTCACTCACTCACTCACTCACTCACTCAGAAGAAGAAGAAGAAGAAGAAGACGAAGACGACGAAGTGGCGATGGTGGATAAAAACGAAAGAATAAGGGCAATTAAAGACAGGGGCAGAGTATGCCCTCGACCTTTTCCTGTGAGGCGACATGAAGTACTTTGTTTATGCGACTCCTGCCGAATCGGAAGAAGATCTTGTTGCGTGCGTTCTGGTGGCAGAAATTATTATTGAACACACACTAGGTCTCGTAGGACGAGTGTATGACAACATGCTGTGCAGGCACACGTTGTGTAATGAACAGCAGGGTCGCCACGTGGAACAACTCTTGCAGTGCATACGTGTCCGTAGTGAAGTGGGAGATCTGCAATCGAGTCAAACTGATTTGGTATCGAAACTATAATCAAAATGATCTACTTAGTCCCCTCTACAACACCCAGAAGTTTGTAATAGCAATTATGAATCACCCTGTATTTTATAGCTCTTATTTTTTAAGGAGCAGGCGTCTTTCCAACGAATCAATACTTTTGGCAAGTTTACGAACTATCCTTTTTTCTGTTAGTAGTTTACAACACCACCTTCATTACATCGGATAACAAATCAGGATTGTACATTAGGGCCTACGTCTAAATAGTAGTGAAACAAGCCAGCTGCAGAAGACTCACTACTGACCAGCTTTAAACGAACTAGCGCTCTCCTCATCCTATTCCATTGTTCACTAACGCTCGGCACAGCAGTAGCCATAAATAATTTTTAATGTGGCCTAGGACGAGCATGCGACTGCTGGATAAACAAACAAAAAGTGCCGACGCTTCTTTCAGCATACCGTATTGAGCGGCGCACGTAGTACTGTAGTAGTGCTGTCTGTTGCAGTCCCTCCCACCATGCTATAGGAGCGGACAATCATGGTAAATGCTCATTATATTCGTTTATTTGTGGACATATCTGACTTCACCCCATCGTTTCATAGGTCAACTTCTATATCTGATTTCACTGGTCTCCAAGTTCATATTCCTTCCCCCATTCGCATGACATGGTTCAACGATCTGAAGCAGTTTATTATTGAATAACCAGTACAACAAGAACTCGAGTCCGTAAATGTTTTCAATTATTATTATTAATATGAATAATTATTTATTTATTTATTTATTTATCGTATGGCTTTTAGTGCCGGGAGTGTCCGGGGACATGTTCGGCTCGCCTGAGTCTGTAGCTGCTTCCAGCGGACACCCTTAGGGTAAGCTACAAGTTCCGTTCAATTTCTAGTAGTTCCAACTTTCGCTACCAGATATTAATAATACCTAGTGGTGAACGTTGGAACTTTGATAGAGCGTTCTGACGAAATCAAACCTAACAATTTAGCTTCACACAAGTTTAGTCTATGGAAGGATCTTTTATATGCCATAAATCTATGACATGGGACCGCCGGCTTTACTTCCCCTTCGAAGGAATGCATACTGAAGGATTTTTAACCCGTTATCTTCGGCACAGCAGTTCAGTATGCTACCAACTACGCCACCGAAGCCGCTATTAGAACAATAATAATAATAGTATATATGAAATGTACATAGAATTACAAAACCAGCACCGTCGGACTCCTTGCGAGCCAAATACACTGATGAAAGCACTGGATCTCAAAGATGCTCAGAGTCACTGAAGAGACAAAACCTTTCGTACTATACTTGCAGTACCAAGGAGGGCAACCTTTTGCATTATCTGCATATGGTGTTTCTTCAAGCCATTTTCCCAGTCCATTGTAACTAAGCCATCCACAGAGACAACAACTGGGATGACGAAAGCTCTTTAGAGCCGTATATGTGCCTGAGCTCAGCGGCAAGTGGCAGGTATTTGCGCAGTTTCACAGCCACTGTGTTTTCGTCGAGTGGAACCGCAACATCGGCGATTGTAATCTTCTGTGTTTGCCTATCGAATATCTCAAGCCTGTTGGCTTCTACAAATAAATAACCCTTGGCACTACAGCCTGGGCCTACCAAGCGACCATTGCCCAGCCATTTGGCCTGCAGATATTGGGGTGATGCGTGGTCAGCGCATTGGATCCCCTCAGACGTTAATCTTGGTTTTTCATCACCGGGGCGCTGCATCACTGTCAGACAGCTATTCAATTGTCCTCACGAGGCTGAGTGCACCCCGTTCCAGCCCTCGCATCAGTTTCAAAAATCCCTGCTGGAGCCAGGAATCGAACCGAGGACCTCCGGGTGGGAGACAGGTGCACTACTCCATAACCACAGAGCCGGCGGCTTCTACAAAACGATCAGTATTATAGTGGAATCCCATAAGATCTTGGCTTTGTCTTTGTTGAGAACCTGATCTGGTCTGCATTTATAATATGGAACTTCCTTCTCAACAAAACGGTATTGACGCTCTAAGGCTTGATAGACTACTTTCGCTGCGTTGTTATGTCGCTCCAAGTATTCTTTTGGAACAAGCGTTTGGCATCCTACTATGATGTGCTGGATGGATTCGGTAGATCTGTTGCACAGACGACATCTGTCAGATGTATCCTACCCAATTCTTAATGCATACAACTTGGTCCTGATTATTATTGAGTTCCTCGAGCTGACCTGAAGTCCCTGCAATGACCTCAGGCTGTGATCTAACCACGGCAATAATGTTCTCTGTAGTAGTTGCTTCTATTCGTTGGTCTTCTTGGTGACAATCCAGTAATATTTGTTGCATATTTATTTCATACCCAATTTCGTTCTGAAGGTCTGTATTTGTGTCTGGGAAAACACATGTCTACTTTTGATAGATCGTAGCTGTGTACAGATGTGTTGTTGGTTTAAGTTTGTTTCAGGAAAGATACATCTTTGCTCGATATCCCTCCATCTCTGTCTCGTTGACAGTGCTTCTTAGGTACGCACGGTAGATATGAGCATTTAACTCCCTACTCCACTTCATGCCTTGGCGTGGTAGTCTGGCAGCAGTGAATGGAGCTCTGGGCTCAACCAAACCAATGTAGGTGGGAGCAGCCGGAACCGCTGCAGTTGCGGTTGCCATGAGTGGTTCGGCGCTGCACCTTCCCTGTTGATCGAAAGAAAGTCCACCGAGGTCCTTATCATTATTATTATTTATTTTATTTAAGCGAAAATTCCCCTACAGGAGAGCGATTAAACTTGATAACATGATGTCATTTGGAGGTGTGTCTCCTGCGCTCCTCCCAAAATCTTTTTATTCTCGCGGAATGCTCCCTCTTCCTCTCATCCGTCCACTTTTTCCCAGGTTGTCGTAATGATTTTGGTTCAAACTTAACATTCGCGATTTTCGTCTGGCACTCAGTTCGGTCTTCGAAATGTTGTATACTGATTACTTGTAAGTCTCTCTGTACCTCTTTAAGCTTTTCTGAGCTGCATTTACTCTGTGTTATGATACCAAGTAGTTTCTTTGGCAATCTGGAGGTGGCCATCCTGTGAATGTGAGTGTAAAATTTGGCTCTGCGTTTTCTAATTTCGTCTGTTATCGTATTGGTCTTGTGATAGAGTTCTTTACTATTATTATTATTTACTTCACTCTCAGAACAGTATCTGGCAAATCCATAGTAACTATACTGATTACGGGGAAGCAGGGCATAACCATTATGACCAGGCTTATAAACTATTTTCAAAAGTCCATAATTCCCTCTTAACGGTTAGCATTTCGACCTCCTCTGCTTCTATACCACTCATCTTGAAATTATTAAAATCCTAGTTTAACCATCGCCTCTATATCGGAGTTCTTTGGTCTCCCAGGTAGGCCTAATATTTCTTCCTCCATTCGCATCACATGGCCCCACCATCTGAGCCAGCTCATACGAACGGCCTTATCAAATGTGCTCCTTTCTGACTTACGGTACCTTTTATATTCTCAATACGAGTAACGTTCTGCAGTTGCTGCCATCTGTTTGTCCCAGCAATCATTCTGCATATCTGTTACTTCCGGCGTATGTATGCAATATCCTGGATCCAACCAATTCCCATTCCCATTGCTGGAGAATCTGTCAGAATACTGAATATTATTTTTGCTAACACTTTCTAACAGTTTTATATCTACTATTTATTCCATTGTGGATTATATCCTATCTATTGGGACTGAAACTCGTTGTAAATAGAATTCTCCAGGGTCCTAAATGACCGAGATACTGCTTGGAACGACAGACATTTTCAAACACAGCACCGCTGCAACACAATCTGGAACCACATAAAGGAAATAACTACATATTATCAGCGCAGATGTTGCGATACTGATAATTGCAAAATGTTTTGGAAGACCGATTTAGCCGAGAAGATTGAACAGGGAACAGTATGTGGGCGGCAAAAATGTCCAACACTATCGAACTTCGTGTGAGGATTTTAAAGCATTTATGTGATACTTAGTCTCATCAAAGAGGCGATAGAGCAAGGTCGTTGTGAGGTGAGTTGGGGTCGGGCGAGGTCATGATTTGGCGCAAAGTGGCGTGACAGCAGAACACGACCTCTCATAACTTTTCATTTTCAATACATGCCGTGCCGTGTCTGCTCTTCTTTGTGATGTTCTGACCGTGGAGGCCTTTGACAACTTGGCATGGTGTCATGATCGATCATGGGTCAAAACGTTCAGCTATATAGCCTACAGCAGTCCATAGAACACAAATGGTGTTTGATAATGGTACAATTTACTTTTGACATATTGAACTTACGCTCAATCTTATTTTTGCCGATGACGAGAAAGGAAGGAAGCTTTTAGCTCTACGTGACCATTAATCATGCGATCATGAGCCACGGGACCTCCTTTTTACGTGGAATCCGAACCACAGGACATGGCATTTCACTTCGAAAATCTCACATGCATTGACCGGGAATCGAACCCGGTCCACCTTGGTGAAAGCCAACTGCTTAACCACTGCACCACCGCGCCCTCTGACGATGACGTGGTGGCTACTAATCGCATCGTCCGCTTTATATGTGGGCCAGGAATCTAAATTTTCATGTGTATTTTGGCACAAAGTCGCCTCCGTAGCGTAGCGGTCAGTACGGTTAGCTGCCGCCCCGGAGGTCCTGGGTTCGATTCCAGGCTCTGCCACGAAATTTGAAAAGTGGTATGAGGACTGGAACGGGGTCTACTCAGCCTCGGGTGGCCCAAATGAGTAGAGGGGGTTCGATCCCACCTCAGCCATCCTCGAAGTGGTTTTCCGTGGTTTCCCACTTCGTCTTTGGGCAAATGCCGGGATGGTACCTACAGTAAGGCCACGGCCGCCTCCTTCCCTCTTCCTAGCCTATCCATCCCAATCTTTCATCCTCTCCCCTCCCTCATGAGGCCCCTGTTCGCTTTGCAGGTGAGGCCGCCTGGACGAAGTGCTGATCACACCTCCCCAGTTGTATCCATCCCGACCAGATGTTCCCAGCTCCAGGACACTGCCCATAGAGGCGGTAGTGGTGAGTTCCCTCGCTGCGTCCGTGGGAACCACCAACCTAGTGGGTAAATTGACTAAATAAAAAATAATAAAACAAGATGTTCAGGAAAGAACATATAGCCTACTTTCTCCTAAATGTATGGGTATAGTTATAACTCTTTGTCTTTATCATCTCCTAATTTCTTCCAATTCGAAGTGCAAATTGGCACACTGGATTTGAGGAGTGGCGTTCAAATAATTTACCCCAGCATTTTGCAATTTTATCAGTAAACACTCCAAACAACGTAGGTATTCAGTTTATTAACACCGACTACTTACAATAATTTAAACTTCGTTTGCTCTAAACGTATCACTGGGAGAAACATATTTAATATAACTATTACACAGCTAATTTGTAATCGCGCACGGCTAACGAGAAAGACAGGCCATGGCGCGTAAACCAAACCCTTCTGTGACGTAGGCAATGTACCAGTACTGCTTGATGATGCTTGTACGTTTAAGTCGAGAGCAATTCATAAGCAGCAGAAATGCAATATTTTATATCAATCTTCATAAAATGGACGCAGTTTAGATGTTCCGTGTGTTTTCAAACACGATAAATTATACTGTATAGGTTTGCAAAACTACGCCTATTGAAGTTACTCCTTACAAAAATCCACGCGAACTAGGATTCAAGGGTTCGTTGTGTCTTAAATAGCTGCAACGAACAGGCTACAGTAAGTCGAGTTGTAGATTCTGTGACCTTCGTTGTGAGTTAAATTATGTGCACATTAGTATAATTAGATCAAAGAATCTTGCAGCACAGTATAGATATCATTAACTTATTGTTGTTTCAAGGGGCGGAACATAAATTAATTCGTTTATAGAAGAGATCTGCGGAATACACTACCCACCGACTAACGACTTGTATCAATACCTTCTATGAAGACAAGTGATAAATGAACACCAACGTTTATACAGGTTCAATGATGTAGACAAGATGACTAGGTACCACACCGGCAGTAAAACGAAGACCAGGCAGTGGTGCAACAGAACTGCATTGCTGACGTCACGAAAACTCACCAGAGCCAGTCATTCTCGTTGGCCGTGATAATCGCGCCTTATCTTGGGGATGTCTCTATCGGCAAAAATAATAACCTTCGCAATTATACTATAGACATGGGTTCACTAATTGGCCGGTAGAGAGCATAGCTCGCATCTAGTTACATAGTTCAAGTAATTACCTTTAGATGTCACTCCGGTGGTGAATGTTGTTTTAATTAAATATATATTTTCCATTTCAAAATGCACCATATAATGCTTTATTTTATAACGTCTCAGTACTCAAGAAATAATAAATATAAAAAAAATCAAGGAAAAAAGTCCAACTCTGATAGGATTTGAACCACGGCCAGCCTAATGAAAGACTAACGCGCTGACCACTCAACCAATCGTGCACACTCTAATAGATCGTTAGGAACCAATACATATACCACGTTATAGCAAATCATGACTTGGACTAAACGTTTTCTTTACTGGAGTATATTTTAAACAGAGTTCATTTCATAGAAAGTTCATATATTTGTTACCACTAGCCGACATTGCATGCAACATACTGAAATTAATAAAATATAGGTCAGAACGAGAGATCAGCTGCCATCTTGTCAAATAACCGAGACGACTCAGCTTTTTAAAATCACTTCTAGACTATAATATTAAAATATAAACTTTTAATTTCAAACGGGCCACGTCGTTTCAAACAGATTAAACGATTCTTGGTTCGATAGTCGGAACTGGTGGGTCCCATGTTATGGATTATAAAGTTTGCATAATTCACACGGCCGCCATTCTGAAATGGTACGGTTGATGACCTCGTAGTTTGGGCACAAGACGCGCCTCATATGAAGGAACGTTGTTACCAAATTTGGTAAAGATCCGATTATTAGTTTGGTTGTAATGCATTATTACGTTTTGACCATTTGAGTGGCCGCCATTAAGTTTTGGTAAAGATGGCGGCAATATAAAACATGACACTGAGGTGCCCTTTGCCAGTGCTACCTCTGTACCAAATTTCGTTCAATTCGGTTTCACCGTGTTCGAATTGATAGGGTGGGACAGACATTCAGAGTACACACACACACACACACACAGACTCACTCACACACACACATACACACACACACAGACAGACACACAATTTTTTGGCCCTGTAGTGATCTCATAAGTCTACTTTCATTTTTTGCAAAAGTAGGCTAAAATTGGCACAAAGAACTTGTTATATTTGATTTTGATTTTGTATCCCGTATAATTATTAGTTTTAATTAATTTGTTGCTTTATTAATATTATATTCTATCATTATTTAGGCATCTACCTCTAGATTTCAAATAAACTGAATTTGTATTTTTTTTTTTTAGTTTTAAACTGTGTTACACGAGGCTCCTTCAAACAAGGAAGGAAACTAGTAGTTTTACGTGGCCGTTAATCTCGCAATCATGAGCAACCGGATTTCCTTTTTACATGGGATCCAAACCACAGGAAAAATCTCACATGAATTGACCGCGAATCGAACCCGGTCCACCTTGGTTAGAAACAAGTAGCTTGACAGCTGCGCCATCATGCCCCTCCCTCAAAACAACAAAAATTATCATTACATTTTTATCCTACTTTTCACATTTTGCAAAAATGAGGAAAAAGTAGACTTATGAGATCGATCCGGGAAAATGTGTGTCTGTCTGTCTGTCCTTCTGTCTGTCTGTCGGTCCTTCTGTCTGTCTGGCTGTGTGTGTGTCTCCCCCACCCCATCCCTATCAACTCCTAAACCGCTGCAGAAATCGAAACCAAATTTAGTATGCGTAAAGATGTATACCGGAATATCTCACGTCCATATTTGAAAATGATGTCAGTGCTACCAACTGCTGAAAAAAAGCACTAGAAATTTGAGCTCCGTGTTGGATATCATGGAAGGTATGCATGGGAGCTATTCCAAAATTGGCTAACATGTAGATAACACTATTTCAGTTTAATTTACAGGAGACCATACATGGCAGTGTTGCCAAAATAATTTTAAGCCTTCTGATAGGTCCAATTTTAAATGCATATAACATCTACACTATCAATTGGATTTCAACCAAATTTTGTATGTAATATGTGTACATAAACAGATATGACTGAGCGTACTGTTAAGAGCCACCAGGGCTGCCAACTGTTAATAATTGCTCTCTCTATTCTTTTATCTAAATACCAATATATCAGAAAGTAGGCAAGCCGACAGCTTTAAACTATGCACACATATAGTACCTGACATTTTAGATTAATTTTGGAGTAACTTATATACTTCAGTTCTACCAACATGATTCTAAGCCTTCTGATAGGGCTAATTTTTAAATGCATGTAACTTCTATACTATCAGTTGGATTTCAACCATTTTTCGTATGTGCTATGTGTAACATATCAGATATGACTATAAGTATTCTTAAGAGCAATCAGGGCTGCCAACTGTTAATAAATATAATATTTTTTTTTACCTAATATCAATATATCAGGAAGTATTCAAGCCAACAGCCCTATACTTTGCACGCGTATAGCACCTGACATTCTATATTAATTTAGAATAATAAATATAAGTCATTGCTGCCAACATGATTCTATGCCTGCTGATTGGTCCAATTTTAAAATACATGTAACTTCTATACTAACAAATGGATTTCGTCCAAAACTGGCACAACAAGATATCATAATACTTCAGATTAGGCTATTTCTGACCAGTACACGCATGACATTGTTGCCAAAATGCTTTTACGCGTGCTGATAGATCCAAAGTCTAATTGCATATAACGTCCATTGTACTTCAACCATTTTGTTTATTCTGTACCTTAAAGATGGAACTAAGAATATATTCAGTCACCAGGGCTGCCAACTGTAATGCTCTATTATACCAAGTATATTTCGAACTAATTAGACATTTCGATATTACTAACTTAATTTCGTCATTTTTCTAGATAGGTTCATATACTGTAGAATAATCATTGGCATGAAAAGTAGGCTCTTTAGTTCGTCACGGAACTTCTTGTTTCTCTACGTATTGCATCAATCTCATCCGAAGTAACGCCCTGTGATTTAATACAAGCTTTATGTCTGTTTGACCCATCATCGGTAGTAGCGAACACATTCTGAAGAGAATGTTTAATACAGTATCTACATTAACTCATTGTAGCTTATGATTGTGCTGTTAAAACCACGTAAAACTACTCGCGTTAAGTCAGTCTCAACAATGTAGCACCGACCAGTGATAAAAATATAAATTGTTAAATCTTCACTAATGACTTACCCCCACAGCTTTGTAAGAAAGGAAAGAAGACCATACATGAACAATCTAAGACAGACTGATGTGTCTTGTTTCTCCTTTGCGGCGAGAAATACAAATCTGAGATCATATTGTGTCCTGGCGGAAGAAGGGTAGATTGTACAAAGAATTCCAAGATGAAATCGTGTCGTGCCTCATTAAGTGCGACACTATCTGTATGGCGAACATAGTATGTAATTTGTATGTTTTTGCTTCAGTAGCCTACATGTGTATGTAGATTGTGTCATTAAATTGTTTGTGTAGACTAAATTTTCCTTTTAATTGATCATCTTATTGTGTGCCAGTCGGCAAGCCCACTTTTCTTGAGTCAAATAAATAAATAAACAAGTAATTAATTAATTCCTAAATGAATAGAATTAAAATAGCAAAGCAAAGCCAACTCCGTACAGGCCATGGAGGCCTCCACTTTTTGTGATATCGGCACTAAATGTGATGGAGTTGTCAGCTCCATGTCCGGTCGTCTTTGCTCCCAGGAATTACCCTGGTACTCATTTCTGGTGTAGGCTGAGTGAACCCCAGGGCCATTTGCGTTTCCGAAAGTGGTAGTTTTGCTTCTAAAATCCACTACCTAGGTGGGGATCGAACCCACACCCTTACAGTTAGAAGCTCAGCGCCTCTACCGACTGCGCCACGCAGCCCCTGAATAGAATTAAATTAATTAATTAATTAATTCATTCATTCATTCATTCATTCTTTCTTTAATTGAGTAAGTGGCTGAATGAGTGAGTGATCGAGCGAGCGAATCAGTCAGTCCTGATTACGTAGATGGTATTTAATATGACTTCACAGTATTGTTTGGTTTCTATTCTACAACTCATACCCATCAAAATGGTAGATGCTGCAATGTTATCAGACTCATTTTAAACAAAGCTGTGACTTTTTCAGAATAATAATGAAAATAAGTTATTAGTTCTTAACGGGACTACTTAGCCTGTTTCCATTTGCATTAGAGATTGACCCCTTCACTTTCCCGTTTGCTATCTGCTTTCGTGGCTATATTTCTTTCCAAGTTCCTCAATCATTTTTATTCGAGGTTTAAGGTCCTTTCTTTTCCCGCTTCTTGCTTTATTTTATGCTCTTGTTTTTTATATTTAACCTTCAAGTACGTATATAATTTAGCTGTAAGCAAGTAGTTAGTGGTATTAAAGTTGTTGTTGTTTCTTTTGAGCGGCTTGGACATCGTAGTCATTCAGCACCGTGTACTTGTGTGTGGGTAGAATTTGTCTGTTAACCTGTGTTATTGTGGCGTCTGCAATGGTGCATGTATTTGTAATTCGGGTGAGGATTTGGAAGGAGCGTGGCCGTAAGTTAAGTACGATCCCAGCATTTGCTTGGAGAATTGGGTATCCACGGAAAACCTCTTCTTCTCCGTTTTGCCTCACGAGGACGAATATACCCCATTCCAGCCCTCAGACCAGTATTAAATTTCCTGACAGAGCCGGAAATTAAACCCGGACCTCTGGGGCGACAGCTAGTAGAGTTATAAGTACAGTATTAATCACTTTCCGCATCATCATCTATATCACTGAAGTAGGTGACCTCAATGTTTCGCCCCTTAAAACAGAACCATCACTACTACGACAGAAAGGCCAAGAATTCATTGCTCAGATAAGCTTTACCTACCTAAACAGCTATGCCCCACGTGTCCAGAGCCTGTAGCGCGCTATACCAGGTGGCCCACCTGCGCCGTGCAATCTACTTATAAATGTCCCGCATGTACTAGTGTTGAATGGGAGGTCTAATAACTGAATTGCTAAGGGGTAACCTTGCATACAATCCGATTACGTCAGAATGCCAAGAGATAACAACCAGACGGCCGCACACTGCATATTCCTCAGTGCTCCCGCCTAATGCGCCCCAAAGCGGTATGAAGTCTCGCTGGAGAGCGCAGAATAGTTGCTATGCACGTGGCACAGCTGTATTAAAGTTGCTATCAACACATCGACAATGGCTGAGGTAATCACCAAAAACGAGCGCGCACACACATAATTCTAATCTATGGAGAATCTGGTCACAAACTAAACAAAGCTCGCACATTAATAGACGCCGGCCTTTTGTACATGAATTTCCTCGAACAGAGCTGTATTTAAGTGCTAATGGATTGAAGTACATGCCAGCAAGGCTAGACCCGTCTGCAACAATTCTGATGTTGCGCAGACTGTACATCAGTATTGTGACCGAAGCCTTCGCCCGGTACGTTGAATTTCACCGTTGAGTTGTTGAGTTGTTGAATTTCAGGGGCTTTACAACATAGTGGGCATGTAGCCCCGTGTACTTGAGTGTGTGAAGAATTTGTCTGATAACCTGTGTCACTATTGTTATTTTATTATTACAGTCTAGTGCAGACATCATAGTGACAATAATAATAATAATAATAATAATAATAATAATAATAATAATAATAATAATAATAATAATAGGAATCCTGTTACAGTACTTGTGTAGTAAAATTACTGCTAAAATGTTGCACAACATCCAACATATTGTATACCACGTTGAAACGCTCCTTTGCAAACAACGATTTCTGTAATAAACAGGGTTCGTTTGTAAACACGCCAAAGATGCAGAAAAGAAAGTTTAATAACACATTAATTTGTACATGTAGGCTACAGAAATTCCACTCTACAATAGCATTGCTTGCTATGTGGACAAAAACTCACATATTATTGCATCAAAGCTTAGAAAATAAAATAAATTAAAATTTAACACTTGGACAGCTATTCATAATGCATATGCTCAAAGACATGTCCCTGGTGGCGATTACAATGTTGAACACGTCTCGCAGTGTCTACATGGACACGTCGTAACATTTCAGGTGTCACTGCAGCACAGGCCTCACCAATACGTTCTTTTAATTGATCAACATTTTCTGGCGCCGTTTCGTAGACTTTTGATTTTATATATCCCCACAGAAAGAAGTCCAGAGGGGTTAGATCAGGCGATCGTGCTGGCCACTGCCAGGGGCCTCCGCGACCTATCCACCGTTCAGGGTATCGTGCATTTGGATATTCCGTAACGGCTCGGAAGGTGTGAGGTGGAGCACCATCATGCTGGTACCAATGTTGTAACACAACCTGGAGTGGAATATCTTCTAGAAGGTTTTCCAGAGTCAAGTCGGTTTGTAGAAATTCAAGATAATTCCTACCTGTGAGTATGGGGGCTATTAAAACAGGCCCAATTATGTAGTCTCCCATAATACCACACCACACATTAACTCCCCAGTGGATCTGAACATGCTGTGCTTGAACCCAGTTGGGGTTCACTGGAGCCCAGTAATGAAGATTGTGAGTATTGACGTTGGCATCATTGGCGAAATAACATTCATCACTCCACAGAATATTCCTTGCGAAATGTGGATCTTGTTGTAATGCAGCGGCCTTTCATCGGCAATATGCTACCCTGCGATCGAAATCATTTCCATACAATTGTTGGTGTAGGTGCGGCTTATACGGATGCCATTTTCGCTTCTTCAGGATCCTCTGTATTGAAGTTCGTGGCACTCCCAGCTTCCTTGCAGCTTCTCTTTGCCCTAAGCAACAATAAATATGTGCACAGTGTAACATAGTTATTATTATTATTATTATGGTTTCAAGAGACTAAATTATCTTGCACCAGCACTATTTAATGAACTACTACATCGATTGTCCAACATGAACAGCAAACAACTAGCTATACGTCGCATAAAAAAATATTACCTAAATAAAACATTAATTTAAAACATAAACGTATTATTGTATGCACCCTTGTATTGAAATACAAACTGTATAATGCTGTGAAAAATAATTAATGTCTCACAGATAATCTCTACTGATTTTGCCGTCAGATTCCTGAGACATATCACAAATGTATTATCAAGAGTAATTAATAAATACATTCTAATACAAAATTCAAATTATTATTATTATTATTATTATTATCAGCAGTAGCTCAGTAAGGTGAAGTGTAACTGACCGTGTGTAGGATTCCGTTCGAAGTACTCTTGTACATTCCGTACAACTTCAGCATTACCGCAGACGGGTCTAGTCCTGGAACATTCCATTCGTTCGTAATTGCAGCTCTGTTCGGCGAAATACTTGTCGAGATGGCAGGCGTCTATCTGGAAACACCAGTGCATACCGCCTACGAGCTTACGGCATTACGACCAGCTTCTCCATATATTAGTATATTGTCCGTGTACTCATCGTTGCTGAATACACCAGCCATTGTCGATATGTTGCCAGCAACTGTCGTGTCGTTCTACTACGTTTTATGAGTCTATAAGTAATGTCTCACAGATAATCTCTACTTATTTTGCCGTCAGATTTCTGAGACATATCACAAATGTATTATCAAGAGTAATTAATAAATACATTCTAATACAAAATTCAAATTATTATTATTATTATTATTATTATTATTATTATTATTATTATTATTATCAGCAGTAGCTCAGTAAGGTGAAGTGTAACTGACCGTGTGTAGGATTCCGTTCGAAGTACTCTTGTACATTCCGTACAACTTCAGCATTACCGCAGACGGGTCTAGTCCTGGAACATTCCATTCGTTCGTAATTGCAGCTCTGTTCGGCGAAATACTTGTCGAGATGGCAGGCGTCTATCTGGAAACACCAGTGCATACCGCCTACGAGCTTCAACGGCATTACGACCAGCTTCTCCATATATTAGTATACTGTCCGCGTACTCATCGTTGCTGAATACACCAGCCATTGTCGATATGTTGCCAGCAACTGTCGTGTCGTTCTACCACGTTTTATGAGTCTATTGCGCTCTCATGCGAGGGTCGAAAAAGCATTCGGGTGCATTAGACGGGTAGAGCTGAGGAACATGCAGCTAGCGGCTGTCCGGTTGATATTCCTTCGTAGACGTAATCGGCCAGCATGCACTGTGACCCCTGTGGAAATCAGTTATTAGGCATCCCATACAGCATGAGTGTATGCGGGTCATCTAAAACTAGATTGCACGGGGGAAACGGGCCACCTGGTATATCACCAAACATGTGACATTTATTTTTTCTACATGGTGGTGCAGATGACCACGCTTTCCCACACCTTAAAACAACGACAACAACAATCATAATCATCATCTACTTAACGGTGCTTCACTGCAGAAAACTGTCAGACATATTGTGGTAGAATACCTATGTAGAATTTTGTTCTGTTTGTACCTACTTTACTCTATACACGCACCGTTTAAAATTCCGTGGCGTAGTTGATAGCATGCTTCTATACCCAAGATCGTGGGTTCAAACCTGGCGTTAAAAATCCCTCCTTCGGAAGGGAAGTAAAACCGGCCGGCCATGTCAGATTTATGGCATGTAAAAGATCCTTTCACTATCTACAATTGTGTGAAGTTAAATTTGTAGGTTAGATTTGTTTAACACACTATTAGTTCCAACGTTCGTCGCCAGGTGCCGGTTTAGGTGGCAACTAGTAGCCAAGTTCACAGCTAGGTGTCGTTGACGGTAGTATTTGGTAGGAACTACTTGAAATTGATCGTCTGCAGTCCTTACCTGAAGTAGTTAGTGGTATTAAAGTTGTTGTTGTTTCTTTTGAGCGGCTTGGACATCGTAGTCATTCAGCACCGTGTACTTGTGTGTGGGTAGAATAATGGGAAGACTAATACAGCCATCACAATTAATTCCAGTTATCAGACAGATTCTACACACACCCAAAGTACACGGGGCTACATGGCTGTGCTGTCGCTGCCCCTAAACTGAGGAAAATAAAAATAAAAATAAAAGAAATAAAACCAATAAAAAATGAGGAACCAACCTACCACACAATGTTCAAAATTGCTGAAATTCCTTTCCCTAATAAATCGTCTACCTTGTATTTGTATGTGAGTATGAAGAAGGACTGAACCTGTAAAGCAGCTGAGAGACAGATGTACAGTTTAGAAGATAGAATTACATTAATTAGTGTCAGGCGTGAGCTAACAGACGAGATTTCCAGTTTATTCATTATTATTCATGGACTCAATGCTCAAATACCGTTAACACTATTCCAATTCATTGATCTGGCTGTATTGCATTCCCGAGCTGTTTTTAATCCTACCGTAATTACTTTCTGCAGACACTAAACATTGATATTATCGGCTTGATTTATTGAATATACAATACTAGTGTGGATATAAACGAAACTGCATTTCTCCTATTCTATGATATTTGCAGCGATGCCTTGATAGTTAATCATCCCTATCATTCTTTATGTCAGCGATCGAAAAGATGTATTATCTCTAGGCAAAAAGTGCTAAAAATGGAAGGATTCCAAGGGAGGAAGGGGAAGAAACCCGGCTCGAAATGGTCCGAGGAAAGGAAGAGGAAACATAGTGAGATGATGAAGGAATACTGGAGGAAGAAGAAGGAACAGCAAAGGACAAAGAACTGAAATTGGCTCGTGATTCCTAGACGACCGAAACGAAAATAATAATAATAATAACGTAGACTATATCTAACCCTTATTATTGCCGTTTACAACGGGATCGGGGATGAGATGGGATGAAATTCTGAGTGGCGGGTGGTTTTTAAGACCGGAAACCTCTTGAGATGAGTTAATGAGAGTTGAAATGAACGAAGATTAATGAAACTAGGCAAGGATGTGGAAGGAAGCGGCCGTGGTCTGTCAGAAGGTACCGTCCCAGCATTTGCCTGGAGTTGAAAATGGGAAAACCACGGAAAACCATTTCAAGGACAGCCGACGGTAGGGCTCGAACCCACGTCTACCGAGTCAGCAGAGAGCTTGGCCCCATAGCCTAACCCTGCGCTTTAGCGAGCTGTTGGTACCGCAGTCGGTTTTTTTTTGGTCGTGTGGCCTCCTGAGAGGCCGAGTGCAGGTCTTTCTAGTCGACGCCCGTGGGCGACCTGCGCGTCGGGTTGAGAGATGGAATGGATGAAGATGAATGAAACTGGGCAACGATGTGGAAGGAAGCAGCCGTGGCCTGTCAGAAGGTACTGTCCCAGCATTTGCCTGGTGTTGAAAATGGGAAACCACGGAAAATCATTTCAAGGACAGCCGACGGTGGGGCTCGAACCCACGCGTCTGCCGAGTCAGTAGAGAGCTTGGCCCCATGACCTATCGCTGCGCTTTAGCCCGCGTAGCGACTATTGTCGGTACCGCAGTCGGTAGTAATAATAGTAATAATAGCGGCTTCGGTGGCGTAGTTGGTAGCAAGCTGAACTGCTGTGCCCAAGATAGCGGATTCAAACCCGGCCGAAGTCTTCAGATTTTTTAAGAGCGTTAAAAATCCTTCAGTATGCCTTCCTTTGGAGGGGTAGTAAAGCCGGCGGTCCCATGTCATAGAATTATGGCATGTAAAAGATCCCTTTACAGACTAAACTTGTGTGAAGCAAAATTGTTAGGTTAGATTTCGTCGGAACGCTCTATCAAAGTTCCAACGTTCAGCACTATGTATCATTGATATCTGGAAGCGAAAGTTGGAACTACTTGAAATTGAACGTAACTTGTAGCTCACCCTAAGGGTGTCCGTTGGAAGCAGCTACAGACTCAGGCGAGCCGAACATGTCCTCGGACTCTCTAGGCACTAAACGCCATACGATTTTTAAAAAATGTAATAATAATAAGCCAATGCAGTGAGTTCTCAGTTGTGATCTACAGTATTCTGCAAGAAAGAATTTAGTGTAGTGACGAAACTTTCCCTGCATCGCTCAGTATTTAGACCGACCTTGCTGTATGGAAGTGAGAACTGGGTAGATTCAGGTTGCATAAGCTAGAGGTGACTGATATGAGGTTAGCACGAATGATAGCTGGGACAAATAGATGGGAGCAATGGCAGGAGGATAAGCCCTACAACATATGAATTGATTTTTATTTTATTTTATTTTAACAACATGATCTGGTGGCGGTAATAGTCATGATTGTTTTTAAGGGGTGGAACCCTTCAATCAGCCTTTGTGTTATCCGAACTGCTTTGACGTTCATTTTGAATAGTTCACATGATTTGGCAGTGATTTCAAGCACAATCACCAAACTGAAAAGCTAGTTGTGAAACATTCCCACTGTCATTCCTCTAACAATACCACTTTAGAAGTCAATTCACACGATTTGTGACACAACGAGTATTGTTTCAACGTTAAAAGGTTCACTTAGAAGTACATGAGGGTATGCTAGGTGATAGCCTTCTCTGTAGTCAGTCCAGTTGTGCACTGCTCGGGATATGAACACGCCCTGTCTAATGTGTGACCGGAGAGTCCGCAGTGGCGCAGGGGGCAAGTCCGCGCACTAAGCTGAGTTCACCACGGGAACTGGACCGTGACTAATGATATCGTGCATTGTTATCGCATCACACTACAGAACAGAACAGGACAAAAATGTAAATGCATTTTATCAGAGTGTGAGTTGTTATTATCATTAATTTAATTGATCGAATCTAATGTATGAAATATGAAATGATTGTAAAGGTAATGATTAGATCCCAAATATTTAGGCATTAACAAGACTGCAATACGTTATAAATAGTCCCTCCGTTTGCGTTAGTGCTCGTTCTGTTTCAGGAGTCATTCGTGCAAAATATTTATTCATTTAATTATTTAATTATTTATTCATTTAATTATTTAATTATTGATTGATTGATTGATTGATTGATTTCACTCGCTTAGAATCAATTTCGAGTAAAGATATTTTAAGACCATTGATTGCTAAGATCTTTCCTCTAAAATGATTAAACAAATTATGTTTTCGTTAGTGAAAAACACAATTTAGCATAACTTATAGCACAGCACCTTACTGAAGAAAATCAGGTTCACTCACAGACCAAAATTGCAGATGGAGGCATCGATTGGTGGGTTAGCCTCCATTATCGTGAGGGCAGCTGATAATCCCGTTTCAGCCAACCTCGAAATGAGTTTCTCTGGTTTCCCCAATTCTAGTCCGAGAAAATATCAGGATCGTATGAATGTCTTGCTCACAATACTTGTTCCAATTACCAGCATAGTTCTCTTACTTTCCTCGTTAGCGACAGACTACTTAGACAGCACCACGTGCCGTCTTCAGTGGCGTAGTCGGTAGCATGCTGAACTGCTATGCCCTATATCGCGGGTTCAAACCCAGCCGAAGTCGTCGGATTTTTTAAGAGTTTAAAATCCTCCAGTAGGCCTTCCTTCGGAGGGAAAGTAAAGCCAGCGGTCCCATGTCATAGATTTATGGCATGTAAAAGATCCTTTCACAGACTAAACATGTGTAAAGCTAAATTGTTAGGTTAGATTTCGTCGAAACGCTCTGTCGAAGTTCCAACGTTCACCACTAGGTATCATTGATATCTGGTAGTGAAAGTTGGAACTACTTGAAACTGAACGGAACTTGTAGCTCACCCTAATAAAGGTGTCCGCTGGAAGCAGCTACAGACTCAGGCGAGCCGAACATGTCCTCGGACACTCCCTGCACTAAAAGCCATACGATAAATAACGATGTTGGCATGTCAAAGAACCCATTTGAATTCTGTAGGCCGTGTTCATAATGGCAAAATTAATCTCAAGAGTTTCCGCCAACACAAAGTTCATCATTTCTCTACTAGAAAGCGCTATAGTGTTCAAGAAGCTTAGATATCTAACCTCCTTGACTTTCATAGTGCTTCAAGGAACAACGAAATTTGACATGCAAGCTACCCTTTGGGTGTCAAATAACAAAGCTTGCACCCGGCACCCGAAGCCATACGATATTATTATTATATTATGGCATGAAATAGAACCTACCACTACAATGGTAGTGTGTAGCTAAATTTTTAGGCTATTTGGTTAGAAACGCTCTATCAAGTTCCAACGTTCGCCGCTGGGTGTCAGTGATGTCTGGTAGTTAAAGTTGGAACTACTTAAAATTAAACTTGTCCAGTTTCATTCATCTTCATTCATTTTATCTCATTCACATGCGACGGTACTTGTAGCTCCCCCCCCTCCCCATGGGTGTCCGCATTGTAGCAGCTACAAACTCTGGCGATCCTAACATGTCCTCGGACACTCTCGGCACTAAAAGCCATACGCTAAATAATTAATAACCAATAGCTGATGGTTCTTGACCAATAGCATACTTGCTCTGTCACTACTTGCAGACAGTTCTGTCCAGTCTCACTGCTTGCTGTCAGTGACTATGGTGGGGAGTTGACAACACTGTGTCTCGAGCTACAGAAGCTCCACGCATACATGGAACGAACACATGGCCACCCAGCTAGTTTTAAAAGTGAGTCGCTCGTTAACGAGGAAAGTGAGAGAACTATGCACACACCTATTCCCCAAAAGGGGTTATCAGACGGCCTTTTCACGCACCCAAATAAATGGGACATACGAACACGATATCCCAAGTTAGAATACAAGAACAACAATTGTTAGAATCGTATTATATAATACGCTAAGGTGTATGTTTCACTAAACTCAAGTTCATAAACCAGAGGGAGTTAGAAGATGTAGTTTGTACCAAAATCTTGCAAATCGTCTCAATAGTACAGGAAAAATCTTGCATTTCTTGATAAGTAAACGGAAATATATTTATTTGTATATAAAGTGCTTTTAAACAAATAAACAATACGATAGCCCCTGGCAGAACTCTGTCCCGCACAGCCCGCATAGCACTAGTGCCGGGCGGGTAGTCTGTACACATGGGGCGCACACAACCCATAATGCGAGAGTTCTCGCACGGGTTCGCTAGTTGATATAATACTGTTACGTCCCGTTTAACTACCGAGCCTTTTAGATACGCCTGGGTGCCGGAATTTTGCCCAGAAGGGGCTCCCTCGAATTTGCGCACCCTCGAATGCCAACTGACTGCGCTAGGATTCAATCTTGCAACCTTGAGCACAGCAGGCATTGATACAATTGACTGACTTATGAATATCAGATATACCGTATCTATAGTCCTAACATAAAGCTATCCAGACGGTAAAACAGCTGATCAGCAACACTTTGCACATGACGCATTATAAATTATAAGACCAAACGTTATGTACTGGTCGCAGCCCACATCCAACCTTGTGCAGACCCACACGACTCTCGCCTACCAGACTGTTACCTGCCGTGATTCACAAACTCCTGCTATGTTGTTGTTAATTCAATTTAGAGCCTCAGGAAATCTTGGTTATCAGCCCCGTGTAGTTAGGTATACGTTGAAGTTGTCTGATAACCTGTATTTTTGTGATGATTGTAGTAGAGTGTGTATTAGGGACAAGGATGGGGAAGGTGCCCCGAGGCTTGAATTAAGTTACTATCCCGGCATTTTGTCTGGAGGAAGTGAGAAAAAACTGGGAAAAACTACACTTAGGATAGTCCCTGTCAGCAACAGGGATTCAACCTACGATCTCCGGACTTGCTGCAGCTGCAGCACGATATAACGAGCACTGCTATGCCGTGGGACATCTTAGTGTGTATACCCACAGACCCTCAGTGAGAAACTTTGTAACTCGATGTTGATGATGATCATCATGAAGAATTGTTGCATACTCCCAAGTCACTCTTGCAATTTGGATCAATAACGTGTAAGAATTGAAATAATTTCATCCAATAAACGTGCTCTATTCCAATAACAAATCATCGTTGAGCTCTGATCATTCTTTCCTTTCGGCTTGCCATCATTCGTTTCTGTTCACGCAGAACACTACGAAGAATTCGAGGTTTTCTGCTGTCTGTTATAACCACAATCATTGTTAAAGCCACTCCAACGCACGAGTACCTATTTGGCTAGAATTTTCATGTGAAATCAAGTGGCGTGAAATGTTTGTCAAGATTTAAGTTAATAATATGATTGGTTTTACGTCCCTTTTAACTACTGCGGATTTTAGAGACGCCAGGGTGCTTTTACCGCTGAGCCACGCAGACAGTCTAGAGATTTAAGATACTATGGCATTAAAAGCATTGCTTAAACATTTAAAGAACATTCCATCAATTGTATGTAACGTAATTCTCATGTTTTTAAGCCAAGCTTACTTTTCTGTTCAGTAACCTAGTTATGGACAATAGAAGACAATAATAGAAGACAACTAAGTAAAGGCGTATTAGATACCCACCGCAACCATCCTTGAAGTAAGATTCCGTGGTTCCCCGTTTGACGTTGATACGACTATATCGTGATGTAGCGGCTGCCATTCTTGGCTGTCGCCCCGGAGGACTGTGTTCTATTCCCGGCTTTGCCAAGAAATCTAGTCCTTGAAGTAATTATCCATGGTTTTCCATTTCTACCCCAGACTAATGCCCCGATGGAACATTGAAAATTTAGAATGAAATTACTGTCCTTAGTAACTTACCTCTACACGAGGACTGTGCTCCCTGTTTTAACATGCGTGAATAACAAAATGAAACACATATAATTGCAACTCAAAATAATTTCGTCTCCCGAATAATCATTGTACTTAAAATTACCGGCGTTTAGCTATGCACTTGACTTTGAGAGCTCAGCGGTGTAGAGCGTGCCGAATATTTCCATATTTGGGAATATTGACGTGCGTGACAGTAGGTTCTCACAATCAGACACTGACACGTTCTGCGTGGAAAATGTTTTACGCTGCAGTAGTACACCGGGGTGGTGGTATGGGGGAACTGCAGAGCTAACTTCCAGTAACTGTCTAGTGAGTACAGTCACCACGTAGGAGTGGAATAGATTGACTAATCAATGTCACCACGTCATCATTAAGGAACGTCGCATTTGTTAAATTGACTACCTCGTGCGGTAGCGGCGAGCACTCTAGGCTGTCGCACCGAAGGACCAGGTTCGGTTCCTGGGTCTTCCAAGAAATTAAATTCTGGTGTTAGGTCTGGAATAGGGTACACTCAGCCTTCTGTGGCAAAATTGAGAAGAGGTATGTTCCATTCCCACCCCGGACATACTAATGTAATTTTCGGAGGTTTCCCACTTCTACTCCTACTTCTACTCCAGGTTCCTAAATTAATGCCACGGCCACCTCCACAGCAATCCCCGCCACTATTACAAATGCATGCTAATATAGACACTACGATAACACAGTTTGTCAGACAAATAATATAGTCTATTTACACTAAACTACGTGGGGTGGAATGTCCACGATATCCAATTCCTTAAACGAAACAACACTAACTACTACAATAATTTGTTAATACGAAAACAAATGACCGATAAAATTGAGAAAATTAAGTATAACTGTATTATTATTATTATTATTATTATTATTATTATTATTATTATTATTATTATTATTATTATTATTATTATTATTTCTTGTCGGACTCTGGCATTCAAGATGGGTAGAAATGACATTTGAGTGAAATAATGAAAATTCTGCTTCAATAGTTGAAATGTGCAATGTATTTCATCAGAAATATAAATGTTTGGGTCTTTTCTTTCTCTGTTCTAGGTAAATACTGGCCAATTAAGGATATCTGCTGATAATGAGTGGCATAAAAGTGACTTCAAAGAGCAATCCTCTTCTGGAAATGTGTGAGTAATTCGTTTAATATATGTTATTAAGTTGATCATGGTGTGTTTTATCCTATGTTGTTTCCTCAACGTTCTCTTCAATTACTGATCATTCTGTCTACAATTTTTCCGGTAATTTTAGTGTTTTGTCATGTACAATTTAGGACTAGTTGATTATGTTAATAGCTATTTTGAAAGACCTAACATGGTTGTTATCGACCTCTATTTTATGAGTAGTGAGGTGTCGTGGATTATACTTCGTTACACATATACAATGCAGTTCACTTGTCTATTGACTCAGAATCAAACGTGATGAGTAGAACTGACACATTAGTACATTCTTCGTCTATTAATATGCATCTATGAAGACATTTGGCATGGAAAGTTTGCCACTTCATTGAAGAAAAGTGTTGTTTCGGTACATATAGGGGCTGTAATATTTCTGCTGTTGTTGGTGCTGTCTTTAATGTGGTGAAGTAGCCTCTTACACATAACCACGCACAATGCAACTTTTTGCAATTAATACACACATGTTTTTCATAACCTAACATATTAACTCTAAAACCTACATTCCAATATTGAGTTGGCAGCCGTGTGTTTGCATGTGATAATAATAATAATAATAATAATAATAATAATAATAATAATAATAATAACCAACCTATATAACGAAAGTTTAATGCTTTTCAGTCGGTCAACACGATTGTACCCAAATGAGATGGGTTATTCCCTAATCATGAAAAAAAAGCTTGAAATTAATAAATTCACTTCGATGACCAGTTTCGATTTTCAAGCGATCATCATCAGATCCATGACACTTAGGCTACAAAAGTTTTATGTCTGAAAGTATGGGTGAAAATATTTTCAATATGTACACTTCTTTAGTTGCGGTGTTAGTTGAGATAGTTCAACTCGTCTATATTTGTTAGTTATAATCTATGACGTGGTGTTTTGCTAAAATACTGAAAGTGGGGATTGATCTCCAAACTTGCTTGTCTAGAGCGAATATGTGATTGTAGTTAAATGGTCAATTCAGGTTGTATTGTGCAGGCTACTTATCTGATTGAGTCTTACGTGTTCTGGTGAGAGCAGTTGTCTTCGTCACTATCTACACTCATGATACCAATTCGTGAACATTCTTGCAATTTAATTTGAGACTGATTTGCTTTTCAACGTCCAATCTCGAATACAAGCATCTGTTTGCAAAAAGGTCGCCTCCAAGATCCGCTATTAGTTAGCACTGCAACCTCCTCTGCTTCTACACCTCTCATTTTGAAATCGTTCAACACTGAATGTTGCCATCGCCCCTGCTTCTCTTACCCTCTACAGCCGAACTTAATAACCTCTTAGATAATATCTCCTCTCCTTTTATTTTCACTTGACCCCACCTTCTGAATCGGCTCATACGAGCAACTTTACCTAGCATGTTCATTTCTAACTTAGCCTTTATCTCTTCATTATGAGTAACTACCTGCCATGGCTCCCATCTATTTGCCCCAGCAATCAATCGTACTACCCTCACATCAGTTACCTCTAGCTTATGTATCAGATATTCTAACTGTACCCAACTCTCATTTCCATACAGCAAGGTCGGTCTAAATACTCAGCGATATAGGGAGGGTTTCGTGGCTACAGTAACTTCTTTCTTGCTGAATATTGTATTGGCTATTCTACACCTCGGCCCTATTTCTGTCCCCATACTGGCTTGCTGCGTGGTTCAGCGGTAACGTTCTCGCTTGCTGCGCCTAAGGTTGCAGGATAGAATCCTGGAGTAGTCAGTTAACATTTGAGGGTGCGCAAATGCGAAGGAGCCGTGTCAATAGATTTACTGGCACGTAAAAGATCCCCTTCGGGGCAAAATTCCGGCACCCCGGCGTCTCTAAAAGCCAGTGTAGTTAAAAGGGACGTAAAACCAATAACATTATTATCATTATTATAGATTTACTGACACGTTAAAGATACCTTCAGGGCAAAATTCCGGCGTCTCTAAAAGCCACTGTAGTTAAAAGGTACGTAAAACCAATAACATTAATTAACCTCCCCAGACTACCATCCTGAAGCATACACAACCCAACTACTTAAATTGTTCCACCTTCTCCAATTTAGTTTCTCCTACCTGACATTCTCTTGTCTTGTGTTTCTTCCCTACAGACGTAACCTTCTTCATTGAAATGCTGAATAATGTGAAGTGTTAAGGAATATTTAATGTAGTCATTTGACCACACATTCATAGACAATATTGGTCTAGTTTGCCTACGAATTCAAGAAGAAACATTACATGCTCGTTTGAAATTTGTTAGAGAGGTACAATTTCAAATGTCAGGAGAACAGGGCATTAGTCCCGTGTACTTTGGGTTGTGTGCATTTCCTTTGTTATTGCGATGTCATTAATAATAGTGTACATGCTTGCAACTGAAACTAGAATTGACAAGAAGGTGACCATAGTATTTAGCTAGATAGTATTTCGCTATTCGCTTGGAGCTCATGTGTGGTAAAACGGATAATCTCTTCTAGGGTGAATGGAACTGGAATTTAAGATCACATATTTTCTCAGATGTGCTGAATTCACTCCATTCCATCCTCCGTGCTAGATTTATGATCCTTTCCGCCAGAGCTGGGAATCGAACCCTAACTGTCTACGGGACAGAGAACCACTACTAGACATACCTCACAGACCACTCACGGTGGCACTGTACGTTACTCGTGTTAGGTGCCCAACGGCTTAGTCAATTTTAAACATCCCGTGGTAGCCTATCTCTTAAATAATAGACCTATTGCAATCGGTCAGAATTTCGATACATGACCGAATTCTGGGAGATCACGTGCTGTTGGCTTAGGAAGGGAAGGAAGAATGGACAGAACTCGGTCACCCTACCAAAAGTAAAATCTGGTTCCGGAACGCCTCTTCGGATAACCCAACGGCGTAGCCATGCGCGTTAATTTGCGGTGAGAGTTGCAAGTCCAGAGATTGAAGGCTCTAGTCCCAGTGCTGACAACGACCAACTTGAGTGTGGTTTCCCCCGGTTTCTTCACACTCCCTCCCCAGGGAAATGCCAGGATGGTACTTTATTTCAAGTATTGGGGTACCTACCGTAATCATAGAGCCTATAGAGTACAGTTACACGCACTACATCAGTCAGTTGAAGAACACAGGTTGTTCGACAAATTCAGCATGCATCCAAGTAGGCCTATATGGTGCTGATGAGAAAAATGTCCTCAGCCACCAACGTGAATTAAGATATTATTATTATTATTATTATTATTATTATTATTATTATTATTGCAGTCTCCGTGGCTTAGGCGGCAGCACGCCGGCCTCTCACCGCTGGGTCCGTGGTTCAAATCCCGGTCACTCCATGTGGGATCTGTGCTGGACAAAACGGAGGCAGACAGGTTTTTCTCCGGGTACTCCGGTTTTCCCTGTCAAAATTTCATTCCAGCAACACTCTCCACTATCATTTCATTTCATCTGTCATTCATTTAATCATTGCCCCAGAGGAGTGCGTCAGGCCTCGGCAGCCGGCACAGTTCATATCCTCGCCGCTAGATGGGGGCTTCATTCATTCCATTCCTGACCCGGTCGGAGACTGGAAGCAGGCTGCGGATTTTCATTTTTATTATTATTATTATCATTACTATTATTATTATTATTATTATTATTATATAATTCGATGAGGCCATCTAGGACCACGTTAAGTCTTGCTACACTTGGCAATTTGTTTCGCTTTCCTCTGATCCCAGAATTCCCTCATTCTCTGTGAGTGAGCCATCTTGCGTTCCGCTGTCCAGGTGGTACCTTGTCTTCTTTTCGGGTTCGGTGTCTCGTCTCGGGTTAGCCCATTAGTCAGTATCTTTTTGCGGAAGAGATCTCTATTGAAGGCGTCGTCGTATTATTATTATTGTGTTACATCTGTCTTCAAATTTAGTTCGCCAGGCATTGCACTTTCCCCTCTACATAACGGAGCTAATATGTTCCCATAAGTGGATTTAGAACTTGTTGGCGAACTGTCATTGTTGCTATAGTTACCAATGGGAATAGCTTGCCACAAGTTAGAGATCGGACTAACTTACTGCTTTATCCGCAACGCTCGCGTCCTGCATCTATAAGTACACACGTCTATTGATCGCAGATTTCAGCTGTTTGCAGACTACTTTGCATGCCAACCTATATGTTACGAGTTTAAAGCCTTCCGATTCTAATGAAATGATCCGCTCTGGAAACAAACAGATCAAACGCAGCCACACTCCATAGAAATAACTTGGATGTTGTTCCAAGAAGAACTTGGTGATTTATCATACTGTAAATTAAGCCTTCAAATTAGGGGTTCTTAATCTTCTTTGCAAACGCTTGATTGCATCGAATTGTCATATATTAAAACTTTATTATGAATATGTCTACGGACCCTTGATAATGGCAAACTCAGTCTTCGGTTCAACGTCAAGAAGGGACATCCTGCCTGGACCACGGCCTACAAGACCGGACAACTTGTACATTGCTATGATCGCCGCCAGTGAAAGCGTAAGCTGTTATAATAAATGCTGTTAACAATGCTTTGTTTAAGAGCTGTGGGTCTCTCTGTGATTACCGTGGGCAAACTCCGACACGGATATTCGGTGGATACCATGGAAACAAGTGTTCGTCATCCAGGTCTAGTGAAGTGTTCCTATAAGATCATCTTACTTAGTCGCGAGATAGTACGAATTCGCACTGTTGGACTTAAAATCTCTAAATAATACTAAAAATCGTTCTTAATTCGATATTTTCCTTCTAAGGTCTTCGAGTGTCATTTTAAAAATTTAAAAACTTTTTTTTTGTCGTGTGTCCTCCTGAGAGGCCGAGTGCAGGTCTTTCTAGTTGACGCCCGTGGGTGACCTGCACGTCGGGATGAGAGATTGAATGATGAAGATGAATGAATCTGGGCAGGGATGTGGAAGGAAGCGACCGTGGCCTGTCAGAAGGTACCGTCCCATCATTTGCCTGGTGTTGGAAATGGGAAACCACGGAAAACCATTTCAAGGACGGCCGACGGTTGGGCTCGAACCCACGCGTCTACAGAGTCAGCAGAGAGCTTGGCCCCATGACCTAACGCTGCGCTTTAGCCAGCGTAGCCACTGCTGTCGGATTTTAAAATCATTGCTAACAACATAAAATGGTCCAATATTATGAACTATATCAAATATTGATGATGATGATGATGATGATGATAATGTTTTAAGGATCGGAACAGCGGGGTCATAAGTTCCTCATTAAATGAAAATGAAAATCCACAGCCTGCTTCCAGTCGATCGACCGGGTCAGGGAATGGAATGAATGGAGCCCCCATCTAGTGGCGAGGATATGAACCGTGCCGGCTGCCGAAGCCTGTCGCACTCTCCGGCACAAATCTCACATGGAGTAACCGGGATTTGAACCACGGACCCAGTGGTGAGAGGCCGGCGTGCTGCCGCCTAAGCCACGGAGGCTTCCCTAAATTAAATATTGCCTCATAATGTCATAGGCCTAATAATAATACTAATAATAATAATAATAGCAGTAATAGTATATTCGTTCGGAATAACTAAGTACGGTACTGTAGTTCTCTATTGATATGGAAGATATATGTAGGGAAATATGAACATTGTTTACCAAACACCGAATACACCACTTCGATTATTAGCATAGATGTTCTCATTCCTAATCGTAACAGTAATAGATGGCGAGGATATCACTCGGTCGTACCATGAGTATTATAGTCCACAGAATATCAAGTTGATAGCACCACAATATCTCAACGAGGAAAATAATGAAGATTGCAATAGCCAGTCCGAGTGTAAAAACGGACGCTGTACAGGATTCGAAAGACTAGCTAAGTTTTCATAACTTTATTCAACCATAGTGCAGTGTATCATTTGTGCATTGGCTATATTAACATACTAACGACATCATAATAGAACACCAGTTAAATGAGAACGCTAAATTGAAATAGCCACAACAAAATAGTGTTAACAACATTCAACCCTAAATTTCGTCGCAATAATCAATCTATCTATCTATATACAGTATATAAGAATGAACGTTTGTCTGTTTTTTTCTGAATTTCTACGGAAATGTGCGTTATTTATGCGTTTCAGACTGTTTTATGACGGATGCGCGCAAAAAATTTTTTTTTGTCTGTATGTCTGTCTATCTATATGTCTGTCTGTCTGTCTGTCTGTTTGTCTGTCTGTGGACAAAGTTGTTCCCTTATAACTCGAGAACGGCTGGGTGGATCAACGTAAAATTTGGTACTGATATCCTTCAGAGGCACGAGACTACTCATTGATGTAACTCTTCTCTGTACTTCTCATAAAAGGGGGCCTACCCCCTTACAATACTTGCTGAAATAGGCGTAGAAGGGCGATACAGAGCTCATTTTTAGCCCCTCAATGTGAGAAACGAAACTCGGGGGCCCTAAAGGGGCCGCGAAAACCACATTTTAAGGCTCTAAAACCAACAGTTTTTGAGATATTTCCAGAAAACTAATTTCATTTAATAAACTAATGAAGGAATGCAAGCTAGTAACCATGACAACAGTATCTCAAAAGGTGTCATCCAACTTTCCATCTATTTCTGCAAGAAGTAAAGCCACTCCATTATTACATTTCTGTGAATGTTTGCAAATGCCTATAATCGGAATCAACTAAAACTGTAAAATTCATCAATGCGCTTAAGGGGATCAAGGGGTACCCTAGATATTTTTCACACGACTTAAATGTGCGTTATGTCGTACAGAAGGTCTATTATATCTCCAAACAGCAACATTATTTTCAAAAATTCCTGAATTGAAATAGTTTTTTTTTCTTTTCTTTTATGAATTTGGGCCATTGGAGGGTAAAAAACTGAATTTTCATGCACCACAAGCCTTTACAATTTATTAAAGGAGGCTTCCTCTGGATGGGGACTGGACACAACAGTGAAGGTCAGTTTTATTTGACGTGTATTGCGTTTCGTTTACGAGGTTATCAATTTTATTTTCACGTCAGGAAGTACCGGTACACGTTAGGTAAATTTAGTTTCAGAGCACATTTTAACTAATCATTTTTCTTTGTCGACACACAGGTTCCAAGTCCCTAACCATTGCAACAGTAGCTCAATTGATTACGTCTGGTTATTAATACCGAAGACTGTTCGAAGAATGGGTACTTCTGCTAGTATATCAATAAATCACAGGTTAACGTTCTTAAACTAAGTAATAACGCAACAATTATAAAAGTGCTTCAGACCAACTGAGCATTAATACCTGTAAATAAGACCGACACATTGCACAAGTTATAATAAAAGTGTGTAACTTAAAGATTGTAAATACAGGTATATTTCGTACATACAGTAAGTGTAATACGTAGCCAACGTACTTGATCTAAGCGTAGGTGAACAAGATCAGATAATGATTGTACGACGATTGAAACATATCATTCAGTTAATAAACCCCTCCACCCTTGTTCGTGTGTTATTTAAGTGATAAATTAATTCAAGTAATATTTCCTTCAGACAAGGGTATTTAAATATTGTACTCCCAGCCAAATATAATTGGACACAATCGTGTTGACCGACTGAAAAGCATTCCGTAACTAAATAATCCACAAACTACACTACTACAGTAACATTAATTTATAGTTATAATTGAAGAAATCTTTTGTCCGAGGCAGAACAATAAAAATGATCGTCAATGCAATAAACGTTTAAACTAATGCATTTCACCTCAACAATTATGATAAATTATGTAAATTGTGTTCAAAATTCGATATCCTACTGCGTACCACTTGTAAGAAAAAAATCATATTTTAAGACTACTATGGGAAATTTTCTAAAGTTATGAATAGTGCTTCTTTAACTTTTTACATTTTCTTATATACTGTATTTCTATTTGTTGTAACTTTGTTTCTCTTTTCATCACGAAGCGCAAATAATTGAAAATATTTCTCAGGTTCTGTATTTATAGGGCCATTTCATACTTACCTGGCTATTAAGGGAGGGAGGTACACTATTCATGGTCAAAATATTTTAATGAATTATATGAATGACGAATCCTTTATCTTTCAATTGGTGAAAACTAAATGAAAATATCTTCAATACTTCCAGAGATATGCCCCTAAATGTAATTTGCTATCACGTAAGTTGTCTCTTTAAACTTCAGACTACCACACCCTTAGGTAAGTTTGGAGATCGTTTCCCAAAAATTTTATTTCCACACAGCGTTTACATGATAACTCAATATTTTGCATGATTGTGTGATCTACTCTTATGAACAACATACACCAAAATATTTTGTGTATCTTCCAGTTTAAGAGAACCCAATAAAAGTAAAATAAAATATACATTTAGAGTTTAAAAAAATATTTCCTGAATAATTATGTGTATCAATTATTTTGGTGTATGATTTAGCCGTGAATGTTACCAACAGCTCAAGAGAACATAAATGTAAATATTGTTGTTGTTGTTGTTGTTGTTGTTGTTGTTGTTGTTGTTATTATTGTTATTTTAGGGGTGGAACTACGAGGCCATCTGCCTCTCTTAACACAGATTAAGGAATACAAAATGGAGAGCGGTAATTTAAAACGAAAATACACACAAAAGGAATAGATTGAAAGATACGCACAAAATGTAGGTGAGGTTCAAAATTCGTAAAAAATGCAATGTAGAGTCGAAATACTTACAAAATGCAATTGATATTCAAAATACTTACAAAATGCAATTGAGGTTCAAAATACTTACAAAATGCAATTGAAATTGAAAATGCTTACAAAATGTACGGTAGATTCAAATTACTCATTTGGATGGACAATATTTACAAAATGCTATTTAGATTGAAAATACTTAAAAAATGTAATTTAGATTCAAGATACCCAAAAAGGCAATTGAGAATCAAAATACTTGCAAAATGCTCACTTCGAGATGTATCAGCTAGCATTCTTGACTGTCGGTCCGAAGGTCCTGGTTCGATTCCCGGCTCTGCCAAGACATTTAATTCTGTTCTGGAGGCTTCTACTTCTTCTCCGGCCAAATGCCAGGATAGTTTATTTATTTATTTATTTAATAATTATTAGATGCAACCATGAAAGGTCATTTTACACTAATATTTTAACAATTTCAAATAATATTAACAAAAACAACAACAACAACAATAACTGGTAACAATTGGCAGTGATGGCAGCAAGGGATAAATCTCGGAAAAGACGCAGGGAATGATTGGGGTAGTGGGTGATTAGGAGGGTGAGGGGGTAGGAATTGAGGATGAAAGGGATCTTCTAACGTTATGTTTGAATGTTCTATAGGGAGAGAATATGTCAATATTTGGAAGGGAGTTGCTAAGGGTAGGTAGACGGTGGAAAATAGAGCGCTTCTGTACTTCAAGACGTGGGCTTGGTATGTGGTGTAAATGGTTCTGACGTGTTGAACGGGAGGGAACATGGAGTGGGAAGTACTGTAACTTAAGAGCATGTTACATTTTGTGTAACCATTCATAATTTTATGTAAGAAACACAGGTCAGTAAATTGTAGACGGCTTCTCAGGTCGAGTACATTGAGCTGGTTTAGAATATCGGATTTGGCAAAGTGCCTTAGTGAAGGATTGCGAGCTTGGCTATTGATATGAAGAAATTAAAGACACTGTTCAATTTAGAAATATTGGTTATAGCCGAGGAAGACCAAATTGGAGAAGAGAAATCTAGGACAGGGAGAACATATGTGGTGAAGTATAATTTAAGTGCAGTGAGGTCTTCAATTTCTGTGAATCTGTATAGAGTGCCGAGACTGCGCATTGCGCGAGATTTGATATGGTCAATGTGGGGAGAGAATGTCAGTTTATCATCGTGAATAATACCTAAATCTCTTACCTGACAAACCGTATCCAATTTATTTCCACATATTTTACAATCCACTTGATTTCCAGATTTTAGTAGTGAGGAAGACACATTGAAGCACGTTTTGGGATTTGGAGATAACCTCCATGTGTTGAACCATCAGTACTTGTATTCACTGCTTCCTGGAGCTCACTTAAGGCCACGGTCGCCTCCTTCCCAATCCCCACTTGAATTAAAAATGCATGCATTACTAGACACCATAATAACACAGATTATCTGACAAATTACACACACCCAAGTACATGGGGCTGAATGGTCACGGTGTCCAAGCCCCTCATAGAAAATAACCACAACAAGTAAACGGAGAATAGTTTACAGATTCGCGTCGGAGCTCGGATCTTAAATGTGAATGGAACCAAAGATGTCGAAGGCTTTGGGTGTAATTGTTTCTTTGCTCTTCTTCCTGGACAAAGGGGATACCATTTAACTCGTGGGCCGCAGATTTCATTCCGCAGCTATGGGCCATATTCGCCCCTAGCTGGAGAAATATTAAATCGCTAACCACAGTCAAATGAAGCATGCATGCTCTGATACAACATCGCGAGCACGCAATGATCATACCAGCAATTCCAGTAGAAATTGCTTGTAAAGCTTGTTATTGGCATCGCATTCTTAGTCATTGACCTTCAAGTACCAATCTGCTAACCACTGAGACTGCCGTAATGGTACCTTGTGTAAATACCTGAAGCAATACTTCCAAACAGAATAATGCTGTAATCACAGTCCCAAATAACTCGTAACAAGTACTGTACAGTAACCGCTTAATGTGTCTATGTAGATAAATTCAGTAGCTTAGTTCTAAACAGAACAGTGAAACCTGGCAAGTAGTCTTGTTTATGAAACACGTACACTAGCGATAATCACCACAATGACACCAGACATCGTTATTGTTAATCAAGTTTAGGGGCTTGGAATATTTTGGACATCAGCCCCATGTAGTTACATATGCGTTGATTTTGTTCAATAACCTATGTTTCTTAGGTGACTAGAATATGGAGTAGTAGCTATAACCAAAGCCCTACGCGGATGCGTATCTAGTTTGCATGGCTGTGCGGAGAGTGGACAAACTGCGGATAATGTTTGGAGTCATTTTTTTAATATCTTTACTAGGACCTGATGTTTATTTTCCCGTTATGTTTTTCTCATGAAAAAATGTACGATGTACGTAAGATGATGATTTAAGCAAATCTAATTCAAATTAAGCATAATTAACACTCCGAACAGAAAAGGGTTGCAATTCTGGCTGTATAACATTCATTTTAAACATAGCACATGACATACAAAGTCTAAGGCAACGACTTTTAACTCAAATGTCTAAATATGTTGCTTTAATAATTTATGCTTTATCTAATTAAAATATTATTGAAATGCCAGTAGATTCGGATAATAAGCATGTGGGGCGGATACCGATAACGGTCGTGCGGATGCGGGGCGGATGCGGATAACAGTTGTGCGGATGTGGATAACAGTCGTGCGGATGCGGGGCGGATGTGGAAAACAGTCGTGCGGATGCGGGGCGGATGCGGATAACAGTTGTGCGGATGCGGGGCGGATGTGGAAAACAGTCGTGCGGATGCGGGGCGGATGTGGAAAACAGTCGTGCGGATGCGGGGCGGATGTGGAAAACAGTCGTGCGGATGCGGGGCGGATAAGGATAACAGTCGTGTGGATGCGGGGCGGATGCAGATAACAGTCGTGTGGATGCGGGGCGGATGTTGAAAGCAGTCTTGCGGATGCGGGGCGGATGCGGATAACAGTCGAGTGGATGCGGGGCGGATGCGGATAACAGTCGTGCGGATGCGGGGCGGATGTGGAAAACAGTCGTGCGGATGCGGGGCGGATGCGGATAACAGTTGTGCGGATGTGGATAACAGTCGAGTGGATGCGGGGCGGATGTGGATAACAGTCGTGCGGATGCGGGGCGGATGCGGATAACAGTTGAGTGGATGCGGGGCGGATGCGGATAACAGTTGTGCGAATGTGGATAACAGTCGTGCGGATGCGGGGCGGATGCGGATAACAGTCGAGTGGATGCGGGGCGGATGCGGATAACAGCTGTGCGAATGTGGATAACAGTCGTGCGGATGCGGGGCGGATGCGGATAACAGTTGTGCGGATGTGGATAACAGTCGAGTGGATGCGGGGCGGATGTGGATAACAGTCGTGCGGATGCGGGGCGGATGCGGATAACAGTCGAGTGGATGCGGGGCGGATGCGGATAACAGTTGTGCGAATGTGGATAACAGTCGTGCGGATGCGGGGCGGATGCGGATAACAGTCGAGTGGATGCGGGGCGGATGCGGATAACAGCTGTGCGAATGTGGATAACAGTCGTGCGGATGCGGGGCGGATGCGGATAACAGTTGTGCGGATGTGGATAACAGTCGAGTGGATGCGGGGCGGATGTGGATAACAGTCGTGCGGATGCGGGGCGGATGCGGATAACAGTCGAGTGGATGCGGGGCGGATGCGGATAACAGTTGTGCGAATGTGGATAACAGTCGTGCGGATGCGGGGCGGATGCGGATAACAGTCGAGTGGATGCGGGGCGGATGCGGATAACAGCTGTGCGGATGTGGATAACAGTCGAGTGGATGCGGGGCGGATGTGGATAACAGTCGTGCGGATGCGGGGCGGATGCGGATAACAGTCGAGTGGATGCGGGGCGGATGCGGATAACAGTTGTGCGAATGTGGATAACAGTCGTGCGGATGCGGGGCGGATGCGGATAACAGTCGAGTGGATGCGGGGCGGATGCGGATAACAGCTGTGCGAATGTGGATAACAGTCGTGCGGATGCGGGGCGGATGTTGATAACAGTCGAGTGGATGCGGGGCGGATGCGGATAACAGTTGTGCGAATGTGGATAACAGTCGAGCGGATGCGGGGCGGATGCGGATAACGTTTTGTTTATCTATAACAGCTGTGTTACAATTGTTATTATTAGTATTAACACTACGCGTATCACTATTGTCGTCTCTTTACTTTGTGCGACTCGTTGCGTATTGGCTAATAATGCTAATGCTCTTGGCTGTCTCCGCAGAGGCCTGGGTTCGATTCTCAGCTCTGTCAATGAATTTAATTCTAATCTGAGGGCTGGAATGAGGTCCACTCAGCCTCGTGAGGCTAAACTGAGAAAATGTGGGTACGATTCCTACCTCAACCACCCTGGAAGTATTTTTTCTGTGGTTTCACCATTTTTACTCTAACCAAATGTCGAGATGGTATCTAACTGAAGGCCACGGCCGCTTCTTACTCAAATCCTACCACAATTAGCATATACACACATTATTACAAACACCACAGTGACACAGGCTTTCAGACAAAATCTACACCCACCCAAGTAAATGGGATTACATGACCATTATGTTGCAAAGCTCCTAAAGATTCAACAACATCTCTATCCTTGATACAGTTACACACACTACTACAGTTATCACAGGAATACAGGTTATCAGAAAAGTTCAACCCACACCCAACTACACGGCGCTGATTACCAAGATGTAAAATATAATACAGTATGTATTTTGTAATCCACCTTGTCGATAATATAAAATTGTGTTTAATAATATAATTTAAACGTACATGTTTTTGACTGGTTTGATGCAGCCCTCCATGCCTTCCTGTCCTGAGCTAATCATTTCATCTCTACATTGCTACCACACCCTACATCCAAGGCAATCTGTTTAACATATTCTAACCTTGGTCTACCCCTACAGTTCTTGTCCTCCACCCTTCCTTCCATAACTATGCTTGCTATTCATGGGTGTCTTAGTATGTGTCCTACCAACCTATCTCTTCTCTTCATTAGCAGTCGCCAGAAACATCTCTCCTCTGCCACTCGTCTTAATACCTCTTCGTTTGTAACCCTATCTACCCATCTGATCTTCATCATTCTCCTGTACCACCACATTTCAAACGCTTCAATTCTCCTCTTTTCTGCTGCACCAATAGTCCAAGTTTCACTTCCATACTCCAGACAAAGGCTTTCAAAAAGGACTAACTAATTCCTAAATCTATATTCGATATCAACAGATTCCTTTTCTGTAGAAATGCTTTCCTTGCCTGAGCCGACCTCCTTTTTATATCCTCTTTGCTTCGTCCATCACTGGTTATTTTATATATAGCAATGATATCTTCATCACTACGCAATAATATAAAGTGAAATGGATATCCTTAGAAAATTTGATTTAAACTACGGACAATGAATAGCATTGAAATATCTTAACACACTAATTTAATTTATTGTGGTAGTATAGAGGACAATATGGCCTTCACGGTGCAAAAGAATGACAACACAGTACACATACAGTTGACATGGCAAACCTGGGCCTAAAGACCCTCAAAGTAGTCCCCTGTTACTGTCACCACACGCTGCTAACGATATGGAAGGTGCTGAATACCATCTGCCTCAGCATTTGCCGCACCATGTGTGAATCGGGTCACCTGTTGGTGCACAGCATTAGCAATGTCCTCTCGCGTTGCAAACCGCCTACCACGTAGTGGTTCCTTAATCTTTCGAATACCGGATGAGTTAGCCGTGGTCGTTACGGTGTGGCTGCTGGCAGTCGCTCACATCCGGGAGGCGAGGAGGTTCGAATCCCCTCGCCGTCAACTTGAAGATGGTTTTCTGTGGTTTCCCATCTTCCTTCCAGGCAAATGCCGGGATTGGTCCCTAACTATAGGCCACAGCCGCTACCTTCCAATTCCTTGTCCTTACATTAACACTTTCCTCCCCAGACAACACTCCCCACGCGACGGTACGTGTAGCTCACCCAGTGGCTGTCCGTATAGAAGCAGCTAAAAAACTCTCACGAGCCAAACATGTCCTCGGACACTCCCGGCACTAAAAGTCATACGCTAAAAGAATAAAATAAAAAATAAAAAATAAAAAATATTTCGAATGAGATCAAAGACACAGGGCGAAATGTCGGGAGAGTACGGTGGGTGCACCACTTTTCCCATCCCCAACGTCGCAGTAGGTGCCATACACACCCTGCTTTATGTGGTCTTGCATTGTCGTGCAGGATTATTGCACTATCCATAAGATCTGGACGTTTCTCCCGAACGCCACGTCGTACCTGTCGCACCAGGAAGTCCCTGTAGTACTGTGCGGTCACTCTTCTGCCATGTGGAACAAAGTGGCAAAGAATGACACCCCTGACGTCATACGCGACGATCACCATCAATTAGACTGGGGAAGGATTCCGACGGAACTTCTGCCACCGTGGTGATCCAGCATGTCGCCACTCCGCGGATGAGCGTTTCAGTTCAGGTTCGTATGCCCTGGCCCAAAATACATCGATGGCGATTATTCGTGACAAAAATTGATCGCCGTCCTGTTACCAGCGTGCAAGGTGGTCGGAGCATATTGCATAGCGCACCCACCTTGGAACTTCCGTCAGTGCATGTGGTTCCCACCGCGATGCGATTTTGCGTCGTTGCAGCTCATTACGCAATATCCTGCGGACGGTGCGTTTCTCGATGCCACTTGCCCTCTCTAACTCCAGTGGCGCCCATCGTCTATCTTCATCCAGGAGCACGGCACGTGCCACGTCGGTCCTCACACTGACAGGTCATCCCGAACGTTGCTCACCACAGGTTGAACACGTCCTTGCTGAAATTTTCCTACCCACCGTGCTACTGTACGGTAAGGTAGGGCATTATTCCCAAGGGCTTACACTAATTCACTGTGACATTCCATCGAATTTCTCCCTCGAAAAACGGCTATTTTGATGTAAGCGCGCTGCTCAACACGGGTTACTTCCATCTCGCATGACACTCACCAACTGACTGATTTCACAGCCCTCGCTGCACTACTACCAGCTACCACAGAGCCATCTGTTGTTCTGCATACACACTATGCCTACAGACCTTCCACACGACACAAATAAACATTTGCGATCCGTTCACATACCTACAAGACAGCAAGTAATTCCGTGAAGAACTATACAGCCTATTTTCATATATCCTACGTATGTTAATTGCCACTATATATATATAAAAAATGAAAGTTTGTCTGTTTTTTTCTGAATTACCACGGAAATTTGTGTTATTTTGCGCGTTTCAGACTGTTTTATGACTGATGCGCGCAAAAATAAAATGTTTGTCTGTCTGTGGACAACTTTGAGTCCTTGTAACTTGAGAACGGCTGGGTGGATCAACGTAAAATTTGATACAGATATCCATCAGAGGCACCACACTAATCATTGATGTAACTCTTCTCCGTACCTCTCATAAAAGGGGGGCCTACCACCTTAAAATACATGCTGAAATAGGCGTAGTAGGACGAGACCAAGCTTATTTTCAACACCTCGATGTGAGAAACAAAAAGGGCCCCCGAAAACCACATATTAAGGCCCTAAAACCAACAGTTTTTGAGGTATTCCCAGAAAACTAATTTCATTTAATAATCTAATGAAAGAATGCAAGCCAGTAACCAAATCAACGGAATCTCAGAAGACCATCTATTTCTGTAAGATGCAAGGCAATTCAATTTATTACATTACTGTGAAGTTTTAAACGGAGGTTATCACGGAACCAAATTAAGCTGTAAAATTCATCAATACGTATAATGCGCTTAAGGGGGTCAAGGGTACACTAGAATTTTTTCACGCTAGTTTCACTTGCGGGTGTGGCACGGAAGGTCCTTTATATCTCTATCCCTATATTGTATTTATTATATTAAGCTCCTCGGTGGCAGAAATAAAACTCGCGAGTTCCCGAAAACTACATTTTAAGGCTCTAAAACCAACAGTTTCTGAGATATTCCCAGAAAAATAATTTAATTTAATAAACTAATGAAGGAATGCAAGCCGGCAACCATAACAACAGGTTCTCAAGAGAAGACATCCAACTTTCCGTCTATTTCTGTAAAAAGCAATGCCAATCCACTTATTACATTTCTGTGAAAGTTTGCAAATGGCTATGAGGTTATCACGGAACCAACTTAAACTGTAAAATACATCAATGCGCTTAAGGGGGTCAAGGGGTAACCTAGAAATTTTTCACGTGATTTACACGTGTGATATGTCGTACAGAATTATATCTCCATCAGCAACATTATTTTCAAAAGAATCCTGAATTGAAATAGTATTTTTTGCGGCTATTAGGAATTTGGGCCATTGGAGGCTAAGAAAACCTGAATATTCATGCACCACAAGCCTTTATAATTTGTTAAAGGTGTCATCCTGTGGATGGGGACTTTACACAACGGTGAGGGTCAGTCTTTATGTGAGGTGTATTGCGTTTCGTCTACGAGGTTCTCAATTTCATTTGCACGTCAGGAAGTACACGTTAGGTGAATTTAGATTGAGCACATCCTACTTCTTTTTTTTTTCGACAAACTAGTTCATCGTAAGGATGATTTTGATTGATACTATGTGGGTGATATATCCATATTCGGACATCTGGGTGATATGTTGTAGGTTGATTGGTTGATTCCTCAGTTTAGAAGCTGCGACAACGCGTTCAAGTAGCCTCGTGTACTTTGAGTGTGTGTAGAATCTGTCTGATAATTGGTGTTAATTGTGATGGCTGTATTCGTGTGTTATTTGTATTTCAGGTAAGGAATGCAGACGATCAATTTCCAGTAGTTCCTACTTTTGCTATCAAATGCTACCGTCAGCGACACCTAGCTGTGACTTGGCTACTAGATGCCACCGCAACAGGCACCTGGCAGCAAACTTTGGAACTAATAGAGCGATAATCAAATCTAACCTACAAATTTATTTATGTACGCCTATAACTCGTGTTCGAATGTTGGGAGCATCGTAAAATTAGGTATCATTGAGAGTAAATACACCAATCATTTATAAAACTCTTCACCGTACTTCTCATAGAAGGGTTGGTATAGAAAAAACATTTCAAAATACGTGCTAAAAAATGGCGAAATATAAAAATTATCCTAGAAGGACGACCAAAGCATATGTTGCGCTTCACAACGTGAGACACAATACTCGGGAGTCTATAAAGAGTCTCCGAAAACCACATTTTAAGGCCCTTAAATTAATAGTGTCTGTGATATTTCCAGAAAGCTAACTTCGCACTGATAATATGAAGGAATAACAAGCCTCTAACCATTGCAACAGTAGCTCAATTGATAACGTCAGGTTATTAATACCGATGATCGTTCGAAGAGCGGGTACTTCTGCTAGTCAACATATAAAATTACAGGTTGATTGCTGTAATAGATTCGTAGATATTGAGAACCGACTAAATATTGCGTATGGTCGCCATGTTGGATATTTATATGTGTAGGTCTTAGAGTTATGTACTGTTACATGAAGATTATTGTGTACGTGTAGTATTCAAACTTCATTCGCATGATTAGGACACAAGAAGTAAAAACGAAATTTTAAAATTTCGCACAGCTACCATCTTGTGGCTATGGAAACAATTGAAATAAATTAGATGCCAGTGGATTAACATTTGTATCAGGATTTACTGTACCAAGTTTTACTGCACTCGGAAGGTTAAATTGCGAGAAACGTCCAGGTGAATATTTATACTTCGCGTTGCCGCCATGTTGGATTTGTGATCACCAGGTTATTGAAAGTCCTATAGGTGACCTTATGGTCATAGTCCATATGAACATAAAAAATCAGTTTGATTGCTGTAATAGATTCGTAGATATTGATAACCGTCTAAATATTTCCGATGATCGCCATGATGGATTGTTATATGTATAGGCCATAGAGGCATGTACCATTGAAGACAAATTATTGCTTAGGTTCATTATTCAAACATTCACTTCAATCGCTTGATTACGACACAAAAAATAAAAACTTAATTTTAAAATTCGTACAGCTGCCATCTTGAGGTTATGTAAACAATTGAATTAAATTAGATACCAGTGCATTACAATGTGCATAAACATTTGCTGTACCAAGTTTCAATGCGTTTGGATCATTAAATCGCCGGGATAGTCTATTTAAATCTTTCAACTTCACTTGGCCGCCATGTTCGTTTTGCAGTTAACTTGTTTTTGAAAGTCTCATAGATGAACTTCCGGTAGTTCCCTTTATCTCCATACAAAATTTCAGGGTGATATATGTAATAATTTCGGAGATATTGAATGCTGGTGAAATATTTCGCACAGCCGCCATGTTGGATTGGTGAGACGTAACAAAATTTGAAGGGCTTAGTCGGGGTCGTCCGGAATAGTGCTATGAACCTGCGGTGTTTCATTGAAATCGCTCCAGCCGTTTAGATTTGATTAGGAGGAGACACACACATGCACGCACAGACAGACACACGGACAAGAGGTGATCTCATAAGCCTATTTTTTTCATGAATGAAAATAGGCTAAAAATAGTTGCCATGACTTTTGCCCCAACCCTCGTTAAATGAAAAGTTCAAATAAAAACAAAATTTTACACACTAGAAAGAAGTTGTAACTAAAACAAGTAGTTCCGTGACGAACTAAACAGCCTACTTTTCTTAAAATGTAAGATTCATGCCAATCTATATAGACCTATCTGCAATAATAACGATATCAAGTTCCTAAGACCAACATTTCTAAGTACTGCAGTTTGAAATACACCTAAAATAATGTAGCCTAATACAGTAACTTACTACAGTTGGCAGCCCTGGTGACTCTGAATATATTCTGAGCTCCCTCTCTTAAGGTATAGAATGCACATACAAAATTTGGTTGAAGACTAATGGATAGTACGGACGTTACATGCTGCTTGATATTGGATTTATCAGTGCGCGTAAAATCGTGTTGGGAACAATGTCATGTATGTGATGCTCAGAATTAATCTGAAATAATACGATCTATTATAGCCTAGTGCCAATTGGTAATAATTGTTAGTATAGAAGTTACATTTAATTAAAATTGAAACTATCAGAAAGCTTAGAATCATGTTGGCAGCACTGAGGTATATTAGATACTCCAAATTAATCTAGAAAGTCAGGTACTATACGTGTGCAAAGTTTAGAGCTGAAGGCTTGCATATATTTCTGATATATTGATATTAGGATTAAGAAACAAATATAGAGAACATTTATTAACAGTTGGCAGCCCTGCTGGTCCCTACGAATACGCATAATCATAACTGTTATGGTACACAAAGCACATACGAAATTTGGTTGAAATTCATTTGTTAGTATAGAAGTTATATGCATTTAAAAACTTGACCTATCAGCAGGCTTAGAATCGTGTTGGCAGCACTGATGTATATAAGTTACACCGAACTTGGGTAGAATATCAGGTACTATACGTATGCAAAGTTTAGAGCTGTTGGCTTGCATACTTCCTGATATATTGACATTAGGGTTGAAACATAGTGAGAGCATTTATTATTAGTTGGCAGCCCTGGTGACTGTTTAGAAGATGCACAGTCATATGTGTTATAGTACACATAGTACATACGAAAGTTGGTTGAAATCCAATCGATAATATAGAAGTTACATGCATTTATAAATTGGACCTACCGGCAGGCTTAGAATCATATTGGCAACACTGGCATGTATGAACTTCAGAAAATTAATCTGGAATGTTATTATCTATACGTGTTCCAATTTTGGAATAGTTCGCCTGCATAACTTCTGAGATATCCGACATAGAGCTGAAATTTCAATTGCGATTTTTCAGCAGTTGGTAGCACTGACGTCAATTTCAAATATGGTCGTGAGATATTCAAATATAGATCTTTACTCTTACCAAATTTGGTGTTGATAGCTGCAACCGTTTAGGAGTTGATAGGGGGGGACACACACACAGCCAGACAGACAGACAGACTGACAGACAGAAGGACAGACAGACAGACAGACACACATTTTCCCGAATCGATCTCATAAGTCTACTTTTTCCTCATTTTTGCAAAATGTGAAAAGTAGGCTAAAAATGGTGTTGCGAATAATTCTGGTGAAATGTAAAAACAAAGATATATTTATATGAAATTTCGAAATCTACTTTACAAAACTGTTTAAGTCGCACTCCTTTTATTTGGCTTAATACCGTAGTAAGTGGTCGGATAACCATGACAGACAAGAGAAGACGCCGCTTCCATATGGACAATGAGATGAAAACATAAAACTGGTTCTTCAGTCTTACAACCTCGGTATCTTGTCAGAATCAATCACCACTTGTCGGCTCACTAAGTAAATCAGCTGTTCACCGGGTATCATAATGCATGGATCAGATTTTGAATTCAATATCCAAGAGTATATATGCACAAGTTGGCCGAATTATTTAACCAAGATGTCCCAAGCCCGACATGAATTATTAACAACAACCACAACAACAACAACTATTCTGCTTTAAAAGAAGCGGTGTTATCGACAGTGGCTGTCTCTGCCCTAAAGGCTAAGAGCTAACGCAGCAATAATCATTAGTTTGACATTAATAAGGAACGATTTATAACCAGTTGGTCATTAAAATCCGATTTAAAATTAATTAAACTTTCTGAAAATTGAAATTGAAACTAGCAAGCTTTCTTCCCCTCTCTCTTCCTTCTCCTAGTAATACGAGATAAATTGATGGCCCTTGAAGAATAATGCATATTCAGTGTTTCATTCTCTGCCTTTCGTTCTTGGGATCGTTTCTCTGTTTTATAGAAATAATTGCATGTTGATTTATTTGTTGAACTGGGAACTTTATGCATTCTTCATCCAATTTCAATCCAGAGTTTGTGAAAGTTATGATAACTGTTATGCTGTGTCATCCGTCGTACGTTCAGAGAGTTGAATTGTGGAAGGTACTCTCCCTTAGCTGCCATACAATCTGAATGACATACCCTGAAGCGAACCCAAGAGAGATCTTCAGTGCAAAGATCTGAGGTTCTAACCACGGCTCGGAACGCGGCCATCCTGAGTACGGATTTTCGCCGAGTTCTTCCAATACACATGCAAGGCAAATGGTAAATTATACTACTCCAACCCTAGGCCATTGTAAATACAATATCGTGTAACCCTTATTATTCCCGTTTTCAACGGGGTCGGGGATGAGATGCGGATGGTTTTTACTACCGGATGCTCTGCCTGACGCCAACCTCATGAGAGGTGTTAATGAGAGATGAAATTAATGAAGATGAATGAAACTGGGCAAGGATGTGGAAGTGGCCGTGGCCCGTCAAAAGGAACCGTCCCAGCATTTGCCTGGTGCTGACAATGGGGAAACCACGGAAAACCATTTCAAGGACGGCCGACGATGGGGCTCGAACCCACGTCTACCGAGTCTGCAGAGAGCTTGGCCTGATGACCTAGAGCTGCACGTTAGCGGGCGTAGCTACCGCTGTTGGTCCATTGTAAATACAATAATTGCATACATTTCTACAGCTACACATAAACACGGGTCTTCTGGCCAACACCTTCTTGTTATTGTTGCTTTTTGTTGTTAATTCATTTAAGGGATTAAGAAATCTTGATCATCAGTACCATTGGTTGATTGGTTCCTTAGTTCAGGGGTTGTGACAATGCAGTCATGTAGCCCGGTGTACTTTGGGTGTGTGTAGAATCTGTCTGATAACCGGTGTTAATTGTGATGGCTGTATTAGTGTGTGTTATCTGTTTTAATTAATTCAAGTAAGGACTGCAGACAATAATTTCAAGTAGATCCTACTTTTGCTACCAAATGGTACCGTCCACGACACCTAGCTTGGGGACTAGATGGCATCGCAGCCATCACCTGGCGGCGAACGTAGGAACTAATAGAGAGCTATCAATATTCTAACCTACAAAGTTTGGCTTCACATAAGTATAGTTAGTGGAATGTTGTTTTTTTCATGCCATAAATCTATGACACGGGATCGCCGGCTTTACTTTCCCTCCGAAGGAAGGCTTACTGAGGGATTTTTAACGCTCTTAAAAATCCGACAACTTCGGCCGGATTTGAACCCGCGACCTTGGGAATCGAAGCTCAGCATGCTACCAACTGCGCCACCGAAGCCGCCTCATCAGTATCGTGCACTTGGGTGTATATTGAACATGTTTGGCAATCTGTGTTTCTGTGATGACTGAAGTAGTGTGTGTAGCTGTATTAGGAACAGGGTAGTTGGCCCGGGACTTTAAATAAGGTACTATCCCGATATTGTCTGGAGTAGACGTGGAAAAAGCATGGAAAGCGACTTCTAGGAAGGCTGAGATACGAACCGCACCCACTTCTTCTCAGCTCTACCTCACGAGGCCAAGTGATTTCCATTTCAGCCTTCAGACGATAATTTTCTTGGGAGAGCCAGGAATCGAACCCGCAGCTCCGCGGGGACAGCTAAGATTGCTTGCCTCGTGATGTAGCCGTACTCGTCTAATCGTGCACCACGGCCGTGAGGGTAGTTGGAGATCGCAGGTTTGAATACCGGCGCTGACAGTGTGTGGATTTTCTCCGGGCTTTTACACATTCCCTCCAGGCAAATGCTGGGATAGTACCTTATTTCAAGTCCTCGGGAATCTACCTCATCCCTGTCCCTAATACAGTTGCATACACTAGTACAGTCACCACAGGATTACAGGATATCGAACAAGTTCAACACACACACCCAACTACACGGGTCCTATGACCAAGATGTCCCAAGCCCCTAAATGAATTAACAACCACATACGATTGCTAGTCAATAAGACACGAGGTGGACAAACCTCTGTGTGGATTATCAGTGAGACAAGGTTGAATCCACTGCTCTTCTAATACACTAGGGGGGGGGGGGCGAAGCTAGCGGCTTCGGTGGCGTAGTTGGTAGCATGCTGAATTGCTGTGCCCAAGATCGCGGGTTCAAACCAGGCCGAAGGTGTCGGATTATTTTAAAGCGTTAAAATTCTTCAGTATGCCTTTCTTTGGAGGGAAAGTAAACCAGCGGTCCCATGTCATGTATTTATGGCATGTCAAAGATCCTTCCAAAGACTAAACTTGTGTGAAGCTAAATTTCTGGGTTAGATTTCGTCGGAACACTCTATCGAAGTTCCAACGTTCACCACTAGGTATCAGTGACATCTGTTAGCGAAAGTTGAAACTACTTGAAATTGAATGGAACTTGTAGCTCACCCTATGGGTGTCCGCGTGAAGCAGCTACAGCCCCTGGCGAGCCAAATATGTCCTCGGACACTCCCGGCACTAAAGGCCATACGCCAAATAAATATACAAATAATATCAGTGAGAAAAGGTTGAATCCACTGCTGTTTTAATACACTAAGGGAATAACTCGCTTCACACATTTTTTGCTCCTCTATCAAGTGATTATTATACTGTATTTTCGCTGTACCTGCAAGACGACATTGTGAAGCTCAACATTCCTTACTATCTTCTTCTCCCCAGCAGAGGTTTCTTTGATGTATCGGAGCTTGTGTCGGGAGCAATCCCTTCCAGGCTGTTCCAAATCCACGAGTTTGAGTCTGAGTACACGCGAGTACTCAGCAGTAATGCTCGGAGTAGGTTGGAGAGGGACTGGGGGTGATAGCCAATGCGTCACTGGACGAAGGTCATAGTACAAGTCCATGCACTTCCAGCCAGTCTTGATGTATCCATCACGAAGTGACGGCAGCCCCCCACAGCAGGGCTGTATTGCATGTTGCAAGTTTACTCACGCAAGGCGGCGAGTACTCCGCTGCTCACGAGCGAGTTGCTCGGCTGGAACAGCTTGCGTTAGACTACTGTCGACCAAAGTATTATGTGTGCTTGAGTTTGAAGGTTGTTTGTTAAGTAACCAATAGACCTACATACAATTCAATTACATCATCATTTTCGTCGTTCTATTTTACGTTAGTTCATGTAGGTTAGGATTTTTTAATTTATATTTTAACATTTTTTATCGCAGGTGGAACACAAAAAGTGCACGTTTTTAAGCGTGTTTCAACCATGCGTCACATTTAAGAATTATTATCTCAAAAGACCGTCATCAGATCGAATCCAAATTTTAACACAATATACATTGGAATGTTGTATAACTGGTTTATTAATTTCACAATTTTGTGTGTCCAAGAAACAAAGTTGTTATCATTGTTGTAAGGTAACTTTTTCTCGGCTCGGGGTGGTTGGAAAATGTAGTTCTTGGTTGCGGTGTAATCGCTATACATCACACAGTTATGCTATATGACTGTGAAATACGTAAATTAATTCACTTATTTTTTATCGGTTTGTATTTGTACGAGGAAATAACACATGGTTCACCAGCTAGCCGCTGCGGAGAAAGCTGAACAGCGTTGCTGAGATGGAACCCATCACTTCCGAGCGAAACGCGCCATGATGCGTGTGGGCACCATTTCGGCAACGCTGTACAGTTTTTCTGGGAGCGGCTAGCTAGTGAACCATGTCTTAATTCCCCGTAAAAATACAAACCGATATAAAATAAGTGAATTAATTTACGTATTTCACAGTCATACAGCATAACGTTTCGATGCATAAGGATTACAATGCAACCAAGAACTAAATTTTCCAACCACCCCGAGCCGAGAAAAAGTTACCTTACAAAAATGATAACAACTTTGTTTCTTGGACACACACAATTTTGAAATTAATAAAACAGTTATACAACATTCCAATGTATATTGTGTTAAAATTTGGATTCGATCTGATGACGGGTTTTTTAGATAATAATTCGTAAATGTGACGCATGGTTGAAACACGCTTAAAAACGTGCACTTTTTGTGTTCCAACTGCGATAAAAATATTAAAATATACATTAAAAATTCCAAACCTACATGACCTAACGTAAAATAGAACGACGAAAATGATGATGTTATTGGATTTTATGTAGGTCTATTGGTTACTTCTCAAACAACCTTCAAACTCGAGGGCACATAATACTTTGGTCGACAGTAAGCTTACAGCAGCCGTGGCGGTAATTGTCCTACAATAACAATAGACACGGATATTGGGGAAGCTCTGTACTAATAGCAGGTTACATAGCCAATCTAGACACTACTATACTGATCAGCACTGGATATTCGTAGACTCTTTAATGAAGCCAGTAATTTCAGGAAAATGTTAGTCACTTCATGAAAACTGGCGTTTAGATGTTGTTGTTGTTTCATTTAGAGGATTGGACATCGTGGTCTTTTCAGACCCCACCTCGTGGTCTAGCAGCTAGCGTTCTTGGCTGTCGCCGCTGATATCCAGGGTTGGTTCCGGGCGATGCCAATAAATTTTAATTCTGGTCTGAGGGCTGTAACGGGGTACACTCAGCCTCGTGAGACAAAATTGAGAAGAGGAGGGTTCGATTTTCATCTCAGCCATCTGATGTTCTCCATAGTTTCCTCACAACAGGCAAATGGTTCGTATTTTAACGCCACAGCCACTTCCTTCCCAATCCTCACCTGAAACACACTAATAAAGTCATCAAAATAAGACAGATTATCTAATTAAACACACACCCAACTACACGGGGCTACATGACCACAATGTCGCAAAGACCCTAAATAAATCAACAACAAAATTTCAGCCCCATATACCGTACTTGATAGTGTGTAGAATTTGTCTGATAACCTGTGTTATGTTCATGGCTGTAGTAGTGATTTGAAATTGAGGCTGGGATTGGGAGAGAGGTGGTCGTGGCAACCCTAGCATTTGCATGTAGTAGAAGTGGGAAACCACCTAAAACCTCTTCTACCACGACTGAGGTGAGAATCGAAACCACCTCGTTCTTGAGGCCACAGACCAGTATATAATTTTTTGGAAGTGCTGGGAATCGAACCCAAACCTTAGGGGTGACAGGCAGGAATACTAGACGCTACACCACAAGGTGGACCATGCATAGCTGTGGGCATCGGTTGACCAGCAATTTGATTTCATAATACACAACACCTTAATAAAATATCTCTTAATTAAATGAAATACCATGGATATTAAATAATTATATTACACCTTATGTCAATTAATTAATTAATATACATTAATTAATTACACTAATTTCGGCCACATTATGGCCTTCCTCAGTAATTATGAGATCATCTTTTGTCCGTGTGTTTGCATATGTGTGTCCCCCTTCCCAGTAATAAATTATAAACGGCTGGGGAGAATTCAATGAGCCTCGGAAAAGTTCATAGTGTCCAACTCCGACTGTGCCCTTCAAATTGCATTACGTCTCACCAATCCAACATGGCGGCTGTGCGAAACATGTCACTGGCATTCTATATCTCCGAAACTTTCTCCCATAAATTTTTATCGGTGGTAAAGGGCATTACTAGTAGTTCACCTATTAAGTTCAAAACTAATTTGAAACATTTAAATAGACTTTTCTCGCGATTTAACCATCCGAGCGCAGTGAAGCATGGTACAGCAAATGTTTATATACATTGTAATGCACTGACATCTAATTTATTTCAATTGTATACATAACCTCAAGGTGGCGGCTGAGAGAAATGTTAAAATCTCGTTTTTATTTCTTGTGTCCTAATCGTACGATTGAAGTTTGAATAAATCACCTACGCAATAATCATCACGTAATAGTACATAACTCTATGACCTACACTTATAACAATCGAACATGGCGACCATCCGAAATATTTAGACGGTCAATATCTACAACTCTATTACAGCAATAAAACTGAAATGTTGTATGTTGATAGGGGCAATTTACATGAGTAGGATATATGAAAAAAGGCTATATAGTTCTTCACGGAACTATTTGTTTCTTTTGAAAAATTAAACTATTTTGACTTTTGCTTTACTTTATGAATCAGATCTGTAACAATTATGAGCTTTAAATTAATGGTAATATAAAACAATTTTGTGAACATGACATTTCTAAACAGGTGGTGATTGTATATTACTATAACACAGACTAAAAAAAATCTTTAAAATATGTATTGTGATTATCAATGGGGTGTGATTTCTATAAGTTGAATATTATGATTTTTGCGGAATGGAGCAAAGGTAGGAATATAAGGTAGGTTAGTGAATGTATTTTCCTAATCCAATGGAAATTTTGAAGTGAATTATTTTTTGCGAAAGAACTATTGTTTCGTAACATATGGTTGTTATATATTATCGTCAGTTTAAGCCCACAATTGTTACAGATCTGATTTTTTTTTTTTTTTTTTTTTTTTTTTTTTTTTTTCAAAGAACAAATCTAAGCATAATATACAGTTTATTCAAACTTTGCTCGCAATTATAATAGTTTGTTTTAAAAAAACAATTACTGAGGAGGATCATAATGTGGCCGAAACTTGTAGGCCTATAACCAATGAATGTTGACTATCGTATATTAATTCAATGTATTGGCATAACGTGTAATAAGATTATTAAATACCCGTGATATTTCGTTTAGATTAAACATCAATAAGGAAGCTCTTAAAATTATTAAATTCATACCACTACGTATCTCCTTAACCCTTTGTAGGGAAAAACTATTTTTCATTTTTATGAGTTTTTACATTTTAATTTATTTTAATTTCTATTATTAGTGTTATTTTTTGTTTTTCTAATTTTAATGTTTATATATTTATTTTTAATTCTTAATTTATGTTCTTATTGATTCATTATGTTTTATTTAATTAATTAATTCTGAATTTATTTCTATAATTATTTTCATAATTTTTATCGTCATATTTATTGTTATATGGTAACTTGTATATTTCGTTTATTATTGAAATTTTATTTTTATGTTTTTTATTTCTATATTTATGTTTTATGGTTACTTTTTAATTGTTAATGTTTTTAGTTTAATTCTTTTTAAATTCTGACTTGCACATTACGCCAAGTAGATAAGTATATAATATTCTTTTTTTTAGAAATACTAACACTTCGGCATGAAAATTCTCCAAAATTTGGCTGAAAGATTCAACCATCAGCATATTTGAAAGCATAAACTGTCGTTATGACAGGTGGTTAATATAGAGACCACTAACCCGTACAGGGTTAATGTCAGATTGTAACCGGTGAATTCCTTTGATGAATAAGAAATCCCAGTATTCTGTATTTATAACCAACAACATGGTCTTCATCAACATTGTAAATAAATAACATAATTTTGTAAAATTAAATTACAGAAATGTGTATAGAAAGCCTTAATTAAAGCTATAACCGTATTCGTCTCTCCTCTTTAACACATCACAATTCTGAAAGCTCCCCAGTAATGCAATAAACTATGTGAATACTTCATTACAATGAAATTTTAAATCTCTTTGAATTGCAACGGTTCTCTTTTTGTGGCTTCCATATATCGTAGTTCCATTCAAGCATTGCTCACACTCAGCTTCTAAAAATAAACAACTCACTGTTCACTCTGAATAACATAAATTTCGTACGGGATGAGAACAAATTTGAGCGTCAATTCTCTAGAGATCGGAGAACGGACTCGCATATCGTCGCCTAACAAACATCACCGACTGTTGACGGTATTATAATCTTCTCTTTTTTCCCGTATCAACCACTGTGAGTGGTCCTTGCGTACGAGTAGTATCTCCCCATCAACTATCAATTTATACTTTTCAAATCGCTGTTTGCCCAATTACAGTAGATTAGGCGGGGTAACTATATTTATAACACACTATTCCTGAAAAACAGTACATGTATTAATATTATTCACTGACAAAAACAACGTTGCTTAATTACGAAAGGAAATTCACCTATCAATACGTTGTACTGTAGATAGATAGATAGATAGATAGGCTATCACTCGCTGACGAGTATGATTGTCTTCCTCATTATGTTATTTGTGAGTCTATGAGTTCTTATATGACTATGAAGGCCAATCCTCGAGCCACAAATTCTTCCACAGTGCTGACAAACATTGTCAGCGTTGAGATCCAGTTATTGTGGGTTATTCATCCTGGGGAACGCCCGCTCTTTCCAAACAATCCGCTTCTCAGTTTCAAATCTCCGACATTGTAGTTCAAAGTTCTTAGGACCTTCGTGGGTAAGACGACGCCAAACCAGGTGTTTAGCTGCTATTGTTTCCCAGTTAGTGGTGTTGATGTGGCAATTTTTCATGTCTGACTTTAGGACGTCCCTGAACCTTTTCTGTTGTCCACCCTGGTGTCGGCGGCCATCCTTCAGTAGGCGTGCATACATGTAATTTGCTTTGGAAGGCCAAAATCAGGCATACGAACGACATGACCTGTCCAACGAAGTCGATGTTTCATGACCATAGCCTCAATGCTGATGGTACATGCTAATTCCAAGATACTGATGTTAGTTCAATGATCTTACCATTTAACCGTAAGGATCCTTCTCAGACAGCGCTGATGATATTTATCCAGGCACTTTATGTGTCTCCTGTACTGTAAGTGGTGTATTTCTGTGTAGTTATGCACTCCTACAGTACAGTATGTTTAGAAAAATGAACCTAACGTGAATCATTCTGTTGGACGGCACATCCACACAGGAGACGTGACAAATCATAACCAGCATGCATCATCCCGGCCTCGAAGACCCCACACATACTGTATATCAGGGTTGCAACTGCCTAGAAGAACCTGGTGTCAACTAAAGAGAATCCGGTGTGGTGACGGAAGAACTAAGTACTTCATGCACAAATAGGGACTCTCAGACTCCCCATTGTGTGACTGCGAAGCTTCAGAGAAGACCATAGACCACATTCTAGAGGAATGTCCCAAGAGACGTTTCAGTGGTGACTGGAAGGATCTCAAATTATAAAATCCGTCTTGTCAAACACTAAGAAGTTTAATAATTAAATTAAAACGTACATGTTTCAGTATACAATATTAGCCTCGTCGGCGTGGATTAAATAATAAAAAGAATCTTAAAAACTACGGTATGTTAGCAAATAATAAAGAAAAAATGGATATCCTTACAAACACATTAGAATTTAAATAAATCAAAGGTCACAAAAGATGTTTAGAAAATACATAAAAGAAACCAGATTAAAGTTAATATTGCATCGGACGTCGCTGCTGAGTGCATCGGATGTTGCTTCCGTCCAGGTATAATGATATGGAACAACGCATAAAATTTTAAAAAGATGGATGCTGTTGAATCCTATTAGTTGTTTATAGTATGTTGTTTCCAGATGGTCGAACACTCTAAACAAAATCTAGAAATGCTAAAATCAACAACTTCGAACAAGACAGAGGATTCCCATTTGTTACGATCCCATAGAATAAATTATATTTGGCAAAGACGTAAGTGCCTACAGCTTCCTTCAACCTTGTTGTGTTTCTCCATAACACTGTATACGTAACCACAGTAACGTAGAATCCTACATATTCCATTACGGTTGAATATATACTTGAGAATATGTTAAGTTACATTTGAATTACTTCCCCTGCAGAATATCATCCTTAAACCATGGTCTCTTGGCCTCAATCCGGAATCGTAGCACATACCGCCTTTTGTTCCGGGTTCTGCAATGGGTCTAAGTGTTGAAATAGGATGTTCACAACCTCGTGAGCAAAACTGAGAAGATAATTGGTTTCTAATACACTCTCAGGCATCTTATAGCTTCAGTAGTTACCCCCACTTCAACATCAAGCAAATGCTGGGATTGTAATTTATACCATGATTACCTAATCTTTAATCTTAATCCCACTTGAAAACACACACTAGCACAATCACCACAATAGCATGAGTTATCAGACAGATTCCACCCCACACACATAGGTACACAGGACTGATGACGGTGAAGTCAAAAGACCTAGAATGAAACAACAAGAACAGTGGAGATTAGTCGGTCAAAATCTTCCGCAGCGTGTAAAATTTCCATATTCAGAACTCGTAATAGAAATTCAAACTTGTTCACGTAACGCAGTTCTTCCGAAGTTCATGGAGGAAACCTTGTTTGCTTTACACTACATCAAAGAAAGTTTTGGTTACACTGAAGATACACACTTATCTCTCAATACGCCCTCTCGGTTCGTTTAAAAATCTCAGTCAACTTTTAAGAATAACTTTTCGCTGGTTTAAAAAGTTGACGGACTTCTTACAGCACAAAGTATTTTTTTCAGAGAGGAAATGAGTAATATCTTCCAAGATCTCGCAATGAATAATGGATTTCCCTGCAGAATTAACCTCGTTCAACTGCTGGTAAAGCAATTGATCCACAATCTATGTGCTATAAGAATGAGAATAGAGTAAAATTCCCATTATTTCCATTATAATTCTGACGTGATATCCTGAAGTGTTTAGTTTAACGGCATTTTTCACACTGTCTCAGAAAATTATTCGTGTGTCAGTGAGTTTTAATATACTCTTTGTAAAATGTTGCGCCAAAGTAATAGGTTCCTCTTGGTGAGATTCGTTTAATTAGAAATCAGTTCGAAAACTGAAACCACTGTAGAATAATAATTCTAATTTGCAAATACTATCATAATCAAATAAAAACTTCAGCGATTCCTGAGTGAGTTTATGAGTGTAAAAACTGATCACCTCGTGGTGAAGTAGTTAACAATTTTGGCCATCACCTCTCAGGTCCGGGTTCGATTATTATCAGCTCTGCCAAGATATATAATTCCGGTTTAAGAGCTGGAGCGGGGCAAAACTGGAAAGATTAGAGTTCAATTATCTCCTTCTCTCCTTCCTGTGTCCAGTGAAATACTGGAAGAGTGCTGTTTCAAAACTAGTTAAAAAAACCCGCTCAAGGGTAGTTTAAGTTGTAACCTTCGAAAAACAAAGCAAGGAAGCTATGTTGTTCTAAGTGAAATAAATTACAACACTGAATTTGGAGAGGCAAAGGGTATTTTTAAACGTAGAACAGGGTATGTGAATATTGTTCCTAATACGGTATATTTGAGAGAGGTAAACCCATAAATAATACATAAACTTGCCGATCTAAACATAGTTTGTCAAAATATTTTGAAAAAAGATTAAAACCAAACTAGACTTTTTTTAAGAAACTCTTTGAATTACAGAAAACCTTAAATGAGGCAGATGATGACGTATATTCTGATTCTAGGGATTTAATGAGGGGTTGGTATTATAAGATGTGAGATTGGGTTTATGGGACTCATTGTAATAAAAGTGTAAATCATTTCCCCTCCAGGGCCTCACATCTAGTGAGACGTGGGTTGGCGACCACGGGATCCCAGTTGAGTCCGGCATTGCCTCCACTTACTCGTGTGGGGCTCCTCTCTGTCTTCTTAACTGTCGACCTATCTTGGTCAACTCTTGTTCTGTTCCGACCCCCGATGGTATTAGGGTATCCGAGGCCTAGGGAGTCATTCACTTTCCCGTCTTAATTGGCCCTTGTCTCATCATTCCTGATCCTTCATTCTTCGAGGGGTCAGACCTCTGTTTTCTTTTCATTATATTCCATTTTCTCTTTACGATTCCCGCTTTGTTTTATGGGATTTGGCTCTCCTTTAGCGATTTTTTGAGTCAACAGTACATTTTGTAGGTATTTTCAATCTAAGTTGCATTTTTGTAAGTATTTTTGATCTAAATTGCATTTCGCGAGTATTTTAAACCTCAATTGCATTTTGTAAGGATTGACAATCTAATTGCTTTTTACTAAGTCTTTGACTGTAGGTGGAGGCACTTTTCTGCGTATTTTGAATTTCAATTGCATTTTGTATTTTCAACCCTACCCGCATTTTGCAAATATTTTCAATCTAAATTGCATTTCGTATGGTGGGCATTTTTTAAGTATTTTGATTCTCAATTGCATTTTGTGAGTATTTTGAATCTAAAATACATTTTATAAGTATTTCGAATCTACATTGCATTTTGTACGTATTTTGAACCTAAACTACATTTTATGCGTATTTTTCAATCTATTCCTTTTGTGAGTATTTTCCTTCTAAATTACCTTTTGGAAGTATTTCCACTCTACATTTTGTGAGTCTTTTCAATCAATATGAGTTCTATTTTGTATTTCCAGTCTCACTTAATTTTCGTTATGGTTTACATATCTTTGTCATTTTCGCTATCACCCAGACCATTACGGGCCTATAACCTAGATGTTAGGCCCCTTAAAACAACAATGATCATCATCATCAAAAAGCATTGGTTATTTGAAGCAACCTGACATTTTTGCACAGTGTTATTGTACTTTTTTTTCCAGCAATACAGCTAAAAAGACAGAATATTATTTTCAATTGCAAGAAGCAAGTGAAAACTAATTTTATATTCTAATGTATATTTAATTTGAGCGTATTCATACAATAATACTTTGTGTTGTTTTTCATTTCCTAGTATTTGATAACTCACTAATCTGAACTGTTGCAAAAACTATTATATCCATGATACTGTTGCAAAATTCGTTAAGTCCGAACTACTGTATTTTATTCCAAATCTCAATATGTACGAGACAGAGATTTTTTGGCATTTGGTGACAGACAGGACACATATTCTTCTCATAATTGGTGAAGGATTCATCCATCTAACAGTAGCCATGAGCAAAAACAGATACTCTTGTTTTATGAACATTCTGTTACCATGTACAAAATGAGTTCTGCAATTGGACGCCTTTAAATTTCATTTTCTATTTCTTAACTATGTCTAGAATAATTTACAAGAGGATGGAAAGCCAGATAGAAACAGAGTTGGGTGAAGATCAGTTTGGTTTCAGGAGAAATGTAGGAACAAGGTGAAGCTGTACTCTTAGGCTGATTTTGGAAGGTAGAATAAGGAAAGATAGAGAACGTTTATGGCATTTGTAGACTTAGAAAAGGCTTTTGATAACGTTGATTGGACTAAATTGTTTGACATCTTGAAAACGATTGGAATAAAGTACAGGGATAGGAGGGTGATATACAATCTATACAGAAACCAGACAGCAGTCATTCGAGCTGAAAGACAGGAGCGAGAAGCTGGTATTCAGAAAGGTGTAAGGCAAGGCTGCAACTTATCACCCATACTTTTCAATCTTTACATTGAACAAGCAATGAAGGAAATTGTAGAAAAATTTAAAGTGGGAGTGAAGATTCAAGGAGAAATAATTTCAACTCTGAGATTTGCTGATGACATCGTTATCTTGACCGACACGCCTAAGGATTTGAATGAGTTTTTGAATGGTATGGACTCCGTCTTACTGAATGAATACATGATGAAAATTAATAAATGTAAAACAAAAATACTGGAATGCAGCCGAAATAAATCAGAAACCTCTATGGACATCAAATTGGCAGGTGAAAAGCTGAAGGAAGTAGGAGACTTCTCTTACTTAGGAAGTAAAATAACCAATGATGGACGAAGCAAAGAGGATATAAAAAGTAGGTTGGCTCAGGCAAGGAAAGCATTTCTACAAAAAAGGGATCTGGTGACATCGAACATAGGTATTAGGAAGTCATTTTTGAAAGCCTTTGTCTGGAGCGTGGCGCTATATGGAAGTGAAACTTGGACTATTGGTGCAGCAGAAAAGAGGAGAATTGAAGCATTTGAAATGTGGTGTTACAGGAGAATGATGAAGATCAGATGGGTATATAGGGTTACAAACGAAGAGGTATTAAGACGAGTGGGAGAGGAGAGATATTTCTGGCGACTGCTAATGAAGAGAAGAGATAGGTTAGTAGGACACATACTAAGACACCCAGGAATAGCAAGCTTAGTGATGGAAGGAAGGGTTGAGGACAAGAATTGTAGGGGTAGACCAAGGTTAGAATATGTTAAACAGATTGTCTCGGATGTAGGGTGTGGTAGCTATGTAGAGATGAAACGATTAGCACAGGACAGGGAGGCATGGAGATCTGCATCAAACCAGTCAAAAGACTGAAGACTCAAACAACAACAACAACAACTGTGTTGCATTCATTTCTTACAATACATTAAAGAAAGCTTTCCAATCGGTCAACACAGTGCCCAATTACATTAGGTGGGAAATCGAGTAGTTATTTACTCTAACCTGAAAGAAATATTACTTAAGATATAAGAACACTCTTTTTTTACAAAAATGAGAGGCGGGGGTACCTAATTAGATCCAATTAATTGAATCATACGTAGTGATGTGGGCCGGGTAAATACCCACTGGGAAGGTAAATATAAATTGGGTATTTACCCAGTGGTCATTTAAATACCCAAAATGAGGGTATTTTCAGTTTTTTGAGCTTTGTACAACACTTTTTGATGTATTGATGAAGTGTTGGACAAAGAAGAACTGAAACAAAGGTATTTGATGCCTTAAATTGAAATCAGGAGCAATATTGATCCTTAAAAACTTAAAAAAAGGAAAATGGACATCCGGGTATTTTTGGGTATTTATATGTTTTGGCACTGTAACCTTGTCTTTAAGTGTGGGTTTTTTCGTAAACTAAAGTAAAATTTGGATAAAACCTTTTGGTTGTTTTGTGTTTTAAATTTTGAATAAATACCAAGATATTGAGAAGGTCGAGTTTTATTACGGTACTGGAAATGAGCAACAAAGATGTGGGAGGGAAAAGCTATATATATGAATGAAATTACAAACTGTTCTGAAAAACATATACAGTGTGTTGAAAACTGTATATTACACCTTTTGTAGAACTTGGCCAATGCTCTGAATACATTTCCCCCAACTTTAATCTCAATGTTTGCAAAAAGGCCTAGTTCAATTCTAACCCTCAATTTTTCAGGTTATAACTATTGAATTTTATCTCCTCATCTAATTCTCAATTCTAATTCTGTTTTAAGTCCCAATTCTAATTAAATTTAATTTTATTAACTATCTAATGTTGTTACATTTGTAAAACGTTAATGTAGAATAGTTTGCATACCGGTATCCCTTTTTTTAAGGTTCAACTTATCACGACACATGATTTTTAATAAAAATCTAAAATACCCGTGTATTTACCCAAATTGGGTATTTACCCGAGTATATACCCTGGACAATTACCCCTATTTATAAATACCTGGGTATTTTACATCACTAATCATACCGTACGTAACATATATTTCAGGTAGGGTATATAAACACTTGCTTTCCTTCCTACTGTAATTGGGCACAATTTGTGTTGACGGACTGAAAAGCTTTCTTCAATAGAAGTTGGCAACACAGAAAAATTCCTTCGAACACTTTAATTTAGAATACATTGGGAAATATGCCTACTTTCATCCCATTTTCACTGTTATCTAGTTTCCCTAACCACGTGATTAATTTATGCTGGATGATACGTAGGTAGGCCTACTAAAAGATTTTGTATGTCCTGTACTTGATGGGTTGCCGGATCAGGCTGGCTCAATTGTACACTTGGCTATGTCCCTAAATGGTTATTGTGAAGCAAGCGAAGCAGATTAATTGCTATGTTCCAGTCGCAATTAGTCCAGCGGCTCACTATTGTTTTCGTAATTACACACATTTATGTTATCCTCAGACAAGTTTGGTGCCGCGCTCTTGTGGCCACGATCAATGTGGAGTAAATCCGACGTCAGCGCCATCTGTCGGTCACTCGAGAAAACTGGTGTAGTCGTTCCTCCGCCGACTGGTAGATGGCACTGTAGCTTATATAAACTGGTTACCCGCAATTATTGAATATTGCCAGGACAGGGAGTTTAATCCTTAAAGTAGTATTAACTAATTAGCAGAAACTAGTGTGAAATGACATAGTAGTCTATTATCTACTTTGATGCCAGAATTGTTTTTTCAGGAGACAGATGAAAGTTCTCAGATTAGTTCTGTTCTTGGTATTTTGGGGCAAGGATCGTGATGGTGCAGTTGTCAAACTGCTTGCCACTCACCAAGGTGGACTGGATTGAACTCGTGGTTAATGCAACGCATGCAAGATTTCCGAAATGAAATATCACGTCCTGTGGTTCAGATTTCACGTAAAAGTGGAGGACCCGTGGCTGATTATCGTGAGATTAACAGTCACGTAAAACTGCAAGCTTCCTTCCTTCCTTCCTTCCTTCCTTCCTTCCTTCCTTCCTTCCTTCCTTCCTTCCTTCCTTCCTTCCTTCCTTGTTCTTGGCAAATTATATTTATTTGCTATCGTATGAGTTTGTGATATTTGCAATGTTGGAGTAGATCAAGAACTTATAATGGGAACTTAATATAAACCTTGATGTTTCTTAATGAAACTTGTAGGATGCTAAATAGTTTTATGTTCGACCCTGACTATTACATGTCAGAAAACTGTATGATAAGGATAGTCATTATAACATTATTTTTTCATTATGAAACAGTTCCTCCCATCAATCACTGCTCAAGAAACAATTGTTTGACCAATTACGTGAGGACAGCAACGCATCTGCGCTAAGTTCAAGGCCTTCTAATTTAAATTTCACTGCCTGGCCTAGTGTCATAGTGGGGCAATCGAGGAGGCCATGGTCAAATACAAGGTATTCTGTGCGTCCCATGCGCTCTGTACAGTAAATAAAACTGGCGAAATCTCGACAGATATTTATGAATATTTATGTTCGAACATAAAATAGTAATAATAATTATCGTCGAACATAAACAGTCGTATGCAACTCGCCTATAATGGTAATTAAGACACTCGTATGGAAATTATAATTCTCGCATACGCTCGTTTTATAAACATACTCGTGTCTTAATTATTGCCATTATAGGCTCGTTGCATAATGTACTATTATAGAATCACTGAATTTGTTCCAGAATCATACATTGTCCCATGTACTCCTCGAGTTCATAATTCTTTCCCGCTTGTTCATTCAAGCTCACCTAACCTCCACCATTTTGTTTCATGTTATGAACTACAACCGGCCATGGTGGCCGAGAGAACGCGCTATCTCGGGAGAGCGTGGGTTCGATATCCACCTTTGCCGTCCGAAAATGATTTTCGTGGTTTCCCATTTTCACCATTTGCCGGGACGGCTCCTTTCAAGAGGTCCAAGGCCAACTTCCTTCCAAAATCTCTTCTCTTAAGTAATGCCAAACTGGGAGGATAAGTGATTGAATAATAAAAATAATAATAATATATTCACATGAAATAATTAAAGCTTCCTCTACTGATATGGAAGATATGTGTAGGAAAATACGAACACTGTTGACCAGACATCGAATACACCACTTCGTATATTAGCATAGATGTTCTCATTCCAGAGCGTGTATATATCCTTTGATAGACGTATAATAACACTGGGGAACATGATGTTTGGTGTCAAAGATATTGGTCCCTTTAAGGGCTGTTCATGGGTCGTAGATTCTGAAGTTCGTATTACTCTTTGCATGTCACCTCTGCTTGTCACGATAGGTTACTAGATTTAGCCTACATCATAGACGAAGAAACACAAACACTTCGTTAAGATAACACGTATTTTGGGACACAGAATCTTAATTTGAAGTTAGATGTATTTCTTGTTCACTACGGAATAATACGTAGCAGAAAGAGGATACACGTGTAGCACCTTCAATTTGACACATCGTTGAATCCACGTTTCTGTGATTTTCAGCGATGTGCTATTTCTGGATATTCTTGACGGATGTTCCAACAAGAATCCATCATCATATGCGTACCGATCGTTTACAGTACCGTTCTTCCATGGTATTAATTTCTAAATTAATGAATTGTCACAAAATTAACAATATCTAAAAAAATTACAGCTGCTAGAAGAAAATGGACAAGAGTTTTGGAATCAGCTGCGCAGATATACTTATAATCAGTTCTAAAATTCCAGAGACAACCCAAATTATTTTTGTTCCTCGGTGCAATATTAGCATACCCAGGATTCGATGTTTCTCGGTGTAGTGTTACCAACTCCTCTCGGTCTCACGTTAGGTGACCATTCTTTAACATTTCTACAACACTTTCGCACAACAAACATTACAGGTAGTGGGGTGTTCAGCACACTTGAGTATAAATACCACAGAAATAATCAGGATCATCTAACTACTACGTAGTGAATTGACTACCGAAATAAATCATTCGACCTTTTGATAAAACTAATTGATATTCTGATAAATAAAACACATGAGCAAGGATTTACCTTTACAAGTAATTCCAAATTCTCGAACAACTAACTGGACAGTGGCCTCAAATTGTGACATAATATACTAGTGATGACGAAATTCTTGATTTTGGTGGTTCACTTACGTAGCCTGATGAATGATGCCTTCTTGGGTTCGTGCTGAATTATAATCCTACCTAACAAAATCTCGACTACGGTTTCTATAAGATCAGTGCTACTGGCTGTACTTGCTTTTATCTGCGACCACGCAGATACGATATTACGTGACTTTTAAACTAGCCAGCTTTCTCGGTGATACGAAAATTACAAAAGGGGGTGTCCGAGAAAATACAGACATTTGGTTAATGTGGGAACCATGTAACTATTGAGATTATTTTGATCTAAAGTACGACGCTGCTGATACTTCATTGCATAAAAGTTAGAACAGAAGTTGTGGTTTAGTCTGAATTATAAACATAAGGAGACCGTAATAGTTCCCATTATGTTGAGGTTCTTGTCGTTGGTGCTTCTCTTAGGGACTGGAGACATCTTGATATTTATCCCCAGGTTCTTGCATTTGTATGGAATCGAACTGATAAGCTGAGTTGTAGTGATGACTCTAACAGTTAGCCCAATTAGGAATGACCCTCCTTGACGTTTTCGTGAATTCCGAAGGACCAACCTAGCTCGTGACTGGAGGAAGGATTAATGATTGCTCTCGCGTTATTACAGTACACCATAATACGAGTTAACGCGTTATTTGGCAGTGATAGCTGTGACCTGTAAAGCATGACTGTTTAAAGTGTGGTCTACCTCACAGGAGTACAGCCAAATACAGAGTAGTGTTTCTGTAGCCTAAGTGGCGGACAGACTTGCACGTGCCACTGCCGAGTTCCATTCTCTTTTTCTTTATTTCTCCTGAAATATAGCACAAAACGCTAAATATTGTGTAATATGAAGGAAAATATGTTTTTTGATAAATTCCGATAAACTTTGTTAACGCAAAAATATATTCACTATGTTCATATTTTGCAAATTTTGGTTCATTCGAGAATTTTCCTTGAATTGAAAGGGCTAGTGGTCGACAACGGTATTTGGAACGACCATTTTTCGAGGAAGAGTGGGTAGTGACCATCGTGGTCAGTACTTAAACTCTGTACCATGTGAATCAGCCGCTCCTAATAATATAGTTTTATGCAGCCCACCAACGCGTGTTGTCAGGAAGGTCGATATTCCTCTGCTGCATCCCGTATGGTACTAATAAGCTGCAAGCATGTACCCGCAAACGATACTGAACACTATTATTTTCCCCTCGTATTAGGCTGCAGGCAGCCTCCGTGGCTTAGGCGGCATCACGCCGGCCTCTCACCGCTGGTTCCGTGGTTCAAATCCCGGTCACTCCATGTGAGATCTGTGCTGGACAAAACGGAGGCAGACAGGTTTTTCTCCGGGTACTCCGGTTTTCCCTGTCAAAATTTAATTCCAGCAACACTCTCCACCATCATTTCATTTTATCTGTCATTCATTTAATCATTGCCCCAGAGGAGTGCGTCAGGCCTCGGCAGCCGGCATAGTTCATATCCTCGCCGCTAGATGGGAGCTTTATTCATTCCATTCCTGACTCGGTCAGAGACTGGAATTAGGCTGTGGATTTTCATTTTCATTAGGCTGTAGGCACATAGAGGGAAAAATAATAGTGTTCAGTATCACTTGCAGGATATGCTTGCAGCGCATTAGTAACATAAACTACGGGATGCAAGCGGAGAAATATCGATCTTCCTGGTAACAACGCTAGTTGGGCTGCATAAATGAATATTAGAGTATTAAGGGCAGCTGATTCACTTGGTATACGAAATGATAGGCATAATCTAATACAACAAATAAAACTTTCTTTTCGACATAGGACGAAGTGAGTTTTTGTTGCCGTCGATTCTTTTAGGGGCTTTGCAACATCGTGGTCATGTATCCCCGTGTACCTTGGCGTGTGTAGAATTTGTCTGATAACCTGTGTCACTGTGATGTATGTACTAGTGGTAGGAAGAGTCCGTGACCTTCAGTTAGGTACCATCCCGGAATTTGCCTGGAGTGGAAGTGGAAAACCACGAAAAACTACTTCCAGGATAGCTAAGGTAGGAATCAAATCCACTTCTTCACAGTTTTGCCTCACGAGGCTGAGTGTACACCGTTCCAGCCCTCAGACCAGAATTAAATTTTCTTGGTAGAGCCGGTAATCGAACCCGGTCCACCTCAGTGTCAGTCAAGAATGCTAGCCCCTACGCAACGAGACGGCCCCAGGTTGAAGTGAATAGGACTAGCTCGATTCATCTCATGATCTTGTCTCTTCTTATAGATGTACAGTATATAAGTTGCCGACTTACGAAGTCAAGATATACATGAATACTTCCAGCCTTCACTGTATATCTGGTGTCGTAGAGGGCGGGGGATTAAATTCAAGGAAAACGCATTCCCCTCCGATGCTCAGCTGTGCTGTACTGATATCTACTGCCAATCTCAATTTCTACGCATACAGATGGTAGTACCATGTGATAGGTTTCTTCTTCATTTCTACTTCTGCTTCTAATAGAGTAATAATAATAATAATAATAATTATTATTATTATTATTATTATTATTTCTAATGCTAATCATGTATACCACTCGAAGTTGTAAGTTGCAACAGATGAATCCTCTCACAGCGCAATGGCTCGGAAATGGAAAGCTAAGCTCACATCTTCATGCGACAATAGGTAATTCCAATGCAAACGCAGCATGACCCAAAACACGTAACAATATGATCACCCTTAAAAGAAATACCTAACCGACAGACAGTATTCGTAATGGTTTCAAATATAGACTGGGAATGTCTGTGAGTACGAGATTTTTTTATTCCCATAATTCAGTGTTAAACAACGACTGTTCAGTCCTGTTTGGGTATGATGACCGGAATGTTTAACTCTAGGTTGAATATCACTGAATGTACAAAGAGACATAAACCATGATGATGCTCAACAAGTATTGTGTGAATGGTGGTTAGTGTGTATTTCTATGTGAGTTATATTTGCGAGCGTCAGCAATAATCAGTGTACTTTTGTTACTCTCAGTCGGTAATTACAAAATGTCGATACGCATTATCTCCAATCCATATCGACATTAATTAGGCAGGGATGATAAATGCATTGCTGGAGTGTTAGAATCTCTCTTAACGTTACGCAGCGAGGATCAGGTCTCGTACCGACCATCGAAACACCACTACTATTTGAATACCCACTTTACGAAGGGTGATCACAAACTAAGTTCACAATGCCGATATTCCTGGAGTTTCGTAAGATATAGAGAAATTTAAAAAAGGAAGGAAGCGTGTAGTTTAACGTGACCGTTAATCTTGAGATCATGAGCCACGGGACCTCCTTTTTACGTGGAATCTGAACCACAGGACATAGCATTTCACTTCGAAAATCTCACATGCATTGACCGGGAATCGAACCCGGACCGCCTTGGTGAGAGGCATACAGCTAGACCGCTAAGCCACCACGCCCCCAATAGAGAAATTAGTGATGTGGGGTAATTCGAATACATACGTTTGATAGCTGTGCAGAGTTTCAGCCACCCGCTACCAACAGCGCTAGTTGTAGGTAAACGACTAATGGCGACTCGCTTGGAAAACTGGTCTCGCGAAGGAATCGACTCAGTTATTGCACAAAGCAACCAGGAGAAAACGGCCAAGACTTCTTCCCGAGGGTGTCATCATCCTTCATGACAACGAGCGACATCATACAGTCCAGAAGACCACCTCGCTGTTGAAGCGGTTTTGCTAGGACATCATTGACCATCCTTCCTACAGCCCGGATCTCGCTTCAAACGACTTTCATCTGTTTACTCTCTTGAAGGAACACCTAGGAGGTCAACGATTCGCTTCATACGAGGGGGTGAAACACATCGCGACAACGTGGCTGAACACGGAAGGACAATAATTTTACCATGAGGGAATATTCAAAGTCATCCCAGGAAACGACAAGTGCTTAAACTGATATGGAGACTATGTGAAGCAAAATTTGCAGGTTAGATTGGATTAAAGCTCTTAAGTTCCAACGTTCGCCACCAGTTGCGAGGGCATCTACTAACCAAGTTCAAAACTAGGTGTCGTTGACGGTAGCATTTGGTAGTAAAAGTAGGAATTACTTGAAATTGATCGTCTGCAGTCCTTACCTGAATTACAGATAATACACACTAATACAGCCATCACAATAATTGACACCGGTTATCAAACAGATTCTACACACACACGGGGCTACATGACCACGTTGTCGCAGCCCCTAAACTGAGGAACCAACCAACCAAGGGATCTCTACCTACGAAATGGTTGTTTATTTTTAGATTTCAATGTTAAGTTACTTCAGATGAAATTAAAACAATAAGAATTAATTTTCTACTCTTTGATTTCAGAAGTTCATTAGTTTATATAAGAAAGTAAACACGAATTAGCCATTGACGTAGTTCATGAATTCGAAATGACATCACTTGGGTAACTTTCATGCCAAAAATACTGTTCCAATACCTCCAACCAGAGTTAAATCTCTTGGCAGAGTCGGGAATCAAATTCGGGCATCCAGGGTTGTAGCAAGAATACTAATCACAAAACCGCATGACCTGTTCTTTAGATTATGAAGAGGCTATTTCTTTTAAAGAACCTAGCCCATGTTTCGGATTTATCGCTCCAAAACAAAAGTGGCGCAGTTGCTAGCATTCTTTGCTGTACTTTCACCCCTGTGAGGCAAACAGAAGAGCCGGTTTCGATTCCCACCTCAGCCATCCTGGAAGTGTTTTCCGTGGTTTCCCACTTCTACTCTAGGCAAATACTCGGATGCTTCTGCCACCTCCTTCCTAATACTAACCTAAATTACAAATGCAAACATACCAGAGTCATCACATTGACACAGGTCATCAGACAAAATCCACTCGTACTTAAATACACGGGGCTACATGGCCACGATGCCACCAAGCCCTGGAATGAATTAACAACAAGAACCAATTTCATTATGTCATTAATTTCTCAACATATTATCTCGCGAACTCCCACCGAGAACGTAAATTAATGTTTAGGACTCTCTGCAGGAACTGAAGAATATGTGATGTTAGGTTGACCTACAATACTTCTTGCTTCACTCCTAGATGGACCCAGATCGATACCTGGTTAATGCATGTGATATTTTTGAATGAACAATCATGTTCGGTGGTTCGCAATCCTAGTAAATCGGAAGTTCCAGGACTTACGATGGCGAGAATAATTCCGTGGACAAATACAGGCATGCTCATGGTTATTATTATCGTGCTATAACTGACTTTTCAGTATTCCCTTAGTAATCAAAATTTAATGTTTTTCAGTCGGTCAAGACTCAATTGTATTGGGTTGTTCCCTCTTCCTGAAAACAATTTAAATGGTTACATTGAAATTATCACTTGACCATTTCGGTAGTAATGTTCTTCTTGCCTTATGTTCACTGCACACAGTGCTCCTTCCACAATCACCCACTCTCTCATAAGGTGGCTTCGGTGACGTAGTTGGTAGCATGCAGAGCTTCTATGCCCAAGACCACGGGTTCCAACCCGTCGGAAGTCGTCGGATTTTTTAAGAGCGTTAAATATTCCTCAGTATGCCTTCCTTGGAGGGGAAGTATAGCCGGCGGTCCCTTGTCATAGACTTATTGCATGAAAAGGAACATTCCACTGACTACACTTTTGTAAAGCCAAAATGTGTAGGTTAGAATTGATAATGCTCTATTAGTTCCAACGTTCGCCTCCAGGTGCTGACTGCGATGCCATTTAGTAGCCAAGTCCGCAAGCTAGGTGTCGTGGACGGTAGCATTTGGTAACAAAAGTAGGAACTACTTGAAATTATTGTCTGCGGTCCTTACTTGAATTAAAACAGATAACACACACTAATACAGCCATCACAATTAACCCCCTTTATCAGACAGATTCTACACACACACAAAGGACACGGGGCTACATGACCGCGATGTCGCAGCCCCTAAACGAAGGAACCAACCAACCAACTCTCTCTCATAAAGATGCCAACCAATTCAGGCAATGTGCTGAAGAAAGCATTTTAATTTCTTAAGGGCAAACACGAGATAGGAAACGAAAAACTGGCTCGGGAAATTTTGAAGAGTCGCTGTCTCTCTCTCTCTCTCTAGCAATAAGTTGAAGGAGACCGCTTGAGGACAAAGTGGAGCTGCCAGGACCGCAAAAGGTCGAGGAGAATCTTGTACACGCGACTCTCTACTTAAAACAAGTGCCATCATCGATTCTTCCTTCGCCTAGCTGAGTTTCATAACCGTCAGCAAATAAAAGAAGAGAGAAATCTTTCGTGTCCTTGCTTGTATTTCCCTCAATATTACTGCACATTTTATCGTTTTCTGTTACTGTTCTCGTGACATGATGTGAAATCGATATTTACAGGGGCGCAATGTTTAACTACGTAGATCACGCAACAACACGGCCCTCTTTCTGCTACCAATGGCTATATGAGCTATTCGAATGCAACCATTTGAGACGTTATTGTACGGTAATAAGACTGCATATAATAATAATAATAATAATAATAATAATAATAATAATAATAATAATAATAATAATAATAATAATTTTTCATTTTTATTTTTTTTACGAGGGAAGTGGAAAAATCTTGCATAAGACCTTAAGAAGGGTCCGCACTCCTCAAGAGTGTGGGATTCTTACCCACTAAAAAACCACACCCTGTCCTCTTGACAAAACCCATCCCGGGACCACTTTCGTATTACTTCAGGATGGAGCCATTTTCTTTGCTTCACAAGCACCATCTTACTTCTCAATTCATAGTCCGCTGATCGCAGACTTAATCAACTAAATCGAGCAAGTCCCCATCCGACTTCTTCTGACGAAGGACCACTTCAACGAAGGAAGCGACCGTATCCCAGCTGAGCTGGTTCCTCAGCATAATTCCAACTATATTGTCCGGCGTTATTGGAGCAACCTCAGTTTCAAGTCGTTGTTTTTCCGCTGCCCAACGAGCGCAGACAAAGAACGTATGATATACGTACGTCATCTCGTTCGTGCTCGCAGTAAATACATACTGGACTCCTTACTTTGGCCATAAGATGAAGGTAACCGAAAGTAGCAATGACCTATCAACATCTGAGTCAGAAAGTAATTAGTTTCTCCATGTTTTCGACTTGTCCACTCGACCAGACTCGGTATCAGCCGAGCTGTCCACCTTCCTCTGAGATCGCCATTCCACCTCTGCTGCCAAAGCTCCATCTTGCGTGCTACGGCTTCCTTCCGGGCTTGAGCCTTGCCCAGTTCTACTCGTCGGAAGTATGCGTCTTTACGATCTTGCGCGAGTAAGAATAATAATAATAATAATAATAATAATAATAGTAATAATAACTAGTGGGCCCGTGCGAGCTTTCGCAACGTTGAATGTACTGTAGGTTTATGGGATAGTAGGGAAGAATGTGGGAGAACGAAGTTTTAAATATTGAAGAAATGTATTTATTGTTGTTAAACGCCATACGTAGCCTACATGAGAAGAACACAAAGGATTATGTAGAACAGTGTGTTGTACTTGTCACAGCACCTCTTTGTAGACAATATTCGATGTTACAACGAATTTATCGGTTATTGTTTGCTCGGGAGTTTCTTCTACAGCAATTTTTACATTTGCAAAGGATTGAACCCTAGAGAAAGTCTTGGCGAGACCACCCCGGAGCCATCTGCTGAGAGACTCCTCAGCTAGCAGTACGCCGCGCTCCCGCCAGATGGCTGCCACTCCCGCGCTGACCTGCGCTCTAGCGGCAGGCTCACCTAACAGTAAGCCGCGCTCCCGCCAGATGGCTGCCGCCGCCGCGCTCTAGCGACAGGCTCGCCAGGTTACGGTGCTCCCATTGTAAATGTACATTTTTAAGGTATTTATTTAATTGTGAGGCATTTATAGAAGAAGTGAGTGCGTTTCGGGCACACATGGGGTTATGCGGAACCTGTAGTAGCCCATATGTAGGTTGGTGTTAATAGGACCTTATTTTCGGTACAAAACCGGAATGGGACCTTAGCAGAATAATATACGGAGGATAATAATAATAATAACAATAATAATGTTATTGGTTTTACGGCCCTTTTGACTACTATGGCTTTTAGAGACGCAGTTGTGCCGGAAATTTGCCCCGAACGGGATCTTGAACGTACCAAAATATCTACTGGCACTTCCCCCTCACATTTGTGTACCCTCAAATGCTAACTGTCTACGCCAGGATTCGATGCTGCAACCTTGGCCACAGCAGGCGAGAACGTTGTCGCTGAGCCACGCAGCCAGTCCCACATATTACAGTTTTAGATGGTGTTGTTATAACTTCACTTAGAAGCCCTTCTATCTTGGTTATCTGTAAGAGTGTTGAAATTGTTCGTTGTGACAGTAATAGTAGTAATAGCAGTTCTTGTTCTCTTTGGTTGATTGATTAATTTAGGGGCTTTGCGACATCGTGGTCATGTAGCCCCGTGTCCTTGGGTGTGTGTGGAATTTGTCTGATAACCTGTGTTAATGTGTTGGTTGTATTAGTATATTTCCAATTCACATGAGGATTGGGATGGAGGCGGCCGTGGCCTTAATTTAGGAACCATATCAGGTAGGGTTCATCAATGAGCTGGAGGTGGTACAAAGGAAGGCTGCTAGGTTTGTGCTCAATTATCATAATCCTAGAAGTAGTGTAACTCGAATGATAGAAGAACTAGGGTGGGAATCTCTGGAAGATAGAAGGACGAAATCCAGACTATATGCTATGTTTAACACTCTAACAAGCCAGCATGGGGAGAATTAAGAAAACGTCTAGGAAATCCCACATACCTGAGCAGAGAAGATAGTCCACATAATATTTAAGGTACGACCACAGCGTACAAATTATGGGAAATATTCTTTCATTAATCGTGGTATTGATAATTGGAACTCATTTCCTGCCACAGTCTTATATCCTTTCCCCAAACATATTGATGTGCTTAAGGGAAGATTGAAATTTTGTGTAAATACTACGATGCAATTACTATAGTTCCTAAATTGCGAATTGTGTAAATATTATTGTGTTTGATGTTAATGTTGGTAAATTTCCGTAATTGTACAATTTGCCACCGGCGAATTACCCTCACTTGCAAATAATAATAATAATAATAATAATAATAATAATAATACGGGGTTTTAAGGAAAGGCAAATTACGGATTCACTAATTGAAGGAATACCTTTGTAAGTGAATTCGTGTGAATCTATTTCCGAATCGTATATAGTTGCCTACCATGGTTGTAGTTACGCAGTATAAACACTACGTATCCCCTTGCCACCCACCCACTTGTAACAATAATGAATAAATAAATCCCGGCATTTGCTTGGAGAATAAATGGGGAAACTGCGGAAAGCCACCTCCAAGATGACTGAGATTCGTATCGAACACTCCTCTTTTCAGTTTTGCCTCATGAGGCTGAGTGTACCCCTCTCCAGCCCTTAGACCAGAATTAAAATTTCTTGGCAGAGCTGGGAAACGAACCCGGACTTCCGGAGCGACAGCCAAGAGTGCTAGCCGCTCCACTGAGGCGATAGTAGTGTGCACAGGATCAAAGAATGGGTCAGATTGTTCGGGACTGAATATAACGTGTCATTTTCGGATTTTCTTGGAGGGGTTGTGAAGGAAACGAGAAAAAAACACTCAAAATTGCCAGTATCAGTACAGGGATTCGAACTTAGAACCATCGACCGCCAGCTTCCCATTGCAGTCATGTGTGTTATTGCGTTAATATTGTATTTTCACAAGCACGCTGTATATGTTTGCTGACTTTATACACTTGATAGACTGTTGTGTATTCATATGACTTGGATTTACTCTCAGGAGGAGAATATTAATGTATGAATTAAGTTATCTGTATTCCCCGCTTGGAACCTGTGCTGCCGCAGCGTACAGTTGTGGCGCGATAAGTCGGTTGTTGTGGGATTTAATTTCCGGTACAGTGGCGGACAAGAGATACAAGCCTACAGGGCTCCTCCGCTGGAGCAGAAAGTGCCTCGATATGATGCACGCTTAGAGGTCATATAGGTGGGTCAAATAGCCAGAAAAGTGGCCAACCACAACAGAAGTACATTTCCTGGCGTGCATTGAATTTCTATTATACCGGCCGGAGTAGCTGAGTACGTAGAGGTGCTAAGTTATGAGAAGAGGCTATCTCTGATATCGGTCATGTAGCGCCGTGTACTTTGTTGTGTATAAAATCTGTCTGATAACCGATGTTAATTATGATGACTGTATTAGTGTGTGTTATCTGTTTCTTAATTCATGTAAGGACTGCAGACTTTGAATTTTTCAAGTATTTCCTTCATTTGCCGCTATACGCCACCGTCAACGACTACTAGTTCAGAACTTGGCTACTAGACGCCACCGAAGTCGGCTCCTGGCGACGATTGTAGGAAGCTGAGCGTTGTTTACATTTTAACCTAATTTAGCTTCACACAGGTGTAATTAGTGGAAGGTTCTTTAACGTGCTATAAATCTATGACATAGGACCGCCGGCTTTATTTCCCCTCCGAAGGAAGGCATACTGAGGGATTTTAACGCTCTTAAAATATCCGACAACTTCAGCCGGGTTTGAACGCGCGATCTTGGGCATAGAAGCTCAGCATGCTACCAACTACACCACCGAAGCCGCTGGTATTCTGTAGTTTCCCATCTTTAACTCAAGGAAAATTTCACGACGGTGCCTCCTAGAAATGCCACGTCGGTGTCTTCTAATGGAACATGGCCTCCTCCATTCCAACTACATACAAAGAATCATTCATTCATTCATTCATTCATTCACTTCCTGGTGTAGCGGCACTTGGCTGTCAACCCGGAGGTCCGGGTTCGATTCTCGGCTCTGTAAGGAAATTTAATTCTGCCACGGCTGCATCCCTCCCAATTCAATATATACACCACTACACACACCACAATAAACAGGTTATCACACAAATTCAAAACGCACACACCCAAGTACACGAGGCTGTATGACCACTATGTCCAAGCCCCTCAAATGAAATAACAAACAAAAACATTTATCGATCCATTATTCACTCATTTTATTAGTAGAAACACTTTTATGTCGATCAACACGAGTGAAGGGGCGTGATACTGCAGTGGTCAATCTGCTTGCCTCTCACCAAGGCGGACTGGGTTCGATTACCACTCAATGCATGTGAGAATTTCGATGTGAAATTTCGTTCAGATTTCACGTATAAATAAAGGTCTCTTGGCTCATGATCGCGAGATTAACAGTCGCGTAAATATTCGAGCTTCCTTTAACACGAGTCCCGTGGAGTAGCTTTGCTCATTAAATCGTGCACCTCGCCCCCAAGGTCAGCTGCAGCAAGTAGGTTCGAATCCGGACGCTGCGGCTATCCTGAGTGTGGCTTTTTCCCGGGGTTTTCCACACTCCCGCCAGACCAATGCCGGGATAGTACAGTACCTTGCTTCAAGTCCCGGGGCACCTACCCCATCCCTGTCCCTAATAGGCAAACATTCACACACACTACTACAGTCATCAAACCAATACAGATTATCAGACAAGTTTCACTACAAGGGGCTGATGACCAAGATGTCCAAGAACCCTTCAACTTGAGTGTACCCAATTAGATTGGGCGGAGAGTAACCATTAATTTCCTTGTACCAGAAATAAATACCTGAGTTATTTACACACTTAATAAAACACTTCTCACGTTAATTGTGGGTTCAATTTTGTAGAGGAAATATTTACTTCTGGGATCATTAAATTTAACACACATGAAATATACTCATAATTATGTTATAATCAGTTTCGAGAGTTTATGCAATTCTCTGGAGAAACGATTAGCAGATAATAGCACTAAAGTGAAAGGGCACTCAGCTATTAATTTCAATATTTTTGACGATAGAGTGGTTATATATAGAATCAATTTTGAGTCTATGACTTTTGATTTTTATATTAATGTAGATAATCATTTACTTGTTTCGGCTTTCTATAACAATTTGCAATTGTCTTCTGCAGAACTTTCTTCAGTGTTGGGAAGTGAAACAGCTGTGAAGAGTTGGAGAACACTGTTCAGTTTGTTACAATATCTTACTGAGAAGAGATTCCAAACCAACTTGGAAAATTACGTGGCCAATGTCTTAAAATTGCTGGATGTCATTCAAGAAACTTTATTGGATAGTGGAGAAGAGGGAATTTCTCAGCAAGTTAATTTTTTATCCGAGCAATTCTCTCTCATATTTAAGAACAAAAAAAGTTATTCTCCCAACATGATACTTTGCTCTTACATATTGTACATGCAATCCGCGAAGTGTTATGATACTATCAGGCAGAACAAATTTCTATCCCTTCCTCATTCTAAACATTTACAAAGATTGACTTCTTCCCTAAATGTAGCTCCGGGTAATTTTAACGAAAACGTTCATTTCTTGAAAAATGCCGCTGAAAAGTGTGATGATAAGTGGGTAATTTTGCAACTTGATGAAATATATGTTAAAGAAGAAATTTCCTACAAGTCGGGAAACATAACTGGATTTTCTGAAAACCAAGAACAGTTAAGTGAAGCAAAAACTGTGCAAGTGTTCATGATAACTGGAGCTTTTTCGTCTTTTAACATGTAATTTCCTTGAATCCGGTTAAACATCTCTCTGGACAGGAACTCGCGGGTATGACAAAAGAGTATATTGCTTTGCTAGAGGAGTGTGGTTTCAAAGTCCTCTGTGTAATTTCAGACAACAATAGACTGAACCAGAATATGTTTTCAATTCTAAGTAGGGACTCAGAAGATAGTTCTCTTCTTTCATTGCCAGATATTGATCACCCCGTGTACTATATGTATGATACCGTACATCTGTTTAAAAATGTTAGAAATAACTGGCTTAATCAGAAAGCTAAGCTTGTAGTTTAACGTGACCGTTAATCGCGAGATCATGAGCCACGGGACCTCCTTTTTACGTGGAATCCGAACCACAGGACATGGCATTTCACTTCGAAAATCTCACATGCATTGACCGGGAATCGAACCCGGACCGCCTTGGGGAGAGGCATACAGCTAGACCGCTGAGCCACCACGCCCCCTTAATCAGAAAAACAGCTCCAACACCTTCATATTTCCACCATTTGTCGTACAGGATAGCAATGAAGAGAAATCACCTCTGAGAGCACAATTTAGTGACCTGCGCTCCGTGTACAGAGAAGAATCAAACTACATTCTGAAGAAGGCCTTTAAACTAAATTACAGAACTTTATATCCTACCAACTTGGAAAGGCAGAATGTTATGTTGGTCGTAAACGTTTTCCATGAAAGTACACGCGCAGCACTTGCTGCTAAAGGGTTTAATGACACTGCAGCTTTCATTACAATAATTTGGAAATGGTGGGAAATCGTAAATACAAAGAGTAAAATAAGTGGCGTTTGTAGAAATAATATGATGGGGGTGCCTTTTACGTCACTAAATGACCAAAGATTCGTGTTCTTAGAGAGATTTGATTTATGGGTCAATACCTGGCTGAAAATAGGACAACAATATCATGGTGGCATTCTAAGCAATGACACAGGAAAAGCATTGATCCATACAACAAAGACACTAATCTCAATCATAAGATTCGCGTTGCTGCACCTCTCAGTGGAATTTGTCCTACCAGGGAAACTTCAAACCGATAGACTTGAAAAACGCTTCAGTGTATATCGTCAAATGAGCGGTGGAAACTACTCCGTTAGTGTCAGGGAAATAATGGACTCGGAAAGAAAGATCAGAGCAAAAAGTGTTTTAGGAATCAGATCTGCTCGTTACGGCCAAATTGCTCTCAATGTGGACAATTTAAAAGCGTGTGATGAAGAAATTAAAACCGAAGACGAACTGGATTGTATTCTTCGTGACGACATACCATCGATAATTCAGGAATGTATGGTAAACAGTGATGTTGACGCTTCTGCTCTGCTATTTGTGTGTGGCTACGCAAGTTTTAAGACAGCGGCCAAAATAGAATGCAAAATCTGCAGAGATCTCATAATTGGTGAAAATAGGGAGGATACGTACTTTGAGGAGATAAACAGTAGTGGTTTGACTGTACCATCAAGTACAGTAATCAGCATAGGAAAATATGCATTTCGTTCGATGCAAGTTATGGTATCGAGCAAATACGAAACGAAGTTTTTAAAGCTATGTAAAAGGCATTATTCAATTTTACGTTCTTTAATCAAACTTGTTGTCAACGAAGACGTGGACCTGAGACAAATGTTGGAGCGTACATGTGTGTGTGGTACTCCGATTATGAAAATTACTGATCGTATTATTTGTATACTTTGTAACATTATCCTGTCTAATTACAAGAAAGCAAGATGTGATAAAGTTTCTCTAGAAAAGGCCCCGAAAATAAAAAGAAAATTGAACACTTTAAAGTGATTAAAACACAAAGTAGACATAAAATGAATATGCTGTGCAGATTTATTAGATAAACATTATTATTTTCGCGCGGGCTTGTGTGTGTGTGTGTGGGGGGGGGGGTGTGGGTGTGGGTGTGTGTGTGTGTGTGTGTGTGTGTGTGTGTGTGTGTGTGTGTGTGTGTGTGTGTGTGTGTGGACATATTCTGAAATTTATTTACTTTCTTTCGATTAGTACGTTTCCTCCAGTGTAATCAAGAACACTAAAAAGGAGAGTGATGAGTCGAGTTTTCTTCAAGCAGGCATTTTTAATAACGACAATGTCAAACATTTTGTATTGCAAGAAAATAAAAACAGCTAGTCTAATTCGCTCTCATCATCACTATCATCATCTTCAGCTCCAGTTTCACGGGTTTCTTCCTGCCGGAATATAGTTAGGAAGTATGTGAAGAGAATCTTTTAGTACACGTAAGCAGATTCCTTGTACTTTGTTATCGGTGACGCCAAGCTGTTTGAGGATGTCATTGTTCTGCTTGAAAGCTTCAGGAAGGGATGCAAATTCCTTTCCCCTTACTGTTACCTGTATGCTGTAAAGTGACATTCATTAATGGTTGGACAAAACCGATGAGTAATAAAATATCTGCTTGTTTGTTAAAGTACATAAACAGATATGATATGCTCACTTAAATATATTCAACTAATTATTGTGTTCTGTAGAAGATACAAAAACCGCCTACTTGTAATGCAATCAAACAGTTTCCAGCATGCTCCTTTCGTATACCGCTCTGGGCTGACTTGTATCGCAGTCATTTACTTTAATCGCCCGTAGTGACAGCGGAAAACGTCTCAAACAAATCATCGATCACTAAGGTAGGACTGTGGTGAAATTCGGAAGTCCATCCCAATTTCTTCTGTAAACAAAACCGATTTAATTACATGAATGCACCTCTCTGCCCTATGACTAGCGCGCTGTCGGCCGTCCAGCTGAGACCCCTGACGTCACTCACCGGTGGCAGAGTGGGGGTACCGCTCCCGCCTGTTAACTTAAAGAACGCCGTGCCTAGGCCCTTCATAGACTTTAGTGTCAGGGGTTATTATTATTATTTTATAAACATTAAATCATTAAGCACTCGAAAAAAGAACTATTTATTTTAATGTAGCAAACCTGAGAAATTACTTCTTTTTTAGAAATATGGCGCATAATTATTTCCAAATTTTGGAATATTTTTGTCAAGTATCCTTCAACGGCAACTGACTGTGACGGGACTCAATCGCATAACCTTGTGCGTAGGATGTAAATACTTGAGCCAACTGACACACATAGTCTGTTTGTTTCAGGTAAGTCATTTTGTAAATAAGCTCTGGATTAATGGACGAATGCACACTGACAGTATTTAAACATCCTCGACCCTGAGAGGAGAGAGTTTATTTATGAAAGTCGTTTCGCTGTGCGCTGTCATAACTACTCTGTGCAGTAAATAGTTCTTGTTTATTGTTATTACCGTGAAGGTCACATCTCGATTACCATCCCCAGCTGCCCCACCAGAGATTGATTGGTGTTTGTAAACAACAATGACTTTTATACGCTCGCACTAATCATTTAGAAGCCAGGAACTGTGCGAGTCGACCAGATAACATGGCATCAACGGCTTGGCTGCACTGCGGGGAGATTGAAAGTAATTGCCTTGAGGGCACACCTCACTCCTGATGAACGAGGTACAGTAAGCTACATTCATCTATTCTCCAGACAAGTGCAAATGAAACCCTGTTAGCCTACTTTCGATTTTTGCAAAAAATGAAAGTAGACTTATGAGATCAACACAGGGCGAAAAAAGTGTGTCTGTCTGTGTGTGTGTATTTGTGTGTGTGAGTCTGTGTGTGTGTGTGTGTATGTGTGTGTTGTTTTGAGTTTGTGTGTGTGTGTGTGTGTGTGTGTGTGTGTGAGTGTGTGTACTCTGAATGTCTGTCCCCCCCTATCAATTCGAACACGGTGAATGCGAATTGAACGAAATTTGGTACAAAGGTAGCACTAGCAAAGGACACCTCAGTGTCATGTTTTATATCGCCGCCATCTTTACTAAAACTGAATGGCGGCCACTCAAACGTTCAAAACGTAAAATCAAATAACGACTAACCAAATCATCCGATCTCTACCAAATTTGGTAACAACATACCTTCGTATAGGATGCGTCTTGTGACCAAACTACAAGGTCGTCCGCCATACCATTTCAGGATGGCGGCCGTGCGAATTATGCAAACTTTATAATCCATATCATGGGACCCACCAGTTCCGATTATCGAGCCGAGAATCGTTTTAACTGTTCTAAAGGAAGAGGCACGTTCGAAATTAAAAGTTTATTTTGTAATACTATAGTGCAGACGTGATTTTTAAAAGCTGAGCTGATTCAGTAATAAGACAAGATGGCAGCGGATATCTTGTGCCTGACTTATATTTCACTAATTTGAGTATTGCATGCAATATAGCGTACTGATACAAAATAAATAAACTTTGTATGAAATGCTTTATATATAAATAATATACTCCAGTGATGAAATAGTTTAGTATAAATCATTATTTGCTAACAAGTTCTATGTAAGTCATTTTATATAGAACGATATTCGTTGACACAATCAGCTCAGTGGTAGAGCGTTAGCCTATCGCTCAAATGCCTATGGTTCAAACCCGATCAGAGCTAGGTTTTTTGCTTGAAATGTTATATGTTTATTGTTTTGTAATGACTCAGATGTTTTAAAATTAAGCGTTATATTGTGCATATTATGGTGTAAAATATATATTTAATTAAAACATAATTCGCCAGCAGATTTACTCGAGACATCTAGCTGCCAAAAAGGTAACTGCACGCCGACCTACTTATTAACTTCCAGATTTTATTGAAAAGTTTCTTCTTCTGGCCGCTAGAATGCACTCGCTCTGTTAGGATTATATTGTTCGATATTTCACCACTAGATGTCACGACTAGTCTACGTGGGGATCCATTGATTACTATACCATTGGCATTCTATGCGCATCGAATTTGAAGAATGACAAGATGATACTACGGTACATTTATACTTTTTATTTTAAAGGGTTTGTAACAGCCTATTTTGCGTTACTTGAAAATGTTATTTGAAGTAAAGAACAAAACGATTTCACAGAGTAACTGAATTCAAGCCGTTGGTGTTAGTTCAGGTTATTAATTACTACTTTTATTTCAGGCAAATAGCAATCGAAAATATCCACATAGTCTGTATACACACGTCTCTGTAGGGTCATGGAAAGATTTGTTAATTCAATTAGGGTTGTGAAAGCCATGCACAACCAGACGTGTAAAGACATGCCTCAACTCAAAGTTGGATGTTGCCCACGGCAGGTCGTATATGTAATAATAATAATAATAATAATAATAATAATGTTATTGGTTTTACATCCCTTTTAACTACTGCTGCTTTTAGAGACACCAGGGTGCCGGAATTTTGGCCCGAAGGGGATCTTTAACGTGCCAGTAAATGTACTGACACGGCTCCCTCGCATTTGTGCACCCTCAAATGCCAGCTGACTGCGCCAGGATACGAACCTGCAACCTAGGGCCCAGCAAGCGAGAACGGTACCGCTGAGCCACGCAGCCAGTCCGGTCGATTATGTCTCCAGATCCATAACATTCTTGTATACTTCTTATCTTTCTTTCTTCAATGATGGTAGCAGTTTTTATCTAGGTTGTGGCGTTTGGTAGAGGTAAATCGTTTCTAAGGTCTTCAACAAAGAATAGTTCTATTATACTCTTTGATAATAACAACGAGTTATAACTATACTCATACATTTAGGAGAAAGTAGGCTATATGTTCTTTACTGAACATCTTGGTTTTATGTTATTATTATATTTTTTTTTTTTTTGCCGCCCTCATGTGAAAGGTTAGCGCGCCTGACTGTCATCTAGGAGGCTACGGGTTCTATCCCTTACCCCTTGGCGTAGCTACCGTATATCACTTTCCAGGACCGTGACGGAGAGATGCAGCAAGTCCAGAGATCGGTGGTTCGAATCTCAGCTCTGACACCGGCTATCCTGAGTTTGGTTTTCCCCAGGTTTTTCCACACTCCCTCCAGGAAAATGCCGGGATAATACCTTGTTTCAATTCCTGACGTTTGGCTGTCACCCTGGAGGTCCTGGTTTAATTCCCACCTCTACCAAGAAATGTAATATTTGGTCTGAGGGCTGGCACGGGGTACACTCAGCCTCGTGTGGCAAAACTGAAAAGAGGAGAGGTCGACTCCCATCTCAGCCATCTTGGAAGGGGTTTTCCAATATTTTCCCACTTCTACTTCAGGAAAATGCCGGGATAGTGCCACAGCCATCCCATTCCCAGTCCTCATCTGAATTACAAATACACACTCTAATACAGTCATCACAATAACACAGATTTTCAGACAAATTCCATTCACACCCAAGTGCACGTGGCTACACGACCACGATGTCGCAAAGCCCCTTAATCAATCACGTGCAAAAACATTCAAGTTCTGGGGTGCCCACCCCATTTTCGATCCTAACATTTACAACTACACTCACTACTACAGTCACCACAGAAACACGGGTCATCATACAAGCAGGTACAGGTGGCTGATATCGTAAGATGTTCCAATCCCCTCACACAAGTTAAGAACAAAAGAAACATCAACAGGTTCTATTTCCGGCTCCGCTATGGTTTTTAGAAACCGACGTGAGGGATGGAAGGGAGTGCATTAAGACAAGGCCGCACTAGATGATTCAGACCAGTGAGGACAATTGAGTAGCTGTCTTATCCGAGAGGCAGCACCCCAGTCAATGGCTGAGGAGAAAACGTCGCACTGACGACGCTTCACCCCGCAAACTGTAGACTGTATGGCTGAGCATTGTCGCTTGATAGGTCAAGGCACTTCGGTATAAATAACAAAGCGCTTTGTTTGTATTCTTCTCATTTTTAATAATTGTCCTTCAGAGTAGCAGAGCGTTCTAAGTGACACGTTACGGCAAAAATGGGTGGACGGTGGCTGGAGACCGAAGTTCAAACCCCAGCGCTGACAAGAGGCCAGCCTGAGTTCCGTTGTCCTCAGGTTTTTCACACTTTCACTATGCTAATGCCAGGATAGTTGCTTTTCAAGTCCCGGGGCACTTACCCCATCCCTCTCTCGGATACAGCTTCACATACAGTACAGTCGTCACAGCAATTAAAGACACACATAAGCACACAGGACTGATGACCAATATGACATAAGCCTCTGGAGCGTGATGGTAGTGCGATCTAGTTGCTTGTACTGTGTCTCACCAAAATAGTCTGGTTAGTACATGTAGGATTCTAGAGGTAGCCTAAGTCCACCTCCATTTGTAACATGCTTGGCTGTCGCCCCGGAGGTACGAGTTGGATTCCTGGCTTTGCCAAGATATTTAATTCTGGTCTGCAGGCTGGAATGGGGTACATTCAGTTTCATGAGGCAAAACTGACAAGAGGTGGATTCTATCCCCACCTCAGCTATCCTGAAAGTGGTTTACCACGTCTACTCCAGGCAAATTCTGGGATGGTTCCTAACTTAAGGCCAAGGCCGCCTCCTCCCAGTCCCCATCTGGATTATAAAGACACACGCTACTACAGATACCACAATAACACAGGTTATTAGATAAATTCAATCTACAGTAGGCTATATATATACCGTACGTATATACAGCCAAATACACGAAGCTGATGACCACGATATTCATGCCCCTAAAATCAAGCAACGACAACATAATTCTAGAGATGAATTATAACCTTCCTTCCTTCCTTCCTTCCTTCCTTCCTTCCTTTCTTTCTTTCTTTCTTTCTTTCTTTTTTTCTCCCTTCCTTTCTTTCTTCCTTCTGCCCTCCTTCCTTCTTCCCTTCCTTTCCTCCTTCTTCCCTTCCGTCATCCCTTTCTTCCTTTCTTCTTCCCTCCTTCCTTTCTTCCTTCCTTCTTCCCTTCCTTCCTCCCTTCTTTCCTTCCTCCCTTCTTTCCTTCCTCCCTTCCTTCTTACCTTCCCTTCCCCCTCCCTTTCCTTCTTCCCTTCCTTCTTCCTTTCCTTCTTCCCTTCCTTCCTTTTTTCCTTCCCTCCTTTCCTTCCTTCCTTCCGTTCCTTCCTTTTTCCCTTCTTCCCTCCTTCCCTTCCTTCCTTTTTTTCTTCCTTCCCTCCTTCCCTTCCTTCCTTTTTTCCTTCCCTTCCTTCCTTTTTACTTTCTTCCCTCCTTCCCTTCCTTCCATTTTTCCTTTCTTCCCTCCTTCCCTTCCTTTTTTCCTTCCTTCCCTCCTTCCCTTCCTTCCATTTTTCCTTTCTTCCCTCCTTCCCTTCCTTCCATTTTTCCTTCCCTCCCTCCTTCCTTTTTTCCTTCCTTCCCTCCTTCCCTTCCTTCCTTTTTTCCCTCCTTTCCTCCTTCCCTTCCTTCCTTTTTTTCCTTTCTTCCCTCCTTCCCTTCCTTCCTTTTTTCCTTCCTTCCCTTCCTTCCATTTTTCCTTTCTTACCTCCTTCTCTTCCTTCCATTTTGCCTTCCTTCCCTTCCTTCCTTTTTTCCTTCCTTTTTCCTTCCTTCCCTCCTTCCCTTCCTTCCTTTTTTTCCTTCCTTCCCTCCTTCCCTTCCTTCCTTTTTTTCCTTTCTTCCCTCCTTCCCTTCCTTCCTTTTTTCCTTCCTTCCCTCCTTCCCTTCCTTCCTTTTTTTTCCTTTCTTCCCTCCTTCCCTTCCTTCCTTTTTTCCTTCCTTCCCTCCTTCCCTTCCTTCCTTTTTCCCTTCCTTCCTTCTTACCTTTCTTTCTCCCTCCCTTCCTTCCTTCTTCCCTTAATTCCTTTCTTTCTTTCTTTCTTTCTTTCTTTCTTTCTTTCTTTCTTTCTTTCCTTCCTCCTTCCCTTCCTTCCTTCCTACCTAACATTAACAGTAATTGGAGTACTGCAGCTACCTTAGAGCAATGCCATGATGTACTGTAATTAGCGTACTGCTGGCACACATACGAGGCGAGAAGGGGAGTAATTATGGACACTTGACGCCTGTAGTTAGGTCAGGTGGGAGTTATTCATTATACCAAAAGCCGCGGGCCAGGTCTAGGACTGTACCAACTTTTAATCCCATTAGAAGTAAACAAGGTACAATAGAACTAGGTACCTTCACACACACTACATGCATAATAGAGACCTCAAGGGTACGTTTCATTCCGCTTCTACAATGACAGGGATAGTTCCTATGTGGTTGGAGGTAATTATGGCTGGATGCTCTCCCTGATGCCAATCTCTATTGACCTCCTCTTGACGTACTGACTGTCACCTCGGAGGCCCAGTTACTATTCCCGGCTCTGCCAAGAAATGTAATTCTGGGCAGAGGTATGGAACGGGGTTCACTCATTCTCGTGAGGCAATACTGAGGAAGATGGGTTCGATTCTCACCTCAGCCGTCCTAAATGTGATTTTCCGTAGTTTTCCACTTCTACTCCAAGCAAATTCTAGGATGGTTCCTAACTTAAAGGCCACAACCACCTCCTTCCCAATCCTCACCAGAATTACAAATGCATACACTACAACAGCCGTCACAATAACACAGGTTATCAGACAACACATGCACACAAGTAAGTAGCCGGGGATAAATGATCACTATCGTCAAGCGCCTCAAATGAAACAGCAATATGAAGTGCTGTGAAATCTATGTGATAACCTGAGTAATTGTGTGTGTATTGGTAGCTGAGGCTAGAATTTGGGTATGAGGCAGTCATGGCCTTATTTTTGCTCCATCCTGGCATTTGCTCTGAGTAGAAGTGGGGAAACCATGGAAAACATCTTCTAGGATGTCTCAGGTAGGAATCGTTCCCACCTCTTCTCAGTTATGCCTCACAAGGATGAGTAAACCCCGTTCAAGCCCTCAGACCAGAATTACATTTATTGACAGAGCCAGGAACCGAACCCGGACCATATCTGTGACAGTGACGAATGCTAGTCACAACGCCACGAGATGGACAGTTCTGATCTGTGACTGAGATGGCAGCTCCTCGAGCTCCGGGTGTTGCCTTAGTAATCCAATTTCGTTCTTCTTTCTTTTAAGTCCCTTAGTCCTCATTCCTCGTGGGTTGATAGCTTCTTCCTTTCGACTTTTGATTCCCTTATCCCACTTTTGTCTATTGTTTCTCCTAGTAGCCTTTGTGAGTTAGTAGTAGTAGTATTAGTATGATTTTTATTTTATTTTTAATTTATTTATCATCACCATCCTTATAATTGTATCATATAACCTAGATGATTAGCCACTTAAAATGACAATCACCTCCACCAAGGTTCACTGTAAGTGCAGAAGATTTAAAAAATATCAACCATTTTCAGCCCTTCTACATTTCCTTTCGTTCAAACGCTGCATCTAATTCATTTACTAACTTTAACAAGCTTGACGTTCCTCAATTAACCGTCCACATTCTTAATTGGGTAGCCTGCGGTATAATATTAAGGTAGAGTATATATACTCACACCATTCTCGTGGTGTTTTTTTTAGCATATGGCTTTTAGTGCCGGGAGTGTCCGAGGACATGTTCGGCTCGCCAGTTTTGTAGCTGCTTCGAGACGGACACCCAATGGGTGAGCTACAAGTACCGTTGGGGAGGGAAGGAGGGAAGTTGGAATGTAAGGACGAGGAGTTGGAAGGTAGCGGCTGTGGCCTATAGTTAGGGACCAACCCCGGCATTTGCCTGGAAGGAAGATGGGAAACCACAGAAGACCATCTTCAAGGTTGCCGGCGGGGGGATTCGAACCTCCTCGCCTCCCGGATGTGAGCGACTGCCATCAGTCATGCCGTAACGACCACGGCTAACTCACCCGGTATTCTCGTGGTCAACTCCTGGCAAGCGAGGTATTACAACCTGGAATAACTTCCACCAAGTGCATAGCTATGCTAGGAAACTGAAAGTGAGCTGTTGTTGCTGTTTCTATCAGTGTATACTGAAAAGATGGAAAGATTTGTTAATACAATTAAGGTGGTGAAAACCATGGACACCCAGACGTGTAAACACATGCCTCAACTCAAAGTTGGATGTTGCCCACGTCCGGTCGATCGTGTCTCCGGTTCCATAAAATTATTAAGGTATGTCTCATCTTTCCTTCTTCAGTGATGTTAGTAGTTTTTCCTGGGTTCAAGTGTTTGGCAGAGGTGGATAGTTTCTAAGCCCTTCAACCAAGAAATGATTCTATTATACTCCTTGATAAAGACAAAGGGTTATAACTAGGGCTCGGATGTTGATGCCGTAAAAAAGATTAAAAAATACACTTAACATTTTCAAAAATCACGGTAATAAATGACCTAAAAATTTGAAAAATGCACTATAAAATGGAGAAAATTATTTTATAATAATAAACTCTCCAATATTTCAATAATTCGAAAAATGCACTATAAAATGGAGAAAGCGGCAATGAACGATATCTCTCGCCGTAAATTCTACCCCGCCACAGCTGACCGTGGTAAACAGAGCAGAAAACATTCCGCTAATAACTGGTTTGCGACGAAAACTGTACCCAGGCCCGACGAGAGGGGGGGGGGGGTCAGGCAGGGCTGGTGCCCCGGGGCCCGACCCTCCCAGGGGGGGGCCGGCGTCCTCGGAGGATGGGCCCGATCGGGCATTGATTTATTATTGCCTTTATGTGACATTAATTTGCTACTGGCAATCATTTAGTGAATGCAATGAACTGCCTGTGAACAATGTTACAAGGATTGAGAAACTTATTATGTCAAGTGGACAATATTTTCCTCTACAAATCGCTTGTGGGAAGAACAACTGTCTCAAAGTTGTCAACTTAGCGACGGGGCTTCGCTATGTATTGTTCTCTGAATATACCTGAAGACAGAGAGAGCATTCCATTATACTAAATTTCCCTTATTATGCTTATGCACCAATCGTTCAAATAACTTTCTCATCCCTTCACTTATTTCGCCAAGGCCACGAGAGCCTGGGCTGCCCTGGTGTGTTTGGTCAGTAAGCTCAAGATTTTCAAGTTTGCTGCGTCAGGTCGAGCTTAGATATTTAGAGGTGATAGTGTCTGAAATGAATATATATTGTCTAACTAGACGTATCGTATGCCCTACAGGCAGGTAAGTAAAATACATTTTAAAGTAGCGTCCAACCAGTAATTCACTTTATAGTTGATGTCAATTTCGCACTATGTGAAAAATTATCATTGCTGGCTAAATATCTTGCGAAAGGGTGGGATGATTCTGTTGTCAAACGTAGATAGAAGAAGTGCATGAGAAATTGTTCATCTTCTCGTATGCTGAATTGAGAAAACAATGCTAACATTTGAATAATCTGTATGCTTAGGTGCAGTATATTTATTATTATAACTGGTTCATTCAATACGATCAACAATCCTAGGTACTTGCTCAAATCATTTGTGATTAAGGGATTTATTGAAAACCTATATTAGGCCCTACTATTGGTACTAGAGTTGGGAAATGTATCAAAGACTGAATCTAAGGTAATATTCCAGTATTTTTCTGGACTGATTGTTTAATTAACCAGGAGAAAAAAATCCTCTCGGCACGCCGGAAGGCGGAGGTAGATTTCACCGGGCAAACTAGGGGATAGGCTATAATAGGCAAAATATGCAGGTTTTCGTAGGAGGATCAGACCTCATTTATTTCGAGAAAGTATTTTACAATTGGAGGTTAGTTAACATTTTTTCGTCTTTCTATGCATATTTTTAACATTTTACTGTCTTATGGGGATGGTAACCTTCTTGTCATTTGGGGTTCACTTTTATACTTGTGATCGCACTGTCCTTATGCAAGGTTTGGAACTAATGTGTAACTATCTAACAGTCTGTTACTTCTTCACGCAAAATTTTATCTCCCGCAGAGATGTTGGTTGGTTCCTCAGTTTAGGGGCTGCGACAAGGTGGTCATGTAACCCCGTGTACATTGGGTGTGTGTAGAATCTGTCTGATAAACGGTGTTATTTGTGATGACTGTATTAGTCTGTAATTCAGGTAAGGTCTGCAGAAGGTCAATTTTAAGTAGTAGTGCCTAATTTTGTACCAAATACTAACGTCCACGACACCTAGCTGTGAACTTGGCTGCTAGATGCCACCGCAACCATCAACTTGCAACGAACGTTGTAACTTCCCCTCCGAAGGAAAGCATGCTGACGGATTTTTAGCGCTCTTAGAAAATCCGGCGACTTTGGCCGGCTTTGAACCAGCGACCTTGGGCATAGAAGTTCAGCATGCTACCAGTTAGCCGCTTCCCTCATAGTCAGATGGAACAAGAAGTTCCGTGACGAACTAAAGAGCTTACTTTTCTTAAAATTAAGATTCATGCCATAGATTAATCCACAGTATATGAACCTATCAAGAATAATGACGAAATTAAGTGGGTAACATCGAAATGTCTTAATTAGTTCGAAATAAGGTATACTAGGCATAATGTAGCCTAATAGAGCAATACAGTTGGCAGCTCTGGTGACTGAATATATTCTTACTTCCATCTCCTAAGGTACAGAATACAAAATGTGGTTGAAGTCCAAAGGACGTTACATGGATTTAGACATTGGATCTATTAGTACACGTAAAAGCATGTTGGCAACAATGTCATGCGAGTGCTGGTCAGAAATAATCTGAAATATTATATCTTTTTGTTCCAGTTTTGGATGAAATCCATTTGTTGGTATAGAAGTTACATGTATTTTAAAATTGGTCCTATCAGCAGGCTTAGAATCATGTTGGTAGAACTGACGTATATAAGTTACTCCAAATTAATGTAAAATGTCAGGTAATTTACGTGTGCATAGTTTAAAGCTGTCGGCTTGCATACTCTCTGATATATTTGGATACAAAATAGAGAGCAATTATTAACAGTTGGCAGCCCTGGTGGCTCTTAAGAATACGCTCAGTCATATCTGCTTATGTACACATGTTACATACAAAATTTGGTTGAAATCCAATTGATAGTGTAGAAGTTATATGCATTTAAAAATTGGACTTATCAGAAGGCTTAAAATTATTTTGGCAACGCTGTCATGTATGGCCACCTGGAAATTAAACTGAAATAGTATTATCTACATGTGTGCCAATTTTAGAATAGCTCCCATGTATACCTTCCAAGATATCCAACATGGAGCTCAAATTTCTAGTGCGTTCTTTTAGCAGTTGGTAGCACTGGCATCTTTTTCAAATATGGGCCTGAGATATTCCGGTATACATCTTTACTCATACTAAATTTGGTTTCGATTGCTGTGGCCGTTTAGGAGTTGATATGGGGGACACACACACACAGCCAGACAGACAGAAGGACAGACACATTTTCCCGGATATATCTCATAAGTCTACTTTTTCCTCATTTTTGAAAAGTGTGAAAAGTAGGCTAAAAATGAATGTTATCTCGTCAATGGCGTTGTCTTGGCAACCTCTGATAGATCATCCCTCATCAATTTAAAAGCGTTGTTATGGTAACCTCTGATGGCACTTGACATTTTTTAAAATTCCGAAATACTTTTCTCATCCCTTGGCGTAATGGTGGGTCATATCAAAAATTCTTTCAGACAAAAGTTTTAGGTAATTATTAGGGGAATATTTTCCATTTTGTACGGTTTTGATATTGTGCCTATTAAGAGAGATATGATTAATGTTTCCCGAAAAACCCACCCTTTTGGTCAATGGTTGGTGCTATCAAAAAACTTATTTGACATAAATTTTTGGCACTTTCCGACACATATTATGAACTTTGAATGGATTCGATATTTCACGTATTAAGAGAGTTATAGCGAAATTTCACTTTTTCGAAAAAATCCCCCCATTTTCACCCCCTTCGACCGATTTTGCCTATTAACGAACTCGACCGAGATTTTATAGGGATACATATTATGTAAAAAATTCAAAGTGATTGGTGCAAAATTACGGCAGTTATCGTGTCCACAAGAAACTGATATATATATACATATATACATAAATTATATATAAACTTTTGAACTGACGGTGGTTTTGGGGTCTGGGGGATGTGAAACGCGAAGATATGTCGAAATTTTCCGGAAGTCGAAACATGGTACCCATTGCAATAGTTAGCTTTCTAATGAAATCTACCTAAAATGGCAATTGAGCTAGGACACTGAACCACTCAACTTTGTTTTCCAATTCCTCTCATGGGACGTCAGTGGCGAGGACAGATGACCTACCGTAGCTGTTCCGTCTCATGAAACAACAATAAGTAACGTCAGTAGCAGGGGCAGATGGCCTAGCTGTTCCGCCCCTTAAAACAACAATAAGTACCGTCAGTGGTATGCATGGCTATGGAGAAATTAATACATTGCATGTAGGCAACCGTGCAGACTTTTCTAAGACCAAATATTGAACTCGGCTTAATTTAGAAGAAAATTAAGATGAAGTATTGTCGATTATTAATATAAATACAATTTTGTTTAGAGCTGGTGCAGTGACTGTTATTATTATTGGACATTTCTACGCCGTTTATTCCAAAGAGCAGCATTGACCGGCAAAGCACTTATTTTTCAGGACGTGAAGAGATATTTTCCCTTGCGAATCAAGCCCTTTCATGATACGCTTTAACGTCTCAGTCCGTTAAACATAAAATGAGTTGCTACCTTTATCTATGACTTGGAAATGACCCCGGGTTCTGACGAAGCCGCGGCAGGATTGCAGGATTCGGCTTACCATCTGCGGCGTCATTCGTAGTCTTACTCAACAGTAAGGCCTATTTGTCTTTACAGTTGTTAATTCATCTATGGGCTTGCGACATTTAACCCGTGTACTTGGTAGCTAGTAGGTCTACTATCACTGAAGGGCAATGAACCATTAACGCTCGGTAGGAAATCGTTTGCATCAACTAGTACTGTAGATAGCCTATAATTCAGTATTTGCTGACGCATTAATTTTCCGGTTTATTTCTGAAGGCCTCCACATTATTGAATGAAGTTGACTGTAAAGCAGTAGTTTTCACGAATATCAATGATGTAAATTATAAGATTCTCAAACAGCGAACAAAATAGAAAACCAAGAAACATGCGAATTGTGCAGACTGAAGGGGAGGCTAGTGGTTGTTGTATAATTAGAGAGGCTTATTGGCAACATTTTTGTAACTATATATTTGTCTTGGAGAGTAGAAACTTAGACCCTCTTAAAACCACCCACTGCTGGACGAAAAGCAGGGTATACACTGTGCTGTGCTATGGCCTCTGTGACATGATCAATCGCATGCCGTATTCTTAGTTGCCGACTGGGAAAAGTGGGAATGTGTTGCCCGTCGCGACTATTACTGTAGAAATACGGTATTGCGGTATCCCGGCATTTGTCTGGAGGAAGTGTGAAAACCCACACTCAGGATAGCCTCTGTCAGCACCGGGATTCGAACCCCTGATCTGCAGACTTGCTGTAGACCCCCATCACGGTCATTGGTGTGCTACACCGTGGGGTCTTACTTGAAGGTGCGAGAGCTTTAACTTCACTAACGGAGGGTCTTTTCTATAGTCACTAAATGTCAATGGTCACCAAGTTTTTACTCCAAAATATTACAAAAATAATCACCCAAATGGCCTATAACTCAATAATTTGGACCTAATTTTTGCAAAATGTTCTGGAGGAGGACCCCCGGACCCCACTCTGAGCTTGGTGATATTCCATACCCCCAGATCCCCCGTTTGTCCACTCCCCCATAATCTTGGCTTAAATCCGCCCTCGATGGTCACCAGTCATAGATAGGACTGGTGAGTTTTAGGAGAACCTGGCTCTAGGTTTGCTTACTGCAAAGCAATATTAAATTTTAAGAAGTCATGTAAAACGTATTTTAAAATACGTCTTGACTTCGTGTAAAAATCATGTTTTCATTATGAAAAGAGATTACGTCATATGTCACAGGCCGTAGTCTGCACAGTGTACAGTACCGTATACCCCTTCCACCTCTTTTACATACAGCTCAGTGAAATGAACTTCCTGTTGATTAATTTTTGGGTCTTGGGGGCCCGGGAGATTCCAGTCCCAGGGCCCGTCGCCGCTCTCCACGGCCCTGACTGTACCGTTCTCCTGCATCCAAGATATATATTTTTCTACTAATAGCAAAACTGAAACATTTTATTTCAATATTTTAAATTATCTTGTATCAGCTACTAGCTTCTTCTTAACTCTGAGAGACGTAACTCCCTCACATAAAGCTGTGACATGACTAAATTGGAAGAAAATGACCTTAAAAGGCCGATTTATCTAAAAAATGACCAAAAAAATTATATCAAACTTTAAAAATGCTCTTAAAATGGAAAAATAGCAAAGAAATGCAAAAAGATGCAAAATAAAAATGACATATTTGAAGACGGGGTGGCCCGTCCGGAATTTCTATGTACTTCGGCATTGTTTTAGACAGCTCAGTAAAAAGATGGCATGTCATCAACATCCGGGCCCTAGTTATAACTATACCCAAACATTTAGGAGAAAGTAGGCTGGCTATATGTTCCTCACTGAACATCTTGTTGTTTTCTGTTATTTATTGATATTCGATTATGAAGTGACATCACTCGGAAAGAGTTTAATTACAGGAGAGTGTATGCATGTGCGTGTGTGTGTGTGTGTGTGTGTGTGTGTGTGTGTGTGTGTGTGTGTGTGTGTGGTGGAGGCGCCCACCGTGGCTTTAGAAACCTTCTCGACATTCGCCTGGAGTAGAAGTGGGAAACCACGGAAAGCCACTTCTAGAATGTCTGAAGAGGGAATAGAACTCACCACTTCTCAGTTGGCCTCACGAGGCTCAGTGTATCCCGTTCCAGTTTTCAGACTAGGAGCACATTTCTTGGCAGAGTCGGACCTTAGAGGTGACAATCAAGTAAAGTATGCTAGCCTGTACAATGGTAACTGAAAATGGCTCAATACTTTACTCTACACTTGGGAAACAGTCTCGTAGCAATACTACTCGAGTCCAAGCTCTGTGAACTTGCGGGGTGAGGTGACGTGGGAGGCGTGTGTGTGTGTCGGCCTGTCAACAGCCCGCCGTGTTATCTGGAATTCCTGTCTATTTGGTTGGTTGGTTCTTAAGTTTAGGGGCTGCGACAACGCGGTCATGTAGCCCCGTGTACTTTGGGTGTGTGTAGAATCTGTCTGATAACCGGTGTTAATTGTGATGACTGTATTAGTGTGTGTTATCTGTTTTTTAATTTAAGTACTGCAACTTAGAATTTTTCAAATAGTTCCTACTTTTGCCGCCAAGTGCCACCGTCAACGACTACTAGGCCAAGTTCAGAACTTAGCTACTAGACGCCACCGCAGTCGGCTCTTGGCAACGAACGTAGATACCTAAGAGCGTTGTTTACATTCTTAACCTATCCAATTTAGCTTCACACAGGTGCAATTAGTGGAAGGTTCTTTAACATACCATAAATCTATGGCATGGGACCGCCGGCTTTACTTCCCCTCCGAAGGAAGGCATACTGAGGGATTTTTAACGCTCTTAAAAAATCCGACAGCTTCGGCCGGGTTTGAACCCGCTATCTTGGGCATAGAAGCTCAGCATGCTACAGATTACGCCACCGAAGCCGCCTCCTGTCTTCTTCAATACTGCTAACATAGGGTTGTTGCATGTACCAGTGTGGTGTTGCAAATGAGTGAGTGAGTGAGTGAGTGAGTGACCGACCAATGTATTTGGTTCTGTTACTACGCACGGGCCTGGAACCCCCCCACACACACATCTCTCCTCATCGTCCGCGACACACATTCCTCTCAGGTTCACAAAACTTGGACTCGAGCAGTACATACTTCGTCTCACAAGTTACCGTCGACATGCCCTCGAATCATTTCTGCTAGATGGAGAGAAACCTTTGTTGTTGACCCATAAAGGGACTTTGTGGCATAGTGGTCGTGTAGCCCCGTGTACTTGTGTACATGTTTAATCTGTCTGATAACCTATGTCATTGTGGACTGTGAACATAACAATCTGAAGCGTAAAAGTTTTGTAAATAATTGTATACAGTAGTCATAATAAATGCAGCGATTAGTAGCACACGCTACCAGTTGTTCTGATTTTGTCGAGTGAACCCGGATTCCTATCACAATACATGTACATGTAATGAATGAATTAATTAATTAATTAACAAAGCATATAGTGTCCCTAGAAGGACAAAGGCCTCCCTCGAAAGGGGGAGCTTGTTGGTTATATATCACGTGGTGAGCTAGTCACGGGATGGTTAATTATGTCACAACGGTAGTCATAATGTTCTGCCCTAACTCAAACCTACTATCCATAGTTTACTTCCTAAGTATATGATTTACGTATCTAAGTCTACACGTAGCACTCAGTCTGACACTAATACTGTGCCCGTTCAAATTATTTGACTATAAACTTATATCGTAGCACATTATTATCACTTAACAATTCCCACATTTACTTCAGCCACCATCTTTATAACTCCTTCCAATCCGTTCTGCGTCTTTCTGTCTTATACCAGTGTGGTCCTAGTAACTGTCGGAAGTCGTCCGCCCATCCTCTTCTCGGCCTGCTGCGGATTCTTTTGCCCACATGGTTGTTCTCTGCGCCCATCTGCTCTGGTTAATGCTCGCGACGCGATTTCTTGGAATCTCTTGTTTGAAACTCAATCACTCAGTGATTTGCCTAGGATACATCAGACTCTAATAAGAACCACCACAAAGCCACCAGGCATGGAACTCCCGCGACGTGCATGGAAGACAATTAACAGGATTCGAACAGGCCATGGCATCTGCGCAGAGAGTCTTCACCGCTGGGGAAAGGTCCCTTCTTCCCAATGTGAGTATGGCAGTGAACATCAGACCAACCAACACATTATATCAAGTTGCAGCCGTCGAGCGTACCCTGGAAATCTTAACGAATTCAATGAAGTGACAGAGGCAGCCCTTCAATGGATAGAGAATTTAGATATTAAATTTGAAAAGACCTAAAATTAATAAAATAAAAAATTAAATAAAACTAATAATTATAATATAAACAAATAAGTACGGAAAAACTAAAATTCAGCATTCAAGAATCGATGAGTAAAGAGGGTAGTGGAGATAGTGGCTTTAACTGACTGACTATGAATAAGATATTGAGGAAATCCCGAAGAGATATTTTGCATGTGGTGTAAACGGGTCATGCTGATTCACTGCCTGCTTCTCGAAATAGACTCTCGTAAAGCAGTTGGAGCAACAAGCAAGTTGAGGCACGCAACAGTCGGCCTTAATTTCTGTATGGTTTGAAATGAGATCCAGCATTTCCCTTAGGAAGTCATTATTCGTAAGACGTGCATCAATTCTGCTACCTGATATCTGCTGCTTCTGTATTTCACCGTTCATAATCTCTACTGACGTGTGGATGTTGAAATTGACAAGAACGCAAATAATAGTAGATTTCTATCATCCATAAAGTATTCCCTTCTTTTAACAAGCCAGATAATCTACACGGAAAGGTAAGCTAATATTTAGATATAATGTATATCCCATAGCGTAGCTGTGCACGTCACGACTGTAAGCTCAGAGATTGAAGGTTCAAACCTTGGCAGTGACATGGGTCATCCTGAGTGTGATTCCTCCCCGGGTTTTTCCACAATACTTCCAAACAAATTTTCCTAGTGCTTCCGGAATAAATTAGAAACTCCTATTGACATCGAATGGGCTAGTGAAAAACTGAAGGAAGGTCTGAGAAGTTTGCTAATTGGGAAGCACAATAAACAGTGATGAACAAAGCAAAGAGGATTTTGAAAACTAGGTTGTCACAGACAAGGAAATCTTGTCTACCGAAAAGAAATCTGTTGACATCAAATACAGATTTAGACATTAGAAAGTCATCTTTGAGAGCCTATGTCTGGAGTGTTGTGCTCTATGGAAGTGAAACTTGGACTGTTGTGCAGCAGAAAAGAAGAGAATACAAGCATCGGATATGAGCCGTTATAGGAGAATGATAAAGAGTAACAAAGACGTGTGGGGGAGGAGGGATGCTACTGGTGAGTGCTAATGAAAACAAAAGAGATAGGTTGGTACGGCACATATGAAGGCACCCATAAATAGCAAATTTAGTTACGGTAGGAAGGTTGTTGTTGTTGATTCTTTAGGGGGCTTTGCGACATCGTGGTCATGTTTCCCTCTATGATTGTGTGTGTATGTATATATATATATATATGTGTGTGTGTGTGTGTGTGTGTGTGTGTGTGTGTGTGCGTGTGTGTCTGTAGAAGTTGTCTGATAATAAATTTTTGTCGGTGTGTCTGTATTAGTGCGTGAATTTGTAAAAGAGGTAAGATGTGGCTAGGAAGCGGCCGAGGTCTTACGTTAGGTACCATCTTAGCATCCCCATGTAGTAGAAGTGGGAAGCCACGGAAATTCATTTCCAGGAATGCTGAGGTAGGAATCGAACCCACCTAACAAGGTTGGGTGTTCTCCGTTCGAGTCCTCAGACCAGGAATCAAACCCGGTCCTCCGTAGTGACAGCCAAGAATGCTAGCCACTACTCAACGAGGCGGACTGAAAGAAAGGGTAGAATACAAGAATTGTAGCAGTAGACCAAGGTTAGAATATGTTAAACTGATTGTCTTGGATGTAGGTTGTGATGGCTATGTAGAGATGGAACGATTAGCTCAGGACAGGGAGGTATGGAGCGCTACATCAAGCAAATCTAGTAACTAAGGACTTCTTCAAGTCCCAGGACACCTACCCTATCCTATATCCTGACATTAACAGTTGCGCTCATTAATAGAGGCACTATAGAAACATGGTAGCGGCTTCGGTGTCATAGTCGGTAGCATGCTGAACTGCTGTGCCCAAGATCGCGGGTTCAAACCCGGCCGAAGTCGTCGTATTTTTAAGAGCATTAAAACCCGTCAGTATGCCTTCCTTCGAAGCCTCCGTGGCTCAGGCGGCAGCACGCCGGCCTCTCACCGCTGGGTCTGTGCTTCAAATCCCGGTCACTCCATGTGAGATCTGTGCTGGACAAAACGGAGGCAGACAGGTTTTTCTCCGGGTACTCCGGTTTTCCCTGTCACAATTTCATTCCAGCAACACTCTCCACTATCATTTCATTTCATCTGTCATTCATTTAATCATTGCCCCAGAGGAGTGCGTCAGGCCTCGGCAGCCGGCACGTTCATATCCTCGCCGCTAGATAGGGGCTTCATTCATTCCATTCCTGACCCGGTCGGAGACTGGAAGCAGGCTGTGGATTTTCATTTTTTTCGGTATGCCTTCCTTCGGAGGGGAAGTAAAGCGGGCGGGCCCATGTCCTAGATTTATGGCATGAAAAAGAACCCACCACTACAATTGAGAGTGTGTAGCTAAATTTTTAGATTATTTGGCTAGTACACAACGCTCTATCAAGTTCCAACGTTCGCCACTGGGTGTCAGTGACGTCTGGTAGCCAAAGTTGGAACTACTTGAAATTGAACTTAACCGGTTTAATTTATCTTACTCAATTCACCTCATCCACATGTGACGTATTTTTAGCTCACCCCATGGGTGTCCACATAGAAGCAGCTACAAACTCTGGCGAGCCGAACATGTCCTGGGGGACTCCCGGCACTAAAAACCGTACGCTAAATAAATAATAATAATAAATAGAAACATAGGTTATCAGATAAAGTCTGAACACAACCAAGCACACGGTAATGATACCACATTCTTAATACTTAATACTTCTCCTTCATTGGTGCTGTCACAGTGGTTCAGACCTCACATCGGTATTTGTGTTGTAGAAACCATTTGTCAGGACGGACCCCGAAAGGAATCAAGATGTGACTTCAGAGAGCTTTTAGTTTATTGGCTGTCTTTCTGTCTTAATTTGTTCATCCTCAAGACATGACGTCTGTATTGTGCTCGGCTGGGAGGATCACTATTGGCATCCGGCTACATGTGGAATTCCTCAGAGAGAAACACTCCTCGGATGAAACAGATTGTGGGGGACCTGATGGGGTAGCATCTAGCTGCTTACTTCGTTCACCTGTGCATTCTTGGCTGTCACTGAGGATTCCAGGGTTCGATTACTGGCTCTACCAAGATATTTAATTCTGGTCTGGGGGCTGGAATGGGATACACTCAGCCTCGTGAGGCAAAACTGAGATGAGGTGGGTTCAATTCTCACCTTCGCCATCCTGAAGTGGATTTTTTGGTTTCCCACTTCTACTCCAGGAAAATGCCAGGTTGCTTGCTAATAGTCTTTCATCATCCCTTATTAAGTAGTGAAATTCGTTAACGATATAATTTCTTCTTCATATTTCCTTTCCAGATCTGTGTTAAATTTCTGAGAGCCGAGATATCTCACTGTGAGAGCTGTTAGGAATGTGACTTCCTCAACACAGAATTACCTGTTGATAGTAACATACGTAGCCTGGATGGGGCAAATTGTATTGCTACATAAGCAAGTTCGCTAATTTTGATGCCAATTATCATGCTTCCACTGCTACATTAGCTAATGGAGGGCCGTTAAAATGCACACTCAGTAGCTTAATTAATCTTAATGGAGTTAACTTCGCACAGCACGCCTCGTACCATTAGCAAATTAATAAATGCACATCAAGAACAAGAATTACTCTTAGGTTCTGTAATAGCCTGATTGTTATCATAGTTGTTCCATTCAGGAGGTCATACGACCCCGTTTACTTAGGTGCATGTAGAATCTCTCTGATGGTCGGTGTCATTGAAATGGATATACTGTAGTAATGTGCATATTTGTAACTGGCGCTAGGATTTGGAATGAGACAGCCGTGGCCTTAAATTAGGAACCATCCCATCATTATCCTGGATTTGAAGTGAGGATGCCACAGAAAACCACTTTTAGAATGACTAAGGTAGGAACAGAACCCATCTTTTCTCAGTTCGGCCTCGCGTGGCTGAGTGTACCCCAATCTAGACTACACACCATAATTAAATTTCTTGGCAGAGTCTTGAATCGAACACAGACCCCGGGAATGGCACTGAAGACTATTAGCGACTACATCTCTAGGTGGTTGATCGTCATTGAAGTCTCTATAATATTAGCAGGATATCATCATCATCATCTTCATTTCCCCTTTTCCAGTATTGTATGTATTGTATCGCTTCTCCTTCTAGTTCTGCGTAATTATTATTATTATTATTATTGTGGGAAACGGTTTCCAGATCATACACTCACAAGCATCGAATATAGAACTGAATTATTTATTATAAACAATGAAACTTATTAGAATACAATATATAGAATTAAGGGAATGTGTTTCGTGGTTCATCGGAACTCGGAATATTGCTTCTCTTCTTTTTATTCTCAGACAATGGCGCTGAGCTTACTCCTGCGCCCCCTAGATCCCATACTCGGCCGTCTTGATCCTCATCCGACTCCCACATTCGGCCGTCCTGATCCTCATCCGACCCGGATGAAGAAGATCCGCCCGGCCAGGGCTTCATGAACTCCGCACAGGACGTTGTGATTCTTGGTCCAGCATGGTCTCCTTCTCTGCTGACGTCATATGTATCGTTGAGTTTAACTCGAGTCACTCGATAAGGTCCAAGACTTTTGGTTTATAGTTTCAGATGTGGACCGATCTGAGTGCGTTTGATGGCAACCAGGTCGTCGACCTGATACTTCTTAGGCTCCTTACGTCGTCGGTTGAATTCAGCACGATTTTCAGATTGTACTTTTTCTATCTGCTTTTTTGCATCTTCTCGCATCTGATCACGTTTTTCGTTGAACGAATCGATCAGCTCCTCTTCGATGAGCTGCACTATACGTAGATCATTTTGGTTGTGCATTCTGACTCCTGTCAGCAGCTCGAAAGGTGACATTCCGATGCTCCTCTGGAACGTAGAGTTGATAGCTCGTTGGACGGATGGTACAACCTTGTACCATTTTGTTCGATCGTCAATGCTAAGTTTATCGATGATCTTGGTCACTGTTGAGTTGACTCTCTCGATTTGACCATTGGCTCTTGGCAGTCCAGCTGTGATCAAGACGTGCTTGATACTCTGCGATTTACAGTAGTCCTGGAACTCATGGGAGGTGAACGATGGCCCCCTGTCGGTGATCACTTGAACTGGGTTTCCAAAGTTCGTCCTCTGAAACCCCATCTTTTCAATCGTCTCGGCCGATTTGGTAGTTTTCACAGGATACAGCCAGGTGAACTTCGTGAAGGCGTCTATCACACAGAAGATGTGTTCATATCCCTTGTGTGTAGACTTAAGTGGTCCAATGTGATCCATGTGGTAGGTGTGCAATGGCACACTCTCCTTGAACATCGGATGTAACCAACCTTCTTTCTTGCCTGCCTTCCTGTTAACCACCAGACACTTCACACAGTTGGCTATGACTCGTTTCACCTTGTTGGCCAAGTCTGGAATATAATATTCCTGCTTCACGTCTTCTTCAGTCCTTTTCACAGCGTAGTGTCCCTTCTCATGTGCATCTCTGATGATTTCATGGTGCATTGCCCGCGGGACCACCAACGTCTCTCGCCCGTCAACAAATTTAAATAGCAGTCCATCTCTGACGATGAAGTTTTCGTAAGGCCCTTTCTCCAGTGTCGCTTTTATCGCTGTCAATCCTTCGTCTTTTCTCTGGGCGATTTTGATCCTCGCTGCAAGGCCATCAGGGAATCCAAACATCACTGCTGGACATCGGCTCAGGGCGTCGACATGTTTCATCCTGGTTGCAGTTCGGTGTTCGATGGTATAGTCAAACTCCTCCAAGGTCATAGCCCATCTAGCTACTCGTGGGACCAGGTCCCTTTTGTGCATTGTCTTTTGGAATGCCATACAGTCAGTCACGATCTTGAACGGAATTCAAGCAAGTACACCCTATACTTTTTAATGCATTCACCACAGCTAAGATCTCGAGCTCGTAACTGCTGTATTTTTCTCCCTGTATCGTCGTCTTTTTACTCATGTATGAGACTGGATGTAGTTTGTTGTCCTCTGGGTACTTTTGCAACAACACAGCGCCATACCCACTCTTGCTGGCGTCAGTGTGCAGCTCCGTCTCGTATTTCGGGTTGTATATCTTCAACACAGGTTCTGAAGCGAGAAGACGTTTGAGCTCAACAAATGCACGTCGTTGTTCCTCGCCAAACTTGAACTCCGGATTACCTCTCAACAGATCGCTCAGTGGTTTGGCTACAATCAAGAAATTTGGGATAAATTTTCTAAAATAGCCAGCCAATCCGAGAAAGCTCTGCAGCGCAGCGATCGTCTTTGGCTCCGGGACGTTTTGTTCAGAAAGGACCTTCTCAGTGGCGGGTTGAATCTGTCCACGTTGAATAGTGTATCCAAGGAACTGTACCCTCCTCTTCAGAAACTGGCACTGCTCGAAGTTGATTTCCAGCCCGTACTCTGCAGCTAATTCCAACACTCGTCTCAATCGTAGGAGTGCCTCGTCGTCATCCTTCGCTGGGATGACTAAGTCATCCATATAGGTAAACACTATGTTCTCTCGGATTAACTCCCAGAACACAGCTTTAATAAAGCGTTGGAAGACTGCAGGTGAGTTGGTAAATCCAAATGGAACTTTTTTGTACTGGTACTGCCCAGAACGCGTTACGAATGACAAATATCGTCGATTTCCTTCTTCGACTTCCACGTGGAAGAATCCGTTCCTGAGATCCAAGGTGCAGAACACCGTCGCATCCTGTAACTTGTCCAGAAGATCCTCTATAACTGGCATGGGAAATAGATCCCTAACGACGATTGAGTTCACTGGACGAAAATCAGTACAAAGTCGCTTTTTTCCATTTTTCTTTTTGACTACCACCACTTGGCAGGTATATTCTGATTGACTCGGTTCTATGATATCTTCCTCCAGCCACGCCTTGACTTGCTCATCGACAAATTCGTTCTCAAGCGGTGCCATTCGTCTGGGCCTGCCAAATATCGGTTTTTCTTCTTTCAATGTGATCTTCATCTTGACATCAGTAGATTTCGTCTTCTTTGGTGCATATCTCGCTGCCAAATTCTGGATCTGTTCCCTTTTTTCCTCATCAACGCAGTTCTCGATATCAAATTCCTGTTCGTCGGCTACCCTGATCATCATTGGGCCTCTAGTTTCTTGATGGTAACTCCTTGCTTGCTCAGGATGACCTCACCCTGATCCAATAGATCGTTACCAATAACCATGTCCCACTTCATAGTATCATCAGAAACAACATAGACGATGGTTTGGAACTCCAGCTCGTCTACTTCAACGACTATTGTGAAGTAATCTTGAGGAGCAACAAAAGCATTACCGAATCCTTTCAAAACAAGATCCATGCTCTTTAATCCTGGGGAACCCATGGTCTTATGGATGTTTTGTCGCAGTAGGTTATAAGGACTGCCACAGTCGATAAGTGCCTGAAGTTTCTGCTGACCCAAACTAACCTCTTTGAACTTGAGGCAGCTTTTCTTTTCATCAATAAGATTGATACCTTGATTATTCCTCTTATCGTTCTTCCTCTCCTTTTTGCACTCGGATGAAATGTGTCCAAACTCGTTGCAGTTGAAACATCTCTTGCCTTTATCCTTGTGCTCACATTCCTTTGAACTATGACCAGATCCACCGCAATTATAACATCTATCTCCACTACTCGCCTCTTTCTTCTTTGTACTGCCCCAGCACTTTCCGTCCTTCTCGTTGGCACTCTTGGCACGTCCTTGAAAATTACTGTTATTATAGTTTGTGCTTTTCTTTGGCAAAGACTTCACCGCCATCTCATAACTTCTCATTTTCTCCTTGAAATCCTTGGAATTTTTTGCTCCATAGAGAAGAAGTTTTGATCCTGAATCGTCTTTGATCCCATCAATCACGTACTGACACAGAGAAACTTGCTCAACATCACCTTTACTGGCGATTTCCTTCATCACAAGAAAGTACTCCTGTAAAGATTCGTCGCGCTTTTTTCGTCGCTGGGTTAACAACTTGTGGATTTCTGCACTGCTTGCCGCCACGTCAAACTCCTCTTTCAAGGCCTTCTTCAGTGCAGTCCAGGACGTCAGTCCTTTCTCACCTTGAATAAAAAGCTTAGCTAAACCATCGAGTAATTTCTTAGCAAAAATAAACTTTTGCAGCTCACTCCATCCCATCAAGATTGACGTCTCCTCAAAATCTGCGATCCATTTCTTCACTGGGTAACCATTCTTACCATTAAATGTTTTCATAGCGCCCTCTACGTCGCGGAACGAATATGAAAACTTATGTTGTTCTCTATACCTTCTGTGGTGGTCTTCCTCTTCGCTCTCTTTGTCTTCTTCGTCTTCTTCATCTTCGTCATCATCGTCTATATTAGTTGCGAGTTCATCCAATTTTCTCAAGTAATAACATATGGTGTTAATCATTACCTCCTTTGCCCCGATCTCGGTATTAAGAATCTCAGAAACACGCAACAGATCAGCCTTGGAAAATGTTTCTTCTATAAATTTCTTCTTAGCTTTCTCTTCAATGGAACTTTCGTCAAAATCGAATCCAGGAAACTCTCGCAGTCGCTTTCGATTCTTCCTGTCGTCTGGTATATGCTCGAAAATGAGGTTATGTAAAACTTTGATTGCTTTGACCGGAGCATCACTTATGTTCTTATTTATTTTCTCTATTGCACCGAGTGTAGTCATCTTATTTGTTTACCCACGTCTGTCAAGTAGTTTTCCGTCAATATCGCTTCCTCATAACCTCGCTATCAAACCTGTTTAACCTCATTCACCAAACCGATGATATTTGTAGGTGATATCGTTGAATACCGCTTCCCGTCGTTTCTCTCTGACGAGTCGCTATCCTCTTACCACATCCACAATCCTCTGTCGTCGTTTAGATTCCGACCCTCGTCGTCGTCACGGCACCACTAATTGTCACCGAAACTGAAGAACAAATTTTGCTAGCCTATGAATCCTCGTCGTAGATTCGCACGTCGTGGGCTCACAAAACTGCACGTCGTCTCGTTGTCAGCGTCGTAGGCAACAGCAACAAATATGATTAGCCATCCACTTCGTCGAAAATAGCGTCGTATTTTGCGTCGTACTTCGTGTCGTGGATTGCATCGTAACTCGTTGTTTCAGTCCATCCCGGACAGGCCCCCATTTGTGGGAAACGGTTTCCAGATCATGACACTCACAAGCATCGAATATAGAACTGAATTATTTATTATAAACAATGAAACTGATTAACATACAGTAGAGAATTAAGGGAATGTGTTTCGCGGCTCATCGGAACTCGGAATATTGCTTCTCTTCTTTTTCTTCTCAGACAATGGCGCTGAGCTCACTCCTGCGCCACCTAGATCCCATACTCGGCCGTCTTGATCCTCATCCGGCTCCCACATTATTATTATTATTATTATTATTATTATGCCGGCCCCGTGGTGTTGGGGTAGCGCGCCTGCCTCTCACCCGGAGGCCCCGGGTTCGATCCCCGGCTCCGTCAGGGATTTTAAAACTGACGTGAGGGTTGGAACGGGGTGCACTCAGCCTCGTGAGGACAATTGAGTAGCTGTCTGACAGTGAAACAGCGCCCCGAACTCGAATACCAAGATTAACGGCCGAGGGGACCCGACGCGCTGATCACGCGTCACCCCAATATCTGCAGGCCAAATGGCTGGGCAGCGGTCGCTTGGTCGGCCTTAGCCCGTCATGGGCTGGATAGTGCCAGGGGTTGACTTTATTATTATTATTATTATTATTATTATTATTATTATTATTATTATTATTATATATTTTTATTATTATTATTATAAAGACGGTGCACCAACAAAGAGCTTTAATAAAAAATAAGAGCTTTAATCTCACTCAAATTTGTTTCCTGGCAGCATCAGAAGATTTAAAATATGTATTGTTGGCTGAAGTGGAGTGCGCTCAGTCTCGTGAGGGCACTTCGTTAATTGATTAATATGAGAAGTAACCACCCCTACAGTCTCATACCCAGGTTTTGAGGTGAGGCTGTCATCAAACTTACCACCATCCCCCTTAACTCGCAGACCATGAGCCATATTAATGTGTTTAAGTGTAATTCATAAACACCGTACATTAAGCCTAAGTGAACAGGACCTGAGGATGAACGCGTGACGTTTTAAACATGTCATCCAATTAAGTAAGTATTTGTACATAAAAGCGTGTTAGTTTGTAGGGCATGTAAATACTTGTTTCCCGCCTAATGTAATTGGTCACAATTCGTGTTGACCGACTGGAAAACTTTCTTAAATAGACTTAGGCAACAGTGAAATATCTATCATTACAATTTAATGTTTTTTAAGGATATCCTTTTATTTATTTATTTATTTATTTATTTATTTATTTATTTATTTCTTTAGTATGTTTCAACCCATGCAGGATCACATAAAGCAATTTATGTTCTGTTGCTGTTATTTTTCTTGTTCTTCCAGAATTCTTTCATCACGTCGCTATGTTTAGCTCGACGTTTGTCAGTCCATTTTCCCCTAGGTCTGCTGGGCTTATCTTCTGATGCAGCTTCCCAAGTGTAGATCTTATGTCTGAAAGTTTTGCGGTCTTCGATATCTCTGGGTGTGATGTTGGCGTTATTGAGATCAGTTTGGACTTGTTTAATCCAAACCGTTGTCGTCTTTAATTTTTGTGAGTACATCAATATTTTCTTTGTTAATCGGTTGTCATCTAGCCTCATAATGTGTCCATAAAATTTCAAGCGTCGTTTACGGAAATCGGTTTCAATATTTGAATATTTTTCTGTGATCTTGTGCGATTGTAAACGATATCCTTCATCTGTAAGTCTTGGGCCAAGAATTTTTCGGATGATTTTCCTTTCAGCTTTCTTGATGTTTCCAAGATTCCCTTTATAATTATAATGTATTTATTTATTTATTTATTTATTTATTTACTTCTGCTCTAATTTTTATTTTTAATTACAATAGTTTTTACCTTAGATATAAGCTGAAGAAGACTCCATCGAAGTGTCGAAACATGTACATTAATTCAATATACAGTATACTTTTATGAATTGTATTGATACGCATATTATTCTAAGAGGGAAGGGGGCGTGGTGGCGCAACCTTCAAGCTGTTGGCCTCTCTCCACGGCGGACCAGGTTCGATTCCTGGTCAGTGCATGTTAGATTTTCAAAGTGAAATGCCATGTCCTGTGGTTAGGATTCCACGTAAAAAGGAGGTCCCGTGGCTTATGATCTCGAGATTAACGGTCACGTAAAACTACAATCTTCCTTCCTTCCTTCCTTCCTTCCTTCCTTCCTTCCTTCCTTCCTTCTACTGTATTCTAAGAGGAATCTATAAGACAATACGGAAAACGATCTTGCGTTACCTATTACGGTAAATGTTCTTGCTTTCTATAGACAGTACCTCATTTTGCAAAAATGAGGAAAAAGTAGGCTTATAAGATCGATCCGGGGAAATGTGTGTCTGTCTGTCTGTCTGACCTTCTGTCTGTGTGTATGTGTGTCCCCATCAACTCATAAACGGCTGCAGCTATGGAAACCAAATTTGGTAAGAGTAAAGATCTATACCTGAATATCTCACGGCCGAATTTGAAATTGACGTCAGTACTACCAACTGCTGAAAAATCTCAATTGAAATTTTAGCTCTATGTTGGATATCTCAGAAGTTATGCATGCGAACTATTCCAAAATTGGCACGCGTACAGATAATAGTATTCCAGAATAATTTTTAGAAGTCCATACATGCCAGTGTTGCCAACATCTTTCTAAGCCTGCCGATAAGTCCAATTTTTAAATGCATGTAACTTCTATAATATCGATTGAATTTCAACCAAATTTCGTATGTACTATGTGTACTACAACACATATCACTGTGCGTAGTCTAAACAGCCACTAGGGATGCCAACTGTTAATAAATGCTCTCTCTATCTTTTAACCGTATCATCAATATATCAGAAAGTATGCAAGACAACAGCTCTAAACTTTGCACTAGTATAGTACTTGACATTCTACCTTAGTTTGGTGTAACTTATATGCATCAGTGCTGCCGACACGATTCTTAAGCCTGCTGATAAGTCCAGTTTTTAAATGCATATAACTTCTATACTAACAAATGGACTTCAACCAATTTTCGTATGTGCTTTGTGTACCATATCAGTTATGACAATGCGTATTCTTAAGATCGAGCCAGTTTGCCAACTGTTAATAAATGCCCTCTCTGTTTGTTTAATCCTAGTATCAATATATCAGAATGTATGCAAGCCAACAAATCTAAACTTTGCACACGTATAGTACCTGACATTTTAGATTAATTCGGAGTAGCTAATTTACCTTAGTGCTGCCAACATAATTGTAAGCTTCCTAATAGGTTCAATTTTTAATTACATGTTACTTCTATACTAACCATTGGATTTTATCCAAAATTTGCATTATAATAGATCGTAATATTTCAGATTAATTCTGAGCATCGCATACATGACATGATTTTACGCGCACTGATAAATCCAATATCAAACAGCATGTAACGTCCATACTACTCATTAGACTTCAACCAAATTGTGTATGTGCATTCTATCGAACTAGACTATATTCAGAGTCACCAGGGCTGCCACCTGTAGTAAGTTACTCTATTAGGCTACACTATCTCAGGTGTATTTGAAACTGCAGTACTTAGAAATGTTAGTATTACCAACTTGATTTCGTCATTATTCTAGATAGGTCTGTGTAGATTGGCATGAATCTTAAATTTTAAGAAAAGTAGGCTCTTTAGTTTGTCACGGAACCACTTGTTTATGTCTAGAGATACACAATTCATTTTACGAATAGATACCATGATTTTGTAAACGTCATTGCTTGCTTGTGAGAGATGGTAAGTTACAAGCCTTCACATAAAGCTTGTTATAATCATTCTGACTGCGTGACATTTATAGCGAACTAGCAGAAGTACCCGTTAACACCAGACATTATAATAATAATAATAATAATACCAATGTTATTGGTGTTACATCCCTTTTAAGTACTGTTGCTTTTAAAGACGCACCAGACATTATCAATTGAGCTACTGTTGCAATGGTTAGCGGCTTGTAATTCCTTCATAAGTTTATCATCAGAACGAAGTTAATTTTCTGGGAATATCACACACACTGTTAATTTTCTGGGAATATCACACACTCTGTTAATTTAAGGGCCTTATAATGTGGTTTTCGGAGATCCTTTATAGACTCGCGAATTTTGTGTCTCACATTGAGAAGTGCAACATATGCTTTGGTCGTCCTTCTAGGATAATTTTTATATTTCGCCTATTTTAGCATGTATTTTGAGAATTTTTTCCCTATATCCACCCTTCTACTGTATGAAAAGTACGGTGACGAGTTTTATAAATGATTGGTGTATTGACTCATGTTTACCATACCTAATTTTACGATGCACCAAGCATCCGAACATGAGTTATAGGCGTACATAAGGATACACAGAAAGACAGAGAGACAATTCTATTGTCTACAACATATCACCCAGAAATGGGTATATCTACCACACAGTATCAAAGAAAATCATCCTTACGATGAACCCGTATGTCGACAAAAAAAAGAAAAGAAAAAAGATTAGTTGAAATGTGCTCTCAAACTAAATTCACCTAACGTGTACTTCCTGACATGAAATAGAATTGAAAGTCTTGTAGATGAAACGCAATACACGTCACATAAAAACTGACCCTCTACGTTGTGTTAGGTCCCCATACACAGGAAGACCTCTATCATAAATTATAAAAGCTTGTGGTGCATAAAAATTCAGGTTCTTTAGTCTCAAATGGCCCAAATTCCTAAAAGCCGCAAAAAATGCTGATTCAATTCAGGAATTTTTGAAAATAATGTTGTTGTTTGGAGATATAATAGACCTTCTGTACTATATGTCGCACGTGAAAATTGCATGAAAAAATCCTAGATTACCCCTGACCCCCTTAATTGCATTGGTGAATTATACAGTCTACGTTGGTTCCGTGATAACCTTATATTTGCAAACTTTCACAGAAATGTAATAAATGTAATAAATTGCTTCTTACTGAAATAGATGGAAAGTTGGATGCCACCCCTTGAGATAATGTTGTCATGGTTACGGATTTGCATTCCTTCATTAGTTTGTTAAATTAAATTTAATTAATTTTCTGGGAATGTTTCTGAAACTGTTGGTTTAAGAGCCTTATAATGTAGATTTCGAGGACCCTAGAGTTTTATTTCTGGCACCGAGGGGCTTTGTCTCGTCGTTGTACGCCATAATATAATACTACTAATAATAATATAATATAGGGATAGGAATATAATAGACCTGCCATACCACACCCGCAGGTGTAAATCGCGTGAAAAAATTCTAGACTACCCCTTGACCCCCCTAAGCGCATTTTACATATTGATGAAATTTACAGCTTAATTTGGTTCCATAATAACCATCTAGCCGTTTGCAAACTTTCACACTAATGTAATTAATGGAATTGCATTGCGCCTTACAGCAATATATGGACCTCTGAGAATCTGTTGCCATGGTTATCGGCTTGCATTCGTTCAGTAGTTTATTAAATTAAATTAGTTTTCTGGGAATATCTCAAAAACGGTTGGACGTAGGACCTTAAAATGTGTTTTTAAGGCCCCCGAATGTTATCTCTCACATTGAGGGGCTGAAAATGGGCTTTGTCTCGTCCTTCTACTCCTATTTCAGCATGTATTTTAAGGGGGTGTGCCCCCTTTTATGATAGGTACAGAGAAGAGATACATCAATGATTAGTGTCGTGCCTCTGATGGATATATGTACCAAATTTTGCGTTGATACACCCAGCCGTTCTCGATTTATAAGGGAACAAATTTATCCACAATCAAACAAACAGACAGACAGACCAAAACAGTATTTTCGCGCGCATCTATCATAAAACAGTCTGAAACGTGTAAATAACTCAAATTTCCGTAGAAATAAAAAAAAAACAGACAAATTTTCTATTTATATATGTAGAGATATACTGCACGGCTCGGTGTTGACCGTTTTTTATTGCACAAATTTAGGATTTACTCGCTAACCGTTGGAGATACACGAAAAGTGTTAAGGACCTTTTGGATAGAAAATTGAATGTTAAAGCTCATGTATGCCATCAAAAGGTTGCTATTTCTTAGCGTTCTCTTTTTATTTGAAATGGAAACATCAAATTTTGAAACCAAAGGGTGTAGTGACGTCATAAATGTGGGTTTTACTCGCTAACCGTTGGGAAGCTCGTATGTACCGTCAAAAGTTTGCTATTTCTTAGCGTTCTCTTTTTATTTGATAAGGAAATATGAAGTTTTGATTAAAGTGTGTAGTGACGTCACTAAAATGGTCGCCATTTTTAATAGTGCAAATTATCGAAATAAAATGTATCCTATATGCAAACCTGGTAAATCAGCTACATCCATGCAAAATTTCATTTAAATCGGACCAGTGGTTCTTGCGTTATTGAGTAGCACACAGACAGACAGAAAAACAGACACACACCATCTCATTTTTATATATTACTAGCAGAAGTACCCGTTCTTCGAACGGTGTTCGGTGTTAACACCAGACATTATAATAATAATAATAATAATAATGTTATTGGTGTTACGTCCCTTTTAAGTACTGTTGCTTTTAGAGACGCACCAGACATTATCAATTGAGCTACTGTTGCAATGGTTAGCGGCCTGTCATTCTTTCATAACTTTATCAAAACGAAGTTATTTTTCTGGGATTTATTTATTTATCGTATGGCTTTTAGTGCCGGGAGTGTCCGAGGACATGTTCGGCTCGCCTGAGTCTGTAGCTGCTTCCAGCGGATACCCTAAAGGGTGAGCTACAAGTTCCGTTCAATTTCAAGTAGTTCCAACTTTCGCCACCAGATATCAATGATACCTAGTGGCGAACGTTGGAACTTTGATAGAGCGTTCTGACGAAATCTAACCTAACAAATTTTGCTTTACACAAGTTTAGTCTGTGAAAGGATTTTTTACATGCCATAAATCTATGACATGGGACCGCCGGCTTTACTTCCCCTCCGAAGGAAGGCATACTGAAGGATTTTTAACGCTCTTAAAAAATCCGACGACTTCGGCCGGGTTTGAACCCGCTATCTTGGGCATAGCAGTTCAGCATGCTACCGACTACGCCACCGAAGCCGCTGGGAATATCACACACACTGTTAATTTAAGGGCCTTATAATGTGGGTTTCGGAGACCCTTTATAGACTCGCGAATTTTGTGTCTCACATTGAGAAGTGCAACATATGCTTTGGTCGTCCTTCTAGGATAATTTTTATATTTCGCCTATTTTAGCATGTATTTTGAGAAGTTTTTCCCTATATCCACCCTCCTACTGTATGAAATGAACGGTGAAGAGTTTTATAAATGATTGGTGTATTGACTCATGTTTACCATACCTAATTTTACGATGCACCAAGCATCCGAACATGAGTTATAGGCGTAACTTACATAAAGATACACAGAAAGACAGACAGACAATTCTATTGTCTACAACATATCACCCAGATATCCAAATATGGGTATATCTACCACACAGTATCAAAGAAAATCATCCTTACGATGAACCCGTATGTCGAAAAAAAAAAAAAAGATTAGTTGAAATGTGCTCTCAAACTAAATTCACCTGACGTGTACTTCCTGACATGAAATAGAATTGAAAGCCTTGTAGATGAAACGCAATACACGTCACATAAAAACTGACCCTCTTCGTTGTGTTGGGTCCCCATACACAGGAAGACCTCTTTCATAAATTATAAAAGCTTGTGGTGCATGAAAATTCAGGTTATTTAGTCTCAAATGGCCCAAATTCCTAAAAGCCGCAAAAAATGCTGATTCAATTCAGGAATTTTTGAAAATAATGTTGTTGTTTGGAGATATAATAAACCTTCTGCACTATATGTCGCACGTGAAAATTGCATGAAAAAATCCTAGGTTACCCCTTGACCCCCTTAATTGCATTGATGAATTATACAGTCTACGTTGGTTCCGTGATAACCTTATATTTGCAAACTTTCACAGAAATGTAATAAATGTAATAAATTGCTTCTTACTGAAATAGATGGAAAGTTGGATGCCACCCCTTGAAATAATGTTATCATGGTTACCGATTTGCATTCCTTCATTAGTTTGTTAAATTAAACTTAATTAGTTTTCTGGGAATGTTTCAGAAACTGTTGGTTTTAGAGCCTTATAATGTAGTTTTCGAGGACCCTCGAGTTTTATTTCTGGCACCGAGGGGCTTTGTCTCGTCGTTGTACGCCATAATATAATACCAATAATAATAATATAACATAGGGATAGGAATATAATAGACCTGCCATACCACACCCGCAGATGTAAATCGCGTGAAAAAAATCTAGACTACCCCTTGACCCCCTTAAGCGCATTTTACGTATTGATGAAATTTACAGCTTAATTTGGTTCCATAATAACCATCTAACCGTTTGCAAACTTTCACACTAATGTAATTAATGGAATTGTATTGCGTCTTACAGCAATAGATGGATCTCTGAGAATCTGTTGCCATGGTTATCGGCTTGCATTCGTTCATAGTTTATTAAATTAAATTAGTTTTCTGGGAATATCTCAAAAACGGTTGGACGTAGGACCTTAAAATGTGCTTTTAGGGACCCCGAGTTTTGTCTCTCACATTGAGGGGCTGAAAATTAGCTTTGTCTCGTCCTTCTACTCCTATTTCAGCATGTATTTTAAGGGGGTATGCCCCCTTTTATGAGAGGTATAGAGAAGAGTTACATCAATGATTAGTGTCGTGCCTCTGATGGATATCTGTACCAAATTTTACGCTGATACACCCAGCCGTTCTCGAGTTATAAGGGAACAAAGTTGTCCACAGACAATCAAGCAAACAGACAGACCAAATCATTATTTTCGCGCGCATCTATCATAAAACAGTCTGAAACGTGTAAATAACTCAAATTTCCGTAGAAATTCAGAAAAAAAACCAGACAAATTTTATTTTTTATATATGTAGAGATATACTGCACCGCTCGATGTGACAGTGTTTTATTGCACAAATTTAAGTTTTACTCGCTAACCGTCGGAGATACACGAAAAGTGATAAGAACCTTTTGGATAGAAAATTAAATGCTAAAGCTCGTGTATACCATCAAAAGTTTGTTATTTCTTAGCGTTCTCTTTTTATTTGAAATGGAAATATGAAATTTTGAAACCAAAGGGTGTAGTGACGTCACAAAAGTAGGTTTTACTCGCTAACTGTTGGAGATACACGAAAAGTGATAAGGACCTTTCGGATAGAAAATTAAATTTTGAAGCTCGTATGTGCCATCAAAAGTTTGCTATTTCCTACCGTTCTCTTTTTATTTCATATGGAAATATGAAATTTTGAAACCAAAGGGTGTAGTGACGTCACTAAAATGGTCGCCATTTCTTAATAGTGCAAACTATCGAAATTAAAAGTATCCTATATGTAAACCTGGTATTTCAGCTACATCCATGCAAAATTTCATTTAAATCGGACCAGTGGTTCTTGCGTTATTAGGTAACAGACAGACAGACAGACAGACAGACAGAAAGACAGACACACACCATCTCATTTTTATATATTAGTATGATTAGTATAGCAGAAGTACCCGTCCTTCGAACGGTGTTATATATTAACACCAGACATTATCAATTGAGCTACTGTTGCAATGGTTAGCGGTTTTTCATTCCTTCATAAGTTTATCAGAACGAAGTTATTTTTCAGGGAATACCACACACACTGTTAATTTAAGGGCCTTAAAATGTGGTTTTCGGAGACCCCTTATAGACTCGCGAATTTTGTGTCTCACATTGAGAAGCGCAACATATGCTTTGATCGTCCTTCTAGGATATTTTTTTATATTTCGCCTATTTTAGCATGTATTTTGAGAAGTTTTTCCCTATATCCACCCTTCTACTGTTTGAAAAGTACGGTGAGGAGTTTTATAATTGATTGGTGTATTGACTCATGTTTACCATACCTCATTTTACGATGCACCACGCCTACGAACACGATTTATAGGCGTACATAAAGATACACAGAAAGACAGACAGACAATTCTATTGTCTACAACATATCACCCAGATATCCAAATATGGGTATATCTGCCATACAGTATCAAACAAAATCATCCTTACGATGAACTCGTATGTCGACAAAAGAAAGATTAGTTAAAATTTGCTCTCAAACTAAATTCACCTAACTTGTACTTCTTGACGTGAAATAGAATTGAAAGACTTGTAGACGAAACGCAATACACCTCACATAAAAAATGACCCTCTACGTTGTGTTAGGTCCACATACACAGGAAGACCTCTTTCATAAATTATAAAGGCTTGTGGTGCATGAAAATTCAGGTTCTTTAGTCTCAAATGGCCCAAATTCCTAAAAGCCGCAAAAAAATGCTGATTCAATTCAGGAATTTTTGAAAATAATGTTGCTGTTTGGAGATATAAAGGATGATTGTAGCTTTACGTGACCATTAATCGCGAGATCATAAGCCACGGGACCTCCATTTTACGTGGAATCTGAACCACAGGGCATGGCATTTCACTTTGCAAATGTTTGGAGATATAATAGTCCTTCTGTACTATATATCGCACGTGAAAATTGCATGAAAAAAATCTAGGTTACCCCTTGACCCCCTTAATTGCATTGATGAATTATACAGTCTACGTTGGTTCCGTGATAACCGTATAGCCATTTGCAAACTTTCACAGAAATGTAATAAATAGAGTGACATTACTTCTTACAGAAATAAATGAAAAGTTGGATGCCACCCTTTGAGATAATGTTGTCATGGTTAGCGATTTCCATTCCTTCATTAGTTTGTTAAATTAAATTAGTTTTCTGGGAATATTTCAGATACTTTTGGTTTTAGGGCCTTATAATGTAGTTTTCGAGGACCCTTTAGGGCCCCCAAGTTTTGTTTCTGGCACCGAGGGGGCTTTGTCTCCTCGTTGTACGCCATAATATAATAATAATAATATAATATAGGGATAGGAATATAATAGACCTTCCGTACCACACCCGGAGGTGTAAATCGCGTGAAAAAATTCTACTGTACCCCTTGACCCCCTTAAGCGCATTATACGTATTGATGAATTCTACAGCTTAATTTGGTTCCGTGATAACCTTCTAGCCGTTTGCAAACTTTCACACCAATGTAATTAATGGAATTGCATTGCGTCTTACAGCAATAGATGGACCTCTGAGAATCTGTTGCCATGGTTACCGGCTTGTATTCGTTCATTAGTTTATTAAATGAAATTAGTTTTCTGGGAATATCTCAAAAACGGTTGGTTTTAGGGCCTTAAAATGTGGATTTCGGGGACCCTTCAGGGCCTCCGAGTTTTGTCTCTCACATCGAGGGGCTGAAAATGATTTTTGTCTCGTCCTTCTACTCCTATTTCAGCATGCATTTTAAGGGGGTAGGCCCCCTTTTATGAGAGGTACGGAGAAGGGTTACATCAATGATTAGTGTCGTGCCTCTGATGGATATCTGTACCAAATTTTACGTTGATACACCCAGCCGTTCTCGAGTTATAAGGGAACAAATTTGTCCACAGACAATCAAACAAACAGACAGACCAAAACATTATTTTCGCGCGCATCTATCATAAAACAGTCTGAAACGTGTAAATAACTCTAATTTCCGTAGAAATTCAGAAAAAAAAACAGACAAATTTTCTATTTATATACCTATATAGAGATATACTGCACCGCTCGGTGTTGACCGTGTTTTATTGCACAAATTTAGGTTATACTCGCTAACCGTCGGAGATACACGAAAAGTGATAAGAACCTTTTGGATAGAAAATTAAATGCTAAAGCTCGTGTATACCATCAAAAGTTTGCTATTTCTTAGCGTTCTCTTTTTATTTGAAATGGAAATATGAAATTTTGAAATCAAAGGGTGTAGTGACGTCACAAAAGTAGGTTTTACTCGCTAACCGTTGGAGATACACGAAAAGTGATGAGGACCTTTCGGATAGGAAATTAAATTTCAAAGCTCGTATGTACCATCAAAAGTTTGCAATTTCCTACCGTTCTCTTTTTATTTGATATGGAAATATGAAATTTTGAAACCAAAGGGTGTAGTGACGTCACTAAAATGGTCGCCATTTCTTAATAGTGCAAAATATCGAAATTAAAAGTATCCTATATGTAAACCTGCTATTTCAGCTACATCCATGCAAAATTTCATTTAAATCGGACCAGTGGTTCTTGCGTTATTAGGTAACAGACAGACAGACAGACAGACAGAAAGACAGACACACACCATCTCATTTTTATATATTAGTATGATTTTCAATTTTGAAAAAATAGGCTTATGAGATCACCTTTTGTCCGTGCGTGTGTGCGTGTGTGTGTGATTCGTGTGTGTGTGTCCCCCCCTAATAAAATCGAAACGGCTGGAGCGATTTCAATGAAACTCGGGAAGTTCATAGCACTATTCCCGGCGACCTCGACCGTGCCCTTCAAATTTTGTTACGTCTCTCCAATCCAACATGGCGGCTGTGCGAAATATTTCACTAGCATTCAATATCTCCGAAACTATTACCGATATCGCCCTGAAATTGTGTACGGTGATAAAGGGCACTACTAGAAGTTCACCTATGAGACTTTCAAAAACCTGGTGACTACAAAACCAACATGGCGGCCAAGCGAAGTTGAGATATTTGAATAGACTTTTCTCGCGATTTAACTATCTAAATGTAATGAAACTTGGTACAGCAAATGTTTATACACATTGTAATGCACTGGAGTCTAATTTAGTTCAATTGTTTACATAACCTCAAAATGGCGGCTGTGCGAAATATTTCACTGACATTCTATATCTCCGAAACTATTACAGATATCACCCTGCAAGTTTGTACGGTGATAAAGGGTACTGATACAGGTATACCTATGTATATTTCATAGACCTGTAAAGTACGAAACGAACATGGCGACCAAGCGAATTTAAAATATTTTAATAGACTTTTCTCGTGATTTAACTCTCTGAGCGCAGTGAAATGTGGTACAGTAATTGATTTTGCAGATTGTAATGCACTGCCATCTAATTTAATTCAATTGCTTACATAACCTCAAGATGGCGGCTGTGCGAAATTTTAAAATTAAGTTTTAATTTCTTGTGTCGTAATCATGCGATCGAAGTGAAAGTTTGAATAATGAACCTAGGCAATAATTGTCCTTGAATGGTACATAACTCTTTGGCCTATACACATAACACTCCTAAATGGTGAGCTCCCGAAATATTTATACGGTTCTCAATATCTATGAATCTTTTACAGCAACCAAACTGAATTTTTTAATGTTCATAGAGACTATGAACATATGTTCACCTATAGGACTTTCAGGAACCTGGTGAGCACAAATCCAACATGGCGGCGACGCAAAGTATAAATATTTAAATGGACGTTTCTCGCGAATTAACTATCCGAGTGCCGTGAAACGTTGCACGTTAAATGCTTATACAAATGTTGATCCACTGGCATCTAATTTATTTCAATGGTTTGCATTATCACAAGATGGCTGCTGTGCGTAATTTTAAAATCTCGTTTTTACTTCTTGTGTTCTAATCATGCGTTTGAAGTTTGAATACCACACGTACACAATAATCTTAATGTAATAGTACAAAAATAAAAATCCTACCTGGCGACCATCTGAAATATTTAGACGGTTCTCAATATCTACGAATCTGTTACAGCAATTAAACTGAAATTTTGTATGTTGATTGTGGCAGTTAACATAAGTAGGATATATGAAAATAGGCTGTATAGTTCTTCACGGAACTACTTGTTTAAATATTTATTGTTGTTTTAAGGGGCTGATCTACGAGGTCATCCTCCCCTCCCGTAAGTTAGTTGTAAGTTTAGTAGTTAGTCTGCCTCGTTGCGTAGTGGCTAACACTCATGGCTGTCACCACGGAGGCCCTGGTTCGATTCCCGGCTCTTACAAGAGATTTGATTCTGGTCTGAGGGCTGGAACGGGGTACACTCAGCCTCGTGAGGCGCAACTGAGATGAGGTGGGTTCTATTCCTACCTCAACCATCCTGAAAGTGGTTTCCCATGACTTCCCACTTCTGTTCCAGGTGAATGCCGGGATAGTTCCTCAATTAAGGACATGGCTGACTCCTTCCCAATCCTCATCTGATTTACAACTACACACACTAATACAGCCATCACAATAACACAGGTTATCAGACAAATTATACACACACCCAAGTAACCTACACGGGGCTACATGAACACGATGTACGAAGCCCCTAAATGAATCAATAACAACGTTTAGTAGTTAGTTCTCGTTGTAGGTATTAATTTCACTATTTTCAGTCACCCATACCAGTTGGGACCGATGACCCAGATGTTCGGCCCCTTAAAACAACCTTCATCATCATCATCACCTACATCATCAGTTCATTGTTGTCAAGTTTTATATCACATTAATTGATTTTCAGCCATTTTCTTGACGCTTTTAAAGAACAGAATAAACAGTGCTTCATGGTTTTCAAATAGGATTTTTAGCCTATTTTCAATTTTGAAAAATAGGCTTATGAGATCACCTTTTGTCCGTGTGTGTGTGTGTGTGTGTGTGTGTGTGTTTGTGTGTGTGTGAGGTGTGTGTGTGTGTGTGTCCCTAATCAAATCTAAACGGCTGGAGCGATTTCAATGAAACTCGGTAAGATCATAGCTCTATTCCCGGCGACCTCGACCGTGCCCTTCAAAGTTTGTTACGTCCCACCGATTTAACATGGCGGTTGTGCGAAATATTTCACTAGCATTCAATATCTCCGAAACTATTACCGATATCGCCCTGAAATTGTGTACGGTGATAAAGGGCACTACTAGAAATTCACCTATAAGACTCTCAAAAATCTGGTGACTACAAAACCAACATGGCGGCCAAGCGAATTTGAGACTTTTAAATAGACTTTTCTCGCGATTTAAGTATCCAAATGTAATGAAACTTGGTACAGCAAATGTTTATACACATTGTAATACACTGGAGTCTAATTTAGTTCAATTGTTTACATAACCTCAAAATGGCGGCTGTGCGAAATATTTCACTGACATTCTATATCTCCGATACTATTACAGATATCACCCTGCAATTCTGTACGGTGATAAAGGAATAATAATAATAATAATAATAATAATGTTATTGGTTTTACGTCCCGTTTAACTACCCTGGCTTTTAGAGACGCCGGGGTGCCGGAATTTTGCCCCGAAAGGGATCTTTAACGTGCCAGTAAATGTACTGACACGGCTCCCTCGCATTTGCGCACCCTCAAATGCCAGCTGACTGCGCCAGGGTGATAAAGGGTACTGATACAAGTTTACCTATGTATATTTCATAAACCTGTAAAGTACAAAACGAACATGGGGATCAAGCGAATTAAAATATTTTAATAGACTTTTCTCGTGATTTAACTCTCTGAGCGCAGTGAAATGTGGTACAGTAAATGATTTTGCAGATTGTAATGCACTGCCATCTAATTTTATTCAATTGTTTAGATAACCTCAAGATGGCGGCTGTGCGAAATTTTAAAATTAAGTTTTAATTTCTTGTGTCGTAATCATGCGATCGAAGTGAATGTTTGAATAATGAACCTAGGCAATAATTGTCCTTGAATGGTACATAACTCTATGGCATATACATATACCAATCCTAAATGGCGAGCTTCCGAAATATTTATACGGTTCTCAATATCTATGAATCTTTTACAGCAACCAAACTGAAATTTTTTATGTTCATAGAGACTATGAACATATGTTCACCTATAGGACTTTCAGTAACCTGGTGAGCACAAATCCAACATGGCGGCGACGCGAAGTATAAATATTTAAATGGACGTTTCTGGCGAATTAACTATCCGAGTGCCGTGAAACGTTGCACGTTAAATGCTTTTACAAATGCTGATCCACTAGCATCTAATTTATTTCAATTGTTTGCATAATCACAAGATGGCTGCTGTGCGTAATTTTAAAATCTCGTTTTTACTTCTTGTGTTCTAATCATGCGATTGAAGTTTGAATACCACACGTACACAATAATCTTAATTAAATAGTACAAAAATAAAAATCCAACCTGGCGACCATCTGAAATTTTTATACGGTTCTCAATATCTACGAATCTGATACAGCAATTAAACTGAAATTTTGTATGTTGATAGAGGCAGTTAACATGACCAGGATATATGAAAATAGGCTGTATAGTTCTTCACGGAACTACTTGTTATATATTAGTATGATGGAATGTGAGTGCTCAAATTTCTGTGGTAATTAAAACTACTGTATGAAGGCAGCCTGGGGATGAAATATAACGTTGGGTTAGTCGAGCCTACGCTGACCCTCGGAATTAAGGCGTGGCTATGCTATTAAAATCCATGGTCATCCCAGATGCTCGCAACCACTAAGCCAATTCCACACAAGATGTGAAACTTACATTCAAGATGAATAAGAATAAACTGCTTCATAATCCCCCAAAGACTGGCTAATTCGCTTGTCTGTGGAAGTTCTCAACGATCTCATTGAGGCAGTGAATTGAAAACACATTCCGAAGTAAAGTGTCGTCAATTATAGATAGTCCCTTAAATTAGTGTCGCTTGTAACTCTTCTTTCGGTATATATGTATATAATATATAAATAATAAATAAGTAAATAACACTCCTTGAAAAAATACCTGTATACTATTTATTATTAAATCAAAGCACACAATGTGCATATTTACATATAAATTATTCCTGCCCTAGTCTAATTATTGAGATTGTCCTTTTTATTTGCAATTTTGAGTATGATATCTCGTACAGTATTTGTCGTACAGTTTGCACATGCAGTCTTCTTCCGGTTGATCGAATCTTTGGTTACGGCATAATTTGTGGTGAAAACCGTGTGTTGTAAATCTTGTCATATGTCCGAGTTCGTAATTTGGCTGCTTCCATTCTGATGTTGCAATAGCGTCTGTTGTGTGGAATCCGGGCCATATAGCTTTTTCTTCTCATTTAGTGTTTAGTATGCGGAGAGTCTTCTCTTGAGCCATTGTATTTGGTAGCCAGAATTGTGCTTTAATGTCCTCAATGAAGAATGTTTCTTTTGTTAGTACATATGTTAACCTTGATAGTGCTGTCTTCCCAATATACTATTTATGATCACTATTATAATGGAGCAATTATTGTATCAATTTGTACCCTACCCGGTTATTGGGCAAATTCGTGCTACAACTGATAGTTTGTAAAGGCAACACTGAAGTAATGGCTTAAAAAATTGGAATTTTCAATTATATATTGTTAATTCGTTGTGGGGGATTGAGACATCAGCTCCATGCATTTGTAGTGTCTGTTGAATTTGTCTAATAGCCTGTGTTTCTTATTGTGACTATAGTAGTGTGCGTAATTGTAATGTTTGAGTTCTAAGATTTGGATAGGTGCCCTGGGACTTGAAATAGGTACCATCCCAGAATTTGCCTGAAAGGTTAGTAAAACTCAAAAGAAATGGACAATGAGGATGGGTACAGTCAGTGCCACTTTGTTAATACTTTGATCCCTGAATTTCCACCTACCTATTACTGTCGTAGTACAGGACTAAACACCCATGGTTGCGCACATGGGATTTTTAATTAAATCACGTTCCACGTTTTAAACGGGGAGCTGCAGATTGCGGATCTTGGGGTACCAGTAGCTACCATAGGAGTGTTCCTTACCAGGTTTTTCCACTCCAGAAAATACCCTTATGATGCCTTATTTTAAATCCATTAAATATTCGTATTGTACCAATTTTTAATCCAGAAAAATACCTGGATAGAACCTTATTTAAAATCCAGGAGAATACCCAAATGGTGCTTTATTTTGGTTCTGAAAATAACCCACATGGTACCTCACTTATAGCCAGGAAAGCACTCGGATGGCATTTATTTTAAATCCAGAAAATACCCAGTTGGTACTTTATTTAAAGGTCAGAAAAATACCCGTAGCACCTGCTAAAATGCTTGACTCTAAAAATTACACAACCTACTACAGTGATCAGTAGGAGGTGAATGTTGATAACCTTAAAGATCACTTAGTTTTCGTGTTTTTTTACTCCAGAAATACCCCTATGATACCTTAAATTTCTGGAAATGTGTCCTGAAAAGATGAAAAGTGACTAAACTAGGATTTATTCAAAAATCAATCTCATGTTATATCCTCTGTGAAATTGCAGCTGCTTCCTACCAGCTCCTTATCCAGTTATTTCATCTGATTAGATTGGTGGCTTCAAGGGCATCCAACCTTAAACACAATCCGCCTCATGGAAAATTATCTCACCACCACTAGATCCTGCCTAAACGGGAGTAAAATGTGGTAGACATTCATGCGATTGTAGCTATAATATAATGAATTAAAGATAATGCAGAAAAATCATCAACCAGTAAATAATACCCACAAAATTGCTGAAATGTGAAATAATGACTGTTCATCAAAACATGCTAAACACATGCAAAATAACATTGTTGTATTATATCCTTTCGCCACAAGGTAGACTGGAAGTCTACACAACACGGCAGTATTTCTATGTGAAAAGAAAACAAGTAAATCCGTGAAGAACTATACAGCCTATTTTCATAAATCCTACATATGTTAATTGCCTCTATCTACATACAAAATTTCAGTTTGATTTCTGTGTAGATTCGTAGATATTGAGAACCGACTAAATATTTCGGATGGTCGCCATGTTGGATTTTATATATGTAGGTCCTAGAGTTTGTACTGTTACATGAAGATTATTGTGTACGTGTAGCATTCAAACTTCAATCGTATGATTAGGACACAAGAAGTAACAAGGAGATTTTAAAATTTCGCACAGCTGGCATCTTGTGGTTATGGAAACAATTGAAATAAATTAGATGCCATTGGATTAACATTAGTATAAGGATTTACTGTACAAAGTTTCACTGCACTCAGATGGTTAAATTGCGAGAAACGTCCATGTGAATATTTATATTTCGCGTTGCCGCCATGTTGGATTTGTGATCACCAGGTTATTTAAAGTCATATAGGTGAACTTAAGTTCATAGCCCCTATGAACATAAAAAAATCAGTTTGATTGCTATAATAGATTCGGAGATATTCAGAGCCGTCTAATTATTTCGGATGGTCGCCATGTTGGATTGTTGAATGTATAGGCCATAGAGTCAGTAAAATTAAAGGAAAATTATTTCGTAGGATCATTATTCGAACTTTCACATCGATCGCATGATTACGACACAAGAAATAAAAACTTAATTTTAAAATTCGCAAAGCCGCCATCTTGAGGTTATGTAAACAATTGAACTAAATTAGATACCAGTGTATTACAATGTGTACAAACATTTCCTGTACCAGATTTCATTGCGGTTGGAACATTAAATCGCGAGAAAGGTCTATTTAAAATTTTCAAATTCGCTTGGCCGCCATGTTCGTTTTGTAGTTAACCGGTTTTTGAAAGTCTTATAGATGAACATCCAGTAATTCCCTTTATCTCCGTACAAAATTTCAGGGTGATACCGCTAATAGTTTCAGAGATATAGAATGCCAGTGAAATATTTCGCACATCCGCCATCTTGTGGTTATGTAAACAATTGAACCAAGTTAGATGTCGGTGCATTACAATGTGTATAAACATAAACTGTACCGAGATTTATTGCGTTTGGTTGGTTAAATCGCGAGGAACGTCTATTTAAATGTGGCAAATTCGCGTGGCCGCCATGTTGGTTTTGTAGTCACCAGTTTTTCAAAAGTCATATAGGTGAACTTTTAGTAGTTCCCTTTATCACCGTAAAAAATCCAGGGTGATATCGGGAATAGTTTCGGAGATATTGAATGCTGGTGAAATATTTCGCACCACCGCCATTTGGATTGGTGAGACGCATCAAACTTTGAAGGGCACGGTCGGGGTCGTCCGGAATGTTTCTATGAACTTACCAAGTTTCATTGAAATCGCTCCAGCCGTTTAGAAGTTATTAGGGGGGACACCCACACACTCCTTTCTCGCACACACACACACACACGGACAAAAGGCGAACTCATAAGCCTATTTTTTCATAATTGAAAATAGGCTAAAAATATATTTAAAATATCTGCCTGTTAGTCATATCTATAACACAAGCTACCAAGTACTACACCCCATACGAAAACAGTACTAGGAGCTGATGTCCCACTCTTCTAGTAGAAACCGCAACAGCAATGTATTTCTAGCGATGAGAATTGAAAATGACGCTACCCTTGGGTCTCTAACTTAAATCCCCTGCTGACGGGTTACTTGTGTTTCCCACATTTTATATAACACTCTCCATTCAAGGTAAACACACTTTCAACTCGTTTTTTATATATTGGCTGTGAAGCACTCTCACTCAAAAATATTCCTCTCGGCACGCCGGAAGGCGGAGGTAGATTTCACCGGGCAAACTTGGGGATGGGCGAAAATAGGCAGAATATGCTGGTTTCCGTAGACGGATCAGACTCATTTAATGCGAGAAAGTATCTTATAATTGGAGTATAAGTAACTTTGTTTTTCGTCTTTATATGCATATTTTTAACATTTTATTGTCTTATGGGGACGGTAACCTTCTCGTCATTTGGGGACAATTTTTATAGACTACTTGGTGGTCACACTGTCCTTATGCAAGGTTTCGACACGGATGTGTAACTATGTAACGGTCTGTTACTTCTTCACACAAAATTTTATCTCCCGCAGAGATTTTGGTTGGTTCATCGGTTCAGGGGCTGCGATAACGTGGTCATGTAGCCCCATGTACTTAGGGTGTGAGTAGAATCTGTCTGATAAACGGTGTTAATTGTGATGGCTGTATTAGTCTGTAATTCAGGTAAGGACTGCAGACGGTCAATTTCAAGTAGTAGTTCCTAATTTTTCTATCAAATACTACAGTCAACGACACCTAGCTGTGAACTTGGCTACTAGAAGCCACCGCAACCAGTTACTCGCAACGAACGTTGAAACTCACCCTCTGAAGGAAAGCATACTGAGGGATTTTTAGCGCTCTTACAAAATCCGACGACTTCGGCCGGCTTTGAACCCGCGACCATGGGCATGGAAATTTAGCATGCTACCAGTTAACGTCATCGAAGCCGCTTCCCACGGAGTCAGATGGAAAACTTAATGTGATCTCGTGCAATGGCGTTGTCATGGCAACGTCTGATGGCTCATCCCTCATCAATTTAGTAGTGTTGTCATGGAAACCTCTGATGGCTCTTGGCATTTTCTTCTAATTCCGAAATAACTTTGCTCATCCCTTGGCGTAATGGTGGGTCATATCAAAAATTATTTCATACAAAAGTTTTAGGTAATTATTAGGGAAATATTGTCCATTTTGTACGGTTTTGATATTGTGCCTATTAAGAGAGAAATTATTAATATTTCCCGAAAACCCCACATTTTCCCACCCTTTTGGTCAATTGTCGGTGCTATTAAAAAACTTTTCAAACATAAACTTTTGGGCCTTATCCGACACATAGTATGAACTTTGAATGGATTCGATATTACTCATATTTAGAGAGTTATAGCGATATTTCACTGTTTCGAAAAAAGCCCCCCCCCCCCATATTCACGCCCTTTGACCAAATTGTGCTCATTAACGAACTCAACCGAGATTTTATAGGGATACATATTATGTAAAAAAATCAAAGTGATTGGTGCAAAATTACGGTAGTTATCGTGTCCACAAAAAAGTTATACATATACATAAATTATATATAAACTTTTGAACTGACGGTGGTTTTGGGGTCTAGGGGATGTGAAACGCGAAGATATGTCGAAATTTTCCGGAAGTCGAAACATAGTACCCATTGCAATAGTTAGTGTTCTAATGAAATCTACCTAATACCGCCATCCGCACATTTACTTTGAGTAGAAATGGAAAAATCACTACGATTGCTGACGTGGGAATCGAACCCTCCTCTTTTTCATTTTGCCTCACGAGACTGAGCGTACTCCGTTCCAGCCCTCACACCAGAATTACATTTCTTGGGCGAGTCAGGAATCGAACCAGGGTTTCCTGGGCGACAGCCAAGAATACTAGCCGCCACACCACCAGGTGGACAGCAGAATCATGATCAACAATTTGCACGCCACGGAGATGCAATAGTCTGCAAACATGAGTCTGACCAACCGACTGCGGAAACAACACGTGTGTGGTGGCTCCTTTGATATGTCCGCTACTCGTGCGAAACTGAAAGTGAGGCAGCTCCGTTGGTATGGGCACGTGGGTGCCTAAAAGCAACATGGTTTTAATAGCCTCGGTTGGTTGGTTCCTTATTTTAGGGGCTGCGACAACGCGGTCATGTAGCCCCGTATACTTTGGGTGTGTGTAGAATTTGTCTGATAACCGGTGTTAATTGTGATGGTTGTATTAGTGTGTGTTATCCGTGATTCAGGTAGAAGGACTGCAGACGATTATTTTTTTGAAGTAGTTCCTATTTTTGCCACCAAATGCTATCATCCACGATACCATCCATGGCTACCAAATGCCATCGCAGTCAGTACCCGGTGGCGAACGTTGGAACTAATAGAGCGTTATCAAACTAACCTACAAATTTTTGCTTCCACAAGTGTAATTAGTGGAAGATTCCTTTTCATGCCATAAATCTATGACATGGGACCGCCGGCTTTACTTACCCTCAGAAGGAAGGCATAGTGAGGGATTTTTAACGCTCTTAAAAACTCCCGACGACTTTGGCCGGGTTTGAACCCGCGATCTTGGGCATAGAAGCTCAGCATGCTACCAACTACGCCACCAAAGCCGCTTTTAATACCCTCGTGAGGATAATTTAGAACAGTGTGGGTTCGATTCTAACTTAGGCCATCCTAGAAGTGGTTTTCCAGGGTTTTCCACTTACACTCCGTTAAAATGCTGGAGCGGTTTCTAAATTGAAGCTATGGTCATCCTTTTCCCAACACTAGTCTGAATTGCAAATAGGCCTTCATTAACTACTATACAGCACAGGTTATAAGACAAACGGAGCTTATGACCAAGATATCCAATCTCATTAATGAAATAACTACAACAAATATGTTTGTGAAACACCTTGTATTCATAATATAGAGACTAACTAGAGTTAAGGTGATGAATCATATGTAATCAAATTTTGCTACGTTCTGTAGGAGCGTAGTCCAAAGAACTCGTACAAAGAGCAGGGTTAGTTAGAAGCCACTCGCACAGTGTAATTATTCACAGTTTTTATTGGAAAGGTTTGGATGTTATTCGAGCTTTTGCCTTTTTGTTTTCGTCTAATGTAATTCTATTGGCACTCTCTTTTGCCGCCTTCCTCGCAATCAAGCTCTTTACCAGGGGTCGTTAATTTGATTTCTCGGGAAACAATTATCTTTGGTGAGCGCAACAAAGCTGCGAATACTGAATTTTGCTTTTAGTGCATTTTCAAACAGTCTTTGTTCACCTATTACTGGGCTAAACAGGTGTTTTAAACAGGTCGTGTTCGCCTACTGTTCTAAATGTAAAGTTTTGAAGCCATTATTTCAGTGTTGCATATACAAACTGTCACTTGTAACTCTTTAGTCGGTCAACTTGTATTTTCCCAATGACTGGGCGGGTACAATGTATACAATATACAAGTAAATAACACTCCCTGGAAACATTACATGTATTAGTTATGATCACCATTATAATGGGGCAACTTAACGATTACGCATTTCGACGTTCAAGCCTTCATCATCAGATCCTGATGACTAAGGTTGAGGTTCAAATGTATATACAAATAGTACGAAGGTAATTCCAAAAGTAAGGTCCGATTCGCCGTAAATATTTGAAAGCGGCGCCAAGGGCAAAACACGCATGCCCGCCGACTCCTGGCATGCCTTGCGCGGCAAAAGCCGCCTGTAACGTTGTTACTGTTGCTGTGTGCTGTTGATAGTGTCAGTTCACAATGTTAAGACTATTAATCAGCCCGCTGATTGTGAAGTAAGGGCAGTGATACGGTTTCTGTCTGCAAGAAACTTCGACGTGCAATCCAGAATAAGTGACGTGGTCTTTTGTCGTCTGGAGTGTTGTTGTTGTTGCATGGCAATGCCAGACCCCATACTGCGAATGACACGCAAACTCTAATCAAGAAATTTGGATGGGAACAGATGGACCACCCGCCGTACAGGCCGGACTTGGCGCCAAGTGATTTTCACCCGTTCCGCTACCTAAATGAGTTTCTTGGCGGCAAGCGCTTCGACACAGATGAAGTGAAAGAAGCTGTTAAAGACTGGTAGCTTCGCAGGCGGCCGAGTTCTACGACTTAGGCATTCAAAAGCTTGTGGAACGATGTGACAAATGTGTAAATAAGTATGGAAATTATGTAGAAAAATAGAGAAAGACGTAAGGAAAGTCAATAAAACAATTGTTTTGAAAACAATTTTTATTTTAGATGGTTTTTTTTACCGGACCTTAGTTTTGGAATAGCCCTCGTATGTAATTGCACGTGGTGTAATGCTTTTAGTGGGTGTTTATATTACTGTACGATTCGCAGTTTGAATCTAGTTATATATGGTTTATTAGTTTTATAAGTGTTAATGAAATAATTATTGTTCATTCTTTTAGAGACTTTATGACATCGTGGTCATGTAGCCCCATGTACTTGGGTGTAGAATTTGTCTGATAACCTGTGTCACTATATAAAATCTGTACTACTGTGTGTATTTGTAAGTGAGGTAGTATTTGGATGGGAAGCAGCCGTGGCCTTAAAATAGGTACCATCCCATGCCTGGAGTAGAAGTTAGAAACCACGGAAATCCACTTCCAGGATGGATGAGGTAGGAATCGAACCCGCCTCTTCTCAGTTTTGCTTCACAAGGCTGAGTGTACCCAGTTCAAGCACACCAGAATTAAATTTCTTGACCGAGACGGGAATCGAACCCGAGCCTCCACGGTGAAAGCAAAGAATATACTACGGTATATGAAATACGTATGAGTATTATGCACGTGCTTACAGCTGAAACGGCACAATAAGACAAAAGTATTGAACATGCACTTGAATTCTTGGATGTACAGGTGTTACGATGTGTCGTAACTGATGTGCTTTGGAGCGCGATGGTCTGAATAATGCCGGTATGTTTGCTCGCGGCATCTGTTATCAGATATTGTAACTTATTAATTTTATCATCATCATGTATATTATTTCAGTAGTATAGATCCCTCCTGCGGCACTCACAAGTGACCGATCGTGAAAATGAGCATTCAAATGAAAGAGAATAGACATTAGCAGTGGCGAATTGCACTCTAATTCCATAAATATCAATAATTTCCTTAAAAAATGACTTTAAAAATGTACGAAGTGTGCGATTTGCAGATACTGTTGATGTATGAAAATTCGCTCCATAATTTCTGTCCACTTCACATTTTGGTCGCTGTGACGCCCGTTTCATGTCATTTTAACATGAGGTATTTTCTTTATCATTTTGCATGGATTTCAGAAACAGTAAATCAAAGGAATGAGTTGGCCTATTCAAATCGCATAATTTCATAAATATCGAATAACCGGTGAGTGTCACAGCACACTCAGCACACAAATGACATTATCAGTGACAAATTGCATTCTAATTTCTTAAATATCAATTTTTGTAAGAAGTGTTCGGTTTGCAAAACCTATTGGGGAAACTTTGGTTAATGAACATGCGAGATTTCTCCCACGGGTCCACTAGTATATATTATTTCAGTAGTATAGATCCATCCTGCGTCACTCACAAGCGACCGAACGTGACAAAAGAGCATTCAAATGAAAGATAATTGTTGTTTTAAGGGCCGATAACCTAGATGAAAGAGAATAGACATTGGCAGTGATGAATTGCACTCTAATTTCATAAATATCTATAATTTCTTTAAAAAATTACTTTTTAGAAAATTTACGGTGTGCGATTTGCAGATACTGCTGCTGTAGGAAAATACGCTCCATAATTGCTGTCCACTTCACATTTTGGCAGCTGTGATGCCTGTTTCATGTCATTTTAACATTCTGAGGTCCTTCCTTTATCATTTTGCATGGATTTCAGAAACAGTAAATCAAAGGAATGAGTACCGGTACTCAAATCGTATAATTTCATAAATATCGAATAACCGCTGAGTGTAACAGTTAAGCTGTCAATCAATGGATTCAGCACACACATCACATTAGCAGTGACGAAATGCATTCTAATTTCATAATATCGAGTTTTGTAAGAAGTGTGCAATTTGCAAATACTGATGATCTAACATGCTGCACGTATGAGTTGTCGTCTAAAACATTAAAACATATCAACCTTTCTCCTTAAGTCTGTCATTATAAACCTTTTGGGGAAAGTGTGGTTTATGAGCATGCGAGATTTCTCGCACGGGTCCGCTAGTCTAACTTATTGTGCCAAGCAGGTTGTTCATGTTGAACAGCAAACCGTTAGTGCACGTCGGTCACTGCTACATTCAGAAGGCTTCATAATAATTACAAATATTATACTCGGTACAGTCACTGTCATCTCATCACGCTCATTGTTGCCCAGCAAGTTTTGTTTAAGAATTGCATCATTATTGTAGGGAAGAGATGTCTACATATTATCAAGGACACCATTTACAAAAGAATACATGGTGTCGACTCAAATATTTAATACCTAAAGAAGTGTGCAAATTATCCGACTCAAATAAAAAAAACAGTCACAATTTTTTATTCAAAATGATTTTATTATGTTTTGATCACCCTATTCACTAATGCTTTCTCCCCTGTGGACTTACAACTTTTCCTATAAGGAATTGCATCTGTATATCTGCTGGTCCATTTCTTCTTTGTTCATTGACTTTGGAAAGTACCCTATAAATCAGATGGTTTCAATCCATTGTCCACGAATCTTTGAATAGTTCAAGAGGGGACAATCTCTCTGGTCTAAATTCACACGAACACTAAAATAAAGTAAACAAAACGTGTGACATTCTGCATTAACATGGCTCCTCTTTTAGTGGAAACTGTAAATACGAAGTACGTCCAGAAAGTAAGTTCCGTTTGGTAATAACATTAAATTGTGTACAGATACAGAAAAATTATTTATTGCACAAAATTCTACAACCCTTAAACTACTTTTCCACATAACTGCCGAAATGTTGCAGGCATTTGTCGTAGCGTGGCACGAGATTTTGTATACCTTCTTCATAGACATGTGCCGCCTGTGTCTTCAACTAGTTGTACGTTCCGCTGCAGCGCAGTTCCGCATATGCGCGGTAGACGCTCTGTATCAAGGAGAAGAAACGTGTGCCATTTGGAGAGCGCTGTCAGCCACGTACGCGTTGTTGTGCATGTTTACTCGTACAATGTCGGTGTTGATTGAAAATCCCGCCGCTTGTGAAATCAGATCTGTGATTCGTTTTCTGAATGCTAGTAAAATGAAACCAATTGAAATTTATCGGCAAATTTGCGAAGTGTATGGACAAAATGCGATGAGTGATTCAATGGTGAGAAGATGGGTCCGACAGTTCAATGAAGGACGTAGTGAAGTGCACGATGACGAACGAAGTGGGCGTCCATCTTTGGTTACAGAAGAACTGGTTCACGCGATTGATGACAAGATCCGGGAAAACCGCAGGTTTATAATTAGTGCTCTCGCAATGGAATTTCCCCAAATCTCACGATCACTAATTCATGAAATTGTTACCGAAAAACTGAACTTTCGTAAACTTTGCCGACGTTGGGTACCAAAGATTCTTACGGAGCAACACAAAACAAAACGGATGGGTAGTGCACTTCAGTTTTTGACCCGTTACAATGAATGTGGCGAAGAATTTCTGACACAGATAGTCACAGGAGATGAAACTTGGGTTTCTTACGACACCCCTGAAAGTAAGCGGCAATCAATGGAATGGAGGCACACTTCATCCCCAGCAAAGGTTAAGCCGAAACAAATCTTGACACCTCGGAAAATGATATGCACAGTGTTCTGGGACTGGAAAGGCATCTTACTCATTGATTTCTTACCGCGTGGTCAAACAATCAACGCAGATGCTTACTGCGAGACACTTACGAAATTGCGCCGCGCAATACAGAATAAGCACCGAGGGTTGCTGTCAAAAGGTGTTGTTTTTCTTCACGACAACGCACGACCACACACTGCAAATGTGACGAAAAACCTCCTACAGGGATTTGGCTGGGACGTGTTTGACCACCCTCCATTCAGCCCTGACCTCGCTCCTAGCGACTTTCATCTGTTCACACATCTCAGTCTTTCCTTGGCGGTCAACACTTCAACAATGACGACGAACTGAAAGAAGATGTTTCCAACTGGTTGAAGACACAGGCGGCAAATTTCTATGAAGAAGGTATCCAAAAACTTGTGCCACGCTATGACAAATGCCTGCAAAAGTTTGGCAGTTATGTGGAAAAGTAGTTTAAGAGGTGTAGAATGTTGTGCAATAAATAATGTTTCTGTATCTGTACACAATTTAATTTTATTACCAAACGGAACTTACTTTCTGGACGTGCCTTGTATTTAGTTTACTGTCATATTCTTTTAAATAATGTTATTAAGACTGTTGATTAAACATTTGAAAACATGGCAGCGCATTGGAAAACATCTCTACAGTATTAAGTCACAAAACTTACAAAGTATGTGTTGGAAAACTGGAATCGAGTTTAACAGTTTGCACAGCTCTGTACATAGCTACACATATAACCGTAAATTTCACAATAATGTACAAACTACCTTAATAGCTGGTTATTATACGCATTAATAACTACCAATGTAATGCGACCGTAACTTGAGAATCCTCTTTGAAAAACATTTGGACGGCTCCTCTACATTCTGATTTAGTTAGTAGTCCCAATAAACACGGCAAGCTAAGTTGGCTGTGATTGACGCAGATCGAGGGTGCGCAAACGCGGTTCAGCCGGTGGTAGGCGCCCCGCTGACTCATATCATTAGTTCACACGTGTTTTGTCATTCATATGGACGTGTATCTGCAAAGCTTAGACGTTAGTGTTGCACGTTTAGTGAGTATTGTGGTTACTGTGATTGTTGGTCATGCCTAGACACCAATTCACATTGCGCGAACGTGTGTATATCCATAATTCGTATATGAAAAGCAGAAAATCTTGTTCTGAAACGAAACGAAAATTTCGAATCAAGTTTCCAGGAAGACCTGTGCCTAATGCCAGTACAATTAGGAGGCTCGCTAAACGATTCAAGGAAACAGGCTCCGTAAATAATAAAAGAGTTGACAAACATTCTTTCATCAGAAGATGTCAGGTGTGTGTTACAATAGAGGGAGGATATTTTCAGCATCGGCTATGAGCACTGTAATTACACATTATTTAACATGTTCGGTAAAATTGTGAAAGTACACGCCTACCACCGGCTGAACCGGGTATGTGCACCCACGATCTGCGCCAGTCACAGCCAGCTTAGCTTGCCGTGTTTATCCTGGCGCTCATAGATAATGACCCTGTAGTTATTTAACTAGCGCAACTAGTCAAGATTTGTTAGTTATATGTGATTTTTATCATCTCAAATGATCTTGTCGACTTCGTCGTTATGCTTTGGGTCTAACGTTATGCGAGACGGAGACGGGTGCGTTACGGAGACTGAGACTGTGACGTCATGCAGCCGCGCGGGAAGCCTAAGTTAATGGGTAAAGGACGGCGAGTGCGTGACGTCATGCAGCCGCGCGGGAAGCCTAAGTTAATGGTTAATGGAGTCTGTTGAAAGAGTCCTGGGGCGTCGAGCGACCTGGGGCTTCAAGCGAAGCGAAAGGAATACAGGGTAACTCCTAAAGAGGTGTACAAGATGCCAGATAAGAATACAGGTGACTCCTAAAGAGATATACAAGACGCCAGATAAGAATACAAGGCGACTCTTAAAGAGGTGTACAAGATGGCAGAGAAGAATACCGGGTGTCTCCTAAAGAGGTGCACAAGATGTCAGACAAGAATACAGGGTGACCCCTAACGAGGTATACAAGATGCCACACAAGAATACCGGGTGACTTCTAAAGAGATATACAAGATGCCAGATAAGAATACAGGGTGCCTCCTAAAGAAATGTGCAGGAAGTCAGAGCAAAATACAGAGTGACACTGAACGAGGTGTACAGTATGTTAGATTCAATTTAAATACAGGGTGACCCTTAAAGAGGTTTGCAAGATATCAGATTCAAATAATGGGTGACCCTTAAAGAGTTGTGTCAGACTCAAATACAGGGTGACCCTTAAAGAGGTGGGCAAGATGTCAGATTGAAACCTTTAACGCTTATTGGATGGAACTAATTGATGAAATATTTTGTTCTAAGTTCGTAATGGAGTCTGTTGAAAGAGTCCTGGGGCTTCGAGCGAGGCGAGAAGCCCTCCTGCCTTTCTAACATGTGTAGCATTTGTAGCATGCGTCATTTGAAATGATATAACGTCTAATATTTCAGACTGACTGTAATTTTTTTTAGTTAAGATATTTTTAGCGGTAATTGACCTGCTGCAACTAAATTAATGTACGGTACATATTGTAAACACCATCACCCATACTTGTAGATGAATTTAATAGCCTAAATGTAAAGGATCTGATGATAACTTGACAATCTCATGTAAATGTTTTTCAGAATTAGGGAATAACCCATCACAATTGGGTACAATCGCGTTGATCGGCTGAAAAACATTAAAATTCAATTCTGATTTTCCTGGTGGGAGTGTGAAAAAAACGGGAAAAACCACACTCAGACTGGCCACTGCCAGTGCCGCGATTCAAACCTTCGATCTCCGGACTTTCAAATACCACTTGTAATCACGACTAACGACTACTCTGTGGGGTAGTAAATGAATGTTAATTGAATTGAATTTGAATGTGCAGTATTAGTCCAAAAGCTGCCAGTGAGGCTAATGAGCCCCTTTCTGTAGCGTATTTAATGTTCTGTTCTGATATGGTAAAAAAACACTAACCTTAGCTTAACAACTATTTAATATTTATTTAGCGTATGACTTTTAGTGCTGGGAGTGTCGGAGGACATGCTCAGCTCGCCAGAGGCTGTAGCTGCTTCAATACGGAGTCCCATGGGGTGAGCTACAAGTTCCGTTCAATTTCAAGTAGTTCCAACTTTCGCAACCAGATGTCACTGACACCTAGTGGTGAACGTTGGAACTTCGATAGAGCGTTTCAAAGAAATCTAACCTATAATTTAGCTTCACACGAATGTAATTAGTGGAAGGTTCTTTTATAAACATAACATAAATCTATGACATGGGACCACCGGCTTAACTTCCCCTCCAAAGGAAGGCATACTGAAGGATATTAACGCTCTTAAAAAATCCGATGACTTCGGCCGGGTTTGAACGCGCGATTTTGGGCACAGAAGCTCAGCATGCTACCGACTACGCCGCCGAAGCCGCTAACAAAACTAATAAAACACGTAATAAGAATGACACATAACTAAATATGTCAATTAACAAACAGAAAAGGTATGAATCTTATACCGTAACATGTCGTATACAAAAGGAACAATAAAATAATATTTATCCCACTTACCAAATACTAGACTCCTGAAACAACTTTTTGACTTCTTTTGGAACAGTAAAACAAAAATCACATGGTGTAAAGAAATACAAATGGATTTAGACGAATTGAAAATAACTCAACATCAAATTGAACATAGAGAGGAGAAACGGCTTCTGAATAACAAATACACTCGATTGACAATCAAAATTTCACAGCGTAAGAAATATGTTATACCAGCAGAAGAACGAGCTGCAAGATCTTCCAGAATGGAGAAGTATTGGGAAAGGAAAAAATTATCAAGAATTAAGAACTGAACTTATTATTTGAAATATTGGAAGACTTTGTATATAAGGTTTGATTTTTGGTGCTCCAATGTGGGCGTAAACAGTGTAAATAAATAAATAAATAAATAAATAAATAAATAAATACGAACTTTAATAATAATAATAATGAATTGCGTGATCGATTCTTCAGTCTTTTGACTGGTTTGATGCAGCCCTACATGCCTCCCTGTCCTGAGCTAATCATTTCATCTCTACATAGCTACCACACCTTACATCTGCTAACCTTTATCTACCCCTACAGTTCTTGTCCTCGACACCTCCTTCCATAACTAAGTTTGCTATTCATGGGTGTCTTACTATGTGTCATACCAACCTATCTCTTCTCTTCATTAGCAGCCACCAGATACATCTCTTCTCTCCCACCCATCTGATCATCATTCTCCTCTAAAACCACATTTTAAACGCTTCAATTCTCCTCTTTTCTGATGCTCTAAAAGTCCAAGTTTCACTTCCATAGAGCACCAAGCTCCATACAATGGATTTCAAAATGACTTCCTAATACCATACCTAAATCTATATTCGATGTGAACAGATACCTTTCCTGTAGAAATGCTTTCCTTGCCTGAGCCGACCTACTTTTTATATCTTCTTCGTTTCGTCCATTTCCTAATTAACAGAAGACTTCTACTTCCTTTAGCTTTTCACCTGCCAATTTGACGTCCATACAGGTTTCTGATTCTTTCCGGCTGCATCCCATGACTTTTGTTTTACTGTACATTAAAATTGATTTCCATCAAGAATTCTTTCATCAAACAGAGTCCATACCATTTAACCTTCTAAGTGCTGAGTTGCCAATTTAGCTATTTGCTACCCGAGTGCCGAGTTTTGTAATTTGCATCTTAGAAAATTGTGGTCGTAATTTTTAACTTACCAGGGGAGTTTTAATTGTCTATAGGTCTATAAATGTCTGTATTATTCTTAATGTAAATTCAAAATCCTACGTTTATTATTAATAATTTTGAGACCAATGACTTTTTTTTTACCCAGGCTTGCATTAATTCCACCCCAGATAGAGGCTCAAAATAAAATTATTTCCTAAAATCAGTGGGCAAGAAAAAGTCTTGTTGCTCCTTGCTAGTACACAGATTGATATTCTTTGATCCGAAATCACAACACGTCGTGAAGAATTTTCTTGTTATGCCGCCATGCTTGTTTACATCTCAGATGAATTCCAGCTGTAGAGGACAAAATGCTCTGTCAGTTATTTCCGAAAGCAAGAATCCATACTCAAGCAGTACTACATAATGCCCTATAGATGGCAGACATGCCAGAGATCGACTCGGCACATGAAACAAATGGGAAATATTTACTTTAAAAAAGGTCTTGTGCACCGTTTATAGACGGGCGAAGCATTCAACGGGTTAAACTGCTTTCAAATCCTCTGGTGAATCTGCTAAGATGACAATGTCATCAGCAAATCTCAGATTTGAAATTATTTCTCCTTGAATATTTACTCGTACTTTAAATTTTTCTTTCCGGTTCTTGAGGGAGAGTGGCTACTTTTTTACGTTTTAATATAGTTTAAGTATTTTATTTTTGTTTTAGTCTGTTATGTTTTTACTGTGATCATATCCATCTTAATTGTTAATATGCCTTATTTACTTTATTATTTTTTATCATCTTATTTTTACTCCTTTCATCCAAATAAGGCATAGTTGTTGGGGCTCACTGTCCGTTTTATATAAACCATTATCATTTTCATATTTGGCAGGGGGCTGTTTTTATTTTCATTGCATTACATTTCATTTCCTTAGGGGCCGATAACCTAGAATAGATGTTAGGCCCCTTAAATCAAGAATTATCAACATTATCTTACAGTTATCTTCTCTCATTTTCGTCATATCGTGTTCAATGCATAGATTGAGAAGTATGGGTGATAAGTTGCAGCCTTGTCTTGCACCTTTCTGAATACCAGCTTCTCTCTCTTGTCCTTTTGCTCGAATGACTGCTCACATTTTGTGTACAAATGGATTAATACGAATTAAAATATTATAATTAAAGAAATAAGCTACCCAATGTGCCATTAAATCTATTGTAAAACAAATTACATCATATTAAGTTAAGGAAAGACTACATTGTTAATATGGGTCATGATGTGCTCTTATATTAACACAAGTGCAAGAGTGACTTGATTTCCCAAATTACTATCAGTTCCATGGAAGTTGTATCATGGAAAGAGAGAGAGGGAGATGTAGTGCTATCATTTAACGCCGAGTAGAATATTACTGTTGCACAATACTGATGAATTACTTTCCCTGTAGTTCGTAGCGTGAAGAGAGTATAACCACGTGTGGTGTAGAACCCTTACAGCAATAGGCTTGTAGTTGACGATGAATTGTTTCAATTTCCGGTCTGCTAGAGATCTCCGGTTGTCTCAAAGGCGCACAAAGCTCTGACTCACGCTTCTTTAATTGGATAAGCACTTGATGTGAACGGACTGGCCTCCAAATTGGAGTTTTCACTCGAGGATTACCGAGCTGGAAACCTACGTGGCTGAGGATCATTCCCCATGCTGTACGATCTTACATAGTTCGTCCAGTTCAGTCCCGTAACTACAGTCAGGATTCTTTTACTAGTCACATTTACTTTGTTGTTGTTGTTGGTTTATTATGTTAAAGCCTAAGGATAACGCCATTATCAGCCTCTTGTGTTTAGGCTGTAAAAATGGCGTATGTTAATAGATGTGCGTAAGCGCAATAAATAATAATAACTCCAGAGACACCACAGAGAAGTTGTCCAACGTCACAGCAGACATCAGAAAGAGGCGACTAAAATGTTTTACGGCCACATCAGTAGACTCCCACAAACCGGACTCACCAACAACATTATTAGATACATACAGCTGTTCAAGACTACTTCACCCTGGATGGTGCAAGTAAAATTTATCTGGAAAAAGCACAGGTCGACCCAGAAGACGTCCTAGAAAAAAGTCTTTCGACACAAGGTATACAAGTGGAAAGTGATGTCAGAGAAAGCAGCACCTACAGCCCCAACACCAAAGTGGACCGAAGAAAGGAAGAGGGCCTTTAGTGCACGAATGAAAGAGTACTGGAAAAACAGGAAGAACAAGTAATCATGATTGCTTCGCGTGGTCTGGTAGGCCTGTAACGTGTAAAATAAATAAATAAATAAATAAATAAATAAATAATAATGATGAAAATAATAATAATAAATATTTACTATCATTATTTTTATTATTATTATTATTATTATCTATATATTTAAAACGCTTAGCTGATCATTGTTACCGCGAGATTGAGAGAACGGCAGTACAGATTCACTTCGTCGAGCAATCTGAGGAAGGCTCTTGGCCTGTAGGTTTGCAGAGTATCTTTAAAATACACAAATATGTTACAGAATAGTTTTTAATTAATAAACAAAAATTCGGAATTATTGCCACGCACGCATGTGCATAATCGCCTTGCCTCATGACAGTCATGGCGGTTAGAAGTCCACCGCGTTTTAATTAGGTAGATTTCATTAGAAAGCTAACTATTGCCATGGGTACCATGTTTCGACTTCCGGAAAATTTCGACATATCTTCGCGTTTCACATCCCCCAGACCCCAAAACCACCGTCAGTTCAAAAGTTTATATATAATTTATGTATATATATATATATATATATCAGTTTCTTGTGGACACGATAACTGCCGTAATTTCGCACCAATCACCTTGAATCTTTTACATAACATGTATCCCTATAAAATCTCGGTCGAGTTCGTTAATGGGCAAAATCGGTCGAAGGGGGTGAAAATGGGGGGCTTTTTTCGAAAAAGTGAAATTTCGCTATAACTCTCTTAATACGTGAAATATCGAATCCATTCAAAGTTCATAATATGTGTCGGATAAGTGCCAAAAATGTATGTCAAATAAGTTTTTTGATAGCACCAACCATTGACCAATGGGGTGGAAAAAAGTGGGTTTTTTGGGAAACATTAATCATATCTCTCTTAATAGGCACAATATCAAAACCGTACAAAATGGATAATATTCCTCCAATAATTACCTAAAACTTTTGTCTGAGAATTTTCGATATGACCCACCATTAAGCCACGGGGTGAGCAAAATGATTTAAATTATAAGAAAATTCCAAGTGCCAAGAGTGGTTGCCATGACAACTTTACTTTTAATTGATAAGGGATGAGTCATCAGCAGTTGCTATGACAACGCCACAGCACGAGATCACATTCTGTTTTCATATGTCTGTGGGAAGCGACTTCGGTATCGGAACTGGTAGCATGCTGAACTTCTATGCCCAAGGTCGCGGGTTCAAACCGGGCTGAAGTCGTCGGATTTACTAAGAGCGCCAAAAAACCCTGAGTATGCTTTCCTTCGGAGGGGAAGTTCCAACGTTCGTTGCGAGTTGATGGTTCCGGTGGCATCTAGTAGCCAAGTTCACAGATAGGTGTCGTTGATGGTAGTATTTTAAATTATGTAGCCTATTTTAGGTAGATTTCATCAGAAAGCTAACTATTGCAATGGGTGCCATGTTTCGACTTCCGGAAAATTTCGACATATCTTCGCGTTTCACATCCCCCAGACCCCAAACCACCGTCAGTTCAAAAGCTTATATATATGTGTGTGTATATATATGCATATATATCAGTTTCTTGTGGACATGATAACTGCCGTAATTTTGCACCAATCACTTTAATGTTTTACATAATATGTAACCCCTTAAAAAATCGGTCGAGTTCGTTAATGGGGAAAATCGGTTAAAGGGGGTGAAAATGGGGGGGGGGTCGAAAAAGTGAAATGTCGCTATAACTCTCTTAATACGTGAAATATCGAATCAATTCAAAGTTCATAATATTTGTCGGATAAAGGCAAAAAATTATGTCAAATAGGTTTTTTGATAGCACCAACCATTGACCAAAGGGGTGGAAAAAAGTGTTGTTTTTTTCGGGAAACATTAATCATATCTCTCTTAATAGGCACAATATCAAACCCGTACAAAATGGAAAATATTCCCCTTATAATTACCTAAAACTTTGTCTGAAAGAATTTTTGATCTGACCTACCATTACGCCAAGGGATGAGAAAAATGATTTCGGAATTAAAGAACATGCCAAGTGCCATCAGAGGTTACCGTGACAACGCTTCTAAATTGATGAGGGATGAGCTATCAGAGGTTGCCAAGACAACGCCATTGCACGAGATCACATTCATTTTTCCATCTGACTGTGGGAAGCGGCCAACTTTTAGCATGCTGAACTTATATGCCCAAGGTCGCTGGTTCAAAGCCGGCCAAAGTCGTCGGATTTTCTAAGAGCGCTAAAAATCCCTCAGCATGCTTTCCTTTGGAGGAGAAGTTCCAACGTTCGTTGCAAGTTGCTGGTTGCGGTGGCATCTAGTAGCCAAGTTCACAGCTAGGTGTCGTTCACGTTAGTTTATGGTACAAAATTAGGAACTACTACTTAAAATTGACCGTCTGCAGACCTTACCTGAATTACAGACTAATACAGTCATCACAATTAACACCGTTTATCAGATTCTACACACCCGGGGTTACATGACCACGTTGTCGCAGCCCCTAAACTGAGGAACCAACAAAAATCTCTGCGGGAGATAAAATTTTGCGAGAAGAAGTAACAGACTGTCAGATAGTTACACATCAGTTCCAAACCTTGCATAAGGACAGTGTGATCACAAGTATAAAAATGAACCCCGAATGACAAGAAGGTTACCATCCCCATAAGACAATAAAATGGTAAAAACATGCATACAAAAACGAAAAATAAGTTGATTTTAGGTAGATTTCATTAGAAAGCTAACTATTGAAATGGGTCCCATGTTTCGACTTCCGGAAAATTTCGACATATCTTCGCGTTTCACATCCCCCAGACCCCAAAACCACCGTCAGTTCAAAAGTTTATATATAATTTATGTATATATGTATCTATCTATCTATATATATATCAGTTTCTTGTGGACACGATAACTGCCGTAATTTTGCACCAATCACTTTGAATTTTTTACATAATATGTATCCCTATAAAATCTCGGTCGAGTTCGTTAATGGGCAACATCGGTCAAAGGGGGTGAAAATGGGGGGCTTTTTTCGAAAAAGTGAAATATCGCTATAACTCTCTTAATACATGAAATATCGAATCCCTTCAAAGTTCATAATATGTGTCGGATAAGTGCCAAAATTTTATGTCAAATAAGTTTTTTGATAGCACCAACCATTGACCAAAGGGGTGGGAAAAAGTGGGTTTTTCGGGAAACATTAATCATATCTCTGTTAATAGGCACAATATCAAAACCGCACAAAATGGACAATATTCCTCCATTAATTACCTAAAACTTTTGTCTGAAAGAATTTTTGATATGACCCACCATTACGCCACGGGGTGAACAAAATGATTTAAATTATAAGAAAATGCCAAGTGCCAAGAGATGTTGCCATGACAACTTTACTTTTAATTGATAAGGGATGAGCCATCACCAGTTGCTATGACAACGCCACTGCACGAGATCACATTCAGTTTTCATATGTCTGTGGGAAGCGACTTCGGTATCGGAACTGGTAGCATGCTGAACTTCTATGGCCAAGGTCGCGGGTTCAAACCCGGCTGAAGTCGTCGGATTCACTAAGAGCGCTAAAAAACCTGAGTTTGCTTTCCTTCGGAGGGGAAGTTCCAACGTTCGTTGCGAGTTGCTGATTGAGGTGGCATCTAGTAGCCAAGTTCACAGCTAGGTGTCGTTGACGATAGTATTTTAGGTAGATTTCATTAGAAAGCTAACTATTGCAATGGGTACCATGTTTCGATTTCCGGAAAATTTCGACATATCTTCGCGTTTCACATCCCCCAGACCCCAAAACCACCGTCAGTTCAAAAGTTTATATATAATTTATGTAATATATGTATAAATGTATATCAGTTTCTTGTGGACACGATAACTGCCGTAATTTTGCACCAATCACTTTGAATTTTTTACCGAATATGTATACCCATAAAATCTCGGAAGAGTTCGTTACTGGGCTAAATCGGTCGAAGGGGATGAAAATGGGGGACTTTTTTTTTTTCGAAAAAATGAAATATTGCTATAACTCTCTTAATATGTGAAATATCGAATCCGTTCAAAGTTCATACTATGTGTCGGATAAAGCTCAGAAATTTATGTTTGAAACGTTTTTTGATAGCACCAACCATTGACCAAAGGGGTGGGAAAAGGTGTTTTTTTCGGGAAACATTAATCATATCTCTGTTAATATTCACAATATCAAAACCGTACAAAATGGACAATATTCCCCTAATAATTACCTAAAACGTTTGTCTGAAAGAATTTTTGATATGAGCCACCATTGCGCCAAGGGATCAGAAAAATGATTTCGGAATTATAAGAAAATGCCAAGAGCTATCAGTGGTTGACATGGCAACACTACTAAATTGATGAGGGATGAGCCATCAGACGTTGCCATGACAACGCACTTGCGCGAGATCAGATTCAGATTTCCATCTGACTAAGTGTGAAGCGGCTTCGGTGACGTAACTGGTAGCATGCTGAACTTCTATGCCCAAGGTCGCGGGTTCAAAGCCGGCCAAAGTCGTCGGATTTTCTAAGAGCCCTAAAAATCCCTCAGTAAGCTTTACTTTGGAGGGGAAGTTCCAACGTTCGTTGCGAGTTGCTGATTGAGGTGGCATCTAGTAGCCAAGTTCACAGCTAGGTGGCGTTGACGTTAGTATCTGATAGCAACATTAGGAACTACTGCTTGAAATTTAGCGTCTGCATTCCTTACCTGAATTACAGACTAATACAGCCATCACAATTCACACCGTTTATCAGACAGATTCTACACTCACCCAAAGTACACGGGGTTATATGACCGCGTTGTCGCAGCCCCTAAACTGAGGAACCAACCAACATCTCTGCGGGAGATATAATTTTGCGTGAAGAAGTTACAGACCGTTACATAGTTACACATCAGTGTCGAAACCTTGCATAAGGACAGTGTGACCACAAGTATAACAAGTAGTTCCGTGAAGAACTGTACAGCCTATTTTCATATATCCTGCTCATGTTAATTGCCTCTATCAACATACAAAATTTCAGTTTAATTGCTGTAACAGATTCGTAGATATTGAGAACCGTCTAAATATTTCAGATGGTCGCCAGGTTGGATTTTTATTTTTGTACTATTATATTAAGATTATTGTGTACGTGTGGTATTCAAACTTCAATCGCATGATTAGAACACAAGAAGTAAAAACGAGATTTTAAAATTACGCACAGCAGCCATCTTGTGATTATGCAAACAATTGAAATAAATTAGATGCCAGTGGATCAACATTTGTGTAAGCATTTAACGTGCAACGTTTCACGGCACTCGGATAGTTAATTCGCGAGAAACGTCCATTTAAATATTTATACTTCGCGTCGCCGCCATGTTGGATTCGTGCTCACCAGGTTACTGAAAGTCCTATAGGTGAACATATGTTCATAGTCTCTATGAACATAAAAATTTCAGTTTGGTTGCTGTAAAAGATTCATAGATATTGAGAACCGTCTAAATATTTCGGAAGCTTGCCATTTAGGATTGTTATATGTATAGGCCATAGAGTTATGTACCATTCTAGGACACTTATTGCCTAGGTTCATTATTCAAACTTTCACTTCGATCGCATGATTACGACACAAGAAATAAAAACTTAATTTTAAAATTTCGCACAGCCGCCATCTTGAGGTTATGAAAACAATTGAATTAAATTAGATGGCAGTACATTACAATCTGCAAAATCATTTACTGTACCACATTTCACTGCGCTCAGAGAGTTAACTCACGAGAAAAGTCTATTAAAATATTTCAAATTCGCTTGGTCGCCATGTTCGTTTTGTACTTTACAGGTTTATGAATTATACATAGGTAAACTTATATCAGTACCCTTTATCACCGTACAAAACTGCATGATGATATCTGTAATAGTTTCGGGGATATAGAATGTCAGTGAAATATTTCGCACAGCCGCCATTTTGAGGTTATGTAAACAATTGAACTAAATTAGACTCCAGTGCATTGCAATGTGTATAAATATTTTCTGTACCAAGTTTCATTACGTTTGGATAGTTCAATCGCGAGAAAAGTCTATTTAAAAGTCTCCACTTCGCTTGGCCGCCATGTTGGTTATGTAGTAACCAGGTTTTTGAAAGTCTCATAGGTGAACTTCTAGTAGTACCCTTTATCACCGTACACAATTTCAGGGCGATATCCGTTATAGTTTCGGAGATACTGAATGCTAGTGAAATAATTCGCACAGCCGTCATGTTGGATTGGTGAGACGTAACAAAATTCGATGGGCACGGTCGAGGTCGCCGGGAATAGTGCTATGAACTTACCGAGTTTCACTGAAATCACTCCAGCCGTTTATATTTTATTAGTGGGGGACACACACACACCTCACACACACACACACACACACACACACACACACGGACAAAAGGTGATCTCATAAGCCTATTTTTTCAAAATTGAAAATAGGCTAAAAATGGACTCCAAATGACAAGAAGGTTACCGTCCCCATAAGACAATAACATGTTTAAAATATGTTTAAAATGAAGAAAAACAAAGTTAATTAATCTCCAATTATAAAATACTTTCACGCGATAAATGAGGTCTGATCCTTCTACGAAAACCTGCATATTCTGCCTATTTTCGCCTATCTCCAAGTTTGTCCGGTGAAATCTACCTCCGCCTTCCGGCGTGCCGAGAGGACTTTTTTTAACCTCTAAATGTAAAATACTTTCTTGCAATCAATGAGGTCTGATCCTCCTACGAAAACCTGCATGTTTTGCCTATTATAGCCAATCCCCTAGTTTGCCCGGTGAAATCTACCTCCGCCTTCCGGCGTGCCGAGAGGATTTTTTTTGATAGGGTAGTTATTTATAAGAATTATAAAGGAAGGGAACATTGTTTATGATGTTTGCACGATATATACTGGAATAGAATTATAAAAGACGGGAAATGTTGAAAAACATAAACTGACAGTTGAGTGTGTATGTTGTTTAACTAACTTAATATTGCGTTACCTTGCCAGTAATTTGATAGATCAGCTAGTAGAGTCCAAGACTCTTAATATATGCATCGCGCAATGGAAGGAGTTCGAATCCCACCTCCTACATGTTTTTTTTTCATCTCCGTATTCTTCTTTCTTGCTATTGCTATTAGATTTTCAAAACATATTTTACTCTTAGCATTCCCGTAAACTAAGGAATTCTGCGCGATTTCCGTTTCCATATATATTTAAAACACTAAGGTAACAAAAATATACACCAGCGTTAACAGATTAAATAATCAATTTAATAATTAATTTCCTACAGAATTCTTGAATTCCATGGAATTAAGTGAGTTGCCTCCACATATTCTTACTCTAAATGTTCAAGCCATAGTTATGCTCCTTAGAAATCTGAACATTTCCCAAGGGCTCCTAAATGGTGCCAGATTTTATTGTAAGAAGTATGCATGAAAATGGCTTGGATTTGGAAATAATAAGTGCAGATGATATTGGGTAGAGAGTTATAATCCTTTGACTTGATTTAACACCATCCGATAAAACATTTCCATTTTCTTTTAAGAGACACCAATTTCCAATCTCTTGGCATACATTATCACAATCAATCAAGCTCAAGAGGATCCTCTGGTACGTGTCGGTTACTATTTGCCTCATCCAAGTTTTCAGTCATGGCCAGTTGCATGTTGCAAAGTCGATCTTTCTCTGTAATCATACGAAGAATGCATATAAGAAAATCCTTCAGTAAATATTTTCCTAATGACCGTCATGTTTAGACGGGGTTCAACTAGTTATTATTATTATCTGCATTTAACGTCCATTTTAAATACTATGGTTTTATACAGTTATACAGTTTAGATGGAGTTTTACCATCGAACTGAACCTAGAATGAACCTGCAACCATCCGTTTTGAAAGATTTTGGCCAATTTTGCAATTCATTTCAGCAAGTTTTTGACTGTTTCTTGTATAGAGGAAATATCGCAATTGAAGAGAATTGTAATACAGTAATGCTGCGATTGAAACTACTAATCTGAGAAACTTTCTCTAAAGAAAGTGTTAACCAACGAATATAACGATTTAGTCGCGAAGAAAAGTGCGTCAATTTTTTGGTCTTCAAACCCAAGATTGCAAACTTGATCATGGTTTAGTTCGATGGTAATTAAGGGTGATTTATCGTCAGATTTATCGCCAGAATAAAGGGATATTATTACAGCATATTATTATTGTTATTATTAATATTATTATTTGTGCATTATTAACATTATTATGTTATTGTTGTTGTTTTTGTGGTTGTTTCTTCATACCCTACCGAATATTACTGTATGTGAATGTTAATGCCACGCAAACCCCTCTCTCGTGTATATCGTGTGGTAATATTTCTAACATTCATGTGTATTGATCTCTCACCAGCAGATGTTCTCCTGATATCGGGACGAAAGTTGCGGTGTATTCACGCAGCTATGTTTGTACATGACAGCCGTTACAACTTTCGAGGGAAGGAAACTTGCCAACACTTTATGACAGCCGAGAATACACTTCTATGCTGCATATTATACTGCTATTTAGTGCTGGTGGGCGTGGCAAACATTCTGTTGTTGAGGGGGAGAGAATATAATCCAAACATGGATAAAGGTTATCAAGTGGGGGGAGGGGATACAGTAGATGCACATGTTCCTTTCTCAGTATGAGCGTTGTAGGCGGAGTGACGACCCTAATTACAACAGCCCTCTGTTAATCCTCTGTTAGTTCTTATAACTTCAGTCCCCAATCTGTGGCAATAAATGTATACGTAAAGCAGTTAAAGAAATTCACTCTGGTGCCATAATCTTACTAATATAACGATAATAATAAGAAAGTGGATGTCCCTACAGTAGTTATTTTCGACGCAATTGAAAGGGTAGATACAGTGACGTAGCCATGGAAGGTTCCAGGAAGTACAGATCCGCCCCACCTCCTCGATATTTTAAGACTTGGTTGGTTCCTTAGTTTAGGGGCTGCGACAACGCGGCCATGTAGCCCCGCGTACTTTGGGTGAGTGTAGAATCTGTCTGATAAGTGATAACCGGTGTTAATTTTGATGGCTGTATTAGTGTGTGTTATCTGTTTTAATTCAACTCAGGACTGCAGACAATAATATCAAGTAGTTCCTACTTTTGCTACCAAATGCTACCATCCACGTCACCTAGCTTGCGGACTTGGCTACTAGATGGCATCGCAGTCAGCACCTGGTGGCGAACGTTGGAACTAATATAACGTTATCAATTATATTTTAAGAATAACGACTAATAAAGAAGGTGAATAAATAGTATTAAAATAATATTAAAAATAACATGCTGGCAATAAAAGCGTGCCGCTCAAGGGAGGGCAAGAATTCTAGTTGATGTTATGTTTATGTAAATGATTGATCATCACCGTGATCCGCACCCATTCAGTCTATGGTAAAATAAATCAAACCTGCTTCGTGTTGGCGTAGCGTTGCAAACATCCTAGGTTAACTGGACCACACAATTGGCCCAAAAACATCGTATTTTGTACGGTGGTTAAATTATATTTTAAAGTGTCATCCACCCCTCTATTAAATTTGAATACGTCTTAAGTATCAGAATAAGAAATAATGCCCATAAATGCAGATGAATGGCAAATACTGTATTAAACTACCATTCAGTCATCGAGTTATCATTTCATTAGCAGGTATCACAGTGTTCCCTTCATGTTTGCTTGTTATTTTTTATGAAACTTATAAATGTGAGTTGCTCTCAAGAATTAAATTCAAATATAATTTCTAATTTGTACATCTAAAAGGAATAATTCTTTTATGAAGGTGGCAGTGCATCCATGTAATGCGCACATGATACCCAACGTTACATGCAACATCCATAAAAATTAACCTTCCAATCTGAAAAGAGCCAGGGCATATTTAAGATTGTGCACATTCAGTTGGCAATTAAGTTTTTCAAGTCTACTGCATGAAGTGCAGATTTGGCATTCAATAGTACATTATGCAACGAGCCTATAATGGCAATAATTAAGACACAAGTATGTTTATAAGACGAGCAAAACGAGTTTTATAATATCCATACGAGTGTCTTAATTACCATAATAGGCTAGTGGCATACGACTGTTTATATTCGACGATAATAATAAACATTTTATGTTCGAACATAAATATTCATAAATAACTGTCAAAATTTCACCAGTTTTTATGTACTGAACAGAGCGCATGGAACGCAGAGAATACCTTGTATTCGACCATGGCCTCCTCGAATACCTCACTATGACACTAGCCGCTGAAATTTAAAATAGGAGGCCGTGGAAGTGAGCGCAGGTGCGATGCTATCTTTACCTAATTTGTCACACAACTGTTTATTGGGCTCTGATTGGTGGGAGAAACTGTATTATTATGAAACATTGTACTATAATGAGCCTCATTATAGTACAGTTTTCTTAGATATGAAATGAAAATCCACAGCCTGCTTCCAGTCTCCGACCGGGTCAGGAATGGAATGAATGAAGCCCCTATCTAGCGGCGAGGATATGAACTGTGCCGGCTGCCGAGGCCTGACGCACTCCTCTGGGGCAATGATTAAATGAATGACAGATGAAATGAAATGATAGGGGAGAGTGTTGCTGGAATGGAAATTTTGACAGGGAAAACCGGAGTACCCGGAGAAAAACCTGTCTGCCTCCGTTTTGTCCAGCACAGATCTCACATGGAGTGACCGGGATTTGAACCACGGACCCAGCGGTGAGAGGCCGACGTGCTGCCGCCTAAGCCACGGAGGCTTCAGTTTTCTTAGATATAATATTTACATTTCGCCAAGGTCGAACATTAACAATATTACAACAGAGTGTAGATGGGTCGCTCATTCGTGGCCGGTCGTAAGCGCCTGAGAATTCTTCTTACAGCCCGAGTAGAACACTGAGACCACTGAATATGCACATGTGGTGCCAAGGACACATTACGCACTTTATTTCCATTGCTCACAAACGTATGAACGTTCACTGTGCGTGGTGACACCACTGCGCCAGTCAAGAAGGAGCGACCCACCTATACATATCTAGAAGCACGCCCAACATATACAGTAAATATTAGAAGCACAATTATATGTGGTTTTCAGCGTATAATTAATATTCCTTTTAGTTGTAATAATTACAAATTCTATTTAATTGTATATCTTGAGTGCAACATAGCACTTTTAAAAGTTTTTAGACAATAATGTATATATTTCCGTTAAATAATTTTGTAATGGATCTGATTTCAGCAGTATTGGAATATTTTAAGAGCATCTCAAAAATACATGATTTCAATTACTCGCAATTTTATTTTTTAATAGTAAACTGTGATGTATGCATATTCAATTCTATCAGGAGATCTATAAGATAGTCTGACAGCCAGTTGTTGTTGCTTACAACAACAGCCACCCGGGAATCACGTGTTGGGCACTTTAAGGGTAGAACCTACGGACGTGAAGCAACGTTGACCCCCATGGATTATGCAATGGAACTTTGTTCAAATGGGGAAAATTTTTGTCTCCTCAGTGTGATTGTGGTGCTCCTAATCAAACCATCCAACACATTACAACTGACTGTCCTCTGAGGGCATATGGAGGTGACTGGATCGACTTCCTGTTGGCGACACCTGACGTAGTCCAATGGATAGACTAATTAGACCTGAGACTGTAATAATAGTGTAAATAGTAAAAATAATGTACAGGAGATTTTAAAGTGATTTTCTTTGTAACTTACTCTGAAATCTTGTATTGATTATATTCCCAAACGATAAATAAATTTTTAATAGTTTCTTCCGACAACTTGTTAAGTTTTCTGATGATGACCACACTGTGTTCGAAACTATTCCTAGTACATTAAACAACTAATAATAGGATATGACATGAATAGCACCATCTCTGCCCAAATCCTTATTGTCAGAGTTTAATAGTGATAGCAAAAGATACCTTAAGTCAATAAATAACATCAGTTCCATATCTTAGACTTCTCCACTACGGGCTGTCTTTTTTGAAGATTCTTTTCATGCATTATTAACTTAAAGCAAATTGTAACAGATCTGATTTTAATTTTTTTAGAGTATTTTTAAGCATTTAGATAACGTTTTTGGAAATAATTTTGAACTCTTACTTTTTATAAAATGATATGTAATCTTGCAACTTCATTCATATCGCATCTGCTGAAGAAGGTTATAATACTGTATAACCGAAACCGATACAGTGTAACCAAATATTAAATTTTACTGACTTCAGGTATCTTTTGCTATCACAACTAATAATAGTATATTTATTGACTAATGGTGGTTTTATTCAATACCATTTAGATTTTAAATAAGGCAAATATCCGCAATAATACAAGACAAGTTCCAGGAAGTACCCTGCATAAATTGTGCACCAGAAGCAGATAAATTGAGGAAATGAAAGGATTATTATTTAGATTTTAAATAATGAATTACTTAATAATTATTATTATTTACTTACGTGCTTCAATTAAAGTTATTTTTACGTCTCTTTCAAATACTGTGACTTTTAGAGACGCTGGGGTGCCAGAAGTTTGTCCTGAAGGGGATCTTTAATATGCCAGTATATCTACTGGCACGGCTCTCCCGCATTTGCGCACCCTCAAATGCCAACTGACAGCAGAAAGATTCGATCCTGCAACCTTGGGAACAGCAGGCGAAACCTCTACCGCTGCGCCACGCAGCCAGTCAAAACCTAACGACTGAACGTACGTCTAAAGTTGGTAAATTACCTCAAATACTTCAAAGGCAAATATCCGCAATAATACAAGACAAGTTCTAGGAAGTACCCTGCATAAATTGTGCACCAGAAGCAGATGCAATCAAGGAAATGAAAGCATTATTATTGGCTCAGATGAACCGCAATCTGAAATGTATATTGAATGGGATGCAAATGTCTAGCAGCATCCGTGATAATATTGTGTACTAGTGGACATTGAAAGATCTATTTTCTTTGTTTCCCGTTGCCCCTTCCGGATACTTGACGAAGATTTACGAGGCACTAGTTTGCTCATGTCTCCGTAGCACGTCTTGTTTTGCGAGGAGCGGGTGGTTGTTGGTAATAAAACGTGATGGCAACAGCTGCATCTGGACCTTGCAATCGATCGTAAATGACGGGGAAACAAAGTTGTAAGATGGCTTGATGTATCTTGGAGGTCACTTCAAGGCAGAGTAATACTACTCGGATCTACATTCCACGGTCAGATATTCTTAGCTGTTTCAAGAAAAAAAAATCTATCAGTTACTGTTGTTGTTGTTGTTGTTTGTGTCTTCAGTCTTTTTGACAGGTTTGACACCTGTCCTGAGCTAATCGTTTCATCTCTACTTAGCTATCACACCTTACATCCCAGACAATTTGTTTAAAATATTCTAACCTAGCTCTACCCCTTCAGTTCTTGTCCTTGACCTTTCCTTCCTTAAATTAGTTTGCAATTCTTGGGTGTCTTAGTATTGAACCCTTTACCCTATGTTGGTTAAATGATTCTACTTTTTATTTCTTCAATTAATAAATATTTCAACCAGCAGCATGAATGTAGCCAGACAGTGATGAGGAAATTTCAAACATTTGTTGGAGACAGTAGGGAAATACCTGCGACAGTTTAACAAAAGACTAAGTACTTGAGCTATGAAAAGAAATAGCTTAGCGATGTATCACAGGGACAGGTGTGGCTACCTCAATTTTAGAAGCGACGCGCGGTGAGACATGGTTCTGGTATGTTCATTGTGTTATTCGCGCCTAGAAGAAATATGATGCAGTAACGTGAATGGCTGATGAAGAAAATAGACACTCCCAAGACGCCAAGATCTACTAGGAACCGCCAAATTATTAGAAATGGAGAACCAATAAGAAGAGAATGCCTACTTGCGCGCCAACTCCGGCTGGGGTACGGGGCGGCTAGCATTCACGCGGGAAATCGCCTAGACAAAATCTCTACGATCGATTCTAGGATTAATGGGCATATTCTTGACCTGTGCAATATTACGAGTTCAGTGATATTTATTTCATTCCTGTATCACAATTATTTCAAGAAATTTTTACATAAAATCCCCCTCCATCTAGACCCAAGGGCCAGTTCATTTATAAGTGTGTCGAAGAGCCAAGACATTGACTTTATTTCCGAGTGTCGAGGACACGAGATTATTATTCCGTGTGTCGTGGACACTAGACTTTGATTCTGTTCGTCTAAGGACGCAGACACAAGATATTCATTGTAAAGTGTTAAATTCAGTGATAGATAGTCATTGTACTATAGTTATAGGGAAAGTATCGTCGATAATTCGCCAACGAACAGTGACAGGGAATTTAGTACCTGAACAAGCGAATTTAGTAGACAGACATAAAGTGTATAATAACCTAATTTTTGTATCAGCGCAAGGATGACATCGATGAATGCAGAGGAAGTTTGGAATTCTCAACAGTCCGTCCAGATGGCTGCTATGAGATAAAGAACCATCCAGTTGGGGAATGGCGTCTGATGTTCTTTGACGGGTGACTACAAAAAGAGTTGAGTACGAAATAATATTTTATTATTTATTAAATTAACTTATGGTTTATGGGACATATTTTTTTGTAAATACTTTGCTTGTGTGATTAATGTAGTATATTTAGTTTTGATCTGACACATTTTTGTTTGGAAGCAGCTCGCACAATTGTAGTTAATGGAAAGTTCTTTTCTTTGTGTTGTGTTAACTAACGTATCTATGTGAACGGCCGTGTTCGCCTATGTTACGAAGTGCGGTTAAAATCGTCTCTCGGAGATATGTCGTGTTTCAGAAGTAGGACTGAATTAATATAATTATATAGTAGATTGGAGGGTAATTAAATTTTGTTGAGATTTATTATTGATCAGATTCAGTGTGATTATTGCCTTTAGGAGCAATGTAATTTGTGACGAAGAGTACTCAGCTCTATCGTAGGTTTTAAATATTGTGTTAAATGTTTGCGAGCTCTAATTCAGCAGACCCATGTGAAAGGCGTTATGTCAGTCCCAGATGTGTGTATTGTGAGTATATATTATGGTATTACAAGCGGGAACTTCAGCAGAGACTGATTTCTGTCAGCTTGGTATCAGATTCATATTGTATCCTTGCGAGGACAATTATGGATATGTGATTATTGTCTGACCATATGTGAGTTGGAGATGATGTTAGCTGCTGTTGATTTCTTGAGATAACAGTTCAGCTGGTCGGCTATTTATATACACTGGAAAGGGGACATGACTGGTATTATGGAAATGGTGAGTTGTGGTCACAAGGGCTGGCTGAGTTTCGCAAGCACATCATTAGTGGAGTGCACGTCTGGCTCCCAATTACTTGAAAATAAATATAAATGTGAGAAACTGATCAATGGTAAAATTGTTTAAATAAATGGGAGTTGCCTACGAAACACGATAATCTTCGAAGCGTTTCCTTAACATGCAAATTTGTTAATATAAAGTAATCTTAACCAATCAGGTTGTTTGTTGTTGTTGGTTTATTCTATGTTTATTTTCCATGTCAGTGACCCGTGAGTCATGTGCGGCGCTGTTTTTCCTTGTTGTTGAGCATCTGGCCAAGGTGGCAGCTCATTTGGTTAAGTGTGTCACCACACTAATGAGGGTCTCAGAGAGATGCCTGTAAATAGTAGAGTTGTAGTATGTGTGTCAGAGTTAGATTTAAGGATTTTTTATTAATGTTATGCCCATATCCATAAAAGTTGATTTACGAGATGATTGTTCGTAAGCACCGTGGCTGTTAACCCGTTGTGAACGAATGATCATCCTAGTACTCATTTCTCGTAGATAGTCATCACGCGAACATAAATTCACATGCAAGGTAGTGGAACTAGGATCCACATTTTATTAGAAAAGGGGAGATCCATCTGACTCCTCAAAGTGATAAATATTCATGTCAGGGGGAAAAATTCAGGGAGGATTTTGTTTATTTTTGTTTGTTTTATTCTTTTATGCACAAATTAGTTATTAAATCTTGTTATCATCTTACGTTTTGTCTCCTTTCTTTCTTAGTTATAGTTTTCATCCTATAACCCTTGCCTCAGAAAAGCACGTTGTTTGGCGGACGTAAACACCACACTATGAACTGAACGCGACCCCTTGATCTAAGATTCTTGCATAAAACACTGCTATTCTGAAGGGTTCAGTATGTGTCCTACAAACCTATCTCTTCCCTTCATTAGCAGTCACCAGAAACATATCTCCTCTCCCACTCATGTTAATACCTCTTCATTTATTACGCTATATACCCATCTGATCTTCATCATTGTCCTGTAACACCACATTTCAAATGTTTCTATTCTCCTCTTTTCTGCTGTGCCAACAGTCCAAGTTTCACTTCCATAGAGTCCAATGCTTCAGACAAAGGCTTTAAAAATTACTTATTAATACCTAAATTTATATTCGATGTCAACAGATTCTTCTTAAATGACCACGATGTCGAAATGCCCCTAAATGAATTAACAACAACAACAACAACAAAATCTAATGCGTTACTCCACATGTTTTGTGACTCCTGGCGTTATTGATGACTAATGTATGGTTCGTTGACCAATAACTTCACTAGAGTGTGACTAAACAAACGCAGTATCTTCTGCTGACCCAGTTCAGCCAGAAAGACTGTTTGTTCTAGTTATTTGAGTCAATTAAACAAGGTTAGGGACAAATCCCTCCTCGGCGGGAGGCAGACCAAGACAAGCGATGTGTCCAAGGGATTTGTCTGGCGCCTAGCAACCTCGATGTAATCTCCACTCCTTGTGGTTACGCCAAGCTACAGAGCACTAATTTATTTTGAGCTCAGAGGGTTCTTGGGAAGTACTTCAGTGTAACAGTGTAACCCAACATTCTATCCCGTGGCTGATATTAGAAAGCATACCACAACATTTATTTACCCAATTATATTGCTGTTAATTTACTTTAGGGGCTTGGAACATTTGGTCATCGGCCCCGTGTAGTTGTGTGTGTGTGTTAAATATGGGTGATAACCTGTTTATTATGTGATGTCTGTGTTGTCAACAAGTTGTGCTTAGTAGATATAAAAACCCCGTGAGGTGTATCGCAATGCAACTAGTTCAACAGTGCTGATAAGCGGGCTTGCCTATAGGAACGTCTGAGAGTTCCAGGAGTTTTATTAGGGCTTATTACACACTGACATTACGGGAGTGCACTCAGCTGCACTAATGACACGAAAGAAACCGCTGTCCGTAAATGTCCTTCAATAACATGGTTTATTTTAGTGGTTAGTGATATGAGAACTAAATTTTTATTGTTCTTGTTAATAACTTGGACTGTGGTATCTCTACTTAACATGTTTTTACCATATGTGCATTAGTTCATTTTCATATATTTTACTCGTTTTTCAATCTCAAGACTCTCCTTTCAAATAAATAGTTGTTCAATGTGATGGACCGAATAGTTTTTGGTTTAGAACCTACATTATGATGATATATAAGGTGACAATTTCAAACGCATCACTCAATATCCAAACATTGTAATCATTTTAGGCAAAGTGAATAAAAAATTAAGATAGCAAAGGGGTCCTATATCGATGACCAAGATTTATCTGTCCTAATCCAAAAATATCAACGTTGCTCAAGGTAAATCGCTATCTACAATATTTGAACTTATTCATTCATTCAATCATTCATTAATTCATTCATTCAATCATTAATTTATTCATTAATTCAATCATTAATTAATTCAATTTATATATTTATTTATTTCCACTTTCAACTGCAGGCAAATGCTGGGACGGTACCTTCTGATAGGCCACGGCCGCTTCCTTCCACATCCTTGCCCAGTTTCATTCATTTTTATTAATTTCATCTCTCATTAACTCCTCTCATTTTGTTGGCGTCAGGAAGGACATCCGGCAGTGAAAACACCTGCCACATACACATTCAACGCATCTCATCCCCGACCCCGTTGAAAACGGGAATAATAAGGAGTGGACATACAATGCAATTTATTTATGTAATTATTTCGTTATTTATTTCTTTCTTTCTTTCTCTCTTTCTTTCTTTCTTTCTTTCTTTCGATTTTTGGGGGCCGGAGAAGAGTCAAAGAGTTAGCTTGATTTAAATTTACTGTGGTACGTTCAGAAGGGCCTACATTAATATCCGTGTGGTATAGCCTTTTAAAGCTCATGAGTTGAATCCAAAGATAATTATTATTATATCATGCACCATCAAAGGACTTTGGATCTTTATTTTATCAGAGTTTAATATTTCTCCTATTTCAAGGGGCAGTTAGAGCCAAGGTGTATTTGATATATCACATTGTTTTCCACTCCTCTTTATGTCGTTAGCCCAAGAAATGATTTTTGTTATACACTAATGAAGACTGTACTGTATAATTGGCCGTGACACATCCGGAATATGAATATGGATGCATGAATAAATGAGAGGCAATCACTCTACATCTTCGTGTAATATAATTGTAGTACAGTGCTTCTGGGAGCCCCATGCGTCTTAATATTACGGAGGAGGAGCCGTCTAATCGTTTTCATGTAATTTACGCGTGTGATGTGTTATAGAAAAATTATTTAAGAATTGAATTTATCAAGTTAGTTTTTTCTTTAGCTTTTCTATTTTATATGTGTTCTTAGTATAGCAGTTATTCTTCCATTGTTGCAACCAATACATTTAGGGGAAACTGCAACTTAATCGCCTTTAAACAAACCCCGATCAACGCCGTGTGAAACAGTTAATATCTTTAAAATTTGATCACTGTAAAAGAAGACATCTGCCACATAGAATATCCATCTTACATCACTCCTGATCCCTTTAAAATACGGGGAAAATCAGGGATAGAAATAAGCTGCCTTTTTATATCAACTGCCTATAAACTTGAAATACCTTGCGCATAACTGCTGAGCTGTGAGTGAGCGAACTTGCTGCCCCGTGTGAGAGAGATGGTTGTATTGTACTGGGATGATGGGACGAGCAACCGGAGCAGTCTGATTCCAATCAGATATATCCTGGAAAGACAGGATAGGTAGTTGGTAGAGAAGTCGGGGCCGAGCACTAAATCGTCAGTGGGTGCACTCACCCAATAAGCAGGCGTAGTGTGCTGTTCACCTGCGAGGTAGAAGGGACATACTTGATTTGCCCGATCCAGCTCGGCAACGCTTGTCATGTTATCTTGACTCGTTTCTGACTAGCTATTTTTTCCGCTGAGGTGGAGCGTGGACGTGACCGTTAATCTAACGATCATAAGCCACTGAACCTCCATCTTACGTGGAATCCGAACCACAGGATATGATATTTCACTTCGAAAATCTCAATTGCATTGACCAGGAATCAAACGCGGTCCACCTTGGTGAGAAGCAAGCAGCTTGACCACTGCACCATTACGGAGCCATCGTGGTCTAGGGGTAAATATAGTAGCTTTCTGCACAGACCGCATGTATTCGATTGGAGGCTCAGTAACTGTGGTAGTAGATTATTTCAAACTGCAATCAACCTCGCAAGAATAACTGGGAAGAAACTTGGGTTTAAATTCCACTCTTGGCCTGTAGATAGATTGCCGTGGTTTTCAATACGTACTCTTGAACATGCTGGGTTGGTACAAAATATAAACGGTGAACTCCTTTCCAATTCTATCCCCACTTACAAGTAAACGCTCTGGCAAAGTCGTAGCAATAACACAGGTTACACAGGTTAAGTACATGCGGTCTGGTGAACACGATGTCACAATTGAACGAGAACAAATTATCTGTTGGTTATGACTTGAAAATGCTACTGCAGTCGGGATTCGAACCCGTACAGCCACGCTCCAATTGCAGCACATTTGCAAGTCTTAGATGGAGAGGCGCTGTTTCGGTGGCTTTCAAATTATGTTCGGGTTCAAATCTCAACTGCAGTCAAGTCTTACTCAGCAGATACGAAAACATATGCCCTAAAGCATCGCCGTCTATAATTCTCAAGCCGTATTGTTGGTAGAATTGGCAACGTTTAGTAGAGTCCGTAAGTTATATAAACACGTAAGACCACATGCTAAGTTTTATTCATAAATATTGTTTATTGTGATATGACAGCATCAAAAAGCAGTTTCGTACTAACTATATTAACACCCATGAAATTCCTCGTGGTAAATCAAACCTGCTGAAAGTTGTAGAAGTGAGTATTTCCCGTATTAAATTGCATGTGTAACTAATGCCTACTAATGAATTTAACCAGCAAATTCTTCACTAATATTTCATTAAACTATTTTAGATGCCTAGAAAGTGTTGTGTGCCTGACTGTAAGTCAAATTATGGCAGCACTATTAAAATAACCGGTTATATCACTACGTTTTGATCACTACAGCGAGGTGGACTTTCAGTGCCTAGTAATTTAGTTTTGTTATATATGTATCTTCATGTGGCCTCTATAATCCAGTACATTATGCTGTAGTCAGATGGCAAGTGCCTAGATTTCATTAGAAAGTTACCTATTTTTAAATTAAGTGACTGTGGAGCATTATTGCTAGACTGTGGAGCATTATTGCTAGACTGTGGAGCATTATTGCTAGACTGTGGAGCATTATTGCTGGACTGTGGAGCATTATTGCTAGACTGTGGAGCATTAAGCTTGGAGGCCTATTGTGACTATGATGAGTGCATGTGTGGACAAAAAGTGAAGATTTTTTTATAAAAGGAAGTCACTAAGTTCGTAAGAATAGTCTATAATATATTTTATGTTCGACGATGTCGAAATGTAAACATTATGTGTCGGAAAACGGTATCATAATGAGGCTCATTATAACACTATTTTTCATTATGAAACAGTTTCTCCCACCAATCAGAACTCAAGAAACAGTTGTGTGGCCAATTAGATAAGGGTACCTTCGCGCATGCGCTCAAAATCCAACATATTTCTGTGTTGTCAAGCAAAGTGAATGGTCTCTGCTTCCGGAGTGCCTTGACCACGCATGCGCTCTGTTCAGTCACCAAAGCCAGTGCGCCTTGTTCACTAATAACTGAATTAACTAAATCCCACAGATATTTATGAATATGTATGTTAAAGCATATAATAAAGTTATATCGTCGAACATAAACAGTCGTATGCAACTCGCCTATAATGGTAATTAAGACACTCGTATGGAAATTATAAAACTCGCATACGCTCGTTTTATAAAGATACTCGTGTCTTAATTATAGCCATTATAGGCTCGTTGCATAATGTACTATTCTGAGCGCGTCAATGACGGCAGTGAGTTTAGCAGCAATAAAAGGAAACTTCAGACATTGGGACATTGAGGTACAGTACAGCCTTTTATTATTACCTTATCGGGAATCGACAGTACATAGCATGATAATATGTATCCTTTATTTGTGATATTTGTGTGTAGATTTAGTGGACGTTATGTTCTGTTATATTTTCGGAAACTTTTGGTGTCAAAATCTATGTGTTTATCCAGTGTTAGCAATTAACTTACCGTGTGCTTGCGCTAGGCCTCCCAGATGACAGATGGGCGGTGTTTCCAAACCTTATGACACGGCTTGAGAATTGTAGACGGCGATGCATTAAGTCCTTTCTAAGAACAATTAAATAGATTTTTCAGTTGGCCAACACGTAGACAGGAGCCTAGTGAACTTGGGTGGTTAATATTAATGCAATCAACTCAAACTAATCATAGGAAATGCCTTATATAAGTAACAAACTTTCACAAATATACACTGAACGACTATATAATAAGTAAACCATCATCTAATATTGTATTAATTCTTGTTTCAGGTCAGTTGATGTGCCGCTGTTATCTTATGGCGGTGGTGAGTAGAGCCATGCTATTTTCTTCGCGCACAAATTATATTTTCCAAAAATTCATGATAGGGAAAATAATAATGGAGACTAATTTGTCCCATACAATCAGACAATAACCTACTTTTATTCTAAAATGTATTATTACATCAATACAAAGTTCACGCATAATGTATGGACGAGCCGATCTCAATTTTCACCATAAAAATATTGAATTTCTGTTGCTTATCTGCCTTTTCCATACACAGGGTTCTTGGAAAGTAGCTGTCGAGCGATTGACGGTGTGTTCAGGAGAGACAGATATTTTAAGTAATAAATTTCTTCTTGTTCAAAGTTGTTGTATGGGAACGATAATTTCATATCCTGATATACCGCTTTCGGTGGTTTCTGTAGAACAAAAAAAATCTGCAGTAGGCTACTTTGCCCAAAATGTTAAGTGTCATTTTTTACAATACTTGTGCTAGGTGCTGAGGCGCTGGGTATGGATCATGGGCAGTGTCCGTATGTGAACGTGGTGCAGCTGCAAAACTTTCTTTTTCTTATTATATGTAGGTGATGTGTTTTGTTTGGAGTTTGGTGGACAAACTGAGCAATATCTAAAATTTAGTTACGCATTTCTACTCAAAGTTCCATAATACCTAGGTATAATTTTTTGTATTGTGTATCTGGTTACATATGTAAGAAAAGGTCACTGGACCTTGATCTTGCCAGGCTAAAGAAATCAACCAATGGAACGGTTGATGACAGACATAATTAATATCTGAAACATGTTCCAAAATTAAGTGATTGATATTAAATTTTGATTAAGGGGAAAGACAATTCACGAAAAATTAAATTTGATAAATTAACATGGAGTAACGAAAGGCAAACACAGTTTGTTTTATATCTACAGTATGTAGTCCATAGTATGCTTATCCATGAACATTGCTGTGGTTTGCTTACGTCACTAGTGTTTCGAATTCACGTGTCGCCATCTAGTCTTTACAGCACAAACTACTGTGTTATAAATCGATTGCCTCGGCTCCTTCCGCATTCATCCAGTTAGGTCAAGGAGCGGGCTGTCTCTTCACCTCTATTTTGTTTAGGCAATGTTAGCGTGTTTCGAATTGAAGTGAAAACGGGATGCATTGATGGAGCACCGTCTCCTCCTCAGTACTCGGCTGTGCTATCAACAAAACACCAGTGCTACCCGCGAGTGGTACACAAATAAACCGCCAATTACTGGCTAACTAGTTAGCTTAACATACTTTCTGAATTTATTCTCCAAACGGGAACGCATAAAAAGGATCGGGATCACACCAGATTTTATTATAACCTTATGGAAATATGAAAGAAATTACTGTAATTTTGGGAGAATAATCATCCTGAATTTTTAAACAGTCTTAACTGAAACATCTTTTGGAAAGATATCGTTTCTTTATAACGTTAAGATGTTTCATAGACTTGGCGTATATATCATGATTGAAAATCGGCATTAAGCAGTCAATTAACGGCACAAACGTGAAGCCAGCAAGTCACAGGCAGCAATAAAGTCCCTGCTCGATCCGATTCTGTTCTTATGAATACAAGGGACATGTCGCTGGTCACCTTTGGCACATCTCATCTCTTCACTTTCACCCTTCTGGATTTCTCATAGCTCCTGTGCAAAAGAGCACACTCTGGTCAGATAATGTTCTACACCCTCAAACAAATGCTGTCAGGTTCAAAATCTGGTAGAGAGATAGCTCTAATGGGCCTTCCGGCTGCAAGACTACAGAGAGCAGGGATTCAGTCAGACATTCAGACAATACTATTCCTGCTGCAATGTTGATGAAACGTAAACAAGTAAGATTATCCGTACGTGGCAAAACAGTTCTAGACACTTCAGCTAACAACATCATTAGAAATGTTTCGGGCACCTTGCAAACTATCATTCACAGAAACTTATAAGGCGAGATCAAAAAGTTTGGTTTGACGGTCGCACCGTCCAGAATCGGTAAGCCAATCAGGCAAAATCGTCGTGAGCATTAAGGCGCTCATCCCACCAATGCACCAGATTGAAGTTCCTCGTGTGGTAAAACACCGTGTGTTGCTGAGTGAAGAAGTCCGTAACCACCTTCTGCACATCCTCGTCCGACAGGAATCGTCGACCCTTCAAAGCCTTTTTTAAGGGACTGAAGGTACGATAATCGCATGGGAAGAAATCAGGACTATAGAGCTGATACTCGATAGTCTTTCACTTGAGTTAGCGTACCTTCTGCGTTACGACATTTGTGGTATGGGGACGAGCGTTATCATGAAGAAACAGATCCCCTTATCGCAGTTTTCTCGACGTTTCGCCTGAATTGCTCGCCGTAATTTCTCCAGTGTTGCACAGTACCGTTCCCCAATATGGAGACACCAGGTTCCTAGAAATCGATAAGCAATGGCCCCTGGCAATCAAAGGACAGAGTTAGCATCATCATTCCAGTGGATGGTTGGCCCTTGAATTTCTTGGACGAGGGGATCATGGATGATACCACTGCATCGTCGACGCCTTCGATTCCGGTTCCCAGTAGTGGCGCCAGCTTTCATCACCTGCAGCAATGCGCTCCTGGAACATGTTGCCTTCAACATAGAAACGCATCAGTTGCTGCAGGCAAACAGCGATCCGGTGTGATTTCTGTTCAGCATTCAACGTCAGGGGTATTGCTGCAGCAGCGCCTTCAAACGAAAACTTTTTGATCACGCCTGATTGCATCTCATACACCCTTTGCACACGGACAGGGTTTTTATTTTACTTCTTTGGACTCATGACATTTTTTCTGTAGTTAATTTCTATAATATGTTTATCTTTTTCTTTTCTTTTCTCTCTTCGGAGGGATGGGAAGACAGATGGGTGATTTAAACGCAGTTTTGTGAATCCCTTCAAAATTTCCTTTCACGTACATCCACCATGGAGGGTCTATTGAATACTATTTATCATTAGCCGCTCCCCTGTGCTGAGACTCTAGTTGACTCAATGGTATTTCAATACCTCAAGAGTTAACGGCTCTTCTGTGTCATTCCGTTGTTAGTGCCTGCGTTTAATTTTAGCAACTAGGGACATTGCAAATTTAACCCCAGTACATGATTGTGTCGATCTTGTCTCAGTGGTAGACTGGGTTCGATCCCCGGTCAATCCATGTGATATTTTAGAAGTGAAATACCTGTATCACGTTTAGTGGTTCGGATTCAACGTAACAATTGAGGTCCCGTGGCCTCATGATCGCGAGATGAACGGTCACGTAAAACTACAAGCGCCGTTGCTTTAGAAACAGCCGTATTGTCAGTGACTAATGATTTGCACACAAACGTATGTTAGGTATCTTTAGGCTTGAAGTAAGTTACTAAACCAGTATTTCACTTAAGTTATTCCGGGTAAAATATAGGATCCAGATAAACGACTAATGTTGTAATATCCCAGAATTCAAACTCATAATCTAGGCTTTCGTATCCTCTTTATGTTCAGATGTTGAGAATATTCATAAATAACTAGCATTGAAACGAAAAGATCATGTTACATTTCTTGTTAAAGATTTTACAATACTGGGATTGCTTCTAATCAATAGAGGGGAATAGTTGGAAATGATTCTGGGCTATAAATATCTAAATATTCAAACATTGTTTTAGAAACGTACTTCCTGTACATTTTAAGATTTACTGTGTTGAATAACTTTTAAATTATAAATTATGGAATATGACAATGTTTTTCTTAATTTCTGAAATGTAACCTTCTCTTGGAAATTAAGATAATGTAAATATATCACGAGCACGTACTTGTAATACCAAAGAAATTTCGAGATGCTCTACAGAATCTTGGGGAGATATTTTATAGTTTATCCGATGCGCTGTAAAAATAAGCACTCAAGAGCAAAGATATAACCGGCAACAGCAGTGGGCTGAAATACAATACGGTAGTGAATAAATTTTAATTTTAATGTTCTCATTAATCTTGTGGTGCTGGCGAGCACTTGTAAATGTACCACACAGCTTGCCTCTCGGAGTGTTATCGCGCATTAGTCGACTCATATTGTTAGCTGAAACACGTGGTGAACCTATCTAGATACATCCTCGATGAAATATACAAGTTTCGAGCCTCTGTAATACCCGTATGTCTCGCCATGGAGTATTTAGTTTTAGTCGGTATACGTAGTTGAAAAGGACATCGAACGTTTATCTCACATGGCAATTTATCTCAGCCCTGCTCTTTGTTCGTATGTTGACATACACAAAATCGTTCTATTTATTTTTTATAAAAGTTTACTGCACATTTAATCTCTGTGCTGCTAGTTCAGTGCACCACAGTAACAAACGCCAATTCGTGTCGCAAAAATGTAATCAACTCATATTTTCATTATGGTATAGGCTATACCAAAACCGTAGGCCTATACCTATATACAGATTGCATATAATATCTGTATAGTTAAATATGGTGAATTTATCTTACTCATTCCTTCCAAGACACTAGTGAACCACATAAGTATGGGCTACAAATCACAGCCACAGAGGACTTTTTGATCTTAGCTCAAAACTACATTAGTAAAACAAAATACAGGAGCAACACCATTGTTCAACTGTACAGTATATTACAGTTGAAATCGCTGGGTGACATAACTTGTATGTCGATAATGAAGATAAACAATGATAGTCACTTAAAAATTCCCTGATTCCCTATTTAAACCAAATTAAATACAAAACGTGTAGTTCCAAAAATACGTTATATGCCAAAGCTTCTACATATCTCTTCTCGGTTGTCGCTAATGGTAGTAGCACTGTCAGTTCGTGATGCATACTTGCAAGTGTGTTTAATTGTATAAAGCTTTCTTAAGTTATGTGGTAACGAAAATTCAGTGGCCTAACACAAAGCGGTACCAAAGAAATTAATGACCAGCAGTGCAAGTGCTAGACCCAACAACGTCATAAAGCAAGTGCTCGTGGAACAGGGGGAACTAAAAATAAATTGTTAAAATCTCCGTTATTATCTGTCGCATAGTAAATTCGTTTATAGCGTAAAATATAGGTATAATTCTTCGTTGAACATTGCATTGCTTTACAGTTAAACAGAATACAGGCCTGAAAACTTAAGTAAACAGAAGTTGCAAGGAAGCGAAAGAAGGATGTTTATAAGAGAATGTGTAAGTAGGCTACAAAAAATTGTTTGGAGGCAGGAGAGGTAGGTGGAGCATATCGAAGGATTTAAAATACTTTCTGCCAAAGTAAAGCTAAGAGCTGTAATATTAGGGATTCATATGAGAAAAGGTAGAGAGATGGAAAGAATACATAGTGTTTGTATAGCGGTAAGGAGATTGAAGATCACGTAGTGGAGCAGGAAGAGCTCATTGATGACGATGAGAAAGGAGATTTAATATTGAGATCAGAACAGGGAAGCATGGACAGCTGCATCAAATCAGTCGGTAGACTGAAAACCCAAACAACAACAACTTGAAGACCTATGTAGAAACAAAGCACCTGGTATGGAGTTGCTACATTCCATAGGATATAAGCAAGTTATTTCGTTAAGTATGTAGGATTTATGTGACAGATGAGGTGCCCTCTGATTTTAAGAAGGACTTTATCATCTCTATACCTAAGAAAGCATGAGCTGACTTGCTACGTTTCATAGGATTTATGAGACAGGTAAGGTGCTCTCTTATTTTTTTAAGAATGTTATCATATCTATACCTAAGGAAGCAGGAAACGACAGATGTGAAAATTATTGTACAATCAGCTTAATCACCCATGATTCAAAATTCCTGGCAAGAATGATTTAAAAGAGTATGGAACAACAGATTAATAACGAATTAGGTGAAGTCCAGTTTGAGTCAAGGAGAATCGCCTATTAAAATTGGGTACAATCATGTTGACTGACTGAAAAATATTAAATTTCGACTACTAACATAACACTGAAAAATGGCTCCTTACACTATAGCATTTGTAGACTTGGAAAAGGCTTTCGATAACGTTCATTGGAGTAAGTTGTTCGACATTTTGAATAGGATTGGAATAAAGTACAGGGGTAGGAGGGTGATCTACAATCTATACAGGAACCAAACTGCAGTTATTAGATTTGAAGGACTTGATAGAGGGCTTGATATTGATAGTGGTAATAGGCAATGATACAATTTATTGCCCATACTTTTCAATCTATACATTGAACAAGTAATAAAGGAAATAAGAGAGAGAGAGATTTAAGATAAAAGTAAATAACAGTTTGGTGCTTTTCAGTCTGTCAACACGATTGTACCCAAATGAGATGGGTTATTTCCTAAACCTGAAAAAAATACATGAAATTAATAAATACACTTAGAATTTTTGTTTACTAAGGCAACACTGAAAAATGGCTTCAAACACCATGATAAAGGTAAATGTTCAAGGTGAAACTATTTCAACTCTGAAATTTGCTGATGACGTCATCTTAACCGACTCACTAGAGGATCTCAGTTTTGAGGAAAGAATTCATGATGGCATTCAATAAAAAATGCGGAACAAAAAATAATTGAATGCAGCAGGAGGAAATCATAAAATCGTATTGGCATCGAAATAGCAGGTGGAAAGCTAAAGAAAAAACGAGAATTCTGCTATTAGGGAAGCAAAATAAACAATGGTGGACGAAGCAAAGAAGATGTAAAATGTAGGTTGGCACAGTGCAGGAAATCTTTTCAACAGCAAAGAAGTTCATTGACATCAGATATATAAATGTATGTATTAGAACGTATATTCTGAAAGGCTTTGTTTGGAGCGTGGCACTCTATGTGGGTGACATTTGCACTGTTGGTACAGCAGTAAAGAGGAGAATGAATGAATTGGAAATGTAGTGTTTCAGGAAAATTATGAAGATTAGATGTGTGGATAGAATAATAAATGAAGAGGTATTAAGACAAGTGGAGGAGATTAAGACAAGCACTGTAGGGGTAGACCAAGGTTAGAATATGTTAAGCAGATTGCCTCGGATGTATGGTTTGGTAGCTATGTAGGGATGAAACAATTAGCTCAGGACAGGGAGGAATGAAGAGCGGCATCAAACTGTATAAACTGTTTAATATTAAAAGAGTCATTATAGAATGTATGTCTTGACCTTCAACTAAATTTCTGCACCCCCTTAAAAAAATGTTGACCAGATCTCAAACCTTCCTTATTCTTGAATATTTCCATTAACTTTCATTCAACTGATCGATACGTGATCAACGATATCCTACACATAGACACAAATTGGACAAACAGTCATTTGGGCATGGTAATGATATGAAACGATTATAACACGGTCTTTATTTAAATTCTATTAAATGTACAAACAAAACTATAATTTTATTTACATAGACTAAAGACATGTGAATTCAGAGAAACGTAATTTTACTCGCAAAAATACGAGTATATAATCTTCCTTATTTACCGCACAGCAAATTATTTGTGACTATTCCCGCATTTACTATCCACTGTGCAGGCTGATTCTCTGCGATGGCTCATTCCGGGAATGGCTTCAGTTACTGACCTCTTTTAAACAGCTTGGGTAAGAGCATCTCGTAGCTTAAAGACTATTGTATCGAAAACGTCCTGTAACGATATGAGGATATTCTAATACTCGAGGCCCTCATTTTGGCAAACACTGAACCCAGAGTACTCACCCTTCCTTCCTTCCTTCCTTCCTTCCTTCCTATATCTGTCTTCCTTTCTTTCTTTCTTTCTTTCTTTCTTTCTTTCTTTCTTTCTTTCATCCTTCCTTCCTTCAGGGGCAGATCCTCGATACTAGCCCTTTAAGGCATCAATCACCATCAATATATTTATTTAGGTATGTATTTATTTATAAGTTTATTTATTTGCTTATTTATTTATTTATGTATTTATTTATAAGGAAATAATAATACTAGTAACATGATTAAGAATAATTAGAACAGAGTTTCTTGAAACATACAGCAGGTGTCAATTAAAATAAGAATTACTAGATTGTAGATTGTTCAAGATGGATATCAAAATTCTTATCTGCTTTCACTAACCGCGAGAATAGACATTAAGTGCAGTTCATTACTGAAATGGAAGCCTCCGTGGCTTAGGCGGCAGCATGCCGGCCTCTCACCGCTGAGTCCGTGGTTCAAATCCCAGTCACTCCATGTGAGATCTGTGCTGGACAGAACGGAGGCAGACAGGTTTTTCTCCGGGTACTCCGGTTTTCCCTGTCAAAATTTCATTCCAGCAACACTCTCCATACCATTTCATTTCATCTGTCATTCATTTAATCATTGCCCCAGAGGAGTGCGTCAGGCCTCGGCAGCCGGCACAGTTCATATCCTCGCCGCTAGATAGGGGCTTCATTCATTCCATTCCTGACCCGGTCGGAGACTGGAAGCAGGCTGTGGATTTTCATTTTCATTTTCATTACTGAAATCAGAACCAGGAGCGATAACCAGTCTATTAATAACTAAACTAAATAAATAACTAAGTAAATAAATATATAAATGAATGAATGATTACTTAAATTAATATTTAAATGAATGAGTAAATAAGTAATTAAATAAATACATAATTTGTTATTGAAGAGTGCTTAAATGCGAGAAACTCGTACCTATTTCGCGGCTCGTACAATAACCTCTCTAATTAAAAGTTCTGGCACTCCAGTATCCCTGAAATCACAACAGTTAAATTGTGTTACACTATTATTAGTTTTATTATTATTACTATTATTATTAACAATTTATTATTATTTCTTCTTTCTTCGTTTAGGCCAGCTATGGACCACGTCATTTCAACTGCTTCAGTCTTTGGGCCTTGATCTTAGCCCAGTGTCCACGCATTCGCTGCCTGTGAGACTCCTTTCTTTCATCAGACCACTTCTTGCCGGTTTTTAATTTCGCTTCTTCTTGGAATTGGTGGTGTGCTCCAAGCTTTTCCTTGAAAAGATCGCCTTCCATGATGTCTGCGTGGGTGATCCCTACTTCTTGCAAATTCTTGTCTACCTCACAAAACCATGGGCCATTGCTTTTTTTTTTTTTTTTAAGAAAATAGGTAAATATTCGATTGGCGATTCGCTCGGGTTTCATGCGAGTTAAATGGCCATAGAAAGATATTCTTCTCTTCCGATTTACTTGAGATATCCTTTCTACATGATGGTACAGCTCATTGTTATGCTGTCTCCTGTATTCATCATCGTCTCTCGACGGCCCTAAGATCTTCCTCAGGATCTTCCTTTCCTTGGCTTCTAATTTATCAACCAGACCCTTCCTATTCATTGCCAGGCATTCTGCTGCGTACAGCGCCTCAGGTCGGATAACTGTACGATAGTGTCTTGGTTTGGCATTGCGGGACACTGTTCGCTTGTTGTACACTCCTTTCGTTAGCTGGTAGGCCACTTCCATCTTGTTCGTTCTTGATGTGAAGCCTTCCTTCTGTGATATGTTGGGCCCGATCCACTCTCCTAGGTAGTTAAACTTTTTTGCCTGACGGATCTTTCCATGTTGAACATTTATTATTATTACAGTATTATTATTAGTAGTAGTAGTAGTAGTAGTAGTAGTATTATGACTATTATTATATTCATATACATAAAATGCTAATGTGCATATTTCACAAAACTCAAGTTCTTAAACCAGAGAGTTAGAATCTGCAGTTTGTGCCAAAATCTTCCAACTCGTCTCAATAGTACAGGAAAGCATTTCTTGAAAAATTAACGGAATTTTATTTAATTGTTTATAAAATGCATTTAAAGAAATAAACAAGGTGATAGCCCCTGCCTGAACTGTATCGTGTCGAGCCTGCATAACAGTAAAGCCGGGGGCTCAAAAGTAACCAATCGTAACAAATGACCATTTTAAAAAAATAATAGAGAATTTCATAAATATCAACAATTTTGTTTAAAAAGTGCGTTTAGACAAATAAACAAGACTGCTCCTGCACTATTGAGACGATTTGGAAGATTTTGCACAAACCGCACCTTCTAACTCCCTCTGGTTTAAGTGCTTAAGTTTTGTGAAACTTATTACATAATTATTATAATTATTTATTCATTCAATCATTCAATTTCGCTAATAGGACAACTGGGGACCACGATAAGCCTCACTTTACATTTTGGCATTTGTTCATTTTTCGCTTGATTCACATTGTCTTCATGAGCTTACTGTGTTTAGCACGACGTTCTTCTATCCATTTCGCACAAGTTGTCCGTTTTTCGTCCTGGAAAGTCCCAAACGTTTATAAAGATTTCGGTCTTGTGCATCTTCTGCTCGTATCCCCATTTCTTTAAGATCCTTCTGGACGTCAACGCACCATGGCATTGTCGTTTTTGGTTTTGAGTCAAATATACTGAAGATACGTTTCGTCCATCGGGAGTCTATCATCCGTCTTATATGACCGTAGAAGCAAACTCTGCATTTTCGCATTGTGTCTGGGATCTTCTCTATCTTCGAGTATATTTCTTGCCTGGATTTTCTAATGTAGATGGCATTTTTGTAGTCCGGGCCATGTATGATGTGTAGGATCTTTCTTTCTTTCTTTCTTTCTTTCTTTCTTTCTTTCTTTCTAAATTTGCGAGCAAACCTTTCACGGCTAGGATAAGGCATTCAGATGCATATAGCGGTACTGATTTGATGACAGTGTTGTAGTGATGAATTTTTGTGTTCATATTATTATTATAATAATTAGTATTATGTTAACGATAAATTGTGTTTAAACACTAGATCAATATTTACTCCCAAATCACCTAATTTGAGCTTTCTTTTAAGATGACTGAAGAATTTCATAATGAGTACAATGTTGCTTGTCAAACGTGCATACGATTCTATTATTCAGTGCTAAAATATGAAACATATTTATATTGAACATTAAAACTAATATTACGGTTGTTAAGCACAATTGTTTTACATCGAAGCCATAAACTACATTATAAGCATGGCCATTATTAATCATTAGACGGGAATCGGACTTCACAGTCGAGCACATTCAGCTGGGTGCAGGTGTGGTGGAATAAGCACGGTAAATCTCTGTAGAACGTGCCTATACGCTTAAATAATTTAGACAATACCCTCTTTTATAATGATCTCCTGGTTTATGGCACTGGAAACCGATTTCAAATAAAAATAAATAAATATTATTTAGCAGGGAAACGTAATAATATTCTTCTCTAGGCCAGATATAAATGCAAATACGTACGACATGCTTCATAATACAAATTAGAAGACGGGTTTATTTAATCAATTTAGCTTCCTTCCGTTGAGGACTATCCTAAGGACTCAGTTTGCTTAAATATGTGTTTTAGAAAGAACAAATTCACAGGGTACATAGATTTCATATGATATCCAAAGTCAACAGCTCTATCTAGAATCTAGACGGTGAATCTGAGGGTGACACAGTAAATTTCTCATCGCGGCAGTAATATCTGGCATAACCGATTATTGGCGATGATGCCTAAATCATGTGTAGGATGAACTGGTGGATTATATATATTTCTAATAGCTAATAAAAGTTTTGGAATTGTTCCACGAGCTCCAGTGTGCAATCCTAGATGTTTCAAGTGGCACTTCTCTTAAAAATACAATATTTATGCTTCTTAAAGTTTCTTTAATTTTTGTCTATTTCCTTTGTTTGTTGATGTCCCATTGCAAATCTTACCGCATAATAATTGTACCTTAACTGTTTGATGTACATAAAGCAATTATGACCACTGTAGGTGTTACGTAATATTAAGCAAGGCAGATTAAGGTCGTCAGAGTGTTACTGTGATATCCTTAGATACAAAGATTCTATTCAAATTCGTAACAGGAATTTAAAACGGACTTGTTCATTGTTGTTGTTGTTGTTGTTGAATCATTTAGGTGATTTGCGGCATAGTGGTCATGTAGCCTTGTGTAGCCTACTTAGGTGTGTGTGTGGAAGTGGAATGTATCTGATAACCTGTGCTATTGTGATGGCTTCATTATTGTCTGTACTAGAAGGGTCCAAGGGAAGTAGGGGGAACGTCGAATTATGTAAAATGATCAGGAAACGAGTTTTAAAGTTTCATTACTTATATGTAGCCTACTTATATGTACGCGTCAACTTGAAACGTCATTTTCTCACGACCCTCATTGTTCTTAGCCTGACACAATTGTGCCTTCAATACGTCGCAAAGAGGACTACCAGATCGCGCTGATGCCTCGATTTTACATTTTGAGTGACATTCTCACTTCTTTCCGTGGACCCTTCGCTTGTAATTGGGGTTAGAATTGGGAGGGAGTTACTTAGTTAGTTATTGTTGTTGTTTTAAGGGGCGTAACTGCGAGGTCATCTGCCCCTTGGGTAGGAGGGAACCGTAGCATTTAGTTAGGTACCATCCCGACATTTGCCTGGATTGAAAATGGTAGAGGTAGAAATCGAACCAATCCAATCCATCCAAATCCTGTGACGCTACAGCCCACGAAGGGCCTAGGCCTACCAAGCGACCTGCAGTTTATGGGGTGACGTGTGGCCAGCGCGTCGGGTCCACCCGGCCGTTAAACTTGGTCTCCATGACCGGGCCGCTGCCTCACTGTCAGACAGTTACCCAATTATCCTCACGAGGCAGAGTGCACCCCGTTCCAGCCCTCAGGCCAGTTTATAAAATTCCTGACGGAACCGGGAATTAACCCAGGGCCTCCCAAGTGCGAGGCAGGCACGCTATCCCAACTCCACGGGGCTGGTAGAAATCGACTCCACCTCTTCTCAATTCTGCCGCTTCACGAGGTTGAGTAATCCGCGATCCAGCTCTAAGACCTGAATTAAATTTCTTCGTAGAGGCGGGAATCGAACCCGGACCTCGGGGGGTGACAGCCGAGAATGCTAGCCATTGCTCTACGAGGTGGTCGCAAAGAAATTCATAAGGTAAGAGGGAAGAAGACGAAGAGAGTCTTCCAGACAAAGGGACAAAGTTCAATACGTACTGATACGCTAGTAAATGGAGACACAGCTTAACTTGGATTGCAAGACAAGATTGAGGGCGTGTGTGAAAGCGAAACTGAAGCAAAGTAGGCCTTTGTTAAAGATGCATGTCTTCTAGTGCCAGTATTTTTTTTTTCATATTTTGACTTTAACTAGGATTCAAAAAGTTGGATATATCGCCATTTGAAGAACTTGATAGGGAACCTCAAGAAGGTGATTACGTTCTCGTTAAAATGAATATATTGCTTGGCTTAGACCAAATTGTTTTGAATTGTATTTTTTATGATTACGATTTGTAAAACTTTTTTCTCGTAACTGATTGAATTTTCCACAGGATTTTCTTCTGTATACATTGTTACCTGCGTGGGAAAGGTCGCAGGTTTTCTACACGTTTATAATTATTGTAATTGGATCTGAGTGTAGCATTGTCTTTTGCTCCTTTCAGTCGGTCAACACGATTGTGCCTAATGAATTGAGCGGGGTACAAGTTATAAATATGTAAACACACTCCTGGAAAAAATACATATATTAGTTAGTTATCACACTTAAATGGGCAATTTAGGTACGCGTTTCGACCCTCAAGTGGCCATCATCAGATCTTGATCACTGTGTTAAGGTTAATTTTCACTATTATATTATTATTATTGAAAATGAAAATCCACAGCCTGCTTCCAGTCTCCGACCGGGTCAGGAATGGAATGAATGAAGCCCCTATCTAGCGGCGAGGATATGGACTGTGCCGGCTGCCGAGACCTGACCCACTCCTCTGGGGCAATGATTAAATGAATGACAGATGAAATGAAATGATAGTGGAGAGTGTTGCTGGAATGAAATTTTGACAGGGAAAACCAGAGTACCCGGAGAAAAACCTGTCTGCCTCCGTTTTGTCCAGCACCGATCTCACATGGAGTGGCCGAGATTTGAACCACGGACCCAGCGGTGAGAGGCCGGCGTGCTGCCGCCTAAGCCACGGAGGCTTCACATTATTATTATTATTATTATTATTATTATTCACAATTGTAAATTCACTACTGTGGTTCAATAGCACGTCGTTAGATGATTATAGTTTAATGTTTGATTCGCAGTTTAAATCTCGTTACCACGCTACCAGGGAATTGTTACCGCTAGACGTGGAGCGCAGCTGTTGTGTATAAATTACGTCATCTCGCCTCGTTATGGCTGCAGTGAGTGGTTGCGGAGCAAGAGGGGGAACGCATGTACAGTCATACAATAAGATCACACCGCACAGTGCACGACTCAGCATGAATCATGCACACAAATGACACGCGATGAGGTTTCTCTGGCGACAACTGCACGTCTATCGCAGGCGTGTGGTTGGGCGGAACGCATTCGTTCCAATTTCCGCCACCGGTAACAATTCGCTGGTAGGGTAGTATAAGTCAGGTTTGCTTTGTGTTGCAAGGTTTTGTGAATTACGCGAGTAACGGTGTATATGCGCGTGTATACAATTTAGAATATCACACTGTAATAATAATAATAAATCAAATAACAAATTTTAGCATTTACTAGAAAAAAATAATTATAATGTACACTTAACTTGGTATTGTTCTCACAGCAATGCTAACTTATAGACTTCCGCAAGTGTGATAATTAACTAATACATGTATTTTTTTTTTTCAGAAGTGTATTTACATATATATATATCTTGTACCCCGCCCAATTCATCGAGCACAATCGTGTCGACCGACTGAAAAGCTGCAAAAGACAATTTGTATAGGCAACACTGAAAAACAATGGCTTCAAATTTCCACATTCATGAGTGTAACAGTTTATCCATCAGGCTGTATTAAATTAGCGGAGAAGATTGAAACGTATTTAATTATAGACTGGAATGCTACGCATGACCGAGCCTTAATTTGCATGTTTATTGATCGTGGCTTAGGCGGCAGCACGCCGGCCTCTCACCGCTGGTTCCGTGGTTCAAATCCCGGTCACTCCATGTGAGATCTGTGCTGGACAAAACGGAGGCAGACAGGTTTTTCTCCGGGTACTCCGGTTTTCCCTGTCAAAATTTCATTCCAGCAACACTCTCCACTATCATTTCATTTCATGTCTGGCTGCGTGGCTCAGGGGTACCGTTCTCGCTTGCTGAGCCCAAGGTTGCAGGTTCGAAACCTGGCGCAGTCAGCTGGCATTTGAGGGTGCGCAAATGCGAGGGAGCCGTGTCAGTACATTTACTGGCACGTTAAAGATCCCCTTCGGGGCAAAATTCCGGCACCCCGGCGTCTCTAAAAGCCAGGGTAGTTAAAAGGGACGTAAAACCAATAACATTATTACATTTCATTTCATCTGTCATTCATTTAATCATTGCCCCAGAGGAGTGCGTCAGGCCTCGGCAGCCGGCACAGTTCATATCCTCGCCGCTAGATGGGGGCTTCATTCATTCCATACCTGACCCGGTCGGAGACTGGAAGCAGGCTGTGGATTTTCATTTTCATTGGTCGTGTAACGATACGTAACGGTAATTAATGGGTGAAGTGGTATGTAAGCACGTACATCATATTATGTTATGAACACAAAAAAAAAAGGAATTGGACAATTCAAATTATGTTGGTTGGTTCCTTAGTTTAGGGGCTGCGACAACGCGGTCATGTAACCCCGTGTACTTTGGGTGTGTGTAGAATTTGTCTGATAGCCGGTGTTAATTGTAATGGCTGTATTAGTGTGTGTTATCTGTGATTCAGGTAGAAGGACTGCAGACGATTATTTTTTTCAAGTAGCCTAGTTCCTACTTTTGCTACCAAATGCTACCGTCCACGACACCTAGCTAATAAATGCCATCGCAGTCAGCACCTGGCGGCGGACGTTGGAACTAATATAGTGTTATCAAACTAACCTACAAATTGTAGCTTCCACGAGTGTAATTAGTGGAAGGTTCTTTTTCGTGCCATAAATCTCTGACATGCGACCGCCGGCATTACTTCCGCTCCGAAGGAAGGCATGCTGAGGGATTTTTAACGCTCTTAAAAAATCCGACGACTTCAGCATAGAAGCTCAGCATGCTACCAACTACGCCACCGAGGCCAAAATTATGTTAGTTTCAACCATGATAGATTACTGGCAGTCTGTGGGCTATACATGGATGGCTCCCTTAGTAACTTTCTGATTCCTTCCCTAACATTACAGATATTAAGGTATTTTCACTTACATGTTGTTATTGATTTATTTAGGGGCTTTGTGTAATTTGGAGTGTATGGATCTAATAATCCATGTCATTTTAATGGTTGTACTAGTTAGTGTATCAGCCTCCGTGGCTTAGGCGGCAGCACGCCGGCCTCTCACCACTGGGTCCGTGGTTCAAATCCCGGTCACTCCATGTGAGATCTGTGCTGGACAGAACGGAGGCAGACAGGTTTTTCTCCGGGTACTGCGGTTTTCCCTGTCAAAATTTCATTCCAGCAACACTCTCCACTATCATTTAATTTCATCTGTCATTCATTTAATCATTGCCCCAGAGGAGTGCGTCAGGCCTAGGCAGCCGGCACAGTTCATATCCTCGCCGCTGGATGGGGGCTTCATTCATTCCATTCCTGACCCGGTCGGAGACTGGAAGCAGGCTGTGGATTTTTTTTTTCTAGTTAGTGTATGTATTTGTGATTGGCACTAGGATTTGTGTAGGAGTTGGCCGTAGCCTAAATACCATCCCGGCATTCGCTTGAAATAGGAGTGGAAAACCAAAGAGGATCAGTTCAAGGATGGTTGAAGTAGGAATAGAACCCAACTCTTCTCAGTTCTGCCTCCATAATTACATTTCTTGGTTGAGCCGGGAATCGAACACTAATTTCTGCGGTGATAACTAAGATTGCTAGTCACTACTCCACGAGGTGGACTCACTTATTTGCGAAGTTTGTAAAGTATATTTCAAAGGAAAGCTTCTTAAATGCATGTAACCTTTGTACTTTCCTTCTGTTATTATTATTATTATTATTATTATTTCGTTTCGGCCAACTAAGGACCACGCTATTTCAACTGTTTCCTTTTATCTTTAAAATTATTCCAGCATTCCTTCATTGGTAGACGGTGTTGTTCCTTTCTCTCTTTTGTCCGCGCCTTTGCAGTTTTCAACGTCGGGTTTGATTGGAAACTCCGATGTTCGAAGAGTTTTCTCTTAAGTTGGTCACACTCCTGGATATCTTCACATGAGATCTCAATCTCGTGAAGACCCTTTTGTGTCTCACTGAACCAGGCTTCCTTTGTCTTTTCCTCTTGGGGCAAAGTGAAAATGCGATAGGATATTCGTGTTCACTATTAATTATTATTATTATTATTATTATTATTATTATTATTACTAAGTTATGCAAATGCTCACAGGAACTACGCCAGACCACCTCGTCAGTGAACGGTCCGATGATCATTCCTGATGCTGATTCACTGTTTTTAAGAGAAGTTCAAAGAAAGAAATGAATTTAATTAGCCGGTAGCACCGACAGCGGTGACTACGCTTGCTAAAGCGCAGCGTTAGGCCATGTGGCCAAGCTCTCTGATGATTCGGTAGACGTGGGTTCGAGCCCCATCGTCAGCCGTCCTTGAAATGTGGCTTCCCATTTTCAACTCCATGCAAATGCTGGGACGGCACCTTCTGACAGGCCACGGCCACTTCCTTCCACATCCTTGCCCAGTTTCATTCATTCATTTCATCTCTCATTCCAGGACGAAAGACCTGCGCTCGGCCTCCCATGAGGCCACACGACAATAAGAAAGCCAGTGGTGACATAAATAGTACATGGATAACTCGTGGGGGGGGAATAGGTTACATTGCATAATAACCAGTTTACTGATCGTGACTGGTCCTCGCACTTGAACTGTGCTGCTAGTAGGAGTTAATTATGAAGTGTTCATGTCTAATGTAACCTTACATTCAATGTTAGATTTCTTCATGCTCACAAATGAGTTTAATTCAATGTCGATGAGGATGTTTACCTCTTAATATTCCCGTTTCTGTGGAATCAAGGATGAGATAAGATGTTATAAATAAAATAAATAATAACCCCTGGCACTATACAGCCCATGACGGGCTAAGGCCGACCAAGCAACCGCTGTCCAGCCACTTGGCCTGCAGATATTGGGGTGACGCGTGATCAGCGCATCGGGTCCCCTCGGTCGTTAATCTTGGTTTTCGTGATCGGGGCGCTGTCTCACTGTCAGACAGCTACTCAATTGTCCTCTCGAGGCTGAGTGCACCCCGTTCGAGCCCTCACGTCAGTTTCTAAAATCCCTGACGGAGCCGGGGATCTAACCCGGGGCCTCCGGGTGAGAGGCAGGCACGCTACCCCAACACCACGGGGCCGGCTGAGAAAAGATGTTGTTGTTGCTAATTCATTTGAGGGAATTGGGGCATCTTTGTCATCAGCCCCGTGCTGTTGTGTGTGTGTTGAACTTGTCTGATAAACTGTATTCCTGTGATGACTCCAGTAGTATGTTAGTATGTGTAACTGTATCAGGGACAGGGGTGGGGTAGGCGCCTCGGGACTTGAAGTAAGGTACTATGCCGTTATTTTCCTGGTGCTAGTGTGGAAAACCTCGGGAAAAATCGCGTTCAGGATAACCACTCGCAGCACTGGGATTCGAACCTACGATCTCCGGACTTGGTGCAGATCCCCTCGCATCGTGGAACACGATTTATCGAGATGCATTTTTATGTGAAGAATGGTTTATATAGTTGAATACCCTTCCTGATGCCAATCTCATCAGAAGAGTTAAAGAAAGATGAAATAAATGAAGATAATTAGGCAGGGGTTTGGAAGGAAGTGGCCTTGGTGCATTAAAAGGAAACGTGGCATAGAATTTAACATGCATGCATCGTTTATACCTTTAGTGTCGTCCCTAACCTCGTGGATGCCATCATTTTGTGTCAGGGAAATTTTGTAGTGTAAGGTATCGTGATCTATACTGCTCCTAGTTTATTATTTACGGGCCTGTGTCATCTTGTCCATGTACCCCGTGTTCTTGGGTGTAATTTAAATGTATCTGATAACCTGCGTTTCGCTTGAAACAAGGTGCCATTCCGGCATTTTCCTAGAGGAAGTGCGGAAAAAACTACGGAAAACCACTCTCAGGATTACTGCTTCGGCGCCAGGATTTGAACCTTCAATCTCTCCTGTGCAGCCATAGTGAGTGGCAATAACAAGCAGGCTACCGTATGCTATGGGGTTTCTCATTAAAAATACAAATGTGTGTTTATAAATATATTTTTAATAACTTGATTTTGAGTATGCTGACAAGAAGGAATCTACAGCTGCCATAAGGATTCTTTCTTTCTTTCTTTCTTTCTTTCTTGAATTCACCGGTAAATGTATAACTTGCCGCTCCGCTTAAGCTTTAAAGGCATGGGAGAGAAGTTGTTTTTCCAGTTGGGATAATCTTCAAACTCGAGACTCGACAGGTAAATGCACAAAGCCAGCCGACCATATGGAAAAGTACAAAAGATCTGTGAGAAAGGTTTATGTTAGATTTACTGGTGAAGCATTCTGGAAGAAGATTGCAGACCTGTCACTGGTGAAGCATTCTTGAAGAAGATTGTAGTCCTGTCTTAAGTCTTCGTCCGTCCTGCAGGTGGGGGAGGAGATGGACTTGGCTGGAAACAATAGCCTGGCGCCCAAACAGCTGTTCCGAGCGTTGGACGCTGGCACACTCTGGCGACCAGAGCTCGTACTAGTGCACGCGGTAGCAGCGCGAGATCCAGTCTGCTCACAGTTGGCTTTTCAAACGTGCGACCGTAGCGTGGAACCGAATCCCGCGTCTGGCTAATGGTACATAACCGTCAAGTGTGTCGGGGTGCGTGTTTTATCAGTGAGAGTGCTTATCATCTGTGATGCACCCGATGAGGGTGAATGGTACGAGTGACCGAGTGTTGAATGGTGTAACAGAAGCTGCTACTTGGAGGCACAGCTGGCATTTCTCTCCGTACCTGTCGGAATTACCGGTTGGATCTCTGTGTGGACCTACACTCAGCTGGGAATCTCAGCTGTTAAGTAGCAGTACCATCCTCTATGGCGATGGGAGCAGCAAACCCAGTATCAACAAGACCCGAAGACATACAAAGTAAGTTCGTGTTTTAAACAGTTGCATTAAGAAAATTATAAACATGCCTCTACGTCGTTTTTTTTAATATTATTTAAAGGCGGTATTAATTATTTATTTATAGGATTATCAGACTTAACCTCCGCTCTCCTCCATGTTGGCTTATGCAATGATGAGCTCTCATAGGTTGGCAGTTCTGACCACTCGCTTTTTGTGTTCAAGGTTCCGGGTTTGTATCCCGCCTCAGTCGAGTGCAGTTAATTGTTAACTAAATATCATATATGCGGAAATCTCCCCAAAATAAAACGTAAGTTAATGGGAGGTAAAAGTAACTTTAGTGTTATTACAGAATTTACAATATTAGAGAAATTCATTTTACTGAGCCAGCTCTTTAAGTCATTGCTCCCACCAGGGGCGTATCCAGATTAGGGATTGTTATGGCTGCACCCCTGCGAGAAATTCCTGAAAAATATGAAAGTAGGATAACCATTAATTCGCTTGAGATTTCAATTCTATCGTATACAAATTATGAATATGACAAAAATAAGCAAATTTAACTCCAATTATGGTGTTTGATCAAATAAATAATAAATCTATTTATATTATATTAATCTCGTGTTTTTTTCTTCAGGATTAGGGAAAAACCCATCACAATTGGGTACAATCGTGTCGACCGACTGAAAAACATAAAATATTGATTTAACCCCTATCTCAACATCGGAATTAAGGCTTAATTATTGCTTCCACAACTTACTCTAGGGTGGTGGAGGAGCTGGAATGTTAAATTATCACCTGTAGATTTACGTACGGTATATGTCATTTAACAATATTAACTGAAATGTGTTTCATCGTGTAAGCAGATTTACATTGGTTATTTTGTTGTTGATGTCGTTGTTGTTGATTAATTGAGGATCTTTGTGACATCGTGGTCATTCATCCCTGTGTACCTAGGTGTGTGTTATCTGATATCCTGGGTTATTGTGATGGCAGTATTAGGATGTGCTTTTGTAATTCAGATGAGGTTTGGAAAGGTGGCAGCCGTGGCCTTCAGTTATGAACCACTCAGCATTTGCCTGGAGTAGATGTGGGAAACCACGGAGAACCACTTCCAGGATGGCGGAGGTGGGAATCGAACCTACCTCTTCAGAGTTCTGCCTCACGAGGCTGAGTGTACCCCGTTCCAGCCCTCCGACGAGAATTAAATTTTTTGGTAGAGCCGGGAATCTAATCCGGCCCTCCGCGCTGACAGCCAACAGTGCTGGTTATTTAAGCTCACATTGCTACAGACACCACTTGTAACAGGCTAACTGGCAAATCCTTCACACACCCAAGTATATGGGGCTCATGATCAAAAATGGACCAAACCCATAGAATTAAATAACAATGAAAATCAACCTAAAGCTTATCCTGTCGAAAGAATTTTGCAAATGTTATACCAACAAAATGCAGAAATATCAAAATACGCTGAATAATGGCAATTTTCCAGAAAACTCAAAGAAAATCACTTTATTAAACTTCGTTTTTACAGTGTTTGACAAGGCGGATTTCAATTTCATATTACAATCAGTCAACACGGATAATAATTGTTACCATTTCAAAATGGTTAATGTTTACGCTTTTTTAGCTACTTAAGGGGGGAAAATTCTTAAAGTACTGAAATTACCTGAATTAATGGTCTGAACAGAAATCTGGGGATGATGTAGTAAGTTAATAGATGTTCACTCCTCCGCTGCCTATAACCCACGCACCAAACCCAAATATGATCACGACTTATATACTGTAGATAAAAATTGCAACTGACCCAGCCATTTTTAACAACATGTACATTATTGCCAACCCCACGCATTCGGCAGTCGCATCCAGTATAGCAAAACGAAAAGAACGCCGTCAAGTTAATGTGAAAGTGAGCCAATTTTCATTGCAATGGTGGTTACTGTTTTACATACAAAACAAACCTAACCTCGGGCTTACGCCCCAGATCCCCTTGCTTGTAGTGCAATGAGTAATTTTCGTCCGGACATTCATCTAACCAAGTAGCGACCAATTATTTCGTCCAGACTATTGGTTCCGTCCAGACACTAGACAGTAGTCGAACCGAGTAGTTAGTTAGTTATTGTTGTTTTCAGGGGCGGAACTATGAGGTCATCTGCCCCTATAACCGAGTAGCGACCAATAATTTCGTCCAGACCAATGGATTGGTTTCGTCCAGACAGTCGTCTAACCAAGTAATGGTTTAGTACACACACCAATTTTAGTTCTGGTGTATTTTTATACACCCATTTTAGTTCTGGTAGAGACTTCGGTGGCGTAGTCGGTTGCATGGTTGACTGCTATGCCCAAGATAGTGGGTTCAAATCCGGCCGAAGTCGTCGGATTTTTTAAGAGCAAAACACGTCATCACACGCCCTTACGGCACTTTGCCGCGTTTGAACAATAATGCAAATATTATCCTTATTTGCTTCCAGGAAGTAGAGGACAGTCAGGTATTCCTCACTCCACATCTATGTATAACGACCGTGGCCTAAACCGGGTTGTCACTGAGTGCTGTCAACGTCAGTTCACACTTGTGTTGGTGGTGTCACATTGTGTGAGCAGTTTGCTAACGCGCGTGCTATCACGGACAATAATTTTCGAACCAAAGTGAGCATATTGCTAACGGGCGTGTTCTCGCGTATATTTAATATGACAGAGTTGTAATATTTCTATTTTCTTGTTTGTGCCATTACCTGGAAATGGATCGGTACGAAGTACAACAAGCTACATGGAGAGATTTAGTGGACAGTGTTTCAGAATGTCATTCAATTGAATTAGGTAACGACAATTCTGATTACAGTGACTTTGATGAAAGAGTCATTTTAGAGCACGTTGTTAGTGACTCAAAGGAGAGTGTTTCAGAAGAAATATTGCAGCCGTGTGAAGATGGTGTCGATAAACACCCCCCACCGTCCAATGAAGAGGCACTGAACCTCTCAGTAGGCCCTCAGCAAGAACTTCACCATCAGTGTCGTTTGCTTGAATTTGCATTCCATTACTCTATATCCTAAATATTAACATTTTTACTGCAGTAAGTCATTTGTAACTTGTAATACTTATCGTGTAATGGCAATGGTCTTGTGTTAAAATCATAGAATTTATTTGAAAATGACCAATTATAAACTTTACGGCAATTTGCTAACGGGGCGTGCTTTGATGTCACATCTCAGCCTTGGAATTGCGGCAGTTTGCAAATGCTAACATAGCGTGCTCTCGCGTTTGTAAAATACTTTATGTTCGACCCTCACTATTATGTGTCAGAAAACTGTATCATAATGATGGTCATTATAACACTGTTTTTCATTACGATACAGTTTCTCCAGCCAATCAGAGCTCGTTCATTGACCAATTAGGTAACGATACATTCGCGCATGCGCTCAAAATCCAACATGTCGGACATAAACACATCATCGAACTATAATAAATTACCGACATGGAATACGCATCGTCCATATGTTCGCGTAAATAAACTGGCGAATATGAGACAAGAAATAGCACTGTACCTTAATATCACCAAGCCTAATTTCTACACAGCGCATTGCCTTCAAACGACTCCGGTGACAATATTACTGAGGGACGGCAGGTGTCAACATATGGCCTGCATATGGCATTGCAAGCACACACAGCGCATGCGTCGGTCGGTCAGAGATCTTGAAAGACAGAGAGATACCCAGCGCTCGCTCTCCGGTCACAAAATTCAAGTGGCTGACTCTCAACAGATATTAAATGAATATTTATGTTAAAACGTATAATAAAGTTATAATTATCGTCGAACATAAACAGTCGTATGCAACTCGTCTATAATGGTAATTAAGACACTCGTACGGAAATTATAACTCGCATACCCTCGTTTTATAAAAAATACTCTTGTCTTAAGTATAGCAATTATAGGCTCGTTGCATAATGTACTATTATAGTAGGCCTACTTATAATGATTTAACATTCTATATAGCATTTTATGGTAAGTAAATTTTGTTTCTAAAGATGATTTTAAAGTTTTAGGATTGTATTTTTCACTTTAAAATCATAGCTAGCCTACAATTTATCACGTATGTGAGCAAATTGCCGTGGGGCGTGCTCTCGTGTAAAAAAGAGGGGGCGTGTGATGACGTGTTAAAATCCTTCAGTATGCTTTCCTTCGGGGGTGAAGTAAAGCCGGCGGGCCCAATTGGTAGCGTGTAGCAAAATGTGTAGGTTATATTTCGTTTGTAAAGATCTATCAAGTTCCAACGTTCGCCACTAGGTGTCTGTGACATCTGGTTGCCAAAGTTGGAACTATACTTGAAAATGAACGGTACTTGTACAACTTTTGTTGTATGTATCAGGCAGCGTTGTCGGCTGCGATCCCTAAGGCCTGAATTCTGTTCACTGTACTGCAAAGAAATTTATTTAACTCTGGTTTGAGGGCTGGAACAAGGTCTGTTCAGAGAACATTCATGAGAATAACTGAGTAGTGTGTGAATTCAGTTCCAGCCACATACAGTTTGTTCTAGAAGTAATTGTGCATGGCAATCCAAGAACATTAGGGGTGATGAGTACTATGTGCACGCCCCTAAATAAAACATAATATAGTGCGTCTCTACCTTAAAAGACAGTATGGAATTAAATAAAGTATTTGCCTCTCACTCGCTCTCCTATGTCCTGCAATTAGCTTCGTCCTCTTCTACCCCGGCGAAGTTGCCATTTCCCAATAATTGAAAGTGACAAATCTAAGAAAATGTGTGCGTGGTATTATAGAGAATTTCCCGCTCATTATGATGGTGTAAAAATAAAAGCCATAAATAATGAACACATGGCCCAATTTTCTCAATTACGATATTTTAGCGCGGATCTATATTATTGCTGATACAAAACTTATCACGCCATAGATAATGAACTAATGATCGCAACAGATCAAGAATTTATTTTTAGTTTGCCTGATGTTGGTAGAAGATACCCTACTTCTCAGGGCAGTAATTATTTTCATAATAAGAAAGTTATGATTTTTTTCTTAAATGTTACTTGAAAAATCTGGGATGGTGTCACATAAAACTTAGCTAGCGAGAAAGTTTTTTGCTGTTGACTTGACGTTGGTGACTAAGCGAGAAGAAATCTTCATTAATGTCTGAAATAGTTTTTAAAACAAACCAGAGCTCAATATTAGGTAGCATTCATAAGTTATAGCACTTCGCTTAGTCCTCCCGCTCAGCGCTGACGCACCGGAACTTCGTTTACTAATGTGGCCCGCAGGCTATCTCCCCCGACTACGTTTGAAGGAGGGAAGGTGATGATGTGAAGTAAAACTATGAAATGAAGTGGATTTTGTGTTCTTAATAAATTGCCCGCCTCGTTGCGTTCTTGGCTGTCACTGTGCTGTCACCGTGGAGGCCCGGGTTTGAATCCCGGCTCTGCCAAGAAATGTAATTCTGGTCTGAGGGCTGGAACGGGGTGTACTCAACTCCATGAGACAAAACTAAGAAGAGGTGGGTTCGATTCCTACCTCAGCCATCCTCGAAGTAGTTTCCGTAGTTTGCCATTGTTCGTCCCGGGAATTAACAAGGGTTCGTTAATGGTGCAGAGTTAACGTTTCTGTGCCAAAAAGAACACGGTGGACACACACGACAAAATGACAGGTGAAGTATATGAAAAGTGGTTCGCCGAGCAATATTGTTGCTCAATGTTCCCGAAGGATCTAGCCTAGTATTAGACAATGTAGGCTATCACAGCAGAGAAATATGTTCTTGCTTGTCACCTTACCACACCACCATACCACAGTGAACTTAATCCCATCGAAATGGTATGGGCGCAAGTGAAGAACTATATAAAATTGAACAACGTCTCGTTCAAGAAATGAATAATTTAATTTCGGCTGCATACCCCCACTTGACCACACAAAATTTGGTAAATTACGTGGACCACAATATATTATTATTAATATTATTATTATGTCATATTATAATTTATTATAACCTATGATATTCGAGAAAAAAGCCTTATATTCATGAATAATTGAAAATTATAAATTATTATAATGTGTGCATTAAAATCGCGCTCCGAGCTTCGGTGTATCATAATCTAAATAGTGTACCGTCTTTCGCTTCAAGGCATGAGGTACAATTATATACAACAAACAAATATTTTGGAAATTACCCGAGTTTTGCGTAAAAGCACGCCTGTATACGAGTTATGTTACATCATGTGTCCGGCCTTGCAGAACTTTGTATATGCAGCAGATCTGGCATCAGCGCGCTCCATTTAATGCGTACTGTCTTTTAAGGTAGAGACGCACTATAGAACAAAAGTAGTGCAGTGGAAATCGATTTCACAATTTGAATTACGAAATGGCAGTAATCCGTTGAGTTGTCGTCTGTAGTGGTGAGTTCTTTTGTCTACAATTCCGGACGTCTGACGCATGGTGATGCAATCCCAGCAAGATAACCGGATCGATTTTATGTACAACAATGGTTATCAGGTACGTGATGGATACTCTCTTATTCCCTGTCCTTATCAGCGTGACTCTTACTGCGGCCGTTTGTTTGTGCGTTGGCGCATTGTGACTTCCTCTTATCGGCCAAGCTGACAACATGACAGGGGTCTTCAACATACACTGAAGGAAATGGAAATTGCAACACCCAGAAGGAGTGGTGCTACATTGCTGCAATTGAACATGCAGGACGAGTGTTCGGTTGTCAATCGATGATTACACTTTCAGGTCCCTCTGACCGCAAGTTTGGACAACAATCATTACAGGATGTGCCCACCACGAGCTGCAATACATTGATGAATTCGGCGAGGCATGGAGTCAATACGGTCCTGGATCGCTTCCTGAGGAATTGTGGCCCATGCTTGCTGCACTGCACGGGTCAGTTGTTCCGGAGTTGTGGGCGGCTGAGGACGGTTGGCCAGTTGTCGACCCATCATGTCCCACACATCCTCAATAGGAATGAGGTCCGGGGATCTGGCGGGCCATTCTAAGGTTGTGATGTCGTGGAGAGCTTCTCTGGAGAGGCGTGCAGTGTGAACCCGGGCATTGTCCTGCTGAAACATCCCATTAGCAATGTTCGCCATCATAGGGACAACCACTGGATTGGGTACCCTATCAATGTACTGTCGAGCAGTCATAGTGCCCTCAACAAGCACTAATTGTGATTTCACATTAAAGCCAAGAGCTCCCCAGACCATAATGCTTGGTGTTGGCCCTGTGTGCCTCTCGACAATAAGGTCTGGGCGGCCCCTCTCCCCGGTACGTCGGCGCACACGATTCCGGCGATCACTGCGGGCAAGACAGAAGCGCGATTCATCACTAAAGACGACCCTATGCCATTCGTCGACCCACGTCGATCGTTCTCGACACTAGGCCAGCCTTACACGTCGCTGATGTGGGGTCAATGGAACACCTTCTGCAGGTACACGGGATCGTAAGCCAGCTGCACGCAGGCGATTACCAACTGTTTGTTGTGTAACGTGGGGTGCCACAGCTGCTTGAATTTGCACTGCTGTTGCATGGGGTTCCATCCGGGCCATCCGAATGATGCGGCGATCCTCTCTCACAGTCGTCTGTCGCGCTGGGCCGTTGCCAGGTCTACGAGTGTGGGTACCTTCATTTGACCACTGCTGCCATACGCGTTGTTCCGTAGATGCCTGTCGGCCAACACGTGCAGCGACAGTCCCTAGCGATAATCCAGCCTCACACAGCCCAATTATCCGAGCCCTCTAAAACCGCGACAGTTGTTGATAGCATGCTCTTCTCTGTCGTCGAAGCATGTTTGACGGGGAACACTTCACTGCACAGACTGCAAGTCAACTACGCTACACCAGAGTCCGTATACTGTAGTTGATTCCTCCTCGACCAATCACATGGGGAGACCTGTAGCAACAATCCAATGGGTGTGAAACGTTGATCGTTTACATACCTACATGGCATCGTTCCATATCATGAAAATCAACACAAACGACCAATGCCTTCATGGTGTTGCAATTTCCATTTTCTTCAGTGTATTTTAGGGCCAGCGGCATGATCACCGGATAGTCTGTACCTAGTAGGCTAAGGTCACAGCCTTAGTTAGCCGTGGCTTGAGTTGCATGGTGTCCGGAGAGATGCGGACACGAAGATTTGCGAACGTAAGCACAGATTTTCGGACATTAGGCCTTTTGCCACTTGAGGAAGGGATGACAAAAGTTCTTAAGTATTTCTATACCGGTCGTTTGCGGACACCTTCATAATAATTATATAAATACAGTGAGAGCCTTTCCTATTGATCAAGTCCTGTGCGGATGCGGATAAACCCGTGGATATCCGCAATTTGTTTTCGCCATGCGGATATAGTTTGCATGTCTGTGCGGATAGTGGATAAGCTGCAGATAATTTTTGGAGTAAATTTGCGGGTAGTTTTTAGAATGCAATCCGAACTTGTTGAATATCATTAGCCTACTAGGACCCGAATGTATGACATACATTTTTATGTTATGTATTTAATGTGTAACATCTTTCCGCTTGGTTGCTGGATTTATTTATTTATTTATTTATTTATTTATTTATTTATTTATGTATTTAGCGTATGGCTTTTAGTGCCGGGAGTGGATACTTTTGTGGGAGTGATTTTGAAAAAAGGGACGGAAGTGGATCGACGGAAAAGTGTAACAAGAAACAATGAGCGCGCGCGGTGGCTGAGATTGGTACACGACGTACTACTGTATCGCATATGGTTTACTCCAATGTTTGGAGGCCCCATTACAGCTATTCCTACAATAAATCATCTTCAATTTGTCGTTCTTTGGTGTGAAAATATTCATATCGTATTTGCTGAAAACAATTATGATTTATTAAGGGTCTGTTTTTCAATCTCTGGATAAAAATGATGGGCATCCTCTCCCCGAGTAACGTGTTTTTCAAAGCAAAATTATGCGAACTCTGGCGTCACTGATTGAAACACAAACCACGTGGTCAAAGTCTCCGTATCAGTATTTAAATGATGATATGCTTTAATATTGTTACGGCTGTGAGTTTGTGTCATCGCTCGCCGCATGAGTCACAACTGCCCCAAGGCTGGGCTGTGCCCTGCCTCGTGTATTGCGTGCGCCTTATGCAACAGGGCTACTAGGACAAAGGGATGGTCCAGAATATTCGTGACTCAGCCAGTGAAGGAAATCTCTAGAAGCCGTGTGTCCTGGACGATTCTAGAATTCATTGAGTCACCAGCCTGCTATATAAGCGGCCTCAAAGTGAGGGGACGGAGTTTTTCTGTGGGTGTGTGTTTCTGAGCTAGTGCGTGTTTTCCTGAGCGACAGAAGTGTAGTGACGAAGTGCCGTGCGAGTTACGAAACCCAGTGACATTGTTTCCCAGCTTGAGGACAGCGTGCAGCAAGCCATCGTAAGTAACTGGAGTTGGTGTACATAAGGGAGAGGAGCCGGTAGTTTCTGTCAAGGCCACTGTACTCATTAAGACGGTTTAACTTCTGTGGTTTGTTGACAAGTGAAAGGGCCAAGAGCGCTCAAGGAAGAGACTTGAGGAAACTGGAGTAAGGTTCCAATTGCTTGTATTTGCTGATGAGTAGTGTACCTCTTCCTGCAAGCAATAAAGCTAACTTCTCTTTAAAGCAGTAATTGGTTTTGTGTTTTCTACCCTCCGTAATCCAGTTAACAAAAGTGCCACTAGGGGGTGGCACGTAACAATATGAAACATTGTAACTAGTCGGCAATGCCGGTATTATGTGTCTGCACAATGGCTATTCAGATATTCACCCACATTGCGGTAATAAAGTTATCAATATAGTATATGTCGATGTATTTATACGGAAACTGAGCTAGCCTTTCATGGCGGTACGTGAAAATAAGTAACCGTCTTGTAGGCTACTCTAAATATCTGTGGTTGTAATAGCTACGATGATAGCGTCTTGGTCTGACGGAAAAGTACTGTGCTAAGGTCTCACGTTCGAACCCCAGTCCCGGAAATTATTTTTGTTACCAGATTATCGATTTAAACGATATTTATCATAACATTATGGGTCATTTTAACAGAATCTACATGAAATTACGATTTATCTAATTGTTATTACAGTATTTTGCACCAAGCAGGAGTTGGGAAATTTGATTGTATTGAACATTATTTCTAGTAGTATGATAGGCTCGAGACTATGGTTTCATTCCTCCTCTTAATTTACAGTATAATATGTGATGCTTGTTTAAACAAGTGACAGTAGCATATCTCCAATTCAATCTACACATTCATCATAGTATCAGTATGAAAACGGAGCGTAAATTAACATTTTAAGAATGTCCAAGCTGTGTAGTATACGAGTAGGATAACAAGTCAGATGACTTCACATACATTTCATCTCAATTTCATAGTAGGAAAACATGTCAGATGTTACACATCGTATGCGACTGCTGTAGGCTCGTATCTTTTTTTTTTTTTTCATGACAAATGTAAGATGATGATTTACGCTAATCTTATTATAATTATGTCATTAATCATAATAACACTCCGACCTGAAAACTGTTGCAATTCTAGCTGTATAACATGCATTATAGGCCTTACCAAACAGGAGCACATATGCCATACATAGCCTAAGGAAACGATTTTCTTCTCAATTGTCTAAATGTATTGCTTTAATACTGTATCAAATTAAACATGTTATTGAAAAGCCAGTAGATTCGGATAACAAACTTGCGGATGTGGATGAAAAAGGTGCGGATGTGGGGCGGATGCGGATAACGTTTTGTTTATCCGCGCAAGGCTCTAACTATAGAACAGGGCTTCGCAGTTTCCATGTGACGGCCAGGCAACTGTGAGTAGCCGCCTGTCAAGTAAGGTGCTAGCTGAAGCGTAGCGCCCAACTAGGTTTACACATTTACACGTAAGTTAATAATCAATAATCATCATTACATGAATTTCAGAGTAGTTGTTGGAAATGCTGTCTTTCATTTTCTAAATAACGTAGGAACTTTTGGTAAGTTACACTCGCTGTAATTAGATCCTCGCTGATATTTCGTATCGGTGCAGTTATTACATTCTCGAGAGCCTCCAGAGTACCCGGATTGTTTCTGTATAAATTTTGATTGAGGTTCCCCCACAAGTAGCCTAAAAATCGCACGGCGCTGAAACGTACGAACACATTCACTGGAAAACCTATTCTTGAGAAGGTAAGTTTCCACTACGAGAATTCGATGTTTTGTTCAGTACCTAACCATGTTCACGGGATACGAGACAGGCTACAGTACTTCACCACAAGTCTTAACTCTCTGAACTAAGTTAGTTATTGTTGTTTTAAGGGGCGGAACTACGAGGCCATCTGCCCCTTCTCTGAACTAAGGTAGACCTATTTTTAATGAATGCTATGACCGCATGCGGTGATTCCCAACTCACCGTTATGTACAGTTCACGCCGGTGAGCACCGATTGCGCAGTCGTACAGATGATAGGTGGTGAACATCAGGCATGTGCAATTGAAACGTGAATTGCTTTCCGCGCAACTAAAAACTCGCGTATTAAGTTAATTGCACATGTGTGAGGCTCGCGGACTGTCCTCAGTACGACTGTGAAACGTAGACTGACCGGCCAATAACCGTGCCGTAAACTGTAACTGTAGATGCTAGTTATCAAGCGCTGACTCAACTCTCTCCGCATGCCACACGGGCCGGCAAAGCTCCGTTCTTTAGCGAAGGATCTCACTGTATACAGGGTGTCCCAAAAAGCACAGTCATGGCTTAGTACGATGTGCGGGAAGGCAAACTGATCGGTTTTCGAGAAAGAGCCTCTGTCCGGAAATGCACAGTGTGGGCGCTGGAGAGCCACGAAGTCTGAGAACGATTGAGACACTTTGGGCGGATGTGATTCGCTACCACTATAGAACGCAGCTAGTCTCACGAGTCACCGATCGTAGAAAAATAAGCATTCAAAATAAAGAGAATTACCCGCAGCAGTGACGAATATCGATAATTTGTTAAAAAAAAGTGCGATTAAACTAATAAACAAGACGATAGCCCCTGACAGAACTGTGTCGCGTCAATCCTGCATACCCATATGCATATGATTTAGACCTACTGATGAATCTATTTCACTAGACAAGTCATTTCTTAATTTGCTTTTCTTTATTTTAGAAGTGATACGCATTTTTTTACGACTACCGTACATATCATTTGTCATTCTTATCCAAAAGGAAACAATGTATGGCGTGCTTGCTCTCACCGAATCACAGGGGAATCATATGCATTCCTTTTCCTCATATCATGGTTAGAACGAATCATTCTAGCAGCTGCAAGTCTGGAATTCGACATCTCAATTTGATAGCCTCACATTGTTTTACGTCTTATCACAGGACTCAGCCTGGCATTTTTAAGTTTTGACTGGCGAGTTAAGGTCGGATGCAATTCTGACGCCACGTAATTCTTCGGGTGGAAATTCCATTTCAATTTCAACGAAAAACAATCCCCAAATTTCCACATTAAAATATATTTGGCTATGTTCATTGTGTTCGTGCAGCGGTACGGTTTAACGATATGATATGCAGCTATTGTGTTGGTCCATACAAACCAAGGAGACATCACTTTAATAAGCATCAAGGGGTACTCAGGTAACCTCACGAGATAGTCAGTTTTTTTTGCTGGAGTATTTTGATAACATACGAGATATCTGGAAGTAATATACCTGAAAAGTGATAGGCTAGAAAACGGGGAATACAAGACATCTGGCAACCTGAGTGGGAAGGAATATTTCCCACTGGGTCGGGAAGATTAGCTCAGATATTTAATGCATTAACCTTAAAAGTGTGAGTTTGATCCAATATCATTCTGATGGTATGGTAACCTTAATGCGATTATTTCTTGTAGTAGATCTACTGACACGTTCCAGGGAACAATTCTGACCCCCAGGCGTCTATAAAGTCACAACAGTTAAAAGGGAGGCTAAGCCCATAGCATTATTATTATTATTATTATTATTATTATTATCATATCATTCTAGCAGCTGGCAAGTCAGTAATTCGATATCTCAGTGCGATAACCTCGCATTATCGCACAGAGCTAACCAATGTTTTTTCACCTATCACAAGATTCAACCTGGCTTATTTTAATTTTGGCTGGGAAGGTAAGGCCGGATGCAGTTCTATTAATTATTATTATTATTATTATTATCTCCGTGGTTCAAATCCCGGTCACTCCATGTGAGATCTGTGCTGGACAAAACGGAGGCAGATAGGTTTTTCTCCGGGTACTCCGGTTTTCCCTGTCAACATTTCATTCCAGCAACACTCTCCACTATCATTTCATTTCATCTGTCATTCATTTAATCATTGCCCCAGAGGAGTGCGTCAGGCCTCGGCAGCCGGCACAGTTCATATCCTCGCCGCTAGATGGGGGCTTCATTCATTCCATTCCTGACCCGGTCGGAGACTGGAAGCAGGCTGTGGATTTTCATTTTCATTATTATTATCATGGGGTCAATTAGTCCTAAATTTAGAGTCAATCAAGGCAGTAGCCTTCACGTGCCCGGCTGCAACTTAGTTGTTGCTTATCACGAAAACTTAACTTTTGGTAAGTGGGTCTCTATTTGAGCGTACCGACGTGATTAAAGGGCGCTTTTGAAAAGGTTTGAGCTTACTGAATTTCTTCAAAGTCTTTCTCATAGTTATGTAGCGTGACCTATGGAATGGGCTACTCATTGAAAGTCAAGCTTTCATTTCCCTTAATTACTGACCCGAGAGATAGCAGCCCTCAGAGCTGACGTAAATTGGCCTGTCATTTACACTCCTGCGAGTAGCACTGTGATTTATGTTGCTGTCGCTTCATAACTTGCAGAAGAAAAAAGTGTATTTTATCTGAATATAGAAACTGGGGAATGAGAAACTATTCTTGCACACAACACAACCATTAGGCCATGGTTCGTTTATTAATTGCTATAACGTAAATATGATTTGTTCACTATGATCATGTAAGACAAATAAATGCTGTATACCATTACTTTTTCTGTACACATAAAACAATATAAAATTTAAAGAATTACAAACACCAAACACAAAAATCGATAAGCTCACTTTGTAAGATAAACGTAGTAACTTACTGGTAACTTATTTAGAAAAGTATCCATCCATGCATTTTATAAAAGAAAATCTCTTGAGAAGCTATTTTTATTGCATTATTTGATAATATTTTCCTGTACACATTCTTACCATTATTATTAATATAATTGTAATCACATTCATTTCACCGCATAATTGGGACAAATCAACATATCGTCGGCTTGTTTGCAAGACGGTATGTCAACTTCTTTTAGGGTAGCGAGAACGAACGAGCAATGGAATAAGTCTCCACGATGACGGCCTTCTGCATGGTGATACGTAGACCAGGATGTATTCCCAATATTTCCAGATGGCGATCCAATGATTGAGGGATGATGCCGGTAGAAGAAATGACTATGGGCAGAAACACTACACTTTCCTGTCTCCACATTTTGCCGTATTTCCTCAGCCAAGGGCAGATATTTGGTGATCTTCTCACAGCAGGTTTGTTGCAGATTATGGGAATTGGGCACTGCAATATCAATGAGAAAGGTTCTCTTCTGCACTTTGTCAACAAGAACAATATCTGGCCAGTTTGCTAATATGGTTTTATCAGTAGTAACTGATCGGTCCCACAACAACTTGTGACTAGGATTTTCCAAAACGGTGTCAGGAATATACTGATAGTAAAGCAAAGTATTTTCAGATAAGTAGTGCTTTTGAGCATTCATGCTGTCGTGCAGCATTTTGCGCAGGGCAAAAATATTTCCTCGGTAATGTTTATTATTATTATCATCATCATTAATTTAAACTGGTAGTTTATAGCTTATAAAGCACTTAACTCAAAACCTGAACAACCCATTAAAATTCAATCCGTTGACTATTTCTTTGTCCTGAGGAGACGGTGCATCCATCTAAGGGGCCCGCTACCTCACGGGTAATTGCCCTCTGGTGGAATGAAATGACTGTAAGACAAGATCCCTGCCCCGAGTGTCCAGACCAATGTTAAGCAGGCTGCCAATTAAAGTGCCATTTCGCTAATTCAAAGAGGGTTTGAGAGAGCTCCCTTTTCTACGACATACAGAGAGTTTAGTTTGGATGTATCGGAGACCCTCGCTAGCCCGCTCGCCCGCGGCGCGAGCCTGTCTCCCGCCACGCACTTTGCCGTTATGCGGCGCCCGCGCGGCACTGAGTCATTGAGTATAGGAATTTGTACTTACCTAGTTCACAGCTGGTGCTGAAAATGTTCGCCATTCACTGCTACACATCGCTGGCACTTTTTTATGAAACTGGCATGTACTCTCTGAACTTCCTTAGCACGGATTGACTGTATTTCAGCTGTAATATAGTCTTTAAGCTCATTTATAGTTGAGGGTTTCTCGCATACATTCTATTTTTAAGCGTCCCTCGCAAATAAAAGTCACATGGTGATAAGTCTGGGCTTCGCGGGGGCCACACGTTCCGACTTATAATCCTAGTACCAAAAATGCGACGCAATTCTGTCATGGATGCTTCGTCAGTGTAAGCAGTGGCAAATTTTGTTGAAAATAAGTTGACAATCGCTCTCCGTAAGTCAGTTCGTCAAAAAATTGGTCAAGGATCACATTTAAGTACAAATTCCTATACCCAATGACTCAATGCCGCGGGAGCGCCGCATAACGGCAAAGTGCCTGGCGGGAGACAGGCTCGCGCCGCGGGCGAGCGGGCTAGCGAGGGTCTCCGATACATCCAAACTAAACTCTCTGTATTAGAATAGAAGACTTGCGAATCCTTCAGAAATTATTTTGCAGCATTTTAGCGACATTTACGTGCTATTTATTATAATTAACTTAATTGTAATTATAAATATTGTGTGTATCTGTTATTCTAGTTGAAAGGAAGTAGGTCATTCAGAAATGTAGATAAGGTGTGAGTGTATGGTAGTTTTGTAATATACTGACAAATGGTTTTTAAACATTCATTTGAAAGGGTTGTATTGAAAATGTATGCCCAAGAACATAGCATTTTAGATAAGACCAATTGTGAACCGTGGCTTAGGCGGCAGCACGCCGGCCTCTCACCGCTGGGTCCGTGGTTCAAATCCCGGTCACTCCATGTGAGATCTGTGCTGGACAAAACGGAGGCAGACAGGTTTTTCTCCGGGTACTCCGGTTTTCCCTGTCAAAATTTCATTCCAGCAACACTCTCCACTATCATTTCATTTCATCTGTCATTCATTTAATCATTGTCCCAGAGGAGTGCGTCAGGCCTCGGCAGCCGGCACAGTTCATATCCTCGCCGCTAGATAGGGGCTCCATTCATTCCATTCCTGACCCGGTCGGAGACTGGAAGCAGGCTGTGGATTTTCATTTGAAAGGGTTGTATTGAAAATGTATGCCCAAGAACATAGCATTTTAGATAAGACCAATTGTGAAAAAGTGTCGAGGTTTACAGATTGAATTCAGGTCACCGAGGATGCAGAGAGCATCAAAGAGGCGACCAGTTCTTGTTAAATTAGACAAACATATTTTTATTTGATCACCTAATTTGTTGCGGATAATTAGCAAGCATTCTGTCACTGATCTATTATATTAACTCGATCAGTGGGTCCATTAGGGTAGATGTTCGGAACACCTCATTCCTTCATCATTGTGGGGGGTTAAACAGTTTCTGAGATCAGTTAGACAGGCAGTCATTGATTGTTTTCATCTTCTCCTATACGAGAACTGTGGCTTGAAACATACATCAGATTCACATGACGGTCAATCGAATCTTTAAACGGGATCTTGGGTGGCATCTGCTAAGTGACACACAGCGACACAGCACAGTCTTGAACGAGGTGATTGTGACTATCGTGCAGCATTTTGCGCAGAGCAATAATATTTCCTCGGTACCTTCTGCCGGTAATATTTACTTACGGGTCAATATAGACCACGTCGCGAAGTCCCTAAATGAAACAATAATAACAACAGCAACAACGTATGCCAGGAATGTTATTTACGTTTTGTCTTATGTCAGCAACAATTCTCTTCATTTTGCTCTCGTTGACACTAAGTTAATAACACTTTAGCCTGTAGACTGGTTCAAACCCGGCCGAAGCCGTCGGATTTTTTAAGAGCGTTAAAAATCCCTCAGTATGCCTTCTTCGGAGGGGAATGTAAAGCCGGCGGTCCCATGTCATAGATTTATGGCATGTTAAAGAACTTTCCACTAATTACACCTGTGTGAAACTAAATTGTATAGATCAAGAATGTAAACAACGCTCTTAGGTTGCTACGTTCGTTGCCAAGAGCCGACTGCGGTGGCGTCTAGTAGCTAAGTTCTGAACTAGGCCTAGTAGTCGTTGACGGTGGCGTTTGGCGGCAAAAGTAGGAACTATTTGAAAAATTTGAAGTTGCACTCCATACTTGAATTAAAAAAACAGATACACACACAAATACAGTCATCACTAGGGCTCGGATTGATATGCTCGATAAAATCTCCAGATATGCTTGAAAGCCGTGTGTATTATGCTCGAAAGATATGCTTGAAAACCCCATTATATGCGGTTAAATATGCAGAATATGCTCGAAAAACACCGTTAAAAATATAGAAAGGAAAGTGAAACGAAAAAACCAATAACATACCTTTATATACGAACTTTATTTTCTAATTGTATGTATGACACACTGCAATATACTCGCATTCAAGTTTTTCAAGTATATATAAGAGAAGTTTTCTTATAAAATTTACAGTTTAAAAGTTCATTTACAAAATGTTCAGAATTAGGCGAGTCAATGAAGTAGATGTGCATTGGTCTGTACAACAAGATTTTTTTCTGTGTTTTCAGTTTTGAATGATTTCCTTAAATCAGTCAATAAAAGTTTCAATGACGAGAATGGCCCCACTAAAGGTTAAAAACCTGCGGTTCTATTATTCGCACCAGATAGGCTTTTCAATAATTATTTCTGTTTTCGAACCTTAAGGGTGGTCAGGGCCCGAATTCGGGAGGGAATTCGAAGAAAATCAAACTATTTCGACGAAAACCACAAGAATATGCATTGGCTTTTCACCGATGTCTCAGTCTCACTCATGGCTGTGATTATATGGAAGCTACTGAGGTATGGGTGGTGCTTAGTAATGGCATTCGGGGCACAGTCAGTGCCTGTGAATGCTGTGAAAGGTTCTACTCATAGGGTTAGGACTACTGTTCTGACTCAGTGAGGAAAGCAATGGCAAACTACCTCACTCCTCTTCTTGCCTAGAACGCCTCAAAATAGCGCTGCCTTGGGTTTTTGTGGGTATCTACTCACATAACGTAACGGCGGTGCTTTTTGAGGATTCAACCAGCGTTCGGGCTGACTACCTAACAGACAGATTCTGAAAACCGCGGTTTTATGCATTTATATGCTCGATAAATTTCAATTCTGTTGGTCCTAGAGAGGTGAAAATACCACCGAAAAGCTTCTTTCAATGTGTACTATTCAGGAAAAAAATATGCAAATATGCTCGAATCCGAGCCCTAGTCATCACAATTAACATCGGTTATCAGACAGATTCTACACACACCCAAAGTACACGGGGATACATGACCGCGTTGTCGCAGGCCCTAAACTAAGGAACCAACCAACCAGCCTGTAGACTCGATCAACCCGCTGCACATCTGAAGCAGACAAGTTACCGACACAGTAGGGGCATGACGAATAGAAATAAACAGTGTTATCACTCCGCTCCTTAAGCATTGTAGTTCATGGTCCAGCCAGTGTGTGGCGCGGAAGTCGCGCCGAACCATAAGCACGTTTGACAATACGAGGTTAGTACTGTAATATCCTGTGCGCGAGAAGTCTCATGCGAGGGAATTCGCTATAGTTTACAAATAACTGTGCAGTGCTTTGTGTGTGCAAACAACTAAATTTTCTGCTGTTTTGGGAAAATGTACAGTTTCGTTCCTCGATGTAAATCGACCTAGGAAGAAAATCTGATGGTAGACATTTCTTCACACCGCCAATAGAAACAAATCTGTTTGCGAAATGGGCGAGAGTTATTCCGTGGAAAGATAAGCAATTGTCGATCAAAAGTAGAATCTGTGACGTGCGTTTTTCGAAGATTTAATTACTATAAAGGTGGACTGTTTCGTAGTGAACTGTGAGAACGTGAAACTTCCTCGCGTGAAGTGGAAATTAAAACCAGGTTCAGTACCTCACATTTTTGAAAATTTACCGAAATATCTATCCACTATTGGTGCAGCAGAAAAGAGGAGAATTGAAGCGTTTGAAATGTGGTGTTACAGGAGAACGATGAAGATCAGATGGGTAGATAGGGTTACAAACGAAGAGGTATTGAGACTAGTGGGAGAGGAGAGATGTTTCTGGCGACTGCTTAGTTATGGCCAAGAACTGTAGGGGTAGACCAAGGTTAGAATATGTTAAACAGATTGTCTCGGATGTAGGGTGTGGTAGCTATGTATAGATGAAACGATTAGCTCAGGACATGGAGGCATGGAGCGCTGCATCAAACCAGTCAAAAGACTGAAGACTCAAACAACAAACAACAAGAAAATCACGAAAGGCACCTAGTAGGATACGGAATGAAGGCAGCTTTCCATGGTTACTTGTTCTACTTCTTGCCATCCTTACCTAAAACAAAACAAAATGTATAATCCGTCTTAATAATAATAGGCCTAAAATAATAATAGTTGTTGACTCTTTAGGGACTTTGTGACATTGTGGTCACGTAGTCCCGTGTGGTTGGGTGTGTATAGGATTTGTCGGATAACCTTATCAGTTTTACCTCACGGGGCAGAGTGAACACCTTTCCAGCCCTCAGACCAGAATGAAATTTCTTGGCAGAGCTGGAAATCGAACCCGGGCCTCCGCGGTAATAGCCAAGAATGAGCCATCTAATTCTTCGCTTCCATTAACGTCTCAATATCATGGTCAGTATCAGAGACTTCGGATCTTGTTTCAACTTTGTCTTCAGTATAAGAGTCACACATTCTTTTGAAATTACTGAATCATTAACTAGCGATTCGTTATCTTTCAGCAGAAGGCGACACACTTCATCTACATCCTTAGGTTTCGTAAGGCGCAATCTATTTACTGATATTCACTAAGGCAACGTACCAAGCCAAATAATCGGTATAATAACAGCACATCTGCAACTCACTGACAGAATGTTACATCATTGGACCCGCTGTTACTATCAATCCCACTCTGACAAAATGTTACACGTGTAGAGTTATTTTTTGGCTCGTCATTATTTTCACTACTCCAGGAAAATGATTATTAAGGTATGGTGTAAGATGTCCTGAGACGATAAGATCATAACTTGAACTGTAGGCTTGATATTAAAACTAAAACGAACCCTGGAGCTGGCAGACCAATGCGCGACTAACGGAAGGTTTTAAAAGATAATTCTACATGGGGACTGAGAATATTAATAATAACTTTTTCACAGTATTATTCATAAGTCTAAACAATCAATTTGTTGTAATCAGCGTAACCGCAGCCTTTGTAAAGAGGTTTACGTAGCCCAGCGCGTATCCCATTTTTGAACAGCTGACTGCGGCTGACTGTGTAGCTTTGGGGATCTGCGCCGCTAGCGCTAGCCAACAGCGGGGCGCGCTTGAACTCCGTCAGTGAAAACACTATGTATTCTATTCGTCATGGTAGGGGTTTAGACTTAACTTCGTTTTTCCGACGCTCCTATTATTGTACGCAGCCCTACCTACTGAGCTGTACGTATCTTGAATCCACCCAGCTCTCACCTCCGTACAGCAACGTCGGTCTAAATACTGAGTAATGTAAGGAGAGTTTCGTCACTATACTGACCTATTTCTTGCAGCATACTGTAGTTGGCAACTGAGATCTCACTGAATCGACTTTTCTACACCTCGTTCTATTTCGTTCCCCATACTGCCATCCTGGGAGGATACACAGCCTCAGTAGCCTACCTAATATGTTCCACCGGCTCCAATTTAGTTCCTCCTACCTGGCATTCTACTATGAGAGCCTTCCCTATAGAACCAAGACTTTCTTGAGCCGTGTGACGGCTGGAGAGCGAATTGTCAGCACCACTTGACTAGCATCTACCGTTACACAACAGCGGGACGGGAATCACCACATGTGGTCATAGCATTGATTACATTCCCAGATGGCAAGATATCTTCGTTCAGAGAGTTAACACTTGTGGTTTGGTGTTGAACAAAATCGAATTTTCTTAGTGAAAGCGTATTTTCTCATGAATAATTCTTCCAGTAAATGTGTTCGTACGTTTCAGCACCGTGCGATTTTTACTTGTGGGAAACCTCAAACACAATGTATACAGAAACAATCCGCGTACTCTGGAGGTTCTCGAGAACGAAATAACTGCACTGATACGAAATATCAGTCAAGATGAATTACAGCGAGTGTACCAAAACTTGCTACGTTGATGCAATATGTGTTTAGAACATGAAGGACAGAATTTCCAGCAACTAAGTTACTCTGAAATTCATATAAGTTAATATGTTTTTTAAATACTTTAAAATGTGTAAATGTGTTAAACTAGTTGGGCGCTACGCTGCTGCTAACGTCAGTACCTTGCTCGACACGCTGCTACACTGAGTGGCTTATCCGTCGAGTGGTGACTTTGACTCCCCATTCTATATGGAAGGCTCTCACTGTATTTTCTTGGGTTTCATCCCTACTGACATAACCTTCGTCTTTGAAATACTGTTCTTCATACCATACTCCCTACATTTCTGTTTGGACTGGCTGCGTGGCTCAGCGGTAACGTTCTCGCTTGCTGGACCCAAGGTTGCAGGTTTTTTATCCTGGCGCAGTCAGCTGGCATTGGAGGGTGTGCAAATGCGAGGGAGCCGTGTCAGTAGATTTACTGGCACGTAAGAGATCCCCTTCAGGGCCAAATTCTGGCACCTCGGCGTCTCTAAAAGCCAGAGTAGTTAGAAGAGACGTAAAATCAATAACATTATTATTATTATTACATTTCTGTTCAAGTTCTAACATGTTGGCTTACAAGCTTTCGACGGAGATAACTGGATAATTGGATCATGCGTTAACAGACTGAAGAAAAAAATCCTTACTTACGTTCATTTCCCCATGAATATGCATTCGCTGATGAAGCATGTCATTCAATCGCAGACCGTTGGTAGTGTTATATTTAGTACAAGTTGCTTTATGTTCCAAACAAGTGAGTTTTCATTGATTGTGATCGTATTAGCCGAGATGTTTAGTAGTTTGTCAAGATGTTAACTTATCTTTGTTATTGTGTAAGTATTGAGTTATATGTTCCCAAAAAGGTTACAAAGTTGCATTATAAATTTAACAAATAACTTCGTTCCGAAAAGAACTAGGCCTACTGTATAATCTACATGTCATCCACATCATGGCATAGTGACTAGTATTCGTGAGTGGCACCACAGTGGTTCGGGTGTTGAAGATGTGATAGACGAAACAAAGAGGATGAAAAATGTAGGTTGGCTCAAGCAAGAAAAGCTTTTTTACAGATAAGAAATTTGTTGACGCCAAATTTAGATTTAGTTATTAGGTAATTGGAGGTTTAACTTGGACTGTTGGCGCATCAGGAAAGAGGAGAATAGAAGCGTTTGAAATGTGGTGTTACAGGAGAATGATGAAGATCAGAGGGGTAGATAAACAGATGAAGAAGTATTAAGACAAGTGGGAGAAGAGAGATGTTTTCGGCGACTGCTAATGAAGAAAAGAGATATGTTGGTTGAACACATACTAAGACACCAAGGAATAACAAACTGTTATGGAAGGAAAGGTAGAGGATAGGAACTGTAAGGGTAAACCAAGGTTAGAATATGATTAACAGATGTAAGGTGTGGTAGCTATGTAGAGATGAAACGATTAGCTCAGGACAGGGAGGCATGGAGATTTGCATCAAACCAGTCAAAAGACTGAAGACTCACAAACAATTAAAATAAAAATCCACAGCCTGCTTCCAGTCGACCGACCGGGTAAGGGAATGGAATGAATGAAGCCCCCATCTAGCGGCGAGGATAGGAACTGTGCCGGCTGCCGAGGCCTGTCGCACTCCCCTGGGGCAATGATTAAATGAATGACAGATGTAATGAAATGATAGTGGAGATTGTTGCTGGAATGAAATTGGTGACAGGGAAAACTGGAGTACCCGGAGAAAAACCTGTCTACCTCCGTTTTGTTCAGCACAAATCTCACATGGAGTGACGGGATTTGAACCAAGGACCCAGTGGTGAGAGGCTGGCGTGCTTCCGCCTAAGCCACGGAGGCTCACTCAAAGAACAATAACAACTAGGCTTGTTATGGACTATAAAAGAAGGTAAAAATATATATCTTATGCTAATCACATACAATTTTTTTCAGGTTATTTTTTTGGTATATTCCAGTAATTTGAATTATATTGTGTTGACCGACTGAAAATTTTACAATATCAATTGTCAATAACTTCAAAGCTATCTAAGTTACTCCTTATTTAAGTTGTATTGCCGTTATTCTGCGTTATTTTATTTAAAAAAAAGTAACTGCTACTAACAAGGGTGTTTCTTCCATCGCGTTATATGGGAATTTCGTTTAAACCACCGTCTTACTTGGACCTAGCAGCCTGTTAGTAGGGCAATGGCATATAATTGACAAGGTCGTGACCTTCAACTCAACACTAGGGAAGAGCTGGAAGTCTCCAGTCAAGGTAGTGAATGAACATCACGAACTTTCTCTTGCCTGACTTGTTTGACACTGTTTCAGGAATCATCTACTGCATGTATCCTGCAGCCATGCGAACTTGTAGCCAGTTATTGCTTCTTGGAAGAGAAGCAGGAAAGCGAGTTTAATATACTGCGTATGTTGTGCTTGCCAATGAGAGTTCATTGTAAACACTTCAGTCGCTTTCTTACGTGCCCGCATGTTTAACCCTCACAGTGCCATGGAGCGATAATATCGGCCGTGGGAGCTTCTGCTAAAATGCCACGGGCCGATCTATCAGCCCGGTTTGTTGTTGTTGTCGTTGTTGTTTGAGTCTTCAGTCTTTCGACTGGTTTGATGCAGCTCTCCATGCTTCCCTGTCCTAAGCTAATCGTTTCATCTCTACATAGCTACCACACCCTACATCCGAGGCAATCCGTTTAACATATTCTAACCTTGGTCTGCCCCTAAGTTACTGTTCTCATCCTCGACCCTTCCTTCTATAACCAAGTTTGCTATTCCTGGGCGTCTTAGTACGTGTCCTACCAGCCTATCCCTTCTCTTCATTAGCGGTTGCCAGAAACATCTCTCCTCTCCCACTCGTCTTAATATCTCTTCATCATTCTCCTGTAACACCACATTTCAAACACTTCAATTCTCTTCTTTTCTGCTGCACCAATAGTCCAATTTCACTTCCATAGAACGACACGCTCCAGACAATGGTTTTCAAAAATTACTTCCTAATGCCTAAATCTATATTCGATGTCAACAGATTCATTTTCTGGAGAAATGCTTTCCTTGCCTTTGCTAACCTACTTTTTATATCCTCTTTGCTTTGTCCATCACTGGTTATTTTGCTTCCAAAGTAACAGAAGTCACCTACTTCCTTTAACTTTTCACCTGCCAATTCGATATCCATAGGGTTTCTGATTTCTTTCGACTGCATTCCAATATTTTTGTTTTACATTTATTAATTCTCATCATGAATTCTTTCCTCAAGACAGAATCCATACAATTTAAAAGACTCATTCAACTCCTCCGGTGTGTCGGCTAAGACGACGATGTCATCTCTATATATAACAAGAAGTTCCGTGAAGAACTATACAGCCTACTTTTCATGCCAATGATTATTCTACAGCATATGAACCTATCTAGAATAATGACGAAATTAAGTTCGTAATATCGAAATATCTAATTAGTTCAAAATATACCTGGTATAATGTAGCCTAATATAGCACTGGTGACTGAATATATTCTTAGTTCCACCTCTTAAGGTATAGAATACAAAATTTGGTTGAAGTCCAATGGACGTTACATGCAGTTAGACACTGGATCTATCAGCACGCGTAAAAGCATGTTGCCAACAATACCATGCGTGTGCTGGTCAGAAATAATCTGAATTATTATGATATCTTGTTGTGCCAATTTTGGATGAACTCCATTTGTTAGTATAGAAGTTACATGTATTTTAAAATTGGACATATCAGCAGGCATAGAATCATGTTGGCAGCACTGCCTTGTATTAATTACTCCAAATTAATCTAGAATGTCAGGTACTATACGTGTGCAAAGTATAGAGCTGTTGGCTTGCATACTTTCTGATATATTGATATTAGGGTAAAAAGAATATAGACAGCATTTATTAACAGTTGGCAGCCCTGATTGCTCTTAACAATACTTATAGTCATATCTGTTATGGTACACATAGCACATACGAAATTCGGTTGAAATCCAACTGATAGTATAGAAGTTACATTAATTTAAAAATTGGTACTATCAGCAGGCTTATAATCATGTTGGTAGAACTGACGTATATAAGTTACTCCAAATTAATCTAAAATGTCAGAATATACGTGTGCATAGTTTAAAGCTGTTGGCTTGCATACTTTCTGATATATTGGTATTTGGATAAAAAAATAGAGAGAGCAATTATTAACAGTTGGCAGCCCTGGTGGCTCTTAATAATACGCTCAGTCATATCTGTTTATGTACAGATATTACATACAAAATTTGGTTGAAATCCAATTGATAGTGTAGAAGTTATATGCATTTAAACATTGGACCTATCAGAAGGCTTAAAATTATTTTGGCAACACTGTCATGGTTGGCCTCCTGGAAATTAAACTGAAATAGTATTATCTACATGTGTGCCAAGTTTTGAATAGCTCCCATGCATACCTTGCAAGATATCCAACATGGAGCTCAAATTTCTAGTGCGTTTTTTCAGCAGTTGGTAGCACTGACATCATTTTCAAATATGGACGTGAGCTATTCCGGTGCACATCTTTACTCATACTAAATTTGGTTTTGATTGCTGGAGCCGTTTAGGAGTTGATAGGGGGGGACACACACACAGCCAGACAGACAGACAGAAGGACAGACAGACAGACAGACGGACAGACAGACAGACAGACACACATTTTCCCGGATCGCTCATAAGTCTACTTTTTCCTCATTTTTGCAAAATGCGAAAAGTAGGCTAAAAAATGAAAGTTTGTCTGTTTCTTCGGAATTTCCACGGAATTTTGAGTTATTAACGCGTTTCAGACTGTTTTATGACGGTTGCGCGCAAAAACAATTTTTTTGTCTGTCTGTCTGTCTGTCTGTTTGTCTGTGTACAAATTTGCACGCGCATCACTCGAGAACGGCTGAGTGGATGAACGTAAAATTTGGTACAGAAGTCCATCAGAGGCACGAAAGTAATCATTGATGTAACTCTTCTCCATACCTCTCATAGAGGAGGGCCTAACCCCTTAAAATGCATGCTGAAATGGGCATAGAAAAACGTGACAAAGCTCATTTTCAGCGTCTCAATGTGAGAAACGAAACTCGGGAGCCCTACTGGCCCCGAAAACCACATTTTAAGGTCTTAAAACCAAAAATTTTTGAGATATACCCAGAAAACTAATTTCATTTATTAAGCTATTAAAAGAATGCAGGCCGGTAACCATGGCAACACGATCTCAGAAGTCCATCTATTTCTGTAAGACGCAATGCCATTCCATTTATTACATTACTGTGAACGTTCGCAAACGGCTATACGGTTATCACGGAACCAACTTAAGTTGTAAAATTCATCAATACGTATATAATGCGCTTAAGGGGGTCAAGGGGTACTAAAGAACTATTAAATCCCTATCCATATATTATTAAATTATAATAATTATTATTATTGTATTATGGCGTACAAGGACGAGCAAAACTCATTTTCAGCCCCTCAGTGGCTTGGAGGCTACTAAGTTTTAAGGCTCTAAAACCACGTTTCTGAGATATTCCCAGAAAATTAATTTGATTTAATAAACTAATAAAGACCACCTCGTGGCTCAGTGGCTAGCATTCTTGGCTGTCACCCCCCGAGGTACCGGGTTCGGTCCCCAGCTCTGCCAAGAATTTAAAAGTCTAGGTATGGTCTGGTACGGGGTCTCCCAGCCTCGTGATGCAAAATGGGAACTTGCCGGACGCTATGGTAGGAGGAGGAGTGGAAAGAAACTGGCCAGCCTATCACACGCAAACTCCGGCTCGGGATGCCTGGTTAGTAATTCCTTGACTTAGTCAAGGGCTCTTATTCAGGTCGCCTACGTCCCTGGAGGGGATATGGCACTCATTTATTTTATAAACTAATAAATAGATGACGAGTACAGAAGAAGACCAAATCAGGAGCTATATAGATATACTGAGAAAATCAAGATGTGGCCAGGAAGAGACGTCTGGCTTTCTATGGACATGTCTCATGGATGAACCCAACAAGACTAACAAACCGGCTTCTCAACTACTGGGGGAAGAGAAAGAGAGTGACACCGTCGCTAACAGTAGTTAACAAGGATATCCAAGAACTGAAGATAATGAAAAGGGATATTAGAAGACGATCACATCTCAGAAAGATACTTAAACAGAAGAGTTTTCAGGACAGACCACCCTGTAAGAAAACCGGCATCATCTGGACAAAAGAGAGGAGAATGCGCGAATATTGGGAAAACATCAACTCCCTCGCCAAGCTGAAAAGTTGAACGTCCTGGTCTTTAGCTGGCCCATCCGAAAGAAGAAGAAGAACTAGAAGAAACTAATGATGTAATGCAAGCCGGTAACCATGACAACAGTGTCAGAAGAGGTGACATCCAACTTTCCATCTATTTCTGTAAGAAGCAATGCCACTCAATTTATTAAATTTCTGCTAAAGTTTGCAAATGGCTATAAGGTTATCGTCGAATCAAACATAGACTGTAAAATTCAACAATGCGATTAAGGGGGTCAAGGGGTACCCTAGAATTTTTCCACGTGACTTACACGTGCGATATGCGGTATGTTGTACAGAAGGTCTATTATATCTCCAAACAGCAACATTATTTTCAAAAATTCCTAAATTGGAATAGTGTTTTTTGCAGCTTTGGGGAATTTGGGCCTTTGGAGGCTAAAAATCCTGAATTTAATGCACCACGAGCCTTTATAATTTATTAAAGGGGTCTTCCTGGGGATGGGGACTATCCACAACGGTGAGGGCCAGTTTTAATTTGACATATATTGCGTTTCGTCTACGAGGTTTCCAATATTATTTTCACGTCAGGAAGTACACGTTACGTGAATTTAGTTTGAGAGAACATTTTAAGTAATCATATTTTTGTCGACAAACGGGTTCATCGTACAGATAGATGATTTTGTTCGATACTGTGTGGTTGATATATATTTATGCTTTTGTACGCCTATAATTCATGTTCGGGTGCTTTGGGCATTGTAAAATTAGGCATTGTAACCATGAGTCAATACACCAATCATTTAGAAAACTCTTCAACGTACTTCTCATAGAAGGGAGGGTATAAGGAACAACTTTTCAAAATACATGCTAAAATAGGCGAAAATAAAAATTATCCTAGAAGGACGACAAAAGCGTATGTTGCGCTTCTCAATGTGTGATACAAAACTAGGGAGTCTATAAAGGGTCTCCGAAATCCACATTTTACGGCCCTTAAATTAACAGTGTCTGCGATATACCCAGAAAACTAACTTCGTTCTGATAAACTTATGAAGGAATGACAAGCCCCTAACCATTGGAGCAGTATCTCAATTGATAACGTCTGGTTATTAATACCGAGAACCGTTCGAAGAGCGGGTACTTCTGCTAGTATTATTATAATCGGGCTCGCAAAGTTGTGTCTGTTGAAACCAAGGCAACGCGGGAATCATTCTGTCGCTGGACATTTCCATGTTTCCAAGTTCCGTGAATAACTGAGTTCATAAGATAGTGTTCATAAGAGCGTTAATATCCGTCAGTATGCTTTCCTTCGGAGAGGAAGTAAAGCCGGCGGGCCCACGTCATAGATTTATGGCATGTAAAAGAACCTACCACTACGATTGGTAGTGTGAAGTTAAAAATTTGTACGTTATATTTGATTGGTTAGACACGCTCTATCAAGGTCCAACGTTCTCCGCTAGGTGTCAGTGACAGTGGCATCTGGTAGTCAAAGTTGGAATTACTTGAAATTTAACTTGATGGGAGCACACGGATGTTCAAATAAAATACCCTGCTATGGCCATTGGCTGCAATTGTTATGTAATTAAATTATTAATAATAATCATTCACTGAATATGCTGTAGTCAGCAGACAGCCCGCACGTGCGATCATTTGAAGTTGTGTTTACTTACGTGCTTGCTCGGTGTTAATTGCTTAGTGATAAATGTGGCTAGCTCTTAGAACGAAGAGGAAACAAGTAGGCTTACTGCACGATTCCAAGCTCTATGAACTTCCGGGATGAAGGGCACAGGCAGGGTAGGAGCAGGCGAGAATTGAGAAGCCTGTCGACAGCCCGCCGTGTTACCTGACATACTCGTCTATTCCAATACTGCTAACATAAGGTCTTTTCTGAAACCAGTGTGGTGTTACGAATAAGTTAGTGAGTCACCGACCAATGTATTTGGTTCGGTACTATGCACGGACCGAGAAATCTCATCACTCGTCAACTCCATTTCTCATCGTCCGCAATGCACATTCCTCTCTGGTTCACGCAGCTTAGACTCGAGCAGTAAGGTTTTAACCCTGAGTGAAGTGTGTTAGTATTTTCGATTGATGATGATGACTTGGAAATATTTGCAATACCAATTTGTTTTAATAATTAATTTAACAAAGTTTTAATTAAGTTTATTTAGTAAAATAAGTTACCTGCTAAGGGAAAATATCAACATTCTAGAAGATATAGGCCTAGGCTAGGTAGGAGATAACTTTATGAAGAACTTGTAGCGTGCCATTTCTAAATAACCACTCATAATAGCTTGGCATAAAAAGGGTTAAAAATGATCCTGTTTTTTATCTCGTCAATATAACTTATTGATGGATTTTAATCATCCATAACCATACGCTACCAAACGTTTGCATTTATACTCCTTATTATTCCCCTTTCTTGAATATTAGTGATGCGGTAAGGTGAGTCTCTATGTAGTAAATTGTTTTACGGTTGGCGCAGTGGTCAACCAGTTGGCCTCTCATCAAGGTGGACCGGGTTCGATTCCCGGTCAATGCATGTGAGATTTTCGAAGTGAAATGCCATGTCCTGTGGTTCGGATTCCTCGTAAAAATTAGGTCCCGTGGCTCATGAATGCACGATTAACGGTCACGTCAAAGTACAAGCTTCCTTCCTGTTTTACGGTTGGATGTCCTTCATTACGGCAATTTTATCTTGGGAGTTAGCATGCAGAGATGAATGAAATTGGGAGATGCGTTGGAAGGAATCATTCATGGTTTATTAGAAGGTACCGTCCCGACATTTGTCTGAAGTTGAAAATGAGAAACCACGAAAAACCATTTGAAGAACGGCCGACGGGGGGTGGAGTTTAAATCCACTAATCTCCAGAGTCCAAATATACTGTAAGTTATACGATTGTGGACCCAATGAACGGATTTTCGTTATAAAAAGGTATCTATTACTTTTTTACAAAATTTCTTCAGTCACCTTCAAAGTACTCTCCATTAGATGCGATGCACTTGTCAACTCTTTTTTCCTACTGTTTGGAGCACCTCTGGAACTCTTCAACTTTGATATCGTCCAGCGAAGCTGTTTTTATCGCCTCTACATCATCAAGACGCTTCCATTTGTTTTCATTCTGGGGAACAGAAAAAAGTCACTGGCTTGACGTTTGCTTGGTTTCTGGATCGTACGCTTAACACCAAAAAGTTTGGATCACTTTCAATCTCGTTTTTCAATTCCTGGCTCAACTTCAATCGAGTGTTTTTCTTAATGCTGTGTGAGAAGGCGACGAATAGCTATAATATCCGTGCAATGTTACTTATCTAGTCTGTTTGGAGTTTATTTTAAACAAGCTGCGACTTGGGAGATCAGGACTCCTCGTCTGTCTGCAGGTAGGTTATAGAATACCGGTGCCAATAATCACAGAGCTAGCTCGCAACATTCTCAATGTGTGAGAGAATTGTTTTTCTCCCCGCTGCTGTAGCGGGATGAATGAATTGTGTTCATGTATATTGACTTTGTTCTCCTCGTTGAGTAACAAACTGTATGCATCGCTCTCCCCAACTGTATGAATAATTTACAGGCTATTGGTATCGCTGTCACTGACTGTTATAGGCATGTGGGCTTTCTGTAACTCCCGACTGCGAATGTGCTTGTGTGGAAGGGCACAGTGCCGTTCGGATAGGAGAGTGGGTGGAAAAAGGCTGTTGTTCTTGCGCAGCTGAAAGAGAGTTCGTTGCTTTACGTTTGTCAAAACGTAATTGGCTTGCGATACTATGTATTGTTTATTTTTTATTTTTACACGTATTACGAGTACATACTGATACCATTGTTGCCAAGGTTCTGGCTGCCTTTTGTGGTCTAGAGGTGAGACTCCTATCCCAATGATCCTAGGATCAACCACTCACAGCCCTGTCATATTTATTTATTGTCTGAGGGCTGGAGTCGGATATATTTCAACCCCTAGAGATAATTGAAAATGAGTGGGTTTGAATCTCACCTCATCCATCCAAGCAGTAAACTCCATGGTTTCCCCACATTTACAAATCCCGAAATAGTACAACCTTTTGCCGGAAAAATCTGTTAATGGGGTAGTTTTCAATATTGTATTTACAGCACATTCATGAATATGCTGTATCTGTTGAAAAATGTACTCAATTATTCAATCTGAATACATATTAGGTCTTTGTAAATCACCCATATCACCCATTATTACTCCCGTTTTTATGAACAAAAGGAAAAACACTATAATTATTATGTTATTATCGTCATGATGTTTCTAAATTATTTTTTGATCAGTGTGATCAGTTGTCTTGCACACCTATACGTCTGATAGAGATCTCTCCTTTGCTACCATACAACCTGCAGTGTTTATATGACCCTTGCTTAACGAGCGTTCTTTACGTCCTTACGACTATAACCGCAAGTGTTTCCGGGTGCTTGCAAATTTAATGGCTACGCGTGGCCTCGCACAGAACCTATTAGCCTTGAGAGTATACTTCTTCACTGATCAATATTGTTGGAAGTTTTGTGTATTTACGCGGAGTCTAAAATATCGTGGAAGTGCTCTCAAAAGTGTTCAAGTTTTAGGGTGATTTATGGGCGCGTTATACATTCTGTTTTCTTTGTAAGCATTATCTTTTAAAACTCCTGAGCTTAAACTATATTCTTCTTGTAGCCTACAGAATGAAAGTTCAGAGTATCCCATCATTCAGCTTCTGAATACATATTATATGCTATTATAGTCTCCTTGGTACTACATGATGCATAGCTTGAGGGTTCGTCTCGAAACTAACAAGTATGGTTTCCAATATATTGCAGATTTTATCTCTCTGCTTACCTGGTTCCATTATCCCCCAGAAACCATCATTCATAGTTTTTGTTATTGTCACGTGGAAAAAGAATTATACATCTCTCACGCAGTTCTCACTCGCTTGATTCAGGCCTTGTTATTTGGCCTGACTTGTTCGAACCATCTCATTCTTACATTTAGCAGGGCTAGAATGCCCGACGGTAATATAATGTATCTACCCTCACTCACTCGACTCATTTAATTTAATTCTGGTCTGAGGTTTGGTAAGAACAGCCTGGTGAGGCAAAACTGAGAAGAGGTGGGTTCGATTCCCACCTCAACCATCTTGGAAGTGTTTTTCCGTGGGTTTCTACTGCTCGCGTCTAAGCTCTGTGAACTCGCGGGATGAAGGGCAGAGGCAGGGTAGGAGCAGGCGAGAATTGACAAGCCTGTCGACAGCCCGCCGTGTTACCTGACATTCTCGTCTATTCCAATACTGCTAACATAGGGTCTTTTCTGAAACCAGTGTGGCGTTGGGAATGAGTGAGTGAGTCACCGACGAATGTATTTGCATCTGTTACTATAAAAAAGGACGCAAGGACCGAGGAACCTCATCACTCGTACCACCACTACTTATAGTCTGCGATGCACATTCCTCTCAGGTCCACGCAGCTTAGACCCGAGCAGTACTTCTACTCCAGGCACATACCGCGATGGTTTCTAACTTAGGCCACGGTCATCTCCCTCCCAATACTCACCTGAATTACAAATACACACACTAATAAACCATCACAATAACTTAGGTTATCAGACATATTCAACACACACACGGGGCTACATGACCACAATGTCGCATCTCCTAAATAAATCAACAACAACAACAACAACTTCTAAGACAGTCTGTATATTACTTTCGTGATATTTAATTGTTGACTTTCAATGGCTCTTCTCTTTTAATCTTGAAGTTGGCAGAGATGTTAATATTCATAGAGCAGCTGGATATTAACTTACTTTACGTTAAATAATTTTTATTTCACGAGGGGCCGATGACCTAGATGTTAGGCCCCTTAAAACAGCAATTATCATCATCATTTTTATTTCGCCATTTTTTTAACCGAAGGGAAGAGATTTATAAGGACACGGGCTGAATAGGAGATATCATTTTGGAACAGGTGGACCATTTCAAGTAACTTTTATTGGCATTGTTCACAAAGTTCTATTGGAAATGTACCCTTAAAGTCAAAGTGACGCAGTTGCTTAAATGACGGCCTTCGAGACCCAAGTTTACGGGTCCAAGCCCAGCTCTTTCCAATGACGTACAATGGTATATATCAAAACACTCAAAGGTACTCTGGTTTCTCCAAGACCATTGCAAATAAAATGAACATTATACTGGCGACTTTTTATAATATAAGATTTCTATAATTAACGAGAATTGTTTTCGAATACGATTATGTTCTACGGGGATAGTCTAAGACATTTCTAAATCATTACTGCACGCGCTTATGCCTGAACGCTTCGAGATGCTAGTTTTATTGCTAGCCAGCCGATGCTGCGGAGGTTATGTTTACTTCTACTCTCTCGAGTTGGCTGACTGGAACCTTTTACGCTGAACAAACAGTAACGCATATGCTGCTGCTCTAATAACGACCCACATTCTTAATGGCGCGTACACACCACTCAACTTGCTCACCATTAGTGATTGCTGGATAGGTAAAGAATTCCTATTTACTGTATATTGTATAAGTTATACAGCAGGTGAATCAGCTGTCCCTAATTGATTTCATGCAGCTCAAATAGCGTTGTTAACAGGAAGGTCGATATTACTCTGCTGCATCCCGTATGGTATTAATGCGCTGCAAGCATATTCTGCGAACGATACTGAGCGCTATTGGTTTTCCCTCGATGTGACTACAGACTATTAGCCTACGCGAGCAACATAATAGTGTTCAGTCTCGCTTGCGGGATATGCTTGCAGCGCGTTAGTATCATACGGGATGCAGCAGAGAAATATCGAACTTCCTGATAACAACGCTAATTGGGTTGCATAAAACAATATTATTAGCGGCAGCTGATTCCCCTGATATATACCTACAAGTTATTCGCAAAAAATGAAAGTATACGGGCCAAAAGTTGTCACTCTGTCTGTTTGTGGGTGAGTGTGTGTGCGAGAGAGTATCTCTCTCTCTTTCTCCCCCCCCCCCCCCCTTTTCAATTCAAACATGACGAAACCTAATTGAACCAAATTTAGTACAGAGGTAGCACTATCAAAGGACACCTCAGTGTCATGTTTTATATGGCCGTCATCTTGACGGAAACGGAATGGCGGCCATCCAAATGTTCAAAGCTTAAATCAAGTTACGACTAACCTAATCATCTGATCTCTACCAGAGTTTGCAACAATATACCTTCGTGTGGGAAGCGTAATTTGCCTAAACTACAAGGTGCAATACTACTGTGTAACAGCATGCTAAATTCAAACATCGAGATGAGTGTCACAGTAGGTCATTTGTTGGCTTTCAAACTCCAATATTGCGGGTTCAATCTGAGCATATACCGATGGCAACCTCGCGTCTTTAGATTTACGGGTACATTAAAGATTCCAAACTGTTCAGACTTCCAGCATCTTGGCGATAGTTTCGAAAGAAACAACAGTTCCGTTGAGATATTAACACATATCATAATAATAATATTAATAATAATAATAATTATTATTATTATTATTTCTGTGTTGCCCACTTTAAACTGTTAAACTGTGCGCTTCGTTTGAACGAAAAGAGTGGAACATGTTACTTAAATAATATTTTGGCTTTTGGTCTTTGGTCCTTTGAACCACTCAACCTGCTCCAATTTGAATACAATCTTTTTTTTAAATGCATGTTCATATTATCTAAGTGCATTGTTTAGAGTCGTATTATTTAACTTATTAGATTATAATTATTCATAATCGTACAAATGTACAATACAATGCTCGAGGCAGGACTCAAACTAGCAGTAGATATATTGCAAAGTTCCAAAGCCTCCGCGCTACCTGTGAATTGTGTGCATCGACAGAGGCTATCATGAACACGGGAAGAGGAACGAAAACATGCAGAACTGGGCTGCTCACCAGGCCACACAAACAACGCAGAGCGGACACAGAGTGCCCACGAACAAAGATACAGTTAACAGATGGGATTCTCCTCATGTCCATGTGCACCACAGGGTAAAGAAATCTTGGTTGCCAATTCCCATTGTCACAATGCTGCTCCTCAGGGGGCACATTTTTGGTAGGAGGTTCTTGAGCAACCACCATATTCACCGGACGTGACACCACGTGGCTTCGATCTTACCTCGAAACAAGAAGTTCCGTGACGAACTAAAGAGCCTACTTTTCTTAATATATACGATTTATGCCAATGATTAATCTATATGGATCTATCTAGAATAATACGAAATTAAGGTGGTAATATCGAAATGTCTAATTAGTTCGAAATACTGTATACCTAGCATAATACAGCCCAATAGAGAACTACAGTTGGCAGCCCTGGTGGCTGAATATATTCTTAGTTCCATCTCTTAAGGTACAGAATACAAAATTTGGTTGAAGTCCAATGGAAAGCATGGGCGTTACATGCAATTAAACATTGGATCTAACAGCGCTCGTAAAATCATGTCGGCAACAATGACATACATGTATTGGTCAGAAATAATTTGAAATAATATTGTTGTGTCAATTTTGAATGAAATCCATTAGTTAGTATAGAAGTTACATGCATTTTAAAATTGGACCTGTCAGCATAGAATCATGTTCGCAGCACTGGCGTAGGCCTATATTAGTTACTCCAAATTTATCTAGAATGCCAGGTACTATACGTGTGCAAAGTTTAGAGCTTGCATACTTTCTGATATATTGATATTAGGGTAACAAAAATAGAGACAGTATTTATTAACAGTTGGCAGCCCTGCTTACTCTTAAGAAACGCCATAGTCATATCTGTTATGGTACACATGGCACACTCGAAATTTGGTTGAAATCCAAATGATAGTATAGAAGTTACATGTATTTAAAGTTGGGCCTCCCAGTAGGCATAGAATCATGTTCGTAGCACTGATGTTTATAAGTTACTCCAAATTAATATAGAATGTCAGGTACTATACGTGTGCATAGTTTCAAGCTGTCGGCTTGCATGATTTCCGATATATGGGTATTTGGATCAAAAAATTCAGAGCATTTATTAACAGTTGGCAGCCCTTGTGGCTCTTAAGAATACGCTCAGTCATATCTGTATATGTACACATAGCACATACGAAATTTGGTTGAAATCCAATTGATAGTGTAGAAGTCATATGCATTTAAAATTTGGACCTATCAGCAGACAACACTGCCATGTATGGCCTCACGGAAATTAAACTGCAATATTATTATCTACGTGTGCCAATTTTGAAATAGCTCCCATTCATACCTTCCAAGATATCCAACATGGAACTCAAATTTCAATTGCGATCTTTCAGCAGTTGGTAGCACTGACATCATTTTCAAATAAGGCCGTGAGATATTCAGCTATGGATCTTCACTCCTACCAAATTTTGTTTCGATTGCTGCAGCCGTTTAGGATTTGATAGGGGGGGGGGGGGGGAGGGACACACACAGACAGGCACACAGAAGGACAGACAGACACACATTTGCCCGATCTAATAAGTCCACTTTTTCCTCATTTTTACCCTACTTTCGATTTTTGCAAAAAATGAAAGTAGACTTATGAGATCAACACAGGGCGAAAAAAAAGTGTGTCTGCGCGTGTGTGTGTGTGTGTGTGAGTGTGTGTACTCTGAATGTTCCCCCCTATCAATTCGAACACGGTGAACGCGAATTGAACGAAATTTGGTACAAAGGTAGCACTAGCAAAGGACACCTCAGTGTTATGTTTTACATCGCCGCCATCTTGACGGAAACCTAATGGCGGCCACACAAATGTTCAAAGCTTAAATCAAATTACGACTAACCTAATCATTCGATCTCTACCAAATTTTGCAACAACATACTTGTATGGGGGCAGCATCCTTTGACCAAACTAATAGGTCATCAGCCTAATAGTTTGCGGATGGCGGCTATCTTTGTGTGAAAATCGATTCCCCCTATTAATTCGAACACGGTGAAACCGAATGGAACGAAATTTAGTACAGAGGTAGTACTAGCAAAGGGCACCTCAGTGTCATGTTATATATCGCCGCCATCTTGACGGAAACGTAATGGCGGCCACACAAATGTTCAAAGCTTAAATCAAATTACGACTAACATAATCATCCGATCTCTACCAAATTTTGCAACAACATACCTTTATGGAGGGAGCATCCTTTGACCAATCTAATAGGTCATTAGCCTAATAGTTTGAGGATGGCGGCCATCTTTGTGTCAAAATTGATTCCCCCTATTAATTCGAACACGGTGAAAACAAATGGAACGAAATTTGGTACAGAGGTAGCACTAGCAAAGGGCACCTCAGTGTCATGTTTTATATCGCCGCCATCTTGACGGATACGTAATGGCAGCCACACAGATGTTCAAAGCTTAAATCAAATTACGACTAACATAATCATCGGATCTCTACCAAATTTTTCAACAACATACCTTTATGGAGGGAGCATCCTTTGACCTATCTAAAGGTCATTAGCCTAATAGTTTGAGGATGGCGGCCATCTTTGTGTCAAAATCGTTTCCCCCTATTAATTCGAACACGGTGAAAACGAATGGAACGAAATTTGGTACAGAGGTAGCACTAGCAAAGGGCACCTCAGTGTCTTGTTTTATATCGCCGCGATCTTGATGGATATGTAATGGCGGCCACACAGATGTTCAAAGCTTAAATAAATTACGATTAACCTAATCATCCGATCTCTACCAAATTTTGCAACAACATACCTTTATGGAGGGAGCATCCTTTGACTAAACTAATAGGTCATTAGCCTAATATTTTGCGGATGGCGGCCATCTTTGTGTGAAAATCGATTCCCCCTATCAATTCGAACACGGATAAACCGAATGGAACGAAATTTGGTACAGAGGTAGCACTAGCAAAGGGCACCTCAGTGTCATATTTATATCACCGCCATCTTGACGGAAACGTAATCGCGGCCACCCAAATGTTAAAAGCTAAAATGTAATTACGACCAACCTAATTTATTTATCGTATGGCTTTTAGTGCCGGGAGTGTCCGAGGACATGTCCGGCTCGCCTGAGTCTGTAGCTGCTTCCAGCGGACACCCGAAAGGGTGAGCTACAAGTTCCGATCAATTTCAAGTAGTTCCAACTTTCGCCACCAGATATCAATGATACCTAGTGGTGAACGTTGGAACTTTGATAGAGCGTTCTGACGAAATCTAACCTAACAATTTTGCTTTACACAAGTTTAGTCTGTGAAAGGATTTTTAACATGCCATAAATCTATGACATGGGACTGCCGGCTTTACTTCCCCTCCGAAGGAAGGCATACTGAAGGATTTTTAACGCTCCTAAAAAATCCGACGACTTCGGCCGGGTTTGAACCCGCTATCTTGGGCACAGCAGTTCAGCATGCTACCGACTACGCCACCGAAGCCGGTACGACCAACCTAATAATGTAGTCTCTACCAAATTTTGCAACAACATATCTTTATGTGGGAAGCATATTCTGACCAAACTGCAAGATCATCAGCCCAATAGTTTGCAGATGGTGGCCAAGTAAGTGTGCAAATCGATTCCCCCTATCAATTCAAACACGGTGAAACCGAATTGAACGAAATTTGGTACAGAGGTAGCACTTGCAAACGTCACCTCAGTGTCATGTTTTATATCGCCGCCATCTTGACGGAAACGGAATGACGGCCACCCGAATGATAAAAGCTTAAATCAAATTACGACCATCCTAATAATTTGATCTCTGCCAGATTTTGCAACAACATGCCTTTGTGTGGAAAGCATCTTATGACTGACTACAAGGTCATCAGCCCAATAGTTTGCAAATAGCGGCCATGAATGTGTGCAAATCCATTCCCCATATCAATCCAAACACGGTGGAACCGAATTGAATGTTTTTTTTACAGAGGTAGCACTAGCAAAGGGCACCTCATATTCATGTTTAATATCCCTATAGCACGTTGTATTTCAACAATCTACTACAACCAACATTCAATTATACTCCTTGTAAAGGACAAAGAGTTATAACAATACCCATGCATTTATGAGAAAGTAGGCTATATGTTCTTTACTGAACATCTTGTTGCAAAATGTGAAAAGTAGGCTAAAAATCAACCATCTCGTTGGAATCGTGTCCATACACTAAGTGCCAAACTTCAAGCTGTGGGACGCTCCATCCTGGGCAACAAGAGAGGCGGGATTGCTACTGGTATCCGTCACCTTACACACATCTGGCAACGAATGAAGCATGTTGCAGGGCATTACGTTTGAGGCCTGTGTGTAGAGGTATGGAGGTTTTTCAATATTTTTTACAGTTTCCACAACTTCCTTTCGATCCCTCGTAGCAACGTTGGAAATAAAACAGGATGCATATATCTCCTATCAAAAGCAAATGGCAACCGGTCACGGAGGCCGAAAGTGCTAACACGCTAACTTGTGCCTCTACTGGCATCGGGAGTGCGTAGGTTCAAATCCCTCCACAACCTAAGAATGGTTTTCGTGGTTTACCATGTGCAATAGGTCAACGGACCTTTGGGTGTGGCGAACCCATCGTACAAACAGCCTAAATGTGATAGTGTGTGAGTCGAGGCCTCGGATGGAGGTCGTTGATTCACTCCCCGACCCAGATCACTGCAACCGGGAAATGAAGAAGGAGAAGAATAGGTCAACGGCCGATTTCCTTTCAATATAATTTCCCCGACCCGTCTAAAAAGAAAATAAATGGCCATTGCATTAATAAAATTATTATAAAAGAAAGTGTAGCTCGTGAAATGTAGTTATCCTACCTTTTTTTTTATCAGTTTGGAGATTGTTTCCATCTGTGATGTATTTTTCTACGTCTGCCTCAAATCTTTACTTTTCAATACGGTTGGTTTTCACGTTGATACTCACAAGAAAACACTGAATGCATTAAGATGCACTTAACAATTTAATCGGCTCCCAAACTCTACAGTGGAATCATCAATCATTTGGAATCTCCTCTGAAGTGTTAAGAAGTCAGCTAGGCGCCTGCGTCGCACAAATCACTTTGTGCACATTAGTGAAATTGTCTCGTATGTATCGATATTGACAACTCTTAATTGAAGAAATCATTTTAGATGTTACTAAATTCTGCTAATAAAAGTGACGGATGGGTTTCAAATTTTGGTATGATGGTAGTTTTTATATTTTAGATGAATGTATGTTTTTAGGTTTTAATAGAGAATAGTACTGGATACAAATATAGACCAGCTTAACCTATCGCATTCTTGTACATGGGTCCCGACAATATACGGGGCTTGGAATACGAGTGAGATAGAACCACCTTGTGTGTTCTCGAGGATGTACTAAGGCTCTAATCCCAAAGGTCCTGGGTCCGATTCCCGACTCTGGCAAGAAATTTGATTCTAGACTGAGTGTTTTAACAGAGTACACTGATTGTGAGAAGAGGTGGGTGAGTTTCCCACCTAAGCATCCTAGACATTTTTTCATGGTTTCCCTTTTGCTACTCGAAGCAAATTCCGGGATCGAACCTACCTTAATGCCACGACCGCCTCCTTCCCAATGCTAGTCTCAATTGAATCTACACAAACTACTGTAGACACCGCAATTATATAATATTTAATTCATAACGTTTTAGTCGATCAATTCGTAGCCAATTTATGCCCAACTGTATCAAGTTAAAGCAGAAAATATAGTTCTACTTGAAAGTTTTACATGTGTACAGATTCCAAGTGATTGATTGGATGTTTTTATGTCCATGGCTATACTTAAGAGCTAAAGAGATCCCATAATACCATTCACAAATATTAGCTTTCTATACAATAATAGAGGTCATAATCAGACAAATTCATTACACACCCAAGCACACAGAACTAATGGCCACGATTTCCGAGCCCATAAAAAAGTTGCTACTGTGTTCTTGCAAAGATAGATTTCTTTCGAGCATTATGTTTCCAAGGATCCATTGCACTGTGAGAAGATTTTACCGACTCTAGTAAGCACAAGTTTTAGTCTTCGTTTCTTATTCTTCTTCACAGAACTGATTTCGTCCGCTACTTCTCACAACAGAGAAGCATATTTATCACTCATTCCACCACTTTTAATATCTCCAGACTCTGGCAAATAAAACATGATGAATGGAGTTTTATTTTTCCGGCTTGTTGGTCTGGAATTTCAAGTGATTCCCGAGAGATGGAAAACAATTCTTTTTGACTAATGGATTGAAGAATACCATGTCATAAATTACTTTGTGCGTACGTTCGTTGTTTGTCAAAATATATACTATCGTGTTTCTCTGAAACAGTAAACCAGAGCCAGGCAACTGAATGCATTCCGACAAATGAGTGGAGCTAGCATCAAAGAGGGGAGTTAATTGTTGTTTTAAGAGGCGAAAACTCTAGGACATCTTCATCTAATGAATACCTATTATCCATAATTAAATGGTGTCAATTAATGCATTTTATGTAGCCTATAGTAATGTTACCAAAATATAGTTTTTCAGGTTTTCAATTTCGGTATCACAGTAACTTAATATTATACTTGTAAAAACATTGTAAATAATACTATGCAATCATACTGAACATATATTAATACTAACAAACGTAATACTTATTGACTCATTAGATGATAATTAGTGACTAAATATATATAGGCTGTAGCCTATATATATATATATTACTGTATAATATCTACATGTGCAAAATGATTCTAACACACACTGGAACCGGACCTTTTATATCTCTACTTAGTATAAAACAAAGTCCCCGATTCTTGGATGTCACGGGTAATCTTGAGAACCACTGGATGGATTTTGATGCGGTTTTCACCATTCTGTAAAGGATATCTCGAGGAAGGCATCTGTAGAAAATAGTTTATTTACAGGGTCTTTATTTTTGCTTGGCAAGGACAATAAAAATAGACGTAAATGTCCTTATTTCCTTACTGAAGCCAAATTAACCAGAGAAACCGGAAACTTCATAAGGAGATGCCGGTAATGTTTGGCAGCGGATAGGGAATATTTTCAGCATCTACTGTAAGCATGGTGAGTAAAAATGCATGATACTGATTTTCAGCACCGTATTCTGCCGTATGTATGCGCGTGCGGCAGCCGGGAACTGAGCTGTCACTGGCGGAGCGCGTGAGCGAGAATGTCCTTGCCAAGCAAAAATAAAGACCCTGTATAATCAAAGGAAGCCAAGCAGTACCGATATAAGTGAAAAATTTGAAAACATTCTTGTCGTCGTTGCGATTTTACGTACGCTGGCAAAGCGTTAAAAATATCAATATACTATGAGTGTAAGAATTGTTCCGCATGAAACGTTCTACAAAAGAGTCCGCGAGAGCATATCTCTATCTTCAATACCTCGCCCACCATAAGTGATTTTACGTTTTTCTTTCTTCCAACAATCTCCATTCAATTACTGAGGCGACAGTTTACTAGATAGGGACGAGCCTATCACGTCTGTTAGAGCCTAGCTAGCGGGCGAGCCTATTACCCCAGATACAGCCAGCAGCAAACTGTAGAGTCGTGTTGAGTTATGACTTCAGAGAAGATTCGTTGTCTTTGGAGTTTCCCTGGAAGTGCAACTCGGCTTTTCTTCATTTCGTCTCTGAACTTTTCGTTCCGCAAAATGCACAGTCAATTTAAGATTAGACGGAAGGGGGATTTGTGTTTCATGCACCTCGCCATTCTTAAATGACGTCTGACAAGAATTCGTTGCGCATGCATCTCCATGATAATATAATTAACAGTCCAGTCAGTGATTTTAACCCACCATGCCGAGACGTAAAACGGATATAGGTCGTAGTTCATTGACATCGATTTTAAAAAAGCACTTATCACGTAAAGCATTCATAACTGTAAATAAGACAAGAATTTCTTTACACGAAATGTAATTTCTTTTCAGTCGGTCAACATGATTGAACCCATTTTGCAATGGGTTTTATTCCTTAAACATGAAAAAATTACATGAGAATAAATAATTCACTTGGATGACTAATTTCGATCATCATCAGAGCCTTTACACTCAGACTATTAAATGTATGATTACGAATTTGTGGGTGAATGTTTTTACAATATATACAATAGGTTAGTTACAGAAGTTTATTGCAAACTTACGTATGATTTGTTAGTTTTATGCAACTCTTTGTTGTGATATTGTTAGTGGCTATTGAACTTCTAATTTTCTTGTTTAGTGTTATAATCTGTATTGGTGTTTGTTACATGGAGATGGGTTAAAGAACTTAGCTGGTTACAGCATCTGACACAACTCACTAAGGAATAACGCTCATTGCAATTTGGTTACAATCGTGTTGGCCGACTGAAAAACATTTAAATTCGTTTACTAAGACAACACTGAAAAAATGACTTCCAACACAATAGTAAATATCCTTAGAGACAATGCGAAAAATATAGGGTAACAAAAGATGTCTTGGGTGACCTATTCCCCTTCGATCTAGAAGCTGGGGACCACAGCCTTAACATGCAGGCGCTGGATGGTGCAGTTTATGCCACAGTTTTTGACCGGTCAGCCCCAGTTGCGTATTCGTACAGAGGACAGTCGGCAAGCCTCAGGCCTATGCAATTGAAACGTGAGTTGTCAGGCGTTAGATGATACAGTTTACACCTGATTTTTTCCTGTGTACAGCTGCGCAACCGGGGCTGACCGTCCTAAAATCTGTAGGGATAAACTGTACATAATGTGTTGCGTCAGACCGTCGCAATATCAGTTGAAATATGGTTGCATGTACGGAAACATACTCAACGTCAAAGTGCACGATATAGCCTACACCTCGTCAGTGCAAATTCACTGGTAACGTATTGAGGTGTACGGCGCTAATATCACGTCACAGGCGGTGTTTTAGCATTGGTGCACTGAGTTCGATAACAACAGATGTACAAGATGAGCGACGATCTGGCTGCCCTTTGATATCGATCTCTTCGAACCGTTAAAGAAGCACCTGAATCGTAAACGATTCAACGACAATAAGGCTGTTCAACTTGCCGCCATGACGTGTCTTCAGCAACTGGGGGAAGATCTCTTCTATGCTAGTATCAATGGCTAGCACGTGCACGTACTTGAACAAGAATGGTGACTATGTTGAATAGCAATCCTTATCAGATAGCATTGCCCTATACCTGTAGCATAGTTATGTCCTTATATCTAACTATTAAATACAGTTTCTTCGTCCGAGAATGTGCTGCCTGTTTGTTTTGAAACTCTGTTGTCGTTGTACATAATTACAAATGTGTGTCAGTATTTATTTATTTATTTACCGAGGGCGGTAGCTACGCTCACTAACGCGCAGCGCTAGGCCATGGGGCCAAACTATCTTCGGTCTCGGTAGACGAGGGTCCGAGCCCCTCCGTCGGCCGTCCTTGAAATGGTTTTCCGTGAATAACCATTTTCAACTCCAGGCAAATGTTGGGACGGTACCTTCTGAAAAGCCACGGCCGCTTCCTTCCACATCCTTGACCAGTTTCATTTATCTCCATTCATTTCATTTCTCATTAACTCCTCTCATGTGGTTGGCGTCAGGACGGGCATCGGGCCGCCACTTAGACTATCATCGCATAAATCCCCGACCCCGTTGAAAACGGAAATCATAAGGGGTAGATATTTATTTATTTATTTACTAGTAACCCACCCGGCTTCGCCTGTAGGCCCTATCATTTAACGGTTTACCCAGCGTAAGCTTAAAAGGCACATGGACGGCAGATCCCAGACGCAATTCAGAAAAGCCGAGGTGAAGAGCGAAATTTCAAACACATATACTCTTCACTGAAATCTTAACTCTACTAGACTCGACAGTTTGACGCTGGGCAAAGCTGGGGTGATTGGCTCGCTCGTAAACTCGCTCCGAAGCTATTAATTTTAATTTCCACTGAATGGAGATTGTTGGAAGAAATGAAAACCTAAAAACCCTTATAGTTGGCGATGTATTAAAGATAGAGATATGCTGTCGCGGTCTTTTTTGTAGAAATTTTCATGCAGAACAACGGCTTAAGCCTACCCAGCGTAAGCTTAAAAAGCGCACGGACGGCAGGTTTTTCTTCGACTCGATTCACTGAGATTTTTACTGCTCGACTTCCTTTAGTCATAAATGACTGTTTTTCTACAGAAACCTTCCTCGAGAAATCCATCACAGAATTGTGAAATCCGCATCAAAATCCATCCAGTGGTTCTCGAGATTACCCGTTACATCAGAGAATCGGGGACTTTGTTTCATAATATGAAGAAATGTATTTATTTATTGATCTTTATTTTTTCCCCAAGCGAATTGGCCACTTAGGATCACACAACATTGTTTTTTTTTATTTTCCTTTGTGTACAATATTTCTTCATGCGGTCACTGGCATGTTTCCTTTAATTCATTTATGTATTTATTTTTATTTATTTATTTGTATTTACTTGTTAAGTTTATTTTATTGTAATTTATTTTAATTTATTAAACTTATTTTTTATTTTTTTGAGATTGTTTGAAAAAATAATCCTGCCCGAGAAGAAACTAAAAAACTATTAGTCCAAATATATGACCCTTCCCTTCCTATGGAGTAGACTAATATTGTTACTATCAGGTGCGAGTAATGAATGATGTATAGCGAGTGTCCAGAGAACGTCATGGGCGGGTATTTAATCAATTGCTGGTTAATTGACCAGTTTTTAACGCTACGCTTACCTTAGGAAGCAATAACAACTCAACACGTGTGTGACCTGTTCATCGTAAAACACGCACTAGGTTGCGGTTGATGAGTCCATTAATCCAGGAAATTGAGGCATTCCGCTCCACCCACATGTGTTTGCCAGGAGCCTCGTTTGAAATATGTCCACTAGCCCTGGCTAAGGCACTAAAAGTCTACTTCAGCTGTGGATATCCTTGGTTCAAATCCTGGTCCTGGTAGTAGCCAGACTGAATGTTCTTTCATGGCTGTCGGCCCAGAGGTCCGTGTTCGATTCCCGGCTCCGCCAAGAAATTTTAATTCTGGTCTGAAGACTGGACCGGGGTACACTCAGCCTTGTGAGGCAAAACTGAGAAGTGGAAGGTTTGATTCCTATCTCAACCGTATTGTAAGTTGTATTTCGTGGTTTCCCAACTTCTACTCCAGGCAAATGCCGGGATGGTTCCTAACTTAAAGCCCCTGCCGTCTCCTTCCCAATCCTCACTTGACTTTCCAATATACGCACTAATACAGGCATCACAATAAGACAGGTCATTAGGCTTGTTCCAGACACTCTGAAGTTCACGGGACTACATGACCACTATGTCGCAAAACCCCTAAGTCAATCAACAACCACAACACATGATTCTGGTCTGAGGGCTAGAACGGGATTCACTCAGTCTCGCGAGACAAAAGAGGAGGGTTCGAATCACACCTCAGCCATCTGAGAAGTGGTTTGCCGTGGTTTGCCCACTTGTATGCAAGGCGAATGCCGGAATGCTTCCTAACTTAAAGCCACGGCAGTTTTCTTCCTAATCCTAGCTTCATACACACACACACACATACACACTGCTACACACACCACAATGGCACAGAGTATCAGCCAAATACTTCTCACACCCAAAATATATGGAGCTGAAATGACCACGATATTCAAGCACATAAAATGAAGGAGGTTGAATATAGGGCCCCCTCTATTGCAGACCCCGCGGCCTAACCGTGCTCGTAATAATCGTGCAGCACGACGTGCGGGCAGCTGCAGCCAGTCCGGAGGTAGTAGGTTCAAATCCCAGCACAGACAGCAGCTATACTGAGTGTTGTTCTTCCACACTCCCTCCAGGTGAATGCCTGGATAGTTACGTATTTCAAGTGTCGGGGCACCTACTCCATCCCTGCTCCAAATCAACTACTCTCACTACTACTGTCATTACAGAAACACCGGTTATAAGACAAATTCAACACATATTCAACTACACTGGACTGATGACCAAGACGACCCAAAACCTTACAATGAATTAACAACAGCAATGAAAAGTGCCAGGTATATTTTTTCAAAAGCTCCTCATACGCAGGGGCATACGTGGTTTGAAAAAAAAAAAGTCCTCTCGGCACGCCGGAAGGCGGAGGTAGATTTCACCGGACAAACTTGGGGATAGGCGAAAATAGGCAGAATATGCAGGTTTTCGTAGACCTCATTTATTGCGAGAAGGTATTTTATAATTTAAGCTTAATTAACTTTGTTTTTCGTCATTTTATGCTTATTTTAAACATTTTATTGTCTTATGGGAACGGTAACCTTCTTGTCATTTGGGATCCATTTTTATACTTGTGGTCACACTGTCCTTATGCAAGGTTTCGACACTGATGTGTAACTACGTAACGGTCTGTTACTTCTTCACGCAAAATTATATCTCCCGCAGAGATTTTGGTTGGTTCCTCAGTTTAGGGGCTGCGACAACGCGGTCATGTAACCCCGTGTACTTTGGGATGGCTGTATTAGTCTGTAATTCAGGTAAGGACTGCAGACGGTCAATTTCAAGCAGTAGTTCCTAATGTTGCTACCAGATACTACCGTCAACGACACCTAGCTGTGAACTTGGCTAATAGATGTCACCGCAACCAGCAACTCGCAACGAACGTTGGAACTTCCCCTCCAAAGGAAAGCATACTGAGGGATTTTTAGCGCTCTTAGAAAATCCGACGACTTCGGCCGGCTTTGAACTCGCGACCTTGGGCATAGACATTGAGCATGCTACCAGTTACGTCACCAAAGCCGCTTCACACTTAGTCAGATGGAAATCTGAATCTGATCTCGTGCAAGTGCGTTGTCTTGGCAACGTCTGATGGCTCATCCCTCATCAATTTAGTAGTGTTGCCATGGCAACCACTGATAGCTCTTGGCATTTTCTTATAATTCCGAAATCATTTTTCTCATCCCTTGGCGTAATGGTGGGTCATATCAAAAATTCTTTCAGACAAAAGTTTTAGGTAATTATTAGGGGAATATTGTCCATTTTGTACGGTTTTGATATTGTGCCTATTAAGAGAGATATGATTAATGTTTCCCGAAAAACCCACTTTTTCCCACCCCTTTGGTCAATGGTTGGTGCTATAAAAAAAACTCTTCAAACATAAATTTTTGGGCTTTATCCGACACATAGTATGAACGTTGAACGGATTCGATATTTCACATATTTAGAGAGTTATAGCAATATTTCACTTTTTCGAAAAAAGCCCCCCCCCCCCCCCCATTTTCACCCCCTTCGACCGATTTAGCCCAGTAACGAACTCGACCGAGATTTTATAGGTATACATATTCGGTAAAAAATTCAAAGTGATTGGTGTAAAATTACGGCAGTTATCGTGTCCACAAGAAACTTATATACATACATACATTATATATAAACTTTTGAACTGACGGTGGTTTTGGGGTCTGGGGGGTGTGAAACGCGAAGATCTGTCGAAATTTTCCGGAAGTCGATCATGGGACCCATTGCAATAGTTAGCTTTCTAATGAAATCTACCTAAAATGCGCTGTTTGAAACGATACACTCCTCATAGACATATCATTTGATTATTTATTATCTACGTCATTACTAGCATTTCAGTCTGCCTATTTTCTCATTGCTCATTATTTTCGTATTTGGTGTTCCTTATGGCGACTATCAATAATAACTTCTAGCACACGGGTCGCTAATTGAGAAGGTGTGCCCTAAGGTAAAGCAACAAATACATTGGTATATTGGGTTTCACTGCCAGTGAATTCAAACTCAGCAATTTTTCTAGGTGTATGCCGTGTCTTGTGTGGGGATTCACCCAGGAACACCAAGCAGACTCATCAGCGGGCTCTTGGTGTCCGTGCCCGGACCCCCACAGGCGTAGCGAACTGTCCGGGCACGGACACAAAGAGCCCGCTGCTGAGCCAGTTGGTGTTCCTACGTGAACACCACACAACACACGGCATAAACCTAGAAAAATTGCTGACTTTTAAAAATACGTTGTTTTCTTTATGAATGACTCCAAAGAGTAAATACATGAAGTTTGGTTCAGATCGGTGAAACGGTGTAGATTTGTGCCAAAGAGCCTAAATGCAGGGAATGGAGTGGTCTGTCCGAAATTTAAAGTAGACAGTGTTACTCGTCGGGTTCCAATGGGTAACTTAAGTATACAAATGTTGGTTCAGATAGGTGAAACGGTGTAGATTTGTATAAATAACCGACAGACAGACAAACCAACATTACACAAGGTAGCCCAAAATATACCGTACCATGAATGCTCTTACAAGAGAGAACTGTTTTTGGCACATTGCGTTGAAAAACAAGCCTGAAATGTCATATAAACGTCCTGTATTTTTAAGCCTGGAAGGTAACTTAACGTCCTGTATGTTCTTGAAATTGTAAAATAATACCGCTACCTGTTACGTTTAACCACTTTTTACTGACGCTACTAATGAGGCAGATGTTCCGCGCAGGGAATAAAAATAAGAGGTACGCATACTATGTTAATGTAATAAGTTGGAGTTATAAATAGGTAGCTCGTGCAGCGTGAAATGGGTGTCATTGTACAGTGGATGGAAAGCGTGGCTGCTGCAGCAGATAACTTTCTTTCCTCGTTTATGGTTAGGGCAATGGAGAAGCAGGTGTTTTATAGGGAGGAGGCAGAGAAGAGAATAAGTAGTAGGTTAAAGCATTCAGCTATAGAGGGCAAGAGAAGTAGTGGTAGACCTAGAAGGTGATAGTCAGATTCAGTGTTGAACGATTCAAAGTGAGAGGTGTAGAATCAGAGGAGGGCGCTGTGCTAACTGTTAATAGAGGCTGAAAATTATGAATCGAAACGGGTGAGGGTTGTTGTTGTTGATTTATTTAGGGGCTTTGTGACATCGTGGTTATGTAGCCCCTGTGTGTTGGGTGTGTGTGTTTCTAAACTGCCTAGTAACCAGTGTCTTTATTGTTGCTGTACTAATATGAGTATTTGTAAGTGAATCTAGGAATAGGATAGAAATGGCAGTGGCAGTCATTTGGATACCACCCCGGCATTTGCCTGGTGTAGAAGTGAGGAAACCACGGAAAGGATGACTGAGTTTGGAATTGAATCCACCTCTTCTCAATATGCCTCTTGAGGCTGAGTGTATCCCGTTCCAGTCCTCAATTAACAATTAACTTTTTGGCAGAGGCGGGAATCGAACCCGGTCCTTGCGGTTACAACCAATAATGCTAGTCACTACGCCACAAGGTGGAATTAAATCGCTCAGTTACGCAAATATCCCCTCCATATTTTGGAAAATGGACTATTATTATTAATATTATTGGAGTTTCAAAGACGACCAAATCACGGCTAGTCTACCTCCTCGCGCGGGAAACATTCCTAATTGAAGACTTTAGAACGCTTCTAGTATTACCTAGCACAAGAGGTGCGGAAAACCTATCAACGACATTCAGAAGGAAAAGAGAAGAAATCCCACTGGAATTTTATGGAACGGGGGCCATGGTTGACCGGGCGTGGATATCTGCTAGCTTTGAGATGAGGCACATGTTCACACGCCTGGCAGTTCATGGTTTTCACCATTTGATTTTTACAAACAAAGCATACCATGATCCGGATGACACATGTGTATGTCAACTATGCGGACACACATATGAACGCTACCATATTGAAAAATGCAGCATAAGAATACAGTCCATAAAAGACTATGCTACCCTAGGCGCAGGTGCGCAAACATAGTGTATATAAATGTATTTAATGGCTGTTTAGCTGCAATAAAAGCATTATTATTATTATTATTATTATTATTATTATTATTATTATTATTATTATTATTATTATTTCATTATTATTATTAACATTATTATTATTATTATTAACTTATTATTTTAATCGATTGTTCCCCTTGAGGAGAGCGATTGAACTTGAATACATGATTTCTTCTTCTTGTGTTTTCCCGCTTCTATTTCCAAAGTCTCTTCATTCTCTCAGAATGCTCCTTTTCCGCTCAGCTGTCCGAAATTAGTAAGACCCCAACCTTGTGGTGACTAGTTCCGACATCAGTGCTATTTGCTTCCTGCAGTGCACTACGCACAATTATTTTTATAGTTCGGGGTTATTAAAAATCATGCATGACTTTGCTAACATCGCTGTAGTTTTACATAAATAATGGAAAAGGGGCAGTCGTCTTAGTAATTTTCCGAATGCAATGTTGTTGTTTTTTTTTTTTTTTTTTTTAGTTTGAGCTGTGAGGGAGTCGAACTACTTCCCGGTGCAAAAATCATATATTCTGGTTGGGAGGTGAGACGCGGAATCACTGATCCGAGTAAAGAACATTGAGAGCAAGACTGTCCCGTGGCGAGACAGAGCAGTTAGCATGGTGGCGACAGAACCTGGAAATCAGGGAAATTTGTCTCTCTGGAAATATCAGAGAAATATCAGGAAAATTCCCAAAGGTGTAGAAAAAATCAGGGAATTTTGAAGAAAGAATAATTAATAAATCTAAAATACAACAAATTTTGCGTCCAGGGAGTAATCTGGCGCGGCGAAAAAAGTAGCGCGATTCCCCGATTAATATCAGGGAATTTTGTGGCAACATCAGGGGAAAATCAGGGAAATATCTGATAAATTTGTCAGTCAAAATTTGTCATCACCATGGTTAGCGAGTAGGAACAGCTCAGAGCCGAGCTTCTACACAATACAGTGAGGTCCTTCTCTATAGAACGGAACCTTGCCGGGGCCGTGTGACGGAAAGAGAGAGCGTTGGCTCACCGCCAGATGACTGTCATCTACCGATTACGCAAAAGCGGGCCGAGAAGCACCGGATGCTGTCATAGCATTGAAACCATACGGAACAGGCAAGAAAATTTAGGCTTTAGGTGAAGTACTGTAGCATATCTCGTGTCCCTTGAACATGGTTAGGTATGGAACAGAATATCGAAATTTTCTAGTGAAAACTTATCTTCTCCAGAAGAAGTTTTGCAGTAAATGTGTTCGTAAGTTTCAGCGCCGTGCGATTTTTACTTGTGGGGGAACCTCCAACAAAAGGTATACAGTATCAATCCGCGTACCCTGGAGGCTCTCGAGAACAAAATAATTGCATCGATACGAAATATCAGTGAGGATGAATTACAGCGAGAGTACCAAAAATCCCACGTTGATGCAACGTGTGTTCAGAAAATGAAGGACAGCATTTCCAGCAACTAACTTACTCTGAAATTCATGTAAGTTATTATGATTAGGTCAATTAAATACGTTAAAAATGTAAATATGTTAATGTAGTTGGACGTTACGCTACTGCTAGTGGCAGTGCCTTACTCGACAGGCAGCTACGCACTGTGGCCCGGCCACTACACGTCACCTGCGAGGTTCTGTTCTATGGAGAAGGACCTTACTGTAGTTGTGAGGTGAAACACAGGGTCGAAGTAAAGAACAATGAGAGCAAGACTGTCCCGTAACGAGACACAACAGTCAGGGGGTAGGGACAGCTCGGAATCGAGCACCAAGCCCTCGCCCAATGAGCACGAGATGGAGAACCCCCTCTTGGGTGGCGTTTGAAAGTACTGTATTTAGGGAAACTTGTTAAATTCAATTTAGGTTAACATTTCTCAAGGTGAGCTCTATCTTAGTATAGATAATGGACGACGTTGCTCTTACAATGCTAACCTAGAATTTAATCAATTATCGCGACCAAAAGTGATAAGGTCTGGTCTACATAGTAAACTAAGCAACTTAACTGGTACGATGGAATTAGCCTTGAGAGATATTGCCTAGCCCTACATTCCGCGTCGCGATAACGTGCTGCATAGATCAGCTGTTAAATGTGGCTTGAGAAAGCGTCGAAATGCAAATCATCTGGCTTGCCTGACTATGGCCAGTGGCTGTCGACTGTACGTCAGCTGTTGGAGATTGACCTTAATGACCCAGCAATAATGGGGTCAATCCTGCCTCCACGGTAGCCTCCTGGTGTAATTTTATTAATAGCATCTTTTAGCATTAGCTTAAATATTTATGAGCAGGACCGGATGTGTTGGCACATTAATATTACTTCTCGTTTTTCTCCCTACTTTCACCCCTGAGGTTCGGGATCGGTTCCCGGCTCTGCCAAGAAATATAATTCTGTCGGAAGGCTGGAACGGGGAACATTCAGCCTCGTGAGCACAACTGAAAAGATGCGGGTACCATTCCCACGTCAGCCATCTTGGAAATGGATTTCCAGACAAATGCCGGGATAGCTCCTAACAGCCATCTCCTTCCCAATCCTCACTTGGCTTATAATTTCACACTAATACAGCCATCACAGTGAGACAGGTTATCAGACAAATTCCATACACAGAAGTACACGGAACTACATGGCCACTATGTCGCAAAGCTCATAAATAAATCAACAACAATGAGAGTTTTTCCTCACCATAGTGACTCTACAGCAGTTTGATGCCTAGAACATCGCAGAATATCCGGTCTTCAATTCTCAGCTAAGCCCAGATATAAGATGATTACTCCTATGATTGCAATACATTTAAGAAATAAACGTAACAGGGTATAAGGAATGTCTAGGGCAAAATAAATATAAGATGTGTTTGTTGGTTTGTTTTATTTATTACAAGGATGCGGCTGATCCGATTTATATAAAATTCCATATCACCCTTAAAGGAAGGGGGTACCACTACTTTAATACTCCCACCAACTATGATATCAGCAATGATTAAGCAGCTTTACCCGTAAAATAAGGCGTTGCCCTCGATTAAGATGATGAGAATTTTTGTTTTAAGGGGCCTAACATCTAGGTTATCGGCCCCTAATGGCCTGGGTGATAGCGAAAATGACAATGAAGTGGAAACCAGAGCGAAAATTAAGTGAGAAGGAAAAAACTTATAAAAAAGGAACTCAGATTGAAACTACTAACAAAATGGAGAGCGGTAATACTTACAAAAGGGAATTTAGAACCAAAATACGCTCAAAAGGAACAGATAGAAAAATATGCACAAAAGAAAGAGATTGAAAAATACGCACAAATTGTAGGTTAGGTTTAAAATACGTACAAAATGTAATGTAGAGTCGAAATACTTCACTTACAAAATGCGATTGAAATTCAAAATACTTACAAAATTCAAATGAGATTGAAAATACCTACAAAATGCAATTGAGGTTCAAAATACAAAATGCAATTGAAATTGAAAATACACAATGCAATTTAGATTGAAAAAAGCGCATTTCAGATTCCAAAAAATCACAAAGTGCAATTGAAATTCAAAATACTTACAAAATGCAATTGGAAATGAAAATGCTTACAAAATGCACGGTAGATTCAAACTACTCAATTGGATGGACAATGATTTCAAAATGCAATTTAGTTGAAAATACTTACAAAATGTATTTTAGATTCAAAATACCCACAAAATGCAATTGGGAATCAAAATACTTACAAAATGCCCACCATACAAAATGCAATTTAGGTTGAAAATACTTGCAAAAAGCGGTTTAGGTTGAAAAAACAAAATGCAATTGAAATTCATAATACTCACAAAAGTCCCATCCCCTATATTGAAAGATTTACTAAAAAGCAATTTATATTGTCAATCCTTACAAAATGCAATTGAGATTGTAAACACTCGCAAAATGCAATTTACTGCAGATCGAAAAGACTTACAAAATGCAACGTATACTGAAAACACCTACAAAATGGAGTGTAGATGCAAGAAAATCGCTGAATGGAATTTACATAGACGGGGAGCCAATTAACAACAAGTAGTTCCGTGAAGAACTATACAGCCTATTTTCTTATATCCTACTTATGTTAACTGCCACTATCAACATACAAAATTTCAGTTTGATTGCTGTAATAGATTCGTAGATATTGAGAACCGACTAAATATTTCGGATGGTATCCATGTTGCATTTTATATATGTAGGTCGTACAGTTATGTACTGTTACATGAAGATTATTGTGTACGTGAGCCATTCAAACTGCAATCACATGATTAGGACACAAGAAGTAAAAAAAGATTTTAAACATTCGCACAGCTGCCATCTTGTGGTTATGGAAATAATTGAAATAAATTAGATGCCAGTGGATTAACATTTGTATAAGGATTTACTGTACCAAGTTTCACTGCACTCGGATGGTTAAATTGCGAGAAACGTCCATGTGAATATTTATACTTCGCGTCGCCGCCATGTTGGATTTGTGATCACCAGGTTATTTAAAGTCCTATAGGTGAACTTACGTTTATAGCCCCTATGAATGTTAAAAAAACAGTTTGATTGCTTTAATAGATTCGTAGATATTCAGAGCCGTCTAAATATTTCGGATGGTCGCCATGTTGGATGTTAAATGTATAGGCCATAGAGTCATGTACCATTAAAGGAAAATTATTGCGTAGGTTCATTATTCGCATGATTACGACACAAGAAATAAAAACTTAATTTTAAAATTCGCACAGCCGCCATCTTGAGGTTATGTAAACAATTGAACTAAATTAGATACCAGTGCATTACAATGTGTATAAACATTTCTTGTACCAGATTTCATTGCATTTGGAACATAAAATCGCGAGAAAGGTATATTTAAAATTTTCAAATTCCCTTGGCCGCCATGTTCGTTTTATAGTTAACCGGTTTTTGAAAGTCTTATAGATGAACTTCCAGTAGTGCCCTTTATTTCCGTACAAACTTTCAGGGTGATACCGCTAATAGTTTCAGAGATATAGAATGCCGGTGAAATATTTCGCACATCCGCCATCTTGTAGTTATGTAAACAATTGAACGAAGTTAGATGTCGGTGCATTACAATGTGTATAAACATATACTGTAACAAGTTTTATTGCGTTTGGTTGGTTAAATCGCGAGAAACGTCTATTTAAAAGTTGAAAATTCGCGTGGCCGCCATGTTGGTTTAGTAGTTACCAGTTTTTCAAAAGTCACATAGCTGAACTTCCAGTAGTTCCCTTTATCACCGTAAGATATCCAGGTTGATATCGGGAATAGTATTGGAGATATTAAATGCTGGTGAAATATTTCGCACAGCCGCCATGTTGCATTGGTGAGACGTAACAAAATTTGAAGGGCACGGTCGAGGTCGCCCGGAATAGTACTATGAACTTACAGAGTTTCATTTAAATCGCTCCAGCCGTTTAAAAGTATTAGGGGGACACACACACACACCTCTCTCACACACACACACACGCACACACACACGGACAAAAGTTGATCTCATAAGCCTATTTTTCAAAATTGAAAATAGTGTATTGTATCTGTTATGTTAAGGGTGTTGTTGGTTTGACTAACCCGCGCCTCCCACCATTTGTATTGTATCTGTTATGTTAAGGGTGTTGTTGGTTTGACTAACCCGCGCCTCCCACCATTTGTATTGTATCTGTTATGTTAAGGGTGTTGTTGGTTTGACTAACCCGCGCCTCCCACCATTTGTATTGTATCTGAGAGGGATGCCAATACAAATACTAAATCTAGGGGATGAAATTAATCTAAATTGGGGTTGTAGCTTGGCGAATTTGTAAGAGGTTGGGATTGTTTTAGGAAGAACTGCGGACACGTTTAGAGAGCAATTTACATACAGGGGAATTGGCGGGAGGGATGAATACTCACCTAGCTCACCTCTAGGCCGCACGCTGGTGGTGCAGTGCCTCCTGCATGTCAGCGTTCAATGTAGATCTTAAAACTAGGTACTAATCTAAAGGGAAGGGCTTCTTAACCTAAACGAAATAAAAAGTTAGTCAATAGACTGTTCAGAAAGGGGGTTTATTAAGAAATAGTGGCAATTGCAATAGGGGAGGATGGAAATAATAATCTAGGGGGAAAAAGGAATTAAGCAGGCACGATGTCACTCACCCCACCGTTAATACCGGTCTTCCATGATGATGGTGGCGTTGGGACTCGATATGGGGCCATCCCCCATATCGGTCCGACGTAGCACAACTCCTATAGAGTGTAGGACTGTCACTGCAGGTTCAGAAGAATCCACGTTCCTAAGAGCTTAGAGCGTCAAAAGCTTAGAGACCGCGGCGCGTGTTCGTACCTCTATTTATAAGTAAAAGGTGCGATGTCAGTCCAGTCAGCGGTATGTTGGGAGTGTAATGTCCTCTGTGTCCTGTCCAAGTGCTTACTATTGGAGCTAGGTCTATGACCTACGGTCTACTCCGTAGTCGCGTTGCCATGTCGCCTTTTACGTAGTTATCTCTTATTATATTTTATGTATTTATAGGTACAGTCCTTTCCTAAAGGGCTGGGGCCAGGACAAGTCTTCTTCCTGTTTTAATAATCGTCCTCGATTATTGGACTAGACGTGGGGGCGGAAACTTTTATTTTCTTCTTTCTTTCTTCTTCTTCTTCTTCTTCTTTTCTTCTTCTTCTTTTTTTTTTTTTCTTTCGTCGATATGAATTTGTTTTCGATTCGTCGTATCGTCCTTCGTCGCTTCTGGTCTTCTTCGTGGGTGGGGGGATGAGCGAAATTGTACCGTGCCAAGGGTTGGAAGGCGTGGCAAGAGTGTTGGGGTGGTTTGTTTTACAGTCATTTCATGGCAGATAGTTCTCTGTATCTGTCTATATCCCATATTGTATGTTTTACATAATCTGTATTGCCCATTTGGCAGAGTTAAAATTTTCATAAAAGTGTTGACATTGTTTTGTTAAAATTGAAGAAAACTAATAAATGGAATTTCAGCGGAAATATAAATTGAAATAAATGAAGCTAAAAGATATATCTTTAATGAAATCGCATAGGAAATTTACATTATTAGCACCGTACTCGGACTAGTGCGTGACTTGCGTACGATGCCGTCAAGTCGAGCCCTGCCTCGAGGATGCATACATAACTGTAATTTTCCTACGATGGGAAATGATGCTGTAAGGAGCTTAAATAATGGCGATCTCTTATTAACTAGCACGCGCCCTTCGTAGCGTGTGTAAAAAAGGGAAAGAAAAAATGTAGTGTATTGTACTCTAGGCCAAGTGTAGCTATGAGGGTGCGCTACTATGAATAACCTCCTTACAACGTGGGGGATGATGAAATAAAATTGTAAAAATATCCTAGAAAACGTGAAATTCCGTCAAAGTTACTTGATGAAGTGCGTAAAAAAACATGTAGTTAAGTTATTAAGAGAAAAAATTAGCATTGAAGTATTGTTAATAAATAGCTGAAGGCTCCTGCCTAAATCGGCTGACATTCTAGTATGGTTTGTAGGTTTTGACTGCTGTTTGCTGCCATGCGTGTTGTAACTTTGGTCTTGCGTCACGTTCATCCTGGGGGCATCCTGCATGTATGTCCTACTGGGGGATTACAGGATTGTACACCGTATAATTAGTCTGAAATCAGAAATCTCTCTTAACGTTTTGTACAGAGGGATTGGTTTACCCTGGTACCGTTATTTTTTTTCACTGAAGTTCGTTACGTCGTACGCGGTAATCTCGTTACTTAATGTCTGCATTATGACATATATACTAATATCCTTATAAACTAACGTGCAATATGTATTCATTGACATATTGGCCATTGTGGTCATACACTATACCACGTCTTATATGCGTCGTTGTAAAACTGCAACATGCTTCCTTAAGCATTTAGCTGCGTATATCCTCTTATATTTCGTAGAACTTGAATCCTTTATATTTGTAAAAAACTTTCTTATATATCGACGTATATCTTTGCTATAGCTGAGAATTAATCCTTAAGTTTTACATTTACACTTTCTCAGCGTGAATTAAGCGACGTATTCGCTTTTTAATCTATAGATATGCAGACATTATGTAAGGATATTCGCACTACGTGTACACTCGATCGTTAAGTTTAAATAGAGTATTGTTAAAATGGCGACTGTTTCGTCGGGAAGTTATTGAAATTAGAAATTATTTGTTGCCTCTCCGGGCTAACTTGGGAATTCTGTGCACTGTATAGAACTTCAGGAAATATAAATTAACACGATAATATTATCTGAAAATATATTATCTGAAAAAAATGACATTTATTACTGACATGTGATAATTGCCTGTAAAAAATAACACTGTTAATGACAGTAGGGGGGTGATACGGGTTCTGCTTCACTTGACACTCCTGTGCCCAATAAACCAACATGGCCGCCGCGCGAAGTTGAAACATTTAAATAGACTTTTCTCTCGAACCCATGGTCGGAGTTTCACGAATGAGGTGTTCATAGGACTTGAGGTGACGCCCCTTTGCTATGGACCACTCGTTATACTTTTGAAAAAAAAAAATGAAAATTTTTGTTTTTGAAACTAGGTGATAGTTTGAAAACTAAACATGATAGAACGTTGTGCCATAGCTCAAACGAATGGTCTTTATGCCCTTTATTTTCTATAATGAAACTTTTTTATTTTTTATATTTTTTTGAAAACACTCGAATTTTGAAAATCCTATATTTTGGAAACTAGGAACTCTACAAAAAAAATTGTTTAACGTAAATCAATGGTCCCTACCCCCTCTACCCCCAAAATAAATTTCAAGTCTCTAGGATGAAAACCTGCAGTAGTGGGATGGTGGGGGAGCTGCTTATAAAAGCAAGTGGTGAGCCCCTGCGACCTTGGAATGGAAGGAGCCATGCTAGGAGGGCGTGCTTGGATTCGTTTTTTTCGTCTCGTTGTGCTCTTTACGGGAATGTCGGTGTCGAAAAGGTGAAAATCTGGAAACACAGTCTTTTTGGGGTAAAAACGTGATTTTAGACTTTTTGCTATATCTCGCGAACCAATCATGCTAGAGGCATGTTCGACAGGTCCAAGGACTCGGGGTGACGTCCTCTCTGCTATGGACCACTCGTTATAATTTTTAATAAAATTGGAAACTCGATTTTGGGGTAAACACATGCTTTTTGTGATTTTGCCGATATCTAACGAACCAATAACGTTAGAGGCATGTACGACGGGTCCAAGGACTCGGGGTGACGTCCTCTTTGCTATGGACCACTCGTTGTAATTAAAAAAAAATGGGAAATGCGATTTTGGGGTAAACACGTGTTTTTTATGATTTTTGCCGATATGTCACGAACCAATAACGCTAGAGACGTGTACGAGGTGTCCTAGGACTCGGGCTAACGCCCCCTTTCAAATGTGGTAGATATTTTTTTTCCAAAAAGATAATTCACAAAGGGCCTAACGCCATACATGTTGAAAAAACGTTTTCTTTTTCTTTACCTGTTTATAATTTTCATGGAGCGTGGTGGTTGAGAGAGACGATACTGCTGGATGTGTGTGTTTCAACGAACCTGTCGCTGACCAAGGTGGCTGTGTTCAATAGATCAATTGATATTTCGACGAGTCGGTGTATGACAGAGCGAGGGTGCGTTTTTCCTGATATTTTACCTTTAACGTGTAAACGGTGATGAGAACTAGGTTCTATGTTGGTCGAAGCGAGTAGAGAAAACAAACTTACAGGAGGTGAATGTCATTTGAGCTTATTGGAAGGCTCCGATCTGACTTGACAATAGGTGACGCTTGAAGGTGAAATAATCTGACCATCGTGGTGGCAGGGGAGTGTGAAAGGCATGCACACACATTTGTGAAACCACATGTAGGCTAAACCAGTGACATCCTGTCTTGCTTCGTACGTGACAAAATGCAAGTTCGGGTGACATTTGATCTACCTCAGGTGTTCGCTTGGGTGTTAGCTGTCCACGTGCATGATAACTGTTAACAAGTTACATCCTGTCTTGCTTCGTACGTGACAAAATGCAAGTTCAGGTGAAATTTGATCCGGCACAGGTGTTCGCTTGGGTGTTATCTGTCCAAGTGCACGATAAGAGAATCTTCAAAGCGTGGGAAAAATGATTATACATGCAACATAGCATATATAAAGACATGTCGTTATCATTTCCACGCTCACTTAAGTGACTACCTTTGAACACACTGCGTTGCAAGAAACCCCTGGTCTTGTTTATCAGTTTTGGTGTTGGTAGAAAATACTTAACCTTGTTGTGGGGTAGGTATATATTTATTTATATATTTATTGATTTTTATATAAATACATGCAATTATTTATTGATTAGGTAATTAATGATTTTTATTTATTTATTTGTTTGCAGATAACGTGTATAGCCTACCTGTCGTGTGTCTGTGGGAAATATATATTAAAGAAAGAGAGAAAGACAGAAAAGAAAACCATTTCCACACTAGCCCACGAGACGGGAATATAGCAAAGCATTATACGTCAAGGTGAGATTTGTTTTATTATATAATATAACCTGTTTGATTTTGTTTTGTTTATGAAATACATAAACTATATGGAATGGATATACTTATGGTGGTTTATTTTATTTCTTTTTAGATATTTGGAGAAAAAAAAAGGGTTCACTGCTACAGCAAATACAGTTGAAAACCAAGTGGCTTTAGAGTGGAACCATTGTCAAGCAGTCTACAGCTGAAAACTCAGGTGAGAGTGTTCTTTCTAAAATAATGTCATTTGCTACTGCTACCGATAGCCTAACTTGGGAACCTCTAAACAGTTGTTTCAAATCACGTGTGTGCTCTGGCCGCGTAGTCAATGTTAGAAAAAGTTTGATTCCCAAAGAATTTTTACAATCTTGTTTTGAAATTTTTAAAATTGAAATTTGCACAGCTCAAAGGTTGCATACGGCTTTAAAGGTGAATACAGAACTAGTGTGCGATTTCATATATAAAAAGAAGGACGTAGAGCATAAAGAGACATTTTATATTTGCAGTAAAATGCAAGAGCTATTCATAGCCCATAATTTGGAACAGTGGTATGAAACCCACGTGGTGAATGCCTTGCTATCAAAATTTGATAAACTGCAACAAGGATCGAGTGGCCTTGCCTTAGACAAAATTCACCATTTACAAATCAACATTTGTCATTTCAACCCGTTGAATGCTGGGTCTAGCTTTATTAAAACACCACCAGCAATAGCATTGAAAAAGGCTGTGGTAAATATTAAGAATTATGACAATGATTGCTTTCTGTGGTCCATGGCCGCGTATTTGCAGCCAGCACAAGACCGTAATGGTTCTCGACCAGGAAAGTACAAGGCCAAGTTTGATGAATTGAAACAAACGTTAAATTTAACTCGAGTGTCGTTCCCTATGGACTTAACCGAGATCCATAGGTTTGAACAAGACAACCAGGACTTTTCGTTCATGGTGTATGGCCTTGATGGTGATGAGATTGTGGGTCCTCTTTATGCCACAAAAGAACCGAAACGACACCACATTCATCTTTTATATCTGTCTGAGGGAGAGGTGAATCACTATTGCCTTATTAAGAGCCTAAGTAGATTGCTAAGCAGTCAAATGTCAAAGGACAAGTGTGCAAAACATATTTGTGACCGTTGCTTGCAATATTTTACAACCTCCATGCTCTTAGAACGTCATAGGGTAGATTGTGTTACTCAGGAAGCGGTGAGACTGATATTGCCACAAGGGGACAAGGCTGTGTTAAACTTTAAAGACATTCATAAGCGTGACACTGTTCCCTATGTGGTATATGCAGATTTCGAAGCACTCACCACACCCATGGCGGGATGTGAACCAGATCCCACCGTTAGCTCAACCACACCCATTCAAAAACATGAACCCTTTGCCATAGGATTTAATGTGGTGTGTGCCTACGACCCCACACAATCCGTTTACAAATATCGTGAGGGGCCAGATTGTGCCAAATGGTTCTTGGATGAACTTGTCAAGTTGGCCGACCATGTACAGGAATTACTGGACCACCCAGTACCCATGAGCCTATCTCCAGAACAACAGCAGCAGTATGAGCATGCCATGACATGCCATATCTGCGAAAAGCCTATTTTAAGTGGAGAGGAAAAAGTCAGAGACCACTCGCATTTTACAGGGGAGTTTCGTGGAGCTGCGCATAGTAAATGCAATTTGAACTTTCCAGCTCCTCGTTTCATCGGTGTCTTTTTCCACAATCTGGCAAATTATGACATTCAGTTTTTGATTCGTGAATTGGGCCATGTCAACAAGGGCTCGTTTACCATTATTCCCCAAAACCATGAGCGTTTTACGGCCCTGACATGGAGGTTGAGCAACTTTAGCATTCGATTTTTGGATTCCTTTAAGTTTATGGCATCCTCGCTAGACAGCCTTGTGAATGGCTTGAATGAGGAGGAATTAAAAAATACTAGAATGCATTTTAATGATCCTGAGCAATTTCAGTTGTGCATTCGGAAAGGTATATTCCCGTATGATTTCTGCAACAGCTGGGACGTGTTAAAGCAAAGAAAACTCCCTCCACAAGAGAAATTTTACTCGAAACTAACACGCAGTACCGTTTCCGATGAAGACTATGCACATGCATGTCAAGTTTGGCGAGTGTTTGACATGAACACGCTAAGTGAATATGCTTTGCATTACCTAAAACTGGATGTATTGCTGCTCACTGATGTGTTTGAAAAATTCCGTAACTTGTGTCAACACATTTACGGTCTTGACCCGGCTCACTATTATACGAGTCCTGGGCTCTCGTTTGATGCCGCTTTGAAATACACTCAAGTGGAATTGGATTTACTCACTGATGTAGACATGGTTCTATTTTTTGAAAAGGGCATTCGTGGCGGCTTTGTGTCACTTAACCAGCGCCATGCTGAAGCGAACAATGTCTACATGCCTGATTATTCACCAGACAAACCAGAATCGTACTTAATGTACTATGACGTGAATAATTTGTACGGTTACGCCATGAGTCAGCCTTTGCCCTATGGAAAGTTTGCTTGGCTGACAGAGAAACAAGTGTCAGAATTTGATGTAATGAAGGCTAGCCAAGAAACAGGCTGTGGATATGTGCTAGAAGTGGATATTGAATATCCCTCATCCTTGTATGATGAACATGCCGATTTCCCATTCTGCCTTGAGCAAATGGTTCCCCCTGACAGTAAAGTGAAGATTGAAAAACTCATGGGCACACTTTACAACAAAAATCGGTATGTGCTACATATACAAATGTTGGTGCAATGCCTCGCCCAAGGCTTGGTGTTGAAGAAAGTCCACAGGGGTATTTCTTTTGCTCAAAAAGCATGGCTTGAGCCATACATGCGACTCAACACAGAGCACCGACAAATGGCAACACAGCAGTTTGAAATTAATTTTTTTAAATTAATGAACAACTGCATCTATGGCAAGTCCATGGAGAATGTCCGCAAATACCGTGACATTAAATTAGTGAATGTCTGGGAGGGGCAGTGGGGTGCCCGGCGGTACATTGCCAAGCCAAATTTTAAATCGATCAAAATTATCGATGAGGATTTGGCTACTATTGAAATGAGTAAGACCAGCGTGACCATGGATAAGCCCATTTACTTGGGTCAAGTCATTTTAGACTTTTCTAAATCGGTCATGTATCGATTCCACTATGAGTTTGCCAAACGCCATTTTGAGGACGTCTCTCTTTTGTATATGGACACGGACTCATTCATTTACCACATTCGCCACTGCAACCCCTATGACGTCATGAGGCAACATAGTGACTGGTTCGACACCTCTTGCTATAGCGCTGACAACGTGTTTCAGCTGCCCATAAAAAACAAAAAGAAAATGGGCGTTTTAAAAGATGAATGCGGTGATTCCATTATGACGGAATTCGTAGGTTTGGCCTCAAAAATGTATGCTTACCGCACACTCGACTGTAAGGAAGCCAAAAGAGCAAAAGGTGTAGGTAGGGCAGTGGTAAAATCGCTACGTGTAGACGATTACCTAGCGGTTTTACGCACGGGCAAAGCTATGTCTCATACACAGTGCAGGATACAATCCAGCAACCATCATTTGTATCTTGTGGAACAGAGAAAACGCACCCTCGCCTCCATGGATAACAAACGTGTGTGGGCTAATGACCTGCTCACCAGCCTGCCCTGGGGTTATGATCGCAACGAGGAGGAGGTGTGATTTCATTGTTTAATCGTTTATGGGACATAGCTTTATGTAACTTGTAGATTTAGTATTTTGTAAATATTGGTTTCCGTCATTGTAAATAGTAGATTTTGTAAATAGTGACAACCCACTTGGACCTTTTGCTCTTTAAAATGTTCTATGCAACCTTATTTTTTAATTTTTTTTTTGATTGGTTAATAGTGTGATTATTTTAACGCTGTACAAAGTTGAGTTTTTTTGTAAATATGAAATAAGTAAGATTTTTAGTAACTTTAATAACTAGTATTTAATTATTTTCGTAATGTAAATGATAAACTAAAAAGTTCTTTTGGGATGAGTGTGCATGTCGAGAATGTGCTTTTGGGAATAAATAAAGTGGTTGTGTTTGTTCCCAAAGACAGGTGTGAATGTATGAGTGGAGAGAGAAAACTGATGTATATGGTTGACCAGAGCAAACACGGTGAGGTAGGGTGGGTGGGTGGGGAGGGGGTAAATGGTCACTTATATACTCATTTTGTTTTAAATAGTTTCGTTTTTTCATTGAAATGTGGCAGTCAAAAGACATTATTTTTGTAAAAACAGTCTTACCTGCAGTAGTCGTAGACCTCGACGTTTCTCCAAACACACATTAACACATTGCAGTATTATCAAGGTCAAGCACTCGCATCAACATCATTGTCAAATCTCAACTTTCGACATACACCAAATGGAAAAAATGTGAAAACAGCAAAATGAAAAATCCATGTTTCCATATCACCAAAAACAGGAAAACTTAAAACGGACATTTTTAAAAACTGGAAATGGCCACGTGTGAAATTTGAAAATTTAAAAACTTCAAACAGACATTGTTTAAAATGTGTCATCAACAAAATGGAAAAATCCATTTCATCAAAAACGTTAGACTTGAAATGAACGTTTTCAAAAACTGTAAATTGCAAATTGGCAAATGACAGTGTGTGGAATTCATTATGTGTGAAATGTGTAAAATGAAAAAATCAGCCATCAACATCACGATTTCTTAAAATTAAAAATAACAAATCATTGTGCTCTGGTAAACCTTTGTTTTTATTTCATAGTCATAGTGAATTGACAAAAGAAAAATAGAATACAAACACATCCCAATTCCTCACTCCTCAATGTTTATGTCCATGCATCATCAACTTTCCTTTCATAGCACTCATGACAATTAGGGCTGCCATTCTTTCACCCACTGAGGCATCACTGGATGTGAAACGTTGTTTAGCTTTCTTTAATAACAATTTATCTGCCACATGTCTTAAACCAGGATGACTATGGCGATAAGAAAGGTCATGTTCCTTGCATGCTTGATCCAAAAGATTAATGGGTACATCACCACGTTGTAAACGTTTTTCGAGACGAGTTCCAGGGCCGCAAAAACGATAACCTGGAAGATGGATTTCGAAAGGTAGGTATTGAATCACTTTGTCAATGACGCCATTGCCAGTACAGGTCTGGCATATCCTTTTCCATCGATGGTAAAAAGGTTTGGTCTTCCTCCTCCTCTGTGGACGATGTTTGTGTTTGTTGTTGTTGTTGTTGTTGTTGCTTTTTCTCGCCATGACACCCATGGAATGATTCAACAAAGTCTTTACATGGACTTTTATGACCGTGATACAGTTTCACTAGCTGGCAAGTCGCACACTGACGCATAGACGGTATTTTTGCCATGGCCACTTGCTTATGGTGATCGTAATCCGTACAGGGTTGCAATTCACTCAACACAGGGTCTTGAGTCCATGATTTTGGTACATGTTGCCAGATTTCTTTCACTGCATTGGCGGCCACATAATAAATGAACGACTTGGGCAGCGCCAAGAGTTCCTCTTTGGTAAAACTGTCTAGTTTCTTTTTGCACACAAAGAACTTGCCGATGGCTTTGTCCGTAGCATTGCCTTTCTCCATGGTATCACGTGCTGTAGATGTTTACACGTCGCTTGTAGAAATCTCACTGACGTCATTCACAGGTAAATCTTGAGTTATAATTTTGTTCAACAACTCCCAGCAGGCATGAGTGGTTAACCAATGAAAGAGATGCCACGCATGCGATAGGGCTGTATGGGTAATGTTGCCACAGGAACAAGTATCCATGAGCGTTTGCAGGGAGGGGCAGCCCAACTCCATGAGGTCGATACATTGGCAGTAAGACGCCAAAAATGGTTGCAACCATTGACGTTTTTCATTACCTTTCACAAATACCACATTGGCCGAGGACAAGTGTGCTTTCATGACCACGTCCAAATATTTATAGGAAATGGTTCCCTGATTCCAGTCTAGTTGCATATGATTTTCAATCCACTGGGTTTGTTTACGGTCTTTTTCACACAACAAATCAAAAGCATGGGGTGGTTTAAATAGCAAATGCGTAGCTTGCGATATCCAAAACGTGGTACAATCGATCATGGCCACTTGTTTAAATATAAATTTGTTGTCACCAATTTTAAACCCTTGGCAATCCACAATGAGTGTGCGCAACATGTTGACGCTTGCCTGGACCAAGTTCAACTGACGACTGACTGACGATCAGGTGTGATCATGACATGGACTTACCTGCCATGCTAGTTTCAAAAAAGAAGGTTAGGGTAGGACAGGGGGACCTGCAAAAATTAGAATTTAAGAATTACATCATTTTATTATCATAACACGTCTTACAGGCTTTTCTCATTTTAGGATAAGGACGATAGCAACTGATACAACAATATAGTCTCTTGTGTTTGTAACGTCCATAACACCGATGATGTCCCAATGTCTCTAAACTAGGCGTTTTTGATGGTGAGCTGCTCACCGAAGCACCATGGATACCATACGGCCCACATGTATCATAACTTGTATTTTTTTCATCACCCAGAGACACAAGTGAGGGATAGCTTGAATGACAGGGTATATTTCCCACTTTCATTCTGCACAGGTAGGGGCAGGTGGGTGACCAGCGCTGATGTTCCTGCATGGGTTCATCGCCCTCCTGCCATTGGTCTATGATGATGGGACAAAAGGCACATTTCACTTCATCTCTTGTTTTTAAATAGTAGAATCCAGCAGCCGCCAAGGCTTGAGGGTTTATGAAAGGCACTGGCCATGTGGCAAAAGTCTTGAAACGTTGTTCCTCAGAGTTTAAATTCATGGATGTAACGTCTCTTGAGGCTTTAAAGCAAGACATGACTGAGCGACTTGACGTGGGTTGAGCTGTTATTTATACACTCGTCACTTGGTTGGACAGTGGATAATAGTTGACTTGTTTGTGATGAATAATCAGACAGTAGGCTGTCGTATTGGCTGGTACATTGTCATGCGTTTCAAAATCTAGTCGAATGTCGATATTGGATGGCTTGACAGACTCTTCCAGGTAAGAACAGTCAAAAACAATCAGTGGTGCTCTTGCCTTAAACGCTTGGGGTAGTAGCATGGGACCGTTCTCTTTTTGATAATACGACCATCGAAATTTAGAAAACAAGTCGTACAGGGGGCCAAACTTATTTTTTGAAAAATCCAAATCCAGTCCTTCATAGGGAAACACAGCTCCGTTGAGGAAAAGACGTGCATTTCTCAATTGCAGGTGATCAAATTGCGTGGCATCTTTGGTTTGTTGATACTTGCGATTCGTTTGAAAACCCACGATCAGGTAGAGAGGTCTCTCTGTATAGCGAGCTGTTTTTACAGACCAACTGTGTGTGTTGGTGGTGGGCAATAGCGGATACTCATGGAGTGCCCAGCTTCTAAATTCCATGGGTAGAGGCATATCTCTCTTTACCATTTTGAGTATGTCCAGTTTTTTGCTATCGTTAAGGGTCACATGAGGCACTTTCCATAGCAAGCGTTGTAGTTGAATTTTTGAATCGATGGAGGCATTGTCGGCCCCCTTGAGTGCATTGTTATCACTCCTGTCTCTCACTAGATAAAGCACTTGCCTTGCGTTAACCACAATGCGTTGGTGATCTTCGGCAAAGCCTAGAACCAGTTTAAGAGGTAAATATCCAGTAAAGGTCCCATCGGTGTGTACCATCCAGTCATTGGTCGAGTCAGGGCACCAAGCTGCCATGCAAAGTGTTTTACCTTCTTCCTCACTATAAGAGGGGTATAGTTTCATGACACTGGAAATACCCACATTTCGAGTGCTATCCACCACGATATCGTTAATGACATAACGTACTTCAGAAAACAGAAAGGCTAAACCATGGTTGGCCAACTTGGATGTAGTGGGTGTAGAGCCATCGGCTTTGGTGAGCCGACCTTCAATCTGAATAACACTTTCATGCGGTAGGGTGTAAATATCTTGGTTGTTGATAACAAATTGAATTTCATCATTGTTATTGAGTCCAGGTGTTTGAGCTTGATAGGAATGGAGATCAATTCTTACCACTCCTGGTTGCTCCTCGATGTGGTTCGCTATCTCTAGGATAGAATTCATTATAAGGGTTGACGTGGTAACCCAAATGCTGTAAAATCTGCTTGCCTTGAGATGTTAACGTGTATTCACGTGGCAAACAACTAACACTGTTCCTAGACGGTGTTGTTGCTTTATACACAAATTTCATAGTGGCTTTAGCACCAACTTGTAAGTCACTGGTGTAGTGGAATCTAGATCAATGAGTTGTTGATCTCTATTGATCAGTCTTAATGTTATATTACTAATACTATCAACAGCCACAGCATGAAAAAGCACCACTGGAGGGTTTTCACGAATAATATACCCATTGGGCGATGTCACAATAAAGTCATAAAGCGAATGCGATGGTTCTTGATTGGTGTACACTTGGCTAATAATATTACACGTCACCGACACATGATGGTCCTCAATGAATTTCACTTCATGGTCCGATTCATGTTTTTTGTTGGGCTCCAACACACGTGGTTTAAATCCGAGTAATGGGCCAATGGAATCGGGGTGTGTTTTAAAGTCAATGTTGAAGGTAGAGAAAATACTGCAGCGATGAGTGTTAGTATTGCCTACAAGTTCAAACTTGTGCGTTCCGTCGAGAAATGACTTTAAACCATACTGATTGATCAACACCACATAAATGTGTTCATAAATATCATCGATCGTGTATCCACCAGAGTTCAGGGTGAGCACAGAATCATCATAGTAAAACTTGTTGTTCACATTTTCACGTATGTTGTATATTCGATTGTACGTTTCAAGAGAAACAAGTCCTAAACCATAGGGTTTTTCACTCAATTCGATAGGCGGGTAAAAGTCTAGGCTGACTTCAGGTCCACGTCCATGCACTGTAAACGTTTTACTTTCTACCGACATACTGGTGGCGTTTTTGCTTATGCTGCGTCTTATATAAAAAAATTAAACACAAACGTCCACACTGTTGGCTGTTAAACGTTTGCTCACGTTTCACATTATAATATATCTTGATCCTGTTTCCAAAATAGGTCACTAGTTCCATGGGCGGGGGCAAATTCCCAAAACTGTCAAAGTACCATACCGTGGATCCCTCTTTGACATAAGCTACATAATGCGTTCCTGGTCCTCGGTGATCATCCAAATTGACAACAGCACATTCCTGTTTCCAGGGTCGTGGGGGTAATTGGTTTCGCATAAACACACCTCGAAAATGAGAAAGCTTTAGTTGTTTAGCATAGCTTTCCACTTGTTGATGCGTCAGGGCATGTCTCGCTATGGCTGAGGTTAAATTTTTTTTTTTTTAATATTTCGAAATGGTGAAATCCCAAATCCTTGTTGATAAAAGGCTGGCTTTAAATTGGCATTTCTAGCCCCCATGGCAATCGCTTCCATCGTTTCATTGTGTCGCTGACTTTCTTTGAGTTGTTGCTTGCCCTGCTGCGCGGCTTTAATGGTTTTCGCCACTGCACTGGCACCGCCCAAAAGTGAGCCCAGAGCAGCCAAACCAGCAAATAATGCAGGTAAAAATCCCGCTCGTTTGGGAACGGGAATCACTCGCCCTTGGTTTGAAACCTGTCGCCGACGTTTTGGAATAACCTGTCTCTGTGCTGCTCGAAGGGCTTTCCTTATGGTCAATACATTATTTTTTCTTTTTTTCTTTCGCAAGGGCTTGTCCTCGAATGTTGTAAGCCCTGGCTTTGCCAAGGACAAAGTCCTTTTTTTAGTCTTTCTCACTGCATACCTTTGTTTCACCATGATGATAATGACCCACAACCTTTCACAAGAAAGTTTAAATCACAACTAACGTCAGATGGTTATTTCATGGCTGTATATTCCAATTCCACATAAAGTGGGAAGTCGTTTATGGTTTTTCCCGCTTGCTTTTCATCCCATGTCAACATGAGATAAAAGGATAATTCGTCACCTGCATTGACCATTTCATGGTTATGAAGCAACATCCTATGACCATTTATCTTTATTTGTAAATGGTTCTCATCAGGTATGGCATATTTGATGTGAATGGTTCCATCATAGTGTAATCGATAGTGGCTTAAACCCGAAGCAAGCGCATAGGTCAAGTGCTGATCATGGACTAGCGGTAAATGGTTTCTGTCATTCACAGGTTTTTCATTTGTCAGATACACTAAAAACACAGATGGGATAAATTTATAAAGCCTTTTCATTTCATGGGTCACGTAACGCTTGGTACAAACATCGTCTTCGTCTTGTGGGTCTTCCACGTGAATAATCCGATGGTGATTAGCGCTATAGCCATTCACCATAAGCTGGGGCACTTTGTCATAAAACTCATACACTTTGTTATCCACATACTTTTTCGTAGTAACGTCTGTAGACACTTGAGGATGTTTTACATGGGTTAACCGCTTTCCCTTAAAGTCATAATCTCCCTGTTTTGTGCGTGGCACTACTGACCTATCCACATAGTGTTTATTAGCAGGATCTGTTTCCTGTTTAGGATCATGTATGGGGACAGGCCTAGCTTTGGCCATCAACGCACGTCCAAAGACATCCATCGTCAACCTGTAGTACCAGTCTACTGTTTCTATGACAAGGCTCGGTGTCCTGTATATAGACAGCCTGCTAGCCTTTCTAAGCCTTAGTTGAAATGAAGATTATTAAGCAGCAAGAGTCATTCCCCGTGGGGGACATGGTTTCCCATCTCTGTCCCACATCACGTGAACAACGCCATGGTTCACTGTTTCCATCTTCCATTCGCTGCATCATTGTGGGGCCTTCCGGCTGTGGAAAGACTAATCTTTTGCTAACGCTCATCACAGCGCCCAATGGTCTGCGTTTTCAAAATATTTATATTTTTGCAAAATCTCTCTACCAACCCCTCTACGTGTTTCTGGATCAAGTCATGTCTGGATTACAAAAAGAGAATATGGGTTATTTTACATTTTCCATGCAAGAAAATGTGATTTCACCGGATGAGGTAAAGCCTGATTCACTCATGATTTTCGATGATGTATCCACTGAACGTCAAGGTATCATTCAAAGCTATTTCAGCATGGGTCGACACAAACATATCGATTGCTTCTATCTCGGACAAACGTATTCAAAAATGTCCAAACAGTTGATTCGTGACAATGCCAATGTCATTGTTTTATTTCGCCAGGACGAGAGGAACAGTCGTCACATTTATAATGAACATGTGAATCCGGATATGACCTTTCAAATGTTTACAGAATTGTGTGCCAAGTGCTGGAACACTCAACGTCATGCCTGTTTAGTGATTGACAAACAAAGTGAACTCAACCAAGGACGGTATCGCTTAGGGTTTGATCATTTTATTGCTATTTAAGGCCCTGTCTCATTCCCCATCAAGTCATTTGTCAAGACACCATGGCGTTAGCAGAGAGTCAATTGAAAAAGCATATTATTAGAGCAAAAAATACTATTCGCCAAAAGTTTCGTCAATTGAAACAATCACGTGCCAATCATGCTTTGTTTATTCAGCAACATTTAGCACCTCCACTAAAAGCCATGTTGAAACCCTCTTTCAAGTCATCTGAAACGCTACCCACCGTTTCACAAGCCACGCAGACGCTGCACGAGGACCCTAAGGAAGAGGAAGTGGAAGATTTGACTAGTGTTAGTGAAGTTGAGGATGAGGAGGAACAAGTGTTTACGCCTCAAAAAAAGGCAGCGCCCCTTGCAGAGTTTTTGAGAAAAAAGAAATCCTTGGCCATGGTCGAAACACCTTGCCCTTCCAGATCGTCTCCGTTTTCACAACTCTTGGCCACCCCTCAACATAAAGCTCAACTGAAAACCATTTTAATAAAATATTATGGATCAACATTGGAACCCTATTTCACCGATCTATTTATTGGAAACACAGATACCACGTATGGTGTTCGCTATGAGGATGATAGTTTTAAAATTGGCGATTCATCCATTAAATTTGCTCGTACTAAAGCTGTCATTAAAAACATCAACTATAAATTAACGCCAGGACTGTTAAAGCTGCTCTTTTCTCGGACCCCCTCTTCCCATGATTATACGTCAGAGGATCTTGACAAATATAAATCCATTTTATTGGATACCCATGCTCACAAAAGACAGTATGATCCCACGCAACAAGTGAATGCCAATATATCTCAAAAATATAAAACCATCATTGCAAAAATGTTTCCCACCAGTCAAAGTACTCGTCGTAAAGCATCCGCTTCGGGAGTGACATTTAAACCGTTAAAACCCCTTGTGGATGTTACCTACTGGCACAATCCCAATAAGCTCGTCCAGCGGCTACAGTTGTTGCATGCCTCACGTCAAGCTGGCCATACCAGTCACGATTGGGAAATTCAAGAAATTGAACAAGAACTTCGAAATGCCAAAATTATTGTTTAAGCCCTCACCCATTAAAATGGGTATTGCTCACGAGTTGCATCGCCCAGCTAGGCGTCACTATCCGCGACTCAAGGTGATTTCACGAGGTGTGGATGAACTTTGGCAGGCTGACTTGGTTGAAATGATACCCTATGCTGGCGTTAACGACGGTGTACGCTATATGTTGACCGTCATTGATGTCTATTCCAAAATGGCCTTTGTTGAACCTGTGCGTCGCAAGTCTGGCCCACTAGTTACCAAGGCCTTTCAACATATTATTCAACACTCCAAACGTCAACCTCAGCTGCTACAAACTGACCAGGGGAAAGAATTTTTCAACAAGGACTTCTCCAGTTTTCTCAAATCTAAGGATATTCACCATTACACCACGTACAGCAATCTCAAAGCCAGTGTGGTCGAGCGGTTCAACCGAACATTGAAAACCCATATGTGGAAAGCGTTTACAGCTCAGGGCACGTATCGCTGGTTGGACATGTTACCTGAGCTAGTGTCACGTTACAATGACACCAACCATAGAACGATTGGGACCAAGCCACGTCTCGTAACTAAAAATATTCAGCGATTGGATAAACTGTTTAACCCCATAAAAACAGCCGATCCTAAACGTCACCGACTGAACATTGGGGATTTTGTTCGTGTGAGCAAATTTAAGTCTGCCTTCAATAAGGGCTACACGCCTCAGTGGGGGACTGAACTATTTCGAATTCGTCGAGTCTACTTGGACAGTCCAGTCACCTATTTACTCGAGGACCTCAACCATCAACCCATAAAAGGTAGATTTTATCTACATGAACTTCAGAAAACAGCATTTCCTCAGCATTATCTTGTGGAAAAAGTGTTGAAACAAAAAGGAAATAAACTCTACGTCAAATGGTTAGGGTTTAACTCTACGTTTAATTCTTGGATCAATAAATTACATGTTGTGTGAACCTGTGTACTTTTTATTTATTCACCCATGTTGTACACCACCTATAGCTCTATGTATACAGCGCTCCGCGCTTCATGCATGTTCATACATGTTTGTCTTTCCCTTTCCTCTTGTGTTCCCTCATACATTACCCCCTCCCCTCTCCCTCCCTTCACCTCCCACCACTGCTGTTTGCAGCTCTTGCCTGTCTATTGGTTGTGACATCATTCCCACAAGTTGCATCATACTTTTTACTGATTCAGCGATTCTCACGCTTTGAAGATTCTCTTATCGTGCACTTGGACAGATAACACCCAAGCGAACACCTGTGCCGGATCAAATTTCACCTGAACTTGCATTTTGTCACGTACGAAGCAAGACAGGATGTAACTTGTTAACAGTTATCATGCACGTGGACAGCTAACACCCAAGCGAACACCTGTGAAAGATCAAATTTCACATGAACTTGCATTTTGTCACGTACGAAGCAAGACAGGATGTCACTGGTTTAGCCTACATGTGGTTTCACAAATGTGTGTGTGCATGCCTTTCACACTCCCCTGCCACCACGATGGTCAGATTATTTCACCTTCAAGCGTCACCTGTTGTCAAGTCAGATCAATGCCTTCCAATAATCTCAAATGACCTTCACCTCCTGTAAGTTTGTTTTCTGTACTCGCTTCGACCAACATAGAACCTAGTTCTCATCACCGTTTACACGTTAAAGGTAAAATATCAGAAAACGCACCCTCGCTCTGTCATACACCGACCCGCCGAAATAGCGATTGATCTATTGAACACAGCCACCGTGGTCAGCGACAGGTTCGTTGAAACGCACACACACCCAGCCGTATCGTCTCTCTCAACCACCACGCTTTATAAACATTATAAACAGGTAACGGTAATGATTTTTTTTCAACATGTATGGCGTTAGGCCCTTTGTGAATTATCTTTTTTGAAAAAAAAAAATCTACCACATTTGAAAGGGGGCGTTAGCCCGAGTCCTAGGACAACTCGTACACGTCTCTAGCGTTATTGGTTCGTGACATATCGGCAAAAATTATAAAAAAACACGTGTTTACCCCAAAATCGCGTTTCCAAAATTTTTTTAAAATTACAACGAGTGGTCCATAGCAAAGAGGACGTCTTCCCGAATCCTTGGACCCATCGTACATGCCTCTAGCGTTATTGCTTCGTGAGATATCGGCAAAATCACAAAAAACACGTGTTTACCCCAAAATCGATTTTCCAATTTTATTAAAAATTATAACGAGTGGTCCATAGGAGAGAGGACGTTACCCCGAGTCCTTGGACCTGTCGAACACGCCTCTAGCGTTATTGGTTCGTGAGATATAGCAAAAAGTCTAAAATCACGTTTTTACCCCAAAAAGACTGTGTTTCCAGATTTTCACCTTTTCGACACCTACATTCCCGTAAAGAGCACGACGAGACGAAAAAAACGAATCCAAGCACGCCCTCCTAGCATGGCTCGTTCCATTCCAAGGTCGCAGGGGCTCACCACTTGCTTTTATAAGCAGCTCCCCCACCATCCCACTACTGCAGGTTTTCATCCTAGAGACTTGAAATTTATTTTGGGGGTAGAGGGGGTAGGGACCATTGATTTACGTTAAACAATTTTTTTTGTAGAGTTCCTAGTTTCCAAAATATAGGATTTTCAAAATTCGAGTGTTTTCAAAAAAATATAAAAAATAAAAAAGTTTCATTATAGAAAATAAAGGGCATAAAGACCATTCGTTTGAGCTATGGCACAACGTTCTATCATGTTTAGTTTTCAAACTATCACCTAGTTTCAAAAACAAAAATTTTCATTTTTTTTTTTCAAAAGTATAACGAGTGGTCCATAGCAAAGGGGCGTCACCTCAAGTCCTATGAACACCTCATTCGTGAAACTCCGACCATGGGTTCGAGAGAAAAGTCTATTTAAATGTTTCAACTTCGCGCGGCGGCCATGTTGGTTTATTGGGCACAGGAGTGTCAAGTGAAGCAGAACCCGTATCACCCCCCTACTAATGACATTGTATGTAAGACCCTTTTGTAAAACTTGCCACGTTATATAGGGGGGGGGGGGGAGGTGATTTACTATCTAGCTTAATTCTTAATGCTAAATCTAATAATATTATCTTTTCTTAGCTAAATATGCTATATACATGGGGTAAGGTGGACTAACGTGCCTGGACAGGGGTGAAAAAATCTCTTGAAGGGGGGGGGGGGGGGTCGATATATATTAGAGGTATTTCTTAAATATTTAAGCTCTCTCTATATATTGTATCCGCAGCCATGAAAATTTTCTAAAGTGTGCCTTCAATGAGGTGGCTACCTTGCTCCTTAATAAAATAATAGGGCTGTGTCTTCACTGAAATGCATATCTTTGCTCCGTAAGAAAAATAATGGGGCTGTAACTTCACTGAAATAGCTACTTTTGCTCTTTAATAAAGTTAATGGGGGCTGTATCTTCAATTAAATGCCTATCTTTGCTCCGTAAGAAAAATAATGGGGTTGTAACTTCACTGAAATAGTTACTTTTGCTCTTTAATAAAGTTAATGGGGGCTGTATCTTCAATTAAATGCCTATCTTTGCTCCGTAAGAAAAATAATGGGGTTGTAACTTCACTGAAATAGCTACTTTTGCTCTTTAATAAAGTTAATGGGGGCTGTATCTTCAATTAAATGCCTACCTTTGCTCCGTAAGAATATAATGCGGTTGTTCTATATGGAATGACTAATATTATGCCTGAGTTGCACAGTTTTATTTCTTTTACATATCCTGTTGCCTTCTTGTCATAGAAAATATGGATGCATGTGATTATGACTTTTAACCAAGTGGTGTCACTCTTTATATAGAAAATCAGCAAATGTGTCCAGCGGTGTAGGTTTCAGTTTACCTACTATGCTACAATATCATAAAACGTGTCACTATATTCTCATGTTAAACATAATACCAAAGAGATATCGTCTGTTGGTAGACTGTCCGTACTTCGATACAGGACGCATTCCATCGGACGTTAAATCCATGCTGTATTGGGTTTATTTTAATATAAATATCTCCTAACATCTTATCAGAATACTATAAAGTTATCGGCTGTTGGCAGACTGTTCGTACTTCGATACAGAACGCATCCCAGTGGCCGTTAAGTTCATTGTGTATTAAGTTTATTTTAATATACGTATTTCCTAATATTTTATCAGAATACTATAAAGTTATCGGCTGTTGGCAGGCTGTCCGTACTTCGATACAGAACGCGTCCCAGCGGCCGTTAAATTTATTGTGTATTAAGTTTATTTTAATATACGTATTTCCTAATATTTTATCAGAATACTATAAAGTTATCGGCTGTTGGCAGGCTGTCCGTACTTCGATACAGAACGCGTCCCAGCGGCCGTTAAATTTACTATGTATTAAGTTTGAATTGACCGCCACAAGATGTATAACGTGGAGGGTTTAATTCCCTGAAAGTATTAAAACGAACGTCATCTAGGCGAAAGGGTTGGCTATGTCCTTTCAAAGTTCAGTAGCGTTCTAATATCTGGACTACTTCTAACGTGTTCAGCGGGTTGGCTAGGTCCCTGAATCTGAAATGATAGTCCTCGGTCGCCGGTTGTCATTATTATATTGACCAATGTACCTGTAACTAATTACTTCCCTCTGGGTGTGACGTTTCTACCCTTAAGCACTTGGCTTGCGTAAATTGTGGACTTTGGGGCCACGGTGTGGACACTAATCTTATTTATTAATGGCATTTGTTATCAACGTAGGTGTGTTAATATCTCCTTAATCTCCTCCATACTACCCTTATCTCAAAGCGATGTCCTCCCTCGGACCTGCTGCAAGATATCAATAACGTCGTGTTCTTGAGGCTGTGCGAACTATTGTGCCAGCTCAAGATATCTATAATATATTTCTTCAACTTCACTTAATACTTCCCTTATCTCAAAGCGAGGTGCACCCATGGACCTGCTGCAAGATATCAATAACGTCGTGTTCTTGAGGCTGTGCTAACCATTGTGCCAGCTCAAGATATCTATAATATATTTCTTCAACTTCACTTAATACTTCCCTTATCTCAAAGCGAGTTGCACCCATGGACCTGCTGCAAGATATCAATAACGTCGTGTTCTTGAGGCTGTGCTAACCATTGTGCCAGCTCAAGATATCTATCAACTTCACTTAATATTTCCCTTATCTCAAAGCGAGGTGCACCCATGGACCTGCTGCAAGATATCAATAACGTCGTGTTCTTGAGGCTGTGCTAACCATTGTGCCAGCTCAAGATATCTATCAACTTCACTTAATATTTCCCTTATCTCAAAGCAATGCTCACCTTTGGACCTGCTGCAAGATATCAATATTCCTTCAACTTCACTTCAACTTCACTTAAATTACTTAATACTTATTACTAATATACTAACGATGATACTCTTGATAACAATTGTCGTACGTTGCGATGCTGCCCTGCTGTGCCCAAGTCCGTGCTTACGCATTTATGCTATACTGATATCGCCGTGCCTTTGTCGGCGTTTTTCATAAATTCCTACTGGATTGCTTTCTCACCTATGTTACTTCGTGAGGGAATGGTGTTTTCTTTGCTAACTGAATGTTCTGTTTGAAATGTACTGCTGGAAAAAGAATTCTACCTTAAGAGTGTACTTTACGCTTACATCTTTAAAATCATTAGTGCGCTTTTCTACTATCGCACGCTTCACATTGAAAACAAAAATAATGCAGGCAAACTTATGCAAGGTCATCTGGCGTGTGAGTGAATAGTGCCAGGAATTGAACTCAAGGTGTCTGGCTTCCGCTCGAGTGCGTCTGCACGCTGAGCTAGCGAGATAGTGTCAGGTTTAATGTCCTGCGGGCGGACGGTGTGCTGAGCACGTGTCAGTCATATGGCATATTGGATTGTGTTACAATGGACAAATAAGCATTTCCTCTGTGGTCGGCTTTCAGAACAAAAGAGAAACTGTAGTACGTCTTGACTGAATGCGTTTACAAACTAATTATTGCGGCACCTTGCAGAAATGTGATTGCAAGGTCTCCTAACTCTATGTAAGCATCTAGCCAATACTACCTTCCGCTAAGTTATACTAAAATGGATTCAGAAGAAAATATTTTAGCCTACAATCATATACAATGTATAGTTGCACTGCTGTAAAAAATACAAAGTTATTTATTCATTCCATTTATCCTATGGGATATCACAATCTTATTCCTAATAGAGCTTCATTGTGGGGGGTTTAATCTGAAATAAGGAGCAATTTTCTCTGAATATAGTAGGGTAGTTATCAATACGTCTTCCTACTAGGCTTCCATTAATATTCCTAGTGACTTATTAGATAGGGGTTGTTAATATTCAAATCGCTTGGCGTAAGAGGTGTTTATCGCGAAATCTTAAAAGGGTGGGGGTGGGGGGATTATAATTATTGTGTACTAAAAATATTCTCTAACTTAATCTACTAAAAAAAATCTGTTCGGGGGGGATTTAAATTGTCTCACTCGCTTGGCTAATGTAATGAGTATAGGGGGCGTTTACATATGTATTAGTTACTGGGGCGGGTGTGGGTGGGTACCAAAAATAATATTTGACCCGTACTTCAAAAAATTTTCCTTAATTTTGGGTAAATTTTTGCTTGGCTGCATAAGAGGGTTTTTTAGGGACCTGTATCGTAGAAATTCGTTGTCTGAACTCCTGTAGGCGTTGTCTGACGACAACGTCACGATACCCCGGGCCTCCTCCATTTTGTATTGTATCTGTTATGTTAAGGGTGTTGTTGGTTTGACTAACCCGGCGCCTCCACCATTTTGTATTGTATCTGTTATGTTAAGGGTGTTGTTGGTTTGACTAACCCGCACCTCCCACCATTTGTATTGTATCTGTTATGTTAAGGGTGTTGTTGGTTTGACTAACCCGCGCCTCCCACCATTTGTATTGTATCTGTTATGTTAAGGGTGTTGTTGGTTTGACTAACCCGCGCCTCCCACCATTTGTATTGTATCTGAGAGGGATGCCAATACAAATACTAAATCTAGGGGATGAAATTAATCTAAATTGGGGTTGTAGCTTGGCGAATTTGTAAGAGGTTGGGATTGTTTTAGGAAGAACTGCGGACACGTTTAGAGAGCAATTTACATACAGGGGAATTGGCGGGAGGGATGAATACTCACCTAGCTCACCTCTAGGCCGCACGCTGGTGGTGCAGTGCCTCCTGCATGTCAGCGTTCAATGTAGATCTTAAAACTAGGTACTAATCTAAAGGGAAGGGCTTCTTAACCTAAACGAAATAAAAAGTTAGTCAATAGACTGTTCAGAAAGGGGGTTTATTAAGAAATAGTGGCAATTGCAATAGGGGAGGATGGAAATAATAATCTAGGGGGAAAAAGGAATTAAGCAGGCACGATGTCACTCACCCCACCGTTAATACCGGTCTTCCATGATGATGGTGGCGTTGGGACTCGATATGGGGCCATCCCCCATATCGGTCCGACGTAGCACAACTCCTATAGAGTGTAGGACTGTCACTGCAGGTTCAGAAGAATCCACGTTCCTAAGAGCTTAGAGCGTCAAAAGCTTAGAGACCGCGGCGCGTGTTCGTACCTCTATTTATAAGTAAAAGGTGCGATGTCAGTCCAGTCAGCGGTATGTTGGGAGTGTAATGTCCTCTGTGTCCTGTCCAAGTGCTTGCTATTGGAGCTAGGTCTATGACCTACGGTCTACTCCGTAGTCGCGTTGCCATGTCGCCTTTTACGTAGTTATCTCTTATTATATTTTATGTATTTATAGGTACAGTCCTTTCCTAAAGGGCTGGGGCCAGGACAATAGGCTAAAAACCGTGCGGGAATCTTAAAGAGAAAATAAATTATAATGAAAAGAAATTGAAGGCTGATCCCTAGAAGAAGAAGAAGAAGAAGAAGAAGGGGGAGGGGATCAGGAAAGATGAGACATGGGCCATTAAGGCAGGAAGGTGAGAGACTCCCTAGGCCTCGGATACCCCAATATCGTCGGGGTCAGAAAAGAACAAGAGTTGACCAAGGGAGGTCGACAGGAAAGAAGACGGAGAGGAGCCCGGCACAAGTAAGTGTAAGCAATGCCGGACTCAGCTGGGGTCCTGTGGTCGCCAACCCACCTCCCACTAGATGTGAGCCCCTGGGGGACCTCGATTAAGAGGTTCAGATTGGGGCTGATACTTTTAATCGATAAATTCCATTTATCGAATATTCGGTGAATCGAAGCTGAAAAATCAATTAATTGCTACAAATAACAATGAATTAATAGTGCGTTTAATTGTTTTCTTCGATTAATCGATGTACTCGTACTTCGTTCCTTTCACTACGCTCTCACAGAATCTAACAGTCATTTAACAAATCAATATATATAAAGGGCACAAATTGTGCTTAGTGTTGATAACAAACTGTCATTCGCAATGGATGATCCCCGATTTGCACAACAAATTACATGGTATCTACTACATTTTACACCGCATAATTTACATACGCAGAATTCAAACATGGTCATGAAAGTATTCGGTATTGCACAGTTTATGGTGATTCCCATGATGAATAATAATAATAATAATAATAATAATAATAATATCGTATGGCCTCGGGTGCCAGGTGAAAGCTTTGTAATTTGACACCCAGAGGGTAGCTTGCGTGTCGAATTTCGTTGTTCTTTGAATCACTATGAAAGTCAAGGAGGTTAGATATCTAAGCTCCTTGAACACTATAGCGCTTTCTAGTAGAGAAATGAGGAACTTTTGTGTTGGCTGAAACGCCCGACATTAATTTTGCCATTATGAACACGGCCTACTGAATTCAAATGGGTTCTTTGACATGCCAACATCGTATGGCATGCGTGTCGTATTTTTGCCGCCTTTCAAAAATCACTTACCACGGCCAGGAGCGAATCTGCAATCTTGAGGTTAGTAGACCGACACGCTATCCACTCACCCACCGTGGCAAGCTATGATGAAAATTAATAAATGTAAAACAAAAATATTGGAATGCAGCCGAAATAAATCAGAAACCTCTATGGATATCAAATTGGCAGGTGAAAAAACTAAAGGAAGTAGGAGACTGCTGTTACTTAGGAAGCAAAATAACCAGTGATGGACGAAGCAAAGAGGATATAAAAAGTAGGTTAGCTCAGGCAAGGAAAGCATTTCTACAGAAAAGGAATCTGTTGACATCGAATATAGATTTAGGTATTAGGAAGTCATTTTTGAAGGCCTTTGTCTGGAGCGTGACAATCTATGGAAATAAAACTTGGACTATTGGTGCAGCAGAAAAGAGGAGAATTGAAGCATTTGAAATGTGGTGTTACAGGAGAATGATGATCAGATGAGTAGATAGGGTTACAAACGAAGAGGTATTAAGACTAGTGGGAGAGGAGAGATGTTTCTGGCGACTGCTAATGAAGAGAAGAGATAGGTTGGTAGGACACATACTAAGAAACCCAGGATTAGCAAGCTTAGTTATGGAAGGAAGTGTAGAGGACAAGAACTGTAGGGGTAGACCAAGGTTAGAATATGTTAAACAGATGTAGGGTGTGGTAGCTATGTAGAGATGAATCGATTAGCTCACGACAGGGAGGCAAGGATGGCTGCATCAAATCAGTCAAGAGACTGAAGACTCAAACAACAACGTGTACCGCCATCAAATTACAGTGTCGCAAGTCTTGGTTAATATTCATCCATATCCTAGTTATCAAGGCCTCCGTTGTGTAAAACTCGATCCAGATTTCGTCCCTCTTCTGTATTCTTTCCTGCATTAGTTTTTTTCCAGGCGTCTGTGGATGGTAGCCCTCGCTTCATCCAAAGGTCCTGAATGAAGAAGGTGTCCTTGACGAGTTCATATGCTAATCTAGATTTTGTTTATTTCGATATCCCCAGGGTAGCCTTCAGGAAGCGCGATTTGACTGCTTCAAGCGTCCCGAAGTCTGCCAGGGATAATTTCTCCAAGATGATCTCAAGTCCATATGTGGCAATGGGCGTTATTTTCGCATCAAATAATCTCATAGCAGTTCCCAATGGGAGCTTCGTGATTGTTTTAATGTCATATATGGCTTTGGTAGCGGCTATTGCTCGAGACTTTATGTTAACTTTATGTAAACATTGAACAAGTGGCACGTTAAGGATCCCCTTCGGGGTAAAATTCCGACACCCCAGTGTCTCTAAAAGTCGCAGTAGTTAAAAGAGACGTAAAAAAAACATAATACATAGTGATTCCTCAATACCAAAGTAGAAGCGTAGTCAGTAGCATGCTGAACTACTATGCTCAAGATGGCGTGTTCAAACCCAGCCGAAGTCGTCGGATTTTTAAGAGCGTTAAAATCCTTCAGTATGCCTTCCTTCGGAGGGGAAGTAAAGCCGACGGGCCCATGGCATAGATTTATGGCATGAAATAGAACCTACCACTACAATTGGTAAATGTGTAGGTTATTTGGTTAGAAACGTTGTATCAAATTCCAACGTTCGCCGCTGAGTGTTAGTGATAGTGGCGTCTGGTAGTCAACGTTGGAAGTACTTGAAATTGAACTTGCCCTGTTCCATTCATCTTCTTCTCTTATTAACTCCTGTCATGAGGTTGGCGTCAGGAAGGGCATCCGGCCGTAAAACCATCCGCCACATAGAATTTCATTGCATCTCATCCCCGACCCGGTTGGAAACGGGCTTAATAAGGCTAGACATACATACATACATCTCTACCAAAGTACGCCTACACGGGTCTGATGATCAATATGACCCTTCGAAACGACGCAACTACAGTACAACTAGTTATATAGGACACGAGACTTATCCTGTGGGCTTTGACAGTAACAAAAGAAATGAGGCATTCATCCTTGTACGTCAGTTCTACTTTAGCAAGAGTGTATCAAACTCCAGTATCAGGAATGGAGTTCAATAGTTTACTTCTTTCTCCATATCCGGGAACTTCGGTATGTCACTTAATGGAAGATATGTAGCCTCGTACAGAACTTCAGAACTATTGGAGAAATATTTAAAACAAAACTTGCTTCTCGGAAACGGAACAAGAACGCGTGATAAGTACGTTATTGATCTCTACCAAGAATCTCAAGGGGACATTATACTGAAATTTCTAACTTCTATATTTTTCATTGAATTTTTACCAATTTTTTTCTGAGATAGCCATTTTCAGGTAATGCAATGTTACCAAGTTGGAATATTGTACCTATAAAACTTTCTGAGTAGGAGTTTTTTAAATGCCATTTTACCACCATCTTTATAAAATGTCCTTTGTATCACAATATTTTTCCAATTGGTACCAAATTTTCCACAAACCTTCTTAATACTTATGCTAACAAACGTTAGTGTCACAGTTTGTTGTTTGACAAACACATTAGCATGTAGAATTTTTTTAAAAATGTAATGTTGAAATTTTAAAAAAAATTATTGCGAATAGAATTTCGTAGGTGAAAAAAAAATATGAATCATCTCTTCACAGCAAATTGCATACTAATATTTGAGCACCAACTATATAGCTACTTCTGTGTAAAATTGTACTTGTATCAGGCAAAAACTGCATGACAAAGGACTTTTTTAATGAAAGAAAACATTAAAATTTTGTTAGCCATAAAATGCAAAATAATTATCTATGCAACTTCACACACTTTGGAACTGCCCTGCACTATGGGTATGCCCTTCAGAGTGCTTTCTTTTCCCCTCCAGTGATATTTTCATCACCTTCTTTTTTCTTTGCTCCTTGCTGTCACCTGAGCACTTTTCCTGCTTTGTCTTATGAGCTTTTTGTCTCGCTGGGTAATGATTTTCACAACAGAGGTCGGTGCTGGCTTTCCTCTGATGGACTGTAGCACTTCAAGTGTTCTAACACACCCCATGTTGAACTCACTCACAATTCTAAGTCATTACTACCAGTGAAAACGAAAATCCACAGCCTGCATCCAGTCGACCGACCGGGTCAGGGAATGGAATGAATGAAGCCCCCATCTAGCGGCGACGATATGAACTGTACCGGCTGCTGAAGCCTGTCGCACTCCCCTGGGGCAATGATTAAATGAATGACAGATGAAATGAAAAGATAGTAGAGACTGTTGCGGGAATGAAATTGTGACAGGAAAACCCGGAGTACCCGAAGAAAAACCTGTCTGCCTCCGCTTTGACCACCTCAAATCTCACATGGAGTGACCGGTATTTGAACCACGAACCCAGCGGTGAGAGGCCGGCGTGCTGCCGCCAAAGCCACCGAGGCTCATTACTACTACCAGTAGAACTATAAAAAAATTGAAGTAATATTATGAAATAAATTTCAGCGCAAGGAGTGAAACCATGGTTATTAGTATTTATCTCACTAATAATGGATCACGTAGTAGAACAACTGAGCATTGAGTTGCAAAATATCACCTCTGCAAGTCGATTCTTCAATAGCATTTGAAATCCCAGTAAGAAAGACTTCAGAAACACATCATTTCTTAGCAGCAACTGGACGGGGCGTGTCGAGTAGCGCATGGAGCAATTAAATGCCAACGTAGCGCCATTTAAAAATGGTGCTGAGGACTTATAAATGGCGGTATTTAAAAAATAAGGACATTTTTTGATAGAGGACATATCTGGTTTTTTTTTTAGTGCTATAAACCCAAATTCGATATTTTCCTCGAAATTCATGAAATTTCAGTATAATGTCCCCTTAGCGGTTGTAATAGCTGTAATTCTGTATTTTAAAAGTCTTGCCTTGTTGGCCTGTGAAATCTGGAGGTTGTATTTACACGGCCTTTACCTTTCTCCACTGCTCATTAGAGTTGGCTGAGTCGAACAGGGGCCAATTTGGAATACACGTCTGAAACAACGGATATCGAACCTTGACTATTTCAGTCCGGAAGCATGCGCCTTAAGATTGTTCTACCGAAAAGATGTTTTTCTATTTATTTATTTATCGTATGGTGTTTACTGCCGGGAGTGTCCGAGGACATGTTCGGCTCGCCTGAGTCTGTAGCTGCTTCCAGCGGACACCCTTAGGGTGAGCTACAAGTTCCGTTCAATTTCAAGTAGTTCCAACTTTCGCTACCAGATATCAATGATACCTAGTGGTGAACGTTGTAACTTTGATAGAGTGTTCCGACGAATTCTAACCTAACAATTTAACTTCACACAAGTTTTGTCTGTGGAAGGATCTTTTACATGTCATAAATCTATAACATGAGACCGCCGGCTTTACTTCCCCTTCGAAGGAAGGCATACTGAAGAATTTTTAACGCTCTTAAAAAATCTGACGACTTCGGCCGGGTTTGAACCCGCTATCTTGGGCACAGCAGTTCAGCATGCTACCATCTACGCCACCGAAGCCGCATTTTTTCTTCTTAATCACTTATATAGGTCTTTGGGGCTTGTTACATGCAACTTTTGTAAAATATGGACTGTTCGTTTGTTCAGGACATGGCTTCCAAGTGTCTACTTTGAGCGTTAAAGGTAGGCTACTGTACGTACACCATGACAAAAGTAAAAACCGGAAATTTTTTCGAAATTTTCGTGCAATAACCCTTGTAATAGTAGCTTCAGTGTGAACAAATATTATTTCGAAATTCAACAGTTTTTATAAAAGGATCATTTATCAATGGCCTTTTTATTGTAAAGATATGGGGCTAGCACTCTTGGCTGTCGCCCTGGAGGTTCGGGTTCTACCAAGAAATTATAAGGCTGGAACGGGTTACACTCAGTCGAGGCAAACTGAGAAGAGGAGGGTTCGATTCCGGCCTCAACCATCCTGTAAGTGGGTTTCCATGGTTTCCCCGCTTCCTACTCCAAGCAAATGTTGCCTCATTCCCAGTTCTATCCCTATCTAAGCATACACACTACACCAATACAGCCATCACAACACACAGGTAATCACCCAAATTCCACGCACACCCAAAAAATACACGGAGTTATAAGACCGCGATGACGCAGCCCCCCAAAAAGCAACAACAACAACAACAACAACAACAACAACAACAACAACAACAACAACAAAGCAAAAAATAATTTTTGAGGGTATTTCTACCTCTTTGGATACACATTTCTCAGAATGAAGCTTACAATGAAAACTAAACTTCGCACAAACGTTATAGGTTACAGATTTAGCTTTATACAGTAGGTGAAAGGTTTTGTTCATTACTAGCAAACCTCCCCGGCGTCGCCCGGTATCTTTGACGGTTTACCCAGCGCAAGCTTAAAATGCGCACGGACGGCAGATCCCAGACGCAATTCAGAAAAGCCGAGGTGAACAGCGAAACTCCAAACACATATACTCTTCTCTGAAGTCTCAACTCGACACGACTCGACAGTTTGATGCTGGCCGAAGCTGGGGTTGTAGGCTCGCTCGTTAACTCGCTCCAAACCTAGTAATTTAAATTTCCACTGAATGGAGATTATTGGGAGAAATGAAAACGTAAATCACTTATAATGGGCGATGTATTAAAGATAGAGATATGCTCTCCAGGACTTTTTTGCAGAACTCTTCATGCTGAAAAATTCTTACACTCATAGTGCGAGTAAGTTATATATTGTAGATATGTTTTACGGTTTACCCAGCGTTAGCTTAAAAGGCGCACGGACGGCAGGTTTTTCTTCGACTCGATTCACTGAAATCGTTATTGCTCGGCTTCCTTTGGTCATAAGCGATTTTTTATTCTACAGAAACCTTCCTCCAGAAATCTTTTGCAGAATGGGGAAAACCGTATCAAAATGCATCCAGTGATTCTCGGGATTACCCGTTACATCCGTGAATCGGGGACTTTGTTCAATACAGAGCAGACATTAATTTATTTTGGCAATTTTTATTTTATATTTTCAATGTTTTTTCAATGGGATATAGTGAATTTTGGTACTAATTGCTGCTTCAAAAAGTCATGCATGGCAAAAAACGTGAATCGTAACTACAAAAATTTGAATCTGGAACACTTGAGCGTTTAGTGACGTTTGAAAAAACGCTCCTCAATTCTTTTGAAATTTTAGTAGTATCGTGCACCACGGCCGCGAGGACAGCTTCAACAAGTCCGGATATCTCAGGCAAATGCCAGGATAGTACCTTACTTCATGTCCCGGGGCACCTACCTCATCGCCTTTCCGTAATACAGTTACACACACTACTACAGCCATCACTTAATGCTGCTTATCAGACACGTTCAACACACACCCAACTACATGGGGTTGATGACCAAGATGTACCAAGTCCCTAAATTATTACAGTATTAACAACAACAACAACAACGAACTCTGCCATGTGTCCTTAAAAGCGCACTAATATTAGGTTCATTTATCGTTGTCATAATCATTATTGACTTTCCATACTTCGTGATGGACTCTGGACACAGTTAAAGGATGAGAAGAAATCATGCTCAGCATGCACTGTCGTAAATTTCGTCCTGTTATCGGAAAGTGTCATAATATTTGTTCGCCTGAGATAAGTAGTACTTCAGAGCTGAAGAGTCAAATATGATAGCTAATGGTGTCCCTCGATGTTCACCGACAGAGTGGAGATATGTGTATTCATGACCTTATTGAAAACATACAGTAATACGGTATTTCAGGAATCGTCGGCTAAATAGAGCGCAAAATTCTTTTACAGGAAGAATGAACTTTGCCCATGTCACCTTGTATGAAACATATTGTGATTTTTAAAAAAATACAGTACATTATAATGGTGTTGTTAAAGTTAGATTTTCTGTTAGACGTCATTTGAAGCATTGTACACATACCATAAAATACAACCGAAGCGACGCTAGCGCATGTTATTATTATCAATATTACTAAATAAACTTTAAATTATAATTAAATACAAGTTTTTCGGGCTTGTAGGCCGTGGTCCAGACAGGATATCTCCCGACGTTTCACCGGAAACTGTGTCCGGCATTATCAAGGGTTCCGCTCCTTTCCTATGGTCAGCAGTGGAATGAGGAAGAGGCTTGAAATAATGGGTAACGGTTTGTAGTGGAGTATTGTTGCTTGAATATGACTGTTGGCTGGGTGGATATTGGCGATGAATTAACGGCTGAAAGGCAGTTTGGATCATCAAATTAGCATGGTGAGCCGAGCGTTCTCATCGCATTCCGGGAAGGCCAAGATATCACGCACACGTCAACCAGAAGAACCTTACCGCTACAGCCCGGCAGTCGCCCAGGGAACACCTGACCCTCACAAGCTCGGTCGCCGAAGCCGGAGCACGCACCGCACCCCGCAACATGTACGCGAGACCAGTCAATCCAATGACCATACCGAAACAGCCACTTGTATTCTGTTGTTGGCGAACATATTGTGGAGCAAGTGGGTTGTTGTTGGTTCAATTAGGGGGTTTGCGACATCGTGGTCATGTATCCACGTATACTAAGGTGAGTGTAATAGCTGTCTGATGACCTGTGTCACTGTGATGTCTGTACTAGTGTGTGTATTTGTAATCGTAGTTGGATTTGGGTAGGAAGCGGTCGTGACTTTAAGTTAGGTGCCATCCCTGCATTTTCCTGGAGTCATAAAACCACTTCCAAGATGGCTGAGGTAGGAATCGAAACCACCTCTCCTTAGTTTTGCATCACGAGGCTGAGTCGACCCCGTTCCAGCCCTCAGACCAGATTTAAATTTCTTGGCAGAACCGGGAATTGGACCCGGACGTCCGGGGTGACAGCCTAGAAAGCTAGCCGCTATACCACAAGTTAGTCTTGCAAAATTAGAAGAGTAGATGATAATTGAGTCGCCTAGACATCTGCAACTGTCAATACGACTCATTCTGATTCATATATCCCCTGTTGGTTTGTTTTAAAAAGTGCTTCTTCTATGTCTTATGAAGCATTTTTGAATCAGTCTCCAACTCAACACAATCCAGTGTTATAGAAATGCGGAAAATATGAATCAGAATGAACCGTATCGACAGAGACAGATATTGTGTTTTGAAACTAGACTAGTCTACATTGTGGTGTAGCGGCTAGCATTCTTGGCTGTCCCCACGTTAATCCAGGTTTGATTCCCGCCTCTGCCAAGAAAGTTAATTCTGACCTGAGGGCTGGAATGGGGTACACTCAGCCTTGTGAAGCAAAACTGGGAAGAGGCGGATTCGATTATTGTCATCGCCTGTTGTGAAACTAGCCTGACTAAACTGGCCTTGAACCTGCCTTATCATCAGCCTGGAGGTGACTTCACAACTGATTCATCAGCGACACCTGCTTGTTTCTTATCATTTACCTTTTGTTTCCTCGCTGTATCCAGACCTACAGGACGGCATTCCGTCGCATATTTTCATGAAACAGCCATCTTATAATTAATTTATCACTAATTTGTGTTAGAGAAAGTAAATGTTCGCTATGGCCAACGGAAAAGCAGTGGAATGACGACACTGTTTAGTTCTATTCGTAATGTCTGGATGGTAGTTCCCCTTCTGGCGCAGTGGCTAACTTTCTTGACTGCCTCCTCCGAGATCCGAGTTCAATTTCTGGTTCTGCCGAGAAATTTAGCAATTGTCTGAGGGTTGAAACGAGGTACTATCAGCTTCGTGAGGCAAAACTGAGAAGAGGTGGGTTCAATTTCCACCCCAACCATTCCTCAAAGTGGATTTCCTCCAGTACACGAGGCTATGTGACCATGACGACTCATTGGCTCCAAATGAATCAACGACAACAAGATATAAAATGACTCAATTAAGAATATTACAAAAAAAAGTGATTCCATATGTTTAGTTGCTTGTAAATGTTCGGATGGTACCTTCTAATATGCCACGGCTCATTCCTTCCCACTCCTTGACCAGTTTCATCTTCATTCATGTCATCTCTAATTAACTCTGCGTATAGATTGCTTTTCTGTCGGTCGGCATATCGACAGGGATTCAATTATCATGGGCGGTTAACATTAATAAACAATGGGACTAAATGATGGGAACTACGAGATTGAAAAGTCGGAAAAACATTAAATTTTCTGAATTAATATTTCTCAATCGGAGTCCAAAAATTAGTTTATTTTCTGAAAACATGTTTTTAGATTACCTTCGATTGGGTGGGTGTGGGGTGTGTCCCCAGCCCCTATCAATTCAAGCACGACGAAACCGAAATAAACAGAATTTGGTACAGAGGTAGCACTAGCAAAAGGTACTACAGTGTCATATTTTTATCGCCGCCATCTTAACCAAAACAAAATGGTGGCCATCCAAATGTCCAATGTTTAAATGTAATTATGACTAAACTAATCAGCGTATCTCTACCAAATTATATCCCATTCATTCTTAAAATCCCGACTGTGGGCCAACTCTGTTCAAAACCCACTGAATACAAAATTCAATAAAGTAATACTTAGAAACACAAGTCACACAGTGCATAACAATTTAGAAGTAATTTGATATTTGACGCCAATTGACAGCACAAGGCAAGGGACTTGAATCTTTTTCAAGGTTCATTAATAGTCGGTAATTATCGTAACCGATCGGAAGGGCAGGCAAGATCCAAACATACCTGACAAAGTGATATACGCATTTGTTGAGTATGGACAAGGACTATATTGTATGAATTAACGCCCATTCAAGGGCCAAGCCAACTGAAACTGAGTGTCTAGCTCAGCTCTGAGCTTGCCTGCCCAGCGAGTAGATCTTGAAGAGTTCAAGATCTATGTTGTGTTGAGTGGTTTGGCACCCAGTTTGAAGAGTGGGGAACACACACTAAGTATTGCGACCGGAAATGCTACAAATGCAATAATCTATTACTAGCGGACCCGTGTGAGAACTCTCGCATAATGAGTTGTGTGTTCCCCATGTGTACATACTACCCGCCCAGCTCTAGGGCTATGCGGGATATATGCGACACAGTTCTGCCAGGGGCAATCGTCTTGTTTATTTGTTTAAAAGCACTTAATAAACAAATCAATATATTTCCGTTGACTTTTCAAGAAATGCAAGATTTACCCTGTACTATTGAGACGAGTTGGAAGATTTTGGTACAATCCACACCTTCCAATTCCCTCTGGTTTAGGAGCTTGAGTTTTGTGAAACATACACCTTAGCGTATTATATAATAAGATATTTCATTAATATACTTATAATGAGAAAATATTAAATATAAGCTAACTGTAGTTGACGTTGTTCTTTGTCTTTTTCCTCCTGTTTCAAAATGTCCCGATAGGCTTTGCCTACCCTAGGGAGCCACGCCTGGTGCCCACATACTTCATGTAGCAACCAATCACCCACGCGAAATTTCCCTGAAATAGCGTGAGCGTTAAGGGGGTAAGAGACTGTAAAATCCATTGCCTATAGTAGAGCCATCATTACTTCCGACTTGACGTTTCAGTGCTAGGCTAGAGTTTCGTTCGCTAAATCGCGACATCGCGAACGAAACTCAATTTGCCGTGATATATCGATTTTAATGGGTGCCTGTGATTGGCTATTTAACGTGATTTTCCTTCTGACCGCTACATAACTCTAGGGTAACACTGAAATGTCAAGTCGGAAGTTATGATGGCTTTACTATACTCACCACTGTGTGTCAGTTGCAGCTGGAGTTAGGTTCTACGTGACCACACCCCCACAAGACAGGTCACTGTGCCTCTCCTCGGTGAGATGTCAGCCACACGTATATGGTGATTATGACACGTCATGTGCTGCGAACGTGTTAAATATACATTAATGTGTCGAGTAAGCTGTCAGATATCATCCCTCAGAGAGCTTCCTCAGCCAGCAAGTGCTGATTGAATTTCAAACGTCAGCCGCATGGCCGTTTCAATCGTATTGACATAAGCACTTGCCTCAATACTCAAATAATTAGCCAATAACCTATTGTGGTCATAAATAATGATTCTGGAAATGATCTATACAGTAACAGTTGTTTTCTCCTCCACCGTCTATAGCCCACCCTCCATCCCATTTTAGATCACGTCTTACATAGTAAAATTCCAGTTGTGTCCGGCATTCTTATACGCTTGAATTATGGACAAAGGGAGTATTGCCAACCCCACGCATATGGAACTGTAGCCCGCATCTTGCCACAAAAAACGCGGGGTTTTCCTAGACCAATAATTACTACCTAACCCATATAAACGGCTGTGTTTTTATCACGCACAGTGGGAGTACTTTCGCTTCAATACTATTTATTTAGAACAACCGTTTGCCAATTAAGTTAATGCGTTTTCGCATAATTACAATATTACCTATGTCTTTATCATGACCTGTATGGTGTATTTTTATCCCATATGTTGGCAATAGTAATGTGACGTCAATGTGTGCGCTTCCGTAACAGTTGAAGAGACCTCCCTCATGCGCCTCTTTCTATAGCAGTTGAGCAAACGAGCAAAACCCTTATTTACTTAATTTACCACAAATTTCCGGTGCAATAGTGATAATGGACAGTCATTTCAATTAGTAATGTCCACCAGAATAAGAAACAAGCTATGAAAATCATATACTATTCCTAATGCAAGTGTAGAAGCCATGCTCCGGTCTCCTCCGGAATTACCACCAGTTGTAGGGCGTCTGACTTCATGAGCACTTTCTTGTAGCTAGTAATATTTTTGTATAAGCAGTAAAGCAATCCCGATTTCAGTGTTCGTTTCTAGAACTCAACCACCGTTCATCGATTTTCATCTTTAATGGGGGAGATGCTAGGTTGACAATGCGAATAACATTACAATTAGTTAAGTCCTGTTGTTAGCTGTACGGACCGCTAGTAGAACGCCATTAACCACTACACTCCATTACGCCTCTTTGAGTCAGTCTTCAGCACTTCTTGTAACTGTTTATTGCCTTCCAAAACATATTTCGATTTCAATCTCGGTGAGTCTTCCCTTCCCGTCACTCATTTCCGGGCTCTTTCTCCTCTCCTGAGCACAATTTGAAGCCTCTACCCGCAATATTATCCTTACTTTTACTTTGACGACACCGTGTCAAACTCGAATAGTTTTGTTAGGGGGCGATAACCTATATGTTAGGCCCCTTAAAACAATTATCAACATCATCTAAACATTTTGTGTGGCATCCTATCTACATAACCTATACATCCTTCATAAAATGAATGAAATGAACAAAAGTTCAGTATTTTTTTAGTACATTATGCAACGAGCCTATAATGGCAATAATTAAGACTCGAGTATGTTTATAAAACGAGCGTAAGCGAGTTTTTTTTTCCATACGAGTGTCTTAATTACCATTATAGGCGAGTTGCATACGACTGTTTATGTTCGACGATAATTATAACTTTATTATATGTTTTAACATAAATATTCATAAATATCTGTTGAGATTCAGTCACTAGAATTCTGTGGTCAGAGTGCAAGCGCAGGGTAGGATATCTCTGTTTTCCAAGTGCTCTGACCGACCGACGTAGGCGCTCTGTGTGCTTGGCAATGTTTACAGCCTGCCGATGAGCATCTGCATTCAGTCAAACTGTCACTATTTTATTTATTTATCGTATCACTGAAGTCGTTTGAAAGCAATGCGCTATGTTGAAATTGGAGTTGGGGATATTAAGGTATAAACAGTCTAGTCTCATATTAGACAGTTTATTTACGCGAACATATGCACGGTGCACTTTCGGTAATTTATATAGACATGTTGGATTTTGAGCGCATGAGCTAAGGTATCCTTACCTAATTGGTCAAACAACTATTTCTTGAGCTCTGATTGATGGGAGAAACTGTTTCATAATGAACAAGTAGTTCCGTGAAGAACTATGCAGCCTATTTTCATATATTCTACTTATGTCACTTGCCTCTATCAACATACAAAATTTCAGTTTGATTGCTGTTATAGATTCGTAGATATTGAGAACCGACTAAACATTGCGGATGGTCGCCATGTTGGATTTTTATATATGTAGGTCTTAGAGTTATGTACTGTTACATGAAGATTATTGTGTACGTGTAGTATTCAAACTTCGATCGCATGATTAGGGCACAAGAAGTAAAAACGAGATTTTAAAATTTCGCACAGCTGCCATCTTGTGGTTATGGAAACAATTGAAAAAGTAGATGCCAGTGGATTAACATTTGTACAAGGATTTACTGTACCAAGTGTCACTGCACTCGGATGGTTAAATTGCGAGAAACGACCATGTGATTATTTTACTTCGCGTCGCCGCCATGTTGGATTTGTGATCACCAGGTTATTGAAAGTCCTATAGGTGAACTTATGTTCATAGCCCCTATGAACATTAAAAAATTCAGTTTTATTGCTGTAATAGATTCGTAGATACTGAGATCCATCTAAATATTTCGGATGGTCGCCATGTTGGATTATTATGTGTATAAGCCATAGAGGCATGTACCATTAAAGGAACATTATAGCGTAGGTTCATTATTCAAACTTTCACTTCGATCGCATGATTACGACACAAGAAATAAAAAGTTAATTTTAAAATTCGCACAGCCGCCATCTTGACGTTATGTAAACAATTGAACTAAATTAGATACCAGTGTATTACAATGTGTATAAACATTGCCTGTACCAAGTTTCATTGCATTTGGATCATCAATCGCGAGAAAGGTCTATTTAAATTTTTCAACTTCGCTTGGCCGCCATATTCGTTTTGTAGTTAACCGGTTTTTGAAAGTCTTATAGATGAACTTCCAATAGTGCCCTTTATCTCCGTACAAAATTTGAGGGTGATATCACCCGGTAATAGTTTCAGAGATATAGAATGCCGGTGAAATATTTCGCACAGCCGCCATCATGAGGTTATGTAAACATTTGAACGAAGTTAGATGTCGGTGCATTACAATGTGTATGAACATATACTGTACCAAATTTCATTGCGTTTGGTTGGTTAAATCGCGAGAAACGTCTATTTAAAAATCGCAACTTCGCTTCGCTGCCATGTTGGTTTTGTAGTTACCAGGTTTTCAAAAGTCACATGAAGTTCACTTTATCACCGTAAAATATTCCAGGGTGATATCGGTAATAGTTTCGGAGATATTGAATGCCGGTGAAATATTTCTCACAGCCACCATGTTGTATTGGTGAGACGTAACAAAATTTGAAGGACACGGTCGGGGTCGTCCGGAATAGTGCTATGAACTTACCAAGTTTCATTGAAATCGCTCCAGCCGTTAAGAAGTTATTAGGGGACACACACACACCCACCATCACAAACACACGCACACTCAGACAGACAGACACACGGACAAAAGGTGATCTCTTTAAGCCTATTGTTTTTCATAAATGAAAATAGGCTAAAATAGTGTTATAATGAGCCTCATCATGATACAGTTTTCTGACACATAATGTTTACACTTCGACAACGTCGAACATAAAATATTTTATGACACGAAAAATATTCCCAAAGGGAAGAAATCAATCACCAATTATTTTCACACTTGTTTTTAATATTTTAGTGGCCCACATGTGCTTAGTGAATCTTACTTAATGTGTCTTTTATACAGGGTAGCTGGCATTGGGAGATCCTAGGTTCAAAAAAAAAAAGGAAGGAAGCTTGTAGTTTAACTGTTAATATAGCGATTATGAGCCATGTATCCATCATTTATACATGAAATCTCCACAAGACGTGATATTGCACTTCGAAAATCAAACATGCATAGACCGGGAATTGAACCCGGTCCACCTTGGTGAAAAGCAAGCAGCTTGACCACTGCACCATTACGCTCCAGTTCCGACTCCTGGCGCGGACAGTGGCTATCCTGAGTGTGGTTGTCCCCAGGTTTTACCTCACTTTTCTCAGGATTTATTTATTGATAGTATGGCTTTTAGTGCCGGGAGTATCCGAGGACATGTTCGGCTCGCCTGAGGCTGTAGCTGCTTCTAGCGGACACCCATAGGGTGAGCTACAAGTTCCGTTCAATTTCAAGTAGTTCCAACTTTCGCTACCAGATATCAATGATACCTAGTGGTGAACGTTGGAACTTTGATAGAGCGTTCCTACGAAATCTAACCTAGACATTTAGCTTCACACAAGTTTAGTCTGTGGAAGGATCTTTTACATGCCATAAATAGATGGCATGGGACCGCCGACTTTACTTCCTCTCCGAAGGAAGGCATACTGAAGGATTTAACGCTCTTGAAAAAAAAAACGATAATGCTGCATGATACGTTATTTCTTGTCCCTGGAAACCTATCCCAATCATACACACCTTTAGTTATCGTAATATCATAGACAAATTTAAATTCACACACACTCTAGATTCTCGTGGCTGATGGAGCACTATGTCACAAGCACATATACTACACAAGAACTACAACTAGACTGCTCACAAAAATTAGGGGATATTTTAAACTCGGCTATGTATGCTATGTGTTTAGTACCGCATTAGATGCAATCGCTTTCCTTTACTCCCAGAGAAGGTAAACATGTGTTTGCGTCATCCCTGAACATACACCTCATGACGGAGGGCACTGTCCGTACTGTTGCTGTCAAAGGGTCACACGGCGGTGGTTTGTTGCTGAGGTCAGAGCCATTCCATTCCCGTTGTCAGTTAGTGAATGACGTGACTTAGGGACAGCAATGGCTCCACAACGTGATTTACCTGAATCAATGGCTTAGAGGGCCATAGGACGGATGGAAGCTGGACAGACACAAGAAGTTGTGGCTCGAGCCCTTGGGGTGTCTCAAAGTGTGATCTCAAGACTGGGGAATCGTTTTCAAACAGCAGATACTGTTCACAGAAGGGTAGGAAAAGGTCGGCCAAGGGCAACAACAGCAAGGGATGACCGTTACATCGTGTTAACAGCCCGCCGGAATAGACGGCAGAATGCATCTCAACTGAGAAGTGCCCTTCTAACAGACACAGGACACAGAGTATCAACCCAAACTGTCCGTAACCGACTTCATGCACGTGGCCTCTATGCCCGTAGGACCATGGTGTGTACCAGGTTAACTCCACAACATCGTAGAGTGCGCAGAAACTGGGCGGAGGAGCATTGTGGGTGGAGGCATGCCGAATGGAGGTCAGCTCTGTTTTCTGATGAGTCGCGATTCAACGTGGAATCGGATAGTCGACGTGTTCGCATCAGGAGGGAACGAGGGACACGAAACAACAAATCTTTTGTACAATAAAGATCCCCAAATGGCAGTGGTGGGTTGCTGGTGTGGGCTGGAAGTAGCCTGGGTGGACGTACGGACCTCTACATCATCCCACGTGGTAATGTGACCGCTGTAAGGTATAGAGACGAGATTCTCCGACCTTTAGTCGTGCCGAATGCCTGTGCCAGAGGTGCCTCCTTTGTGTTTATGGACGATAATGCACGTCCCCACAGAGCTGGGTTGGTGGACGACATGCTGGAGGAGGAGGGTATCCAGCGTATGCAGTGGCCAGCCTCCTCGTCGTCCTTAAATCCGATTGAGCACGTGTGGGATGCATTAGGCAAGCGCATTGCAGGCAGACCAGCACCTCCCACAACTGTTCCACAGCTGCAGATTCCTCTTATGGACGAGTGGCCACGTATCCCCCAAGAACTCATTGATCATCTCATTGCATCAATGGCACACAAGTGTGCAGCAGAGCTAGACGTTCGAGGAGACCATACACAATACTGGAGACCAATATTCACCCATGGCCCACGATTATGGTAGTGATAATGTTGCTTTGTTTGTTTGCCATATTCTCTCTTCATTCATGTCATTTGATTCGAACACTCATCAGGGGCTCTCTGGAATCATGGGCTGCTTTATCTGTCAGTATAGCATTATGTTAGTAATAAATGGTTGAAAAACTAAATGGTCTCGTATATTATTGCACCATTATGAGTTGACCTTACAATATCCTCTAATTTTTGTGAGCAGTGTATATGCAGTAACCATGTTTTCAAATAGCCTACTGTGCCTCATAGGGTTCATTGTTTGATTTGCGCCTCTGGGAGGTATAGTTCTCACTTTCCTCATTAATGACCGGCTTGCTTTTAAAGTCTTAGCTGAGCGGCTATATTTATATTAGATGTTTGTGTAGAAGCAAGGCTTTCCCACCTCGAGGCACAGCGTTGTCAACCCTACACCACACCGTAGCCACTGAGAACAAACAGTGAGACTGAACATAACCGTGCAACACTGGAGACCTGACAAGCAAGCCGACAGTCAGGACCGGACTATGAACTCCACGTGGAGTGACCGAGAAAACATGCTATTGGTGAAGAGCCATCAGCTATTGGTCAGCAGGGAACAATGGCTGTTGTCGGCCTGACGTTTGAATCGCCGGTCGTTAACGAGGGAGGTGAGGGAACTTATACGATCGGGGTAAACCCACTCTTCGGAACAACTGAGAGGAGCTAGATTTGATTTCCAACTCAGCCATTCTGGGAGTGATTTTCCCTAGTCACTTCTGCTCTGTGCAAATACCAGTTTGGTACTGAACTTAAGGTCACGGCCGTCTCGTCCATAATACTAGTTCTAATTTTCAGTATCAACGCAACAGTAACACATGATATTTATGTGAGGCTAAAACAGTAACCATGACGGAAATTGTACTTAATAGACATATTAACGTACGTATTAATTATCTTTATAATGAGACACCTGTTGATGTTTAATGAAACATGTTTTCAACCCTTTAATAGGGTCATCGTCAGCATGGGCTGTATTAATAACATACTTATATGGCGGCTTCAGTGGCGTAGTTGGTAGCATGCTGAGCTTCTATGCCCAAGATCGCGGGTTCAGACCCGGCTGAAGTCGTCGGATTTTTAAGAGCGTTAATAATCCCTCGGTATGCTTTCCATCGGACGGGAAGTAAAGCTGGTTGGCCCATGTCATAGATTTATGGCATGTAAATGAACCTTCCACTAACTACAATTGTGTGAAGCTAAATTTGTAGGGAGGCGTCTCTAAAAGCCAGTGTAGTTAAAAGGGACGTAAAACCAATAACATTATTATTATTATTATTAAATTTGTAGGTTATTCGATTAATGCACTATTAAGTCCCAACGTTTGCCGCCAGGTCCCGGTTGCGGTGGCATCTAGATCTAAAATAATATTCTAAATTGTATCATTTAGAGTTGAATTTTATTATATTAATTTTTATAGAAAATAACCATTTTAGTTTAACTTCAGTCGCCCAACCGATACCCACTTGAGAGCCTTTCATATGTAAATACTTGCCGCTCAGACCCACGCAACTAGTTATAAGGGTTCGATGTCGACTACCTTTCTCTGGATAACAGATGTGTTCAGCGAATCCATGTGGTTTGAAGGGGCTGTAGACACTGCCAATTCCATAGCTGCCACATTTTGCGCCGAATATTTTAAAACATTAGCATTTATTTTTAAGAAAGAATATAATATAAAAGACTGTTCATGGATTACAGCACAATGATTTCCGAAGTATATTTTGCTTCATGCCGCGAAGGTTAGAAGTGGCTTATGGAGGTTTCGTAATATGGTGCACATAATGAAATCCCCCGAAAGACACGTCAACAACCTGGAATGATTTCTATAATATTTATTAAAGTACAGTATTTCCGTGGTTCGAGAATAATTAAACGAATTCCATTCTCCCTACGGATCATATGGGAAATGGATCACTGGGCCCAAACACAGACCGAAATTAATAAATATATTAATAAATGAAATACATTAAATAAATTTAAATAATAGGTACATTGTAGCAAGGATTTGTCTTAGGGACTGGCTACTTGAAATGCAACCTCTGCCTAATGACCACTACTCTTCTAACATAGCTCTCCTGCTGGCCGACAAGCACTTGTAAGGGGCTGAAAAATCTTACACAGATCGCTCCCATTGCTTGTCGGCGGGTATCCGTAGAGCGTCACACCTACGGGGTCTTTCATATAAAGTAAGAACGGCGAGCGGCGGATTTGTTATCGCTGCTGCAGAGGCCTTGGCCGAACTTGTGGCGTGCCATGGCCCCCTGCTGTAGAATTGAAAGCGCGCGCATAGTATATACTCGACCTTGCAATAAGCATGCAGGCGTTTAGTCACCAGTCTGTACCTCAGGTGTTAACATGGTGAGACAGTTATCATTACAATATCGTATTTTTGTATGTAAAACCTATATTATGTACGAGTCGGCTCGGCGGGTACGTGATGCATTTGTTCAGCAATGTCCTGAAGAAGTGCCAACTTCACTAGCTAGCACAGATTCACGTAATTGAAATTAAGTTTGACACTACTGGCTCAGAGCTCAATAAAACACATGAAATAAAAGATCAGAAACATTACAGCGGCAGAACTCACTCGCGTCAGCCAGAATGTGGTTACCAGATACAATGCCTGTATAATCCAGGAAGGACGACACCTCCAGCATCTTTTATAAGGCAATATTTCATACAGGATTATACACACGCCTAAAGCAGGGGTCAACGGCGCGCCACAAGCCCGGCCAAGGCCACCGCATCAGCGGATAATAAAACCGCAGCTTGGCGTTCTTACTTTATATGAAAGACCCTGTATATGCAAGTATGTTATCTTAATACAAGCCATGCTGACGATGACCTCGATGAAGGGTTGTAAACATCTATATATTTAAAACAGTAAGGTGATTTTTGTTACCACGAGATTGAGAGAACGACAGAACCGATTTACTTCGTAGAGCACTCTATCGATAGCTCTTGGCCTCTAGATTTGCAGAGTGTCTCTAAAATAAACAAATATATTACGATATATTTTTGAATTAATATAGAAAATAGCAGAATTCTTTCCACTCACGCATGCGCACAATCCACCTGGGGTCATGACAAAATGGCGGTGAGAAGTCCATTAAAATGTAAGTTATTTAATAAGCTTCCGTGTAATTGAAAACATACATTAACCAAGTTCTGACAGTAAAATATAATAACAGTATGAACGTATACGAATGTGCAACATTGATTTATTTGGATAATGAAATGGATTATTTCCTTCAGACAGCGGCTTTTGAAGATAATAAATAGCTGCGTCTGCTGCGGAACAAGGGTGCGCGAGTAGCTATGTGGTTAAGGTGACTGACTACGGTTCCAAGGTTCACCGGTTCGATCCCAACCCTCTCCGATATATATTTCTTTTTACCACTGAAATATTGTTTAATCAAGGAGTATTAGTAAGGTTTTATGTCTGTTAAAGATACATATTTCTACATTCCCTCTCAATACGTTTTATTTCCGTTTTACCATTGCATTATAGCATGTGATCAAAAGAGTAAAACTGTTGTTCTCAGTACGCCGTTTAAATATCTGCAATCAGTTCCTATAACTGACAACAGATGGCAGTACATCGCCCATATAGTTCCAGTAACTGACAACAGATGGCAGTACATCGCCTATATAGTTCCAGTAACTGACAGCAGATGGCAGCACCATTGCATCGGTATATTTAAAACACAAGACATGGCACGTTTTTACGTGATGGAGAATTATCAAGGAGGGGAATATTTAAGAAGGGAAATTATGAGGAACATTAACCGACAGTTGAATGTGTAGGCTATTTTGTGTATGTACCTTAATATTGCAATTTCTTCCCAATGCTTCGGTGGTCAAGTTATTAGCGTCCTAGACTAAAAGTTATAATTATGCATCGTCGATATAATCTTAAATTATTAAAGGAAAAAAGTAGTTTTCCAGGCACTCGCGCGTGTCCACAATTGCTTTCGCCATGAGAGACACTTGGCAAACATAATTCGTTTGAAGGGCTCCGACATCGTGGTCACTCAGCCCCGTGTACTTGGGTGTGTATGTGTGAAATTTTCTCTCATAACCTGTGTTATTGTGATGGCTGCATTACTGTGTGTATTTGTAATTAAGGTGGTAAATGGCAAGGAGACGGCCAAGGCCTTAAGTTAGGAACCATCCCGGTATTTGCCTTAAGTGGAAGTGGGAAACCACGGAAAACCACATCCAAGATTGTCGAGGTGGGAATTAAACCTTCCTCTTCTTAGTTATACCTCAAGAGACTGAATGTGCCCCGTTTTTGCCCTCAGACCAGAATTAAATTTCTGGGCAGAGCAGGAAATGTAACCCGGGTCTCCGGGGGCGATAGACAAGAATAGGTGGGCCTCCATGTGTTAATACGATTTTTGAAATGCACGGGACATAGAATTCAAAAACTACCTCCATTAGGGTGACTGCCGAAGTGAGTATTGAGTGGTCGTTCCAGTAGTTGGCGAAGTGATTCTATGTTCTCCTGCAAAATGTACTGCCATAACCTATAACAGGTGATGGAAATTGCTTATTTAGAGCAGTTTCGTACTGTTTATAACACAATGAAGAACGTCATTCTGAGCTGCGTTTTCAAGCTATTGCAAAAAATTTCGCTGGCAGGAACAAGTATAAGGAATTTATTTTAAGCGATCAGTCTCATCGCATTCTCCTCACCAACCAACTTGAGTATGAAAGTCTCTGGACGGTCATGTTGAACTTCATTGTATAAGACAATTGTTTAATGATTATTTGTTTAGAGTACTGAGTCTAACTACGCAGTTGATTTCGGCAATGGAAGTATTATTTGCCATTTAATATTTCGCGGCTCCGTTATTGCAGGACACTATAGTGTTATCGAATAATACGAAGCCACATTTAAAATCCAATATAAATAGGCCATTTCAGAAACAATTCCAGATATTATGCAGTTCAGTGTACTGTAAGGTCTTTGACGATCAAAATGTAAACATTGTTCTACATTGTATTTCTCTTGCGTAAAATCTATGCGTGATTACTTTGGTCTTTACTGTTGTGAGGGTTAAATTGATCTGCTGGAATATAACATATTTGCCAAGCTGTAACAATGTAATGATATTAATTTAAAAGTTATTGAACTTATATCCAGTTGTTCAAACACATACATCAGCGTTAACAGATTGGATACTGAAGATGAAAGCCAGCTACTTCATTTCCCTATTATTGAATTTTTCAATTCCTTGGAATTAAGTGATTCGCCTCCACATACTCCGAACGTTTGAGCCATAGTTATACTCCTTAGAAATATGAACGTTTACCAAGGACTCATATATGGTAATATATTAATTGTAAGAAATATGTAAGAAATTGCTTGGATTCGGATATAATAGGTGCAGTAATATTAGGCAGAGAGCTCAAATCCTACGATATGATTTAACACCTTCCGATAAAACCCTTGCAGGTACAGTACATTTTCTTTTAATAGGCAACAATGTCCTATTCGCTCGGCCTACTTTATCACAATCAATCAAGCTCAAGGAGAAACTCTTGAATGTATTGGGCTATTTACCTCATCACGTTTTATGTCATGACCAGCAGGATAGTGAAGGTACAAAAAAGGTCCTGTATGGGATGGTAAAGAATAAGAGGCGGAAGGATCCTACGGATTATGTTAGAATGGTGAACAAAAGGGGACAAGAGATAGAAAATAGGGAAGAACTGAAGAAAATGTGGAAAGAATATTTTGAAGAACTCCTGAACCCAAATGGAAACCACGGCGAGGAGGAAGAAATCGGGGAAGAGGTACAGTAGATGAACTGCAAACAGAAAAGGACTTAACATGGAAAGAAGTGGAAGGTGCAGTGAGAAAGATGAAAGGAGGGAAGGCACCGTGTGTGGATGAGTTGAGTGTGGAGATGGTGAGAGCAGCAGGAGAGGTGGGGATACAGTAGTTGTACCGAGTGATGAAGACAGCATGGAAGGAAAGGAAGACCCCAGAGGACTGGAAAAAGGGAATAATTGTCCCGATCTGCAAGAAAGGTAGTAGAACAGAATGCAGAAACTATCGGGGAATAACACTGATGAGTCATTGTGCAAAGATGTTTGAGAAAGTTTTGGAAAGGAGAATTAGGACAAGGATAGGAGGAGGGATGAGGGAAGAACAACATGGCTTCAGAGCAGGAAGGTTCACGGTGGATTTGATTTTTGCTGTATGGCAGTTACAAGAACAGCACTATGAGTATGGAACAGATCTACTGATGGCCTTCCTGGACATTGAGAAAGCATATGACAGTGTATGCAGAAACAAAGTATGGAAGTCCCTGGAGGATAGAGGAATAGAAAAATGGACTATAAGGAGGATAAAGGAGATGTACAAGGGAAGCGTGAGCTGTGTGAAAGTGGGAGGAGAGAGATCGGACTGGTTGGAACAGAGAAACGGCCTGAAACAAGGAAGTGCACTGTCACCGTTACTTTTCATTGCGGTGATGGATGACATAATGACCCGAGTGGCACAAGTAATTGGGGAAGGAAAGATGAAAGCAATGGTGCTTGCAGATGATTTGATGATTTGGGGAAACAAGGAGGAGGAGGTACAGGAACAGTTGGACGTGTGGGAAGGAATAATACAAGGATATGGGATGAAATTTAGCATAAATAAGAGTGAGATGGTGATCACAACAAGGAAGAAGGAAAGAACCACAACAGGAATAAAAATTGGTGGGGAACAGCTGAAGAAAGTGGAGAGTTTCAAGTATCTGGGAAGCCTGATACAAGATAATGGAAGAAACGATAGAGAAATAAATGAGCGGGGGAGACAGGCAGAAGCATTCCGGAGGAGTGTGAGAAGCATGTTATGGAGCAAGGATGTCCCTCAGAACAGCAAAAAGATCATATATCGGACGTACTATGTCTCTATCCTGACGTATGCCTCGGAGACCTGGGTTATGAAAGGAAGGGAGAAGAGCAAAATACAGGCCAGTGAGATGAGGTTCTTGAGAAGCAGTATTGGAGCTACAAAGAGGGACAGAATAAGAAATGAGAGGACCAGAGAATTAATGAAGGAGGAACCATTACAGGACGGTATAGAGAAATCTAGACTTCGATGGTATGGACATGTAAAACGAATGGAGGAGAAGAGGATACCCAGGAGGATACACGAGACGAAGTGGGAAGGAAAGAGACCAAGAGGGAGACCGAGAGACAGGTGGCTGAAGGGGGTGGAAGAAAGCGTGAAGAAGAGAGGAGAAGACTGGTCAAGGGTGGATGCTGAGAGATGGTGGGAAGACATAAGACGTTGGAGAGGCTTGTGTTCCAAACAGACCCGGCCAGTGGCTGGAAACTGTGCAAGAAAATGATGACCTCATCACGTTTTTAGTCATGACCAGCAATATGTTGCAATGCTGAGAGTGCTATCTTTTGACGCCCTTAAAGTTGCAATAGTGCTAAAAAGTAATCGTACAAAGAATGTAACTTATATAAGAAGCTTCTTCAGTAAATTTGTTTTCCATTGTCCGTCATGTTTTGACGGGTTTCATCTAGTGTTTCATTAAACATTCAAGTATTAAGTTTAACAGGTAAGTAATCTCATTATAAACTTAATTTAACAGGCAAGGAAAGCATTTCTACAGAAAGGGAATCAGTTGACATCGAATATAAATTTAGGTATTAGGAAGTAATTTTTAAAGCCTTTGTCTGGAGCGTGGCACTCTATGAAAGTGAAACTTGTACTACCGGTGCAGCAGTAAAGAGGAGAATTGAAGCGTTTGAAGTGTGGTGTTACAGGAGAATGATGAAGATCAGATGGGTAGATAGGGTAACAAATGAAGAGGTATTAAGACGAGTGGGAGAGGAGAGATGTTTCTGGCGACTGCTAATGAAGAGAAGAGATAGGTTGGTAGGACACATACTAAGACACCCAGGAATAGCAAGCTAGTTATGGATGGAAGGGTCGAGGACAAGAACTGTAAGGGTTGACCAAGGTTAGAATATGTTAAACAGATTGCCTTGGATGTAGAGTGTGGTAGCTATGTAGAGATGAAACTAATATCTCAGGGCAGGGAGGCATGGAGGTCTGCATCAAACCAGTCAAAAAACTGAAGACTCAAACTACACATGCTATTTAGGCATATTTCACCAAAAAAAGAAAACATCCAGCCAAATGAGACTGAAAATTAATATGTAGGGAGCCCCTTATTGGAACAACAACCCAAGAGCATGCACTCATTTGAGGTACAGTATCCGATGATGATGACTGTCTTGCTCCTAATATAAAATAATAATAATAATAATATCAATCTTTCGAGTTCAAGTTCCATGGGGCTGCATATAGTAAGACACTAACCGCTGTAGAATATATGGGCTTGTGGTGTTGTTGCTTTCTTCCCTGAAGGCTATGCCACACTTCACTAAGGCCTGTCTGTGTATTTTTAATGTGCATCATTCATGGCACTACGCCAGCCACCCTAGAAATCTGCCTTGATGCACTTCAAGTGGCATGGTCTGCTCGCGTAACGGCGCATGAAAGGGATCTTATCATTGTGTTTACCCCGTGGCGTAGCCGTGCTCCTTAAATCGTGCACCATGACCGTGTGGGGTAGCTGCAGCAAGTCTGCAGATCGTAGGTTCGAATCCCAGCGCTTACAGTGGCTAACCTGAGTATATATTTCCACGGTTTTTCTACACTCCTTCAGTGCAAATGCTAGAATAGAAACTTACTTAGAGTCCTGTGGCACCTACCCCATCGCTGTGCATATCACAGTTACACGCTGCACTGCAGTCATCACATAAATACAGGTTTTCAAACAAATTCAACACACACCCAACTACAAGGGGCTGATGTCCAAGTTGTCCGAAGCACCAAAAATTAATTACCAACAACAACGACAAAATCTTATTATTGCATAGCATCAAGCAGGAATCTCCTGGCAGAGTGAAAACTAATAATGCATTGATCTACTTGCTATGTGTTGTTGTTTGAGTCTTCAGTCTTTCGACTGGTTTGATGCAGCACTCCATGCTTCCCTGTCCTGAGCTAATCGTTTCATCTCTACATAGCTACCGCACCCTACATCCGAGGCAATCTGTTTAAAATAATTATTCTAACCATGGTATACCTCTACAGTTCTTATCCTCGAACCTTCCTTCTAAATGTGCTACTCCTGGGTGGCTAGTAGTCTGTGTCCTACCAACCTATCTTTGGCGCAGCGGCAACGTTCTCACCCGCTGTGCTCAAGGTTGTAGGATTGAATCCAGGCGCAGTCAGTTGGCATTTGTGGGTGCGCAAATGCGGGGGAGTCGTGTCAGTAGATTTACTGTGACGTTAAAGATCCCCTTCGGGACAAAATTCTGGCACCCCGGCCGGCGTCTCTAAAATCCGTAGTAATTAAAAGAGATGTAAAGCAATAACATTAGTATTGTTTCTCATTTCACAAATCACTGGCGGCCTAGGCTACTTTAAAAACCATGGAATAGTACCTCCCCTGTTTTACAGACAGTTTCCTTGATGGGAAATTAATTCTGGTCTGAGGAATAAAACAGAGTTCATTCAAACCTTTTGAGGCAGGACTGAGAAGTGGTGGGTTCGATTCCTACCTCAGCCTTCCTGGAAATGTGTTTTCGTTGTTTTCCTACTTGTAGGCCTACTCCAAGCGAATGCATTTGTATGTACACAGGTGGCCAAATTATTATGCTAAATATAAATACGAGTAGCAGCAAAATCTGTAGTGTTAATTGGTTCACAGAATCTTGAAAAATGTATAGATTTCTTGTAATTTACTACGATTATCATAATGTGTTTTGGGGGGATCCTAAACAGACCAGCCTTGGCCACCAAAGGAACTAAGGCGGCTGGAAATTAATTAAATTAATGATTTGCTGTGAAATAATTCCTTCTATTTCAGATATTCGTACAGTACGCCATACACTACTCGTAATAAGATGAAACTGCGACAGTTTCAATTTTTGAATTGGATTAGTCCCGACACCACACCGTTTTGATTTCCTTGGCCTTTTAATATATTATGTTGTCTAATAGAAATGAGATAAAAGCGCTTTTAAGGTAATAACGTAAAAAAAACCTGTAAATGCATACGATGTAGTTCCATAAATGGCCCCTTCCAGTGGCGGCTCGTTCAAAAACGGGTGGATGGTTCACCGCCTGAATGGCAAAGCGAGTAGCGTTGATGTTGGATATATTGGGCGGAGTTTCCTGGTCCTTTGTCTGCCTGTACTTAACCCGTGGAATAGCACCATAACAACAGTCTCGCTGAACCACCAGCCCTATTTGGACGAACCGCCGCTGAGGTGGAGCACATTTGGTGAATATATGACAAAATACAACCAAGAAATGTCCTGCAACGTAGACTTGGATTCAAATAAAATCTTCTATTTTAGTGGATTATATCTTAATTTGCAATAAAAACTGTCGTTCTATTCAACTTTCCCATAATAATTTGTCCTCCGCTGTATATGTATATTAGGCTATGTATTTGTTTTTGTTAAATATGAGCCTCCGTGGCTTAGGCGGCAGCACGCCGGCCTCTCACCGCTGGGTCCGTGGTTCAAATCCCGGTCAATCCATGTGAGATCTGTGCTGGACAAAACGGAGGCAGACAGGTTTTTCTCCGGGTACTCCGGTTTTCCCTGTCAAAATTTCATTCCAGCAACACTCTCCACTATCATTTCATTTCATCTGTCATTCATTTAATCATTGTCCCAGAGGAGTGCGTCAGGCCTCGGCAGCCGGCACAGTTCATATCCTCGCCGCTAGATGGGGGCTTCATTCATTCCATTCTTGACCCGGTCGGAGACTGGAAGCAGGCTGTGGATTTTTCATTTGTTTTTGTTAAATCATTGTATATTTTCTAATTCATCCATCTATTGAAAAACTAAGTTTCTTTTTCTTTTCTTGCAGGTAAGTGTCGAGAGTTCATGGCTTGTGCATCGTACGTAAGTGCTTAGGAGCATTGAAAGACCATTGCGTAGTAAGTACATTTGATAACATTTTGTGTTTATTTCATGGTATCTGCATAAAGTTTAACTCTAAGGTCATTCACCCCATTCTGAGTGAGTTATACTCAATATATTTATAGCACAGATAGACCTATAGGATTTATATTACCGACCCGAATAGCTACGTGATTTTAGGTGCAATTCCATGTGGCAAGGCCGTCTCCAGACTCGGTAGACGAGTGGGTTCATACCTCACCGTCGACCGTCATTGAAATGGCTTTCCGTGATTTTCGGTTTTCAAATCCAGGCAAGTGTCGGGATGATACCTCCTAAAAGTGCACGGATGATTTCTTCAAACTCCTCTCACGAGGTTGTGGATAAGAAGGATTTGGGACCGTAAAAGCCATTGCCACGTAGAAAGTCTCCTCTCCACATCCCTGTTCCCATAATATTTGGGAATAGTAAGGGGTTAATTGACCACCTCGTGACGCAGTGGCTAGCACCCCCGAGGTTCCGGGTTCGATCCCCGGGTCTGCCAAATCTTGGTATGGTCTGATACGGGGTCTCCCTGCCTCGTGATGAGAAATGGGAACCTGCTGGATGCTATGGCAGGAGAAAGAGTGGAAGGGAACTGGTCACCCTACCACATGCAAACTCCGGCTCGGTACACCTGATTAATGATCCCTTGACGAAGCCAAGGGCTCTAATTCAGGTCGCCTACGTCACTGGAGGGGATATGGCACTCTAATTAATTAAGGGATTAATTGAGTTTAACGAGAGACACCTGCAACATGTTTTCAACCCTTCATTAGGGTCTTCGTCAGCATTGGTCGCATTGCTATGACTAAAGCCCCGCGCGGATGCGGATATCCGCAAATGTTTTCGCCATGCGGATATAGTTAGTATGGCTGTGGGGATAGCGGATAAGTTCCGGATTATTTGGAGTAAATTTTCGGATAGTTTTTAGAATGCAGACCGACCGTGTTGAATATCATTACTAGGACCCGGATGTTTATAACATATATTTTTTCCGTTTTTTTTTTTTTTTTTTTTTTTTTTTTTCATTGTAAGACGATTTAATCTAATCTCATTCAAATTATGTTATTAAGTATAATTAACAGTCCGAACTGAAAATGGTTCCAATTCTGACTGTATAACATTCATTTTAAACATAGCACATAACATACATAACCTTGGGGAATGACTTTCTCCTCAAATGTATACATGTGTTGCTTTAATTCATGATGCTTTATCTAATTCAAATATTATTGAAATGCCAGTAGATCCGGATGCCAAACGTGCGGATTTGGGTGGATGCGGATGTTTGTTTATCGTTGCAAATCAATATACTGTAAGTTAGTACATAAAACTCAACTTTAAGAGTACAATGTTGCAGATCTCTGGAGACAAAGGCTGAAATCCCGTAAGCCACCAATGAAAATAGCTAAGAATCTAATGGATGCTGGTTTCAATTTAAAAGAGGAATGGGAAAAGCAATGGCTTCGTACATCTCCGGAGTGGCCTAGCCTCTTTAATCCAAACCATGCCCCAGCTGATTTCAGTTTGCCAGGAAGAACGTGGTCATCACTTAACAAGTTTCGCACTAATTGTGGAAGATCTACATTCTCCCTTCACCAGTGCGGCTTCAGGGACTCTCCAGCATGTGATTGTTAGTGCATTGGTCCAGACCATGCATCACATAATGGACGAATGCCCTCTGCGTGCTTATGATGGGGACCAGAAATACTTTTCTGATGTCTCAGTATCCCTAGTGCAATGGATAAATAATTTAGATATCCATGTGTAGTTGTTCACTACTTAGTACCATGCATTCTTTGCAGGTTTTGTTGTATAATATTGTATATACTTGTCCATTATGTAAAATTCCATACCCTTAATAATAATAATAATAATAATAATAATAATCAAAATTGTATTCTTAGTGTTAAGTCTTATTTACTTTATTTACTATACTCATATAAAATGCCCTATTTAGTGTACAAGTAGACTATGTTATAGCTAAAGCCCGGCGCGGATATTCGCGGATAAACCCGCGGATACCAGCAAAATATTTCGCCATACGGTTATATAAGATGCGTTCAAAAAGTAACGAGCTGGAGGCTGGAATGCGCAAACCGGTGACTACATCAGCTAATCGTGGCGTGTGTAACGAGGTGTGGTTCCGACCAGAGCGTAGCTAGAGGGCTCGCGTGCACGTCACGTGACGATACAAAGCGAGCAGCAGCATGCATCAATCGTCCAACGCTGCCAGTCGCATTGCAAACAGTGGCATGGAGGCGTCAACCGAAGAGCAAAGAGGTGTTGTTCGGTTTCTGACAGCGGAAGGAGTAGGGTGAATGGACATTCATCGCCGAATGTCACAAGTGTACGGCGAACACTGCATGTCCCTTGCAAGGGTCAAGGTGTGGCACAAGCGCTTCAGGGAGGGACGGGTGTCGTTAGCCGATGATACCTGGTCTGGGGCACCCCGTTGCATTACCGACGACAACGTCCAGCTGGTTGATGCACTCGTTACCCAGCACCGCCGAGTGACAGTGAACGCCATAGCCGCCGTGGTCGCTCCACGACAATGCACGACCTCATACGGCCAACACAGTCGCGGCACTCCTGCGGAAATTCAAATGGGAGGTTCTCGGCCATCCTCCATACAGTTCAGACCTCTCCCCCTGTGATTACGCCATGTTTGGTCCCCTTAAAAGGGCTCTGCGAGACCAACGATTCACCTCGGACGTCGACGTCCAGCTGTACGTGCGGAACTGGTTCACATCGCAGCCCAGAGAATTTTATGAGACAGCCATTCACCGCCTCGTGTCACAGTGGGACAAATGCCTCAACAGCCAGGGCCAATACTTCTAACATACAGGTACTGGTTTCTGTAATTAAGCCTCCGGCTCGTTACTTTTTGAACGCACCTTAGTTTGCATGGCTGTGCGGATAACGGATAAGCTGCGGATAATGTTTGAAGTAAATTTCCGGATAGTTTTTGGAATACCATCTGAACTAGTTGAATACCATTACTAGGACCCGGTTGTTTATGACATATCATATTTTTCCGCTATGTTTTCTTCATGACAAACGTAAGATGATGAATTAAGCTAATCTCGTTCAAATTATGTCATTAAGCATAATTAACACTAAACTGAAAAGGGTTGACATTCATTTTAAACATAGCACATGCCATTAAGTACATAGTCTAGGGGAACGACTTTCGTCTAAAATGTCTAAATGTGTTGCTTTAATATTTTATCTAATTAACAATATGAATTTGAGCCTCCGTGGCTTAGGCGGCAGCACGACGGCCTCTCACCGCTGGGTCCGTGGTTCAAATCCCGGTCACTCCATGTGAGATCTGTGCTGTACAAAACGGAGGCAGACAGGTTTTTCTCCGGGTACTCCGGTTTTCCCTGTCACAATTTCATTCCAGCAACACTCTCCACTATCATTTCATTTCATCTGTCATTCATTTAATCATTGCCCCAGAGGAGTGCGTCAGGCCTCGGCAGCCGGCACAGTTCATATCCTCGCCGCTAGATGGGGGCTTCATTCATTCCATTCCTGACCCGGTCGGAGACTGGAAGCAGGCTGTGGATTTTCATTTTCAACAATATGAATTTAATGCCAGTAGATTCGAATAACAAACGTGCGGATGCGGGACGGATGCGGATAACAGCCGTGCGGTTGCGGGGTGGATACCGATCACTTTTTGTTTATCCGCGCAGGGCTCAAGTTATAGCAATGCGACCCATGCTGACGAAGATGCCAATGAAGGGTTGAAAACCTGTTTCAATAAACATTATACTCGTTGTATTAACAGGTGTCTCTCTGTAAACTCAATTAATACGAGAGATAATAGGTCTATTGACCACATTATCCTTCATGGTTAATGTTTTTGCTTCATAGTAAGTGGTAGAAATACTTACAGGGTGCTTGCTCTCGTTAATACGTCCCTAGGACATGGAGTAAGTTATGTAGAAATGGATCTCAATGTAAACTAGGCAATTTATTGTACCATTGATCTTTAACTTGAAGCCGAGTAATTGCTCCACTGCTCCACGGTAACGTCATTACATCCATCCTAGACCTATAGTCGTTGATATCTCCGTTTGGACTGTGGAGCAGTGACCAACATATAAAATTAACACAGTATCTGATGGTCTCCGCTACTCCAGAAATAAACTCCACGAGGAATTCCAGCCCGAGCTTGGCCCACTGGGCTGTCAGAGGAGACACACGCTCTTGACAGAATTCATGCAGCTTTGTAATGTTATTTCATTGAGCTGTTTTCAGTAGTATCGCTCTTCCACGGTTAGACTGCGTTATTACCAATCATATCCCCACTATCACAAAAACAGAGCAGATCTTCTATAATAAAACCCGGCGTAATGGAGGAGTTTAAAGTAAGCTCCATGCCTAGACAACACCTATATTGCATGAGTTATTGTTGAGTTCGTCTGGATTGTTTCTCTGATAAAGAACCACCGTCGTCTCAGGTACCAATGTTTAGTATTTAAGTTATATTAAGAATGCAACCAGAGTGTAGTACCCTTATACCGTGATAAACGGCATCTTGACTATTTAAAGCTACCAGCACAAACTATGGACACCGTGCCACATAACTGCAGGAAAATGGTTACCCTTTGTTTCTCAAAAAGCTTCGCATGATTCAGTTCTTTTGTCGTCACTGTTCTCGGACCATCACGCAAATGTTTGTCAGGAATGTGATAACGCAAGAAAGTGATAAATCTGGATGAAAATCTTTTGAAAGAGATGCAATATTACTATGTGTACATAATATGTTCAATCGAGATTGCATAATAATAATAATAATTGTTGAGCTAGCATTGGTCATAGTCTCTAGGACGAACGTTGAGTAACAACGTCAGTCACACATAGTTTAGTAATTAAGGGTTAATGAAGAAGCATTGGAATGACATAAGCTTACGTTTTAGGGGCTTGGAACATATTTGCCATGAGCTCTGTGCACTTTGGTGTGTGTTGAATTTTTCTGATAACCTGTGTTCCTGTGTCGACTATAGTAGTGTGTGTGTAACTGTAATTATTATTATTATTATTATTTTATTATTATTAGGGTCTAGGTACTATACCGGCATTTTCTGAAAACAATCCGAGGAAAACCACACTCTGGATTGCCGCAGTCAGCGCCGAGTTTCGAACCTCCGTTCTGGGGACTTGCTGTAGCTCACCATCGTGATTGTGGTGAGTGATTTAACGCGCATGGCTACGCCGTGGGGTGGGAATAATACAATATGCGAGCATGTGAAGAAGTCATTTGTTAGGCTCTACTTAATAGTCTACTTTCTCGCGAAAGTGTATTGTCGCGGTTTATTTCTCCGACACCAGGAACCGTTGCATCATGCTGCGTCACCTAATAAGCTGAAGGTTTATGACTGTGTTAACACACGATACTGAATGAAAGTTCCCTCAAATCTGGTAGCGGGTATTTTGAGGGCACCGAACTCACTTCCTTCGAGTGATGTACTTCTTTAAGTTGAGACTCCTTTCTCAATGGCCCTTGGTTCGATTTTCGTCTCTGATCAATTCTGATCTGAGGGAAACTTAATCTCGTGATCATAAGTGGAATCCCAACAAACTGACGTGGCATTTTACCTCGCAGAATACCACATGTGTTGGAAGGAAGAAAGCTTGTAGTTTAACGTGACAGTTAACCTCGCGATCATGAGCCAGTGGACCTCCTTTTTACGCGGAATCCGAACCACGGGACATGGCATTTCAATTCGAAAATCTGACATGCATTGACTGGGAATCAAACCCGAGAGACAATGAGCTTGACCGCTGTGCAACCACGCCCGACATTATCACATGTGTTAACTGGGAATCAAACCTGCTCCACCTTGGCGGGAGGCACTGAATCATCACGCACCAATTGTGATCTGAAGACTGGAACACGGTATAGTCTGCATCGAGAAAATAATTGTGAAGATATGAGTTCAGTATCCAGTATCCAGTATAAAAGTGTTCTGCGGGTTTTCACTTATACGTAAGTGGCCAAAAAACGGAAAACAACTCACTTGACGATTGCACATGACTGATGCTCGCCGACTGTCCTCTGGTACAACTGCGCAAGCGCAACCAGGGCTGACCGACCAAAAGCTAAGGCGTTAACTGTATAACTCGAGTAGATAGGTTCCTCATACATCCACGTACGTGGGGCCAACCCAGTAGCTCAGTGAGTTAACACGTAGGACCATGATGCCAGGATATCTCCGGTATCAAATCGAACCATCCGCCATTCATGAAATGGTTTCTGTGGTTTTAGGTTTTCAACTCGAAGAAAATGTTGAGACAGTAGATCTACCTTTTCGTGGGTTAAGACCACTTCCCTCCAACTTCTTAGCCTAAGTCACGCATTTTCAATTATTTGTTCTCGCATTAAGTTGTCTGATCACCATGGCGCAGGGAGAGTCTTTAGCCATAAGGGCTATCCAACAAATAAACTCATGTTTCCTCATCCCCAAGCCCATTGAAGAGAGGGAATAAGGAGTAGCCTATAGAATACTTGCTCGCTGCCTTTAAAATATGGCACACATGCACTAAACATACTTATGGAAGAGTAGGCCTAATGTTTGACTTAAATTGAAAATCCGCATGATCAATATATATTTAGGTTGGCATATCCCCTCCGGGAACGTAGGCGACCTGAATTAGAGCCTTTGACTTCATCAAGGGATCATTAATCAGGCATCCCGAGCCGGAGTTTACGTGTGGTAGGGTGGCCAGTTCATTTCCACTCCTCCTCCTGCCATAGCATCCGGCAGGTTCCCATTTTGCATCAGGAGGCTGGGAGACCCCGTACCAGAACATACCAAGACTCTTAAATTCTTGGCAGAGCCGGGGATCGAACCCGGTACCTCGAGGGTGACAGCCAACAATGCTAGCCACTGCACCACGAGGTGGTCGCATGATCAATACTAAGACAAATTGTTTAATGAAATATTAAACGACGTATATGTTTCGGAATATCAATGATTCCATCCTCAGCGTGAAAATATTAAGTTAATATTTCATTAAACAACTGCTCTTAGTATTGATCAGGAGGATTTTCTATTTATCAATTCGATCAATCAATGTGGGTATATCTATTTACCTTTTTTATTAGTTAATGTGTACGCATTTATAATGTTTGACTAGAACTTTTCAAGGATGGCTTTGTTGTCATGATGTCATCACTCATTAATTTTTATTTGAGACTGTTTAGACTGCAAGCGTCTGTCGTCTCCATGGTCTCTTATTAGCTGTTAACACTGCGACCTCCTCTGCTTCTACAGTTTGAAATCTTTAAACACTGAATCTAACCATCGCCTCCTAGGTCTACCTCTGCTTCCCTTACATTCTATATCCGAACTCATTATCCTTGTAAGTAATCTCTCCGCCCGCGACCCAATTCTCTTCACATGACCCCACAATCATAGTCGGCTCGTACGAACAGCTTCATCTAGCGTGATCATTTCTGACTGTACTTAACGAGTATCCTCCTGCCATTGCTCCCATCCATTTGGCACAGCAATCATTTGCCCTACCCTCATGTCAGTTACCTCTGGCCTATGTATGATATATCATGAATCCACTCACCTTTCGCTCCTACGCAGCATGGTCGGTCTAAATATTCAGCGATATGGAGAGAGTTTCGACACTACAGTAACACAATAACAATAACTAGCGCACCCGGGCGAAAACTTTCGCATAATGGCTTGTGTGCGCCCCATGTGTACAGACTACCCGCCCGTTACTAGTGCTATGCGGGCTGTAGGCTCAGGGGCAATCGTCTTGTTTATTTGTTTAAAATCACTTTATAAACAAAATACATATATTTCCGTTGACTTTTCAAGAAATGCAAGATTTTTCCTGTTCTATTGAACTGATTTGGAAGATTTTGGTACAAACCACACCTTCTAACTCCCTCTGGTTTAGGGGCTCGGGTTTCGCGAAACATACACATTAGAGTATTATATAATAAGATAATATTAATAATAATGGCCGATTTGAGAAAATATTCTTGTGAAGGTTAGTACAGTCAATATACCTTTCCCGGAACGAGTGACGTAGTTAGTTATTGTTGTTTTAAGGGACGGAACAGCGAGGTGATATGCCGCACTAGTGACGTAGCACACCGGCAAAGTTATTTCTTGCAGAATACAGTAGATCGCAACTAAGAACTTACTGCCATTAAGTTTTCTGCTTCTTGAATCTATCTACTTCACTATATTACCATCCTGGGAAGATACACGGCCCAAGTAAGCCTACTTGTCAAAATTGAAGAATTGCACGTTTGAGTAATTTCCAATTCCTTACAATGTCTATATTTGGAAGCAGATCTTAAAAAGTGAGATAGCGTTTACCACATTTTCGAATGAACCTCGTAAATTCACGTAAAATAACCTCTGTCACGTCAGTAAGTTAATATGGTTTCTTTGTGGCAGTCACGGGTGAAATAAGTTCAAGACAGCTGATCTCGTATCTAAAATTGATGTTTAGAAATGTCGCTTCACCGTCTTCGTTTAGGTTAAATCGGGATTTCCACACATGTTGCCAGTATTTATCTCATTTTTAGGATCGTGTGATTGTTACACTTCTTGGAAGCTTTATCTCCTTCACTTTATGGCATACCGGCACGTTTTTCAGTTCGTTTTGATATCCTATTACGGTGTAGTTGGATGTTAAGAGGTTTTAAGGCTGCAACTTGAGTATTATTAACTAGGCCACTGGCTCTGTTGCCCGCATAATCTGTAAGCAACTTGCATATTCAACTCTCGATGGGTGGTGGTATATTTGTATGATCTAACACCTGGTCTCTAGATTTTGCAATGTTTTTCTCCGCACTAGCTTGTGTGAATAGGGATCACTTGTTATTAACCGACAACATACATTCTTCCATCCTTGAATTCAGTTCACGCATTCTCTCTTATCCCGTTACCTCCCTACATCACATAGAAATTTTAGAAGCACTGTTCAGTTTTGCATTAGTATTATATTAAAATAATTGCTTTTCTATTTGTCAACACGTTAATGAACCCAATGAAATAACACTTACTTAATCACACCTGGTAAACTGAAAAAAATACATTATTAATTATACTCTATTTATATTCTCGAAAGAGAATTAGATGGCATGTTTTGGTCATCGGGTGAGCATCATTAGAATATGTTCACTTAAGGCATATTCTGTTCGAGTTACAGTAGGAGGCGATGTGAACATTTCCGTAGCAACGAAGTGAACTTTCCTACCCTCTAAATCCCGCTGCAGCACTTGGACTCGCCCGCATGTGGAACTCCTTGCTTACGCATGTGCCATCGGGTAATAATTGCGGTCTGGCCATTACACCACGATGTGGTCTGTGTCATTAATGGGGACCGGATTTTTAGGTTTTTGAAATTGTCACTTTAGGTTAAAAAAAAACATAAAATAGTTCTTCTTTTTTGTTTTTTTATTATCGGTAGGATAGGTTTTTAAGTAGGTTTTTATGTTTAAAGTGTGTTTATGTGACATAAACAGCACTAAACTCAAAATTAATGCCTAATTATTAGTAAAAAATCTGATTGTAATGATTTTACATAATGATACGTCTTTTATCAAATTATCACTTTTAGGCAATTTGCTCTCCTTAAATATATTAATTATTGAAATTCAACAAAACCAAGGATGTCAAAGGTAATTTTTACACTCTAGTCCGTTTAATTAACGTTGTTTATTTACAATATAGGGAACTTGGAAACAATAAGAGATGTATCCCCACTTTCCTGGCAGAGAAAACCCAACAATAAGATACAGTATAAGCTGAAAAGTGCTGAAATTAGTTGAATATTCTGGCAGGTAAAATATCTGTCAAGCTAGAAATAAACAATGTCTTGTGGTTTACTTTAAAAAAAATATCAACTTAGAATTCAAATGTACTTCAATAAATGGAACAAAACCGCAATTAGGTATTTTGGGAACTCGCATATCATTAAGGTTTGTTAGGTAGGCTACTAAAGGATTCATGAATAAGGCTCTTTTGAGTGTGATTCGAAAAAGTAGGTAGGCCTAGTTTGTATTTAGAAGTAGGGAAAAAATGGGTAAAAATCTAAGGATCCGGTCCCTATACATAAAGATAATGATGATGATAATTTTATTGTTGTTTTAAGGGGCCTAACATCTAGGTTATCGGCCTAGACATAAAGAGGAGCGTGTTCGATTTGGTTGACTAATTTCTAATTTTGTTGCTAGTACTAATTGGATGGTTTACCAAAAGAAAAAGTCATATGTCCAGCGCGCGCATACATCATCGTCACGGGAGTTCATAAAAAAAGAAATGATTAATTATGAATGACTCCCATGTCTTTTTGGAAGGTGCTGTCCCGGCTTTTGCCAGGCGAAAGAGACAGGACATTCCAGAAAACCATTTTGAGAACTGTTAATGGTGGGGTTCGGGCCCACTCTTCCACAAAGTCCAGAAAGAGCCGGGACCCTCAACCTTACGTGGAGGTGGGACCATCGCAATTACGAGTAACTTATGTAATATTCGGCTTACTGTACACAGTTCTGTTAACGTCTTCATGCGATTGCTTCCATCTCTCCTTGTTTGTCTCTCCAATTCACTGGCCTCCTTATTCAGGAGAGTTCTGCCCTACTTTTTTTACGATCTGCCTGAGCATTAGGCCTAGCCTATATGGTACGAGCAGGTTTATGTAATCTATAATTAAAAATTATGAGAGCTTGTTCCAAGTTCGGAGCTGTTCACTACAGCGAGGGAATTATAACAATAATAGTAGAAATGACGAGACGTTTTTCTTTGGCAACAGCAACTGTGATTGATCACTCCAGTTCGCTTTAAGGGCGTGTATAGATTGATAGAAGCGAGTCAAGAAAGCCAAGCCATTTGTTATCGGTGGATAAGAATGGCTTTCGTTCTTATCTCTCCGGGTGGAACTTAGCCTATGATGTAACTTCTTGACCTGGATCTGAGGTGCATGACCTTGGATAGATTAACTTTAAAGGTGGGTTATTTATTGATGAATAGTACCTATATGTTAATTAGTTTTGATCATCCGCCCCGTGTACTTAGGTGTGCGTTCAATTATTCTGGTAACCTGTGTTTCTGTGGTGACTGTAGCAGTGTGTATAACTGTATTTATTAGGGTCGTTAGGTGGCCCTGGACTTAGAATAAGTTGTAAACAACCCTAGAGCGATAATCCCTAACTCATCTGCAAAACTTAGCACGCCCACGCTGGCTAGAGTATGTTGAAGTTGCCCGAGATCGAATTCCTCAATTAAGTCCACTTATCTGCATTCGCCGCACACCCACATTAAATGCCCTAACTGCATCGCCCTCTATTCCTGTGGTAGATGAAAAGGATAGCATGTGCACTCATAATGTTAGTGTTCTGTACTTGTTGCTTTCTCCTCATAAGTTTCATTGACGAGCGCTCTTTGCAGCTTTATTGTGTGTTGTCCCGTTATCTTCCAGTGGCAGTCATTTGAAAGTGACATAAGATGATTGTAGTGCTTATTACGTTACTTTCCTAATGACATAGCGGTGTTTAATTTTACGCCAACTCTACTGGTTTATGTACGTACGTTCGTTCGTCACTGACTTGATGTTATGACACGTCTTTATTTTATTATTATTACTAGCAAGCAACCCGTCCCGGCTTCCCACGGTATATTTAACGGTTTACCCAGCGCGAGCTTAAAAGGCGCACAGACGGCAGGTACCAGACGCAATTCAGAAAAGCCGAGGTGAACTCCAAACACATATACTCTTCTCTGAAGTCTTAACTTGACACGACTCGACAGTTTGGTTTGATGTTGGCTGAAGCTGGGGTGATAGGCTCGCTCGCTAGCTCGTAAACTCGCCCTGAAGCTTGTAATTTAAATTTGCACTGAATTGAGATTGTTGGAAGAAATTAAAACGTAAAAACACTTAAAGTGGGCGATGAGTTAAAGATAGAGATTTGCTTTCGCAGACTTTTTATGTAGAACTTTTCATGCTTAACAATTCTTACACTCATAGTATATAGATATTTTTAACGGTTTACCAAGCACAAGTTGAAAAGGAGCACGGATGGCTGGTTTTCGACTCGAAACTGAAATTGTTACTGCTCGGCTTCCTTTGGTCGTAAATTTCTACAGAAATCTTCCTCAAGAAATCCTTTACAGAATGGGGGAAACCGCATCAAAATCCATCCTGTGGTTCTCGGGATTAAATCCAAGAATCGGGGACTTCGTTTTATACTAGGAATACTGTATGTAGAGATTATTAAGACCTACCGAGTTTTTTTTTTTTTTTTTTTTTTTGTAGCTATGCAAGTTATGGAGCAAGACAATGCTGACTAGGAACACCAGTGGGTCATAACCCCACCATCGGCTGCCCTTGTAATAGTCTTCCGTTTCTCCATTTTCTACTCGAGATTAATGCCGGGACGGTAGGCTTACCTTCTAAATAGGCAATGATGGCTTTCTTCCATGTCCTTGACCAGTGTTTTTCTTCACTCATTTCATCTCTCATCAACTCCTCCTTTAAGGTAGGCGTCAGGAAGATTATCCGGCCGTATACACACTCGCCATGTAGACTCCCATCCCTAACTTTGAAAAAACGGAAATAATAAGAGGTAGACATACTGTCCGTCCACCAGCTCGTAGTCTTAGGCGACTGAAGGGGAGAGGAGAGACATTCCAGCTGCGTTGATTGAGTGGACGTGCCGCTGGAGGTATTGCCAACTCAGCACCGATGTTATTCACGCTATGGTTACTCACTGCTACTTTCGTTTAGTTTCAATTGTGAAATCGTACAGGTAGGTGGTAGGTTGGCACTATTGTCGTTCACGCAGAGGCCAGCTGTCACCAGCTGACTCGTTGCATTCCTGCCACGGACCTTAAGCTGGCGGACGGACAGTACATACGCATACATACAGTACATAGATACTTACTACGCTATAGCAGCGTTTCTAGCGGAAGTGTTAGTAACGTGGCTTTGAACATTGATATTCTTTCCAACTCGGACTGAGCTTTACAGCGAGCGAGCACACCTTCCCCATTTTATTTGATCTCCAATTATAGTAATACTCTTTCATTAACATCACGCCAATTCAACTGTTCACATTGCAAATGCTATCATCACAATCCTCTCTACCTCCAATTTACAAATTAAACTGGTATTTTCTTGTATCCACTGTATATTTCACAATAATATATAAATATACCGATCCCCACCCAGGTAGTGGATTTTAGAAACGAAACTACCACTTTCGGAAACGCAAATAGCCCTGGGGTTCACTCAGCCTACACCAGAAATGAGTACCAGGGTAATTCCTGGGAGCAAAGGCGGCCGGGCGTGGAGCTGATAACTCCATCCCATCTAGTGCCGATGTCAAAAACAGTGGAAGCCTCTACCTTCCACTACTCCCAGGGCCTCCATGGTCTGTATGGAGTTGGCTTTGCTTTTTTTTATATATAAATATACAGTATGTTTTCCGAATGCTGATGAATGAATCTGTTGCGTACACTCGCTAGTTTGGCAATCCTTATCATGTTGAGGTATCGCACGTCTGTAAGAAGGCTTTGGCATAAAATACTGTATATTTCCTGTAAAGATATGCAAACCATGCAATAAAATGTGAATATAATACTGCATAGCTACTGTAGCTTTGCTCAACGACACTTGTTATTCCATAAACCTGAAAAATGTACATGAAATTAATTATATTCGAAGACATTAAATAGCCTACCCTGAGTGTGAGGGCTCTGATGATGATCGCTCGACGATGAAAATTAAGTCATTCAAATGTATTAATTAATCTCGTTTAATTTCTTTCGAGTTGAGAGAATAACGCCCATTACAATTTAGGTAGAATCGTGTTGACCGACTGAAAAGCATTTACATTTCGTTTACTAAAGCTGCACTAAATATGCCTTTCAACACGATAACGTATGAAGCCGGCTTACGAAAGCTAAACTAACAAGAAGTTCCGTGACGAACTAAAGAGCCTACTTTTCTTAAAATTTAAGATTCATGCCAATGATTAATCTATATGGATCTATCTAGAATAATGAAGAAATTAAGTTGGCAATATCGAAATTTCTAATTAGTTGGAAATACGGTATACCTGGCATAATGTAGCCTAATAGAGAACTACAGTTGGCAGCCCTGGTGACTGAATATATTCTTAGTTCCATCTCTTAAGGTACAGAATACAAGATTTGGTTGAAGTCGAATGGATAGCAAGGACGTTACATGCAGTTAAACATTGGATCTAACAGCGCACGTAAAATCATGTTGGCAACAATGACAAACATGTATTGGTCAGAAATAATCTGAAATAATATGATCTATTGTTTTTTCAATTTTGAATGAAATCCATTAGTTAGTAGAGAAGTTATATGCATTTTAAAATTGGGCCTATCAGCAGGCTTAGAATCATGTTGGCAGCACTGGCGTAGGCCTATATTAGTTACTCCAAATTAATCTAGAATGCCAGGTACTATACGCGTGCAAAGTTTAGAGCTATTTGCTTGCATACTTTCTGATACAGTATATTGATAGTAGGGTAACAAAAATAGAGACAGTATTTATTAACAGTTGGCAGCCCTAGTTACTCTTAAGAATCGGCATAGTCATATATGTTATGGCAAAAATATCACACACGAAATTTGGTTGAAATCCAAATGATAGTATAGAAGTTACATGTATTTAAAGTTGGACCTCTCAGCAGGCTTAGAATCAGGTTGGTAGCACTGACGTAAATAATGTACTCCAAATTAATTATAGAATGTCTGCTACCATACGTGTGCATAGTTTAAAGCTGTCGGCTTGCATACTTCCTGATACATGGTATTTGGATTTTAAAAAATGAGAGCATTTATTAATAGTTGGCAGCCCTGGTGGCTCTTAAGAATACTCTCAGTCATATCTGTTTATATACACATAGCACATACGAAATTTGGTTGAAATCCAATTGATAGTGTAGAAGTTGCATTTAAAATTTGGACCTATCAGCAGGCTTATAATCATTTTGGCAACACTGCCAAGTATGGCCTCCTGGAAATTTAGCTGCAATGTTATTATCTATACGTGTGCCAATTTTGTAATTGCTCCCATTCATACCTTCCAAGATACCCAACATGGAGCTCAAATTTCAATTGCGATTTTACAGCAGTTGGTAGCACTGATATCATTTCCAAATATGGCCGTGAGATATTCAGGTATAGATCTTTACTCCTACCAAATTTTGTTTCGATTGCTGCAGCCGTCTAGGAGTTGATATGGGGGTACACACTCACAGCCAGACAGACAGAAGGACAGACAGACACACATTTGCCCGATCTCATAAGTCTACTTTTTCCTCATTTTTGCAAAATGTGAAAAGTGGGCTAAAAATAGTTTATATTATTAAGTGTATCATGTGAAATTTGCCCATGTAACGAAGAGTCATTTGTGAAATACTATTTAAATAAGAGAGTTGTTTATGGAATGCTATTTAAATGAAGGCACATGCGCCGGTACTGTGGAATACAAAGGGAGATGGAACGCCCTGCCAATTTCCAAGCTGTTTCTTTGTACTCCGCTCCAGTGTCCCAGCATACCGTGATAATGACTGCTATTGTTCTACAGGACAGGTAATTTACTGTTGGAATGTCGGTGTTGTGATGTTTGTCAGTACATCTCAAGTGGGGAATAAACAAAGTAGTGGCCGTCCTATGGTGTACAGAGGCTGAGTGTACCCCTTTCCAGCCCTCAGACCAGAATTACATTCTTGTCAGATCCGGGAATCAAACCCAAAACCCCGGTGCGACAGCCAAGAAAGCTAGCTGCTGCACCAGGAAGTGGTTACCACTGTATAACTCGTAAAGCCCTGCGCGGATGCGGATATCCGCAAAATTTTTAGCCTACTTTCGATTTTTGCAAAAAATGAAAGTAGACTTATGAGATCAACACAGGGCGAAAAAAGTGTGTCTGTCTGTGTGTGTGTATGTGTGTGTGTGAGTCTCTGTGTGTGTGTGTGTGTATGTGTGTGTGTGAGTCTGTGTGTGTGTGTGGGTGTGTCTGTGTGTGTGTGAGTGTGTGTACTCTGAATGTCTGTCCCCCCCTATCAATTCGAACACGGTGAATGCGAATTGAACGAAATTTGGTACAAAGGTAGCACTAGCAAAGGACACCTCAGTGCCATGTTTTATATCGCCGCCATCTCGACGGAAACGTAATGGCGGCCACACAAATGTTCAAAGCTTAAATCAAATTACGACTAACCTAATCATCCGATCTCTACCAAATTTTGCAACAAGATACCTCTATGGGTGGGGGCATCCTTTGACGAAACCAATAGGTCATCAGCGTAATAGTTTGCGGATGGCGGCCATCTTTGTGTGAAAATCGATTCCCCCTATTAATTCGAACACGGTTCAACCGAATGGAACGAAATTTGGTACAGAAGTAGTACTAACAAAAGGCACCTCAGTGTCATGTTTTATATCGCCGCCATCTTGACGGAAACGTAATGGCGGCCACACAAATGTTCAAAGCTTAAATCAAATTACGACTAACCTAATCATCCGATCTCTACCAAATTTTTCAACAACATACCTTTATGGGGGGAGCATCCTTTGAACAAATTAATAGGTCATCAGCGTAATAGTTTGCGGATGGCGGCCATCTTTGTGTGAAAATCGATTCCCCCTATTAATTCGAACACGGTGCAACCGAATGGAACGAAATTTGGTACAGAGGTAGTACTAACAAAAGGCACCTCAGTGTCATGTTTTATGTCGCCGCCATCTTGACGAAAACGTAATGGCGGCCACACAAATGTTCAAAGCTTAAATCAAATTACGACTAACCTAATCATCCGATCTCCACCAAATTTTGCAACAACATACCCTTATAGAGGAAGCATACTTTGACCAAATTAATAGGTCATTAGCCTAATAGTTTGTGGATGGCGGCCATCTTTGTGTGAAAATAAATTCCCCCTATTAATTCAAACACGGTGAAACCGAATGGAACAAAATTTGGTACAGAGATAGCACAAGCAAAGTGCATCTCAGTGTCATGTTTTATATCGCCGCCATATTGACAGAAACGTAATGGCGGCCACACAAATGTTCAAAGCTTAAGTTAAATTACGACTAGCATAACCATCCGATCTCTACCAAACTTTGCAACAACATACCTTTATGGAGGGAGCATCCTTTGACCAATCTAATAGGTTATTAGCCTAATAGTTTGCGGATGGCGGCCATCTTTATGTCAAAATTGATTCCCCCTATTAATTCGAACACGGTGGAACCGAATGGAACGAAATTTGGTACAGAGGTAGCACTAGCAAAGGGCACCTCAGTGTCATGTTTTATATCGCCGCCATCTTGACTGAAACGTAATGGCGGCCACACGAATGTTCAAAGCTTAAATCAAATTACGATTAACCTAATCATCCGATCTCTACCAAATTTTGCAACTGCATACCTTTATGGAGGGAGCATCCTTTGACCAATCTAATAGGTCATTCGCCTAATAGTTTGCGGATGGCGGCCATCTTTGTGTCAGAATCGATTCCCCCTATCAATTCAAACACGGTGAAACCGAATGGAACAAAATTTGGTACAGAGATAGCACTAGCAAGGGGCATCTCAGTGTCATGATTAATATCGCCGCCATATTGACAGAAACGTAATGGCGGCCACACAAATGTTTAAAGCTTAAATCTAATTACGACTAACATAACCATCCGATCTCTACCAAACTTTACAACAACATACCTTTATGGAGGGAGCATCCTTTGACCAATCTTATAGGTCATTAGCCTAATAGTTTGCGGATGGCGGCCATCTTTATGTCAAAATTGATTCCCCCTATTAATTCGAACACGGTGGAACCGAATGAACGAAATTTGGTACAGAGGTAGCACTAGCAAAGGGCACCTCAGTGTCATGTTTTATATCACCGCTATCTTGACGGAAACGTAATTGCGGCCACCCAAATGTTAAAAGCTAAAATTTAATTACGACCAACATAATAATCTAGTCTCTACCAAATTTTGCAACACCATATCTTTATGTGGGAAACATATTCTGTCCAAACTGCAAGAACATCAGCCCAATAGTTTGCAGATGGTGGCCAAGTATGTGTGCAAATCGATTCCCCCTATCAATTCAAACACGGTGAAACCGAATTGAACGAAATTTGGTACAGAGGTAGCACTAGCAAAGGGCACCTCATATTCATGTTTAATATCCCTATAGCACGTTGTATTTCAACAAGTTACTACAACCAAAATTCAATCATACTCCTTGAAAAGGACAAAGAGTTATAACAATACCCATGCATTTAGGAGAAAGTAGGCTATATGTTCTTTACTGAACATCTTGTTCACCATGCGGACATAGTTTGCATAGCTGTGTGGACAAGCTGCGGATAATGTTCGGAGTAGCCTAAATTTGCGGATAATTTTTAGAATGCAATCCGAAGTTTCTGAATATCACTAGGACTCGGATGTTTATGACATATCATATTTTTAGCCTATTTTCATTTATGAAAAAAAAATAGGCTTATGAGATCACCTTTTGTCCGTATGTCTGTCTGTGTGTGCGTGTGTGTGTGATGGTGAGTGTGATGTCGTGTGTGTGTGTGTCCTCTAATAACTTCTAAACGGCTCGAGCGATTTCAATGAAACTCAGTAAGCTAACAGCACTATTTCGGACGACCCCGACCGTGCCCTTCAAATTTTGTTACATCTCACCAATCCAACATGGCGGCCGTGCGAAGTATTTCACCAGCATTCAATATCTCCGAAACTATTACCGATATCACCCTGTATTTTTTTTAAGGTGATAAAGGAAACTACTAGAAGTTCACCTATGTGACTTTTGAAAAACTGGTAACTACAAAACCAACATGGCGGCCACGCGAATTTGCGACTAAAAAAAACGTTTCTCGCGATTTAACCAACCAAACGCAATAAAACTTGGTACAGTATATGTTTATACACATTGTAATGCACCGACATCTAACTTCGTTCAATTATTTACATAACCACAAGATGGCAGATGTGCGAAATATTTCACCGTCATTCTATATCTCTGAAACCTATTAGCGGTATTACCCTGAAATTTTGTAGGGAGATAAAAGGCACTACTGGAAGTTCATCTATAAGACTTTCAAAAACCGGTTAACTACAAAACGAACATGGCGGCCAAGCGAATTTGAAAATTTTAAATAGACCTTTCTCGCGATTTAATGTTCCAACCGCAATGAAATCTGGTACAGGAAATGTTTATACACATTGTAATACACTGGTATCTAATTTTGTTCAATTGTTTACATAACCTCAAGATGGCGGCTTTACGAATTTTAAAATTAAGTTTTTTATTTCTTGTTTCGTAATCATGCAATCGATGTGAAAGTTTGAATAATGAATCTACGCAATAATTTTCCTTTAATGGTACATGACTCTATGGCCTAAACATTTAAGAAACCAACATGGCGACCATCCGAAATATTTAGACGGCTCTGAATATCTACGAATCTATTATAGCAATCAAACTGATTTTTTTAATGTTGATTGGGGCTATGAACTTATGTTCACCTATAGGACTTTAAATAACCTGGTGATCACAAATCCAACATGGTGGCGACGCGAAATATAAATATTCACATGGACGTTTCTCGCAATTTAACCATCCGAGTGCAGTGAAACTTGGTACAGGAAATCCTTATACGAATGTTAATCAACTGGCATCTAATGTATTTCAATTGTTTCTATAACCATAAGATGGCAGCTGTGCGAAATTTTAAAACCTCCTAGTTACTTCTTGTGTCCTAATCATGCGATTGAAGTTTGAATGCTACACGTACACAATAATCTTCATGTAACAGTACATAACTCTAGGACCTACATATATAAAATCCAACATGGCGACCATCCGAAATATTTAGTCGGTTCTCAATATCTACGAATCTATTACAGCAATCAAACTGAAATTTTGTATGTAGATCGAGGCAATTAACATAAGTAGGATATATGAAAATAGGCTGTATAGTTCTTCATGGCACTACTTGTTTAGGTTATGTTATTCAATGACAAATGCAAAATGATGATTTAAGCTAATCTCATTCTAATTATGTCATTAACACTCTGAAATGAAAAGGGTTGTATAGTATCCATTTTAAACATAGCACATGACACACATAACCTAGGGGAACGATTTTCTCCTCAAATGGCTAAATGTGTTATTTTAATACTTTATGCTTTATCTAATAAATTAAAAATATTATTTATTGTCAGTAGATTGGGATGGCAAGCGTGCGGATGTGGGGCGGATGCGGATAACGTTTTGTTTATCCGCGCAGGGCTCTATGTAGAAGTACAGTGCATCGAGCTCTATACTGTATTGCAGAGGATACTTCACACCAGTTAGTTTTCCATTCGCAGATTTTACGACTCCAACCTGTTTCTCTTAATACTGTGTAGCGTGAAAAAGTGTCCGTGTCTGACCTCGGCACGGCTAGTGTTTGGTCAAGACCTTGACCCCCCTCCATCAAGTAGCTCAGGTTACTGCCCACCAGGGTCACCTTCTCACCTTCAGATAAGACTAACCTTACTCATTTTCTCCCGGATGACTGCGGAGTATAGTTGTAAGGTTCTCGATCGGCGTGACCAAGGCCCTTGAGGAGAAATGGAAAGCCTATCATAGCACAGAAGAATTCGCGAGGAACACAGTGCTATGCTCACTGTTTTGTCACTCTCACCAAGGCGGACCGGGTTCGATTCCCGGTCACTGCATGTGAGATTTTCGATGTGAAATGCCATGTCCTGTGGTTCGGATTCCACGTAAAACGGAGGTCCCGTGGCTTATGATCGCGAGATTAACTGTCACGTTAAACTACAAGCTTTTTTTTGTTTTGTCACTCGGCCCATCACTCCATACGCTTTACATGGAAGGTCCTGTGGAGTGACCCTCGCTATTACAATACACCGTACTTACTTACTTATTTACTTACTCCTTGGCGCTACAGCCAATGTAGGGCCTTGGCCTCCTGGACAATCTTCACCCACTCCTCTCGGAACACGACCTTGGTTCTCCATCTTTTTACTCCCATTCTCTTCAGGTCATCCTCTACAGCAGCGTTTCCCAAACTGTGGCACGCGTACCACTGGTGGTATGCTCCTACTGCTCCAGTGGTACGCGGTGATGTTACAAAAAATATAAAATGAACAAGAAGTTCTGTGAAGAACTAAAGAGCCTACTTTTCTTAAAATTTAAGTTTCATGCCAATGATTAATCTATATGGATCTATCTAGAATAATGACGAAATTAATTTGGAAATATCGAAATTTCTAATTAGTTCGAAATACTGTATAACTGGCATAATGTAGCCTAATAAAGAACTACAGTTGACAGCCCTGGTGACTGAATATATTGTTAGTTCGATCTCTTAAGGTACAGAATACAAATTTGGTTGAAGTCCAATGGATAGCATGGAAGTTACCTGCAGTTAAACATTGGATCTAACAGCGCGCGTAAAATAATGTTGGCAGCAATGACATACATGTATTAGTCAGAAATAATCTGAAATAATATCATCTATTGTTGTGTCAATTTGGAATGAAATCCATTAGTTAGTATAGATGATGATGATGATGATAATTGTTGTTTTAAGGGGCCTAACATTGTTAGTATAGAAGTTACATGCATTTTAAAATTGGACCTATCAGCAGGCTTAGAATCATGTTGGTATCACTGACGTATAAAAATTACTTCAAATTAATATAGAATGTCAGGTACTATACGTGTGCATAGTTTAACGCTGAAGGCTTGCATACTTTCTGATATATGGGTATTTGGATAAAAAAAAAATTTGAGAGCATTTATTTACAGTTGGCAGCCCTGGTGGCCCTTAAGAATACGCTCATTCATATCTGTTTATGTACACATAGCACATACGAAATTTGGTTGAAATCCAATTGACAGTGTAGAAGTTATACGCATTTAAAATTTGGACCTATCAGCAGGCTTATAATCATTTTGGCAACACTGCTATGTACGGCCTCCTGGAAATTAAACTGCAATATTATTGTTACGTGCCACCCCCCTAGTGGCACTTTTATTAACTGGATTACGGTGGGGTACAAAGCACAACACCAATTACTGCTTAAAGAAATAATTAACTTTATTGTGGCCAGAAAATTACACGAATCAGCAAATACAAGCAATTAGGAGCCTTACTCCAGTTTTGTCAAGTCTCTTCCTTGAGCGCTCTTGGCCCTTCCACTTGTCAACAAACCACAGAAGTTAATCCTGCCGCTAATGAGCCTAGTGGCCTTGACAGAACTACATGCAACTTCTTTCTAATGTGCGCCTACTACAGTACTTACGAGCACTTGTTGCGCGCTGTTCACCAGCTGGGAGAAACAATGTCACTTAATTTCGACACCACAATATCTGACACTCAGTGAAAGCACACTTACTCAGAACACGGCAGTCCCCTGTATGTTCCTCACTTCGCCGCTACACTAGGGGTTTCGCAAGTCACCACACTTCTGTCGCTCAGAATAAACGCTCACACTAGCTCGTAAAACACAACAACAACTGCTTCACGGGTCACTCTTATATAGCAGGCCGGTGACTCAATAAATGGTTCTAGATCCATCCAGAGTCCACGGCTTCTCGAGGTTTCCACCGCTGGTCCAGTCACGAATCTTCTGGACTATCCCTTTGTCTGTAGTAGCCCTGTTGCATAAGGCGCGCGCAATACAGGAGGCAAGCCACAGCCCAGCCCCTGGGGCAGTTGTGACTCAAGCGGCGAGCGATGACACAAACTCACAGCCGTAACACCACCCCCTTCCTAAAAAGGCTGATCGTCCCGATCAATCATTGGTCCGTCTGTGTCCCTCCGTAGGCTGCCAGGCGATCTCGATGCACGATCTTCATCTTCGCCCTCGGGCTCCGCTGGATCCTGTAGACGACATCGTTGATCCGTTTCACGACTCGATACGGGCCCTCCCAGGACTTCTGCAGTTTGGGTGACAGGCCTTTCTTCCGTAATGGGTTGAAGAGCCAGACCAGGTCGTCCTCGTGGAATCCGCCGGCATCCGTCTGCTGGTCGTATCGGGTCTTCATTCTGTCGGAATCGATCCGCAGTTTCCTCCTCGCGAACGCGTGCACGTCCTCCAGTTGGTCGACCAGTTCTTGACAATACTGGCTTACCGGGATCGGATCATTCCCAGGTCGGCCAAAGGCAAGATCGACAGGTAGACGGAGCTCCCTCCCAAACATGGCCCGGGCTGGTGTGCACCCGGTGGCTTCATGCACGGCGGCGCGGTAGGCCAGGAGAAATAGTGGAAGATGTTTGTCCCAATCCCTCTGGTGCTCGCTGACGACTATTCGAAGATGGTTCTCGATGGTGCGATTGAATCGCTCTACCATCCCGTCGGACTGAGGGTGTAGTGGCGTTGTCCTTGTCTTCCGGATTCCCAGCAGCTGGCATAGGTTCTGGAACACCTGCGACTCGAAGTTCCTCCCTTGGTCGGAGTGCAGCTCCAGGGGTACTCCGTACCGGCTGACGAATTCCTTCACCAGGGTCTCTGCAATCGTCGCGGCTTCTTGGTTAGGGAGCGCATACGCCTCCGGCCATTTGGTAAAGTAGTCGCTGACGACTAATATATAGCGGTTCCCTGCCTCGCTTAACGGGAATGGCCCAGCAACATCGATGGCCACTCTCTCCATGGGGCCGCCCACGTTGTAGGGCTTCAGTGGACCCCGTCGTCTTCGTCCTGGGCCCTTGCTGGCTGCGCAATCGTGGCACCTTGCGCAGTGGTTCTCCACGTCTGTTCGGCATCCGATCCAGTAGAACCGCTCTCTCAGCTTCTCTAGGGTCTTCTTTATCCCTAGGTGTCCACCAGATGATCCTCCATGAACTTCCTTCAGGACTTCCTCCGTCATAGCCTTTGGAACGACGACTTGTTCCCGACATGTCTTCCCGTCGGTGCTCTCCCAGGTATGGCAGATGAGGCCATCCCTTACAATCAGCGAGTCCCACTGTGCCCAGTAGGACTTAAACTTTGGGCTGCAGTCACTCGCAATGTTCCACCCGGGTCTGGGGACACAGGCCCTCTTCCATTCGGCTATCAGTCCCAGGTCATCATCTTCCGCTTGCGCCCGCGTGAAAGATTCGCGGCTCCAGCTCCCTTGAAGTTCCACGGTAGTCCTTCGGCACTGTATCCCGGTGTTCTCCTCCCTTCGGGCACAGAAGGTGCAGTTTTCTGGGCACGGTCTTCGTGACAGGGCGTCGGCGTTAGAATGCAGTTGGCCTTTCCTGTGCTGAATCTCAAAGTTATACTGTTGAAGCCTCTCTAACCACCGCGCGAGTTGACCCTCGGGCTGCTTGAAGTTCAGGAGCCACCGCAGGGATGCATGGTCGGTCCTGATGAGAAATTCTTGCCCGTACAGGTACTTGTGGAAGTGTTCAATGGTCTTCACGATGGCGAGCAGCTCCTTCCTGGTGACGCAGTAGTTCCTTTCTGGCTTTGACAAGGCCTTGCTGAAGTAGGCCACTACTCTCTCCTCGCCGTCCACTACCTGCGACAGGATTCCCCCTATGCCAAAGTCGCTGGCATCGGTATCGACGATGAACCTTGTTCCAGGTCTGGGGTAGGCCAGAATAGGCGCGGTGCACAGAGCCTGCTTGAGTTGTTCGAAGGCACTGTGGCATTCTGCTGTCCACGTGAAGAGTTGGTCCTTCTCAGTCAGTCGATGTAAAGGTTTGGCGATGTCGGCGAATCCTCTCACGAAGCGACGGTAATAAGTGCAGAGTCCCAGGAAGCTTCGTAGTTGGGACTTGTCCTTCGGAACTGGCCACTCCCTCACAGCTGCGGTCTTCTCTGGGTCGGTGCGCACCCCTTCCTCGGAGACGATATGCCCAAGGTACTGGACCCGCTTCTGGAAGAGCTGACACTTCTTGGGGCTGAACTTCAGCTGGGCAGCCCGTAGCTTCAACAAGATCTCCTTCAGGTTGCTGTAGTGCTCCTCGAAGCTCCTCCCCAGAACGATGACGTCGTCTAGGTATACCAGGCAGGTCTTCCAGTGTAGTCCCCTCAGAATGGACTCCATTAGCCTTTCGAAGGTTGCAGGGGCGTTGCACAGACCGAATGGCATGACGGTGAACTGCCAGAGCCCGCTGCCCACAGAGAACGCCGTATTCTCGCGGTCCTTAAGGTGGACCTCCACCTGCCAGTAGCCACTCTTCAAATCCAAGGTGGAGAACCATCTTGATCCTGATATGGTGTCCAGCGTGTCGTCGATCCGGGGTAGAGGGTAGCTGTCCTTTTTCGTGACGTCGTTCACCCGCCTGTAGTCCACGCAGAACCTGGTGGAACCGTCCTTCTTCTTCACTAGCACGACCGGAGAACTCCAAGGACTATGTGATGGCTCGATCACCCCTTGCTCCTTCATCTCTTCTACCATCCGGTCGACTTCGGCTTGCTTGGCGAGCGGGACACGTCGGAATGGGGCCCTAATCGGTGCGCTGTCCCCAACGTCGATTCTGTGCTGGACCAAGCTTGTCCTGCCGAAGTCTTTGCTCCCCACGGAGAAGACATCCTGGAATTCGCGTAGCAGGTCCTGAAGTTGGCGTGATTGCTCTTCGTCTAGATGGTCCTGGGATCCTTGGTACAGCTTCTGTAGTTCTTCTGGCAGGGCGCGTCTTCTTCGGTTGTCCGTCTGCAGGTGTCCGTCCGTCGTATCTGTGATGCGGGCAATCCAGGTAACGGGCTCGCAGACTCCTAGGTTGGTGTCCCGGTGAACCGTAATGTCGTAGTCGTTCAGGTTGGACAGGCGGACGTACGGCCGAGACGTCGTGTTGATGAGAGTCTTGGCAACTAGCAATCCTTTTGTCTGGATGTCCTCATATTTTGGCTCGATAACAGCCGCCACTCCCTCAGCAGTTCCGTCGACAATTACGGCAGCGCTGACCTCCGTCCTGGCGGGAACGATGACGTCCTCTCTCAGCCTTACTCGTCGTGCGGTGACGGCCTCGTGTGCTGGTTGCAAAGCAAGTTCCTCACCTCCGAAGTGCAGAGTGTTGGTACTCAGGTCCAAGATGATGTTGTTCTGGTCCAGGAAGTCCAGTCCGATGATCACTTCGTTTGATACGTCAGCCACAAGCACTGGATGCTTTATCACCCGTCGACCAATGACGAACTTCAGTGATGCTTCGCCATGTACCGGTGCGGTCTCTCCGGTCGCGGTTATTAGCTGGAGGTTCCTTTGTGTGGGTTGCACTCTCCACTTCGGGATCACGGTGGGACTGACGATGGTCCTCGATGCTCCCGTGTCGATTAGCATGGGCCAGCTCTCTCCGTTGACGACTCCGTCGACCATCAGGCTGCTATTATCCCTCCGTAACTGCGTCACACGAACTTGGACTGCCGGGGCTTGACGACTGTCACAAGCCAACCTTTGCCCCCCTAGGCTGGCTGATACTTGCTTTCCTGGGCCGCGCGGTTTCCCTACGACTGACTGTCCCGACGGAAACCCTTGGCGGCGGCGATCACCGCAGTCCTTGCTCAGGTGGCCTCTCTTACGGCAGGTCCAGCAGGTCGGTAGTCCTCTTCCGGGCCGCCTCTCCGGATGTCCTTCGGCTACGTTTTTGCTGGTGGTACCGCGACTATCGAAGAAACGGCTTAGCGCCTCCATTAATTCGTCGGCCAGGGGCTTGGTCTCGCTGGTTTTTACTGGTTCGTCGACGTCCACTTGACGCACCCGCGCGTGCATTCTAGATGCCTGTTTCGCCGTCTCAAACTCAAGTGCGTGGCTCAGCGCATCTGCCAGGGTCTTATTGCGCGCGAGTCGCAGCGCCTGTTCAGTGTCCGAGTCCCGTAGTCCGTCGGTGAAGGTTTGCGTCGCAATCTGCTCCAGAAAGTCGGCCGGCGCTGTTGGGTAGGCTAGCCTTACGAGGCGTGCGATGTCCATCTCGAACTCCTGCAGGGTTTCCGCGTTCTTTTGTACCCGGGTCCGGAGCTGCATCTGGTAGGCCTGCTGAAGATGGCTATCCCCATATCGGGACTCCATATGGGCGATCAGTGAAGCGTAGTCCTGGGATCCAGTCGGGATGGCCTGAAGGACGTTAAGGGCGTCGCCTCTCAGCGCTACAATGAGAGCTGTAGCCTTTTCTGTGTTGTTCCAGTTATTTATGGAACAGGCTGCCTCGAACTGACGTAAGTAGGTGCTCCACGGGACCTTTCCGTCGAAGGTTGGGGGCGTCACTCTGCTATGTCCCGTTCCTGATATTCCCGGTGTAACGGTGGGCGGGCGTTGGCGCAGCTCGGCAACTTCCTCTCGTAGAGCGTTGAATTCCTCTTTCACCCCCGTCAGTGGGCGTTGGCGCAGCTCGGCAACTTCCTTTTGTAAGGCGTTGAATTTCTCCTCCACTCCCATCAGCGGGCGTTGGCACAGCTCGGCAACTTCCACTTGTAAGGCGTTGAATTTCTCCTCCACCCCCATCAGCGGGCGTTGGCGCAGCTCGGCAACTTCCACTTGTAAGGCGTCGAACTTCTTTTCCACTGCCGTGACTTTCTTACGTAGGCCCTGTTCTAATTTCCTTTGGCTCTCCTCTAATTTCGTCAGCAGACACTCTTCCAGATTATTCTGGCCATCCAGAAATTTGGCGGTTAGGTCCTCTGCTAACTTATTCTGGCCGTCTTCCATCTTCTTCTGGCCGTCTTCTAGTTTGGCAGTTAGGTCCTCGGCTAACTTCTTCTGGCCGTCCTCCATCTTCTTCTGGCCGTCCTCCATCTTCTTCAGGTCCTCCGCTAACTTCTTCTGGCCATCCTCCATCTTCTTCTGGACGTCTTCCATTTTGGCAGTTAGGTCCTTGGTTAAATTCTTCTGGCCGTCTTCTATGCCATTTAACTTTTCTAGCAATGCTGCCAATTGCGCCTCCATTTTAGTTGTTTGCCTTGCAAAGGGCATGCACTCACAGGAAAATTAGAGAAAATGACCTGCTCGGGTTTTGAAACCAGGACCGTCAGGTGTTGTGCTTGAGTTCGTAATCCCGCTTCTGACACCAGTTGTTACGTGCCACCCCCCTAGTGGCACTTTTATTAACTGGATTACGGTGGGGTACAAAGCACAACACAAATTACTGCTTAAAGAAATAATTAACTTTATTGTGGCCAGAAAATTACACGAATCAGCAAATACAAGCAATTAGGAGCCTTACTCCAGTTTTGTCAAGTCTCTTCCTTGAGCGCTCTTGGCCCTTCCACTTGTCAACAAACCACAGAAGTTAATCCTGCCGCTAATGAGCCTAGTGGCCTTGACAGAACTACATGCAACTTCTTTCTAATGTGCGCCTACTACAGTACTTACGAGCACTTGCTGCGCGCTGTTCACCAGCTGGGAGAAACAATGTCACTTAATTTCGACACCACAATATCTGACACTCAGTGAAAGCACACTTACTCAGAACACGGCAGTCCCCTGTATGTTCCTCACTTCGCCGCTACACTAGGGGTTTCGCAAGTCACCACACTTCTGTCGCTCAGAATAAACGCTCACACTAGCTCGTAAAACACAACAACAACTGCTTCACGGGTCACTCTTATATAGCAGGCCGGTGACTCAATAAATGGTTCTAGATCCATCCAGAGTCCACGGCTTCTCGAGGTTTCCACCGCTGGTCCAGTCACGAATCTTCTGGACTATCCCTTTGTCTGTAGTAGCCCTGTTGCATAAGGCGCGCGCAATACAGGAGGCAAGCCACAGCCCAGCCCCTGGGGCAGTTGTGACTCAAGCGGCGAGCGATGACACAAACTCACAGCCGTAACACCACCCCCTTCCTAAAAAGGCTGATCGTCCCGATCAATCATTGGTCCGTCTGTGTCCCTCCGTAGGCTGCCAGGCGATCTCGATGCACGATCTTCATCTTCGCCCTCGGGCTCCGCTGGATCCTGTAGACGACATCGTTGATCCGTTTCACGACTCGGTACGGGCCCTCCCAGGACTTCTGCAGTTTGGGTGACAGGCCTTTCTTCCGTAATGGGTTGAAGAGCCAGACCAGGTCGTCCTCGTGGAATCCGCCGGCATCCGTCTGCTGGTCGTATCGGGTCTTCATTCTGTCGGTCTCGATCCGCAGTTTCCTCCTCGCGAACGCGTGCACGTCCTCCAGTTGGTCGACCAGTTCTCGACAATACTGGCTTACCGGGATCGGATCATTCTCAGGTCGGCCAAAGGCAAGATCGACAGGTAGACGGAGCTCCCTCCCAAACATGGCCCGGGCTGGTGTGCACCCGGTGGCTTCATGCACGGTGGCGCGGTAGGCCAGGAGAAATAGTGGAAGATGTTTGTCCCAATCCCTCTGGTGCTCGCTGACGACTATTCGAAGATGGTTCTCGATGGTGCGATTGAATCGCTCTACCATCCCGTCGGACTGAGGGTGTAGTGGCGTTGTCCTTGTCTTCCGGATTCCCAGCAGCTGGCATAGGTTCTGGAACACCTGCGACTCGAAGTTCCTCCCTTGGTCGGAGTGCAGCTCCAGGGGTACTCCGTACCGGCTGACGAATTCCTTCACCAGGGTCTCTGCAATCGTCGCGGCTTCTTGGTTAGGGAGCGCATACGCCTCCGGCCATTTGGTAAAGTAGTCGCTGACGACTAATATGTAGCGGTTCCCTGCCTCGCTTAACGGGAATGGCCCAGCAACATCGATGGCCACTCTCTCCATGGGGCCGCCCACGTTGTAGGGCTTCAGTGGACCCCGTCGTCTTCGTCCTGGGCCCTTGCTGGCTGCGCAATCGTGGCACCTCGCTGGTATCGAACTTCTTTTCCACTGCCTCGCTTAACGGGAATGGCCCAGCAACATCGATGGCCACTCTCTCCATGCTTAAAGAAAAGTGCCACTAGGGGGTGGCACGTAACATTATTATCTATACGTGTGCCAATTTTGAAATAGCTCCCATTCTTACCTTCCAAGATATCCAACATCGAGCTCAAATTTCAATTGCGATTTTTCAGCAGTTGGTAGCACTGACATAATTTTCAAATATGGCCGTGAGATATTCAGGTATAGATCTTCACTCCTACCAAATTTTGTTTCGATTGCTGCAGCCGTTTAGGAGTTGATAGGGGGGACACACACACAGCCAGACCGACAGACAGAAGGACAGACAGACAGAAGGACAGACAGACAGACACACATTTGCCCGATCTCATAAGTCTACTTTTTCCTCATTTTTGAAAAATGTGAAAAGTAGGCTAAAAATATAAGAACATTGATGTGTTGCCGTAGGACTTTAAGGCTCAAGATAAGGAGCAGTTTTATGAATTGAATTGTGATTCAGTACTAAGGCAAACTTTTCCAAAAATGACTCTTGTGAAATTTTGGTTGAGAGGCGTGCAGACTATGCAGACATAGCTGAAAAATCAGTTATATTTTTACCGCCTTTCACTACTTCGTACTTGTGGTGAGACTGCATTTTCTTCACTTGTTTATCACAAGAATAAATACCAGAATAGTCTCCTTACAGTGGAAAACGATCTTCTTTTGAGACTGAGCAATCTTAAACCAGACATTCCTTAGTTGGCTTGTAATTTTAAAGTTCACCCTTTACACTGAAGTTGTTAGCTGAACTTTGTTTTTATGTTTAATAATTAAGGGTTCATTTATTAATATTATTTGTACAGTGTCATTTCTGAATGTTTGAATTGAATACTTATTGTAATAAATAATAAAACAATTGGACACACTTTTTATTATTTGATCTTGAACTCCAACAGTCTAACTATAACAATCACAATTTACAATCCATCTTTCGGTCTGCGACGTAGTGGTGGTGGGGGCTATAGTTACTATATATCCCAACCATTAGGTGGTACGCGACAGATTCTCATTTCTTAAAGTGGTACACACTCAAAGAAGTTTGGGAAACACTGCTCTACAGTACGGCTCCCAGCTCATGATCCCTGGCGGGTGGTGAATGTTGAGGGAGGGAAAGTAGAGTGGAGTGAGTGTGTGAGGGAGAGCGCTGCTGTGTGCGAGCCAAGGAAACGTTTCCGAATGCTGTTATGAAAGCATTGGGCGCGCAGGTGGCATTGTCCAATATACACCGGCAGTGATTCGAATGATAGTGATGTTTCCTGTTCTTCTGACAACACGGTTTCCAGTGAAGCTCAATCTGGATGTGAGTCTGAATTAGCAACTCCACTGTGAACACCTTCATCTGGTAAGTAAATGTTTCCTGTACCGTTAGTAGTAGTAGTAGTAGTAGTCTTGTCAGACAGTCCGCTGACGTGACGCAGGTGGTGCAGGCACATTCCTTGCAGGGATCACGAGCTCAGAGCCGTACTGTACGTCATCCAACCATCTTATACTTATCTTATCTTAACATTAGAAAATACACCGTACGAGAAACTTTAACTAGGGATGACTTATGAATAACTTACTGAATTCTTTTTTAGAGATTCGAGAAGGAAAAAATACTTATTTTAAGTAGTCTGCAGTTATAAGTAATTTTTAAACAGATTTTGTGCAATTTGGCTTAACGGTCCTGAGCGGGCAGGGCCCTTTCGGCCCTTAACCCGTTGAGTGATTCCCCCGTCTATAAACGTTGCTCACGACTTATTAATTTTGTTTTATTCCTTATTCGCTTTCGAGTACCGAGTCAATCTGTAGTATGTCCTGCCATCTATTGCGCATTAGGCCTATGTAGTACTACAGTACGGTACTTGAGTTTGGAATTTTGCTCCTGGAAGTAACTAACAGACCATTTTGTAGACGTCTGTTCTCTACAGCTGAGGTTTATCTGAGATGTAAACAGGCATGGCGGAATAACGAGCAAATTCTTCACACTTCGTTGTGATTTCGGATCAAAGAATATCAATTTCTGTATCTGTAAGGATCAACAAGTATTACCTGCCTACTGATTTTAGGTAATATTTCTATTATGGGCCCATTACCTGGTTTATGGTGGTGTTGTTTTTTTTACGAGGGATTGTGGAAAATCTGATTCCACTAAAAACCACACACCCTTCTCCCACGACGTGTATATCCGCCCCGGAACTGCTCTCGCATTACTTCAGGGCGCCGTCGTATATAAAGCATCTTATGCACCTTTTTCCTTCAGTTCTTCTTCACTATTGGCCATAAACCGGGTGAGTTAGCCGTGGTTGTTACGGCGTGGCTGCAGGATGTCACTCACATCCGGGAGGCGAGGAGGTTCGAATCCCCCCACCGGCAACCTTGACGATGGTTTTCTGTGGTTTCCCATCTTCCTTCCAAGCAAATGCCGGGGTTAGTCCCTAACTATAGGCCACAGCCGCTACCTTCCAATTCCTAGTCCTTACATTCACACTTTCCTACCCAGGCAACACTCCACACGCGACGGTACTTGTAGCTCACCCCATGGGTGTCCGCATAGAAGCAGCTACAAACTCTGGCAAGCCGAACATGTCCTTGGACACTCCTGGCACTAAAAGCCATACGCTAAAAAATAAAATAAAAAAAGTCCTCTCGGCACGCCGGAAGGCGGAGGTAGATTTCACCGGACAAACTTGGGGATAGGCGAAAATAGGCAGAATATGCAGGTTTTCGTAGAAGGATCAGACCTCATTTATTGCGTGAAAGTATTGTATAATTGGAGATTAATTAACTTTGTTTTTCGTCATTTTATGCATATTTTAAACATTTTATTGTCTTATGATGACGGTAAACTTCTTGTCATTTGGAGTCCATTTTTAGCCTACTTTCGATTTTTGCAAAAAATGAAAGTAGACTTATGAGATCAACACAGGGCGAAAAAAGTGTGTCTGTCTGTGTGTGTGTATGTGTGTGTGTGAGTCTGTGTGTGTGTGTGTCTGTGTGTGTGTGTGTGAGTGTGTGTACTCTGAATGTCTGTCCCCCCCTATCAATTCGAACACGGTGAATGCGAATTGAACGAAATTTGGTACAAAGGTAGCACTAGCAAAGGACACCTCAGTGTCATGTTTTATATCGCCGCCATCTTTACTAAAACTGAATGGCGGCCACTCAAACGTTCAAAACGTAAAATCAAATAACGACTAACCAAATCATCCGATCTCTACCAAATTTGGTAACAACATACCTTCGTATAGGATGCGTCTTGTGACCAAACTACAAGGTCGTCCGCCATACCATTTCAGGATGGCGGCCGTGCGAATTATGCAAACTTTATAATCCATATCATGGGACCCACCAGTTCCGATTATCGAGCCGAGAATCGTTTTAACTGTTCTAAAGGAAGAGGCACGATCGAAATTAAAAGTTTATTTTGTAATACTATAGTGCAGACGTGATTTTAAAAAGCTGAGCTGATTTAGTAATAAGACAAGATGGCAGCGGATATCTTGTGCCTGACTTATATTTCACTAATTTGAGTATTGCATGCAATATAGCGTACTGATATAAAATAAATAAACTTTGTATGAAATGCTTTATATATAAATAATATACTCCAGTGATGAAATCGTTTAGTATAAATCACTATTTGCTAACAAGTTCTATGTAAGTAATTTTATATAGAACGATATTCGTTGACACAATTAGCTCAGTGGTAGAGCGTTAGCCTATCGCTCAAATGCCTATGGTTCAAACCCGATCAGAGCTAGTTTTTTTGCTTGAAATTTTATATGTTTATTGTTTTGTAATGACTCAGATGTTTTAAAATTAAGCGTTATATTGTGCATATTATGGTGTAAAATATATATTTAATTAAAACATAATTCGCCAGCAGATTTACTCGAGACATCTAGCTGCCAAAAAGGTAACTGCACGCCGACCAGATTTTATTGAAAAGTTTCTTCTTCTGGCCGCTAGAATGCACTCGCTCTGTTAGGATTATATTGTTAGATATTTCACCACTAGATATCACGACTAGTCTACGTGGGGCTCCATTGATTACTATACCATTTGCATTCTATGCGCATCGAATTTGAAGAATGACAAGATGATACTACGATACATTTTTACTTTCTATTTTAAAGGGTTTGTAACAGCCTATTGTGCGTTATTTGAAAATGTTAATTGAAGTAAAGAACAAAACGATTTCACATAGTATCTGAACTCTATCGTTGGTGCTAGTTCAGGATATTAATTAATACTTCTATTTCAGCCAAATAGCAATCGAAAATATCCACATAGTTGGTATACACACGTCTCTGTAGGGTCATGGAAAGATTTGTTAATTCAATTAGGGTTGTGAAAGTCATACGCAGCCAGACGTGTAAAGACATGCCTCAACTCAAAGTTGGATGTTGCCCGCGTCAGGCCGATTATGTAATAATAATAATAATAATAATAATAATGTTATTGGTTTTACGTCCCTTTTAACTACTGTTGCTTTTAGAGACGCCGGGGTGCCAGAATTTTGTCCCGAAGGGGATCTTTAACGTGCCAGTAAATCTACTAACACGGCTCCCTCGCATTTGTGCACCCTCAAATGCCAGCTGACTGCGCCAGGATACGAACCTGAAACATACGGTCCAGCCAGCGAGAACGTTAGCGCTGAGCCACGCCGCCAGTCCGGTCGATTATGTCTCCAGATCCATAACATTCTTTAGATACTTCTTATCTTTCTTTCTTCAATGATGGTAGCAGTTTTTATCTAGGTTGTGGCGTTTGGTAGAGGTAAATCGTTTCTAAGGTCTTCAACAAAGAATAGTTCTATTATACTCTTTGATAATAACAGCGAGTTATAACTATACTCATACATTTAGGAGAAAGTAGGCTATATGTTCTTTACTGAACATCTTGTTATACTTGTGGTCACACTGTCCTTATGCAAGGTTTCGACACTGATGTATAACTATGTAACGGTCTGTAACTTCTTCACGCAAAATTATATCTCCCGCAGAGATGTTGGTTGGTTCCTCAGTTTAGGGGCTGCGACAACGCGGTCATGTAACCCCGTGTACTTTGGGTGAGTGTAGAATCTGTCTGATAAACGGTGTGAATTGTGATGGCTGTATTAGTCTGTAATTCAGGTAAGGAATGCAGACGCTCAATTTCAAACAGTAGTTCCTAATGTTGCTACCAAATACTACCGTCAACGACACCTAGCTGTGAACTTGGCTACTAGATGCCACTGCAATCAGCAACTCGCAACGAACGTTGGATCCTCCCCTCCGAAGGAAAGCATACTGAGGGATTTTTAGCGCTCTTAGAAAATCCGACGACTTTGGCCGGCTTTGAACCCGCGATCTTGGGCATGCTACCAGTTACGTCACCGAAGCCGCTTCACACTTAGATGGAAATCTGAATCTGATCTCGCGCAAGTGCGTTGTCATGGCAACGTCTGCTGGCTCATCCCTCATCAATTTAGTAGTGTTGCCATGGCAACCACTGATAGCTCTTGGCATTTTCTTATAATTCCGAAATCATTTTTCTCATCCCTTGGCTTAATGGTGGGTCATTTCAAAAATTCTTTCAGACAAAAGTTTTAGGTAATTATTAGGGGAATATTGTCCATTTTGTACGGTTTTGATATTGTGCCTATTAAGAGAGATATGATTAATGCTTCCCGAAAAAACCACTTTTTCCCACCCCTTTGGTCAATGGTTGGTGCTATAAAAAACTCTTCAAACATAAATTTTTGAGCTTCTTCCGGTACATAGTATGAACTTTAAACGGATTCGATATTTCACATATTAAGAGAGTTATAGCAATATTTCATTTTTTCGAAAAATGTCCCCCATTTTCATCCCCTTCGACCGATTTAGCCCAGTAACGAACTCGACCGATATTTTATGGGTATACATATTCGATAAAAATTTCAAAGTGATTGGTGCAAAATTACGGCAGTTATCGTGTCCACAAGAAACTGATATACATATATATATATATATATATATATATATATATATATATATACATACATAAACATACATAAATTATATATAAACTTTTGAACTGACGGTGGTTTGGGGTCTGGGGGATGTGAAACGCGAAGATATGTCGAAATTTTCCGGAAATCGAAACATGGTACCCATTGCAATAGTTAGCATTCTAATGAAATCTACCTAAAATACTACCATCAATGACACCTATCTGTGAACTTGGCTACTAGATGCCACCGGAACCATCAACTCGCAACGAACGTTGGAACTTCTCCTCCGAAGGAAAGCAAACTCAGGGATTGTTAGCGCTCTTAGTAAATCCGACGACTTCAGCCGGGTTTGAACCCGCGATCTTGGGCATAGAAGTTCAGCATGCTACCAGTTCCGATACCGAAGTCGCTTCCCACAGACAGATGGAAAACTGAATGTTATCTCGTGCAGTGTCGTTGTCATAGTAACTGCTGATGGCTCATCCCTTATCAATTAAAAGTAAAGTTGTCATGGCAACCTCTCTTGGCACTTGGTATTTTCTTATAATTTAAATCATTTTGCTCACCCCGTGGCGTAATGGTGGGTCATATCAAAAATTCTTTCAGACAAAAGTTTTAGGTAATTATTGGAGGAATATTGTCCATTTTGTACGGTTTTGATATTGTGCCTATTAACAGAGATATGATTAATGTTTCCCGAAAAACCCACTTTTTCCCACCCCTTGTGTCAATGGTTGGTGCTATCAAAAAACTTATTTGACATAAATTTTTGGCACTTATCCGACACATATTATGAACTTTGAATGGATTCAATATTTCACGTATTAAGAGAGTTATAGCGAAATTTCACTTTTTCGAAAAAAGCCTCCCATTTTCACCCCCTTCGACCGATTTTGCCCATTAACGAACTCGACCGAGATTTTATGGGGATACATATTATGTAAAAAATTCAAAGTGATTGGTACAAAATTACGGGAGTTATCGTGTCCACAAGAAACTGATATATATATATATATATATATACATAAATTTATTTTTTTGAGTCGTTTCGGCCATCAATGGACCACGATGTTCTTCACTCATATGATCACTGTAAATTATAAATTACATATAAACTTTTAAACTGACGGTGGTTTTGGGGTCTGGGGGATTTGAAACGCGAAGATATGTCGAAATTTTCCGGAAGTCGAAACATGGTACCCATTGCAATAGTTAGCTTTCTAATGAAATCTACCTAAAAGGGCCATAAGAGTCTACAGTAGATCCCACTTCTTTAGGCGCAAAGTACTCTCCGCATACACTGCCACCTGATCCCAGGTTTCCAGGTTTAGTAGCATGACATGGATTATGTTGTCTGGAGTGAACTCTCCCTGCACTGCCTCAAACATCTTCCTTGTGGCAGCCAATGTTCACATGTAAAGCAAGTATGGAGTGCATCATCAATTTAACTGCAGTATATGCACACTGGACTACTCGCTCGCTCTAGTCTTTAGAGGAATTGGCGAAAGTATCCGTGACCTGTCAAGAACTGCGTCAGGTAATAGTTCACCTCACCGGGATTCCGGTTGACCCAGTCAGCCAATGATGGTATCAACTTCTTCGTCCATTTTCTCCGAGGCTCATTTTCCCATCTCTGTTGCCATCGCCTCATTCTTGGCGAAGCGCCAGCTCCATTGCTGTTTCCTTCCCAGCTCTCCTTGGGTACGCCAGATCTCCTGTCTTTCTAAGGCAAGTAAGTCAATAGGAGCTACTGCTGCCACTATTAGGTTTAGTGATAATGTCCATACAAAAAAAAAATTAATTTTGATGTGGCACAAATTTAACAATTATATAAACGTAGAATATTACAAGCTATTTATTTTCACCTAAAGTCAATATTTATTTCATTGAAATACAAATACAAAACAGATACATTTTCAACATAACTTCGCCACATATTCTATACTATAAATAGCTAATATTCACCAAGAAATTTGTTATAACCCGTCTCAACAAACAGTAGGCTAGATATTTTCACACACACATTCCTCATTTCTACGCTGTTTTTCAAGACAAATTTTTAATTAGTATTAATATTTTGCAAAAGTTCCGCCTAATCAATACCTTTATTGTACTAAATATAAATGATCACTTAGTGGTCATTGGTACATGTTTCGGGGCCTAATTGTTTTGGCCCCTTCATCAGCCTGTGTAGATAAAAAGTCAAGGCAAACAGGTGGTCGGATAGCGTAACACTCATAAAATATTCCCTTCAAAAAAACCTATTATGGTGCACCATAATGAAAGGGGAAAGATGTTTATCCAAAGAAACATAAGGAAATACAATACATAAATAAAAATAAAAAAAAAGAAAGAAGGAAAGAAAGGAAGAAAGAAATAAGGTGGTTGATGGGAATATGGCCAGGTTTGGTAATATGGCCAACACGTTGCGTAGGGTGTAATTCGCAGGCTCAACGCGAGATGGCACTTGCATGGTCTCCAAGACTTGTCTATTAATGGTTATGTGCAATCGCTTCTGGTGGGGTATGTGTTGAGTGGGGTGCAGCTGCCATTATCTATAGTGGATGCCGCTTGGACAACGCGCTTCTTATCTCACTCTGGTAAGTACGCCTTTGTTCTCATATCCTATCGACAGTTAATTTTAATTGTTGGTTTGTCTGGAGTGCAGTTTTATACGCTGATTCGAGTAGAGATATAGAAATTTACTTTTCTTTAACCAATGGTTAAATATTTAGGACTGCTTTAAAAATCTACCTTGTTGTTAATATGGCCACCCTTGGCCATAATAACAGCAGTTGGCCATATTAGCTGCATTTTGGGGTAAAATGCAGTTGTCTATCCCATTCAGATACGTCTGAAGTCTTGCAACAACTTTCATTTGCTTCAGGTGACTGACCTAGGTGAATTCGGCGAGTTGCATATCTAAGAAGGAGTGGAAAGTACATCCCATCACAGTTCTTTTGAAGAAATGCTGCCTTCGCAACAACAACAACAACAAAAAAAGACTACCCGGATTATGAAACCTGCTATCAACAGTCGTATTGAATAAAAGTTTATTTGAAGCTAATCAAGAGACCAAGAAGAATGACAAAAATCAAGACAGTACGCAAGCTAATGGGAAAGCTATCCCAAAGAAAGCTTCAACAAAACGAACTGAGAGCTGGTACAGTGAGTGCTGTTTGCTGTGAAGATGAAGTGCAAGTTATGAGACTTTGTACTTTTTTATGGAAATTATGTTCACAAATTGTGTGTTGGACTTACTAAGGAAGAGAAAGATTTGTATGTTTAGCGGAAAGAGACCAAGAAATTTTTATTTTGTATTTAAAAAAATTTTAATTCCTATAATTTAATCAAATAATTATTTTAAAAAAATTAGTCGTGTAGTGGTTAAGAATGAGTGAGTTAGGTCTATGTAGTGGTTTAATAATAAATAAAAATATAAATTAACATTTATAATGATTTCCACCAAATATATATTTAGCAATAGTTTTGTGGCCATATTAACTTCATGTGTTTTTAATATGGCACAAAGATAGATGTGGGGAAATGAGTTTCTATCCTGTGGTTCTTGTTAAATGAAATGCCTGATTATTTTTTTCCTTGTTATAAAGAGTCCTAAGTATTTTGTCCCACAAAGAGTTTATGACTTTTGTACAAAACGGCACTACAAAAAATTCACAAACCTTAGCATGGCCATATTCCCATCACTTACCTTAGTTGAAATTTGGAAAAAACAAAAAATATAGTGTGAACACACTCTAAAATTTGACCCTTTCTTGTTGATCACAGAAATTGTGCATTCTTCAAGTGGTTCTTCCTTTCTTTCCTTCTTTCTTTTTTTTATTTTTATTTATGTATTTTATTTCCTTATGTTTCTTTGGATAAACATCTTCCCCCTTTCATTATGGTGCACCATAATAGGGTTTTTTGGAGGGAATATTTTATGAGTGTTAAGCTATCCGACCACCTGTTTGCCTTGACTTTTTATCTACACAGGCTGATGAAGGGGCCAAAACAATTAGGCCCAGAAACATGTACCAATGACCACTAAGTGATCATTTATATTTAGTACAATAAAGGTATTGATTAGGCGGAACTTTTGCAAAATATTAATACTAATTGTTGCATCAATACGGAACCATAATGAACCATTCAAATACTAAAAAATTTTAATGCTAAATTTACAAAATTTATTGTAACAGATCTGTTTTTTTTGAAAATTTTACTATGTGAACTTGAGATATAGACTAGTACTACTCATTGTATACCATAAACCGGTACCGTTTTCGATGAAATAAATATTGACTTTAGGTGAAAATAAGTAGTTTATAATTAACACGTTAATAAGGTATAACGGGCTATCATGGTCATTTTATGTCGTTCTATAAACGTAGAATTTTGAATTTACACACTTCAAAAATAGTTTTGCATATTGCTGGCCAAGAGTCGTAATGGCCTCAAACCCATTAGTCTTTCATGCGCACGTGTATAACGGCTGTGTACACTCGCCTGTGTCAATGAGGATAGATCTGTGCGAGTGTGCAGACGACCCGGTGAACGTATATACGAAGTACGTCCAGAAAGTAAGTTCCGTTTGGTAATAACATTAAATTTTGCACCGATACAGAAAAAGTATTTATTGCACAAAATTCTACAACCCTTAAACTACTTTTCCTCATAACTGCCGACATGTTGCAGGCATTTGTCAGAGCGTGGCACGAGTTTTTGTATACCTTCTTCATAGACGTGTGCCGCCTGTGTCTTCAACTCGTTGTACGTTCCGCTGCTGCGCAGTTCCGCATATGCGCGGTAGACGCTCTGTATCAAGGAGAAGAAACGTGCGCCATTTGGAGAGCGCTGTCAGCCACGTACGCGTTGTTGTGCATGTTTACTCGTACAATGTCGGTGTTGATTGAAAATCCCGCCGCTTGTGAAATCAGATCTGTGATTCGTTTTCTGAATGCCAGGAAAGTGAAACCAATTGAAATTTATCGGCAAATTTGCGAAGTGTATGGACAAAATGCGATGAGTGATTCAATGGTGAGAAGATCGGTCCGACAGTTCAATGAAGGACGTAGTGAAGTGCACGATGAAGAACGAAGTGGGCGTCCATCTTTGGTTACAGAAGAACTGGTTCACGCGATTGATAACAAGATCCGGGAAAACCGCAGGTTTACATTTAGTGCTCTCGCTATGGAATTTCCCCAAATCTCACGATCACTAATTCATGAAATTGTTACCGAAAAACTGAACTTTCATAAACTTTGCCGACGTTGGGTACCAAAGATACTTACGGAGCAACACAAAACAAAACGGATGGGTAGTGCACTTCAGTTTTTGACCCGTTACAATGAAGGCGGCGAAGAATTTCTGACACAGATAGTCACAGGAGATGAAACTTGGGTTTCTTACGACACCCCTGAAAGTAAGCGACAATCAATGGAATGGAGGCACACTTCATCCCCAGCAAAGGTTAAGCCGAAACAAATCTTGACACCTCGGAAAATGATGTGCACAGAGTTCTGGGATTGGAAAGGCATCTTACTCATTGATTTCTTACCGCGTGGTCAAACAATCAACGCAGATGTTTACTGCGAGACACTTAGGAAATTGCGCCGCGCAATACAGAATAAGCGCCGAGGGTTGCTGTCAAAAGGTGGTGTTTTTCTTCACGACAACGCACGACCACACACTGCCAATGTGACGAAAAACCTCCTATAGGGATTTGGCTGGGACGTGTTTGACCACCCTCCGTACAGCCCTGACTTCACTCCTAGCGACTTTCATCTGTTCACACATCTCAAGTGTTTCCTTGGCGGTCAACACTTCAACAATGACGACGAGCTGAAAGAAGATGTTTCCAACTGGTTGAAGACGTAGGCGGCAAACTTCTATGAAGAAGGTACCGGTATCCAAAAACGTGTGCCACGCTATGACAAATGCCTGCAAATGTTCGGCAGTTATGTGGAAAAGTAGTTTAAGAGGTGTAGAATGTTGTGCAATAAATATTTTTTCTGTATCTGTACACAATTTAATTGTATTACCAAACGGAACTTACTTTCTGGACGTGCCTCGTACAACCAATACATCCGAGACCGATACCAACAGGGAGGTGGTGCTGAAATGTATTGGGGTGGCATCATGTATGGTCACCGAACCCCGCTTGTGTACATCCCAGGGCGTATGGCAGGCAGGGATACTATCCTGGCACCTGTACTGAAAGGCTATGCTGACAATTTTGGTCCAAATTTCACTTCCGGTGACGATAACGCTCGCCCTCACAGCTTGCCTTTCGTCAGGAGAATGTTATTCATAGAATGGAATGGCCTGCCTTTGCTCCCGATCTCAATTGTGTAGAGCAGGCGTGGACACTGCTTAATAAATTAGTCCGTCAACACTGTGCTCCATGGCAATATGCAAATCCTTTTTTGATGTGTGTACATTTAGATTAATTCAGACCCCAAACCTATAAACATACGTTAATTATGTTAAGTTAATTATTATGACTTCTACAGGGTCATTAGACTATCTATGTGCGCCCCGATAAACACGGCAAGCTAAGCTGGCTGTGACTGGCAGAGATCGCGGGCGCGCGTAACCAGTTCAGCCGGTGGGTGGCACGCACATTCACACTCTTACCAAATATGTTCAATAAGGTGTACTTACAGTGCTCATAGGCGATTCTGAAAATGTCCTCCCGCTCTTGAAACACACACCTGACATCTTCTGATGAACGAATGTCTGTCAACTCTTACGGAGCCTGTTTCCTTGAATCATTTAGCGAGCCTCTTAATTGTACTTTCATTAGGAACAGGTTTTTCTGGAAATTTCATTCGAAATTTTCGTCTCGTTTCAGAACAAGATTTTCTGCTTTTCATATAGCCTACGAATTATGGATATACACACGTTCATGTGAATTGGTGTCTAGGCATGACCTACATACAATCACAGTAATTACAATACTCACTAAACGTGCAACACTCTTTGCAGTTACACGTCCATATGAATGACAAAACACGTATTAACAAACGATATAAATCAGTGGAGAGCGCCCACCACCGGCTGAACCGCGTACGCGATCTACGCCAGTCACAGCCTGCTTAGCTGCCGTGTTTATCGGGGCACACATAGATAATGTCCCTGTACAATTTTAAAAAAATGCGAATGAAGAAACTTAGCACTTAAAAGATTAATGACGCACCGCCCCTGTTCTGGGCTCTTCTACCATCCCGGGCCCTAGGGCTGCAACCCCGTTTGCCCCTCCCTCTCGTCAGGCGTGGTGATGGGTAAAGCCCAGCGCGGATGCAGATAACGTTTTCATTATCCGTGCATGGTTCTAACTGATGGGGGACAAGTGGTAAGGTTTCATCCATTTTAGAACGTATTTAAAGTGGCGCGGACTATACCTGTGGCGCACAAGAACTCGCCAGCTCGCGCAGGTAGGAAGACCACATTAACTTGGTAATTTCGTCAGGCCACTTTTTACGTTCTGGCTGTGACGAAGCTGCATTCCATCGGGCCTGGTAATATGTTTGACGTCACGGAGCTGCCTTATCACAACTCATTCACTGTTTCATTTGGATACACCGTTCAGATTCCATACCATTGAACTCACCAAGGACTTTCTTCATTTACCGCTAGCGCTGGCATTGAAAACGAAAAATACCACCTCTGGCGCAGTGGCTGGAATGGTTGTCACCCCTAAGGTCTAGGTTTGATTCCTGGCCCTGCCAAGAAATTTTATTCTGGTCTGAGGGTTGTAACACGGGGTACACTCAACCTCGTGATGCAGAACTCATAAGAGATGGGATCGATTCCCACCATCTTAGAAGTGGTATTACGTATTTTCCCATTCTACTCCAAGCGTATGCCGGGATAATATCTAACCACGGATTCCTTCTACCCAATCCGAGTTCCAGTCACAAATATACACACTATATAGTACAGCTATCACAGTGATACAAGTTATCAGACAACCAAGTACACGGGGCTACATGACCATGATGTTAGTTAGTTAGTTAGTTAGTTTTTTTTAGCGTATGGCTTTTAGTGCCGGGAGTGTCCGAGGACATGTTCGGCTCGCCAGTTTTGTAGCTGCTTCGAGACGGACACCCAATGGGTGAGCTACAAGTACCGTTGGGGAGGAAAGTTGGAAGGAAAGGGCGAGGAGTTGGAAGGTAGCGGCTGTGGCCTATAGTTAGGGACCAACCCCGGCATTTGCCTGGAAGGAAGATGGGAAACCACAGAAGACCATCTTCAAGGTTGCCGGCGGGGGGATTCGAACCTCCTCGCCTCCCGGATGTGAGCGACTGTCATTAGTCATGCCGTAACGACCACGGCTAACTCACCCGGTAGTTAGTTATTGTTGTTGTTTTAAGGGGCGTAACGGTGAGGTGCCTTGGCCACGATGTCGCAAAACGCAGAATGAATTATTATGGGAGTATTATAGTTTATAAAATTAGACTACTTTTGGCTGATGACCACAATGTGCATGGCCCAAAATGAAGCAACAACAACATCAACAGACAGAGGTTATCATTTTAAATCTTTTATTTCTAAACAAGGGAAAGAAGGCGTTGTTGCTTATCTGACACTTTAAATTGCCGTTATTCTAGGCACAATTAGATTGTTTTTCCCTCCCTACTACGATGATAATTTTGTTCAAGTACACTGAGTTTTTAAATTTACATAATTTATAAGAAACTTTCTTCTAATTTTTCACAGTTTATCCTCAAATGAATATACATTTTACTACACTTCTTTGGGCTTCTGAGGTACAGTATTAATGCTTTAAATTCAAATTTTGCAAATTTTCAAAATGCTCTTTGCTTCAAAAAGTGAGGTATTAAAATGATTATAACTTTCAGTTATGTATTTTAGTATAAAAACAAATGTAGTTAGCCTGTTAGTTTTTAGTTCATTTGGATACATTTCTGGATAAATGAATAGGCCTATAATCTGTAACTCTTTTTCCTTCTCCAATTACCTACGGTAACTAAATTATGTTGTCATTACAAAACTAATTTCACTGCACTAAAACGAGTGCGGTACTTGTTGTTATCGATGAAAATAGACTACTAAGTTACTACTACTACTACTACTACTACTACTACTACTAATAATAATAATAATAATAATCATCATCATCATGGAAGTCTTTGTGGCAGATGTTTTACGGCCGGATGCCCTTCCTGATGCCAACCTCATGAGAGGAATTAATGTGAGATGAATGAATGAATTATGGTGAATGAAACTGGGCAAGGATGTGGAAGGAAGCGGCCGTGGCCTGTCAGAAGGGACCGTCCCAGAATTTCCCTGGAGTTATAAACGGGGAAACCACGGTAAACCATTTCAAGGACGGCCGACGGTGGGGCTCGAACCCACGCGTCTACCAAGTCAGCAGAGAGCTTGGTCTCATGACCTAACGCCGTGCTTTAGCGAGCGTAGGCACCACTGTCGATGAAAGCCCTTAAATTAGAAATAAAGGAAATAACAAGTACTGTATATATGTAATGTATGTACAATCTGTATAATAACCCCTGGCACTACAGCCCATGAAACGCCTAGGCCTACCAAGTGATCGCTACTCAGCCATTTGGCCAGCAGATATTGGGTGATTCGTGGTCAGCGCATCGGGTCCCCTCAGCTGTTAATCTTGGTTTTCGTGACCGTGGCGCTGCCTCACTGTCAGCTACTCAATTGTCCTCACGAGGCTGAGTGCACCCCGTTCCAGCCCTCACATCAGTTTCTAAAATCCCTCACGGAGCCGGTAATCGCACCCGGGGCCTCCGGGTGAGAGGCAGGTGCGCTACCCCAACTCCACGGGGCTGGCGTACAATATGCATACATAGATTTAATTGATTTCACGGTGGCAAGCTCCCACAACGTAGATGTTTGTATTCACCCTGATGGAAGATTCTGCAATCAATCAAACAAACAAACAAACAAACAAACAAAATAGTTAGATAACATAGGCCTATCGAGATAAATGGTACCTGTATGTCTGTGGAAGATAGAAACATTGAAAGGGAAACAGCATTGGTAAATCACTTCAAATTGGCTATTGCATTAAACTGCCGGAAGTACCGTATATCTCTTGAGTTGAGGTGTAGGCGACCATGGAAAGTTGTAGTCAAGTAACGTACTGAACTGCAGCGTAGGTTGCGGAATGGGCGAGTTACAAGCAGCAATCTAGCGCCCATCAGCTGTAATGGAGGACCTTAGCAGCAATGAAGTAGGCCTACGTATCGTTCTCGTAGCAATTGATAAATATCAATCCATATAAAATCACCAATCAAGACGTACGGTATTAAAATTTCATTACGATCTGATTAATGCTTTTAATGTAATGATCTCACTGCTCCGTTAGACTTGGTAAAAAAACCGGCACTTTTTTTTTTTGTTCAATCAGCTATAAAATTTTAACGGGTTACAATACAAATGTTTGCTCTACATAGCTAAATGCGGAATAAAAAAAGAAAAAGTTTGGTGTAGCTTGTTTTTATGTAACACTAAGGGTAACATTTCTATTGACGTCTAAACTCGAGTATCTACTCTTTTTTTCCCCGACAGCAGTCGCTAAAGTCCTGCCCATACCACCACATTATTGTGACGAGTGCTCCTTTAAAATCGTTGTTGTTAATTCATTTGCGAGCCTTGGGACGTCCTGTTCATCAGCTCCGTGTAGTTAGGCGTGTGTTGAACGTGTCTAATAACCTGTGTTTCTGTGAAGACTGTAAGAGAGTGTCCCCGTGTATTAGAGACAGCAATGGGATAGTGCCCCGGGACTTGAAATACATTTCTATTCCGGCATTTGCCTGGAGAGAGTGTGAAAAAAACAGGAGACAAACTACCCTCAGGATAGCCGCTGTCAGCGCCAGGAATTGAACCTGTGATCTCCGGAGTTGCTACAGCTACTCGCGTGGCCGTGAAGCACGATTCAACGAACACGGCTACGCCGCGGGGTCCCTTTAAAAACAAAAAATCGCTCACAACAGATAAATGAAACGTAAGTTTGATGCTTTTAATTTGGTCAACACGATTGTGCACTGGAAATGGCTTCAAACACCATAAAGGAAAATAACATGTAAAAAAAATGCTGACTTTCATCATTCCATAATATACTACATCTCAGTGAGTAGAGAATACAAAAGGAGCTAGTTAAAATTTCCTCACTTGTGATACACTTTCCTACTACTGTTACTAGTATTTTAGATTCTTAAATTTGATCCTTAAGTAGGTTTCGAGAAGGAAACGCGACTTCAACCATCCATGCAGGTAGGTGAATAAGCATATATGCTTGTGGTTTTACTTGGCACTCAACCTCACGATCATAAATGCGGGACCTTCTATTTGCATGGGATCCGAACCACACTCATGTATGAACCGGGAATCAAAACTGTGGTGAGGGACTTCCTCATATCTGAGGACAAATTAGCATAGGTTCAGTGTGAAGCATTATGGTGAAAAGGAAACCTTTGTATAAGTTGTAATAATGTTAGGATAATTCGCCTGGGATATCTTGGTCTTCAGCCTCGTATAGTTTGATGTGTGCTTTATTTGTCTGATAACCTATGTCCCTGCGGTGACTGTAGCAGTGTGAATAACTGTAACTAGTGTGTGTTCAAGTATTCAGTCTTTTGACTGGTTTGATGCAGCTCTCTATGCCTTCCTGTCCTAAGCTAATCGTTTCGCCTCCACACAGCTACCACACCCTACATCCGAGGCATCTGTTTAACATATTCTAACCTTGGTCTACCCCTACAGTTCTTATCCTCGACCCTTCCTTCCATAAATAACTTTGCTATTCCTGGGTGTCTTAGTATGTGTCCTACCAACCTATCTCTTCTCTTCAGTAGCAAGTCACCAGAAACATCTCTCCTCTCCCACTCGTCCTAATACCACTTCATTTGTTACTCTATCTACCCATCTGATCTTCATCATTCTCCTGTAACACCACGTTTCAAACGTTTCAATTCTCCTTTTTTCTGCTGCGCCAATATTCCAAGTTTCACCTCTATAGAATGCCACCCATTCTACAGACAAAGGCTTTAAAAAATTACTTTCTTATACCTAAATCTATATTTGATGGAAACAAATTTGAGCTTGGTAGAAATGCTTTCCTTGCCTGAGCCAACCTATTTTTGCTTCGTCCATCACTGATTATTTAGCTCCCTTAGTAGTAGAAATTATTAGAGCCGGGATTAGGGCAGGTACCCCAGACTTCATATAAGATAATGTTTGATTTTCATTCATTTAGGGGCTTTACGACATAGTGGTCATTTAGCCCCTGTACTAGGATGTGTGCATATGCGTTCGTATGTATGATTTGTCTGATAACCTCTGTTATTGTTGCGACTGCATTTGTAGTTGATGTTAGGACTGGGATTAAAGTGGCTGCGGCCTTATGGTAGGAACCATCCTGGCATTTGCCTGGATTAGAATTGGTAAACCACGGAAAACCACTTCTAGGATGGCCCAGGTGGGAATAGAACCCACCTCTTCTTAGTTTTGCCACAAGAGGTTAGTGTAGCCCGTTCCAGCCCTCAGCTCAGAATTAAATTTCTTGGCAGAGCTGGGAATCGAACCCGGACCTCCGACGCGAGGGCCAAGAATGCTAGCCGCTACACCACGAGGTGGTCGAAATAAGGTATTGTCCTTGTATTTACCTGCAGGTAGTGTGATAATAGCCGGCGAAGAGTCGCTGTCATCACCGGGATTCCAATCTCTGATCACTGCACTTGCTGCACCTCCCCACTGCCAGCGTTGAAAGCATATTATGATAACGGCGTCAACAGATTTGGAAACTTGGCGCGTGTTACCATGGCAACAGGTCAGTCTCGAATAGGAATAGTCGACTGCTCAGCGACAGTGGCACTTTCTCGCAGAACTGTTCTCTGGTTGTACCCATACCCCATAATCATATCCAAAAGAGACTGATAGCCTGCATTGCAGGAGATAGTTTACGGGAGTTAAAAATAATTGGCTTGTTGGCACATAAATGGAAATCGAGAGGTTGGCACCTTTCTATTATGTAAAGAGTTAAGATATAAACATTTACGAAATAAATGTTGTCTCTTTTTCACCACCAGGCAAATGCTGGGACGGTTCCAATCAATAGGTCCGCCACCAATTTCCTTCCTAAACCCCTTCCCTGGCCTGTCGAAAAAGTAAAATAAATGTTCATGGGATGCATTAATAAAGTTTTTGGTTTTGGTAATGTTTGTGTGAATATTTCCATTTAAAATTTGCCCTTTTTACCCAAAATTTTGCATGTAAAATTCCTAGCCCTAGCCTACCTCTAACGGAGTAACCGCGCGTGTAAAGTGGCGTACCACGACTGCGATGGAGTGCAGCATCAAGTCCGGAGATGAGTGAATCGAATTGGCGCTGACGGTGGCCATCCTGAGTTTATTTTCAGATATCAAACACTTCCTTCCTTCCTGCCTTCCTTTCAACCTTTATTCCTTCCTCCCATCCTACCTTTCTTTCTATATTTCTCTCTTTCTCTCTTTCTTCCTTCTTCCTTCCTTTCTTTCTTTCTTTCTTTCTTTCTTTCTTTCTTTCTTTCTTTCGTTCAATCTTTCTTTCTTTCTTTCTTTCTTTCTATCGTTCTTCCTTCCTCCATATATTTCTTTCTTTCTTTCTTTCTTTCTTTCTTTCTTTCTTTCTTCCCTCCATTCTATCTTTCTTTCGTTCTTTGTTTCTTTCTTTCTTTCTTTCTTTCTTTCTTTCTTTTTATCGTTCTTCCTTCCTTCCTCCCTACCTTTCTTTCTTTCTTTCTTCCTTTATTTATTTATTTATTTATTTATTTATTTATTCCGTCCTTCCTTCCTTCCTTCCTTCCTTATTTCAAGTTGCGGGACACTTACCCAATGGCTGACCCAAATAATTACAGTTACACACGCTACTACGATCTCCACAGAAACACAGATTAAGTATCAGTCAAATCCAGCAACCACCAAGTACACAGGACTGATGACCTAGAAGCCTCAAACCCCTGAAATTAACAACTACAAGTCGACCAGTGCATATTGTTACAGAGTACACAAGGTCGTGATTGTAGGACGTGCCGTTGTTCGTTATTGGTTGACAAGAAATATTGCTATCTAAATCCGATACTGTCGGCGGACGGAAGCAAAAGTTTGAAACTGGAAAGTTTCTGGACACTTCGTAAGATTACTACGGATTCATGATACCAACACGTCTGCTCTTCTCCAGCTTTAGCTCGTGGTTGCCATCATAGTTGCATTTCATGTTCCGAACTGGTGACACAGATGTTGAGTGAAGTCCAATCTGTGCAGCTTTAGAAACTTAGCTCACTTTTAACAACTAACAACTCCTTTTTTCTGTAATCAGCGTGGGATTTCAGTCAGCTTTCCAACCACAGCTGCTGCGCACTCCCATCTCAGGCGAAGAATTACCCTTTTAACCGACAAGTTAATCAAAAGAGACGAAAATCGAAGCCATCTCCTGGTGTAGCGGCTAGCATCCTTGGCTGTCGCCCCGGAAGTCCGGCTTCGATCCCCGACTCTACCAAGAAATTTAATTCTGGTCTGAGGGCTGGAACGGGATACATTCACCCTCATGAGGGTAAACTGAGAAGAGGTGGGATCGTTTGCCATCTCTGCCACGGCCACCTCGTTCCCATTCCTCGCCTACTGCAGACACCACAAGTGCACAGATTATCAGACTAAATCTACATACACCCAAGTCTGTCTGTTAGGCACGGGGCTAAATGACCACGATGTCCCAGCGCCTCAAATGAAAGAACATGATGATGATGATAATTGTTGTTTCAAGGGGCCTAACATCAAGGTTATTGGCCCCAGATGAAAGAACAACAAATTGAAGAAGTAAAGACTGTATGTTTTTCATATTAGGTCTATATATTTCCTTGACGTAATTTAAATAATTGTGGGGAAAACTGGTTGTCTAATCAAAGGTAGCCTGATCATCCCTGTGGTGTTTTCATGTATCCTAGGCAGGGTAGGCTCGACCTCTGAAACTCAGGCCAGCTATCATGTTTGATTCGCTTCTTATGCCCTAATTTTTGGGCATTCAATTTCAGAACACACTGCACTGACCATAAATATCACACCATGCATAATTCACCTTCAGTGGCTTAAATTAAATGAACGAACGTTACTGGCTATATCAATTTTAACTCTCAATATACTTAAACACTAGACCTCACAATATCTCCATAATTTTTCCCGTATAGAGGACGTTCATGGTCAATGTAATACAATGAGAGCCTTCTCTACAGAACGGAACTTCGCAGGCGCCATATGACGGCTGGTACACCGTGGATAGCCGCCTATATTGAACAAAACATCGAATCTTCCTAGTGGAAACTTATCTTCTCAAGAAGAAGTATCCCAGTAAATTTGTTCGTACGCCTCAGCACCGTGCGATTGTTACTTGTGGAGGAATCTCAAACAAAATGTATACAGAAACAATGCGCGTACTCTGGAGGCTTTCGAGAACGAAATAACTGCACTAATACGAAATATCAGTCAGGATGAATTACAGCGAGTTTATCAAAACTTCCTACGTTGGTGCAATGTGTGTTTAGAAAAAGGACAGCATTTCCAGCAACTAATGTGAAATTCGCTCCTGCTAGCGCCAGTGGATTCGGGGCACAGTCAGTGCCTGTGAATGCTGTGAAAGGTTCTACTCATAGGGTTAGGACTACTGTTCTGACAGTGAGGAAAGCAATGGCAAAGTACCTCACTCCTCTTCTTGCCTAGAACGCCTCAAAATAGCGCTGCCTTGGGTTTTTGTGGGTATCTACTCACATAACGTAACGGCGGTACTTTTTGAGGATCCAACCAGCCTTCGGGCTGACTACCTAACAGACAGACAGCGCCAGTGGCTTGCTTGACAGGTGGCTACACACAGTGGCCCAGTGGCTTCGGTGGCGTAGTTGGTAGCATGCTGAGCTTCTATGCCCAAGATGGCGGGTTCAAACCCAGCGGGAGTCGTTGGAGTTTGTAAGAGAGTTAAAAATCCCTCAGTATGCATTCCTTCGGAGGGGAATTAAAGCCGCCGGGCCCATGTCATAGATTTATGTATGGCATGTAAATACCTTCCACTAACTACAATTGTGTGAAGTTAAATTTGTAGGTTAGATTTGGTTAACTCTGTATTAGTTCCAACGTTCATCGCCAGGTGCCGGTTGAGGTGACATCTAGTAGCTAATATTGTCATTTAGACTTTCACGGCCCGTGTTATTATTCATAATGTTGAATTTTGGGCTTATGCCGTGTTTTATTATATTGCAATTCGACGCGTTTCGAAAGAAACCATGTCTTTCATCGTCAGGAATAATCTGGAATACGACAATGTTGCTAAGAGAAAGCAACGAAGAACATATAGAAGGTGCCCAAAGATGGACGCCATTATAGCCCCATGTTAGGGACAACGGAAAGCAGCAGTGAATTACTTTCTCAGGGTTCTGATAATAGGTAGCCAGGATTCACTGAGATTGTAGCCGGTGTCGCGGTTGAAATTATCTGGGTGTTTACGTATTTCAACCGCCTCCCTGATGATTCTGGGACGATATTGCTTTATACGGGCAAGAACATCCACCCCTTGGAACATGACATCATGGCCAGGTGTTAAAGCATGATCGGCAACAGCTGATTTATCAGGTTGAATGAGCCTGATACATCTATTATGTTCCTTAATGCGAGTGCATATTGTTCTCGAAGTCTGCCCGATGTAAACCTTGCCACAAGTACAGGGAACTCTGTAGATACCCGGTTGTTGCAATTTAGGCAAACTGTCCTTAGTTGGTCGCAGGAGTTGCCTAATCTTAACAGAAGTTCCAAATACAGTCCGTATGTTGTATCGACGTAGGATTTTAGCAATACGATCCGTTGTGTTATGTATGTACGGAAGGTAAGCAGTTCCTCTTACATCTCTTTTCTCAACTGACGTCCTATTATTATTTGTTGGTTTCAGAACCGTAGAAATCAAAGCCTTGCTATAACCGTTGCTCTCAAAGGTGGTTCGCAGGGTGTTAATTTCTTCTTGTAAAGAAGACACTTCACAAATCCTCCTAGCCCTGGTAGTTAGAGTTGTAAGGATACCATGTTTCTGGGCAGGGTGATGGTGAGAACTTGCGTGGAGATATCTATTGGTGTGTGTAGGCTTACGAAAAACGCTGTGTCCTAAAGATCCATCCTCTTTCTTGGTGACGAGAACATCTAAAAAAGGTATTTTGCCGTCAGATTCCTTTTCCATGGTGAAACAAATAGAAGGGTGCTGGAGATTAAGGTGATCCAGGAAATGGCTAAGATTTTCCTCACCTTCCGTCCAAACAACGAACGTGTCATCCACATAACGCCACCAGATCTTCGGTTTGAAAGGAGCCGACGACAAAGCTTTCTCTTCAAAGTTCTCCATGAAGAAATTAGCCACAACAGGAGAGAGAGGACTACCCATGGCCACACCATCAGTCTGCTCATAAAAATTCCCATTCCACAGAAAGTAGGAGGAGGTCATGCAGTGATAAAAAAGTCTTGTGATGTCTTCAGGAAAAAGGCCATTAATGAGAGACATAACACCATCAATAGGTACTCTCGTAAACAGAGACACCACGTCGAGACTCACTAGAATATCACCCGGCTGAAGTGTTATAGCTTTTAACTTTTCCACGAAGTGTGTGGAATCCTTAATGTACGAAGGCGTGTTACCCAGAAGCGGCTGAAGTAGTCTACCTAAGTATTTGGAAAGGGCATATGTAGGAGAACCAATCGTACTAACAATGGGTCTAAGAGGAACATCGTCCTTATGTATTTTAGGAAGACCATAGAGTCTCGGAGGAATAGCATCCCCTGGAAGGAGAGTCTTCGCTGCATCCGCTGGAATAGATGATTGCTTGATCAATTTGACGGTGACATTTGAGTAGCGAGTAGTAGGATCACGACTATTAATCCTATATACAGGATCTGATAACAAAGACGAGATCTTGGAATCATAATCAACCTTATCCAATACCACTGTCGCATTACCCTTGTCAGCGGGGAGAACGATAATATCAGAATTGTCCCTTAGATCTTTAAGTGCCCGGCTTTCACCTTGTTTTAAGTTGGTGTTAGGTGGCTTAGCTGTCTTGAGAACTCGGGAACATTCTTGCCTGGCTTCCTCGGCCTCTTCAGGTGTGAGGTGATGTACTGAGGATTCTACGGATGTAATAAGTTCTTCAATAGGAATTCTTCTAGGCGCTACAGCAAAATTGAGACCTTTAGCGAGAACTGCCTGTTGGCAGAACAGGCAGTTCTCGCTAAAGGTCTCAATTTTGCTGTAGCGCCTAGAAGAATTCCTATTGAAGAACTTATTACATCCGTAGAATCCTCAGTACATCACCTCACACCTGAAGAGGCCGAGGAAGCCAGGCAAGAATGTTCCCGAGTTCTCAAGACAGCTAAGCCACCTAACACCAACTTAAAACAAGGTGAAAGCCGGGCACTTAAAGATCTAAGGGACAATTCTGATATTATCGTTCTCCCCGCTGACAAGGGTAATGCGACAGTGGTATTGGATAAGGTTGATTATGATTCCAAGATCTCGTCTTTGTTATCAGATCCTGTATATAGGATTAATAGTCGTGATCCTACTACTCGCTACTCAAATGTCACCGTCAAATTGATCAAGCAATCATCTATTCCAGCGGATGCAGCGAAGACTCTCCTTCCAGGGGATGCTATTCCTCCGAGACTCTATGGTCTTCCTAAAATACATAAGGACGATGTTCCTCTTAGACCCATTGTTAGTACGATTGGTTCTCCTACATATGCCCTTTCCAAATACTTAGGTAGACTACTTCAGCCGCTTCTGGGTAACACGCCTTCGTACATTAAGGATTCCACACACTTCGTGGAAAAGTTAAAAGCTATAACACTTCAGCCGGGTGATATTCTAGTGAGTCTCGACGTGGTGTCTCTGTTTACGAGAGTACCTATTGATGGTGTTATGTCTCTCATTAATGGCCTTTTTCCTGAAGACATCACAAGACTTTTTTATCACTGCATGACCTCCTCCTACTTTCTGTGGAATGGGAATTTTTATGAGCAGACTGATGGTGTGGCCATGGGTAGTCCTCTCTCTCCTGTTGTGGCTAATTTCTTCATGGAGAACTTTGAAGAGAAAGCTTTGTCGTCGGCTCCTTTCAAACCGAAGATCTGGTGGCGTTATGTGGATGACACGTTCGTTGTTTGGACGGAAGGTGAGGAAAATCTTAGCCATTTCCTGGATCACCTTAATCTCCAGCACCCTTCTATTTGTTTCACCATGGAAAAGGAATCTGACGGCAAAATACCTTTTTTAGATGTTCTCGTCACCAAGAAAGAGGATGGATCTTTAGGACACAGCGTTTTTCGTAAGCCTACACACACCAATAGATATCTCCACGCAAGTTCTCACCATCACCCTGCCCAGAAACATGGTATCCTTACAACTCTAACTACCAGGGCTAGGAGGATTTGTGAAGTGTCTTCTTTACAAGAAGAAATTAACACCCTGCGAACCACCTTTGAGAGCAACGGTTATAGCAAGGCTTTGATTTCTACGGTTCTGAAACCAACAAATAATAATAGGACGTCAGTTGAGAAAAGAGATGTAAGAGGAACTGCTTACCTTCCGTACATACATAACACAACGGATCGTATTGCTAAAATCCTACGTCGATACAACATACGGACTGTATTTGGAACTTCTGTTAAGATTAGGCAACTCCTGCGACCAACTAAGGACAGTTTGCCTAAATTGCAACAACCGGGTATCTACAGAGTTCCCTGTACTTGTGGCAAGGTTTACATCGGGCAGACTTCGAGAACAATATGCACTCGCATTAAGGAACATAATAGATGTATCAGGCTCATTCAACCTGATAAATCAGCTGTTGCCGATCATGCTTTAACACCTGGCCATGATGTCATGTTCCAAGGGGTGGATGTTCTTGCCCGTATAAAGCAATATCGTCCCAGAATCATCAGGGAGGCGGTTGAAATACGTAAACACCCAGATAATTTCAACCGCGACACCGGCTACAATCTCAGTGAATCCTGGCTACCTATTATCAGAACCCTGAGAAAGTAATTCACTGCTGCTTTCCGTTGTCCCTAACATGGGGCTATAATGGCGTCCATCTTTGGGCACCTTCTATATGTTCTTCGTTGCTTTCTCTTAGCAACATTGTCGTATTCCAGATTATTCCTGACGATGAAAGACATGGTTTCTTTCGAAACGCGTCGAATTGCAATATAATAAAACACGGCATAAGCCCAAAATTCAACATTATGAATATCTAGTAGCTAAGTTTACAGCTAGGTGTCGTTGACGGCAACATTTGGTAGCAAAAGTAGGAACCACTTGAAATTGACCGTCTGCAGTCCTTGCCTGAATTACAGCTAACACACACTAATACAGCCATTACAATTATCACCGGTCATCAGACAGATTCTACACACACCCAAAGTACACGGGGCTACATGACCACGTTGTCGCAGCCCCTAAACGGAGGAACCAACCAACCAACCAACACAGTAGCCCTCCCTTCACGCGGCGCATCCGAGGCTCCATTCTATAGAGACTTTTTTAGTCCTATGTATGTAATCCTTAAATAAACAATCAATCTCTCTCCCTCTGACGGGCGCATGAATGCGTAACAACGGTAGGCATGCAAATCCTCGTAAGCCAAATGATATGACCTTTCATTCTCTTCTTTGTAGCTGGTCACGATACCTAGACGTACGACGATGTACTTTTCCGCCGAACATTGTATTTAGAATTGAATTTTCTATTGACAAGTACAGAGGAAATTGGATTGAGCTCTGCTACTCGACAAGGGTGTGTATACACTTGTGACTAGGAATTGTATACCAGGTGGCGTGGACCAGGATGAAAATAACGCACTAGCAAATTTTGTTTAAGAAAAAAAAAATGTTTCTGTAGCATTATTGGGGAGATTGGGATATCATGGACATAAACCCCGTTTACATTTGTCCGATTGTCATGACTTATTACCCTGTCACGAATTGATTGCCGGCGGTCGAGATGGGAACTATTCCTTGTTTACTTGTGTCACACGTCAGCCTGCTTCGTTGACAGGTACAGTTGCATGAGTAGGATATGACTCAGCTCCAGTAGCCTTAGTCATCGTTTAACTGTACGAGGTATTACCCTTTCACGAATTGATTGCCGGCGGTCGAGATGGGAACTATTCCTTGTTTACTTGTGTCACACGTCAGCTTGCTTCGTTGACAGGTACAGTTGCGTGAGTAGGATATGACTCATCTCCAATAGTTTCGGTTATCGTTTGACTGTCCGTGGTGACATGAGCTCCTGTGACGCGCAATGCTGCTTGTCTTATGTGCAGAACGAACTCTTGTCATCACTGTGTTCCCCGCTTCGTCCCGCGGGGCAGCTGCTACAATCAACAACAAACATTGGCGCAACCAGGCTCAGCGGCAATCAAATGTTAAACGGGTAATAACATGAGCTCCTGTGACGCTTATCTCAAGCAATGCTGCTTGACTTATACGCAGACTGCACTCTGCCATCGCTGTGTCCTCCACTTCGCCCCACGGGGCTCATGCTACAATAAACAACAAATACTGGCGCAGCCACGCTCAGCGGCAAACAAATGTTGAATGGTCAATACATCAGTGTGTGTAATTGCATTAGTAGGGCCGAAGATTGGGGTAGGTGACTTGGGATTTGAAATTAGGTATCACCGGGCGTTTGCCTTGAGTAAGTGTGGAAAATCCTGGTGTAAAACACACTTAAGATGGTCACTCGAGATTCAAACCTTCCACATCCCGACTTCCAGATGCCCCTCGTGGTGTTACTGCGCATCGTAGCCCCCCGAGTGTTGACAGGATATTTCCGGAGATTGGTGGTTCATTATCGCCTCATATTATCCTATCATTCCTCGCTATCCATCACTTCTCATAATATGTTGAGTCGGTCATTTGATATTACAGCTGTAAATCTTCCTGTGGTATGGCGTGTGGACCTCCTTCCTGTTCTACTGTATCATTAGATTAGCCGCGCACGCGCTCATGTGTGTGTGTGTGTGTGTGTGTGTGTGTGAGAGAGAGAGAGAGAGAGAAAGAAAGAGGTACTGCTCGAGTTCAAGCTCTATGAAGTTGCGGGGTGAGGAGAAAGAGCAGGGAGTATATGGTATTCCTTTCTATTCCAATACTGCTAACATTCGGCCGTTGCTCAAACCACTGTGGTGTTAGGAATGACTGAGTGAGTCACCGACCAATGTATTTGGTTCTGTACTATGTACGGACCGAGAAACCTCATCACTCGTCAACACCACTACTCATAGTCCGCGATGCACATTCCTCTCAGGTTCACGCAGCTTGGACTCGACAATCGTTACCAATAACGTAACCATGTTAAAACGCGCAATCCGAGGTTGAGCAACATTGGATGTGTTAAGGAAGGAGTGGAAGGAACTGGCAATGTGGACACCCTCCCTATAAAACGGAGCATCACAAAGGCCGTGCGGCGGCCGGGGCACTGTGTATTGCAACATGTCGATCAACGCATTGGGACTAGCAGCAGCATAAAGCTCAACTAGTTTAACACATTTACACTTATTAACGTATTTAATAATCACCATTAATTACATGAATTTCTGAGTAGTTGCTGGAAATGCTGTCCTTCAATTTTTAAACACACGTTGCAGCGACCGATGTAGGAAGTTTTGGTACACTCACTGTAATTCATCCTCACTGATATTTTGTATCAGTGCAGTTATTTCGTTCTCGAGAGCCACCCGAGTACGCGGATTGTTCCGGTATACGTCTTGTTTGAGGTTCCCACACAAGTAAAAATCGCATGGCACTAAAACTTACGAACAAATTTACTGCAAACTTCTTCTTGAGAAGATAAGTTTCAACTAGGAAAATCCAATGTTCTGTTTTATACCTAACCATGTTCATGGGATACGAGGTAGGATACAGTACTTCACAGCAAGTCTTAATTATGGCAACTAAGGCATCTTGCGTATGTAACAAATGCTATGATAGCATCCATGGCTTCCCGACCCGCTGTTGTAATCGATACTTGCTATACATCTGGCAGTGAGTCCTTGCGACCTTTCTGCGGCACGGCCTCCGTCAGGCTCCGTTCTATAGCCAGGGTGGAACCTCCTTGTGCTCTGCGACAAATCGCTAATTCGCGATTCTTACAGTGCAAAATTCCCCTAGACATAAGATAGCGGCATCCCTGACATCATGGACGACACTAAAGGTTTAAACGATGCATAGACTACATGTTAAATTATACAGGGTGAACGTAAAATGCCGCACTTGGAGGTCGGCATGCGATTCCTCATCCAATTGCAAGACAAAAGTTTCTATAGCAAAATCGGATCGGGTGCTGTTTAAAACCACAAGTATAAAAGCGAGAAGCTGGCAACACTGTCACATACTGAAGCGCATCGGAATATACAGAGAAATGTGTATCATCCCGCAATACCGTACTATTCGTCGCAGCTCACTGAGCAGACTGTTGGGTTATCGAGCTACGGTTCGAATCTACGTCAGTTTTTTTTTCGTCAGTTCCCGTCGTTTAACTGCGTTTGTAAGCATGACATCACAACATTTTGTCACATGACAGTGTGAGTCACCTCCGTTGAGTAGTGGTCAGCGTGATTAGCTCCCACCCCGGAGGTCCGCGGTTCGATTCCTGGCTCTGCCACGAAATTTGAAAAGTGGTCTGAAGACTGATACGGGGTCTACTCAGCCTCGGGTGGTCCAAATGAATAGAGGGGGCTTGATTCCCACCTCAGCCATCCTCGAAGTGGTTTTCCGTGGTTTCTCACTTCGTCTTCGGGCAAATGCCGGGATGGTAGCCTACCTACCGTAAGGCCACGGTCGCCTCCTTCCCCTTTCCTTGCCCAACCCTCCCACTGTTCCCATCCCTTCATCAGGGCCCCGTTCGCTTTGCAGGCGAGGCTGCCTGGGCAAAGTGCTAGTCACACTCCCCAGTTGTATCCCCGACTCAGAGTCCTAAGCTCCAGGACACTGCCCTCAGTGGCGGTAATGGTGGGATCCTCGCTTAGTCCGTAAAACGATAACGGAAAAAAGAACGCACAGTGTGATCATTAAACGGCATGCATGAGTCGACTAACCATGCATTGCACAACCATAACTGGTCCTGTCAAGTTCATGTATGGTGACTTCATGATGGAGTTCACAAATGGTGAATACGTCGATATGCTTTTAGTGTTGGGCTCTGCTCGTGAGTATGCGGCACGGTACCCTCAAAGGCGCCATCCCCGTAAGAATGTTTTTCGTCGCCTTGAGTAACGCCTGTGGGAAACCGGTAATCTTCGCCCACAAGTAGTGGACAGAGGTCGTCCAAGGACTAGACGTAGCCTACTCCACAAACGGAGGACGCAATTCTTGAAACCGTTCACCAATCACCTCGGCGAAGTACCCGCGATATTGCAAGGCAGTTCCAGATATCTCCAACACTGGTTGTTGACGTGTTGCACAACGGAGAACTGAATCCATATCTTTACACGTTAACTCAACACCAGCGGCCAAAAGACCACATTCAACGAGTACAGTTCTGTGAATTGCATTTGCAATAAGTTATAGATAACGAATATTTTATCAAGAATGTGCTATGGAGTGACGAATGTAGCTTCACTCGGGAAGGTATTTTCAACCATCACAACAGTCATTATTGGTCTGACCACAACCCACATGTCACCCGTGAATGTGGCTTTCAGGCACGCTTTGGCATAAGCCTGTGGGTTGGAATCGTGCTTTTAGGCCCTTACCTATTGCCAGACAAGTTTATTACACCCCTCTATCGTACGTTCCACTTGGTGTTCAGCGACAGCTATGGTTTCAGCATGATGTGGCACCGCCACACTTTGTAATGACTGTGCTTAACTGTTTAAATGAAGCGTGTTCAGGAAAATGGATTGGTCGTGGAGGTCCAATGTTCTGGCCGCCACGTTCCACGGACCTTAATCCACTAGATTTTTACTTGTGGGGACACTTAAGGGAACAAGTTTATAGTACTTCACACATGGATGTACAAGACCTAATAGCTCGCGTGCAAGCTGCATCGGTAATGGTGGATTCAGGTGTGTTGCATAGGGCCCGGCAAAGTATGCTCCAACGAGTGGCGAAATGTTTGCAAATGCAAGGAGGTCGCTTTGAAGATCTGCTGTGAAGTGAAGGCGTTGCTCGTCAGTGTACGTACCGGCTCTGTGAAGATAAGACTGGACGTCAAACGTACACTATGGAATTAATGGGCAATCTAGTGAAGGCTACCTACAGTATTGTGCTTCTTTGTACCGCATTGGATAGAGACGATCTTACTGTATCCACTGTTATGTTCTATTGGCTTTATTTGTGCCATGGGCGAAACAAGGGGTCGTTTACCTCTGTAAGAAGTTCATGTTACGTTTGAATGATTAAATACAGTTAACTGTAACGGTAAGACATAGTGTATTGCATAGTGGAGGTGTACATTGGATGCAATTTGATACATTACCTATAAAAAAAACATGGCGTGAACGCGACTCGGACTTCAGCGCGTCCGCACAACCGGCATTTATGGCATTACCTCGTCTCACTGAGCTAATGAGACAGCTCTGGCAGAGTGCCGAGTTCTTGCGACCAGTTTTTGGCCACGCTGCATGCAGTTACAGCGTTGCCAGAGCCTCGTTTCTTAACACGCATTTCTGTTAAACCTATTGGCAAGACTAGGTTTTGCAAGATAAACTTTTGTCGTGAATGTCGACGAGGAACTGCATGCCGACCTCCAAGTGCGGCATCTTACGTTCACCCTGTATTTTCACTTGAAGGAGGAAGAAACAATGTGTGGTGCGAGTTATTTCCTCAGTGTATTGAAACAGCAGTGGCTTCAACCTTTTCTCACTGATAATCCACACAGAGGATTGTCAACCTAGTGCCTTAGTGACTATCAATCGTATGTGGTTGTTAACTCATTTAGGGGCTTGGGACATCTTGGTCATAGGACCCGTGTAGTTGCGTGTGTGTGTTGAACTTGTCCGATATCCTGTATTCCTGTGGTGACTGTACTAGTAGTACAGCAATCACAATAACACAGGTAATCACACAAATTCCTCACAGTCAAGTACACGGGGCTATATTAGCACCATGTCGCAAAGCCCCTAAAATAAGCAACAACAACATACCTTTACTACCAATTTATGAATAAACAGCTACAAATGGCTGGAGACAGAAAGACGAAAAACTCAGAGCAAGAGAGCTCTTGTTTAAGACGTGATTTGAGCAGGGACGTTGGAAAGGTCAAGTTGTCAGTAGCAGCGTTTGTAGCTCGGGAGATGGGAGACGTCACCGTGTCAAGACGTAAAACAGATACCTTCTTCTACTCGTCTTTTTCTCCCTTATCGTGAGGAAGGAGCAACACGTCAAGGACTCCGCCAACGCAACCCCCGCGGGGGTCTTCATTATTCCTTTCCAACAGACTTCTTTAAAATGTCAGAAATCTTTCCTTCATTCTCAAGTGACAGCTCTGAACAGCAAAGATAAACGTCGCCATGCGTGATCTTTCTTTTGGATTGTTTGAAAATCCCACCGTTTATCAGTATAACTGTGAGTGAAGAACTTAGCCAAATATTTTAGTCAAATATGTCTGTATCTGAGAACTACAGAGTGACACAAGAATTCACTCCACAAAAGGGATAGATATCTATTAACGTTTAGTGTATTGCAGATGTTCTCAACCATTTTAGACTGTGAGCTCTATCCTCATGCCATACCACGTACCTCCGCACCATTCATTCGAATATAATAATTTAATTTTAATTTATTAATTTAGTGTATTTGTAAATTGGGAATAGGATTGGGAGGGAGGTGGCCTTGGCCTTAAGTTACAAGGAGTAGAAGTGAGATATCACTTCCACTCTATATCGTCCATTTTACTGTACAATCTACGATGAGTAAATATTGTTACGGCTGTGAGTTTGTTTCGTCGCCTCGCCGCATGAGTCACCGTCGCCCCCGGGCTATGCTCTGCCTCTGTGTATTACCTGCGCCTTTCGCAACAGGGCTACTAGGATAAAGGGATGGTCCAGAATATTCGTGACCCAGCCAGTGATGGAAATCTCGAGAAGCCGTGAATCCTGGACGGGTCTAGAAGCATTCATTGAGTCACCAGCCTTCTATATAAGAGCGACCTGGCAAGCGAGGGGGACAGTGTTTTCGAGCAAGTGCGTGCTTTTACCTGAGCGACAGTTGTTCGTGACGTGACTTGCGAAACCCTAGTGAAGCTGATTCTCTTGACAGCGAAGGAGTGTGAAGCCTACGGAGGAACTGTGTCTTGAGCGAGTGTGTTTTTCAGTGCAACAGAGGTTAGTGTGGTGAATTGCGAAAACACCGGGGGCTGTTTCCCTAGCCAGCGGACAGCGAAGCAGAGTGTAGTGTTGAGTGACCGACTATCGTAAATAATTGTAGCGTGTGTATTCAAGGAAGTGTTGCAGGTAGTTCTACCGAGGCCACCGGTCCCATTAGGAGGGATTAACTTCTGTGGCTTATTGACAAGTGAAAGGCAAGTGTTCCCTACAAGAGGAAACTAGAGTGAGATACTAATTGCTTGTATTTGCTATTTGTGTGGTTTATCTTTCTGGCCCGCAATAACGCTAATACGTTTCTTTAAAGGAACAATTCGTGTTGTGCTTCTACCCACCATAATCCAGTTAACGGAAGTGCCACTAGGGGGTGGCACGTAACAATATGTAACTAAAAAGTAGACTTGTGAGATCAATCCTGGCAAATGTACTGCTCGGGTCTAATCTGCGTGAACCTGAGAGGAATGTTCATCGCGGACTATGAGTAGTGGAGGTGACGAGTGATGAGGTTTCTCGGTCCTTGAGTAGTGACAGGCAAATACATTAGTCGGTGACACTCACTCATTCCCAACGCCACACTGCTTTCAAAAAAGACCCTATGTTAGCAGTATTGAAATAGATGAGAATGTCAGGTATAACACAGCGGGCTGTCGACAGGCTTCTCAATTCTCGCCTGCTCCTTCCCTGCCTCTGCCCTTCATCCCGCAAGTTCATAGAGCTTAGACCCGAGCAGTATCTGTCCATTCGTCTGTCTGTCCTTCTGTCTGTCAGTGTGAGTGTTCCTATCAACTATTATACGGCTGCAGCTCTAGAAGCTAAATTTGGGATGAGTTATGTTATGACCTATACAAAAGCATCTCACGATAATCAGAAGTAAAATATCATAAGTACTTATCAAATTTAATCCATCTTAGTCAATACATAATGGAAATGGAATATACAGTATTATACCATTTTCGGCCAAATTGTGGCCCTCGTCAGTAATCGTCTTGTAAATAAATTTAAACTAATTGAATTACGAGCAAAGTTGATCAATATTTACCTTGGATCTTTCCCTTTCCTTGATAACAATTTTCCATAAAAAGTATTAAAAAACAGATCTGTAACGTTGTGCTTTAAATTGATGATACTATAAACTAATTTCCTGAAAAATACGTATGACTGAATTATCTGGTGATGGTTAAAATTATTTTATAAGTTAAATAGATTTAAAAAAATTAAGAATATCTTGAGATGGCTTTTCTTAAGATGAAATTAGGCTCTTTGCTGAGGGGAGGGTGGTTTGGAAATGTATTGTATTTATTCCTTGCTTAATTGAAAATGTTATGGTACGGATGAAGCTGATGGTCTTTGGCTGAGGAATATTGCGTATATATCAAATTCACCTTAGATTCACCACTTGGAAGTGTGATCTCTACTTATTACTCTCGGGATCCTAGGCGGGGAGAGGTCGATCTCGGGGATCTCTGTCGTGTTGGCTACCACATTTGACCCATGTTAAAACTATTAATTTTTGGAAGAACATTTTCAAAATCTACTCTGTACGGATACACTCCGAGCTTATTGCTGAGTTTCGTTGAGATTGGCTGATGAATTGTGATATTTCTCTTGATCGCATTTCTCGTAAATCACTGTGTGTTTACTGAACTCAGACGTGCGTCATGTAATATATTCTGTGGTGTTGGCTGTGAGTCCCCTAGGCTAACAAACTTCAGTAGCAATATCTCCATACATCTCCATAATTAGTCCACAATACCGGCTCACTCCTGTAGGTATGCAGATTAATCCACTTAGCAGATGAACGGGATAGCAATTCCATGCCAGAAGCATTCCATTTAGACTACGTATGGCACTACACACATTCCAAGAGTTTGTTTGTGGGAACTGGAATATATCGACTATTCATTAAAATCATTCAAATTTCCGATATCTGTATCCGAGCGACCGTCTTATTGGATTGGGGAGAATTTGAGGAACACATACTGCATGGTATCTCGATGCACATCCTGGGCCCACCGGTACAGAACGATGGCGTGAACTGTAATGACTGCTTCGGGATTCTATCCCACAACCATTAGCACAGTACGCAAGAACCTCTTCGCTCCGCCACACTACCAAGAGATATTCAAGCTCTGTATTATTTGAGAGGACAGATCACCCACTTGTTACTTGTCCGAGATATAAAAGTGCTCACATACAGTATATGTCAAATCCTGTATGGTGTAAGACCCGTTTGAGCAGTTATTGTACTTTTTACCTGTATGAGTTAATCGTGACCATGGCCCGGACCGTATGGAAATTCATGTCATTGCAGGAGGTCACTGTTTTAATATCCTAGCCTCGTGTAATTTGACTAAAAGAATATGTCACGCAAATAAATCTAAGAATGGGTGCACATAAATAACTGATCCGGATTGTTTATGAGCTCCAGTATGAGTACAGTATTCATTATAGTGTCACTTGTCATATTAGTCATCGTGGACGAGAGCGGTGACATAGACTGTCCTGCTTTATGGTCTTACTACGGGTACTTTTTCTGAATTTAGTAAATTGGGTATATCGTACGGATATTTTATTAATAATAGTAACAATATTATTATTAATAATAATAATAATAATTACTCACGCATGGTAAACACTGAGTGGTCTACGACCTCTAGGACTCACAGCTGTGATCTCGGTAATTGGCGACCTCGAGAGATTCTTAAAGGACTTGACTGGATTAATGGTTTTGTGTCCGCTTCATGATACCAAGATCATGGGTTTGTATTCCGACCGAGGAAGTCGTATTTTTGAAGGACGGCAGGATAATTCCCATGAAAGTAAAAGATGTGCAAACGTGTCACGAGGAATGACCTACCAGTATACCATGCTGAAATTTGCGATCTAAACTTTAAAGCCAATTTTGTTTTGCCCCAAATGAATTTATCATATTTCAATATGCTGAGGAAGTAAAACTTTTTCTCTCTCGCACCCTTGTGCTACGTCAAATTCTCTAATTTCATCGACTGGTCACTAAGGTTGCCGCTAAATTAAAAACTGTCGTCTTGTCTGAAGCCTAATCAATGATACACGCGGCTGTAGAGATGGACAGTCTCTCGTGAGTGTGGTATATGAGCAGAAATAACTTCATCAGCAGATATGGCTCGTGTTGACAGGCTTCTTTCCAATTACGTCCTGAACGTTACTTCTTATTTATAGAGACGAAGATTGGATCCGACTCTCAACTGCTGATAAAGTAATTGGGTAAACTACCTGCTCTATGTGTGGGAGAACCAATCAGCTACTTCATTTTCTCTAGCAAGATAGGTGTCTTTCGTGCCTAAAGTTTCAAGGAAAGTGGATGTCAATCACATTTGTAGTAGCTCCTTTCTTCCCTCGGTACTGTAAGTGGTTGTTTTCGTGCATTGAAAGATTGGTTGGCTATCCGCTTACTATTGAACAGCGTCCTTTCGTAAGCTGTAGATTCTTCAAGTAATTAATTCTCAAGCTGCGAAGCCGAGCGTGTTGTCTTTCGCCCCATGGCTAGAGCCGTGCGCGGATAAACAAAACGTTATCCGCATCCGCCCCACATTCGCACGACTGTTTCCGCATCCACCCCGCATTCGCACGACTGTTTCCGCATCCACCCCGCATTCACACGACTGTTTTCCGCATCACACGACTGTTATCCGCATCCACCCCGCATTCGCACGACTGTTTTCCGCATTCACTCTGCAGCCACGGGACTGTTATCCGCATCACACGACTGTTATCCGCATCCACCCCGCATTCGCACGACTGTTTTCCGCATCCACCCTGCAGCCACGGGACTGTTATCCGCATCACACGACTGTTATCCGCATCCACCCCGCATTCGCACGACTGTTTTCCGCATCCACCCTGCAGCCACGGGACTGTTATCCGCATCACACGACTGTTATCCGCATCCACCCCGCATTCGCACGACTGTTATCCGCATCCACCCCGCATTCGCACGACTGTTATCCGCATCCACCCCGCATTCGCACGACTGTTTTCCGCATCCACCCCACATTCGCACGACTGTTATCCGCATCCACCCCACATTTGCACGACTGTTTTCCGCATCCACCCCACATTCGCACGACTGTTATCCGCATCCACCCCACATTCGCACGACTGTTTTCCGCATCCACCCTGCAGCCACGGGACTGTTATCCGCATCCACCCCACATCCGCACGACTGTTATCCGCATCCGCCCCATATTCGCACTACTGTTATCCGCATCCGCCCTGCATCCGCAGGACTGTTATCCACATACGCACGACTGCTATCCGCATCCGCCCAGCATCCGCACAACTTGTATCCACATCCGCACGTTTGCTATCCGAATCTACTGACATTACTAAAATATTTTTGATTAGATATGGCATAACGCATTAAAGTAACACATTTGAGGAGAAAGTCGTTCCTTTAGGCTTTGAATGTCAAGTTCTATGTTTAAAATGAATGTTATACAGCCAGAATTGCAACCCTTTCCAGTTCGGAGTGTTAATTTAACTTAATGACGTAATTTGAATGAGATTAGCTTAAATAATCATGTTACATTTGTAATGAAAAAAACATAACGGAAAAGATAAGGTATGGCATCCCATAAACATCCGGGTCCTAATAATGATATTCAACAAGTTCGGATTGTATTCTAAAAGCTATTCGCAAATTTACTCGAAATATTATCTGCAGCTTATCCACTATCCGCAGAGTCATGCAAACATGCATCCCCATGGCGCAATATGTTACGCGGATAAACTCGCATCCGCGCAGGGCTTTACCCATGGCTACAATGGAGAGCTCCAATCTGCATTCAACGGAGTTAGTTAGTTAGTTAGTTAGTAATTGGAGTTTTAAGGGGCGGAACTGACCCTGCCTTCAACGGACCCTTTATTAAACGTAAACTTGTCTCCAACGGAAATGTTTGACGGTCACATGAACTTAAAAAAAAAGAACATATTAAACTGTGTTACGTGGACAACGGAAATCAAAATATGCATGTTAACGGAACATTTCCTGGTTCCAGAATGCGGTGTTCAGAAAATGTCCAGGTACCCTGTGAAAGTCTACCTTATCTGCTTTAACACTTGATTTCGTCGCTAACAAGGAATGTGCAAATAGGTCTTCCATCTTTTGTCTCCCAACTTACATGTCCAAGTGTACGATATTTGCCTGTTTCCTGTTGCCCAAACCTTTTCCAGTACTCCCTCCAATGAGCTGTCAACCAAACAAAAGCCTGTCTTTATGTGGATTGTAAGTTTGTCTTGTACAGTACTGAGTTCATTCGTAGCAGAAATATGTAAATACAACATTGAATAAGGTATGTACACCATTTTACAGTATTTTTTTTTAGCCAACTTTCGATTTTTGCAAACAAATTAAATTAGGCCTACTGTAGAATTATGCGATTTTCACGGGTCAAAAGTTGTCAGTCTGTCTGTGCGTGTGTGTGCCTATCATTGGAACAGGTTCAGGAAGCACCGTAATGTTTGTAAATAAGGATAATCTTCAGCATAGACATAAAGGCCTAAAACTGGGGCTGATGATCTCACTTTTCCATCCCGTAAGACACAATCAATCAAACAAACAACGTATAATACCCCATGTTGTATTTCAACGAGCTAGTACAGCCTACATTCAGTCATACTACTTGATAAGGACAATAAGTTATAAATATACCCATACATTTAGGAGAAAGTATGCTATGTGCTTTTTACAGAAGATCTTGTTTCTCAGATGGTTTAATTAGTTTAGCATAGGCCTACCTTCGTTAACCGGAAACCTATGTTTAACGGGAAAATTTGCGTGTCCCGTTCGTTTCCGTTGAAGACTAGTTTTACTGTACCGTATTTTTAGTCCCATGGGCATCCGCCTCAAGCCTTAACCATAACCGTTTCAACAACATACACTACTAGAGTAGGGACGATAATATGTAGTGAGGCTTCAAGGTCGCGGTACAGTATGAGTGTTGGGGAGCTGGAGCACTGGAGGAGACACCCCTCAAGTAACTGTGCCAAACTCTATAGACGATTACATGCACAGATTTTAAGCATTAACACGCGATGTCGACAGCACGATGGATGACAAGTGGCTGATGTCGCTAATAATAATGTCGTATGGCACCGGGTCCCGGGTGCAAGCTTTGATATTTGACGTACAGAGGGCAGCTTGCATGTCGAATTTTGTCGTTCCTTGGAGTGCTATGAAAGTTAAGGAGGTTAGATATCTAAGCTCCTCGACACGGTAGCGCTTTCTAGTAGAGAAAGGAGGAACTTTGTGTTGGCGGAACATCCCAAAATTAATTTTACCATTATGAATACGGTCTACTGAATTCAAATGGGTTATTTAACATGCCAACAACGTATGCCATGCGTGCCGTGATTTTTGTCGCCTTTCAAAAATTACTTACCACGGCCAGGAGCAAACCTGCAAGCTTGGGGTTGGTAGTCCGTCCGTCACGATAACCACTCACCCACCGTGGCTGTCGCTGTTCTGAAACGTGGCTGGAAATATGTCTGCCCGGAGCGGTCAGCTTGACCTTGAAGCCTCAGCACATACTGTCCATACTCGACTCTGTACAGTCCCTACAAAAACACACGTTATCGGATACACAATACACAGGGCTGATTATGAAGGTGCCCAAGCACCTAAATGACAGAACAATAACGAAAAGCATGACCCTGTGAAAGAGTTGATGGAATTTCTTGATCACCCTATGACGGAATTTTTAAAGAGCATCGGTAAATTCTTAACTTCATTTGTAAAATTAGAATACCAATAGCTTCTCACGCCGCGGGATTATGAGAACCACTGAAGAACTTGCTGTAAAACAAAAGTTTGGTGCTTTCCTTGGCTGACTGAAAAGCATCAAACTTTTGTTTCACTAAGGCAACATTCAAAAATGGCCTAAAACACCAGAACTTGCTGTAATACAGTACAGGGCATGTGTGCAAATTGCTGAGAGTCCCATTCCAGCACTCGGACGAGAATTGAAGTTCTTGGCAGAGCCGCGGATCGAACCCAAACCCTCTGTATCCGGAGTCTCAGTAAATACCGCGAGAACACAAAAGGTGGCCGGATGACAGGTATGTGGTTAGACACACCCAACTATGGATACGCGAGTACGAATGCGATTACCGTCCTCTAATTATCTAGTTACACTTTCTTGCATGGTGATGACGAGCAACTACCGCGTCAATTTATGGAATGTTGAGATTACAAAGTTCCTATACTTGTTAGTGTACAGCAGTTCGTTATGAGACGGTATGAGAGTTGGTTCTAGTTCTTGACGATGTGCTAGCTAATTACAGGACTGGCATATTTATTTGGTCAGTCACCCGACTTGACGCTCGAGTGCCATCAGGCGCGCCACAGCCGACTGCATTCATAACATGCAAGCGATCGATTTGAAAACCAGACCAGCACGGCGACATGATTTGAACCCAAATCCCCCCTGATGCGGGAAGTGGCATTTTACAATTAGACGCCATTTTCCTTTCTGGATTTGAAATCTGTTGTTCGTTTGATGTATGTTCGGTTGGTTGGTTCCTCAGTTAAGGGGCTACGGCAACGCTGTCATGTAGCCCCGTGTACTTTGGGTGTGTGTAGAATCTGTCTGAAACTGGTGTCAATTGTGATGGCTGTATTAGTGTGTATTATCTCTGATTCAGGTAAGGACTGCAGACGATCAAATTCAAGTAGTTCCTACTTTTGCCATCAAATGCTACCGTGAACGACACCTAGCTGCGAACTTGGCTACTAGATGCCACCACAACCAGCACCTGGCGACGAACGTTGGAACTAATAGACTACAGTGTTAATCAAGTCTAACCTACAAATTTAGATTCACACAATTGTAGTTAGTGGAAGGTTCTTTAAACATGCCATAAATATATGATTTTAATTCCCCTCCGAAGGATGGTATACTGAGGGACTCTTAACGCTCTTAAAATCCGAAGACTTCGGTCGGATTTGAGCCCGCGATCTTGGGCATAGAAGCTCATCATGCTCTCAACTACGCCACCGAAGCCGCCTTTGATATATGGCTAATTATGTTATAGGGACTTACTCGTCATAAGTTTCGTACATTTTAGTGCATGGTGGGATGTATCTTGAAGACCTCGCTTATACGAGGGCTGTCTTTTTAAGTAAGGGCCATTATTCTTCAAGCCAGCAGTTAGTGCGCTCGCCGCAACAAGCGTGCGCGCTACCTCCCGGCATCCTTTGCGAACAAGCAGGCGTCAGTTGCAGCTATGTAGCTAACCTGTACGCTGAACTGTGCATCTTTACAATGTTCAAGATTATTGATTCGCCCGTCGCGTGTGAGGTACGATCTGTGATACGTTTTTTGAGTGCAAGAAACATGTCGGCTGCAGACATTCATCGTCAGCTTTGGGAGGTGTATGGTGATAATGCAATGACGAAAGGTAAAGTGCGAAAATGGGTACGAGAGTTCAAAAGTGACCGTGAAAATGTTCATGACGATGAATGCTCAGGTCGACTATCTGTGATCACAGATTTCCACCCCTTTTCGCAGCTGAAACGTCATTTTGGTGGGAAGCGGTTCGCCGACTATGAAGAAGTGAAAACAGCCGTGATTCTTGGTTGTCAGAGCAGGCGGCAAACTTTTATGCAGAGGGATTTCAGAACTTAGTTTTAAGGTATTATAAGTGCCTAAATAAACAAGGCAACTATGTAGAAAAATAGAGGAAGGTATGTAAAACCTAAATATAAATGTGGTTTCAAAATAAAATGTTCGGTTAAATTAAAAAAACGGCCCTTACTTAAAGAACAGCCCTTGTAGCAGCGTGCGTGACTGGAATTATTATACTGTAAAAATTGGGTAGGTAGGCCTACTGATTGCGATAGCTAAGCGGGCTAAGGCAAAAAGGCAAAAAGCCCATGCGCCAGCCTATCTCCGGACTAGGTGGACAAGTTCGAATCTCACCATTGGACATCCTTTGTATGTTTCCCGTTATTTCATATTTTCAACTCCAGGCGAATGTCGTGACGGTATAAATAGGCCGATCATTCGATGCGTATGAGAATTCTAGAGCGAGTGTACACAGTGTCAGGTTATATTTCCTTGATAGTCTTCCGGCAAACCGCTCAGCACCTCATCGGTCACTATTTTAAGCGCTCACCCATTACTTTGTTGTCCTCACTGGCCACATGCTGACAGCTCGAGTAGAACACTGAAACAGGACTCAATTTTTATACGCTTGTGTTGCGCGAGGAGACATTGTGCACTTCATTTGCACTGGTCACAAACATATGAAGGCACTTATGCGCGTCAGTAACTGGTACACCTTTGCGCAAGTAAATTGTACCAACCTAGAAAGAACGGCCCATCTATACCTTCAATAGGCCACGGTCGCTTCCTCTCGAACTCCTTGCTTATTTTCATTCATTTCATCTCTCATTAATCTATGACCATTAAGGGCCAATAACCTAGATGTCAGGCCCCTTAAAACAACAATTATCATCATCAATCATAATCTATTGATAGAATCGCTTTACATCGATCAACACGAGTGTACCAATATCATTGGGTGGGGAGTAACATTAAATTTCCTGTTGTTGTTGTTGTTGTTTTTGTTGTTTGAATCTCCAGTCTTTTGATTGGTTTTATTCAGCTGTCCATACCCCCTGTCCTGAGAGAATCGTTTGATCTCTACATAGCTACCACACCTTACATCCGAGGCAATATATAACATATTCTAACCTTGGTCTACCCCTGCAGTTCTTGGTCCTCGACCCTTCCTTCAATACATAAGTTTGCTATTCTTGGGTGTCTTATTTTTTGTACTACCAACCTATCTCTTCTCTTCATTAGCAGTCGCCCGAAACATCTCTCCTCTCGCACTCGTTTTAATACATTTTCATTTGTTACTAATATCTACCCATCTGATCTACATCATTCTCCGGTAACAGCACGTTTCAAATGCTTCTTTTTCCTCTCTTCTGCTGCACTCACAGTCCAAGTTTCACTTCCATAAAGTGCCACGCTCCAGACAAAAGCTTTCAAAAATGACTTTTTAATACGTAAATCTATATTTGATGTCGAACATATTACCTTTCTATAGAAATGCTTTCCATGTCTGAGCAACCTACTTTTAGGTAGATTTCAATAGAAAGGTACCTGTTACAATGGGTACACTACCATTTTGCGACTTTGCATTTCACATCTCCCCCCCCCGACTCCGAAACCATCATCAATTCAAAGGTTAAGGATTACTTTCTTGTGGACACTATAACTACCGTCAGTTTGCACCAATCACTTTCAACTCATACATAATTATTTATTTAGCGTATGGCAACTGAAGAGCAACTAATTTACATAGTTTACAAATATAGCTTATTAAAATTTCGGTTGAGTTTGTTAATAGGCAAAATCGAACCGACGGGCTGGAAATGAGGGGATATTTAGAAAAAGTGAAATTTCGCTATAACTTTCTTAATTTGAGAAAAATTAAAACCATTCAACGTTCATACAATTCTTCGAATAAGGGCCAAAACTTACATCAGTAAAGTTTATAGATAGCAGTTTTAACAGAAATAAAATTCATACCACCCTTAATAGACACAGAATTAAAACTGTTTAAAATGGGCAATAGCTCTCTAAATATTACCTAAAACCTTTGTGAAAGATTTTTTTATATGACCCACCCTTATGCCAAGGGATGACAAGATATTCTAGGTATTAAGGAGATGTTTGCTGAACATAGAAACGTTTGAAGGTATAAAATAATTGGCGAATTTAGAGAATTCGAAATATTTTTCTTTGTCCAATGAAATCTACCTCCGCCTTCCAGCGTCCTCTTTGCTTCGTCCATCACTGGTTATTTTGCTAACTAAGTAATAAATAGTTTTTGCAACTCAGTTAAATGTCCAATTTTGAAGTAGTGTTTTATGGAAGGTAGTGTTTCTTTCAGGCACTACTCTGAAGGGGCTTCCCCTTCGCAGGATATTTCAGGGAGAGAAACTACGAAGATCCTTGGATGGGGGGTCGAATACACACTCATTATGCTCTGCCTATCGTACAAGACGACTAAAATGGCAGGATGCGTAATAAAATTTGCGTCTAATTGTTCGTATACCCTGAAGTAACTTGAATGTACAGTAGTTTCGCCGGCGCGGCGAGAGGTGAACAGCTCGGTTGAACTCGTTAAATGCATGGCGTGAAGCGTGGAGTGCGGCGTGAGTTCCATTGATCTGGGGAACCCCAGCTGGTCGCTCCAACAAGATCCCCACTCAATCGATCACACTTGAATAACTTTCTCTCTTATATCGAGTCCAGGCGGTGTGATTAATAATACAGTGCGCATCATAATAAACCGCTAAAAACAGTATTCATATAAGCTATTATGTTATTACATTTCAGGGGTTTGGGATATATTGGTCGTATGCCCCGTGTACTTGGGTGTGTGTTGAATTTATCTGATAGCCTGTGTTTCTGTGGTGACTCTAGTAGTGTGTGCAAGTTTGATTATTAGGGTTAGGAATGGGGTAGGTTCTCAAGGTCTTGAAGAAAGGTGTCATCCCTGAATTTGCCTGGAGGGAGTGGATAAACCGCACTCACAAGGGGAGGATACGATGCGTGGGTCACCGATTTGAACCATCTTTAGTACACGTGTAGAGCATGACTAGGCGTATACCAGGTGCAAGTGGGAAGTTGCGCTTCTCAGCCGATTCTGTGAAATTAATTATTAATTATTCGTAATTACTGTACGGCGTTCATGTGCGCTGTACGTAAACATGAAGCCACGGAGCGCGTGGTGCAGTGGGAAGAGCTCTGACTCGTAAGCACGGGATCACTGGATTGAATCCCGCCGGTGAGCCTTTTTTTTTTTTTTTTTTGTAAACATCGGCAATTCGTACAACTGTAGGTGTGAATAATGTTCATTTTGCAGTCAATTGTAATAAAGTGTTTTGTGAGCGGGAAAAGGGATTCTGATTTATTATTATTATTATTATTATTATTATTATTATTATTATCGTTTCGGTCGTCTATGGACCACGTTATTTCAACTGCCTTTTCCCTCGTTCTTTCACATTGGCCCAGTATTCGCGCATTCTTCTTCGGTGAGCTTCCCTTCGTTCTTCGGTCCACTTCTTGCCGGTTTTCAATATAGGTTGTGGCTGAAAACTCTGTATCTCCCCAAGTTTCTTGTTCAAAGAGTCACGTTCCAAGATGTCCTCATGTGATATCCCCAGTTCTTGTAGGTCTTTTTCCACCTCTGTAAACCAGATCCCTTTGGTTTTCTTTCCCACAAAGTAGGCACAGATTCGATTGGACAATCTTCCGGAGTTCATTCGTGTTAAATGGCCATAAAAGGAGAGTCTTCTTTTGCGAATGGCGTCCGTTATTTTATCCACATGTAGATAGAGTTCATCGTTGTGTCGTCTTCTATACTCTCCTCGTTCCTTGACCGGGCCCAAGATCTTTCTCAGAATCTTCCTCTCTTTGGCTTCGAGTTGTTCTGCCAGGCCTTTCTTATTCATCGCCAGGCATTCTGATGCATATAACGCCTCCGGGCGAATAACGGTAACGAAGTGCCTCAGTTTGGCCTTGAAGGACAATGATCGTGTTTTTTAAATGTCTTTGGTTAAATGGTAAGCCATTTCCATTTTGTTAATCCGTGCCACGAAGGCTTCCTTTTCACGAATGTTGGGCTCAATCCATTCATCCAGGTATTTGAATTTCTCTACCTGTGTTATATGTCCTCCATCCACCGTAAGTTCTCTGGGTTCTGACTTGATGTTCGTTATAAACTGCGTTTTCTCAAACGAAATCTGAAGACCTGCCTTTGCTGATTGCACCTGTAATTGATTGATTTGTTGTGTGGCCGTGTCAAGAGAATTATAGAAAATTGCAACATCATCTGCGAAAGCTAAACAGTCGATTGTAAGGTTTTTGTTCTTACAACCTAGTCTGACCCCATTCTCTATAACATCCTTATACAATTCTTTACGCCATTCTCGAATAACTTTCTCAAGAACACAGTTGAATAACAGAGGCGAGAGCCCATCTCCCTGTCTCACCCCTGACCGTATTGCGAAGGATTCAGAAATCTCTCCCCTGAATGTCACTTCGGAAGCTGTATCCAATAGGGATTGGAGAACGATTGCTCGTGTCTTATTATCTAAACCAAATTCTCTTAAAACCTGGATCAGGGTACTTCGATCCAGCGAGTCGTAAACCTTCTTGAAATCAACAAAAGTCACAACAAATGTCTTACTTCTCAGATTCATGTACGATAGAATTGATTTTAGATTCATGATTTGCTCAACACAAGAGCGCCCCTTTCGAAATCCCCCTTGGTATTCACCCAGTTGATGATCGAGCTGTGCTTCCGCTCTCGTTAGAAGCGCTTTCGCGAGAATCTTGTATGTTATCGAGAGGAGTGATATGCCACGATGGTTGTTTACGCCCGCTTTATCACCTTTCTTGTGCAGGGGGTGAATCAGGGCCGATGTCCAATCACTGGGCAGTTTCTCTGTTTCCCAAATCTCCCGGATGATATCTGTTAGCTTGTCGACTGGTTTTTCACCTGCGTATTTCCAGAGTTCGGCAACTATTGAATCCTCACCTGGTGCTTTATTGTTCTTAAGTGAGTGAATGATCTGCTTGATTTCTTCCCTAGTTGGTGGACTTGAGTCTGGATTGACGAGCACATTATTGTGAAAGGAAAATTTCGATGTAGGAGCCTCACAATTGAGAAGGGACTCAAAGTATTTCGCCAGGATCTGGCAGTTGTCTTTGTCATTGTAAGCAACTTTCCCATCGGGATTCCTAAAGTGAAGACTGGGTGGTGTGTATTTACTGAGATCTAGCTTGAAGATTTTATAGAAATCACGGGTGTTGTTCTTTTTGAAATCTTGGTCTATCTGTGCCAACTGATTTTTGTGGAATGCTCGTTTTATCCCGCGTATGGTTTTATCAGCCTGCTTTCTCACGACCAGGAATCTCTCTCTGTTTTCTTCATTCTTCTGTTTGTTCCATCGCAACCAGGCAAGCGGCCTTTGGTGAATGGCATCGTCACATTCATTAGTCCACCAAGGATGCCGCCTCGACTTTGTCAGTGGGATGGTTTCCTGTGCCGTTTCAAGAATTGCTTCTTTGAGTTGTTCCCAATTCTGTGGCTCAAGTGTTTCAAGTTTTTGACTGAATTCGCTGTGTGTTTTCAATTTTTCCACATCAAACCTGTTGATTTTTCTTCCCTGAAATCTCTTGGTGGATCTTGGAAGAAGTTTTAATTTTATCTTTGAAAGATAGTGATCAGAGTCAAGATTCGCGCTTCTTAAGACTTTTACATTCTGGATTTCACTACGAGATTTACGAGAAATAGCAACGTGGTCAATTTGGGATTCGCCAAGATGGGGATTTGGGGATGTCCATGTTTTCTGTTTTGCAGGAAGTCGTTTGAAAGCGGTTGACTTCATCACTAGGTTGAACGCCTTGCACAACTCCACTAACCTTTCTCCATTGCGGTTTGTTCTTCTGTGGGACGGGTATTCTCCGATAATATTCTTGAATTTCTTTTCCTTACCGAGCTGAGCATTGAAGTCCCCAAGAAGGACGATGATGTGTTCCTTGGGAATCTTGGATAGAATATCTTCAAGCTCTTCCCAGAAGATTTCCGTCCCTTGTGGATCAATTCTGTTAGCTTGATTAATTGGGGCACGGACGTTCGCCGTGGTGTAGATTTTATTTGTGCTTCGAAACGAAAGGAACGAGACTCGACTGTTGGGGACGTGAAGTTGGTGATGGACTCTAAAATCTTCTTACTGACCACAAATCCTGTACCAAGGTGGGGGATGGATTTTACTACACGTTTTCCGACTTTACCTTTGAAGATTCTATACCCCTGGGAGTCAAAAGCTTCTGCATCAACAAACCTTGTTTCCTGAATTGCTGCGATCAGGATTTGATGATGTTGTAGGGTGTCAATCAGTTGTTTCAATTTACCGACCTTCATAAGGGAGTTCACGTTGAATGTTGCGAAGAAGTTGCGACGTTTGTGTCTGATCTTGTTTGTAGGAGTCTCCGATACCTCCAAGCATGTCGTTGCAGGCTCCCCAGAGTCCGAAGGCCTGCATGCGTCGTGCAAGACGACGGTGGATTGGTTACCACCTGGGGTAGTTGTTTCAGCAGACGTTTCCTCCATGCTTTTGACAGTTGAAGAAAATTGTAGATAGGGGGCCAGTGATATTGTTGCACACTGACCAATGTACTGCCAAGGTTGTGTGCCTTAAACAAGCACACTCAAACTGAAATCCAGGAGATCAGTGAGGTGCAATCTACCCAAACCATACCAATTCCACCTCCTATGCCTAAATATCCTTCATCCAAGCAGACCCAAACAACTCACTCTCTATCCATAACTCCAGTACAAACGATCTCCGACATCCCAGTCAAAATCACTACTGAAAAACCCAAATTCACTCCTCATACTGAAATCGCCCCCCCCCCCCCCTCCCCCTAGCCACTCCATCTCTCACGCCACTGACCCAGAGCCAGATAGCCCTATCCTATCCGCAAACTCAGCCCAAAACCAGCCCTCTTCTACAAAACACCAGCCTTCTACATCTGAACAAGCGTCGCGCAAACTCAAGTCCCGCAAGAACCCTAACACATCAACTAGGGCGCCGCGACGCCGCCCACCGATCACACAACATTCTTCACTCATATTCCTGTGCTACAAATGTCAGCGCTTGAACCACGACGCCGCGAATTGCAGGCATGTTACCCGCTGTAATAGGTGTGGCGATAATCATCGTCACACAGATTGCAAGGTGCATAAGGACAGTCCCACGTGTGTAAACTGTGGGGGCAATCACGCGACGAGTTATGGAGGCTGTCGATACACTAAAGACGCCATCAAGCGAAGACAGAGAGCACTAACCAGGCATCGAACCAGTCCCAATATACCATCGCTACTCTCACTAAAAACAGTCCCCCCTACAGCCCAACCTGCCACTACACTCCCACAGCTACTCCAAATACTCTCCCACCTTTCAGCCATTTCATTAACATAGACAGTTCAAACACAGGTCTGCCCGAGCTACACTAAACTCGAACCCAAGACTCGCTGTCGCGTAGCGCGCCTGCCTGGGGACTGAGCGAGCTCTAGTCACCTGGGATGGAGCGCTATGGTCAGCGAGTCTCTCACAATACACAGATACACAAACCCAAAATTATTACAAGTACACTCAAAGGCTATCTGACAGTTTCTGCAGTCGAACACAGGACCTGTCGGCTCGTGGCGGGCCTGCCTGGGGATTAGGCGAAAGCCTGTTCAACGGGGTGGCGCGCCACGGACTAGCGGGTCACTTTCAGTTCACCCACCCCCCTAATTTATATTTTCCGAAACCCAAAATAAAATTATTAACTTCCATCATGCTAGAAATTTAACTTTTAACAAGTTTCAGAAGCACAAATTTACATATTCACTTCTAAAATCAGCTCAGAGACTGCAGAACTCGGATAGCCAATCACAAGCCTGGATTACAACGTCCGACTAACTTTTTCACTCAAATATCAAGATATACAGACTAAACCTACTCCACATTATAGCCACACCTCCAAAATACACTTTTTGAATAAAACATTAAACATTTTACCATCAGAAATACTCAAAACGGACCAAAACAAATTCACCAATCACAGCCCAGTATAGACGCCCGCTCAACCGGCATATTTGAATACAACCATTCACAGCCCAGTAAACTCACAGACAATTCAATTAATTAATTCATCATTATTTCCAATAGCGAGGCTTATTATATTCATTCATTCAATTTCGCTAATCGGCCAACTAGGGACCACGATAAGCCTCATTTGACATTCTGGCATTTGCTCATTTTTTTCTTGATCCACATTGCCTTCATGAGCTCACTGTGTTTAGCACGATGTTCCTCTGTCCATTTCGCACCAGTTGTCCGTTTTTCGTCCCGGAAAGTCCCAAACGTCTTGATGGCTGCTCTATAAAGATTTCGGTCTTGTGCATCTTCTGCTCGTATCCCCATTTCTTTCAGATCTTTCTGGACGTTAACATACCATGGCATTGTCGTTTTTGGTTTTGAGTCGAATATACTGAAGATACGTTTCGTCCATCGGGAATCTATCATCCGTCGCATATGACCGTAGAAGCAAACTCTGCGTTTTCGCATTGTGTCTGTGATCTTCTCTATCCTCGAGTAAACTTCTTGCCTGGATTTTCTGATGTAGATGCCATTTTTGTAGTCTGGGCCAAGTATGATGTGTAGGATCTTTCTTTCTTTCTTTTCTCTCTAACTTCGCGAGCAAACATTTCTCGGATAGGATAAGGCATTCAGATGCATATAGGGGTACTGGTTTGATGACAGTGTTGTAGTGACGAATTTTTGTGTTCATAGAAAAGCACTTTTTGTTATATATGTTGCAGGTGGTTTGAAAAGCGACTTCCATTTTCTTGATTCTTGCTTCTATGGCTTCCTTGTCAAGGCCATTTTGCTGGATCCATTCCCCAAGATATTTAAATGTATTAACACGGTTTATCGTTCCATATTTGGTGTTTAGTTGTGCTGTATCATCCTTGATGTTCGACATTACTTCTGTCTTTTGAAAGGAAATTTGTAATCCTGTTTGTTCTGCTACTTCCTTCAATATATTGACCTGTTCTGTTGCACTTTCGAAATCTTCTGTCATCAGGGCTATATCATCAGCGAATGCTAAGCAATCTATTTCCACTCTGTTTTTCTTCGTCCCGATCCTTAAAGGTTTGTAAAGGCCTCCTTCTTTTAACTTCTGTCGCCAATTCTGTATTACCTTTTCAAGCACGCAGTTGAACAACAGAGGTGACAGGCTATCTCCCTGTCGAACACCTGTCTTGATTTCAAAGGGTTCAGAGATACATCCTTGGAATTTGACTTTGGATGTGGTATTAATTAGGGTTGCCCTTATTATCGCCAGCAGTTTCATATCGACTCCCATTTCTGCAAGTATGTTAATCAACACATCACGGTCGATGCAGTCGTACGCTTTCTTAAAGTCTACAAATGTCGATACATACGTTCGACCTCTCAACACATAGTACCTAATTATGGTTTTTAGGTTAAAGATTTGTTCTGCAGTCGATCGGCCTTTCCTAAAACCCCCTTGGTATTCTTCGAGTTTGTGTTCAACTTGCTGTTCCAGTCATTCAAGGATGGAAAGTGACAGGATCTTGTAAGCTACTGACAGAAGAGAAATACCACGGTAGTTGTTCACATCTCTTATATTTCCTTTCTTGTGTAAAGGATGGATCAAAGCTATCTTCCAGTCCTCTGGGGGTTGTTCTGTCTCCCATATATCTACAATGGTTTGGTGTAGGATGTCAATTGCTTCTTCTGGGGCATGTTTCCACAGTTCTGCAATCATGGAGTCTTCACCAGGAGCCTTGTTATTTCTCAACATATTTATGTGGCGTTTGATTTCATCGCGATTTGGTGGAGAAGCTGGCAAATTGTGGTTCATTTGTTTGTTTGTTCTGATGGGGTTGGATGGCTTTTCACAATTTAGAAGGTCGTTAAAATACCCGGCTAAAATTACGCAGTTTTCCTCGTTGGATGTTGCTGGAGTTCCATCTTTTCTTAGAAAACAAAGGGAAGGTGCCTTGTATCCTTGTATCTTCTTTTTAAAATCCCTGTAGTATTCACGGGTCTCATTTCTGTGAAAGTTTTGTTCAATTTTGTCCATTTGTTCTTTTTCATTCTTGCGTTTCTCGCTGCGTATTATTTTTGCTGTTTGTGCTCGTTGGTCTCTATAGATGTTCCAATCGTCTTCCTCTTTGGTGGTGTAGTACTTTTTCCAAGCATTTAGACGATCCTTAAGGTCTTCTCGCAGTTATTGTTCCACCATGTGTGTTTCTTCCTCTTCTTGGTTTCTGCTACTTCTTTTCCAGCGTTTATCATCTGCTTTCTCGTGCTGTTGAAGTCTTTTTCCACTGGTTGGGCAAGTTCTTTGAATTCATTCTCCCTATCTCTGAGCATGTTTGTGTCGAAGCGGATTATGGTAGGTTTGTTTTTCTTTTTGTTTAGTGGAATGGGCCGGAACTTTATTACCGATACATAGTGATCTGAGTCTATGTTCATTCCCTTTTTTTTTTACGGTAACGTTCATGATTTCCGGACTAGATCTTCGAGATATCGCAACATGGTCTATTTGGAACTCTCCTAATGTTTTGTTCGGGCATCTCCATGTAGTCTGTTTTCTAGGTAGGTGACGAAAGTGTGTTGACATCAGCTGGAGGTTATGGTTATTACATAGTTCAATTATATTATTATTATTATTTTATTTTTTAAACAAATTAACCTACTACAGGTCTTTCCAACAATTTCATACTATCAAACGCCAACCCACTAGAGGTCTGTCTTCCTTCCTTAAGCTAAAACGTAACTTTTCAAATCATTTGATTATTATTATTATTATTACTAAGCTGAAGCTGTTCCAACGCCGGCCATGGTGTACGTTATATAGAGCCAGAACATCAGGCTAGTAACTAAACAGAGCTCGACTGCTATGACAACTGTTCATTCCCCGAAAATTAAAATTAACAAATCTTATACATATTCCACCTTATCTTTATTTTTTAAACAACATTTTAAACCATCCCCAATTTTATACACGCAGCCGCCGAAGCGATTGCCGGCCACTACGCGGCCGACACATCGCTTGCGGCGGTAAAACTTATTTTTTTAATATCAAAGAACGTATCAAATTCAATTAAATCTCAAAAATTTACGCCCTTAAAATCATACACACCAGGCAGAGTAGCGCATAGACGCAACGGTACCTGGTCCCCTAGCGCCGCTGGTCTGCTCGCTTCGCTCGCAGCCAGCGGCTTCAAAACAGATTAGCAGCAGCAGGAGTCCCCAGCACTGATCGTCTCGCCGACCAAGCTTCCTGCTGGGATTGGTTACCCAACCTTCCACTGGGTTGCTCGTCTTAACAGGGGGCACCTCTTGTAAGTTACATGCTGGAGTTGGAGTGAAAGAGGCTAAGTTGGATTCTCTTGCTGAATCCAATATGTTTAAGTCGCAGCTGACATGCAACAACGCATTTCACTCCCATTAGCCCAGAGCCGTAAGGACTCTTCCCAGGTTGATTCCTGGGACCCTTATTATTATTATTATTATTATTATTATTATTATTATTCGTTCTTACGTCCCTTTTATATACTGAGGCTTTTAGAGGTGCCGGGATGCCAGAATTTTGCTCCGAAGAGGATCTTTAGCGTGCCAGTAAATCTACGAACACGGTGTCTAGGGGAATTTATTAGAGTAGCCAATTACGTTACGGATGACGTACGGACGTTGATGTTTATTTATTTAGTTAGTTAGTTATTTGATTTATTTATTTAATTAATTTATTTATTAATTAATTAATTGCCCCCATATTACTGAGTAGTATGAGGTTTCAAACAGTGCGTCGTTACATTCGGATGCAGTCACATGTTTTTAGCCTATTTTCAATTTTGAAAAAAATAGGCTTATGAGATCACCTTTTGTCCGTGTGTGTGTGCGTGTGTGTGTGAGGTGTGTGTGTCCCCCCCCCCTAATAAAATCTAAACGGCTGGAGCGATTTCAATGAAACTCGGTAAGTTCATAGCGCTATTCCCGGCGACCTCGACCGTGCCCTTCAAATTTTGTTACGTCTCACCAATCCAACATGGCGGCTGTACGAAATATTTCACTAGCATTCAATATCTCCGAAACTATTACAGATATCGCCCTGAAATTGTGTACGGTGATAAAGGGCACTACTAGAAGTTCATCTATGAGACTTTCAAAAACCTGGTGACTACAAAACCAACATGGCGGCCAAGCGAATTTGACACTTTTAAATAGACTTTTCTCGCCATTTAACAATCCAAACGTAATGAAACTTGGTACAGCAAATGTTTATACACATTGTAATGCACTGGAGTCTAATTTAGTTCAATTGTTTACATAACCTCAAAATGGCTGTGCGAAATATTTCACTGACATTCTATATCTCCGAAACTATTACAGATATCATCATACAATTTTGTACGGTGATAAAGGGTACTGATACAAGTTTACCTACGTATATTTCATAAACCTGTAAAGTACAAAACGAACATGGCGACCAAGCGAATTTGAAATAATTTAATAGACTTTTCTCGTGATTTAACTCTCTGAGCGCAGTGAAATGTGGTACAGTAAATGATTTTGCAGATTGTAATGCACTGCTATCTAATTAATTCAATTGTTTACATAACCTCAAGATGGCGGCTGTGCGAAATTTTAAAATTAAGTTTTTATTTCTTGTGTCGTAATCATGCGATCGAAGTGAAAGTTTGAACAATGAACCTAGGCAATAATTGTCCTTGAACGGTACATAACTCTTTGGCCTATACATATAAAGATCCTAAATGGCGAGCTTCCGAAATATTTAGACGGTTCTCAATATCTATGAATCTTTTACAGCAACCAAACTGAATTTTTTAATGTTCATAGAGACTATGAACATATGTTCACCTATAGGACTTTCAGTAACCTGGTGAGCACAAATCCAACATGGCGGCGACGCGAAATATAAATATTTAAACTGACGTTTCTCGCGAATTAACTATCCGAGTGCCGTGAAACGTTGCACGTTAAATGCTTATACCAATGTTGACCCACTGGCATCTAATTTATTTCAATTGTTTGCATAAACACAAGATGGCTGCTGTGCGTAATTTTAACATCTCGTTTTTACTTCTTGTGTTCTAATCATGCGATTGAAGTTTGAATACCACACGTACACAATAATCTTAATGTAATAGTACAAAAATAAAAATCCAACCTGGCGACCATCTGAAATATTTAGACGGTTCTCAATATCTACAAATCTGTTACAGCAATTAAACTGAAATTTTGTATGCTGATAGTGGCAATTAACATGGGCAGGATATATGAAAATAGGCTGTATAGTTCTTCACGGAACTACTTGTTTAATTTATGTATTTATTTATTTTTCACTTTAATTGTTATTTCATTTTTATTTATTTATTTATTTATTTCTCTTACACTACTTTTACATTGAATAATTCATGTTCTTTTGTTACAGGTAAGTTTTCATCGGTGGAGTGTTGAAGGTGCGCTCAACCTGCTGTTCGGGTGAGTTAAGATTATAGGATAATTGTATAAACACCTGTCGTATTTAAGGGGTACCGGTACGTATTGCGTTCCAAACATTCGATCCCCGACTCTGTCCAGAACTTTACTTCTGGTATGAGGAATTGAGCAGGACACATTCAGCTTCGTAAAGACAATTGAGCAGAGATGGTTTGATTCCCAACTCGGCTTTCCCCAAATGGTGGCCACTTCTATTACAGTCAAATGCCGAGATGGCACCTAATTGCAAATACACACACTAGTACAGACATCGCATTGACTCAGGTTAATAGAAAAATTATACACACACCCAAGTACACGGGGCTACAAGATACAAGCCGATGTTGATCCTCTAGTAATTAATGCATTATTATTAGTGAGGCTAGGATTTTTAGGTAAATAAATAATTTTTTAAGTAAATACATATTTTAAGCTTTTTCTCTATAAATACATAAATTCATGTTTTTCACTTATTAGCACATAAAAAGACATAATAGGACTATTTACATTATTTTTAAATAATTAAAATCAGACTATTCAGTTTATTGCATTTTTGTTCTGTGTTACTTCAACGGGGAAGAACCTGTGAGTTATCTAATCTTCATGCAGAGCGTATGTCAGCTTGCAACTGTGTTATTCTTAACTTCTCGCCCCGTGCCACTCACTGTGGAAGTCGGGAATTTCCTTGTTCATAGCCATATTGCACCACGTGATAGACCTCCCCCTCCCCCAGCTACCTGGAACCAGTGTCACTCGCATGCAGTTCATTTCTGGCACTGCGAAGTGTAAGGCAGTTCTACGATGCCTAAAGTAAAAACAATTACAAGTTATCGTCTGTTGCAGAATTTAAAGATAATTTTATTCTGATGGGGGCGTTCTGTTCTGCCAACCATGTGCGAAAGAAATAAATGCTGAACAGTGATCTCAAGTTACACAACACCTCAAGGGCAAGAAACATATTGCCGCAGTTTCGCGCCTTCTAAGTGTTTCGTGATAATAGTCGGTCATTTGTGATGGACAACCTGAAGATGTATCTCGTTGTGTATTGTAATGCTTCAGCAGTCAGTGAGACATAGCATAAATTGCATTCGTGAGTACTGCATATTGTTTATATTCACATTAATAAACTAAATTATAATACAATATTTTTACTTTTTTGTCACATATTTCAGGTATTTTTAATACATACAAAATAAATATTCTTCGATTTTAGCACCTAAAAATCCGAGCCCTAATTATTAGTCAAGGCATGTGCGATTTGTTGAAGTGAATTGCGATGTCGTGTGGTTCGGATTCTACTTGAAAATGAAGGTTCCATTGCTCATCATCACGAGATGAAACTACAAGTATCAGCATTAGTATAGATGTGCCTCTGTTATAATGCAATATAAAGTTAATAAGTGAGGATGGCTGGTTTCTTGCCGACTGGTGGACGCAGTGAAGTGGATAATGAATGAAACACAGCTTGGCGCCATTCCGCGTCTCCCCTCATCGGATCTTCTGTACGCTGACAGACTAACATACTTAAAAATGCTCCACCTTATTTAGTTATAACTAGTTTGGCTGCATGTCTGTACCAGTTTCCGCCGCTTCCTTTCCATATAAGTCAGTTTCCATTGTCATTATGCACGCTGCACTGGTCAGTTGGAATCCTGTCTGGAGAGCAGAATCGTTCAGCAAACCCATACAGGATTAGTTGCTGTGGTGTCGACCATCGCTCCTCAATTAAGAAAGTCGTGTCTCCAAAAAGAAAATGAGCTTAGTATAGTGAGGGCCTTCCCTATAGAACGGAAACTTGACGGAGCCGTGTGACAGCTTAAGAGAGTTGAGTCAGCGCCAGGTGACTAGCTTCTACCACTACACAACAAAGGTTCGGGAAGTCCCGCATGCTGTAATTGCATTTATTGCATGTGGATCTTAGTTGAGATAGTTAAGACTTGTGGTGAGGTATTGTAGCGTATCTCGTATCCCGTGAACATGGTTAGGTATAGAATATAACATTGAACTTTTCTAATGGAAACTTATCTTCTCAAGACGTCTTCCAGTAAATGTGTTCGTACTTTTCAGCGCCGTGTGTGCCGTGCCATCTCCACTGTACTTGTGGGGGAATCTCAAACAAAAGGAATACATAAACAATCGGCATACTCTGGAGGCTCTCGAGACCAAAATAACTGCCCTGATACGTAATGTCAGTGAGGATGAAAAATCCACAGCCTGCTTCCAGTCTCCGACCGGGTCAGGAATGGAATGAATGAAGCCCCCATCTAGCGGCGAGGATATGGACTGTGCCGGCTGCCGAGGCCTGACGCACTCCTCCGGGGCAATGAGTAAATGAATGACAGATGAAATGAAATGATAGTGGAGAGTGTTGCTGGAATGAAATTTTGACAGGAAAAACCGGAGTACCCGGAGAAAAACCTGTCTGCCTCCGTTTTGTCCAGCACAGATCTCACATGGAGTGACCGGGATTTGAACCACGGACCCAGCGGTGAGAGGCCGGCGCGCTGCCGCCTAAGCCACGGAGGCTTGTCAGTGAGGATAATGAACCAAAACTCCCTACGTTGGTGCAACGTGTGTTTAGAAAATGAAGGACAGCATTTCCAGCAACTACACTGAAGTGCATGTAAGTAATGATGTTTATTAAGTGCGATAAAAAGTGTAAATGTGTGGAACTAGTTTGGCGCTACGCCGCTCCTAGCCACAGTGCCCCCCGTCGTCACACGGCGCATGCGAGGTTCCGTTCTATAGAGCAGACCCTCACTGTATACCAATTGTGTTAATGCAGCCAATGACCATTTATTTTATTTTCAGGGCGGGTCAAGGAAGGGATCTTGGAAGGAAATTGACCGTGGAGCTATTGAAACGAATTTGCCTGGTGGTGAAAATGGGAAACCATAAAAGCCATTTTTAGGACGGCCGAGGTGGGATTCGCACCCACGCTCTCCCGATGTCAGCCTTAGGGCTAACGGCCACCGTGGCTGGTAATGAGCTTAGCATACCTGCAGTACAGTTTACTGTAGCGATTTCTGTTGGTTTCCTTGGCAGCGCGCGCACTGAAGCGAGTCAAGTACTGCTCGGGCCCAAGCTCTGTGAACTTATGGGGTGAGGTGAAGTGGCAGGCGGGAAGAGAAGGACCTGTCAACAGCCCACTGTGTCATCTGGAATTCATGTCTATTCCAATACTGCTAATATAGGGCCGTTGCTCAAACCAGTGCACTGTGGTGTTGCGAATGAGTGAGTGAGTCACCGACCAATGTATTTGGTTCTGTTACTACGCACGGACCGGGAACCCTGTTCACTCGTCACCATCACTCCTCATAGGCCGCGATCCACATTCCTCTCAGGTTCACGGAGCTTGGACCCGAGCAGTAGTCATCTCATTTTAGCAAATGAAAGGCAAGTTGTATATTCTTTGAAGAGACAGTTATGCCAACTTAATATTTACTTTGGTAACCTTCGTAAAATCACGCTACAATGACTTAATAATTTGAACTAGGAATTTTAGACGCTGCACCTTAACGTTTTTGGCTATTGAAGTGTCCAAATTAGCTTATCGTGCATAGAAAATATTAAATGAACACCCTTAGTTCAGTTTAGGTTACACATTTTCGCACCCTTTCTAAATGTCAGCACCTTTTTCCATTTAGTACATTTTGTGTCTCATCTGCTGCATTTTATTCCTAACACGCGTCTTCGGTGGCGTAGTCGGTAGCATGCTGAAATGCTATGCCCAAGATCGCAGGTTCAAACCCGATCGAAGTCGTCGGATTTTTAAGAGCGGTAAAATGTTTCAGTATGCCTTCTTTCGGAGGGAAAATAAAACCGACGGCGTATGTCATAGATTTTTGGCATGAAAAAGAACCTACCACTACAATTGGTAGTGTGTAGCTAAATTTGTAGGTTATATTTTGTTAGAAACGGTCTATAAAGTTCCATCGTTCGCCGCTAGGAAACGCAGCTAATGACTCCTAGATGTTACACCTGGTGTTATAGAACAACACTAATATATCTCTTGTTGGCCGACTGAAATACAGCATATTGTCTTTCATCTGAACATTACTCCTGTGCGAGTTGTGCCTGGTAGTCCATAGTGGCCTATCCCACAAATGAAACAATTCTCCACGCTACTGTATGTGGCCTACCTCAAAACGAGGGCTGGATTGGCATTGAGCCAGTGTCTCGTGTCCCCTAAGATCCTGCCTGCACTCCTGGCTTCCTAGTTTGCCGGTCCTCGCAGCCCAGGGGTGCAGGCACGTGTGCCAGTATCGATTAGTCGGCGTGGGCCAGGCTCGATTGTTCAGCTGTTGTACGCTCAACTTTCAAGTAAACTTCACAACGATATTAGACTTTTTATGACACTCAAGTTTTTTTTAAATATCTAAAGCAACAAGCGTCAACAAGTTAAAATGTAGCATGCTGAGCTTCTATGCCCAAGATCGCGGGTTCAAATCCCGCCGAAGTTGTCGGATTTTAAGAGCGTTAAAAATCCCTCTGTATGCCTTCCTTCGGAGGGGAATTAAAGCCGGTGGTCCCATGTCATAGATTTATGGCATGTTAAAGAACCTTCCACTAATTACACCTGTGTGTAGCTAAATTGCGTAGGTTAAGAATGTAAGCAACGCTCTTAGGTTCCTACGTTCGTTGCCAAGAGCCGACTGCGGTGGCGTCTGGTAGCTAAGTTCAGAACTAGTAGTCGTTGACGGTGGCGTTTGGTGGCAAAAGTAGGAACTATAAGAAAAATTCAAAAGTCTGCAGTCCTTACTTGAATTAAAAAACAGATAACCCACACTAATACAGTCATCACTAGGGCTCGGATCGATATGCTCGATAAAATCTCCAGATATGCTCGAAAACCATGTGTTTTATGCTCGATAGATATCCTCGAAAAAACCATTATATGCTCGATAGATAAGCTCGAAAAAAAACATTATATGCGATTAAATATGCAGAATACGTCGAAAAACACCGTTAAAAACTATAGAAAAGAAAGTGAAACGAAAAAACCAATAACATACCTTTATATACGGGCATTATTTTCTAATTGTATGTATGATACACTGCAATATACTCGCATTCAAGTTTTCAAGTATATATAAGAGACGTTTACTTATAAAAGTTACAGTTTAAAAGTTCGTTTACAAAATGTTCAGAATTAGGCGAGTCAATGAAGTAGATCTGCATTGGTCAGTACAACAAGAATTTTTTCTATGTTTTCAGTTTTGAATGATTTTCTTAAATCAGTCAATAAAAGTCCCAATGACGAGAACGACCTCGCTAAAGATTAAAAACCTGCGGTTCTATCATTGGCACCAGATTGGCTTTTCAATAATTATTTCTGTTTTCGAACCTTAAGGATGGTCAGGGCGCGAATTCGAGGGGAAATTCGAAGATAAACAAACTATTTAGACGAAAACCACCAGAATATGCATTTATATGATTCTAATCTGAAAACCGCGGTTTTATGCATTTATATGCTCGATAAATTTCAATTCGGTTGGTCCCAGAGAGGTGAAAATACCACCGAAAGGCTTCTGTCAATGTGTACTATTCAGGGAAAAAATATGCAAATATGCTCGAATCTGAGCCCTAGTCATCACAATTAACACCGTTTAACAGACAGATTCTACACACACCCAAAGTACACGGGGCTACATGACCGCGTTGTCGCAGCCCCTAAACTTAAGAACCAACCAAATCAACCAAGTTAAAATGCCCATGTGTTCAACTAAGTACCAGGTCTTGTTCTTTATTTCATTGGATTATTAGCCTATTTTCAATTTTGAAACAAGATGTTCAGTAAAGAACATATAGCCTACTTTCTCCTAAATGCATGGGTATTGTTATAACTCTTTGTCCTTTTCAAGGAGTATGATTGAATGTTGGTTGTAGTAGCTTGTTGAAATACAACGTGCTATAGGGATATTAAACATGAATATGAGGTGCCCTTTGCTAGTGCTACCTCTGTACCAAATTTCGTTCAATTCGGTTTCACAGTGTTTGAATTGATAGGGGGAATAGATTTGCACACATACTTGGCCACCATCTGCAAACTATTGGGCTGATGTTCTTGCAGTTTGGTCTGAATATGTTTCCCACATAAAGATATGGTGTTGCAAAATTTGGTAGAGACTAGATTATTAGGTTGGTCGTAATTACACTTTAGCTTTTAACATTTGGGTGGCCGCGATTACGTTTCCGTCAACATAGCGGTGATATAAAACATGACACTGAGGTGCCCTTTGCTAGTGCTACCTCTGTACCAAATTTCGTTCCATTCGGTTTCACCGTGTTCGAATTAATAGGGGGAATCGATTTTCACACAAAGATGGCCGCCATCCGCAAAATATTAGGCTGATGACCTATTAGTTTGGTCAAAGGATGCTCCCTCCATAAAGGTATGTTGTTGCTAAATTTGCTAGAGATCGGATGATTAGGCTAATCGTAATTTGATTTAAGCTTTGAACATTTGTGTGGCCGCCATTACGTTTCCGTCAAGATGGCGGCGATATAAAACATGTCACTGAGGTGCCCTTTGCTAGTGCTACCTCTGTACCAAATTTCGTTCATTCGGTTCCACCGTGTTCGAATTAATAGGGGGAATCAATTTTGACATAAAGATGGCCGCCATCCGCAAACTATAAGGCTAATGGCCTATTAGATTGGTCAAAGGATGCTCTTTCCATAAAGGTATGTTGTTGCAAAGTTTGGTAGAGATCGGATGGTTATGTTAGTCGTAATTTGATTTAAGCTTTAAACATTTGTGTGGCGGCCATTACGTTTCTGTCAATATGGCGGCGATATAAATCATGACACTGAGATGCCCTTTGCTAGTGTTATCTCTGTACCAAATTTCGTTCCATTCGGTTTCACCGTGTTTGAATTAATAGGGGGAATCGATTTTCACACAAAGATGGCCGCCATCCGCAAACTATTAGGCGAATGACCTATTAGATTGGTCAAAGGATGCTCCCTCCATAAAGGTATGTAGTTGCAAAATTTGGTAGAGATCCGATGATAAGGTTAATCGTAATTTGATTTAAGCTTTGAACATTCGTGTGGCCGCCATTACGTTTCAGTCAAGATGGCGGCGATATAAAACATGACACTGAGGTGCCCTTTGCTAGAGCTACCTCTGTACCAAATTTCGTTCCATTCGGTTTCACCGAGTTTGAATTAATAGGGGGAATTGATTTTCACACAAAGATGGCCGCCATCCGCAAACTATTAGGCTAATGACCTAGTCATGTGGTCAAAGGATGCTTCCTCTATAAAGGTATGTTGTTGCAAAATTTGGTAGAGATCGGATGATAAGGTTAATCGTAATTTGATTTAAGCTTTGAACATTTGTGTGGCCGCCATTACGTTTCCGTCAAGATGGCGGCGATATATAACATGACACTGAGGTGCCTTTTGTTAGTACTACCTCTGTACCAAAATTCGCTCCATTCGGTTGCACCGTGTTCGAATTAATAGGGGGAATCGATTTTCACACAAAGATGGCCGCCATCCGCAAACTATTATGCTGATGACCTATTAGTTTGGTCAAAGGATGCTTCCCCCATAAAGGTATGTTGTTGCTAAATTTGGTAGAGATCGGATGATTAGGTTAGTCGTAATTTGATTTAAGCTTTGAACATTTGTGTGGCCGCCATTACGTTTCCGTCAAGATGGCGGCGATATAAAACATGACACTGAGGTGCCTTTTGTTAGTACTACCTCTGTACCAAATTTCGTTCCATTCGGTTTCACCGTGTTCAAATTGATAAGGGGAATAGATTTTCACACAAAGATGGCCGCCATCCGCAAAATATTAAGCTGATGACCTATTAGTTTGGTCAAAGGATGCTCCCTCCATAAAGGTATGTTGTTGCAAAATTTGCTAGAGATCGGATGATTAGGCTAATCGTAATTTGATTTAAGCTTTGAACATTTGTGTGGCCGCCATTACGTTTCCGTCAAGATGGCGGCGATATAAAACATGACACTGAGGTGTCCTTTGCTAGTGCTACCTTTGTACCAAATTTCGTTCAATTCGCATTCAACGTGTTCGAATTGATTGGGGGGACAGACATTCCGAGTACACACACACACACACACACACACTCTCTCTCTCTCTCACACACACACAGACTCTCTCTCACACACACACACAGACTCTCTCACACACACACACAGACAGACACACTTTTTTTGCCCTGTGTTGATCTCATGTCTACTTTCATTTTTTGCAAAAATCGAAAGTAGGCTAAAAAAAACAGGCTTATGAGATCACTGTGTGTGTGTGTGTGCGTGTGCGTGTGCGTGTGCGTGTGCGCGTACGCGTGCGCGTGTGCGTGTGCGTGTGCGTGTGTGTGATAAAATCTAAACGGCTAGAGCGATTTCAATGAAACTCGGTAAGTTCATAGCGCTTTTCCCGGCGACCTCGACCGTGCCCTTCAAATTTTGTTAAGTCTCACCAATCCAACATGGCGGCTGTGCGAAATATTTCACTAGCATTCAATATCTCCGAAACTATTACCGATATCGCCCTGAAATTGTGTACGGTGATAAAGAGCACTGCTAGAAGTTCACGTATGAGACTTTCAAAAACCTGGTGACTACGAAACCAACATGCGGCCAAGCGAATTTGAGACTTTTAAATAGACTTTTCTCGCGATTTAACTATTCAAACGTAATGAAACTTGGTACAGCAATTGTGTATACACATTGTAATGCACTGGAGTCTAATTTAGTTCAATTGTTTACATAACCTCAAAATGGCGACTGTGCGAAATATTTCACTGACATTCTATATCTCCGAAACTATTACAGATATCACCCTGCAATTTTGTACGGTAATAAAGGGTACTGATACAAGTTTACCTATGTATATTTCATAAACCTGTAAAGTACAAAACGAACATGGCGACCAAGCGAATTTGAAATAATTTAATAGACTTTTCTCGTGATTTAACTCTCTGAGCGCAGTGAAATGTGGTACAGTAAATGATTTTGCAGATTGTAATGCACTGCCATCTAATTTAATTCAATTGTTTACATAACCTCAAGATGGCGGCTGTGCGAAATTTTAAAATTAAGTTTTTATTTCCTGTGTCGTAATCATGCGATCGAAGTGAAAGTTTGAATAATGAACCTAGGCAATAATTGTCCTTGAATGGTACATAACTCTATGGCCTATACATATAACAATCCTAAATGGCGAGCTTCCGAAATATTTAGACGGTTCTCAATATCTATGAATCTTTTAGAGCAACCAAACTGTTTTTTTTTATGTTCATAGAGACTATGAACATATGTTCACCAATAGGACTTTCAGTAACCTGGTGAGCACAAATCCAACATGGCGGCCACGCGAAGTATAAATATTTAAATGGACGTTTCTCGCGAATTAACTATCTGAGAGCCGTGAAACGTTGCACGTTAAATGCTTATACAAATGTTGATCCACTGGCATCTAATTTATTTCAATTGTTTGCATAATCATAAGATGGCTGCTGTGCGTAATTTTAAAATCTCGTTTTTACTTCTTGTGTTCTAATCATGCGATTGAAGTTTCAATACCACACTTACACAATAATCTTAATGTAATAGTACAAAAATAAAAATCCAACCTGGCTACCATCTGAAATATTTAGACGGTTCTCAATATCTACGAATCTGTTACAGCAATTAAACTGAAATTTTGTATGTTGATAGAGGCAATTAACATGAGCAGGATATATGAAAATATGCTGTGTAGTTCTTCACGGAATTACTTGTTTTTGATTATTTAATTTAATTTCTCCCACATTTTCGGCGCCACTAACTAGAGTACATACGTCATTGAACGATCACCTGATGTCCCATATCCCTTACATGAATACCCTGATTTACGAGACCCCTGTGCAATCCGAGGAAGACCTACTGGCGCGGGTTATGGCGTTGGAGGACCAGACATTGGTGATCGTGTGTACCAGAGCATGGTACGGAGGTACCGCGTCTGTGTTGACGTCTGTGGTCGTCACATCGAGCCAGATGACAAGTAGCAGAAATCGGACAGAGCGCCGAAAATGCGGTCGCTGTGAACGTGTTCTGTGATCGTTCTTTGCGGGTAGCGGGAAGACTGGACGTTTCCGGACACAAGTTCCTATGCTAAACTTCTCCGTCTTGGTCCCCACTACAAGCAGTCAAGGTTTGTGCTGGGAATTTAGAAGCACCCTGTATAGCACTGTCCTGAAGAAACATAGGCTACATGTACAGGGTCATCGAAAAAGATTGCAGCAGTTTCAAAAATGCATATTTCCCGGTTGTAAGTGAGATATATTAATAATTCGACCTGAAAACTAATCATGAACTCATCGAGTTTTAGTTTTAGATGTGACTGTACTCCGCCCGTTACCTTCAGCTGATGCACAGAATGAGTGTGCGAGAGGAAGCTGCCACGCCACTGTTTCAGTAGTGTGATTGCAATGGCGACAGTTCAGCAGAAAGCACAGTGTGTTGTGATTACCGGAGTTTAAATCTGTTATAACTGTTCAGCGCGCTTTCGAACGTGTTTGTGTTAGGGATCCCCCTCATGCTAATAGTACTAGACGGAACGGTTTCAGGAAACAGGCAGTGGTTACATGAAGAAATCCCCCAGATGCCCTAGAATGAGTGACGAACCAAGGGAGCCCACATAGAAACATTACAACATACGAAAAAAACTTTTTGAGTTGGTGAATTTGACAAAAAAATACTCGTTTTAATATTTCAAATAGTTCCTGAGCTATGAATTTTTAGCCTATTTTCATTTATGAAAAAAATAGGCTTATGAGATCACCTTTTGTCCGTGTGTCTGTGTGTGTGTGTGTGTGATGGTGTGTGTGTTCCCCCCTAATAACTTCTAAACAGCTGGAGCGATTTCAATGAAACTCGGTAAGTTCATAGCACTATTCCGGACGTTCCCCACCGTGCCCTTCAAATTTTGTTACGTCTGACCAATCCAACATAGCGGCTGTGCGAAGTATTTCACCAGCATTCCATATCTCCGAATCTATTACCGATATCACCCTGGAATTTTGAACAGTGATAAAGGGAACTACTGGAAGTTCACCTATGTGACTTTTGAAAACCTGGACTTTTGAAAACCTGGTTACTACAAAACCAACATGGCGGCCAAGTGAAGTTGCGACTTTTAAATAGATGTTTCTCGCGATTTAACCAACCAAACGCAATAAAACTTGGTACAGTTTATGTTTATACACATTGTAATGCACCGACATCTAACTTCATTCAATTGTTTACATAACCTCAAGATGGCGGTTGTGCGAAATATTTCACCGGCATTCTCTATCTCTGAAACTATTAGCGGTATCACCCGGATATTTTGTACGGATATAAGGGGCACTACTGGAAGTTCATCTCTAAGCCTTTCAAAACCCGGTTAACTACAAAACGAACATGGCGGCCAAGCGAAGTTGAAAATTTTAAATAGACCTTTCTCTCGATTTAATGATCCAAACGCAATGACACTTGGTACAGCAAATGTTTATACACGTTGTAATGCACTGGTATCTAATTTAGTCCAATTGTTTACTTATTGTGTCCTAATCATGCGATTGAAGTTTGAATGTTACACGTACACAATAATCTTCATGTAACAGTACATAACTCTAGGACCTATATATATAAAAATCCAACATGGCAACCATCCAAAATATTTATTCGGTTCTCAGTATCTACGAATCCATTACAGCAATCAAACTGAAATTTTGTATGTTGATAGTGGCAAGTAGGTTATATGAAAATAGGCTGTATAGATCTTCACGGAACTACTTGTTGAAATTGCTACAACCCTTTCTGATGGCCCTGTATGTTCACCATGTCATTGGGTACAATTCTCCATTTCATCGACATTTGTTGCAAGATGGAGTGGAGTTCTCTATATCGGTAGGTTAAGGAACGAACTATGGAGCAGGTCTCCAAAATAACTACTTTCTGCATACTGGTGTGCAAATTCTGGTGGAACCCCAGTTTATCGAGGTTGGCCTCCAGCGACTTCGGTATGATCCTGTGGAAGAGATTATGATGGGCAATACAGTGACAGATTCCTGACGCCATTTCGTAGTTTCTTAGGATAAATGTGTTGGATATTATGCGAGTTAGGGACTGCGATGTCTATTAGAAGAGTTTTCTTTTGCTCTTAATCAATAAGAATAATATCTGGCCTGTTTGCTGATATAGGTCTATCTGTGATCACTGGCCTGTCCCAGAGTGGCTTGTGTGTATCATTCTCCATAACAGCGTCAGGAATATATTGGTAGTGAGGCAGGACATTATTACTTAAGGAGTGCTTCTTTGCCAGGTGCAGATGGAATCTTGGCTACTTGGTCATGCCTCTTCAAGTAGTACGTAGATGAAATTGTTGAACAGCCCCCTGTGATATGCTGGATGGTCTCCGATTCGCGATGGCATCTCCTACATTTGTCATATGGCATTTTTTGCCTTAATTATGTATTTTAGGTAGTTCTTTGTTGCCACTACTTGATCTTGTATGGCGACCATGAACCCCTCAGTCTCAGGAAATTGATCTGCATGGGTCAGCCATCTGTTCGACGCATGTATGTCGACATATTCTTGACTGAGATCATATGGATGACGGTCGTGCAGTGCTTTCTGAGTCCACTGTTGAAGCTTGTTGGTAATGTGCTCTTCTGGAGTAGCCAACTGCACATCCCTGGCATGGAGAAGGTCCAATGGCGTGTACTTGTCATCCACCTTAATAACAGCCTGATTCAGGGGAGAGTTTGTCTTACTCAAAAAGTAGGCCTGAAGATTCTTCATCTGCTTGGCATGTAGGTGTAAAGCGTGCGTCCACCTCTCTGGAGTGGCAGTCAGACTGCTGACTTCGGGTGTGGACATCTGTGTTTCGTTAAGGTGGTGCGTGTCTTAATAAGAATATTTTCTAGGTCTGTCTGTGTCCATGATACTATACCATTATTATTACATTATTATTATGTTATACAGTACATATAACGTATTGTTAGTACATTACAAAATAACTATTCGGGCTTCAGGGAACTAAAGTATAGTTACTGAAACAGCAACTTCTAAGCTGGAATGTCGCTACCCATGAACTTCCGGATGATTCGGGTTTTGGAGAGAACTACTGCCTTCTGCATTAGATTGTACAGTTGAGTATCCCGAAGGCCTTGGAGCAAGGCACTTGGGATCACGCCCGTACTCGAGACTTTTTACCCGTTCTACCTGCCTTTGTCTTTTGATAGGGTCGACCAGCTCGCTATATTTGCTGATCTTTTCTATTTGTTTTGACTGGAGATTCTTCTTGTTAGGAATCGCAACATCAATCAAGGTAATTTGCTTGGTTTTGATTATTTTTATCATTATTATTATTGCTATTATTATTATTTTATTTTTTACTTTCGAATTGAGCCACTATTGACTACGAATTAACAATCAATACCATTTCTGTGTTCTCTGTGTCAACTTTGATGTCCTGACAGTATCTTTTATGCCCATCACTCAGTGCCTTCCTCCGATCTCTCCGGTACTTTTTGATAATTTGTCTAAATTCATTCCTGTCCAGAATTTTGTCATCCATTATACCGATTTCTGAAGATCTTTATTACATTCTTGGAAGCACCCAAGTTGTTTTGCATTTGGTTTAACGAAATTCCAAATTTTCTTGTCAGTCGATGATCGGACATTCTGAAGGTGTTCCCATAGAATTATTATTAGACTATTATTATTATTATTATTTTCTATATATAGCCTATTATATTACATTTTTAGTTTTATTCCGGAAGGTTGAAAAAAGTTTGACAATCACTTCACTGCTGTATAGCACTTATTGCTGTAACCGGTTGCAGAAGCAAAACATGTCAAAAGGTACGACTAGAAAGAGAACACAGTTTGACACTGGGTCGACCCACGCGCTTGGGTTTAGGAGGTCGATCGTGCGTGTTCTCTTTAAATTACTGCCAAGATGACCTTTCTCCAAGGCCGGTGAGCATCATAAGCAATTATTTCGGAACATTGTTGACATCTTGAAGGACGTAGTGCCCTTTTTTTTTGTTATGTTTTGCTCTTGAACGGAGCGCTTCACCTTTCCCTTCGTGAGCCAGTGGTCAAGTGTTTACTTCATGTACTCAAATTATGAGTTAGTTTTCCGGTCTAGGAAGTCAGATTTCTGAAAGGAGGCAAAAGGCCATGGTGCATCTAGTTGTACGATATCTGCTCGCCAAAGAGCTCTCATATCACATTTCATTACTACGAGAAAAAATTGAATTAAATCTTAGGTACAGCTCTCCCACATATCGTGTTCGATTTCTCTGCTAGTTGGCAATGGAAAACGGAACTTTGGCGTTGGTGAGTAGATGCCACCACTTCTTAAGATCTCCATGGGGTAGTTGATACCATATTATGATGATGATGGTAATGATGATGACGATGAAAGGAAGCTTTTAGTTTAACGTGACCGTTAATCATGCGATCATGAGCCACGGGACCTCCTTTTTACGTGGAATCCGAACCACAAGACATGGCATTTCACTTCGAAAATCGCACATTCATTGACGGGGAACCGAACCGGGTCCATCTTGGTGAGACACTAACACCTTGACCGCTGCGCCACTACGCCCTCTGATGACGATGAGCATGGGTATATCGTTTATGTCCATTTAATCGCTTTACAGGGTCCTCTTCGTCTAATACTGTTCTAGGAAGTGATCTTTGATGGAACCGTAAATGCTATACACACCTACCCGAAATGGATGAGATTTGGGTTCGAGCCTCGACTGTGGTCTCATTTCCAAGTCTTAGTCACCAGAAATAATAATACAGTGAGGTCCTTCCCTAAATGTCGCAACCACGTAGGGGCCGCGCGGAGGGCTGAGTTACGGCCAGATAACAGCGGGTCGGGAAGTACCGGATGCTATCATGGTATTTATTACATACGCTGCTGGCAAGATCCCTTAGTTAAGAAGTGAAGTACTGTAGCCTATGTCGTATCCTGTATACATGGATAGGTGTGGTACAACAACACATTTTCCTAGTGGAAACTTATCGTCTCAAGAAGTCTTCCAGTAAATGTGTCCGAACGTTTCAGCGCCGTGGGGGATCCCCAAACAAAAGAAAAAGGTATACAAAAACAATCGCGTTCCTAAGTTGGTGCAATGTGTTTATAGGAATGAAGGACATCATTTCCAGTGACTACTCAGAAATTCATGTAAGTAAATATGATTAGGTCTATTAAATACGTCGAAAAGTACAAATGTTTTGAACTAGTGTAGTTGGGCGCTACGTTGCTGCTAGTGCCAGTGCCACGCTCGACACGTTGCAATACACCCTCTCCCCAACCAGCCACACGGCTCCTGCGAGGTTCCGTTCTTTACAGAAATACCTCACTGTAGTTTTTTTTTTGTCGTGTGGCCTATTGAGAGGCTGAGTGCAGGTCTTTCTAGTCGACGCCCGTGGGTGACCTTCGCATCGGGATGAGAGATAGAAATGATGAAGATGAATGAAACTGGACATGGATGTGGAAGAAAGCGGCCGCGGCCTGCCAGAAGGTACCGTCCCAGCATTTGCCTGGTGTTGAAAATGGGGAAACCACGAAAAACCATTTCAAGGACGGCCGACGGTGGGGCTCGAACCCACGCATCTACCGAGTCAGCAGAGAGCTTTGCCCCATGACCTAACGCTGCGCTTTAGTTAGCTTAACCACTGCTGTCGGTAATAATAATAATAATAATAATAATAATAATATTTTGGGAAGATAGGAAGGCGAATATCATCACGCCGAAAAACAAGTTCAAGCGCGCTCTATAATGGGCAAAACGCAAAAAGAATTATTATTATTATTATTATTGTTATTATTACTATTATTATTATTATTATTGATGTGTAACATCTTTCCACTCGGCTGCTGGATATTTGTGGGAGTGATTTTGAAAAATGGGACGGAAGTGGATTGGACGATCCAGCTGGCAGTGGTGGATCGAACGGAAGTGTGTAAGATGCACTGCCAGCCAGATCGCATTGCTGAACACTTTCATTCTGACGGTAAATGCTCATGCGAACTCTGGTGTCAAGTGATTGAAACAAAGCACATGACACATGTTCGAAGTCTTCGTATCAGTATTTAAATGATAACATGCTTTAATAGCAAACATTGTAAGTAGTCGGCATTGCCGGTATTATGTTTCTGCACAATGGCTATTCAATTATTAACCCACATAACGGTAATGCAGTCATCAATATAATAAAATCCTTGTGTTATACGAGAACTGAGCAAGCCTTCATGAATTATTGCTGAATACATTCTCTTTATTCACAAGAGTGCCTAAGTTATTCATAAGGCATTTTAAACTCAATTTCACGCAAGAACATTATCGAAACAAGCAAAATATAAATGAAACTATATTCCGTGATGCAGTATTATTGGTACGTGAAAATAAGTCACCATCTTGTACCCAATATTCGTGTGGTCGAAATAGCCGTGGGGTTAGCGTCATTGACTGTGAATCTAGAGATCTCGGCTTCGAATCCAGGATGGGTTAGATATTTTTGCTACCAGATTTTTAAACGATATTTATCACATCAATATGACTCATTTTAACAGAATCCATATGAAATTACGTGTTGGTCTGTGAATCAAGAATTCCGGGAACTGGGCAAGCCTTTCATGATCTACTGCTGTGCACATTGCATTTACTCGCAAGTTGGCCTATTGATAGGGAGTTTAAGGTTATGAGCGGTGTCGCGTCTATTAATCTAGTTGATCCATATCGTATTCTTTATTTAGGCTAGTACTGGTGGAAGCTACAAAACCTCTAATAAAATGAGTTCCGTATTATAAACTACAATATCTGCAAAACACTCCTTTTACTGTAGATTAATATTTGTGCCAAAAATGTTATAAAATACCGGTTTATCAACAATTTTCCGTCTTTGAAATGGTTTCCCGTGGTTTCCCATTTTCAACTCCAGGCAAATGCTGGGACGGTACCTTCTGACAGGCCACGGCCGCTTCCTTCCACATCCTTACCCAGTTCCATTCACCATCATTCATTTAATCTCTCATTAACTCCTCTCGTGAGGTTGGCGTCAGGAATGGCATCCGGCCGTAAAAACCATCCGCCACAAATACTTCCATCGCATCTCATCGCCGACCCCTTAGGAAAACGGGAATAATAAGGGGTAGACATACAATACCGGTGTATCAACAATTTCATGTGAAATTTCTTCTATGTCAGACGTTACACATCATATGTGACTACTGTAAGGCTCGTATTTTTTTTTTTATTATAGAAGATCACAGACACAATGCTTGCTTCTACGGTCACTTACGACTGATGGACAAGACGTATATTTAACAATTTCGACCCAAAACAATAAAGAACAGTTCCCTGGTACGTTTACGTCAAGAAAGACCTCCAAGAAATGGGTCTACGACCAGATGACGCGGACAAACGAGACCTTTTCCGAACAAGCATTGTGACTTTTGGGACTTTCCGAGATGAGAAATGGACAACCTGTGCAAATTGGTCTTATGAACGCCGTGCTCGACACAGCAAGCTAATGAAAACCTACTGGATCAATCGTAAATTGAATAAACGACAGAATGTATAGTGGAACTTATCGTGGTCCCTAGCTTGCCGATTAGCGAATAATAAATAAATAAATAAATAATAATAATAATAATAATAATAATAATAATGATAATGCATCCCACATAGCAATGCACGGTAGTCCTAGTTTTCCCCCTCTGCAATGACTACCAGAATGAGACATTATGGCACATGTCACGAGATGAATAACTATGGATTGTGATGATGTGGTTTGATCATGATTTGTAGCGGAAACGTTGGAATATATGTCAAAATATTTCTATTCCAAGAGCGCTTTCTCCGATGGAGAAGATCCTTCTTATTGATAGACAGCCAGTGCAGCGCAGTGGCCTGAATGGTATACCGTAATTCAATTCGTAACTCTTGAGTGATAGCCGGAGCTCGTGGAGTTTGATGTATTAATGCTTAAGATTGCAACTTTGTATAGTCATATTGAAAGATTGTGGGGACAAGGGATACAAAATATTAGTTCCTTATCATCTGCTTACTTAGCTCGAAGGGCTTTATCATACACTAGCTGTAGAGCCCGGCTTCGCCTGGTGGATTTATTTGTATTATGGATGATAATGAATACTACTGCAGAACTGGATCATGATACTTAAACTACCAGAAAAGAAATATTTTTTAAATATAACTTTTTGTGGTGTTGGTGGTGGTTGTAGTGGGGGTGATAAGCAGTACAGTATAATGGACGTAACACATAGGTCATTTTCCCGTAGTGATAATAATGACTAGGGAAACGGTTATTTACTGACTACAGCACTGGCACGTGTAATTTGCAAACAAATTTCTAAAAATGATTAGAAAGAGGAGTTAGTGAAATAAACGGCACTGCCTACTGCCTAGGGCCTATATCTCATTGTCTGTTAGAAATGTAGGGACTAATAGTGTCGTCTTTTGTCGCATAGCGTCGCACAGTGTGTCGAATCCCAATTCTAGGTGGAAAAAATTAATAACTTCGTTAATAGTGCTGGTATTGTATTAAAAGTTGGCAATATACCGTTTTCGAGGTCGCTGAATTCATTTCTGGCATCGTCTAAAGTGTACGATATTCGGGGGGGGGGGGGGTGAATATATAGGGGTGAGGGGTAAGGTGAGGTGTAAAAAATGACCGAAAGCAACACAAGAATAATCCATTTTTGGTAGTAAAAATCACGATTTGGATGTGTATATGATAGTTTATGACAGTGGTAAACATACTATTTAAAAGGGGCGTGGTGGCTCAGCGGTCTAGCTGTATGCCTCTCACCAAGGCGGTCCGGGTTCGATTCCCGGTCAATGCATGTGAGATTTTCGAAGTGAAATGCCATGTCCTGTGGTTCGGATTCCACGTAAAAAGGAGGTCCCGTGGCTCATGATCTCAAGATTAACGGTCACGTTAAACTACAAGCTTCCTTCCTTTTATACTATTTAAAACTGGATAAAATATGAATAACAATGAGACTTTCAGTCAAGTATTCTTGTTACACCTTATTTGAGGGAATAGACGAAGTCACTGTATGTAAAATCATCCAGATTAAAAAACGTATATTAAATTGTTATTAAACATAGAACAACGAAATATGCACAAAAAATAACATTTATTTTCTAAAACTAAAAAAAATATTCCTCAAAATCATACAAACAATTTCTTTATAACAAAATGTCATTAACAGTCCTGTTAATGACGTAGTTTTAGTAAACACACGAAAACAATATTATTTCTCTAGAAACGCATGGATATAAAGACAACATTTATATTGAATATTAGGCCTATTTCTCCTATTGCAAATAGAAAGAAAACGTTCATTCGTCAAGTAATGTTCTCATTAATCTCACTCCCCTTAATAATAACAAAATGTCTAATGTTCATTCGTCACATGATTCTTCTGTCGAGTCCAGAGCATTGTAGTCATTGCTATACTGGTCTTCATCATTTGATGTCAAAGTTCCTTGGGGATCATTAAGTAACTCAATAGCTTCCGTAGGTAGATTACCTATGTACGGCATATTTCTTCCTGCACTCTCCCATTTTTAGCCTACTTTTCACATTTTGCAAAAATGAGGAAAAAGTAGACTTATGAGATCGGGCAAATGTCTGTCTGTCTGTCCTTCTGTCTGTCTGTCTGTCCTTCTGTCCTGTCTGTCTGGCTGTGTGTGTGTGTCCCCCCCTATCAACTCCTAAACGGCTGCAGCAATCGAAACAAAATTTGGTAGGAGTAAAGATCTATACCTGAATATCTCACGCCCATATTTGAAAATGTCAGTGCTACCAACTGCTGAAAAATCGCAATTGAAATTTGAGCTCCATGTTTGATATCTTGGAAGGTATGGATAGGAGCTATTTCAAAATTGGCACACGTATAGATAATAATATTGCAGTTTAATTTCCAGGAGGCCATACATCGCAGTGTTGCCAAAATGAATATACGCCTTCTGATAGGTCCAAATTTTAAATGCATATAACTTCTACACTATCAATTGGATTTCAACCAAATTTCGTATGTGCTATGTGTACATAAACAGACATGACTGAACGTACTATTAAGATCCACCAGGGCTGCCAACTGTTAATAAATGCTCTCAATTTATTTTCTCCAAATACCAATATATCAGAAAGTATGCTAGCCGACAGCTTTAAACTATGCACACGTATAGTACCTGACATTCTATATTAATTTGGAGAAACTTATATACGTCAGTGCTACCAACATGATTCTAAGCCTGCTGAGAGGTCCAACTTTAAATACATGTAACTTCTATACTATCATTTGGATTTCAACCAAATTTCGTGTGTGCTATGTGTACCATAACAGATATGTATATGCCGATTCTTAAGAATAACCAGGGCTGCCAACTGTTAGTAAATACTGTCTCTATTTTCGTTACCCTAATATCAATATATCAGAAAGTATGCAAGCCAATAGCTCTAAACTTTGCACACGTATAGTGTGGCATTCTAGATTAATTTGGAGTAACTAATATACGTCAGTGCTGCCAACATGATTCTAAGCCTGCTGATAGATCCAATTTTAAAATGCATGTAACTTCTATACTAACTAATGGATTTTATTCAAAATTGACACAACAATAGATCATATTATTTCAGATTATTTCTGACCAATACATGTATGTCATTGTTGCCAACATGATTTTACGCGCGCTGTTAGATCCAATGTTTAACTGCATGTAACGTCCATGCTATCCATTGGACTTCAACCAAATTTTGTATTCTGTACCTTAAGAGATGGAACTAAGAATATATTCAGTCACCAGGGCTGCCAACTGTAGTTCTCTATTAGGCTACATTATGCCAGGTATACAGTATTTCGAACTAATTAGAAATTTCGGTATTACCAACTTAATTTCGTCATTATTCTAGATAGATCCATATAGATTAATCATTGGCATAGATCTTAAATTTTAAGAAAAGTAGGCTCTTGAGTTCGTTACGGAACTTCTTGTTGTTAATATTATGATATCAACTTAATTTTGTTTCTTAGCTCCTGCACCTGAGTGTCAGTAAGAGTTGTAGGATCAAATTTATTCATAACATATTGAAATATGACATTTGTACGCCCCTATTTACGACACGACCGCCACGCGTTGAAAAATTCTTTTCGCGGTAATGCCCACATAGTCACTGAAAATAAGAAAATAAACCATCATGCACATTCGTGCGCAACCAAACCACTACAGATCCTGAATCTACATTAAATTTCCTATCGAATGACGTTTAAAGAAAGTAGCACTATGAGGCACTCATAAAGTAAATAATTTATTTAGTGCAGAAAGCTTGTATTACGCATAAAAGTGCGAACACATACCTCTGTTCACTATTCCATGAGCCTCAGAAGACAACACCTCGTTGAACTCACTGGAATCACAACGTTCGGTTCACTCCGACACCTCCTATCAAATTACCTGATAACTGCCAGGAAGACGTTTCAGCACGTATAACCTCCCTCCTACGCACCAGAGAGCGGAAAGGAAGACCGAAGGTCATCATCAGGTTTGTTAACTATCGAATGAGCCAGTTTTCGTTTTCATTTGCGACAGTGAATTTCTACCACCTAGATCTGGGATTCGACACACTGTGCGCCGTAGGAAAATAATCAGAACACTTTGGAAAACTTCGGCTGTCCCGTGCTCCTGAGGTAGCAATAGTATCATTTATTGCCACATAGCGCTCAACGATAAGTTTCGGAATAAATTAAGGTAAATTTGAAAGCACCAACGCTTACGTATTGCACCAACACCATTGCACTTATACAGAGGCATAATATTGTTACGGCTGTGAGTTGTTTCGTCGCCTCGTCGGTTGAGTCACAGCTGCCCCGGGCTGGGCTCTGCCTCAGTGTATTACGTGCGCCTTACGCAACAGGGCTACTAGCACAAAGGGATGGTCCAGAATATTCGTGACCCAGCCAGTGATGGAAATCTCGAGAAGCCGTGAATCCTGGATGGGTCTAGAAGCATTTCTTGAGTCACCGGCCTGCTATATAAGAGCGACCTGGCAAGCGGGGTGGACAGTGTTTTTCGAGCTAGTGCGAGCGTTTACCTTGAGCGACAGTTGTTGGCGACGTGACTTGCGAAATCCTAGTGAAGCTGATTCTCTTGACAGCGAAGGAGTGTGAAGCCTACAGAGGAACTGTGTCTTGAACGAGTGTGTTTTCCAGTGCAGCAGAGGTTAGTGTGGTGAATTGCGAAAGCGCCGGGGGCTGTTTCCCTAGCCAGTGGACAGCGAAGCAGAGTGTAGTGGTGAGTGACCGGCTATCGTAAATAACGGTAGCTTGCGTATTCTAGGAAGTGTTGCAGGTAGTTCTATCGAGGCCACCGGTCTCATTAGGAGGAACTAACTTCTGTGGCTTATTGACAAGTGAAAGGCAAGTGTTCCCTACGAGAGGAAACTAGAGTGGGATACTAATTGCTTGTATTTGCTATTTGTGTGGTGTATCTTTCTGGCCCGCAATAAAGCTAATACGTTTCTTTAAAGGAACAATTGTGTTTGTGCTTTCACCCACCGTAATCCAGTTAACGGAAGTGCCACTAGGGGGTGGCACGTAACAATATGTTCATGATGATAACTGTTTTAAGGGGCCTAAGAAATCTTTTTGCACTAATTACTCCCCGTGACTGCAATTTATAAGCAGCGCAAGATTTAACTATTTGCGCAATTCTGCACCGGAACACTGGTAGGGGCGACATGATGCAGCCCGAATTGCCAGTTAACAATATACTTATCAATAGGGCTCGGATTTTTAGGTAAATAAATATTTTTATGTAAATAGCTATTTTAAGCATTTTTTTCTATAAATACATAAATTCCTGCTTTTCACTTATTAGCACATAAAAAGGCATAATATTTACATATTTTAAAATCACTATGCTAGATCTTTCAGTTCATTGCATTTTTGTTTGTGAGCTATCTAATCTTCATGCAGAGCGTATGTCAGCTTGCAACTGTGTTATTCTTAACTTGTCGCCCCGTGCCTCTCACTGTGGAAGCCGGGGATTTCCTTGTCCATAGCCATATTGCACCCCCAGCTACCTGGAACCAGTGTCACTCACATGCAGTTCATTTCTGGCACTGTGAAGTGTAAGGCAGTTCTACGATGCCTAAAGAAAATCAATTAAAGTTATCGTCTGTTGCAAAATTTAAAGATAATATTACTTCTTATGGGGGCGTTCTGTTCTACCAACCATGTGGGAAAGCAATCTAGGCTGAACAGCGATCTCAAGTTACACAATACTTCAAGGGAAAGAAACATATTGCCGCAGTTTCGCGCCTTCAGAATAAGTATTTCACGATAATCGTCGGTCATTTGTGATGGACAACCTGAAGATGTATCTCGTTGTGTATTGTAATTCTTCAGCAGTCAGTGAGACATAGAATAAATTGCATTTGTGAGTACTTCATATTGTTTATATTGTTTATATTTATATTAATAAACTAAATTATAATTACATATTTTTACTTTTTTGTCACATATTTCAGGTATTTTTAATACATAAAAAATAAATATTTTCCCGATTTTTAGCACCTAAAAATCCGAGCCCTACTTATCAAATTACTCTTACAGTTACACTACTACGGACATGAATGGTTGTAAAATTTGGTGCAATTAGGATTAACGGTGTAGATTTGTGATATAGGGCCTAAATGCAGGGAATGGAGTGGTCTGTCCGAAACCCGCAGGGTTTCAAAGGGTAAGTGTTCAAAATGTGGTTCAGGTCGGTGAAACGGTGTAGATTTGTGCCAAAGGACCTAAATGTAGGGAATGGAGTGGTCTGTCCGAAATTTCAAGCAGGCAGTGTTACTCGTCGGGTTCCAAAGGGTAAGTATGTGAAATTTGGTTCAGATCGGTTAAACGGTGTAGATTTGTGCCAAAGGGCCTAAATGCAGGGAATGGAGTGGTCTTTCCGAAATTTCATCGCAGGGTTCCAAAGAGTAAGTATACAAATTTTGGTTCAGATAGGTGAAACGGTGTAGATGTGTGCCAAAGGGCTTGCCACGGTGGGTGAGTGGATAGCGTGTCGGTCTACTAACCCCAAGCTTGCAGGTTCACCCCTGGCCGTGGTAAGTGATTTTTGAAAGGCGACAAAAATCACGACATGGATGTCACGTTGTTGGCATGTTAAAGAACCCATTTGAATTCAGTAGGCCGTGTTCAATCGCAAAATTAATCTCGGGAATTTCCGCCAACTCAAAGTTCCTCCATTCTCTACTAGAAAGCGCTGTAGTGTCAAGGAGCTTAGATATCTAACCTCCTTGACTTTCATAGTGTTCGAAGGAACGACGAAATACCACATGCAAGCTACCCTTTGGGTGTCAATTAACAAAGCTTGCACCCGGCGCCCGAAGTCATACGATATTATTATTATTATTATTATTATTATTATTATTATTATTATTATTATTATTGTTGTTGTGCCAAAGGGCATAAATGCAGGGAATGGAGTGGTCTGTCCGAAATTTAATGTAAACAGTGTTACTCGCAGGGTTCCAAAGGGTAAGTATACACATTTTGGTTCAGGTCATTGTAAAGGTGTAGATTTGTGCGAAAGGGCCTAAATGCAGGAATGGACTGGTCTGTCTGAAATTTAACATAGACTAAACTATTCCTCTTGAATCTGGTTATCATATACAAAAAGAATTTAGCGCGTTTAAAGACTCAAACACACAAACAAACTCTTCAGCTTTATTATATAGATTTTAAATGAAGGAAAATAAAATCTTAAGTTCAAGTATATACCGCAATACGTACGTGTGTATGGGTGAATTCGTAGTGTAGTCGATGACGTCACGGTTGATGTGGGGACGTTGATGTTCGTTTGTTTGATGCTTTTGCTTTAAGTGCTATATTGGCCATTCTTCAGTGCTGCTAGGCTATTGCAACTTTCCAGTATGCATTTTTAGCCTATTTTCACTTTTGAAAAAAAAAAATAGGCTTATGAGATCACCTTTTGTCCATGTGTGTGTGCGTTTGTGTGTGTCTGAGGTGTGTGTGTGTGTGTGTGTGTGTGTGTGTGTGTGTGTGTGTGTGTGTGTGTCCTAATAACTTCAAAACGGCTGGAGCGATTTCAATGAAACTCGGTAAGTTCATAGCACTATTCCAGACGACCCCGACCGTGCCCTTGAAATTTTGTTACGTCTCACCAATCCAACATGGCGGCTGTGCGAAATATTTTACCAGCATTCAATATCTCCGAAACTATTCCCGATATCACCCTGGAATTTTTTACGGTGATAAAGGGATCTACTAGAAGTTTACCTACATGACCTTTAAAAAACGGGTAACTACTAAACCAACATGGCGGCCACTCGAATTTGCGACTTTTAAGTAGACGTTTCTCGTGATTTAACCAACCAAACGCAATAAAACTTGGTACAGTATGTTTATACACATTGCAATGCACAGACACCTAACTTCGTTCAATTGTTTACATAACCACAAGATGGCGGCTGTGCTAAATATTTCACCGGCATTCTCTATCTCTGAAACTGTTAGCGGTATCACCCTGAAATTTTGTACGGAGATAAAGGGCACTACTGGAAGTTCATCTATAAGACTTTCAAAAACCGGTTAACTACAAAACGAACATGGCGGCCAAGCGAATTCGAAAATTTCAAATAGACCTTTCTCGTGATTTAACGTTCCAAACGCAATGAAATCTGGTACAGAAAATGTCCATACACATTGCAATGCACTGGTATCTAATTTAGTTCAATTGTTTACATAACCTCAAGATGGCGGCTATGCTAATTTTAAAATTAAGTTTTTATTTCTTGTGTCGTAATCATGCGATCGAAGTGAAAGTTTGAATAATGAACCTACGCAATAATTTTCCTTTAATGGTACATGACTCTATTGCCTATACTTTTAACAATCCAACATGGCGACCATACGAAATATTTAGACGGCTCTGAATATCTACGAATCTATTATAGCAATCAAACTGATTTTTTTATGTTCATTGGGGTATGATATTAAGTTCACCTATAGGACTTTAAATAACCTGGTGATCACAAATCCAACATGGCGGTGACGCGAAGTATAAATATTCACATGGACGTTTCTCGAAATTTAACCATCCGCGTGCAGTGAAACTTGGTACAGTAAATCTTTATCCGAATGTTAATCCACTGGCATCTAATTTATTTCAATTGTTTCCATAACCACCAGATGGCAGCTGTGCGAAATTTTAAAATCTCCTTGTTACTTCTTGTGTCCTAATCATGTGATTGAAGTTTGAATGCTCCATGTACCCAATAATGTTCATGTAACAGTACTTAACTCTAGGACCTACATATATAAAATCCAATATGGCGACCATCCGAAATATTTAGTTGGTTCTCAATATCTACGAATCTATTACAGCAATCAAACTGAAATTTTGTATGTTGATAGTGGCAGTTAACATAAGTAGGATATATGAAAATAGGCTGTATAATTCTTCACGGAACTACTTGTTAATTTTCAATTAACTTATGTGTAATTTTTTCAAGTCAGTTTTTGCATGTCCAAGAACTTGGGATTAGGCTATATTGTGTTGACCGACTGAAAAGTTGCAATATGAATCTTTGGTCATCAGTCTCATACACATGGGTGGGTGTTGAATTTTTCTGATAACACTTGTTACTGTGGTGCATATATATGCAGTTGTTGTTCGTGTCTTCAGTCTATTGACTGGTTTGATGCAGTCGTCCATGCTTCCCTGTTCTAAGCTCATCTCTACATAGCTACCACACCCTACATCTAAGGAAATCTGTGTAACATCCTCTAACCTTGGTATACCCCTACAGTTCTTATCCTCTACCCTTCCTTCCATAACTAACTTTGCTAATCCTGGGTATCTTAGTATGTGTCCTACCAACCTGCCGATAAGACAAAGCCGCAAGAAAATCTAGTTGCCACACAAGAATCTGTTATTCCGGAAAATTTTATGATAAAATTATGTTGTATACAAACGTTGTTGGTTAGCAGCCAGTAAACAAATCTATACAGAGGTCCGAATCTGGAGTGGAGGGACGTTTGAAATTGGCTCTTCTTGCCCCACCCCTATCCCCATCCCACCCCTGGCTCTTTAGGGAATAGTTTCATTGAGAAGGAAGTTACTGGTGTTTGGATTGGGCTAGGTGGTCCAGAACATAAATAAGGCACTATCCCGGCATTTGCCTGGAATTGAATTGGATTTATTTTACTTGGCTACAATAATGCTTTTAAGCCTTTTCCAATAACTCCCTGCATTGATATACAGATAATATAGAAAATCGATAACATAACGACAAACATTATAAAATAAAATAAAGACAGCAAACCAAGACAGCACGAATGGATCAGAAAAGACCCAGTTCCATATTACATGACGAGGTAGAAAATGTTCGACGTATAACAAATATGGTGGTGTACCTGTACAACAAACGGTAAGAAAGTTGTTTTAGATATTGTATGCATATTTTTTTGTGCAAATATGTTTTGCTATAGCGAGGTGATTTCCGAAGCAGCGGTTCTAAGGTCATTACATTCCACCACCGAGAGGCATTACTGTTAAATGATTGAGAACATTTAGTCGTTAGATGTTTGGGTAATTGGATAAGAGTGCCTATAAATCTGTTGTATCGATGGTGGACAGAAGATATTACATTTACATTTGTTGAAAGGCACACAAGAGATCTGGTAGATGTAATTTGTAGAACGAGGTCTGATTTATGTAACTGTTGGCTATCTTTGAGCTTTAACCAATTTAGTTGACGGTAGTATCGAGTTATATGACAGTCGCGCCTTATTTTAGTACAAACCGAAGACGTGCATCCCTTGTCCTTTGCAATCGTGGAGGGAGTGTGATAAATCTCAGTTCCCTCTTGCTGTAGTGGTGCGCGACTCACCGCGCACGGCTACGTTGCACGGAGACAGGCATTATAAGGTGGCTGGCTCTCCTGCTATCTCGAATTAACAGCATGTCAGAGGCGGCGCACATTGTTTTAACCGTCGCGCGGGATTCACCCTCACCTCCGCCATCCAAATCACAAGCTAAAATCAGTGGAAGGGGAAAGTTGGACAAAATCTCTCCAACCATTACAAGGCACCTTTTGGATAGAATGGGGCATGATTAAAACATCCTTTGTATTTCCTTACAATTTAACTACTTACACTTTTTCCGCTGTCTTTAATATTTAGACTGGCACGTTTAATATTTGAAGGAAGACTAAAATACTTCAATATTGTGCACTTCAAACAAATTAACTCCTAATAAGTCGCGACGCGGAATTTTGTTCCGTATTAAATTGTTAAGTAATATTTCCTTTAACTTAAATTGGAATTATCTAATGTATTGTCTAGCTGGCATTTTATTGTTCACGTTTATGCTACAATTCAAGTTTTAATTAATTTCCCAACCATTCGGTAGCAGTGAGAACGTTATTTCCAGAGTGCAGTTTTGCGGAGAGGATTTCTGTGCGCGACTGCATCAAGTGGCAGTTTCGATGGCGAAATATCGAGACGGATCGAGATTTTAAACAGCCAGAGCTGTTTACCGCCCTCCATTCCAGACTCCTCTTATCCCACCAATAAGAATGCTAAGCTATGTTTTACTTTAAATAACAATTAATGTACTATTTAAAGGAATTTTATATTACAGTATACAGTATTTCCAAATTCGTAATTATAACTTCTTGATCACTGTAATAAATACGTACACACGTATCACAACTAATATTTTAACCAGTTATTAAATTATTATTGAATACAAAAAAATATTAATTACATTATTTCAACAGTTTTCCCGGTTATTTATTATGTGGAACTTAAATCCGCGTGCGACTAAATACCTAACTCTAAGCGTGTGACGGAGATGGAGAAACTGCTGTGTATGTGAGGCTTGCCCTTTCTCTATCTGCCGTCCAAAAATTGTGGCACAATTTTTGGTAAATAATAATACTACTAATAATAATAATAATAATGCAAGGTTAAATACCCAACTATGATATTAAGAAGATACTTTGCCAACTACAGTACTTTCGCCACAGAAGATAAATCTAAAGTACTTAATTAGGCAAAGTTGTCTTTGTACATGTCAAATTTTATTTACTAACTAGCAGAAGTACCCGCTCTTCGAACGGTCTTCGGTATTAATAACCAGACGTTATCAATATTGAGCTACTGTTGCAATGGTTAGGGGCTTGTTATTCCTTCATACGTTTATCAGAGCGAAGTTAGTTCTCTGGGAATATCACAGACACTGTTAATTTAAGGGCCTTAAAATATGGTTTTCGGAGACTCTTTATAGACTCCCGAATTTTGTGTTTCGCATTTAGAAGCGCAACATATGCTTTGGTCGTCCTTCTAGGATAAGTTTTATATTTCGCCTATTTTAGCATGTATTTTGAAAAGTTTTTTCCTATACCAACCCATCTATGAGAAGTACCGTGAAGAGTTTTATAAATGATTGGTGTATTGACTCTCATGGATACCTAATTTTACGATGCTCCAAACATTCGAACACGAGCTATAAGCGTACATAAAGATACACAGAAAGTATGCCTTACTTCGGAGGGGAAGTAAAGCCGGCGGCCCCATGTCATGTAATAGAACCTTCCACTAACTACAATTGTGTGAAGCTAAATTTGTTGGTGATTTTATTAACTCTCTATTAGTTCCAAAGTTTGCCACCAGGTGCCGGTTGAGGTGGCATCTAGTAGCCAAGTCACAGCTAGGTGTCATTGACGGTAGCATTTGGTAGCAAAAGTAGGAACTACTGGAAATTGAACGTCTGCAGTCCCCTCCTGAAATACAGATAACACACTAATACAGCCATCATAATTAACACCGGTAATCAGACAGATTCTACACACACTCAAAGTACACGAGGCTACGTGAACGCGTTATCGCAGCTTCTAAACTGAGGAACCAACCAACCAACGTACAACATATCACCCAGATGTCCGAATATGGATATATCAATCACCCAGATGTCCGAATATGGATATATCAACCACACAGTATTAAAAAAATCATCCTTACGATGAACCCGTTTGTAGAAAAAATAAAGTGATGTGCTCAATCTAAATTCACCTAACGTGTACTTCCTGACGTGAAAATAAATTTGAAAATCTCGTAGACGAAACGCAATACACCTCACATAAAGACTGACCCTCACCGTTGTGTAAAGTCCCCATCCACAGGAAGACACCTTTAACAAATGATATAGGCCTGTGGTGCATGAATATTCAGGTTTTTTATCCTCCAATGGCCCAAATTCCTAACAGCCGCAAAAAATACTATTTCAATTCAGGAATTTTTGAAAATGATGTTGCTGTTTGGAGATATAATTCTGTACGACATGCCACACGTATAAATCACGTGAAAATTTGTACGGTACCCCTTGACCCCCTTAAGCGCATTTATGAATTTTACAGTCTAAGTTGGTTCCGTGATAACCTTATAGCCATTTGAAAACTTTCACAGAAATGTAATAAGTGGAGTGGCATTGCTTTTTACAGAATTAGATGGAAAGTTGGATGTCTTCTCTTGAGAACCTGTCATTGTTGCCAGCTTTCATTCCTTCATTAGTTTATTAAATTCAATTAGTTTTCTGGGAATATCTCAGAAACTGTTGGTTTCAGAGCCTTAAAATATAGTTTTCGGGAACCCTCGAGTTTTATTTCTGCCACCGAGGGGCTAAAAATGAGCTTTGTCTCGTCGTTGTATGCCATAATATAATAATAATATTAATAATGATAATAATATAATAAATACAATATAGGGATAGGGATATAAATGACCTTCCGATTTCCGTGGAAATTCAGAAAAAACAGACAAACTTTCATTTTTATATACATAGAGATATCGCTTATTTACTTGACATTTATTGCTCTCTGGTATTATAAAAACTTTTCTTTATCTACAACTTCTCCACGACGTCATTAGAGCACTGAAGTGCCTCCCCTTTATAACGCGCCATCTTACTAATTAAGTCTCGTGGATTACCTCTTTCTTCCTTTAATCTAACAATCCTTCAGCATCAGCTTTTCTCTAATTTTCCTGGATTATGTACTTTCGCCACCGCAACTCATCACATCATTATGAGTTTATTTTGTATTCCTTCCCCGTGATTCAACGTTAAGCGTTTTATGCTTTCTTCAATAGTGTGTACAGAATGGCATAACTTCCAATCCACAACACTCCAGGCGCCGAGTTTTCATTTTATCAACATATTTTGGTCTTGTCGATTCATTTAGGGACAACGTCGTGGTGTAGTGACTAGCATTCTTAGCTGATACCCCTGAGTTCCGGTTTAAATAAGTGGCTCTGCCAAGAAATTTACTATTCTGGTTTGAGGTCTGGAAAAATGTACACTCAGCCTCGTGAGGTAAACCTGAGAAGAGATGGATACGATTCTCACCTCAGCCATCCTAGAAATGGTTTTCCGTGGTTTCCCACTTCTACTCTACGCAAATGCCGGTATGGCTCCTAACCCAAGGCCACGGCCACCTCCTTCCTTATCCTCACTTGAATTACAAAAACTCACACTAAAACAGTCATTGCAACAACACAAGTGATCAGAGAAAATTCTGCACACAAACCATATTCACGGGGCTAAATGGCGCTGAAATCCTAGCCACAATTTAAAATACACATAGGCCTACTAAAACAGCCATCACAATGATACAGATTATCACACGAAATCCTACACACACCAAAGTACACGAGTCTCAAGCCATTAAATCATCAACAACAACATCAAACAACGATTCATTGAAGGGCTTGTAATTAGGCTTCGTGAACTGGGTATGCGTATGTAGGATTTTGTTAGATAACCTCTTTTATTGTGGTTTCTGTAGTGGTGTGTGTATTTGCAATTGTGACTAGGAAGGGGTAGAAAGTAGCCGTGGTCTTAAGTTAGAAACTATACCGGTATTTTCTTGGAATATAAGTGGGAAACCACGGAAAACTACTTATAGGATGGCTGAGGTTCCACCATACAGACCAGAATATTAAACTTCTTAGCTGGGCTTTGAATCAAACCCAGGACCTTTGGGACCTGAGTACGTACCCTGAGATCACAGATGCGGCTACCAAAAAAACAGGCTACTCACATAATTAATTGAGCAGTTCCGTCAACCATGATCAAGGGGCAAATGTTGAGGCTCGTGTACGCACGAAATCAATTCTCGGATTATAATCTTGTGGTTCTGGTCTGAGCATATGGAACGGGGTTCATTCAGTCGTTTGACAACAGTTGGGATGAAGGTTATTGGTTCGTATCTCACCCCCAGTCATCTTAGAACTGCGTTGTCGTGTTTTTTTTATTATTATTGTTTCTTGTTGTTGTCGTGGTTTTACTCCACGCGAAAGGAGGGATAATTCATAATTCAAAGCCACGACTACTTGCTTCCAATTCCCAAAGACAATAGTAACATACACAGTAGACTACACACACACGCACACTAGTACAGGCACCGTGTTAATTTATCATTTCATTATTATTATTATTATTATTATTATTATTATTATTATTGTTATTATTATTATTGTTCTTCTTGTTTCGTTTCGGCCAACTAAGAGCATTGACTTTTGAGCTGCGCATTGACTTTTTGAGCTGCGCAGATAAGTTTTTTGAGGTGCGCATTGACAGTCATTTCAACTGATTCCTTTTAGCTTTAAAATTAGCCCAGTATTCCTTTATTGGCAGAGGGTGTTGTTCTTTTCTCTCTTTTGTGTACGCCTTTCCAGTTTTCAGCATCGACTTAGGTTGGAAACTCCGATGTTCGAAGTTTTTTCTCTTTATCTAGTCACATGACTGCATGGCTCAGCGGTAACGTTCTTGCCTGCTTAACCCAAGGTTGCAGGATCAAATCCTAGCGCAGTCAGCTGGTATTTGAGGGTGCGCAAATGCGAGGGAGCCGTGCCAGTAGATTTACTGGCACGTTAAAGATCCCCATTGGGGCAAAATTCCGGCATCCCGGCGTCTCTAAAAGCCGCAGTATTTAAAAGGGACGTAAAATCAATAGCCTAACATTATTGTTTAAGCGGGTCACGCTCCTGGATATCTTCACATGAGATCCCACAATCTTGTGCCGATCATTTTGAATGCTCGAGTCTAAGCTGCGTGAACCTGAGAGGAATGTGCATCGCGGACTATGAGAAATTGTGTTGACGAGTGATGAGGTTTCTCGGTCCGTGCATAGTACCGAACCAAATACATTGGTCGGTGACTCACTGACTTATTCGTAACACCAAACTGGTTTCAGAAAAGACCCTATGTTAGCAGTATTGGAATAGACGAGCATGTCAGGTAACACGGCGGGCTGTCGACAGGCTTCTCAATTCTCGCCTGCTCCTACTCTGCCTCTGCCCTTCATCCCGCAAGTTCACAGAGTTTGGAACCGAGCTAGTATCTCACTGAACCAAGTTCCCTTTGTATTTTTCTCTTGGAAAAAAGTGAAAATGTGATACGGTAAGTTAATCGTGTTTATTACTATTATTGTTATTCTATATATATATTTTTTTACTGCGACACTGATCATATGTTGATGATGAAAACTGTTGTTTCAATAGGCCTAACATCTGGGTTATTGGGACTGATCATACGAATGCTCCACTTTCTGTAAGATGTTTTTACGCCAAGGTAATTCATTTATAGGGTTTCTCCAAAGGTGCGGGTTGAAAGGCTGCTGTAACGAAACTTCTTGTTCAATATCCTTGTCGTTGGGACCTTGCGTTGCCTGGGGCATGTTTTCTTAGGGCTTCTTACACACGGCAAGGAAACTGCACTCTGTATATTGGATTGGGTGCTAATATCTCGACAGTGGCTTTTTGCTTGCTACGAAAACATCTTCTGCGAGTGAGTAACTTCCTGCTCAAGTTAAAGTTATTAGTGTCCTTGCACATTAGTGAAAGTTGTAACTCTTCAGTGGTCAACACAAATTCACCCAGATGACTGGGCGGGATGCAATGTGTGTATAAATAAATAAATCAATAAATAAATAAAGTAAATAAATGAATAAATAAATTAATTAATTGATTAATAAATAAATAATCCTGAAAAAATTACAAGTAGGCTATTAGTTACAATCACTGTTAAACAATGTGCAATTTAGGATTACGCGTTCCGACCGTCAAGCGTTCATCCTCAGATCCTGATCACTGAAGAAATGGCTTCAATACTTGACATTACATTAGTAACAAGATGTTCAGTAAAGAACATATAGCCTACTTTCTCCTAAATGTATGAGTATAGTTATAACTCGTTGTTATTATCAAAGAGTATAATAGAACTATTCTTTGTTGAAGACCTTAGAGACGATTTACCTCTACCAAACGCCACAACCTAGATAAAAACTGCTACCATCATTGAAGAAAGAAAGAAAGAAAGAAAGAAAGAAAGAAAGAAAGAAAGAAAGATAAGAAGTATCTAAAAAATGTTATGTATCTGCAGACATAATCGACCGGACTGGCGGCGTGGCTCAGCGGTAACGTTCTCGCTTACTGGACCGTATGTTTCAGGTTCGTATCCTGGCGCAGTCAGCTGGCATTTGAGGGTGCACAAATGCGAGGGAGCCGTGTTAGTAGATTTACTGGCACGTTAAAGATCCCCTTCGGGACAAAATTCTGGCACCCCGGCGTCTCTAAAAGCAACAGTAGTTAAAAGGGACGTAAAACCAATAACATTATTATTATTATTATTATTATTATTATTATTATTATTATTACATAATCGGCCTGACGCGGGCAACATCCAACTTTGAGTTGAGGCATGTCTTTACACGTCTGGCTGCGTATGACTTTCACAACCCTAATTGAATTAACAAATCTTTCCATGACCCTACAGAGACGTGTGTATACCAACTATGTGGATATTTTCGATTGCTATTTGGCTGAAATAAAAGTATTAATTAATATCCTGAACTAGCACCAACGGTAGAGTTCAGATACTATGTGAAATCGTTCTGTTCTTTACTTCAATTAACATTTTCAAATAACGCACAATAGGCTGTTACAAACCCTTTAAAATAAAAAGTATAAATGTATCGTAGTATCATCTTGTCATTCTTCAAATTCGATGCGCATAGAATGCCAATGGTATAGTAATCAATGGAGCCCCACGTAGACTAGTCGTGACATCTAGTGGTGAAATATCGAACAATATAATCCTAACAGAGCGAGTGCATTCTAGCGGCCAGAAGAAGAAACTTTTCAATAAAATCTGGAAGTTAATAAGTAGCGGCGTGCAGTTACCTTTTTGGCAGCTAGATGTCTCGAGTAAATCTGCTGGCGAATTATGTTTTAATTAAATATATATTTTACACCATAATATGCACAATATAACGCTTAATTTTAAAACATCTGAGTCATTACAAAACAATAAACATATAACATTTCAAGCAAAAAAAATAGCTCTGATCGGGTTTGAACCATAGGCATTTTGAGCGATAGGCTAACGCTCTACCACTGAGCTAATTGTGTCAACGAATATCGTTCTATATAAAATGACTTACATAGAACTTGTTAGCAAATAATGATTTATACTAAACGATTTCATCACTGGAGTATATTATTTATATATAAAGCATTTCATACAAAGTTTATTTATTTTGTATCAGTACGCTATATTGCATGCAATACTCAAATTAGTGAAATATAAGTCAGGCACAAGATATCCGCTGCCATCTTGTCTTATTACTGAATCGGCTCAGCTTTTTAAAATCACGTCTGCACTATAGTATTACAAAATAAACTTTTAATTTCGAACGTGCCTCTTCCTTTAGAACAGTTAAAACGATTCTCGGCTCGATAATCGGAACTGGTGGGTCCCATGATATGGATTATAAAGTTTGCATAATTCGCACGGCCGCCATCCTGAAATGGTATGGCGGACGACCTTGTAGTTTGGTCACAAGACGCATCCTATACGAAGGTATGTTGTTACCAAATTTGGTAGAGATCGGATGATTTGGTTAGTCGTTATTTGATTTTACGTTTTGAACGTTTGAGTGGCCGCCATTCAGTTTTAGTAAAGATGGCGGCGATATAAAACATGACACTGAGGTGTCCTTTGCTAGTGCTACCTTTGTACCAAATTTCGTTCAATTCGCATTCACCGTGTTCGAATTGATAGGGGGGGACAGACATTCAGAGTACACACACACAGATACACACACACACAGACTCACACACACACACACACACACACACAGACTCACACACACACATACACACACACACAGACTCACACACACACATACACACACAGACAGACACACTTTTTTCGCCCTGTGTTGATCTCATAAGTCTACTTTAATTTTTTGCAAAAATCGAAAGTAGGCTAATGAATGGTTAGCTAATTTTGCCTTTCGGGTAATAACTTACTCCTTTGTCACCATACAATCGCGTACAGAAATATACAGTAGTTAAAGTCATCTTAATTTAACCACTAAATTGAGATGATGGTTATCCCTTAAGAAGATCATGGCTGCTCTCTATATTTCCTCTTAGTCTCAGGGGGTCATGGAGTAACTATTTGTTTTGGCATGACTTCCTATCTTACACCTTTTGTCTATTGTTTACTCATTCCTTCTTTCATTACAAAACTTGATAAAGGGATGTAAGCAGTTGTCGCAAAACGTCGGTATTTAAAATCTCCACTCGACCTAATAGCCCCAAAACTATATGAAAATGAAAATCCACAGCTTGCTTCCAGTCGACCGACTGGGTCAGGGAATGGAATTAATGAGCGAGGATATGAACTGTGCCGGCTGCCAAAGCTTGTCGCACTCTGCTGAGGAAATGCTTAAATGAATGACAGATGAAATGAAATGATAGTGGAGAGTGTTGCTGGAATTAAATGTTGACAGGGAAAACAGGAGTACGCGGAGAAAAACTTGTCTGCCTCTGTTTTGTCCAACACAGATCTCTCATGGAGTGACCGGGAGTTGAACCACGGACCCAGCGGTGATAGGCCAGCGTGCTGCCGCCTTAGCCACGGAGGCTCCTCCCAAAGCTATATAATGGGCTAAATACGGTAAAAGGTCATTTATTCTTTCGAGAGAATGTGTCGGCCATTTTAAAGCGATATCAGATATTTAGTTTCTTAACTGACGTGAAATCACGCTTCAAAAACCAAATAGAAGGTGTTTATATATAGCATGATGATCTTGTAGCAGTCATATCACATTAATACGTTATACATTTTTCTGTAGGTTTCTAATTCATTTCGTGAGATCTATTGAACCCATTTTCGTGAAACCTTAATTGATCTACAATCATAAAGCTTCAACTCAAACTTTTACTAACAAACCCATGCTATCTCAGCATAATAATAATATTCTTCTTTTTCGGAAAATGTATGGTCCCACGAGATAAAATGGAATTGTATAAAGAGGAGAACAGTGGACCTCTATTCTTTAACTTGCACCTTCACTGATGCCGTGCGCAAGAGATGCTGGAAATTCTATGACCATATAGAATGCACAGCGACAGATTCACCAAAATACTACTATAGGTAATCAACTCAAAGAAGCTCAAAACAAACTGGCTAGGGGAAACAAAGGCAGACCTTCAATAAATAAATATCACAGGCCACATCATAGGAAATTGTGGAGCCATTAGTACAATAGTAACCACACACAAATTCTTGGTGAAATCTAAAAATAAAACTAGTAGCAAGTGCTGCAGAACACAAGATACAACACAGTGCATTCATGGAGAGATTTTGGGAGGATAGAAGGCGAAAACCATCAGTCTAAACGCGCTCTTTAAATGGGCAAAAGAAGGAAAAGAAGATGACTCACGGTCAGTCAGCTACTGAATTGTCCTTACCAGGCAGAGTGTATCCCGTTACATTCCTCACGCTTGTTTCTAAAATCCCTGACTAATAATAATAATAATAATAATAATAATAATAATAATAATAATAATAATAATAATAATAAATAATAATTATAATAATAATAATAATAATAATAATAATAATATGTTGTCAATCTGGTAAAAAGAATCTCACACTTTTCGGATAAGACGATTGAAATTTTATGGACACATTATTAGAATGAAAAATGACAGACTAACTAAAAGAACTCTCAACCTGGCCCTTTCATTAAAAACCAAGAAAAGCTGGCTTCGTGAAATTGAAACAGATCTCCAGGAAATCAACATCTCAGAAGACATTGTACGGGACAGATGTAAATACAGCACTAAAATCGACAATCACCAACACCAGAGCCACTATAACTTGGACAGAAGAACGAAGCAGGAAACTCAGCGAGAGGATGAAGAGATTTTGGGAGGAAATGAAGGCCAACACATCAGCTAAGCAGGTTCAACCGTGCTCCTGAGTAGGGCATAACGATGTAAAAATAAATAATAACTAATGCCAGGAAAGAGACAAATTAAACGTTCAAGCCGAACGTTACTGAATTTACTGTAATACTATATACAACTCCAGACACTTCGCGCTGAAACAATGCACATAATTTCATTGCATGTAGAACCTAGTCATTACGCCACGGAGTTATTCATTTATTCGTGTCAGAAGTACAAAACATAAAATGCACACAACTACACAGGTAGGAGTTCATCAGATGACTTCAAACCGTTTCTGCCCAGAACTTAGCCACTTCGATAGCACTTGAATTAGCTTCAGTCAAGTCATTCATTGTGCAGCTGTACGGGCACAATGGACGGGATAAGAGGTGTTGTGTTGTCTGGGTTGCGCCACAATCACACAGGACTGTCTTGGTCGGAAAATGCCACTTATATAAGTTGTCCCTGGATCTTGCAACTTCCACCCGCAGTCTGTCTGTTCAGGGACTTCCAGATTAGCCAGTTCTCTGTGTGACCAGGAGGTAGATATTCCTTTGATTCCATCCATTCAAACAGATTGCTGACCCTCTCCTTCCACACGGCAACTCGAGCTGTTGCTGCTGTTCCTTGTAATGGTTGAGTAGTTGTTAGGAAGCTCTTTCTCTATTTCAATCTCCTCTTAGCAGGTCGATATCCGAAGAGTGGGTGTGAGGTCATAGCAGATGATTTACTTCTTTCGTTGTTTGCAGCCACTTCTCTTCTAATATCAGGCGGAGCAATCCCTGCAAGATAGTGCACTTTACTTATGAGAGTAAACAAAATGTTATGTGCATAAGAGAATTTCTACACCTATTTTCAAAACTACTATAATGGTTAAAGAGTGTATTATTTCAGGTCCCGGGATACCTTTACCGCTCCTATCTCCCAGAAACACTGGTTATCACGTGAGAACCCTTGGCTGGAGGTACGATGTTTGAATGAAGCTACTAATGGAACAGAGCAAGTAGAATCAGGTTGCGCACCTCTTCATAAATGGCAGGAAAACAATGACCACACTTGTGAAACCTGAGGACCCGCTGGTTTGCACGTTTCTATGTGGTTATCGAACGCTTTCAGTTTCTGTGGTCAGCCCAGGGGTGACCACTCATCAACATCTCAGAAGTTAAAGAGCCGGGGGTGTTGTGGACACCTTGAGGAAAATGATTGAGTATGGAAAATATAAAGAAAACAATAACAGGACATCATTTAACCATTAGATATAAAATAAGAAGTTCGGTGACGAACTAAAGAGCCTACTTTTCTTGAAATGTAAGATTCATTCCAATGATTAATCTATATGGACCTAATTAGAATAATGACGAAACTGAGTTGGTAATATCGAAATTTCTAATAAGTTCGAAATATAACAGGCATAATGTAGCCTAATAGAGCACTACAGTTGGCAGCCCTGGTGACTGAATATATTCTTAGTTCCATCTCTTAAGGTACAGAATACAAAATTTGGTTGAAGTCCAATGGATAGTATGGACGTTGCATGTAGTTAGACATTGGACCTATCAGCGCACGTTAAATCATGTTCGCAACTATGTCATGCATGTGTTGGTCAGAAATAATCTGAACTATTATGATCTATTGTTGTGCTAATTTTGGATGAATCCGTTTATTTGTATAGAAGTTACATGTATTTTGAAATTGGACCAATTTACGGCTTAGAATCATGTTGGAAGCACTGACGAATATTAGTTAACTTACTCCAAATTAATCTAGAATGTAAGGTACTATACGTGTGCAAAGTTTAGAGATGTTGGCTTGAATACTTTCTGATATATTGATATTTGGATAAAAACAATAGAGTGCATTTATTAACAGTTGGCAGCCCTGATGGCTCTTAGAAGTACGCTCAGTCATATCGATCTGTCTGCACATAGTACATACGAAATTTGGTTGAAATCCAATCGATAGTGTAGACGTTATATGCATTTAAAATTGGACTTATCAGCAGGCTTAGAATCATTTTGGCAACACTGTCATGTATGGCCTCCTGGAAATTAGACTGAAACATTATTATCTATATGTGTACCAATTTTGTTATAGCTCCCATGCATATCTTCCAAGATATACAACATGGAGCTGAAATTTCAATTACGATTTTTCAGCAGTTGGTAGCACTGACATCATTTTCAAACACGGCATTGAGATATTCAGATAGAGATCTTTACTCATACCAAATTTGGGTTCGATTGCTAAAGCCGTTTAGGAGTTGATAGGGGGGACACACACAGCCAGACAGACAGAAGGACAGACAGACAGACAGACAGACAGGCACACATTTTCCCGGATCGATCTCATAAGTCTACGTTTTCCTCATTTTTAGCCTTTTTTCAATTTTGAAAAAATAGGCTTATGAGATCACCTTTTGTCCGTGTGTGTGTGCGTGTGTGTGTGTGTGTGTGTGTGTGTGTGTGTGTGTGATTCGTGTGTGTGTCCCCCCCTAATAAAATCTAAACGGCAGGAGCGATTTCAATGAAACTCGGAAACTTCATAGCACTATTCCCGGCGACCTCGACCGTGCCCTTCAAATTTTGTTACGACTCACCAATCCAACATGGCGGCTGTGCGAAATATTTCACCAGCATTAAATATCTCCGAAACTATTACCGATATTACCCTGACATTTTCTAATATGATAGAGGGAACTACTATAAGTTCACTTATGTGACTTTTGAAAACCTGGTAACTACAAAACCAACATGGATGCCAAGCGAATTTGCGACTTTTAAATAGACGTTTCTCGCGACTTGACCAACCAAACGCAATGAAACTTGGTACAGTATATGTTTATATACATTGTAATGCACCAACATCTAACTTCGTTCAAATGTTCACATAATCACAAGATGGCGGATGTGCGAAATATTTCACCGGCATTCTATATCTCTGAAACTATTAGCGGTATCTCCCTAAAATTTTGTACGGAGATAAAGGGCACTACTGGAAGTCCATCTATAAGACTTTCAAAAACCGGTTAACTACAAAACGAACATGGCGGCCAAGCGAATTTGAAAATTTTAAATAGACCTTTCTCGCGATTTAATGTTCCAAGCGCACTGAAACCTGGTACAGGAAATATTTATACACATTGTAATCCACTGGTATCTAATTTAGTTCAATTGTTTACATAACCTCAAGATGTCGGCAGTGCGAATTTTAAAATTAAGTTTTTATTTCTTGTGATGTAGTCATGCGATCGAAGTGAAAGTTTGAATAATGAACCTACGCAATAATTTTCCTTTAATGGTATATGACTCTATGGCCTATACATTTAACAATCCAACATGGCGACCATCCGAAATATTTAGACGATACTGAATATCTACGAATCTATTTTAGCAATCAAACTGAATTTTTTAATGTTCATAGGGGCTATGAACTTAAGTTCACCTATAGGACTTTAAATAACCTGGTGATCACAAATCCAACATGGCGGTGACGCGAATTATAAATATTTACATGGACGTTTCTCGCAATTTAACCATCCGCGTGCAGTGAAACTTGGTACAGTAAATCCTTATACGAATTTTAATCCACTGGCATCTAATTTATTTCAATTGTTTCCATAACCTCAAGATGGCAGCTGTGCAAAATTTTAAAATCTTCTTGTTTTTTCGTGTGTCCTAATTATGCGATTGAAGTTTGAATACTACACGTTCACAATAATCTGCATGTAACAGTACATAACTCTAGGACCTACATATATAAAATCCAACATGGCGACCATCCGAAATATTTAGTCGGTTCTCAATATCTACGAATCTATTACAGCAATCAAACAGAAATTGTGTATGTTGATAGTGGCAATTAACATAAGTAGGATATATGAAAATAGGCTGTATAGTTCTTCACGGAACTACTTGTTACAAAATGCGAAAAGTAGGCTAAAAACCGGGAGACCACAACCTATGAAAGACCTTAGCCTACCAAGCAACCGCTGCCCAGCCATTCCGCCTACAGATTGTGCAGAGGCGCGTGATCACCTCGTCGGTCACCTCAGTCGTTGATCTAGGTTCTCGTGACCGGGGTGATGGCTCACTGTCAGAGAGCTACTCAATTGTCCTCACGAGGCTGAGTGTGTCCCGTTTCAGCCCCCCCCCGTCCCCCCGTCCCCCCGTCCCCCTCTCCGGCAGTTTCTAAAATCCCTGATGGAGCCGGGAATCGAGCATGGGACTCCGGGTAACTACTGTTATATTGCACCACTCACTTTCAAATGTATACGTAAAATATAACCATTAAAAATCACGGTCAAGTTTGATAATGCCCAAAATTGGATCAAGGGGGCGAAAATAAGGGACATTTTTAGGAAATGTGGAATATTGCTATGACTTTCTTAGTATGTGAAAAATCAAATCCATTCAAAGTTCGTACTATTTTTTGGATAAAGGACAAAAACTAAAGTAATGTTTTTTGACAGCTCAACTATTGACCAAACTCAAAGGGGTGGGAAAAATTGAGTGTTGAGATTAAAATCATCTTCCACCCTTAATAGGCACAATATCAAATCATTTTTAGCCTACTTTTCACATTTTGCAAAAATGAGGAAAAAGTAGACATATGAGATCGATCCGGGAAAATGTGTGTCTGTCTGTCTGTCTGTCTGTCTGTGTGTGTGTCCCCCCCCCCTATCAACTCCTAAACGGCTGTAGCAATCGAAACCAAATTTGGTATGACTAAAGATCTATACCGGGACATCTCAATGTCATACTTGAAAATGATGTCTGTGCTACCAACTGCTGAAAAATCGCAATTGAAATTTCAGCTCCATGTTGGATATCTTGGAATCTATACATGGGAACTATTCCAAAATTGGCACACATATAGATAATAATACTTCAGTTTAATTTTCAGGAGGCCATACATGACAGTGTTGCCAAAATGATTCTAAGCCTACTGATAGGTCCAATTTTTAAATGCATATAACTCCTACACTATCAATTGGATTTCAACCAAATTTCGTATGTACTATGTGTACGTAAACTGATATGACTGAGCGTATTCTTAAGAGCCACCAGGGCTGCCAACTGTCAATAAATGCTCTCTCTATTTTTTTAATCCAAATACCAATATATCAGAAAGTATGCGAGCCAACAGCCTTTACCTTTGCACACGTATAGTGCCTGACATTCTAGATTAATTTGGAGCAACTAATGTATGTCAGTGCTACCAACATGATTCTAAGCCTGCTGATAGGTCCAATTTTAAAATACCAGTAACTTCTATACTAACAAATGGATTTCATCCAAAATTGACACAACAATAGATCATAATATTTCAAATTATTTCTGACCAACACATGCATGACATTGTTGCCAACATCATTTTACGCGCGCTGATAAGTCCAATGTTTAACTGCATGTAACGTCCATGCTACCTATTGGACTTCAACCAAATTTTGTATTCTGTATTAGAAATGTCGATATTACCAACTTCATTTCGTCATTATTCGAGATAGCCTAGGTCCATATAGATTAATCATTGGCATGAATCTTAAATTTTAAGAAAGGTAGGCTCTTTAGTTCGTCACGGAACTTCTTGTTTAAAGTTCGATAGTCCTATAAAAATTACCTAAAACGTTTGTCTGAAAGAATAATTAATATCAGCCACCTTTACGCCAAGTGATTAGTAAAATGTTTTCGGAATTATAATAAGATGGAGGAGCTTCACGTCTGCTGAACATGTGGAACTTTAGTATGTATACAACAATTGGCAAATTTAGTGCATTCAAAATATTTTTCTTTGAACGGTGAAATTTACCTCCACCTTCCGGCGCACCGGGAGGGATATTTTAATTTTTTAATTTGGCGTATTTGTTCTGCTGAGAACTGTTACTACTCTTGAACCCAGTGACGTAAGTCGGATTTGCTTCTGGAAGGGGCTGAGCGGAATCAAATCTTAACTACTGTATGTGCGTTCCTGCGTTTGCATTTGTTTGTGAATGTTTCTTTTTTTTTTTGTCTTTTTTGGGTTTGGGTTGGAGTTCGTTTTCTACTTTTGTTTTTGTTTTGGAACTTTACTTTTTGCTTTGTGTGTTATGTTTTGTGTTCTTTTCTGCTTTTCTTTTTGAACTTTTCTTTTTGTTTTGTGTTTTTTGTATTTGGAATTGTTTGTTTTCTACTTTTTTTTGTCATTTGAACTTAGCTATTTGCTTTGTGTTTAATGTTTTTTTTTCTGCTTTTGTTTTTGAATTTTTCTTTATGCTTTGTGTTTTTTGTTTTTGGATTTGTTTGTTTTCTGCATTTGCTTTTTGCCATGCATTTGTTTTTGCTTTGTGCTGGGGAGGGGGGGGGGGGGCAAAATAAGACAATCAATGAAAACAAACCTACGCGTTTTTATGTTTGACCTAGATAGCATTTCATGCGTCTTATTTGCACCTCTCAATGTGCAAAAGCTCAGAAATGAAGAGTTTTGCTACACCTAACACTAAATATTTTACACAAGTAAAGATAAACTAGCGGACCCGTGCGAGAACTCTCGCATAATGGATTGTGTGCGCCCCATGTGTACAGACTACACACCCGGCGCTAGTGCTATGCGGGGTGCACGCGACACAGTTCTGCCAGGGGCTATCGTCTTGTTTATTGTTTTAAAATAACTTTAACAAATAAATATATTTCCGTTGACTTTTCAAGAAATGCAAGACTTTTCCTGTACTATTGAGCCGATTTGGAAGATTTTGGTACAAACCGCACCTTCTAACTCCCTCTGGTTTAGGAGCTTGAGTTTTGTGAAACATTCACCTTAGCGTATTATATAATACGATGTTCTCGGGGGAGGATTGTTCCCCCTAATCACCCCCCGTAGTCACGCCACTGCTTGAACCAGTCGTCTTGTGACTAAGGCAGTATTAGCGACAGCTTGGCATTAAACAGTGACATAAGATAGCAGGCATCTGAAGGCGCAGGAACGTCTTGTTTGATGAGCAGGTCGTCGAGTAATCGGATTACTTGAAGTGTGTTCCTACGATACACCTAGAGGCACTGCGCCCCGGAGATGTGCTATCTCTGTCGGGCCCATAATCACATTATAGAGTTTTTATTCCCGTCATTGCACTTTTACGTCTGGCGTGCACCTGGACAGTAGTAATTTATATGTATTTCCGTGATGTCCTCGAAGTTTACATTGCCTTAATTTGAGACTAGAAATACCAAGTTCCTCCTACGCCTATATCTCGTAGGATTCTTATGTTCCACGATGTCGAAATGTAAACATTATATGTCAGAAAACTGTATCATAATGAGGGTCATTATAACACTATTTTTCATTACGAAACAGTTTCTCCCACCAATCAGAGCTCAAGAAACAGTTGTGAGAGCAGTTAGGTAAGGATAGCATCGCTTCTGTGCTGACCTCCACGGCCTCCATTTTAAAATTTCACTGCGTGGCGAGTGTTATAGTAGGATATTCGAGGAGGCCATGGTCAAATACAAGGTATTCTCTGCGTCCCACACGCTCTGTTCAGTGTATAAAACTAGCGAAATCTCGACAGATATTTTGATGAATATTTATGTTCGAGTATAAAATAGTTATAATTATCTTCGAACATAAACAGTCGTATGCAACTCGCCTATAATGGTAATTAAGACACTCGTATGGAAATTATAAACATACTCGTGTCTTAATTATAGCCATTATAGTCTCATTGCATAATGTACTATTAAGTAACAGGTATCTGCCTGCACGCAAGTACTTAATAAATATTCCCAAACGTAATTTAAGTTGAGTGAATATATTCTATTTTGATACACCGCACCCGATCTCATCTCGCACAATTCCGCATCTGACAGAAGGTTAACAGTCCACCTCGTGGTGTAGCGGCTAGCATTCTTGGCTGTCGCCCTGGAGGTCCGGATTCGATTTCCGGCTTCTGCCAAGAAATTCAATTCTGGTCTGAGAGTTGGAACGGGGAATTCTCAGCCTCGTGAGGCAAAACTGAGAAAAGATGGGTTCGATTCCCACCTCAGCCATCCCGGATTTTCGTGGTTTCCCCACTTATACTCCAGGAAACTGATGGGCCGGTTCGTAACTTGAGGCCACTGCTGCTTCCTCTCCAATCCTCACCTGAATTACAAATACAAAAAACTACTACAGACACCACAATATAATAGGTTGAGATCAATTCTACACACACTCAAGTACATGGGGCTAAATGACCAAGATGTCCAGGCCCTTCAAATGAAACAACAACGAATTTAAACACAGATCATTTCACTCTACGTCTTTCTTTCTTTCTTTCTTTCTTTCTTTTTCCTTCTTCCTATCCTTCTTTCGTTTTATCTTCCTTTCTTTCTTTCTTTATTTATTTATTTATTTCGTTTTATCTTTCTTCCTTCCTTCCTTCCTTCCTTCCTTACTTTCTTACTTACCTAATTACATACTTGCTCACTTACTCACTTACCCTACCTACCTACTTACTTACTCACTCACTCACTCACTCACTCACTCGCTTGCTTACTTACTTACTTACTGGAGGAACTTTGACCCTAGAGCTGTCACTCTTCGGCCTTATGTTACAGTGCTGGCAATTACCACAAGTATGATGGAACAGCTTTAACTAACGCCAAAAAATGTGTGCCTCACAGAGAATCCCGTTGTTGCTTTCTTTCTCCACAAGTCTCAAGTAATTTACTTTCTCAGCGTGGGATTTATGACACCTCCTGCTAATTATACTCCAGGTGAAGTTCACTTTCCAATTCTTCCTCCTGGTGTCTAGTTTTAACCTCACTATTACAGCCTTACGTAGTAACTCATTAGCATGAAATGAACTCTGAAGATAGAGCTCATTGATTTAAACTTTAGTCACTCTGACCATCTTCAGAGTAATTTTCCTTATTTGTTCCAGATAATCCTGGTTGGGTCAAGCACTACGACTTTTTCCCCCCAATCATAGGCTCAAATAATTACCATTGCAGCCTAGATTACAGATGTCGTAATAATAACGCAGTCTGTCGGAAACCCTCATATATATGGGGTTGATGACCGCGATGTCCTTAGCTCCCTAAATTTACCATCGAGTTCATCAATATTACTTCTGAGGTAGAACCCTGAGTATTTAGCGGGTATTTTTTAGCCTACTTTCGATTTTTGCAAAAAATGAAAGTAGACTTATGAGATCACTACAGGGCGAAAAAAAGTGTGTCTGTCTGTGTGTGTGTGTGTGTGTGTGTGTGTGTGACTGTGTGTACTCTGAATGTCTGTCCCCCCCCCCCTATCAATTCGAACACGGTGAGCGCAAATTGAACGAAATTTGGTACAAAGGTAGCACTAGCAAACGACACCTCAGTGTCATGTTTTATATCGCCGAAATCTTGACGGAAACGTAATGGCGGCCACACAAATGATCAAAGCTTAAATCAAATTACGACTAACCTAATCATCCGATCTCTACCAAATTTTGCAACAACATACCTTTATGGGGGCAACATCCTTTGACCAAACTAATAGGTCATCAGCCTAATAGTTTGCGGATGGCGGCCATCTTTGTGTGAAAATCGATTGCCCCTATTAATTCGAACACGGTGAAACCGAATGGAACGAAATTTGGTACAGAGGTAGTACTAGCAAAGGGCACCCCAGTGTCATGTTTTATATCGCCGCCATCTAGACTGAAACGTAATGGCGGCCACACAAATGTTCAAAGCTTAAATCAAATTACGACAAACCTAATCATTCGATCTCTACCAAATTTTGCAACAACATACCTTTATAGAGGGCGCATCCTTTGACAAATCTAATAGGTCATTGGCCTAATAATTTGCGGATGGCGGCCATCTTTGTGTCAAAATCGATTACCCCTATTAATTCGAACACGGTGAAACCGAATTGAATGAAATTTGGTACAGAGGTAGCACTAGCAATGGGCACCCCAGTGTCATGTTTTATATCGCCGCCATCTTGACGGAAACGTAATGGCGGCCACCCAAATGTTCAAAGCTTAAATCAAATTACGACTAACCTAATCATCCGATCTCTACCAAATTTTACAACAACATACCTTTATGAAGGGAGCATCCTTTGACAAATCTAATAGGTCATTAGCCTAATAGTTTGCGGATGGCGGCCATCTTTGTGTCAAAATCGATTACCCCTATTAATTCGAACACCGTGAAACCGAATGGAATGAAATTTGGTACAGAGGTAGCACTAGCAAAGGGCACCTCAGTGTCATGTTTTATATCGCCGCCATCTTTACCAAAACTGAATGGCGGCCACTCAAACGTTCAAAACGTAAAATCAAATAACGACTAACCAAATCATCCGATCTCTACCAAATTTGGTAACAATATACCTTCGTATAGGACGCGTCTTGTGACCAAACTACAAGGTCATCCACCGTACCATTTCAGGATGGCGGCCGTGCGAATTATGCTAACATTATAATCCATATCATGGGACCCACCAGTTCCGATTATCGAGCCGAGAATCGTTTTAACTGTTCTAAAGGAAGAGGCACGTTCGAAATTAAAAGTTTATTTTGTAATACTATAGTGCAGAAGTGATTTTAAAAAACTGAGCCATCTCAGTACAAGGCAAGATGGCAGCGAATATATTGTGCCTGACTTATATTTCACTAATTTGAGTATTGCATGCAATATAGCGTTCTGATACAAAATAAATAAACTTTGTATGAAATGCTTCATATATAAATAATATACTCCACTGATGAAATCGTTTAGTGTAAATCATTAATTGCTAACACGTTCTATGTAACTCATTGATATCGGTTAATGTCCGTTCGCACGTTTGGCTCCGTGGTAAAGCGTTAGCCAATCAATCTTTTGGCTAAGGTTCTAACCCTATCAGAGTTAGGATTTTTGCTTGAATTTCTTTCTATTTATTGTTTTGTAATGACTCAGACGTTTTAAAATTAATCGATATATTGTGCATAGTGCGATGGAAAATATATAATTAAAACAAAATTCGCCAGCAGATTTGCAAGATACATCTAGGAACAAAATAGTGAATCATCATGGCGAACTGCACGCCGGCCAACAGATTAACTTACAGATTTTATTGAAAAGTTTATGTTTATGGCCGCTAGAATACACTCCCCCTGACAGGATTATCTTGTTCGATACTTCTCCATTAGATGTCACGACTGGTCTACATGGGACTCCATTTATTAGTATACCATCGGCATTCTATGCGCATCGAATTTGAAGAATGACAAAATGATACTACGATACATTTTTACTTTTTATTTTAAAGGGTTTGTTACAGCCTATTGTGCGTTATTTGAAAAATGCTAATTGAAGTAAAGAACAAAACGATTTCACATAGTGTCTGAACTCTAGCCGTTGGTGCTAGTTCAGGATATTAATTAATACTTTTATTGCAGCCAAATAGCAATCGAAAATATCCACATAGTTGGTATGCACACGTCTCTGTAGGATCATGGAAAGATTTGTTAATTCAATTAGGGTTGTGAAAGCCATGCACAGCCAGACGTGTAAAGACATGCCTCAACTAAAAGTTGGATGTTGCCCGTGTCAGACCGATTATGTAATAATAATAATAATGTTATTGGTAGAGGTGTTAGAAAGTGTTGTTATTTTTTTGAAGATTTGTTGATTTAAAATTCAAAAGGTGGTGTTTTGTGTTTTTATTATTTTTTCGGGGGATGACATGTTAAAATTTGGAAAGCGATAAGGTTTGTACAATAAGTGCATTTAAAAATATAAACAATTAATAAAACAAAGTAAAAAACAAAACAGCAGGGTAAAACGTTAAACATGGCTATGGAAGAATGAGATAATACTTATATGGAAGTCACATTTTTATTTTACATTCACCATCTCGAAACACATTTCAGTGAATACCTTTTTCAGTTTTATCCAAATACTGCGGTGAAATCACTGGAAGTAGATCATGGTTAAAGTCTCAGCATTTGCAGCTGTCAATTTTCGCCTCCTATCACTTACTATGAGACTGTATTTCAAAAATGACCTTTCAGAATCCACATTTGAACAAGGATACCACACACACTTTAATGCAGCTGTTGCATAGTCTCGGTGAGCAGGCCTTAATCCCATGAGGATCTCTGGAACATTCACATTATCTTCATGACGCAGTTGGTTCTTGATTGCAGTCAGGTAAATGCTGTGAGCCTCTAAAAACTGTTGAGACTCCATCTTCGTAAGAAATGGGGCATTCTTCTTAAATTGGAGCAGTTCTGTGGGAGATACGTTCTTAGCTGCATGCCGAGGATCAAACAATGACCCGATGGCTTCTACAGTCTTCCTGGCTGGATCCGTGGTCCTTAAAGTCCTGACTTTCACTAGAGCTGACTGGGCAACACACGTAAGCTTGGACTTAACCTTTATCTGCATCTTTTGAGGAAGCTGTTCCAAGTTCTGGAGGATCGTATGATTGAACATTCCACCATCGCCTAATAGCTTGAGCTTTACCTCAAGGTCATCTAGCTTCCCAGCCAGTAAGTGAATTGTTGGGTACTTAGACCCCTCCAAGAAATTAAACAAGTCCATAAGAGAGGCACCAACAACAGAAACATACAATGCTTGTAATTTTATAAATTGTATTGTTGAAGTCGATGCTTATTGGAAAAATTTGACCCCAGAATTTGAATCTTCCAATGTTTTGAAAAATTCTACCAGATCTTCCACATGCGTGGCCATATACATTGCAGCCTTAAACCATGAATTCCATCTTGTACATACAGGCATTGGAAAACGTAATTGCTTTTTCTTTTTCGCGTATTTAAAAAGGCATTCTTTGTCTTTACTATAGACATGTTCAATTCGTCCAGCTCGTTTTCAAATACGCAGCCGATAAGATTGACTTTATGAGCCCAGCACTGGACATGACTTAATTCTTCAATCAATCCTTGAAGAGTAGTTACACATTTTGTCATGTAGCGTGCTGAGTCCGTAACTACTGCCACTACACGCTCCCGTTCAATTTCATAGGAATTCAAGGTGTCTAATATAGCATTGGAGCAATTTACGCTATTGGCAGAATCTAGAACAACAGAGGCAGCCAGATGGGTGTTCATGTCAGTTGATGGTACTGATGGACGAAAAAGAATGTTGAAAACACACCTACCATTCTTGTCAGTTGTTTCGTCACATAGCAGCAACACGTCTTTGTTTTTTATATCTCCCCTAATTTCTTCCCTCCTTCTTTCGCCAATCATGGGGATGTATTTCTGACGAATCTGATTTGCTGATGGTAAATCTCCACTTCCGCGAACGTACTTATTAAACCAAGTACGGATAGCAGGATTGTCTAGTTTCTCTACTGGTATATTAGCTTTCACAAACGCAGTAGTAGTGTCCAAAATAAACTCTTCTTTCATATCCTTCACACGACTAGCATTTGATAATGTTTCTTTCAAGGTGGCCACTCTAGGAACACTAACTTCAAGACGCGAATTTTCTCGGCGTTTTGAATGCTTCTCCGATTTGCAATGTTTGTCTAATGCATCTTTCCTGCGATAATCTAACCGACAATCACAATATTTGCACATAAGAATGCCACAAGAAATTATAAATCCTTCATTCTTATATTCTTTAAGTCTGTCTGTGGCAGAAACAGCTACCTTCGGCATTTTTAAACTAGTTCAACCTATGTACCAAATTTCGTTCAATTCGGTTTCACCGTGTTTGAATTGATAGGGGGGACAGACATTCAGAGTACACACACTCACACACACACACAGACTCACACTTACACACACACAGACAGACACACAATTTTTCGCCCTGTGTAGATCTCATAAGTCTACTTTCATTTTTTGCAAAAATCGAAAGTAGGCTAATAATAACCGGGTGAGTTATTCCTGGTCGTTACGGTGTGGCTGCAGGCAGTCGCTCACGTCCGGGAGGCGAGGAGGTTCGAATCCCGCCGCCGGCAACCTTGAAGATGGTTTTCTGTGGTTTCCCATCTTCCTTCCAGGCAAATGCCGAAGTTGCTCCCTACGTCCTTACATTAACACTTTCCTCCCCAGACAACACTCAACACGCGACGGTACTTGTAGCTCACCCCATGGGTGTCCGTATAGAAGCAGCTACAAAACTCTGGCGAGCCGAACATGTCCTCGGACACTCCCGGCACTAAAAGCCATAGGCTAAAAAAAAAAAATAAAAAAATATCATTATTATTAGTATTATTATTATTATTATTATTGTTTTCTTTACATCGTTATATCCATCTGTGGAGTGCGGTAGAACTTATTTAGCTAATGATGCTTTGTCTTCTTCTCCCAAAATCTCTTCATCTGGGCACTGAAAATCGGTTATTCAGACCATGAATTCTTGGTCCTGGTAGTGATTCTCCCAATGATGTTTGTTGATTACTGTTTGTGTTCATCAGCACCGTGCACTTTTTTGTAGAAATTGTCTTGTAATCTATATTATTGTGGCTTCTGTACAAGTTGTTATTTTTTCTTCTTTTTCTTAATTAATTTAGCGACTTGAAGCACCTTGGTCGTCTGTCCCTTGTCTGCACAAATGTGCATGTTTGTAATTGGAGGGGGTCAAGCTGCAAGTCTCTCACCAGGTTCGATTCTCGGTTAATGATTTCTACGATCCTCCAGTGTATTCTTGTTGCCTTCAATTTTGACTACGGAATGTTGATTACTTTCTCCAATACCTTGGTGTGGTGTTTAGGTTAATGGCAGGATGGTCTTCATTGTTGGTCTCGTGCATGGACTGTTGTAGTTCTGTGAGAATCTGGTGAATTTCAAATCCGCTTACGAGACTCTTTTCTTATTATGGTTCTACGCTGATCACTTACTCGCTCTTGCATGATATTCAAATGGGAGCATTTACTTATAAACATAGAATGCAGAGAAGTTCTGTCTTCAGTCCGATTTCTTTCCACGTCTCTAGCTAGGAAGTGGAAACTCTTGACGTTTGTATTCATTTCACGTGTCCATTACAAGCGTTGTCTACTGCGGCGAGTCTTGACGGTTGCAAATGAATTCTGCAAAGCACTTTCGGCGGTGCTAATATGTTGATGTTTGGTATTAGAAGATTATTTTGGCAGCGAGTGTTTCTTCAGTTGATATGGCAGTTGCCCGCTGCATGCACAACCTGCCACTACTGGTGACTTCTAAGCTGTTACGTCCTGCGCCAGAACTAGACGTGCCCGAACCATCTTCCAGTAGTGGTCGTTTAATTAATTCAAAATTCACCATTGTCGTAAGACACTCGGTATTGCCTTTTATACCTTTGGCAAGGGTTAAAACATTCCTGCGATTGCTAGTGTGTTATTTTGACTGATCAACGGAAGTTCCTTGCAAATATGTGATCCAACGATCTCCGCTACATCACTACTTCTTTGTATTATTATCATTCAAAATGAAAATCCACAGCCTGTTTCCAGTCTCCGACCGGGTCAGGAATGGAATGAATGAAGCCCCGATCTAGCGGCGAGGATATGAACTGTGCCGGCTGCCGAGGCCTGACGCACTCCTCTGGGGCAATGATTAAATGAATGACAGATGAAATGAAATGATAGTGGAGAGTGTTGCTGGAATGAAATGTTGACAGGGAAAACCGGAGTACCCGGAGAAAAACCTGTCTGCCTCCGTTTTATCCAGCACAGATCTCACATGGAGTGACCAGGATTTGAACCACGGACCCAGCGGTGAGAGGCCGGCGTGCTGCCGCCTAAGCCACGGAGGCTCGTATTATTATTATTATTATTATTAGTATTATTATTGTCACTATTATTATCTTATAGGGCACAGATATGCATAGGGTAAAGTTAGGTATTATCGTGGTATGTGGGTTTATAGTGATACTTTTCATTGTGGTTATATAAGTGTAAACATTCAAAGAAAATTGTGTATTAACTTTGAGTTATTGCTACATTTCGTTCCAGAATAAATTATGGTTTTATAAATTTATCACGGTATTACCTAACTTTACGTGATAGAAGTTCAAATAAAGTGTCACAATAATACCCCATACCACGATAATACCTAACTTTACCCTAAATATTACTCACATTTCTCGTAGAAACACTTTCAGGAAAATACCAAAAATTAAGAAAAATCGATTGAAGCGTCGAAACATAAATTTCAGTGTCTATAAACTCACGTTCACTAGATTAAATTGGATGTCAGCGAACAATTTGATTACTGTTGATCAGATTTGAATTCTCATCTTCGTCTACACCGGGACCTTTGATTATAGACAACCTGTTTCCTTGGGATAGGTTGACAAGTAAGGAGGCATCTGCCACTGGTATAGGTGAAACTTTATTTCTCCCGGAAGCTACTGTATAAGAAGCCGAGACCGTGCGAGTCAACGAGATTGGCGTGTTGTATCCTGCCATGCAGTCAGAAAATTAGATAATAGCCGCGACTAACACACATTTGTTCCGTTGCGGTGCTTACTTGCTAGCTTCATATACAATGGAGAAAAAGAAATGCTGCACTTCAATACGCCGTACGTTACGAACTTGTTGTAAACATCACTGTTCAAACGTAGATTATGTTCGGCAATGGAGATTTCAGATGGGAAGCGTAATTCAATAGGTAGGCTACGCCAAGCCCGACATAAGTACGCATTTGTCCTATTGATTCTATCTTCTGTAGGCAGCCTATTCCCTTCTAAATTCAGTATTATGGGCTGAATTGTTTCCGTATTATCTAAAATTGTTTTCGCTTGAGTGGCCTTACGTTCTTCCCCTGCACCATCTCCACTCGGACACAATTTGTCACGTCGCCTGCTTGCAACAGAAAGCTCTACAACACTTCTCCTCTCTAGGACAGTTACCGGCAGTTAGCTCTGCACTTCTCCATCCCGCTCCCTTGGTATACTGTACTACTGCAGCGTAAATCATTTGCCACGCTGAACGTGTATGTGTCCGATTGTGAGAACCAACCGTCACGCGCGTCTATGTTCTCAGATAGGGAAGTATTCGGCACGCTCCCCGCACCACTCTACACCCCCTCTTCTACTGCTGAGCTTTCACGGTCAACTGCAGAGCTAAACGCTGGTATCTGTTCAGGCTGTACGGGCCAGTATTCGGTTGAAAGCCTGACAAGCTCAGGTATGTTGAGTCATAATAGCAATCGATACCTGATTACAACAGTTTGGTTATATTTTAGACATACATGCTTATCACTTCAAAATTCGTCCTATTGACCCTGTTTCCTGAAGGCAGCCTATTCTCGTAGTGTTGGCAACAGTGCACTAGAGAGTTATCAAGACACAGTAATGGTGATTATCCATCATTATATTCTCTGCCATAAATGTAATTGTTTCATTTCGGGACTTAGACATCACAAGCATTTGCCCTCACATACTGAGTAGAATTTGTCTGATAACCTGTGTTGTCTCTCTGTATCTGTACTAGTGTGTGTTCTTGATTGAGGCTAAGGTTATAAGGAGATGGCCATGGCCTTAACTTAGGAACTATTCTTGCATTTGTGTTAAATAAATGAACATCTAGCATCACGAGATCATTCATCCAGGCTGAGAGAGACATACAGACCTATATGCAGTACTTGGTGGTGCAGTACCGAGGAGTAGGAGCGCAGGGAAGTGGAGGCAGCAAGCGCAGTGCCCCCAGTGGCAAGCGGACGTAATTGGATCAAATAAGCACCATGATTACGCCTCGTAGAAACTAGATATGACTGAAACTCAACAGCTATATTGGTGCTCAGAATGAATGAATAAATAAATAAATAAATAAATAAATAAATTATATAAATAAATAAATAAGTGAAAGAAAGAAAGAAAGTTACAGGTAGTTAGTTAGTTAGTTAGTTAGTTAGTTAGTTAGTTAGTTAGTTAGAAATATCCAGTATGAACAGAAAGTGAAAGTGATCTCCTTGAGCTGCGATGGAAGTATCCGGCCAGAAATGCGAAGTTTTAAACTACACTAATATTCGCCTTGTATTACGAGATAGGGAATCTACCCGTCAAACGCCTGTACAGGAGCACTTAAAAGGTACGTTTGTATAAAGAATTCTAGGTGATATTTATAATCAAATCAATTTATAATCATGTATTGCCACTGCATACATTTAGGTGAGTGTAAATCCACATTATGTGAACACGTGTGAAGTATAAACCACATGCATTCGGCCTTCGCCACTGATTAGTACAAAGACACGGTAGCCGGAATATGTGAAAGCAGCAGAACTAATTGTATTGAATAAATGAAGACAAAAGATCAGTTACCAGAACGTTCTGTCATCCAACCGTGCAATGGTTTCTTTACTCCTGCCTTGGCTCATTTCATACTACAGCTGAAATCAAAACTCCAATCTTAATGTATACTACATTTCTTCGGTCACTTTACTGTGTTTTATACGGAAGCTACCCAAGAATTTTTCAACTTCTCTCTTAACTGATAAGTGATGTAATATTTCATTCATTTCATACGGCGGCAACTCACGCCAAGCAGTTTCTCTCCCTTTTTCAGTTCACTGTGTTCTTGAGAAATGGCTCGTAGTGATATAATGGAAGGAATTTGAGACCACTCTTTCCTTGTTGGCGTTCAATTTATTGCTTATCATTACCGGCCAGCCTTTGCGAGTAACCACGCCTTATCAACCGCTACATGTTATTTATCACCTCATATAATTTTAAGATTAACCTGGAAAATGTGACCATCAATCTTTTGATCGCTTTGTCAAGTAACACATTAAGTTATAGTTGATTTTCACGAACGATGGATTCACAAAATGTTGAAACAAGAAAATTTTGTTTAAATCCCATGCAGGTCGAAATTTCTTCCTTTTACTCGAGCGAATATTTTGTTACCTACTATTGCGAAATTGTAACTATTTCAATATGATTTACCAAGTTTTATTGGCACGTTTGCGAGAAACTTATCGAACTGGTTTAATTACAACCGTTTAATCCATTATTCGTCGTTGGCAACATTGCAATATCTATTTGGTTAAATAATAATAATAATGTTATTGGCTTTACATTCCTTTTAACTACTCTGGCTTTTAGAGACGCCGGGGTTCCGGAATTTTGCCCCGAAGGGATTCTTTAACGTGCCATTAAATCTACTGACACGGCTCCCTCGCAATTGCGCAACCTCAAATGCCAGCTGACTGCGCCAGGATTCGATCCTGCAACTTTGGGAACAACAGGCAAGAACGTTACCGCTGCGCCACACAGCCAGTCCTATGTATTTAATAGTACATAACAAGGAAATGTAATTCCATTTATGTATGATGTACGGTATTGTAGGCCTATAGCTTAGCATTTAATATTATGTTGTTGCAATTTAAGTTGCTATCGGAGCTTTAATTGGAACTAGATGTACCGTAGGCTACTTTGTCAGACTTTGTTATTTATTTTCCATCTTTAAACATACTTAATTGTGATATTTGTCAAGCTTTGTAATTTAGCTTCCCCATAAGTCGGGGATGGCATGTAAAATAAAAATATTATATTTTGAATAAAGGAATTTGGTTTATTATTCAATTTATAGCGTAACATTAATGCTAAATTATACAAAGAAATACCAAAGATATTTGGTTAAAGCGTTGAATTTATTTGTGGAAGAAAAGTGAAACATTTAAGAATTCCGCTCTAGGTCTCGCACCTAATGTAGGGCTTCGTATGAACCAATAGAGTGTTGTTGATTAATTTTCGAGCCTTGGAACATCTTGGTTGTCATCCCTTGAAATAGTTTCAGAGCCACTGTATTAGTTAACAGCTTATTTTAAAGTGGTTCTACTTGAAGCGCGAATTACGAAGCCCTTCAGCATAGAAAAGACGAATTAATGCTGAATATAGTTTTAACAATCCAATTAATTCAATTCTTAGCCCCATATGGTGAACTATTTCTGTGTAACTATTTCCTTACTATAATCATATCATCTCTTGGTTCTTTACTTTGAGTTACCTGTCTTCCTGTCCTTATCGCCGTCACCCCACGAGCAGGTAGTACTTGGTGGCGTGCAACTAGAAATAGGTCTGCGACCCCACAATTCCCGTCTCCAGATTGTGTTCTATATTTAAAGGCGGGAGCGTAACTTTAGAAGGAAATGGCGATCTCCACCACAGATGTTTGTTTAAAACTTTTAAATCAATTTATATATGATTGATGGCTGGGGAAATTCATTATAAAGTTGAATCGAAGGATGTAGTAGCACGGCTGTTCAATGTGAGTTTGATTGTGCAAGCATTAGAACTTGTAGCTTGTGCATTGGTTTAAACCTTTCTTTTATTCATCACATCCTTCGTGGTATAGGTGGTGCAAATGAAGACTCCTGTCACGGGGTTCCTGAATTCTATTCTCTCCTCCAAGAATTTAAATTTTGGTATGAGGTGCTAGAAGGAGATATAACTTTAACCTCGAGAGGAAAACTGAGAATTGATGAATTCGAAACCCTTGGTTTTCTACATCAACTCAAGACAATTGCATGAGTTACGTAACTGTAATTTGGCTCAATCCTTGCAAGAATGAGACCATCAATCAAAGCCTGTCCGATAGTGGAAAGTTCGTTGTTCGGTAAGTATCTTCGTCGCTTTTCCACCATTTGTCGGACTGAATGACACATTTGGTTAAGCCTAAATTTGTGACATGGCCTGTCAGTTCGGTGATATTAGGGGTGTTTAAATGCAACATCCGTTCGTCGATACTTACACAAGCTCGGTGAAGTACTCTCCATCGTTATTATGGCATTTCAACTTTTCCAAAAGAACGGCCGTTCAGAAGGGCAATAAACTATTTTATTAGTACCGTATTATTATTATTATTATTGATTCGTTACGCCAGAGTCTCCGTGGCTTAGGCGGCAGCACGCCGGCCTCTCACCGCTGGATCCGTGGTTTAAATCCCGGTCACTCCATGTGAGATCTGTGCTGGACAAAACTGAGGCAGACAGGTTTTTCTCCGGGTACTCCGGTTTTCCCTGTCAAAATTTCATTCCAGCAACACTCTCCACTATCATTTCATTTCATCTGTCATTCATTTAATCATTGCCCCAGAGGAGTGCGTCAGGCCTCGGCAGCCAGCACAGTTCATATCCTCGCCGCTAGATTGGGGCTTCATTCATTCCATTCCTGACCCGGTCGGAGACTGGAAGCAGGCTGTGGATTTTCATTTCATTCGTTATGCCCCACCAAGTAGCGCGTTATAACTTATTTCGCACAACGTTTCCTCTTCTAATATCTTTTCATCCGTTTACTGTGCTCTCTTTCGCGTTCTTCTGTCCATCCTGTAGTCTTCCGTGGAGGTTTCTCAGCAAATTTGTGTCGGTTTATTAGGGTTCTAAATAGCTTGCCATGGTGGGTGAGTGGTTATTGCGTCGGTCTACTAACCCCAGGTTTGCAGGTTCGCTCCTGGCCGTGGTAAGTGATTTTTGAAAGGCGGTAAAAATTATGACACGTATGTCATACGATGTTGGCATGTCAAGGAACCCATTTGAATTCAGTAGGCCGTGTTCATAATGGCAAAATTAATCTCGGGAGTTTCCGCCAACACAAAGTTCCTCATTTCTCTACTAGAAAGTGCTATAATGTTCAAGGAACTTAGATATCTAACCTCCTTGACTTTCATAGTGCTTCAAGGAACAACGAAATTCGACATGCAAGCTACCCTCTGGGTGCCAAATAACAAAGCTTGCACCCGGCACCCGAGGCCATACGATATTATTATTATTATTAGGGTTCTAGATTTTGGGGTATTGTAAATGATGGTGATTATTAGGCTATTAGTATTGTTATTATTTTAATTATTAGTCTTATTATCTATTATTACATTATTATTATTATCATTATCATAATCTACCACTCGGGTAACGCTATCGCTATGTACTCACACTAACGAAAGATGCAGTTTGAACAAAACTACAGTATACGATGTTTGGTATGGTTTTTAGCCTACTTTTTTTTTTTTTTTTTTCGAAAAATGAAAGTAGACTTATGAGATCTACACAGGGCCAAAGAGAGAGAGAGAGAGAGAGAGAGAGTATCTGTGTGTGTGTGTGTGTGTGTGTGTCTGTCTGTCTGTCTGTCTGTCTGTCTGGTTTTTTTTTCTGAATCAATTCGAACACGGTGAAACCGAATTGAACGAAATTTGGTCAGAGATAGAACTAGTTATCGTCAAAGTACAAGCAGCTCTTAGGAGAGCTTATAAGCTAGGATACGCTACCACAAAGAAGCACATGCTTTGCTGGTTGAATCAAATCCCTTTGAGAATAGAATATGCCACATCATGCATGCGTGCTCTCGGTCTGAATGGATCATGAACTCTCTATAACAAGGGCTTATTAGCGGCTGTGACATCCACAAGTTATCGGTGGGGGCGTGACCTCCCTACCTGTTCGGCGGACCGCAGTCGTTGGAAGTCAACTTCCTAACAAAGTAAAGGTTCCATACAAACCGTGGTGTATTATTGACAGCAGGTCTCTCTCTACCTCCTGATATTATAGCCGCAAACAAGAGCAATGAACAAAAGTTTGATGCTTTTCAGTCGGTCAACACGAATACACCCAAATGAGATGGGTTATTCCCTAATCCTGAAAAAAAAATTACATGAGATTAATAAATAATCTTGGATGACCAGTTTCGATCGTCAAGCGATCATCATCAGATCCATTACATCGTAAACTGAGATTGGTTGGTTGGTTCCTCAGTTTAGGGGCTGCGACAATGCGGTCATGTAGCCCCGTGTAATTTGGGTGTGTGTAGAATCTGCCTGATAACCGGTGTTAATTATGATGGCTGTATTAATGTGTGTTATCTGTAATTCAGGTAAGGAGTGCAGACGATCAAATTCAAGTAGCTCCTAATTTTGCTACCAAATGCTACCTTCAACGACACCTAGCTGCGAACTTGGTTACTAGATGCAATCGGCACTTTGGCAGCGAAAGTTGGAACTTAATAGAGCGTTAATAAAATCTAACCTACAAATTTAGTGTCACACAATTGTAGTTAGTGGAAAGTTCTTTTACATGCCATAAATCGATGAAATGGGCCCGCCGGCTTTACTTCCCTCCAAAGGAAGGCATACTAAACTGAGATTGCATGAAGAATATCAAGTGTTACGCTACTTTTGGAAGGCAGAGTAATAATAATTCATTCATTCAATTTCGCTAATCGGCCAACTAGGGACCACGATAAGCCTCATTTTACATTCTGGCATTTGTTCATTTTTCACTTGATCCACATTGTCTTCATGAGCTCACTGTGTTCAGCACGACGTTCTTCTGTCCATTTTGCACCAGTTGTCCGTTTTTCGTCCCGGAAAGTCCCAAACGTCTTGATGGCTGCTCTATAAAGATTTCGGCATTGCGCATCTTCTGCGTGTATCCCCATTTCTTTCAGATCTTTCTGGACGTTAACACACCATGCCATTGTAGATTTTGGTTTTGAGATGAATATACTGAAGATACGTTTCGTCCATAGGGAGTCGATCATCCGTCGTATATGACCGTAGAAGCAAACTCTCGCGTTTTCTCTATCCTCGAGTATATTTCTTGCCTGGATTTTCTGATGTAGATACCATTTTTGTAGTCTGGGCCAAATATGATGTGTAGGATCTTTCTTTCTTTCTTTCTTTCTTTCTTTTCTCTCTAACTTCGCGAGCAAACATTTCTCGGATAGGATAAGGCATTCAGATGCATATAGCGGTACTGGTTTGTTAGAGCTATATTCTTTTTTGACGGTCAATTATATCCCTCGCCGTCCTTGATACTCTCGTCTTTTTTCTTCCTGGTTTATTTTTCAATGGCCATTACTTTCTTGTTTAACACGTCCCTGGAGCTGAGCCGTTTTCAAATATAAAAGACCTTTTATCAGCCCTTGGAGCTCCCTCCCTCGCCCCTCGAGCTACTTAGTGACTGCCTTTCGTATTTACGAGGGTGGGGGAGGGGAGGGAGTCATCCTATTCCTCGGTAGTAAATAGGGAGGAAAGATACCCGTAAATACTGGTAAGCTCCGTCACCAGGGGTGAAGACGTTTGCCGCACGAAGGGGTTCTTCACAGGACAGCAGGAAGTGTCACAGGAGGGTGGCGCAGAGCAATTTTCTTTAAACCTGAAAACAAACTTCAAAACTAGACAGGTTCCTTCGACAGTTAATAAATCATTATTGGCGGGTTGCGTGGCACTGCGGTAAGGTTCTCGCCTGCTGGACCCAAGGTTGCGGGATGTATCCCAGCGCAGTCGGTTGGCATTTGAGGGCACTTAAGTACGAGAGACTATTCATTGCCAGTAGATTTACTGGCATGTTAAAGCTCCTCTTCAGGACAAAATTCCGGCACCCGGCGTCTTTGAAACCGCAGTAGCTAAAACGGTCATAAAATCGTTGTTATTAGTATTGTTATTATTGTTATTACTATTACTATTATTATTATTATTGTTGCCTCCTCTCTAGGGAGGAGATAATGTTGAAAGATCACTTAGTTGTGGATATTGTAGTTAGGGGCGTGGTGGCGCAGCGGTCAAGCTATTGGCCTCTTACCAAGGTGGATTGGGTTTGATTCCCGGTCAATGCATGTGAGATTTTCGAAGTGAAATGCCATGTCCTGTGGTTCATATTCCACGCAGAAAGGAGATCCCGTGGCTCATAATCACAAGATTCACGGTCACGTAAAACTACACTCTCCCTTCCTTCCTGTTGGTGGTGGTGTAGGTGGTGGTGGTTTTTCTTTTGAGGAGCTTGGACAGCATTGTCATTTATCCCCGTATACTTGGGTGAGTGTGGAATTTTTTATTAAGTGATTTGCTGGATTTAATGGTTCGTGCTTTGCCTTGAAAGCCTATTCCATTACTAATCGTGTTACGGTGACACCAACGGGAGCCGATGTTGATAAGAGCAAAACTAGTCTAGTCCCACATGATGAAGTTCCGTAGGGTTTGTGGTACCGAAAGGACAATATTAGCTGTCTTGTAGAAATAACCGGTTGGACTTGGCCCAATGAACACAACGATCCTCCCTTTATAAATGACCGAGAGACAGGCGTCATTCATGGAGCGCCGCTTCTGCAAGGAGGCTGGAACAAAAACACGAGCTGCATGACTTGTTTGTTTTCTCACTCCACTGCTTCATTGATTCAAGGTCACTTTCTCCAGCTTACCAGACAATACAAGGGAAAACAAAAGCAACAACTGCTAATACCTCGCCGGCAGCGTATCGTCGAACAGTGTTGCCTGTTGTCCTAAACTAAATCTAAAATCACTACATAGGGATGATGAAAATAATAATAATAATATTAATATTAAACAAATTAAGGCTTTCGGTTATTAGGTCGCTGGTTAGAGTCCCTCTGGGGGTGAGACATTTTTAGCCTACTTTCGATTTTTGCAAAAAATGAAAGTAGACTTATGAGATCAACACAGGGCGAAAAAAGTGTGTCTGTCTGTGTGTGTGTATGTGTGTGTGTGAGTCTGTGTATGTGTGCATGTGTGTGTGAGTCTGTGTGTGTGTGTGTGAGTCTGTGTGTGTGTGTGTGTGTGTGTGTGTGTGTGTGTCTGTGTGTGTGTGAGTGTGTGCACTCTGAATGTCTGTCCCCCCCCCCTATCAATTCGAACACGGTGAATGCGAATTGAACGAAATTTGGTACAAAGGTAGCACTAGCTAAGGACACCTCAGTGTCATGTTTTATATCGCCGCCATCTTGACGGAAACGTAATGGCGGCCACACAAATGTTCAAAGCTTAAATCAAATTACGACTAACCTAATCATCCGATCTCTACCAAATTTTACAACAACATACCTTTGTGGGGGGAGCATCCTTTGACCGAACCAATAGGCCATCAGCGTAATAGTTTGCGGATGGCGGCCATCTTTGTGTGAAAATCGATTCCCCCTATTAATTCGAACACGGTGCAACCGAATGGAACGAAATTTGGTACAGAGGTAGTACTAACAAAAGGCACCTCAGTGTCATGTTTTATATCGCCGCCATCTTGACGGAAACGTAATGGCGGCCACACAAATGTTCAAAGCTTAAATCAAATTACGACTAACCTAATCATCCGATCTCTACCAAATTTTACAACAACATACCTTTACGGGGGGAGCATCCTTTGACCAAACCAATAGGTCATCAGCGTAATAGTTTGCGGATGGCGGCCATCTTTGTGTGAAAATCAATTCCCCCTATTAATTCAAACACTGTGAAACCGAATGGAACGAACTTCGGTACAGAGGTAGCACTAGCAAAGGGCATCTCAGTGTCATATTTTATATCGCCGCCATATTGACAGAAACGTGATGGCGGCCACACAAATGTTCAAAGCTTAAGTTAAATTACGACTAACATAACCATCCGATCTCTACCAAACTTTGCAACAACATTTCTTTATGGAGGGAGCATCCTTTGACCAATCTAATAGGTTATTAGCCTAATAGTTTGCGGGTGGCGGCCATCTTTATGTCAAAATTGATTCCCCCTATTAATTCGTACACGGTGGAACCGAATGGAACGAAATTTGGTACAGAGGTAGCACTAGCAAAGGGCACCTTAGTGTCATGTTTTATATCGCCGCCATCTAGACTGAAACGTAATGGCGGCCACACGAATGTTCAAAGCTTAAATCAAATTACGATTAACCTAATCATCCGATCTCTACGAAATTTTGCAACTACATACCTTTCTGGAGGGAGCATCCTTTGACCAATCTAATAGGTCATTCGCCTAATAGTTTGCGGATGGCGGCCATCTTTATGTCAAAATTGATTCCCCCTATTAATTCGAACACGGTGGAACCGAATGAACGAAATTTGGTACAGAGGTAGCACTAGCAAAGGGCACCTCGGTGTCATGTTTTATATCGCCGCCATCTTGACGGAAACGTAATGGCGGCCACACAAATGTTCAAAGCTTAAATCAAATTACGATTAGCCTAATCATCCGATCTCTAGCAAATTTAGCAATAACATACCTTTATGGAGGGAGCATCCTTTGACCAAACTAATAGGTCATCAGCCTAATATTTTGCGGATGGCGGCCATCTTTGTGTGAAAATCGATTCCCATTATCAATTCGAACACGGTGAAACCGAATGGAACGAAATTTGGTACAGAGGTAGCACTAGCAAAGGGCACCTCAGTGTCATGTTTTATATCACCGCTATGTTGACGGAAACGTAATCGCGGCCACCCAAATGTTAAAAGCTAAAATGTAATTACGACCAACCTAATAATCTAGTCTCTACCAAATTTTGCAACACCATATCTTTATGTGGGAAACATATTCAGACCTAACTGCAAGAATATCAGCCCAATAGTTTGCAGATGGTGGCCAAGTATGTGTGCAAATCGATTCCCCCTATCAATTCAAACACGGTGAAACCGAATTGAACGAAATTTGGTACAGAGGTAGCACTAGCAAAGGGCACCTCATATTCATGTTTAATATCCCTATAGCACGTTGTATTTCAACAAGCTACTACAACCAACATTCAATCATACTCGTTGAAAAGGACAAAGAGTTATAACAATACCCATGCATTTAGGAGAAAGTAGGCTATATGTTCTTTACTGAACATCTTGTTTTCTAACTCTCATGGCTCGCACAATTTATTTTTATTGGTTTTACGTACCTTTTAACTACTGTGGCTTTTAGACACGGCGGGATGCCGGAATATTTCCCCGAAAGTAATCTTTAAATCTATTGGCACGGCTCCCTCACATTTGCGCACACTCAAATGCAAACTGACTGCGCCAGGATTCCTTTCACAATTTGTGCAATACACGACTTAATAGCTTAACGCCTTCATTTGATCATTGCGGTCGTGAAATTCAATTCTTGTAATAATAATAATAATAATAATAATAATAATAATAATAATAATAATTAGCTGACTACTGTTTTCAAAAGACGCCTCGGTGTTAGAATATTGTCCCGTGAGAGTTTCTTTAAGTATTGGCGAATCTTAAGACTCAAAATAAACACATGTAAGCGGTCATAAATGCTATCGACTTTGGAAGAAATCCTTACCTCTTAAATGGGCGTACACGTGAAACATACTATATTTAGATGTTATGTTATGTACGTAATGCTGATCTGATGCTATTGCTTGTAGCACAGTCGAACGTTTCCGAAACATTTGTTATCTATTCTCATTTGGAATGTTCTTAAAACGATGGTATCCTTATAAGATAACTAAAGCCCTGCGCAGATAAACTGAGGATAATGTTTAGAGTAAATTTGCGGATAGGTCTAGAATACTACCCTACCAGCGAATCGTTACCGGCGGCGGAAATCGGAACTAAGGCCACACGCCTGCGATAGACGTGCAGTTGTCGCCAGCGAAACCTCATCGCATGCCATTTGTGTGCATGATTCATGCTGTGTCATGGCTGTGCGGTGTGTTCTCATTATATGACTGTACATGCGTTCCCCTCTTGTCCCGCAACCATTCGCTGCAGCCATAACGAGGCGAGATGACATAATGTATACACTACAGGCCTGCTCCACATCTAGCGGTAATAATTCCCTGGTAGGGTAGTACAATGTGGAATATTTTGTTTTTGTTTTTTAAATTTCGTTTTTGCTACGTCTTTCACGTTTCTTGTTATTCCCTATTTCCTTTCGCTTGGATTGGAGAATATTAGAGAAGTGAGAGAAGCTAATCATGGAATCACCCTCAATAATTAGTGTTGACCCCTGCCAAACAAAAGAAGTCTATACCTACGCTTGCCTGCGTACCGACGACTAAGTAAGTGCGGATGCAGACCGGAAGCGGATAACGTTTTGGGCACTACTCATAACTCGTTCTGGAATCCTTCCGATTTTCGTTAGGTGACAGCCATTTCTCCAAAATGATAACCGCTCAAGGAAGCTTCGCCTTACAGCATCTATAGACTGCTACTATGACGTACTGTATATTACGTGTTATAGCTGAAGTGCTATGCCCAAGATCGCGGGTTCAAACCAGGCCGAAGCCGTCGGATTTTTAAGAGCGTCAAAATCCTTCAGTATGCCCTTCTTCAGAGGGGAAGTAACGCCGGCAAGCACATGTAATAGATTTATGGCATGTAAAAGAACCTACCACTACCTATAATTGGTAATGTATAGTCTAGTAATAATTAGTAGATTATATTTGGCTGATTAGATACGCTCTATCAAGTTCCAACGTTCGCCGCTAGGTGTTAGTGACAGTAGCATCAGGTAGCCAAAGTTGGAACTACTTGAAATTAAACTTGCTGGGAGCCCTCGGGCGTTCAATTAAAATACGCTGCTATGGTCATTCGGCAGCATTTAATAATATTACGTGTTTGAGATAAGAGTGCCACTGACCTTGGCTGCACTAGCGTTTGTCGGCTGTAAGCAACGTTTAATTCCCAACTTGGCAGTCGACAATCCGAATTCAAACTTGTAATACAGGCCGGACGTTTGTTTTAGACGAGTGAAAACTCTTAATGGAAGCCTGGAGGCGAGTTACTACAGTACTTGTGTTGTTGTCACCTGCCTCATGCGGTCAGATGATTGACAAAGCTATCTCACACTACTGCTGAAGTACAGTCATTGGCAAATATAATGGCGTTCTGTTCTTAACTATGTAACGTGTACTTCCGCGTCACACAATACTTAGACGTCGACTGTACTGTCTGCACCGTGGTGTCATCACGTGCTCAAGTCTGGAATTCCATTACATCAGACCGGTGATCACAAATAAGAAGCGATAGGGCTAGAGACTGACTGTGTACAGGATCACTCGCAAGCTTCAAGGTTAAGGGCAATCATCTAAAACCAACGTTCGGCTTGTACCTGCGGTGACAAGGTCAACCCTCTTTGTGGTTTGCCCATGCTACTAACTTGTCCCAAGTGTACCGTAAACAAGCATCTGTTCCCATGCAAGGAACTTAAGCTAAATTCTTCCTACACACCATTCTTGGCTGTCACCTCCTGAGGTCCGACTTCGATCTTCGGCTCTGTCATGATATTGAACTCGGGTCTGAGACTGGAACGGGGTACATCAGTCTCATGAGTCAGAACTGAGAAGAGTGGGGTTCGATTCCCACCTCAGTTATCCTACAAGTGGATTTCCGTGGTTACCCACTTCTACTCCAGGCAAATGTCAGGGTGGTTGCTAACGTAAGGTCACGGTCACTGCCTTCCCAATAAAAGCCCCAATTGCAAATACGCATACTAACACCGGTTATCAGACAAATCCTACACACACCCAAGTACACGAGGTTAAATGACCACGATGTCGCAAGTCCCTAAATGGAGTGACCACAACGGTCTTCGTTCATGAATAGACTCGGTTGATTGTATTTTTTCTCGCTTGATTACTGATGAGAACAGGAAAGAGAGAGAGAAAGAAAGAAAAAGGTTTGTACGGGCAGTTATTGTGTGCGCACCAAGAGAAGTCAGCTGGGTTTGAACTGTATACCATGCATTCAGAAAACGTCAATTCGGTCACTCATTCACGCCTTTTTTTCTTTTTTCAAATAAGAAAAGTTGAAAGCGGCCTTCAATGACAGACCACATACTTAAAGCTGGATGAACAACAAGCACAATGCGGGAGGTAGCACTGACTGACTGTCAATACATTTAGGTCAGGAATAGACAGACTACGCATGCGTACAGCCGCACCCCTGTGTCGATCTGACTTCTCCTGGCACGCAGACAATACCTGTAGAACGGAATGCAAAAATGAACTCAATGGATAGCAAACATTTCTAGATTTTTGCGAGTTTCATCAAGCCAGTGATTCGATCGTAAGAAATACCAGTAGAAGCATATGAGTACAATATATTTACTAAAATCATTTTACTAATTGTGTCTAGTTTATTATCTTGTTAGAATAGACCGCATGCATGATTGTACGTCATTGAGATGTTCCGCCATGGTTGATGAGGCCGGGACTACTTCTATGCCCACGCCAACAGAACAATAGAACATCACTACTGCTGATAGGAATGGTAATAAATTTTCATTACCGGTACTCGTGAGAAAGAAATCTCAACCTATATGAGGCAGATGATGTAATGTTTCTGTGTAACAATTAAATTCAACCCGGCTATATTTTAGTGACTCATAAGAGGATTTCATGTTCATCGAGCATTGACAAACACTACATTCAATGGAATTTCGCATGTTATTGTGGCCTGCAAACAATCCATACTTAATTACAGATACCGGCGCCTTGCTGAGCACTGACCTTGAGAGCTAATTGGTAGGAGAGGTGTGTAGAGTGGTGCGGGTAGCGGGCCGTATTCTTCCTTATCTGAGAACATTGACGCGCGTGACTGTAGGTTCTCACAATCGGACACACACACACGCTCAGCGTGGCAAATGTTTCAGGCTGCAGTAGTATACCGGGGAGTGGGATGGAGAAGTGCAGAGCTAACTGCCAGTAAGTGTAGAATACGCGCAAGAAGAGCTTGCCACAGAATCCTGCGCAGACCTCCGGCAATGTTTGGGTGGGCTCTTTAGTGGCAGAACACGCCCCTCCCACTTCGTTGCAGTATTTCGCTGGCAGCAGTTCTGAACGGGCCGTCTGCCCAGCCGGAGACTTGGCATCCAAAACTGTGACTGGGGTTCTAGTGGGATCTCAGCGCGTGTATGTAATACCTTACACAGTAGTTATTACCTGAGCCAGGACACAGTAACCTATACCCTAATTAGCCTTGTTTGCTGCTTCCTTGCACTCTACGCTGGAATTACAGTACAGCTGTAGACCGTGTCCTGCAGCGAGCCCGCAGGGTTGAAAAATGCAGTGAGCAGTCAGCCCGGTACTCAGCATCGGGTGCACACAGGAGCCCCCTCAATGAGCATTAAACCATGCAGATTGATATTGGTCTCTGCGCATCGTTGAGTTTCGGCAAGCTCTCCTTGCGGGTACTCTACTTTGAGATATGTACTAGTACCGGCGACCAAGTTACGAAGTATTCTTATTTATATACGGTATGCTGCCAACTTGCACTGTTGTCAAGTACAGACACGCGGGTTGAGTGATTCAGCTCCAAGTTATCCTCCCTGCGGTGGCCTGACAGGTTACTATACTCCGTCACCACCGTGTCTCTGTCCTCGTCCCGCAAGGCTCTAGCTGTATGATCAAATGCTGGCGCAGCCAAGATCAGGAAACTCGTTTCTCTAACACGCAATACTTACGTACTTAGTTACTAACATACTTACGCCTACCTCTCAACTGGGGGCCCTGGGTTCAATTTCCGGCTCCGCCAGGGATTTTAGATACTGACGTGGGCCCTGGAACAGGGTGCACTCAGCCTCGTGAGGACAATCATTTGAAAGCCTTGTACTGGGTTGGGTAAGTTCTTTTGTAAACTACGTTACAGTTACTAACGAAGTTAATGTTACAGTTACTTGTTAAAAAAGTAACGTTGGTCGTTATCCTCTCGTTGCCCTCCAACCCTGTTACATACCCTATCTTCTTCTTGTTTCGAATAGGCCATCTATGGACCACGACGTTCAACTGTTACATTTGGAGTGGGCTTTGATGTTTGCCCAGTAGTTACGCATCCTCTGGCTGTGTTGTTCCCTCCTCTCCTGGGTCCAGAGGGCACCTGTTTTCTTTCTTGGCGGTTTGTTCTGGAACCTCAATTGCTGAAGCATCTTCCTGAGAGATGTCCGGTCTTTTAAGACTCTTTCCGTCCCTCCAAGTTCTTGCAGATCTTTGCTCACTTCCCACAACCATGGTGACTTGGTCTTCCGCTTTTGTCAACCTGGTAGGATGCATCCTGTAGACGTGTCCATAAAATGCTAGACGTCGTTTTCTAACAACATCCGTGATTCTTTCACAGTACGTGTAGAGCTCTTGATTAGGCCGCCTTTTGTATTCATTACCTTCCTTAACAGGTCCCAATATCTTCCTCATTATCTTTCTCTCCTGTACTTCGAGTTTGTCCGTGAGTCCCTTCCGGTTGAATACTAGACATTCTGATGCATATAAGGCTTCAGGACGTATAACTGTCTGGTAGTGTATCATTTTAGTCTTTCGGGAGAGACACTTCTTATTATATGTGTTCTTGGTTAGTTGATAAGCCATTTCTAACTTGTTAACTCGAGTTGATAATGCCCTTACTTCCGAGAGATTCGGTTCAAGCCATTCTCCTAGGTACTTATATCTGTCAGTTTTCTTGATCTCTCCCTGGTCCAAATGCAGTGTACAAGGAGATTCACTGATGTTTGTGATGTACTGTGTTTTTTCAAGTGACACATATAGTCCTACCTTAGCTGCTTGTTGCATGAGAACATTAAGTTGTTTCACAGACGTTTTTATTGAATGAGATAGAAGTGCCAGGTCGTCGGCAAATGCCAGGCAATCAACACTGAGCCCATTGCACTTGTGTCCCAAAGTGATACCACTTGGTACCCCCTGACTAGTTAGCTCCTTTCGCCACTCCCTTATCACCTTTTCCAGGGCACAGTTAAAGAGGAGAGGTGAGAGACCGTCTCCCTGTCTTACTCCTGACTTAATTTCAAAACTTTCAGAGAGGGTTCCTCTGAACTTCACTCGTGACATGGTGTTCTTTAAAGTCTGTTGGATAAAGTTATGTGTCTTCTCGTCTAGTCCTAGTTCTTGCAGGATCTTCATGAGAGTAGGTCTGTCAACCGAATCATACGCCTTCTTAAAATCAACAAAAATGATTACATATTTCTTACTAGCCATTTTTGCTTGCCGTAGCACTGATTTCAAGTTCAGTATCTGTTCCGTACAAGAGCGTCATTTTCTAAATCCTGACTGGTATTCTCCTAGTCGAGGGTCTAGCTGGGGTTCAGCTCTGTTTAATAAGACCTTAGAAAAGATCTTGTATGTCACAGATACTAACGAGATTCCTCGATAGTTGTTGATGTCGGTCAAGTCTCCTTTTTTTTTGTAAGGGATGAATCAAAGCAGAGGTCCAGTCACTAGGCAATGTTTCAGTCTCCCAAATGTCATGGAAGATTTCTGTCAACTTGCCTATAGTCCTATTCCCAGCTTGTTTCCATAGTTCCGCTACAATTGAGTCTTCACCTGATGTTTTGTTGTTTTTCAAGGACTTGATGATGTCTATCACTTCTTCTTTGGATGGTGGTTGAGAGTTTGGTTGCCTGATGGTGTCTTGATAAGTGAAGAATGTGTCAGGTGATTCACAGTTAAGGAGATTCTCGAAGTACTTGGCCAGAAGGTGGCAATTGTCCATATCATTATAGGCTATCTGTCCATCCGGTCCTCTGAAGTGGAGGCTGGGAGGATTATAACGGCTGAGGTTCCGTTTAAAGCCTCTGTAGAAATGTCTGGTGTTGTTCTTCTTGAAATCGTCATCCAACTGAGTCAGTTGATCCTTTGTGAACTGCCGTTTTACTTGTCGGATGATCCTGGCAGTTAACTTTCGTTGCTCTATGAACTTATCCCTGTTGTTTTGTGTCTTCTGTGAGTTCCACTTAAGCCAGGCTGCTTGTCTCTGTGTCACCGCTTCATCACAGGTAGTCGTCCACCAGGCATGCTTCTTCTGCTTCAGTAATGGCGCAATCGCCGTGGCAACTTTCACTAGGTTCTCCCTCACTTCATCCCAGGTTTTACATTCCAGGGTTTCCATTTTCTCCGTGAACTGGTTGCAATTTGAAAGTTTTTCTAAATCAAACTTAGTAAGTTTGTGTGACTTTGTTGTTTTAGTATTCCGAGGTAGAAATCTTAGCTTGACCTTGGAGAGATAGTGGTCGGAGTCCAAATTTGCTCCTCTTAACACTCGAACATTCTGGATCTCTCTATGGGACTTCTTTGAGATGGCAACATGGTCTATTTGGAATTCTCCCAAGAGACAGTTAGGTGATGTCCAGGTCTTTTGCTTCATTGGCAAATTTATTTAAATTTAGAAATTGTACCATCCGTCCGTGCAGCACGGCCGCACGGGCAGCTGCAGCAAGTTCGGAGATTGCAGATTCAAATCCCGGCGCTGAAAACGGCAATCCTGAGTGTGGTTCATCCGCTATTTCTTCTTCACTCCCACCAGGCAAATACCTTACTCAAGGTCCCGTGGCGCCTAACCCATCCCTGTTCCTTATCAAGTAGGGCTCATCACTGAGCTGGAGATGGTACAAAGGAAGGCTGCTAGGTTTGTGCTCAATGATCTTAATCCTAGAAGTAGTGTAACTCGAATGATAGAAAAACTAGGGTGGGAATCTCTGGAAGATAGAAGGACGAAATCCAGACTATACGCTATGTTTAACACTTACAGTAATCGGCCAGCATGGGGAAAACTAAGCAACCTACCTGAGCAGGGCAGATCATCCGCACAAAGTTAAGGGCCGACCGCAGCGGAAAAATGATGGAAAACATTATTTCATTAATCGTGTTATTGATAATTGAAACTTATTACCTGCCACAGTCGTAGAGCCTTTTCCCAAACATATTGAAAATGAAAATCCACAGCCTGTTTCCAGTCTCCGACCGGGTCAGGAATGGAATGAATGAAGCCCCCATCTAGCGGCGAGGATATGAACTGTGCCGGCTGCCGAGGCCTGACGCACTCCTCTGGGGCAATGATTAAATGCATGACAGATGAAATGAAATGATAGTGGAGAGTGTTGCTGGAATGACATTTTGACAGGGAAAACCGGAGTACCCGGAGAAAAACCTGTCTGCCTCAGTTTTGTCCAGCGCAGATCTCACATGGAGTGACCGGGATTTGAACCACGGACCCAGCGGTGAGAGGCCGGCGTGCTGCCGCCTTGATGTGTTTAAAAGAAGACTGAAATGTTGTGTAAATACTCCGATGTATTACTATACTGTAGTTCCCAAATCACGACTTATGTACATTAAGGTAGTGTGTTTGATATTGTTGATAATTTTCTGTGTAGTGACCATTTTCCCCACTTTCTTTCGACAGAATTTTTAAACACACTCAAGTGCAAGAGTTACTAGTTCCCAAAGTTTTTTTGAAATATACATTAACCGTCAAACGTCTACGGAACCTGCAACATGTAAAATATAGTTCCCATCAGTGGCGTAACTACAAGGGGTGGTCAGGGGGATCCATCCCCCAAGGGCCAAATAATACAAAAACAAGTAGTTCCGTGAAGGACTATACAGCCTATTTTCATATAACCTACTTGAGTTAAATGCCACTATCAACATACAAAATTTCAGTTTGATTGCTGTAATAGATTCGTAGATATTGAGAACCGACTAAATATTTCGGATGGTCGCCATATTTGATTTTATATATGTAGGTCCTAGAGTTGTGTACTGTTACATGACGATTATTGTGTAAGTGTAGCATTCAAACTTCAATCGCATGATTAGGACACAAGAAGTAAAAACGAGATTTTAAAATTTCGCACAGCTGCCATCTTGTGGTTATGGAAACAATTGAAATAAATTAGATGCCAGTGAATTAACATTCGTATCAGGATTTACTGTACCAAGATTCACTGCACTCGGATGGTTAAATTGCGAGAAAAGTCCATGTGAATATTTATACTTCGCGTCACCGCCATGTTGGATTTGTGATCACCAGGTGAACTTATGTTCATAGCCCCTATGAACATAAAAAATTCAGTTTGATTGCTATAACAGATTCGTAGATATTCAGAGCCGTATAAATATTTCGGATGGTCGCCATGTTGGATTGTTAAATGTATAGGCCATAGAGTCATGTACCATTAAAGGAAAATTATTGCGTAGGTTCATTATGCAAACTTTCACTTCGATCGCATGATTACGACACAAGAAATAAAAACTTAATTTAAAAACAAGATGTTCAGCAAAGAACATATAGCCTACTTTCTCCTAAATGTATGGGTATAGTTATGACTCGTTGTCCTCATCCCTAACACAATCACCTCTACCACAATGTATTGTTTGTTTTCTTTTATATTGATAATTAGCCAGTAAGTGTCACAATCAATATTGTATACTTTATGATGATTGAATAACAAAACTACTAACTTATTGTAATGCATTCACGTCCGTTAATCTCTATATTAAGCCAGCCTGCTAAGTTAAGAATCTTCCGTTTTGGGTATCTTCCCCTTTAAAAATCCACGCCGATCACAGTAGGTTGGTGCTGCGAACTATCAGTGAATTAATCTTTATGTTGTACGCCTATGCACTGCCATCGTAATGTACTACGATGGCAGTGGCCTAAGGGTTTTGAATGAGTAGACAGTTTAAAGTAGCCAAGAGGGAGGCGATCCAGCTGGCAGTGTTTAAACGTAATCGGAGCGCATCGTGGCTAATAGTTGAACTACCAGTATTACAAAATTGCCATACTTCAGAAGGCCAGGTATTTACACAGCGGTAAGTTTGGAACAATATTACCCACATAACCCACAAGAGGACAGCACCGTACAGAGGCATTAAGAAGGCTGTGGTTAATGACAACGTGTATCTAGTTCTTCTATTCTCCTTTTCCTAATGTCTTCTGTTTATGTGCGATGCTGGGGCTGTGATTTTATTATTAAACGAGAGTATACATTAGCCTCTCCTTTGAGCTAAATGACATCTTATTCAGTATCTATGGAAAGAGCTCGTGCACATCATTTGTAAAAGAATTCAAGAAAAAAAAGTTATCTGCAGCAGTACTCGATCCCCAGTCAACTGCGTGACAGACTAACACGCTAGCCCAGAGCTAATCCTATCCTTAACATCATGGTGTTCTTAACTGACATTAGATACAACCAGTTGGCAAATAATGACTTTAAATAAACGATTTCTTCACAGCAGTACATCTTCATTAGAGATAATTTCATACAAAGTTTATATTATTGTATCAGTAGGGTATATCTCATACAACATACTAAAACTACCGTATTGAAATATAAGACAGGCACATGAGGACAGCTGCCATCTTGTCGTGTGACACAGACAGCTCAGCTCTTTTAAGCCACTCATACAGTATAATATTATAATATTAAATTATAATAAATAACGGATCACGACCTTCAGGATAGTTTAAACCACCCTAGGCTCGTTAATCGGAATTGGTGGGTCTTAAGCCATTGATTAAAATGGTTGAATAATTCACACGGCCGCCATCCTCAAATGGTACGGCCGATGACCTTGAAAGTTGGATGAAAGACGCGTCCTATATAAAGGTATGTTGTCACCAAATTTGGTAGAGATCGGATGATTAGTTTAGCCGTAATTTGATTTTACGTTTTGAACGTTTGAGTGGCCGCCATTCTGTTTTGGTAAAGATGGCGGCGATATAAAGTATGACACTGAGGTGCCCTTTGCTAATGCTACCTCTGTACCAAATTTCGTTCAATTCGGTTTCACCGTGTTCGAATTGATAGGTGGGGACAGACATTCAGAGTAGACACACTCACACACACACACACACAGACACACAATTTTTCGCCCTGTGTTGATCTCATAAGTCTACTTTCATTTTTTGCAAAAATCGAAAGTAGGCTAATTCGCACAGCCGCCATCTTAAAGTTATGTAAACAATTGAACTAAATTAGATACCAGTGCATTACAATGTGTATATACATTTCCTGCACCATATTTCATTGCGTTTGGAACATTAAATCACGAGAAAGGTGTATTTAAAATTTTCAAATTCGCTTGGCTGCCATGTTCGTTTTTTAGCTAACCGATTTTTGAAAGTCTTATAGATGAACTTACAGTAGTGCCCTTTATCTCCGTACAAAATTTCAGGGTGATACCGCTAATAGTTTCAGAGATATAGAATGCCGGTGAAATATTTCTCACATCCGCCGTCTTGTGGTTATGTAAACAATTGAACGAAGTTAGATGTCGGTGCATTACAATGTGTATAAACATATACTGTACCAAGTTTCATAGCGTTTGATTGGTTAAATCGCGAGAAACGTCTATTTAAAAGTCGCAAATTTGCGTGGCCGCCATGTTGGTTTTGTAGTTACCAGTTTTTCAAAAGTCACATAGGTGAACTTCTAGTAGTTCCCTTTATCACCGTAAAAATTCCAGGGTGATATAGGGAAGAGTTTCGGAGAATGCTGGTGAAATATTTCGCACTGCCGCCATGTTGGATTGGTGAGACGTAACAACATTTGAAGAGCACGGTCGGGGTCGTCCGGAATAGTGCTATGAACTTACTGAGTTTCATTGAAATCGCTCCAGCCGTTTAGAAGTTATTAGGACACACACACACACACACACACACCTCTCACAAACACACACGCGCGCGCGCGCGCGCGCGCACGCACACACACACGGACAAAAGGTGATCTCATAAGCCTTTTTTTTTCTTCAAAATTGAAAATGGGCTAAAAAGAAATGTGTTGAAATTTTTCATTTTGAATAAAACCAATCTTCAGACTGATGACAAATGATAGGATTGTGTAAGATTATACTTAATAATTTGAAAGTGCTTCTCTTCGCTAGTATAACATTGTTAGTGTTACCCTAACTTAACACGTACGGAATGATCAAAATCAGCTATTCATTTAGCAGTGCGATGGGTGGGGTGTGTTACTATTTTTCCTCATCCCTTTGCAAAAATAAAACACCACTTGTAAGTTGCCATCCAAGTGTAAGTGCCATTGTTGAAAGTGAATAAGATTTTATTAAGCTGTACTGCTGTTTTAAGTTAGTTGGAAACAATAGTTTGTTACTTTTTTTACTATGTTTGGGAATAGAAAGGGCCATACGATTCCGCGAAGAAAACAGTGTAACAGTATCAGACAGTTCATGATTGCATTCTGCGGCACGAACCTTGAGCTGTAATCGAATATCTCCTCGTCAAGGTACAAATTGGAAAGGAAGGAACTGCGCCTGTTTACCATCTCTTGGTGAATGCAGTACACTTGCATTAGTCTAATGGCATAAACTATAGTAAAATGTGCCTTTTCAGCGATGTCTCAGTCCCAACTCATGACTGCGATTATATGAAAACTTTGATACGAGGGCAGGTCAAAAAATAATTTTTACTTCCCAGTTATGGCCATTTATTACACCACCTATACAACAGCAACACGCCTATAACGACATACAATGTAACGTCACTTTTCCACACATTTTCCAAGAGACTCCAAACATTTCTGCAAACGCACAACCAACTTGTCGATGCCGGATGCATAGAAAGTTCCTCGAGCGTTCTGCAACCACACGGAGACAGCGGCCTTCACCTCCCCATCGGTCTGGAAACGTCGACCACCGTTCTGTCTAATGATCGCATTCACACTGTTGACATTTGCACGGGTCCTGGACGTTGCGGGCCTGCCCTCGCGATATTCGTCCGTGATATCCGTGCGTCCGGCTTCGAATTGCTGATACCACATTACGATCTCTTGCCGGGAAATGGCCCGCTCCCCATACACAGCACTAATTTCACGATGAATGTTCGTGCAATTCTTCCTTTTGGCCCATAGGAATCGGATTGTCGCACGCACCTCATATATGGAGTGAACATCCAGTCGACGCGCCATTGCTTTTGGCCGCTATTCACACCATACAAGATGAGACACCACAGTGACCTGCCTAACAGATGTGTGGGCAGTGTCTGTCCCTTTCTCCGCTGTGCCCACGTTTGTGATACACAGCGCGCTGCTGCAACGCGTTAGTGTAACTAACTTTTTGATCCACCTTCGTATATGAGTAGTGCCGAGTAATGGCATTCAGGGCACAACTACTGCCTTTGTGTATAGGTTTGCCGTTTGCTTTTGGCCGGTGGCCTACAAACCTCTCACTGCACTGTCCTAACCATTGAATCTCCATCTTTTCTTCCTTCCTTCGTTCCTTCTGAGCGTTTGTGCTTGCATGCAGTTGTTACTGCACACGCTCACCATAAGAAGGCTTCCTGGCTAGCAGGAGACTTCTACGCAACAAGCGACCACCGCACAGTGGGTCAAAATCGAAATCTAGGGGGACTAAATTATTTTACGTTTTAATCATGAATTTAGAGTGTAAGCAACGAATATAATTTGTTTACTTCATAATAAACATCAGTTAAGACCTTTTTTATGCTACGTCTAAACATGCAAGAAATTGTCTATGACTAGGAGTTGGATTGAGCATTCGGTTATCTCTTCGGAAAAAATTTCTACCCCTAATTTACTTTTAACAAAGTCACAAAGTTCCACTTTTGACACAATTGTCGAACCCATTGCTTCAAACAGTTGTAAACGCGTGAGAACTGGTTGCGCGGCATCTTCTAAATCATAAAATAACTCAGTAAGTTGCAGAAGGATGCAAAAAATCTTATAACAGGCGTAAACTACAAGACTTGATCTACATTTTAACATTAAGTAGAAAGTGACGCAGAGTGACGCGACATACTAAAATTCTAAGTGAAAATATAATTTCAACAAGATGTTCAGTAAAGAACATATAGCCTACTTTCTCCTAAATGCATGGGTATTGTTATAACTGTTTGTCCTATTCAAGGAGTATGATTGAATGTTGGTTGTAGTAGCTTGTTGAAATACAACGTGCTATAGGGATATTAAACATGAATATGAGGTGCCCTTTGCTAGTGCTACCTCTGTACCAAATTTCGTTCAATTCGGTTTCACCGTGTTTGAATTGATAGGGGGAATCGATTTGCACACATACGTAGCCAACATCTGCAAACTATTGGGCTGATGTTCTTGCAGTTTGGTCAGAATATGTTTCCCACATAAAGATATGGTGTTGCAAAATTAGGTAGGGACTAGATTATTAGATTGGTCGTAATTACATTTTAGCTTTTAACATTTGGGTGGCCGCGATTACGTTTCCATCAAGATAGCGGTGATATAAAACATGACACTGAGGTGCCCTTTGCTAGTGCTACCTCTATACCAAATTTCGTTCCATTTGGTTTCAGCGTGTTTGAATTAATAGGGGGAATCGATTCTGACTCAAAGATGGCCGCCATCCGCAAACTATTAGGCGAATGACCTATTAGATTGGTCAAAGGATGCTCCCTCCATAAAGATATGTAGTTGCAAAATTTGGTAGGGATCGGATGATTAGGTTAATCGTAATTTGATTTAAGCTTTGAACATTAGTGTGGCCGCCATTACGTTTCCGTCAAGATGGCGGCGATATAAAACATGACACTGAGGTGCCTTTTAATAGTACTACCTCTGTACCAAATTTCGTTCCATTCGGTTGCACCGTGTTCGAATTAATAGGGGGAGTCGATTTTCACACAAAGATGGCCGCCATCCGCAAACTATTACGCTGATGACCTATTAGTTTGGTCAAAGGATGCTCCCTCCATAAAGGTATGTTGTTGTAAAATTTGGTAGAGATCGGATGATTAGGTTAGTCGTAATTTGATTTAAGCTTTGAACATTTGTGTGGCCGCCATTACGTTTCCGTCAAGATGGCGGTGATATAAAACATGACACTGAGGTGCCATTTGTTAGTACTACCTCTGTACCAAATTTCGTTCCATTCGGTTGCACCGTGTTCGAATTAATAGGGAGAATCGATTTTCACACTAAGATGGCCGCCATCCGCAAACTATTACGCTGATGGCCTATTGGTTTGGTCAAAGGATGCTCCCCCCATAAAGGTATGTTGTTGCAAAATTTGGTAGAGATCGGATGATTAGGTTAGTCGTAATTTGATTTAAGCTTTGAACATTTGTGTGGCCGCCATTACGTTTCCGTCAAGATGGCGGCGATATAAAACAAGACACTTAGGTGTCTTTTGCTAGTGCTACCTTTGTACCAAATTTCGTTCAATTCGCATTCACCGTGTTCGACTTGATAGGGGGGGACAGACATTCAGAGTACACACACTCACACACACACACACACACACACACAGACTCACACACATAACACACACACACACACACACACACAGACTCACACACACACATACACACACACAGACAGACACACTTTTTTCGCCCTGTGTTGATCTCATAAGTCTACTTTCATTTTTTGCAAAAATCGAAAGTAGGCTAAAATAGTACATTATGCAACGAGCCTATAATGGCAATAATTAAGACACGAGTATCTTTATAAAACGAGCGTATGCGAGTTTTATAATTTCCATACGAGTGTCTTAATTACCATTATAGGCGAGTTGCATACGACTGTTTATGTTCGACGATAATTATAACTTTATTATATGTTTTAACATAAATATTCATAAATATCTGTTTAGATTGTCACTAGAATTTTGTGATCGGGTGTTGCGCTGAGTATAGGATATCTCTGATTTCCAAGCTCTTTGACCGACCAACGCATGCGCTCTGTGTGCGTCAATGCCATATGTGCAGATTGAACACCAGTGTTCAGTAAAAATATCACCGTAGTCGTTTGAAAACAACGCGCTATGTAGAAATTGGATTTGGAGATATTAAGGTACAGTGCTATTTCTTGTCTCATATTCACCAGTTTATTTACGCGAACATATGGACGGTGCACTTTCGGTAATGTATACAAACATGTTGGATTTTGAGCGCATGCGCGAAGGTATCCTTATCTAATTGGTCAAACAACTGTTTCTTGAGCTGTGATTGGTGGGAGAAACTGTTTCATAATGGAAAAATAGTGTTATAATGGCCATCATTATGATACAGTTTTCAGATATATAATAGTCAGGGACGAACATAAATAATAGTTAAATATTATATAATGCAAATATAGCTAAAATTACGTAACAATTACGCCCATTAATAACTGAAATACGTTCCAAAGATCGTGCCTTCAGCTGCATGTTCCATCTTAAAGCATCACACTAACCACAAAGACAACCAAACCACAGCCACTTACATTCACCCTCCAATTTAGACTACTAGAACAGTGGTGACAAATTTACACTAAGATGCGTTTATATCCCAGAATAGTGAGCGGGAATTGTATGAGAATGCTGTAGAAGTAATCAATTTCGATTTTATAATTATGAAAATAAATAATTTTGTCCTCCTAGATTTCGATTTTGACCCTCTGTGCACCGGCCAAAAACAAACGTCAGACCTATCGTGTGAAAGGTTCTACTCATAGGGTCAGTGCTTTGTTCTGGCTCAGTGAGGAAAGCAATAGCAAACTACCTCACTCGTTATCTTGCCTAGTACGCCTCATTATAGTGCTGCCTTGGATTTGAGTGAGTTTCTACCGACTTAACCTGAAGCAAAGAGGATATAAAAAGTAGGTTGGCTCAGGCAAGGAAAGCATTTCTACGAAAAAGGAATCTGTTGACATCGAATATAGCTTTAGGTATTAGGAATTCATTTATGAAAGCCTTTGTCTGGAGTGTGGCACTCTATGGAAGTGAAACTTGGACTATTGGTGCAGCAATAATGTGGTGTTACAGGAGAATGATGAAGATCAGATGGGTGGATAGGGTTACAAACGAAGAGGTGTTGAGACGAGTGGGAGAGGAGAGATGTTTCTGGTGACTGATAATGAACATAGGTTAATAGGACACATACTAAGACACCCAGGAATAGCAAGCTTAGTTATGGAAGGAAGGGTTGTGGACAAGAACTGTAGGGGTAGACCGAGGTTAGAATATGTTAAAGAGATTGCCTTGGATGTAGGGTGTGGTAGCTATGTAGAGATGAAACGATTAGCTCAGGACAGGGAGGCACGGAGTGCTGCATCAAACCAGTCAAAAGACTGAAGACTCAAACACACACACAACCTGAAGCATGAAGCAGTACTTTTTGAGGATCCAACCAACCTCTGGGCTGACTACAACTACAGACTACAGACAATTTTTAATTGTTAAAAATTATTAGTTTTATTTACCTTTTTGTTTTATTAATTTTTGGTCTTTTGATATTTTGGTTTCCACCTCTAAATTTTTAATTCCATTCTAAATTTGTATACTCTAACCTGTGCTAAGAGGGGAAGATGACCTCGTAGTTCCGCCCCTTAAAACAACAATAACTAAGTAACTAGACAGATAAGTTGCGTTATCATCAAAATTGTTAATATTGTTGAGCATTTGCACTTTGAAATGAAAATACAACGTATCAAATGGAATTTAACACCCAAATAAATATAGATAGGAGGTCTCGGAACTTCCTGATCGAATATTTGCGTCCATTGATTGTTTCATTATGTCCGAGCCCCTCCCCAATGTAATTTTGACTCAGCTCATCCCCCTCCAGAAGCAAAACCTAGTTACGCCACTGGTTCCCATGACATCTGTAACGACCCTCGTACTCTTCCTCCTCGAAGGTTCTCATATTGGAGGATTCTGAAGTGACTTTTAAGACAGCTTTTATCCGTATTTTGGCTTGCGGCTCTAACCAAGAAGATTTTGTCCGAATGATTTGCCGTCAAATACAGTGTAACAGTATCAGACAGTTCATGATTGCATTCCGCGACACGAATCGAATCTCTCGACAAGGTACAAATTGGAAAGAAAGGGACTGCGGCATTCCCAGGGCAGCTATCGTGAAGAGCGACGCGGACTACTGCAGGTAACTCTCCCATTGGGGAACACTATACACTCTCCGTATGTAAAATAAATATGAACGAAGCAAACTTTTGTTCACTTCTGTGTTTTTATCCATACCATTCGCATAGAATTGTAACTTTTGCATTTTGTACGGAAGAGCGCATTGACGTTTTTCTCGACAATCATCTCACAAGATGGGAATTATTATGTAATAAGACCTCGTAACAACTTCTCAAGAGCTTTTACATGATAGATACATTTCTTAATTAATTAACTTTTCAGTCATTTTATTTATTTATTTATTTATTTATTTATTTATTTATTTATTTATTTAATTTAATTTTTTATTTCATTTTTTATTTTTTATTTATTTTAAAATATTAAAATTTTAAATCTTGTTATAAAAATAAATAATAAAAATTAAAATAAAAAGTAAAATAAAATAAAATGACAGTTATTCTTATTATTATTATTATTATTATTTTGGGACCTTAGAACGTTGGCCAAACGACACAGAATAATATAATTTTATAAATACAGATACAGTGATCGTAAAACCAGAGTTATAGGGGCAGATGACATCGTAGTTCCTCCCCTTAAAACAACAATAACTAAAAAAAACAAGAGTTTCAGTATTGCAAAGCTAGTTGTTTTGAAGTGGTCCATATAAATTATTTATTATTATTTATTGTTATATTATTTACAATTATAACAATTTATTCTTTTTTTCTCAATTTTGTAAATCCATCTCCAGTTAACAAAGAACTTTCAAATAGTACTCCTAGAGCCGAAAAATAAGCCAGTAACTGATATTGTATTCACCTGATTTTTTCTCTAAACAAGATGTTCAGTAAAGAACATATAGCCTACTTTCTCCTAAATGTATGAGTATAGTTATAACTCGTTGTTATTATCAAAGAGTATAATAGAACTATTCTTTGTTGAAGACCTTAGAAACGATTTACCTCTACCAAACGCCACGACCTAGATAAAAACTGCTACCATCATTGAAGAAAGAAAGAAAGAAAGATAAGAAGTATATCAAGAATGTTATGGATCTGGAGACATAATCGACCGGACTGGCGGCGTGGCTCAGCGGTAACGTTCTCGCTTGCTGGGCCCTAGGTTGCAGGTTCGTATCCTGGCGCAGTCAGCTGGCATTTGAGGGTGCACAAATGCGAGGGAGCCGTGTCAGTACATTTACTGGCACGTTAAAGATCCCCTTCGGGCCAAAATTCCGGCACCCCGGTGTCTCTAAAAGCAGCAGTAGTTAAAAGGGATGTAAAACCAATAACATTATTATTATTATTATTACGACCTGCCGTGGGCAACATCCAACTTTGAGTTGAGGCATGTCTTTACACGTCTGGTTGTGCATGGCTTTCACAACCCTAATTGAATTAACAAATCTTTCCATGACCCTACAGAGACGTGTGTATACAAACTATGTGGATATTTTCGATAATATAATCCTAACATAGCGAGTGCATTCTAGCGGCCAGAATTAGAAACTTTTCAATAAAATCTGGAAGTTACCTTTTTGGCAGCTAGATGTCTCGAGTAAATCTGCTGGCGAATTATGTTTTAATTAAATATATATTTTACACCATAATGTGGACAATATAACGCTTAATAACATTTTCAAGTAACGCAAAATAGGCTGTTACAAACCCTTTAAAATAAAAAGTTAAAATGTATCGTAGTATCAACTTGTCATTCTTCAAATTCGATGCGCATAGAATGATAATGGTATAGTAATCAATGGATCCCCACGTAGACTAGTCGGGACATCTAGTGGTGAAATATCGAACAATACAATCCTAACAGAGCGAGTGCATTCTAGCGGCCAGAAGAAGAAACTTTTCAATAAAATCTGGAAGTTACCTTTTTGGCAGCTAGATGTCTCGAGTAAATCTGCTGGCGAATTATGTTTTAATTAAATATATATTTTACACCATAATTTGCACAATATAACGCTTAATTTTAAAACATCTGAGTCATTACAAAACAATAAACATATAACATTTCAAGCAAAAAAACTAGCTCTGATCGGGTTTGAACCATAGGAATCTGAGCGACAGGCTATCGCTCTACCACTGAGCTAATTGTGTCAACGAATGTCGTTCTATTTAAAATGACTTACATAGAACTTGTTAGCAAATAATGATTTATACTAAACGATTTCATCACTGGAGTATATTATTTATATATAAAGCATTTCATACAAAGTTTATTTATTTTTTATCAGTACGCTATATTGCATTCAATACTCAAATTAGTGAAATATAAGTCAGGCACAAGATATCCGCTGCCATCTTGTCTTATTAATGAATCAGCTGAGCTTTTTAAAATCACGTCTGCACTATAGTATTACAAAATAAACTTTTAATTTCGTACGTGCCTCTTCCTTTAGAACAGTTAAAACGATTCTCGGCTCGATAATCGGAACTGGTGGGTCCCATGATATGGATTATAAAGTTTGCATAATTCGCACGGCCGCCATCCTGAAATGGTATGGCGGACGACCTTGTAGTTTGGTCACAAGACGCATCTTATACGAAGGTATGTTGTTACCAAATTTGGTAGAGATTGGATGATTTGGTTAGTCGTTATTTGATTTTACGTTTTGAACGTTTGAGTGGCCGCCATTCAGTTTTAGTAAAGATGGCGGCGATATAAAACATGACACTGAGGTGTCCTTTGCTAGTGCTACCTTTGTACCAAATTTCGTTCAATTCGCATTCACCGTGTTCGAATTGATAGGGGGGGACAGACATTCAGAGTACACACACTCACACACACACACACAGACTCACACACACACATACACACACACAGACTCACACACACACATACACACACACAGACAGACACACTTTTTTTCGCCCTGTGTTGATCTCATAAGTCTACTTTCATTTTTTGCAAAAATCGAAAGTAGGCTAAAAATAGAGAATCGTGGATTCATATATTTTCTTTTTCTCTTTGTCTATTTCTTCTGGTTGATTCATGGAGGTTTCAAATCAAATAGTTGGGTCAATGCTCTCCACTTTCTTCTCTCGATGATTGAAGGCAATAATATCTATACAGTACGACGGGTCCTGCAACCACGACCAAACAGTGCAGTTCTTCGTAAACATCCAATCCGTTTTGACGTAAAACGCTAGTTAACCTTACGCGAACTGGGTTATGCCTTTTGATTTTTAACATTTCTCCCCCGTAGCAGCTTCCGAGTGCATGAGGCAGAATTTCATACTCACTATAGTGCTGCAGTGGCTAGTGCTGGAGGACCTTCCAGGAGGAGATCGAACATGGAATCCATTTTTATGACTATACTCTTATTGCAAGGATATCCACAGCATATATGGGGGTACTTGATCTCGTTGAAAGCTGCCTAATTTAGGCCTTGGTTTATTGAGAATAAGGTACAATATACATCCCTCCCGCTTAGCGTTATTACCATGCTCTCCTCCCATTTTCGTATTAATTGCCTGGCTTCTTTCGTTATGTTGTTAGCGTTCTTGGCTGGCACCCCGGAGGTCCGGGTTCGATTCCCAGCTCTGCCAAGAAATGTCACTCTGGTATGAGCCCAAAACTGGGTGGGCCACCTCCTGGATTTGCGGCTAGCATTCTCGGTTGTCACCTCGGAGGTTCGGGATTGATTACCGGTTCGACCAAGTAATGTAATTCTAGTCTGAGAGCTGGAACGGGGTACGCTCAGCCTCGTGAGGTAAAACTCAGAAGAGGCGGTTCAATTCCTATCTCAGCCATCCTGGTTTTCCGAGGTTTACCACTTCTACTTCAGGCAACTGCCGGGATGGTTCCTACTTTAAGCCCACGGCCGTTGTCTTCGCCATCCTCACCCGAATTACAAATACAGACACTACTACAATCATCACAATAACTCAGATTATCTGACAAGTACACGGAGCTAAATGACCACGATATTCAAGACCCTTAAATGAAGTAACAACAACAGTAAAATTGGAATGAGATTGTTCGATTCCCTACTCAGCTGTCATAGAAGAGGGTTTCCGTGGTTTCCCATCTCTACACCAGGAAACTGCGTGGATGCTTCCTAATTTAAGGCACTACCCATCTCCCATAAATCCTAACCTCAATCAAGTACACTCACTACTACAGTAATCACAATGACTTAGTTATCAGATGGCCGTGGCTGTCTCTTTCGCAATCCTCACCCGAATTACAAATGCACACACTACTACAGACACCAAAAGAGCACAGATTATCAGACAAATCCTACACACCCAAGTACACGGGAGTACATAATCACGATGAACAAACCTCTAAATGAATCAACAACAACTCAGAGATGCAATAAAATTATGCATTGTTTCTTTATCCCCAACTAAATTTTATTAATCGTATTCTTATCATAGCACCACCGGGTGAGCTAGCCGTGGTCGTTACGGCATGACTGCTGGCAGTCGCTCACATCCGGGAGGCGAGGAGGTTCGAATCCCCCCACCGGCAACCTTGACGATGGTCTTCTGTGGTTTCCCATCTTCCTTCCAGACAAATGCCGGGGTAGGTCCCTAACTATAGGCCACAGCCGCTACCTTCCAACTCCTCGACCTTCCATTCCAACTTTCCTCCCCAACGGTACTTGTAGCTCACCCATTGGGTGTCCGTCTCGAAGCAGCTACAAAACTGGTGAGCCGAACATGTCCTCGGACACTCCCGGCACTAAAAGCCATGCAAAAAAAACATAGCACCTACGCGATTAAAATATTTTGGAATTCCTCTCAATAAGCAACTTAAAGGACTTCGAAAAGGTGAAAGCAACATTCCTTAAGCAAACACACTGCCTCTCTAAATACACACTGTCGAGGCTTGTCTACGAACTATCTAAAGAAACTATGCTATTAGAAGTTCTACGATTGAAAATGCTACTTACGCTCACGCCTGTCTACCAAGAGGTAGTCAAAGAACACATAGTAATGAAAAAATATATTTCGATGGAATTTTACACCACGGATGCCATGATAACGACTGACTGGAAAGAAGCAAACTATCAGCTCAGACACCTTGTTACCAGATATGCAGTGCATGGTTTCCATCACAAGTGTTGTAGGACCATACGTTTTCATGAGCCATACGCTGACTGTGTTTGTCGTATATGTGGGGAAACTCTGCGAGAGATATCACGTGATGGGTTGTTCAGACAGACTTATATCATTGACTTAATTCTGTTGTGAATCAACTTGATTGATTTTGTATCTAGCAGGTCATTCGCTGCATTATTAATTCATTATTATAGCACAAGGATTGTATTCGCTCCCACCTTTTAGGCCTCGCAAAAGTTATTCGAAAGAGCACTTTGTAGCCATGCCACAGTGGCTGTTTATATTGGCTCACTGCGTTAGTTAGCTGTTGCCTGACCTTAAGTTTCCATTAAGGTAAGGATGTATATTGGACACTTTTTTTTGGTCGTGTAGCCTCCTGAGAGGCCGAGTGCAGGTCTTTCTAATCGACGCCCGTGGGCGACCTGCGCGTCGGGATGAGAGATGGAATGGATGAAGAGGAATGAAACTGGGCAAGGATGTGGAAGGAAGCGGCCGTGGCCTGTCAGAAGGTACTGTCCCAGCATTTGCCTGGTGCTGAAAATGGGAAACCACGGAAAACCATTTCAAGGACAGCCGACGGTGGGGCTCGAACCCACGCGTCTACCGAGTCAGCAGAGAGCTTGGCCCCTTGACCTAACGCAGCGCTTTAGCCCGCGTAGCCACTACTGTCGGTATTGGACACTTATAATACCAAATACTGTACTTCTTCCGTGCAGCAGACGCAAGTTGTAGGCCTATTACCCGCCGCTTGCCGTTTTGAGGGTTGAAAGTTCTTGCGGCTTAGGTTGGCTCATATCGAAAATGTATTTAACTTCATAAATAAAATGTAGATTGGTATAGCTTCTCAGATTAATGTGCAGTGCCATGAGACCAGACTATAGCCAAACTCGAGAAGCGAGAGGGTTTGAACCTCACTGTCGATCGTCCTTGAAATGGTTTTGCATTGTTTACAAACTTAACTCCAGGCGAACGCTAGGATGGTACAAAATAGGGCATGGCCACTGCATCCCAATTCCTTATCCAGTTTTGCTCATCTTTATTTCATCTCTCATCAATTTCTGGTATGCGGTGGTGGCGTCAGGAAGCGCATCAGGTCGTAAAAACTATTCACCATTTGGAAACTCATCTCTCCTCATCTCTGGCTCCATAGGAGCTTGTGTACAAATATCACCTACATAGTATTATACATAGTTTAGCAACTGCGCACTATTTAGTTCAGATGAGTGAACGACTTGGAATTGTCTAAGAAACATACAGAAGGACTTTCTGCTTTATGCACCCGAACTGGCCATATGTTCTGTAACAAAGTTTTTAGAAAACCTCCTATATTTCCTCTTCCCATTAGCGGAAATCGTTACTCGGAATGGTCACCCTTTTTTAGCCTATTTTCAATTTTGAAAAAAATAGGCTTATGAGATCACATTTTGTCCGTGTGTGTGTGCGTGCGTGCGCGCGCGGCGCGTGTGAGGTGTGTGTGTGTGTGTGTGTGTGTGTGTGTGTGTCCCTAATAAAATCTAAACGGCTGGAGCGATTTTAATGAAACTCGGTAAGTTCATAGCACTATTCCCGGCGACCTCGACCGTGCCCTTCAATTTTGTTACGTCTCACCAATCCAACATGGCGGCTGTGTGAAATATTTCACTAGCATTCAATATCTCCGAAACTATTACCGATATCGCCCTGAAATTGTGTACGGTGATAAAGGGAACTACTAGAAGTTCACCTATGAGACTTTCAAAAACCTGGTGACTGCAAAACCAACATGGCGGTCAAGCGAAATTCAGACTTTTAAATAGACATTTCTCGCGATTTAACTATCCAAACGTAATGAAACTTGGTACAGCAAATGTTTATACACATTGTAATGCACTGGAGTCTAATTTAGTTCAATTGTTTACATAACCTCAAAATGGCGGCTGTGCGAAATATTTCACTGACATTCTATATCTCCGAAACTATTACAGATATCAATCATCATGCAATGTTGTACGGTGATAAAGGGTACTGATACAAGTTTACCTATGTATATTTCATAAACCTGTAAAGTACAAAACGATCATGGCGACCAAGCGAATTTGAAATATTTTAATAGACTTTTCTCGTGATTTAACTCTCTGAGCGCAGTGAAATGTGGTACAGTAAATGATTTTGCAGATTGTAATGCACTGCCATCTAATTTAATTCAATTGTTTACATAACCTCAAGATGGCGGCTGTGCGAAATTTTAAAATTAAGTTTTTATTCTTGTGTCGTAATCATGCGATCGAAGTGAAAGTTTGAATAATGAAGCTAGGCAATAATTGTCCTTGAATGGTACATAACTCTATGGCCTATACATATAACAATCCTAAATGGCGAGCTTCCGAAATATTTAGACGGTTCTCAATATCTATTAATCTTTTACAGCAACCAAACTGAAATGTTTTATGTTCATAGAGACTATGAACATATGTTCACCTATAGGACTTTCAGTAACCTGGTGAGCACAAATCCAACATGGCTGCGACGCGAAGTATAAATATTTAAATTGACGTTTCTCGCGAATTAACTATCAGAGTGCCGTGAAAAGTTGCACGATAAATGCTTATACAAATGTTGATCCACTGGCATGTAATTTATTTCAATTGTTTGCATAATCACAAGATGGCTGGTGTGCGTACTTTTAAAATCTCGTTTTTACTTCTTGTGTTCTAATCATGCGATTGAAGTTTGAATACCACACGTACACAATAATCTTAATGTAATAGTACAAAAATAAAAATCCATCATGGCGACCATATGAAATATTTAGACGGTTCTCAATATCTACGAATCTGTTACAGCAATTAAACTGAAATTTTGTATGTTGATAGAGACAATTAACATGAGCAGGATATATGAAAATAGGCTGTATAGTTCTTCACGGAACTACTTGTTTGTTTTGTTTACAGAAGCTGGAAGTCTCTAGAGCAAAAGGAAGCTTGTAGTTTAACGAGACCGTTAATCTCGCGATCATAAGCCACGGGACCTCCGTTTTACGTGGAATCCGAACCACAGGACATGGCATTTCACATCGAAAATCTCACATGCAGTGACCGGGAATCGAACCCGGTCCGCCTTGGTGAGAGGCATACAGCTTGACCGCTGCGCGTCTCTAGAGCAGAGAAGTCAGAAGCTTTGCCCAAAAACTCGAACTTGTGGCTATCTGTGGGTCGCTCTGAACAACAAAACCATTCGAAGGGGGAATTATGGCATTCAGTAGCTGATTCACAATCATAGGGTACAAACGTAGCCATTGCTGGAAGTTGCGTGTTTCACCGTCAGGTGTGTCTCAACCATCTGGGGCAAGTGGGGATAGAGAAAAGTTGAGAAAAGCCACTGACTTTTTCGCTGTGTGGCATAATGTTGATATGAACTAGCCTGCTATTTATAAGAATGAGGCAGTAGGTTGTGTCCTTCTGTGGACGTAATATCAACATTAGTTGCTTTTCTGTTCTCTTGATAGGTCGCTAGAGATAATGAGGCCAATTATTCGAAATGTCACTCCCATGTGCCATCTAGAATATTGCACAGTGCATTGAAAAGTGATAACCTCATCGCGTTCCTTTCCTCTTTGTAATTTTAATAGATTATTATGATTGTGACCACACAAGTTACAGCTTCCTCGTCTTCCTCGACAGGACTGGCCAAAGTACAAACCAGTGCCTTTATCGCTGGACAGACATGTTCATATACAGATAACTGAGGTTAGAGGATACATATTTCTCCTAGACAAAACGGAGTTGCGTTCACCACCAAAATAAAAACTGTATTTTTAATAGTTTATGACAGAGAAATAGTTATCGTGTACTCGTGACGACACTAGGTGAAATAGAATAGATTAACAGGTGTGGGAAATGGTGGGCTTTGAAACTCCATAAAATAACAGATAGCTACAAATAATACGGTAACAAGAACTCTCACGGGTGGCATATTTCCCCTCGTGGTTAGCTATTACACCAGAACCCAAGCAAGAGGCCACAGTTTTTTCATTCAGCCATTCCATGGTGCAATGTCAGTTGAAAGATGGCTATGAGCACGTAAACATGTGAAAGTGCGTAGTGTAATCCTGTTTTTGCGTATCGTTCAAGATGAAATGTGGGTGCATGATGTGACACCAATGGCGAAGTGAGAATCACGCGTCTCAACTACCTCACAAGAAAATGCGAACATGTAGAAAGTTATGGCAAAGGGCTTTTGGGACCGCATGAGCGTACTTCTGGTTTATTTCCTCACCACAGGAATGATTTTAACATTATTTCACTTACTGTGACACCCAGATACTTCTTCAAATTGGCTTCAGGGACTGGCCGCAGATTTCTTCCATGCCGGTATCGATGCCTTGAGTACCTTTGAAACAAGCGCTTCGACAATAATAATGACTATTGTTAAATAGTAATGCGTTACAGTGCCATCCTACTGTGTATTCTTATATCTGCGTGTAAAATAGTGTTTCCTAATTCGAGATGGCTTTATCTTATTTTCATCATGGTGAAGCAGTAAGAATTCGACTTCTTGTTACATAGCCCTATCGCGTTTCTTTTCTCTTGGTAATTTTAATAGATTATGAAAACGTCCAAAATCTTCAACATTCTCAAACTTTTGTTTTTGTGCCATATTAATCTATGGGTTTTTAGCTTTCTAACGTGTTTTTTTTCATATCTCATTCCAGAGGTTGCTTTCCTCATAGTTTCCCACAATCGTGCGTCTTATTAGAACTGTAAACCCACAAAAGAACTTTTTATTTTTATTTCTATTAGACGGTCGGTACAAAATAATTTTTGAGAGAGAGGCTGCGTTGGAAGCGAGGGCAAAGGGAAATGGAGCAACTGCAAAATGGATGCTAGCGTTTCAAATGGAAGAAGAGGAATCCTATGATTATGCCATGTTCTAAAAACCAGTTTTTTTTTCAAATTCCAATTTCTTGCTAAAATGATTTTCTAGGTATAAAATTCCCCTTTTTACGTAACTTGTCAACATGTAAAGTTGAAATATTTAGAATTTATTATCTCCTTATATCCTATCCGTTATATTTTAATACGTCGGTTTTTCAAAATGTACTTTAGTTTAATTTTTGCATAGGCCTATGGAAATATTGTAGAAATCTGAAGCCATTCTTTCGTCAGTGTTGCCTATACAAATTGTCTTTGCTGCTCTTCAGTCGGTCAACACGATTGTGCCCAGTGAATTGGGTGGTGTACAAGTTATAAATATGTAAACACACTCCTGGAAAAAATACATGTGTTAGTTAGTTATCACACTTAAATGGGCAATTTAGGATTACGTATTTCCACCCTCAAGTGGCCATCATCAGATCTTGATCACTGTGTTAAGGTTAAGTTTCACTGTTGCAGAATCACTACTGTGATTCAATAGCGAGTCGTTAGATGATTATTGATTATAGTATAATGTTTTGATTCGCGGTTTGAATATCTTTATACACACAGCAAACCTAACGTATAACGGCTCCTTCGCATTTGTGCACGAAATGCCAGCTGACTGCGCCAGGGTTCGATCCTGAAACCTTGGGCTTAGCAAGCGAGAACGTTACCGCTGAGCCACGAAGCCAGCCTCCCTGTTTTGTAGCTATGGACGAGATTTGGTGATTTTTTTCAATGTTTTTTTTTTCATATGCACGTTTTTTGAATTTTATGTTTCGAATACTATTTGTGAAATACTTTACGGTTCACTTTTACTTTGTTCTATAACCATTCCTGTTAAGGACATATGTCCTCGTATCTTTATTCTGTATAACCTTTAGGCACTAGTGTAGTAGGGTTCTACCATGTGAGCCAGAAGCCTGACGACCCGCTGCTTATTAGCAAGGTTGTTGGATTGGTGTGTAGAAAGAAATTAGCACCAACTAAACAGGTTTTGAGCAACGAATGTAACTTAAATTATTTTATGTGACTTGCGTATCAAGAAGTTTCCCAGGATGCAACAAGATCATTAATATAACCGCAACATGAACATTCCGAAGTGAAACTTTCCGACAGATGACAACACATAACAGCAGGCTATCCAATACCGTGTTATCGTATCCCACTCTTACGAGATCTGTATGAGCTGAAATAGGGATGGTATAATAGAAAACCTGGAGGGATTGTAGAAAAGCACGAAGGGAAACTACACTGAGATAGCCGCTGTCATCACTGGGATTAAATCCTTCGATTTCCGGAGACCCCCAGCTCCCCCTTTCAATCGTTTGGCGCGATTTAACACCCACGGCTACGCTGTGAGACACGTTAAGATCTACTTTATAGGACAAACTTCCGACACTGTGGAGTGCTAAAATCACAGTAGTTAAAAGGAACATTAAGACATCATTATTATTATTGTTATTATCATCATTATCATTATTATTATTGTATGTATGTATGTATGTATGTATGTCTACCCCTTATTATTCCCGTTTTCCAACGGGGGTCGGGGATGAGATGCGATGGAAGTCTTTGTGGCGGTGGTTTTTACGTCCGGATGCCCTTCCTGACGCCAACCTCATGAGAGGAGTTAATGAGAGATGAAATGAATGATGGTGAATGAAACTGGGCAAGGATGTGGAAGGAAGCGGCCGTGGCCTGTCAGAAGGTACCGTCCCAGCATTTGCGTAGTGTTGAAAATGGGAAACCACGGAAAACCATTTCAAGGACGGCCGACGGTGGGGCTCGAACCCACGCGTCTACCGAGTCAGCAGAGAGCTTGGCCCCATTAATATTATTATTATTATTATATACATATAAATACGTTGAGGACATCTAGGACCACGTTAAGACTTGTTACACTTGGCAATTTGCTTCACTTTCCTCTGAACCCAGAATTCCCTCATTCTCTGCGAGTGATCGTGCGCTCCGCTGTCGAGGTGGTACCTTGTCTTCTTTTCGGTTGCGGTGTCTCATCACGGGTTAGCCCATCAGTCAGTATGAATTTGCGGAACATATCTCTATTGAAGGTGTCGTTGGGTTTTAGATGTAGCATTTTGAGGTCGTCTCTGGTATTGTTATTATTATCTCTCATCTCCAATATCGTCTGCAACGTGGTACACACCCAACTGTTTTGATACTGTTATTGGATGATACGTGGAGCACTCTAGTTATTTATACTGTTACAATCTACGATGAGTAAATATGAAACTAAAATTGAAAGGTTGGTGTCGAGGGTTGAATTTCTAACCTTGTGCGCAATACGTTTGCAGTATGATTTACAGAGAGGGAAATATTGCAGCTATTTCATCTCAAGTGCGTGGTGTAATTTAAAACATTCAATACAAAATAATTCAATTTCGTGATATAAAATTGCTTTCAATTCTGCTTGTGAAGGAGAAGTCATTTTCAGTGGGAGTGGTTAGGAGGACTGTGGCAAGGAGTATGTGAGGTATGTGAGATATTCCACAAAAATTAATTCCATCCATGGTAGAATATTTATAAATAACGAAATCTGTGGATAAAGGCGGGTCATCATAATGGCTCATGATAATGATCATTGAAAGTTGGAAGCACTTACAAAGAAATCTGCATCTCGCAATTTGGCTTTTACTTTTGGTAATTCCCCTTCATATAATATTCCGCATTCATACACCCAATAATCTCTACCGTCTATGCAGTTCAAATTACTCCATATAGTAATCTCATTTTCAGATAATTTAACTACTGTAATTTATTCGTGAATGTTGCAGGAGACAGAGTTATTTTGACATTACAGTAAGTAGTGGGATGAACGGAAGATGCTTTTGACCAATAGTCTATCGATGTAGAGAATGCTTATATGTGCCCTGGCGGTCACTCCAAAATGAAACAGCAACAGTTGTGGTGAAACAACAGTAAACACACATACAGTATTTAAAGGCTCCGGAATGAGCAGCCTCTCGTTGCGCTGCAACATCGTCTGAAGCGAGCATTTGTCCAGCCGCTCAACACAGTATTGCCTGTTAGAATTCTGATTGCCGACGGCAAAGTTAGGAACTAAAACCAGCTTGGCGCAACTGTTCCCCCGTTTCACGTTAGCGAGCGAACACTACGATCAACAAACTCTAGTACAACCAAGGTCACGGCACTCATAACCCAAGCACGTAATACTCGAAGCTGTTAGAGATAAGGTATGACGTCAGCACTACCTAGCCCGTCCGCTTACCGACTTGCAATCATTTGCTGGGTAATAATAATAATAATAATAATAATAATAATAATCAAAAATTAAACGAGCCTTACAGTAGTCGCATATGATGTGTAACATGTGACATGTTATCCTACTATGTGTGTCCCGGGAGCGCAAATCCCTTGTTAACAGTGAACTCTGTTGGTCATTGAAATAAAAATAACACTTGTAAAACTCCAGTGCCAAATCCTAACCGTAATAAATCATAATTGTTATTTGCTAAGACGTTGTATCTTAATCAATTGATAACATATTGTGCATTTTGCAATGGAAAATTAAAAGTGTATAACTTATATTGTAATATTATAGTGCAGAAGTGGCTTTAAAGAGCTGAGCCGTCTCGGTTGCAGACAAGATGGCAGCTGATCTCTCGTTCTGAACTATATTTCACTAATTCGAGTATGTTGCATGCAATATAGCGTACAGATATAAAAATAATAGGAACTTTGTATGACATTGTGGTGTTTGAAGCCATATTTTCAGTGTTGCCTTAGTAAACAAGTGTTTAGTGCTTTTCAGTCGGTCAACACGAATGTACCCAAAAGAGATGGGTTATGCCCTAATCCTGAAATAAATTACATGAGATTAATAAAACACTAGGATGACCAGTTTCGATCGTCAAGCGATCATCATCAGATCCATTACACTTAGGCTGTAAAATCTATGTTTGAAATACAGGTGAAAATATTTACAATATGTACAATTATTTAGTTGCAGTATTGGTACTGCAACTGTCAGTGTATGCTAAATCCAGTATATATGTTAGGTGAAATGCTAAATGGTGTTAGCTATCCGGAGATTGTACTTTAGAGAGATTATATGGTTGTAAACTATGGTTAAACTATAAAATTTTAGGCTAACTACTTATCTGATTGTCTTCCGTACTACAGCTACTCGCAGTTTTCGTGTTTACTAGAACTCACTGTGCGGTCGACTGCGGTGGTTATCTTAACGACTGGTTTTTCCCTCCCTTCTCCCCCCTACCCCTACGTGCTGTGGGGAGTGATCGCGATGTGTTTATGTGAGGTGTTGCCAACCTAGATAAGATGTATGTTATTGAATGAGGTGGGTCTGCAACTATTAAAGACCGTGGATTAGCCCTCGCCACGCGTGGAGCATAACCCATTCGAACTAAGCGTTGACGGTCTTATGAGGACGTCCCGGCACCTTTAATACTGCCGCGAATATGGGCCTTGGTTTATTGCAGAAGAAAAGTACATCGTACACCTGATCCAGATAACATTTACCTATTAAAAACCCCCTAATTTCCCCCCTTTTTTATCTAGCTTGGCTGTGTCGCTAAATTGTGTTTTGTTTCCGACAGGGTGTGTTTTTTAGTAGCGTGAAGAGGGGTGAGCTCTCCATGAACGTGTGTTCATTTAGATTGTTGGGATTGTTTCGTTTGGCTAGGTGTATCTCGATTGCTTCCTTTATGTCAAGAGCTCTGCCTTTCGATTCGTGATGGATTATTTTAAGGTCCGACTCTATGTTGGTAAAGCTGTGCCCTGCGTCACACATATGTTCGCACACGGCTGAATGTGTTCCGTATCTTATCGCATTCCTATGTTCATTATAACGTGTGTCTACTCGCCTTCCACTCTGCCCGATGTAATTAGCTTGACAATCGGTGTCTTGGCACGTTATAGAATATACTCCTGACCTTGAATACGGGTCACGTTTATTTAGATTACTATTTAGGAGGTGCCTAGCGGTTGTGTTTTTCGTCGTGAAAGCTATCTTTATGCCTTGCTTTTTGAATAGGTTAGTGATTTTATATGTATTCGCATTCACATAGTTGAAACGCGCAAATTTTTTCTCATTACTGTCTGGTTTGGGAATCGTTTTATCTTTATTTTTATGTTTGGCTATAATTTGGTTTATTTTGCTTGGCGAGAAGTTGTTTTCCTTAGCTATTTGCATAATTGTTCTTATTTCCTTATTATAGTTGTCTTTTGACATGGGTATGTTTAAAGCCCTGTGCACCATTGAGTTGAAACCCGCTAGTTTGTGCGTACTGGGGTGATTAGACTGATTGTCGATTGCATGCGAGGTTTGTGTTGCTTTCCGGAATATGGAATATGAAAGGTCGTTGTCTTTACGTTCAATAGTTATATCGAGATAATTTATTTTCCGGTCTATTTCGGATTCCTTAGTGAATTTGATAGAGTGGTGAAGGCTATTAATGGATTGGAGAATTGTTTCTTCGCTTGTTAGTTCAGTATCGTAGATGCAAATTACATCATCTACGTATCTTTTCCATATTACTATTCCCTTTGTTGAAGTCTTTTCTAAGAACGCATTTTCTAGTGCATTGATGAAGATGTCAGCGATTAACCCACTTAGTGGCGATCCCATTGCTAGGCCTTCTCTCTGTGTGTATATTTTAGTGTCGAATTGAAACACGTTTTGGTTGAGAACGACCCTCAGTAATCTCACAATCTCTTCTCTTTGTATGAAATGAACTTTGTTTGAAATATACTCCAGTGAAGAAATCGTTTAGTCAAAGTCATTATTGGCTAAGACGTTGTAATCGATTGATAACATTCATTTTGGGAGGACATAATTAGGTATGTGGTTACAGTGTTGGTCTCTCAACCGGCCGGCTGGGGTTCTAATCTTAACAGAGTTGTATTTTCTTGCTTGATTTTTTTATATTTATTGTTTTTTCATCACTGAGGCGTTATACAATTGAGCGTTATATTGTGCATTTTGCAATGGAAAATATATATTTAATTAAGTTCTCCAATGGATCTGTAGTAGTGACATCTACCTACAACCAGTTGAACTACGGTATCCAGTCGGCCGTGGCGGAAGCAATCCACTGCCTACTTGATGCGAGCTGCGCTCTATACCGGCCAGTTATTAGTGAACCCATGCCAGCGATGTTATTGAAAATTACCACTTTTTGCCGATCGAGTGCACTACCAAGTATAGGCGCGATTAAAAATTAGTTGTGCAGAAGGTATATTAAATGTGTTTCTCCCAGTGATACGTTTAGACCAACGAAGTTTCAATTATTGTTAGTAGTCGGTGTTAATATACTGAATTCCTACGTTGTTTGGAGTGTTTGTTGATGCGATATAGATTCCACATAGCCACATGGCCGACAGTACATCGAGTGCTTACATTAAATAAGAATACAGCAAAAGTATGAAGATTTAATAAATCGTAATTGTTTTCAGCAAATATGATATAATGAATATTTTCACACCAAAGAACGACAATTTGAAGATGATTTATTGTAGGAATATCTTAAATGGGGCCTCCAAACCTTGAACTAAACTGTATGCGATATACATTCCCCATAGCCACATGGCCTACAGAACGTCGTTGTATCGATCTCCGCCACCACGCGCGTTCATTGTTTCCGTCCCATGCACTTCCGTCCCATCCATTTCCGTCCCTTTTCCAAATTCACTCCCACAAAAATGTCCAGCTACCGAGTGCCACAAAAATATCCAGATACCGAGTGGAAAGATGTTACACATCAGTAATGCTGTTATTGGTTTTACGTCCCTTTTAACTACTGTGGCTTTTATAGACGGCGCGGCGGGGTGCCATATTTTTACCCCGAGGGGGATCTCTAACGTGCCAGGAAATCTACTGACACCGCTCGCTCATATTTGCGAATCCTCAAATGCCAACTGACTGCGTTAGAATTCAATGCTGCAACCTTGGGAATAGCAGGAGAGAACGTAACCACTGGGCCACGCAGCCAGGTGCCTTTGTAGGGTTAACCGTGCTGAAGAGATGTTTCTGAACGCGTTGTACACTACATGTCACAGCTACATACTACACCTAAGTTACTCTGTTTCCGTAAGCCCATGGTGTTTGCCAATACTAGAAAAGTTGTACATTCTTACAGAACTTCCAAATTTGGTCACAAGGTTTCCAACAAGATGACCGCAGTTTGAAACCCAGTCGATTCGTGCGATAATTTCTCCATGGTTTAGATTGCACATAAAATTGCAGGTCCTTTGGGAGTTTGAAGTGCGACCGATAACTACTTCATTAGTTTGCCTCTGAATACAAGTGTAGATTTTTAGATTCTTATCAAGAATAGTATACAGGGTGTCTTTTATGTACCTTTGGAGAATGATAGGTAGTGTAAGGGACGGGTATAGAAATAATTTGAGATAGGGAACTTGGGGTCGGTGCGGTTTCCTTAACCCCTAAAATAAGGGTTGATTCTGGCCCTCCACCCTGTAAGTTAGGCAACCGACCCAAGCCTCTATAACTTTCTCAATCCTTTCACTCTTGGCAAGATTCATCTCACCATGTGGCGCTGGCGTAATGGATAGCGTTGCAGTGCGAAAGGCCGGTAGTCCCTGCCAGCGCCACATGGTGAAATCAATCTTGCCAAGAGTTACAGGATTAAGAAAGGTAATTGAGGCTTGGGTCGGTTGCATAACTTACAGGGTGGAGGGCCTGAATCAACCCCTATTTTTGGGGTTAAGGAGGCCGCTCCGACCCCAAGTTTCCTATCTCAAATTACTTCTATACCCGTCCCCTACACGACCTATCTTTCTCCAAAGGTACATAAAAGACACCCTGTATAGGTAGCCTACGTTCAAAGTGAATGTTAGACAAAGGGAAGTAGTACAGGGCTTTCAAATGAAAACGCTGCCACTGCTAAGACCTGCTAAGACAAAACACGTTCCTGAAAAGACTACATGTATTAATATTATTCACTGATAAAGGGAGAATTTTAGGATTACGTGATTCGACCGTTACGTGGTCATCATCAGGTCCTGATCACTAGGGTTGGAGTTTAAAATTATACAAGTATTTAGAAATGCGATTTGCTGTACTTTGTAAGCTATAGCTTGTAGCTGGTCTATTTAATGTTACTACTGTATTTATAATTCGCCGTGAATCTCGTTATTTGAAAAGATTAGCCTGTTGTATTCTACGGTGTTGTATTCTATGTTTGCAATCTACGTATGAATATTGTGCACGTGTAAATAGTTAAGCCACAAAACTATATAATAAAATTAGAGCATGCACACTGATTTCTACTTAAGGTTATGAGTACTTAACTGCGTAATCCTAAAATTCTCCCTTTGTCAGTTAATAATATTAATACATGTACTTTTTTTCTTCAGGAATGTGTTATATTACAGTGGCGTACCGACGGGGGGGGGGGGGTTCAGGGTTGACCCCCCCCCCAGAGATTTTCCTTTACTTGAATCTATATATTGTCCCATCTATCACCTGTTTTACAGCATCGCTCGTTAGGCGTCTTAACTCCCGCATATACCTTAGTTGTGATCACGTTCCTCACTTAATAAATGCCCTGCACTCTACTCGCAGTGTTGGAGCTACCCATGGATCAGTTTTTCTGTTGAAGTGTGTGATCGGTAACTCTTTTTTTCACGTCGCTTCGGGTCGCTTTAATTGTGTGTGCCCGTTTCCTTAAAGATAATTCAGTACACGAGGAGTATCTGCAATTTATTCCAATTAATGATACAGATAAAATAATCAAGATGGCAGATTTTGAGAGCCAATAGCAATTTCAGTGGAAACACGGAGAGCAAAACATTATTTTTCTCTCACATAATATCAATATTTTAAGCAACCACGTCACTATGGTCATGATGATCCCACTGCATCGTATCAGTCTCAATATTTAGTTACTGTTGTCCATATTTTTTTAGAATTTCTTTTCATTTTTTTATTGTGTCGAAAAAATGAGACCTAAAATATTTTTCATGCAAAGAGAGCGGTTATTTAATTGTTGTTTTTTATGAATATTAATGAAAGTATCATTTTAATTATGATGATGACTGTCGTTTTAAGGTGCGGAACAGCAAGGTCATCTGTCCCTGTAATACCGGTAATGTACTCAATTACCCTAATATATTAATGACCCCCCCCCCCCAGAAGGAAATCCTGCGTACGCCACTGAGTTACCCAGTCTAATCTAATTGGGCAAAGGCGTGTTGGCCGACTGAAAAGTATAAAATGATAATTTCAAAAGTAACGTCGTTACTCTCTCGCTACCGAAAAATGTAACTATTACAAGTAACGAGTTTCTCTCTAATCCTGGCTCTGTATCTTGGGTGGTCTGCAAAAACGAGCGAGTGAACTTGCTGTTTTATAGTACTGTTCTATCCCTTCTGGGCGCGAGTTCCAGTAGTGTGTTTTTAATCTGGTGTGTTTATTTATTGTGTCAGTTTGCGCTGTGCTGTCTTGTTATTCTTCAACACTTCACAGGCTTGTGTAAACCCTTTCCGGTCGCCTTCGAAGTCTAGTTAGGTATGCTAAAGTCAACCTTATAAATCGACACCTGTAGCCGGGGACTCTCCAAACAGCTTCCACACACCAGACAACCTTAATAAGGGAAGGTCAGCGGCGGTTAATGCATTAAGAAACGCATGCTGTAGCCTTCTAGGGCTGTATATATTCGAACATCCAAGTATTTGAATTGTTCAAATAATTTTGAATATATGTGATTCAAACATACGAATAGTTCGACTATTTTAATTATTATTCGCTTATTTGAAATTTCGAGGTTTTCTAACATTGAAAATATTCGCCTTGGTGCAACCCGTCTCTTCATACAACAATCGAATGAATCGACGGAACAAGTCGAATCATTGAACTTTTTGAATGGTAATTATAATAAACTAGAAACAGAAAGAAAGAAAGAAAGAAAGAAAGAAAGAAAGAAAGATAGAAAGAAAGAAAGAAAGAAAGAAAGAAAGAATAGATACCAAGTGATGCTTGTTTTGAAAGATATTTATTTATTATTGTATATGAATGGCAGTCAATGGCCATAGCTGGGCATTTTTGATTGAAGTCCGAGGGCTCCCAACAAGTTCAATTTCAAGTATTTCCAACTTTGGCTACCATATGCTATTAATACTGTCACTAACACCTAGCGGCGAACGTTGTAACTTGATAGAACGTTTCTAACTAGTCAAATATAATCTGCAAATATTGCTATTCACGACCAATAATATTGCAGTGGTAGGTTCTTTTACATAGCGTAAATCTATGACATAGGCCCGTCGGCTTTACTTCCCCTCCGAAGGAAGGCATACTAAGGAATTTTAACGCTTATAAAAATCCGACGGCTTCGACTGGGGTTGAACCCGCGATCTTGAGCATAGCAGTTCAACATGCTACCGACTACGCCACCGAAGCCGTTTATTTATAAGGATCGATCAGGTTGAACGGGAAAGGTTTTGACCCCATCCAACCCTTTGAATTCACCCCTGCCTCGATCAACTCGTCCACTGGGCATTATTTCTTCACACAAATAGCTGTAATTTACGAGTACTTATAATCTTCGTATAATTCAGATATTTGAATTGTTCGATTTATTTTAATAATCGACAATTCGAAATACTCGAGTACTTCGAAGGATTCGAATGATTCGAACAACCGAAGTATTCGGGCTCATGAATTGTTCGTACATTCGAATAATTTATTCAAATTACGAATTAACAAATATTCGAAGTAGCCGAATTAATCGAATATCCGAATGATATCCACAGCCCTATTAAGTACATAGGATATCTTAAGATGTTAGTACTAGAAGAATCTACACGTTTACCATTTACGCTAACGCATCTTTTGGGACCGTAATACACGGAGTGATTCTTATTGAATTCTAGTATGAGCAAGACTACCTCGTGGTGTAGTGGCTAGCATTCTTGGTTATCAATTTCTTGCTCTGATAAAAAAAATCTGCTTGAGGGTTAGAACGGGTGCACTTAACCTCGTGAAGCTGAATTGAGGAAAGGTGGATTGAATTGCCAACCTTTGAATTGGTTTAATACTTCTATTCCAGGCAAATGTCTGGATGGTTCTTAAGTTAATGCTACGAACGCCCCCTTCCCAATCCTAGTCTCAGTTGCAAATACACACACTACAGCACTACAAACATCACAATAACACTGGTTACCAGACAAATTCTGCACCGGCCCAAATACACGGATCTAAATCACCACGATGCCTCAAGGGATAGAACTGGAAATATCTTTATGTTCAACCATGGTGAAATATTATATGCCTCAAAACTGCATCTTAATGAGGCTCATTATAGGCTAGTTCAAATTTTAATTATGATACAGGTTCTCCACCAATCAGCCCTCAAGATTTTTCTTACTATTCAGCTGTTTGACCAATTAGGTAAGGATTGCTTCGCACCTGCGCTCAACGCATTTGTTTCAAAAATCAAACATGTCGGACATAAGAGACATGAATTACATGATTTGAAAGTTGGCGATGTTAAGGATATCCGATCAACCATTGTAGTTACAATTCCAAACACAAAGACAAAATCGGCACGAAACTATACGGTAACAGGAAAATACTATGAAATATGCAAGAAATTTATGAATTTACGTCCAGAAGTTTGCAACGCTCCATCCTTCTTTATAAATTACCGACATGGGAAGTGCACCGTCCAAAATTTTGGCATAAATAAACTGGGGAATATGGGAAAAAGAAATATCACTTTACCTTAATATCCCCAACTCAAATTTCTACACAGGGCATTGCTTTCGTAGGAGTTCGGCGACAATTTTAATGAATGCTGGTGCTGATATTATAACGACACTAGAACGTCATTGAGGCTGGAAACATATAAGATTGCCAAGGTCTCTGATCCTCGCATGCGCTCTGTTAAATAAATGCACCTGGCGGTATCTCGGCAGGTAGGCCTGTTTATGAATATTTCTGTTCTAACTTAAAAGAAAGTTATAACTATCGTCAAACATAAACAGTCGTATGCAACTCGCCTATAATGGCAACAATTGAGACACTCTTATGGAATTTATGAAATTTGCTTCGCTCTTTTTATAAACATACTCTTGTCTTAATTATTGCCATTATAGGATTATTGAATAATGTGCTATTGCAAAACATGTAAATATTGTAAAACCGAAGTGCCAGTGAAGCATAAATTATATATGTGGGGCTTGCCTGTTTTTCACTAGGCCTTCAATATTTTTTGTGTGATCTGTTGTAAATAAATAAAGAACAAGGAAAGGAGGGAAGTTTGTAGTTTCACGTGACCGTTAATTTCGCAATCATGAGCCACGGTACCTCCTTTTTACTTGGAATCTGAACCACAGGACATGGCATTTCACTTTGAAAATCTCACATGCATTAACTGGGAATCGAACCCGGTCCGCCGTGGTGAGAGGCCAACAGCTTGAGCACTGCGCCACCACGCCCCCCAATCAACAATGAATAAAAAGTGTACTAATTATAATAATAAGCCTCTAAGTGAATTAACAACTACTGTACCCGTTCGTCCTGGGGATGCGATGACCCATCTGCTATTACATCGCATTCCTGGATTTCCAGGACAGAGCGGAGTTAAATGAACACCTAGTCAAATAAGGAATGTGTCGGAAATTCAGTTGAAATATCTCAAAAGCAGAGGGTAACACAAGATAAAGTATCTCCAGGGTCGTTACGGGTTTAAATTTAATTTTAAAAAATACAAATATCAATGGGCGCCATCAACTGAATCCCTAGCAAACCACATCCTTCCCTGGTTAAGCCTTAATTAAGACAAGGAAAGAAAATAGGAAAATCACATCACCATCAGATCACAACTAAGATAAAAACAAATTTATTCAACTTTGATAGTCAGACAGACATATTAAACACTCATCCTACCTAAGAGCATGGTCGAATGCCAACGTTAAATTGTCATTGTCCAGAAAATCGAACCATCTCCATTCTACTCAAAGTGTATTTAATCCACATAAAATAGGAAAAATTTCTAAAGTTCTCTTGGGTTCTCAGGATCACCGTAGCACTATGTCTTTGCGTCACTGACATTCGTGATAACTGAGACCTAATTTCTCTTTAAATTAACATCATGAATGTGGATGTAAAAAATATTATTAATCTGTCTAAACACACATATTATAATCACATATTTTAAATATCACATAATTTATGGCTTGCATGGCATTATTCAAATGCTGAATACGTTAGTAAAATGCTCCTAAACATCGAATAACTAATTTACACTATTTACACTGTCATTAATCATTGCTGGTTTGTGAATCACAGAAAATCCACTATTCATTGGTTATAATTATCATAATCATCAAAATTAATTGTTTAATTCATCAACACAAGTTGCAATTCTTCAAATCATATCTCAAATAAATTTATTTAAATCCATTTAAATTTATTAATCATCAGCTTCTTTAGTTAATTATCACCTTCCAATTCAGTTATTCATCATTTATTCAATTCATCTATTAATTTATTTAAATCAGCTTATTTATTCAATCTTTAATTCATCCATTTATTTAATTCATTGATCTATTCCAAAATGTAATTTATCAACTTATTTAAATTTTATTCATCTGGTTATTTAGATTTTTATTATTTCATCTAGTCATTCTGATTTTTATTTTATTAGGTCAGATCATTAATATGCTTAAATTTCAGATTATTATTTCATTAATTATTATTATCAGAAAATCTTGTATTATCAACTTTATTTATTTGTTTAATTTCCTAACAAATTGTTTAATAAGGGTTATAGAACGTTGTCTTACAGTCTTATCACTTCCAAGTTATATCTCGTATTTAATTATCATGCCAAAAATATTATTGCCTTCACAAATTCACGTTGGATCTCACTATCCACAACTACATTATATATTTTTACTTTATCAAATATCACATTTGAATACCACAATTATTCCACAAACTCCATAAATATTCAGCGCACAGCATGAATCTCAAAAATAATGCTAGACTGGGTTCGAAAACCTCATGTCTGCTTCAAAATACATTAGCAATATTGCAACTTCCACTTGGCAACTTCCACAAAATGCCTATCACAAACTTCACTTAATCACGTTGCATGATCTACAAAAATACATAACTGGCTTCAAATTATCAACGCACACAATCTCCAATAACTGTAATTAATCTGATCACATCTAGACAACTTCTCAAACAATTAGGAAAAATATTACCTCAGTAATCGTAATCAAATTCAAAATCTGCTTTCAAATAGCATAAATTCTCTTAAAATTCTCATAATTCACTTCACAGAAAAACACCAATGTGCTATAATCTCTCACATCAAAATATGCAATACTGATCTGCCTTAAAATAAATCTGACCATTAATGATTCATCTTATAAGATTCAATTACTTTAAATCCTTCTCAAAGGTATCAAATTCAATCATAAAAATTATCAAAAGCATCAGCTGTAACAGCTGTTAACTGAAAGTACTCTCAAAAAGAGTATAGCAACAAAATATTGGATTGGCAAACAAGAATTACAAAATGTAACCCTGCTGACATTTATTTTTAATTTATTTAATAAAATTCGACTGATATGTGACTAGTAGTTCCTTGTTTGATCCTCTTACAATCTCAAGTACACTCGGATGATAAAAATGAGTCCCTCAATGGCAAGTAAGATGAGTAACCACCACACGATCGTATAAATACGAAAGGCCTTGCCCCGTCGACTATCATGATAATGCCCTGAACGATGGGTAAAGATATGTACCACCACGCAATCTTATAAATACGAAAGGCCCCATCTCGTCGTCTCATGAGTGAATGTACCAGATTGGTATCAACAAGTCTCTAGTTGTCATATAAAAGCGATATTCATTCACTTGAGTGAATAACATCTTAATATCTCCAAACAATCCAATGAAAAAAAAACATACTGATGAATAATACACACTCGCTAGTATGCAATGAACTGACGAAGTCATTTAAATAATCCAATTGCAGATCACGAGTTCGAAATACTCGTCACAAAAAATAACTATCCAGGAAAAACTATCCTTACTGGAAAATGTCTAAAAGACCAAACATCTGCTTAATAAAGCCAACCAATGGTGAGAATTTCGTATAATGGTGCCTGCCATATCATATGGTAACGCCATATTCTAGCAATACTCGGACAAATAATGTTTAAGCCATGTCTAAATAATCGTAGAACTCCTACTAGAAAAATATATACATGTATGCCCAGTGTTCATGAAAATATCATATTATAAAGTCATAACTCTTACAGTACCTCATATCAGCTGTTATTATATTTCAAAGATCGTCGATTATCTTCGTGTGTAATAAATTTCTCGAAAGATCGACGTGAATATCGTTTCACCCACGCAATAACGATCGCCTTCATATCCCAAGTGAATCAGCTGTTAGACCTCCTCTTCTTCAGGAATCGAATCCATCGCTCCGTGGTGCCATCGCGTCTCTGTCTTCGTTTACTCCGACATGATGAACTGCATGTTATCCATAATGGATACTGTCCAAATCCTTACGTAAATGTTCATAAAAGCAGCGTACCCCATGTTCTTCTTCTAAGTTACGCCACTGTCCCATATAATGTTCAGTTTGCTTGTTAAAAGTTCAATCTCCACAGCGGTTAAGTCTCACTTGCAGAAAATAAATTTTATTTATGAGAGTGTATAAGTTTTTGAAACACCCTGTAGCTGTGTTTGTACTCGATATTTTATGACAATTCATGAAAAAGAATTCTATTAATGCACGTGCCAATGTTCATAAGTGCATATAATTGTAACAGTTCGTTTGCTTAAAAGCGGTAATGTTGTTTGGACCCCATGGTCGCTCTACATATTCCGTTATGAAATGCATAGTCGTAATGTAACTTGAATATCTAAGTTCATAATTGCAGTATATTGTAACTATCTGCCTGCACAATTCTATTACTGAAAACAAGTCCCAACTCAATGTTGTAACTGAATGTTGAACTGAAGTTCAGCTTCGTTAATGTTGCCTGCGTATAAAAGTCGGAACTAGCCCGCTCGGATCTACTGCATTGTTCCAGAATGAACTATGCTTAAAGCCGGCCTCGCCATGCCGCTTTGCTATACTGTTCTGCGTTTATAAAATGCAGCTCGAAATAAAGTTCTCAAACTCGTATTACAATGCTGTTCTGAATCCCGGCTTTTTCTCCTCCGTACACGGCCCGTACAGCCTGCCGCTTAACCGGTCTTCTCGCCGTCTGCCCTGCGTTGCTCGCCTTGGCTCAATGACCTACTTCCTGCTCTCTGCTTGGTTAAGTAATACTGTCGCCTTCGCTTTACGTAACCAGTGCTGTTCACCGCTCGACTTTACCGTACGCTCTGCGCATGTGTACCACTTCAGCTCGCTGGCTGAACTCGACTGATGTCTGGACTGCGTTAAGGAGCTCGTACCTGGCGCAGCCACGTGATGCTCTCCCACTTTCTGCTGTCGTGCGTCACGAATATAATCTCGACCACCTTCATCTCGGCTATTAAGTTATACAATAACTTAAGGGATTATCTGTCTTTCTTCAAGTTATTACAATATATAATGCTTGTTATCTCTTCTCTTCTGAGATGATTAAATATACTGTTCCATTCAGATCTTAATAAAACTTTAATATTCTTCCCATAATTCCATCTGTTTGACTGGCAGTGCCTTCTTGATCCTTGGCATTCTACGTCATTTCCTAGCATTCCTCTCGACTCGATTTGAGCGCTATCTTTACAATTTTTCCCATAAATCTCAACTACGGCTTAATGTCGGCTGGCGTAGCCGATAGCCTCAGCTAGGTATCGGGTACACTACGTACTATGAGCAACCGAGTGACGTTCATGCAACAGAACGTACTTAGGTAATTATCCTAAGAATCGACGCGTTTGTCATTGATCTTAACATAACTTCTGGAACATATCAACTATATACAATTATTGTATGTCTATCCCTTATTAGTCCCGTCTACAACGTGGTCGGGGATGAGATGCGATGAGAGTATATGTGGCGATTGTTTTTACGCCGGATGCCCTTCCTGACACTAACCGCATGAGAGGAGTTAATGAGAGATGAAATGAATGAAGATGAATGAAACTGGGCAAGGATGTGGAAGGAAGTGGCCGTGGCCTGTCAGAAGGTACCGTCCTAGCATTTGCCTGGAGTTGAAAATAGAAAACCACTGAAAACCATTTCAAGGTTGGCCGACGGTGGGGTTTGAACCCACGTCTACTGAGTCCGCAGAGAGCTTGGCCCCATTGCCTAGCGCTGCGCGTTAGCGAGTGTAGCTACCGCTGTCGGTCAACGATATAAAATTACTAAGAGAAATATATTCTTAAAAGCATCAAAATGATCAGACAAATGGTTGCTGCCTGAAGCACCATCTTCAACCATCCTGCATGGTTTGTTAGGGCATTGTTATTTCGGTGTGATGGTCTTACTGTCTAACAGACATCATCTCTGCAATGTCTAGGTCCGAAAGATTACCTCATGGTTGATAAAGAATGTACTCTGTATTGCAGCTTGGCAATCCCAGTTACCAGGAAAGTGTTAAGAGGTAGCAATCATTAATTGCACACAATTAATTAGTTAATTATCCTGTAATATAGCTATAAATCTTAATACTGTATATATATATGCATTTACAGCATATTTTACTGAAAGAGTTGTTTTCATGGCTCCCCTTGTATTAATGACCCGTTTCTCTTTTTATTTGCAGGTAAGTTGGAGTCTCTTATTGGTGAAATCTACTAACGAATATCTTCAATCGTTGTCTGGTAAGTTTTAAGCTTGATGCATTGGCATTGTCGATGGGTCTCACTCACCATGCTGGTCGGGACATGAGTGCTCGCCGCCCGTGCCACTTGCCCCGTACTGCCGGCTGTCAGTGGAAAAGATGATGATGTAATTGGTTTTACCTCCCTTTTCAACTACTGCGGCTTTTAGAAACGCCAGCGACAAAGAAAGAAAGCGTATTGTTAAAGGTACTTACGAGTACAATTTACAGATGATGTACTGTATGTCAGAAGTGCTGTTCCTTAGTTAGCGCAGAATTGCTGACACCTTCGAATAAAGTTACCAATCACTCGACACAGGTCATCTTCAGAACGAACTGGTTGCTCTTTACCGGTAATAAAACTGTCTTCAGAATCTTCAAATAAATCTCGGTTTAAATTCATGTTGTGAGGAATATGTCGGTTTGTACAGACGATAGACTTCCTCCAGGCTGCTGAACAATACGTCGGATTGATTTCCGAGGAGAACGTTCAGAGCTAGTAAGAAGTGTGTAATAAGAAGTCTATGTTTAGACGGCGCGACGGTTTGTTGTTGAAAAATATCCTGGTTTTCTTTACTCTCTTTTTAAACTTGTTGCGGATCATTGTGGAACTCGTAAACCTAGGCATTTGCGGGAAAACATTTGTTCCCAAGTACACAGCAATACGCTTTTTACACTACAGTTGTACAGGGTAAATACGTTGTTCTAATCAAATCAATAATGCTAGGTGTTGTAGGACTCGGGGTGACGCCCCTTTTTTCATGATTTTGTGATTTGCATAGATGGGTAAATCCAGGGCAGAATATATGCGAAGTTATCGACAAAAGAAACGTGAGAAAAAATTAAAATCTGGAGGATTACAGCCGAAAAAAATTGACTTCACATATATTTCATCTCAATTTCATAGTAGGATAACATGTCAGATATTACACATCATATGCGACTACTGTAAGGCTCGTAACTTTTTAAATGTATATGTATTTCTTACTCATCTACGTTTATGCAACGTTCGAGATAGGGCTACGACGGTGAGCGATGCGAGAAGTTCCCCTGCAAGTCCTTGAAGTATTTGCTTAATGCGGTCATACATCTAGAAAATCTTGGAGTGCTTGGAGTTTAGTAACAAGGATGTGAAGATTTGAATTCTGAACCATAACGTTCAGTTATGGTTAGGTGGCATGTATCTCTGTGAACTAGGACGCGACTGCTGGCAATGACAGGCGAATAATCAATTCACAGCGCTATAGTTTATTATTGTTCCGTAGCCATAGATTACCCGCAGCAAACTATAGGCTGTGGTGTCACCTCGCCAGCAAATCCATCTCAGTTTGTATAGCATCTGACTTGCAAGTGTTTGCATCAATGCTATAGTGCCCAGATGTGACTAGCAATCTCATTAAACATTTTACATATGTTTGTATTTTATCCAGAGATTCATAAACGTAATACCACCGATGAAACAGCTCTAAAGAATTAACGGAACATGTTTTGGAAAGTTTGCCATGCTCCACAGAACAATAATACACACCTAGGTATACAACCAAATTCTTTACAGTTGACTTATAGCCTAAAACACAACGTCCTTGAATTCTTGGTCATTTTCATAACAACAACAAAAAACGGGAATGTCCAAATGGTTCCGAAATCAAACGGTAAACAGTTGCTCATCCAGTCATCCAGGGTGGATTTCATCACAGTTATAGAGCTTCAGTATCGTATATACTCTCCATGAGGATCTATCACAGCTTGGCATGCTCTGTATAAGTCGACGGAGGTCCCTTTGCGGTATCAGGTCCCATCCTTTCACGGGGACCTGTTCGAGGTCGTGGAGAGTCTGTGGTGGAACAGGATGGCCGCGAACCCTTCTGTCAAGCATATACGAGTACCACACATGCTTGATGGGATTAAAGTGGGGACTCGCTGCTGGCAATTCCATCACTTAGGCTACTGTATGTGTCCAGTTTACACAAGGCATCCCTGTGATGCCAAACCCGGCCGAAGTCGTCGGATTTTTTAAGAGCGTTAAAAATCCCTCAGTATGCCTTCCTTCGGAGGGGAAGTAAAGCCGGCGATCCCATGTCATAGATTTATGGCATGTTAAAGAACCTTCCACTAATTACACCTGTGTGAAGCTACATTATATATAGGTTAAACATTCGACAAACGCTCTTAGGTTCCGACGTTCGTCGCCAGGAGCCGACTGCGGTGGCATCTGGTAATCAAGTTCTGAATTAGAAGTCGTTGACGGTGGCGTTTGGCGGCAAAAGTAGGAACTGTTTGAAAAAATTCAATGTCTGCAGTCCTCACTTGAATTGAAAACAGATAACACACACTAATACAGTCATCACAATTAACACCGGTTATCAGACAGATTCTACACACACCCCAAGTACACTGGGCTACATGACCGCGTTGTCGCAGCCCCTAAACTGAGGAACCAACCAACCAACCAACCTGTTGCATTATCAAGCATGAGAACGAACTTACTGCCAAAATCGTATGCAGTAGCCAACACATGCTGTATCAGGATCTGCTCGATATACGCCGCAACCGTAAGATTACCACGGACGCCTTTAAGATCCGTATTAAAATTGATTGCCGGCGGTCGAGATGGGAAGTATTCTTTGCTTACTTGTGTCACACTGTCGGTTTGCTTGGTTGACAGGTACAGTTGCGCGAGTAGGATATGACTCAGCTCCAGTACCCTCAATCATAGTTTAACTGTCCGTGGTAACATGAGCTGCATTGACCCTTATCTGACGCAATGCTGCTTGACTTATGTGCAGACTGCACTCTGTCATCGCTGTGTCCTCCGCTTCGCCCCGCGGGGCTCCTGGTACAATAAACAACAAACGCTGGTACAGAGAAACTCAGCGCCAATCAAATCTTGAATGAGTAATACCGCCGTCAATATAGAAGCCCCCCTACACCATCACAGAACCTTGCCAGAATCTGTCGACGTGCTGGACATCGTTTGGCACACTGTATATTGCTCACCACAGAGTATCCATACACGTTAACTTACATCACGCTGCGTCAGAGAAAACCTGGACTCGTTTGTGAATAGAAAAGAAACTACAATGAATACTGCTTGAGTTCAAACTGCGTGAACCTGAGAGGAATGTGGATCGCCGACGATGAGAATTGATGTGGGGGTGGGGGTTCCCAGTCCGTGCGTAGTAAGAGAACCAAATACATCGGTCGGTGACTCTCTCACTCATTCGTACCACCACAGTGGTTTAGGCAACGGCCCTATGTTAGCAGTATTGGAATAAACAGGAAGTGCAGATAACACGGCGGGCTGTTGACAGGCCGTTCTCTTCCTGCCCAATGACTCATTAACTGGGGAAAAGTCTCCCGGAATAAACATAGAATTCCTTACTAGGACAACTTTCAACGTGACAAAACTGTTTGAAACCGTTGTACACTCCTTTCATTGTATTGCGTAGTTTCTTTATAATAATACAGCTGCATTATTATCAAACAATCTCTACTTACGAAGTTCATAGTGATTCACTGGTATTTGTAATAATTGCAATATGCCTTCTCAAGCGATAACATTCATTTGAGCATCTCGGCTCCCTCATGTCAATGTCGAACTCACAATGCGACATTCCTGACAAATCTCTGTATCAATAACGTTGACTAAATGCCAACTCAAAAACATTTGTTGCCGAAGCATATACTACTTCCATTAATATTGAAATAGCTGTTCAAATATATCCATAATATCGCGCTATAACAATAGTCGTGTATATTTCATATGTCTTTAATCACAATTAAAATAATTTCAAATTATTATTCAAGATAATCATTCGTCTGACTTTCGGTATTCCAACAATTTTTCAACAAGAGCTAAAGTCGCTCATATCTAATATTGAAGAATTCAAACTCTTCATCAAAGAAATAAAATACTATCTGAAAGTATTAAATCATATTGAAATCCAAATTAGTCAAAATCCAAAATTAAGGATTTGATTCAAAATCCAAAATGAAATCCAAAAACAGGATTTTCTAAAAATCCAAAAATAAATTAAAATCCGAAAATGATTTGAATTCCAAATCGAAAATCCTAAAATTCCAAATTCCAAATTCACAGAGTGTGAAAATTCCTAAATTGAGAAAATATCTCAAATGGTAAAATCGTCGAATTGTGAAAAATCACTAAAAAACTAAAAAACTGAAAAATTGTTCATCATGAAAATTACTCAAATCCATAAATAATTAAATTCAAAAATTCAAAACGTCGAAAATCTAATTCCAAATTCATTACCTAAACAAATAAAAAGTTCATCTGCCAAAACTCAAATGTCGAACCGAGGACTCCACTAGCCCTCCTGTAGGTGAACTGCATAGTTAACTCAGCCAAAATGACAATCTCAATACAGTCAGAACTGTTTCTTAAACACATCATACTAGGATGTTAACAATAACTTCCTAAGTCGTTGCCATTCACTTGCTATAAGAGCATAAAATTCTACTGAAATAAAATGGTCACACTATCGGCATGCTTCTAAGACACATATCTACAAATCAAAACTACATAATTGAGATCTCGTCCTACTGAAAATTGGTCAAGCGATGAAAAGTGTGTAAACTTTCTACGCGTAGAGGCTTCGGATTCCCGTCTTCTCGTTGGTAGCTCACCGGGCTCCCTCGTTGTCTCGGGCTGGAACAAGAAGATCGCTCCCTGGTAGGTCCATCGTCCGCGAAGTTGATCTTCTGTCCTCGCACGAATGCTCGTTCAGTCTTGGGTATTCGGCTTCCCTCCTGACCGTCTCGCCGGCCCCGTGGTGTTGGGGTAGCGCGCCTGCCTCTCACCCGGAGGCCCCGGGTTCGATCCCTGGCTCCGTCAGGGATTTTAAAACTGACGTGAGGGTTGGAACGGGGTGCACTCAGCCTCGTGAGGACAATTGAGTAGCTGTCTGACAGTGACACAGCGCCCCGATCACGAATACCAAGATTAACGGCCGAGGGGACCTGACGCGCTGATCACGCATCACCCCAATATCTGCAGGCCAAATGGCTGGGCAGCGGTCGCTTGGTCGTCCTTAGCCCGTCATGGGCTGTATATTGCCAGGGGTTGACTTGTTGACTCCTGACCGTCTCCTCGTTCTACTCCAGGCCTCCGTTCCAATCTTGCTCTTCTTCCGTTCGTCTGGAAGGTCTTTTAGTCGATCCCCATATTAGTAATCATTACAGGTCGTAATGTTCTTTATAGCTGCATATATTTTACTTTTTCTGCTAATCATTTACGTCACTCCACTCGTAAGTATTCTCACGACCATGATGCAGGTAGCATTTCCCTCTACGTATTTAGCATGCAACCATGACTCTTTCTGTCGAATCGAATGTTTCATCTAGCCAAATGTTCACGATGTTCGTCACGTTCACATTGCACAACATCTCAAATCAAAGTTATAGTTCAAACAATGTTTTCTATTCAACAATGTATCTTCCCCAGACGTAATAACAGTTTCTTTCACAACGTATACAATTCTTTCGCTCTTACGTCTTTATCACAAACGCGCTTCACGACGCATACAGATGACCCCTTTGTCAGAACAAAGACAATGGTCTCTACTCGAAATATTCCTTTAAAACTTTCAATATTTCACCAAAAACTTCGTGCTTCGCACAGTACACTTGGACGATTATATTACAGCGATTCACGTATATATATATTTCCTTTTCTTCACAAGATACACTTGTGCAATCACTCGCGCACCGCGTGTCTGGAACAATCGGACCGTAGGTCAGCCCCGTTCAAAAGTCCCTGCAGTAGTCCTCGATACAATGGCGTCTTGTCCTTCTTCTCCCTTCTAGAATAAAGCATGGCACCCCGGGTTGGCGCGTAAACATGGCTTGGACATGAATGTAATTAATTCTGTCGCCGGGCGTTAATTATCTTCGGAAAACACTTCCTGATAATTCATTAAATAATTCCAACTAATTATTTCCAGCCTTCAATTACTTAATAATGCTTTAATTAGCATATTCGCCAAAATAATATTGATTTTCTTTATCCGTTCATTGGTTCCTTCAATCACGTGATCTTCCCTTAGCAACAGGCTATCATTTTCCTCTAGTAATGCGTAAAATGTATCTCACAGGATGACCAATCATATCAACCCTTTCTTCTAGTTGACTACTTTCAGCTAACAAGGTCCTCATTGGACAACACCTTCTTACAACCAATCTGAGTGTCAAAACCAGTCCAATGTCCCTTTTCTAGTTTCATTCAAATGGCCCCTTTCCTTGGTTAAATTTTACCTATGACTCAGGCATATCTCGTATCACGAATTCGGTTACAGTACGAAGTCTGACATCGAGTATCAAATAGAAAAAGGAAACATATTCTTGAAGGTATTTTCAATCTAAAACAGATTTCTTGAGGAGATATTCAGGGGCTCCAAGTTGGTAGCCTGTACTCTGACAAGGGACACCTTTGAGGTCAAACGCTCGCAACTGCACGAAACAATGTGTAGAATAACACTCGATCATAACAAAAACAGTGGTTTGTGTCATTTCCATGCGGAACGTTTCATTGTACCACAAGTGACATTTTATAGAGAGAAACAAAGTAACAAGATGTCAATACAATAGGAGGGAAAGTATACGTAATTCAATGACGGCAGTGTATCATTAGATTTGCAACCAACAATGTCAAAACTCTCTGCTTAAAGTAATTATATTAGAGCAAACCACACATCCTACACACCTCTTCTTCTTCTTCTTCTTCTTCCTAGCGTTGTCCCGCTGTTGCAGGGTCCACTTTTTTGGTCATTGACCTCCATTTTGTCCGGTTTTGTGCGTCAGCTGGATTTAGGCCGGTAATTTTTAAATCACCATTTATTGTGTCTTGCCAACGCTGCTTCGGTCGTCCTCTGGGGCGTAGGCCTTCAACCTCAAAATGAAGGACAGAGTTATTAACAGTATCAGGCGCTGCACGCAGGGCATGGCCATACCATCGGAGCCGTTTCTCTCTCATTTTGTCCACAATTGGGGCGACACCCATTTGCTCCCGAATTGTGTCGTTTCTGACATGGTCAATAAGGGAGATGCCCATTGTCCAACGGAGCATTCTCATTTCCATGGCGTGCAGGCGACGACGTTCTGAAATTTTGTCGCATGGTCGACATTCAACTCCATACAGCGCAACTGGCCGTACCACTGTCCGATATATTTTCGAATTGAGACGAAGTGGCATTTTCTTGTCGCAAAGCACACCCGTGACCTCCTTCCACCGCAACCAGGTTGCGTTTACCCTGGCTCTTACTTCATCATTGAAGTTGCCATCACTCTGAAGACGAGATCCAAGGTACCTGAAGCATTCTGTCTTGACTAGATTTTGTCCAGCGACTTGAATGGTACCGTCGCTTGGGTTTAACTCCAGATACTCCGTCTTTTTCACATTCAGACATAGGCCGTACTGGGAGAGGCGGTTATTCCAATCTTCAACTTGACATTGGAGTTTTTCTCGGGTGTCATCTGCAACCATTATATCATCTGCATACAGAAGGGTCCAAGGAACATTCCGTTGCAGGTCACGAGTGATGGTGTCGTTCACAAGAACAAAAAGGGACGGTGATAGTGCTGAGCCTTGGTGGGCGCCGACATTTACAGGAAAGTTTTCCGAGGTGCCAACAGCACAACGTACTCTACTGCTGGTGTTCGTGTATAACATCTTGACCACATTTACAAATGACTCTGGCACACCATGGTTGCGGAGCGCATACCAAATCAACTCATGAGGAACACGATCGAAGGCCTTTTCAAGGTCAAGAAAGGAAATATGTAGAGGCTTTCTTTTCTCACGGTGCTTCTCCATCAGTAACCGTGCTGCGAAGATGGCGTCAGCGGTTCCAGCCCCCTTGACAAACCCGCACGGTATGGAGCTAATTTCGGTGATGGCACGTAGGCGTCGATCAAGAATCCTCTCAAAGATCTTCATTGTATGTGAGAGAAGACGTACTGGGCGATAGTTTGAACATTCCGCTGGGTCTCCTTTGTTCTTGAAAATCGGTACTGTAATGCTTGTAGCCCAGTTAATAGGGATGTGGCCAGAGTCCAATATGGCATTGAAAAAGGTAACAAGCCAATCTATCGCAGTAGATTGCAGTTCTTGAAGTTTCCAGAAGTCAGCAGGGAGGTTGTCTGGCCCAGGAGATTTATGGTTTCTCATTCTTTTTAGGGCAGTGGTAACTTCCTGTGGAGTGATTTGGGGGATAGGCCCACTAGTTGGGACACCTTCTGGGATTGTTGGATGCGGAAACTCTATGTTTGAGATCTCCTCGAAATGCTCTTTCCATCGCTTCAGAATAGCATGTTTGTTCTGTAGTCTTTGGCCTGCCTTGCTCTTTATGCACACATAGTGTTCAATATCCCTTGCTGTTCTTGCTCGGGCTTTGGCCAGACGGTAAATATCCTTTTCACCATCTTTGGTGTCCAAGTTAAGATAGAGGTTGTTGTAGTGGTTGGCTCTTGCTTCAGCCACGGCTTTCTTTGCCTCTCGTTTAGCAGTGACGTATCTTTCTCTGCTCACGTCTGTCTTTAGAGAAAGCCAGCTTTTATATGCTTTCTTCTTATCACGGACCTTATCTTGTATCTGATCTGTCCATAGCCATGTCTGCTTGTCAATAAGGCGACGCCCTGGCTTTGTGGTACCCAATGTTTCTGCTGCAGCAGAAGTCACTGACTCACAGAAATCAGTCCATGTGGTGTCGATGGAATTTGGAATGACAAGAGGAAATGTTATACTGTTAACCAATGCTGATTTCTGGTCGCGTAGTTTCCACCACTTTACTTTTGTTGAGACTCTTGTACATCCATCTATCCTGCGCTTACTGATCCTCAGGTCTGCAATGAGTAGTTTGTGTTGATCCTACACACCTGATAGTGCGCATATTAGTCTACAAAGTGCATATGCGGGATTTTGATGCATTGGTTAAACATTAAAGCCACGTTTTTACGTACCAAATCACTCCACATTCAAGCAGTCCAATATCAAAGGCCACGTTAATTACATTTTGAAATTATGATATGGTTATGTCAATGTTATAACCTGCCTTTCGCCACGCATATTGCAACATAGGCTTATACCTTGATGCAGAATACTGATTGTAAGTCCCAGAGTGAAGTTGATTATGAAATAACGATCATGTAGCTTTACTTGTGGTAGGGCACATTGTAGTCTTACAAAATGAGCAATCCTTCTGATATGGAGCTTATATTGCCGAAAGAAGTAAACATAAAGGGGTTGGCAATAATTTGTTGTTTTCGGGGGCCAATGTGTTCAGCATAACAGCTTTGTTTGGAATACTTGCATCTAGAAGGATCCGATCTGTATGACCTGACCAGGAATCGCACAGCAATATGCTCTTTACACGTGTTATGTTACATGTTCACCGAGGATTGGAGTTAGAGAACGTTTCATGTGTTATTGAGTCATTTTTCCACTTTATTTTCCTCCACAAGGATGTTTCGTGGACAGGATGTTTCAAGTTTCTTGGAAATAATTGAGCCGAAAGTGCCTGGTGTCTCTTGAAAACGGGTGTACAACTTGTTTGCTAGTCTGCCTGTCCTTGATAAAGCCACATCAAATGTGTAGCTGTGGGTAGAGCTATGTACAGACTGCAACACACTAGCTGTAGTTTTCTCTCCTCTGTGCGACAGTGTTGATGATGAAGACATTTCACACTGGAATTCACTCTGGTCTCTGTTGCAAACATTTCCTTTCTCCACGCCCTGCTGTGTCATACACAAGTTCACTTCCTCCACAAACTGTTGTGCCTTCTGACGTACACTATTATCGTCTTCTATAGTGGCTTCGGTGGCGTAGTTGGTAGCATTCTGAACTGCTGTGCCCAAGATAGCGGGTTCAAACCCGGCCGAAGTGGTCGGATTTTTAAGAGCGTTAAAAATCATTCAGTATGCCTTCCTTCGGAGGGGAAGTAAATATGGCGGTCCCATATCATAGATTTATGGCATGTAGAAGATCCTTCCACAGACTAAACTTGTGTGAAGCTAAATTGTTACGTTAGATTTCGTCGGAACGCTCTATCAAAGTTCCAACGTTCACCAATAGGTAACATTGATATCTGGTAGCGAAAGTTGGAACTACTTGAAATTGAACTGAACTTATAGCTCACCCTAAGGGTGTCTGCTGGATGCAGGTACAGACTTAGGCGAGCAGAACATGTCCTCGGACACTCCCGGCATAAAAGCCATACGATAAATAAAATAAAATAAGTAAATAAAAATCGTCTTCTATGTCCTTATGTGTGACAAATGTAGTAAAATGCCTGGATGTAATGCCATATTCAGCCGTAAGATTGTCGATAAACAAAATGGAAGCTTTGAAATTGTCCACGCCAACCATTTTCGACGCTTCTAGTGTCCACATTTGCAGATGCCAATAGTGAACTGTAGATCCATGCGACCTTGCCCTATCAAATTGCGATATTACATGTTATTTTATAGTTTGTAATTATGACAGTCTGTTTCCTTTGAATCGAGCGCCTGCTCTCATTTTGATAGATACATAATTTAGAATTAATCCGCAATTTCATTTACGTTTAATGCACTTATAGTGCCTCATCATTTTGCTATAGGAATTGAAGCCACGATGGTAATAGTCTTCATAGTACGCTGTCATCAATACCTTCTAATACAATGGGCCTCGACGTTTTGGGTGGAGATGAACGTCGTGTACTGCTTGAACAACCACCTTCACGTTCCGGTTCTTCCTGTCCTTCAACATCAGTGGATCTATCCAGCGTAACTTCATGTATTTCTATGTCACCCTCATTACATTTCTGAATTATTATGTTATATAATATATCCGCGAACTCTCTATCCTCGACCCCGGTGTCAATTCCATATTCCGCGCGTCGCAACTTTGGTTGGTTGGTTGGTTCGTAAGTTTAGGGGCTGCGACAACGCGGTCATGTAGCCCCGTGTACTTTGGCTGTGTGTAGAATCTGTCTGATAACCGGTGTTAATTGTGATGACTGTATTAGTGTGTGTTAACTACATAGTCGCAACTTTGTCCCTAATATTTGAACCACATTCGTACTGCAGCTATACCATTCACGCAACTCGAGCACTTGTTCGTGCAGCTACAACATGCCACCGTCAAATGGCGCTAGCAGGCTGTTTCGCATGGAAATGACACAGACCACTGTTTTTGTTATGATCGAGTGTTATTCTACGCATAATTTCGTGTGGTTCCAAGCGTTCGAGCTCAAAGGTGTCCCTTGTGAGTAGAAGCCGCTAAATGTCAGCGCTCGTAGCCAGCGACTGTTTCCGTTTCGAAGTAGAGGCTCTGGAATCCCCTGGCTAAGACATTTCGAGGAACATACTGCACATATTTGAAAGAATGGAAACATTATCGTGATATCGGCAGGCAGCAAATGGGCGCGTAACTTAACCAAATAGTTTGGTTGGGTGCACACCAACAAAGTATTTTAAACGTGATAAGTAGTTTTAAATGAACACTAGAGATTATTGACAAGAAATAAGACACTTGAAATGAAAATCCACAGCCTGCTTCCAGTCTCCGACTGGGTCAGGAATGGAATGAATGAAGCCCCCATCTAACGGCGAGGATATGAACTATGCCGGCTGCCGAGGCCTGACGCACTCCTCTGGGGCAATGATTAAATGAATGACAGATGAAATGAAATGATAGTGGAGAGTGTTGCTGGAATGAAATTTGACAGGGAAAACCGGAGTACCCGGAGAAAAACCTGTCTGCCTCCGTTTTGTCCAGCACAGATCTCACATGGAGTGACCGGGATTTGAACCACGGACCCAGCGGTGAGAGGCCGGCGTGCTGCCGCCTAAGCCACGGAGGCTTCAAATAAGACACTTAATCATTTCAATTAAAGACGTAATTTGTCACCAAAGTGACAAAAGAAAACATCTTTTAAACTCCTGACTGCCCGCTTAAGAATGACTATCGAAAAATTAGACAACCCCCACCCAAACCTATTTCAGCTTCAAAAGACCTTCACAAATATGAAAAAAAAAAAAAAAAAAAAAGGAATTGGACGATTGAGTTGTCCAAATCACACGAATAATTCAGCTTTGAGTAGTTTGTGATTATGTTTCTTTCCAATGCATTTAGGGGCGTGGTGGCTCAGCGGTCTAGCTGTATACCTCTCACCAAGGCGGTCCGGGTTCGATTCCCGGTCAATGCATGTGAGATTTTCGAAGTGAAATGCCATGTCCTGTGGTTCGGATTCCACGTAAAAAGGAGGTCCCGTGGCTCATAATCACAAGATTCACGGTCACGTAAAACTACAATCTTCCTTCCTTTTTCCAATGTATTTAGAACTGCTATTTTCTTAATATTGCCTAGCGCCTTTTATGTAAGTTGCTTTTCAGTAGGCCCACACGTCAACAAGGGCCCAATTACAGTATAAAAAGGATGGAAGCTTTTAGTTTTGCGTGACCGTTAATCATGCGATCATGAGCCACGGGACTACATTTTTACGTGGAATACGAACCACAGGACATGGCATTTCACTTCGAAAATGTCACATGCATTGACCGGGAATCGAACCCGGTCTACCTTGGTGAGAGACCAACAGATTGGCCACTGCTCCATCAAGCCCCTCCCACCCAATTACAGTATGTTGGACAATTAATATTGTTAAACACCCAAATGAGAAGTAAAATACTCGAATTCAAACAGTGAATTCCACATACTGTATTCGTGATCCAAATCTCGAGAAAGAAATTAAATTCCGAACAGCGTTTGTCCTCAAGATTGGAATGTATTGCTTATTCGCGTCCATCTTGCGACTCATCCACATCCCGTACGTCACAGTCAGCTGATTATGAACCGACTCGTAGTGGAGCATTCGATTCCCGGCTCTGCCAAGAATTTTAATTCTGGTCCGATAGCTGGAAGTGGGTACACTCAGCCCCGTGAGGCAAAACGGAGGAGAGGAGGGTACGATTTCCATCGTAGCCATCTTGGAAGTGGCTTTAGGTGGTTCCCCACTTCTAATCCAGGCAAATGCCGGGATGGTTTCTAACTTATGGCCGCGGTCGCATCCTTCCTAATCCTCGTCTGAATTACAAATACACACACTAATACACCTATTACAATAACACAGGTTATCAGACAATTTACAAAAAAATACCCAAGTATACGGGGCTACATGACCACGATGTCGCAAAGACCCTAAATCAAACGACAACAACAACAACAATCGATTAAAAACAGAGCGTTACGAAGGTCGGGGTTTCTGCTTGTTTTCAATATGTGAGGTAAATTGATCTGATGCGTGTGGCGTAATGGCAAGGTCCCCGCATGTTGTGCCCAAGCTTTCGAAATCGAATCCCGTCCCAGTTAGTTGGTATTTGAGGGAGCAGATATGCTAGAAAGCCGTGTCAGTGGATTTGTTGTTGTGGTTGCTGTTGTTGTTGTTTAATTTTAGGCGTGTGGACAGTCAGCAGATTTACAGGTACATTTAAGAGCCCCTTCAGAGCAAGATCCTCTAGCGTCTTTAAATCTGTAGTAGGTAAAAGAGACTTAAAACCCATAATTATACTAAAAATATTTTACACCACCAATACACGTGATCCAACTTGTTAAATTTCATTTGAAGTAATTTTACTCCGAAGTTGTTGATCTTGAGGTAACCGCTGTTGGCAACACTGTCGCCAAATAAATACAGCCAATTTCAGGCATTTTTCGAGGTCGAAATTCTTACCCGTGGTGGTGTTGTCCGACGCGGTTGCATATCCCTTGTGCCGTATTGTAGTGATTGGCATCAACATAAGTTAATGGCTTTTGTTTCATAATACTGTACGTCAAAAGTCAAATGGTATTTTCTCCGTGAATAAATAATTATTTTCTTTATTGCTTGGCTTATGGCCAGAGTTTGATATTCTGAAGCCTTTGCAGACCAGCGAGTTGAATACAATAAAATCCTGGCTTCATGAGACTGCTCTCGCACGTACTGTGATTTTGCCTCTTTTTAACGTCACTTGGCTGTCCGAAGTAGGCTATATGTTCATAACGCTGTCGGTTACAGACAATAGAACAAACTTCTGTTTCCAGTCTGCGCTAAGCTAACTTGCTCCAGTTTCGTAGTTTCTTCTTGTTGCTTTTGCCTTCCCTCAGGATCTGCCATGTTATTTTAAAATCAAGTTCACCTCTTTGCTGTTATAACAACGAAATATTGGAAGCCATTTTTCATTGTTGTTTAAGTAAATGAAATGTAAATGCTTTTCAGTTGGTCAACACGATTGTACCCAATTTGTAATGAGTGTTATTCCCTTAACCTGAAAGAAATGACATGAAATTAATTATTACTAAGGTTCGGATGTTTTAGGCCCTAAAGAAACGAGAAATATGCAGGCAAATATGCCATAAGAATACTGAAATATAATCCAAAAAGAGGTACAATATGACCTCATATATTTATATGCTTTCTAAAAACAAATGTTACTAATGTAGTGAAATGTTATTTTTATTATTAATTCTACATTCAAACCTAAAAACTTGTTAAAATCTACGCTGATTTCATGAATAGACCTAAGATAAAAATGCTTTCTTCAAATTTGTATCGCAGAATGTTTCAAAAGACTCGTGGAAAGCAGCATATTCTTCACCTTTTATCGCGTTAAAAACTGTGACACAAATCACATTTTCTCTAAATAGAAAATGCCCTAAGTAAAAAATACTACCAAGTTTAGTTACAGTTAAATATTTCTGATAGTCTGCAACAATTGGCAAGTTTCTCAATTTTTACCGCCGCTAACTCACAGAAACCATACAGCGGCCAGCGTATACCATATTTTAAGTCCATCACCTACCCATAAATTATCACCAAAATATGACTTAAAACACTAATATTGATGAAATATGATAATTACTATGAAAATGACCCAAATATGCATTTATATGCTCTAAAAATCCACCTAAAAAGAAAGCTTGTAGTTTAACGTGACCGTTAATCTGGCGATCATGAGCCACAGGACCTTTTTACGTGGAATCCGAACCACAGGACATGGCATTTCACTTCGAAAATCTCACATGCATTGACCGGGAACCGAACCCGGTCCGCCTTGGTGAGAGGCATACAGCTTAACCGCTGCGCCATCACGCCCCCGCCAATGAAGTATCAGGAATATTGAACTCCTGCTTAATTACAGCTTTTAATGAAAATATAGTCAATATCCTAAACATCTGAACCTTAATTATTACTCTTGGATAACCAATTTTGATCATCAAGCGATCATCATCAGATCCTTAACACTCAGGGTATTAATTACATTACGAAGAACAATATTCTCTTGTACTCTCATACTCCCTATAACTTAAAAATTGGCTCATAAAACCACGACTGATCCATCCAGATTAGAAATTGTACCAACATTGTGGAACAACACAAGTGAACAGATCTAAATTTCCGCGCATGCATTGCCTCCTAGCCTTACATATTCTGAATTTTATTTTGTTTTGTTTTTAAATACAAAAATCAGTTACTTAATACAATCAATAATGTTCGTTATAACAGAAGTCTACGAGTTTACTCTTATTGCGTAAGTTGGCACAGGTAGTCAGCGAAACCCTCCTTGATCCTTCTATCAGGTATAATGTTTGCTTTGATATATGGTTAGTTCTTGCATCTACAGTAGGTGGTGTTGGAAGTTTCCATGTGCTTGGCTTTCGTACCCAAAAACTACGTCATCACAGTCTCATCTTAGAAGCTCGTAACTATACAGAGAATGCGTACTCTGTTATTATAGGCCTATGCTCCTTGCACTGTCCGGTGTTCAGCATGGAGCTCACCAGCTATGAGTAAGCTAAGCGGATGCCCAGTGCGAGAAATTGGATGGGGAAGTCAGGTTTCTCTCGCCGATCACTAATCAGAGCACGCCTCTTCCGCTTAATACGAAGAAAAAGTGACTTACCGGTGCCAAGAACTGAGCTCATGCCGGGCACCCTCACTCGATGAACATGGGTTTGAGGGAACCCAACCCTCTGTGGGTCACACTCCACAGTTTGAGAAGCCTTGGCTAGAAGATTTAGAAAGGTTTTTCTCTAGTTTAAGCTCGATTTAGTGAGTAGCGATACGTGACTTGCTTTGCGAGTAACCTAACACGGAGATAAAACGCCAAGGATGTAAATGAAACATCTCGGCAGCTGTTGGCACGTGCCACGCTGTCTGGCTGCACGACCTCTGACATCAGCTGCTTACTCTTATCCGTCTCCTCTAACGTAATAGCATTCCTCACCCTTCTTAAAGGAATGGTCAGATAAACCCTCTCCCCTTTAATGTATTTTATCTCTACAAAGAAAGTTATCTTTCTGCCTGAACATTTGGAACTCTTGGCTAAAATTGGTATTTATTTTATGAATAATGATCAAATATACCCTCAGTTTGAATTTTGTCTGTTTGTTATGGGGTTGTCGTTAAAACTACTGGAGCAATTCTTTCATTTACTATATTTACAAATTGTACAGTTACAGAAAATTACCAACTATAATATCAAACTTACTTTATGTACACAAGTCGCGATTTGGGAACTACAGTAATTACATCGTAGTATTTATACAAAATTTCAGTCTTCTTTTTTCTTAAACACATCAATATGTTGGGGGAAAGGCTCTAAGACTGTGGCATTTAATGAGTTCCAATTATCAATGCCACGATTAATGAACGAATATTTCCCATAATGTGTACGCTGCGGTTGGCCCGTAACTTTATGTTCACATGATAACTCACATGTACAGTAGAAGGCGCACCCGAATTAAAAATTGGCTATAAATTGTTTAGCATAAGTCCCTCATGGAAAAGGGGAGAATTTGTGGAAACTGAAATACACTCACAGGCATAAAGAGCAAAACACTATGAATTTCAGACGAAACTGAATGTTTGACCGTTTCAAACCTTGTATAAATTGTATATAATGTCATGAGTTAATTAGCTCATTAGAGAAGTTTCAGCGCAATAATTGATAGACATTTTTGATTGTAACAATCAAAACACCAATATCACAGTTCTTCGCCTTTGGACAAAAATAACCAAACACGGCTGTCTTAAGGTTTACTGCTGTGAATTCTCGTGCCGCGTATTTTTGTGGACATTACGGTATGTCTACAATATTCCTAATCATATAGTGCAACAGGTCGGGGGACAGTACGATGGATTCCATGTTTACACATTTACAAATTCGTGTTATTGAACTGTCGTGATTGTCATGATCAATAATGTTTATTAATTATTTGGCTATTTATGGTAATTAACTTCTGATACATTGCTATTCTTGTAATGTCATAGTATTTGATTAATACATGGTTTGGAACGGTCCAACATTGAGTTTTGTTTGAAATTCGTCGTGTATAGCTTTTTTCTTTGCCGGTAACTTTATCGAATATCTCCGTTAATATTAGTCTTATGTTAATATTTAACATAACAAACGTTGTAGGCAACAATGTGTTTGATATTTTATGGCTCTTACTATTTTATCATACGACGCATAACAAGTGAGATATTTATGATTTTAAATTTGTCATTTTTGGAAAATATTTTTCTTTAATTTTATATTAACGTTTGTGGATGAAATTCATAATGATATTTTGAGTCAGATTTAGGTAGATTTCTTTAGAAAGCTAACTATTGCAATGGGTCCCATGTTTCGACTTCCGGAAAATTTCGACATATCTTCGCGTTTCACATCCCCCAGACCCCAAAACCACAGTCAGTTCAAAAGTTTATATATAATTTATGTATATATGTATCTATCTATCTATCTATCTATCTATATATATATATATCAGTTTCTTGTGGACACGATAACTGCCGTAATTTTGCACCAATTACTTTGGATTTTTTACATAATATGTATCCCTATAAAATCTCGGTCGAGTTCGTTAATGGGCAAAATCGGTCAAAAGGGGTAAAAATGGGGGGCTTTTTTCGAAAAAGTGAAATATCGCTATAACTCTCTTAATACATGAAATATCGAATCCCTTCAAAGTTCATAATATGTGTCGGATAAGTGCCAAAAATTTATGTCAAATACGTTTTTTGATAGCACCAACCATTGACCAAAGGGGTGGGAAAAAGTGGGTTTTTCTGGAAACATTAATCATATCTCTGTTAATAGGCACAATATCAAAACCGCACAAAATGGACAATATTCCTCCAATAATTACCTAAAACTTTTGTCTGAAAGAATTTTTGATATGACCCACCATTACGCCACGGGGTGAACAAAATGATTTAAATTATAAGAAAATGCCAAGTGCCAAGAGAGGTTGCCATGACAACTTTACTTTTAATTGATAAGGGATGACCATCAGCAGTTGCTATGACAACGCCACTGCACGAGATCACATTCAGTTTTCATATGTCAGTGGGAAGCGACTTCGGTATCGGAACTGGTAGCATGCTGAACTTCTATGCCCAAGGTCGCGGGTTCAAACCCGGCTGAAGTCGTCGGATTTACTAAGAGCGCTAAAAAACCTGAGTTTGCTTTCCTTCGGAGGGGAAGTTCCAACGTTCGTTGCGAGTTGCTGATTGAGGTGGCATCTAGTAGCCAAGTTCACAGCTATCTGTCGTTGACGGCAGTATTTTAGGTAGATTTCATTAGAAAGCTAACTATTGCAATGGGTACCATGTTTCGATTTCCGGAAAATTTCGACATATCTTCGCGTTTTACATCCCCCAGACCCCAAAACCACCGTCAGTTCAAAAGTTTATATATAATTTATGTAATATATGTATATATATGTATATCAGTTTCTTGTGGACACGATAACTGCCGTAATTTTGCACCAATCACTTTGAATTTTTTACCGAATATGTATACCCATAAAATCTCGGACGAGTTCGTTACTGGGCTAAATCGGTCGAAGGGGATGAAAATGGGGGACTTTTTTTTTCGAAAAAATGAAATATTGCTATAACTCTCTTAATATGTGAAATATCGAATCCGTTCAAAGTTCATACTATGTGTCGGATAAAGCTCAGAAATTTATGTTTGAAACGTTTTTTTGATAGCACCAACCATTGACCAAAGGGGTGGGAAAAAGTGGTTTTTTCGGGAAACATTAATCATATCTCTGTTAATAGGCACAATATCAAAACCGTACAAAATGGACAATATTCCCCTAATAATTACCTAAAACGTTTGTCTGAAAGAATTTTTGATATGAGCCACCATTGCGCCAAGGGATGAGAAAAATGATTTCGGAATTATAAGAAAATGCCAAGAGCTATCAGTGGTTGACATGGCAACACTACTAAATTGATGAGGGATGAGCCATCAGACGTTGCCATGACAACGCACTTGCGCGAGATCAGATTCTGATTTCCATCTGACTAAGTGTGAAGCGGCTTCGGTGACGTAACTGGTAGCATGCTGAACTTCTATGCCCAAGGTCGCGGGTTCAAAGCCGGCCAAAGTCGTCGGATTTTTTAAGAGAGCTAAAAATCCCTCAGTAAGCTTTCCTTTGGAGGGGAAGTTCCAACGTTCGTTGCGAGTTGCTGATTGAGGTGGCATCTAGTAGCCAAGTTCACAGCTGGGTAGCGTTGACGTTAGTATCTGGTAGCAACATTAGGAACTACTGTTTGAAATTTAGCGTCTGCATTCCTTACCTGAATTACAGACTAATACAGCCATCACAATTCACACCGTTTATCAGACAGATTCTACACTCACCCAAAGTACACGGGGTTATATGACCGCGTTGTCGCAGCCCCTAAACTGAGGAACCAACCAACATCTCTGCGGGAGATATAATTTTGCGTGAAGAAGTAACAGACCGTTACATAGTTACACATCAGTGTCGAAACCTTGCATAAGGACAGTGTGACCACAAGTATAACAAGTAGTTCCGTGAAGAACTGTACAGCCTATTTTCATATATCCTGCTCATGTTAATTGCCTCTATCAACATACAAAATTTCAGTTTAATTGCTGTATCAGATTCGTAGATATTGAGAACCGTCTAAATATTTCAGATGGTCGCCAGGTTGGATTTTTATTTTTGAACTATTATATTAAGATTATTGTGTAAGTGTGGTATTCAAACTTCAATCGCATGATTAGAACACAAGAAGTAAAAACGAGATTTTAAAATTACGCACAGCAGCCATCTTGTGATTATGCAAACAATTGAAATAAATTAGATGCCAGTGGATCAACATTTGTGTAAGCATTTAAAACGTGCAACGTTTCACGGCACTCGGATAGTTAATTCGCGAGAAACGTCCATTTAAATATTTATACTTCGCGTCGCCGCCATGTTGGATTCGTGCTCACCAGGTTACTGAAAGTCCTATAGGTGAACATATGTTCATAGTCTCTATGAACATAAAAATTTCAGTTTGGTTGCTGTAAAACATTCATATATATTGAGAACCGTCTAAATATTACGGAAGCTTGCCATTTAGGATTGTTATATGTATAGGCCATAGAGTTATGTACCATTCAAGGACAATTATAGCCTAAGTTCATTATTCAAACTTTCACTTCGATCGCATGATTACGACACAAGAAATAAAAACTTAATTTTAAAATTTCGCACAGCCGCCATCTTGAGGTTATGTAAACAATTGAATTAAATTAGATGGCAGTACATTACAATCTGCAAAATCATTTACTGTACCACATTTCACTGCGCTCAGAGAGTTAACTCACGAGAAAAGTCTATTAAAATATTTCAAATTCGCTTGGTCGCCATGTTCGTTTTGTACTTTACAGGTTTATGAATTATACATAGGTAAACTTGTATCAGTACCCTGTATCACCGTACAAAATTGCAGGGTGATATCTGTAATAGTTTCGGGGATATAGAATGTCAGTGAAATATTTCGCACAGCCGCCATTTTGAGGTTATGTAAACAATTGAACTAAAATAGACTCCAGTGCATTGCAATGTGTATAAATATTTGCTGTACCAAGTTTCATTACGTTTGGATAGTTAAATCGCGAGAAAAGTCTATTTAAAAGTCTCCACTTCGCTTGGCCGCCATGTTGGTTATGTTGTAACCAGGTTTCTGAAAGTTTCATAGGTGAACTTCTAGTAGTACCCTTTATCACCGTACACAATTTCAGGGCGATATCCGTTATAGTTTCGGAGATACTGAATGCTAGTGAAATATTTCGCACAGCCGCCATGTTGGATTGGTGAGACGTAACAAAATTCGATGGGCACGGTTGACGTCGCCGGGAATAGTGCTATGAACTTACTGAGTTTCACTGAAATCGCTCCAGCCGTTTAGATTTTATTAGGGACACACACACACACACCTCTCACACACACACACACACACACGGACAAAAGGTGATCTCATAAGCCTATTTTTTCAAAATTGAAAATAGGCTAAAAATGGACTCCAAATGACAAGAAGGTTACCGTCCCCGTAAGACAATAAAATGTTTAAAATATGTTTAAAATGAAGAAAAACAAAGTTAATTAATCTCCAATTATAAAATACTTTCACGCGATAAATGAGGTCTGATCCTTCTACGAAAACCTGCATATTCTGCCTATTTTCGCCTATCTCCAAGTTTGTCCGGTGAAATCTACCTCCGCCTTCCGGCGTGCCGAGAGGACTTTTTATATTCTCTGTGCGACCTTTGCATATGAGAGTTTGGATGTATGTGGCATGTTCAGAGGTATAGCCTAATGCTTATATTCACTCATTTATGTCCCTTTATCTTTCAATTTCTCATCTTCAACAAAGGGATCCATATTGGCAGTTTTGACCTGACTTTTGTCTTTGTTTTTATTTTAAGGCGGGAATATCAAAGAGAGGAACTAGTGTATTTCTATCTGCTGAAAGGGTGGTTAACATATTCTCTGCAAATATACCTCAACTGACCCGTCAACTACGGGTACAACAGCTAGTAAGTTATGAAATAATTTATATTACGGAATATTCATATTTCTATTCGCACATGCTTATCGGTGTTGTTCAAATAGTGAAAGAGTACTTAAACCGAAATAGGCCAAATTGTAGCCGGACCTCCAGGCTCAAAAGTATGAATGAAGTGAGTTGCTTACTGCTGTAATGGAGTCGTACCTAATTCTCTGCATCAATGTTCAGAATCACTTCTTTTTCTTTTCATTAAGTACATAAAAAAGAGTCCTAAGATTTGGCTTTCAGTGCTAATTCCGTGAGAAATTCCTATATTATTCTAAAAGAAGGATAAAGAAAAGATGAACGTGGTTGCAAGCGAGACTTAATTAGAATTGATTTAGTGAGAAATAATTTTATTAAAAAAATTATTATTATTATTATTATTATTATTATTATTATTATTAGTGTAGTGTTAGAGCCCGACACGCCAGTATCTGCCACAACATGACCGGGCAGGCGTGGGCACTTATCAGTGGTAGGAGTGGGACTGTCCTAGATGGCTGATCGCTCCCGTCACCTTTAAAACCGAAGCGAAATATCACGTCCGCCGCTGGGTCAAATGTGGCAGGATACGGTTTCTACATATGAGTAGGGTGAAAGGCAGCATTTTTCTGAATGTATTGAAACATGAATTACAATTACATTCCCAGCAGGAAAGATACCTCAGTTGAGATAATAAAGTCGTATGGTGAAGTACTGTAGCTTATCTCGTATCTCGTGAACATGGTTAGGTATATAAAAAACATGGAATTTTCCTATTGGAAACTTATCTTTTGAAGCAGAAGTCTTACAGTAAGTGTATTAATACGTTTCAGCGCCATGTGATGTTTACTTGTGTGGGAACCTCCAACAAAAGGTATACGGAAACAATCCGCGTACTCTGGAGGTTCTCGAGAACGAAATAACTGCACAGATACGAAATATCAGTGAGGATGAATTACAGCGAGCGTACCTAAACTTGCTACGTTAACATGAATGATTCCTGGGACTAAAATATGGGAGCAATGGCAGGAAGGTACTCGTAATGAAGAGATAAAGGCTAAGTTAGAAATGAACACGCTACATGAAGCTGTTCGTACGAGCCGACTCAGATGGTGGGATCATATGAAGAGAAAGGGGGAGGAGAGGTTACCTAAGAGGTTAATGAGTTCGGCTGTAGAGGGTAAAAAAAGCAGGAGGCGATGGGTAGATTCAGTGTTGATCGATTGAGAGGTGTAGAAGCAGAGGAGGCCGTAAAGCTAACTGCTAATAGGGGATCATTGAGGCGACTTGTTCGCAAACATTAGCTTGCAAACTAGACGGGGCGCTGAAAGGCTACACAGTCTCAAATGAAAATGTATGTATATATGTATGTATGCCATAAAGCAAAAGCTATTTAGTTCATCACTTGGTGAATGAAGAGTGACTTTTGGGGATGGAAATAAATAATAGAATACATGAAAATAAATCATTAGTTATTCACGCAACTACTTATTTAAGCCAGGGGCCGATAACCTAGATGTTAGACCCCTTAAAACAACAATTATCATCATCACTTATTTAAGTGTACATACTATCGTTGATTATACTCTTAAAATTATCTTCCTTCCAAGGACGTAAAACCAATAACATTATTATTGAAATTACATTTCTTGGCATTGCCGGGAATCGAACCCAGACCTAGTCGCTGCACCACGAGGTGATCTTCTAGAAACGCGTGAGTAGTGCTGCTCAGCTACACTGGTGAAAATGGAAATATATTCTTGGCATCAGAATAAATGTCTTGAAATGTGTTCGTTTCAGAATATTTGGAACAGAAATAAAACATACTCCAGCTGATTTTAAAACTAACGTAAAATATAAATCAATCATTCATCCCTATATATATTATAATTGTGAAAATCTGTGTGTCCGTGTCCGTGTGTGTGTGTGTGTGTGTGTGTGTGTGAGTGTGTGTGTGTGTGTGTGTGTGTGAGTGTGTGTGTGTGTGTGTGTGTGAGTGTGTGTTAGTTTGTTACCTCTTGACACTAAAACGGCTGGACGGATTTGGATGAAATTTGAAATGGAGACAGCTTATACCATGGGATAACATATAGGCTGCCTTTTGTCCAGAAATAAATCATTGTTCCCGTGGAATGGGCAACATAACTGAAAAGGCACCAGAAATACTCAACCAGGACAAAATATCGAAGTTGTCGCATAAAGACCGGACAAAGCTCATTTTACTCCCCTCGATGCAAGAAACAATACTCGGTATGTCCCTACGGGACACCGAAAACTACATTTTAAGGCTCTAAAACCAACAGTTTCAAAGATATTCGCAGAAAACTATCTTCGCTCTGATTGATGAACTAATCGCAAGTCCGTTTCCATGGCAACACTACCTCAAGGTATGACATCCGATTTTCTATATATCCCTCTAGGAGGCAATGCCAATTCATTTATTATCTTTTTAGCCTACTTTCGATTTTTGCAAAAAATGAAAGTAGACTTATGAGATCAACACAGGGCGAAAAAAGTGTGTCTGTCTGTGTGTATGTGTGTGTGTGAGTCTGTGTGTGTGTGTGTGTGTGTCTGTGTGTGTGTGTGTGTGTGAGTGTGTGTACTCTGAATGTCTGCCCCCCCCCCCTATCAATTCGAACACGGTGAATGCGAATTGAACGAAATTTGGTACAAAGGTAGCACTAGCAAAGGACACCTCAGTGTCATGTTTTATATCGCCGCCATCTTGACGGAAACGTAATGGCGGCCACACAAATGTTCAAAGCTTAAATCAAATTACGACTAACCTAATCATCCGATCTCTACCAAATTTTGCAACAACATACCTTTATGGGGGGAGCATCCTTTGACCAAACTAATAAGTCATCAGCGTAATAGTTTGCGGATGGCGGCCATCTTTGTGTGAAAATCGATTCCCCCTATTAATTCGAACACGGCGCAACCGAATGGAACGAAATTTGGTACAGAGGTAGTACTAACAAAAGGCACCTCAGTGTCATGTTTTATATCGCCGCCATCTTGACGGAAACGTAATGTCGGCCACACAAATGTTCAAAGCTTAAATCAAATTACGATTAACCTAATCATCCGATCTCTACCAAATTTTGCAACAACATACCTTTATAGAGGAAGCATCCTTTGACCAAATAACTAGGTCATTAGCCTAATAGTTTGCGGATGGCGGCCATCTTTGTGTGAAAATCAATTCCCCCTATTAATTCAAACACGGTGAAACCAAATGGAACGAAATTTGGTACAGAGGTAGCACTAGCAAAGGGCACCTCAGTGTCATGTTTTATATCGCCGCCATCTTGACAGAAACGTAATGGCGGCCACACGAATGTTCAAAGCTTAAATCAAATTACGATTAACCTAATCATCCGATCTCTACCAAATTTTGCAACTACATACCTTTATGGAGGGAGCATCCTTTGACCAATCTAATAGGTTATTAGCCTAATAGTTTGCGGGTGGCGGCCATCTTTATGTCAAAATTGATTCCCCCTATTAATTCGAACACGGTGGAACCGAATGGAACGAAATTTGGTACAGAGGTAGCACTAGCAAAGGGCACCTCAGTGTCATGTTTTATATCGCCACCATCTTGACTGAAACGTAATGGTGGCCACACGAATGTTCAAAGCTTAAATCAAATTACGATTAACCTAATCATCCGATCTCTACCAAATTTTGCAACTACATACCTTTATGGAGGGAGCATCCTTTGACCAATCTAATAGGTCATTCGCCTAATAGTTTGCGGATGGCGGCCATCTTTGTGTCAAAATCGATTCTCCCTATTAATTCAAACTCGGTGAAACCGAATGGAACGAAATTTGGTACAGAGATAGCACTAGCAAAGGGCATCTCAGTGTCATGATTTATATCGCCGCCATATTGACAGAAACGAAATGGCGGCCACACAAATGTTCAAAGATTAAATCAAATTACGATTAGCCTAATCATCCGATCTCTAGCAAATTTAGCAACAACATACCTTTATGGAGGGAGCATCCTTTGACCAAACTAATAGGTCATCAGCCTAATATTTTGCGGATGGCGGCCATATTTGTGTGAAAATCGATTCCCCTTATCAATTCGAACACGGTGAAACCGAATGGAACGATATTTGGTACAGAGGTAGCACTAGCAAAGGGCACCTCAGTGTCATGTTTTATATCACCGCTATCTTGACGGAAACGTAATCGCGGCCACCCAAATGTTAAAAGCTAAAATGTAATTACGACCAACCTAATAATCTAGTCTCTACCAAATTTTGCAACACCATATCTTTATGTGGGAAACATATTCAGACCAAACTGCAAGAACATCAGCCCAATAGTTTGCAGATGGTGGCCAAGTATGTGTGCAAATCGATTCCCCCTATCAATTCAAACACGGTGAAACCGAATTGAACGAAATTTGGTACAGAGGTAGCACTAGCAAAGGGCACCTCATATTCATGTTTAATATCCCTATAGCACGTTGTATTTCAACAAGCTACTACAACAAACATTCAATCATACTCCTTGAAAAGGACAAAGAGTTATAACAATACCCATGCATTTAGGAGAAAGTAGGCTATATGTTCTTTACTGAACATCTTGTTTAAGATATATATAAACACAATAAGAACAGTGTAGCGCGCCTGCCTCCCGTCCGGAGGCCCCGGGTTCGATTCCCGGCTCCGTCAGAGATTTTAGACACTGACGTGAGGGCTGCAACGGGCTGAACTCAGATTCGTGAGGACAATTGTGTAGCTGTGAGGCAGCGCGCCGGTCACGAAGAACAAGATTAACGGCAGAGGGGACACTATGCACTGACCACGCGTCATCACAATATCTGCAGGCCAAATGGCCGATTTTCTATATATCCCTCTAGGAGGCAATGCCAATTCATTTATTATCTTTTTCAAGATATATATAAACACAATAAGAACAGTGTAGCGCGCCTGCCTCCCGTCCGGAGGCGCTGGGCTCGGTTCCCGGCTCCGTCAGAGATTTTAGACACTGACGTGAGGGCTGCAACGGGCTGAACTCAGATTCGTGAGGACAATTGAGTAGCTGTGAGGCAGCGTGCCGGTCACGAAGAACAAGATTAACGGCTGAGAGGACACTATGCACTGACCACGCGTCACCACAATATCTGCAGGCCAAATGGCTGGGAAGCGGTCGCATGACAGGCCTAGGCCCTTCATGGGCTGTAGTGCCAGGGGTAAAAAATCTTAGGGGAAGCGCCTTCTAATACCACCTTTAATTTTTAAACACTACAGTAGCGGCTATTAAATAAAGGTAGCGTTATAGCTACGTTCAATTTCTTAAACACTGGGCTCACAAATCCCGTATAGTTAAGTACAAATATCGGTCTGGTCATCATTTCAATAGTAACGAAGCTCTTAGGCGGCTATTGCCGTTTCCTTAACACTTAAGGCATCCCGCCGTCATATACCTCAATGTGCACTTACCAAATTGTGAACCAGTCTATTTTACTGAAAAGAATTTCTACTAGCGAGTATCCACTCCGGCAAAAACCACTCTCACTACATTTTCCAAAATTTACACAAGACATGATTTTTAAAGCACTCTTCTGTATGTTGAGGTACAGAGACATACCACATGGAAAGATACAATAAAATGTTGGCAAATCTGAGTTCAAGGAACTGCTGTCCAGAATAGGCTTTCGGTACAGGTTATTCGGCCCATGTTCGTAACATGGAATGTTTTCCTTTGACAATGCATCTACACCATGTGCGAGGGCAACGCATTTCAAAGATCTCTAAAAACACAATAATCAGGAAATTGGAGAACAATTTAAAGTCGGAGTGAACATTCAAGGAGAAATAATTTCATTTCTGAGATTTGCTGATGACATCGTCATCTTGGCCAATACGCCAGAAGATTTGAACGAGTTTTTGAATAGTATGGACTCCGTCTTGACGAATGAATTCATGATGAAAATCAATAAATGTAAAACAAAATTATTGGAATGCAGCCGAAATAAATCAGAAACCTCTATGGACATCAAATTGGCAGGTGAAACGCTACGGGAAGTAGGAGACTTCTGTTACCGGTACTTAGGAAGCAAAATAACCAGTAATGGACGAAGCAAAGAGGATATAAAAAGCAGGTTGGCTCAGGAAAAGAAAGCATTTCTACACAAAAAGGAATCTCTTGACATCGAATATACATTTAGGTATTAGGATGTCATTTTTGAAAGCTTTTGAGTCACTATAAGGAAGTGAAACTTGGACTAATGGTGCTGCAGTAAAGAGGAGAATTGAAGCGTTTGAAATGTGGTGTTACGGGAGAATGATGAAGATCAGATGGTTAGATAGGGTATCAAATGAAGAGCTATTAAGACGAGTGGGAGAGGAGAGATGTTTCTGGCGACTGCTAATGAAGAGAAGAGATAGGTTGGTACGACACATATTAAGACACCCAGGAATAGCAAGCTTAGTTATGGATGGGAGGGTCAAGGACAAGAACTGTAGGGGTAGACCAGGGTTATACAGATTGCCTCGGATGTAGGGTGTGGTAGCTATGTAGTGATGAAACGATTAGCTCAGGAGAGGGAGGCATGGAGGGCTGCATCAAACCAGTAAAAAAACTTAAGACTCAAACAACAACAATCGGGAATTTTAATTACTTAGAGAGGCATGTGAGGCAAAAGGGTTGTTGGAGAATTTCAATCCCTGGGATGTAACACTGGAAGTGACTGCATAATGTACATCAGCGACCAAGGTGAGAGATATTTTACTATAGGTCTATTAATAGCGACATGTTGACGTTCAAATCATCAATAAGTGTGGCAAAATTATACCCAGAATAGCTTAAGGAAAAATACTTTTAATTCCCCATATTCAGATAGATTTGCCATTCCAGGCGTACGTTTAGACAAAACCATTATTTCCCATGGACAACTGTATGTGGCGTGCTGGCGAGTATCCGGACAACAAAATCGTTATGTCTCAGCAGAAGATGGCAAAACCAAAACTAAAATTTTCAAATGTGTTCACAACTCTATAAAATTCCCACTTTGCTGCTCATATCTATATACTGTATGTATCAGAATTCTCAGAATTTGAATCTACCCACCTGTAGCCGCGATTGCTGTAATAGAATAAACCAACTATCAGCAATAATGCATCGTCCCCATTGTCTTGATCGCGAGCGAAGCCGCGGGTACCTGCTAGTATTTTATATTTGCTCTTGGTGAGTTCTATGGAGAATTCGAACTTAACTCACGGTTGAAAATTCCTCTCTTAAAGGAAGACCTTCGCCACAGTGTGTCAATAAAAGAGGCTTTGGGGAATGTGAAAACTTTCTAACTCACTTCTGGAAAAGGGATGAATCCCTCAGACACGTTAGCAGCTCATACATCCACCTCGGGACTGATCGATACCAAACTCACTAACTCGCAGTATGCGGTCTTACGGTAGAGCATTAGTATGCGCGGATTTCTTTACAGAATGCATTATCATGATAAACGACCTTTCCAAGTGTTCAAGCTACTTTCGACGATCTATACTACTGTTAAATAATAGCCCCCATGTTTTATGGATGCATGGTAACTACAATCATTACACCTGCGATTCACTAACAGTGGAGTGTATATGGTACTTTATCATTAGAGATGTCAAGAATATGTTTCTGTTGTGAAGCAATTCCCTTTATGAAATTCAGTAATAACGACTCAGTTATTTCACAGACACACTCTATCCAATCTTTTCAAGATTTCATTCCTCAGTATCGTCATGATATGAAATTTAAAATTTCGCTGTTCTTCTTTTCAATTATATAAATTTTTGAAGCCATTCTCTCAGTGTTGCCTATTCAAACTGTCAGTTGTTACTCTTCAGTCGGTCAACATGAATTTATCCAATGACTGGGCGGGGTGCAATGTATATAATATATGAATAAAATATAAATATCACTCCTGGGAAACAATTACATGTTTGGTTATGATCACTATTACAGTTAGTTATTGAGGTTTAAGGGGACGGAAGAGCGAAGTCATCTGTCCCAAATCGCCATTATAATGGGGTTATATTATAATAGTGAACATAACTAATACATGTATTATTTTCCAGAAGTGTTGTTTACTTATTATTTATAATTATATTATATGCATTACATTCCACCCAGCCATTGGGCAAATTCGTGTTTTCCGATTGAAGAATTACAACTGACATCCTTTAAATTACTCAAAGTGCTAATTCCATTTCGGTAAACAGTGTTTATTCCTTGCCGTTATAACGCTGTTGATTGTTGTTGTTGTTGTTGTTGTTGTTGTTGTTGTTGTTGTTGTTGTTGCTGATTAATTGAAGGGCTTGCGACATCGTAGTCATTCCTGTGTGTGTGTGTAGGTTTTTATCAAATAACCAGGGTTATTGTGGTGTCTGTACCAGTGTCTTGTGTATTTGTAATTGAGTTTAGGGTGGGAAAATAAGCGGCTGTGGCCGTAAGTTAGGAGCCATCCCGGCATTTGCCTGAGAAAGAAGTGGGAAACCACGAAAGAAAAAAAAACACTCCTTGGATAGCTGAGGTGGAAATTGAACCTGAGGTGGAAATTAAGCACATCTATTTTCAGTTGTGCCTCACGAGGCTGAGTGAACTCCGTTCCAACCCTCAAACCAGAATTAAGTTTCTTGTCAGAGCTGGGCATCGAACCCAGGATCTCTCAAAACGTACCCTGAGACCACAGAAGGCAGTGCCGTTATAACATTTATGATCATTTGATCAAAGAGGAGTATAATGTTCCCATCAAATCTTTCAAGTGCTACTACCTATGGTCACTGTGATTTTCCACAGCGTAGATTGCTTTGTGCCAAATCGTCGTTAGCTGGTGAGTTGCTTTCTGCCGTAATGGAATCGTACCTAATTCTTTTGTATTCCTGTGCCGTAGAAGTATACCGTCTGAGAATGGAACCAACTTGTGAGATTTGTCTTCAGCTCTTGGTCAGTGTGAAAATGCTGACCGGAGGACAGGGCTCTCTTAAGGTACAAGAAAAGGTGGAAATCCTGGAAGCAAGATCAGGACTGTACGGTGGATGATGGAACAGCTCCCAGCCAAACCCCTCAGCGCTGCATTTTGTGGTCGGGTGTTGGCACCCACCTAGCACCCACTTTCTTGAACAGCAGGAGCTTAGCAACAAGGATCGCGATATATACGGAAAACTAGCAGAATTACCCATTCTTCGAACGGTCTTTGGCATTAATAGCCAGACGTAATCAATTGAGCTACTGTTGCAATGGTTAGAAGCTTGGAACCTGTTTGTCGACAAAGATAAATGATTAGTTAAAATATGCTCAGAAAATAAATTTAGCCTACCTAACGTGTACTTCCTGACGTGAAAATAAAATTGAAAACCTCGTAGACGAAACGCAATACACGCCATGTTACTGTTTGGAGATATAATAGACCTTCTGTATGACATATCGCACGTTTAAGATGTGTGAAAAAAATCTATGGTAACTCCTGACCCCCTTAAGCGCATTGATGAATTTTACAAATTTAGTTGGTTCCGTGATAACCTTATTGCCATTTGCAAACGTTCACAGATATTTAATAAATGGAGTGGCATTACTTCCTGCAGAAATAGATGGAAATTTGGATGTCACCTTTTGAGATGTTTTTGTCATGGCTATTGGCGTGCATTCCTTCATTAGTTTATTAAATGAAATTAGTTTTCTTGGAATATCAGAAACTGTTGGTATTAGAGGCTTAAAATGTAATTTTCGGGAACCCTTTACGGCTATTTATGGTCCCCGAGTTTTGTTTCTGACACCAAGGGGCAGAAAATAAGCTTTGTCTCGTCGTTGTAGGCCGTAGTATAATAATATGAATAATAATTATTATTATTATAATATAGCAATATAGAGATAGGGACGTAATAGACCTTCCGTACCACACCCGCACGTGTAAATCGCGTGTAAAAATTCTAGAGTACCCCTTGACCCCCTTAAGCGCGTTATACCCTATGTATTGATGAATTTTACAGCTTGATTTTGTTCCGTTATAGCCTTATAACCGTTTGCAAACTATCTCAGCAATGTAATAAATGGAATTGAATTGCGTCTTACAGCAATAGATGGACCTGTGAGTTTCTGTTGCCATGGTTACCGGATTGCATTCTTTCATTATTGTATTAAATGAAATTAGTTTTCTGGGAATATCTCAAAAACGGTTGGTTTTAGGGCCTAAAAAGGTAGTTAGGGCCCCCGAGTTTCATTTCTCACATTGAGGGGCTGAAAATGAGCTTTGTCTCGCCCTTCTACGCCTATTTCAGCAAGGGTTTTAAGGGGGTAGGCCCCCTTTTATTGTAGCTACAGAGAAGAGTTACATCAATGATTAGTGTCGTGCCTCTGAAGGATATCTGTACCAAATTTTACGTTGATCCACCCAGCCGTTCTCGAGTTATAAGGGAACATACTTGTCCACAGACAGACAGACAGACAGACAAAAATTTTAATTTCGCGCGCATCCGTCATAAAACAGTCTGAAACGCGTAAATAACGCAAATTTCCTTAGAAATTCAGAAAAAAACAGGCAAACTTTCATTCTTTTATATATAGAGATAGAGATGGGACAGAGCTGAAGACGAATGTCGAGTGCTGTTTCCCTTCCTAGGCTGCAGAATTCTACGACGCAGGTACAAAAAAAGAACGCCGGACGTTTGTTTTAGACGAGTGAAAAATCATAATGGAAGCCTGGAGGCGAGTTACTACAGTACCTGTCTTGTTGTCACCTGCCCCATGCGGTCCGATGATGGACAAAACTACCTTCCGCTACTGCTGAAATACAGTCATTGGCAAATATTATGGCGTTCTGTTCGTAACTATGTTGCGTGTACTCCCGCGACACACAATACTTTGACGCGGACTGTACTGTTCTGCACGGTGGTGTCGTCAAGTGCTCAAGCATGACGAATAGAAGGACCTAGTGTGAGGACTCCGCCATTATAGAACGGTAGTTCGTGGTCCCGCCGCTACAGGCACTGCAAGCGATTATGTCCAACACGTGTCCTGTTGTTCCGTCGAACCGAGTCATAGAAAAGTGCGGGGGAAGCTACTGTGTGAGATATTTGTGTGAATTAAATTGAATTTTCTTTGCTTTCAGTTCTTAAATTCAATTCATTGTGTCTTGTGTACATCAGCGTTTTATGTTTTGTGTAGGCCTACTTCAAACATATTTCTTTGTTAATATTACTGTTTTGTACCATCATCATTCCGAGTCCAGCATCCAAGCAAACTGCACGCCACTGCTCCAAGCTCCGTCTTCTAATGCCAATTGACGAAATCGATGATCCGCCAGCTTTGCCAGCCTTTCTACCAAGCCTAGTCCTCGCTATCTCCTCGACCCTCGACTTCGATATTTCAAGCCATTCCACTACGTTCCTATAGGCTTAATTTGCATCCCTCGTAGTAACAGTGCAGATTAAGTCACTCCTCTACCATTGAAATATCCAACACCATACCCACCCTGTAACCATCCTAGTCAAGCAACTCCGGTCTCCCTAGAGTTTTAATACAAGTTTAGCTCATCCCCTCACCCTACCAAGCAGCCAATAATTAATTATTTAATTAATAATTAATACTGTTATATACCATGGTCCCCTAGCCTCAATGAGAGAATTCCATGTAAATTGTCGCGGATTTCCTTTGGTACACATAAGTAGAGCCCATCCTGGCTCAAATTTCAAATTTCATCAGCGCACTCAACGTCACAGCTCCAACTGTATTTAAACTGGATGACTTTGAATGACTGGAAAATTTGTTTTTCTCTTTCCTTATTCCCTGGTCGACCAAGGTATTTGACCACTATCTCTCATCACCTCTTACTCATTACACTCATGAACACAAACATGTCGCGCACTGACACTGAACCTCGCACATTAACGTACCAGGGCATAACATTCCTGATACCTCAGGAACCTGATGACCCTAAAAGCCCAAATTATACCCCTGTCAATCCCAAAACACTAATTCCGAATGGGCCTACCCAAAAACGAGATGGTATACTCGTTCCACTTAAACCAGCTTCACCAAAATCAGATTCCTCGCTCTCTAGCTCACCTTTTCCCACGTCTCATTCCCGAAATTTGATTTCAAGAAAGGGCTGTGGTACGCTTCACCCAATGGCAGTAACCTTCAGACCACGATGGTCCTCATCCACCCACCTATTGGTATTAGCCTTTGTTAATCAGTCAGGCAAGCGGTAATTAACGCGCTCAATCCCATAGCTCAATTTAGTTCCCTCATTGAGGAATTAGGTAATCACCACATAGGCATCACTCCCTCTGAGGATAGCCATCTCAACTCTGTCACCAGGGCCGGATTTAAGAGTATGCCGCCTATAGGCCCAAGTCCATTTGCCGCCCCCTTAATAGTTCATATTTGCTTAATACATTTGTTTTATACAAGAAAAGGATAGAGTTCATTGGCGTTTTTATCTTTTTTTAACATTAAGTTCAGATAAAACTACAAATTTAATGACTTAGCTAAATAATAAATGTTATAATGAAATTAGTTATCTACTTGGTTTTTTTTTACTTCTTTTAAGATTCGTTAAAAATGAAATGGGTTTCGAACTTAGTTAATTAATTTGCTCTTGGAGATCAGTGATCACTATTTTACACATATTTTTATTTTTTAATGCTAATGCCTATCTTTTGCATAATTGAAGAACTGTGTTCAATTTGTATTAAGTTTTCCTACATGGTGAAATGAAATTACACAAAATGAACTTAATTATTGGTTTATTTGTTGAAAAATATACAAACTTCTCTAAAACAACTCACCCCACGTAATTTTCGTGTTCAAATTTACATAGCTTTCTTAGGAGACTTCTTAATGGCAAACTCGTTAATAATGTCCTAGTATGAAAGTGTTTTTGTTGTATTTGCCTCAATACAAAGTAATGAATGTGAGTTTAACCATACCGAATTTCAGAAATACTAGTTCGCAGATATTTCTTAACTCTTCTAAGGCAGGAAGAACTGTATAAGGACTAAAACATATTTTTAAGTAACATGTATTCTTAAATTCGTACGGAAAATATTATTAACGTCTGAAATACTTCATTTTAGCTTTTGAATGAATTGCCAAACTGCCACCCCTGAAAATTTGCCGCTCTAGGCTGCAGCCTACTTAGCCTATTTAGAAATACGGCCCTGTCTGTCACTAGTGCTCTCAAGAGCCGCTCTGCCATTCCCCCATTTTCATTAATTAGATTCAGACCCACAAATTCACCTTCTTTAGTCTCTCAATCTGAGAAAACTAAATTGCCACAACAAGAAACAACAAAAGTAACAGTATAGCCTACTCCAGGAATCTGTGCTTTCCGTAACTAACATGTAATGGAGACCGTAGTACTTAATTCCGTGAATTATATTTTCCATTGTACCCTGCCGTGTTATTTTAATTGTAATCGCTAATTACTTTTCAAAAGAGTATCAGTTACAAAGTAATTCGTTCCCCTTGGCATTATCCCTAAGAGCAGCTGACCGGCAGCGTGGAACTTGCCCACTCTAGCGCTGCCCGGCGGGGCGCGCTTGAACTTAAGGAGTCCTCTCACTTTCTCTTTCATTCGTCATGGCTCAAGTCTGGAATTCCATTACGTCAGACCGGTGGTGACAACTGTGAAGCGAGAGGGCGAAAGAGTGGCTGTGTTTAGGATCGCCCGCAAGCTTCAAGATAAAGGACAATCGTCTCTAAAACAAACATCCGGCTTGTATTCGAAAGTTGATCCCCCGATATGACAGGTGTCTCAATTCTGGTGGTGATTATGTCTAAAAATAGCTCAACCTTTGCTTTATCGGGTGCCAATAAAGTTCTTCCTGCATAGTCCCCGCACTTTCCTGGTTACCGAACGGCGACTCAAACGTAAGGCTGTAGCACGCACCGACAATAACCATTGTTCACTAGTGACGAAGAGAATGCTTCCTTTATCACTCCACGTGGACTCTAAGTCCCGCCCTGGTGGCTCGCTTGTGTCTCCGACAGGTATCAGTGTCCAATGTTGCACATCTGCACATAGTTCTGTCCAGTCTCGCTGCTTGCCCTCAGTGGCTACGGTAGAAATTTGACAACGCTGTGCCTCATGCTGGGTAAGCCTTGGCCCCAGGTGCCATGGAATGTAAACATATCCGCCCAGCTAGATTTCAAAGGCGAGCCGCACGTTAACCAGGAAAGTGAGGCAACCATAACTATGGTTTCTTTTTATTTAACCCTCGACTGGTAGCACCCCACTGTTGCTCTCTAGTTTTATTATAGAAACATAAATGCAGATTATTCACTGTCATTTTGGATAATCTCTAGCCTAGTCGAGAGGAAACCGTAGCCCAGAGCAGACATTGGTAACTTGAATAGTTTCGTGAAAATTGTTTGATTGGAGTGTAGTGTCACCCTGACGTACCGGTTACGTGCGTTTAACTTGTGATGGTATTCTCCGAATGGCGCGTTATCTGGCACAAACTAAGTTAGAACATTATACCAAACACTTAACTTAAGTGAAATAAGTAGTGACGATGAAGCCCCGAATCTAGGATTAAAGAACAAGAACACTAGACTATATTCAGCGCATCTTATATGAATTCTCAAATAAATTATGCTTGTTAGAATTTTTACTAAGTCGTGTTTTTCTGTTGTTACATAAACTCAAGGTAGATATCGCTGGATTTTGTCCTATATGGCAATTATGCTACAGTTACGTTAATTTATGTTGGTATCGTTATTCTTTAAATCCAAATTGGCACCTGAGCAGTAATCAGTGTCCTTCTTTTGAAATTAATGTGTGTTTTAGTAGTTGCTATTATATTTCTGAAGTTAGATGTATAATAAATAACTATCCAAAACATTTGGAATATATCTTTTCATGTCTGTATACACACATACCCAAGTACAAGGGACTAAATGACCACCATGTCCAAGCCCCTCAAGTAAAACAACAACTTTAATTTACAAATCAATAGAACGTTTGGTCTAGGCAGTTTTCCCATCTTCCCCTCCCGGTTCACCCCTAGGCAATTACTGCATGCTGCCTACTTGTGTTCGTCCTTCGCTCATACTTGTCAACACGCTGCAGTAAGATCGTTCTTTTGGGGGGAAGGAGTTGAAGTGTTGAGGTGGAAAGGTGCTTCTCGTAACACTCTCATTAAGTCAGTCTTAATTATGTTTGCTGCTTCTCATTAGAAGTGATTTAATATAAAGTGCGTGCCTGGCTGCGTGAGGATAGTCCTTCACGAAGCTGAGTCATCTTGTGACTTCATTACATGCTCGACACTTACATAGGGCTGTACACATCATTTGGATATTTGATTTATTAGAATACTTCGAATATTCGCCCGTTCGAAATACGAATAATTTAATCGAATGTTCGAATGTCGATTATAGAACAGTTCAAATATTTGAATTATTTATGTATTTATTGCCACAACATAATGTAAAACTAGATTCATATTTTAGGTACTAATACAATAGCAATGAAAGATGTAAGGTTGGCATGAATGATTAGTATTGGTTATTTTACTAATTAAGTGACGCCGAAAACTAAGTGTAATTTTCTTCTATAATTTAGCAAGGACATTCCAAAATCTAAATTATTGTCAGCTGTGAGCCTGTTGTGAGTACTGCTCGGGTCTAAGCTCTGTGAACTTGCGGGGTGAAGGGCAGAGGCAGGGAAGGAGCAGGCGAGAAGTGAGAAGCTTGTCAACAGCCCGCCGCTTTACCTGGTATTCCCGTCTATTCCAATACTGCTAAAATAGGATCTTTGCTCAAACCACTGGGGTGTTGCGAACGAGTGAGTGAGTCACCGACCTATGCATTTGGTTCTGTTACTACGCAAGGACCGGACTGGGAAACCGGCTCATCTATTATCATAAAAGTCAACGCTCCACATTCATGTCAGGTCCACGGAGGTTAGACCCGAGCAGTACAGTACATGAATTTTTTATGGAAATCATCGAAGGTGTTAAGTACTCGAAAATTACAGAAATTTGTGGAAATATATGTCCAGTCCAGCAGGAGCGAATTCAAGGGGTCGGATAGGAGTTAACCCCTTCCCCATTCAGCCTGATAGATCCTTAAAAATAAAAAATCATTCAAAACAAGCATCACGTGTTATCTCTTTTATTTATTTATTTATTTATTTATTTATGTATTTTTTCTTGTTTCGTTTCGGCCAACCAAGGACCACGTCATTTCAACTGTTTCTTTTTAGCTTTAAAATTATCCCAATAGGCCTATTCTTTCATTCGTAGACGGAGTTGTTCATTTCTCTCTATTATCCACGCCTTTCTAGTTTTCAGCGTCGGCTTAGGTTGGAAACTCTGATGTTCGAAGAGTTTTCGCTTAAGTGGGTCACGCTCATGGATATCTTCACATGAGATCCCAATCTCGTGCAGATCTTTAGTATCTTTTACTTTTGGAGAAAACTGAAAATACGATAGGTATTTCTAAATTTATTGTAATTATTCTAACATTTGAATGATTCGACTTGTTCGTCGAATCAATCGATTATTGACTGAATAGTTGTATTATTTCGAAATTTGAATAATTCGAATGTTCGAATAATATACGATTAATTCGAATGATCCAACTATTCGTACGATCGAATAAAATATTCGTATTCGAATTTATTCGAGCAATGTTCGAAAATGTGTTGCCCTATCTTAAACCTCCAACCCTCGTTCCCCCATTCGCTAGGACAACAGATTATCAACCTGGGTTCTACAATCTCTCCGCTCGACTTTGGAATGACCTGCCTCATGCTATAAAAGACCTTCCTGCACGACAATTTTGTCGCAAAGTGAAGGCTCTGTCTAAAGGGACTAAAACCCCATGCAATTTTAATGCATATATAATGTAAATTTGTGTGTGAGTGGGAGTGTGTGCGTGCGTGTATGTATGTATCTACGTGTGTGTGCATGCATGTGTGCGTGAGCGTGTATATGTGTATGTGCGTGCCTGCGTGTATCTACACTTTTATTTAAGAATTGTATGATATGGACCGTCATTACAGCAGATTATATGTTTATAGTAATGTAAAGTTGAAAATTGTATATATGTAATATATTAGATTTGTATAGATTTAATGAACGGAGATGGAGACACTGCTGTGTATGTGGGGCTTGCCCTTTCTCTATCTGCCGTCCATACATTGTAGGCACAATTTTTGGAAAATAAATAATAATAGACTAATAATAATAATAATAATAATGCCATCTTAAAGAGGTACAGAGAGACTTACAAGTAATCAGTATACAACATTTCGAGGACCGAACTGAGTGCCAGACGAAAATCGCGAATGTTAAGTTTAAACCAAGATCATTACGACAACCTGGGAAAGTGGACGGATGAGAGGAAGAGGGAGCATTCCGCGTGAATGAAGGGATACACCTCCAAATGATATCAAATTTAATCGCTCTCCTGTAGGGGGATTTTCGCTTAAATAAAATAATACCATCTAACAGAAATTGCTCTCCTCTGTACCGAACTATGATGTAAGGGTAGCAAGCTAGCTTCTCACCTAAGAGGCCCAGTTTCGATTCCTGGCTCCGCTAGAGATTACTTAATATCTGATATGAAAGCTGGAACGAGGATTAACCTCATAAGGGCAACTGAGTAGACTCTGCATATTAAGAAGTGAAAAACCCCATGGCCAGTAAAGCTAGACAGTGATGTGGCTTCGAGTATCGTCACCTTAGCTACGCGTGCCTATATTTCGCAGAGTCGGGAATCTAACCGGGATCTCAGGGGTGACAGCCAATAATGCTCGACACTGCCCCAAGAGGTGGTCCCTCGTCATACTTTGAAGTAAGAGTTGCACATAAGCAGTAGTAGGCTACTAACAGATTACAGCACAGAGGGTTCGCATCCAAAGAAAGCCAATCATTAACTCTCTGATGTATTCGATTTTTGCTGGGTAAGACATTACGAGCGCCATCAACCGAAGGCACGCCACTGTATTTAACTCGTTGTTTCATTATCAGTTTAGTTGTTATGGTGGACCTGTGAGGGGAAACGATACAAGGGTGATTATAACCCATTAAAATGTGCTGTGCTTCAAAACTCTTCCAGCTATTATATTTCTCCCTAGCAATTGTGGTGCAAGCGAAGCCTAGCCATGGTCATTTCACACCACAAAGATACGGGCGAAACTTTTGTCTGAATATGCTGGCGGGCAACACAACACTACAAAACAATATGCCGTAACTGCCCTTCTCAGCTTGGCTGTCCACACATAGAGTTGGAGCTTTAATTCTACTGGCAAAAGTTCCCTTCAGTAGCGTATGTTATAACAAAACTCCCAGAATTTTCATTAGTGAAGGGTTTTATTCCAGAGTAATGCTGCCAGTGTACTACTTTGTTAGGCATGTCTGTCACACTGCAAGAATAACGACAACAACAACAACAACAACAAGCTTTCCATGTATGGATGTCCAAAACCTGGGAAGGAGGGTTAATTTATTGATAGTTAACAATGTACAGTACATACATATGCTGGCCCCGTGGTGTTGGGGTAGCACGCCTGCCTCGCACCCGGAGGCCCCGGGTTCGATTCCCGGCTCCGTCAGGGATTTTAGAAACTGATGTGAGGGCTGGAACGGGGTGCACTCAGCCTCATTGGGACAATTGAGTAGCTGTCCTACAGTGAGGCAGTGCCTCGGTCACGGAGCGGAGGGGGTCCGACGCGCTATCCACGCGTCACACCATAATATGCCGGCCGAAAGACTGGGCAGCGGTCGCTTGGTAGGCCTAAACCCTTAAGCGTCACGGGTTTTTTAAAAGGGACGTAAAATCAATAACATTATTCTTCCGACCCCGACGGTATTAGGGTACCCGTGACCTAGGGTGTCTATCATTTTTCCGCCTTGTCTCAAAATATGCAGGCCAAAAGGCTGGGCAGCGGTCGCTTGGTAGGCCTAGGCCCTTAAGCGTCACGGGGTTTTTAAAAGGGACGTAAAATCAATAACATTATCTTCCGACCCCGACGGTATTAGGGTACCAGTGACCTAGGGTGTCTATCATTTTTCCGCCTTGTCTCATCTTTCCTCATTCTTAAAATCATTTTCTTTTATTTCCATGGTATCTCCTTCCTTCTGTCCAACGCCCTAACCGAGACAGGGTGTGTGTATTCCCACCACTTATAGTGCTACGCCCTCATGGGCCCACGGTTAGTGACTCTGAGGATTCCAGAGCTGGATCCGTTTTCCCCTTTTCCATTGGCTTTTGAGTGGAACCGCTCCTCTCTTCATCTTCCTCTCTGCCTTTCACGGCTCCATTTCCTTCCAGGTCCTTCAGTCATCACCCTCCGAGGGTTGAGGGCATTTCTTTTCCTTTCTTCTATCTCCCTTATTGCTGTGTTGCCCATGTTAGTTTTAGTTGGCTATTTTGTTTCTCTTCTTTTACTATCACCATATCATTAGGGGCCGATAATCTATTCTAGATGTTATGCCCCTTAAAACAACAATCAACATCATCAATCTTTGAAAATAACTGAGAAGATATGAACCAAAATTCTACGCTGCCATTCAAGACGCGTTTATCGATGGTTTAATCGTTCTTCCAGACTTCCGAAATTGTACCTTTCTGTAGATCACGTCTTCCCAATCCTTTTCTCAAAATACAATTGCACCATTACGATAGCGCAAGTTGCCACAAAGATTCCACACGCACCAAATATCGCGGCTTGATGACCATGGTGTCTGAAGCCCCGGGAATGAAATAACAATGACTATGGCGTATGGCTGTTGTGTAAGACTTTCAAGTGATACCACAGTCATGATTCGAACTTGGGGACTCCTATTGTCCGGGCAGGCGTGTTCAGCCACTAAATCCACCGCGGCCACGGTACGATTGGGACTTATTCCAAATCTTAAATTAAGGGATCTTCTGAATATCGTAGAGAAGATGACCGAGATCCCGTAGACGATACCAGTCATCTGTGTGTCATAGTAGGAAACACATTTAAGAATCCTTAAATGAAAGTTTCTTTTCTCAAATTCCATGGAATTTTCCGCTATTGACGGGTTTTAGAGTAGTTTATGACGAATGCGCGAAAAAGACTTTTTAAATGTCTGTGTGCTTTAACTCTAGAACGGCTTGGTGGATCAACGTAAAATTTGGTATGGATGCCCATCAGGAGCAAGACACCAATCATTTATATACCTTTTCACCGTATCTCCCAAAAAGGGGGACTATTGGGGTAACCCTAAAATGGGAAAATATCCTGGCGCAGTCAGCTGGCATTTGAGGGTGCGCAAATGCGAGGGAGCCGTGTCCGTAGATTTACTGACACGTTAAAGATCCCCTTAGGGGCAAAATTCCGGCACCCCGGCGTCTCTAAAAGCCAGTGTAGTTAAAAGGGACGTAAAACCAATAACATTATTATTATTATTAAAATGGGAAAAATATCAAAATTATCGATTTATCACTGAAAAATCAAAACAACTGCCTAAAATAAATCAGTGAATACATAAATGAAATTGGCTGTCATGAAGAGACCATTCAAGACAGAACAAATTCAGAACTTTAATTCACAAACACAAATTTTCTGAAAATCTCACCCGACAAATACAGTACAGGATGGACAGAACAGCGTAAAAGGGAATACAGTAAATGGATGAAGAGAAGTGCTAATAAGTTTAAACGCACTCCTTAGTTTTGCACAACGATTAAAAAAATCATATCGTAGAAAGACAACACAAAGCTCATTTTGAACCGCTCAATGAGCGAAACAAAACTCGGATGGTCCCTGGAAACCACATTTTAAGGCCCTAAAACGAACAGTTTCTGAGATATTCCCATAAAACCATTTTCGCTCTGATAAAATGATGAAGGAATTTCAAGCCCGTAACCATGGCAACAGTAGCTTTAGAGGTGACATCCAACTTCCCATCTATCTCTGTATGAAGCAATGACAATCCATTTATTATGTAAAACACGATAAGAATTAATAACCAAATAATAATTCATCACTCAGAGTGGATCTTTAGTCAATAGCTCCCCTTGAACCTGTTATAACGACCAGGAAATGAGTCTTGGTTGTGGCTAAAAACGCCTGTCCACACAACATAAGGAGGGGCAGCTGGCCTCGCCTTCCGCCTCTCATAACAACAATAACTAACACACAACATAAGATACGGGTTTGAATGCCGACTCTGGTCTGATGTTCAAGTGTTACTCAAACTTTATGGTCAATCCACGAGAAGCTGTTTCTGAAAGTCATTTCTATGTTTCTAACAAGCACCACCTTCTGCCGCTGTCTCTGTTGGAGTTAAAGAGGCTCTCATTAAGGTAACGTCTCGTTATTCTTTGAGTACATGCCATTACTTTGTAATTTCTCGCCCTTTAAGATGCAAAGTAGGTTCTTCTTAGAAGTCGTATTGTATATACTGTAAGAGGTTTTAAAATTGAAACTTACTTCATTTCTAGTGTTTGATCTTTAACGATAAAATGTAGAGTGTTTTGCTTGTATCGTGGCAATTTTATTGTGGCCATAAAATCATGTTCATTTCCTGAAGCCTGTTAAAGCTGTGTCGAGCTGTGGGAGAACGAGTGAGAGTGAGAGTCTGGTCTGGTCCAGTCCAGTCCAATGGCGCCCTCATTGCCCTCATTAACTAAAGGGCCGCAGTAATTGCAAGTAATTGTGACTCCACTGCTCCCTGCCGCGTGGCCGTGTCTTCTTGCTACAAGCCACACAGGAAGGAGATCTTGTACGAGGGCGGGTCGAAAAGTCCTTGCCCCTATATTTGTAGTAAAGAAATTACATAAAGGTAATTAATTACAAATACACGTACTGTTCTACGCACCTTACACTATTTCTCCACATAGTCTCCACATTTGTTCAGACATTTGTCCCTTTGCAGCATTTGATATGCCCCAGCCGGCTGACAGTGGAACCACAGTCGGACCGCTGTCTTGACGTCATCGTTGCACGTGAATCGCTGTCCTGCCAGAAACTTCTTCAGTGGATCATGACAATGCGAAACCACATGTGGCAACCAGAACCGCCAACAAGCTCCGGTAATTTCACTGAGAGAGTCTTGACCACCCACCAGACAGTCCGGACCTCGCCTCTAGTGATTTACACGTTTTTGGTCTACTGAAGAAGTCCCTCGCAGGACAGCGATTCGCGTGCAACGATGACGCCAAGACAGCGGTACGACGATGGTTCCACAGTCAGCCGGCTGATTTGTACCACATGGGCATCTCAAATTTAGTGCTGTGATGGGTCAAATGTCTGAAAAAATGTGGAGACTACGTGGAAGGTACGTAGACAGTACGTATATTTGTAATTAACTGTATGGTTTATTTTTTGCATAAAAAAGAAGAAAGGGGCAAAGACTTTTCGATCCGCCCTGGTACTTTCCCTTCAGATGTACTGTTAAGTTATTATTTATTTTAAAACGCACAATGTACAAGATTATTTCATAACCATTCTGTGCAGAACCTAGTTAAAGGAATTGTCCTTCCTGAACAACTCAGTACGTGATGACAATCACATTGCTTCACACACAAGACACAGCAGCATCCCTCATTTGGCGAGTGGTACGTCTTCGTGGGGCATAGCTTGGTTTTTTTTTTCGTGTGGTCTCCTCAGAGACCTAGTGCAGGTCTTTCTATTCGACGCCCGTGGGTGACCTGCGGGTCGGGATGAGAGATGGAATTGATTAAGGTGAATGAAATTGGAGAAGGATGTGGAAGGAAGCGGCTGTGGCCTCTCAGAAGGTACCGTCCCAGCATTTGCCTGGTGTTGAAAATGGGAAACCACGGAAAACCATTTCAAGGACGGCCGACGGTGGGGCTCGAACCCACGCGTCTACCGAGTCAGCAGAGAGCTTGGCCCCATGACCTAACACTGCGCTTTAGCCAGCGTAGCCACTACTGTCGGTATAGCTTGAAATGAAATCCCTACGAGCTAGTTTGGTTGTTATGTGCCTTAATTCATAGGCTAGTTGGCTTCTTTCCGCTTGTTGGTTGTCATCGCATCTGTAATGTAAATGTTCAGACAAATCTCTGTTGTATTTCTATAATATTCCAGAAAAAAACTATGGTATGCTGTAGTTGATGAAAGAGAGAATTTTTCCCGTATTTTCTCTAACAAGATATTTTCCTAGTTAGTTTGTATACCAGCCTCGAAGAGGTAAATTTTGACAAACATACTGTAGAGCTTGAGCCTCCGTGGCTTAGGCGGCAGCACGCCGGCCTCTCACCGCTGAGTCCGTGGTTCAAATCCCGGTCACTCCATGTGAGATCTGTGCTGGACAGAACGGAGGCAGACAGGTTTTTCTCCGGGTACTCCGGTTTTCCCTGTCAACATTTCATTCCAGCAACACTCTCCACTATCATTTCATTTCATCTGTCATTCATTAAATCATTGCCCCAGAGGAGTGCGTCAGGCCTCGGCAGCCGGCACAGTTCATATCCTCGCCGCTAGATAGGGGCTTCATTCATTCCATTCCTGACCCGGTCGGAGACTGGAAGCAGGCTGTGGATTTTTTATACTGTAGAGCTTACTGACGGGTGCTGCCAGATACTGGAATTGCCGTAGGTTATGATGGGGGATATTTTGACTTTGAATAGCTTATCCTTCGCGAAACAAAAGTTTGGTGCTTTTCAGTCGCTCAACATGATTGTACCCAAATGAGATGGGTTATTCCCTAATCCTGAAAAAAGAATACATGAGATTAATAAATACACTTGGATGGCCAGTTTCGATCGTCAAGCGATCATCATCAGATCCATTTCATAACCCATCTCATTTGGGTTCAATCGTGTTGACCGACTGAAAAGCACCAAACTTTTGTTTACTAAGGCAACACTGAAAACATCGGGGCTACATGATCGCGTTGTCGCAGCCCCTAAACTGAGGAACCAACCAACACTGAAAAATGGCCTCAAACGACATAATTTTCCTTCGTCGTTAAATCGCACAACATGACTGCGATGGGGAGTTGCAATTCCGGTGATTAGAGGTTCGAACACCCACGCACGAAAGGAAAAATACACAGATGTGAACAGAAAGCAAGCAAGACACCGTTTCCAACCGGCAGAACAGGTTCACGGTTGGTTGCCACGGTAATGAGCACGGCGGAGATTTTGGATGACATTTCATCTTTTAATTGGTTATGAAATTACTGGTGACACCTGTTAATACTACTTTGTTATTTAATGAAACATGTTTTAGAGCCACAGTTGGGTCATCATCTGCATACGTTGTTTCCTCTAAAAATCAGAATATGCTGAAGAAGCTCTACTTTCTTTCTCAAGGACCAAATAAAGGTGAGGCAGTAATATGTTGAACCGGGTTGAACTGGTCCACCTGGAGGTCTTTGAACAGGCTAGTAAATCCAGGGGACAGCGCAGTAAAATACAGATATTCCACAGAACCAATCGACGTAATTGTGGGACCAGGTAATGTAACCCGGTATGTGTAATATGTATGAGATACGAGTGTCACTGATCTTGACAGCGTTAGTTATTGTTCTTGTAAGGGGCGGAACAGTGAGGTCATCTGCCCCGATGTTGACAGCGCTAGCGTTTGTTGATCGTAGCTCTTGTTGCCTAGTGGGATAAAGGGGAAATCACGGCCCCAATATAACCTCAGATTGGCTGTGGATAATGCTGGGTTCCTAACATGGCCGTCGGTAATCCGGACTCAAACGGGCAATATGTATGTATTGTATGTATGTATGTATGTATGTATGTATGTATGTATGTATGTATGTTTTAATGCCTGGAGAAATCATGCTTCCTCGAACTACCTAACTTCCATTATATTGAGGTTCATCTTTTATCATCTCTTAATGGATGCAATATTTTCTCAGTTGTATGTAGGCAGAGGCTAGAGTAAAATGTGGCTTTCCACCAATGTCTCAGTCTCATTCATGGCTGTGATTAGGCTATATGGAAGCTGAGGTATGAGTGGTGCTATTATAAGTAATGGCATTCGGGGCACAACTACTGTCGACCGAAGTATTATGTGCACTCGAGTTTGAAGGTTGTTTGTTAAGTAACCAATAGACCTACATAAAATCCAATACCATCATCATTTTCATCGTTCTATTTTAAGTTAGTTCATGTTGGTTTGGACTTTTTAATTTATATTTTTATATTTTTTATCGCAGTTGGAACACAAAAAGTGCACGTTCTTAAGTGTGTTTCAACCCTGCGTCACATTTAAGAATTATTATCTCAAAAACCCGCCATCAGATCGAATCCAAATTTTAACATAAAATACAATGGAATGTTGTATAACTGGTTTATTAATTTCAAAATTGTGTGTGTCCAAGAAACAAAGTTGTTATCATTTTTGTAAGGTAACTTTTTCTCGGCTCGGGGTGGTTGGAAAATGTAGTTCTTGGTTGCGTTGTGATCGTTATACATCAAAAAGTTATGCTGTATGACTGTGAAATACGTAAATTAATTCACTTATTTTTTATCGGTTTGTATTTGTACGAGGAAATAACACATGGTTCACCAGCTAGCCGCTCCGAGAACAGTTGTACAGCGTTGCCGAAATGGTGCCCACACGCATCATGGCGCGTCTCGCTCGGAGGTGATGGACTCCATCTCAGCAACGCTGTACAGCTTTTGCTGGAGCGGCTAGCTGTTGAACCATGTGTTATTTCCTCGTACAAATACAAACCGATATAAAATAAGTGAATTAATTTACGTATTTCACAGTCATACAGCATAAATTTTTGATGTATAACGATTACAACGCAACCAAGAACTACATTTTCCAACCACCCCGAGCCGAGAAAAAGTTACCTTACAACAATGATAACAGCTTTGTTTCTTGGACACACAAAATTGTGAAATTAATAAACCAGTCATACAACATTCCAATGTATATTGTGCTAAAATTTGGATTCGATCTGATGACGGGCTTTTGAGATAATAATTCTTAAATGTGACGCATGGTTGAAACACGCTTAAAAACGTGCACTTTTGTGTTCCAACTGCGATAAAAATATAAAAGTATAAATTAAAAAGTCCAAACCAACATGAACTGACGTAAAATAGAACGACGAAAATGATGATGGTATTGGATTTTATGTAGGTCTATTGGTTATTTAACAAACAACCTTCAAACTCGAGTACACATAATACTTTGGTCGACAGTAGGCTAGTGTCTGTGGATGATATGAAAGTTTCTATTCTTAGGGTTGGTCCAGCTGTACCGACTCAGTGAGGAAATCAATGACAAACTCTGTCACTCCTGATCTTGAACAAAAGTTTGGTGCTTTTCAATCGGTCAACACGAATGTACCCAAAAAGAGCTGAGTTATGCCCTAATCCTGAAATAAATTACATGAGATTAACAAATACACTAGGATGACCAGTTTCGATCGTCAAGCGATCATCATCAGATCCATTACACTTAGGCTATAACATCTAAGTTTGAGAATACAGGTGAAAAATATTTAAAATATGTACAATTATTTAGTTGCAGTATTGGTAATGCAACTGTCGGTGTATGCTAAATGTATGCTGATGTTAGGTGAAATGCTAAAATTGTGAGAGAAATCCGGAGTTTGTCTGTTTGGGGTGACTACATGGTTGTAAAAAGTCAACTATGTTTATACTGTAATTTACAGGCTACTACTTATCTAGTTGTCTTCCTGGCTGGAGCTTCGAGCAGTTTCGTGTTCACTATTCGTGTTGACCGACAGAAAAGCACCAAACTTTTGTTTACTTAGGCAACACTGAAAAATGGCTTCAAAACCCACAATTTCCTCATCTTGCCTAGTACGCCTCATTATAGTGCTACCTTTGGTTATTGTGGTCTTCAGCCCACGTAACCAATGGTAGCAATTTTTGAGGATCCAACCAGCCTCCGGGCTGACAATAACGTTTAATAAGCTATTGTATTATGTAAAAGATATCTCCATTGGTGGCGAGTGGAGTTGTTCCACTGCCCAAGATAGCCATTAAAACTCCATTGTTGCCTGCAGAAAGTCCAGAGACAATGAACTCTCTCATTACATTAGGAATTTTAAGTGCTGTCTGTTGTTTGCCTTAACGCACAATATAACATTCCACATGTGGGTGTCATTTCCGCAGGGTACCTACTGTGCACATCGGAGACGTCCCGTTCAGCTAATGTTTCCGTTGGCGCTCGTCTCGGTCTGCAATAAGGAGGTTTATTACACGCTGCGGCCCGCTCCTTGGGATCCTTTCTCAACGGGGTATGTAAATTAAGAGGCCTCGTTGTGAAGTGGCTGGCATTCTTGGCTTTCGCCGTAGAGGTCCTGGTTCGATTCCCGGATCAGCCAAGAAATTTAATTAAGATCTGAGGGCTGGAGCGGGGTACACTCAGCTTCGTGAGGCAAAACTGAAAAGAGTTGGGTTCGATTCCCGCCTTTGCCTTCCTGGAAGTGGTTTTCCGTGGTTTCCCACTTCTACTTCAGGCAAGAGACCGGATGGTTTCTAATAAAAGACCACGGCCGCCTCCTTCCCAATCCTAACCTGAATTACAAATATACACAAATAACTACAGACCCCACAATAACACAGGGTATCAGATACATTCCGTATATACACAAATCAAAGTACACGGGGTTACATTACCACGACGTTTTAAGTCCCTCAAACGAAAACAACAACAGCATGTAAATTAACAGTCCATGAAGGTGCTGCCCTTTCGTGCACAACTTGCTGAACCACATATTTGCATGTTCCAAGGTAATATATTAGTCCATCTTCTGGTGTAGCGGTTAGCATACTTGGCTGTCGCCCCGGATGTTTGGGTTCGATCCCCGGCTCTGTCAACAAGTTTAATTCTGGTCTGAGGGCTGGAACGGGGTTCACTCAGCCTCGTGAAGATAAACTGAGAAGATGTGGTTCCCACCTCAGCTATCCTGGAAATGGTTTTCCGTAGTCTCCCCACTTCTTCTCCAGGAGAATACCGGGATGGTTTCTAACTTAAGGGTACAGCCGCTTCCTTCCTAATCCTCACCTTAATTACAAATACACACACTAATACAGCCATCACAGTAACACAGGTCATCAGACAAAATACCGCACCCACTTAAGTACACGATGACCACAATGTCCAAGCCCCTGAAATAAAACAAAATCAAGGTATTAATAATTAGTGCTTGCCTATTGTTGAGCCGTGCGCTTTAGATCATTCACCACGACCATGACGGCGAGCTGCAGCAATTCTCGAGATTGTAAGTTCGAATCCCTGCGCTGACAGCGGCGATCCTGAGTGCGGCTTTTCCCCACGTTTTATAACATTCCATCCAGACCTTTTATTTCAAGTCCCGGGGCACCTCCCCCATTCCTGGCCTTAATAATTACAGCTACACACACAACTACAGTCACCATAGGAACGCAGGTTATCAGACAAATTCAACACACACCAAAGTACACAGAAATGGTGACCAATGATGCCCCATGCCCCTAATTCAAATTAATAACAACATGTGTATTGATGTTGTTAATTTCAGTTTAAGGAGCTAATGACACCGTGGACATCAACTCTGTATACTTCGGTATATGTGTGTAATCCGTCTGATAATCTGCATCACAGTGGTGTCTGCAGCAGCACGTGTACTTTTGTTTCAGGCTAGGCTTTAGATTAGAAACCATCCAGATTCCAGACATTTGCTTGGAGTACAGGTGGGGAACCACGGGGAGTGAAGCCATCACGTACTGTATAACTTCTAAGATATCCAACATAGAGCTCAAATTGCAATTGCGATTTTTCAGCAGTAGGTAGCACTGACGTCAATTTCAAATATGGTCGTGAGAGAGAGGGAGAGAGAGAGAGAGAGAGAGAGAGTGTGTGTGTGTGTGTGTGTGTGTGTGTGTGTGTGTGTGTCTCTCTATCTCTCTCTCTCACGACCATATTTGAAATTGACGTCAGTGCTACCTACTGCTGAAAAATCGCAATTGCAATTTGAGCTCTATGTTGGATATCTTAGAAGTTATGCATGTGAACTATTCCAAAATTATCACAATATAGATAAATAACATTCCAGTTTAATTTTCAGGAAGCCATACATGCCAATGTTGCCAACATGATTCTAAGCCTGCCGATAGGTCCAATTTTTAAATGCATGTAACCTCTATAGCCTAATATTGATTCGATTTATCCAAATTTCTTATGTACTATGTGTACTATAACATATATGACCGTGCGTATTCTAAGGAGCCACCAGGGTTGCCAACTGTTAATAAATGGTCTCTCTATGCTTCAACCCTAATATCAATATATCAGATAGTATGCAAGCCAACAGCTCTAAACTTTGAACACGTATATTACCTGACATTCTACATTAGCTTGTTGTAACTAATATACAACAGTGCTGCCAACACGATTCTAAGCCTGCTGGTAAGTTCAGTTTTTAAATCATATAACTTCTGTACTAACAAATGAATTTCAACCAAATTTCGTATGGGCTTTTTGTGCCATAACAGTTATGGCTATGCGTATTCGTAAGAACCAGCAGCGCTGCCAACTGTTAATAAATGCTCGATCCTAATATCAATATATATCAATATATCAGAGAGTATGCAAGCCATTCAGCTCTAAACTATGCACACGTGTGTGTGTGTGTGTGTGTGTGTGTATTTGTAGTAACTAATATACCTCAGTGCTGCCAACATGATTTTAACCTTTCTGATAGTTTCAATTTTTAATTACATGTAACTTCTGTACTAACAAATGGAAATATCCAAAATTGGCACTATAATAGATCGTAATATTTCTGGTTAATTCTGAGCATCACATACATGACATAGTTCCAAGCATGATTTTACGCGCACTGATAGATCCCATATATAACAGCATGTAATGTCCATACTGTGCCCTTCCAGCAAGAAATATGCAAATCACAGTATGCCAGCAATGCTCAAATCGGGATTTTCGGGGTTTTGGTACGTTCTCCCACTCTGTGACTTACACATTTTGGATTAAATAGAGGATACACTTCCAAAAATAACAACAAATCAACTCCTATTTTAAAACATTTAATTAACCAAAATTATGGCGCTACAAACAAATAAAACAAACTATTGACCAAATCCTTTTAAACTTGTTCAAAGTGAACAATAAAAATTACACAAACATTATATTAAAATAAATGGTTTCTTTCAAACCAACAACTCATAATTATTTTCACTTCCATAAAGTATCTATCTTAAAGTCCAATGTAATCACGAGCTCTAATGGCTCGATACCTTCCAATAATAATGGTGTCCTTCTTTCACACCCCTCAATAACTATTTTATGAGTTTTCCTTCTTTCACACCCCTCAATAACTATTTTATGAGTTTTCTTCTCATCAAACAAACATATAATCATATTTAAAGTACATATTACTACTCTACTTAAATGTTTGGGCATTCCACAATGTCCTCAACATTACCATCTCTCTCTAGTTTCACAAATCCACTACAGTGATCGGGAAACTACTTGTGTACTCCAGAGTTACAAAAGATTACTTGACAAAGTCAAAAACTATGATTACTCCCGGAATCTAGTTATCTTCATTAAACTCATGGCATCCTACATTCATACAACATTACATTAGGGATTTTATTTTATTTATTTGTCTTATAAGACCATTATCACATAAGAAAGCTACGATCTGAACTGGCAAGCGGTACTTTCATCTACATGGACCTCGGTTCAAACCCCGAGTCTTTAACAACTTTTAAACACTCACGGTGTGTTACTACTTCTCTCAGACGGTCCCTTTCCGACCTAACACAACTTACAATAACAAGGGGGGACCGTAATCACTTGGGCGAGATTTATGGCTGAGAGGGGAACCTCTTGCCTAGCCCGCGCGTGGCAGCTATACTCAATGCTTTTAAAACAGATCTTTCTTTCTTAAGTTCTCTGGGGAGACTTGGCGTTTTTACTTCTCTCATTCACTTTCAACAAACATTATTAGGTTCATAAACCACTTTCGTAACCTTGGTATTGATTAATTATGAAGGGTCATCATTGATTGGTAAGAGTAATTCACATACAACGACGAATACTTAGGGGCTTCAACAACTAGACGAGTCAGGGTTCGACTCTCTGAACATGCCTCGGGAACCATTCCCATACTAGAGGACTTATATAAATGCGACTTAGGGTCGGCCGTGGCCTATATTACCTGCGCTCATAATACCATACATTTGCTCCCTATTACAATACAACATAACACACATAGCCTCGTGATCTACGTCACTATTGGAGGACTTTATAATGGCTCAATTACCGCAATCAACTACCCCTCATAAGTAATTTACCAAGTACATTTAGATTCTACGCATTCCTAGCGTGACAATTTACTTTAATGCGCTACATTGCGCTATACATTATTTTAAGGCCTAGCGTCTTCCAAAGAACTGATAAATTCCACATTAACAATTGATCCATATCTCAATTTTTATATTAATCCTTTCCCTTGACAATAATCGCTATATTTTAAGAACATGCATTAACACCATGTCTTTTACTTTTATTACGGCTCAAACGTTCTTACTTTCATATCCTTCAATTTAATCTTTATTTATCTTTCTTTTCATTATTATTATTATTATTATTATTATTATTTATATATTCATATCATGTCTTCATTCCTTACAAAAGCTCAAAAGCTATTTCTTTCATATAATTCAAATTTATCTTTATTTATATACCTTTCATTATGATTATTATTATTACGCTTGCTTTTACAATATTTGTCAAATACACTAACATTTTATTTCATACATTTCCTCTACAGGATTTCACATAATTATTTAATTTCTCAAATTTTATTCGTTCAGACCGCGCTCTTATTCTGTTATTTGTTATTTAGAAACATCCCTCTATCTCAAACTCCGGTGGATTGTACACAAACACTTTCCCCACACAAAACATAATGAAAATCTTTACTCACATGTTATAGGTCGGTCCCTGACCTTCCTTTTTCTTGCGATGTTTCATTTTTGCCCACTATTTTGAAATTACACCATCTTGTACAAATTCATTTCATGTACAGACATATCTTGACACACATTTAACTTGTATACATTTAACACTGATAACATTTTAAAATACACTGGTGTATTCGTTTAGAATACACGATAAAACACTGAAAATATTACTTTTTAACACAAATCTTTATATATTTACACTTCACAGATTCTAATCACTGAGGCTGCTATGAAGCCTTTCACACGTGATTTCTTGACCTCCCGTCTCCAAGGGTGAAATTTAGTAAATGTCGGCTTCCTATCCTGTCAGAATGTGAAAGTCTCGAACCATCTACTTCCTCCCTGGAATAGTTCTCCTTCAACTCCCGTTTCCTGACGATCTGCTATTATCTCTGACTCGAGCGGCTCCCTTTTAGACCCTATTGGTTGGTCTAGCGAAAGTCTATTCTGTCCACGGTCCCCCAGATAATCTATCGGTGACCTATTGATTTCTAGCAACTAATACTCCTCGTAACTTAGTGCTTTTTAATAGTTCGTCTGCTTTCTTGAAGCAATGTCTATAATTTCCTTTTCCTTTCCGCTTATTCGGTTCTCGAATTCCTATCTTTCAGGAATACCTTGCGAACCTTGTTCTGTCCGTCCCTACACGGGTTCTTTAAAGTTGATAGAATGTTTATCTCGATGTTACGTTACTTCAATACGTTATGATACTTTTGGTCGTCTAATTTAAGACCTATCGTCCTGAGCTCTAAGTTTGCAGCCTGCTTTGACTGTAATTTCTGAACTTTTCACTGTAAACTTTATACTGTCGGAACTAAATCCTGTAACTAGGATTTTCCTAATTCTCCACACGGCGATACTGTAATAATACTTCTTGGCTACTCCTTACAGATGCTCGTTGGTTCTCGATACCACGACACTCTTGGCTGTCGGATACTGTCTATATGATGAGATACAGCGTTTCCCCTCAAGGAATACTTGTATAGTCTTCGGCGTGATGTAGCACTATGACGCCCCCTGGGCTATCGGAAACTGCACGATGTGATGTAGCATCTCCCCTCAAGGAGTATGTCGTAAACTGCCTGACTAGCTTGGTGCGGCCAGGAGTTTTATACTCTTTAGTCAAAAAAAGATAAAATCCTAGTCCTTTTCGTGACCAACTTTTGAAATAATTGTCGCACAATTATAAAAATTATATCTCCAGAAAGCTCGTTTTCTAAACGTAAAATGATCTCACTGCGCATGAAAATCGATCGTGCATTTCTGAGATATTAAATAATTTTAAGTCTTCAGCTGTGTGGGTGTTGCTGTCGATTTTTAATTCCCCACTCCTCGGGCTTCGGTAATTCCCCTATGACGTATGGCTACGTTTGCACTTCTTTCCTGGACAGTTATTAAAAGCTTTTTCTCCACACAAAAATCTCTCTTCTAAAATCATTCACAATGCTGTATTTATTTACCTACTTTTATTCTTCCAAATGGGTTAAATCTAATTGTTCTTCTTCTGGCACAGTTGCGCTGTTGCCGTTTTAATGCAAGGTAAGGTCGATTTCCGAGACGTGCTTCTCTCTCATACAGCCGAAACTTTCCACTCAGTCTATTTATACTCGTGACTGGCTCGTTATCAATGAGTCAGGCATGATCTCATTTCCTGGCCACCTGGGTCTAACTTCTTGCACAACGTTAGGCTAGCATCCTCGCTTGAAATCTTTCATATGTTCCATTGGACTGTATATTTCTTTCCTTCCTTTTTACAAATATACATGGATTCGACCCCTTTTGAGCCAATGGTACATGGGTTCAATACTATCCATTAGACTGAAATCATTTTTTTTTTTGGATGGAATTAAGAATATACTCAAGAGTCACCAGGCCTACCAATGGTAGTACGTTACTCTATTAGGCTACACTATTTCAGGTGTATTTCAAACTGCAGTACTTCGAAATAATACTATTACCAACATTGATTTCGTCATTATTCTAGATAGGTCTATATAGATTAATCATTGGCATGAATCTTAAATTTTAAGAAAATTAAGCTCTTTATTTCATCACGGAACTACTTGTTATTATTATTATTATTATTATTATTATTATTATTATTATTATGTCGGCCTGAGGAAGGGTCTATGTGTTGATAATTTTGGGTGGGGTTGGGCAAACACGTGTGGACCATGTGTATGTGTGTGTATGCTCCAGCCTCACTGCGGATGATCCATATTTCAGTAGAACAGTAGCCCCAGTATCTCTGTTTTGCTCTCGCCATGCGGCCAGGACCACGTGTGGTTGACTTGCAGTGTTTCCAAAAGGTGTGTAATTTCACGAAATAAGCTTCATTTGGCACATTTGCGTGCATTTTCCAGGATTGGGTATTTTAATTCATGACTAGTTGAAACCCGTCAAAACATGACGGCCAATGGGAAAATATTTACTGCGGAATGTTCTTATATATATTCTTTGTACGATTACTTTTAGGCACTGTTGAAACTTTAAGGGCGTCAAAAGATTCCACTCTCGACGTAGCAACATACTGCTGGCCATGACTGAAAACGTGATGAGGTAAATATTGGGACCTATACGTTCCAGAGTTTCCCCTTGAGTATTGATTATGATAAAGTATGCCAAGCGAATTGGAAAATGTTGCCTCTTAAAAGAAAATGGTAGTGTTTTTTCGGATGGTGTTAAATCAAGTCGAAGGATTAGGCCTATCTGCCTAATTTTAACTGCACTTATTATTTCCAAATCCAAGCAATATGGTTGCATTTAGGAGCCATTGGGAAACGTTCAGATTTCTTAAGGAGCATAACTAGGAGTCAAGCGTTTGGACTATGTGGAGGCATATACTGTAATGTAATTCCAAGAAATTCAAGAACTATACAGGAAACTGAAATAAACGTATAGGTCTCAATTTTCCTCATCAAGTTTTCAGTCATGGCCAGCAGTATGTTGCAATGTCGACACTGCAATCTTTCATCTTCAGTATTTAATATGTTAAGGCTCGTGTATTTTTTGAACTAAGTTACTGGATAGAAGGCCAATGTCTTGTAAGTTGATTTCATTACATTGTTCATTTTTTGGTGTAAGAATCCCTCAGTATGCCTTCCTTCGGAGGGGAAGTAAATCCGGCGGTCCTATGCCTTAGATTTATGACATGAAAAAGAAACTACAGTACATTTGTGTGAAGCCAAAATTTGTAGGTTAGATTATTTGATAACGCTATATTAGTTCCAAAGTTCATCACCAGGTGCTGGCTGCGATGGCATCTAGTAGCCAAGTCCGCAGCTAGGTGTCGTGGACGATAGTATTTGGTAGCAAAAGTAGGAACTACTGTACTTGAAAATTAGATCGTCTTCAGTCCTTACCAGAATCACAGATAACACACACTAATACAGCCATCACATTATTAACACCGGTTATCAGACAGATTCTACGCATACACCCAAAGTACACGGGGCTACATGACCGCATTTTCGCAGCCCCTAAACTAAGAAACCAACCATTCGTGTAAGAATGCGAACTTTCGAGAAATTTATTAAATCCTTCGCAGAAGTAAATATTTCAGGCACGGTATCCTCATGCGTTGCAAGTTTGGCTGGTAATTCAGTAACACTTGATTATCATCATCATCCATAGAGGAGTAGTCGCCGTTAACGTGCAGCATAAAAGCATAAAATTCCATTTCACCTGGTTTCAATCACGTGTTTTATGTAAGTGGCGTATTTTGCAGAATGGCCAGAGAGAAGAGTATTTAATATAATTGTGAATAACTGTTTGGCGAGAAGCATGCGACAGACGTGAAGTCTCCATGAAGAATAACTTTCCCACAAAAAGGAATAATGGTCGTTACGTATCTCTTAGAAGTAGATTCACACACATGAATGAATGAATGAATGAATGAATGTTTGCAGTTGGGGCTCCTCCCAAACTATGAGCCGAGCTCATCGAATATCGTCAGCTGGATTTTGAATGTTAAATGTAGGGGTTTTGCAAGAAATCACTTGATTTGCAGATCTGACTCGATTAGCTTCTGGAAAATCTAATATATACAACTGGTCGCAAGATCCGTCGCTTTTAATTTTGGAATATAACGAAGAAATGCGATGATGTGCAAATCCATACATTTTAAAACAATATGGACCGTATGCATGTGGCACAGTAACATTGGTACCAGTACCAAATGAAACGAAGTTCATGGCATTATTGTACTGCCGATTATTATCTCTGAAATTCCTTGTGATATCATCTCCAGTGAAAAATTGTTGCGACCTCTCGAATATTTTATATTTAGTCAGATCAATTTTACCATTACAACAGCAAAGGTCAAAGTAACCAAGCGTAGATTTCTCGCAAGAGAAATACAGTGCAGAACAATGTTTACATTTGTTCGTTAAGGACCCTACACTGTATAACATATACTCTGGAATTGCTTCTGAAATGGCATATTTATATTGGATTTTAAAAGTAGCTTCGTATTTTCCTCCGATTTCCCATTTTATTGCGGCTAATGTTCTTTTTCGTCAAATGGGTTTATTTACAGTAGCATTTCTCCCCAAATTAACGTCATATTCAATAACACTATAGTGGCCTGCATCAACGCAGCCGCCAAATATTAAATGGCAAAAAATACTTCCATTGAAAAAATCCACAGCATGGTTAGATTCATTGTTATGTACTCTAAACAGATAATCAATAAAAATTAATATTCACTGATGCAATGAAATTCAGAGACGTTCATTCTCAAGTTGGTTGCTGATGAGAATGCGATGAGACTGACCGCCAAAAATAAAATCCTTATAATTATTCCTGCCTGCAACAATTTTTGCAATTTGCTTGCAAAGGCAGCTCAGGATGAAGTTCTGCGTTTTGAAATAAACAGCACGAAACTGCTCTAAATAAGCAATTTCCATCACCTGTTGTAGGTACAATCCTTTGCATTTCCATGACAGTAAATTATGTGGGGGAGCATAGAATAACTTCGCCAACTACTGAAATGAGCATAGACTCACTTCGCCAGCCACCGTAATGGAGGGAGTTTTAGAATTATATGTTCAGTGCATGTCAAAAATCAAATTAACACAGGGAAGCCCACTCTAAAGACTACATACTGAGCTATCACCCCGGATTACGGGTTCAATCCCTGATCTGCCAAGAAATTTAATTCTGGTCTGAGGGCTGGAACGGGGCGCACTCTTGTGGCAAAATTAAGAATAGCAATGTTCGATTCCCATCTCAGTAATCTTGGATGTGGTTTTCCGTGGTTTCCCATTTCCACTCCAGGCAAATACCGGGATAGTTCCTAACTTAAAGTCTCGGTCGTCAACTCCCCATTCCCCACCTTAATTACAAATGCACACATCAATATAGCCATCACAATAACACAAGTTATCAGAGAACATTTTACACACACACACACACCAAAGTAGACGGAGCTGAGTAACCACGATGTCCGAGTCCATCAAATGAATTATGTTCGCCAATTCTCTCATGGCGGAAGCGATTGCGGCCATTTTAATTTAACAATTTAAAAGTATATGGCAACGTAAATCGTGGGGAATTCCTTACTTAACGGGAATAATAAAAGTAAAATATGTTTAGGTCGCCTCCGTAGCATAGCGATCAGCATTGTTAGCTGCCGCCCGGAGGTCCTGGGTTCGATTCCCGGCTCTGCCACGAAATTTGAAAAGTGGTATGAGGACTGGAACGGGGTCTACTCAGCCTCGGGTGTTCCAAATGAGTAGAGGGGGTTCGATTCCCACCTCAGCCATCCTCGAAGTGGTTTTCCGTGGTTTCCCACTTCGTCTTCAGGCAAATGCCGGGATGGTACCTTCTTCAAGGCCACAGCCGCCTCCTTCCCTCTTCCTTGCCTATCCATCCTGACCATCCATTACCTTCCCTCATGAGGCCCCTGTTCGCTTTGCAGGTGAGGCCGCCTGGGCGAGGTGCCAGTCACACCTCACCAGTTGTATCCACTCCGATTAGATGTTCCCAGCTCTAGGACACTGCCCGTAGAGGCGGTAGTGGAGAGTTCCCTCGCTGAGTCCGTGGGTTCCACCAACCTGGAGGGTAAACGACTAGGAAGAAGAAGAAGAAGAAGAGAAGAAAATATGTTTAGACACCAAAAGCAAGAAAGAATAATTGGGAAATAAAAATTTATGTCTGAGGTGGGATTCGAACTCTCTAAATAATGTACAATGAAATTCGGAGACTCTAACGCTGGCCCTGAGCCACCTAGACAATGTTAATAGCGTGCAATATTACGATACTTAAACATACGTACACACTCAACTGACTGTTTAAGTTCGTCAATACTTCCCTTATTTTATAATTCTATTTCAATGTATATTGTTAAAACATCATAAACAATATTCGGGGCCCTATGTAATTCTCATAAACAAAGATCTCAGTAAGAAGCGGTGGGATGTGCCATTTCGCTCGTGTAAAATAAAGACACTGTGCGCAAGCGCGGGAGCTACAAATATTATAAATTTTTCTTTATTAAGGAGAATTCATTACATTAGTGGAATTTTAAAAGTTAAGTATGATTTGGCTACGTAATATCAATTGCAAGACATAACATTACAGAAATTTAAAAAAAGCTGTCGGAGGTGGGAACCGAACCCTCTCCATTTCACGATGCATACATTTCAAGTTCGCAACTCTAGCACTGAGCCACCAAACCACTGGAAAAATGACGCAATATTATGTTACGTAAACATTATACACACTCAACAGTCAGTGTAAGTTCTTCTACATTTCCCATCTATTATAATTCCATTCTACTATGTATCGTGGAAACATCATAATCTATATTCCCCTCCTTTATAATTCTTATAATAATAACTATTATATTAAAACGCGGTGGACGTCCACCATGTCTGTTATTAACCAAGGTGGCATGCGCTTGAGCCAATAATTTTGCAGTTTTGTTTATAAATTTTAAAATATATGGTACCCTATTTGTTTTGTTTTTTAAGACACTCAGCAAATATACAGGCCAAGGGCTTTCGGCAGAGTGCATTACGATGTCAATCGGTTCAGCCGTTCTGTCAATCTCACCGTAACAAAAATCAGCTTACTGTTTTAAATATATAGATGATGGTGCTAAATTTTAATTTATAATTTTTGCTTTACTCCTCCATGGATCAATTGGTTAGATGTCATATTTTCATAGCTGCATCCTGGGTTCAAATCTCTGTCGTTTCATGTGGAAGTTGAGTTGGGCAAAGCGAAGACGGGACAGGGTTTTCTAAGGTTTGCCCCGTTTGTCTGTTTCTTTCTAGTAACTCTCGACAATCATTTATGATCCTCTTGGAGGAGTTTGACAGGCCTCACCAACCGGCATATACTAGCATATTTATTCCCCGGCGCTAGGTCATCCCTGACTCGATAAGGGTGGGCCACATTTTACGTAATAATTTCTTGGTTGATTCCCTCCTCCCATATAATCACGCGTAATCATCGCATTGACAGACCCCCCTTGTAATACGTAATCACAAAGGAGTACCAAATATTTCTGATTTATCAGTATAAATGAAACGAGAAACATAATGTCTGATACTCGCAGACATCGATTACTGTAAAAACAAGTAGTTCCGTGAAGAACTATACAGCCTATTTTCATATATCCTACTTATGTTAATTGCCACTATCAACATACAAAAATTCAGTTTGATTGCTGTAATAGATTCGTAGATATTGAGTACCGACTAAATAATTCGGATGGTCACCATGTTGGATTTTATATATTGTACCCATGTGAGTAATCTCGATGGTAAATATGCAGCTGCCTCCAGCTAGCATCAGGTCTCAGGCGTGTACCGTTCCCCCAAATGAGCAGTGCATATTTTGGATTTGAGGCTATAAGGTAACAACTCTACAAATGATAAGGCACAACTCTATTCTAAAACTTTAATTCAGTAAATAAAAATCATGGCTTCAAACACAAAAACAATCCCAAAACCATAAAAAAACAAAGCAAACAAAAATTTTACTTCCACAATCCACAAATAAACAAAAATAAAGTCATAATAAAGTCATATTAAACTACAAAGCTGTACCCTTATGTGAACTTCATAAAGATATACTAGTGCGCTGATGCACCTACGACTTCAATACAAACTGTACATTAACATAACAGTCATACAATGTGACTTCTTTAATATCACAAATTAATTATTCCTTAAACCTCTTGGTTTTAACAATTATGTGTGCCGTGCGTGTTTTGATTTTTCTCTTCTCACCAAACAAATGCTTTCATGCATTACCTATTCGGACGTCGCACCGCAATCAACGTGCAACTCCATAATTATGTAAGCTACCCCTCCACTTCCTCTATTCATATGGTTCCACTGCATGCTGTATGTGATTCCTCCATAAAACGTTACGTTATAGCTTATGTCGGATGGTACAATAGACTACCTTGCTCTCGTGGCGATTGGCATCTAGTAACCACCTTCATAACTTGGTTTCAGTGACAGTACAAATACATCGTCTAACTATTCGTCAGATAGCTAAAATAATGAACCATCAGGATATTCTATAATTATCCATGTGTTCCTAAACCACATGGCTACATTACTCAACATAACAATCTTTCATTATATGTCATTTACCAGGGTCTAAAATCTTTTCCTTTCAACTTGCCTTGACGGTTCGAGTGCCCGCCTGAAGACCCTCCACTAGAGGAAGCAACACACAATAGGAAGTGGGATGGGTGTTCCACCAATTACCCCGACCCTCCTTAACGGTTTGAATGCTTTCCTTTCTGAGCAGTAAAGATTTACAAGACAAATACTGTCGTCTGACCGACACACATATCCCAAAGGATCTTAATTGACTATTATGCAAACAGGTATTGAATGAGCTTTTATAATTACTCCTACACAGAGGATTTAATAATTACTGGCCTCACACGGGTCCATTCAACATGAAGGTTCGGGGTTCGTAATGCATTAGTCTAACGGGTGACCGATGTCTCAAGTAAAATATAGGCGCTCACTGCAGCAGTCGCCATGAGTTTCGCTACCACGAGCGGAAATAACTCATCATTAAGTTCTCGGGAAATCATAGAGTTTCGAGGTGTCCTCGTTTTCCTCGCCTCTATCACAGGATTCCAACCCGGAACACTTTCATATCCTTCCTCAGAGCTAGGGTACACACTACAACTCTGGTATATCTCCACTTATGCCCATGACATAGGAGATTTCATACGTAGAATAGACCATCTGGCCCCTTTACTCAATGCTACAACCTCCGACCTATATTATTAAGAGAAATCTATCATTTACTCTATAAGCTTCTCATATATAAGCTGCAAAATCAATGCACTAAAAGCTCTTTCATTACTGGCATCATTACTGAATATATGCAATATTCTGATATAAAACTTCTTTCCTTAATTACTGTAATGTAATCTTACTGTATCATCTTACTGCTTAGATTGGTAAGTCTTGCAATTAGCGTAAATCTCTCGCTTATAACATTTACTTGTTTCCTGATGTGTTCATTCATACTTTTAATATTCATTATTATTATTACCATAATCTCACTGACATAAATGACCAAAATCATTACTTTATTATTATTCTTATTAATCTCACTGACATAAATGACCAAAATCATTCTTTATTATTATTCTTATATAAATTTACCAAAAATCCGACATAGCTAAACGTCTTAAACATCCGAACAATCGCGTTCGTCACATTTACATATCTGATTGCCATTCTTAATTCATAGTGGGAATAATTACTCCACTTAATGATGCAAATTAACATCTCAACTCTATAACAAGAAGTTCCGTTAAGAACTATACAGCCTACTTTTCATGCCAATGATTATTCTACAGAATATGAACCTATCTAGAATAATGACGAAATTAAGTTGGTAATATCGAAATATCTAATTAGTTCAAAATATACCTGGTATAATGTAGCCTAATAGAGCACTACAGTTGGCAGCCCTGGTGACTGAATATATTCTTAGTTCCATCTCTTAAGGTACAGAATACAAAATTTGGTTGAAGTCCAATGGACGTTACTTGCAGTTAGACACTGGATCTATCAGCACGCGTAAAAGCATGTTGCCAACAATACCATGCGTGTGCTGGTCAGAAGTAATCTGAAATATTATGATATCTTGTTGTGCCAATTTTGGATGAAATCCATTTGTTAGTATAGAAGTTACATGTATTTTAAAATTGGACATATCAGCAGGCTTAGAATCATGTTGGTAGAACTGACGTATATAAGTTACTCCAAAATTAATCAAACATGTCAGGTACTATACGTGTGCATAGTTTAAAGCTGTCGGCTTGCACACATTCTGATATATTGGTATTTGGATAAAAAATAATAATAATAGAGAGAGCAATTATTAACAGTTGGCAGCCCTGGTGGCTCTTACGAATACGCTCAGTCATATCTGTTTATGTACAGATATTACATATAAAATTTGGTTGAAATCCAGTTGATAGTGTAGAAGTTATATGCATTTAAACATTTGACCTATCAGAAGGCTTAAAATTATTTTGGCAACACTGTCATGGTTGGCCTCCTGGAAATTAAACTGAAATAATATTATCTACATGTGTGCCAATTTTGGAATAGCTCCTATGCATACCTTGCAGGATATCCAACATGGAGCTCAAATTTCTAGTGCGTTTTTTCAGCAGTTGGTAGCACTGACATCATTTTCAAATATGGACGTGAGCTATTCCGGTGCACATCTTTACTCATACTAAATTTGGTTTTGGTTGCTGCAGCCGTTTAGGAGTTGATAGGGGGGGACACACACACAGCCAGACAGACAGACAGAAGGACAGACAGACAGACAGACAGACACACAGACACACATTTGCCCGATCTCATAAGACTACTTTTTCCTCATTTTTGCAAAATGTGAAAAGTAGGCTAAAAATCAACACAATAATGATTAAGCATGGAGGATCTGCCTCCTAAACTGATTTTTATTGGCATCTTTACGGAATCACAACATGCAATGGCCCATATTTCTACATAATCATAACTTGTGGGGTACTTACATCTCTATAGGCGTCTATGGTGGCTCCAACCAATCATATTTCTCCATGTCGCCCGCCATTAGCAGGTTTAACGCGACATATTCATCTTGAATACACACATTTCAGAACACATAATTTTCATCAACAACACGACACGTTGCATAACTCTCAGGAAGCTATCGCTCCCACACATGTGAAACACTTATCTAATCACTACTTTAAAGGATATTTTACATATGCTGTACACTTAACACACGTCACTTCATACACTTTTCATTGCTGAAATTCCCTAGCAAGGATCGAAATTGCAGGCGTCGACAGCATCTCCCGCGCTCCTATCAACTCCTGATTGAAAGTCTGGTTTACCTGCTCTCGGAATTCACCAACAGTTTTTATATTCTTACTCCTACGGTAAGCGTCCTGTGTTGCATACATATGCTAGATCCCGTGCTGAGTGCTATCATCTGGTACTCTCATGACATTACCAACCACGTCATAGAGTTTCATTAGCGCATACCATCGTAATTACACATATACGATCAGTCAATACTTTACACATTGCGCTTAACACTGTCCAATACTTTACACAAATAATTATTTACAATAGTTCTGCCATTAGTCTTATACGGTGCTTCGTAACTGAACACGGCATAGTTCGTACTGCTGATTATGCCTATAGCACGACTATTATTCATACAAGCTTATTAAATGCTTCATTTACATGTACCAGTCTTTGTTCGGCGTCTATTATGAGTAGAACCGCCATGCGTTCTGCCTTGACGAACTTGCTTCGAAGTGGCTGTAACTGACTGAAGATTCACTCGAAGACTGCTCGTAACTTACTTGAAGACTGCTGTAGACTGCTTACATACTGTCTCATACTGCCCTCGTACTTGCTGCATACTGATTGCAACTTACTGCAACTGAGCTACAACTGGGTGCAAACTGCACGTGAACTGCGCGTAGACTGAGCTTCAACTGATAGAGACTGGGCTTAGACTGAGGTCGACTGAGTTGAACTGAGAGCTCCTCCAAGGGTCTACTCCCTTATATCAGATTCTCACTGAAAGTAGGGCGAAATCTTCCCGCGTAATCTTGGCTCCTCTCCCAGCATGATTCTGGTCTCCAAACCCTGATCATTGGGTTCCTCTCTCTTCACAGATTCCAAAACTATCTGCGTGCAAAGGAATCGCTCGTCCAATTAATTAATATTAATTCCTTTCTCCATAGCGTGGGACGCTATCTTACGGGTATTCCCCGGCAACATTCTCAAATATATCCGCGCACAATGGTCGTTTTACAGTCCTTCCGCACATCGTTAAATATGCCTCAATTTCGCAGGTAAAAGGCTCTAAAATTAGCCTCCTGCCAAAAGATTCATCTGTGAGCAACTCTCATCTCAATTCGTTGCTCCAATCACGAGTAATCAATGATTTTCCTGGGCATCTCTCCTCCCACTCCTCAAATCTATTCTCCGTCGGGGAATAACTGGGTCATTATTCAGGCCTCCCCCTGCTCCAGACGACAGAATGGGGTCACAGAGATGGACATGGCTCCACTGAGCCCCTCCTACAATCCTGGGCTAATTTGTAAAATGTCAACTCTGTCCTCTCCGTGCTTCAAGCCTCGTATAGCCTACATCAAGTAGTCTAATAATGCTGTAATCTGCTCATTATTCCCTGCATTATTTTCATAAATAATGTCATTGCACCAAAATCACACCAGTGATTAAATACACATTTCTTTCGAGGGGTTTTTACCATGAAACTGCCTCTACGGATCTCTGGTTCGTTCCCTGATGGAACCTGTATACTGAGATCACAGTCTCTGAGAACCACGTTCGATTCCAGTCAGCATAACCTCCTCGGGTTCATATTCCCCTTGCGAAACTTATAAAAGTCAATTGCAAGTGGCTTTCTATAAGTAACCTGCTGACTGTCTACCACTGTCTGTGTTTACATCTGGGGTCCTTCACCTCGTCTGGCTGCGAGTAGGGTAGTGCTGTCCCCCCTTCCACACTCGGCCTTGTTCCTAAGCTGTTCATTCTCCATGCGGAGGGTTGCGTTTATTGCTTCAGCCTCTCTCGCCACTCTGACCATTTCTTCATAGAATTCTTGCAGACACTGGCATTCTTTCTTCTCTTCGCTTACACTGGGTAAACTGTCTGCTTCTCGTCCCGTCTTGCCGTTCCAACTTTCAGGTCTGACTGCTTGGCTGACTTCGCTCTCCACGTTGAGTTGGGTGTGCGTTACTAATACTTCTTCTTGTTCGTCGAATTCTTCTGGCGAGTAATAAATTTTTAAGTTGGCTACGTTCATAACGACCTCGTTTCCATTTTCTAGATGCCTTAACCTGTATGCATTGTTCTGGAGGTCTCTTATCACCTCGAACGGGCCGTGGTAAGAAAAAATGAACTTTTTATACTTGCGTGCCTCTGGATCTGAACTGGCGGGTTTCTTAATTAAAACTTTCTCTCCCACGAGAAGCGGTCTATGATACCTCTTCGCACGATTTCTTCTCTGACGTCTCTCCGCCTGTGCTTTGAGATATTCAAAGGTTCGTTGGATCCTCAATTCTCTACCGGGCTGTGCGTCTACTGGCAATGGAATAACACCAGTCCACGGTCTCTCCGGTCTTTGATCCAGATGTAGAGTCACGGGAACCTGCCCTGTCGCCTCATGTACAGTATTATTTATACAGTATTCAATGACTTCTAGAAATTCTATCCAACGCCAATTCTCCTCAGAGCAGTAGATCTTCATGTATTTCTGGATCTCTCTCATTACTCTTTCAACTGGACTTGCCTCAGGATGGCGAATGGTAGATAAAATCTGCCTAATTCCTAGAGTTTCCAGTTCTCGACGAAATTCTGCACTTGTAAAGCAACTTCCGTGGTCCGAGAGGATGTTATCCGGCTTCCCAAGAATCGGAATAACTCTCTCTTTCAGGCGCTTCAAGACCTGTTTTGAACTTGTCTTTTGTATGGGGCATAACACCACCATTTTCGAAAATACATCCATGGCTACAAAAATGTGTCTATTGCCTCTACGTGCTCTAGGCAATGGTCCAAAGTTGTCTATATTCAGTAGCTGCCTTGGCTTCTCCGGTAACAACGGGATAGGTCGTTGCCTCATTAAAAAGGGATTTGGCTTAACCCTTTGGCATAGATCACATGTCCTAATAACATTTCTCACCGTTTCTCTCAATTTAGGCCAAGTAAATGCTTCCTTCAACAGAGCACAGATTTTATCTATACCGGGATGTCCAAATGCTCTGTGGGCTAGCCATACCAATCTTCTCTGCAAAGATGCAGGAATTACAATCCTTTGACGTGTATGATCTACATCGTCCCACTTGTGTAATATCTGATTATACCATACATATTCTGTTGCTAATGCCTCCGCCTCTCTGTATACCGCAGTTCCCCTTGCTAAACGTCCCTCAAAGTAATCGATCATCATCTTCAACCATGGGTCTTCGCGTTGTAGGTTGGTAAGGTTCCTTAAGTCATCCAACGTCTTCTGATCTCGATTCTCAATCTGGACCGCTAGCGCTTCCTCTTCTCTAGGGTAACGACTTAATATGTCCGGTATTACATTCTCTTTCCCTGGACATTATTCTATTTTCACATTAAATTGCTGGATATACAGGGACCATCTTGTCAATCTCTGGCTAGACAAATCTGTCTTTAACAAAAATGTTAAAGCTTTATGGTCTGTTCTGAGGACTATTCGGAAGCCATACACGAGTTTGTGCCAAGATAGCAACGCGTACAAAATCGCGAGCAACTCTATCTCTGTGATCGTGTAGTTTTTCTCATGGGCTTTCAGTCTCCTGCTTATAAAGGCGATAAAAACTTTCTTCTCAGGCTGGTCAACATTTTCCTGGAATAGCATCGCTCCAATCCCAATAAGTGATGCATCCGTCTGTATGATGAACTTCTGGGTATAATCCGGGTATCCCAGCTTCACATATTCCAAAAGCATTTGTTTTGACCTCACGAATGCTTCCTGACATTGCTCCGTCCAATTCCATCTGCCGCCTTTCTTCAATAGGTCCTGCAGGGGTGCTACTGTCGCAGTATAGTTTGGGCAGTGGTTCGAAAAGAATCCAATTACTCCCAAATACTGTCGGACGTGCTTTACTTTCGTGGGTCGAGGGAAATTTCGAATTACCTCCAATTTATCTGGGTTAGGCTTCACTCCATTTGCATCAATAACATGCCCTAGGAATTTAACTTCCCTCTGACAGAAGTGCGATTTCTTGATATTAACCTTAAAGTTAGCTTCTCGAAGGTCATCTAGCAACTTCTTCAGGTCTCTCATGTGCTCCTCCAGAGATTCTGATGTGAGTAGAATGTCGTCTACATATCTGATGGTACTCTCTTTAACCTCATCTGATAGATTGCGATCTAACGCTCTTATCAGGGCTGAACCAGCTGTTTTCAACCCAAAAGCTAGCCTTAAAAATGTGAATGTATGTTGATCAAACATAAATCCTGTCAACAGACTAGTTTTCTTCTCTAATTCAAGATGGTGAAAACTGGATGTGATATCCAAATTTGTGAATATGGTTTTCCCTTTAAACTTCCTGAGGATCTCTTTAATAGGTGGCACTTGGTCAAATTCCGGAATAACTCGCAATTTAAGCGTCTCAGGTCCAGGCAGACTCGGACAGATCCGTCTGTCTTTGGTACAATTACCAATGGACTTACATAAGGCGTAGGTGTCTTCTCAATAACACCGGCCTCCAACATCTCCTGAATTGCCTCTTTCACTTTAGCATAATGCTTTTCAGCTATAGGGTAGGGTTTCTGCCTAAATGGTGTCCAATCACTGACTTGAAAAGCCTAAGTGAAGTTCTTTATCCGACCAGGTCTCGAATCAAAGACTTCCTTCTGTTCCAGTAATAACTGCTTTAAATTTTCCTTCTCTTTTAGCCCAATTTTCGCTTCTTCTAGCTTTTCCGAAATATATTCTTCCAATTTGGGTTCCAGATCTTTTTCCAAGTCTGTGGCTAGTGTTTTAAGCTCCTCTTCTAACTGCTCAATAGCTAACACTCCTTCCTCAGCCACATCTCTGTATGTATGCCATACTTGTTCACTTGATCCTGGTTCAATCTCATTGAGTGCGACCTCTAAGCCTTCAGCTTCTTCATTCACATGGAACATAACCCTGTCCTGTGCTAGGTCGATTATCACTCTGTATTCCCTTATAAACTCTGCCCCAATAAGTAGGTTATAAGGCAATTTGTTTACTAACAGAAAACTCTGTGAGAAAATAGAGCCTCCTATCTGTAAATCTAGGAATACCTGGTATTTACATATCATTGTTCGGTCTGGAATTACCCCTTTTATCTTGACACTAGAGATCGGTATTTTCAAAATGTTCTCTCTCCGGGCTATTTCATTATATAAAGCTTGTGTCATCAGGCTCACTGTTGATCCTGTGTCTAGCAAACTTCTTACTTTTAATCCTGCCACTCTTACAATTATAATAGGCAATTCTCTCTTGACCATGACCTGTGGTCCTCCTGTATCCTCAATCAGTTCTTCTGGTTTGGCTATCCAATTGACGATGTTAATAGACTTCCATCCATCAGTCTCAAACTCTTCTAATTTTGGCGTTTTTTTTTTCTTCAGCGCCCGCCCCCTTGGAATTTCTTCTCTCCTGTTCGCTGCGCTGTAGTTCCAAACTCTTAGCTCCATCTCCATATCTGTCTGGCGATGTCCTGTTCTGCATGACTTCTTGCCAGCGGACTTGTTGTTTCTGGGGCTCATCTCCCCTTTCTTCGAGGTATCGCAAAGAAGCGTGATATCGTTCTTCTACCTCGTCATCGAAGTTACTTCTTCTTTCTTGGGGTCTCCAATTTCTATTATTGCCTTCTTGGCCATTATTACCTCCATTGTTATGGTACGGTTTACCCCTGTTATTCTGCTTGTTCCACGAACTTCGACCTCTTCCTCCTCTATTAGCATTTCCTTTGAACTTTGACTGCCATCTTCTGGGTTCCTGTTCCCATTGCCGTCCATAGGAATCTAATGTTTCTGTGCTCGTAGCTTTGTTGTTCCTTGGAGCTTGCTGTTGGTCAGTCTGTGTGTGGGTCACGTGGACTTGTTCCACGGTTCGACTCTGACGCATCGTATTTGCTGTAGTGAGGTCCAGTTGCCTTAGAACTGTCTCCATTTCCATAGCAGTTTTCGCATTAGCCGAGATTAATAGCCTTTGGATCTCGTATGGAAGCTGTTTGGCGATAGCAATACATAGCTCCAGTTCGCTCGGTTTTTGATCCAGCTCTTTAAAGCGACACATCTGCGATATGAAAAATTCTGCGTACTTTGTTGGATTATTAGTACTGTATTTCTTTGCATATAAATCCAACCGTAAATTCTGTTGAGTCGCGGCGTCCCAATATCTCTTCAAGAATGCCTCCCGGAACTCCTCAACAGTATCAAAAGTGTAACGGAAGCTGCGAAACCATAATGCGCACTCCCCCTCTGTTAATTTCTCTATAGCACGTAGCCTACGCTCCTGCAGTATTCGTGCATCATTTAGATATTCAGTCACTTCCTTTAACCAATATTTTGGTGTCATACTACAGTGGCTACCTGAAAATTTCCTTGGTTTTTCTTCGCTTGCCCTAATGACGTTTATCACCTGGGTGTGCATAGCATTTTCATGTGGCGTCGATGCCGCAATTGGTACACCTGGCGTCATATAAGGACTTTCCCCTGAGCCTGTAGCACTCCTTATTATAGGTTGGGTTTCTAAGTCTGCCCACCTTGTTTTCCTCATATCCTCCATGCTGCCTTCACTTGACTTAGGATCTTTCAGAATCGTTTCCTCATGTGCTATTATCCTAGTCTCCATTTGATTGTGGCGCATCTCTGCTCTTTCTAGGCGAGTAATGACTTCTTTCTCTATTCTTGTAAGCCTATCTCGGTTTTCCTCGGCAACTTGAAAGATTTTCACCTTGTCTTCTTTCAGACTTTGTTTGATATGGGATATTTCATCCTCTACAGCTTCTTTAATTTGAGCAAGGGTCTTGTCGCTTGCCTCTGTTTTCTGGCCTTCTCTTATTTCGAGTTCTTCTCTTAACCCTTTAATTTCATCTTGAATGTGTCCATTGACTTTAGACAATTCATTCCGGACCTTGGTGATCTCACCTCTATTCTCCTCTTGCCTTTTGTTAACTATGACAATGTCAGTTTGAACTTGGTCCAGTTCTTGATGAACTTTGCCCATCTGACTTTTCACGTTGCTTACCAGCTCCTGACTTTCATGAGCGATAGCCTTAATTTCGCCTATTTCCTGGCATTGACCTAATATATTCTGGTCTTGTTTCTTGAGGTCACCGTTAATTGCTCTAGCATAGCTTTTCAATTTCTGGTCCCATTTGGAGTCGTTCTCCTCTAATCTCTGGTCTACCGTTTTTGTAAACTCTGCGAATTGTTTCGCTTGGCGTTCGAGATTCGCCTCATTTTGGATTTGAATATCCTTAATATCGTTAGACAACGCATCTAATCTACTGTTGGTTTCCTCCTGAGCATGCTTACACGCTTGTAAATTACCCTCAAGTTTGGCTTCTATAGCCTCGAAACGTTTATCAGTTTTAACCTGCATTTCCGATACAATGCTTACAACAGTATCTGTTACTTCGGCCTTAATTACCTCTTGCATTTGACCTAACTTATTGTTTAATTCAATCTGGTTATTATCTAACCGATTACTCAATTCAGCTTTATTTGCATCTAACCGATTGTTTAATTCAACTTTATTTGCATCTAAACGGTTGTTTATTTCAACCTGAGTTGCATTAATTGCCTCCTGATTGTCATCTAAACGAGTGTTTATTTCAACCTGAGTTGCATTAATTGCCTCCTGATTGGCATCTAAACGAGTGTTTATACTATCCTGGAAAGCCTTGGCTTCCAGTTTATTCTGCTCGTTAGCAGAATCAAAATGCTGTTTCAATCCTGCAATAACTTGCAAGATCTCCTGCGTACCTGACATTTTACAATAAAACACTTAAATATGCAGGCAGGCTTCCTGGAAAAATATGTGGATACGTTTCGAAGAGAAACATCAAACACTGCACACATATTGTGAAGTCGTACAAAACCTGATAATATTATGGTAGATTGTGGATCTGGTATGTAGCGCTCATACCCTTGGGCAATTCTCTTCTCAATAGAGAGATTCTGCGTTACATAAAAAGCCTACTGAATTCAAAAATCACTCAAACACAGTTTGAGGCAAAACAATTACTATGGTTTTCCCCATGAAATACCATAAAAAATCTATGGGTTTTCCCTAAATCCCATAAGCCCCACGTTGGGCGCCATGATAAAAATATGTAAATGCAGTTATCATTCATATATGCCCGTGCACGTGCAATGCCAAGATCGCTCATATTGCACTGACGCAGGCGGTTCCATAATGAATTAATACCGCCCCACGTTGCTTGGGCCATGATAAATTATAGGTATATTACATATAGGAGAAATACTTGCACTTATACATCTATCAAAATTTATATGTACGTATCGGAACTTATCTATGGATAGGAGCGGTCATTCCCTACTTCGTTAATTCTTACTTTAATAGAGTTGTGCGCACTAGATCTGACCGACTTTAGTCGTACCTATAGCTCAAATCACAATATAGGACATCAAATCTCATGTACCCATGTGAGTAATCTCGATGGTAAATATGCAGCTGCCTCCAGCTAGCATCAGGTCTCAGGCGTGTACCGTTCCCCCAAATGAGCAGTGCATATTTTGGATTTGAGGCTATAAGGTAACAACTCTACAAATGATAAGGCACAACTCTATTCTAAAACTTTAATTCAGTAAATAAAAATCATGGCTTCAAACACAAAAACAATCCCAAAACCATAAAAAAACAAAGCAAACAAAAATTTTACTTCCACAATCCACAAATAAACAAAAATAAAATCATAATAAAGTCATATTAAACTACAAAGCTGTACCCTTATGTGAACTTCATAAAGATATACTAGTGCGCTGATGCACCTACGACTTCAATACAAACTGTACATTAACATAACAGTCATACAATGTGACTTCTTTAATATCACAAATTAATTATTCCTTAAACCTCTTGGTTTTAACAATTATGTGTGCCGTGCGTGTTTTGATTTTTCTCTTCTCACCAAACAAATGCTTTCATGCATTACCTATTCGGACGTCGCACCGCAATCAACGTGCAACTCCATAAGTATGTAAGCTACCCCTCCACTTCCTCTATTCATATGGTTCCACTGCATGCTGTATGTGATTCCTCCATAAAACGTTACGTTATAGCTTATGTCGGATGGTACAATAGACTACCTTGCTCTCGTGGCGATTGGCATCTAGTAACCACCTTCATAACTTGGTTTCAGTGACAGTACAAATACATCGTCTAACTATTCGTCAGATAGCTAAAATAATGAACCATCAGGATATTCTATAATTATCCATGTGTTCCTAAACCACATGGCTACATTACTCAACATAACAATCTTTCATTATATGTCATTTACCAGGGTCTAAAATCTTTTCCTTTCAACTTGCCTTGACGGTTCGAGTGCCCGCCTGAAGACCCTCCACTAGAGGAAGCAACACACAATAGGAAGTGGGATGGGTGTTCCACCAATTACCCCGACCCTCCTTAACGGTTTGAATGCTTTCCTTTCTAAGCAGTAAAGATTTACAAGACAAATACTGTCGTCTGACCGACACACATATCCCAAAGGATCTTAATTGACTATTATGCAAACAGGTATTGAAAGAGCTTTTATAATTACTCCTACACAGAGGATTTAATAATTACTGGCCTCACACGGGTCCATTCAACATGAAGGTTCGGGGTTCGTAATGCATTAGTCTAACGGGTGACCGATGTCTCAAGTAAAATATAGGCGCTCACTGCAGCTGTCGCCATGAGTTTCGCTACCACGAGCGGAAATAACTCATCATTAAGTTCTCGGGAAATCATAGAGTTTCGAGGTGTCCTCGTTTTCCTCGCCTCTATCACAGGATTCCAACCCGGAACACTTCCATATCCTTCCTCAGAGCTAGGGTACACACTACAACTCTGGTATATCTCCACTTATGCCCATGACATAGGAGATTTCATACGTAGAATAGACCATCTGGCCCCTTTACTCAATGCTACAACCTCCGACCTATATTATTAAGAGAAATCTATCATTTACTCTATAAGCTTCTCATATATAAGCTGCAAAATCAATGCACTAAAAGCTCTTTCATTACTGGCATCATTACTGAATATATGCAATATTCTGATATAAAACTTCTTTCCTTAATTACTGTAATGTAATCTTACTGTATCATCTTACTGCTTAGATTGGTAAGTCTTGCAATTAGCGTAAATCTCTCGCTTATAACATTTACTTGTTTCCTGATGTGTTCATTCATACTTTTAATATTCATTATTATTATTACCATAATCTCACTGACATAAATGACCAAAATCATTACTTTATTATTATTCCTATTAATCTCACTGACATAAATGACCAAAATCATTCTTTATTATTATTCTTATATAAATTTACCAAAAATCCGGCATAGCTAAACGTCTAACATCCGAACAATCGCGTTCGTCACATTTACATAACTGATTGCCATTCTTAATTCATAGTGGGAATAATTACTCCACTTAATGATGCAAATTAACATCTCAACTCTATAAAAATCAACACAATAATGATTAAGCATGGAGGATCTGCCTCCTAAACTGATTTTTACTGGCATCTTTACGGAATCACAACATGCAATGGCCCATATTTCTACATAATCATAACTTGTGGGGTACTTACATCTCTATAGGCGTCTATGGTGGCTCCAACCAATCATATTTCTCCATGTCGCCCGCCATTAGCAGGTTTAACGCGACATATTCATCTTGAATACACACATTTCAGAACACATAATTTTCATCAACAACACGACACGTTGCATAACTCTCAGGAAGCTATCGCTCCCACACATGTGAAACACTTATCTAATCACTACTTTAAAGGATATTTTACATATGCTGTACACTTAACACACGTCACTTCATACACTTTTCATTGCTGAAATTCCCTAGCAAGGATCGAAATTGCAGGCGTCGACAGCATCTCCCGCGCTCCTATCAACTCCTGATTGAAAGTCTGGTTTACCTGCTCTCGGAATTCACCAACAGTTTTTATATTCTTACTCCTACGGTAAGCGTCCTGTGTTGCATACATATGCTAGATCCCGTGCTGAGTGTTATCATCTGGTACTCTCATGACATTACCAACCACGTCATAGAGTTTCATTAGCGCATACCATCGTAATTACACATATACGATCAGTCAATACTTTACACATTGCGGATAACACTGTGCAATACTTTACACAAATAATTATTTACAATAGTTCTGCCATTAGTCTTATACGGTGCTTCGTAACTGAACACGGCATAGTTCGTACTGCTGATTATGCCTATAGCACGACTATTATTCATACAAGCTTATTAAATGCTTCATTTACATGTACCAGTCTTTGTTCGGCGTCTATTATGAGTAGAACCGCCATGCGTTCTGCCTTGACGAACTTGCTTCGAAGTGGCTGTAACTGACTGAAGATTCACTCGAAGACTGCTCGTAACTTACTTGAAGACTGCTGTAGACTGCTTACATACTGTCTCATACTGCCCTCGTACTTGCTGCATACTGATTGCAACTTACTGCAACTGAGCTACAACTGGGTGCAAACTGCACGTGAACTGCGCGTAGACTGAGCTTCAACTGATAGAGACTGGGCTTAGACTGAGGTCGACTGAGTTGAACTGAGAGCTCCTCCAAGGGTCTACTCCCTTATATCAGATTCTCACTGAAAGTAGGGCGAAATCTTCCCGCGTAATCTTGGCTCCTCTCCCAGCATGATTCTGGTCTCCAAACCCTGATCATTGGGTTCCTCTCTCTTTACAGATTCCAAAACTATCTGCGTGCAAAGGAATCGCTCGTCCAATTAATTAATATTAATTCCTTTCTCCATAGCGTGGGACGCTATCTTACGGGTATTCCCCGGCAACATTCTCAAATATATCCGCGCACAATGGTCGTTTTACAGTCCTTCCGCACATCGTTAAATATGCCTCAATTTCGCAGGTAAAAGGCTCTAAAATTAGCCTCCTGCCAAAAGATTCATCTGTGAGCAACTCTCATCTCAATTCGTTGCTCCAATCACGAGTAATCAATGATTTTCCTGGGCATCTCTCCTCCCACTCCTCAAATCTATTCTCCGTCGGGGAATAACTGGGTCATTATTCAGGCCTACCCCTGCTCCAGACGACAGAATGGGGTCACAGAGATGGACATGGCTCCACTGAGCCCCTCCTACAATCCTGGGCTAAGTTGTAAAATGTCAACTCTGTCCTCTCCGTGCTTCAAGCCTCGTATAGCCTACATCAAGTAGTCTAATAATGCTGTAATCTGCTCATTATTCCCTGCATTATTTTCATAAATAATGTCATTGCACCAAAATCACACCAGTGATTAAATACACATTTCTTTCGAGGGGTTTTTACCATGAAACTGCCTCTACGGATCTCTGGTTCGTTCCCTGATGGAACCTGTATACTGAGATCACAGTCTCTGAGAACCACGTTCGATTCCAGTCAGCATAACCTCCTCGGGTTCAATATGTAGGTCCTAGAGTTATGTAATGTCACATAAAGATAATTGTGTACGTGTAGCATTCAAACTTCAATCGCATGATTAGGACACAAGAAGTAATAAGGAGATTTTAAAATTTCGCACAGCTGCCATCTTATGGTTATGGCAACAATTGAAATAAATTAGATGCCAGTGGATTAACATTCGTAAAAGGATTTACTGTACCAAGTTTCACTGCACTTGGATGGTTAAATTGCGAGAAACGTCCATGTGAATATTTATACTTCGCGTCGCCGCCATGTTGGATTTGTGATCACCAGGTTATTTAAAGTCCTATAGGTGAACTTAAGTTCATAGCCCCTATGAACATAAAAAAGTCCTCTCGGCACGCCGGAAGGCGGAGGTAGATTTCACCGGACAAACTTGGGGATAGGCGAAAATAGGCAGAATATGCAGGTTTTCGTAGAAGGATCAGACCTCAATTATTGCGAGAAAGTATTTTATAATTGGAGCTTAATAAACTTTGTTTTTCGTCATTTTATGCATATTTTAAACATTTTATTGTTTTATGGGGACGGTAACCTTCTTGTCATTTGGGGTCCATTTTTATACTTGTGGTCACACTGTCCTTATGCAAGGTTTCGACACTGATGTGTAACTATGTAACGGTCTGTTACTTCTTCACGCAAAATTATATCTCCCGCAGAGATGTTAGTTGGTTCCTCAGTTTAGGGGCTGCGACAACGCGGTCATGTAGCCCCGTGTACTTTGGGTGTGTGTAGAATCTGTCTGATAAACTGTGTTAATTGCGATGGCTGTATTAGTCTGTAATTCTGGTAAGGACTGCAGACGGTCAATTTCAAGCAGTAGTTCCTAATGTTGCTACCAGATACTACCGTCAACGACACCTAGCTTTGAACTTGGCTACTAGATGCCACCGCAACCAGCAACTCGCAACGAACGTTGGAACTACCCCTCCAAAGGAAAGCAGACTGAGGGATTTTTAGCGCTCTTAGAAAATCCGACGACTTCGGCCGGCTTTGAACCCGCGACCTTGGGCATAGAAGTTCAGCATGCTACCAGTTACGTCACCGAAGCCGCTTCACACTTAGTCAGATGAAAATCTGAATCTGATCTCGTGCAAGTGCGTTGTCATTGCAACGTCTGATGGCTCATCCCTCATCAATTTATTAGTGTTGCCATGGTAACCTCTGATAGAGCCATTTTCTTATAATTCCGTAATCATTTTTCTCATCCCTTGGCGTAATGGTGGGTCATATCAAAAATTCTTACAGACAAAAGTTTTAGCTAATTATTAGGGGAATGTTGTCCATTTTGTACGGTTTTGATATTGTGCCTATTAATAGAGATATGATTAATGTTTCCCGAAAAACCCACTTTTTCCCACCCCTTTGGTCAATGGTTGGTGCTATAAAAAAAACTCTTCAAACATACATTTTTGGGCTTGATCCGAAACATAGTATGAACTTTGAACGGATTCGATATTTCAAATATTAAGAGAGTTATAGCAATTTTTCACTATTTTGAAAAAAGCCCCCCATTTTCACCCCCTTCGACCGATTTAGCCCAGTAACGAACTCGACCTAGATTTTATAGGTATACATATTCGGTAAAAAATCCAAAGTGATTGGTGCAAAATTACGGCAGTTATCGTGTCCACAAGAAACTGATATACATATATATATATATACATACATACATAAATTATATATAAACTTTTGAACTGACGGTGGTTTTGGGGTCTGTAAAACGCGAAGATATGTCGAAATTTTCCGGAAGTCGAAACATGGTACCCATTGCAATAGTTAGCTTTGGAATGAATTCTACCTAAAATGCAAGAGTATAAGAGTTTACAGCTTGCTATCTCTCATTCTGAGGTTGACCCCTTTTTCATATTTTTGCTTTATAGTGACTGGACCATAGTTCTTCCCGACGAATGTCAACTCTGTCGGGTATCGGTTATACGAATATAACATTCGTGTGCGATTGAGCTGTAAATAAACGTGCAATGTCATAAGTATTTATTGTACGTGAGATATTTTGCACTTAGCAGTGATTCAATTTACAATATCAATAAAAACCAAAATTTTGTAATATAAGATTAAAAGATATCTTTTTCCGACATAGAATATTTTTGTACAGCAAAACATATGAATTTTCTTATGTATGCTTACATATTATTTGCTTGAAATGTACTTTGAATATGTAAACTGATTAAGTCCTGTGGCTGTGGTGTGTCTTGTAGAGGTTCTCATTGTCCCCGGTCGGCGAGTGCATGCTGGCGGTGTGAGGTACGTTCATCATATCCCCGATAGGTAGAGCCCTGCGCCGATAAACAAAACGTTATCCACATCCGCCCAGCATCCGCACGACTGTTATCCACATCCGCCCCGCATCCGCATGACTGTTATCCGCATCCGCCCCGCATCCGCACGACTGTTATCCGCATCCGACCCGCAACCGCACGACTGTTATCCACATCCGCCCAGCACGTGTGTTTTCCAAATCCGCTGACATTACAATTATATGTTTAGCCTATTTCATTTATGAAAAGTCCTCTCGGCACGCCGGAAGGCGGAGGTAGATTTCACCGGACAAACTTGGGGATAGGCGAAAATAGGCAGAATATGCAGATTTTCGTAGGAGGATCAGACCTCATTTATTGCGAGCAAGTATTTTATAATTGGAGCTTAATTAACTTTGTTTTTCGTCATTTTATGCTTATTTTAAACATTTTATTGTCTTATTGGAACGGTAACCTTCTTGTCATTTGGGGTCCATTTTTATACTTGTGGTCACACTATCCTTATGCAAGGTTTCGACACTGATGTGTAACTATGTAACGGTCTGTTACTTCTTCACGCAAAATTATATCTCCCGCAGAGATTTTGGTTGGTTCCTCAGTTTAGGGGCTGCGACAACGCGGTCATGTAACCCCGTGTACTTTGCTATGGCTATATTAGTCTGTAATTCAGGTAAGGACTGCAGAGGTCAATTTCAAGCAGTAGTTCCTAATGTTGCTACCAGGTACTACCGTCAACGACACCTAGCTGTGAACTTGGCTACTAGATGCCACCGCAACCAGCAACTCGCAACGAACGTTGGAACTTCCCCTCCAAAGGAAAGCATACTGAGGGATTTTTAGCGCTCTTAGAAAATCCGACGACTTCGGCCGGCTTTGAACTCGCGACCTTGGGCATAGACATTCAGCATGCTACCAGTTACGTCCCCGAAGCCGCTTCACACTTAGATGGAAATCTGAATCTGATCTCGTGCAAGTACGTTATCTTGGCAACGTCTGATGGCTCATCCCTCATCAATTTAGTAGTGTTGCCATGGCAACCACTGATAGGTCTTGGCATTTTCTTATAATTCCGAAATTATTTTTCTCATCCCTTGGCATAATGGTGGGTTATATCAAAAATTCTTTCAGACAAAAGTTTTAGGTAATTATTAGGGGAATATTGTCCATTTTGTACGGTTTTGATATTGTGCCTATTAAGAGAGATATGATTAATGTTTCCCGAAAAACCCACTTTTTCCCACCCCTTTGGTCAATGGTTGGGGCTATATAAAAACTCTTCAAACATAAATTTTTGGGCTTCATCCGACACATAGTATGAACGTTGAACGGATTCGATATTTCACATATTAAGAGAGTTATAGCAATATTTCACTTTTTCGAAAAAAGCCCCCCATTTTCACCCCCCTTCGACCGATTTAGCCCAGTAACGAACTCGACCGAGATTTTATAGGTATACATATTCGGTAAAAAAATCAAAGTGATTGGTGCAAAATTACGGCAGTTATCGTGTCCACAATAAACTGATATACATATATATATACATAAATTATATATAACTTTTGAACTGACGGTGGTTTTGGGGTCTGGGGGATGTGAAACGTGAAGATATGTCGAAATTTTCCGAAAGTCGAAACATGGTATCCATTGCAATAGTTAGCTTTCTAATGAAATCTACCTCTGGTTGGTTCCTCAGTTTAGGGGCTGCGACAACGCTGTCATCTAACCCCGTGTACTTTGGGTGAGTGTAGAATCTGTCTGATACACGGTGTGAATTGTAATGGCTGTATTAATCTTAATTCAGGTAAGGACTGCAGACGGTCTATTTCAAGCAGTAGTTCCTAATGTTGCTACCAGGTACTACCTTCAACGACACCTAGCTGTGAACTTGGCTACTAGATGCCACCCCAACCAGCAACTCACAACGAACGTTGGAACTTCCCCTCCAAAGGAAAGCATACTGAGGGATTCTAGCGCTATTAGAAAATCCGACGATTTCGGCCGGCTTTGAAACCGCGACATTGGGCATAGACATTCAGCATGCTACCAGTTACGTCACCGAAGCCGCTTCCCACTTTGTCAGGCGGCTTCGGTGGCGTAGTCGGTAGTATGCTGAGCTTCTATGTCCAAGATAACGGGTTCAAACCCGGCCGAAGCCGTCGGATTTTTTAAGAGCGTTAAAAATCCCTCAGTATGCCTTCCTTCGGAGGGGAAGTAAAGCCGGCGGTCCCATGTCATAGATTTATGGCATGTTAAAGATCCTTCCACTAATTGCACCTGTGTGAAGCTAAATTGGATAGGTTAAGAATGTATACAACGCTCTTAGGTTTCTATGTTCGTTGCCAAGAGCCGACTGCGGCGGCGTCTAGTAGCTCAGTTCTGAACTTGGCCTCGTAGTCGTTGACAGTGGCGCTTGGCGGCAAAAGTAGGAACTATCTGAAAAATTGTTAGTTGCAGTACTTAAATTAACAAACAGATAACACACACTAATACAGTCATCACAATTAACACCGGTTATCAGACAGATTCTACACACACCCAAAGTACACGGGTCTACATGACCGCGTTGTCGCAGCCCCTAAACTTAAGAACCAACCAACCACTTAGTCAGATGGAAATACTGAATCTGATCTCGTGCAAGTGCGTTGTCATGGCAACGTCTGATGGCTCATGCCTCATCAATTTAGTAGTGTTGCCATGGCAACCACTGATAGCTCTTGGCATTTTCTTATAATTCAGAAATCATTTTTCTCGTCCCTTGGCGTAATGGTGGGTCATATCAAAAATTCTTTCAGACAAAAGTTTTAGGTAATTATTAGGGGAATATTGTCCATTTTGTACGGTTTTGATATTGTGCCTGTTAAGAGAGATATGATTAATGTTTCCCGAAAAACCCACTTTTTTCCACCCCTTTGGTCAATGGTTGGTGCTATAAAAAACTCCTCAAACATAAATTTTTGGGCTTTATCCGACACATAGTATGAACGTTGAACGGATTCGATATTTCACATATTAAGAGAGTTATAGCAATATTTCACTTTTTCGAAAAAAGCCCCCCATTTTCACCCCCTTCGACCGATTTAGCCCAGTAACGAACTCGACCGAGATTTTATAGGTATACATATTCGGTAAAAAATTCAAAGTGATTGGTGCAAAATTACGGCAGTTATCGTGTCCACAAGAAACTGATATATATATATATATATACATACATAAATTATATATAAACTTTTGAACTGAAGGTGGTTTTGGGGTCTGGGGGATGTGAAACGCGAAGATATGTCGAAATTTTCCGAAAGTCGAAACATGGGACCCATTGCAATAGTTAGCTTTCTAATGAAATCTACCTAAAATCAGTTTGATTGCTATAATATTCAGAGTCGTCTGAATATTTCGGATGGTCGCCATGTTGGGTTGTTAAATGTATAGGCCATAGTCATGTACCATTAAAGGAAAATTATTACGTAGGTTCATTATTCAAACTTTCACTTCGATCGCTTGATTACGACACAAGAAATAAGAACTTAATTTTAAAATTCGCACAGCCGCCATCTTGAGGATATATAAACAATTGAACTAAATTAGATACCAGTGCATTACAATGTGTATAAACATTTCCTGTACCAGATTTCATTGCGTTTGGAACATTAAATCGCGAGAAAGGTCTATTTAAAATATTCAAATTCGCTTGGCCTCCATGTTCGTTTTGTAGTTAACCGCTTTTTGAAAGTCTTATAGGTGAACTTCCAGTAGTGCCCTTTATCTCCGTATAAAATTTCAGGGTGATACCGCTAATAGTTTCAGAGATATAGAACGCCGGTGAAATATTTCGCCCATCCGCCATCTTGTGGTTATATAAACAATTGAACCAAGTTAGATGTCGGCGCATTACAATGTGTATAAACATATACTGTACCAAGTTTTATTACGTTTGGTTGGTTAAATCACGAGAAACGTGAATTTAAAAGTTGCAAATTCGCGTGGCCGCCATGTTGGTTTTGTAGTTACCAGTTTTTCAAAAGTTACATAGGTGAACTTCTAGTAGTTCCCTTTATCACCGTAATAAATTCCAGGGTGATATCGGTAATAGTTTCGGAGATATTGAATGCTGGTGAAATATTTCGCACAGCCGCCATGTTGGATTGGTGAGACGTAACAAAATTTGAAGGGCACGGTCGAGGTCGCCCTGAATAGTACTATGAACTTACCGAGTTTCATTGAAATCGCTCCAGCCGTTTAAAAGTCATTAGGGGGGGACACACACACTCACACGCACACACACACGGACAAAAGGTGATCTCATAAGCCTATTTTTTCAAAATTGAAAATAGGCTAAAAATAGAACGCTGTAGTATCATGAGGTGCGTCGGGGCCAAATAAAAAAAATCACAAGAAATGTACGAAAAATTGACGATAGTCCTACTTGAATTTTCAGCATAATTAATTTTGAACCATGTCATGATTTGAATGAAAGTATTCTTTTAACAAGGTAAGGTTTCTGCTAATTTTATAGGTTTAAAAAAATTACCTTTTCTGTACAAGGTAAGCGTAAAATGAGTTAATTTTTGTTATTTGTTAAGTGATTACGTAATCATTTCGTTTACCCCGCCCGCCATCAACGCTATCATAAGCTTTGACCTTCCTCCTCCTCCTCCCTCTTTATCATTACGTAATGTGTGGACGGCCCCATTGTTGGCTGGAATGGGGGCGTGGTGGCTCAGCGGTCTAGCTGAATGCCTCTCACCAAGGCGGTCCGGGTTGATTCCCGGCCAATGCATGTGAGATTTTCGAAGTGAAATGCCATGTCCTGTGGTTCGGATTCCACGTAAAAAAGGAGGTCCCGTGGCTCATGATCTCGCGATTAACGGTCACGTTAAACTACAAGCTTGCTTGCTTGCTTGCTTGCTTGTTGGCTGGAATGAAGTTCGATTGATGGTATACTAGCGGGCCCGTGTGTCTCATGTGCACAGACTACCCGACCGGCTCAAGTGTATTGCGGGCTGTATGCGACACAGTTCTACCAGGGGCTATCGTCTTGTTTATTTGTTTAAAAGCACTTTATAAACAAATAAATATATTTCCGTTGACTTTTCAAGAAATGCAAGATTTTTCCTGTACTATTGAGACGATTTGGAAGATTTGGGTACAAACCACACCTTCTAACTCCCTCTGGTTTAGGAGCTTGAGTTTTGTGAAACATACAACTTAGCGTATTATATAACAAGATTAACCTTCACGGCCAAGTAATAAAATTCCAGCAATTCTTGTAGGTTTTGCCGTGATTCAGTGCAATCGGGCAAAATCCCGCAAAAACCTAGAATTGCTGGATTTTTATTACTTGGCTGTAAAAATAAATGTCTTTTTTGGTACCTCTATAGGAAGGAAATACTGTTATGCGAGTTCCCACAGCAAAGAAGTGCGATACACTTAACATATACGGGACATGGTGCATGGTACACTACCCCAGCGGCGCGGCGGTCCGGGCAGGGTGTACCAAGAGCCTGCTGATGAGCCTGACTTGTTGCACCTAGACGAAATCCCGCAAACGACACGGCAAAAAACTACAAGAATTGCTAGTTTAAAAAACTAGTCTATTATTATAGAAGAGACAGATCCCCGTCATCTCCTGCACGGCTATCAATCTGTGATGCGCCAGCTCAAGCCCAGGATGTGTTTCTTAGGGAGAACACGTATCCTGGTGAGATTGCAGGAAGTGAATCGCATCGCAGAATGAAGGAGCGAATTGAACCACGCAGACATCCCAGTGAAGGAAGAAATGGATCCTGGTAGTGATCTTCTCTCTCCAGTGTGGAGGACATTCAATCACATGAGGGTGAGAGTACTAAGGTAAAAGATCAACCTTCAAAATAGAGGCATCCTGCCAGCCGATGCAGACGTCATTCGTTAAGAACGATGCTGTTCAGGGTACAAGCCACTTGCTGGTCTGCCCCCAACTAGACCATACACGTACAAAGGAGGACATGTTCCTGGCAACGGACAACGGCATCTCAGCTGCCAATATTTGGTAATTTACTATTTTCCCGAACACGTAGGTTGGTTGGTTCCTTAGTTTAGGGGCTGCGACAACGCGATCATGTAGCCCCGTGTACTTGGGGTGTGTGTAAAATCTGTCTGATAACCGGTGTTAATAATTGTGATGACTGCTTTAGTGTGTGTTATCTGTCTTTAATTCAAGTAAGGACTGCAGACGATAATTTCAAGTAGTTCCTACTTTCGCCACCAAATGCTACCCTCCACGACACCTAGCTGTGAACTTTTTCCCGATCACGGAAAACTAAATTAAAGTAACTCTTTCTTAAAAAATGTATCTTGGCGTAGTATTCGGTCTTTACTTAAACAGTGGATAGGACTATCATTTCATGTGCAAAGCTTGTATTTTTTACAAATTTTAACAGGCCAAATATTGTAGTCGTAGTACGATAATCAGAATCACGTGACCGTTGCGTAAAGCCGTAAAACGTAGTGCTACATTACACAATCTAGTACTCATCTCCGTTGTGTGTTGTAACTATAGGCAAATGTTATCCGTCGGTTTCAATCTAACGGAAATTAATTTCTAGTTTGATAAGTTTTGTGTTACTGGTTTTAGGCTGGAAATTTGAGGATGGATGGATTGTTTGTGATAAAGTGACAGGCAGATGACAGCAAAGATGAAGAAAGTAGCGATGTGTTTAATGGCATATTGACAGGGTAGTTCAGCGCGTTTGCGCACACAAGGCTACGGGGCCAGGCTATTTCCAGACTTGGAAGACTAGTGGGCTGGAGCTTCATCGTTGGAGGACCTTAAAATAGTTTTCCATGGTTTCTCATTTTCAACTGTGGCAAATGCTGGAATGGTTGCCTTTTAATAGGTCACAGCAACTCCCTCACAATGTCCAGTTTCTTCATCTCTATTCATTCCTATTTAACTCCGAGGCTGGTTGTGTGGCGCGGTGTTAAAGTTCTCGTCGTCTGTGCTTTGGTTGTGGAATCGAATCCTGCCACTATGGCAGTTGAGGGTCCCTAAGAGCCGAGACCATATGCCATTAGATTTACTGACATGTTGAAGATTTCTTAAAGGAAAATCCCAGTACTCCGCTGTCGCGTTTATAGCCGGAGTAATTAAATGTGACAATATTACCGTCAAGAAGGACATCCAGACCTAAAAAGAATAATCATCCACCACGCAAAGAATCTAATCTGAAACATATATCAGATTTGTCTTGCCGAAGTTATTTCCTAAATCATGTGAGTGAATCATGTATGAGTCTGTAAGTGAATGGATGTTTATAATTTGTTCTCAAGTTGAAGATAGCTTCCTTTAACTTACTTAGCTTAAATTAAGATAATTAATGAACAGTAAATTTACTAGTGTAGTTAATTATTAAAAGAGGACTAAGTTCCCTAACTCTGCTAACAATAATGACAATAATAATAATAATATCCATCTCGTCCCATCCTCGTTGAAAAATGAAAATCCACAGCCTGCTTCCAGTCTCCGACCGGGTCAGGAATGGAATGAATGAAGCCCCCATCTAGCGGCGAGGATATGAACTGTGCCGGCTGCCGAGGCCTGACGCACTCCTCTGGGGCAATGAACAAATGAATGACAGATGAAATGAAATGATAGTGGAGAGTGTTGCTGGAATGAAATGTTGACAGGGAAAACCGGAGTACCCGGAGAAAAACCTGTCTGCCTCCGTTTTGTCCAGCACAGATCTCACATGGAGTGACCGGGATTTGAACCACGGACCCAGCGGTGAGAGGCCGGCGTGCTGCCGCCTAAGCCACGGAGGCTGTCCCATCCTCGTTAAATATCTAAATTCATTTTGGAAAACTCTTGTACTCTGGTGCCGCCCCTAAATCCGCAGTAGTTGAAAGGGACAATATTGCTCTCGAGAGGTTGTGTGAAGAAGGACATTCAGAGCTAAGAAAAGAAAAAAATATCATCCACCGCATAAAAAATCCATCTCGACATATCCTCGGCCCCGTGGAATAGCAAAGTCATACATGCCAACTTTTATGGTTTTCCGTAAAATTTATAGAACTGCAGTGTGTTTTACGGTTTTACAGATGAACTATAATATTTTACGATTCTATGTACAGAGATCTTTCAAATTCGCGCCAGGACGAGCTTTCCCCACAGGGGAAATTTACAGGTTGTAGGAAAGAGTGAGTTTTAGTTTCCTGAATGCCTAATTCAAATGCTTCCGCATGCTATACCGCTGTATCATGTGTTTTAGTACTGAATAGCGCTGTTTCATGTGTTTTAGTGGTGTGTAACCGGCGACTATTCGATACATAGCTGCGGTTATTTATTTTGTTAAACGATCTTCGATCGTGAATGCGCTCTGCCTCATAGTTGTCTATGAATTCTATTCACTTGGGCTACTTTTATATGTTTTTATTTTTATTTTTTATGAAAGAATCATTTGCCCAGAGCCCATTTCGTTCATTTGTCCTTCACCAAGAGTTGCGACAGTTGCGAATGAGATCGTCTGCGTGTATGAATTGTGTTGTGTAAACGGATTTTAGTTTAATTCAGGTGAAACGTTTTGTGCATTATTATGTCGTCAGTTACTTTTAGCATTTTATGTTATTACTGACGAGCTCCCCTTATCTGAAACGAAGAAAATAACAGGCATTTTGTCGTGTTTTACTGCGTTTTGGTGATGCAGTTTCCCGCGTATTTTAAAGCTAGGGGATTTTCCTGAAAGATGATCTGTAAAGTTGGCAGGTAGGTGTAAAGCGTAGAAATAACTTACATTATTGGGATTATGGGTGGAAGTTTGCGGGTCGGCTAGCCAGCACGTGTAGACCATGTGTTAGCGTATCCTCCTGCCTCACTGCGGGCAATCAATATTTCAGTGGTAGTGTCAGTATCTCTGCTCTGCTCTCAGCAGCACGTGGCAGGGCTGCCTCCTCGCATAAAATCCAAAACTCTATCTTTTGTTTGCTAATGGTATGAATCAGATATTGTAGTTTATAATACGGAACTCATTTTATTAGATGATTTGTAGCTTCCACATGCACTAGCCTAAATAAAGAATACGATATGGATCAACTAGATTAATAGACGCGACACCGCTCATAACCTTAAATTCCTTATAAACAGGTCCTCTTGATTCACAGACCAATACGTAATTTCATATGGATTCTGTTAAAATGAGTCATATTGATATGATAATTATCGTTTAAAATGATAATCTGGTCAGCAGAGAGCGCAACAAAACTCCTCCCAAATTATTCCAGTGTCGTATCGCTCGGATGAATCTGAGAAAATATACCATCTATCAATTTATACTTTTCAGTCGGTCAACACGCCCAATTAGAGTTCAACCTATTCTTGCACCTCAAAATATTTCTGTTCTCCGGTCAGGATTTTCACACTGACAAAGGGCTGAAGACGAATACCACACGCTGGTTCCATTCGCAAGCGACAGACTTCTATGAAATGTAGAGATTTGAAGACATTCTTCACAGTGTTACCTATACAAAATTATCAATTGTAGCTTTTCAGTCGGTCTACCCGATGTGCTCAATGAATGGGTGGGGTATAAGATATACATTATGGGGTTTGAAGCCAGTTTTAGTGTTGCCTTAGTAAACAAAAGTTTGGTGCTTTTCAGTCGGTCAACACAAATGTACTCAAAAGAGTTGGGTTATACCCTAATCCTGAAAAAAAAATACGAGCCTTACAGTAGTCGCATATGATATGTAACATCTGACATAGAAGAAACCTCACGTGAAATTGTTGATACAACGGTATTTTATAGTATTATTGGCACACTATTGTAAAAGGGAGTGTTTTACAGATATTGTAGTTTATAATACGGAACTCATTTTATTAGATGATTTGTAACTTCCACATGCACTAGCCTAAATAAAGAATACGATATGAATCAACTAGATTAATAGACGCGACACCGCTCATAACCTTAAATTCCTTATAAACAGGTCCTCTTGATTCACAGACCTACACGTAATTTCATATGGATTCTGTTAAAATGAGTCATATTGATATGATAATTATCGTTTAAAATGATAATCTGGTAGCAAAAATATCTACCCAGCCGAGGATTCGAACCCAAGATCTCTAAATTCACAGTCATACGCAATAACCCCACGGCTATTTCGACTACGCAAATATTGTGCACAAGATGGTGACTTATTTCCACGTTCCAATAATACTGCATTACGGAATTAAGTTTCTTTTATATTTTGCTTGTTTCGATAATGTTCCTGAGTGACATTGAGTTTAAAATGCCTTATGCCAATGCAATGCCGACTACTTACAATGTTTGATATTAAGGCATTTTACCATTTAAATACTGATACGAAGACTTCGAACATGTACCATGTCATTTGTTTAAATCACTTGACACCAGAGTTCGCATGAGCGTTTTCCGTTCAGTATGTCATATACATTCCACATGGCCGAGAGTGCGTCATGGTATCAATTTTCGACACCGCGCGCTGATTGTTTCTCTTACCAGTGCCATCTGGATCGATCGATCGAGTTGGCAGTGGGTCTTATACTTCCGTTCAATCCACCACTGCCAGCTAGGGCACACTTCCATTCAATCGATCGAGCGGGCATTGCATAATTCCGTTTTCCACCACTGCCAGCTAGTACACTTCCGTTTGATCGATCGAGCGGGCAGTGCATACTTCCGTTGTCCACCACTGCCAGCTAGAACACTTCCGTTTGATCGATCGAGCGGACAGTGCATACTTCCGTTTGATCCACCACTGCCAGCTCGATCGTTCCGGTCCACTTCCGTCCCCAATTTTCAAAATCACTCCCACAAAACTATCCAGCAACCGAGCGGAAAGATGTTACACATCAAAAATACATGGAGATTAATACACACACTAGGAATGACCAGTTTCGACCGTTAAGTGATCATCATCAGATCTATTACACTTAGGCTACTACATCTATGTCTGAAAATACTGGTGACAATATTTACAATATGTACACTTATTTAGTTGCTGTATTGGTAATGCAACTTGTCGGCATTTGTTAGTCGCTAGTAACTAGTAAGTCGCTAGTAACTAGTCACCGAGTGAACAACGCTCTGCCGAACTGCACAAGCCTCCTAACCAGGTAAGTAGCCTGTATAATACTCTACAATCAGAATTGACCATTCACAACAACCACATAGTAATTCCAAAAACAGGCAAATTCCGGAGTTCTATTAAAACTTTTAGCATCTCACTAAAACATCATAACCCCCAGGGGCTCACATCTAGTGGGACGTGGGTGGGCGACCATGGGGCCCCAGCTGAGTCCAGCATTACTTCCACTTACTTGTGCCGGGCTCCTCTCCTTCTTCTTTCCTGTCGACCTTACTTGGTCAACTCTTGTTCTCTTCTGACCCCGACGGTATTAGGGTATCCGAGGCCTAGGGAGACTCTTCCTTACCCGCCTTAATTGGCCCTTGTCTCATCTTTTCTGACACCCTCCTTCTGCGAGGGGACAGCCTTCTTTTTCTTTTCATGTTATCTCCTGCCTTGCTCAAGGCCCTCAAGGAGGCAGGGTGTATGTAGCCCCACCACTTCTGGCGCACTCTGGATATTGCTACACCCTCAGGGGCTCACGGCTGGTGAGTTTGAGAGTTGGCAACCCCGAGGGATTCCTGAGCTGGGTCCAGTTTTCCCCCTTTTATCCATTACCTCTGGGGCGGACCCTCTCCTCTATCACTTTCCTATCTGCCTTTCATAGCTCTCTTTCCTTCCCAGTCCCTCAATCCACATTCTTCGAGGGTTGAGGGCATTTCTTTTCCTCCTGTCCTTTCTTTGCCTTATTCTCCTTTTGTTTTCCATTTCTTCTTCTAGTATATAAGTTGGTAGTTTTAGTTTACATTTCGTTATCATCTTCACGATCACCCAAACCATTAGGGACCGATAACCTAGATGTTAGGCCTCTTGAAACCTTAAAATAACAATTATCATCATCATCATAAAACATTGCGTTATACCGGGCGAAGTGAACGTTCCCCCCCCCCCCCCCCTCTAAATCACTCTGCAGCACATGGACCCGTCCGCATACGAAACACTTGACGTTACAGACAGATAGGCACAGGGCTGGGAGTAGCGTAGAAAGCCGAAGTTATACGAAAGATTTCGCGTCACCACATGGCAGCTTTACGATTGCTTAGGAAGTGAGAAGCGTATATCCTCTCTGTTTCAAAATAAATCAAGTGATTGTGCCAGAGCTTATCTATTGCCTATTTACGACACTTGGAACTCGTGTAGTATACGTTGCCCGGCTCTATTAAAATCCGAAAACTTTTCTATAGAAATGGCCAATGTTACTAATATACAGGAGTTGAATATTTTATCGCTAGAGTGTGTTACTGTATTTTTTCCAAGTGCCAACATTATTGTTTCCAGACCAATATTTTCATCCAGACCAATGGTTTTCGACCAGACCAATAAGGGTTAGGTAGCGTGGCCCTGCGGGCCGCGTTAGGCTAATACAGGGTCTTTCATATAAAGTAAGAACGCCAAGCGGCGGGTTTGTTATCCGCTAGTGTGGTGGCCTTGACCGAGCTTGTAGCGAGCCGTGGCCCCCTGCTCTAAGCGTGTGTACAATCCTCTATGAAATATTACCTTATAAATGTTGCTGGAAGTGTCGTCCTTCCTGGGTTATACAGACATTGTATCTGGTAACCACATTTTGGCTGACGCGAGTGAGTCATGCCACTGTATTTTTTCTGATTTTTTATTTTGTGTTTATTATTGGGCACTGGACCAGTAGTGTCAAAGTTATTTACAACTACGTGAATCTGTGCTAGTGAAGGTGGCACTTTATCAGGAAATTGCTGAACAAATGCATCACGTACCCGTCGAGCCGAATCGTAATTAAAATAAATTTTACATACAAAAATACGATGTTGCATTGATAACTGTCTCAACATGTTAGCAGCTGAGGTTCAGACAGGCGACTGACAACACCTGCACGCTTATTGCAAGGTCAAGTTTGTACTATGCGCGCGCTTTCAATACTACAGCAGGGGGCCGTGGTGCGTCACAAGCTCGGCCAAGCCGGCTTCAGCAGCGAATGACAAAACCGCCGCTCGCCGTTCTTACTTTATATGAAAGACCCTGTATAAACACCCCTGTTTTTTGTCACGCACAGTGGGGGTAGTCACGCATCAATAATCTTTATCCAGGCCAATGGTTTTGCCCAGTAGTACAATCAGTAAGTAGGCAGCATTACGTAATCAAACATGGCGACGTGCTTTTTGATAAGTTTATTACTTGAAAGTTAATGTTGACAATTTCCTTATTTTGGAAGTGTTTACGGGGTGTTTGTTAATGGAAAATGGCGTAAATAACGAAGCAGAGTAATTACAAACCATTTTCAGAGCGCTACTAAGTAAAATAACGCACTTTCGAAACGGGCAACGTATACTACACGAGAGCCCGACACTCTACTAAATGTAAAATACTGTAGTGTAATATTCAACATATCATATTCTCAGAATACATCACATTGAAGTACCCCCATTTTCTGTTCCTTGCACCTCGGCCTGTTGGTCTAGGGGTACGATTCCTGCTTCGTGTGCGAGAGGTGCCGGGTTCATATCCCGGAAATGCCCAGCATTTTTACTTTTGTTTTATCTCTTGAAAAGATTCAAAAAGTGTATAACAGAACCTTAGGAACGTTCTTTTTTTCGTGCGAGACTTGTGCATATACCGGTAATATAAATTGGGTACGCATGTGCCATCAGGTAATAACCGTGGTCTACTATGATCAAAGACTTACTGTAGCTCATCGCTAGAGGCTGCATTTATCACCGTTAGATGTCTATCAACTATCCGGGGAAAGTCGGACCAGAGGAATGTCATCAGTGGCATGCAGTCACTGGTCTGCATTGATTCCCCAGGATTACGAGCTTAGGATATTATGCCCGTCAGCCATATGTACTTCAGTGTATATCTTTTGTCTGACATACTGTGTTATTGTGTTGACTTATGCAGAGTGTGTAACTGAGTCTGCGAGTGGGGTAATTACTGGGGACTTGAAATAAGATACCATCCAGGCATTTGCATGAAAAAATGCTTGGAGGAAAAACAAACCACACTCGGGATGGCCACTGTCAGTAGCAGGATTTGAACCTCTGATATCCAGACTTGCTACAGCTCCTCATTTGCAACCATTGATAGTGACTCAACGCCCTCAGCTAAGCTGAGCTAAGGTTGTATAGGATTGCATCTCTGTGTTCCACTTAAACAATGCAATACCTTCGGTCCGTTCCCCTCGGTTTCCCTGATTGGAATATTAGCGCAATTTAGCCCGCTTCTAAGGACGATGTCGTATCTCTTGGACCAGTTAATGCCAGCAATCCGAGAGGCTCTAATGAGATCACAGTCCAAGCATACTGTGTGGGCCGTGAGGTCGTGCTGTGACGTCAGTGTTTCCTAGCAACACGGGAGTATTTACCTCCGATGTTTGTTTTAGAAGGCCGTGGAACAGGGCAGATGCACAACAAGCGGTATCGTTAATTGAAAGGCCTGTATCGAATGTTTTGTTTTGGAATGGCTCCATTACTGTGTTTTATTCTTTAAAGAGAATATCCGTCCCATTAGTGAAATAAAGACCACGGCTACCAGTATTGGAGGTTTGCCAGTAATTGTAGGAGTTTTGAGGGTAGGACTATCGTTGAAGGGGAAATTTACAGGTTGTAGGAAAGAGTGTGTTTTAGTTTCTTGAATGAAAAATCCACAGCCTGCTTCCAGTCTCCGACCGGGTCAGGAATGGAATGAATGGAGCCCCTATCTAGCGGCGAGGATATGAACTGTGCCGGCTGCCGAGGCCTGACGCACTCCTCTGGGGCAATGATTAAATGAATGACAGATGAAATGAAATGATAGTGGAGAGTGTTGCTGGAATGAAATTTTGACAGGGAAAACCGGAGTACCCGGAGAAAAACCTGTCTGCCTCCGTTGTGTCCAGCACAGATCTCACATGGAGTGACCGGGATTTGAACCACGGACCCAGCGGTGAGAGGCCGGCGTGCTGCCGCCTAAGCCACGGAGAGTTTCCTGAATGCCTAATGCAAATGCTTCCGCATATGTGTTTCATCTATTTTGAATGTTTACTTTACAGGTTACCTATCCTGTTCCTTGTTCATTAAACCATACAATTGTTTATATTTACTCTACAGTAACTGGTTGTGTATATCCTTCGTTGGCGGTTTTCAAATTTACAATGTTTCTACTTAAATTTTCTAACTGTTTCTTCTTTCACATTATTTTGTAAAATTCTTATTAAGGGCAAAATTAGAAGGCATTAAACCGAGTGATATTATTGCAGTTTTCTATTTCCGTATTTTTCCCATTTTCATTCCTAGGCAAATTGCGGGGCAATACCTTCCAATAGGCTTCATTTCAATTATTTGTCCTAGTTCTTCCAATTTCATTCATTTAGTCTTCCAATTTCATTCATTTAGTCTGCCCTCAGATTGGGCATCAGCGATTAGCCTATGTCTACTCCGGGTTGGGTTAGGCGAGATGAATCACTACGTGGCGAATAGTTTTTACGGCCGGATATATTCACTGGCGTCACGGATGATGTACGGACGTTGATGTTCGTTTGTTTGATGTAGTGCTATGCATTGCCGCTATGTAACTCTACTGTATGATGTGTCAAATAGTGCGTCGTCGAATGCGAATGTAGTCAGATGTGTTCAAGTTCGAGGTGGTGGTGGTGAGTTACGAATGTTCATAAATTGCTTTTAGTCGTTCAATTCAATTGAAACGTTGCACTGTACTCTTCTAAAGTCATGGAGAGAGACAGCCATTGGTCGCTACTAGGTTAGACGACTGTTAGGGCGAAACCATTGGTCGCTACTAGGATAGACGACTGTTAGGACGAAACCATTGGTCGCTACTAGGTTAGACGACGGTCTGGACAAACCATTGGTCGCTACTAGGTTAGACGACGGTCTGGACAAACCATTGGTCGCTACTAGGTTAGACGACGGTCTGGACAAACCATTGGTCGCTACTAGGTTAGACGACGGTCTGGACAAACCATTGGTCGCTACTAGGTTAGACGACGGTCTGGACAAACCATTGGTCGCTACTAGGTTAGACGACTGTTAGGACGAAACCATTGGTCGCTACTAGGTTAGGCGACGCCAGACAAACCATTGGTCGCTACTAGGTTAGACGACTGTTAGGACGAAACCATTGGTCGCTACTAGGTTAGACGACGGTCCGGACAAACCATTGGTCGCTACTAGGTTAGACGACGGTCTGGACAAACCATTGGTCGCTACTAGGTTAGACGATGGTCTGGACAAACCATTGGTCGCTACTAGGTTAGACGACAGTCTGGGCAAACCATTGGTCGTTACTAGGTTAGACGACTGTTAGGACAAAACCATTGGTCGCTACTAGGTTAGACGGCTGTTAGGACAAAACCATTGGTCGCTACTAGGTTAGACAGCGGTCTGGACAAACCATTGATCGCTACTAGGTTGGACGACAGTCTGGGCAAACCATTGGTCGCTACTAGGTTAGACGACGGTCTGGACAAACCATTGATCGCTACTAGGTTAGACGAATGTCTGGGCGAAACCATTGGTCGCTACTGGGTTAGACGACAGTCTTGGTGAAACCATTGGTCGCTACTGGGTTAGATGCCAGTCTGGGAGAAACCATTGGTCACTACTGGGTTAGACGACAGTCTGGGTGAAACCATTGGTCGCTACTGGGTTGGATGCCAGTCGGGGTGAAACCATTGGTCGTTACTAGGTTAGATTTTTTTTTTTTTCACTAGGTTAGATGACAGTCTGGATGAAACCATTGGTCGCTACTAGGTTAGACGACAGTCTGGGTGAAACCATTGATCGCTACTAGGTTAGACCACTGTCTGAGCGAGACCATTTGTCACTTCTAGATTTGACGATTGTCTGAAGGAAACCATTGGTTGCTACTAGGTTTGATGATTGGACGAAACAATTAGTTGCTACTAGGTTGACGACTGTTTGGATGAAACCATTGGCCGCTACTAGGTTTGACGACTGATTGGACGAAACCATTTGCCGCTACTAGGTTAGACCACTGTTTGGGCGAAAAGTACAGCTCTTACTACAAGTAATGAGGACTGGGGCGTAAGCCCCAGGTTAGGGTTTTGTTTGCACGTAAAGCCATATTAATACATAGAATTTAACAATCATTCATCGCTTAAACGTTTAGTGTTGTCCATGACGTCATGGATGCCGCAATCTTGTGTCTGAGGGATTTTTTTAGTATAAGGAATTGCAATCTACACTACTCCCAAAATGTGTGCTTTACTAGGATACTTACTACCTGATGCCCTAAAAACCTTGAGAGAATTCCCATTCTTTTCTGTCTGCATCCTGTTTTATCGAGCAAGAGCACCTTTATTTTCAAAAATGCCTGAATTTAAGACTTAAACCAAACTGTATTAGTGCACCGATTATGCCTGTTTGGCTTGTGATAATCCAAAATTCTGTCTTCTGACCTTTCTTGGTCACCTCATGATCTCTTCAGAGCCCGACGTCACTAGGGTGTACGTTGAATAAGGTTTCTTTCACTTTTGCACATCAATTGGCCCTTGTCGTTCCTCTCTTGATATCCTCATTATTCAAGTGATTAGTCCTTTTGTATTTTATTTTTTATTTTTTCATGCTATCTCCTGTCTTCTGCAAAACCCCTTAGGCGTGTGTCTGTCTAATTGTACTGGTATTTAATGTAATGCTATTTAATGTAAAAGAGCGGATTGCATGCAGCAAATGGGGATTCTCAGCCCTCTGCATATAATCCTAAAATAAACAATCAATCAATCTCCCATACCCTCCCCCCCCCCCCCTTCCCCTGGACAGTTTTACATCATCAAGGGCGTCGGCTGGTGGGTTCAGGTTTTGGAAATCCCAAAGGATTCTAGAGATGGGTCCGGTCTTTCCCATTGACTTTACGGCAGACTCTCAGCCCTACTTACTTCCTAATCCCTCAATTTTCATTCTTCAGGGGTTGAGAGGAATTCTATTCCACTATCTTTTATTCCCTTTTTTAATTACTTACTCTAGCAGGCTACGTAAGTTACTTGTAAGACATTGGTAGAAGTAGTGGTTTCCTTTTTATTCTTTTTTAAAAATTATGACCATGTCTTGGGGGCAGATGACGTAGATATTTATCTCCTTAAAACAAGACAGCACAACCAGCCAGAGAGAAGGGACCTTGTTCCCTCTCCTTCTTACCCAAAGTCGGCACCTAACGTATGCGAAACACCAATTCTTGAACATTCACCACGTGGCTATCAAGCAAATGGTTTTGTACTGTGCTCGTCGGGTAGAATTATTTTTGGAAGCTATTTTGTTTTGTTTTCACTTCAGTTTCCGATGAGACATGCTCTTTATCGCTGGACGACAGCCCTATTCACCGAGTGTGCCATACGTGTGTACCCACGTCTGTCAAGGCATTGCGGCCAGTGACCGGCGAAGACACGTGGCAATTGTTCCTCTCTGTATGGCCATTTAGCGCATTCCTTTGTGTCTTATTAAATCTGTGCGTAGGTTCCCTTTGTCTCACTATTATTACGTAATTGCCGCCGCTGAGACCTTAAGAGGGAGCTTTACACTGCACTTGCTCAAGTTCAGAGGAATGAGGCAATCTGAAGTGGCCCAGTGACTTTCCCTCCAACAAAATGCTGCTTTGCATAGTAGTCGTCAATTGTGTTTAGCCCTTTGAAGTATATTTTAATCCTTCAGTCTTTAGGAGATTTGCAATGATTGGGAATGGTGGGTGTGTATTTAGATTAGAGACAGACTGTACCGTTTACAATCTAAGATGTCCGTTCTTTGCAAGCATTTGGAAGTTTGGTCTGTATGTCTGTCTGTCTGTCTGTCACGTTGTCAGCCCGGAAACTGGCTGGATCCTCAAGAACAACCACTGAAAGGTGTTTGGGTAATCAATACAATCATCCAAGACAAAGCTGTAATGAGGCATAATAAGCAGGGATAGGAGGGTGATCTACAACCTGTACAAAAACCAGATGGCATCAAAATTTGATGTTTTTTAGTTGGTCAACACGATTGTATCCAATTGTGATGGGTTATTCCCTAATCCTGAAAATAAATCTAGATGCGATTAATAAATTAAGCCGAAGGTCTTAAGAGAGAAACTAGTATTCAGAAAGGTGTAAAGCAAAGCTACTACTTATCGCCCATACATTTAAATATGTACATAGAACAAGCAATGAAGGAAATTAGAGAAGAAATTAAAGTAGTAGTAAAGATTCAAGGTGAAATAATTTCAACTCTAGGTTTGCTGATGATATTGTCCATCTTAGTCACTTCACCAGAGGATTTGACTGAGTATTTAAATTGTATGAAGCCTGTCTTGATGGAAGAATTCATGATGAAAGTCAATAAATGTTTAACAAAAAAAATGGAATCCAGCCAAAAGAAATCAGAAACTTCTATTGACGTCAAATTGGAAGGTGAAAATCTAAAGAAAGTAGGAGACTTCTGCTACTTAGGAAGCGAAATAACCAGTGATGGACGAAGCAAAGAGGATATTAAAAAATAGGTTAGCACAGGTAAGGAAAGCATTTCTACAGAAAAGGAATCTGTGACGTCAAATTTAGATTTAGGTATTCGGAAAGGCTTTGTCTCGAGCGTGGTACTCTATGGAAGTGAAACTTGGGCTGTTGGTGCAGCAGAAAAGAGGAGAATAGAAACATTTGAAATGTGGTGTTACAGGAGAATAATGAAGATCAGATGGGTAAATAGCGTAACAAATGAAGAGGTAAGTTATTAAGATGAGTTGGAGAGGAGAGATGTTTCTAGCGACTGTTAATGAAGAGAAGAGATAGGTTGGTAGGACATATACTAAGACACCTAGAAATAGCAAACTTAGCAAAGGGTCGAGGACAAGAACTGTAGGGGAAAGCCAAGGTTAGAATATGTTAAACAGATTGCCTCTGATGTTATGTGTGGTAGCTATGTAGAGATGAAACGATTAACTCAGCACAGACAAACCAGTCAAAAGACTGAAGACTCACACATAATAAGCAAGGCGAGAAGTGACAAGCAGTAAAGTGAGGGAAGTTATGGATCTAGTTTCCTACATTTAATTTTTAGCATGGATATGTTTTAGGGCTGAGGGTCTAGTTAGTTACTTATTTTTGTTTTAAGGGGTGGAACTACGAGGTCATCTGTGATTAGCGTGGACAAAAAATGAAGTTCGGTTACCAGGGCACGGCCGACTGAATACGAGCTGCGCTCTATACCGGCCTTGACATTCCCAGTCAGAACCCATGTATAACATGTAATTGGAAAGTTTCTACTCGTTGCCGGTAGAGCGCACTCCCCTCCCATTATAGGCGCGATAATGAATCAGCTGTACAGTACGTATATTAAATGTGTAATCTCAAGAACCACTGGATGGATTTTGATGCTGCTTTCACCATTCTGTAAAGGTGATCTCGAGGAAGATTTGTGTAGAAAATAATTTATTTATGACCAAAGGGAGCCAAGCAGTAACGATTTCAGTGAAAAGGTCGAAAAAATAGCCTGGCGTCCGTGCGCTTTTTAAGCTTACGCTGGGCGAACCGTTAAAAATATCATTATATTATGAGTGTAAGAATTGTTCAGCGTGAGAAATTCTACAAAAAAGTCCGGGAGAGCATATCTCTATCTTCGATACATTGCCCACTATAAGTGTTTTTAGTTTGGACGGGAGGGGCATTTGGCTTACACCTCGCCATTCTTAAATTACGTCTGACAGGAATTCCTTGCACATTCATAGCTGTTCCCGGGCGAAGCCGGGGAGGGTTGCTAGTGACACTATATAATTATTTTCATTATAATTTCCGCATTATCAAAATTAAAATTATATCACAAAATAAAATAGCGTGCTAATAAATCTAAGAGAAATTATACATACCTTGCACCTTCTTCGGGTACAAGGTCACTACTCCAGCACCGTCTCATTAAAAGGAAAGAGAGGATCAAAATTACAGCCGGGAACAAGTAGCAGCTAATCATGTGTTGTGTTTTGTGCTAAGAGATCTTTCGACGAATTATCAGATACCGTGTGTCTTCTTTTTCACGAAACAGCTGTCAGGACGGGACTTACATAAACTCCTGCTGGACGTTATTCTCGAGGTTGAACAATGCGGTTTCATAATTATAATAACTGTCTCTGATAATCACAAAACTAACACTACAATGATGAGGCATTTAGGGGGAGGGAATTTGCAACCAATGGTCAATCACCCATACGACGAGTCTAGGAATGTATTCCCTAGTTTTGATAATTGTCACATTCTAAAAAAAAAACACATTAGAACGCAGTTTCTGTAACGAGAGATGACTGATGGTACTGGAATAATTTCAGGGAAATACTTGTCATTACTATACACAATGCAAAAGGGTGAGATCGTCAAACCGGTCAGACACCTCACTAAAAAACACATCGAACCCACTAAATTTGAAAAAATGAATGTTCGGCGTGCCAATGAAGTGTTCTCGTCAGAAGTTATTGGTACCATTAGTACACTGAAAGAAAATATAGGCATGCACCCGGAAGCGTACACATTCATGGACGCAGAAGCAACCATTTTTTTTTTGAAAAAAGTTAATAAATGGTTCGCTATGCATGACGTAAGCATCACATATCAACATATTCAGTCTAGAAATCCAGATAAAGGGCATTTTTTCTCATTAAATGTCAGTCGCCTAAACTGGCTAGAGGAATATTTTCTTTCTTACCTTGAAACTTTGAAAGCTGCTAGTAACGCTGCTAGAAAGGACTTCCTGAGTTCTGAGACTTACGAAGCTACCTATACAATTAATCACGGATTCAGCTGTCCAGTGCATAAGGTATCTTCTAAAAATGGGTAGAGGAAAGTCGCCAAATATGGGGAGTTTTTTTTATAGGGCTCACATTAGACATAAGAAGGAACGGAATAATTTTGGTTTTCTCACCAATGTAAACCTCAGGCGATATACTATGTATATTCCAAATATGGGCACGTTTGATGTTGTAATACCCTCTGATATTATTGTTAACTTTAAAAGTGCACTTTCCCCGTATTATGCAACCGGGTTTCGTAATATGGGGAGGTGAGAAACCTCACGGTTTTTATTTATAATAGGTACACTGAATAGTATACCCTACTAATTAAAGCATTAATTCTGACTTTTTTTCGTGTGGCCTCCTGAGAGGCCGAATGCAGGTCTTTCTAGTCGACACCCGTGGGCGACCTGCGCGTCAGGATGAGAGATGGAATGGATGAAGATGAATAAAACTGGGAAAGGATGTGGAAGGAAACGGCCGTGGCCTGTTAGAAGGTACCGTCCCAGCATTTGCCTGGTGTTGAAAAATGGGAAACCACGGAAAATCATTTCAAGGACGGCCGACGGTGGGGCTCGAACACACGCGTCTACCGAGTCAGCAGAGAGCTTGGCCCCATGGCCTAACGCTGCGCTTTAGCCAGCGTAGCCACTACTGTTGGTAATTCTGACAATGTAATGAAATCATGAACACAAATAGTACAAAAATACAAAAATTAATATTTTAAATAAATAACAGTCCTAGTTTCCTGTTGCCGAACTTCCAAACCGTTCAGCAGAAAAATGCATAATCTTTAATGAAAACCGAGTGATTCTGATCGAATTCAACTGTAACGAGGTGCAAGGTATGTCTAATTTCTCTTAGATTTATTAGCACGCTATTTTATTTTGTGATATAATTTGCATTTTGATATTGTGGGAATTATAATGATAATATAATAGTGTCACTAGCAACCCGCCCCGGCTTCGCCCGGGAACAGTTATGAATGTGCAAGGAATTCCTGTCAGACGTAATTTAAGAATGGCGAGGTGCAAGCCAAATCCCCCTCCCGTCCAAACTAAAAACACTTATAGTGGGCGATGTATCGAAGATAGAGATAAGCTCACGCGGACTTTTTTGTACAATTTTTCATGCTGAACAATTCTTACACTCATACTATATTGATATTTTTAACGGTTTGTCCAGCGTAAGCTTAAAAAGCGCACGGACGTCAAGTTCTTTCTTCGACCTATTCACTGAAATCTAAAATCGTTACTGCTTGGCTCCCTTTGATCATAAATAAATTATTTTCTACAGAAATCTTCCTCGATATTACCTGTACAGAATGGTGAAAGCCGCATCAAAATCCATCCAGTGGTTCTCGAGATTACCCGTGATATCCAAGAATCGGGGACTTTGTTTTACACTAAGTAGAGATAAGTTATAGTCGTGCAATGCTTGGTGAACAGCGCTGTGTGAGCAGTTGAGTAACTAACAAGATTTCATGAAAAAGGTCTCATTGTCTAGGCCGGTATGAGCGCATTCAGTCGGCCGTGACCAGGGTAAGAGGTGTTCGTCATCTAGGCCGATACCGGGTGAGTTAGCCGTGGTGGTTACGGCATGACTGATGGCAGTCGCTCACATCCGGGAGGCGAGGAGGTTCGAATCCCCCCGCCGGCAACCTTGAAGATGGTCTTCTGTGGTTTCCCATCTTCCTTCCAGGCAAATGCTGGGGTTGGTCCCTAACTATAGGCCACAGCCGCTACCTTCCAACTCCTCGTCCTTACATTCCAACTTCCCTCCTTCCCTCCCCCAACGGTACTTGTAGCTCACCCATTGGGTGTCCGTCTCGAAGCAGCTACAAAACTGGCGAGCCGAACATGTCCTTGGACACTCCCGGCACTAAAAGCCATACGCTAAAAAAAAAAAAAAAATCTAGGCCGATGCACTTGTTGAGGCGTGTTGCATCCGGCAACTAGTTACCATGACAACAAGGGCAAGTAGACTTAGATCCCAGTTGTTGAAGCATGCGTGACACCTGTATTACGAATAGACGAATAAAACATATCCATGATTCCAGGGGCCCTGCCGAAAGGGCCCCGCCCACCCAGGGCTGTTAGGCCGTGTTGCACAAAATTTGTTTTATTAATGCTTTAAATTACTTTATGTTCGACGATGTCGATATGTAAATATTGTGTCAGAAAACTGTTTCATAATGGGGGTCATTAAAGTACTACTTTTCATTATAACACAACCGGGTGAGTTAGCCGTGGTGGTTACGGCATGACTGATGGCAGTCGCTCACATCCGGGAGGCGAGGAGGTTCGAATCCCCCCCGCCGGCAACCTTGAAGATGGTCTTCTGTGGTTTCCCCATCTTCCTTCCAGGCAAATGCCGGGGTTGGTCCCTAACTATAGGCCACAGCCGCTACCTTCCAACTCCTCGTCCTTACATTCCAACTTCCCTCCTTCCCTCCCTAACGGTACTTGTAGCTCACCCATTGGGTGTCCGTCTCGAAGCAGCTACAAAACTGGCGAGCCGAACATGTCCACGGACACTCCCGGCACTAAAAAAGCCATACGCTAAAAAAAAAAAAAAAAAAAAAAAAACAGATTTTCCAACCAATCAGAGCTCAATATTTTCATCCATTGACCAATTAGGTGAGGATGGCTTCTGACATGTACATGAAATCCAACATGTGGGGCATGAATTTCATGATTTGAAACTAGCAATATTGCAAAGGAAATAGCACTGTACCTTAATATCCGCAGCTCCAATTTCTACATATTCGTAAGATTTCGCAGACTGTTTTAGTGAATGCTGTTGTTGACATAAACACACCAGAACGTCATGGAGGAAGCATGCGTATGACATTAGTTCCACAGAAATTATAATCCAGCTCTCTGTTTAGTAAATGGATTTCTTATGCGAAACGTTTCCGCCAGATGTCATAACTGTTCTATTTAGGACTCTATTGATTTTCCTTCCATTGACATTCTATAAGCATCGAATTTGAAGAATAACTAGTTTATAATACGATACATTTTAATTTTAAAGCGTTTGTAACAACCTATTTTGTGTTATTTGACCAAAATAACAAAATGATCCAACATAGTACCTGTATGCTATCTGTTGGAGCTACTTCAAGATAAACGATGTTTCAAAGCTTTGGGGATCGTTATTGGGTAGAGATCAGATACTGAGCCCACACAATTACCAAGAAGAAGAATTCAACCGACAGAATATCGACAGATATTTCTGAATATTTATGTTAGTACATATAATAAAGTTATAATTATCGTCGAACATAAACTGTCGTATGCAACTCGCCTATAATAGTAGATAAGACACTCGTTGCATAATGTACTATTAAAACTCAGTCATCGGGGTAGCAATCCAGCTCAACTCGATGCCGGTCCCAAGCTCGGTAAAATGGGGGAGGGTAAATGGATGGTTAATGAGCGGAAACACTAATGCTGAGTATGTTTCTCTATTAAGTACTGAGAAATGCTCTAGTTGGTAGGCTAGCCTACTTATGAAACTATAAATCCTACCCCTATGGGGACGGATGAGGGCGAGTGACTGGCGCCTTAAAACGAGACTATCTCAGGTAAGGTATAGTAACCCTGACAGAAGGTTCACTGATCCTAACAACCCTACCCTGGAAAAGGAGCATTGTTACGAAACCAACACAATACATGTCTCGGACAAGTGAACCTGAAGACGAACATGGCAGTGAATTACGGAATAATGATGCGCAGGACAAGGTGGCACAGGATTCTTTATACGAGTAACATCAGAAATGAGGAAAAAGTACTTGGGATTTGAAATGTGCTTCGATATTAAATTTATAAGAAAGTTTACTCCTTGTTCTATTGTGGATCAGAACAAGAAGGATGAGAGGAAGACCCAGAAAAGGATGAATCAAGGACATAGAAGAGGATGAAGAATATGAAGATTAAAGGATGGTGGGAGAAGATAAAGAAGAGAGAAGTTTGGGCGTGTATTGTGGGCTGGAGTGCTCAGGAAGTAAGTAAATTACTTTAAATTACAGATATTCTAATAAAGAAAATGCCTTTCCCTTCTTCAATCTCTCAAAATAATTCAGTATACTGAACATAACTCCTCCCTAATTTAAGTTCCTGACAGTCTCGTGCGGTTTATTGTAGTAGGGAGGGCCGCTCTATAGAACCTTCCATGTAATGTGTATGGTGGGAATGGCCTGGTGAGAAAACAGTGATCATATCATTGTCTTGCGCGTGAATTCTTCTGTGCTATGAAAGGATTTTCTTTTCTCTTCAAGGGTCTGTATTGGAGTAAAATAGAAGATCTCTCCATTTCACTTCCTGCTTATGTCTGTGATTGAAGGTAAAACTGGTTTAGGAGAGATGGGTCTACCGCATGCCCTTGAACAGGTACTTAGCCATTGTTCACAGTGTGTTTAAGTTAAGTTAGGATTTTACAAAAACAATATATGTATACATTTCAAGTTGTCTGGTATTCCAAGTACAGTTCAAGTGTGATAATGAGTTCTGTAAATAGTGTTACGTGCCACCCCCTAGTGGCACTTTTGTTAACTGGATTACGGTGGGGGTACAAAGCACAACACCAATTACTGCTTAAAGAAATATAATTTATTACAGGCCAGAAAATTACACTAATCAGCAAATACAAGCAATTAGGAGCCTTACTCAGTTTCCTTAAGTCTCTTCCTTATGCGCTCTTTGCCTTCCACTTGTAAACAGACCACAGAAGTTAATCCGTCCTAATGAGTACGGTGGCCTTGACAGAAACTACCTGTCCCTCTCCCTTATGTTCACCGACCACAATTACTTACGATCACTTGCTGCAGGCTATTTCGCTGTCCACAAGCTGAAGAAACAATGTCACAGGATTTCGTAACTCGCACAGCACTTCGTCACCACACTTTGTCGCACTCGCTCAAAAACACACACCCACAGAAAACTCGGTCCCCTCACTGTTGAAGCCGCTTATATAGCAGGCTGGTGACTCAATAAATTCTAGAATCGTCCAGGACACACGGCTTCTCGATATTTCCTTCGCTGGTGGTGTCACGAAGATTCTGGACCATCCCTTTCACTTCGCAGTCCGTTGCGTAACGCGCATGCAATACACTGAGGGAGAGCAGTCCAGCCCTGGGGCAGTTTTGACTCATGCGGCGAGTGATGAAACGAACTCACAGCCGTAACACCACCCCCTTCCTAAAAGGCTGATCGTCCCGATCAATCATTGGTCCGTCTGTGTCCCTCCGTAGGCTGCCAGGCGATCTCGATGCACGATCTTCATCTTCGCCCTCGGGCTCCGCTGGATCCTGTAGACGACATCGTTGATCCGTTTCACGACTCGGTACGGGCCCTCCCAGGACTTCTGCAGTTTGGGTGACAGGCCTTTCTTCCGTAATGGGTTGAAGAGCCAGACCAGGTCGTCCTCGTGGAATCCGCCGGCATCCGTCTGCTGGTCGTATCGGGTCTTCATTCTGTCGGTCTCGATCCGCAGTTTCCTCCTCGCGAACAAATGCACGTCCTCCAGTTGGTCGACCAGTTTTTGACAATACTGGCTTACCGGGATCGGATCATTCCCAGGTCGGCCAAAGGCAAGATCGACAGGTAGACGGAGCTCCCTCCCAAACATGGCCCGGGCTGGTGTGCACCCGGTGGCTTCATGCACGGCGGCGCGGTAGGCCAGGAGAAATAGTGGAAGATGTTTGTCCCAATCCCTCTGGTGCTCGCTGACGACTATTCGAAGATGGTTCTCGATGGTGCGATTGAATCGCTCTACCATCCCGTCGGACTGAGGGTGTAGTGGCGTTGTCCTTGTCTTCCGGATTCCCAGCAGCTGGCATAGGTTCTGGAACACCTGCGACTCGAAGTTCCTTCCTTGGTCGGAGTGCAGCTCCAGGGGTACTCCGTACCGGCTGACGAATTCCTTCACCAGGGTCTCTGCAATCGTCGCGGCTTCTTGGTTAGGGAGCGCATACGCCTCCGGCCATTTGGTAAAGTAGTCGCTGACGACTAATATGTAGCGGTTCCCTGCCTCGCTTAACGGGAATGGCCCAGCAACATCGATGGCCACTCTCTCCATGGGGCTGCCCACGTTGTAGGTCTTCAGTGGACCCCGTCGTCTTCGTCCTGGGCCCTTGCTGGCTGCGCAATCGTGGCACCTCGCGCAGTGGTTCTCCACGTCTGTTCGGCATCCGATCCAGTAGAACCGCTCTCTCAGCTTCTCCAGGGTCTTCTTTATCCCTAGGTGTCCACCAGATGATCCTCCATGAACTTCCTTCAGGACTTCCTCCGTCATAGCCTTTGGAACGACGACTTGTTCCCGAGATGTCTTCCCGTCGGTGCTCACAATGTTCCACCCGGGTCTGGGGACACAGGCCCTCTTCCATTCGGCTATCAGTCCCAGGTCATCATCTTCTGCTTGCGCCCGCGTGAAAGATTCGCGGCTCCAGCTCCCTTGTAGTTCCACGGTAGTCCTTCGGCACTGTATCCCGGTGTTCTCCTCCCTTCGGGCACAGAAGGTGCAGTCTTCGGGGCACGGTCTTCGTGACAGGGCGTCGGCGTTAGAATGCAGTTGGCCTTTCCTGTGCTGAATCTCAAAGTTGTACTGTTGAAGCCTCTCTAACCACCGCGCGAGTTGACCCTCGGGCTGCTTGAAGTTCAGGAGCCACCGCAGGGATGCATGGTCGGTCCTGATGAGAAATTCTTGCCCGTACAGGTACTTGTGGAAGTGTTCAATGGTCTTCACGATGGCGAGCAGCTCCTTCCTGGTGACGCAGTAATTCCTTTCTGGCTTTGACAAGGCCTTGCTGAAGTAGGCCACTACTCTCTCCTCGCCGTCCACTACTTGCGACAGGATTCCCCCTATGCCAAAGTCACTGGCATCGGTATCGACGATGAACCTTGTTCCCGGTCTGGGGTAGGCCAGAATAGGCGCGGTGCACAGAGCTTGCTTGAGTTGTTCGAAGGCACTGTGACATTCTGCTGTCCACGTGAAGAGTTGGTCCTTCTCAGTCAGTCGATGTAAAGGTTTGGCGATGTCTGCGAATCCTCTCACGAAGCGACGGTAATAAGTGCAGAGTCCCAGGAAGCTTCGTAGTTGGGACTTGTCCTTCGGGACTGGCCACTCCCTCACAGCTGCGGTCTTCTCTGGGTCGGTGCGCACCCCTTCCTCGGAGACGATATGCCCAAGGTATTGGACCCGCTTCTGGAAGAGCTGACACTTCTTGGGGCTCAACTTCAGCTGGGCAGCCCGTAGCTTCAACAAGATCTCCTTCAGGTTGCTGTAGTGCTCCTCGAAGCTCCTCCCCAGAACGATGACGTCGTCTAGGTAGACCAGGCAGGTCGTCCAGTGTAGTCCCCTCAGAATGGACTCCATTAGCCTTTCGAAGGTCGCGGGGGCGTTGCACAGACCGAATGGCATGACGGTGAACTGCCAGAGCCCGCTGCCTACAGAGAACGCCGTTTTCTCGCGGTCCCTAGGGTGGACCTCCACCTGCCAGTAGCCACTCTTCAAATCCAAGGTGGAGAACCATCTTGACCCTGATATGGTGTCCAGCGTGTCGTCGATCCGGGGTAGAGGGTAGCTGTCCTTCTTCGTGACGTCGTTCACCCGCCTGTAGTCCACGCAGAACCTGGTGGAACCGTCCTTCTTCTTCACAAGCACGACCGGAGAACTCCAAGGACTATGTGATGGCTCGATCACCCCTTGCTCCTTCATCTCTTCTACCATCCGGTCGACTTCGGCTTGCTTGGCGAGCGGGACACTTCGGAATGGGGCCCTAATCGGTGCGCTGTCCCCAACGTCGATTCTGTGCTGGACCAAGCTTGTCCTGCCGAAGTCTTTGCTCCCCACGGAGAAGACATCCTGGAATTCGCGTAGCAGGTCCTGAAGTTGGCGTGATTGTTCCTCGTCTAAATGGTCCTGGGATCCTTGGTACAGCTTATGTAGTTCTTCTGGCAGTGTGCGTCTTCTTCGGTTGTCCGTCTGCAGGTTTCCGTCCGTCGTGTCGGTGATGCGGGCAATCCAGGTAACGGGCTCGCAGACTCCTAGGTTGGTGTCCCGGTGAACCGTAATGTCGTAGTCGTTCAGGTTGGACAGGCGGACGTACGGCCGAGACGTCGTGTTGATGAGGGTCTTGGCAACTAGCAAGCCTTTTGTCTGGATGTCCTCATATTTTGGCTCGATGACAGCCGCCACTCCCTCAGCAGTTCCGTCGACAATTACGGCGGCGCTGACTTCCGTCCTGGCGGGAACGATGACGTCCTCTCTCAGCCTTACTCGTCGTGCGGCGACGGCCTCGTGTGCTGGTTGCAAAGCAAGTTCCTCACTTCCGAAGTGCAGAGTGTTGGTACTCAGATCCAAGATGATGTTGTTCTGGTCCAGGAAGTCCAGTCCGATGATCACTTCATTTGATACGTCAGCCACAAGTACTGGATGCTTAATCGCCCGTCGACCAATGACGAACTCCAGTGATGCTTCGCCATGTACCGGTGCGGTCTCTCCGGTCGCGGTTATTAGCTGGAGGTTCCTTTGTGTGGGTTGCACTCTCCACTTCGGGATCACGGTGGGGTTGACGATGGTCCTCGATGCTCCCGTGTCGATTAGCATGGGCCAGCTCACTCCGTTGATAACTCCGTCGACCATCAGGCTGCTATTGTCCCTCCGTAACTTCGTCACACGGACTTGGACTGCCGGGGCTTGACGACTGTCACAAGCCAACCTTTGCCCCCCAAGGCTGGCTAATACTCGTTTCCCTGGGCCGCGCGGTTTTTCCGACGACTGACTTCCCGTCGGATACCCTCGGCGGCGGCGATCACCGCAGTCCTTGCTCAGGTGGCCTTTCTCACCGCAGGTCCAGCAGGTCGGTAGTCCTCTTCCGGGCCGCCTCTCCGGTTGTCTTCCGTCTGTGTCGTTGCTGGTAGTGCCGCGACTATCGAAGAAACGGCTTAGCGCCTCCATCAATTCGTCGGCCAGGGGCTTGGTCTCGTTGGTTTTTGCTGGTTCGTCGAAGTTCACTTGACGCACCCGCGCGTACATTCTAGATGCCTGTTTCGCCGTCTCAAACTCAAGTGCGTGGCTCAGCGCATCTGTCAGGGTCTTATTGCGCGCGAGTCGCAGCGCCTGTTGAGTGTCTGAGTCCCGTAGTCCGTCGGTGAAGGTTTGCGTCGCAATCTGCTCCAGAAAGTCGGCCGGCGCTGTTGGGTAGGCTAGCCTTACGAGGCGTGCGATGTCCATCTCGAACTCCTGCAGGGTTTCCGCGTTCTTCTGTACCCGGGTCCGGAGCTGCATCTGATAGGCCTGCTGAAGATGGCTATCTCCATATCGGGACTCCATATGGGCGATCAGGGAAGCGTAGTCCTGGGATCCAGTCGGGATGGCCTGAAGGACGTTAAGGGCGTCACCTCTCAGCGCTACAATTAGAGCTGTAGCCTTTTCTGTGTTGTTCCAGTTATTTATGGAACAGGCCGCCTCGAACTGACGTAAGTAGGTGCTCCACGGGACCTTTCCGTCGAAGGTTGGGGGCGTCACTCTGCTATGTCCCGTTCCTGATATTCCGTGTGTAACGGTGGGCGGGCGTTGGCGCAGCTCGGCAACTTCCTCTCGTAGAGCGTTGAATTCCTCTTTCTCCCCCGTCAGTGGGCGTTGGCGCAGCTCGGCAACTTCCTTTTGTAAGGCGTTGAATTTCTCCTCCACCCCCATCAGCGGGCGTTGGCACAGCTCGGCAACTTCCACTTGTAAGGCGTTGAATTTCTCCTCCACCCCCATCAGCGGGCGTTGGCGCAGCTCGGCAACTTCCACTTGTAAGGCGTCGAACTTCTTTTCCACTGCCGTGACTTCCTCACGCAGACCCAGTTCTAATTTCTTCAGGTCCTCCGCTAGCTTATTTTGACCGTCTTCCATCTTCTTCTGGCCGTCTTCTAGTTTGGCAGTTAGGTCCTCGGCTAACTTCTTCTGGCCGTCTTCTAGTTTGGCAGTTAGGTCCTCGGCTAACTTCTTCTGGCCGTCCTCCATCTTCTTCTGGCCGTCCTCTAGCTTCTTCTGGCCGTCTTCTAATTTGGCAGTTAGCTCCTTGGTTAAATTCTTCTGGCCGTCCTCCATCTTGGTTTCCATGCCATTTAACTTTTCTAGCAATGCTGCCAATTTCTCCTCCATTTTAGTTGTTTGTCTTGTAAAGGGCATGCACTCACAGGAAAATTAGAGAAAATGACCTGCTCGGGGTTTGAAACCAGGACCGTCAGGTGTTGTGCTTGAGTTCGTAATCCCACTTCTGACACCAGTTGTTACGTGCCACCCCCTAGTGGCACTTTTGTTAACTGGATTACGGTGGGGGTACAAAGCACAACACCAATTACTGCTTAAAGAAATATAATTTATTACAGGCCAGAAAATTACACTAATCAGCAAATACAAGCAATTAGGAGCCTTACTCAGTTTCCTTAAGTCTCTTCCTTATGCGCTCTTTGCCTTCCACTTGTAAACAGACCACAGAAGTTAATCCGTCCTAATGAGTACGGTGGCCTTGACAGAAACTACCTGTCCCTCTCCCTTATGTTCACCGACCACAATTACTTACGATCACTTGCTGCAGGCTATTTCGCTGTCCACAAGCTGAAGAAACAATGTCACAGGATTTCGTAACTCGCACAGCACTTCGTCACCACACTTTGTCGCACTCGCTCAAAAACACACACCCACAGAAAACTCGGTCCCCTCACTGTTGAAGCCGCTTATATAGCAGGCTGGTGACTCAATAAATTCTAGAATCGTCCAGGACACACGGCTTCTCGATATTTCCTTCGCTGGTGGTGTCACGAAGATTCTGGACCATCCCTTTCACTTCGCAGTCCGTTGCGTAACGCGCATGCAATACACTGAGGGAGAGCAGTCCAGCCCTGGGGCAGTTTTGACTCATGCGGCGAGTGATGAAACGAACTCACAGCCGTAACAATAGAAATAATTACTAATAATTAATGTTTTTTACTTGTGTGGAAATTATTTCATATGCTGATTATGCGCAACATAGATACATGAATGAAGTGAATTTTTTATTAAAAAAATCTATTTCCTTCTATACCTTCAAACACAAAGTTAGAAATATAAAAAATTGGGATCTCATCAACCAAGATCATAAATAAATTTGCTTCACCCAAAGAACAGGAAAGGAGGATATATTTACAAATAAGGAGGCATGTGAGATCAGCTTTTAATGCATGAACTATTTATTTTAAAAATGTTGACTTGTGTGGAGGGATGATACTGGCAATATTGGCAACAATAAATGCCAAATATAAAACAATTTTTAATATGGCATAACAAAGTCAGGAGCTGCTCCTGCACGATTCGATGTTCCTCAATGTAGCAGAAGAACATTAATTTATTTCTCTCTGCTTCTCTTGCCCCTCTTCAGCCAGTGACTCCAGTATGGCATAAATGTACTGAACTTGTATGCTGAGGGCGGTATCGGAAGATGAACTATGCTCCTCTACGTCAGAGGAACGAACAAACGAGATTTGGTTTACGCTGTGCCTCTTCCGACCTTGCATTTTGTAATGGATCAATGAGTGAATGAGCTCTCCTGCCTACCACTAGACAAGTGGTCCTCAAGTAATTCACCGACTGCTCTTTGACCTTTCCTGTTCACTGTTGAGAGCTCTCTGCCTTCGTATTCGACGTCAGAGCTAATGAAAAGCCCATCAGAACTGAAATGCGTTTTAGCAGTCACTGTAGAGCACAGGTGGATGGTATGTAATCATCAATAATAAGCAGACAAGCTGTACTCAGCAAACTACCGTACTTCAAAATATCCATATTCAATTCAGTGCAGAAACATACAGTAATGGTGAAGCAGACTACCAGAGGGGGGCTCTGTGGGGATGTCCACACATTCTCAAGAATTTGCCGGTAATCTGCTTACGTCCATCTCACGCACCTTCTTGTTGTTGTTGATTACTTTATGGGTTTTGTGAAATCGTGGTCATGTAGTCCCGTGAATTGGGTGTGTGTAGAATTTGTCTGATAACCTGTGTCACTGTGTACTTGTAATCGAGGTAGACAGTGGGTAGGAAGCGGCCGTAGCCTTGAGTTAGGTACTATCCGGCCATTTGCCTGGAGTAGAAGTGCGAAAACACGGAAAGCCACTTCCAGGTTGGCTGAGGTAGGAATCGAATCCACCTCTTCTCAGTTTTGCCTCACGAGGCTGAGTGTACCCCGTTCCAGCCCTCAGACCAGAATTAAATTTCTTGGCAGAGCCCGGAATCAAGCCCGGGACTCCACGGTGACAGCCAAGAATGCTAGCCACTACGCAAAGAGGCGTACAAAAGAAGTGTTTTCCACACTGCAAGATATCACAACGCTAGAAATCCTCCTAAATTTAGTTATTTTTATTTTTTAACGCCATCCTTATCGCTAAGACCATTGGTGCACTCATGAGGTGGCTAATGCTACCTGAGAGACAAATTAAATTACACCGAAATATAGTAAATTTTCTGTTTTGTTTCAGAAAACGCTAAAAATAGGCAAACATATCTTAACATCAAAATACGCTTCTCAAAAGTATTCCTTTTGACTGTAGAACAACAACAATTGAATCCCATCTACGAGGTGACCAGCCGAAAGGGAATCTTTGTGTAGAATCCAACAAGGCAACACTGGATTTTTTTTCAAGTTTTCTATGAAAAGAAAAGAATATTTATAAATATAATAATACTAATAATGTTAAATCTCATCGATTTTTCTAGGTTTATTCCGTGTCTTGTGTGGGATTTCGCCTAGGAACACCAAGCTGGCTCATCAGCGGGCTCTTGGTGTCCCGGCACGGTGAAACCCCACACAAGGCACGGCATACACCTAAAAAATTGCTAAGTTTTAATTCACTGGCCGTGAAAGCTAATATACCAATAATTGTTTTACGTCCCTGTGGTTTTTAGAGACGTCAGGGTGCAGGAATTTTGCCCCGAAGGGGATCATTAACGTGCCAGTAAACTACTGACACGGGTCCCTAACGTTTGCGGAGTCTCAAATACCATCTGACTGTGCCAGGATTCGATCATGCAACCTTGGGCTTCACCACGCATTCAGTCGTTTCACAAAATAATTTGCAAGTCTATTCATGGGAACAAAATACGACGTTTGTTCCTAAAACCCAATGTGTAATGATAACAGAGGCTTACACCAGTTACATTAAAAAGAATTTTAATTTAATTGGTATTCTGCCCGAAGGCAGGTCTGAGCCTCCGAAGAGGCTATCCTCAGCCGGAGTTTACTTGCGGTAGGGTGGCCAGGGCCTTTCCGCTCCTCCTTATGTTGGCCAACAGCGCGCAGTGCCTAGAACCGGCATACCATCCAAGTTCTGACTGTGCCCAATGTTGCTTAACTGCGGAGTTATCATGGGATCCGGTGTTTCAACACGGCTAGGCCGTTGTCTCCCAGTTACATTACAGCTTATTTTCGAGAAACTTCCTAATTGTAATGTGTACTTATTCCCGTTGGCGCTTCTGTCGTATTGTGTGTTGTAGCTTTAATCCTTACAGGAGGTCTTCGGCTATAGTCGTAACTTGCGTGTGTCATCAGCTGACCCCTATTCTTCTCCCAACTCCATTTCCTTTGTGGTGGGACACCAACTCTCCAGAACTTCTCTTGATGGAGGTCAAGATTTTATTACCGTACCATTGCGGCTCTGACTGCTCCAGCTTATTGATGTTTCAACCAGGCATGCACGTTGTCGACATAGCGTGTGTGTTGAGCCTTCCATGTCACTGGTAGTCTAACCCTGGCGTCCCGAAATACGGCGTGTTGTGTGCCAACGAATGGTGTCACTATATTGACATGGTAATGTTAGGTTTTATATAGGCCTACACCTAGACCTCGGAAATGCATACTAATGTATGTTTGTATTTAATGGCCACATTATATAAACTCTTATTTACAAGTTTTCACTCGATTTTTGAAAAATACGTCTTTAAACTAACAAAGAATGCTTGGTTTTGTTCTCTTTCCTGCTATTTAGTACGGGCAAATTTTGCAAATCCACGATGTACTCTCAGAGTATTCCTGATTCATTAACTTCTGAGGACTAATGATTTAGCCTTAGTATGGGACTTATGTAAGAAATGAAGTGGAATTCAGTCCATGGTACGCGTACCACTGAGGGTACTTCTGTTCGTCTCAAGTAATAAGCAAGTGATAAACTTGAAATAAAGTACCGTCTCGGCATTTGCCTAGAGAGAGTGAGGAAGAAAATCATTTGAGATGGTCTCTGTCTGAGGCCACGTGAAGAGACTCTCCACATTCAAAATGGTACATCATTAAAACAGGTGACGTCCTATCTGCCCTGAAATAAGATACTATCCTGGCATTTTCCTGAAGGAAGTGTGATAAAAATAAACTTTGGAAGACCATACTTAGGATATTCGCTGTCAGCGCTGAGATTTGAACGTCTGAACTACAGATTTGCTGCAACTCCCAGTAAAACCTAGTCCGGATATCGTAGTTTCGAGTCCTGACGCTAACAGTGACCATCACGAATGATTTTTTTCTACACTCCTACTAGGCAAATGCCCAGACGGTATTCCATTTCAAGTCTAGGGGTGTCTCATACTTAGGCGTACAGTTAGACACACTATTAGAGTCAACACAGAATTACAGGTTATCAGACGAATTCAGCACAACACAAAATCACGGGCTGTTATTGTTAATTCATTTAGGGGCTTGGGATATTTTGGTCACCAGCCCTGTGTAGTTGTTTTTCACAACGAGGGCTAAAAATGAGCTTTGTCTCGTCTTACTACGACAACTTGGATATTTAGTTTATTTTAGCATGTATTTTGAAGTGGTTTTCCCCCAATTTTGGGAACCGGTGTCAAAAACACTCACGTTTGATTTGTTGTTTACTTAACAAGGGAAGACGGGCAGGAATTTCGAGGTTTTGCCGCGAGTGATATAGAGGGCGCACGCACATAGAAATAGAAAAAACAGTGGCTATGGACTTGATTATTGTTGTTCTTTGGAGCTGGAAAGGCATCAACGTATTATGTATTGATAATGTAATCTATTTTATTTGCATTTGTTAAGTAAACAAATATTCTTTTTCAACAAATCAAACGTGAGTGTTTTTGACACCGGTTCCCACAAATTGAAGAGTTATATAAATAAGGAAGGGAGCATTTAGTTTTACGTGACTGTCATGCGATCATGAACCACGGGACCCCCTTTTTACGTGAAATGCGAACCACAGGACATTTCACTTCGAAAATCTCACATGCTTTGACGGGGAATCGAACCCGGTCCACCTTGGTGGAAAGCCAACAGCTTTACCACTGCGCCACCACGCCCCTAGTTATATAAATAATTGGTGCATGGCCCGCAATGGATACCCACACCAAATATTACGTGCACCCACCCAGCCATTCTCGAGTTGTAGCCTAATCGTGCTAACATACAAAAAAAAAAGTTTTGCACACATTCGTCATACAACAGTCTAAAACGTGGTAACGCAAAACTCCGCGGTCATTTTATATATAAAAAAGAGAGAAACTGTCATTGATATACGATTGCATTTGTTCAAAAGAAATCATCCATGCCGTTGAGGTAGGCATTCAATTGTTTGGATAGGCAGTGAATGTCGTCCACAAAGAATGATCTTGAAACTAATCCAACACTGCATCCTGTTCCTAACTTGTCACAGTGAGTGAGTGGTTATCGTGTCGGATTACTAACCCCAAGCTTGCAGGTTCACTCCTGGCCGTGGTAAGTGATTTTTTTGAAAGGCGGCAAAAATCACGACACGCATGTCATACGATGTTGGCATGTTAAAGAACCCATTTGAATTCAGTAGGCCGTGTTCATAATGGCAAAATTAATCTCGGGATGTGCAGCCCACACAAAGTTCCTCATTTCTCTACTAGAAAGCGCTACAGTGTCAAGGAGCTTAGATATCTAACCTCCTTGACTTTCATAGTGCTTCAAGGAACAACAAAATTCGACATGCAAGCTGCCCTCTGGGTGTCAAATAACAAAGCTTGCACCCGGCACCGAGGCCATACGATATTATTATTATTATTATTATTATTATTATTATTATTATTATTATCCTGTTCCTTCTTGTTAGAGTGAAATATTTGCCAGTTTAGGAATGTCTTCAGCGGCCCAAATATAATTATGAAAGTCGCAAGGTAAGAAATCAGGGCAGAGTTGTGTACAGTAGCGACAGAAACGTCGAACTCACTCTTGCCAAGGCAACAACGGTTCGTCGACGCATTGCCACGAGAGTTTGGGTCACAACTTAGTGAGCCTGACACGGACGCGACAAATCCGTCGTTTCTACATTCGTAATGGTTGTCTTTGATAAGCACTGTTCTCTGTATACAGCAACCATTGTCTGATGAATCTCCACTGGCTTGAAACCCTCTACCGTTAAATAATAATTATACAGCTGCTCGTTGATCTTGCTTGGACGGGTTCTGAGTCGCACCACCTAACAAAACAAAGATGTATCCGCCCACAGCGCATGAGCCATACACTCAACTCCATTTGCGCATGCGTAATTCCAACCTCAAAGCTTGCCACGGTGGGTGAGTGGTTATAGTGTCGGACTACCAACCCCAAGATTGCAGGTTCGCCCCTGGTCGTGGTAAGTGATTTTTGAAGGCGACAAAAATCACGACACTCATGTCATACGTTGTTGGCATGTTAAAGAACCCATTTGAATTCAGTAGGCCGTGTTCAATGGCAAAATTAATCTCGGGATTTTCCGCCAACACAAAGTTCCTCCATTCTCTACTTGAAAGCGCTGTAGTGTCAAGGAGTTTAGATATCTAACCTCCCTGACTTTCATAGCGTTCAAAGGAACGACGAAATTCGACATGCAAGCTACCCTCTGGGTGTCAATTAACAAAGCTTGCACCAGGCACCCGAGGCCATACGATATTATTATTATTATTATTATTATTATTATTATTATTATTATTCCAACCTCAAGCAACAACAGATGACGTTGCATGTTCCGAACGAGTATCAATTGAACATACCTAGTAATTGATAAATTTCAGTTTCCACGCATTTCTAGATTCGCGTCAGTTACTGTATAAGATATGTTTATCCCATAAGTGTACGGTATTCTTCTTCTTTCTTCGTTTTGCCCACTTAGGGAGTGCGTTTGAACTTGTTGACTTGTGTTGGTGGTGTTTCCTCTTATTCTCCTGCCAAAAACTCCTCATTAACTCGCTATGCCCGTTCTTACATTCTTCCGTCCATTCTTTTCCAGGGGTCTTTTTAGCTTTTTCGGTGAAAGAGTGATTTGTAACTAGAGTTTCAAAAGCCTTGCGGTTCATGATGATATATTCTGTGATGATTATTTTAAGTCCTGTTTGATTTCTTCTAACCAACTGACTTTGACCTTCTTATTATATCAAGCATTTTTTTTTTTTTTTTTTGCATATCTGGTGTTGTCCTTTTTGCAGATGTGACCATAGAATTTCAATCGTCTCTTACGCACGGTATCAGTGAACTTATTGATTACTGTGTACAAGTATGTGGTTTTCCTTTTAATAACATAACATTAACATACACGGGGACATATATTTTCCTGAGAATTTTACGTTCTTGGTTTTCGATCTCAGCAATTTTAGAGTGGCCTCGGAGGCGTAGGCTACAATGCTTCCGGAAGAACAACTGATTGGTAGTGGCGTAGTTTCGCGTTTCGTGACATCACTCTTTTATTATAGTGATTCCATTTTCGTAGCCATTGCTTTCTGGAGTCTGGTAGCTCTTTCTAAATTAGCTGTCCTGTCCAGTCCAGATGGTACAATAATTTCTCCTAAATATTTGAAGGTTGTACGTGTCTAATTATTATTCCATATTATTATTATTACGTTATCGTGTTGGAAGCCATTTTTTAGTGTTGCCTTAGTAAATTAAATTTAAATGCTTTTCTGTCGGTGACCACAATTGTACCCAAATATTGTGTAGAAATAATTAAATCTAAATTAATTAAACTCATTACTGACAGCGGTAGCTATACTCGCTATCTGCTGACTCGGTAGACGTGGGTTCGAGCCCGACCGTTGGCCGTCCTTGAAATGCTTTGCCATGATTTCCCATTTTCAACTCCAGGCCAATGCTGGGATGGTACCTTCTGATAGGCCACGGCCGCTTCCTTGCCAGTTGCATTCATCTTCATTCATTTCATCTCTCATTAACTCCTCTCATGCGGTTGGCGTCAGGAAGGGCATTCGGCCGTAAAAACCACCCGTCACATAGCCTTTCATCGCATCTCATCCCTGACGCTCATGGAAAACGGGAATAATAAGGGGTAGGCATACATTGCCACTAATCTCATTGTAATGTGTACAATTAATATTAATTAATTAATCTCATTACCATTTAGGTACAATTGTGTTGATCGACTGAAATGCATTTAAATGTCATATTATTATTCACGTTCCTGTGTTTAATTTTCGTACTTGTAAAATGGTTCAAATTAAGCCGCTGATAAAGGATGTGTGGATATGGAGCCGATGGAGATATCGTTTTGTGTTTCACGCAAGAATCTACCAGGCAGTCAGCCGTGGGTACGGTTTTGGAATGTTATAAACAGCGACTATACAGCACGTGCTACCCTAGTGCGGCACTCAGGCAACACTTTGGGGAGCGGCTGATAGATTACATACACCACCACACATGCTGACACCGCACGAACTTCCCGACAGTAGTCAACTGCTATTTCTCATAGCCTCACACTGCTCGTAAGTGGAAATTATCTACGAACAACCACATGGCTAATAGATAATAATTATTAATAATGCTATTCGTTTTACGTCCCTTTCAACTACTGCAGCTTTTAGAGACGCCGCGGTACTGGAAGTGTGTGCCTCACCTTCGCAGGAGTAATGCTCTCATTAAAGAGTACATTATAACTAGGACTCGGATTTTAGGAGCTAAAAACGGATATTATTTTTTATATATTTAAAATACCTGAAATATGTGACAAAAACAGTAAAAATATGTAATTATAATTTAGTTTATTAATGTGAATATAAACAATATGCAGTACTCACGAATGCAATTTATGCTAGGTCTCACTGACTGCTGAGTCGTTACAGTACACATCGAGATACATCTTCAGGTTGACCATCACAAATGATCGACGATTATCGCGAAACACTTCTTCTGAAGGAGCAAAACTTTGGCAATATGTTTCCTGCCCATGAGGTTTTGTGAAACTTGAGATCGCTGTTCAGCCTGGATTTCTTTTCTACATGGTTAGAGGAACAGAACGCCCCCATCAGAAGTAAAACTATCTCTAAATTCTGCAACAGACGATAACTTGTAGTTGATTTTACTTTTGGCATCGTATAACTGCCTTACATTTCACAGTGCCAGAAATGAACTGCATGTGAGTGACACTGGCTCCAGGTTGCTAGGGGGGGAGGGGGAAGTCTAGCATGTGGTGCAATGTGGCTATGGATAAGGAAATCCCCGGCTTCCACAGTGAGTGGCACGGGGCGACAAGTTAAGAATAACACAGCTGCAAGCTGAGATACGCTCTGCATGAAGATTAGATAGCTCACAGGTTCTTCCCCGTTGAAGTAAATAGAATAAAAATGTAATAAACTGAAAGATCTAGCATACTGATTTTAAGAAATGTAAATATTATGTCTTTTTATGTGCAAATAAGGAATTAATGTATTTATAGAAAAAATGCTTAAAATATTTATTTAAATAAAAAATATTTATTTACCTAAATGTCCTAGCCTTAATTATAACAAGTAGTTCCGTGAAGAACTAAATAGCCTGATTTCATATATCCTACTGGCCTTTTCCATTAGAAACTCTCCCCCTATTAAAATGATTTTCTATGTGATGTACTTAATAGCCCATTTTGTAAATTCTCATAAATATTGAATTCAATTAGACGCCAAGATATTAAACTTTGAAGATTTACCGTGCTATGTGTCACTGAGCTCGGATTATTAAGTCGCGAGAAAAATCTGTATAAATATTTAAATTTAAATTTCGCGTCGCCGCCATGTTGGTTTTGTGTTCATTAGGTTATTGAAAGTTAAAGTAAGTAGAAAGCCGACATGGATTTCGGCGGATTATTAAATTCAAGATATAAGTACACACAAGTCTGAAACATTTGCCTGATTTCAAATGGAAAGGTGTTTGTCCTTGAAATGTACAATCTTCATGTGTATTAGAATTCACATTACCCAGTAATCAGGAGACACCATACCGTCGTATTACTGGATGGCTATAAGTGATATTTATTTATGCTTTGACCTACAAGTAGAGCACTGCGGGGATAAACAAAACGTTATCCCCATCCGGCCCGCATCCGCTCGTTTGTTATCCGAATCTATTCTTCATATATCAGTTAAAGCATAAAATATTAAAGCTACACATTTAGACTTTTGAGGAGAAAGTCTTTCCCCTAACCTATGTATGTCGTGTGCTATGTTTAAAATGAATGTTATACAGCGACAATTGCAACCCTTTTCAGTTCGGAGTATTAATTATGGAAGGGTCAGTAAACGGCTTTTGGAAGGAAGTCTGTCGTGGACCTGCATTTGCCTAGTGGTGAAAATGAGAAACCACGAAAACCATTTTCACGTCGGCCGAGGTAGGATTCGAACCCACGCTCTCCCAATGCCAGCGAGGCACAAGCTAGCACGTTAGCGCTCTCGGCCACCGTGGCCGGTCCTATGTATGTAATCTTGAAAATAAACAATGAATGAATCAATTTATTTCTTGTTTATTTCTAGAGCCCAGAGCAAAAACTCAAAGTGATAAACCTAGTACGCTGACACCGCTGCTGTATAGGTTCTCATTTAGGTTTCATGTAGCGATTTTTAGTGACCCTTTACTAGCGAGTTTGTGACTTTGACATTGCAATTGTTGGCAACACGGTTGGCTACTGAATGAAAGAAAAAGAACTATTTTTACAGTTGCGCTTGTCATGTAGTTTTGCTAAATGTATCGCGCCGTTGTGTTATCTCAGCCGGAGTGAGCCACGCCCGACGTAGAAACACTATCTCATTTATTGATGAAGTGGTGTAGCGTGGGTTGAACCTGTTACGACCTCCCGCCCACTCTCTGACATTTCATTGATACAGGTGAAGATTTGACGTCAGCAGCTTCGGGCGACAGTTTCGGCCTGCTTGAATAACCCAATTCCCTCTTCATTATTATGCGACACAACACAGAGTATGCCAGCTTCTTGTGACGTAAAATAATGAACAATATTGTGTGTCTTGTCCCACTAATCTGACTTGATCCGTTGTGTTATTTTCTTGCGATCCCTTTTGATCCTTTAAGCTTCTTGTGAAGTTTCTCTCTCCCTCCTCCACCCCAACTCTCTTTGTTATAGGCCTATACACCCACGGCGTCAGTGGCATAGGCTTTGCTTCTGGAGCGGGATGAGCCGAGCCAAAATTAAAAAAGTACATTCAAAGGGGCTGGAGGATGTAAGAGAACTAATGAGATATAATGTGAGTAAGCAAATATACAATCCCGAACTCCCAAAACCTCCTATTCATATTTTTTTTCGTGTTAGATTCATTAGCACTTAGATACGTCCGAAAAGTTCGATGAATGGGTCTATATTACGAACGGATTGTTGGCCTACCTGAAACAGCAGTTGCTACCCTTCGAAGTAATCCCCGTGGATGGTTATGGACTTCTGGTAACGTGTGTACAAGTCTTAGAAACTCGTGCCATAGTCTTCTTTAGGGATAGCCTTCAGTTAGGTCGTCAAAACTCTGAATTGAAAGGGAGAGAGAAGGACAAATTTATGCAACCTACCATGCACACCTGATCGACGGGCGGCAGTAAGAAGGGTGAATTTATGCAACCTACCATGCACACCTGATCGACGGGTAGCAGTAAGAAGAGTGAATGTTCCGTGGAATGGAATTGTCTTGAAAACCATCGTCACGGGCGACGAGACCTGGTGCCTTAGGTACGACCCTAAGGGCAAGCGTCAAAGTATGGAGTGGTGGGGTTCAGGGTCGCCGAAAAGCCCTGAAGGACCACACGTTTTCGGACATTTCGGACGTCCAACGCAATGTGACGACCCAGCTGAAGGCTATTCCCAAAGAAGACTATGCCGGGAGTTTCCAGGACTTGTACAGCCGTTATCAGAAGTACATAACCATCCACGGGTATTACTTCGAAGGGCAGTAACTGCTGTTTCAGGTAAGCCAACAATCCGTTCGTAATATAGACCCTTTCACCGAACTTAAGGACAGAGTCTGTGTGTGAATTGCAGCCAATGGCCATAGCTGGGTATTTCTGATTGAACGCCCGAGGGCTCCCAACAAGTTCAATTTCAAGTAGTTCCAACTTTGACTACCAGATGCTACTGTCACTAACACCTAGCGGTAAACGTTGGAACTTGATAGAGCGTTTCTAAACTAGCTAAATAGCCTATAGCCTACAAATTTTGCAACGCACTACCAATTGCAATGGTAGATTCTCTTACGTACCATAAATCTATGACATGGGCCCACCGGATTTATCTCCCCTCCGAAGGAAGGCATACAGAAGGATTTTAACTCTCTTAAAAATCCGCTGAACTCGGACGGGTTTGAACCCGCGAACTTTGGCATAGCAGTTCAGCATTCTAACGACTATGCCACCGAAGCCGCTTAATATGTTGTATTTGCACTTATCATTGTGCAAATGCTCGAAACTTTATATTTTGTTGATATTAAATTATAGACTTCAGTTTTCTTCGCGAAATCATCTGTTCCTTTCTATTCCCCGACACTATATAATTGTACAGTGTCCAACTAAAATTTAACTTAAAACAGCAATACAATTTAACACAATATTATTCAATTTTCAAAATAAAACTGACTTTCGGTTACTTACAGTTACTTACAGAATGGCAACTGACAAGTGGTGTATTTTAGGAAAAGGATAGGGAAAGCTAGTGCCACACCAATCTGTCACCCCCTCTTCACTATCTTAAAAGCTGACCATTTTACTCATTCAGTACGCCTTAAGTTGGGGTCACAAAAAAAGTCTTACACGAGTGAACAAAATCAATACCAGGGGCGTACTATATTGTTTTATACTTTATTTTTTCTATACAAATGAAGTACATTACACATCAGTAATGAAATTGGGGGGCCACGATTAACAGTGCAGCAAATGTGGCAACCCTTAAGCGCATACGTCGTGCCATTCAAACTAAGCGGCCAGGACAATGTGTTAAAGGTGTGCTTCTTCAACATGACAATGCCCGCCCCCACACTAGCCGAGTGACCACCGCTGTCATTGATCAACATAATCTCCTTGTAACTTGATGCACTTTTGCCATCGATGTGTCAGTCTCTCCAGACCTTCATGAAACCATTTTTCCGGAGTGCTGCGTACCCATGACTTGACAGCTGTGTCCAGTTCTGCAAAATCCGCAAAACGGTGATCATGCAATGGAAGCATAGGGGCAGTCGACCGCCAGAGAAAAGTCGAACAGTGCCATCAGTTGGCAAGTGAATGGTGACAGTGTTCTGGGACACAAAGGGCATCATCCTCATCGACTGGCTGAAATTGGGGGGGGGCACGATTAACAGTGCAGTAAATGTGGCAACCCTTAAGCGCATACGTCGTGCCATTCAAACTAAGTAGCCAGGAAAATGGGATAAAGGTGTGCTTCTGCAACATGACAATGCCCGCCCCCACACTAGCCGAGAGACCACCGCTACCATTGATGAAATGGGATTCATGGTGCTGCCACAACCGCCATACTCTCCCGACTTGGCACCAAGCGATTATCACCTGTTCGGAAACATGAAGAAACCTCTGGACACAGCTGTCAAGGCAAGGGTACGTAGCACTCCAAAATAATGGTTTGAGAAATGTCTGGAGAGACTGACACATCGATGGCAAAGGTGCATAAAGTTACAAGGAGATTATGTTGAGAAGGTGGACGTAACAACTGATGTGTAATGTACTTCATTTGGGTAGACAAAAATAATGTGTAAAACAATATAGTGCGCCCCTCGTACTATCAAATTAGTAGGTATAAACTTTCATAATCCGATAATTTGTCATCAATCCGAAGATTGATTTTATTCAAAAATAAAAACTTTCAAGTTTCATATTTAGGCTATATTATTTGCCTTTGGAAGAGATTGATCCCCCTGATCTCCCGCCCCGTAGTTACGCCACCGCACCGCATAACCAACCTGTCGTTCTGCATTTGCTTAGGCAGCACGTTCGCGATCTGAATATACTCTGATATAAGTAATGACCGATCCTGACGAACGCTACTTGTTTTTACTGCGTGTTTTTAGATGTCCTTTTTTGAAACAACGGGATGGAGGAATAAAACAGGAGCGTTCAACTTGTTTTGTGGGAAGTTACGGCCATTACTCCCTCCTCTGATGGTCCTCCACGCGAAAGAATTGCAAAGAAGCGTCAATACATCATCACTTTTCAGATTTCTGAATCAAATATCAATAGCATAATATTGAACGTGTATCCATGACAGCCCAACAAAAATCTTTATATTTCATAAATACAATATATTTTATACATCAGTCATGGACTTCCTTTTAAGCACCTAGAACGCCTCGTTGTGTAGAGGCTAGCTGTCTTGGCTGTCACCGTGGAGGTCCGGGTTCGAATCCTGGCTCTGTTAAGAAATTTAATTCCGGTCTGAGGTTTGGAACGGGGTATACTCAACCTCGTGAGGCAAAATGAGAAGAGCCGGGTTCCAGCACTACCTCAGCCATCCTGGAAGTGGTTTTCCGTGGTCACCCACTTCTATTCCAAGTCAATGCCGGGATGATACCTAACTTAAGGCCGTAGCCGCTTCCTACCCAAATCCTAACTCAATTACAAATGCACACACTAATACAGACTTCACAACGACTCAGGTTATCAGACAAATTCTACACACACACACACACAAATATAGGCTACGGGACTAAACGACCACGATGTTGCAAAAATTAAGTTTTCTACAACTACGAGTACATTTGTGAAGGAAATACGTTCCTCGTAGAAAAATTACAGCTGCAATATCCCAAAGCCATTATCTTTGATGTGTTTATAATGATCTGTTATCGCCTACAATTGTCTATGTAGTTAATACTTCTGAGAATTCATTGGTGTAACCTTTACACCATTCCTGTGACTGATATCACTTGCGTGAAGTGGCCCCACCTCGATCTCGTCACGTATATAGCTGCGATTTATCCTGGGAACTTACAGTTAAATACGAAGGTCTTCCTGATCTGTCTCTGTCGAATAATCAAGAAAGAAGGTGAAAGAGACCTGGACACTGTTAGAGATCACGATTGGTAGACTTTGGACCTTCAACCTCCCTCCCATAAGAGAGATTATTTTCCCCTCCTACATGTACCTAGGTATTTACAACTATTTGCCCCCACCCTAAGAAAATTATTTCTAAGGGGTCGCATTGTTACCAACTATAAAAGATTTTTAACCCCAACTTAACAGTCACCCTTGAATAACTCGTGAGTGCTGACCCTTCTTTATCAGACTTAGTACCCCGGGAGTATTGACTACTTATTTGTCGGGGGTGTGGTGCAGCGGTAAGGTTCTCGCCTGCTGTATATTTTGGTTGCAAAATTGAATCCTGACACAGTCGGTGGCATTTGAGTATGCTTAGACGTGAGAGACCCGTGACAATAGGTTTATTGTCTCGTTACAGAGCCCCCCCCCCCCCCTTAAGCGCAAATTTCCGGCACCTGCGTATCTAAATCCACATTTTTTCGAAAGGGACACTATTAATATTATTATTTTATTATTATTATTATTATTATTATTATCCAACGGATGAGTCTGTACTGTGCTGAAGTGAGTGCACTGTCTTCTGTTTACATCAATTAATAATAATAATAATAATAATGATAATAATAATAATAATAATAATAATAAACCTAAAACGAAAACTAATAGGAAGTGGTCCAGAGAACGCAAGATGCAACACAGTGCATTCATGAAGAGATCTTGGGAGGATAAGAAGGCGAAAGCATCATTCTTACAAAAAAAAAAAACGGGCTCTTTGTATGGGCATATCGAACAATAATAATAATAATAACTAGTTGAAACCCGTCAAAACATGACGGTCATTGGGAAAATATTTACGGAAGGATTTTCTTATATGCATTATTTGTATGATTACAGAGAAAGACGACTTTGCAACATATAACTGCCCATGACTGAAAACTTGATGAGGCAAATAGTGACCTACACGTTCCATAGCTTCCCCTTGAGCTTTATTGATTGTGATAAATTATGCCAAGCGATTGGAAATTGGTGGCTCTTAAAAGACAATGGGAGTATTTTTATGGCATATTTATATTGGATTTTTAAAGTGGCTTCGTATTTTGTCCGATTTCTCACTTTATTGCGTCAATTTGCAGTTAACATACGAGCGGACAATGTTCCTTTTCGTCGAACGGGGGTTTATAGTAGTATTTCTCCCAAAATTAACGTCTTATTCGATAACACTATAGTGCCCTGCATCAATGGAGCCGCTAAATATTAAATGCCAAATAATACTCCCCTTGCAAAAACAACAGTGTGGTTAGACTCATTGTTATGTACTCTAAACAAATAAAATCAATGAACAATTGGCTTATACAATGAAGTTCAACATGATCAGTGTATTCACCGTTCAGAGACTTTCATACTAAGTTGGTTGCTGAGGAGAACGCGATGAGGCTGATCGCCAATAATAAAATCCTTAAAATTATCCTTGTCAGCAACAATGTTTGCAATGTTCTTCATTTTGATATAAACAGCACGAAACTTCTCGAAATAAGCAATTTCTATCGCCTGTTAAAGGTTCAATCCTTTGGGTTTCTTTAACAGCAAACTATGCAGGGGAGCATAGAATCACTTCACCAATTACAGGATGAGCACTGACTCTTTGCCAGCCACCGTAAAGGAGGCAGTTTTAGAATTATATGTCCAGTGCATGTCGAAAAATGCATTAACATAGGGAAGCCCACTATTAAGTATATTCTTGGCCATCGCCCCAGAGATCCGGATTCATTTCCCTGCTCTGCCAAGAAATTTAATTCTGGCCTGAGGGCTGGAACGGGACGCACTCAGCCTCGTGAGGTAAAACTGAGGAGAGGTAGGATCGATTCCAACCTTAACTATCTTGGATGTGTTTCTCTTCGGTTTCCCACTTCCACTCCAGGCAAATACCGGGATGGTTCCTTAAGTAAGGCCTCGGCGTTCTCCTTCCTAATTCTCACGTTAATTACAGATACACGCATTAATACAACCATCACAATAACACAGGTCGGTAACATTTTTTTCTCTCTTAAAGACACTCTGCAAATCTACAGGCCAAGAGCTTTTGTCAGAGTGCTTTACGAAGTCGAAACATGATGGTCAATGGTAAAATAATTACCGAAGGATTTCCTTATATACGACATTCTTTGTACGACTACTTTTTGGCACTATTGAAACTTAAAGGGCGTCGAAAGATCGCACTCTTGACATTGCAACATATAACTGGCCATGACTGAAAACTTGCTGAGGTAAATAGAGACCTACACGTTCGAGAGTTTCCCCTTGAGCTTTATTAATTGTGATACAGAATGCCAAGCGAATTGGAAATTGACGTCTCTTAAAAGAAAATGGAAGGGTTTTGTCGGATGGTGTTAAATCAACTCGAGGGATTAGAGCTCTCTGCCCAATTTTATCTCCGCTGATTATTTCCAAATCCAAGCAATTTTCATACATATTCTTTACAAATAATCTGGTTCCGTTCAGGAGCCCTTGGGAAACGTTCAGATTTCTGAGGAGCATAACTATGGCTCCAACTTTTAGAGTAAGAATATGTGGAGGCAAACCACTTAATTCCAAGGAATTCAAGAATTCTGTATATATAAGCAGCGTATTTTGAAGAAGGGCCAGAGAGGAGAGTATTTAATACAGTTTTGAATAATTGTTTGGCGAGAAGCGTGCGGAACAACAGGCAAAACCTGCCTAAAGTCTCCTCCAAGAACAGTAATTTTCCCACCAAATGGAATGTCATTACCCATAATATCTTTTAGAAAACGATTCACACACATTAATGAATGAATATTTGCCATTGTGGCTTCATCCCATATTATGAGCCGTGCTAATCGAATATCGTCAGCTGCCTTGGAATTTAATTTTAATCCAGACACTGAACTCTCATTTAAATTTAGAGGAATTTTGAATGTACTGTGTACTGTTCGACCGTTGGGTAGCAAAACAGCGGCTATTCCGGTCCATGCTACTGATATAACATGAAGCCCTAAACTCCAGAACATTTGTATTAAGCATCGGTAAATAAATGTTTTTCCTGTGCCCCCAGCACCGTCAATAAAGAATGCGTTCGTGACAGTTGTGTTGTTATTTTGAAGAACGCTAGTGATTTCATTAATAATTGAAAGTTGTTCCTGGTTTGCTAAGGACATCAGGTCAGCCAAATCAAAAGGGAACACTGGCTCATTAGTAGTTTGATCGTTTGAGTGTGTGTCAGTACCAACAGGCAAGTTAAATGTTGGCAGAGAGAAACCATGCAATTGCAGAGTTTTATTAATATCTCTGAGAGATAGTTGATAAGCTGTATTTTCATCTTCAGACTTTAAATAATCTTCACAGAGAGAAGTTTTGTGCATGTCCCATAAGTGACTGGCATTGCAAGGTTGATGAAATATGCATATGTAGGCGAATAACTGTCTCAGTTGAAAGGGCATTTGGAAAACCGATGCTTCCATCAAACAGCGTTGCCATTCTGAATCATCGATAAGCAAACCAAGTTTAATTGCCATATCCTTATATGTTGGGCAGGTAACACCTTGGCATGTTCGGAGATCCTCAAAGCTTGTGGCACCTACTATATGAAGTAAAAGTAAGCGCAGATGGTATCTTTCTGATTCAGATGGAGAAACATTGTACATCCGACCTATTACCTTTTCGAATCTAAGTCGTTTTTTCCAAATGCATTTGCATTTATCCCATACATAATGAACGGGTGTTTCAGGATAAATATATGCACTCCTAGTTGTTGGATTTTGGTTCAGCTGAAACCATGCAGTGAGTTGTGTACTTTTTAACTGAGCCCGTATTAATGCTTTGGGAGCATCATCGGCATGAAAAAATACATCTTGTTGGTCTGGTAAATGGACAGGTAACCGGGCAACAATGTGGGACTGTTCGTGCATGTTGTAACCAAAAATCCTGTATGCAGCCTCACTTGACCCAACATATCTAGCATTCAAATACATAGAAACTTCGTCATGATGTAGCATTCCATCGTTTGCCGTGATTTTCAAGTTAGCGCAATCATGCCCCTTATAAACATATTTATGTATGTATTTGATGCTGTGTACACTTGCACAGATTTCGACGTTAATATGGGCCTGAAAGTACATCAATAGATATCGATTGTATGGAACAATGAAGCGATTGTCGATTTCAACATTGGTGCCTTGTACTCGTTTAGTATATGATCTTCCATTCTGTCGCCTACGGTAAAGTGGATAGCCGTTCACATTCTCTTTAGTTTCTGGCACAAAGTCTTTTGGAAAACCCTTCTTACATCTTCCATCCTTCATGCAAATTGAATTGGGATTCAGAAGGCCGCAAGGTCCATGTACCATGTGTGTCTTTACTAAGTTGTACAATGTTGTATTGGAAGGATCTGGTATTTCTGCAGAAACTGTCATATCAATATCATAGATTTCTCGTAATTTACAACTATCTCGAAGACAAACCAGTAAGTGTATATGAGGTAAACCTCGCTTCTGGAACTCAACCGTGTATAAGAAAGTTTGTACCTCGCCAAAAATTTGCTTTTGATTTATTAAACGCAAGAGTTCCTTCACTTTCGCATGAAAAACGCGAACAACGACATCAGGTCTATTGTTTGCATTTTCATAAGGTTGGAGGCTAGTAGTAATTTCAGGCCATGATGGGTTGCAAGTGAAAGTTATGAAGAGGTCTGGCTTGCCAAATTTTCTCACAATTGCCATTGCATCCTGATAATTTTGCAACATATTTCGGGGCCTACCAATAAAAGTAGAAGGCAAAATAACTATGCGACCAGCTCTTAAACTTTCATTTTCAGCTCTAAAGTGTAAAGCATCAGCAAGACCAACGTAGGTATCGACACGCAATTTCGTTTGTTGATTGCGAATATATTTTAGTCTATCTCCTTCTATTCGACAATAATAGTCAACTATTAATTGTTGGGTAAGTTTACCTGCATTAAGTAAAGGGTTGAAACCTCCTGCGGGAGGACAACCTCGAATCGACAGCCTATACAAAATATATTCACGCATTGTCATATTTTGCCTAACGTTCGTCTTACGGTTCCCTCCTGTTGGCAGTGAAATATGCCACCCTGTTTCTCCGCAAGGCCAGATTAAAACGTAAGTTAATGGATCACAATGCATGCTGACAACATCAATTTCCTTTAAAACTCCCTGATTAGAAAATACGGCTATGTGGCGGTGTGAAGCCGGAGCGCCGTCAGTTGTTTCAAAAATAGCTGCAATCTCTGAGGAAGCTGGGTTATTGTAACGTCCAGGATCTTCTTGAGGTTCATGGTAAAAGCGCATGACCAAATCTAACGGTTGACGTTTTTCTCTTAAAGCCAGTTCATTTTCTTCGCATATTTTTGAATGCATTGTCTTATACAGTTGAATGTAAGGGTTATGCTCTTGCAAAATATTATTTAGAATATGAAGTGTACCCTCCCTGATGCAAGAATTCGCTCGATTTTCTAATCTGATTTGATTAGCTTCTGAGCAGTCTAATACATACAATTGGCCGTAACAACTGTCACTTATATTTTTGGAATATATGGAAGAAATGCGATGATGTACAATTCCTGAAATTTTAAAACAATATGGACCGTGTTCAGGTGGTACGGTAAAATTGGCACCAAAGGAAACGAAGGACATAGAATTGTTGTACTGCCGAATATTCTCTCTGAAGTTCCTTGAGGTATCATCATTTCCAGTGAAAAATGGTTTAAGCCTGTCAAGTATTTTATATTCCGGCAGATTAATTTTACCATTGCAACAGCAAAGGCCGAAGTAACCAAGCGTAGTTTTTTCGCAAGAGAAGAACAATGCAGAACAATGTTTACATTCGTTCGTCAAGGACCCAACGCTGTACGGCATAATATCTGGCATTGTTTCTGAAATGGCAGATTTATATTTTATATTAAAAGTGGTTTCGCCTTTTCTCCGATTTCTCATTGTTTTGCGTCTATTTGTAGTTTCCACACGACCGGTTAATGTTCTTTTTCGTCGAATGCGTCTATTTACAGTAGGATTTATCCCCAAATTAATGTCGTATTTGATCACACTATAGTGTCCTGCATCAACGGAGCCGCTAAACAATAAATGACAAATAACACTTCCATTGCCATAATCTACAACGTGGTTAGTCTCATCGATATGCACTCTAAACAAATAATCATTAAACAATTGGCTTATAGCATGGAGTTCAACATGACCAGCATATTCACCGTTCAGAGACATAAGATTTTCATACTCAAGTTGGTTGTTGAGGGGAAGGCGATAAGACTCATCGCCAATAATAAAATCCTTATAAATATTCCAGTCAGCAACAATTTTTGTAACAGTTTGCAAACGCAACTCGCTATGACGTTCTTCGTTTCGATACAAACAGTACGAAACTGCTCTAAATAAGCAATTTCCGTCACCTGTTATTGGTACAATTCTTCGGATATCCATGACAGTAAATTATGAAGAGGAGCATAGAACCACTTCGCCAGTCACCTTAATAATGGAGCCAGTTTTACAATTATATTTCCTGTACGTGTCAAGAGTCGTATTTACACAGGGAAGCCCACTCTTAAAGCTGGCAATGAATTATCGAGACAAACCGGCCCAGTAATTCTGCGTAGTCACTTTCTAGTATGCCGTAGTTATGGTATATACAATGAAAGGTTTAACAATTCGTAGAAGCTGCGATATGTATTCTCGACAGAAAACGACTCACCACCAAAGACTATAACAGACCACCAAAGACTATATAACAGAAAGATCGGAACCACAATACAAATGGCGGTTCCAACATTCGACTGCAGCGGCATCTGCTACTGAAATATAGAAGTTAATTTGGATAACAATCTAATCAAAAGTAGGCCTACATTTTGTAATACCGGTATCAGAATTTCAACGTAGGCCTACTGTATTATTGCCGTATAACTGGTAAAGGTACAATTCATTAGTGGAATTTCATGTACCAACATTTTGGACATGCCTTGTATGTTTATAAGGCAAAGAAAGAACTGAGGAAAACAAATGAGTTACGTAGCACATGGCTCGATTTGAAGACACTCGAGTGGATTCACTGCATATATTCTTCGTAATGTGTTGGAATTCGTACAATCCTTGATTCACAGTTATCCCATGTGCAAAAATATGCCAAAACTTCTGTAGCAATAAAGATAAATAGCCTACCGTTATTGCAAATGTAATCTGTCGAATGTTGGAACTGATAAAGCTTTTCAATGAAATTACCATAGCGTTTTAAGTTAAATTGAGATGGGAAGGTAGAATTCCTTAGTTACGGGAATGCCAAGAGTTAAATATGTTTTGGCAATATAATAGCAATTGCAAGAAAGGAAAATACGGAAATAAAAAAACATGCCGGAGGGGGGATTCGAAACCCTTACATTGGGTGATGCATAAATTAAGAGAGTACGGCGTAACCACCTGAGCTACCGAACCACTGGTAACGGCGCGCAATATTAAGGGAGTTAAACATCAAGCACACTCAAAATTTGATGTCAGTTTACGTTTTTCAGCATTTTCTGTCTGGTAATTCCAGTGTATGTCATGAAAACGTAATAAGCAATGTTCCCTTCCATTATAATTCTTATACATAAACATGAAATTAAAACGCGATGGACTTGTAACCGCCATGACTGTCATAAGGCAAGGCGATTGTGCGCATGCGTGATAGGCAAGATTTCTGAATTTGTGTTTATTAATTTAAAAATATTCTGTAACATATGGGAATGCCAAGAGTTAAATATGTTTTGGCAATATAATAGCAATTGCAAGAAAGGAAAATACGGAAATAAAAAAACATGCCGGAGGGGGGATTCGAACCCCTTACATAGGGTGATGCATAAATTAAGAGAGTACGGCGTAACCACCTGAGCTACCGAACCACTGGCAACGACGCGCAATATTAAGGGAGTTAAACATCAAGCACACTCAAAATTTGATGTCAGTTTACGTTTTTCAGCATTTTCTGTCTGGTAATTCCAGTGTATGTCTTGAAAACGTAATAAGCAATGTTCCCTTCCATTATAATTCTCATACATAAACATGAAATTAAAACGCGATGGACTTGTAACCGCCATGACTGTCATAAGGCAAGGCGATTGTGCGCATGCGTGATAGGCAAGATTTCTGAATTTTGTTTATTAATTTAAAAATATTCTGTAACATATTTGTTTATTTTAAAGACACCCTGCAAATCTACATGCCAAGAGCTCTCGTTAGAATGCATTACGAAGTCAATCGGTTAAGACGTTATCTCATTCTCGATGTAACAAAAATCGCCTTAGTGTTTTAAATATATAGATAGATAATAATAATAATAATAACAATAATAATAGTAATGATGTAGATAATATGTAGTCTATAAGAACTTGACATGATTTCTGTGGAGGCGTTTCCATTCTGTAACCAAATGTGGAAACTACTCTTGAGTTAGGCGTATGAATGCCTTATTAAAAATATTTACGTAATAGCTGGTTACAAACTTGAATTGCCCAACTGGCAACTTAAAGCTCGTTGATTCATCGGCTTACAGTACAGACTATAACACTATCCCCGTGAAAACAGATTGTGTCACACCGCTGACAGTTCGTAGTCCCTCTCTCTCTCTGCCACCGGCAAGGATTCTCATCATTATTATCATACGTAGTGGTGGTAGTAGTAAGTTATTTTTATGTAATTTGTTGATGCAATTCCCGATTGAAGGAAAATGTAGCTTGTTAGCGTTAAAGCGTTTTTGTGGAGACAATATCACTTGATAAGCTGTTCTGTTTCCTTGTTTCAGGTGAGTTTGACTCCAAGCTGCCCTTCCTCCGCAGTCTGAGCTAACGCTGCAACTCCTTAGTAGATAAGTAACAATCACATACTTGTTGTTAGATCATTGCCTGGCGTTGAGCACGCTATGCTCTGGCGCAAAGGAGCGTGGCTTCGATTTTCATCGGGACCGTGAGATTTTTACCTGTTATGGCTAATTCATTCAGTGATGAAAACATCACATCATCTTCATACGCCCATAGGCGTCAACTCAACCGAACTCGACCGATGCTCTCGGGAGGCTTCACATTATTATTTTTATTATTATTGTTTTATTTTATTTTAAGCAAATTGACCCAATAAATGGAACACGTTAAGCAAATAACACAATCAACTTTGTTGTTCTTCTTGTAGTTCCAATAGGCTTGCCTTCTTTCAGAGAAGGCTTGTTTACGTTCTTCCGACCACTTTGGCCAGTACTGATTTTGTTTTGGTTGCTCTGATGTAACTTCCCATTTGTTTACTTGATGTCTGAAGGTGTCCCTTTCTGAAATGTCTGTTGAACTTATGTTTGCGTCTTTGAGGTCCTTTCGAAGTTCTTCTAGCCAAGGTGTGAGGTTACATAATCTATTATTCTTTTCGTCAATCGATTTTCTGGTAGTCTATTATTATTATTATTATTATTATTATTATTTCTACATTCATTTCACCACAGAAGTGGGACATATCAACATATCGTCGGCTTGTTTGCAAGACGGTATGGCTAATTCTCTTAAGGTGGCACATTGAGAAACGAGCGAACAATGGAACAGGTCTCCAAGATGACGGCCTTCTGCATGGTGATATGTAGACCAGGATGTATTCCCAATATTTGTAGATTACGAGCCAATAATTTGGGGATGATGCCGGTAGAAGAAATTACTATGGGCAGAACCACTACACTTTCCTGTCTCCACATTTGCCGTATTTCCTCAGCCAAGGGCAGATATTTGGTGATCTTATCACAGCAGGTTTGCTGCAGATTATGGGAATTGGGCACTGCAATATCAATTAGGAAGGTTCTCTTCTGCACCTTGTCCACAAGAACGATATCTGGCCGGTTTGCTGGTATGGTTTTATCAGTAATAACTGATCGGTCCCATAACAACTTGTGACTGGGATTTTCCAAAACGGCGTCAGGTACATACTGATAGTAAGGCAAAATATTATCAGATAATAAATGCTTTTGAGCAAGGTGTTGGTGCATTATTTTGGCCACTTGGTTGTGCCTTTTCATGTAATCAGTACAGGAGATTGCTTGGCAGCCTCCTGTGATATGTTGAATTGTTTCCGGTTCTAGTTGGCATCTTCTGCATTTATCATCCTGAATATTTGCCTTAACTATATATTTCAGGTAGTTTTTGGTAGCCACAACTTGATCCTGGATTGCAACCATGAATCCTTCAGTCTCAGTGAATAGGTCAGCATGAGTCAACCAGCTGTTCGACGCATCAATGTCGACATGTTTCTGGTTGAGATCATACGGATGACGACCGTGCAGAGCTTTCTGCGTCCACTGCTGAAGCTTGGTGGCTGAACATTCCTCATCAGTGGCTAACTGTATATCCCTTACGTGAAGAAGATCCAGCGGTGTGCACTTGTCATCTGCCTTCACAGCGGCTTGATGTATGGGAGAGTCATGTCTTCCCAGAAAATATCTCTGAAGGTTCCTCACTTGCCTTGCATGCAATTGGATAATGTCCGTGAGCCCTCGTCCACCTCTTTGACGTGGGATTGTCAATCGCTCAACAGCTGACTTAGGGTGGAGACATCTGTGTTTTGTTAAGATGGTACGTGTCCTAATTAGGATGTTCTCCAAGTCAGTCTGCGTCCATTTGATAATACCGAAAGTATATGTCAGAGCAGGGATAGCATAGGTATTAATAGCCTTAAAGGTGTTCTTTCCATTCAACTTTGATTTTAAAATCTTGTTAAGGCGTTGATTGTAGATAGCTACGGTTCTATCTTTAATACCTTTATGATCAATTCGATTAGATTGCAGGAGACCAAGATATTTGTAGGTCTCATTACCTTCCATAGGCTTTAAGAAACAACCGTCATCAAGTTGAAATGCTCGGGCCTCTAATTTTCCACGCCGAATGGTGAGGGTGCGACACTTATCTAAACCGAAGGACATTCCAATATCAGAAGAAAATGAAGCAGTAATTGCAATTAGATTGTCGATGTGTTTCTCAGAGGATGCATATAGTTTAATGTCATCCATATACATCAAATGAGAAATTTTGTATTTGACTATACCATGGTGCTTAATTGGAAAACCACACTTTGCATTGTTCAGCAATGATGATAGTGGATTGAGCGCCAAACAGAACCATAGAGGGCTCAAGCTGTCACCCTGAAAGATACCTCTTTTGATTTGAATAAATCCCGATTCCATACATGTGTCTCCATTAGACATTAATAAATTGGTCCCCCAATGGGACATCATATGTTGCAGACTTATAATGATGGCAGGATCAACTTTATATATCTTCAGGATTTGGATTAACCAGGAATGTGGCACTGAATCAAAAGCTTTCTTGTAATCAATAAAGGTCATGTAGAGGTTACGCATCATCTTTCCTGCTTGTTCCATAGTAACTGCATCGATTACAAGTTGCTCTTTGCAACCTTGAGACTTCTTCATGCACCCCTTCTGCTCTTCAGCCAGGATGTTATTAAGATTTATGTGTTCACAAATCTTACGTGCAATGCAAGATGTAAATATCTTATACAGGGTGCACAGACAGGTGATAGGTCGATATTTGGAAGGATCATTGGTTCTATCACCTTTTGGCAGAAGGTATGTTTTACCTCGCATCAAGTAAGAGGGGATAAGCTGTGGATTTTGGATGAAATCTGTGTAGCAGCGGGCAAGATGCTCATTAGTACAAGTGAAACGTTTGATCCAAAAGTTGTGGAGGTTGTCTGGTCCTACCGCTTTCCAATTTTGGGTCTCCTTAACCACACGGGTCACATCTTCAGTTGATACCGAAGAGTCACTCATCGTGTCAATTTCTGACATTCTCTCCTCCTCCTCCGTAATCCATTTAGCGCTGCTGTTATAATCTCCAGCATTCGACCATAGGGATGACCAGAAATTCTCTACCTCTTCTTTTTGCGGTGAACTGCCCATTTGAGTTCCAGGATCGTCAAGATTCCTATAGAACCGTTTCTCATTGGTAACAAATAGCTTGTTCTGTTGCTTTCGTTCGTTCGATTCTTTATATCGACGTAATCTCTGTGCCTTTGCCTCAAGTTGTTGCTTTAATGTGTCTAGGATCTCAAGGGGGCTACAGTTCGGAGGATTATACTTCGCATGTTTACTCTTCGTATGGCTCAACATTTTAACACATTGAACAACCTTCTTACTTCTATTGCCTGCAACATACTGATGCATTCTTCCGATATTTACTCTCAGTTCATCAACAGACTTTCGTAAACGTATCTCCCAAGCTGGCATCTTCTTCTGTCGACCTGACGTATATTTAGGTCGCCATAATCTACCTCCTGTCACTCGTATCGCAGCTATCGCTCCAGCGTAAATTGCAGTCTGAACATGGTTGAAACAATATGATTTCTGGGACAGATGCTGAGAGAGAATGTCGTTCATTGTTACAACAGCGGTAGCAAGTTTCTTAGAGCAATGTTGGTTCGGGATCATGGGCCGCTCTATTGTATCAGTCCCTTCAAATTCTATGAGAGCCTTCCCAAATTCTTCTTCGAGTTGTTTCCGCACTGGATCTCCGAGTGCTTCCGGCGATATTCTTACATCTTTGTCATCTGAACGATGATCGGTGTGCCTTTGTTCATTGACCAAACGTGTACTCTCCTGATCTATGGATTCGTCTACAGAGGTATGTGTATTGTCGGCAGCTACGTCAACCATTAGCAGCTTGAGGTGATGTTCTGGGATAAGTTTCTTCAAAACTATAGCACGGCGCTGATCTGCTATTCTCTGTTCCGTAACATTAATATCAGGGAATTTCTGGCAGAATGCAGCGTGCAACTTCTGTCTATATGCAGTAGTGTCAGTTTCCATATTCGTTATCTGATAATATGAACGCATGATGTACATATTCATTTCATTTGTCCATTTCATGCGCTTTCTCGGTTTGCCTGCTCTTGTGGTCTCCTGAGTATCAGAAGAAACACTAGGAGCAGGCGTAGCGTTGAATGCTGTTAGGATGCTACTATCAACATCGGCTGTAACATGTTCGGGGTGTTCCCCGATCAGGGCCCGCCTGTTCAGCTCCTGATCACCACCGGCTTGTATGCTGTCACCCCCAGCGATGGCTCCAAGGGTGCCCCGACGCTCCTCGGGTAGCGGCCTTTTATTTCCACTCTTCTTATTTGATCTCATCATGATGATGGTGTGCCTTTTATACCTACGGCCAGGATATGATTTCGACCGCCCCTAACATGGGGAACAGACGTCGTTAGCAGCCGCCCGCTGCGGGACAGACGCTGCTGCAATGAGTTTGATTTCGGGGTTTTCATCCCCTAGGCAGGTTGCCTTCACTACGGCTGAAGAGTCCTACCTACCCTAAATGATTAATAGTCTAGCAATCGTTTCTTGTAAATTTTGCCGACGCTTTTGAAGCTGATATCGAAAGAGTATGAGACGAGTTATCCCTAACCTGCATTGGAACTGTCAGATCTTAATCGACCTCTTCGTGTTAAACATTTACGCAATTCACTAAAGTTGAGCACATGCAAGCAGTATAGAAATGCATAAATACTCACTGTGACAGGAGGGGCGAAAGCAACTAGCTGTGCTAGTAAATTAAGGTTACAATTTATACTCGTAGATCCTGGGTTTCATTGATGTCACACCAGCCGACACTTAATTTGCACAACTTGCGGTATGTAGCATAACTCCATTCAACAATTTATTTTGCAGCAATATCTGTGCCAAATTCAGTTAGAGACTGGATGAAAGAAGTTATAAACACGCAACATATGGTTCAAATCTAACAGCGACAGCGACGTACTTATGACAACTTACATAACCTAACCTGGTTGTAGACCTTCTTATTTCTAAGCAACCAGGTAAACAAAATGTCATGCTGTTCAAATATGTCAAATATGATCATAAAAACACTCTCAAACACTCCGAAGTCATGTATATCGGTAGTAAATCATCCAAAATTAACATCTAAACTGTAAAATAACTTTAGTAGCGCAAAATAACCATATAAAATGAACAAATTCGGGAGCATCGTTGCGAGCTGACCTACCGAGTCACTGCCTCCTTGATTATTATTATTATTATTATTATTATTATTATTATTATTATCAGTCTATTATTATTATAGGGGAGCGTGATGGCGCAATGGCTTAGCTGCTTGTCTTTCACCCGGACGGCCGGGGTTCGAATCCCGGTCACAGCGGGGTGGAATTTTCACATGAAAAATCACGTGGCGTCAGGAAGAGCATCCGGTCTTAAATACCCAGCCAAAACCAAACTGAGCCTGGTTGGCTCCGGCGACCCCAATTAATTGGGAAAATCCGAAGAAAGTTTAGTCTATTATTATTATAATAATTATGTCAATCAAATTTACTTTCAGCATTAAACACGGTGAGTTCGAAAAATGTATTTTATTGAAACCGAACTACTATAGAAGTAGCAATTTTGAAGTTCTTAAGTTTATTAGGTTGTTGTTTTGTGCATTATTAATTATTATGATTAACCTAAGGAGTACCGGGTGAGTTAGCCGTGGTCGTTACGGCTAGACTGCTGGCAGTCGCTCACATCCGGGAGGCAAGGAGGTTCGAATCCCCCCCGCCGGCAACCATGAAGATGGACTTCTGTGGTTTCCCATCTTCCTTCCAGGCAAATGCCGGGGTTGGTCCCTTACTATAGGCCACAGCCGCTACCTTCCAACTCCTCGACCTTCCATTCCAACTTTCCTCCCCAACGGTACTTGTAGCTCACCCATTGGGTGTCCGTCTCGAAGCAGCTACAAAACTGGCGAGCCGAACATGTCCTCGGACACTCCCGGCACTAAAAGCCATACGCTAAAAAAAATACTAAGGAGTGTCTGCACTCACATAGGCCTAAGAGCCTACTTTCTGAAATGTATCCGGATCTACTAGACGATTGAACGTGAAACCGTTGTCCGTCTCTGTGCTTAACACTACAATGAACTGTCGAAAACTGTTGATGTTCATTAAGCATTAAAACAGGAAGATTTGGAAACGCTTGTAGGATATTATTCTTCCGAGAATTCATCCGTTTTCATTTCACTGCCTTTTATACAGTATATCCAGTCCGATTTTTGGCTGTATTGTGATGTAAACTTTGGAACTTCATGGTGTATTTGCTGGTATTATTGACTGCCATTCCTAAGGTCTGTTAATAAATGTATTTCTGATTGATGACTGGAACGTGGTTTACTGAGCCTCGAGAGCACGACGGAAAAAAACATGGGTTTGATTCCCACCGCAGCCATCCTAGAAGTGGTTTTCCATGTTTTTTCTCTTCTACTCCAAGCGAATGCAAGGCCACGGTTGCCTCTTTGCCAGCTCTAGCCCCTAAATACACGTTCACTAGTACAAACACCACATTACAGCACGTCATCAGACAGATTCCATACACACCTACGAACTTGGGGCTGATGACCTTTATGTCACGAGCTCCTCAATTAAATAACAGCAATCTGATCTGTGGACAGTGTTAACTCGCTCGACTGCGGATTTTGGTCGTACGTGGATTACATGGTGCTTTAACACATAGATCGCTATATAATTGCACCTCGCATTTATTTTAACTTATGGATGGAGATAGCATTTTAAGGTCTTTCTTTTAGTGTATTCTCGACGGCACGTTCACGTCGAGAGAGCTTGTGATTGGCATGGCACGTCTCAGAAGCTGTGTGTGTGGGGGTGGACGACCATCAATCACTGTGTGTGCAGCCTTTGTTCCAAACTTTGTATTCAAAGTTTACACATTCGCAAAACCTTTCATCAGTACAGCTGCTCCTCTGTCGTGCTAGTCGCACAGGAAGAAAAACGTGCTGTGGTGGAGTGCAGGTTATAAAATAATCTTATCACAACCCTGGGAATTCTACAATGTGTAACGACCTGAGAGATTCCAACTCTTTCTCGATCTTTTGTGGTTAGTTGTTGAAAAACTTCCTGGATTATTTCTTAAAAGTTTATTGTAACTGGCGAGCTGAAAAGAATTATTATAATGAACACTTCATAGTATTCACCTCGATTAATGTCCGACTGAATGGTGATCTACAGTACGAAATGGCCCTAGTTCGATTCCCAGCCGGATGTGGGATTTTAACTTCGGGTAATCAATTCGCCTGGCTCGGGACTGGGTGTGCTGACCTATTCATCATTCATTCCGGTGGCGTAGTTGATAACATGCTGAACTGCTGTACCCAAGATAGCGGGTTCAAACCCGGCCGAAGTCGGCGGATTTTTTAAGAGCGTTAATCATTCACTATGCCTTCTTTCGGAGAGGAAGTAAAGCCGGCAGTCCCATGTCATAGATTTATGGCATGTAAAAGATATGTCCACAGACTAAACCTGTGTGAAGCTAAATTGTTAGGTTAGATTTCGTCGGAACACTCTATCAAAGTTCCAACGTTCACCACTAGGTATCATTGATATCTGGTAGCGAAAGTTGGAACTACTTGAAATTGAATGGAACTTATAGCTCACCCCATGGGTGTCCGCTGGAAGCAGCTACAGACTCAGGCGAGCCGAACATGTCCTTAGACACTCCCGGCACTAAAAGCCATAGATAAGTAAATAAATAAATAAAAATAAAACCGCATTATGATACGCAGGTAACCTACGGGGTACAACTTTAATAGACCTGCACCTGACCTCTCCAGATGACATTTATCGTTATTATTATTATTATTATTATCGCTTATCCTTCCAGCTCGGCTTCACCTACAGACTCTGCAAGGGATCATTTCTCTACCGTCGCAAGGACGGTGTCTGGTAGTTGAACACACTTTGTCGATTCCCACCTCAGCTATCCTAGAAGTAGTTTACCTTCTTTACTTCTTCTACTCCAGGCAAATGCCAGGATAGTTCGCAACTTAAAGGCACTGCCTCCTCCTTCCAAGTCCTAACATCAATTACTAATTGCACATATTACTACAGTCACCACAATTACACATGTTACTAGACAAATATACAAACCACACACGCCTAAGTACACGGGGCTGCATGTCCACGATATCGCAAAGCCCTTTATTGAATCAACAACAACAACAACGTCGTGTTGGTATGGAGTTCTAGTTCTCAGCACCGTATATCAGACTTTGGCCGTCTTATCACTCATTATAACCCAATCAATGTGGCTGAGTGTGCCAAAGTACGCACCGTCACCGGAATGGGTAGCTGCACACCTGGAAAACCTGGTTCAAGTACCGGTGCTAATAAATGCTAATTTAAGTACAGTTTATCAGCTGGGTTTTCGGTACTCAATTGGATAAATGCCGGGGAATCTACCCCAATATTAGTAACACACACTACAGTCACCAGAATATAAAATAACCCCTGGCACTACCACCCATGACGGGCCTAGGCCTACCAAGCGACCGCTGCCCAGCCAATTAGCCTGCAGATATTGGGGTGAAGCGTGGTCAGCGCATCAGATTCCCTCGGCCGTTAATCTTGGTTTTCTTGACCAGGCCGCTGCCTCACTGTCAGCTACTCAATTGTCCTCACAAGGCTGAGTGCACCTCGTTGCAGCCCTCACGTCAATTTCTAAAATCCCTGACGAACCCGGGGCCTTCGAGTGAAAGGTAACCACGCTACCCCAACACCATGCGGCCGGCACCACAATATACTGTAAATTCCAAATATAGGCCCAATATGTATCCTGTCCCTAAACCAACTGCTGTATACGATCGATCGCGAGTTATTCAGATCCTTGAATAGTATCTCCTGGGTGTAATTGGTGTTGATATTCAGCTGCCTTGACTTTCAGTAAAAGAATTGCTCAACAGTCGGTCAACAAAATGTGCCCAATTAAGTTGGTCCAGCTTTCTTGCCTATCAATCTGGTGGTACGGGTTCGATTTGCGGCTCTGCCAATAAATTAAATTGTGGTCTGAGGGCTGGTACGGGATACACTCAGCCTCGTGAGGCAAAACTGAAAATAGGTGGATTCGATTTCCACCTCAGCCAACCTGGAAGTGGTTTTCTGTGGTTTTCCTCTAAAACTACCCTCTAGCTATGGACACTGGAGAGTGTTTTCGGTCAAAAATTTGAATTTTCTTTTTTGGTGTGATATAATTCCCTGGAGTGTGCTCTACATGCTGATATAATTATTTTTTACATTATCACAATAGAAAGTCCCCAAATCGGTCATTTAAATATGGCGTCTGTACAGCCACGCCCTCCTTTCAAGCTTGGAATAATCATGCAATTGTAACTGCTGCAGATGGAGTAATAGGGATGTAGCGGGAGAAAGTTCGCGCCAGATAGCGCTCGTGTAGTACTGGGTAAGCGCAAGGCGATCGTCTTATGTTTCTCCCAGTCAGCTGCGAGGAATGTATAAACTGTGACCGAATTTTCTAAGTTAAAGTAAATGATATCTTCTCTAAATTTACTTCAAGACTATATTAATTAATTCTATAGGTATGAAATGAAAATCCACAGCCTGCTTCCAGTCTCCGACCGGGTCAGGAATGGAATGAATGAAGCCCCCATCTAGCGGCGAGGATATGAACTGTGCCGGCTGCCGAGGCCTGACGCACTCCTCTGGGGCAATGATTAAATGAATGACAGATGAAATGAAATGATGTGGAGAGTGTTGCTGGAATGAAATTTTGACAGGGAAAACCGGAGTACCCGGAGAAAAACCTGTCTGCCTCCGTTTTGTCCAGCACAGATCTCACATGGAGTGACCGGGATTTGAACCACGAATTCTATAGGTATATCTCCAAATATATTATGGACGATTTTCAGCGTTTAAGCGTTAAACAGCTGCAAAATGAGCTACGGACTAGAGCGGTAATAACAAAATTCTAACACGCTTTATTATTCAAGTAATGAATAGGCCTATGAGTCAGCATGCTTTCTCCTAAAGATTACAATTACTAGAGTATTGTAGGCCTATATTGATAAATATATCTCCATAAGACTTAAATCATAAATATACAGTAGATTTAAATATTCACTTGCTCCCCTTGCTTACAGACTTCGATTCATGTTGTTTTTTTTTTTTTAGGTTGATAGCTTACATGAAACTGTCGTGTTTAAAGGTAAACATAATCAAAGAAAGTTGATACCGGTAATGTGTACCTCGAAAATGCATCGCAACGTTTGGTTTTTATGTAATTTTGTCAATTTCTCAATAAGAACCGTTCCCTTACCCCTGGGTAAGGACTTGGGGGTACAATTTTTTTAAAGTTTGAGAACTGCTTTAGGGCCACGAACTATTTCCATTCATCTGACTATGTCTCAAGAATGTAGAAGTCAGTCGCTACCACATTCTCCGTCAGGCAGATGGAAGTTGACGATTAATTCTGATTTCAAGAAACCAACCATAATACGTTTGTGACTGTTAATGTTGCGACATTTATTCTTGAAGTATTTGACCGAGTATTGATGTCTTTGAAAATGGGAGTCAGAAATGTTACTTTCATTTCTTCGTGTATATTGACGATTTCTTCCCGTACTTCAATGGAGATGATTTCTGCAGATTCTGATATCGTGATAATCGTGATAATCCGGCAATTTTCTTGTGTATGGCCTCTTCCTAAATAATTATTTTTGTTGTGTTCCTGGTCCACGGAAAAAGCGATGGAACAGCGCCCGGTTTTAATCTTGCTCTCTCACCTTCAAATACAAACGCATAAATTCAGTGGTTGTTATCGAAATGTCTAATCAGTTTATAGGTACAAAATAGGAATTATTTCCCTTTGTAAGTCACACTTATCCAACTCAGTTTTCGTGAAGTCATCGGGTTATAAATGATGGAAACACACTTTAATATATTCGAAAACGGGCTTTCCTGATTTTTGCAAAGAGGAACACTGCAATAGCTCGGCATAGTCACGAAAATAACAATTTAAACTACTTAAATTCGTACATATTAGCGGCATGAGAACACAACAGACAAATGAAGAGCGCGTTGCGCTTACCCAGTACAACAGCAGTGCGCTCTATCGGTGCTAGTTCTATACATCCCTATTCTCTTTATTTACGAGTCTGTGTTAAATGTCAACTGATAGGTTGGTATATCTGGCCACTCAGCAGTAGTTATGAAGGCCATAAAAACAAATGAACAGCGCATTTCCCGCCTTTCACTTGTATGTTTACATGAGGTGTGTTTTGATTAGAAATTTAGTGAAAGCAACGTGTTTTTATTACTTTTTCCCTGATATTGTGTATGTAGTTTACGAGTATGGGCAGAATTAAGAAATTTGGGAAGGGAAAGTATTATTCCCGTGTTGCCACTAAAGGAAACAGAGCGAATTGTAGTTACACAATAGAATACTCTATGGATGTACCTGTTAGTGCCTCCAAGAAGAAATTGACACCCTTGGAACATCACAGTGATGACACTTTCTACGTAAATGATGTGAAAACTTCTCATAGATGTGTGGTTGTTGATTTATTTCTACTGTCAGACTTGATAAAGCAGTTCACTAAGTGTGAGTAGCCTACTGTGACGATGTAAATAGTGTAGAAATTAGAGAACAGGAAAGCAGTAAAAGGGGTTAGCTACTCGATTATCAGTAGAGTGTAATATATGTAAAACCAAAGAATCAGGCATGACCTCTAAATTACTGTCGACCAAAGTATTATGTGCACTCGAGTTTGAAGGTTGTTTGTGAAGTAACCCGACTTACATAAAATCCAATAACATCATCATTTTCGTCGTTCTATTTTACGTTAGTTCATGTACGTTTGGAATTTTAATTTATATTTTAATATTTTTTATCGCAGCTGGAACACAAAAAGTGCACGTTTTTAAGCGTGTTTCAACTATGCGTCACATTTAAGAATTATTATCTCAAAAGCCCGTCATCAGATCGAACCCAAATTTTAACACAATATACAATGGAATGTTGTATAACTGGTTTATTAATTTCAAAATTGTGTGTGTCCAAGAAACAAAGTTGTTATCATTTTTGTAAGGTAACTTTTTCTCGGCTCGGGGTGGTTGGAAAATGTAGTTCTTGGTTGCGTTGTAATCGTTATACATCAAAAGGTTATGCTGTATGACTGTGAAATACGTAAATTAATCCACTTATTTTATATCGGTTTGTATTTGTACGAGGAAATAACACATGGTTCACCAGCTAGCCGCTCCACGGAAAGTTGTACAGCGTTGCCGAAATGGTGCCCACACTCATCATGGCGCGTCTCGCTCGGAAGTGACGGGCTCCATCTCAGCAACGCTGTACAACTTTCCGTGGAGCGGCTAGCTGGTGAACCATGTGTTATTTCCTCGTACAAATACAAATACAAACCGATATAAAATAAGTAAATTAATTTACGTATTTCACAGTCATACAGCATAACTTTTTGATGTATAACGATTACAACGCAACCAAGAACTACATTTTCCAACTACCCCGAGCCGAGAAAAAGTTACCTTACAACAATGATAACAACTTTGTTTTTTGAACACACAAAATTGTGAAATTAATAAACCAGTTATACAACATTCCAATGTATATTGTGTTAAAATTTGGATTCGATCTGATGACGGGCTTTTGAGATAATAATTCTTAAATGTGACGCATGGTTGAAACACGCTTAAAAACGTGCCATTTTTGTGTTCCAACTGCGATAAAAAATATTAAAATATAAAATAAAAAATCCAAACCTACATGAACTAACGTAAAATAGAACGACGAAAATGTTGATGGTATTGGATTTTATGTAGGTCTATTGGTTACTTCACAAACAACCTTCAAACTCGAGTACACATAATACTTTGGTCGACAGTAGTGCAAAGGAAGTATGAAGTGAATTAGAGACTGGCATGTACAGTAGCATGAGGTATATAGGGAAAGGTAGGAGAGCAGCTGACCTTTTTGTGGTATTATGAACTTGCCACCCCCACCAAGTAAATTTGCAGCTGAAAAAACCTGTTCAGCAGATGACCAAAGAAGCTAGGTTGGAAAGGAGAGCAGACAAATAGAGGAAAGATGAGGAGGAGGGGGGGCAGGAAAGATGATGAGTATGGTCCTGGGGAGTTTTAACAACGTTGGTATATGAAAAATTGACAAGGTTTTAGTTTTTTATGTTTTCCCAAAAGTAGTTATTTTCTTTATTTAGGTACACTTTTCTCATGCCCTATTACTGATACAGATCTGATTTTTTTCAGTTATTAACAGGCTTGAGTACAACGCAGCCGGTCAAAGAAATGGTGGTTATACTCAGAACAGTGTCCAGAAAAAAATTGAAAGTTATCAAAAATTTTGTTAAAAATTTGACATTTGTCAACAATTTTATTTTCAAAATGCAATAAAGAAGATTCTTACTTTATATTTCACCGACTATATCAAACAGGGTCTTAGAAATCATGTATAAACATTTTGAAGGAATCTGACCACTAGTTTTTGAGAAAAATGTACCTACTTGTTAGACAAATGCTTTTAAATGTTTTCATAAGCAAGTGAAAAAAATTCTCTCTCATAAAAGTCTTTTAAATATATGGTATCTTATTTTCATAATCTTGTTTGGTAAGGTTCCTCAGTTATGATTATGAAATTTCATTGAGATATCTTGAAATGGCGAGGACTAAATTGAATTTAAATCAAAACATAATGTTAATGACATTTCTATCAGCAAACACTTCCCAGTACCCTTTGGCCACGGCCACCTCCTTTCCAATCCTCCTCTGAATTACAAATACACACGCTACTGCAGACTCCACAATTACACAGGTTATCAGACAATTTCAACTCTCACTCAAGTACACGGTGCTGAATAAGCACGATATCCAAGCCCATCAAATGAAGCAACAACAAAACGACCAATCAAATTGGGCGTGTAGCATCTCTTATCTAACCACATCTACTACCCTGTTTTATTACATATATATTGTACCCTTCTCGAAGTAAGTTCATTCGGCTTGGCTTCCATGTCTCCCATGCTTTGCAGCCAGTCTGTCTGTCTCCACTGGAATCAATACACCAAAACTAGCTATACAAAGTATGGATTTGTACGGAACGTAATTTATTGTGGATTTGAGCTCGAAGTGTCACTTTTTATGGCGCTACCGAACGTAGATGTTTAAGACCGTCACCAGTCAGTAAAGACACTTCTGAGATAATGGCATTTAAAAATATGCAAGTCATGTAATAATACGTAAATACATTTCTGTATAACCTGCTTTTCTCAACAATATTTGCGCCTTTGGTGTAGAGAATGTAATATGCCACCACAGTACACAACAAGACGATTTAAAAAAGAAATACACTCTTAGCACAAGCTTCAAAATAGCATTTTACTGCCATGTAGGGAGTAGATAGATGTTTGAATTGTGACAAAGTTTTGGCATGTAAAGTAGCGGCTTCGGTGGCGTAGTCGGTAGCATGCTGAGCTTCTATGCCCAAGATCACGGGTTCAAACCTGGCCAAAGTCGTTGGATTTTTAAGAGCGTTAAAATCATTCAGTATGCTTTCCTTCGGAGGGGAAGTAAAGCCGGTGGTCCCATGTCATAGATTTATGTCATGTAAAAGAGCCTTCCACTAATTCAACTTGTGTGAAGCTAAATTGTAGGTTAGATTTCGTTGAAACGCTCTAACAAAGTTCCTAAGTTCACCACTAGGTGTCAGTGACATCTGGTACTGAAAGTTGGAACTACTTGAAATTGAACTAACTTGTAGCTCACCCCATGGGTGTCCGCATTGAAGCAGCTACAGCCTCTGGCGAGCCGAATATGTCCTCGGACTCTCCCGGCACTAAAAGCCATACGATAAATAAATAAATAAATAAATAAATAAATAAACCACTATCTGGCTATTACTTCTTCGTAACAGTGTTGGAGAAAGATGTTTCAAATATTTGCCTTTGATAACGCAAATGAGGGGTCATCAAGACTCACTTTGAAGCTACATGGATCCTAGGAACAGCATCGTATAGCTTGGGAACTTTTATCAGTTATCAGAACAATCGCCTTTCTTGGATCTTACGCGATACTGGGTCACCTTAACGCTGCCCCATATGAAAGTGTGTTTATGTAGTCTTTCCTCGCAACACCACACATCCATCTCAGGTACATTTCGGCTACATCCAGTCGCTTATTTTGTGACTGTGTACCGTTGGCTAAGTTTCAGTTCCGTGTAGCATAGTAGGTCTCACCGTATATTCATAGGCTTTCCCCTTTATTTGGACATTAATTTTAGTCTGGATTTTTGGATTCAGTGGGAAATTTCCTGGTCTTGATTACCATCATCAGATACAGTGGATCCCAGGTACTTGATACTATTTCTTGCCTGGAGCTGGTTTCAATCCATTTGTCGACTAATTTATAAAATACAATACTATTAGAAGTGAGTCTAGTATATGTATAGCTTGCGCATTGGACGCAGTGCCCTTTAGTATAATAATAATAATAATAATAATAATAACAAGGAGACCTGTGCGAGAAATCTCGCATGTGCATAAACCACCCGCCTGGCTTTACTGTTATGCGGGTTTCTTGTTTACTCGTTTAAACAAATTAATATTAATGAAAACAGGGTGCAGTTCGACACTGCTGCGGTAATTCTCTTACTTTTGAATGGAGGTTAGGTTGCTTGTGAGCGTCTAATATGTATAAACCCCTCATCCGCCTTGACCGATATGCAGGCTCGATGCGATACAGTTCTAGAAATGGGCTATCGTCTTATTTGTTTAAACGCACTTTTTCCTCAAAGAAACCTATTTCCGTTGACTTTTCAAGAAATGCAATTTCTTTTTCCTGTACTATTGCGGCGATTTGGAAGATTTTGGTACAAACCGCACCTTCTAACTCCCTCTGGTTTAAGAGCTTGGGTTTTGGGAAACATACACCTTAGCGTTATATATGTTAATAATAATGTTAAAAATAATTCTTTATTTTGAATATTCTACTATACAGTAGTTTCCCTTCAATCCAAATATATTCTACTTACTTTGCTTTACTTTACGCGATCATGCCCAGGGGACCGCGCGCTGCTTCAAGGGTTCTCCTCCACTGGATTCGGTTTGCTGCTCTCTGTTGCCAGTCATCCTCAATTCCAATCTGTCGCAGGTTTTCACGGATTCCGTCCTTCCATCTTTTCCTTGGCCTACCCTGTGGTCTTCTTCCATGAGGAACAAAATTGAGCAGTTTCAGAGGCCTTCGGCATGTGTCCATCCTGGTGACATGACCTGCCCATGCCAGACGTTTGCCTTTGATAACGTAAATGAGGGGTCATTCTACTCCTCCACAAATTTCGGTCTTCATCATCTTCCTCGGTTAAGCCTCTGGTAGCCATGCTTCTCTTTACACCATCCATCAACTGTTCTCTTAGTTTGCCCCGTTTGCGCTTGGCATCAGCTTGCCAATGTAACATTAAATTTGGAATCCTGCTATTCTGCATCCTTTTCACATGTCCAAACCATTGTAATCATCTTTCTTCAACCACTTCTGGTGCATTTTTTTAAACCTGCACAATTTCTCTGATTCTCTTTTTTCTAATTTTATCCAATCTTGATTTTCTTGCCATCCTCCTCCAATAATGCATCTCTGTTTCTGATAATTTGTTTGCTTGCTGTCTTTTTAACGTCCAAGTTTCTGCTCCATATAACAAAATACTTTGTACTAATGAACTGTAAATAAGTTTCTTAGTTTTGTTTAAAATATTTCTGCTCCATTTAACTGATCTCAATGCTCCAATATTGTTCTCCTAGCCTCACGTACTCTTTTCTCAATAATAATAATAATAATAAGAATTTATTTATTTATTTATTTATATATGGCTTTTAGTGCCGGGAGTGTCCGAGGACATGTTCGGCTCGCCTGAGTCTGTAGCTGCTTCCAACGGACACCCTCAAGGGTGAGCTACAAGTTCCGTTCAATTTCAAGTAGTTCCAACTTTCGCCACCAGATATCAATGATACCTAGTGGTGATCGTTGGAACTTTGATAGAGCGTTCTGACGAAATCTAACCTAACAATTTTGCTTTACACAAGTTTAGTCTGTGAAAGGATCTTTTACATGCCATAAATCTATGACATGGGACCGCCGGCTTTACTTCCCCTCCGAAGGAAGGCATACTGAAGGATTTTAACGCTCTTGAAAAAACCGACGACTTTGGCCGGGTTTGAACCCGCTATCTTGGGCACAGCAGTTCAGCATGCTACCGACTACGCCACCGAAACCGCATAATAATAATTTGTGTTTTATGCGTTCATACACAATTGATCCGATTGCGATCAAATTTTGGTGAGTTACTGTGCACACTCCCGGGATGGTTATAGACATAGTAAATCCAATTTACAATAGAAAGCGAGGGTAGCAGCCAGACCACAGTAGGCACAGTAATGACAGTCTGTTTGAGTATCTCAGTACAACCATAACGTCGAGAGAATTTGTGTTTCATGCGTCCATACACCGTTCATCCGATTGCGATCAAATTTTGGTGAGTTGTTCGGTTAAGCCTCGGGCAACCATGCTTCTCTTCACACCATCCATCCATTGTTCTCTTGGTTCACCCCGTTTCCCATAATCTGCAATAAACCTGCTGTGAGAAGATCACCAAATATCTGCCCTTGGCTGAGGAAATACGGCAAAGGTGGAGACAGGAAAGTGTAGTGGTTCTGCCCATAGTCATTTCATCTACTGGCATCATCCCTAAATCATTGGCTCGCAATCTGGAAATATTGGAAATACATCCTGGTCTACATATCACCATGCTGAAGGCAGTCATCTTGGAGACCTGTTCCATTGTTCGCTTGTTTCTCAATGTGCCACCCTAAAAGAAGTAGTTTGCAAACAAGCCGAAGATATGTTGATTTGTCCTACTTATGCGGTGAAATAAAGGTTATTATAAAAATAATAATTGGCCTGTTTGCCAACTCTTGACGATAGCAGTACTTTTTCATTTGTCTGTTGGCACAGGCTAGAGTAAAAGGTGGCTTTTCACCGATGTCTCAGTCTCACTCATGGCTGTGATTATATGGAAGCTACTGCGGTATGAGTGGTGCTTTGTAATGACATTCAGGCCACAGTCAGTGCCTGTGTGCTGTGAAAGGTTCTACTCATAGGGTTAGTACTACTGTTCTGTCTCAGTGAGGAAATCAATGGCAAACTACCTCACTCCTCATCTTGCCTAGTACGCCTCACTATAGTGCTGCCACATAACCTAACGACGGTACAATAATAATAATAATAATATCGTATGGCCTCGGATGCCGGGTGCAAGCTTTGTTATTTGGCACCCAGAGGGTAGCTTGCATGTCGAATGTCGTTGTTCCTTGACTATGAAAGTCAAGGAGGTTAGATGTTAGATATCTAAGCTTCTTGAACACTATAGCGCTTTCTAGTAAAGATTATGATGATGATAATTGTTGTTTTAAGGGGCCTAACATCTAGGCTATCGGCCCTTCTAGTAAAGAAATAAGGCACTTTGTGTTGGCGGAAACTCCCGAGATTAATTTTGCCATTATATGAACACGGCCTACTGAATTCAAATGGGTTCTTTGACATGCCAACATCGTATGACATGCGTATCGTATTTTTGCCGCCTTTCAAAATTCACTTACCATGGTCAGGAGCGAACCTGCAATCTTGGGGTTAGTAAACCGACACGATATCCACTCACCCACCGTGGAGGTTAACTCTGTGGAATACAAAATACGAAACTCCAGACATTTATGCTACTCCAGATTCAGGCTGGATAAGTCTTTGTTCTGGAGTTCAACAGTTGGGTGAACTTGTGTATCTCAAACATGACATCCATTGGGTTCATGATTAGCGCTAACTACACGGAATTCAGAGAGCTCACATTTGCATGTGAAAGCTCCATTGTCGTTGAGAGGGAGATGTTGCTGGGAAGGCAGCGCTGTCTAACTGTTTACTGGGAGGTCAAAACACTTGTCTTAAACACGTGTAAGGTGCAGTTAACGCTTGTACAGAGAGAGCGGGGATTTATTTAACACGGTCCTGCAGGTCAGCTATGTCAGGAAACGGATTCTGAGTGAGGCCGTGGACAAAGTGTCTCCAGCACGCTAGATCAGCCACTATTCGCCAAGGTGCTTGTGCTTGGTGTTCTGAGGGATACCATAATATGGTCGAAACTTGTTTTGATTAATTTACTGTCACCTTACCAACCTTGAGAAAATCAAATTGAGATACAGTAGAACTTGGATAATTCGAACCTCAAGGGACCAGATAAAACATTCGAATTATTCAAAAATTCGAATTAAGAAAGTTCTTTGAAAAGGGTAGAGAAAATATTCAAATTTTAAGTTTTCATTCAAGAACCTTTATTAAACATAATATTAGATAGGTTTTTAACAAGTAAAGGGCTTATATAATATGTATTACGTTTACATAATGATTTACGTTCAACAAAGCAGATTAACAGACAACGGTACTGTATAATGACTATCGTGAATAACCTCAAAAGTTTCAAATGATAAACTAAAACCAAAATGTACTATTCACCTATTTAACGACAGTAGTAATCCAGCAATGTAGTTAAGTCTTAGAGAAATCTACTGTTTATCAAAATAGTTTCGTGATTTTTACCTGTTTCCTACAATTAAGTCTCTAGGCCATCACAAATAAAAGAATCTAACAAATTTAAGGAACGGAAAACAGAATCACCTACGTCATTTCTACTTAAAAATAAGCCTAACAATCGAGTAGGGGCCGCATGCCAATATTAAACGTCGTTGTTCAGGAATTCCTGACCCAACTGTTTGGCTTCCGATCGGCTTTTTGCACGTAAAAACTTCGAATTATCCAAAATATAATTCGAATTAACCACCATTTTTTTTAGCATTGATTGTATATAAAATGCTAGGGACCAAGAGAAAAATTCGAATTAAAGATTTCGAATTATAGAAGTTCAAATTAGCCACGTTCCACTGTATTTGAAGAGAGCTCTTGGAGTAACGAGAACGACCCAGTCCAGACTGGTATATGAACTGGCAAGGGAACCGTTCTACAAAGAGGACCTGAAACTCAAGCTACTCCTGTCACACACCAAGCAAGTATCTCAATTAATAGAGCCAAGGAAAAAAAAAAACAAGAAATATCCGAAGATTTTTACGCTCGCCATGATCGACAGGAGATGGGCAAAAGCGAACCAAGAACTGCGATCGGTGCTAAATAAGACTGTCAATGCACGGCTATCACCACAAGATATGTAGAAATGACAAATTTCACGAACCGAACAATGCAAGTGTATGCGTACTATGCAACGAACATTGTGAAAAATACCACCTAACTAAATGTCATAAGAGGATTAAGTCAATCATCAACTCAAACATTGCACATAGGATATAAATATTTATGTTTGCACATTTGTGCGCGTTTTATGTAATAAATTAATTTACTGTCAATAATTGAAAAACAAAATATTGACTAAGGTGGAATAAATAGCCTATATTATATACCAATTTGGTAATAAATACACAATAGTATTAAAAGTCAATAAATTAGTTATCTAACAACATTTTGAGCACATCTGTTGATTATGACCTTTCTCTCTAAGCCGTATATACCTGCATTAAGCATTAGGTTCTTAGTATCTTAGTTACTCTCAACAACTTATTCCATGATCGAAATCATTCCTTTATAATTACTCTATTTTGTATAACTATTTTCACAGTAAGTAAGTATTTCATGTTTCAAAACTCTTTTTGGAAGCCTTCATAGGGAGGTTATCGCTGCTTGAGATTTTAGTTCTCGCACTAAAGAGGTGCAGGTGCGCTTCATAAAAAGGGAGGTTGCGCGCGGTTCGCTACTCCTGTGGGGGTCGGGGTGGGGACAAAAGAGCCCGCTGATGAGCCAGCTTGGTGTCCTAGGCGAAACCCCACACAAGACACGGCACAAACCTAGAAAAAATCACTGAGTTTTAACTTTTTACAGTTTCCACTAAAATAGGAACCTTGTTAATGCAGAATGCCACAGGTTTTGTTTTGATTGTTTTGTTCTAGTTTTCGTGTGATTTTAGACCAGAGAGATTAGAAGTCTTTTATTACTAACTAGCAACCCGCCCCGGCTTCGCCCGGGAACAGTTATGAATGCATTACGTGATAAGCGCTTTTTTTTTCGATGTCAATGAACTACGACCTATATCCGTTTTACACCTCGGCATGATGGGTTAATATCACTGACTGGATTATTATTAACATGGAGATGCATGTGCAACGAATTCTTGTCAGAAGAATGGCGAGGTGCATGAAACACAAATCCCCCTTCCGCCCAATCTTAACTTGACTGTGCATTTTGCAGAACGAAAAGTTCACAGGCGAAATGAAGAAAAGCCGAGTTGCACTTCCATGGAAACTCCAAACACAACCACTCTTCTCTGAAGTCTTCACTCAACACGACTCGACAGTTTCCTGCTGGCTGTGTCTAGGGTAATAGGCTCGCCCGCTATCTAGACTGTAACTGGGGAGATAGGCTCACCCCTAGCTAGCTCATAAACTGTCGCCTCAGTAATTGAATGGAGATTGTTGGAAGAAATGAAAACGTAAAATCACTTACAGTGGGCGATGTATTGAAGATAGAGATATGCTCTCGGGGACTTTTTTTTTGTAGAACATTTCACTCTGAACAATTCTTACACTCATATTATAATGATATGTTTAACGGTTTGCCCAGCGTAAGCTTAAAAAACGCATGGACATCAGGTTTTTCCGACTTTCTCACTGAAATCGTTACTGCTCGGCTTCCTTTGGTCATAAATAAATTATTTTCAACAAAAACCTTCCTCGAGATATCCTTTATAGAATGATGAAAACCGCATTAAAATCCATCCAGTGGTTCTCAAGATTACCCGTGACATCCAAGAATCGGGGACTTTGTTTTATACTAAGTAGAGAAGATTGTCCACTCTTGAACTGTTCAAAGATGTGTGGACAATGGATTGAAATCATCTGATTTATAGGGTACAGTCCAAGGTCAATGAAAAAAGAAAAACCAGAGCCAGCTCAGGTGTCCTCAAAATCTCCAATTTCGAAAATGTTAAGATGCAATTCCTTATGGGAGACGTTGTAAGTCCACAGGAGAGAAAACATTACTAAGCAGGGTAATAAAAATAAAATAAAGACAATTTGATTAAAAAACTGTAACTGATTTGAATTTATTATTTGAGTCAATAAATTTGGACACCTCTGTAATTTCTTTCCACGATTGGCGTTTTCGAAATGTTCCTGGTTTTGTAGGAAATGTGTCGCACTTATAAATGAATGTTCAGCACGATAGCTCCCAGGTACTTTGAAAAATGTCTGTCGCTGTTATGCTAATGGGCTCTAACACGATATCCCAAGTCGTTTCTCTGAAACGAAAGACCGAATTAGGACTTAATAATTCAACCAAGCGCCGCACTCCGTCCTTCGCATGTCAGTTTCCATTTCTTAAGGCGACCATCGCCATGCTCCTGGTGACAAGACACGCACATTGTTAGTCGTGGATGATGTAGTCCTGTGCTTTAAAGTTAGCGTGAGGCTAGGCGCTAATAATAAACCGGGGTGGTGAATCCTTTTCCGATTAGATTAGCTTACCTACTCTTGAAGAGTTTATTTCCAAAGTGTCTTAATGTATAGTTTCTTTTTTTCAGCGTTGCCTGTCTTAACTTTGCAACTTGTGGTCATGTTACTATTACTTGTAATAGTCAGGGGTTTTTGTAAGTCAATGCCTATGTTGACAATACAGAAGTAAATCATGATAACTTATAACGGTAACTCAATTTAAAAGGCGTGGTTTCTGGAGTTTATCATTTCATTGACTTAAATCACTTTTGAAATAAGCTCTTGATTGGTTGGTTCCTTAGTTTAGGGGCTGCGACAACGCGTCATTTAACCCCATGTACTTTGGGTGTGTGTAGAATCTGTCTGATAACCAGTGTTGATGACTGTATTAGTGTGTGTTATTTTTTTTTAAATTCAAGTAAGGACTGCAAACAATAATGTCAAATAGTTCCTACTTTCGCAACCAAATGCTACCGTCCACGACACCTACCTGTGAACTTGGCTACTACTAGATTCTATCGCAACGTTGGAATTTAAGAGCTTTAATCAAACCTAACCTAAAAAATTTTCTTTCACACAAGTTTAGATAGTGGAAGGTTCCTTTACATGCCATAAATCTATGATATGGCCCGCCGGCTTTACTTCCCCTCCGAAGAAGGACATACTGAGGGATTTTTAACGCTCTAAAAATCCGACGACTTCGGCCGGGAGTGAACCCACGACCTTGGGCATAGAAGCTCAGCATGCTACCAACTACGCGACCGAAGCCGCCTAAATAAGCTCTTTAATTGACTAATATGTCACCCTTAAAGTGCAGTTTTGAAATGAGCATTTCGCCATGAGAGCTTCACAAAGTCTGATTTATACTGTATGTTGTCATTTTGTACCTTCACTACCGACTACTTAACGCAGCACGTGAACACGCAAAAATAAGGGGCGAGGCTATCTCCGGGCTCAAGAGATGAATACAGTAGGTTAGAACCCCATCGGTGACCGACCTCGAAATAGTTTTTCGTTGTCCCTCCAATTTCAACTAGGCCTACAAGTAAATGCTGGGAAGGAACCTCCTAATAGGCCACGGCCACTTACTTCCCACACCTTGCCAAATGATGGCCATCATTCATATCTCATTGATTCCGAAATTGATGTTGGCGTCAGAAAGGGCATACGGCTGTAAAAACATTTGTTGTATAAGCTCTTCGACCCGTATGAACAATAACAAGGAGGCGTAGAAACACACATGTACTTTGCACTGTTATTCAACAATATAATATTAAAAATGCCAGAAAATTACATTTTAAGGAAAGATACGGGTACAATCAGGCTAAACCAATTGGGGAACAGTGAAATGGTTGAAGGGCAATATGTGAAGCACTTTACGTCACGCTGTAGGATCACAAACATTCTAAATATGTTAGGTTTTTCACGCATGAACTGTGTGCCATATTGTAAGATTCATCGCAAACTCGGAAGGTTTGCTTTTACAGAGGTGTGCGAATTATTGGAATCAAATAAAGAATCTAGTCACAATTTATTTTTTTAAATCATTTTATAGACCTTCTACCTCCTCGCCTTCTCCCGTTACGCGGGGTCGGCTTTCTTAATGCTGAGGCGCCACTCATTTCGTTGTAAAGCATCAGCAGATAGGCCCAATACTCTCATGTCTCTCTGGACATTCGTCATCCATGTTGTTTGAGGTCTGCCGCTTCCTCTCTTTTGCGTAACCATGGAAAGGCACTTCTTCACTACATGATTCTCCGGTCTTCGTATAACATGTCCATACCACCTTAGCCTGGTTTCTAAAAGTTTCTCAGTTATAGCCGCTACTTTGAAACTGTCCCGCACATGTTCATCACGGATTTTATCTTTGAGAGTAACTCCACCTGCCTAAATAAGCTCTTTAATTGACTAATATGTCACCCTTAAAGTGCAGTTTTGAAATGAGCATTTCGCCATGAGAGCTTCACAAAGTCTGATTTAAAATCGCATACGCATCTCAGTGGTATGTAACTTTTGCTCATATGCCTTTGTAGTAGCGAAATCATTTGATAGACCAACTTTTATTAACTTCTATTACCCTACTTCGTAATGTTTTCTCCCCCGTTGACTTACACCTTTTCCCATAAGGTATTGCGACTGGAAACTTTCAGAATTGAGGATTCCGAGGGATACCTGAGCTGGATCCGTTTTCTCTTTTTCATTGACTTCGGAATGTACCCTCTAAGTCAGATGATGTCAATAGATAATTCATGAGTTTTTGAATAGATCAAGAGTGGATCATCAGTATAAAGACTCCAAATCCCTCTGCTCTAAATTCATACGAAAAGTAGAGTGAAGTAATGAAAACAAAGCGTGTGGCATTCTGCATTAGCAAGGATGCTCTGTTAGTGCAAATTCTAAATAAATGATTTTACTTTGAATGTCTTACTACAGGGTCTTTATATTTGCTTGGCTAGAACATTCTCGCTCACGCGCTCCGCCAGTGGTGGCTCAGTTGCCGGCTGCCGCGCGCGCGTATGTTCGGCAGAATACGGTGCCTAAAATCAGTATCATGCATTTTTAGCCTATTTTCAATTTTGAAAAAATAGGCTTATAGATCACCTTTTGTCCGTGTGTGTGTGCGTGTGTGTGTGTGTGTGTGTGTGTGTGTGTGCGTGTGTGTGTGATTCGTGTGTGTGTGTGTCCCCCTAATAAAATCGAAACAGCTGGAGCGATTTCAATGAAACTCGGGAAGTTCATAGCACTATTCCCGGCGACCTCGACCGTGCCCTTCAAATTTTGTTACGTCTCTCCAATCCAACATGGCGGCTGTGCGAAATATTTCACTAGCATTCAATATCTCCGAAACTATTACCGATATCGCCCTGAAATTGTGTACGACGATAAAGGGCACTACTAGAAGTTCACCTATGAGACTTTCAAAAACCTGGTGACTACAAAACCAACATGGCGGCCAAGCGAAGTTGAGACATTTAAATAGACTTTTCTCGCGATTTAACTATCTAAATGTAATGAAACTTGGTACAGCAAATGTTTATACACATTGTAATGCACTGGAGTCTAATTTAGTTCAATTGTTTACATAACCTCAAAATGGCGGCTGTGCGAAATATTTCACTGACATTCTATATCTCCGAAACTATTACAGATATCACCCTGCAATTAGCTTGCCACGGTGGGTGAGTGGTTATAGTGTCGGACTACCAACCCCAAGATTGCAGGTTCGCCCCTGGCCATGGAAAGTGATTTTTGAAGGCGACAAAAATCACGATACTCATGTCATACGTTGTTGGCATGTTAAAGAACCCATTTGAATTCAGTAGGCCGTGTTCAATGGTAAAATTAATCTCGGGATTTTCCGCCAACACAAAGTTCCTCCATTCTCTACTTGAAAGCGCTGTAGTGTCAAGGAGTTTAGATATCTAACCTCCTTGACTTTCATAGCGTTCAAAGGAACGACGAAATTCGACATGCAAGCTGCCCTCTGGGTGTCAATTAACAAAGCTTGCACCAGGCACCCGAGGCCATACGATATTATTATTACCCTGCAATTTTGTACGGTGATAAAGGGTACTGATACAGGTATACCTATGTATATTTCATAAACCTGTAAAGTACGAAACGAACATGGCGACCAAGCGAATTTAAAATATTTTAATAGACTTTTCTCGTGATTTAACTCTCTGAGCGCAGTGAAATGTGGTACAGTAATTGATTTTGCAGATTGTAATGCACTGCCATCTAATTTAATTCAATTGCTTACATAAGCTCAAGATGGCGGCTGTGCGAAATTTTAAAATTAAGTTTTAATTTCTTGTGTCGTAATCATGCGATCGAACTGAAAGTTTGAATAATGAACCTAGGCAATAATTGTCCTTGAATGGTACATAAATCTATGGCCTATACACATAACACTCCTAAATGGTGAGCTCCCGAAATATTTAGACGGTTCTCAATATCTATGAATCTTTTACAGCAACCAAACTGATTTTTTTTAAATATGTTCACCTATAGGACTTTCAGGAACCTGGTGAGCACAAATCCAACATGGCGGCGACGCGAAGTATAAATATTTAAATGGACGTTTCTCGCGAATTAACTATCCGAGTGCCGTGAAACGTTGCACGTTAAATGCTTATACAAATGTTGATCCACTGGCATCTAATTTATTTCAATGGTTTGCATTATCACAAGATGGCTGCTGTGCGTAATTTTAAAATCTCGTTTTTACTTCTTGTTGTCTAATCATGCGATTGAAGTTTGAATACCAAACGTACACAATAATCTTAATGTAATAGTACAAAAATAAAATTCCAACCTGGCGACCATCTGAAATATTTAGACGGTTCTCAATATCTACGATTCTGTTACAGCAATTAAACTGAAATTTTGTATGTTGATTGTGGCAGTTAACATAAGTAGGATATATGAAAATAGGCTGTATAGTTCTTCACGGAACTACTTGTTACTCACTATGTTTACAGTAGATGCTGAAAATGTTCCTCATCCGCTGCCAAACATAATCGGCATCTTCTTATGAAGTTCCTGGTTAATCCGGTTAATTTAGCTTCAGTAAGGAAATAACGACCTTAATGTATATTTTTATTGTTTACTGAACCTGTACGTTTGAATCTCAAATTAGCCAGTTGTTTTATTGTCCGATTTATAGGACTCGATCGAAACATTTTTCTTGTTCTAGCGCACGATTTCCTGCACTTTATGTACGTATTGTGCATACATGCACGTCCAAGTAATGAATATTTCACATAATGCATTACAGCACTACACACAATCACAATAAAACAACTGGCTAAGAGATTCAAACGTACAGGTTCAGTGAAAATGAAAATCCACAGCCTGCTTCCAGTCTCCGACCGGGTCAGGAATGGAATGAATGAAGCCCCCATCTAGCGGCGAGGATATGGACTGTGCCGGCTGCCGAGGCCTGACGCACTCCTCTGGGGCAATGATTAAATGAATGACAGATGAAATGAAATGATAGTGGAGAGTGTTGCTGGAATGAAATAATGACAGGGAAAACCGGAGTACCCGGAGAAAAACCTGCCTGCCTCCGTTTTGTCCAGCACAGATCTCATATGGAGTGACCGGGATTTGAACCACGGACCCAGCGGTGAGAGGCCGGCGTGCTGCCGCCTAAGCCACGGAGGCTTTGGTAAAAAAAAAATAGACGTAAAGGTCGTTATTTCCTTAGTGAAGCTAAATTAACCGGAAACTTCATAAGTAGATGCCCATTATGCTCGGCAGCAGATTGGGAACCTTTTCAGCATCTACTGTAAGCATGGTGAGTAAAAATGCATTATATGGATTGTAAGCACCAACTCTGCTGAGGAACTGAGGCGTCACTGGCGGAGCACGTGACCGAGAAAGTCCTGGCTAAGCAAATATAATGACCCTGTAGAATTAGAATATATAATTATTACACTTGGTTTAACATTGAAGTAATTTCAGCGCCTTGCATACAAATTTAGTGAATTAAGTGAATTAAGCCGTGAAAAGTCTAACTGCAATTTTGGAAAAGTGGCGTCGAGTCTATCATCATCTCTTGAACAGTACAATACATGTTTTGTAGTTGCAATCCAAGTTTTCATATACTTTGCTCTTTTGTTGTTTGGAACTGCGAGAGAAAAGCCGATGATTAAGCCTATAGAGAGGATGGTGCGAGGCAAGTTTTAATATTGAGCTTTCCGGTGCACGCCTGAATGCGGCCGATACGCGGGGCTCGTCGCTAATATTGGATCCATGATGAATATTGGTCAGAGAAACCTCCTGCTGATGGCATGAATTACCGACAGCACGCCTCATCAATGCAGAGCTGTAGAATAAAGCATGACCTGTTTATACCATCACTACGTTAATAGCTTTGTGTTCGCGTGCACGCGCTCATTGGGGGAGGGATTGTACTGAAATAAGTTCATGTTGATGTTGTTGTTGAATGTAAAAAGTAATATATCCTGTTTGCAATGTGAAGAGGTAACTAAACTCTTCGCTCAACAATCCGGTAGTCATTATGTGTTAAATTACTGTGTATGCTATAATACGGAACAAATCGCCTCGTGTCTATATTTTTCTTCGGTTCGAGAGGACCGTACAAACTGGGAAAGTAGATTACAAAACCATTTTACTGAGCTTTCTGTACTGTTTTAAGAAGCCACACTTTATAGTGTTTCGAAAAATATGGTATATTTTTTGTGGAGCATGAAAATCTGACTAAATCTGCAATCATCGCATTACTTACGGAAATAATTGCAATATCTTAAACGGAAGGTGGGATATCCGAATTGCGTCCTGTACGGATGTGAACTAAAATATTAAGATATTTTTCAACACAGAAAGATTCCTCATAGTTCAATAAATATTAACGTTCAAACTTTTGCAGTTCTTCATCACTACACTGGAGACATGCTTCCAGTGTAGTAGTAGTAGTAGCAATGGTAGACAATTCTCTCGGTATTAGTCTAAGTTTCAAAGTTTGTCATCAAAACATTTACACACCGGTACACCATAAATGCAGAACTTGCTTATAACCTATGATGAATATGGTCTTCTTTACTTACAAACTCGCTTGTACACATCTCTTCATATTCTGAAATGCTTTTCTTAAGGTAGCGACTGGCTGCGTGGCTCAGCAGTAACGCTTTCGCTTGCTGGGCCCAAGGTTGCAGGTTCGTACCCTGGCGCAGTCAGCTGGCAAATGCGAGGGAACCGTGTCAGTAGATGTACTGGCATGTTAAAGGTACCCTTCGGGGCAAAATTCTGGCAGCCCGGCGTCTCTAAAAGCCAGAGTAGTTAGAAGGGACGTAAAACCAATAACATCATTATTATTTCTTAAGGTGGCGTCGGTATTGATTTCAATCTCTTGATCTAAACCTTCGATTAGGGCTGCGATTGTTCATTGTTTAGTTCTGTGCATTATCTCCTTGCAATAATCCCCAAAGAAAGAATTAGGTTCTACGGGCTGCGTGGCGTAGCGGTAACTGTGTATATAATTTTAAACAAAGTGAACTAATCACACACTCACTCAACAAAATTATACGTGATCGCATCCCTCCACTCTCCACCACACTACGCACACTCACGCAAGTTTATCAAGGCCAAAGCTACAACTTGCCTTCTAAACGCTGCGATTAACTCAATATTATTAATTAGGAACCGTATCTTCTTGATAGAGAAGCCTCCGTGGCTTAGGCGGCAGCGCGCCGGCCTCTCACCGCTGGGTCCGTGGTTCAAATTCCGGTCACTCCATGTGAGATCTGTGCAGGGCAAAACGGAGGCAGACAGGTTTTTCTCCGGGTACTCCGGTTTTCCCTGTCAAAATTTCATTCCAGCAACACTCTCCACTATCATTTCATTTCATCTGTCATTCATTTAATCATTGCCCCAGAGGAGTGCGCCAGGCCTCGGCAGCCGGCACAGTTCATATCCTCGCCGCTAAATGGGGGCTTCATTCATTCCATTCCTGACCCGGTCGGAGACTGGAAGCAGGCTGTGGATTTTCATTTCATCTTCTTGATAGAGAAATCACTCACTTGGATTTTTACTACGTACTTGGTTTGTTAATCATAAGCAAAATGTATATTTTATTTAGGGTCAATTGTTTTAAAAAATAGGCTAATCATGGACCCCTGGTATGGACTCGCGGTCCCCTGCCTCACTTTGAGACACTCTGGTGTAACCACAATCTAACGCGCCTCTCAGAGTGATACAACTTTAACTTTGATCCATCGAACCGTGCTAATAATTATCACTGTTCTACTATCCCATTCTTATGTTCTCCGCCTCTTTTTTTTTATCGTAGAGTTCACCAATGACGCGTTAGTAATGAGACTCGAGTGAGTTTTCGGCTACCAAATCTTCAGTACTTTTAGGAGCATAATATAGTGATCGCGATTTCATACACAGTAACCCATCTATCAATAGTTACCAATCGTGACTTAGACGTGGAATTCATTGTTAAAGGCAAAATAACCGTCCAGCTCGTCGATTTACTTGTATGGAATACCATCAATGCAAAGTCTGTTGCTACACTTTCAACACAGTAGAACTGGAAAAGCTGAAATTCTACACGACCTCTGATATTGAGTGTCAAGCTCTGACTGATGGCTGCGTGCGCTGCTATGGTGCCATCCTCTAGTACAGGGGTTGCCAACCTGGGGGGCGTGGGGCTTTATCAAGGGGGCGTGAAGTGATTTCCGAATTAAGTTTTTTTAACTCGAATATTACAATTTTGTAAAATAAACATTTTTTGTATCTCTCCAATTGATTGTCGCACCAAGTCAATCGTTCAAAAGCACTGGTAATTGCCAACTGTCAGCACAAACCTCTGTGAAGCCGCGAAGTTGGAGGTGAAATAAGGAATTTGCTGTGTTGTAAGGAGCAAAATTATGCCAATTTTATCGTCTCATTGGCACATCTTTGTGATTTCTTTGAAGCTATGAACAGTTTCAACTTACATTTTCAAAGACATATTTATGCGAGTCAGGATTGTTAACGCTGAGTGTCATAGAAACAAAGCTGCGCTGTCGGCTTGATGTTGCAAGTGATCTCCGCTGTGATCTGTCTAATATCAAGCCAAACATACCGAATCTTACCAAGAGAAAACAGTGTCAACCCTCTCACTGACATTTGTTGACTAATTTAAGGATTCATTGTAAAAGGGTGTTCTTTGTATTGTGCTAAAATGAAGTTAGTACGGTATGAAATAGATAGGCCTATTCCAACTGTAGTGTTATTAGGTTGGATCTATATCCTCCGCGTCAATCGAAGAGATTATAGAAGAGGTGAGTAGTGGGGAGGGGGGGGGGGGAGGGGGCCCGATTAACTCCCGTATCTGAAAAGGGGGGCGTCAACTGACAAAGGTTGGGAACCACTGCTCTAGTACATAACGGTAGCAAAGTTCATGTAACAGCCTGAGGAATGATTGGCCGTCGAAGACGCCACTATACAGCCTTCAACACAGATAACCTACTGTATGTCGTGTAGTATCCTCAACAAAATCGGCAACTATTCGTACGTACATGCTTGGCGGGCTACAATGCCCCTGAGTGTTCCACACACGGTCCAGCTCATTTACTGCTATTTTTACCCATTCATTGTATCTGTCGTAGTCAGATAGTGAAATGCGTAATTTCATGAAAATCCTATGCACTTCATGAAATGCCGGCATGTGATGTTAGAAGGGATAGTTGCACTATCTGATGCGGTTCTTCATGAAATGACGGACTGATTTAGGCAGATGGAGTAAGAAATTATTTTTCATTCAGCCGGGGGACTTCATGAAGATCCGGTGTTTGTTGATTCGATTCTTCATGAAACGACTGACACAATGGAGTCGCATATTAACGTCACACACGAACTATACCAAGAAATAAATTAATACTTCTTTATTGTGGTTTAAAATGAATTTACAACAATAAAACACATAACTATATTAAAATGTGCAGGCTGAACAATTTAAAAAAAGCAGAAATCGTTAATTGACAAAAATACTCCTCAAGAAACAAGAGCCTTTAAACGTCCACGGTAACTTCCATATCGTAGGCTATATTGCCACAATTATTTATTGGAAAGCACACTTATCTCACCACGAGGGCACGACTACCGCTACTTCGTGAAGTGACATAATAGACTTCCCGTCAAATAATGTTCAAAACGATTTACACTAACAAAAGTCTACGTCTGAAAATATTGGTGCAAATATTTACAATATATATACTTATTTAGTTGCAATATTGGTACTGCAACTCGTCAGTATGTGTTAGTTGTAGTCTATGTGATGTTTTGTTGAGTTACTGGAAGTGGTGATTGGCCTCCGGAATTTGCCTGTTTGGAGTGAAAATGCGGTTGTTGTAAATGGTCAATTCTGATTGTACTCTATTATATAGGCTACTTATCTGGTTAGGGTCTTGCGCGATCCTGTTGAGAGCAGTTCACTTGGACACTCATTGCACTCGACTGACTGGAAATTCCTGTGTGTGAGGGTCTGTTATCTCGCTGGGCTGTTCTTCTCCCCGAATTCTTAAGTGCTGTGTGCTCCTGGAGCAAATGTACCTGTAGTGGGTTGCCAAGTCTAGACTCTAAAATGTGGTGTATGTTACTGTATTCAGGATAATCTTCAACTATTAAAGACCGTGGATTCGATTCTCGCCACGCATAAGCTAAGTGTAATGCACCTGATGATGATCGCTTGACTATCGAAACTGGTCATCCGAGTGAGATTATTAATCTCGTGCGATTTGTTTCAGGTTTAGGGAAAAACCCATCTCATTTGGGTACAATCGTGTTGACCGACTGAAAAGCACCAAACTTTTATTTACTAAGGAAACACTGAAAAAATGGCTTCAAACACTATAATGAATTAATTACACTATGTGACGGCGAAATTTAGTCATTTCATGAAACCACTCTTCAGATAGACTATCCCTTTTTACACCATATGCCGGCATTTCGTCAAGTGCCTAGGATTTTCGTGAAATTACGGATTTCACTATCTGACTGCGACATATACAGAGTTAGAGTTGGGTTTCGATACAGGGGTGCCAACTCTTTTCTTGAGAAAGCGCATGTGGTATGATGCTGTTCGTCACTGTTTGGATGGAAAATATATGGCGTTTTATACAACTACAGTACTGTCAGCGTTAACGGCAGGATGTTGCCTTTATATTACGTTTTATTAAAAATTTGGCCAGACGAGGGGTAACGTGTCTTTAATTTTTCCAGGCTAATGACATGACATGAAATAGCTACTTTACTTGTTGCAGTAACAACAGGATTTCCGTCGTACCTAATCCAATCTTAGGAAAGCTGAATGATTTTCTCCATGTCTAGTTGACGTGAACTCGAATGGAAGGTTACATGTACCCTTTTAAGACACCGGTTTTTAACGTTTAGATGTGAATAATAATAATAATAATAACAATAATATATTATCATACCAATATATAAAAATGAGATAGTGTGTGTCTGTCTGTTACTCAATCATGCAAGAACCACTGGTCCGAATTAAATGAAATTTTGCATGGACGTAGCTGATTTACCAGGTTTACATATAGGCTACTTTTGATTTCGATATTTTTCACTATTTAAAGATGGCGACCATTTTAGTGACGTCACTACACTCTATGGATTAAACATTTCATATTTCCATTTCAAATAAAAAGAGAACGCTAAGAAATAGCAAACTTTTGACGGCATATACGAGCTTTAAAACTTATTTTTTTTATCCGAAACGTCCTTAACACTTTTCGTGTATCTCCAACGGTTATCGAGTAAAACCTAAATTTGTGCTAAAAACACGGTCAACGCCGAGCGGTGCAGTATATCTCTCTCTCTATATATATATAAATGAAAGTTTGTCTGTTTTTTCTGAATTTCTACGGAAATTTGAATTATTTACACGTTTAGGCTGTTTTATTATGGATGCGCGCGAAAATAATTGTTTGTTTGTTTGTTTGTTTGTCTGTGGACAACTTTCTTCCCTTATAACTCGAGAACGACTGGGTGTATCAACGTAAAATTTGGTACAGATATCCATCAGATACACGGCACTAATCATTTATATAACTCTTCTCCGTACCTCTCATAAAAGGGCGCCTACCCCCTTAAAATACAAGCTGAAATAAGCGTAGAAGGGTGAGAGAAAGCTCATTTAAAGCCCCTCAATGTGAGAGACATAACTCGGGGTCCCTAAAGGGTCCCCGAAAATCACATTTTAAGGCCCTAAGACCAACCGTTTTTGAGATATTCCCAGAAAACTAATTTCATTTAATAAACTAATGAACGGGGCAGATGACCTCGTAGTTCCGTGGGGGCGTGGTGGCTCAGCGGTCTAGCTGTATGCCTCTCACCAAGGCGGTCCGGGTTCGATTCCCGGTCAATGCATGTGAGATTTTCGAAGTGAAATGCCATGTCCTGTGGTTCGGATTCCACGTAAAAAGGAGGTCCCGTGGCTCATGATCTCGAGATTAACGGTCACGTTAAACCACAAGCTTCCTTTAGCTTCCTTCGTAGTTCCGTCCCTTAAAAAAACAATAACTAACTAAACTAATGAACTAATGTAAGCCGGTAACCATGGTAACAGAATCTCAGAGGTCCATCTATTGCTGTAAGACGCAATGCAATTCCATTAATTATATTAGTGTGAAAGTTTGCAAACGGCTAGAAGGTTATCACGGAACCAAATTAAGCTGTAAAATTAATCAATACGTATAATGCGCGTAAGGGGGTCAAGGGGTACTCGAGAATTTGGGTGGTAGTAGTAGTAGTAGTAGTAGTAGTAGTATGGCGTACAACGGCGAGACAAAGCCTCTCGGTGCCAGAAACAAAACTCGGGGGGCCCTAAAGGGTCCTCGAAAACCACATTATAAGGCTCTAAAACCATCACTTTCTGAGATATTCCCAGAAAACTAATTTTATTTAACAAACTAATGAAGAAATGCAAGTCGGTAACCATGACAACAGTATCTCAAGGGGTGACATCCAACTTTCCATCTATTTCTGTAAGAAGCAATGTCGCTCCATTTATTTCATTTCTATGAAAGTTTGCCAATGGCTATTAGGTTATCACGGAACCAACTTAGATTGTATAATTCATCAATGCAATTAAGGGGATCAAGGGGCAACCTAGATTTTTTTCACGTGCGACATATAGTACAGAAGGTCTATTATATCTCCGCACAGCAACATTATTTTCAAAAATACCTGCATTGAATCAGCATTTGTTGCGACTTTTAGGAATTTGGGCCATTTGAGGCTAAAGAACCTGAATGTTCATGCACCACAAGCCTTGATAATTTATGCAAGGTGTCTTCCTTTGTATGGGGGCCTAACACAACGTAGATGGTCAGTTTTTATGTGACGTGTATTGCGTTTCGTCTACAAGGCTTTCAATTCTATTTCACGTCTGGATGTACACGTTAGGTGAATTTAGTTTGAGAGCACATTTTAACTCACAATTTATTTTTTATTTATTTATTGTCGACATAGGGTTCATCGTAAGGATTATTTTGTTTGATACTGTGTGGTAGATATACCCATATTTGTGTAACTGGGTGATATGTTGTAGACAATAGAATTGTCAGTCTGTCTTTCTGTGTATCTTTATGTACGCCTATAACTCGTGTCTGGATGCTTGGCACAGCGTAAAATTAGGTATGGTATCCATGAGAGTCATCATTTATAAAACTCTTCACCGCACTTTTCATACAGTAGAAGGGTGGATATAGGGAAACACTTCTCAAAATACATGCTAAAATAGGCGAAATATAAAAATTATCCTAGAAGGACGACCAAAGCATATATTGCGCTTCTCAATGTGAGACACAAAATTCGGGAGTCTATAAAGGGTCTCCGAAAACCACATTTTAAGGCCCTTAAATTAAGAGTGTGTGTGATATTCCCAGAAAACTAACTTCATTTTGATAAACTTATGAAGGAATTACAAACCGCTAACCATTGCAACAGTAGCTCAATTGATAATGTCTGGTGTTAACATGGAAGACCGTTCGAAGATCGGGTACTTATGCTAGTATTATTATATTTCCGTGTCCGGGAGACTCACTAAATTCTTCCTTTCCAGAACTCTGCAGCTCTTATCCCTCGGTCAGTGGCCAACATACCTAAGGTCTTCCTGGCTGCAGGTGTCATTCAGACCTTGGCACGCCAGCTGGTGTTGTGGAGTATAATAATAATAATAATAATAATAAATGCATTGTTCTTTCTTCTATGACAACCCTACTGTCTGAATACAAAGTATGTATGAGAAATACGATGAGATTAATTATTCCACAAGATACAGGACTCTACCTGAAAAATTTCGTGTATGATTAATTGCACAGATTACAGATCACCTTGTGGTGTAGCGGCTAGCATTCTTGGCTGTCACCCCGGAGGTTCGGGTTTGATTCCCGGCTCAACAAGAAATTTAATTCTGATCTGAGGACTGGAACGAGATACGCTCAGCCTCGTGAGGCAGAACTGAGACGAGGTGGCTTCGGTTTCCAGCTTAGCCATCCTCGATGTGGTTTTCACTGGTTTTCCACTTCTACTCCAGGAAAATCCCGGAATGGTTCCCAATTTAAATTCACGACTTCCTCCTCAATCCTCACCATATTTACAAATACATCAAACAATTATCTGACGAAACAACAACACAGATTAGAAGGGAAGGAGTGATAAAAATCACATGTGCATTTTTTCAGGTAAAGTCTTAAATATCCTGCCTAATATATTTGGGCGTAAATACTGAAAGTGTTGGCCGACGAGAAAATTATCAATTCATTCTTAAGAATCCACTAAAAGGTCGTTCTATGACTCCTAAAATACGAGTAAAGGCACAAATTACATAACTTACAATCTTTAATTTGTACCATATGTATTATGGCTGCACCCGATACTACGGTAAATAGTTAAACCATCTTATAGGACGCTAAAGTAAGTTGTTGTTGTTGTTGTTTCATTTAGACACTTGCGATATGGCGGTTATTACCACGTTACTTGATGTGTGTAGAATCAGTTTTACAATCTGTGTAATTTTGGCCTCTGTACAACTGTCTGTATTTGTAATAGGAAGAAGAATTTAGAAGGAAAGAGGAGTGGTCTAAGCTAGGAACCATTCCTGCATTTATTGGAGTAGAGGTGATAAACCATGCGATACCACTACTTGGATGATGAGACTGAGGAGGGATTCAAATTAGCTTCGTCTGAGTTATCCTCATGAGAATGAGTGTGCCCTTTCCTAGCCCTCGGACTAAAATTAAATCTCTTGGCAGAGACGGGAATCAAGCCCAGTACCTCAGGGTTGGGTGTCAATAACCTTAACCACTACAGTACAAGGCGGTCGCAGAAATAAGTATGTTAGATGTTAACCAAATATGGTAGAGGAATTATGAATACAGAGTACAGTCTAATGTGAAAACAAAATCCTAACAACATATTTTAACAATTCCTAATTCAATATCCACCCACAGAAATCCACCCTTGAGTCCATGATGAATATGAAGTTACATGGCGAATGCCTCATCAATGCAGAATCCAACAGGAAGTGTACTGCATGGCTAATTTGAGTGGTTTATAACTTTAATAGCTTTGTGCTGCATGTATGCACGCACTGTTTGTGCTGCCAGTTTCTAAAAGATCAACTTGTTGAATGTAAAAACTCCCCTGGTAACGAGAGGAGATTGATTTTCACTACGTTCACTTTTCTTTATGCGTCACTTACAGTAGTAGCCAGAAGCTAAAACTCTCATTACCATGCCATAAATTACAGTTTAGAATCCGGAACGAATCACCTAATGTCCGTATCCAAAGGAGCCCCCTCCTTTCTCCGCCCTCTGGAAGCCTTGTCATGACTCCAGTTGTTTACAAGTAACGGAATCCTTAACCTATTATATCCCAAAATGCATATGTGTTGTAGTAGAAATAATGGAATGTCATTGTCTCATTTTAAATTATTAGTTAAATATACCAACCCCACGCTCTTGAAATGTACGAGTATTTTCGTGGTTTCTCATTTACAAATCCATCTCATTCCGAGACATAAGCCCTTCAGAAACTCAGATTCCAGTATATTAAGACTTGTATAAGATTTACCTACCGAGTTTTACTGCGTTCGGATGTTTAAGTTGCGAGAAACCCCCCACATAAATATTTAAAGTTCGCTTGGCCGGCATGTAAGCTTTGCGCTCATCATGTTCTTGTATGTCACTAAGGTGAACTTATTTTAATAGCCTCTATGAATAGCCTATACTATATTTCAGTTGGATTGTTGTAATAGGTTTGTGGATATTGAGAACTGGTTAAATATATAGCATGGCCGCCTTGTTGGATTATTTTTATGTAGACCATAGAGTTATGTACAGTGAGTCTCTCTCACGACTCGGCCGGCCGGCGCGCCCAGCTTATCTGTCTCCCGTTGACTCATCACTTCCCGCTCGGCATAACATAGCACTTCGCTAACGTTATCCGTGCATGACATGAGATAACAATTAAAATTAATAATACAAGCTGCTCTCCGGATATGTTAATATTTTCCTCGGACGAAGCTTGGTTCCATTTACACGGGTATGATTCGACGACGCAGAATAACAGATATTGGAGTAGAGAAACCCCCCATCGCATATACGAAATTCCTCTACATAACGAATGGGTCGGAGTATGGTGAGCAGTGAATGGATACATTATTATAGGGCCCATCCTTCTTCAAGGCACAATTAATGCAGAAAGGTATAGGGATAATATACTCAAACCATTTTTTGACGCACTTACTGACACTAACTCTCGAAATGGATATATTCAGCAAGACTCTGTCACCACGCATACAACTCATGCATGACACATTAAACTTAATTGAGGAAATTTTTGAATACCGTGTGATTACTAGTACGGACTTATGGCTGTCACGGTCCCCATATTTAACTGTTTGTGACTTTTATTTATATGGGTGCTTAAAGAATAAAGTGTATGCAAGAAACCCTCTCACGTTGGGCGAACTAAAAGAACGGAAGACGAACTTATGCGTGTGAATCGGAGTTTCCTAAGACGATGCCGGAATGTGTGGATGTAGGAGGAGAACATTTAGAACATCTCCTGTCATAAGTTAGTAGCAGCTTATTTTATTAATTTTAATTGTTATCTCATGTCATGCACGGATAACGTTAGCGAAGTGCTATGTTATGCCGAGCGGAAAGTGATGAGTCAACGGGAGACAGATAACCTGGGCGCGCCGGCCGGCTGAGTCGTGAGAGAGACTCACTGTACTAAGTTAATGGAGATTATTGTGGTGGTTCATTATAAACTTACAAACTTTCATTTCGATCGCTTGATATTAAAAAAAACAATTTTGACTCTCGCACATCCGCCACATTAAGTTAGTCAACACAATTGAATTGCCAATATTCTGTATTAAGCCTTGTGCAAAGATTCACCTTGCCAAGTTTTACTGCGTTCAAATGGCTAAATCCAGAGAAAGGTCAATCTAAATATTTGAACTTCGCTTTACCGCCATGTTGGTTTTGTGTTTTTTCAGAAGTTTAAAGGGATTTAGTTGAACTTACTATAGTATCCTCTATCACCATAGGTTAATATCAGTACGTTGATAGTTTCAGAGATACACAATACGGGTGTTTTAGGCACGGTCGAGGTCGGAGGTAGCAGTAGTAAGTTCCTATCACGTTTCATTTAAATCGCTTTACCCGTTTAGTATTTATTAGGGGCACATTCACACACTGATGAAAGGTGATGTCCTAAGCCTATATATATGACGGCTTCGGTGGCGTAGTTGGTAGCATGCTGAACTGTTATGCCTAAGATCGCAGGTTCAAACCTGGCCGAAGTCGTGGGATTTATAAGAGCGTTAAAAATCTTAATTATGCCTTCCTTCATTAATTTATGGCATGTAAAAGAACCTACCACTACAATTGGCAGTGTGTAGCCAAATTTGTTAGTAACGCTCGATCAAATTCCAACGTTTGCCGCTAGGTGTCAGTGACAGTGGCATCTGATAGCCAAGGCTGGAACTACTTGAAATGTTAACTTGCTCCAGCCCCTGCTATGGCCATTGGCTGCAATTCATATATAATGAAACAAGATGTTCAGTAAAGAACATATAGCCTACTTTCTCCTAAATGCATGGGCATTGTTGTAACTTTTATCCTTTTCAAGGAGTATAATTGAATGTTGGTTGTAGTAGCTTGTTGAAATACCACGTGCTATACGGATATTAAACATGAATATGAGGTGCCCTTTGCTAGTGCTACCTCTGTAAAAAATATCATTCAATTCGGTTTCACGGTGTTTGAATTGATATGGAAAATCGATTTGCACATACATGGCCGCTATCTGCAAACTATTGGGCTGATGACCTTCTAGTTCAGTCAAAATATGCTTTCCACAAATAGGTATGTTGTTGCAAAATTTGTTAGAGATCAAATGATTAGGTTGGTCGTAATTAGATTTAAGCTTTTAACATTTGGGTGGCCGCCATTCCGTTTCCGTCAAGTTGGCGGCGATATAAAAAATGAAACTGAGGTGCCCTTTACTGTTGCTACCTCTGTAGAAAATGTCTTTCAATTCGGTTTCACCGTGTTTGAATTGATAGGGGGAATCGATTTGCACACATGCATGGCCGCCATATGCAAACTATTGGACTGATGACCTTGTAGCTTGGTCAAAGAACGCTTCTTACATAAAGGTATGTTGTTGCAAAATTTGGTAGAAATCAGATGTTAGGTTGGTCGTAATTTGATTTAAGCTTTGATCATTTGGGTGGCCACCATTACGTTTCCGTCAAGATGGCGGCAATATAAAACATGACACTGAGGTGCCCTTTGCCAGTGCTACCTCTGTACCAAATTTCGTTCAATTCAGTTTCACCGTGTTTGAAAATATAGAAGGAATCGAATTGCACACATACATGACCGCAATCCGCAAATTATTGGGTTGATGACCATATAGTTTGGTAAAAAGGTTCTTAATACATAAATGTATAATATTACAAAATTTGGTAGAGATCAGATGATTAGGTTGGTCGTAATTTGATTCAACCATTGAACATTTGGGTGGCCGCCATTACATTTTTCGTCAAGATGGCGGCGATATAAAACATGATACAGGAGTGCCCTTTGCTAGTACTACCTCTGTACCAAATTTCGTTCAATTCGGTTTCACCGTGTTTGAATTGATAGGGGGAATCGATTTGCACACATACAGGGCTGCCATCCGCAAAGTATTGGGCTGATGACCTTGTAGTTTGGTCACAATATTCGTCCAACATAAAGGTATAATGTTGCAAAATTTGGTAGAGATCTGGTGATTAGGTTGGTCGTAATTTGATTTAATCTTTTGACATTTGGATGACCGCCATTACGTTTCCGTCAAGATGGCGGCGATATAAAACATGACACTGAGGTGCCCTTTGCTAGTTCTACCTCTGTACCAAATTTCGTTCAATTCGGTTTAACCGTACTCGAATTGATAGGGGGGGGGGGGGGGCAGACATTCAGAGTACACACACTCACACACAGGCAGACACACAATTTTTGGCCCTGTGTAGATCTCATAAGTCTACTTTCATTTTTTGCAAAAATCGAAAGTAGGCTAAAAATCCACAGCCTACTTCCAGTCGACCAACCGGGTCGGGGATGGAATGAATGAATGAATGACCCCCCCCCCCCCCCCCCCCCCATCTAGCGGCGAGGATATGAACTGTTCCGGCTGCCGAAGCCTGTCCTACTCCTCTGAGGCAATGATTAAATGAATGGCAGATGAAATGAAATGATAGTGGAAAGTGTTGCTGGAATGAAATTTTGACAGGGAAACCAGAGTACCCGGAGAAAAACCTGTCTGCCTCCGTTTTGTCCTGCACAAATCTCACATAGAGTGACCGGGATTTGAACCACGGACCCAGCGGTGAGAGGCCGGTGTGCTGCCGCCTAAGCCATATTATGAAGATAGGCTAATAAATGACACAGGCTATCTATTAGCGCTCAGATAAGATAAGATATTATAATTTATTCGGTTCTGCCTTGATGTATCCCGTTACTGAAGTTTCCCTCACAGTATGCTACTTCACTTCATCAGGCCTATCTTTAACGACGGAAAATTCGTTTTCATATGTATTAGCCATTTCTATTAAAGCTAATTGCTGCATTTAGTTTTCAACATAAAACACGGGCTTTACATCTCTCTGCGGGCACTCTTCAGAAGCGAGCAGTAGCAAGTATTTATTCAGTTTTCTCTCCTCTTTAGTTGTCCATAAGCCCTTAAGACAACTAGCAAAACATGTTTGCAATTTGCTACGTATGTGCAATATAGACTTGCTTATATGTAATTGGATTTACGAATAATTTTATTCCCTTCTATTATGAATTAGTAGAGTAACACTGTTACTCCCTCTATGGACCATAAGTCTTACTTAATGGACAGATAAACTGTGCCTTATGGTGGTGTGTGGGTAAGTGCAGGGTGTCTTCCTGATTGCGGTCATTTCAGATTGCATCCACCTCATTAGCAGTCCAGATTGCGGTCATTTTCATTTTAGGGAAGAGCTATACAAATTCCAGCGTCCAGATTGCGATCACTTTTCTTGGGAGACCGGTCCCGTTGTAATTATCAAAAGTCACAGATTTCAAATATGGAATGTTAATAAACCTAAAACTTCAAATGTTTTGATTTTGTGTGTAGGAGCCGGCGGGGACAAAATTTTACTACAAAGGGGATTTAGAATCACACGCAGAACAAATTACTTTTACGAGACGAATTTTTCGAGGTAATGAAAAGAATGTTTTTCGCGATATACAATACCTATTTTAAAAATAGATATATCGCGCCTCAAATGGGAGAGGAGGGGCAGAAATTAAAAATTATACCCTATGAGTATAAAATTTCCCGTTACAACAATTTTGTTGAAAGTGAAGGTCGTTGATTCCGATCCTGAAACGTTTCTATTCTTAAGACTGCTTTACTAGGTGGGAGGGGACTTGATTTTTTTAAGCGAAGTTTTATGGGATGGGCTCAGCTGAACACTGAACTGTATTCTTTGGTTAGGTAGTGAAATATCAGTTTCCCCTTGTTATCCACAAAACTTACGGAAGGTATGAGTCAGTCGGGAAGAACCAAGAACCAAGGACCGGTCTCCCAAGCAAAGTGATCGCTATCTGGACGCTGGAATGTTTATAGTTCTTCCATAAAATGAAAGTGACGGCAATCTGGACTGCTAATGAGGTGAACGCAATCTGGAATGACCGCAATCATAACACAACCAAGTATATATATCCCGGATTCCATTTCCAACTCTGTTATTTGTATATATAAATCCTATTAAAGAAAGCTTTCCAAACGGTCAGCACAAATTCTACCGTAGTAAGTATGAAAATACTTGTACCCGCCTAATGTAATTGGGCACAATTTGTGTTGACCGACTGGAAAACTTTTAATTTTCAGACCACCCAAACATTACATTCAACAGAACTTGGACGAAAGAGCGCAGAATGAGCCATAGCGAGAAGCCGAGGAGATTTTGGGAGGACAAAAGAGCAAGATCAGCTGGACAGATTCAATCGCGCTCCTTATACGCGCATAATGATGTAAAATAATAATAATAATAATAATAATCGAATGGCTTCAGCTACCGAGGCGTAGAGCTTTTGAGTGGAGCCATTGAGGCGATCTACTCTCCAATTTTGACGTGCTTTTTAACACTGCCATCTGGTGGTGAAAACCAGAACTCTACTGGGTGATCTGTGGCTAAGATTTCATTCAAGTCGTCTTGTTATCATCAAATGTGATATGAGAGGTCTTTTACTAGCCGAAATCGTACGACTTGGAGTACTGTACGCCTTGTAGTACGCCTTTCAAAAATCCGACCAACTCAATCGAAAACCGAACCCGCGATTTTGGGATCATAGGGCGTACAGTCTACCGCTAACTCACCGATGAAACTGTTAGAGTAGTGTATCACTTCAACCTCCGGTGTATGACCGGATGGCATTACATTGCAACCAAACCTAGCCCCAATTACAAGAACTGGGGCGTGGTGGCTCAGCGGTCTAGCTGTATCCCTCTCACCAAGGCGGACCGGGTTCGATTCCCGGTCAATGCATGTGGGATTTTCGATGTGAAATGCCATGTCCTGTGGTTCGGATTCCACGTAAATGGAGGTCCCGTGGCTTATGATCGCGAGATTAACGGTCACGTTAAACTACAAGCTTCCTTCCTTCAATTACAAGAACACACACTAGTATGGACTTCATGATACCTCAGGTTACCAGACATATTCCACATGCATCCAAGTAGAGGATATTGTTGACCATGATGTTCCACGCACATAAATAAGAGACTTCTTCTTCTTCTTCTTCTTCTTCTATCTCAGCCTTTCCCCACGTCACGTAGGGTCAGCGTTGCTTTGCTGGATTCTTCTCTTCCATAAATGTTTATCCCATGCTTCTTCCCTCTTCCATCCTTTTTCTCTGAGGTCCCTTGCAACCTTGTCTTTCCATCCCAGTTTTGGTCTTCCTCTCCTCCTTGACCACTCAACATCCATATTTCCAACTCTTCCTCCCACCACGTAGTCCTCCTCACTTCTCAGCACATGGCCATACCATCGGAACCAGCTCTCTTAGATCTTCTCTCATATGGGCCCCACTTTCACTGCTCCTCTGATGTATTGAAAATGAAAATCCACAGCCTGCTTCCAGTCTCCGACCGGGTCAGGAATGGAATGAATGAAGCCCCCATCTAGCGGCGAGGATATGAACTGTGCCGGCTGCCGAGGCCTGACGCACTCCTCTGGGGCAATGATTAATATGACAGATGAAATGAAATGATAGTGGAGAGTGTTGCTGGAATGAAATGTTGACAGGGAAAACCGGAGTACCCGGAGAAAAACCTGTCTGCCTCCGTTTTGTCCAGCACAGATCTCACATGGAGTGACCGGGATTTGAACCACGGACTCAGCGGTGAGAGGCCGGCGTGCTGCCGCCTAAGCCACGGAGGCTTCTCCTCTGGCGTATAATTTAAACTTTTTTTTTCTCTGATGTATTAAAAGTTTAAATTATACGCCAATCAATACTCACACAAATATATATTTTATATATCGTACATGTTTCGACCTGACATTCAGCTCAAATTAAATGAAACCAATTAAGAATAAAATAAAATAATATAATATAGATGTACTTAAATCTAAATTTGAAGTGAAATGTTTATGATAAAAATTGTAATAAAAATGAAATGAAGTTATAAAATGGATATCCTTACAATGTAGCATTAAATAAAATAAAATTTAATATTGGTCTTTACAATAATTTTTCAAAATTCAGTTAGAAAAATAAGAAATTTTAATGGTGTAAATAAATATTAAACTTTATATTAAAAATTCAAAATATAGACAAATAAATAATTTAGAAAATCAAGTGCCAAAAATCAACAAATACTTCAGCTCAGCGCTTGAATTATTAAGATAAATCTTCTTCAAAAACGGAGTTTGATTTTTGATTAGGTGCCAACCAGTTAGTGCGTCGTATGAATCATTCCTTATTAGGTAGATTTCATTAGAAAGCTAACTATTGCAATGGGTACCATGTTTCGACTTCCGGAAAATTTCGACATATCTTCGCGTTTCACATCCCCCAGACCCCAAAACCACCGTCAGTTCAAAAGTTTATATATAATTTATGTATATATGTATCTATATATTATATATATATCAGTTTCTTGTGGACACGATAACTGCCGTAATTTTGCACCAATCACTTTGAATTTTTTACATAATATGTATCCCTATAAAATCTCGGTCGAGTTCGTTAATGGGCAAAATCGGTCGAAGGGGGTGAAAATAGGGGGCTTTTTTCGAAAAAGTGAAATTTCGCTATAACTCGCTTAATACGTGAAATACCGAATCCCTTCAAAGTTCATAATATGTGTCGGATAAGTGCCAAAAATGTATGTCAAATAAGTTTTTTGATAGCACCAACCATTGACCAAAGGGGTGGAAAAAAGTGGGTTTTTCGGAAAACATTAATCATATCTCTCTTAATAGGCACAATATCAAAACCGTACAAAATGGAAAATATTCCCCTAATAATTACCTAAAACTTTTGTATGAAAGAATTTTTGATATGACCCACCATTACGCCAAGGGATGAGAAAAATGATTTCGGAATTTAAAAAAATGCCAAGTGCCATCAGAGGTTACCATAACAACGCTATTAAATTGATAAGGGATGATCTATCAGAGGTTGCCAAGACAACGCCATTGACGAGATCACATTCATTTTTAGCCTACTTTTCACATTTTGCAAAAATGAGGAAAAAGTAGACTTATGAGATCGATCCGGGAAAATGTGTGTCTGTCTGTCTATCTGTCTGTCCTTCTGTCTGTCTGTCTGTCTATCCTTCTGTCTGTCTGGCTGTGTGTGTGTCCCCCCCCCCTATCAACTCCTAAACGGCTGCAGCAATCAAAACCAAATTTAGTATGAGTAAAGATGTGCACCGGAATAGCTCACGTCCATATTTGAAAATGATGTCAGTGCTACCAACTCCTGAAAAAACGCACTAGAAATTTGAGCTCCATGTTGGATATCTTGCAAGGTATGCATGGGGGCTATTCCAAAATTGGCACACATGTAGATAATACTATTTCAGTTTAATTTCCAGGAGGCCAACCATGACAGTGTAGCCAAAATAATTTTAAGCCTTCTGATAGGTCCAATGTTTAAATGCATATAACTTCTACACTATCTACTGGATTTCAACCAAATTTTGTATGTAATATCCGTACATAATCAGATATGACTGAGCATATTCTTAAGAGCCACCAGGGCTGCCAACTGTTAATAATTGCTCTCTCTATTTTTTTAAATCCAAATACCAATATATCAGAAAGTATGCAAGCCAACAGCTTTAAACTATGCACACGTATATTCTGACATTTTAGATTAATTTGGAGTAACTTATATACGTCAGTTCTACCAACATGATTATAAGCCTGCTGATAGGACCAAATTTTAAATACATGTAACTTCTATACTATCAGTTGGATTTCAACCAAATTTCGTATGTGATATGTGTAGGCCTACCATAACAGATATGACTATAAGTATTGTTAAGAGCAATCAGGGCTGCCAACTGTTAATAAATGCGGTCTATATTCTTTTTACCCTAATATCAATATATCAGAAAGTATGCAAGCCAACAGCTCTATACTTTGCACACGTATAGCACCTGACATTCTAGATTAATTTGGAGTAATTAATACAAGGCAGTGCTGCCAACATGATTCTATGCCTGCTGATAAGTCCAATTTTAAAATACATGTAACTTCTATACTAACAAATGCATTTCATCCAAAATTGGCACAACAAGATATCATAATAATTCAGATTTTTTCTGACCAGCACACGCATGGTATTGTTGGCAACATGCTTTTACGCGTGCTGATAGATCCAGTGTCTAACTGCATGTAACGTCCATTGGACTTCAACCAAATTTTGTATTCTGTACCTTAAGAGGTGGAACTAAGAATATATTCAGTCACCAGGGCTGCCAACTGTAGTGCTCTATTAGGCTACATTATACCAGGTATATTTTGAACTAATTAGATATTTCGATATTACCAACTTAATTTCGTCATTATTCTAGATAGGTTCATATACTTTAGAATAATCATTGGCATGAAAAGTAGGCTGTATAGTTCTTCACGGAACTTCTTGTTAGTCTACTTTTCACACTTTTCAAAAATGAGGAAAAAGTAGACTTATAAGATATATCTGGGAAAATGTGTCTGTCCTTCTGTCTGTCTGTCTGTCTGTCTGTCCTTCTGTCTGTCTGTCTGTCCTTCTGTCTGGCTGGCTGTGTGTGTGTGTGTGTCCCCCCCCCCCCCCCCATCAACTCCTAAACGGCTTCAGCAATCGAAACCAAATTTAGTATGAGTAAAGATGTATACCGGAATATCTCAGGCCCATATTTGAAAAAGATGCCAGTGCTACCAACTGCTAAAAAAACGCACTAGAAATTTGAGCTCCATGTTGGATATCTTGGAAGGTATACATGGGAGCTATTCTAAAATTGGCACACATGTAGATAATACTATTTCAGTTTAATTTCCAGGTGGCCATACATGACAGCGTTGCCAAAATAATTTTAAGCCTTCTGATAAGTCCAATTTTTAAATGCATATAACTTCTACACTCTCAATTGGATTTCAACCAAATTTTGTATGTAATATGTGTACATAAACATATATGACTGAGTGTATTCTTAAGAGCCACCAGGGCTGCCAACTATTAATAATTGCTCTCTATTTTGTATCCAAATATATCAGAAAGTATGCAAGCCGACAGCTTTAAACTATACACACGTAAATTACCCGACATTTTACATTAATTTGGAGTAACTTATATACGTCAGTTCTACCAACATGATTCTAAGCCTGTTGATAGGACCAATTTTTAAATACATGTAACTTCTCTACCAACAAATGGATTTCATCCAAAATTGGCACAAAAATATATAATATTTCAGATTATTTCTGACCAGCACTCGCATGACATTGTTGCCAACATGCTTTTACGTGTACTAATAGATCCAATGTCTAAATCCATGTAACGTCCTTTGGACTTCAACCACATTTTGTATTCTGTACCTTAGGAGATGGAAGTAAGAATATATTGTCACCAGAGCTGCCAACTGTATTGCTCTATTAGGCTACATTATGCCTAGTATATCTTATTTCGAACTAATTAAGACATTTCGATATTACCCTCTTAATTTCGTCATTATTCTAGATAGGTTCATATACTGTAGATTTATCTATGACATGAATCTTAATTTTAAGAAAAGTAGGCTCTTTAGTTCGTCACGGAACTTCTTGTTTCATCTGACTATGAGGAAAGCGGCTAACTGGTAGCATGATGATCTTCTATGCCCAAGGTGCCGGTTCGAAGCCGGCCAAAGTAGCCGGATTTTCAAAGAGCGCTAAAAATCCGTCAGCATGCTTTCCTTCGGAGGGGAAGTTACAACGTTCGTTGAAAGTTGCTGGTTGCGGTGGCATCTAGCAGCCAAGTTCACAGCTAGGTGTCGTTGACGTTAGTACTTGGTACAAAATTAGGTACTACTACTTAAAATTGACCGTCTGCAGACCTTACCTGAATTACAGACTAATACAGTCATCACAAATAACACCGTTTATCAGACAGATTCTACACACACCCAATGTACACGGGGTTACATGACCACCTTGTCGCAGCCCCTAAACTGAGGAACCAACCAACATCTCTGCGGGAGATAAAATTTTGCGTGAAGAAGTAACAGACTGTTAGATAGTTACACATTAGTTCCAAACCTTGCATAAGGACAGTGTGATCACAAGTATAAAAATTAACCCCAAATGACAAGAAGGTTACCATCCCCATAAGACAGTAAAATGTTAAAAGTATGCATAGAAAGACGAAAAAATGTTAACTTACCTCCAATTGTAAAATACTTTCTCGCAATAAATGAGGTCTGATCCTCCTACGAAAACCTGCATATTTTGCCTATTATAGCCTATCCCCTAGTTTGCCCGGTGAAATCTACCTCCGCCTTCCGGCGTGCCGAGAGGAATTTTTTTTTTAATCCTTTCTTGTCATTTCACTCATCCACCTTGATATTCTCATTTATGTCTCTTCCATCTTTCACTCTTGAGCTCTTGTACTCGGCCAAGTTTCTGCATTTCAGAGAATCGCAGGCCTCACCACAGATGTCCTAATTGAATAACAACAAAAACAATATCTTTTGCCAAATGAAGAATCGGTACTGACTGTAAAAATAAAAAGTGTGTTGTTGTTGTTGTTGTTGTTGTTGTTGTTGTTGTTGTTGTTGTTGATGATGATGATGATTAATTTAGGGGCTTTGCTACATCGTGGTCATGTAGCCCCCGTATACTTTGGTGTGTGTGGAATTACTCTAATAACCTTGTGACTGCAATGACTGTGTTAGTGTGTGTATTTGTAATTCAGATGCGTATTGGAAGGAGGCGGCCGTGGCCTTAATTTACAAACCATCCCGACATTCGCCTGGAGTAGAAGTGGGAAACCACGGATAACCACTTCCATTATGGCTGAGGTGGGAATCGAACCCGCCTCTTCTCAGTTTTGCCTCACGAGGCTGATTGTACCCCATTCCAGCCCTCAAACCATAATTACATTTCTTCGTAGAGCCGGGAATCAAACCTGGGCCTCCGCGGTGACTGACAAGAGTGTTAGCCACTACGCAATGAGGCAGACTAAAAAGAAAAAAAAAAGATTACCAGTTATTTTCCATGTCGCTGGTGATTTTAATGAAATTGCACACACATACAGAGAGAATATACAGGTCAAACTGCCACTTTTCATTGACCTCTTATTACGGTCATTTGATATGTCATATTTGGCCTCCATTTCAAGACATGACTAATTTATGTTTGAACTTTGTAATTATGACGGCTATAATGTGCCAAGTTTGAGGCGAGATATTATTAATTCCGCTGTCACACTCAAGTAATATTGGGTACTCACACGCGTAATTAACGCCATGCTGCCAGCTCCCAAGACGCGTCCTACTTACAAGTGATAAACTTGCGAGGTTTCAAATTGAGATTTCCATCATCAAGGTTGAGAGGTTAGGTTGCACGTAATCCAAAGTCAAGGAAATTGAGTCTTGAGTAAGACGGCTTTCTACTGCAGTATTGCCAAGATGCTAAGTCTGGTGGGTTTGGTGACAGCATTTAAGGAAAATTGACTTGTTTTTAATGTTGAAAGTATTTCTTAGCAAAGTAGTGGTCCCCATCTTAGCCCATCTTAGCAAAAACGTAAAATTAAGCAACTTCCTCAATTGTGCCAAACTAAAGGGCTAAAGGCCCCGGAAAGGTTTCAAATTGTGGGTCTTAGAGATCTATCAAATTAAAACTAGTAGTTCCGTGAAGAACTAAAGCCTATTTTCATATATCCTACTTATGTTAATTGCCACTAACAACATGCACAATTTCAGTTTGATTGCTGCAATAGATTCGTAGATATTGAAAACCGACTAAATATTACGGATGGACGCAATGTTGAATTTTGTAGGTCTTAGAGTTATGTACTGGTACATGAAGATTATTGTGTACGTGTAGTATTCAAACTTCAATCGCATGATTAGGATACAAGAAGTAAAAACGAGATTTTAAAATTTCGCACAGCTGCCATCTTGTGGTTATTGAAACAATTGAAATAAATTAATGCTAGTGGATTAACATTAGAATAAGGATTTACTATACCAAGTGGCACTACACTCAGATGGTTAATTTGCGGGAAACGTTCATGTGAATATTTATACTTCACGTCGCCGCCATGTTGGATTTGTGATCACCAGGTTATTGAAAGTCCTATAGATGAACTTGTGTTCATAGCCCCTATGAACATTAAAAAAATCAGCGTGTTTGCTGTAATAGATTCGTAGATATTGAGATCCGTCTAAACATTTCGGATGGTCGCCATATTGGATTGTTATATATACTGGCCATAGAGTCATGTACCATTAAAGGAAAATTATTGCGTAGGTTCTTCATTCAAACTTTCACTTCGATCACATGATTACGACACAAGAAATAGAATCTTAATTTAAAATTTTGCACAGCCGTCATCTTCAGGTTATGTAAACAATTGAACTAAATTAAATACCAGTGCATTACAATGTGTATAAAGATTTGCTGTACTAGGTTTCATTGCGTTTGGATTATTAAATCGCGAGAAAAGTCTATTTAAAACTTTCAACTTCGCTTGGCCGCCATGTTAGTTTTGTAGTTAACCGGTTTTTGAAATTCTCATAGATGAACGTCCAGCAGTACCCTTTATCTCTGTAAAAAATTCAGGGTGATACCGGTAATAGTTTCAGAGATATAGAATGCCGGTGAAATATTTCGCACACCCGGCATCGTGAGGTTATGTAAACCATTGAACGAAGTTCGATGTCGGTGCATTACAATGTGTATAAACATATACTGTACCAAGTTTAATTGCGTTTGGTTGGTTAAATCGCGAGAAACGTCCATCTAAAAGTCGCAACTTCGCTTGGCCGCCATGTTGGTTTTGTAGTTACCAGTTTTTCAAACGTTACATAGGTGAACTTCTAGTAGATACCTTTATCACCGTACAAAATTCCAGGGTGATATCGGTAATAGTTTCGAAGATATTGAATGCAGGTGAAATATTTCGCACAGACGCCATGTTGGATTGGTGAGACGTACCAAAATTTGAAGGGCACAATCGGGGTCGTCCGGAATAGTGCTATGAACTTACTGAGTTTCATTGAAATCGCTCCAGCAGTTTTGTAGTTATTAGGGACACACACACACACGAATCACACACGCACACACAGTCACATGGACAAAAGGTGATCTCATAAGCCTATTTTTTCATAAATGAAAATAGGTTAATTATCTTCGATTTCGGACATCTATGAACCAGGTCGATTAACTTCATGATGATGCCTTCTTTCTTGATTTTGTGTTTTCATAATTTCTTCATCCTTTCACTGTGTTCTTTCCTTCTTTCATGTGTCCAAACAGGTGAGCGCATTTTGTGTTAAAGAACGAATTATCTGATATAAGTCTGTCTGGAATTTATATTTTCCGAAATGTTCAGTTTTGATAAATATTTGTTTACTTTGATGAACCAACTAATAGCCTAGCTTTTTTGGGATTTTTGTTTAAATAGTCAAATATTTTTAGTCAATCTTTCCTGTTTTATTCGGATTAAGTGACTAAAAAGGACATTCTTCTCCTTCTGAGAGCTTCTGATAATTTTTCAGTTTGGGTAAAAATTTCTCTATTACCGCTTTGTATCCAAGTAATACTCTAAAGTTCATCCGACAAAAAACTCAAGTTCCTGAACCAGAATGAGTTAGAAGGTGCGTTTTGTGCCCAAGTCTTCCAAATCATCTCAATAGTGCAGGAAAAATCTTGCATTTCTAGAAAAGTCGAAACAAATATATTAATTTGTTTAAAAAGAGTGTTTAAACAAATAAACACGACAATAGTCCCTGGCAGAACTGTGTCGCGTCCAGCCCGCATAACACTACAGAACTGTGTCGCGTCCAGACCGCATAACATAAGGGCCGGGCGGGTAGTCTGTACACATGGGGCGCACACAACCCATTGTGCATTGAAAAGAATATTCAAACGGAATTACCCGCAGCAGTGACGAATTGCACTCTGATTTCATAAATATTGACATTTTGTTTAAAAAGTGCGTTTAAACAATTAAACATATTTATAAAAGCCCGCATAACAGTAAAGTTGGGCGGGAGGTTACTGAACATTCGAGATTTCTCGCACAGGTCCCCTGGTTATTATTTATTTATTTATTTATCTATTTATTTATTTAAGTACTTATTTATTTATTTATTTATTTATTTATTTATTTATTTATTTAAGCGAAAATTCCCCTACAGGAGGGCGATTAAACTTGATTACATGATGTAATTTGGAGGTGTGTCTCCTCCGCTCCTCCCAAAATCTCTTCATTCTCGCGGAATGCTCCCTCTTCCTCCAATTTTTCCTAGATTGTCATAATAATCTTGGTTCAAACTTAACATTCGCGATTTTTGTCTGGCACTCAGTTCGGTCTTCGAAATTTTCTATGCTGATTAGTTGATTACGTGTAATTTTCTCTGTACCTCTTTAAGCCATTATACTGTAGTTATTATTATTATTATTATTATTATTATTATTATTATTATTATTATTATCATTATTATTATCATTAAAAATGTGTAAAATTATAAAGCCATTAAATGTATCGTTGGTCTTTATTTTCTTAAATTTAGTCGTCAAAAACCTCCTGAATTGTCTAGATTTAGTGAACTAGTGCTAAGGTTGGCAGTACTGCACCTTTCTATTGCACATATTGTTTATACACTGAAGCCTGGTATTCAAGTGGAGCACACATGGGATTTACTGCAGACTGTGTTGGGGAGCCGGGACGCTAGACAAATCCCTCGGCGTGTTTTGTATTCTCAGCTGAGACTCGTGCATTCGTGTAATATGTAAGATGGGTGGAGAATTCATGTGCCACTTTATCTCGGAGACACAAGCTTTAATTCAAGCAGTATTCAGTGACGGAATAAATATGTCTCACTGGATCTATGTTGTATTAATATAATATATAATTCTGGATTTGAAAAGTAATGTGTTTTAGTCGGTCAACCCGTTTGTACCCAATTGTATTAGGTGTTTCTCTAATCCTGAAAAGAATTTACATCAGATTAATAAATACACTTGATTGACCAATTCCGATCGTCAATCTTTTATTTATTTATTTTATTTATTTATTGGTGCCTTTATTGTGGCGAAGTTAGGGCTCTAGGCCCTCTCTTACACTTAACCACATACAGTGCAACTTACATGAATACTCACATATGTTATTCTTAACCTACCAAACTTAAATACTAGGAAAACCTTAATATTAGAATAAAATAAAAATTAAATTAAATTAAATTGGCGACTGCGTGAAATTAACTAAGCTATACAATTTAAATGACATACATTTTTAACAAAATTATACTATGGTCATTCACTCACACATTCATACACAAATTGTTCCAGTTGGCCTACGAATTCAAGAGGAAATCTTTACATGCACGTTTGAAAGTTGTAAGGGATGTACAATTTCTGACGTCACGAGGACAATTATTCCAAATTCTAGTTCCCGACACGAGGAAAGAGTTACTGAAGGCAGAAGAATGATGTAGAGGAATTGCAATTATAGATCCAGATCGCGTGTGACGATCATGAAAGGAAGAAAGAAAACGAAAATTACAAGAGAGATAGTGAGGAGTGGTGTATTCTTTGAATACACGGTACGAGAGAATAAAGTCTATTGCTCTTTGCATGTTCATTTCTTCTTTCCTCTTTGCCAAACACCAACAGTGATCATCTGTTTTCTCCTTGTTGGGCATATCTCTTATGTCTTCATAAGTATGTTTCAGATATATAACTTCTGTGACCCACCTAGCGTCACCTCGCAGCGAATCTCTGAAGCTCCTCAATTCTTCCTGGTGCTAGAGGACTTACTTATCCATTTGGCTACCAGATCCTGTTACCATCGTCAGCTATTTTCTCTTGGAGCAAGAGGACTACGTCCACTTCTTTACTCACCATGCTGCGCTAGTATCAACTGTTATCAACTCTTAGAAGACCAGCTCAGCAAGAGAAGATAAATTTTTTGTATTTAAGTTGGTAATGCTTATATGTTCTCCTTTTGTCTCCTACCCCCCACTCTTTCTCCCCTTCTTGGTCCCTTCGTGCTCCGTTGAGCTGCTCTCACTTCTTAGTCTGCAGTTGACTCGTTCAGTCAAAGCTCCGCTCGAGCTTGCCTCCTCAAACCAAGAGGCTCAACCTCTTCTACGCCATGTTGGCTAAGTAATCTTCAACAGAAACTTCGACTTCAACATGAAATCAAGATAAGTACCATTTTAAAAGTTTTAACCTCATCTTCATGGTTTTAACTTCCTCGTGCTTTTAATTATAATTTATAGACAGTGTGAAATCATTTATTTTGGGGCAATACTCATTCCTCGTGGGATTTGCCATGTTGAGCTTTTGCTTGTATAAGCCAACTTTACTAAAAAAGAGCTTTTCTTAAGCTATTTAAACGAGAAACCCTCTCGCTACGTGGGATATTATCTAATACCCGCTGTCTATAATTATAAAGCTAATTCCTCCGTTGGATTTTCTCAACCCCATTTTCTGCTAAGGTCGTTCTGGAACCTTCGAGATCTTATTCTCTATCTGCGAGTATTGCCGTTAAGTATTGTTCACGCACTTGTGAAAATGCTGGTTAAAATGGGGAATCTTCCTTATAAATTTTTGCAATAGCTAATTTTCTTCCACCGCTGGAACCTCTGGAACATTCTATGGCGCATTTAATTGTAAATCACAACTTTTTCAAGAAATAGACTCTCACCTATATAGTGCAATCAATTATTTCCCTAATTGCAATAACTTTTTTTCTCATAAACTTCAGTGTTTCTATAGTGAACTTTGCATCCATCCTCATAGACTATAGTGATAAACAGTGCTTGCTCCGCGTTTCTACCGCGTCGCGATCGTCCGGTTATATTAAATACGGCCATGAACATTGATCCTATATCCCAATGATCTTTCCTCAACCTTCTACTAACAACCATTATTAATAAAATTGAAACTTTTCTATAAGGTGTCACCCACGAGGTGCCCTTCCAACTTTGTTAGTTTAACATTAATTAAATTCTGCATAATTGCTTGTGTGACACAAGTTTTAAATTCACGTTGTTCCTTTCCCATAATCAGGGAAAACAATTCTCTAAACTCTTGAGCGAGTCATGTTCAGGTTTCACGAAATGGAAACTGTCCCATTTGGCGAGTGATTCCTGCTCAAACTTGGGAAGTCTAGAACTTTCCCTTTCAATTTCTTCAGGTTTCACAGTAAGTGACCTGCCCTCTTTGTATAATTCTCATATATTAATTCTGTATAAATATAAGAAGTTGTAGGAACTTCCATCTTATTTTTCATGTTGTTATTATTGTTATTTTCAAAGTTGTCACTTTCTCTAGAACATTCTCTCCTGAATTTCTTAAGGTGCACTTTTTGTACTCCAATTCACGTTTAAGCTTTAATTATTTCATTGCTCAAATCTTAGAAAGATTTTAAAAACATGTAAGGTTTGAAACCTTGTAAATTGTCAATTGCCTGGAGCAACCTTTTAATGTTGAGAGGTCTGCGACCCTATTTGTTAAAGAGTTCAAACAAACTATGTTTATTAAAATTATATTGCGTAATTGTTAATTTCCTCAAACTTCTTCTAATTGTAAATAAATTAAATATTTGTTTTTGGATTCATCATTTCTCTGATACTACAGTTAGGCAGGATCCTGGCTTTCCTAGCCCTTCCTAGGTTTATGCCCTCGTTCATGCTTAATAAAGCTTTTACTATCTGTCTGGCCAGACCATCACCATTCCCTATAGTACTTTTATTCGTGCTTGGGAGGAAAGACACTAAAGCCTCTCTCTGGCAAACTTAGCTGCAGTTCCCGTCAGCTTCGACCAAGCTCGTACCCACTTTAGGTATCCGAACAAGGATCTGCGGTGGCAACCACCTTTAAGTGTGTTTAACACTAAACTTATTAATTTTGTGGGACTCTCCTCCTATTTTTCTATCCTTCTCTTCCAATCCCAAATCTACTTCCTTCTCTTAATCATCTTCCCTTGGTGGGTGGGTTATTCCTCAGCCAATAAACTACCCAAGGAGTACATTCATTGAGAAGTCGATAGATGAGGGTACAAATGTGCAGGTTCCTTTGTTGTTCTACTTTTAGCCAGGAAAGTAGATCATAAAAAGGAGACACGTGTGAGGAAAATTTCAAGGAGAAAATAAACCTAATGCAGGAATTTAAAGCTCTCTGAAGTTTCTTGTTTTGTTCACCGGTAGCATCTACTAATACAACATCACAGTAGTTAAATATTGGGAGTATCAAGGTTTGGACGAGTTTTATTTTCAAGTTACGGGGTAGAACGGACTGGTGAATCTTAAGTGGATGAAGTGACGAGTAAATTTTCCTGCATGTATTAGTAACGTGCCCATCCCAATTCAAAGTTTCATTTAGTGTGACTCCAAGACTTTTTACCGATTTAGAGAACGGGATAGCAACACCATTTAGTTGAATTAAAGAAAGCGGTCTACTGTGTAAATGGAAAAGCAATTTAGTCTGCCCTATTACGATAGCTTGGGTTTTAATTGGGTTGATGGCAAGAGAATTTTCAGTTGCATAGCGGCTGATCCTCTTTAGATTTAGATTCATATTTTCAATTGCCGCATCTATGTCGTTTACTTTTGTGTGGCAATATATCTGAAGGTCATCAGCATATAGATGGTAATTGCAGTTTTCCAGTTTCGAAGAGATGTCGTTCAGATATAGAATGAATATAAGGGGGCCGAGAATTGAACCCTGAGGTACTCCATTTGTTTTGAACTTCCACTCAGTTGTGTTTTCATTAAGGAGTACACGTTGTCTTCGGTTATGAAGATAGGAGGCGAATAATTTGAGAGCAACGGGGCTAAGATGGAAGGATTGCAATTTAGCCATAAGTATGTCCGTGTTAATGGTGTCGAATGCACTGCTGAAGTCTAGAAGAATGAGTATAGTCACATTACGCTCATCCATTGCTCGTCTTACGTCATCAGTGATCTTAATGAGTGCAGTAGATGTGCTGTGTCCTTTCTTAAATCCAGATTGTAACGGATCAAGTAGTGAGTATTGCGTCAAGTACTGAAGAAGTTGTTCATGCATAAGTTTTTCTAGTATTTTGGAAACTGAGGAAAGTATGCTTACAGGTCGATAGTCGGATGGAGAATTAGCAAGAGAATTTTTCGGAACTGGAATAACTAAAGCATCTTTCCATATTGTTGGGAAGAAACCTTCTAAAAGACATGTGTTACAAATGTGCGTAATAATTGGCAGTAATACTTCTATCAGGTTAACGATAAAGGAAATTGGGATGTCATCTATTCCGACTGCTTGTGATTTGATAGATATTTTTTTTTTTTTCTTACGACAGTATCATCTATTTTACGAAACTTGAATAACGGTCGGTGAGGTAGTGGGACACATCGCAGTGTATTTATTGTTGTTTGTATTATTTGGGGATCAGTTCTAATTATTTCTCGAGCAAAGTGAGCATTTAATTCATTGGGATTAATATCCTGCGGATTGGTGTTTTTAGTGCGCCTCCCAATACCTACCGACCTGAGTTGCTGCCAGGTGCTCCTAGCGTTCAAGTTACCGGCTAGCTGTTGGAAGTAGGCATACTTTTTATTTCGAATCATTTGTTTAACTCGATTTCTAAGCACACGATATTTTTCAAAATCGTCACTTGATAAGGTCTGCTTATAACGTCTGTGAAATGCGTCACGTTCGGCCATTGCGGATTTAATGTCACTTGATAGCCAGGGGGCAGCTTTACGAGTGACTTTTGCTGTTCGTTTAGGTGCATGTTTGTCATATAGTTCCAGCAGTGTTTTGTTAAATCTGCTCACCTTTTCATCAACGTCAGTCAAGTGTAGTATATCGTTCCATGGACAGAGAATTGCGTCTTGTGTTAGTTCTTGAAGGTTCAATCTTTTCATGTCTCTATATGTTATGTATTTAGGTGCAGATTTTGGAGTTTTTAGAGAATAAGCTAAATAAATCAGGTCGTGTAAAGATATGCCAGGTACTGAAATCTGTCCGTGTTTTAGTATTTTCTGTGGGTTATTTGTGATAATTAAATCAATTAGAGTGCGTGAAGATCCTTTTGGCTTCACTATTTACCTGGCTAGCGGTGAACATCATGGTGTTTGAAGTCATTTATCATTGTTGCCTTAGTAATCGAAATGTAATGTTTTTCAGTCGGTCAACATGAAATGAAATGAAAATCCACAGCTTGCTTCCAGTCTCCGACCGGGTCAGGAATGGAATGAATGAGGCCCCAATCTAGCGGCGAGGATATGAACTGTGCCGGCTGCCGAGGCCTGACGCACTCCTCTGGGGCAATGATTAAATGAATGACAGATGAAATGAAATGATAGGGGAGAGTGTTGCTGGAATGAAATTTTGACAGGGAAAACCGGAGTACCCGGAGAAAAACCAGTCTGCCTCCGTTTTGTCCAGCATAGATCTCACATGGAGTGACCGGGATTTGAACCACGGACCCAGCGGTGAGAGGCCGGCGTGCTGCCGCCTAAGCCACGGAGGCTTTTAGTCGGTCAACATGATTGTACCCAATTATATTGTATTGTATTGCTGTGATGACTGTGTGTAAGTGTATTAGGGACATTTTTTTTAGCGTATGGCTTTTAGTGCCGGGAGTGTCCGTGGACATGTTCAGCTCACCAGAGTTAGTAGCTGCATCTATGCGGACACCCATGGGGTGAGCTACAAGTACCGTCGCGTGTGGAATGTTGTCTGTAAATGTAAGGACTAGGAATTGGAAGGTAGGGGCTGTGGCCTATAGTTAGGGACCAACCCCGGCATTTGCCTGGAAGGAAGATGGGAAACCACAGAAGACCATCTTCAAGGTTGCCGGCGGGGGGATTCGAACCTCCACGCCTTCCGGATGTGAGCGACTTCCTGCAGCCACGCCGTAACAACCACGGCTAACTCACCCGGTATTAGGGACATGGATGGGGTAGATGCACCGGGGCTTTAAGTAAGGTACAATACCGTATTTTCCTGGAGGGAGTGTGGGCAGCTGCAGAAAGTCCAGAGATCGAAGGTTTTGAAGGTTTTGAATCTCGACGCTTACAGAGTGTGTTTTTTCTCGGATTTTTCCACACTCCCTCCGGGCAAATGCCGGGATAGTACACTATCTTATTTAATGTCCCAGGGCTCCTACCCTATCCCTGTCCCTAAAACAGCTACACACATTACTACAACTACATCAATACAGGTTATCAGTAGAGCTCTGCGGGGATGAACAAAACGTTATCCGCAAAAATTGTTAATTAGTCCCTGAAACATGTACCAAGAACAACTTTATCTATCTATCTATATATTTAAAACACTAAGGCGATTTTTGTTACATCGAGAATGAGATAACGTCTTAACCGATTGACTTCGTAATGCATTCTAACGAGAGCTCTTGGCATGTAGATTTGCAGGGTGTCTTTAAAATAAACAAATATGTTACAGAATATTTTTAAATTAATAAACAAAATTCAGAAATCTTGCCTATCACGCATGCGCACAATCGCCTTGCCTTATGACAGTCATGGCGGTTACAAGTCCATCGCGTTTTAATTTCATGTTTATGTATGAGAATTATAATGGAAGGGAACATTGCTTATTACGTTTTCATGACATACACTGGAATTACCAGACAGAAAATGCTGAAAAACGTAAACTGACATCAAATTTTGAGTGTGCTTGATGTTTAACTCCCTTAATATTGCGCGTCGTTGCCAGTGGTTCGGTAGCTCAGGTGGTTACGCCGTACTCTCTTAATTTATGCATCACCCTATGTAAGGGGTTCGAATCCCCCCTCCGGCATGTTTTTTTATTTCCGTATTTTCCTTTCTTGCAATTGCTATTATATTGCCAAAACATATTTAACTCTTGGCATTCCCATATGTTACAGAATATTTTTAAATTAATAAACACAAATTCAGAAATCTTGCCTATCACGCATGCGCACAATCGCCTTGCCTTATGACAGTCATGGCGGTTACAAGTCCATCGCGTTTTAATTTCATGTTTATGTATAAGAATTATAATGGAAGGGAACATTGCTTATTACGTTTTCATGACATACACTGGAATTACCAGACTGAAAATGCTGAAAAACGTAAACTGACATCAAATTTTGAGTGTGCTTGATGTTTAACTCCCTTAATATTGCGCGCCGTTACCAGTGGTTCGGTAGCTCAGGTGGTTACGCCGTACTCTCTTAATTTATGCATCACCCAATGTAAGGGTTTCGAATCCCCCCTCCGGCATGTTTTTTTATTTCCGTATTTTCCTTTCTTGCAATTGCTATTATATTGCCAAAACATATTTAACTCTTGGCATTCCCGTAACTAAGGAATTCTACCTTCCCATCTCAATTTAACTTAAAACGCTATGGTAATTTCATTGAAAAGCTTTATCAGTTCCAACATTCGACAGATTACATTTGCAATAACGGCAGGCTATTTATCTTTATTGCTACAGAAGTTTTGGCATATTTTTGCACATGGGATAACTGTGAATCAAGGATTGTACGAATTCCAACACATTACGAAGAATATATGCAGTGAATCCACTCGAGTGTCTTCAAATCGAGCCATGTGCTACGTAACTCATTTGTTTTCCTCAGTTCTTTCTTTGCCTTATAAACATACAAGGCATGTCCAAAATGTTGGTACATGAAATTCCACTAATGAATTGTACCTTTACCAGTTATACGGCAATAATACAGTAGGCCTACGTTGAAATTCTGATACCGGTATTACAAAATGTAGGCCTACTTTTGATTAGATTGTTATCCAAATTAACTTCTATATTTCAGTAGCAGATGCCGCTGCAGTCGAATGTTGGAACCGCCATTTGTATTGTGGTTCCGATCTTTCTGTTATATAGTCTTTGGTGGTCTGTTATAGTCTTTGGTGGTGAGTCGTTTTCTGTCGAGAATACATATCGCAGCTTCTACGAATTGTTAAACCTTTCATTGTATATACCATAACTACGGCATACTAGAAAGTGACTACGCAGAATTACTGGGCCGGTTTGTCTCGATAATTCATTGCCAGCTTTAAGAGTGGGCTTCCCTGTGTAAATACGACTCTTGACACGTACAGGAAATATAATTGTAAAACTGGCTCCATTATTAAGGTGACTGGCGAAGTGGTTCTATGCTCCTCTTCATAATTTACTGTCATGGATATCCGAAGAATTGTACCAATAACAGGTGACGGAAATTGCTTATTTAGAGCAGTTTCGTACTGTTTGTATCGAAACGAAGAACGTCATAGCGAGTTGCGTTTGCAAACTGTTACAAAAATTGTTGCTGACTGGAATATTTATAAGGATTTTATTATTGGCGATGAGTCTTATCGCCTTCCCCTCAACAACCAACTTGAGTATGAAAATCTTATGTCTCTGAACGGTGAATATGCTGGTCATGTTGAACTCCATGCTATAAGCCAATTGTTTAATGATTATTTGTTTAGAGTGCATATCGATGAGACTAACCACGTTGTAGATTATGGCAATGAAAGTGTTATTTGTCATTTATTGTTTAGCGGCTCCGTTGATGCAGGACACTATAGTGTGATCAAATACGACATTAATTTGGGGATAAATCCTACTGTAAATAGACGCATTCGACGAAAAAGAACATTAACCGGTCGTGTGGAAACTACAAATAGACGCAAAACAATGAGAAATCGGAGAAAAGGCGAAACCACTTTTAATATAAAATATAAATCTGCCATTTCAGAAACAATGCCAGATATTATGCCGTACAGCGTTGGGTCCTTGACGAACGAATGTAAACATTGTTCTGCATTGTTCTTCTCTTGCGAAAAAACTACGCTTGGTTACTTCGGCCTTTGCTGTTGCAATGGTAAAATTAATCTGCCGGAATATAAAATACTTGACAGGCTTAAACCATTTTTCACTGGAAATGATGATACCTCAAGGAACTTCAGAGAGAATATTCGGCAGTACAACAATTCTATGTCCTTCGTTTCCTTTGGTGCCAATGTTACCGTACCACCTGAACACGGTCCATATTGTTTTAAAATTTCAGGAATTGTACATCATCGCATTTCTTCCATATATTCCAAAAATATAAGTGACAGTTGTTACGGCCAATTGTATGTATTAGACTGCTCAGAAGCTAATCAAATCAGATTAGAAAATCGAGCGAATTCTTGCATCAGGGAGGGTACACTTCATATTCTAAATAATATTTTGCAAGAGCATAACCCTTACATTCAACTGTATAAGACAATGCATTCAAAAATATGCGAAGAAAATGAACTGGCTTTAAGAGAAAAACGTCAACCGTTAGATTTGGTCATGCGCTTTTACCATGAACCTCAAGAAGATCCTGGACGTTACAATAACCCAGCTTCCTCAGAGATTGCAGCTATTTTTGAAACAACTGACGGCGCTCCGGCTTCACACCGCCACATAGCCGTATTTTCTAATCAGGGAGTTTTAAAGGAAATTGATGTTGTCAGCATGCATTGTGATCCATTAACTTACGTTTTAATCTGGCCTTGCGGAGAAACAGGGTGGCATATTTCACTGCCAACAGGAGGGAACCGTAAGACGAACGTTAGGCAAAATATGACAATGCGTGAATATATTTTGTATAGGCTGTCGATTCGAGGTTGTCCTCCCGCAGGAGGTTTCAACCCTTTACTTAATGCAGGTAAACTTACCCAACAATTAATAGTTGACTATTATTGTCGAATAGAAGGAGATAGACTAAAATATATTCGCAATCAACAAACGAAATTGCGTGTCGATACCTACGTTGGTCTTGCTGATGCTTTACACTTTAGAGCTGAAAATGAAAGTTTAAGAGCTGGTCGCATAGTTATTTTGCCTTCTAATTTTATTGGTAGGCCCCGAAATATGTTGCAAAATTATCAGGATGCAATGGCAATTGTGAGAAAATTTGGCAAGCCAGACCTCTTCATAACTTTCACTTGCAACCCATCATGGCCTGAAATTACTACTAGCCTCCAACCTTATGAAAATGCAAACAATAGACCTGATGTCGTTGTTCGCGTTTTTCATGCGAAAGTGAAGGAACTCTTGCGTTTAATAAATCAAAAGCAAATTTTTGGCGAGGTACAAACTTTCTTATACACGGTTGAGTTCCAGAAGCGAGGTTTACCTCATATACACTTACTGGTTTGTCTTCGAGATAGTTGTAAATTACGAGAAATCTATGATATTGATATGACAGTTTCTGCAGAAATACCAGATCCTTCCAATACAACATTGTACAACTTAGTAAAGACACACATGGTACATGGACCTTGCGGCCTTCTGAATCCCAATTCAATTTGCATGAAGGATGGAAGATGTAAGAAGGGTTTTCCAAAAGACTTTGTGCCAGAAACTAAAGAGAATGTGAACGGCTATCCACTTTACCGTAGGCGACAGAATGGAAGATCATATACTAAACGAGTACAAGGCACCAATGTTGAAATCGACAATCGCTTCATTGTTCCATACAATCGATATCTATTGATGTACTTTCAGGCCCATATTAACGTCGAAATCTGTGCAAGTGTACACAGCATCAAATACATACATAAATATGTTTATAAGGGGCATGATTGCGCTAACTTGAAAATCACGGCAAACGATGGAATGCTACATCATGACGAAGTTTCTATGTATTTGAATGCTAGATATGTTGGGTCAAGTGAGGCTGCATACAGGATTTTTGGTTACAACATGCACGAACAGTCCCACATTGTTGCCCGGTTACCTGTCCATTTACCAGACCAACAAGATGTATTTTTTCATGCCGATGATGCTCCCAAAGCATTAATACGGGCTCAGTTAAAAAGTACACAACTCACTGCATGGTTTCAGCTGAACCAAAATCCAACAACTAGGAGTGCATATATTTATCCTGAAACACCCGTTCATTATGTATGGGATAAATGCAAATGCATTTGGAAAAAACGACTTAGATTCGAAAAGGTAATAGGTCGGATGTACAATGTTTCTTCATCTGAATCAGAAAGATACCATCTGCGCTTACTTTTACTTCATATAGTAGGTGCCACAAGCTTTGAGGATCTCCGAACATGCCAAGGTGTTACCTGCCCAACATATAAGGATATGGCAATTAAACTTGGTTTGCTTATCGATGATTCAGAATGGCAACGCTGTTTGATGGAAGCATCGGTTTTCCAAATGCCCTTTCAACTGAGACAGTTATTCGCCTACATATGCATATTTCATCAACCTTGCAATGCCAGTCACTTATGGGACATGCACAAAACTTCTCTCTGTGAAGATTATTTAAAGTCTGAAGATGAAAATACAGCTTATCAACTATCTCTCAGAGATATTAATAAAACTCTGCAATTGCATGGTTTCTCTCTGCCAACATTTAACTTGCCTGTTGGTACTGACACACACTCAAACGATCAAACTACTAATGAGCCAGTGTTCCCTTTTGATTTGGCTGACCTGATGTCCTTAGCAAACCAGGAACAACTTTCAATTATTAATGAAATCACTAGCGTTCTTCAAAATAACAACACAACTGTCACGAACGCATTCTTTATTGACGGTGCTGGGGGCACAGGAAAAACATTTATTTACCGATGCTTAATACAAATGTTCTGGAGTTTAGGGCTTCATGTTATATCAGTAGCATGGACCGGAATAGCCGCTGTTTTGCTACCCAACGGTCGAACAGTACACAGTACATTCAAAATTCCTCTAAATTTAAATGAGAGTTCAGTGTCTGGATTAAAATTAAATTCCAAGGCAGCTGACGATATTCGATTAGCACGGCTCATAATATGGGATGAAGCCACAATGGCAAATATTCATTCATTAATGTGTGTGAATCGTTTTCTAAAAGATATTATGGGTAATGACATTCCATTTGGTGGGAAAATTACTGTTCTTGGAGGAGACTTTAGGCAGGTTTTGCCTGTTGTTCCGCACGCTTCTCGCCAAACAATTATTCAAAACTGTATTAAATACTCTCCTCTCTGGCCCTTCTTCAAAATACGCTGCTTATATATACAGAATTCTTGAATTCCTTGGAATTAAGTGGTTTGCCTCCACATATTCTTACTCTAAAAGTTGGAGCCATAGTTATGCTCCTCAGAAATCTGAACGTTTCCCAAGGGCTCCTGAACGGAACCAGATTATTTGTAAAGAATATGTATGAAAATTGCTTGGATTTGGAAATAATCAGCGGAGATAAAATTGGGCAGAGAGCTCTAATCCCTCGAGTTGATTTAACACCATCCGACAAAACCCTTCCATTTTCTTTTAAGAGACGTCAATTTCCAATTCGCTTGGCATTCTGTATCACAATTAATAAAGCTCAAGGGGAAACTCTCGAACGTGTAGGTCTCTATTTACCTCAGCAAGTTTTCAGTCATGGCCAGTTATATGTTGCAATGTCAAGAGTGCGATCTTTCGACGCCCTTTAAGTTTCAATAGTGCCAAAAAGTAGTCGTACAAAGAATGTCGTATATAAGGAAATCCTTCGGTAATTATTTTACCATTGACCATCATGTTTCGACTTCGTAAAGCACTCTGACAAAAGCTCTTGGCCTGTAGATTTGCAGAGTGTCTTTAAGAGAGAAAAAAATGTTACCGACCTGTGTTATTGTGATGGTTGTATTAATGCGTGTATCTGTAATTAACGTGAGAATTAGGAAGGAGAACGCCGAGGCCTTACTTAAGGAACCATCCCGGTATTTGCCTGGAGTGGAAGTGGGAAACCGAAGAGAAACACATCCAAGATAGTTAAGGTTGGAATCGATCCTACCTCTCCTCAGTTTTACCTCACGAGGCTGAGTGCGTCCCGTTCCAGCCCTCAGGCCAGAATTAAATTTCTTGGCAGAGCAGGGAAATGAATCCGGATCTCTGGGGCGATGGCCAAGAATATACTTAATAGTGGGCTTCCCTATGTTAATGCATTTTTCGACATGCACTGGACATATAATTCTAAAACTGCCTCCTTTACGGTGGCTGGCAAAGAGTCAGTGCTCATCCTGTAATTGGTGAAGTGATTCTATGCTCCCCTGCATAGTTTGCTGTTAAAGAAACCCAAAGGATTGAACCTTTAACAGGCGATAGAAATTGCTTATTTCGAGAAGTTTCGTGCTGTTTATATCAAAATGAAGAACATTGCAAACATTGTTGCTGACAAGGGTAATTTTAAGGATTTTATTATTGGCGATCAGCCTCATCGCGTTCTCCTCAGCAACCAACTTAGTATGAAAGTCTCTGAACGGTGAATACACTGATCATGTTGAACTTCATTGTATAAGCCAATTGTTCATTGATTTTATTTGTTTAGAGTACATAACAATGAGTCTAACCACACTGTTGTTTTTGCAAGGGGAGTATTATTTGGCATTTAATATTTAGCGGCTCCATTGATGCAGGGCACTATAGTGTTATCGAATAAGACGTTAATTTTGGGAGAAATACTACTATAAACCCCCGTTCGACGAAAAGGAACATTGTCCGCTCGTATGTTAACTGCAAATTGACGCAATAAAGTGAGAAATCGGACAAAATACGAAGCCACTTTAAAAATCCAATATAAATATGCCATAAAAATACTCCCATTTTCTTTTAAGAGCCACCAATTTCCAATCGCTTGGCATAATTTATCACAATCAATAAAGCTCAAGGGGAAGCTATGGAACGTGTAGGTCACTATTTGCCTCATCAAGTTTTCAGTCATGGGCAGTTATATGTTGCAAAGTCGTCTTTCTCTGTAATCATACAAATAATGCATATAAGAAAATCCTTCCGTAAATATTTTCCCAATGACCGTCATGTTTTGACGGGTTTCAACTAGTTAATAATTATTTTCATTAACGTATTGATTCAGGTGGTTATATAATAGTACATTATGCAGCGAGCCTATAATGGCAATAATTAAGACACGAGTATGTTTCCATACGAGTGTCTTAATTATCATTATAGGCGAGTTGCACACGACTGTTTATGTTCGACGATAATTATTATAACTATTTTATGTTCGAACATAAATATTCATAAATAACTGTCGCAATTTCACCAGTTTTATGTACTGAACAGAGCGCATGGAACGCAGAGATTGCCTTGTATTTGACCACGGCCTCCTCGATTACTCCACTATGACACTAGACACGCAGTGAAATTTAAATTAGAAGGCCTTGGAACTCAGCGCAGGTGCGATGCTATCCTTACCTAATTGGTCAAACAACTGTTTCTTGAGCTGTGATTGGCGGGAGAAACTGTTTCATAATGAAAAATAGTGTTATAATGACCATCATCATGATACAGTTTCTGACATATAATAGTCCGGGTCGAACATAAATCTTTTAAAAAAATATTTACCAGGTTGTTTTTTTTTTTTTTTTTTTTTTGCGTATTGCTTTTAGTGCCGGGAGTGTCCGAGGACATGTTCGGCTCGCCAGTTTATGTAGCTGCTTCGAGACGGACACCCAATGGGTGAGCTACAAGTACCGTTAGGGAGGAAAGTTGGAATGAAAGGTCGAGGAGTTGGAAGGTAGCGGCTGTGGCCTATAGTTAGGGACCAACCCCGGCATTTGCCTGGAAAGAAGATGGGAAACCACAGAAGACCATCTTCAAGGTTGCCGGCGGGGGGATTCGAACCTCCTCGCCTCCCGGATGTGAGCGACTGCCAGCAGTCATGCCGTAACGACCACGACTAACTCACCCGGTATTTATCAGATAAAGTGTAAAGTATTAAAGCAACACATTTATACATTTGAGGAGAAAGTTGTTCTCTTAGGAACAACATATGCATGTTTAAAATGAATGTTATACAGCCAGAATTGCAACCCTTTTTAGTTCGGAGCGTTAATTGTGCTTAATGACATAAATTGAATGAGATTAGCTTAAATCATCTTTCTTTTGTCATGAACAAAGCATAACGGAAAATATGATATGTCATAAACATCCGGGTCCTAGAAATGATATCCAACAAGTTCAGATTGTATTCTAAAAACTATCTGCAAATTTACTCCAAACATTATCCGCAGCTTATCCGCTATCCGCACAGCCATGCCAACTATATACGCATGGCTTTAGTTATTAGACGACTACATGGAGCTGATGACCAAGATGTCCCAAGCCCCTAAAATGCATTAACAACAACACTAATATTATACGCATTAAGGTGCACACGCAGTGTCTAACAAGGAGGCAATCTGTGTAAGGCTGTAAGCAGTTGTGGCTTTACCAAACTTCACCCACTTAAAGGGCCAAAGTTCGTGGTCTTGGAACTACAACATTATCATTATTAATACACAAGTTGATTGCTCCGCTTCGGTGAGACTAACTTGTAAGTGGTGCATGTCTACAAAGCAAGATCACCTCTTGGTGTAATGGCTAGCATGCTTGGCTAACGCCCCGGAAGATAGCGGGATCGAATACCGGCGCAGTCAGTCGGCATTTGAAGGTGCGCAAATGCGATGGAGCCTTGTCAGTTGATTTACTAGCACGTTAAAGATCCCCATCGGGGCAAATTGCTAGCACCCCATCGTCTCTAAAAGCTTCAGTAGTTCACAGGGACGTAAAACTAATAACATTATTATTATTATTATTATTATTATTATTATTATTATTATTATTATTAATAACGCCCCGGATATCGAGTTCGATTCCCTGCCCTGCTAAGAAATTTAATTCTGGTCTGAGGGCTGGAACGGGGTACACTCAGCTTTGTGGGGCAAAACTGAGAAGAGGTAGGTTCGATTCCCACCTCAGCCATCTTGGAAGTGGTTTCCCAATTATACTCAAGGCAAATGCAGTCTCCTTCCCAATCCTTACCTGAATTAGAAAAAGGATACACTAATACAGCCATCACAATAACACAGGTTATCAGGTAAATTCCACACACACCCAAGAACACGGAGCTTGATGACCACGATGTCACAAAGCCCATAATAAATCAACAATAAATCAACAAAGCAAGTTCGGATCTCCAATAGTTCGTTTCTTATTTATTTTTTTACAGGTGCAAACTGTCTAATAACGTACATTTTTGAGTTAGTTATTGAAGTTTTAAGGGCGCGGAACAGCGAGGTTATCGGCCCCTCTTAACACAGATTAAAGTATACACATTTGAAATTGAATTAAAAATGTAGAGGTGGACACCTAAATATGAAAAGAGCGAAAATTAATAAAACAAAAAAACTAACAATTATAATATTTTTAAAAAATATACGGAATACAAAAATGCAATTATCAAAAAAGAAGCAAGTTCTTTGAGTAGACGTAAACTGGAAAATTTAGATTGCTGGCCTCCAACCGGCTCGCACTTGCAAAGCGGATAACGAGATCAGCAGCCAACACCGTTTTTTGTGTTGTCTGGTCTAGTGTCTATACTTGAAATTGAGGTTAAGTCTTAAGAGAAAGCGGCCTTGGCTTTCAAAATGACGATATCTTGGAGTTCTATTCAGAAATCATGGTATTACAATTCAAGATAGTACGACTGTGGGATATAAAACCCCTTTTCTCCCGGGTTGAAGAAGAAGTAGTAGCAAACCTCAGAAAACAACTCTGGGATTGCTGATATGGGAATCGAATCCTCCCATTCTCAGTTGTTTTCTCGAAGCCGAATGATTTCAGTCGTCATTCCAGAATTAAATTTCTAAGGAAAAGTCAGGAATCAAAACCAGAACCGTTGGAACTGGAATTTGAATACGAATTATCCCCGTGGCGCAACCGTGTGCGTTCAATCGCTCATTTTGACTGTGATCGGGAGCAGCAGCCTGTCCGGAGATTGGAGGCCGACAGCGGCTATTCTGACAGCGCCCTTATCCCGGGTTCCTCCGCACTCCCTCCAGGCAAGTGCCACAATAGTAGGCCTATCTTATATCAAATTTCGGACACCTCTTTCTTCAGTTTTAATACAACGTAATTATACTTACACGTGTAGCGGCTTCGGTGGCGTAGTTGGTAGCATGCTGAGCTTCTATGCCCAAAATCACGGGTTCAAACCCGGCAGAAGTCGTTGGATTTTTTAAGAGCATCAGAAATCCCTCAGTATGCCTTCCTTCGGAGGGGAAGTAAAGCCGGCGGGCCATGTCTTAGATTTATGGCATGTAAAAGAACATTACACTTGTGTGAAGCTAAATTATAGGTTAGATTTGACTAAAGCTCATAGGTTCCAACGTTCGTCGCCAGGAGCCGACTGCGGTGGCATCTAGTAAACAATCTCAGAACTAGTTGTCGTTGACGGTGGCATTTGGTAGCAAAAGTAGGAACTACTTGAAAATTGAATGTCTGCAGTCCTTACTTGGATTAAAAAACAGATAACACACACTAATACAGCCATAACAATTAACACTGGTCATCAGACAGATTCTACACACACCCAAAGTACACGGGGCTACATGACCGCGTTGTCGCAGCCCCTAAACTGAGGAACCAACCATACTTACACATGGCTGGGCAGCGGTCGCTTGGAAGGCTGCTACGTTTGTTTTGTTGACAGGTACAGTATATGAGTCACTACAGTCACCACAAAAACACAGATTATCAGATAAATTCGATACACTCCCAAGCACACGGGTCTAATTACCAAATGTCCCAAAACCCAAAACAAGCAAACTAACTAACAAGAACTACAGTATATACGGATTCGTAAACCACAGAATAAGTTGTTCACCCAAGAGTAGACAATGATTGAGACTCCCTCTTCATTATTTTCTGGTTCAACCCTGGATCGCTGCCATGTGTCGTTACTAAGGATTTTCTACGTTTACCAGTTCCTTACCTTTCTTTCTTTCTTTCTTTCTTTCTTTCTTTCTTCCAAGCTGAGTTATAAGTATTCTTTATGAGACACGGTGGAACAAACAGTGAAGAACCTCTCTTTGTTCGACCAAATCGATACCGAGTAATGCCGTATGAAAGCTGAAGTGGACTGGATGCGATGCTCTTACGATACAGCGTTAATTATGACGTGGCTCATAGATGATATCCTGCCATGAACACGTATTACATTCTCCGCCTTTTTGATGAGTATAGCCTATGTTGATTTTTCTGCTCTATAAGTGGAGCAATTCAAAAATAATAGACTACTATAATAATAGTTCACAGAGTCATGTTTCATGTAGCAATTATAATCTGATTGGGATGGCCGAGCTGACATCGTATGCCCTTATTTATTTCCACGGACCAACCAACATAGTAGTAGTGACGATAATTATAATGTTATTGGTTTTACGTCCCTTTTAACTGCTGAGGCTTTTAGAAACTCCAGGGTGCCGGAATTTTTCCCTGAAGGGGATAATTAACGTGCCAGTAAATCTACTAACACGGCTACCTCATATTTGCGCACCCTGAAATGTCAACTGACTGCGCCAGGAAACAATCCTGCAACCTTAGGCCCAGCAGGCGAGAACGTCACCACTGCACCACGCAGCCAGTAGTAGTGGTGGTAGTAGTAGAGGCTTAGCAGTAATAGCTCTGGGTGTTGTTGCATTTAGGGACTTGAACATCGTCATAATTATTTAGCCTCATGCTCTTGAGTGGGTGTGTAATTTCTCTGATAACCTGTGTTATTGAGGTAAAGGAAGCTTGTAGTTGAACGTTACCGTGAATTTGGCGATCATAAGCCACGGGACCTTGTTTAATGCGAAATCCAAACCACTGGACAAGACATGTCACCGTTAAAATTCCACATGCATTAACTGGGAATCGACCCCTATCCGCCTTGGTGCGTTTATTGTGGTGTTTGTAGTAGTGTGTGTATTTGTAACTGAGGTGATGATTGGGAATCACGTGGCCGCGGCATTTGCCTGGATTAGAAGAGGATGGCTTAGGAGGAATCGAACCACCTCTTATCAGTTTTCTCTCACAAGGCCAGTAAATCTACTGACAAGGCTTCCTCACATTTGCGCACCCTGTTCCCGCCCACACACCAGAATTAAATTTCTTGGCAGTGGAGGAAATCGAATCTAGACCTTGGGAGTGACAGCCAAGAAAGCTAGCTACCACACCACGAGATGGTCAGCCGAGAGTTTTGAGCTGCACTAAAATTCTAGATAGATTTGGAAACCCAAGGTTTGAACCCCAGCAATGACAGCGTGCCTCCTAAATGGGGTTTTCTCCCCACCACTCCAACCCTGGCTTAACAGTACCCTGAATCTATAGCAATCACTCAGCCAACCGCTTTTTTAAATTTAATTTATCGTATGGCTTTTAGTACCGGGAGTGTCCGAGGACATGTTAGGCTAGCCTGAGTCTGTAGATGCTTCCAGCGGACACACTTAGGGTGAGCTACAAGTTCCGTTCAATTTCAAGTAGTTCCAACTTTCGCTACCAGATATCAATGATACCTAGTGGTGAATGTTGGAACTTTGATAGAGCGTTCCGACGAAATCTAACCTAACAATTTAGCTTCACACATGTTTAGTCTGTGGAAGGATCTTTTACATGCCATAAATCTATGGCATGGGACCGCCGGCTTTACTTCCCCTCCGAAGGAAAGCATAGGCCAACTACGCCACCGAAGCTGATCACGCCTAATGGCAATGTGTGTGTGTATCTGTATGTCTCTCTTTACATTAATTTAGCTACCATCCCGGCATTTGCCTGGAGTAGAAGTGCGATACCACAGAAGACCTCTTGCAAGATAGATGAGGTAGGAATTGAACCCACCTCTTCTCAGTTTTGCATCACAAGGCTAAGTGATACCTGTTCCTGCCCTCAAAATTAACACCAGTTTGAGATGCGAGCGCCAGCGGCCATGTTGGGTACCTCATCTTCGTTTAAATGATGCACTATTACTTTATTCGCCCTGGATGAACAGTTAACAGGTAAGTCATTTGGGCAGGATATGACTCAGCTCCGGAATCAGCGTCTGCCATTGTTCTCCTCTATCCGTTCAACTTGTGCTCCTGTTACCACAGAACAATATAGGCCTGTTACGCTCAACAGTGCTGGACTTATGTGAACACTATGCTCTTCACCGCGGTGTTCCCCTCGTCCCGTAATGCTCTCGCTACCACGATCAACAAACACTGGCGCAGCTAAGATCAGTTCCACTCGTTTTCTAACACGCAACAAACTTCTTGACAAAACCGGGATTCGAACTTGTACCTCTATGGAGACAGTCATTGATGCCAGTTACTACACCACGAGGTGGACCTGATGTCACTTACTGGTGAGATTGACTGTGATAGTGTGTATCAAAACTGCCACGTCAGTGGCTTCGACATGAGGAGTGGATATTCAGTGTGGTGTGGTTCGATGTTGCACCATAGTAACATTTCCCATTTCCCCGGGTTAGTTTACAAACTCTCTCCAGCGTAGTAACCCTTCCTGCCCACCCTCACCCTGAGCACTTATCCCTACTCTAGTTTCAATTAGTTCAAGTTATGTATATTACTACTGATACCACAATAACACCTGAGACTAATGACCAAGATGTTCCTAATGTCAATATAATGCTCCACCAGCAATATAACAGCTTAGACCTTCACGGCCGGTGTTCACAACTAAGTACAGAGCACCTCGTGGTGTAGTGGCTAACATGCTTGGCTGTCGTCCTGGAAGCCCGGTTTGATTCCCGGCTCTGCCAAGAAAATTAATTCTAGTCTAAGGGCTGGAACGGGGCATACTCAGTCTCGTGAAGCAAAAATGAGAATAGGTGGGTTCGATTCCTACCTTTGCCATGTTGGATGTGGTTTGATTTCCATGATTTCCCACTTCTACTTGAGGCAAATGCCTGGTTGGCTCGTAACGTAAGGCCACAGCCGTCTCCTTCACAATCCTCGCCAGAATTACAAATACATACACTAATACAGCCATCACAATAACACAGGTTATCAGTCGAATCTATCTCTCTCTCTCTCTCTCTCTCTCTCTCTCACACACACACACACACAAGTCTACGAAGCTAAATGACTACGATGTCGTTAAGCCCCTAAATAAATCAACAACAACATAACTATGTACAAGTTGTCCGGGCTTGTAGGCCGTGGACCAGACGGGATCCGACTTTTCACTGAAGACTGCGTTCGGCATTTCCAAAGGTCTGCTCGCTCTGATGGTCTGGAACGGGGTACAGTCAGCCTTGTGATGCAAAACTGAGAAGGGGTGGATTCGATCCCCACCTCAGTCATCCTAGAAGTGATTTTCGTGGCTTCCCTTCTGCTCCACGAAAATGCCGGGATGGTACCTAACTTAAGGCCACGTAACTTATCCTACCCTAAAATGACAAATACACACAAAATTGACACAGGTTATCAGAGAGATTTTCTACACACTCGAGTACATGAGGCTACATGACCATGATGTCGGAAAACTCTTAAATGAATCAACAACAATAGTCAACTTCAAAGTTGAACTCACAGAAAAATATACTCTATAATTCAAACTCTCAGCAACTTTGTAACCGATTCGTATTATGAATGTAACATTTCAGTGTGTTTGTGAGAGGTTAATCACGTATCGAACAGGCAGCTAGAGGAACTTGGACATGAATTATGCATGGAATATGCCGACACGCCTGACAGTATCTGCCTACGCGTGTTCAGACAGTGCGTGTGACATTTATGGTATCTTTTAAATTACCTGCCTGAAAATTCGATTGTATTGATTTCCGAGAGTAGGTCGCTTCTTTCCACACCAGGTCATCTTTACTACTTGATGTATCTTCGGATAGAAGCCTTTGCTGCAAGTAAGTCAGCGAGGTTAGAAGTGAACATCTAAATGTATAATGAAGCTGTTAGCCGACAGACATTTCTCGAGGCTATGCGTGCATAAAATGAATGACAGAGATACCAATGTCCTACAGCAGACGATCTCAACCAGGTGCTCTCATCACACAAGCCAAAACGTGCTCGCGAGCACAAGTTCCATTCTTCAACTGAAATTCTGTTGCACGGACCAGAATAATAGTGTTTTCATTAGCGGCTTCGGAGGCGTAGTTGGTAGCATGCTGAGCTTCTGTGCCCAAGATTGCGGGTTCAAACCCGGCCGAAGTCGTCGGATTTTTCAAGAGAGTTAAAAATCCCTCAGAATGCCTTCTTTCGGATGGGGAGTAAAGCCGGCGGTCCCATGTCGTAGATTTATGGCATGTTAAAGAATCTTCAACTAATTACACCTGTGTGAAGCTAAATTATATATAGGTTAAGAATGTAAGTAACGCTCTTAGGTTCCTACGTTCGTTGCCAAGAGCCAACTGCGTTGGCGTCTAGTAGCTAAGTTCTGAACTAGTAGTCGTTGACAGTGGCGTTTGGCGGTAAAAATAGGAACTATTTGACAAATGTAAAATCTGCAGTCCTTACTTGAATTAAAAAACAGATAACACACACGAATACACCCATCACAATTAACACCGGTTATCACACAGATTCTACACACACCCAAAGTACGCGGGGCTACATGACCGCATTGTCGCAGCCCCTAAACTGAGGAACCAACCAACCAGTGTTTTCGTTAAAAGTTTTGACAGTCAGAAATTTCATCATTTTTGATATAGTATTTAACTTATATGCTGCAGTAAAAATGATTGAACATCTCTGTTTAATAAGTAACACGAAAAATACTGATTCGACTCGACTGTCCACAAGGAAATGTATTTTATCTGCATGAGTCAAGCAAGCGGTTGCAGCATGCCTGGTGAGCGCCAAATCCCCTAGCTATTTCTGCTCTTCTGGGAGAGAGAGATAGGAAAAGAAAAGAGAGAAGCATTTTTGTTGCATTATTATTATTATTTTGTATTTACTTAAGCTGTTTAGACCCATAGGATCACATAAAACAAATTCTGATCTGCTGCTGTTTTTCCTCCAAAACTCCTTCATCGTTTCGCTATGACGAACTTGACGTTCCTCCGTCCATCGTTTCCCCATTCTATTTGGTCGATCTTCAGGTGTAACTTCCCAACAGTGTATCTTTTGTCTGAGTGTCTTTTCTACTCGTATCTTCGATGTCTGTTGGTTTGATATTGGCACTTCTGAGATCAATTTGGACCTGTGTAACCCAGACTGTTGTCATTTTTGGTTTTCTTAAGTACGGTATGTATGTATGTATGTATGTATGTATGTATGTATGTATGTATGTATGTATGTATGTATGTATGTATTATTATTATTCGATTCAATGATACTCGGGTACTTAGGATAGAGCTTGCCACGGTAGGTGAGTGGTCAACGTGTCGGTCTACTAACCCCAAGCTTGCAGGTTCGCTCCTGGCCATGGTAAATGATTTTTTTTGAATGGCGGCAAAAATTACGACACCCTGTCATACGATGTTGGCATGTCAACGAACCCATTTGAAATCAGTAGGCCGTGTTCATAATGGCAAAATTAATCTCGGGAGTTTCCGCCAACACAAAGTTCCTCATTTCTCTACTAGAAAGCGCTATAGTGTTCAAGGAGCTTAGATATCTAACCTCCTTGACATTCACAGACCTTCAAGGAGCAACGAAATTCGACATGCAAGCTACCCTTTGGGTGTCAAATAACAAAGCTTGCACCCGGCACCCGAGGCCATACGATATTATTATACATAGGGTAGCATGAGGGTGGTGCTCCCAGTCTCAAAAGGTTAAGAACGCCTACTCTACAGTTTTGTGAACGGAGAATATTCTAAGTGTGACAAAATAAAATTGTCCTCGGGCACAACCCTTGGAATTTCGAACGGAAAGATACGGGTCTTTTTCGGATAAAACATCTGTTTGAATACAACGGTGTGTGTTTTGTGATTCTTAAGTAAGAATCGAACTCGGGATTTTTCGGGCCAAAGCCTAGCATTCTAGATTGAGGCGGGAATCGGGCCCTCCTCTTCTCAGTTTTGCCTCACGTGGCTGAGTATACCCCGTTCCAGCCCTCACACTAGAATTAAAATTCCTTGGCAGGGCCGGGAATCTAACCCGGACCTGCAGCCAAAAACGCCAGCGGTTGGTTGGTTGGTTGGCTCCTTAGTTTAGGGGCTGCGACAACGTGGTCATGTAGCCCCGTGTACTTTGGGTATGTGTAGAATCTGTCTGATAACCGGTGTTAATTGTGGTGACTGTATTAGTGAGTGTTTCTGTTTTCAATTCAAGTAAGGACTGCAGACATTGAATTTTTCAAGTAGTTCCTACTTTTGCCGCCAAACACCACCGTAAACGACTACTAGTTCAGAACTTGGTTACCAGACGCCACCGCAGTCGGCTCCTGGCGATGAACGTAGGAACCTAAGAGCGTTTGTCAAATGTTTAACTATAATTTAGCTTCACAGGTGTAATTAGTGGAAGCTTCTGTAACATGCCATAAATCTATGACATGGGACCGCCGGCTTTACTTCCCCTCCGAAGGAAAGCATAGGGATGAAACTTTATCTACACTAATATAATAAAGCTGAAGAGTTTGTGTGTTTGTTTGTTTGTTTGTTTGTTTGTTTGTGTGTTTATGTGTTTAAACGCGCTAATCTCTGGAACTACCAGTCAGATTCGAAAAATTCTTTTTGTGTATGATAGCCTGATTCAAGAGGAATTTTAGGCTATGTAGCATTAGGCTACACATCTCAGGTAACCTTAAAGATTGATTTTTGTTCAGTAAGTCGGAAGAACAAGAGCTCCAGAACGGCTTCAATAATACCGAACTGTATTGTTGCCAAGTATTGTGGACCGCATCACGTCGCCCCTACCAATGTTCTGGTGCAGAATTGCGAGCTGCTTATAAATTGCAATCACGGGGAGTAATTAGTGCAATAGTATGCCTCTGTACAAGGGCGATGGTGTTGGTGCAGTAAACTGAGGTTATCAGCTGCAATAAGCGTTGGTGCTTTCAAATTTACTTTCATTTATGCCGATCCTTATCCGTGAGCGCTTCAGTTCTGTAAATCAAATAAATCCACCGGGCGAAGCCGGGCACTACTGCTAGTTATTAATAGTATTAATAGAATACTTATTATACTATATTGCATGTGGTAATACAATAAATGCATACATGCGTAGATTTTTAAATATTTTTATTTGTTTATTTATTGAATTAACACAATGTGTATAAAATAATCTAGACGGTAAGTCAGTTTCATTCGTCCTTTGCATGATGTGTGTTCGGCAGAGTTCTTTGAGTACATTCGAACAGTTGATACTGTGCGCAGGCTCAGTTGCCAGAGTTCACAAACACATTCACTGTCGCCGTCGTGGAAACCTTTCCTGCTGCAGATTCAGTGGTGGAATCCATTTTTAAATATTAAAACATACTCTTACATTGTTCAAGCACTGTGTCATGATGCAGTTCCAATTATGACACTATAGATCTTGCCCTTGACAAGATGGGGTAAGTGCCGCTGAGTTGTGATAGTAAGCGTGACGTATAGAGGTGACTTAAACTGAACTAAGCTGGATTAGCGTTCATTGTTATGTGTCGCATCTTACTTAATCGCACGCCTTCTTACAGAATTGCGTGGAATCGAATATGTACCAGCCGCTCTACCTTAACGGCATGCCGTCTTCTTTAGACTTCTTAGCTAATTGCATTTTCTCTTCCATCCAAGAACCTCGATCAGTGGTCCTTTTACGATCACGCACCATTCGGTAATGAAATACAGCATTCATTCACATTTTATGAAAATTAATAGCCAATTAAAGGCATCCCAAAGGGCACCAAAGTTGTTTTATCAACAACGTAGAATGTGTCCGTTTGCCCCCACGAGCATGGTTCGATGTGATGTGCCTAAGAATCAAACAGATCCGTAGCATTCTAACATTACGAGTCGTGGGGAGATGCGTAGGCTACCGCCACGCCATGGTAGAACTTCAACTTGAAATACAAACAACCCTTACCTCCTAAACAAACTTTTGAACAAGAGTGATATCTGAACAGCATGTATTTCTTACCTGTATCAGTCTATAAGCCAGATAGAGATTCTGAATAGGAGATTTCAACGGATACTTTTCATGATCATTCGTATAGAGTACACCACACAAAGCAATATGACTCGGATGAAGCGGTATTGCCAACTTCAAGGAGATGATATAATACAATTTCTTACGAAGTGTCCGTCTGCCCCAACGTCCGTTTGCCCCATATTTACCCTACTTTGTAAGTTATTATCGTCGTTATATCAACTTTAAGTAAGTAATTTAAAATTTTACATCATTGCCTACATCATAGACCAGTACACTTGTCGTCCTTATAGTTTGAGGTATGCAGGTTGTTATCTCCCTCGCTTGTGGGACAGACTGTCGCTATATATAGAAGCAGTCTGGTGCTCAAGAGAACATTAACCCTATAGAGATTTAGCTCAAGGATGTGCTTCATCCTTCTGACAGAACCCTTGATAGAATGGCTCGGGGAGCGGAACGAACCAAATATTCCATCGTAACACGACAGCTGCTTTATGGCATTCTGGATACCATGTATTCCTCCTCCTGGAGCGTATATTTAGTACCTGATCGAACGTAAATATACAGTAAACGGTGGATTCACCGGCCAGGGTGTGATGTAGTGACTAGATAGTAGTGATTGAATACTAAATTCCGCTGACATCGAATAGTATATTATGCAACGAGCCTATAATGGCAATAATTAAGACACGAGTTTTATAATTTCCATACGAGTGTGGTAATTACCATTATAGGCGAGTTGCATACGACTGTTTATGTTCGACGATAATTATAACTATTTTATATTCGAACATAAATATTCATAAATATCTGTCGAGATTTTGCCAGTTTTATGTACTGAACAGAGCGCTTGGGACACAGAGAATACCTTGTATTTGACCCTGGCCTCCTCAAATACCCACTATGACGCTAGCCACGCAGTGAAATTTAAAATGGGAGGCCGTGGAAGTTTAGGGAGATGCGATGCTATCCTTACCTAATTGGTCACACAACTGTTTCTTGAGCTCTGAATGATGCGAGAAACTGTTTCATAATGATAAATAGTGTCATAATGACCCTCATTATGATATAGTTTTCTGACATATAATATTTACATTTCGACATCGTCAAACATAAATTGATATTAAAAATTGTTAAAGGAGGTGGTCATTATGAGTTAGAAACTTAGCCGCAATTGTCCGGAGTAGAAGTGGGAAATCACGGATAACCACTTCTAGAATGCCTGAGGTGGAATCGAATACAACTCTTCTCAGTTTTGCTTGCATCACGAAACTGAGTATGACCACCTTGTGGTGTAGTGGCTAGCATTCTTAGCATTCGCCCAGAGATCCGGTTTCGATTTCCGGCTCTGCCAAGAAATTTAATTCTGGTCTGTAATCTGGAACGAGGTACACTCAGCCTCATGAGACAAAGTTGGGAAGAGGTGGGTTTGATTCCCACCTTAGCCACCCTGGAAGTTGTTTTTCGTTTTTGTTTTCCGCTTGCTACTCCATCCAGGCAAATGACGTAAGGTCTCCTTCCTAATCCTCACCGAAATAACAAATACACTCACTACTATAGACACTACAATAACACAGACAAATCAAATGTTACACACACCCAAGCACACTAGATTAAATCACCACGGTGTCCAAGTCCGTCAAATTAAACAACAACAACAAAACTGAGTGAATCCCGTTGGAACCCTCAGACCAGAAATACACTCCTTGGCAGAGTCGGGTTTCGAACTGAGGACCTTTGGAACCGAAATCGCAATAGTCTCATGTTCGGCTTCGGTGGCGTAGTTGGTAGCATGCTGAACAGCTATGCCCAAGATCACGGGTTCAAACCCGAGCGATAAAATCCTTCAGTATGCCTTCCTTCGGAGGGGAAGTAAAGCCGGCGGGCCCATGGCATGGACGTAAAAGAACTTACCAGTTCAATTGGTAGTGTATAGCAAAGTTTGTAGATTATGGTAAATTGGCTTTCACGGCCGGTGAATTAAAACTCAGCAATTCTTCTAGGTTTGTGCCGTGTCTTGTGTGGGGTTCCGCCTAGGACACCAAGCTGGCTCATCGGCGGGCTCTTGGTGTCACCCGCCCGGACCCCCACAGGAGTGACGAACTGCGTGCCACCTCCCTTTATATTAGGTGCAACTGCACCACTTGGCTGCGAGAACTAAAAGCTCAAGCAGCCTTAACCTCCCTATGAAGGCTTCCAAAAAGATGGTATATTGGCTTTCACGGCCGGTGAATTAAAACTCAGCAATTCTTCTAGGTTTGTGCCGTGTCTTGTGTGGGGTTCCGCCTAGGACACCAAGCTGGCTCATCGGCGGGCTCTTGGTGTCACCCGCCCGGACCCCCACAGGAGTGACGAACTGCGCGCCACCTCCCTTTATATTAGGTGCAACTGCACCACTTGGCTGCGAGAACTAAAAGCCCAAGCAGCCTTAACCTCCCTATGAAGGCTTCCAAAAAGATGGTATATTGGCTTTCACGGCCGGTGAATTAAAACTCAGCAATTCTTCTAGGTTTGTGCCGTGTCTTGTGTGGGGTTCCGCCTAGGACACCAAGCTGGCTCATCGGCGGGCTCTTGGTGTCACCCGCCCGGACCCCCACAGGAGTAACGAACTGCGCGCCACCTCCCTTTATAGTAGGTGCAACTGCACCACTTGGCTGCGAGAACTAAAAGCTCAAGCAGCCTTAACCTCCCTATGAAGGCTTCCAAAAAGATGGTATATTGGCTTTCACGGCCGGTGAATTAAAACTCAGCAATTCTTCTAGGTTTGTGCCGTGTCTTGTGTGGGGTTCCGCCTAGGACACCAAGCTGGCTCATCGGCGGGCTCTTGGTGTCCCCGCCCGGACCCCCACAGGAGTAACGAACTCCCCACACAAGACACGGCACAAACCTAGATGAATTGCTGAGTTATTGTAGATTATATTTGGTTAGTTAGCAACGCTCTATCAAGTTCCAACGTTCGCCACTAGTGTTAGTGACAGTAGCATCTGGTAGCCTAAGTTGGAACTACTTGAAATTCAACTTGTTGGGAGCCGTCGGGCGTTCATTCAAAAATACCCAGCTATGGCCATTGGCTGCCATTAATATATAAATAAATAGTACATTGAGACCACTCTAGGCGAGTTGATTTATGCAAGAATTATATCTAGTATCACCGAGTATATATAGTTCTGGTCGTGAAGACTTTTTTCTGACACAGCTTGATTGGTTGATTGATGGATTGATTGATTGGTTGATTGATTGATTCACTCATTAATTGATAAAATCACCTTTATACAAGGACTCGCAAACTAATAGAGCCTAACCAAACCCCGTGGCACCTCGACCCATGAAGGGCTTTGGTCTACTAAGCGACCGCCGCCCAGCCATAAGGACTACAGATTGCGAGGTGACGCGTGTCGCGCGTTGGGTCCCCTTGGCCGTTAATCTTAGTTTTCCTGACCTGAGCGCTGTTGCATCATAAGAAAGCTATTCAATTGTCCTCACGAGGCTGAGTGCACTCCGTTTCAGCCCTCACGTCAGTTTCTAAAATCCCTGACGGACCCGATAATCGATCCCGGTGCCTCTGGGTGTGCTAGCCCAACACCACGGGGTCGGCTTATAAGGACCAAAGGTAAACATGTAGTTTCGCGATATGCTTGTAATGATCTCTTCCCCAGGGGCTCACATCTAGCGGGACGTGGGTTGGAAACCACGGGACCCCAGCTGAGTCCGGCATTGCTTCCACTAACTTGTGCCGGGCTCCTCTCCGTCTTCTTTCCTGTCGACCTCTCTTGGTCAACTCTTGTTTTCTTCTGACCCCAACGGTATTAGGTTATCCGAGGCCTAGGGAGTCTCTTCCTTTCTCGCCTTAATTGGCCCTTCTCTCATCTTTACTGATCTTCTAGGGATCAGCCTTCTTTTTCTTTTCATCTTAGTTCCTTTTCTCTTTAAGATTCCCACTCTGTTTTTTCTGAATCCCCCCGTGTCTCTAAATTACATTTTGTGAGTATTTTGAATCTCAACCACATTTTGTGAGTATTTTCAATTTGCATTGCATTTTGTAGCTACCTATTTTCGATCTAAACTCCATTTTGTAAGTATTTTCAATCTCAATTGCATTTTGTCAGTACAGTGAGTATTTTGAATCTACCATACATTTTGTAAGCATTTTCAATTTAAATTGCATTTTGTAAGTATTTTGAATTCCAATTGCACTTTGTGAGTATTTTGAATCTTAACCGGCTTTTTATCATCTAACTTGCATTGTATATTTTCAATTTCAATTGCATTTTGTAAGTATTTAGAACCTCAATTGCATGCTGTACGTATTTTCAATTTCAATTTCATTTTGTAAGTATTTTGAATTTCAATTGCATTTTGTGAGTATTTCGAATCGACATTGCATTTTGTAACTATTTTGAACCTAAATTACATTTTGTGCGTATTTTTCAATCTAAATTCCACTTGTATTTTCCTTCTAAATTACCTTTCGTAAGTATCTCCACTCTACTTTATGTGGGTCATTTCAATCTGAGTTCCATTTTGTAAGTATTTTCAGTCCAGCTTAATTTTCGTTATGGTTTCAATTTCATTGTCATTTTCCCTAACACCGAGACCATTAGGAGCTGATAACCTAGATGTTAGGCCTCTTAAAACAACAATTATCATCTTCATTATCTGTAATGGCCTCAGGATGTAAATTATAGGTCTTTGCAGTGGTGAGATGTCCTACATACCGAGCAATTCAAACTTTCTTAAGCATGCAAATTACACAAATTATATATGCGTGATGCGCAACAAATTAACTAGTTATTGTGCCAGGCAGTACAATGGCAAAGGATCTGCATTGTGATTTGCTTCAATCTATTGCAGTAAGCGATTTCCTTCAGAGTAACTCCTCTTTTAAAGATGTGGTGACAACGGATTTTTGTTCAGGTTATTTTTGAAGTGACGATCAGAGGGAATACGACGCTCAATCACGAACAAACATATTAATGGTGACGATCTGTGAAGTGTTGCAGAGCTACGACAGTAAAGGCTCGGCTACACAGAAAGCGGTCTGTCGCGGCGGGAAGCGATACAGCGGTCGTCGCGGTGGTCTGCGATATGGGGGTGTCACATAGGACGCGATACCTTTGTTTGAGCGGTCCAGTCTGGTCGCTTCCTTCTAGAGAATAAGTAGTGTGTTTTCATATTAAGTATTGTTTGATATTATTATGGACTATGAGCTCGAACGAAGAACTCCTCCTTCTCCTTTTTGCTTAGCAAAACACAAAGAAGAAAATACAATGTTAGGTGCATGACATCAATAAGAAGAGAGAGCAATTAGGAGAATATCACCGCTTATGTATCGAACTGGAGTCACATGAAGATAGGTTTTCCGAGGATTTTCGTATGTCGCGAGAATGTTTCGAGGAATTGCACGATTCCATGCTTCGGCCTTCTTTAAAACATTTTATAATGTTCGTGTGAACAGTCGAACAAATATGTGTGTTTACGCACAGTTATAATAAATACTTCAGTTTGGTCACCCATCACAATCGAAGGCGGCATGGCGGTCAGGCGGGCAATCTGTAAATTTGTACAACCGAATCGCTCGTCGTCGCGACTAAGACCAGCGGGTGACGGTAGACCGCGTTCTGTGTGCCAGAGTTGATGCAACTTTAAAACTACAGTAAATAGGCTCGGCCACATCGAAAGCGGTATTTCGTGGCTGGAAGGGATATCTGACAGAGGTGGTCAGGCGGTCCAGTTGTATTGCGAAAAGCGCCAAGTTCCATCATCTTTCGCACACAGAACGCGATCTACCGTCACCCGCTAGTCTTTGCCGCGACGACGAGCGATCCGGTGGCACAAATTCACAGATTGTTCGCGTGACCGCCGGCCGCCTTCGATTGTTGAGTGACCAAACTAAAATATTCATAGAAATTGTGCATAATTACACGTATTTGTTTACCAGTACACAGTTTGACAGTCATTCACCCAACATCGTATTTTCTTCTTTGTGTTTTGCAGAGCAAATAGGAGGAGGAGTTGTTCTTCGTCCGAGTTCATACTCACGAACAATATCAAACAATACTTCGTATGAAAACGCACTACATATTCTCTAGAAGGAAGCGACCAGACTTGACCACTCCCACAAATGTATAGTTCCCTCACTTTCCTGGTTAACGAACGGCGACTCAAACGTAAGGCGGTAGCACGCGCCAACAATAACCATTGTTCGCTACTGACCAATAGAATGCTTCCTCTATCACTCCACGTGGACTCCAAAGTCCTGTCCTGGTGGCTAGCTTGTGTCTCCGACAGGTATCAGTGCCCAATGTTGCATATCTGCACATAGTTCTGTCCAGTCTCGCTGCTTGCCCTCAGTAGTAATAGAGGAAATTTGACAACTCTGTGCCTCACGCTGGGAAAGCCTTGGCCCCAGGTGCCATGGAATGTAAACATATCCGCCCAGCTAGATTTCAAAGGCAAGCCGCACGTTAACCAGGAAAGTGAGGCAACTATAACGCGTCCTATGTGACGTCCCCATATCGCAGACTGCCTCGACGACCGCTGGATCGCTTCCCCCCGTGACAGACCGCTTTCTGTGTGCCGGAGCCTTAATAAACCATTTATCAATTTAGGTTATGTATTTTAATGTTATCTGCTTTCTTTTCCAGAGTTCTTCCTTTGTTCATTTAGTGGAGATAGCTGTTAGAACACTGTATCTAGTCCCAATGAATGCACTGTGTAATTGAAATCAGCTATTTTAATTCAACTTTATTTACACGTCCGACGAATCTTTGCCGTTCCGAAGTGAGTGCGCCGTCAACTACTGACACCTGTCTATTCGCCGCATGTGGGGCAAGAGGGAAGACATGTACACTCCACATCAAGCGTTATTAACACAAGGATATTGTGTGTTTCTCTGCTGCTGGTGCTAATATTCAGTGTGGTCCTTCTCTAAATGACGGAAACACGCAGGGGCCGCGCGGCGGACGGATCTCAATGAGTCAAGGCCAGATAACTAGCATGTACCGATTAGAAAACAGCGTGTCAGGAAGCACCGGATGCTGTTATAGCATTGATTATATACGTAGCTATGAAGGTACCTTAGTTGACAGAGTTGAGACTTGTGGTGAAGTACTGCAGCCTATCTCGTATCCCGTGAACATGTTTAGGAATAGAACAAAACAATGAATTTTCCTCGTGTAAATTTCTCTTATCAAGAAGAAGTCTTACAGTAGATGTGTTCGTAAGTTTCAGCGCCGTGCAATTTTTCCTTGTGGGGGAAACTCAAACAAAAGGTACGAAAACAATCCGCGTACTCTGGAGGCTCTCGGAAAAGAAATAACTGCACCGATACGAAATATAAGTGAGGATGAATTACAGTGTACCAAAACTTCCTACGTCGTGTGTCTAGAAAAAGGACTACATTTTCTACCAAAACTCTAAAATTCATGTAAGTGATGATGATTATTAAATACGTTGAAAAGTGTAAATGTGTTGACCTAGTTGGGTACTAAGCTGCTACTAGCACCAGTGTCCCCATTAATATTACTCTTCATAAATTCGTAATCACACTGTACGTATACAGTGGTCGTAGTTTCCGATAATCACGAATGAGAGCTTCAAAATGAGGCCAAGTTTCCTGCTGTACGTTTATCCTGGGCTGAGAAAATGGTACGTCAGAAAAAGTATAAGAACTTTTTAATGGGTATTTGAAAAAAATTCAAACTTGATATTTGCACTACCAATACTTGTGCCTATAACATATAAGAATGTCATTACCGTGCGCCAAGTAGTATTCCATGTATATAGTTCTAAGTGAGCGGTTCCTAGAAAAGACGTCAAAAACCCAGACAATTTTGCATACAATCACAAATAAAATAATTACTGTATTAAACTTGAGAATAATTGGCTTACCGTAGTCTAACGCAGAATTAAACAAGGAACATATTGGTATAACTCGTTTTTCAATAGGTCTGTTGGTTTGCTTGTAATTAAGGCCTAAACTCGAGTATCCATAATAAAAAAATCCGATAGGTTATTAATATTGCACATTGTATAATGGGCTGTGGAAACAAATTAATTCGATAGGAAAATGTGTCTTAATCTGCAACAGCGCGCATTTGAATGTTTAGTTATCTGTGAAATTACTAGCACTACCATACTAGGATAGTTTACGGGCATATGGGAATGTCAGTCGACACGTTAAATGGAGCCAACTCACGGCAGAAAGTGAGAACTGGCTGAGGTGTCGAGGACATGGTGTTGAAAGACTCATTGTGATGTGTAAATTAGCGTTAAACTGGTGATGAGAAGCCAAGGTTCTTGTAGTCACACTCATTGTGTGGTGTGACATGATACTTCTATCGTCATGTCATCTGCTCTTACTGGACATCACTTCAAGGTGAGTTATTGTAGAGACCTGCGTGAATAAACAAAACGTTATCCGCATCCGCACGGCTGTTATCCACCCCGCATGACCGTTATCCGTTTGTTGGCCGAATCTAATGGCATTACAATAGTATTTTAATTAGATTAAATATTAAAGCAACACATTTAACATTTGAAGAGAAAGTCATTCCTTAGGCTATATACTGTATGTCATGTGCTATGTTTAAAATAAATGTTATACAGCCAGAATTGCAACCCGCTTCAATTCGGAGTGTCAATTGAGCTTAATGACATAATTTGAATGAGATTAGCGTAAATAATCATAATCATCTTGCATTTGTCATGAAGAAATCATAACGGAAAAATATGTCATAAACATCCGGGTCATAGTAATGACTAGGGCCTGGATGTTGATGACATGTCATCTTTTTACTGAGGTGTCTAAAACAATGCTGAAGTACACACATCAAAAAAAGTTTTGCATCACCTCGGTTCCCAGATCTCCGGCATATAGACGTTGACTGTGTATATTGTATCCAAGATACAGTCCCTTTGACTGTTCATAGATGTCACTAAAACTGCTCAAAGATGTAAACAACCATGCATGAGCAGGGCCTATTAGACGGAGGGGGTACGACAGCCGATCAGTTCCAGTCATTCCACCAGGACGAAGGTACGCTGCTCATGTTGTCTGTAGTTCTACCATGCCTAGAAGGTCAATACCGCAGTTCGATCGCGTCCGCATTGTTACTTTGTGTCAAGAAGGGCTCTCAACAAGGGAAGTTTCCAGGCGTCTCAGAGTGAACCAAAGCGATGTTGTTCGGACATGGAGGAGGTACAGAGATACAGGAACTGTCGATGACAGGCCTCGCTCAGGCCGCCCAAGGGCTACTACTGTAGTGGATGACCGCTACTTACGGATTGCCGCTCGGAGGAACCCTGACAGCAATGCCACCATGTTGAATAATGCGTTTCGTTCAGCCACAGGACGTCGTGTTTCAACTCAAACTGTGCGCAATAGGCTGCATGATGCGCAACTTCACTCCCGACGTCCATGGCGAGGTCCAGCTTTGCAACCCCGACACCATGCTGCGCGGTACAGATGGGCCCAACAACATGCTGAATGGACCCCACGGAATTGGCATCACGTTCTCTTCACCGATGAGTGTCGCATATGCCTTCAACCAGACAATCGTCGGAGACGTGTTTGGAGGCACCCTGGTCAGGCTGAACGTCTTAGACACACTGTCCAGCGAGTGCAGCAAGGTGGTGGTTCCCTGATGTTTTGGGGTGGCATTATGTGGGGCCGACGTACGCCACTGGTGGTCATGGAAGGCTCCGAAACGGCTTTACGATACCTGAATGACATCCTCCGACCCATAGTGCAACCATATCGGCAGAATATTGGAGAGGCATTTGTCTTCATGGACGACAATTCTCGACCTCATCGTGCACATCTTGTGAATGCGTTCCTTCAAGATAACGACATCGCTCGACTACAGTGGCCAGCATGTTCGCCAGACATGAACCCTATCGAACATGCCTGGGATATGTTGAAAAGGGCTGTTTATGGACGTCTTGACCCACCAACCACTCTGAGAGATTTACGCCGAATTGTCGTTGAGGAGTGGGACAATTTGGACCAACAGTGTCTTGATGAACTTGTGGATAGTATGCCACGGCGAATACAGGCATGCATCAATGCAAGAGGACGTGCTACTGGGTATTAGAGGTAGTGGTGTGTACTGCAATCTGGACCACAAATGCTGAAAGTCTAGCTGTATGATGGTACAACATGCAATGTGTGGGTCTCATGAGCAATAAAACGAGCTGAAATGTTGTTTGTGTTGATCTCTATTCCCTTTGTATTTAACGGTTCCGGAACTCTTGGAACCGAGGTGATGCAAAACTTTTTTTGATGTGTGTACATAGAAACTCCGGACGGGCCACCCCGTCTTCAAATATGTCATTTTTATTTTGCATCCTTTTGCATTTCTTGCTAATTTTCCATTTTAAGAGCATTTTTTAAAGTTTGGGTACAGCTAAGTGCAGTCCATCTTCAGGCTATGATACACAGGAAATAATGGCAATAAAGCAAAAAGCAACTTCGTGTCTCTTCAGGAAATTCAATCGACTCGAAGGCATCCGGTGTTGGGGGCCAAACCTCACTTCAAATTGACCTTGACTGGGTTGTTGCTCTGAAAAGTCAAAGATTTTATCACGCCATGACATACTTCAGCTCCTTATTATATTCCTCTCACTCATCAAGATAATGATAAATAAAAACTCGTAGCAAATGTCTTGAGATTTCCGACCAATAAACAGAAACCTCAGTATACAATTTGAGTTATTCTTGTGCTAAGGTACAGTACATCTGCCACTGTAGTCTCTCATTAAAAGCGAAGAAAATATTTCGTATGGAAATATTTTTTTTTCTATGACGCCTTTGGTCTCTCAGCTCTCTAGCTCCTATATTTATTTATTTTTTGTTCAAAGAAGCTTATCAGACATCTCATTGCGTGTGACATCTCCACTGGCCGTATCACAGCAGCGATTCACTGTTACAGCAACGAGATAAGGTTCTTTGTGTGGGAAATATGAATGTTCGAACACGCGCCTATCAAAACATTGCACAGGTTGGTCACATTGCTGTGATGCCGTCCCTCACGTTTGACGCGTTGTTCAAAGTGGGTCTGGTAGATACTCAGATCGCTTTCAATTGCCATTCCAGATGTGTGGTGTTCATAATGTCAGTCACAGTTCAATCCCAAGAAATATTGGAACAGTCATCATGGAATTTGGGAATTGGAATACAGTAAAACCTGCCTTCAACGGAATCGAATGGGACTCGCCAAGTTATTCCGGTTAACGGTGGTAGTTGATCTACGCTAAAATAATTAGACCAAGGACATGCATACAATGGGCATACTGAGGTGGACATACATTATTCAATGTAGTATTTACATATTTCTGCTACGAACTCATACAGTACCGTACTGTCTCACTTTTGCTCTCTTGAGTTCTAACACAACTTATTTCGAAGCCATAATGACTACTGCCGCACTACAGTGAGGTCCTTCTCTATAGAACGGAACCTCGCAGGGGCCTCGCGACGGGAGGGTGGGCCACTGTGTGTAGCAGCGTGTCCTCTCAGATAAACCTCTCAAGTATGTTCGCTCCCGGACAAGAACTTAACCATCTCCGCAGGCTGTTCGAGCCGAGCAGCTCGCCCGTGATCAGCTGAGTACTCGCCGCCTTGTGTGAGTAAACCTGCAATATGCAATACAGCTCTGCTGTAGGGGCGGCCGTTACTAAGCGGTGGATACATCAAGACTGGCAGGAAGCGCATCGACTTGTACTATGACCTTCGCCCAGTGACGTTTTGGCTATCACCCCCAGTCCCTCTCCAACCGTGCTCCGAGCATCACTGCTGAGTACTCGCGTGTACGCATACTCAAACTCGTGGATTTGGAACAGCCTGAGTGTGTTGAAATTAGCCATATCCACAGAGTGCTTTTGTTTGAAACCTGGCTGATAGCCTGCGTTACTGTGGTGTCTTTAGTAGGGCATGTAACTGTAAACATTAAGTTTTAGGATTAGTACAGGCACCATTGAACTTGAAAGAGGATGCTATCCCAGAATTTTCCAGAAGTGCGCATGACAGATTAAAGAGAATAAACCAGGAGGATGATAGCAGCCGAAGGTCGCCGTAACCTGGGATATAACGTTTGACCTCGGGGCAGATGACTCCAAGGTTCCACCCCTTAAAACAATATTCACCACCACCAGTCATTTCGTTGAGTTAGAGCGTGATGGCGCAGCGGCCAAGCTACTAGTCTCTCACCAAGTAGGACCGGGTTCGATTCCTCATGAATGCATGTGAGACTCTTGAGGGTGAAATGTATCGTCCAGTGGTTCAGATTCCACGTAAAATGGAGGTCCCACAACTCATGATCGCAAGATTAACGGGCAAGTACAGCTTTCTTCCTTCGTTTCCGTTCGTTGAGGCTCACTTTTAACAGGTTCGACCTCGGAGATGACGATGATGATGATGATGGGACCTAACATCTAGGTTACGAGCCCCTAATGGTGTGGGTGAAAATGAAGATGAAATGAAAATTATAACTTTAACTATTGACCTACATATTAGAACTAGAAGAAGAAATTTAAAACAAAAGAAGAATAGCGGAAATAAAATGCAGGGAAAAGAAATGCCTTCAACCCTCAAAGAACGAGGATTGAGGGAATTGGAAGGAAGTAGAGCCATGAAAGGCAGATTGGAAAGAGAATTCGTCCCAGAGTCACTGGAAAAAGAGAAAAAATCGAATCCTTCGGGGTCGCCAACTCCCGAACTCACCAGCCGTGAGCTCTTGAGTGTGTAGCACTTATCCAGGGTGCACCATAAGTGGTGGGGCTACACACACCTTGCCTCCTTTAGGGCCTTGAGCAGAATACAGGAGATACCATGACTCCATTGTAAAGTGAAAATATTGGCAACTAAGGACCCATGTATTGTTGGTAAATAATAATAATAATAATAATAATAATAATAATAATAATAATAATAATAATAATAATAATAATAATAATAATGATAATATCGTATGGCCTCTGGTGCCGGGTGCAAGCTTTGTTAAATGACACCCAGAGGGCAGCTTGCATGTCGAATTTCGTTGTTCCTTGAAGCACTATGAAAGTCAAGGAGATTAGATTTCTAAGCTCCTTGGCACTATAGCGCTTTCTAGTAGAGAATGGAGGAACTTTGTGTTGGCGGAAAATCCCGAGATTTATTTTTCCATTATGAACACGGCCTACTGAATTCAAATTTGTTCTTTAACATGCCAACTACGTATGACATCCATGTCGTGATTTTTGTTGCCTTTCAAAAATCACTTTCCACGGCCAGGAGCGAACCTGAAAGCTTGGGGGGTTGGTAGTCTGACACGTTAACCACTCACCCACCTTGGCAAGCTTGTTGGTATATAAGACTGGAAAATCAAACAACAGAATACATATTTAATAAACCACAAATTACAGTAGTTGTAATTGAGGAATCAATAGAATTAAACGGAGTTCCCTTTGGGTCACTACCGGGAATTATGTCCGCCATGTTGGATTTTCGTGGTATAAAGAAATTCCCAGAAGTTTCCCAAAGGGAACTCGGTTAGCCTGCCGAAATCTTCTTTCAAACAAATAATAAAAACTGAACGTTGATGCAATAAATATTTCCAGCACTATATCTCACAAAATATATTTTTTATCGAATTGAAGTATTACTATGGCGCTCGACGATTCCAGGAGTAATTCATTAAAAGTTGTTCTAACTCAATCAAACTAACACATGTAGCGACCTATTTGAGTAATGTAGCTGCGCGACGGTGTTTGCGTTCTAGAATTTAGCCGTGCAGGGATGATGTTCCAATTACTCTTTAGAATCGAATTCCCAGTGTACCAACCAGCGCAGCCTGGCGTTAGGAGCTGACAATGAGTAGAGTCTTGAGTCGGGTAAATTTAGAACATTCGAAACCACATAAAGGCCTCCGCAGTTAATTTATACCAGCCTTGTCGGACAACAGGACATTTTGGTCACTGTAAGAGTACGAACACGTATTGATACATCGTTGCTCGCGGTTGAGGTTTTCTTTGCGATCGACGCCGATAGTGGATGAACATACTTGATAGGTTTATCTTTACAGTGTTCCAAGTTGTATGTCAGTGGAGTGACGTAATTTAAAATTTGAACACTTTTAATTAATGTATTTATGGAGTTGGTGATGGTGATTGTTGTTTTATGGGGAGAAGCATCGAGGTCATCTGCCACTTGTGATATGGGTGATAATGAAAACTGGAAGTAAAATGAAACTCCTGCTACTGCTACAACTACAGTATTGTACATCTGACTTGTCCCCCTCGTTGCGTAGTGGCTAGCAATCTTGGCTGTCACCTCGGCTCTGCCCAACAATTTAATTCTGGTGTGTGGGCAGGAATTATAACTACACACACTAATACAACCATCACAGTGACACAGGTTATCATACAAATTCCACTCACACCCAAGTGCACGGGGTTACATGAACACGATGTTGCAATGACCCTCAATGAATCAACAACAACTTCTGACTTATAACTAACTCACATACTCGAAGAAGAAATAATGGAGAAAGAAACGTAAAAAGAGAAGCGAATGACAGGAGAGGAAAATATATATCCTCAGCCCTCGAAGAGTGGGACTGTGAATGAAGTAGAACCATGAAAGGCAGATAGGAAATAAAAAGGAGAGATAGTCCGTCCCAAAGTCGGTGAAAATAGGGGGGAAACTCGGACCAAGCACAGGAATCCCTCGGGGTTGCCAACTCCTGAACTCAGCAGCTTGAGGGCGTAGCACTATCCAAGGTACACCATAAGTGGTGGGGCTACATACACCCTGAGCAGAAGGCAGGATATATCATGAAAATAAAAGAAGAGGTCTGACCCTTCGATTAATGACTGTATCAGGAAAGGTGAGACAAGGGCCAATTAAGGCAGAAAAGTGAAGGACAGCCTACGCCTCGAATACCCTAACACTGTCGGGGTCGGATGAGAACAGGAGTTGTCCAAGAGAGGACGACAGGAAAGAAGGGAGCCTGACAAAAGGAACTGGAAGCGATACTGGAGTCTACTGTTTTAGACAGAAGTTATTATGCGATTTTTGAACGGAAAAATTAATCATGAGCGAATTAAGAATGGTGCTTGGTTGACAGGTACAGTTCCGCAGGTAGGATATGAATCAGCTCCAGTAGTTTCAGTCTCTATGCGGTGACATGTGCTCCTGTTACGTTTAGCTGTGCTGTTGATAAATAATAAGAAAAAAAAGCCATTCTTAATTCGCTCATTATTCATTTTTCCGTTCACGATTTCGCACTAAAACTTCGTTCTAAAACACAAGTACCCGCGCAATACTGCTGCTTGACTTATGCGCAGACTACACTCCGCCATCGCTGCGTTCCCCTGCTCGTCCTGCAAGGTTCCAGGTTCTATTATAAAGAAACGATGGAGCAGCCAAGTTTAGCGGCAATCGTATCGTGAAAGGCTAATACACAGAGGTAAGTGTAACCTGCACCAGAGGCTCTCAAAGTGGGACGGGGGAGGGGGGCACTGGCTCAGATTAAAATATTATATTTCATATTGAAATTAAAATACACAGGCTGGTTCCAGTCAGGGAATGGAATAAATGAAGCTCCCATCTAGCGGCGAGGATATGAACTGTGCCGGCTGCCGAAGCCTGTCGCACTCCCCTGGGGCAATGGTTAAATGAGTGACAAATGAAATGAAATGATAGTGGAGAGTGTTGCTGGAATGAAATTGTGACAGGGAAAACCGGAGTACCCGGAGAAAATCCTGTCTGTCCAGCACAAATCTCACATGGAGTGACCGGGCTTTTAAGCACGGGCTCAGTGGTTAGAGGCCGGCATGCTGCCGCCTAAGCGACGAAGGCTCTTATATTTCATATTCTGTAACATATATTGATACCCTCATATTCATGAACCTATTATAGACGGGAAGCTCCCACGACCATTCAACACTTTTATTTTTAAGCGTATGGCTTTTAGTGCCGGGAGTGTCCGAGGACATGTTCGGCTCGCCAGTTTTGTAGCTGCTTCGAGACGGACACCCAATGGGTGAGCTACAAGTACCGTTGGGGAGGAATGTTGGATGGGAGGGTCGAGGAGTTGGAAGGTAGCGGCTGTGGCCTATAGTTAGGGACCAACCCCGGCATTTACCTGGAAGGAAGATGGGAAACCACAGAAGACCATCTTCAAGGTTGCCGGCGGGGGGATTCGAACCTCCTCGCCTCCCGGATGTGAGCGACTGCCAACAGTCATGCCGCAACGACCTCGGCTAACTTACCCGGTCATTCAACACTAATAAACTCGTACTTTTGCTGTCTTTTTTTTTTTTTTTTCAAATTAACTGACCAGTAGATCCTAGCAGGAGGAATTCTGAGAAAAGGAGTAGAGTAACATTTCCCACACATCCTTTCACCCGCCACCCCCAACTATATCTCTTCACCAAACACTTAACAACCACTAATGACAGTAAACCGCTTGACAATGTGACCGCCACTTCCTTACAAGAATAGATTCTTCCATTTCTGTCATTGTCGACTTGAAATCAGCCAGGCCTTTGCAGTCAGTTCAAATACAAGGAGTGAACAGGTGAATTCTAGTGCATGTTCAGTGTAAGTGGTTAGCCCGATTTACAATAAACTGATATAAGTAACTCCATTGCCCATTGATAAGTGGCTTATTAGTTGTGATAAAAAGAGACAAAAAGTAGTTGAATATTGATATGCACTAAGAATAGTAAATTGTGTGTTATTATTATTGTAACTGGTAGTTGCAGTAATTAGACAGAAGGAAATACTGTAGATCATGTGATCCTTTATCTTTTTGTGTGAAGTAGCCTATGAGAAGTGCTAGGAAAGTCGAGAAGAATAAGATGGGCGGGGGGCCGCGACAGAAAAAGTTTCAGAACGCCTGACCTACAGTACACTAACATGACCTACTCAATTGACCTTGTCTGACGGAGCGACTGTGTTTAAATTTACAACCCGATTTCTTTTTCCATTATTACTTTGTGACGTATCAGTATTCCATGCCAGGGGTTTCTACTATGATTATCTACTAGTGTTCTGCGCCTCCTATAAACAGGTGCTCAGTAAGTGGGCGCTGTAGGATCCATGTTTATTGGACAATTTTTCTTGTTTTGATACATACTTTCACCTCCTAATATGGTGATTGTTAATACCTTGTATATGCCGTGTTCTGATAAACACAATGTCTACTGATTACAATCTTTATCATTCGTTTTTACTACTAGCCTTCTTTCATATACAACTAATTTTGACACCCTATTGTTTCCATAAAATTTTCTTCATGTTCTGATATATTACTGCAGTTGCTGCAATGAGAAGTGTACAACTGTAGAACGATTCTACGTGTTTATCACCTTTCTATTCCAAATTTCATTGTTAGGGTTTCCGGACGAAATGTGTGATGCAATGTAGTGCTTCCTGGTCGTGAATTTGGTTAGGACCCGCCATTGTTTGGAAAGGCTGGTAAACATTGCTTATAGAGTGTGAGGGATGCGTTACTTTGTGGTAGGAACTGAAGTGTGCACACAATTGCTTTACCCACTCAAGCGGAACACTTCACAGTGGCAGCAACAGGTACCCACCCCTCCCCCCCCCCCCCTTCCACCCACATGTGCGGATCAAATACGCGCTGCGTAAATTCCATTTCGTCCGAGCGTAATCGATGTTTGTCACTTGCAGGAATATTAGAGCTGAGCCTGCAATCGTGCTAGGTGTCCACATTTTGGAATGTAACTGACGGCATGGGAGATGCCATGACGTGTCACTTTTAAATTGTAGTGATAGAAGCCATTTTTTATTGTTGCCTAATTCTAATAAAGAAAGCTTTTCAGTCGGTCAACACGAATTGTGCCCAAATGCATTAGGCGGGAAACAAGTATTTACATGCCCTACAAACTAACAAGCTTTTTATATACCGACGTAATTGGATGCCATGTTTAGTACGTCACGCGTTCATCCTCAGATCCCGTTCACTTAGGCTTAAATAGTGAACGATGTTTATGAATCAAATGTAAAACACAAATGTAGATATTTACAATATTTATATTACGTAAGTTTGTAAATACTTGTCTAACGTGTCAACTATTTACAGTCACACGGCCAACGAGAAAGACAGGCCATGGCGCGTTAACCTAATCCTTTTGTGACGTAGGCAATGTAGTGCTTGATGGTGCTTGTACATTTAAGTCGAGAGCAATTCATAAGCAGCAAAAATGCGATATTTTATATCAATCTTCTTGAGATGGACCCGGTTTAGATGTCCCGTGTGTTTCCAAGCACGATAAATTATACTGTATAGGTTTACAAAACTACGCCAGCTATATATAACCTACTAGTACCCATTCTTCGAACGGTCTTCGGTATTAATAACCAGACGTAATCAATTGAGCTACTGTTGCAATGCCTAGAGACTTGGAACCTGTTCCTCGACAAAGAAAAATGATTAGTTAAAATATGCTCAGAAACTAAATTTACCTAACGTGTACTTCCTGACGTGAAAAAAAAAAATGAAAACCTCGTAGACGAAACGCAATACACGTCAAATAAAACTGACCTTCACTGTTGTGTCAAGTCCCCATCCAGAGGAAGACCCCTTTAATAAATTATAAAGGCTTGTGGTGCATGAAAATTCAGGTTTTTTAGACTCCAATGGCCCAAATTCCTAAAAAAAAGAAAAAAACTACCGTATTTCAATTCAGGTATTTTTGTAAATAATATTTCTGTTTGGAGATATAATAGACCTTCTGTACGACATAACGCACATTTAAGTCGTGTGAAAAAAATCTAGGGTACCCCTTGACCCCCTTAAGCGCATTGATTAATTTTACAGTTTTGGTTGATTCCGTAATAACCTTATAGCCATTTGCAAACATTCACAGAAATTTAATAAATGGAGTGGCTTTACTTCTTGCAGAAATAGATGGAAAGTTGGATGTCACCTTTTCAGATATTGTTGTCATGGTTACTGGCTTGCATTCCTCCATTAGTTTATTAAATCAATTTAGTTTTCTGGGAATATCTCAGAAACTGTTGGTTTTAGAGCCTTAAAATCTACTTTTCGGGGACCCTTTACTGCTATTTAGGGACACCGAGATTTGTTTCTGACACCAAGGGGCTGAAAATAAGCTTTGTCTCGTCGTTGTAGGCAGTAGTATGATAATAATAATAATAATAATAATAATAATAATAATATGACAATATAGGGATAGGGATATAATAGACCTTCCGTACCACACCCGCACGTGTAAATCGCGTGAAAAAAATATAGAGTACCCCTTGACCCCCTTAAGCGCATTATATGACATTGATGAATTTTGCAGCTTAATTTGGTTCCGTTATAACCTTATAGCCGTTTGCAAACTATCTCAGTAATGTAATAAATGGAATTGTATTGCGTCTCACAGCAATAGATGGACCTGTGAGATTCCGTTGCCATGGTAACTGGCTTGCATTCTTTCGTTATTGTATTAAATGAAATTAGTTTTCTGGAAATATCTCAAAAACTGTTGGTTTTAGGGCCTTAAAATGTGGTTTTCGGGGTCCCTTCAGGGCTCCCAAGTTTCGTTTCTCACATTGGGGACTGAAAATGAGCTTTGTCTCGCCCGTCTACGCCTATTTCAGCAAGTATTTTAAGGGGGTAGGCCCCCTTTTATGAGAGGTACAGAGAAGAGTTACATTAGTGATTAGTGTCGTGCCTCTGAAGGATATCTGTACCAAATTTTATGTTGATCCACCCAGCCGTTCTCGAGTTATAAGGGAACAACTTCGTCCACAGACAGACAGACAGACAGACAAACAGACAGACAAGCAAAAATTTTATTTTCGCGCGCATCCGTCATAAAACAGTCTGAAACGCGTAAATAACGCAAATTTCCGTAGAAATTCAGAAAAAAACAGACAAACTTTCATTCTTATATAGAGAGAGAAGAGATTTGCGTGTTGACGTTACTCGTAACAAAAATCCACTCGAACTAGGATTCAAGGATTTGTTGTGTCTTTAATAGCTGCAACGAGTACAGTAAGTTGAGTGGTAGAGCCTGTGACCTTCGTTGTGAGTAACTTATGTGGACATGAGCAGTGACATGAGTATAATTAGATCAAAGAAACTTGCAGTGAAAGTATTACTTAGTTATTGTTGTTTTAAGGGGCGGAACAGAAATTAATACTTTTATAGAAGAGATCTGCGGAATACACTCGCCACCGACTAACGACTCATATCAATACCTTCTACGAAGACAAATGGTAAATGAATACCAGCATTTATACAGATTCAGTGATGAAGACAAGATGACTACCACACCGGCAGTAAGACGAAGACCATAGAATATTATATTCGTGAATATATTTCTATTACAAAAACGTTTGATACATTTATGTATATCGATTAACTATAAGAGTTATATATGCATACATTGTCCGGCACTATTCATAGCGTTTCATAACCTTCCTGAACGCATTGTAACCGTCAAGTAATTCCACATAATTAACAAGCAACCGCCAGGGAAAGATAACATACTCCTGAAAAGTATACCTTGTGATCAACTACAACGATTAAAGATAAGTGATTACTGGTTCTACTTAGAGTAATGATTAAATAAGTAAATTGTGGCTAAGTATTGGACTTCATAAGATTGATCAGTGTAAAACTTGAGTTGCAATTACTATGTATGTTTTGCCAGAAGCCATGGTTGTGTTGGGTCAATGCTATTTACAGCGTGTTTTCTGATATGATATGGGTTAAGAATTCTGTGATTTCAGCATCTTGTAGACAATACGGTTTATGTTCCCGTCATACATAACCCTACCGGAAGTGGTGCAACAGCACTACATTGCTGACGTCACGAAAGCGCACCAGGGCCAGTATTTCTCGTTGGCCTACACTTCTGTGGTTGTTTTCGTTATTACATTACATTATGCGAAGCGGTCAAAACTAAGGACCACGCAAATATCATTTCATTTCCCTCTCATAGTTCTTTCTTCCTTTCTCATGTTGCCTTATTATTATTATTACTATTATTATTATTATTATTATTATTATTATTATTATTATTATTATTATTATTATTATTATTGTGGATTAAGTATGTTTCCTGCACTTAAACTTCAACGAATGCCGGCGGTCGAAGTGGAAACTATTCTTTGTTTACTTGTGTCACACTGTCAGCCTGCTTAGTTGAGAAGTACAGTACAGTCGCGCGGGTAGGATATAACTCACGTCCAGTGGCCTTGCATCGTTTTACTCTCCGTGGTGACATGAGCTCCTGTTAAGCTTGGCCGTGCTGTTGAAAAGCACCATTCTTAATTCGCCCATTATTATTATTATTATTATTATTATTATTATTATTATTATTTTCGGTTTATACAGAACATATAACACATTTCTGGTATATTACAACGTAACTATACGGGCTTCAGTGAACCAAAATATAGCTACGGAAACAGCAACTTCTAAGCTAGAATTTCGCTACCCATGAACTTCCGAACGATTCTGGTTGTCGATAGAACTACTGCCTTCTGCATTAGTTTGTAGAGCCCAGTATCCAGATCCAGTTCTTTAAGGCCTTGGAGCAAGGTACTTGGGATCACGCCCGTACTCGGGACAATGATAGATATGGTCTTCACTCGCTCTACATGCCATTGTCTTTTGATAGGGTCGACCAACTCGCTGTATTTGCTGATCTTTTCAATGTGTTTTGACTGGAGATTCTTGTTGTTAGGAATCGCAACATCAATCAATGTAGTTTGCTTGGTTTTCTTGTTTACAACCACCAGATCCGGCCTGTTGTGTGATACCGATTGATCAGTCAAAATAGTTCGGTCCCAATACAGTTTGTATTCATTGTTTTCAAGAACACACTCTGGCTGATATTGGTGGTACGGAACTTTCTTTCCTTTCAAAAGCTGAAACTTATCAGCCAACTCCTGATGCAAGATTTTAGCAACTGCATCATGCCTTTGTTTGTGCTCTGTTGCCAGGAAATATCTACATGTTATTATTATTATTATTATTATTATTATTATTATTATTATTATTATTATTCCGTTCACAATAGAACTTCTGTCTAATAAAACACAAGCAGCGCGCGCAGTGCTGATTGACTTATGTGCAGATGCACTCTGTCATGAATCATTGCCCCCCTGCTCGACCCGCAAGGCTCCTAGTGCTACCATCAACAAACACTGGTGCAGCCAAGTTCAGCGGCAGTCGTATCTTTAAAAGCTGATACAGTTGCGCGGGGAAGATAGGACTCAGCTCAAGTAGCCTCAGTCTTCGTTCTCCTCTCTGTGGTGACATGTGCTCCTGTTACACTTAGCTGCTCCCCCAGGGGCTCACATCTAGTGGGACGTGGGTTGGCGACCACGGGACCCCAGCTGAGTCCGGCATTGCTTCCACTTACTTGTGCCGGGCCCTCTCCGTCTTCTTTCCTGTCGACCTCTCTTGGCCAACTCTTATTCTCTTCCGACCCCGACGGTATTAGGGTATCCGAGGCCTCGGGAGTCTTTTCCTTTCCCACCTTCATTGGCCCTTCTCTCGCCTTTCCTGATCCCTCATTCTCCTAGGGATCAGCCTTCTTTTCCTTTTCATTATATTTCATTTCTCTTTAGGATTCCCGCCCTGTTTTTATAAATTGGCTCCCGGTGTCTCTAAATTACATTTCGTGAGTTTTTTTAACTCAACCACATTTTGTAAGTTATTGCACTTTGAAGTATTTTCGATCAAAACTCCATTTTGCAAGTATTTTCAATCTCAATTGCATTTTGTGAGTACAGTATTTTGAATCGTGGGCTTCCAGATAGTGTGAGTATTTTGTAAGCATATTCAAATTCAATTGCACTTTGTGAGTATTTTGAATCTGAACCGGCCTTTTTTAATCTCACTTGCATTGTTTACTTTCAATTCCAATTGCATTTTGTAAGTATTTAGAACCTCAATTGCGTTTTGTACGTATTTTCAATTTCAAGTGCATTTTGTAAATATTTTGAATTTCAATTGCATTTTGTTGAGTATTTCGAATCTACATTCCATTTTGTAAGTATTTTGAAACTAAACTACATTTTGTGCGTATTTTTCAATCTAAATTCCTTTTGTGAGTATTTTCGTTCTGAATTCCCTTTTGTAAGTATTACCACTCTCCATTTTTGTGAGTAGTTTCAATCTGAGTTCCTTTTTGTAAGTATTTTCCGTCTCACTTGATTTTCGTTCTGGTTTCCATTTCATTGTCATTTTCGCTATCACCCAGACCATTAGGGGCCGATAACCTAGATGTTAGGCCCCTTAAAACAACAATTATCATAATCATCATCTTATTTCGCCCATTATTATTATTTTTCCGTCACAATTCACAATATAACTTCTGTCTAACACAAGTTACGCGCGCAATGTTGCTTGACTTACGTTGTGTTCCCCTCATCGTCCCTCAAGGCTCCTGCTATTATAAACCACAAACGCTGGAGTGGTCAAGTTCAGCTGCAGTCGTATCTTGAAAGGCTAACATGCTTCATCAAGGCGGAAGAATCAGAACATCTACCGGCTGTAGTCAGAAAATAGTACGTAAGATACGAAAGGAGGACCAACTTGATAAAAGTAGAGGGAACAATATTAAGTCACTTCCATAGAAAGGCAAACCACCTGCAATTAAGATTAATAGCCTACTTGATGAAGTGCATTATTCATAGAAAATTTCAGGAATATTTTGAGTCCAAAAAGAAATTCCAACGATAACGAAAATTATGAAAATTCTACTAGCAAGATATTCATTAAATATTTGCAAGAATTGTGTAATGAAAGGCATGTTACGATTTTCCTAATACAGTAGCAATACTCGTACTCGTTGACTGCGCACAGTGCTTCACTTGTTCTCCTTGGCTGGCTGTACGACGATGACGTCATGTTCGATACTGGTGGTGCTACGCTGTGTAGGACTCTACTCGCCTTGGGCGAGTATTGTTGTTAGACTATAATTATTATTGTTATTGTTATTGTTATTACTTAAAGTTTCATTACCAAATGCGTTTTTTCAGTTATTATGTCGCGTTGTTAATATTGTTTGCTTTGCGATATCGTGGTCATTTTTCCCCGTGTACTTGGGTATGTGTGTGTTTAGAATTCGTCGGATAACCTGTGTCATTGTGCTGTCTGTAGTATTGTGTGTAATTGAGGTAGGATTTGGGTAGGAAGTGGCCGTTGCCTAAAGTCAGGTGCCATCCCGCCATTTGCCCAGTGTAGAAGTGGGGAAACTACATCTAGGATGGTTAAAGTCAGAATCAAACCGGCCTCTTCTCAGTTTTGCCTCACGAGATTGAGTATACCCCGTTCCACCCCTAAGCCCAGAATTAAATTTCTTGACAGAGCCGGGAATCTACCCCGTGACTCCGCGGCGATAGCCAAGAATGCTAGCCACTACCTAATGAGGCGGTCGTGTTGTGTACATGAAGTACAAAAAGCAAGGAAGATTGTAGTTTAACCTGATCGTTAATCTTGTGATCATGAGCCACGGGAGTTCCTTTTTACGTAGAACCCGAACCACAGGGTGACTTATTTCACTTTAAAAATCTCACGTGCATTAACCAGAAATCAAACCCAGTCCGCCTTGGTGAGATGCAAGCAGCCTGACCAGTGCATCATCACACCACCTACCCCTTAAAAGGTCTGTCCACACTCGTGCGTTTTTATGTTCGTCAAAGGTGTGAGGCAAGTGACGAACACGTTGCTGCATGCGTCTTCGGAGTTGAACGAGGGAGAGGATCGTAGTGCACGCAGTGTTGAAAGCCGAACCGCATGGTTCGGGGATTTCGTGCCTATCACCTTGCATTTTGTATAATTTAAGCCAATATTGTGCAAGTCATGTCAGCCACCACGGAGGAAACTACAATTTATCGAGGATTACAGAAAACATCCTGCTCTGTGGGACGTATCCTCGAAGTTGTACACGAATAAAACAGTACGAAATGACGCATTGAGTGTTTTGGCTGAAAAGTACAAGTTGGATATTTAGGGGGTAAAGAACAAAATAAAAAGTTTGAGATCTTACTTTTCAAAAGAGCATCAAAAAGTAACGAAGAAAAAGACGGGTTCCGGGGCTGATGAAGACTATGAATCACCATGGTTCGGGTACAAGCCTCTTGTTTTCATATTGAAGGTATTGCTTCACGGAAATATTATGTATTTTTCTCAATTCTCTCCTCAATCATGCTCAACAAAAAATCGAAGTTGGCTTTGGACGTCATAGTGAAGTTCTAGAACAGCATATTATCCCGTAATCCCCTTTTTTTAATCCTTCATCCACATTAATCCCTGCCTTCAAGATTTCTTCTTATTTTTTGAAGCATTTATCACTAAATAAGCGGCAGTAGTCACAACAAGTGAACTCGCGTCCGCAGCATCCATCGCGAATGCTGCAAAGAAACTGACGCATGAATGTGGACAGGTATTGCTTGCGTTTCGAGCATGCTTTAGAGGCATGCCCTAAGAGGAATGTTGAAGGGAAAGAGGAAAGGCACGTTGAAAAGGGAAAGGGAAGATGAAAATGCACGAGTGTGGACAGACCTTTACAGTGATAGATGGACAGTTGGATGCCACGTCTTGAGGTACTGTTGCTTTTTTTTTTTTTTTTTTTTTTTTTTTTTTTTTTTTTTCGTATGGCTTTTATGCCGGGAGTGTCCGAGGACATGTTCGGCTCGCCAGTTTTGTAGCTGCTTCGATACGGACACCCAATGGATGAGCAACAAGTACCGTTGGGGAGGAAAGTTGGAATGGAAGGTCGAGGAGTTGGAAGGTAGCGGATGTGGCCTATAGTTAGGGACCAACCCCGGCATTTGCCAGGAAGGAAGATGGGAAACCACAGAAGACCACCTTCAAGGTTGCCGGTGGGGGGATTCGAACCTCCTCGCCTCCCGGATGTGAGCGACTGCCAGCAGTCATGCCGTAACGACCACGGCTAACTCACCTGGTACTGTTGCTATGATTACGGGCTTGCCATTCCTTCATCAACAATTTACAGCCTACACCACCAAGCTAATCCTGTTTATATGTATTTTATATTGTATAAATATTGTACAATTGTTAGATTTAAGTTGTATTTGTATTGTTCTTTACTTATCATTTGTATAATCTGGTTAGATGGAAGAGAGGGCCCAATGGCCCTAATCTTGCCAGTCAAAATAAATCTATCTATCTATCTAATCAATCTATCTATCAGTTTATTCGAAAATAGTTTTCTGGAAATATCGCCGAAACTTTTGGTTTTAGGACCTTGAAATGTGGTTTACGGTGTCCCTTTGAGACCTTCGGAATATTGTTTCACGCATCAAGGGGCGTAAAATAAGCTATGCCCGGTCTATAAAAACCTCAATATTTTTCCCATTTCCTAAAATTACCACCTTTCCCCCATGAGGCACTTCTCCTAAAAATTTGTAGCCTAGTGATATTTCGGGGTTGCCTTCTACTTACATACGAATTTAAATGTAGTAGTAGTTTTCACGCCTATCAATTACAAACAATTATACAGAAAACATTCAAATTGAGAGTATAGATGGTTATCATCAGGGGTAAATACAGAGATTTAGCCAAAAATTCCAAATTCTCAGAGAGAAGCTTTACTTTATTAATAGAGATAAACGATAGTAAAATAGATAGGCCAGAATGTATTATCGGCGATTCACATGCACGTTTATTTTTGGATGACTTTAGAGAGCCATTGTACAATTACTGTGCTAATTACCTGAATATACATAAATTCTGACAAACGCTTGAATATGCGCCACAGGATATGATACGGCTATTTTAAAAACAATGTTGAAATGATGTAGTGAATGATCGGCGCTCTGAACTACAAAACCATTAAAGGCTTTTAATGAAAGAGACCAACCCCGTTACAAGCGGGAATGTTGAGCCTTTCCTGTTGATTGGTTGGTTTCATTTTCAGCACTTGCAATTATTACTACAACAGTCGTCACTGTATCGATTTCTATCTGTCCATGAACCCTCATCACATGTGTGGGTGTGTCAGGGTGAGTGGATATGAGAGCGTGTGAGTAACAGAGAACGGTTCATGATTTGTTTTGTTGTTGTTTCACTTGGGGGGCTTGGACATCGTTGTCATTTAGCCCCGTGTACTGGGGTGTGTGTCGAATTTGTGTGGTAATGTGTGCTATTGTGTTTGTAGTAGTGTGTGTATTTATAATTCAGGTGAGGATTTGGAAGGAGGTGGCTGTACCCTTTAGGTAGGTATCATCTCGGGATTTGTCTGGAGTAGAAGTGGGAAACCACGGAAAACCACTTCCAGGAAGGCTGAAGTGGGAATCGAACCCACCTCTTATCACTCTTGTCTCACGAGGTTGAGTGTACCCCGTTCTAGCCCTCAGACAGACTTAATTATTTTGGCAGAACCGGAAATCGCATCCGGGCCACTGGGGGTCGTCAGCCAAGAATGTTAGTGGTCGATACAGTATGTTTTGTAAACACCTGTAAGCAGGGATGCCAACTTAGATTTAGACTCATAAATCCCTCATACCGTGGCCAGAAAAACCTTTAGATGTTACCTTTATTATTGACCCCAAACCCCATGTATACAAGGGGGGGGGGGATAAAAGTAGTAGTTAGTTAGTAATTGTTGTTTTAAGGGGCGGAACTACGAGGTCATCTGCCCCAGGGGATAAAAGAAGGTGTTTTAAAACGTTTGGGGAAAATTCCTCACATGTCGGGTATAGCAATATTTTATGTAAACACACTTAATGGCTTTTTAGAACGCAAATATTATCACTATTGGAGGTTGGAAAGCTGCGTCAGACGATCTTTCCTTGACCTCCCCTCTCCCCGGACCTCAACTCACTTCAATTTAATTTTGGAGGCTCTTGCGTAGCATGTAGAGTTTGCGAGACAATAAAAAGTACTGTGGGTATAACAGCGACGACGAGTTATTCCAGGTATCTGTGCTAACGGAGGACATTTTGAGCATTTGTCATAATAGTATTTTTCATTCGGTATCCTCCATACTGTAGCCTTCCCAATAGGCATTTTAATGTTTCCCTGGAGAGAATGGCAATATCAAGAAGATATCAAACATAGTTGCATCGTGAGTATCCATGTCATAAAACCATCCCTCGTGTTCACCTAGAAAGGAAGTCCCAACTGCTCTATCCGCGATTAAAGTATTGTGACAGATCTCCTCTGAACCACCTTGTGCCACTACCTACGAGCAACTTCCAACGCTTTCGTGTACAACCAACCTGTGTATGAAGACGTAACCTGCAACTGCTATTAGCTCGCCGTGTGGAGGAAGTTCAGCGGAGGGGAACGTTTTGAGGGATTGTGCACGCACTTACACGAGTACAGCTCTATAGGCTCATGTACTGGCACACCAACCATTCACAACTTATATAGGCTACTCTCTGCGTTATGTCCAGCAATATTTCAGTGCTTGCAGGTCATTCGTTGCTACATTTTTGCAGCACAAGCTAATAATTACGTCGTTGGACATCGTCCATTCTATTTCCTTTTCATTACATTTTTTTCATTTTATGTTAGTAGGACGTTGCTTGAATACATCTATTATTAATGCTACTCGTACTATATGAATTCCATCGAAAAATCCAATTTCCGATTTTAATAGGTTGTTTTCTAGGAATGAATGTAATGAAATGGGGCGGCATATTAGTCAGTTATATTCACAAATCAAAAGCATGTACTAACAAACTTTATTTGCTTATTTTGTTTGTCGCTGACTGTATAAAATGTGAATGTAATATGAAAGCACAAGGTACATGATGTGTCTGGATTTATATATCACCTTTAAACCATGTCTCCTACAACAACATCCTACCTCGATTATTAAAATGCACACTAGTACAGACATTATAGAGTTACAGGTTATCAGACAAATACTACACACACCCAAGTACTCGGGGAACATTACCTCGATGTCTCAAAACCCCTACAAATTGACAACATCAACAACGAAAACATTCGTCATTTCTTCAAACAAGTGGCGCAAGTGATGATTAGAGACTGTCAAAATTTGTGACTCGTGAAATCACGAAAAGAATTAAAACAAATAGACATTGGTTTAGTACATGTTTTATATTAAAAATATCATGTAATAACACGTTTCAACTCGGGGAACACTCGCGAAAAATCGTAAAAATCTATGACTTGCGAATTTAGCATATTTTTGTTGTTATTCACAAAAATATGGAATTTTTCAGCAATTAACAAATAAATTAACTAAAGTGGTAAATTTTAGATTGTCTTTTCATAATATTTATAGACAAAGTTCCAAAACAGAACTGTTTTCTGCCTTGTCATGTTTGAAAAATTCCACAAAGTTGGAATGTTGTCGCTGGATGGTAGGAGTTGAGATGGTTCGTATATAACTAATTATTACTGACATAATAAATTAATAAGGCAGTGTGAAAATTTCAGTTTCACTCAAGAATGTTTCAAATTCACTCAAGAAATGTTACCCATATTAACCAAGAAATGTAGGCCCTTTCATTCAAGAATTTTGACCGTCTCTAGTTGTAACGTTATTTACTTCGCTCCACGTTGAGCGTATAAGTGTAATGTTTTCTACTAAGATATGTTGTTTTAATAGGCGCCAAGACCTCAACGCTATGTTGAAATCTAAATTTGTATTTAACAACACCTAGCTCTGGTAGAACACCTTCAAGAATCTTTACTCTCAGATCGTGGTATGATTGGATCATTAACCCAACAAACAATTGTATCAGGAGAAGGAATTGGTTTATATCTAATGCTACCTACTGAAAGCAAAGAATGCATGGTTAAAAGAAATGAATTTGTTATATCAAACAAGTATGCAAATTTAATAATAATAATAATAATAATAATAATAATAATGAATTTAAATTTTAAGTTGGAGCGTTGCGATTTGAATATTACTGCTAGAAAATTACGTGAAAACGGAGTCGGATGAATTACTGATTTTACTCTTATTTCCAAGCTATGAAGTTACTGAAATACTGAATACATAAAAAGAGAAACGAGAGATTGCGTAGTTATGAGTCATTCGAGCTTACCACTGGAAATTGCCGAAGCATTTCCCTCGTACTGGATGTTGAAGTGAGCTTCCCACAGCCTCCTGGATGTCGTCATCTTCTTCGTTAGTTGATGATATATTTGTAGATATGAAGATTTATGGTCCGAACATCGGAACCAACACGTACAACCACAACGGTTAAGTTTCACAAAGATAGTCCTCTTCCTCTACGGAACATCGGAGCCACTCACTCGTGCAACCATACTGGTTAAATTTTCCAAAGATAGTTCCTCACTCCACTGAACATCGGAGCCACACACTCGCGCAACCATACTCGGCAAGTTCTACACAGATTGTCCCCGCTCTTTTTTTTTTTTTTTTTTTTCGGGGGGGCCCCGAAAAAGGTACCCGCACCCCCCGCGTGGCACCCGACCTTACTACTGGTGCCTCCGACATGCAGTTAATCTACGATAGTAGAAGAGATAGCATAGGGGATTGGATAAAGGAATGTCTTTTAGGACTTAGTGCCTGTCCCATCGCGGTCGCGATCTACCAGGCATAATGGATAGGTATTAACATTGGTATATGTTTATATATGAGCACATATAAATATGTACTCATATATAAGGGTAAGATTGTAGGGCCAGGGAAAACCGCATAGGCAGAAAGGAAAGATTGCCTACACGTAAAACCTGGCGGCTTGGTTATTGCCACATGCAAGGATAATGTGGGTATGGAAATGAGTAGGTTGTTGTTAGTTTGGAGAAGGTATCATGCACCAGATCCATGTCCGTCTTCTCGCCATTTCGTCTCCGGGGAATCCGATAGAACTCGGCACTGCTGGGATCAGCGCGGGCCTTGCCGGCTACCGAGCAATGGTACAAGGATCCGGAGAACCTGCGCCACTACCCGATCTCCATGGGGTCCCTGGTACCGAGCCTCCGTCACCGGAGAGTGGAGGGGGGGCCTCGCCTGCCGAAACAGGGGCCTAGTGGTCGGTCCATGGGAACGAGCCACCTTCCTCTCTGCTCTTGCCATGGACCTGTAGACGGGGCAACTGCGATGGGATGACGGATGGTCGCCCATGCAGTTGGCGCACACCGGCGCGTCCCGCGGCACCGTGCAGCCGGTGTGGTGGTGGCCACCTGAGCACCGGTTACAGCGGACTGGAGAGCCGCAGGATCCCTGGGAGTGCCCCCATCTCAGACAGCGAAAACACTGTAAAAGCTGGCCTGAGCGGGGCTTCAACTACCTGGCTGTAGCGGCTGTCCCTGGCTGCGGCTGGTGGCCTCGCGGCGTCCTGGTTCCCCCTTCTGGGGGCGCTGCGGGCGACGGTCCTCTGGGCTGCTGCGGTTGACCTTCCGCTGCTTTGGGGCCGTCCTGGTGGCCCCGGCCGTCTCTGATGTCCCCTTCCTGGCGGTGGTGGCGGGCGCGAGTTGCCCCGCTAAAGGCCCCTCCTGGGGCTCTGGTAGTCGCTGCTTTGGGGCCGTCCTGGTGGCCCCGGCCGTCCCCTTCCTGGCGGTGATGGCGGGCGCGAGTTGCCCCGCTAAAGGCCCCACCTGGGGCTCTGGTAGTCGCTCCTCCTGGATGGCGGGCACGAGTTGCCCCGCTAATGGCACCGCCTGAGGTGCTGGTGGTGGCGCCTGCGTCGTCTCGGAGAGGGCCGGGGGGCCCACCTGGGTCCCGACGTCTGCATGCGGCGTGGTGGCCCTTCTCTCTCCAAAGTCTGGGCGAGTCTCCCCCGCATGACGGAGGAGGTGCGGAAGGGCACTTGGCTTACAGCCTGGTACCGCCGCGACCTGCCAGATCTTGGAGATTGCTGCCATGTAGATGATAACCACGTCCGGGTGTGGCCTGATCAGCACTCCAGTGGGGAGGAAGGCTTCAATGTCCGGGCGGACAAGTTCAGCTCCTCCCATCGTGACTTCATGGGCCTGGTCCATGTAGGCCCTGATGACGTCCTTTTCTTCTTCCTGGTTGACGCCGGGCCTGTAATAAACAAACAGCGCCAGCAGGCTGGGGTCGTAGCCACATGTTTGCTCGGAGCCTGGGGAAGTGGCCCCAGGGTGCCCATGCACGGTGTCCGAGCTCACATCGCTCGCCCAGTTGAAACTGGCATCGCTCGCCCAGCTGAAACTGGCGTCCGGGCTGCTGCTGCTCTCCTGTCGCGGGGAGCTAGCCGGTCCTGGCGTCCGACTCTTCTCGGACTCGGCTAGCTCTAGCTCAGAGGGCCCTGGGGAGGCGTCGGTTGACTCGGACCGCAGGGACACCTGCGTTATGTCCGGGCTACCTGTGCTCCCCGGGCTGGGAGCTACTCCAGGGCTGCTTGCGCCAGCCGGGCTGTGAGGGACACCATCCTCTTCGCCGGCTGGCGGCTTCTGCGCCGCTGTCGTCTTCTCACCAAAGGCCTGCTGGCGCGCCCGCGTGACCGGAGGTGAGGGCACATACGTCTGTAGCCTGAAATGATACTTCACCTGATTGGTCAGAAGAAACTCATTGCCTTGAAATCTGATTGGCCTCCTAATATACCCGTTCCATGTGTATTTTACTGTTCCTTTCAGCTGCTTGTGCCTGACAAACATCACGTGACCGTTGCGGATTTGTTGAAATGCCACAGCTGGGGCCGCCATTGAGGGAGGAAACGAATACTGGAGATTATTTAAAAGAAAAAGTAAGTATGCTATGCTTTCCAACATGTACTGAACGCTTATTTCATTCATTAGGGTGCGTGTTACAATATTTCCTTTCTTTTCAGACGGATGCAGAAGAGTTTGAGGGGCAGATGACATCGTAGTTTCGACCCCTATATTCTTTGTTTCGACCCTTGAAACCTCAATAACCAACTAACTAGAGTTTCAGAGGAGAGATTTATACGAAACAGCCTGTAAGTTTTCTTTTTGAATACAATTTGCCGTTATTTTATTCACTTTTCCAAAGGGATTTTTTTTTTTAATATTCGTGCTATCAAACCTAAGCCTCCGTGGCTTAGGCGGCAGCACGCCGGCCTCTCACCGCTGGGTCCGTGGTTCAAATCCCGGTCACTCCATGTGAGATCTGTGCTGGACAAAACGGGGGCAGACAGGTTTTTCTCCGGGTACTCCCGTTTTCCCTGTCAAAATTTCATTCCAGCAACACACTCCACTACCATCTCATTTCATATGTCATTCATTTAATCATTGCCCCAGAGGAATGCGTCAGGCCTCGACAGCTGGCACAGTCCATATCCTCGCCGCTAGATGGGGGCTTCATTCATTCCATTCCTGACCCGGTCGGAGACTGGAAGCAGGCTGTGGATTTTCATTTCTTTTCGTGCTATCAAACCTACATTTTTTCCTCATGTGTATACAGCGTATGTTAAAGCCGAGGTACCGTACTGTATTTGATTTACTGTAAGTGGGCATATGCAAAAATCTTGTTACGATACAATATAACATTTGAGAATAGGCGTTGCCCGGGAATTGAACCCGGTCCGTATTGCTGAGAGGAAACTGACCACTGCGTCATTACGCCCCAAATTGTTGATGTCCGGTTGGGAGCCTATTGATATTGCGAATTTTCAGTCTCAACACAATAGGCCTATTTTCCCAATTAGGCTATTGGGACATCCTAAATTATAACCTGAAAAAAAAAATAAGATTTTGGTGGTGCATTTCTATTATTAGGCTACGGTAGTTATTTTGTTAACATCTCTCAATAAATTGTTTGATTTGTAGTGCAGGACACAGGAACCTGACTTATCAGTTTCAGTTAGATGTTGAATGATAATCTATTGAAATTGCAGTTCATTATGACTAATATACTGGAAATATGTGCTAAATTACGTAATTATATACGGTATGTTTCATTCTTGTTGAATTTGAACTACGGCAGCCATGTTGCTCACTCCAGCTGACAAGGGGAGGATACGATGCATGGGTCATCGATTCGAACCATTCTTAGTACACGTGTAGGGCATGACCAGGCGTATATCAGGTGCAAGTAGTAAGGTGCGCTTCTCAGCCGATACCGAGAAATTAATTGCAGTGCAGCGGTAAGAGCCCTGCTTCGTATGCGCTGGGTCGAATCCCACCGGTGAATTTATGCAATGAGTTTTTTTTTTTTGTAAACATTGCCAATTCGTACACGTGTATGTATCTTGAATGTTTATTTTGCAGTCAATTGTAATAACGTGTTATGTGAGAGGGGAAAAGAGATTCCGAAATCGTCGTATGGGGGTTAAACGTTTGTGACTACATAATATACAGCATTGGCATTGCAAATACATTGTTATTATACACGGTCAGGTATATTCTATTATATATATATATGTATATGTATAAATATATACATTTAAGGCCCAGTCTGTTCCGTTCATTGCACGTCTGTGAACCATCAGACCACCCTCGTACCCCGCAAGCGGTGACTCGTATTATCGGCACAAAAAAAAAAAACACAACACATTGCCAAGGCTCACCGGTGGCATTCGATGCAGCGATCCCGCGCTTATTAAGCAGGATTCTTCGGATTCTTGCTAGCGTACGACGCACGTAGACGCCAACATGTAATTGCAATTAATTAATTTCTCGGAAACTGCTGAGAAGCGCACCTGTTACACGCCTGGTAATGCCCTACACGTGTACTAAAGATGGTTCGGATCGGTGACCCATGCATCGTATCCTCCCCTTGTGAGCAACACATGACGAGACGTTGGTGTCACGGCAGTGTGCCCAACATGTAAGATATAAAATACACCACCACTAGGCAAAACCCATTCGTCTGCGGCTGGAAGCTAGAATCTAGACGCATTAGGCTGTAACCGTTGATCTGGGCCCTATTTCAATAAACTGGACAAGTCGACATATGCCAGATGACGTAAAATATCCGGATAATTTGGTAGTTCGACAAGTTTCCGTTTCTTCGTGATATATTGTCAGAAATATGTTTCATAAAGTTGTAATGCCGACAGGTAGAAATCTGACAAATATGTCACACGTCACCAGTTTTTCTTTATGAACTAATGAATATGTCAGCCGTGGTTGTACAATTGTCATCGAAAACTCTACAGGCGCCTTGTTTACATGCCTATTATTACCTTAACCTATCTTGTCGTATTTCTGTGCGTTCGGAAGTTTTCCGTTACATTTATAGCCTACAGTGTTGTTAGAATCGTTGGAATGGAGCAATTAAAAAGCGGCAGTAGTAGAGTGATTAAGATCAGTGACGTACGTAGGATTTCCTTCTGGGGGGCTCCATTCATATAATAGGCCTAAGGTAACTGTACGGTACCGGTTTTCGTCACTGAGCCAATAGTCGTCACTCTCGTGTATAAGTGCATATAATAAGGATGTCAACGGGTCTTTCACAATGCACGGAGTCTTACGAGATTCGTCATATCTTCGTTGCCGACAATGAGCAACTTTGCGAAATCATGCGTGCGATGTAATATGTTATCCCAGCGTCAAACATCTCGTGTGAGTTGAGCTGTCTTGACGCAGCGTATTGCTTCTCGCATGTGCTAAGCAGGCACGCGTGTTAATTATGTGCATGCGTGTTATGTTCCGACATTTTAAAATGTTACAAGTGTGTGATATAGTTGGTAATTGTTTCTGTAACATACGCGATTTGCTATTTCGTGCGCATGTTCCTAGTTTGGTTAGAAATGCTGGCGACGAACACGGGTTTTTAAAACAGGCACTTTACCAATGCTAGTCATTTGTGACGATAAATGGCACATTGTCATATCTCCTTGTAAGACCTAACTAACAGCGGCAATATTGTAGTTCTGAAGCACCCTGCATTAGTTAAATTGTCGTTTGATGATCGTGTCCATAGGTCGTCATAGCTGACGATCTTTAGAGCACATGTGTGACGAACACTAGTGCACGATAATGTTAAAGTTTGCGTTAACATTTCAGAACCAATAAACAGGGTCTTTCATATAAAATCAGAACAGCAAGCGGCAGGTTTGTTATTCGCTGGTGCGGTGGCCTTGGCCGAGCTTGTGCCGCGCCATGGCCCCCTGCTGTACTATTGAAAGCGCGCGCGTAGTACATACGAGGGCTGTTTTCTTTTTCAATTTCCGATGGACTGTATAAAAACAACAGATTGACATACCAAACTGATTTTACTACTCAATGTTTGCTTGTTATATTCGTAAGTCTCAACATAATCGCCAAAACAATTGAAACATTTGTCGTACCAACCATTACACCAGCTTTCCAATGTCCTCGGCAAAATATTCGGCTGCCACTGAGGTGGGTACCTCTGGACAATCTCCTGAAGTTTTTTCTTTTTGACGAGGCGTTGCCGCCCAACCATACCTTCAATTCTCGAAAGAGGTGAAAATCATTCAGTGCTGGTTGGGACTAAACGGCAGATGGTCCAAAACTTCACAGTTGAATTCTTTGAAAAATCTATCGTAACGTTGGTACAGTGTGGTTGTGAATGGTTTTCACCTTTTTCGAGAATTGAAGGTATGTTTGGGCGGCAACGCCTAGCAAAAGGGAGAAACTTCAGGAGAGACTCCAGACGTACCCACCTCTTTGGCGACACAATGTATTGCCGAGGGCATTGGAAAGCTGGTGTAACGATATGACAATAATGTTTCAATCGTTTTGGCGATTATGTTGAGACATAAGAATAAAACAAGCTAACATTTAGTGTAAAATTCAGTTTGGTATGTCAATCTATTATTTTTATACAGTCCATCGGAACTTGAAAAAAAAAACAGCCCTCGTATGTACTACGCGCGCGCTTTTAATAGTACATCAGGGGACCATGGCGCGCCACAAGCTCGGCCAAGGCCACCGCAGTAGCGAATAACAAATCTGCCGCTTGCCGTTCTTACTTTATATGAAAGACCCTGTGCATTTACAGTGTGCTGTTATTATGTAGATCTGTCTCTTTGACAGCCGTAGGTCTATGTTCTCGCCTGCTGTTGCAGGATCGAATCCTGGCGCAGTTATCTGGAATTTGAGGGTGTGCAAATGCGAGGGAGCCGTGTCAGTAGATTTCCTGGCACGTTATAGATCCCCTTTGGGGCAAAATTCCCCCAGCCTGGGGTCTCTAAAAGCCGCAGTAGTTGAAAGGGATGTAAAACAAATAATATTATTATCATTATTATCAGTAGGTCTAGGCCTAGGATTTTTAGACGAGCTAAAGGGGATTCTTTTTAAGTTGAGATGGAAAAATATTTTCAAAGACTAAATCTTTGCTTTCAAGTAATATGACAGAGTCGTGCGGAAGAAAATAAATCGAAACACCTAGGCTACTCTTAATGAGAACGAATTTCTAGTATATATCATACTTTAAATATTTTATTGCTCCCTTGACCATAGAAACCTGTTGAGTTTTATGAAATAGGGCCCAGGACACGTTAGACTGGAACCATTGTCAAAAACCATTGGATTGGACTAAACTAAGGTTAGAATGGTCGCGGGAAGCTAGCGGGGCACAGTTGACAAAAGGAACATTGATCTGGACGAAAGACCACCTATACAATTAGTACCGTTTGCGTGGGGTTGGCAATACTGTTGTAACGCCGATAATGGCAGACACAGCTGGAATTTTTACTATACCCTATAAGTCATGTTATAATTCGGGATGGCGGGTGGGTTATACATAGTGATGTGCTTGAGCTCGGCTCGAACAGATGACGTCAGAGTTCGAGCTTTCGTGCGCGCCTTGACCTATCGGTGTGCTCTTATGAGCCCAGAAACCTCAAGCAAGCTGTGTTCGAGCATTGTGCTAGGCGGTACCGGCTCGTCCTGTGTACTGCTGTATAGTTTGTGCATATAACCCCTTCAAACAGTAGCTGTAATGTGGAGACAGCCACGATCTGTTTTTGTGCGATGATTCGATGCACATGTCTCCCCAGAATATTCAAACTGCCTACAGATCAAAGGCGACGGGTCACAACACGTTCTTCGTACAATCGTGTGGCAACAGTATGTGTATAATATGCAATTAATTTGTTCCGTTTCAGGAACATACGTTTGTTAATATCCTCGACAGTATTACATCCTTCCCAGAAACCAAAGACTTATCAGTGAGGGGGGGGGAATAATCCATATTAATATTGTTATTATTATGTACAATTTGGTTTACGTCTCACCGACACAGATAGGTCGTATGGTGACATTGGGATAGAAGAGGGCTAGGCGCGGAAGGATGCGGCAGTGGCCTTTTATTAACGTACAGCCCCAGCATGTGCCTGGTGTCCAAATGGGAAACCACGGGAAACCATCTGCAGGGCTCTCGACAGTGGCATTCGAACCGCTAATAGTCTTAATACATTCACACATACCGTACGAGAGGGAAAGGTTCCATAAAACATTGTCTAGGCCAGTGGTTCCCAACCTGGGGTACGCGTAGCCCTTGGTGGTATGCAACGAATTGCTTAGGGGTACTCCAAAATTAAACGGTAATGGCGGGCGCCATGTTCCCATCGTACGTTTCAGTCGTAATGTACCGGCGCGCAGTGCCGTCTTATTCACGCACATCAAGATCGATGTTCCCACCCTATCCCATCCCCTGTCACTTTCACCGACCCACTGCTATTGTCTTGATTTGTCTAGTTTTGCCAAACTAATCGCTAGAATTAATTAGTTTCCAATAAAATCAAAAACAAAAAGATGTTATGTACTGTACTGTTTATTTTCCTCAGCAAAATGTTTATACATCTTCATTTGCCCAAGTAATTGAAAGTAAAATTGAAAAATTATATGTAGCATTTTATTGAAATGAAATGCATACTAACAGCAAACAAATAATACATGAAAAATATTAGTTATACGGTATTCAAATAATACGTTTTATCATTAATGTTTTTATTAAGTTATGTACATATTGCCCGTAAAATATTGAACTTTTTAGGGGTACTATTTTAGATAAATATGTATAAAGGGGTCCGGGAGGAAAAAAGGTTGGGAATCGCTGGTCTGGGCCGTCAGTGCTCCGCTTACTTTATGTGTGAGGTCGGCTAACAGTTCGAACAGCTTCGATACCGTATCGAGCCGGCGACACCGCACAATGCACGATTCCCAGTCTGCTAACCAAGTAGCTGCCAATGGTTTCTTTCATCAAGGCAGCCGTCGAACCAAGTAGTGATGTATAATTTGGTCTCGTCCAACTTTTACATCAGTAATTTTCGGCCAGACAGGCATCTAACCTCGCTACGTGGGAGTGCGCTGAGACACATTATAGGAGTCTGTCAAGAGCTGTGAGATATTGTTGGTGTTAGGAAATTTTGCATTTATGACACATATTATATTATGGGCTTTATACATAGTTCGGTCATGCGTCGGCACTGCAAAAGAAGAGCCAGAATTACTGTAGTACAGGAGAGGGATCTGGTGCATATGCCCCAGGTTAGGTTTGTGTTTGTATGTAAAGCCTTAGTCGACGTTCGCCACTTTTGAACTCAGCAGCAAAACCGGCACCGAACGATAATGTTGGCACTGCTGAAATAATGCAATAACACCCTCGTAGTCATTTTCCGTAATCAGTTGGTGGCTCTCTTATATTCTGCTCTCCCATCATAAACATCTCAGCTCTCCACACAAAAAAACAAAAGTTTGTTTTGTGTTTGTATCTTCTCATCCTTGTCCCATAATTCAGTCACGACTGGAATTTTACTATGTAAGTTGTGATGAAAAAAGGGGATGGGGGAAGGGTTATAGTCAGTGGAGGAAAAAACCTCTATTACCACAGCATTTCCACAATTATTATTTATTACAAAAGTTTGGTGCTTTTCAGTCGGTCAACACGATTGTAACCAAAAGAGATGGGTTAATCCCTAACCCTGAAAAAAAATTAGGCTACATGAGATTAATAAATTTTGTTTGTTACAAAAAGGAACTGGCTGCTTGTAATGTCCTTGCCTGCTGGGTCCAAGGTTGAAGATTCGTATCCTGGCACAGTCAGTTGGCATTTTAGGGTGCGCAAATGCGAGGGAGCCGTGTCAGTAGATTTACTGGCACGTTAAAGATCCCCTCCGGTCTTCGCATAACATGGCCATACCACCTTATCCTGGACTCCAAAGGTTTCTCAGTTACCGGTATAGGCTCTACTTTTAAACTGCCTCACACATGTTCATTACGGATTTTATCTTTTGAGAGTAACTCCACTTGCCCAACGTAACATACACATTTCAGTGGTATGTAGCTTTTGCTCATGTGGCTTTGTAGTAGCCCATGTTTCACTACCATAGAGTAGGATTGGTCTTACGGCAGTTTTATAAACTTTACCCGTCGTTCTTATGGGTTGCTTTATGAATCATCATTCTAGAGATGGCTTTCCTAACTTCCACTTCTGTGATTTCATTAATAAATCCTTGCGTCATAGGTAGTTCCACTTCTTGTCACCTGAGACAAAGACTAACACAGGGCCGCCACCTAAGAATTATTGGTCTAGGCAAATGTAACTTTTACAAAAGCAATTAGTAACAGTATGCATGGGGTTGGCGTTGCTTTAGTTGTGCATAATTCATGCGGATGGTGGCCAACACAGCTGGAATTTTACTCTGTCATGATATATAAGGGAAATCTATTTTGAATCATTACAGAAGGTATTGACATAGCTAAAATCAGTAGTTTAGTAAATTTTTTCAAGGGTTCTCGTCTCCTCAACTGTTGCCAGCTACTCTGGAGAACACAGAAGTTTCAAGGATGCCATGTAATTCTATGTGCCAGGGACAAATGACTTGCCTTTCAATATGCTCTACCTTCTGTGCCCACCGTTATTACTTTTTATACTATTACACTGTAGGTTGAAGTCTTGTTTTGTGCATCAGAGCTTTCTGTTATGTTTTTCTCTCTGATTGTATATGATAAAGGCCCAAATACCATTATATCTGGTAAATTGTAAAAGATGACCCATCAAACGAGAAAGGAAATTTCTACTATTATTACCGGTTGGTTGTGTGTTTTACAGAGAGTGGGCCTACAAACCACATAGATGACGCTAAAAGTTAGAACGTACGAAACATGTGGGACACAACCTGTGACATCCAGCTCTAACTGCCTTTGCCCTGTCTCCGAGCAATTATGTCCGACATGGTAATGCATAGAAAAACCAAAAGTGTCTCCACATAAGCTCAGAGGTAGAGTAATGGAAGCCAAATCTGGAAGTTGTGAGTTTGTGTTGTGCTTTCTATCCTTCATCTATATGGTTTGTACACTCTTTGTACAATGAACGACCTAATAGCCCAAGTCCACTATGGCCATTGACAGTATATTTTCTTGATAAGCATAGCCTGCATTCTTACATGTTCAGTGCCTTATAAGTTACATTCCACATTTATTATATTAATAGCTTCATGTTTGTATTCTTACAGATCTGTCCACTAGATCCAGTTGAACTGCAAGTTGCTTGGAACAGACCTGGGCGAGAATGCAGTTTCAGTTGTGTGGTTCTTTTTATAATATGCAGTAATTGTATTTCTTGTACTACATTGTGTAATGCAAAATAAAAATTACTTTTTCAATTACCAACCTCCTGGGTTTTAAATTTTATTGTTTCTCCTTCCTTCTCATAATCCATTTGCAAAAGGGTCATGGGATTCAAACAAGAATTTGGGACCTATGCTGGAATAATGGGACAATGAAGAAAGGGGGGAGTAAGGTATGTGCACTGGAATTTGGAGGTTGTCTGTTTGGTAACCTGACTCAGTTGATTTGATAGCATTTAGCAGTTAATATATTAAGTTGTTTTATTTGAACTAACATCAATACAAAAGGAACTAATAATATCTATCTAGATATGTACAGTTCACGCCACGGTATTTGGTCGGTGAGTTCCGATTGCACAGTCCTCTGTACGACTGTGCAATCAGGACTAACCGACCAAAATCGTGACGTGAACTGTATATTTGCTGCCAGTGTTACATAATGAACGACAAATTTCAACTTATTGAATATAGTGTTGACTGCATGTAAAACATTTTATCAGAAGTTATCATCATCATCATCTTGTACAGTTTCCAGCCCCAGGCTGGGTCTGTTTGGAACATAAGCCTCGCCACTTAGTCCTTTCTTCCCACCACCTCTCCGCTGTCACTCTGGTCCAGTCCTCGCCTCTCTTCTTGACACATTCCTCCACTCCTTTCAGCCATCTATCTCTTGGTCTTCCCCTTGCTCGTTTCTTCTGCATCTCATGTATCCTCTTGGGAATCCTCTTCTCATCCATTCCCTTTAAGTGTCCATACCACCTCAGTCTTGACGTCTCAATCCTACCTTGCAAGGGCTCCTCTTTCACCATTTCCCTGACCTTTTCATTCCTCAACCTGTCTCTTCTTGTTACTCCGATCCTACTTAGCAGGAACTTCATTTCACCTGCCTGTATTCTGCTTATGTCTCTTTTCTTCATTGTCCACGTTTCTGAAGCATAGGTCAGTATCGGGATATAGTAGCTTCTGTATAACACTTCCTTACTTTTTTGTGGGACATCTTTATTCCACACTAAGCTCCTAATGCTTCTGCCTGTCTGCCACGTTCCGTAATCTCTTTGTCATTTCTCCCATTTTCCTCCACTAGACTTCCCAAGTACTTGAGACTTTCACCTTCTTCAGCTGTCCACCTCCCAAGTGTTATCCCACTCATTGGTCTGTCCTTTTTCCTGGTCGTTAACAGGATCTCACATTTACTGATGTTGAACTTCCATCCATACTCTCCCACTGTTTCTTCCCAAGCCTTCAGTTGCTCCTGAATTTCCTCCTCCTTGTTTCCCCAGACCATGAGATCATCTGCAAACACCATTGCTTTCATCTTATCTTCTCCTATCTTTCCTGTTATTATATTAATGTTAATTGATCCACAAATGATCTAGCTCTGCGGATTATTTATAAAAATGTGATATCTCAGGGGTTTAGTTTACGGTATGTGTGGTTTTTTTTTGGTCTGTTTTAAGGAAAAATACTGTATGATTTGTTTTTATGTAGAGCTGAGCAAGTGGCACAGCCAATTTTAGTTCTGGTGCCAATTAATGTGTAAAGTCACCAGGCCTTAACAGAAGCGATAATGTGCTCTGCAGTTCAAATTTTTTACTTATCAACTTGAAATTTTGTATTGGCTTTTAAGTATTGGGTAGCTAACATCATTGCAGGTTGAACACCATGACAAGTTCCCATTGATTTCAATTTATACTACTTTCTTTGTCATGTTAGCAGCCAACGCAGTGAATTCGGGACCATATAGAAATTGATTTAAGTTTTCATCTAAATGTAAAAGGGTTACCATAAGACCTTTTTATCCCTGAACACTTCCAATTTTTAGGTAGTGGAAAGAGCAGATTTTCTGTTCGGACGATTTAATATCCTGTTTGTCTACAAATAGCCCTTTAAAACCTTGAAAATAATCGTATATCACAATACATTCGACAGATGTCAGCACATCGCACTGCAATGTGAGTGCAAACATGTTGCTTGAGTCTTCAGTCTTTTGACTGGTTTGATACAGCCCTCCAAGCCTCCCTGTCCTGAGCTAATCGTTTCATCTCTACATAGCTACCACACCCTACATCTGAGGCAATCTGTTTAACATATTCTAACCTTGGTCTACCCCTGCAGTTCTTGTCATCGACCCTTCCTTCCATAACTAAGCTTGCTATTCCTGGGTGTCTTAGTATGTGTCCTACCAACCTATCTCTTCTCTTCATTAGCAGTCGCCAGAAACATCTCTCCTCTCCCACTCGTCTTTATACCTCTTCTTTTGTAAACCTATTTACCCATCTAATCTTCATTCTCCTGTAACACCGCATTTCAAACGCTTCCATTCTCCTCCTTTCTGCTGCACCAATAGTCCAGTGCCACGCTCCCGACAAAGGCCTTCAAAAATGACTTCCTATCAACAAAGTCAACCCCTGGCACTACAGCCCATGAAGGGCCTAGGCCGACCAAGCGACAGCTGCCCAGCCATTTGGCCTGCAGATATTGGGGTGACGCGTGATCAGCGCATCGGGTCCCCTCGGCCGTTAATATTGGTTTTCGTGATCGGAGTGCTGCCTCACTGTCAGACAGCTACTCAATTGTCCTCACGAGGCTGAGTGCACCCCGTTCCAACCCTCACGTCAGTTTTTAAAATCCCTGACGGGGCCGGCATGACTTCCTAATACCTAAATCTATATTCGATGTCAACTGATTCCTTTTCTGTAGAAATGCTTTCCTTGCCTGAGATAACCTACTTTTTATATCCTCTTTGCTCCGTCCATCATTGGTTATTTTGCTTCCTAAGTAACAGAAGTCTCCTGCTTCCTTTGAAAATATCCATATACTAAAATTATGGGTGGGCTGATGGCAATAATAAAGTTTTATGAAAGTAATCCTGTATGCTCTGGAGTTTCATTCTTGTACTGATCTACCATAGTGATGACAATCTATTGGTACAAAATAAATCCTTTGCTCCTTTAGATATATTTCTTGAGTTGTTGATTCATTGTAGGGACTTAGGGTGTTTCTGATAACCTGTATGATGGCTGTTCTAGAGTTTGAATTTCTAATTGAGGCTAGGATTTTGATATGAGCCTGCAGAGGCCTTAATTTGGGTACCATCCCGGAAATTCTTGACTGCGTTTCGAATCACGGTGCCGTCAGCAGCCATCCTGAGTATGGTTTTATCTCTAGTCCTGTTTCTTCAATCCTGGTGAATGCTGGCAATTAACATCATTTTTGTTTTATTTTCGTTAATCCCTCAAAAAAACCAAATTATAATTTGATAATGGTTGTCATATAAAGGGGCGGAACAGCGACAGTATCTGTCCTTCCTACAATTTTAATATCTACCTACTCTAAAACAGAGTCCCCCCATTCTTGGATGTTACGGTAATCTCCAGAACCACTGGATGGATTTTGATGCAGTTTTCACCATTCTGTAACGGATATCTCGAGGAATGTTTCTATAGGAAATTATTTATGATCAATGGAAGCCACGCAGTAACGATTTCAGTGAAAATCGCGAGAGAAAAAAAACTGGCCTCTGTGCGCTTTATAAGCTTACGCTGGGCAAACTGTTAAAAATATCAATATACTATGAGTGTATGAAATGTTCAGCATGGAAAGTTCTACAAAAACAAAAGTATTGTAGAGCATATCTCTATCGATACATCACTCACTGTGAGTGTTTTTACCTTTTCATTTCCTCCAACAATCTCCATTCAATTTACGAATAAGCTAAGGGCGAGCCTGTCACCCCAGTTACAGCCTAGCTAGCGGGCGAACCTATTACCCCAGATACAGCCAGCAGCAAACTGTCGAGTTGTGTTGTATTAGGACTTCAGAGAAGAGGGATTGTGTTTTGGAGTTTCCCTGGAAGTGGAACTCGGCTGTTCTTCATTTCGCCTGTGAATTTTAAGATTGGATGGAAGGGCGATGTGTGTTTCATGCACCACGCCATTCTTAAATTACGTCTGACAAGAATTCGTTGCACATGCATCTCCATGATAATATAATTAATAGTCCAGTCAGTGATTTTAACCCATCATGCCGAGACGTAAAACGGATAGAGGTTCATTGACATAAAAGAAAAAGTGCTTATCACGTTCCCGGGCAAAGCCGAGGCGGGTTGTTAGTTTATTAATTAGTATCCCAGGCCCGAAGTAATTCATCTACCAGCCCTTTGATAATAGGAATAATAATAAATTATTAAATCGAAGGATAGGCCTATTACGGAAGATTTTAGGCAACAGATGGGTTGATGGGCAGGTATGATTGAGATTCAGTGAACAATTATACACTAAGATAGAACCAATAATGTCGTCTATCAACAGGAAATAATTCCTGTTCTATGGGCACATCTTCCATATGATTGAATACCGACTAAGAAACTCTAGAATTTTAAAAACAACTAAATAGACGTGGTTCCAAGAACGTGAGAAAAACCTGATGCAAATTAGTATTCCAGAAGAAAAAAAAAACACGGCTGATTTGAGTCTCGGCGAATTGAAACGTCACAGGATGGCAAAATTACAACAGATATCAGTCAGAACCTGTTTAACAGGCCGGCCAAATGTCTTCCTGTTAGTAATGTTACGAATGCTAGACAGTTTCGTCGCCCGCGCGTGACTCAGGCCGCTCTAGGCTATTCCAGACTGTGTGTTGCCAGCGCCTTACGCAACAGGGCTGTAAAAACAAAAGGTCAAGGTCTAGAACCTACGCAGCCCTCCCAGAAATGGAACTTTCGAGAAACCGTGAACCCTGGCCCGCTCTCGAAGCATCCATTGAGTCATCAGCTCCGATATATAAGAGCGACCCTGGCCGGTGAGGACGGACTGTGTTTTCTGAGCGAATGTGTGTGTTCCACTGTGCGACAGAGATTATTGCAGTGAAGTGTTGTGTGGATTGCGAAACCCAGTGAGATTCTTTCCGAGCAGAGCAGTGTGTAGCAGACTCGTAAGTAACTGTCGTTTGTGTACTCAAGGAAGTGTGCAGGTATTTCAGTGAGTGATAGACTGGCTGGACACGGTCTACCTAGTTAGTGAACCGACTGCTGCTCGAAAAAGTGAAAGGGAAGTATTCCGAACAAGAGGGAAACTAGAGTGAGATACTAATTGCTTGTATTTGTTTATTTTGTGGTGTACTGTAACTTGCTAGACCTGCAATAAAACTTATATTTCTTTAAAGGGCCAAACTGTGTTGTGCTTTTAACCACTGTAGTCGAATTAACGAACGTGCTACTAGGGCTAACACGTAACAGTAATTTTCTTTTCACACATGAATAAAGTCTGCAGGATTTGTCAGAATGCCGTCTCTTTTGTAATAGCCTCGCCCACAACCCCACATACGCTCTGCATCATGGCAAACAAGTGTTATGTTATGTAAAACTCTTTTTGATGTGTGTATTTAGCAGGGCTGTGGAGAGCGAACACGGGCTCTAGGACAAGGAAGTGCGAGCCAGTCCATCTCTGTTCCTATCTTGACATTCCCATTTTCAAGCTCCCCCTCCCCCACAAAAAATATATCTGTGGAGTTTTATTTAGGCCTACAGTACTTTTTAGTTGTTGATAATCAGGCTGCAGCGAGCGTTGATGGTTGGTTTAAGGTTGTTACAGGAGTGAGGTAAGGCTGTAATATTTCACCACTACTGTTTATTTTATATATGACTATTTGCTGAAGGCATAGGTGGAATTCAATTGGGTGGAAACCAGGTAAGCAGTCTGGCCTATGCTGATGGCGTGGTTGTAATGACAGACTCCGTCGAAAACTTACAGGCCAACGTGTTAGAACTTGCAACAGAATTGTAGGGAATGTGGTATGAAAATCAGCATTCCAAAGAAAAAGGTAGCTTTAGTTTAACGTGACCGTTAAACTGGCGATCATGTGCCACGGAACCTCCTTTTCACGTGTAATCCGAACCACAGGACATGGCATTTAATTTCGGAAATCTCACATGCATTCTAAAGATGAAGCTTATGTCGGTAGGGAAGAAAAGCAAGAAAATAAAATGCCAGGTAGGAGGTTCTAATTTGGAGCAGGTAGATCATTTTAAGTACCGTACTGTACTGAAGCTGTTTATTCTCTCAGAATAACAGAGTCGAGGTGTAGAAAAGCTGATGAAGTGAGCTTTCAGTTGCGCTCTACAGTATTCAGCAAGAAAGAAGTCAGTGTAGCGACGAAACTCTCCCTACATCGCTCAGTATTGAGACCGATCTTGCATTACGGAAGTGAGAGTTTGGTAGACACAGGATAGACTAAGCTAGAGGTAACGGATGAGGGTAGCATGAATGATTGCTGGGACACATGGATTTGAGCAATGGCTGGAGGGTACTCGAACAGTACGGTACTCGCATTATATATTTGCCGATGAGTGGCCGTTGCATTTCTGAGAATTCGAGCTGTCAACTCCTATTCATAAGACATTAACCCACTTTGTGGGGCTGGAGAGTTCTGTCGACCGACTTAGTCTAATGCACTCGGCACACACATCAGTGTTTGCCACACTATTGTCAGCGTGCCAATTTGAGAAATATTTCTGCTCAGGCTAGTAGGCCTACATTCGATATACAGTACGGTACCTTACCTGGAAGTATGGTATAGCTGACCGGCACAGTTATAGCGTGGGCACTGTAATGAAGGCTACGTTAGTTATTAATACGCTAGATGAAACTGTTCGTATGAGTCGACTCAGATGATGGGGTAATGTGGAGAGAATGGAAGAGGAGATATTACCTTGAGTTCGGCTGTAGATGGTAAGAGAAGGAGAAGCAGACCTAGGAGGCAATGTTTAGATTCAGTTTGAATTATTTCAAACTGAGAGACGTAGAAGCAGAGGGGACCGTAGTGCTAACTGCTAATAGGGAATCATGGTGGCGACTTGTTACAAAAGAGAGACTTACAGACTAGATTGGGCGCACAAGGTCATAGTATCATTTTTTTTTCTTTTGTACGTTTTAATTATGTACAATATGTATTTTAAATGTAATTTTCGTTGCACCTGACCGACAAAGTAATTCTCATGATAAGAATAAGTCGAAGGCGTTTCACAATCGTATGAATTATGAAAAAGGTTATTTAGACGTTTTGCGCTCTATAAAGACTGATGTTTTTCTGGTTGTGAAGATTGGCCTTTTCAGTCGGTCAACACGAATGTACCCAAACGAGTTGGGTTATACCCTAATCCTGAAAATAATTACATGAGATTAATAAATACCATAGGATGACCAGTTTCGATCGTCAAGCGATCATCATCAGATGATAATCTATATCTATCTATAGACCTATATATAAAGCTCAATGTTTGTCTGTCTGTTATTTATACAAATCTACACCGTTTCACCGATCTGAACCAACATTTGTACACTTACCCTTTGGAACCCTACGGGTAACCCCGTCTACATTAAATCTCGGACAGACCACTACATTCCCTGCATTTAGGCCCTTTGTCAAAAATCTACACCCTTTCACCGATCTGAACCAAAATTTGTATACTTACCCTTTGGAACCCTGCGAGTAACACTATCTGCTTGAAATTTCGGATAGACCACTTCATTCCCTGCATTTAGGCCCTTTGGCACAATTCTACATCGTTTCACCGATCTGAACCAAACTTAACTTGGAATCCTGCGGGTAACACTGCCAACTTGATATTTTGGACAACTCTCTCCATTCCTACATTTAGAACAACAGACGAAATGAACTTGAAAACCACGTTTCAAGGTCCTAGAACCATTCATGTCCGTGGTAGTGTAACTGTATTTTATAAGTATATTGTTGGGTGGCAATGCGGGCTGCATCACGTCACCCCTACCAGTGTTCTGGTGCAGAATTGCGAAAATAGTTACATCTTGAGCTGCGTATAAATTGCAGACACGGTGAGTAATTAGTGCAAATAGATTTCTTAGGCCCCTTAAAACAGTATCATCATGAAAATATTATGCCTCTGAATAAGTGCGGTGGTGATGGTGCAATACATAGGGGTTATCAGCTGCAATAAGCTTTGGTTCTTTCAAATTTACTTTCATTTATTCCGATCCTCATCCTTGAGCGGTATGTGACGATACCTCAGGAGCTCCTGACAACCGAAGTTTTCCAAAGTGCTCTGATTATTTTTCTACGGCGCTATGCGACAAAGGACGACACTATTGATCTGTACTTTTCTAACAGCCAATTAGATATAGGCCCTAGGCACAGTCTTTCTAATCATATTTTTCAGTTCGTTTGTAAATTACAATGTGTCAGTACTGTAGTAAGTAAATAGCCGTTTCCCTATTCATTATTATCATTATCATTACATGTTACATCCATTATACTGCACTACTTATCACCCCCACTACCATAACCACCACAATAATTATATATTTGAAATATTTTTTTCTGTCAGTTTAAGTATTGTTACGTGCCACCCCCCTAGTGGCACTTTTGTTGACTGGATTACGGTGGGTTGAAGCACAACACAGATTGTTCCTTTAAAGAAATAATTAACTTTATTGCGGCCAGAAAGATCCACCACTCAACAGCAAATACAAGCAATTATTACCTTACTCCAGTTTCCTCAAGTCTCTTCCCTGTGGAGCGCTCTTGCCCCCCTTTCACTTGTCAACAGACCACAGTTAATCCTCTCGCTAATGAGTCCGGTCCCGTATGCTGGCTGGAAATAGCTGCACTAAGTCTGTCTTTCACTGTTTTGCAACTCACCACAATGACCTCTGTCGCACTAGGTAGCGCACTCGCTCAAACACAGGCAGTCCCCTGTATGCCTCTCACTCCCTCGCTGTCAAGAGAATCGGCTTCACTAGGGGTTTCACAAGTCACCACACCTCTGTCGCTCAGGATAAACGCTCGCACTAGCTCGTAAAACACAACAACAACTGCTTGACCGGTCGCTCTTATATAGCAGGCCGGTGACTCAATAAATGCTTCTAGACCCATCCAGGGTTCACGGCTTCTCGAGGTTTCCTTCACTGGCGGAGTCATGAATATTCTGGACCATCCCTTTGTCCTAGTAGTCCTGTTGCATAAGGCGCGCGCAATACACTGAGGCAGAACAGCCCAGCCCTGGGGCAGTTGTGACTCATGCGGCGAGCGATGAAACAAACTCACAGCCGTAACAGTATCATGTGCCAGTTCTATCACCATTTTAGCATTTCACCAAACGCCATATAGATTACAACTAACATATACCGACAAGTTGCAATACCAATACTGCAACTAAATAAATGTACATATTGTAAATAGTTTCACCCGTATTGACAAATATCGATTTTATTGCCTAAGTGTAATGGATGTGATCATGATCGCTTGACGATCGAAACTGGCCATCCTATGGTATTTATTAATCTCATGTAATTTTTTCAGGATTAGGGCATAACCCAGCTCTTTTGGGTACAATCGTGTTGACCGACTGAAAAGCACCAAACTTTTGTTTACTGAGGCAACATTGAAAAATGGCTTCAAACCCCATATTATCACAATGTTTATTAACTAAATACATTTTATGTTCTCCTTGTAAAATCTTGATCCTCTCGTGGCGCAGTAGCTAGCATTGTTGGCTGTCACCCACGAGGTACCGGATTCGATCCCCGGCTCTGCCAAGAATTTAAAAGTCTTGGTATGGTCTGGTACGGGGTCTCCCAGCTTGGTGATGCAAAATGGGAACCTGGCGGATGCTATGGCAAGAGGAGGAGTGGAAAGGAACTGTCCACCCGACCACACGCGAACTTCGGCTCGGGATGCCTGGTGAGTGATCCCTTTCTAATTCAGGTCGCCTACGTCCCTGGAGGTGATATGGCACTCTTTTTTTTTTTTGTAAAATTTTGCAGTCCGTTCACAAGATTTGGATACATATAAATAACATATCCCTATAAGAAAATTTCATATTTCTTTGGAAATCCAATTTTTTGACTCCCAGTGAGTCCTTCTCGTCAGGCCAGAAACACTACCTACAGTACATCCTATTGAAGTCCATTGTCTGTGGCATTACCTTTTGCCAGGGGACTGAAAGCATAGCGAAATGCTCAAAGTTCTTTTATATTGTTGTTTCGTTTGACAGGCTGAGTGGCGCAGCAGTAACGTTCTCGCCTGTTGGTTGAGAACCATCGAATCCTGGCGCAGTCTGTTGGTATTTGCCGGTGCGCAAATGCGAGGGAGCCGTGTCAGTATTTACTGGCAGGTTCAAGATCTCATACGGGGTGAGATTCTGGCACCCAGTCCTCTCTAAAAGCCGCAGTAGCTAAAGGGACGTAAAACCAATAGCACTATTATTATGTTGTTTCGTTTAGGAGTTTGGATATCGTGGCCATTTATCCCTTGATATTTGGATGTTTGTAGAATTAGCTTGAAAACCTGTTACTGAGTTGTCTGTAGTATTCCATGTACTTGTAACTGAGGCTAGTATTGGGAAGAAGGTGACAGTGGCCATACCGGCATTTGCCTGAAGTGGAAATGGGAAACTTATTAAAATCTCTTCCAGGAAGGTGGAAGTGTGAACTAAACCTACCGTACCTTTTTTGAGTTTTGTCTCACAAGGCTGAGTGAACATTGTTCCCGTCTTTAGACTAACTTTCTTGACAGAGCAGACAATCGAACCCTGGATGTTAGAACCTGAGTCTCAACATGAACCCCGAGACCATAAAAGTCGGCTAAGAAGGATACAGATTATCATTATTTTTCAACAGGATGGACAGAAGCAGATCCCTGAAGCAGTCGTCAACTACTGTCCCGATGGGAAGAGATCTCTAGGTCCCCCCAGGAAAATGCATATCTTTTGTATAGACCGTAACATTTCTTCTAGGACTAGGCTATTAGCCTACATGAAAGGATGATGATTATATATTTAACAGACGGATCCGAAAGAGGGTTGTTGTTGTTGATTCATTTAGGGTCTTTGCGGCATCGTGGTCATGTAGCCCCAAGTACTTGGGTGTGTGTTGAATTTGTCGGATAACCTGTGTTATTGTGATGGCTGCATTCGTGTGTGTAGTTGTAATTCAGATGAGGGTGGGAAGGAGACGAGCCGTGGCCTTAATTTAGGAACCATCTCGGCAATCGCCTGGAGTAGAAGTGGGAAACCACCATAAAACACTTCCAGGATGGCTGAGGTAAGAATCGAGGACTCACGAGGCAGGGTGTACCCTGTCCAGCCATGAGAATTAAATTTCTTGACAGAGCCGGGAATCGAACCCGGGCCTCCACGGTGACAGCCACTAGGCAACGAAGCTGACGAAGCGGAAAGAGTTCTACGACTGATCTCAAAGTTTCTTTTTATAATTATTTATAATTTTCGGGGTAGCAAGGATACATGTTATTAGCCTAAAAATGTAAAAGTAGGTTCATGATATCAGTCCGGGACATACAGTAAATAAAAGGTAATAAGGTAATATCAACTTTGCGGTCATCATCGAGTAACTCCATACCTCCAAAACAATTCACCGTATCGGTATCTACTGATTGTGAACATGTTCAAGATAATACTGTTAATGGTTTTAACTACTGCGGCTTTTAGAGACGCCGGAATTTTGCTCCGAAGGGGATCTTTAACGTGCCCGTAAATCTACTGACACGGCTCCCTCGCATTTGCGCACCCTCAATTGCCAGCTGGCTGCGCCAGGATTCGATCCTGCAACCTTGGGAACAGCAAGCGAGAACGTTACCGCTGAGCCACGCAGCCAGCCGAACATGTTGATGAGAATGCCACTTTAATTACCAGGTCGATTCGAATTTATCCACAAACCAACTCTGGCAATAAACAAAGCGGCATATCCATTTAATTTCATAGTGCCATAATTTGCCTCACAGCAAGGTACATAACGCTTCCTTGGCGTCTAGGAGTATTGTAATGAAATATTAGTGAAGAGTTTGATTGTTAAATTCATTGATTCTACATACAACTTAATACAAAAAACAACAAAGTCACTTCTACAACTTTCAGCAGTCCGCCCCGCTAGCACTCTTGGCTGTCACCGCGGAGTCCCGGCTCTGTCAAGAAATGTAATTCTGAGGGCTGGAACGAGGTACACTGAGAAGAGGTGGGTTCGATTCCCACTTCAGCTACCCTGGAAGTGGTTTTCCGTGGTTTCCCACTTCTACTGGTTCATACATTAAGGCCACGGCCGCCTCTTTCCCAATCCTCATTGATTTACAAATACACACACTAATACAGCTATCACAATAACACTGGTTATCAGACAAATTCTACACACACGCAAGTATGACCACGATGTCGCCAAGCCCTAAATGGAACAACAACTTTCAGCAGGTCTCATCTACCACGAGGAATTGCACCGGTGTTGGAAGAGTAAGCAATAGACTGATTTAAAGTTCTGTCCTGTTACTGTAATCATCAACAAAAGCTAGCACGTGAGCTTAGCATGGAGGAAAGAAAGAAAGGAGATGCCTTCGCTGCGCTGCCTAGCGCAAGCTTCTGAAGCCAAACGGCTCGCCCACTTTGGTTGCAAGAAAATGGCTGTCCCTATGCTTAAAGCCGTAAACCACTCCAACTAGTAATGGATTTTAGTGACATAAAACTGCAATGACGAGTCAAGATTTTTTCTTGGATAGGCAGAATACACTCTGTACATCACGATACTTGGCACAAATAAGCTGCGTTATCGTTTTAAAAGCCAATTTAAATATAAATATGAGAGCACCTTTGCGAGACTAGTTTTGTAAGGAAGACGCGGAAAAACGTAATAATACGCTGAAACACTGATTAAATTGAATGCAGATGTCTGAAGATGGAGTTATACCAAAGAAGGAACATCTTGGGAATTAATGATGCCGAACTAATTTCGGTATTTACACCAAATTGAGTTTTATGTTCTTATTGGTGTTGAGGCATTCATCAGTTTTTAGGCCTAATTTCGAGCACAGCTAATTTCACTCATTGGTCGTACACATTTTGATATTCAAGAATACGAACCTCAAAATTAATAAACAGAACAATTAAAAAAGGACGCATATTTGCACAAAAATACGGTATAGCCTATACGTTTCGGTACCGTACGGTATTTTCTTTGTGGGGGGTAGAAACTTGACGATTAGCCTCGAATTGATGAATTATGTAGGCCTACCGTAATTATTGACCGACAGCCGTTTGATTATTTGGGATTTCCAGAGGAATGATTTTTATTTTTTTGGTATATAGGGTAGGCCTACACATGCTGCGAGTAGAATTGAGAGTTTTTTTAAAATAACTTATCACTACTGTTATTACGTTTCCAAAGTTGTATAACCGGAGCACGATAAAAACCAGGGCCAAAATAAGGTTTTGGGGCGTGGTGGCTCAGCGGTCTAGCTGTATGCCTCTCACCAAGACGGTCCGGGTTCGATTCCCGGTCAATGCATGTGAGATTTTCGAAGTGAAATGCCATGTCCCGTGGTTCGGATTCCACGTAAAAAGGAGGTCCCGTGGCTCATGATCTCAAGATTAACGGTCACGTTAAACTACAAGCTTCCTTCCTTCCTTTCAAAATAAGGTTTAGCCATGTACAATGCCCCATGCAAGTCACAGAACACCGAATACGAGTTAAGGTTACGCCCACTTTGGTTGCAGCGCTTGGCTTCACTCATACGAACTCAGGGCATCTCCTCTTATTCTTTCCTCCATGGAGCTTAGCGTATTTTTCACATCTTACGGCCTCCCCACAGTGTTGCCAATTCTACCAACAGCACGGTTTCTACATCTGTCAATCGGCGGATCAGGGCGAGTGTGAGTTGAGGGAAGGCAAGTACACTCCGCATCAAGCGCTGTTGACACTAGGAGATTGCGTGTTGTTCAGCTGCTAATAATACCAATTCTACTGTAATTACGAACTAGGTACTTTTCCGTTAAGGGTATGAATCCCTTGAAACTATTCCCATATCACAAATTTGAAATACCCAACTGACCAATCGCAATGCTCGTGCCACAATGATCTATTGACATACAGTGGACACTGTACTGCTCGGGTTTAAGCTCTGTGATCTTGCGGGGTGAAGAGCAGAGGCAGGGAAGGGTCAGGCGAGAATTGAGAAGCATGTTAACAGACCGCCGTGTTACCTGATATTCCCGTCTATTCCAATACTGCTAACATGGGGTCTTTGCTGAAACCAGTGTGGCGTTGCGAATGAGTGAGTGAGTAACCGACCAATGTATTTGGTTCTGTTACTAGGCACGGACCGGGAAACCTAATCACTCGACACCATCACTTCTCATAGTGCGCGATCCACATTCCTCTCAGGTTCACGCAGCTTCAACCCGAGCAGTATCGATATCCCCAGAAATACAGATTGCATCACATAGCTGACAAGCTTGTAGTTCATACATCTACCGCCGGCAAGGATTCGTCATCCAGGTATTTTCATAATTTCTTTTAGGGTAGCTACAAAACTGCCGGTTATATTCTCACCTCCGAGGTTAAAGAATCGAATTCTGGCAGCCAGGATGCTTAGATAAAAAAGACCGCAGTAGTAGACTAGATTTACTGCCACGATAAAAAAAACCTTATGTTACCTACAACCACCTCAATTTTACGTCATGTTAAAAAAGTAAGGAAGGTTGTAGATTTGGTTTGTTGGTTCCTCAGTTTAGGGGCTGCGACAACGCGGTCATGTAGCCCCGTGCACTTTGGGTGTGTGTAGAATCTGTCTGATAACCGGTGTTAATTGTGATGACTATTATTAGTGTGTGTTTCTGTTTCTTAATTCAAGTAAGGACTGCAGACTGAATTTTTCAAGTAGTTCCTACCTTTGCCGCCAAACGCCACCAACTACTAGTTCAGAACTTGGCCACTAGACGCCACCGCAGTCAGCTCCTGGCGACGAACATCTTGAACCTAATTTAGCTTCGCACAGGTGTAATTAGTGGAAGGTTCTTTAACATGCCATAACTCTATGACATAGGACCGCCGGCATGCTACGCCATCGAAGCCGCTGATACAGATAAGGATAATAATAATTTTCTCGGTGGCTCAGTGGTAGGGGATCCACCGCATGCAACAGAGTTCGATTTCCGGCAAAACTCCACCGCATTCCGTGTCGTACGACTTTTGGTGATTACTAGACACTGCGTATGTGTTAAATTGGTAAAAGTTTTATCCATATTGACTAATGGTAATATGTATTGGCAAGGCAGATTACACAATACATATTAAGACACAAATAATTAAATCCCAGTCACATGTAGCCCACTAGAGTTCAGGTTAGTCCGTTAGTTGAGGAGAATATATTATACCGGTAGGCTATATTTAACGTACCGTAGGGTACCGGTTATGCTATCACTTTGAATCAAATTTTGGCAGTCAGGATGCTCAAATAAAAGAGAGCGTAGTAGTAGATTTTCTGCCACGCTAATAAATAAAAACTCTTGTTACGTACAACGAATGTTGTAGTTTTACGTGACCTATAATCTTGCGATCATGAGCCACGGGACCTGCATTTTACGTGGAATCCGAACCACAGGACAGGCTATTTCACTTCGAAAATCTCACATGGATTAACCGGAAATCTAACCAGCTCCGCCTTGGTGAGAGGCAAACAGCTTGACCACTGCAACATCACGCCCCAAAGGAATGCCAAACCCCAGATTAATAGTTATGCACAAGGCCAAAGGGTCCGACTACCTCTAATTTTAGTATATTGATATTTTTAACAGTTTGCTCAGGGGAAGCTTATAAAGCGCACGGAGGCCAGTTTCTTTTCTCGCGATTTTCACTAAAATCGTTACTGCGTGGCTTCCATTGATCATAAATAATTTCCTATAGAAACCTTCCTCGAGATATCCGATACAGAACGGTGAAAACTGCATCAAAATCCATCCAGTGGTTCTGGAGATTACCCGTAACATCCAAGAATGGGGGGACTCTGTTTTAGAGTAGGTAGAGATTAAAATTCTAGGAAGGGCAGATAATGTCGCTGTTCCGCCCCTTTATATGACAACCATTATCAAATTATAATTTGGGTTTTGTGAGGGATTAACGAAAATAAAACACAAATGAGGTTAATTGCCAGCATTCACCGGGATTGAAGAAACAGGACTAGATAAAACCATACTCAGGATGGCTGCTGACGGCACCGTGATTCGAAATGCAGTCAAGAATTTCCGGGATGGTACCCAAATTAAGGCCTCTGCAGGCTCATATCAAAATCCTAGCCTCAATTAGAAATTCAAACTCTAGAACAGCCATCATACAGGTTATCAGAAACTCCCTAAGTCCCTACAATGAATCAACAACTCAAGAAATATATCTAAAGGAGCAAAGGATTTATTTTGTACCAATAGATTGTCATCACTATGGTAGATCAGTACAAGAATGAAACTCCAGAGCATACAGGATTACTTTCATAAAACTTTATTATTGCCATCAGCCCACCCATAATTTTAGTATATGGATATTTTCAAAGGAAGCAGGAGACTTCTGTTACTTAGGAAGCAAAATAACCAATGATGGACGGAGCAAAGAGGATATAAAAAGTAGGTTATCTCAGGCAAGGAAAGCATTTCTACAGAAAAGGAATCAGTTGACATCGAATATAGATTTAGGTATTAGGAAGTCATGCCGGCCCCGTCAGGGATTTTAAAAACTGACGTGAGGGTTGGAACGGGGTGCACTCAGCCTCGTGAGGACAATTGAGTAGCTGTCTGACAGTGAGGCAGCACTCCGATCACGAAAACCAAGATTAACGGCCGAGGGGACCCGATGCGCTGATCACGTGTCACCCCAATATCTGCAGGCCAAATGGCTGGGCAGCTGTCGCTTGGTCGGCCTAGGCCCATCGTGGGCTGTAGTGCCAGGGGTTGACTTTGTTGATTAGGAAGTCATTTTTGAAGGCCTTTGTCGGGAGCGTGGCACTGGACTATTGGTGCAGCAGAAAGGAGGAGAATGGAAGCGTTTGAAAAGCGGTGTTACAGGAGAATGAAGATTAGATGGGTAGATAGGTTTACAAAAGAAGAGGTATAAAGACGAGTGGGAGAGGAGAGATGTTTCTGGCGACTGCTAATGAAGAGAAGAGATAGCTTGGTAGGACATATACTAAGACACCCAGGAATAGCAAGCTTAGTTATGGAAGGAAGGGTCGATGACAAGAACTGCAGGGGTAGACCAAGGTTAGCATATGTTAAACAGATTGCCTCAGATGTAGGGTGTGGTAGCTATGTAGAGATGAAACGATTAGCTCAGGACAGGGAGGCTTGGAGGGCTGTATCAAACCAGTCAAAAGACTGAAGACTCAAGCAACATGTTTGCACTCACATTACAGTGTGATGTGCTGACATCTGTCGAATGTATTGTGATATACGATTATTTTCAAGGTTTTAAAGGGCTATTTGTAGACAAACAGGATATTAAATCGTCCGAACAGAAAATCTGCTCTTTCCATTACCTAAAAATTGGAAGTGTTCAGGGATAAAAAGGTCTTATGGTAACCCTTTTACATTTAGATGAAAACTTAAATCAATTTCTATATGGTCCCGAATTCACTGCGTTGGCCGCTAACATGACAAAGAAAGTAGTATAAATTGAAATCAATGGGAACTTGTCATGGTGTTCAACCTGCAATGATGTTAGCTACCCAATACTGAAAAGCCAATACAAAATTTCAAGTTGATAAGTAAAAAATTTGAACTGCAGAGCACATTATCGCTTCTGTTAAGGCCTGGTGACTTTACACATTAATTGGCACCAGAACTAAAATTGGCTGTGCCACTTGCTCAGCTCTACATAAAAACAAATCATACAGTATTTTTCCTTAAAACAGACAAAAAACCACACATACCGTAAACTAAACCCCTGAGATATCACATTTTTATAAATAATCCGCAGAGCTAGATCATTTGTGGATCAATTAACATTAATATAATAACTTCTGATAAAATGTTTTACATGCAGTCAACACTATATTCAATAAGTTGAAATTTGTCGTTCATTATGTAACACTGGCAGCAAATATACAGTTCACGTCACGATTTTGGTCGGTTAGTCCTGATTGCACAGTCGTACAGAGGACTGTGCAATCGGAACTCACCGACCAAATACCGTGGCGTGAACTGTACATATCTAGATAGATATTATTAGTTCCTTTTGTATTGATGTTAGTTCAAATAAAACAACTTAATATATTAACTGCTAAATGCTATCAAATCAACTGAGTCAGGTTACCAAACAGACAACCTCCAAATTCCAGTGCACATACCTTACTCCCCCCTTTCTTCATTGTCCCATTATTCCAGCATAGGTCCCAAATTCTTGTTTGAATCCCATGACCCTTTTGCAAATGGATTATGAGAAGGAAGGAGAAACAATCAAATTTAAAACCCAGGAGGTTGGTAATTGAAAAAGTAATTTTTATTTTGCATTACACAATGTAGTACAAGAAATACAATTACTGCATATTATAAAAAGAACCACACAACTGAAACTGCATTCTCGCCCAGGTCTGTTCCAAGCAACTTGCAGTTCAACTGGATCTAGTGGACAGATCTGTAAGAATACAAACATGAAGCTATTAATATAATAAATGTGGAATGTAACTTATAAGGCACTGAACATGTAAGAATGCAGGCTATGCTTATCAAGAAAATATACTGTCAATGGCCATAGTGGACTTGGGCTATTAGGTCGTTCATTGTACAAAGAGTGTACAAACCATATAGATGAAGGATAGAAAGCACAACACGAACTCACAACTTCCAGATTTGGCTTCCGTTACTCTACCTCTGAGCTTATGTGGAGACACTTTTGGTTTTTCTATGCATTACCATGTCGGACATAATTGCTCGGAGACAGGGCAAAGGCAGTTAGAGCTGGATGTCACAGGTTGTGTCCCACATGTTTCGTACGTTCTAACTTTTAGCGTCATCTATGTGGTTTGTAGGCCCACTCTCTGTAAAACACACAACCAACCGGTAATAATAGTAGAAATTTCCTTTCTCGTTTGATGGGTCATCTTTTACAATTTACCAGATATAATGGTATTTGGGCCTTTATCATATACAATCAGAGAGAAAAACATAACAGAAAGCTCTGATGCACAAAACAAGACTTCAACCTACAGTGTAATAGTAAAAAAAGTAATAACGGTGGGCACAGAAGGTAGAGCATATTGAAAGGCAAGTCATTTGTCCCTGGCACATAGAATTACATGGCATCCTTGAAACTTCTGTGTTCTCCAGAGTAGCTGGCAACAGTTGAGGAGACGAGAACCCATGAAAAAATTTACTAAACTACTGATTTTAGCTATGTCAATACCTTCTGTAATGATTCAAAATAGATTTCCCTTATATATCATGACAGAGTAAAATTCCAGCTGTGTTGGCTATCATCCGCATGAATTATGCACAACTAAAGCAGCGCCAACCCCACGCATACTGTTACTAATTGCTTTTGTAAAAGTTACATTTGCCTAGACCAATAATTCTTAGGTGGCGGCCCTGTGTTAGTCTTTGTCTCAGGTGACAAGAAGTGGAACTACCTATGACGCAAGGATTTATTAATGAAATCACAGAAGTGGAAGTTAGGAAAGCCATCTCTAAAATGATGATTCATAAAGCAACCCATAAGAACGAAGGGTAAAATTTATAAAACTGCCGTAAGACCAATCCTACTCTATGGTAGTGAAACATGGGCTACTACAAAGCCACATGAGCAAAAGCTACTTACCACTGAAATGTGTATGTTACGTTGGGCAAGTGGAGTTACTCTCAAAAGATAAAATCCGTAATGAACATGGGTGAGGCAGTTTAAAAGTAGCGCCTATTCCGGTAACTGAGAAACCTTTGGAGTCCAGGATAAGGTGGTATGGCCATGTTATGCGAAGACCGGAGGGGATCTTTAACGTGCCAGTAAATCTACTGACACGGCTCCCTCGCATTTGCGCACCCTAAAATGCCAACTGACTGTGCCAGGATACGAATCTTCAACCTTGGACCCAGCAGGCAAGGACATTACAAGCAGCCAGGAAGTGTTATACAGAAGCTACTATATTCATAATGTCGATTATTCAGGTCCGTATTGACGTAACTCTAACTTTGAAGGAATAATGGATTTTCCGCCTTCAATACTGTTTATTACTATTACTTACAGGGACTAGTTTCGGGGGTAAATACTCTCCCTTCCTCAGCCTGGACAGGCGGAAAATCCATTATTCTTTCAAAGTTGAAGCTACTATATCCCGATACTGACCTATGCTTCAGAAACGTGGACAATGAAGAAAAGAGACATAAGCAGAATACAGGCAGGTGAAATGAAGTTCCTGCGAAGTAGGATCGGAGTAACAAGAAGAGACAGGGTGAGGAATGAAAAGGTCAGGGAAATGGTGAAGGAGGAGCCCTTGCAAGGTAGGATCGAGACATCAAGACTGAGGTGGTATGGACACTTAAAGAGAATGGATGAGAAGATGATTCCCTAGGGGATACATGAGATGCAGATGCAGAAGAAACGACCAAGGGGAAGACCAAGAGATAGATGGCTGAAAGGAGTGGAGGAATGTGTCAAGAAGAGAGGCGAGGACTGGACCAGAGTGACAGCGGAGAGGTGGTGGGATGAAAGAACTAAGTGGCGAGGCTTATGTTTCAAACAGACCCAGCCTGGGGCTGGAATCTGTACAAGATGATGATGAGTTCCTTTTTGTAACAAACAAAATTTATTAATCTCATGTAGCCCAATTTTTTTTCAGGGATAGGGAATAACACATCCCATTTGGTTACAATCGTGTTGACCGACTGAAAAGCACCAAACTTTTGTAATAAATAATAATTGTGGAAATGCTGTGGTAATAGAGGTTTTGTCCTCCACTGACTATAACCCATCCCCCATCCCCTTTTTTCATCACAACTTACATAGTAAAATTCCAGTCGTGACTGAATTATGGGACAAGGATGAGAAGATACAAACACAAAACAAACTGTTGTTTTTTGTGTGGAGAGCTGAGATATTTATGTTGCGAGAGCAGAATATAAGAGAGCAACCAACTGATTACGGAAAATGACTACGAGGGTGTTATTGCATTAGTTCAGCAGTGCCAACATTATCGTTTGGTGCCGGTTTTGCTGCTGAGTTCAAAAGTGGCGAACGTCGACTAAGGCTTTACATACAAACACAAACCTAACCTGGGGCATATGCACCAGATCCCTCTTCTGTACTACAGTAATTTTGGCTCTTCTTTTGCAGTGCCGATGTATGACCGAACTATGTATAAAGCCCATAATATAATATGTGTCATAAATGCAAAATTTCCTAACACCAACAATATCTCACAGCTCTTGACAGACTCCTATAATGTGCCTCAGCGCACTCCCACGTAGCGAGGTTAGATGCCTGTCTGGCCGAAAATTACTGATGTAAAAGTTGGAAGAGACCAAATTATACATCACTACTTGGTTCGACGGCTGCCTTGATGAAAGAAACCATTGGCAGCTACTTGGTTAGCAGACTGGGAATCGTGCATTGTGTGGTGTCGCCGGCTCGATACGGTATCGAAGCTGTTCGAACTGTTAGCCGACCTCACACATAAAGTAAGCGGAGCACTGACGGCCCAGACCAGCGATTCCCAACCTTTTTTCCTCCCGGACCCCTTTATACATATTTATCTAAAATAGTACCCCTAAAACGTTCAATATTTTACGGGCAATATGTACATAACTTAATAAAAACATTAATGATAAAACGTATTATTTGAATACCGTATAACTAATATTTTTCATGTATTATTTGTTTGCTGTTAGTATGCATTTCATTTCAATAAAATGCTACATATAATTTGTCAATTTTACTTTCATTTACTTGGGCAAATGAAGATGTATAAACATTTAGCTGAGGAAAATAAACAGTACAGTACATAACATATTTTTGTTTTTGATTTTATTGGAAACTAATTAATTCTAGCGATTAGTTTGGCAAAACTAGACAAATCAAGACAATAGCAGTGGGTCGGTGAAAGTGACAGGGGATGGGATAGGGTGGGAACATCGATCTTGATGTGCGTGAATAAGACGGCACTGCGCGCCGGTACATTACGACTGAAACGTACGATGGGAACATGGCGCCCGCCATTACCGTTTAATTTTGGAGTACCCCTAAGCAATTCGTTGCATACCACCAAGGGCTACGCGTACCCCAGGTTGGGAACCACTGGCCTAGACAATGTTTTATGCAACCTTTCCCTCTCGTACGGTATGTGTGAATGTATTAAGACTATTAGCGGTTCGAATGCCACTGTCGAGAGCCCTGCAGATGGTTTCCCGTGGTTTCCCATTTGGACACCAGGCACATGCTGGGGCTGTACGTTAATAAAAGGCCACTGCCGCACCCTTCCGCGCCTAGTCCTCTTCTATCCCAATGTCACCATACGACCTATCTGTGTCGGTGAGACGTAAACCAAATTGTACATAATAATAACAATATTAATATGGATTATTCCCCCCCTCACTGATAAGTCTTTGGTTTCTGGGAAGGATGTAATACTGTCGAGGATATTAACAAACGTATGTTCCTGAAACGGAACAAATTAATTGCATATTATACACATACTGTTGCCACACGATTGTACGAAGAACGTGTTGTGACCCGTCGCCTTTGATCTGTAGGCAGTTTGAATATTCTGGGGAGACATGTGCATCGAATCATCGCACAAAAACAGATCGTGGCTGTCTCCACATTACAGCTACTGTTTGAAGGGGTTATATGCACACACTATACAGCAGTACACAGGACGAGCCGGTACCGCCTAGCACAATGCTCGAACACAGCTTGCTTGAGGTTTCTGGGCTCATAAGAGCACACCGATAGGTCAAGGCGCGCACGAAAGCCCGAACTTGTTCGAACTCTGACGTCATCTGTTCGAGCCGAGCTCAAGCACATCACTATGTATAACCCACCCGCCATCCCGAATTATAACATGACTTATAGGGTATAGTAAAAATTCCAGCTGTGTCTGCCATTATCGGCGTTACAACAGTATTGCCAACCCCACGCAAACGGTACTAATTGTATAGGTGGTCTTTCGTCCAGATCAATGTTCCTTTTGTCAACTGTGCCCCGCTAGTTTCCCGCGACCATTCTAACCTTCGTTTAGTCCAATCCAATGGTTTTTGACAATGGTTCCAGTCTAACGTGTCCTGGGCCCTATTTCATAAAACTCAACAGGTTTCTATGGTCAAGGGAGCAATAAAATATTTAAAGTATGATATATACTAGAAATTCGTTCTCATTAAGAGTAGCCTAGGTGTTTCGATTTATTTTCTTCCGCACGACTCTGTCATATTACTTGAAAGCAAAGATTTAGTCTTTGAAAATATTTTTCCATCTCAACTTAAAAAGAATCCCCTTTAGCTCGCCTAAAAATCCTAGGCCTAGACCTACTGATAATAATAATAATAATATTATTTGTTTTACATCCCTTTCAACTACTGCGGCTTTTAGAGACCCCAGACTGGGGGAATTTTGCCCCAAAGGGGATCTATAACGTGCCAGGAAATCTACTGACACGGCTCCCTCGCATTTGCACACCCTCAAATTCCAGATAACTGCGCCAGGATTCGATCCTGCAACAGCAGGCGAGAACATAGACCTACGGCTGTCAAAGAGACAGATCTACATAATAACAGCACACTGTAAATGCACAGGGTCTTTCATATAAAGTAAGAACGGCAAGCGGCAGATTTGTTATTCGCTACTGCGGTGGCCTTGGCCGAGCTTGTGGCGCGCCATGGTCCCCTGATGTACCATTAAAAGCGCGCGCGTAGTACATACGAGGGCTGTTTTTTTTCAAGTTCCGATGGACTGTATAAAAATAATAGATTGACATACCAAACTGAATTTTACACTAAATGTTAGCTTGTTTTATTCTTATGTCTCAACATAATCGTCAAAACGATTGAAACATTGTCATATCGTTACACCAGCTTTCCAATGCCCTCGGCAAAACATTGTGTCGCCAAAGAGGTGGGTACGTCTGGAGTCTCTCCTGAAGTTTTTCCCTTTTGCTAGGCGTTGCCGCCCAAACATACCTTCAATTCTTGAAAAAGGTGAAAACCATTCACAACCACACTGTACCAACGTTACGATAGATTTTTCAAAGAATTCAACTGTGAAGTTTTGGACCATCTGCCGTTTAGTCCAAACCAGCACTGAATGATTTTCACCTCTTTCGAGAATTGAAGGTATGGTTGGGCGGCAACGCCTCGTCAAAAAGAAAAAACTTCAGGAGATTGTCCAGAGGTACCCACCTCAGTGGCGGCCGAATATTTTGCCGAGGACATTGGAAAGCTGGTGTAATGGTTGGTACGACAAATGTTTCAATTGTTTTGGCGATTATGTTGAGACTTACGAATATAACAAGCAAACATTGAGTAGTAAAATCAGTTTGGTATGTCAATCTGTTGTTTTTATACAGTCCATCGGAAATTGAAAAAGAAAACAGCCCTCGTATGTACTACGCGCGCGCTTTCAATAGTACAGCAGGGGGCCATGGCGCGGCACAAGCTCGGCCAAGGCCACCGCACCAGCGAATAACAAACCTGCCGCTTGCTGTTCTGATTTTATATGAAAGACCCCGTTTATTGGTTCTGAAACGTTAACGCAAACTTTAACATTATCCTTCACTAGTGTTCGTCACACATGTGCTCTTAAGATCGTCAGCTATGACGACCTATGGACACGATCATCAAACGACAATTTAACTAATGCAGGGTGCTTCAGAACTACAATATTGCCGCTGTTAGTTAGGTCTTACAAGGAGATATGACAATGTGCCATTTATCGTCACAAATGACTAGCATTGGTAAAGTGCCGTTTTAAAAACCAGTGTTCGTCGCCAGCATTTCTAACCAAACTAGGAACATGCGCACGAAATAGCAAATCGCGTATGTTATAGAAACAATTACCAACTATATCACACACTTGTAACATTTTAAAATGTCGGAACATAACACGCATGCACATAATTAACACGTGTGCCTGCTTAGCACATGCGAGAAGCAATACGCCGCGTCAAGACAGCTCAACTCACACGAGATGTTTGACGCTGGGATAACATATTACATCGCACGCATGATTTCGCAAAGTTGCTCATTATCGGCAACGAAGATATGACGAATCTCGTAAGACTTCGTGCATTGTGAAAGACCCGTTGACATCCTTATTATATGCACTTATATACGAGAGTGACGACTATTGGCTCAGTGACGAAAACCGGTACCGTACAGTTACCTTAATAATGTACAACTACCTTAGGCCTATTATATGAATGGAGCCCCCCAGAAGGAAATCCTACGTACGTCACTGATCTTAATCACTCTACTACTGCCGCTTTTTAATCGCTCCATTCCAGCGATTCTAACAACACTGTAGGCTATAAATATAACGGAAAACTTCCCAACGCACAGAAATACGAAAAGATAGGTTAAGGTAATAATAGACATGTAAACAAGGCACCTGTAGAATTTTCGATGACAATTGTACAACCACGGCTGACATATTCATTAGTTCATAAAGAAAAACTGGTGACATGTGTGACATATTTGTCAGATTTCTACCTGTCGTATTACAACTTTATGAAACAGATTTCTGACAATATGTCACGACAATTTACAAAATTGTCGCAACATATTTGTCGATTTATCATGCTTTGAGAAACGGAAACTTGTCGAACTATCAAATTATCCGGATATTTTAAGTCATCTGGCATATGTCGACTTGTCCAGTTTATTGATATAGGGCCCAGATCAACGGTTACAGCCTAATGCGTCTAGATTCTAGCTTCCAGCCGCAGACGAATGGGTTTTGCCTAGTGGTGGTGTATTTTATATCTTACATGTTGGGCACACTGCCGTGACACCAACGTCTCGTCATGTGTTGCTCACAAGAGGAGGATACGATGCATGGGTCACCGATCCGAACCATCTTTAGTACACGTGTAGGGCATTACCAGGCGTGTAACAGGTGCAAGTAGTAAGGTGCGCTTCTCAGCAGTTTCCGAGAAATTAATTAATTGCAATTACATGTCGGCGTCTATGTGCGTCGTACGCTAGCAAGAATCCGAAGAATCCTGCTTAATAAGGGCGGGATCGCTGCATCGAATGCCACCGGTGAGCCTTTGCAGTGTGTTGTTTTTTTTTTTTGTACCGATAACACGAGTCACTGCTTGCGGGGTACGAGGGTGGTCTGATGGTTCACAGACGTGCAATGAACGGAACAGACTGGGCCTTAAATGTATATATTTATCATCATCATCATCTTGTACAGTTTCCAGCCCCAGGCTGGGTCTGTTTGGAACATAAGCCTCGCCACTTAGTTCTTTCTTCCCACCACCTCTCCGCTGTCACTCTGGTCCAGTCCTCGCCTCTCTTCTTGACACATTCCTCCACTCCTTTCAGCCATCTATCTCTTGGTCTTCCCCTTGGTCGTTTCTTCTGCATCTGCATCTCATGTATCCTCTTGGGAATCTTCTTCTCATCCATTCTCTTTAAGTGTCCATACCACCTCAGTCTTGATGTCTCAATCCTACCTTGCAAGGGCTCCTCTTTCACCATTTCCCTGACCTTTTCATTCCTCACCCTGTCTCTTCTTGTTACTCCGATCCTACTTCGCAGGAACTTCATTTCACCTGCCTGTACTCTGCTTATGTCTCTTTTCTTCATTGTCCACGTTTCTGAAGCATAGGTCAGTATCGGGATATAGTAGCTTCTGTATAACACTTCCTTGCTTTTTTGTGGGACATCTTTATTCCACACTAAGCTCCTAATGCTTCTCAGAAATGCTTCTGCCTGTCTGCCACGTTCCGTAATCTCTTTGTCATTTCTCCCATTTTCCTCCACTATACTTAAATGTATATATTTATACATATACATATATATATAAATAATAGAATATACCTGACCGTGTATAATAACAATGTATTTGCAATGCCAATGCTGTATATTATGTAGTCACAAACGTTTAACCCCCATACGACGATTTTGGAATCTCTTTTCCCGCTCACATAACACGTTATTACAATTGACTGCGGGACTACTATACATTGCGATACGGCCGCGTATAAAATTCCCCTAAAACAAAATGGCGGCTTCCGTGACGTCATCAACGACGTCACGAAATACTCCTCTGGCAAGCTTACGGGAAAAGCCTGGGTAATAGGGGTTTTTTTGGGTGGGGAAACACCAAAAAACGTCAATTTTTTTATGTATCGAAATCTATATTTGAGCTATATAGTTCAACTAAAGATTCCGATACATGAAAAAATTTCGCGAATTCACGTATTCTATGTATCGAAATCTATATTTGAGCTATTTAGTTCAACTAAAGATTCCGATACATGAAAAAATTTCGCTAATTCACGTAAGAATAGTTTTTTGGGTGGAAAAACGCAAAAACCGTCAATTTCTTTCTATGTATCGAAATCTATATTTGAGCTATGTAGTTCAATTAAAGATTCCGATACATAAAAAGAATTCGCAAATTCACGTAAGAATAGTTTTTTGGGTGGAAAAACGCAAAAACCGTCAATTTCTTTCCATGTATCGAAATCTATATTTGAGCTATATACTTCAATTAAAGATTCCGATACATAAAAATAATTCGCAAATTCACGTAAGAGGAGTTTTTTGAGTTGAAAAACACAAAAACCGTCAATTTCTTTCAATGTATCGAAATCTATATTTGAGCTATATAGTTCAATTAAAGATTCCGATACATGAAAAAATTTCGCTAATTCGCGTAAGAGGAGTTTTTTGGGTGGAAAAACTCAAAAACCGTCAATTTCTTTCCAGGTATCGAAATCTATATTTGAGCTATATAGTTCAATTAAAGATTCCGATACATAAAAAGAATTCGCAAATTCACGTAAGAATAGTTTTTTGGGTGGAAAAACGCAAAAACCGTCAATTTCTTTCTATGTATCGAAAACTATATTTGAGCTATATACTTCAATTAAAGATTCCGATACATAAAAAGAATTCGCAAATTCACGTAAGAGGAGTTTTTTTGGTGGAAAAACACAAAAACCGTCAATTTCATTCCATGTATCGAAATCTATATTTGAGCTATATACTTCAATTAAAGATTCCGATACATAAAAAGAATTCGCAAATTCACGTAAGAATAGTTTTTTTGGGTGGAAAAACGCAAAAACCGTCAATTTATTTCTATGTATCGAAATCTATATTTGAGCTATATAGTTCAATTAAAGATTCCGATACAGGTCAATGCCATCATAAAACATTGTGATCAATAATGTTGTTTTTGCTGGGGGGGCTGCGCCCCCCCACACCCCCCCTCCCCTCCGATAGGTTGGTATTTTTATATTTTCCAATATTGGCTGCAAACACAAAAACCGTCAATTTCTTTCTATGTATCGAAATCTATATTTGAGCTATATAGTTCAATTAAAGATTCCGATAGGTCTAATACAAAACATTGTCATATCTATTTTACAGGTGTTCATGTACACGCCAATTTGTCTAAATCCATTCCTATTTGAACAGGCGTATTCCCCAACACCGTTCCTGACGTAATATTATCGTTTAAACAACTTTCATATTAAATTCAACAACCAAAATATATGTATGAACAACGTAAAAACTCACCGATATATTCCAAATGCTGTATTATTCCACATGTAAAAGCAGAAGCACAGATTTTCCACCACAAGTAAAGGCTTTTAGTTTAATGCAACAACTTCAGGATTTAAACAATTTTAATACAAATCGTCAACACAATCGAGCACACGACACTGCTAATATCAAAATCTTATTTTACAGGTTATTCACGGGAATATTTATTTTAATATTACGCTTAGAAAACGCGATCGCATGACGATACAAAAATGGCGAACCGACTCCAGGAAAATCTCGCGACGTACTGACCACGGAACTGACGTAGTAATCAGCTGACAACCAATAGCGTTACCGATAGCAATACGTCAGCCAACCAATAGCGTTACCGATAGCAATACGTCAGCCAACCAATAGCGTTACCGATAGCAATACGTCAGCCGTGAGATCACGGTGACGTCACTGATCTCCCTAAATATTCCCCAGATACGGGTGTATCGGAAGGTATAGTTCAACCCAAAAACTCACGGGTGGGATTCGATCCAGCGCATACGAAGCAGGGCTCTTACCGCTGCACTGCAATTAATTTCTCGGTATCGGCTGAGAAGCGCACCTTACTACTTGCACCTGATATACGCCTGGTCATGCCCTACACGTGTACTAAGAATGGTTCGAATCGATGACCCATGCATCGTAGGCTATCCTCCCCTTGTCAGCTGGAGTGAGCAACATGGCTGCCGTAGTTCAAATTCAACAAGAATGAAACATACCGTATATAATTACGTAATTTAGCACATATTTCCAGTATATTAGTCATAATGAACTGCAATTTCAATAGATTATCATTCAACATCTAACTGAAACTGATAAGTCAGGTTCCTGTGTCCCGCACTACAAATCAAACAATTTATTGAGAGATGCTAACAAAATAACTACCGTAGCCTAATAATAGAAATGCACCACCAAAATCTTTTTTTTTTCAGGTTATAATTTAGGATGTCCCAATAGCCTAATTGGGAAAATAGGCCAATTGTGTTGAGACTTAAAATTCGCAATATCAATAGCCTACTCCCAACCGGACATCAACAATTTGGGGCGTAATGACGCAGTGGTCAGTTTCCTCTCAGCAAGACGGACCGGGTTCAATTCCCGGGCAACGCCTATTCTCAAATGTTATATTGTATCGTAACAAGATTTTTGCATATGCCCACTTACAGTAAATCAAATACAGTAGGGTACCTCGGCTTTAACATACGCTGTATACACATGAGGCAAAAATGTAGGTTTGATAGAACGAATATTAAAAAAAATCCCTTTGGAAAAGTGAATAAAATAACGGCAAATTGTATTCATAAAGAAAACTTACAGGCTGTTTCGTATAAATCTCTCCTCTGAAACTCTAGTTAGTTGGTTATTGAGGTTTCAAGGGTCGAAACTACGATGTCATCTGCCCCTCAAACTCTTCTGCATCCGTCTGAAAAGGAAGGAAATATTGTAACACGCACCCTAAAAAATGAAATAAGCGTTCAGTACATGTTGGAAAGCATAGCATACTTGCTTTTTCTTGTAAATAATCTCCAGTATTCGTTTCCTCCCTCAATGGCGGCCCCAGCTGTGGCATTTCAAATCTGCAACGGTCACGTGATGTTTGTCAGGCACAAGCAGCGGAAAGGAACAGTAAAATACACATGGAACGGGTATATTAGGAGGCCAATCAGATTTCAAGGCAATGAGTTTCTTCTGACCAATCAGGTGAAGTATCATTTCAGGCTACAGACATATGTGTGAGGGCCCTGTGGAGGCTAGCTCCCCTCTACCTCTCCGGGCGCGGTTGCGCCTGCTCAAGCCCCTGGCTGGCTGGCTGGTCCTCGGCTTCCTCCACTCGATGGTCCCGCTGCTCGTAGTCTCCATCCTGGTGAGCTGTTACAACAACTTAGGCTGGTCTGCTGCTGCCACTGGCAAGGTGTCCTTCCTCTAACGATTCAGAGACAACCTTGTCCCCGCTCCACGGCGCGCCAACGATATATGCACCCGCCGCATCCCCACTCTGCAGCCGACTTCTTCCCTCTCGCTCACCACTGATTGGCTGACCCCTCACGCGCTACTCCCCTCCTCTGGCTCATTACACTCGGCGGGAGGAAGATGTCGTTTGCCGGTCCAGATTATTCCACCTTTTCTTGACGCTGCAACCCAGGATTGCGTCACGCTTCTCGACAAGATCAAGCCTGTAGCCGAATTCCCAATGAGTCATCTCTCTCATAATACCCTAACTGACAAAACTCCGTAAAATTCCGTAATCATATACTTTTCTACGCTAATGTTGATCGTAATAATTTGCTTGATAGTGTTTTCTATAACATAGAAAACCTATCTGTATGCTTATAATTTTATAAGAAAATGCTCCAAAAATCATTTAATAATAATAATAATAATAAGTTGATGATAATAATAAGTTAATAATAATAATAAATTAACATGAAAAATTCTCTTGGCTGAACAATTTGCCGCGTAAATAAATATAGAATGGCTTCCTACTGACTTATGCCAGTTGCATAAAAAACCCTCGAAAAACACGTTACATATTCGCCTCGGATCATCGGATGATTTACCGTGACGACGGTCCATTATCCGATTATCCCAGACACGTTAATAAATCCCCATCCAAAATACATATTACATAAATGAAATCACCCTAAATTACATATATATATAGGGTCTTTCATATAAAGTAAGAACGGCGAGCGGCGGTTTTGTCTTTCGCTGCTGAAGCCGGCTTGGCCGACCTTGTGACGCGCCACGGCCCCCTGCAGTAGTATTGAAAGCGCGCGTATAGTACAAACTTGACCATGCGATAAGCGTGCAGGTGTTGTCAGTCGGCAGTCTGAACCACAGCTGCTAACATGTTGAGACAGTTATCATTGCAACATCGTATTTTTGTATGTAAAATTTATTTCAATTACGATTCGACTCGGCGGGTACGTGATGCATTTGTTCATCAATTTCCGGGTGAAGTCCCACCTTCACTAGCACAGATTCACGTAATTGTAAATAACTTTGACACTACTGGTTCAGTGCTCAATAAAAAACACAAAATAAAAAATCAGAAAAAAATACAGTGGCATGACTCACTCGCGTCAGCCAAAATGTGGTTACCAGATACAATGCCTGTATAACCCAGGAAGGACGACACTTCCAGGACCTTTTATAAGGTAATATTTCATAGAGGATTGTACACACGCTTAGAGCAGGGGGCCACGGCTCGCCACAAGCTCGGTCAAGGCCACCACACTAGCGGATTACAAACCCGCCGCTTGGCGTTCTTACTTTATATGAAAGACCCTGTACACTCATAATTTTTCTTTACGCACTTTGTTGTCACTATAGATTGCACTTTGCAACCAGTCCAATGTTTTTCATATAGAACAATGTTCCACGGATATTTCCGCCTCTCAAATTTCTCTATGTTGGAAAAATTGACATAAATAATGTGTGAGCACTATGTATTTATGATGTCACATCACACGCATTGAAGGTGTTCTGATATTTGTGTATCACCACAGAACTTCCTAATTTCACTGGAGGTCCCTCCTTATGGTGAAATTTAATCTCACTTATCACTGAGCACACGATCACACTATTGTGGCAGCGCATCGTGACCATAATACTTAATCTCTCTTTATAACGGACGAAATTAATATTGACTTATGAAAAACAAGATGTTCAGCAAAGAACATATAGCCTACTTTCTCCTAAATGTATGGGTATCTTTATGACTCTTTGTCCTCATCCCTAAAACAATCACCCCAACCACAATGTATTGTTTGTTTTCTTTTATATTGATAATAAGCCAGTAAGTGTCAAGATCAATATTATATACTTTATGATGATTGAATAACAAAACTACTAACTTATTGTAATGCATTCACGTCCGTTAATCTCTATATTAAGCCAGCCTGCAAAATTAAGAATCTTCCGCCCCAATCACAGTAGGTGGTGCTGCGACCTATCAGTGAATTAATCTTTATCTTGTACGCCTATGCACTGCCATCGTAATGTACTACGATGGCAGTGTTCTATGGGTGTTGAATGAGTAGGCAGTTTAAAGTAGCCAAGAGGGAGGCGATCCAGCTGGCAGTGTTTAAAGGTATTCGGAGCGCGATCGTGGCTAATAGTTGAACTACCAGTATTACAAAATTGCCATACTTCAGGAGGCCAGCTCAGGCATTTACACAGCGTTATGTTTGGAACAATATTACCCACATAACCCACAAGAGGACAGCACCGTACAGAGGCATTAAGAAGGCTGTGGTTAATGACAACGTGTATCTAGTTCTTCTATTCTCCTTTTTCTAATGTCTTCTGTTTATGTGCGATGCTGGGACTGTGATTTTATTAATATACGAGTGTATACTTTATCCTCTCCTTTGAGCTAAATGACATTTTATTCAGTATCTGTGGAAAAAGCTCGTGCACATCATTTGTAAAAGAATTCAAGAAAAAAAAACCTAACTGTAGCAGTACTCGATCCCCAGTCAACTGCGTGTCAGACTAACATGCTAGCCCAGAGCTAACCGTATCCATGACGTCAGGTGTTCTTAACTGACATATTAGATACAAACTGTTGGCAAATAATGACTTTAAATAAACGATTTCTTCACTGCAGTACATCTTCATTAAAGATCATTTCATACAAAGTTTATATTATTGTATCAGTACGGTATATCACATACAACATACTAAAACTACTGAAATATAAGACAGGCACATGAGGACAGCTGCCATCTTGTCGTGTGACACAAACGGCTCAGCTCTTTTAAGCCACTCATACTGTATAATATTATAATATTAAATTATAATAAATAACGGATCACGACCTTCAGGATAGCTTAAACCCCCCTAGGCTCGATAATCGGAATTGGTGGGTCTTAAGCTATTTATTAAAATGGTTGCATAATTCACACGGCCGCCATCCTGAAATGGCGTGGCCGATGACCTTGCATTTTGGGTGAAAGACGCATCCTATATAAAGGTATGTTGTCACCAAATTTGGTAGAGATCGGATGATTAGTTTAGCCGTAATTTGATTTTACGTTTTGAACATTTGAGTGGCCGCCATTCTGTTTTGGTAAAGATGGCGGCGATATAAAGTATGACACTGAGGTGTCCTTTACTAGTGCTACCTCTGTACCAAATTTCGTTCAATTCGGTTTCACCGTGTTCGAATTGATAGGGGGGGACAGACATTCAGAGTACACACACTCACACACACACAGACACACACACACACAGACTCACACACACACATACACACACACACACAGACTCACACACACACATACACACACACAGACAGACAAACTTTTTTCGCCCTGTGTTGATCTCATAAGTCTACTTTCATTTTTTTGCAAAAATCGAAAGTAGGCTAAAAACAGTAAATGCGCATTACATATAACACCAAATATTTCTGTGCCGTAATCGCCCTGTCTTCTTAAGTTCCCGTAGACCATATTCTACTTAATAATAGTTCTCAACACAGACCAGTTCTCCTCACACAAATAATACCATTGTACAAATTACCTTAAATTACACACTTACAAATCTTACATAGCGAGGCCGTAAACAGAAATCACGTGTGCTGATATGTATGAGTTTCATGAAGGACTGTCTCGCCTTCTGATGGCCCATCTTTTATCTCGTGGACGCCTTAAGCTAACAAGCCCTATACAAGCGCTCACCCATCTCTAGGAGACAAATGGGAATTCACCAGCGCTACCAAATTCTGGCCTTGGTGTATCGAGACATTTTAGTGCTCAAGAGCATCCGACAATCCCGTCATGTTTCCCTGTACCTTAAAAACTCTCAATTACTTACATACTACCCCCCTGTGTGACTTCTGATACACCTGCCTGGAAGACCATATCCTCCCACGCAGCAAATACCACACTTACTCATTTGATAGGCTGGCTCGCCAGCTAAACACACTTACTTTATGACACATACTTTCGTAGACTATGTATATTATACGTCCCGTATAATCTGTTTCCCTCAATATTCTCCAGTACATAAGCTGTTTTTCCAATACGTTTGGAAACTATAAATGTTTCTGTGTCATCTGCTTCCAACCTTGCCAGTGGCTCCCTTAAATGAACGTCATTACGTTGCTCTACCTACCTATTTCTCAGTGTCTGTAACGATGCCCTGTTGCTACTGTCCACACATGCTAACCCTACTTTCCTCTGGTGTCACACCTCTACTCGACACTCTATGACCTAAAAATGTCACTTCTGAATGACAGAATGACGACTTAGACAGCTTCAAAGTGAACCCTGCCTGATCTAACTTCTGAAAAACTATTTCTAAATGGCGTAGATGCTCCTCAAAACTGCGTGAACTAATTACCATATCATCAATGTAAATGGTTACAAACTCTCCTGTGTCATCCCCTAATGCGATGTTTAAAGCCCTAATTAAAGCTGCTGAACTACTCTTTAACCCATAAGGTACCCTGCAAAACTGATAAAGGTTATATTTATGACTAAAAGCTGTAAATGGTCTATCTTCGTACATAAGTGGCACTTGCCAAAAACTGGAACTCAAATCTACACAAGTGAAATACTTCTTCCCCTCAAATGTTTGCATTAATTCCTCTATTGACATAGATTTCAGCTGATCTGAACTAATTCTACTGTTAACCAAACGAGCGTCTAAACAAATACGAACCGTGCCGTCGGCCTTGGGTACCGTGATCAAAGAATTAACATACGGACTGTTAAAGTGCTCAATAATCCCGCCTTCAAGCATCTGGTTAATTTGTGCCTCAACTGCACTCTGATAAGCGAAAGGTACAGGATATCTATGTCCTGTGAATACTGACCTATCAATAACGTTCAATGAATGTGTATAGCAATTGGCCATACCAATGCGATCCTCAAAAACTATCCTATTACACAATAACACATCATAGAGCCGAACACATTGTTCCACCTCTATATTTCCCTGAAATGCAGCATCATGTAACGAGTCCTCTAGACTACCGTTCGTAATCACACTGCCCACAAAACATGGAGAACCCCGCTCTACGGCTGGCGATATCTCATTTAAAGTACAAATCACACCTACAACACTACTTCTCTGAATATGGTCATTGAACGCTATTTCTACTTCAGAATCACCCCATTTAAATTTCAAACTCCCTACATCATAACATAAGTTACCAGACACTCTACGTAGCCACTCTGAACCCAAGATAACACTGAATACTAAATTTGGAATTACAAGGCAAATCTGCTTCTCTATATGATTATTAATTTTAATGTCTACTAAAACTTGCTTAGAAATTACTTTAGACCTCTTCCCAACAGCTGTGATAACAAAAGTGCTTTTAATTGGCATCTCCTCGAAATGTACTCCAGTTCCTTTCATTTTATCATAAAATGCATTACTTATGCAATTCTTCATACAACCACTGTCAATTAAAACATCTGTGTACGCCTCGGACACGTTAAATTTAACTATGGGGCTCTTACTGACCACTTCCTGAATAATACCTTCATCACTTAGTTCATGTAATAATTCATTTCTTACATTTAGGTCATAGGGTTCCTGTATAATAGTATGGACAGGGCATGCTACAGACTGAGATGCTGACCTTACTTCGCAGCCTGGTTCGCGTTTAAAGAACCGCTACAGCTGGCTGTAGTACTACTAACTACTGCACTGGTCTGGTTGTTCTGGGCTGTGTTGTCATTGTTTGGCTGTATATTACTACCACTAGGCTGTCCTCTTCCTTGACCCCTATTCTGGTTGTAATTATTGTCATTATAATTTCTCCCTTGATTTCCCCTGAAATCATTGTTCCTCCCTTGATTTCCCCTGAAATCATTGTTCCTTCCTTGGTACTGATTACCATAGCCATTTCCTCTGTTCTGATTTTGCTGATTATTATTATTTCTATTTTGAGCGTTGGCCCCTTCGCCACCGTTCCCTTGAACTTCCTGATGCCTGGCTTCATTAGGCCTATTATTATTATTACCCTGGTTCCTATTGAAATTGTCCTCATAACCCCCTCTCCCTAGTGCATCAAATGTGCTTAACAAATTTTCTACTTGTGATATTGTCTTTACATTCTGGATACAAGCAGCCTCCTTGATCCTATAGGGAAAGTGCCTAAGTAGCAACCTCACCACATCACTTTCCTCCTTCAAGCCATCCAGATATTTACACACTAATACCTGCCCTAAAAAGTATTCGGACATGGTGGAGCTTCCTTTAGGGTTATATTTACCACACACTACTCCCTCACGATGCTGCGACTGAATAACCTCATTCCAGAACTTTTCACAGAATTTCATTTTAAAATCATTAATATCAGTAAACTTGTCTCTGTAGACAGCAAACCAATTCCTCGTTTCCCCCACAAACACTTGTTCTAAAATTTCAACTACCTGGCACCACTCAATACTAGCATTTTCCAACCTCTCCCCGAATTTATTTTCTATAGTATTCATGAACTCCATTGGGCACCCCTGTCGATTGCTGAACTTACCCAGTTCTACCTCCCTGTGTGTGCTATTCACAAAAACTGGCCTATTCTGACTATTTTCTTGCCTGATCCTAGCTTTTAATTTTAATTCTAATTCTGCGATTTTCTCCTCAGCCTTCCTCTCAATACTGTTTACTGTTAATTTAATGTTTCCTTCTGATTCTTCTACTTTATCATATAGCTTTGCTTGTTTCTCCTCAATCTTGCTAATGCTCTCTCTATTACTCTCTCTTAAATCATTTACTTCTGCAACTATTTGCGAGTGGACTTTCTCAATTCTACCCCCCAGCTGTTCCTTAACCTCTTTAGTAGCTACCTGAATTTTGTCAATTTCTCCCCCCAATTGTTTTTTGATCTGCTGTGTTTCCAGTTGCACTAGTTCTTTTAAATGTTCAGCCTGTGTACTGATTCTAATTTCTAACTCCTCCTGTACTTTTCCTAATTTTCTGTCTACATCTGCAATAATCTCTTTAGCCTTCTCTTCCATCACCCCCTTGATCTCACCTCTAATCAGTTCGAATTTATCACTAATTTCCCTACTGTTTTGTTCTAATTTATCATTTAAAGTTTCAGCACTCTCTCTATTTTCCCTACTATTTTGTTCTAATTTAGCGTTGTTTTGTTCCAGTTTAGCATTTAAAGCTTATGTACTTTCTTTATTTTCCCTACTGTTTTGTTCTAATTTGGCGTTTAAGGCATCTGTACTTTCTTTATTTTCCCTACTGTTTTGTTCTAATTTGGCGTTTAAAGCATCTGCACTTTCTTTATTTTCCCTACTGTCTTGTTCTAATCTTGCATTATTCTGCTCTAATTTTGCATTTAAGGCATCAGTACTTTCTTTATTTTCCCTACTGTTTTGTTCTAATCTTGCATTATTCTGTTCTAATTTTGCATTTAAGGCATCACTACTAACTTTGTTCTGATACATAAACTCGAGAAGTAAAGTTTTTAATTCTGGTTGGCCGCCTACACTCCCTGTTTCAGTATCGGGATTTACCTCCGCTACCCCGGTACTACCATCACTCGACATACTGCTCGTATCCTCACTCTCCAGTTGATGACCACTACGTAACCTCATCTGTCTTTCTTTCTCATCCCCCATAATGATATACACTGATACAGACAAATAACCCCCAAAATACAGGCACAGAAATATATACCCTTCTCCTTCCACAAATGTTATTAGGTTTTCAGCCCCAAGTTGTCGGCGACAAATGTAACGTTATTTACTTCGCTCCACGTTGAGCGTACAAGTGTAATGTTTTCTACTAAGATATGTTGTTTTAATGGGCGCCAAGACCTCAACGCTATGTTGAAATCTAAATTTGTATTTAACAACACCTAGCTCTGGTAGAACACCTTCAAGAATCTTTACTCTCAGATCGTGGTATGATTGGATCATTAACCCAACAAACAATTGTATCAGGAGAAGGAATTGGTTTATATCTAATGCTACCTACTGAAAGCAAAGAATGCATGGTTAAAAGAAATGAATTTATTATATCAAACAAGTATGCAAAATTAATAATAATAATAATAATAATAATAATAATAATAATGAATTTAAATTTTAAGTTGGAGCGTTGCGATTTGAATATTACTGCTAGAAAATTACGTGAAAACGGAGTCGGATGAATTACTGATTTTACTCTTATTTCCAAGCTATGAAGTTACTGAAATACTGAATACATAAAAAGAGAAACGAGAGATTGCGTGGTTATGAGTCATTCGAGCTTACCACTGGAAATTGCCGAAGCATTTCCCTCGTACTGGATGTTGAAGTGAGCTTCCCACAGCCTCCTGGATGTCGTCATCTTCTTCGTTAGTTGATGATATATTTGTAGATATGAAGATTTATGGTCCGAACATCGGAACCAACACGTACAACCACAACGGTTAAGTTTCACAAAGATAGTCCTCTTCCTCTACGGAACATCGGAGCCACTCACTCGTGCAACCATACTGGTTAAATTTACAAAGATAGTTCCTCACTCCACTGAACATCGGAGCCACACACTCGCGCAACCATACTCGGCAAGTTCTACACAGATTGTCCCCGCTCCACGGCGCGCCAACGATATATGCACCCGCCGCATCCCCACTCTGCAGCCGACTTCTTCCCGCTCGCTCACCACTGATTGGCTGACCCCTCACGCACTACTCCCCTCCTCTGGCCCATTACACTCGGCGGGAGGAAGATGTCGTTTGCCGGTCCAGATTATTCCACCTTTTCTTGACGCTGCAACCCAGGATTGTGTCACGCTTCTCGACAAGATAAAGCCTGTAGCCGAATTCCCAATGAGTCATCTCTCTCATAATACCCTAACTGACAAAACTCCGTAAAATTCCGTAATCATATACTTTTCTACGCTAATGTTGATCGTAATAATTTGCTTGATAGTGTTTTCTATAACATAGAAAACCTATCTGTATGCTTATAATTTTATAAGAAAATGCTCCAAAAATCATTTAATAATAATAATAATAATAATAATAATAATAAGTTGATGATAATAATAAGTTAATAATAATAATAATAAATTAACATGAAAAATTCTCTTGGCTGAACAATTTGCCGCGTAAATATAGAATGGCTTCCTACTGACTTATGCCAGTTGCATAAAAAAAACTCGAAAAACACGTTACATAGTGATGGTATATAAAACATGGGAAGTTTAACTATTTATTGGCCAATGGTACCGTATATTGTTTGTCGACCCCTTGATAAACCATATAAGAAAGGTTGACTGTACTTGTTTTGTTTGGGACATGATGCGATAGCTGATATCCTCTTATTGGTTGACCGATTCCTTGTTATCGAATATAAGTGACGCCCAATGTTTTGGTTTTAACGTTAAAAGGTCTCGTAGCTTACGATTGCAATTATGAGAGTCGCGTTAAACTGCAATCTTGGTCTTCTATTTATTTCTCCTTTGTTGTTCTTTACCGGATGTGTTTTTGTAAGTGCTGGGACTCTGACGTTAATACTCTAGCGAGCTCCAACGCGTCCATCAATCGTGTTACGTATCGTTGAGTTGGTTTACACAAGGGACAGTGCTGTAAACAGCCAGTCGCGTCGCTCTTAAAGAGTGGATCGACAAGATGCCTCGTTTATTATCCACTTTCCCGGTATCGATATCAGTGCACACGGTCGCTTCAGCCATAATATCATGCTTGGCTGGTTCTTATTGATAGGCTCATACAACTTGGGCATAAGCACTATGTCTTCATTTACGGAGCTCTTTGTGGTTGTCACCCTTGAGGTCCAGGCTTCATTCCTGGCTCAGTCAAGAAACTTTTGTTCTTGTAATTGTTAATTCATTTTGGGGTCTTGAGACACCTTGATCATCAGCTCCGTGTGGTTCGCTGTGTGTTGAATTTGCCTGATTACCTGTATTTATGTGTTGACTGTAGTAGTGTGTGTACTGTAGCTGTATTAGGGTCTGGGATGAAGTAGACGCCCCGGAACTTCAACTATGGTACTATCCTTGCATTCGCCTAGAGGGAGTGTGGGGGGGAAGGGGGGGGGGGGGAACGGGGTAAAACCACACTTAGGGTAGCAGCTGTCAGCGCCAGAATTCGAACCTACGATCTCCGGACTTGTTGTAGCTGCCCACGCGGTCGTGGTGCACGAATTAACGAGTACGACTACGCCGTGGGATCAAAAGTTAGTGTTCTCACTTATCTGATTTACAGTGATTTTCAGTGTTTTCACACCATTCCAATTCTTGCGAGGAAATTTTACAATTGCATAAACCAAAATTGTTATTCGGAAAAGTAATCTGGTCTGAGGGCTGGAACGGGGTTAAACACCGCCTTGAAAGGCAGAATTGAGAAAAGATGGGTTCGACTTCCACCTCAGCCATCTTGGAAGTGGTTTTCCCACTTTTTCTCTAGGCAAATGTCGAGATGGTTCCTAATGAAAGATCCCGTGACGGTTACTAACTTAAAACTACGGCCGTCTCGTTCCAAATCCTAGTAGTAATTTACAGATACACACACTACTACAGTCACCATAGGAACACAGGTTATCAAACAAACCCTATAACATACATGCACACACAACCAGGTACTGAGGGAGATTACTTGTTTGCGAGAGTGGGGTGAGGTGGAGAACTATGGGAGAGAATTCCCTTCAGTCTTTTCCTTTCGATGCTATGGCAACCAGCTTACTATTCGGCAGAAAATATCGACCCGTTGCGCGCTCAGTATGACGAGTAGACTCTGTTCGGAATTAATGCCGCAATGTTTTTGGGAAGGCACATATCGCTGAACCTTAGCCAGACAACGAGGCGTCACGTTCTAAGCGGCTACATTCTTTTGTCTAGCATTCAAGTGAGCTACCATCACTACAAGAGGTTAAAATGATCACGATGTTGCAAGCCCGTGAATGAACTAACAACAACAACTCTCTCTCTCTCGACTGTCAGCATAATTGTTGCGTACGCCGCGCCATGCTCTTTATCGGAGTGCGCATGCTCCAACGAATGACGAGCAGAATCTGCTGTCACCACCAGTACAGTAGCTGTGGTACTGAATTGGAGGAGTCGCAAACCTCGCAAATATTGAGGTAAATGAGAAACGTATTTTTTGCTACACCTACAGCACAAACCCGCCAACGATGGGTACAATAAGATGGTCTAATTTTAGAATAGTTGTAGTTTCAAAGAAATATTAAGTCGTGTTCAGATAATTCGTGAGCTAGGAATACACTGCCAGGATAGATACAACACCTTGTTTGGCGTCATAATTTAATTTCAAAAGATCATTTCATCCGAACGCATGTCGCATGTCAAGTGCAGCTATTGCAGTGACCCAACAGGGCAACAATGGTGCAATGGAACCTGTCACATGCAGAACGTGTGGCATTATAGCATTGGAAGACGGTTTTGTTATACAGAGATAAACACTTCGTTCGTTTTATTTGACTGATTTACTTTCCTCACGTTTGTTTTTATACACAAAACTGAATGATATAATTCCTAAGCCAATAAATTTTGTAGTAAATTGCACCTTTACTTCTTTAACAAACTGCGTCAGTGGTGGCAGAAAATGTGAAAAAAATTGCCAGGGCCGCATTTTTTCCTTGAAAGAATGAATGTTTGGAAACACGACATTTGAAATGCTTTGATCTCTTTGCCGTCGGCTTTTCTCGACAGGAAATAACCTAATCATGATTTTGTGGTTGATAGTTGCAATTGACATACAACTAGCAGTGATGCAGGTGTGCATTTACCACCAAGCTCTTAATTTGTTTTGATTTGACTTCCCGTTTCTGATATCCTTCACACATACACCAGGAAATAAATCTATACTGTTTTTCGGAATACGAAGGTGCTTGGGAATATAATAATTTGGCGGGGTTATTGACACTGCTGGTTAATACTGTTAATAATTATATGGATTTTCACTGTGGCTTTTAGAGATGCCGTAGTCGCGGAATTAATTTTACCCATAAGGGATCTTAATAATCCCAATAAATCTACTAGCACGACTCTTTCACATTTCAGCCCCTTAGAATTCCAGCTAACTGCGCCTGGATTTGATCCCACATCCTTGGGAACGGAGGGCAAGATTGTTATCGCTGCGCTACGCAGCCAGCATACAGTTGGTAAAGCGTTTTCTTTCAGCCCCAATAAGTTGGTCTCGATCGCTGATCAATTCCATTACATTTAACCCACTTCAATGCGACAACTTCAGGTCAGTGGATATATTAACACATTCAAGACGCCCTCTAAGGGCTAAATTTCAACATCCGTGTGCCTCTAAAGCATCGGGAGTTAAAAGGGACGTTAAATCTATTACATGTATTATAGTGCCATAGTGGCACTTTTGTTAACTGGATTACGGTGGGTAGGAAGCACAACACCAATTACTGCTTAAAGAAATAATTAACTTTATTTCGGCCAGAAAATTACACTACTCATCAGCAAATACAGCAATAGGAACCTTACTCCAGTTTCCTCAAGTCTCTTGCTTGTGGAGAGCTCTTGCCCTTTCACTTGTCAACAAACCACAGAAGTTAATCCTCCCGCTAATGAGCCTAGTGGCCTTGACAGTACTACATGCAACTTCTTCCTAAAGTACGCCGACTACAGTTACTTACGAGCACTTGCTGCACGCTGTTCACAAGCTGGGAGAAACAATGTCACTGGATTTCGTAACCACAATATCTCCGACACTCAGTGAAAGCACACTCACTCAAAACACAGGCAGACCCCTGTATGTTTCTCACTTCCCCGCTCCACTAGGGGTTTCGTAAGTCACCACACTTCTGTCGCTCAGGATAATCGCTCACACTAGCTCGTAAAACACAACAACAACTGCTTGACAGGTCGCACTTATATAGCAGGCCGGTGACTCAATAAATGCTTCTAGATCCATCCAGGGTTCACGGCTTCTCGAGGTTTCCATCGCTGGTCCAGTCACGAATATTCTGGACTATCCCTTTGTCCTAGTAGCCCTGTTGCATAAGGCGCACGCAATACAGGAGGCAGGGCACAGCCCAGCCCTGGGGCAGTTGTGACTCATGCGGCGAGCGATGACACAAACTCACAGCCGTAACAATATCATTATTATCGCCATCATCACTTCATGGTCTTTTCGTTGTTACAATAATATAACAAACGTTTCTGACTATAACAGACAGCTCAAGGGAACTTGCCAACATGCCGACTGGAATGTGCAGTAATTGTGTGACCCAACCATTTGATTATGATGATGATGATGATTAAGACGATGACGATGTGACAACCGCTGCCTGCCGGGTTTACTTGCAACTTACTTACTTATCGTATGGCTTTTAGTGCCGGGAGTGTCCGAGGACATGTTCGGCTCGCCTGAGTCTGTAGCTGCTTCCAGCGGACACCCTTATGGTGAGCTACAAGTTCCGTTCAATTTCAAGTAGTTCAAACTTTCGCCACCAGATATCAATGATACCTAGTGGTGAACGTTGGAACTTTGATAGAGCGTTCCGACGAAATCTAACCTAACAATTTAGCTTCACACAAGTATAGTCTGCGGAAGGATCTTTTACATGCCATAAATCTATGACATGGGACCACCGGCTTTAATTCCCCTCTGAAGGAAGGCATACTGAGGGATTTTAACGCTCTTAAAAATCCATTGACTTCAGCCGGGTTTGAACCCGCGACCTTGGGCATAGAAGCTCAGCATGCTACCAACTACGTCACCAAAGCCGCTATACTTGTAACTAAGGCTAGACTTGAGATCTCAGCGTGAAAGTAATGAAAGTCACTATTCACTATCAAATTGAGTGTAAGTAGAGCGTTATTCCAATTTCCTATGCATTTTACTCTCGGACCATTGCATCGTCCGATCATAAATCCGGGGCTGTAGAGCCGACGCGACGTAATAGAGGTTACTGGAGGACCTGGCACATAACCCATTGTGCATATACGTTGCCAGTTTAAACAATGTTTGCAATGTCCACTGGACCTATCCTCTGTTGACCAATTAACCTGTACAATATTTGGCTCACCCATGTTCATTGAAGAGCGTAATTCAGGGTTATAATCGTATCATTGCACCCCAGTTATCTGCACACAGTTAAGTTGCCTTTTCTGTTCACCATGCTGCAACCCGCCAAACATGAGCGTTTGAATAGTTGCCGATCGTGGTGAAGGTTCTGTCCTTCGCTGTACTTGTTTACTACAGTATAGGGTAGTAGTTGTTGTTTCATTTAGGGGTTCATCTTGATCATCCACCCCGTATATTTGGATGTGGTTGTGTGTGGAATATGTCTGAAAATCGGTGTAATTGTGATAGCTGCACTAGAGAGAGAGAGAGAGAGAGAGAGAGAGAGAGAGAGAGAAAGAGAGATTGAAAGAGATTGACTGTTTATTTAAGAATTACATACACAGTACTAAAAGGTCCCATTGGATGGATAGAGAGAGAGTGTGTGTGCGTGTGCATGTGTGCTCTTTTTGGAATAACAGATACCAATACCGTATCATCCTGGTCGATTTGTCAAGGAATTCACCGTGAAATATTTTGGTTATGCTGTAATTCAATTTGTTGTAAAGAAATAATACTTTTTTTTTACTGAGCATCATGTTTATTTCTACGAAATAGTACTGTACATATTTGTCTTCTTGATCATTGTTTACTAAAGCGTAATTCCTCTTGCATTTAACGAGTTTTCTTTGTCATCTTCAACTCGAGAGATAATGTTATCCTCATCTTGGTAGTACTGACACATATCAAGGTTGACTTCAAAATGCTGTTTGGATTCCAGTATTGTATTATCATCAAGAGTATCAACGGCTTCGATGACGTAGTTGTTAGCATTCTGAACTGCTGTGTCCAAGATCGCGGGTTCAAACCCGGCCGAAGTCGTCGGATTTTTTAAGAGCGTTAATAAAATCCTTCAGTATGCCTTCCTTCGGAGGGGAAGTAAAGCCGGCGATCCCATGTCATAGATTTATGGCATGTAAAAGAACCTTCCACTAACTTATTTATTTATCTATTTATTTATTTATCGTTTGTCTTTTAGTGTCGGGAATGTCCGAGGACATGTTCGGCTCGCCAGAGGCTGTAGGTGCTTCTAACGGACACCCTTAGGGTGAGCTACAAGTTCCGTTCAATTTCAAGTAGTTCCAACTTTCACTACCAGATGTCAATGATACCTACTGGTGAACGTTGGAACTTTGCTAGAGCGTTCCACCGAAATATAACCTAGAAATTTAGCTTCACACAAGTTTAATCTGTGGAAGGATCTTTTACATGCCATAAATCTATGACATGGGACCGCCGGCTTTACTTCACCTCCGAAGGAAGGCATACTGAAGATGTTTACGCTCCTAAAATTTCCGACGACTTCGGCCGGGTTTGAACCCACTATCATGGATACAGCAGTTCAGCATGCTACCAACTACGCCACCGAAGCCGCTAACTAAACTTGTGTGAAGCTAAATTTCTAGGTTAAATTTCGTTGAAACGCTCTATCAAAGTTCCAACGTTCACAACTAGGTGTCAGTGATATCTGGTAGTGAAAGTTGGAACTACTAGAAATTGGATGGAACTTGTAGGTCACCCCATGGGTGTTCACTACAGCCTCTGGCGAGCCGAACATGTCCTCGGACACTCCCGGCACTAAAAGCCATACGCAAAATGAATAAATCAAGAGTATGTCGGCAACAAAACGCAGTTTGTGAAAACCATCGGTAGATTCAATGCGCACAGAATAACTAAACTGATGAATCTTCAGAACGTCCAATACACTGCACAAATATGATGAGATATTTCGCTATAGAATCAACGACGCATGTATACTTGAACATCTCTCCAAGTGCCGACATCAGAAAAAGTAGTATTTTATTACAACAAATTGGGTTAGAGCATAACCAAGACATTTCAACCGTTTCTCCTTCTTGCATTGCCTTTGGGGCGGTCCCTCTTCACCAGTAGGTATCATTGACATCTGGTAGTGAAAGTTGGAACTACTTGAAATTGAACGGAACTTGTAGCTCACCCTATGGGTGTCCGCTAGAAGCAGCTACAGCCTCTGGCGAGCCGAACATGTCCTCGGACATTCCCGACACTAAAAGCCAAAAAAAAAACGGACCCAGCTCACGAAGCTCTCGGGGTCGCTAACTCCCAAACTCACCAGACACCATTGAGGGTGTAGCACAATCCAGGGTGCACCATACGTTGTGGGGCTACACACACCCTGCCTCCTTTAGGAGCTTGAGCAGAAGGCAGAAGATACAATGAAAGAAGGCAAGAAATCTGACCCCTCGAAGAATGAGGGATTAGGAAAGATGAGGCAAGGGCCAATTAAGCCGGGAAAGTAATAGACTCTCTAGTCCTCGGATACCCTAATACCGTCGAAGTCGAAAAAATACCAACAAGAGTTAACCAACTGCTTTAAACGTTACCATGCAATGCAGCTTTGATGCTCCTTTCCTTGTGCCATGTTAATGACAGTTTCAGTAGATTATGGTGTTTGAAGCCATTTTCAGTGTTGCATTAGTAAACAAAAATTTAATGCTTTTCAGTCGGTCAATACGATTGTACCCAAATGAGATGGTTTATTCCCTAGAAGATAAACTAGAACGTACCGTCCAGTTAGTTGTTATTGTTGTTTTATTTATCCTGTTTGCTTATTGAATCCAGATGCGCCAGTTTATTCTTATTACAAAATATCCTAACGAAGGTGATGATTTGGTCGGGCGCCAGAATGCCACTTACCAGATGCATTGCCTGAAGACTCCACTAGTATGTGTTTATTATGACAAGCGGCCATGGACTCTATATGTTTATGAACAGTCACCGCTGACGTCACCTATACCTGCGGTATCGACTGGTTTTCGAAAGTTAGCCGCCAGCATGTACTCTTCATAAATATGTAATGGTTGTATTCTCATTTTCAAACCAAGCACCATATGGTATGATGTGCCGCTTCAGTGTTCGTAGACCGTCTTACAAAGTGACTTGGGATGTAAATTGCTAGGTAGCAGTTTAAGTTGTTAGATTTCTATGCTACCAATTGAAAAAAGATTATTTCTGTCACTGAAGGGATTTTAAAAAGCAGAATTTTTATTTGAACAATAGTAATAGTTTCAACTTAATGAATATAAAACTCACTAAATTTAGCGATTTGTCACTTAAGTTGGCAACGCTGTCCATAGACGCGGTTTTCGTGTTTAATGGTTTGGACTATTTTTATTATGACACTTTGTGCTATTAAAACCAAAATATAGATTGACATAAAACTCCAGGTAGTAACTAGATCTTGTTCCAAGTCTCATATTGATGTTCCCGCAGGGGCTAACAACTTGTGGGACGTAGGTTGGTAACCACGGGACCCTAGCTGAGTTCGGCATTACTTCCACTTACTTGTGCCGGGCTCCTCTGTTATCTTTCCTGTCGACCTTCCTTGGTTAACTCTTGTTGTTTTTTTTTTCGACTTCGACGGTATTAGGGTATCCGAGGACTAGAGAGTCTATTACTTTCCCGGCTTAATTGGCCCTTGCCTCATCTTTCCTGATCCCTCATTCTTCGAGGGGTCAGATTTCTTGCCTTCTTTCATTGTATCTTCTGCCTTCTGCTCAAGGTCCTAAAGGTGGCAGGGTGTATGTAGCCCCACCACTTATGGTGCACCCTGTATTGTGCTACACCCTCAATGGTGTCTGGTGAGTTTGGGAGTTAGCGACCCCGAGGGCTTCGTGAGCTGGGTCCGGTTTCTCTCCTTCTTGCATTGCCTTTGGGGCGTTCCCTCTTCTCTTTCCCTTTCCTCCCTACCGTTCGCGTATCTCCTTTATTCCAAGTCCCTTAATTCTCACTTTTCGAGGGTTGAGGGCATTTCCTTTCCCCTTATTCTTCTTTACGATTTCCATTTCCTCTTATAGTACGTAAGTCAGTAGATAGTTTCATTTCATGTACATTGTCACTATCACCCAAACCATTAAGGGCCGATAACCCAGATGTTAGGCCCCTTAAAACCATAATTATCATCATCATATTGATGTTCAGAAGTAATTTTTTGTGGGTTGGAGAAATCTACGAGAGGAACAGGCAGTTAAGGATGTTATGTAGATCTATAGAAGACGCACGATAGAAAAAAGGAAGATTGTAGTTTTACGTGACCGTGAATCTTGTGATTATGAGCCACGAGACCTCCTTTTTACGTGGAATCCGAACCACAGGACATGGCATTTCACTTCGAAAATCTCACATGCATTGACCGGGAAGCGCACGATAGAGTATCAGGTGGTAAAAAGTGCTAAGCATCCTGAGTGATTATGGTATCGAACGTTAAAAATCCCTCAGTATGCCTTCCTTCGGAGGGGAAGTAAAGCAGGTGGTCCCATGTCATAGATTTATGGCATGTTAAAGAACCTTCCACTAATTACACATGTGTGAAGCTAAATTATATATAGGTTAAACATTTGACTAACGTTCTTAGCACCTACGTTCGTTGTCAAGAGCCGACTGCGGTGGCATCTGGTAACTAAGTTCTGAACTAGTTGGTCGCTGACGGTGGCGTTTGTCGGCAAAAGTAGGAACTACATGAAAAAATGAATGTCTGCAGTCCTTAATTGAATTAAAACAGATACACACACTAATACAGTCATCACAATTAACACCGGTTATCAGACAGATTCTACACACACCCAAAGTATTAAAAAATTTACACGGGGCTACATGACCCTAAACTAAGGAACCAACCAACCAACCAGAGAAGGCTGCTAAGTTACAGGCAATCAAAAATATTTATAACTCTGCAATTTTTCCATGTTTATGCCGTGTCTTGTGTGTGGTTCGCCCAGGAACACCAAGCGGGCTCTAGATGTTCCGTGCCCGGACCCCCACAGTAGTAGCGAACTGTGCACTACCTCCCTTCTTATGAAGTGCACGTGCGCCTCTAACCTCTTTTTGGAAGCCTTTAGTTGGTTGGTTGGTTGGTTTTTAAGTTTAGGGGCTGCGACAACGCGGTCATGTTGCCCCATGTACTTTGGGTGTGTGTAGAATCTGTCTGATAACCGGTGTTAATTGTGATGACTGTATTAGTGTGTGTTATCTGTTTTTTATCTTATTTTATTTAAGTACTGCAACTTAGAATTTTTCATATAGTTCCTCCTTTTGCCGCCAAGCGCCACCGTCAACGATTACTAGGCCAAGTTCAAAAGTTAGCTACTAGACACCACCGTAGTCGGCTCTTGGCAACGAACATAGAAACCTAAGAGCGTTGTTTACATTCTTAACCTATCCAATTTAGCTTCACACAGGTGCAATTAGTGGAAGGTTCTTTAACATGCCATAAATCTATGACATGGGATCGCCGGCTTTAATTCCCCTCCGAAGGAAGGCATACTGAGGTATTTTAACGCTCTTAAAAAATCCGACGGCTTCGGCCGGGTTTGAACCCGCTATCTTGGGTATAGAAGCTCAGCATGCTACCGAGTACGCCACCGAAGCCGCCTTTGGAAGCCTTTATAGGGAGGTGAAATACTGCTTGAGCTTTTAGCTCTCGCAGTAGAGGCGCACGTGCGCTTCATAAGAAGGGAGGTAGTGCACAGTTCGCTACTACTGTGGGGGTCCGGGCGCGGAACATCAAGAGCCCGCTTGGTGTTCCTGGGCGAAACCCCACACAAGACACCGCATAAACAAAGAAAAATTGCTAAGTTTTATTTCACGGGCCAAAAATATGTATGTTGATAATCCAGCTGCAGTGAGAGTTAATGGTAAAATGATTTCTTGGTTTAAAGTTGCTACATGTGTGGGCACGGATGTAATATTTCGCCATTTATGTTTATTTCATATATGAACTATTTACTGAAGAGTGTAAACTGACTGAGTGGGACTCAGTTAGGTGGAAACCAGGTAAACAGCGTGGCTTATGATGTTGACCTGGTTGTAATGACAGAGACTGTCGAAAGCTTACAAGCTATCATGTTACAACTTGAACAGAAATGTAGATAATATGGGATGAAAATCAGTGTTAATAAAAGGAAGGTGATGTCGGTAGGGAAGATAGGGCCTAATAGGATGCCCGATAAGAGGAACTACATTGAAGCAGGTGGACCAATCAAGTAGGCCTACTTGGGCTGTGAGTCTCTCAGGGTATAGGTATCCGCAAAATCTTTCGCCATGCGCTGTGCGGATAGTGGATTAGCTGCGGATAATGTTTGGGGTAAATTTACGGATAATTTTTAGAATATAATCCGAACTTGTTTAATATCGTTACTAGGACCTGGATGTTTGACTTTTTTTAGCCTATTTTCATTTATGAAAAAATAGGCTTATGAGATCACCTTTTGTCCGTGTGTCTGTGTGTGCGTGTGTGTGTGTTGGTGTGTGTCCCCCCTAATAACTTCTAAACGTCTGGAGCTATTTCAATGAAACTCGGTAAGTTTATAGAACTATTTTGGACGACCCCGACAGTATCCTTCAAATTTTGTTACGTCTCACCAATCCAACATGGCGGCAGTGCGAAATATTTCACCAGCATTCAATATCTCCGAAACTATTACCGATATCACCCTGGGATGTTGTACGGTGATAAAGGGAGCTACTAGAAGTTTACCTATGTAACTTTTGAAAACCTGGTAACTACAAAACCAACATGGTGGCCAAGCAAAATTGCGACTTTTAAATAGACGTTTCTCGCGATTTAACCATCCAAACGCAATAAAACTTGGTACAGTATATGTTTATACACATTGTAAAGCACCAACATCTAACTTCGTTCAATTGTTTACGTAACCTCAAGATGGCGGCTGTGTGAAATATTTCACCGTCATTCTATATCTCTGAAACTATTACCGGTATCACCCTGAAATTTTGTACGCAGATAAAGGGCACTACTAAGACTTTAAAAAACCTGTTAACTACAAAACTAATATGGCGGCCAAGCGAAGTTGAATATTTTAAATAGACCTTTCTCGCGATTTAATGATCCAAACGCAATGAAACTTGGTACAGGAAATGTTTACACACATTGTAATGCAGTGGTATCTAATTTAGTTCAATTGTTTACATAACCTCAAGATGGTGGCTGTGCGAATTTTAAAATTAAGTTTTTATTTCTTGTGTCATAATCATGCGATCGAAGTAAAAGTTTGAATAATGAACCTACGGAATAATTTTCCTTTAATTGTACATGACTCTATGGCCTATACATATAAAAATCCAACATGGCGACCATCCAAAATATTTAGTCGGTTCTCAATATCTACGAATCTATTACAGCAATGAAACAAATTTTGTATGTTGATAGAGGCAATTATCATAAGTAGGATATATGAAAATAGGCTGTATAGTTCTTCACGGAACTACTTGTTTTTTCTTGACAAATGTAAGATGATTTACGCTAATCCCATTCAAATTATGTCACTAAGCACAACTAACACTCCGAACTGTACAGGGTTCTAATTCTAGCTGTATAACAGTCATTTAAAACATAGCACATGAAAAAACATATCCTAAGGGAACGACTTTCTCCTCAAATGTCTAAAGGTGTTGCTTTAATATTTAATATAATTAAAACTATTATTGTAATGCCATTAGATTCGGTTAAACTTGCGGATGCGGATAAAAGTCGTCGGGTTGCGGGGTGGATGTGAATAAAAGTCATGCGGATACGGGGCAGATACGGATACCAGCCGTTGGGATGCGGGGCAGATACGGATACCAGCCGTCGGGATGCGGGGCAGATGCGGATAGCAGCCGTGTGGATGCGGGGCGGATGCGGATAAGGGTTTGTTTATCCGCGCAGGGCTCTAGGTATAGGGTAAGAAATAGAGTCAATGTGTAGAAAATCTAATGCAGTGAGTTCTCAGTTGCGATCTACTCTACTAGAAGTTAGCGTACCGACGAACCTCTCTTTACACCGCTCAGTATTTAGACTGACCTTGCTGTATGGGAGTGAGAGCTGAGTGGATTAGGATTTCTGATACATAAGCTAACTGATATGAGGTAGCACGAATGATTGCTGCGACAAATGGATGGGAGCAATAGCAGGAAGGTACTCGTAATGAAGAGAGAAAGACTGTTAGAAACGAACACGCTAGATCAGTGCTTCCCAAACTTTTTTGTGTGTGTACCACTTTAAGAGATGAGAATCTCTCGCATACCACCTAATAGTTGGTAGATATAGTCACTATAAACCCCATCACCACCCTACGTAGCAGACCAAAACATGGATTGTAAATTGTGTTTGTTAGAGTTCAAGTTCAAATAATAAAAAGTGTGTCCAGTCGTTTTATTATTCATTACAATAAGTATTCAATTCGAACATTCAAAAATGACACTGTGCAAATAATATTAATAAGCAAGAACTTAATAATTAAACTTAAAAACCAGACTTCAACTAACAACTTCAATGTGAAGGGTGAGCTTAAAGATTATAACCCAACTTAGGAATATCTGGTTTAAGAGTGCTGAGTCTCAAACGAAGATCGTTTTCCACAGTAAGGAGCCTATACCGGTATTTATTCTCGAGATAAACAAGTGAAGAAAATGCAGTCTCACACAATTACGAAGTAGTGAAAGCCAGTGAAAATCTAACTGCTTTGTCAGCTACGTCTGCATAGTATGCACGCCTCTCAACCCAAAATTTCGCAATAGCCTTTTTTGAAAAAGTTTTCCTTAGTTCCGAATCTCAATTCAATTCATAAAACTGCTCCTTATCTTTGGCTTTCAAGTCCTCCGGCAACATAACAATGTTTTATATATTTAAATTTTATATTTTATTTTTTATATTTCTTGTAAGGTATCTAATATTATTAGCCTATTTTCAATTTTGAAAAAATAGGCTTATGAGATCACCTTTTGTCCGTGTGTGTGTGTGTGTGTGTGTGTGTGTGTGTGTGTGTGTGAGGTGTGTGTGTGTGTGTGTCCCTAATAAAATCTAAACGGCTGGAGCGATTTCAATGAATCTCGGTAAGTTCATAGCACTATTCCTGGCGACCTCGACCGTGCCCTTCAAATTTTGTTACGTCTCACCAATCCAACATGGCGGCTGAGCGAAATATTTCACTAGCATTCAATATCTCCGGAACTATTACCGATATCGCCCTGAAATTATGCACGGTGATAAAGGGCACTACTAGAAGTTCACCTATGAGACTTTCAAAAACCTGGTGACTACAAAACCAACATGGCGGTCAAGCGAAATTGAGACTTTTATATAGACATTTCTCGCGATTTAACTATCCAAATGTAATGAAACTTGGTACAGCAAATGTGTATACACATTGTAATGCACTGGAGTCTAATTTAGTTCAATTGTTTACATAACCTCAAAATGGCGGCTGTGCGAAATATTTCACTGACATTCTATATCTCCGAAACTATTACATATATCATCATGCAATGTTGTACGGTGATAAAGGGTACTGATACAAGTTTACCTATATATATTTCATAAACCTGTAAAGTACAAAACGAACATGGCGACCAAGCGAATTTGACATATTTTAATAGACTTATCTCGTGATTTAACTCTCTGAGCGCAGTGAAATGTGGCACAGTAAATGATTTTGCAGGTTGTAATGCACTGCCATCTAATTTAATTCAATTGTGTACATAACCTCTAGATGGCGGCTGTGCGAAATTTTAAAATTAAGTTTTTATTCTTGTGTCGTAATCATGCGATCGAAGTGAAAGTTTGAATAATGAAGCTAGGCAATAATTGTCCTTGAATGGTACATAACTCTATGGCCTATACATATAACAATCCTAAATGGCGAGCTTCCGAAATATTTAGACGGTTCTCAATATCTATGAATCTTTTACAGCAACCAAACTGAATTTTTTTATGTTCATAGAGACTATGAACATATGTTCACCTATAGGACTTTCAGGAACCTGGTGAGCACAAATCCAACATGGCGGTGACGCGAAGTATAAATATTTAAATGGACGTTTCTCGCGAATTAACTATCCGAGTGCCGTGAAACGTTGCACGTTAAATGCTTACACAAATGTTGATCCACTGGCATGTAATTTATTTCAATTGTTTGCATAATCACAAGATGGCTGGTGTGCGTACTTTTAAAATCTCGTTTTTACTTCTTGTGTTCTAATCATGCGATTGAAGTTTGAATACCACACGTTCACAATAATCTTAATGTAATAGTACAAAAATAAAAATCCATCCTAGCGACCATATGAAATATTTAAACGGTTCTCAATATCTACGAATCTGTTACAGCAATTAAACTGAAATTTTGTATGTTGATAGAGACAATTAACATGAGCAGGATATATGAAAATAGGCTGTATAGTTCTTCACGGAACTACTTGTTTATATTTTTCGTAACATCACCGCGTGCCACTGCAACAGTACGCGTACCACAGTTTGGGAAACGCTGCGCTAGATGAAACTGTTCGTATGAGGCGATTCAGAAAGTGGGGTCATGTGAAGAGAAAAGGGGAGGAGAGATTACCTAAGAGGTTAATGAGTTTGAATGTAGAGGGTAAGAGAAGCAGAGGTAGACCTAGAAGGCGATGGTTAGATTCAGTGTTGAACGATTTTAAAGTGCGAGTCGTAGAAGCAGAGGAGGCCGTAGTGCTAACTGTTCAGTTGGCTGCCACGCGGTGGAAGGGCTTCCCCGAAATAAAAAGAATGATAAGCTAGATCGAGCAACGCTAAGCAAGTCGCTTCTATTTACCACACACTCAATGCACTACGTCCACGAGCAACTTCGTACAGAGGTTTGTGCCGTGTCTTGTTTGGGGTTTAGCCTAGGACACCAAGCTGGCTCATCAGCGGGCTATTGGTGTCCCCGCCCGAAACTCCACAGGTGTGGCGAACTGCGTGCTATTATACCTTCCTTTTTATGAAGAGCACCGGGCGCCTCTTTACTGCGAGAACTAAGAGCTCATGCAGCCATAACCTACCTATCAAGATGGTATATTGGCTTTCAAGGTCAGTGAATTAAATCTCAGCAATTTTTCTCTAATTTTGTGCCATGTCTTGTGTGGGATTTTGCCTAGGACACCAAGCTGGCTCATCAGCGGGATCTTGGTGTCCCCGCCCGGATGATGAGCCAGCTTGGTGTCCTAGGCGAAACCACATACAGGACACGGCATAACCTTAGGAAAATTGCTGAGTTTTAATTCACTGACCTTGAAAGCCAATTGGGTAACATCTTTTATGTGTTTTTAAATAACTTAATTTAAATAAACGAGCCCATGTCAAAATAATTATGTAGGGATATTTTGTGCAATATAAGGATATTCCAGATGGGATTTTCCATTACAAGTAACTAACAGTAGCTACTATTCGAAATGACAGTGGAAAATATTCTGCCTTTTGAAATTTGAGAGGTGGAAAGCGTATCGCACGGCATGAGTGTGGTGTGATGTCCCAGGGGAATATCGTCACACCGTTTGATCATCGGCTAGAGCCAGCAGAGCGCGTTGTGTGCAAGCATGGGGTAGCGAGGTGTGAACTAACCACGTAAGGGTGTCTCTTGGGGGAAGTAAAGCCTCAGCGTACCGTTAACAAGAGCGATGCGGTTATCGTACAGCGGCGCTGTGGCATGGCGTCTTATTACCGCTCGGGAGGACGCCGCATTACAAATTGCGGTCAACCATAATGACCAACAAAGGCGAATTAAAATTAAACACGATTACTAATTCATACCACCAACCCGCGTGGCGCAGTGGGCTATTGCCTTGAATTCATTCTTCATTGCACCATTCAGTTGATTCCAGCAGTTGTAATGCACGATTTAGGCACATGGTGATCCTGTGGGGAGAAAATTACATTTGATGCACAGTATTGATGGAATATTGGCTAACAGACCGAAATTTTTCGAAAAAAATCGCAAGTAAACGTGGGTTGGGAGGGCTGTAGAATTGAATATCGTAGCTCATTTCTCGAGAGGAGACTTCCCAGGGGCTCATGGCTAGTCGGACGTGGGTTGGCGACTACGGAACCCCAGCTGAGTCCAGCATTGCTCCCACTTACTTGAATCGGCTCCTCTCTTTCACATTTTCTATCGACCTCCCTTGGTCAACTCTTGTTCTCTTCCGACTCCGACGGTATTAGGGCATCGCTTGCAATTTCCCGCCTTAATTGACCCTTGTCTCATCTTTCCTGATTTCCTCATTCTTTGATGGGTCGGCCCTCTTCTTTTCTTTTCGTGGTATCTCCTGCCTTCTGCACAAGGCCCTATAAAGGACGCAGGGTGCGTGTAGCATCTCCCTAGATAGTGCTACGCCCTTAAGGGTTCGGGAGTTGGTGACCCTGAGGGATTCCTAAGCAGGTTCCGTTATCCCCTTTTCCACTAACTTTGGGGCGAACACTCTCCTCTTTCCCCATTCCTATCTGTCTTTCATGGCTCTCCTTCCTCCTGTCTTTTATTTCCCTTTCTTTATTTCTTCTAGTATGTTGGTTGTTGTTGATTATGTATTATGATTATTGTTTCATTTGAGAGGCTTGGACATCGTGGTCATGTAGCCCCATGTACTTGGGTGTGTGTTGAATTTGTCTGATAACCTGTGTCACTGTAATGTCTGTACTAGTGTGTATATTTGTAATTGAGGTAAGATTTGGGTAGGATGCGGCCGTGGCATTAAGTTAGGCACCATCCCAGCATTTGCCTGGAGTAGAAGTGGGAAACCACGGAAAACCACTTCCAGGATGACTGAAGGAGAAACCGAACCCGCATCTTCTCAGTTTTGCCTCACGACGCTGAGTGTACCCCGTTCCATCCCTCAGTCCAGAATTAAATTTCTTGGCCGAGCCGGGAATCAAACCCGGGCCTCCACGGTGACAGCCAAGAATGCTAGCCACTACGCCACGGGGCGGACACTCTCACTTGGGTACCTGAAGCGCAGGAAGGCTATTGCCCTTCCCCTTACTTTCTCTTCGTTCTGCGGTGGGTCGGACCCTCTTCAGCAATGATTGTATGTTACGAGGGACTGCTATCCTCGATGATTTGACTCTTAAAGGAATAACTTTCCGACCAATGATGAGCAGAAAAAGGGCCTCCATTTTAAATGTATTTTCCCAGCAGTTGATTGCTAGCAGGAAGTAATCTATTATACCACAGATGGCCATGCTGTGCGCAAAATTTCGTACGAACGTAGTGTGGTGCTCGCGAGCAAGATACAGATCCCAGCGACTAGCTTTGCACTTGACCTTGTGAGCCCAGCGGGCAGTGGTAGGAGAGCGGCGTGGAGTGGTGCGGGGACCATGCCGAATACGTCTCTGTCTGAGAACATTGACCCGCACGACTGTAGCACATGTTCCCTCGGACATTTCTAGTATAAGCCAGTGCCGCTTAGCGTGGCAAATGTCTTAAGCTGCAGTAGTATGCAGGAGGAGAGGAATGGGCAAGTGCAGAGCTAGTTGCCGGTAACTGTAGAATTGACTTACTTGGCGTTGCCCAATCCAAGTATGCAGTGTCAACTGATCTGCTCGTTCCTGGTTGGTTCGTTTCCCAGCTGAGGTGGAGCGTAGAGAGGAAGTGTTCGTCAGTCTGGTAAAGATCTTGACGTGAACAAATTTCCTGACCAACCTTGTAGTATACGGAACTCAGGGATTGTATTTAACGACCAAGTTATCTTCAGTTAACGATATTATTGTTGTATTGCGATCATGTTCTTGAGCACACTAGTGACACAATTTATCTACGTATCAAAACTTCCGATAGTCCGTTACGTGATACGCTGTAGACCTACCAATAGCGTATTATAAATATACGTTTTATTGCTTAACGTAAATGCAGGTCGATTTAAAGCTCATAAAAGTCGGTAATGAGCTTTTGTTGATATCCACTCGTGCTTGGCTGTGGGTAAGCAACGCCTGAGAGCTTTGTGGTGGCAGGCACTAAACTAACTTCCTCTTCATGAAGCCAAGCAATTTCCTCTATTTTCCATATCATTGGCTCCAGCTGACATACATTCCTCCACCGCGGAATTAAACCACACAGAGTTTGAATTGATCACACAAGGCAATTTCCCAACGTCAGTGAAGCCAGAATAGCACATTACTCCAACGACAGCTGTCCGGTCGAACTTCCGGCTCGCACAGCAGGCTACAGTGGGTCAGCTCAAATGCTGCTGAAAACTCGAAAGAAATCCAAACAACGACGAATGAGAACTCATGTCTTTATTGGATAGTAGCTGTCGAACCTGTCGTTGCCGAATTAAGGGAATTTATACACACACGAGCACACACATTTGTAAAGATATTCAGTATCTCTGAATATGATTCAGGATATATATATACATATATATATATATATATTTTATTTTTATTTGGGGTATTCAAAATTATGTCCTTATTTTTGTTTTTGAAATAATACAATATTCCCAGAAGTAACCCAGAAACGTTTTCGTCTCACTCCCCATGAAACAGGGGCTTTATTTTACTAGAGGATATCCCCCAGGGACTCACATCTAGTGGGACGTGGGTTGGCGACCACGGGACCCCAGCTGAGTCCGGCATTGCTTCCACTTACTTGTGCCGGGCTCCTATCCGTCTTCTTTCCTGTCGACCTCCCTTGGTCAACTCTTGTTCTCTTCCGACCCCGACGGTATTAGGGTATCCGAAGCCTAGGGAGTCTTTCACTTTCCCGCCTTAATTGGCCCTTGTCTCATCTTTTCTGATCCCTCCTTCTTCGAGGGATCAGACTTCTTGATTTCTTTTCATTATAGCCTATGTCCTTTGCTCTTTAAGCCTCCCGCACTGTTTTTGTTAATTGGACACCCATGTATCTAAATTCCATTTAGCGATTTTCTTTTTGCATCTACACTACATTTTGTAGGTGTTTTCAATCTCCGTTGCATTTTGTAAGTCTTTTCGATCTAAATTGCATTGTGTGAGTGTTTTCAACCTCAATTGCATTTTGTAAGGATTGACAATCTAAATTGCTTTTTAGTAGGTCTTTCAATATAGGGGCTGGGACTTTTGTGAGTATTTTGAATTTCAATTGCATTTTGTATTTTCAATCTAAACCTCTTTTTGCAAGTATTTTCAATCTAAATTACATTTTGTAGGGTGCGCATTTTGTAAGTATTTTGATTCTCAATTGCATTTTGTGGGTATTTTGAATCTAAATTACATTTTCTAAGTATTTTCAATCTAAATTGCATTTTGTAAGTATTGTCCATCCAATTAAATAGTTTGAATTTTCAATTTCAATTGCATTTTGTAAGTATTTTGAATATCAATTGCACTTTGTGATTATTTGGAATCTGAAATGTGCATTTTTCAATCCAAATTGCATTGTGTATTTTCAATTTCAATTACATTTTGTAAGTATTTTGAATTTCACTTGCATTTTGTAAGTATTTCGACTGTACATTGCGTTTTGTACATATTTTGAACTTAACCTACATTTTGTGTGTACTTTTCAATCTATTCCTTTTGTGAGTATTTTCGTTCGAAATTCCCTTTCGAAATATTATCGCTCTCCAGTTTGTGAGTAGTTTCAATCTGAGTTCCTTTTTGTAAGTATTTTCCTTCTCTCTTAATTTTCGTTCTGGTTTCCACTTCATTGACATTTTCGCTATCACCCAGACCATTAGGGGTCGATAACCTAGATGTTAGGCCTCTTAAAACAACAATTATCATCATCGTCATCATTACTAGAGGATGAACCGACAGATACACTTATATCTAAGGGGCTAAGATCGGTTTATAGCGTCCACTTCTCTGCGATGTCTTTTTTTTTATATGTAGAATATTTCGTAGTTCATTGACTGTAACCCTTTAATTTTTAGCCTACTTTCTATTTTTGCAAAAAATGAAAGTACAGTAGACTTATGAGATCTACACGGGCCAAAGGTTGTCTGTCTGTCTGTCTGTGTGAGTGTGTGTGTGTGTGTGTATTCTGCCCTCCCCCTCCCCCCCTCCCCCTCGCCTTCGCTTTCTCCCCCGTATCAATTCAAACACGACGAAACCGAATTGAACGAAATTTGGTAGTCTACAGAGGTGGCACTAGCAAAGAGAACCTCAGTGTCATGTTTTACTGATATCGCGCCAGGAGTTGGCAGTTGGGTTTGAACTGCAGATGTCTTCCCGCTCACTGCGTATCGCGCATTCCAAAAACATCAAGTTGGTCACTACGTGTTTCACTCACTCAGCACATTCCTTCTTTCACTGGCTGCGTGTCGTGTGCTGCAATAACAGCGATTGGCATGCGCGAAGCCGATATATTTAAGTTAGGAATATGAGGGCCGCGCATGCGTACTGCAAGACCCCCCGCACCCCGTCACAGCGTGTTGGACTGCCATCTCCTGACGCGATATCAGTATATTACCGCCATCTTTATCAAAACTTAATGGCGGCCACTCATATGGTCAAAAAAATAAAATAAAATTACGACCAAACTAATCATCGGATCTTTACCAAATTTGGTAAAAAAAACATACCGTCGTATGGGACGCGTCTTGCGCCCAAACTAAAAGATCATCAGCCGTACCATTTCAGGATGGCGGTCGTATGAATTATACAAGCTTTATAATCCATGACTTGGGAACTACTAGTTCCGATTATCGAACCGAGAATGGTTTAAACTGTTCTAAAGGACGTGGCCTGTTCAAAATTAAAAGTTTATATTATAATATTATATTGCAGAAGTGACTTCAAAAAGCTGAGCCGTCTCGGTTACAAGACAAGAAGGCAGCTGATCTCTCCTTGTGACCTATATTTCACTAATATGATTATGTTGCATGCAATATAGCCTACTGATGGAAATAATATAAACTTTATATGAAATGAAGTATAATTAATAGACTATATACTCCAGTGAAGAAATTGTTTAGTCCAAGTCTTTTTTTGCTAAGACGTCGTATGTAAATCGATTAATAACGTTTGACCTGGGTGGACTCGTTTGCCTCTGGGGTTTAGGCTTTCACCCTGGGGGCCTGGGTTCAAAACATATCAAAGTCGTAATGTTTTGCTTGATTTTTATATTGTTTTCTAAGTACTGATACATTATAAAATTGATCATTATGTTGTGCATTTTGCAATGGGAAATGTATATTTAATTTAAACAAAGTTCTCCACCGGATCTGCACGAGTGGCATCTACTAGCAACCAGTTGAACTATAAGTTTGCTAACCACGGCCTACTAGATGCGAGCTGCGCTATATACCGGCCTTGGCATTTCCAGTTAGTTAACCCATGCATACGGTGTAATTGAGAAAAAAAACCTCTTGTTGCCGATAGAGTGCACTCGCACCCAAGGGTAGGCGCGATTAAAAATTAGCTGTGCAGTAGGTTTATTAAATGTGTTTCTCCCAGTGATACGTTTAGACCAACGGAGTTTTGTTTCAGTTTCAATTTTTGTAAGTAGTCGGTGTTAATATACTGAATCCCTAAGTTGTTTGGAGTGTTTGCTGATGACATTGTAAAATGCTGGGGTGAATTATAAACTACGGTTTGAACGCCGCTGCTCAAATCCGGTAGACTATGCCATACTGTTGTGTGCCATTTTTTACTTCGAATAGGAAGAAAATAGGTGATAAGGACAAAGAGTTATAACTATACCCATACATTTAGGGGAGAACGTAGGCTATGTATTCTTGTTAATTAAATGTGATCTTTAAGGTTCATCCTCGAGTATATATACGTCTTAAGGGGCTCCGGAATTCCCAATATCTTCCAAATTTCCAACATATTGAAAATTTGAGATTCTGCGCCATATTAATCTACGGACTTTTGGCTTTCTAACGGTACTATTGTCATATATACTTCGTGAGTCTACTTTCCTTTTATTTTCCCACAATCGTGCATCCAATTAGTAGAATAAACCCATCAAAGTTCTTTTTTTAAAATTTCTATTAGACTATAGATAGCCTACAAAAGAAACATTTAAGAAAGAGGCTACGTTAGAAGCAAGGGCGGAGGGACATGGAACAACACCAACATCCTATGGTAATGGCATGTTCTATAAAACAGAAAAATCTTTGATTTCAATTTATCACTAAAACGTTTTTCTAGATATAAAATTTCCCATTTGTTTTGGAAACTTTTTAACATGCAAATTTGAAATTTTTAGATGTAATTTCTCCTTATATTTGTTTTATTTTGACACGCCCGTTTTTCAAGATTTAGTTTAGTTTAATTTTGTCAGATGGAAATGTTCACGAAAGTAGGCTACCGTTAAAATTATGCAATTTTAAAAAAGATCATGAAAATTCAAAAGTTCGTGTATTTTCCGAAAGCTTGTGTCAAAGTAGGCGAGAGTCTTGAAAAACAAAAAACGATTACTTCATGTTAATAAGGTAAATAAAAAGTTGGAAATTAACATGGGAAATATAGGAAATTCCGGAGTCCCCGAATTTTCGGGGAATAATTCAACTAGGTTATGAAATATCACGTCGTTAGGTTATTTTATGTGCATTAAGACATTCTAATAAACGATTTTTAAAGTTAAAACATATATTTTCCACCTGTAGTTTTTCATATTGTCCATTCATACGCATTCCCACTTAAATACAAATGTCTCAAAATCTACTTTTCGGATAGAAATTTGTACAGGAGGAAGGATGATTTGATGAACTTCAGATAGAGTGTTGATATATTGTGTAAAGCCTCATAGTTTATGAAACTTCTCTGGCTTAATAGCTCTGGTGTTCTCCCACCAATGATCATTGAGAAATGCACCATTTGCACCCCAAATGGCTGCACTTGTTGTACAAGCTACCGGCAGTTAGCTCTGCACTTCCCTATCCAACGCCCCTGGTATGTACAGTACTACTGTAGCGTAAAACATTGGCCACGCCGAACTTGTCTGTGTCTGATTGTGATAACCTACTGTAACGCGCGTCGATGTTCTCATATGGGGAAGTATTCGGTGCGCTCCCCACACTGCTCTACACCCCTCTCCTACCAAGGTTAAGTACACAGCTAAGCGCCGGCATCTGTTAATGAAGTATGCTTTTCCCTGGATGGTTAAAATATCTCGCTTGCTTTTACAACTGTATAAAATTTTCTTCAACCCGCGAAGAGAACGTTGTTTTTAGCCTACTTTCGATTTTTGCAAAAAAATGAAAGTAGACTTATGAGATCACTACAGGGCGAAAAAAGAGAGTGTGTGTGTGTGTGTGTGTTTTTTTTTGTGTTTTTTTTTTGTGTTTGTGTTTGTGTTTGTTTGTTTTTTCGAACACGGTTAAACCGAATTGAACGAAGTTTGGCATAGAGGTAGCCCTGGCAAAGGGCACCTCAGTGTCATGTTTTATATTGCCGCCATCTTTACCAAAAGGTAATGGCGGCCACTCAAATGGTCAAAACGTAATAATGCATTACAACCAAACTAATAATCGGATCTTTACCAAATTTGGTAACAACGTTCCTTCATATGAGACGCGTCTTGTGCCCAAACTACGAGGTCATCAACCGTACCATTTCAGAATGGCGGCCGTGTGAATTATGCAAACTTTATAATCCTTAACATGGGTCCCACCAGTTCCGACTATCGAACCAAGAATCGTTTAATCTGTTTGAAACGACGTGGCCCGTTTGAAATTAAAAGTTATATTTTAATATTATAGTCTAGAAGTGATTTTAAAAAGCTGAGTCGTTTTGGTTATTTGACAAGATGGCAGCTGATCTCTCGTTCTGACCTATATTTTATTAATTTCAGTATGTTGCATGCAATATAGGCTAGTGGTAACAAATATATGAACTTTCTATGAAATGAACTCGGCTTAAAATATACTCCAGTAAAGAAATCGTTTAGTCCAAGTCATGATTTGCTATAACGTGGTATATGTATTGGTTCCTAACGATTTATTACAGTGTGCACGATTGGCTGCGTGGTCAGCGCGTTAGTCTTTCACCAGGTTGGCCGTGGTTCAAATCCTATCAGAGTTGGACTTTTTTTCTTGATTTTTTTTATATTTATTATTTCTTGAGTACTGAGACGTTATAAAATAAAGCATTATATGGTGCATTTTGAAATGGAAAATATATATTTAATTAAAACAACATTCACCACCGGAGTGACATCTAAGAGTAATTACTTGAACTATGTTATGTTATTGGTAACCACAGCCTTCTAGATGCTATGCTCTCTACCGGCCAGTTAGTGAACCCATGTCTACAGTATAATTGCGAAGGTTATTATTTTTGCCGATAGAGGGTACACATCCCCAAGATAAGGCGCGATTATCACGGCATCATCAAGCAATACCGGTACATTGCCTACGTCACAGAAGGGTTTGGTTTACGCGCCATGGCCTGTCATTCTCGTTAGCCGCGCGCGATTACAAATTAGCTGTGTAATAGTTATATTAAATGTGTTTCCCCCAGTGATACGTTTAGAGCAACTAGTTGAAATTATTGTAAGTAGTCGGTGTTAATAAACTGAATACCTACGTTGTTTGGAGTGTTTACAGATGAAATTGCAAAATGCTGGGGTAAATTATTTGAACGCCACTCCTCAAATCCAGTGTGCCAATTTGCACTTCGAATTGGAAGAAATTAGGAGACAAAGAGTTATAACTATACCCATACATTTAGGAGAAAGTAGGCTATATGTTCTTTCCTGAACATCTTGTTTTCTGATAATTTTATGTATTCTGGATCATCTTTCTTGCACTTAGCAGATGTGCTATATCTTTCATTGCAAAACATTGTTTCCTATCTAATGGGATATCTTCTCTCTTGTTCTAGGTAAGTTATCATCATTGCTGACCCTTCGGAAAATCGACTAGCGGAATGGGTGAGTTAGACTTGTGTTGTGAGAGGAATCACGTCCTTGTTAACAATCCTAGTACGGGCCTGCTAATGGCTTCAAGGTTTTTGTTCAATATTAACCATTCTCGTATTTATTTCATGTATTTTATTCAGTTTTAATGTATTTTTGCAAGAATAATAGCTACCAAATATACATTCAGCTACGTATATATTAATATTGTATACAAGATATACAAGGGGTATCGTTATATGTGAAACCCACATCACTAGCATATAGGAGACACCAAAACAAATAGAAAGCCTTGTATGAACATGCATCCTTTTATAGCCCGTTAAACGCTTGTACTGCTGAATATTCCCAAGTGGACGAGGTTTGGCGAATGAAAGAAGCACGCAAACGCGAACTGTCGACTGAATACTTTCTGTGGGATCATTTGCCTCGTGAGGCAGTTCTGAGAAGAAGTGCGTTCGATTCCCACCTCAGCCATGCTGAAAGTGGTTGAATTCAATCAGATGGTTGCTACCGCAGGAATGGTCAACTGCTTGTAAATTTAGGAGTAAACTTACGACTAAACTATGGTAGAAATCGCGAGCAAGGTGAAAAAATTAGGTATTCTCCACCATGAGCAGTTATCACATCGCACTGCTAAATTTGATACAAAGATTTTTTTGTCACTTACGTTTTCATCTATATTTATGTCCGGGAATCTCATGATGTGGGCCATGACAGTCGGAAGATGGAGTGAATGAATTGCATATGTGAAATAATTTCTTGCTATTATCACATGCGCAACCATGAACTGGCTCGAGTCCGTATGATTGTCTATTTTCTTTAATTCGTTTAGTAATCATAGTTCGTTGTCTCAATTTCATATTCACAAATTACGAGTCGAGTCTCAGGAGAACTTGCAACTTCGCACAAGGCTTTTCCCATGACCTCTTTACATGTGCATGCAACAATAATAATTTGAGTTCGTAATGAGTTTCCTGGACAATAAAAGAAACTGTCATGGAATCAGCACTTGTATCGCATGCACTGCATTTAAAATTTACGATCTTTAAGTTCCGTGGTTTCATGAAATATGATAAACAAATTAATTAATTAAGAAAGAAAGAAAGAAAGAAAGAAGGAAAGAAATGAAGGAATGAGTAAATAAATAAATAAATAAATAAATAAATGAAGGAATAAATAAATGAATGAAGGAATAAATAAATAAACAACTATAATATTGATGATATGTATAAGGTGCGTTCAAAAAGTAACGAGCCGGAGGCATAATTACAGAAACCAGTACCAGTATGTTAGAAGTATTGGCCCTTGCTATTGGGGCACTTGTCCCACTGTGACACGAGGCGGTGAATGGCTGTCTCATAAAATTCCCTTGGCTGCGATGTGAACCAGTTCCGCACGTACAACTGGACGTCGACGTCCGAGGTGAATCGTTGGCCCCACAGAGCCTTTTAAGGGGACCAAACATGGCGTAACTACAGGGAGAGAGGTCTGGACTGTATGGAGGTTGGCCGAGAACCTCCCATTTGAATTTCTGCAGGAGTGCAGCGACAGTGTTGGCCGTATGAGGTCGTGCATTGTCGTGGAGCAGAATGACCCCACGGGTGAGATTGCCTGGTCGTTTTGTTTTGATCGCTTGGCGAAGGGTGGTCAAGGTTTGCGAGTAACGCTGGGCATTCACTGTTGTCCCGTGCGGCATGAAGTGTATCAGAAGGGGGCCATCTTGGTCAAAGAAGAACGGCAGCATCTTTCCTGCACTCGTATGGATGACCTTGCAATTTTTGGGTGGTGGTGACCCTTTATGCTTCCACTGAAGGCTTTGTCGTTTGGATTCTGGTTCGAAGTGATGACACCATGCTTCATCTCCAGCCACCAGTCGTGCCAGGAACCCATTCATTCCCTTCCCTCGCGTAGCGCTGCAGATGGCCAAGACAGTGGGCCATTCGACATGCTTCCTGGTGTGGTTGAAGACTGTGGGGCACCCTTTGGGCACAAACTTTGCGCAAGTGCAGTCGTTCCTTCATGATGGTGTGCACACTTCCGACGCTCAATCCGATCACGGCGGCTATGGCGTTCACTGTCACTCGGCGGTCCTGGGTAATGAGTGCATCAATCAGCTGGACGTGGTCATCGGTAATGCAGGGGCGTGCCCCAGACCGGGCATCATCGGCTAACAACACCCGTCCTTCCCTGAAGCGCTTGTGCCACGCCTTGACCCTTGCAAGGGACATGCAGTGTTCGCCGTACACTTGTGACATTCGGCGATGAATGTCCGTTCCCCCTACTCCTTCCGCTGTCAGAAACAGAACAACACCTCTTTTCTCTTCGTTTGACGCCTCCATGTCACTAATTGCAATGCGACTGGCAGCGTTGGATGATTGATGCATGCTGCTGCTCGCTTTGTATCGTCACGTGACGTACACGCGTGCCCTCTAGCGACGGGCTGTGACCATCCACGCTCTGGTCGGAACCACACCTCGTTACACACGCCACGATTAGCCGATGTCGTCACCGGTTTGTGCATTCCAGCCTCCGGCTCGTAACTTTTTGTACGCACTTTATATATTTAACTGTTTAACCAGTGTAAGATGAAAAGGCGCACGGACATTTGAATTTTTCTTCGACTTGCTTTACTTAAATCGTTATTGTTCGGATTCCGGTGATAGATGAATATTTCTACATATATATCTTCCAACTGTCATGGCCCACATCATGAGATTCCCGGACAAAAATATAGATGAAAACGTAAGTGACAAAAAAAATATTTGTATCAAATTTAGCAGTGCGATGTGATAACTGCCCTTGGTGGAGAATAACTTTTTTTTTTTACCTTTCTCTCGATTTCTACCATAGTTTAGTCGTAAGATTGCTCCTAAATTGACAAGCAGTTGACCATACCTGCGGTAGCATCCATCTGATTGAATTCAACTAAGGGCCATCTCGTGGTGTAGTGGCTAACATGTCTGTCGCCCCGGAGGTCCGGGCTCGATTCCCGGCTCTCCCAAGAAATATAATTCTGGTCTGATGGCAGTAACGGGACACACTCAGCCTCATGAGACAAAACTGAGAAGAGGTGGGTTAGACTCCCGCGTCAGATATCTTGGAAGTGCTTTATCATTTCAAATGATCTTGTCGACTTCGTCGTTATGCTTGGGTCTAACGTTATGTGTTACGGTTACGGCGTGTATGACGTCATCATGTTGTTCAGTGCATATGCACCGAGTCCGAGACGGCGAGTGCGTGACGTCATGCAGCAGAGGGGACCTCCCACTCTCCGTTCTCCGCGCGGGAAGCCTACGCGCTAGCTGCGTGATACTGAATGACTTGCAACTTGTTGATCATGAAGCGTTCACGTGATTCTCGCTATCTCTGTACTTGCATATTCGTTCGTTAAGCTTGCTTACTTACAGTTTACAATTTGTGCAGGGTAGTAAAGTGTGTTAATAATGGAGTCTGTGGATCGTTCGTTAAACTTGCTTACTTGTAGTTTACGTAAAGTGTGTTAATAATGGAGTCTGTTGACAGTAATAGTGCTATTATATCTACTAAAGCTAAATCTCGTGCTGTAATGGAGTCTGTTGAAAGAGTCCTGGGGCTTCGAGTGAAGCGAGAAGCCCTCCTGAGCCTTTCTAACATAGCATTTGTAGCATGCGTCATTTGAAATTATATAAAGTCTAGTCTCTCAGACTGACTGTGTCTTTTTGTGTGGTTTGATACTTCTACCCCAGGCAAATGGTGGGATGGTTCCTAACTTCAGGCCACGACCACCTCCTTCCCAATCATCACCTAAATTACAAATACACACACGAATACAGCCACCACAATGACACAGGTTATCAGACAAAATTCCACACATACCCAAGTAGGCCTACATGGGGCTGAATGACTCGTATCATGGCTAATTTTATTTTTCTCACAATATGTTTCACTTCTCTTCATTTCACACTTTGATTTCTCTAATATCGTATACGTGTGTGTGTTAGGGACAGAAGGCCTAGTTGTTCCACCCCTCGAAACAAAAATCACCACCGCCAACAACATCCATACTCCTGTAGGTCCGTAAAGAGGCAATTTAAAATAAGAATACCGGCTTCACTCTCATTTGCCCGTTGGCTGTATCAAACACCTCTGCGTGCAGGATTAGAGCTCGGGTCGTATTCTGAAGACCACTAATTTAAACCAAATGCCACCAAATTCCGTCGATACCACTTGCTATGCGCCAAGTGCTTATAATAAATGTGATGCCGTTAGGGAGCCATTCAGAGAAATAGAATGAGGTAAGATAAGGTTTGTTTTCCCTTTCAAACGTTCTACTTAGCACAACAATCACTTTGCTTTGAATATAAACGTTTGGCGCAGCGAAGAACAATAAGAACCACCTTGTCCTCTTCTCATTGTAATCTCGGCCAGGACGGAAGACCGTTTCTTCACTGAAACAGCTATTCCTGAAATGTGTTAATAATATTCCCATTTGTGCAAATCATAAAAGAATATCGCGGACCTGGGGTGAACTCGTCTATTCGTCGGCTGGCTGCGTGGCTCAGAGGTAACGTTCTCGCTTGCTGTGCCCAAGGTTGCAGGATTGACTCCTGGCGCAGTCAGCTGGTATTTGAGGATGCGCAAATGAGAGGGAGCTTTGTCAGTACATTTACTGGCACGTTAAAGATCCCCTTCGGGGCAAAATTCCTTTTATGCTCAAAGTTAGGGATCTTTAATATTCTACAGGTTGGGCGGGAAGTAACTAGGTATTTTTAAATGGCTGTTAAGTGTTTAATATAGGTGGAATAATATTGGAAATAGTGGAAACATACTGAACATTAAATAGGATAGTGATTTTTCATGCCGCATAGTACCAACGGTGGCCGCGAGAGGCAGTACACTCAACAATAACAAAGATGGCTGATCGCCTGACAGTAAGATTGCTTCGCGCTATGAGGTGTGGAATTCAATCGTTCTTTGTCAATTGGCACAATTATCATTGCTGTGTGGCACAGGATCCTGGAGTTACGGTGGAGAAGATGTAATCTCGTCCGAATGTGACCGTGTGGTGTGTAATAATGGCTACAAATGTCATCGGTCCATATCTCCTGCGTGACACGATTAACAATTAACGGAGAACGCTACCTTCAAATGCACCAGGATAACGTGCGAAACATGATTCCTGCAGACGTATGACGTTAATGTGATGCAGGTGTTTATTAACAACCGTGAGAACGCTGAATCGACTGGGGATAGAGGTAAGAGTTAACATATGGCTTTCTAGGATTTTTTGTTTAAAGATATAGCCTATTTTTTCAAATAATTTTCTTTAGAAAAATTTAACAAATGTTATGTTTTTGACTAGGCATGGGATAGAGGTAAGAGTAGGAGTAGAGAGTTAATGATTAACCTTAAAGTATTCTAGAATTTTTGTAATCGTGGTTTGTTGTTGTTGCTTACAAACAAAGGATGTGATACTTTCCAAGACTAAGAGAATAAGCCACTAAATACATTGACAAAAATAAATCGTCAAATAAGCCAATGCATAAGCCAACACATAAGCCAATATATAAGCCAATACATAAGCAAACACACATAAGCCAACATATAAGCCAACACATAATCCAATACATAGCCAATGCATAAGTCAACATGATAGTTAATACATGAGTCAACACATAAGCCAGCATAAAAGCTTAGGGTAAGACACTCTATCACCAGAACAGTTACAACTTTTATAGTATACTGACAGGTTAGTTACTACTATGGAGCTTACTACATCCAACAAATGTAAACAACGTGCACTCTATCAAGGCTACTCTTATAACTATAATCGTCAGAATGGGGATGGAATAATATTCTGGCGATGCTCAAAAGAGAGGTCAAGAAGATTTTGAGGAAATCTGAAAAGTAGAAATGGTGAGGTTTTAAGTGTGAGTGATCATCAATGCACAGTGGGTCAAAATCGAAATCTAGGGGGACAAAACTATTTTTAAGTTTTAATCATGAATTTGGAGTGAAAGCAACGTATATAATTTGTTTACTTCATAATAAACATCAGTTAAGACATTGTTAAGCTACGTCTACACATGCAAGAAATTGTCTATGACTAGGAGTTGGATAGAGCATTCAGTTATCTCTTCAGAACAATTTTCTACCCCTAATTTACTTTTAACAAAGTCACAAAGTTCCACTTTTGACATAATCGTCGAACCCAGTGCTTCAAACAGTTGTAAACGTGTGAGAACTGGTTGCGCGGCATCTTCTAAAACGTAAAATAACTAAGTAAGTTGCAAAAAGATGCAAAAAGTCTTATACAAGGCATAAACTAGAAGACTTTATCTACATTTTAACATTAAGTAGAAAGTGACACAGAGTGACGCGACATACTAAACATCAAAGTGAAAATGTAATTTTAAAAATAAGAGTTAAATATTATATAATGCAAATATAGCTAAAATTACGTAACAATTACTCCCATTAATAACTGAAACACGTTACAAAGATCATACCTACAGCTGCATGTTCCATCTTAAAGCATCACACTAACCACAAAGACAACCAAATCACAGCCACTTACATTCACCCTCCAATTCAGACTGCTCGAACAGTGGTGTCAGATTTACGCTAAGATGCGTTTATATCCCAGAATAGTGAGCAGCAATTATATGAGAATGCTGTAAAGGTAATACATTTTGATTTGTTAATGATGAAAATAAATAATTTTGTCCTCCTAGATTTCGATTTTGACCCACTGTGCAATGTAGTGCTCCAAATGAACCACGGTTGCTGTTGACAAAAAATTATCAAAATGCTAAAAAGCTAGTCCGAGAAAAAGATGTTGCTACTCACGATAGTGCCTTGTTTGATAAAAAAAAACATTTATCATCTCTAAAAGCTATGTTTAATCCATCTTCAACGTCTGAAAAGCCATCAACACTATCAAAGACAACACAGACTATGCAGGAGGTAGTATTGCAAGAAGATCAAAAAGGACTAGATAGTAATAGTGATAGTGATTATAATTATGATGATGATGATGATGATAATGATAATGCTCTGTTTACACCTAAAAATCATTTGTTACTCGTCCTTTCACCTTGCCTGAAAGGGTACGAGATGTGATACTGCTTTCCGCTTCGAAGGTTCATTCACGTTTTTTGTCAGTATGCCGCTGTACCCAGCGCTAATTTTGTATACAACTGAAACCGTATAATCGGCATGTTCTTTGTACATGCCACGGAATACTAGTAATGAACCTGGGAGTTGTTAAGGATAGCAAAAGGACAGAGTACCAGGAAAGGAGAATCGAAGTGTGAAACTGAAGGAAAAGGAAGTCAAGGAAGAATTCCAGAAGATAATAAGGGAAAGGATGCCAACAGACAATCCTAAAACAGGGGAAGAGGAATGGAAGCAATTCAAAAATACAATGGTGGAAGCTGCAGTGGCAGTATGTGGAAGAACAAGCAACAGAAAGCGGTGTAAAGAGACATCGTGGTGGAATGAGAGAGTAAAAGAAGTGGTGGGAAGGAAGAACAAGGCTTTCAGAGTGTGGTTCCAGGAAAGAACTGATCTTTGAGGCATTGAATAATCACTTGTTGCACACATGTTCTTGTAAAGGTCTTGCTTCCATGTCGTCATAAATCTTGTAAAGTCGTTTAGGGTCATTGTGGCTTGGCTAAAGACGGGGATCTGTCGACCATGTTGACATCAGACGTTGGAAGTGTGGCCGAAAACTAAAGATATAAGGGGTGGAAGACTCACCCGGTATAAACTATATATAAATCAAGCATGGCAACCATCCGAAATATTTAGACGGTTCTCAATATCTACGAATCTATTACAGCAATCAAACTGAAATTTTGTATGTTGATAGAGGCAATTAACATAAGTAGGATATATGAAAATAGGCTATTTAGTTCTTCACGGAACTACTAAGTAGTCTTATTTTACCCTCTCTTTCGCTCTGATGCCAACCCATAAGAGGAGTTAATGCGAGATGAAATGAATGAAGATAAATGAAACAAGGAACTGGAGGGGAAGTCTCTTTTTAAGAGGTACCGTTCCGGCATTTGCCTGGAGTTGAAAGTGAGAAACCACCGAAAGCCATTACAAGGACAGCCACTGGTGAGGTTCGAACCCTCTCGTCTACCGAGTCCGCAGAATGCTTGGCCTCATAGCCTCGAGCTGAGCTTTGACTGCCGCGGTCAGTTAACCAGAAATCCGAGTGTGATTCATGAAACGGCCAGCAACGCTACATAGGCTTCACATGCTCTCGTGCGGGCAGGGTTTGTTATCTGTAATCATAACGCTCCACTCACTGCCATTCCTTTGAAGTTAACGAGGGTGCTTTATCAGAGGATAATGTGAAGTGTCATTAACTGGACATTGCTGATTTAACCCTCGCTTCTAAATGAAAATTTGTCATTAATTCTCGGTGGTATCAAAACCTTTGAGATTTTTCAGTAGTAATTACCACACTTACTAAGTTTTCTGACAGGTTTTCTTGTATTATGATTTTAGAGGGTAGAGACTGTCTGTGGGTGTCACTGTAGGTTTGGTAGTGTTTCGTAGTCCTATTTGTCTTGCCTATTTGGATCTGATGATGCTCGCTTGACGAGCGAAACATGTCATTCCTTAGTTTTATTCTTCTTCTTGTCTTTTGCAGCTTTTCAGTCGGTCAACAAAAGCTATCGACATAAAAGAATCCATTGAAATATATTTAGCGAAGAAAGATAATCTAGCGAATCTGAATGAACACACATTTTTAGAAAGATCACCCCTCTGCGCTGCCAAAAAAAAAAACAGGCAAGGAATGCGAACGGGAAGGGATAATTGGGAAATTATTTATAGGATGAGGATGCACATTGCGTCTATTTTCAACAAACCATGACCTGTGTATACTGTAGGCAGTTTCGTAGGGTTCTATACCTTCTAATAGACCGGGTGGCAGATGGATAGGTGTCTAAGTTGTGGTAGGACGGCTGATATGTCCTACGATAAAATGAAAACAATTCCTGAGTCCATAGCTTACACATTTCGTAATTCTTTCTAACCTCATTCTGTTGGTTCAGGTGCAACGATAATTCATTCAAAATTTCAGTTAACATTTCCGACAACAGATAGCGTGCAGGATGAAAAGCGAGCTAGGCTAGATGGAGTCCTCACCAGTCACAATGCCGGTAACGGCGTGGAAGTCCATAAGTGAGCATTAGCTGTGAGGAGAACAATACCAAGTTAAGTTTACATCATAATTGTTTTTTACTTTTATTATTATTTTTAGCGTATGGCTTTTAGTGCCGGGAGTGTCCGTGGACATGTTCGGCTCGCCAGTTTTGTAGCTGCTTCTAGGCAGACACCCAATGGGTGAGCTACACGTACCGTCACGTGTGGAGTGTTGTCTGGGGAGGAATGTTTGAATGTAAGGACAAGGAGTTGGAAGGTAGCGGCTGTGGCCTATAGTTAGGGACCAACCCCGGCATTTGCCAGGAAGGAAGATGGGAAACCACAGAAGACCATCTTCAAGGTTGCCGGCGGGGGGATTCGAACCTCCTCGCCTCCCGGATGTGAGCGACTGCCAGCAGTTATGCCGTAACGACCACGTCTAACTCACCCGGTAGTTTTTTAACGGGATTCAAATTGCGAATCAACATCATACTATAGACTAATCATCTAACGACGTGCTATTGAACCACTGTAGTGAATTTACAGTAGTGAAAAATTAACCTTAACCCAGTGATCAGGATCTGATGATGGCCACTTGAGAGTCGAAACGCGTAAAAGAAATCTCTACATGTCTTCTTCTACTTGTTCTTCTTGTTATTCTTCTTCTTCTTCTTCGATAGTCCTAAATCTTAATCACATTAATTTATTTCAGGTGTTTTTACATATTCCAGTAATTTGGATGATTTTTGTATTGACCGATTGAAAGCTATAATAAGAGTTTATTGCTTTTCAGTCGGTGAACACGAATGTACCCAATAGAGATGGGTTATGTCCTAATCCTGAAATAAATTACATGCGATTATTAAATACACCAGGATGGCCAGTTTCGATCGTCAAGCGATCATCTTCAGACTCATTACACGTAGGCTATAAAATCTATGTTTGAAAATACAGGTGAAAATATTTACAATATGTACAATTTTAAATATTTTCACCCATACATTCAGTCATAGATTGTTTAGCCTAAGTGTAATGGATCTGAAGATGATCGCTTGAAGATCGAAACTGGCCATCCTAGTGTATTTATTAATCTCATGTAATTTATTTCAGGATAGGGCATAACCCAGCTCTTTTGGATACATTCGTGTTCACCGACTGAAAAGCAATAAACTCGTGTTTACTATGGCAACACTGAAAAAATGGCTTTAAACCCCACAATGAAAGCTATAATATTAATTCTTGAATATGGAACTGACTGCGGGTAGGTCTACTAGTTAAATAATAAGTCTAGGTTAAGCACATAAAATCTAAGGGTCCGATATCTAACCTCAAGTTGAAATTCTCCTGGAGATGACTGACTGCTGTAAGCTGAGCTGGGCCGAGCCTAGGAGGAAGCTCGCTTATTCTGCACGTGCTGGCTCCCCAATCACAGCTCGCTCGATAATAACTGTAGCTGTGGTCATTGTCAGCAGGAGTTACCATGAGTACAGTGGAGCACAGTAGCCAGCTCGTCCTCTGTTGCTATCCCGTGCTGCTATTAGCATCTGAAGTTAGTAATTAATCTTCTGAGATGTTCGATTCTGTAAAACGACGAAAAATGCTTATACGCCCAATAAACAAGTGACTATAAAACATCTGTAAAAAACACAAGAATGTACTTCTTCGCAAGAAAGGGCAAGAGAAGAAAGAAACAAATAGTTCCGTGAAGAATTATATAGCCTATTTTCATATATCATACTTATTTTAATTACCTCTATCAACATACAATACTTCAGTTTGATTCCTGTTATACATTCGTAGATATTGAGAACCATCTTAATATTTCGGATGGTCGCCATGTTGGATTTTTATATAATTATGTAGGCCTTAGAGTTTTTTTGGCCTACTATTAAATGAAGCTTAATGTGTAGGTGCATTATTTAAACTTCAATCGCATGATTGGGACACAAGAAATAAAAACGTGAATTTAAAATTTCGCACAGCCACCATCTTGTGGTATGAAAACAATTTAAATGAAATAAATTAGAGGCCAGTGGATTAAAATTTGTATAAGCATATACCGTACCAAGTTTCACTGCGCTCGGATGGTTAAATCGCGAGAAACGTTCATTTAAATATTTACATTTCACGTCGCCATTTTTGTTTAATTTTTGCTCACCAGGTTATTGAAAGTCTCATAGGTGAACTTAGGTGCATAGCCTCTATCAACGTACAAAATTTCAGTTTGATTGCTGTCATAGATTAGTAGATACTGAGAACCGTCTAAATATTTCGGATGGTCGCCATTTTGGATTTTTATATATGTAGGCCAGAGTTATAGAAAATTAGATGACGATTGTTTAGTAGGTTCATTATTCAAACGTTGACTTCGATCGCATGATTAGGACAAAGAAATGAAAACTTAATTTTAAAATTTTACATAGCCGCCACCTTGAGGTAATGTAAACAATTGAAATAAATTAGATGTCAGAGTATTACAATGCATATCACCATTTACTGTACCAATTTTCATTACGTTTGGATGGTTAAATCGCGAGAAGAGTCTATTTTAAAGTCTCAACTTCGCTTTGCAGCCATGTTAGTTTTTTAGTTACCAGGTTTTTGAAATTCTCATAGGTGAACTTCTAATAGTGCCCTTTATCACCGTACAAAATTTCAGGATGATGTCAGTTATAGTTTTGGAGATATGAAATGCCGGTGAAATATTTCGCACAGCCGCCATGTTGGATTGGTGAGACGTAATAAAATTTGAAGGGTTTAGTCGGGGACGGCCAAAATAGTGCTATGATCTTACCGAGTTTCATTGAAATCGCTCCAGCCGTTTAGATTTTATTAAGGACACACACATGCATACGCACACACACACACACACACACACACACACACACACGGACAAAAGGTGATCTCATAAGCCTTTTTTTTTTTTCATAAATGAAAATAGGCTAAAAATCTTTTGTAAGTTACATATATGCAGCTTGTAGTTTTACGTGACCATTAATCTAGCGATCATTATCCCCTAGACTTCCTTTTATTACAAAGTTTGCTACTCCTGGCTGCCGTAGTATGTGCCACACCAACCTAATTCTTATCTTCATTATCACTCGCCAGAAAACCCCTTTCCTCTCCCACTCGTCTTAATATATCTTCATTTGATTATCTACTCATCTAATCTCCATTCTCCTATTTTCTGCAGCATCAATAGTCCCTAGTTTCACTCCATAGAGAACACGCTCCAGACAACGGCTTTCAAAAATTACTTTCATTGTTTCGTCCTCCACTGCTTATTTCTTTAGCTTTTCACCTGCTAATTTGATGACAATAGGAGTTTGTTATTTCATGCGACTGCATTCCATTACTTTCGTCGGTATAAAAACAAAATTAAAATGCATTATGTACGGTTTCCAGTACGTGTTTCAGCTAATGTGTACCTTACAATCATAAGCTTAATATAAAATCTAAATAACAAGATCTATTGTTCTATTTTCATAATAAGTAATGTTATTGGTTTTACGCCCCTTTAAACTACTGTGGCTTTAGTGACTCCTGGATGCCGAATTGCCCCGATAGGGATCTTTAATGTGCCAGTAAATCTACTGACCGGCTCCCTCACATTTGCGCACCCTCAAATGCCAGCTGACTACGCCAGGATTCGATCCTGCAACCTTGGGCGAGAACGTTATCGCTGAGCCACGCAGCCAGTTCTATTTTTTATTTTTATTTTAAGAAAAGGAAGGAACATTTGTAGAGCTGTTAGTTTTGGAGGAGGCATAGAGGTTCGGTGGTCAAGCTGCTTGCTTCTCACCAAACTGGACCGGATTCGATTCCAGGTAAATGCATGTGAGATTTTCGAAGTGAAGTTTCACGTCCTGTGGTTAGGATTCCACGTAAAAATAGAGGTCTCGTGTTTCATGATCGCGAGATTAACGGTCACGTCAAGTTACAAGCTGCCTTTGTCTGTTTTGGAAACTGTAGAAAGTGTCTATTAAATGTTGTTCTTTTATATTGATTAAATGAAAAATATCCACACATATTTGATTCCTACTATTAATTGGTCAATAGGGAATGGATTTCTTGATTAATGTGGTTCATATCATGTCTTCTTCTTCCTCATTTTATCCAACTTCAAGCGGGGTTGATGTCTAGTCTTTTCTATTTTATATTATCACACACATCATCGTCTGCTAACATTTTTGCCCTTCAGGTCCTCCTGAATATTGTCAGTCCATCTTCTTCTGGGTCTTCCCCTATTTTTCGTTCCATCGACCACCAGATTCATCACTCTCCTCCCTACATACAGTAGTTTATTTCCCTTCACGTAATATACCCATACCACACCAGTCTTCTCTCCTGGATCAATTTAGAGACTTCTGTCACTTTAACAGTTCCTCTGACTTTCTCATTTTTGATGCGGTCCTTCCTAGTAACACCACTCATCCATCTAATCACCTTCATCTCCGCCACATTCTGTTTATCGCATTGTGGCTTTGTTGTTGTCCACGTCTCTGCACCATACAACATGGCTGACCTGACTGCTGTCTTTTAGGCTTTTCACCCTCGGATACTCGCGCGAGCTACATATGTAGCCCAGTGATGTATTTTGTTGTAGCGCAGAGTATATTCTTTGCTAGGAATATTCAGAATCTCTGTAGCTGCCTGTTGTTGCTGTATATAACAGACGGGTGTGTTTCCCACTGAACTATTTGCACCAAACTAACACCAGATGCATTAGAAGTCGTCTGGGCTACAATTGTAGCCCGCGCGAGCATCGCTGTTTCAGAATTGAGCGTACAAAGGAAATGTTGCCTTACAGGAGGTGGCCATGTACACACATCAAAAAAAGTTTTGCATCACCTCGGTTCCCAGATCTCCGGCATATAGACGTTGACTGTGTATATTGTATCCAAGATACAGTCCCTTTGACTGTTCATAGATGTCACTAAAACTGCTCAAAGATGTAAACAACCATGCATGAGCAGGGCCTATTAGACGGAGGGGGTACGACAGCCGATCAGTTCCAGTCATTCCACCAGGACGAAGGTACGCTGCTCATGTTGTCTGTAGTTCTACCATGCCTAGAAGGTCAATACCGCAGTTCGATCGCGTCCGCATTGTTACTTTGTGTCAAGAAGGGCTCTCAACAAGGGAAGTTTCCAGGCGTCTCAGAGTGAACCAAAGCGATGTTGTTCGGACATGGAGGAGGTACAGAGATACAGGAACTGTCGATGACAGGCCTCGCTCAGGCCGCCCAAGGGCTACTACTGTAGTGGATGACCGCTACTTACGGATTGCCGCTCGGAGGAACCCTGACAGCAATGCCACCATGTTGAATAATGCGTTTCGTTCAGCCACAGGACGTCGTGTTTCAACTCAAACTGTGCGCAATAGGCTGCATGATGCGCAACTTCACTCCCGACGTCCATGGCGAGGTCCAGCTTTGCAACCCCGACACCATGCAGCGCGGTACAGATGGGCCCAACAACATGCTGAATGGACCCCACGGAATTGGCATCACGTTCTCTTCACCGATGAGTGTCGCATATGCCTTCAACCAGACAATCGTCGGAGACGTGTTTGGAGGCACCCTGGTCAGGCTGAACGTCTTAGACACACTGTCCAGCGAGTGCAGCAAGGTGGTGGTTCCCTGATGTTTTGGGGTGGCATTATGTGGGGCCGACGTACGCCACTGGTGGTCATGGAAGGCTCCGAAACGGCTTTACGATACCTGAATGACATCCTCCGACCCATAGTGCAACCATATCGGCAGAATATTGGAGAGGCATTTGTCTTCATGGACGACAATTCTCGACCTCATCGTGCACATCTTGTGAATGCGTTCCTTCAAGATAACGACATCGCTCGACTACAGTGGCCAGCATGTTCGCCAGACATGAACCCTATCGAACATGCCTGGGATATGTTGAAAAGGGCTGTTTATGGACGTCTTGACCCACCAACCACTCTGAGAGATTTACGCCGAATTGTCGTTGAGGAGTGGGACAATTTGGACCAACAGTGTCTTGATGAACTTGTGGATAGTATGCCACGGCGAATACAGGCATGCATCAATGCAAGAGGACGTGCTACTGGGTATTAGAGGTAGTGGTGTGTACTGCAATCTGGACCACAAATGCTGAAAGTCTAGCTGTATGATGGTACAACATGCAATGTGTGGGTCTCATGAGCAATAAAACGAGCTGAAATGTTGTTTGTGTTGATCTCTATTCCCTTTGTATTTAACAGTTCCGGAACTCTTGGAACCGAGGTGATGCAAAACTTTTTTTGATGTGTGTAGATGACTTTCAAATCAGTCAGTGTTTTGTTAGATGAAAGTAGTGATAGGTCGAGTGTAGTGGAAATAAAGTAGGCTTTTGTTTCTTGTGTGAACGAGGAAGGGATAAATCAACAAGGAACAGATGCGCAAAGTGCAATAAAAATATTCTCGGATCATTGTGTCCATTTGCACTGAAGGCTTGGGTGACAAATTTGTGTGAACATGCTCCTGGACTATATATTGTAGCCAAAAGGGCAAAAATAAAATTCAAAAATTCGAGAAAAAATAAATTAAAATACTCAAATTGCTCATAATAAGTGCTGATTTTCTAAGAAAATTATCAACCCTCGTATTATTTTCGTTTGATTCCAATCCAAATATGCACTAATGTAAGTATTTGGGTTTACATAAAAATAATTTAACAGTTATAGTTCCATTCGTTTTATTTCTTTTGGAGTTTTACCGAAGATGTACGGTAAAATTTAATTTTCTTCTTTGGTTTGTATTTTCTCTCCATATGAAAATAAAAGCCTATATAATAACCTCAGATTTAGCTTAGAACACTTATTTATACTACTATTTATCATATTGTTAAAACTGAGCACCAAAATTATCGTGTGAAAGTCCATCTGATCGAATAACTGTTTGGGCTACATATGTAGCCCGCGCGGGTAACGCTGTATCTTTTATCTGTGTGCCGAGTCTCTTGTCTCACAGAATGAAAATCCACAGCCTGATTCCAGTCTCTAACCGGGTCAGGAATGGAATGAATGAAGCCCCCATCTAGCGGCGAGGATATGAACTGTGCCGGCTGCCGAGGCCTGACGCAATGATTAAATGAATGACAGATGAAATGAAATGATAGTGGAGAGTGTTGCTGGAATTAAATTCTGGCAGGGAAAACCGGAGTACCCGGAGAAAAACCTGTCTGCCTCCATTCTGTCCTGCACAGATCTCACATGGAGTGGCCGGGATTTGAACCACGGAGCCAGCGGTGAGAGGCCGGCGTGCTGCCGCCTAAGCCACGGAGGCTTGTCACACAAAATGCTAAGAAATCATTTTCCAGATCATCCACGCCGACTGTACTCTGTGGTTGATATCCGGATGTATGTTGCCATCTTCGGACACCGTTGATCCTAAATACTTGAAGCTATCCACTGATCTTTCAAGTTTATTTACCTTGCTTTTGTGCGTAGTGTAGTATGTTTTTAACCTTTTAGTCACAGTAGCGTGACGTGTTTTGCACGTGCAGCTTGCCTGAAGGGTGGCAGGTCTGCTCGCTACCATGCATAACAGATCACTCCTCGGAGAATATGTAGGAAGCATGAAATGAGGTAGTTCGCGTGCTCTGTCCTGAACCCGTCACAACACTCCACCCTGGCACGTAATTCAGAGTGACGTCAGACACGTATGTAGCATCCTCATTTAAAGAGCCTATATTGGGGAAACAGTGCATTCAATATTTGAGAGGAAAAAGGAGTTAGATAAGTATTCCTTTCATTTCTACAGGCTCGGGGATGAGGTGAATTAACTTTCACTGTGGCAATTGTTTTATGGCCCGATGCCCTTCTTGACACCAACCCTCATGCGAGAAGGAAGGAAGCCAAGTTTTATTTTTACGAGACCGCTAATCTCTCGATTATAAGCCACGGGATCTCATTTGTGCGAGGAATTTGAACCATCAGCCGTGACATTCCACCTCGAAAATCTCACTTGCATTAATCGATAATTAGAGCCCTGCGCGGATAAACAAAACGTTATCCGCATCCGCTCCGCATCCGCACGACTGTTATCCGCATCCGCCCCGCATCCGCACGACTGTTATCCGCATCCGCCCCGCATCCGCACGACTGTTATCCGCATCCGCCCCGCATCCGCACGACTGTTATTCGCATCCGCAAAACTTGTATAAAAATCCGCTGATATTTCAATTCTGGTTTCCTGACCTCCGCTTTAAACAAAAAACTGGCTATACTTCTTTGGCTACTTTCGCACTTGTGCCGCAGTAGGTTTGATGTGCCTGATTTGTGTCCTGAGTATGAGTACACTTTTTAAAGCTAAAACATCCTGCTATATCGTTCACCTCTTTGGTCACGTTGAAAACGTAACCAAATATCTTCCTTATCCTTGAATTGAGCTTTGTTTCAAGCACTATTGAATATACCCCTTGTTTTGTTTTAATAGATATTTTATCAATGTTGGTTGAATGATGTTCATACTTCCCGGTCGCGGTAAAATTCACTAAGTGAACTTCTCTTTAAGCTTAGAGAAAGGGATTGACATTTGGCCGGAACTTCCAAGTCACTAAGTCAGTCATCATACTACTGCCTCTTGACCCATCAATGTTCGCATAGTTGATGTCATATCTGTCTCCGTTGCAATATCACAGCCCACGCGTTTCAGTGCCAAGATGGAAATAAATCTACAGATAAACCTGGAACCAGATCTTACAGGATAGCTTAGACAGCGAAGTAGCAGACTTGAGAAAAGTGTTAATGATGTCACTACGATGAACTAACAAACATATTGACAGCATTATATCTCGTGGGTAATGGCAATGAGAAATTGATGATGATGATGATGATGAGATGTCAAGACCTTCTACTACAAACATACGGTACTTAATAAAATGTAGTTGAAAGCATATGAGTAAAATAATCTTCTCGTGTATAACTGCAAAACGTACCCGAATATTTCGTACGCAATAGGCTATAGGAGTATTCCTCTTTTAAGCATGAAGCTGTAGATTGCCATATCAAATATGTAATATTATCGAAAGTTCCACATCGTATTCTAAAAACTATCCGCAAATTTACTCCAAACATTATCCGCAGCGTATCCGCCATCCGCACAGCCATGCAAAATATATCCGCGTGGCGAAAAATGCTGCGGATATCCGCGGGTTTATCCGCGGATATCCGCATCCGCGCAGGGCTTTATCGATAATCCAACCCGGTCCACCTTGGTGAGAAGCAAGCGTCTTGATTACTGCGCCATCATTGCCCTGGAGTTGAGAAATGAAAAGAGGATATTGTGCTCCAAGCAATTGACGACGGCCTATAGGAAGTACAGTCCCAGTCTTTGTACTCGTATTTTCTACTCTATGGGTGTGAGTGAAGTCAATGATCCAAACACACTCGTTTTGAACGTTGTAGAGGTATAAGTAGAGTAGCAGCTTCCTACCCTGACAGCCTTGTTTCGATTCCCGGCTCTGCCTTGAACAATTCGAACAATAGTCTCATCATTGTAGCAGCAATGTCTCTGTGATTTCCCCAACTTCAAATCCAAGTAATTTCTTGAATGATTCTGTATCGCACTCAAAGCAAAGGCCAACGCCGTTGTCCTAATCTCTGCCCGAGTACAAAGAATTCATACTGGCACACTGAGGACCCTCCCTATAGAACCGAGACTCGCGGATCGCGGTGGCCGCCTGGCGGCCGGGACACTGTGGCTAGCAGCGAGTCGAGCAAGCCATTGGCGTTAGCAGCAGCGTAGTGCCCAACTGGTTCACTACATTTACACTTTTTGACGTATTTAATAATCAACATAACTTACATGAATTTCAGAGTTGTTGCTGTCCCTCATTTTCTTGACACACATTTCACCAACGTAGGAAGTTTTGGTACACTCGCTGTAATTCATCCTCACTGATATTTCGTATCAGTGCAGTTATTTCGTTCTCGAGAGCCTCCAGAGTACGCGGATTATTTCTCTATATCCTTTGTTTGAGGTTCTCCCACAAGTAAACATCGCACGACGCTTGAACTTACGAACACATTTACTGAAAGACTTCTTCTGGGGAAGATAAGTTTCCACTAGGAAAATTTGTTGTTTTGTTCGTTACCTAACCATGTTCACGGGATACGAGATAGGCTACAGTACTACACCACAGGTCTACATTATCTCAACTAAGGTATCTTGCAGGCTTCTTATGTAATAAATGCTATGACAGCATCCAAAGCTTCACGGCGCGCTGTTGTTATCGGCACTTACTGTAAATGTGACGGTGAGTCATTGTGGCGTATCCCCTGGACGGCCTTTGGAAAGCCCCGTTCTTAGGGAGGGCCCTCACTGTATAATCATCACAATAGCATTGGTTATCATCCGACAGATTTCATTCCCCCGGGGATTATGGCCACGATATCCCAAGATCCTGAATGGCAAAGCAACAGCAAACAACGTAATGATAACCAAGGTCGTGACTTAAGCAACCACTCAGCTCGAGTCTGCTTGGTTCCAAACTCTGTGAACTTGCTGGGTGAGGTGACGCGGGAGGCAGTGTTATCTGGAATTCCTGTCTATTCCAATACTGATAACATAGTGCCGTTGCCTAAACTACTGTGGTGTTGCGAATGGGTGAGTGAGTGACCGACCAATGTATTTGGTTCTGTTACTACGCAAGGACCGGGACCCCCCACATCACTCCTCATCGTCCGCGATCCACATTCCTCTCAGGTTCTCGGAGCTTGGACTCGAGCAGTACTGCAGTTTCAGCTTCCCATTGCAGTTGGCACTTTGCCAAAGAACCTACTGTTTATAAAAACAGTGGTTTTTCATGCTTGTGTCGCTATGCGATAAATTTTATCTGCCGTATATCTGACACTAATTCCTGTGCCCGTCCACTGTGAAGCTCGGTATATGAGAAAGATCGCTGATACGTCTGGAAAGTCAAGGATGAAATGATTCACCCACCTTTTGCATAGTTATTCTCACGTTCCTGATTCATAGTGGCGAAGGTTATTGCGTGTTTCATCCTGGGGGTAGGAGTTCAAATAGTCCTATCCTAAAGTAACTTCCTGTGTAAGAATAGATCTGTTGTTGTTGTTTTATTTGTGGGACTTGGATATCGTGTTCATTAAGCCCCGTGTACTTAGGTGTGTGCGGCATTTTGTATGATAACCTGTGTTGTGTTATTGTGATTGCTGTATTAGTTAGTATGTTTGTAATTCAGGTGAGGATTGGGAAGGCGGTGACCAAGGCCTTACGTTAGGAACCACCCCAGCATTTCCCTGAAGTAGAGGTAGGAAACCGCGGAAAACCACTTCTAGGATAGCTGAGGTGGAATTCGAACCCACCTCTCCTCAGTTTCGTCTCACAAGGCTGAGTGTACTCCGTTCCAGCCCTCACACCAGAATTAAAATTTCTTGGCAGTGCCGGGAATCGAACCCAGACCTCCAGGTCGACATCCAAGAATCCTAGCCACTACACGTTGAGGTGGGAGCTTATAAGTAAACCTATCCCAAAGTAACTTCCTGTGTAAGAGGATAGTTGTTGTTGTTTTTATTTCATTTGAGGCACTTCAACATTGTGGTCATTTAGCCCTGTGCATTTGGGTGTGTGTGTGTGTGTGTATATATAATTTTGTGTGATAACCTGTGTTATTGTGATGGCTGTATTAATGTGTGTATTTGTAATTCAGTTGACGATTGGGAAGGTGGCCCTAGCCTTATGTAAGCAATCATCCTGGCATTTCCTTGGAGTAGAAGTGGTGGAGTAAAAGTGGTACACCAAGGAAAACAACTTCCAGGGTGGCTGAGATGGGAATCGAACAAAACCTCTTCTCAGTTTTGCCTCACGAGGCTGAGTGTACCCCGTTCCATCCCTCCGACTGAAATTAAATTTCTTGGCAGAGGCAGGAATCGAACCCGGATCTCCAGGGCGTCAGCCAAGATTGCTAGCCATTAAACCAGGAAGTGGACTTCCCACATCTACTCCAGGCAAATGTCGGGATGGTACCTAAATTAAGACCACGACCTCCTCCTACCCAAATCCTAGTTCCAAGTACAGCCATCACAATGACACAGGTTATAAGACAGATTCCACACACATTACACACACACCCAAGTACACAAAACTACATGACCATGATATCGCCAAACCCCTAAATGAATCTATTATTATTCGAGCAAGCTTAGCCTGCTAGTAGTCTAGTGGTAGTAGTAGTAATAATTATCGCTAGGGGACGATAACCTAGATCCTTAAAAACAAAATAATTATAATAATGATAATAATGAATCTAATATTTAATTCATTAGAGCATCTTTTCTATAAATGTGATGGCAGTTTATTGACCTTTTGTGTTGATTTCTAGGCCATGAACACACACACGCCCCCTAGTAATGGCAGTGACCCATATAGACAGGGCTGATTGCTTCAAATATAGAATAGCAAACAGTATCAAAAAACTCTACCTCGTACAAGCGTACATAATGAAATGTTTGACAGGTCTTATTTGATAACACATTATTAGTTTGCAATAAATAAGGCTCCCAATATACAATCATTCGTTATTAACATGCTAGTCCAACCTCCATCACGTTGTTCCACACTTCGCACGCGTACAAAATTAAAATGACAGCCCATATCTGTTGACTTGCGGGAATGATAAGTAGCAACGATATAATTATTGAATTGAAATTGCATCCTTGAGTCATGACATAGATATTGATCGATCGATTCAAATAGGCCATATCACCGTACACGTTATGAAGTTGTTTTGAAACATTTGAGAGATCTTAAGTAAGGTTGCCAGGCTATCAAAATTAAAATAAGAGAGATTTTGAAGATCTCCGAGTGACTTGCTACTTTACGTAGCCTATCTGCCCTGTGGCATGACAGCCCATGCTTGGTCTTGGCATACCAAGTGACCGCTGCACAACCATATGGCCTGAAAATTGCAGGGTGACGCGTGGTCAGCGTGCCGAGTCCCCTCGGCTGTTAGTCTTGGTTTTCCTCAGCGGGCGATGCCTCACTATGGGACAGCTATGCAATTGTCCTCACGAGACTGAGTGCACGCCGCTACCAGCCGTCACGTCAATTTCTTAAATCACTGATGGAGCTGGGAATTGAACCTGGGACCTCCGGGTGAGGGCAGGCCGGTGCGCTACCCCAACACTACGGGACCAGCAAGTAGCCCATCTACCTAATTTTAATAGTGTCGTTCAGAGTGGCGCAGTTGTTTTAGCGTTGACCTCGTATCGTTATTCTTAAACCCCGGAGTATCTAAAGCCACCCTATTTAGAAGGGACGTATTACATTATTATTATAATTATAATAATTATTATTAAGCAACATTTGATGTACGTAATTCATAGAATGACCCATTTTGAGAGCCTTGTTGCCTTGGTAACCATATAGGCCTAGGTCACTCGCGCACTTAAATTAGCATTTCGAAAAATTTTGAATTCAGTAGGCCTAGCATGAACGGGATTTTAGACACTATGTTGGTAGCACTGGTTTTTAAAATGTAAAATAACAAGAGACGGTAAAAGAAAAAAATCGAAATTTTGAACGACTTTTTGTCACCTTAAGGACTTTTGGTTGGTTGGTTCCTCAGTTTAGGGGCTGCGACAACGCGGTCATAAAGCCCTGTGTACTTTGGGTGTTTGTAGAACCTGTCTGATAACCGGTGTTAATTGTGATGGCTGTATTAGTGTGTGCTATCTGTAATTCAGGTAAGGATTGCAGACGATCGAATTCAAGTAGTTCATACTTTTGCTACCAAATGCTACCGTCAACGACACCTAGCTGAAAACTTTGGCTACTAGATGCCACCACAACTGGCACCTGGCGGCGAACGTTGGAACTTAATAGAGCGTACCTACAAATTTAGCTTCACACAATTGTAGTTAGTGGAAGGTTATTTTACATGCCATAAATCTATGGCATGTGCCCGCCAGCTTTACTTCCCCTCCAAAGGAAAGCATATTGACGGATATTTAACGCTCTTAAAAAAAATTGACGACTTCGGCCGGGGTTGAACCTACGATCTTGGGCTTAGAAGCTCAGCATGCTACCAACTACGCCACCGAAGCCACCTATGGACTTATAGTCCAACACTATCACTAGCATTCAACAACAGTATTTATTTTTTTCGTATGGCTTTTAGTGCCGGGAGTGTCCGAGAACATGTTCGGCTCGCCAGTTTTGTAGCTGCTTCGAGACGGACACCCAATGGGTGAGCTACAAGTGCCGTTGGGGAGGAAAGTTGGAATGTAAGGACGAGGAGTTGGAAGGTAGCGGCTGTGGCCTATAGTTAGGGACCAATCCCGGCAATTGCCTGGAAGGAAGATGGGAAACCACAGAAGACCATCTTCAAGGTTGCCGGCGGGGGGATTCGAACCTCCTCGCCTCCCGGATGTGAGCGACTGCCAGCAGTCATGCCGTAACGACCAAGGCTAACTCACCCCGGGGGGCGTGGTGGCTCAGTGGTCTAGCTGTATGCCTCTCACCAAGGCGGTCCGGGTTCGATTCCCGGTCAATGCATGTGAGATTTTCGAAGTGAAATGCCATGTCCTGTGGTTCGGATTCCACGTAAAAAGGAGGTCCCGTGGCTCATGATCTCAAGATTAACGGTCACGTTAAACTACAAGCTTCCTTTCCTTCCTTTTAACTCACCCGGTAACAACAGTAGTATAACCCCTCAAATCCGAACTAATTGGGGCTGTAGCCTGTTCGGATTTCAATTTGTTCGGATTAGCCGAAACATATCCATAACATAATGACCAGCCCTCGTTACGGTACAGGACTGTAGCCTATATTGAGTGAGGCAGGCTGGGCTGGTTTGGCGCAAACAGCGAACATGAAATCGTGAGTCTGGTCCAAAGTCAACATGACGGGAATGTAGCTAACAGTGAGGAAGAAGAAACTTCGGCAGACAATGTGACTTATACTGAAGCTGCAACTGTTGTTGATATCGCATTGCGCTTCGTAGAACAACACGCAGTAGCCACGCCAAACGATGTCATCTTAGTGCGACGCTGGCACGCAATTGCCTCCGCGGGAAGGTTTTCGTCACTTCTTCAATATTGAAGATAACTGATTTCAAGTGAAAGATTAAGTGATATTTTGTGTGTTTCTATTTCATTGTTTTAGCAAAGTGATTACCTACGGAATAATAATAACCAACGTTTTCGTTTCTCAATCCTGGATGGGATAAGTAGTCTATGTAAGCACTTTTACACCATGCTAACTGTACTTATTGTTAATTTTTCAACTAATTATGTAAAATGCAGCCATAATGCAGAGTATATGATTGTTTTATGACTAAATAAATAACTTTCTTTTTTGGCGTGTATTTTTTCAAACTTCAAATTGTCGAAAGATCCTCGTTCGGATTACCCGGGATTTCGGATTTCCGGGGTTCGGATATGAGGGGTTTCACTGTATTAAGATGTTATTATAGCAAGATATACAATACATGTCTCTATTGTACTAACTTACAATGCGTAGGCCGAGATGACGAACATTTGTTGCCATGGTAACCTACGGATATCCGTATCGGTTTTTTTTTGTCCACGCTAATCACAGATAGACACCTCCCTCCCCCTCCCCTAGCCCTAAAATACCCATGTTAATAGGCCTGATAATGATACTTGCTTTATGTCTCTTTTAACTACTGTGGCTTTTAGAGACATCATTGTGCCGGAATTTTACCCCCGAAGCGGATATTTAACATTTCAGTAAATTACCGACACGGCTCCCACACATAGCACCCGGAAACTGGCGCAGCCAGTCAGACAACGATCACAAATCGCGAGCGCGTCGGTAGTGAGATATCTTCTCTTTAATACGATGTCACTGGATAGATATGCTTGCCAGATTCTGACGTATAACACTAATTTTACAGTATAATATATTATATTATTTATGTAGTCAGAAACTGGCAAAAATATCTATCCAGTGACCTCGTATTGATTTACGGGTTGAATTAGAAGAGGAAAGAGGGGGTACACAAGAGAAAATGAAAATCCACAGCCTGCTTCCAGTCTCCGACCGGGTCAGGAATGGAATGAATGGAGCCCCCATCTAGCGGCGAGGATATGGACTGTGCCGGCTGCCGAGGCCTGACGCACTCCTCTGGGGCAATGAGTAAATGAATGACAGATGAAATGATAGTGGAGAGTGTTGCTGGAATGAAAGTTTGACAGGGAAAACTGGAGTACCCGGAGAAAAACCTGTCGGGCTCCGTTTTGTCCAGCACAGATCTCACTTGGAGTGACCGGGATTTAACCACGGACCCAGCGGTGAGAGGCCGGCGTGCTGCCGCCTAAGCCACGGAGGCTTGTGGTGTAGACAAGAGAAATACAGAAATTGAAATGACAGAAAAGATTGAGTTTGCTGGGTGTGAGATAAGGCAGTGTGAAGTAGCCTACTCCTGACTGGAGATTACGCCAAAGTGAGTGATTAGCGGGTGAACGTTTAGCTAATTTAAATACTTTTATACATACAGTAACGCGATTAAGAATAAGTACGTATACTGTGCCCATTTAGCAAGAAATATGCCAATCACAGTATACCAGCGTAGCTCAATTCGGGATTTCGGGGCAGTGGTAAGTTCCCCCACTCTGTGACTCACATATTTTGGATTAATTAGAGGATACACTTGCAAAAATAACAACAAAATCAATTCCTATTTAAACACATTTAATTAATAAATTAATGGCGCTACAAACATATTACAATTTAATTACTGACCCAAATATCAACTGCTTGTTCCAAATGAACAAGGGATTACAAAATAAAATAAACAAATATTGTATTCAAAACCTGTGGTTTCCACATAAACCATCAATTCTTACTTAGTCTCACTTCCATAAAGCACTAACATTAAGTTTACATAACTCCGAGCTCTTTGGCTCCATGCATTTACATTATTACGGTGTCATTCTTGTACACCTCAAACACTGTCTTTTATATTTTCTTATTCTTTAAAACAAATATATAATTATATTTAAAAATATAGGTTAATTATCTAACTCAATATTTTTGGGCATGTCCACACATTCAGTTGTTATCATCTCTCTTTATTTCACAAATATATCAAGGTAATCAGAAAATCAATTGTGTACTCCAGAGCGTGAAGGTACTTGACACAGTCAAAAAACTATAGTTACTCCCGAACTCAGTTGCCTTCAATCAACTCGTGGAATCCCACGTCCTTACATTATTACAATAGGGATTGTTATTTATCTCTTATGTCTTAATAGACCATTATCATATAAGAAACTACGATCTGAACCGGCAAACGAAATATCCATCTTTAAGGACCTCGGTTCAACGCCCGGGTCGTTTACAACTTTAAACACTCCTGGTGTATTCGTTTCTCTTTTCAACAGCTTACGAGACGGTCTCTGTTCCATCTCGCTTTAAAAGAGCTAGTCTCTACTACTGGGGTGCGATTTATGACCTGTTAGGGTGGTGGAGACATCCCGTCTGACCCAACATTTAGGAGCTTATTTTCAAGGCTTTCAAAACAAACCTTTCCATTCTATCCAGTTCTGAGGAGACCAGGCTTTATTGTACCGTAACATTCAAACAACTATTCTTTGGTTCACAGACCATTTTCATATCCTTGGCATTTATTAATTATGAGAGGGTCCTCATTGATTGGGAAGATTAAATACACATACGACGACGGAGAATTTCAGGGGCTTTTATCATAAGAAGATCCTGCATTCGAATCTCTTCAGGTGCCTCGGGAACTAATCCCGTACAGAGGACTTATCCAAAATGCGATTTAGAGTCGGCCGTGGCCCATATGACATACGCTCAATAATACCATATATTAGCTCCCTTTTTAAATACATACACAATGCCTCGTGATACTAATGTCACTAATAGAGGACTTACACAATTATCAATTCACTGCAATCAACTACCCTCCATAAGTAATGTACCAAGTATTTCAACCACTACGCGTTCCTAGCGTGACACTTTAATATTATATTTGCGCTCATTATGCGCTAAGGCATTATTTTAAGCCGAAAATGTCTTCCCAAGAACTGGTAAATCTCTTTAGTAACAATTCATATTATTTTAATTCACATATTAATCTTTCCATGGTCGATAAATCGCTCCCTGTTTTAAAATATTCCATATAACCTCATTTCTTACACATACGTTAAGGCTTAACGTTCTTATGTTCATATCAATTTATTTGATTTTTATTTAACATTTCCATATTTAATTATTATTATTATTATCTTTATTCTTTATACAAGCTCAAAAGCTATTTCTTTCATATCTCAACTTTACTTTATTTCAATGTCTTTTATGATAATTAAATGATATTTCGCTTGCTCTTATGACATTTGTTAAATACATTAACCCTTTATTCACCTATTTCCTCTACGGAATTTATTCTTTACATAATTATTCATAATTTCTCTATTTATTTATTATTGTTCAGACCGTATTCTTGATTATTCATTATTCATTCATTAAAACACATCCCTTTCACTCAAAACTCCGGTGAGTTGCACACAATCAATTTCTGACACCAAAATAAAAATGAATTTTGTACTTACATATTTTCAGATCATCCCATGATCTTAAATCTGGTGTGGTGTTTCATTTTTGGGGCCCACTTTGAACTTTTTACACCATATTGAAGGTATTCATCTTACGTAGAAACACTTTTTGACCTATATCTAGAACACTTAATATTGACGACATTTTTATATACTAGTGTGTCCCTTTTGAACACATAATAACACTAAAAATATTATCTAACACACAATCTTGATTATTTTACACTTCACAATTACTCGATCACTAGGCCGTACTTCTGAGCCTATCACACGTGATCTTCTTTAATTCCCGTCTCCAAGGGTGAGATTTATCTGATGTCGGCTTCCTATTCTGAAGAAATGCGAAAGTCCTGAAACATCTACTGTTCCCTGGAGTTCAATTCTGCTATTCCTATCCTGGATAACTGGCTATTATCTAGCTTGAACGGCTTCTCTGTCGATCTGTCTATTGATCCTAACGAGAGTCTATATGGATCGAGGTCTCCTCTAAGACCTATAGATTTAGTTTCTAGCAGCTAGCACTTCTTGATTCTAGTACTATTAGAATTGTTCGCCTGATATCTGGAGCTAATGTTTATAGTCTCCTATTCTATTTATTGGAACTGTTTTAACGCTCCTACGTTCGAACCTTATTCTGTTCTTCCTTTTTAGGTTGCTTCAATTTAAATAACAGATTATCTGTCTGGTACGATACTTCCGTACGTTATGATCTGTTCGTTCGAACATATAACGACCTATCGCCTTTAAGTCCGACGTTCGCAGCCTGCTCTGACTATATCTTGCGAATTTTCACTTTAACTTGTATACAGTCGGGCCTAAATCCTATAATTAGGATTTTCCTAATACTTCACTGCGGCGATACTTTAAAATCTCGCCTTGAATGCTCCTTATGGAGGCAAGCAAGTCGTTACTACTGTGACGCCTGTGGCTATCGGATCTTGCTTCGGCGGTGTTAAACAGCGTTTCTCCCCTCAAGGAGTACTGGTAGCTGTTATCGATGTAACGCAGAGTTACGTCCCCTCACGGACTGTCGGAATGATTACTTCTACGTCGTGGAGCAGCACTTCCCCTCACGGAATGCTCGTAGGACTGCATACGATGTGACACAGTCACGTGCCCTCTGGCTGTCTGAATACTGCATGCGATGTGACGTGATACAGCGTTACGTCCCCTCACGGGCTCTCAGAATAACTGCATGTGCTGATATAACTTCACGTCCTCCTGGACGGATTCGTGATGCGTGATGCGTGGCGATACCCCTCGGGCCGTTCGAATACTGCATGATTGGCTTGGAAACGCCCGAAGCTTTATACTGTTTTACTACAAAAAAATAAGACTCAAGCCTTTCCTGTGGTCAACTTCTAAAATAATGGTGCCACAAATATAAAAATTATACCTTCCGAAAGCTCGTCTTCTCAATGTCAAATGATCTTATTGCACCTAAGAATCGATCGTGCAATTCGGAGATATTAATTAATTTCTCGTCCTCAATTGTGTGGGTGTTGCATTCTTTTTGCTCTCTCCCTTCCACAGAGGCTTAGGTAATTCACCGATGACGTCGTCTTACGTCGGCAGTTTATTTCTGCACAATTATTACATGGTTTCTCTATACTGAAAAATCTCTCATTCCAAATGATTCACTGTACTGTGCTTGTTTACTCATTATTATGCTCGTAAACGTGTTAATTTTAATTATTCCTCTTCTGGCGCGTATGCGACGTTGTCAATTTCCAGCCACGTCAGCTTGAATTCCGATTCAGGCTTCTCTTTCTATCACGGTGGAAGATTCCACTCAGTTATTAATACTCGTGACCGACCCTCTCTAAAATGTTGAGTGGGGTGATCTCATCTAAGGAGCATCTGTCCCTAGTCGCTTGCACAATGTTAAGCTATATTCCTGGCTTAAAATCTCTCTCCGTTCCTTTAGGAAACTATACTTTTCTTTCATTTCTTCCTTAAGGACATGGATTCGACCGTCATGGACCCTATGGCCCATGGGTTCATCTCTCCCCTCCTTAGGTAAATAAATTTTCGATAATTTTGAGGAAATTTATTTCAATTTTTTTGTATTACTCTATTCGTCGAATCCATCATAACGTCATCCGTATTTACTGTTGTTTTTACTTCTTTTAAGTCGTATCCGGTAATTGTGTAGGTCGGGTATGCTCTGTCCCTACCCTTTCTTTCTTTCTTTCATTGTCTGGACTTTAAGTTCCCAGAACCTCATTCTCCCTTACGGGTTTGGTCTATCCCTACCCGTTTCCTTATTTCATCATTTTCTTTTCTTAAATTGGAATTTTCTTCTTCAATAAATTCAATTATTTCTTTAATTTCCCAATATACTTTCTCCAATTCGCATTCGCACTCGAATGCTTGAGCTCTATTTTCTATTTCTTCCTTATTCTTGTCTATGTCAAAAGCGGATTCCTCTCTAAATGTTTCCATAACCAAGGCTTGTTCATTTTCTTCATCAAAATCTTCGGGAGGGTAATATAATTTCAAATTTGCTGAATTCATGGTCACTTCGTGATCCGTTTCACAGTGCCGAATTTTATATGCGTTATTCCTCAAATCTCTAATTATCTGATATGGTCCGTGGTACATTTTCTGGAACTTCTTGTACACACGATTCCCTGGATCCGAAATGGCTGGTCTTTTCACTAACACCATTTCTCCTGCTAATAATGGTCGATGATACCTCTTATGCCTATTTCTTCTCTGCCTCCTGTCGGCTTGAGCTTTTAGATGCTCAAAGGCTCTCCTAATTCGTACATCTCTTCCCGGCTGAGCGTCTGCTGGTCTAGGAATTACCAGATTCCAAGGTCTTTCTGGTTGCTCATTCCGATGTAACGTTATGGGTATCTCTCCTGTGGATTCATGGATTGTATTATTTATACAAAATTCAATAATATCCAAAATATCTATCCACTTCCAATTTTCTTCGGCACAGTATATTCTACAATACTTGGCCGTTTCTCTCATAACTCTCTCTACAGGGTTTGCCTCAGGATGGCGAATACTTGACAAAATTTGACGTATTCCAAGTCTTTCTAATTCTCGTCTGAACTCTACACTGGTGAAACAACTGCCGTGATCCGACAACAAATTCTCAGGTTTCCCCAGAATCGGTATCACTTTTTCTTTAAGTCGTTTTAACACCTGTTTGGTACTAGTCTTCTGTATGGGAGCAAGGACAACCATTTTAGTGAAGACATCCATAGCCACCATTATGTGTCGATTTCCTCTTCTTGCCTTTGGCAAAGGTCCAAAATTATCAATAGATATGATTTGGCCGGGCCTTTCGGGCAACAATGGTATAGGCTTCTGTCTCATCAGAAATGCATTAGGTTTAATCCTTTGACATAGATCACATGTCTTTAGCGTATCCCTTACAGTTTCTCTCAGTCTCGGCCATATAAATGCTTCTTTCAGCATCGAGACTGTTTTGTCGACTCCCATATGTCCGAACGATCTATGGGCTAACCATACTATTTTCCTCTGCAAAATTGCAGGTACAACAATCCTTAATTTCGTATGGTCAGAGTCCACAAACTTATATAATAACCCATTATAAAACGTGTAGTCTTGTGCTATCTTCTCAGCTTCCGTGTACGCTGGTGTTCCTCTTATCAAGCTTCCCTCAAGGAATGATATGAGCATGTTCATCCATGGATCCTCCCGTTGCCTTTGACTAATGCTTCTTAACTCATTAAGAGTACGCTGATCCCTGTCTTCCAAATCTATAGCCATTACTTCCTCTTCTATGGACTCTGGCTGTCTACTTAAGTAGTCTGGAACTATGTTTTCCTTTCCTGGGCAGTACTCTATCTTGACATCAAATTGTTGAATATATAAAGCCCAACGCATCAACCTTTGACTGGATAAATCAGTCTTCATCAAAAAGGTTAAGGCTTTATGATCCGTCCTTAGAATGACCTGAAACCCATATACGATCTTCCGCCAATATTGCAACGCGTGCAATATCGCTAACAGCTCGATCTCGCTGATCGTATAATTTTTCTCGTGTGGTTTCAGTCTCCTACTTGTGAAAGCTAGATAGTTCTTCTTATCAGGGTTTTCCGGGTTCTCCTGATATAGCATTGCCCCTATTCCAATCTGGGATGCGTCTGTCTGAATGATAAATCTCTGATTAAAATCAGGATATCCTAGCTTCACGTAATTTAAGAGCATTTCCTAGGCCTCCACGAATGCTTTTTCTGCTTCCTCCGTCCATTTCCACTTGCCCCCCTTCTTCAGAAGGTCCTGTAGTGGTGCCACAGTTTTGGTGTATGATGGACAATGTCCTGAGAAGAACCCAATCAATCCCAAAAACTGGCGAACGTTCTTCACTTTCAAAGGCCTTGGAAAATCCCTTATCGATTCCAATTTGCATGGATTTGGTTTAACACCATCCTTGTCAATCGCATGCCCTAAAAATGTCACTTGCCTTTGACAGAAGTTCGACTTCTTTAAATTTATCTTAAAATTTGCCCTTCTTAGGTCTTCTAATAATTTCTTCAAATTTTCTAAATGTTCCTCAATGTTCTCCGAGGTAAGCAAAATGTCATCTACGTATCGGATAGTGCAATCTTTCACTTCCTCTGACAGGTTTCGATCCAGCGCTCTTATTAATGCGGATCCTGCAGTCTTTAATCCAAACGGACATCTTCTAAAGCAGTACGTTTGTTGATCGAACTGAAATCCAGTCAACAAGCTGGTTTTCTCTTCCAGTTCGAGATGATGATACGAAGAAGTCATGTCAATATTCGTAAAAATCTTCTTGCCTTTAAACTTCCTCAGTATTTCTTTTATGGGTGGTGCCGAATCATTTTCTGGTATAATTTTTGCATTTAGATTTCTGGCATCTAAACACACCCTTACTGAGCCATCCGGTTTACTCACAATCACTAATGGACTAACATATGGTGTCGCCATCTTTTCTATAACACCTGCATTCATCATCTCCTGCAGTGTTTTCTTGGTTTGTGGGTAATGTTTTTCCGCAACCGGGTATGGTTTTTGTTTGAACGGTGCCCAATCGTTGACTTGGAACGCGTATTTAAAATTTTCAATCTTCCCTGGCTTGGAATCAAATACGTCCCTATAATCCAATAATAATTTCTTTAACTGTTCCTTAATTTCGAGGCTGACTTTAGCTTCCTCCACTTTTCCTGACAGGTTGGTCTCGAACTCATTTTCCACATTATCTTCGAGTTCTATGTTGAGGACTTCAAATATTTTTTCTATATCCTTATAATCTTCCTCAATCACTTCTTCCATATGCCATACCTGTTCTGCTATTTTCGCATCCTGTTCCTGTAGGTTAATGTTTTGTTCATCCACATCCTCTCTTTGAATTCTAATGCAGTTTTGCGCTAGGTCTATAATGACCTTGTTCTCACGGATAAAATCAATACCTAATATGACATTATACGGTAATTGATTTACCAGCAAAAAGCACTGCGAAATTTCAGCGTTACCCATGATTAAATCAATGTATACCTGAAATTTACATGTCAAAGATTTTTCAGGGATAATTCCCTTAATCTTTACACTTGATGTGGGAATCTTTAGTACTCGGCCCCTTGTTTCCAATTCATTCAAAAGGGTTTGTGTAATTAAACTTATTGTGGATCCAGTATCAATCAATGCTCTGACCAGTAATCCTTCTATCCTAAACATAATTATAGGTAATTCTCTTTTAACAGGTGGGATTCCTTCCACATCCTCGTTAATTAGTTCATCTGGTCTAGCTATCCAATTTACAATTTCTACTTCCTCCCAGCTCCTGGTATGTTTCCACTTTTGACAATTTAAATTTGGAGTTTTTTTTATCCTGAGGGCTCCCTTTTCCCTCAATCTTTAGCTGAGCTTGAAGTTCCAAGCTTTGAGCTCCGTCTAGTCGGTCGGGTGATTTCCGGTTCTTGATTGCCTCACTCCAACGGACTTTTTGCCTATCAGGTTCATCTGGTCTTTCGTTCATATAACGAAGACTCTCCTGATATCTTTCTTCTATTTCGGCCCGATATTCATCATCTCTATCGTCTGGCCTTACATTCCTCCTGGGATAATTCTCCCATTTCTTTCTATTGTCCGGCCTTTGCTGATTATTGTTATAGGGTCGGCTTTCCTGTTGCCTATAACCCGTCGTTCGAGGATTTCTTCCTCGATATCCTCCCCGGTAATATGGCTGTATCCTTCTAGGCTCCTGGTGCCCATACTCTCGATCTCGTCCTTGAGTATCCGTACTGGTGGACTGATTCCTGGTCGCTGGTTTTTCTCCAGTTTCCTGACTGCTGGCCATGTGTACTTGCTCAGTTTGTCTCTGATGCCGAGGTGTTACGTGCGAAGTCGTCATATCTAACTGACGTAATACGCTTTCCACTTCCACAGCACTTCTGGCTTTGGATGAGATTAACAGCCTCTGAATCTCATATGGAAGCTGTCTTGCAATGGCGGCACACAGGTCGTTTTCTGCCGGAGCAATATCCAGTTCGCGGAATTTACACAGCTGAGCGGTGAAAAATTCCGAGTATTTAGTAGGTGCATTGGTGCTGTACTTCCTAGAGTACAGATCTAGCCTTAAGTTTTCTTGGACATCTGCTGCCCAATATCGCTTTAAAAATGCTTCCCTAAAGCCTTCCACCGTATCAAAAGTGTATCTGAAGCTTCTGAACCAGGTGAGACAATCACCTGCCAACAGCTTTTCAATAGCTCTCAGTCTCCGATCCTGAGGAACCTTCATTTCATTTAGATACTCTGCCACTTCTTTTAGCCAGTATTTTGGAGTAATAGACATGTTGTTACCCGTAAACTTTACTGGTCTGTCCTCATTGGATTTAATAATGTTTATTATTTGGCCATTTGTCTGATTTGTGTACGGTGTTGACATCGCCATTGGATATCCTGGGATCTTATAAGGGCTCTCCCCTCCTAAGTCCCTCTCCGTATCTGTGCCTTGTTCACGGGAATCTACCCATCCTGTCTTTGGAAACTCCTCCTGATTTTCGAATTCTAACTTCCTTTCTCTTCGGGCACTTTCTTCATTTGCCATGAGTTGGATTTCCATTTGACTATTCTTAAGTTCCGTCCTCTCCAATCGGGATCTTAATTCATTCTGAATTCTTTCTTGATTCATTTTAATATCTTCCTCTATCTTTTTGAGTTGGAATTTCTCATCCCTGAAGCTATCCCTAAATCCATTTATTTGGTCTTCTACCTCTTTCTTAATGATCTTAGCATGTTGGTCTATAATTTCTGGCTTAACGTCACCTATGGTTTCCAGGCCCTCTCGTATCTCCTTTATTTGCTTCTCCACTTCTTTTCGTCCTTTGACCATATCTATTTTTATTCCTTCAAGCCTTCCCTCAGTCTTCTCTTGACTCTTATACAATTTCATTATTTCATCTTGGACCTGACTAACTTCCTTATTGGTTTTTCCTACATGAACCTTTAATGTTCCGATGGTTTCCTGAACCTCAATAATACCCTGACTTATTTCATTTATTTTATGGGTACTTTCCTTACTTTCGTTCTCTCGTTGTTTTCTTTCACTCTGGAGATGCCCCTCGTATACACCTAATCTTTGATCTATTTTCGTTTCATATGTCTTCAGATTCTCATCTACCTGCCCGGTAAAATGATCAATTTGATCTTTCATCTCCTTAACATCCTTTAGATTTTGATTTTTCATCTCAGTTACCTCAGTCTGAACTACACCGATTTTGTTCTCGAGGATCCCTACTTTCTCTTCAACCCCTTCAAATCTATCTCCTAGCTCATTCACGCTTTGTTTTATTTCATCCCGGGATGCCTTACAAATATCGCTGTTAGATTTTATCTGATCTTTCAATTCTTTCTGCACACCTTGGATCTGGGTTACAAGTTCGTTTTTACAATCGTCTACATTCTTTCGACATGTTGTTTCCATCTTATTTAACTTAGTTTTTATAGCCTTAAAATTATCTTCTAAATTATCAAAATTTTCTTGACATTTGACTTGGGATGTTTTTGTACTTTCCTTCAAGACATTTATTTGGTCTTGCAATTCTAACTTAAGTACATTATTTTCCTGTTTAATTTCACTTGTGATTTTCCCTTTTAACTCAATGAACTTGTCCTCCAACCTAGTGTCAAAACCTTGAAATTTGTTATTCATTATCCCTTCTAATTTCTCATTTATATTACTTTGTATTTTAGTCTCCATGGCCTCCAGTTCAGTGTTCATGGCTTGACTTTTCAAGAAATTATCACCTATAATCTTATCCTGAAAGGAATGTAATTCGTTTTCAAATTTCCCTTCCATTATTCCTAGTTTATCTTCCAAAGCCCTGGATTGTGCTGACAAATGATCGGAATTTTCTGTTTTTATACTATTCAATTTGCCCTCTATCTCAGCCTTCAATTCATCGTTCATTTTTACACAGTTAACTTCGATAGCTTCTAATTTGGTTCCCATATTAGCACTATCAGTTTTTATTGACTCCAAACTTTCATTTATAGATTCGAACACTTTGTTATTTTCATCCTTTTGGAGACCCAATGTATTGTCTATTGTTCCCAATTTATTGTTTATGGCCTCCCACTTCTCATTGCTATCGGCTTTTAAAGCGTTCAACTTCTCATTACTATCGGCTTTTAAAGCGTTCAACTTCTCATTACTATCGGCTTTTATCGCCTCCAAATGTTCCTGCCTCTCTACCCTATTCTCTTTTTTTGCATCTTCCGTACTTTGCGTACTTATTTTTATTATCTCCTCCCTATTCTTATGGAAATGTTCATCCAAACACTCCTTTAACTCCATCATCGTCACCATCTTTTCTACTATAAAAATACAGTGGGCCACAAATGCCACCACACTAGTACATGCTTGAGAGATGATACTCTGAATCGGTGTGTCCCAATTTCTTTTAAAATATTCCTTTGGTACGGGTATTCACTTACAACGTACCCTTTTAATACCTTTATTCAATTTCATAAACCTTTATGGAAGTGTTTAAAATTCAAAATTTCGAAAAACCATTTTTTTTTCAAAAAATGAAAATTTTGATTTTTCGAGAAAACTCGGGTTTTCCCTAGGAAAACTCAGCCCTGCGTACTGGGCGCCAAAATCATAAGATGATTTGCTTGGGGATTTGATATAATAATATATATTCAGGGCTGCTCGGTATGAGTTTCCAGGGACCCATGCGGTCAGTTAATATTTTACGTTGTAGCTTTTCCTATCATTACTTTAATTTTACATGATATGACCTACTTAAGTGCTCCTCTAGTTATTAATCCAGCACAGTATTTATATATCCCCCTGTGCCCATTTAGCAAGAAATATGCCAATCACAGTATACCAGCGTAGCTCAATTCGGGATTTCGGGGCAGTGGTAAGTTCCCCCACTCTGTGACTCACATATTTTGGATTAATTAGAGGATACACTTGCAAAAATAACAACAAAATCAATTCCTATTTAAACACATTTAATTAATAAATTAATGGCGCTACAAACATATTACAATTTAATTACTGACCCAAATATCAACTGCTTGTTCCAAATGAACAAGGGATTACAAAATAAAATAAACAAATATTGTATTCAAAACCTGTGGTTTCCACATAAACCATCAATTCTTACTTAGTCTCACTTCCATAAAGCACTAACATTAAGTTTACATAACTCCGAGCTCTTTGGCTCCATGCATTTACATTATTACGGTGTCATTCTTGTACACCTCAAACACTGTCTTTTATATTTTCTTATTCTTTAAAACAAATATATAATTATATTTAAAAATATAGGTTAATTATCTAACTCAATATTTTTGGGCATGTCCACACATTCAGTTGTTATCATCTCTCTTTATTTCACAAATATATCAAGGTAATCAGAAAATCAATTGTGTACTCCAGAGCGTGAAGGTACTTGACACAGTCAAAAAACTATAGTTACTCCCGAACTCAGTTGCCTTCAATCAACTCGTGGAATCCCACGTCCTTACATTATTACAATAGGGATTGTTATTTATCTCTTATGTCTTAATAGACCATTATCATATAAGAAACTACGATCTGAACCGGCAAACGAAATATCCATCTTTAAGGACCTCGGTTCAACGCCCGGGTCGTTTACAACTTTAAACACTCCTGGTGTATTCGTTTCTCTTTTCAACAGCTTACGAGACGGTCTCTGTTCCATCTCGCTTTAAAAGAGCTAGTCTCTACTACTGGGGTGCGATTTATGACCTGTTAGGGTGGTGGAGACATCCCGTCTGACCCAACATTTAGGAGCTTATTTTCAAGGCTTTCAAAACAAACCTTTCCATTCTATCCAGTTCTGAGGAGACCAGGCTTTATTGTACCGTAACATTCAAACAACTATTCTTTGGTTCACAGACCATTTTCATATCCTTGGCATTTATTAATTATGAGAGGGTCCTCATTGATTGGGAAGATTAAATACACATACGACGACGGAGAATTTCAGGGGCTTTTATCATAAGAAGATCCTGCATTCGAATCTCTTCAGGTGCCTCGGGAACTAATCCCGTACAGAGGACTTATCCAAAATGCGATTTAGAGTCGGCCGTGGCCCATATGACATACGCTCAATAATACCATATATTAGCTCCCTTTTTAAATACATACACAATGCCTCGTGATACTAATGTCACTAATAGAGGACTTACACAATTATCAATTCACTGCAATCAACTACCCTCCATAAGTAATGTACCAAGTATTTCAACCACTACGCGTTCCTAGCGTGACACTTTAATATTATATTTGCGCTCATTATGCGCTAAGGCATTATTTTAAGCCGAAAATGTCTTCCCAAGAACTGGTAAATCTCTTTAGTAACAATTCATATTATTTTAATTCACATATTAATCTTTCCATGGTCGATAAATCGCTCCCTGTTTTAAAATATTCCATATAACCTCATTTCTTACACATACGTTAAGGCTTAACGTTCTTATGTTCATATCAATTTATTTGATTTTTATTTAACATTTCCATATTTAATTATTATTATTATTATCTTTATTCTTTATACAAGCTCAAAAGCTATTTCTTTCATATCTCAACTTTACTTTATTTCAATGTCTTTTATGATAATTAAATGATATTTCGCTTGCTCTTATGACATTTGTTAAATACATTAACCCTTTATTCACCTATTTCCTCTACGGAATTTATTCTTTACATAATTATTCATAATTTCTCTATTTATTTATTATTGTTCAGACCGTATTCTTGATTATTCATTATTCATTCATTAAAACACATCCCTTTCACTCAAAACTCCGGTGAGTTGCACACAATCAATTTCTGACACCAAAATAAAAATGAATTTTGTACTTACATATTTTCAGATCATCCCATGATCTTAAATCTGGTGTGGTGTTTCATTTTTGGGGCCCACTTTGAACTTTTTACACCATATTGAAGGTATTCATCTTACGTAGAAACACTTTTTGACCTATATCTAGAACACTTAATATTGACGACATTTTTATATACTAGTGTGTCCCTTTTGAACACATAATAACACTAAAAATATTATCTAACACACAATCTTGATTATTTTACACTTCACAATTACTCGATCACTAGGCCGTACTTCTGAGCCTATCACACGTGATCTTCTTTAATTCCCGTCTCCAAGGGTGAGATTTATCTGATGTCGGCTTCCTATTCTGAAGAAATGCGAAAGTCCTGAAACATCTACTGTTCCCTGGAGTTCAATTCTGCTATTCCTATCCTGGATAACTGGCTATTATCTAGCTTGAACGGCTTCTCTGTCGATCTGTCTATTGATCCTAACGAGAGTCTATATGGATCGAGGTCTCCTCTAAGACCTATAGATTTAGTTTCTAGCAGCTAGCACTTCTTGATTCTAGTACTATTAGAATTGTTCGCCTGATATCTGGAGCTAATGTTTATAGTCTCCTATTCTATTTATTGGAACTGTTTTAACGCTCCTACGTTCGAACCTTATTCTGTTCTTCCTTTTTAGGTTGCTTCAATTTAAATAACAGTTTATCTGTCTGGTACGATACTTCCGTACGTTATGATCTGTTCGTTCGAACATATAACGACCTATCGCCTTTAAGTCCGACGTTCGCAGCCTGCTCTGACTATATCTTGCGAATTTTCACTTTAACTTGTATACAGTCGGGCCTAAATCCTATAATTAGGATTTTCCTAATACTTCACTGCGGCGATACTTTAAAATCTCGCCTTGAATGCTCCTTATGGAGGCAAGCAAGTCGTTACTACTGTGACGCCTGTGGCTATCGGATCTTGCTTCGGCGGTGTTAAACAGCGTTTCTCCCCTCAAGGAGTACTGGTAGCTGTTATCGATGTAACGCAGAGTTACGTCCCCTCACGGACTGTCGGAATGATTACTTCTACGTCGTGGAGCAGCACTTCCCCTCACGGAATGCTCGTAGGACTGCATACGATGTGACACAGTCACGTGCCCTCTGGCTGTCTGAATACTGCATGCGATGTGACGTGATACAGCGTTACGTCCCCTCACGGGCTCTCAGAATAACTGCATGTGCTGATATAACTTCACGTCCTCCTGGACGGATTCGTGATGCGTGATGCGTGGCGATACCCCTCGGGCCGTTCGAATACTGCATGATTGGCTTGGAAACGCCCGAAGCTTTATACTGTTTTACTACAAAAAAATAAGACTCAAGCCTTTCCTGTGGTCAACTTCTAAAATAATGGTGCCACAAATATAAAAATTATACCTTCCGAAAGCTCGTCTTCTCAATGTCAAATGATCTTATTGCACCTAAGAATCGATCGTGCAATTCGGAGATATTAATTAATTTCTCGTCCTCAATTGTGTGGGTGTTGCATTCTTTTTGCTCTCTCCCTTCCACAGAGGCTTAGGTAATTCACCGATGACGTCGTCTTACGTCGGCAGTTTATTTCTGCACAATTATTACATGGTTTCTCTATACTGAAAAATCTCTCATTCCAAATGATTCACTGTACTGTGCTTGTTTACTCATTATTATGCTCGTAAACGTGTTAATTTTAATTATTCCTCTTCTGGCGCGTATGCGACGTTGTCAATTTCCAGCCACGTCAGCTTGAATTCCGATTCAGGCTTCTCTTTCTATCACGGTGGAAGATTCCACTCAGTTATTAATACTCGTGACCGACCCTCTCTAAAATGTTGAGTGGGGTGATCTCATCTAAGGAGCATCTGTCCCTAGTCGCTTGCACAATGTTAAGCTATATTCCTGGCTTAAAATCTCTCTCCGTTCCTTTAGGAAACTATACTTTTCTTTCATTTCTTCCTTAAGGACATGGATTCGACCGTCATGGACCCTATGGCCCATGGGTTCAATACATTGCGTGCTATTGGAAGTTAAGGGAGAATGATGTTATCGTGTAGACCTACTGTATATATCTGCACTGTGTTTGAGTGATAAATTAGCTTATGGTCGTGACTAATTTAGTCGTACCGATTGGAGAAAGTACGCCGGTTAAGGCGCAAGACTATGTGGCCAGGCTATCTCAGGACTCTGAAGATAAATGAGTTCGAATGGATTTCCGTAGTTTTCCATTTGAACTCCAGCCATAACTTATGGCTCCTTTTAGACTACGGCCTCTTCCTTCCAAATTCTTGACCAGCTTCATTTAGTATGTCATCTCGCATTAATTACGCTCAAGAGGTCAGCTTCTGGAAGGGCATAAACCTAAACTAACCCCGTGGCACTACAGCCCTTGAAGGGCCTAGGCCTACCAAGCGAACGCTGCCCAGCCAATTGTGGCCTGAAGATTTTGGGGTGCCGCGTGGTCAGCGCGTCGGGTCCCCTCGGCCGTTGATCTTGGTTTTCGTGACCGGGGCACTGTCTCACAGTCAGACAGCTACTCAATTGTCCTCACGAGGCTGAGTGCACCCCGTTCCAACCCTCACGTCAGTTTTAAAATCCCTGACGGAGCCGGGGATCGAACCCGGGGCCTCCGGGTGAGAGGCAGGCGCGCTATTCTGGAAGGGCATGCGGCCGTAAAATGATCCACCACATAGAAATCTCATCCCACCCTAGTGTGTGATGGTAATAATAATAATAATAATAGCATATGGCCTCGGTACCGGGTGCAAACTTTGCTATTTGGCACCCACAGGACAGCTTGCATGTCGAATTGTGTCGTTCCTTGGAGCACTATGAAAGTCAAGGAGGTTAGATATCTAAGCTCCTTGACACTATAGCGCTTTCTGGTAGAGAAAGGAAGAACTTTGTGTTGGCGGAAAATCCCGAGATTAATTTTGCCATTATGAACACGGCCCAATGAATTCAAATGGTGATAGTGATGGTGCAAAGGTTAAACTGTCTCCCACTAAGTTAGAATGGGTTCTTCTTGCTAAATGCCTAAATGGATATCTGGTAGTCCCCATGTAGCTCTGGTTTCTCTGTTAGATGGAACGAATCAATGGGTAATAACTGTAGGTAGCATCACCTCAATAGATCTACACCAGTAAGCAGTTAGACCTTTTATAGTGACAGTCATCATCATTGTCCAACTCGTAGCATAGTGCCTAGCATTGTTGGCTGTCAGCGCAGGTCCGGGTTTGACCTGGTCTGAGGGCTGGAACGGGATACACTCACATGCATGAGGTAGAACTGAGAAGAGATGGGTTTGATTCGCGTCCCCGCCTTTCTAGAAGTGATATTCCATGGTTTCCCACTTCTACTCCGGGAAAATGTCGGGATGGTATTTAAATGTAAGACCACAGCCACCTCTTACCCAACTCCTAGCCCTAGTTACAAATATAAGGGGTGCTCAAATGAAAAGGTACGAAACGATATTGTGGGTTTAATTTATTCTTTATTCAAAGTAATCACCACAGACCTGTGCACAGATGTTCTATTGCTTCACTAGCCGCAGGATTCTCTGTTCCCAGAAATCTTGTGGTTGTGACAGGAGCCAATCATGTACAGTGTTCTTTAGTTCGTCGTCCGATTGGAAACGTTTTCCCTAGATATGTTTTTAACGGACCAAACAGATGAAGTCGTAGGGTGACAAGTCCGGGAGGTAGGGCGGCTGCTCAAGTTGCTCCCACTTGAACGTGGCCAATACACCAATACGTACCGTACAGGATTGGCTCCTGCCACAACCACAAGACTTCTGTGAACAGCGAATCCTGCAGCTAGTGAAGCAATGGGACACCTGTGCACAGGCCTGTGGTGATAACTTTCCAAAACGAATAAATTGTACCCACAGTATCGTTTCGTACCTTTTCATTTGAACACCCCTTGTATACACTCCAGTACAGCCGTCGCAATGACACAGGTTATCAGACAGATTCCACACACACACACTCAATTTACATGGGGCTGCATGAGCACGATGTCGCAAAGCCCCTACATGAATCAACAACAACAATTATCATAATTAGCAAGATAACAAGGGAAGATCACAGACGTGACCATCCTGATTTCGATGAAACTTTGCATACATGTTGGTCACATCTGTGTTCTATCATGGAATGCTTTTCAGTTGGTCAACACAATTGCGCCCTATTATATTAGGCGGAGTACAAATATTTATACACCCTAACCTGAAAGAAATATAGTATTACATTAATTATTTATCACATACTGTACAATAATTAACACACAAACAAGAAGGGAGGGGGTAATTCATTGGATGACATGTTTCGATAGGCAATAAATAATTCATGTAATACAGTATCTCTTTCAGATTAGGGAGTATACATAATTTTACTCCCCGCCTAATATACGTACTAGGGCACAATCGTGTTGACCGACTGGAAATCATTCAATAATAGATTGCTAGACAACACTAAAAATATATATTCTAATACTTCAAGGTTCAAAACATATGTGATGGGGTCGTGGTGGCGCAGCGGTCAAACTGTTTGCCTCTTACCAAGGTATACCGTGTTCGATTCTCAGTTAATGCATGTGAGATTTTCGAAATGAAATGCGCCATGTCCTGTGGTTCAGATTCCACGTAAAAAGGAGGTCATGTGGCTCATGATCACGAGATCAATGGTCACGTAAAGCTATAGTACAAGCGTCCTTCCTTCCATCCTTCCTTCCTTCCTTCCTTCTCATCTGTGATGGTATTTCGTTCCTCATTGGTTCTGGGCCTTCCCCAGAGTAAGTTACATTGTGCGCGTTTGAATATGTACATAGCACGTTGATCATGTAGTCTACATTTAACGGCAGTTAGCTCTGCCCTTCCCCATCCCACTCCCCTGATATACTACTGCAGAGTAAAACATTTGCCATGCTGAGCGTGTCTGTGCCTGATTGTGAGAACCTACTGTCACGCGCGTCAATGTTCTCAGTAGGGAGGTATTCATCACGCTCCCCACACCGCTCCAAGTCCCGCTCCTACTGCTGATATCTAAAGGTCATGTGCACAGCTAGACGCCGCTATCTACGAGGCGCGACCAGAAAGTAAGTTTCCCTATCTTTTTCTTGTAAATTAAACGTATTTATTTGGGACATTTGCGCATGCGAAACAGATCTATGACGTAGGAAGCACATGCCAGCCGGACAGGTCCCGCCTAACGCTAGTAGCGCGGCAGCAATGGCGGATCTTATTCCTACGCCCGCCGCGTGCGGAAATTGCGACGTGCCATTCAAAACAATAGGCGTGGAACGCTTACTGCCGGTGTATTGCTGTTCCATGACAATGCTCGTCCACATACGGCAAACAAACAATTGTGTGGCAAGCACTAATGAGTGTGCGGAGTGCATTATGCTAAGTTGGCCGCCAGAACTCCCGAGCCCCACAATGCGGGGTAATGTCTTATGAATAGGAGTAGAGGAGTTGACTGCTCAAATTCTCAAAAATCCAATGGTCCTCACCGGCAAAGATATAATGCGAATACTTTTTTTTTTGTACCTGTTGCCAATAAAATTTAGCATCCAACCATGTTCTCTTTAAAAATGTAGGGAAACCTACTTTCTGGATGCGCCTCGTAAATCATGAGCCCTCTCTGTTCTAGTGCGATTGGTCGGAGAGGATATGCGAACTCTGCGCACTCATCTACCTGGACAGCTCAAAGTTGCTTGTCCGTATTCAAACGGGCGTCATATTTCCCTTTTTAGGGATTGCCCAAATGAGTATGTTATCACAGTATTCTTTGCTATCTGACTAGCACGTATACCAAGTTTCTATAAGATCGGAAGATTCCCTTCTGAATGTTATGCGGTGGGAGGTTCAGAGAGAGAAGTCCTCACCATGCTGCAGTATGAAAACAACTCGTGATTTTGCCCTGGTGTAGGCTACGTTATATTTTATTGCTATTCATGCAATGAAACACGTCACGCTTGAGCTCAAATGAAAGTACCGCGCGTGGGTTATTGCGAACACAGTGTTGGCTGACAAAGCAAAAGAGTTGAAGTTATTGATTAGTTTTCTGCTTGTTCTCTTTGTAAAAGCACTTTTTAGAAATCATACATGAACAACAGACCTGAACAGAAACATTGGCATTAATAAACCTGAAATGCATTTGTATATTTCCATTTATGACTGCGTGCGTTTAAAAAACGTATTGAGGTATTGTGTAATTATAATACAGAGTTGCCGCATAAATAGACGAAGTAAACACAACATGTTCATCTGCTATTTTAAAAAATTATATTTTGGTAAACTGTTTTGAACTGACTGAGATAGTGTCACCCATAACATTTACTGTACATTTCAATTTTTCTATAATTACAAAAATGTATAGTTTGAAAAATACGTGGACCATCCAGGCATTTGCCTGGACTGGAAGTGGGAACTCAGGGAAATCCCATTATTTCATGGTTGAAGTGGAAATTGTTTGAGCCACAGCCCGAAGGCCCCCTAATAAAGCATAATTAGAATTGGATGATCACCCAGCAATTATAACCGTATAAACACCTATACTTGTACAACATAAAAAATAACCCTAAATTAAATGAAAACATTATTGACAAAAAATGATAAACTATTCAAACTAACAACACTAAAAATAAACTAAAAATAGGAGAAAAATAATATAAAAGTAATTTGATAATAAAGGATAAGTAGATTCCTTAGTTAAAAGTTTAATTACATCTGCTATCCAAGCCTCCTTTTCTCAGTTCTACCTCACGTAGCTAAGTGTTCCCCGTTCCAGATATCAGACCAGGATTAAATTTCTTGGCAGAACTGGGAATCAAACACGAAACTCCGGGGTAACAGCCAAGTATGCTAGCCACACCGCACGAGGTGGAGCGTAAAATGGGAATTCCCTACATTTTCCTAATTTAACAGGAGGATCTGTAATAAAGGACAGGCACTTCGTAACTGCGGAAGCTCACTTACGTCATCCTACTAGTAAGTTAGTAACATGATCAGGATGGTCGAACTGCGCTAATTAGGTTGAACTCAAACAGTCCTGTCAGTCACGCTAATGGGTTTGGGAAGAGAGTGGGGGCAGGCAACCTCTCCTGAAATTTTGGTTAAGCCATGAGTTGACTGACAGCTATGCATACCTGGACCCCCTGGAGTTTCCGTAGATACCATAATCTGTGCAGCTAGCATGGTATGCATGTACAGTCAAAGAAGTGCAGGATTGCGAGTTATAGGAAACTATAAATGCTGTAAGTTAGAGTAGTCAGAACGGGGCCAAAAGTGGAGGTGTTCCAACAAGGAATTTATTTACGAATGCACCTTATTTTGTAGCAGGATACATATAGGCATTTTGGTTCCCACGATACCGTTTTAAAGCTCATAGTGCATGTTTACGAAGCTACAACATAAAAATTAAAATGTGCAGAACTGAATAGTAGCTGTGAACACACAAAGAAATTAACCGAACCTTATATTTATCAAGTGCAAGGCTAAAGAAACCCAGGAATTTGGAATAATACCTATAGTTTACCAATGAGGGTTGTATGAAACTGCGCCCAAGCTTCACTAATGACCCTGGTCATTAGCATTAAACTTCTAAAAGTGGCAGTGGAACTGCGTCCATTGAGAGCGGTCAGGTAGGTTCCCTCCCTCCACCCCTCTACCGAATTATATTGTGTCGAGTGGTGTGGATTTGAAGTGACTCATTTCAAATCGGTTGTGTCTTGATTGCGAACAAGTAAAAAACCGTCCAGATTGCGAACAACTAAATATACCCTGTCCAGATTGTGGACAAGAGATTAGTGTTGGCCTGGGATACATAAAACAGGTACAGATTTCAAAACAGACTAATATTTAATTTTTGTTCTAGCAATATTAGCATTAACTGGTACATTGGGATGTTTTCGACAACCTAACCATATTTTAACAAGTAGTTCCGTGAAGAACTATACAGCCTATTTTCATATATCCTACTTATGTTAACTGCCACTAACATACACAATTTCAGTTTGATTGCTGTAATAGATTCGTAGATATTGAGAACCGACTAAATATTTCGGATGGTCGCCATGTTGGATTTTATATATGTAGGTCCTAGAGTTTACTGTTACATGCAGATTATTGTGAACGTGTAGTATTCAAACTTCAATCCCATAATTAAGACACAAGAAAAAACAAGGAGATTTAAAAAAAATTCACAGCTACCATCTTGAGGTTATGGAAACAATTGAAATAAATTAGATGCCAGTGGATTAACATTCGGATAAAGATTTACTGTACCAAGTTTCACTGCACGCGGATGGTTAAATTGCGAGAAACGTCCATGTGAATATTTATAATTCGCGACACCGCCATGTTGGATTTGTGATCACCAGGTTATTTAAAGTCCAATAGGTGAACTTAAGTTCATAGCCCCTATGAACATTAAAAATGCAGTTTGATTGCTAAAATAGATTCGTAGATATTCAGTATCGTCTAAATATTTCGGATGGTCGCCATGTTGGATTGTTAAATGTATAGGCCATAGAGTCATGTACCATTAAAGGAAAATTATTGCGTAGGTTCATTATTCAAACTTTCACTTCGATCGCATGACTACATCACAAGAAATAAAAACTTAATTTTAAAATTCGCACTGCCGCCATCTTGAGGTTATGTAAACAATTGAACTAAATTAGATACCAGTGGATTACAATGTGTATAAATATTTCCTGTACCAGGTTTCAGTGCGCTTGGAACATTAAATCGCGAGAAAGGTCTATTTAAAATGTTCAAATTCGCTTGGCCGCCATGTTCGTTTTGTAGTTAACCGGTTTTTGAAGATCTTATAGATGGAATTCCAGTAGTGCCCTTTATCTCCGTACAAAATTTTAGGGAGATACCGCTAATAGTTTCAGAGATATAGAATGCCGGTGAAATATTTCGCACATCCGCCATCTTGTGATTATGTAAACAATTGAACGAAGTTAGACGTCGGTGCATTACAATGTATATAAACATATACTGTACCAAGTTTCATTGCGTTTGGTTGGTCAAATCACGAGAAACGTCTCTTTAAAAGTCGCAAATTCGCTTGGCCGCCATGTTGGTTTTGTAGTTACCAGGTTTTCAAAAGTCACATAAGTGAACTTATAGTAGTTCCTCTATCACCATAGAAAATGTCAGGGTAATATCGGTAATAGTTTCGGAGATATTGAATGCTGGTGAAATATTTCGCACAGCCGCCATGTTGGATTGGTGAGTCGTAACAAAATTTGAAGGGCACGGTCGAGGTCGCCAGGAATAGTGCTATGAACTTTCCGAGTTTCGTTGAAATCGCTCCTGCCGTTTAGATTTTATTAGGGGGGGACACACACACGAATCACACACACACACACACACACACACACACACACACGCGCGCGCGCACACACACACGGACAAAAGGTGATCTCATAAGCCTATTTTTTCAAAATTGAAAATATTCTAAAAATAGTTTTGTTATTGCAAATGTTTAATAATCTAGTTTGAGGTAATCTTACCATTTAGAAGATTATTATATTTTTAGCCTATTTTCAATTTTGAAAAAATAGGCTTATGAGATCACCTTTTGTCCGTGTGTGTGTGCGTGTGTGTGTGTGTGTGATTCGTGTGTGTGTCCCCCCCTAATAAAATCTAAACGGCTGGAGCGATTTCAATGAAACTCGGAAAGTTCATAGCACTATTCCCGGCGACCTCGACCGTGCCCTTCAAAGTTTGTTACGACTCACCAATCCAACATGGCAGCTGTGCGAAATATTTCACCAGCATTCAATATCTCCGAAACTATTACCGATATTTCCCTGACATTTTCTATGGTGATAGAGGGAACTACTATAAGTTCACTTTGAAAACCTGGTAACTACAAAACCAACATGGCGGCCAAGCGAATTTGCGACTTTTAAATAGACGTTTCTCGCGATTTGACCAACCAAACGCAATGAAACTTGGTACAGTATATGTTTATATACATTGTAATGCACCGACATCTAACTTCGTTCAATTGTTTACATAATCACAAGATGGCGGATGTGCGAAATATTTCACCGGCATTCTATATCTCTGAAACTATTAGCGGTATCTCCCTAAAATTTTGTACGGAGATAAAGGGCACTACTGGAATTCCATCTATAAGATCTTCAAAAACCGGTTAACTACAAAACGAACATGGCGGCCAAGCGAATTTGAACATTTTAAATAGACCTTTCTCGCGATTTAATGTTCCAAGCGCACTGAAACCTGGTACAGGAAATATTTATACACATTGTAATCCACTGGTATCTAATTTAGTTCAATTGTTTACATAACCTCAAGATGGCGGCAGTGCGAATTTTAAAATTAAGTTTTTATTTCTTGTGATGTAGTCATGCGATCGAAGTGAAAGTTTGAATAATGAACCTACGCAATAATTTTCCTTTAATGGTACATGACTCTATGGCCTATACATTTAACAATCCAACATGGCGACCATCCGAAATATTTAGACGATACTGAATATCTACGAATCTATTTTAGCAATCAAACTGCATTTTTAATGTTCATAGGGGCTATGAACTTAAGTTCACCTATTGGACTTTAAATAACCTGGTGATCACAAATCCAACATGGCGGTGTCGCGAATTATAAATATTCACATGGACGTTTCTCGCAATTTAACCATCCGCGTGCAGTGAAACTTGGTACAGTAAATCTTTATCCGAATGTTAATCCACTGGCATCTAATTTATTTCAATTGTTTCCATAACCTCAAGATGGTAGCTGTGAATTTTTTTTAAATCTCCTTGTTTTTTCTTGTGTCTTAATTATGGGATTGAAGTTTGAATACTACACGTTCACAATAATCTGCATGTAACAGTAAACTCTAGGACCTACATATATAAAATCCAACATGGCGACCATCCGAAATATTTAGTCGGTTCTCAATATCTACGAATCTATTACAGCAATCAAACTGAAATTGTGTATGTTGATAGTGGCAATTAACATAAGTAGGATATATGAAAATAGGCTGTATAGTTCTTCACGGAACTACTTGTTTATTGTGTAGGCCTAACAAAACTAGAGGGGTAGTTATTTATGGTGGATTAGAGAGAGTTGTATTATTATTATTATTATTATTATTATTATTATTATTATTATTATTATTATTATTATTATTATTATTAGTGTAGCCTCCGTTGCTTAGGCAGCAGCGCGCCGGCCTCTCACCGCTGGGTTCCGTGCTTCAAATCCTTGTCACTCCATGTGAGATTTGTGCTGGGCAAAGCGGAGGCGGGACAGATTTTTCTCCGGGTACTCTGGTTTTCCCTGTCATCTTTCATTCCAGCAACAATCTCCAATATCATTTCATTTCATCTGTCATTCATTAATAATTGTCCCAGAGGAGTGCGACAGGCTTCGGAAGGCGGCACAATGCCTATCCTCGCCGCTAGATGGGGGCTTCATTCATTCCAACCCTGACCCAGTCCAATGACTGGAAAAAGGCTGTGGATTTTCATTATTATTATTATTATTTGCCTCTGTGGTGTAGTGGTTAGTGTGATTAGCTGCCATCCCCGGAGGCCCGTAGTACAGCTGCTTATCGGGATGGGGTCTACCTCTTATCCCCAGCAGTGCAGAAGCTAGTGGTGGGAGACAGTCCGTCACTTGCCCTTAAACCGACCTTGGGCTAACAATGTCGCAAAGCCCCTAGTCTACATGAATTAGCAACAACTCAGGCACTGTGTCTGTTAGTAACCGTCCACAATGTCGCAAAGCCCCTAGTCTGCATGAATTAACAACAAGATGTTCAGGAAAGAACATACAGCCTACTTTCTCCTAAATGTATGGGTATAGTTATAACTCTTTGTCTTTATCATCTCCTAATTTCTTCCAATTCGAAGTGCAAATTGGCACACTGGATTTGAGGAGTGGCGTTCAAATAATTTACCCCAGCATTTTGCAATTTCATCAGTAAACATTCCAAACAACGTAGGTATTCAGTTTATTAACACCGACTACTTACAATAATTTAAACTTCGTTGCTCTAAACGTATCACTGGGAGAAACATATTTAATATACCTATTACAAAGCTAATTTGTAATCGCGCAAGGCTAACGAGAAAGACAGGCCATGGCGCGTAAACCAAACCCTTCTGTGACGTAGGCAATGTACCGTTACTGCTTGATGATGCTTGTACGTTTAAGTCGAGAGCAATTCATAAGCAGCAGAAATGCAATATTTTATATCAGTCTTCATAAAATGGACGCAGTTTAGATGTTCCGTGTGTTTTCAAACACGATAAATTATACTCTATAGGTTTGCAAAACTACGCCTATTGAAGTTACTCCTTACAAAAATCCACGCGAACTAGGATTCAAGGGTTCGTTGTGTCTTTAATAGCTGCAACGAACAGGCTACATTAAGTCGAGTTGAAGATTCTGTGACCTTCGTTGTGAGTTAAATTATGTGCACATTAGTATAATTAGATCAAAGGATCTTGCAGCACAGTATAGATATCATTAACTTATTGTTGTTTCAAGGGGCGGAACATAAATTAATTCGTTTATAGAAGAGATCTGCGGAATACACTACCCACCGACTAACGACTTGTATCAATACCTTCTATGAAGACAAGAGATAAATGAATACCAACGTTTATACAGGTTCAATGATGTAGACAAGATGACTAGGTACCACACCGGCAGTAAAACGAAGACCAGGCAGTGCAACAGAACTACATTGCTGACGTCACGAAAACTCACCAGAGCCAGTCATTCCCGTTGGCCGTGATAATCGCGCCTTATCTTGGGGATGTGTACCCTCTATCGGCAAAAATAATAACCTTCGCAATTATACTGTAGACATGGGTTCACTAACTGGCCGGTAGAGAGCATAGCATCTAGAAGGCTGTGGTTACCAATAACATAACATAGTTCAAGTAATTACTCTTAGATGTCACTCCGGTGGTGAATGTTGTTTTAATTAAATATATATTTTCCATTTCAAAATGCACCATATAATGCTTTATTTTGTAACGTCTCAGTACTCAAGAAATAATAATTATAAAAAAAATCAAGAAAAAAAGTCTAACTCTGATAGGATTTGAACCACGGCCAGCCTGATGAAAGACTAACGCGCTGACCACTCAGCCAATCGTGCACACTCTAATAGATCGTTAGGAACAATACATATACCACGTTATAGCAAATCATGACTTGGACTAAACGTTTTCTTTACTGGAGTATATTTTAAACCGAGTTCATTTCATAGAAAGTTCATATATTTGTTACCACTAGCCTATATTGCATGCAACATACTGAAATTAATAAAATAAAGGTCAGAACGAGAGATCAGCTGCCATCTTGTCAAATAACCGAGACGACTCAGCTTTTTAAAATCACTTCTAGACTATAATATTAAAATATAAAATTTTAATTTCAAACGGGCCACGTCGTTTCAAACAGATCAAACGATTCTTGGTTCGATAGTCGGAACTGGTTGATCCCATGTTATGGATTATAAAGTTTGCATAATTCACACGGCCGCCATTCTGAAATGGTACGGTTGATGACCTCGTAGTTTGGGCACAAGACGCGCTTCATATGAAGGAACGTTGTTACCAAATTTGGTAAAGATCCGATTATTAGTTTGGTTGTAATGCATTATTAAGTTTTGACCATTTGAGTGACCGCCATTAAGTTTTGGTAAAGATGGCGGCAATATAAAACATGACACTGAGGTGCCCTTTGCCAGTGCTACCTCTGTACCAAATTTCGTTCAATTCGGTTTCACCGTGTTCGAATTGATAGGGGGGGACAGACATTCAGAGTACACACACTGACACACACACACACACACACACACACACAGACTCACGCACACACTTACACATACACACACACAGACAGACACACAATTTTTGGCCCTGTAGTGATCTCATAAGTCTACTTTCATTTTTTGCAAAAATCGAAAGTAGGCTAACAACTCAGGCACTGTGTCCGTTAGTAACCGTCCACAATGTCGCAAAGCCCCTAGTCTACATGAATTAGCAACAATTAGCGCAGTTCAATCGGCATAATTAAATGGATCTGGAAATACCACTGATTATGGGCGCAGTTCCATATCTCCCGCCAATGAATAGTATAGAATACGTCTTTGAGATAGCAAGAGTAGATTGTGAAAATCAGCGCTGGTTGACACATTCCAAAATAGATTTACCTACAGGTCCAGTTTGGAGTGGGGGGGACAGTGAAACACGCCTCAGGCAATTTCCCCTGTTAGGATTTTCCTAATTGGCCACGTGGAGAGAACTCATTAGCGGAGCTCGGTACCACCCAACATAACCCCCCCTCAGTACAGCCCATGAAGGGCCTAGGCCTACCAAGCGGCCGCTGCTCAGCCATTTGGCCTGCAGATATTGGGGTGACGCATGGTCAGCGCATCGAGTCCCCTCAGCCGTTAATGTTGAATTTCGTGATCTGGGCGCTGCCTAACTGTCAGACAGCTACTCAATTGTCCTCAAGAGGCTGAGTGCTCCTCGATGCACCCCTCACGTCAGTTTATAAAATTCCTGACGGAGCACGGAATCGAACCCGTGCGAGAGGCAGGCGCGCTACCCCAATACCACGGGGCCGGCAAGTTATAGTACATTATGTAACGAGCCAATAATGGCAATAATTACGACACGAGTTTGTTTATAAAACGAGCGTAAGCGAGTTTTATAATTTCCATACGAGTGTCTTTGCTGACTGAACAGAACGCATGGGTGGGTCAAGGCACTCCAAAAGCAGAGACCATTCACTTTGCTTGCCAACAAAGAAATATGTTGGATTTTGAGCGCATGCGCGAAGGTATTCGTACCTAATTGGTCACACAACTGTTTATTGAGCTCTGATATGTGGGAGAAACTGTTTCATAATGAAAAATAGTGTTATAATGAGCCTCATTATGAAACAGTATTCTGACACATAATGTTTATTTCGACATCGTCGAACATAAAAATGTTTATAGCATTATTACTTGTAATGATGTTTGGTAATAGTGGTGGCGATTGATGTTTGAAGGGGCAAAACCTCGAGGTTATCATCAGCCCATCGGAGTAATGGCGTGTTGTATCAGAATGTATAAAGGCGTTTCAATATTCTGCTCTGTATTGTTAAATGTACACACCAAATTTAGTCAAAAGAGCAATTATTTAAGGTGGTTGTTGTTAATTCAATTTAGGAGCTAAGGATATTTTGGTTATCAGCCCCGTGTTGTTGGATGTGTGTTGAAAGTTTCTGATAATCCGTATTAGGGATATGGATGGGGTAGGTGTCCGGGGACTTAAAATATGACACTATCCCGGCATTTACCTAGAAAATATGTGAAAAAAAACGAGGAAATACCACATCATGATAGCCACTGTCGGCGCCAGGATTCGAACCTCGTATCTCTGGACTTGCTGTAACCCCTCGTCGAGGTCGTGGTATGTGTTTTAAGGCGCACTGCTACGTCAGGGGGTTGACGGTACTACCGGCAATGTTGGATATTATGATGCGTACCCAGCCCGGAGATCCGAAACTGCGTGGCTCAGTGGTAACGTTCTCACCTGCTGTGTGCAAGGTTGCAGGATCGAATCCTGGCGGAGTCAGCTGTCATTTCAGGGTGCGTAAATGCCAGGGAGCCGTGTCAGTAGATTTACTGGCACGTTAAAGATCCCCTTCATGGCAAAATTCCGGCACCACGGCGCGGCGTCTCTAAAAGCCGCAGTAGTTAAAAGGGACGTAAAACCAATAACATTATTATTACACTGAAGAAAATGGAAATTGCAACACCCAGGAGTGGTGCTACATTGCTGCAATTGAACATGCAGGACGGGTGTTCGGTTGTGATTCGACGATTACATTTTCACGTCCCTCTGACCGCAAGTTTGGACAAAAATCAATACAGGATGTGCCCACCACGAGCTGCAATACATTGACGAATTTGTCGAGGCATGGAGTCAATAAGGCCCTGGATCGCTTCCTGAGAAATTGTGGCCCATGCTTGCTGCACTGCACTGGTCAGTTGTTCCAGAGTTGTGGGCGGCTGAGGACGGTTGGCCAGTTGTTGATCCATCATGTCCCACACATGCTCAATAGGACTGAGGTCCGGGGATCTGGCGGGCCATTCTAAGGTTGTGATGTCGTGGAGAGCTTCTCTGGAGATGCGTGCAGTGTGAACCCGGGCATTGTCCTGCTGAAACATCCCATTAGCAATGTTCGCCATCATAGGGACAACCACTAGATTGAGTACCCTATCAACGTACTGTCGAGCAGTCATAATGCCCTCAACAAGCACTAATTATAATTGAACATTAAAGCCAATAGCTCCCCAGACCATAATGCTTGGTGTTGTCCCTGTGTGCCTCTCGACAATAAGGTCTGGGCGGCCCCTCTCCCCGGTACGTCGGCGCACACGTTTCCGGCGATCACTGCGGGCAAGACAGAAGCGCGATTCATCACTAAAGACGACCCTATGCCATTCGGTGACCCACGTCGATCGTTTACGACACCAGGCCATCCTTACACGTCACTGTTGTGGGGTCAATGGAACACCTTCTGCAGGGACACTGGATCGTAAGCCAGCTGCACTGTTTGTTGTGTAACGTGGGGTGCCACAGCTGCTCGAATTTGTGCTGCTGTTGCATGGGGTTCCATCCGGGCCATCCGAATGATGCGGCGATCCTCTTTCACAGTTTTCTGTCGCGCTGGGCCTGGTCTACGAGTGTGCGTACCTTCATTTGACCACTGCTGCCATACACGTTGTACCGTAGATGCCTGTCGGCCAACACGTGCAGCGACAGTCCTTAGCGATAATCCAGCCTCACACAGCCCAATAATCCGAGCCCTCTCAAACGGCGACAGTTGTTGATAGCGTGCTCTTCTCTGTCGTCGAGGCATGTTTGACGGGGAACACTTCACTGCACAGACTGCAAGTCAACTACGCTACACCAGAGTCCGTATACTGGAGTTGATTCCTCCGCGACCAATCACGTGGGGAGACCTTTAGCAACAATCGAATGGGTCTGAAACTTTGATCGTTTACATACCTACATGGCACCGTTCCATATCTTGAAAAACAACACAAACGACCAATCCCTTCATGGTGTTGCAATTTCCATTTTTTTCAGTGTATTATTAAATTGGAGATCCGAGGCTCGATTTTCGGCGCTGACATTAGCCATCCTGAGTGTGACTTCTCCACACTCCTTACAGGAAAATGCCGGAATGTTTCCTTTCTTCAAGCCATGACGCACCTACCCTTATCTTTGAACCCTAATGATTACAGTTATACCATGACGAATAGAAATAAACAGTGTCATCACTCCGCTACTTAAGCATTGTAGTTCATGGTCCAGCCAGTTTGTGGCGCGGAAGTCGCGACGAACCATAAGCTCGTATGACAGTAACCCACGAGGTTAGTACTGTAATATCCTGTGCGCGAGAAGTCATATTATTCGAGGGAATTTGTTTCTTTGTAATAATTTACGAATGTCTGTGCAGTGCTTTGTGTGTGCAAACAACTAAGTTTTCTGTTGTTTCGGGAAAATGTCGTAAAGTTTTGTTCCTGGAAGTAAATCGGGTTACGAAGAAAATCTGATGGTAGACATTTTTCACACCGCCAAAAGAAACAAATCTGTTTTCGAAATGGGCGAGAGTTTTTCCGTGGAAGGATAAGCAATTGTCGATCAAAAATAGAATCTGTGACGAACGTTTTTCGGAAGATTTAATTATTATAAAGGCGGACTCTTTCGTAGTGAACTATGAGAACGTGAAACTTCCTCGCGTGAAGTGGAAATTAAAACCAGGATCAGTACCTCAAATTTTTGAAAATTTACCGAAATATCTATCCACTGATGTAAAATCACGAAAGCCGCCAAGTAGGATACGGAATGAAGGCAGCCTTCCATGGTTACTTGTTCTATTTCGTGCCATCCTTACCTAAAACGAAAAAAAATCCGTCTTAATAATAATAGGCCTAAAATAATAATAGTTGTTGATTCTTTAGGGACTTAACGACATCGTGGTCACGTATCCCCGTGTGTTTGGGTTTGTTTAGAATTCGTCTGATAACCTGTGTCATTATGATGTCTGTAGTAGTGTGTGTATTTGGAATTGAGGTCGGATTTGGGTAGGAAGTGGCCGTGTCCTTCAGTTAGGTACTGCCCCCGTAAATTGAATTATATTGAGACCACAATGGCTGTATTGGCAAATATGAATAAAGTTATGGATGTCATAGTTGTGACGTGTATATTCATGACGTAGGCACGGATGACGCAGATTTCATGCAAGTAGGCTGATTGAGCTGAGATTCTTGGTGACGTCATGATTTTGTTCGAGAAAGATCTTAGATTTACGACGCAGTCGCAGGAAACAAGGTATTGTGCTAAGGAAGAAGTTACGCTATTGGAGGAGAGACTCGAACCAATGAACGATAGTTTGGAAGGAAGACGGAGATTGCTGAAACTACGATATTTGATTGCTTTTGGCATGCAGATTTGTGGAAATCTATTTTCAGTTATGGCATTGATTTGGAATTTTGAAGAAATTAATTTTGAGTTTTTGAAATTCGAAAATCCGTCAAGTATAGCCAAAGTTAAAACTTCTAGCAATGACGGAGCAACGGGCTATGGAAGGGATGGATACGCCCCTTAAGAAGTTGATAAAAGGTCGTGCACAGGAGAGAGGAGCTCTCATATCTCTCATATCTCTCATATCTCTCATACCGCTGATACCGCATATATATTTCAGATGTCAGATAGTCATTGTCGAGTGAATAAGTGAAGCAAGTTGTCTTTAGCGTGTGGTTAAAGCCCGGCGCATCGAACGAACACGGAGCAGTTCCATTTTACGCTGTTCGAAACTAGGCGAAGTTGAAACGCTCACATTAACGTTTCTACGAGATAAGATATAAAGAGTTAACTTCTGCCTTTATTATAATTCAATTGGGCAGTACAACATTGAGGTGTGTAGAACATTTGAACAATTTCACAGTTATACTTTGAAAGATATTGACACTTTAAGGCTGCAGACAAAAGTGATTTTCTCGCCACCTGAGAAGCACTTTTAAAATTCTACATTATACACTACGGCTGACACGTGCATCGCAACCGTGATATTGGAGAATACGTTTGGTAATACAACGATACATTCTACTATGGAACATTATAATCTTGCAGTGCTTTCAGTGATTATAACAGAAGTTGAGATGGAAGGCTAAGGCTTTAATGCAATTGGGACATATATCGATGGAGTGAAGTAACAGCATGGAACTTCGTTAATCGTCATTCTACAAAAGCGAGCATGTAGTGAACATCCAACTACACTCATGCATCGTGAATCCATCGCTGAATTAGATCAAATGACAGTGGAAATATCATCATACTCCACGATTATGAATATTTCTGCGGAAATAACTGCAATAAACTTCATGGCGAATTACGACTGGAACTTCAGGGAACTTTCAAGAGAGGCCAGGGTGGACCCGGCTCATAAAGAAGAGTTTTGCCAGAAGGATGTCTTTCGTATACATGGAGCAGTGCAATTTCCGGAGGAGGAAGCAGTTCGATTCTCCGAGGACGCTGATTCCAGGTTCGAGGACGGAGCACATCTTTACGCTGGTGAAATGGAACCAACAGCAGTTTTCTTTGAAAACTTTCCTCTAGAACTTCAATCAACAGATAAGGTAGTCGTGAACGTTTCTTGTATTATTTGAGTCATGTAACGATATCTGAGCAACCATTTTCCCATATTTTTTGTCCTATCTTTTGCCCCATTTTCTTGATTAACATTTCTGTACTCAGTACACTTCGATGATTTATGCCTTTTTCTACGATTTGTTGAGACATTGTTATGTCATTGGCATAGTTAAATAATTTTGGATCAGTTGAGACTGATAATTTAGATTCTTTCAATAATTTGCATATTTTTGTAGTCACGTTTTGACTGTAAAGTTAATGATTTGCTATGGCAGATTTGAATTCAGACAGCGTGTCAATTTTATTAAAGTAATTCTATTCAGTAAATTACTTTGACCAATTTTCTGTCATCCTCAAGAAAGAAGAATGATTAAATGATTTTAGAGCGTTAAAATCTAATACGTTATCGACGATCTTTGAAATACTAGTCGTCTTATGAACATGATTGCAACATAGACATTTATCATTGCATTATAGACAATTTTATGAAATATGAACTTTGATTACGATTTATTGAATACAATATAGTAATGAACATTTGATAGGAGTTTTTCTCAATTATAGATTGGAACAATAATGTTTGCATTCCACAATCTAATTGTATTCTATTCGACTATTTATGCAGTTTAGATGAACTTTGATTGAAGATAGTATTTTTATACTGCGTTACTTTGATGATATTAATCTCAATTTTGATAGACCAGGGAGGAGTGTCTAATCGTATTTGCTATTAAATTTATTTGTGATTGGCAAATTTTTACTTCATATCGATTCATGAATGAAACCCACGAAGGTTAAATAATAACAGTCATTAATACAATTGATGAATATAAGAATTTTTGAAGAGGAACAATGGATGTATAATCGTTAGTTCAGTGGACCTGTAAAAGTCGCTGAAGAGTAATGCCCTTGAATAATGAAGGAGGTTCCCACAGTAATAAATGAAGTTGTTGAATTTATGAGTGGAGGTTTTTGTATGTAATTTGGAAGATTTTGATGCCATATATATGAAGATATATGATGAATTCTGGGCCTATTGTTGAGTAATTTTGTGCGTTTTGAGCGAAGTATTTTTCCGCTGAATGTATTGTCCTGGTTCTTTGAAAGTTATTCATGTGAAAATACTGTTAAAGTTAACAAGAGTGTTAAATAATTTGAGATGAAGATTTTGAATGGAGGTTACCGTCACAAATATTAGTAATAATTATTAAACCTTATTAAACCTGAATTTGACATTTAAATATAACTAACCTTCATTGGTCGATTATATCACCACGATTTGAGTAATTATCAACCGGATAAACGTGTGGTTTAATGTATTTCTTGTATAAATAATATAAACAATATAATATTGTAAATAATTTTGTAAATATCTTTGTTAAATAATATGAAATGAAAGGGATTAATAGAGGCGTGTATAAAATTTTCAATTGTCGTTTGACATTGTTATAAACAATTTATTATTGTTATAAATAATTAATGAACTTTTGTTATTAACATTTAGAGTTTTGTTTTTATACTCTAAACAACGCTAATTAAGCAAGTGGATTGTACAATTAAATTTGATTTGGGATTGTTAGAGTATTCCACTGGTGTTTGAATGGAGCATTTAAAGCATTTGCGTGATAATATTTCAGTTGAGATGTGGACATTTAACGTGTTTTGAAGGAGAGCTAAGCTCTGATGTAACTCGCTTATGCTAGGGTTGAACAGACAGGTGAGTCCACTTTGACGATGCAGGTGCATTGCAGCTGGCCCGGACAACTGTATGATAGAGACCAAGGACGTTTACATAATAGCCTTGTGGCTATAAATAAAATATGAAGTATATAAACACGCAAACCAATTGATATGTGTCTCGTCCCAAATCCCGTTTCCATTCCAAGTGCATTATTATAATTACGTTATTTTGAGCTTGAGAAAGCTGAAACATTGTATGTAGAGTATACAAGTTCTACAGGAGGACATGGTTATGTGGTCGATGGCTTCTGATTGCCACGTGGATTTTGTTGTTTTATTTTTGTTAATTCATTCTTTTTGTGAAATAAATTATTGTGCAGTTTAAAGTTTCTCGTCTTCGTTATGGTTCATTTTAAATATCATGGTGGAGGTTATTGTGTGGGCATACTTTAAGTGATCCAGTTGACAACCCAGTCCCCGAGATAAATTTAAGAGGTAAGTAAAGGTAAGTATGAACCCCCGTATATTTTGGTGTGTTCCACAATAATTTTCTTGTTAACTATTGTGCTCTAATCTCGATAGTATCTGTCAGTGCCATTTTCATTGATGTAGCTGTGCCGGTGCGTTTGATTATTGGCAATCCGATTGAGGGGGCGGATATCTGACAGCCTACTATCCGGATAACGGGGACAGTACCATCCTGGCATTTGCCTGGATGAGAAGTGGGAAACCACGGAAATCCACTTCCAGGATAGCTGAGGTAGGAATCTAACGCGCCTCTTACCATTTTTGCCTCACGAGGCTGAGTGAACACCGTTCCAGCCCTCAGACCAGTATTAAATTTATCGGCAGAGCTGGGAATCGAACCCGGACTTCCGTGGTGATAGCCAAGTGGCCAAGAATGAGTCGGACATATAATAATGGCCAACCTGCCAATAAAATAAACGGTCATCCAATTCTTCGCTTCCGTTACCGTCCTCCTGATCTTCGGATCTTGTTTCAACTTTGTCTTCAGTATCAGAGTCACAAATTCCTTTGAAATTACTGAATCATGAACTAGCTATTCGTTATATTTCAGCAGAAGGTGACACACTTCATCTGCATCCTTAGTTTTTCGTAAGGCGCAGTCTCCTTACTGATATTAACTAAGGCAACATACTAAGCAAAATAATCGTTATAACAGCAAACCTGCCACTCACTAACAGAATGTAACATCATTGGGAGCGCTGGTACTATCAATATCACGCTGACAAAGTGTTACACGTGATAAAGTTATTTTAGGCACGCTATTTCACAACTCCAGAAAAATGCTTACTATGGTTTGGTGTAAGATGTCACGAGACGATAAGATCATAACTTGAACTGTTGGCATGATATTAAAACTAATATAACGAACCATGGAGCTGTCAGACCAATGCGCGACTAACGGAGGGTTTTAAACGATAGTTCTACATGGGGACAGAGAATATTAATGCTAACTTTTTGAAAGTATTATTCATAAGTCTAAACACACAATTTGTTGTAATCAGCGTAACCGCAGCCTTCGTAAAGGGGTTTACGTAGCCCAGCGCTTATCCCACTATTGAACAGCTGTCTGTGTAGCGTTGGGGATCAGCGCCGCTAGCGCTAGCAGAGTGGGGCGCGGTTGAACTCAGTGAGTGTACCACTATTTATTTCTATTCGTCATGGTTATACAAACTACTACAGTGACTACAAAATCACCAGACAAATCTAACATACACTCAAGTAGACGGGAATAATGACCAAAATGTCCCAAGCCCATAAATGAAGTAAAAAGAACTACTATATTTCGTTACAGCGGGCGTTTCTCATTATATCGCCGTGAGGTGAGTTTCCCAAGACGTGTCTAGTGTTCCATTCTCTCTAGACCTACCCAGAATAATTCTCACTGAGCACATTCTGCTAGTAAACATGCACATTTGCATCTGAAGAATTGGATAATTCTTTTCTCCTAGGGAATATCGGGCAACCTTGACCCCATCGTTAGGGTTTGCTGCAGGCTCTGGGTATCATCCGAGATGTGAACAGGTGGTGATGAGATACTATCAGCTGGGGCAGTGTAGAAGGCTAGAGAAAGGCTGGAGTGATGCCTCAGGCTACAGTAAACACTTGTAAACATGGACACGTCATGCACCTCGCAAGGGCGCCACGCTTTTGTTGGCGGTACCACATGTTACTATTACAACACTCAGGCTCGCTGTATTATTAGAGGTCAATAGTTTCATGTTCGTGCCCTGTCGAGGGAATGTGCTTTTTAAAGAGAGTGAAAAGGTACGGCTCAAATGAGCGATATTAGCATGTCTCTCAGCTCAGACTACAATTCATGGTTAGCTTTAGTGAATGCGCAAGCGGGACATCGATATTTACACCGGTTAGTGTCGTTGAGGATGATGATGATGATAATTGTTATATAAACAAAGCATGAATTGTTTATATAATAATCCGGGCCGTGAAAGCCTTAATATGCAAAAATGATAATTGTTGTTTTAAGGGGCCAAACATCTAGGTTATCGGCCCCTAATGGCTCGGGTGATCGTGAAGATGATAATGAAATGTAAACTATAACTAAAACTAACTACTAACTTATATAACTTACTAGAAGAAGAAATGGAAAACAAACGGAGCATAGGGCAAATAAAGGACAGGAGGAAAAGAAATGCCCTAAATCCTCGAAGAATGCGGATTGAGGGACTGGGAAGGAAAGAGAGCCATGAGAGGCAGATAGGAAAGTGAAAGAGGAGAGGGTCCGCCCCAGAGGTAATGGATAAAAGGGGGAAAACCGGACCCAGCTCAGAAATCCCTCGGGGTCGCCAACTCCCGAACTCACCAGCCATGAGCCCCTGAGGGTGTAGCAATTTCTAGGGTGCACCAGAAGTGGTGGGGCTACACACACCCTGCCTCCTTGAGGGCCTTGAGCAGAAGGTTGAAAAGAAAAAGAAGGCTGAACCCTTGCAGAAGGAGGGTATCAGAAAAGATGAGACAAGGGCCAATTAAGGCGGGAAAGGAAGAGACTCCCTAGGCCTCGGTTACCCTAATACCGTCGGGGTCAGAAGAGAACAAGAGTTGACCAAGTGAGGTCAACAGGAAAGAAAACGGAGAGGAGCCCGGCACAAGTAAGTGGAAGCAATGCCAGACTCAGCTGGGGCCCCGTGGTCGCCAACCCACGTCCCACAAGATGTGAGCCCCTGGGAGGTAGTGTCTTTGAAAAGTACCTATACTTGGTACCTGAAGTCATATTAATATTAATGTTATTATTATTATTATTATTATTATTATTATTACGTATAATAAACCATTCATCGGCAATATTGTTGCAAGATTGAGTTGAGTTCTTTTGGTTGGTTGAAGAACGAACGAACTCTGGAGCAGGTCTCTAAAATGACTGCTTTCTGCATACTGGTATGCAGATTATGGTAGAGTCCCAGTTATCAATGTTGGCTTTCAGCGACTTCTGTATTATCCAAATAGAAGAGACTGCGATAGGCAATACAGTAACAAATTCCTGTCGCTACATCTGTTGGATCTCTTCAGCCAGAAGCATATAGGCCTATTTGTCAGTATAAGTTTGTTGGATATGCGAGTTAGGGATTGCGATGTCACCCACATACAAAATGTAAATGGCGGCTCTCTTGTGCAATTCCTCGCTCTCCCGCCATGTCTATTGTATCATATATTTTTAGCCTATTTTCATTTATGAAAAACAGGCATAGACTATGAGATCACCCTTTGTCCGTGTGTGTGTGTCTAATAAAATCTAAACTGCCGGAGCGATTTCAATTAAACTCGGTAAGGACATAGTACTATTTTGTCCTAACCCAACCCTGCCCTTCAAATTTTATTACGTCTCGCCAATCCAACATGGCGACTGTGCGAAATATTTCACTGGCATTCTATATCTCAGAAACTATTACTGATGTCATTCTAAAATATTATACGGTTATAAAGGGCACCACTAGAAGTTCACCTATGTAACTTTCAAAAACTTGTTAACTACAAAACGAACATGGCGGCCAAGCGAATGTGAAACATTTAAATAGACTTTTCTCGCGATTTAACCATTCAAGCGCAGTGAATCGTGGTACAGGAAATGTTTATACGCATTGTAATGCACTGACATCTGATTTAGTGCAATTGTTTACATATCCTCAAGATAGTGGCTGTGCGAATTTTTAAATTAAGTTTTTATTTCATGTGTCTTGATCATGTGATCGAAGTCAACGTTTGAATAATCAACCTACGCAATAATCGTCATCAATAGTATATAACTCTATGGCCTACATATTGTTACGTGCCACCCCCTAGTGGCACTTCCGTTAACTGGATTACGGTGGGTAGAAGCACAACACAAATTGTTCCTTTAAAGAAACGTATTAGCTTTATTGCGGGCCAGAAAGATACACCACACAATAGCAAATACAAGCAATTAGTATCTCACTCTAGTTTCCTCTTGTAGGGAACACTTGCCTTTCACTTGTCAATAAGCCACAGAAGTGAATCCCTCCTAATGGGACCGGTGGCCTCGGTAGAAATACCTGCAACACTTCCTTGAATACACAAGCTACAGTTATTTACGATAGCCAGTCACTCACCACTACACTCTGCTTCGCTGTCCGCTGGCTAGGGAAACAGCCCCCTGTGTTTTCGCAATTCACCACAATATCTCTGTCGCACTAGATAAACACACACTCTTCAAATGCAGTCCCTCCGTAGGCTTTACACTCCTTCGCTGTCAAGCGAATCAGCTTCACTTGGGTTTCGCAAGACACGTCACCAACAACTGTCGCTCAGGTAAAAGCACGCACTAGCTCAAAAACACTGTCCACCTCGCTGGCCAGGTCGCTCTTATATAGCAGGCTGGTGACTCAATGAATGCTTCTAGACCCGTCCAGGATTCACGGCTTCTCGAGATTTCCATCACTGGCTGGGTCACGAATATTCTGGACCATCCCTTTGTCCACGGAGCCCGTTGCGTAAGGCGCAGGTAATACACTGAGGCAGAGCACAGCCTGGGGCAGCTGTGACTCACGCGGCGAGGCGACGAAACAAACTCGCAGCCGTAACAATATATACAAATCCAACATAGCGACCACCGAAATATTTAGACTAATCTATGACAGCAATCAAATTGAAATATTGTACGTTGATAAAGGCTATTAAGGGACCTGGTCAGCACAAATCCAACATGGTGACCAAGCGAAGTTGAAACCCTGAAATAGTCTTTTCTCACGATTTAACCGCCCGAGTGCAGTGAAACTTGGTACGGTAAATGCTTATACAAATTTTAATCCACTGACATGTATTGAAATTTGATTGAATTGTTTTCACAGCCTGAAGATGGCGGCTGTGCGAAATTTTTAAATCTCATTTTTATTTCTTGTGTCCTAACCATGCGATAATCTTCATCTAATAGTACATAACTCTATGGCCTGCATACACTATATTTTAAATCCAACATGGCAACCATCCGATATATTTAGACGGTTCTCAATATCTACGAATCTATCACAGCAATCAAACTGAAATTTTGTATGATGATAGAGACTATTAACATAAGTAGGAGAATTTATATGAAAGTAGGCCATTTTTTTCTTCACGGAACTACTTGTAAAATAACGTACCTTCTTTGCGAAAACTATGCCAAAACACATTAAACAAAAATGTGCCTGTGCTAAATTGTAAACATTGAACAAGAATTCAAAATCTTGGCTGGAAACTCTTCGTTTTCTTATTTCGAAACACTTCCCAATTTGATTGATGTTTGTCCTTCCACTGCCACTGGCTCTTATTTTGTTATTGTTAACATAAACAATGAAGGACACTTTGTCTATATTTAGACAAAAAGTAAGTTTTATAAATGTCTATGCATCATTCCGAAAATGAGCGTAACTCAACTTAAGCGTTGCACTCAGATTTAAACTTCTTTTCTTATCTCGTGTCTACGAATCAATTAACCGATTCTTCGGTTAGGCAATAAACTATTATTCGATTAGTCGAATGAACGGTCAGTAGTTTAATCGAATATTCGTTTTCGATTAATTTAAATTATTCGATTAACCGAACATAGCTTATTACCAGCTCTGACAGAAACCCAGGTTATCAATCAAGGTCCACGCACACACACGTACCCGGAGCTGATGACCAAGATGTCCCATGCCTCTCAAAATAGTTAACAAACAACATCAACAACATGTTAACTGAAATATCTGTTAAAAGTGGCAACGCTCCAAGTTAAATTGGTGTTGTCATACTTTACGAGAGCACGGTGTTGAAATGATACGGTACAAAGTGTGTATTAACTTAATCCTGATGGTCAAAGTCCACCTTCCTTATACGGCAGCTGGCCGTGTAGGTGTCATGGCGAGAGAGTGGGGAATTTCGCAAGAGGGGGCACCATTTAAGTGGGTGACGTCACTGTAGAGGAGCGGCTCTCATTACTTTGTTGGTACCCACCTGATTGATCCATTGATTGTACTTTATCTACTACCGCTACAAAATCACTGCTTCCCAGCAAGACTAACATGCATCCATTCAACGAAACTCATAGACAAGTATGGTTTACTTTACATACAGTACTTGCTGGCTGCGTGACTCAGCAGTAACGTTCTCGCTTGCTGTTCCCAAAGTTGCAGGATCGAATCCTGGCGCAGTCAGCTGGCATTTGAGGGTGCGCAAATGCGAGGGAGCCGTGTCAGTAGATTTACTGGCACGATCAAGGTCCCATTCGGGGCAGAATTCGGGCACCCCGGCGTCGCTAAAAGTTGCAGATGTTAAAAGGGACGTAAAACAAATTACATTAACATTAACTGCGCTCTGGCGGCAAGCCGTCCAAATATTTTGCAGGACCTGTGTGTGAGTGGAGCAACGTGATTAGATCATGTTGCGGAAAGATTTCAAGTTCAAGATGGTAAGTTCTACAGAGAGTAGAGCAATCGCTCTGTGGTTGAATGTAACTGGAACGTAATTCTTCGTATTCAGAAACAAAAAAATCAGTACATTCATAGAAGGAACGCCTCCTCAATTGTGGTATTTGTAGTTGGCATTTTTATAAAGCGAACACCGACAAGAGTTCCTGACAGACCCAGGCACTGTCTTATTGTTACGTACCACCCCCTAGTGGCACTTCCGTTAACTGGATTACGGTGGGTAGAAGCACAACACAAATTGTTCCTTTAAAGAAACGTATTAGCTTTATTGCGGGCCAGAAAGATACACCACACAATAGCAAATACAAGCAATTAGTATCTCACTCTAGTTTCCTCTTGTAGGGAACATTTGCCTTTCACTTGTCAATAAGCCACAGAAGTTAATCCCTCCTAATGGGACCGGTGGCCTCGGTAGAACTACCTGCAACACTTCCTTGAATACACAAGCTACAGTTATTTACGATAGCCAGTCACTCACCACTACACTCTGCTTCGCTGTCAAGAGAATCAGCTTCACTAGGGTTTCGCAAGTCACGTCACCAACAACTGTCGCTCAGGTAAAAGCATGCACTAGCTCAAAAACACTGTCCACCTCGCTGGCCAGGTCGCTCTTATATAGCAGGCTGGTGACTCAATGAATGCTTCTAGACCCGTCCAGGATTCACGGCTTCTCGAGATTTCCATCACTGGCTGGGTCACGAATATTCTGGACCATCCCTTTGTCCTAGTAGCCCTGTTGCGAAAGGCGCAGGTAATACACAGAGGCAGAGCATAGCCCGGGGGCGGCGGTGACTCACGCGGCGAGGTGACGAAACAAACTCACAGCCGTAACATTTTAAGAAGCCAAACTAATCAGATCAGCGTGAACGAGGGGAGGGTAGCAGATTAACTGCGCGATGAGAGATTGGAATTAAATGAAAGATGACAGTAGCCTGAGCACAAGTGGAAGTATTACCATGCTCAGCAAGAGTCCCGTGGTCACCAACCCACGTCCTACTGTTTGTGAGCCGCTGGGGATGATTCACTGTTTCTTGAAAATGAGGGATGTGAAGGAAGTGCGTTTAAATAGACTACCGGTATGGATTAGTATGTAACACGAGTATATCGACAGATATCATGACCATAAATATTGATAAGACCTAGGTGAGCTTGATGTCACCACCACAGTGAACATTGCACGTGTTGTCATCAATCACAACATGAGTAAGGACACCCAATCTCCATAAGAGTGAGACAGTCCTGACCTAGCAATATTTCGTCTCGGTTGCAGAAGCATCAAGGTTGTTCTTTTAGAAATCCAGCTCCCCTACGGATTATTTGTGCAATAAACAACTCCTGAAGTTCCCTGCTCATTATTTGTGCCCATGTTGGTACTTTCTTGTGTGTAGAAATTGTTTAAAAGCCTATGTTACTAGGAATCATCCCGGCATATTCCTGGGGGTAGAAGTGGGAAGCTAAGAAAAACAACTTGGCCTATAGGTAGAGCCCTGCGCGGAAAAGAAAACGTTATCCGCCCCGCATCCGCACGACTGTTATCCACATCCGACCCGCATCCGCACGACTGTTACCCGCATCCGTTGCACATCCGCACAACTGTTATCCACATCCGCCCCGCACCCGCATGACTTTTTCGGAATTCCTATGTTTGTTATCCGAATCTACTGGCATTACAATAATATATTAAATTAGATAAAGCATAAATTACTAAAGCAACATATTTAGACATTTCAGGAAAAAGTCGTTCCCTTAGGCTTTGTATGTCCTGTGCTATGTTTAAAATGAATGTTATACAGCCAGAATAGCAACCCATTCCTGTTCGGAGTGTTAATTATGCTTAATGACATAATTTGAATGAGATTGGCTTAAATCATCATCTTACATTTGTCATGGAGAAAACATAACGGAAAAGTATGATACCGGTATTGGATGTCATAAACATCCGTGTCCTAATAATGATATTAAACAAGTTCATATTGTATTCTAAAAACTATCCCGCAAATTTTCTCCATACATTATCCGCAGCGTTTACGCTATCCACACAGTCATGCAAACTATATCCGCATGGCAAAAAAAATTGCGGATATCCGCGGGTTCATCCTCTATAAGATACCATCCTCCTTTCCGCTTTATTTTTTTATTTTTCTTATTGCAGTCAAACGGCCATACATGTAGCCTCACAAGTCTGAGTGCACCCTGTTCTAATGCAATGTAATGTGTTTAAAACATTTAGAAACCTACATAGGATTAAATTTTGAAAGGCATGGTTTACATCCACTCTCAGGGGATTGAGTTGTCTTATTGCAATTAATCTGTTAAATAAATATTTTAAAAACTGGGAAAGAGAAAAGTAAAGTTGTACTTTGATAATACTAATCTAAATTAATATCTATTATATAAAACAAAGTGTCCTGACTGACTCATCATCGCCCAGCCAAAGCAATTAAAGTTAGAAACATGAAATATTGGGAATATGTTCGTTGTAAGTCGAAAACGCCCACTAAGGAAGGATTTTTGGATATTCAGGTTTTAAAGGGGAGTTAAGGGGGTAGACCTGCATTTCATTGAATAACAATATCTCCCGATTGGTTTCATTGGGGGATGTGATACTCGGCATGTAAACTCATCATTAAAATTAAGAAGACACGTGTCTGATGGTTTTTCGATGTGGTGTATATTATGAGGTGAAAGGGGTGAAAAGTGGGGGTTGAGGGATTCCTAACGGAGCAAGTATCTCCTAAACGAAAGAGGCAAAAAGTATGAAATTCTAGAAAAAAAAATCTGCTTGAAAAAATAAGTAAATAGGTGTTCGACCTTTTTTTTTCATAAATCCAATTTAAGGGGCTCATGGGGAGGGGTGAAATTCTGGGGAAAAACCGTCCACTAAGAAAGGATTTTTGGATATTCACTCTTCATCTCCCTGCCGAACCTATTGCAGTTAGAAACATGAAATTTTGGGATACGTTCGTTGTATGTCGAAATCGTCCACTGAGGATGAATTTTTGGATATTCATGTTCTAAAGGGGTGTTAAGGGGGTTAAACCTGCATTTAATTGAATACAAATATCTCATGAGTTGTTTCATTTGGGGATGTGATACTCGGCATATAAACTTATCATTAAAAATAAGCAGACATTTGTCGAAGGGTTTTTCGATGTGGTGTATATTATGAGGTGAAAGGGGTGAAAATTGGGGGTTGAAGGATTCTTAACGGAGCGTGTATCTCTTGAATGACATAGGCGAGAAATTTCAAATTCAGCGGGGAAAAATCAGCTTAAGAAATAAGTAAATAGGTGTTCGACCGCTTTTTCATAAATCCAAATTAAGGGGCCCATCAGGAGGGGTGAAATTCGGGGGGGGGGGGACAGGAAAGAAAGTGTCCTAACTGATTGACTGACTGACTCACTCATCAAACTCAGGGGGAAAAAACAGCTTAAAAATAAGTAAATAGGTGTTCCACCGTTCTTTTCTTCATAAAACCAATTTAAGGGGCTCATGGGGAGGGGTGAAATTCTGAAAAATAAATGAAAGAAATTGCCCTGACTGAGTGATTATTATCGCCCCGCCAAAATTATTGAAGTTAGAAACATGAAATGTTGGGGATATGTTCGTTGTATGTCGAAAATGTCCACTAAGGAAGGAGTTTTGGATATTCGGGTTCTAAAGGGGTGTTAAGGGGGTGGTAAGCATGCATTTCATTGAATAACAATATCTCACGATTGGTTTAATTTGGTACGCGGCATATTAACTCATGATTTTTAAAAAAATAAGCAGACACGTGTCTAAGGGTTTTTCGATGTGATTTAGCCTATATTAAGAGGTGAATGGGGTAAATGTGGGCGTAGAGGATTTTTACTTGTGTAATTTTATAATGTGTACTTTTTATAGGAATTTATTTAAATGGATTTTGTGTTTAGTCAGTGTGTTTAATATACTGTATCTCACTTATTTCACATTTACGTTTGTGGTCGGAAACCGTGTTGTGATTTTGAGTCGATTTTTGAACATGCGATGCGACGTTGGGAGATTTTGATATTTATGTACCATTGATATGCTATATTGTCTTAATTGTGTGATTGTTTACGGTCTTTACCAAATTATTATCATTATTATTCAAAATTAAACGATAAATCAAACATAGCATTCATGATTGCGATGTTGCTAAGTGCACACTTTACAACTACAAATTTCGCGGGCGAAGCCGTGACTGGTAATGCTAGTACAGTATATGATTAACAGTGCAAAAAGTAAGGCACTGCAACTGAAATTTAACAGCATAAGATGGTTGATTAATGCTAGTTTCTCTCAAACACAAACTGTATAATTCTGTCTTCTCCCAACTTTTATTTCACAATGAGCTTTTCGCCTTTCTTAAGCTGAGAGGCTGTGAAATACGACGTATCACTCCGAATATTCCCTAAACCCTGATAAATTCCCATGGATGACGACATTTCACCAATAAATTACTTATTTTACTGTCCTACTCGGTTCTCCAGCACGAGCCATCACACACACTAATCGTACGGACTCATTGAGCGAGTTACCGCTAGGAGCGACAGCAGCTAAGATATCGCCATTCGCACGAGGTACTAAAAGTCGATCAAATAGATATTTCTTCTTGCGTCTCCGAGTGTTGTTCTAAAATTTTTAAAAAATCAGGACTACCAACATAACATTTAATTTTGTTTAATAATAATAATAATAATAATAATAATAATAATATGGCTTTTGCATCCCTTTTAACTACTGCGGCTTTTAGAGACTCTGGGCTGCAGGAATTTCACCCTGAAGGGGATCTTTAACGTGTCAGTAAATCCATCTCAGTAGATTTACTGACACGGCTCCCTTGAATTTATACACCCTCAAATGTCATCTCACTGAACCGGGATTCGATCCCGCAACTTTGGCCAAACCAGGCAAGAACGTTACGACTGCGCCACGCAGTCCGCCTGAACAGGGTACTAGACCCGCCTTTATTGTTGTTGTTTTTGTTGTTGTTGTTGTTTCAAGGTGCGGTACAGTGAGGTCATCTGTCCCTAGACCCACCATTGGTGTGTACCGTTTATCCTACGAACATAACTTCTCCCTCTCGTAGTGTAATCACTAATCAGTTATATAGGTATAATATCTCCTCCTTACACTTACACATATAAAGTTTCATTCAGGGCCAGATGACCTCGCTGTTCCGCCCCTTAAATCAACAATAACTAAGTTGTTTCATTCGCTTCAACATCTTCTTGCCGGTGCAGTACTTTACTTTCCAGTGAGTTTATTGTAAGCTGCATAGGTGGCCATATTCTGCCGTGAATGCTGGTGCCCTCATACTGGTAGAATGTAGAACTACATATGTAAATCTTGCTACTTTCTAACGACTTCTCTACGACTTCATAACACTTGTTAACCCCTAATCACCCATTCACCACAGACTTACACACTGGAGTTAGCACAAGTAACGAGGTCGCTATTAACCCAACACAGTCCAAGGTTAGAGAACAGAGCATAGACTTGTCTCAGGGGAAATACAACTTATTTATAGGCTACATAGTGTGAGGCAAAATCCGCACAAAATTGCTTCGACCTAGTAGGATGGAAACCGTGAATATTATCTAAATTAGAAAACCACCCGAGTGCCCGATAACCTCGATATTTCGCCCCTAATATAACCACCCTCATAACTCGTAAACCTGAACAGGTAGGCTATATTTGGCTCTGTTACATAGACGCATCACTGTCTTTCGGCTGAGGTAGTGGTCTACCAACTTCCAACACACCATGTTGACCCGGGTTTGAATCATGTTGAATGCATACGAAATTTTTGAAATGAAAAGTCACGTTCAGTTATTGGAGTTCCACGAAAATAGAGGTTTTGTGGCTATGATCTCAAGGTTAATATAAGTGTTTGGCCTCGCTTATTCTACTGTTTACATATAATATTGACATCTGAAGAACAAATGTGTCAAGTTAACATACGAGTTACGTTCCTCACAAACACTACATCTACCTAGGTATACTCAGTCGTCATTACCCACATCCGCCGCATGACGTAACCACTGCACAGAATACTCGATATATTTCTAATGGCACCTCCTTGCCATCATACAATACCGCGTTCAGGAGCTACAAGGATCTGAAAGACGCCAACTCTCACGTGCGCCTCCCACGGATGACGATATGCAGTGAACTTGTTATTGTTGTTAATTCATTTAGGGGCTTCGCGACATCTTAAGTGAATAACGTTTTTCGTCCCTTGGCTTTAAAATGAAACTTTGGGCGTTCGGATTTGTCTTTCGGCTTTATTACCCTTTTCCTACGTAGTATCACTCCAGTCTAGTTTACACTCCATACATGTCACGAACAAGGACATGGATCTACGTTAAAATTAAAATAACCTTAGAAGCTACTTTTTATGTAGGTTGTGTTCTAAAGTAAACGAAAGTCGTGAATAACGTATACCCATTTCAGTACATTGCGTTCTGAAATCCTTATGGCGTGTTTCAGTGTACAGCTATTATGCTCCTATGAGTCTAGTGATCAGCTGATGACAAAATACTAATCAGTGCAATTGACTAAAACCCATCCACGATGTGTAAAATTAAGCGGCAACATCATTCTTTATGGAATGTTGAAGGTAATGTTGTTATTATCAGGGGCGGCTGCACCTTATGTGCTGAAGAGCTGTAGCACATTGCTTAATTTGAAAATTAAATAATTAATTCAATAATATCATCTACAATCAAATACAGTGCATTAGAAAAGGCGTCATTCAAATAATTGGAAATACGAGATCAACTCCCCTCACAACGAGGTGTCTACTAGTAGTCATGCGCTCCATTCCACGTCCGGCACTGGCTGTGTAGATCGCAGCTCAGTGAGAATTTCTACGTTTATTGCCAGCAAACATGAACTCTGCCTTTGCGCATGCGTGCCCACCTTTTCCGCTGTGCTGTTGGGACAACAGCCAAGACCACAGGCCAAGATATCACAGCGACTCGTCGTTTGAGCAGCACTGGTCACATGAAAATGAGAACGTGGCAGTTATCTCCTTTTAGACTCTGTGTTAGCATTTTAGAGGGAATTACCCAAAGCAAACGGTGGAAAAATAGAGGAAGCCATCAACTGTTCCCGCCAGATGGTCTTTTAATACTCCCTATCCGAATGTTACATTTTGTAAATCGATGAACAATAATTTGTTCAGTATGGAAAACTCAGTGGAGAGCCTCTTGAGTGTTACTGAGTTAGTGTTTCTATTAATTAAGTTTCTAAATATTCTTATTCTGTGGAGGTGGATGGGTTACAGCACACAACTGATTTTCTGCACCAATCACCACTGGTTATTACTTGCCCAAAATGAGAGGGCCTGCGGTGACCGTTACACGATTTTCTTCGGCAATCTTCATAGGAAGCACAGGTTTAAAGCAAACCGTGAACATTAGAGAGTTCCCATCCTGCCAACAAGCGTAGTCCGTACTTCTGATTTCCAATATCAATCGTTTTGCAGTATGTCGGTACATGTCTTTCGAATATTCGATTAATTCGACTACTGTACTTCGAATATCACCAATTCAAAATTCGAATAATATGTTTAAATGGTCGAACAATGCGGGTGTCCGAATACTTCGGTTGTTCGAATCATTCCAAGTACTCGACTATTACGAATAGTTTAGTATTCAAATAAATTGAATAGTTCAAATATTTGAATTGTTCGAAAATATAAGTATCCGAAAGTTGCAGCAATTTGTGTAAAATAAATATGTCCAGTGAACGAGTTGTTTGAAGCAGGGCCAAATCAATGGGGTCGGATGGGGATTAACCTCTTCCCCATCCAACCTGATTGATCCTTATAAATAAAGCATCACTTGTTACCTGATTCTTTCTTTCTTTCTTTCTTTCTTTCTTTCTTTCTTTCTTTCTTTCTTTCTTTCTTTAGGGGGCGTGGTGGCGCAGCGGTCAAGCTGTTGGTCTCTCACCAAGGTGGACCGGGTTCGATTCCCGGTCAATGCATGTGAGATTTTCGAAGTGAAATGCCATGTCCTGTCGTTCGTATTCCGCGTAAATAGGAGGTTCTGTGGCTCATGATCGCATGATTAATGGTCACGTAAAACAAACAAAAAAACAAAACAAAGAAAGAAGCTTCTTTCTTTATTTCTAATTATTCGTTCTATGCCCAAGGACGCGGGTTCAAACCCGTCCGAAGTCGTCGGTTTTTTAAGAGCGTTAAAATTCCCTCAGTACGCCTTCCTTCGGAGGGGAGGTAAGGCCAGCGGTCCCATATCATAGATTTATGGCATGGAAAAGAACCTTCCACTAACTACACTTGTGTGGAGCCAAAATTTGTTGGTTAGGTTTGATTAATGCTCGTAAGTTCCAACGTTCGTCACCGGACGCTGGTTGTGATGGCATCTAGTAGTAGCGAATTTCACCGCTAGGTGTCGTGGACGGTAGCATTTGGTAGCGAAAGTAGGAACTACGGTACTTGAAATTATCGTCTGCAGTCCTTACTCGAATTAAAAGAACAGAAAACACACTAATAAAGTCATTACAATTAACACCGGTTATCAGACAGATTCTACATACACACACCCAAAGTACACGGGGCTACATGGCCGCGTTGTCACAGCCCCTAAACTAAGGAATCAAACAACCTATAATTATTCGAACATTCGAATGATTCGACTTGTTCGTCGAAACCTTCGATAATTGACTGAATAGTCGGGTTATTTCACTAACGTGAATATGCTTAAATTCTAATTAGTTGGAATTTCAAATAATTGGATTATTTGAATGTTCGGATACTTTGTACTTGAATGTGCGAATAATTTGTATAGTCGAACTATTTGTATGTTCAAATCACGCACTAGTACTAGGACAAGTACTAGTACCATAGGAAGGCCATTTTGCTGTTTAAAAATATTTATTTTATGTTTCATGATGGTTTTTGAGGCTTGGTGCTGGAGAAGAATGCTTAAGTGTAGTTGGATACAACATATGACAAATGAAGAGGTATTCAGAAGAGCAGGGGAAAGTATAAACTTGATGAGTCTGAAAACAAGTAGAGCAAATATGTTGGGACATATTCTCAGACATAATAGCCTGCTAGCAAGAGTCATCGAAGGGATGTTAGAAGGAAAAAACACAAGCGGAAGACCACCACTTGCATACTTCAAACAAATGATGACAGACACAAAAACACAAAATCATATCGCGAATTGAAGAGGATGGCGGAGAATAGAGAAGATAGGCGAGTTGCTGCAAACTAGCCCCAGGGCTGTTAACTTAAGAGAGCTTGAAATGACTACAAAGTTTGACATTCAGTTTTGAGTTTGAAATTGTTGCTCTGTACTTTATCACAATGTAGGTCGTGTACCCAAAGCTATTTAGTCCATCAGATAGAAAATGCATTTAATAGGCGGGAGAAATGTTATTTGGAGAAGACCGGTGGTAGGCTATTTAGTTCTTCATGGAACTACGTGTTATATATTAGAATAATAAAATAACACATAATGCATTGTATCCTCGCCCAGTTGTTGGGCAAATTTGAGTTGATCGACTATAATAATAATAATAATAATAATATCGTATGGCCTCGGGTGCCTGGTGCAAGCTTTGTTAATTGACACCCAGAGAATAGCTTGCATGTCGAATTTCGTCGTTCCTTTGAACGCTATGAAAGTCAAGGAGGTTAGATATCTAAACTCCTTGACACTACAGCGCTTTCAAGTAGAGAATGGAGGAACTTTGTGTTCGCGGAAAATCCCGAGATTAATTTTGCCATTGAACCCGGCCTACTGAATTCAAATTGGTTCTTTAACATGCCAACAACATATGACATGAGTGTCGTGATTTTTGTCGCCTTTCAAAAATCACTTACCATGGTCAGGAGCGAACCTGCAATCTTGGGGTTGGTAGTCCGACACTATAACCACTCACCCACCGTGGCAAGTAGTTGATCGACTGAAGAGTTACAACTGCACCATTATTAGGAGCACATTAATCTAAGACACTAAAAATAAGGAAATAAATATATTGTAGTGGTTCTTTGTGTGAGCCCTCTACAATGGGGTGTTTCGGGGATGTTGGAATTTTGCGTGGAGCGGATTGTGTAAGATTGAGCTGTCTGGGGGCGTGGACGTGGCTCGAAAGGAGAGCTTCCCGATTGTTCAGATTGAAGGGACGGCTCGGGGGTGCGTTTATGGAGAAAAGGTGTGTTTAACGGATAGTAACTTAAAGTACTACGACGCTGCTTAATTAGCAGACAGCACGTGAAGATGGGACGGCTGAGCAGACAAGCTGACGTGGGCTCTCGAGCGGAGCGCTAACTGGCGAGTCAGCTGGAGCCTTAAGACACTTAAATAATCAACACATGCAGATCCTACTGGGATAAGGTTATAGGGGTAGGATTTAATCAACTAGTTGAATAATATACAAGACCAGTGCTAGATGGTAGTGATTTTAATAATTCCCTCTATGAAGAGGTACTTATAGCTCTCAGAGCAGCTTTGGTGCAATAGATGCGTCACAGTACAAGCCAAGCAGTTAAAAGTGTGGAAATGTGTGTGAGGGATGATACTCGCTACAACACTCACCAGGATGGCAGCCGGACGTGAAGTCTCTCTCCAAAGTTCAGGCACTACAAGCGTCCTGAGGTATGTGCGCTTGTCTCTTTTATAGTTTCAGAGTTGCTGATTCTGTGTAGTTGCAAATTCCAGTCCGGTCGGCACACCTAGGGGGGTCGTTGGAGTTCAAAAGGAAGATCCCCGAGGTTAAATCAGTTCAAAGTCTTGTATGGAGTGAGTTTTGTGAGATATTTGGATACTTGGGGACGAAAGTTGAATGTAGTGGATGATGGTCATTTCCACCCCTGGGGTTGTGGTGTATGGGGTGATGTATCCATACGGATACAACAATATGGAGAATGCAAACGATAAAAACCACGGAGGAAAAACATTGGTAAATATTGGTAAACTGAAGAGAAACTCGAAAATATATCGGAGTTTTTAATAAAAATAATCTTTGCTATTCTTAGACAATAAACATTTCTCGTGCATAATTAGATCGTTCAACGATTGTTTGCGTGCTAGAGAAGTCAGCTGGGTTTCATAGATCGTTCAACGATTGTCTGCGTGCTAGAGAAGTCAGCTGGGTTTCATACAACAGATGTCTTACCGCGTATTGCGTACCCCACATCGCAAAGACATCAAGTCGGTCACTGCCAGCTTCACTCATTCAGCGCATTCTTTTCTTCTTTTGTGACTCCAAGATACCATACGTTAGACGACCAAACCCAACCTCAATGATGTCCCTCCATCGCCACAAACAGATCACTTATATGCACTTCAGCTTGTCCCAGCGCGAGACAGGGGATCAGGTCAATATGGGTGGAAACTATGAAACTTACCCGAAATGCACACCATACACAAATGCCAATTAATACCACACAATAGCAGTGATTCGTACTGCTCGAGTCCAAGCTGTGTGAACTTGCGGGATGAGGTGACGTGGGAGGCGGGAAGAGAAGAGCCTGTCAACAGCCCGCCATGTTATCTGGAATTCCTGTCTATTCCAATACTGCTAACATAGGGCCGTTGCCAAAACCAATGTGGTCTTGTGAATGAGTGCGTGACAGACCATTGTACTTGGTTCTGTTACTACGCACGGACCGGGAACTCCCCATATCTCTCCTCATCGTCCGCTATCCACATTCCTATCAGGTTCACAGAACTTGAACTTCAACAAATTTTTACTTCAACGAACACGACAAGTCCCATTATACCTCGTTGTTGTATTATAACGTACTTCACATTATTTAGTCCCGATATTATTGAACTTGCGAATCAGTTCCTAATTGTATAGGTAAACACCATGCGTCTCCGAACGCACACAAGAAGCACGTGAGTCAGATTCTCCATCTTTGGATCCTGCGATATTCCATCAATCAAGGTTCTTCTTTCCATATTCGGTTTGTACCTCAAATAGAAAATAGAAAATATTGTACTATGGGGAATTCTGGATGTATTATTTCATCTCTTCATTTATTATTTTAATACTTATATTTTCGTAGAAAGCCTCCGTGGCTTAAGCGGCAGCACGCCAGCCTCTCACCGCTGGGTCCGTGGTTCAAATCCCGGTCACTCCATGTGAGATTTGTGCTGGACAAAGCGGAGGCAGACAGGTTTTTCTCCGGGTACTCCGGTTTTCCCTGTCAAAATTGCATTCCAGCAACGCTCTCCTCTATCATTTCATTTCATCTGTCATTCATTTAATCATTGCCCCAGAGGAGTGCGTCAGGCCTCGGCAGCCGGCACAGTTCATATCCTCGCCGCTAGATGGGGGCTTCATTCATTCCATTCCTGACCCGGTCGGAGACTGGAAGCAGGCTGTGGATTTTCATTTTTCATTTTCGTAGAATTTATGCAGTTGACCAGATCCACTGCTCCCTTTATCTCTCTAAGCATGACGTGATAAAGTAAAGTGTTCTGTTGTTATTTTATGAATCCAGCGCGAAGTTCAAACAAGCGTACGGGGACACTCTCAACTCTGTAAACGAGAAAAATTGGAGGGGGTATTCAGTGACAGACTACACTAAACTATACACTTATTAAAGCCTAATAAACAAGCACCATTCGGGAGGTAGCAGCATCTGACTGCCGATATATTTAGGTTAGGAATAGACAGGTCGCGCATGCGTACAGCCAACTCCCCGTTCCCCCGACGCATCGCAGCGTGTCGAGCGGACTTCTTCTGGCGCACAAACAATACATAACACTGTTTACATCCTGCGTCGTCATGTTTACACTACAGTCTCGGTGAATGCGCAGGAAGGGGACAGTTCATATACACGTGAAAGTGCATGGCACAGTGCAGTGCACCCTGTATTTATCGGAGAGTAAAAGGGAACTTGGTTTGCATGTCAAGATGGGCACACTAAATTTCGCGCATTTGCACATTATAGGGGAGCTTTAATTGCATTTGTGGGTGGAATACCATCACATAATTACGTTTTTCTTGTCGTCTGCCATTTGGGAAATCAAGTTCGCAAGATTCTTCTCACCAATTAGCCCAGAACCCTTATGAACTTTGTGCAGCCCCTTGAAGTTCAACCCCTACATAAGGATAATTAAACGCGTGTTGACTCGAAATGTATATGATGTGTTCTTCCAATTCCAATTGGCAGTCAGCTGTGAATATTCTGGCGTTCCCCTGTAGAAGCCAAGAGTTCCGATTGCGTTGTCTGTCTGTCTGTTAGGTAGTCAGCCCGGAGGCTGGTTGGATCCTCAAAAAGTGCTACTACCAGTTATGTGGGCTGAAACCCACAAAAACCAATGGGAGCACTATAATGAGGCGTGAGCAAGGTGAGGAGTGAAGTAGTTTGTCGTTGCTTTCCTCACTGAGTCGGTACAGCAGTACCAACCCTACGAGTAGAACCTTTCACAGCATCCACCGACACTAGTCGTGTCCTGAAGGTCATTACTCAGTACCACTCATACCTCAGTAGCTTCCATATAATCACAGCCATGAATGAGACTTAGATATCGGTGAAAAGCCACATTTTGCTCTAGCCGGTGCAAGCAGACAAATGCAAAAATACTTCATCCATCAAGAGCTGATAAACAGGCGTTCCGACGTTATTCGACCAATAAAACTGAGCTCCATCTCACGACAGAACAGAAATGTCTGTGTCATTACTGTGTAGGTTTATTTGCTCTCACTTATACCAGCATTGGCCGTCAGTCAGTTCAATAGCTGGCGTATTAGACAACCCGCACTCGGCTGTCGCGCGGGAACTAATAATAACGTGTCAATTAGAGCTCGCTGGTATGCGCTGTTTCTTGTCAGGCACGATAATTAGGTTGCAGAGTTTGCGTTGTTGCGCTACTTCAAATGTCATGGAGAAGTGAGGGATTTACACGATCATTCTAAAGCAGAGGTCGCCCAACACTACAAGAAGCTCGCGTAAGATTAATTGTTCTGCTGACTAGCGAAAAGAGCCAGGCCCGACGAGAGGGGGGGACAGGCAGGGCCGGTGCCCCGGGGCCCGACCCTCCCAGGGGGGCCCGGCGTCCTAGGAGGATGTGCAAAGCACTTATTTTTCAGGACGCGAAGATATATTTTCCCATGCGAATCAAGCCCTTTCGTGATACGCTTTAACGTCTCAGTATAATAGATCTGAACCTTCCGATGCGCATGTGCGTCCAGTTGCATTACGTCATCCCCCCGCCTGGATTCTTTGTCAACCAGTGAGCACATACTTCATCACGCGGCCCTCAGGGGCTCACATCTAGTGGGACGTGGGTTAGCGACCACGGGACCCCAGCTGAGTCCGGCATTGCTTCCACTTACTTGTGCCGGGCTCCTCTCCGTCTTCTTTCCTGTCGACCTCCCTTGGTCAACTCTTGTTCTTTTCCGACCCCGACGGTATTAGGGTATCCTAGGCCTAGGGAGTCTTTCACTTTCCCGCCTTAGTTGGCCCTTGTCTCATCTTTTCTTTCTTTGGTGTAAATGTGTGTGTGCGTGACAGGAGGTGGAATTCTCCCCTAATCACAAGCTGAGTGGTCGTGGCGAGGTGATGAATGGCTACTGGGTGAGTAGTCACAAGCGACCCACCTCCAGATACCTGGCGACCTCTGGAGAACCTTAGCCTTACCCCGGGCAAGCGGGGCTCTGCCGGGGGTTGACTTTTAGTTCCCTAGCTACTCGTGGGACCAAACATAGCGTCCATTATTTCACAGGGTGGCTCCCTTACAAAGCCGTCTTTAAAATTTAAGAAGAGGAAGTTTATGCCTCTAGTTTCGCTGCTTGATGAAAAGGATTCAACGTTTTTCCCTCGGTACCTTATGGTAACAAGGACCGATGGGCAAAATTTTACAAACGTTGATCCTTTTGATTTACATGATGCAATTGAGGGGAAATGGGGCGATGTAGACACAGTAAAAAAGCTGCGAAACGGCGCACTCTTGATAAAAACTCAAGGAAAGAGACAGACAGATGGTCTTCTTGGGACGACAAGTTTCGGTGGTATTCCAGTCGAGGTAGTGAAGCACCAGTCCCTAAACCTGAAGAAAGGTTTTCATAGGGACCTGGTGAACACTACCGACGAGCGTATCCTGGAAAGAACTGGAAAGCATGGCGTTGTCGAGGTGAGACGAATCAAACGTAAGATGAATGGTGTACTAGTTGACACCGGGGCGTTCATCTTATCGTTTGAGTCGGATAGCCTGCCCAAGAGGATCAAAGTGTCAATGTACACTCTCGATGTGCGACCGTATATTCCATCTCCATTGCGGTGTTTTCAGTGTCAGCGATTTGGACATACCTCATCTCGTTGCTCGGGAAAGCCTATCTGTCTTTCCTGTGGCAAGGCCACTCATGAGGGAGCGGAATGTACACCACCTCCCGCATGTCCAAATTGCAAGGGAGAGCACTCTCCTCGCTGGAAGGAATGTCCTGCCTTCCTAGAGGAGAAGAAAATTCAATAAATAAAGACCTTAGACGAGCTCTCCTACACTGAAGCACGCAGAAAATATCGCTCCATGGTCTCTCCTATTTTCTCAGTATCATATGCTCAAAAGGTATCAAAAGAATCTAGTAATCAAGCGGCAAATTTGACAACGGAAACAAGTTCTAAAAGAGTTACCACTATTAAGGGGGCTACAAATAGCCCTATTATCACCCCTGTTAGCCAGAAGAAGGTTACGGAATCTTCTTCTGGCATCCAACAAAAGGCGCAGGTGCCTCCAACTAAACCGGCGCCATCGGAGAAGGTAACTCCTCCAATAAGGCCAGTGAAGAAGCAATCTCTGACTCGTTCGAGGAGGAAGTCTTCGCCGGCCACGGCTGGACCCATATCCAGCCAAATAAAACAGGGAACAGGAACGGCGGGTAAGAAAGAGACTGTTCATCGCCGTCTCTCTTGCCCTCCTGCTGAAAAGGCAGCTCCAATACCTGCTGGCAATTCTGCTTCCACGTCCACCGGAGGAGCAGTGCTAGCAAGTGCTGCATTGTTTGGCAGGACGGAGACGTCAGGGGGGAAGGGACCAACTACTTCCCCAAATAGACGTCAACGCCGGTTCAAAAAGAAAAATAGTCGGGATGTGCCGGGGACGGACTCCCAGTCATCGGACCGGGAGAAGGTCCCTCGTCACCGCTCTCGCTCTTCACCAAGGACGAGACCCGGAAAGTCCGGCGATAACCGTTCGCCAACCAAGAGAGCATTCGCTCCGTTTTCTTCGTCCTCCGAAGGAGATGTGGAGATTGAGGAATGCTCTCCTAACCTATCACCTACTCCTAAGGATAGGGATGGTTGGCAAACGGTTAAGCATAAGTAGACGACTATCTACTACTTAAGTCCACACTATGGCACTATTACAATGGAACTGTAATAGCTATTTTCGACATCTCGCTGAAATACGCCAATTGATTTCTCAGTTTACGGCAAACATTGTCTGTCTTCAGGAATCCAGGTTTCGTCCTGGACATGACAACAATGCGACACTTCAAACTCGTCTCTAAAGACCGCGTGGTCGGAGCTGTGGCCGCCGGTGGCGTCTGCACTCTCGTCCACTCTAGTCTCTTTAGTGAAGAGGTGCCGTTGCGTAATCAGCTAGAAGCAGTTGCAGTTCGTACTTCGTTGCCAGTAATGGCAACAGTATGTAACGTGTACATCCCGCCTGATTCTCAACCGGATTACGGACAGCTGGAGGATCTAGTCTCTCAGCTCCCCCCTCCTTTTCTCCTTCTGGGAGATGTTAATGCCCACAACACCATCTGGGGCTCCGCTACCACTAGCGGTAAAGGGAGAGATTTTGAGAGGCTGATCAGGCGGCTGGACCTGTGTTTGTTGAACACAGGGGAACCTACGCACTTCTCCATTGCACACGGAACTTATTCAAGTGTCGATATTACCTTATGCAGTCGTGCGCTGGTTCCCCTGCTACAGTGGGGTGTACACGACGACCTTTGTAATAGTGACCATTTTCCAATTATCGTTACTCTTCCAAACCAGAGAGCCATCGAGTTACCAAGTCGATGGCTTCTCCGTCGGGCTGATTGGCCAACTTTCATGGCACGTGCGGTGTTTGCCGAAGATACCTTTGAGAGTGTCGACGATCATACCATTCACATAACGAATGGTATTTTGGCTGCTGCTGAGGAAACAATACCTTCCTCATCCGGAAACTCACGCCGGAAGCTTGTCCCTTGGTGGACAGCCGAGATTGCAGCAGCCATTAAAGATCGTCGACGTGCTTTCAAATGCTATCGGAGGCAAAATACTATGGCCAACCTTATCACCTTTAGAAGGATGCGTGCTAGAGCCCGATATCTGATTCGGGAGAGTAAGAAAACGACGTGGGAAAAGTATGTGTCGTCTATGACGGCGCATACTCCTTCATCTCAAGTGTGGACTAAGCTTCGCCGGATCTCCGGACTCCCGACATCACTGTCGATACCCGGAGTATCCATCAATGGAGACATCATAACGGACCATCTCGCCATTGCCAACAGCATTGGCTCACACTTCTCCGATGTATCCTGCTCCGGGAGTTACGATCCTACATTTCTGACTCTGAAGCGGGAGGCAGAGACCCACCCCTTGTCCTTTGCCACTGCTGCTTCGGAGTCCTATAATGTACCATTCTCTGAATGGGAACTGCGCAGTGCGCTTGCACTGTGCAGGGATACGGCTCCTGGACCGGATAACATACATAATCAAATGTTAAAACATCTGTGCGAAGCCAGTATAAAACAACTGTTGATCCTCTTCAATCGTATATGGATTGAAGGGGAGTTTCCATCTCAATGGCGAGAGGGGATCGTGATACCGATTCCTAAGGCTGGAAAGGATCCCAAGTTTGTAAGCAGCTATAGGCCCATTTGTTTGACAAATGGCCTATGTAAGCTGCTCGAAAAGATGGTGAACCGTCGACTGGTGTGGTTCTTGGAGGATAAAGGTCTCCTGTCTGAGTACCAATGTGGTTTTCGCTCTCATAGGTCCACCACTGACCATCTGGTGCGACTTGAGAGCGCCATACAGGAGGCTTTTTTTTTCCCGAAAGCAGCACCTAGTCACGGTTTTCTTTGACCTCGAGAAAGCCTACGACACCACAAGGCGCTACGGGATCCTTTCCACCCTTCACAAGTGGGGACTCCGTGGTAACTTACCGACTTTCATTGCGAATTTCATGTCCGTCCGACTCTTCCGTGTAAGGGTCGGTAGGACATTATCGCAATACTATACCCAAGAAAATGGAGTTCCTCAGGGTTCAGTGCTGAGTGTCACCTTGTTCGCGATTGCCATTAATGGCATTGTTGCCGCCGCCGGGTCCGCGGTAGTTCCATCGCTGTATGTAGACGATTTAGCTCTGCATTACAGCTCTGGAAGTATGGCAGTCGTGGAACGGCAATTGCAGCTAGCCATCAACCGGGTCGACAGGTGAGCTCACGACCGGGGTTTTCGTTTTTCAGCAGCGAAAACCTCCGTCGTCCATTTTTGTCGGCTACGGAGGCTACATTTACACCCTGAACTACATCTCAGGGATGCTGCGTTGCCGTTGGTTGACACTTATCGCTTCCTGGGGCTCCATTTTGACAGCAAGTTAACGTGGCAGCACCATATACGGCAATTGAAAATGACATGTCTCAGGAAACTGAACATGCTCAAGTTTCTTAGTGGCACTACGTGGGGGGCTGACCGTGCGGTGCTGCTACGGTTCTACCAAGCCCTCGTCCTGTCTCGGCTAGACTATGGTTCTGCGGCATACGGTTCAGCAAGGCCGGCAACCTTGAAAATGCTGGACAGTATCCACCATAGTGGCGTTAGGCTGGCTACCGGTGCCTTCCGGACCAGCCCGATACCCAGCCTACTCGCCGAATCGGGTGTTCCACCTTTAAATTATAGACGCCAACATATGCTTTTAACATATGCTGCCAATGTGCGTCAAATGCCGCAACACCCGACCTATCAAGCTCTCTTCGGTACCCAAAACCACCAGGGGTACGCCAACCGGCCTCGTGCCACTCGGCCGGTTGGTATTAGACTTGATAGCTCGTGTACTGAAATAGGAGTGGCTGTAGGTCCCTGTATGATCCGGAAACCTAGCGAGGTGCCTCCGTGGCAAGTCCCGCGTCCGGAAATTCGGTTAGATCTGCACCGAGGTCCTAAGGTGAACACGGACGCGTCCGTTTACCGGAGGCAGTTCCACAGCATAGTTCACCAATTTCCGGACGCTGGCATTCTATACACGGATGGTTCGAAGGTGGACGAGAAGGTGGGTTGTGCTTACGTTTTTGATGGTGAAAATACCAAGATATCTTTGCCTGAGTCCTGTAGTGTGTTTACTGCGGAGCTCGTTGCCATCTATGAAGCTCTGCAGTTTGCACTACAGGATGCACGAATCCACTTTCTCGTGTGTACCGACTCTTTGAGTTCGTTGCAGTCAATTGCAACATGTTTCCCGCAACACCCCCTAGTGCAGCGAATCCACGACCTACTAGCCGGGCTGTGCCACGCTGACACTCGAATCACCTTTCTGTGGCTGCCAAGCCACATGGGAATTGCGGGAAATGAGTTAGCTGATCAAGCTGCAAAAGAGGCGGTATCACTACCACCTCGACCAATGGAGGTACCCGCTAGAGATATTCGCTCTCAGTTACGCCTACAAGTTCTGGCTTTTTGGGAGAGTCAGTGGCTAGCTGACCCACTGCCCAGTAAACTGAGAGCGTTCAAGGGAACTACTCGCGTGTGGCGGAGCTCCTTCCGGGCCCGGAGAGAGTCCGTCATTTTGTGTAGGCTAAGGATAGGTCATACAAGATCCACCCACTCGTACCTAATGAGAAGGGAAGACCCCCCACTTTGTACCTGTGGAGCCGTTTTCACCGTGGCCCTCATTTTCACCGAGTGTGTGGATCTTGCAGACTTACGAAGAAACCTTGGTTTGCAGATGACACTCAAACTTATATTAGCTGATGACGCGGTGGCTGCTGATCGCAGTATCCGCTTTATAAGTGAGAGTGGGTTAGGGCCAGCAATCTAAATTTTCCAGTGAACATAGGCTCAACGACTTGTTCGTTTTTGAATGATAATGTTTTTGTTTTTTTCCGTAATTTTTGTTTATTTTTATGATTTTGTTTTTTATTTAATTTCTTTTTGTTTTTGTTTTATTAATTTTTGGTCTTTTTAAATTTAGATGTCCACCTCAAAATTTTAAATTCAATTCAAAATTTGTATTCTTTGATCTGTGTTAAGAGGGGCATATGACCTCGCAGTTCCGCCCCTTAAAACAACAATAACTAACTAACTAACTTCATCACGCGCTAGTTAGATGTTGCCAAGTAGTCATTATTCCCAACACCTTGGCAGGGTACAGATGCTGTCGAGGCATGCAAAGCAAGACTGAGTGGCTCTGTACTTTGACAAGCACGGCAACAAGCTTCCTGTCAGGAGTGTGTGAAGTGGGCGCGCTCTCAGTTCATTACCACCAATACCAATGCTATGTCACTGAGAATGCTCCTATTCGATACTTTATGCTTGCATAATGTAACCACGACGAGCAGCGAGCAGCCCCAAACAGTTGTTGCACCAATGAGGGGAAATCGCATTTGCGTCTAGTGATCCCACTACTTCCCCTCCTAGACGAGACTCCGCCATGACAGGCCAGGTCTAACTTGCCACGCTATACCTTTAAACATAAAATTAATTGCCCTCTTTATCTACGACTTAGAAATGACCCCGGTTCCTGACGAAGCCGCGGCAGGACTGCAGGATTTGGCTTCCCGACTGCGGTGTTATTCGTAGTCTTACTCAACAGTCAATAAAAAGGCCCGTTTGTCGTTAAAGATGTTCATTCATTTAGGGGCTTGCAACATTCAACCCGTGTACTTGGTAGCTATTAGGTATATTATCACTGGCGGGCAATGAACTATTGGCGCTCGGTTGGGGATGGTTTGCATCAAATAGTACTGTAGATATAATTCAGTATTTGCTGACGCGTTAGTTTTACGGTTTGTTTCTGAAGGCCGCCACGTTATTGAATGATGTTGACTGTAAAGCAGTAGTTTTCACAAATATTAATGAAGCGAACAAAATAGAAAACCAAAAAATGTGCGAATTGTGTTGACTAAAGGGGAGGCTAGTGGTTGTTGTATAATAAGTGAGGTGTATTGGCAACATTGTTGTAACTATTTGTCTTGGAGAGTAAAAACTTAGACCCTCTTAAAACCATCAACTGCTGGGTGAAAAGCGGGGTATACACTGTGCTGTGCTATGGCCTCTCTGACATGATAAATCGCATGTCGTATTCTTAGTTGCCGACTGGGAATGCGTTGGCTGTCGCGACTATTACTGTAATTATTAGGGTTAATAGTAGGGTAGGTGTCCCTGGACTTGAAATAAGGTACTGCCCCGGCATTGGTCTGGAGGGAGTGTGAAAAAACATACTCAGGATAGCCGCTGTTAGCGCCCGGATTCGAACCTCCGATCTGTAGACTTGCTGTAGGCCCCAATCACGGTCATTGGTGAGCCACACCGCGGGGTCTTACTTGAAGATGTGAGAGCTTTTACTTCAATATCAGAGAGTCTTTACTATAGCCACTTGTCAATGGTCACCAAATTTTTACTCCAAAATATCCCAAAAATAATCACCCAAATGGCCTATCCTATAACTCAATAATTTGGACCTAATTCTTGCAAACTCTTCCGGAGGAGGGCCCCCGGACCCCACTCTCAGCTTCCATACCCCAAGATCCTCGGTGTGTCCACTCCCCCATAATCTTGGCTTAAATCCACCCATGATGGTCACCAGTCTTAGATAGGATTCAGGATTTTTAGGAGAACCTGGCTCTAGTTTTGCTTACTGCAAAGCAATATTAAATTATAAGAAATTCACTGACCGCCAATTACAAAATATAGTTAAAATTCACAGTTTCTTCTTTTGTGAAAACAATCTACTGATAGCACATAATAACTTGAGTTAAGTATGAGTACTGTACACCTGTGGTTAATTATGAAAATATATTTTGTTTAATGTACAAAGATGTCTGATCGCCGTTCAAGACTTACCACTGTTTAGGCTTAGACTCAAGGGCGTGACTCTTCAAGGACAGCAAATTTTAAGAATGTCAACATAACGTATTTTAAAATACGTCATGACGTTTTGTAAAAATCATGTTTTCATTATGAAAAGAGATCACGTCATATGTCACAGAGGCCGTAGTACTGCACAGTGTACAGTATACCCTTTCCACGTCTTTTAACATGCAGTTCAGTGACCTGAACTTCCTGTTGATTAATGGGTCTTATGACGTAGCGGTGGTGAGAGAATTGAGGAGAAAATGAATGTACGGGTTAAAACGATGAATCATGGAAAATAAGCATAGAATCACCGACGGTGGAATTCCATCCCACCTGTTTCCGAGTTAATGGACAACAGCTTTTTTCGATGTGAGTATTTTCCCAAAGTTAAATACTGTAAAAGCCATGCAATTATTGGTCCGGTAAATGCAACTTTTTTCAAATTTGTGTACGACAAACGAGCATATTGCTTTTGCGAGTATCACTGAAGTTCTTAAGTTATTGATATCAAAGAGGATCTGCAGAACTTTAAATCTGAACATTGTGTATGCTTACAGTGCTACATTTGTCAAACGCCAAAACAGTATATAATAGAGCATTTTGAAAATTATCACGGTACCTAGGTTTCGATGGCTTTAATCTGATATTATTTTTTGTTAATTGAAAATAATGCAATAGTACGCGCTTGTCAGGTATAAACATTGAATTTGCAAATAATTTTGGATGCATTCATCCACTTTCAATGTTGTAAATTTTACATACCAGCATTAACTTATTTATATTGATAGTAATTCACGCTCTGCTTATGATAATAAATATAGCCTGGATTTAGTGGAATATATCATTGAAATATTATTATTATTATATATGAATTGTAGCCAATTATCATAGGACATTTCAATTGAACACCCGTAGGCTCCCCAACAAGTTCAATTTCAAGTAGTTCCAACTTTGGCTACCAGACGCCACTGTCACTGACACCCAGCGGGGAACGTTGGAACTTGATAGAGCGTTTCTAACCAAATAACCTTCAAATTTTGGCTACACACTACCAATATTGTAGTGGTAGGTTCTTTTACATACCATAAATCTAAGACATGGACCCGCTGGCTTTACTTCCCCTCCGAATAAAGGCACACTGGAGGATTTTAACGCTCTTAAAAATCCGACGACTTGTATCTTGTAGTTCAGCATGCTTCAATTATTATTATTATTATTATTATTATTATTATTATTATTATTATTATTATTATTATTGCTTGCTTGTTGGCTCTTTATGCTCTTGTAATTGATTTCGTGATGAACATTTAGTGCAAATAAAAAATTTGCAATATCAGTTTCTGCAAATTTGCGAGGATTTTACAGAATTTGGTTTTAGAGGGGGGGCCCGGGAGATTCCAGCCCCAGGACCCGTCGTCGCTCTCCACGGCCCTGAAAAGAGCGGACCCTTGTTAATGCCGGTCGCAGTTTTCGGTGAAACATCGGGAGATAACATCCTGCCTGGATCACGGCCTGCAAGCCCGAAAAACTTGTACTTAATTATGAACGCCGGCCGTGAAAGCCTAAGCTGTTATATCTGTCTCGGGTTTGATTACTGTCCAAGTCGTGGAATGGTAACTCATTGCAATTCGGTTAATTCTCCTGGCTCGGTGACGGGGAGTGTGTATATTTTAGTTATATCTATACTAATATAATAAAGCTGAAGAGTTTGTTTGTTTGTGTGTTTGTTTGTTTGTTTGCGTGCTTAAACGCGATAATCTCTGGAACTACCAGTCGTATTCGAAAATTTATTTTTGTATATGATAGCCAGATTCAAGAGGAATAGTTTAAGCTATGTAGCATTAGGCTACACCTCTCGGGTAACCTTAAAGATTAATTTTTGTTCAGTAAGTCGGAAGAACAAGCGCTCCCGAACAGCTTCAATAATACCTAAGTCTATTGTTGCCTGGCAGTGCGGGCTGCATCACGTCGCCCCTGCCAGTGATCTGATGCAGAATTGCGAGCTGCTTATAAATTAATTGCAGTCACGGGGAGTAATTCGTACAAAAAGGTTTCTTAGGCCCCTTAAAACAAATAAATCCACCGGGCGAAGCCGGGTACTACTGCTAGTCTTAAATAATTCGTTTCATCTTCGCCACGACAGCGCTGTTCCCCGACCGTCGTACACTCCCTCTGAAGTAGGTGATACCCATGTACAGTAATGACGTTCCTAGCGACAGTATTGTTGTTGATTCTTTAGGGGCTTTGCGGCATCGTGGCAATGTAGCCCCGTTTACTTGGATGTTTGTAGAATTTGTCTGATATCCTGTGTTCTAAGGTATAAGTTTTAAAAGCAATTAAAAGGAAGGATCAAGAAACTAATGCCTTGGTTTTCACCGATGATGTCTTGGTGTGGTGCGAGTCAGAAGAGTAGGTTCAAGCTAGACTAGATCTTTGGCAGAATACATTTGCGACCATGGGTCTTAAAATCAGCAAAACCAAGACAGTTAGTTTGATGATGAGTAGAAACCCTTCAGTGGACCATCTAAGACTTGGAGATGAGGAGATAATGTTGTAGACAAATTCCAGTATTTAGGTAGTATTCTTTCCTCGGACAATATTATACATCAAGAGATAAACAACATGATACAGAAAGCTTCCAATTTCTATCAGGCAGTGCGTCAGCTACTTGGGGACGAAACATTTCTCCAAGCTTCCAAGGTTGGTTTGTTCAAGATGTACAGGGCGCCAGGAAATGTTCTCCACAGCGGCTACATGCTGCTGCGAGAGATAGCGTCAGCAGTTACGTTGGCAGCACGGCTGACGCTTGTATCAAAACAAACAAACAAACAAACAAACAGTTTGTACTCACCACAGCTATTCATAACAGATGGTGGAAGTGTTGTCCTTGAGTTCGAAGACAACCTTCAACACGTCTACAAATATTGTTGACGACTTTCACTTAAGTTTATTGCGTAATGGACTGCACATAATAATGATATTCACTTTTAGTTCAATGTTTTTGGATTAGTTTGTGAGCCGGCCACACGAAATTTACTTATCAAATCTTGAACGGTATCCCGGTTTGGACACTTTGAATTAGGAAACCTAGCCTGAAATTTTAGTTTTACATTTTCTGTAAAAAACGTATTCCACCAAAAAAGCTCTCTCCTCAGTAGTAAACATTACCGCCTGTTTACTGTTGCACGCTGACGATTTCGACAGCCCACACCCCACAAGTGTGGACTTCACTGTTCACAACACCGTGCTGCCAACTAAACTGCTGACGATACCTCTCATAGCAGCATGTAGTCGCTGCGAAGAACATTTCCTGGAGTCCTGTACCTTAACGTATGGACTGGAAGTAGCAAACCTTGCTGGACCAACCAACAGTCATCTCCAGGCAATAGAAATTAAGTTCCTCCGTTCTTGCATTCAAAAGACGAAAATGGATAAAATAAGGATTGGGAATATTCGACAACAACTGGGATTGGAAAGGAGCCTGCTGGAGACACTGTAACTCAAGACATTGAGATGGTATGGTCACATGAAGAGGATGACTCCCCACAGGATACCTTGAGTGTACTTTGGCCAGTGTGTCCCTGGGAAGAGACCTAGAGGAAGATCTCGCAATGTGTGGGAGAAGCAAATTTACTGTTTTTTTTTTTTTAAGGAAGGGCCGTTTTTTTTAAATTAACCGAACATTTTATTTTGAAACAACATTTATTTTTAGGTTTTACATACCTTCCTCTATTTTTCTACATAGTTGCCTTGTTTATTTAGGCACTTGTCATACCTTAAGACTAAGTTCTGAAATCCCTCTGCATAAAAGTTTTCCGCCTGACAACCAAGAATTCACACTTCAGGAAAATCCATTGATAGAGTGGTTATCATGAATCTTCGGTCTTCGTGAAATTTCGTGTCAATTGCAGTCACCAAGTCATCTGTGATCATAGACCTGAGCATTCATCGTCATGAACATTTTCACGGCCACTTTTGAACTCTCGTACCCATTTTGCACTTTACCTTCCGTCATTTCATTATCACCATACACCTCATATAGCTGACGATGAATGTCTGCAGCCGACATGTTTCTTGCACTCAAAAAACGTATCACAGATCGTACCTCACACGCGACGGGCGAATCAATAATCTTGAACATTGTAAAGATGCACAGTTCAGTTATACAGCTGCAACTGACGCCTGCTTGTTCGCAAAGGATGTCGGGAGGTAGTGCGCACGCTTGTTGTGGCATGCGTACTAACTACGGACTTAAATAAAACGGCCCTTACTTAAAAAAAACAGCCCTTGTACAAGGACCTTGAAGTTAGAGGTAACAACTGACACCAAATACAGGAACAACAGTTATGGGTGGACAGGACAAATTGGAGACGGCTCATATATAACCGCACCCGGCTTGCTGAAGCGAAGAAACGATGATTATGATGATGAACCTGTGTTACTATTATGTCTGTACTAGTGTGTGTATTTGTAATTGAGGTAGGATTTGGGTAGAAAGAGGCCGTGGTCTTACGTTAGGTTCCATCCTGATATTTGCCTGGAGTAGTGAAATACCACAGAAAACCACTTCCAGGATGGCTGCGGTGGGAATCGAGCCCACCTCTTCTCAGTTTTGTCTCACGAGACTGAGTGTACCCCGTTCCAGTCCTTAGACCAGTATTAAATTTCTTGGCAAAGCCGGGATCGAACCTGGGCCTCCGCCGTGACAGCCAAGAATGCAAGCCTTTGCGCAACGAGGCGGACTGACTGTACAGTAGGCTACAGCTTGGCAACAATGCATCCTCTCTATTATATTATTATTATTATTATTATTATTACTTTGGTAATCCATGGTCAAGGAATGCTTTCAGTTGGTGGTGTACACATCAGCTTTATTAAAATCGAGCTGTTCATGGAAGTACATCTCAATGTATTTCGATGGTAGTGCACCAATTTCCATTGAAATGATTTTGAAGAAAAGAGCAATTTTTAGCCTATTTTTCACATTTTGCAAAAATGAGGAAAAAGTAGACTTATGAGATCGATCCGGGCAAATGTGTGTCTGTCTGTGTGTGTGTGTGTGTGTGTGTGTGTGTGTGTGTGTGTGTGTGTGTGTGTGTGTGTGTCCTATCAACTCCTAAACGGCTGCAGTAATCGAAACAAAATTTGGTAGGACCAAAGATCTATACCTGAATATTTCAATGCCGTATTTGAAAATGATGTCAGTGCTACCAACTGCTGAAAAATCGCAATTGAAATTTGAACTCCATGTTGGATATCTTGGAAGGTATGAATGGGAGCAATTTCAAAATTGGTACATGTATAGTAATAATATTTCAGTTTAATTTCCAGGAGGCCATACATGGCAGTGTTGCCAGAACGATTATAAGCCTGCTGATAGGTCCAATTTTTAAATGCATATAACTTCTACACTATCAATTGGAATTCAACCAATTTTCGTATATGCTATGTGTACAAAAACAGATATGACTGAGCGTATTGTAACCTATATTTTATGAGTTCCCCATGACAGTTTTAATGTAGGCTAGTGGGTTTATTACTTCTTTATATCATGTTATCGTGTTGGCAACGTGTTCAATTGCATTGGACACGTCTGCAGTAGACGCAGTGTCATTATTATTATTATTACTATTATCATATACGTATGCTTTTTATTATTAATTATTCAATGTATTTTAGGTCACTTTTGACGAGATTCTGAAGCTAGCTCTAATCGTATGTTGTCTAAGAAAGTTTATTAATATTGTTCAGACCACCGAACCAGGAGTCAGGTTAATGTTCTGGTCACACGTGCAGGAGGCAACACTTAATGGACACTATTGTCTCGAGCAGGTATGCTCGCTCACCCCGAGGGGGTGATGAGGAAGCGGCCGAGCAAATGCAATGAGTGGTCTGGACAAACAGGCATATGACAATAGCAATTCTGTGAAGACTTCCTGGAAGGAGCTGTGGCTGGGAGACGTGTTGTAGCAAGCGACCTAGTGCACGGCGGAAGGGATTGTCTCGCTGGACTTTGAGATGTCAGGTTGTGTAGGGTGTCTCTCTTGAGCTGAGCGCTTGGTGTTTCTACGGAAAGCTTGAAGACCGTACGGTACCTCCGAATTGTTTTAGTATGGAGGGTACCACGTGATTGGGTTCTGGCTATAATGCCACAATCATAGTAGGGCTAATACCCATCAAGATAACTGTGCTAAGTTGAAGAAGACCTTCATGGCGGTAAACCATAATGGCATGGCTGACCAGCTTCAAAGTGGTGATGAAATGGACATATTGGGCAGACGACGGCATTACCGGTAATGTGAAAAACAAATAAGAAATCTTTAAAGGCCTAAATATTATTATTATTATTATATTATTATATATATTTTTTTAATTGCATTTCTTGTGTGTCACTCTTTTTAGCCTACTTTCGATTTTTGCAAAAAATGAAAGTAGACTTATGAGATCAACACAGGGCGAAAAAAGTGTGTCTGTCTGTATGTGTGTGTGTGAGTCTGTGTGTGTGTGTGTATGTGTGTGTGTGAGTCTGTGTGTGTGTGTGTGTGTGTGTGTGTGTGTGAGTGTGTGTACTCTGAATGTCTGTCCCCCCCTATCAATTCGAACACGGTGAATGCGAATTGAACGAAATTTGGTACAAAGGTAGCACTAGCAAAGGACACCTCAGTGTCATGTTTTATATCGCCGCCATCTTGACGGAAACGTAATGGCGGCCACACAAATGTTCAAAGCTTAAATCAAATTACGACTAACCTAATCATCCGATCTCTACCAAATTTTGCAACAACATACCTTTATGGGGGGAGCATCCTTTGACCAAACCAATAGGTCATCAACGTAATAGTTTGCGGATGGCGGCCATATTTGTGTGAAAATCGATTCCCCCTATAAATTCGAACACGGTGCAACCGAATGGAACGAAATTTGGTACAGAGGTAGTACCAACAAAAGGCACCTCAGTGTCATGTTTTATATCGCCGCCATCTTGACGGAAACGTAATGGCGGCCACACAAATGTTCAAAGCTTAAATCAAATTACGATTAACCTAATTATCCGATCTCACCAAATTTTGCAACTAAATACCTTTATGGAGGTAGCATCCTTTGACCAATCTAATAGGTCGTTCGCCTAATAGTTTGCGGATGGCGGCCATCTTTATGTAAAAATTGATTCCCCCTATTAATTCGAACACGATGGAACCGAATGGAACGAAATTTGGTACAGAGGTAGTACTAACAAAAGGCACCTCAGTGTCATGTTTTATATCGCCGCCATCTTGGCGGAAACGTAATGGCGGCCACACAAATGTTCAATGCTTAAATCAAATTACGACTAACCTAATCATCCGATCTCTACCAAATTTTGTAACAACATACCTTTATGGGGGGAGCATCCTTTGACCAAACTAATAGGTCATCAGCGTAATAGTTTGCGGATGGCGGCCATCTTTGTGTGAAAATCGATTCCCCCTATTAATTCGAACACGGTGCAACCGAATGGAACGAAATTTGGTACAGAGGTAGCACTAGCAAAGGGCACCTCAGGGTCATGTTTTATATCGCCGTCATCTTGACTGAAACGTAATGGCGGCCACACGAATGTTCAAAGCTTAAATCAAATTACGATTAACCTAATTATCCGATCTCTACCAAATTTTGCAACTAAATACCTTTATGGAGGTAGCATCCTTTGACCAATCTAATAGGTCATTCGCCTAATAGTTTGCGGATGGCGGCCATCTTTATGTAAAAATTGATTCCCCCTATTAATTCGAACACGGTGGAACCGAATGGAACGAAATTTGGTACAGAGGTAGTACTAACAAAAGGCACCTCGGTGTCATGTCTTATATCGCCGCCATATTGACAGAAACGTAATGGCGGCCACACAAATGTTCAAAGCTTACGTTAAATTACGACTAACATAACCATCCGATCTCTACCAAACTTTGCAACAACATACCTTAATGGAGGGAGCATCCTTTGACCAATCTAATAGGTTATTAGCCTAATAGTTTGCGGATGGCGGCCATCTTTATGAAAAAATTGATTCCCCCTATTAATTCGAACACGGTGGAACCGAATGGAACGAAATTTCGTACAGAGGTAGCACTAGCAAAGGGCACCTCAGGGTCATGTTTTATATCGCCGCCATCTTGACTGTAACGTAATGGCGGCCACACGAATGTTCAAAGCTTAAATCAAATTACGATTAACCTAATCATCCGACCTCTACCAAATTTTGCAACTACATACCTTTATGGAGGTAGCATCCTTTGACCAATCTAATAGGTCATTCGCCTAATAGTTTGCGGATGGCGGCCATCTTTATGTCAAAATTGATTCCCCCTATTAATTCGAACACGGTGGAACCGAATGGAACGAAATTTCGTACAGAGCTAGCACTGCCAAAGGGCACCTCAGGGTCATCTTTTATATCGCCGCCATCTTGACTGAAACGTAATGGCGACCACACGAATGTTCAAAGCTTAAATCAAATTACGATTAACATAATCATCCGATCTCTACCAAATTTTGCAACTACATACCTTTATGGAGGGAGCATCCTTTGACCAATCTAATAGGTCATTCGCCTAATAGTTTGAGGGTTGCGGCCATCTTTGTGTCAGAATCGATTCCCCCTATTAATTCAAACACGGTGAAACCGAATGGTACGAAATTTGGTACAGAGATAGCACTAGCAAAGGGCATCTCAGTGTCATGATTAATATCGCCGCCATATTGACAGAAACGTAATGGCGGCCAAACAAATGTTTAAAGCTTAAATCAAATTACGACTAACATAACCATCCGATCTCTACCAAACTTTGCAACAACATACCTTTATGGAGGGAGCATCCTTTGACCAATCTAATAGGTCATTAGCCTAATAGTTTGTGGATGGCGGTCATCTTTATGTCAAAATTGATTCCCCCTATTAATTCGAACACGGAGGAACCGAATGAACGAAATTTGGTACAGAGGTAGCTCTAGCAAAGGGCACCTCAGTGTCATGTTTTATATCACCACTATCTTGACGGAAACGTAATCGCGGCCACCCAAATGTTAAAAGCTAAAATGTAATTACGACCAACCTAATAATCTAGTCTCCACCAAATTTTGCAACACCATATCTTTATGTGGGAAACATATTCTGACCAAGCTGCAAGAACATTAGCCCAATAGTTTGCAGATGGTGGCCAAGTATGTTTGCAAATGGATTCCCCCTATCAATTCAAACACGGTGAAACCGAATTGAACGAAATTTGTTACAGAGGTAGCACTAGCAAAGGGCACCTCATATTCATGTTTAATATCCCTATAGCACGTTGTATTTCAACAAGCTACTACAACCAACATTCAATCATACTCCTTGAAAAGGACAAAGAGTTATAACAATACCCATGCATTTAGGAGAAAGTAGGCTATATGTTCTTTACTGAACATCTTGTTTTTATTATATTCATCAATCTCTTGCATGCAGCTTCAGAATATAAAGTAGATTTAAATTGGATAGTTTCTTTTTAGTTAGATGCATGTAAACCTTCCTTCGCCTTTATTAATTTATAGGAGGTTTTGGTAAGGCCTATGTACGAGCCAGTCCTTTCAGAATATCTGCACACGCCCGGAGATAAGAAGAGTTTCAAAAAGGTGGATTTGTTCAATTACAGTACTAATTATGTCAGTTGCTTATATTTTAAAGAAAGGCCATTTATGAGGCAGAATATTCATTTTTATTTAATTTTTGTATCTTCAAAGTTACAAATGGCTTCTCTGGGTGAAGCCATCTTGTGGCTAGAATTGAAAGAATACAAATGGCGCCCAACGTGGGGCGTGAAAAAGGCTGGCTGGTGCATAGTATGGCAGTACGCACAGGTAATTTGTGAAATCTGATCGGGTATTTTAGGAAGGGTATATATGTTCAGTGATTTTGGAGGGTATGCTAAGTAATAAGAGTGAGCCTGATTTATTAAAGTTGAGATCTAGAAGTGTTGACAGAAGCACTCTTGGTCATTCTAGAAGAGGCAGGAGTCAGTCAAACTGGCAGACCAATAAGCGGTCAGATTCCACAAATTCGAGAGTAGTTCTTAGTAAAATGGCAGATAAGGATGTGATTTCTGGTACGTTGGAGGGACGTGAGGGGGCCGAGAAAGATGATGTTGCAACTAGCAAGGAGTTAGGAATGGGAGTGAATAGTGACGAGGAAAATGTAGGGCTGGGGGAAAACTCACAGATGATCAAGTTAATGGAGCAGATGATGTCTAAATTCAGTAGTAAACTAAGTGATTTAAGTAATAAAATGGATACTCAGAGTAGTGATTTAAGTACTCAAATTAATAATCAAAGCAGTGAATTTAGTACTAAGATAGACATTCAAAGTACGGATTTAGAGAGCAAAATTAATAAGATTGTAGAAAGTATGAGTAAAGGCTATAAGGAAATTCGTCAGGAAATTGCCAGTAGAATTGAGATGGTAGATAAAAGATTCGAGCAAGTTGAGAAGAAGATGAGCTTACAGAGGCAGGGCATTATGGATACTGTTGATAAGCAGATAGGCGAGGTGAGTAATGAGGTAGCCATTGTCAAGAAAGAAGTTAGTGAGAGGTTGATAGTTGTAGAGGAAGAGATGAAGGATATAACTGAGGTTCGAAATAAGCAGGTGTTTTTGGAACAGGAGCTAGCTGTGTCTTCAGCCAGAGTAACGATGATAGATAAGAGTGTAAAAAAAGAGATTAGTGAACTGAAATCCTTTAATGAGAGCGAACATTTGAAATTAAGAAGAGAGCTGAATCAGTCCAAGTCAAATAAGGAAAATTGTAATCACTCTGTAGGACATAGTAACTTCTATCTGGAATCGAACTTACCTAAATTTAGTGGAAGGCAGTTTAACCCTATGGAGTTTGTTAAAGTTGTTCAGAAGAGGTTTTCGAAAGGGTTAGAAGATGGGACTTTAGACTGGGATATTGTTGAGGAAGTCATATCATTAGCTTTTGTGGGGGAGGCTAAATCTTGGTATCAAGTTTTTAGGGGAGGTTTTCAGTGGTTAGAAGATTTTAGGCAGACGTTTGAGGGAAAAGTTCTGGAACGAACAGACTAAAGGAAGAGAAAGAGACAAGATTTCTTTTGGGAGGTATCAGTCGAATCAGGGGGTGAGCATGACGGAGTATTTCCTCACACATGTCCTTATCAGTCAGAATTTAGACACTAGTTCTTCTGAAGGTGATATTGTTAGGCGTATGGCCCGTCATTTTTCTGATGAGGTGAAGATGGCCGTAGTCATGCAGGATGTAAATACGATTAAGGACATGGAACGTGTGTTAGAAAGGTTTGATACTTTGGGTAGAATGGGAGGTAAGAGGCAAGAACAGGGAAGGGAAGGAAATTACGATCAGGGGTATCAGGAGGAATGGAATAGGCATTATGAGCGTAGGAATATTGATAGGCCAGGTAACTTTGTGAGGAATGATAGAGGAAATTTTGTAAATAGGGATAGGGGTGACCAAGGGAATTTTCGGAATAGGGGGCGCGGAGAACAGAGGCAGGCAGAAAATCGGGGACCTGGGGAACAAAGGCAGTTAGAGAATAGGGGGCGTGAAGAAGAGAGACAGCCAGCTCAGCCGAGTAATTTAAACGGGAACAGGGCTCCTTAAGATGGTCAGATAGAGGGTCCCATCCCAGTATTCCAGTTCATGTGTTGAAGAAGATAGAATACGACCTTGATGTTAGAAAGGAATTGTTAGATGACCAGGTTGAGGTTACACAGGAGAGATGTGAGCCTACGTTGATCAGTCCTGTGATTAAGGTGAAGATATGGGGTCAAGTCGTCGATGCCTTATTGGACTCAGGGAGCATGTGTTCTTGCATTAAGGCAGGCTTTTATGATGAGGTTAAGAGTAAAGGAGAAGCCATAGAGGAGATTCCTGTGTCCAATATATTTATATTGTCTGCTGTTGGGACTAAGTCACAGAGAGTGCGTAGACAGGTTGTCGCACCTATGTACATTGATGAGAAATGTGGTCGTCAGAGTTTTCTAGTGGTCGCGAATTTAGTGTATCCTGTCATATTGGGTGAGGATTGGCTAAGCAGTCAGATGTGTAAGCTTGATTATGGCGAATCTAAGGTGAGATTCAAGTGGGGTGAGAATTTTGATACGATTAGTCTGAGTTATCAGGTGGACTCGGGAACCTTTGTGAGTATATCAGTGTGTGTCCAGGTTTTAAATGAAGAGGAAGAAGTCAGTGAGGTTAGTAGCGACATGGTATCAGAGGATATTCAAAGTTGTAGTATGGTAGTGGAAGAGGAGCGTGAAGGCGAATTTTCAAGTGTTGTGGAAGATACCATGTTGGAGGTAGAGCAGAAGGCTCAGTTGTTAGAAGTCTTGAGAGAGCACAGTCAGGTGTTCTCTGACAAACCTGGTAGGACACATGTTTACGAGCATAGTTTCGAGATCACCGATAGGTCTAGTTTTAATGGTGTTAGATACCCGATACCACACGCCCATGTCAAAGCAGTAGATGATGTCATTTCGCAGATGCTAGACGATGAGGTGATCGAATTCCGTAGGAGCCGGTATGTCAATCCGTTGGTAGTAGTGATTAAGAAGGATGGGTCAGTTAGGCTATGTTTGGATGCAAGACAAGCTAATAAACGCATTGCGCCGGATCATCAGCGACCGGAAACTACTGAGGATTTAGTTCAGAGATTTGGGGGTAAAGAATGGCTGTCCACATTAGATTTGAGTGCTAGTTTTTGGCAGGTACCCTTACGGAAGGAGGATAGGCAATTCACGGCTTTTTGTTACAAAAACCAGCTGTTACAATTTACACGGATTCCTTTTGGTATGAAAACATCGTCAGCTGGGCTCATTCGCGCACTTAACATCGCTCTGGGACACGACACAAGGGATTTCACAGCCAGTTACATCGATGACTTAGTCATCGCATCACGTACATTTGGGGAACACATGGAACACCTTAGAATCGTTTTGGGGAAGTTGCATCGGGCCGGGTTCACAGTGAAACTTAAGAAGGCGACCTTTTGTGCACAACAGATCACGTTTTTAGGCCACACTATTACACCACAGGGGGTTACGCCAGAAGGGTCGAAATTAGACAACATAATCAACACTCGGACACCACGTAACGTCAAACAACTTCGCTCTTTTCTGGGGGTATGTAATTATTTCAGGAGGTTTGTACTGCGGTATTCGCAGCTGTGCGGGCCATTTAGCGGGTTACTTAAACAGAATTCTAAGTGGGTTTGGGAAAAGGAACACGATGAGGCATTCATCAAACTTAAAGAGGGTTTTAGGGATGCTGTCACACTTAGGTACCCCGGGCAGGATAGTCAGTATATAGTGATGACAGACGCTAGCGACTTAGGTTTAGCAGGGGTGCTTTGTCAAAAGGATGGGGATGGTAATCTAGGCATCGTGTCACTCGCCAGTAGAGGTCTAAATTCCGCGGAGAAAAGATACACTACTAGTGAGAAGGAATTGCTAGCCATTGTATATTCGCTGGGTAAGTTCCGGACCTATGTGCTTGGCCGGAAATTCCTAATCTATACAGACCATAACGCACTTACGTTTCTTAGGACATGTAGGATAACCTCGAACCGGCTTTCTAGGTGGATATTGGCGATCCAAGAGTACGATTTTGATATATTTCACGTAAAAGGGTCAGAAAACGCATTCGCGGATTTTGTGAGTCGCCACCCGGAAATTGCTGGGGAGGGAGTTGAAGCTAGGAGAGAGGAAGGAATTTTGGTCTGTGTAACTAAGATTTCAGATAGGGACGGGGAGAGGTTAAAGTTGGGTAAAATGAGAGAGGAACAATGCAAGGACGAGGAGATTCAAGACATTTATCGGGAACTCGAGGAAATGGAACATATGAGCATTGCTAAGAGGGGTAATAAGGAATTCAGGCTTTTTAACGACTTGCTAACTAGGAAATGCTTTGGCGAGAGATGGTGCGTGTGGGTTCCTAAGTCTTTGAGGTATGATATTATCTGGTTTTATCATAAGGAGTTAGGCCACTATGGTGCAGAGAAGGTGTTGGGTGCTATTCAGGAGAACTTCTTCTGGAAAAACATGGGCAGGGGAGTCAGAAAAACCCTAGCAACATGTGAGTTGTGTCAGAAGTGCAAGCACCCCACAAGGTATTTAGAGGGGCCAAGGCAGGCTGTTCTAACTCAGAAACCAGGTGAGTTGGTGTGTGTTGACCTCTATGGGCCGTTGGTGAAGTCTCAGTATGGCTACCAATATGTGTTTGTCGTTGTTGATGCCTTTTCTAAGTATGTTAAGCTCTATCCTCTAAGACAGGCCACGGGGAGGGGTTGTGTAAATTGCATACTGGGGAAATATGTTCCGGAGTTTGGTAAGCCACTCCGAATACTCTCAGACCACGGTTCTCAGTTCACCTCGAAGATATGGAGGACCAAGTTGAGTGAACTGGGAATACAGTGTACGTATTTCTCTATTAGGTATCCCCAAGGAAACATGTCTGAGAGAGTAATGAGAGAACTAGGACGCATGTTTAGGACTTATGTGAGTGAGCGACATAATGCCTGGTTTTCGATGCTTGAGGACGTTGAGCGTTGGCTCAATGTAACTAAACACGAGAGCACGGGTCGCACTCCCATAGAAGTCCAGCTGGGCAGGAAGCCTGTCAGCGAACTTGCCATGATTTTGGGTTTGAGGACAGGGGAGGCCGTACCCAGAGATTTAAATATCAGGTTAGCTGGGGAACATTTATGTAAGGCCAGTAAGAAACGGCAGAAGCAGCAAGGGAAGCGGGCAGGAGATAAGTTAGATGTAGGTGACCTTGTGCTTTTGAGGGTGCCTCATGTCTCGTCCGCAGACCAGAAATTGGTGAGTAAATTTTTTCATTTGTATGAAGGACCGTATGTAATTGCACGGAAATTAGGGGCCTGTGCGTACGAGCTCCTTACAAAGGACGGAAGGGTGCTAGGGATTTACAATATTTCCAATCTGAGGATGTACATATCCTAGTAGCCCTGTTGGTTGTGTATATATTTGTGGAAGGAAGGAGTTAGGATTTTGGAAGGGAAGTCATGCCTAAAAGGATTGCTTTTTATTCTATGGTATAGGACCAAATGAATGAAAAGCAAGGGGGCGTTCTGTAACCTATATTTTATGAGTTCCCCATGACAGTTTTAATGTAGGCTAGTGGGTTTATTACTTCTTTATATCATGTTATCGTGTTGGCAACGTGTTCAATTGCATTGGACACGTCTGCAGTAGACGCAGTGTCATTATTATTATTACTACTATTATCATATACGTATGCTTTTTATTATTAATTATTCAATGTATTTTAGGTCACTTTTGACGAGATTCTGAAGCTAGCTCTAATCGTATGTTGTCTAAGAAAGTTTATTAATATTGTTCAGACCACCGAACCAGGAGTCAGGTTAATGTTCTGGTCACACGTGAAGGAGGCAACACTTAATGGACACTATTGTCTCGAGCAGGTATGCTCGCTCACCCCGAGGGGGTGATGAGGAAGCGGCCGAGCAAATGCAATGAGTGGTCTGGACAAACAGGCATATGACAATAGCAATTTTGTGAAGACTTCCTGGAAGGAGCTGTGGCTGGGAGACGTGTTGTAGCAAGCGACCTAGTGCACGGCGGAAGGGATTGTCTCGCTGGACTTTGAGATGTCAGGTTGTGTAGGGTGTCTCTCTTGAGCTGAGCGCTTGGTGTTTCTACGGAAAGCTTGAAGACCGTACGGTACCTCCGAATTGTTTTAGTATGGAGGGTACCACGTGATTGGGTTCTGGCTGTAATGCCACAATCATAGTAGGGCTAATACCCATCAAGATAACTGTGCTAAGTTGAAGAAGACCTTCATGGCGGTAAACCATAATGGCATGGCTGACCAGCTTCAAAGTGGTGATGAAATGGACATATTGGGCAGACGACGGCATTACCGGTAATGTGAGAAACAAATAAGAAATCTTTAAAGGCCTAAATATTATTATTATTATTATTTATTATATATATATTTTTAATTGCATTTCTTGTGTGTCACTCTTTTTTTTATTATATTCATCAATCTCTTGCATGCAGCTTCAGAATATAAAGTAGATTTAAATTGGATAGTTTCTTTTTAGTTAGATGCATGTAAACCTTCCTTCGCCTTTATTAATTTATAGGAGGTTTTGGTAAGGCCTATGTACGAGCCAGTCCTTTCAGAATATCTGCACACGCCCGGAGATAAGAAGAGTTTCAAAAAGGTGGATTTGTTTAATTACAGTACTAATTATGTCAGTTGCTTATATTTTAAAGAAAGGCCATTTATGAGGCAGAATATTCATTTTTATTTATTTTTTGTATCTTCAAAGTTACAAATGGCTTCTCTGGGTGAAGCCATCTTGTGGCTAGAATTGAAAGAATACAGTATTCTTAAGAGCCACGAGGGCTGCCAACTGTTAATAAATGCTCTCAATTCATTTTATCCAAAAACCAATATATCAGAAAGTATGCAAGCCGACAGCTTTAAACTATGCACACGTATAATACCTGACATTCTAGATTAATTTGGAGTAACTAATATACGTCAGTGCTGCCAACATAATTCTAAGCCTGCTGATAGGTCCAATTTTAAAATACATGTAACTTCTATACTAACTAATGGATTTCATTCAAAATTGGCACAACAATAGATCATATTATTTCAGGTTATTTCTGACCAATACATGCATGACATTGTTGCCAACATGGTTTTACGCGCGCTGTTAGATCCAATGTTTAACTGCATGTAACGTCCATGCTATCCATTGGACTTCAACCAAATTTTGTATTCTGTACCTTAAGAGATGGAACTGAGAATATATTCAATCACCAGGGCTGCCAACTGTTGTGCTCTATTAGGCTACATTATGCCAGGTATACAGTATTTCGAACTAATTAGAAATTTCGACATTACCAAATTAATTTCGTCATTATTCTAGATACAGTAGATCCATATAGATTAATCATTGGCATGAATCTTAAATTTTAAGAAAAGTAGGCCATTTAGTTCGTCACGGAACTTCTTGTTGTTAACTCTGGTGGTACAGTACAGATTTGTGGTGGGCACGAAAAGGAAAACTTAAGTCCAAACTGAAAAAATTAGTGTAGTCTTCTGAGGTCTTGGGATACTTACTGAGACTGCATTCAAAGGCCCTGGGTTCGATTCCCAGCTCTGCCAAGGAATTTAATTCTTGTCTGATGATTGGAGCTGGGTACAGTCCTATCTCAGGCATCCTAGAAGTGGTTTTCTGTGGCTTCCCACTGCTATTACAGGCAAAAAAATGTCGGTGTTGGTTTTAAGTCATGTGTGCGCGCTTTATGTTGTATTTAATTTCACACCCAGACTATGGCTGGGCAATCTCACTGAATATATTTGTGATATGGATTTCAAATCAGTAATTATTGTTACATCTATAATTATATCTCTACCGCGGTTCTGATTGTATTTTCATGTATAGGCCTACGTGTCCTGATACACCGTACAATTAATTTTAGTTGCTAGTGATACTGACGTTGGGGCAGATGACCTCGTAGCTCCGCCCCTTAAAACAACAATAACTAACTATAATGACGTTTTGGCAATAATATCGTACCTAGCATTATTACTATTGATTGTTGTTTTAGATATACCGTAATAACTCATAACAGACAACGTAGCCGTGGCTTTAAATCCTCTAATATTTGATGGGTTATAGATTCTAATATATTTTCAAGATGGCGACTGTGCGCTATTTTTAATGGGCAAGTCCTGTGGCTTGTGCTAGCTAGGTTCCCTATATTATACACCTCTCGTACAAAGTTTCGGGTTAATTGTACACTTAAAGTACATACACAGTTGTTAATTGTAATGATTTAATAATACGCCCAGTCTTGAAAGTATGTGATCGCTGTTCTTTTCCCTTGGACATATAAGCCATTTTATACCAATCTCTAATATTGATGTAGCTCTAATAGATGGTGGGTAATCGATTATAATAACTTATATTTTCAAGATGGTGGCTGCACGCTATGTTCAGTGTGATGGTCTTACGACTAATACTAGCAAGATTTCTCATATGGCACTCCTCTTGTGCCGAGTTTTGTGTTAATTATGAAATTACATGCTGAATTATTGTAATGTTTGAATAGTACGCACAGCAACCATATTGAAAGTATGAGTCATTCTAAACTCATTAATATTTGCAGAAATTGCTTACCAAAGAACTTGTCGCCAACCAAACGGGGAATGGTGCTAGTCTTCCAAAGAAAAACGAGTGAAATTTGAAAAGACATTGGTGTTAAATATAAGTCGTAGGTTACGAAAAAAAAAATGCATTTACACAGATTTCGAAGAGAAAATGTGATAGAAAATTAACTTTCCTATATTTCTTTAGGTGGAAATATTAGATTGGGCAGGGACTGTACTTATAGTTAATTCTTCACTGTCACAATTTACAAATGCTTTTCGTTTTTACAGTATTTACATGTTTTACAAATATATTTACATATATAGCCGTGTGTGGCCAACTCAACTCCCGCTCGAACTGCGGCCTTTCATATGTGGCAACACTGGCTAGCACTCAATTTTGTGTATGCTGTATTATAGCAATATATCCGTAGTGAAGGCCTGACTACTTCAGCCATGCGTTAAGGACTTGTCGAGATGGGCCGAGAAGAAGATATTCTCCGTAGACGATGAAGCGAAGGCTCAAAGAGAATGTTTCGGAGAGGCCCTTTGATGTGCGTCTCGATGCTCTGTCATTTGAGGTCTAGGAAATACTTCCCTGTCGATGTGACGGCAGATTAGTGCTACGTGTAACGAACTCAATTAGGTTATAATGAACCACAAAGGTAACTGATCCTTCACAAATAGATAGTGGTTTCTCGCCAGGGAGAGAATTGTGGAAGCCTGCAGAGTTTGTGAATTATTCCAGGCCTGAAAGTGAATAATGAAGCAAAAACTAATTCACTAAGGACATCGACTCTATGTATTTAAGATGGTGGCTGGGTATAATAAAACATTAAAATCAATAAATTAGGACGTAATTGTGGAATTCAAGATACGAGTGCCGTTGAACGACAGCGTTTGTCATCGTTCTCCTCTCCGTGGTGAAAAGACTACAGGAGCTGAGTCATATCCTAGCCCCACGATTGTACTACCCTACCAGGGAATTGTTACCGCTAAACGTGGAGCAGTGCTGTTGTGTTTACATTACGTCATCTCGCCTCGTTATGGCTGCAGCGAGCGGTTGCGGGACAAGAAGGGAACGCATGTACAGTCATACAATGAGAACACACAGCACAGCGCACGACCCAGCATGAATCATGCACACAAATGACATGCGATGAGGTTTCGCTGGCGACAACTGCACGTCTATCACAGGCGTGTGGCTGGATGGAGCGCATTAGTTCCGATTTCTACCACCGGTAACATTTCGCTGGTAGGGTAGTACCTGTCAAACAACCCAAGTAAACAAGGAATAGTTCCCACCTCGAACGCCAGTACTCGTATCTTGAAAGGCTAATAACAAGCATCTTAAAAAGATTGTATATTGGCTTTCACGACCAAGGGATTATACTTAGCATTTTTTTAAAGTTTATTGCCGTGTCTTGTGCAGTAAAGAAGCGCAAGTGCACTTCATAAGAAGGGAGGTAGCGTGCAGTTCGCTGCTCCTCTGTAGGTCCGGACACGGACACCAGGAGCCCGCTGATGAGCATAGCTTGGTGTTCCTAGTTGAAACCCCGCACAAGACACGGCAATAAGCCTAGAAAATTGCTGAGTTTAACACGCATCTTGTTATGAGAAGAGTACAATATAAGATCTCGCTAGAATAAGTCCTAGGATATCACACTGTGCATCTAATTTATTTCAATTGTTTCCATAACCACAAGATGGCAGCTGTGTGAAATTTTAAAATCTCCTTGTTGCTTCTTGTGTCCTAATCATGCGATTGAAATTTGAATGCTACACGTACACAATAATCTTCATGTAAAAGTACATAACTCTAGGACCTACATATATAGAATCCAACATGGCGACCATCCGAAATATTTAGTCGGTTCTCAATATCTACGAATCTATTACAGCAATCAAACTGAAATTTTGTATGTTGATAGTGGCAGTTAACATAAGTAGGATATATGAAAATAGGCTGTATAGTTCTTGACGGAACTACTTGTTTATACATCGAGTTGAGCCTCTATGGACTGCGTGGTAACAACCAACTTCACTTTAGTGTCTAGGTCTTGTTCTTGTTCCGGCTTTGACTTCCTGCCTCTTCTAACCCAACGACGAGCGCCTGTTATATGTTCTTCGAACAAAGGTCCTCTCTGTCTTCTGGAACCTTGGTAGTTGTTCACCAATCTTCTAAATGTGTTCCTGTCAGGAATTTCTCGGTCTGGAATACCAATTTTCCTGAGATATTTCTCGCATTCCTCGAACCATCTCGCCCTTGTTGCCTTAGACTTAATGAAACTCCAAATTCTTTTCGTTAATCGATCATCAGTCATCCTCAAGAGGTGACCGTAAAATAGTAGCAGTCTTTTCTTAATTGATGCTGTGATAGGGTCTATTTTGTTGTACAAACCCCATTTGCTCTCATTAGTCACTGTCCACCATGCCATCCATTACCTAGGATTTTTTCACATTTTGCAAAAATGAGGAAAAAGTAGACTTATGAGATCGGGCAAATGTGTGTCTGTCTGTCCTGTCTGTCTGTGTGCCCCCCCCCCCCTATCAACTCCTAAATGGCTGCAGCAATCGAAACAAAATTTGGTAGGAGTAAAGATCTATACCTGAATATCTCACGGCCATATTTGAAAATGATGTCAGTGCTACCAACTGCTGAAAAATCGCAATTGAAATTCGAGTTCCATCTTGGATATCTTGGGAGGTATGAATGGGAGGTATTTCAAAATTGGCACACGTATAGATAATAATATTGCAGTTTAATTTCCACGAGGCCATACATGGCAGTGTTGCCAAAATGATTATAAGCCTGCTGATAGGTCCAAATTTTAAATGCATATAACTTCTACACTATCAATTGGATTTCAACCAAATTTCGTATGTGCTATGTGCACATAAACAGATACGACTGAGCGTATTCTTAAGAGCCACCAGGGCTGTCAACTGTTAATAAATATTCTCAATTTATTTTATCCAAAAAACAATATATCAGAAAGTATGCAAGCCGACAGCTTTAAACTATGCACACGTATAGTACCTGACATTCTATATTAATTTGGAGTAACTTATATACGTCAGTGCTACCAACATGATTCTAAGCCTGCTGAGAGGTCCAACTTTAAATATCGTACATGTAACTTCTATACTATCATTTGGATTTCATCCAAATTTCGTGTGTGCTATGTGTACCATAACCGATATGACTATGCCGATTCTTAAGAGTAACCAGGGCTGCCAACTGTTAATAAATACTGTCTTTATTTTTGATACCCTAATATCAATACATCAGAAAGTATGCAAGCCGATAGCTCTAAACTTTGCACATGTATAGACTAGTACCTGGCATTCTAGATTAATTTGGAGTAACTAATATAGGCCTAAGCCAGTGCAGCCAACATGATTCTAAGCCTGCTGATAGGTCCAATTTTAAAATGCATGGAACTTCTATACTAACTAATGGATTTCATTAAAAATTGACACAACAATAGATCAGATTATTTCAGACTATTTCTGACCAATACATGTATGTCATTGTTGCCAACGTGATTTTACGCGCGCTGTTAGATCCAATGTTTAACTGCATGTAACGTCCATGCTATCCATTGGACTTCAACCAAATTTTGTATTCTGTACCTTAAGAGATGGAACTAAGAATATATTCAGTCACCAGGGCTGCCAACTGTAGTTCTCTTTTAGGCTACACTATGCCAGGTATACAGTATTTCGAACTATTTAGAAATTTCGATATTACCAACCTGATTTCGTCATTATTCTAGATAGATCCATACAGATTAATCATTGGCATGAATCTTAAATTTTTAAGAAAAGTAGGCTCTCTAGTACACTGGTCAAAACAATTAGGGGATCAGGTGAGATATCGTACACAAGATACATATGGTAACGTCTTTTATTCAGATTTCGGTTACAATTGTAATTTGTGTGTGCTACAGTACAATATTTTGCTGTCTCAACTCTTTACTGGAGGTATACATGGCGATTACTTAGAGCGAGGCACCATGGGGCTACCATAATAGTGAAAAAGTCATTCTCGTTGCATGGTGTGTGATCACCTCGGATGGCCAGGACAGTTACACACCTGCGTGGAATGGACAGTATGAGGTTATCAATCAGCTCTTTAGGGATATTTGGCCATTCTTCCATGAGTGCAATATCCAGCTCGGCAACCGTTGTGGGAGGTGCTGGTCTGGCTGCAATGCGTCTGCTAAGTGCATTCCAGACATGCTAAATCGGGTTTAAATCCGGTGAACAAGATGGCCACTCCATTCGTTCAATGCCCTCGTCGACAAGCATGTTGTCCAACAGTGCAGCTCTGTGGAGTCGTGCGTTATCGTCCACCAGAATGAACCCATCGTCTATGGCACCAGCGTAGGGCACAACAAACGGTCGAAGGATCTCGTCTCGATACCTCTGAGCAGTCAAAGCGCCATTCTGAACGATATAGAGGTCCGTACGTCCGCCAATACTGACTCCAGCCCACACCTTTCGTCCACCACCATTATATGGTGCTGTTTCCTGCACATAAGCGGGATTGTTCCGAGTTCCACGTTCTCTCCAGATGAGAGAACGACGATTGTCCGCCTGAACACAATATCTTGGCTCATCTGTGAACAGAACTCTGCGCCATTCGTTACGACGCCAATCCGATGTTCCTCCGCCCAGTTTCTGCGGGATAATCGGTGGCGTGGTTTAATGGGACACAGACCATAGGCCTCCGTGCGTAGAGGCCACTTTCCCGAAGGATTTCGGACTGTTTGTGTTGATATTTCGCGTCCTGTTGCCGCCTGGAGGGTGCGTCGCAGCTGAGTTGCATTCAGCATCCTGTCTCGACGGGCTGTTAACCGGAGATAACGGTCATCTCTTGCTGATGTTACCCGTGGACGACCTTGGCCTGGCCTTCTTTTAACCGTTCCTGTTGTCTGAAATCACGTCCAGGTCCTGGAAATTACACTTTGGGACACTCCAATAGCTGCAGCCCCCTTCCTCTGTGTCTGTACCGCTTCCAACCTCCCTATGGCTTTCTATGCCATTCCTTCGGGTAAGTCACGTTGTTGTTGCATTGCACTACCTGCTCATTACACCATCTGAACCCAACTGCTTGTGTCATTCGTTTGGTAGAGTAAACACACGTCCACACCAACCCCCTCTGCAGCAACTTTCTGTTATTACCACTATCTCGGTTGCCGTAATGTTGATGCCTCCACTCCGTAGAACCGACAGAAAGACTTCGAACCATTTTAGGTCATTCTGCCGATGACAATACGTCAGAACCTAGATACCTCAACTGATCCCCTAATTGTTTTGACCAGTGTAGTTCGTCACGGAACGTCTTGTTCATAATGCACTCTCCTTTTTCCAGTTGGTCAGCTTGACCTTTACAATTCATGGTCAAAGTTTCGGACGCATTTAATCCCTCAGGGTTTACAATTGTGGTATAGTGTCGGAACTTGGTCCCTATACTCATAGATGTTTTGTTATAGATTCATCATCATCGTCATTTCTCGTTTCCAGATTCCTGGGTCGGGTTGTGAATTAAAGACCTCCATCGTTGCCTTTCTCTCCACCACTCCTCTCCTTTTTTAAGTACATCTTCAGGCTTTCTTCCCCTCTTCGCTATGCACTACCAGACTGTATCCGTCCATCTCTTTCGGGGTCTTCCTCGTAGTCTCTTCCCTGTCATCTTTTCAGAACAAGCTTTATGTGGTACTCTCTTCTCTTCCCCCCATTCTCATCATGTGACCATCCTGTCCTGCAGCTTTCAAGATTCCTGTCCTTTTTCTTATCTCTTCATTTCTAACTCTATCGGTCTTGCTCTCTTTGCCTCTTACGAGGGAAGTATTCCAGGTCGAACGACGAAAACCAACTGAAAGTAGGTTTAATGTATACAGTTGTACCTATGACAATAGCTATCATTGCCATTCATCTGTAAAAGTACGTGTTCGGTCGCCAGCGGCATCTGAGTATGTGATAATGTGATCGCCGTGGCATTTGAGTTTGGACTATTGCAATGCGGGAACATTGTAAATAATGGAGTATGTGTACATGTTGCCCTTATTAAGGGTGCGTACTGTTCCATCCCGCTGTGTTTAAACACTGCATTGCAACTCCACATTTACACTTCCACGTCGAATGAAGGACAACACAGTATCTTCTATTGTGGGAAAGATGACTATGTCAACACGGTACTGCATGTGTTAAGATTTCTTGTTGCAAGCAGGTGTTCAACCTTTTGCCAGATGATACTGCACCGCATCTGTTTCTTGTTAATATAATGGTCCGAATTGCCTGTTGCAAGGTAGTTTCTGCTGCGAATTGTGTTTCTGCAATCTTCTTTTAATTTTACCACATACATACTAAAGGGCTAACCAATTGCTAGGAATGGATTTTCCCTAATATAATGGTCCAAATTACCTGTTGCACGGTAGTTTCCGCTGACAATTGTGTTTCTGCAATCTTTGGACGCCGTAACTTCCAAACATTGATTGTACACTAATGCGGGGTTTTACAGATAAATGCCCGTGATGGGTAGTAGAACAGACATATCTTCGTATGTTAAGCGCACTGCCAGTCGGTTTTTTAGCCGTTCGAGCTGGGGTACTTCCCTCGTCAGAAATGTCATCTCCGCTGCCTGTATTAGGCCTATACTCTCCTCTCTTTTTGTAGTAGTCCATGTTCCAGCTGCATATGTTAGTATTGGCTTGTAATAGGTTTACATTTCTTTGGGACGTCCTGGTTCCAAAGAATACCCCTTACACTCTGATAAAAATTGCTTGCATTTTGCATTCTCCTTCCAATTTCCTCCTTTATCCTTCCATCCTCTGCGATCACACTTCCCTGATACTTGAAACACTTCTAGACTTTCCTCATTTAGTTTCATCGTTCCTCTTCATTTGTTCCTCCAATACACTTCCCTGTCGAAGACCGGTTTCCACTTTAAGCCATTTTGTTTCTCCTATACTGGTCTTTACACTACTAACACAATATTTGTACATAGCTTTTAACATTCTCACTTCTGCTCCTATTTATAGATTATGTTTTATATACTAAAATAATGAATAAGGAAGAATACAATGCGTGTGTATAAATTTGTAGGTTTAACAAAGTACATTTCCAATTTTCATTTTGTTTTCTCTGAGAAAATGGTTCATATGCATCTTCAGGTTTGCACGATTTCTTGTAAATTCTTTTAATTTAATTGGGAGAATGTTATATAAGTTTAGTGAGGAATACAGAAAGTTACATTTTGCAATACCTAACCTAGGTTAGTATAAAATATAGTGATTCGCTATAATACAGTACTTGTGGTTTCATTCCAGTGATTTACAACTTGAATTCTATTTCTATCTTTAAAATGTATATATTCTCACTTATATATATATATATATATATATATATCATCATCATCTTCTTTGCATTTTCCCACTTATGTGGGGTCTGCCTTCCTGCAATGTTTCCTCCACTTCGATCGATCCATAGCGTCTCGGGGGCGGAGCTTAGTGAGCCGCATGTCATCTCTCACCCTATCCAACCAGCGTGTTTGAGGTTGCCCTCGAGGTCGACGACCCTCCACATTTAGTTGAAGGGCAGTCTTAGCAACTGAGGTTTCACTGCTACGGAGCACATGTCCATACCACCGCAGACGTGATTCACGCATTTTCTCTGTGATTGGGGCAACCTTGAAATCCTTCCGCACGGCATCATTCCTAATATGGTCCAGTCGAGTCATACCATTGGACCACCGCAACATCTTCATTTCCATTACATGAAGTGCCTGTTCGTGCTTCGATGTTGTAGACCAGCATTCAGATCCATGAAGGGCCACCGGTCTAATCACTGTGCGATATACCTTAGATTTTAAATATAATGGAATTTTCTTATCGCATAGGACTCCAGTAACTTGGCGCCATTTCATCCATGCGGCAGTGACTCTTGTTTTGACATCAGGAATCGTGCTGCAGTCTGAGGTGATGCATGACCCAAGGTATTTGAATTGGGTCACTTTATTAAGTTGAACCTCACCAACAGTGATCGTGCCATCAGTTTGGTCACCGCATTCCAGGTATTCCGTTTTCTTCAGGTTCAATTTCATCCCAAATTCTTCAAGACGCATCTTCCACTCTTGTACTTGCTGTTCGAGGTGCCCACGGGTCTCGGTAGCTATCATGACATCATCCGCATATAATAATGTCCATGGATGCCTGGTTTGGATGTCATTTGTGATGGCGTTCATACAGAGTATGAAGAGCAAGGGGGACAAGGCTGATCCTTGATGGACACCAACAGTGATTTGGAAGGTATCTGACATTCCTGCTGCACACCGCACTGAGCTTGTTGTCTTTCGGTACAGAAGTTTCACCCAGTTTACATAGGCTTCTGGTACACCGTGTAGCCTCAGTGCCAGCCAGATGAGATCATGTGGTACTCTATCGAACGCCTTTTCCAAATCAAGAAAGGCTAAGTGAACTGTCTTCCTTTTCTCATGGTGTCGTTCCATCAATAGACGAAGTGCATGGAGAGCGTCTGTTGTTCCGCTGTTTTTAACAAAGCCACACTGGTTAGATGAAACAGTGATGATGTTTCGTAACCTCGCATCAAGAACACGTTCAAAAATTTTCATAGTATGGGATAGGAGGCGGATTGGCCTATAATTTGAGCAATCCAGTATATCTCCTTTTCCTTTCCAAATAGGAATTGTGATACTGGTTATCCAGGCCTCTGGTACTGTGTCTTCCATAATAATTTTGTTGAAGAAGTCAGTAAGCCATACTACACCTTGTTCCCCCAGGAGATTCCATACTTCGGCTGGTATAACATCTGCACCAGGCGCTTTCCCCGACTTCATTTTGCTGATGGCAGTGGACACTTCTGTAGTGATAATGGGCACAGGGCCGTGGATAGGGTCAGCTGTCGGTAGAGGTGGATGAGGGAACTCCGTATTGCATATATCCTCAAAATACTCCTTCCAGCGACATAGTATGTCATGTCTCTTTTGTAGGAGGAGCCCATTTCTGTCTTTGATGTTGATAACATGACCGAGATCGTGTGAGGCACGCTCGCGAGCGCGCGCAAGTTTGTAGATTCTATTTGTGCTACCAGGTTTATCCAGTTCGTCGTAGATGGTTTTGTAATGTGCTGCTTTTGCAATTGCAACAGCTCGTTTTGCACTGGACTTGAGAGCCCGGTACCTATCTAAATCCTCCAAGCTGCGTGTCTGGTGCCACGTCTTGTAAGCAGCTTTCTTCTCCCTGGTTACCTGCTGCACATCATCATTCCACCACCAGGTCTGTTTGTCAATAAGGCGTCGATTTGGTTTGGTGACACCTAGAGTGGATGTGGCATATGTCTTGATGGATTCGGACAGTGTGTTCCAGCCATCTTCTACTGATGACGTTGTAGAATTTGAAAGCGATGGTATCAATGCTTCTTTGATGGTAGCTTGATGTTCTAATAGTCTCCACCATTTAATACGTTCAATCTTCGTGCTTGGCCTCACAGATACATAATCTATATGGACTGCGGCATCTAGTACAAGTATTCGGTGTTGAGGAGCAACGCTGTCATATGGGATCACTTTTGTATCCTTGATCATTGCGAGGTCTCTTCGTCGCGTCATCCAGTAGTCAATTTGGGATGTATGACTTCCACTATAGTAGGTGATAAGGTGTGAATCCCGCTTTCTAAAAAAGGTGTTAGTTACAGACAAATCCCACGCTTCCGCAAATTCTAGGATTCGAATACCATCATTGTTACGGCAACCATAACCATGGCCTCCATGATTTCGTTCAAATCCATCTCTTTCATGACCAACATGTCCATTTAAGTCTCCACCAATGAAAATAATTTCGCTATCATCAACAGCTTGAATGTGTCCGTCTAGATCGTTCCAAAACTTGTCTTTCTCTTCTTCAAGGCAACCAGTCTGTGGAGCATAGCATGACACAACTCGGATTAAACTGGTCCCCAAGGTTATCTGTATTGACATCAGGCGGTCGCTGATGCGTGCTACTTCAGAGACGGTGTCGCGAATCCACTGGTTTACAATGACACAGACTCCATTTGCACTTTTCTTACCATTATAGATTAGCTTGTAGCCTTCTCCGATATCTCTTGATTTTGCACCTGCCCATCGGGTTTCTTGAACGCAAGCTATGTCCACATTCCGGTGCTTCAAAGAGGCGGCCAGTTCTCGGCTTCGGCCTGTCATTGTTCCAATGTTGACAGTGGCTAGCCTGATACGATTTGATTTATGTTGGTCTAGCTTCTTTAGCCGACGTCGACGATGCGTCGGTAGCCCTCGTCCATTTTCCACATCGTTCGGGCGAAAACGGTGCGCGTCGCTTAGAGGGGACGCCCTAGCATTTATATCTGAATGAAGAGGAGTCAACTGCATGTTGGATACGACAAAAATTCCTCAACCGACGTGTCGCTACGCCTGTCGTCAAGGGCATTTTATACCTACTGCCAGGTATTCATGAGGCCGCCCCTAACATGGAGAACAGACGCCTTTTGCAGCCGCTCCTAACATGGAGAACAGACGCTGCATTTCATATATGCCCCAATTTGTGCATATACCTTTTACTCAATTATCCCGAGCACTAGGATGCCTCTTCCGCCATCAACACTGTACCGAAGAATATCTTTTCCACTGTAGCTGCCGTTGAGGTCTTCACCGTAACCCTGGCAAGGGACCCTTACAACGTACTACCAGCCGGGTCAGCTGGCCCAAGGTTTTTTTGAGAGGTGTTACTCCTCTATCACTCACCCTTTGTCCTGACTTGTGACAGGCAGAGCCTGGCTCCCCAATAATGGGTCCAGGTTGGTGGGGTTACTTATATATATATATATATATATATATATATATTTCAAAAGTATACAATTGTTTAATGTTGAAGACCCTTGGCTCACCATACAGTATCATAATAATATTAATAATAATGACAATAATAATAATAATAATAATAATAGTAGTAATAATAACAATATTGTGTGGCCTCCGAGAAGGCCTGATGCAAGTATTTTGAGTTGACGGCCGTGAGTGATTTTCGTGCCTCGATGAGGGTGAAATTAGATATGAATATCTAGTCTCCGAGCCAGGGGAATTAACCATTGGAGATTAAAATCCCACGGCTCAGCAGGAAATCGAACGCAGGTTGCTTTGTGCCAAAGCCTACAGTGCCTACTACTCCGTCCGAGGGCCGGGTCCAGAAATAAGGGGAAGAAATGGGGGTAGTGTTTTGTGTTACACCGAGGCCTGTATAATAACCACTGCCTTTGCTTGTCCTTTACCAATATTAAGCTGTGTAAATATTGACAGTCCGACACCGGAGTTCAACTGCGATGAACCATCAAATATTTCACCACTGGTCTACAAATACTGAGAACTGGCACACGGTGGTAAGGTGTGTTTAACGTGCCGTTACTGCTAACTGTTTTCATACAGGCAGATTTCAGTGGTCATCAGCCCCGTTCATGAAACCTGTGTTCCGGATTCTTTAAATCAATAACTATAACAACAGTAGGGGGCGTGCCGTGTTAGAATATACTGTCCCGACATTTTCCTCCAGTTGAATATGGGAAACCATGCAAAACAATTTCAAGGACGGTCGACGGTGGTGTTCAAACACACTCCTCTATCAAGTCTGGAGATAGTCTGGTACAATGGCCATGTACGTTAACGCTGTTGATGTTGTTACTTCCTTTAGGAGCTCTGTGGCATCGTGATCATGTAGTTCCGTGTATAGTCGCAAGGGCTAACTCATCCCCAGCGGTCACCAAAGAAAGTGGCATGCGATTGATCCTAAGCCTCATAGAAGTGTTTCTTGCCTAACGGGAGTTGGGTTATGAGTGTTGGAGGCTTTAAGCGGAAGTTGGCTTTTAAGCTTCTCTCTCCAAGACATTAAGTAGGCCTACCTTTAAATACCTTTAAATCACGAGACATCGGAAGGAAGCATGTAGTTTTACGTGACCGTTAATCTCGTAATCATGAGTCACGGGACCTCCATTTTATGTGTAATCCGAACCACAGGACGTGATATTTCACTTCATAAATCTCACAAGAATCAAACCCGCTCCGCCTTGGTGAGAGGCAAACAGCTTGACCACTTCACCATCGCGTCCCCGAGAGACATCTGTTATTGAGAGGAACCCTAATTACCAGTTGGGCGGGACTGGGCGGTAGGATAATGCTGATAAACAACGCCTCTTGGGGCTTTGCGTCATCGGTCATGTAGCCACTGTGCGGAATCTGTCAGATAACCTGTGTCATTGTGATGGCTGTAGTAGTGTGTACATTTGTAAGTGAGGTTAGGATTTGGGAGGAGGCGGCCATGGCCTTGTTTGATAGCATCCCGAATCGAACGCAGGGTATTTTGGTCCGGAGTCTCAATACGTACTCTACTCCGAGTCCATCGAGGGCGGCGCTGAGCTATCCCGTCTGGCTTGAATAAACACGTATGTTTAATTCTTTCTTTATTCGTGTCATAGGTATCATACCTATAGTTTAATATACAGAGTTAAGATTACAAATGATAATATAAATATGAACCAAAATAACACATGAGTTATGTACAGAAATGTATATATAACTAAGAGGCAAAATGAAATGTTTTTTGTCCAGTAGCGGGCAACGTCAATAGCATTAGGGGAGGCTAAGAACAAATCTTCCATTGTGCATGTTGAACTGCCTGCTGATCTACACAATCACATAGGGATGAATCTGTTGCAAAACTCTATTTCTTCAGATTCAGCGTAGTTCTACCCACTCATGTTCGAAGTCTATTCAGTGCCTTCCATATAGCCCATTCCTCCTTGTGACCAGAAGGGAGGCTTTCGTTTTGACCATCCAGTTTGAGAGATGGTTAGTGTTTTCCTTCCACATTATCATTCTGGCAATGTTTAATTGAACGGTAGAGGGTTTAGTTTCAGCCGTTTTGATTGTCCGTTACGAGCACGCGTGCTCCATAATCTGAAACACACTGGCTATAAATGAACATTCGTTTATAGTGGGAGTATGAGAGAAAGAAAAGAAGCTTTTGAAGCCTTTAATGATATGTTTTATCCACAAAGGCCACATAAAAGCCATTAAACCGGTAAAACATACCGTTGAGACAAGCTGCAGTTTGTCAAGAGATCGTACGGCCATCCATTTGAACTGGTCCGCCTTGTATAGGTCCTTATACGCTTCTGCTACACAGGTTTTAGGCCACCAGTGTGGCATTAGGGATTAAGGCGAACTCAATGCCTGTGGTTGCTTGATGAAATCCTTGCAAAGTCCTTTTGACATTTGAGGGTGTCTAAATTGATAATGTTAATTCTAACAAGTGCTTACTATCAGAGAATCGCTTTATGTGCTCTCGGGGTACGTGTTGAGACGCTGGATCCAGAGGTCGTGGGTTCGATTCTCGAAGTTTACTGTAGTTCTGGTCTAAACAACAGAATGTGGTAGGCCTATACTTAGCCTCGTCAGGCAAAACTGAGAAGAGATAGGTTCGATTCCCACCCTGGTTGTCCTAGAAGTGGTTTTCCATGGTTTTCAACTTCGGCTCCAAGCAAATGCCGGGATGGGTCCTAACTTAATACCACGGGCGCCTCGTCCCAAATCCTAACCTCAGATACATATACAAACATCGCAATGACACAGTTTATCAGACAGGTTCCACACACGCACACAAGTACACGAGGCTCATGACCATGATTTCGTTAAGCCCCTAAATCAATCAACAACTTAACATCCGAGTCCAGTCGTGATTAAGCCAACAACCTGGCACTCTGACGTCGCTGAGTTCATTATAGTTAAAAGGGACCTTAAACCCATAACAGTATTATTATTAATTGATGATTATTATTATTATTATTATTATTATTATTATTATTATTATTATTATTATTACGAAGTTATTTAATTAAGAAATATGGCCGTTCAAAAATCAACATATAGAGTTCTTACTGGGCAAAAACATCCGTATTCCGGAGATCACTAACCTCGTAATCTTGATTAACTTGAATTCAAATACCAAGAAACGTGCTACTTTGGCAGAATCTTGATAGTTCGGAGAACAACTCGAGATTCTCCGCTGCATAGTTTCTCTAGTTCCCAGAAGTACACTCGAACGTAATAACTCAGTGTCGGTACTAGCACGGTGAAATTCGTCGAAAATGAAATTGCAAGGAATATTCCAAGGAATCTATTACGAAATGCAGGTGTGACGATGATTATCTTTATTATTATTATTATTTATTGCTGTTGTTTTAAGGGGCAGAACAACAAGATCATCTGTCCCTAGAACTATAGGTAAACGAACTTACAGCGGCAATCCTGAGCGTAAATTTCAGGAATTTTCAAAATTCGCCTTAGTCAAATTCTGGAATAGAACCTTACTTTTAGCTCTTATTGTATAATACGTTCAAATTTTGCTGATCGTAAGGGTCCTCCGTTCAAAAGTCCGAGATTTGCACTAAGCCGCTTCTTAAAAGAAAAGTTTACGGGACTGATGATCACAATATATGTAAATCCTACAGTGAGGCAACAATAACTAAACTTTAAAAACACCCAAAATTTTTTACAAAAATAACCTGTTGTTGGTTTCTGACACATTTCTCGACCAACGTCAATATTGCTAAATGCAGGTAAACTCTAATACATTTTCAAAACGTCGCTCTGAACAATCTATCTATTTATATAAAGCTCAATGTTTGTCTGTCTGTCTGTCTGTCTGTCTGTTATGTATACAAATCTACACCGTTTCACCGATCTGAACCAAAATTTGTATACTTATCCTTTGGAACCCTGCGGGTAACCCTGTCCACTTGAAATTTCCGAAAAACCACCCCATTCCCTGTATTTAGGCCATTTGGCCCAAATCTACACCGTTTCACCGATCTCCACCAAAATATGCATACTTACCCTTTGTAACCCTGTGAATAACACGGTCCACGTAAAATTTCCGACAGACCACAGCATTTCCTGCATTTAGGCCCTTTGACAAAAATCTACACCGTTTCACCGATCCGAACCAAAATGTGTATACTTATCCTTTAGAACACTGCGGGTAACCCTGTCTACTTGAAATTTCGGACAGACCACTCCATTTCCTGCATTTAGGCCCTTTGGAACAAATCTACACCGTTTCACCGATCAGAACCAAAATGTGTATGCTTACCCTTTGGTACCCAAGCCTCCGTGGCTTAGGCGGCAGCTCGCCGGCCTCTCACCGCTGGGTCCGTGGTTCAAATCCCGGTCACTCCATGTGAGATCTGTGCTGGACAAAACGGAGGCAGACAGGTTTTTCCCCGGGTACTCCGGTTTTCCCTGTCAAATTTCATTCCAGCAACACTCTCCACTATCATTTTATTTCATCTGTCATTCATTTAATCATTGTCCCAGAGGAGTGCGTCAGGCCTCGGCAGCCGGCACAGTCCATATCCTCGCCGCTAGATGGGGACTTCATTCATTCCATTCCTGACCCGGTCGGAGACTGGAAGCAGGCTGTGGATTTTCATTTTTTCACCCTTTGGTACCCTGCGAGTAACACGGTCTGTTTGAAATTGCAGACAGAACACTCCATTCCCTGCATTTAGGCCCTTTGGCACACATCTACAACGTTACAGTTATCTCAACCAAAATTTGTATATTTACCCTCTGGAACGCTGCGAGTAACACTGTCTGATTGAAATGGCGGACAGATCACCCCATTCCCTGCATTTAGGCCCCTTGGCACAAATCTACACGGTTTCACCGATCAGAACCAAAATTTGTATACTTACCCTTTGGTACCCTGCGAGTAACACTGTCTGCTTGAAATTGCGGACAGATCCCTCCATTCCCTGCATTTAGGCCCTTTGGCTCAAATCAACCCCGTTTCACCAATCTCAACCAAAATTTGTATATTTGCCCTTTGGAACCCTGCGAGTAACACTGTCACTTAAAATTTCGGACAGACCATCCCATTTCCTGCATTTAGACCGTTTGGCGCAAATCTACACCGTTTCACCGATCTGAACCAAATATGTCATACTTACCCTTTGGACCCAACAAGTAAAACTGTCCACTTTAAAATTCGGACAGACCACTCCATTCTATGCATTTAGGCCTTTTGGCACAAATCTACACCGTTTCACCTATCTAAACCAAAATTTGTATACTTACCCTTTATAACCCGACGAGTAACACTGTCCACTTGAAATTTCGGACAGACCACTCCATTCCCTGCAATTAGGCCCTTTGGCACATATCAACATCGTTTCACCGATCTGTACCAAAATTTGTATACTTACCCTTTGAAACCCGACGAGCAACAGTGTCCACTTGAAATTTCGGACAGACCACTCCATTCCTTGCATTTAGGCTCTTTGTCACAAATCTACAACGTTTCACCGATCTGAACCAAAATGTTTATACTTAACCTTTGGAACCAGACGACTAACACTGTCTGCTTAAAATTTTTGACAGACCACTTACTTACCCTGTCCACACTGTCCACTTGAAATTTCGGACAGACCAATCCATTCCCAGCAATTAGGCCCTTTGGCACATATCAACATCGTTTCACCGATCTGAACCAAAATTTGTATACTTACCCTTTGGAACCCGATGAGCAACAGTATCCACTTGAAATTTCGGACAGACCACTCCATTCCCTGCATTTAAGCCCTTCGGCACAAATCTACACTGTTTCACCGATATGAACCTAATTTTACATACTTTCCCTTTGGAATCCGACGAGTAACACCGTCAACATGATATTTTGGACAGACCACTCTATTCCCTGCATTTAGGCCCTTTAGCACAAATTTATACCGTTCCACCTAATTGCACCGAATTTTACGTACTTACCCTTTGAAACCCTACTGGTAACACTGTCCACTTGATATTTTGGACAACCCTCTCCATTCCTTATATTTAGAACAACAGACAAATGGATCTTAAAAACCACATTTTAAGGCGCTAGAACTATTCATATCCGTAGTAGTGTAACTGTAAGAATATTTTAATAAGTCTATTATTGGCTGGCAATGCGGGCTGTATCACGTCACCCCTACCAGTGTTCTGGTGCAGAATTGTGAAAATAATTACATCTTAAGCTGCTTATAAATGGCAGTCACAGGGACTAATAAGTTCAAAAAGATTTCTTAGGCCCTTAAAACATTTATTATCTTGAAAATATTATGCCTCTGTATAAGTGCCATGGTTTTGGTGCAGTACATTGAGGTTATCAGCGACAATAGGCATTGGTGCTTTCAAATTTACCTTCATTTATTCCTAACCTTATCGTTGAGTGCTATGTGACGATAAATAACATTTTTGCTACCGGTACCTCAGGAGGTTGGGCCAGCCGACGTTTTTCCAAATTGCTCAGCATATTTTCCTACTGCACTATGCGACAAGAGACGACACTATTGGTGTTTATTTTTCGAACAGCTAATGAGATATAGGCCCTAGGCAGTGTCTTTTAGCACTGCCTCCTCTTTCTAATCATATCTTTCAATTCGATTGTATATTACATATGTCAGTACAGTAGTTAGCAAATAGCCGTTTCCCTATTCATTATTATCATTATATTACGGGAAAATGACCTGAATGTTACGTCAATTAGACTGTAAACTACTACTTATCACCCCCACTACCACCACCACCATCACAAAAAGTTATATTATTCATTTTCTGTTAGATTTAATAACATTTCTGTAGTAAGTTAGTTTTCATTATCATCCATAAAACAAATAAATCCTCCGGGCGAAGCCGGGCACTACTGCTAGTTACATTATATGCTCAACTTTTTAAACTTAATTTTGGTCCAAGAGGAATTGGGATTTCAAAGATTTCAACATTTTAGTTATTAAAATGCATGCTGTTATATTACTGTATGTTGAGATCGTGCAGTTCGTAAGTATCCTCCGTTTAAAAGTCCAAGTTCTACACTTAAATGGGAATGGAACAGCAGGCACCTTGCCAGATTTCATAGCATTATAATCTTTAAAATTTGGGTCATCATGCGTCCTGAACACAATTTTACAGCGTGCTCAGTTGGCCGAGATACTCTCCTCTTCTTGTAATGGAGGACGGGGGATCCAATAGCTATTTATGAAAGATTAGATACACGAAACCAATCTCAGTATATTATCCCTTGCCTACCAAGCGACAACTGCTCAGCGATATGGCCTGCAGATTGTGGCATGGTGACGGCCTGGTCAGCACGTCGCGTGCTCTCAGCCGTTCATCTTAGATTTCTTGACTGGGGCGCTGCCATTCAAACAGCTACTCAAGTGTCCTCACCTGGCTGACTACACGTCATTCCAGTCCTCACATCACTTTTAAAATCCCCGACAGAGCTGGGAATCGAACCTGGGGCATTGTATGTAAATAGCCGCTTAATACTGACAAGTTAGTGACACACTAAATACGGCAATACATTTATTTAATGTTGTGTTCTGCTGTCTGAACATTTCAATAAGTGTGACGTCTAGTTGCGAACATTATGAAAAATTATGTAAGAGTGACACCACGATTTGACGTCCAGTAAGATACCAACCATAATGACGCCACTGACACAATTTCATTTCCTCCGTGTAAAGGGAATTTATTTTCTGTCAATCCAGTTGGCAGCATTAGTTGTATATATCGTCTCATTGTCATATATAGCACGCATAGCCCCACCTACTACTCTCATACAAATGTCGTGAAGGTTGGTCAACCTTTCTCCTGACCTATGTTACACAATTCAGTATTTGAATTAGCAATCACTTATCCAACCAAAGATTATACAATGCAGGTTTCAGTGTTTGTTGACTGTTTTACTGTGTAATTGAAGAAGCAGAGTTCTGATTTTTTTTAAATTATCAAGTTACAGTGACAGTGGCGTAGACAGAGAGGGGGGGGGGGGGTACTGGGGGTTAGAACCCCACCTATAGAATTTTTTACAAAAAATAAAAAAAAGTAAGTTATAATTAGGGCTCGGATCGATATGCTCGATAAAATCTCCAGATATGCTCGAAAACCATGTGTTTTATGCTCGATTGATATGCTCGAAAAAAACATTATATGCTCGATAGGTATGCTCGAAAAAAAACATTATAAACAGATAAATATGCAGAATATGCTCGAAAAACACCGTTAAAAACCATACAAAGGAAAGTGGAACGAAATAACCAATAACATACCTTTATATACGAGCTTTATTTTCTAATTGTATTGATGATACGCTGCAATATACTCGCATTCAAGTTTTTCAAGTATATACTGTATAAGAGAAGTTTTCTTATAAAAGTTGCAGTAAACGTTCATTTACAAAATGTTCAGAATTAGGGTAGTCAATGAAATAGATCTGCATTGGCCTGTACAAAAAGATTTTTTCTGTTTTCAGTTTTGAATGATTTTCTTAAATCAGTCAATACAAGTTTCAATGACCAGAACGACCTCACTAGAGGTTAAAAACCTGCGGTTCTATTATTCGCACCAGATAGGCCTTTCAATAATTATTTCTGTTTTCGAAACATAAGGATGGTCAGGGCCCGAATTCGGAGAGGGGGGGGGGGGATATGAAGAAAAACAAACTATTTCGACGAAAACCACAAGAATATGCATTTATATGCTTCTATTCTGGAAACCGCGGTTTTATGCATTTATATGCTCGATAAATTTCAATTCTGTTGGTCCCAGAGAGGTGAAAATACCACCGAAAGGCTTCTTTCAATGTGTACTATTCAGGAAAAAAATATGCAAATATGTTCGAATCCGAGCCCTAGTTATAATAAACAATAATTTAAATAAACATTTCTTAAATTAAAATAATGATACTTGCTGATGAGTCTATAACTCATGCTGTGTGGGAATTCGGTATGGTTGTGATTTGTGTCTGCATCACCACCTCGCCGGCGATTTGATGATTTACTTTTGTCTCCTTTCGGCCCGGCTACACACGTCTTCACGACAACTTATAACTCCGTCCTCCCAGGGTTACCACTAGCTTTTCCACCGCTAAATCATAACGAGGCTAAATGTAGCTTATTTAAAACTGAGCTTAGCGCCAAATAATTTTAAATGCCACCTGGCGGTACAATTTAGCTTTCTTTCTTTCTTTCTTTCTTTCTTTCTTTCTTTCCTCAGCGGAAGGGAAGTTGTATATAAATGAATCTAGTTTTAATTAAAAATAAAATATTTTAAGGACCTAGGGGTACATTAGCACTAATCGTTGTTAACTTGTTGAGTGTGAGATAACCGAGTTGCTTCATATTACAAATTTCCAGCAATTCTCTGTTTTGTCTCAGTCGTTGGCTGCGCGAGCGAAGTGAGGCGACTGTCCATGGCGGGTGTGATTTTGAGCTTGAATTGAATTAATATTTATAAAGTTGTGGTTTTTATCTTACGCTTAGTTATCTTAGTGGGGGGCTGACATTGAATAGGGTTTGACTGAATTTGAGAATTCTCAACAGCCCATAGTTCACTGACGACGCAATTCCCCGAATATCAGTCATCCCCCAGTTACTGTAACCTCCCCATTGGTTGATTTGGCTACGCTGCTATACAGTGATCTTCACTTATCAATGATTAACGCCGTTGGTTACTACCTTAAAAACTAGTAATTTACTGCCACATTAAGTATCATCTTCGGGGCAAAATTAAGGCACAAGCGCGTCTCTAAAGCATCAGCAGCTGAAAGGGTCATTAAACCCATATAAAAAGAACAACAATAACTATTTCCTAGCAAAAATAACTTGTTGTTTCATTTGAGGGGCTTGGACATCGTGGTCCTGTACAGTAGTCTCGTGTACTTTGGTGTGCGTAGAAGTTGTCTGATAACCTGTGTTATTGTGGTATCGGTAGAGAGGGTCTGTAGTTGTAATTTGGGTAATTATTGGGAATAAGCCCGCATTGGCCTTAAGTTATGAACAATCCCGCCATTTAACTGGTGTAGGAGTGAAAACCCACTTTCAGGATAGCTGAGGTAGGAATCGAACCCTCCTTTTCTCAGTTATGTCTCACGAGGCTGTATGTACCCTGTTCCAGTCCGCAGACAAGAATTAAATTTCTTGGCAGAGCCTGGAATCGAACCCGGACCTCCGGGGCGACAGCCAAGAATGCTACTCGCTACACCACGAGTTGGTCTAAGAGTAACAGGGTTGCAGTATATAATAATAATATCGTATGGCCTCGGATGCCTGGTGCAAGCTTTGTTAATTGACACCCAGAGGGTAGCTTGCATGTCGAATTTCGTCGTTCCTTTGAACGCTATGAAAGTCAAGGTGGTTAGATATCTAAACTCCTTGACACTATACAGCGCTTTCAAGTAGAGAATGGAGGAACTTTGTGTTGGCGGAAAATCCCGAGATTAATTTTGCCATTGAACACGGCCTACTGAATTCAAATGGGTTCTTTAACATGCCAACAACGTATGACATGAGTATCGTGATTTTTGTCGCCTTCAAAAATCACTTACCATGACCAGGGGCGAACCTGCAATCTTGGGGTTGGTAGTCCGACACTATAACCACTCACCCACCGTGGCAAGCAGGGTTGCAATGACTTTGCTGAAGAGTAACCGACATACAATTACAATATTACCGTAATGTTATTGTCATATAAAGTTCATGATACCCTTATAATCAGTCTGCTCCAAAGTATGTAGAGGATATTAGCAATGTGGGAGGAGAAAAATGGCATAATTGACATGTAAAGATATGAAGCCATTCTTTCAAACTGTCATTTGTAGCTCTTCAGTCGATCAACACGAATATGCCCAATGAATGGGCGGGGTTCTTTAAATACACTCCAGGAAAAAATTACATGTATTAGTTAATTGTTGCCCTATTAATAGTGATAATTAACTAATACATGTATTTTTTTCGAGGAGTTTTTTTAAATCGAATTTATCCTACAGGGTGGTGGCTCCCACGGACTCAGTGAGGGAATTCACCCCTACCGCCTTTTCAGGCAGTCTCCTAGAGCTGGAAACATCTGGTCAGAATGGATACAACTGGGGAAGTGGGATCAGCACCTCGCCCAGGCGGCCTCACCTGCAAAGCGAACAGGGGCCTCATGAGGGAAGGGATTGGAAGGTTACGATGGATAGGCAAGGAAGAGGGAAGGAGGCGGCCGTGGCCTTAAAGGAGGGATCATCCCGGCATTTTCCCGAAGACGAAGTGGGAAACAACGGAAAACCACTTCGAGGATGGCTGAGGTGGGAATCGAACCCCCTCTACTCGTTTGGACCACCCGAGGCTGAGGAGACCCCGTTCCAGTCCTCATACCACTTTTCAAATTTCGTGGCAGAGCCGGGAATCGAACCCAGGACCTCCGGGGCGGCAGCTAACCACGCTGACCGCTACGCTACGGAGGCGACTTTTCCAGGAGTTAATTTACATAATTATACTTTGTACACCGGAGCCTCCGTGGCTTAGGCGGCAGCACGCCGGCCTCTCACCGCTGGGTCCGTAGTTCAAATCCCGGTCACTCCATGTGAGATCTGTGCTGGACAAAACGGAGGCAGACAGGTTTTTCTCCGGGTACTCCGGTTTTCCCTGTCAAAATTTCATTCCAGCAACACTCTCCACTATCATTTCATTTCATCTGTCATTCATTTAATCATTGCCCCAGAGGAGTGCGTCAGGCCTCGGCAGCCGGCACAGTTCATATCCTCGCCGCTAGATGGGGGCTTCATTCATTCCATTCCTGACCCGGTCGGAGACTGGAAGCAGGCTGTGGATTTTCATATACTTTGTACCCCGCCCAATTAACATATTTATACTTTGTGCCCCGCCCAATCATTGGGCATATTCATAATGACCGACTAAAAAGCTACAAAAGACATAATTGACATGTATACTGTAAATCGTAATTATTGAAAAGTAACTTTCAGTCGGTCAACGCGAATACATGCTCAATTAAATTAGGATGATTTTGATTCCGCCTGAACAAGATAACAAGATATATTAAATATTATTTGCAGAGCTTACAAGTGACGGGGGTTAATAGGATAACATGTTTCGCTCCCCCAGCGAGCATCATCAAATCTCCGGAAAAAAAGAACAAGTTTACATGACAATTTGCTCTATAAAACACTACCAAAACCCACAACGCCAACCACGAACGGACGCGGCCCTCCCTACACCAACCGAATATCGTGGTGCAGTGGCTAACAATCTGTCGCCCCAAACATCCGCGTTTGTTTCCCGGCTCTGTCAAGAAATGTATTTCTGGTCTGAGGGTTGGAACGGATGACATTCAGCCTCATGAGGCAAAACTGAGAAGAGATCGATTCAGTTCCCACCTCATCCATTCTAGAAGTGGTTTTCTTTTGTTTCCTAACTTAAAGCCTTGTCCTCCTTCAAAATCCCAGCTTTAATCACTAATACACACACTACTCTAGCCATTACAATGACACAGGTTATGAGATAGGTTCCACACACACTTGTGGGTCTTCATGACCACGATGTCGCAAAGACCCTAAATTATTCAACAACAACAACAACAATCAGTGATATAAAAATATTAATTGCTGTTTTACCAGTCATCACAAAAATATAGGTTATTACTCATTACCCTTCACGAATTGATTGCCGGCAGTCGAGATGGGAACTATTCTTTGTTTACTTGTGTCACACGTCAGCCTGCTTCGTTGACAGGTACGGTTACTAGAGTAGGATATGACTCAGCTCCAGTAGGCTCAGTCATCGTTTAACTGTGTCCGTGGTGACATGAGCTCCTGTGACGCGCAATGCTTCTTGACTTATGTGCAGAATGCACTCTGTCATCGCTGTGTTCCCCGCGGGTCAGCTGCTACAATAAACAACACCCACTGGCGCAGCCAAGCTCAGAGGCAATCAAATCTTAACAGACAAGTTCAACACACACCCAAACTACACGGAGCTGATGACTTAGATATCCCAAGCCTCTAAAAATGAAGTAATTAATTATTTTTCACTAGATTCGTTTAAATAAGCACTTAGATACGTTGGTACGGATTAGTGCGCCATCACTAAGAAAACTCACATAAAGATTATTACGTCATATTGCCAACACTGCGTCCTCCCAAGGTGAGCGTCCTCCTACCCTCATGATTGGTGATAAGCAGGATAATATGCGCTTACGAGCGGAGAAACTGGCTCGTGTTAACCAAGAACCAAAGTGATGGATGAGTATACTCTTTTTGTTTTGGAGCCTTCGGTGGCGTAGTTGGTAGCATGATGAGCTTCTATGCCCAAGATCGTGGGTTCAAACCCAGCCGAAGTCTTTTATGAACGTTAAAAATCCCTCAGTATGCCTTCCTTCGGAGGGTAAGTAAAGACAGCGGACCCATGTCATAGATTTATGGCATGTTAAGAACCTTCCACTAACTACAATTGTGTGAAGCTAAATTTGTAGGTTAGATATGATTAATGCTCTATTAAGTTCCAACGTTCGCCACCAGGTGCCGGTTGCGGTGGCATGTAGTAGCCAAGTTCACATCTAGGTGTCGTTGACGGTAGCATTTGGTAGTAAAAGTAGGAACTACTTGAAATTGATCGTCTGTAGTCCTTACCTGAACTACAGATAACACACATTAATACAGCCATCATAATTAACACCAGTTATCAGGCAGATTCTACACACACCCAAAGAACACGGGGCTGCATGACCGCGTTGTCACAGTCCCTAAACTGAGGAACCAACCAACCATACTCTCTTGTTGCAGAGCCTTTATCCTGATTAGAAGCAGAATTCCGATTTGGTTCCGCTCGCTAGCCCTTGTCAGGTGACAGAGGCGGCAAGCAGGTGCAAGTCAGCTCAAGGCCGCCTGTAACTTACTCTGTACAGGCCGGACGTTTGTTTTAGACGATTGCCCTTGACCTTGAAATCTTATATATGATACAACTCTAACGTTATTCACAAGACGATTAAACTGATTCTATTTTTTTACCGCAATTGCAATCTTGTAAGTATAAACGTAGCGGTTACTATGATGATGGTAAATTCGTTTAAGACGTTCACAGTAATAATCACATAATTTGCTAATATAATATATAGGCAAGTGCGTGGCTATGCAAGCGGCACGGTAAATTTCGAATACTTGTCTATATATATAAAAATCAATGTAACGTGATAGTTTGTCTGTGGGTGGGTATGTATGTCTCCTATGCGTTCATATACCATTCGTCCGATTGCGATGAAACTTGGGTGAGATGTTGAGTACACTCCAAGGAAGGTTTTTGACTTAGTAAATCCATTTTACAATAGGTAGCGCACGCGTAGATTCAACAAATGAGCGACGATGCGCGAAGCATTTCAACAAAGTCCCGTATGTGTTCACATACCATTCGTCCGATAGCGATGAAATTTGGGCGAGATGTTGTATACACTTACGTGAAGGTTTCAAAATTAGTGAATACATTTCATAGTAGATAGCGCTCTATATATATAAAAATCAATGTAACGTGATAGTTTGTGGGTGGGTATGTATGTCTCCTATGCGTTCATATACCATTCGTCCGATTGCGATGAAACTTGGGTGAGATGTTCAGTACACTCCAAGGAAGGTTTCTGACTTAGTAAATCCATTTTACAATAGGTAGCGCACGCGTAGATTCAACAAATGAGCGACGATGCGCGAAGCATTTCAACAAAGTCCCGTATGTGTTCACATACCATTCGTCCGATAGCGATGAAATTTGGGCGAGATGTTGTATACACTTACGTGAAGGTTTCAAAATTAGTGAATACATTTCATAGTAGATAGCGCACGAGTAGATTCAACAAATGAGCGACGACATGCAAAGCGTTTCAACGAAGTCCCGTATGCATTCATATACCATTCGTCCGATAGCTATGAAACTAGGCTGAGATGATGTGTGCACTCCAGGGAAGATTTATGGCTTAGTAAATCCCTTTAAAATAGGTAGAGCACGAGAAGAATCAACAAATGAGCGACGACGCGCGAAGCGTTTCAACAAAGTCCCATATAAGGTCATATACAATTCATCCGATAGCGAAGAAACTTGGGTGAGATGTTATGTACACTCCAAGGAAGGTTTCTGACTTAGTAAATCCATTTTACAATAGGTAGCGCACGCGTAGATTCAACAAATGAGCGACGATGCGCGAAGCATTTCAACAAAGTCCCGTATGTGTTCATATACCATTCGTCCGATAGCGATGAAACTTGGGTGAGATGTTGTGTACACTTACGTGAAGGTTTCAAAATTAGTGAATACATTTCACAGTAGATAGCGCACAAGTAGATTCAACAAATGAGCGACGACACGCAATGCGTTTCAGCAAAGTCCCGTATGCATTCATATACCATTCGTCCGATTGCTATGAAACTTGCGTAAAATGTTGTGTACACTGCAGGGAAATTTTCTGGCTTAGTACATCCACTTTACAATAGGCAGCGCACGAGTAGATTCAACAAATGAGCTACGACGCGCGAAGCATTTCAACAAAGTCACGTTTGCGTTCATATACCATTCGTCCGATAGCGATGAAACTAGGCTGAGATTTTGTGTGCACTCCAGGGAAGGTTTCTAGCTTAGTAAATCCCTTTAAAAACAGGTAGAGCACGAGTAGAATCAACAAATGAGCGACGACGCGCGAAGCGTTTCAACAAAGTCCCATATAATTTCATATACCATTCATCCGATAGCGATGAAACTTGGGTGAGATGTTGTGTACACTCCAGGGAAGGTTTCTGGCTTAGTACATACATTTTACAATAGGTAGCGCATCAGTAGATTCAACAAATGAGCGATGACACGCGAAGCGTTTCAACAAAGTCCCGTATAAAGTCATATACCATTCGTCTGATAGTGATAAATGTTTGGTGAATTGTTGTGTACACTCCAGGAAAGGTTTCTGGCTAAGTAAATCCATTTTACAATACGAAGCGCACGTTTATGTTCAACAAATGAGTGACTACGCGCGAAGCGTTTCGACAACGTCCCGTATACATTCACATACCATTCATCCGATTGCGATGAAACTTGGGTGAGATGTTGTGTACACTCCAGGGAAGGTTTCTGGCTGAGTACATCCATATTACAATATGTAGCGCAAGAGTAGAATCAACAAATGAGCGACGACACGCGAAGCGTTTCGACCAAGTCCCGTATGCATTCATGTACCATTCGTCCGTAGCTATGAAACTTGGGTGAGATGTTGTGTACACGTCATGGAAAATTTCTGGCTTAGTATATCCACTATACAATATGCAGCGCACAAGTTGATTCAAAAAATGAGGGACGACGCGCGAAGCGTTTCAACAAAGTCCCGTATAAGGTCATATACCATTCTGCCGTTAGCGGTGAAACTTGGGTGAAATATGGCGGACACTCCAAGGAAGGTTTCTGGCTTAGAGGCAGTTAACATGTTGTGTATCCAAAAGCACTTCAAGAAACAGAATTTCAACGCCAACACTTTCTTTGCTTGGCATTGCAACGCATGCCGGGTACAGCTTGTCTTTTATAAATATGGGCCATTCTGGTGCGTATTACTTTAACTCATTGCGCTCTCTGTACATACCATTAATATTGACTACCCAGTACGCCTCGTGGTGTAGTGGTTAGCATTGTTGGGTGTCACCCCGTACGCCCAGGTGGATTCTCGGCTTTGAGAAAAAAAATTGTTTGAGATGCTGGAACAGTTTTGTTGACATGGAAGTCAGCCAGGTGATGTCAGTTTCGAAGCCTTGTATCATATCAGTGGGCTACACGAAGTTGACCACCCTAATTCTACGAAATTATGCTGAATGATGAGGACAAAATACATAGCTATATTCATAAATTTAAGAGAACGTAAACTATATGTTTTTACTGAACATCTTGTTAGAATATAATTACTGTAATTAAATTCGCTTTGAACACCTGTTAATACTTAATGTTTTCTTCTTTATCAAAACATGTTTTCGGCCCTTCAGTGGGGCCTTCTTCAGGTTGGTTAATTATCTTAACACTACCTTAGGTGTTTGGTGAACAGAATTACTATATAAGTTAACATACATTTTGAAACGAATGACCTTACAATTTAAATTAGGAAATATTTTCATGTAGTCTACTCAAATCAAAAAAGCAAAAATATAGAAGTATTGCTCAATATAAATTTTGTATCTTGATTTCCAAGTAATCTTAAATGAACTGTGTCGTGTAGTGGTCCTATTTAAAGTCTGTTGGAATTATTACTAGAGAAGTCTGTGGTAAAAAATATGGTTTAATGTTGCTTGAATGCTATTACAGTCTTTATATTCTGTTAATTGTTCTATTGCACATACCTCTATATAGCCTCTCTTAAGGCGAGCGCAGCGGTAACGTTCTCACCTGCTGTGGCCAAGGTTGCAGAATCGAATTCTGGCACAGTCAGTTGGCAAATGAGGGTGCGCAAATGCGATGGAGCCATGTCAGTAGATTTGCTGAAATAAAGATTCCCTTCTGGCACCCCGGCGTCTCTAAAACCTCCAGTAGTTAAAAGGGACGTAATACCAATAGCATTATTATTATTATTATTATTATTATTATTATTATTAAAATTAAAGGGAGCATACCTTGAAGCACAAGAGTTGAAAATGTGTCCGTTATCTGGATTCGGACGCATATCCTCTGCATTTCTGAAACAATGATCATCTTTACCATAACTGGTACAATTATTGATTAGAAGCAGGGTGTGATCCATTTCGGGATGTCGTAATTATCATCCATACGGGCTGTGTAGAACACAGAAAATTACTCTGAATCCTACAAAGCATTTTATATTATTACAGTATATTAATCAAAGGGGTTTAAATAAGATCTCAACGTTGTTGTGTGCGACGTGCCTCTTTGTGGCGTCACGGCCGTTGTGATTAAATGCCGTAATAAGCTCCAGGAAAGTAATAAGAAACTAAAAGAAAGTAATAAGAAATTAAAACACATTATCTCATACAAACTTAATGAATTTAAAAAGTAAATTACTTTACCTAACGAGGAAAACGTTTTCAAGCGCACTTGAGCAATCCATTCAGCCATGCAAATATGTTTACAATCAAAATATGGTTCCTTCTCGTTAATTGAAAAGTCTGGGCAAATTTGATAAAAGGATAACGTGATGAAGAGAAGAAAGGACTCCTTTTTCCTCCGCTACTTGTCACAAAACTAATGGTTTCTGTAGCAGCTGTACAAATGTCACATTTCAACGCATTTTCAATGGAACGCTTGGGTAATTGTTCTCTCGTCTTGCTTTGCACCTGTGGAGTATTGTGTGGGACATTTGGTCGCGGTAATTAGAACAGGTTCTCATTTGTGTTACGGTTTTTAAATATTTATTTCACCAATACCGTTATAAGCGTTTGGATTTAAAAAGAAGTAATGAGATGCATTCCAAACATTATGCTTCATTTAAAGCATTACTATAACATAATGTGGACAAGGGCATAACTAAGTTTTCTGATTTGAAGAATGGCGAAGCATCCGCGAGATTCAAGCTTGGACTAAGCTAGAGCTGAAACATTACCTTCCTTCTAATTCTTTGTCTAGTTAGTTAGTTAGTTAGTTAGTTGTTGTTGTTGTTTTTGTTTTAAGGGGCGAAAGTACGAGGTCATCTGCCCTAATTCTGTGCCTAGTTTCATTGAACTTCATTCATTTCTCATCAACTCCTCTTATGAGGTTAGCGTCAGGATGGGCATTCGACCGTAACACCACCCGCCATTCTCGACCCGGTAGAAACGGGATTAATAAAGTGCTTGCTTATTAGTTTGTCCGGAATTGGTACTTAAGCGACCCTCAAATGTTAATGATTTTTTAGGGAAGATGTATTAATACCCTGCGACCAGGATGGGATAGGTTTTATTCCCAAACATATTAGGATGTCGGGATTGCGAGGAGATTTATAATTCAGTGTCTGTCATAAAAATGATCATGATAGTAATTAAGTTTTAAGGTTTGTTCAACAGTGTTGGAATACACCGGACATTAAGTTGTCATGGCAACTCAACTGATCTTTCCAAGGCAGTGTGGTTCACGTCGCTAGGGTAACAATACAAGTACCTCAGACAAGAAAAATTATAATAACTAGGGTGAACCCGTTGAAATTCAACGGAATACTAAGTCCCTGGGTCGGTAAAACTGCATTGGCTAAATCGGACTCCAGAAATTAACGTATGGACTGAGGTGTGTAGTAACTATTTGTAGAGAAATTTTGGTTCAATTTCTCTTAAATGTAGTGATGTTGGATGTCCTCCTTAAATACAACATGTATTGTCCTATGGCCCGCCGGCACTATTTGTACTTTCAAACTATCAAATGATCGAACTCGAGACATTGCTACGTACAGCTGGCCATGGCTAAATACAAGCTGGGGTAAATATACACCAACGGCCTAAAGTCGCGCTTTGTTAATTGTCATACTGAATGCAAGGCGAATAGGAAACTGGCGTCTTTTAAAATTAAATGGAAGGGTTGTGTCGGATGGTGTTAAATCAATTCTAGGAATCAGAACTCTTTGTCCTGTAATGAATTCAAGATCTAAACGACTGTCATGCATTTTGCGCACAATTAATCTTGTTCCATTTAGAAGCCCCTGTGATACAATTAAGTTTCTTAATAACATTACAATCGCTCCAGGTTTTAAGTTAAGGACATGAGGAGGCAAGCCACTTAATTCTAATCTGTTCAGAAACTCTATGGGAAATTGGAGAGTTTCATTTTAAACTTCAGTAATTAAGTTATTTACACTGATGTACTTTCTGGCCGTTCCGGGTATAAGATCTATAACTTTAGATTTGATTTGATCACAGTGTTCGTTTTTAGGAGCAAAAATGGCAATTTTGGAGAAACTTATAGCATCTTCTGGTGACTGACATTTATTCCCGTAAATTTCAGAGACAATGTCTTGTTTCACGATGACAAAAGGTGGTAAATCAATAACAGATTGCTCTGCCGATTCCTGATCACGGAAGGGTAATCTCCATTACCAATTTACAGCAAAAAATCAGCGAAGTCTAATTCTTCTGGTCCTGCTCGCATATTGATAAACAGATGAAATATTTTAATTCTGACCAAAGAGGAGAAAATTAAATGCAGTTTTGAATAACAGCTTGTTTGGAAGCATGCGGAAGAACAGACAAAACTTGTATAAAATCTCCACCCAGTACAATAACTTTCCCTCCAAAAGAGATGGAATTACCCATGATGTCTTGCAAAAGTCTATTAACGCACATCAGGGTATGCAAGTTAGCCATTGGTGCTTCATCCCATTTAATCACTCTTGTTGACCTGATACCATATGCTCCTTTACTGTTCATTTTTAAAGATGAAACAGAAGCTACGGTACGTGTAATTTCAGCGGTAATTTAAATCTGCTGTGTACCGTACGGCCATTGGGTAATAGTATGGCAGCAATTCCAGTCCACGCCAGTGGTATCACTTTGAAACCCAAATCAGTGCACTCTTTAATGAGACATTGGTACACGAATGTCTTGCCAGTACCACTAGAACCATCTATGGAGTATGCATTAATTTTATTCGTATTGTTCTGTAGCATAGCGTTAATAATTTCATTTATGTTGAATCTTTGTTCATCATTCCTTTCTGAATAATTGAGTCATAATCAGTATCAGGAAGCATGGAAGATTAGTTCCTTTCTGTAGGCCTACGTGATAAACCACTGGATAACTGGCAACCCGAAAGTTGAAAGAGAAAAACCATGTGATTTTGTCATCTTACTGATATCGCGGAGAGTCATTTGATAAGCTGTTTGCTGGTTGTAGAGACGTAAGTAATCCTCACTTAGAGAATCCTTAAAAGTATCCCACAATTCAGCTGAATTCGATGGTTGTTGAAATATACAAATGAAGGAAAATAATTGTCTCAGCTGAAATGGCATTTGAAGAACTGACGCTTCATGTAGATAACGATGACATTCAGCATCGTCCTGGATTAACTTATGTTCCATTGCTGCTTCTTTGAATGAAGAACGGCACACATTGTTTACTGTCTTTACATCTTGAAAACAGGTAGCACCTACTACGTGAAGTAACACCAATCGAAGATGATATTTTTCTGATTCCACTGGGGAAACGTTAAACATTCTACCTATTACTTTTCCAGATTGTACTTTTTTTTCAGACGCGTTAATTACTTTCCCAAACATAAGGAACTGGTGTTTCTGGGTATATGTAAGGACTTTTTGTCACCGGCTTCTTATTTAAATTAAACCATGCAATCAGTTCTGTACTTTTCAATTCCGCTCGAAGTAGAGCTTCAGCGGCATTGTCATTACAAAAAAAGTCCTCTCGGCACGCCGGAAGGCGGAGGTAGATTTCACCGGACAAACTTGGGATAGGCGAAAATAGGCAGAATATGCAGGATTTCGTAGAAGGATCAGACCTCATTTATTGCGAAAAAGTATTTTATAATTTGAGATTAATTAACTTTGTTTTTCGTCATTTCATGCATATTTTAAACATTTTAATGTCTTATGATGACGGTAACCTTCTTGTCATTTGGAGTCCATTTTTATACTTGTGCTCACACTGTCCTTATGCAAGGTTTCGACACTGATGTGTAACACTATGTAACGGTCTGTTACTTCTTCACGCAAAATTATATCTCCCGCAGAGATTTTGGTTGGTTCCTCAGTTTAGGGGCTGCGACAACGCGGTCATGTAACCCCGTGTACTTTGGGTGAGTGTAGAATCTGTCTGATAAACGGTGTGAATTGTGATGGCTGTATTAGTTTGTAATTCAGGTAAGGACTGCAGACGGTCAATTTCAAGCAGTAGTTCCTAATGTTGCTACCAGATACTAAAGTCAACGACACACAGCTGTGAAATTGGCTACTAGATGCCACCGCAACCAGCAACTCGCAACGAACGTTGGAACTTCCCCTCCAAAGGAAAGCATACTGAGGGATTTTAGGGCTCTTAGAAAATCCGACGACTTTGGCCGGCTTTGAACCCGCGACTTTGGGCATAGAAGTTCAGCATGCTACCAGTTACGTCACCGAAGCCGCTTCACACTTAGTCAGATGGAAATCTGAATCTGATCTCGTGCAAGTGCGTTGTCATGGCAACGTCTGATGGCTCATCCCTCATCAATTTAGCAAAGGAAGGAAGGAAGATTGTAGTTTTACGTGACCGTGAATCTTGTGATTATGAGCCACGGGACCTCCTTTTTACGTGGAATCCGAACCACAGGACATGGCATTTCACTTCGAAAATCTCACATGCATTGACCGGGAATCGAACCCGGACCGCCTTGGTGAGAGGCATACAGCCAGACCGCTGAGCCACCACGCCCCCATCAATTTAGCAGTGTTGACATGGCAACCACTGATAGATCTTGGCATTTTCTTATAATTCCGAAATCATTTTTCTCATCCCTTGGCGTAATGGTGGGTCATATCAAAAATTCTTTCAGACAAAAGTTTTAGGTAATTATTAGGGGATTATTGTGGAAGCCTCCGTGGCTTAGGTGGCAGCACGCCGGCCTCTCACCGCTGGGTCCGTGGTTCAAATCCCGGTCACTTCATGTGAGATCTGTGCTGGACAAAACGGAGGCAGACAGGTTTTTCTCCGGGTACTCCGGTTTTCCCTGTCAACATTTCATTCCAGCAACATTCTCCACTATCATTTCATTTCATCTGTCATTCATTTAATCATTGCCCCAGAGGATTGAGTCAGGCCTCGGCAGCCGGCACAGTTCAAATCCTCGCCGCTAGATGGGGGCTTCATTCATTCCATTCCTGACCCGGTCGGAGACTGGAAGCAGGCTGTGGATTTTCATTTCATTAGGGGAATATTGTCCATTTTGTACGGTTTTGATATTGTGCCTATTAAGAGAGATATGATTAATGTTTCCCGAAAAACCCACTTTTTCCCGCCCCTTTGGTCAATGGTTGGTGCTATAAAAATCTCTTCAAATATAAATTTTTGGGCTTTATCCGACACATAGTATGAACTTTGAACGGATTCGATATTTCACATATTAAGAGAGTTATAGCAATATTTCACTATTTCGAAAAAAGCCCCCCATTTTCACCCCCCTTCGACCGATCTAGACCAGTAACCAGTAACTGAGATTTTACAGGTATACATATTCGGTAAAAACTTCAAAGTGATTGGCGCAAAATTACGGCAGTTATCGTGTCCTCAAGAAACTGTTATATATAAATAAATTATATATAAACTTTTGAACTGACGGTGGTTTTGGGGTCTGGGGGATGTGAAACGTGAAGATATGTCGAAATTTTCCGGAAGTCGAAACATGGTACCCAGTGTAATAGTTAGCTTTCTAATGAAATCTACCTAATACACCTGTTGTTCATCTTGTAAATGAACAGGTAAGCGAACTACAGTATGAGATTGTTCGTGCATAGGATAGGAAAATATTCTATAAGCAGCTTCACTCGGACTTACATATCGGGTGTTCAGAAAGGTAGATATTTCATCATGGTGAAGTAAACCCTCTTTGGTTGTTATTTGTAGATTGGCGCTGTCATGTCCTTTGTAAACATATGTGTGGATATATTTTATACTCTTTAACACTTGCACAAATCTCTACATTAATATGAGCTTGAAAGTACAATAAAAGGAAAGGATTATAAGGCACTATGAACGATTGTCAACTTTCACGTCATAACCTTGAACGCGTTTGATAATTGTTCTGCCATTGTCCCGCCTTCGATAAATAGGATAGCCGTTCACATTATCCTTCGTTTCGGTAATGAAATCCTTTGGGAAGTCCTTTCTACACTTGCCGTCTACCATATAAATAGATTTGGGATTGAGATTACCGCTAGGCCCATGTACCATGTGAGACTTCACTACATTGTATAAGGTATATCATTGGGATTGGGTATTTCCGCATAAATGAGTTTGTCAATATCTGAGATGTCCCTGAGCTTAGAATTTTCTCTCCACTCCCGTTGGCGCTATGTTTTGCACGGCATTAGATATGTGCATAGTATCACCCTCCACTTCTGTGGGCGCTATGTCTTCCACAGCATTTGACCTGTGCATAGTTTTGGATGTCTCACGCAAAATGGGAGAATTCTGTCGCCATTTGAATGCTAGACGTCGAGCTGCACGGCCAGTCAGTGTCTTTCTCCTCTTGCGTGTTTTTCGAACAGTATCATTCGCTGCGATTGGTGGTGAACGTTGTAAAATATTGGAATGGAACTCCAAAACACTGTAATGGCCAGCATCAACACTACCAGAAAGAAGAAGGTTGAAAATATAGTTTCCAGTACCATAGTCAAAACTTACGTTACTATCATCTCTGTTAACCCTGATTAAATAATCAGGGAATAACTGACCAATACTATGTAATTCAACATGGCCAGCATATTCCCCGTCCAGAGATAACAAATTTTCGTAGTCAGTTGAATTAATAACGGCCTGTCTGTAGGATGGGTCACTTACAACAAAATCTTTATGATATTTCCATGCAATTTTTAATTGACTGAACAACCTGTAAGCGTATTTCACGATGCCGTTCCTGAGTATTATTGGAATAATTCGGCGTCCCATGGTTATAACACGACGACGAACTCAAAATAAAACCTTTTTAATGATCATATACAGTACGATGTAGCCTAATATGGAGAAATAATCACAACGAAGGGGAGTGAACAATAATAACGACAATGTACTACTGAAAGTAACCAGCTAGGAAAGAAAGCTAGGAAAGCTAAACCAAGAAAAACCTACTCCTCTAGGCTCTACACGTCTGTTAAAGGCGAACTCCAAAGGCAGAATGTGATTCAATGATACTGCCATTGTTGTCAGGTACTTAAACTAATTGCGGGTATTCAAACTGCTTTGTGGATACAACAGGAAGCTCTCTTGATCACATGGAATGGTAAAACGGAAATAAAACGTAATGATGCGGAATGTAGAAATAACATAACTGCCCGCAGGAAGGTTTCTATCATTGTGAGGGTAGCTGGTGGATTGTAGAATTTTCGTATATGGGTGAGGTACTGTCCTCTCTTGTCAGTTACTGAAACTATATGGGCGAAGTACTGCCATCTGTTGTCAGTTACTGGAACTGATTGCAGATATTGAAACGGCTGTAATGAAGCGAGGGCAAGCGCCATTTCCCTCGTTGAAAAGAGTCTTTGTGCGCAAGCGAGGGAGCTATACATATTATATTTTTCTTTAAAAATTTAAAAATATGCTCTAACATGTATTTTCCTTTGGTTGGTTGGTTGGTTGGTTGGTTGGTTGGTTGGTTGGTTCTTAAGTTTAGGGGCTGCGACAACGCGGTCATGTAGCCCCGTGTACTTTGGGTGTGTGTAGAATCTGTCTGATAACCGGTGTTAATTGTGATGACTGTATTAGTGTGTGTTACAAGACGAACTACAATACTCAGACCTTAATGCAGGTATCGAAAGTGTGGAAATGGCGTATGCGGAAGCCCGAGATATTGTTTGTTTACATTCGTAGCTGGGATACAATATTAGCTTTGATTAGCTTCGTTTGATGAATGTTGGGATAAACTATTGCTCATCTATAATAATTTGTGTCTTCAGTATGTCTGTTAAGTCCACTTCGCGTTAATGTACTGCAATCGTGTGTAAATATGAGATAATACGCTTATTATGGACTGGTTCGATTGTGTGATGAATGTTCAGTCGACGAATGGCATTGTGTCATTTACTGCAGATGTTGAAGTACCTAAGACTAAAGCATTAATAGAAGTGCCTCAAGAATATACACCGCAATGATTTGCTAGTTAGTGACAATATAATAATAGCTTAGTGCACTTCAGTACCGGTAGTGTCGAACTTAAGTACGTAAAGGGAAAACGCAACGAGCATCTACGGCAAGATCAAACCGTTGTCGTTATCTTGAACGCTCAGCTTCATGTGTCTCCGTAAATCCATACCAGTCTAGCAGATGTTCTACACTGCCTTGTATACACGCCAAATATTACAGTGAACTTTTGTTTTATTGGTTAAGGAAGATGTTTCCCCTGTGCCAAACAGTGAACTCATTGTGTTCCGTCATTATTCATACTTTTGTGATTCTTACAGCTTGCAAGATATTTTTTATTATGATGTGTGTAATAAAGTGTTGTGAGTAATAACTTGCCAATTATGTACTTATATTGCGAGATGGTGTGCCGCGATAATTCCGTAAGAGGGAGATGGTGCTTTCCTACCTACACTATTTTACTAAATCTACTATTTCCAGCGTACAACTATTCCAAACGGTAAGAGCGAATGTTTAATAGGTTAGATGGTAACATATTATCGTGTCCTTTGTGTGTGGTAATCTCCATAATTATGTTCAGATATCCACACGGCGACTTCTTTGCATATTTCAATCAACTAATTCGGTGTGATGTTTTAGCCAAGAATTTAGACAATTCTACGAGAGGTCTTAATTGAATTGTATATAGCGTTGGTTCGATTATTTCAGGCAACTATTCTCATTCTGATTGTGTACACAAATACTCTGCATGTGCTGGGACAGCACTTCAGTAACCGGGTACTTTCTTCTCTCCTACTTCATAATCTGTTTGATTTTATGCTAATAATATTAATCTATAATTACTGAACTTAAATACAAATCGTAATAACTCACCAAAAAGCTTCTTATACAACCACAGAAACAGTGAGACTATTGTAGCTTGCCTTTGGGTGAAGATGAAGAAACCTATAATTCGAGGCCAGCACTATATAGATAAATTAATTCAGGTAAGTCTAAATTATTGATGCATATTACTTCGGAACCTAGTCTCGCCTTGTGATATCTTTTATGCTCTTAGATGAGTAAAACCACGGCGTTCTTAAGTTAACAGGCGGGAACACTGCCAGCGGGACTGTGACGTCATGGGTCTTACTACAGACAGCAAAGAGATGCTCAGTCTTGTTGGAGCGCTGTGATGTGGTCATTGTTTCTATGTTTCGAGGGTGACATTTCACAATATATTGCTTTTCCTGTTGTCCAGTGACAAGTGTTAAATATATCCGTGCCCCACGTGGTATATTTTAAAAGCAAATACAATGTCACGAAGGTGTTCTGTACCAGGATGTTAATTTTCTAGTTCGTGGAGTTGAAACCGCCTACGTGAAATGTTTCTCTTTTCCCAAGGAAGTAAACTTGAGAAACAGATGGCTGAGAAGCATCCCGAGGAAGGACTGGACACCTTCGGAGAACAGTGTTGTGTGTATTAAACATTTTCAACCGGACTGCATTATTTTACAGAATGAATACTGTGATTCTAATGGACAGAAACAAGTGTATAAATACGATCATCCTAAGCTAGTTAAAGGTTCTTGTCTTACTATAGTTGAAGGTTTGTCGAAATACTTGACAAAGGAAAGTGAAATTAAGCGGAAACAACCAGAAGAGAGGAGAAGAGAAATCGAAGTGAGGAAGGAAGAAAGTGCTCAAGAAATTGCTGTTGCTGCTGCAGAATGGGACGATGTTATAATCAGTTTCGAGAATTTATGCAATTCTCTTGAGAAACGATTAGCAGATAATAGCACTAAAGTGAAAGGGGACTCAGCTATTAATTTCAATATTTTTGACGATAGAGTGGTTATATATAGAATCAATTTTGAGTCTATGACTTTTGTTTCTTTATATTAATGTAGATAATCATTTACTTGTTTCTGCTTTCTATAACAATTGTCAATTGTCTTCTACAGAACTTTCTTCAGTGTTTGGGAATTGAAACAGCTGTGAAGAGTTGGAGAACACTGTTCAGTTTGTTACAGTATCTTACTGAGAAGAGATTCCAAACCAACTTGGAAAATTACGGGGCCAATGTCTTAAAATTGCTGGATGTAATTCAAGAAACTTTATTGGATAGTGGAGAAGAGGGAATTTTTCAGCAAGTTAATTTTTATCCGAGCAATTCTCTCTCATATTTAAGAACAAAAAAAGGTCCCCGACAGGGGAGCACCCAGGGGGGGGGGGATTTGGGGGCTTAGGCCCCCCCTAAAAACCTGGGAACACTTTAAAAACATTGCATCACATAAACATAAAGGAACCTTCCAAGAAAAAATGCAACTTGATTTCTTACAGCTGTGTAATTCTTATAAGAATGACATAATTGAAAGTGGAGGAAACAACAAAGGCCTGCTTATGGCTGAGTTTGAACTGTGGCACAAGAGCTTCAAGACCACGCTAATATCCTTAAAAACGCAATCGATGTGTTGAATCTATGTGTCAAGGACTTGTTTCCTAATATCCACACATTGTTGAGAATTTTGTGTACCATCCCTGTGACTACAAGCATTGCTGAGAGGTCATTTTCTACTCTACGTCGGCTGAAAACATATCTTAGGCATACCATGGGCGCAGACAGGCTGACTGGACTAGCAGCACTGAATATTCACCGGGAAATTGAAGTCACCAGTACAGAGGTAGTTTCCGTTTTGAAAAAATCTGCTAGGCGGCTGGATTTTCTTCTGTGAAATTTGAGTTTCCACTTTATTCAAACAACGATAATGTTAATTCATTAATACATGATTTGTATTCAACTATTTGTTTAAACTTGCATTTAGCCTGTGTAATTAAGTTCAACTTGACATTCTAGAAATGATTAAGATTTTTTATTATAAAGTTAGTTATTAAGGAAAATTAAAATAACTTATACATTTTCACGTACAGCACATAAAATATTTGTTACAATCCATAACACTATGGTATACAATATCTCGTAATTTTTAAAATGTAATTTTTAGTTCCAATTAAATTTACATATTCAAAATGAAAATGTTATTATTAATTTCCTAAAACCTATACTAGTTCTTGGTATAAACAACTCAAAACTTAGTAAATGATTGCAGATTATTGATGTTACACATCAATCTGACGATCCTGGTAGCTGGATATATAGTTATGATAATAGTGAGCAGAGCAATCCAGTCGTTATCACTCTGATCTTGATCAAAAGTTAATTCTTTATAAAAATCATGGAGTTCCTTTTTATTACTTGTATAACCTTAGCTCAATGGTACTGTAACTAAAATTTGTATAAAACCAATGCACATTTTGTTTAAATAATCTCCAATCCAATAGCATCTTTTGTATTGGTTTTAACAGAGCATTCTACAGTATGTTTGATCTTATAGAATATCTTTTTATGCATATGATCTCAAATATACATATTTACATACAAGAATAATAATGGACACATTCTCTTTCCATAGCTGAAATCATGCTATTGAGGAAAGCCCCCTCCAAACCAAAAGTCTGGGTGCGCCCCTGGTCCCCGAACATGATACTTTGCTCTTACATATTGTACATGCAATCCGCGAAGTGTTATGATACTATCAGGCAGAACAAATTTCTATCCCTTCCTCATTCCAAACATTTACAAAGATTGACTTCTACCCTTAGTGTAGCTCCGGGTAATTTTAACGAAAACGTTCATTTCTTGAAAAAGAAAAAAAAAGCCGCTGAAAAGTTTGATGATAAGTGGGTAATTTTGCAACTTGATGAAATATATGTTAAAGAAGAAATTTCCCGTTTGTTAAAGTACATAAACAGATATGATATTCTCACTTAAATATATTCAACTAATTATTGTGTTCTGTAGAAGATACAAAAACCGCCTACTTGTAGTGCAATCAAACATTAGTTTCCAGCATGCTCATTTTGTATACCTCTCTGGGCTGACTTGTATCGCAGTCATTTGCTTTAATCGCCCGTAGTGACAGCGGAAAACGTCTCACACAATTCATCGATCACTAAGGAAGGACTGTGGTGAAATTCGGAAGTCCATCCCAATTTCTTCTGTAAACAAAACCAATTTAATTACATGAATGCATCTCTCTGCCATATGACTAGCGTGCTGTCCGCCGGCCAGCTAAGACCCCTGACGTCACTCGCCGGTGGCAGAGTGGGGGTACCGCTCCCGCCTGTAACTTAAGAACGCCATGGTAAAACTAATGATTTACACGAACTGTGACAACCCCGATGACATGATCTTAGCTATTGGTAGGGCAACCATCGCCGCCATGATTTTTCTACATTAAGGTCTGAGGATTGTAGTTGGTCTTGGTGTGTTATCTGTTTTTTAATTTAAGTACTGCAACTTAGAATTTTTCAAATAGTTCCTACTTTTGCCGCCAAGCGCCACCGTCAACGACTACTAGGCCAAGTTCAGAACTTAGCTACCAGACGCCACCGCAGTCGGCTCTTGGCAACGAACGTAGAAACCTAAGAGCGTTGTTGACATTCTTAACCTATCCAATTTAGCTTCACACATGTGCAATTAGTGGAAGGTTCTTTAACATGCCATAAATCTATGACATGGGACCGCCGGCTTTACTTTCCCTCCGAAGGAAGGCATACTAAGGGATTTTTAACGCTCTTAAAAAATCCGACGGCTTCGGCCGGGTTTGAACCCGCTATCTTGGGCATAGAAGCTCAGCATGCTACCGACTACGCCACCGAAGCCGCCAGTATTTTCCTTTTGAAGACACTCTGCAAATCTACATGCCAAGAGCTCTCGTTAGAATACATTACGAAGTCAATTGGTTAAGAGATTTTCTCAATCTCGATGTAGATTTTTTGCCTGCTTTATGCAAGAAATACTGTAACTCCAGTCAAATACTACATAACTCACTTACAAAATGTAAAACGTTAATAATACTCATTGACAAAACAATATTTCAGTGGTAAAAGAAACTGCCGATAGACGGGATCGATCCTGGGCTCCTACGATCCATTCAGACCCCTTGACCACATAGCTATTCGCACACTCTTGGTTGGTCTGCGGCGCAACCGTTCAGTATCTTTGTTTGGAGAAAGTACATTTAATTAACAACAAAATCAATGTTACACTTTCATATAGGTTCATACTCTTACTATATTTTACTCTCAGGACTTGGTTAATGTCCGTTTTCAAATACACTGAAGCTTTTGGGCGCATACATTTATTATGTAAATTACATCTTAATGGAATTCTCATCGCCATTTCTGTCATGAACCAATGCGGATTGTGCGCATGCGTGAGGGGAAAGAATTCTGCATTTCTCTTTATTAATTTAAAAATATACTGTAACATATTTGTTTATTTTAAAGACACTCTGCAAATCTACTGGCCAAGAGCTTTCGTCAGCGTGCTCTACGAAGTAAATCGGTTCTGTCGTTCTCTCAATCTCGTGTGTACAAACATCATCTTAGTGTTTTAAATATATAGATTTTCGCGCCATGATTAGAAGTTTTCGCGCCTGTCATGGCCCTCTTCATGTAATACCAAAAAGCGTGCTATATCAAACATCATCGCTGTCAAATAAACTTCAGTAAAATTCATACATTTCTTCTGTAGTAATAATATGCATTAACGTACCGGTATATTATAGGATATTTAGTCCGTGGTGTCGCAGTTCATTGCCTTTATATAGGAAGTCGGCAATCGTCTCAGTTTCAACTGTACGAGTGCGCTCTATCTGACAGCTTAATACTGTTCATTTCAATAAGTTGTAACCCATATATTTGGTATTCAAAGCATCGAATCTTGTGCTGACGTGTACTACAAGCTGTTTGGTCTTCGGCCTCTATTGAACTTTTCTCTGTTAGATCATTCCGACTATTTCCATATTGTTTCTATATCTGATATACGCTGTTAGTTTTAGTTAGTTTCCCCCAGGGGCTCACTTCTTGTGGGACGTGGGTTGGTGACCACGGGACCCCAGCTGAGTCCGGCATTGCTTCCACTTACTTGTGCCGGGCTCCTCTCCGTCTTCTTTCCTGTCGACCTCCCTTGGTCAACTCTTGTTCTTTTCCGACCCCGACGGTATTAGGGTATCCGAGGCCTAGGGAGTCTTTCACTTTCCCGCCTTAATTGGCGCTTGTCTCAATTTTCCTGATCCCTCCTTCTTCGAGGGGTTAGACCTCTTGTTTTCTTTTCATTATATTTCCTTTTCTCTTTAAGATTCCCGCACTGTTTTTGTTAATTGGCTCCCCGTGTATCTAAATTCCAAGTTTTTTTTTTGCACCTACCCTCCATTTTGTAGGTGTTTTCATTCTCCGTTGCATTTTGTAAGTCTTTTCGATCTAAATTGCATTTTGTGAGTGTTTTCAACCTCAATTGCATTGTGTAAGGATTGACAATCTAACTTGCTTTTTAGTAAGTCTTTCAATATAGAGTCTGGGACTTTTGTGAGTATTTTGAATTTCAATTGCATTTTGTATTTTCAACCTAAACCGCTTTTTGCAAGTACTTTCTATCTAAATTGCATTTTGTAGGGTGCGCATTTTGCAAGTATTTTGATTCTCAATTGCATGTTGTGGGTATTTTGAATCTAAATTACATTTTGTAAGTATTTTGAACCTCAATTGCATTTTGTACGTATTTTCAATCTCATTTGCATTTTGTAAGTACTTTGAATTTCACTTGCATTTTGTAAGTATATCGACTCTACATTGCATTTTGTACGTATTTTGAACTTAACCTACATTTTGTGCGTATTTTTCAATCTATTCCTTTTGTGAGTATTTTCGTTCTAAATTCCTTTTTAGGTAGATTTCATTAGAAAGCTAACTATTGCAATGGGTACCATGTTTCGACTTCCGGAAAATTTCGACATATCTTCGCGTTTCACATCCCCCAGACCCCAAAACTACCGTCAGTTCAAAAGTTTATATATAATTTATGTATATATGTATCTATCTATCTATCAGATATATATATCAGTTTCTTGTGGACACGATAACTGCCGTAATTTTGCACCAATCACTTTGAATTTTTTACATAACATGTATCCCTATAAAATCTCGGTCGAGTTCGTTAATGGGCAAAATCGGTCGAAGGGGGTGAAAATGGGGGGGCTTTTTTCGAAAAAGTGAAATTTCGCTATAACTCTCTTAATACGTGAAATATCGAATCCATTCAAAGTTCATAATATGTGTCGGATAAGTGCCAAAAATTTATGTCAAATAAGTTTTTTGATAGCACCAACCATTGACCAAAGGGGTGGAAAAAAGTGGGTTTTTCGGGAAACATTAATCATATCTCTCTTAATAGGCACAATATCAAAACCGTATAAAATGGACAATATTCCTCCAATAATTACCTAAAACTTTTGTCTGAAAGAATTTTCGATATGACCCACCATTACGCCATGGAGTGAGCAAAATGATTTAAATTATAAGAAAATTCCAAGTGCCAAGAGTGGTTGCCATGACAACTTTACTTTTAATTGATAAGGGATGAGCCATTAGCAGTTGCTATGACAACGCCACTGCACGAGATCACATTCTGTTTTCATATGTCTGTGGGAAGCGACTTCGGTATCGGAACTGGTAGCATGCTGAACTTCTATGCCCAAGGTCGCGGGTTCAAACCCGGCTGAAGTCGTCGGATTTACTAAGAGCGCCAAAAAACCCTGAGTATGCTTTCCTTCGGAGGGGAAGTTCCAACGTTCGTTGCGAGTTGATGGTTCCGGTGGCATCTAGTAGCCAAGTTCACAGCTAGGTGTCGTTGATGGTAGTATTTTAAATTATGTAGCCTATTTTAGGTAGATTTCATCAGAAAGCTAACTATTGCAATGGGTGCCATGTTTCGACTTCCGGAAAATTTCGACATATCTTCGCGTTTCACATCCCCCAGACCCTAAACCACCGTCAGTTCAAAAGTTTATATATATGTGTGTGTATAGCCTATATATGCATATATATCAGTTTCTTGTGGACACGATAACTGCCGTAATTTTTCACCAATCACTTTAATGTTTTACATAATATGTAACCCCTTAAAAAATCGGTCGAGTTCGTTAATGGGCAAAATCGGTTAAAGGGGGTGAAAATGGGGGGGGGGGGCATTTTTTTGAAAAAGTGAAATGTCGCTATAACTCTCTTAATACGTGAAATATCGAATGAATTCAAAGTTCATAATATTTGTCGGATAAGTGCCAAAAATTTATGTCAAATAGGTTTTTTGATAGCACCAACCATTGACCAAAGGGGTGGAAAAAAGTGTTTTTTTCGGGAAACATTAATCATATCTCTCTTAATAGGCACAATATCAAACCCGTACATAATGGAAAATATTCCCCTAATAATTACCTAAAACTTGGTCTGAAAGAATTTTTGATCTGACCTACCATTACGCCAAGGGATGAGAAAAATGATTTCGGAATTAAAGAACATGCCAAGTGCCATCAGAGGATACCGTGACAACGCTTCTAAATTGATGAGGGATGAGCTATCAGAGGTTGCCAAGACAACGCCATTGCACGAGATCACATTCATTTTTCCATCTGACTGTGGGAAGCGGCTAACTGGTAGCATGCTGAACTTATATGCCCAAGGTCGCTGGTTCAAAACAGGCCAAAGTCGTCGGATTTTCTAAGAGCGCTAAAAATCCCTCAGCATGCTTTCCTTTGGAGGAGAAGTTCCAACGTTCGTTGCAAGTTGCTGGTTGCGGTGGCATCTAGTAGCCAAGTTCACAGCTAGGTGTCGTTCACGTTAGTATATGATACAAAATTAGGAACTACTACTTAAAATTGACCGTCTGCAGACCTTACCTGAATTACAGACTAATACAGTCATCACAATTAACACCGTTTAACAGATTCTGCACACACCTAATGTACACGGGGTTACATGACCACGTTGTCGCAGCCCCTAAACTGAGGAACCAACAACAATCTCTGCGGGAGATAAAATTTTGCGAGAAGAAGTAACAGACTGTCAGATAGTTACACATCAGTTCCAAACCTTGCATAAGGACAGTGTGATCAAAAGTATAACAAGTAGTTCCGTGAAGAACTATACAGCCTATTTTCATATATCTTAATTATGTTAATTGCCTCTATCTACATACCAAATTTCAGTTTGATTGCTGTAATAGATTCGTCGATATTGAGAACCGACTAAATATTGCGGATGGTCACTATGTTGGATTTTATATATGTAGGTCCTAGAGTTATGTACTGTTACATGAAGATTATTGTGTACGTGTAGCATTCAAACTTCAATCGCATGATTAGGACACAAGAAGTAACAAGGAGATTTTAAAATTTCGCTCAGCTGCCATCTTGTGGTTATGGAAACAATTGAAATAAATTAGATGCCAGTGGATTAACATTCGTATAAGGATTTACTGTACCAAATTTCACTGCACTCAGATGGTTTAATTGCGAGAAACGTCCATGTGAATGTTAATACTTCGCGTCGCCGCCATGTTGGATTTGTGATCACCAGGTTAATTAAAGTCCTACAGGTGAACTTAAGTTCATAGCCCCTATGAACATAAAAATCAGTTTGATTGCTATAATAGATTCGTAGATATTCAGAGCCGTCTAAATATTTCGGATGGTCGCCATGTTGGATTGTTAAATGTATAGGCCATAGAGTCATGTACCATTAAAGGAAAATTATTGCGTAGGTTCATTATTCAAACTTTCACTTCGATCGCATGACTACGACACAAGAAATAAAAACCTAATTTTAAAATTCGCACAGCCGCCATCTTGAGGTTACGTAAACAATTGAACTAAATTAGATACCAGTGCATTACAATGTGTATAAACATTTCCTGTACCAGATTTCATTCTGTTTGGAACATTAAATCGCGAGTAAGGTCTATTTAAAATTTTCAAATTCGCTTGGCCGCCATGTTCGTTTTGTAGTTAACCGTTTTTTTTTTTTTTTAAGTCTTATAGATGAACTTCCAGTAGTGCCCTTTATCTCCGTACAAAATTTCAGGGTGATACCGCTAATAGTTTCAGAGATATAGAATGCCGGAGAAATATTTCGCACAGCCGCCATCTTGTGGTTATGTAAACAATTGAACGAAGTTAGATGTCGGTGCATTAGAATGTGTATAAACATATACTGTACCAGGTTTTATTGCGTTTGGTTGGTTAAATCGCGAGAAACGTCTATTTAAAAGTCGCAAATTCGCGTGGCCGCCATGTTGGTTTTGTAGTTACCAGTTTTTCAAAAGTCACAGTGGTGAATTTCTAGTAGTTCCCTTTATCACCGTAAAAACATCCAGGGTGATATCGGTAATAGTTTGGGAGATATTGAATGCTGGTGAAATATTTCGCACAGCCGCCATGTTGGATTGATGAGACGTAACAAAATTTCAGGGGCACGGTCGGGGTCGCCCGGAATAGTGCTATGAACTTACCGAGTTTCATTGAAATCTCTCCAGCCGTTTAGAATTTATTAGGGGGACACACACACACACACCTCACACACACACACACGCACACACACGGACAAAAGGTGATCTCATAAGCCTATTTTTTCAAAATTGAAAAAAGGCTAAAAATGAACCCCGAATGACAAGAAGGTTACCATCCCCATAAGACAATAAAATGATAAAAATATGCATACAAAAACGAAAAAAAAAGTTGATTTTTAACCTCTAAATGTAAAATACTTTCTTGCAATCAATGAGGTCTGATCCTCCTAAGAAAACCTGCATATTTTGCCTATTATAGCCAATCCCCTAGTTTGCCCGGTGAAATCTACCTCCGCCTTCCGGCGTGCCGAGAGGATTTTTTGTAAGTATTATCGCTCTCCATTTTGTGAGTAGTTTCAATCTGAGTTCCCTTTTGTAAGTATTTTCCTTCTCACTTAATTTTCGTTCTGGTTTCCACTTCATTGACATTTTCGCTATCTTCCAGACCATTAGGGGCCGATAACCTAGATGTCAGGCCCCTTAAAACAACAATTATCATCATCATCATCATAGTTTTAGATAATAATAGTGAGAGCAAGGTAGCTGGAAGAGAGTCGTATAGTAGGCCTATATGCAATTTTGTTTGTATAGCCTATACTGTAATTATAATGAAGGCACTATTATTATTTTTTCAAATATTGTGTTTCTCTTAAAATGAAGTAGTCGAAGCTAAAAATCTGAAAGTTTGTTTATGAGCATATGCACTGAATTTCATACTGATTTTACAAAATCTGCGGTTAATAATTGTCTAAATCCCTTTATCAAACGTTAATGAACAATTATGGTTAGAAAATCTACCGTATCAAATAATAATAATAGAAAAATACAAAGGGATCCTGGATCAGTGAGATACAGAAAGATCTGCAGGAGATGGGAAACGCATGTGAAGATATCCAGGAGTGTGACCAACTTAAGAGAAAACTCCTAGAACGCCAACTGAAAACTGGAAAGACGTGGAGGAAAGAGAGAAAATAACAACACTGTCTACGAATGAAGAAAATAACAACACTGTCTACGAATGAAGGAATTCTGGGCCAACTTTAAAGCTCAGAGGAAACAGTTGAAACGACGTGGTCCTTAGTTGGCCGAAACGAAACAAGAAATGATACTAATAACGGCGCGTGAACTTCGAAGAGGCCTGGTGCCTTTCGCTCGTGAGCACTCGATGTATCGTGATGAGGATGAAATGATTGATGAAGATGACATAAATACCCAATCGCCAAACCAGGGGAAATGACAGTACAAAGTTAGTACCTCCGACACGTGGCCCTTCAGATCGAAGAAAATTGACTCATCCACTTTGTCACAAAGTGCAAATTGGTTTAAGGACATACTGTAATATGAAAAGTAATTGTGACGCAGGAAAAGTTAGTACTAAATATAATCATTGCAACCTGAATAACGTCGGGTAAAAATGTTACCAGGCTACATATTAAGATAAATATTTCTCCTGATGAAAACCGCATTGATGCACTGCCTTTTCCACGTAAGAGGCGATATTCTTTGAAAGCTTTCGCTTTTGGCTGATGTCACTGAAAGCGACAGTTTAGTACGAGAATAAGTATCAGATTTACCCCAAGGACAGCGGACTCGCCAAGATAAATACACTATTTAAACATTAGAAATCGTTTGATATATTGTCGCTTAAGTATATTTAGATAGATTCCGCGAATTAGATTTTCACGGCCACAACGATAAGTTAACAGATGAAGGTTTTCAGATTTTAGCTTGTAAATTGCCACGGTGGGCGAGTGGCTATCGTGACCGATTACTAACCCCAAGCTTGCAGGTTCGCTCCTGGCCGTGGTAAGTGATTTTTGAAAGGCGGCAATAATTACGACACGCATGTCATACGATGCTGGCATTTCAAAGAACCCATTTGAATTCAGTAGGCCGTGTTCATAATGGCAAAATTAATCTCGGGATTTTCCGCCAACACAAAGTCTCTCATTTCTCTACTAGAAGGCTTCAAACAACATAATTCAACATGCAAGCTTCCCTCTGAGTGTTAAATAACAAAGCTTGCGCCCGGCATCCGATGCCGTACGATATTATTCTATTATAGCTCGTAAATGCACAGATATTGCAAGCTATGTAGACGGAAGGTAAGACCTATTCTAGAAGCCACTCAATCTCACTACGACTGCCTCAATTTAATGCAACCTGAACGAAAGATTCACAATCTGACAACCAAAAACGCGGTCTAACTATGGAGGGCAAGACACATTTTGTGTTAATATCCGCCACGAAAGTCTGCCTTCGTACGGGTCAGAAATAATTTAATTCTCTACCTCGCTTAATACACACATCAAAAAAAGTTTTGCATCACCTCGGTTCCAAGAGTTCCGGAACCGTTAAATACAAAGCGAATTTGATGCATGCCTGTATTCGCCGTGGCATACTATCCACAAGTTCATCAAGACACTGTTGGTCCAAATTGTCCCACTCCTCAACGACAATTCGGCGTAAATCTCTGAGTGGTTGGTGGGTCAAGACGTCCATAAACAGCCCTTTTCAACATATCCCAGGCATGTTCGATAGGGTTCATGTCTGGCGAACATGCTGGCCACTGTAGTCGAGCGATGTCGTTATCTTGAAGGAACGCATTCACAAGATGTGCACGATGAGGTCGAGAATTGTCGTCCATGAAGACAAATGCCTCTCCAATATTCTGCCGATATGGTTGCACTATGGGTCGGAGGATGTCATTCAGGTATCGTAAAGCCGTTTCGGAGCCTTCCATGACCACCAGTGGCGTACGTCGGCCCCACATAATGCCACCCCAAAACATCAGGGAACCACCACCTTGCTGCACTCGCTGGACAGTGTGTCTAAGACGTTCAGCCTGACCAGGGTGCCTCCAAACACGTCTCCGACGATTGTCTGGTTGAAGGCATATGCGACACTCATCGGTGAAGAGAACGTGATGCCAATTCCGTGGGGTCCATTCAGCATGTTGTTGGGCCCATCTGTACCGCGCTGCATGGTGTCGGGGTTGCAAAGCTGGACCTCGCCATGGACGTCGGGAGTGAAGTTGCGCATCATGCAGCCTATTGCGCACAGTTTGAGTTGAAACACGACGTCCTGTGGCTGAACGGAACGCATTATTCAACATGGTGGCATTGCTGTCAGGGTTCCTCCGAGCGGCAATCCGTAAGTAGCGGTCATCCACTACAGTAGTAGCCCTTGGGCGGCCTGAGCGAGGCCTGTCATCGACAGTTCCTGTATCTCTGTACCTCCTCCATGTCCGAACAACATCGCTTTGGTTCACTCTGAGACGCCTGGAAACTTCCCTTGTTGAGAGCCCTTCTTGACACAAAGTAACAATGCGGACGCGATCGAACTGCGGTATTGACCTTCTAGGCATGGTAGAACTACAGACAACATGAGCAGCGTACCTTCGTCCTGGTGGAATGACTGGAACTGATCGGCTGTCGTACCCCCTCCGTCTAATAGGCCCTGCTCATGCATGGTTGTTTACATCTTTGAGCAGTTTTAGTGACATCTATGAACAGTCAAAGGGACTGTATCTTGGATACAATATACACAGTCAACGTCTATATGCCGGAGATCTGGGAACCGAGGTGATGCAAAACTTTTTTTGATGTGTGTAGTTGAAAGCCTTTATCTGCCATTGTCAACACTCATTTTCGCTTAGCCACAACAACTTTCTACGCGTCATATGCTAAAGTGTGTGTGAAAATTGTAGCGTTGGGAAATATCCTCCTTTTTATTTTATTTTTTAAAATATTTTTATAGTGTGCATTTGTATCGTACACAGCTTGGGAAAAGAGGCAAAAGTCATTTGTCAATAAAAAACGCGAAAGTCAAGTTTTAAAAACGATATCAATTTATTCGTTAGGACAGATCTTTCACTCTCATATAAATGTCAGTTTTTGATTTTTGATTTGTGCCACTTTTCACCGGCAATACATAAATATGATTCGCGATTTTTATAGTTTCTTCGAAGGTGCTCTGGGAAGCTGAACGTATTAATGGAAGTGAGTAAAAGTACTACATTGCTTCCACTATGAAGTGGGGAAAAGGGCTCAAATCAAGATCATCGCGGTTTTCACAACAACCTATCACCGGATGTAATATATTATGCAAAATTAATGTATTTCAGATCGCCTCTGCAGACTTGCAAATTACCTAGGGCATTTTGAGTGAAAATTCATCACCTGCAGGTCTACCGGATTTATCGCTGACAGCTTCATTACCCGAGTTGAATTGAAACCGTGATGTAACCACATATTCTGACAGCCAGTTCAATGCATGATAATTTAAACTTGCTCGAGTTGTTACGAAATAATAAAGACTTGGCGGAATTAATTACGGGCTTGGTCCTGGCGTATTAACCGTGTGGGAGGGAGTCTAGATAGGCGGTCATAATGTTTTAACTATCAGAACGTGCTCGAATAATGGCTTCTTAATGGACTAATTTGCTCACTTATGGTTGATTGGCTGATTATAGGACTGATTGGTTCAAGATGCAGAGTTCAACTGCTAGGTCTTGACATCGCTATATGAAGAACATGATCATCAGTAAGAATGAGGCCGTCCTATCATTCCTTTGAAGATGTAACGAAGCTGTTCTTGCGAATGTTTAGGAAATGGTTGCTAGTAAATATCTAGTATTCTTTTGGTTTGCAGTAATGTAACTATTGAAATTCGATTTAAATGTAGGCTACTTTCGGGAGTCTTTGAATTCTTCGAAGCAGGTTCCTTCATTATTATGAAGTTGCCGTACGTACTGAGACTCCGATCTCAAAGGTCTGGTGTTAGGATTCCCGGCTCTTCGTTATCGTCACGACTGACAAAAAAAAAAAAAAAAAAAGAGTTCGATTTAAATGGACTTTCGGGAGTTTTTGCTTTCTTCCGAGCAGGTTGCTCCATTATTATGAAGTTGAAGTTGTCTTGCTCTTATATATATTTCACTGATAAACAAGCCGTCCCGCGGCTCGTTAAATCATACACCACGAGGGCAGCTACAGTAAGTCAGGAGATCGTAGGTTCAAATCCCAGCAGTGACAGTAGCTATCCTGAGTGTGGATTTATGCCCGGGATTTGCAACACTCCCACCAGGTAAATGCCTGGATAGTATTATATTTCAAGTCCTGGGTCGCATATTTATAAATCCTCCCTCATTTCGACCCTATATCTCAGAGAGCCAGTCCACTCCACCTGCTAGCTTGCCAGGTTAATTTCCATTGGTCCAACTTTCTTATGTGACGGCGACGTTTATTCGTTCAGCTTTCACGCACGAAGATACGCTGCACTAGTTGATGAGCTGTGTTCTCGTGGAAATTTCTTGGCCCAAAATGGGGCGATTTCCGTGTGTTAACTTACATTCTGCGGATGAATCTAAGTAAATATACATAGTAGGAATAAAATGTAAAGAGGAAATCCATGAGTGGCTATCTGAATACCAAAGGAGGACTTGGAACGCAATGGCTAGTAGATGATACTTTTCCAAACTCAATGTTTATCTCATGATCAACAATATTATAAATTTAATTTTCCTTCACAGAAGGCAGTGTTATATTTGACACAGTGTGATCTGAAACAGATGACGTATTTACAGTGTTTTCTGACTATCAATGATTATCATACGGTTTTCACTTCTTAGAAAGTACGTCCACTAAGTGCGGACCAATCACAGTTGATAAAAACTGAAAGAAGAGATGTGTGCAGGCTGATCGAGCCAGTGGGTTCAACTCGGGGAGGGTTTCTAAATACGCTCCTGGGCCATGGTAGGTTCGAATTCCAGCAGTGACCGTAGCTATCCTGAGTGTGGATTTATGCCCCGGATTTGCAACACTCCCACCAGGTAAATGCCTGGATAGTATTATATTTCAAGTCCTGGGTCGCATATTTATAAATCCTCCCTCATTTCGACCCTATGTCTCAGAGAGCCAGTTCATTCCACCTGCTAGCTTGCCAGATCAATTTTGATTGGTCTAGCATTCTTAATACAGCTACACACACTACTACACTCATCACATAAATATAGGTTATCAGAAAAATTCCAGGCTGGGTGTGTGGCTCAGCGGTAACGTTCTCGCTTGTTGTGCCCAAGGTTGCAGGATCGAATCCTGGCACAGTCAGCTGGCATTTGAGGGTGCGCAAATTCGAGGGAGCCGTGTTAGTGGATTTACTGGAACGTTAAAGATCTCCTTCGGGGCAAAATTACGGCAGCCCGGTGTCTCTAAAAGCCGCAGATGTTAAAAGGGACGTAAAACAATTATTATTATTATTATTATTATTATTATTCAAATAAATTCAACACACACCCATCCCAACTACACGCGGCTGATGACCAAGGTGTCCCAATCCCCTAATTTGAATTAATTTGCATCTTTCATGTAGATGACAGTTCCGAATGGGGCAACGAACTTGTGAACTGTTATCGCATAACTTTTGGAAGTAGCGTGTTTTATGTCAAGAATATTAGGCTAATATAGTTTCCTTATTTCTCTTTCTAGGTGAGTACTGCTGCTGCTTCACTGGTGTTTGCTGGCCGTGAGTTACAGTACATATAATAATATTTAATATTAGTCTATTGTTTGGTAATGCAAGAGTGATGTGTGGTGGTTCAAAATTGCATTTTGATTGCCGTTTATTCGTACTGAATATCTGATTTTTTGACTATCGCAGCCCAATGTTCGGTTCTTCACACAGATTTGTTCAACTGTCAAACATTTGGAATTCTTCGTAAGCGTTTCTGGGACTCTTCTAGTTCTAGATGATTCCTATGAACAGTCCTGTGCCTCAACTGTGGTTCTTATTGTAATAGTGTATATGGTGTGGTCGATCCACAGCGCTAAGATTTTTTTGACAGGCTTCGGGTTAGGCTTCAAAAGCTCCAGTCATGATGCTGTATGCTACCAAAAAGTATCAAACTTGAATGCAGACGAGGATCAAACAGTGTCCTCTTATGACTGGCCTCTACAGTATTCCCACCTTTAGTCACCTTGGGATTCCTACTTATACTCTGTGCAAATGTAGGATGGCACCTAACAAAAGGCCACGGTCACCTCCTTTCATACCTTAGCTAGTACAGACCTTACACTAACACAAATTTATATCAAACAAATTCTACATTTACACTCAGCTACATGGGGCTGATCCCACGATTTCGAAAGTCCCTACATAATCCGTGTATATTAGTAAATGGGTCTGAACCGACTTTTTATACGGGAGAAGTTTCAAGGAGACGGAACATTCGTCTATGGCGCGGTGACACGTTATCCCTAGCCAGAAGACACCATATTTTGTTAAACAGGTAACATATCATGACAGGGGAGTAAAACTCTTTGCCCTTGAACGTAAACGTGTTGCGTCTCATGCCACACGGGGCAGAGAAATAGCAACCCGTCTTCGGGCAATGACTTCATGTTACTGGAGATCTAGGAGGTTGCGCCGACGGCCAATAGATGTCAGTATAACAGGTCGTCCGCGTCGTTGCGTAGTGGCTAGCATTCTAGGCAGTCACCGCAGAGGCCCGGGTTCGAATCACGGCTCTGCCAAGAAATATAATTCTGGTTTGAATGCTGGAATCAACCTCGTGAGGCAAAACTGAGAAGAGGCGGGTTCGATTCATACCTCAGCCATCCTGGATGTGGGTTTCCGTGGTTTCCCACTTCTACTCCAGGCAAATGCTGGGATGGCCACGGCCACTTCCTACCCAAATCGTACCTCGATTAGAAGTACACACATCACAGTAACACAGGGTATCAGACAACTTCTACACACATGCAAGTACACGGGGCTACATGACCACGATGTCGCAAAGCCCCTAAAGAATCAAAAACAACTATAAGTATAACAAGTCGGGCAAATCAAGGGTGAGAAGAGCTCTCAGTCTCAGTGGCTTGAAGCTACGAGTGTTCAGGAGGTTTTCAAAGCGAAGTGGCAGGTCGCAGGTAGCATGCGACTGTAAACACTGGACCATGTAATCAAACGAAAGCTTACACACCGAGGATACAAGTGCCTTTCATCCTGGAAGCAAATGGCACGTGCGGGTCAAAAACCAGCAGGCTAGATTTTATCAGCGTGCCTCTTTGTTGTGCGGCTCTATTATCAGGAATTTGACTTGCTCTTTCCTTGGTCGTCCTCCGTAAAATGAAGAAAGGAGGCCCTTAAACTCAAAATCATCACTAGTGCTACCTATAATTTTGAACCATGATTTCCACCGTTCAGTGGGTAGACTACTTTCAGCGCTTTAATGGCCTACTTCTGGAAGTACTCCAAAGAAGAAAAACATCCCCCAGTCTGTCCACTTCGAAGGGGTAGAACAGTACATCTGAATAGATTAAGTGATCAATAGATCCTCCAAGCGACGATTTCATGAGATCCAACAACTTGTTAAAAGTGAAAATTTCAATTTTATAATAGGACTGGAGCTTCACTGGGTGGTCCAGTAGTTGTTGAGACACAACAGCGCTATATTCATCAATCATCAACAATATTCCAATACGGATGCTGCCATAAACGATTCATTCTTTGCTGTCTCCGTCGTCGTCTTCTTTAGACTGCACCTATCAGAACGATGGTTTCGTTGTCTGAAGAGTCGGATGTACTGCTCGAGTCTAAGCTGCGTGAACCTGATAGGAATGTGCATCGCGGACTATGAGTAGTGGTGTTGACGAGTGATAAGGTTTCTCGGTCCGTGTATAGTACAGAACCAAATACTCACTCAGTCATTCCTAACACCACAGTGGTTTGAGCAACGGCCGAATGTTAACAGTATTGGAATAGAAAGGGATACCATTTATCACGGTGGGCTGTTGACAGATCCTTCTCTTCACACCCGACTCTTCCCTGCTCTTTCCCCTCACCCCGCAAGTTCATAGAGCTTGGACTCGAGCAGTATGTATTATACTGAACGAACTGATTTCATAATATGAGGAGATAAGATGATGCAAGCGTCACATGCCATATATGTGGAACAGCCCGTGTCATCACGATGCAGGACGCACATGCCACTTGTGACCAGGGCGAAGAGAGTATCTTTGGTGTGAAAACCACCTAAGTTGTAGCTCAGAGCGCTTAACCATCCCATCCCCGCCCATCTTTCCCTCTGTGGATAAAGATACGCGTATCGATTAAACTGCTCAGCAAAGAGTATCATACTCTTGTGATTGAAAGAAGTAAGCTTGTACATGGTGATTCTTCTGCTGTCGCGGGGCCAGCGGCCAGATACCAGGCGCGCGCGCACGCCTTCCGCCAGCCAACCGAACTCGGTGCGCAGATTGCACGCAGGTAGAAACCGCAACAGGGTAGTCTACATTAATTAATGGTAAATTCACCAGCAAATCATGATTAAAGAACTTACCTTTTCACAGAAGATGCTGAAAATGTTCTCCTTCAGCTGACAGACAGGCGTTGTATCGTGTAAATAAATTAGCGTTTACACGTTGTAATTTCCTACCTTATATTGTTCTCCGGCTCCACTAGAGTACGGGTAATTGATCTGTACACGTTGTATTTTAAATTACCCCGCAATTGAACATCAAACGGGCTTAGGTCCGTGCTTCGATTAATCACAGTAAACACGCAAGGGGGAACAGCGGTAGCTACATAATGTAACGATGTAGCTTCCAAAGTTACTGTCTTTCAGCTGAAGGAGAACATGTTCACCATCTTCTGCGAAAATGTAAGTTCTAACCTTTAACTGGTGACGTGAGGTCATCCAGATTCCCAAGAAATAAAATTAAAAAACACATCTGTGCTTCTTTAATTAAATCTTGCAGAAAGCTGTTTATGTTACCTCCTTATCTGTGTGCTGACACTTCACACCCTCGTTGATGAAAGTTTAGTGACCCTGGTTAGCTCGCATCGTTAGGTTGAAGTTAATGATTCTATCTGCGCCCGACTTCGGTTGGCTGGCGGAAAGCGTGCGCGCGCCTGGACTGCCCCTGGTCCCGCTCCAGCAAAAGAATCTCACTGTAGTTTTACGTGACCGTTCAACTCACGATCATGAGCCATGGAACCTCCATTTTCACGTGGAATGCGAACCACACACGTGATATTTCACTTCGAAAATGCATTGACCAGGAATCGGACCTAATCCGCATCGGTGAGAGGCAAGCAAATCCTACCTCAATTACAAAATACACACACTAGTACAGACATCACAGAATATCAGAAAAATTCTACACACACCCAAGTATACGGGTATGTGAGCACGATGTCGCAAAGCCCCTAAAAGCAATCAACAACGAAATATGGTGACGGTACACGTGTCACTGACGAGTTCCCACTCTTAAAAGGACACACATCACGCTTCTGTTGCTCGTGCAGCCCAACAATAGTGCTGCCTCATTCCTACAATACCGCTTGGAAATAAAAAAAAACTCGAAATTAACTTATAATTGTCCAGACACACTGCAAGTTCCTAAGCAGTTCTTATAGAAAGATTCCAATGTTACCCGGAGTCCAAAATAGCTCAATTTGACCTACTTTCAAGCGGAGGACGTTTAATCAATTCCATTGCCTTGCCACATCCCGGAGTACAACCAGCTACCAATCAATGATGCAACAGATCTTTCTAAATGTAGCCCTTTGAACTGAAACGTAATCAATAGGCGCCGCGACTTCTTTCAGATAGGGGTATGTTGGCACAGTGGTCAAGCTGCTTGCCTCCCACCAAGGGCTCGGCTTCGATTCCCAGTTTGTGCATGTGGAACTTTCAAGATGGAATGTTACGCTCGGTGGTTCACATTCAACATAAAAAAAGAGGAGGTCCTGTGGCTTATGATCGAGAAATTAAGGTGTTCACGTGAAACTACAAGTTTCCTTCCTTTTTTAATATTGCGGGGTGGGGGACAACGCAACAAAGTCGGCTATTAATAGGCTTAGGCCTATTGTAATATTTGTTACAAGTTAGAACCATATGGGCTACTTGTACTAGCAGTAGTGCCCGGCTTCGCCCGGTGGATTTATTTGTTTTATGAATGATAATGAATACTACTACAGAACTGGAGCGCTCACTTATAAGGGTCGGAAAGCACCAACGCTTATTGCAGCTGATAGCCTCAGTACACTGCACCAACACCATCGCCCATTGACATACTATTGTCATGATGATAACTGTTTTAAGGGGCCTAAGAAATCTTTTTGCACGAATTACTCCCCGTGACTGCAATTTATAAGCAGCTCGCAATTCTGCACCAGAATACTGGTAGGGGCGACGTGATGCAGCCCACATTACCAGGCGACAATAAATTTTGGTATTATTAAAGCTGTCCGGGGGCGTAGTTCTACCGACTTACTGAACAAAAATCAATCTTTATGGTTACCTGATAGGTGTAGCCTAATGCCACATAGCTTAATCTATTCCTCTTGAATCTGGCTATCATATACATAAATAATTTTTCGAATCCGACTGGTAGTTCCAGATTTAGCGCGTTTAAATACACAGAAACACAAACAGACTCTTCAGCTTTATTATATTAGTATAGATTTAATTACTAGCAAGCTGTCCCCGGAGGCCCTTCATGGACTGTAGTGCCAGGGGTTATTATATTTATGCCTCTAAAGTATTGTAAAATTGATTTTATAATTCAGAAACATCCGTGGGAGCTTGCACAATAACTCACCAAAGTTTCATCGCAATTGGATGAATGATAGCCTATATGAACGCATACGGGGCTTAGTTGAAACAACTCTCGCGCCGTCACTCATTTATTGAATCTGCTAATGCACTACCTATTGTAATATGGATTTACTAAGTCAAAACCTTCGCAAGAGTGTACACAACAACTCACCAAAGTTTTATCACAATCGTATGAATGGTTTAAGAACGCATATGACACTTAGTTGAAACTATTCGCGCACCGTTACTCATTTGTTGAATCTACTTGTGCACTACTAATTGTGAAATAAATTTACTAAGTCTGAAACCTTCACGAGAAGGTACAAACAACTCATCAAAGTTTCGTTGCAATCGGATGAACGGTATAGGAACGCATACAGGACTTTGTTGAAACGATACGCGCCCGGTCACTCATCTGTTATATCTACTCGTGTGTTACCAACTGTGAAATGGATTTACTAAGTCAGAAACCTTCACCGGAAGGTACACAACAACTCAAAAAAGTTTCATTGCAATCGGATGAATAGTATATGAACGCATACGGGACTTGATTGAAGCGATTCGCGCGCCGTAACTCATTTGTTGCAACTTCTCAAGCGCTACGTATTGTAAAATGGATTTATTAAGTCAGAAACCATCACGGGAATGTACACAACAACTCACCTAAGTTTCATCGCTATCCTATGAATGCTATATGAACGCATAAAGGACACACAGACAGACATACAGACTATCACGTAACATCCATTCTTAGCCTACTTTTCACATTTTGTAAAAGTAGTTCCGTGAAGAACTATACAGCCTATTTTCATATATCCTACTTATGTGAATTGCCTCCATCAACATACAAAATTTCAGTTTGATTGCTGTAATAGATTCGTAGATATTGAGAACCGTCTAATAATAAGGATGGTCGCCATGTTGGATTTTTACATATGTAGGTCTTAGAGTTATGTACTATTGCATGAAAATTATTGTGTAGGTCTAGTATTCAAACTTCAATCGCATGATTAGGACACAAGAAATAAAAACGAGATTTTAGAATTTCCCACAGCCACCATCTTGTGCTTATAAAAACAATTGAAATAAATTAGATGTTAGTGGATTAAAATTTGTATAAGCATTTACCGTACCAAGTTTCGCTGCGCTTGGTTTGTTAAATCACCAGAAACGTCCATTTAAATATTTAAATTTGGCGTCGCCGCCATGTTGGACTTATGCTCACCAGGTTATTGAAAGTCCCATCAATGAACTTTCGTTCATAACCTTTATCTACATAAAAAAAATCAGTTTGATTGCTGTCATAGATTAGGCGATATTGAGAACCATCTAAATATTTCGGATGGTCACCATTTGGATTTTTAGCCTACTTTTCACATTTTGCAAAAATGAGGAAAAAGTAGACTTATGAGATCGGGCAAATGTGTGTCTGTCTGTCTGTCTGTCTGTCTGTCTGTCTGTCTGTCTGTCTGTCTGTCTGTCTGTCTGTCCTTCTGTCTGTCTGGCTGGCTGTGTGTGTGTCCCCCCCTATCAACTCTTAAACGGCTGCAGCAATCGAAACAAAATTTGGTAGGAGTAAAGATATATACCTGAATATCTCACGGCCATATTTGAAAATGATGTCAGTGCTACCAACTGCTAAAAAATCGCAATTGAAATTTGAGCTCCATGTTGGATATCTTGGAAAGTATGAATGGGAGCTATTTCAAAATTGGCACACGTACAGATCATAATATTTCAGTTTAATTTCCAGGAGGCCAAACATGGCAGTGTTGCCAAAATGATTATAAGCCTCCTGATAGGTCCAATTTTTAAATGCATATAACTTCTACACTATCAAGTGGAATTCAACCAAATTTCGTATGTTGTATGTGTACATAACCAGATATGACTGAGCGTGTTCTTAAGACATACCAGGGCTGCCAACTGTTAATAAATGCTCCTAATTTATTTTATCCAAATACCAATAAATCAGAAAGTATGCAAGCCGACAGCTTTAAACTATGCACACGTATAGTACCTGACATTCTATATTAATTTGGAGTAACTTATATACGTCAGTGCTACCAACATGATTCTAAGCCTTCTGACAGGTCCAACTTTAAATACATGTAACTTCCATACTATCATTTGGATTTCAACCAAATTTCGTATGTGCTATGTGTACCATAACAGATATGACTATGCGTATTCTAAGGAGCAACCAGGGCTGCCAACTGTTAATATGTGCTGTCCCTATTTTTGTTACCCTAATATCAATATATCAGAAAGTATGCAAGCCAATAGCTCTAAACTTTGCACACGTATAGTACCTGGCATTCTAGACGAATTTGGAGTAACTAATATACGTCAGTGCTGCCAACATGATTCTAAGCCTGCTGATAGGTCCAATTTTAAAATGCATGTAACTTCTATACTAACTAATGGATTTCATTCAAAATTGGCACAACAATAGATCATATTATTTCAGATTATTTCTGACCAATACATGCATGACATTGTTGCCAACATGATTTTACGCGCGCTGTTAGATCCAATGTTTAACTGCATGTAACGTCCATGCTATCCAGTGGACTTCAACCAAATTTTGTATTTAGTACCGTAAGAGACGGAACTAAGAATATATTCAGTCATCAGGGCTGCCAACTGTAGTGCTCTATTAGGATACATTATGCCAGGTATACAGTATTTCGAACTAATTGGAAATTTCGATATTAGCAACTTAATTTCGTCATTATTATTCTAGATAGGTTCATATTCTGTAGAATAATCATTGGCATGAAAAGTAGGCTGTATAGTTCTTCACGGAACTTCTTGTTATATATGTGGTCCATAGAATTAGATGAAGATTATTGTGTAGGTTCATTATTCAAAATTTCACTTCGATCGCATGATTACGACACAAGAAAGAAAAAACTTAATTTTAAAATGTCGCATTGCTAACTCTTGAGGTTATGTAAACAATTGAACTAAATTAGATGCCAGTGCATTACAATGTGTATAAACCTTTACTGTATCATTTTTCACTGCGCTCAAATGGTTAAATCGTGAGAAAAGTCTATTAAAATGATTCAAATTCGCTTGGCCGCCATGATCGTTTTGTATTTTACAGGTTTTTGAAACGTACAGAGATTAACTTCCAGTAGTGTCTTTTATCACCGTAAAAAAATCAGGGTGATATCAATAATATCTTCGGAGATATAGAATGCCGGTGAAATATTTCGCACAGATGCCATCTTGAGTTCATGTAAACAATTGAACTAAATTAGATGCCATTGTATTACAATGTGTATAAGCATTTGCTGTACCAAGTTTCATTGCGTTTGGATGGTTAAATCGCGAGAAAAGTCTATTTAAAAGTTTCAAATTCGCTTGGCCACCATGTTCGCTTTGTTGTTAACAGGTTTTTGAAATTCTCATATGTGAACTTCTAGTAATGCCCTTTACCGTACAAACTTTCAGGGTGGTATCGGTAATAGTTTCGGAGATATAGAATACCAGTGAAATATTTCGCACAGCCGCCATGTTAGATTGGTGAGACGTAAAAAAAATTGAAGGGAACGGACAGGGTCGGCCAAAATAGTACTATGGCCTCACCGAGTTTCATTGAAATCGCTCCTGCCGTTTAGAAGTCATTAGGGACACACACATACGGACGCACATACACACACACGGACAAAAGGTGGTCTCATAAGCTGGTTTTTAGCCTATTTTCGATTTTTGCAAAAATGAAAGTAGACTTATGAGATCTACACAGGGCCAAAGATTGTGTCTGACTGTCTGTGTGTGTGTTTGTACTCTGAATGTCTGTCCCCCCCCCCTATCAATTCGAACACGGTGAAACCGAATTGAACGAAATTTGGTACAGAGGTAGAACTAGCAAAGGTCACCTCAGTGTCAAGTTTTATATCGCCACCATCTTGACGGAAACGTAATGGCGGCCACCCAAATGTTCAAAGCTTAAATCAAATTAGGACTAACCTAATCATCCGATCTCCACCAAATTTTGCAACTACATATATTCATATGGCGAGCGTCTTTTGACTAAACCCAATAGTTTGCAGATGGTGGCCATGTACGTGTGCAAGTCGATTCCCCCTATCAATTCAAACACGGTGAAACCTAATTGTACGAAATTTGGTACAGTGCTAGCACTGGCAAGGGGCACTCCTGTGCCATGTTTTATATTGCCGCCATCTTGACGAAAACATAATGGCGGCCAGCCAAATGTTAAAAGCTTGAATTAAATTACGACCAACCTAATCATCTGATATCTGCCAAATTTTGCAAGATTATACCTTTATGTATAAAGAATCTTTTGACCAAACTACAAGGTCATCAGCTTAATAATTTGCGGATGTCGGCCATGTATGTGTGCAAGTCCATTCCCCCTATCTTTTCAAACACGGTGAAACCGAATTGAACGAAATTTGGTACAGAGGTAGCACTAGCCAAGGGCACCTCAGTGTCATGTTTTATATCGCCGCCATCTTGACGGAAACGTAATGGTGGCCACCCAAATGTAAAAAGCTTAAATCACATTACGACCATCTAATCATCTGGTCTATACCAAATTTTGCAACAACATGCCTTATTGTGGGAAGCATCGTTTGACTGAACTACAGGGTCATCAGCCCAATAGTTTGCAGATAGCGGCGATTAATGTGTGCAAATCGACTCCCCATATCATTTCAAACATGGTGAAACGGAATTGAATATTTTTTTTATAGAGGTAGCACTAGCAAAGGGCACCTCATATTCATGTTTAATATCCGTATAGCACGCTGTATTTTAACAAGCTACTACAACAAACAGTCAATTATACTCCTTGAAAAGGACAAAGAGTTATAACAATACCCATGCATTTAGGAGAAAGTAGGCTATAATCTATGTTCTTTACTGAACATCTTGTTTTTTATTTTTACTTTTTATTTAATTTTTATATATATATATATTTTTTTTCATAAATGAAAATAGGCTAAATAGAATGTGGAAAAAGTCGATTTCTGAGATCAGTCCGGGCAATTGTCGGTCTGTAGGTGTGTGTGTCCCCCCCCACCTATCAACTTCTAAATGGCTGCAGCTATCAAAACTAAATTTGGTATGAGTCAAGATCTATACCTGAATATATCACGGCCATATTTGAATATGACATCCATGCTACCAACTGCTGAAAAATAACAATTGAAATTAAGCTCTATGTTGGATATCTCAGATGTTATGCATGCGAGCTGTTCCAAACTTGGCACACACAGAGATAAGTACATACCAGATTCATTTTCAGGAGACTATATACGACGGTGTTCCCAACATGATTCTAAGCCTGCTGATGCAAGTAACTTCTATACTACCAATTGGATTTCAACCAAATTTCGTATGTGCTTTGTGTACCATAATATATATGACTATGCGTGTTCTTGAGAGCCATCAGGGCTACCAACCGTTAATAAATGTTCTCCCTATTATTTTATTATAATACCAATATATCAAAAAGTATACAAGCCAACAACTCTAAACTCTGCACATGTATAGTACCTGACATTCTAGATTAATTTGGAGTACCTGATATACGTCGATGCTGCCAACATGATTCTACAGTAAGCTTGCTGATAGGTTCAATTTCAAATGCATGTAACTTCTATATTAACAAATTGATTTTATCCAAAATTGGGACAATAATAGATCATAATATTTCAGCTTAATTCTAAGCAACACATACATGACACTGTTGCCAACATGATTTTACGTGTGCTGATAGATCCAATGTAACATTTAATTTCTGATATATAGATTATTCATTGGCATGAATCTTACATTTTAAGAAAAGTAGGCTCTCTAGTTCGTCACGGAACTACTTGTTATATATAGATAAGATAATTAAAGAACATTAATCAACATCATTATTTGATGCGTATTATAGAGTGCCCACGGAAGGAAAATAAAAAAAAGTCCCACATAGACCAGTCGTGACATCTGGCGGAAAAGTTTCGCATAAGATATCTCTATTGAAATAACAATACCAACAATTAACTAACAATGTGAAGATTGGTGACTATGGATTAAGGGGTTTTCAAACTGTTAGTCTAAAAGGTCACACTGACTCCACTATGTCCCAAGGGCCAAGACCTAGCAAGCTCATCATACCAACATACAGTACTGTAGTTTTGAATTACGCACCAATTTTCGTTTCAGGACTAGACGGCGAGTGAGATAGGCCTATCTAATAAGCAGAGCGCAGGACGCGGGCGCAGGGGATGGACTCCGCTCCGTTTGCTTGTGGCTTTTTCCCCTCTGCTTTTGGCACTACTTATTTGCGTGAAAAACATTCTCCAAAATGAAATATACAAAACATATTGCAGATCTAAATTAACGGATGAGTATTTGAATTCGCTGCTGATAATTTCTACTAGTAAACTAGACCCACAGCTTCAAACAATTATTGTCAGAGGAAAATAGCTAGGCTACATAAATCTCATCAATCATAATACTAATGTTTAAATTCATTAGGTGAATTACCTATGAATGTCACTTTCTGTAAGGTTTTAGGATAAATCTCGTATCATTAATTACTGTTTGTTCAATTTCACTGTCAGTTATTGTTTTTTTAATTGGTCGCTAAATAAAAGCATCTGATTGTTATTTTGCATTATTTACTTTAATGTTACAATGTAAACAAAATACATTATGGTGGGCCGATACCAGGTATGTCCGGCACGCTCTCACGAGTTGGATTGGTGGTGCTCGCGGAATGGGTTGGCCCGCGGGCCGTAGTTTGGGGACCCCTGGATTAGAAAACTCATGCTGCCAACTTTCAGTTACAAAGTAGTTGCCAGTTTTAGTGTCTGCAAGCATGGTGACTGAAACATGAGTGGCGACAGTGAATACAATCTTGATTCAATTGAAGAGCAAGAAATTATACTACAGATGGGCGGAAAAATTGCAAGGTTACATTTTGAGTGACTTATAAGGTGACGCGAACTATATCTCAAATAGTTGAGTGTACCTCTGGATCGTAGTTTGTGTCCTGTAAATGGGTCGGCTCGGACAGGTGTTGGGAGGAAGGTAGGGTTGAGATTGGCTTCCGGTGTTATGGTAGGGTGGATGCGCAGTGATGCCTGCAGCCCTCTGGGTGCCATCTGCCCACTCATATACCTGTACGTGTGAAGTTTTCTCTTGCTTTACCTTATAAACAGGGACCTTTTTATTACGTTTAATGAAAAACGTTAATTGCTTAAGGGTTAAGACACTTTACCATATCAAGGCCTGTTATGACGGAAATTGACGCAATCAATTGCCCCGAGTTTGAACAATTTCGACGATTTTTGGAATTTGCACACGTTTTCACGAAATTAGGTCGATTTTCTTATATTCAAAATATTGTTTATACAGAATTATTATTTACGATAACCTGAAGTCCGGTCATAGAGGCCACTGTTACATTGTTCACTCTTATTAGGGCTAGTTGTTCTTATTACATAACAATCTTGTGGAAACCCTCAAATTTGCATACCTCATATTTAACTCTTTTCTTGGCAACCTCGTACAATTATTAGTCACCTTAATTCAGTCATTCATCAAATAACATTCCCTGCTGGGATGGTTCCGAACTTAAAGCCACGGTCGCCTCATCCCAATACTATCCCCAATTTACAAATACACACATTAGTACAGCCATCACAATAACACAGGTTAACACAAAAATTCCTCCTCTACCCACACACACACACACACACACACAAACACACGCTGTGGTTGGGCGTTCAAGTGCATACAGTTTTTAAGGCGGGACTTGACACTTACACAAGATACTGATGTGGCTCACTGGTTGAGAAGGTCGCTATTAACTCGATCAGAGGACTGTGTCTGAAGCTTCGCCTCCGGAAATAGAATAATCCTCAGCCTCTTCACAGTGCATATAAGATAGCAGTCAGGGACGCACAAAATATTCTCAGGGCAGGCAACGGATTTGAGTGTCTTCTTTCCCGTATTGCCAGTATTAACGTTTCCCTCCAGATGTGAGGAACTCTCTAGAGGTGATAAGCGGCTTTGGTGGCGTAGCTGGTAGCATGCTGAGCTTTCATGCCCAAGATCGCGGGTTCAAACCCTGCCGAAGTCGTCGGATTTTTTAAGAACGTTAAAATCCCTCAGTATGTCTTCCTTCGGAGGGGAAGTAAAACCGGTGGTCCCATGTCATAGATTTATGGCATGAAAAAGAACCTTCCACTAACTACTCCTGTGGAAGCTAAAATTTGTTGGTTAGTTTGATAACGCTATATTAATTTCAACGTTCGCCGCCAGATGCTGACTGTGATGACCACGTTGTCGCAGCCCCTAAACTTAAGAACCAACCATCGAATAGATGGCAAAAAAAAAAAAAAGATTAACAGTCCCTGCTGTAGCGCCTGTCACTCACACCTACACATAATTGTTTACCACCTAGTGGCGCAATGGCTAGCATTCTTGGTACCCACGAGGTCTGGGTTCGATTCCGACTCTGCCAAGAAATTGAATTCTGTTCTGAGGGCTGAAACGGGGTACGCTCAGCCTTGTAAGGCAAGACCCACCTTAGTCATCCTAGAAGTAGTTTTCCGTTGTTTCCCCACTTCTACTCCACGCTCCCTCCCCAATAGCAAAGCCAATTCCGTACAGGCCATGTAGGCCCCGGGAGCAGTGGAAGGTAGAGGCTTCCAACCTTTGTGACATCGGCACTAGATGGGATGGAGTTGTCAGCTTCTTGCCCGGCCGTCTTTGCTCCCAGAAATTACCCTGGACCTCATTTCTGGTGTAGGCTGAGTGAACCCCAGGGCTATTGAAAATGAAAATGAAAGTGGTAGTGTTGTTCCTAAAATCCACTACCTGGGTGGGGATCGAACCCACTCCCTTTCAGTTAGAAGCTCAGCGCCTCTACCAACAGCGCCACGCAGCCCGCTGCTCCCTTCCAAATCCTACTCTCAATTACAAATACACACACACTACTACAACTACCACAATAACACAGGTTATCAAACAACAAAAATGGAAACTCTTAATTTTACGTGACCGTGGTCATTAGCCACGGGACTTCCATTTTACGTGGACTCCCAACCCCGGGACATGATATTTCATTTTTGAAAATCACACATGCATTCACCGGGAATCAAACCCGGTCCGCCTTGGGGAGAGGCAAGCAGCTTGACCACTGCACCGTGACCATGATGTCACAAAGCCCTTAAACGTGGCAACATCGGTGACATACTGGTCTGAACCGTCTCTCTTCGTTTGTCCAGAAAGATTCTCTTTATCACATCAGAGCAGTGAATAGGCTACTGACATTAAATTCATATACGAACACTTTTCAGCCCAAGTATTTTAGTACATGTTTCAAGATAATCAAAGGGGTAGTTCAGTGAGGTGTGCGTTCACTGCCCCTCCCCTCTTCCTCTGGATCCACCACTGCTGTCTCTGTGAGTATTGTAACATATTACACCCATGTTTGTTCCCATATGTTCCAGGTTTTATAGTTCCCCTTCTGTATGAATGAACACGATCATGAAAGTAAGGCGATTATAGTGGGATTTCAATTATAGCGATAGGGGATGTGCGGCCTGCCTCGTCTTCTCGATAAAGATTAGTGTTGTAATTCCATTTAGACCCTCGCTCAGTGTAGCACTGGCCATATCAGCAGCTCATGTAATCCTTTCCTCTTACTAATTATGTGTAAGTAGGAATAATCTACGGTATGAAATCAATTCTTGGTCGTATGATTGCCCTTACTATTTTAAACCAGTGAATACTGACATTAAATTTATGTATGTAAAGGACGAAAAAGTACGGTATTAGAAATTGTCTGCACTCATTAAAAAGACCATAGGGATTACAGCTCTACACACTACTACTGTCACCACAAAACACAGGTTATCAGTTCAAATTCAACACACACCAAAGTACAAGAAGCTGATGATCAGGATGTCCTTAGACCCTAGAATGAATTAACGACAGCAAGAATAAGGACATCTCCCCATTGAACTTAAGGTTAAGTAATGTAAATCATAAAGAACTACTCCTTGGCGTAGCCTAACTCTTTCAGTCGTGGACCACGGCCGCGCGGGCAACTGCAGCAAAGCCAGTGCTAGCAGGTTCGAATCCCAGCGCTGACAGAGGCTATCCTGAGAGTGGTTTTCCCCCGGGTTTTCCCACACTTCAGACAAATGTCGGTCTAGTACCTTAATTCAAGTTCCGGGGTGCCTACCCCATCCCTGTCCCTAATACAGTTACTCACACTACTACAGTCATCACATAAATACAGGTTAACAACTCAACACCCAATCACACAGGGCTGATGACCAAGATTTTCCATCAATTAAAATGAGTTATTATCAACAACAATAACAACCATAAAGTACTACAGTACTGTGCAGGGGTAAGAGGCGGAGAGATTGCAGGCACAGTAACATTTTGAGTACAGTGAAACCTCTCTAAAAGACCTCCCCTATTAAAAGACCGCCCCTCTTAAAGACCGATTTTTCTTGGAACCGATTTAAAACTTCATAAGGTCAATGTATGTGTTACCTCTATTTAAAGACCACCCCTCTCCCCGACCAAAGACCAGGCATTTTCTCAGTCTGACCTCTTTCAAAAGACCACTTCTCGACTGCCTTCCCATTGGAGATGGTGATGAGGGCGATGATGTAAACAATGGTTCTGTTAGCACAGAACTGCATCAGCATACAATGTCATTAGAAAAAGTGTTATGTAACGTATAAAAATACAAAAACGGCTCTCCTAGAAGATTGTTCGAACCCAGAACAAATTAATGGACTTTCGAACTCACTCAGAGATACTCTAGAAAGTAAAATTGTTTAAAAAAAGGATATGCTAATCTGTAACAGAGATCAATTCGTGACTTTTTTTAAATGACAGAGCTCAGAAAATAACTAATTGTAATTAATTTGAACTAAATGTGAACCAATGCAGATAAATTGTAATCAATAGGGCTCGGATTCGAGCATATTTGCATTTATTTTTCCTAAATAGTACACATTGAAAGAAGCCTTTCGGTGGTGTTTTCACCTCTCTGGGACCACCAGAATTGAAATTTATCGAGCATATATATGCATAAAACCGCGGTTTTCAGAATAGAAGCATATAAATGCATAATCTTGTGGTTTTCGTCTAAATAGTTTGTTTTTCTTCGAATTCCCCCCCCCCCCCCGAATTCGGGCCCTGACCATCCTTAAGGTTCGAAAACAGAAATAATTATTGAAAAGCCTATCTAGTGCGAATGATAGAACCGCAGGTTTTTAACCTTTAGTGAGGTCGTTATGGTCATTGAAACTTTTATTGACTGATTTAAGAAAATCATTTAAAACTGAAAACATAGAAAAAATTCTTGTTGTACTGACCAATGCAGATCTACTTCATTGACTCGCCTAATTCTGAACATTTTGTATATGAACTTTTAAACTGTAACTTTTATAAGAAAACTTCTCTTATACAGTAAATACTTGAAAAACTTGAATGCGAGTATATTACAGTGTATCATACATACAATTACAAAATAAAGCTGTATATAAAGGTATGTTATTGTTTTTTTTTTGTTTCACTTTCCTTTCTATAGTTTTTAAATGTGTTTTTGGAGCATATTCTACATATTTAACCGCATATATTGGTTTTTTCGAGCATAAAACACATGGTTTTCGAGCATATCTGGAGATTTTATCGAGCATATCGATACTTTATTAATAATGCAGTATAAAATTATGTTAATGCCTACCCCTATTAAGAGACCACCCCTCTAAAAGTCCAGTTTTCCATGGAACCGTCACTGGTCTCTTAATAGAGGTTTCACTGTAGTTATTTATTGTAGTTTTAAGGGGCGGAACAGCGATGTCATGTGCGCCAATTTGAGAAGAGAGTGGGGTGCTATTATCCCTATCCCATCTTAGACTGAAAAGAAAACAGTGGCAGATGACCTCGATGTTTCTTCTATCTTAACAATAATAGCCACCGTATAAAAAGGACCAAAAAGTATAGGGTTTTTCAAAATTGCCCGTACTCATTAAAAATATAATGATTAATATTTGAGTACTAGTAGCAGCTGTTGTTGTTGTTGTTGATGTTGTTGTTGTTGTTTTGTCGAATAGACTGGATCATAATGGTTATCAGCCCCGGTTGTTGGTTTTGCGTATAATCTGTCTGATAGCCTTTATTATTTATTGTCGTGACTGTACTAGTGTATGGAGGAATAGGGAACAACCAGGAGTGGAATGACTCGCAGAACGATACTAATTTTTCGTGCTGTACTTGAGTGGATAAGGGGGAGCAGGATCTGTTCATAAAAGCTAACGGGCTGAATTGTGGTACTGGATAAGTGCAATCTGTACGTTTGTGCTAATGATTAATATAGAGATAAGCTGTTAATGAAGCGGGCTAGGTGATGACTTGCCACACGCTATGCTGATACTATCTCAATACTATCTGGTGATAGTTATCCGACAATCGCAGATCGTGTGAAGCTGCACATCTGATCTTTGGCAGCTGTTCTGTTGGTACTACCGGATTGTTTCTTGTCGGTAGTCATTGCTGTTAGTTAAGTAAGGAATCAATAGAAGTTACAGTACTGTAAGTTGTGATAATTTGTTTAAAAAAAGAAGACAAGACAGTGTATGCAAAGACTCAAACCAAAGCCTAGGTCACAATCTGTAAAACTCCATAGCCTCTATAGGCCGGTAACATACGCGTCATCAACCTCAAGTACTTGGGTGTGTGTTGATTTTTTCTGACAACCTTTGTGAGGTTCAGGTTTGAATCCCGACTGCATTCACATTTTCAGCAGACATGACCGCTCTAAGGAGAATTACTGTATGTCCTGAAGCCATTTCTGTGTTTCTAAAATCTCAAGTTAGATTCTGACTTCGGTTTACAGGTGACTCTGTGTGTATCGTCTAGGACAGGCGTTCTCAACTTGGTCCTCGCGTACACCACGGTGCTCTTCAAATGAAATTTGGTGCTCTCGTCAGAAGAGTCAAAAAGTGCTCGCGAGTGCAGACTCCCTCGAGAACCATTCAGCAATTTAAAATTCTGTTGCACAAACCAGTATAATAGTGTTTCCATTACAAGATTTGACAGCCAGAAATTGTATTATGTTGTAAAACCGTTTTATGCGTTGCCTACGCTGTAAACATATTATAACGTAGGGAACGGTTTTATTGGCAGCACGAAAGATATAGGCTACTGATTCCACTCGACTACCCACACGTAAATGTATCATCTGCATGGGTCATGCAAGCAATTCCAGCATCCCTAGCTATTTCTGCACTTCTGAGGGAGGGAGATAGAAAAAGGAAAGAGAGGAGCATGTTTGTTGCATTATACTGTATTATGTTCGACAAGCTGTACCCAGCATGCGTAATCAAAGAAAGTGTTGGCGTTGTAATTTTGTTTGTTGACATGCTTTTGGGTACCCAATATTTTTCTTTTCTTTTCCCGATAACTGACTAACTATCGCAAAATGGATTTACTAATTCAGAAACATTCGTGGGAGCATACACAACTCACCAAAGTTTCATCGTAATCGTATGAATGGTTTATAAAAGCATACGGGACTTGATTGAAACGATTCGCGCATCGTCACTCATTTTTGAATCTACTCGTGCGTTACCTATTGTAATATGGATTTACTAATTCATAAGCCTTCGCAGGAGTATACACAACAACTCACCAAATTTTCATCGCAATCGGCTGAATGATATATGAACGCATACGGGACTTTATTGAAACGATTTCCGGGCCGTCACTCAATTATTGAAATTACTCTTGCGCTACGTATTGTAAAATGGATTTACTAAGCCATAAACCGTCTCGGGAGTGAACGCAGCAATTCAACAAAGTTTCATCGCAATCGGATGAATGGTAGGCTATATGAAAGCATAAAGGACATACACACAGACAGGCAAACTATCACGTAACATTCATTTCTAATGAGAGAGATTTAATGGTGCTCGGGTTGTGCTCAAGAAGGTTGTGTACGCCTGGTCTAGGAGATCAAAGATATCTCCACGTAATTTCAGAACTTCCCCCATGGGCTCACATCTTGTGGGACGTGGGTTGGCGACCACGGGACCCCAGCTGAGTCCGGCATTGCTTCCACTTACTTGTGCCGGGCTCCTCTCCGTCTTCTTTCCTGTCGACCTCCCTTGGTCAACTCTTGTTCTTTTACGACCTCGACGGTATTAGGGTATCCGAGGCCTAGGGAGTCTTTCACTTTCCCACCCTTGTCTAATCTTTCCTGATCCCTTCTTATTCGAGGGGTCAGAACTCTTGTTTTCTTTTCATTATATTTCCTTTTCTCTTTAAGGGACACTGGGACTGAGTTTTCTAATTCCTGTAAATATTAAGGTACAATCTTGATATTTTGTTTGCTGGTAGTATGCGGAAGTATAAACATGTGTACCAAATTTTATCAATGTAGCTTCACTAGCTGCATAGAAATTAATTATTTTCCAATATTTATATGCAAATTTTTCAAATATTCAAAATGTCAAGCGCGTCAAACTAATGTAGATAGCACAATTTATTTTTATTTTTCTAGTACCTTATTCTTATACAAATAAAATAGTGCATCGAATTTGAGATTGTATTGTTTACTATGAAGATATAATTTTTTCCCCCAATGAAGTTCATTTTTTGTAAAATTCTTGAAATTTGAAGGTAAAATCTTTTTTTTACAGGCAAACCAGAACTCCAATCCAAAAAGTAATGCAAACGTTTGTGGATATAGTACTAAGGAACATGCATGTTAATTTACAAGAAAATTGCATTACATCTGTAACGCGTACGAGATTTTATACATCAGAAAATGTGAAACTGAGAAAACTGCATTATTCTAAAAACATGCATATATTTTAATATTTCCCCTCAACTTACCCATTAGAACTCTCCTGCAGCATAAGTAACACCTTCCTTCTTCTGTTTTGCAGCCTCCTTCTTCATCTTTGTGACCTTGGTCTTGTGTGATCTGTGTGCCCCCCCCCCCCCCTCCTCCCTCCCCCTAATAACTTCACAAACACAATAAATTTCGAAAAAGTGCTAGTCTAGCGTCCAATAACTTGTTTAGAAACAGAGGTAGACCTTGCGTACACTTCTTAAGTCAACACAAATATCAAATTAAGATAAATTGTGCATCTACTGTCATTCTATAAGCGACTAGAAACTCTCATGATATTAGAAAATACAATATAAATGCAAAATTTCATCATGTCGACCGTTTGATATATTTATTTATTTATTTATTTATTTATTTATTTATTTATTTATTTATTTATTTATTTATTTATTTATTTATTTATTTTCAAACATTTGAGTATTTGTAAAGCTTACTGTACGTAGTAAATAGTGTCAATATTAATCGGTAGATAGTAGCACAATGCAGAGCCAGTAGGGCAGAGGGAATTTCAAATCCGTATTCAAACTACTCCGATAAAAAATGCATGAATAAGTGTAAAGGATAATGTACCAAGTGAAAGGGGCGTTTAAATGGCAGTGCAGCCGGCATTTAAACGTCTCGCCGTGCCTCAAAAAATGGCGGAATGTGGAAAATGACACCGCTAATTGATCCGTTATGGTCAGGGGTACAATAATATGTCAAAATACAAAATTTGAATTTTTTAATAAAATATGCTTCAAACTCAGTCCCAGTGTCCCTTAAGATTCCCGCACTGTTTTAGTTAATTGGCTCCCCGTGTATCTAAATTCCAAGTTTCTTTTTGCCTCTACCCGCCATTCTGTAGGTGTTTTCAATCTCCGTTGCATTTTGTAAGTCTTTTCGATCTATATTGAATTTTGTGAGTGTTTTCAACCTCAATTGCATTTTGTAAGGATTGACAATCTAAATTGCTTTTTAGTAAGTCTTTCAATATACGGGATGGGACTTATGTGAATATTTTGAATTTCAATTGCATTTTGTATTTTCAATCTAAACCGCTTTTTGCAAGTACTTTCAATCTAAATTGCATTTTGTAGGGTGCGCATTTTGCAAGTATTTTGTGGGTATTTTCAATCTAAATTGCATTTTGTAAGTATTGTCCTTCCAATTGAGTAGTTTGAATCTACCATACATTTTGGAAGCCTTTTCAATTTCAATTGCATTTTGTAAGTATTTTGAATATCAATTGCACTTTGTGATTATTTGAAATCTGAAATGGGCATTTTTTAATCTAAATTGCATTGCGTATTTTTAATTTCAATTGCATTTTGTAAGTATTTAGAACCTCAATTGCATTTTGTACGTATTTTCAATCTCATATGAATTTTGTAAGTATTTTGAATTTCACTTGCATTTTGTAAGTATTTCGACTGTACATTGCATCTTGTACGTATTTTGAACTTCACATACATTTTGTGTGTATTCTTCAATCTATTCCTTTGTGATTATTTTCGTTCTAAATTCCTTTTCGTAAGTATTATCGCTCTCCATTTTGTGAGTAGTTTCAATCTGAGTTCACTTTTGTAAGTATTATCCTTCTCATTTAATTTTCGTTCTGTTTTCCACTTCATTGACATTTTCGCTATCACCCAGACCATTAGGGGCCGATAACCTGGATGTCAGGCCCCTTAAAACAACAATTATCATCATCATCATCATCAATTTCAGAATTCGCAACAGTGCCTCTCCATCTAACAAGACTCGAAAAATAATGTACCGTGGTCCGAGGTAGGCCACATTGGTGTAAGTGCTGCCCGGGCAGCAAGGGCTTCGGATTCGAATCACGACTGCGGTCTTATTTTCAAGTCTTACTAAACAGATCATTATTAACATTATTACTATTATTATTATTATTATTATTATTATTATTATTAACCTACTTGCTGTGTTTCTTCGTTCAGTATATTAATATCATTAGGGGGTCAACATTTTACCCCACCAGGTCAGAATTACTTTCTATCAGCACTGACGTACTGCGAATAGGAATCATCTAGTGCAATCATTCCCAAACGTTTCTTCCTAGCGCCTCCCTTATTTAAGCTCTACAAATTCACGCCACTTTGATTAATTACAATTTTGTTTAGAAAATAAATTGTGAATAATGTAGCGTTGTAGATACTACAGTAGAATAAATGAGAGGGTTTAAAAATTCAAAATATTACGGTTTTAATTATAACAAAAAAAAGGGAGGTAACTGTCAGAATAATTATGAAGGTACCCAATTGTCATTTATCAAGTTAGTTCATATAATATTATTTTAGAAATACTTAAAATAATGTAGAACTATCTACAAACAAGATTGCTTGGGGGTTTCCTACTTCTACTCCGGCCAAATCCCGGGGTGGTTCCAAACTTAAGGCCACGGTCACCTCATTCCCAATCCTCACCTGAATTACGAAGAAGCACGCTACTACAAACATCACAATGCCACTGGTTATCAGAAAAAATATACACACACCTAATTACTCGGGGCTAAACAATCACGATGTACAAGCCCCTCCAATGAAAGAACAACTTGTAGAATACAGTAGATCTCATCTCAAAACTCATTGCACTTGCTTATTTATTTTTATTTTATTATTTATGTAGATCTTCGGGAGAATTTTTCGTTCCTGCTTTTCCAGTCCCCTAATCTTGGAATGATCATCGATTACTATTGTTTCAGCGGCATATGTTGCTTCTAAAGAATAACAGTTTTATAATGTCATAATTTGGTGTTCGTCGAAATGCGTTTCTTGTTGTAATGGGCCCACGTTAGGCTGTAGGCCTTCTGGAGCTCAGTGATTCTGTCTTCATTGGCGATTCGATTAGTCCTGAGGGCTGTATAATTTCGCCAAGGTATTTAACAGTGCAGACTTGGGCGATTTTACCGTATTTGGTGTTTAAAGGGGATTTATTTTCTGACTTTCTCTCCATTGGTCTTGTCGTAAGAAATATGTAACCCGGTCTTTTGTGCAATCTCATGGAGCTTTTCCACTGCGTAAGTCGCTTCCGATCTGTTGTCTGCGACAATTGCAATATCGTCTGCGAAAGCGAGACTTGACTTTAGTTCGGTTCTCTTTTTAGGTAGATTTCATTAGAAAGCTAACTATTGCAATGGGTCCCATGTTTCGACTTCCGGAAAATTTCGACATATCTTCGCGTTTCACATCCCCCAGACCCCAAAACCACCGTCAGTTCAATAGTTTATATATAATTTATGTATGTATATATACATATATATGTATATCAGTTTCTTGTGGACACGATAACTGCCGTAATTTTGCACCAATCACTTTGAATTTTTTACCGAATATGTATACCTATAAAATCTCGGTCGAGTTCGTTACTGGGCTAAATCGTTTAAAGGGGGTGAAAATGGGGGGGGGGGGGCTTTTTTCGAAAAAGTGAAATATTGCTATAACTCTCTAAATATGTGAAATATCGAATCCGTTCAACGTTCATACTATGTGTCGGATAAAGCCCAAAAATTTATGTTTGAAGAGATTTTTTTATAGCACCAAACATTGACCAAAGGGGTGGGAAAAAGTGGGTTTTTCGGGAAACATTAATCATATCTCTCTTAATAGGCACAATATCAAAACCGTACAAAATGGACAATACCCCTAATAATTACCTAAAACTTTTGTCTGAAAGAATTTTTGATATGACCCACCATTACGCCAAGGGATGAGAAAAATGATTTCGGAATTATAAGAAAATGCCAAGAGCTATCAGAGGTTGCCATGGCAACACTACTAAATTGATGAGGGATGAGCCATCAGACGTTGCCATGACAACGCACTTGCACGAGATCGGATTCAGTATTTCCATCTGACTAAGTGGGAAGCGGCTTCGGTGACGTAACTGGTAGCATGCTGAATGTCTATGTCCAAGGTCGCGGTTTCAAAGCCGGCCGAAGTCGTCGGATTTTCTAAGAGCGCTTAAAATCCCTCAGTATGCTTTCCTTTGGAGGGGAAGTTCCAACGTTCGTTGCGAGTTGCTGGTTGGGGTGGCATCTAGTAGCCAAGTTCACAGCTAGGTGTCGTTGACGGTAGTACCCGGTAGCAACATTAGGAACTGCTGCTTGAAATTGACCGTCTGCAGTCCTTAACTGAATTAAGACTAATACAGCCATTACAATTCACACCGTTTATCAGACAGATTCTACACTCACCCAAAGTACACGGGGTTACATGACCGCGTTGTCGCAGCCCCTAAACTGAGGAACCAACCAAAATCTCTGCGGGAGATATAATTTTGCGTGAAGAAGTGACAGACGTTACATAGTTACACATCAGTGTCGAAGCCTTGCATAAGGACAGTGTGACCACAAGTATAAAAACGGACCCCAAATGACACGAAGATTGGGCCGATAACCTATATGTTAGGCCCCTTAAAGCAACAATTATCATCAATGACAAGAAGATTACCGTTCCCATAAGACAATAAAATGATAAAAATAAGCATAAAATGTCGAAAAACAAAGTTAATTAAGCTCCAATTATAAAATACCTTCTCGCAATAAATGAGGTCTGATCCTTCTACGAAAACCTGCATATTCTGCCTATTTTCGCCTATCCCCAAGTTTGTCCGGTGAAATCTACCTCCGCCTTCCGGCGTGCCGAGAGGACTTGTTTTAATGCCGATTTTAATGCCCTTTACAAGAGGTTCCCATTATCTTTTTATCCTCTCCAGAACAATATTTAAGAGGATTGGGGATAGTCCATCCCCCTGTCGGACTCCCGTCTTGATTTCGAAGGGCTCTGATATTTCGCCCATGAATTTCTCTTTGGATATTGTTCCTGTAAGTGTCTGTTCTATGATTTAGCGTGACTTACGATCAATCCCAAATTCTTCCATGATTTTTTAAAGAGTTTGCCGCGGTCAACAGAGTCGTATGCTTTTCTGAAGTCGATGAATGCAATCACGGTATTACTACATTTCTTCATTTGTAAGATCGTCTTAGGCACCAGATCTGTTCAGCACACGATCGCCCTTTTTTGAATCCAGCTTGGTAGTCACCAATGAGTGGATCTATTTGGGGTTCTAACCTGTTCAGAAGTGCTGTTGAAAGGATTTTATAAGCAACCGAGAGCAGGGAGATTCCTCTATAATTGTTGATGTCATCTATTATTATTATTATTATTATTATTAATATTATCATTATTATCTTGTCATTAACTCTCTCACTGCCCACCCATATGTCGGCTACGCACTTCATTGGCTATTATTCTGTTGAGTTTTTCTCCAGCCGCATGTCACCCAATCAGCCTATTGATCTGCGACGGGTCTGCAAGACGGCGAAGAAATGGCTGGAGCATGCGGGAGGAAATAAAAGAGGAAAGAAAAGGCTTCGTCGAAAGATTTATGGATGTTACTTACACCCTCTTTTATGGCGACATTTGACTCAAGTACTTCTTTTTTCATATATACTGAAAATGACCCAATTTTGTCGAGGGTTGTTGAGCACGGTTCACCTTGGCCTTGTGTTCTGGGCGTAGGAGTGGAGTGACAAATGGAAATGTATTTGAATTCACTCATTCATGCATAATAGAGGAGTACACAGAAGAGGGCAGAACGTGTCCCACTGCATGAGCAACTGTGTCATATTCTTTCTTTCTTTCTTTCTTTCTTCCTTTCTTTCTTTCTTCCTTTCTTTCTTTCCTTCCTTCGTGTAGCGGTTAGCATTCTTGGCTGTCGCCCCGGAGGTCCGAGTTCGATTCTGCCAAGTTCTGCCAAGAAATTCAATTACGGCCTGAGGGCTGGAACGTGATGCAAAAACGAAAATAAAATATAGGTTCGATTTCCGCCTCAGTCATCTCGGAAGCGGTTTTCCGTGGTTTCTCACTTCTACACCATGCAAATGCCGGGATGGTTCCTAACATGAGGCCACGGTCGCCTCTTTCCCAAACCTCATGTGAATTACAAATACACACACTAATACAGCTATCACATTAGCACGGGTTATCAGACAAAATTCAATATACACCCAAGTACACGGGGCTGAATGACCACGATGTCCAAGCTCCTCAATTTAAACAACATATACTATGACAACATGTATATTCCTTTCTTTCTTTCTTTCTTTCTTTCTTTCTTTCTTTCTTTCTTTCTTTCTTTGTCACCGCGGAAGCTTGGGTTCGATTCCAGAATCTGCTAAGAAATTTAATTCTGGTTTGAGGGTTGGAATGGGGTACACTTAGCCTCGTGAGGCAAAACTGAGAAAAGGTGGATTCAATTCCTACCTCAACCATCCTTGAAGTGATTGTCCATAGTTTCCCACTTCTACCGCAGGCAAATGCCGGGATGGTACCTAACTTAATGCCAGGGCCGCTTCCTACCCAAATCCAACCTCAAGTACAAATACACACATTAGTGCAGTCATCACATTGACACAGGTTATAAAACAAAGAATGATAACCTGTGTCGATGTGATAGTGGTACTAGTGTGTACAATTGAGGGTAGAATTGGGAAGGAGCTAGCCGTGTGCCAAAGTTAGGAACCAAACCTGTATCCGCCTGAAGTAGAAGTGGTGAAACCACAGGAAGCCACTTCTAGGATGGTCACGGTGGGAATCGAAATCACTTCATCTAAGTTCTGCCTCAGAAGCACGTTCCAGCCCTCAGACCAGAATTAAACAAAGAGCGTTAAAATCCTTCAGTATGCCTTCCTGCGGAGGGGAAGTAAAGCCGGCGGTCCCATGTCATAGATTTATGGCATGTTAAAGATCCTTCCACTAACTAAACTTGTGTGAAGCTAAATTTCTAGGTTAGATTTAATTGAAACGCTCTATCAAAGTTCCAACGTTCACCACTAGATGACAGTGACATCTGGTAGCGAAAGTTGGAACTACTTCAAGCAGCTTGAAGCAGCTACAGCCTCTGGCGAGCCGAACATGTCCTCGGACAGTCCCGGCACTAAAAGCCTCAGGAGTCCCAGTCAAGAATGCATCTCACTGTGCTACGAGATGAACATTTTGGTGGTAAGCTTTCAAGGTAACTACAGAGGTGTGCAAATTATTAGACTCAAATAAAAAATTTAAATTAGTCACAATTTTTATCATTTCAAATGATCTTGTCGACTTCATCGTTATGCTTTGGTCTACCGTTATGCGTTACGGTTACGGCGTGTATGACGTCATCATGTTGTTCGGTGCATATGCACCGAGTCTGAGTTTACTCCTGGGGTCTGGCGTTATGCGATACGGAGACGGCGAGTGCGTGACGTCATGCAGCAGAGTGCACCTCCCGCTCTCCGTTCCCCGCGCGGGAAGCCTAAGTTAAAGGGTAATGGAGTCTGTTGAGTCTGAGTTTACTCCTGAGGTCTGGCGTTATTCGATACAGAGACGGCGAGTGCGTGACGTCATGCAGCAGAGTGCATCTCCCGCTCTCCGTTCCCCGCGCGGGAAGCCTAAGTTAATGGGTAATGGAGTCTGTTGAAAGAGTGCTGGGGCTTCGAGCGAAGCGAGAAGCCCTCCTGAGCCTTTCTAACATGTGTAGCATTTGTATCATGCGTCATTTGAAATGATATAAAGTCTAGTCTCTCAGACTGACTGTATCTTTTTGTTCGAATTTATTTTATTTCATCCCTACTTAGTAATGTTTTCTCCCCTGTGGACTTACAACGTTTCTCATAAGGATTTTTATTTAGAAATGTTCGAAATCGGACATTCTGGAGCACACCTGAGCTGGGTCCGGATTTTCAGTTTTTCATTGACTTTTGGAATGTATCCCCTAAATCAAGTGATTTCAATCCATTGGCCACGAATCTTTGAATAGTTCAAGAGTGGGCAATCAGTAATAAAAAAAACTTCCAATCTCTCTGGTTTAAATTTAAAGTTTAAAACTAGAATAAAGTAACCAAAACAAAACGTGTGGCATTCTGTATTAACATGGCTCCTCTTTTATTGGAAATTGTAAAATATTAGCTCACTGTCAGATGCTTTAAAAAAGTGTTATTAATACTGTTGATTAAAAATATGAAATAATTTCAGCGCCTCGCAAATCATTTCTACTGTGTTAAGCAGGGCCGGATTTAAGAGTATGCCGCCTATAGGCTAAAGTCCATTTTCCGCCCCCTCTATAGCTCATATTTGCTGAATATATTTCTTGTGTACAACAAAGGGATAGAGTTCATTGGCGTTTTCAACTTTTTCAAACATAAAGTTCATTTAGTTTAGATAAAACTACAATTAGTTTAATGCTTTACATAGTAAATTATATAATGAAATTAGCTATCTACTTTTTTGTACTTTCTTCTTTTAAGATTTGTTAAAAAATGAAATGGGTCTCCAACTTCATTAATTAATTTGTTCTTGGAGATCAGTGATCACTATTTTACACATATTTTTATTTTTTAATGCTATTGACTCTATTTTGAGTAAATTGAAGAATTGTGTTCAATTTGAATTAAGTTGTCCTACACGGTGAAATGAAATTACACAAAATGTAGTTAATTACTGGTTATTTGTTGAAAAATATACAAAGTTCTCTAAAACAACTTAACCCACGTAATCTTGATGTTCAAATTTACACACCTTTCTGACGAGATTTCTTAAAGGCAAACTCGTTAATAATGTTTTCATATGAAAGTGTTTTTGTTGTATTTGTGAATTTGTATTATGTTATAGTTTTAGAAAGTAGGCTATGTAGAAGGACTAAAACATATTTTTAAGTAACATATTCTTAAATTCGTACGGAAAATATTATTAACGTCTGAAATATTTCATTTCAACTTTTGAATAAATTGCCAAACTGCCGCCCCTGAGAAATTGCCGCTCTAGCCTATTTAGAAATACGGCCCTGGTGTTAAGTCACAAAACTTACAAAGTAAATGTTGGAAAAGTGGCATCGAGTCAAATAATTTGCACACCTCTGAACGTTACAGTTACCGTTTCTTACTACTAAATGTAACTGAGTACAAGAGTAGTCAGATTACGTGATGGCATGATGGCGCATTGATCGAGCTACTTGTCTCTCACCAACGTGGACAGGTTTTGATTCCCGGTTAATGCATGTGAGATTTTGGAGGTGAATTAGGCCTATCACGTCCTGAGGTTCAGATTCCACGAAACAATTTCATGATTATAAGCCACGGGACTTCTCTTTTATGTGGAATCCGAATCACCAGCCGTCATTTTTTCAGCATGAAACTCCACTTCCATTAACCAGGAACCGAACCTTGTTGGGAGACAAGTAGCCTGCCCACTGCACCACCACGCCCGTACGTTCCAAAGAAAGGTAACGAGCTTGTCACTGTTACAACACCCTTCTGCAAAAGAATGTGAAAGAGATTACTTTGAGGTTTTTAGTATCATACTGCTACACTTATAATGAATCTAGCCTTTGTACCGTATGTCTTTCCTTAGCTTTAATTAACATCTTCTTGCTATTAGGATTCAAGTCAACCAACACTTTCATTTAAATATCTTTGACAAGGAAGACTGTGCCATGTGTTATGTTTCAAGGAAGATCAAGAGATTTGTCGGATAATTCTGGATTTAGTTTCTTTGAAGATATTCTGTTTACTTTAATTTGCCCATGAGTATATGTAAGCAACAAAGTTTGAATTGCGTAGCCGGTCAGGGTGGCGCAGTTGATTAAGTGTTGTCCTTCAAAATTCCGCGTAGGCCCGGGATCGATTCCCGGCTTTGCCAAGAGCTGGAACGGTGTCCACTGAGCCTCGTGAGGCAAAACTGAGAAGAGGTGGGTTCGATTTAGCAGGTAGCATCGCGAAGGACATTCGATTTGTCGTGATATATCGATTGATTGGCTGTTTAGAATGATTTCACTTCTAACCGCTAGATAGCTATAGCGTAGCACTGAAACGTCAAGTCCGAAGTAACGATGACATCTCTACGTAGATGTTCCGTGAATAGATGGAATCCACGTGTCGAGTAGGGCACTGGTGCTAGAAGCAGCGTAGCGCCCAACTACCGTAGTCTAACACATTCACACTTCTTAACGTATGTAATAATCACGGGACATGAGACAGCCTACAGTACGTCACCACAAGCATTAATTATCTTAAGTAAGGTATCTTGCCAGCTCCGTATCTAATAAATACAATGCCAGCATTGGACTTCTCGTCCTGCTCTTTTGTTATCGCTAAATGCTAGTCAAGTGGCGGCGACTATTCACTCTCCGCCCGCCGCGCGCGCGAGCGAAGCTCCGTTCTATAGGGGAGGCCCTCACTGTATAATAAGCCATAATGTTAACTATTCTGGTTAAATATGATAAAATACCATATTGACTATCAATCCTCCCTATATTATTCTGCTAAGGTCCCATTCCGGTTTTGTTCCGAAAATAAGGTCCTGTTAACACCAACCTACACATATGGGGTACCTACAGGTGTGACCGAAACGCACTCACTTCCTATTTAAATGCCCCACAATTAAATAAATACCTTAAAAAATGTACATTTACAATGGGAGCACCGTAACATGGCGAGCCTGTCGCTAGAGCGCAGGGCAGCGCGGCGGCGGCAGCCATCTGGCAGGATCGTGGCGAACTGCTAGCTGAGGAGTCCCTTTTACGTATGCCGTTTAACAACAATAAATACATTTCTTCAATATTTAAAACTTCGTTCTCCCACATTCTACCCTACTACCCCATAAACCTACATTCACGTTGCGAAAGCTCGCACGGGCCCACTAGTTCATATTAATTATGCACCTATTTGAGTACTTTAATAACGAATAACCTCTTGTATCTCTATCTCTTCTTCTCTATCTATATATATATAAATCAATCTTACGTGATAGTTTGTCTGTGGGTGTGTGTGTGTATGTCTCCTCTGCATTCATATACCACTCAACCTATTGCGATGAAACTTGGGTGAGATGTTGAGTACACTCTAAGAAAGGTTTCTGACTTAGTAAATCCATTTTACAATAGGTAGCGCACGCGTAGATTCAACAAATGAGTGACGATGCGCGAAGCGTTTCAAACAAGTCCCGTATGTGTTCATATACCATTCGTCCGATAGCGATGAAACTTGGGTGAGATGTTGTATACACTTACGTGAAGGTTTCCAAATTAGTGAGTACATTTCACAGTAGATAGCGCACGAGTAGATTCAACAAATGAGCGACGACACGCAAAGTGTTTCAAAAATGTCCCGTATGCATTCATATACCATTCGTCCGATAGCTATGAAACTTGCGTAAAATGTTGTGTACACTTCAGGGAAATTTTCTGGCTTAGTAAATCCACTTTACAATAGGCAGCGCACGAGTAGATTCAACAAATGAGCTACGACGCGCGAAGCATTTCAACAAAGTCAGTTTCAAAAAAGTCCCGTATGCATTCATATACCATTCGTCCGATAGCTATGAAACTTGCGTAAAATGTTGTGTACACTTCAGGGAAATTTTCTGGCTTATTAAATCCACTTTACAATAGGCAGCGCACGAGTAGATTCAACAAATGAGCTACGACGCGTGAAGCATTTCAACAAAGTCACGTATGCGTTCATATACCATTCGTCCGATAGCGATGAAACTAGGCTGAGATGTGTGCACTCCAGGGAAGGTTTCTGGCTTAGTAAATCCCTTTAAAAATAGGAAGAGCAGGAGCAGAACCAACAAATGAGCGACGACGCGCGAAGTTTTTCATCAAAGTCCCATATAAGGTCATATACCATTCATCCGATAGCGATGAAACTTGGGTGAGCTGTTGTGTACACTCCAGGGAAGGTTTCTGGCTTAGTACATCCATTTTACAATAGGTAGCGCAGCAGTAGATTCAACAAATGAGCGATGACACGCGAAGCGTTTCAACAAAGTCCCGTATAAGGTCATATACTATTCGTCTGACAGTGATAAATGTTTGGTGAATTGTTGTGTACACTACAGAAAAGGTTTCTGGCTTAGTTAATCCATTTTACAATACGAAGCGCACGTTTAGATTCAACAAATGAGTGACTACGCGCGAAGCGTTTCGACAACGTCCCGTATACGTTCACATACCATTCATCCGATTGCGATGAAACTTGGGTGAGATGTTGTGTACACTCCAGGGAAGGTTTCTGGCTGAGTACATCCATATTACAATAAGTAGCGCAAGTAGAATCAACAAATGAGCGACGACACGCGAAGCGTTTCAACCATGTCCCGTCTGCATTCATATACCATTCGTCCAATAGCTATGAAACTTGGGTGAGATGTTGTGTACACTTCATGGAAGGTTTCTGGCTTAGTAAATCCACTATACAACAGGCAGCGCACAAGTAGATTCAACAAATGAGGGACGACGCGCGAAGCGTTTCAACAAAGTCCCGTATAAGGTCATATACCATTCTGCCGTTAGCGGTGAAACTTGGGTGAAATATGGTGGACACTCCAAGGAAGGTTTCTGGCTTAGTAAATATATTTCACAGTAGGTAGCACACGAGTAGATTCGACAAATGAACGACGACACGCGGAGCGTTTCAATACACTCCCCTATGTCTTCATATCCCATTAGTCCGATAGCGATGAAACTTGGGTGAGATGTTGTGGACACTTACGTGACGGTTTCTAACTTGGTAAATACATTTTACAGCAGGTAGCGCACGAGTAGATTCAACACATGAGTGACGGAGCGTGAATCGTTTAAACAAAATCCGGTATGCGTTCATATACTATTCATCCGATTGCGATGAAACATTGATCAGTTATTGTGTACACGCCAGGGAAGGGTTTCGACTTAGTAAATCCATTTCACAATAAGTAGCGCAAGAGTAGATGCAACAAATGGGTGCCGACGCGCGAAGCGTTTCAACAAAATCCCATATTGGGTTCATATAACCTTCTTCGATTGTGATGAAACCTTGATGAGTTATTGTGTACACGCCAGGGTAGGGTTTCGACTTAGCAAATTCATTTCTCAGTAGGTAGCGTACGAGTAGAATCAACAAATGAGTGACAGCGCCCGAATCGTTCAAACAAAATCCCGTATACGTTCATATACCATTCATCCGATTGCGATGAAACTTTTGAAAGTTGTTGTGCACGCTCCCACGATTGATTCTAAATTAGAAAATCCATTTTACGATAGCATAGGGGCAGTTAACGGAAATTGAAAAACATGTTGTGTATCCAAAAGCACTTCAAAAAACAGAATTTCAACGCCAACACTTTCTTTGATTGGCATTGCAACGCATGCCGGGTACAGCTTGTACAGTATAAAACAAAGGCCCCGATTTTTGGATGTAACGGGTAATCTCGAGAACCACTGGATGGATTTTGATACGGTTTTCACCATTCTTTTAAAGGATTTTTCGGGAAAGGAAGCCGAGCAGTAACGATTTCAGTGAATCAAGTCGAAGGGAAACCTGCCGTCCGTGCGCCTTTTAAGCTTACGCTGGGTAAACCGTTAAAAATATCTATATACTATGAGTAAGAATTGTTCAGTATGAAACGTTCTACAGTTAAGTCTACAACAACATATCTCCATCTTTAATACATCGTCCACTGTTTGAACATTGTATCTTGCTCACTTCAAGTTTAGCAAGCCCTCACCAGATGTCAGATTAGGACAGTGCTCATCGTAGCTCCACTGCCCTCGGTAGGGGGCAGCATTCCTGCTAGCGACTTCCCTGGCGGGAAGAGAGCGGACAGTGTGTCTGTGAGCAAGCGCGGTAACGGTCGGTTGCGTGATGTTAGACATTGGCGTAGTCGGTGTAGCAAACACCTACATTCAGGGTTTCTTGTGTGTGTAAATATGTGTAGGAAGTGTATGATGTGTTTATTTTAAGTTGTGTAAATATAACGTATTAATAATTCCACAGGGATCCAGTGATCTGAATCAGCTACCGGTACCTATCTCGTGCTCTATACATACAGTCCATTTCTATCCTCGTACTATCCTTAGCCAAACCTTGTGTATATCTCCTCACCTCAATCAACTCTTTTCATGGTCCTCGACGGGCCGGATGTCTGTGGAATCTTCGTTAATGTGATATTAGCACGTGTATTTTGGCGGGACTGAAGCATCATAGCAGCTATGTTGGCAAATAATACTACTGTTTCCGACAGCAGTCATCTTGGCAAGGAATAAACGGCTTCCGATAGCAACCATCTCGGCAAGGAATACTACAGCTTCCGATGGCAGCCATGTTTGCCCCATCCACTTCGTATGTCGTCATCTTGGTTCCAGTCTACAGCAACCAGTGATCTCCTGTCAGCGCTGGAGGTTATACGACAGCCACGCAGACCAACTTCGATATTCTACAACGCAGCTTCAGTAAGTACATACTCAGTTTCTGATTCCTATTATTTCCCACCATGAATTCCAAAGAAAAACAACTCCTTGTTAAGACTAGAAGCCTAGCGAAAGCCAGCATCACACGCGTGCATAACTTTGTGGTTAACTTCAAATCAGGATCAAGCATAAATGCAATTAAGGCCAGACTAGACGATCTACCCAGAATAAGAGAAAAGTATGACAATGCGCAAGACAAGTTAGAACTGGAGGATGAAACTGAGGATCGTAGTGAAGATCGTGTCAGTTTTGAATCATTGTACTATGACGTAGTAGATAAAATAACAACATTGATAGAAGAGACTGCAGAATCACGGTTGAGGCAAGGCAACCTTTCCGGTGGTACCACTCATTCCCACTCTGGTCCATTCAAGAGAGAACTCGCACTGCCAACTATTAAATTGCCATCTTTTGGGGGTAACATTACTGATTTTCGACACTTCTGATACGTTTACCAGTCTGGTCATAAACAATGACTCACTTGAAGATATCCAAAGGTATCATTATTTGTTATCTTCACTTACAGGGGAAGCACATGAACAAATTAAGAATCTTCCCATAAGAACCACGAATTTCAAGATTGCATGGCAGACAGTTTGTCAAAGGTACAACAACCCTAAGCTCATTGTAACGTCTCACATAAAGAAACTTTTAAACCTTCCGTCTGTAAGCAAAGAGTCATCCACAGATATACGATCACTGCTAAATCAAGTTTCAAGTAATCTGAATGCAATTGAGGCACTTGAACTTGACATTCCTTTACTTGAAATGCTCGTATCACAGTTGATTCTTCAACAAGTTGATGAGGTCAGCAGAAAACAATGGGAGCTGACGTCATCAAAATTGAAATTTGCAAGACTAGATGAATTATGTCGATTTTTAGAAGACAGATGCCATGCCCTTGAACTAACCAACTCAAATCAGACCTCCAAACCAGTGGTGTCTTCCCACCCACGACATGTCACTGACATCAAACACACTAAACCAGTAAGACAGGTTTATGTCTCTACTGGTGCAGAGGTATTCTTTCAGCTTCTTCGACCGGAAAGACAAGTGAGACGAGGTGACTACCCTGTCCTCCAGAACACAGAATTCGGGTGGATTCTCGCAGGGCGTTTTCATTTAGACAGAACGGCCGAAGCACCTTCGCAGTCCGTACAGTCCTTCTTCACCACGAGTGACAATGCCCTTGACCATCTAGTTCAACGCTTCTGGGAATTAGAAGATATCAATCAGATCGAAGGACGACTTGGAGTGTGAGAAACATTTTACTGCCAACACCAGGAGAGATGCTGACGGAAGATGCACGGTACAGCTTCCACTGCGTGAGGACTCTACAGAGCTTGGTGACTCGCTCCCATTGGCTCTGTCGTGGCTTCATCATCTCGAGAGACGATTGAGTAGAAACACCCAACTCAAGAGTGACTACGTGAACTTTCGGGAGGAATACGAAGCTCTGGGACACATGGAGGCTATCGACACGTCGCACCGTAATGAGCATAGCTATTACATGCCCCATCACCCAGTTCTTAAAGAGGCAAGCTCTACTACGAAGACGAGTGTGGTGTTTGATGCTTCTGCCGCCACTACGAGCGGGAAATCACTCAACAACATACTCCGAATTGGGCCGACCATCCAGCAAGATATCTGGTCTATCATTACAAGATTCCGCACTCACCAAGTGTGCTTCACAGCAGACATTCGCCAGATGTATCGACAAGTAAATGTTGATAGTCGTGACTGCAACCTTCAGAGAATCGTATGGCGCCGATCGCCGGAGGAACACAGAAGACACTACCGGCTAAAAACTGTCACGTACGGAACAGCTTCAGCACCCTTCCTCGCTACTAGGTGCCTTCAGCAGCTCGCCATTGAGGAGTCGCGCAACTTACCCAAGGCAGCAGAAGTTCTCCAGAGAGATTTCTATGTGGACGACTGCATGTCTGGGACGGAAACCCTCGAGGAAGCTCTGCGAACTCAAGAACAACTCATCGATCTCCTTCAAAGGGGAGGTTTCCAACTTCGAAAATGGTGCTCCAATCATCCACAACTACTCGAAGCTGTTCCTCAAGAATACAGAGAAGCCCAGCTGCCCCTTCAACTCGATAGCGGCAATAACGTTAAGACGTTAGGACTCTTGTGGCATCCTGCCAACGATCAGCTGCAGATTGTGAATGGTACCGGGATTACTAACTTCAACGGACCGGTTACAAAAAGGAAGGTACTTGCAGTCATAGCGTCAATATACGATCCATTGGGACTGATGGGTCCATTCATCATCTCCTGCAAGTATTTCCTCCAGCAACTCTGGCAACTTCACTTAGGATGGGATGAGAACCTACCTAAGGAACTGCTTCAGCGCTGGGAGCATCTACACAATCAGCTTCCTCTTGTCAGCTGAATTCGAATCGACAGACTAGTTCTAACGAAGGGCATTGTCACTAACATTCAACTGCACGGTTTATCAGATGCGTCTGAGAAAGGATACGGATGTTGCATTTACATTAGATCGGAAAACCAACAGGGTGAGCGCACCACAAGGCTACTGTGCGCTAAATCAAAGGTCGCCCCACTGAAAGGGGTCTCCATTCCTCGTCTCGAGTTATGTGGAGCACTGCTGCTAGCTCGTCTTCTCAAGAAGGTAACATCGGTCTTAAATTTGACCATTAGTAGCCTCCATTTGTGGACAGATTCGACGATCGTTCTTTCATGGATTGCAGCATCACCCTTACGGTGGAAAACGTTTATTGCCAACAGAGTTTCGGAGATTCAAGACAGCACATCGATTGCAGATTGGAAGCACGTCCCTTCAGGAGACAATCCTGCGGACCTGATTTCACGGGGACTCACTCCAGACGCCTTTATTGCTAAGTCACTTTGGTGGAATGGACCACCGTGGCTTGCGGAAGATACTCTATCATGGCCTAACTCAACCTCTTCTGCGGATACCCAGGACATCCCAGAACAGTGGAAACCTGTGGTCAGTCTCGTGGCGCTTCAACCTGAAGATGAGCTCATGCAGGGATTCTCTAAACTTGCACGTCTGCAGAGAGTGACAGCTTACTGCCTCAGATTTGCAGCTAACGCCAAACTTCGTCATACGGAAAGGAAGACTGGTGAATTAGACCTTCAAGAGTTACGTTCAAGACTATATGCATGTATCAGGAACGTCCAAGCATCAGCATATGGTGCAGAGATTCATGCTATTCGTAGTACAAGGGCAATTAGTAAGAAGAGCAAGCTTATATCCCTTAATCCATTCCTCTGTGAGCAAGGACTTCTTCGAGTTGGTGGCAGATTACAACAATTGGTGCTCCCTTTCAACCAACAACATCAAATAATCTTGCCCCCAAGTCACCATCTAACTAAATTGATCATCGAGAACGAACATCGACGAATGTTACATGCTGGGTGTCAACTGCTACTCTCCTCTCTTCGCCAGCAATACTGGATACCAAATGGAAGGAATACCATTCGGAAGATAATACACCATTGTATCATCTGCCACAAGCTCAAGGCAAAATATGCCCAGCAACTAATGGGTCAGTTGCCGAACTACAGAGCATCACCTGCCAATCCATTTGTTCACTGTGGGATTGATTACGCAGGCCCACTGTACATAAAATCAGGATCTCGTAAAAACAGCGCAAGAGTTAAATGTTACGTATCAATTTTTGTATGTATGGCTACTAGGGCTATTCACCTGGAAATTGTTAGCAGCATGACTACCCAGGCCTTTCTTGCTGCTCTCAAACGCTTTATCTCACGACGAGGAAGACCTGCGCACATATATTCGGGCAACGGCAGAAACTTCGCAGGCGCAGACAGAGAACTTCGGGAACTGCAGAGATTGTTCGACGAAGAACATCACCAACGAGAGATCTCAAATTTCGCTCGCACTTAAGGCATCCAGTGGCACTTCATTCCGCCACAGGCTCCACACTTTGGAGGTATTTGGGAGGCTGGCGTCAAGTCATTCAAACATCATCTTCGACGAGTGATGGGCACGGCAGACCTTACCGTTGAAGAACTGGCAACACTCACAACACAAATCGAAGCATGTCTAAACTCTAGGCCTCTAGTCCCCCTAGCCGATGATCCCGACGACATAATGGCTATCACCCCAGGTCACTTTCTAATTCGAAGACCTATCACTACCCTTCCCGAACCAGATCTGAGTAATGTACGCCTCAATGTACTCTCTAGATGGCAGCAACTGCAACGGCAGCTCCAAGGATTCTGGAAGGCGTGGTCAGCAGATTACCTCTCCCACCTGCAGCAGAGGAGTAAATGGACACTACCAAACTATAATGTGCAGCCAGGCACATTAGTGATCGTCAAGGAAGACAACGTCCCCCCACTGTGCTGGAAGCTCGCAGTGATTGATCAGGTCCACCCTGCCGCTGATGGACTACTGTCGACCAAAGTATTATGTGCACTCGAGTTTGAAGGTTGATTGTGCAGTAACCAATAGACGTACTGTACCCGATACCTAGTTTAGGCTATCGGCTACGCCAGCAGACATTAAGCCGTAGTTGAGGTTTTGGGAAGAGTTAAGAAAAGATAGCGCCCAGATCGAGTCAAGAGAAATGTCAGGATGACGTAGTAGGTCTAGAATCAAGAAGGCACTGACGTCTGTAAGAAGATGGAATTATGGATAGAATTATGAAGTTTTATTAAGATCTATATGGAATATGGTATTTAAACATCTTAGAAGAGAAGATATAACATGCATTATATATGGTAATAATTTTAAGGAAGTCAGATAACCCTTAAGTTATTTTATAACGTAATAGCCGAGATGATGAGGGTTCGAGACTATAATTGTGACGCGAGAGCATAGTGGTGGGGTGAGCGCCACGTGTCTGCGCCAGGCAGATAAGAGTGAAGACAGTGCGGACACATTCAGTGGAGCTCTGTCAGCCGAGCAAGCAGGGTCGAGCTCAGTAGCGCAAGCCAAACGCATGGTGAAGGTCGCGTAGCGAACCGAAACTGTCACGGCAAAGTGTAGGCGACAGTTTCAACATCGCCGAGCAGCGAACGACAAGCAGGTCATTGATCCAGGCGGACTTGCCGAGCAAGCAAGCATAGACGGCCGGGATATGTTAGGACAGCATTGCAAGTAGTTGGAGACTTGATTACAAGCTACATTTCAAAGCAGAACAGAACAGTAGAGCGACATGACGAAGTCAGCTTTAGGCGGAGATGATTATATACGCAAGCATTATAACAGAAGCTGAACTTCATTGCTACATTGTGTTAGAAAGTTTATTCGGCAGTTGAATTATAAAAGCAGATTGTTACGGGATACTGCAACTTTGAACTTCGAAGGAACATAGTTTTCTGAATAACATTACGACAATGCATTTCATAACGCATTCCAAGTAACATTAACAATTTCAAGCAAACGGAATGTTGTAAGCATATGCACTGATGAACATTAGCTCGTGCATTAATGCATTTATTTCTTATGCAGTTCGATAAATTACCGAGTATGAACACAACTACAGGGTGTTTCATAAACTTAGACACTCTCGTATAAAATTTTATTTTACGAAAGTGAGACTTATCAGTTATTGGAGATTCAACTTTCGACACTCAAACTGAACATTTAATGGAACAGTGGCGTAACGTAGAAGAGGAATAGGGGGTCCGCTGTTTCCATGAACTTTTTCGAGAGGATTTGGACAATATCCGCTATGGATAATCAGAAGTTCATCATGTCAGAGTAAACGCAGATAGAGACGCGATGGCACCGCAGAGCGATGGATTCGATTCCTGACGAGAGGAGGTCCACCAGCTGATTCACTTGGGATTTCGAAGGCAATCGTCATTTCATGGATGGAATGATATTCACGCCGATCTTTCGAGAAATTCATTACGTAGGGAAAATCGACGATCTTGGAAATTTAATAACAGCTGATTATGAAAAGGTACTGTAAGAGTTATAACTAACTGATACGATTATTTTCATGAATACTGGGCACACATGTATATTTTTCTAATAGGAGTGATACGATTATTTAGACATGGTTTGACTTTATATGCTTCGAATTTTGCTAGAATATGGCGTGACCATATGACATGGCAGGCATCATTATACGAAATTCTCACCATTGGTTGGCTTTATTAAGCAGATGTTTGGTCTTTTAGACAATTTTTCCAGCAAGGATATTTTTCATGAATAGTTTTTTTGTGTAACGAGTATTTCTAACTCGTGATCTGCAATTGATTATCTAAAATTACTTCGTCAGTTCATTGCATACTAGCGAGTGTGTATTATTCATCAGTAGGGATTTTTTCCATTGGATTGTTTGGAGATATTAAGAAGTTATTCACTTTAGTGAATGAATATCGCTTTTATATGACAACTAGAAACTTGTTGATTCCTATCTGGTACATTCACTCATATAGTCTACGAGATGGGGTCTTTCGTATTTATACGATTGTATGGTGGCTACTCATCTTACCCATCGTTTAGGGCACTATCATCTTAGTCGACGGGGCGAGGTCTTTCGTATTTATACGACTGTACGGTGGTTACGCATCTTACTTGCCATAGAGGGACTCATTTTTATCATCCGAGTGTACATGAGATTGTAAGTGAATCAAACAAGGAACTACTAGTCACATATCAGTCGAAATTTTGTTAAATAAAGTAACGATAAATGTCAGCAGGATTGCGTTTAGTAATTCTTGTTTGCCAATCCAATATTTTGTTGCTATACTCTTTTGAGAGTAATTTCAGTTTAACAGCTGGTACAGCTGATGCTTTTGATGATTTTTATAATTGTGTTTGATACCTTTGAGAAGGATTTAAAGTAATTGAATCTTGTAAGATGAATCATTAATGGTCAGATTTATTTTAAGGCAGATCAGTATTGCAGATTTTGATATGAGAGATTATAGCACATTGGTGTTTTTTTCTGTGATGTGAATTATGAGAATTGTAAGAGAATTTATGCTATTTGAAAGCAGATCTTAAATTACTAAGGTAATAATTTTTTCCAATTGTTTAAGAAGTTGTCTAGATGTGATCAGAGTAATTACAGTTATTGGAGATTGTGTGCGTTGATAATTTGAAGCCAGTTATATAATTTTTGTAGATCATGCAACAGGGTTAAGTGAAGTTTGTGATAGGCATTTTGTTGAAGTTGCCAAGTGATAGTTGCAATGTTGCTAATGCATTTTGAAGCAGACATGAGGTTGTCGAACCCAGTCTAGCGTAATTGTTGAGATTCATGCTGTATGTGCTGAATATTTATGGAGTTTTTGTGGAATAATTGTTGTATTCAAATGTGATATTTGAAGAATTGAGGATATATAATGTAGTTGTGGATAGTCAGATCCAACGTGATGTCGTGAAGGCAATAATATTTTTTGGCATGAAAATTAAATACGAGATATAACTTGGAAGTAATAAAACTGTAAGACAACGTTCTATAAACCATATTAAACAAGTTGTTAGGAAATTAAACAAATAAATAAAGTTGATAATGCAAGATTTTCTGAGAATAATAATTAATGAAATAATAATCTGAAAGTTAAGCATATTAATGATCTGACCTAATGAAATAAAAATCAGAATGACTAGATGAAATAATGAAAATCTAAATAACCAGAAGAATAAAATTTAAATAATTTGATAAATTAAATTTTGGAATAAATCAATGAATTAAATAAAAGGATGAATTAAAGATTGGATAAATAAACTGATTTAAATAAATTAATAGATGATTGAATGATGATGAATAACTGAATTAGAAGGTGATAATTAATTAAAGAAGCTGATGATTAATGAATTTATATGGAATTAAATAAATTTAATTGAGAGATGAATTAAAGGAATTGCAACTTGAATTGAGGATTTAAATGATGTAATGGTGATGAATTAATGATTCTGACAGGAATATGTAGAATTTTGAGATGAGAATTAATGTGAGAAATGTTTAATTTTGTTGATGATGATAACGATGACCAATGAGCCGTGAATTTTCTGTAATTCACGAACAAGAGATTATTAATGACGATGTAAATAGTGTAAATTAATTATTCGATGTTTAGGAGCATTTGACTAACGTGTTCAACATTTAAATTATGCCATGCAAGCCATAAAATTGCGTGATATTTAAAATATGTGATTATAATATGTGTATGTTTAGACAGATTAATAACTTTTTCAAATCCACATTTATGGTGTTAAATTAAAGAGAAATTAGGACTCGGGTTTCACAAATGTCAGTGACGAAAGACATAGTGCTACAGTGATCCTGAGAACCCAAGAGAACTTTAGAGATTTTTCTGTTTTATGTGGATGAAATATTTTTGATTAGAAAAGAGATGGTTCGATTTTTGGACAATGACAATTTAACGTTGGCATTCGACCATACTCTCAGGTAGGAGGTTTATTTAAAATGTCTGTCTGACTATCAAAGTGAAATAAATTTGTTTTTATCTTAGTTGTGATCTGATGATGGTGTGATGTTCCTTTTTCTTTCCTTGTCTTGAGTAAGGCTTAACCGGAAAGGAAGTGGTTTGCTAGGAATTCAGTTGATGGCGCCCATTTATATTTGCATTATTTTTATTAAACTTAAGCCCGTAACGACCCTAGAGATACTTTGTCTCGTGTTACCCACTGCTTTTTCGATAACTCAGCTGAATTTCCGACACATTCCTTATTTGACTAGAGGTTCATTTAACTCCGCTCTGTCCTGGAACTCCAGGAATGCGATGTTATAGCAGATGGGTCATCGCATCCCCAGGACGAACGGGTACAGTACATGAAATCCAATAACATCATCATTTTCGTCGTTCTATTTTACGTTAGGTCATGTAGGTTTGGAATTTTTAATTTATATTTTAATATTTTTTATCGCAGTTGGAACACAAAAAGTGCACGTTTTTAAGCGTGTTTCAACCATGCGTCACATTTACGAATTATTATCTCAAAAACCCGTCATCAGATCGAATCCAAATTTTAACACAATATACATCGGAATGTTGTATAACTGGTTTATTAATTTCAAAATTTTGTGTTTCCAAGAAACAAAGTTGTTATCATTTTTGTAAGGTAACTTTTTCTCGGCTCGAGGTGGTTGGAAAATGTAGTTCTTGGTTGCATTGTAATCATTATACATCGAAAAGTTATGCTGTATGACTGTGAAATACGTAAATTTATTCATTTATTTTATATCGGTTTGTATTTCTACGGGGAAATAACACATGTTTCACCTGTTACCCGCTCCGGCAAGAGCTGTACATGAACTAACGTAGAATAGAACGACGAAAATGTTGATGGTATTGGATTTTATGTAGGTCAATTGGTTACTTAACAAACAACCTTCAAACTCGAGTACACATAATACTTTGGTCGACAGTAGTACGCGTCGCCACGATCCGTACTTCTACTGGAGTATACAAAAGGCCCATTACAAAACTTTGTCCTCTCCCCACTTCTGTAGGCGACGATATCTGAACGTAATGTGTCTTGTTTTGTATTTATCTTCATATTTGTTTATTTTACATTGTGTTTGGAAAAAGGTGTTTAACCCCTTTTTTGGCGGGCGGCATGTTTGAACATTGTATCTTGCTCACTTCAAGTTTAGCAAGCCCTCACCAGATGTCAGATTAGGACAGTGCTCATCGTAGCTCCACTGCCCTCGGTAGGGGGCAGCATTCCTGCTAGCGACTTCACTGGCGGGAAGAGAGCGGACAGTGTGTCTGTGAGCAAGCGCGGTAACGGTCGGTTGCGTGATGTTAGACAATGGCGTAGTCGGTGTAACAAACACCTACATTCAGGGTTACTTGTGTGTGTAAATATGTGTAGGGAGTGTTTTCTTAGAGTGTATGACGTGTTTATTTAAAGTTGTGTAAATATAACGTATTAATAATTCCACAGGGATCCAGTGATATGAATCAGCTACCTACCTCGTGTTCTATACTGTACCCAACTGTCATCATGTGGACCATGTGTTCGTATCCCAACTAACTCACGGTCTTTCGAGGTATGGGACGTTCCTGTCCACCATACGACCACATGCTCAGGATTTGAGTCTACCAGGTAACTACTCTACATGAAATACACAACATATTCCTACAAGACAATATTTACTGGTCTAAAATCATGGCTATACAACAAATACAAATAAAGGACAAATTATATTTAATTCCCACAAATAGAAATAGGGTTATTTTGTGAGTTTTCTTCATAATATAGTGCTACACTGCACTCAAATCTAATTCTAGCATCCTATCATTGATACTTTCAGACTTCAATGGGTTTCCATAATGTTCATCATGTGACATAATTACTTAACTGGAGTATCATAACACAAAAGTCACATATCACATCAAAATGACGTTAATAACAAAATTACTCCGTTTCTTACGGCATTTACTTTAATTAGCATAAATTCATTACTTTCTGCATTAATTAACAAATATTTGTTGTGTCGTGTGGATTATCTTCCTTCTTTCCGTCAATTATGAACGCTTTAAGAAAAGTGGTCCTTATCCCTTCCAAAATAAACATGGATAGAATATTTTATAGTTTCACCATACAACGATTTTCTGGGTCTTGTCGGGCTTATATCGCTACAAACGTGTCATGTTCTTAGAAATCACATACCCGTCTGCATAACTTAGTGTGAACTGGCAAGAATGCATTCTAAAAAGATGCCTAACAATTTATTTGGTTCAGTGTTCCTCTTCAGAGAATAACTGGGCCAAATATTATCCGATTTCTTTGATCCAATAACGTATGTGTGTTGCAACACATCATTCAATTCAATTGGCATCATCAAAACACTCCTATCATAATTGCATATTTGAAATATCGAGATTCTTCAGTGTCCTACTGTGACCCTCAATTAAAGGACTGGTCGACCGACCTTCCCCTTTCCCCAGCAGGCAATAAAATTCGTTCCAGCAGGCTAGTCAAGATGGCTGCCGCAGCAGTGGTCTATAACCCCACTTCCCTCATCTGCTGTCAAGGTCAGATTTGTTTACAACTACAGTACAGTAAAGTTACGCTAGGTGTGGCTCCTAAGTAATTGAGTCATTTAATTATTTAACACCTATAATTAGTGCATTGGGCTCAACTTGGCTCCTTATTAACATTCATGGCTGGGGATGACTCTGGTCTATGGTGAATACTGTGGCTTTAGACGCGCATCATAACGAAAATCCAAGATTTTCGCCAGCAGCTGTCACAATAATATAAGGAAATCTGCGTTTCCTAAACGAAGAATATGATCCTTACCTCTCAGGGTAGATCATTCATATACACATGCTCACTGCGTCTCGACGGACGTCATTCGTGGCCATAATTCATGCAAGCGATGGCAACAGACAGGCTCTGTCCAATTCGCTGCGAATAATACAGTATGCTCAAGGGCGATACTACTCGTAGATTTAGCCAACTTCTCACCTAACGCGCAAGCTATATTAGTTGGTCCCCGCAATTATTTATTACGTAAATCACTGGATTCTACGTTAATTCTGCACGCGATATGCGGCTTCAAACAATATTTCACATAGATGACTCAATTATTAAGGCACCCGCGCTCTTTCTGTAATAATACTTAAGCCAAAGCTCTAAATAGCTCCTAATAACAAGGTATGAATTTACTGGCTTACTTTACTTTAATGGTCCTCAAATATAATCCTAAGGATTGACCATATCAAATATTCATTCAACATTTCACTGACACTGAAAAATTCTCGTATCTCGCTATATTCCAAATTACCTTTACTGTTTACCAAAATACAATATCTTTATATTAGACATGACACAATTTGAACATTATTTAGGCCAAAAATGCCTATTACTTTACTGTTGCCGACCCATATTATTATTATTATTATTATTCATTCATTTAACGTTACCGTTACATCCATCACTATTTTTGCCTGAATGGCCTTAAACAAATCACCTTCCAAGCCATATTTTATTCAAGACGAGTGGTGAAAACTCGTTCAGTAAGTGACTGTGACATTTTAGTCTCAAAGTGATAAAATCGTTATATGGTGAACTACTTATTTATAATAACATAATTAATTGGTACTCACTTTTTCTTTTGGCTGGATAGTGCCAGCAGCTCACCCTGCGACCCACCATGATGCTTGACTTAAGCCATCATGTTATACTTTTCACAACACTTAATTTCACATATTTTCCAACTGATAAACATACTCTTATCAGTGGCCTCATTCACTTTCACACAATGCATATTAATCACTATACACATGAACACTTTTAAATCACTATTACACAATTTATGTACACTTATTCACTATTTCACAGGTTGATCCTTAAATCGGACTTCTCCTACGCCTGATCTCAGAGATGCGATGCAATTACGCCAACCGCTGGTCTTCGTGAAATCTAACAGCGTTTACGGACGTTCGGTCCTCGTCACCTGCCATATCGTTCAGCTCACTGTCAAGATGAAGTGGCGATGCTTCCCCAAGCTCCCATCATTGTAGTGATCCTGCTAATAATGTCATATTCAACACTGACAGTACCTCCTGGTATGTGTAATGTTCACAAACATTATAAGTTATACTTTCGCTGTGGCGAATTTATATTTGCGTCAGATAATAGATAAATATCTATATGAAATTAACTTCGACGCACTTCATGATTATACTTATGAAGCTGTATGACTTGCTTCCATTGTTCTCTTAACGGCTGAGCGTCGATACTTTAACATTTGGCGCGCTCACTGGCGGCGTATAAGTTACGTGTATACTGCTGAATAACTTGAGACGAACTGGTGAAGACTGGAGAACAACTGGCTTGGCTTGCCTTACTCCTCCTATATAAAGGTTTCTCGCACAAAATAGTCCACTGGTCATGTGAGAGCGACTCCTATCTTGAAATAATACCTCTTCAGCCGAAATGACATATACACCTTGTTCAATTAGGTGTGGAGGTTTCATAACCGTTCGCGTGCCGGCGATCGCTTCGGCCAATTAATTACAATTAATTGCCTTAGTTCAGCGCGTGGGGACGCCATCGTGGTAATTCCCCCTTGCCTGGTCAGCAAATCACTCCTCTCGAGCGTAGGCTAGGTTGTAATTCGTTCATTTGGAGATACAGGCATTAATTTAGGTGAAAAATCATTCCTAAATTATCTCTCCTTGAATATATTCACCTGGGTGTACATTTCACTTCATTTTATTGCTCCACTTAGCGGTAATTAATTAATTTCCGTGTGCAGTCGTTCCCCCCCATAGCTTCCCTCGTTGTCAAGTGGTGAATACCCGAGTCATTAATTTTGGCCTGTCTTCTCGGTCCAGACGTAAATAGTCCGCTCGGCGCCTAGGGTTACCACCCACTTGCCAAGTGTAATTTGTAAAATGCCAAACTAGCCTCCTTCGTTCTTATATGCTTAGAAAACGTATATTTTCTTGCATTTGGTTGCAATTCTTTACCTTAAATTGCTATGATATTCACATATAGATCGTGAAATCATGCTACATTATAATATCTCATTATTTAACACATTGCTCTTCAGGTTCCCTAAAACTGTTCCTCCTCAGAGACCAATGGTTCGACTCTAGGCATAATCATGTGCCTGGTCTTCTCTGATGAGACCTGAGTTCGATGCCAGACTGCCGTGACTGATTGGGCTTATTTTTCCCCTGCTAAGCTCGGAAAATTCATTTCACAAGTGAATTTTTCGGGCCCCTCAGATGGCATCGACTCCATGCAGTATTTACTTTAAGCGGTCAGTGCTCTCGGCAATGGGATCTCTCGTTCCCCATTCCACTCTGTCTGCCGTCTCGTAGATTCTCGTTCTGTCTTCTCAATTGTTCATTCATCCCCTCTAGCTCCGCAGCGGCTTCCCTCAACTGGTCATAAAGTTCCTGCAGTTGACAGCTGCATTCTCCCTTCGTATCCGTTGGGTCTGCGAGCTGGTCGCTTCGCTCCGTTCCTTCCTGGGACTGCAAGCTTTTCTCAAGATTCTTTCCGTGCATACGTAATGACTCCCCGTCCACTTGGGTGTGCATTGCTTGCTCCTCTCTTGTATCGTAATCCTCTGGTGGACTATACAACTTCAAATTAGCTGCATTTACAACGACTTCTCTACCTGTTGCTTCGTCTCTGATCCGGTATGCATTATTTTGCAAGTCCCTTATAATCAGGTAGGGTCCGTGGTAGGCATGCTGAAATTTCTTATATTTCCTGCTCTCTGGATCTGAACTAGCGGGTTTCTTCAATAAGACGTATTCCATCACGAGTAATGGTCTATGATAGCGTTTCCTCCTGTTTCTCCGCTGCCGTCTGTCTGCTTGTTTCGTGAGATACTCGAACGTTCTTTGGATCCTCAACTCACGTCCAGGTTGTGCATCGATGGGTGTCCGAATGACATTATTCCATGGCCTCTCTGGTCTTCTATCAAGATGTAGGCTCACTGGCACCTCTCCTGTCGCTTCGTGCACGGTATTGTTGATACAATATTCAATAATCTCAAGTACATCGATCCATTTCCAATTCTCAGTAGAGCAGTATATCTTCATGTACTTTTGCAGTTCCCTCATTACTCTTTCAGCCGAATTCGACTCTGGGTGTCGAACTGTGGACAAAATCTGTCTTATGCCCAGATTTTCTAATTCCCTGCGAAATTCTACGCTGGTAAAACAGCTCCCATGATCAGATAAGATGTTTTCCGGCTGCCCTAATATAGGAATGATTCTTTCCTTCAGCCTCTTGAGTACCTGTTTTGTACTGGTTTTCTGAATCGGACACAGGACTACCATTTTCGAAAACACGTCTAGTGCAACTAGGATGTGTCTATTTCCACTTCTAGCTCTAGGAAGCGGCCCAAAGTTGTCCAGTGCCAGAAGCTGACATGGCTTCTCTGGCAAGAGTGGTATAGGTTTCTGCCTCATTAAGTACGAGTTAGGCTTTACTCGTTGGCACATATCACATGTCCTGATTGTGTTCCTGACTGTCTCTCGAAGTTTTGGCCAAATAAATGCTTCTTTAAGCAGGGCAACAGTCTTATCTACACCGGAGTGACCAAAAGCTCGGTGTGCTAACCATACTAGCCTTCTCTGCAATGCTGGTGGTACAACAATCCTGGGTCTGGTGTGGTCTGAATCGCTCCACTTATGTAGCATCTGGTTAAACCATAGATATTCCGCTGATAGTGTTTCGGCTTCCACATACATCGGTGTTCCTCTGTCCAGCTTTCCCTCGAAGTAATTAATCATCAACCGTATCCAGGGATCTTCACGTTGAAAAACGGTGATATTCCTCAGATCATCTAAGGTCTTCTGATCTCTATCTTCTATCTCGATAGCTAGAACTTCTTCTTCATCAGCTGTAGGGTATCTGCTTAGCAAGTCAGGTATAATATTGTCATTCCCCGGGCAATACTCTATTTCCACTTGAAATTGCTGTATGTACAGGGACCATCTCGTCAGTCTTTGACTCGACAAGTCAGTTTTCAACAGGAACGTTAGGGCTTTATGGTCTGTTCTCAATATAATTCTAAAGCCATAGACTAGCTTTCGCCAATACTGTAGGGCATACAGTATCGCGAGCAATTCGATCTCCGTGACCGTATAATTCCTTTCATTAGGTTTCAACCTTCTGCTTATAAATGCAATGTAAGTTTTCTCCTCTGGCCTGTCCACATTCTCCTGATATAACATCGCTCCGATACCTATAAATGATGCGTCAGTCTGGATAATAAATTTCTGAGTGTAGTCAGGATATCCCAATTTTACATAATCTAACAGCATCTGTTTAGACTTCACGAAGGCTTCCTCGCATTGCTCCGTCCAGCGCCATCTTCCTCCCTTCTTCAATAAGTCTTGGAGTGGTGCTACAGTCTCGGTATACTTCGGGCAATGGCTTGAAAAGAATCCAATAACGCCTAGATATTGCCTGACGTTCACTTCTCTCGTTGCTATGGAAATGTCCACATCGGCTCCTGCTGTAACTGTATTGCACGTTAGTGTCTCCCACGAACACAGCAGCAGTGACCCCCTCCAATACCTTACTTCACCTCCATTCCCCTCTCCGCTCTCGGGTTCACGCAGGTTTGCGCCATCGGGTATTACAGTTCTCGCCACGGTTTTTGGCCGGTCAGTCTAGGTTTCACAGTCGTACAGAGGACAGTCTGCAATACGCACGCATGTTCAGTTTATACATGAGTTTTCAGCTGCACGAAGAGCAACTCATGTATCAATTGCACATCCCTGAGGTTCACCATCTGTCCTCTGTACAACTGCGCAATCGGGGCTGACCGGCCAAAAACCGTGGCGTGAACTCTAATAGTTGATGTCTCCTCTCCGTGGTGACATGTGCTTCTGTTACGTTGTGCTGTTGCGAAACAATTAGAAACACACCATTCCTAATTCGCCCATTCTTCTTCTTCTTCGTTTCGGCCAGCTATGGACCACGTTACTTCAACTGTTTCCGTCTTTGAGCTTTAATCTTTTCCCAGTTGTCCTTCGTCCGTTTCCTGAGCGCCTCTATTCTGTCAGCCGCCCACTTCTTGCCTGTTCTCAGTTTTGGCCTTTTCTTGGAATCACTGGTGTGCTGCTCGTAAGTTTTTCTGGAGAGGAAGACGTTCTTGAATGTCCTCAAGCGATATCCCTACTTCTATAACATCTTTTTCGACCTTAGATAACCATGGTCCCTTGGTTTTCTTGTCTACAAAGTAGGAAAATATGCGGTTGGTCAGTCTCTGCGAGCTCATGCGCGTTATGTGGCCATAGAAACTAATTCTCCTTTTTCGCATCAAGTCCATTATCCTTTCCACATTTATGTAGAGTTCGTTGTTATGTCGCATCCTGTACTCTCCATTTTCTCTGACTGGCCCTAAGATCTTTCTTAGGATTTTTCGTTCTTTGGCCTCTAACTTTTCAACTAAACCTTTCTTATTCATTGCAAGTCATGTCATTCTGCCGCGTACAGAGCCTCTGAACGAATAACTGAACAATGCCTAATCTTGGCATTGATGGACACTGATCGTTGATTGTAAACATCTCTGGTTAGCTAGTACGCAGTTTCCATCTTGTTGATCCTTGATGTAAATGCTTCTTTCTCAGAGTTGTTTGGTTTTATCTATTCGCCTAAATACTTAAATTTTTCTGACCGCTTGTTTACCGGTAGGCCTATTCGTCGTTCCACATATAACTCTCTGGGGGGCCATTATTATTATTATTATTATTATTATTATTATTATTATTATTATTATTATCGTTCACAATATAACGTCAATCCAACACCATTAGCGCGCACAATGCTACTTGACTTATGCACAGATGGCACTCTGTCATCGCTGTGTCCCTCTGCTCGTCCTATAAGGCTCCGGTTATAGTATCAACTAGTTCACGGCACTCGTATCTTAAAAGGCCAAGCCAAATTATGTGTTTTCCATTCGTCATGACGAAAGAATTTAAGGATGTCCTCTCATGGTCACTTGTAGAGAAAGTTAATTTATCTCAACTAATGAAGCGTGAGGTATCTATTCATATTCATAAGAACCTGATCTATTCATGATCTAAAATAAACAACTTACCTGCCGGCGACTTGTTTCCCACTTTTTCTGTTTTCCTTTTCTTTGTGTAGCAGTGCCATGTCTCTTTCGTTGAGGGTCAATATGATGAGCCACCTCCATAGCCAAGCGTCCCAAGACTTGCTCCACGGGGGAAATGGAAATACAGTAGGCCTACATAGTAGTTGTGAAAGGTTCGAATCAAATCTTAACCATGGCAACTTTTAGCGGCTATCCACATTGTGGTTCTACAGATTTTCCGCTCCCATACAAGACAAAATCCGGTCCTGTGGTGTTGGGGTAGTGCGCCTGCCTCTCACTCGGAGGCCTCGGGTTCGATCCCCGGCTCCATCAGAGAAGTTAAGAACTGTCGTGAGTGCTGGAACGGGGTGCACTCAGCCTCGTGAGGACAATTGAGTAGCAGTATGACAGTAAGGCAATGCCCCGGTCACGGAAACCAAGATTTACGGCCAAGGAGATACGACGTGCTGACCGCGTCACCTCGCAATCTGTAGGCAGAATGGCTGGGCAGCGGTCGCTTGGTAGACCAAGACCCTTCATGGATTATGGCGATACCGGAATGGGGTAACAAGACAAAGTTTCTATTTCAATCGATGTTGCCAACTTAAGTGTCAATTCATTAAATGCAGATGATTTTGAGAGTTAATGAGAACAAATTTAGTGACTTTTACCGCTCCTTATTTAGAGTTTTACTGAAAATATACAGCATATTTTTTCCTTACTACTGTTTTGTCGGGCAGTAGGCATAATTTGTATAATTTGCGTAATTTACGTACTGCCTGTTGCCATCTCTTGATGAATGCAATATGTTTGCGTCTGTCTGTTGGCACAGGCTTGAGTAAAATGTGACTTTTCACTGTGAATTAGTAACTATTTTCAAATAAGTTTGGTAATTCATAGACTAGCATTTCGTCAATACTAGACATTTGTGTATAGGTGTTATAGTGCAATATTCTGTGGAGTTAATCCGCTGTGAGTGTTTGAAAGGTCTACGCTTTCCTTTCCAACTTCCAATGCTGAGATAGAACCTCTGTTACAGTAAGTCAAATGAACACACCGTAGCAAAAACCTAAATGCTCAACAGACTCGACACAGAAATTGTCAATGCCATACACGAATAATCATATTCAAATTAAAGCCCGAGAAACTTTCTCATCAATGGAACTTTGTCCTTACATTTTGGTCATATTTCCAACACATCCGTGGGTTAGTTCTTCTCGTCAACAACCGCAACAAAAGGAAAATCTGAGGATGGAGTTTATCTGTTGCTTTAATAGTCATTCACAAGTCAGAACATCCTTGCTCCTACAGGAGCTCGAACATCAATCCTACAATTCAGTAGGCTAACTCAACCACCTGACAATATCCAAATACGGTCCGACATAACAGCCCGCTTTTTATACACGCGAGGCAACTTTCGAGAAATTTTGTATTTGCCAGTTAATTCCTGATTGCCCAGCATTATCGATGACTTTCGTTCGTAACTTACTGCCCGTTGCCATCTTTTGATGAATGCAATATTTTCCTGAATCTGTCTGTTGGCACAGGCTAGAATAAAATGTGACTTTTCTCTGCTCTATTAGTCTCATCCACGGCTATGATTATATGGAAGTTATTGAGATATGGCATGGCCATGTTGAAACACCGCGCCCCATGAGATCTCCTAAATTGAGCAACATTGGACATGGTTGGAACTTGTATGGGTGACCAACGTTCTGCCGGTGGGGGAAGGGAAGGAGGAATAGAAAGGAACTGGCCACCCTACCGCAAGTGAACTCCTGCTCGGGGTCACCTATTTGAAGATGCAAACGAGCATTCGAGCTGAACATCCTTCTTCTTATGAATGGTGCTGCGTAATAGCAATCGGAACACAGTTGATGCCTGTGGATGCTGTGAAAGATGCTACGCATAGGATCAGTGCTACTGCACTGTCTCAGTGAGGAAAGTAATTGCAAACTACCTCACTCCTCGCCATGCCTAGGAGCCTACGCGTCAATACAGCGCTTCTTTGTTTTGTTTTTAACCTATGGCGGTACTTTGAGGATCCGACCAGCCTCAGGGATGACTTGACTTGAGTTTACTTTATTAAATTGTGGTGCTGTATAGATTGAGTAAATGGCTTCTACAGCATGATATTTGGAGTTTTCAGTAAAGCTTCGTTTCAATACTTTCCGACTGATGTTCTTCTGGAGCCGCAGCTTGCTTTACTACGCAAGATATGGAATTGTGAGTTGAAAACAAATGGCTACGGGTTGCATCTGCTGCTTATATGCGGGAGTTGAGCATCTGGCCGGCTCCACAGGAAACCTGTTTGCCCTTCACCTGCCACTTGGTAGGAAGTGGTGAACTTGGAATGCTTGTCTCTTCAATCTCAGCAAAACAGCATAGCGCATTCTTTTAGGTAGATTTCATTAGAAAGTTTCTTATTGCGATGGGTATCATGTCGCGACTTCCGAAAAATGTCGACATATATTCGCGTTTCACATCACCCATACCTCCAAACCAATGTCAGATCAAAAGTTTATACTGGGAGCGGCAGAAATAACTGACGAATTTCAAACGTAAATAACACAGCAACGCAACACGATATTCTCAAATTTATTGCGCAGTTTAAAAGAGCAGTGTTTGCCATTTGCATCATATACACACTAGGTTATGAAAATAATGTCATCCAAATGCCGACCGCCCTTTTTGATGCACTTCTGAAGCCTCTCCCTGAAGTTGCGCATGACCCTCCTAGTCATATCTAGTGGTATTGCCTCGATTTCCTCACGGATAGCAGCTTTCAGGTCGTGTAGTGTTCGTGGCTTACGTTGGAAGACCCGAGCCTTCAGGTATCCCCAGAGAAAGAAATCGCAAGGGGCGAGATCAGGGGAACGGGCTGGCCATGGAACGTCACCCCGTAAGGGAACATCTCTCTGAGGACGCTCATCGATGCCCTGGCTGTGTGTGCAGTGGTACCATCTTGTTGAAACCACACAGGAGGATTCCCTAAGTCGTTGAGTGTTGGCTACAGACAGTTGCGTAACAGCCTACAATTCCGAATACAGGTGTTAGATCTGCCGCTCCAATCTATGTGACAAAAATATAGTACAGGCTAATTTATATATCACTTTCTTTTGGACACGTTAACTACCGTCATTCTGCACCAATCACTTTCAAATTTATACATAATATATGACCTATCAAAATCTCGGTTAAGTTCGTTAATGGGCAAAATCAGCCTAAGCGGGTGGAAATGGGGGCGTTTTTCGAAAAGGTGAAATATAGCTATAACTTTCTTATTACCGGTATGTAATAAAGCGAATCCATTCAAAATTCATACTATTATTCGAATAAGGACCAAAAACTTATCCCAGTAAAGGGTTTTGATAGCACCGACCATTGACCAATGGGGTGGGAAAAAATGAGTTTTAAGAGAAAAAAATCATACCTCCCTTAAAAGGCACAATATTAAAACGTTTAAAATGGTTAGGCGGCTTCGGTGGCGTAGTTGGTAACATGCTGAGCTTCTATGTCCAAGGTCGCGGGTCCAAGAGCGTTAAAAATCCCTCAGTATGCCTTCCTTCGGAGGGGAAGTAAAATCAGTGGTCCCATGTCATAGTTTATGGCATGATAAAGAACCTTCCACTAATTACACTTGTGTGAAGCTGAATCATAGGTTAGATTTGACTGACGCTTTTAGGTTCCAACGTTCGTCACCAGTAGCCGAGTGCGGTGGCATTTAGTAACCAAGTTCAGAACTAGTTGGTCGTTGACGGTGACGTTTGGTAGCAAATGTTACTTTAAAATCCAATGTCTGCAGTCCTGACTTGAATTAGAAACAGATAACACACATTAATACAGCCATCACAATTAACACCGGTTATTAGACAGATTCTACACACCCCCAAAGTACACTGGGCTACATGACCGCGTTGTAGCACCCCTTAAACTCAGGAAACAACCAACCAAAATGGTCAATTGTTCTCTAAAACGTTTGTCTGAAAGAATTTTTGATACGACCCAGCCAAGGGCTGAGCAAAGTGTTTTCGGAATTATACGAAGTTGGGGTTTCTCGCATGCTTAACATGTGGATCGTTTGTAGGCCTACAACAATAAATTGTCAAATTTAGTGAATTCGAAATGTCTCTTTGCCCGGTGAAATATAACTCCGCCTTCCGGCGTGCCGAGAGGGATTGTGTTTCTTCTGGAGCATGTTACAAACGCATGAGCATTTATCCGAATAGGCCTATAATTCCGAGACGACAGAAACAGAAGTATCAAGTGAAACGTATTTTTAGCCTATTTTCATTTATGAAAAAATAGGCTTATAAGATCACCTTTTGTCCGTGTGTCTCTATGTGTGTGTGTGTGTGTGTGATATGGTGTGTCTACCCCCTAATAACTTCTAAACAGCTGGAGCGATTTCAATGAAACTCGGTAAGTTCATAGCACTATTCCGGGCAACCCCGACCGTTCCCTTGAAATGTTGTTACCTCTCACCAATCCAACATGGCGGCTGTGCGAAGTATTTAACCAGCATTCAATATCTCCGAAACTATTACCGATATCACCCTGGAATTTTGTACGGTGATAAAGGGAACTACTAGAAGTTCACCTATGTAACTTTTGAAAATCTGGTAACTACAAAGCCAACATGGCGTCTTTTAAATAGACGTTTCTCGCGATTTAACCAACCAATCGCAATGAAACTTGGTACAGTATATGTTTATACAAATTGTAATGCACCGACATCTAACTTCGTTCAATTGTTTACATAACCTCAAGATGGCGGCTGTGCGAAATATTACACCGGCATTCTATATCTCTGAAACTATTACCGGTATCCCCATGAAATTTTGAACGGAGTTAAAGGGCACTACTGGAAGTTAATCTACCAGGATTTCAAAAACCGGTTAACTACAATACGAACATGGCGGCCAAGCGAATTTGAAAGTTTTAAATAGACTTTTCTCGCGATTTAATGATTCAAACGCAATGAAACTTCGTACAGGAAATGTTTCTACACATTGTAATGCACTGGTATCTACTTTAGTTCAATTGTTTACGTAACCTCAAGATGGCGGCTGTGCGAATTTCGAAAATTAAGTTTTATTTCTTGTGTTCTAATCATGGGATCAAAATCAACATTTGCATAATGAACGTACACAATAATCATCATCTAATAGTACATAACTCTATGGCCTACATATATTAAAATCCAACATGGCGACCATCCGAAATATTTAGACGGTTCTCAATATCTATTAATCTACTACAGCAATCAAACTGAAATTTTGTAAGTGTATAGTGGCTATAAGTATAAGTTCGCCTATGGGACGTTCAATAACCTGACGAGCACAAATCCACCATGGCGGCTACTCGAAATTTAAATATTCAAATGGACGTTTCTTGCGTATTAACCATCCGAGCGCAGTGAAACTTGATACGGTATATGCTTATACAAATTATAATCGACTGCCATCTAATTCATTTAAATGTATTTCATAACCACAAGATGGCGGCTAAGCGAAATTTTAAAATCCCGCTTTTATTTCTTGTGTCGTAATCATGCGATTGAAGTTTGAATAAAACACCTACACAATAATCTTCATGTAAAAGTACTTACATCTAAGGCCTATAATATAAAAACCAACATGGTGACCATCCAAAATATTCGGACGGTTCTCAATATTTACGAATCTATTACAGCAATCAAACTGACAATTTGTATGTTGATAGGGGCAATTAATATTAGTAGGATGTATGAAAATAGGCTATTTAGTTCTTCACGGAACTACTTGTTTAATAAATGACTCTGAAGACCTGTTGCATAACATATAATCGAAAATCACCAGCATAACCTCGATAATAATAATATAATAATATCGTATCGTAATAATATAATAATATCGTATTATTATCGAGGTTATGCTGGTGATTTTCGATTATATGTTATGCAACAGGTCTTCAGAGTCACTACCGAAACCTCCATTGGAAATGTATGCCTCAGTAATTTATTTCAACGTTTGAAATATTTGAAAATTGAACATTCTTGTCAGAGTAAACGACGCCACATAGAAGACTATGTTTTTAGGCTACTATTTTTTTCCTTCAAATATTGCACAGTAATATAACCCCTTAAGTAAGCAACAACAACAAACATCTGTTGTTTTCCTATATTCAATCAGTGTTGTTGTTTGAGTCTTCAGTCTTTTGACTGGTTTCAAGCAGCCCTCCATGCTTCCCAGTCCTGAGCTAATGGTTTCATCTCTACATAGCTGCCATGTCAGTTGCAACTTGGAAAGAACATTGATTATAATTCTACTAGCAACCCACCCCGGCTTCGCCCGGTTTCTTTAACAGACCCTATTCATTACAGTTACATTCACTACTGCAGACACCACTAAAACACAGGTTATCAGATACATTGAAAACACACACACACACCCAAGTACACAGGACTGGTGACTAAGATATACCAAGACCCTAACATTATTAACAACAACGCTCTCCGAGAAAATTCTAAATCTAGAACAGAATTGAGTCAATCCAATTCACTAGCAATAATCAGCGAACAGTTGGAAGTCATAGATGTTTCTTTTCTTTCTATTTTATGTAGACCACCTCGTGGTGTAGCGACTAGCATTCTTGGCTTTCACCCCGGAGGTCCGGGTTTGATTTCCGGCTCTACCAAGAAATTTAATTCTTGTGTGAGGACAGGGAAAGGGGTACACTCAGCCTTGGGAGGCAAAACAGAGTAGAGGAGGGTATGATTCCTACCTCAGCCATTCTGGAAGTGGTTTTCCGTGGTTTTCCCACTTCTACTCCAGGCAAATGCTGAGATGGTTAATATGATGATATATGATCATAATTGTTGTTTAAAGGGGACTAACATCTAGGTTATCGGCCCATAATTGTTTGGGTGATAGTGAAGATGAAAATAAAATGCAAACTATAACTAAAACTAACTACGAACTTACATACGGTACTAGAAGAAGAAATGGAAAACAAAAACCGAATAAGGCAAATAAAGGAGAGGAGGAAAAGAAATGCCCTCAACCCTCGAAGAATGCGGATTGAGGGACTTGGAAGGAAGGAGAGCTATGAAAGGCAGATAGGAAAGTGAAAGAGGAGAGGGTCCGCCCCAGAGGTAATGGGCAAGAGGGGGAAAACCGGACCCAGCTCAGGAATCAATCGGGGTCGCCAACTCCCGAACTCACCAGCCGTGAGCCCCTGAGGGTGTAGCAATAGCTAGGGTGCACCAGAAGTGGTGGGGCTACATACACCCTGCCTCCTTGAGGGCCTTGAGCACAAGGCAGGAGGTAACAGGAAAAGAAAAAGAAGGCTGACCCTTCACAGAAGGAGGGTATCAGAAAAGATGAGACAAGGGCCAATTAAGGCGGGAAAGGAAGAGACTCCCTAGGCCTCGGATACCCTAATACTGTCGGGGTCGGAAGAGAACAAGAATTGACCAAGTGAGGTCGACAGGAAAGAAGACGGAGAGAAGGCCGGCACCAGTAAGTGGAAGCAATGCCGGACTCAGCTGGGGCCCCGTGGTCGCCAACCCACGTCCCACTAGATGTGAGCCCGTGGGGGGGGGGGAGAGATGGTTAATAACCTAAGGCACAGCCACCTGCTTCCCAAGTCTTACTTGAATTACAAATACACACACAAGTACTGTCTGTCTTAATGAGAGGGAAAGACCCCCCACATTGTACCTGTGGTGCCGTATTCACCGTGGCCAACATTTTTAACCAAGTGTGTGGATCTTGCTGACTTACGAAGAAACCTTGGTTTGCAGATGACACTCAAACTTATATTAGCCGATGACGTGTGGCTGCTCATCTCGTCATCCGCTTTATAAGTGAGAGTGGGTTAGGGCCAGCAATCTAAATTTACAAGTGAATATTGACTCAAAGACTTGCTCTTCTTTGAAATTCTGATTTTTGTTTGTTATAATTATGAGTTGTATTTAATTTTTTGTTTTATTATTTTTAAGTCTTTTTTAATATTTCGGCTTCCGCCTCAAAATCTAACTACGGTATGTATTCCAAATTTGTATAATTTAATCTGAGTTAAGAGGGGCAGATGACCTCGTAGTTCCGCCCCTTAAAACCACAATGAATGTCTGTCTGTATGTCTGTCTGTTGGTAGTCAGTCCGGAGGCCTGTCGCATCCTCAAAAAGTACCACCGTAGGCTTTGTGGGTAGAAACCCACAAAAAACCAAAGAAGCGTTCAGCAATCACAATAACACAGGCTATCACACAAATTTCGCACATGCACGCGCCGCGCGCAAAACAGACAAAATACACGAGGCGATGTCACAGCCCCTAAAATAAGCTACAACAACTAATGTATTCTAGTGGATTGGGAATGAAAGATGCAAGAAAGATAGAAAAGTATACAAATTTCACAATTAAAGGGGTTAGGTATTATGGCAAATTTTGAAGAAGTTCTTTCAGCTTTCTTTATTCTCCAGACAAATAAGGAGTTATGAGCCTTCTTTTTCAAAATTGAATGTTTACGCCACAACTATTCAGAATGTTAGCAATGCGTGCAGTACTTATTCGTCAATTAAGACAATTAAGCCACGGGTTGCGTTTTCAAAAGCCACGGGTTGAGTTTTCAAATCAATTAAAGAATATCAATGGTGCAACATTTGAAATACGGTATTTGTGATGTAAAAGCCTGTACTTGTGTGCCACAAAACTATTTTATAGTGATGACTGTAGAAGTGTACAGTATAGAATTGCAATTACCGTATAGTTAGTCATCAACCCGAAGGTTAGCCTAATCCTCCTCTGCGCTTGAATTTGCTTGTGGTAGGGTTGTCGATTTCTTTCCACTCTTCCATCTGCCACAGTATGAGGTAGTTCTCCAATTGTTATGACGAGGTTGGCTCAAACCCGAGCTTGTTCAGCTGTCGATCTGGAAACCTAATCCAGAACCACGAGGTAAGGAAGTTGGAGCATCACCCCTGGATCATGTTATGGGACTAGCAAACAAAAAACAAGCAGTAACGTTAGGGGGGATTCATCCCGAGTTTGCACATGTTGTCCTGGACCTAGAGAGGAAGAGGCAAACAGGGCCTTAGCTCCGTTGCCCAGGTTTGCTGAAGGACCCGCGACCCGAATCTAGTCATCAAAATTCGATGATTAAGTTACAGAACAAAATATCATGAAGGATATTGAAAGAAATTGAAGAGCTTATTAAATTACAAAAATCCTCTCGGCACGCCGGAAGGCGGTGGTAGATTTCACCGGTCAAACTAAAGGATAGGCTATAATAGGCAAAATATGCAGGTTTTCGTAGAAGGATCAGACCTCATTTATTGCGAGAAATTATTTTACAATTGGAGCTTAATTAACTTTGTTTTTCGTCTTTCTATGCATATTTTTTAAAACATTTTATTGTCTTATGGGGACTGTAACCTTCTCGTAATTTGGGGTCCATTTTTAGCCTATTTTCAATTTTGAAAAAATAGGCTTATGAGATCACCTTTTGTCCGTGTGTGTGTGTGTCGAGGTGTGTGTGTGTGTGTGTGTGTCCCTAATAAAATCTAAACGGCTGGAGCGATTTCGATGAAACTCGGTAAGTTCATAGCACTATTCCCGGCGACCTCGACCGTGCCCTTCAAATTTTGTTACGTCTCACCAATCCAACATGGCGGCTGTGCGAAATATTTCACTAGCATTCAATATCTCCGAAACTATTACCGATATCGCCCTGAAATTGTGTACGGTGATAAAGGGCACTACAGGAAGTTCACCTATGAGACTTTCAAAAACCTGGTGACTACAAAACCAACATGGCGGTCAAGCGAATTTGAGACTTTTAAATAGACTTTTCTCGCGATTTAACTATCCAAACAAAATGAAACTTGGTACAGCAAATGTTTATACACATTGTAATGCACTGGAGTCTAATTTAGTTCAATTGTTTACATAACCTCAAAATGGCGGCTGTGCGAATTATTTCACTGACATTCTATATCTCCGAAACGATTACAGATATCACCCTGAAATTTTGTACGGTGATAAAGGGTACTGAAGCAAGTTTACCTATGTATATTTCATAGACCTGTCAAGTACAAAACGAACATGGCGACCAAGAGAATTTGAAATATTTTAATAGACTTTTCTCGTGATTTAACTCTCTTAGCGCAGTGAAATGTGGTACAGTAAATGATTTTGCAGATTGTAATGCACTGCCATCTAATTTAATTCAATTGTTTACATAACCTCAAGATGGCGGCTGTGCGAAATTTTAAAATTAAGTTTTTATTTCTTGTGTCGTAATCATGCGATCGAAGTGAAAGTTTGAATCATGAACCTAGGCAATAATTGTCCTTGAATGGTAGATAACTCTATGGCCTATACATATAACAATCCTAAATGGCGAGCTTCCGAAATATTTAACGGTTCTCAATATCTATGAATCTTTTACAGCAACCAAACTGATTTTTTTATGTTCACAGAGACTATGAGCATATGTCCACCTATAGGACTTTCAGTAACCTGGTGAGCACAAATCCAACATGGCGGTGACGTGAAGTATAAATATTTAAATGGACGTTTCTCGCGAATTAACTATCCGAGTGCCGTGAAACGTTGCACGTTAAATGCTTATACGAATGTTGATCCACTGGCATCTAATTTATTTCAATTGTTTGCATAATCACAAGATGGCTTCTGTGCGTAATTTTAAAATCTCGTTTTTACTTCTTGTGTTCTAATCATGCGATTGAAGTTTGAATACCACACGTACACAATAATCTTAATGTAATAGTACAAAAATAAAAATCCAACCTGGCAACCATCTGAAATATTTCGACGGTTCTCAATATCTACGAATCTGTTGCAGCAATTAAACTGAAATTTTGTATGTTGATAGAGGCAATTAACATGAGCAGGATATATGAAAATAGGCTGTATAGTTCTTCACGGAACTACTTGTTATACTTGTGGCCACACTGTCCTCATGCAAGGTTTCGACGCTGATGGGTAACTATCTAACAGTCTGTTACTTCTTCACGCAAAATTTTATCTCCCGCAGAGATGTTGGTTCCTCAGTTTAGGGGCTGCGACAACGCGGCATGTAGCCTCGTGTACTTTGGGTGTGTGTAGAATCTGTCTGATGAATGGTGTTAATTGTGATGGCTGTATTAGTCTGTAATTCAGGTATGGATTGCAGACGGTCAATTTCAAGTAGTATTTCCTAACTTTGCTACCAAATACTACCATCAACGACACCTAGCTGTGAACTTGGCAACTAGATGCCACCGCAATCAGCAACTCGCAACGAACGTTGGAACTTCCCCTCCGAAGGAAAGCATACTGAGGGATTTTTAGCGCTCTTAGAAAATCCGACGATTTCGGCCGGCTTTGAACCCGCGACCTTGGGCATAGAGGTTCAGCATGCTTCCCACACAGTCAGACGGAGAACTGAATGTGATCTCGTGCAATGGTGTTGTCATGGCAAACTCTGATAGCTCATCCCCCATCAATTTAGTAGCGTTGTCATGGAAACCTCTGATGGCTCTTGGCAACTCTATATATATAAAAATGAAAGTTTGTCTGTTTTTTCTGAATTTCCACGGAAATTTGCGATATTTGCGCGTTTCAGACTGTTTTATGATGGATGCGCGCAAAAATGAAATTTTTGTCTGTCTGTCTGTCTGTTTGTTTGTTTGTCTGTGGACAATTTTTTGTGTCCTTATAACTCGAGAACGGCTGAGTGAATCAACGTAAAATTTGATACAGATATCCTTCAGAGGCACGACACCAATCATTGATGTAACTCTTCTCCGTACCTCTCATAAAAGGGGCCTACCCCCTTAAAATAGATGCTGAAATAGGCGTAGAAGGGTGAAACAAAGCTCATTTTCAGCCCGTCAATGTGAGAAACGAAACTCGGGGGCCCCAAAGGGACTCCGAAAACCACATTTTAAGGCCCTAAAACTAACAGTTTCAGAGATATTCCAAGAAAACTAATTTCACTTAAAAATTAATGAAAGAATGCATGCCGGTAACCATGGCAACTGAATCTCAGAGGTCCACCTATTTCTGTAAGACGCAATGCAATTCCATTTATTACATTACTGTGAAGGTTTGCAAACGGCTATAAGGTTATAACGGATCCAAATTAAGCTGAAATATTCATCAATATATACAATGCACTTAAGGGGGTCAAGGGGTACTCCAGAACTTTTTCACGCGATTTACACGTGCGGGTGTGGTACGGAAGGTCTATTATATCCCTTCTCTATTATATAAAAATGAATGTTTGTCTGTTTTTTTTTCTGCATTTCCACGGAAATTTGGCATATTTGCCCGTTTCAGACTGTTTTGTGACGGATGCACGCAATTTTTTTTTGTCTGTCTGTCTGTTTGTCTGTGGACAATATTTTGTGTCCTTATAACTCGAGAACGGCTAGGTGGATTAACGTAAAATTTGATACAGATATCCATGCAAGAAAACATTTACAGTAACTCATTACGGACTGCAAACATCTCCCTGTTATAAATACAAGCAAATATTCACTGATAAATCGCATACATCATAAGGTACAAACCCGTGACCCAAGTTCAAATAGTCATTCCCAGGCAACAGGAGGTTGCATACATAATACAGCAGGTTGGCCAGAGAGCGACTACAATATAATATAGAGCAAAGGAGCACAAAATAGAACATCTCTCAGAACACAGGCCAACAAAACGCCTACACATCAACGCCATAGCAACCCACGGCAACCTACAATGGATCATAGGCAAAACAAACCTGGCCTATGCACGAAATGCGAATCGGAAATCTCGAAAGAAGAAACCGCAGTATGCTGTGATGGAGGCTGCAACAGCTGGTTCCACAAGGAATGCACACCTATGACAACAACAGAATTCAACGCCCTACACTCAAAAAAGAGATCGCTTTTATGGATGTGTGAGACCTGTCGAACACGCCTGCAATCGCATGGTCTCCCCCCATCGACACCAAACAGTCAAGAAATAAACCAAGAGGTAAAGGAGATAGCCATAGAAAATAAGCAATCCTGTGAAGACATCAAGGAAAAAACTCGAAGAGATATCAGAAACCCTCATGAAAAAAATGACGCTCATCCTAGAGACACAGCTACAACAGGCAGAAATACTAGCAAAAAAAGGGAAACAAGACCACCATAGAAGCCAGGACAACACCGCAACAACAGAAACAGAACAACCATCAAACTCACTAACCATCACACCAGAAACACCAAATAAGAATAACCACCAATACCAAGCAAGGCCATTATCAAACAAAGAATGGCCAGGATTACCCAACAGAAACACCAATCATGACACCACAACACAAGAAGAGACGAGAAGACAAGGCGTCATCCCAAGAAGACCCCCACAACTTGGCATGGGAGGTTCTGCAGTAGGCAAATTAAGAGCAGCACCACAATCAGCCTGGATCTTCGTAGGGAGACTAGACCCCGACACAACCGAAGAGGATATCAAAGAACACCTCACCCAAAACGGAATCAACACGATAATCAGCTGTGAACAACTCCCCTCTCGCGGCACAAACAAGGCCTTTAAAATCGGTGTGCCCATAGGGGAAAGGGAGTCAGTTATGCAGGCGAATCTCTGGCCAGACAGAGTAATATACAGAACTTTTCGATTTCGAAGGCAATAACTTCAAAGGCAAACAGAAAGTATACTCCTCGAACACCACGGAAAGACCCAGTACAGACAATGATACCAAGTTAACAGCCTTGCTATGGAATGTAGAAGGACTGACAAACGTCACACGGCTCTCAACACAACGAGCAATATTTAACGAAGATATAATCATTTTAACAGAAACATTCCTCACAAAACCATTGGATATACCCGGCTATTACAATACACACGTACTAGCACAACAAAAAGAAAAAGGAAGACCCTTTGGAGGCGTGACATGCCTATACAATAACCGCATCGGCAAAGTAAAGAATATTTACAAAGAAGAAAACATTGTCATCATCACAACAAAACACATCACAATCGCAGGCTTATACATACAACCTCAAGCCACACTGGATGACGCGACGGAAATGCTAGTTAAAATCATTACATATGTCGAGAAAGAGCAAAATATAATAATTGGAGGAGACTTAAACTGTAGACTGGATAAACCAGGACGAAAGAGCGAAGCAATACTGGAACTGATGGAAGTGGAGGGTTATAAGCTGGTGAACAAGCGAGATCTCATGACATACTTCGCACACAACGGCAAAAGTGCAATAGATTTAATCTTCACAAAAGGAAGAGACTTAACACCAGGGAAACAAGAAGTACTATGGACTTCAGCGGACACCCCGCTCAGAAAACACATACCAATCAGAACACATCTAACTTTAAGACAAACAGGTGCACAAACTCAAACAAGCACCCGAATGCAAAAACTCACGAGGAAAATTGACACAGAGGCTTTCCACAATCTGCGTACTGAAATAACCAAAACCAGGGTCATAATAAGTGAAAACAACCTGGACGAGGCTGTCACTGCAATCAAGGAAATCATTAAATCCGCAGCAATACCACACAAGGAAAGAAAGGCTAAGCCGTGGTTCGACGTAGAATGTTACATACAACGTAGAACAACCTTGCAAGCACTACATAGAGCTAGAGACAGCAATCAAAGAGAAGCTCTCGAAGAATACTCAACAGAAAGGAAAATATACAAGAAAATGCTGATAGAAAAGAAAAACCAACACACAGAAAAAGAAGCAGCGCGCATAGCAGAAGAAGCAATTAAGAATCCATTTATCGCCCTTTCCAACAAAAGAAGTACCTTTAACGCAACAATTCAAATGGACACATGGGAAAACCACTTCTCTGACATTCTCAACGTTCAGCGAACGACGCCAGAAACCATCCCAAGCACAAGCACTGGAACCAGAGCTGAGAACATCATCTTAACCAACGAGGAAGTTAAAAACGCAATTATCAAGACGAAAAACAACAAAGCAGCGGGCCCTGATGGGATCTACAACGAACAAATCAAAGCCACGGAGAACTGGCTCACAGAGGCTTGGACAGAATTGTTCAACAAATGCTTGGAAAGAGGACAAATTCCAGAAGCATGGAGAAGATCTACCATAAAAGTAATATATAAAGGAAAAGGAGACACAGCAGACCCCAACTCCTACAGAGGCATCGCCCTGGAAAATAATGATCTCAAAATATTCTCAAAACTCATAACGGACAGATTGGTGAAAGAGACAGACCACCTGATACCAGAACAGCAGTACGGTTTCAGACGACACCGGAACACCACCCAGGCGATCAGAAATTTACTAGAAGAGATAGAACAGGCATTAAGACATCCGAAGGGGAAATACTTCACAGTTTTCATCGACTACAGAAAGGCTTTCGATCTCGTGAGCAGAGAGAAACTGCTAAAGAAACTGGCACATATGATTGGAAACGAACACAGCATCACTGTTCTATTAAGGAACATACTGACCTTCAACGTAGTCAACATAAGCGATGGAATATCAGTCTCAAAGGACATAGTACAGACAAACGGAGTCATGCAAGGGGACCCAATCAGCCCCATTCTTTTCAACATATTGACATCTGACATAATACAAATAATAGAACACAACAAAGAAACTTCACTGCACATGTACGCAGATGACATGGTTTTAGGTTCAACCAGCCTAACGAGTCTTCAACAGACTGTCAACAACCTTGAGACATGGGCGGAAGAAAACTCCTTGCAAATAAATGAGAGCAAGACAATGCAAGTAACCTTCAGAAAAGGCGGAAGAGTAGCAGGAAATGAAAGAATAAAATTCAAAGGCAGACACCTTGAAGTAGTACACGCATATAAATACTTAGGTATCACACTTCAAACGACAGGTAGATCATTCAGAATCCATATCAAAGAAAAAGCGACAGCGGCTATTAGAGCCACCTACGGAATAAAGGATCTCCACAAACTCTCACTAGAATCAGCAATGAAAATATTCCACGCAGCCATAAGCCCGATAATAACATATGGGATTGAACTAGTCTGGGAAGCGCTATCACTAGCAGATTTAAGAACCATAGAGAAAGTCAAAGCAAGATACCTGAAGAGAGCTCTATGTCTCCCGATGAACACACAATCAAGATTGGTATACGTACTTACAAAGGAAACATATCACATCGAGGACATAAGACATAGGCATTTATTACCATCCACACGACAAAGCACAGAGATTCTGAAGGAAAGAAGAAGGAAGTGCGAAGAAATATGGCCGGAATTCTACACAACTGACGCCATGATGGAGAGGAAATGGACGGAACCAAACCAGGAGCTACGACATGCGTTAACAAGAATGGCCGTACATGGGTTCCATCACAAACTCTGTGCGACGAAACGCTACCATGAAGTAAAAGAAGACTGCAAGTGTACACTATGTGGTGAGAGCTGTGAACGTTATCACATAGAAAAGTGCAAGAAGAGAACTAAAACAGTGACAGAATACAGCAAAGAAACTTAATGACAATATCTTGACATTAAAATTATTTTGGTATTATTGCATAATTATGAATGTAATGTATATTTAGGAATGTAACAATGGCTATTTGGCTGCAATAAATTTCATTCATATCCATCAGAGGCACGGCACTAATCATTGATGTAACTCTTCTCCGTACCTCTCATAACAGGGGGCCTACCCCCTTAAAATACATGCTGAAATAAGCGTAGAATCTCTCTATATATACAAATGAAAGTTTGTCTGTTTTTTCTGAATTTCCACGGAAATTTGCGATATTTGCGCGTTTCAGACTGTTTTATGATGGATGCGCGCAAAAATAAAATGTCTGTCTGTCTGTTTGTTTGTCTGTGGACATTTTTTTGTGTCCTTATAACTCGAGAACGGCTGAGTGGATCAACGTAAAATTTGATACAGATATCCTTCAGAGGCACGACACTAATCATTGATGTAACTCTTCTCCGTACCTCTCATAAAAGGGGCCCTACCCCCTTAAAATGCATGCTGAAATAGGCGTAGAAGGGTGAAACAAAGCTCATTTTCAGCCCCTCAATGTGAGAAACGAAACTCGGGGCCCCCGAAAACCACATTTTAAGGCCCTAAAACCAACAGTTTTTGAGATATTCCCAGAAAACTAATTTCACTTAATAAATTAATGAAAGTATGCATGCCGGTAACCATGGCAACTGAATCTCAGAGGTCCATCTATTTCTGGTCCAAATTAAGCTGAAATATTCATCAATACATACAATGCGCTTAAGGGGTCAAGGGGTACTCTAGAATTTTTTAACGCGATTTACACGTGTGTGTATGGTACGGAAGGTCTATTATATCCCTACCCCTATATTGTTATATTATTATTATTACTTTTATTTTAATTATTATCATTATTATGGCGTACAACGACGAGACAAACTCATTTTCAAACCCTTGGTGTCAGAAACAAAACTCGGGGCCCCTCAAGAGCCGTAAAGGGTCCCCAAAAACTATATTTTAAGGCTCTAAACCCAACAGTTTCTTAGATATTCCCAGAAAACTAATTTCATTTAATAAACTACCCGGAGGGTAGTCCCTGGCAAGGGTGGGGTAGACAGGGCTCCTTAGCCACAGTGAAGGCAACCTGTCTAGGGGTGACAACCCCGAATAATAAGCCTCTCAAGCTAACAACTTGAGCAGTACCTTGGACAGTGACTCGTCGCTGCCCCATGAGGAATGATCTTCAACTGAGCATGGAGGAAAATTTCGCTAAATGCACTACCCCAGGTGGTAACCAATCCACCGTTGCCCATGGCAACGTTAGCGGACCTTCGGATTCTGGGGAGTCCGCACTAACATGCTTTAAGGATGAGTCGGAGCATCCTGAAATTCCTGGACGTAAACTCAGATCAAGACGGCAAAGTTTCTTCGCAACATTTAACGCCAATTCACTGCTCAAAGTGGGTAAACTGAAACATCTGACAGACTCACTAACACGACATAACATAGTACTGACAGCAGTACAGGAAACCAGATTCACTGATGACCATGCCCTTGAATCCCAAGGGTACAGAATCCTCAAAGGAAAAGTCGGTCAGCGAGTAATGAAGAACGTACCCCACTTAGGTACAGGATTTATAATCAGCCATAAGATACTGGATTCAGTCATCGACTTTAGTTCTCCAAGCAGTCGTGTATCTATCCTCTCTCTCAAATGTGCTAACAAGGGCTACACTTTAGTCAATGTACACGCCCCAACCAACCAGGACAACAAGCGCAACCCAGACAGAACTGACAAATTCTGGGAAGACCTAGAAGATAGTCTCTCTAAAATCCCAGACCGACATACCACCATACTGCTTGGTGACTTCAATGCCCAGTTAGGAAGGGAGAAAAAATACAGAAACATAGTGGGCAACTATCCAGCGCATAAACGAACTAATCGCAATGGAGAACGATTGGTGGAACTGTGCAGGGCTTTCGACTTGGTTATGAAGTCTACAGCATTTAAACATCTGCAAAGAAAGCAAAAGACTTGGATCTCTCCTAACATCAACCTGGGTGAATTCCAGATAGATCATGTGGCCATCTCAAGAAAATCCCAAAAGGAAATACAAAACGTGAAGGTATTAAGAAGCGCCAATCTGGACTCAGACCACTACCTCTCAAAGATCAAACTGCGACTCCAACCTAGAAACAATAGATTACACAGAACCTCCAAGATGGTCAGATTTGATATAGAGCGACTTAAGAACAATCAAGAAGTCAGTCGAAGACTGAACAGTGCAGATCTTAACAACTGGGACCAACTGAAAGAAGCTCTTGTCAAGACGGCTAGTGAACTTGCTCCCCTCACTAGAAGAAAGAAACATCCGTGGTGGACTGAAGACTGTGACAACACCAATAGCTCAAAGACAGACAGCCTGGATGAAATGGAACTCTAAAAAGACTAAGGAAAATTGGGAGAACTACTTGGAACAAAGGAAGCTTACAACCAAGATAATCCGAGGAACCAAACGGGCCTTCACACGCAACCAACTAACCCAAATCGAAGAGAACTTCGCTAAAAATAACACCAGAGACTTTTACAAAACATTCAAGCAGTCACTCGGAAAATACACTCCACCAAGTCTCCACTTCAAAGACTCACAGGGCAAACTGGCTTTTAACGACAAGGACAACTGTCGCCTCTTAGCTCAGTACTTTAAGAACTTGCTCAACTGTGATCCACCCAGCGAAGACTTTGACTACATACAAACAACACCAAACCCGGACTCGCTGCCTCCTTCACTGGAAGAAGTTCGTGAAATCATTCAACTTCTTAAGAACAACAAGGCAGCTGGAGAGGACTCCATTGTTGGTGAACTCTGGAAATGTGCTGGAAGCAATGCTGTGTGCAAACTCACCGAGATCATACAGAACATCTGGGAAACAGAGAAATTACCACCTGACTGGACCTCAGCTCTGATCCATCCCCTCCACAAGAAAGGAGATTTTACTGACCTAAACAACTACCGTGGGATTTCTCTCGTCCCGGTAACATACAAGATTTTCTCCAAGGCATTACTAACACGGGCAGAAAGTCAACTGGACAGTCAACTCGGAGAATATCAGGGAGGCTTCAGGAAGGGCCGATCCTGTGCTGAACAGATCCTCAACCTGAAAACTGTACTTGCATACTCCAAATTGAGAAACCGCAAGGTGGTTGTCACCTTTGTTGATTTTAGGAAGGCCTACGACTCTGTTGATAGGGAAACACTTAATAGAATTCTCCAAGAACTAGGGTTAGACAACAAAACCCGCAAACTCATTCTAGAAACCTTGACCAATACCCATTCCAAGGTTAAATTTAGAGGCGAGGTCTCAGCAAGCTTCGAGATAAAAACAGGGGTGAGACAAGGGGATGGACTTTCTCCACTTCTTTTCAACTGTGTCCTTGAAAAGGTTGTGAGAGAATGGCGCAAGGAACTGACCAATATGGGTGTCCAGAGTGGGATATACCTGGGGCGTAGGAAGGAAGGACTGGTTGTAGATTGCCTGGCCTTTGCTGACGACATGGCACTTATTGCCGATTCTCTGGATACAGCAACAATGCAGGTCAATTGCCTCAGAAGACAGGCAGCCAAAGTGGGTCTTCAAGTGTCGCTGGAAAAAACAGAATTCTTCACCAACATCAAAGAAGCTAACAGAGAGATGCTACTAGAACAGGGAAAAATCAAGAGGATTGAGAAATTTAAGTATCTCGGCGAATGGATTGAACCCAACTTATCAGAAAGAGCATCATTATCCATGAGAGTCAACAAGCTGGAACTGGCTTATCGACTGACAAAGAACATCTACAACAAGAAATGCCTGTCACGCAACCTGAAACTGAAGCACTACACCTCAGTCATACGACCAGAAGCCCTGTATGCCATGGAGTGTCTCTCATTGAACCGAAGTGGTCTGATGGAGAAAATGGAAGTCAGAGAGAGGAGAATTCTCAGGAAGATCCTAGGTCCGATAAAGGAAGATGAGGAATACCGTAGGCGGCACAATTCCGAGCTCTACGAACATATAGAAAGGCTCTCTGACTGTGCTAGGAAAAGGAGAGTAGCATTCTATGGTCATGTGGCAAGATTGCCTCCCAAAAGACTGACCAATAGGCTGTTCACTTTCTGGCAGAACAAGAAGGTTCGTACCACTTGGCTGACAGAAACTGAGAAAGACATTAATGAACTGGGAATATCAGATCTTCAAGACAGGCAATCTGTGAGACATGCCCTGAAGGAAGTCCATGGATTTCAGGAAAAACCCCGGAAGAAAGGTACCCCTTGGACAGATGAAAGGAAGGAGTTACACCGGCAGAAAATGCGACAACACTGGGCAAAGATCAAAGCTCAACAGTTGAACAAGCGTGGTCCAAAGTAGGCCCATTCGAAACAAGAAGAAGAAACTAAAGAAGGAATGCAAGCCACTAACCATGACAAAAGTATCTCAAGAGGTGGCATCCAACTTTTCATCTATTTCTGGAATAAGTAATACCACTCCATTTATTACATTTCTGTGAAAGGTTGCAAATGGCTATACGGTTATCACGGAACCAACTAAAACTGTAAAATTCATCAATACACTTAAGGGGTTCAAGGAGTACCCTAGATTTTTTTCACACGACTTACACGTGCGATATGTCGTACAGAAGGTCTATTATATCTCCAATCAGCAACATTATTTTCAAAAATTTTTGATTTGAAATAGTAGACTTTTTTTTTTTTTGCTGATCTTAGGCATTTGGGCCATTGGAGGCTAAAGAAAACTGACTTTTCATGCACCACAAGCCTTTATAATTTATAAAAGGGGTCTTCCTGTAGTTGAGCACTTGACACAACGGTTAGGGTCAGTTCGTATGTGACGTGTATTGCGATTCGTCTACGAGGTTTTCAATTTTATTTTCACGCCAGGAAGAACACGTTAGGTAAATTTAGTTTGAGAGCACATTTTAGCTAATCATTTTTCATTGCCAACAAACAGGTTCCAAGCCCCTAAACATTGCAACAGTAGATCAATTGGTAACATCTGGTTATTAATACTGAAGACCGTTCGAAGAATGGGTACTTCTGCTAGTTTTCTTATAATTCCGAAATCATTTTTCTCATCCCTTGGCGTAATGGTGGGTCATATCAAAAATTCTTTCAGACAAAAGTTTTAGGTAATTATTAGGGTAATATTGTCCATTTTGTACGGTTTTGATATTGTGCCTATAGGGAGAGATATGATTAATGTTTCCCGAAAAGCCCACCTTTTCCCACCCCTTTGGTCAATGGTTGGTGCTATCAAAAAACTTTTTAAATATAAATTTTTGGCACTTATCCGAAACCTAGTATGAACTTTGAATGGATTCGATATTTCACGTATTAAGAGAGTTATAGCGATATTTCAATTTTAAAAAAACATTTTCACCCCCTTCGACCGATTTTGCCCATTAACGAACTCGACCGAGATTTTATAGGGATACATATTATGTAAAAAGTTCAAAGTGATTGGTGCAAAATTGCGGTAGTTATCGTGTCCACAAGAAAGTGATATTATGTAGGCTATATACTGTTCAAAAGTTTATACATAATTTATGTATATATAAAACATATATACATACATAAATTATGTATAAACTTTTGAACTGACGGTGGTTTTGGGGTCTGGGGGATGTGTAACGCGAAGCTATGTCGAAATTTTCCGGAAGTCGAAACATGGTACCCATTGCAGTAGTTAGCTTTCTAAAGAAATCTACCTAAAATGCCTGAAATCCATGAAATCACAAACTCCAGAATTCACGTTTTTAATATTCAGATAGGTTGGTTGGTTGGTCTCTTAGTTTAGGGGCTTCAATAACTCGGTCATATAGCCCCGTGTGCTTTGGGTGTGTGTAGAATTTGTCTGATAACCTGTGTCTTAATTGTGATGACTGTATTAGTGTGTGTTATTTGTTTTTGTTCAAGTAAGGACTGAAGAAGAAAATTTCAAATAGTTCCTACTTTTGCTACCAAATGTTACCGTCCACGACAGCTTGCGGACTTGGCTACTTGTGCCATCGCAGTCATCACCTGGCGGCGAACGTTGGAACTAATATGGCGTTATCAATGCTAACCTGCAAATGTTGGCTTCACACAAGTGTAGTTAGTACAAGGTTCATTTTCATGCCATAATCTACGACATGGGGCAGCCAGCCGACTTTACTTCCCCTCCGAAGGAGGCATACTGAGGGATTTTTAACGCTCTTAAAAATCCGACGACTTCGGTCGGATTTGAACCTGCGACCTTGGGCATAGCTCAGCATACTACCAACTACGCCACCGAAGCTGCCAAATATTCAGATAAACGATTTGAAATGGAGTTTCCATTATAAGATACTGTCAATATTGGTACTGACTTAGAGAAATCCCTGACTATTAGAAGTGCTCTAGTAGCAACAGGACCACATGATGTGCAGTTAAGACACTTGGAGGTAAAAATCCACTTAGGCGTGGCAGCTAACACCCCAATACTGTATATATAAAAAAACATCGTGTTGGACGCCATTTTTCAGTGTTTAGTACTTATCAGTACTTTTCAGTCGGTCAACACGATGTTACCCGATTGTAATGGGTGGTTCCCTAATCCTGAAAATAATTAAAACAAGATTAATAAAGCACTTGGATGACCAGTTTCGATCCTAAAGCGATCATCATCAGACCCTTTACAGTTAGGCCGTTAAATCTATGTCTACAAGTATGTGGGTGATGGAGAGTTCATGACGTCACTGAATTTAGTTTGTTGTTGATTCTTTAAGGGCTTTGCGACATCGTGGTCACGTAGCCCCGTGTACGTGGGTGTGTGTTGAAGATGTATGATAACCTGTATCACTGTGATGTCTGCCTAGTGTGTGTGTTATTTATACTCGAGGTAGGATTTGGGTAGGAAGCGGCCGTGGCCTTACGTTACGTACCATCCCGGGATTTGCCTGGCGTATAAATGGGAAACAACTTCCTGAATGGCTGAGGTACGAATCGAATCCGCCTCTTCTCAGTTTTGCCTCACGAGGCTGAGTGTACCTTGTTCCAGCCCTCAGACCAGAATAACATTTCTTGGCAGAACCAAGAATGTTCGATACTGCGCAACGAGGCGGACTGAATGCACTCTTATGGTCCACGTATGCTTTAAAACCATGTTTTATTTTGCTTTGGATTGGAGAAGGAGAGATTATAACATTGAATACTCCACTATAGAAACGTCAGACGGGGTCTAGCGGTCGTAGTTCTAGGACCCACGATCGTTCTCTACGGCCCTGTCTGGACCAGAAGGGAGGGATATTTTTTCAGTTGCGCTCTGATCTCTACAAGTTGAGTTCTATTTTCTTTGCAGCGCAGTGGCTTGTTTTTGTCTGCGACGTAGTGTCAGTTGCTCTGCATTGTGCTTGCTCCAAGACAGCCGAGCCGGACTGGTCCCTCAATCTCAGCCTGGACTACAGAGCAGCTGCATCTCCGTCGTGGTATTTCTCTCCTTACAAAGGGCTGAGCCGTGCAGCTGCCACTCGGTTCTCCCCAAGGGACACGCACAGGTAGTTGGGCGCCTTCACTCTTCTGAACAGAACATCTGGCTGCAACATAACATATGTGGATAACTCAGTGGTTGGCCAGTCCATAGGCCACGTGCTCAGCGGAAGTCGCGTGTGCTGTTTCCTCCCAACAAGCGAGCACTCAACAGTCTGCCCGCGGCTGTTGTGTCTCATAGCTGTGCATTCTTTCCCCAGGCCATAGTACTCAAATTACGTCTGCCGTGCCGCTTCTGCGATGACTCAACTCCTTCCAGGTACGCTGCAAGGTGTGGGAGTTGTTCAGTGCTGGTGCGTTCGTTGACAACAGCAAGGAAGATGTAGCGTGTGTCTTCGTGTCTGGAATAATGTTTACTAATGTTACAGACCAATCGAGGAGGGATATCTCTAGTGACTCGAAATTCAATCGTCAGAAAATGTGACAGGAATGAGACGTGTTTTGTGTTAAAGTGCGACATTGTTACATTCTAACACTGGAAGCATTGTAATGTTGATTTACAATACTTTCCTATTTATTATTGTTTTAGTTTAATTGTGCTTCTGGCTTCAAATACATTCTACTTTTCATTTACGAATGAGTTATTTCTTTTTACCAAAATCGATTGCTGGTGGTAGCGACAGATTGAGAAGAATGTGAAGAAGTCTGAGTGATAAATAGTTGTGAAGTTAGATGTTCAGAACGTTTTAATTGGTGGCTAATTACTTTGGTGTCGACAATGCAGCAGTGATATCAGGAGGGTTAGCGAGAGATGTGAATAACCTAGAGGTGTTTTTATAATATTTATTTGTGAAACCGGACTGAACAGTTAGTGAACCATCCTAATCCATGCACTAGACATGATCTTGTTCATCCTGAAAGTACAAGCTATGAAGATGTCGAGGAAACGTAAGAGCTACGAATATTGTGAAAGTGAGGACCTGAATGCTTCTCAGCAGAAACGTGACCCTCCATCTTTACGGTAAGTCTTGTCCTGTTTTCTTTAATATCAAACTGCTTAGCGTTTAAAGTAAGCAATAGTTGTCTTGTATTACACCGTTTGTTGAGCTCAAGGGCGTATCTAGATAGGAAGCGGGTGGGGGCTGTAAGCTCCCCCTGAAAAATAAAAAATATTTAACATTTCACTGTATCATAGCAAATAGTCATGAATATTAGTAAACCCATTAACGTAGCTGAACGGTGTATTATCCATGGCTCGACTGGATAGATGAGCTTACGGAGATCCGAAATTCGAATCCCGGCAGTGTGGATGGTTTCCCTCGAGATTTTCATACTCCAGGTACTCTATTTCAAGTTGCACCTACCCCAGTTCTAGACCCAAATACAGTCACACACATGCAATAGTGCAGTAGCCTGCATGTCATCAGACACATTCCATACTGTACTCTGACAAGTACATCCAACTACGCGGGGCTGATGGCCAATATGTCCCAAGCCCTTCAAATTAATTAACAACAATTTATAAATTGATTCTTTGGTTTAATTAGTACAAGTTACTGTTCAGGTTTAGGGAAATATTATATACAATATTTTGATTCATTTCATGTTTCTATTATTATTATTATTATTATTATTAGAACTTATTTAGCACAATGTGTCCTCTTTTCTTCCCAACATCTCTTCATCCGTTCTTTTGCCTTTTTATGTCCATTCTGTATTCTTCCTAAATTTGTGTAGACCGTGTATATTAGGATTCTAAATTTTGGTCTATTATAATTGATAATTACATCTTGTAAGCCATATATTATTTCTACCAGACAATTGTCGTTTTTCAGAGGTAGTGCTAGGTTAAGAAACATTCTTTGTTAGTCTGTTGTCATTCATTCTTTATAAATGTGACCATAAAATTTTAGTCTCCTTTTTCTAATGGAATCTGCTTTTTTCAATACTTCATAATCAATAGATTCCATGTGGCTTCTTTTCCATTAAAACCCCGTTTTCATATGTTGGTCCTAAGATGTTTCTGAGGATTTTTCTGCCCTGTTTCTCTATGTGACTTGTTATCATATTATTATTATAAATGCAGTACTTTTAACAGTATTCATTTTATTAAAATATGAATGTGTTATAATTTTACTATGAAATTCATCTTGAATCATGATCTTGCAACATAGCTGATTTAAAGGCTATGTATGGATTCAGCTGCCTCCCAAAATAAATCCTGGATACGCTCCTGGTTGAGCTGGTAAAGTAAACATAATAGTTTATCTGCGTGTTACATCAACTATACTGGACTGTGCTGAGGAAAAGCTTTAGTATTTTTTTATACCATGTGTCTGGATCATGTTGTTTGAGACGTCTACTAATTATAATAGTCTTCCATCCCCAAGACAAGTGGTTTCGGTGGCGTAGTTGGTAGCATACTGAGCTTCTTGCCCAAGGTCGCGGGTTCAAACCCGGCCGAAGTCGTCAGATTTTTTTAAGAGCGGTAAAAATCCCTCAGTATAGCTTCCTTCGGAGGGGAAGTAAAGCCGGCGGGCCCATGTCATAGATTTATGGCATATAGAAGAACCTTCCACTAACTAAACTTGTGTGAAACAAAATTTGTAGGTTAGGTTTGATTAATGCTCTTAAGTTCCAACGTTCGTCACCAAACGCTGGTTGTGATGGCATATAGTAGTAGCCAAATACACAGCTAGGTGTCGTGGACGGTAGCATTTGGTAGCGAAAGTAGGAACTACTTGAAATTTTTGTCTGCAGTCCTTACTTGAGTTAAAAACAGATAACACACACTAATACAGTCACCACAATTAACACCGGTTATCAGACAGATTCTACACACACCCAAAGTACACGGGGCTACATGATCGCGTTGTCGCAGCCCCTAAACTCAGGAACCAACCATCCAATCCCCAAGACATCGGCACTAGATGGGATGGAGTTGTCAGCCCCAAGCGCGTTCGCCTTTGTTCCCAGGAATTACCATGGTAGGCCTACTCATTTCTGTTGTAGACTGTGACCATTTCCCATTTGAGTTTCCGGAAGTGGTAGTTTTGTTTCTAAAATTCACTATCTGGGTGGGGATCGAACTCAGCTCAGCACCTCTACCGACTGAGCTACGGACCCCCTAATGATAATCCTACTAATAGTAATATGGCTTCAGTTTCCTGGTGTAGAACTGTTGAGTTGGAGCCATCTAGGCGATCTGCTATCCTATTTCGACATTCCACCTGCTCAACACCTAGCAGTAAAACTGCAACTCTTATTGGGCGGCCTGTGGCTGAGATTTAATTAATGTTACCTTGTAATCACCAAATGTGATATGAGAGATCTTCTACGAGCCGATCCGACATCATATGACTCTGAAATTGTCGTGGATTTTCCCGCCTGACAGAAATTTGACTTCGTCCGCCGGGTAATCGAACCCGTGATTTCGGGAGGACACACACTACCACTGATCCACCAAAGAAGAAACGCACATTATTACATGGTAAATTTACCAGTTATACGAGTTGGCCTACAATACACATTATTTTACACTTATTGTTAGAGGCAAGAAAACCAAACATGGGCAACTACAGTACAAACCCTGCAATCCGTCAATTTTGGGACTGAAGGTACGGTCGGAACGCAAGAGAGTTCGGATTATCCGAAAGTACAGAAAAAATACGGATTTACATTAAAGTAAACAATCTCTGTACTCAAAAATGAGTACTGTACGTATGTATATTGTTGTCTACAGTAAAAACATTGCAATAAAGTAAACCGCACAAAAGCTGTTGATATTAGGGTCGACATATTGAAAAAGAGCAATACTGTACACTTGTACAGTACGTATCTACAGTACTGTAAAAATTGAAGGTAGCTTGTACAGTAGTAAAATATTACTTAGGAAAAAAGTCAGCCATAGATTTTTGTTTAGAAGATGTAATTCTAGACTTAGCTGCAAATCCCTCCATTTCTTGATCCACAAGAACCAACAAACAATAAGCACTAAAAACTTCACAGTGCAGTACATACTGTACAAAATACGGACGCCGACAGAAACGATACGAGAGATGACGGAGGACTACAATGGACAAGCGATAACAACAAGTACCTGTAAGCAACAATGGCGCAACGAGTAGTCAGTCACCGCAAGTTCGGCTCGAGCACGGTCGGATCAACCGGATCGCGAGATTGCAATTTCTAGTTGACTTTTAGCATTGGGGAAAGAACCTTCTGATTGGCTGTTCCGACGTAACACAAAAGCAGCAAGGGCTGTGATTAGCCAGCTTTGTTACGGAGTGGAACCTATCAGCAATGTCGTTCTATGTTTAAATAGGCCTAAATGTGTAGAATTTCCGCTTCTTTTTTTTACTTAGTTTTTTCTTAAGTTGTATAAATTGTAATGTACCTAGCAATCGCTAGCTAGCTTATAAACTGTCGCGGAAGCTAGTAAATGAACGGAGCTTGTTGGAAGAATGAAAACGTTATACACTTACAGTGGGCGATGTGTTGAAGATGGAGATATGCTGTCAAGGTCTTTTTTTTTGTAGAACTTTTCATGCTAAACAATTCTTTCACTCATAGTATATAGGTTTATATGTTTAACGGTTTACCCAGCGTGAGCGTAAAAGGCACACGGACGGTCGGTTTTCTTCGACTCTTTCACTGAAATCGTTTCTGCTCAGCTTCCTTTCGTCATAAATAAATTATTTTCCACAGAAACTTTCCTCGAGAAATCATTTACAGAATGCAGCAAACCGCATCGTGGTTTTCGAGATTACCCGGAACATCCAAGAATCGGGCACTTCGTTTTATACTGTGTAGAGATAAGTGGTGCAAAGTGGCATTAATTAATGAAAACATTCCGGTAATGATTATTTACTTAAGAAGATACGGTAACATATAGGGCCTAGGCATCAAACAACGACATAGCTGATAGGTTCCATCCTGTAACTAAGCTGGCTAATCACAACCCTTGCTGCAGTTGTCTTTCGTCAGAACAGCCAATCAGGTAGAAATTGCAATCTCGCAACCGGAACAGCGGACCAGCCGAGGACGGACGAGAGGGGTTGCACTGTAGACTATAGATAGACAATAGAAGAGAAGAAAGAAAAACAGAATAGGAAACAAAAAGAAGATAAATCAAACAAAGTCCAGCACACAATTCTTATCGGATTTAGTGTCATTTGTTAATTCTTCGTGCCTAACTACTGCAATTATGATGTAACGGTCACTCTTAACGTGGTGTACGTGATTCTTGAATCTGAAACAAAGAGCGGTTTTTATTCGTGCACGCGTTATTGAGAAATACAGTGCAACATTTAATTTAGTCTCAGACCCATTTAGCACGCACTCTTCGTTCAGTGCGATTTTTATCTGCACGTTTTGGCCTATCTTCTAATATGATACAAACATGCACCACGGTATGTTGCCTTGTTGATAACTTAGGCTACTCAATTGATATCCCTCCAGGGAACTCACAACTAGCTATCATGGGAATCCATCTGAACACTTTGTGCCAGTCTCCTCCTGTTGACCTCCCTTGGTCAACTCTTGGTTTTTGTTTTCGATCCCAACGGTATTGGAATATGCGAATTATAGGGTATCTCGTTTTCCAGCTGTCACTGGTTCCTATCGTTTCTTTTCTTTCGTTTGGTTGGTCCTCACTTTAGGGGCCGCGACAACACGGTCATGTAGCCCCGTGCACTTGTGGTGTGTGTAGAATCTGTCTGATAACCGGTGTTAATTGTGATGGCTGTATGTGTGTGTGCTAACTGTAATTCAGGTAAGGACTGCTGACGATCAGTCTCAAGTGGTTCCTACTTTTGCTACCAAATGCTACCGTCAACGACACCTAGCTGTGAACTTGGCTACTAGGTGCCACTGCAACCGGTACCTTGCGGCGAACGTTGGAACTTAATAGAACGTTAATCAAATCTAACCTGAAAATTTAGCTTCACACAATTGTAGTTGTGGAAGGTTCTTTTACATGCCATAAATCTATGACTTGGGCCCGCCGGCTTTACTTCCCCTCCGAAGGATGGCATACTGAGGGAATTTTAACGCTCTTAAAAAATCCGACGACTTTGGCCGGGTTTGAACCCGCGATCTTGGGCATAGAAGCTCTGCATGCTACCAGCTACGCCACCGAAGCCGCCTTCTTTTCTTTCATTTTCTGTTCTCTTAATGTCTTAATATGCCTTGCATATTATTAGACGCCCTGAAGAGGCATGGTGTGTGTGTTGCCCACCCGATGCTGTTCACCTGGATAATGCTTAAGTGGTCAACTGCTTACGGAGCTTTAACATGGGTCTAGGGATCCATCTGGAATTAGCGTATACAAATATCCGATATCTAGTTACCATGACAACACTCGCACTTAGTTCCCACTCGTTGAAGTGTGCACGATATTTATAATATGGATCTATGAATGTGTGGAGAGTACGCAAAGTGCTGTGTAGTGGAACAATCACTGGCAAACCTGTTCTAACGCTCCATAAGACCAATGTTTCATTCTAAAATGTTGGATGCTTGAGTTCAAGAGTTTGATTTTTGTGAAAGATACTCTTTCGCATTTTATATAGAGACATTAATAATATTAATAATTACCCCTTTAGCAAGTTTAATTCGCATTTAAGGTATTATTGCTGTAAAAATAAGACTAAATCGTGTGTATATCAGTATTTGTCTGGATGGGGGGTAATGTGACTGTGGGAAGAAGTGAACATAGCCTGCAAAGCACATGCTTTTTACAAACCGGTACCTAGTGTTAGAACGATCACTGGACGGATAAAGGCATTCAAAATGTCAGTCATTAGGCTCATCACTCATTAGTTTGAAAAAGAGAACGTACAGTATTAGCGAATACAATACATAGTTTTGGTTAGAAACTGTGAGAGTTACAGGGAATATTCGTGGCATACATATGTCCGATAGTGATGGATAAACCTTGTTGTGGACCGGGAGAGATTTTGGATAGTGGCCTAGAGGTCATTGGGACTTGGCTCTGCTAATCAGACGGTCTTTGAACTGGTGGGCGGTAAACACAAAGGATGACACCACTTCCTCTCTTAATGACTTCATTGTATTGTTTAAGAACAGCTGGAGAATGGGAAATCTGTTGTTTGTCAGCTATTTCTGCTCTGTTGTTGCTTGATAATCCCATGAGAAATAGTTCATACACCTGTCACAGTTTTAAGAGGACGGAACATCACGGTTATCTGCTCCTACTAAACAGTAGAAAATTAACAGACTCTTTCCATAAAATTAGGAAACCAGGACTTACCCGTTTTGTGCAAACCTGATCGTACGACAAGACTCTTCAGTTACAGTAGATGTAAAAGTTAATTACCCTCTACAGTACCTTTTAGCATCCTGACAACGGGACGTTTTTTAAGAAAGTAGTCGCTTGTACAGTCGTGGAATAAAGTACAGTAGTTACTGTTTCATTTGAAGGCTGTTCGGCCTCGTGGCTTAGTGGGTAGGAAGCTAACCAGAGGACCCTTAGTTCGATTCCCGGCCGGATAGTGGGAATTTTCCTTCGGATGGTTAAATCCCCTTGCTGCAATCTTTTGAGATGATTAGCACAAACAAATTGGCCTGGTATTATGTTATTTCAGCATAGTTTTACGGTGGTTAAGCCTCATTTCTATGCACGCGGCTCCACGAGTGGAATAAAGGAAACGAAATATAGTCCTGCAATGAGTATAATAGGACACGGAAATGTAGCTTTATAGGAAAGTAAATACAGTTGGGACTAGTTTGTGTTATTGTTATTTTAACTGCTGCGGCTTTTAGAGATACCGGGGTGCCGGAATTTTGCCCCGAAGGGGACCTTAAACGTGCCAATAAATCTGACTCGACTTCCTTACATTTTCGCACCCTCAAATGCCAAGGATTCGATCCTGCAACCTTGGACACAGCAGACGAGAACGTTACCACTGAGACACGCAACCGGCTCGTTAAATCGTGTACAACAGCTGCAAGGGCAGTTGTAGCAAGTCCAGAGATCGCAGGTTCGAATCCCGGCGCTAACAGCCGCTATTTTGAGTGTGTTTATCCCCGGGTTTTTACACACTCCCTCTAGGCAAATGCCGGGATAGTATCTCACTTCATGTCCCGGGGCACTTACTTCATCCCTGCCTCTAATACTGTTACACACACTACTACAGTCATCACATAAATACAGGTTATCAGACAACTTCAACACACACACGGGGCTGATGACCAAGATGTCCCAAGATGTCCCAACAACAAGTTCGTACGTAGTTCAAAGGGATCAGTTTTAATTATAGTACAGTATGTGTAACCCATAAATTATTCACAAACCAGATCTAATGTTTTATGAGAAGTTATTTGAATTGAAATCTAAATACGGGAAGTACTCATAGAAAGTATATTTCCACTGTTATAGTGTATTTTAAGCTAAACTACTCAATATCCGATTTTAGTTAAGTAGACCGTATCATGAAATTTTGTTTCATATAGCACACTCTCATTTACGTTTCCTCATTACTGGGTTATCCAGCTTACCAAGTGACTGAGAAATCTCATGCTGGAATGGTAACCGACCCTGAACCCCAGCCCAAACCAAAATGATTTGGTTGGCTCAGGTGGCCTCAAAATAGGGATAAACTAGAGGAAGTTTTAGCCTATTCAATGTGTGATATTCTCGACGGGCGGATGAGAGAAAGCTCTTCTGGGAGATGAACTTGACGTATCCCCCACATGTAGACAGACTAGTAGGTGGGGTGGGAACCAGGAAGCGAGGCCATGTGTAATTTGTGGACGACTGGGTTATTCATGACCAGCAGCGTGCAGGCAGGACGTCCAGGTACAATTTAGTGAGTGTGTGTGAACGACTTCCTCGTCTGTGTCGTTAACAGTATTTTGTGTGGCTAATTCATTCAGCTGGAGTACACGAATTAAGGGAGAGAGGTGTTGCATGCATTGTACGCACATAAACTTTTCTTGTTGATATAGAACTTTTCCATCGTATTTTAAGTCACTCGATGCGGAAAAAATGAGTTAATGTTTCTGGATCCACTTTGCTGATGTCGTATTGCCACCCCTCTCTCTACCCGATCTGACGGTTAAAGCATATCTGTGTAGGATACACAGTGACAACAAACAAATAGACAAACGAACAGATGCATTCAGTCCCCTCGCATAGACTTTCAAAAACACCAAAGTCGTGATATGCGATTGCCACTTCTGTTTTGAAGTTAAATTCTTGCACTCATAATACAGCAAAAACCAGTCTCGAAATAAGTGACGAGAATCGGCAGTTTTTGAATATACTGTACCTTCAACATACTTGGTGCTGTTTAATAATTCATAATTTCCGCATATTACTCGTACAAAGACTGAAGTCTTCTTCAGTGTTCCAAAGGTATTTTTATTCTAGTTTACATCTCTACAAGACTTTTGAAAGCGCGTAGCGCAGCGGTAATGTTCTCACCAGCTGTGCCCAAGGTTGCAGCATGGGATTCTGGCGCGGACAGTTGGCATTTAAGGGTGCTTAAAGCCGAAGTAGGCCTAGTTGAATATATTTTGACAGGACATGCAAAGTGGTATCATATTTTTTGAAACACACTGCATGAGTGTGTTTGTCTGCGTGTGTGTGTGTGAGAGAGAGATGAAAATGGAAAATAAATATATGGGAGGAGTGAGACAAAAAGTAGTATTGCCCAATAGTTTTCTTCTCTATTAACTTACTGTGATTAGAATGCATTTTTACCCTTGTCCGCTTGTACGTCTCTGACCATTTTAGCTCTTACCTTCATCTACTTTTACTCAGTATGTGTTAGAAACATTGACAATATCTTGAGACTATACATACATTTGTTACAATTGGTATAATGTAGCCTACCAAATAATGTCTATAGAGCGTCTCTACCTTAAAAGACAGTATGGAATTAAATGTAGAATAAGTTATGCAACTGTCCACTTTACAATACAAAATTATCTTTTTATATATCACTTGATGTCAATATACATTTTGAGACATGTTTCGGCTCTGTGAGCCTTCTTCAGTCAATATCACTAAAAAATGTAGAATTTGGCTCTCACTCGCACTCCTATGTCCTGCAATTAGCTTCGTCCTCTTCCACCCCGGCGATGTTGCCATTTCCCAGTAATTGAAAGTGACAAATCTAAGAAAATGTTTGGGATTCTTGTAGAGAAATTTCCACTCTTTATGATGATGTAAAAATAAAAGCCATAAATAATTAACACATGGCCCAATTTTCACAATTACGATATTTTAGCGCGAATCTATATTTTTGCAGATATAAAACTTATCACGCCATATATAATGAACTAATGATCGCAACAGATCAAGAATTTATTTTTAGATTGCCTGATGTTGGTAGAAGATACTCTACTTCTCAGGGTAGTAATTATTTTCATAGTAAGAAAGTTATGATTTTTTTTCTTAAATGTCACTTGAAAAAACTGAGATGTTATCACAGAAAAGTTACGTAGCGAGAAACGTTTTTGCTTTTGACTTTACGTTGGTGACTAAGAGAGAAGAAATGTTCATTAATATCTGAAATAGTATTTAAAACAAACCAGAGCTCGATATCAGATAGCATTCATAAGTTATAGCACTTATTCCTTCCGCCCAGCGCTGACGCTGCGAAAGTATGTTTACTCAGGCGCCAGTATCTCCCCGACTGCGATTGATGGAGGGTAGGTAATGGTTTGAAGTTATTAAATTGTGAAATGAAGTGGCCCTTGTGTTCTTTATACATTGTCCGCCTCGTTGCGTACCGTAGTGGCTAGCATTCCTGGCTGTCAACTTGGAGGCCCAGGTTTGAATCCCGGCTCTGCCAAGAAATTTAATTCTGGTCTGAGGGCTGGAACGGGGTGTACTCAACTTCATGAGACAAAACTGAGAAGAGGCGGGTTCGATTCCTACCTCAGCCATCCGCTAGGTGGTTTCCGTGATTTGCCTTTGTTTATTCCGGGAATGAACAAGGGTTCGTTAATGGTGCAGTGTTAACGTTTCTGTGCCAAAAAAACAAAAACAAAACAAAAAACAAAAAACACGGCAGACACCCACGACGAAATGAGAGGTGAAGTGTATGAAAAGTGGTTCGCCGAGCAATTGTTGCCCAATGTTTCCGAAGGATCTATCCTAGTAATAGACAATGTAGGCTACCACAGTCGGAAAATCGAACTTTTACCTATAACGGAGAAAATACCGGATTATAGATTGGCTCACTCAAAAGGGGTCCCTTTTCGAAATGATATTGTTACGTGCCACCCCCCTAGTGGCACTTTTGTTAACTGGATTACGGTGGGGTACAAAGCACAACACCAATTACTGCTTAAAGAAATAATTAACTTTATTGTGGCCAGAAAATTACACGAATCAGCAAATACAAGCAATTAGGAGCCTTACTCCAGTTTCGTCAAGTCTCTTCCTTGAGCGCTCTTGGCCCTTCCACTTGTCAACAAACCACAGAAGTTAATCCTGCCGCTAATGGGCCTAGTGGCCTTGACAGAACTACATGCAACTTCTTTCTAATGTGCGCCTACTACAGTACTTACGAGCACTTGCTGCGCGCTGTCCACCAGCTGGGAGAAACAATGTCACTTAATTTCGACACCACAATATCTGACACTCAGTGAAAGCACACTTACTCAGAACACGGCAGTCCCCTGTATGTTCCTCACTTCGCCGCTACACTAGGGGTTTCGCAAGTCACCACACTTCTGTCGCTCAGAATAAACGCTCACACTAGCTCGTAAAACACAACAACAACTGCTTCACGGGTCACTCTTATATAGCAGGCCGGTGACTCAATAAATGGTTCTAGATCCATCCAGAGTCCACGGCTTCTCGAGGTTTCCACCGCTGGTCCAGTCACGAATCTTCTGGACTATCCCTTTGTCTGTAGTAGCCCTGTTGCATAAGGCGCGCGCAATACGGGAGGCAAGCCACAGCCCAGCCCCTGGGGCAGTTGTGACTCAAGCGGCGAGCGATGACACAAACTCACAGTCGTAACACCACCCCCTTCCTAAAAAGGCTGATCGTCCCGATCAATCATTGGTCCGTCTGTGTTCCTCCGTAGGCTGCCAGGCGATCTCGATGCACGATCTTCATCTTCGCCCTCGGGCTCCGCTGGATCCTGTAGACGACATCGTTGATCCGTTTCACGACTCGGTACGGGCCCTCCCAGGACTTCTGCAGTTTGGGTGACAGGCCTTTCTTCCGTAATGGGTTGAAGAGCCAGACCAGGTCGTCCTCGTGGAATCCGCCGGCATCCGTCTGCTGGTCGTATCGGGTCTTCATTCTGTCGGTCTCGATCCGCAGTTTCCTCCTCGCGAACGCGTGCACGTCCTCCAGTTGGTCGACCAGTTCTTGACAATACTGGCTTACCGGGATCGGATCATTCCCAGGTCGGCCAAAGGCAAGATCGGCAGGTAGACGGAGCTCCCTCCCAAACATGGCCCGGGCTGGTGTGCACCCGGTGGCTTCATGCACGGCGGCGCGGTAGGCCAGGAGAAATAGTGGAAGATGTTTGTCCCAATCCCTCTGGTGCTCGCTGACGACTATTCGAAGATGGTTCTCGATGGTGCGATTGAATCGCTCTACCATCCCGTCGGACTGAGGGTGTAGTGGCGTTGTCCTTGTCTTCCGGATTCCCAGCAGCTGGCATAGGTTTTGGAACACCTACGACTCGAAGTTCCTCCCTTGGTCGGAGTGCAGCTCCAGGGGTACTCCGTACCGGCTGACGAATTCCTTCACCAGGGTCTCTGCAATCGTCGCGGCTTCTTGGTTAGGGAGCGCATACGCCTCCGGCCATTTGGTAAAGTAGTCGCTGACGACTAATATGTAGTGGTTCCCTGCCTCGCTTAACGGGAATGGCCCAGCAACATCGATGGCCACTCTCTCCATGGGGCCGCCCACGTTGTAGGTCTTCAGTGGACCGTGTCGTCTTCGTCCTGGGCCCTTGCTGGCTGCGCAATCGTGGCACCTCGCGCAGTGGTTCTCCACGTCTGTTCGGCATCCGATCCAGTAGAACCGCTCTCTCAGCTTCTCCAGGGTCTTCTTTATCCCTAGGTGTCCACCAGATGATCCTCCATGAACTTCCTTCAGGACTTCCTCCGTCATAGCCTTTGGAACGACGACTTGTTCCCGAGATGTCTTCCCGTCGGTGCTCTCCCAGGTACGGCAGATGAGGCCATCCCTTACAATCAGCGAGTCCCACTGTGCCCAGTAGGACTTAAACTTTGGGCTGCAGTCACTCACAATGTTCCACCCGGGTCTGGGGACACAGGCCCTCTTCCATTCGGCTATCAGTCCCAGGTCATCATCCTCTGCTTGTGCCCGCGTGAAAGATTCGCGGCTCCAGTTCCCTTGAAGTTCCACAGTAGTCCGTCGGCACAGTATCCCGGTGTTCTCCTCCCTTCGGGCACAGAAGGTGCAGTCTTCGGGGCACGGTCTTCGTGACAGGGCGTCGGCGTTAGAATGCAGTTGGCCTTTCCTGTGCTGAATCTCAAAGTTGTACTGTTGAAGTCTCTCTAACCACCGCGCGAGTTGACCCTCGGGCTGCTTGAAGTTCAGGAGCCACCGCAGGGATGCATGGTCGGTCCTGATGAGAAATTCTTGCCCGTACAGGTACTTGTGGAAGTGTTCAATGGTCTTCACGATGGCGAGCAGCTCCTTCCTGGTGACGCAGTAGTTCCTTTCTGGCTTTGACAAGGCCTTGCTGAAGTAGGCCACTACTCTCTCCTCGCCGTCCACTACTTGCGACAGGATCCCCCCTATGCCAAAGTCGCTGGCATCGGTATCGACGATGAACCTTGTTCCAGGTCTGGGGTAGGCCAGAATAGGCGCGGTGCACAGAGCCTGCTTGAGTTGTTCGAAGGCACTGTGGCATTCTGCTGTCCACGTGAAGAGTTGGTCCTTCTCAGTCAGTCGATGTAAAGGTTTGGCGATGTCGGCGAATCCTCTCACGAAGCGACGATAATAAGTGCAGAGTCCCAGGAAGCTTCGTAGTTGCGACTTGTCCTTCGGAACTGGCCACTCCCTCACAGCTGCGGTCTTCTCTGGGTCGGTGCGCACCCCTTCCTCGGAGACGATATGCCCAAGGTACTGGACCCGCTTCTGGAAGAGCTGACACTTCTTGGGGCTCAACTTCAGCTGGGCAGCCCGTAGCTTCAACAAGATCTCCTTCAGGTTGCTGTAGTGCTCCTCGAAGCTCCTCCCCAGAACGATGACGTCGTCTAGGTATACCAGGCAGGTCTTCCAGTGTAGTCCCCTCAGAATGGACTCCATTAGCCTTTCGAAGGTTGCAGGGGCGTTGCACAGACCGAATGGCAAGACGGTGAACTGCCAGAGCCCGCTGCCCACAGAGAACGCCGTTTTCTCGCGGTCCTTAGGGTGGACCTCCACCTGCCAGTAGCCACTCTTCAAATCCAAGGTGGAGAACCATCTTGATCCTGATATGGTGTCCAGCGTGTCGTCGATCCGGGGTAGAGGGTAGCTGTCCTTTTTCGTGACGTCGTTCACCCGCCTGTAGTCCACGCAGAACCTGGTGGAACCGTCCTTCTTCTTCACTAGCACGACCGGAGAACTCCAAGGACTATGTGATGGCTCGATCACCCCTTGCTCCTTCATCTCTTCTACCATCCGGTCGACTTCGGCTTGCTTGGCGAGCGGGACACGTCGGAATGGGGCCCTAATCGGTGCGCTGTCCCCAACGTCGATTCTGTGCTGGACCAAGCTTGTCCTGCCGAAGTCTTTGCTCCCCACGGAGAAGACATCCTGGAATTCGCGTAGCAGGTCCTGAAGTTGGCGTGATTGCTCTTCGTCTAGATGGTCCTGGGATCCTTGGTATAGCTTCTGTAGTTCTTCTGGCAGGGCGCGTCTTCTTCGGTTGTCCGTCTGCAGGTGTCCGTCCGTCGTATCTGTGATGCGGGCAATCCAGGTAACGGGCTCGTAGACTCCTAGGTTGGTGTCCCTGTGAACCATAATGTCGTAGTCGTTCAGGTTGGACAGGCGGACGTACGGCCGAGACGTCGTGTTGATGAGGGTCTTGGCAACTAGCAATCCTTTTGTCTGGATGTCCTCATATTTTGGTTCGATGACAGCCGCCACTCCCTCAGCTGTTCCGTCGACAATTACGGCAGCGCTGACTTCCGTCCTGGCGGGAACGATGACGTCCTCTCTCAGCCTTACTCGTCGTGCGGCGACGGCCTCGTGTGCTGGTCGCAAAGCAAGTTCCTCCCTTCCGAAGTGCAGAGTGTTGGTACTCAGGTCCAAGATGATGTTGTTCTGGTCCAGGAAGTCCAGTCCGATGATCACTTCATTTGATACGTCAGCCACAAGCACTGGATGCTTTATCGCCCGTCGACCAATGACGAACTCCAGTGATGCTTCGCCATGTACCGGTGCGGTCTCTCCGGTCGCGGTTATTAGCTGGAGGTTCCTTTGTGTGGGTTGCACTCTCCACTTCGGGATCACGGTGGGGCTGACGATGGTCCTTGATGCTCCCGTGTCGATTAGCATGGGCCAGCTCACTCCGTTGATGACTCCGTCGACCATCAGGCTGCTTTTATCCCTCCGTAACTGCGTCACACGAACTTGGACTGCCGGGGCTTGACGACTGTCACGAGCCAACCTTCGCCCCCTCATGGCTGGCTGATACTTGCTTTCCTGGGTCGCGCGGTTTCCCTACGACTGACTGTCCCGACGGAAACTCTTGGCGGCGGCGATCACCGCAGTCCTTGCTCAGGTGGCCTCTCTTACGGCAGGTCCAGCAGGTTGGTAGTCCTCTTCCGGGCCGCCTCACCGGATGTCCTTCGGCTAAGTTTTTGTTGGTGGTACTGCGACTCTTGAAGAACCGGCCTAGCACCTCCATCAGTTCATCGGCCAGGGGCTTGGTCTTGTTGGCTTTGGCTGGTTCGTCAACGTCCACCTGACGCACCCGCGCGCACATTCTAGATACCTGCTTTGCCGTCTCGAACTCAAGTGCGTGGCTCAGCGCATCTGCCAGGGTCTTATTGCGCGCGAGACGCAGCGCCTGTTGAGTGTCCGAGTCCCGTAGCCCGTCGGTGAAAGTCTGCGTCGCTATCTGCTCCAGAAAGTCGGCCGGCGCTGTTGGGTAGGCGAGCCTTACGAGGCGTGCGATGTCCATCTCGAACTCCTGCAGGGTTTCCGCGTTCTTCTGTACCCGGGTCCGGAGCTGCATCTGGTAGGCCTGCTGAAGATGGCTATCTCCATATCGGGACTCCATATGGGCGATCAGTGAAGCGTAGTCCTGGGATCCAGTCGGGATGGCCTGAAGGACGTTAAGGGCGTCCCCTCTCAGCGCTACAATGAGAGCTGTAGCCTTTTCCGTGCTGTTCCAGTTGTTTATGGAACAGGCTGCCTCGAACTGACGTAAATAGGTGCTCCACGGGACCTTTCCGTCGAAGGTTGGGGGCGTCACTCTGCTCTGCCCCGTTCCTGGTGTCCCCGGTGTACCTGTGGGCGGGCGTCGGCGCAGCTCGGCAACTTCCTCTTGAAGAGCGTTGAATTTCTCTTCCACCCCCGTGAGTGGGCGTTGGCGCAGTTCGGCTACTTCCTCTTGTAGGGCTTTGACTCTCTCATCCACCCCGGTCGGCGGGCGTCGGCGCAGCTCGGCGACTTCCTCTTGTAGGGCTTTGAATCTATCTTCCATCCCTGTCGGCGGGTGTCGGCGCAGCTCAGCAAATTCCTTTTGTAGAGCGTTGAATCTCTCTTCCACCCCCATCAGCGGTCGTTGGCACAGCTCGGCGACTTCCACTTGCAAGGCGTTGAATTTCTCCTCCACCCCCATCAGCGGGCGTTGGCGCAGCTCGGCAACTTCCACTTGCAAGGTGTTGAACTTCTCCTCTACTGCCGCGACTTCCTCACGTAGGCCCTGTTCTAATTTCCTTTGGCTCTCCTCTTATTTCGTCAGCAGACACTCTTCCAGATTTTTCTGGCCATCCAGAAATTTGGCGGTTAGGTCCTCTGCTAACTTATTCTGGCTGTCTTCCATCTGTTTCAGGTCCTCCGCTAACTTATTTTGGCCTTCTTCTAATTTGGAAGTTAGGTCCTCTGCTAACTTATTTTGGCTGTCCTTCAGGTCCTCTGCTAACTTCTTCTGGCCGTCTTCCATTTTGGCAGTTAGGTCCTTGGTTAAATTCTTCTGGCCGTCTTCTATGCCATTTAACTTTTCTAGCAATGCTGCCAATTGCGCCTCCATTTTAGTTGTTTGCCTTGTAAAGGGCATGCACGCACAGGAAAAATTTAAAAAAAAATTGACCTGCTCGGGTTTTGAAACCAGGACCGTCAGGTGTTGTGCTTGAGTTCGTAATCCGGCTTCTGACACCAATTGTTACGTGCCACCCCCCTAGTGGCACTTTTGTTAACTGGATTACGGTGGGGTACAAAGCACAACACCAATTACTGCTTAAAGAAATAATTAACTTTATTGTGGCCAGAAAATTACACGAATCAGCAAATACAAGCAATTAGGAGCCTTACTCCAGTTTCGTCAAGTCTCTTCCTTGAGCGCTCTTGGCCCTTCCACTTGTCAACAAACCACAGAAGTTAATCCTGCCGCTAATGGGCCTAGTGGCCTTGACAGAACTACATGCAACTTCTTTCTAATGTGCGCCTACTACAGTACTTACGAGCACTTGCTGCGCGCTGTCCACCAGCTGGGAGAAACAATGTCACTTAATTTCGACACCACAATATCTGACACTCAGTGAAAGCACACTTACTCAGAACACGGCAGTCCCCTGTATGTTCCTCACTTCGCCGCTACACTAGGGGTTTCGCAAGTCACCACACTTCTGTCGCTCAGAATAAACGCTCACACTAGCTCGTAAAACACAACAACAACTGCTTCACGGGTCACTCTTATATAGCAGGCCGGTGACTCAATAAATGGTTCTAGATCCATCCAGAGTCCACGGCTTCTCGAGGTTTCCACCGCTGGTCCAGTCACGAATCTTCTGGACTATCCCTTTGTCTGTAGTAGCCCTGTTGCATAAGGCGCGCGCAATACGGGAGGCAAGCCACAGCCCAGCCCCTGGGGCAGTTGTGACTCAAGCGGCGAGCGATGACACAAACTCACAGCCGTAACAATATGTTAAAACCGGAGCTTCGTTTTATTGTGACTCAAAACAGAGTCAGATATGATAAATACATCATTGACGAGATGGCTAAATATGTTCTTCGCTTGCCACCATACCACAGTGAACTTTAATCCCATCGAAATGGTATGGGCGCAAGTGAAAAACTATATAAAATTGAACAACGTCTCATTCAAGAAACAAGAAATGAAGTATTTAATTTCGGCTGCATACCACCACTTGACCGCACAAAATTGGGTAAATTACGTGGACCACAAAGCCTCCGTGGCTTAGGCGGCAGCACGCCGGCCTCTCACCGCTGGGTCCGTGGTTCAAATCCCGGTCACTCCATGTGAGATCTGTGCTGGACAAAACGGAGGCAGACAGGTTTTTCTCCGGGTACTCCGGTTTTCCCTGTCAAAATTTCATTCCAGCGACACTCTCCACTATCATTTCATTTCATCTGTCATTCATTTAATCATTGCCCCAGAGGAGTGCGTCAGGCCTCGGCAGCCGGCACAGTTCATATCCTCGCCGCTAGATGGGGGCTTCATCCATTCCATTCCTGACCCGGTCGGAGACTGGAAGCAGGCTGTGGATTTTTTACGTGGACCACAATATATCTATAATATATATATATACCACCGGTATATATAATATTCATGAAAAATGTCATATTATAATTTATTATAATCTATGATATTCGAGAAAATGTAATATTATAAATTATAACATATTATAATATTCATGAATAATTGAAATATATAAATTGTTATAATGTGTGCATTAAAATCGCGCTCTGAGGTTCGACGTATCATATCTAAATATTGTACCGTCTTTCGCTTCAAGGCATGAGGTACAATTATATACAACAAGCAAATATTTTGGAAATTTCCCGAGTTTTGCGTAAAACCACGCCTGTAATACGAGTTATATTACATCATGTGCCCGGCCTTGCAGAACTTAGTATATGCAGTAGATGTGGCATCAGCGCGCCCCATTTAATGCGTACTGTCTTTTAAGGTTGAGACGCACTATAGACTAAGCTTACTCATATCCCGAATACAGCAACAGTTTTGCGGGTATGTTACTCATGATCGGGAATGGAAATTACCGTCGACTGCAGGAAAAATCAATTTCAATCAAGATTTGTGTTAGCAACATACGATAATTCATTGACAATGTGTAGACTAACATTTCACAAAAGCAGGTTTTTATTTTCATTAAAGAAAGTGCAATACTATCGCCAACAAAGGAACAAGTTGAGAAAGTTCACGACCTGAATCTCTTAAAATCCAATACCGAGACGCAAGCTTATCACTGTGTAGACACAGTAGAGTAGTGGATACTGAAGAAATGGGGGGGGGGAATCCTTACTCTCCAGAATTTTCAACTCTTTTCGTCACTCTAGCATGCCGCAATACAAACTTATTTTGAAAGCAGGGGCTCATAATATTTATTCTTGCCTCATCAAAATACTACCTCATGGTGTAGCGGCTAGCATTCTTGGTTGTCGACCCGAAGGCTCAAGTTCGATTCCCGGCTATGCCAAGAAATTACATTCTGGTCTGACTGTGAGATCTGAAACGGGGTTCACTCAGTCTCATAAGCCAAAACTGAAAAGATGCGGATTCGATTCCCACCTAAGCCATCCAAGAATTTGCTTTCGGTGGGTTTCCTCTCTTTTGTGTCGTTCCCAATCTTCGCTTCAGTTACAAATACACGTACTAATACAGGTAAAACAATAACACAGGTTAGCAGACAGTTAAAAATGTATATCCATATTTACATAATATTCACACACCCTAGTATAGGGGGCTGAAATGATCACAAGGTCCAGGCCCCTAAGTGGAAAAACGACAACAACAAAAGAAACCCTCATCAAAACCCGTGGAAGTTATGCAGTGGGATGTGATTGCAAATAAAAGAAACATTGAGGAATCAATTAATAGAAGCTAGTAGCTTAACGGGCTGTGATGATAGAGAAGGTTTTTTATACCAAGAATCCTGATGATACAATCTGAATTGCCATTCCACTTTCTGATATATAACACTTTGCATGACAATAAATAAAACACAGGGACATGCACATAAGGTGGATGGAGTTAACCTCGTGAAGAATATCTTCCTCGTGTACATCTTCCAGTTGTCCTCTGGCTTGCCAAGTCCAGACGAAATGCTTCCGTGCTTAACATCGGGAAGAAGGGCACAATTTGTTAGGATTGGTAATGAATCAATGAAGCAACTAGTGCCCCTTGTGGTGGTGGTGGTAGTGTACTGTACATCACATGTTGGCCAGACATGGAGGAAAGCAAGCAAGTAGTGGCAGGCTGTTAATAGCGAGGGAGGCGGCCATAAATCAGAGAGAGGAAGCATTGTTAGTGGCAGGAAGTCCATCATGGGAATCGCCGAGAGTTGGCGAAAAAAAAAAAAAAAAAACACCCCCCTCTTGGAAAAACGTAGGCTATGATCGTTTGTTGATTTTAGTGCACGCCAGGAAATAAATTTACTGACTTGATGCATTTATCTCGAATTGTGCGGAGTGAACAGATGAAATAATATAAGCGCGAAGCTTTCCATTGTGTATCGGAATGAAGTACCGCGGTATAATTTTAAAAAAAATGCCATTGGATGTACAACAATAATGAAGAGCTTATTGTTCTTTTATACTGCCATACTGTAAATTTAAAGGTGGAAGTTTTGTGGTAGGCTAGGACCTATATATTGTTCTCCCCAGAGCTGCTCCAGTCCTGGAGTACTGGATCAAACGCCACCCGCGCAATAAACCTGTTGTTGATACTGGTTCTTTATTTGAACTACAGTACCTACATTCTGGGACTTTCTGGGGAATTCTGGTCATTAGCCATATAATAAAATTATGTTGATCGAGTGGAGGGTAAAGTTTCATAGACAAGCGTATTTTTATGCGAGCTTACTATTTCCAAGCTTTGCATACGTTCGTTTCACCTGGAGCTTGTACATCATGTTCATTCAGCCTCGTGTACTTGGATGTGTATAGAATTTGTATGACGACCTGTGTTATTGTTGTGTTTGTAGTGGTGTGTGTATTTGTAATTCAGGCTGGCTGCGTGTCTCAGCGGTAATGTTCTCGCTTCTGTTCCTAAGGTTGCAGAATCGAATCCTGGCGCAGCCAGTTGGCATTTGAGGGTGTGCAAATGTGAGGCAGCCGTGTACGTAAATTTATTGGCACGTTAAAGATCTCCTTCGGGGCAAAATTTTGGCACTCCAACGTCTCGAAAACCTGCAGTTGTTAAAAGGAACATAAAACCAAAATAACATAATTATTATTTGTAATTCAGTGTGAGGATTAGCAAGGAGACGGCCGTGGCCTTAAGTTTTACTTAGTTACAAGCTGTACCCGGCATGTGTTGCAATGCCAATCAAAGAAAGTGTTGGCGTTGAAATTCTGTTTTTTGAAGTGCTTTTGGATACACAACATGTTTTTCAATTTCCGTTAACTGCCCCTATGCTATCGTAAAATGGATTTTCTAATTTAGAATCAATCGTGGGAGCGTGCACAACAACTTTCAAAAGTTTCATCGCAATCGGATGAATGGTATATGAACGTATACGGGATTTTGTTTGAACGATTCGTGCGCTGTCACTCATTTGTTGATTCTACTCGTACACTACCTATTGAGAAATGGATTTGCTAAGTCGAAACCCTACCCTGGCGTGTACACAATAACTCATCAAGGTTTCATCACAATCGAAGAAGGTTATATGAACGCATAGGGGAATTTGTTGAAACGCTTCGCGCGTCGTCACCCATTTGTTGCATATACTCGTGCGCTACCAATTGTGAAATGGATTTATTAAGTCGAAACCCTTCCCTGGCGTGTACACAATAACTCATCAATGTTTCATCGCAATCGGATGAATGGTATATGCACGTATACGGGGTTTTGTTTAAACGATTCGTGCGCTGTCACTCATCTGTTGAATCTACTCGTGCGCTACCTATTGAGAAATGTATTACTAAGTCGAAGCCCTTCCCTGGCGTGTACACAATAACTCATCAAGGTTTCATCGCAATCGAAGAAGGTTATATGAACCCAATAGGGGATTTTGTTGAAACGCTTCGCGTGTCGGCACCCATTTGTTGCATCTACTCTTGCGCTACTTATTGTGAAATGGATTTACTAAGTCGAAACCCTTCCCTGGCGTGTACACAATAACTGATCAATGTTTCATCGCAATCGGATGAATAGTATATGAACGCATACCGGATTTTGTTTAAACGATTCGTGCTCCGTCACTCATTTGTTGAATCTATTCGTGCGCTACCTACTGTAAAATGTACTTACTAAGTTAGAAACCGTCACGTAAGTGTCCACAACATCTCACCCAACTTTCATCGCTATCGGACTAATGGGATATGAAGACATAGGGGAGTGTATTGAAACGCTCCGCGTGTCGTCGTTCATTTGTCGAATCTACTCGTGTGCTACCTACTGTGAAATGTATTTACTAAGCCAGAAACCTTCCTTGGAGTGTCCACCATATTTCACCAAAGTTTCACCGCTAACGGCAGAATGGTATATGACCTTATACGGGACTTTGTTGAAACGCTTCGCGCGTCGTCCCTCATTTGTTGAATCTACTTGTGTGCTGCCTGTTGTATAGTGGATTTACTAAGCCAGAAACCTTCCATGAAGTGTACACAACATCTCACCCAAGTTTCACGGCTATCGGACGAATGGTATATGAATGCATACGGAACATGGTTGAAACGCTTCGCGTGTCGTCACTCATTTGTTGATTCTACTCTTGCGCTACTTATTGTAATATGGATGTACTCAGCCAGAAACCTTCCCTGGAGTGTACACAACATCTCACCCAAGTTTCATCGCAATCGGATGAATGGTATGTGAACGTATACGGGACGTTGTCGAAACGCTTCGCGCGTAGTCACTCATTTGTTGAATCTAAACGTGCGCTTCGTATTGTAAAATGGATTAATTAAGCCAGAAACCTTTCCTGGAGTGTACATAACAATTCACCAAACATTTATCACTGTCAGACGAATAGTATATGACCTTATACGGGACTTTGTTGAAACGCTTCGCGTGTCATCGCTCATTTATTGAATCTACTGCTGCGCTACCTATTGTAAAATGGATGTACTAAGCCAGAAACCTTCCCTGGAGTGTACACAACAGCTCACCCAAGTTTCATCGCTATCGGATGAATGGTATATGACCTTATATGGGACTTTGTTGAAAAACTTCGCGCGCCGTCGCTCATTTGTTGATTCTGCTCCTGCTCTTCCTACTTTTTAAAGGGATTTACTAAGCCAGAAACCTTCCCTTGAGTGCACACATCTCAGCCTAGTTTCATCGCTATCGGACGAATGGTATATGAACGCATACGTGACTTTGTTGAAATGCTTCGCGCGTCGTAGCTCATTTGTTGAATCCACTCGTACGCTGCCTATTGTAAAGTGGATTTACTAAGCCAGAAAATTTCCCTGAAGTGTACACAACATTGTACGCAAGTTTTATAGCTATCGGACGAATGGTATATGAATGCATACGGGACTTTTTTGAAACACTTTGCGTGTCGTCGCTCATTTGTTGAATCTACTCGTGCGCTATCTACTGTAAAATGTATTCACTAATTTTGAAACCTTCACGTAAGTGTATACAACATCTCACCCAAGTTTCATCGCTATCGGACGAATGGTATATGAACACATACGGGACTTGTTTGAAACGCTTCGCGCATCGTCGCTCATTTGTTGAATCTACGCGTGCGCTACCTATTGTAAAATGGATTTACTAAGTCAGATACCTTCCTTGGAGTGTACTCAACATCTCACCCAAGTTTCATCGCAATCGGACGAATGGTATATGAACGCATAGGAGACATACATACCCACAGACAAACTATCACGTTACATTGATTTATATATATATAGATTGTTGTTTTAAGGAGTGGAAAAGAGAGGTCACCTGCTCCGGCCTCAAGTTAGGAATCATCCCGGCATTTGCCTGGAATAGAAGTGGGAATGCACGGAAAACCACTTCCAGGATGGCTGAGATGGGAATCGAACCCACCTCTTTTCAGTTTTGCCTCATGAGACAAAATGTACCCCGTTCCAGCCCTCAGACCAGATTTAAATTTCCTGGCAGAGCCGGGAATCGAACCCGGACCTCCGGGTGACTGCAAAGAATCTATTGGTAGAGACAAGTCCGTTCAGTAGCTCGAATGAATGTCACAGCTGTTTTGGTCAAATTTCGTCGCACACTTTTATTATATTCATATTCACTACGAATATGTTTGCCACGTTCCCTTTTGCTTGACAGTGACAGTGTTGTTAAATTATTCACTGAAAGATTTCCCGGTACACACTGTAGGGATTTAAACTCGAACCATCCGGGAGGGGATCAAGGATAAACACGCAAAGATCCACACTCCTTTCAGAACCAAACAGTGTGAAATTGTTCTGTTGTCTGAACTAATCTTCTCCACCTTCCTGTATGGAGAGGAGATTTGGAAGATCAGTGCACCAGGAAAGAATGCGATCGAATGCGTGAAGTTCACGGCAGGACAACATGGATGACGTTCATTTAAGGAGATCTGGAAGCGATAGAGAGCAAATTATATATATTTTATGAAAATTTTACTATTATTATTCTTATTATTCTATTATTATTTCATATAGTATGTTAGAAGTGCCTATGAGGGATGTCGCCTTTTATAAAGAAAAACTTGAAAAATTGAAAATGTCAAGATGTCTTTATGATCAAAGGTATTCTATGCTAAACAAACTTACCAGTTGCAATGTTCATTAAATCCAATCCTTTTGCTGTCATTATAGTAATTATAATTATTATAATAATGATTATTATATAGCCTATATAACACGTTAAAAGTGCCTATTAGGGATTTCGCATTTAAAAAGAACAAGTTTATCGGAATTGCCTACTGTAATAATGCAGTTGGGAGGTTTCAGGTCAGACATTGGTTGACTCCGCAAGGATTATCGAAAATGCCAAGATGTCGTTATAATATAAAGGCGTGCCAAACAAAGTTACTAGTTGCAATGTTGATTAAATCCAATCCTATTGCTGTCATTATTATTATTATTATTATTATTATTATTATTATTATTATTATTATTATTATTTAAGCGAAAATTCCCCTACAGGAGAGCGATTGAACTTGATAACATGATGTCATTTGGTGGTGTGTCTCCTCCGCTCCTCCCAAAATCTCTTCATTCTCGCGGAATGCTCCCTCTTCCTCTCATCCGTCCACTTTTTCCAGGTTGTCGTAATGATCTTGGTTCGTACTTAACATTCGCGATTTTCGTCTGGCACTCAGTTCGGTCTTCGAAATTTTCTATATTGATTACTTGTAAGTCTCTCTGTACCTCTTTAAGCCATTCTGTGCCGCATGTATTATTATTATTATTATTATTATTATTATTATAGAGAATGGAATTGTCATCCCTTTTAACCGCTATAACTTAAGATACGCCGAATTGACGGAATTTAGGCTAGAAGGGGATGTTTAACGTAAGGCCTGAGACAAGTCTCTCGCGATTAAGCGCCCTGATGTAAATACTAATATAACAGACTGCATCGTGATTCAATACCTCAACCGTGGGTATAGTACGCGAGAGTCTTACTGACAACGCAATGACAGACCAGCAAGCAGATACATTTTCGGAACATAAACGTAACTGGTCGCATGGAAATCTTTTCTCTGGCGACTACATGCTGCTGAAGTGTACATTACTACTGGAATGTGATACTATACAGTAGCCTCAAAAGGCAAACCTCTGTTGTCGACAAACTATGATGAGCGGACAGAACGAGAGTTTCGGAACACTCATTATCAGTTTGACCCTTACTCATCTGCGCTTCAGTCTAATTAATATCAATCAGTATTGTTTCAATCCGTTTCCAGGGACCGATAACAATTGCCATGTATGGATGACTTGTTATGTGGTGCTAAATACAGCTATCGAGTGAGGAATCTGTTATTATGTTAACCTCGTTACGTCATCATGTCTCATTCATCATGAAACTGCTAATTAGTGCTCTTGCCAACAGCATGTAGGACACCATGGTGATCCACTCGATATACTGTATCCACTGGCCAGCATCGCCCTACTTGTTGATACTGCGAGTAGAGGCGGACAACATTTGTGAATTACGAATTCACGATAAAAGAAAAGAATGTAAAAATGTGTTTTATGCAGGGTTGAAGTGACATAACTACTGGGGGTGAGATCAAGGAGATCAATTCCCTCTCACCCCTGAGCCAAAATAATGAAAGTATGCATTTTGATGAAAACAAAAACAAAAGTTCGGTGCTTTTCAGTCGGTCAGCATGATTGTACCAAAATAAGATAATCCTGAAAATACATGACATTAATATATATACTTGTTGATACTGCGAGTAGAGGCAGACAACATTTGTGAATCACGAATTCACGATAAAAGAAAAGAATGCAAAATGTGTTTTATGCAGGGTTGCAGTGACATAACTATATATATATTTATATATTTATATTATTTGTATTTGTAATTATATATTTATTAATCTCATGTAATTTTTTTCAGGATTAGGGAATAACCCATCTCATTTGGGTACAATCGTGTTGACCGACTGAAAAACACTAAACTTTTGTTTACTAAGGCAACACTGATGGCTTCAAAGACCATCATTTTGATGAAGTTTTTAGGTTTGAATAAAACAAGTCTTCGGATGGATGACGAATTATTGGATTGTGTTTGAAAGCATTTCTTTTCACTAGTGTAACATTTTTAGTGTTTAACACTTACTGGAGCAAAATGGTGAGTTGTACTTACTAGCAGAAAAATTGAAAGAAAGTTGAAAAATTCCATCTAGCACGTTTTCACTCGTTACTCAACTAAGAAATGATCACAAACTTCGCCGCATTCATTTGAGAAATCTTACTTCCCTGAATTTGTAACCGAAAATGTCATTTCTTATCAGTAGGCACGAAATGCGAGCAGGGTCAGTAGAAGAAATCTCGACCTGGAGTAGCGAGGCACGGAGACACGGAAGGGTGCTGTGAGCTGTGTTTGTCTAACGGCTTAACAAGGTGCGGTTTGTAGATGTGTGTGCAGGTAGGATAAGCGCCGACATAAATGGAACATGATTAACGAAGGTGGCACCGTGAAATATTATGTTTTTGTGTGCGATAAGAAATTATTTACATTGATCTGATAACTACGTGTCTTTTAGTCCCAGGAAATCATATTAATATATAAAAATGAGATGGTGTTTGTCGTCCTGTCTGTCTGTTACTCAATCACGCAAGACCCACTGGTCCGATTGAAATGAAATTTTGCATGGATGTAGCTGATTTACCAGGTTTACATACACATAGGCTACTTTTGATTTCGATATTTTTCACTATTTAAAAATGGCGACTATTTCCATATTTCCATTTCAAATAAAAAGTGAACGCTAAGAAATAGCAAAATTTTGATGGTATATGTGAGCTTTAACAAGTTTACACATAGGCTACTTTTGATTTCGATATTTTGCACTATTTAAAAATGACGACTATTTTCATATTTCCACTTCAAATAAAAAGAGAACGCTAAGAAATAGCAAACTTTTGATGGCACATACGAGCTTTAAAATTTAATTTACTATCCGAAACTTTTGATTTCGATATTTTGCACTATTTAAAAATGGCGACTATTTTCATATTTCCATTTCAAATAAAAAGAGAACGCTAGGAAATAGCAAACTTCTTTTCGAGTATCTCCAACGGTTAGCGAGTAAACCCCACATTTGTGACGTCACTACACCGTTTGGTTTCAAAACTTCATATTTCCATTTCAAATAAAAAAGAACGCTAAGAAATAGCAAAATTTTGATGGTATATGTGAGCCTTAAAATTTAATTTTCTATCCGAAAGGTCCTTATCACTTTTCGTGTATGTCCAACGGTTAGCGAGTAAAACCTAAATTTGTGCAATAAAACACGGTCAACACCGAGCGGTGCAGTCTATCTCTCTCTATATAAAAATGAAGGTTTGCCTGTTTTTTTCAGAATTTCTACGGAAATTTGAGTTATTTACGCGTTTCAGACTGTTTTATGATCGATGCGTGCGAAATATCTTTTTGTCTGTTTGTTTGTTTGTCTGTGGGCAACTTTGTTCCCGTATAACTCGAGAACGGCTGGGTGTATCAACGTAAAATTTGGTACAGATATCCATCAGAGGCACGACACTAATCATTGATGTAACTCTTCTCCGTACCTCTCATAAAAGGGGACCTACTCCCTTAAAATACATGCTAAAATAGGCGTAGATGGACGTGACGAAGCTAATTTTCAGCCCCTCAATGTGAAAGACAAAACTCGGGGACCCTAAAGGGTCCACGAAAACCACATTTTAAGGCCCTAAAACCAACAGTTTTTGAGATATTCCCAGAAAACTAATTTCATTTAATAAACTAATGAATGAATGCAAGCCGGTAACCATGGCAACAGATTCTCAGAGGTCCATCTATTGCAATTCCATTAATTACATTAGTATGAAAGTTTGCAAACGGCTAGAAGGTTATCACGGAACCAAATTAAGCTGTAAAATTCATCAATAGGCTACGTATAATGCGCTTAAGGGGGTCCAGGGGTACTCTAGATTTTTTTCGCGCGATTTATACCTGCGGGTGTGGTCTGGCAGGTCTATTATATTCATATCCCTATATTATATTATTATATTAGTATTATATTATGGCGTACAACGACGAGACAAAGCCCCTCAGTGCCACAAACAAAACTCGGGGGCCCTAAAGGGTCCTCGAAAATTACATTATAAGGCTCTAAAACCAACAGTTTCTGAAGTATTCCCATAAAACTAATTTAAACTTAATTTAACAAACTAATGAAGGAATGCAAATCGGTAACCATGACAACATTATCTCAAGGGGTGGCATCCAACTTTCCATCTATTTCTGTAAGAAGCAATGCCACTCCATTTATTACATTTCTGTGAAAGTTTGCAAATGGCTATTAGGTTATCACGGAACCAACTTAGAATGTATAATTCAACAGCAACATCATTTTCAAAAATTCCTGAATTGAATCAGCATATTTTGCGGCTTTTAGGAATTTGGGCCAATTGAGGCTAAAGAACCTGAATTTTCATGCACCACAAGCCTTTATAATTTATGAAAGGGGTCTTCCTGTGTATGGGGACCTAACACAACGTAGAGGGTCATTTTTTATGTGACGTGTATTGCGTTCCTTCTACAAGGCTTTCAATTCTATTTCACGTCATGAAGTACACGTTAGTTGAATTTAGTTTGAGAACATATTTTAACTCATTTATTTTTTATTTATTTTTTTGTCGACATACGGGTTCATCGTAAGGATGATTTTGTTTGATACTGTGTGGTAGATACAGTATACCCATATTTGGATATCTGGATGATATGTTGTAGACAATAGAATTGTCTGTCTGTCTTTCTGAGTATCTTTATGTACGCCTATAACTCATGTTCGGATGCTTGGTGCATCGTAAAATTAGGTTTGGCACCCACGAGAGTCAATACACCAATCATTTATAAAATTCTTCACCGTACTTTTCATACAGTAGAAAGGTGGATATAGGGAAAACTTCTCAAAATACATGCTAAAATAGGCGAAATATAAAAATTATCCTAGAAAGACGACCAGAGCATATGTTGCGCTTCTCAATGTGAGACACACAATTCGGAAGTCTATATAGGGTGTCCGAAAACCACATTTTAAGGCCCTTAAATTAACAATGTGTGTGATATTCCCAGAAAACTAACTTCGTTCTGATAAACTTATGAAGGAATGACAAACCGCTAACCATAGCAACAGTAGCTCAATTGATAATGTCTAGTGTTAAACACCGAACACCGTTCGAAGAACGGGTACTTCTGCTAGTGGCAAATATATTAAAGCAGCTAGGCCTATGTTCACAGAAAAGCACGCTCCTGCATACAGCCTGTGGTGTTGATTTATTTAGGGCCTTGCAACATCGTAGTCATTCAGCTCCGTGTACTCGGGTGTGTCTGATGATACGCTATTGATTGCGGTGTCTGTAGCAGTGTGTGTATTTGTAATTGGAAAAGTTTGTAGTTTTACGTCACCGTAAATCTCGTCATCATGAGCCACTGGACCTCTATTTTTACGTGGAAATCCGAAACTCAGGACATGGCGTTTCACTTCAAAATTCTCACCTGCATTGATCGGGAATCGAACCCGGCCCGCCTTGATGAGAGGCAAATAGCTTGGCCGTTGCGCCACCACGCCCTCTCATTTGTAATTGAGACTAGGGATGGGAAGGAGTTGGCCGTGACCTTATGCTTGGAATCGTCCCGGCATTTGCCTGGAGTAGACGTGGGACACCACGGAAAACCACTTGTAGAATGGCTGAGGTAGAATCGAAGCCTCTCCCCCGCCTCACGAGGCTGAGTGTAGCCCGTTCCAACCCTCACACGAATATTAACTTTCTTGGCAATACTTACCACGAGACCACAAAAGTTATTCCAGTTTCTGTGGAGTTGGGAGAAGATGAGTTTTAACAAGGCGAATGTTTTTTTTCTCTTGTGATCTTCAATCTCAGGAGAGCTAATGAGAGATGAAATAAAGACCACCTCGCGGTGTGGCGATTAGCATTCTTGGCTGCCGCACCGGAAGCCCGGGTTGAAAACCCTGCTCGGCCAAAAATTAATTTTGGTCTGAGGGCTGGAACGGGGTACACTCAGTCTCGTGAGGCAAAACTGAGAAATGATAAGTTATCTCAGCCATACTGGAAGAGGGTTTCCATACAATGCCGAGATGGTTCCTAAGTTAACGCCACGGCTGCCTCCTTTCCAGTCCTCACCTGAATTACAATGCACACTCTAATAATGCAGCCGTCACAATAACATAAGTTATCAGACAAATTTCCACAGTCACATCCAAGTACACGGGGATAAATGATCACGAGTTCGAGCTATGCTACCTTTATCATCTAATTCAATTATTCTTCTTGATTTGTTTCACCCAACTTTGGGGTACATGAAACAAAACAATTTATGAAATAATCAAAATAAACATGATTGGTAGGTGGCAAGAAATTGGAAGGAGGCATCCGTGGCTTATTAGAACGTGTGGTTCGGCGTTTGCCGTGAATTGAAAAAGCGGAAACCATGGAAAACCATTTAAAGGACTGCTGACGGTGAGGTTCGAACCCACACGTCTCCTAAGTCCGGATAAGCTTTGCCCATGACCTGGCACGTAATGCGCTTGGCTAAACTAGTCGGTATAATAATAATAACTTAATTACGAAGGAAATTTTACAAGATCGACTCCAGTTCAGAACATTAATCAATGACCGTCATTCCTCTGAGAAAATGACTGCCAGGACCAAGAAATCATGGACGGAAGAACGGATGAAGAATTTCGGTGCCCAGATGAAGAGATTTTGGGAGAAGAAAAAAAAACATCATTAGCAAAATAAGTTCCATCGCACTCCACAGATGGGCATAACGATGTAAAAAAAAACACGTATATATCACTAAATTATTCAGATCTCAATATCGATCATGGCAGGAACTTTTAGTGGTATGTTGGTAACACAACAGGGAAATTGTTGACTATCGTGTTAGAACCTACTGCAGTGAAGACGAGAATTGGAGAATTGCGTGTGGTCGAGGCAGACTAACGCTAAGTCCCTGACGGATGAGAGCAATGAGACATAACAAGACTGCGGGCATTGATCTGTTGCTAGGTCAGACTCATTGCTACACGGTAATACGCTACTTGGAATCAGATAAGTATAAATGCTCGCTTACCATCGCATAATCCTCTTCAACCTCGGTAGATCTGTTGTGTGGTCAATAATATGCTTTTATTAATTAACTAATGTACTCAATCATCGGATAAATGCAGTGTAGCGATTAATGCCCTGATTTGCCTATATATCAGTCCACATCGTGATTAATCGCAATCATACATTATGGAATGAGGCCAGGGACACTCACACACAAAATGGACAGACGTAGTGCAGTTTTACATTTTATTTGCATTGCTGCACAGCAACAGATGTAGTCCCTAAACGATTGAGAATCACAGCAATACTCATTGAGATATTTTTGAAGACAAAATCTGGTAGATCACGGGGTAGAACTTTCACCATGGAAAGACTCATCTTATCCCCAACTCCACAGAAACTGGAATAACAAGGGTAGGATTATCATCATCATCATCGCCATCCCAGCTTCGACCCCAGTTCGACGACATTTAGGAGTTTTAAATGTGACAGCCTGGTGTCGGTAAACTTACTGGGACGTAATGAATCCTTCAGTTCCCCTGCGTCTCTGAAATCACAGCAGTTAATAAAACACGTTACACTCTTAACAATACCATCAACAACTAATTCTGTAGCAGCGATGGTGACTATTTTACACTATCGGTAATATCAGCTGGGTGGCTTTCCACCGACGTCTTGTCTTATTCATGGATGTGATTATATGGAAGCTACTACATCGCCCACTGTAAGTGTTTGTACGTTTTTATTTCTTCCAACAATCTCCATTCAGTGGAAATTTAAATTACTAGCTTCGGAGCTAGTGAGCCTATCACCCCAGCTTCGGCCAGCATCCAACTGTCGAGTCGTGTCGAGTCAAGACTTCAGAATTCAGAAAAGAGTATATGTGTTTGGAGTTTCGCTGTTCACCCCGGCTTTTCTGAATTACGTCTGGGATCTGCCGTCCGTGCGCCTTTTAAGCTTACGCTGGGTAAACCGTTAAAGATACCGGGCGAAGTCGGGATGGGTTGCTAGTATATAAATTAATGACACATTGTCACTCGCTCCTTAAATAATTTTACATTTTGCACAGAGGCTGTACCTAACGTAAGGCTTCGCTCGCAGCCAGCGGCTATTAAAACAGATTACCAGCCGCTTCGTTTCTCATCAAGGCAACACTAAAGAAATAACTTTCATACATGGAACTTTGTGAAAGGTAGCACTAGCCAGCATATTTGAGATCGTGATTTGAACTTCTCATCAATTTTGGTGCGAATGCGGGAGACTTCAGGAACACGTTGGACCGGGTTTTCGGCTCAGTCGACTTTCTATGGTCTACACTCTAGAGACTCCTATCTATCCTAAAGATCCCGGTCAAGAAATTACATCCTGTGTTTAGAACTGGAATGTGGCTCTCTCAGTCTCGAGAGGACAACTTAGAAGAAATGGGTTCGATTCCCACCACAGCCGCCTTGAGAGTGGTTTTTCATAGTTTCACACTTCTACTCTACCTAACATTAGGCTGTGGCCGATTTCTTTCAAATTCTGCTTGAAACAATAACAATAAAATAAGCTTTCTCCTCCGATACCAGCACAGTCTGATGGAATTAGGTGCTTAAAGATGGCACCTTGTGTCTGTAGATATAGGCTAACAAGGTTTTGGGTTGAACACATATAATCATTATAGCTTCCACGGTAGATCAGTGCACTGTGTCTAATTCGATATTCCAAAATCCTGGGTTCGATTACACTATTCAACAATTACATTTTTACATAAACAAAAATACTCAATCACTATAGATTTTGGTACGATGAAATCGAAAATGACAGTAATTTTGGTTTTTTTAGCTCACGTTTTCGTGCTATAGGAAGTTTGTAACGTCCTTATTTCTGGTTTAGCTCTCGCTTTTTCTTATTTCAGGAATGCCAATGAATGCTGTGTTTTAGTTTCTAGCTAACACTATCTGAGATTGCTTGTCTTCCGTAGTGTTCCATTGTGTATTTTGACACGAGTTTCTGCGTTACTGTATGAAATCAAAACTGCTCCTTTTTGTATTGTAACTTTTACGTGAGTTTTTTAGTATGGAATCAAAACTAATGTTATAATGCCCCGCAGATGTGCTTATAAACCCAACAATTCTTGTCCCATCACAATATGTGAAGGACATAAAAAATTCAATAACTTCCAAACCTGAGCTAATCTAGATTTTTAGCCTACTTTTCACATTTTGCAAAAATAAGAAAAAAGTAGACTTGAGATCGGGAAAATGTGTGTGTCTGTCTGTCCTTCTGTCTGTCTGTCCTTCTGTCTGTCTGTCTGTCTGTCCTTCTGGCTGTGTGTGTGTGTGTGTGTGTGTGTGTGTGTGTGTGTGTCCTATCAAACCCTAAACGGCTGCAGCAATCGATACAAAATTTTGTAGGAGTAAAGATCTATACCTGAATATCTCACGGCCATATTTGAAAATGATGTCAGTGCACCAACTGCTGAAAAATCGCAATTGAAATTTGAGCTCCAAGTTGGATATCATGGAAGGTATGAATGGGAGCTTTTTCAAAATTGGCACACCTATAGATAATAATATTGCAGTTTAATTTCCAGGAGGCCATTTATGGCAGTGTTGCCAAAATGATTCTAAGCCTCCTGGTAGGTCCAAACTTTAAATGCATATAACTTCTACGCTATCAATTGGATTTCAACCAAATTTCGTATGTGCTACGTGTACATAAACAGATATGACTGGGCGTATTCTTAAGAGCCATCAGGGCTGCTAACTGTTAATAAATGCTCTCAATTTTTTAAAACCAAATACCCATATATCAAAAAGTATGCATGCCGACAGATTGAAACTATGCACACGTATAGTACCTGACATTCTATATTAATTTGGAGTAACTTATATACGTCAGTGCTACCAACATGATTCTAGGCCTGCTGAGAGGTCCAACTTTAAATATCGTACATGTAACTTCTATACTATCATTTGGATTTCAACCAAATTTCGTGTGTGCTATGTGTACCATAACAGATATGACTATGCCGATTCTTAAGAGTAACCAGGGTTGCCAACTGTTAATAAATACTGTCTCTATTTTTGTTACCCTAATATCAATATATCAGAAAGTATGCAAGCCAATAGCTCTAAACTTTGCACACGTATAGTACCTGGCATTCTAGATGAATTTGGAGTAACTAATATAGGCCGACGCCAGTGCTGCCAACATGATTCTAAGCCTGCTGATGGGTCCAATTTTAAAATGATTGTAACTTCTATACTAACTAATGGATTTCATTCGTAATTGAGACAACAATAGATCATATTATTTCAGATTATTTCTGACAAATACATGTATGTCATTGTTGCCAACATGATTTTACGCGCGCTGTTAGATCCAATGTTTAACTGCATGTAACGTCCATGGTATCCATTGGACTTCAACCAAATTTTGTATTCTGTACCTTAAGAGATGGAACTAAGAATATATTCAGTCACCAGGGCTGCCAACTGTAGTTCTCTATTAGGTTACATTATGCCAGGTATACAGTATTTCGAACTAATTACAAATTTCGATATTACCAACTTAATTTCGTCATTATTCTAGATTGATCCATATAGATTAATCATTGGCATGAATCTTAAATTTTAAGAAAAGTAGGCTCTTTAGTTCGTCACGGAACTTCTTGTTCAACTGTCATTTTCAACTTCAGCACACTCAAATCCATATAAATCAACTATTTTTGCCTCTGTAAATTACAAAAAATATTTTTTTTGTCTAGTGTTACCAATCGTGGAATTCTGATTTTTAAAGAGCTGGAAAAATCCTCGTGATTATTATTATTATTATTATTATTGTCATCATTATCATCATCAAGAACTTGGTAGGGTCCTGTAAACTCGATAAAGGTTCTGTTATTACAAGCACGTTTGATTTAGAATCAGGTAAGTTATATTCATTGTTACTGCCATGTCAAATTCATAATTCCATTAGCTTCTGAGGCTTAACTCCCATTTAATGTTGCAGATACAGAAATTGAATTTCCCCAGTTTAGCACCTCGTGACCTACAGTAAATTTGTTCGCTGAAGCGATGTAACAGTAACATTATGACAGCTTGAAGGTTCGTGAGGATAGCGATTTACCGAATTTTACTTGCTTTTTCAACTGCAAATGTGCATGTTGCTACACGTGCGTGCTGTGCTAACATGTTTACTGCCCAGCTTGTACATTTATTTCTAACACTGGGGCATATAAACTACTTTTTTAAAGCTCATTCCTTTCTAGAACGAGACGGAGAACAATTGCTCAAGGCTATATTCTATTATTTTTTCTATTAAAACTTTGCCTTCCACTGTATTTCTTCTCTCTCTTTAAAATATAGAATCGCGGCGTACATTTTGTTAATTAATAAGTTAAAACAAATTGTTTGTTTTTGTTGATATCAAGGGGTTATCGACATCGTGGTGAGGGTGGAACCTGTCTGTTAACCTCTGGCATTGTGATGCCTATACTATAACCCTGCATTTCGAAAGAAAGTACGTGAAGAATATGGTGGGATCTTAGAACAGCTGAGCTGTGTTGCCAAGTTTTTAATGTTGTTGTTAATCAGCTGATTCGAATAATACACAGGGCTACACTTTGGCCATTATTTCGGTACTATTATGCGTAATATATTGTAAACGTCGATCTTGAGTCAACGCCGAGTACATTGAAATAGATAAATACTGTACATACAGTAAATTAATTAATAAAGGTTAATTTGTGGCCTTAATTTAGGTACCATCCCACTTATGAATTTAGTACTGTTTAAATGAGAAGTTTGCAACAATTTGAAGAAACTAGAATTTTTACACACCAATTGAGAGTACAAAAAAACAACCCCTGGCACTATACAGCCCATGACGGGCTAAGGCCGACCAAGCGACCGCTGCCCAGCCATTCGGCCTGCAGATATTGGGGTGACGCGTGATCAGCGCGTTTGGTCCCCTCGGCCGTTAATCTTGGTTTTCGTGATCGGGGCGCTGTCTCACTGTCAGACAGCTACTCAATTGCCCTCACGGGGCTGATTGCACCCCGTTCCAACCCTCACGTCAGTTTAAAAATCCCTGACGGAGCCGGGGCCTCCGGGTGAGAGGCAGGCGCGCTATCCCAACACCACGGGATAATTAATTCATTAGAATTAATGTTTTTCAAACATCTCAGTCTAGTGGCAGCGTTTCGTCCCGCTGTAGCCCACGATTTATTAAAGTAATTACAAGTTGCCAACACTTCGTCCGACTCCCATCACCCTGTGCATGTATTGGCACAAATAACAATTTTATCTTGCTCTAATGTAGGTGGACTTGTCTTCAGTGGATCGTACAGAAGTGGATTGTATTTCTGAAGAGAGATTTCGTATTGACAACGTGATCGTTGTGGGAAGAAGAGTCGTCATACTTTACAAACTCAATTTGAAACGGACTCCTGGCTTCGCCTTGGAATATTAAATTCTTGTGAGACGTGATGGGAATCATTATGTGGTTCTTGTCTTTTCTGACAAAGTTTCTTTCTTCCATAGCCATATGCACCAGAGCTTGACGATGAAATATCCCTGGTAGGCACCGAACAACTGTTGTAAGGTACTTGTCACTTTGGTGCTAATCTCTACCCTTCACTGGCCGTTCGAGCTGCAGGAGGTAAATATGGCCTACTATTCTCCTGCATGTCTTGCTGAAAAATGTGTTGGTCACTCTAGCGTTAGAGCTCTAGTATTCGTGTTTGTAATTAAAAGTTTTTAATGTTGTTGTTGTTGTTGTTGTTTGAGTCTTCAGTCTTTTGAGTGGTTTGATGCAGCTTTCCATGTCCTGATCAAATCGTTTAATCTCTACATAGCTACCACATCTTACAGCCGAGGCAATCTGTTTAACATATTCTAACCTACAGTTCTTATCCCTCGACCCTTCCTTCCATAACTGACTTCGCTATTCCTGGGTGTCTTAGTATGTGTCCTATCAACCTATCTCTTCTCTTCATTAGCAGTCGCCAGAAACAACTCTCCTCTCCTACTCTCTTAATACCTCTTCGTCTTAATACTTATCCATCTGATCTTCATCATTCTCCTGTAACACCACATTTCAAACGCTTCTGCTACACCAACAGTCAATGTTTCACTTCCATAGAGCACCACGCTCCAAACGAAGGCTTTCAAAAATACCTAAATCTGTGGAAATTATTTCCTTGCATGAGCCAACCTACATTTTATATCCTCTTTGCTTCGTCCATCACTGGTTATTTTGCTCCCTTAGTAGCAAAAGTTTCCTACTTTAGCTTTTCAAGAGGCCAATTGCAGTGAATCAACCCAGGACTATGATATCTACAACGTTTGATACATAGGGCCTAAAGCAAATTAAATCAACTCCAGTGATTATATTTAGTTTTTATGACTATCTTTTGTGTGTTTTTCTATGAAATGTATGAATATTGCTTCGAGTTCTAGTGATAGTACATTCTGCTCGTTCACCTCGTGGCGTAGTGACTAGCGTTCTTGGAGTCACCGAGGAAGTCCGCGCTTGATTCCCGGTTTTGCGAATATATTATGTAATGGAATACACTGAGCCTCGAGAGGCAGAACTGAGAAGAAATAGGTTTGATTCTTGCCTCAGCCATACTAGAAATGGTTTTCCAAGCCTTCCCACTTCTACTCCAGGCGAATGTCAGAATGGTATCTATATTAATGCCACGACCGCCTCCCACCCAAACCCTAGCCCCAATTACAAATACACACATAAATACAGCCATCGCAATGAAACAAGTTATCGGACAGATTCCACACACACTCATGTACACAGGACTACCATAACCACGATGTCTTTGCGTCAGTAGGAACATGCTGCGGTATAGTTTTGAACGACAGAAAATGTATCTTGATAGACATTCATTTGCGATTGAAAGTTGCTTGTGGGTGGATACATTAATTCGTTCCCTAAAACAAGAGCCATGGAGTTCTGCCAAAAATATTAAGGTCTGTACCATTAGGAGGGTAGGTAACCCATGTTTACATTCTTTTGGGCTATTCAAGGTTTGGCGCATATGGGATTTATGTCTTAAGGTACTACCGTAATTCGGAAAGGTACTGTGTAGCCATTAAAAACTGAAAGCACGAATTAGCAGAGTTTGTCCACATATGGAACAGACCGTCCTCCAGCATGACAACGCTCGTCCGCACACATGTGCAATGGCAGTACGACAGATGTAGTGTCTTGGTTTCATCGGATTTTCATACGTTCCCAAAACTTAAATCTGAACGGACATCACGGCTATTCGGATGCTGCAGTGCAGACAATAGTGATGGTGTGGTATCGTCATCAAAGCGGAACATTCTACGGTGGCGGTGTCAAGAAACTAGTCACCCGTTGGAAAAATGCTATTCATCGCTGGGGCAACCATTTGAAACAAGTAGTTCCGTGACTAACTAAATAGCCTATTTGCATATATCCTACTAATTAATTGCCTCTATCAACATACAAATTGTCAATTTGATTGCTGTAATTGATTCGTAGATACTGAGAACCGTCTAAATATTCTGGATGGTCACCATGTTGGATTTTTATATTTTAGGCCTTAGATTTATGTACTATTAGGTACATGAAGATTATTGTGCAGGTGTTTTATTCAAACTTCAATCGCTTGATTAGGAGACAAGAAATAAAAGCGGGATTTTAAAATTTCGCTCAGCCGCCATCTTGTGGTTATGAAAATAATTTAATGAATTAGATGCCGGTCGAAAAAAAAATTGTATAAGGATATACCGTATCAAGTTTCACTGCGCTCGCATGGTTAAAACGCAAGAAACGTCCATTTGAATATTTAAATTTCGCGTCGCCGCCATGTTGGTTTTGTGCTCGCCAGGTTATTGAACGACCCATAGGTGAACTTATGCTTATAGCATCTATACACTTACAAAATTTCAGTTTGATTGCTGTAGTAGATTAATAGAAATTGAGAACCGTCTAAATATTTCGGATGGTCGCCATGTTGGATTTTAATATATGTAGGCCATAGAGTTATGTACTATTAGATGATGATTATTGTGTACGATCATTATGCAAATGTTGAATTCGATCGCATGATCAGAACACAAGAAATAAAAACTTAATTTTCGAAATGTGCACAGCCGCCATATTGAAGTTATATAAACAATTCAACTAAATTAGATACCAGTACATTGCAATGTGTATAAACATTTGCTGTACGAAGTTTCATTGCGTTTGGATCATTAAATCGCGAGTAAAGTCTATTTAAAACTTTCAACTTCGCTTGGCCGCCATGCTCGTTTTGTAGTTAACCGGGTTTTGAAAGTCTCATAAATGAACCTCCAGTAGTACCCTTTATCTCCGTACAAAATTTCATGGTGATACCGGTAATAGTTTAAGAGATATAAAATGCCGGTGAAATATTTCGCACAGCCGCTATCTTGAGGTTATGTAAACAATTGAACGAAGTCAGATGTCAGTGCATTACAATGTGTATAAACATATACTGTACCAAGTTTTATTGTGTTTGGTTGGTTGAATCGTGAGAAACGTCTATTTAAAAGTCGCAACTTCGCTTGGCCGCCAGGTTGGTTTTGTAGCTACCAGCTTTTCAAAAGTCACATAGGTGAACTTCTAGTAGTTTCCTTTATCACCGAACAGAATTCCAGGGTGATATCGGTAATAGTTTCGGAGATATTGAATGCTGGTGAAATTTTTCGCACAGCCGCCATGTTGGATTGGTGAGACGTAACAAAATTTGAAGGGAACGGTCGGGGTCGCGCGGAATAGTACTATGAACTTACCGAGTTTCATTGAAATCGCTCCAACCGTTTAGAAGTTATTAGGGGGGGGGGCACACCAAAAATCCTCTCTCTCACACACACACACACACACACACACACACACGCGCACACACATACAGACACACGAACAAAAGGTGATCTCATAAGCCTTTTTTTTTTTTCAAAAAATGAAAATAGGCTAAAAAGGCGTGGTTTTACAATATAGCCTACCCTTGTACGCTGTAAACGCGCATTGTTAGCCACAATCAGGATTATCGTCCTCCGCCTGGAAAGGTTAAATCTTAGGCAATAGATAACTTCAATACTCCGTAACTTAAAGCAACAATTATAACAACAATTAGTTACCAAATATTATATTATTAAAACCTAATTATGCGCTGAATGGCACTGTACTTGAATGTGCGTATTGTATTGTAATGTAGTTGACCCACCCTCTTTGTTTTTCAATACCCTAACTTCTCAACAGGTCGACACTGTTCCTTTTCTTCCTTCTATAATTAATTAAAATGCTCCTCCAATCAATACAAAATATTCTAATTAGTCTCTTATTGGTGGAGTATTTTAATTATCTATTAATCAATACGGAAATTTTCTCACATTTTCCTATAAAGGTAAATGTTTTTGCTTTTTCCTTCTTTAGTAACCAATTTGCTTTTTCCTTCTTTAGTAACCACTCCTCATCTTGCCTAGTATGCCTCAATGTTGCGCTGCCTTGGGTTTTTGTGGTTGTCTACCCACATAACCTAACGGTGGTGCTTTTTGAGGATCCAACCAGCCTTCGGGCAGTACTGAATCAGGATGGATGGGAGTGTTGTTGTCGAACGTGAAGGTGGATTCTGGAGCTTCGCAATTGAGGAGTAATTCGAAATAACCACTGTATGAGAAGTTGATGACTTCGATGTAATACCGATACCTTTAAAATTAGTCAACATCATTATCAAGTAATTAATTTTTTTCGATTGCCTCTCCCCGAGCCCGTGCCTACTACGAATTACCAGCGAACAGGGCCGGCGACAAGGGAGGGGGGCATAGGGGGGAAATGCCCAGGGGCCCGAAACCGTAGGGGGCCCGGACCCAACAACCTGAATTTAACGTTTAAATAAATGTAAATGCCAATACTCTTTTGTAAAGTGAAAACACAAATGAAGGTAGAGCGTATGTCAGTGTGCAACTGAGCGTTAGCGTGTGGCTTTTGCTGTGGTCATCAGGGTTATGGCGCGTGTGTAATTAACCAGGTGCCCCACTCCCAGCGTTGCGCAGTGACTATTCAATCAGCACCTTGTACTTAAATCTCAAAACACGAGGTAGCAAAAAATGACGGCATATGCTATAAAATCTTGAGATTGTTACGTGGAAATGTGTTACACATACATTATTGTATTTAATAATTTATATTGTCTTAATTTAATTTATGTAATTGTATTTTAATAATAACTTAATGAATATACCCTAACAGGCAAACATTTTGTAAAATATATTCTTGGACGCAAGAAAACATGCTGCTAAAACTATCAGAGGGATAAAGCGTGCTTTCGACAGGAACCAGCTAGTACAGATTGAGGATGACTTTAAGAAGAACAATACCCGAGACTTCTATATGACCTTCAAACGACATCTCAGCAAATACAGTCCCTCAAGTCTACACTTCAAGAGACCAGACGGTCGAATTGCGTACAATAATACGGACAACTACAAAACTGTCATACCCTGGCGAATTATTTCGAATTACTCCTCAATTGCGAAGCTCCAGAATCCACCTTCACGTTCGACAACAACACTCCCATCCATCCTGATTCAGTACTGCTCGAGTCTAAGCTGCGTGTACCTGAGAGGAATGTGCATCGCGGACTATGAGAAATGGTGTTGACGAGTGATGAGGTTTCTCGGTCCGTGCATAGTACCGAACCAAATACATTGGTCGGTGACTCACTGACTTATTCGTAACACCAAACTGGTTTCAGAAAAGACCCTATGTTAGCAGTATTGGAATAGACAAGAATGTCAGGTAACACGGCGGGCTGTCGACAGGCTTCTCAATTCTCGGCTGCTCCTACCCTGCCTCCGCCCTTCATCCCGCAAGTTCACAGAGCTTTGAACCGAGCAGTACCTCCCACAAGAGAAGAAGTTAGCCATATCATACATTCATTAAAGAACAACAAGGCACCAGGCCACCAGGCCACCAGGTGAAGACTCAATAATTGCCGAAATGTGGGAAAATGCAGGAAACAAGGCAGTCGATAAGCTCACGGAGATATTTCGCAACATTTGGGAAACTGAGGAACTTCCATGTGGCTGGTCCTCTGCACTGATCCACCCTCTTCATGAAAAAGGTGACAGAATGGACGTAAACAATTATCGTGTCATCTCCCTTCTCTTAATAACCTACAAGATCCTTTCAAAGGCACTTCAAACTAGAGTAGAGGAGCAATTTGACCCACTGCTGGGGGAATACCAAGGAGGTTTCAGGAAAGGCCGTTCATGTGCCGAACAAATCATGAATCTTAGATTTGTCTTTTCCTACATGAAGCACAGAAATAAGAAATTTGCAGTCATCTTCGTAGATTTCAGAAAGGCTTACGACTCGATTGACAGACCCACTCTTCTGGAAATCCTGAAGGAATTCGGCCTAGATAATAAAACAAGAGCAATTATCCAACAGACTCTTACCAACACCACCTCCAAAGTGAAATCTATGGGAGAGATTTCGAATTCCTTTGAAATTAGGACGGGAGTCAGGCAAGGAGATGGAAACTCGCCTTTACTTTTCAACTGCGTACTTAAGAAGGTCATCCTTGAGTGGCGGAAAGGATTGGGCAATATAGGAGTTGAAAATGGAGTTAGACTTGGTTATAGAAGTATGAATCTGACGGTTGATTGTCTGGCCTTTGCAGATGACCTTGCAATTTTTTCTGACTCGCTAGAAACAGCCGTAGAACAAATCATCGAACTGAAGGCACAAGTAGAAAATGTGGGACTCCAGATATCCTTCGAGAAAACGGAATTTATAACAAACATTAAGTCAGCACCCAACGTGCTAGAGGTAGGAGAAGGTAAAATCAAACGAACAGGGAAATTTAAATATCTTGGGGAGTGGATGGATCCCAACACCTCGGAGAAAGAAGCCTTTACATCACGGATCAGAAAATTGGAAACGGCTTATCAACTAACTAAAAATGTCTACAAGAAGAAATCAATATCCATTAACGCCAAGATACGACATTACTGCACAGTAATACGACCGGGGGCTTTATATGGTGCCGAATGCCTTGCTATGAGTAGAAAGGGTATGATCGAGAAGCTAGAAATAAGAGAAAGGCAGATCTTGAGAAGAATCCTTGGTCCAATCAAAGAAAATGGTGAGTTCAGAAGACGATTCAATCATGAACTCTACTCTCATGTAGAAAAGATCACGGACACCATTCGTAAGAGGAGGATAGTTTTCTATGGCCACATTGCTCGTATGAGTTCTACAAGGTTGAGCAATAAGATCCTCAGTTTTCTTCTTAACAAGAAAATCAAGGCAGCGTGGTTCACCGAAGTAGAAAAAGACTTGCGTGAAGTGGGAATAACCCTGGAGGATATTCAGAAACGTGTTCCACTAAAGTCGAAACTCCAAGAACATCATGGATTCCAAGAAAAGCCAAAACTAAAAACTAGCAAGTCATGGACTGGAGCGAGGAAGGAACAGCATAGGAAACGAATGCGGGAATACTGGGCGAACGTTTAGGCCCAGGCGCAATGACATGGAAAAGGGCAGATGAAATAGCGTGATCCGTAGATGGCCGAAACGACAGCAAGAATAATTTTAACAAGTAGTTCCGTGAAGAACTATACAGCCTATTTTCATATATCCTACTTACGTTAACTGCCACTATCAACATACACAATTTCAGTTTGAGTGCTGTAATAGACTCGTAGATATTGAGAACCGACTAAATATTTCGGATGGTCGCCATGTTGGATTTTACATATGAAGGTCCTAGAGTTATGTACTGTTACATGCAGATTATTGTGTACGTGTAGTATTCAAACTTCAATCGCATAATTAGGACACAAGAAGTAACAAGTAGATTTTAAAATTTCGCACAGCTGCCATCTTGAGGTTATGGAAACAATTGAAATAAATTAGATGCCAGTGGATTACCATTGGTATGAGGATTTACTGTACCAAGTTTCACTGCACTCGGATGGTTAAATTGCCAGAAACGTCCATGTGAATATTTATACTTCGCGTCGCCGCCATGTTGGATTTGTGATCACTAGGTTATTTAAAGTCCTATAGGTGAACTTAAGTTCATAGCCCCTATGAACATTATAAAATTCAGTTTGATTGCTATAGTAGATTCGTAGATATTCAGAGCCGTCTAAATATTTCGGATGGTCGCCATGTTGGTTTGTTAAATGTATAGGCCATAGAGTCATGTACCATTAAAGGAAAATTATTACGTAGGTTCATTATTCAAACTTTCACTTCGATAGCATGACTACATCACAAGAAATGAAAACTTAATTTTAAAATTCGCACAGCCGCCATCTTGAGGTTATGTAAACAATTGAACTAAATTAGATACCAGTGCATTATAATGTGTATAAATATTTCCTGTACCAGATTTCAGTGCGTTTCGAACATTAAATCGCGAGAAAGGACTATTTAAAATTTTCAAATTCGCTTGACCGCCATGTTCGTTTTGTAGTTAACCGGTTTTTGAAAGACTTATAGATGGACTTCCAGTAGTGCCCTTTATCTCCGTACAAAATTTCAGGGAGATACCAGTAATAGTTTCAGAGATATAGAATGCCGGTGAAATATTTCGCACATCCGCCATCTTGTGGTTATGTAAACAATTGAACGAAATTAGATGTCGGTGCATTACAATGTATGTGAACATACAATCTACCAGGTTTCATTGCGTTTGGTTGGTTAAATCGCGTGAAACGTCTATTTAAAAGTCGCAACTTCGCTTGGCCGCCATGTTGGTTTTGTAGTTACCAGGTTTTCAAAGGTCACATAAGTGAACTTATAGTAGTTCCCTTTATCACCATACAAAATGTCAGGGTAATGTCGCTAATAGTTTCGGAGATATTGAATGCTGGTGAAATATTTCGCACAGCCGCCATGTTGGATTGGTGAGTCGTAACAGAATTTGAAGGGCACGGTCGGGGTCACCCGGAATAGTGCTATGAACTTACCGAGTTTCATTGAAATTGCTCTAGCCGTTTAGATTTTATTAGGGGTGGGACACACACACGAATCACACACACACGGACAAAAGGTGATCTCATAAGCCTATTTTTTCAAAATTGAAAATAGGCTAAAAATGATAGGCTAATGTTCAGCAAAAATGGTGTTAACTTAGTAGACTCCTATTGTCTGTAAGAGCTCTAATAGCAGAGAATCTTTTGGGAACGTTTTAAAGTATTCTGAGAAGCTTAAAATATTCTCGGATCATTTTTTAGCCTACTTTTCACATTTTGCAAAAATGAGGAAAAAGTAGACTTATGAGATCGATCCGGGAAAATGTGTGTCTGTCTGTCTGTCCTTCTGTCTGTCTGTCTGGCTGTGTGTGTGCCCCCCCCCCCCCTCCCCCCTATCAACTCCTAAACGGCTGCAGCAATCAAAACTAAATTTAGTATGAGTAAAGATGTGCACCGGAATATCTCACGTCCATATTTGAAAATGATGTCAGTGCTACCAACTGCTGAAAAAATGCACTAGAAATTTGAGCTCCATGTTGGATATCTCGCAAGGTATGCATGGGAGCTATTCCAAAATTAGCACACATGTAGATAAGACTATTTCAGTTTAATTTCCAGGAGGCCAACCATGACAGTGTTGCCAAAGTAATTTTAAGCCTTCTTATAGGTCCAATGTTTAAATGCATATAACTTCTACACTGTCAATTGGATGTCTACCAAATTGTGTATGTAATATCTGTACATAAGCAGATATGACTGAGCGTATTCTTAAGAGCCACCAGGGCTGCCAACTGTTAAAAATTGCTGTCTCTATTTTTTTTATCCAAATACCAATATATCAGAAAGTATGCAAGCCAACAGCTTTAAACTATGCACACGTATATTCTGACATTTTAGATTAATTTGGAGTAACTTATATACGTCAGTTCTACCAACATTATTATAAGCCTGCTGATAGTACCAATTTTTAAATACATGTAACTTCTATACTATCAGTTGGATTTCAACCAAATTTCGTATGTGCTATGTGTACCATAACAGATATGACTATAAGTATTGTTAAGAGCAATCAGGGCTGCCAACTGTTAATAAACGCTGTCTATTTTTTTAAACCCTAATATCAATATATCATAAAGTATGCAAGCCAACAGCTCTATACTTTGCACACGTATAGCACCTGACATTCTAGATTAATTTGGAGTAATTAATACAAGGCAGTGCTGCCAACATGATTCTGTGCCTGCTAATATGTCCAATTTTAAAATACATGTAACGTCTATACTAACAAATGGATTTCATCCAAAATTGGCACAACAAGATATCATAATATTTCAGATTATTTCTGACCAGCACACGCATGACATTGTTGGCAACATGATTTTACGCGTGGTGATAGATCCAGTGTCTAACTGCTTGTAACGTCCATTGGACTTCAACCAAATTTTGTATTCTGTACCTTAAGAGATGGAACTAAGAATATATTCAGTCACCAGGGCTGCCAACTGTAGTGCTCTATTAGGCTACATTATACCAGGTATATTTTGAACTAATTATATATTTCGATATTACCAACTTAATTTCGTCATTATTCTAGATAGGTTCATAGTCTGTAGAATAATCATTGGCATGAAAAGTAGGCTGTATAGTTCTTCACGGAACTTCTTGTTAAATATTCAAATGTTATGATCTAACTTAAGTGAGGGGGGTGGGGGTACTGGGAATTAGTAGCCCGGACCACTCATTTGCCCAGGGCCCGGATAATCCTCTCACCGGGCCTGCCGGCGGAGGTAGGAAATTTGTTGAGCCCTCTCCATATCTCTCGCTTTCTGACGTTTGGTAAGTTGGCAACGTTGTGCTGCTGTTAATGACTATTTGAGCGTTGCAGTTAAGCGCGCCCTAGCTGCCAAGGGCACTGGGAATCGGCTGGAAGTGTGAAAATGTCTCACCGTCTGCACCAGTAAAAGCGAATCGTCTCCTGTTCGTTACACGTGTGTAGCTAGTTGGAAACGCATCAGCGCAGCGCACTGTTGAAAACATAATTATTAGGATGTTTCACAACTGTAATAACAAGATACTTGGTTTGTGTGGAACTTCAATTGAGACACATGCATTTTCGCAGGATCAAATTTCAGTGTTAGTTTAGGTATGATGATGATGATAAAAATTGTTATTTTTAGGGGCCTAACATCTAGGCTATCAGCTCCTAAGTTTAGGTATGATTAGAAATTCATGAAAATAGCAAGAGCATGCCAGTGATGACAGATTATCAGACAAATTACATTCCCCAAGTGCACGAGGCTACATGGCCACGATGTTGCAAAGCCCCTAAACGAATCAATAACAGCAACAAAATGGCATGCGATATTGGTTTTATTGTGCAGTTGATGTTTCATTTAGAGGCTTAGACATCGTGGTCTTTCGTGCCCTGTGTACTTTGGTGTGGGTATGAATTGTCGGATAATCTGTGTTATTGTCGTGTCTGTACTAGCGTGTTTATTTGTAGATGTGAGGATTAAGGAGGAGTCAACCGTTGTCTTAATGTAGGACCCGTCCCTTTCGCCTAGGAACACAAAGCTGGCTCATCAGCGGGCTCTTAGTGCCCATGCCCGGGCCCCCACATGAGTAGCGAACTGTGCACTACTGCGCTTCTTTACTGCGAGAGCTAAAAGCTCAAGCAGCCTTTCACCGCTGATGAGCCAGTTTGATGTTCCTGGGCGAAACCCCACACAGGACACGGCATAAACCTAGAAAAAATGATGAGTTTTAATTCACTGGTCGTGAAAGTCAATATACCAAACTATCCATTGTTATTAATTGATCCGTTCACAATATAACTTCTGTCTTACACAAGTAGCGCGTGCAATGCTGCTTGACTTATGTGTGGACTGCACTCCGTCATCGCTCAGTTCCCCTCCTCGTCCTCTAAGGCTCCAGCTGTTATGATAACAAACGCTGTCACTGCCATGTTCAACGGCACTCGTATCTTGAAAGGCTAATAACAATCTTATTTGTTGTCGCTGTCAGTGTGAGTGCCTCTCAACATGCACTGCACGTTGCGAGAAGAATGCTCCCAGTCTAATAACGACACGGGGTCATGAAAGGAATGTTAAAAGTTTGCTCTGACTGTGTTCATATTGATCTCTGGGGAAACGTAACTGAACTCTGTTTGAGCCGCTGCTTCTCATTAGGCGACCGATAATAATAATAATATCGTATGGCCTCGGGTGCCTGGTGCAAGCTTTGTTAATTGACACCCAGAGGGTAGCTTGCATGTCGAATTTTGTCATTCCTTTGAACGCTACGAAAGTCAAGGCGGTTAGATATCTAAACTCCTTGATACTACAGCGCTTTCAAGTAGAGAATGGAGGAACTTTGTGTTGGCGGAAAATCCCGAGATTAATTTTGCCATTGAGCACGGCCTACTGAATTCAAATGGGTTCTTTAACATGCCAACAACGTATGACATGAGTGTCGTGATTTTTGTATTAGGCGACCAATATCGGGCGCACAGTAGCTCGATAGCCAGCCTCGTATTTGTCGGGGCTGATGTCCTAGCAACTACAGTGATACAACAACCATGTTATATTCTTCTCGGGGACAAGGGCAGTTATTCCAAAGCGAGCACATTTCGTGCACACGGACATCTCCTGGGCAACGGTGTACCTGGAAACCACCTCGTGGCGCAGTGGCTAATATTTTGCCTGCCACCATTGATGTCCGAGTTCGATTCCCGGCTCTGCCAAGAAATTTGTGGTAATCTGGTCTAAGGGTTGGAAAGGGGTTCACTCAGCCTCATGAGGCAGAGGGGAGAAGAGTTGGGTTCGATTCCTACCCCGGCCATCCTAACTCTGCGCACAGGAGTGACTAGGCTGACTAGTCAATGAGGCGCGATGCTACTGAATAATAAGCGCAGGAGGGAGGCGCGACCTTGGCTTCAACCAACCCTCGCAAAAGCTGGGCTGCCAAGCTCCACCCATAGCATTCTCTTTTCACTTTCTCTGTGTGACGTCATGCACAAACCTACTTCACAGATTTCGTGGATGAGGTATAGAAGTGGGTTTCTATCGGTTCCCACTTCTACTCCAGGCGAATGTTTGGATAGTACCTAAATTAAGGCAACGGCTGCCTCCTGCTCAAATTCTAGCCTCAATTACAATGATTGCCATCACAATGACTCAGGTTATCAGACATTCCACACATACCTAACAACATGAAGCTTCATTATCACGATGTCGCACAGCCCCTAAATGAATCATCAACAACAGTAGCAGTCGTCATCTTTTATAATCATTCTCATTGACTGGCTGCGTGGCTACACGATAACGTTCCTGCCTGCTGATCCCAAGATACCGGTGCAGTCAGTTGGTATTTGACGGTGCTTAAATGTGAGGGAGCCGTGTCAGTAGTTTTATTATTATATTTGAATTGCTGCCAATGACCATAGCGGGGTATTTTAATTGAACGCCCGTGGGCTCCCTATCAAGTTCAATTTCAAGTAGTTCCAACTGTCGCTACCAGAGATGCCACTGTCATTGACACCTAGCGGCGAACGTTTCAACTTGATAGAGCGTTTCTAACCAAATAGGCTACAAATTTAGCTGCACCCATTGTAGTGGTAGGTTCTGTTACATGCCATAAATCTATGATATGGGCCCGCCGGCTTTACGTCCCCTCCGAAGGAAGACATACTGAAGGATTTAAAACTCTTAAAAATCCGACGACTTGGGCCGGGTTTGAACACGCGATCGTGGGCGTAGCAGTTAAGCATGCTACCGACTACGCAACCGAAGCCAAGTCAGTAGATTTACTGGTACGTTAAAGATCCCCTTCGGTGTGAAATTCCGGTACCCCGGTGTCTCTAAAAACCGCAATAGTTAAAAGAGAGTAAATCCCATTCTACTTTATTATTATTATTATTATTATTATTATTATTACAATAATTCTCATAATTAGGGGTCGATTGGCTAGATCGCAGTCCCATCAAAATAAGCAATCATCATAATCATTATCCACTCTGCGAAAATGTAACTTTCACCCATGGTTTTAAAACGACTATTGCGTAAGTTCACAGGGTGTTACTGGAAAACAGGGAATACTCAGAGAATTGAAAAGTCATTGACAACTCAGGGAATTATCAGGAAATTTTCATGACACTTAGGGAATTTTAGTTTTGAATGATTGCAAATTGTGTATTCTTATTTTGTCAAGGAAAAGTATATTCTGATGGTGAATGTCTTCAATATAGAGTATATTCTTACCGATATTTAATCAGTAAGTTTTCATTTCTTGAAAGAGAGAGCGAACTGTGTTAATTTTGAGAACATAGCTGGTCCTGTATTCTATTGCGTACTGTACCCGAAAATACCTACCGTCAGTTTGTTGATATCCCACGATGGTAACTGGATTGCAGAACCTGAAAACCCCGGCTAAAAACCCCCAGATTCTACTCAACAAGAGACGGGGATAATGGGGCACAAGGATAACCTAAGTGAGGGAACGTTATGAAAGACCATGGCAAAGAAAGAAAATCTAGCTCAAAAGAACACATGAACAACGTAAAAACGTAATCTCCAAAGCGTGGAAAAATACTGATATGCCTGCAATGGTCTCCTTAACGTGACCTCTTATCGCAGCTATAAAGTATTACTCTGAAAGAATTAAAATGAAATTCTCCAAAATTTATTCAGAAATACCGTTATAGCAGAAATTGCTATAACAACATAACAAGAAATGAAAAGCAACTGCAGCTTCAACTGGAAGCTGAAATCTATGTGACCTGAATACATCTTCTAGTCATCACTAGACAAACTGTATTCTCAAAAAAAAAAAAAAAAAAAACTTGAACACTGTTTAAATCAACACTCTACTGTGATACAAGTAATGCCTTAAAAGCATTATCGAAAATCAATTCCGCGTTTGTGTAGGTCGATTTTAATCCTACAAATTACAATATCACTTATATACAAAATGTACACTAATATACACTTTATGTGGCACACTCCAAGTGTGTTTTCTCCAAATTCGCAAGCAACGATTTAACATCCTTCCAATAGAATAAGGTCATTAGTTTTATTCGCTTAAGTTTGAAAATTTTTAAATTAGTCCTCTCCTACCAAGCGATAAAGCTCAGTAGAGGTTTACTTTACTTTAATAATAGCAGCAATCACCAAAAATAACTGATTAGGATAACTGTAAAACCTTTGTCAGCATGGTGATTAAATCCAGAATAATTAAAATTGATATCATTCAACACATGTATTAGTCTCTTACATTGTAGCTAGCATGCTAATCAACAACGGAAAAACGCTTGTAGTGATAGGCCTACGCTGAATTTAACTTGGAAGTAAGTCAAATTATACTTGACTACACAATAACAGTTATCATGGACTGGTTTCCATGAAATACCTTAATATTCACTCGAATATTTATTTCATTTTTAATGCCTCCACACGGCTCTATTCTTATACATTTGCACTCCCCTGAGTACTCATTTCAAGATGAATGTGTCATACACACATATATATTAACGCATATTGGTCACCCTCAATGGTGAACGACGAATTTATTCTTACATTTAATTCTCAGCTGATTACTGTTATTACTACATCGTTGTTAGAATTTATACAGAGTTTTACATTACTTGTCAATTATGTAGATTGGATTCTCTCAATAATAAAAATATCCTTTTAGAATAAGCACCTATGCTTTCAGAGATTGGAATTACAATAATTTTCCTTTATCAGAATGTATTTATACATTCATTAAATCTGGGATATACGCTGGTTAAAAAGTAAATGTTGTTTCTGAATCATCAATAGTCAATGGACTATAGTTAAATACAATGATAAATTCCATCGAACATGGATCTCAACTACGCCTTCTTGCGTGAGGCTAACGTGCATCAAAAACGAACTTTAAATAAATGAAGAAAACGTTTATCGAGCCAACGTTCGGTACACCCCTGCACAAATGAATTCTCTAGAAACATATGTAATGTCTCTACACCAACGGACATGGTAATCATATCAATTAGCGCGATTGACCGGTTAGAAAACATTACCAGCCTATATCCTTCAAAGGCACATATAATGGTCCCTAGCATAAGCGAAGGATCAAACTCCTCTGTAAAAGGCTTCACAGAGCTCATAACTTGCTATCAAAGTCTGTATTCTATTCTGAAACAAATCACTCGAATGTACAATATTCGAAAATTCAGTAGGAAAATGTAGCTCTAAAACAAAGTCACCGATGCGAAGAATGTCACAAACTGACATATAAAAGAGTTCACCACGTTGATAAACTACGCTGAATCACAAACCTGCCTATTGAAGTCCTCTTCAATACACTAAGAAAGCTTCAAGAAAATGATTACCGAATTTATAATGAAATCTACTTAAACATATTTAAATACAGGTTGGAAAATGGTTGCACTCCTTATTGGAGTCTAAAACCTGTCGATTATAAAATCAGTCATGATTAGAACGTCATGTCTAAATTTTATAGTTCGACATACTACTCAAGATGAAGTACACTAGAAATACTGGCAGAAATTAGCATTGAAATATCTACACTTTACTACGAAAGACGAGACTATGTGTGCTGTACCTTGTTGATTGTTGAAGTTCCAAATGGGAGAATTAATATGCCCTGCATATCACATAATACCCCGAATGTAGCGGTAACTAGGACTCCCCAGGTCGTCGGGAATCGAACCAGAGAACACCTTCTCCACTCCACACGTTCTCTCTGGCTTACCAGGCTATCACCCATCCTGGATGAATGGTCAGTTATCGCTGCTTTACGTCCCCAACATCTTCCAGTCCACAGTTCGTTTCTCCGTAGTATCGCGGTATTCATATCGAACCGAAGTGTCAATAGACGAAACACGGATGACTGCCAATGCAAATAGCATTCAGAACTACTAACAAGATGGACACAAGTGGCCCCACAATCAGTATCAGTCATCACCGGATCCATGGCAATTGTTTATTGAAATATCCGATACTATGCCGGTTCAGTAGTGCTCATGTTACTGTGTTTTAACCTGCCATAATTGAAGAAATAAACAGTACTATAATTATTCCTCTCGACATCTTGTCAAAGAATGTGTCTGTTCGAGATGAGGAATAATATTTAAAGTTCACTAGCATTGCTGCGCATTCGATGTCTATACAATAGTGAAAGGCACTGCTTTTGAAAAATAGAGTTCACTGTCGTTACTAGCAGCTTACTATACTGTAATTAAAGTCCTTTGTGATTCTCATCCTTGTAGCGGTATAATCTTCGAGTCCACACAGTCTAATAAGAGTGTGTCTTAATTGGTGAACAACGCAAGTTCCACTCGCGTGCAATACTCGACAAGATTGCATCTTGTGAAAAATATTAACTGAGTCCTTCGACACTGGCTCTGTATAAGCATCAAAGTATTTGATGTATTAATCGCGTCGCACTGTAATTACGAAACGCGCTCTCAAGTTTCCAATACAAGATGTGATTTCATGCACTATGAAAAACTGTCTGCTCACAGCTGTGTGGGAATGATTCCAAGTAGCCTACTGCTACCCCCACCACGGCGATGCAAGGATCGAACTGATCTCTCATTGGTGGATGTAATTCATAACTTATAATGTTTCAGACAAATTATTAACATGTATAATCAAAATACATATCATGTTCTGTTCTAGAATCTTGTATAATACTCCAAATCTTGCATGTTATTCTCTTCTCTTCTTATTACTGATAAATGTAATCCTGGTGTACGATCAATAAATTGGGTCAATGGTCGCCATGTTGTAGCCTTATTCGGATGACTTCGTGCGTGCTCGCTAGTACTCGGAGAGTACCGTAATCTCCCAGCTGGACGTGCAACTGCAGGTCGCGCTAAGATTCAAAATAGACTTCGAGCTGCACTACTCATCATGTCAATATGAGGATAATGGTACAGTACCATTACCGTAATGTTTTGCTATTACTTTCTGTAAATGTTAAATACTACACCATGGCACTGAATTATAAGATAACGTATTAATAAGTGCACGAAACCTGTTATTTTCCTGTGGGTAAAATATTTCTGTAAATGTGTTTCCCCATGTTTGATGTAGATTGCTGTGATCTTAGTAAATATTGTCTCTGATGGTCATCTTGTTTTCTCTTTTCAGGTAAGTCTGTTCGACAGCCATGAGTCCGTGTGTGTGTAGCTACGTGGGTGAGGTGACTAGGATGTGCACGAGTGTCGAAGTCAAATTTTCCACGAGAGAGCTAGCTCCAAGAAAGGTTTGTTGTTGCTTCATTGTGGGGCTATGGAGATCTTGGTTAATCAGTCCTATGTATTTATATATACTCGTGTATATATATATATATATATATATATATATATTTAAATTAATGCAGCCAATGGCCATGTACTTTTCTTTTCAGGACGGGTCAGGGAAGGGATATTGGAAGGAAATCGGCCGTGGACCTGTTGAAAGGAACCGTCCCGGCATTTGCCTGGTGGTGAAAATGGGAAACCAGGAAAACCATTTTCAGGACGGCCGAAGTGGGATTCGAACCCACGCTCTCCCGATGCCAGCGAGGCACGAGGTAGCGCGTTAGCGCTCTCGGCCTCCGCGGCCGGTTCCTATGTATTAATGTGTGTGCTATCGCAATGATGTATTTACTGTATGTGTGCGCTATTGCAAAGATGTATTTATGTGTGTGCTATTGCAATGACTTCACTAGTGTGCTGTGATCAAAATTGTTAGGCACTCCGATTAGGGTAGCTGATCCGGGACTTAAAATAAGCTGCCAATCCGGCATTTGCTTGGAGTTATTATGAAAATAACACAGGAAAAAACACAATCTGGATACCCATTACCAGCACTGGGATCGAACCTTGGTTCTCCCAACTTAACAGCGTCACTTAACATGCTCGGCTGTGCTGCGGGACACCATCTATAACTGAGGAGAACTACTCTACCAAATTAAATGCCAGATTGTTTCTCTCATAGCATCGGGCTATCATACCAAGTTAACTGTGCTCGGATCATTCCCTGAAGAATAGGAGGAGTTCATTACTGAAGAATTGACATGCACTCCATCTACAGTTTGTTGTTGCTGTTGTTGTTTCATGTGAGAAGCTTGGACATCGTGGTTATTTAGTCCCGTGTGCTTGGGTGTGTGTGTTTTGAATTTTTCTAATAACCTGTCTGTTATTTGTAATTCAGGTGAGGATTGGGAAAGAGGTGGCCTGGGCCTTAAGTTAGGAACCGTCCCGGCATGTGCATGGAGTAGAAGTGGGGTAGCAACGAATTAGAGATGAATTTGTGTTTGAGGAATGACTTTCGAACCACTTATGATTTATGTACAGTATTGTATTGATTTTATACATGTATGTTTAGTCTACAGTAGTGGCCCACTGTACCAAGTTTCAAAGAGATAGGATCATTTCGTGACGAGTTAGAGGAAGTCATATCTGCCATGCATGCCATCTATAATGTGTGGAAAGAAAGCAATAGATTTATGTAACTGGAGGTTCAGATTATAAAAAGGTGTCAACTATCCCTAATTTCACGGTGATGGGATCATTCAATAAAAAAATAGATTTACGTTTGAGGAATTGACTGTGTAAATGGTTAAATGTAAGATATTTTTATATTAAAATATAAAGACTATAGTATTGGTTCATTATACAAAGTTTACCTTCAGCCCCTTAAATAAGAAACGAAAAATACGATATTTCGCACATCCGCCATCTTGAAGTTATGTATGCTTGGATGACTAAAACGTCAGAAAAGTCAGTTTAAATATTTGTGCTTCGCGTCGGTTTACTTTTTATCAGGGGTTTGAAAGTCGCATATAAGAACTTAATAGCCGTCTATACCCACACAAACATTCAGTTTGATTACTGTAATGGTTTAGTAGATATTACCTACTGGTGAAATTTTCGCGCGGTCGCCCAAATTGTATTGGTGACGATAATGAAAATTTCTAAGGCACTGTTGCGGTGTCTTGAGGTAGAGCTAAAATACTACCAGATTTCATTAATATTGGTTCAGTTGATCACAAGTTCTTTGGGGGTGACACACACACGGATAAAAGCCGGACTCGTAAGCCTTATGTTATAATGATGCAAATAGGTTTAAGAAAAGCGACTAGGCCTATTATATACCGTTCATGCATTTGCCTGGAATCGAAAATGGGAAAGTCACGGAAAACCACTTCAAAGTAGGTCGACAGTGGGGTTCGAACCCATTCGTCTTGCGAGTCCGGAGATTGTCGTTTTATTTGAGGGGCTTGGGCAGCGTGGTCATTTATCCCCGTGTACTTGGGTGTGTGGGTGTGTGTGTGTAATTCTCAGCTTTGCCCCACGAGGCTGAGTGTACCCCATTCTTGCTCTCAGAGCCAGGAATCTAACCCGAATCTCCGGGGTGACAGCTAGGAATGCTAGCCGCTACACCGCGATGTGGTCAGTCCGGAGATAGTTTGGCCCCATGACCTTGCGTACCTGACACGCTCGTTACTATTGGCCCTCCTTAAATGTAATTTTAGAGCTGCTAGCAAAGTAGAGTTCCATAGCATAATTGATTACCTTAAGAGGGTTGGTAAATGTTATTCTTACACCGCACGTGTAGGTAATAATACTTCACGTGCTAAGTACAGCATGCACGACACAATACGCTGTAAAAGGTCAAGCAACTACTTAATTATGATAATCATGGTAACAGCAGGTCATGTCAGCGGCCTCTATTCATCAAGCTTAAACAACTCGATGTATAATGTTGATGAATTGCTTTAACGAAAAGTCTCTCGGAAAGTTTAATTTCACGTAAAAAATAAAAATAAGAAATAAGCATACAATCTTCTGTATGATACAGTACATCCACCAAAGTAGCCAAGCTGTCTAAGGCACGCCCCAAGGTTGGATTATGTAGTTTTTGTTTGGAGATCGGTGGTTTGAATTCCGGTGAGTGCGGTATTTCCACACTCACTCCAGCCACATCATGGTAACTTATGCTTCCTTAATTCAAGTTCTGGGGTACCTATCCCAAACCCAGATTCTAATAAATACAGTTACACGCATTGTTACAGGGGGCCGTAATGGCGCGGTGGTCAAGTTGCTTGCAGTTCACCATTAATGCAAGATTTTCGGAGTGAAATGTTACGTCCTGTGGTTAGGATACGATGTAAAAAGGTCTCATGGCTCATGATTGCGGGAATGCTTCCTTACTTCCCCTTAACACTGTTACAATCATCACAATGGTACAGGTTGTCAGATAACATTCCAGACACACATGGTATACGGGGCTGATGACCTAGGAGTCCAAATCCCTGAAAAATAACAAGACACTACAACGGTACCATTTAAACTCGAAATATGTTAATTAGCTGGAGGCTGGAGGGATGTTCCGAGTCTCTCAATTTCGTAACAGAACACCTCGTGGTGTAGTTGTCAGCGCTAGGCTACTGGTTATCATTACAAAGGTCTCAGTTCGATCCCCAGCTCTGCCAAGATATCTAATTCTACTCTGAAGGCTGGTACGGGATGCACTTAGCTTTTTGAGGATACTAGAGAGTTGGTTGGTCAATGTTCACATCAACTCGAATACACGGAGCTGATGACCACGAAGTCCAAAGCCCTAAATAGAACTACTGCTAAGTGTCTGCAGAGGTTGTTCCAACAGGGCAAGCCCTGAAACCGTGGTAGCACAATTTTGCGAATTTAAACAAGAACTTCTTAATAATTGCAGAAATTATTAACAATACTAATGTCAGTTTGTCAATATTTAAAGAAACAAAACAATTATACTATATACTTTGCAAGTCAATGTGGCAATTATTCACATAGTTTAACAAGTAGTTCCGTGAAAAACTATACAGCCTATTTTCATATATCCTACTTATGTTAACTGCCACTATGAACATACAAAATTTCAGTTTGTTTGCTGTAATAGATTCGTAGATATTGAGAACCGACTAAATATTTCGGTTGGTCGCCATGTTGGATTTTATATATGTAGGTCCTAGAGTTATGTACTCTTACATGAAGATTACTGTGTAAGTGTAGTATTCAAATTTCAATCACATGATTAGGACACAAGAAATAACAAGGAGATTTTAAAATTTCGCACTGCTGCCATGTTGTGGTTATGGAAACAATTGAAATAAATTAGATGCCAGTGGATTAACATTCTTATAAGGATTTACTGTACCAAGTTTCACTGCACTAGGATGGTTAAATTGCGAGAAACGTCCATGTGAAAATTTATACTTCGCGTCGCCGCCATGTTGGATTTGTGACACCAGGTTATTTAAAGTCGTATAGGTGAACTTATGTTCATAGCCCCTATGAACATAAAGAAATTCAGTTTGGTTGCTATAATTGATTCGTAGATAATCAGAGCCGTCTAAATATTTCGGATGGTCGCCATGTAAGATTGTTAAATGTATAGGCCATTGAGTCATGTACCATTAAAGGAAAATTATTGCGTAGGTTCATTATTCAAACTTTCACTTCGATCGCATGATTACGACACAAGAAATAAAAACTTAATTTTAAAATTCGCACAGCCGCCATTTTGAGGTTATGTAAACAATTGAACTAAATTAGATACCAGTGCATTACAATGTGTATAAACATTTCCTGTACCAGATTTCATTGCGTTTGGAACATTAAATTGCGAGAAAGGTCTGTTAAAATTTTCAAATTCGTTTGGCCGCCATGTTCGTTTTGTAGTTAACCGGTATTTGAAAGTCTTATAGATGAACTTCCAGTAGTGCCGTTTATCTCCGTACAAAATTTCAGGGTGATACCGCTAATAGTTTCAGAGATATAGAATGCCGGTGAAATATTTCGCACATCCGCCATCTTGTGGTTATGTAAACAATTGAACGAAGTTTGATGTCGGTGCATTACAATGTGTATAAACATATACTGTACCAAGTTTTATTGCGTTTGGTTGGTTAAATCGCGAGAAACGTCTATTTAAATGTTACAAATTCGCGTGGCCGCCATGTTGGTTTTGTAGTTACCAGTTTTTCAATGGTCACATAGGTGAACTTCTAGTAGTTCCTTTTATCACCGTAATAAATTCCAGGGTGATATCGGTAATAGTTTTGGAGATATTGAATGCTGGTGAAATATTTCGCCGCCATGTTGGATTGGTGAGACGTAACAAGATTTGAAGGGCACGGTCGGGGTCACCCGGAGTAGTGCTATGGACTTACCGAGTTTCATTGAAATCGCTCCAGCCGTATAGAAGTTATTAGACACACACACACACACACACACACACACACACACACACACCTCTCTCTCTCTCTCACACACACACACACACACACACGCACACACAGACACACGGACAAAAGGTGATCTCATAAGCCAATTTTTTCAAAATTGAAAATAGGCTAAAAATTTGAAATACACTATGTTCCGTCTAGTCAATATTTTTTTGTGTTTATTTACACACTAGGACGTGTTTCGAGGCATAGTATTATTGAAAATCTGCCCCTTCGCCAGCTAGTACAATTAATGGCCAGTCATTGTGACATTAAAATTGATGAAAAAAGGATGATGTGGATCAAATGTGATGTAAACATATTTATTTAATCGCCCTGTCTATACCATAGCCGCTGTTGCTTAATTGCATTAATAATACCTGCCATGTTGCGTAGTGACTGGCCCTCTTGGCTCTTACCGCGGGGGCATAGTGACTCAGCGGTAACGTTCTCGGTTGCTGAACCCAAGGTTGCAGGATCGAATCCTGGCGCAGTCAGTTGGCATTTGAGGGTGCGCAAATGCGAGGGAGCCGTGACAGTAGATTTACTGGCACGTTAAAGATCCCCTTCGGGGCAAAATTTCTGCACCCCGGCGTTTCTAAAAGCCAGAGTAGTTAAAAGGGACGTACAACCAATAACATCATTAAAACACAGCAATTCTTCTAGGTTTGTGCCGTGTCTTGTGTGGGGTTTCGCCTAGGACACCAAGCTAGGCTCATCGGCGGGCTCTTGGTGTCCCCGCCCGGACCCCCACAGGAGTGACGAACTGCGCGCCACCTCCCTTTATATAAGGTGCAACTGCACCACTTGACTACGAGAACTAAAAGCTCAAGCAATTATCTGTACAGACTATCGATAGTAGCTCTTCGTAGTCAAGTGGTGCAGTTGCACCTTATATAAAGGGAGGTGGCGCGCAGGCAGGTACCCTCTCCGGATCGGAGAACTGTTACAGGACGCATGGGCTAGTGGATAGTGCTGCCTTCGGGTGTGGCGATCCGCTACCCATGCGACCGCGCGCTAGCCCCAGCAGTAACAGTAGACCAGATCCCCATATGACAACAAGGCAAGTAAAGGACGCTGCGTTGCGCTGCGCGTGCGTGCATGACACAACTCCTCTACTAACAACAACCCAACCAATCCTTCCACATCCTTGCATGTGGCTATCTCCCATTCGCCAGGTTTTACTTGTAGGCAATCTTTCTTTCTGCCTATGGGGTTTTTCCCTGGCCCTTCGCCCAACCTAAACCCACTTATGTATCCCAATCCAAATGATGATGCCTGGTAGAGTACTTGGTACTGGGACAGGCAATAAGGCTCGCACGGCTCATCAAACCCCCCTCTGTTTCTCCTACTATCGTAGTTTTAACAGCATGTCGGAGGCAGCAGTAGTAAAGGTCGGCTGTCACGCGGGGGGTGCGGGCTTTAACTTTTCGGGGCCCCCCCGAAAAAAAAAAAAAAAAAAAAAAAAGCAGTTCGTCACTCCTGTGGGGGTCCGGGCGGGGACACCAAGAGCCCGCCGATGAGCCTAGCTTGGTGTCCTAGGCGAAACCCCACACAAGACACGGCACAAACCTAGAAGAATTGCTGAGTTTTAATTCACCGGCCGTGAAAGCCAATATACCAAAAACATCATTATTACAAATCTTACCACGAGGGCCCAGATTCGATTCCCGTCTATGCTAAGAAATGTAATTCTGGTTTGGGGACTGTGGAACGGGGTACACACAGACTCTTGAGGCAATTGTCAGAATAGGTGGGTTCGATTTCCACCTCAGCCATACTGGAAGTGGTTTTCCGTGATTTCCCACTTCTCCAACAGGCAAATGTCGGGAAAGCCACGCTGTCTCCTTCCCATTCCTCATCTGAATTACAGAGACACACACTAATACAGTAACATAGGTTATCATACTAATTCCACACACACACCCCAAGTACACGGGGCTACACGGCCACATTATCGCAAAGCCCCTAAATGAATCAACGACAGCATTAATAAAAGGGATTAACTGCTTAGAGTACTGTAAGGGAATATTTGAGCATTGGTGTACAAATATTACGTATACTCAGTGGCTAAATATAATAGACCTTCCGACCATAACACGCAGCCATATTTTATGCAGTATTTTTCCCGAAAAATACGGCAACACTTAAAAATTGCTTCCGACACGATAAATTACGGTACCGGTATTTTAAAATCACTGCTGCTTTTCCAGTGACCCATTAAAAGACAATTTCTTCATTGAATCATCGTTGGTCGTTTAATACAGGTGTTTGTCGTGTTTATCATTGGTTAAGGCCTATTTGTTCGAGCCCAGATGAGTGTGCCCCAAGGGTGCTCATACAATCTGCTCCATATTGTCGTCCATCACTGAGGTGTGAAAGGCCCGCTGGTACTCTTCATCATGTCAGCACCCCTTCTACGTGATCCGCATTAAGTAATGAGCGACCTCCACCCCTTTACCGGGGGGAGCGGTGATGTATCTTCATCTCCACCTGCGTATTTGGGCTTCATGCTCCTGCTTCTAACGTTGGCTACTGGTCCCGGAACTCCTGCAGCTGATTTTTCTGGCGTATTTAACAAATTGGTGTGGATTCTTGGACATCAGCCCTGTGCTCTTAAGTGCGTGTTGAATTTGTCTAATACCTGTGTTTCCGTGGTGGCTGTGGTGTGTAATTGTATTTACCGTATTAGGATTCAGGGTGAAATGTAATGTTATGTTGCCATTTTTTCAGTGTTATCTGTACAGACTATCGATAGTAGCTCTTCAGTATGTCAACACAAATGTTCCCAATATGACTGGTTGTTGTTGTTTATTTTAGGGGCTGCGACATCGCGGTCATATTGCCCCGTTTATTTTTGTGTGTGGTAACCTGTGTTATTGTGATGGCTGTATAGTATACTAGTATGTGTGTTTGTAAATTGGGGATAGGATTGAGAAGGAGGCGACCGTGGCCTTAAGTTAGGAACCATCCCAACATTTGCCGGGAGTCGGCTACCTAGTGCACTCGTTAATTGTGTCCTTGGTCGCTCGGCTACGCAAGTGGATAATGAAGCCAAAGTACGTCTATCGATGCACTCAATAAAACTAATTTTTTTTTGCAAAAAAATGAAAGACTTAAGAGATCAACACGGGCCGAAAGTTGTCAGTCTGTCTGTGTGTGTGTGTGTGTATCTGTCCCCCCTATCAATTCAAACACGACGAAACCGAATTGAACGAAATTTGGTACAGAGGTAGCTATAGCAACTTTACCAAAACTAAATGGTGGCCTTACAAACGTTCAAAACGTAAAATCAAATTACGACTAAACTAATCATCTGATCTGTACCAAATTTGGTAACTACATACCTTCATATGGGATGCGTCTTGCGCCCAAACTACAAGGTCGTCATTCGTACCATTTCAATATGGCGGCCGTGTGAATTATTCAAGCATTATAACCCATAACTTAGGACCCACCAATTCCGATTATCGAACCGAGTGTGGTTTACGCTATCCTAAATGACGTGACCCGTTGAATATTACAAATTAATATTATAATATTATACTGTATGAATGACTGAGAAGAACTGAGCCGTCTCTGTCACATGACAAGATGGCAGCTAACCTCTTGTGCCTCTCCTATATTTCAGTAGTTTTAGTATGTTGCATGCGATATAGCCTACTGAGAGAAATAATATAAACTTTGTATGGAATGATTTATTATAATGAAGATGTACTGCAGTGATAAAATCGCTTATTTCAAGCCATTATTTCCTAACACGTTGCACGTAAGTCGGTTAATAACTCAGAGGTGTAACGGACATGTTTGGCTCTGTGGTATAGTGTTCGTCTCTCACGCGATTGGCTGGGGTTTCGAAACCTACTAAAGTTAGATTTCTTTACTTGAATTTTTGTATATTTATTGTTTTAAAACTACTCAGACGATATAAAATTAAGCGTTATATTGTGCATTTTACAATGGAAAATATATGTTTTATTAAAAGTCCGGGCTATTGAAACCAGATTTTGATAGCGGCTGCATCATCGCACATAAACAGAAGACAAAAGAAAAAGGAGAACAGAAAAACAAGACACACGTCATCCACAGCCTTCTCTGTCTCTGTGCGGTGCTGTCCTGTTGCGGGTTACGTGGGTAATTGTTCTAAACATTCCGCTTTGCAAATCCCTGGCCTCCTGAAGTATGTTACAATCTTGTAATAGTTCAACTTCTAGCCATGACCGTGCTTCGATTACCTTTAAGTGACGTAAAGAAGAGTGCGCAGTTTCTTGTATAAGCATTGCGGAAGTCGATCCTTGCTTGCTAACGGCTCCTACCAGGTTCTAGGATTATCACAGTATGTCAGATATGTCCGAGCCAGGGAAACAGTTTTGATTGAGGACTTAAGAATGCAAATGCAATTGCAGCAAACTCTGGCTATTACGAGTAGTAGAGGAGCAAAGGGACTTGATCGAGGAAAGTTTCTGCACTACCGATGCTATGGTACATAAGGAGAGGATGAATGAGGAATAGGAGTTGAGACCCCTGATGACATGCTTTACGATACACTGTTTTCATCATCATATCTGTGCCAGTGAATCTTTTCACCAAGCCAATCAGGAGTGTATGTGTTCTATGCAGTGAACATACCACGTGATGAAGTACAAGAAAATAAGAGTATCACTAGCTCAACTTTGCTCTTCCTGACTACGTATCATGTAATGTACAGACTTTGCACATTGAGCGCAGTAAATGTATTATTATATATTCGCAAAAGTGTAGGAAATTAAATATGGGAAGTGATATAGTTTGAGAGTAATTTGCAGTTGATTCACATGATGAACGCAAAGCGGGTGGGAAACTTGCTTTAAATAAAGTTGAAAACATGCCAGACACTGAATTAAAGAAAATAAAATTTCATTCTGATGTATTTATTTCATAGGTATACCCACATAACAAATCTATATGTTTATATTTTTGCTAGGATTTCGACTATAACAAGAAAAGCAATTTGATTGGTTGTTGTACCTGCCGGGAAAAGGGCACCTGTTCAATTCCGTGAGTTGCATAAAAGTTATTATGGAAGGCAGAGCTTAACCTAGAAGGTACAATTCGCACGGGGATAATGGCGTCTTTACCAGCGTGTAGACGCGTACTGGCAGAATCTTCCACGCCCACGAGTGTCGTGTATACAGGCTTTAGGACCAAAGCCTAGCATGCTAACCAATTAGCCCTGGTGCTGTAAGAACACACACCACATTGAGTTACGCAGTCGGGAATAGGTCCAGTAAGTACCGTAATGAGTGGAAATAAGGATAATCATTAGCATAGTATTACGTACAATACACAAAGTTGCGTTTCAACAAGCTACTACAATGAACATTCTATTATAGTCTACTCCTTAATAAGGACAAAGAGTTATAACTATACCCATGCATTTAGGAGAAAGTAGGCTATATGTTCCTTGCTGAACATCTTGTTACATGTTCTAATCACAGTTTCTTTGAAGTAATTGTAATGTATATGTTTCTTTTAGGACAGTTAACCTTGCTGTTTTGCCCATTAAGTGAATGATCAGTGCCACCATTCTTTAGGACCTTCTCCATCACTGGTAAAGAATGTGGCTGTGATCAGTGGCTATTGTACAAGAGGCTCGTAATAAATGAACAAACAAACTGGCAGTGTACATGATCCCGTGTCCTAGTGCGAATGGCTGAATATGCAAACAGGTTGGTGATAATGACAGATGAAGCACTGCCCCACCCAATTTACGTCAGCCGTTTCCTGTGTAACCTGTTTGTACTTGGGCAGGCAAACTCCCTACTCAGCATGCGGTGAAAAAGCAGTGCAGGGAGATCCATATAATTATATAGGGTCCGATAACCTCGATGTTAGAATATCGATTATCATCACATCATCAATATGATCGAGAATTTACCGACATTCATAGCCTTACTCAATTGTATTATTAGTTTTGGAACCATGTTACATTTGTGAACTATATGCTTCGTTTTGCAACTTTTATATTTAAATTATCTAACGACATGATCAATTGTGCATATTTATCACACTCTCAGTAGACGAGTCAATAAGTTCGTGGACTGTGAGCATAATGTCGCTGTAATGTACTAAAGTACATATCTCTATATTATAGGGTGTGACATTAATATATGTTTCTTTTCCCTTCGTGTAGCCTCCTGAGAGGCCGAGTGCAGGTCTTTCTAGTCGACGCCCGTGGGCGACCTGCGCGTCGGGATGAGAGATGGAATGGATGAAGATGAATGAAACTGGGCAAGGATGTGGAAGGAAGCGGCCGTGGCCTGTCAGAAGGTACTGTCCCAGCATTTGCCTGGTGTTGAAAATGGGGAAACCACGAAAAACCATTTCAAGGACAGCCGACGGTGGGGCTCGAACCCACGCGTCTACCGAGTCAGCAGAGAGCTTGGTCCCTTGACCTAACGCAGTGCTTCAGCCCGCGTAGCCACTACTGTCGGTATTAATATATGGTAATACTTCCGAGTTAGAATGCATGCATGTAAAGGATAGTTGGTTGGTCAGTTAGTTAGCTGTTGTTGTTTTGAGGAGCCGAACAGCGAGGGCATCTGCCCCTATATGTAAAGGATAAAAATATGTTATACAGTGAGGACACTCCCTATATAACCACATCCTACTAGATGCGAGCTGAGCTCTATACCGGCCTTGGCATTCCCAGTTAGTGAACCCATGCATACGGTGTAATTGAAAAATTTCCTCTTGTTACCGATAGAGCGCACTCGCCCCCAAGGATAGGCGCGATTAAAAATTAGCTGTGCAGTAGGTTTATTAAATGTGTTTCTCCCAGTGATAGGCCTACGTTTAGACCAACGAACTTTTGTTTCAGTTTCTAATTTTGTAAGTAGTCGGTGTTAATATACTGAATTCCCACGTTGTTTGCAGTGTTTGCTGATGACATTGTAAAATGCTGAGGTAAATTATAAACTATGGTTTGAACGCCCCTGGTCAAATCCAGTATGTCGTACTGTTGTGTGCCATTTTGCACTTCGAATAGGAAGAAAATTGGAGGTGATAAGACAAAGATATATAACTACTAGCAGTAGTACCCGGCTTCGCCCGGTGGAATGATGATAATGTTTTAAGGTCTCCTTAGAAATATAATGGACTTAAAATCTAAGTCATTTGCCCCCAAAGACAATGAGGGAGTAATATCTAGGTCATTTGCCCTTTTGATAAGGATGATAATAAAAACTACTGTTGAATTGACACGTCAAACTTACAAACTACCGTAATAGAAATACATATTTCAAAATTCACAGGCGAGGAAGACTTATTGTGTGTGGTGATTAATGGTGGTGTAATGGGCGTAACATCTACTGTAGGTCATTTGCTCTTATGATGAGGATGATAAGGGAAACTACTACCGGTATTGAATTGACACTTCAACGTATAATGTACTCAATGTACTGTAATAAAAATAACTATATGGCGGCTTCGGTGGCGTATTTGGTAGCATGCTGAGCTTCTATGCCCAAGATAGCGGGTTCAAACCCGGCCAAAGCCGTCGGATATTTTAAGAGCGTTAAAAATCCGTCAGTATGCCTTTCTTCGGAGGGGAAGTAAAGCCGGCGGTCCCATGTCAGATTTATGGCATGTTAAAGAACCTTCCACTAATTACACCTGTGTGAAGCTAAATTGGATAGGTAAACAACGCTCATAGATGTCTACGTCCGTTGCCAAGAGCCGACTGCAGTGGCGTCTAGTAGCTAAGTTCCGAACTTGGCCTAGTAGTCGTTGACGGTGGCGCTTGGCGGCAAAAGTACGAACTATTTGAAGAATTCTAAGTTGCAGTTTGTACTTAAATTAAAAAACAGATAACACACACTAATACAGTCATCACAATTTACACCGGTTATCAAACAGATTCTACACACACCCAAAGTACACGGGGCTACATGACCGCGTTGTCGCGGCCCCTAAACTTAAGAACCAACCAACCAAAAATAAATATTTTAAAAATCACAGTCGAGAAAGACTTTATGCGGCGGTGATTATTGGTATGATGCGCGTAACATCTAGGTCATTTGCACTTATGATGATAATAATAAGGTAATGAAAAAATGACTACTAAACGAACATGGTGTTATTTTAAAACTGATATAGGTAATTCAGGTGTCTAGCTTCGATGTCTTCCAAAGTCTCAACCTTATTTTCTGGCTTAGGCCTGTACTGGATGCGTCTAGTGAAAGAGCGTACTGCTCGGCAAAGACAAAGAATATAGGTCCAAGCTGCACGAACCTGAGATGATCGCAGATGATGACGAAATATGATGACACACGTTCGGGGTTCCCCGTCCTATACAGATTGACCGGGAATCACTGTTTCGCAACGGCCCTGTGCTGGCATCAGCATAGACAGCAGGAGATAACACGGCGGGCTCTGGAAAGTACTCTCAAGTCACCACGCGATGAATCAGCAAGCTATTCTCACAATTGCCCCCCCCCCAGGGTCTCACAACTTGTGGGACGTCGGTTGGCGACCACGGAACCCCAGCTGAGTCTGACATCGCTTCTACTTCCTGGTGCCGGGCACATTTCAGTTCTCTTTCCTGTCGGCCTCCCTTGGTCAACTCTTGTTCTCTTCCGACCCAGACTGTATTAAGGTATCCGAGGGCTAGGGAGTCTTTCAATTTCCCGTCTTAATTGGCTTTGTCTCATCTTTCCTGATACCCTCATTCTTCGAGGGGTCTGCCTTCTTTTCCTTTTCATAATATCTCCTGTCTTCTGCTCAAGGCCCTCAAAGAGGCAGGGTGTGTGTAGACCCACCACTTCTGGTACACCCTCAAGGGCTCATGACTGGTGAGTTAGGAAGCTGGCAACCCCGAGGAATTCCTGAGCTACATGCAGGGAATGGAGTGGTATGTCAGAAATTTCAAGTGGACAGTGTTACGCATCGGGTTCCAATGGGTAAGTATACACACTTTGTTTTCGATCGGTGAACGATGTAGATTTGTACCAAAGGGCCTTAATGCGGGAAATGTAGTGATCTGTCCCAAATTTCGAGTGGACAGTGTTACTCGTCGAGTTCCAAACGGTAATTATGTAAAATCTGGTTGAGATCGGTGAAACGGTGTAGTTTTGTGCCAAGGGCCAAAATGCAGGGAATGGAGTGGCCTGTCCAAATTATAAAGTGGACAGTGTTACTCATCGTGTTCCAAAGGGTAATTATACACATTTTGTTTCCGATCGGTGAACGATGTAGATTTGTGCCAAAGGGCCTAAATGCGTGGAATGGAGTGGTCTGTCCGAAATTTCGAGTGGACAGTGTTACTCGTCGAGTTCCAAAGGGTAATTATGTAAAATCTGGCTGAGATCGGTGAAACGATGTAGTTTTCTGCCAAAGGGTCAAAAAGCAGGGAATAGTGTGGTCTGTCCGAAATTTAAAGTGAACAGTGTTACTTGTCGGGTTCTACGGGTAAGTATATAAAATTGGGGTTAGATCGGTGAAACGGTGTAGATTTGTGCCAAACAGCCTAAATGCAAGGGATGGAGTGGCCTCGCCGCAATTTCAAGCAGACAGTGTTAGTCGCAGTGTTCCAATGGGTAAATATACAAATTTTGGTTGAGATCGGTGAAACGGTGTAGATTTGGGACAAAGGGCCTAAATGCAGGGATAGGAGTGGTCTGTCCGCAATTTCAAGCAGACAGTGTTACTCGCTGGGTACCAAAGGGTAAGTTTCCGAATATTGGTTCTGATCGGTTAAACGGTGTAGATTTGTGCCAAAGTGCCTAAATGCAGGGAATGGGGTGGTCTGTCCGAAATTTTAAGTGGACAGTGTTACTCGCAGGGTTCCAAAGGGTAAGTATACAAAGTTTGGTTCAGATCGGTGAAACGGTGTGGATTTGTGCCAAAGGGCCTAAATGCAGGGGATGGAGTAGCCTCTCCGCAATTTCAAGCAGACAGTGTTAGTCGCAGTGTTCCAAAGGGTAAATATACAAATTTTGGTTGAGATCGGTGGAACGGTGCAGATTTGGGCCAAAGGGCCTATATGCAGGGAATGGAGTGGTCTGTCCGCAATTTCAAGCAGCCAGTGTTACTCGCAGGGTTCCAAAGGGTAAGTATACACATTTTGGTTCAGATCGGTGAAACGGTGTAGATTTGTGCAAAAAGGACCTAAATGCAGTGAATGGCGTGGTCTGTCCGAAATTTCAAGCAGACAGTGTTAGTCGCAGTGTTCCATAGGGTAAATATACAAATTTTGGTTGAGATCGGTGAAACGGTGTATATTTGGGCCAAAGGGCCTAAATGCAGGGAATGGAGTGGTCTGTCCGCAATTTCAAGCAGACAGTGTTACTCGCAGGGCACCAAAGGGTAAGAATACGAATTTTGGTTCTGATCGGTGAAACGGTGTAGATTTGGACCAAAGGGCCTAAATGCAGGGAATGGGGTGGTCTGTCCGAAATTTTAAGTGGTCAGTGTTACTCGCAGGGTTCCAAAGGGTAAATATACAAATTTTGGTTGAGATCGGTGAAACGGTGTAGATTTGTGCAAAAGGGCCTAAATGCAGGGCATGGGGTGGTCTGTCCGAAATTTAATGTTGACAGGGTTACCCGCAGGGTTCCAAAGGTTAAATATACAACTTTTGGTTCAGATCGGTGAAACGGTGTAGATTTGTGCAAAAGGGCCTAAATGCAGGGCATGGGGTGGTCTGTCCGAAATTTAATGTTGACAGGGTTACCCGCAGGGTTCCAAAGGGTAAGTATACTAATTTTGGTTCAGATCGGTGAAACGGTGTAGATTTGTATACATAACAGACAGACAGACAGACAGACAGACAAACTTTGTGCTTTATATATATAGATACCCATACATTTAGGAGAAAGTAGGCTATTATGTACTTTCCTGAACATCTTGTTATTTATCGAAATTGGGAGCAAATAGCAACATGCACTGTAACTTAGTATTGACTAATAGGACGAGGTACTCTTTGTGAATGTGTGACAGAGATGGCAACACAATGTGGTGCATATTAACTTAAGTTAAAGCTAGGCGTGCTTCTAATACTTAAAATTGCAACGATCACTTTTCATGATCAACGTGTAATCTTAATCATCCGATTTCTTGACTTGCGAGAAATACAAGGGCTCGATATTTATCGGCAGGTGACTTAGACATGTGGTGATGGTGATATGGATGAGAATAACGTAATTTCATGTGTGAGACAATTCACTAAAGGAAGAATGCCATGTGAGAGCGATCCGATGCAGCCTTAGTGCATGCACCACCCGACATTTCCAGTGATCTAAACAGACTCTCAAAGGAGTATTCACAGCGGTCATGCAGTTTTGCTGGCGACGTTGCGAAAATAGTGTACGTGTTGATCGGTGGTTCGAATCCCGATGCTGACAGCGGCTATCCTGAGCGTGAAGTATCCCCGGTTTTTTCCTCACTCCCACTGGCAAATGACTGTTAGTACCTTATTTCAAGTCCCGAGGCACGTACCTCATCCACGACCCTAATAATATTACCACAATTGTCACAGACAAATTGAACACACCCAAGTACCCGAGGCTGTAGACCTGAGGATGTCCCACGCCTCAAATATGTATTAATAACAACACAAATTCTTATTCACACGAAAGATTCATATTGCAACACCCCGCAGCGTAACCGTGCTCGTAAAAAGTGCACCACGAACGCGCGGACAGCTGCAATAAGTCCGCAGATCGCAGGTTCGAATCCCGGTGCTGACAGTGGCTATCCTGAGTGTGGATTTTTCCTGGGTATTTTGACACCAGGAAAATGCTGGGATAGCACTTTACTTCAAGTCCCGGGACACCTACCTACCTCATCCCTGTCCCTAATACAGTTAAACACTACTACAGTCATCACAGGAATACAGGATATTAGACATATTCAACACACACCCAACTACACGGGGTTGATGACCAAAGCGTCCCAAGCCCCTCAAATGAATGAACACAGCTTGAGAAAATCTAAAAGGTACGTAGAGGCTCCGGTATTCGCCAACGCCTGCCCTGCGTCTCCAACATACGCTGTACCTCGTGGAGGCAGGACAGGAAGAGGGCAGCTCAATGAGGCAGACCACGTAGTATACCCGCACCTGCTCCTCATGGAAGAATGCCGAGCTAATCGGGCGACCACAGTGATAAATGTACCATAGCTAACGTGTTATGCATGTTAACTACGTATCTTCAGAAACCAAGTGGGAAATAAACAAATCCTCCTGCACGTGTTGGCCATTCAGAGCCACGGTGGCCTACAAGTCTTCCCGCTGGGTTCAATCTTTGACAGCGATGGAAACATTTACTGTACCCCGTGTTCTAGTTCCGACTCTTTTCAGGAACTGTCTAGATATACAGTACGCTGTCTAGGATAGTTAGCGACCTGAGGCGTGGTGAAGTGGACAATGTTGCCTTCTCCACAACAACGCAACTTGACATCAATCCTTAATAATCTCGAACTTTATCGCCGAACATTGATGGTTGGTGAATTTCCCCCTCCCCTCCATTCACCTCACCCTCTGCAAGTTTTCCCTCTTTCCAAAATGAAAGCAGGTGGATCGGGTTCGTTTTCCGGTCAATGCATGTGAGATTTTCGATGTGAAATGCCATGTCCTGTGGCTCGGATTCCAAAACAAATAGGAGGTCCCATGATTAAAAGTCACGTAAAATTACAAGATTCCTTCTCCATTCCTTCCTTCCTTCCTTCCTTCCTTCCTTCCTTCCAAAATGAAAAGAAATCAGTTCAGTTAGCCAGAGGTGTGGCACTATATCTCCTCGCCCCTTTCCAAAAATATCGCACGCCACTTGTCAGTCCCCATTCTGTTAGTATCCGAGTACCGGGTGAGTTAGCCGTGGTAGTTACGGCATGACTGCTGGCAGTCGCTCACATCCGGGAGGCGAGGAGGTTCGAATCCCCCCGCCGGCAACCTTGAAGATGGTCTTCTGTGGTTTCCCATCTTCCTTCCAGGCAAATGCCGGGGTTGGTCCCTAACTATAGGCCACAGCCGCTACCTTCCAACTCCTCGTCCTTGTGTACATCCACACTTTCCTCCCCAACGGTACTTGTAGCTCACCCCTTGGGTGTCCGTCTCGAAGCAGCTACAAAACTGGTGAGCCAAACATGTCCTCGGACACTCCCGGCACTAAAAGCCATACGCTAAAAAAAAGTATCCGAGTGCGAGTGCCAGTTGGAAAAGTGAATAATATTTTGTTAACTTGTATCGCAGTTTTAAGTTATACTTTAGTTGTATGTAGTTCATTAATATTTATACAATGTCGGCGAATAGAAAGATCCAGATGATTTCGCGAAGACTAGATTTTATAATTTAATATCAACAAAATTGTTATATTTCGAGAATTTGCACATTGAAGTGCAAATACAACGTATCAAATGACAATGAAATTAAAATGATTAAAACAATAAATGTCATAGTGAATGGATAACAACTCACTACAAATTTTAAAACTTTGTACCAAAAATACGTGTTATTTTAATGAAGGACTGGTGTTTATTTGTCAATGATTTAGGCTTAAAATAATCTAATAAGCCATATCATGAGAAGGAGAGCTGATATGCAAAAACTTAAACCATTTTCAGAATCTATGACTCAAGAACATCCCAAAAAGGGGATTAACATCTTAGACACCAAAATTCGTGTTCTCCAGTGTGTCCGAGCCCTCGTCCCTAATGTAATTTTGACTCAGCTCATCTCTCTCCAGAAGCAAACCCCTAGCTACGTCACTGCACCCAAGTAGTGTATTTTAAGAAGGAACAATACTAACTTTTTCAGGAATGCAAATAAATAAATACTGTGCTCGTAGATTGATTGATTGATTGATAAATCGAATTAGTTGAAGTAAATTTCTGTTTCCATTTTTACGCGTAGTCACGTTATGTGAATGTTGGAGAAAAATGGTCGAGTAAAGCAGGCCAATACTTACAAGGTTGAAGTACTTTGCTGTAAAAGTTTCTCATAGAGAGCGTTCGTACATTTTGAAAGTTCAACTCGTGTTTGTTCTCTCAACTGGAGATGTCGAACCTTCTACTGTAATATTACGGAACCTACGGACTCCATGTGTTATACCTTCTGTGCTACTATGGTGACGTCTAATTGGATTTCTTTAATATGGTTACTCATCCCGGCGCCGCATAAAGGGACGGGAGTGCGTCGGTGGAATATTGAACTTCAAAGAGCAGCTTTTTTCAGCACCTAAGGCTTACGATGAAAGAAGTAACTCGTCGCTTATCTTTTTATGAAGGCCATAAAGAATGAGTTATGTTCGATCACATATTGAACAAAATCTTATCTACGCCGCAATTTTGTGTGAAATGGCAACAACTTGGATAGCAGTCGATTTTGCCAACCTATACCTTTTGTGGCTAAATATAGCGTATTCAGAGCTGTTTCTAAACTACTTATCTACTGCACAATTTCGTATGAAATACACACTTTCTGACTAAATATACCGCAGTCTATTCAGAGCTATCTTATCTGAAAAAGGACTGAAAGCTATCAAACCAAATTCTTTTGGAAATACCCAAATAAGTATTATACCAACCTGGTGATCTAAGGGGTAGCGTGCCTGCCCCGGGTTCGATTCCCGGCTTCATTAAGGCTTTTAGAAACTGACGTGAGAGCTGGAACAGGGTGTACTCAATTTGTGAGGACAATTGAGTAGCTGTTTGATCAGAGAGGCAGTGTTTTGTTCAACTAACGGCACAGACCACGCGACACACCGCAATCTTTAGGCCAAATGGCTGAGCAGCGGTCGATTGGTAATGGACGGGGAGGGTTGGGGTGGGGAGAATATATTTTAAAGATTGCTATTCATAATGTCCCTTGGCATCCAAGAGTTGAAGCTAGCCTATCTGTACCTGCAGGTGGATCGTTTTGGTGTAATCATAAAGCGCTCCTGGCCTGACTGGTGGAGAAATCAGGTTTGAATCCCGAGATTGGTCTCGATTTAATCTTCTACTCTGCAAGTACTGTACGGCTACCTTTAGAATAGCCAAACCTCAAAATATTTTATGAACATGATTATGCTGTTAAAAAAATATTTCATGCTATTTTTCACGAGTAGGTTACACCCGCAGAGTACCGCTATAAGGGCAGGAAAGCAGTAATATTATCTCCTGTTCCGCTCGGTATCGTCTCCCACTGAGGACACTCAAAGTCAAGTGTCTCCGCTGAGTGAGAATCTGTTTTGTTAAGACCGGAATTCCGTTTCTCTGCGTCATTTAATGGAAAACCCCAGGCTCACTCAAGCCGCTGAACTTATCAAAGCGGCTCACAATCAGCTTAAGTCAAAGCTCTCTGTTACCCGGAAATATGAACCATCTTACAAGCGAGACGAACACTTAGGAATGGGAGGTCAGACAATAGAGAGGGAGAGATAACTAGGAGCTAGCGCCACAAGGAAAATTCCCTTTCAGTTCAAAATGGACGACGAATTGCGACAGAAGCTGAACGAGAACTAATAACTAGGGCTCGGATTTTTAGGTGCTAAAAATCTGGAAAATATTTATTTTTATGTATTAAAAATACCTGAAATATGTGACAAAGAAAGAAAAATATTTAATTATAATTTAGTTTTTTAATGTGAATATAAACAATATGCAGTACTCACGAATGCAATTTATTCTGTCTCACTGACTGTTGAAGCATTACAATACACAACGAGATACATCTTCAGGTTGTCCATCACAAATGACCGAACGATTATCGCGAAACACTTAGTTTGAAAGTGCGAAACTGCGGCAATATGTTTCTTGCCCTTGAGGTGTTGTGTAACTTGAGATCGCTGTTCAGCCTTGATTGCTTTCCCACAAGGTTAGCTGAACAGAACGCCCCCATCAGAAGTAAAATTATCCTTAAATTCTGCAACAGACGATAACTTGTAGTTGTTTTTACTTTAGGCATCGTAGAACTGCCTTACACTTCACAGTGCCAGAAATGAACTGCATGAGAGAGACACTGGTTCTAGGTAGCTGGGAGGGGGTTAGCACGTGGTGCAATATGGCTATGCACAAGGAAATCACCGCCTTCCACATTGAGTGGCACGGGGCGACAAGTTAAGAATAACACAGTTGCAAGCTGACATACGCTCTGCATGAAGATTAGATAGCTCACAGGTTCTTCCCCGTTGAAGTAATACAGAACAAAAATGCAATAAACTGATAGCATACTGATTTAAAAAAATGTAAATACTATGTCCTTTTATGTGCTAATAAGTGAAAATCGGGAATTTATGTATTTATAGAAAAAATGCTTAAAATATGTATTTACATAAATATCCGAGCCCTACTGATAACACATCGCCCAAATAACCAGTTAAGTTCGTTTCACAATGGAGTTAATGTGTGAGACTGGGTAGGATTGTGGTACCATCTGTGTCGCAAAAAAGTCCACACGAAATGAGATGTCTTGACTCCCAGTGGGATCTGAATTAACTGGTAGGGAGGTTATATTGTCAAGTAAAAAATATTTAATGGTGTGACTGAATCGTTCTCATTTGAATACCTCCAACTGTTACGAGGTTGGTAGTATTTTTACTAGTTCGATTATTTCATTAGTCAGATTGCTGCTAACAGCTGTCATTAATTAAAGGAAAGATGTTTGGCTCTGATGTTGGCACCAGAGTGGACTGGTCATCTCTAATTCAAAAGGCTGTCATATTTAGTAGTTATGAGCGGTCAGTGTGTGCAGATGGTACAAATACTGATGATATTCTGTTTGGACGTAGAATAATAATTGCACATCATTACACAATGGGCCACTGTTTGTTTTATTGATCATACACATTAATGTGCGAGTTGTATACTGGTGTATGTTCAACCAAGTTCAGTTCGTGTCGGAATGACATAATAATATCTACTGCCAGGACTAGGCGTCAATATTCATTTGGTTCTTATCTACATTTTGAAATAAAATAAAATAAATCGAATAAAATAAAATCGTAATTATTTCCGTAAATTTGGAATGTTCGGTTAGAACGTCATTTTTTAAGCCTGCGGAACGCCGACCGCGTTTAATCATGCTCCAAGACTGTAATCAGGAGATGGATACTGCAACAAGTCCGGAGATCGGAGGTTGGAGAATTTTGGCGCTGACAGTGCCTATCCCGAGTGTGGTTATTTCAAATCCCGGGGTACCTACTCCATCTTGGGCCCTGATAATTATCACTAGTAAACAATTGAAGTACAGTGCTCTCAGACGGCTGGAAATATGCATCAATTGTCTTTTGCTTTTTACGGTTGAGAGACACTTTGAGAACTTGTTCCTGTAACCTTCTTAAAACTAAGACATCGTTAGCAGAGACGCCATTTTCCTTCGCCTGGCAGTTGACGAGACGATGGCCGCATCGTGAGAGATTGATTGTACAGCCTCTGTCACTTCTCCTTCGACCTGTTCCTCGTCCTCTTCCTCTCTTGCCACTTCCTCTAGGATGTCATATTCTGTCATAAACTGGTTGTTTTCGGCATCTTCACCGGTAAGCCACACGCCTACGTCATCAGTTGTCAATGCGTTATCCGGTGAATCCACGAGTACAATATTGGGGACGCATTATCAAATCAAGTGTTGAGCTCGTACTCGAATACAAAACGCCGGATTACTGGGAGTGCCGGAGAGCTGAGGTGCCGGATTACAGAGGGAGTACTGTAATAGAAGCCATGTTTCAGTGTTGCCGAATTCTATTAAAGACAGCTTTCTAGTCGCTAAACACAAATTTGTGTCCAATTACATTAGGCGGAAAACAAGTATTTACATGCCCTAAATTAAAAGAAACGAGATATCTCTACTTAGTATAAAACAAAGTCCCCGATTCTTGGATGTCACGGGTAATCTCGAGAACCACTGGGTGGATTTTGATGCGGTTTTCACCATTCTGTGAAGTATATCTCGAGGAAGGTTTCTGTAGAAAATTATTTATTTATGATCAAAGGAAGCCAAGCAGTAACGATTTTAGTGAAAAAGTCAAAAAGAAAGCCTGGCGTCCGTGCGCTTTTTAAGCGTACGCTGGGAAAACCATTAAAATATCAATATACTGTGAGTGTGGGAATTGTTCAGCATAAAAAGTTCTACAAAAAAGTCCGCGAGAGCATAATTATCTCTATCTTCAATACATCGCCCACTATAAGTATTTTTAGATTGGACCTCGCCATTCTTAAAATTACTTCTGACAAGAATTCGTTGCACATTCATAACTGTTCCCGGGCAAAGCCGGGGTTGGTTGCTAGTTATTAAATAAAGCACGCTGTTATGTACAAAATGGGGTACTTAATTGGATGTTTCCCAATTCTCTTAATGTATGTTCTAATGAATCCTACTTTCTAATGGCTTGTGTTTTCATTACGTCATGTATACTGTTTGTAAAGCTGTCCCATTTGACCGAATGCCAGAAATAATTTAGTTCTAATTGGGTGTCATATAGACCTAGTTGTCGGTTAATTTTCTGTTTCCTTATGTAGCCCATTTTGTACATAAAAGTTTGTTATTTTGTAATAATATCTCGTTTCTTTCAGGTTAGGGCATTTATAGATTATACTTCTTTGTCGCCTAATGTGGGCACAATTTATGTTGACCGACTGGAAAGCTATCTTTAATTAAATTAACTATTAAACAAGGTTTTTGCCACACACGTGAAAATAGGCATACGTCAAGTATGAGTTAATAACGAATATGAACATGAAAATATTCCATTTCCAACCATTTTCTTGTAAATCATTAAAAATATGTTGGAAGGCATTTCGTGAAGTAGTGAGCAACTTCCTGGGAAATAATAAAGCAGAAAATTACTGACAGTTAGTTGAAGAACTCCTGGACAGTTCAGGCGCGGATCTAGAGTTTGGTTTTGTGTGGGGGGGGGGGGGGGGTCAGAGAATCGATCTAGAGTTTGGCTTTGGGGGGGGGGGGGCAGGGAATCGAAATTGTTAAGAAAAATTGTATCACTAAAAGCGCAATCACAAAATAACCAAACGTACAAAACCAGACCAATTTTTTTGCAATCTTCATGGATAGAAATTTGATGCGTTTAGTGAACCAAAAATATTCGTACAAATTGCAACGGCATGTTTTGCGACTTTTACATCGAGCTTCGAGAAAAGTATCAAGGTACGTTACAGTTTTGGCAAGTCGAGTTGGTACCGACAAAGGGAGCAAGTCACAGCTCAAATTGCCAACCAAGCTTGCAGTTTGGACGTCGGCAAAAATGTTTGATGCGAAAAAAAGCCCAAAATTCCTATCCGTGCATTGCTGCACATTCATCGTGACATCACTATAAACTTCGATTCGGTAATCACAAGGTTTGCTAAACAAAGTAGACGAGTTGATTTTGTTGTATAAATAATCGTTTTTATATAAGAGGTTTGAAGTTGTAAATATGTACAGTTGTAACAGAACATAATAATTCCAATAAAGGTATTTCAGTATTGAATAAAATGAAAAAAGCTGTTTTTCAGTTAAAATTCGTTAAGTTTTATTTGTCTTTGTTTTTGTTTTTTGAGTTTGCAAAAAAATTTGGTCTCCGTTTGGGGGGGGGGGGGTCCATGACCCCCGTGACCCCCCCCCCCCTTGAATCCGCGCCTGGGACAGTTAACAGAAGCTAGAATGTCCCTGAAAATTCACTTTCTTCATTGTCATCTGGACTTTTCTCTCGAGAATGTAGGGGCTGTGAGTAAACTCGGAGAAAGATTCCATCAGGATATTCAGAAGTTGGAGAAGAGGTACCAGGACAGACGGGATCCCCACATGTTGGGCGACTACAGCTGGGTTTTAGTGACGGATACAACAGGAAGCAATAAAGCTGGAAGTGTTAAAATAACTCTCCTTCTTCTGACGTACGGTATTGTTAAAAACACCTATATACTATGACTGTAAGAATTGTTCAGCATGAAAAGTTCTACAAAAAAAGTCCGCGACAGTTTATCTCTTATCCTTAATACATCGCCCTCTATAAGTGTTTTACGTTTTCATTTCTTCCAACAATCTCCATTCAGTAGAAATTTAAATTATTAGCCTCGGAGCGAGTTTACAAACTAGCGAGCGAGCCTATCACCCCAGCTTCGGCCAGAATCAAACTGTCGAGTCGTGTCGAGCTAAGGCTTCAGAGAAGAGGAGAGTGTATGTGTTTGGAGTTTCACTGTTCACCTTGGCTTTTCTGAATTACGTCTGAGACCTGCCGTACGTGCGCCTTTTAAGCTTACGCTGGGTAAACCGATAAAGATATCGGGCGAAGCCGTGGTGGTTTGCTAGTATACTAATAATTCCCGACCAAAACACTTACCAAGAGAGTGTCCATTCTTTGATTGAGCGACTGTACTTAACACGGTGTCCACTGTATCTCTTTGTTCGATTTATTGGTTGAAAACAGCATTCGCTGGTTTTTGTATTAAGTGATGTAAAACATTGTTATGTGATGTAATTGCTAATGTGATTCACTCATAAATATTGATTCAAAGACTCCGGGACAGAATATCTGAATTAGAATGGGTTCCTCGAGGCAGTGGCGGATCTAGGGGCGGGCGAGGAGGGCGACCGCCCAGGGCCCCGCTGTCCGGGGGGGGCCGCGCCATGGGTTTTAAAAATTTAATTAATTAATTAATTAATTATACTTTTCAAACTAATTTATAATTCTTTTTTTTTTTTTTTTTCAGTGCAGCTATGACCTCCCTTGACCGTTTAGCAAGTTTAGATTACAGTGAAATAATAGAAGACTTCAGCCGAATAAAAAAAGTCTTAAAGTAATGTTTTAATATTTCATAGTTTACATAACCTTCTTCAAGGTTTCTCTCATATTATTAAAAAAATGTACTGTAGTGTATTCAAACTTTTGTAACTATTCTTTATTTTATTATAATTACAAAACTACTTTCCGTTTGATTTGATATATTTTTTTAAATTTCCTATTGTTGTGGGCCCCATCTTATATCACCCAGAGCCCCGCAAGGCCTGGATCCGCCACTGCCTCGAGGCTACAAAAGATAGTTACGACTTGATTGACGCGTCAAAATGTGTACCCAGTGAATGTATTCCTCGATGACTGTTACGACGTGCATGTTAATTACTGTGCGTCACGCACTTAGTGAGGGCTTTAATGCCACAGCCAAAGCGTGGGTGGGATGATGGCTCTTCTCGCTCCTTTTGACCGAACACGAGATAAGTGAGCTATTGCTGATGTAGAAACATCTCGTATTTCTGTTAAGAGGAAATAAATCTGATACTAACAGCTGCTGTTGCTTCTTTTGTGTGTGTGTGTGTGTGGGGGGGGGGGGGGGGGTGGGGGGGTGGGGGGGGGGGTAGACTACTTTTGTTACCAGTCATTGACGGGCTCTTAGAGTGTAGACAGTTTATCTGTATATCCGTCAGCGAAGAAAATTAAAAAATCCCTCTTGGCACTCCGGAAGGCGGAGGTAGTTTTCACCGAAAATATTTTGCTTATCCCTTGACGCAAGGGTGGGTCATATCAAAAATTATTTCTGTCAAAAGTTGAAGGTACTTTTTAGAGGCCTGTTGACCATTTTAAACGGTTTTGATGTTGGGCCTATTAAGGGAGATATGATTTTTTTTTCTAATAATTTTCCCAACCCTTTGGTCAATGGTTGGTGCTATCAAAGAACATTACTGAGATGGATTTTTGGCCTTTATCCGAAGAATAGTATGAACTTTCAATGGATTCGATTTTTCACATACCAAGGAAGTTAAAACGATGTTTCATATTTTCAAAATAAATAAGCCCCCCCCTTTTCCATCCCCCTGGTCTGATGTTGTCCATTAACGAACTCGACCGAGATTTTAATTTGCTCTATTCTATGTATATACATTTGAAAGCGAGTGGTGAAAATTGACGGCAGTTATCGTGTCCACAAGAAAGTGATTATATATAAACTTTTGAATTGTCGGTGGTTTTGAAGTCTAGGGGATAGGCCTATGTCGAAATTTTCCGAAAGTCTCAATATGGGACCCATTGCAATTTCTAATGAAATTACCTTAAACAGTCCTGTGACTGACAGATGGAGGACTGTATTGCCTTCTAAATAACTAACTATGGAGTAAGTTACACAAACACTATGTTTCTTAAACAATTGAGCACTTTGTAACATTAGATCTATAACAAGAAATCAAATTTAGCAAATTATTTTGCGCAAACGGAAACCAGTTGAGTTTGGGTGAAGCAGCAGTAAAAACAAAAACTGTGTAGAGATGATGGTGGTGATTTATTTATTTATTTATTTATTTATTTATTTATTTATCGTATGGCTTTTAGTGCCGGGAGTGTCCGAGGACATGTTCGGCTCGCCTGAGTCTGTAGCTGCTTCCAGCGGACACCCTAAAGGGTGACCTACAAGTTCCGTTCAATTTCAAGCAGTTCCAACTTACGCCACCACATATCAATGCTACCTAGCGGTGAACGTTGGAACTTGATAGAGCGTTCTGACGAAATCCCACCTAACAATTTTGCTTTACATAAGTTTAGTCTGTGAAAGGATCTTTTACATGCCATAAATCTATGACATGGGACCGCCGGCTTTACTTCCCCTCCGAAGGAAGGCATACTGAAGGATTTTTAACGCTCTTAAAAAATCCGACGACTTCGACCGGGTTTGAACCCGCTATCTTGGGAACAGCAGTTCAGCATGCTACCGACTACGCCACCGAAGCCGATGATGATGGTGATAATTGTTGTTTTAAGGGGCCTGACAACTATGTTATCGGCCCCTAATGATGTGAATATGAACGGAAATGAATATGGAAACTACTTACTACAAGAACTGTGCGTCAGGCCTCGGCAGCCGGCACAGTCCATGTCCTCGCCGCTAGATGGGGGCTTCATTCATTCCATTCCTGACCCGGTCGGAGACTGGAAGCAGGCTGTGGATTTTCATTTTCATCTAATGACGAGAGGAAGAAAGGGACAACATAGGAATAAGGGAAATAACAGACAGGGAAAAGATACGCCTTCAGCCCTCGAAGAATGAGGATTGAGGGGCTTGGAAGGAAATAGTCATGAAAGGCACACATGATAAAGAAGAGGTTCCCCGCTCCAAAGGCAATGTAGAAAAAGTGTAAAACCGGACCCAACTCAGGAATTCCTCGGGGTTTCCAACTCCCAAACTGAACAGCCGTGAGCCCTTGAGGGTGTAGCACTATCCAGGGTGCACCATATGGGTTGGGGTTACATACACCTTGCCTCGCATACCTGAAATCAGTACGAGTTTGCCAAAACGTGAAAGATGATGCACTTATTCAAAATCTTTAATTTCATTGGGAACCATAACGTACAATAGATGTAAATGCTATTGGGCATAGTTTTATGTGGAAAGAAGAATGATATCCGCCTCTTAGTTATGAACTGTGTTTAAAATCGCCATTTGCCGTACTCTCTTCCTTGAGGTCCAAGGGGAATTGTTTGGTATACGGTCTCTCCTTTATCCCCACCTGGAGACAGACAAAGTCCGCCGCTACAGTGTCTAAACTTTCACGGAAGATGTATAGAATGTCCTCCCAAGTTTGCTCTTCCGACCCGGTGCTTCCCACTTCCGTCTTAGTTGTTTGGGTCTCTCCCGAAGCTGTTTCTAACATCTTCCCATCAGTAAATCGACGCTATATCGTTAGTTGGTAGCTATATTATATTACTAAATAAAACTACAATATTGTACTTATTACTTGCTTAGTATTGAAATAGGGACTTCCTTAACAATGATAAGAATGAGAACGTATGAAACTTTTTCCCTGAAAATAACATTGGCATTATCTTTATTAAATTTTTTCAAAAGGTCCCATTCTGGGAATGTTACATTTTATTGGAATGAACTGAAGACGTCTGCTCGAATGTATTTAATCTCTCCTCCAGCTTGAAGTTGTATTGTCTGGAAAACGTCTCGTATGATTTAGGTACCGAATTTGTCACCGAACTGCAGCTACATTTCTGCTTGATAACGCTCTTTCTAAATATGGTTAAATCAGTGTCCTCGGATGACTTGGGCGCATTGTCCTCTATTTCCATACCGTCGGCCATCCATAAAATACATAGTTCTTAGAAAGTTCCCTATTTATACTGCGAGAAAATGCTGTGATAGCACTTACATCAAGGCCGCTTTTATATTTATTTTACAATATTTGCCCTAATTAATTCACCAACGATACAGGTTATCAGACAGATCTCACATCCATAGCAGGTATACGTGGGCTGATCACCTCGATGTTCATGTATTACAAAGATATATCTTTAGGTGCACCTGCAATTGTTCATTGTGCTCATAGCGCATTCGTGCGTGAGTTGATATGAAAATATCTTGCGACTGTGCTTAAATGGGATCGCGATAAAATAAAAACACAAAGAATCTGTATGAGCGCCATGTTTTAAGACATACTATACCGTGCTGCAATACGTATACATTTTCACTATTGTAATTGTACTTATATAGGCTTGCAAAAGATGGCAGAAGGTCACCGTTATGCAGTACAAGTCGCGACATGATATAATGTGTGTTAGTTTAGCAATATCGCATGTTCGAGCACCAAGTTATGGAGCCCCTGCTGCATACTACCCGCAGTACAACTAAAGTTGTTGGGCTGCCTATCCTGCACGGTGTTCCATTGCAAGTTTATCTGATAACGTGCTAATGATTCACTGCAGCAGTTGTTACAACTTGCTCTTGTGGTACATATTCGTGGTAAGTTGTTTTATTAATGGAGATTAAACTTCTTCTGCGTAATGAGTTTTGCAAGGAAATCATATATCATAGTAAATATGTCACATTTTATGTTTTATTACTTTTTTGATTCGAGTTTAAGTTAGAAAACAGGATATAGCGAGCTTGGTACATTGTAGATTGCATATTCCATATAAATGTGTAATGAATCCTTTTATTCTCTGGGGAGAGGAATTGCGCAAAATATTCATAGTGATGGATGTTTGGTCCGATATCTGCCTTATTCGTTAGTAAGGGGAATATTACTTGAACGTAGTGCTCACCATCAATAGTTTCCTTACTAACTTGGTAGTGCAAATGGCTTCTGTATGCTGTAAATAATTAGTTTTCAAATCAAACCGTGTTTTTCATGTTAATTTTATAATGAATAGGAGATGTCTCATAAGTAATGTCGTTTTTTAAGAATTTTTTTATTTGGAAAGTTTCCTGACAAGAAATTAAACTATTCTTCAAATTAGAGACCATCAAATCCTATGGTCTTTTCAGCGTGGTTTCTTATCCCACGACGGTGCCAGTCTCGGGGGGTTGGTGCGAAGAAATCGACGAGATCCACTTCCACAGCTTCAATGCTTTCGAAATTTCTTCCACGCAAGAAATGGGACACGGATCAAAAAATATGGTAATCTGAAGGCGCAAGATCAGGGCTGTATGCTGGATGTGATAGCAGTTCGACGCCTCCCAATTCCTGAATTTTTGCCATGGTTGTTCGTGCAGTATGAGATCTCATATTGTCCTGCTACAAGAGAACTCTCCGTCTCAGAATTTCATGAAATCGTTCTAGTTGAGAATAAAGCTCCGCATTGGTTGCACGCCCGTTTGGAACAAACTCCCAGTGAATCACTCCTTATAAATTCCACGAGACACACATCACTTTGGGACCGAAACCATCCTTTTTAAGGATAACTTTGGCTGGTTGATGGGGGACTAAGCCACTGTTTCGAGGCGTCAGCGTTGCGGTAATAGACCCATTTCTCGTCACGTGACAATTCTCCTTATAAATCTATCATCCGTGGGGTTACCGATAAGCTGACGACAGATATCCACTCTACGTTAAGCCTGTTCTGGCGTCAATTCATGAGGTACAGATCTACAGCTTCTGTTTGATTTTGCAAGTTTCTTAATCTGGCGATGTATGGTATCTTTTGAACATACATTCACGCAATATGGGCTGGGCAATTATAGCTATGGCCTCGTGTAAATAGCATTGGGGAAACAAAGATAACCAATTATCTCTTATAAAACACCAAACTTACTTACTTATTACTTATGAGGCATCCTAATATGTAAGTATATTTTGCAAGCTGTTAAGTATGCTATAAAAAGTAGACTTCATATACTGTACGATGCTTTCGAAAGTAAATCAATCTCCATTGTAACTTGACTACTTCCTTGATCGATATCCCCACGCTGAGGTGCAATATTGTAACTGTATATACGGGCTTGTGGTTATGGGGACCGCGCGTGTTAGCACACTAAGGAGTAGTAATTGATCATAATCATTTATATTTTCGTGGTTACTCACACTAAGACATAAGACTCCACATATCATATCCTTTCTCATTCTTTATCATAAACCAAGTAGCACACTCTCATACCTAACACTCATATCTCTTCAACAACTAACTTCATTCTTGCCAAAGCATATCCTCTTTTTTATATCCTTTTAACTTCCAAAGAAGATTCTATCAGACTTTTCTTTTCCTTTTTCCATCTCCCAACCAAAACCAATAATCAGACATCACACTATCATACTAAATCATACAAAACAAGTAGTTCCGTGAAGAACTATACAGCCTATTTTCATATATCCTACTTATGTTAACTGCCAAAATAAACATACAAAATTTCAGTTTAATTGCTGTAACAGATTCGTAGATATTGAGAACCGTCTAAATATTTCAGATGGTCGCCAGGTTGGATTTTTATTTTTGTACTATTACATTAAGATTATTGTGTACGTGTGGTATTCAAACTTCAATCGCATGACTAGACAACAAGAAGTAAAAACGAGATTTTAAAATTACGCACAGCAGCCATCTTGTGATAATGCAAACCATTGAAATAAATTAGATGCCAGTGGATCAACATTTGTATAAGCATTTAACGTGCAACGTTTCACGGCACTCGGATAGTTAATTCGCGAGATACGTCCATTTAAATATTTATAATTCGCGTCGCCGCCATGTTGGATTTGTGCTCACCAGGTTCCTGAAAGTCCTATAGGTGAACATATGTTCATAGTCTCTATGAACATAAAAAAATCAGTTTGGTTGCTGTAAAAGATTCATAGATATTGAGAACCGTCTAAATATTTCGGGAGCTCACCATTTAGGAGAGTTATGTGTATAGGCCATAGAGTTATGTACCATTCAAGGACAATTATTGCCTAGGTTCATTATTCAAACTTTCACTTCGATCGCATGATTACGACACAAGAAATTAAAACTTAATTTTAAAATTTCGCACAGCCGCCATCTTGAGGTTATGTAAGCAATTGAATTCAATTAGATGGCAGTGCATTACAATCTGGAAAATCAATTACTGTACCACATTTCACTGCGCTCAGAGAGTTAAATCACGAGAAAAGTCTATTAAAATATTTCAAATTCGCTTGGTCGCCATGTTCGTTTCGTACTTTACAGGTTTATGAAATATACATAGGTATACCTGTATCAGTACCCTTTATCACCGTACAAAATTGCAGGGTGATATCTATAATAGTTTCGGAGATATAGAATGTCAGTGAAATATTGCGCACAGCCGCCATTTTGAGGTTATGTAAACAATTGAACTAAATTAGACTCCAGTGCATTACAATGTGTATAAACATTTGCTGAACCAAGTTTCATTACATTTAGATAGTTAAATCGCGAGAAAAGTCTATTTAAATATCTCAACTTCGCTTGGCCGCCATGTTGCTTTTGTACTCATCAGGTTTTTGAAAGTCTCATAGGTGAACTTCTAGTAGTGCCCTTTATCACCGTACACAATTTCAGGACGATATCGGTAATAGTTTCGGAGATATTGAATGCTAGTGAAGTATTTCGCACAGCCGCCATGTTGGATTGGAGAGACCTAACAAAATTTGAAGGGCACGGTCGAGGTCGCCGGGAATAGTGCTATGAACTTCCCGAGTTTCATTGAAATCGCTCCAGCCGTTTCGATTTTATTAGGGGGGGACACACACACGAATCACACACACACACACACACACACACACGCACACACACACGGACAAAAGGTGATCTCATAAGCCTATTTTTTCAAAATTGAAAATAGGCTAAAAAAGGTCAGATAGAATCTTCCTTGGGAGTTAAAAGGATATAAGAAAGGGATATGCTTTGGCAAGAATGAAGTTTGTTGTTGAAGAGATATGAGTGTTAGGTATGAGAGTGTGGTACTTGGTTTATGATAAAGAATGAGAAAGGATATGATATGTGGAGTCTTATGTCTTAGTGTGAGTAACCACGAAAATATAAATGATTATGATCAATTACTATTCCTTAGTGTGCTAACACGCGTGGTCCCCATAACTACAACCCCGTATGTACAGTTACACCATGATTTTGTGTTAAAATCGAAACTTTGATGCAACCTCTTCTTATTTTTTGTGATTTGGGTTTTCATTCATAATAAACTGTTGGGGAAAAGTAAAAAGAACTATTTGAGAAGAAATTAAAATTTATGTTAGTATGTAATTAAAATTTCGGTATGGTTAATCTGAAACAGTTCATGTTTAATGTTTGCTTGAAGTTATGTGGGGGTCAGCCTCGTAGCTTGTTGACTAGCATTCTTGGCTGTCACCATGAAGGGCAGGGTTCAATTCCCGGCTCTGCTAAGAAATTTAATTGTGGTCTGAGGGCTGGAACGGGGTACACTCAGCCTCGTGAGACAAAACTGAGAAGAGGTGGATTCGATTCCTACCTCAGCCATCCTGGAAGTGGTTTTCCGTGGTTTCCCACTTTCACTCAATGCAAATGCCGGGATGGTACCTAACGTAAGGCCACGGCCTCTTCCTACCCCAATCCTACCTCAATTACAAATACACACACTAGTACAAATATCACAGTGACACAGGTTATTAGATTCATTCTACACACACTCAAGTACACAGGGATACATGACCATGATGTCGCAAACCCATAAAACAATAGCAACAAGTTTCTTGGGACCAGAGAAGAATGTCTAGAGGTACCAAGCTTACCCGTGAAAATGCTTCGTTCAACTGTGTAGTATGGTATCGTGGAAGAGTCTGTGGTTCTCGGATTAGACTGTACAGTCACCAAATAACTCGTGCGATGTGATCAATATTGGTTTACAGCGAAGATTTCTATTACCTTGGAAGACAATCGTACTTGTATCACGAGTGATAGCCTAAATAACAATAAATAAATAATGGTATCGTACGCTTTTAGACTGACATAGGCACTGATGGGTGCCATTTCGAGCACACTTTGTAGTTCAACTGGTGCAGCAGAAACGTTCTCGTCTGCTGGGCCCAAGATTGCTGGAAGAATCCTGGCATAGTCAGTTGGCATTCGAGAATGCGCAAATGTGAGGGGGCCGTGTCAGAAGATATAGCCTGCTTTACTGGCACGTCATTGATCCCTTTCGGGGCAAAATTCTGACACCCCGGCGTTAATGTATTTTTATTAATATAAGTACCCTACGACAACAGATATCAGGCATATATCTAAATAGTATAAAACAAAGTCCCCGATTCTTGGATGTAACGGGTAATCTCGAGAACCACTGGATGGATTTTGATGCGATTTTCACCATTCTGTAAGAAAGGATTTCTCGAGGAAGAATGACACTCATTTATGATATGATGATAATTGTTGTTTTAAGGCGCCTAACATTTAGGTTATCGTCCCATTCATTTATGACCAAAGAAAGCTGAGCAGTATCGTTTTCAGTAAATCTAGTCGAAGAATAACCTGCCGTCCCTGCACCTTTTACGCCTACGCTGGGTAAACCGTTAAAATATCTATATTGGCCTACTATAAGTGTAAGAATTGTTCAGCATGAAAAGTTCTACAAAACGTCTGTGACAGCATATCTCTATCTTTAATACATCGCCCACTATAAGTGTTTTTACGTTTTCATTTCTTCCAACAATCTCTTTTCATCAGTGGAAATTTATATTACTAGCTTCGGAGCGTGTTTACGAGCTAGCGAGCCTACCACCCCAGCTTCGCCCAGTATCAAACTGTCGAGTCGTGTCGAGTTAAGACTTCAGAGAAGAGTGTGTGTGTTTGGAGAGTCGCTGTTCACCTCGGCTTTTTTTAATTGCATCTGGGACCTGCCATCCATGCGTCTTTTAAGCTTAGGCTGGGTAAACCATTAATAGATACCGGGCGAAGCCGGAGCGGGTTGCTAAGTGTAAGATATAGCAATGCATTAAGTGTTGCAATTGAATTGCTCCTTCATTATTTCTTCTTTGCGTTCCGGCAATATTTGTATAAGGTTTCCTGTTCTTGCGAAAAGGTTTAATCCCCGTTCTGCGCCATTTCTGAGCAACATGGTCTGGGGCGGTTATATCGCTGTTGTGTTGACAATAAGTTGCGTGACTGCACGCGGAGATGTGCTGTAGGCCTGTTACCTGTTTGAGATAGGCTACGTTTACCGATGGCCAAGTTATGAACCACACGATGTTAATAGCTGGTGCTGAGCGAGCCCTTTTGTCTCCGCCCGTATCACACGATACTCGTGCATGGAAGCTTCTATCAGTACGGGTACACACACCGGTATAAACGCGTCTATTACCGTGTGATTTGTACCTTCTATGCTATGTTCTGCCTTCGATAATAGCTTCCATGCAACTCACGAAATTGAACAGGTGCCATTTTTCCTGGCTTTTTGCATGGAAGTTTGAATACAACAACCAATCGGATTGCTTTGCTCGTTCTGGTAGAGATCCTAGCGGCAACATAAGCAAATAAATTTGCTATGTGGTTAGGCTCATGAATAAAGACATCAGAACGAAACTATATTTTATTTTAACGGTGTCAATGCGAAAAGCGCTTGCTATATAGCCCACAGTAAATTCAGAACGTGTCTTATAATAATAATAATAATAATAATAATTATTATTATTATGGGATAATCACGAATAGTATCCATCCATGGTTTTGAACAGTATTTGGGGAAAAGAGAAATTTAAATGAGAGATGAAAACAACTTTCCCTATCGTCCTCGTAGATCATGTGAACAGAACTAAGTTGAAATCTTGCTGTACGAGGTAAGGAGGATATAATAAAATAATTGAAGTAAAATTTTCCGCCGTTGGATAGTATTGAACAGATAGCGGGCGCGATACCACTCTCACTATTTTTCAACAGACTCCTGATATTTTGGTTGCGCTTCTTTTAACGCGTATGGTTAGGCTAGATCTTAAATATTGTTTGGAATGTATTCATTCAGTACCTGGCATGTTCTCAAATTTACTTATTGCAAGTTTCACTACCGCTTTGCGTTAATAATGAGAATCAACTGCAAATATTACTCTCAAACGACAACCGTCCTCCATGTGTTATTTCTTACAACTTGGCGCACGAAATGCTAGCGTGTGACACTTCAGCCATAAAATCAGGTTTACTGACGAGTATGTATAGAATCATACAGGATTTTGTACCAGCGATCACAACAGCTTCCTTGCCAGCGAGTGTCGTGTGATACGGGCATTAGACTAAACAAATTGCAGCGCAGCCTTGCACAGCGTCAACCTAATCTGGAAATGGTAATACTCGTCTCACATGGCAAAGGATCATTTCCGGGTTGCGGGATCAAGTTGCCAACGTCTTAGCAATCTTCATCATGTTCTCATCAGAACCTCACAAGTCTTATTGACGCTGACTGGCGACCAGAGGGGCTTCAGCGAGTCTGGCATTACCTCCACTTACTTTCGCTAAGTCCTCTCAATTCATGCCCACCTTCTTAGGTTAACTCTTGTTCTTTTCCGACGGTATTACGGTATCTGGGCCCTTCCTTTTCCCGCCTTTCATGCACTTTCCTCTCAATGCCCTATACCCTCGTTCTTCGAGATGTCGAAACTCTTTTGTTCTTCAGCGTGATCTTGTTGTATGAGGTTTTAAATGGTATGGTCTACCTGTTCAGGAAATAATTCATGACTAAAGTCAATAAATGAAAAACAAAAGTAATGAAATACAGCCGAAAGAAATCAGAAACCTTTATTCACGTCAAATTAGAAGGTGAAAAGCTAAATAAATAGGAGACTTCTGCTACTAGGGTGCAAAATAACCAGTGATGTACAAGGCAAAGAAAATATAAAAAAGTCCTCTCGGCACGCCGGAAGGCGGAGGTAGATTTCACCGGACAAATTTGGAGATAGGCGAAAATAGGCAGAATATGCAGGTTTTCGTAGAAGGATCAGACCTCATTTATCGCGTGAAAGTATTTTATAATTGGAGATTAATTAACTTTGTTTTTCTTCATTTTAAACATATTTTAAACATTTTATTGTCTTATGGGGACGGTAACCTTCTTGTCATTTGGAGTCCATTTTTAGCCTATTTTCAATTTTGAAAAAAAAAAAAGGCTTATGAGATCACCTTTTGTCCGTGTGTGTGTGTGCGTGCGCGCGTGTGTGTGTGTGTGTGTGTGTGAGAGAGAGAGAGGTGTGTGTGTGTGTGTGTCCCCCCCCTAATAAAATCTAAACGGCTGGAGCGATTTCAGTGAAACTCAGTAAGTTCATAGCACTATTCCCGGCGACCTCGACCGTGCCCATCGAATTTTGTTACGTCTCACCAATCCAACATGGCGGCTGTGCGAAATATTTCACTAGCATTCAGTATCTCCGAAACTATAACGGATATCGCCCTGAAATTGTGTACGGTGATAAAGGGTACTACTAGAAGTTCACCTATGAGACTTTCAAAAACCTGGTTACTACATAACCAACATGGCGGCCAAGCGAAGTGGAGACTTTTAAATAGACTTTTCTCGCGATTTAACTATCCAAACGTAATGAAACTTGGTACAGCAAATATCTATACACATTGCAATGCACTGGAGTCTAATCTAGTTCAATTGTTTACATAACCTCAAAATGGCGGCTGTGCGAAATATTTCACTGACATTCTATATCCCCGAAACTATTACAGATATCACCCTGCAATTTTGTACGGTGATAAAGGGTACTGATACAAGTTTACCTATGTATAATTCATAAACCTGTAAAGTACAAAACGAACATGGCGACCAAGCGAATTTGAAATATTTTAATAGACTTTTCTCGTGAGTTAACTCTCTGAGCGCAGTGAAATGTGGTACAGTAAATGATTCTGCAGATTGTAATGTACGGCCATCTAATTTAATTCAATTGTTTACATAACCTCAAGATAGCGGCTGTGCGAAATTTTAAAATTAAGTTTTTATTTCTTGTGTCGTAATCATGCGATCGAAGTGAAAGTTTGAATAATGAACCTAGGCAATAAGTGTCCTTGAATGGTACATAACTCTATGGCCTATACATATAACAATCCTAAATGGCAAGCTTCCGTAATATTTAGACGGTTCTCAATATCTATGTTTTTTTCAGCAACCAAACTGGAATTTTTATGTTCATAGAGACTATGAACCTATAGGACTTTCAGTAACCTGGTGAGCACGAATCCAACATGGCGGTGACGCGAAGTATAAATATTTAAATGGACGTTTCTCGCGAATTAACTATCCGAGTGCCGTGAAACGTTGCACGTTAAATGCTTACACAAATGTTGATCCACTGGCATCTAATTTATTTCAATTGTTTGCATAATCACAAGATGGCTGCTGTGCGTAATTTTAAAATCTCGTTTTTACTTCTTGTGTTCTAATCATGCGATTGAAGTTTGAATACCACACGTACACAATAATCTTAATATAATAGTACAAAAATAAAAATCCAACCTGGCGACCATCTGAAATATTTAGTCGGTTCTCAATATCTACGAATCTGTTACAGCAATTAAACTGAAATTTTGTATGTTGATAGAGGCAATTAACATGAGCAGGATGTATGAAAATAGGCTGTACAGTTCTTCACGGAACTACTTGTTATACTTGTGGTCACACTGTCCTTATGCAAGGTTTCGACACTGATGTGTAACTATGTAACGGTCTGTTACTTCTTCACGCAAAATTATATCTCCCGCAGAGATGTTGGTTGGTTCCTCAGTTTAGGGGCTGCGACAACGCGGTCATATAACCCCGTGTACTTTGGGTGAGTGTAGAATCTGTCTGATAAACGGTGTGAATTGTGATGGCTGTATTAATCTGTAATTCAGGTAAGGAATGCAGACGCTAAATTTCAAGCAGTAGTTCCTAACGTTGCTACCAGATACTAACGTCAACGCCACCTAGCTGTGAAGTTGGCTACTAGATGCCACCTCAATCAGCAACTCGCAACGAACGTTGGAACTTCCCCTCCAAAACAAAGCTTACTGAGGGATTTTTAGCGCTCTTAGAAAATCCGACGACTTTGGCCGGCTTTGAACCCGCGACCTTGGGCATAGAAATTCAGCATGCTACCAGTTACGTCACCGAAGCCGCTTCACACTTAGTCAGATGGAAATCTGAATCTGATCTCGCGCAAGTGCGTTGTCATGGCAACGTCTGATGGCTCATCCCTCATCAATTTAGTAGTGTTGCCATGTCAACCACTGATAGCTCTTGGCATTTTCTTATAATTCCGAAATCATTTTTCTCATCCCTTGGCGCAATGGTGGCTCATATCAAAAATTCTTTCAGACAAACGTTTTAGGTAATTATTAGGGGAATATTGTCCATTTTGTACGGTTTTGATATTGTGCCTATTAACAGAGATATGATTAATGTTTCCCGAAAAAAAAACACTTTTTCCCACCCCTTTGGTCTATGGTTGGTGCTATCAAAAAACGTTTCAAACATAAATTTCTGAGCTTTATCCGACACATAGTATGAACTTTGAACGGATTCGATATTTCACATATTAAGAGAGTTGTAGCAATATTTCATTTTTTCGAAAAAAAGTCCCCCATTTTCATCCCCTTCGACCTATTTAGCCCAGTAACGAACTCGTCCGAGATTTTATGGGTATACATATTCGGTAAAAAAAAAATTCAAAGTGATTGGTGCAAAATTACGGCAGTTATCGTGTCCACAAGAAACTGATATACATATATACATATATTACATAAATTATATATAAACTTTTGAACTGACGGTGGTTTTGGGGTCTGGGGGATGTGAAACGCGAAGATATGTCGAAATTTTCCGGAAATCGAAACATGGTACCCATTGCAATAGTTAGCTTTCTAATGAAATCTACCTAAAATACTACCGTCAACGACAGCTAGCTGTGAACTTGGCTACTAGATGCCACCGCAATCAGCAACTCGCAACGAACGTTGGAACTTCCCTTCCGAAGGAAAGAAACTCAGGTTTTTTAGCGCTCTTAGTAAATCCGACGACTTTAGCCGGGTTTGAACCCGCGACCTTGGGCATAGAAGTTCAGCATGCTACCAGTTCCGATACCGAAGTCGCTTCCCACAGACATATGAAAACTGAATGTGATCTCGTGCAGTGGCGTTGTCATAGCAACTGCTGATGGCTCATCCCTTATCAATTAAAAGTAAAGTTGTCATGGCAACCTCTCTTGGCACTTGGCATTTTCTTATAATTTAAATCATTTTGTTCACCCCGTGGCGTAATGGTGGGTCATATCAAAAATTCCTTCTGACAAAAGTTTTAGATAATTATTGGAGGAATATTGTCCATTTTGTGCGGTTTTGATATTGTGCCTATTAACAGAGATATGATTAATGTTTCCCGAAAAAAACACTTTTTCCCACCCCTTTGGTCAATGGTTGGTGCTATCAAAAAACTTATTTGACATAAATTTTTGGCACTTATCCGACACATATTATGAACTTTGAAGGGATTCGATATTTCATGTATTAAGAGAGTTATAGCGATATTTCACTTTTTGGAAAATAGCCCCCCATTTTCACCCCCTTTGACCGATTTTGCCCATTAACGAACTCGACCGAGATTTTATAGGGATGCATATTCTGTACAAAATTCAAAGTGATTGGTGCAAAATTACGGCAGTTATCGTGTCCACAAGAAACTGATATATATATATATATATATATATATATATATATATATATATATAGATAGATAGATACATATATACATAAATTATATATAAACTTTTGAACTGACGGTGGTTTTGGGGTCTGGGGGATGTGAAACGCGAAGATATGTCGAAATTTTCCGGAAGTCGAAACATGGGACCCATTGCAATAGTTAGCTTTCTAATGAAATCTACCTAAAAGTAGGTTGGCTCAGGCAAGGAAAGCATTTCTACAGAAATGAAATTTGTTGACATCAAATTTAAATTTAGGTAATAGGAAGTCATTTTTGAAAGCTTTTGTCTGGAGCGTGGCGCGCTATGGAAGTGAAACTTGTACTGTTGACGCAGCAGAAAAGAGAAGGATAGAAGCATTTGAAATGTGATTTTACAAGAGAATTATGAAGATCAGATGGGTAGATAGAGTAACAAATGAAGATGCATTAAGACGAGTGGGAGAGGAGAGATGTTTTGGTGACTTCTGATGAATAGAGGCGATAGGTTGGAGGACACTTACTAAGACACCCAGAAATAGCAAACTTAGTTATGGAAGGAAGGGTCGAGGACAAGAACTTTAGGGGTAGACCAAGGTTAGAATATGTAAAACAGATTGCCTCAGATGTAGGATGTGGTAGCTATGTAGAGATTAAACGATTAGCTCATGACAGGGAGACGTGGAGAGCTTCATCAAACCAGTCAAAAGACTCAAAACTCAAACAACAACAACAACAACAACAACAGCAACATGGGGAAATAATAATAATAATAATAATAATAAAAAATACGAGCCTTACAGTAGTCGCATATGATGTGTGACATCTGAATAGAAGAAACCTCACGTGAAATTGTTGATACACCGGTATTTTATAGTATTATTGGCACAAATATTAATCTATTGTAAAAGGGAGTGTTTTACAGATATTGTAGTTTATAAAAGCAAGCTTGTAGTTTAACGTGACCGTTAATCTCGAGATCATGAGCCACGGGACCTCCTTTTTACGTTGAATCCGAACCACAGGACATGGCATCTCACTTCGAAAATCTCACATGCATTGACCGGGAATCGAACCCGGACCGCCTTGGTGAGAGGCATACAGCTAGACCGCTGAGCCACCACGCCCCCTATTGTAGTTTATAATTTTATTAGATGATTTGTAGCTTCCACCAGCACTAGCCTAAATAAAGAATACGATATGGACCAACTAGATTAATAGACGCGAGACCGTTCATAATCTTAAATTCCTTATAAATAGGCCAACTTGCGAGTAAATGCAGTGTGCACAGCAGTAGATCATGAAAGGCTTGCCCAGTTCCCGGACCTCTCGATTCACAGACCAACACGTAATTTCATTTGGATGCTGTTAAAATGAGTCATATTTATCTGATAAAGATCGTTTAAAATGATAATTTGGTAGCAAAAACAAGTAGTTCCGTGAAGAACTATACAGCCTATTTTCATATATCCTACTTATGTTAATTGCCACTATCAACATACTAAATTTCAGTTTGATTGCTGTAATAGATTCGTAGATATTGAGAACTGACTAAATATTTAAGATGGTCGCCATGTTGGATTTTATATATGTAGGTCCTAGAGCTATGTACTGTTACATGAAGATTATTGTGTACGTGTAGCATTCAAACTTCCATCGCATGATTAGGACACAAGAAGTAACAAGGAGATTTTAAAATTTCGCACAGCTGCCATCTTGTGGTTATGGAAACAATTGAAATAAATTAGATGCCAGTGGATTAACATTCGTATAAGGATTTACTCTACCAAGTTTCACTGCACTCGGATGGTTGAATTGCGAGAAACGTCCATGTGAATATTTATACTTCGCGTCGCCGCCATGTTGGATTTGTGATCACCAGGTTATTTAAAGTCCTATAGGTGAACTTAAGTTCATAGTCCATATGAACATAAAAAAATCAGTTTGATTCCTATAATAGATTCGTAGATATTCAGAGCCGTCTAAATATTTCGGATGGTCGCCATGTTGGATTGTTAAATGTATAGGCCATAGAGTCATGTACCATTAAAGAAAAATTATTGCGTAGGTTCATTATTCAAACTTTCACTTTGATTGCATGATTACGACACAAAAATAAAAACTTAATTTTAAAATTCGCACAGCCGCCATCTTGAGGTTATGTAAACAATTGAACTAAATTAGATACCAGTGCATTACAATGTGTATAAACTTTTCCTGTACCAGATTTCATTGCGTTTGGAACATTAAATCGCGAGAAAGGTCTATTTAAAATTTTCAAATTCGCTTGGCCGCCATGTTCGTTATGTAGTTAACCGGTTTTTGAAAGTCTTATAGATGAACTTCCAGTAGTGCCCTTTATCTCCGTACAAAATTTCAGGATGATACCGCTAATAGTTTCAGTGATATAGAATGCCGGTGAAATATTTCGCACATCCGCCATCTTGTGGTTATGTAAACAATTGAACGAAGTTAGATGTCGGTCCATTGCAATTAGTATAAACATATACTGTTCCAATTTTTATTGCGTTTGGTTGGTTAAATCGCGAGAAACGTCTTTTTAAAAGTCGCAAATTCGCGTGGCCGCCATGTTGGTTTTGTAGTTACCAGGTTTTTTAAAGTCTCATAGGTGAACTTCTAGTAGTACCCTTTATCACCGTACACAATTCCAGGGTGATATCGGGAATAGTTTCGGAGATATTGAATGCTGGTGAAATATTTCGCTCAGCCGTCATGTTGGATTGGTGAGACGTAACAAAATTTGAAGGGCACGGTCGGGGTCGCCCGGAAAAGTTCTATGAACTTACCGAGTTTTATTGAAATATCTCCAGCCGTTTAAATGTTATTAGGGGGACACACACACTCCTCACACACACACACACACACACACGCGCACACACACACACACGGACAAAAGGTGGTCTCATAAGCCTATTTTTTCAAAATTGAAAATAGGCTAATAACCATCCCGTCCGGGATTCAAACCCGAGATCTCTAGACTCGCAGTCAGAGGCGCTAACACCACGGCTATTTCGAGCACGCAAATATAATGCACAAAATGGTGACTTATTTCCACGTTCCAATAATACTGCATTACGGAATTAAGTTTCATTTATATTTTGCTTCTTTCGATAATGTTCCTGCGTGAAATTGAGTTTAAAATGCTTTATGAATAGGCCCTATTGTGAGTAAAGAGACTGTATTCAGCAATAGTTCATCAAGTCTTGCCTAGTTCCCGTATAACATGTGCTTCAATCAGTTGACACCAGAGTTCGCATGAGCGTTTCCGTCAGAAATGGTATCAATTTCCGACACCGCGCGCTCATTGTTTCCCGGATCTTACCACTGCCAGCTGGATCGATCGATCCATCCAGCTGGCAGTGCGTCTTACACATTTCCGTCCGATCCACCACTGCCAGCTGGATCGTCCGATCCACATCCGTCCCATTTTTCAAAATCACTCCCACAGAAATATCCAGCAACCGAGCGGAAAGATGTTACACATCAATAATAAAGAGGACCTGTGGTCTCCGGAAAGACGTGGTGCAGTTGTTTCGAGTTGACGGCCGACGTGATGAGAATCAGATGAATAACGAAGACGTCACTAATACACAGTCTCCGAATCAAGGGAGTTGACAGTGCGCGTTTAAAACCCCACGACCCGGCCAGAAATGGATGTCCCTCGGACCAAAAGTCAAGTGATCTACCCACTTAGCAAGCTGTGTGCTCCTCTTCCAAACTGTCACTACACGGGTGATTTCCATGTCGACGTACTTTTCCGGTACCTCAAACCAGAATTAAATGTACAGATTTGGGAATCGAATTCTAGCCAACTTGCGCACGAGCCGTATATGAAGGACAGTTGGCCTCAAATTCTGTATTTTTCCCATAAAAAGATCTGTCACCGACGTGTTCTCCTCAGGATCTCACAAGTTTTGGGACACTGGCTGGTGACCAGGACATCCAGTGTCTCTAGTGTCCCTATGTAAGTGTTGTTGTTCATGATTGATTCATTTAGGGCAGGGGTTCCCAATCTGGGGGGCACGCCCCCCTAGAGGGGCGTGGGGATTTATCAAGGGGGGCGTGAAGTGATTTCCGAATTACGTTTTTTTAACTCGAAAATTACAATTTTGTAAAATAAACATTTTTCTAATCTCTCCAAGTCCATCGTTCAAAAGCACTGGTAAGGAGCAAAATCATGCCATTTTTATCGTCTCGTTGGCATATCTTTGTGAATTCTTTGAAGATTTGAACAGTTTGAACTTAAAGCTCCAAGGCAAATACTCCAATATTATGCATTCCTGGAAAAAATACAGTTATGGAAACGCCGGCTTCAGTTGAACAACTCATCCTTTCAGCGCATTATTGCAATTTTGCCGGAAGATGAACGTGATCGTAATAGCAATATCAGTCAAATTTGGATTCCGTGGCACAAGAATTCAACTTCTACTTTCCTGTTATCTCGTCGGAAGAATGGCCCTGGATGTTAACAAGAAATTCGTTTGCCATTGACATTGAAGCACTGCCAGCACATCTTCAAGAAGAAGCCATAGATTTGAAGTGTGAATCAAAGCTAAATGTTGATTCTAAAATATTAGGACTGGGTAACTTTTGGGTAAACTGTCTTGCAGTGTATCCTGTAATAGCCAAATTTGCTATGCATATCATGGTCCCATTTTCAAAGACATATTTATGCGAGTCAGGATTTTCAACGCTGAGTCTCATAGAAACAAAGCTGCGCTGTCGGCTTGATGTTGCAAGTGATCTCCGCTGTGCTCTGTCTAATATCAAACCAAACACACCGAATCTTACCAAGAGAAAACAGTGTCAACCCTCTCACTGACATTTGTTGACTAATTTAAGGATTTGTTGTAAAAGTGTGTTCTTTGTATTGTGCTAAAATGAAGTTAGTATGTAATAGATAGGCCTATTCCATTATGCAGTGTTATCAGGTTAGGTCTATATTCTCCGCGTCAATAGAAGAGGTTATAGAATCGATGAGTGGTGGGGAGGGAGAGGAGGGGGGGGGGGGGGGAGGGGGGGGGGGCGATGAACCCCCGTATCTGAAAAGGGGGCGTCAGCTGACAAAGGTTGGGAACCACTGATTTAGGGGCTTTACGACATCGTGGTCATCTACCCCTTGCACTTGGGTGTGTGTGTTGCCAGTGAGTGTGAATTCCTTGCCCATTCGCTTTTAGTTTTCCCTGCTACTCAGTGACACACTTTGACGGTATAAAGTGTGTTAATTGCGCGCTGATGTCCTGATAAACTCCTAACTACATGAAATAAACCAAGTGTGCAGGCACGCGATATTTACGGTAAGCTTATATTTTAAGCATGTGGAACATGAGAGCAAAGAAATTTAATCTCTTTCTCTTTCCTTGTTGGAGAATTTCCAGGAAATGTATCACGCACACTGCTATCAGTTTGAAGATACCCTGATGATGGTCCAACTCTTGACAGCTACCGTATCCCAGTTAATTCCATTCCGAATGAGTAATAAAATAAGGAATAGGCTAAATATTTGAATGAGTTCGTAACCTTTTTTCTGTAAATCTTAAACGGTGCTTAGTTGAAAACGTTCCTGACTAAATGGTAAGAACGCTAGATTTTGGTCCCAAGGACCTCGGGTTCGATTTCATGCTGCATCGTGTGCTAGTGAGCACTAGTTTGGGGACTGGCTGATAGTGACGTTCATCATTTCCATCCTCGTCTGGACAGGCAGGCCGCCCATGTCATCTCAATAGACCCGCACCGGTGACATGCACTAATAATAATGTATGTCTATACCTTATTATTCCCGTTTCCAACGGGGTCGGGGATGAGATGCGATGAAATTCTATGGCGGATGATTTACGGCCAGATGCCCTTCCTTACGCCAACCTCAAGAGATGAGTTAATGAGAGACGAATTGAATGGAGATGAATGAAACTGGGGAAGGATGTGGGAGGCAGCGGCCGTGGCCTGTCAGAAGGTACCGTCCCTGCATTTGCCTGGAGTTAAAAATCGGGAAACCACGCTGGCCTAGCGTTGCGCTTTAGCGAGCGTAGCTACCACTGTCGGTGCAATAATTATTAATGCCGGCCTCGTGGTGTTGGGGTAGCGCGCCTGCCTCTCACCCGGCTCCGTCAGTGATTTTAGAAACTGACGTGATGGCCGGAACGGTTGCACTCAGCCTCGTGGGGACAATTGAGTAGCTGTCTGACAGTGATTAACGAAAACCACGATTAACGGCCGAGGGGACCCGATGCGCTGACCACGCGTCACCCCAATATCTGCAGACCAAATGGCAGGGCAACGGTCGCTTGGTAGGCCGTGCCCCTTCATGGGCTGTAGTGCCAGGGGTTATTATCAATATTATTTATTATTATTACTATTAATATTATTATCTTGACAGACTTACCAAGAGAATCTTCTCCCTGGTTAAAAGCTATAAGACTGGATGTCTGTGGCTCAGTGATGTACAAAATGATTTGGATTCCGCTGGATTTCTGACCTTGATGCCCAAGATCTTTCCAAATATTGTGATATGGTTAACTCTTGGTCCTAACCACCCAAAGTGCTTCATGAAAATGAGAGAAAGGAAACATTATCAACCGGGCTGAAGAGATATTGGGAACGAAAGAGAGTATCGGAGGAGAAGTAGCCATAAGGGCTTCTTAGTGAACTTAAAGCAATCATATTATCATTTTCCCGGTTTAATTTTACTAACGCACTCGAGAAGGATGCTGGTGTGATCCTGGGGAACCGTTCCAAAACCTGGCCCAAACATTTTTAAGAGTTACCCACCACAACTATCCCTTGTTGGGGCAAGAAAATCTGCGCTTATTGAAAGACGCCTAGCACCCATATATAGAGCGTGCATGACCAGCGCCATTACACCCTCAGCCGCATTACCTTGCTTTTCTCATATCAAGTAGTTACTCAGTTCGTTCCTGTCCTCACGTCAGATTTCACTGGCTGCGTGGCTCAGCGGTAACGTTCTCGCCTGCTGAGTCCAAGGTTGCAGGATCGGATCCTGGCGCAGTTAGCTGGCATTTGAGGGTGCGCAAATGCGAGGAAGCCGTGTTAGTAGAATTACTGGCACGTTAAATATCCCCTTCGGAACAACATTCCGGCACCCCGGTGTCGCTAAAAGCCGCAGTAGTTAAAAGGGACGTAAAACCAATAACATTATTAATCACGTCAGATTATAAATTCGTGGCGGAGACGGGAATCAAACTCGGGGCCTCCAATTTTTAAGAGGCAAGCGTGCTACCCATACAACACGGGACTAGCCATTCACCACAGCGATATACACATTTACTCGAGCATAACACGGGGCTGACGCCAGCCTAGCCCCTAAAACAAGCGAGTGTATTGGTTTGTTGTAAGTTATTTCTTCATGGATAAGAGGTTAATTAATGACGGTATGATTCACTTAAATGTTTTCCACAGAACGTGGGTGGTCAGGTTCTCACTAACATCGTTATTTCCTCTCACTGGAAGCTTCTGGAAGTACTGTACCTTGTAGCACGTGCAGTCTAATGAATCGATCAGCGAGGAAGAAAGCTGAAGAATGTTTGCAGTTAGAAGCACTTTGGTCCCTGGAAGCTCAATTGGACGAGCAGGGGAATGCCAAGGACTTGGATTTAAGGTACCAAATTATTTCGCATCTGCTCCCGTTCTTTGGATGATCGCATTTGCTCAATACCCTTTCAACTCGCGGCGAAGCCGTTGACGCCACACTTGTTCAAAGAGACGTAAAACCAATACAGTAACATTATTATTATTATTATTATTATTATTATTATTATTATTATTAGTCTTTTAACTGGTCTGATGCAGTGCTCCATGCCTCCCTGTCCTGAACTAATCGTTACCTTAATATCCGATGCAATCTGTTTAACATATTCTAACCTTGATCTACCCCTACAGTTCTTGTCCTCAACCCTTCCTCCCAGAACTTAGATTGCTATTTCTAGGTGTCTTAGTATGTGTCCTACCAACCTATCTCTTCTCTTCATTCGTAGTCTCCAGAAGCATCTCTCCTCTCCCACTCGTCTTAATACTTTTTCATTTGTTACTCTAACTCCCATCTGATCTTCATCATTCTACTGTAACACTGCATTTCAAACGCTTCTATTTTCATCTTTTCTGCTGCGCTAACAGTTCAAGTTTTACTTCCAAAGAGTGCCACGCTCCAGACAAAGGCTTTCACAACAGACTGTCTAATACCTAAATCTATATTTGATGTTAACAGATTTCTTTTCTGTAGGAACGCTTTCCTTGCCCAAGTCAACCTACTTTTTATATCCTCTTTGCTTCGTCCATCACTGGTTATTTTGATTCCTAAATATAGGCCACGGCCGTCTCCTAGCCTCAAATACATACACTACAACATTTACTAAATTTTAACACGGAGCTGATATTGAGGTATTAGAAGCCATTTTACAGAGATGCCTAGCAATCTATCATAGAATGCAAGTCGGTCAACACGATTGTGCCCGGTTATATAGAAAGTAGGAAAATACCCAATCGAATGCTCTTTATGAAGTTCTCACGTCAGTACTTAAAAAAGTGTGTCCTTTATATTTTGGTTCGTTGTTTCATCCAGAATTTCGGATCTTCCTTGGTTAATGTCTCTCAGTACAGTGATCGGACATGAACCTACCTAGGTATAATTCAGAGAAAAATAAGTAGTTTCCTGACGAACTTAAGAGCCAGCTTGATTTAAAATTTAAGATTAATACCAATGATAGATTTATATAGACCTATGTAAAATAATGACGACATTACGTGGTCATACTGGCATTTATTATTTGTTCAAAATACACCTGCAATATTGTAGCCTAATAGAGCTCTACAGTTTGTTTTAAACAGTTTCCTTCCATGGATTCTGGGATATTGAGAGTCTACGGCTCAAATGCTCATAGAGAGTTATTAGGCAGTTGGTAGTCTGCTATCTCTGAAAATGCATACAAATGTATCACTTACGGCATACGCACAGTATATAAAATTTGTTAGTTATATATTAAATGTTATGGATGCGAGACGCAGTTAAACATTGAACCTATCAGCACGCGTAGAATCAACTTGGCAACACTGTCATGCTTGAGCTCATGGAATTTTATCTCAAATATTATTATCTATATATGTGTGCCAATTAGGAACAGTTCGCATGCATACAATCTGAGATATCCAACTTAGAGCTCAAATTGTCATTTTGATTTTCAGCAGTTGATAGCACTGACATGATTTTCAAATATGGCCGTGAGATGTTCTGGTGTAGATCTTTAATCATGCCAAATTTTTTTTGATAGCTGCATCCCTTGAGGATTTATAGGGGCTGAGGGGGGGGGGGGGGGCACAGACAGACAGAAGAATAGACAGCAACACACACATCTGCCCGGGTAATCTCATAAATCTAATTTTTCATTATTTTGTCAAAATGTCAAAACACTGTGATTAGAATATAGAAACACTTTTGTCAGGAATACTTATCCAGTATACCCTGCCTTCGTTAAATAATTAGCTATTTGAGAATTATCTTGGTGGGAATTAAATTGATGTGGATAAAGTTGCAAGTTATGCTTTTTATGCAGTCAAACTAGACTCCATATTTCGTGGGGACAAAGATTAAGTCATCTACAGACTTGTTAAGCAGTGCGTGGCGCTTGGTGGCACACACTGAAGTGGTACGCCAGGGAAAAATAATTTTAATGCATTGTGCTCAGTCACAAGCCACGTTCAGTGCTACCCCTGCATCAACTTCAAAAACAATTGAATACCAAATCGCGTGAGGAGCTGCCGAGGAGAAATATGCCTGACCCTCCAGAAAACCTTAGAAAAAGCTATCAAAACTAATTTGTCATCCGTCTCTGCCGCGGTCGTTTTGATAACCTCTCTTTGAGGGTACACTTAAGAATCTATTGCCGTGTTCTTTTCGACATGGATGTTTTTAAATTGATTATTAAATAGCATGAGAAAACCCTCACAAGTTCCCTAAAACCTCCTGCATTCGATGTTTTCAGTAGTAATACCTTGAACTATTAATTAGGCCTAATGTGATAAAACAGTGTAGCCGACCAAAATCAAATAAAGCATTTAGCATAAACATGACTGACCAAATATGAATATTAACTGTTGGGAATATTTCTAAATTTGTTTACAGAATAGATCTGGCATCAGGCATCTTGTTAAAATTTTAATATCCACTCCTGAATTAGTTTTTCCTCCTCATAGCACACAATGAATAGACAGTCTTCTGGTCCTAGGGATGACATTAAGTTCGAGTAAAATGCATTTCATGACATGATTATGAAATTAGTTTTAAGTTTTGCAACCAGGTGAAAATGTGGCGCTGTAAACTGTTAGAACATGCAGTTTTCTGTAACTGTGACGTCAGTATGTTCTGCTGGTGGCATTAGGTTGTTGAGTCAAGACCCTGGTTGTTGCTTGGTGACGCGTGTTGTTGATTCCTTTTGTGATGTAAATATTATTTGAAAATTAAGAAAGTTAGTGTTCCATATGAAACAATGGATATTGAGAAGAGAGACCGAGAATTGCTTGTGAAGATTTCGCTCACTAGGTGGAAGATTTGCTGCGAGAAACCTTTAGTAACGACCGCATCATCTCTAGACAATTTCCAGATGCGTGGCCTTCGCGATACCCCGACCTAAATGCATGTTACTTATGGTTGTGGGGATATTCGAAAGATCGTGTGTATCGGGGACGTATCCGATCACTGCCCGATCTAAAGGCTAGCATACAACGACATATCGGTTTGATTTCACCAGATAGGCTACAGTACAGTATGTTGCGAGGAACTGTCGACCATGCCGTGTTACGGATGCAGCATTGTTACTGAGCCGCGAGACCATATTGAACGGTCTTTGTGACAAGAGTTCCTAATAAACGTGACAGAACCACCGTTATCATGAGTTCGATCTTTCCTACCTTTTTCCTGCGATAATACCATGTTCTGTCAGCCTACAGTGCCATATATTCACCTGGAGGCAAAATTTGGAACTATTTTTAAAAAATGTCATATTCCGCGAGCTTATTGTTTAATTAACATATCTACAAGGTTCCAGACATCTTCGTTCTTTACAGCCCGTGCTGTGCCTCGCTGAGCACCGTCAGTTTAATTATAACCACCCGGTAGTAAACAATATTATTGAAGTTTTTTTTTCGTAACTGAACACCAATTGTTCTCTTCACCGGTGATGCTGAATGTCTCCACTCTGAGGATCGATTCTTGGATTCAGATTCAGCTATGATTTAGGATGCCCATGTATTGTCTCTTGTAATATGTTTTAACCCTTACAGTGTCTTTTCCGGAATATTCTGTGTTAATATCTTTGCCTTGCGTGTCGTTTACGATGTATTCCGCAACGTAATTCCCCCTCTAGTTTACATTGAATTACGGTATGTGGCAGGAAAGTACTAGGCAACCTTAACGAAAGCACCTGGAACAGCGTTGAAGGGGTTGAGGGTTTATCATCGAGTAACAAACTGATGGATTGATATCAGTTGCGATGCAGTATACTATACAAGTATAGTATTCCAAGGCATGCTTGCTTTCCAGGATGTAAATTGTATGGTTGTCCTGAACTGATTCAGATCTTGTACAGTTTTCCACGTTTCAAATGCTTTTCAATATAATAAAGTTAAAAAAGTAAAAATATTCTTAACAAATAATATCACTCAAACAATGGTACAACATATTTAAGTCACTGAAAGGGTTAAAACCATTATCGATTGCTTATAATTTCGATAATAAATTGTTGGGTGCCAGAAAATCTCCCTGAAGAACACCTGAACAAACAACTCTCCAATGCATAGACCTTTTCCACATGCTATGCTGATATACTTTCAAAACGCGCTTTGTTCGTGAAAATAAATGTAACGTAAACAACGCTATATTTACTTCACGGAAGTTTCCAACACAAACTGGCAACGAACGTAAATTACTCGAAAGCAGTTGATTGGTTTCGTTTTCAAAGAAAATGAAGCCTATGCTACCAAAGGACCTGTTAATACGGTGTAACTTATTTCTCAGCTATTCGACATTTGATCGAATTTGTGGCAACATAATTAACCGCAATCTGCAGTTTCCAGAAACCCCTTTCGCCTCTAACTACAATATTTTTAGGGAAATTGAAATACAACTGTGGAAGTAGGGGCAGATGACCTGTTCCGTCCCTACTACAACTCTGGAAACTGGACTCGAATAGAATAGGTTGCTTCCTACTCGTTTCGCTTCTCTACTGCTAGGGAATAAGTATCACCGCCCAGCATTACATGGGTCCAATCTAAATTTTCCAGTGAACATTGACTCAACGACTTGTTCGTTTTTGAATGATAATGTTTTGTTTTTTCCGTAATTTTTGTTTATTTTTATAATTTTTATTTTTTATTTAATTGTTTGTTTTTGTTTTATTAATTTTTGGTCTTTTTAAATTTAGATGTCCACCTCAAAATTTTAAATTCAATTCAAAATTTGTATTCTTTAATCTGTGTTAAGAGGGGCAGATGACCTCGTAGTTCCGCCCCTTAAAACAACAATAACTAACTAACTCCTCGACCTTCCCTTCCAACTTTCGGTACTTGTAGCTCACCCATTGGGTGTCCGTCTCGAAGCAGCTACAAAACGGCGAGCCGAACATGTCCTCGGACACTCCCGGCACAAAAAGCCATACGCTAAAAAAAAAAAAAAAATACATGGGCCGACGACCTACTATTTGAAAAGGAATAGATAATACTCGTATTACCTCAGCTACCTAGTCTAAATCTTTTCAGGTTGAACCATCTGGGCGATCTGCTATTCAATTTCAACGTTCCGTTTGTACTACCATCTATCAGAGAAATCGGAACTCTGTTTGGTTAATTGTGGCTGAAGTTCAATTAATGCTGACCACCTCGTAGTGTAGCTGCTAGCATTCTTAACTGTCGTCCCGGAGATCCGGATTCGATTACCAGCTCTGCCAAGAAATTTAATTTTGGTCTGAGAGCTGGAACAAAGTAACCTACTAACGAGATTCAAACTGCGAATCGTAATATAAACACCAACTAAACGCACTGCACGTATTTGTAGTTAGATAATCTCTACATAGTTTAAACCAAAGTCCCCGATTCTTGGATGTAACGAGTAATCTTGAGAACCACTGGATGGATTTTGATGCGTTTTTTACCATTCTGTAAAGGATTTCTCGAGAAAGGTTTCCGTAGAAAAACATTCATTTATGACCAAAGGAAGCCGAGCAGTAACTATTTCAGTGAATCGAGACGAAGAAAAACTTGCTTCCGCTGGGTAAATCATGAAAAATTCTACAAAAAATGTCTGAGATAACATATCTCTATCTTGAATATATCGCCCACTATAAGTGTTTTTTCGTTTTCATTTCTTCCAACAATCTCCATTCAATGGAAATTTAAATGAGTAGCTTCAGAGCAAGCTTACGAGCTAGCGATCGAAGTGTGGTGACTTGCGAAATCCCTAGTGAAGCTGATTCTCTTGACACCGAGGAAGTGATTGTGGTGCTTGTGAAACAGTGTATAGTACAGTGACAGACCTAGTGCAGCTATTTCCAGCTAGCGTACGGGACCGGACTCATTAGCGAAGAGGATTAACTGTGGTCTGTTGACAAGTGAAAGGGAAAGTATTCTCGACGTGAGGAAACTGGAGTAAGGTAATAATTGCTGTTGAGTAGTGTATTTTTCTGGCTGCAATAAAATTAATTATTTCTTTAAGCAGTAATTGGTGTTGTGCTTTATACCCACCGTAATCCAGTTAACAAAGGTGCCACTAGGGGGTGGCACGTAACAATACTATTTTCTGTAGATAGATATTGGTTTCAACACGTTAATATTTATAAAACGTTAAGTGGGAATTTCACGATAAATGTTTATACCTTTGAAATGTGCACACCCCAGCTCACTGATATATAGAATTATTTTTTGTGGGTAGGGTTAAATAGTAGATTAATAAGGTGATTGGGTTTTATCTTTTGCGCATACAATCTATCATTGCCTATTTTGTGCCCCCTATAAGACAGCGCCAGGTGCGGTCGCATCGTTCGCACCGCTCTAGGGCCGCTCCTGCTAGTTTTTTGAACTATCAAGAGTGTGGGATAGCTCCATGTTAATGTTAAAAACAAAAAGGATAGGATATCATGCATTACAAAAAGTCAACCCCTGGCACTATACAGCCCATGACGGGCTAAGGCCGACCAAGCGACCGCTGCCCAGCCATTCGGCCTGCAGATATTGGGGTGACGCGTGATCAGTGCTTCGGGTCCCCTCGGCCGTTAATCTTGGTTTTCGTGATCGGGGTGCTGTCTCACTGTCAGACGGCTACTCAATTGTCCTCACGAGGCTGAGTGCACCCCGTTCCAACCCTCACGTCAGTTTTAAAATCCCTGACGGAGCCGGGGATCGAACCCGGGGCCTTCGGGTGAGAGGCAGGCGCGCTACCCCAACACCACGGGGCCGGCATCATGCATTACAAAGCAATCTCAAACTTGAGTGGAATAAGAGGGATCCCTCATATTGTACCCCGCCCAGTTATCGGGCAAATTCGTTTTTACCGACTAAAGAGTTACAGAGGTATAAATGCTGATATGGTTCCTATCTTGAGGCCACGACAGACACCAAATGTGATACATGAGTTCATTTACAGGCCAACAACACACAACTCTGAGTGCCGTAGAGTTTTTCCGCCCTTCTGATATCCAACTTCCTCGGCCTCTACCGAGGAAGCTTCTTAAAAAGTAAGAATTCTATTACTGAGGAAGAAAATAATCCAATGAATCAAGGAGGTTGTTGTACTGGGATCACAAAATTAAAGTTGACGGCCATTCTCTGCTACACGCTCATCAATGCGATCATCCGCTCAGCGAAGCATGAAACGTGCGCGCAGTTTAAACCGCTATCCTCTACCTATATAGCTGCGAACTGGGCCGACAGTTCTTACTCTCACGTGCTCCCCTGAACCTGAGATTTAATGTCATTTCATACACTGCACGTTATTATTTACAATCATCTGCAGTACTTGTGTTTTAACTGGTCTTACATAAACTTGGGAGTAAAAAATGCAGGTTAGCAGACTCAGTTTTTCAAAGAAGAACGGGAAAGAGTAAGGAGGCTTGTGGCTTTACATAAAGTTAATCTTGCTCTCATGAGCCACGGGATCTCTATTTTAAGTGGAATTTGAACCACACGGCGTAAAATTTCACTTCGAAAATTCTTTGTAAAACCGGGAATTGAACCAGGAATCGATCCCGGTCGGCCTTGGTGAGAGGCAAGCAGCTTGACCACTGTTCCGCCACGCTCCCTAAAAAAAACAGAAGTAAGGAAACAATATTACTGGTTGTTTCTCTTCTATCTGTCTTCTTCACCTTGCTGTTTCAGTAAAGGACTTGTGATAACGCGGTCATCTGCCCCGAGTATTTGTTTGTGTCTGATAACCTGTGTTAATGATGCGACTGTACTAATGAGTTTATTTGTAATTGCGGCTAGAAGAGGCGGCCATGGCCTTAAGTGTGGTTCCATCTCTGCAGTAGACTGGAATAGAAATGGGAACCCACGGTAGGAAAAACATCTAGAATAGCTGACGTGGGAATCGAACCGACCTCTTCTCAGTTATTTCCTCAGACAGGAATACAAATTCTTTGTAAAACCGGGAATTGAACTCAGGATACACACTTTTTCTGTCCTGATTGATCTTGAAAGCGTGTGGTTTGTTTTTGCTTTTACTGAGGAAAGTGGCTAATTCCCTACACGGGCGCTGATGAATGTGATATTGAAGTCACTACTGTCCGAGCTGTGTTGCGTGATCTTTGTAAAGCTTAATGTCGTCTTGCTGATGACCAGGCTGGGGTCGAATCGATTCTCTTTTTTTTTTTTACCAGCCGGACATTTTTCCTCTTTTTTCGTCCAATACTGAGAAGAGAGGCAAAGCATATATATTTGAGATGATGTTAGTTTGTGAAGTGGACGAGTGATATCGCATGCGAGCCGTAGTCATGGCGATGAGCTTACCTGGCGACACGGGTCTGCGGTAGTTCATAGCTCGCCAGTCTGGCCGGTCAATCCTCGCTTCTATGCTGCCTTCTACCGTGGTAAGTGTATGTACACTGCAATGAATACACTTTTCGTATAGATTCAACATTTCGTGATTCATAATGTCGTTGCGTGTTGTAAATATTCTTTTACTACTGTCTTATTTGCGTTAGAAACTCCTATTTATCATTATAATAATATCGTATGGCCTCGGTGCCGGGTGAAAGCTTTGTAATTTGACACCCAGAGGGTAGCTTGCATGTCGAATTTCGTTGTTCCTTGAATCACTATGAAAGTCAAGGAGGTTAGATATCTAAGCTCCTTGAACACTATAGCGCTTTCTAGTAGAGAAATGAAGAACTTGGTGTTGGCGGAAACTCCCGAGATTAATTTTTCCAGTATGAACACGGCCTACTGGATTCAAATGGGTTCTTTGACATGCCAACATCGTATGACATGCGTGTCGTATTTTTGCCGCCTTTCAAAAATCACTTACCACGGCCAGGAGCGAACCTGCAATCTTGGGGTTAGTAGACCGACACGCTATCCACACACCTACCGTGGCAAGCTATTTGTTATTATGCTCATACGTCTTCCATGCTGACAAGTGTGTGAACTTTTTATTCATTCATTCATTCATTCATTCATTCATCGATGTGTTGTTTTAAGGGGAATAACAGTGAGGTCATCTGCCCCTAAATCATTCACTCGGGGAGAGTGTTATTTATTTGTTTGTTTATTTGCTTTTTTTTCCTACGTTCGTCAGTGGCCGAGGTCTTTAGAGTGGAACTTCACCTCAAATCACGGGGCGTCATGAAGAGCAGCCGGCATTAAATCTTATTGATTGATTTATGAAGTTATTTTTTCTTTAAAAATGTATAGAATACGTTTAAAAAATACAGAATATGCTTGTTTGAAGTAAGAGGAGTTCATTAGTTTTAGTCTGCATTCTCCCATCCAGCCAGATTTGTCGACACGAAAATCTGTTGTACACTCCCGAAGAGGCGTCGCGAGGCAGTTTTACTGCGTCAAGGTCTCCGTTTCTTATCCCCATCAACGTCAGCTTAATGCCTGTCTGTGAAAGTGATCATTATGCGAAATGTGTGTTTTTAGTGTATAAAAACCCTTAAGACCTTACTATGGAAGTAAGCATTTGACTGTAATTTTGTTCGACTTTGAATTAAGAAGATGCCTCAGAATTTTGCTCAAAATACCACTATGGCATTTGTCTGGCATGTGCGAGGAATGCCCCCCCCCCCCCCCCCCCCCCCCCACATACAATGGACGTGAAATTGATTTGGTCATAATTTAAACCAAATAAATTCGACTTATGCTCATGACTATCGTCATCGGTGATTTTTCAATCATCGATGAATTTTTTTCTAATATTTAAGTGAAAAAAATTCTGAGTGAGTGAATGAATTTTTTGTGTTAAGTGTTCATTAATTTTAAACGATTGGTTATTGTTAGAGACACGATTTTATGGTGAATAAAAAACCGCAATAGCGGTGTAAAAACTAAGGGCAAAGCGGGATAAAAGCGGTGAATAAATGCCATTGCTTACGGTGTAGAAAAACGGTTTACTAAACTATATACATACTTTGCCTTATGTTGCAATGAAGGAAACAACAAACACACTAAGTATGGCTTGGTTTACAGTATTCATTTGCTGTTGAAGTAGTAACTCAGTAATGTTTCTAAGTTATCATTTGACAGGTTGGTACGTTTGTCAGAAACCATATCATTGTAGGCAGAAAGGGCCCTTTCACTGTCAACATTTGAAATGGAAATGTACAGAGATTGAAGACATTTCACAGCTATAGGATATTCCTCTAACATTCCCTTCAATACATCTTCAACTACATTACCGTCACTACATGAAAAAGATTTACAGGTGATTTGCAGTTGAATGTAGAACTTCAAAAATGTCCACTTCCTAAAACAGTGTAATGAAAAAAATCTATTAGCAAGCAAATCATTTTAATTTAAAATATTAATAAATCAGACTTATTTGTTGTTTATGATATGAACTTAAAAGTATTTAAAAGTAAACTAAGTCATTACTACACTTTCTAGTATCCCACATCACGTTTCCATGGTGGCTGCAAAACTTTCAGCTGTAAATGTCACGGCGGGTTGGTGGATTCTCGGCAATCGTAAAAGAATTACCTTCCCTCCCTGATAAAATTATTTACATAAAACTACGTCTTTCCACCTATTATTATTTTTATCGCTACGAAAATTGGGGCTGCGGGATACTGGTAAGTGTAGTGGCATCCGAAAAAAAATTAACTCGCCTGGTATATGTTTGTTCATCCAATCCTTCATTGTTGGATAATCTAGCTTTTATAAAGGAATGTTGGCACTCAAATAGGCCTCCACTGTTGACATTACAAATTCGTCGGAGTCATTTCTCACTTTTTTTTTTTTAAATTCCCGACCGCCTCTTGAACTGATATCTGTCTTTTGGTACCTCCTTCAGACAAAATCCTTTTCTTCTTTTTGTGACCCCCAGGGGCTCACATCTAGTGGGACGTGGGTTGGCGACCACGGGGCTCCAGCTGAGTCCGGCATTGCTTCCACTTACTTGTGCCGGGCTCCTCTCTGTCTCCTTTCCTGTCGACCTCACTTGGTCAACTCTTGTTCTCTTCCGACCCCGACGGTATTAGGGTATCCGAGGCCTAGGGAGTCTCTTCCTTTCCCGCCTTAATTGGCCCTTGTCTCATCTTTTCTGATACCCTCCTTCTGCGAGGGGTCAGCCTTCTTTTTCTTTTCATGTTATCTCCTGCCTTCTGCTCAAGGCCCTTAAGGAGGCCGGGTGTATGTAGCCCCACCACTACTGGTGCACCCTGGATATTGCTACACCCTCAGGGGCTCACGGCTGGTGAGTTCGGGAGTTGGTGACCCCGAGGGATTCCTGAGCTGGGTCCGGTTTCCCCTTTTTGTCCCTTACCTGTGGGGTGGACCCTCTCCTCTTTCGCTTTCCTATCTGCCTTTCATGGCTCTCCTTCCTTCCAAGTTCCTCAATCCGCATTCTTCGAGGGTTGAGGGCATTTCTTTTCCTCCTGTCCTTTATTTGCCTTATTCTCCTTTAGTTTTCCATTTCTTCTTCTAGTATATAAGTTAGTAGTTAGTTTTAGTTTTAAGTTTGCATTTCATTTTCATCTTCACGTTCACCCAAACCGTCAGGGGCCGATAACCTAGATGTTAGGCCCCTTAAAACAACAATTATCATCATCATCTTTTTGTGATATTCACTTAAGTTGTGTTTCACACATGAATCGCGATGCTTCCAATCTAGTCTAATGTTGCAGAATTTGCACATAGCTATTTTCTGCCGCGCATTTATCAAAACACGTCGTTATATTCGGCATTGCGAATTCACATTAGAAATAGAAATTTCAACTACAAATCACAGCGCACCCACGTGGTCAGCAATGTGCGGCCCAACTCTCTCACTTGTCTCCCAGTACGACAAGATAGCCAATATTGAAACTGTGTAGTAATTTCCTGCTACGTAATGTTAGGATCATGGAGGAAATATGGTTAGGATATGCTTAGGCTTTAAACACTTAAAAATACATTTGAATTGGGTTCTACCAGCAATGCTAACAAGGTGAAAACCAGTGAAGGCTCGCGATATCGCGCCAAATCGTGTAGAGACGTAATAAACAAGCCGATTTCGTGATATGTCGCAAATACGGACGTTCATCGCAAATAAGGTGGAATTTCGCGTTTAGTCGTGAGGACAAATTCAGTGCTTTATGATCAAACAATATTAAACACGCATTTAAAACACCTTTGATGCACATATAAACACATTTCGCATTTTCGCGATACACCATAAAATCGGGTCTCTAGTTATTGTTCCTTTGGGGAGGGAGAAGCGTACAAAGTAATAGCATAAATGACTATAACGTCATAAAACTACGTAATCTGTATACGCTTATACGTCTCGGTATTTCGTTCAAATGTCCTACGCTGGAACATCCACGAGAATCTGAGAAATGCACGTGTGAGTAGTGATATCTGTAATGTCTTTGCGGGGTGTTTATAGATACGAGTAAATAAGGTAGTCGATTCGAAACCTACATCTGCCACTGCATTTTATGTGAAAATATTTCTAGTGAGTGAATGAGTGAGTGTTTAGTATTAACTTTGAAAGATTGGTTATCGTTCCTTGCGGTACAAGAGAATACCATACATAACGTAACGTCACAAAAAATACGTACGTACTGCGCTTGATTCAGAACTCTTTTCTTTGGTCGTCAGCTTCTTCTATAGGGGTGTGTGTTAAATTTGTCTGATAACCTGTGTTTCTGTGGCGACTGTAGTAGTGTGTGTAGCTGAAATTATATTTATTACACAAGAACCTCGTTTATCCGGATTAGGTGGGACCTGAACTGAAACGGGTTATCGAAAATCCCGATAATCCGAAGGAAAAAACTAAGAAACAAATACATCATATTTATTATTTCAGTAGTATAGATCCATATTGCAGCGCTCACAAGCGTCCGATCGTGACAAATGAGCATAAAAGAAAGAGAATAGACATTTGCAGTGACAAATTGCACTCGAATTTCATTAATATCCATAATTTCTTTAATAAATGACCTTAAAAAAATATTCGAAGTGTGTGATTTGCAGATACTTTTGCTGTAGAAAAATACGCTCCATAATTACTGTCCACTTCACATTTTGGCCGCTGCGACGCAGGTTTCATGTCATTTTTGCATTCTGAGGTCTTTCCTTTATCATTTTTCATGGATTTCAGAAACAGTAAATCAAAGGAATGAGTACGGTACTTAAATCGCATAATTTCATAAATATCGAATAGCCGGTGAGTGTTATGATGATGCAATTTTCATTCATTGTCTTCTTAAGCTAGGGAACGTAGAACTTGGAATTCTAACTGGAATGTAAATAGTGTTCTATATCATTTGGTTGAAATAAAAACATAACAAGCTTTCTCCTTAAGTCTCTCTTTATAAACTTATGAACATGCGAGATTTCTCGCACGGGTCCGCTAGTCTTATATAATGTATTAGCATAAGTTGTAATACCTTTTTTCAATTGTACAACAAAATATAATAACACTTTTCTTACATTTACGGCTGTTTTATGCACTAGAATAATGTGTGAGTTTTTTCAGTTTTACATATTTTGTATAGCGTTTGTGCGCAGCACGATCACGAAGACGTTTTACTAACATCAGTTCTCAATTACAGGCGAATGCCGGGACGGTACCTTTGCTAGACCGTGGCCGAACGACTTCCAATTCCTGTCCTTAACTATCCTTGGCGGAAATGACATTCAAGAAAAGTCGACCCCGTAAAAGAAATACTGTACAGTAAAAATATTGTTTTCATTATTTTTGTTCCGGATAAACAAGAGGTCCGGATTAATGAGGGCCGGATAAACGAGGTTCTTGTGTACTACTGTTTAATATGGGAAGTGAACCATTTTTAGGCTACTTCTCACATTTTGCAAAAATGAGGAAAAAGTAATCTTATGAGATCGATGCGGGAAAATGTTTGTCTGTCCTTCTGTATGTCTGTCTGTCTGTCTGTCTGTCTGTCTGTCTGTCTGTCTGTGTGTCCCCCCTATCAACTCCTAAACGGCTGCAGCAATCAAAACCAAATTTGGGATGAGTTTAGATCTATACCAGGACATCTCAACGTCATACTTGAAAATGATGTCAGTGCTACCAACTGCTGAAAAAGCATAATGGAAATTTCAGCTCCATGTTGTATATCTTGGAATATATATATATATGGGAACTATTCCAAAATTGGCACACATGTAGATAACACTATTTCAGTTTAATTTCCAGGAGGCCATACATGACAGCGTCGCCAAAATGATTCTAAGCCTACTGATAGGTCCAATGTTTAAATGCATATAATTCCTACACTATCAATTGGATTTCAACCAAATTTCGTATGTACTATGGGACTGAGCGTATTCTTAAGAGCCACCAGGGCTGCCAACTGTCAATAATTTTGTATCCAAATACCAATATATCAGAAAGTATGCGAGGCAACAGCCTTAACCTTCGCACACGTATAGTGCCCGACATTCTAGATTAATTTGGAGCAACTAATGTATGTCAGTGCTACCAACATGATTCTAAGCCTGCTGATAGGACCAATTTTTAAATACATGTTACTTCTATACTATCAATTGGATTTCAACCAAATTTCGTATGTGCTATGTGTACCATAATATATATGACTATGCGTATTGTTAAGAGCAATCAGGGCTGCCAACTGTTAATAAATGCTGTTTATATTGTTTACCCTAATATCAATATAGGGCTATCAGAAAGTATGCTAGCCAACAGCTCTAAACTTTGCGCACGTATAGTACCTGCCATTCTAGATTAATTTGGAACAACTAATGTACGTCAGTGCTACCAACATCATTCTAAGCCTGCTGATAGGTCCAATTTTAAAATACCAGTAACTACTATACTAACAAATGGATTTCATCCAAAATTGGCACAACAATAGATGATAATATTTCAAATTATATCTGACCAACACATGCATGACTTTGTTGCCAACATCATATTACGCACGCTGTATTAAGTCCAATGTTTAACTGCATGTAAAGTCCATCCTATCCATTGGACTTCAACCAAATTTTGTATTCTGTACCTTAAAAGATGGAACTAAGAATATATTCAGTCACCAGGGCTGCCAACTGTAGTGCTCTATCAGGCTACATAATGCCAGGTATATTTCGAACTAATTAGAAATTTCTATATTACCAACTTTATTTCGTCATTGTTCTAGATAGCCTAGGTCCATATAGATTAATCATTGCCATGAATTTTAAATGTTAAGAAAAGTAGGCTCTTTAGTTCGTCACGGAACTTCTTGTTAGTTAACGTTATTTAATGATTGAGGGTTATTGTGATGTTATATTTTAGAGTGAAATGAAGAATATTATTTAATTTTAGTGGTGTCCTTAACACACAGTACACTTTTTACTTTCTCCCAGAACGTTTTGTGGTGTCAGAATACGTATTGAGACTTCAGATCCAAAGGTTTTGTATTCTATTGCACGTCTCTACCAAGAAATCTAATTCTAGTCTGAGGTTGGAACGTTATGTTGTTATTTTTGTTTAGGGGTTTTGGGACATCTTTGGTCATCAGGTTCTTCTATTGGTGTGTGTGTTGAATTTGTCTGATAACCTGTGTTTCTGTGGGACTATAGTAGTAGTGTGTGTACGGAAATGGAGTAGCCGCCCGGGGACTTGAAATACGGTACTACCCCGGCATCTGCCTGAAGGGAGTGTGAAAAAACTCGGGGAGAAACATTCTCAGGATAGCCGTTGTCAGCGCTGGAATTCAAGCCTCCAATCTCCAGACTTGCTGCACGGCTACATTGAGGTGTAAGAGGTTGGAACGGGGTACACTTAGCTGGCCTAGAAGTGGTTTTCCCTGGTAGCCCCACGTACTTGGAGGTGTGTGGAATATGCCTGATAACCTGTGTCATTGTGATGACCGTAGTAGTGTGTGTTTGGAATTGGGGCTAGGATTTGGGTAGTAGGCGGCCGTGGCCTTAATTTAGGTACCATCCTGGCATATGCCTAGAGTAGAAGTGGGTGAAACCACTTCTGTGGTGACTGACGTAGGAATCGAACCCACCTCTTCTTAGTTCTGGCTCACGAGCCTGTAGGATAGGATAACTATTAAACAAGCCTTTGTGTATGTTGCTTTTGAGTATTTATATTTCAAACTAGCAATAGAGCCCGGCTTCGCTCGGTGGATTTGTTTGTTTTATGGATGATAATTAATACTACTACAGAACTGGCATATAATACTTAAATTAACAGAAAAAAATATTTTAAAAATATAACTTTTTGAAGTGGTGGTGGGGGTGATAAGTAGTACAGTATAATGGACGTAACATTCAGGTCTTTTCCCGTAATGTTAATGACAATAATGAATAGGGAAACGGCTATTTACTAACTACTGTACTGACACATGTAATTTACAAACGAATTGAAAAATATGATAGAAAGAGGATTATGTGACATAAAAGACACTGCCTAGGGCCTATATCTCATTGGTTGTTAGAAAATTACCGGTAGAGATCAATAGTGTCGTCTCACATAGTGCCATAGAAAAATAACCAGAGCACTTTGGAAAACTTCGGCTATCCCGAGCTCCTGAAGTAGCAATAGTGTCATTTATCGTCACATACCGCTCAAGGATAAGGATCTGAATAAATGAAAGTAAATTTGAAAGCACCAACGCTTATTGCAGCTGATTACCTCTATGTACTGCACCAACACTATCGCACTTATACAGAGGCATAATATTTTCATGATGATAACTGTTTTACGGGGCCTGAGAAATCTTCTTGCAGTAATTACTCCCAGTGACTCCAATTTATAAGCAGCGCAAGTTATAACTATTTTCGCAATTCTGGTAGGGGCGACGTGATGCAGCTCGCATTGCCAGCCAACAATTGACTTATTAAAATATTCTTACAGTTACACTATACGGACATGAATGGTTCTAGGACCTTAAAACGTAGTTTTCAAGATCATTTTGTCTGTTGTTCTAAATGTAGGGAATGGAGAGAGTTGTTCAAAATATCAAGTGGATAGTGTTACCCGCAGGGTTTCGAAGGGTAAGTACATTAAGTTTGGTTAAGATCGGTGAAACGATGTAGACTTGTACCAAAGGGCCTAAATGCAGGGAATGGAGTGGTCTGTCCGAAATTTCATGTAAACAGTGTTACTCGCAGGGTCCCGAAGGGTAAGTATACAAATTTTGGTTCAGATCGGCGAAACGGTGTAGATTCGTATAAATAACAGACAGACAAACCAATATTGAGCTTTATACCGTATTTACACATTCTAGTGCAACAATCACAATAACGCAGATTATCACAAAAATTCTACACACACACACACACCACCCATGTACACGGGGCAACACGACCACGGTGTCTAAGCCCCGCAAATGAAATATTTACTGTGCATACGAAAGCATAGAGAATACTACAGTCCAATACAATCCTTGATTGTCAATCGGTCAGTTTTCCCATGTGTCCTTTAGAAAATTTTACCGGACTATCGTGATACAGAGTAAATCGTTGTTGCCTAGTGACAACCTGTCCATCAATGGTGCGGCGTTGACTATCATGATATAGTATAAGTCGCCATCTAGCGACAATATGTCCGTCAAGTTATTAGATCGGTGAAACGGTGTAGACTTGTGCAAAAGGGCCTAAATGCGGGGAATGGAGTGGTCTGTCCGAAATTTAACATAGCCTAAACTATTCCTCTTGATTCAGGCTATCATATACAAAAAGATTTTTTCGAATCCGACTGGTAGTTCCAGAGATTAGCGCGTTTAAACACATAAACACACAAACTCTTCAGCTTTATTATATTAGTATAGATGTTCTTAGTTTAAAAACTTATTTTTGAACGGGAGGCATGTCTTTTCTGGCAAAAGAGAATATTGTTAACTTTTTAAAATTACTACATACTGTGCAATGGTTGTATACTTTTTTTTTTTTTTGTAAATTGTAATTTCATTACTGTATTTGGGAGCTTCTGGCAGCTTTTCCCTAGCACATTTATACTCTCTATCTTCATTCTCCTAGTGGGCTACTGTATTTTTATATTCTATTATTTTGATCCCAATTTTGACATTTAATGTTGCACTTAAAACTTAATTTGAATCGATTTGGCAAACAACGCTTAATTAAAAATATAAAGTGCTAAATTGTATATTTTTAAATACTATAAGTTAATCGGTGAGCTGCAGACAGGAACTGGAACATGAACCACGCTTCCTGCTTGCAGCGTCTACTCCTTTTGGTGGTCTCTCATCCCCTCGTAACCATCGGACGAGTGGTGGGACAGGTATAAACAAAGCACTAACGCTCGCACTGGTCGGGCAGGGGACTGTATTGTAACGTAACAGTCATCCAACGTTGTAAAAGATGCATACCAGCCATGAGGGGTCATTGGCGTGGATTTACGAGTAGATGGATATAGCAAAGGGGTGTTGTAAAATTTGCCATTACAACTTTGATCGACAATGAAAGTTACACTTTCTCTGTTTTGCATCGTAATTAGACCTAAATCCAACCCTTGAATTATACTGGAACTAGATCACGCTACAACATTTAATAAGAACAAGATGCAGTTCTATACATAATTTGTTGAAATATTGATTTTTTCTTTATATATTTAAGATATGGTCATGTCTCATGTGCCTAAGTTTATGGGGTCGATTATTGGCGCAGTCGGTTGTGTGTTTAAATTCAAAGATGCATGTCAGTATATTTACTGACACGTTAAATCTCCTTGAAGCGTAAAAATCTGGCATCCGGTGTCTCTAAAACCACGGTACTTAAAAGGGATTAAACCAATGACATAACAATAATTATTATTATTATCATCATCATTATTCTGTATTTCTGTGTTTATTTAGGATGTAGAAACACTAGTCTGAAAGTGTATTCCATTGGTTTTCTAGCTCAACTCTACTCAAATGTCAGGATGGTACGAACTCATGGCCACGACCACCTCTTCCAAATAATAGCCCCAATAGCAAGTTCACTATATAATGTAGTTTTCAAATAGGAAGCGGTTTGTCCTTGAGAATGTCTGCGGAGCGCGATCCAATCTGAGAGCACAACTGAATTATTGTTTTTGTTGTTGCTTATTTTAGTGGCTGCGATATCACGACCATATAGCCCTACGTGTATTTTTCAGTGTGTGTGGAATTTGTGTGATAGCCTGTGTTATTGTGATGGCTGTATATTTGTAAATTGGGGATATAATTGGGAAGAAGGCAACCATGGCCTCAAGTTAGGAACCATTCCAGCATTTGCCTGGAGTAGAAGTGAGAGAAAACCAACGGAAGACCACTTCCAGGCTGACTGAGATGGGAATCGAACCTTCCTCTTCTGAGTTTTGCCTCACGAGGCTGTGCACCCCGTTCCAGCCCTTACACTAGAATTAAAATTTCTTGGCAGAGCCGGGAATCGAACCCGGACCTCAGGTGAGACAGCCAATAACGCTGGTTTTAACAAACAGAACAAACATATTTTCATTTGAAAACAGTCAGCACAGTATAATTCTCTCACTTTCCTCGTTAACGACCGGCGACTCAAAGTAAGGCACTAAGGCAGTGCCACGCGCCTCGATAACCATAGTTTGCTGCTGACCAATAGGCGATGGATTTTGACCAATAGCATGCTTCCTCTATCACTCTACGTGGAGTTCAAAGTCCGGTTCTGGCTGCCGATAACGGATCGCTTGTCAGGTTCTGTCCAGTCTCGCTGCTTGCTCTCAGTGGCTACGGTGGAGAGTTGACAACGCTATGCCTCGAGCTGAGAAAGCCAGGGCTCCCCACAGACATGGAATGTAAACATGGCCTTCCAGCTAGGCTTAAAAAGCGAGTCGGTCGTTAATGAGGAAAGTGAGAGAATTGTAATAAAGGTCGACAGCTCTCTCTCTCTCTCACACACACACACCCCCTGACGCTGAAAAGTGTTGGTGGCTGTTATTGTTAGAGGTGGAACGTTGAGATTATCTAAGTTAGTTAGTTAGTTATTGAGGTTTTAAGGGGCGGAATTACGAGGTCATCTACCCCTTAGTGAGATTATCTTCAATCTCGTAATAGTTGTTCTACAATTTTAATGATATTTAAAATATTTAAATTTTGGAACTAACTTCCAAAATACAAATATTAAAATATAAGTTAAGAGATAAACAGAAAATTTTATATAAATTGTACCACTAATAAACAAAAACTACGGTGTAACATAATGGATTATTCCTTTGTTTAGTTAAATAGTTGTTCCATGTACATTATATGAAAATATTGCCTAACTCGAAGAGTTGTTGTTGATTAATCGCGGGGCTTTGCGACATCGTGGTCTTGTAGCCCCATGTACTTGGGTCTTTGTGTGTGGAATTAGTCTGATAACCTGCTTTATTGTGATGGCTGTATTAGTGTGTGCATTTGTAATTCAGATGAGGTTTAGGAAGGTGGCGACCGTGTTCTTCAGTTAGGAACCATCCCGGCATCTGTCTGGAGTAGAATTGGGTAACCACGGAAAACCACTTCCAGGATGGTGGAGGTGGGAATCGAACCCGCCTCTTCCTAGTTTTGCCTCACGAAGCTGAGTGTACCCCGCTTCAACCCTCTGACCAGACCTAACTCACAGGAGGAGGAGAGAGGAAGATTTGAACATCCCACACCATTTCCATTAATTCTATCAATTTCTAAAAGCATCCTTCCGCATTAAATGAGCTGCTTAGTGTTTAGACTTTCGTAATGTGTGCAAACAGCACATCGATATTACTGATTAAAATCAAACAAGTGAGCATATAAGTGGCTTTGGTAAGCGGTAAGCTTGGCTAACCCGTTGTGCTAAGTAATTCGGTCAACAGGGTGAATGGACGGATGGATGGTCGCCCGGCGCCGATCAGATTAATGATCTACTGTATACTGCTGTACGTCAGTGCGAATATTTCAGAGGCACTTCTCATTACAAATTGATTTCTGTTTGTTTCGCGCATGACAGACTAGATTAGTTACTGAACAAACAACTGAGCTTTTTCCAACTCCCCCGTTACACCCTTCACTGAGAATATACAGCGCAACGGGTGAATATTGTATTTTAGAAGTAATAGAACTAATACAGGGTGGCCCACTTAAAATTATCACCGCAAGTATATCTGAAACAACAATAGGTATTGAACGATGGCGAACTAAAAAGCCTACTTTTCTTAAATTTTAAATTCATAACGATTGTTGTATATAGACCTATCTAGAACAATGACCAAATTAATTTGGTAACACTGGCATTTATTATTTGTTCGAAATATGCCAGAAATGTTGCAGCCTAATAGAGCACTACAGTTTGTTTGAAATAGTTTCCTTCCATGGATTCCTAGATACTGAGAGTCTACGGCTCAAATGATAGGAGACAGTGATTATGTAGTTGGTAGGTCTGCTGCCTCTGAAAATGCGCACAAATATATCCCTTACGGCATACACACAATATATAATATTTGTTAGTCATCCATTAAATGTTATGGTAGTTAGATGCAGTTAAACATTGACCTATCAGAACGAGTAGAGTTATGTTGGCAACACTGTAACGTGTAGGTTGCTCGAAATAAATCTGCAAAATTGTCGTCTATACAATGTGCCAAAATTTGAACTGTTTGCCTGCGTCTATTGAGATTAGGGTTCAAAATTATGGAGAGCATTTATCAACAGTTGGTAGCCCTGATGGCACAAAAAATATGCTGCGCATCAGTTCAAATCCTGATAGTTCAAGTGCGAACTTCACGTTGCTTCCAATCGTGCTATTGTTGGCGTACTACGGTGTGGCAAAAGCTGCAATCAACAACGTGAAGCTCACGCCTGGACATTTGGATGTTATTGATCTATTACGATGCAACAAACACCATACTTAACGTGGGTTTCCATGTTATCAATTGTGCAATAAATAATACGGGGTGTCCATTTAAAAACCCATACGTTTATGTTGAACACCATATTTGCTTACATTTTTGAATGACCCATATTATTTATATTAATGTGCCCCTTCCCTGCCTTCGGCTGGTTGGTTGGTTGGTTGGTTGGTTGGTTGGTTGGTTGGTTTCATAGTTTAGGGGCTACGACAATGCGGTCATGTAGCCCCGTGTACATTGGGTGTGTGTAGAATCTGTCTGATAACCGGTGTTAATTGTGATGGCTGTATTAGTGTTCGTTATCTGTAATTCTGGTAAGGACTGCAGACGATCAATTTCAAGTAGTTCCTACTTTGCTACCAAATACTACCGCCAACGACACCTAGCTGTCAACTTGGCTACTAGATACCACCGCAACCAGCACCTTTCGACGAACGTTGGAACTTAATAGAGCAGTAATCAAATCTAACCTACAAATTTAGCTTCACGCAATTGTAGTTAGTGGAAGGTTATTTTACATGCCATAAATCCATAACATGGGTCCGCCGGCTTTACTTACCCTCCGAAGGAAGGCATACTGAGGGATTATTAACTCTCTTAAAAATCCGACGACTTAGGCCGGGTTTGAACCCGCGATCTTTGGCAATGGAAGCTCAACGTGCTACCAACTACGTCTGTGAAAGTCGTTTTCCGATATCTTTTGTTGTTTCAGATATATTTGCTGTGAAAGATTTAAGTGGGCCACCCTGGATACTATTTCAGTCATGCACTGATATTAATTTATAAGGTGCGTTCAAAAAGTAACGAGCCGGAGGCTGGAATGCGCAAACCGGTGACAACATCGGCTAATCGTGGCGTGTGTAACGATGTGTGGTTCCGACCAGAGCGTGGAAGGCCACAGCCCGTCGCTAGAGGGCACGCGTGTACGTCACGTGACGATACAGAGCGAGCAGCAGCATGCATCAATCGTCCAACGCTGCCAGTCGCATTGCAAACAGTGACATGGAGGCGTCAAACGAAGAGCAAAGAGGTGTTGTTCGGTTTCTGACAGCGGAAGGAGTAGGGGGAACGGACATTCATCGCCGAATGTCACAAGTGTACGGCGAACACTGCATGTCCCTTGCAAGGGTCAAGGCGTGGCACAAGCGCTTCAGGGAATGACGGGTGTCGTTAGCCGATGATGCCCGGTCTGGGGCACCCCCCGCCCCTGCATTACCGATGAAAACGTCCAGCTGGTTGATACACTTATTACCCAGGTCCGCCGAGTGACAGAGAACGCCATAGCCGCCGTGGTTGGATTGAGCGTCGGAAGTGTGCACACCATCATGAAGGAACGACTGCACTTGCGCAAAGTGTGTCCCCAATGGGTGCCCCACAGTCTTCAACCACAACAGGAAGCATGTCGAATGGCCTGCTGCCTTGGTCATCTGCAGCGCTATGCGAGGGAAGGGAATGGGTTCCTGGCACGAGTGGTGGCTGGAGATGAGTCATGGTGTCATCACTTCGAACCAGAATCCAAACGACAAAGCCTCCAGTGGAAGCATCCAGGGTCACCACCACGCAAAAAAGACAAGGCCGTCCACACGAGTGCAGGAAAGGTAATGCTGACGTTCTTCTTTGACCAAGATGACCCCCTTCTGATACATTTCATGCCGCACGGGACAACAGCGAATGCCCAGCGTTACTCGCAAACCTTGACCACCCTTCGCCAAGCGATCAAAACAAAACGACCAGGCAATCTCACCCGTGTGGTCATTCTGCTCCACGACCTCATACGGCCAACACAGTCACGGCATTCCTGCAGAAATTCAAATGGGAGGTTCTCGGCCACCCTCCATACAGTCCGGACCTCTCTCCCTGTGACTACGCCATGTTTGGTCCCCTGAAAAGGGCTCTGCGGGGCCAACGATTCACCTCGGACGTCGACGTCCAGCTGTACGTGCGGAACTGGTTCACATCGCAGCCCAGGGAATTTTATGAGACAGCCATTCACCGCCTCGTGTCACAGTGGGACAAGTGCCTCAACAGCCAGGGCCAATACTTCTAACATACAGATACTGGTTTCTGTAATTATGCCTCCGGCTCGTTACTTTTTGAACGCACCTTATAATTCAATTTGCCTTAATCGCACTCTTTTAAAGTTGTGTCTACCCTAGCAGAAAAAAAATCTTATTTGGAATTATGCGCAAATTTGTATAGTCTATGTGCAAATAAATTTCTACAAGTGTGATGTGTTCGTCGGATACGAAACTAAGTAAAAATCTACGTCGCATTCGGCTCACACGATCCATTCGTTGCCGGTTTTTCCAAAGATATCATTGAGATTTCTTCCAAAATATAATTACAATATGGAGGTTATCATGTGGAGGACTACGGCTTAGCACAAACGGTAATCAACGTCTGCGTACAAAGTCACGTATATGGTTCTTTATTATTGAGTTTCGTTCTTGTAGCTCTAAAATATAGTTATTTATTTTATATTTTTGTTTTCAAGATGGCCGCTGCGTGTTTATTCAGTGTGATATTCTTATGAGTTACGCCAACAAGTTCTTGTATGTGTTACTTTTCTCTCGCCAAGTTTCTCGTTAATTGTGTCATTACATTATTGATTATTGATTTTAATAATTTAACTGTACGACTAGCCACCATCTTGAATGTATGAAGTAGCCGTTATTTTGCCTTGGTTACCGAAGACCAGTTATACGATTCTACATAACTATTATTTTTTATTGCATTATACAATTTCAAGATAGCCGCTGTGTGCTATATTTAGTGTGATAATTTTATGGCTTATGTCAGCGAGGTCCCTTGGTACTTATCTGTTTCAATGTCTTTTTATAAATGTGCAATTACATCCTGAATAATTCGTATTAAAATTTTAACACTAAGCGTAGCCATATCTTGAATGTACGGAGCGGCTGTTTTTGTGCCTGTGACACAAAACGATAAATTATACGATTCTACACTAGTGTGAATTTTAATTAATGTAGCTCTTAAATATCGAGAGTTATTTTATTTTCATATTTTAAAATTTCAAGTTGGAGGCTGCACGTAATAATTTCATAAATTCATCACTTTGGTAACACATGTTCCAAAACTACTTGAATTTCAACCACTGTGAACGTCGCTTCATTGGGGTATGATTTATGGATTATAATGTTTACATGCTTCGCACGGCCGCCATCTTGATATTATTCAGCTTGCAGTTTGGTCTTCTAACGACTCCCATATGAAGGTTTATTTTCCAAAATAAGGCAGTGATCCGATTATTAGTTTAGATGGTAATTGATTTAAGCATTGAACACTTGGGTGATTACGATTTTGTTTTCGTGAAAATGGCGGTGATATAAAACATTACATTGAGGAGCTCTCTACTGGTCCTACCTTTGTACCAAATTTGATTCAATTAGATTTCGTCGTTTGGGAATTGGTAGGGTTGGACAGACACATATACAGGACACGAACATTTTGCCCGTGGAGATCTAATAAGTCTACTTAATTTTTTTGAAAAATTTGAAAGTAGGCTAAAAATGTTGGAATCCCCTTACGTGAGGACACTGCGGTTGTATGACGTCCTTCCTCCGCATTGCGAGGCTCACTGGGACGTCTGTTACGCCATTACAATCAGAACACTAATAGAGTGTAATTGTCAGTAATTCATTGAAGTAATCAATGCCGCAGCTAAAATAAATTGGCCATATTCCTGAGGAAGGAGGTCAATTAAAGTCACTATGTTTTATTATTTTACTAAATCAAGAGTGCCCATTGTGCAGTTGGAGGTCCAGCAATTAAAATAGTTATTGGTCTCATTTCACGGCGGTAATGTATTCCGCTTCCTAATAACGAGTCTTCATTGTGTTCGCAGTAAATGTACTGTATAATGATGTCACATAAATTAAACATTTGGGTGATAACATTTAATGAAATATCGAGATAAGAATTATATGTACTGTATATTCATATTTGTAATGGAAGTGGTACCTTGGTTGGTTCCTCAGTTTAGGGGCTACGACAACGCCGTCATGTAGCCCCGTGTACTTTGCGTGTGTGTAGAATCTGTCTGATAACTGGTGTTAATTGTGATGGCTGTATTAGTGTGTGTTGTCTGTAATTTAGGTAGGGACTGCAGACGTTCAAGTAGTTCCTACTTTTGCTACCAAATGCTACCGTCAACGACACCTAGCTGCAGTTGGTAGCATGCTTAGCTTCTATGCCCAAGATCGCGAGTACAAACCCAGCCGAAGTCGTCGGATTTTTAGAGCGTTAAAATCACTCAGTATGCCTTCCTTTGGAAGGGAAGTAAAGCTGGTGGGCCCATGTCAAAGAGGTATGGCATGTAAAAGAACCTTCCACTAACTACAATTGTGTGAATCTAGATTTGTGGAGGTTTGATTAACGCCCATAAAGTTCCAAAGTTCGTCTCCAGGGGCAGGTTGCGGTGGTATCTAGTCGCCAAGTTCACAACTAGGTGTCGTTGACGTTGGTAGCAAAAGTAGGAACTACTTGAAATTGATCGTCTGCAGTCCTTACCTGAATTACAGATAACACACACTAATACAGCCATCACAATTAACACCGGTTATCAGACAGATTCTACACACACCCAAAGTATACAAGGCTACATGACCGCGTTGTCGCAGCCCCTAAACTGAGGAACCAACCAACCAATCAACCAGTATGTTTTAAATGCTTGGTGTGATATCACGCTTCGTCATTTGACAACCTCTGATGAGAGGAAGTTGAAAATAAGATTCTGTCCACCCCTAGGATCAAGACTGCTGTACTGAATCAGTGAGGAAAGCAATGACAAAATACCTCGCTCCTCGCCTTGCCTAGTACGCCACATTATAGTACTACTTTCTGTTTTTTTTGTACCAACCTAACCTACGGTGGTACTTTTTAAGAATTCAACCAACCTTCGGGGTGACTACCTAATAGATTTCCTTCTGTAGCCGTTGTAATTTGAATATCTCTCATTATACGACTAGAATTTAGATACATGCTAGGCCTATAATGTGATTCAGTTTCAGTACATCCCTATATATATCTAATATATAAAAGTGAAAGTCTGTATGTATGTGGGTATGTGGATCTGTTCCGTATACAAATCTACACCGTTCCACCAATCTCAACCAAATTTTGCATACACATAGTTTAGGACCCAGAAGGAACCGCTGGCTACATGAATTTACGATAGTCTTTCTCATTCTTCTGATTTCGACCCTTTTGCACTCCAGCACATGCTAATCAAATCATAAAATATACTCATGAAGGAATGGCAAGGCGGATAGTTTCCATGGCAACATAGCTCAAGTCGAGACACGGCCGACTGGATGCCATTTGCGCTCTGCACTACCGGTATAGAAAATGAGGATCTTTACTTGAAATCACGTTAGTTACTCAACTTCTCACACAGCACTGTCAACCGAGTTTAGCATAAAAAAGACTTGACACTATCTTCTACTGTATATTTGTCAAATACCACTCACTCACTCATTCATTCATCACGAAATCTCAGAAACCATCAAACGGATTGGAATGAAATTTGGTATGCAGCTTCCCCAAGGGCCGCAAATGCCCATTAAGAGAGGATTTTTGGATATTCTGGTTCTAAAGGGGTGTTAAGGGGGTAGACCTGCATTTCATTGAACAGCAATATCTCCCGATTGGTTTCATTGGGGGATGTGATACTCGGCACATAAACTCATCATTAAAAATAAGAAGACACGAGTCGGAGGGTTCTTCGATGTGGTGTATATTATGAGATGAAAGGGGTGAAAAGTGGGGATTGAAAGATTCCTAACGGAGCGTGTATCTCTTAAACGACATAGGCGAGGAGTTTGAAACTCAGCGGGAAAAAATCAGCATAAAAATAAGTAAATATGTGTTTGACCGTTTCATCATAAATCCAATTTAAGGGGCCCATGGGGTGGGGTGAAATTCTGGAGGGGGGGGGGGGAGAAACAGGAAAGAAAGTGTCCTAACTGATTGACTGACTCACTCACTCATCAAACTCAGGGGGAAAAACTGCTTTAAAGTAAGTAAATAGCTGTTCGACAGTTTTTTTCATAAATCAAATTTAAGGGGTTCATGGGGAGGGGTGAAATTCTGAAAAAAGAAAATTGAAAGAAAATGTCCTGACTCACTCACTCACTCACTCACTCATCGCCCAGCCAAAATTATTGAAGTTAGAATCATGACAGTTTGGGGATATGTTCATTGTATTTCAAAACAGTCTACTAAGGGAGGATTTTCGGATATTCAGGTTCTAAAGGGGTCCTAATGGGGTTAAACCTGCATTTCATTGAATAACAATATCTCCCGATTGGTTTCATTGGGGGATGTGATACACGGCATATAAACTCATCATTAAAAAGTAAGACACGTGTCTGAGGGTTTTTCGATGTGGAATATATTATGAGGTGAAAGGGGTGAAAAGTAGGGATTGAAAGATTCCTAACGGAGCGTGTATGTCTTAAACGACATAGGCGAGGAGTTTGAAACTCAGCGGAAAAAAATCAGCATAAAAATAAGTAAATATGTGTTTGGCCGTTTTTTTTTATAAATCCAATTTAAGAGGCCCATGGGGAGGGGTGAAATTCTGTGGGGGAGGGGGGGGACAGGAAAGAAAATGTCCTAACTGATTGACTGACTGACTCACTCATCAAACTCAGGGGGAAAAACTGCTTTAAAGTAAGTAAATAGCTGTTCGACAGTTTTTTTTATCAATCAAATTGAAGGGGTTCATCGGGAGGGGTGAAATTCTGAAGGAAAAAAAATGAAAGAAAATGTCCTGACTCATTCACTCACTCATCATCGCCCAGCCAAAAATATTGAAGTTGGAAACATGGCATTTTGGGGATATGTTCGTTGTATGTCAAAACCGTACACTAAGGGAGGATTTTTGGATATTCAGGCTCTAAAGGGGTCTTAAGGGGGTTAAACCTGAATTCCATTGAATAACAATATCTCACGAGTCGTTTCATTTGTGGATGTGATACTCGGCATATAAACCAATCATTAAAAATACGCAGACATGTGTCTAAGGGTCTTTCGATGTGGTGTATTATTATGAGGTGAAAGGGGTGAAAAGTGGGGGTTGAAGGATTCCTAACGGAGCGTGTAGGCCTATCTCTTAAACGACATAGGCGAGAAATTTGAAACGCAGCGAAAAATCATCAGCTAAAAAGATAAGTAAATCGTTGTTCGACCGTTTTTTCATAAATTAATTTAAGGGGCCAATGGAGTGGGGTGAAATTCTGGGGGAAAAAAGGAGAGAAAGTGTCCTAACTGACTAACTCACTCACCAAACTCAGGGGAAAAAGACAGCTTTAAAAATAAGTTAATAGGTGTTCAAGCGTTTTTTCATCAATCCAATTTAAGGGGCCCATGGGGAGGGGTGAAATTCTGGTAAAAATAATTGAAAGAAAATGTCCTGTCTGACTCACTCACTCATCACGCCCAGCGAAAACTATTAAAGTTGGAAAAATGAAATTTTGGGAATATGTTCGCTGTATGTCGAAAACGTCAACTAAGGAATGATTTTTGTTTATTCGGGTTTTAAAGAGATGTTAAGGGGGTAAACGTGCATTTCATTGAATAACGATATATCATGAGTTGTTTCTTAGGGGATGTGATATTCGGTATATAAACTAATCATTAAAAATAATCAGACATATGTCTAAGGGTTTATCGATGTGGTGTATATTATGAGGTGATAGGGGTGAAAATTGGGGGTTGAGGGATTCTTGACGGAGCGTGTATCTCTTAAAGGACATAGGCGAGAAGTTTGAAATTCGGCGGGAAAAGAACAGCTTAAAATACAAGTAAATAGGTGTTCGACTGTTTTTTTTCATAAATCCAATTTAAGGGGCCCTTGGTGAGAGGTAAAATTCTGGGGGAAAAAACAGGAAGGAAAGTGTCCTAACTGATTGACTCACTTACTCACTCATCAAACTCAGGGGGAAAACAGCTTTAAATAAGTAAATAGGTGTTCGACCGTTTGTTTCATAAATCCAATTTAAGGGGTTCATGGGGAGGGGTGAAATTATCAAAAATAAATGAAAGGAAATGTCCTGACTGACTCACTCATCATAGCCCAGCAAAAATTATTAAAGTTAGAAACATGACATTTTGGGGATATGTTCGTTGTATGTCGAAAACGTCCACTAAGGAAAGAGTTCAGAATATTCAGGTTCTAAATAGGTGTTAAGGGGGGTAAACGTGCATTTCATTGAATAACCATATCTCACGAGTGGTTTCATTTGGGGATGTGATACTTGGCATATATACTAATCATTAAAAATAAGCTGACACATGTCTAATGGTTTTTCGATGTAGTGTATATTATGAGGTGAAAGGGATGAAAAGTGGGGGTTGAAAGATTCCTAACGGACCGTGTATCTCTTAAACGACATAAGCGAGGAGTTTGAAACTCGGAGGAATTCAATCAGCTTAAAAATAAATAAATAAATAAATAAATAAATAAATAAGTAAATAAAATAAATATGTGTTCGACCGTTTTTTCATAAATCCAATTTAAGGGGCTTATACGGAGGGGTGAAATTCTGGAAGAAAAACGTCCCCTAATGAAGGATTTTTGGATGTTCACTCTCATCGACCAACCCAAACGATTAAAGTTAGTAGAATGATATTGTTACGGCTGTGAGTTTGTGTCATCGCTCGCCGCTTGAGTCACAACTGCCCCAGGGGCTGGGCTGTGGCTTGCCTCCTGTATTGCGCGCGCCTTTTGCAACAGGGCTACTACAGACAAAGGGATAGTCCAGAAGATTCGTGACTGGACCAGCGGTGGAAACCTCGAGAAGCCGTGGACTCTGGATGGATCTAGAACCATTTATTGAGTCACCGGCCTGCTATATAAGAGTGACCCGTGAAGCAGTTGTTGTTGTGTTTTACGAGCTAGTGTGAGCGTGTATTCTGAGCGACAGAAGTGTGGTGACTTGCGAAACCCCTAGTGTAGCGGCGAAGTGAGGAACATACAGGGGACTGCCGTGTTCTGAGTAAGTGTGCTTTCACTGAGTGTCAGATATTGTGGTGTCGAAATCCTGTGACATTGTTTTCTCCCAGCTTGTGAACAGCGTACTTCAAGTGCTCGTAAGTAACTGTATTTGTTTTACCTGAGGAAGAGGGGCAGGTAGCTTCTGCCAAGGCCACCGGACTCATTAGGACGGATTAACTTCTGTGGTCTGTTGCAAGTGAAAGGGGCCAAGAGCGCATAAGGAAGAGATTTGAGGAAACTGGAGAAGGCTCCTAATTGCTTGTGTGTGCTGATTAGTGTAATTTTCTGGCCACAATAAAGTTAATTATTTCTTTAAGCAGTAAATGGTGTTGTGCTTCCTTCCCACCGTAATCCAGTTAACAAAAGTGCCACTAGGGGGTGGCACGTAACAACTGGTGTCAGAAGCCGGATTACGAACTCAAGCACAATACCTGACGGTCCTGGTTTCAAAACCCGAGCAGGTCAATTTTTTTAAAAATTTTCCTGTGAGTGCATGCCCTTTACAAGGCAAACAACTAAAATGGAGGCGCAATTGGCAGCATTGCTAGAAAAGTTAAATGTCATAGAAGACGGCCAGAAGAATTTAACCAAGGAGCTAACTTGCAAATTAGAAGACGGCCAGAAGAAGATGGAAGACGGTCAAAATAAGTTAGCCGAGGACCTAACTGCTAAATTAGAAGATGGCCAGAAGAATTTAACCAAGAAGATAGAGGACGGCCAGAAGAAGATGGAAGACGGGCAGAATAAGTTAGCACAGGACTTGAAGAAATTAGAACTGGGTCTGCGTGAGGAAGTCACGGCAGTGGAAAAGAAGTTCGACGCCTTAAAAGAAGAAGTTGCTGAGCTACGCCGACGCCCGCTGACGGGGGTGGAAGAGAGATTTAACGCTCTACAAAAGGAATTTGCTGAGCTGCGCCGACACCCGCCGACAGGGATGGAAGATAGATTCAAAGCCCTACAAGAGGAAGTCGCCGAGCTGCGCCAACGCCCGCCGACCGGGGTGGATGAGAGAGTCAAAGCCCTACAAGAGGAAGTAGCCGAACTGCGCCAACGCCCACTCACGGGGGTGGAAGAGAAAGTCAACGCTCTTCAAGAGGAAGTTGCCGAGCTGCGCCGACGCCCGCCCACAGGTACACCGGGGACACCAGGAACGGGACAGAGCAGAGTGACGCCCCCAACCTTCGACGGAAAGATCCCGTGGAGCACCTATTTACGTCAGTTCGAGGCAGCCTGTTCCATAAACAACTGGAACAGCACGGAAAAGGCTACAGCTCTCATTGTAGCGCTGAGAGGGGACGCCCTTAACGTCCTTCAGGCCATCCCGACCGGATCCCAGGACTACGCTTCACTGATCGCACATATGGAGTCCAGATATGGGGATAGCCATCTTCAGCAGGCCTACCAGATGCAGCTCCGGACCCGGGTACAAAAGAACACGGAAACCCTGCAGGAGTTCGAGATGGACATCGCACGCCTCGTAAGGCTCGCCTACCCAACAGCGCCGGCCGACTTTCTGGAGCAGATTGCGACGCAAACCTTCACCGACGGACTACGGGACTCGGACACTCAACAGGCGCTGCGACTCGCGCGCAATAAGACCCTGGCAGATGCGCTGAGCCACGCACTTGAGTTTGAGACGGCGAAACAGGCATCTAGAATGCACGCGCGGGTGCGTCAAGTGGACGTTGACGAACCAGCAAAACCCAACGAGACCAAGCCCCTGGCCGACGAATTGATGGAGGCGCTAAGCCGTTTCTTCGATAGTCGCGGCACTACCAGCAACGACACAGCCGGAAGACAACCGGAGAGGCGGCCCGGAAGAGGACTACCGACCTGCTGGACCTGCGGTAATAAAGGCCACCTGAGCAAGGACTGCGGTGATCGCCGCCGCCGAGGGTATCCGACGGGAAGTCAGTCGTCTGAAAACCGCGCGGCCCAGGGAAACGAGTATTAGCCAGCCTTGGGGGGCAAAGGTTGGCTTATGACAGTCGTCAAGCCCCGGCAGTCCAAGTCCGTGTGACGAAGTTACGGAGGGACAATAGCAGCCTGATGGTCGACGGAGTTATCAACGGAGTGAGCTGGCCCATGCTAATCGACACGGGAGCATCGAGGACCATCGTCAGCCCCACCGTGATCCCGAAGTGGAGAGTGCAACCCACACAAAGGAACCTCCAGCTAATAACCGCGACCGGAGAGACCGCACCGGTACATGGCGAAGCATCACTGGAGTTCGTCATTGGTCGACGGGCGATAAAGCATCCAGTACTTGTGGCTGACGTATCAAATGAAGTGATCATCGGACTGGACTTCCTGGACCAGAACAACATCATCTTGGATCTGAGTACCAACACTCTGCACTTCGGAAGTGAGGAACTTGCTTTGCAACCAGCACACGAGGCCGTCGCCGCACGACGAGTAAGGCTGAGAGAGGACGTCATCGTTCCCGCCAGGACGGAAGTCAGCGCTGCCGTAATTGTCGACGGAACTGCTGAGGGTGTGGCGGCTGTCATCGAGCCAAAATATGAGGACATCCAGACAAAAGGATTGCTAGTTGCCAAGACTCTCATCAACACGACGTCTCGGCCGTACGTCCGCCTGTCCAACCTGAACGACTACGACATTACGGTTCACCGGGACACCAACCTAGGAGTCTGCGAGCCCGTTACCTGGATTGCCCGCATCACAGATACGACGGACGGACACCTGCAGACGGACAACCGAAGAAGACGCGCCCTGCCAGAAGAACTACAGAAGCTGTACCAAGGATCCCAGGACCATCTAGACGAAGAGCAATCACGCCAACTTCAGGACCTGCTACGCGAATTCCAGGATGTCTTCTCCGTGGGGAGCAAAGACTTCGGCAGGACAAGCTTGGTCCAGCACAGACTCGACGTTGGGGACAGCGCACCGATTAGGGCCCCATTCCGACGTGTCCCGCTCGCCAAGCAAGCCGAAGTCGACCGGATGGTAGAAGAGATGAAGGAGCAAGGGGTGATCGAGCCATCACATAGTCCTTGGAGTTCTCCGGTCGTGCTAGTGAAGAAGAAGGACGGTTCCACCAGGTTCTGCGTGGACTACAGGCGGGTGAACGACGTCACGAAAAAGGACAGCTACCCTCTACCCCGGATCGACGACACGCTGGACACCATATCAGGATCAAGATGGTTCTCCACCTTGGATTTGAAGAGTGGCTACTGGCAGGTGGAGGTCCACCCTGAGGACCGCGAGAAAACGGCGTTCTCTGTGGGCAGCGGGCTCTGGCAGTTCACCGTCATGCCATTCGGTCTGTGCAACGCCCCTGCAACCTTCGAAAGGCTAATGGAGTCCATTCTGAGGGGACTACACTGGAAGACCTGCCTGGTATACCTAGACGACGTCATCGTTCTGGGGAGGAGCTTCGAGGAGCACTACAGCAACTTGAAGGAGATCTTGTTGAAGCTACGGGCTGCCCAGCTGAAGTTGAGCCCCAAGAAGTGTCAGCTCTTCCAGAAGCGGGTCCAGTACCTTGGGCATATCGTCTCCGAGGAAGGGGTGCGCACCGACCCAGAGAAGACCGCAGCTGTGAGGGAGTGGCCAGTTCCGAAGGACAAGTCGCAACTACGAAGCTTCCTGGGACTCTGCACTTATTATCGTCGCTTCGTGAGAGGATTCGCCGACATCGCCAAACCTTTACATCGACTGACTGAGAAGGACCAACTCTTCACGTGGACAGCAGAATGCCACAGCGCCTTCGAACAACTCAAGCAGGCTCTGTGCACCGCGCCTATTCTGGCCTACCCCAGACCTGGAACAAGGTTCATCGTCGATACCGATGCCAGCGACTTCGGCATAGGGGGGATCCTGTCGCAAGTAGTGGACGGCGAGGAGAGAGTAGTGGCCTACTTCAGCAAGGCCCTGTCAAAGCCAGAAAGGAACTACTGCGTCACCAGGAAGGAGCTGCTCGCCATCGTGAAGACCATTGAACACTTCCACAAGTACCTGTACGGGCAAGAATTTCTCATCAGGACCGACCATGCATCCCTGCGGTGGCTCCTGAACTTCAAGCAGCCCGAGGGTCAACTCGCGCGGTGGTTAGAGAGACTTCAACAGTACAACTTTGAGATTCAGCACAGGAAAGGCCAACTGCATTCTAACGCCGACGCCCTGTCACGAAGACCGTGCCCCGAAGACTGCACCTTCTGTGCCCGAAGGGAGGAGAACACCGGGATACTGTGCCGACGGACTACTGTGGAACTTCAAGGGAACTGGAGCCGCGAATCTTTCACGTGGGCACAAGCAGAGGATGATGACCTGGGACTGATAGCCGAATGGAAGAGGGCCTGTGTCCCCAGACCCGGGTGGAACATTGTGAGTGACTGCAGCCCAAAGTTTAAGTCCTACTGGGCACAGTGGGACTCGCTGATTGTAAGGGATGGCCTCATCTGCCGTACCTGGGAGAGCACCGACGGGAAGACATCTCGGGAACAAGTCGTCGTTCCAAAGGCTATGACGGAGGAAGTCCTGAAGGAAGTTCATGGAGGATCATCTGGTGGACACCTAGGGATAAAGAAGACCCTGGAGAAGCTGAGAGAGCGGTTCTACTGGATCGGATGCCGAACAGATGTGGAGAACCACTGCGCGAGGTGCCACGATTGCGCAGCCAGCAAGGGCCCAGGACGAAGACGACGGGGTCCACTGAAGACCTACAACGTGGGCGGCCCCATGGAGAGAGTGGCCATCGATGTTGCTGGGCCATTCCCGTTAAGCGAGGCAGGGAACCGCTACATATTAGTCGTCAGCGACTACTTTACCAAATGGCCGGAGGCGTATGCGCTCCCTAACCAAGAAGCCGCGACGATTGCAGAGACCCTGGTGAAGGAATTCGTCAGCCGGTACGGAGTACCCCTGGAGCTGCACTCCGACCAAGGGAGGAACTTCGAGTCGCAGGTGTTCCAGAACCTATGCCAGCTGCTGGGAATCCGGAAGACAAGGACAACGCCACTACACCCTCAGTCCGACGGGATGGTAGAGCGATTCAATCGCACCATCGAGAACCATCTTCGAATAGTCGTCAGCGAGCACCAGAGGGATTGGGACAAACATCTTCCACTATTTCTCCTGGCCTACCGCGCCGCCGTGCATGAAGCCACCGGGTGCACACCAGCCCGGGCCATGTTTGGGAGGGAGCTTCGTCTACCTGTCGATCTTGCCTTTGGCCGACCTGGGAATGATCCGATCTCGGTAAGCCAGTATTGTCAAGAACTGGTCGACCAACTGGAGGACGTGCACGCGTTCGCGAGGAGGAAACTGCGGATCGAGACCGACAGAATGAAGACCCGATACGACCAGCAGACGGATGCCGGCGGATTCCACGAGGACGACCTGGTCTGGCTCTTCAACCCATTACGGAAGAAAGGCCTGTCACCCAAACTGCAGAAGTCCTGGGAGGGCCCGTACCGAGTCGTGAAACGGATCAACGATGTCGTCTACAGGATCCAGCGGAGCCCGAGGGCGAAGATGAAGATCGTGCATCTAGATCGCCTGGCAGCCTACGGAGGGACACAGACGGACCAATGATTGATCGGGACGATCAGCCTTTTTAGGAAGGGGGTGGTGTTACGGCTGTGAGTTTGTGTCATCGCTCGCCGCTTGAGTCACAACTGCCCCAGGGGCTGGGCTGTGGCTTGCCTCCTGTATTGCGCGCGCCTTATGCAACAGGGCTACTACAGACAAAGGGATAGTCCAGAAGATTCGTGACTGGACCAGCGGTGGAAACCTCAAGAAGCCGTGGACTCTGGATGGATCTAGAACCATTTATTGAGTCACCGGCCTGCTATATAAGAGTGACCCGTGAAGCAGTTGTTGTTGTGTTTTACGAGCTAGTGTGAGCGTGTATTCTGAGCGACAGAAGTGTGGTGACTTGCGAAACCCCTAGTGTAGCGGCGAAGTGAGGAACATACAGGGGACTGCCGTGTTCTGAGTAAGTGTGCTTTCACTGAGTGTCAGATATTGTGGTGTCGAAATCCTGTGACATTGTTTTCTCCCAGCTTGTGAACAGCGTACTTCAAGTGCTCGTAAGTAACTGTATTTGTTTTACCTGAGGAAGAGGGGCAGGTAGCTTCTGCCAAGGCCACCGGACTCATTAGGACGGATTAACTTCTGTGGTCTGTTGCAAGTGAAAGGGGCCATGAGCGCATAAGGAAGAGATTTGAGGAAACTGGAGAAGGCTCCTAATTGCTTGTGTGTGCTGATTAGTGTAATTTTCTGGCCACAATAAAGTTAATTATTTCTTTAAGCAGTAAATGGTGTTGTGCTTCCTTCCCACCAGTTAACAAAAGTGCCACTAGGGGGTGGCACGTAACAATATTTTGGGGATATGTTTGTTGTGTGTCGAATACGTCTACCAAGGAGGGATTTTTGGATATTCAGGTTCTAAAGGGGTGTTAATGGGGTTAAACCTGCATTTCATTGAATAACAATATGACAAGACTATGACGTGAGCGAAGCGAGGCTAAAAATGGGATGATGTGCGTCTATGTATTACTCAATCACGCAAGTACCACTGGTCCGATTTACATGAATTTTACATGGAAGTAGCTGATTTACCTGGTTAACATATAGGTTACTTTTGATTTCAATACTTTGTACTATTTAAAGATGGCGACCATTTTAGTGACTTCACTACACCCTTTGGTTTAAAACTTTCATATTTCCATTTCAAATACAAAGAGAACGCTAAGAAATAGCAAACTTTTGATGGTATATACGAGGTTAAAAATTACATTTTCTATCCGAAAGGTATCTCCAACCGTTAGCGAGTAAAACCTAAATTTGTGCTATAAAACACGGTCAACGCCGAGCGGTGTAGTTGGACAAAATGTTCCATCCTTAATCTCCCTCTGCGCAGCACCTCGCCTATCCCCTGTTTTAACTGTCACCTTCATATTTTAATTTATTTATGACGCGTAGCGAAGCACGGGTACTTCAGCTAGTATATATATATAAATGAAAGTTTTTCTGTTCGGAATTTTGCGTTATTAACGCGTTTCACACTGTTTTATGACGGATGCGCGCGAAAATAAAATGTGTGTCTGTTTGTCTGTCTGTGGACAACTTTGTTCCCTTATGACTTGAGAACGGCTGGGTGGATCAACGTAAAATTTGGTACAGATAACCACCAGAGGCACGACACCAATCATTGATGTAACTCTTCTCCATACCTCTCATAAAAGGGGCTTTTAGGAATTTGGGCCATTGGAGGCTAAAAAGCCAGAATTTTCATGCACCCCCTTAAAATAAATGCTGAAATAGGCGTAGAAGGGTGAGACAAAGCTCATTTTCAGCCGCTCATTGTGAGAAACGAAACTCGGGGGGCCCTAACCACATTTTAAGGCCCTAAAACCAACAGTTTTTTAGATATTCCCAGAAAACTAATTTCATTTAATAAACTAATGAAAGAAGAGCCTCCGTGGCTTAGGCGGCAGCACGCCAGCCTCTCACCGCTGGGTCCGTGGTTCAAATCCCGGTCACTCCATGTGAGATTTGTGCTGGACAACGCGGAGGCAGACAGGTTTTTCTCCGGGTACTCCGGTTTTCCCTGTCACAATTTCATTCCAGCAACACTCTCCACTATCATTTCATTTCCTCTGTCATTCATTTAATCATTGCCCCGGAGGGGTGCGTCAGGCCTCGGCAGCCGACACAGTTCATATCCTCGTCGCTAGATGGGGGCTTCATTCATTCCATTCCTGACCCGGTCGGAGACTGGACGCAGGCTGTGGATTTTCATTTTCAAACTAATGAAAGAATGCAAGCCTGTAACCATGGCAACAGAATCTCAGAGGTCCATCTATTTCTGTAAGACGCAATGCAATTACATTACTGTGAATGTTTGTAATCTGCAATAAGGTTACAACGGAACCAAATTAAGCTGTAAAATTCATCATGCGCTTAAGGGGGTCAAGGGGTAGACTACTCTAGAATTTTTTCACGCGATTTACACGTGCGGGTGTGTTACGGAAAGTCTATTATATCCCTATCCCTATATTGTTATTATTGTTGTTATTATTATCATTATTATTATATTATGGCGTACAACGATGAGACAAAGCTCATTCTCAGCCCCTTGGTGTCAGAAACAAAACTCGGAGCCCCTAAAGAGCCGTAAAGGGTCACCGAAAACGACATTTTAAGGCTCTAAAACCAACAGTTTCTGAGATATTCCCAGAAAACTAATTTCATTTAATAAACTAATGAAGGAATGCAAGCCAGTAACCATGACAACAGTATCTCAAGAGGCGACATCCAACTTTCCATCTATTTCTGCAAGAAGTAATGCCACTCCATTTATTACAGTTCTGTGAAAGTTTGCAAATGGCTATATGGTTATCACGGAATCAATTAAAACTGTAACATTCTTCGATGGGATTAACGGGGTCAAGGGGTACGCTAGATTTTTTCACACGATTTACACGTGCGATATGTCGTACAGAAGGTCTATTATATCTCCAAAGTGGAACATTATTTTCAAAATTTCCTGAATTGAAATAGTTTTTTTTGCGGCTTTTAGGAATTTGGGCCATTGGAGGCTAAAAAGCCAGAATTTTCATGCACCACAAGCCTTTATAATTTATTAAAGTGGTCTTCATGGGGATGGGGACTTGACACAACGACGAGGGTCAGTTTTTATATGACGTGCATTGCGTTTCGTCTACGAGGTTTTCAATTTTATTTTCACGTCAGGAAGTACACGTTAGGTAAATTTAGTTTGAGAGCACATTTTAACTAATAATTTTTTTTTTGTCGACAAACAGGTTCCAATCCCCTACCCATTGACACAGTAGCTCAATTGATAACGTTTGGTTATTAATACCGAAGACCGTTCGAAGAATGGGTACTTCTGCTAGTACATAGCCTAATAAGTGTATATTTTTGTCATATCAAGTGCATCCTTGTATGCATCAGACTCACAAGTACATGAAACTGAAAACCACTCAGTCCATGCTCCCTAAAACTAGAAGGAAAAGTAACCGTTCTTAAGTTGCAATATTTTAGGTTTATACCACGTGAATTGATTTAAAATAATTTCCCCACCCCGGATAAGAGCCACCACGACATGGACAGCAGAAGGGAAGAAAGATCATAGTGAGATTTTGGGAAATTCTTCAAATTCATATGTGAAATATGTTCAATCGCGCTCCCTTATTGGGCATAACGTAGTAAAAAGAATATTGTCTTTACTTCTGCTATAAGGCACAGTGGGTAAAAACGCTCTCGTAATATGCCCAAAAATTTGGGATAGAATCTTGGCGCAATCGGTCCGTATTTAAGGGCGTGTGAATGTAAAATAAATGTGTCAATAGATTTTCTGGTTTGGTCAACAACACAACTGCAGCAAAAATCTGACTCCCTGATTTCTGCAAAGACCACACTCAGCAGTAAAAAGAAACGTTGATCGCATAATCATTATTAATTATGTGTATTTTCGAATGTGTGTACTAATTTTCTTTCATAGCTTAGTCCAAATAAAAACAATCAGACACAAGAGGGCTTATAATTATTTACTAAAATATATTTAGTAAATACCTCTACCTAGAGACAAAATACAGTGGGCTATGCTATGAATATTGAATGTTGATATCGAATAGATGGGAAATTTATCTTTTACGACAGTACAAAACTAGAAGATTAATTTGGATGTTCTTCAGCGAAGATTATGAAATTTTGTAAATCCATAGCTATAAAATAAAAAGTGAGATTGTTAGGTACGCAAATCTGCAAGCCTCCTCTTCCGTTATTGTATTGGTCTTTTGATAGAGTTCGTTCTGAGGTCTCTTCATCCAAAGGCTGTTTTTATTGACAGCTCTGTAAATGTTTCTGAGAATTTTTAGTTCCTGCTTTTCTATGTCCTTAATTTTGGAATGGCCGTCGATCACCTTTGTTTCGGCTGCGTAAGTTGCTTCTGGAAGAATCACTGTTTTTATTATTATTATCATTATTATTATTATTATCATCATTATTATTATTAGTTTTGATTGCTTTTATTTACATGCCAATTGTTTGTCCTCGATTTCCACAGTGGTCATCATTTTATTTAAAAAATGATCTAGTATCTAAGTTAAAATATCAGCGGCTACAGATCAACTACATTAAATTCACCGTAATTTAGAACTGATACAATAAAATCTGCATGTAAAACGTGTTGAGGTAGTCAAGTCAGGCTATCTTGCTTAGTTGACTGGCATTAGGGCACGTATCGACCGACGATGATTCCTTATGCGCATGCGCTCTTGCCACCACTCGACATCACTCACTGTGTATCACGCCGATTATTCTTCAGCAACTAACAACGCGTCGCGTCCCGTCGTCTCTTTCCCTTTGTTTCCGTTCCATTTCCTTAGCGTCTCTCCGGACCTCTTATTTTTAGCACGTTTTGCGAAACGTACGAGGCTCAATTCTTGAACTTCACCCGGCTTAACGGTTCGCAGAACATGCGCTCCCGAGCACGTGTGCGGTGTTTCTGAGTGATTAATATTGCAAGTATTGTTCCCATGTTGAAACGATAACACTATCGTGTGAGTGAAAATACAGAGTGTGTGTTTTAATGACAGGTATCTGGAGAAATATTCGCTCTACCTAGATGACAGGACATATACCGGTACAGTATTCTACAATAATTTCTAGGCATGATTATCTTATGGGTTTATGTCGTGACATTACGGGCATCAACATTCTTTTTTCTTGTTTTCTTTTTCGAAATCTCTATTTTTGTAAGTAAATATTACCTCATTAAGGGGCGTAGGATGTCTTGGTCATCAGCCCCATGTAGCTACTGTAGTTGGGCAAGTATTGATTTTTTGCTAACCTGTGTTGACTATAGTAGCGTGTGTGATTGTATTCATTAGAGTGAAGGGTTGGGGTAGGAGTTCTGGGACTTATAATAAGGTATAACTCCGACATTTTCTGGAGGGAGTATGTAGAAAGTGGGAAGAACCGCATATCTTAGAAGTCACCATGACACAGAAAGTGAACTTCAATATTTGATATCTCTCTCAATCCGACAGTAAATAAGTTTGAGTATGTGGTTGTTTATTCAGGCAAAAAGAAACCGAATAAAGTTGACGTACGTACAGTTGAAGAAATATGCAAAAATAGATTCAAACGTATACTTGAGTAAAACATATCGATTTTTGAGGTATGACATAAAATGAGCGAAATGTAAATACTTGCTAACGCTATTTCCACAAAGCGTTGGCAGTGAGAGGAAAGCAAATAGCAAATAAATTTACAACTCAAGATACCGGTACCTTTAAAGTAATTTCAATAAAATCACAATCAACTTTTAAAATGGGGCAGATGATCTCGCAGTTCCGCCCCTTAAAACAACAATAACTAACTAAACATTTAAAGTAATTTGAATAAAATCACAATAAAAATTGCAAAATGTTGACGTGATGCTGGTGAAACTCATCTAATTTCTCAGCCCTAAGGGGAAATAGAAAATCATTTTTTGAGAAATATCAAAATCGTGGCATTGAGACCGTGATACTTGTTGTTGTTGTTGTTGTTGTTGTTGTTGTTGTTGTTGTTGTTGTTGTTGTTGTTGTTGTTGTTGTTTCATTTACGAGCTTTGCGATATCGTGGTCATGTAGCTCCGTGCACGAGGGTTTGTGTGTGTGTAGATGGAATCTGTCCGATGACCTGTGTCTTTGTGGTGGCTCTATGAGAGCGCGTGTTTGTAATTGGGGCTATGATGTGGGTAGGAGGCACCCTTGGCCTTAATTAAGGAACCATCCCGGCATTCATCTCGAATAGGAAACGGGGAAACCATGGAAAATCACTTCTAGGATGGTTGTGGTAGGAATCGAACCCATTTTACCCAGTTCTACCTCACAAGGCTGTGTGTACCCCGTTCCAGACCTCAGACCAGAATTACATTTCTTGGCAAAGGCTGGAATCGAATCCAGACCTCTGGGGTGACAGCCAAGAATGCTAGTCACTACGCCACGTGTTGGACTGAAACATTGATATATTTGTTAAAGGGTACTTCAACACAATATTATGACTTAAAATCGCGTGCCTAATTATCTTACTCTTTACTGCTACAGTCATCACAATAACACAGGTTGTCAAGTACACAAGTATACGGCGCAGATGATCAAATATGTCCCAGTACCTTAATAATAATAATAATAATAATAATATCGTATGGCCTCGGATGCCGGGTGCAAGCTTTGTTATTTGACACCCAGAGGGCAGCTTGCATGTCGAATTTTGTTGTTCCTTGAAGCACTATGAAAGTCAGGGAGGTTAGATATCAAAGCTCCTTGACACTATAGCGCTTTCTAGTAGAGAAATAAGGAACTATATGTTGGCGGAAAATCCCGAGATTAATTTTGCCATTATGAACACGGCCTACTGAATTTAAATGGGTTCTTTAACATGCCAACATCGTATGGTATGCGTATCGTGTTTTTTGCCGCCTTTCAAAAATCACTTACCACGGCCAGGAGCGAACCTGCAACCTTGGGGTTGGTAGACCGACACGATAACCACTCACCCACCGTGGCAAGTAATACCCTAATTAAAGCAACTCTCTTCATAGTGACGCTTGAGCTAAAACCGTACCAGAGGACTATGTGCACAGTAGGGCGTTGGTAGTTTTAGAGTACTTCGACTTAGAAGCGTAATCCTAAATTTGCGCCCTTTTAATAGTGATAAATTGTTTTTTTTTTTGTCGTGTAGCCTCCTGAGAGGCCGAGTGCAGGTCTTTCAAGTCGATGCCCGTGGGCGACCTGCTCGTCGGGATGAGAGATGGAATGGATGAAGATGAACGAAACTGGGCAGGGATGTGGAAGGAAGCGGCCGTGGCCTGTCAGAAGGTACCGTCCCAGCATTTGCCTGGTGTTGAAAATGGGAAACCACGGAAAACCATTTCAAGGACGGCCGACGGTGGGGCTCGAACCCACGCGTCTACCGAATCAGCAGAGAGCTTGGCCCCATGACCTAATGCTGCGCTTTAGCCAGCGTAGCCACTGCTGTCGATGATAAATTGATAATTAACTAATACGAGTAGGCCTACATGTATTGTTTTGGGTGCGTGGTGGCTCAGCGGTCTAGCTGAATGCCTCTCACCAAGGCGGTCCGGGTTCGATTCCCGGTCAATGCATGTGAGATTTTCGAAGTGAAATGCCATGTCCTGTGGTTCGGATTCCACGTAAAAAGGAGGTCCCGTGGCTCATTATCTAGAGATTAACGGTCACGTTAAACTACAATCTTCCTTCCTTTTGTAATGTTTTCCAGGAGTGTATTTACGTATTTATATTTTGTACCCCGCCCAGTCTTTGGGCAAATTTGTGTTGACCGACTGAAGAGCTACAAATGACAGTTAGAAGCGTTTTGCTTCATAAAAATTTGGCTGACGCCCCTGAGGTCCGGGTTCGATTCCAAGCTCTTCCAAGAAATTTAATTCTGGTCTGAGGGTTGGAACGGTGTTCACACAGACTAGTGACGCAAAATTGAGAAGAGGTGGGTGTGATTCCCACCTCAGCCATCCTGGAAGTGGTTTTCCGTGGTTTCTCCACTTTCATTCCAGGCGAATGTCGGGATGGTTCCTAACCTAAGGCCACCGCCTCATACCTTACCTGAATTACAAAATACACGCTACTACAGTCACCACAATAACACGGGTTGTCAGACAAATTCTACACTCATCCAAGTACACGGGTTACCCTCATTAGGTTGGGCGTGGTGGCGCAGCGGTCAAGCTGTATGCCTCTCACCAAGGCGGACCGGGTTCGATTCCCGGTCAAGGCATGTGAGATTTTCGATGTGAAATGCCATGTCCTGTGGTTCGGATTCCACGTAAAACGGAGGTCCCGTGGCTTATGATCGCGAGATTAACGGTCACGTTAAACTACAAGCTTCCTTACCTTCATTAGGCACGATATAGGATGAAGTTGAAATGAATTGCCTATTTTGTGGCAAAGATCGAGTGCCATTTTGTCCATGCTTTGTGAGCTGAGTAATCAGTTGAAATCAGAGTGGAGCTTTACAAACTATGAAGTGCTTTCGATGATAACAACAGTAGTTAATATTGTAATAGAGTGCCCATATTGGATTCGAGTGTTAATTGAATATCGCGCATGGCCTCAAAGGATCTCGATCATATTGATGAGGACTATAATTGCACTGAACTCCGTTGGTTGATCGTGAGCACGTGAAATGAGCTGTTGATTCTTTATGAAAGTAATTGACCCTGCTCTTGTATGCATACTACTGTACTTTAACGCACAATGCGACTGGCTATTTTTCCATACAAAAAATAGAAAATGATTTTATTGTTGCTTATTTTTGGGACAGCGACATCGTGGTCATATTGTCCCGTGCATTTTTGGGTGTGTGTAGAATTTGTGATAAACTGTGTTATTGTGATGTACTAGTGTGTGTATGATAGGCCTATTTGTAAATTGGGATAGGTTTGGGAAAGAGGTGACTGTCACCTTAAGTCAGGAACCATTCCAGCATTTGGCTGGAGTATAGTTGGGGAAACCACGGTAAACCACTTCCAGGATGGCTGAGGTGGGAATCGAACCTTCTTTCTTCTACAACGTTACAGCCCAGAATTAAAATTTCTTTGAACAGCCGGGAATCGAACCTGGACCTCCAGGACGACAGCCAAGAACGCTAGCCGCTACTCCACAAGGTGTAAACTTAAAGCCAATCTTTTAAATTGTTATCTTGTTAAATTTTACAGCCCAGTTATCTTGATCTGTAGCCTATATTCTTATATTCTACTCTGATATCTAAAACAAAAGATACACATACAAACTGTGCACTTCACTACATAAAAATATCTACTGTTTATGCTACGACAGTTCGCGCATTTTAGCAAGTAATAGCTCACTGGAGGCGCTGCTAGTCAACTACAGAGCTAACAGCTCGTGGTTTATCCGTGATTGTGCCACTGCCAGGCTCTCCGCGCGACTAACAGTTTACGTATAAACGCGCATGCCCCAGAATTAGAGGCTCGCAGAGTGTCTTGATTTACCAACGCGCATCCAGAACCCACTGGCAGAAAATAGTGGCGTAAACTATTAGTAGGAAGTGACGATGCAGCTGTCAAGTTAATTGCCTCCCGCCGAGGTGGAGCGGGTTTGATTTCCGGTTAATACATGTGACAATGTGGGATTTTATCATCTTAAATGATTATATCAACTTTGCTGGGGTCTGGCTTTACGTTACGGTGACGGGACGAAATATACCAAGAATGCACTGAGGTGTGTGACGTCATAGTACTGCTTGAGCTTCCTCCTTTCCCCGCGCGCTCCGGTGATTGTGACGTCATCCAGCCAGCTACCTCCTTTGACCTTGGTTGGCACTTGCTTTTTTAATTTTTTTTTCTAACGGACTTTGAGCTCACGCAGCATTTGTAGCATTTGCAGCATTTAAAATGATATAAAGTCTAGTCTTTCAGACTATCAGTGTTTATTTGAGGTTAAGTTTAGTTTCCCCGTATAGAAGAGGTCCCGTGGCTTATGATCGTGAGATTAACAGTCACGTTTTAAGTACAAGCTTCCTCCCGTTTCATACAACCGACCGAATTAAGCCTCAGATGTATTACCACATCGCTAGAAACGAACTGGTGTATCATGGATTTTGCGAATCTCGATAACATGAGTGTGCATGTCCTCTAGAACTGACTGTAATTCTCAAGGCTGCTGCTGCTGCTGCTGCTGTAGAAAAGAAACTGAAATACACCCAAGTGTCTTTCTAATTGCCTCGTGTGGTGCATTATACTGATGGCTCTCTTGCATGTTTACTTGGATGTTAATTTCCTTCACGCGCTAATTTAAATGATTCTGTAGTCGTTCACCCCAGGCAGGGGCGTATGGATTATTCCGTGCCAATTCCAAGCCATTGTGTTCCGATCTGTCTTATTTCCTGTTATTGATGAACAAAAGCAGTTCAATATTAACAGACGTGTCGAAGTGTTTGTTATTTCCACACTGAATCCCGCTCAATGTAAATGTGCGTGATGGCGCGCAACTTGTCTCCTACCAAGGAGAACCAGGTTCGATTACCGGTTAATGCATGTGGAATTTCCGAGGTGGAATGTCACGACCTGTGGTTCGGATGCCACGCAAAATAGGACGTCCCGTAGCTTATGATAGCGAGATTAACGGCCACGTGTAAATACAAGCTTCCTTCCTTCCTTCGTTTTAACAGGATATGAACATTTTTTTTTTGACCAGTGTAAATAAGTTCTGGTGCAAAGGACGGTCACCAGGTATGTACTTGGAGACCATAGGTGGACAAGTAGTGTGGGTGAAATGATTCAGAATATGGGTAGGGAAAGTTTGGATGATGACGTTCTAAAGCTGAATGCAGCTCGACGGGCGCGCTGGCACGCTGGCTATACGCCACACGCCGGCGTGCTTCTGGCGTGAACGGCCTTGCAGGGATGGTTGGGGAAGACTACAAGTCATGTTTGTCTCTCTCGTTCACTTTCCCCTCCCGTACTGTCTTCGCTGTGTTGTGGCTGTTCGGTCGAACGTCAAACGGGGTTCAATACATTGTAAATATGAACAAGAAGTTCCGTGACGAACTAAAGAGCCTACTTTTCTTGAAATTTAAGATTCTTGCCAATCTATATAGACCTATCTAGAATAATGACGAAATTAAGTTGGTAATATCGAAATTCCTAATTAGTTCGAAATATACCTTATATAATGTAGCCTAATAGAGCAGTACAGTAGGCAGCCCTGGTGACTGAATATAGGCTATTGTTAGTTGCATCTCTTAAGGTACAGAATACAAAATTTGGTTGAAGTCCAATGGATAGCATGCACGTTACATTCAGTTAGACCTTGGATTTATCAGCGCGCGTAAAATTATGTTGGCAACAATGTCATGCATGTGTTGGTCAGAAATAATCTGAAATATTATGATCTAGTGTTCTACCAATTTTGGATGAGATCCATTTGTTAGTATAGAAGTAACATGTATTTTAAAATTGGACCTCTCAGCAGGCTTAGAATCATGTTGGTAGCACTGACGTATATAAGATACTCCAAATTAATCTAGAATGCCAGGTACTATACGTGTGCATAGTTTAAAGCTGTCGGCTTGCATACTTTCTGATATAATGGTATTTGGATAAAATAAATTGATAGCATTTATTAACAGTTGGCAGCCCTGGTGGCTCTTAAGAATACGCTCAGTCATATCTGTTTATGTACACATACCACATACGAAATTTGGTTGAAATCCAATTGATAGTGTAGAAGTTATATGCATTTAAAATTTGGACCTATCAGCAGGCTTATAATCATTTTGGCAACACTGCCATGTATGGCCTCCTGGAAATTAAACTGAAATATTATTATCCATACGTGTGTCAATTTTGAAATAGCTCCCATGTATACCTTCCAAGATATCCAACATGGAGCTCAAATTTCAATTGCGATTTTTCAGCAGTTGGTAGCACTGACATCATTTTCAAATATGGCCGTGAGATATTCAGGTATAGATCTTTACTCCCACCAAATTTTGTTTTGATTGCTGCAGCCGTTTAGGAGTTGATAGGGGGGACACACACACAGACAGACAGACAGAAGGACAGACAGACAGAAGGACAGACAGACACACATTTGCCCGATCTCATGAGTCTACTTTTTCCTCATTTTTGCAAAATGTGAAAAGTAGGCTAAAAATAAATTGAAACGAAACGAAAACAAGGGGGAAAAATTAATGTAACGAAATTGCAATGCCTTAAATGAGTTCCATGATACCTTATCAGTAATTATGTATTGTTAATGTTAAGCACTTACAACCTTCAAGTACCGGCACGCGGAGAAACGCGCGAAACACAATGTAGATGTGTCGGTCAACCAACGCATTGGACGAGCAGTTTGTTTGTTTGTTTGTTTGTTTGTTTGTTTGTTTGCAAACGTAAAGCGTAACGACCTCCATCCTTTTCAAATACAGTATCTACAAAGTTGCGAGCAGTCGTGACGTCCAGTCCGTCAGCGATCCCAACTTGACTTTTTTTCATTATCTTAGCATACATATTTTAAATCGCAATTTTAGTGTAATTTTGCCACCCGTATGTCCCCATATATATAAATGTTTCTATCCATCCAATTTCCATGGATCTCCCGCAATTTAAACACCCTCAAATGCCAACTGACTGTCCCGAGGTTCGAATTCTCAATCGTGGGCATGGCAGACAAGAATCTTAACCCACTACGCCACGCAGTCGGCCACCATAGCCTTTTAAATGGGGTCTTGCAGCTCAAGAATGAGTCACGGATCTTAGTGTTCAAATAACAAAAACGCCACTCTCAGCACGTTGTTACCATAGGCTGTAAAGTCGCGTGTGACGCCGAGCGACTGCTCGCGACTTTGTAGATATTTGAAGAGGATGGAGGTTGTTACGCTTTAAAAGCTCACGATAAGGTAATAAACCATAAATTTCGTTCTCGAGTAGCGGTGGGGCTGGTAATCGATTCTCTAAGTGATTGGAGAGAAAGCGCTGAGCCTTCAGATTGCGTGCATGTGTCACGTACAAGTAGTTAATTTCATAGCTTTTCAAGTCGATATGAAGCATATAGGCAGTGGTTAGTTAAGAAGTAGGGAAACCCTCCCCCAGAACATAGGCATTTACGTTACGGTGTTAAATAGCCGACCTGAAGAGATTGTAGAACACGCAAATGTATTTAAACGAACATCTGCTACATCAATATCTAACTGTTAACATTCACAAGACTTATTAATATAAAATGATGCTTTCATAATCTTTCTTTTTCTTACGGCGAATTTGTGCTTTTGATAACAGTAGACACAAAATGAACTAATGATTTGTGTATGCAGAGTATGCAATTTATATAGCTTAGTTAATATCCCATTGTTGCCACTTAAATTCTAGTATTTAACTTTGCTTAGTATTGCAGTCGGTAGTTTAAGAATGAGTACTCATTTGTTGTAAGTTGCACTGTGAGTAAGCCAAGAGCCCTAACGTCGCCACAATAAATGCATCAATAATAAAAATATTTCAAAAAGCAATAATCCGGGAAGCCAAAATTGATTAGACTCGGTTTGAAAGTAACGGCTTAAGAGAACAGGGCCAATCTTGAAATAGACCTGAACAAATATTTAACAGAAGGGCGCGTTCCTTCCCTGCAGCACTGGACATGAATAATTCTTTCTTATTTCTCTCTGGCTCGTAACGTGGTATTGATCTACTAAGGAAATGTCCGTACACTGCGCATACAGATACGGAAGAGATTCCATTTTAAGTCCCAAATACTTGAACCTACGTATTGTATGACTTTCTTTACGTGCGATCGCTAGCATGGTGTACGGATTAGCATGAACGAATCTACATGCACACGAGTAGCTTAAATATTTGAGAGAGAACCCGTTGTGCGTGCGATCCAGGATTATAATCTTAACGTCGGACAACTAACCTCGTCATCCTTAATGGGTTTTCTTTCGTGTTTTCACTCGCTCAATCTATGCAAATGCTAGGATGGCATACATATTTTTGAGGACCGCGACACTTGGTTCATTTCTATTGCTGCAAATATGTCTCAAGGTTTTTAAAAATGATGCGATATTGACGGATATGTTAATGTCCATATACTACTGTATGTCTTATAAATGTGCCTGTGTGCCACATTCTCCTTAAGACCTGATCCAGCCCCATGTGACTGTTCTCTATTCCATTTCAAGTCGAAGTTACAAGACGCCATGGATATGAGGACTCGCAAAGAGTGCTAAGGAAATGTGAGGTGTTTCACAAGGATCTCAGTAAGTTTTTTTTTTTTTTTTGAGGGCTGGAAGAAACAAGTACTTACTCTACATTGAAGTAGATGGGGACTACTTCAAAAAAAGATCGTATTAGCCTCGCAACATTTGTGAAAAATTACCTGACCGTAAAAGCTTGTAGGCTTATATTTCCATCGTTTTGGCACCTCTATAGAGAGGAAACAAGAGTGTTAAAGAGATATATTAGCTTATTTAGACAAAAGACACTGCAATGTGCTCCAAAAGCTCAGGCGTAGAAGGGGTCTAGAATGGATAACAGACTCTACTCGGTCTGCGCAGTAGCGGCTGGCCCATAAGGACTCCAGGACGGTGTCCTTCCTAGAGAACGAAAAGGGATTTACATTTTTTCTTGATACTTTAAGTCAAAAATTGAATTCTAATAATGCTAAGAAAATTACATGTAGCTCTATCAATCAGGAAGACTGTGTTTGGTGGTATCACGCTTCGTCAGCGCGCAGCACACCACAGAACACTGGCCAGTATGGAGTTACGGACTCTTGGCCTTCCGCCCTAAGATTGTGCCCGGGCGAGGGGGTTGAGACGTGCGGGGAGTATGGAGACTGGTGCGCTTTCTGGCTGCCAGAGGGGTAATCTGTGGGCGCGGTGTGCGGGCAGTTGTCTTGAAGCCAGGCGGAGTCCTTAACAGCTCTGTAGCACCGGTAAATACGTCATCTCCCCTCGCTACTCTAGACGTCATGCAACAGTATCTACTACTATTGGTTAGTAAGAAAACTTGTGACTAGCATCAGAAGCCAATAAGAAGTAGATCGTTCAGGGTTGTCAGATGTGTCATTATTATCATTCAGCTGTCAGCTTCCGCACGCTGCACTTTCATTAGACAAGCACTGTCGCCTGATCCCAACCCGCTGTGACACAGGTTTGACAACAGTGAACAGCAGCAGCATTTCCTCTCACACCCCTCTACTGCATGCGCCCAGCCGGGGAATTACCCCATTAGCAAATAAAGTAGATGGATGAATAAAAGAAATCTCCATGGTTGAATATAATAAAAATTAAATAACAATAATCTATGATGTAGTAACATTATCTTTATCTTTGAACACAAAAAATATATAATTATATTAAATTGTAGCATCTGAGACCAGGGATCTCGATTCAAATTGCAAGGATGAAGCAACACGGACCTCTCGTTAGCATCCTGCGGTTAGTGAAGGTTGGCACCAGTGAGCTATTTCGCTTTCGTGCTGGAAAGTCTTAAAGCGGTGGTAATATTCAGCAGTTGCAATCTCGGTGTTGGTGATGATTAATCTGTAAGTCATTAAGCTTTGTACGTGCGTCTTTATTTAAAATTACCGGTGCGACTGTGGTTTGGAAGTGCTTGTGGCGAAAGTCATACTCTGTGATTTCTCTCTCGGTGCTTAATAATAATAATAATAATAATAATAATAATAATAATAATACCGTAATAATAATAATAATAATACGGCACCGTAATTATTTTTAATTCTTGTTACGGCTGTGCTCTAGAGTTAAAACTCAGCGTGATTAAGTATTTCTTCATTTCAAAATGAATTCTGTGGACGCTATTTTAAATAGCGGAAAACTTTCTTTTGAGAGTAAATTAGAACTAAAAAGGTTAAGACCTCCGAAACCTGATTTAGTCATTTCACAGGTTCAGAACCCTTGCAAAAGCAAAGCTGGTTATACCAGAAAATTCAATCGCACATTGTACAATCATGCAGACTGGCTGTGCGGATGTGAGATAAGAAACGCGTTCTTTTGCTTCACATGCTTGGCTATGAATTCTGGCGATCCTGTGTGGACATCAGCTGGTGTTACGGACTTGAAACACTTGAATTATAAAGTTAAGAAACATAAATCTAGTGAAAAGCATATAAACAATAGCATTGAGTTTGCGATGCTGGGTAAGGTAGACATCAGATGTCAGTTAGACAGTGCGTATAGACTGAAAATTAAGCAGTTCAATGAGGACGTCTCTAAAAACCGTTACATACTCAGTAAACTGATCGACTGCATTAAGTTTTATGGAAAATTTGAGCTCGCACTGCGAGGACACGATGAAACCGATTCATCCGACAATCCTGGAATATTTCGTGGGTTGGTTAGTTTAATGGCCGAGTTAGACTCTTACCTTGAAAGAGCACATAGAAACAAGTAGTTCCGTGAAGAACTATACAGCCTATTTTCATATCTCCAACTTATGTTAATTGCCACTATCAACATACACAATTTCTGTTTGATTGCCGTAATAGATTCGTACATATTAAGAACCGACTAAATATTTCGGATGGTCGCCATGTTGGATTTTATATATGTAGGTCCTAGAGTTATGTACTGTTACATGCAGATTATTGTGAACGTATAGTATTCAAACTTCAATCGCATAATTAGGACACAAGAAAAAACAAGGAGATTTAAAAAATTTTCACGGCTGCCATCTTGAGGTTATGGAAACAATTGAAATAAATTAGATGCCAGTGGATTAACATTCGGATAAAGATTTACTGTACCAAGTTTCACTTCATGCGGATGGTTAAATTGCGAGAAACGTCCATGTGAATATTTATAATTCGCGTCACCGCCATGTTGGATTTGTGATCACCAGGTTATTTCAAGTCCTATAGGTGAACTTAAGTTCATAGCCCCTATGAACATTAAAAAATTTAGTTTGATTGCTAAACTAGATTCGTAGATATTCAGTATCGTCTAAATATTTCGGATGGTCGCCATGTTGGATTGTTAAATGTATAGGCCATAGAGTCATGTACCATTTAAGGAAAATTATTGCGTAGGTTCATTATTCAAACTTTCACTTCGATCGCATGACTACATCACAAGAAATAAAAAAATAATTTTAAAATTCGCACTGCCGCCATCTTGAGGTTATGTAAACAATTGAACAAAATTAGATACCAGTGGATTACAATGTGTATAAATATTTCCTGTACCAGGTTTCAGTGCGCTTGGAATATTAAATCGCGAGAAAGGTCTATTTAAAATGTTCAAATTCGCTTGGCCGCCATGTTGGTTTTGTAGTTAACCGGTTTTTGAAAATCTTATAGATAGACTTCCAGTAGTGCCCTTTATGTCCGTACAAAATTTCAGGGAGATACCGCTAATAGTTTCAGAGATATAGAATGCCGGTGAAATATTTCGCACATCTGCCATCTTGTGATTATGTAAACAATTGAACGAAGTTAGATGTCGGTGCATTACAATGTATATAAACATATACTGTAGCAAGTTTCATTGCGTTTGGTTGGTCAAATCGCGAGAAACGTCTATTTAAAAGTCGCAAATTCGCTTGGCCGCCATGTTGGTTTTGTAGTTTCCAGGTTTTCAAAAGTCACATAAGTGAACTTATAGTAGTTCCCTCTATCACCATAGAAAATGTCAGGGTAATATCGGTAATAGTTTCGGAGATATTGAATGCTGGTGAAATATTTCGCACAGCCGCCATGTTGGACTGGTGAGTCGTAACAAAATTTGAAGGGCACGGTCGAGGTCGCCGGGAATAGTGCTATGAACTTTCCGAGTTTCATTGAAATCGCTCCTGCCGTTTAGATTTTATTAGGGGGGGACACACACACGAATCACACACACACACACACACGCACACACACACGCACACACACACGGACAAAAGGTGATCTCATAAGCCTATTTTTTTCAAAATTGAAAATAGGCTAAAAATGCAGTTTGATTGCTAAAATAGATTCGTAGATATTCAGTATCGTCTAAATATTTCGGATGGTCGCCATGTTGGATTGTTAAATGTATAGGCCATAGAATCATGTACCATTAAAGGAAAATTATTGCGTAGGTTCATTATTCAAACTTTCACTTCGATCGCATGACTACATCACAAGAAATAAAAACTTAATTTTAAAATTCGCACTGCCGCCATCTTGAGGTTATGTAAACAATTGAACTAAATTAGATACCAGTGGATTACAATGTATATAAATATTTCCTGTACCAGGTTTCAGTGCGCTTGGAACATTAAATCGCGAGAAAGGTCTATTTAAAATTTTCAAATTCGCTTGGCCGCCATGTTCGTTTTGTAGTTAACCGGTTTTTGAAAGTCTTATAGATGGACTTCCAGTAGTGCCCTTTATCTCCGTACAAAATTTTAGGGAGATACCGCTAATAGTTTCAGACATATAGAATGCCGGTGAAATATTTCGCACATCCGCCATCTTGTGATTATGTAAACAATTGAACGAAGTTAGATGTCGGTGCATTACAATGTATATAAACATATACTGTACCAAGTTTCATTGCGTTTGGTTGGTCAAATCACGAGAAACGTCTATTTAAATGTCGCAAATTCGCTTGGCCACCATGTTGGTTTTGTAGTTACCAGGTTTTCAAAAGTCACATAAGTGAACTTATAGTAGTTCCCTCTATCACCATAGAAAATGTCAGGGTAATATCGGTAATAGTTTCGGTGATATTGAATGCTGGTGAAATATTTCGCACAGCCGCCATGTTGGATTGGTGAGTCGTAACAAAATTTGAAGGGCACGGTCGAGGTCGCCGGGAATAGTGCTATGAACTTTCCGAGTTTCATTGAAATCGCTCCTGCCGTTTAGATTTTATTAGGGGGGGGGGACACACACACGAATCACACACACACACACACACGGACAAAAGGTGATCTCATAAGCCTATTTTTTCAAAATTGAAAATAGGCTAAAAAAATAGTCGTGTTTGTCTGGGACTTTCTAAAACCATACAGAACGAGCTTCTCGTTTCAGTCTATTCTGTGTGCCTTCTGTTGATCAGTGACGAAATATCTCGGACAGAATATTTAGCCATCGAGGCTGACGGAACCACTGACTGTGCTACATTGTCTCAGCTTGTTTTTATTGTGCGATATGAACTGAATGGCAAAATTAACGAAAGGTTCGTTAGCTTCGTGCTGCCCAGAGATCATACTGCAGATGGAATTAGTCAAGCTTTATTTGCCGAACTAGAGAAATTGAAGGTGAATACGTTTCCTGAAAAAGTAATAGCTCCGAGTTATGAGCGGGCAACACACGGGTGTACAGGCAAGAATGAAGGTCGTGTACAAAAATGCGCACTTTGTTCATTGTTATGCTCACCAATTGAACTTCATCATCGAGCGTTGTGCAATCCAAAATAAGCAGGTAAAAAGATTTTTTAGTAATTTTGAGGGATTTTCCTCATTTTTTTTTCAAATCTTCCAAACGGACAGCCGTACTAGATGAAATCGTCAAGAAACGGATCCCGAAAAATGCCGCCACTAGATGGAATTTTAGGGCACGATGCGTAAGAACTGTCTTCATTTACAAAAATGAACTTATTGAGTGTCTAGAGAAGATTGTGGATGATGACAGTAATGACTATTCGACAACCAGAAAAGCAACAGGTTTGAGAAACATTTTAAAAGATCAGGACTTTCTCTTTTGGCTCGAACTTTTTAGTAAAATTATGCCACATGCTGATATTTTATTCAATGAACTTCAGCACAGGGAAATTGACAGTGTAAAGGCTCTGAAGAACGTGTCTACCTTCAAGTCCTCGATTCAGAATATTAGAAATTCTCTCGATCAGTGGGGTACAGAGCATAGCGTGTGTTGTTCAAACCCGGGCACTAGTGAAAAGCGTGCTCGATTTGACAGCAGCAACTGGGTCGTGGCAAAACAGGTGTGCGACGTAATTTTAACTGGGATTGCCGATCGTTTCGGTTTTAATGAGCATTTATCAGCAGCGAAGCTATTCCAGCCCAGCTTATTTTCAAAATTTAGAGTGTCGTTTCCTGACTCTGAATGTAAAATGGTCGCTAAGTTATTCACTTTAAATCCACTTGAACTCGGGCAGGAATTAACAGTTTTATACAGCAGAAATGAGTTTGAAAATGCATCTGGTGCCTTAACACTACTTTCCTGCATTTGTGGAAACAATCTTGCGACAGTGTTACCTGAGACAGTAAAACTCTTGCGAATTATATGCACAATTCCCATGACAACATCAGAGAGTGAAAGGTGCTTTTCAACTTTGAAAATAATAGAAACTTTTAGTAGGAATACAATGAAAGAAGACCGTCTGTGCGCTTTAGCTATGTGCTCTATTGAGAAGAACCTGTTGGTCACAAATGACTTCAATGAGCTTGTAATAAACCACTTTGCTGAGCAAAAAGAGCGGCGAATGGACTTCATCTTCAAGAGAGTCAATTAAGGTAGGCCTATTTACTTGAACATTCTCCTGTCCTGGTAATTTTCTTATCTTTCATAGTTTGTGTATTGCCGACAATGATATATCCTATGGAAACACATTGTTGCAAGATTTTCTTTTATTTCCTGACATAACCAGTATGTTTTACGTCATTGCATTCATAACCGTATTCAAACTAAAAACTGTAAAAGTAAAGAGTTGGGCGAGAATTCTCAAACTCTGTCCATGTGTAATAAATGTTACGCTTAAACTCCTGCCACGTTATTATTATTATTATTATTATTATTATTCCCGTTTTTAATTTGCAGTTAAATTCACTCTCTGCTAGAAATTTAAGTAATCTATCAGAATAAAAAGCAGTTCAACAGTTTAGTAATGAATGAAAATGAAACAATGTGACTCGGGAGGTACATTTTCCTAAAATTCATCTGTCAGCTCGAACACTGGCATTGATTGTTACTGGCACTTGTTTATTTCCAAATTTGCATATGAAAGTATATTTCCAAATTTGAATATTACAAGAAAAAAACTCGTGTTCTATGCTGAATTCAAATGATAATCCAATATCCACATTTTAACAGCCAACGCTTTAGGCTTGAGTTTGGAGTTATTAAAAGAATAATATTGTATACGGTATGCTATGTTATTATGTACTGGATAAATCGCTGTTTAATTCGTGTATTCATGCAAACTGGGATTTGTCAAGTTTTGAGCTCACAAGGATAATGCTATGATAAAGAAAAAGACCCAAAGCACAAGCTCCCTGGGATTCACGTTTTGCGTTTTCGTCTATATGTATTTTTCACATCAGGTTCTCAGTGTTGTTACCATATGAAATCATAGTTGTAATACTAAATGATAAAAACCTCTGATCCGACATCAAGAATGTTGAGCAATAACGCGATATTTTCATTGCATATAAAAGTAACTCGATTTTACTCTTTTTGTCCTCTATCAATTTATGAAGAGGTGCGGGGGAAAATACTGTGATCGCCCTCCCAGCCTAAGAGTCTGTCGGCCGCCACTGCTGCGGACTCCCTTCTGTTACACCGTTTTACCATCTACAGTATACCCTTCCCTTGTCCTCCTTACCTGCATACCTACCTCTTTCCCCCACAAGCCGGTTGTAAGAAAATCGCTCACAGGGAAAATAGTGCCCACTGAGGAATGTGAGTAAATCGCACCCAGTCTAGAAAATGTCCTCGTGACAATACAGTTCTACATGTAAAACAAACCTAACCTGGAGCTTACGCCCCACACCCCCTTGCTGGTAGTGCAATCAGTAATTTTCGTCCAGACAGTCATCTAACCAAGTAGCGACCAATGGTTTCGTCTGTATCAGCCACACATACTCCAGGTAGAGACCGTGCTGGGCGCGATTTACATTGGGCGTGTTTTGTACTGGGTACGATTTACAGGACACCCCACAAGCCACAGTTGTTAAAAGGGACGTAAAACCAAAAACACTATCTTTCCCCCACCCCCCTCGCTCAGCTGTCCAACTAGAGCAGATCTCCTCTTCACTATCACTGTGCCCCTAACGTATATTTCTTGTATTACGCCAGACGGCTTTATGTTCCTTTCTGTAATCAATGACTATGTTTTGTATTCACTTGCGAAAACCCATAAAATCTATGTACAGTGTATTCCTGTTAAGTGTTCTTGCTCAATAAATGGGGTGTTGGGGGGAGGGGCAGGGTCCGCTGGTGGTCTCTGGTGTCCTTTGCGCCTGGTCTATGAAACCAATTCCTCTTACGTGACTGACTGAGTAGCTCAGCGTAACGTTCTCGCCTGCTGTGCCCAAGGTTGCAGCCAGCTGGCATTTAAGGATGCGCAAATGCGAGGGACCCGTGTCAGTAGATTTACTGGCAAATTAAAGATTCCCTTCAGGCCAAAATTCCGGCACCCCGGCGTCTCTTGAAGCCGCAGTACCCTTTAGTTAAAAGGAACGTAAAACCAATAGCATTATTATTATCTTACGTATGTACAGTACATAACATACTCCTGTCTTTAAAACATATTCTAAAAATTCACCCTTTATCCTCTACGGCTACTCGTTTAGCCGACGGCCCGCTAATGAATTAACAACATAATAATAATAATAATAATAATAATAATAATAATAATGGGTTTAGACACGTATCGATCGTCTACTGCTGAACCCAACGCTACACCAGGGCAAAATCCCAAAACAGGCACGACAAAAATCTAGAAAGTTTGCTGGAGTTTGTCCCTTTGTTGATCTGCCCGCGTATCTACTGTACAGTGCAGGCTACACATATGTACACTGAAGAAAATGGAAATTGCAACACCCAGCAGGAGTGGTGCTACATTGCTGCAATTGAACATGCAGGACGAGTGTTCGGTTTTGATTCGATGATTACACTTTCAGGTCCCTCTGACCGCAAGTTTGGACAACAATCAATACAGGATGTGCCCACCACGAGCTGCAATACATTGATGAATTCGGCGAGGCATGGAGTCAATAAGGCCCTGGATCGCTTCCTGAGGAATTGTGGCCTATGCTTGCTGCACTGCACTGGTCAGTTGTTCCAGAGTTGTGGGTGGCTGAGGACGGTTGGCCAGTTGTCGACCCATCATGTCCCACACATGCTCAATAGGACTGAGGTCCGGGGATCTGGCGGGCCATTCTAAGGTTGTAATGTCGTGGAGAGCTTCTCTGGAGATGCGTGCAGTGTGAACCCGGGCATTGTCCTGCTGAAACATCCCATTAGCAATGTTCTCCATCATAGGGACAACCACTGGATTGAGTACCCTATCAACGTACTGTCGAGCAGTCATAGTGCCCTCAACAAGCACTAATTGTGATTTCACATTAAAGCCAATAGCTCCCCAGACCATAATGCTTGGTGTTGGCCCTGTGTGCCTCTCGACAATAAGGTCTGGGCGGCCCCTCTCCCCAGTACGTCGGCGCACACGATTCTGGCGATCACTGCGGGCAAGACAGAAGCGCGATTCATCACTAAAGACGACCCTATGCCATTCGTCGACCCACGTCGATCGTTCTCGACACCAGGCCAGCCTTAAACGTCGCTGTTGTGGGTTCAATGGAACACCTTCTGCAGGGACACGGGATCGTAAGCCAGCTGCACGCAGGCGATTGCCTACTGTTTGTTGTGTAACGTGAGGTGCCACAGCTGCTCGAATTTGTGCTGCTGTTGCATGGAGTTCCATCCGGGCCATCTGAATGATGTGGCGATCCTCTCTCACAGTGTCTGTCGCGCTGGGCCTGTGCCAGGTCTACGAGTGTGGGTACCTTCATTTGACCACTGCTGACATACACGTTGTACCGTAGATGTCTGTCGGCCAACATGTGCAGCGACAGTCCTTAGCGATAATCCGGCCTCACACAGCCCAATTATCCGAGCCCTCTCAAACGGCGACAGTTGTTGATAGCGTGCTCTTCTCTGTCGTCGAGGCATGTTTGACGGGGAACACTTCACTGCACAGACTGCAAGTCAACTACGCTACACCAGTCCGTATACTGGAGTTGATTCCTCCGCGACCAATCACGTGGGGAGACCTGTCGCAACAATCCAATGGGTCTGAAATTTTGATCGTTTACATACCTACATGGCATCGTTCCATATCTTGAAAATCAACACAAACGACCAATGCCTTCATGGTGTTGCAATTTCCATTTTCTTCAGTGTATATGAACACAAATACTAACACATTTTGAGGTCAAGTGCTATTATTTCCTCCTCTTCCATATAGTAGTTAATCAAGCCTTTATGAAAATGAAAATCCACAGCCTGCTTCCAGTCTCCGACCGGGTCAGGAATGGAATGAATGAAGCCCCCGTCTAGCGGCGAGGATATGAACTGTGCCGGCTGCCGAGGCCTGACGCACTCCTCTGGGGCAATGATTAAATGAATGACAGATGAAATGAAATGATAGTGGAGAGTGTTGCTGGAATGAAATTGTGACAGGGAAAACCGGAGTACCCGGAGAAAAACCTGTCTGCCTCCGTTTTGTCCAGCACAGATCTCACATGGAGTGACCGGGATTTGAACCACGGACCCAGCGGTGAGAGGCCGGCGTGCTGCCGCCTAAGCCACGGAGGCTCAACAAGCCTTTATGCTCATATGTTTATATTTTACGACACGAGTCTCCCAAGACTGGAACTGTGGAATTTCATTTCTCAGTTTCATCTCTGTACCGCTTGCCACTTAAGTAGCCGTTTCAAATGTTATTTTTAGGGAGCATTTCTTCTTCAGCCTGCCTACATTTTAGAACGATCTACATTGAAATTCACTTTATTGTTTTCTTTATTAATACGGTGCAGTGAACGAAGGAATGGCGATTTTCCCTTTTCCGCAGTAGCGTAATATTCATGTTGAATAAGCAGTTGTACTCCCAGACCGGATCTTCATGTAGGCTATTGAGTACACTTTGTAATATTCACGCAAGTAAGTTATGAACGCCAGTTATAGTTGTGCTAAACATCACATTAAGAATAGTATTCAGGAAACAAATATGTCGGACCAATACTGATGATAATTGAGTTATACCTGCGATCTGATGTATATCTCAGTTATTGTAATATACGCTTGAATTCGGCACAATTGTTTACGCTTGCCGATATACAGCTGGAAGTACCTACTACATAAAAAGAAACACTTCAATATATCTTGGCGAGGTGATAGTCCGTGAGGTTCACAATTTTCACAATGTTTCTGACGTGTAAATGGTAACGTTGTGACTATGGCCAGCTAATTCGCGTGCGACTTGCATGTCAGATGAATTGTGCTGTGACCGGCACACTTTAAAGCCAATCATACCATACGGTTCCGATTACCCAGGCTGTGGTCAGAACACGTCATTGGTTCATCCTCCTTTCCCTCAACTTCCCAGCCTACTTGCATGCCCGCAATGTGCTTCCCCAGCATATACCTCTTTACAGTGTTGCAAGACTCTCTGCAACCATTTTTGGTATTATTGACGTATTAATGAACGGTTCTGTGCGTGAATTTACAACAAGAACAGCAACAACAACAACAACAACAAAAGACTCAAACGTCATTCTTAGGTATATTTCGCTTATCTCTTGTTCTAAGTCATCAACGCGGGAAATTAATACTAAATCACTGCAAACATGTAGTACACACTCTTACTATTGTTCGCAACAAATTGTCAAAAACGTATTGTGCTATAATGTGTATCATGTAGAATACCTATGAATAATTTAGTGCAGAGGGTACTTCCGCCCTCGCCTGCAAATTAATTACAAACATTTTTTGAGGACGTAATGCTTTGGATCAAAATACAAAATTACGAGCCTTACAGTAGTCGCATATGATGTGTAACATCTGACATAGAAGAAACCTCACGTGAAATTGTTGATACACCGGTATTTTATAGTATTATTGGCACAAATATTTATCTATTGTAAAAGGGAGTGTTTTACAGATATTGTAGTTTATAGTACGGAACTAATTTTATTAGATGATTTGTAGCTTCCACCAGCACTAGCCTAAATAAAGAATACGATATGGATCAACTAGATTAATAGACGCGACACCGCTCATAACCTTAAATTCCTTATAAACAGGTCCTCTTGATTCACAGACCAACACGTAATTTCATATGGATTCTGTTAAAATGAGTCATATTGATATGATACATATCGTTTAAAATGATAATCTGGTAGCAAAAATATCCACCCCGCCCAGGATTCGAACCCAAGATCTCTAGATTCACAGTCATACGAAATAACCCCACGGCTATTTCGATTACGCAAATATTGTGCACAAGATGGTGACTTATTTCCACGTTCCAATAATACTGCATTATGGAATTAAGTTTCATTTATATTTTGCTGTTTCGATAATGTTCCTGAGTGACATTGAGTTTAAAATGCCTTATGCCAATGCAATGCCAACTACTTACAATGTGTGATATTAAGGCATTTTACCAATTAAATACTGATAACGAAGACTTCGAACATGTACCATGTCATTTGTTTAAATCACTTGACACCAGTGTTCGCATGAGCGTTTTCCGTTCAGTATGTCATATACATTCCACATGGCCGAGAGTGCGTCATGGTATCAATTTTCGACACCGCGCGCTGATTGTTTCTCTTACCAGTGTCAGCTGGATCGATCGATCGATTTGGCAGTGCGTCTTATACTTCCGTTCGATCCACCACTGCCAGCTAGGGCACACTTCCATTCGATCGATCGAGCGGGCAGTGCATACTTCCGTTGTTCACCACTGCCAGCTAGTACACTTCCGTTTGATCGATCGAGCGGGCAGTGCATACTTCCGTTTGATCCTCCACTGCCAGTTCGATCGTTCCGATCCACTTCCGTCCCCAATTTTCAAAATCACTCCCACAAAACTATCCAGCAACCGAGCGGAAAGATGTTACACATAAAAATAAAATTAAAGGAATCTCGCAGGAAAATATATATAATGGAAGGACACTTACGTGAAATGCTCCTTTGAATTTCTCCTTTCCGATACCCCGCTTGCCCTCTCATCTCCCTTACATGCTTTGAGTCACACAATGTACACTGCTGTATTACTTGCGACCCCTACAGCTCATGTAGGTTAAATAGCCAATACTTTGCGGTCCACAGTTGTGCTCCTGGCCGTGATAAGTGATTTTTGAAAGGCGACAAAAATACGACACGCATGTCATACGATGTTGGCATGTCAAAGAACCCATTTGAATATACTAGAAAGCGCTATAGTGTTCAAGGAGCTTAGATATCTAACCTCCTTGACTTTCATAGTGCTTCAAGGAACAACGAAATTCGATATGCAAGCTACCCTCTGGGTGTCAAATTACAAAGCTTGCACCCGGCACCCGAGGCTATATGATATTATTATTATTATTATTATTATTATTATTATTATTATTGAGCCTCCGTGGCTTAGGCGGCAGCACGCCGGCCTCTCACCGCTGGGTCCGTGGTCCAAATCCCGGTCACTCCATGTGAGATCTGTGCTGGACAAAACGGAGGCAGACAGGTTTTTCTCCGGGTACTCCGGTTTTCCCTGTCAAAATTTCATTCCAGCAACACTCTCCACTATCATTTCATTCCATCTGTCATTCATTTAATCATTGCCCCAGAGGAGTGCGTCAGGCCTCGGCAGCCGGCACAGTTCATATCCTCGCCGCTAGATAGGGGCTTCATTCATTCCATTCCTGACCCGGTCGGAGACTGGAAGCAGGCTGTGGATTTTCATTATTATTATTATTATTATTATTATTATTATTATTTTATTATAGTAAAGGTTGTGATGTCTGCATACCCCCAAGCATTTTCCCCGGAAAATTGAATAGTTCGGAAATTTTAATGCTCATCACCACTAAGTTAATATTTTGATGCGAATTCAGCGCACTACGCCACAGGACATAAACGATAACAAGCAGTTACCATTGGCGATTAGCCAAATTTTAAAATACTGCGTTACGGATCCTGTATTATTGCGAATATTATACCCATAAATGTTTCGTAAATTATTTTCTGACACCCTGTGCACATATTTATGGAGAAGAGTGGATCGACCTCTTTGAATGAACCCCTCCCGAAATGTATTTCTAAGTCCACGATCTTTATGAATTAACCTAGTGATGCACCGTATTTAAAATTGTAAGAAGAATTAATTGGTAACTCTGCAGGATCTCTGAAAAAAAACGAGATCACGCAACTGTGCACACCGCGGAGGAATGGAAGGTCACGTACTAATCAGTAGCAACATGCCTCCTCAAGTATTTCACATGATGTCATACGGTTCAACCACGTGCGTTGCTTAAAGATATGCAATCATGATGTAATGGATGGAGTGGGACAGTGGGATTTTTAGAGACTGTCAATGTGAAGTTAATCCGATGTTCGAGTCAAGGGACTGACAGTGGACATTCTAATATCATTGTGCCCCTCCCCAAGATTATATACCCTTCTCCTAAACAATAACATATTTAGTCTTACTTGCACAGGGCCCCCCGAGTTTCATCTCTGGGGAGTCAGCCATCCCAGATAGAATCTTTCGTGGTTTCGCTTTGCAATTCCAGGTGAATGCCGAGGTGGTTTTTGCCACGGCCTCCTCCTGGCCAATCCTTGGTACTGATACTAATAAACACGCGTATTACTGTTATTACCTCGCGGTGTAGCCGTGTTCGTTAAATCGTGCACCACGGCCGCGTGGGCAGCTGCAGCAACTCCGGAGATCGCAGGTTCGAATCCCGGAGCTGACAGCGGTTATCCTGAGTGTGTTTTTCTTCGGGGTTTCCCACACTCCCTTCGGGCAAATGCCGGAATAGTACCTTACTTCAAGTCCCGGGGCACCAACTTATACCTGTCCCTAATACAGTTACACTACTATAGTCATCACATAAATACAGGTTACCAGACAAGTTCAATACACTCCCAACTAGATGACCAAAATGACGCAAGCCCCTCAAATGAATTAACAACTATTATTATTATTATTATTATTATTATTATTATTATTATTATTATAAAATCCAATAGAAGGCCATACGTTGTTTGCTACGGATGGAATCTTGTTTCTCTGCGTGACATTTTGCTCGACTGAGGTCAACGTTGCCGTGCTCTGGCCTCTGGGTTGAGGGCAGCTGTGTCGACTGTTCGCTCTATCGTGGAACTTTAATGAGACTCACGTGTCACACTCAAGTGTCGTCATTAAGTTGAGAGACGTCATACGACGAGTTAATGGCTAGAAAGTTCAGATTGACGAGAGTTCTCCAGTTCTTGAGTAAGGAGGAAAAGAAAGGAACAACCTGTTTTCCACCCCCACGTCCGTTTAATTTTCTCATTACGAGGGACCGCTTCAGGCGCTCATGAAGGCCTCCAATGTTGATCGAATTAACAGATTGAGAAATGCTCCCAGAGGTTGGCTCTTAACGCGAAATAAATAATTATGTTCTAGCCCAGATATCGCTGAGATATACATTAACTGTGAACTCACCTCCATATCGACTTGTCTGTTGTAGATCATATTAAACTGAAACTGTATTAACCTTTAATTAAGACTAGCGTTTCCAATTACTCGGGTTTTCTTCGCATCGTACGAATTTTAGTATCCAGTGGGGAACCCGAAAATGTCAGGAATTTTGGAGAGTAACCTATAGATGCAGCCTTTCAGCAAGAACTGCGATGAGGGGTGATGTGTGACAAAGAAGGAAGACCTCCCATACATGTTCACCCACTTCATCAGTATTTTGATGTACAGTTCACTCCACTATTGGTGTTATCAGGTCCGGTCATTGTGGACACTTACAGTATGTATAGGCTATGTGGGGAACAGCTGTAGCACGTCCTTCTCTGCAGATCGCCTTGGCACTAAGATTTATATAATAGTCTACATCTCCAATGTTTAGATTATGCGCCTTTCATACATTTACAACTATAATTGTTTGCTGATAATTCATTTTAGGACCTTGGGATATCTCGGTCGTCAGCCACGTGTAGTTGGGTGTGTGTTGAACCTGTCTGATAACCTGCATTTATGTGATTACTGTAGTAGTGTGTGTAACTGTATTAGGAACAGGGATAAGACAGGTGCCCCGGGACATAAAGTAAGGTACTCTCCCGGCATTTTCCTGGAGAGAGCGGGAAAGAACCACACTCAGGATACTCTCTGTCAGCGCCGGAATTCGAACCTACAAACTTCAGACTTCCCGTAGCTGCCCTCGGGTGATTAGATACCATGGCCAGAAATGTAATTTGAAATATTTGAAAACCTCTTGGCTTAGTCCTCTATCACCATACAATATTTCAGTTTGATTGCTTAAATAGTTTCGGAGACATTGTGGACCGGTGAAATATATCGCATGTACGCCATTTTGGATTGTTTCATAATAGCCTACATGTTATAAAAGTATATGCCAGCAGATGAATATTATTATGGTGGTTCATTATACCAACCTTCATTTCGATCAGTTGTTTAGGACACTATACATAAATACGTGATTTTAAAATTTGCACAGCCGCTATTTTTAAGTGCTCATGAAAAGTGAATTAATTAGACTTCCTTGTATGAAGATTTTCCGTACCAAGTTTCACTGCGCTCGGATGTTTAAGTCGCGAGAACAATCCATTTAAATGCCGTTTTTAATTTTCATGTCACCGCCATGTTGGTTTTGTGCTCACCAAATTATTAAAAGTTCCATAGGCTATGTGTACCTTTTAAAAAATGATTAAATCACGAGAAAATTCCATTTAAATATTTTAAGTTCGCTTGGCCGCCATGTTGGTTTTGTACCTAACATGTTTCGAAAAATCATGTAGGCCAACCTATGTAGTGTCCTCTCTTATCATACAAAATTTCAGGATTAGACTAGGCTATATCAGTAACAGTTTCGGAGATATAGAATGCCTGTGAAATATTTCGCGTGGGCGCCATGTTGGTTTAGTAAAACATATTAAAATGTGAATGGCACGGTCAAGGTCGGACGAGATAACATATGACCTTACTGAGTTTCATTGAAATCGCTCCAGACGTTTCGATTTTATTAGGGGCACACACGCGCGGACAAAAGGTGATTTAATGAGCCTATATTTCATATGATGAAAATAGCCTAAATACGCATACTAGTACAATTACCGGCAGTTAGCTCTGCACTTGCCCATCCCCCTCCATCGGTATAGGCCTACTACTGCAGCGTAAGCCATTCTCAAGGGCAAGTACATCACTTGTCGCCGGGATCTGTGCATCCATCAAATTGGCATAGGTTATCAGACAGATTCAATACACACCTGACACACGAGGCTATATGACCACGTGAACGGTCAACATCAATAACACCACTAACATGGATAATAGAAAATAAATCAAATTTGCGATTTGCAACTCTATGTGACCATAACGCCTTGTGTTCTTGAGAAGCAGAGAATATGAAAAAATAATTCAGCTTCTTCACAGACCCCTTTCGTCGCTCTTTCTCCGCGGACCATAAGTTGCGAAACACTGGTTTATAATGATCATAAGAATATTAGTAAAAGTTTCAGTTTGTCATATTTAGAACACACCGTAGTTTGCATTGAAATAAAAGCACCTAAAATAATGTTTCCAGTGCATAAACTCCGAGGTCTGGCTGTGAGTTATGACGGTTCTGTGACACTAGGACTTTTTGCTTGTGTTATGATCGTGCTGCATTTAACTTGTTCGTTTTGTTGTTGCAGTGGGTTGTTCCCATGGAGACGGCAAGGCACCAGCAGCCCCTGCTCCACCCCAAGTCCGGGTCTGCGGCCCTCCACTCCAGAGGGCTCCCGCACCGCCCCCGCCACGGTAAGTGTTCCCACTCGCTCAATAACAAACATGTCGCTTGATTTCATTAAATCATTTTATCATTTATACTCTCTTGTCAAATATGTGTGTAAGCAGAGAGGGTCTCTCGAATATAAGGCCCACACCTAGTGGGACGTGGGTTGGCACCCACGGGACCCCAACTGAGTCCGGCATTGCTTCCTTTTACTTGTGCCGTGCTCCTATCTTCCATCCGTCATATCGACCTCCCTTGTTCATCTCTTGTTCTGTTCCGGCTCCGACGGTATTAGGGTATCTGAGGTCTAGGGAGTCTTTCAGTTTCTCACCTTAATTGGCCTTTTGTCTCATCTCGACTAATACCCTCTTTCTTCGAGTGGTCAGACCTCTTTTTATGGTATCTCCTGCCATCTGCTCTTGCCCTAAAGAAGACAGGGTGTGTGTAGCCCCACCCCTTATGGTACACTCTGGATAGTGATACACCCTCAAGCTGGCGAGTTCGGGAGTTGGCAACTCCGAGGGATTCCTGAGCTGGGTCCGGGTTTTCCTCTTTTTTCCATTTACTCTGGCGGCGGACCCTCACTTCTTTGCCTTTCCTATCTGCCTTTCAAGGCCCTACTTTTATTTTCCCTATCTTTAATTCCCGTATTCTCTCTTTTTTATCCTTCTGTTAGTACGTAAGTTAGTTTTAAGTTGTAGTTATTTTTAGTTCTAGTGTTCATATTTTATTTTCACCCAAACCAATTATCATCATCGAATATAAGAAAATTCTACTAATGCTTCGTCGGTAAAAAAGAAAACAACACCTTCTCAATTCAGACATTTTTATTAATATAGCATGGCCTCACTGTTAAGAGCTATTACTTTTATATCATGGATCACTGGTTGACTGTGTGACGCTCCTTCACAATGCGCGAATGAATATCAGCATAGACGCATTTTATGGTGTGAGGTGAGAGATTCGTCTCTGTAATTTTACTTGTGTGTTAAAGATCCCCTGCAAGGCAAAAATCTGGCACCTCGGCGTCTCTAAAGTCGCATTAGTTTAAAGGGACGTTAAACTTATAGAAGTAAATTATACGTAAACGAGTCAATACGTTCGTGGACTGGGCACTTACTGTCGACCAAAGTATTATGTGCACTCGAGTTTGAAGGTTGTTAGTGAAGTAACCAATAGACCTACATAAAATCTAGTACTGTAACATCATCATTTTCGTCGTTCTATTTTACGTTAGTTCATGTAGGTTTGGAATTTTAAATTTATATTTTAATATTTTTATCGCAGTTGGAACACAACAAGAGCCCGTTTTCAAGCGTGTTTCAACCATGCGTCACATTTAAGAATTATTATCTCAAAAACCCGTCATCAGATTGAATCCAAATATTAACACAATATACATCGGAATGTTGTATATCTGGTTTATTAATTTCAAAAGTTTGTGTGTCCAAGAAATAAAGTTGTTATCATTGTTGTGAGGTAACTTTCTCTCGGCCCGGGGTGGTTGGAAAATATAGTTCTTGGTCGCGTTGTAATCCTTATACATCAAAAAGTTATGCTGTATGTCTGTGAAATGCGTATATTAATTCACTTATTTTATATCGGTTTGTATTTGTACGGGGAAACAAGACATGGTCCACCAGCTAGCCACTCAGGGGAAAGCTGTACAGCGTTGCTGAGATGGAGCCCATCACTTCCGAGCGAGGCACGCCATGACGCGTGGTGGTCTCCATCTCGGCAACGCTGTACAGCTATCCCCGGAGCGGCTAGCTGGTGAACCATGTCTTATTTCCCCGTACAAATACTTTGGTCGACAGTAGTGTGCCTGTGGTGCACTATAGTGGATCGGCACGGCGGGAAAGTGTTGTATGAGTTATTCTCTCGCCCTGCAAGAGGTAGAACCAAAGCTTCTAGATTGTCTTGAGCAAGACGCCAAAGCACCGAGTTTGAGCGGAAAGAGAGAGTGAAATTAATGTACGAATTCAAGGGCTCCGTTGCGTTCAAACCGATATACCTGGTGACAGCGTTGAGTTATGATAACGGTATTGGTGTCCATAAAGGATCTGACCACAAAGTCCGGTGATGCTGGTGAAAACAAGCAGTGAATTTAAGTGACGACTAAAAATTGCTGGCAAATATATATTCAAAAATTTAGCAAATGTGTCTCAGATGATGGATATCGTCGGGATGAATCCAACGAGCCCAAACTCACCAATTGTGAACGATGCCGATGGCGAAGAAAGCGGAAGAATGAAGAGGCCGTGCGGTGCGCTGCGGCTAGCGTGTCCTATGGGGTATATAGTAAATGATCATGAGGACGGTGACCTTTTGATGGCCAGGAATTGCTTAGGCATTGATATGTTATCGAGCTTGTGGTGGATATACTGTATTGTTACGTCTATTGATTCCATTGATTCCAAAGCTAAGATATTTGTTAGTGCATTTCTACCCCTTACCAATTCCTGTTTCCATGAGGTCTAGGGTGAGGTGATGTGAATCTCTACTGGTAAGTGTCTATACGGCCGGTTGCGCTTCTTGACACCAACCTCAGCAGGAAAATTAATAAGGGATGTTGTGAATGAAAATGGGCAAGGAGTTCGAAGGAAGCGTCCTCTTGATCTATTGGACGGTACTGTTCTGGCTTTTGTCTGAAGTCGAAACTGGAAAGCCATTTAGAGTTCGACTGATGAATGAGACATCTTTGGTCATCAGCCCCGTGTACTTGAGAGTGTTTTGAATTTGTCGGATAAATTTGTGTATCTGTGGTGACTGTAGTAGTGTGTTAGTTAGTTATTTTTGTTTTAAGGGGAGGAACTACGAGGTCATCTGCCCCTGTAGTAGTGTGTGTAGCTGTAATTATTAGGGCGTGGGATAGGTTAGGTGCACGGAATTTGTAATAAGGTACTATCCCGGCGTTTGCCTGGAGGGGGGTATGGAAAAGGTCGGGGGAAAAACACTTGGGATAGCCGCTGTCAGCGCTGGGATTCGAACCTCCGATCTCCGGACTTGCTGCAACTCATCGCGATTGTGGCGAGGGAATAAACAAGCACGGCTACGCCGCGGGGTCCAATTAAATTATTAACAAAAGAAAATCAAGAAAAAGTAACGCAAATACTGTTTTAATAATAAAAACCTAAAAAACTCAGTAACTTACGCAGAAGTTATGTTTACATCTTTCGGATAAAAAAAACTAAGACTGCTGCCCATCAGAAAAGCCCCTATTCCCGTAAAGTACAATAATGTGGTGAAGCGTAAGCACAATCCTTAATTTGATCCTCTCATTTCTTCTTAATTGGAAATAAATTTCACTAATATTATAAACAGTAATATACCGCTTCTTTGGTTTAAATTAATACTAAAATGAGTTCACAAAATAATGGGTGTAGGTCTAGCCAGAGTAGTTAAATAAGCATTCCTTACCGTTCGAAGTTTAAACACTCGCCTAGAAGATTTCAAGAGTAGGCAATTTCTTGCTGTTATTATTATTATTATTATTATTATTATTAGCTTGCCACGGTGGGTGTGTGGTTATAGTGTCGGTCTACCAACCCCAAGCTTGCAGGTTCGCTCCTGGCCATGGTAAGTGATTTTTGAAAGGCGACAAAAATCACGATACTCATGTCATACATTGTTGGCATGTTAAAGAACCCATTTGAATTCAGTAGGCCGTGTTCATAATGACAAAATTAATCTCGGGATTTTCCGCCAACACAAAGTTCCTCATTTCTCTACTAGAAAGCGTTATAGTGTCAAGGAGCTTAGATAGCTAACCTCCTTGACATTCATAGCGCTCCAAGAAGCATTAAATTCGACACGCAAGCTGCCCTCTGGGTGTCAATTAACAAAGCTTGCACCCGGCACCCAAGGCCATACGATATTATTATTATTATTATTATTATTATTATTATTATTATTATTATTTCCACTGAGGCTTGCATGTTCGATAAATTAGAACCCTCAACCAACTATAGCATACTAGCTTGAATTTGTAGCAGCTGCCGGCCATACAGTACTTTAGGTCTGTAATTATTATTTGAGGCTGCAGAATACATGCACTGTTTTACTGTGCGGCTGTCAGTTCCACACACGCTTCTCGGCGTTCAAAGGCCGACATGTTAGATTACTGTGCTGTGGGTGGGCCTTTCACAAGATAAAAATTTAACCGTGTGAGTTATGTGTTTCATCATTACTTTTACATCGCTGACTTTATGACGAGTTTGCAACGTGTTGATGTAAATTTTGGTATCGACTGCACAAGGACAAGATAAATTCGACTTGACTCAGTCTTGAAGGACGTGTAGATTTATCAGACTTGATGCAAACAGTGGCGGTTCCTGGATTGTAACGTAACCGCACTCCATTTCTAATGGAATTACTATCAAGAGACTGAAAATTGCTAACATTATTTGATATACTGTACTTCCAGAACACAAACTATCAGACTATTCCCTACACATGTTGCGCCGTCGCGCCGTAGAGGTATGAGAAGTCGATTACTTCTTTAGGGTTTTAAATGTTTTGTATTCAAAACCTTCTTATAAATGTTCAGAAAAAATGAGTGTGACACAATAATCTACAACCTTTGCGCATCACCTTAGGTATAAAGCTATGATTAATTTGTTCCACAACTTTCTGAACATTGTTATCTTTAAAACTAATTTCTTCATCAGAAGTAAACGTTAATTTGGTACTATTAAGAGACCATTACTTACTTTGTCATCTGGTGTTGTTCAGAGTTTACCTCCATCGCTGTAGGAAGTATTTTTTCTTTTACGCAATGGGTCAGGATTTGTACGCCTATACAAGTACATGTTTTGAATGGGTAATGCAACCAAAATATTCTGACTTTCTCGGTGATAAGGTGGCATCTAGAGTAAAGGTGATACAGGAACTTCAGGAATTTAAACTTCCCTCCAACAATGGATTGCTTATTGATTATGGGGTCTCTTGGGGGAAGGGTATGGCAGCTCTGGCTGCACAGGCGGTCACCGTCCTGTCAGTCAGGGAGGTCGTAACAACCCCTCTGTCCAGGCGCTAATCAGTGTTTGGGAATGGCACTGGTGGAGGTCGACTCCTGTGGAAACCCTCCACCTTCCATCGACAAAATCAACCACCGATACGTGGCAATATGGTTCTCTCGCCTTCCATCGCCAAAATCAACCACCGATACGTGACAATATGGGTCTCTCGCAGCCCCACTATGCGTCCACAATCAAAGTCACACAGTTGCATACAGTTTTTGATGTGTAACATCTTTCCGCTCGGTTGCTGGATAGTTTTGTGGGAGTGATTTTGAAAATTGGGGACGGAAGTGAATCGGGCGGAAGTGGATCGAACGGAAGAGGATCGGACGGAAGTGAAGACGCACTGCCAGCTGGATGTACAATTGAAAATGTGTGTATTGGAAACAAGGCAGTGTGTGCTCTGTAGCGCGAGAATGGTATGGCAATGCAGTAGGCAGTGCATTTAGCAGGCACTGATTTGACGAGCACAGTGGCAAATGTTTCGCCGACTTTCATTTGTCATTGAGCAGTTTATGAAGCATCACGTTCAAGGTTGAATATCACTTGGGGTAGGACAAAGACGACAAATGACATTTAAGTAAGCGGCATTATTGTCAAGCTGTGGGTGAGTAGCCAAATATTAAATGCATAACAGAATGTTGTTATATGAGTGGAATAAAAGCTGTATTTTCATCATAAGTGAGACTAGGTCATTTAATGATTGTAGGAAGCCATGTTTTGATTGTTTACGACGAACTGTATGAGAGCCTTGAAAATAATGAATGTTATAGTTACTGAGGAATGTGCTCACAGTATTTGAGAGTACTGTCGACGTTGTGTGTCACTTTGTTATTATGAATTATTAATGTAAAAGGAAGGAAGGAAGCTTGTAGTTTTGCGTGTCCGTTAATCTCCCGATCATGATCCACGGTACCTCCCTTTTACGTGGAATGCGAACCACAGGACATGGCATTTCAATTCGAAAATCTCGCATGTATTGACCGGGAATCAAACCCGGTCTACCTTGGTGAGAGACTAACAGCTTGACCGCTGCGCCACAAATGTGACAGTAGCATATCTCCAATTCAATATATACATTCATCATAGTACCAGTATGAAAATGGAGTGTAAATTAACATTTTAAGAATGTCCAAGCTGTGTAGTATACGAGTAGGATAACATGTCAGATGTTACACATCATATGCGACTACTGTAAGGCTCGTATCTTTTTTCTATAGTCTTCTTGGCCTTGCAGATACACAGTGTGATTCACACACACTACTGCACTCCTTGAAGACTAATTTTGAGATTGTTTTTCTTCTTCAACATTTTGTTATAGAACTTATAAGACCAGATCATTTTACAAGAACCTAAAACCAATTACGAAGACTTACTAGATTTGATGACTGGGGTTATTGCAGCATAGTTTGTGAATTACGTTGGTAATGCTTTGCATAGTTTCCTGAGTGCTGTGTTTCTACGAGCGATGTATGACATTTGCCAGAAGTTGAAATTAACCTTTAGCGCTGGGAGTGTTATAGACGTTATGACGTGTGACACGAGCAATTCGCGCAAGGAACGCCTGGGGCTAGCGTGACGGAAATCATTGGTTTATCCTCAAATCTTCAAATATTGTACGTCTGTATTCCTTGGCGACAGCTCCACCTTGTACCACCATACCGAACCTAAATAAAAGTGTGAAAGCTTCACAGCAGAACATGTTGCCAACGTTGTTATTGTGGAATAATATAACAGGATATTTATTTTTATGGGTTTTGTTAACATGACTACGTCCCTTCAGGCAAGCTTTTGTGCTTATATATTAGGAAATATATTCCTTCTCTTGGTTCACCTAATTAGTATGAAGGAGTTTTTTCATGAAATACTTACGTGCTTTCGTCAGGAGTTATGGTCAGTTTGTATGAAGACTGGACGATACACTACCTCTGACATACTGTATAAATACTCATGTACTGTAACTACCTAGCAGGACCAGAACATAGATTTTTTTTAAATTCGTCTATTATAAGTACCGCTTTTGACTTTTGTAAAGGTGATCGCGCACGCTTCAACGAGTAGGAACTAAGCGCACTTATACTCGTTGCCATGGTAACTAGGCGTCGGAAATTTGTCAACGCAAAACTGTCCACGCTACTCCCAGACAGACTCCCCGCCCAAAAACATATCCATGTTAAAAACAGAACCCCCTAGGCCTAGACATTATTGAGAGAATGCGACTTATGCCGATAAAACATCGGCGAGTCACTCGACGATTTATGGCGTTTTACGGAAGTTGGTGGAAATCTAAGAACTTGTAACTAGGGTTTTTAATAGATTTCTAAAGAGTCCTTTACTGACAGTTTCCCGAACCTTTATGAACCTTGCCAAAAGTGTTTTGTGGTGGATGGTGTTAACTTTGAAGACCAATAAAGGAAATGTGTTTATAGACAAGGGTCTTTCATAAAGAATGAACCGATTTCGAAGCTTCATTACGCAGTACGCAAGCAACGTAGCAGAACGAGTCGCATACCATTACTAAGAGCGTCGTCTACGTTTCGAATAGTAGCCAGTAGAGTGCTCTGTCGTGCCCGTCACCCTCCACCCGAAACAAGCCGACCTGCCTGATGCGCACAGCATTTGCCGCGTTCTTCCGGAACAACACTGTTACAGGACAAAGCTATCTCGAAATGATACGAACCTGGCTCTTCCCTTTGCTGCAAACACACGCGCGTGACTTCATTGTCCAACAAGATGGAGCCCTACCCCATTGGAGCTTAGCAATGCGAGCATATTTTAATGGAACAGTGCCTGAATGGTGGATTGATCGCAATACTCCTCCGGATAGTGCTCTATTCGCGTGGCCTCCAAGATCTCCAGACCTCATCCCTTGTGACTTCTTCTTGTGGGGATACGCAAAGGACATCCATCTCTTCCCACTACACTGGATGTAAAGCCTGCGCGGATGCAGATGTCCGCGGATAAACCCGCGAATATCCGCACAATTTTTCGCCTTGAGGACATAGTTTGCATGACTGTGCGGATAGCTGATAAGCTGCGGGCAATGATTAGAGTATATTTGCGGATAGTTTTTAGAATACAATGTTGAACTGGATTTTATTTAAATAATTTTAGTTTTTACTAAGATCTGCGTCTTTCACGTTTCTTGTTATTTTCCTTTTTGCTTCCGCTTGGATTGTATGAGAATAATAGAGAAGTGAGAGAAGCCAATCATGCAAATACCCTCAATTATTGTTGACTTTTGCCAAAAGGAAAAAGCTATAGGCCTATACCTGCGCTTGCCTGCGTGGGTATTTCCGTTGACTAAGTAAGTCACCCGCTGTTTTACTTCCGTTACTCACAGGGACAAAACTCATTCAACATTGTCTTGCGATTCACATAGCCTAGGGGAACGAATTTTTCCACAAATGTCTAAATGTGTTGCTTTAATACTTTATCTAATAAATTAAATATAAAATTGTAATGTTAGCGGATTTGGATAACAAACTTGTGGATACGGATAAAAGTCGTGCGTTTGCGGATAACAGTCATGCGGATGTGAAGCGGATACGGATAACGATTTGTTTTTCCGCGCAGGGCTCTAACTGGATGACGTTAAAGAAAGGATAACATGTGAGACTGACTCAGTGGATCGTGATATGCTGCGACGCGTTTGAGGGAAGTCTCCTCTCACTTTGATGTGGTCCGTGCTGTTGCTGGTGGTGGTAATATTGAACACTTGTAGGCGAAGGGACCCAATTTCAACATCAGTCAAATACATGTGTCTTGGTTGCAGTCTTGTATTACTGGCTGTTACGGAGATATAGGTTGATTAAATAGGTCCATTCTTTATGAAAGGCCCTGTATTTTGTTGTTTTTATATCTGATACAAACACCGAACTTTCTAGACATACAACATATCTCTTGCCTCAACTTGGCTAGCTTTATTGGCTCCATCCTTAAGGTTCTGGATTCGATTCCTAGCTCTGACAAGAAATTTAATTCAGGTCTGTGGTTGGAACGGGATACGCTCCACCTCATAAAGTAGGTTAGATTTCCAACTCAACCACCTTAGTGTAGTGGTTCCCGTGGGTTCCCAAGTCCACTCCAAGCATATTCTTTACGTAAGTCCACGACCGCCCACTTTCTATCCTACTCCATCCCCAGTTATAAATACACACTTGTATGGACCACATCAGTACAAAATGCGCATGTGCGCGATGCGCCCGGGCAAAAGATGAACGACAGTAACAATAACTCCGTAATCAAACAAATTCAACACACGGCAGTGCACAGGACTGATGGCCACGATGTTGAAAACCCTTCAATGGCATGACACGACACAACAACGACATTTTTTCTCACCTGAGTAACTTATATGATAACTTTCAGCAGTTTATTTAAAGTTAAGGTTTCAATCAGCTTCTGGCAGAAATTTCTTTTACCTCGCCATCAGCAACAGATGCTTTTAATATGTTCTGAAATGTTTGTGATACCGTAACATTTAATTCCTATCTCATCCAACTTCTGTTCCAAGTCAACGTATAATGTCTCAGGCAAAATGTCGTTCCTACCTCAAGCAAGGCTTTCGTATCTCCAGTGGATCTGTCGCTGTCAGTTGCACATTTCTAACCGCTATCTTGTCTTGTATCATATTAATGAACTGTCATAATTCTGGTCCTACTCTCAGCTGTCCGCCATTAAGATCTGACCTCGTGGTGCATCACTCAGATCCCCGTTTCTGTATTTATACATTATCTAAATCGCAAATTACGACTGAACACCAGCACCGGTCTAACCTTCCGTGTGATAGGCCTATTGAAATACTAGAAGCCATTTTTCAGTGTTGCCTACGTAATCTAATAAAAACTTTTCAGTCGGTCATCACTACTGTCGACCAAAATATTATGTGCACTCGAGTTTGAAGATTGTTTGTGAAGTAACCAATAGACCTACATAAACTACAATAACATAATCATTTTCGTCGTTCTATTTTACGTTAGTTCATGTAGGTTTGGAATTTTTAATTTATATTTTAATATTTTTTATCACAGTAGGAAGTGATGGGCTCCATCTCAGCAACGCTGTACAGCATTCCCCCGAGCGGCTAGCTGGTGAACCATGTCTTATTTCCCCGCACAAATACAAACCGATATAAAATAAGTGAATTAATTTACGTCTTTCACAGTCATACAGCATACCTTTTTGATGTATAAGGATTACAACGCGACCAAGAACTACAGTTTCCAACGACCCCGAGCCGAGAAGAAGTTACCTTACAAGAATTATAACAACTTGATTTCTTGGACACACACAATTTTGAAATTAATAAGCCAGTTATACAACATTGTGTGTAGCGGCTTCGGTGGCGTAGTCGGTAGCATGCTGAGCTTCCATGCCCAAGATAGCGGGTTCAAACCCGGCCGAAGCCGTCGGATTTTTTAAGAGCGTTAAAAATCCCTCCTTCGGAGGGGAAGTAAAGCCGGCGGTCCCATGTCATAGATTTATGGCATGTTAAAGAACCTTCCACTAATTGCACCTGTGTGAAGTTAAATTGGATAGGTTAAGAATGTAAACAACGCTCTTAGGTTTCTAGGTTCGTTGCCAAGAGCCGACTGCGGTGGCGTCTAGTAGATAAGTTCTGAACTTGGCCTAGTAGTCGTTGACTGTGGCGCTTGGAGGCAAAAGTAGGAACTATTTGAAAAATTCTAAGTTGCAGTACTTAAATTAAAAAACAGATAACACACACTAATACAGTCATCACAATTAACACCGGTTATCAGACAGATTCTACACACACCCAAAGTACACGGGGCTACATGACCGCGTTGTCGCAGCCCCTAAACTTAAGAACCAACCAATGTATATTGTGTTAAAATTTGGATTCGATCTGATGACGAGTTTGTGGGATAATAATTCTTAAATATGACGCATGGTTGAAACACGCTTAAAAACGGGCACTTTTTGTGTTCCCACTGCGATAAAAAATATTAAAATATAAATTAAAAATTCCAAACCTTCATGAACTAACGTAAAATAGAACGACGAAAATGATGATGTTACTGGATTTTATGTAGGTCTATTGGTTAAAATTTTGGTCGACAGTAGTGTGCCCAATTACATTGGGCGGGGAGTTACAATTAATTTACTAGTACCTCAAATAAATTACATGAATTATTTATAAACTTAATAAAACTCTTCTCACACAAATAGGGGTTTACTCGAATGACTAATGATTAGTTTCGGTTGTCAACTGAACATCATCAGATTTTGCTCATTCGTATATAGACTGGAAATGTTTAACATTAGCTGACAGACAGGCGTTGTACCGTGTAAATAAATTGGCGCTTACACGTTGTAAATCGCCTATGTGTTTAAAATTGTCTGATAACCTGTGTTATTATGGCCTCTGCAGTAGCTTGTGCATTTGTAAATCAGGTGAGGATTAAGAAGGAGGCGGCCGTGACCTCAGCCGAGGTGGGAATCATAGACTACTCACTACTTCCAGCCCTTGGACCGGAATTAAATTTCTTGGCCGGGCTGGGAATCGAACCCGGACCTCAGGAATGACAAATTAATTTGTATCACATTCACAAACCCAAACTCTAAATTATGAAGTAAAATGAAAACAAAAATGGTAGGCCTAACTGAAAATGCCATTCAGCCATTTTATAGCAGTCACATCGTGGCCTAAACTGTTTTAGTTAGTTGATTCTTTCCCGCTGTAGCTCCACATTATACAGTGTGTCCGCAAAGTCTGTCCGCATCGAGTGTCTCGCCTTGCAGGACGTGTTGGGTTGGGAGTACATTCATGTTATGTTGTTACAAGGAAAACGCACAGGCACTCACTGTCGGCACTGATGAACTGGTATTCCCCACCCTACCTCTCCAGTTGAAGTCAAAACACTGAACAAGTGCATGATTGTGCCAACCGATGCGGCAATTCTTTGCATATACAGCGACATTAATGTGCTGCCAACCTAACACGTCCCGCAAGGTGAAACCCGCGTACCTCGCCGCTGCGGAGAGACTTTGCGGACGCTCTGTATTATTTGCAAGTTACAAGAATGAAAACAAAAAACAGGCTGTAATGTTTGAGAAATGTATAATTTTCATATTAGGTACTGTTGATTACTAACTGTTGTAACCAAGCCAATAAATAACAAAAAAAAATGCTGAAGATGAATAATTAACGTAAGAAGAGTAGATGACCTCGCTGTTCCGCCCCTTAAAACAACAAACATCAGCATCAATAAGGAAGTTGAAAGTATCATACTAAAGATTAAAAATGCTTTTTCGTATCTTTTGTGTGGCATTCATGGACACTATAGGAGAAAACCTTCTTGTAGTAGCCTACTTTGTGTCACACCTTCCTTGCTGCTTCTAGGGTTAAAGACAAACAGAACTAGGATGTGACTACACCATGAACCGTATAATGCTACTATATAAGTACAGTATGAAAATTGGCAAGTTAATAGGTTCAAATAGGAGACTTAGTAAAATAGAAGTCTTATAGGCTATATGGTACTAGTATGGACAGTACCGGTACATGTGTATCACTTTTCCCAATGTGATCTCTAAAAATGAAAGTTTGTCTGTTTTTTTCTGAATTTCCACGGAAGTTCGAGTTATTAACGCGTTTCAGACTGGTTTATGACGGTTGCGCGCAAAAACAAAATTTTTGTCTGTCTGTCTGTTTGTTTGTTTGTCTGTCTGTGTACATCTTTGCACGCGTATCACTCGAGAACGGCTGAGTGGATCAACGTAAAATTTGGTACAGATGTCCATCAGAGGCACGAAAGTAATCATTGATGTAACTCTTCTCCATACCTCTCATAAAAGAGGGCCTACCCCCTTAAAATGCATGCTGAAGTGGGCGTAGAAAGACGAGACAAAGCTCATATTCAGCGTCTCAACGTGAGAAACAAAACTCGGTTCCGAAAACCACATTTTAAGGTCCTAAAACCAACAGTTTTTGAGATATACCCAGAAAACTAATTTCATTTATTAAGCTTTTGAAAGAATGCAAGCCGGTAACCATGGCAACACATTCTCTGAAGTCCATCTATTTCAGTAAGACACAATGCCATTCCATTTATTACATTACTGTGAACGTTCGCAAACGGCTATAAGGTTATCACGGAACCAACTTAAGCTGTAAAATTCATCAATACGTATATAATGCGCTTAATGTGATCAAGGGGTTCTCTTGAATTTTTTCACGTGATTTACACGGGCGGGTGTGGTACTAAAGGTCTATTATATCGCTATCCCTATATTAATAAATTATTATTATGATTATTATTATATTAAGACGTACAAGGACGAGACAAAACTCATTTTCAGCACCTCGGTGGCTCGGAGGCTACTACGTTTTAAGGCTCTAAAACTACACACATCAAAAAAAGTTTTGCATCACCTCGGTTCCCAGATCTCCGGCATATAGACGTTGACTGTGTATATTGTATCCAAGATACAGTCCCTTTGACTGTTCATAGATGTCACTAAAACTGCTCAAAGATGTAAACAACCATGCATGAGCAGGGCCTATTAGACGGAGGGGGTACGACAGCCGATCAGTTCCAGTCATTCCACCAGGACGAAGGTACGCTGCTCATGTTGTCTGTAGTTCTACCATGCCTAGAAGGTCAATACCGCAGTTCGATCGCGTCCGCATTGTTACTTTGTGTCAAGAAGGGCTCTCAACAAGGGAAGTTTCCAGGCGTCTCAGAGTGAACCAAAGCGATGTTGTTCGGACATGGAGGAGGTACAGAGATACAGGAACTGTCGATGACAGGCCTCGCTCAGGCCGCCCAAGGGCTACTACTGTAGTGGATGACCGCTACTTACGGATTGCCGCTCGGAGGAACCCTGACAGCAATGCCACCATGTTGAATAATGCGTTTCGTTCAGCCACAGGACGTCGTGTTTCAACTCAAACTGTGCGCAATAGGCTGCATGATGCGCAACTTCACTCCCGACGTCCATGGCGAGGTCCAGCTTTGCAACCCCGACACCATGCAGCGCGGTACAGATGGGCCCAACAACATGCTGAATGGACCCCACGGAATTGGCATCACGTTCTCTTCACCGATGAGTGTCGCATATGCCTTCAACCAGACAATCGTCGGAGACGTGTTTGGAGGCACCCTGGTCAGGCTGAACGTCTTAGACACACTGTCCAGTGAATGCAGCAAGGTGGTGGTTCCCTGATGTTTTGGGGTGGCATTATGTGGGGCCGACGTACGCCATTGGTGGTCATGGAAGGCTCCGAAACGGCTTTACGATACCTGAATGACATCCTCCGACCCATAGTGCAACCATATCGGCAGAATATTGGAGAGGCATTTGTCTTCATGGACGACAATTCTCGACCTCATCGTGCACATCTTGTGAATGCGTTCCTTCAAGATAACGACATCGCTCGACTACAGTGGCCAGCATGTTCGCCAGACATGAACCCTATCGAACATGCCTGGGATATGTTGAAAAGGGCTGTTTATGGACGTCTTGACCCACCAACCACTCTGAGAGATTTACGCCGAATTGTCGTTGAGGAGTGGGACAATTTGGACCAACAGTGTCTTGATGAACTTGTGGATAGTATGCCACGGCGATTACAGGCATGCATCAATGCAAGAGGACGTGCTACTGGGTATTAGAGGTAGTGGTGTGTACTGCAATCTGGACCACAAATGCTGAAAGTCTAGCTGTATGATGGTACAACATGCAATGTGTGGGTCTCATGAGCAATAAAACGAGCTGAAATGTTGTTTGTGTTGATCTCTATTCCCTTTGTATTTAACGGTTCCGGAACTCTTGGAACCGAGGTGATGCAAAACTTTTTTTGATGTGTGTACGTTCCTGAGATATTCCCAGAAAACTAATTTCATTTAATAAACTAATAAATAGATGACGAGTACAGAAGAACACCAAATCAGGAGCTATATAAATATAGTGAGAAAATCATAGATGTGGCCAGGAAGAGACGTCTGGCTTTCTGTGAAAGTTTGCAAATGGCTATAAGGTTATCGTGGAATCAAACATAGACTGTAAAATTCAACAATGCGATTAAGGGGTTCAAGGAGTACCCTAGAATTTTTACACGTGACTTACACGTGCTATATGTTGTACAGAAGGTCTATTAAATCTCCAAACATTAACATTATTTTCAAAAATTCCTGGATTGGAATAGTGTTTTTTGCAGCTTTTGGGAATTTGGGCCATTGGAGGCTAAAAATCCCGAATTTTCTTGCACCACAAGCCTTTATAATTTATTAAGGGGGTCTTCCTGGGGATGGAGACTTTCTATAATGGTGAGGGTCAGTTTTAATTTGACATATATTGCGTTTCGTCTACGAGGTTTTAAATATTATTGTCACGTCAGGAAGTACATGTTAGGTGAATTTAGTTTGAGAGCACATTTTAAGTAATCATATTTTTGTCGACAAACGGGTTCATTGTAAAGATGATTTTGTTTGATACTGTGTGGTTGATATATATTTATGTTTATGTACGCCTATAATTCATGTTCGGGTGCTTGGAGCATCGTAAAATTAGGTATTGTAACCATGAGTCAATACACCAATCATTTAGAATACTCTTCAACGTACTTCTCATAGAAGGGTGGGTATAAGGAACAACTTTTCAAAATACTGTACATGCTAAAATAGGCGAAAAATAATAACTATCCTAGAAGGACGACCAAAGCATATGTTGCGCTTCTCAATGTGTGACACTAAACTAGGGAGTCTATAAAGGGTCTCCGAAAACCACATTTTATGGCCCTTAAATAAACAGTGTCTGTGATATACCCAGAAAACTAACTTCGTTCTGATAAACTTATGAAGGAATGACAAGCCCCTAACCATTTTAACCGTAGCTCAAATGATAACGTCTGGTTATTAATACCGAAGACCGTTCGAAGAGCGGGTACTTCTGCTAGTGTTTGTATAATTATCACATCGATATTTCGCTACCCCAATTATACTAAATTTTTCTGCACAATAAGACATGGTGATAAAAATGAAAACATGAATTTCAGAGAAAAGTAGGCTATGTGCTTTTTATGGAATATATTGTCAAGAATTGTGACAGAAAAGTCTAGAAAAGGCATCAGTTAACTCGTTAATTTTCTGCCACTAACCTCCACGATAATGCTACAAAATGCTTAAAAAGAATAATAGAACTGAATAATTCCATGATTAATGCTATAAGATGCCATTTTGCATTAGTAAGAAACCTTATATCCAAAAAGGTAAGGTTTTATTCATTCGTGGTTTTGGCTTTGTACATACGGTAATGTAATCTTCAAACAATCTGGCCTCTTTCTGTTGAGAGCCTAATTTGCAACCATGCAAACCGTTGATGCGATAAAGTTGGAATAACATGAAAGACCCTAAGCCTCTGAGAATACACCCTCGATATATTTTTTATAGCAAAAGGATTGGTTGGGATACGAACGTAGGCCTCAAGTTCTGAAAATTCTTCCTTGTTCTTTCAGGATCACTATTCCTAAACAAGACTTTTGAAACTGCTTGAACCATGCATTGTCTAGTTTCTACTACCAAAACATATTTTCCTTTGCTCATTTTTAAGAGTTCTGAAGAACTTATGGTATAATGGTCAAAACATTTCGTTTTAAGGAAATCGAGAACTTGGTGACCGTATCAAGTAAGATTGTCTTTTGTATGGTACGTCTGCCCCTAACCTCTTGATCCAAACGATTTGATATGACAGCGCTCACACAATTTTGTTTTTTCTTATTGCCATGCCCCTTCTATTGGCTACAGAGACTGCGTCATGTTTTCTGACCGGTGAGTATGTTATGTTGTTTTAAATTTATCTTGCAACTTCCCCTATCTGATGCTTCCTCTTCACAGACTATGTTTATTTATGGGTGTTAAATGGATATTGTTAAAATTTATTACGGAGTAAATTCTCAGTGAATGCTTGTGCATATAACAAAGATCCCTCTCTCTATTTATGCTCATGCTGCTACAACTCTTTCAATCTAATTGCACGAACCCATCATGAAGTGAATACACTAGATGTCCCCTGTCCTTTGTCGCCAGTTACTGTGTCAATTGCTGTCTGTGCACCTCTCTGACATTACTAATCCTGTACGATACGTCTTAGCTCAAGTGTTCTTCAGTAGTGCCCTTGGAGCTTTTGTGTTCCATAGCACCACTTGTTAGTTTAGTTCCTGATATGGGATACCCTATTGTAAATATGTTATTTCTGTGGCTTAACTTGCGAGTTCTCCCATTTACTCCCTGGCATTCCAGTAAAGTCAAAAACTTTATTAACGTGGGCAAACAAAGCTTTTGCAACGGGAAGTGTTCTTGATGCGCCACATAGCGGGACGCCAAGCACTCGTGTCGAGACTTGTTCTGCTGTGCAGGAGTCAATTCAGGGATCGCCAATGAAATCAACACGTAAACGTTCAGCATAATTAGACGTTCCAAGTTCGACAATGAGAGATCATATTCGAAAGGACTTAAAAATGAAATGTTTCCGTCCGGTGTCAGTTAATAAGTTAAGAGATGGCGATGTGGAAAAACGTATCGCATTTTGCATTGTCAGTTCGAAGGTGCCTTAATCAAGTTCTTCCAAACCGTTGGATTGGTCGAGGATCGGATAATGCTCCTGCCCCATTGTCTTGGCCTCCAAGAAGCCCTGACCTCACCACACCGGGCAATGCATTCTTGGGTATTATTAAAGAAGAGGATGAATAAACGAACATGACACCGTATCCAACTGTGCGTTGATACTGATGGAATGCACACAGATGTTTCGTATCCTTAATAATGTAAGCATTGTGTTGATTTATTATTTACCCCAGCAGTGGGTAGGAACTTTTCACCCACCCTGTATAAAAGATGAACCAAGTGTTCAGCAGATTGAACTCTCACTTGATCAAAGTACCGGTATACCAATACCAGTATACCAACATTCCTTTTAGTATTTTACTGGAATATTCAGGAGATAGCTGGTCTCTAGATGATCTTGTGTTCACTCTTCCAAGAAATTGATATTTCTGGTCTACAGATCAATGGGTGGTTTTGAGCAGATTGTGATTATTAACCATTACAAGCAATAATTAAGCAATATTTGTAAATCGAGGAGTTGGTTTAATGCAGTCTTTAAAGTAGCATCGAAGCTCCTCCATCCAGTCTACCAGTCTTGGCTCCATTTAAATGATATCTTTCAGAATTTCTCCCCTGCATACTTTACATGGAATTCATAACAATTAATTTTTCTATCTTTGCCCTTCACATAATTCTGATTATATCACTTTGTCTGCATGTCAGTTGTTTATTCATCTGCTTGGTTACTGTCTGGTTTCATTTCCAATATTCTATTTCTTACTTTTTTAAATATCTGGTGTTCTAGAGCAAAAGAAAAGGGTAAATCAAATATTGGTTTAGATGAGCTAAATGATTTAACCAATTTTTTATCATTCTCTGACAAGTAAACAAGAAGAGAAGAAAGAAAGAAAGAAAGAAAGAAAGAAAGAAAGAAACTCTTATAATTGATGCCCATATTAAACAATAATGCGTAGCTGTAACACTTTCACTATGCATTCAAAATATTCACTTGAGTGTAGTAATATATATACAGTATATCTTTTAAGTTATCCATCACATTTCTTGCTTAATAGGAATATAATATACAGTATTTCTAAGTGTTTGTTTTATAGTTCATGTACTGTATATTATATCTTAACCTTTGTTTCCCAGTAACATGTTGATTGACTGAAGAGCGATCTGTTTGTAGGAGGTACCATTAGGACTCGTTCAATAGTCCGTTGAATATTCAAACCCAAATTTTGTTAAATACAGATAAACAGGTCCTGATTATATTTATTGCATTTATTTTGCAACACGTTTGTTGTTATGTTTCTAAAACACAGTATATGTTCTTATATTATAGCCAGTGAAGGAGCAGAATGGTTCGGATTCTAGTCAATATCGGCGCTCTCCCGGTCTGTCCAAGTCGGTACGCCACACTAAAACTTCCAGTACTCCAGTGGATGAACCAGCCACTAGTCGATCGGATTGGGACATCAGAAGGTGAGTTCACCTAGAACTTAATCTTCATTGCTGCATCATTTTCATTAGAACCAATTGATCTCAATTAATATGCATGTGTAAAACAGATGCATACATTATGTAGCTAAGATACTGGCTGCAGTGCCATTTTTGAATGTTTCATAGTATCTGCATTCGTAGATATTGGGCATCACATTTCATGTTTTAAATAGTGGTCTACGCTGAAACAGTTGTTAATATCAATATTTTAATCAATGTAAAATATTGAGTTCAGAGTTATTTGTCAGTAAATTAGATAATACTGATTTTATCGGTAGTTTTCTTTTCTCTAAGCATGCTGTCATGAATGTGATAAGGGAAGAACACAAATTTTCTTAATCAATTGATCAGAATTATTGTCATGTCAGTACTCGTGAACAGTTTTTAAATGTTATAATCCAGTTTAGAATTAAACACTATCCATATTTAAACATATAATATTACATTTTTATGGGAATAGACCACTATCTTGTAGAATTAGATTTGTGTTTATTTGCTGTTAATTGATATCAATTGAACTGTATTTGTACCTACTCTTACCTACCTTGACTGCATTGAAAGATGGATGTTGGTTAAAATGATCTAAAAAAAAATAATAAAAATTCATGACTGATTTCAAAGAGTATTTAGAAATACAAGACATATATTTAATATATTTAAACAAACGTTAAATTGATCCTTATGGAGAAATACAGTTGGTTTAAGTGCTGAAATCCTGTTCTCTTTAAAAACTATCCTGGCGCAGTCATCTGGCATTTGAGGGTGCACTGTGCGTGAGAGCAGTGTCAGTAGATTTACTGACACGTTAAAGATCCCCTTCGGTGCAAAATTCCGGCACCCCGGCGTCTCTAAAAGCCAGAGTAGTAAAAAGGGACATGAAACTAATAACAATATTATTATTCTTTAAAAACTCAGCCTGTAATGATAGATTATGTGTCAGCTTGTACATACAGTATATAGCCTACCAGCACACAAATAATGCTGGTAATTTACCATTCTATCAAAATATAAATGAAAATTTAAAATAAATTATGCATTTAAAGAGAATTTTGGATCAGCTCAGAACATCAAAGAATATTAAATATTTCATGGGCGTTTAGTTGGAAATAAATAATAATTTATTTTAAAATAAACCTTGCTCAAAATAATGATTTAAGAGAAATACACTTTAGAGAGTAGGATTTTAAGAACTGTACAACTAAATGATGGTGTAGGTGTGATTTTAGACCTAAGGGATTTTTATTACATTATAATTTTTATTTCTACTTCATCATTATCTTTGGTTTCATTCATCCTGCATTATTAATAGATTTATTTCTATTAACAATTTTAGTAAGTTATAACAAGTGACAAGGTATTTTAAAAATATTCTATTAAGGGGGTGGAAGGGTGAAAAATGAAAACTAACAGAACTATTGCAATGCTCATCTGCTGTAGGCTACTAAGTAATGCATTTGAGGCATGTGGATGAGTTCTATGAATTTCAACCAACGTATATAATGTTAAAAATAGTTTTGGGGGATAGCCTCTAAATAAATGCTGAGTTGTGTGGTGTTGCTGTGTGTAGGTGCTAGCTCACCAATTTTAGAGGAACTAGGAACCCTGTTTTGTGTCCTGATAGCACCAACATTTTTAACATTACTGTTTAAGATTAGTATAATAACAACACCTCATTATTTTTTATTGATTTTTACCGTATACGTTTCCTGACTCGTGAATAAAACCTCATTATTTCCTATTCTTGGTAAAGTGTTTTTTGTTTGAGCTTTTAATAATTGAATGATATCCAGGGTCCCACTTAGAAGTTGTAAACAGTGATGGGAAGTAATGGAATTACCTATAAACATTATCTTTTGCTATATCCCACTTCAATTCTCACATTGTTATTGATGTATTTTTCTTCATTAATTTACTGCAAGAATTTTTTCAGACTGTACGGTAATTGTCCTTTTCACGATGAACCGGTACATTGTTAACATTTTGAAGTTGGTGATCACCGATCAGTCATAAATTAATAAATACAGTTTGTACTTATTGTACAATAAACACAATTTTAATTTATAACCATGCAATTCCACCAAGTAGCCTACTGCCAGTCATTAATATTAATAGAATTATCAGTCATATTTTTTAAAACAAATTTGTGTAATTTGCTTTGACAAGTATCTTTCTCACAAAAACATCTTATATTGTGTCAAGGACATTTAAGAATGCTGGATTGATGTTCGGTACTAAAATCCATCTTCCTAGATGTAATGTCTTGTTGATTATGTCTGTTGTAACTCCTTCAAGGATAGTAAAATACATATTTAAAGTCAGATTTAAGTATGTTGAATGCTTTCAAACTTAATTTCAAATAATAAAATTTGGTTAAATGACAGTTGAAGCCTAAGTAATTGTAATGCTAATGTTATTTATTATTTTTTGGAGAATTATATATTTACTTGTGGATTAGATTACAATATTGTCTAGGAGTATCTCAGTTCCCATTTTCTATTACTTTTACTATCGCTAGTTGTTACTGATCATATTCCAGAACAGAACACTCATTTCTGATCATTGTATAGGAAATCATAACTGTCAGCAGTTTAAACATTCATGGCTTTTGAAAGAGTAGGAGTAGTAGGCAAGAGTAAAGAGAGGTTGTAAACCATCGTTGTTTTGTTGTTAATTCATTTTAGAGGTTTGGGACATGGTCATCACCCTCGTGTACTTGGATATGTGTTGATTTTCACTAATATCCTGTACAAGTTAGTTATTGGAGTTTTAATGGGAAAAATATCCTGTGTTTCTGTTATGATTGTAGTAGTGTATGGAGCTGTATTAGGGACAAGGATGGGGCAGGTGCCCTGGGACTTGAAACAAGGTACTATCGCGACATTTGCCTGGAGGGAGTGTGGAAAAACATGGGATGCTGGGATTCAAACCTGTTATCCCCCACTGCTGCTCCCCATCTTAGTATGCGATTTAACATTCATGGCTGCACTGTGGGGAGCTTGTAAACCACACTTTGTCTAGTGATAGGATTTCACATCTTTTAATTTGGAGTCTAAAATTGCTTTTTATGTAGGGTGATCTCTTGAGCTTATGACTGCCTTTGGAAGCCAAGTTAGCCTAATACTGTACTATTTATTCAACTAAATAATAATGACAGAGACAATTTTCAACAAAATAATAATTCTCCACGCTGGTGTGGAGAATACATCAAACCACTAGTTCATCAGATATAATGATTAGGTGGCATGTGGGCCACCATAAAAAGAAATTGGAATAAGAATATATATTAATGGTAGGCTAATATATTTCATTCAGTCAGTTCCTTTGTATAGCTGTAATTCCAAGGATACTGTAATTTCTGTATTATTTTGGTCTTTTCAGCCTGTGTCAGAATCTGTGACAGTCTGACAAGGTACAATGATAGAATTCGTGAAGTTGCTAAGCGAGAGAATCATTTTGAAATATAATATGCATTAACAGTAATTTTCTGTAGAATCACAAAATGCAACATCCAGATTACCTCTGCTCTCAGGTATGATAGGGTACAAATACTGAGATCAGCAACAATGTGGCTGAGGGTAGATTGAAATTAGAGGAACTTCCAAGGGAGAATAATGGGCTTAATTTTCTTAGTTATTGATACATGTTTCTGAAAAAGAGAAATTGATTGAATTCACTCAACATTCTTCCTCCAGAAAGGAATATAGTTCTTTAATATAGATAATGCATGGAGAATACAAGATGATCACTTGAATATAAGTTACACTTCAATATACAAGATAACATAAAAATGAATCTCTATATTACAGGGGGGAAATTACATTAGGATAGGCTGCCCTCAACAGTTTTTATTTTGCTAACATTTACAATTACATTTTGGTAGTTCTGGAAAAATACATGTAATCCATACCTGTTGAAAGATTTCCTATAAAATATCAAGTAAAATATTAGACATCCTGATAACCCCAGCCTTCAGTTTCCATCTTATTGTACTCTGCTGCTCTTCCTGCCTCTGTGCTACACATTGCCCTCTATGCCACTCCCATCGTGATGTCTTATTGTTATCTGTTTCTTGCAGTTTAGTATCCTCACTGCACCATCACTGTTTCCCTTTCCTGGGAACAATAAAACTTCTTTAGGTTAGGCTACCTCCCTCCAGCTCCCATGGTTATCCAAGCATCCAAGAGACCTTAATAATTATCTTGCTTTGGATTGCAACATAATTGTTTTAATATGCTAATAAATACAAAATTTTCATGATCCCATCCCATCGTTGCAGGTCTTTACCGCAAGAATAAACCATTGGAGAGGGAGGGAAGCGTGGTGCAGTAGGTCTGTAGAGGAATGGTTTAAAATTACTCTCGGAATGTCATAGTATTTATCAAATAAATTGTTATACTTCGAATTCTCAGGTACTACCTAAGTTGGTACAAAGGGGCACCATTTTAATTTAATTTGTATCTATTTGATTATTTGTATTCTGTTTATCTGTATCAGAATTTTTAATAATTTATCTGAACATAGATGCAATCTTAATGTACTAAATTATTTCTGTTTCATTATATACACTTAATATTAAATTATTTTTAGTCTATATTAATAATATTCCTTTTATGCTTTTAAATTATTATTTTTATTATTATAAATATTATTATATTCAATGAAAATAATCATTGATGAATAGGTGCTGTAGATTAAAAATGACCAAACAGGAATAATAAAAACCACTTGTAGAGTGATGATTTACTTTAGACCACAAATTTATGTTAATGACAGTTATCATTAGTTGAGACATTTAGAGAATAATTTAAGGCATTCATTGTTTCTGTAAACAAGCCATTATTGTACTTTCTTTTCTCGTAAACTCAGTTTAAATGATTATGGCCTCCATTAACAAAGTAAGTACACATAAAGGTATAAACTATTATATATAATGAATCTTAACTGACTGAAAATTAATCTGAACATCAAATACTTGTCTCATACCTTAAGTCTCTTACTAATCTTATTATTATGAGAAATATTGTAAAATAACACAGTCAAGTACATTGAAAGTGTATTATCCATTCTGTTCTTCTACACATGCGGTAATAACTTTGCTACTCAAGTCCCATGAACTGTGTATTTGGATACGTTAATTGAAAAACTCTGCATATTTTTGGCAATACTGAGTAATGACTTTTATTTATTATGAAGAGGAACTCCTATCTTGCTATCTAGTGTCTTTCTTAAATATTTTGCATATAAGATTTTTATATTCTCATGCATTTTTAAGAACAGCCATTTCACAGTTTTCTTCATATAGGCCTACATTTTTCTTTTCCCACAATACTTCCTCTCGTTAAAATGACTTTAGCAACTTTTAACAGATAAGTGGTTTTTCAGAGATGTACAGTTTTAAAATAAGACATGCCATAAAGTTCAACAATGGATTAGGAAAGATTATATTTGTGGAAAACTAAAATTAATATATTTAAATGCAATGCCTACAGTTACTGAGAAAATATATTTTCAGATGTTTGGAATGTGAAAGTTCCAGTTAAATTCTTCAGATTAAATTAATGTTAATATTTTTGGCTATCAAGGAATGTTATTGAGTGTGTATGTGACCGAAAAGAGTAGCAAAGAATTTCTATTGGGAATGGCTTGTAGTGGAATGAGCATGTTCCCATTGCAATTTGTTAAATGGTAAATGCATTTGAAATAATGCTTGATATATTGTTGAAGCCAGTTTCATGTTTTATACTTGCTTACTGCTACTTGCCATTTAGATGTTTCATTAGAATATTTTGTTTATATTTTATATGTTGTTAATTTTGTATTAAATAGGGGAGTTGAAATGGTTTCTCCCCTGCTGGGATTTGACAGCTTTATAACTTGTGATCTGCTTGGAAAGTGCTAGTACAAGTTCTTCAGTCCAATGTTGTTAATCTTTTATAATTCTTCAAATTATGAAGAACATATGCTGGTATTTCTTTTGATTAGTGGTGATAGTTAAGTAGCCTATAGGGTCATCTATTAAATATTACAACATTAAAATTAGAATGATATTAAGATAGCTAATTTGTGAAAGTAATTTTTATCATGGAATAAATTAATCTAAAAAATTGACAAGCAAAATCTTTAGAGTATTTTAGATGGTTTATTTCCATTTCACAGTTGGAAGTACAGTATAATTAAAATATAATATAATACCGGTAATATATTTCTTTGAGTGGGTTTTTAAAAAATATGGAGGATGTTAAATCTATTTTGTTTATTCTATAATTAGGAATTTTCAAGAACATGTGCATAAAAGTTATGTGTACAGAGATTTAATAATGATTGCTTCCCATGATTTGTGATCACTTACACCTGTTTGATGTTATTGTTGATTCATAACTAATTAATGGGGCTGGACTATTTGTTAGTTACTGACAGTAGAGAGCACTTTAAAGATCTGAAACATTAAGATCTTCACAGTTCTTTATGCACTGTGTGATACTTGTTAAACTCTGAAAGAGCACAAATGTTACCATGTCTGCCTTATATTGATGATACATGATATGCCCAAAGAAGAATGTTTGTTATAGTGGTTAGCTTTACAAATTGAGAATGCACCTATAGAAATGAAAATGATGTTAGTTTCATCTAATAACTGTCCTTCTGAAGCCAATTTGCCTTTTAACATGAATGCTTTGTTGATGAAACCTGCAGCCATGAAGTTCATGCTTTATATTTTAGATGTTTCAAGACCTTGTTGACTTCGTTATTGCCAGTAGTTTTTAACACATAATCAAGATTCTTTTGATTCCATGTTTTATAATGTGGAAGTTATCTGCTTACCTTTTATTATCATCATCTGCAAATGAGGCATGATAACCAGGGGACAAAATAAAGAAACACTTGAACCCATAGGTAATTGAATTACAGTTGCCTTTAAAAGAAGCTAACAATTTATAAAATTATCGAAATATTGAAATATTAGTTATGTGTGATAGCTTTCCTCAACACTGTAAAAGAATTATAGATCAAAGGCCTATCTTTCCAAACAGATTCCCATCTATGGTGATATAATGGCTTTTTGTATATTATCAGATATTCCTGGATGAAAAACATTTACATTCAGAAAATTTGAAAACTTCTGGTAACCATGGGTTTGTGCTAATACCCTGGGTCGCCGATAGGGAGGGGTAAGGGGGGCTAATTCATAGGGACCCGTAAGCAATGAGGGCCCGTTAATGGTGCATGTTAGTTTGCTGTAGCTACTTTTGTATTATGTAAAACGTTGTCTATAACTTACAACATTTTCGAGGCTTTGCAGAATAAGTATGTCGATTTGTCTAGAGCTCTGCAGAAGATATCTCATGTTACCATCTTTGTCAAGAGAAATGAGACAAAAAAAACACTTCCTAGGCATAGCTTATATGACAGTGCGAAAGTATTGGCAGAAACCATACATTTGGTAAAAGAAGTTCCTCGATTCTGAAAATTACTGTGATTGTGAGTTAGGAATAATCTACTACAATTTAGTGTTGAATCTGTTATCAAACTAATGTGGAGTTTTAAAATACTCCTTATTTTTGCATTACTTACTGGTAATCAAAGTGAAAACTTATAGAATGCAAAATATCTCCCTATGCAAGCTAACCGTAATAATAATCCCAAATTGTTTTGTGCACATTCCAAAATATATTACATAAAATAAATACTAAAATGTTTCCTATGAGATAAGATTTGTATGTTTTTTATTTAAAATTATGACTGCATCAGAATGATTAGGCCTATCACAAAATGACATTGTCTTTCCTGAATAACTAGTAATGGATAGTAATAATTAAATGGACTTGCTAATACCTGCAGGCATTGTGATGCATGTCTCCAAACTGCAGCTTACCGATTGTACAGAGTGACCAGGTGAATAAGGGTGGAACCAGCAGAACCTTTTCATGACTTCTCTAGTTTCTCCAAAACACTATTCATATTTTAACAAATTTTATGCACCTAGCAGCCTCTTTGAACCCCTAGTTTCCTTTGGTGACTCGGTATGCTAAATTATGTATGGTACTGTAAATTATTCTCATTTCATCATTTTATGTATTTGCACCAAAAGGTGTTTAAAACCCTGAGTTTTGTTCCTGTGAGTTTTCATTCATGTGGTGGTGCAAGGCCACAAGTGGGTGTTGCCACTTTGGGATGGTATAACAGACTCAAAATTTTGAGGAATTCTCCTGATCGTACTGTACATGTTTGGGTCAGACTGTACGTCTAGGTCTTCCCTACAACGTCAAAATGCACATGTTACATGTGGAATGTGAGTGCACACCTCCAGAAAGCATGATGACCTTAATCAGGAGCATGCCTCAAATTTGAAGTTGTGATACCTTCCCAGATGGCAACACCTTCTTCTCATTGTGCCACTGAGTGTTAAAAGAAGTGTCCCTGTGTTGTCACATAAATGAAAACCCACAAGAACAAAAATCAGGTTTTTAAACAATTTTTGTATCAGTTCCATAAATTGATGAAATTAGAATAATTTATGTTAATTTGCATATTTAGCCACTGATGGAAACTGGAAGCTCAGAAAGGACACCTGGATATGTAAATGTTGAATTAGGAAGGAATAATGATTTGAAATAATTAGTGAAATAATGAACATTGGTATGCAATAATGAGTAAAGTGATTAAATTTACAAAATAAAAGATTTTTTTGCACCGCTCATCAGTGTAAATAGTACAGGAGTTGGAAGAGAATAAGAGTTGATCTCAGGAAGGATGAAAGAGCTTGTCACAAGTAAATGGAAGCTATGAAGCTTTGTGTCCCTAGGAGAATATTTACTAAACAAGTCAGTGCTGATCCTGGATGGCCCTGTTTTCATTTTGAATATGTATCATTTCAAGGTTGATGGCAACAGAGGAAGGTGAGACATTTAAATCAGAGGTGTTCTTTCGACGACATCTTCATACAGTACAAAGTTACAATTAACCATGTGAATAAAAAGTAATCTGTAAATTTGAACAGCCCTTCTTGGGGCAAGTGTTCGTTGGTGGTGGTGATTATTGTTGTAAGGGGCAGAACAATATGGTCATCTGCTCTTGCAAGAGTTCTTTGTCATTTACAGTAGGCTATTTATGAACTTCTGGCTGCAGGTTACTTATGGTCATCTTTGCTCATCGAAATCCTCTACAGATATGAAGTATAATTATGAGTACAGCTAATGCACAAAGTCTTTTAGATGACCATAAAGTGGTGGCATTTATTTAAAAAAAGTGTAAGCATTACCTTATTGCCATCTGTTGTAGAATAAAACAGTCCTATATGGACTATGAAAGCTTATTATATAACTATATTAATACATGCCTTAGTGAACTGTTGTAAAGTATGGTAACTACCCATATACTGACACTGCCTACATTCTAAACAAATAGAATACTTGAGCTTTAATCTAATCATTCTTTTATGGATGGATAATAGAATTGTACAGTATATAAAATAAAATCGATCTGCTGCCATTTTGTTATGGCACAGATCTTGAACTTAGATGCAGTATGTAGATGTTCTCTTTTCAATTATTGCAAACCTTTCTTACTTTTCATGTAAGGGTGATTATCTGGAAGGAAATGGAATTTTAATACAACTGTGTGTCATCACTAATTTTGTATCATGAATACTATTCTGCCTGCAGTAAAACAATTGCAGTCTAAATGCAAGTAGCCTACAGTATATTATGCAGTTGAGATTTAAGCCACAAATCATAGAATGATCATTATCACTAATATTTTTCTCGTTAAGAGGCTAAAATTGAACTCTTCAAATGGTACAAACTCACTGTAATTACTCATCTCATTTTTAAATTTTTTTAAAACTCACATATCAATGTGGACCACTAGATTGGTTTACATGTCTAACATCCCATGATTTACAAAATAATACAGCTTTTGTGATCTGCTATGTAAAAGCTTTATGTACAGTATTTGTATTTTTTAACATTGAGAATCATAAAGCAATATTAATACAAACATAGTAGTGTATGTTCCCTAATATGTGCATTATCCAAGAAGAAGAAGAAGAAGAACAGTAAATTAAATATGTAATAAATCTAATCAGTATTATATAATATAATGTAACTAACTAACTTGTATTAAACTAAGTAAAATAAAACTGACCACCTATGATATATACTATGGTTTCATTATTTAATTGGGGGATAGAGGAAACTAACATCATACTTTATTTTTCCTCCTTAGCTATACAGTAGAGTACCAGAAACTCAACCTTCGATACTTCAATATTTCGTAAAACTCGACATGCTAATAAAATAAAATAAATCTGTACTTGCACTGGTCAAGCAGTTTGATTAAGGCTAGAGGTGTTTTGAACAAACTGTTCATAATATGACTTGAATGAGAAAAAATGCTACCAACTCCTAGGGCAGCTTTTGAGGCAGGGACAGCTGGCATATATTAATCATCACACATTGCACTCCCTGTTGCTGGTCAAAATACAAAAGAATGGATTGTAAAGAATACTGTAAGTTATATGGTATCCAGTACCTGCTTGAATTTCTTTGAGTTAAACTTTCCATGGATTGGCTTTCCATTTCTAAGTGAATTGTGCATGTTGAAGCCATCAGATGAAGAAATGAAGGCAAGATGCAAACCACCATCACCAGATTTATACACTGAAGAAAATGGAAATTGCAACACCATGAAGGCATTGGTCGTTTGTGTTGATTTTCAAGATATGGAACGATGCCATGTAGGTATGTAAATGATCAAAATTTCAGACCCATTGGATTGTTGCTACAGGTCTCCCCACGTGATTGGTCGCGGAGGAATCAACTCCAGTATACGGACTCTGGTATAGCGTAGCTGACTTTCAGTCCGTGCAGTGAGGTGTTCCCTGTCAAACATGCCTCGATGACAGAGATGAGCACGCTATCAACAACTGTCGCCGTTTGAGAGGGCTCGGATAATTGGGCTGTGTGAGGCTGGATTATCGCTAAGGACTGTCGCTGCACGTGTTGGCCGACAAGCATCTATGGTACAACGTGTATGGCAGCAGTGGTCAAATGAAGGTACCCACACTCGTAGACCTGGCACAGGCCCAGCGCGATAGACAACTGTGAGAGAGGATCGCCGCATCATTCGGATGGCCCGGGTGGAACCCCATGCAACAGCAGCGCAAATTCGAGCAGCTGTGGCACCCCTCATTACACAACAAACAGTTGGTAATCGCCTGCGTGCAGCTGGCTTACGATCCCGTGTCCCTACAGAAGGTGTTCCATTGACCCCACAACAGCGACGTGTAAGGCTGGCCTGATGTCGAGAACGATCGACGTGGGTCGACGAATGGCATAGGGTCGTCTTTAGTGATGAATCGCGCTTCTGTCTTGCCCGCAGTGATCGCCGGAATCGTGTGCGCCGACGTACTGGGGAGAGGGGCTGCCCAGACCTTATTGTCGAGAGGCACACAGGGCCAACACCAAGCATTATGGTCTGGGGAGCTCTTGGCTTTAATGTGAAATCACAATTAGTGCTTGTTGAGGGCACTATGACTGCTCGACAGTACGTTGATAGAGTACTCAATCCAGTGGCTGTCCCTATGATGGCGAACATTGCTAATGGGGCGTTTCTGCAGGACAATGCCCCTGTTCAAACTGCACGCATCTCCAGAGAAGCTCTCCACGACATCACAACCTTAGAATGGCCCGCCAGATCCCCGGACCTCAGTCCTATTGAGCATGTGTGGGACATGATGGGTCGACAACTGGCCAACCGTCCTCAGCCACCCTCAACTCTGGAACAACTGACCAGTGCAGTGTAGCAAGTATGGGCCACAATTCCTCAGGATGCGATCCAGGGCCTTATTGCCTACATGCCTCGCGGAATTCATCAATGTATTGCAGCTCGTGGTGGGCACATCCTGTATTGATTGTTGTCCAAACTTGAGGTCAGAGGGACCTGAAAGTGTAATCAATGAATCACAACCGAACACTCGTCCTGCATGTTCAATTGCAGCAAAGTAGCACCACTCCTTCTGGGTGTTGCAATTTCCATTTTCTTCAGTGTATATAAAAAGAAATGACTTAACATTTCATGTGGGTTTAAGTTTTTTTTAAATTAGTTAAGATTAGATTTCATGTTTTATTATGGTCTTTATATTATGTTAAAAGTTTTCAGTACAGTATTTTAATATGCATACATAATCTGAAAGTGACTCTTAGAAAGTCCATAAACTTTACATTTTCGAAACTCAACACCCGTTTAGTCCACATTGGTTCAAGATTCCTGGACTCGACTGCACTAATATTTCTTTGAATATGAATTAAGTTATTAGAAACTTCATGATACCTTCCAGCTCAATGTCACCTCTTTGAAAGCATAGTTACCTTAATTAAATGGGTAATAATAAGGAACATATTGATCTAAATATAGGTGCCAGTTTTGATTATTGCTCATAATGTTTGCTGTTTTCTTGGGTTGTATTAGAAAAGCTTGTACTTTGTTATACCGTATGTTAAGGCAGAAAGTGTAGGATGTAAAGGTAACAATATCCAGGCTTCAGAATTCTTGCTATATGATCTCCTCTGTCCACACTCCTCACATGTGGAATGAAACACATTTTACATATTGTTTATTCCTCATTAAAGGAAGAGCAATTCCTAAGAACATTTTTATTAAAATAAGCATTTTCTCTCAGGCATTTTATTAACACTCCTTGCCCTTTTATCAGCAACAACATTTAGTTATCCCATATCACTTATATCAGATCTAATGAAGTTCAAATAAAAGTGAAAGAAAGCTCTGGTTACAATATGGCATTTTTGGATTCGCAGCAAGGCAATCCTAACCTCATCGAAAGTAGAGTTTGATTGAAAACTGAAACTTCCTTTTGTTTAGTAAGGAGAAACAAAAACAGAGACAGCTGGACCATTTTAAAAGCATTGTTTGGAAAATATCTCAACAAAAGTGTGGATTATCCTTGTAATCTAGTATGTCTGGTATCTGCATCGTTAGTAAGACATGTTGAGGCTTCTTACTAAAAAAATTCATTTTGATCTAAACTTGGTGATTTTGCTTACAAAATTATGAAATCTGCACTGTATGGATGCTGCTGTGTGTATTTGTTATGCAAACAACTCGACCATATGCCAACTAGACAAGACATTGTCCACCTGCCAACTAGTTAGCCTACTTTCGATTTTTGCAAAAAATGAAAGTAGACTTATGAGATCTACATAGGGCCAAAAATTGTGTGTCTGTCTGTGTGTCGATGTGTGTGTGTGTGAGTGTGTGTACTATGAATGTCTCCCCACCCTTATCAATTCGAACATGGTGAAACCGAATTGAACGAAATTTGGTACAGTGGTAGAACTAACAAAGGGCACCTCAGTGTCATGTTTTATATCACCGCCATCTTGACGGAAACGTAATGGCAGCCACCCTAATGTTCAAAGCTTAAATAAAATTACGACTAACCTAATCATCCGATCTCTACCAAATTTTGCAGCAACATATATTAATATGGCGGGCGTCTTTTGACTAAACTACAAGGTCATCAGCCCAATAGTTTGCAGATGGCGGCCATGTATGTGTGCAAATCGATTCCCTCTATCAATTCAAACATGGTGAAACCAAATTGAACGAAATTTGGTACAAAGGTAGCACTAGCAAAGGACACCTCAGTGTCATGTTTTATATCGCCGCCATCTTGACGAAAACGTAATGGCAGCCACCCAAATGTTAAAAGCTTAAATCAAATTAAGTCCAACCTAATCATCTGATCTCTACCAAATTTTGCAACGTTATACCTTTATGTATGAAGAATCTCTTGACCAAACTGCAAGGTCATCAGCCCATTACCTTTTGGACGGTGGCCATGTATGTGTGCAAATGGATTCCCCCTATCTATTCAAACGCGGTGAAACCGAATTGAACAGATTTTGGTACAGAGGTAGCACTAGCAAAGGGCACCTCTGTGTCATGTTTTATATTGCCGTCATCTTGACGAAAACGTAATGGCGGCCACCCAAATTTTAAAATCTTAAATCAAATTACGACCAACCTAATAATCTGATCTCTACCAAACTTTGCAACAGCATACCTTTAATTGGGAAGCATATTTGTTACCAAACTACAAGATCATCAGCCCAATAGTTTACAAATGGCGGCCATGTATGTGTGCAAATCGATTCCCCCTATCCATTCAAATACGGTGACACCGAATTGAACGAAATTTGGTTCAGAGGTAGCACTAGTAAAGAGCACCTCAGTATTCTGTATTATATTGCCGCCATCCTGACGGAAACGTAATGGCGGCTACCCAAATGTTCAGAGCTTAAATCAAATTACGACTAACCTATCATCCGACTCTACCATATTTTGCAACAACATATATTCATATGGCGAACGACTTTTGACTAAACAATAAAGTCATCAGCCCAATAGTTTGCCGATGACGGCCATGTATGTGTGCAAATTGATTCCCACTGTCAATTCAAACACGGTAAAACCGAATTGAACGAAATTTGTTACAGAGGTAGCACTAGCAAAGGGCATCTCAGTGTCATGTTTTATAGCGCCGCCATCTTGACGGAAACGGAATGGCGGCCACCAACATGTTAAAAGCTTAAATCAAACTACGACCAACCTAATCATTTGATCTATACCAAATTTTGCAACATATCTTTTTGTGGGAAGCATCTTTTGACTGAACTACAAGGTCATCAGCCCAATAGTTTGCAGATAGCGGCCATGTAGGCCTATGTGTGCAAATCGATTCCCCATATCAATTCCAACACGGTGAAACCGAATTGAATGAATTTTTTACAGTGGTAGCACTAGCAAAGGGCACCTCATATTCATGTTTAATATCCGTATAGCACATTGTATTTCAACAAGCTACTACAACCAACATTCAATTATACTCCTTGAAGAGGTCAAAGTGTTATAACAATACCCGGGCATTTAGGAGAAAGTAGGCTATGTGTTCTTTACTGAACATCTTGCTTTTAGAAAACAAATTATCACTCTTAGAAAGAAATCATGAGGTTACTCGTATACGGGTATAAATTACACCAGAAATAGAAATGATGATGTGTCATGAGTTATGTGAGAAAAATGTAGATTTTTTCTCTGCTCTTTGGCTGTTGTTGTTTTTGTGTACTGTACTACCTTTTTCAAAGGTGTTGGACTTTCAAAAATAAAATTTCTACTGTAATTGCTCAAAAAGCCTTGCATTATTGAAATAGTGCAGAATTCAGTTAACGTATACAGTATTGCTGAATGCATCTTTATAAAATCTGAAATACACAGGTTACCATAGCTTGGCCCCACTGCACTGTGTGGATGCTGCTGTTTGGATTTGTTATGCAAACAACTCGACCATATGCCAGCTAGACAAGACATTGTTCATCTGATGTATGTTACACCCTGTGTGATAAGGTTAATATTAGCTGTTGTCATTTAATCCTGATCATTACATTTTCAGCACTGAGTCATGTTGGATGGGTGTGTATTAATTCTTAAATATCACATTCGTGCATGTATCTCTGTAGTCATATATTCATTTTTTTTTCTGCCATTATTACTGTAATTGTCAGTTACCTCTAGTCATAAAAATGAGCCTATGTAGTGTTAAAAGTTTTCTTTTATGCTTTCTAAATAGTAAAGACATTGATTTTGTAAATAAGTTTTGTAAGCCATATACTACTTTTATTGGCTTGATCGGCCTATTACTGTACATTAAACTGCAAGTGGGATATCCTTGGTTTAAAATCAGTGTAGATATCCTGCTTCCTTAGTGAAGTTCTTTTCCACTGTGTTACTATCAAAATAATTTAAATCTTATGGTTGTGTTTACAAGCTCACCAAACAAAGCTAGTCATACCTCATTTGTGTTAATCAAATTGTACAGAATATCTAATTTGAAATTCAGTGGTATAGTAATATTGATTGAAATAATTTACTCAGAGTTTTAGTATAACACCCCCCTTTTTCTTAGTCAATATTAAAAAGCATCTTTAAATTAACCCTTCCAATTGAAGAGGTGGATTTCAAACTGTATTAAGTCAAGTTACCTAATTTTTTTAGATAGCTTTGAAGCTATTTTCCAGTGTTGCCTTATTGACAATTGATATTGTATATCTTTCAGTTGGTCAACACATTATAATTCCAATTACTAATTTTTTAATGAAATATAAAGTAAATGCCATTGTAGTAAAAGAGCAATACAGAGGCACTATTGACTATTTCAATCTTATATTATTGATTCATAGTGCATTTACTATCTGTTGCATATTATGGTTTCATGTTGTCTAACCACTGTAACTCACAGTGCAGCCCAAATTGGAGGGAAAAGTAATAGGAGATTGATTTTTATTTATGAGATTATTTGATGTCTATAAATGTTTTTCATACCGTAGTTCAGTATTAATTTTTAATCACCAGGTCCTAGAACTGCTTGCCCAATTTATGTGCTGTGACTTGAATTGGTTTGAAAAGAAATGTCAACGCTAAGATTCGTTTGGAATACGATATTTGTTTATTGTACTTTCGAAGTAATCAAATGTAATTTTGTAATGAACAACACAATGACTTTATATGTGTCTTTAGTTTGAAATATCAGCGGTGGAAATGCAAGACCTTGTAAGCCAAAATGTTGTGCCTTTTCATTCTCTCCCTTGTAGTTGGTCACTACACCTAGATGTAGGTGGATATATATTCCCATTGAACATTGCATTACTATGGCTTCCTATGGCCAAATGAAGTGGACATTGAACCTTAAAGAGAAAATTTGACAGGAATGTATATACAGTACAATCAAGGTCAGGGGCTGTATACTAGATGGCTGACTGCGTGGCTCGGCGGTAATATTCTTGCCTGCTGATCCCAAGTTTCCAGGATCGAATCCATGCACAGTTAGCTGGCATTTGGGGGTGCGCAAATGCGAGGGAGCTGTGTCAGTAAATTTACTGGCACGTTAAAGATCTCCTCCGGGTTAAAATTCCGGTACCCCGGCGTCTCTAAAAGCCAGAGTAGTTAAATAGGACATAAAACCAATAAAATTATTACAGTATTATTGTTGTGTACTAGAAGAGATTGGAAAGGAGCAGCATGGTGGCTTACAAGGTCTTACATTCCCACCATTGATATATCAAAGAAAAAAATTCAATTTTGAATCCACCTCCTCAATCGGTTATTGTCTAATATAAAATCACTTCTGTGGGATACAATGTTGCATGGGTAATTTCTGACTGTATTCTGCGTTTATTTCATTCCCCAGTATCGTTCGGAAAAGTCACTTTACCTCCCAAATGAATCTAGTGTATGTTACATGAATATAGTGAGTGATGTTTGTGATGTACACGGTTTGGTAAAATATGGCTGTTATATTTTTCAGGCCTTGGTCTCATGTTAGTGCTGACAAGGAGCCTACTGGAGCAGTCACATACACTTCGCAAGCAACTCTACCCCTGCTTTCCCATCCAAGGCTCACGGACAATAAAGACCTCTCGCAGTCACAACGCAGCATCTCTGGTAGGTAGACTATTATTGTTTCTATAGTAGTTCATAAGTTAGTTTTACAAAATAACCAAAAATATCATCACAATGAGGAGCTGCTTCCTGGGTTAGAAATTTTATCCACTCCCCCCTTTAAATATTAAATTATTAAATATGTACTGTATTTAAGTGAGCCTAATTTAATTTCATGAAATTTAACATTTAAGTACAACATCGGTGGTCTGAAGTCAAATAACAACACTTTTTCGGAAACACTCCACAACAAACCAAAAGATGGAACATGGTCTACTTTAAGGAACGCCATTGTTACTGCGGCTTCGGAATCCATTCCTCTTGATAGAACGCGCAAGCATCCTTGATGGAATGGTCAATGTGATCATGCAATAGAGGAAAGAAGAAAAGCTGGGATCAAGTGGAATAACAAGAAAGATGATGTGAACCTTGAGAACTTTCTCTGCATTAGGAAAGAAACTTATAAAAATTTAAAATTGGCAAAAAGAAATTTCCACACATCACAAATTATTCAAATTGAAGATGATTTTCAAAGGCACAAAACAAGGGATTTCTATCAAACTTTTAAGCACCAACTGTCCAAATACGTCGCCCCTACTCTTCACATCCGAGGATCTGATGGTAAACTTAATCTCAATAATAAAGACTGTGCTAAAGCTTTTGGAGAATATTTTGAAACCCTTTTGAACACGGACATACCTACTGAACAACTTGCTTTCTATCCTAGCGTTGCATACCACGACAGTTCACCACCCTCCGTCGAAGAAATAACTCAAATCATCAAGGCGCTAAAAAATAATACGGCCTCTGGGGAGGATAGTATTGTGGCTGAATTATGGAAATATGCAGATAATGACTCCATCATTTGTCTCCAGAAAACCATTGAAGAAATATGGCATAGTGAAAAGTTGCCGGAGGATTGGACTTCCGCCATCATTCATCCTGTACATAATTATTTCACTGGTATTGCCAAGATAGCGGGTTCAAACCCGGCCGAAGCCGTCGGATTTTTTAAGAGCATTAAAAATCCCTCAGTATGCCTTCCTTCGGAGGGGAAGTAAAGCCGGCGGTCCCATGTCATAGATTTATGGCATGTTAAAGAACCTTCCACTAATTGCACCTGTGTGAAGCTAAATTGGATAGGTTATTGTAAACAACGCTCTTAGGTTTCTAAGTTCGTTGCCAAGAGCCGACTGCGGTGGCGTCTAGCAGCTGAGTTGTGAACTTAGCCTAGTAGTCGTTGACGGTGGCGCTTGGCTGCAAAAGTAGGAACTATTTGAAAAATTCTAAGTTGCAGTACTTAAATTAAAATAACAGATAACACACACTAATACAGTCATCACAATTAACACCGGTTATCAGACAGATTCTACACACACCCAAAGTACACGGGGCTACATGACCGCGTTGTCGCAGCCCCTAAACTTAAGAACCAACCAACCAACCTCACTGGTATTGGTAACGTACAAAATATTTGCAAGGGCTCTTCTGAACAGAGCAGAACCGATATTAGACCGTCAGTTAGGGGAATATCAAGCTGGTTTCAGGAAATCAAGATCCTGTCCTGAACAAATTCATAACATTAAGACCATAATTTCTTACTGTACGGTACGATCGAAACCTTATGTTGTGATTTTTGTGGACTTTCAAAAGGCTTATGATTGCATTCATAGAGACACAATAATTAACACCTTACGTGAGTTTGGCTTAGACAATAAATCAATTAATTTGTTAAAAGCAAGCTTAGAAAACACCATTTCTAAGGTCAAATTTCGTGGTGAATTGTCCGAAGCCTTTGCAATCAAGACTGGCTGTAGACAAGGTGATCCGGGATCACCGATGCTGTTCAACTGTGTCTTGGAAAAAATAATAAGAGAATGGTTAACAATCTTACCAAATAATTATGGTATTCGAATTGGTTATAAAAAAGAAGACCTGAATATAAACTGTCTCGCTTTTGCAGATGACATTGCTTTGTTCGCTAATTCAATGGAAGAGGCCACTGACCAACTTAATAAACTACAAATCATAGCTGCTAAAACTGGACTTTAAGTGGCCTTCCATAAAACTAATTTTATCACAAATGTCAAAGATGCCTCAAAATTCATCACGATTGGTCTGCAAAAAATCAAAAAAGTCTGAAAATGTAAATACCTAGGGGAATGGATTACCCCTAATAATTCAGAAATAGCTGCCATTGAGAGCAGATGTAACAAATTGGAAGGTGCCTTTCAAACCTGCAAAAACATTTACAAAAGTAAAACCTTGTCCCGGAATGTCAAACTTTGTCATTATAACACAGTAATTAGGCCGTCAGCACTGTATGCCGCAGAATGCTTACAGATGACAAACAAAGGCCCATTGAGAAAATTAGAACTTAAGGATCGGAAAATTCTAAGGAAAATATTAGGACCTGTTAATGATAATGCTACTTACAGAAGAAGACATGACAATGAATTATTTGTACATATAGAAGATTTGGTGAGTGTGATAAGAAAAAGGAGAATGTCTTTCTTTGGACATTTGGAAAGCATGGAGCTTCATCAACCTTCATATCGAATACACTCATCAATCTCTAAAAAAAATTCCTATTGTAAATGGTCGATGCAAGTTAAAAAGGACCTAACAGAAGCTCAAATCAATGAAGCTCTGGTTTGGGATAGGAACCTGTTCACAAAGGCGGTTAAATAAACCAGTAATCTACACCCTTTAACATCTGTGATGCCTCGCCCTCACTGCAAGTGGACGGAAGAAAGGAGAGCTGAACATTCGTCAAGAATGAAGATCTACTGGCAGGCAAGAAAACAAGCATTACAGTGATCATATGAGTGAAGAACATCGTGGTCCATTGATGGCCGGAACGACTCAAAAAATAAATAAATTAAGTTTTCTAGCTGCTATGATTGTTTTAAGGTTGAAAACACTTTTTAGCAAACAAAGTAGGGGCAAAACATAAAATAAAGCAATTTCCTCAATTGTGCATCAGAACATCAGGTTATATGCCATATTACATGTGACAAATGGTAGGTTTATTTAATTTAATCATGTGATATAGCATGTTTTATACTTTACTAGCAACTCTCCCCGGCTTCGCCCGGGAACGGTTATGAATGCATTACGTGATAAGCGCCTTTATTTTCGATGTCAATGAACTACGACCTATATCCGTTTTATGTTTTAGAATGATGGGTTAAAATCACTGACTGGACTATTAATTATAATATCATGAAGATGCATGTGCAACTAATTCGTCAGACGTAATTTAAGAATGGCATGATGATGATGAAGGTGCATGAAACTCAAATCCAAATCCCCCTTCCGCCCAATCTAAAAACACTCATAGTAGGCGATGTATTGAAGATAGAGATATGCCCTCGCGGCATTTTTTTGTAGAACTTTTCATGCTGAACAAATCTTACGCTCATAGTATATTGATATTTTTAACGGTTTGCCCAGTGTAAGCTTAAAAATTGCACAGACGCCAGGGTTTTCTTTCGACTTTTTCACTGAAATCGTTACTGATTGGCTTCCTTTGATCATAAATAAATTATTTTCTACAAAAACCTTCCTGGAGATATCCTTTACAGATGGTGAAAACCACATCAAAATCCATCCAGTGGTTCTCGAGATTACCCGTAACATCCAAGAATCGGGGACTTTGTTTTATACTAAGTAGAGATTATACGCCAATCAGTATAATTTAATATAATATAATCCCCCTTCCGTCTAATCTCAAATTGACTGTGAATTTTGCGGAAAGAAAAGTTCACAGGCGAAATGAGAGTTGCACTTCCAGGAAATGGCGAGGTGAATGAAAATCTAATCCCCCTTCCGTCCAATCTTAACTCGACTGTGTTTCACAGGCGAAATGAAGAAAACCCGAGTTGCACTTCCAGGGAAACTCCAAACACAACCACCCTTCTCAGAAGTCTTAACTCAACATGACTCGACGGTTTGCTGCTGGCTGTATCTGGGGCAATAGGTTTGCCCGCTAGCTAGGCTGTAACAGGGATGAGAGACTTGCCCTTAGCTAGCTCGTAAAATGTTGTCTCAGTAGTTGAATGGACATGGTTGGAAGAAATTAAAACTTAAAAACACTTATACTGGGCGATGTATTGAAGATAGACATATGCTCTCCTGGACCTTCTTTTAGAACTTTTCATGCTGAACAATTCTTACACTCATAGTATTTAGATATTTTTAACGGTTTGCCCAGCGTAAGCGTACAAAGCGCTCGGACGCAGGTTTTTTCCGACTTTTCCACTGAAATTGTTATTGCTCGGCTTCCTTTGATCATAAATAAATTATTTTCTACAGAAATCATCCTCGAGATATCCTTTACAGAATGGTGAAAACCGCATCAAAATCCATCCAGTGGTTCTCGAGTTTACCCGTAACATCCAAGAATCGGGGACTTTGTTTTATACTAAGTAGAGATAAAACACAACTATACTGTGTTGCTGAGGATAGACGAACACTATCCATATTGATCGCCAATGTCCGGGAGACTGGGCAGGGCATATAGAAGAAAACACACCAGCTTACTATGAAAAACAAACACAGAAAAAAGTATCAAACTTGCCAGAAAAGGGCCATGGGAATCACATAATTATATGGATATTCTTATAGAGGAATACTGTAATTATTTATTCTTGATTTTACGAATTGTCATGATAGAAGCCATTTTTCAGTGTTGCCTAATTCTATTAAATAATTCATATAATTAATAAATGATTTTACGAAGGTACTCTTTTTCAAAAATAGTTGTTGGTTTTATAGAAATTTAAAATATTGCATTCATATAGCAGAAAGAAACTAATGTGTCATTTTGAGCCAATTTCACTTTTTTGTCTCCAATTCAAATTATTATAATCAACATAATAGATCTTGTAAGGCATTAGTTTACATCAACTGACTAGTTTTGGATACATTTTGTATCTGCTGATGATACTGAGAACAACAAACTTCAGATAATCCTACTTAAGTGTTCAGAGAGGGTGCCCAGTAATGCACGGCAGTAGGCCTAGTCGTTACGCTCAAACTGAGTGAACACTATGGCATTCATCCACTTAACCTTCTGAGTTTCTTGTGATTGCTGAAATCATTTAAATTTGTATAAACCTGCTTGTAATCCTTAAGTTTTGAGGTTCAGTGGAAGAGTGCGCTCAATTTTTTTCTTACCTTTAGTTAAATATTACAGTACTGTATATGGTGTACAGGAATATGTGATGAATTCGTCTTTTGCAGGTACCTCATCAGAAAGTGTTCTTCAAAAGTTCCGTAAGAGTTTTGCCTTGAAGTTTCACAAGAAGTCTGGCAGTAAAGAAAGTACAGAAGTAGGTGAAGAGGCAACAGAAGAGCTGCCTGTGACTGCAGACGAAGAGAATAGACTGGCTCGCTCAGAGTCTCCCCCAATTAAGGAGGATACCAGCTCCGACCCTAAATTCAAGTACAGTATACCATATTCTTTATTTTATAATCTAGGATGAATTAAGTTTAGAAGATACTGTGAATATTTAACAAATTATTATAGTACTGTAACATAAGCCATACTTTCAATTTATAGTCTACAACATAGCTGAGTGCATGAAGATACTCTTCCACAACTGCAGTGGAGAGCAGCATGTTCAGAGATCTGAGGTTCACATCCTGGTGCTGATAGCATCCATCCTGAATGTAATTTTTATCCGAGTTTCCCCCCATACTCCCTCCAAGAAAATGCTGGGATGGTACTTAATTTAAAGACTCTGGGCACCCATCCCAATTCTTGATCCTATTTATTATTGGAAGAAAGCTTGTAGCTTTACATGACTGTTAATCTCACGATCGTGAGCCACGGGATCTCCTTTTTTACATGGAATCAGAATCACAGGGCGTGTCATTTCACTTCGAAAATCTCACAAGCATTGACTGGGTGAGAGGCAAGCAGTTTGACCACTGCACCATCACACCTCCTATTTATTTCAGTTATGCACGCTTCTACTGTCGCCACAGGGATAGTACAAATTTCTTTCACATCCAAGTACACAGGGCTGTTGACAGAGATATCCCAATCCCTAAATGAAACAACTTCTCTTAAAATATTTACTTCTCTAATATGATTTAGGATGGAACTAGGAATTGCGTTTTTGGTACAACTGCCAGAAAGATAGAGTAGAAATTACTTAAGAGAATACCTCCCTTTGGAGTGGTCATAACCATTGGGTAAGACTTGAAAACAAGACTATGGTCAGGATTTGAACCTGAATCTTCTCCATTCTGGGCAGGCACATTTGGCATGGTGGAGCTGCAGTATTGCAATTGGCTATGCACACCTATCCAAATTGGAGGAGATTCAGGTTAGAATCTCGACTGTGGTCTCATTTACGTGTCTTGGCATTCATATCTTAGGCACACTCTTCAAATCATTATTGCATTTCCTTTGTAACACTAACAGTTTTACCAAGATAGACGATAATTGTTTATTGAGGGGCCTAACATCCAGCTTATGGGCCCAATGCAAGATAGAGTGCTAACGTAGGATTGGGTACCATTAGTGCCTGCCGATGGATGTAACTTCATTAACTAATGACCTGTTACTGTGGTGGCATCATACTATTAATTAAAACTGAAATTGAGTCTGTGTTCTTTCACTCAAAAACTATTAAACCAATTGAGTTGATGGGTGTAGTTTATATGGTTGGCTGACACATAGGTCTATTCAGATTTTAATATAGTCAACCATTTTAAAATGGCAGCCATTTATAGCCATTTTTTTAATTTGCTCTTGTCCTTTCTACTAGAAACCAAAATAATGGGTGATCAGTTAACCCTATCATGAATTAATGTAGCCTATTTAAAATTCAATATTTCACATGGAAGGCATATGTATTTTATTTTTGACTGAGAGGATTTCCGGAAAATAATGGTTTTCTATAAACTTGAAACTATATTATCTGCTAAAAGCTCATGTTGAGTAAACAGTTGAAGTGTCAAAAATTCAATTTTCGGCAATAAAAAAAAAATTTGCATTTTCTTTGTAACACTAACAGATTTTCCAGGAAATTATGTTTTTCTGTGTTCAAGCCTTGTTGAGCACTGCACACACCTTGAAAACTTGTTTGGCAGTTCGTATCGCACAAAAAGCTAGGTACTAGTTGTCCGGGCTTGTAGGCCGTGGTCCAGGCAGGATGACCACTGCTGACTAACGAAAGGAGCGGAACCCTTGAAAATGCTGGACGCAGTTTCCGGTGAATCATTGGGAGATATCCTGCCTGGACCATGGCCTACAAGCTCGGCAACTCTTACCTAGTTATGAACACTGTTATAATACAGAAAGTTACTTAATTGAGATGAAATGTTGCATTGTATAGTTTCTATGGTTAGCTAATATTAGAGGTTTTAAAGCGGCAATGAAATGTAATGCTCGATTAAATGTAACTCAACTGATTTATTTAACACAAAATACATGAACTGTTTAAATGCGTTGTGCCGTGAACAGATCGTAAAACAAACTGTTTAAAAGTTAGTCGAGGCGCTAGTTGCGCCTATTGATCAGGATGGAGGTCGATACCGGCGGGTGCCGATCTCACCAACAGCTAATAATGCACAGACCTATTGAGATTTTGATATCATCATCATCATCATCATCATTTCCCCTTATCCAGCTTGTTGGTGAGATTCGGCACCCGCCGGTATCGACCTCCATCCTGATCGATAGGCGCAACTAGCGCCCTCAACTAACTTTTAAACAGTTCGTTTTATGATCTGTTCACGACACAACGCTTTTAAACAGTTCATGTATTTTGTGTTAAATAAATCAGTTGAGTTACATTTAAACGAGCGTTACATTTCATTGCCGCTTTAAAACCTCTAATAGGTTATGGACCCAGAACGATTGGCTCAGATTTAAATTAACTGAAAACTGAAAACAGCAAGATCAAGCGGACACAAAAAGAGAAGAACGCGTCGAATCGGCAGACATCTTGCTCAGTCGAGAAACTTCTGGACATCGACAAAGCGAGAAGGAACAAACGCCGTCTTCTCGAATATTGTGTGCTTGATCGTGAGTGAACAGTGAAAAAGCCAATCGCGAGTGTTTGGACAATAACACGCAACGCGAATTTTGGGTTATTGCGAGTGTTTTGGACTATAACACGTGACGCAAGAACAACGTGCGCAACATGAAATTCCGTAGGCCTATTTGCGAGTGTTCCGGACACGCGGCACAGCAAATTTATTGTGAACAATCGTGAGTGTTCCGGACATTAACACGCGGCAAGATTGAAGTGAGACAATGAATTCAAACGGTGTAGTGCGCATCGAGGCCTTAGGGCGCGATAATTACGACACCTGGAAAATGCAAATGCGCACCATTCTGATAAAGAATGACGCGTGGGGTTATGTCAACCGCCAAATCGTCAAACCCGAGCCGGGTGAGGACAATGCAGCCCAAGTGACCGAGTGGACGACTAGGGATGAAAAGGCCATGTCAGACCTAATCCTGTCCATCGGACCAAGCCAGCTCAAGTTGGTGAAGAACTGCAGGTCATCAAGCGAGATATGGCAGAAACTTGAGGATACGTTTCAGTCGAAGGGGCCGGCTCGCAAGGCCACGTTGTTGAAGAGTCTAACATTGCAAAAGATGACTGAAGGTGGCGACATCCGTGAGCACCTCAACAACTACTTTGACTGTGTCGACAAGTTGGCTGACATGGACGTAGTTATTCACCCAGACCAACTTACCATCATGATGCTGTACAGTTTGCCGGCACGTTTTGAAAATTTCAGAATTGCCATCGAGAGCCGAGACGATCTACCGAAGCCTGAGAATCTACGTACGAAGATAATCGAAGAACACGATGCCAGAGTTGCCTCGTCAACACCGATGGAAAATCAAGGCGCCATGTACGTGAAGAAGAAAGGTCCTTCAAGGAAACCACAGTCGAAGCCTCAAAACAAAAACCACGGCTACTCCGGTGGTAAGAGTGACAAGGAGAAATCGTTTCCGTTCAAATGCTCGAAGTGCGGAATCAAGGGACATAAGGCAGTGGACTGCAATGTTAAGGTCAACAAAAATCAACTGTCGGACGCGTCACTCTCATCAGTTGAGGAACCTGTTACGTGCCAGATCGCGACGAGCAGCGTCGAAAACCTGTGGTGTCTCGACAGTGGGTGCACGTCTCATATGTGCGGTGATGCGACTGTGTTTACAGAGATGGACAAGGGCGAGACTGGCAAGCTGAAGTTAGTCAGCAGCGCAACCGCAGAGATAAAGGCCCGAGGAACTGCAAAAATTGCAACAAGTGTAGACGGTAAAACTTGCAACGTTACTCTCAATGAGATTTTGCACGTTCCCGAGATCCGCACTAAACTCTTTATCAGTCTCGAAGATGACAGACCTTGGTTTCTCGGTTGTTTTTGGCAAAGAGAAGGCGGAAGTTTTTGACCAGAATGGACTGACGAGGTTAGTTGCACAGCGCAAGGACAATCTGTACTATGTACAGGGCACCCCACTGGAAAAATGTCGAAACGCAGTGTCAGAAGACAAGCGCGACGAGAATGTGGCGCAGCTGTGGCATCGAAGGATGGGTCACGTCAACTTTCGTGATCTAGATACGGCAGTGAAGAACGGATCCATTCGAGGTGTGCAACTAAAAGGGAGATGTGGAGATCTAAAGTGTGACATTTGCACGAAATGCAAAATGACTCGTATACCTTTCCCGAAAGAGTCAAATCGTGTGACCGGTAAGCTCGATATTATTCACACAGACGTTTGTGGCCCTGTGGGTGTTGTGTCGAACGGTGGATCCAAGTACATGATCACATTTACGGACAACTATTCGAGATGGACAGAGGTACGGTTTATGAAGACGAAGTGCGAGGCGTTGCAAATGTTCCGAGAGTACAAAGCTTTCGTCGAGAAGCAGCGCGGTCTGAAAATAAAGTCCGACAATGGCCGTGAATATGTCAACAGGGAATTTGACGAGTTCTTGAAATCTGAGGGGATCGAGCGCCGTCTCACAACACCATATACGCCTGAACAAAATGGTGTGGCCGAGAGGAAAAATCGGACTCTTGAAGGGGCAGCATGATGTTTACTCCTGCAATCTGGCCTACCGATGACATTCTGGGAGGAGGCGATCAACACCGCAAATTATCTGAGAAACCGATGTCCAACCAAAAAGCTAAACGGGAAGACTCCATTTCAGCGCTGGTTCGACAGAACTCCGACTGCACACTATTTCAAGGACTTTGGGAGCAAGGTGTTCTGCCTGGACACGACCCCATACAAGGGGAAGTTTAGCCCTCACTCAAAAGAGGGAATTTTTGTTGGATATTTGGAGCAGTCGAAGGCTTACCGTATCTGGATTCCTGAAACGAAAAAGATCGAGATCATGAGAGAACTTGTTTTTCGTGAGGAGATGACCGTGCCTAAGAAATCAGTCAATGATCTGTTCCCGCGTGACTCTCCGGACAAAGTACGCATTGAACCAGAGGATCCGATCCATGAACTGGAGTTCGAGCTGGTGTCGAGAGACGAAGTTCTGGCAGGAAACCAACCTGATGTTGCTGAATGGGAATTCCCCGATGGCTTCATAGGCTTTCCTGACGATGCTTACTTCGTTGAACCGGAGATCCAATCCGATGAGCAACAAGCGGCATCATCTAGGAGAAGAGGCGGACGGCCTCGTTTGATTAGAACGGGAAAATCTGGGCGACCCCGCAAGAACTACGGTGATCGACCAGGGGAAGCGGCTAACGTCGCTGAAATCCCAGTGACCCAGGCTATCTCCGGAGAGGACTCACCTGCGTGGATCGAAGCAATGTCAGAAGAAGCAGTTTCACTGATTCGGAACAATACGTGGAAGGTGGTCGACCATCCCAAGGGGCAACGTGTGATAGGAAGCAGATTTGTTCTCCGGAATAAGTTTAACCCTGACGGCACTATCAGCAAGCGGAAGGCGCGTGTGGTAGCGAGGGGTTTCACGCAGAGACCAGGAATAGAGTTTCACGACACGTTCTCTCCAGTCGCAAGGCTGAGAACAATAAGGACTGCGGTGGCGTTAGCTGTACAAGATAATCTAAAGATCCGACAGCTAGACGTCAAGACGGCGTACTTGAATGGAGAAGTCGAGGAGCAAATCTTCATGGAGGCCCCGGACCACTTCGAGGACGTTCTTGCCCATACCGTTCAAGACGAGTCGGTTGACGAGACTGTGCGAAAGACCGCAGATGAGATGCTGGAGAAGTTGACCAATCGTGACATGGTGTGCTCACTAAACAAAGCGTTGTGCGGACTGCTACAGGCAGGACGCGCTTGGTATCACCGTCTCGAGGAAGAGATGAAAAATCTCAAGGCGACTTGCTCGGATGCAGATCCATGCATGTACCACATCGGACCGGTCGAAGATAGGATTTATATAATCATCTATGTCGACGACGTGATGATCATGGCTCGAGACGACAAGAAGATCGACGTGGTGAGAGACTATCTGAATACCAAGTTCGAGATCAAGGACTGGGGGACGTGCGGTATTGTCTGGGGCTGGAGTTCGAGAGGAGCGCCAACCAGATGAAACTCAGCCAGAAAGAATACATAGACGAGGTCCTGGAGAGATTCGGAATGGCAGAGTGCAGGCCTGTCAGCACTCCCAGTGATCCAAGTACGAAGCTGCAGAAGGAAGACGTGAACCCTGGCGTACAAGCGGAGAGCGTCCCCTACCGACAGTTGATAGGAGCTCTAATGTACCTGTCAGTGGGAACGAGGCCGGACATATCCCATGCAGTCAGTTCTCTCTCTCAGTTTAACGACTGTCATGGACAGCAGCACTGGAAGGCTGCAAAACTTGTCTTGCGATACCTCGCTAACACAAGTGATCTCGGCCTCATGTACTCCAAATCCAGAGGTCCAGCGGTGATGTACGTGGACGCTGACTGGGGAAACTGCCTGGTTGATCGAAAATCGTACACCGGATACGCGTTCACACTAGGCGGCGCTGCAGTGAGTTGGGAGTCCAGGAAGCAGCCTACTGTGGCCCTGTCGTCGACGGAGGCCGAATACATGGCCTTGACAGAAATAAAGTGCTGTTGTCTACTATATTGTATGGGCATCAGCGGATTTTCCAGAAATTTGAAAGGATATTTGTTCTTAAAATGTACAGTTATTATCCTTAAAATCTACCTTTGAAATCAGTCATTCCGAAAGAAGATCCAGCGATATATGCTGAATTCTTAGGCACTATTACATTGACAAAAATATTAAATTGTGTTCAAGCATATGATGTAGGTTCGAAGTTCAATATTGCCACTCAAAAAAACATTTAGCCATTTCTCATCAGTAGTGAAGCATGGGTATTATGGCTAGTTGTACAGTAGCCTATCATATTTCACCACTCTTCAAGTTTGTAGTTATGATTAATATCTGTTCATTAGCTGAATTCAATTTATATTCCTCCGTACTTGGTTGCTAGAGACTAACTTGATTGCCTGTAATATTTATAGGCTCTGCAGATGAGCACAAGAGATACAGTGGTACTTCAATCAAATTTAGAATGAGGAAGGTGTTTGTATGGGAGAGGGTAGCATTTAGTTAGTTAGTTAGTTAGTTACTGAGGTTTAAAGGGGTGGAACTACGAGGTCATCTGCCCTTAAGGGTAGCTTTTATGGAGGTCTTCGATTGTCCCATAATCTTTCTGGTACCACCAATCTGGGAACTGTAGATTTTGAAGAAATGGCCATGATGATGTTGCAAACCTTAAATTAATAAACAACTATTATGCTCCTTTGATGAGCTCTTGCTCCCTTTCAAACATAATCCTCACTCATAAATACTGTTAACAATCTGTGTCTAACAGTCTGTCAATACTTTTTAGTTGCTATCGATTAATGAATGACAGATTTCTCTTTTACTCATCATATATGGTACTCTGATTTAGTTTTGTTAAGAGAGTTTTGTGTTTGATATTTTTAGGTTTGGTCCTTTAGTGTGGAGATCAAGTAAAGAAAGGAAAAAAGGCAAGAAAGCGGCTCGAAATGCCAAATGTAACAGCGGGGATAGTGGGATACAGATAGAGGTGAGTGAAGAGAGTTATCGCAGTAATGTTGTATTGTATTAGCACAGTTCATTATAGATTACAGAATACGACCTATCCCAGTGATGACCAAGGAGTCTCTCAGCTATAGATTGTGTTGTATACAATACATAGAGTACAAGGCAAATAGATGATGCTGATTGTTTTTTTAAGGGGAAGAACATTGAGGTCATCTGCCTCAGTGTATAGATGTAATGTAGAGACATGATAGCTGACAACTTCTTTGGTCATCTTTGTGGTCATGAAAATCCAATTCAACCAAATATCAAATTACAGTACAAAGTGGCTTTGTTGGCACATTGTTAGCTCCGTTTATGTCTCCTTCCAAGGAAAGTGTAGTGCCGTATTAGCTCAATGGTAGAGTGTTGATGGCCAATGACAAAATTTGTGGGTTTGATTCCTTCATGTGTCATGATATTTTAATTCTATGTAGCTTGTATTCAATGTTTTCAAAAAGACCTAAAATTTGAAAGCCACTTTGGTCACAGTTTATTAAAGCTTAAAGTTAAGCTCCTTGAACATCATAATCATCATCAATATGTCATAATAATATGTAGTTGCATTACATGTAGTCTACTCTTACCACCAATATGCTTTGTGCAGATGGTTCCCAATTCTCTCCATGTGGCTGGTGGAGATAGTTCTGAATCTCACGACACTGATCACCAAGTGGATGATGAACCTTTGGACGAAATGGATAGCCCCCCTACGGTAAGATTCATTCGCATTTATACCCCAAACTAATATTACCCAGGCAGTATATTACTATTTAATTTATCTTATGGTGTAGAATTAATGTGCCAGATGTTTCACCCATGCTATGATGAGTATTTTCATTAGCCAATTCAAGTGGAGACAGAAGTTAGGTTATGTTGACATGATGGACTTTTCTCTTTTTATTCTATATTTACAGATAAGTGATTTATTCAATCAAATGTGATTAATACACTCAATTGAAATTTTTATACAACTGAAGTTATGTTAGCTCACTTTGTCGAGGCTACCAAGTTTTGGTGCCCTTGAAGGAAAAAACATACAACATTCCCATAGGTCACGTGAGGGTGAACGACCTTTCTGACATGATTTACTATAATATTATTTACAAAGAGATTACGGAACGTGGCAGACAGGCAGAAGCATTTCTGAGAAGCATTAGGAGCTTAGTGTGGAATAGGGATGTCCCACAAAAAAGCAAGGAAGTGTTATACAGAAGCTACTATATCCCGATACTGACCTATGCTTCAGAAACGTGGACAATGAAGAAAAGAGACATAAGCAGAATACAGGCAGGTGAAATGAAGTTCCTGCAAAGTAGGATCGGAGTAACAAGAAGAGACAGGGTGAGGAATGAAAAGGTCAGGGAAATGGTGAAAGCGGAGCCCTTGCAAGGTAGGATTGAGACATCAAGACTGAGGTGGTATGGACACTTAAAGAGAATGGATGAGAAGAAGATTCCCAAGAGGATACATGAGATGCAGATGCAGACGAAACGACCAAGGGGAAGACCAAGAGATAGATGGCTGAAAGGCGTGGAGGAATGTGTCAAGAGGAGAGGCGAGGACTGGACCAGAGTGACAGCGGAAAGGTGGTGGGAAGAAAGGACTAAGTTTCGAGGCTTATGTTCCAAACAGACTCAGCCTGGGGCTGGAAGCTGTACAAGATGATGATGATGATTATTTACCTCATGTTGATGTTCACCATTAGACGAGTTATTACACCCTGGTCATTGTAATATTGGGTGCTTTTTCCTCCAAGAACAGGGCAACTGGTTCCCAGATGTATACGCACAACCCCCACGCCAAAATAATTACAAAGGTACAAAGAAAATTCAAAACATTCCATGGCTGCTGTTTTAAAAGGATTTTATCCATTGTAACGGATTTTGGGATGTTGATACGGATTGACAGATTTCGCTTGCAGATTTACGGATTAAAATAAATATTTAATTTCAGTATTTATCCCGTGGATAACTGCGTTTAGATTACGTGGGATGAGACATGGTACTCACAGTTAACACTTACAGTACATTACGGCGAAAAGTTCACAGACACGTTGCCAAGGAGAATATTTTGGGCGGTAAAAATGCAAGTGGCCGATTAGGGCACGATAAATGCTTCTCCTGCTACAGGAAACCATGAGCTGCAGGTAGTATATGCGCGTGCCTACAATACTTAGGAGCAAAGGTGCGGTCATCTGAAGGTGGGCAACCCACAAACTTTTATTCCCTGCTGGTCTGTCCTCAGGATTTGTGCTGTTGGTCACCCTCAGCAAAGTTGGGTTATCTCAATACTGTCTCCATCTGACTTTGCCATTGAAAATACTTCTCGTATCATGGTTTAAATTTCTGGGACTTAATTGTTAGGCGCCGGCTGTAAAACCACCACTTACCACGCACACAGTCGGTGTTGAGACAGGGGAACGTAAGAGCTCCCACGTATGCGCAGAGTGGGAACTGGCCTAACTCAAAGGGACGTGGACCCTAACGTATGGCGAGTGAAATCACATTAAGAATTGGATGGAGACTAACTAACACGTTTCATGTAAAAGTTGAAAACATCAAAATAAATTTAATATAAAAAGGCATAACAAAGGGGGATGTGAGGGTCGCATGATATGGAGTATGGAGATGATTGTGGGGCTGGAATAAAAATATACAGATTATCAAAACAGTAAAACATAAATATATGCGCAATCAAAGAAATAAAAAGGAGAAGAGATCTTGGCAGAGATGTACTAAGCCACAGAGGTTTGGAGATCGTTGGAAAGCTTGGAAAGTAGGTAAACAACACACACATAGTTGTAGGGCATCCTACACCGACTATACTTCACCATATGCTAATGGATCCAGGGAACAGTCGGCCAGAAATTACTAGAATTCTATTCACATTTTGTGTTAATGCCAGAACACATCAACTGCTGTCATAAACTCATACAATTGTCACTTCAAATCCCTCAGAACATATCTTTGAGAATGCCAGATGGAGAAATGTCAGCTATCAAGAAGCATACAACACAACTTAACAACCCGAAAAGCCATTCTCTAGAAGCATTATTAGTTAATGCTTTAGTATGATGCTAGTTTTGTTACAGTTGACCTACATTAGTAATAAGAGAAGGAAATTGTTTTTATACATACCTTTGATCTCTGAAGGTTTATTTTCATATTTAGTAGTTTTATATTTTTGTTGTATGAATGTAAATCAGTGTTTTTTCTTTCATTTTCTTTTTCCATAAGATAATTTTGTGAACATTAGAAACTAGACTCTATGGATTGGCAGAATGTAGCACAAGAAAAAATAAACTACCATACCGTAACATCAGTGGCGGTTTCTGGGTATTCGCCCTGGAGCCAGTGCACACTCATTCTTGCAAAATTGCCGTTCACATTTTAATTTTATGAATATAAAAATTAATATAAGATTTTATGGTATTATAAAGCGTCAACAAATGTCCAGGATAATGCTTTTTTACATTTAAATGTACTGCATTCGTTGCGCCTCACTGTACGTTGCTTGTGTGCTGGCTCGGGTATCATCAAAGATCGCTGTTCGCCACTTGCAGCTTTGTAGCCAGCGTTTAGGCTTGACGGCTGAAGGGGGGGCAAGAGGGGATGTGTGTTTACTATAGCAGAATCGGAGCCAAATCCTTGCCTGGCGAAAAGAACTGCGCATGCTCCGTTTTATTTTACATCTTCTTCTGTCGCATCTGATTGACAGATGAAGAAGCGATGACCGCTAGTGTGCCGGAGCTACCGCACTATCTGTTGGTGAATTGTTGTACCAAGTAGAGTTCCATGCGCAGTTTGAAAGGTTGTCTTTACGCAGCTTGTATAATAGCGCCACTGCCATTCGATTTTCAATGTGCATTTAAAAACCACATCCATACAGCCAACTGTATGATATTATATAGTCTATAGTTTTAACAGTGAATTTAGTTTCATAACATTTCTTTATGCTTTACAGATTTTTATGGTCCAGTATGATATTATTTGGAGGATTAACGCAGCCTATAATATATATCTTGTTGATCTTGGCCGTAAGTGTGTTTCTAAAGTGTGGAATATTTGAGTGCGTGCGCATTATTAAGTATTTAATAGCTTATCCTCCCAGCTTGGCTTCACCCACAGACATAGCGAGGATCGTTCCTCTACCGTCGGAAGGATGGTGTCTGGGAGCCAAACACACTTTGTCAGCAGATGCAACTGGGGATGGTGACAGGTGACCGCAAACTTGGGTCTAATTCAGGGTCAAAGAAGGGATTTTGACCGTTGGCCTGAAAGGAACCATCCCGGTATTTGCCAAGTGATAAAAATGGGAAACCACGAAAATCATTTTCAGGACGGCCGAGGTGGGATTCGGGATTATTATGGCTACTGTTCAGGATTTAATAACTATTACATCGTCCCAACTTACTTACCCTGCAAGAAAGGTGGTATAATAAGAAATGGGAAGACCTATTCCAAACCTGAATTTAATTCAAACATCCCTGTGCAAAGCGAAGGCCAGGAATCACTTATTCCATGATGAAGTTTAGCAATTTAGTATGAGTGGGCTTGTGGCTGTGAACTAACCAGCAGGATGTATTGTTTTCCGTGCTTAAAGTCGTGCTACGTGCATAAAGAAAGAAAATCCCTCTCTGCACGCCGGAAGCGGAGGTAGATTTCACCGGGCAAAGAAAAATGCTTCGAATTCACTAAATTTGCCAATTGTTGTACAGTATACCTACGAAAGTTTTGGTGCAAGGGTGGGTCATATTGGCCATTTTAAACTGTTTTGATATTGTGCCTATTAAGGGAGGTATGATTTTTTTTTCTCTAAAAACTCCATTTTTCCCACCCCTTTGGTCAAAGTTACGAAGATAAGCACTAGGTCCTTATTCGAAAAATAGTACGAACTTTGAATGGATTCAGTTTTTAACATACTAAAAAAGTAATAGCAATATTTCACTTTCCCCCCATTTCCAACCCCTTGGTCCGATTTTGCCTGTTAGCGAACTCGACTGAGATTTTGAATGGTTATATTTTATGTAGGCCTATACATATCTATATATATATAAAAATCAATCTTACGTGATAGTTTGTCTGTGGGTGTGTGTGTATGTCTCCTATGCATTCATATACCACTCAACCGATTGCGATGAAACTTGGGTGAGATGTTGAGTACACTCTAAGGAAGGTTTCTGACTTAGTAAATCCATTTTACAATAGGTAGCGCACGCGTAGATTCAACAAATGAGTGACGATGCGCGAAGCGTTTCAAACAAGTCCCGTATGTGTTCATATACCATTCGTCCGATAGCGATGAAACTTGGGTGAGATGTTGTATACACTTACGTGAAGGTTTCCAAATTAGTGAGTACATTTCACAGTAGATAGCGCACGAGTAGATTCAACAAATGAGCGACGACACGCAAAGTGTTTCAAAAATGTCCCGTATGCATTCATATACCATTCGTCCAATAGCTATGAAACTTGCGTAAAATGTTGTGTACACTTCAGGGAAATTTTCTGGCTTATTAAATCCACTTTACAATAGGCAGCGCACGAGTAGATTCAACAAATGAGCTACGACGCGTGAAGCATTTCAACAAAGTCACGTATGCGTTCATATACCATTCGTCCGATAGCGATGAAACTAGGCTGAGATGTGTGCACTCCAGGGAAGGTTTCTGGCTTAGTAAATCCCTTTAAAAATAGGAAGAGCAGGAGCAGAATCAACAAATGAGCGACGACGCGCGAAGTTTTTCATCAAAGTCCCATATAAGGTCATATACCATTCATCCGATAGCGATGAAACTTGGGTGAGCTGTTGTGTACACTCCAGGGAAGGTTGCTGGCTTAGTGCATCCATTTTACAATAGGTAGCGCAGCAGTAGATTCAACAAATGAGCGATGACACGCGAAGCGTTTCAACAAAGTCCCGTATAAGGGCATATACTATTCGTCTGACAGTGATAAATGTTTGGTGAATTGTTGTGTACACTACAGGAAAGGTTTCTGGCTTAGTTAATCCATTTTACAATACGAAGCGCACGTTTAGATTCAACAAATGAGTGACTACGCGCGAAGCGTTTCGACAACGTCCCGTATACATTCACATACCATTCATCCGATTGTGATGAAACTTGGGTGAGATGTTGTGTACACTCCAGGGAAGGTTTCTGGCTGAGTACATCCATATTACAATAAGTAGCACAAGTAGAATCAACAAATGAGTGACGACACGCGAAGCGTTTCAACCATGTCCCGTCTGCATTCATATACCATTCGTCCGATAGCTATGAAACTTGGGTGAGATGTTGTGTACACTTCATGGAAGGTTTCTGGCTTAGTAAATCCACTATACAACAGGCAGCGCACAAGTAGATTCAACAAATGAGGGACGACGCGCGAAGCGTTTCAACAAAGTCCCGTATAAGGTCATATACCATTCTGCCGTTAGCGGTGAAACTTGGGTGAAATATGGTGGACACTCCAAGGAAGGTTTCTGGCTTAGTAAATATATTTCACAGTAGGTAGCACACGAGTAGATTTGACAAATGAACGACGACACGCGGAGCGTTTCAATACACTCCCCTATGTCTTCATATCCCATTACTCCGATAGCGATGAAACTTGGGTGAGATGTTGTGGACACTTACGTGATGGTTTCTAACTTGGTAAATACATTTTACAGCAGGTAGCGCACGAGTAGATTCAACACATGAGTGACGGAGCGTGAATCGTTTAAACAAAATCCGGTATGCGTTCATATACTATTCATCCGATTGCGATGAAACATTGATCAGTTATTGTGTACACGCCAGGGAAGGGTTTCGACTTAGTAAATCCATTTCACAATAAGTAGCGCAAGAGTAGATGCAACAAATGGGTGCCGACGCGCGAAGCGTTTCAACAAAATCCCATAGTGGGTTCATATAACCTTCTTCGATTGTGATGAAACCTTGATGAGTTATTGTGTACACGCCAGGGTAGGGTTTCGACTTAGCAAATTCATTTCTCAATAGGTAGCGTACGAGTAGAATCAACAAATGAGTGACAGCGCACGAATCGTTCAAACAAAATCCCGTATACGTTCATATACCATTCATCCGATTGCGATGAAACTTTTGAAAGTTGTTGTGCACGCTCCCACGATTGATTCTAAATTAGAAAATCCATTTTACGATAGCATAGGGGCAGTTAACGGAAATTGAAAAACATGTTGTGTATCCAAAAGCACTTCAAAAAACAGAATTTCAACGCCAACACTTTCTTTGATTGGCATTGCAACGCATGCCGGGTACAGCTTGTACATTATATATTAACTTTTGAACTGACAGTGGTTTTGGGATCTGGGGGATGTGAAACGCGAAGATATGTCAATTTTTTTCAGAAGTCGTAATGGTATCCTTTGCAATAGGTAGCTTTCTAATGAAATCTAACTAAAATCGACAAATGTGAACAATCAAAAGCGTACATGAATGCAGAATTGGAATTACAAGTACTAGGAAAGTAACAAATCAGACAACAGCTTCATTGTGCATTCAGGAGGGAACATAGAAAAGCAAAATATCGAGGTGTCGAAAAACCGACTCCAAGTGCCACTAGTAAACTTGGAGAAAATAGAGTAACATCGTGATGAGACAGTTATTTTGTATGCTTAGATATGCAGCTATTTATATCAAATTTGGATGTTTTTTTTTAAATATTGCACACCCGCAATTTTTCTTCACCAGCCGCTATTGTGTAACATACAAAAATGTTGGAAATATTGTAATTTTATTGTATTATCAACTCAACACTCCATATTTCTATGCAAAATTCATGATAGACTGAATATTGGTATGATGTGGTGACAGTCAAGAAGCTGATGAGAAACACAACAGAGCCAAAGCCAGCATCTACCACATACAACTATTATGTCTCAGTCAGTGTGTGCATTTCCTCCCTTCTGCCTAATCTGCTCCCACTACTGGTCACAGGTTCACTGTCAAGACAACTAAGGTCGCATACAGATTCATACTCGCTGCCTCTTTTAGAAGTTTCTTTAACACCTTTAGAACCACATATCTCTTGGAAACACAGTACTGTACTTCCTAGACATACAGCTTGCACAGTCCATCTTCTATTCCTTTAGAGATGTCTGACCTGATATTTGTAAAAAGTATTTCAGATGCACCCAGTATATAGTGGCAAAGGAGTTGGTAACACTTCTGCTGAAAAGCTAAAGTATTCTGCTGTAAAGTACAATGTATGACATTTTAGCTTTTCTGCAAAGGGTTACAATGATATCAGACGGATAGAGTAACACGAGCTGATGTTATTGATTTACTGGTCGAAACTAATGCTTTTCAGTCAGTCAACACGATTGTATCCAGCGGCTTCGGTGGTGTAGTTGGTAGCATGCTGAGCTTCTATGCACAAGATTGCGGGTTCAAACTGGCCAAAGTCGTCGGATTTTTCAAGAGCGTTAAAAAATCCCTCAGTATGCCTTCCTTTGGAGGGGAAGTAAAGTCGGCAGACCCATGTAATAGATTTATGGCATGTAAAAGAACCTTCCACTTATTACAATTGTGTGAAGCTAAAAATTTGTAGGTTAGATTTGATAAACTCTCTTAAGTTCCAACATTCCCAGCCAGGTGCTGGTTGTGGTGGCATCTAGTAGCCAAGTTCACAGCTATTTGTTTTGACGGTAGCATTTGGTAGCAAAACTATGAACTACTTGAAATTGATTGTATACAGTCCTTACCTGAATTACAGATAACACACACTAATACAGCCATCACAATTAACACCAGTTATCAGACAGATTCTACACACACCCAAAGTGCACGGGGCTACATGACCGCGTTGTTGCAGCTCCTAAACTGAGGAACCAGCCAATGATTGTATCCAATTGTAATGGGTGTTTCCCTAAATCTGAAAACAAATGTACATGCAATTAATAAATTAATTACATTTAAATTAAATTAACTGGGATGAATAAATTTACGATTTCATGTTCCTTTGTTTTTTTCAGGTTTAGGGAAACACCCCTTGTAATTGGGTGCATTTGTGTTAACTGACTGAAAGGCATTAATTTTGATTACTAAGGCAACAGTGAAAAATAGCTTCAAACACGATAATGACTTATTGGCATTTGTTTAATAACCACCTAAAGCAGAAATTTGCACTATCCACGTTTTCATGTTTTATACATTGAACCCTCGTACAACAGACTCGTGGTTGGTTCCTCAGTTTAGGGGCTGCGACAACGCGGTCATGTAGCCCCGTGTACTTTGGGTGTGTGTAGAATCTGTCTGATAACCGGTGTTAATTGTGATGGGTGTATTAATGTGTGTATCTGTTTTAATTCAAGTAAGGGCTGCAGACATTGAATATTTTCAAGTAGTTCCTACTTTTGCCGTCAAACGCCAATGTTCTTAAAAAATCTGACGACTTCGGTCGGGTTTGAACCCGCGATCTTGGGCATAGAAGCTCAGCATGCTACCAACTACGCCACCAAAGCCGCTACAACAGACTCTGCTTACTACTGGCATTGGCTACAATGGACATAGTTTCGCAGTCATTTGACCCCATCAAGTGGGCAGACGCTAGTCCGTAAAGCGAGGTAGATATTAGGTACCGGTACTGTTGCGTACACTAACAGAACATGCTGGATAAAGACTGTGGTGGCAACATGGAGTAGGCGATTCACAGTTGTCAATTGATTGATAACTTTCAGTCAGTTAACGTATATTAATGTTAAGAAATAAATAAAATGGAAAATATAAATTGTTAAAAAAAATAAAACTAGCCTTACAGTAGTCGCATATGATGTGTAACATCTGACATGTTATCCTACACATATACTACACAGCTTGGACATTCTTAAGATGTTAATTTACGCTCCGTTTTCATACTGGTACTATGATGAATGTATAGATTGAATTGGAGATATGCTACTGTCACACTTGTGGCGCAGCAGTCAAGCTGTTAGTCTCTCACCAAGGTAGACCGCGTTCGATTCCCGGTCAATACATGTGAGATTTTCGAATTGAAATGCCATGTCCTTTGGTTCGCATTCCACGTAAAAGGGAGGTACCGTGGATCATGATCGTGAGATTAACGGTCACACAAAACCACAAGCTTCCTTCCTTCCTTTTACATGAATAATTCATAATAAAAAAGTGACACACAAACGTCGACTGTACTCTGAAATACTGTGAGCACATTCCTCAGTAACTATAACATTCATTATTCTCAAGGCTCTCATACAATTCGTCATAAACAATCAAAACATGGCTTCCTACAATCATGAAATGACCTAGTCTCACAAATGATGAAAACACAGCTTTTATTCCACTCATATAACAACATTCTGTTATGCATTTAATATTTGATTACTCACCCACAGTTTGACAATAATGCCGCTTACTTAAATGTCATTTGTCGTCTTTATTTTATCATACACTCAACAACATTAGTATCAAGTTTTCACTTCCTACCCCATGTGATATTCAAACTTGAACGTGAAGCTTCATAAACTGCTCAATGACGAATGAAAGTCGGTGAAACATTTGCCACTGTGCTCGTCAAACCAGTGCCTGCTAACTGCACTGCCTACTGTATTACCATAACATTCTCGCGCTACAGAGCACACACTGCCTTGTTTTCAATACACACATTTTCAATTGTACAAAAATCACGCTGCCTTTGCATGGTACCACTGCCAGCTAGTACACTTCCGTTTGATCGATCGAGCGGGCAGTGCATACTTCCGTTGTCCACCACTGCCAGCTAGTACACTTCCGTTTGATCGATCGAGCGGGAAGTGCATACTTCCGTTTGATCCACCACTGCCAGCTCGATCGTTCCGATCCACTTCCGTCCCCAATTTTCAAAATCACTCCCACAAAACTATCCAGTAACCGAGCGGAAAGATGTTACACATCAAAAAAAAAAATGCCGGTAATTACTAGTGTTACATGTTTTTGGGTGCCAGAATCCCTTTATCAGATGCATAAAGAATAACAAAGAATTCAAAAACCCTCTTGTTAAGAATTTGAGTAACGCAGTCACTGTTCATAGTAAGGTCAACAGGGTGAAGAATGGTTACAGTGTTAAATTAGTGCCACAAGGAGTGTTATTTTTTCCTTAGACCAACGAGTGATTTTCAATGAACAGTGACTGTTAACTCAAATTCTTAACAAGATGATTTTTAGATTCTTCGTGTGTCTGATGGGGGAATTCTAGCACTTCAAATTATGTAACAAGAGTAATTAACAATTTTGTATTGACAGTGCTGGTGCCCCATTTTTCTTGAAGAAATTTTAAAAACATTGTTCATCATCAATACAGATCATACAACATACAGTAGGTTCTACCTTCAGGGGCAGATTTAAGCCAAGATTTAGGGAGGGGGGGAACACCAGGGGGTATGGAATACCCCGAGCTTAGAGAGGGTAATTAGCAAGTTATATGCCGATTAGGTGATTGTTTCTGAAATATTTTGGAGTAAAAGTAAATGTTACCAATTTAAAATTATTTATTTGTATTCTAAATTATTTTAGTTTTGGAAGTTGTACCATTTACTCTCATAGCCTTTAACACGGATGGTAAAAACCAGTTCTTAGAGAGCTGTTAAAATGTGTAGTATTCTTTTAAACATAATTTTCAAAATGTTAGGCTATTGTAAAGTTAACATTTTAGAATAGAGTATTTAAGTGTGAAAGAATTTGTGTAATGCTAATGGTTTCCTCAGAAGCTTAAATATGTTTTCAATGTATAACAGCCAGATGAATCAAATTATTTAAAAGTTTCTAGCTTCGAATTTCAAGTTTAGTGATAAACTAAGAAATTGCCTTATTTGTTTCCAGGTTATTAATACAAGTTACGGTACTAACAAATGTTAAAACTATTTTCCAAATTTAAAAAGAACTTTATTCCCCCTCAACCCTTAAATCTGCCCCTGTTTACCTTATATAACCACACCCGGGCGACTGGAGTGGGACATTGATGATGATGAACCAATTAATTAATTAATTAATTAATTAATTATTAATTATCTAAGAAGATACAAGAAAAGCGACTTCAATGGTATGGGCATGTGAGAAGAAGGGAGGAATCCTACGTGGGGAGGAAGATGCTAGACATGCAAATACAGGGAGTGAGAATGCGAGGCAGACCTAAATGGAGATGGATGGATTGTGTACTGGAGGATCTCAGAGAAAAACAGTTGTCAGAAGAGGATGTGCATGACCGGGCTAAATGGAGGAGAGCTGTCAGAAACATCGACCCCACATAGGAGTGGGAATGATGTAAAGAGAAAGAAGAAGAAGAAGACTACATTCTATGGTGTTTGACAAGTTGGTTTTCCATTTCATAGTACCAATTTTATTAAGCAGTAAATATGAGATTCTACTTGAAAAAAAGCGTAACATGTGATTAAATATTTGCACAGATTACAGGGGGTCAAGTAATACAATTTGTGTTGACTGAAAGTTATCAATCAAATGATAATAAGGCAATGCTAATGAATGGCTTCAAAGCATACTCACTTGTGTCATACAATGCGCAGACTTGAGTGTGTGGATACCGGTACATTCCAATACAGATTATCTCTGATTGTTGCAGTATTTGTAGTGTATGGTAGTTCATTCTCTTATCTCTTATCCATTACAATGGGTGCCAGTAAAACAGTTTAATGCCCTTTTTAGTCACTGGTATTACAGACATTAAGGCTAAGTCATGGTAATGGATGATTACTACCTGTTAAGGTCCAATGTCTGTTGCACAAGGGGTTGACCGTAAGTCTGTTTTAATGGAAGAGATTTCATTTCTCCAAATTTAGTACATTATGCTAGGGTTCACAGTATTTATAAATAATCTGTAATTTGAGGTAAGTGATAAAAGAATTCAATAAGAATAAGTTTTTCAATCCCTACGTGTTTTTTCCATGTATGGTACCTTAGTTTTAGAACAATGCTACAAGTGTTTTAGCTGTAACTAGAGCTGTAGTTGCATAGTCTCTTACTGTTTTGAAGTTTGATCCATGTTCAGTGTGAATAATCTAAAATATCTGTAAAAGATAGTAAATGCTTTCTTAACTCACAAGAGGGTACATCAACTTATTTCACTTAAGAAGGCACACAAAATGACCGTGCATATAATAAAATGATAATATAAGAAGATCCTCAACATAACTTTATTTTTTGTTTTCATATGAATAGAAGTGTTATTTTACATGACTGAAGCATTTTTATAAACACATACACTTGGATGAAAAATATTTACCAACACAGTTACATAATATGTACTACTTTTTTATATTTGGTGATAGTTTGAATTAATGATGTCGTAATATTTTCTGCCATAAAGAAGCCAATAATTATCGGTCATTATGAATTCATAGAAATATTTTAAGATTTAAAATTTCAAGAATGTGCAATTAGTAACTTGAGAAGACAGAAGATTGGTCCAGCAGATAACGCGGTTTGAAGGACAACTGTGTAATAATAGATTGTCAGCACCAAATGCTGAAAACAGAAGATTAATCCATTTGAAGATACTCGGAGGGAATCAACGCAAGCTTTGATGACCTTGAAAATATAGAGTATTATCAATCACGCTTAAGACCGTGCATGCCGTCTCGTGGGTTAACATTCAGTCAGTGAAATTTTAAAACAGTTTAATGTCTTTTGCACTCACTTTATCACTGGTATCACAATGGTAAATTAAGGTTAAAAGCATGGTTATATGTGTTTTGCTTTTGCAGAAGAATCCACATAATCAAAAGTATTTCTTTCATTAGTATTCTTGGCAAGGTTTTAAATGCATTTTGGAAAGGAAAGAGTGAGCACTAATAGAGAGTATAATGGAAGAAGAGTAATGTGGTTTTAGGCCCCAAAGATGCAAAGAGAGATTTTTAGTATTTTTAGTATTGAGCATGTCAAATTATGAGAAGAACTGTTGGAGTTGGGGGTACCCATACATATGATTCAGGTGATACGTTTGCTTTACACAGAACAAGAGGCAGCAGTTCGCACACCATATGGCGACACTGAATGGTTTAAAATTGAAAAGGGTGTCCGTCAAGGCTGCATTCTTTCACCATTTCCTTTCAATCTGTATGCAGAAATCATTATGCGGAAGTTAAACTTGGGGAACTCTACATTGGTGTGAAGATTGGAGGACAAATTATAAATAATTTGAGATATGCTGTTGATACAACCCTGCTGGTTGAAACAGAAGAAGATCTAAAACTTTTAATTTCCTGCCTCAAAGATGAAAGTTAAAAAAAAGGGCCTCTATCTCAATATTAAAAAGACCAAAGTCATGACTACGGATGGGTGTGGTAGAGCTAGTCTTAAGTTAAATGGGGAAGAGATAGAGAGAGTGGAGGATTTCATCTTCTTGGGAGCCAAAAATTATTTACAGTGGGGATTGTGGTCCTGAAATTAGGAGAAAATAAGTTAGGGTGAAAGTTCCTGACATCAATTTTTTTATTTTATTTTTATAAAAGACTCTAATTAAACTAACATCTTGGTTCTACAGTCTATAGAGGGCCTGGGCCTATCAAGCCACCACTGCTCAGCCCTATAGCCTGCAGATTGTGGGGTGACGCATGGTCAGCGCTCGGCCTATGCATCTCCTGAGCTGTTAATCTCTTGACTGCGGACACTGCCTCTCAAATCAGGGAGCTACTCAGTTGTCCCTAGGAGGCTGGGTGTGCCACATTCCAGCCCTCACATCAGTTCTAAAATCCCTGACAAAGCTGGGAATCAAACCTGAAATCTCATAGGCAAGAGGCAAGGAAAGGCACTAGCTACAAGTAAACTTTAGTTCAGGAGAAAGTTCTTGGGGGCTCAAATCAACCCTTAAGTTGACGACGAAGATGATTCTCTTTACGCGAATTGTTAGAACTAAGTCTTTTATTGGAAACCGAGGACATTTAACTTTTTAAAAATTAATAAAAGTATTGCTAATAATTGTTTGCAGGTGAGGAGAAGGGTAACGAATACTGCTTCTTCAGTGGATAAAACATCTCGGCCACAATCGGAAGTCATTCAGCAATTGTTAATAGATAAACTTAAGGTGAGTTATATTTGGATTGCAACCGTAGTCCAAAACACATGTATTATAGAACAGAACGTGAAAGAAAGATGCTGAGTCTTTAAGATTGTGATTTAACTGCATAGGTGAGAACTGCAAGAATCATTTAGAAGAACAAGTGAGCATGAGCTGGACTGACCTACAGTACACAAACAGGATAGGACTGAACTGAACGGTCCCCTAACATATGTGTGGTTGTTGCTTGCGGTCTTGCTCATGATTTGTGATTTTCCTCTACTTTATTTGTTAGTGACAAACTATTTGGCATCTTGAGGTTTTTAGATCATCCTTCATTTGTTTGATCCAGGTTTACTTTGAGACTATTATCAGTATTTCCCAATCTCCATACAAATTCTACATGTTATATTCCAGAGCTTACATTGTAGTGATATTGTAGGTTAAACCAACTTAGTCTGTGCATTTGGATTTTAAAAAAAAAAAAGGGCAGCAAAGGTGTAAGGTTTTTGCTGTGAGGAAATATCCCAAGCATTTTAGTGTTGGTTCCAAGCCAGAACAGAGATATTACAGTATATCAGCCAGCAGTTAAAAATATCTATATTTATTTATTTATTTATTTATTTATTTATCGTATGGCTTTTAGTGCCGGGAGTGTCTGAGGACATGTTCGACTCGCCAGAGGCTGTAGCTGCTTCAAGCGGACACCCATAGGGTGAGCTACAAGTTCCGTTCAATTTCAAGTAGTTCCAACTTTCGCTGACAGATGTCACTGATACCTAGTGGTGAACGTTGGAACTTTGATAGAGCGTTCCAACGAAATCGAACCTAGAAATTTAGCTTCACACAAGTTTAGTCTGTGGAAGGATCTTTTACATGTCATAAATCTATGACATGGGACCGTCGACTTTTTCTTCCCCTCCGAAGGAAAAATCCGATGGCTTCAACCGGGTTTGAACCCGCTATCTTGGGCACAGCAGTTCAGCATGCTACCAACTACGCCACCAAAGCCGCTAGTGAAAAGTAATAAGTAAGTATCTGCTGTGTTTATTGGTTGTTGTTTGGATGACTATGAACGACATTTGGTGTGCTGGAGCATCAAGGAGAAAGAGCTGCTGTATAGGTACGAGGCACTTGTCCTCTCAGGCCTCCTCTTTGACTGGATGTCAGTTATGGCAATGGCAGCACATCAGGGTGACCAAATTTTAACTATGGAAAAAGAAAGACATAAAAGTAAAAAACATATGATGATGTTTCATTTGAGGAGCTTGGATATAGCGGTCATTCAACCCTGTGTACTTGTGTGTGTATATATAAAATTTTGTTTGATAACCTGTGTTATTGTGCTGTCTGTATTAGTGTGTGTATTTGTAATTCAGATGAGGATTGGTTAGGAGGCAGCTGTGGTCCTAAGTTAGGAACCATCCCAGCATTTGCCTGGAGTAGAAGTGGGAAAACCATGGAAAACCACTTTCAAAATGTCTGGGGTGGGAATCGAACCCTCCTCTTCTCAGTTTTTACCTCACGAGGCCGAGTGTATCCCATTCCAGCTCTCAGACAAGAATTAAATTTCTTGGCAGAGCTGGGAATCAAACCCGGACGTCCTGGGCGACAAGGTTTTCACTTCACTAATGATTGTAATGTTCATGTCAGTTTTCTTTGGTTGTTTTTAAGTTCTCTTTGTCTTGAAATATCTCTGTACTCTGCAGTAAAGCTACATATTTCATAGTCCCGTACTCCCGTGAGCAAAGGAACTGAGTTGTTCAGCTGCTTAAAGCTTACTGCTGGAGATAATACTACGTACAAACAGTATTCTCTGGCAGGAAATGGAAACAGGAAATGTTATCACAAGCCCAGTCTCTGCTAGAGGTTGAAGTAATCGGATGTCCGTATGCAACAGTTTGCACCATTGGTTTAGTGCATTCCTTTAATCATTACTGTAAAGCTCGATGGGAGTGAAATTTTATAATCTAAATATAGTGTAGTGTAGTGTTGTGCCAAATAGGTGTAGAAATGATTTTGGATATTTGCCCTTTACTGGTAAGGTGTGTTTATTTTCCATTCATATTACAGTATATTGATTTTTACCTCACGAGGCCGAGTGTATCCCATTCCAGCTCTCAGACAAGAATATTGATAGAGCGTTCCAACGAAATCGAACCTAGAAATTTAGCTTCACACAAGTTTAGTCTGTGGAAGGATCTTTTACATGTCATAAATCTATGACATGGGACCGTCGACTTTTTCTTCCCCTCCGAAGGAAAAATCCGATGGCTTCAACCGGGTTTGAACCCGCTATCTTGGGCACAGCAGTTCAGCATGCTACCAACTACGCCACCAAAGCCGCTAGTGAAAAGTAATAAGTAAGTATCTGCTGTGTTTATTGGTTGTTGTTTGGATGACTATGAACGACATTTGGTGTGCTGGAGCATCAAGGAGAAAGAGCTGCTGTATAGGTACGAGGCACTTGTCCTCTCAGGCCTCCTCTTTGACTGGATGTCAGTTATGGCAATGGCAGCACATCAGGGTGACCAAATTTTAACTATGGAAAAAGAAAGACATAAAAGTAAAAAACATATGATGATGTTTCATTTGAGGAGCTTGGATATAGCGGTCATTCAACCCTGTGTACTTGTGTGTGTATATATAAAATTTTGTTTGATAACCTGTGTTATTGTGCTGTCTGTATTAGTGTGTGTATTTGTAATTCAGATGAGGATTGGTTAGGAGGCAGCTGTGGTCCTAAGTTAGGAACCATCCCAGCATTTGCCTGGAGTAGAAGTGGGAAAACCATGGAAAACCACTTTCAAAATGTCTGGGGTGGGAATCGAACCCTCCTCTTCTCAGTTTTTACCTCACGAGGCCGAGTGTATCCCATTCCAGCTCTCAGACAAGAATTAAATTTCTTGGCAGAGCTGGGAATCAAACCCGGACGTCCTGGGCGACAAGGTTTTCACTTCACTAATGATTGTAATGTTCATGTCAGTTTTCTTTGGTTGTTTTTAAGTTCTCTTTGTCTTGAAATATCTCTGTACTCTGCAGTAAAGCTACATATTTCATAGTCCCGTACTCCCGTGAGCAAAGGAACTGAGTTGTTCAGCTGCTTAAAGCTTACTGCTGGAGATAATACTACGTACAAACAGTATTCTCTGGCAGGAAATGGAAACAGGAAATGTTATCACAAGCCCAGTCTCTGCTAGAGGTTGAAGTAATCGGATGTCCGTATGCAACAGTTTGCACCATTGGTTTAGTGCATTCCTTTAATCATTACTGTAAAGCTCGATGGGAGTGAAATTTTATAATCTAAATATAGTGTAGTGTAGTGTTGTGCCAAATAGGTGTAGAAATGATTTTGGATATTTGCCCTTTACTGGTAAGGTGTGTTTATTTTCCATTCATATTACAGTATATTGATAGACATTTTGTGGTGGAGTTGTTTTACTTAGGGTTTTATTAAATATTAAATAAATATTAAAAATTAAAAATTAAATATAAATTTTCAGTGTTTACCACTACTAACTCTATATTTATGAGGTACATTTCATAGCTTAGTATTTTGTTGACCTTCTAATTTTCTTCTTTCACCTTATTTCCATTCATGTTTCTTAAGCTTCAACTATAAGCAGCCTTGTAAGTCGAGGAAGCATATAAAATAAAATAAAAATTGAAAAATATCTTATGAATTGCTTTCTGTGCTAATGTTTACAACCACTAGAGCTTGAATTTGTAATCAAATACTTATTCAAATGACACTGGAATCTGAAGAGAAAAAAAACTGGGTTGATAATCAAATAACCTGAATGATAGCCATAAGTGGTCATGTCTGCACTTTTTGAAACACGCCAATCAAAAATTTCACTTCAGTGCTTCGAATTGGGGTAGAGAATAAGAACAAAGAGAACCTCATTCACAAGTGAATTTACTAGTGTTTGCAACTGGGATATTCAGAAATCTGAATGGTAAGATGCAGTATTCTTTAAAAGAAATAGTTTTTTTTTTCCAAATGTGTATGTCCAGCATATAACAGGATACTTAATGCAAAATATGGGAGCTTTACTCGCTAAAAATCCTGGGCCTTAGAATCACAAAGTAAATCTGTAAGCTAATCCTTGGTAAACAGGCTACTTGTACAGGGTTAGTCACCTGAGTTGTCCCCATCAAATATTTTCTCACCTGATGAAGATATCAATTTTCTGTTTTTGACCTGATGAAATAAGAGCTAATAAAACAATGTAGGTTGTTATTCTTTTTTATTATTAATCACAGAGATAATTATTCCAGCTTTGTTTTTATAAATAGAACTTAATACTGATTTTAGCCACCAGTTTTGTAGTTTGTTACTAGACAAAGTCACAATTGTAAATATTTTTAAAAAGTCAGAAAACAATTTTGGAAGAAAAAGAGTATACAAATATGCAAGTTTTAGGCATGGCTGTATCTAGCTTTATTTTCTTGCAACCGTCCGAGCAATAAAGTATTCAAACAGATGTGTTTGCTGCTCAGAAAATGCGTGTTTTAAAATGCATTTCCTTTTAAAGAACTCATCAGATTTTTGAAAATAATTACACTCCTGAATTTGTGTAATTAAGAACTGCTGTTCTGGTGATAAAAATCATTTAATTCAATTTTTATTTAATCAGAGTAGTTGTATCTCAGTGATTACCGGTAATGTTGCCATAGGATAAGGTCATACATAGTTTTTTGAGTCCTTACTACCATTCAGAAGATTGAAAACAAAATAATGATATCTTGAATGAATCTGAATGATACGGTATTTCCGAGGGAAAACTTGAGTGACAAACCTCTCCATATTAATGTTGATTTTATTTTCATTGTGTCATATTTTCACATGCATATGGAGAATAAAATCGTTCTGAAATTTTGGTTAACAGGCAGACTTGCAGACTCGAGCGCAGGTGCGACATCACCACGTAAGAAGAGCACACTCTGACCTCGGGGGTCAAAGGCTATTCAACTGGGACATCCGGAATAGTTACAGACGAATGTTTTCGACACCTTCTCCCATCAAGATGAGGCCTCCTCGTGTTAGTCCTCCTCGGCCCAGCAACCTCGAACAAGTTACGCTTAGGCAGTAAGTATATCTGTATATCAAATTCACGGAGTTTAGACATCTTTTAACATCACCAACTCGACCTCATATTTTAAGGAGAAAAATAGCTCACTTGCATTGTATCAATTTCAGTAATCAGTCCCACTTGAAAATTTGGTCCATAAGTCAGTTGTAACACGTTTAGTACTCAACATGCCCGCTGCTTGTATACCACTCGCTCCGCTTGATTTCCGAGCTCTAAGAACTGTACAGTGGAGTGACAACCAGGAAACAAATGAGGGATGCAGTGGGATGGGGAGAGAGGAATGGGGTGTTGATGTGTGGGTCAGGTTTGTCCAGCATACCGTATTTACTCGCATAAGACCCTCCCCCCTTTTTTTAAGTGAGGAAAGAACCAATTTTTTGCCTCGAATATTGAACCCATTATTATTAACGAAATACAGGTAACGTGCAATGTGCGTGTACTATAGAGTTTCTGCTATTCCTATTTTCTATACGGTATTCCACGAACGTTCCTGCATTACTGTAAGTGGAGTGTACCAATTGGTGTTACGGTATGGTACTTTGTGACAGTACAATCATATGTATTCTTTCCTACCTGCAGAACTTTTGCGGCTAGCTGTTGTAACAGAAAAAACCTGGATATCCCTGCCCCAAGGCTGCATTCCTAGCCAGACGGTCACTCTTCTGTCATTGTGCGAGGGTACCGTATATACTCGAATACCACCCGCACATTTTTAAACAAAATCGGACGTGAAAAATTGGGGTGCGGGTCTTATTTGAGTCATCCTGATTTTAAAGATTTAAATTGCCCGCCACGCGCGATATCGGGTGTTGCGAGTATCCGCTAGATGGTGCCAGCCTTCTTCCGGCTATCACTTTGTTTTACCGTAAGCAGGCGGCGTCATACTTCCTCGCGCACGTTTTCCGAGTGTAAACATGAGTTGTACGAAGAGTTTGCGGTCGTTTAATATGAGTGAGAAGCTGAAAGTTGTGAGGGAAGCTGAAGTTATTGGAAATCGTGCCCGGCAGGAAATACAGTGCACTCCCGATAATTCGCGTGTGGATAATTCGTTTTGCGGTTAATTCGCGGGTCTCCATGAGTATTTTTTAAATTGGGAATTCTCACAGCAACTAATCATCACGCTAAGTTAAGCAATCTCTCTGTCGTTTAAAAGAATTTTGATGCGACGCAATGCGTAAAGACGAAATCATTGAGACTAGGGAAGACTGAACTGCATTTCTCTGCGATGCAACAGTAGGCCTAATTGCGCAATCTTCGAAAAATACGCGCATGTTGCCGCGAGTGGTATAGCACAGATTTCCTTTGTCTTTGAAGCCCAAACAATACAAGAGGAATGCACTTTCACTCGGAACCTACCCTCCCTTTCCCAACAGCCACGCTCCAAGGTCGCTGATCTGTGAGTTGTGAAGGGTGGATGTGCGGACAGCGTATTGTAAACAGCGATTATTGCGTAATGGCGCAAACGCGCACGACATCGAGAGCGTGTTTGTTCGATGCTCTTCATGCAGTCAACTAGTCGGGAGGAAAGTACCGCTACTCCGCTCGTACAAAAGCAAGCGCTTGCCGACTTTTGTAACGACGATATTTCGAACGGGCAAGTTAGACGTCGATAAAGACGATTATGATTTACTACAGAAAAGCAAAGAAGAAATAGTATGGCATTTGACTGTTGGTGAGGAAAACGGAAATCCAGTAGATTTCGAGTGCGGGAGTGATGCAACGGAAATCCCGAAACTTTCCCACAGTCAAGCTAGTGTGTCTAGTCACACTTATCTTTTATATAGAAAAACGAGATGAATTTTCGTTTTCATATAATATTTTCTCCGGAAATGTGCAATCGAAAAATAGAATAAACGATCTAAGAAACAAAAAGTAATGACGGCTTTTTTTTAATATATTAATGTAGGCATAATCCACATAGGCCTACCAGTAGCCTAGCATGTCGTATAAGACACTACAATCAGGAGTTAAAATTATTATTTCGCGTGTTCAAGCCTATTTTAATATTTTAACCAATAGTTTTGTTTTTCCTAGGCTTAACAAAAATAACTGCGGATAATTCGCGGAAGTTCGTGCATTAATTACCGCGAATTAACGAGAGTGCACTGTATGATATTGACGAGTCATGTATTCGTGATTGAGCGGGATGACGTCTATGCTACAACCACTGGATGTCTGCGTGAACCGCCCGTTCAAAGCAGCCTTGAAACAGTTGTATACGGAGCAGATGGCGGCCGATAGGCTCACACTGACTCCAACTGGTCGTATTCAGCGCCCGGAAGTTCAGCTGCTATGTTCGTGCATTTTGACGGCATGGAATCGTATCTCGGGAGATCTCATACGGAAGAGCTTCAAGAAATGTAGTATTTCGAATGCTATGGATGTCAGTGATGACGACATTTAGTGGGATGGTGATAAAAGTTCCGAAGTTGGTACTTCTGATGACGATGAATGAAGTGTTGGTGTACTTTTATTTGTATTTTTAATCGTTTGATGTGTGTTATTTTAGGACGACTTCAAAACTGTTGGAAACTATTTTGGATAAATGCTATTCTGTTTATTTAGTTACGATTGTACATAATTTTGAGTATTTTTTTTATTTTAATTTTGTTCTTCAAAATCAGGGTGCGGGTCTTATTCGGGGGCGGATCGTATTCGAGTAAATACGGTAATTGCAAAAGTAAGGTCCGATTCGCCGTAAATATTTGAAAGCGGCGCCAAGTACAAAACACGCATGCGCGCCGACTCCTGGCATGCCTTGCGCGGCAAAAGCCACCGGTAGCGTTGTTACTGTTGCTGTGTGCTGTTGATAGTGTCAGTTCACAATGTTTAAGATTATTAATCAGCCCGCCGATTGTGAAGTAAGGGCAGTGATACGGTTTCTGTCTGCAAGAAACATTTCTGCGGCAGAAATTAATCGGCAGATTACTGAAGTGTACGGTCCTAACATAATGAGTGACAGTAAAGTGCGCAAGTGGGTGCGAGCCTTTAATGAAGGACGGGAAAATGTGCACGATGAACCCCGCTCTGGCAGACCATCAGTGATTTCAGAAGAGTTGGTTCATGCGGTTGACGACAAAATTCGTGAAGTTCGACGATTCACTATTTCAGGGACAACGATCAATAAAGCCGCCTACTGCACTACCCTGACTAAACTTCGATGTGCAATCCAGAATAAGCGACGTGGTCTTTTGTCGTCTGGAGTGTTGTTGTTGCATGACAATGCCAGACCCCATTCTGCGAATGACACGCAAACTCTAATCAAGAAATTTGGATGGGAACAGATGGACCACCCACCGTACAGTCCAGACTTGGCGCCAAGTGATTTCCACCTGTTCCGCTCCTAAAGGAGTTTCTTGGCAGCAAGCGCTTCGACATAGATGATGAAGTGAAAGAAGCTGTTAAAGAATGGTTAGCTTCACAGGCGGCCGAGTTCTACGACTTAGGCATTCAAAAGCTTGTGGAACGATGTGACAAATGTGTAAATAAGTATGGAAATTATGTAGAAAAATAGAGAAAGACGTAAGGAATGTCAATAAAACAATTGTTTTGGAAACAATTTTGATTTTGGATGGTTTTTTTTTTACCGGACCTTAGTTTTGGAATAGCCCTCGTAAATATGCTTATCAGGCAGTGGTCGTTCAGTCAAATTACATTAGCCCGATATACAGTCAGGGAAAGTGACAATATCATTCAAATTCGAATATCTCTAACGGTATTTTCCGTTTATTTCATACGCAGTGAACGCAAAATGAGGCCTACCCTACCACGCACGTATACCGGTACTTGCTGCGATTGCGGGAGATATATATCGGATTAATATTGTATAATGGCCCATAATTGTATCTTTTAAACCTGAATAATAAATTTTCTTTTTTGAAATGTATTTTCGAGGATGTTGGCATGTATAGTTACTTAATGGATATCTTGATATGCTCTTAATTTTTGAGATATGCACATATAAGACCCTCCTCAATTTTTGAGCATTAAAAATTGGATAAAAAGGGGTCTTATATGCGAGTAAATAGGGTCTTTTGAATTCTCATTTGCCAATACGTGTTATTTAATGCAAAAAGAAAGGTAAATCATATAAATAAGTTGTATGTTAACTGTGCACATGTGTACGTTCAATAGTAAATTGTTGTTGCTTATTTTAGGGGTTGCAACATCGGGGTCATATAGCCCTGTGCATTTGCGGATGTCTGGGTGGAATTTGTGTGATAACCTGTGTCAGTATGGTGACTGTATTAGTGTGTGTATATTTGTAAATTAGGGATAGGATTGGTAAGGAGAAGCCTCCATGGCTTAGGTGGTAGCACGCCGGCCTCTCACCGTTGAGTCCGTGGTTCAAATCCCGGTCACTCCATGTGAGATCTGTGCTGGACAAAACGGAGGCAGACAGGTTTTTCTCCAGGTACTCCGGTTTTCCCTGTAAAAATTTAATTCCAGCAACACTCTCCATTATCATTTCATTTCATCTGTCATTCATTTAGTCATTGCCCCTGAGGAGTGCGTCAGGCCTCGGCAGCCGGCACAGTCCATATCCTCGCCGCTAGATGGGGGCTTCATTCATTCCATTCCTGACCCGGTCGGAGACTGGAAGCAGGCTGTGGATTTTCATTTTCATTGATAAGGAGGCGGCCATGGCCTTAAGTTAGAAACCATCCTAGCACTTGCCTGGAGTAGAAGTGGGGGGGGGGGGGGGACCACAGAAAACCACTTTCAGGATGGCTGAGGTGGGAATCAAACCCTCCTCTTCTCAGTTTTGTCTCACGAGGCTGAGTGTAACCCGTTCCAGCCCTCACACCAGATTTAAAATTTCTTGGCAGAGCTGGGATTCGAACGTGGAGCTCCAGGGCAATAGCCAAGAATGCTAACTGCTATACCAGGAGCTGGTCATGAAAATACATTCCAGTTAACATTCAATATCCTCTGATTTAAAATAAAAATTGAAGGAGCTTTTCAATCTATGTACGGTACATTAGTACATTCTCAATTATCAAGTGAGCCATTAAACATTTCTTTGTTAAAAGATACCTACTGGAAGCTTATGAGAGGATTCTATAAATGTTACAGCTCGAAACGCCGCTCTGCTCGCCCCCAACTTAGGCGATCAATCAGTCAGCCTCTTGGTATTAACGAACTCTCACCGCTGATGAGAAGAAAACCAGGAGTTCCAGTTCCTAGGGCTTCTACTACAAATGTTCTTAGTGAAGATGAACATGATGGTCGAGGTGGAACAGGGACATCAGATGACGACATGATGTCAGATTCTGAGTCTTCCATAGCATCCCTTACAGACAGGAAGAAATCCTTTGAACAGGTAATTCTCATCATAAATATTGGTAATTCTATCCATGGGTACTTTTTCTGAGATCATACAGTAGTGCTATAACATAGGGTGATGAGTATTTCTTGTGCTCCATCTCTTGCATTTTTCTCCTGTTGTCTGCCTGAATCAAGTCAGAAATGAGGATGTTAGATTATCTTTAAGAGTTGAGCACTGTGTGCTTAAATGGTTCAAGGATGTAAAGAGAATGCTAGGCACTCAAACACCACATGCGTACATGGAACAGAGAGTCAGTGGAAGGTGACCTGTTGGACAACCATGGAAATGATGGCTGGACCAACTGAAGATAGACATAGTGAGTAGAGAAGAGGACTGGCGAGTGATCATGGGGAGAGAGACCTACATGGACAGGCAACACTGGCAAGAGTTCGCTCAACACCAACCTACCCGGCAAGCTGGAAGGGATACATGGTGATGTCTGGCTGAAAAGTAATTTAATCAAGTTCCAGCTAGATAATATTTCTCTAAGTTTGTCTGGCTGATTTTGTTTTTGTTATTTTAGAAGAGGTTGCAAACAGAAATTATTCTGTATACTTTTCTCTGTTGATTAGAACTAGGGAAATAAGGCCGGTATTACACTATCAAAGAAAGTGTCAAAGATCTTTGATGAAAGATCTTTTATAAAAGATATGACAGTGTAATGGGGAAATCTTTTATAAAAGGTGGTTTTATAAAATTTCTTCTATAAAATGTATGAGCACCATGCTATCTTTGATAAAAGATTCAAACCAAAATGGCGAACCATAACAGCTGGGATATTACCACAACAAAGATGCTCATATCAGAGTGTGAAATGCATTAAATGTTACGTAATATGTTACATAATGAATGCTACAATGTAAAACTTAAATAACAGATAGAAAGTGTAGGTAAAAATAGCCGAGACTATAAGCGCTGCACATAAAGGGCGCACATTTCAGGACATAAAGAGGAATTAAATAGTTAAATAGGCTGAAATAAGCCGTAAATAGTAGTGTGTTTTGTTATAATAAAATTCGTTAATTTCACTTATGGTATCACAAGCGAATGTAAATGAGCACTTTATCTTGACCAGTACGTAATACATGTAACCAACCTCCGAAAGCATGTGCCTAGTTGGCCGAACGAGTAGAGCGCTCGACTCCGGACCGAAAGGACCAGGGATCGAATCTCACCTGATGCATAGTTTTTTACTTCGTATGTTTCAATTTTATTTGCTCGGGAAGTGGTTGTTTTGAACGTCACCATCATTAATTTCATCATAATTATTAATAATTAAATAATAATGTAATTTTTCAAGTCTTCGTACTCCAGCTCATTCACCAAGATTTTACTCGTATCATTCCTGTCACATGGCGACCCATGGTTTAACCCATAGACGTTTATTTATCTTTCTATTTCTTTTATATACCAGTATTGCCACTACAGAATTTAAACTACTGTAAAACAGTAAAGTGAACAAGGAACTGCCCTTCATCCATTCTGTTGAACTATGATACAATATTTGATGTAGTGTAATGGTGTGATTATTGGCTTTGTATAACTTTTATAAAAGTTCAGTTTTATAAAATATTTTATAAAATTTCTTTGACAAACTTCTTTGATAGCGTAATACCGGCCTGAGTCCCTCCCATTAGAGATAAACAGATGATCAACATTGGCAAAAATTACATTGGGATTGAATACACAAGTAAATACTTTAAGAGTATTCTGTGATTATCGCCATCACTGTAACGTACAAAATGTTTATCAATATGTCTGTACTCACGTCTTTTACAGTAAAATTTGTAATACTGTACCTGGAAAATGTATCACCCAATTGGCTTGAACCTGGTAGATTACACCTTAAATCTCAATCTAAGTATGGTATACTATTGCTCCGTCTTGTCAATACAATTATTCAACAATTTTAACAACTAGTACATGTTTTGAGCATAAACTTACCCTTCTTCAACTAGATATAACTTACGAGTTTGATGTTAAAATTCAATGTCACATATTGGTACAAAAAGAGAAGTCATTTAAAACCTAGAGGTTTTAATGACATAAAAACATGTTTTTATAATGAATGCATGCTTTGTACTGTACGTATTTTCATTACATATTTTTACCTTTGTATAAATTAAGACATTGAGGTTTTAAATGACTCCTGATTTTTGTACACAAATAAATGATGTTTCTTATACTTGACATAGCATTTGACCCTTGAACTTTTATATCTAGCTGAAGAAGGGTCTATTGAGACTTGAAACATATACTCTTCTTCTTCAGTTTCCGGTTCCAGTGATCTGGGTCTGGGTGTGAATTAAGGACCTCCATATGAGGCCTCGACTCACACACTATCATCTTTAAGCTATTTGTATGATGTGTTCACCACACCTAAGGTAGAGAACGGCTAATTAAGGCAGGAAATTGAATGACTCCCTAGGCCTCGGACACCCTATTACTGTCGGGGTCGGAAGAAAACAAGTGTTGACCAAGGGAGGCCGACAGGAAAGATAACTGAAAGGAGCCTGGCACAAGTAAGTGGAAGCAATGCCGGGCTCAGCTGGGGTCCTGTGGCCTCTGACCCGCGTCGCACTAGTTGTGAGCCCCTGGGGGATTGAAACATGTACTAGGTGTTAAAATTGTTGAATGAATTATATTTACAAGGCAGACCAATATTATTATCTTACTTTGATTGAGATTTATTTGTAAATCAATGCCGGCTATATGGTGTTGGGGTAGCGTGCCTGCCTCTCACCCGGAGGCCCCGGGTTCGATTTTAGAAATTGACGTGAGGGCTGGAACGGGGTGCACTTAGCCTCGCGAGGACAATTGAGTAGCTGTCCGAAAACCAAGATTCACGGCCGAGGGGACACGATGTGCTGATCACATGTCACCCCAATATCTGCAGTCCAATTGGCTGGGCAGAGGTCGCTTGGTAGGCCTAGGCCCTTAATGGGCTGTAGTGCCAGGGGTTATTATATTATAAATCAATACTAACTAACCCCGTGGCACTACAGCCCTTGAAGGGCCTAGGCCTACCAAGCGACCGCTGCCCAGCCAATTGGCCTGCAGATATTGGGGTGAAGTGTGGTCAGCGCGTCGGGTCCCCTCAGCCGTTAATCTTGGTTTTCTTGACCGGGGCACTGCCTCACCGTCAGACAGCTACTCAATTGTCCTCACGAGGCTGAGTGCACCCCGTTCCAGCCCTCACGTCAGTTTTAAAATCCCTGACGGAGCCGGGGATCGAACCCGGGGCCTCCGGGTGAGAGGCAGGCGCGCTACCCCAACACCATGGGGCCGGCTATAAATCAATACGGATAAGAAAAAAAAAAACAGAAAAGAAGTATTTGCATGAAAACCATACATCATGGTTGATTATGTTTAACTGTATGTTAATTTCCAAGAAAGATTTTTTTTAATTTGAAAATTTTGAGCAGGTTTTCAACCTAATAAACTCTCTCCTGCCTGTTTTGTGATATGGACTGTAAGAAAAATATCCCTTTAATTAATTCAAATTTCATTCATAATGTGTAACCCCTTTCTCAACAGACATTTACAGGTCATAGCTGCTGTTGATAGAGTTATTAAATTGACCTGACAAGTGGTATGCTTGATTGTGTTTGCAGGCAATGGATGAAGACCTGGTCATTCTGGCAGAGGCTGTCTGGGATCATGTCACCATGGAACCTGAGGAGCTGGCATTTCGGGCTGGTGATGAAATTGAAGTTCTCGATACCGTTAACCGAGACTGGTGGTGGGGCACACGGGGTGAAGAGAGTGGATGGTTCCCCGCAGCTTTTGTCAGGGTATGTACAGTAATACAAGCAACTTCTAAGTTATGAAAATTTCTGGATTTCAGTCCATAATTTGAACTGAACAAGAATGGAAATGCATTAAAATATCTCTTATCCAGCACACAAATAACAGGCAAAGCCAAAATAGCAACACTAATAATTGCTTGCAAGAGACACTGATGTTCCAGTGATAATAGAGGTACTCACGCCTTTCAACATTCAATTTTCATTTAAGTGAACTGCACTTTTATCGTACCAACTGCAGGCCCATGTCAGGTTTAATGAAATTTAATCTTCGAATGTGAACAATTCCATTAAATGTAAGATGTAAAATTATTTTGTAGAATACAAACAATTTTTAATTAATTTGCAAATAGAAAGGCAGTAGGTCACCTGTAGCTGAGCTAATTGCCAACTGACACAGGATGTTCGTATGATATATTGGCATATGGTTTTGTTGGGACAACAGGACCAGTCAGTAAACAAAATACAGTCCCTTAAAGGTGGCTACACACGTTTGGGAATAACTGTGCGATTTAACTGCACCAACCGAACTGCAGAGATTTATCTTACGGGTGTAGGATTCGGCTTGAATTGTTCATCGGAGCAAGTTGTTTTATTCCAATCATTAAATTTGTGTTGATTGCGTTTGCACAATTTTATTGCAACGTGTGGACCGTGGTGACTGCTGATTACTTAGTTCAAGTGAGTCTCTCGTTAAGGTAGTGTGCATTACAAGTTATCGCGACATGTCTCAGGAAGACCAAAGCAGATATAGTGAGCATTTGGAAGATGATGATATTTGCTGTTTTAAGGGGCCTGACATCGAGGTTATCAGCCCCTCATGGTTTGGATGAAAATGAAAAATGATGATAAAATGAACACAAGAACTAAAACTAACTACAACTTACAACTAACTTACGGGCTAGAAGAAGAAACGGGCAAAAAAAGGAAGGAATAAGCGAAATAAAAGATAGGAAAAAGAAATGCCCTCGACTCTCTAAGAATGAGGATTGAGGGACTTGGAAAGCCAGATAGGAAAGGTAAAAAGGAGAGGCTCCACCCCAGAGCCACACACATCGTCTGTCGATGTCATGTTGCTATGATAAATGTCTGATGAGAACTGTTGATCAATGCAGTTATTTGTACCGTGTGGATGTTATAGGGCTTTGTTTACTGCACAGTTCATCGTTGTAGTTAATTTGCTCAGTTTTACCATAAGGTGGGACATCAGGTTATGTTAATGTTTACAACAAGAGGTGTTTCCACAGATTTTAAAAAATTTGTTATTTTTATTGCTTTTGTATGTAGCTACGGGTGAGCCAAGAAGACACCGTTGAGGACTGTCTAGCTGCTATGGCATCTGGGTCTACATCATCAGCTCAACTACGAAGAAGAACCAGTGTATCTCTACTCTCCAACGACCAGGTTCGCTCGAGTGTCGTACGAGAACTTGTCAACACTGAAAGAGATTTTGTTAAGATTCTTCGGGATGTTGCAGAGGTAATACTGATTTCTAATAAATCTATGTAGGAAAGAACAATCAATTATCATTGGACTGGAAAAGAAAGACAGAAACACATAAAAAAAGACAACCACAATGACAGTTAAGTGTCGGTGAACATAAAAGAGGAAAACAAACAAAAGGTACAGGGATAATCACCACAGTCGGACACACCGATGTTTTTTATCTCTCCTTCTGCATACACCCGTCTGTCATTGGGTTTTGTCCTTTTTATGTGTTTCTGTTTTCCTTTTCCTGTTCAGTAATTGAGTTGTAATAACTAAACTTTAATTCATCATCATCATCTTGCACAGTTTCCAGCCACTGGCCGGGTCTGTTTGGAACACAAGCCTCTCCAACGTCTTCTGTCTTCCCACCATCTCTCAGCTTCCACCCTTGTCCAGTCTTCTCCTCTCTTCTTCACGCTTTCTTCCACCCCCTTCAGTCACCTGTCTCTCGGTCTTCCTCTCGGTCTCTTTCCTTCCCACTTCGTCTCGTGTACTCTCCTGGGTATCCTCTTCTCCTCCATTCGCTTTACATGTCCATACCATCTAAGTCTAGATTTCTCTTTACCATCCTGTAATGGTTCCTCCTTCATTAATTCTCTGGTCCTCTCATTTCTTATTCTGTCCATCTTTGTAACTCCAATACTGCTTCTCAAGAACCTCATCTCACTGGCCTGTATTTTGCTCTTCTCCCTTCCTTTCATAACCCAGGTCTCCGAGGCATATGTAGGATAGGGACATAGTACGTCCGATATATGATCTTTTTGCTGTTCTGAGGGACATCCTTGCTCCATAACATGCTTCTCACACTCCTCCGAAATGCTTCTGCCTGCCTCCCCCGCTCATTTATTTCTCTATCGTTTCTTCCATTATCTTGTATTAGGCTTCCCAGATACTTGAAACTCTCCACTTTCTTCAGCTGTTCCCCACCAATTGTTATTCTCGTTGTGGTTCTTTCCTTCTTCCTTGTTGTGATCACCATCTCACTCTTATTTATGCTAAATTTCATCCCATATCCTTGTATTATTCCTTCCCACACATCCAACTGTTCCTGTACCACCTCCTCCTCGTTTCCCCAAATCATCAAATCATCTGCAAACACCATTGCTTTCATCTTTCCTTCCCCAATTACTTGTGCCACTCGGGTCATTATGTCATCCATCACCACAATGAAAAGTAACGGTGACAGTGCACTTCCTTGTTTCAGGCCGTTTCTCTGTTCCAACCAGTCCGATCTCTCTCCTCCCACTTTCACACAGCTCACGCTTCCCTTGTACATCTCCTTTATCCTCTTTATAGTCCATTTCTCTACTCCTCTATCCTCCAGAGACTTTGTTTCTGCATACACTGTCATATGCTTTCTCAATGTCCAGGAAGGCCATCAGTAGATCTGTTCCATACTCATAGTGCTGTTCTTGTAACTGCCTTACAGCAAAAATCAAATCCACTGTGGACCTTCCTGCTCTGAAGCCATGTTGTTCTTCCCTCATCCCTCCTTCTATCCTTGTCCTAATTCTCCTTTCCAAAACTTTAATTAATTTCTTTAAATTATACAGTTGAAGGGAAATTGGTTTCTCTTCTTTTACTTTGAATGTTGGTAATTTGTTTGATTAAAAGTGATAGGGTCTTAAATCAAATATAAAAAATTACGAGCCTTAAAGTAGTCGCATATGATGTGTAACATCTGACATAGAAGAAACCTCACGTGAAATTGTTGATACACCGGTATTTTATAGTATTATTGGCACAAATATTAATCTATTGTAAAAGGGAGTGTTTTACAGATATTGTAGTATATAATACAGAACTCATTTGATTAGATGATTTGTAGCTTCCACCAGCACTAGCCTAAATAAAGAATACGATATGGATCAACTAGATTAATAGACGCGACACCGCTCATAACCTTAAATTCCTTATAAACAGGTCCTCTTGATTCACAGACCAACACGTAATTTCATATGGATTCTGTTAAAATGAGTCATATTGATATGATAAATATCGTTTAAAATGATAATCTGGTAGCAAAAATATCTACCCCGCCCAGGATTCGAACCCAAGATCTCTAGATTCACAGTCATACGCAATAACCCCACGGCTATTTCGACCACGCAAATATTGTGCACAAGATGGTGGCTTATTTCCATGTTCCAATAATACTGCATCACGGAATTAAGTTTCATTTATATTTTGCTTGTTTCGATAATGTTCCTGAGTGACATTGAGTTTAAAATGCCTTATGCCAATGCAATGCCGACTACTTACAATGTTTGATATTAGACATTTTACCATTTAAAAATACTGATACGAAGACTTCGAACATGTACCATGTCATTTGTTTAAATCACTTGACATCAGAGTTCGCATAAGCGTTTTCCGTTCAGTATGTCATATACATTCCACATGGCCAAGAGTGCGTCATGGTATCAATTTTTGACACCGCGCGCTGATTGTTTCTCTTACCAGTGCGAGCTGAATCGATCGATCGAGTTGGCAGTGCGTCTTGTACTTCCGTTCAATCCACCACTGTCAGCTAGGGCACACTTCCATTCGATCGATCGAGCGGGCAGTGCATACTTCCGTTGTCCACCACTGCCAGCTAGTACACTTCTGTTTGATCGATCGAGCGGGCAGTGAATACTTCCGTTGTCCACCACTGCCAGCTAGTACACTTCCATTTGATCGATCAAGCGGGCAGTGCATACTTCCGTTTAATCCACCACTGCCAGCTCGATCGTTCCGATCCACTTCCGTCCCCAATTTTCAAAATCACTCCCACAAAACTATCTAGCAACCGAGCGGAAAGATGTTACACATCAATAAATGAAGACAAGAGTATAGAAATAGGTACTGTAAAGGCACAACAGTAGGCAGCAGTTTTGTTCGCTTAAAGAAAGAATAACAAAAAAGGAGACATTTTTGGTGTGTTTTAGCATCAGCCTATACTGCACCCCTCTCTTCTCTTCTGTGTAATCTGTCTGATAATCTGTGTCATTGTGATCTGTCACACTGAGTTTAATGAAAATCTGTGCTTGGAGCCCTGTTAATTACCGTGGTGCGAGATATACGCGGGGAATGACCGTATTCCCGAAAAAAAAAACATTTGCGATGTAACAGCAGGCCTACTTGCGCAACTGTTCTGGCGCGCTAATCGCTAATTCGAACCTGTCTCAAGGCGGAGAATTTAGCCAACCGCGGCCGAAGACGCTGCGAACGATGTACAGCGTGCCAACACTCACGCTGCGCCGTATGCTTGCACGCGGAAGAGCTCTGATGCGACGCAATGTGTAAAGACGAAATCATTTAGATTCGAGGAGACTGAACTGCGTTTCTCTGCGATGTAACAGTAGGCCTACTTCCGCAACTGACGTGGTGTGCTAATCGCTAATTCGAACGTGTCTGAAGGCGGCGAATTTAGCCAACCGCGGCCGAAGACTAACGATGTACAGCGTGCTAACACTCACGCTGCGCCGTATGCTTGCACGCGGCGCCTCGATCCCTAATCGGCTCGTATCGAAGTTCGGATCAACTCGTTGTTGCTCGTATCGAAGTTCGGATCAACTCGTTGTTGCTCGCTCTCCCGGTTAGTAACGCTTCGGGTAAGTTCCTGGACAATGACGACTGTTGCGGCGCGCTAAATCGAACGTGTTTCTACCTCAAGGTTATTACGGTCATTTATATGATGGTGTCAGTAATGAATGCGAGATATATGCGAGTACTTTTTTTCCCCTGAAATTTCGAATAAAAAAATGGGGTGCGAGATATATGCGAGGGCGAGATATACGCGAGCAAATACGGTATACGTGGTATGTCAGAGTACAGCATGACCAAGCTGCGCTTGCACGGTGGGTGAGTGGTTAACGTGTCGGTCTACTAACTCCAAGCGTGCAGGTTTGCTCCTGGCCGTGGTAAGTGATATTTGAAGGGTGGCAAAAATTTACGACACAAATGTCATACGATGTTGGCATGTCAAAGATCCCATTTGAATTCAGTAGGCCGTGTTCATTATGGCAAAATTAATCTCGGGCGTATCCATCAACACAAAGTTCCTCATTTCTCTACTAGAAAGCGCTATAGTGTTCAAGGAGCTTATATATCTAACCTCCTTGACTTTTATAATGCTTCAAGGAACAACGAAATTCGACATGCAAGCTACCCTCTGGGTGTCAAATAACAAAGCTTGCACCCTGCATCCGAGGCCATATGATATTATTATATTATTATTATTATTATTATTATTATTACCAAGCTGCGAGAACAAGTGGTCTACACCATTGCTGTACTACTGCCATGGCGTCACATATTGTTCAAGAATTACGATTATTGTCCATGTTTTCACATTCGGTGTGTAGATCTACTTGTGATGGAATGCCTATAGAATCTAAACCAACATGAAAGCGTACCTATGAGTTTTGAATGCATTACCTTCCACAGAGCCAATCCAGTTCTGTACATGTTCATATGCACAAATAATATATCTACTAAACGGTAAACCTCAATATTTATATATGCGTTCACACTAAAAAGAATTCTGTTCTATGTAGTGTGTCACAAGTTCAATGTTCTTGCCACCTAAAACTTTATGATGTGCACTGTAGATCTGTGATCAAGTTGCCTGCTGTGGTTATGAACAGACTGTATTTTGTAGCATAAATCTCTTTCAGAAGCCCATGAAAAGTTTGATCTAATAAATTGTGTGTGTTTAATACAGAAAAAAAAATCATGTGACCGTAACGTTCATTTCCCTCACAAACAATTTATCACTAAATGCAAAACACAAGATCAATTTTGATCAGTGTGGACATGCTTGTTAAATTCAAGGTCTGTCTTCCTGTAATCAAACTTTTGTCCAACCTGCTGCCAAGAGCAACACATTCTACAAGGGATGAAGGGAAAATGCTATCAGAGCTGGGTAAAATGTGATGTGACATGATCCCAAACAGCCTCTGCCAGAATGACCAGGTCTTCATCCATTGCCTGAAAACACAATCAAGCATACCACTTGTCTGGTTAATTTAAGGAACGCACTTATAAGATTACTCTATTCTATGTTTGCTCACTTAGTTAATTCAATCATTAATGTGTGATTTTTTCACTCTTCTCAGGGCTATCTAGCAGAATGTCAGAGGCGGACGGACATGTTTTCACCTGACCAGATCCATACGATATTTGGCAACTTAGAGGAATTGCTCCATTTCCAGTCCGGATTTCTGGATGACTTGGAACAACATGTCGACTGGGATTCACCTCACAGAAGTTGTATTGGAGAATGTTTTCTTAATAATGTAAGTTTATTGATACTCTTCTGAGGAGAAGAGGTTCTAGTATGGTATTGAAAGAATATCAAACTACTTTTGAAGCAAACCTGCTTTACTGGAAAGATAAGCTAGCAGCTTCTCAAGGGAAAATAAAGAGCCACTTGCTGAAGAAAGGACATGTACCGGTATATTTCATGTATACTATATCTGCCATTCTATTCTTTTGATATTTTTACTAATTTTGCTTGTTTCATAAGTTTATTTTCCTTCCCTGAGTAAGAATAGCGCCAGAAGAGCATGTATCTTGAAGTTAATAACAAGGTAAAAGTTTTCCACAAACTGATTACTAGCAGAAGCTATTGAAAGAGTACCTATTATTGGTGCATATAATTTGTTATTTCCCTCCTCTGTATGTGGCTGAAAATTAATGTAAGTTATTTTGCAAAAAGTACCAAAATATTTGCACTTAAATCACCAAAACATAATGTCTCTTATTTTTCATGAAATTATACTAATAACAAGTTTTGACTTTTTATTGCTTTCAGATATGAAAATGTAAATTTCCATATGCTGATTTCAAATTTGCAATCTGTTTTCTCTTTTACCTAACAGTTTATGTAAGGACATTAAAAGAAATTAAAAGGTATTCACTCCGTGTGAAGAGAAGTTCTCATAACGATATTGTTAGAATCAACCCATCCCCTTAAAGTCAAATCATTAAGAGTCCAAGACACCCAAACAAATTATTACGGTATATATTACTGTAAATATAGCAAAGAAAGCTTACCTTTTTAAAATTACTTCCTGGATGTCTAATGCCGATAAGATGGCTCCAAAATGTCCGTAAAGTTTCTGATCACCAAACGTATGAGGTATCCATTTCCCTTTGTATTGCCTTTCCATTTCTAATAAGTTGCTCATCGATGTCGGCATCCAAGTCAAGAAATCCAAATGGGAATGGAGGTAGCGAATCTTAAAAGGACATTTTGTATCCCTTTTGTCAGCTCTAAAAAAATTTTTCACTAAATGTCTGCTCTGCTCCGTCTGTAATTTCCCTGAAAATTTATACATACTAATTTACAACTTAAGCGAGAGTTCTGTCAAATTCAGCAATGTATTTATGGGCCAATAAAATTGCCTTATTTAGTTTAGCCTCACTAAACCTTTGATATTTTCCCCTTAAATATTGGAACACGCTACCTGCATTACAACTGAGGCAGATGGTATACATTTCTGTTTTGTAAAAGTACGCCTTTAAACTCTCCTTCAACAAATCTTTGAAGAGACGCCATTCTGGAGTATTATATGATCTTTGAGATGTGAGAATCTCGACTTATGTTCTAGTTAATGGCAAATCTCTCAATAGATTGTTTAATTCAGCTTGCGATATTAAATGAGGTTCTCAACATACAGCCAAGTCTGTTCAGGAGAGGAACTAGAGTTATCAGATGTACAGTATTTACTCGGCTATAGGACCCCTTCGCCTTAGGGACCTCCCCCTTAATTTTCGAGAGCCAAAATAAAACATTCTTGAAAATCGCTTATAGTACCCCTCCTTAATTATTGAGAGTTGAAATACAACATTCTTGGAAATTGACGAATTCTTAAAAACATTTATAATTTCAGATGATATTTCAGAACTAAAAATTTAGAGAAAAAAAAGGGGGTCCTATTCCTATTCTTTCGAATTTCTTGTTTCAGGGTGTGTTTTTTTTTTTAGAATTTCTTTGTTTATTGCTAGCATGCCTACCTTTGACTGTACTTTCCAAAAGATACCAAGTGGAGGCTTATGGCTATTAGGGTGTGTGTTGTACAAATAGTGCAAGCCGTTTAGATGGAAGGTCTGTCTGTTGGGTAGTCAGCCCAAAGGCTGGTCGGATCCTCAAAAAGTATGTAAACCTGACGACTTTTATGAATGGAAAAGGGGGAGGGAGAGGAAACCACCACAGCTAGATGTGCACATAACTGTCCTGGCTTGAGTTGTAATGATTACATGCATTCTTTGAGACAGCAAGCACATTAATTAGATCTAGGGGACCTGTGCGAGAAATCTTGTAGCCTATGTACATAAACCTCCCACCCAGCTCGGCTGTTATGCGGGTTTCTTTTTTATTTGTTTAACTGTCAATATTTATGAAATCAGAGTGCAATTCGTCATTGTTGTGGGAAATTAATTCTGTTTCTTGTGAATGCACAGTTGGTTTCTTGTGAGCGCCCCATGTGTATAGACCACCTGCTCGGCTCTATTATTGTACAGGCTTGACGCGACACAGTTCTGCCAGGGGTTATCGTCATGTTTATTTGTTTAAACACACTTTTTAAACAAACATATTTCTGTTGACTTTTCAAGAAATGCAAGATTTTCCCTGTACTATTGAGACGATTTGGAAGATTTTGGCACAAAGCGCACCTTCTAACTCCTTCTGGTTTAAGAGCTTGAGTTTTGTGAAACATACACCTTTGCATTTTATAATATATGATGATGATGATTGCACAATTATTATAGAAATATGTAGAAAGTGCTTTCATAATGTTGGGCTAGCTCTGATAGATTAGCTACTCGTCGCCATATGTCACTGAAGTAAGCTTTCCTGTAGACATATTTTCAAATACTGTCAAATTGTTTTATGCAAGTTTCACTGTCTTGTTGGAGTTGTAATACGGTAATATTGAACTTAATTGTTGTTACGTTGATTTGTGTTTCAGCTCTCAGGGTTCCGAATGTACTCCGAATATTGCAATAGCCATCCCATGGCAACTGCAATGTTACAGGAGCTATACCAGCACAATAGCTACAGCAAATTCTTTGAAGCCTGCAGACTGATGCGCGGCCTAATTGAAATTCCTCTTGATGGTTATTTGCTTACACCGGTCCAGAGGATATGTAAATATCCCTTGCAGTTAGCTGAATTGCTCAAATACACAAAGGTACTATTTTGGCCTCTTCGCCATTCATTTACTAAATGTTTGGAATTATTATTCCATTTCAAATTCAACTGATCAGACTAGAGTATTAGACTGAATTTAAAAAAATGGATTTTCACAACTTCCAGCTATTATATCATATTGGTGTACCATACAGTGTGGATTGTGTCAGCACATGGTAACTCCTCTCGTCTCCTTGCCTAGGAGTTCAGTAATAGACAGTTTTCAGCCAAAGGTTGCTGGATCAGTTCCTGCACATGCCACAACATTTTAATTCTTGTTCTTATGGCTGTTGATAGTGTGTCAGGCCTGGATCCTGATGAGAGTTGTGAAGAATGACATGGTTGTAGAGTTTATTGGCTTAATCGTAACAAGAATGCTTGATACTGGACTTGCACATTTGCACTTTCAAACTGCCTGGACCATCCTTATACTGGTGACGCTAACAATATTGGAAATTGATGTCGCGTCACCATTTGTTCTACTCTGTGACGAATGGTGAAAAGAGTCTTACACAGATACCTCAGGGAGTGTGAATCTTTTAATAAGCATCAGATGGGATTCAACAGTATCCTGATCAACATATAAAATCTCCACTCGCTACTGGCCAAATCCAAGTTGCAGAAGAAGAATGTCACCATAGTCTTCTTAGACATCAGCAAGGTGCTCAATCAGGGTGTCTTACCGGTAACGAAAAGTAGCTAATTTTACAAACGGGTAACGAAAAGTAGCTAATTTTTATGTCTGTATAGTTGGTAGGAGGTAACGAAAATCATTTAAATCCGCACCGCTAGGCTCTCAGATGCGATGAAGCGAGTTTCATGCAAGCGGCGCCGATTGCGTAAGCTATATTTCCCCGTGTACGACCTCAAGGAAATGGATACTGAGGATACCTTCAGTGATACTGTATACATTGGTTCAACATTTATTTTCGACATCATGAAGAGTTTAGTTCTGTGTGAAATATTTTTTTGTATTAATTGGAAACCTGACTTTTTGCGAGACGTTTATTCGCGATAACTTCCGAAACTGAACAGAAACCTCTCATTTCTGATATTGGCCTCTAAATTTGGATATCTCAAATTGAAGTTCAGAAATAACTCGAAATAATTTATTGTCGCAATCTTGCGAAATGATACCGTTTCAAAAATTAATTGCAAAAATGCTTCGAAATACATAGACTATATTTTAAAAATCTATCCGTCGCATGAATTTGCGACATCAAGTGTGGTTAATGCAAAACTCCGTTAAATGTCTATTTTTCCTTCGAACTTTGGTTCCTTTGGATATATAATCTAACCGGTTATCTCGAAAACTTGTATAATTTGAATTCGAAAGAAAATGTGCCCTCTTGTCGTATTATTCGTGCAATCCTCCCTGAATAATTCATAATAACCGATACCTACTTCGAATGTTCATCCTCCAAAATCACATCCTCAAGACAGCCGGCTGACAGCACGACTTACCTGCGGGAATCTCGTCAAAAGGACCAAGATACACGCCAATTGTGTAAAATCATAAAACCCGTGCCCAGCCGCGAACTTGTGTCCTCAAGGACTGCGGGAATCACATCACGAAACATACTGAACCCTACTCGCCACTTTTCCCAAGACCGTGTACTTAAAAGTGTATGGGGAGCGAGAAGTGCATCAACCCACTTAGAAATAACAGACTAGATAGCATCGCGATACTCATTTCTTCTCGTTATCCACGGTGAACTTCCAACCACAGCAAAGGGGCAGCGGGACTCACGGCGCCGATCATACAATATATCCATAACTGCTCGTGAATTCTAACCATGCCCAACCTCGAGCTTGCCTCCGCCATTCTGCCAGGACAGATAGACAGGCAGACAATCGTTGAACGGCCGGATCCGGTGCCGATTGCATAATATCGCGTTCTCAGTGTGCAACCGCGAGGACAACGTGAATCTCCGCATTCGATGACGAGTACAACTGGAATCTTGTCAAAAGGACAGCAAGCGGTGCTGATTGCGTAATAATACCATATTTTTCCGTGCCCGACCTCAAGGACAATAGAAATCTCGTCGAACGACTAAAAGTGACACCGATTATGTAATAGCGATTTTCTCCGTGTTCTATCTAAGAAACTACGAATCGCGTCAAACGGCTGAGACCAGTGCCGATCGTGTAACGTTTCGATATTTCTCCGTACCTGACTGTGAAGACATAATTCGGTGACGATCACGTAACGTCGCATAATATGGAATGTAGTATATTCCTTCGTGATCTACCATGGGGACAAAGGAAATCTCTCCAAATGGCCAAGATCAGAGCAACTTAACTTCTTGTACACAAGGCGGCATATTTGCTGAATCAACTCATTTGATATTAAATATCCATTATTTATTTTTATTTGAATTTTTATAACACCATAAGTGAATCTTATTCACTGCTTAAAACACAGTTCATTGTTGTTTTCCTTCACCCCGCGATGAGCTTCTATGGTTGCCGACCACAGACGTATCTTGAATTAAAAGGTAACTAAAATTAACTAAAAGGTAACTAAAAGGTAGCTAATTTTTACTTCATCCTTACAGTAGACACCCTGTCAATAATATATGCCTATCTCATTGTTATTAGAAGCTTCAACAGTTTCTTCCAAATTCGCTATCTTGGTAGCAAACATCCAAGAACAAAATACCACCAGAATTGATGTTCACCATAAAAAAGAACCAAATCTACCTACCTAAGTTTAGGTTTAATGCAAGGATCTCTTCTTTCCCCAGCGCTGGCCACTTTGTGAATGAGCTATCTGAGGAACCTGTTGCTAATGAATACAGTTACAATCTCTTGCCTGGCTTACATCCTATTACAGTTATGGTTGCAAAAGATCAGATGTCAGCCATAAAATTAACAAGGATGGCAAAACAAGATTTTAGCCAAACTGGTCTAGAGATAAACATCATTAATATATGTGTCCAATTAGCATCTCTAAGGGGAATCTAAATACGTTACCACTGCATCTTCACCTCTTTTGCACACAGATCAAAATTTTTATGTCATGAATGCATCTATCTGCCCTTCTCTTACTTTGTATTTCAGACAACACCTGTGGAGAAAATATCACAAAAATGTATGAGGACATTGAGTTGTTTTGAACACAGTGGAAAACCATGTTACATCAGCTCAGCAGATTGAGCTTAATGAAAGCTTGCAATAAATACATCTTAAATACCCATAAAATCAAAATAAAATGTAGGGGATGTCTACAATGTGTGAAATTAAAGGTATTACTTCATTGACTCTCACTTAGTAAGGATTGAACTAAGAAGTCGAGAGTTTGATTCCTGGTGTTAATTACAACACAAAGGCATTTCTTTACAAGGAATATACTGCCAACAAATGGATCTGGCACCATCAGAGTCTATCCAGTTCTGAATGGAAAGAGTCATGAAGATAACTTGTAATGCTATGGCAGCATTAGAGCTGGGGAGAAGTCGGGATGGAAACCACTGTCAGCATTGCCGCAGAAAGGTTGACAAGTGCTAACTTCGAAATGAACTATTATATCTTATATGTAACCCTTTATCTTGTATGTTTTCTTGATGGACTATTCCTGCAACTTCCTCAGCACAGTGATTATTAATATTACCACATCCACTGTTAAGGGATCTGTAACCATATTGCGGAACCACATCTACAGTTTTTAAGGAGCCTTGTTTAATACTCTTTGCTTCTTCGACTCTTTGATAGACATTCCCCTATTTAGTGAAAATGAAAATCCACAGCCTGCTTCCAGTCTCCGACCGGGTCAGGAATGGAATGAATGAAGCCCCCATCTAGCGGCGAGGATATGGACTGTGCCGGCTGCCGAGGCCTGACGCACTCCTCTGGGGCAATGATTAAATGAATGCCAGATGAAATGAAATGATAGTGGAGAGTGTTGCTGGAATGAAATTTTGACAGGGAAAACCGGAGTACCCGGAGAAAAACCTGTCTGCCTCCGTTCTGTCCAGCACAGATCTCACATGGAGTGACCGGGATTTGAACCACGGACCCAGCGGTGAGAGGCTGGCGTGCTGCCGCCTAAGCCACGGAGGCTCCCCTATTTAGTGCCTTTTAAAATTTTCTGATTTCAAGTATTTTAATTGTCGTTTGATTGTATTGAACTTGATTATTATTTACGAATTGTGTTTTCCAAAATTCATTTCATTTTTATTTTTTTTGTATGTGTTACATGTTAAACTTTGTCAAATCGGCAGCCCTAAAATAAAGGAAGCATTAAATTACTTGTACTCAAGTGTACAGTATACCAACATGACCTAATAGCTGGAAGTTTAATAGCTCTAGTAATAAAACATATGACCAGCCATTAAGCATAAAATGTGCAATAAGCATCATTAATTTTTTCTCATCCATTTATAAGGTAACTGATGTGTGTTATGTTAAAGGAATAATAAAAGAATTAATTTTTCTGAACTATCTTTATGTATCGATTGTAGGCTGACCATCCTGACTATGGAAAAATACGCGAAGGTCTAGAAGCGATGCGAGCTGTTGCTGTCCTCATCAACGAGCGAAAACGTCGGATGGAGAGCCTAGAGAAGTTAGCAGTATGGCAGCAGAGGGTAGAAGGCTGGGAAGTGAGTTGAATATTTAAAAAATAAATCTTTCATCACCTTGTTGTTAGAATTTAACCTAGATTAGACTTATACCTGGTCTAGGTTTGGCCTTTCTTAATTCTTCACCCCAGACATATCACTTCCTGTACAATGACCTCATGCCTGAGCACCCCTAGACCCTTTTCATATTGCCCAAAATGTGTACAGTAAATCGGTAACACTGCTTCTTGATGACGTCTCTACTTTCAGTTTGTGAGATACCAGCTATTTCAATCTCACTTCTCAGACATTCCTTATGAACATTTAGGGCTGATGACCAAGAATGTCACTATCCCCTAAACGAAGCAACAGCAACAACTGTATAACTCTTTAAAACATTTTGTGTGCATGAATGAGGCATCCAGAATCCCCTGCATGGTGGGTTTATCCCTGTTAGAGCTGCTATATTGCTCTTCCCAAACTGCTTTTGGGGAAATTGTATTTTCTTTCCCTTGAATCAACTAGGCCCGTGGGGGTTTGCCTGTTCCTCTATCGGGCGCGTCCCAGGTGGCGGATAGGGGGGCTCGCCGGACTTGTCCGGAGGGTTTGAGGGAAATAAAATACCTCTCGCGGACCAAAAACAGGCCCCTTGCCAGGGTTATGGTGAAGCTACGTTAGGCCTAGCAAGCCAGTAGTGGATATGAAACTGCTTTTAAAACGGGAACGGGCCTCGGGAAGGACAGATCTAAAGGAAGCAGACCTGGCTATGGAAATGGACTACGAATCGGAACTTTGAATATAACGACATTGACGGGAAGAGTGGAGGAGGTTGTGGATATGATGGAGAGGAGAAAACTGGATGTACTCGGACTGGCAGAGACCAGATGGAGAGGGAAAGGAAGAAAAGAACTGAGAAATGGCTTGCAGCTATACTGAATAGGAAATGAGGAGGGGAAGAGAAATGGAGTGGGAATGGTGGTGAGAGAAGGGCTGAGGGAGGAAGTAAAGAGGGTAAGTGATAGAATAATTAGAGCCAGAATCACTGTGAAAGGTAGAAACCTGGACATTCTGCAAGTCTATGCACCACAGGTGGGATGCACAGAAGGCGAGAAGGACGAGTTTGAAGAGGAGTTGCAGAAGCAGTTAGTGGGGAGAGACCTGATAGTCATGGGAGACCTAAATGCCCATGTCGGAACTGATAGAAGAGGTTTTGAGGAAGTGATTGGTGGTGAAGGATGGGGAAACAGGAATAAGGAAGGAGAGAGATTGTTGGAACTGTGCAAGATAAATGGGCTAATGGTTGGAAACACATGGTACAAGAAGAGAGAGAGCCATAAAATTACTTGGTACAGCAGGGATTTGACTAGGAAATCAGTGGTTGACTATATTCTATGCGGGAAGGAGACAAAGAAGAGTATCACGGATATAAGGGTAATACCTTCAGAAGCCCTGGACAGTGACCACCGTCTGCTGGTCGCCAAGGTGAGAGGACTGAAGGAAAAGAGGAGAACTGAAAACCAAGAAAGAAGAATAAGGACATGGAAGCTGAAGGAGGATGGAAATAAGGAGAAGTTCCAGATATTAGTGAGGAACAAATTACCGAAGGATGATCCGAAAACAGGTGAAGAAGAATGGAATAGGTTCAAGGACGTGTTGGTAGAAGCAGCGGAAGTCGTGTGTGGCAGAACTAGTGGAAAGAAAAGGTGGAAGGAAACACCATGGTGGAACCCCAGAACTAAGGAAGCAGTGAAAAAGAAAAATGAAGCATTCAGGAAATGGTTCCAACAGAGGACAGACAGAACAAGAGAAGAATACCAAGAGCGGAAGAAAGAAGCAGGAGAAGTAGTGAAGGAAGAGAAAAAGAAATGGCTGGAGAAATGGACAGAAATGATGGAGGAGGACTGTGAGGGCAGTAAGAAAGTGTTGTATGGAATGATAAAGGCAAAGAGAAGAGATACAGGGGAAAATGTCAGAATGGTGGACAGGAATCGAAAGGAGGTCGAAAATATGGAAGAAGTAAAGGTTATCTGGAGAGAATACTTCAAGGAACTCCTAAATCCAACTAAAACCAGCGTAGTGGACATTGTGGAGGAAGAAACAGACAGTGACCAAGACATTTCAGAGAAGGAATTGACATGGAAAGAAGTGGAGGAAGCATTAAAGAAGATGAAAGGGGGAAAGGCACCGGGAATAGACGAAGTGAGTGTGGAGATGGTGAGAGCAGCAGGGGTGATAGGAACACAGTGGCTCTTTCGAGTAATGAAAGTGATATGGAGGGAGAAGAAAATACCAGAGGACTGGAAAAGAGGGATAATAATACCCATATTTAAAAAGGGAAGTAGGAAGGAATGCAAGAACTACAGGGGAATTACACTCATGTGCCACTGCGCCAAAATATTTGAGAAGGTACTGGAGAGAAGAATTCGGACAGAAGTTGAAGATGGGCTGAGGGAAGAACAGTATGGATTCAGGCCAGGAAGGTCAACAGTTGACCTCATCTTTGCAGTAAGACAGCTACAAGAACACCATTATGAATATGGGAAAGATCTGGTGATGACCTTCTTGGATATTGAGAAAGCATATGATAGTATTAATAGAAACAAGGTATGGGAAGCAATGAGAGCAAAAGCAGTGAACAAGGAGACAGTGGCAAGAGTGAAAGCAATGTACGAGGGAAGCAAAAGCTGTGTAAAGGTGGGAAGAGAGAGAACGGAATGGTTTCAACTGGAGAGTGGTCTGAAACAGGGAAGTGCCCTCTCACCCCTGTTATTTATAGTGGTGATGGATGAAATCATACGAAAAGTGGTAAATAGCATTGGGGAAAGGAAAATGAAGGCAATGTTGTTTGCTGATGACCTTCTGGTATGGGGAGAGGATGAGGAAGAAGTACAAGAGCAATTAGATGAGTGGGAGAAGGTAGTGTTATCATATGGGATGAAGTTCTCAGCACAAAAGAGTGAAGTGGTCATCACAACGAGGAAGAAGAACAGACTGGATATGGGCATAACACTTGGAGGACAGCAGTTGCAGAAAGTAGAATGCTTCAAGTACTTGGGAAGCATAATTGAAGAAAAGGGAGGCAATAGGATGGAAATAAATGAGAGGGGAAGGTGTGCAGATGGATTTTTCAAGAGTGTTAGGGGGATGATATGGAATAAAGATGTACCACAAAAATGTAAAGGAATCATCTACAAGACCTACTTTGTGCCAATTTTGACATATGGTTCAGAAACATGGGTGATGAAGGAAAGGGACAAGAATAAAATACGAGCAGTGGAGATGAAGTTCCAGAGGAGTAGGGTAGGAGTGACAAGAATGGACAGAGTAAGGAATGAGAGAGTCAGGGAGATGGTAAGAGAGGAACCATTGCAAAATAGAATAGAGCGATCTAGGCTACAATGGTATGGACATGTGAGGAGGATGCAAGAGGAGAGGATACCGAAGAAGATGTTTGGAATGGAAATGACGGGAAGGAGGCCAAGGGGAAGACCAAGGGACAGATGGACAAAAGGAGTTAAGAAGAGTGTGGAGGAAAGAGGAGTGTGCTGGGACACAGTAAATGACTAGAGATGGTGGATGGACAGGAAACGATGGAGAGGCTTATGTTCCAAGCAGACCCGACCAGCGGTTGGAAACTGCTCAAGATGATGATGATGATGATGATGATGAATCAACTAGGCTTTGTGGGAGATAAGCTTTATTGATTTCCTCATGATAACATTTTTTAATTGACTGTCCTATTCAGTCAGGCCATCTTTGTTCCTCTCTCACCTCCAAACACCACCCTTAGGACTACTACATAATCCCCTCATTAGCTACACTTTGAAATACTACTTAATAGGAATGCAAATTCTTGCTGCAATCTACGGACACCTGAAAGGGGTCAATAGAACACCGAACCCTAAAAAGAGAAGATATTCGGATGGAGTTCTACTCAACAGAGGCCATGACAGATAGAGCCTGGACAGAAGCGAACCAAGACTTACGACATTTTGTCAACTCACTAGCTGTACATGGCTGCCACCACTTCATGTGTAAGACGAAATGCTTCTACCATCCCAACCCGATATGCATCTGGAATGTTGTGACCATAAATGTGAACGCTATCCTGTGATTAACTGCACAAAATGTGGAAAATCCATCATAGACTTTTGCACAAACCGATGAATAAACATCTTTTGAAATTTGCACAATTTGTGCACATTTGTAATTAATAAAAACAATGGTGATTGGAAAAAAAAAGTTGGTGAATAACTTAATATCCCTAGCTTAGAGCATGCTGAGAATAAAATCCTGATCAGAATATATATGCTTTTCTTGGAATAAATAAGCTTAAATTCAAACTTAGCCCAGTCATTCTTTAATAGCAAGATAATGAATTCTCTGTTCAGTTTGTCTCATTTTGAGGAAATGTTATTTTCTTTGCCTTGAAATCAACTAGGCTACTTTGTCATGTTATCTTCAGTCTGCATTCTAAAATGCTTGTGAGTCTTTCTCTTTCTGTCATCTGTCACTGAACTGATATGATAAAATTGACATCTTTGTTCTGATAGAGTTTTCATACTCGTAGGAAACCGTCTTTATTTTACAATGATTTTATCATGTACTTAGTCTACTTCATTGCTTATTATCTGTCAGAGGTTCATGGGGAGGTTTCTTTTTCCTTTTCACCTGTTAGGATGAATCTCCATCTTTTGCTTTTGTGGACCTCATTGCATGTATTTTGGGTCATATAACTTTGCTCCTTTGTTACTAATAACACTTTGTATAACAATTTGTTTTGCTTTTGTGTTAAGGGTGAAGACTTAATTGAGGTCAGTTCTCAGCTGATACATCAAGGGGAAGCCATCCGTGTCACTACTGGGATGTGGACTAGCAATATCACATTGTTCCTTTTTGATCATCAGCTGGTCTACTGTAAAAAGGTGAGAAGAATATATTATGGCTATTGACTAGTAAGTATTATAGTGAAAAATCTTACCTCATCTAAAAATGATGATTGTAACTCACAAGAGAAACTGTTGAATTTAACATTACTAAAGAATGCAAGTGGTTGCTGCCTACACTCCTGATGAGGCTAGGAGACTGAAACAAGCATGTTGGAGGTTATAGCAATGAAGACCTGTGAGATGGATTGATGGCATGAATGCCTGTCATTATGTTAGTCCTTTTTCTGCATACTCAATGGTACAGTTTAGTGTTATAATTCAATAGTGTTTGATAATTAACATTGTTTTTCCCTAGCAGTATGTATCAGATTTCTTTTTAAGTCAAAGTGTCAATCAGAAATGCCATTGTTATTTCATATATTTTACTCTAATTTTATGACTAAATAGAACATCTCAAGATCATTGATCCAATGATTTTTCAAATTGTTTAGTTTTGCCATAAATATCTAAGTTCTGTGTGATGTTTTTTTTAATCATCATTATCATCCTGAACCAAGTCCAGTTGCCCAGGTGTGGTACTAGCTTTTTTTATAACTGTTGATATTATATCCAGATTGCTTCTTTGCACAAACTTTTAATAAGTTTTCATTTCTTTCACCAGGATATCCTGAAGAGAAATACGTTTGTCTACAAGGGGAGAATTGTTTTAGACACAAGTGAAGTTATGGATGTTCCTGATGGCAAAGGTTTGTTTTAGACAACTCTTACCTTGTTTTAGGCTTTCATAGCCAGGTAATTTATTTATTTATTGTATTTATTGGCACACAACAGGATTTTCATCCCAATTACAGTGGTATAAAGATTACACAGTATGTCATCTTGTAACCTATACTAACTTAAACTAAACAGTAACTAAATAAAAGCAGAGGTGAATATTAAAATAACTAGATGTGAAATTAAAACAGTATAATACAGAGATAATACAAGGTTGGCTAGGTAGAATTCATGATTTTTTCAATTTGCAAGGTTTGAAACATTATTTCTGGACAGTGGTTAGAAATTCTATCCAAAAAAAAAAAAAACTGCCAAGGAAGTACAATAATCTATGACATTATTTCTTCGAACAACATTGAAGATATTACATAGTCTGTTCAGTGGTGAATTTTTGTGGGCAGATGTCCTGGATATTTAATTTTAAATGTGAAATTGTTCCTTGAATTGAAGCATGGTACATGGAAATTTAAGAGAGAAAGGAATTCGGAATCATCAATTGAATTGTTTATAATTTTGAAAAGGAATTTCATACCATCTATTTTTCTTCGTATTTCTAAGTTGTCTACATCAAAATTTATTATCAGTGCCTGATATGGTATCAAGTGAGGATAGTTCGCTGTTCTTTTAAAATGTAGATATTTTAGGAATTTCTTTTGTGTGTTTTCAATAAAGTACACACGATTCTTCTAGGTATTTTGTTGTTCCTGTGGGGTTCTGCCCTGGTGTACCAAGTCTGGAACTGCCTTGGGATAGCAGCCCTATTTGCTACATCTCAATGAAACACATTGCCATGCTTTCTGTGTAAAGGAGTTAGAAGCTCCAGCTCCCTTAGCACTGTTTTGCTGGCTATGGAGGTTTATGTGTATAAGTTATTACAATATCAGTGCATACTAAACCATGTATTGTTGAGCATATCTTGCCATCAAAGTTACCAACCTGAATTTCCTACAAGCACGAAGTTTATGGAAAAATCACTAGATTAGTTTCTATCACTAAAATGAATTTTATAGACAGGCCTATTGAATTATATTTAAAGAATAGAAATATTGAAATATCTAACCACTTAAAGTTTTTTATAAGTTGCTAGATGAAGTGAAAAATCATATTTTTTTGATGTACTTCACGCTGGCCACATCGAACAAATAAGGCATTTGATGGAGCTGACTGCCATCTTGAAGCAAGGTAGAGACAAATGAATGGTGTGAGTTAGAAGTAGGCCAACCGTAAAAGTGCATCCACACTAGCTGTGAGTTGAATGCATAATTCATCCCAAATATTATCTCTGCAAGTTCAATATTCATGCTGTTTATAAATTTTTATTGCACATCATGTGACTGTGCTCATCCATTGCCTATTACTTAGCAACTACAGTATGACCATGTCAAATAAAATTGTGTTATCACTGACAGAGTTCAAGTGTGCCCCACAGTGCTAGTGGCTCAATACACCAATGTTACACAGTGAAGTCATTAGAAAATGGGTTACGCTGATTGCAACACAGCACCCAATTGCTTGTTTAGACTTATGAATAATACTGTCAAAGAGTTGTTATTAATATTCTCTGACCCCATGTAGAAATATCTTTTGACTTTAATAAGACAACATAGGAGATAAAATGGACACCTATGAAAAGTGAAAGCAATATTACCCTATTTACTCATGTAATACCCCACTTTTTTTTTTAAATCTAATAAATGGGGAAATGGTTTATGGAAATTTAGGGAAAATTATGCCAATCTAAATTAAAAATGGAACTCGAAAAAAAATCGAACATAAGGACCTTAAAGATGGTATATTGGCTTTCACGGCCAGTGAATTAAAACTCGGCAAGTTTTCTAGGTTTGTGCCGTGTCTTGTGTGGGGTGGAAGCCTTCATAGGGAGGTTATGGCTGCTTGAGTTTTTAGTTCTCGCAGTGAAGAGGCGCAGGTACGCTTCAAAAAAAAGGGAGGTAGCATGCAGTTCGCTACTCCTGTGGGGGTCCGGGCGGGGACATCAGGAGCCTGCTGATGAGCCAGCTTGGTGAAACCCCACACAGACACGGCACAAACCTAGAAAACTTGCTGAGTTTTAATAAGGACCTTACTTAAGTTACGAAATTTATTTAGGCCTAAATAGTACAAAATAATCGAAAATATGTATAACACAATTCATTTTTATGAAAAATCGAAGGCAATAGTATGTTCCTTAGCAATAATTATACGGAAACCGTCGTCTTTTAATGTCACGCGAGAAATCGAAGATAGGAAATAAATTAGAAAACTGTTTTAGGGTAAAATCTGTAAAATTGCCTACACAACACGCAATCCTTTCATTTCAAAGAAATAGACTTACCATGTCATTCATCGTCGCTTTCTTCCGAAGTCGTCTGCGATGAATCACTCCCATTCTCTGCCTTCTCCCAGATGCAGTCATCTTCAGTTCCACCTAGTTCGTTGGAAATGACAGTTTTCTTGAAATTTTCCCCAATAATGTCTGGTGAAATCAGTCCCCATGCACGAACAATCCACTTACATATTAATTCTAGTGAAGGCCTCTTGATCTTCCTGGTAGGCGTCAGAGTATGAGAACCTCCCATCATCCATTCGGAATACCGTATTTGCTCGTGTATATCTTCCACTTTTTTGACCGAAAATATGTGCGAAAATTTTTGGTGCGAGATATACGCGGGGAATGACCGTATTCCCAAAAAAACACAAAATTTGCATTATTGAAACAAGGCAACTGGCATACGGTACTCGCCCTATTCATTGTCACTGCCGTCACTGCTGCCAATCTCCGAGGTACTCTCGCTTGCATCATTCTGGTCATCATCGCATACTGCTTCATCCTGACTTCCGTCCAATGCATTTGCGATGCACGTCTTCAAGAAGTTATTCAAAACAATGTCCGTCAACACCATTTATTTCTATTCGTTATGGTTATGCGTCATTAAGAACCTATGAAAAAGACGTCATAGGCCTACGCTCGTTAAAGATGATTCAAGGCAGAAAAGGAATTTAGAGCGCAGATGCTTAGCGATCGATACGATCGATCATCTTCCATATCGATTCCTCGCTACATGAACGAGCGAGCTCAAACTTAGCCGACCACTGCCAAAGACTAACGATGTACCGCGTGCTATAACACTCACGTCGCATGTTTGCACGTGCTTGCACGCGGCCGAGCTCTGATGCGACGAATGCATAAAGACGAAATCATTGAGATTCGAGAAGACTGAACTGCGTTTCTCTGCGATGTAACAGTAGGCCTACTTGCGCAATCTTCGAAACATACAAGCATGTTGGCGCGAGTGGTATAGCACAGGTTTCCTTTATCTTCGAAGCCAGAGTACCGGTACTGATGTCTACAAGGCAACTGACGGACAACAATAAAGGAAACCTCTGCCGCCAAAACGAACGATAACATTGCGTATTGATGACTGTAGTGGCGCGCTATTCGCGCTAAGGTATCGTTTCGGGTAAGTTCATGGACAATGACGACTGTTGTGGCGCGCTAAATCGAACGTGTTTCTACCTCAAGATTATTACGGTCATTTATATGACGGTGTCAGAAATGAATACGAGATATATGCAAGTATTTATTTTTTCCTGAAATTTAAGATAAAAAAATGGGGTGTGAGATATACGCGAGCAAATACGGTATACCCGCCGCACGTTGTCTTTGAATGGCTTGTTGACCCTTACATCAAGATGCTGCAAGGATGATGTCAAGCCACCAGGAATTATTGCAGCATCAGTCTCTGGCTGACCATTTCTTCGTGACATCACCAACAAGATGGCGATGGAAACTGTCCAAACCAGGAGAAACCTTTGGTTTAAGAGATGGCCAGGCTGTCTTCGCCATACAACATGCAACCAATCCTTCATGAGGTCCGTCACCATGCATCGTTTCTTCTGGACACGAATGTGCACACCGGAAGGAAATTTCCCTTTAGGAATTGATTTTCGCTTGAAATTTACATAGGGAGGAAGTTTTTGCCTGTCCGCAGTAACAGCCAGCAAAACTGTGCAGCGAAGCTTCTCTGCTGCGGTAGTCCTCATGACCAAGCTGGATGCCAGAACTTAAAAGGTTCATTCTGGTTCCGTATTGATAAACTAATTAGTATAAACAGGCGTAACCTTTAACCTTGTTTATACTAATATGCTGGATGCTCCCTTTTCGGTAATTGTAGTGTTTCTTGGCATATCAAAGAAAATCGCAGTTTGATCTGCATTTCCGATTTGTGATAGCATGTAATTTTACTTGCGCCGCTTCCTAATTACAAATCCATGGAACTGTACGATTTTTTACTGTTATTGGAAGTCGCTGGCATAGAGATGTCCTTCTTCGAAGAGAAAGATTGTTCCTTTACACTCTCTGCGTGCTTTAAAATAAGGAATTTTCAAGGTTTTTGCTACTTCTACAGCCTTTAACTGGAGCATCTCGTGGAAAACTGAAAAGCCATCATTTCTCAATTGATGTACGTAAGAAACAACTTCCATTTCAATTTCTGGATGCTTCCCGGGTTTTGGTTCCCGAAATGATCAAGTTGTTTTCTAGGTACACTGTAATTCTTCTTTCTGCTTCCGCCAGTAACGCACGTGTGATGGTGCTACGGAAAATTCATGAGATGCAGCACGATTGCAGTTATTTTCAGCAAATTTGATTACAGACAATTTAAATTGTGCATCGTAACTACTGTTTTTCTTTCCCATCATGTCACTATCAAACACTTCGCAAAACAATTGAACACTGTTGAAATGATTACTGTACGCGTGCGAGTCACAGATGATAACAAGGGTTATGGCTAGCATCACAGGTGTTCTGGCCCCAGGCGCTGGGATGTTGAGCAATCAGTCCCATTCGTAGGGCCTTACCACACTCCTCCTATCCTAATGTGGGAAACATTAACTGGAATTTCTAAACTACTTCCCAATTTCCGTTCATCAGCATGAATTACGAAGACGAGATAAGTCGGTGGTTCTCAACTAGTGGAAACCGTAGATAAAACAAGGGGGGGATATGAAAATATTTTCTTTTTCCCATATTTTCGTTCTAAAAATTAGGGAGGGAAAATTACGCGAGTAAATAGTGGTGTCTTATTGTATATAATTTTAAAAGAAACTTTTTATACAAAGATTGTCACTTTGAGCTCATAAAACAGGCACCAGATTGCAAATAACACTGACATTTTTCTCAAATTAAGTAAATTACTCACCTTAACTAGCTTGAGACCACATTTGATAGTTTACGAATAGACTTGGCAGAGCTCTCTTTCCCTGAAGAAAATTCGGCACTTTAAATTGTGGTATTCTAGTTTAGTTCAATACAACATTCAGCTCCTTATGGCACAATTGAAATTTTCTCAATTGAGCCAAGACACTCATAAAAAAAATATTGCTTCACGACGACCTGAATTTTCCTTTCAGTATATAATAGTACATTATGCAACAAGCCTATAATGGCAATAATTAAGATACGAGTGTCTTAATTACCATGATAGGTGAGTTGCATACAACTATGTTCGACGATAATTATAACTATTTTATGTTCGAGCATAAATACCATAAATATCTGTCGAGATTTCGCCAGTTTTATGTAATGAACAGAGCGCATGGGACTCATAGAATACCTTGTATTCGACCATGGCCTCCTCGAATCCCCCACTATGACACTAGCCACGCAGTGAAATTTAAAATAGGAGGCCGTGGAAGTCAGCGCAGGTGCGATGCTATCCATACCTAATTGGTCACACAACTGTTTCTTGAGCTCTGATTGGTGGGAGAAACTGTATCATAATGAAAACTTTGTACTATAATGAGCCTCATTAATGTACAGTTTTCTGACATACAATATTTACATTTCGCCATGGTCGAACATAAAAGAATGTCACATACAATTTTGGAGCGACCTGTTAAAAACCACGTGCCACTGTCGGATCTGTAATGTTTTATTTCCGTAAGAACTGAAAAACGACTTTCACTTGCGTCACGGAGAGAATGGGCACAGGTTAAACACTTGATAAAATTTGAGGATTGCCTCTTTGACATTTTTGGAAAAAGTTACATTTCTAGTCGTATGCACTATTGTCGTTGCATGTCAAATATTTTATATCAGTTGTAGACATGCCTTAAGCATGCTGTGGCTGTTGTGGGCTCATGACTCACTTGCTGATGTTTGTAGGGGCAGATGACCTTGCTGTTTCACCCCTTAAAACAAAAATAACTAACTGACTAATGTTTTACATCAGATGTGGACATTACACTATCGAAAATGCTTGAGCAAGGAAAACCAAGAATGTTTTAGCAAGGGTGTAATGTAATTTCCTTGTGACATTTAAGTAGAGTTGGGAGGAACCAATCTTTCATTTTTTCATATTAGCTGCACACCCTAGACCCTGAAATCGACAAAAGAATTGCAGCTGATATGCAAGTAAATACAGTAATACATTTTTTAAAATTATAAAGCTGTTCCTACCTGAGTGTTAATTTTTATAGCTATATTCATGTTCATTAAGATATTTACTGATGATATCTCCTTAAATAGCTCACCTTTATTATTTCTAGATCCTCAGTTAGGAGTGATGGTGCGACATGGCTTAAAGGTATATAGCCACGTACGTGATAAGTGGCTTTTATTCTGCTGTCGATCTGCGGAGGATAAGCACTGCTGGTTATTAGCATTTGCTGAAGAACGACGACTCGTTGCTCAAGATCGTCAAGATGGGTTGGAGTTCCCACCTGCTACACGGCAACTAGCACGAATGGCAGCGCGCTGTCCAAGAAGGCCCCCTAACAAACCGAGAAGTAAGTAGTGCATTATATCACAGAAGAAATAATGCTCATAACTTGCATTCGTTAGTTATGTGATACAGTGTGTAATGCTAGAAGAGTTATTGCTATTCCATAACTTATAGGGAATGAAAATAATGAAAAAATCATTTTGTGGATCAGTGACGTTACGCACATGTAAGTGCTCTCTAATTGACTAAGTTAAATACTAGATGAACTGAAACAAGTGCCAAGAAAACCTTCTAAGTGATGGAGTTTGTCATCTCCTGTATTACATTACAATAACATCAATAACATACAGAAAGTGGAGCTGACCTAGTTTTTTTTTTCAATGTGTTTTTTTAAAATCGTGTGATCATAAGGCAGAGAACACCTCCACAAGCCGCAAGATCATACTAACTTGCTGGGGCATAGAGCATTATAGTAAAATTCAGATGTATAGGCAATAGACTGCGAAGTTCTCGAGTGAGTTTGGTACAGGTACAGGGCCTTAAAATATGGTTTTCAGGATTCCTTTGCAACTTGCTGGGTATTGTTTCTTGCAGAGAGGGGTGTAAATTGAGCTGTGCCCAATCCTTCTATGACAGCTTTAATATTTTGCCTATTTTAGTCTATGCCTGATTGCCAAAGAGCCGTAATTAGAAGAATATATTATATTTCAAAATGGCAATATTTTTGTGCTCTTCCCAAGTATGAAAACTACGTTCATGAAAAATTTCAGCTTAATCGATTGAATACGGTAATTTTTTCATGAAAGAGCAACAGAACAGTGGATACCACAAGATTTTTATGTATTAGTGTGCATATCATACTTGAATAATACAGGTATTGGGAATAGAAGGAGATGTGACATGTAAGGATTCGATGTTATGGATGTGAATAAAAGTGTGAGACGTGATATGTACTAATTAAATATTATTTGACTCTTTTTGTTTTAAGTTCAGTGAACAAATTTTTAATATAAAATATGTTTTTATTTGCAGACAAGACTTACAAGCGGAACCCTGGTTATAGCTTAAATCACCCAGAAGTCGGTACAAGCCATCAAAGTCTGAATGTAGCAAATGTGACACCTCCACAGCCAGCTCATGGTTCGACAAATTCTCTCGGTCGCAAAGTTGGAACATGGTTCATGTTTGGCAGCAGCAAAAAAGGACGGGCGATTGCCCGTGGTCCATCACATCATCGACCAGCGTGAGAGTCAGGGCTTCCAAGTATATGTGATGTTATCGGAAGCTGTCTCTAGGTCAGTTATGTGTTTGTTTTGTATTGGGTGATACGTAGTGATACAAAGATGGAAAAGGTCATTTGTTCGCTAAAGAAAGTAATGCGTAGTAACGTGATTCTATGTAACCATTGGCCTATAAGTGTGGTAAAGTAGAATGTGCTTCAAGTTGTGAAAATGAAGACAGATATAAATTCCTCTCACATAGCTACTTTCTCAGAGAAAAGAAAATGTATGATTACTGATGTAATTAACCATTTTTATCATCTGTATTGATATATTTGAACAACCTCAATAGGTACCAATCACTGTAACATTTCATTTCTCAGACCTCTACATTATCGCCCAAGCAGCAATGATTAATGAACTATCCATATGGTTCTCTTATACTTGTTAAATAATGATTAATAAGATTGTTTGGATATTTTTAAGAAACAGTTTTTATATTTATTTATTCAATGACTGAAAATGTTATTAAAAACAAACATTGAAGATGTGTATTGTTTCTTCTTCCACTCTTCTTCCCTCCTCCCTACTGGGGTCAGGTTATAAGACAGTAATGATGTCACTCCTCTCTTTGGGGTGACCAGTGGCCAATGCTGCCTGTTGATAAATGAAGAGAGACTGTGGTTTTGTCAGAATGATATAGCAACAGAGCATCTTCATAGAAACCTGCAAATAGACCTTGGCTGTTCTGCATTATGTTAAAGGAAATGAAAAGTGAATTATGAAATGAAATATTCTATTTTAATTTTCTCTATGGTTCAAGTTGACTTCAGTTTTTTTCTTAATTTATAAAAGACCAAATAAATGGGGAGCATGATGGCGTAGTGGCTTAGCTGCTCGTCTTCCACCCGGACGGCCGGGGATCGAATCCCGGTGACAGCTGGGTGGAATTTTTACCTGAATAATCACGTGACGTCAGGAAGGGCACCCGGTCTTAAATCCCCGGCCAAAACCAAAATGAGCCAGGTTGGCTCCGGCGACCCCAATTAATTGGGATAAGCCGAAGAAAGTTGTAAAAGACCAAACAAATATACTTAGGAACTATTTATGCAATAAAAGTACATCATGTACTTAATGTACCATAATATCATTGGTCACAATTTCTGTTGAAATTCATAGCTTTTCTCCCTTGATGTGGTATTGTAGAATGTACAAGCCATTTTGGATAATAATAAGAAAGATAGATTTAAAAAAAAATACTACCACGTTTGCCTTTTGTCTTCATTATGGTAATCAAGGAATCTATAGGATAATCAAATTGAAGTAAACATTGATACTGTAATGCAGATTAATGGTAGTTTTGACCAATAAGAGAAGAGCAAATAGACATAGCTATCTATGCATCAGCGAGGGCAAGATGAATTCACTTGGTCTTCTAAGACCAATGAAAGGTTCTTCTTCCTACATTTTTATGTTACAAGAAAGTATGAAACATAAAATTCATAATACTAGGCCATTTGATAAAGTCATGGCAGCAATGCTGTGTACAAATGTTTAGTTGTGACCATCAGAATCTTGTAGTACAGTACATAATAGAGGAGCAATAATTGTTGTATAAAAGTCTGGAAATACAGTAACCAGATTTTGTAAATAAACTGATTGACTTTCTGATTTGTAGCAATACTGTCCTAAAAACATTTTCTTTATGTATTAACAAAGATGCATCATAAAATTACAAGTTGCATGAGGAAGAACAACACTGTTCTTTAGGACACTTCTAGAAACTTGTGGGAAATAAGTCTTACCATACTGAACTATTTAAGATGGATGAGAAGGGAGAACTGTGTTACGGTACTAATACACTGCACAATTTGTTAAGAAGATGAAATATTGGTAAATATTGTAATACGGTATCCACCAAATTCACCAGACCTAAGTCCTTGTGATTAAGACTCATTTTCGAAGAAGGAGAGAGAGAGATAATCACTGTTAACTTAGTGTGAAACAACTAATATGTTACACTGACGTTAAGTAAACCAAATATGTTTATTGGTTCCATATTGACTGCTTAGTTAATTCATTCAGAACAATATTATTGCTACTCTGCCTTATTAACACAATATTGTGTTGCCATTACTTATTGAATGCCCTATTATTTCCCTTGACATTGCTTTTATGAAGAAAAGTACAAAAGAATCTAATTCTAAACAAAGTTTTGATTGGACTGAGTCTTTGGAACTCACTGGCACCAGTGGAACAGATCCCATCCAAGTCCAACAATCTAGATAACATCACTCTCCAACCAATGGACGTGTCAACACAGAATGGTTGTTGAGTGGATTATTGGCACAGGTGTATCTGTGTGTATCCCTCTTTGCTTTTGGTTCCTCTGTCCTTGTTAACTTTTTGTTGAGGTTTTGTGTTTCTATCATCTTTCCCTGCAGTATGATTATTTGCACTGTTGACTTGCAAACCACCTCCTGGTGTAGCAGCTATTATTTCTGGCCATGACCCGGAGGTCTGGGTTCGATTACCAGCTCTGCCAAGAAATTTAATTCTGGTCTGAGGGCTGGAACGGGGTACTCTCAGCCTCATGAGGCAAGGCTGAGAAGAGGTGGGTTTGATTCCCACTGCAGCCATCCTGGAAGTGGTTTTCCATGGTATCCCACTTCTGCTCCAGGCTAATGCTGGGATGGATCCTAACTTAAGGCTACAGCCACTTCCTTTCCAATTCTCACCTGAACTACAAATACCGTATTTCCTCGCATAATCATCGCACACCATTTTTCAAACACAAAAGATTGGTTTGTAAAATTTCATCGTATAATCGTCGAATAGCATATTCGTATTTGAGTATCGGTCGATTGCACATGCTGGTGCAAGCTTATAACCTGGTGTGACTTTGTCAGAAGAAAGGAGTCCCTGCCTCTGTGCCTGCGGGCTATGATGCACGCTATGCAAGCGCTCGGCATCATCACATAGCACATTTATAGGCCTATATACCGTATTTGCTTGCATATAACTCGCACTTTTCTGACCAAAAATAAGTGTGAAAATTTTCGGTGCGAGATATATGCGGGGATTTGTGAGGGAAATTCCTTATTCCCGAAAAAAAAAACCGTAAAATTTGCATTATTGAAACAAGACGACTGGAATTGTCAACTGCCGTCGCTGCTGCCAATCTCCGAGCTACTCTCACGTACATCATCCTAACTTCCGTCCAATGCATTTGCGATGCCAGTCTCCAAGAAGCTCTTAATTACGTCTGTCAACACCATAACCTATACCCCTAAATTCTATCGAGCAAGAGTTCAACTGACGTCCTTTGAAATCACCGTATGTGTTTGGTTATTGGTTTCTAGTGTGTCTTTCTGTTGACGCCAGTAGCGAATATCAAAATCATTCACAATGAATTCTCAACCGATAGCTCTTACTATCGTTGTCTGTGTATTTGGTCACTTTGAGTTTAAATCCAGCCATATAAAACTTCCGCGTTTTTACATAACTAAAACAACGCTTTCTACAAGAAAACAATCACACTTAACTGAGAAACAAAAATGGAAAGTGAAGACTATGCTGCTAGGCCTACTTGTTGACAATGCAACAGACGGACAACAAACACTCTGAAAGAAAGAAAAGCACCGCCGCAATACGCACAATAACATCGCGGGCAAGACGTGTTTTAAAATTACTACGATCATCTTTATGATGGCGTCAGAAATTGATGGGAGATATATGCGAGGAATACTTTCTCCTGCAATTTCCAATTGAAAAATGGGGTGCGAGATATACGTGGGGGCGAGATATATGCGAGCAAATACGGTATGTGCAAGTTGGTTGCGCATGCTGTCGCGAGCTTATAACCTGACGTGACCTTGTCAAAAGAAAGTAATCTTGTGTCTGTGCCTGCGGACTACAACCACACGACGCGAGTGGCCATCATCGTCACTTAGCATGTTCGTATTTGTGTGCTGGTCGATTGCACATGCCACGAGCTTATAACCAGGCGTAACCTTGTCAGAAGATAGAGTCTGTCTCTCGGCCTGCAGGTTATGACTAACGCTACGTGAGTTGCCGGCCCATGGCATGCTAAACAGCGATCCCGCTCAGCGCCAGTCCAGGGGAGTGACACTTGTATAAACCCGTCTCTTCCTTGAGTTGGTCTCGAAATGACGGGATTCAATAAGCAGCCGTACGAAGCTCTGCTAGCCCCAGTTCGTCGATGTTGAAACAGACCCAACTGCTATTGGCGGAAACGTACGCAAGGGACACCTCGTGCCAGTCTAGCATCAGCCACTTCTATGGAAACATCACAAGAGACTCCCGTGTGTGATGTTATACTTGTGGTGTTCACTGAGAAAATACAAGAAATATCAGGTGATCTTGATGAAAGTGAAATTCACAGAATTATATAATAAGCAAATAATAATGTTAAGAAAGCGCACAAGTGTGCAGCAAACAAATACAGTACACTTTTTTAAAATGTGGTTTTCTTCTTTTAAATTCAATATTCTTTGCATAACCGTCGCACCCTGATTTTCCTCCACGAATTTTAGGTTAAAAATATGCGATGAAATATGGTATACACATTACTACAGACACCACATTACTCAGGTTATCAGACAAATTCTACACACAGGGTTGAATGATGTCCAACCCCTCAAATGAAACAACAAACATGTTTATTTGCTAAGTCAATAATTTTCATCATGGTGAGAACAGTTGTAAAATTCTACAAAGCATATCCATACTTGTCTCGACTTCACTGCATCTTTTTTATTGACAGTATCGACGTTTTTTTTTTTTTTTTTTGCGTATGACTTTTAGTGCCGGGAGTGTCCGAGGACATGTTCGGCTCGCCAGTTTTGTAGCTGCTTCGAGACGGACACCCAATGGGTGAGCTACAAGTACCGTTGGGGAGGGAAGGAGGGAAGTTGGAATGTAAGGACGAGGAGTTGGAAGGTAGCGGCTGTGGCCTATAGTTAGGGACCAACCCCGGCATTTGCCTGGAAGGAAGATGGGAAACCACAGAAGACCATCTTCAAGGTTGCCGGCGGGGGGATTCGAACCTCCTCGCCTCCCGGATGTGAGCGACTGCCATCAGTCATGCCGTAACCACCACGGCTAACTCACCCGGTAGTATCGATGTAATATTTCATATCTGACTTTATTAGCTATGGATGTGCTACCGATTGCCCCACACCAACAAATGTAATCAGAGCATTTTGCTGATGTGTGGTTTTTCGGTTGCAACGCTTGGACATTCTACTTAAGGCATCACTTACTCCCTTTGGAACGGGTTGCAAAAAATTAGACCCTACTAGCCATGTTTGGTATTAAAAGAACTACACAGATATATTAATATTATTGGGTATTTTGTCTGCCAACTTCGCCAAGTTCCCTCGTCAGTTAAAATCAAAGGTTTTATTTTAAGAAATTTAGAGGTGGATGTCTAAATAAGGAAACAGTAATATAAATAAAACAAATAATAATAGCAAAATGCCTCGAATTTAAAAAAAATATACGATACCAGTATTTAAAAGTTAATACCAGTAATAATAATTTCAAATCAAACAAGATGTTCAGTAAAGAACATATAGCCTACTTTCTCCTAAATACATGGGTATTGTTATAACTCTTTGTCCTTTTCAAGGAGTATAATTGAATGTTGGTTATAGTAGCTTGTTGAAATGCAACATGCTATATGGATATTAAACATGAATATAAGGTACACTTTCCTAGTGCTACCTCTGTAAAAAAAATCATTCAATTCGGTTTCAGTCAAAAGATGCTTCCCACAAAAAGGTATGTTGTTGCAAAATTTGGTAGATATCAAATGATTAGGTTGGTCGTAATTTGATTTAAGCTTTTAACATTTGGGTATCCGCCATTCCGTTTCCGTCAAGATGGCGGCAATATAAAACATGACACTGAGGTGCCCTTTGCTAGTGCTACCTCTGTACCAAATTTCGTTCAATTCAGTTTCACCGAGTTTGAAAAGATAGGGGATATCGATTTGCACACATACATGGCCGCCATACACAAATTATTGGGCTGATGACCTTCTAGTTTGGTCAAAAGATTCTTTATATATAAGGGTATAATGTTGCAAAATTTGGTAGTGATCACATGATTAGGTTGGTCGTAATTTGATTCAAGCTTTTAACATTTGGGTGGTCGCCAATACGTTTTCGTAAAGATGGCGGCGATATAAAACATGACACTGGAGTGCCCATTGCTAGTGCTACCGCTGTACCAGATTTTGTTCAATTCGGTTTCACCGTATTTGAATTGATAGGGGGAATCTATTTGCACACAAACATGGCTGCAAACTGTAAACTATTGGGCTGATGACCTTGTAGTTTAGTCAAAAGACGCTCGCCATATGAATATATGTTGTTGCAAACTTTGGTAGAGATCGGATGATTAGGTTAGTCGAAATTTGATTTACGCTTCGAACATTTGGGTGGCCGCCATTACGTTTCCGTCAAGATGGCGGCAATCTAAAACATGACACTTTGTTGGTGCTACCTCTGTTCCAAATTTCGTTCAATTTGGTTTCACCTTGTTTGAAAAGATAGGGGGAATCAATTTGCACACATACATGGCCGTCATGTGCAAACTATTGGACTGATGACCTTGTAGCTTGGTCAAAGTACGCTTCTCACATAAAGGTATGTTGTTGCAAAATTTGGTAGAGATCAGATGATTAGGTTGGTCGTAATTTGATCTAAGCTTTTAACATTTGGGTGACCGCCATTACGTTTTCGTCAAGATGGCGGCAATATAAAACATGACAATGAGGGGTCCTTTAATAGTGCCACCTCTGTACCAAATTTCGTGAATTCGGTTTTAACATGCTTGAATTGATAGGGGGAATCGATTTGCACACATACATGGCCGCCATCTGCAAACTATTGGGCTGATGACCTTGTAGTTCACTCAAAAGTCGCTCGCCATATACTGTAAATATAATAAATATAATATATTTACAGTTGCAAAATTTGGTAGAGATCGGATGATTAGGTTAGTCGTAATTAGATTTAAGCTTTGAAGATTTGGGTGGCCGCCATTACGTTTCCGTCAAGATAGCGGCAATATAAAACATGACACTGAGGTGTCCTTTGATAGTTCTACCTCTGTACCAAATTTCGTTCAATTCGGTTTCACCGTGTTCGAATTGATAGGGGGGGGACAGACATTCAGAGTATACACACTCACACACACACACACACACCCAGACAGACACACATTTTTTGCAAAATTCGAAAGTAGGCTAGAAACAACACTTTCTTTGAGTAAGAAATCATTGGAAAATGTAGTAATGTTGCACAAGCCCCCTCTTTCTCATACAGAGGAGAACACGATCATAGCTTGGAAATGTTCGATACAAGGTGGGTGAAACAACCCAGCCAACAGTAGTAAAAAAAAAAAAAAAAAAAAAAAAAGCGCTTTTCAAGCTCCCTTCATAGCTTGCAAGTTATTGAGATACTGATGTTTAATATTAATAATGATAAACAACATTTTTTGTTGTTGTAATTTTTCACATTTCATTCAAATTCATTTGTTTTTCCTCCCTTTGTTTATTTATTTATTTATTTATTTATTTATTATATATTTATTGATCCTTCAGTTACTTCCCCACATATAATTGATTTTATTATTATTAACTTTATTGGCTACATTGGACCACTTGAGTCTTCCATGTACACTTTTTCTTCGAAGGTTGTATTGTTTGATCTTCTTATCTGCCCAGTACTTCTTCATTCGTTCTGATCGCAGTGTTCCTAATTCGTCTGAAATCTCTACAGGCTGTCAGTGCATCATTTCTGCTGAAAATTTGTGATTCTTAAGAAGGGTGGTAATTTTATTCTTGTTCTCTGCATCTGTAATTTCAAGTCCAACTGTTTTGAGATCCTCTTGAATTTCTTTGATCCAATGCCCTCCAGTCTTCTTTCCCAGATTTCTGATCATTAGTTGACGTAAAATCCTTTTTTCTGGTAATCGTAGGATGTGTAAGAAATAAGAGATTCATTTCTTCTTCATCGTGCTGGTAACTGGGTCAATCTCTCGATAGACTATTTCATTGGAGAGGATTCTCCAGACTCCTTTAACCAGGTACTTTTTATTTATGGAGGTTCTGATAATTCTTCTTTCAGTTTTATTATTTATTTGATTATCTTCTTCTTCTGCTTTTACGGCCTCATTGGACAACTTCAGTCAATCATTTCTTGGTCCTCTTCTTCAGTAAGTTTTCTTTCCGAGATGCCCAGTAGCATTTCATTCGCTCTGATCTTCCCAGGCGTTCCTCATCTGTAAATACCCTTTTTACTGTAATACGTTTGTTTATTTTTGCCTGAAATCTTATTTTTGTATTTTTCAGTTTTTTTTTAAATTTTTTGTTTTGTTTTGCAAGTCATCCAAGGTTATTTCTAATTCTTTCATATCTTTTCTAATTTCCTTAATCCATCCTACTTGTTGTGTCATATTCCAAAGTTTCACTACAATTTTTCTAGATAACTTGGTTTCCGGTGTCCTCATAATGTGACCAAAAAAAGAAATCCGTTTCTTCCGAATCGTATCAGTGATGGGCTCCAGTTCTCTGTATACCACTTCATTTGGTACTATCCGCCACTGTCCATCTATTTGATATTTTTGTTATTTATGCATGTTCTATTACGACACCTGGAAAATGCAAATGCGTGCCATTCTGATAAAGAATGACGCGTGGGGTTATGTCAACCGCCAGATCGTCAAACCCGAGCCGGGTGAGGACAATGCATCCCAAGTAACCGAGTGGACGTCTAGGGATGTAAAGGGCATGTTAGACCTAATCCTGTCCATCGGACCAAGCCAGCTGAAGTTGGCGAAGAACTGCAGGTCATCAAGCGAGATATGGCAGGAACTTGAGGATACGTTTCAGTCGAAGGGGCCGGCTCGCAAGGCCTCGTTGTTGAAGAGTCTAACCTTGCAAAAGATGACTGAAGGTGGCGACATCCGTGAGCACCTCAACAACTACTTTGACTGTGTCGACCAGTTGGCTGACATGGACGTAGTTATTAACCCAGACCAACTTACCATCATGATGCTGTACAGTTTGCCGGCAAGTTTTGAAAATGTCAGAATTGCCATCGAGAGCCGGGACAATCTACGTACGAAGATAATCGAAGAACACGATGTCAGAGTTGCCTCGTCAACACCGATGGAAAAGCAAAGCGCCATGTACGTGAAGAAGAAAGGTCCTTCAAGGAAACCACAGTCGAAGCCTCAAAACAAAAACCACGGCTTCTCCGGTGGTAAGAGTGACAAGGAGAAATCGTTTCCGTACAAATGCTCGAATTGAGGAATCAAGGGACATAAGCCAGCGGACTGCAATGTCAAGGTCAACAAAAACCAGCTGTCGGACGCGTCACTCTTATCAGTCGAGGAACATGATACGTGTCAGATCGCGACGAGCAGTGTCGAAAGCCTGTGGTGTCTTGACAGTGGGTGCACGTCTCATCTGTGCGGCGATGCGACTGTGTTTACAGAGATGGACAAGGGCGAGACTGGCAAGCTGAAGTTAGCGAGCAGCACAACCGCAGAGATAAAGGCCCGAGGAACTGCAAAAATTGCAACAAGTGTAGACGGTAAAACTTGCAACGTTACTCTCAATGAGATTTTGCACGTTCCTGAGATCCGGACTAATCTCTTATCAGTCTCGAAGATGACAGACCGTGGTTTCTCGGTTGTTTTTGGCAAAGAGAAGGCGGAAGTTTTCGACCAGATTGGACTGACGAGGTTAGTTGCAAAGCGCAAGGACAATCTGTACTACGTACAGGGCACCCCACTGGAAAAATGTCGAAATGCAGTGTCAGAAGACAAGCGCAGCTGTGGCATCGAAGGATGGGTCACGTCAACTTTCGTGATCTCGATACAGCAGTGAAGAGCGGATCCATTCAAGGTGTGCAACTGAAAAGGAGATGTGGAGATCTAACATGTGACATTTGCACTAAATGCAAAATGACTCGAATACCTTTCCCGAAAGAGTCAAATCTTGTGACCGGTAAGCTCGATGTTATTCACACAGACGTTTGCGGCCCTGTGGGTGTTGTGTCGAACGGTGGATCCAAGAACATGATCACATTTACGGACGACTACTCGAGATGGACTGAGGTACGGTTTATGAAGACGAAGTGCGAGGCGTTGCAAATGTTCCGAGAGTACAAGGCTTTCGCCGAGAAGCAGCACGGTCTGAAAATAAAGTGCGTACAGTCCGACAATGGACGTGAATATGTCAACAGGGAATTTGACAAGTTCTTGAAATCTGAGGGGATCGAGCGCCAACTCACAACACCATTTACGCCTGAATAAAATGGTGTGGCCGAGAGGAAGAATCGGACCCTTGAAGAGCCAGCAGGATGTTTACTCCTGCAATCTGGCTTAACGATGACATTCTGGGCGGAGGCGATCAACACCGCAAATTATCTGAGGAACCGATGTCCAACCAAAAGGCTAAACGGAAAGACTCCATTTGAGCGCTGGTTCGACAGAACTCCGACTGCACACTATTTCAAGGACTTTGGGAGCAAGGTATTCTGCCTGGACACGACCCCAAACAAGGGGAAGTTTAGCCCTTGCTCAAAAGAGGGAATTTTTGACGGATATTAGGAGCAGTCGAAGGCTTACCGTATCTGGATTCCTGAAACGAAGAAGATCGAGATCACGAGAGACGTTGATTTTCGTGAGGAGATGACCACGCCTAAGAAATCAGTCGATGATCTGTTCCCGCGTGACTCTCCGGACAAAGATCACATTGAACCAGAGGATCCAATCCATGAACTGGAGTTCGAGCTGGTGTCGAGAGACGAAGTTCTGGCAGAAAACCAACCTGATGTTGCTGAATGGGAATTCCCCAATGGCTTCATAGGCTTTCCTGCCGACGATTACTTTGTTGATCCGGAGATCTAACCCGATTAGCAACAAGCGGCATCATCTAGGAGAAGAGGCGGATGGCCTCGTTTGATTAGAACTGGAAAACCTGGGCGACCCCGCAAGGACTACGGTGATCGACAAGGGGAAGCGGCTAACGTCGCTGAAATCCCAGTGACCCAGGCTATCTCCGGAGATGACTCACCTGCGTGGATCGAAGCAATGTCAGAAGAGGCAGTTTCGCTGATTCGGAACAATACGTGGAAGCTGGTCGACCGTCCCAAGGGGCAACATGTGATAGGCAGCAGATTCGTTCTCCGGAATAAATTTAACCCTGACTGCACCATCAGCAAGCAGATGGCGCGCATGGTAGCGAGGGGTTTCACGCAGAGACCAGGAATAGAGTTTCACGACACGTTCGCTCCAGTCGCAAGGCTGAGCACAATAAGGACTGCGGTGGCGTTAGCTGTACAAGATAATCTAAAGATCCGACAGCTAGACGTCAAGATGGCATACTTGAATGGAGAAGTCGAGGAGCAAATCTTCATGGAGGCCCCGGACCACTTCGAGGACATTCTTGCCCATACCATTCAAGACGAGTCGGTTGACGAGACTGTGCGAAAGACCGCAGATGGGATGCTGGAGAAGTTGACCAATTGTGACGTGGTGTGCTCACTAAACAAAGCGTTCTATGGACTGCGACAGGCAGGACGCGCTTGGTATCACCGTCTCGAGGAAGAGATGAAAAATCTCAAGGCGACTCGCTCGGATGCAGATCCATGCATGTACCACATCGGAACGGTCGAAGATAGGATTTATATAATCATCTATGTCGACGACATGATGATCATGGCTCGAGACGACAATAAGATCGATGTGGTGAGAGACTTTCTGAATACCATGTTCGAGATCAAGGACTTGGGGGACTTGCGATATTGTCTGGGGCTGGAGTTCGAGAGGAGCGCCAACCAGATGAAACTCAGCCAGAAAGGATACATAGATGAGGTCCTAGAGAGATTCGGAATGGCAGAGTGCAGGCCTGTCAGCACTCCCATTGATCCAGGTACGAAGCTGCAGAAGGAAGACGTGAACCCTGGTGTACAAGTGGAGAGCATCCCCTACCGACAGTTGATAGGAGCTCTAATGTACCTGTCAGTGGGAACGAGGCCGGACATATCCCATGCAGTCAGTTCTCTCTCTCAGTTTAATGACTGTCACGGACAGCATCACTGGAAGGCTGCAAAACGTGTCTTGCGATACCTCGCTAACACACACGTGATCTCGGCCTCATGTACTCCAAATCCAGCGGTCCAGCGTTGATGTACGTGGATGCTGACTGGGGAAACTGCCTGGTGGATCGAAAATCGTACACCGAATACGCGTTCACCCTAGACGGCGCTGCAGTGAGTTGGGAGTCAGGAAGCAGCCTACTGTGGCCCTGTCATTGACAGAGGCCGAATACAGGGCCTTGACAGAAGCAACCAAGGAAGCTCTACACATGAGGAAACTCCTGAAAGACTTCGGAAAACCGATAGATGTTGTCCCAGTGAAGAACGACAATGTAGCTGCGCAGAAGCTGACGTCGAATCCTATGTTTCATTCACGGACGAAGCACATCGACATCTGACACCATTTCGTCCGAGATGCCGTGGCCAAAAAGGTGGTTTCGGTGGAGTACACTCCTACGGATGAGATGCCTGCCGACATATTGACAAAAGGATTGTCAAGGCCCAAGCACGAGAAATGTGCTCAAAGCCTTGGCTTGAGACCACATGCACCAGGATGACTCCGGCTGTTGGTCAAGGGGAAGTGTTGGTGAGATCGGCACCCGCCGGTATCGACCTCCACCCTGATCGACAGGCGCAACTAGCGCCCTCAACTAACTTTTAAACAGTTCGTTTTATGATCTGTTCACCGCACAACGCATTTAAACAGTTCATGTATTTTGTGTTAAATAAATCAGTTGAGTTACATTTAATCGAGCGTTACATTTCATTGCCGCTTTAAAACCTCTAATATTTATTATATTCTATTTTATTTTATTTTGGGTGTTTATAAAACATTGGTAAATAAATAAGTAGTGTCATTGACAAAAATAGCTCTTAGAATGCTAATAAATACCAGTAGACATATGGAACTGGCTGCATTGAAATATCCAGTACCGTAGCCTACATTTTAGGCTATGTGTATTTGATAGGCATTATTTACTTTAAGAAATTTACTCCACTTCAGATGAAGTTATATTTTCACATAAGGGTTTAACATTATCACTAACATTCTTTAGTGTCCTTTACATTGCATCTCTCTCTCAGAATCAATCAATCAATCAATTATACCTCAAAATGCTTAAAATCATATTATAGCAAAGAGAATAGATTCTTAAATAAAAGGACAAAATCGAAGACAGGCTAACATGGACAGCTCCTTCTGTATCTTCCTTTCTTGTGTTTGTCTAGTTCTTGAAGGATGGTCCTTCTCCAGCTTCACAATATTTTGGGCAACAGGTGAACTGGTCGCTGACTGGGATCCTGAAAAGCCAAGAAGGTTGAAGCGAGACCATTGGAAGGCTATACCACAGAAGGGTTATTGAGTGGATTAATGACAGAGCTGTATCTCCTTGCTGTTGGTTCCTCTGTCCTTGTTGACTTATTGTTGAGGTTTTGTGTTTTCCCTGTAGTATGATTAATTATTTGCACTGTTGACTTGTCAAGGCAATAATATTTAGCATGGTGAGAACAATTAAGAAATCTGCAAACAGGCTGGGCGAGATAATAAATAAATTTTAAAACTCAATCTGAAATGGTTACAAACTCCGAAATGAAGTTTGATGAATTTGGCTGTATTTTTATAATAATGTTATTGGTTGTACGTCCCTTTTAACTACTGCAGCTTTTAGAGATGCTGGAGTGCTGAAATTTTGCCATGAAGGGAATATTTAAGGTGCCAATAAATATACTGACACGGCTCCCTCGTATTTGTGCACCCACAAATGCCAACTGGCCGCATTAGGATTCGATCCTGCAAGCTTGGACACAGCAAGCGAGAATATTACCACTGCGCCATGCAGCCACTCTTGGCTGCCTTTTTATTCAATGTCTTATCATTTATTGGGTGTAAGTCACTATTCTACTAATACGTATTTTATCATGCTAATTTCAAAATACAAGGTTGATTTTAAAATGGCTAACATGCTAGTTCTTGAATTTGTTCATTTACTTATGACGTTCTGCTGCAAACATACTGTAGCTGGTAGGAGGGAAAGAGTGAATAGAAGCGATACACATGACCTCAATCATCACTTAAGTTGTCTATGTTTTCTTTATTTATAACAAAGACAGAAAGCACTTTAAAACTTGCTTGAGTTAAGGCTCTTGAGACCCACATTATTTCATGTGTTTTAGAGTTGTTTTTTCTTTGCCGTCTTCTATTCAGTAGGCGTATGTCCAGACCCTGCAAACAAAGTAATGAAGCTAGGCCTGTACCGGTAAATATTGTCTTACAAATAATTCATGCCCCCATGCCTATCAATTTGTCATCAAAAAGAAAAGAAGCAAGTAATTTTATATGTCTAAGTTGATCAAAATTAGTTGCAATGACTTGTAATTAAGATTTTAAAAAACTCAGATCTTAATAATTAGTTCTAATCTTGTATTAAACTTAACATTGAAAGAAACATGCTAAAAACACTATTTAACTTGCTTTTCATTTATTAATAAAGGTACTAGGGCATGTATTTTAGTAAGAGTCAGTACAGCTCAAGAGTTGTAACCCATTCAAGATATGAAATGTAGATGATCAAAGTTTGCATGTATTGCTGCTTTGTAGGCTAGATTTCCAGTGCTTTCATAACTAAGCCTCTTTTAAGGAACAAATTATAATCATAAAGTCTCCCCACTGCTTAGCTATGCTCATCAAATCATGCACCACCGTCGTAAGGGGAAGCTGAATGTCCAGAGGCCCTCTTCAATGTGGTTTTACCTAGGATTTTTCCATATTTTATTCAGGAAAATGCCAGATGGTACTGTATTTCAAGTCAAACAGGTTATCTGACAAAATCCAACATCACCCAAATACACAGGCTGATGACCAAGATGTCTCAAGCCCCTAACATGAATTAACAACCAGTAGAGACAAATGACTAGATAACCTCATCAAATAACTAACACCACCACCACCTGAATTAACAACAAATAACAAAATAACCCGGGCAACTGGAGTTGGTTCACGATGATGATGATGATGATGATGATGAACAAAAGATTGTAATCATATTATAGGCTAATATAAGTGTCCATAAAAGTTTTAAATGTGTTTTGACAATAAGAAAAGATTTAGTTCAATGTTTTAGGCATCTCTTATTTATCCCCAGAATAGTTGTTTGAAAGCAGGAGCTGTCTCAGTAAAACCTTGCATATGCTGTATGCTTTTACCCTAATATTAGTCGTAAAGAACCTTGCTCCGGGCCATTCAGAGGAACTAAACAGTATCAAAGTTGAGCACTGTTGAGATGGTGTGAAAAAGCATTTACCTAGTTTATTCTTTGACTTGATAGGTCTGTAGGTGATCCAGATTGGTGGTATTACTTCATTTCAGACCATTACTCTTACAAAATAAGAGTATTTAACTGTGCTATTACTTTTGGGTCTTGTCTTACTCCTCAAACTGCATACATGCATTTTGAAGATGATGATGATGATGATGATGATGATGATGATGATGATGATGATGATTGTTGTTTTAAGAGGAAGAACAGCAAGGTCATCTGCTTCAATATACATTTTATAGATCTGATATTTGTGAGTTAAGTAGTCTCACCATCTTGGGATTACTTATAGTGGCAACCAGAGACTTGAAAAGTAGGGGGTTGCAATCTTCAGTGGCTATAATTTACACTGTAAACTCTAGTTTTCTAAAAATGTCCAAAAGGTAAAACAAAATGAAGTTATTGTAGACATACCTTGTCTTTCATGTTAAGGTGGTGATGGAGAATATTGCTGCTTTAAAGAAGAGAACATTGAGGTCATCTGTCATTTGAGTTCAGAAGACTGTATATTAAATATTTTACTTGAACAATGTAATTGCCAATGTATATACAGGGTGCACAAACGAATATCAGAGTTTTAAGAAGTGGTCCGCAGTGTTCTCAGCAGAGAACATTGAGGTCATATGTCTTTTAGGTAGATTTCATTAGAAAGCTAACTATTGCAATGGGTCCCATGTTTCGACTTCCGGAAAATTTCGACATATCTTCGCGTTTCACATCCCCCAGACCCCAAAACCACCGTCAGTTCAAAAGTTTATATATAATTTATGTATATATGTATCTATCTCTCTCTCTCTCTCTCTCTATATATATATATCAGTTTCTTGTGGACACGATAACTGCCGTAATTTTGCACCAATCTCTTTGAATTTTTTACATAATATGTATCCCTATAAAATCTCGGTCGAGTTCGTTAATGGGCAAAATCGGCCGAAGGGGGTGAAAATGGGGGGCTTTTTTCGAAAAATTGAAATTTCGCTATAACTCTCTTAATACGTGAAATATCGAATCCATTCAAAGTTCATAATATGTATCGAATAAGTGCCAACAATTTATGTCAAATAAGTTTTTTGATAGCACCAACCATTGACCAAAGGGGTGGAAAAAAGTGGGTTTTTCGGGAAACATTAATCATATCTCTCTTAATAGGCACAATATCAAAACCGTACTAAATGGACAATATTCCCCTAATAATTACCTAAAACTTTTGTCTGAAAGAATTTTTGATATGACCCACCATTACGCCAAGGGATGAGAAAAATGATTTCGGAATTATAAGAAAATGTCACGAGCTATCAGAGGTTGCCATGGCAACACTACTAAATTGATCAGGGATGAGCCGTTGCCATGACAACGCACTTGCACGGGATCACATTCAGTATTTCCATCTGACTAAGCCGGCCCCGTGGTGTTGGGGGTAGCGCGCCTGCCTCTCACCCGGAGTCCCCGGCTTCGATCCCCGGCTCCGTCAGGGATTTTAAAACTGACGTGAGGGTTGGAAAGGGGTGCACTCAGCCTCGTGAGGACAAATGAGTAGCTGTCTGACAGTGAGACAGCACCCCGATCACGAATACCAATATTAACGGCCGAGGGGACCCGACGCGCTGATCACGCGTCACCCCAATATCTGCAGGCCAAATGGCTGGGCAGCGGTCGCTTGGTCGGCCTTAGCCAATCATGGGCTGGATGGTGCCAGGGGTTGACTTTGACATCTGACTAAGTGGGAAGCGGCTTCGGTGACGTAACTGGTAGCATGCAGAATGTCTATGCGCAAGGTCGCCGTTTCAAAGCCGGCCGAAGTCGTCGGATTTTCTAAGAGCGCTAAAATCCCTCAGTATGCTTTCCTTTGGAGGGGAAGTTCCAACGTTCGTTACGAGTTGCTGGTTGGGGTGGCATCTAGTAGCGAAGTTCACAGCTAGGTGTCATTGACGGTAGTACCTGGTAGCAACATTAGGAACTACTGCTTGAAATTGACCGTCTGCAGTCCTTACCTGAATTACAGACTAATACATCCATTACAATTCACACCGTTTATCAGACAGATTCTACACTCACCCAAAGTACACGGGGTTAGATGACCACGTTGTCGCAGCCCCTAAACTGAGGAACCAACCAGAGGTAGATTTCATTAGAAAGCTAACTATTGCAATGGGTAGGCTACCATGTTTCGACTTCCGGAAAATTTCGACATATCTTCGCGTTTCACATCCCCCAGACCCCAAAACCGCCGTCAGTTCAAAAGTATATATATATCAGTTTCTTGTGGACACGATAACTGCCGTAATTTTTCACCAATCACTTTTTACCGAATATGTATACCTATAAAATCGCGGTCGAGTTCGTTACTGGGCTAAATCGGTAGAAGGGGGTGAAAATGGGGGGCTTTTTTCGAAAAAGTGAAATATTGCTATAACTCTCTTAATATGTGAAATATCGAATCCGTTCAACGTTCATACTATGTGTCGGATAAAGCCCAAAAATTTATGTTTGAAGAGTTTTTTTATAGCACCAACCATTGACCAAAGGGGTGGGAAAAAGTGGGTTTTTTCGGGAAACATTAATCATATCTCTCTTAATAGGCACAATCTCAAAACCGTACAAAATGGACAATATTCCCCTAATAATTACCTAAAATTTTGTCTTAAAGAATTTTTGATATGACCCACCATTATGCCAAGGGATGAGAAAAATGATTTCGGAATTATAAGAAAATGCCAAGAGCTATCAGTGCTTGCCATGGCAACTCTACTAAATCGATGAGGGATGAGCCATCAGACGTTGCCAAGATAACGCACTTGCACGAGATCATATTCAGAATTCCATCTGACTAAGTGTGAAGCGGCTTCGGTGACGTAACTGGTAGCAAGCATGCTGAATGTCTATGCCCAAGGTCGCGAGTTCAAAGCCGGCCGAAGTCGTCGGATTTTCTAAGAGCGCTAAAAATCCCTCAGTATGCTTTCCTTTGGAGGGGAAATTCCAACGTTTGTTGCGAGTTGCTGGCTGCGGTGGCATCTAGTAGCCAAGTTCACAGGTAGGTGTCGTTGACGGTAGTACCTGGTAGCAACATTAGGAACTACTGCTTGAAATTGACCGTCTGCAGTCCTTACCTGAATTACAGACTAATACAGCCATCCCTAAGTACACGGGGTTACATGACCGCGTTGTCGCAGCCCCTATCCTGAGGAACCAACCAAAATCTCTGCGGGAGATATAATTTTGCGTGAAGAAGTAACAGACCGTTACATAGTTACACATCAGTGTCGAAACCTTGCATAAGGACAGTGTGACCACAAGTATAAAAATGGACCCCAAATGACAAGAAGGTTACCGTTCCCATAAGACAATAAAATGTTTAAAATAAGCATAAAATGACGAAAAACAAAGTTAATTAAGCTCCAATTATAAAATACCTTCTCGCAATAAATGAGGTCTGATCCTTCTACGAAAACCTGCATATTCTGCCTATTTTCGCCTATCCCCAAGTTTGTCCGGTGAAATCTACCTCCGCCTTCCGGCGTGCCGAGAGGACTTTTTTAGTTAGGGAAGACGGTATCTTAAATATTCTACTTGAACAAGGTAACATACATACAGGGTATACACAAGGTCCGCAAGTTGCCCTGACCTCTTTCTCTGTGTGATTTCTTTTTGTGAGGGTATGTTAAGAATCACATGTTTGTTCCACCACTACCTGCCAGCCCACTGAACTGAGATGTAGAGATGCTGCAACTGTCATGTCTATTACTCCAGACATGCTGACCAAAGTGTGGGAAGAGCTGGACTATCAGTTGGATAAGTGTCGAGTGACTAAAGGTTGGTTGGTTCCTCAGTTTAGGGGCTGAGACAACGCAGTCATGTAGGCCTGTGTACTTTGGGTGTGTGTAGAATCTGTCTGATAACCGGTGTTAATTGTGATGGCTGTATTAGTGTGTGTTATCTCTTTTTAATTCAAGCAAGGACTGCAGACATTCAATTTTCAAGTAGTTCCTACTTTTGCTACCAAACGCCACCAACGACAACTCGTTCTGAACTTGGTTACTAGATGCCACCGCAGTCGCCTCCTGGCGACGAACGTTGGAACCTAAGAGCGTTAGTCAAATCTAACCTATAATTTAGCTTCACACAAGTGTAATTAGTGGAAGGTTCTTTTATAACCATAACATAAATCTGTGACATGGGACCGCCGGCTTTACTTCACTTCCAAAGGAAGGCATACTGAGGGATTTTTAACACTCCTAAAAAATCCAACGACTTTGGCTGAGTTTGAACTGGCGACCTTGGGCTGTGACTAAAGGTTCTCACATTCATCACTTATGGTGTATGCTGTGAAAACTTGTTCAGGTTACTCTTTCAGCCCACATATTGATTTTATTATTGTACACAATGCGTGAGAGAAATTAAAAGTGTTGTTTTCCCCCTAGATTTTCTATAATTATCAAGTCTCAGGACATCTATCCCAATCTTAGACCATAATAATTACACCCTGCAGTCATTGTAATAACATTGGTTATATCAGACAAATGTCATACACAAGTACACAGGGCTGTTGACCAAAGACCCCAAAGTCCCTAACTGAAGCAAAAACACCCACCATTTATTTGATTAACTAAACAAATCTTGAAACAACCACTTATGAAAATGTGTTAAACTTGTATATTTTTGTGGTAAAAGATCACTATACAGTAAAACATTATTAAATCTGAACTAGCTGGGATGGGAAGGCATCCGCATTAACAAAAAATCTGGATAATATGGAATTAAGGGAATAAAATAGAATAATACTAATTACTTATGCTTTGTTTTCACATAATTAAATAATTTAAACACAGAAGCTACTATATCCCGATACTGACCTATGCATCAGAAATGTGGATAATGAAGAAAAGAGACATAAGCAGAATACAGGCAAGTGAAATGAAGTTCCTGCGAAGTAGGATCAGAGTAACAAGAACAGACAGGGTGAGGAATGAAAAGATCAGAGAAATAGTGAAAGAGGAGCCTTGCAAGGTAGGATTGAGACATCGAGGCTGAGGTGGTATGGACACTGTTATGTCGTGGGAGATACAAGATAATTAACATACACTTGTTAATATAACACAACGGTTTATTAAACACTAGTCGATACACAACGATACACAATGTGAACTAACTTGAGCGGAACTGTCGTCTACAGTCCGCGGGTGCATATATACATAGCAGCTGGAAAGTTCCAGAATCAAATGTTCCAGATTGGAATGTTCTGGGCATAGTGACTAGAATGTTCATGTTAACTCAAGTAAATACACAACATTTCCTCCCTCTTTTAAATGAATGATTTAGGAATCAGTAGAGAATCTCAACGGTGGTCACTGCTGGCGAGTACTCCTGCGGGGAATAAAAGAGGTCTGGGAAATAGGTGATGTCCTGTTTACAGGTGTAGCTGGTGTGGCTGGTGGTGTTTGGACTGTTGCTGGTGTCTCGGTGAAGCGAACTCGTCTCAGGCTCGGTGGCTTGGTCGGTTGTGCGGTGGCTTCGTCGGTTGTGCGGTGACTCCATCGGTTGTGCGGTGGCTTGGATGGTTGCACGGTGACTTGGTCGGTTGCACGATGACTTGGTCGGTTGCACGGTGACCTTGTCGGTTGCACGGTGACCTTGTCGGTTGCATGGTGATTTGGTCGGTTGCACGATGACTTGGTCGGTTGTGCGGTGACCTCGACGTGACCTGGTCAAGTTGAGTCTCGTGCGGAGATGAGGGTACCTTTGCTCCGTTGCTGTCATCTTTCGACTGGCGTAAGCGATTGGACGTTCTTGCCCGTTGCTGCGCTGGTGTGACAATACTGCGCCCAGGTCGGTCTTGCTGGTCCGTGGCCAACAGGAGTGGTAACGCTGGGTCATGCTGCATGAGTACCTGGGGCGAGGTTAGGGGGTTCTTGATGTCTTTGTATGCCCTGTCGCCTTCTGGTGTCCAGATGAGAGGGTCCTTGAGCAGCATGTCTCTGAGTGGTCTGTCTCTGGTGGACAAATCGGAGATGAACGAACTGTAGTAGGTTGCTTTACCAATAAACAGTTGGAGTTCTTCTGGTGTAGTTGGTTTCGGTGCATCACGTACAGCTCGGATGTGTGCAACCGAACTTGTGGATGCCTGACGCATCGATTTTGTGGCCAAGGGCTTCCAGAGAAGTTTGTGCGAAAACGCATTTGGCTCGGTTGAGCTTGAGGTTGTGTTGCCGAAACCGTTCCAGAGTGGTGCTGAGGGCCTGCATCAGATTTTCAAAGCTATCAGCAAAAACTATACTGTCATCGAAAAAACTTACGACGTTTGGGAAACCATGCAGGACTGTGTCCATTCGCCGCTGCCAGATAGCGGGGATGTTAGCTGCTCCATATACTGCTCGCGTTGGGCGGATCAGACCATGAGTTGGCGTGTTAAGCGTGAGAGCATGGCTGAACTCATCGTCGATCTCGAAATGAGTGTACGCGTCGGAGATATCCAGATGGCAGAAGAGAGTGGCGCCGCGCATTCGGTTGAACAGATGTTCCACCTTGGGAATCGGATGTTCATCGATGATGATCCGCGGGTTGAGAGTAGGCTTGTAGTTGCCTGTGATCCTCAGTTTGCCGTTCTTCTTGGCGACGACGTGCGTTGTCGATGCCCACTCAGAGTAGTCCACTCTTTTGTAGAAGCCAGATGCAATTTTCTTGTCGATTTCCTTGGCATAGGCATCGCGGCGGGCAACTGGTACGTCTCGAGCTCTGGCGAAAACAGGTGTGGCTCCAGCCTTCAGGTGCATCTTCGCTGGGGGACCTGAGATCTTCCCGGGGGTGTCGCTGAACACATCCTGGTAGCGAGATAGAATGTTGTCGAGCTGCTTGTGTTGTTCCAAGGTCAGAGCCTGCTTGTCTGAGAGCTTGTGGATTGGGTCGGGTTTTGCGAAGAGGTGACCAAAGTCGATCTCCCGTACAAACTCTGAAATCCACTCTGGGCCAAAGAGCGATTCGACTTCATCGTCAACCACGTAGAGATTCAGGTTCCTGGTTGTGGTTCCGATGGTGGTGCACACTGACGTTTTGCCAATGCATTTAATCGGATGGCCAGTGTAACTGACGAAGTTACGATCGTTTCTCTGCAACACAAAACCTGGTTTGATCATACTTAGCTTTGATTTGCTCATGGTTGAGCAGGGGGCGCCGGTGTAGAGTTCCATTTTGACAGTGGTTCCCTCTATGTTGACATCAACCAGTGGCTTAGGTGCTGCGTTGACTGATCCGATGACCTTGATTTTGCTGAGGTAGTCCACAATGTCGAGGTTTTCTGCTGGAAGCGCTTCTTCGGTCACATGGTTTGTTGTTCGATGTTTCCTCAATTTCGATCGGCAAACTTTTCTGATGTGACCTTTCTTGCCACACTTCAGGCTGTCTGCGTTCAGAAACCTACACTGACTATGAGGGTGAGCTTCACCGCACCCTGCACATGTTGATTGGTTGTCCTGGGATGCACTCTGGTTTGCCTGGTGTGGCCATTGGTGCTGTCTGGTTAGGTTGTAAGACCCTTGACTTCGATGAGCTGACTTGCTGCGTGGCGGCTGCTGGTTGATGTTCTTCCTGGACAGAGGCTTCTCGTATCCAATCCGATTGGTTGATTCAGACTTAGCGGCAGCTGTTTTGACCTCGTCGGTGGTAATGCGAGTAGCTTCGAGTGCGTGCGCGATTTCATATGCTGCGGTGAAGTTCTCTGGTTGTTTTGCAATAATCTCGTCGCACATTTCTCGTAATTCCAAACCTGCGAGCATTTGTTCAATTAACATGCGATCAAGAAATGTGCCATACTCACAAAACGTTGCAGCCTGCCGCAGTCTTAAGGTGAAGCTAGCGATGGTTTCTCCTTGCTTCTGCATTACACTGCAAAATTTGATGCTCTCAGCAAACTTGTTGCGCGTGGCGTCAAAGTGGCCTTTCAGCTTAGATTGAATCTCGTTGTATGACAGAGTTTCCGGATCATTAGGACTCACCAGGATCTTCAGGGCATCATTGAGTTCAGATCCCATGTAAACCCGTGCAAAGTTTGCATGCTGCTCCGTGGGTACCTTGCTGAGGTTGAGCGCCCAGGTAAAGCAAGTGAAATAGTCGGCTACAGTCGTTCCGTGGGTAGTGCGATACGGTTGCATTGTGAACTTTGGCGGTCGAGGTTCCGATGACGTTGTTGACCTATTGTCTGTCGGATAGCGTCGGTGATCATTGCCGAGAATTGTTGGAGTTGCTCAGAAGTTAAGTCCGGCATGGTGAAGATGAGTGGAGAACAGTATTTCTAACACGTACTTGCGATGAACTTAGTTCGGTTCACACACTTGCGTTGAGGTTAGAAAGTTCACTTGGTTTAGTTTCCAACATGCACTGCGATGAATGTCGTTCGGACCAACACTTGCGTTGAGGTTAGAAAGTCACTCGGTTTCACAACGTTATTTATCTTATCCCACTTCTGGCACCACTGTTATATCGTGGGAGATACAAGATAAATAACATACACTTGTTAATATAACACAACGGTTTATTAAACACTAGTCGATACACAATGTGAACTAACTTTAGCGGAACTGTCGTCTACAGTCCGCGGGTGCATATATACATAGTAGCTGGAAAGTTCCAGAATCGAATGTTCCAGATTGGAATGTCCTGGGCATAGTGACTAGAATGTTCATGTTAACTCAAGTAAATACACAACAGACACTTAAAGAGAATGGAAGAGAAAATGATTCCTAAGAGGATACATGAGATGCAGATGCAGAAGAAACGACCAAGGGGAAGACCAAGAGATAGATGGCTGAAAGGAGTGGAGGAATGTGTCAAGAAGAGAAGCGAGGAATGGGCCAGAGTGACAGCGGAGAGGTGGTGGGAAGAAAGGACTAAGTGGTGAGGCTTATGTTCCAAACAGACCCAGCCTGGGGCTGGAAACTGTACAAGATGATGAAACACAGTTTTACAAAAATAATTTTGAAATTTCTTTTGAGACAAATTTGAATGAATTTGTGTGCAGTACTAGAGACTGCAGATGACCATGATATTGCTAGTCTCTAAATAAAAACTGCAATTAAGAGAAATCTACAAGCTATTAGAGAAAAATTATATTGTAGCATAAATTTCTTTTGTGATCTTGCATTAACTCAATGCAGTTTCACCTCATGCTTCATATGAAGCATAATGTGTGTTATGAGCTACTGGTGCAAGTCAATTCAATTTCAGAGCAAACCTGCTTGTTATTTGGCAAGGTTCTTTTGTGAAACATTGATATTCTTAGAGTAAAATTATGTTTCTTAAGCTCCAAAATTTGAATATGTGTATTTAATGTAATTTTAGTTACTACAAAGTTTATAGGGGCCTAAGTCTCCATTGGTGATTTTAAAGTATGAAACATGCACATACCCAAACAATGGCGATCATGGCTAATAAAAGTGTTCTTCAAAGGGAAAGGAGAAAGCTGTAACCCAGATTCATATCAAGGCATAGTGCTTGAAAACCCATCTTGCGAATTTTTATGGATATTCTCACCAATTTACAAAAATAGATGCCCATATCCCGGAAAACCAATTTGGTTTCAGAAAATAGAAAAGCACACTACATGCAGTAAATTGCTTAATAGAGCAGGCCCAAAAAGCATTAATACATCCAGGAACAAGTAGTTCCGTAAAGAACTATACAGCCTATTTTCATATATCTTACTCATGTTAATTGCCTCTATCAACATACAAAATTTAAGTTTGAAGGTTGTGATAGATTCGCAGATATTGTGAACCATCTAAATATTTCAGATGGTCGCCAGGTTGGATTTTACGTACTGTTACATGATGATTATTGTGTACATGTGGTATTCAAACATTATCACATGATTAGAACACAAGAAGTAAAAACGAGATTAAAAAATTTCACACAGCTGCCATCTTGTGGTTATGGAAACAATTGAAATAAAATAGATGCCAGTGGATTAACATTTGTATAAGCATATAACGTGCAAAGTTTCACTGCACTCGGATGGTTAAATCGCGAGAAACGTCCATTGAAATATTTATACATCGTGTCGCCGCCATGTTTGATTTGTGCTGACCAGGTTACTGAAAGTCCTATAGGTGAACTTATGTTCATAGCTTCTATGAACATAAAAAATTTCAGATTGATTGCTGTAAAAGATTCGTACATATTGAGAACCGTCTAAATATTTCCGATGCTCGCCATTTTGGATTGTTATATGTATAGGCCATAGAGTTATGTACCATCATCATCATGAACCGGCTCCAGTTTCCCGGGTGCAGTGAATGAGCGCTCTCCATTTAGTTCTTTCCAAGAATGTTTCCTCCTCCATGATCCGCTGCATATCCAGACCTCTCCCTGCAAGATCATTTCTAACTTGGTCGATCCATCTCTTCCTCGGTCGACCTCTTGGTCTCTTGCCTTTTAGTTCTTTCTCAAACCACACTCTAGCTGTTCTTTGTGTGTCCATTCTCTTGAGATGACCAAACCATTTCAGCCTGGCTTCAACACAGATCTCATTAAGAGATTGTTCTACTTGAACAAGATGGTGTATCTCATCATTTTTTATTTTGTCCCTCCTTGTTTTCTGAATCATAGTTCTTAAAAACTTCATCTCCACCGCATGTAGTTTACTGGTATTTCTCTTGGGTTGGGTACAGGTTTCTAAGCTATATGTAGTAACAGGTACAAAGAAAGCTCTTGTAGAGTATTAGTTTTGATCATAAAGGAACTTGCTTATCCAAAAGAAGCTGATGTACTTGTTGTAATTTTGTACCATTGAGAGTGATGTTAGTACAGATGTTTTGTCGACAAACGGGCATCACAACCGTTTTGGACTTGCTTATATTCAGACCAAATTGCTTGAATACAGCATTCCAATCATTCAGCTTCTATTGTACTTCAGCCTCATTTTCACCCCATATTACAACATCTTCTGCAAACGCTAAAGCTTTAAATTCAGAGGTCTTATTGAGTCTCTTAACTCTTTTCATTATTTCATCCATTACAGTAATGAATAAAAGTGGTGACAGTGCGCTGCCTTGCTGTACACCCTGCTTACTGTCGAACCACTCTGAAGAGCCATCACCTATTTGGACATAACTCTGGCAGTGTTCATATAGCATCTTCACTTTATTTATTAAAGCGCATGGTATTGATCTATTTTGAAGGCATTCCCAGATTGTGTTTCTCCGTACACTGTCGTAAGCCTTCTCAATATCCAGAAAAATGAAGATGATGTCTTTTCCTTTTTCCCAGTACTTCTCCATAATCATCCTGACAGAAAATATCAGATCTGTTGTTGCCCTGTTCCGTCTGAAACCGTACTGCTCTTCTTCAAGCTGTGGTTCAATGATAATTCTTAATCTGTGTTGTATGATTCGTTCCATTATCTTCAGGCCATGAGATAGAAGAGTAATTCCCCTGTAGTTGATAGGTTTCCGACTGTCTCCTTTCTTAAATAGAGGGACGATAACACCTTTAGTCCAGTCTGTTGGTATTTTTTCTTCTTTCCAAATAGTGTTGAGGACTCTAAACAACCACTGCAATCCTTGTACTCCAGCTGCCTTGATCATGTCAGCGCTTACATCATCAATGTACCATTAAAGGAAAATTATTGCGTACGTTCATTACTCAAACTTTCACTTCGATCGCATGATTACAACTCAAGAAATAAAAACTTAATTTTAAAATTTTGCACAGCCGCCATCTTGAGGTTATGTAAACAACTGGACTAAATTAGATGCCAGTGAATTACAATATGTATAATTATTTACTGTACCACATTTTACTGCGCTCAGAGAGTTAAATCACAAGTAAAGTCTATTAAAATGTTTCAAATTCGCTTGCCCGCCATGTTCGTTTTTTACTTTGCAGGTTTATGAAAGTTACATAGATAAACTTGTACCAGTGCCCTTTATTAGCGTACAAAATTTCAGGGTAATATCTGTAATAGTTTCGGAGATATGGAATGCTAGTGAAATATTTCGCACAGCCGCCATTTTGAGGTTATGTAAACAATGGAACTAAATTAGACGCCAGTGCATTACAATGTGTATAAACATTTTCTTTACCAAGTTTCATTACGTTTGGGTGGTTAAATCACGAGAAAAGTCTATTTAAAAGTCTCAACTTCGCTTGGTCGCCATGTTGGTTTTGTAGTTACCAGGTTTTTGAAAGTCTCATAGGCGAACTTCTAGTAGTGCCCTTTATCACCGTACACAATTTCAGAGTGATATCGGTAAGGGTTTCGGAGATACTGAATGCTGGTGAGAAATTTCGCACAGACGCCATGTTGGATTGGTGAGACACAATAAAATTTTAAGGGCACGGTAGAGGTCACCCAGAATGGTGCTTCGAGTTTCATTGAAATCGCTCCACAGTTGACAAGTTATTGGGGGGGGGGCACACATCACACACAGACACACGGACAAAAGGTGATCTCATAAACCTATTTTTTTCAAAATTGAAAATAGGCTAAAAATCAGCGACCCTCATACTACTGTATATGAAGACGACATGGCAATCGGCTCAGAAGACAAAGAAGAACTCCAAAATGTGCTGGACAAACTCACCTCTTGGGCTGAGCAAAATGACCTACAAATAAACCATAGAAAAACAAAACAAATGACTTCCGGAAGAGGCAAAGAAAATGCATCGAAAAAGACACTGTCCCTTTATAACCAGCCATTAGACGTTGTACCAAAATTTAAGTATTTAGGTATCACTCTTCAGACAACACTGACATCTTTCAAAACTCCTGTAAAAGAAAGGCCAACCGTAGCAATACAAGCTATATCTTATATTCACCATCCACAACAACTTTCAATGACAACTGCAATGTTACTTTTTAAAACAGCCATTTCGCCAATAGTAACTTAAGGGATTGATATAACCTGGGACAAACTCACTCCCAACTATCTAATAACAGTAGAGAAAGTAAAGTTGCACTATATGAAGTGAGTCCTAGGCATTGGGAAAGTGGCACTCTCAAGACTAACATATGTATTAACAAAAAAAAACAAAAAAATTCTATAGGACATCAGACTGAGATACTCCTACTAAGCACGAAGGCCTACGAGTGGACGCGCCAGATACTAATAGTGGAATTACTGTTTCCCGAAGGATACAGAAAATTTATTTTTCCGAATGAGCGTGATAACACATTATCAAATTTCAAAAAATTTGAAACATTGATCCGGTTAGCTCAATTCAATTGCCAGTGTTTTGTCCCGGTATACCATTGGGCTCATCAGTTAGTATGGTACACCTCACCAAGACGCTTGGCTAGTACATACTGGGAAGGCCACTGCAAGGCACAAATGATGCCAAGAACAGTTCCAATGTACTATGAGAGACTAGCTCCCTTTTCCTAAATGTTGCCTTACCTTGGCTATCCATAATGGAATTACTGTTTCCCGAAGGATACAGAAAATTTATTTTTCCGAATGAGCGTTGTTGGAGAGATCGGCAACTGCCGGTATCGACCTCCATCCTGATCGATAGGCGCAACTAGCGCCCTCAACTAACTTTTAAACAGTTCGTTTTATGATCTGTTCACGGCACAACGCATTTAAACAGTTCATGTATTTTGTGTTAAATAAATCAATTGAGTTACATTTAAACGAGCGTTACATTTCATTGCCGCTTTGTCAGTTAGGTAGTCAGCCCGAAGGCTGGTTGGATCCTCAAAAAGTACCGCCGTTAGGTTATGTGAGTAGATACCCACAAAAACCCAAGACGGCGCTATATTGAGGCGTACTAGGCAAGAAGAGGAGTGAGGTAGTTTGCCATTGCTTTCCTCACTGAGTCAGAACGATAGTACTAACCCTATGAGTAGAACCTTTCACAGGATCCACAGGCACTGACTGTGCCCCGAATGTCATTACTAAGCACCACCCATACCTCAGTAGCTTCCATATAATCACAGCCATGAGTGAGACTGAGACATCGGTGAAAAGCCACCTTTTACTCTAGCCTGTGCCAAGAGACAAATGCAAATGTACTGCATTCATCAAGAGATGGCAAACAGGCCTCATTGCCGGTTTAAAACCTCTAATAGGTTATGGACCCAGAACGTTTGGCTCAGATTTAAATTAACTGAAAACTGGAAACAGCGGGATAGAGCGGACACACAAAGAGAAGAACGCGTCGAATCGGCAGACATCTTGCTCTCTCGAGATACTTCTGGACATCGACAAAGCGAGAAGGAACAAATGCCGTCTTCTCGAATATTGAGTGCTTGATCGTGAGTGAACAGTGAAAAAGCCAATCGCGAGTGTTTGGACAATAACATGCTACGCGAATTTTGGCTTATTGCGAGTGTTTTGGACTATAACACGTGACGCAAGATAACGTGCGAGTTGTGTACAAACGCGCACGACACGAAATTCCGTAGGCCTATTTGCGAGTGTTCCGGACAATAGCACGTGACGCAAAGTGTATGGTCGGTTGTGAGTGTTTCAAACAATAACACGCGGCACAGCAAATTTATTGTGAACAATCGTGAGTGTTCCGGACATTAACACGCAGCACGATTGAAGTGAGGCAATGAATTCAAACAGTGTAGTGTGCATCGAGGCCTTAGGGCGCGATAATTACAACACCTGGAAAATGCAAATGCGCGCCATTCTGATAAAGAATGACGCGTGGGGTTATGTCAACCGCCAGATCGTCAAACACGAGCCGGGTGAGGACAATGCAGCCCAAGTGACCGAGTGGACGACTAGGGATGAAAAGGGCATGTCAGACCTAATTCTATCCATCGGACCAAGCCAGCTCAAGTTGGTGAAGAACTGCAGGTCATCAAGCGAGATATGGCAGAAACTTGAGGATACGTTTCAGTCGAAGGGGCCGGCTCGCAAGGCCACGTTGTTGAAGAGTCTAACCTTGCAAAAGATGACTGAAGGTGGTGACATCCGTGAGCACCTCAACAACTACTTTGACTGTGTCAACAAGTTGGCTGACATGGACGTAGTTATTAACCCAGACCAACTTACCATCATGATGCTGTACAGTTTGCCAGCAAGTTTTAAAAATTTCAGAATTGCCATCGAGAGCCGGGACGATCTACCGAAGCCTGAGAATCTACGTACGAAGATAATCGAAGAACACGATGCCAGAGTTGTCTCGTCACACCGATGGAAAATCAAGGCGCTATGTACGTGAAGAAAGTTCCTTCAAGGAAACCACAGTCGAAGCCTCAAAACAAAAACCACGGCTTCTCCGGTGGTAAGAGTGACAAGGAGAAATCGTTTCCGTTCAAATGCTCGAAGTGCAGAATCAGGAACATAAGGCAGTGGACTGCAATGTTAAGGTCAACAAAAATCAGCTGTCGGACGCGTCACTCTTATCAGTTGAGGAACCTGATACGTGCCAGATCGCGACGAGCAGCGTCGAAAACCTGTGGTGTCTCGACAGTGGGTGCACGTCTCATCTGTGCGGTGATGCGACTGTGTTTACAGAGATGGACAAGGGCGAGACTGGCAAGCTGAAGTTAGCGAGCAGCGCAACCGCAGAGATTAAGGCCCAAGGAACTGCAAAAATTGCAACAAGTGTAGACGGTAAAACTTGCAACGTTACTCTCAATGAGATTTTGCACGTTCCTGAGATCCGCACTAATCTCTTATCAGTCTCGAAGATGACAGACCGTGGTTTCTCGGTTGTTTTTGGCAAAGAGAAGGCGGAAGTTTTCGACCAGAATGGACTGACGAGGTTAGTTGCAAAGCACAAGGACAATCTGTACTACGTACAGGGCACCCCACTGGAAAAATGTCCAAACCCAGTGTCAGAAGACAAGCCCGATGAGAATGTGGCGCAGCTGTGGCATCAAAGGATGGGTCATGTCAACGTTCGCGATCTCGATACAGCAGTGAAGAGCGGATCCATTCGAGGTGTGCAACTAAAAGGGAGATGTGGAGATCTAACGTGTGACATTTGCACGAAATGCAAAATTACTCGAATACCTTTCCCGAAAGAGTCAAATCGTGTGACTGGTAAGCTCGATATTATTCTCACAGACGTTTGTGGCCCTGTGGGTGTTGTGTCGAACGGTGGATCCAAGTACACGATCACATTTACGGACGACTACTCGAGATGGACTGAGGTACGGTTTATGAAGACGAAGTACAAGGCGTTGCAAATGTTCCGAGAGTACAAGGCTTTCGTCAAGAAGCAGCACGGTCTGAAAATAAAGTGCGTACAGTCCGACAATGGGCGTGAATATGTCAACAGGGAATTTGACGAGTTCTTGAAATCTGAGGGGATCGAGCGCCGTCTCACAACACCATATACGGATGAACAAAATGGTGTGGCCGAGAGGAAAAATCGGACCCTTGAAGAGGCAGCACGATGTTTACTTCTGCAATCTGGCCTACCAATGACATTCTGGGCGGAGGCGATCAACACCGCAAATTATCTGAGGAACCGATGTCCAACCAAAAAACTAATCGGGAAGACTCCATTTGAGCGCTGGTTCGACAGAACTCCGACTACACACTATTTCAAGGACTTTGGGGACAAGGTGTTCTGCCTGGACAAGACCCCAAACAAGGGGAAGTTTAGCCCTTGCTCAAAAGAGGGAATTTTTGTTGGATATTCGGAGCAGTCGAAGGCTTACCATATCTGGATTCCTGAAACGAAGAAGATCGAGATCACGAGAGACGTTTTTCGTGAGGAGATGACCGCGCCTAAGAAATCAGTCGATGATCGGTTCCCGCGTGACTCTCCGGACAAAGTACGCATTGAACCAGAGGATCCAATCCATGAACTGGAGTTCTAGCTGGTGTCGAGAGACGAAGTTCTGGCAGAAAACCAACCTGATGTTGCTGAATGGGAATTCCCCGATGGCTTCATAGGCTTTCCTGCCGACGATTACTTTGTTGAACCGGAGATCCAATCCGATGAGCAACAAGCGGCATCATCTAGGAGAAGAGGCGGACGGCCTCGTTTGATTAGAACTGGAAAACCTGGGCGACCCTGCAAGGACTAAGGAGATCGACCAGGGGAAGCGGCTAACGTCGCTGAAATCCCAGTGACCCAGGCCATCTCCGGAGATGACTCACCTGCGTGGATCGAAGCAATGTCAGAGGAAGCAGTTTCACTGATTCGGAACAATACGTGGAAGCTGGTCGACCGTCCCAAGGGGCAACGTGTGATAGGAAGCAGATTCGTTCTCCGGAATAAGTTTAACCCTGACGTCACTATCAGCAAGCGGAAGGCGCGCGTGGTAGCAAGGGGTTTCACGCAGAGAAGAGTTTCACGACACTTTCGCTCCAGTCGCAAGGCTGAGCACAATAAGGACTGCGGTGGCGTTAGCTGTACAAGATAATCTAAAGATCCGACAGCTAGACGTCAAGATGGCGTACTTGAACGGAGAAGTCGAGGAGCAAATCATCATGGAGGCTCCGGACCACTTCGAGGACGTTCTTGCCCATACTGTTCAAGACGAGTCGATTGACGAGACTGTGCGAAAGACCGCAGATGAGATGCTGGAGAAGTTGACCAATCGTGACATGGTGTGCTCACTAAACAAAGCGTTGTACGGACTGCGGCAGGTAGGATGTGCTTGGTATCACCGTCTCGAGGAAGAGATGAAAAATCTCAAGGCGACTAGCTCAGATGCAGATCCATGCATGTACCACATCGGACCGGTCGAAGATAGGATTTATATAATCATCTATGTCGACGACATGATGATCATGGCTCGAGACGACAAGAAGATCGACGTGGTGAGAGACTTTCTGAATACCATGTTCGAGATCAAGGACTTGGGGGACGTGCGGTATTGTCTCGGGCTGGAGTTCGAGAGGAGCGCCAACCAGATGAAACTCAGCCAGAAAGGATACATAGACGAGGTCCTGGAGAGATTCGGAATGGCAGAGTGCAGGCCTGTCAGCACTGCCATTGATCCAGGTACGAAGCTGCAGAAGGAAGACGTGAACCCTGGCGAACAAGTGGAGAGCGTCCACTACCGACAGTTGATAGGAGCTCTAATGTACCTGTCAGTGGGAACGAGACCGGACATATCCCATGCAGTCAGTTCTCTCTCTCAGTTCTACGACTGTCACGGACAGCAGCACTGGAAGGCTGCAAAACGTGTCTCGGATACCTCGCTAACACACGTGATCTCGGCCTCATGTACTCCAAATCCAGCGGTTTAGCGGTGATGTACATGGACGCTGACTGGGTAAGATGCCTGGTGGATCGAAAATTGTACACCGGATACGCGTTCACACTAGGCGGTGCTGCAGTGAGTTGGGAGTCCAGGAAGCAGCCTACTGTGGCCCTGTCATCGACGGAGGCCGAATACATGGCCTTGACAGAAGCAACCAAGGAAGCTCTACACATGAGGAAACTCCTGAAAGACTTCGGAAAACCGATTGATGTTGTCCCAGTGAAGAACGACAATGTAGGTGCGCAGAAGCTGACGTCGAATCCTATGTTTCATTCATGTACGAAGCACATCGACATCAGGCACCATTTCGTCCGAGATGCCGTGGCCAATAAGGTGGTTTCGGTGAAGTACACTCCAACGGATGAGATGCCTGCCAACATATTGACAAAAGGATTGTCAAGGCCCAAGCACGAGAAATGTGCTCAAAGCCTTGGCTTGAGACCACATGCACCAGGATGACTCCGGCTGTTGTTCGAGGGGAAGTGTTGGAGAGATCGGCACCTGCCGGTATCGACCTCCATCCTGATCGATAGGCGCAACTAGCGCCCTCAACTAACTTTTAAACAGTTTGTTTTATGATCTGTTCACGGCACAACGCATTTAAACAGTTCATGTATTTTGTGTTAAATAAATCAGTTGAGTTACATTTAAACGAGCGTTATATTTCATCGCCACTTTAAAACCTCTAATAAGCGTGATAAAACATTATCAAATTTCAAAAACTTTCAAAAATTGATCCTGTTAGCTCAATTCAATTGCCAGTGCTTCGTCCTGGTATACCATTGGGCTCATCAGTTGGTATGGTACTCCTCACCAATACTAATAGAGAAAAATGACTCCATCTGGAACGATTTCTACTCAACTGACGCCATAATGACGAACGACTGGAAAGAGACATACTATGAACTTCGACATGTGATAACACGTTATGCAATTCATGGGTTCTACCACAAGTTCTGCCAAAACAAATTATTTCACCAGGCAAACGAATATTGCAGAAGATATCAAGCCCAAGATTGCAAGAAAAGGGAAGTGTCAATAACAAAGCTAGGGTGCGGCAGAAACAATGACCCATTTTACACATCTTATTTTACCATGAAGAAATACAACAACACATTATTAATGTACACTGTTCGAAAGAACACTTCTTACAATTCTTGACACATGTCAATCAGCTTAGGATTGTTAGGTGCCCAGTACCTAAAGTTTTGCTTATTCACATAGCGCGGTAAATTATTTATTTATCGTATGGCATTTAGTGCCGGGAGTGTCCGAGGACATGTTCGGCTCGCCAGAGGCTGTAGCTGCTTCAAGCGGACGCCACTAGGGTGAGCTACAAGTTCCATTCAATTTCAAGTAGTTCCAACTTTCGCTACCAGATATCAATGATACCTAGTGGTGAACGTTGGAACTTTGATAGAGCGTTACAACGAAATCTAACCTAGAAATTTAGCTCCACTCAAGTTTAGTCTGTGGAAGGAATTTTTACATGCCATAAATATATGACATGGGACCGCCGGCTTTACTTCCCCTCCGAAGGTAGGCATACTGAAGGATGTTTACGCTCTTAAAAATATCCGACTACTTCGGCCGGGTTTGAACCCGCTATCTTGGGCATAGCAGTTCAGCATGCTACCAACTACGCCACCGAAGCTGCTGCGCGGTAAATGAAAATGGGCCTCATCAGACATCACAAGGTTGTTGATGAAATTGGGTTGAGTGTTTATCATCTCCAGAAGCTGTGTGCAAAACGTTTCACGTGCCTGCAGATCTCTGGGCAATAACTTTTGCGCCAATTGGAACTTGCAAGGATGGAACTTCATATCCAGATGCAATATCCGTCATACACTTCTGTCCGAGATGTTTAGGACTTGTGAATGCCGACGATCAGATCGTGTTGGACTTCGCTCTTGCAATGTTGTCCGGGGTATGAAACGTATGTTGTCTGCCACGTGCCTCTTGTTTCTTATAGATGCTGTTGTTCTAAACTGCCGAACCCACCTCGTAATTGTCTTCTGGGATGGAAGTTTATAATTTCGAATGAAGTCAAAATGTTGTCGAAACGAACTAAGAAGAGCGCTTCAATAACGGTACAAATGCATGATGTTCGTGTGACCAAAGCTCCATACTGACTGGAACTTCTTTGAACTGCACGACTCACTGGTACGACCATCAACACTCTACGCAGCTGTGTCCAACAATGGCGCGCTATTTAAAATGGGTCATTGTTTCTGCCGTGCACTGTATTTCAAAATCAGTATTCTGTATTAATGCGCATTGTGTGCTTTAATAAATTAATTTAAAAAAAGTATGGAACTTGATTTTGCACTGCTGCCTGGGTTGGTAACTAGAAATCTTTTGTTAAGTGATCCAAACCTGTATGATCTGCAGTACAGTATCTGATTATTCATTGGTTCTTAAGGGTTTAAGTGGTTGTTACTTAACTCGCATGAATGAAAGATCTACAGGTGGTGTTGAAAATTCCTTTTGATGGTGTCTTTTAGCTAAATGCTCTGCCAAAATAAGGAACATTGACCTCTTGTTATTTATTTAGTTTAGATCTAGAATTCAAAAGCATACTATTGATGTACTGTATCAAAAGCTAGGGGCAGACTGATTGCCCTTGGCAATGTTTATTTATGTATTTATTTATTTAAGTGAGCCTGTACTATACAATAATGTTGTATATTATTAAATAAACTAAATCTTTCTAGGAAAAGATGTTAAGGTTAACTATTGATTATAATATATTGAAGAAACAGGAACATTTTAATGTATGCATTACGAAGACTGACTTCTGGCCTTCCTATGGACAAAGATAATGTGTTACTTTTAAGAATACGAATTACATTTTCATGAAATTGTTGGTTCATATCATTGTTTAAGAGCACTATTTCATGAAAATATATGCTAATATATAACTCTAAAAATGTGGTTCTGTGAATATTTCCTGCTTATCATTATTTGTGGCATCAAGGAAAATAAACTGTGATTGCTCACTGAAAGTACTATTATGTTCTATAGGCCTATACAAGTAAAACTAATATTTACATGAATATACAACTTGTGACCGTTTTCATTTACTCAAAAGAAGGATGTGTAATAAAAGGGGTAAGGTCAATCAGGGAGGTTAAAGTCGATCACTTATGACTTTTATCCGAAATATTTAGTCTCTTCATTATTTGATATAATTTTGGTCCATTGCATAATAGGGAATAAGTACAAGGAGGATGCAGAGAAATATTTATGCTTTTCAATGTCTAAAGGGTACCTTACAAATTAGATTCACTCTCGATTGTTGCTTGTATTCTCGACAGTGGCACAAGTAGACCTAAAATATATGAGTAGGTTTTATCAGGAATCCAACCTAAAACAAGTAATTTTTAATTCATGAAATAAAAGTGGCATTGCGTACTTTAAAAAAATGTGTACTGGTTTGGGATAAAATTGATCATGGATTTGACAACTAAAACATAATTTGATTTGTGAAGAAAATAAACTATTCCCTTATATACTTCAATCTGGCAGTAAATGGAATACTAGATGTATACAACATCAAGTTGTGGCTGCCAAACTGTTCTAAAAGGTTTTACTGAAGACATCATAGTTTGCACAAAATTAGGTTTCCTGCTATGAACTAGAGATATAGTACGGTACTGAAATATAAGTTTTCTACTGCATCATACAGAACTGTTCAAGGATGACCTGAATTTTAAATAATTGAGAAGTGTTATTGCTGGACATGAAATAAAAAATTCTTGGACAATCTCTTAGAATCAGTCATTGTAGTGCCATCTCAAAATATTATGAAGTTTGTCAAAATTACTTGGCCTCAGTAGTAGGCTAACATTATTGTTTTATAGGTTACCTATAATTAATACAGCATTGAAGGTACGGTACTTCTCTATTTTATAAACAGAAACTGAGTGATGCTACCCCTCAGATATTCTTTACTATAGTCAACTTCAATTATACATCAAGTAAAACATGACACTTAAATCATGTTATATATTGCATTGCTAAGTGTTGGATGTAGCTACATCGTGTATGTCTTAGGAATTACATTCTATGATACAATCTCAATAACTTATGACTGACTGGTGCTGACTCATTCTAAGAGCCAGAATAGAGGTCATCTGCACCCTCAATAACTTTTAAATTGCATAATTTTGATCGACTTGACCTCGTTCTATGGTATTATAAGTAGGCTACAATATGATTTTAAAAAGAATGATGTGTCAGTCTAATTTTCTAGGAATAATTATGATTACAGTTACAAAATGAGCATGTAGGCCTATTAATTGCTAATGTTTTTCATTATGTACCTTCAAAAATTTATCTGAAAAATTAAAAATTTCCATCAAGTTGTAAAATTAGGACACTTGAGGACCTCACATACAAAAGCCGCCAAGTCCACATTAACAAAATGTTCAGAAATTGAGAAAAACGTGCCTCTGCTATACTATTTGTACTTATCGTGTGTGTATTAGACAGGTGATATGTAAGTGGTTCGGGAATCATATGAGCAAAGAAAAATAAACGTATACCTATTATTTTCGCTGTAAATGTGTATTTTATTTTGGACTTGGAGGGTTTTGGTTGCAACAGGATAGTAATCATCAATTCAAAATTCTGTCATATAGATGAATGTAGATGAATGAGAAGCTAAGTCTCTGGAATCAAGTGTTTTGCATTAACAATGAAATATTTCAATAATAAAAACAGTTTTTACAAATGTAAATTCAAGAATAATGGTTAATTGAATTAGTTATGCTTCATCAAATAGATCTTGACAATCGAAAATCATTCACATTGTTTTAAACTCTCAGATCAGGCACACATTCACCCCCATTCCCTTCACAGGCACACTCATCTTCCAGTAATTCAGGTATATTATCATTGGTAGTATCAATGAGTATCAATAGTATCAAAAAGTTAGTTTTAGTTATATTTCATTTTCATCTTCACAATCATCCAAACCATTAGGGGCCGATAACCTAGATGTTAGGCCCCTTAAAACAACAATTATAATCATCATCATCATCATCAATAGATTTCTTGACAATTTTAACAAATGTATGTGATCTTACAACCTGATAAACGGCTGTGAAACGAAACCTATGCAGAATAAAGACATGAACTATGTCACGTGACAAGGATGAGCAGTTTCATTGGCTCCTGTGGACTTGGCGGGTCTTGCATGCTATGACTTGGCGGTTATTGCTTGCAACTGCAAATTTCGACAGGCATTTATAACATTAAATGGCGGGTTTTGCTCATGAGTAATAAATACAATATAACCAAAGAATTCTTCATTGCGCACATAATGGGGTATACAGCTTAAAAATGTCCGAAAGTGGACTTGGCGGCTTTTGCATGTGAGGTCCTCACTTAAACTGTAATAAACTTTTGAATTTTCTTTCTTCATTTAGTCACAATACAGTATAAGCTACCATAATAAGATTAAAAGCAAGTGCTCAATATACAGTATACAATCACTTACTTAACACAGTGAGATTTGATAGAGGCAGCTAGTAGTGATCTTTCTTATTTCTGCATATTCATGTTTGATCTGCTTGAGAGCGAGAATGAAATATGCTGTTTAGTAAAAAGTATTGACCATTTCATACATACCTGCCAAGTTTTCCGGTTTTCCCGGAAGATTTCCAGATTTTGGAGTGTTTTCCGGTTGTCCGGATTAACATATTTTTTTTTTCGGATTTTGTACTTTGTTTCCATACTTTGCATCCAAATCACATTTCAGTTTTGATTTTCGATAATAGCTGCTATTCTGAGATGCTAGTGTTTGAAATTCGACTGAAAGTCGACCGAGAAGTTTATCGGTAATCCCGTCTCGCAGATTATCTAGGATATCCAGGTTTCTGTTTGACTCTACCGCACAGCAATGCTCAGTGTGAGCGTGTGTTCAGCTTGGTGAAAAAGAACCGAAATCTGTTTATGTCAACATGAAGTATAACATAAATTTCTCGCCAAATCAATACTTTTTACTTACATAAAAATTCTATAGGTACATGTTTCGAAAACACACAATGTTTTCTTCCTCAGCCCACTTATTGGTGTTAAACATCATATAACATCGATAACCTCACTAAATAACAAAAAACACTGTGTTTTGTCTGAAAGAATTTTTCATATGAACCACCATTACGCCAAGGGATGAGAAAAATGATTTCGGAATTATAAGAAAATACCAAGAGCTATCAGTGGTTGCCATGGCAACACTACTAAATTGATGAGGGATGAGCCATCAGATGTTGCCATGACAACGCACTTGCACAAGATCAGATTCAAATTTCCATCTGACTAAGTGTGAAGCGGCTTCGGTGACGTAACTGGTAGCATGCTGAACTTCTACGCCCAAGGTCGCGGGTTCAAAGCCGGCCAAATTTGTCGGATTTTCTAAGAGCGCTAAAAATCCCTCACTATGCTTTCCTTTGGAGGGGAAGTTCCAACGATTGTTGCGAGTTGCTGGTTGCGGTGACATCTAGTAGCCAAGTTCACAGCTAGGTGTCGTTGACGGTAGTATCTGGTAGCAACATTAGGAACTACTGCTTGAAATTGACCGTCTGCAGTCCTTACCTGAATTACAGACTAATACAGCCATCACAATTCACACCGTTTATCAGACAGATTCTACACTCACTCAAAGTACACGGGGTTACATGACAGCATTGTCGCAGCCCCTAAACTGAGGAACCAACCAAAATCTCTGCGGGAGATATAATTTTGCGTGAAGAAGTAACAGACCGTTACATAGTTACACATCAGTGTCGAAACCTTGCAAAGGACAGTGTGACCACAAGTATAAAAATGGACTCCAAATGACAAGAAGGTTACCATCATCATAAGACAATAAAATGTTTAAAATATGCATAAAATGACGAAAAACAAAGTTAATTAATCTCCAATTATAAAATACTTTCTCGCAATAAATGAGGTCTGATCCTGCTACGAAAACCTGCATATTCTGCCTACTTTCGCATATCCCCAAGTTTGTCCGGTGAAATCTACCTCCGCCTTCCGGCGTGCCGAGAGGACTTTTTTTAATATGTAGCTGTGGTTTTTGTTACAGTTGGTCTGAAGAATTGGCTAAGCATGTTGGTCTCAAAGTAAGCTCTATGTTTGTAGATGTTCAGAGCATCTTTAAAAGAAAAGATTTTTTACTATAGGTCTATATGTACATATTTTTAAATCAGCCAAGAAAAATGAAGAATTTTCATGGTTATTTATTGAATTGCATGGTGAATATATACATATATGTACAATATCTAAAATTTAAGTGCACATTCTGTAGCCATCTGATAACATCAGAGGTGACACTGAACAGGTCATAGGTGATGACAGACAAACAATATCGCCAATGCACCAATGCCTTGTGGGTCAGTGCCCGCTTCTCACTTCCTAAACTAGTGACTTCCTCCATTTGCTACTTTCAGCACTGTCATGGGCATAGTGATGGAAGGAATGTAATTTTCATGCAACTATTAAACAAATTAACTTAATTTCCAGTTAGAAGGATCAGTTATGACACAAGCCATCACAAATCTTCACATATAAAAGCTATCAGTCATCTGTAAAACAGATCTAATTATTAATTAGAATACCATAATTTAAGTTTATGGAACAATAGGTCTGATCAGTTCCAATTACACTGTAGCATTTGGGTTTTTGCATTAGAGGATATTGCACTTCAAATATTCTTCAAAGTGGGAAATTCTGTGCTAAATATTTGTTACAATTCTTCAGAGGTGCTTAGGAAGTTATCGTACTACGGTAGTTGAAAATTTCTGTATTGAACCGGTGGGAGCTAGATATTTTGATCAACACTTCCTCAAAATTGTGTGATTGCCTTTTAAGGGTGGACAGGTGTCTCCCATGATCCTCAGCTTTGTGCTGCCACTTTCATTTCTTTACATACCCAATACCATACATGTTATTTCTTTGCTGTCTGTCATCTATGTTCCTAATTGTACTATGAAGGCAGGATGACTGTTCGCACAACTTAGAAAAAAAATACTATTTTGCATATTACTGAACAGTTGGGAGCTAAGGATCTTGATTCCCTACTCCACACCATTGCTCTGCTTTTGTAAAAGGTTCACTTATTCACAGGTAACTTCATTAATCTTAGCAGCAGAACAATATGAAGGAGGCTCATTTGCAGTACAGTAAAACTTCGTTTAACCATCACTCTTTAAACCGTCAGTTTCTGTTAACCGTCATTGCTGTAATAGCATAATAATTCTGTAATAACAAAGTGCTTTAAGGTGCAGTGATGCGTTCGCTTTGTTTACTTACTCTATTTTAGTGGGAAGTGAGTGTACCTGTTAACCGAAATATATTACATTACTGTGAGAGTGATATCATTCTGTCTATAATATAATTGATTGAGGTCATGTTTTGTAGGAATAATACAGTGTTTCTGTTATCCATCAATCCGCTCAACCGTCACGACCACGGTCCCGACGATGACGGTTAATCGAGTTTTTACTGTACCTGGAAAACTGGAACTGTCAATCAATGATGATATCGATGATGACATTTTAAAAAAAGAATTGGAAGAATGCTTCAAATTGAAAGTGTGATATTTTGTAGATGATTAATGTTACAGGATATATGACTCTTACTCTGTTGGTGTAAAAGGTTACAGGTTACTTCATAAGCTTTGGCAATATATTTCCCGTGACTTATTGGAAGTCTCGACCAGATAGCTAAATTATACCGCTGCGAAGACACAGCTTCCGTTATCCAATGGGGTTAGATGATATCACAGTCGAAGGACAATGGCAATAGTTAAGCACAAAGTCAGTACCGGTACATTTGCAGCCTTGGCCTAGAAATACATATCAATTGAGTTGAACAAAATTCTTACTTTAAAATGCAGTAGCAGTGCTCTGTAGGATAAATGAGCTGAATAAACTCAGTTATTAGTATTAATGTTGGTATAGTTTCTTTTAAATGTGCTCCCAGTGCCACAGATATTGAAAATTAATAAATTGATTCAATTTAAATAGAAAATACTGTGTCATTCACACAAGTAATTAAGAATAAAAAAGAAAAATGAGGATCTGGCTCACTGTTACACCAAGTCGATATATCTAGACTGTAGTAGTTCGAGTATGTGATGGGGATGGAGCCAAACTAGAGCAGCCTAGAAGGAAGAAGACAGGTGGTAAGACCTAGAGCATGCTGGATGGTTCAAGATGGGGACAAATGAATCCATCATGACAGAACATTATGAAGTAGGCTCATTTACAAACCCGAAAAATTGAAACTGTCAACCAATAATGATGAAATTTTAAAAAGGGCTGGAAGAATGTTTCAAAGTGAAAAGTATGGTCCTCTTAGAAAACCAAATTAAGTTTTGTGCAATTTGTATTGTCTCCTTCATCATGTTCTCATTTTATCAGTTAGAATAGTGTTTTTTTTTTTTTACCATTTCAGAGGTCTGTTTTTAATTTCTGAATAAGGATGGTTTTGCCAGGGGGGGGATAATAAGAATTGTCATTGGTAATGTAGTAACTATTGAAATAGTTTACTAAAGGTAGTTTTATTTTCATCTAGTAATTGGATATTAATCTGCCATGGCTTATACTGAATGAGTACCTGGAGTCTCCTGAGCTAGAATAGATTGACTGGTACAAGGGACAGTAAAAATATTTCATCATTTCTATCATTTGAATTGAAAGTGGCAGCTTAACCATCATAAACACCCAGGCACATAGACCAGAATATTCTTTCATAAACACCTTATTGTACAGTATATCACTTCTAGTCTGTTCATCTTCAGTAAGAGGATGTTGAAAGTTGTAGTGCCAGAGATATTATTGTCTAGTATGTTCCTAGGAGAGTTTTATAATGGTTATGGCTGATTTCCTTGATGAATCCTCTGTTTCATCTTTAATGAGTGCCTTCATAACTCATTCTGTGTTCAGGATAACTCCTTTTTTATACTGGAAGAAAATAAATTTATCTCAGTTTTGTTGTGATGATTTAAAGCATAGCACTACCGGTATGCAATATCATTTACTAATAATTGCCATATTGGTGCATTTCATTGCAATTTGAACTTGTGCAGACAAGTGGTTTGAATCTTTAAGAGTGCCTTAATAGTTTGGATATTACTTTATCCAACATAAGCTTTAATTATAATACACATGGTTGTAATGTTTGATCGTTATATTGCCTTCTAAGATATATCTTGGATCGTTATTATTGAAACAGCTTTCTGCATATTAATTAACATTGATACCTTCATGGTCATATTATCATGTTTACTTCTTTACATGTTGTAAAATGTATAAAGTACATACTTAAAGAATAAAATCTGCATGTTTTAGTTGATAGTCTGTATGTTTCTCAACTGTCAAGTTGCAAGAACTTGCACTTTCTAAAACAACTAAGTCATACTGTATATAGGCCTATAAGAAATGTGTTAGTAGTTTGTATCCTTGCTGCTTTTTAACACAAGGATTACATTGCATGTATATTTACACTAAGCAAAATTATCTGAATCTTAATTAGTTAATTTAAAATCGATAATGTCATTAAATTTCCATAGTTTTTACTTGTGGAAATTACAGTAATTGGTTCATATTTTATTCACAAAAGCATTCTTAACTAAGAAGCATTTCAGTTAATAGAAAAGATTGCTTTCTAGTGTATGTTCTGTATTAGACTCATGGAAATGATTAGAGAGAATGCAGTAGATCCTCTTAAAGCATTCATATCTGTAAGGCAGGATTTGAAAATGAGATCACCCTTGGAATTTGAATCCGAATCTCCTACATTCTGAGCAGGTGTACTTGCCATTTGTCCCACAAAAATTTTCTATGCCAAAAGGACAGCTCACTTTGAAGCCACAAGATGAAAGGAGTACTGCGGAGCATTCTACATTTAAGTCATTCTTGTGAAACGAAAAAGAATATCAGGTTCTGGCAGTGGCTGATGAAGTGCTGTGTTATCTCCAAACAAGTTCTCTACTTCTAATCTGAGCATTTCTACTGTCAGTATTATTTAACCTCTAGCCTATTGTTTGTCACAGTTTTATGATATAAATCACCTGTAATCTCCTATTTTCACAAATTGTTCGATCCATTCTTTACTTGTTTACTTTAGATCTTCAATACTGGTATCTCTGTTCATTTTGATGTTTTCTAAAGTCCTATTATAACATGCTCTCATATTATTATGAACATTAAATTGGTGATCTTGTTAACTGTGATTTTGTAAAAGAAACATTGATTGGGTTGTAGATAAGTATAGTAAATATTGCATACTCTGGATCTTTGACTACTCTGAAATATTATTTTAAAATGCAGAGTGTTGCTATGCTAGCTGTTGTTCCTTGTCTAAACGGGTCAATGCATGTTCCATTCCTGTGCAAGAAATAGGAACTGCTATCATCTCTCACTCTCTCCTATTTTTACCTTAATCTTTATAATACAGAAAAAATGTATGAAGAAGTACATTAATATTGAAAATCTGAATGGATGCTAATTTTATTTTGTTTTTCAAATGACTATTGTTTTATTAAAATTCCAGTTATTCTCATCACAACAGAAAATATTTTGGAAAGATCATACTTTTCTCTCATTCATTGCAAGTCAAAATACATTATGAATTATATATTTTTTATTTTCTTTCATCTTAATTTTTAATTCTTAGTTCAATGGTGTACACTTTTTGCCAGATTAAAAATATGTATAGCCTACTTCTATCCTTATAAATGCAAAAAGTTTGAACTTGAAATGTGGGCTGTTTTTCAAAATTATTGAGATGATCACTATTAGGGTATTTTGTAAAAGAACTCAGCAAAGCCAATGTTTTCATCAAAGCCCTAAAGTTAAAGAAGGTACATATTTATGATTAGATACATTTGGGTTTAGAGTTGTGATATTGAGAATCAGACCATATATAATATGGTACTGCTGCAATAAACATAAATGATTAAGAGAAGCCTTAGTGACAAGATAAATTATTTCCTCCCCTAATGTTCTGCTTCCAGAATCATCACTGCAAGTATTTTAACATGGCCTCCTCAGTTATTGGTTTGAAAAATAAATTGTGAATTTCTCATTCATCAGAACCACTACTGAACTAAAATAATTTGCACTTGAAATAATATGTAAGCGCACATTTAGAGAGAATTACACATATTAAAAGCTTGTGGTCTGGTAACATACACAGACGTGAATGTTCTCTCAAACATGTTTTCATGTGGTATCTATGTTGTGAACCATATGATATTTTCTTGTAAAATTAATGTATATATATTTTGTAAATATGTTTGTAGATATAGTTATGTTTCTGTTGTGTATGATAAGACTATTGTTGTGGGAATTTTTTATCAGCATTTTAATATCTTCTAATATTCAGAATTCTTTGGAAAATAAATATCCAATTGAATATTTGTTCTCCTTCTTGTACAAAGTTACCTGTATGTTAACTAATCAGAAAGCAAATTGTTGCTGATGATCGATATTACGCAGAAAGATATTATAAAAATCCAGTTAGTAATTATGGATTTATTATTATTATATATATAAATAAAATTTTAATGTGATGTATATATATTAAATTAATACATAATAGTTTTATACACAATGTGTCAGTCAATTTATTACCTTATTCCTAAAATTGCCATCACTCTCCATAAGTTGAAATCAAACAGAAATGCGCTTCTGGGAGATTTTATTCGACCTGATCTGTAAAATTAAAATCCAATGCTTGAGGTAGGTCTTTGCTTATTTGTCTGAGGTCCATTAATACTTTGTTCTGATATAAAACAAACCCCTAGTAATTTTAGTGCCAAATTACCAACGTTATGATTGAATGCTGTTCCTTTGTTTTTTTAGCTAAGTTGCACACTCTGATTAATGTTGTTCATTTATTTATTGAATATCCAAACAGTTTGAACCCTATTGTACATGAGTGTATTAACTTAGGGTAATAGTTTTTATCAGTTAATTGTTGGTCCTTAACACAAAATTATGAAACTAGATTATTGTAGATGTGGTGAATGAACTTAGGGAATTGTTTGTAACAGCGGGATTTCTTAAACAGGTGGAATAATGGTTTTGAAAGTTCCATATTACAATTGTTTGGATGACACTCAAGTTCGAATCTTGTCCTGCTAAACATGGCACAGTCGAAGAGTATATGGTCCACTGTTTAAGAAGATCCACAAAAGCACAAGTAATCGCCTGCAATGTTAATTTTAAAACGTTCTAAGTAGCACTTAAACTTTCCATGACCAGAGAGAAACTGCATGAGGAGGAATTCGGGTACTAATGTTTTGCACTGGAGTCGGCTATATATTGAACCCTTATACATACATACATACATACATATATTTATTTGCAGTTGTGGACACTGTCCATGGTGGCAAATTACAAAAACAAAAACCACTAAGCAAAATAAATCATTCATACAACTAAAAAAAATACATTTTAGATACAAGGATTAATTGGTATAAGAACATAATAATAATAGAAACAAATATAAAATACGAATAAGGATAATTTACACTATTCTTCATCCATGTCATGTCACTGGCTCCTGATCTGGTGCTTTCTCCCCAACTCCTTAAATTTTCCAACATTAGAAGGCAAAGGGCTGAAAATGTCCCCTGGCAAACTGTTCCATTCTATTTCCCCCCTCCCAATGAAAGAATATTTGCCCCTGTTACTATTCCACTGACTTCATTTTAATTTACACGAATGACTGTAGCTGCCCATATAAGTACCTCCCTTTCCCAATCCCTCATGAATGTCTTCCCAAGCAATTTCCTCCTTGTGAGCTAAGAAAATACCCCCTAGTCTTGCTCTTGAATGTCTACCAGCCAGACTTTCTCATCCCAAATCCTGAATCATCCTACTTACACTACTCGTCGATCTGTGGTCCTCCATTACATACCTGGCGGCCTTCCTTTGTACTCCTTCCACTTCCTTTATTAAATACATTTGTAAAGAAGCGTAATGAGACTCTTTTTCAGGGAAGTGTTTCGGTCCATACCGGTACCGTTGTTGTTGTAAATATTTGCTTCTCATCATAACAAGGTAACATAGGTAAACATATCACAAAAGAAAGAAAAGTCAAGCCAAGAGTTAACTAAACAAATTTAATATCAGATCAAAACAAAAATAATAAACAACTCCCAAAACTACACCCACAAATAATTAATTAACAGATATCAACAAAAATCTCTCTGATGAGATTATATCAAAAATCAGGCCATCAATGGTCCTGTCACTCCTTCAACCCATGTGTGGTGATGTGGCGAGCAAACAGAAAATGAAATAAGTACTACGGTATGTTATACGCGACCCGTGACCATAGGCAACAGCTGACAAGCTGCGGGTCCGTATATGAGAGGTAGACATGGTACTGGGAATACAAACTACAACTACACAAAATATTATAAATACCCGACGCTCGCTAGCCTTACTAACCTACAACTGAGATTTCCGATCGAAATCTTTACCCAGTGTCAAAGACACAAACAAAAGCCTAAACATCAACTGATGACCGCCGTCACCTTTTACAAACACACCAACAAACGAGTTGTCGAAACACAAATCAAACATTAAATGAGAATATCAAACCACACTGCCCAGTGGCAATTATATACCGTACAACAAAACAAGTTTATTTTTACGAGACATGAGAATACCGTCCGTGCGTGAGAATTTGGCCCTTTAAACAATCAAAGTTTCAACTAAACAGGCATCCAAACTTTTACTAGGTCAGGACAAGCCAGCCCCTTCTACTCATTAGCGATCTATAGATCTATGCTCGGTGAGTGTCTCGCCTGCCAAATGTCAACAACCCAATGCGTAAACAGATATCCCAGTGCAGCGACTGAGGCATGCCACCAAGAACGAAGACTTCTTACTGTACCGGTACTCCAGTAAAATAATGAGTGTGTCATAAAAACTTCTGTCTCGGGACAGTCGGATGAGGAGCCGCAAAGAAGCGCGCGCACCCGACAGCGAGGAGCATTTAAATAGCGCCGACTTGAAATGCTCCTCGCTGTCTCATTGTGTGATTGTTACCTACAAGAATTATCCCACCTGCGTACTTGTCTTTCATTCCTGTATGATTCTGTTCGTCCTCGTCGAACATCGGCTTTTATGACTGAAGTGACACGCTAGCATTTCGTGCGCCAAGTTGTAAGAAATAAAACATAGAGGACGGTTGTCGTTTTGGGGGTAATATTTACTGTACAGTCGATTTGCATTATTAACGCAAAGCGGTCGTGAAACTTGCTTTAAGTACATTTCAAAATATGCCTGGTACTGAATGAATGCATTCCAATCAATATTTAAGATCTAACTGTAATAATTGGATATTTAACCATACGCATTATTAAGGAGCGTAACAAAATGCAATAAAGTCTGTTGGAAAAGTGTACAAGAGGTATCGCGCTCGCTTGTTGTTTTGAAGATCCCGGGCTATCCAAGGGCGGAAATTTTTACTTCTTTTTAATTATTTTATTATATCCTCCTCACGTCGTACAACAATATTGCAACTTAGTTTTGTCTACATGATCTACGAGGACGATAGTAAACATGTTTCCTCTCATTTAACATTCTGTTTTCCCTAAATAGGCTATTGTTTAAAACCATGGACGGATACTATTTAAATAGTTCAAAATTTATCCCAGAATAATAATATTAGAGTATGACACGCTCTGTATTTGGTTGGTTTGTTGGTTCCTCAGTTTAGGGGCTGCGACAACGCGGTCATGTAGCCCCGTGTACTTTGGGTGTGTGTAGAATCTGTCTGATAACCAGTGTTAATTGTGATGACTGTATTAATGTGTGTATCTGTTTTTTTAATTCAAGTAAGGACTGCAACTTTGAATTTTTCAAATAGTTCCTACTTTTGCCGTCAAACGCCTCAGTCAACGACTAATAGGCCTAGTTCAGAACTTAGCTACTAGACGCCACCGCAGTCGGCTCTTGGCAGCGAACGTAGAAACCTAAGAGCGTTGTTTACATTCCTAACCTATACAATTTAGCTTCACACAGGTGAAATTAGTGGAAGGTTCTTTAAGGGGACACTATAGGCTACCCAAAAAAAAAAATTTGCTCCCAGTGATCCAAACTGCACCAAATTTTATTTCCATACGACCAACATCTTTTATAACGCAAAAAGTGAAAAATTATTCCTTTCAGTTGATCAGTATGGGCAGAAATTACTAAAAGATAGTATTTTCCTTAAAAAAATTGATACCAACTATTTATCACTACAAAATACTGAAACTTAACAATCGTTTTACACTATGTACTCATTGCACAGACTAATAATTCTGTACATGGGTTTGGAAAAATATGAAATAGTTCCTGAAATAAAAAATTGTTTCACAAAATTAATTTTTATTTCCAAAAATGAAAGTTAAAAATTATTTAAAAATAAACGATAACTATGTTAACTAATATGGATGCACAGAATTATGGGAGATAGATATCTTCACATGCTACAAAAATATTATTGAGATTGGTTAATATTTGCTACTGAATAGTTGGTGTAAAGTCCAAAAAAATGAACTGTGCAGCAAAACAATTTTAAAACATTGGAATGTTTTTCTACTTCACCCACTGTCTCAAAGTCCCCAGAACCATATGTTTCCCTTCCTTTTCTCTTATGGCGTCTTCTTCACCCAATTTCATCTCCCTGGACTGTTTTCTCATGAATTTCATTTGCTCCAGGCTGCGTCTAACACTCTGCTGAATTCGCCGTTGATCCCGTCCTTCGCAGAAATGTTGCTATGTGGATATATTACAATGAATGGGAATCTTAAAACTCAGCAATTGTTCTAGGTTTATGCAGTGTCTTGTGTGGGGTTTTGCCTAGGAACACCAAGCTGGCTCATCCGTGCATGGACCCCGACCGAGTTATCTACTTCAATAAGTGGTGTGGAAATGATAACGACGAATGTATCAATTTTTTATCGCTAAATAGTTTGTTGAGTTGTTTTTTTTGTGTTCACTTTTTTCACTGTCGTTGATTTGCTGTTTTTGTTGTTGTAGGTAACAATCACACAATGAGACAGCGAGGAGCATTTCAAGTCGGCGCTATTCAAATGTTCCTCGCTGCCGGGTGCGTGCGCGCATCTATGCGGCTCCTCATCCGACTGTCCCGAGACAGAAGTGTCATAAAAATGTCTTAGTCTAGCCTAACGCATAGCTCCAAGATCCGAAGAATACCAAGTGTGTCACCAATATAATTAGTTCCATTAATTCACACAGAATTAAAGTACCACGTCGGGGTCATAACAGAGTCTCCATCTGATGCCCATTCACTGCAGCAGACAAGGAAGGTCGAGGCCATTTTCTCCGCGCAAAATACACACATTTGACACAAACACAAATTGACACACAACGCATACATCAGGGTTGACAATACCTGAAAAAAAAAACCATAATAAATTCACTCACACACATCGCACCAGATCACAGATTCGACAAAAGATTCAATACAAGAATTAAATTAATTTACACCAAACTAGAGAACAGACAGTTCCCCTTAAAAGTGATTGCAAAGGCAAACTCAAAATAATAAACGAACAATAAAGCGTGTTTAATCCAAACGGCTACCAAAAATATCTAATTTCCTCCCAAATCTATTCTTAAATTGTTATGGAACTGATTAAAAGAGTCTATTATATCGTTTTTGGACCCTAAATGGCGGCCGCTGGCTGGAGGGCTATCTTGTGGTGCTTGGACTCTGTGACAAAAGACTGTGGCAGTTGTTGTGGTTGTTGTTCGTTGTTCTATGTTTGAATAAGTCTGTTGTATAGTTGTGTAGTGAAATAAATAGTTAAACAAGTAATGGTTAACACTAATTCGGTGAATTAGTCCCTTAACAAAACATATGGTGACCCCGACGTGATTTAATACGTAAATTACGAGAAGTTACGGCAAGATACGTAAGATTTCTTTGTGTGTGAAAATCTTGCACGGTATAGCCTATCCTACACGACAATGGAAAAGCTTGTGAAACAACGTAAGCCAATTCGAGCGTCCTACACAAAGACGTATAATGAGGTAATGCGTCATTTAACCAGCGAAATAGTTGACCTGGAATCGGCATTGAGACTTATAGAAATAATTTAGATGAAGTAAGGTTAAAGATGACGAATATTTGCTCTAATGAGAATGTTGGTGTGGTTAGAGAACAAATTTCTGAAGCTTCATCTGCAGCTAAAAGAAACTTGAAACTTCCTAGGTTGGAAATAGCCAAGTTTGGAGGGGACGTTAAAGATTGGTTAGGATTCTGGAGCATGTTTAAGAGAATCCATGAAGATAGTGACATAGAATCAGAAGATACATTTTAATATCTGATTCAGTGCACCAACCCTGACAGTCGTGCCAGAGAACTTCTGAACAGTTTCCCGGCTACCGCTGAAAACTATCCAAAGGTTATAGAGTGCATGAAGAATCGGTTCGGTCGTGAAGATCTCCTGACGGAGTACTACGTTAGGGAGCTTATTGGGTTAGTCATTCAGAATGTGTCGCACAACAATGACAAATCAGGAATAGCTGTAGGCCTACTGTATGACACATTAGAGAGCAAGTTAAGAGCTCTAGAATCTATAGGTGTGACAAGGGATAGGTATGGGTCCATGTTGTTCCCTCTCGTGGAATCATGCTTACCTGAAGATGTTTTAAGGACATGGCTCAGAAATCAATCAGCGAATGATGAGTTGATTGGTGAACAGAAAGATAGGCTAGAGGCTCTTCTAAATTTCCTCAAACGTGAAGTGGAGGGAGAAGAGAGGATAACCTTTGCTCGGGCAGGTTTTGGTCTGTCCGATACGAAAAGACAAGAGAGAATGAGAGGAAAAAATGTCGACACACATTTACCAACGGCGAATTCTTTGTTTTCGGCCAAGTTTGAAGGCAAGAAGAGAAAGTGTGTGTTTTGTAGCAAATTCCACGAGAGCAAGGAATGCCACTTTGCTCAACAAATGAGTTTGGAGGAAAGGTGCAACAAGCTGGCCAAAGAAAACTTGTTTTGCTTGTCTTAAGGTAGGGCACAGAATGAAAAATTGCAAGGCACATCTTCGTTGCCCACTGTGCACTAGTCCTCAAGTTGTGATCATGTGTCATAAACTGAATACAAAGAAGGTCGAGGAGAAACCTGAATCTAAAATACAGGATGATAGGGAAAGGCAGAGCAATATCTCCATGAACAGAGTGCCACAAAGGAGGTGTTTCTACAGACGCTGTGCATCAAACTGACACATAAAGGAAAGGAGAAGATGGTCCGAGCACTAATAGACAGTGGATCACAAAGATCCTACATTTTACGGAAGACTGCTGAGGAAATGGGATATAAACCTTTGAAGACCGAGATGATGATCCACAAGTTGTTTGGGGGTGCTGAGACCCGTGAAGAAGACCATCACCTGTATGATGTGAATGTAAGCAGCTGTGATGGTTCCTTTAATACCACGTTGCAATTGATTGACCCCATGGAAAACAAGTCGAGAGAAGAGATGGAAGAAGCTGCACGTCATTACTTCCAAGAGACTCTAAAGGTTAATGCGGATAGCCGATATGAAGTTGCTTTACCTTGGTTGGAGAGCCGACAGTACTTACGGAACAACAAGGAGATAGTGGAGAAGATGTGGGAAGATTCCAAGGTTGAAGTTTGGACCGTGGATGAAAGAAATGAAAGCAAAAAAGATATGGCTGTCTGATGTAGGAACAAATCCATCCGACGTGGAAGTCCTGCTAGGAGCTGATGTTGCGAGGAGTCTTTTGCTGAATGAAACCCATAAGCTTGAATCAAGATTGGTTGCTGTGAGGACAACGCTTGGCTGGACCGTGACTGGTAAATTGAAAGACGAAGAGGGTAGTTCCCTGGCTTTGTATTCAACTACCCTGTTCATTCAATCTGCCTCTATAACCGACCTTTGGAACTTGGAGACTATAGGCATATCTGACCCCATGGAAAACAAGTCGAGAGAAGAGATGGAAGAAGCTGCACGTCATTACTTCCAAGAGACTCTAAAGGTTAATGCGGATAGCCGATATGAAGTTGCTTTACCTTGGTTGGAGAGCCGACAGTACTTACGGAACAACAAGGAGATTGTGGAGAAGAGATTGATCTCAGTTTCGAATAAACTGACCAAAGAAGGAAAGTTTGAGGAATATGGAAATGTGTTTCAGGAATGGATGAATGAGGGCATAATTGAAGAGGTTCCAGAAGGAGAAAAGGAAGACCTGTGTTATTATTTACCACACCGGGGAATCTTCAAAGAAAACTCTACCACCAATATGAGACCCGTGTTCGATGGATCCAGCAAATCGAAGGATACTCCTTCTTTAAATGAATGTCTCGAAAAGGGTTCTAATTTGCTACAACAAATCCCTACGCTTCTATTGATGTTTCGAAAAAATAAGATAGGAGTAATTTCCGATATTAGGAAGGCTTTCCTGCAAATATCTGTTCAGGAAACTGATCGTGATTTCTTGTGCTTCTTGTGGTGGAAGGATTCAAAGGATAGTGAATTGAAGGTTTTTCGGCATTGCCGAGTCGTATTTGGTCTGAATTGTAGCCCATTTCTGCTGGAAGCAGTTCTAGACCTTCAATTGAAAGAGAGTGTTGACTACCACGAGACAGCAAAAAGACTGAGAAATTCCTTCTAAATAGACAATTGTATCACCTCTTTGGATAATGAGGAAGAATTGAGTACGTTTATAGAAGAATCTACCGCATTGCTGGCCAGAGCACGTTTTGATCTTCGTAACTGGGAGTACACAAGTCTAAATTCTCCCGAGAGCGACTCGTCAGTTCCTGAGGTAACCTCGGTATTAGGACTTCGATGGAACAAGACAGAAGTTGTTCTTTCTTGTGAGGAAATTGACATGTCGAAGATTGTGGACAAGATCACTAGAAGAAATGTATTGGCGGCTGCTCAGAGAATCTTTGATCCTATAGGATTCACATGTCCTGTCTCTCTAGTACCGAAGTTGCTGTTGCAGGAAAGTTGGCGGAAGAAAATCAGCTGGGATGAAGAAATGGAGGATGACATGAGGAAGAAGTTTGAAATTTGGCATCAAGAACTTGAGGTATTGCCTGATATTAAAATTCCCAGACAAATGGCACGCTGCAAGAGACAGGAATCTTGGAGCCTTCATACGTTCTGCGACGCAAGTGGAGTAGCATATGCTGCGGTTGTGTTTCTTCGTTCAGAAGATGGAAAGGACACAAATATAACGCTTCTTCAAGCAAAATCTCGTGTAGCCCCGCTGAAAAAAATGACTATTTCGCGGTTGGAACTCCTAGCTTGTCCAATTGGAGCTCGCCTTGCATTTTCTATAAAGGCAAGTTTAGGAATAGCAGAGCTTTCAACATATTATTGGACAGACTCTACAACAGCTCTCTGCTGGATCAAGAGGAAGGAAGTTTGGGGAACTTTTGTAGCAAATCGGGTGAAGGAAATTAAACAGTTGTCTGACCCTGATAGCTGGAATCATGTACGTAGAGTGAATAACCCGGCTGACCTACCTTCCAGGGGTTGTTCTGCTTCCAAACTCATGACATCGAAATGGTGGGAGGGCCCTCATTGGTTGAGATCTCCTAGTTCGGAATGGCCTCTCGACAATGCCTTGCCTGATGAAGAAAGGGTAAATGAAGAGAAAAGGAAAGGAATTTCAACTGTACTAGTTTCTGTGGAACCAGAAGGAAAGTGGTATCTGAAATACTTTTCCAAGTACTCAAAAGTTGTCAGGATGACAGCCTGGATTCTACGATTCATCCACAACACAAGCAAAAGAAGGCAAAAAACGTATTTCAAAGGAACTCCAAGTCGAAGAATTGCAAGTAGCTGAAAGGAGACTGTTGAAGATCGTTACGCAAGAGATGCTCGCCGAAAAGGAGCAGTCCTTCAAAAATCTGAACGTGTTTGAAGATGAAAGAGGATTACTTCGAGTAAAAACAAGGTTAATGAGACCGGACGATGAATTATTCCTCACTCCAATTCTGCTACCAGCTATACACCAGCTAGTTCACATGATGATCATGGAGAAACATCTAGGAATGTCTCATGCTGGAGTACAAGTTCTTCTCTCCACTTTGCGAGAACGGTTTTGGATTGTTAATGGTAGAAGGACAATAAGAAAGGTGATTTCGAGCTGTGTCAGGTGCAGAAGACACCAAGCGAAGGGAATTACCATCGAAGTTGCACCTTTACCAGAGGATCGGATTAGAGACGCTTCTGTCTTTGAAATTGTAGGAATTGATCTGGCTGGCCCGTTATACCTCCGGGGAGGTGAAAAGGTCTGGGTGGTGCTATTCACGTGTGCGGTCTTCAGAGCTGTGCATTTTGAACTCGTTAGGACACTATCTACTCCAGGGTTTCTGCAAGCATTGAGGCGATTCGTCGCTCGGAGAGGGAGACCAAACATCATTTACAGTGATAATGGGACAACTTTTGTGGGAGCAGAAAATGCTTTCAGTGAAGTTGACTGGACCAAAATAAATGTTGAGACTACGTGCATGAGAATTGTTTGGAAATTCAATCCTCCCACTGATGCATGGTGGGGTGGGTTTTTGGAGCGTATTGTTCAAATGCTGAAGAAGTTGTTGCGACGAGTACTAGGTCGTTCCTCCTTAGACTATGAGGAACTATTAACGGTTCTGTTGGATGCAGAGGCAGTCATCAATTCTCGGCCTTTGACTTATTTGTCTGAAGATAGTGATGATTTGGTAGCGTTGACACCTGCAATGTTTCTTCAGGACATTCCGAGGGTGGGAGTACCCGATATTGATCACATTGATCAGATAAACCATGGAAAAAGGTTCAGGCACATGCAGCATTTGAGGGCAGAATTGCGAAAAAGTTTCAGACTAGAGTACCTAGGGCAACTTAAACCGGGAAAAGGCAAAGCAAACTCACATCAAGAATTGAAGGTGGGAGAAGTAGTGATCCTTGGAAGTGACAGTGCACGTAGAATGGACTGGCCTATAGGAAGGGTGGTTTCAGTACATCCTGGAAAGGACAATGCCGTCAGAGTGGTCAAGGTGAAGACTACAAGTGGAGAGCTGAAGCGGCCTGTGCAGAACATCTATCTTCTAGAAGCAACTCCGTTTACTGAGTGGCAATGTGAAGAAGAGGTCTTGGATAAAGACCCTGGTGTTCCTGTTTCGAGCCCTGGTGTTCCTATTTCGTGCTCTGGTGTTCCTGTATCGAGCCCTGGTGCACCTGTATCGAGCCCTGATGTTCCTGTCTCGCCCCCTGGTGTTCCATATATGAGTTCGACAAGGTGTGGGAGGAAGATACGAATTCCATCCCGCCTCAATTTGTAAATTTTCCTTGATCTGTAATATTTGAAATACAGTGGTTTTAATCATAGTATGATAAAGAAAAAGGTGGGAGGATGTTATGGAACTGATTAAAAGAGTCTACTATGTCGTTTTTGGACCCTAAATGGCGGCCGCTGGCTGGTGTTTGGACTCTGTGACAAAAGACTGTGGCAGTTGTTGTTCGTTGTTCTATGTTTGAATATGTCTGTTGTATAGTTGTGTAGTGAAATAAATAGTTAAATAAGTAATGGTTAACACTAATTCGGTGAATTATTCCCTTAACAAAACATAAATCAATCTAACAACGTCTCACTATCGCACGATCCGTAACTCATGTTCGCAAACAGGGGCGTGGCGCCCATTAGGGCGCTGAGGCTCAGCCTATCCGTAAAAAAACTTAAATTAGTTTTCATTCGCTGTTATTGGTGTTTTTCGATTGATATTTCAAATATTATATATTTGAACTCGCGCTGCCTAGCGCTGTGTCTGCTCACAACCAAATCAACCAATAGCTAGTCACCTCAACTCAGCCTGACGCGCGCAGACGCAGTAGCAATTACTTACGGAGCGGGGTGAAGAGGGGGGTGTATCTTGTAAACGTGTGCGTTAAGGCTTGCCCAAGGACCTGGATATAGAAACCCCACAACGCTGGTTGTAAGTAACTGCTGCAATCTAGTGGTGTTTGGCAAAAGTAAGGCAGCACACTATAATGAATGATACTGGTTACAGGGTTGTCAACGATATTAAATGCAAGATAGCATAATTCTCTGACATGAAAAATTATTGAACAATGACATAAATCTGAACAGGACCCAGACATACGCAAAAAAATGAATTTAAGATAAATCTCATTATGTGTTACTTTAAAATACATAACTTAACTTGCAGAATTATATATTTTTTAAATGTGCTCTTTCGACATGTTGGCAGTCCTGGCTACACGGTGAATGATACGAATCTGTGTAGCCTATTGCCAGTGTGGAATGTAAGTGCAGGTGAAGTGTGTTTCTATTAATCTATTTGTATCTTACTGTGTGGTGTGTTTGTGTTACAGTGTAGTTGAAAACAAATAGTAGGCATCAGTACGCTAATCTACACGACACATGCGTTTCAATGGATGCGTTCAATACATCTCAAGATCCATTAAATGTTCTTATTGGTAATCCAACATTTTTTCTCAACTCTTTTTGGAGGAAAAAATCCAGGTGAAAGAACGGAAGCCCACGCCAAGCTTGTCACTTCAGAAAACCGATGGAAAGTTTGTAAGACGGTTTCAGAGACAATGGCACGAGTCGAAACCATGGTTGAGTGGTAGTGCTACCCGAAATAGATTATTTTGTTTTCATTGTGTGCTTTTTGCTAAAGATAATTTAGAATGGGGCAAAAGAGGGGTTGATGACGAAAGTCTTAAACATTTTCTTTCTAAGGCAAAAACACATGAGTGTTCAATTTTACATATCACAGCAGCTGTTAAATATAATCATTTAGGTACTGCTAGAATTGACCATGCTCTTTCTGAGGCGATGCGTCTTGCAGCTTTGAAACACAATGAAAAAGTGGAGCGAAATAGGAATATAATGAAAATACTGATTTCAACTCTCTGTTTCCTGGCGCGGCAAGAGTTAGCTCTCAGAGGTCACGATGAATCTGAGACGTCTTTAAACAAAGGTAATTATTTAGAATTATTGGATTTCTTGGCAGAGGAAGAACCGTATATGAAAGATCATTTATTATCCGATGGGGTATATAAAAGCACTTCCTCTGACACACAACACGAACTACTCGAATGCATTACGGAAGTAGTTAAAGAACAGATTTTTAGTGAAGTTGAAAATATTCCGTTTATTTCCATACAGGCTGATGAAACCACGGATGTCTCAACTACAAGTCAAATGAGCGTTATTTTCCGTTATGCCAATAACGAATCGAGAGAAATTGAAGAGAGATTCGTCGGATTTTATGACGTTTCAAAAGACCGAAGTGCTCAAGGTATAGCCGCTGTTTTGCTTGATGTCCTCAAAACCTGGAAGATCTAGAAAGGGAAATTAATATCCCAAACGTACGATGGATGCAGTGCAATGGCAGGTAAAAATGCTGGTGTTCACTGTATTGTAAAACAAGAATATCCTCATGCCCTCTTCATCCATTGCTAACGCATCAATTACATTTGGTTCTGCTTTATGCTTGTAAAACAATTAAGCAAGTTAAGATTTTTGTAGCAAACCTCGCAGGATTCCATACTTTCTTTATCCGTTCTAGTAAAAGAAGCGATCTTCTTAGAGCAAGGGGTTTCAAATTGCCAAGCTCATGTGAAACAAGTTGAAACTTTCATTCGCGCGCTGTTGCAACAATTATCCTTCACTATGCGGAACTAAAAGCCGCATTTGATGATATTATAGACAATGATGGATGGGATGATAATTCCTTACATCAGGCAATTGGACTCGGCAATATATTGAATGATCTGCCGTTTTTTTTTTTTGCTGCAGCTTTATAATTTGATTTTTCAGCATACGGGTGTATTGTTTGACATCCTGCAAAGCAAACCCGTAGATGACGTTGCAAGTACGAAATTGAAAATTGCATCAAGGCGGTTGATAAACTAAGATGTGAAGAAGTATTTCTTGTCTGCATAGAGAAAGCTAACTCTCTCCTAAATTCAGCAGGTGAACTTAAAACTACTCTAAATGAAGCAGGATCACAGAAATTGAAGAGGCTTGCGTTTGAAATAGTTGACACTATAGTAGTGAATATGGAAACCAGATTCCAGGACTTTCAGAAGCTAGATTTTACGGAATTGGTAGATCAGGAAAACTTTTTGTATTACAGTAGGGCAAATAATTTCCCGACATTTATTCTCGAAAAATTGATTAAAGTGTATCCATTTTTCGATCATGAAAAACTGATAGGAGAACTTATGTTCGTTTATAGTAATGAGGATAAACACCTATCGCCTAGGGATTTATTCAAATACTTTATACACAATGGATTAAAAAATGTGCTCCCCGAGTGCGTGAAGCTACTTTCCTTGGTACTTTCAGTTCCGGCGACCACTGCTTCATGCGAAAGAAGCATGAGTACATTGAAACGTGTTAAAACGTACCTCCGCAACACAATGATGAACGATAGAGTATCAAATTTGGCAATTTTGGCTATAGAGAAGAGAACTGTTAAATCTTCTTCCAAACGTCAAGAATTCATTTCTCAACTTTTCGACGTCTACGCCCAGAAAAAGGACAGAAGGATCGAACTTATCTACATTTTTTATGGTGAGTGATAATGTATTAATTTGCTGATGCTCCTTGTCGAATTAGATTTAATTATTTGAAATAACACATCTGCTCTATTATGACTGTGTTAGTGAAGAATACAATTTAGTTGAGATAATTGTTCTATTTTAACTTTTTCCATAAATGGTTTGAGTAAGTGTGTGCCCCATTAAAGTAAAAAAGGCCCGACCTCTGATGAGTTAAGGGACACTGGGGGTGGGGACACAGCCTTTCCAGTAGACTAAAGCTGTGAATTTTGAGGAGTTGAGCACGTTTGTTACTTTCGGAATTCATTCAACTTCAGCTTACCCTACAAAAAATATCACGCTTCACCACTGTTCGCAAAAACAAATTATCACATTCAAGTACACGCGGCACTTGTATTAACATTACACTGAAATATTTACAAATAAAAACAACAAATAGTCACGCGTCATCCTACATTTAAATATGAGTGTCGGAACAAACCCTATCAACAGAAATCGAAAAACAACACGAGCAAAATCTAAATTAAACCATATACAGTTCCCAGACCAAAATCTAACTACATGATTGAAATTATTCAATTTTTAGTACTTATCCATTACTGCGTCTCATTCAGCGTACGTCACAAGACATGACCCCAGCAGGATCTCTCTACTCTGCCATGACCATCTCGACAGGAAATTCCACGTTCACCATCCTGGTTCTTGACCACGTTGTCGACATCTTGGACTTCTTAATGATGAAAATGTTCAATATAATAAATGAATGTACACTAAATAACCTGCTAAAATTGCCACATGAGCTACTAGTTTCACTCACAGTCCTGTGCAATTTATATCGTCGACTTTCCCTAATTATCGTAAATGCCTAACTCCACACGCACTAACACACGCAAAATTCATATTACAAAACTTTAAACTGTTACCAAGTTAATGTTGATTAGACCCACGGTCTCTCTCGAAAATTTATAAGTTCACTCGACGTAATAAAGTTGCCTCCATTGAGACTCAAACAAAGTACTTCAAAATTTATAATATCGTCGGGCAGCAACGTGTCTCCTCAAAGACTTCAGAAAATGTGTAATCAGACTAGCATCGTGGTCTCATTTATACAAATCGGCACAAACTCAGGGGTGGGGACTAATAAAAGTATTTTAATCGAAACAGATGAGCTACAGACTCGTGCGTGGTATCAATCGTCATCATTTTTCACGCAGGTTACATCCATGGTCAGCGGATCTCATTCCGTTCGGTCAATCAATCAAAACGCAGTTCCCGCACTTTCTGACATCACGCATCTTTTGCGCGCTACGATGGCGTCCCCTCTATGATTCGTTAGATTCAAGCCTCGGACGTTGGGTTTCGGTCCAACACCACAACCTTCCTGACGTCACACATATCTCCATCTCTACTCATTACAAGTCTTCCTTCTCTGTCCTGACCTGCCTCAACAAAGGGACCAAGCAACGCTCGAAAGTTCATGCACCCGAGTTCCCAGAACTGGCTATTTATACCACGCTTGCACCAACTGGCTTCCTCGCTACAGACACCTTGCAACACCATCCGGCTCCCTGCCTTCTCCACTGTACAATACGTGTATTCCAACATGAATAAAATAAAACATGAATCATTATTTTACAGCATGTATAATAAGGGTTCAATATGTCAGGGAAAAATACCGTAATTCTCCTGTGACAGACCCTTTTGTACTGGATACCCAGAGGTTGTTCCCCTATCTTACATACATACCTACATATCCCACATCGTTCCATCTAATTGATGGGTCGGCGAATGAGACCCCTCCACCAATTTCTGTCTCTGTACTTCTCTTCTTCTTTTCAAGTCCTGACCCAATATTGTTGGATGCCATTTCTCACCATGTCTGCATATCTCATTCTTGGCCGTCCTCTTGGTCTTCGGTCATGAAGCTGCAGTTCGTACATTTGTCTTGGAATTCTGGTAACATCCATCCTTCGCATATGGCCAAACCACATGAGCCTTTTCGAGGTTATTTTGTCCTGTAGTTTGTCGACCGGAACCAATTCTGTGATACGCTCATTACGAATTCTGTCTTTTCTTGTCGTACCAACCATGGCTCTGGCAAATCTCATCTCTGCTTCCTGAATCCTTCTCTCATCTTTCTTCCTCATGGTCCAAGTTTCACAGCCATAGGTCAAAATTGGCACATAATAAGTCTGATAAATTGCTCGTTTATATTGCAGAGGTACTTTCTGGTTCCATATGATGTCTCGAACAGCTCTATACTGTTGGCGATTTCCTCATCAATGGTACCTGTGGCTGATATCACACTTCCCAGATATTTAAATTTTTGAGAAAATCTAAGCTGTCTGCCATCAATTTCAATGGAACCTTCCGGTTGGCCGATTCTCTGCATAATTAGCACCTCACTTTTTTCTACACTTAACATAAGACCATATCCCTTTGCTCATTCTGTCCATGGTTTGATCTGCTCTTGCAATTCTTCTTTGGAATCACCCTATACACATATGTCACCCGCAAAGAGCATAACTTTAATTTCTCCACCGCCGATGGTTTGGGATACATTTTGTTGGATGTCGTTCATCACAGCAATAAAGAGAGGAGACAGAACTCCCCCTTGCCTTATACCTGTAGTTATTCTAAAGGGGTCTGTCAGTTCTGATGGTGTTCTAACACGACTATTGATTCCATCGTAAATGTTCTCAATTCTCTTGACTATATCATTACTGTACTCAAACCACTCTTCCTCAACGATGTCCAGACTTTATCCCTGTTCACAGCGTCGAATGCCTTTTTGATATCCAGGAAGGCTATCCAGAGATCTTTATTGTGTTCATAATATTTCTCCATCAATTGACGGAGCCCAAATATTAGATCAGCTGTTGATCTGCCTTTCCTGAATCCATATTGTTCCTCGGATAACCTTGGTTCTATCAGTGGTCTAATCTTTCCTTCTATAATCATTTCATACCATTTTCCCATTTGAGATGTTAATGTGATACCTCTGTAACTACAACATCTCTTCCAGTCACCCTTCTTAAACAATGGAACGATTATGTCCTCCTTCCAGTCAGCTGGAATCTCCCCTTCTTTCCAAATCTTACGAAAAAGCCTGTATATCCACTGCTTGCCAATAATCCCCATCGACTTGTTCATTTCACCACTCACTTCATCAATTTCTGGGGACTTTCCTGTTTTGATATACATCCAGGCATATTATATATCGTTCCATGTCAGATCCATATTGTCTCACATCCAACAGTCATTTACCACATCATCTACTGGGACCATTGTTGTATCAGTCGCATTCAATAAGTTGTCAAAATAATTCTTCCATTCCTCTTTAATTTCGTTATCACTAGTAATTAAATTATCATTAGTCAGGAATTTAGTATGTTCTTTATCCCTACGTCTATTCCTAATCATTCCATACAGCATTTTCATGTTGCCATCTACATCTACTTTTAGCTTGCCACTCAATCCGTTCAGCCCTGTCTTATTAGATGTTTTTTGATATGGGCTTTGGCATAACTTAGAGGTGGTTTATTGTATGTAATTTTTATGTTGGATGGGGAGGCTGCTTTTGCAAGGATATCAGCCTTTTCATTTCCAGGAGAGCCAATGTGCCCTCGGATCCAGGAAAGACAGACGTGAGGCACAGAAAAAAAAAGAATGTAAACATATAAACATGAGTTTTCTCCCATATATAACTAACATTAGGGGCAGATGACCTCGTAGTTACACCCCTTAAAACCTCAATAACTAATTATAACTAACAAGGATCTTGAGGACTATATATATCAAATAAGAAGGGTGCAGGGAAAGGAGGGGCTCATCAACATTTTGCTAACTTTTCAGTAGAAGTATTTTAAACTTAAAAACCTTATAGAACCTTATCTTTGTGGATATTTTGAAGTCTAGTAATACACAAATCTTGGTATATTTATTATAAATGTGTTACTTACTTTCATTGTGGAATTTTAACATTCAATAAGGCAAAACAAATTGAATGTTCTGTAACTCATTTGTGGGAAAAAAAACTCGGCACGCCGGAAGGCGGAGGTAGATTTCACCGGGCAAACTAGGGGATAGACTATAAGAGGCAAAATATACTGGTTTTCGTAGAAGGATCAGACCTCATTTATTGCGAGAAAGTATTTTACAATGTAATTGGAGCTCAATTAACTTTTCTTTCCTCTTACTACGCATATTTTTAACATTTTATTGTCTTAGGGGGACGGAAACCTTCTTGTCATTTGGGGTCACTTTTTATACTTGTGGTCACACCTTCCTTATGCAAGGTTTGGAACTGATGTGTAACTATCTAACAGTCTGTTACTTCTTCACGTCAAATTTTAACTCCCGCAGAGATGTTGGTTGATTCCTCAGTTTAGGGCTGCGACAACGCGGTCATGTAACCTCGTGTACTTGGGGTGTGTGTAGAATCTGTCTGATAAACGGTGTTAATTGTGATGGCTGTATTAGTCTGTAATTCAGGTAAGGACTGCAGACGGTCAATTTCAAGTAGTAGTTCCTAATGTTTGTACCAAATATACCATCAACGACACCTAGCTGTGAACTTGGCTACTAGATGCCACCGCAACCAGTAACTTGCAACGAACGTTGGACTACCCCCTCTAAAGGAAATCATACTGAGGGATTTTCAGCGCTCTTTGAAAATCCGACGACGTCGACCGGCTTTGAACCCGCGACCTTGGGCATAGAAGTTCAGCATGCTACCAGCTAGGCTACGTCACCGCTCCCCACATAGTCAGATAGAAAACTGAATGTGATGTCGTTGTCATGGCAACCTCTGATAGCTCATCCCTCATCATTTTAGAAGCGTTGTCATGGTAACCTCTGATGGCTCTTGGCATTTTCTTATAATTCCGAAATCATTTTTCTCATCCCTTGGCGTAATGGTGGGTTGTATCAAAAATTCTTTCAGACAAACGTTTTAGGTAATTATTAGGGGAAAATCGTCCATTTTGTACGGTTTTGATATTGTGCCTATTAAGAGAGATATGATTAATGTTTCCCGTAAAACCCACTTTTTTCCACCCCATTGGTCAATGGTTGGTGCAATCAAAAAACATTTTAAACATACATTTTTGGCACTTATCCGAAAGGTAATATGAACTTTGAACGGATTCGATATTTCACATATTAAGAGAGTTATAGTGATATTTCACTCTTACCCCCTTCGACCGATTTTGCCCATTAACGAACTCGACCGAGATTTTATAGGGATACTGTGCCCAAATCCAGTTGCCTAGATTGAAGGGTACAAGCCGTGAGCCTAGATTTGAGGGAACAGGCCACGATGATAAGTCCAGAAGGGGATGTTTGAATAGCGCGCGCCGAACTTTCTTAGAAGCTTTTCGAAGGTTTTGACAGCCAAGAAGTGGGTAAGTGACGTAGGACGAGAGCATCATAGTCAAGGCTATATGTCACTAAATATTTTCCGATGAGATAGAAACATGAAACCTATATCAAATTACTGGCACGGACAAGGGAAGAAGAATGAGCTTTGTTTCAAAGAAATTGATCGAGCGGAAGCCGAGTTATGAGCTGTTTAAGTTTCAGCATTTTCTCCGCATTGACCTCGAACCGGCCAGCCGAGGAGTATATAAGGCGTGTCTCCAGGCACATGTATGTTCACTTCGTCATCAGCACTCCGTTGCCTTGGACGTGCTACTCTACGTAAGCGCTCTAGCCGCTTAACTCTCGACAATCTACGAACATCGTTACTATCGCCAAGCACATGGTTGCTTTAATCTTCGATTTACAACACAAGCTGTGGACTTTGAAATTTTCTACAGTACATGGTTACTGAAAGTGTTAAACATTTCAAGTGAGTTTCGAACTTTTCTACGTTATCACCGAGGTGAAATAAGTCTGTGGCACTTGGTAATTTCTTACCGCTACAACTTGGACATATGATAGACGTTGTCTATATTTCTTTCTACAGTCCACAATCACTTATAGCTGGATTATTTATATCCAACAGTCTATAGAGCATCCAGCGTTTAGAAAAGACTGTGGAGCCTTATGGCGATAGTGTTGCTAACTCTACACAGAGGTAGCGCTGACGTCATACGTTATGTTCACCAGCTTCGAGTACTGCGCTTTCATAAGTTAGCCAGACAACACAACCCCAGCAGCTACCTGAAATAGAACACGCCCAGGAAGGAGACGTTTTGCAGGTCGGATTGGACCAGTATTAAGGATACCGTACGCGAAGAGAACCAATAACGACATTCATTTCGTTGTGATATGACGTATTCCTGATTGACAGATGTCGAGAGCACAACCTTTCGTTCCTTCTCGGATGTACTGTATGCTGACGATGTTTACAATTTTTACGTGAGCAATACTGTTGATCATCACCTTTTCTGTTATTATTTAGGCTATAATTTAGTTTATTTCAATTTTATTCTTGTTGTTTTGTTTAGATTAATATTTATAATATTGTAGTGAGTTAGCCGTGGGGTTGGGGGCGAGCAGCTGTGAGCTTGCAATCGGGAGATAGTGGGTTCGAACCCAACTGTCGGCAGCCCTGATTAGATCGAACAGAAAATAAAACAAACACGCAAAAATAACACCAATGACGGATAGTGCTTCAGGACTTATGTTGCCGGCGGAACTGAGCACGTGCTCTACTCCGGGCGAGCATGCAGCACAGGACGAGGCTGTTCTTTCCAGCGTGCTAACCTTGAAAATTTTTAAATTACTAAGACTTCATATAAACGATACGTGTATGCAATAACAAAGGTAATCAATTGGCAGATAATTCTAGGAAGCAATTATGTCGAAAAATATACATGTTCCGAGTTCCTTCATGATTAAAGGTGAGGTAACAATATCAGTGTAGGGGAGGTTTCCGTTAAAAGTAAAAGCCCATAAGACACACAGTCTTTTCTAAACGCTGGATGCTCTATAGGGACAAGTTTTAGTCTTGTTCGTTGGACCAGCCAAGTTAAGTCAGTAATCTTAATACCATTCTTGCATATTACAATTCAAAAGCCGATAATGGGAATACAGGTTTGCCTTGTGCGACCTGAAAAGTGAGAAGCTCTGCCCAACCAACTCGACAGAATTCGTAATTGTGCTGAATAAGATTGTAAGCGTACTAGAATACTGATTATATCACAGTTGGGTCATGGTAATTATTTTCAACATGGATCGTTTAGATCAAACCCCTGTCAACTTAACTTCAGCTTTTGAAGCTGCCGAAATTTTTCTGCAAGATATTGGTGAACGCCACTATGTCTGTGTTGACAGCTTGTGGGTATAAAATGGAAGCCGATACGAGATTATAAGTACGCGTCCTAATGGGACAGACAACAAGAAGACTGAATAATCTGGTTTAGTCCAGACTTCTAACATCAAGACCTACAAGAATGTAAGCTGCAATTTACATTATTTCTATGCGTAGTTAGTTGGATTTTCTCATATTTTCTACAGTCTTGCCAACACATATTTTTTCTCTAGTCATCGATATGTTTATTTGCTGTTGCAAATATTTTTCTTTCGAAATTTGAGCCTGGATCTGAGTTGTTTTTACTCAGACTTCAATGATTCGACATTTATGGACGAGCAGAACGAGCATTTATTTTATTTCGATATTTTTTCTTATTGCTGTCATTAGCCGCCGTAATTTGAGATTTAAGAATTAATCTAAGGTGAGGAATGGATAGTTATCCATTGTTTGGAAATCGAGGGTGTTATTCCCCGAACAGTTTAATAACGTTAAACCCAGTTTTGGTTGAGATAATAATAATAATAATAATAATAATAATAATAATAATAATGTGATTTAATAATAATTATTATTTTTCTATTTTCTAAAATAATAATAATAAACATTCGTGAGTTCTAATAATCATTTTCTGGTTGTATGATTAATGCAGTTGACATTTGAAGTCATATTCTAAATCGGATATTTGTTAATTCCGAAGGTTAGTGGTTAACGCATGCCCACATATAAATAACAGATTAATTCAGTAGAATTATTTCACGTTTGCATTACATATTAAAGCTTTGAGAAGACACGGAAAGAAGTGAAACGGGAAGCTAAGCATGTATAAAGCAGGGTTTTTGCTAGAGTTTATATAAAATAAAATCATTATGGAGCAACGTCTTTTAAAACGTTTTTGCTAATATTAACACAGTGTGGATGTTTCAAACTGATGGTAAAATTATTGTTAATATTGTCGTAAACTCATTGGTGAGGTTTACTGATTTCTTAATCTTCCATTTGTCGTAACAAGCAAAGGCTTGATTATTTTGTATAATTTGGGAAGATGTCATTGTGTGTGTGCAGAAAGTTATATGCCATTCTGAGTGCTCAATTTAAGTCGCAGGAATGAGGTTGTGTAAAATGGAGCACCAATTATATTATAGATTGTGTGTCTTTGATGTAGTAGAAGAGTCGTTTTAGCCACACTTTCGTCGTAATATAACCACAGGTTATTTTGTTGAACCATCATTATTAATTTACAGTTGTTCCACGTGTTTAAAAAATATTTCTAGTCAAATTACCCGAAAATTGTTATTGTTCTACTAGTTCCTTTCATTCAGGAAAACTTTACCGTTGTCTAAATGCTGATAATAATTCTGTGATTTTGATCACGTGTGAATCGTATGGGCCGATGCTGTTATTTGAAATTGTTACTTATCAACAACCACTATAAGCTGAAAGGATTTTCAGATCCTATAAAAATAAATACACATTGTTGCAAATAAGTTGATGCTTAACATGTTTGACATTTTGTCAAAATTATTTTTGATAATAATAATAAATTGTTTCATTATAAAATATTCTGAATGATATTTCAAATTTCCTAATTAATATTTTCAAGGGATAATTAATTGATTTATTGATTGAATCCATGTGGAATGGAATTTATATTTTTGATAATTATATTTTTGATTGAGTCAAATTTTTGAATAGACTTTGGATTGAGATCTATGATTAAATATATATTTTCTGTTCTTCGAATCTAAAAATGCTCAAAGTCCATGTAAATTATATTGTATTCTATTTATTATGATCAACTTTGTATTTAAACCAACCCTGATATTACTGCATCCTGAAAGTGTTAGCAAAAAAAAAAAAATTGCTACGATATGTTTGAGAAAAGAACAGTGAAAAGTGATAAATTTTTCAACAAGTGATAATTTTTCTTATTGATCTTCAACGTGTGGATGCTAAATGATTTAGGGATCAGTATAGACGATTGACTTTGCGCTGATAAAACCCTACCCCTGTATATAATTATGTTGAACGAAGTCAACAGGACTGATATTTTGACCTCTTGTCTCAACTATTTTAGTGTTCATGTGTTGGCGACATTGTATTTTGTGTATATAAACTATGCTTCTCCAGTCATCTTTTGTGCCATTTTGGGCATATTTTTCCTGTCATTTTAAAATTTTTAAATAAAATGAGATAATTTTATGGTATACAAACCCGTGTCATAAATCTCCTTCTATCCTTATTGTTGCATCGAGCCGAAAATCAGTTAAGTATTTTTTGTTGGGTCTTTGCATTCGACTTTAACCCATCTGGCGCCCCGGGATATTTTGATTCTCGTGCTGACTGATTTTTGGTGAAATGCATATGTGGTCATCCGGACTTCGGTCTAAACGAGCACTATACATATTATGTAAAAAATTCAAAGTGATTGGTGCAAAATTACGGCAGTTATCGTGTCCACAAGAAACTGATATATATACATAAATTACAGTGAACTTTCGATTACCCGCGGGCGGTTTATCCGCTTTGCGGATTATCCGCGGTGCCTGTAGGAGAACATTTTTATAAAAAGGAACGTTTTGAAACCGAAAATCATTTCTCAAAAATTGAAATAAAGTTACTTAATACTTAAATGTAATGAAAATCGTAAATCGCGAATACAGTACAGTACACTTAATAATGTACAGTACAAAACGTGTACAGTAGTTCAGTATTACTGTACAGTACTGTACTGGATATCGTTATACACACTGTACGACGTGTGTGCTTGAGCAGTGGATCGAATGTGATGCCAATGAACCGGGCTTTGAGCACCTCACAGATGAAAACATCATAAATCAAGTACGAGGGATTGAATCGGTTGAATCGGAAGGCAATGAGGAAACATAGATGCAGAGGACCGTTACTCATGAAGCAGCATTAGGACACATTGACAGGATTCTTCAATACCTTGAAGAGCAAGACGACGCATCACTTTGTGACAAGATGGTGTTGAGAAAACTCAAAATCACAAATAAAGAAAAAGTGTTTCACTACGAAAAAGAAAATGTCCGTTTTTTTTTTGTTAAACAGTAAACAAGACCTTTTAATAACACACATAACATCGACTGAGTTTTGTCATCATGTAGCCTACGTCTTTTCATTGTATAATAAACTTATTTTAAAGCACTTGTGTGTTGTTTTTTTAGTGCCTGTTTAACCATTACCAGCAATTTTGCGGATTATCCGCGAAATTCGATTATCCGCGGTATCCGCGCCAGCCAATTCCGTGGATAATCGGCAGTTTACTGTATATATAAACTCTTGAACTGACGGTGGTTTTGGGGTCTGAGGGATGTGAAACGCGAAGATATGTCGAAATTTTCCGGAAGTCGAAACATGGTACCCATTGCAATAGTTAGCTTTCTAATGAAATCTAACTAAAAGGGGCTCATAGCACTGAACTATTATCTCTAACAACAACAACAACATTTTCTTAAGTCTCTGTATTATTGTCAATTTTTATTATCGTTATGAAAATAACATGAGCAATACTAAACTATGAACATTTTTAATCCTCTAACAAGCACAAAATCACAATATATCATAATTCTAGCCATTACCTAATACCTATGACATCCATAACATAACACAGGCTACAGTTCATTTATGAGGGATTTTGGACAAATAATACCTTGCCTCATCATCACAGAATCTCATTAATTGTTGCAAGTCTTTGAACTTCTTATCAGATATGGGCAAAGCTCCTAGGGAAGAAAATCATTCTACTTTATTAGGGCCTATAATTCATTGTGCTATGTTGGGATAATTGAAGGTGAGAATTATACCATGAAGGGAAAGATATAATTTAAACATCCTCCTCAGGCAGGTCAAATTGGCCTTCAGGATGATTGGAAGCATCATGTCTCTTCCGTTTCGCTGCTATGGAGGTCCGAAAGCTCAACAATGGTCCTCTCTGAATCTTGATCTCTGTTACTGCCCGGGATGGAAATGGTGACTTCTTTGCATACTTCTCATCTAAGAAGTTCTTCCAACTCCTAAACGTGTGGTCAACATTTACAACGTCGAACTGTGAGGGCATCCGACGTGCGGTTTTGATGATAGAAATCTAGTCACTTGGGGCAATTGCCTGGGCTTTTGAATTCACCAAACCCATGTTCCTATCGTTCTCCAGGTAGGAATTGCCCCTTACTGGAAAAGGTACGGTGATGGACTCCAATTTTTTTTCTCAACGTTCACCAAGTTGTAGAGGAACCGAAAGAAAGTGAAGTTCTTCTGTTGCCCACTACACGAGTCGCAGAACATACATGCTTTACGTTTGAATGTTGTAGATGAATTGATGAAACAAGGAGCATACATCGTCACTTCCCTTTTTGCCTTCATGCTCCGGATACACATAAAAACGCTTTGGGAAGTGGAAAGTACATGGACGTTAAATGCAAACCCAGATAACTGTCTCTTGTAGTAGACATCATTCGTGGAGATGTTAGGAACAGCCAATTTTTTCCCATAGTCGAGGAAAATCGCCTCAAATTCGCATTTTATTTTTGCGTTCTCCTTATCTATTCTTTTTCTCATATTAATGTCAGCTGACGCAATTCCGAGCTAGATTTTAATTTCTTCTCTGCTTCTATACTTTCCATTTTAGCAATATATTCGTCACATATGCTGCAGATATCAGTCCTGGGATAATCGAAGGCAATGTTTAAATCCCTACCGAATATGCTCCTGTAAGTCTCATAGCTTACTTGAATGTCTGGATGGTTTTCTGTGAGCATTTGATACATCTTGTATGTCCATGACCTTGGCCAATTTTATCTAGCCTACTCGAAGGTCACGGGGCGATGTATTTGCAACATAAACTACACAAAAGGAAAGTAACTTTAAAATATATTTAATTCATTGAAAACTTACACACGTAGTGGGACTCGGAATTAAAATAGATGATTGTGGCTCTGACATGAATGAGAAATGATTCTCAATAAAGCAGCATATAATCACTCCCTGGGACAATGACTCATGTATGAGAATACTCCTTTTATAGATGTAACTTCAAAATGAACATAACTTTCTTGATTCTTTTCGCTTCTTATCTAATTTCTGGCAACTCAATTCCTATTTCGCCATTCACATTAGTTTTCTTTGACTGTCCTCACCACAGGTCCTCACAGTCCCCCAAATCTGAAATACATCACGACGACATTTTCTTATCTCCTTTCATATTTCATTGTCAACTATCTCTACTCTGAGTAAACAATTAGAGTAGGTCAGGTCTCATTGCTTTTTTATGATGATCTAGTTCTATAGTTCATAATATCACCACTACTACAAGTTCAAAGCCGCAGCAGCCATCTTGCACGTCACCACTACAACGTTCCAAAGCCGTATCAGCCATCTTGCACGTCACCACTACAAAGTTCCAAAGCCGTATCAGCCATCTTGCACATTACCAAAAAATCTGTTTAGTTCCGTGTTTCACCACTACCAAAAAACATAGTGCATTGTGTGAACATTACTACCTAGAACTCTGCACCAAAATAACAAAAACAATTAAAGAATACGCAAACCAAGGCCCAAGAGCGCGAGTACAGTGTATATAAATGTATTATTCCTTTTCTTTGTTGTATGGCTATTTGGCTGCAATAAATATATTATTAAAAACATAGTGCATACAGTAGACTCTCATTGCATAACATTCAATCACATTTGACTTTTATCATGAAGAAACATAATATAGGAATACCGATACAAAACCAATGCGACGTAGTAAAGACGACAGAATCACAAAATCTCCAATTTCTTGCTAGTTGCTTTCTCGGCCCCCTCATAACCGTCCAACGCTCCAGAAATCGCATGCTTAGCTGTCATATTACTGACTATTATTCGTGAATTTGTGGAAACTGGCCGCTTAATACTCTGCCTGCTCGATTCACTCCTGCCCTTCCTATAATTACCGCGAGTATATACTTCGATCCACACTTCTAGATCTCAATCTAAAGAAATCAGGCTCACTCTCATCGCTAGACATAACCTATATATATTGAACACTTCCTAATTAGGTATACACTCCATCAGACTTCCACACCCCACCTGTGCGTACTACCATATTATGCACCAAGCAACCTATTCGATCCTCCACGACAAGGGCGCCAATTGAGATGATTTCCTCAACCATATCCCAACCCAAAGAGCCATCCTCTAACAATTTTCAAAACCTCTTCTCAACAACTTTAATAAATTCCATGGGGTTAAATTGCCTTTCCCTAAATGTAGGTAATTCAGCTTCCTTATAGAAATTATTATGTCCTACAATGTGATTACAATTTCCCTTAGGCTACTTGCTTTTGCCTGATTCAATTCCTTCCTGAACTTCAAATTTTCACTCTCATTTAAATATTTCAACTAATCTCCTTTCTCACACATTTCGCCTCCCCTATAAACGCCAAGGTTAATATTTAGGTCTTCCGGCAGGTAAAGTTTGTACGAATCACGTAAGCTGTAGTGGCATTGGCGGCCTTTAAGGGAATGTATGTGCTGACGTAGGTATACTACTAACAGTGTCAACACTAATTACGTTTATGGTGCTGTTGTCAATGTTTCCCTCGCATATTCATCGGTGCAGAACCTGTGTTTTGCAAGGATTTCACAAGATACCGTACCGGTACTCAATTATTTTCTTTCTTATGACGAACGGTAGGCTATAGCCATAAAGGCTTTGCGGCATACCGTACATCAAATTCTTTCACAACATCCGTGTCATCTTTTCTAACTGGACCGCCAACCTTGTACTTTTATGTTGCACCATAATGTAGGCTATAGCAGATTCGCTAATTGAAGGTCTGTTTACCGGTAGAACAGAAATTAATCCACAGAGGTATCGGTAGGCCTACATATTCTGTTCATCATATGCTTCGAGAAGATTGAATTGTTGTAATATCTTGTTTCTTCCGGAACAGTCTGAAAACAATGGTGCTTGCAATTACAGTCATTCCCCATTTCATAGGACTGCAGTCATAGCTTTTTATTAGCTACAGACAGTCTACCATACGATTTACGTTTCTTTGTTATCGGTTCCATAACGTCTTTCACTTGTGAGCGGTCCATATTACCGACACATAGTTAGGGTGTGTTTCTATCTCCCAACATTTTTATAATGGCACCCCGTAGCGTTAAAGAACAGCTGATTCGTCACCTCAAGTTAAAACGCAATGAGAGTGAAACGCGAATTATGATCCGTGTCATCCTGGCTTGTTATTGGCTGGCAATTATTACCAGCAATTGGCTGCCGCTGGTTTGTTTTCAATTATCACCAACATGGCGGCGAGAGGAGTAGATTTCTAAATCAATTAAATTGCTAGACATCTATTCCAGTTCATGACAGTATGAAGTGCAAATCACTTATTGATGAGGAATTGTATGTACGTTTATATTGAAATTGCAGCGTGACACTGTTCATCAAAATTTGTGAAAATGAAAGTACAAATCAACACCCTTGCTGATCAACTGAAAGTTTCTACTACTTTGGATGTAAATAAATTGGCTGTCGTTTCCACCAGTTTTATTCATCAGTTCGAAATACATTCAGTACAATAACCTTTGGTGCACTATAAAACTACATTATTGACCATTGCGTATTGATGTTGCTGTCTGAATATATTTACCAATTTCATGACATGTAATTTGTAGGTTATGCATAAGGCATATAATTTAAGTGGCAGTTAGTAATGTGAAGTCCTTGCTGTATTTATGTACAAATATTATGGTTTAACTAATGAAGCAAGGATTAAACGTGCAGTTTGCACCGCCACCCTTTTTTTAAAATATTGATATGTAGTTTTTCAGTCTGGTAACTTCTTGGATTTGCTTGAGATAGATTTATAGTAATATACTACCTTATTAACCTGCAGGCTGAGTTTTTTTAAACATGCCCATGTGCATTCAGTAGCATAAGACCTACTGCAGGCTATGTCGATCCTAAATGTAGGCCTATTATAGTGCTCATGTCAAAGGTCGTCCTAAAGATTTAACTATTGAGACTTGATTTGCATCGAAGATAATTTCAGCTGAGTCTGGCAAGGCTTCGTAAACTTGGGCGCGACTTCACATTTTCATTTTTCCTATACAGCTTTTGATACCAACCACTTAAATCACAGTGTTTCAAGATTTACTCTCATTAAACATCACCAACAAGTGTTTTCCCCCTGGTGGTAGGCTGTGTTGGAGTCTACAGAAAATAAAGTTGAGAAATAAAAATACATCTTAGGTTTCCATGACACAGTTGCATTTTATTCTACTATATCTCCACTCAATATACCAATCCTACCAATGTTTCCTAATTCCTCATGCTGCATAAATAAACATGACTGATTACAGCATTAACAATGATGACAGTAGCTTATGAATTGCTAAAATGTTTTTAAAATGCATAGAAAGTGGCTTGATAAACCCTGTATCATCAAACCATTTAAACATTCCCACAGAGCTCTAATCAGAAGCTCATTTTATGTGCAACAGGTATGTAGAATAAACCTCCCTCACAATAACTTGTAGGCCTAACCTGAACATAATCCATGTTAAGAGCTGTTTTTTTGGTTCACAGAAAACCTACCATTTAAAATCTTGCACATAGGCTACTAATCATATTATGGCGCAATTGCCTACGGTAATTTTAAAAATCCTGGCTATCAACTACTGATTTAAATATTCCAGACATCTTTCTTAACTCCACTTTTACTGACATCACGTAAGTCCTTACTACTGTCTTGCAAGCCATTGACCAGTTACTTTTTCATGAGGAACTATTTTAGTCATTCTTCTCTATGTGAAATACAGTTGATGACAACTGCCTGGAAGACTCAGGTGTTTTTTCTTGTGTCGCTTCTCTGGTTGCCTACGACACTTCCTAATTATTAACGGAATGTTTTATTGAATGGTTGTATCCAATTGACCAACTGGTAATATATTATGGCTTGCTTTAATATTCCTATGATACACTTTTAGATCCCATACATTAATGAAATATAAAACAACATAGGCTGACATGTTGAACCAATCTCCCATTCCCTAACACTCCCAACTAATGGAACATAAGCTATCTAGTGGTTGGTCTCACATTGCTTCCATCTACATGTACCGTACTAGGTCTAGTAGTACCATAGGTATTGTGACTGTTTCTCCAACTCCGTCAAGGGAACTAATTCTGAACTAAGATCTGGAATGGGGTATACTGTCCCACGAGGACAATCAAGGACAACTTGAAGAATTTTCTATTTCATTTTACCAACTAACCAAGTGCCTGGAAATGCTAGTGAAGGAGGCAGCTAAGTAGGCTAGCCTACTGGTATTCACCATTCAGAGAACATTCTCAGCGGCTTGTCTATGCATAGGCCTATGACACAATTTTCAGAAATTGATACAGTAGTCACAGAACACTAATGGTGCCCAGTACTCACAGCTTAGCATAGGACGGACAGATTAACTCATGATCTGTCAACGGGTTTTCAAACAGATTGAGCACACACCTAAGTACCATGATGTTCCAAGCCTCTAAATGAAACACTCCTTGCATCCATGGTCGATCAGCATTCTCCTAATCTCAGTGTTCTCAAGTTTCTGATGGTTATGGACCTGTTTTTATCCTGACAACTTCATATTTTAAGGGGTTGGGGTACATGCCCTATTCTTAATTAGTTCAGCATAAGATCATTGAATCCCCTTAAGAAAAATAGGGAACATCCATGTGTTATTTGACCATAGGAAAGGGAAAATTAAAAAAACTGAACCTCTAGGGTCATTGATGCAGATGACTCCGAGTAGGCTAAGTTGGCTAGATCAAAATGAACATTTTTCAGTGTTGCCTTAATAAAGGTTGATAACTTTCTACCGTTCAACATGAGTAGGCCTATATTGGATGGGAAATATTTTTATTATTTGCAGAGATTACAAGGATGACTTGTTGATGTATCATTATTTTGCAAAGCGAACATAAGTTCCAAGTCCATATCGTGTTGGAACCCATATTTCAGTGTTGCCTTAGTAAACGAAATATTCAATGTCTTTCAGTCGGTCAACAGGGTTGCACTTAATGGTAATGAGCATTATTCCCAAAACCAGAAAAAAAAGTTCTCTCGGCACGCCGGAAGGCGGAGGTAGATTTCATCGGGCAAACTTGGGGATAGGCGAAAATAGGCAGAATATGCACGTTTTCGTAGAAGGATCATACCTCAATTATTGCGAGAAAGTATTTTATAATTAGAGCTTAATTAACTTTGTTTTTCGTCATTTTATGCATATTTTAAACATTTTATTGTCTTATGGGGACGGTAAACTTCTTGTCATTTGGGGTACATTTTTTATACTTGTGGCCACACTGTCCTTATGCAAGGTTTCGACCTATGTAACGGTCTGTTACTTCTTCACGCAAACTTATATCTCCCGCAGAGATTTTGGTTGGTTCCTCGGTTTAGGAACTGCGGCAACGCGGTCATGTAACCCCGTGAACTTTGGGTGAGTGTAGAATCTGTCTGATAAACAGTGTGAATTGTGATGGCTGTATTAGTCTGTAATTCAGGTAAGGACTGCAGACGGTCAATTTCAAGCAGAGTTCCTAATGTTGCTACCAGATACTACCGTCAACGACACCTAGCTCTGAACTTGGCTACGAGATGCCACCGCAACCAGCAACTCGCAACGAACGTTTGATCTTCCCCTCCATAGGAAAGCATACTGAGGGATTTTTAGCGCTCTTAGAAAATCCGACGACTTCGGCCGGCTTTGAACCCACGAACTTGGGCATAGAACTTCAGCATACTACCAGTTACGTCACCGAGGCCGCTTTTCACTTAGTCAGATGGAAAACTGAATGTCATCGTGTGCAAGTGCGTTGTCATGGCAACGTCTGATGGCTCATTCCTCATCAATTTAGTAGTGTTGTCATGGGAACCTCTGATAGCTCTTGGCATTTTCTTATAATTCCGAAATCATTTTTCTCATCCCTTGGCGTACCGTAATGGTGGGTCAAATCAAAAATTCTTTCAGACAAAAGTTTTAGGTAATTATTAGGGGAATATTGTCCATTTTGTACGGTTTTGATATTGTGCCTATTAAGAAAGATATGATTAATGTTTCCCGAAAACCCACTTTTTCCCACCCCTTTGGTCAATGGTTGGTGCTATCAAAAAACTCTTCAAACATATATTTTTGGGCCTTATACGACACATAGTATGAACTTTGAATGGATTCGATATTTCACATATTAAGAGAGTCATTGCGATATTTCACTTTTTCGAAAATTGACCCCCATTTTCACCCCCGTCGACCGATTGTGCCCATTAACGAACTCGACTGAGATGTTATAGGGATACATATTATGTAAAATATTCAAATTGATTGGTGCAAAATTGTGGTAGTTATCGTGTCCACAAGAAAGTTGTCTCGTACCTACAAGGCAACAAAAATGCTCTATGAAAAACTATTAAAGCCCCATAATGGTAGTCAAAAATAATCTCAAACCACCGCCACTATTTCGCGAAGGTGCAGAAAAATCTTCATAAAGTATAGCTATTCGTAATAGTAGGCTACTGCTGTGATAAACCGCTACTGAGTGATAGGCCCCCGAAATAGAACTATTTATCTTAATGTCTACAAGATAACGAGATTGCCAAAAAAACACAATGCCACCCACAAATCTATAGAAGGCAACACTAAAAATGGCTCATCTAATCCACAAGTCACCCACCCTTCACCAACATTAATATTTGTAATTTAAGTAACTTAGGTTATGTTAAATTGAGGTTAATGGCGGAATTGATCGCGGCTGTGTGGCGGGAAGGACCCAATAAGTGCTCAGCCAATCAGGGACGTTTTGATTTGGAGACCATGCTCGGAAAAAAATTAGAAAGTTTTGATTCACTCCACTTCGTTAAGCCCCCATCCTAGGCCGTGACAGCGAACAAAATGGTGGCTTAACGAACACGACGGGGTGCCATTATTAAAATTTTGTGAATTTTATCATAATTTGCTCCATTAATTTCAACATATGTGAGTTTCCCCCTTGCCCTACATTTTGCTCATTAGGCCTACTATTCTTTCCCGTCTGCAACTTCTGCCTAAAATCCTCTAATACCTGAAAACCTCCCTTAAAAACCTGATATTGTACCAAGATTTCGCCTCCCCTATAAACGCCAAGGTTAATATTTAGGTCTTCCGGCAGGTAAAGTTTGTACGAATCACGTAAGCTGTAGTGGCATTGGCGGCCTTTAAGGGAATGTATGTGCTGACGTAGGTATACTACTAATAGTGTCAACACTAATTACGTTTATGGTGCTGTTGTCAATGTTTCCCTCGCATATTCATCGGTGCAGAACCTGCGTTTTGCAAGGATTTCACAAGATACCGTACCGGTACTCAATTATTTTCTTTCTTATGACGTACGGTAGGCTATAGCCATAAAGGCTTTGCGGCATACCGTACATCAAATTCTTTCACAACATCCGTGTCATCTTTTCTAACTGGACCGCCAACCTTGTACTTCTATGTTGCACCATAATGTAGGCTATAGCAGATTCACTAGTTGAAGGTCTGTTTACCGGTAGAACAGAAATTAATCCACAGAGGTACCGGTAGGCCTACATATTCTGTTCATCATATGCTTCGAGAAGATTGAATTGTTGTAAGATCTTGTTTCTTCCGGAACAGTCTGAAAACAATGGTGCTTGCAATTACAGTCATTCCCCATTTCATAGGACTGCAGTCATAGCTTTTTATTAGCTACAGACAGTCTATCATACGATTTACGTTTCTTTGTTATCGGTTCCATAACGTCTTTCACTTGTGAGCGGTCCATATTGCCGACACATAGTTAAGAAACACAGTGGTAGCCTACAATCACTTGTCCCCACGCATACACCAAACAACCAGTGGCGGCTGGCGGATAATTGTTCTGGGTGTTCACTATTTTCATTAAGGTGGTAGGCCTACATGAGCACCAACAGGATTTTTTCTAGCATCGGGGGGGATTATTTATTTAATTACCTATATGTCACTAGGTGATATTGACGCGTAAACCCTTCCCCCTCCCCCGCAATTTTCGTTTCATTTCTTAGTAGGTTCATGACATTCATTATTTGGCTGCTCTTAAACCGTTGGGTACATGGAATTTATACCATGAATGGGAGGAATATTTTTCTTTTTGGTTCAGAGTTTTAGTCCATTGGAGTTTGCTTTTCTTTGTGAATCATCGTCATAATGTTCATTTCTTAAAAACAGGTAAAAAGTAGTTGTATTACCGTGTATCGACAAAAATAAAAATCAAGCAGTTCAGTAAAATGGTAATGTTAATCCAGTTCGCGGATTTTTTAAATAACTGGAAATATTCTCAAATAATCCCAAATTACTAAGTTACAAAAAACTGTCGAATTATCCCTACATCTAAATCAGTTAACCATCAGTAACTTCAATTTATGAAATAAACTGGTGACAATGAACAATCGAAATATCCTCGGGATTTCAGGGGGTGAGGGCACGGCCCCTCATCCCCCTCCCTGCTACCCCTACCCACCTCCTGCGGGCACCCATGAGGTGATAGCGTAAAAGACTGCTTTATGTCGGAGAACACTGTATTCAATTGCGCGGTAAAACGGATGTACCTCATTCATAACGAATGCCGCAGTTCAGAGACATCACATTTTCATCGGATTAAATGGAATATAAGTTGGTCTACATGAAAACCCCCAACATTGCAAGACATAGTATCGTCCGCGCCTGCACCTCGGCTTCCTGGTTGCAGTCAACGGGCAACGACCAGCCGTGTTAACTGTTGGGATAGGGATTACTCGGTCTAGCATCTCTGCTATACCCTTCACTATTGAGATCTGGTCGGTGCTTGGGCTTGGCAACGACCAAACGGACGAGCGCTCCTAGACAGTTGGCGCGCTTCGCTTTCTCAGAGAGTTCACAGTAGGCTAACTTCTATAAGAGTTCCTGCATTATTAAAGGATGGAATTATGAATTCCTATACATATAAAAGGAAACATACAACTTTTATTACTAAAAATATTAGTATGGTATTACTTGTTTTTCATGAATTAATCTGGTCGTTGTGCAACACTGCAACCTTATTACCGGCCGCCACTGCAACAACACTGCTTAGCCTCCCTGCTGCAGCTCGTACACTAAACGCGGGAAGAATACAATGGGCTCGTTCTTCTTCCCCTGCAGGTATAATTATGTCGACGTGGCCCTTCTTTCCCTGTATGCTCTTTTTAGGTTGATTTCATTAGAAAGCTAACTATTGCAATGGGTACCATGTTTCGACTTCCGGAAAATTTCGACATATCTTCGCGTTTCACATCCCTCAGACCCCAAAACCACCGTCAGTTCAAAAGTTTATATATAATTTATATATATATATATATATATATATATATATATATATATATATATATATATCAGTTTCTTGTGGACACGATAACTGCCGTAATTTTGCACCAATCACTTTGAATTTTTTACATAATATGTATCCCTATAAAATCTCGGTCGAGTTCGGTAATGGGCAAAATCGGTCGAAGGTAGTGAAAATGGGGGGCTTTTTTCGAAAAAGTGAAATTTCGCTATAACTCTCTTAATACGTGAAATATCGAATCCATTCAAAGTTCATAATATGTGTCGGATAAGTGCCAAAAATTTATGTCAAATAAGTTTTTTGATAGCACCAACTATTGACCAAAGGGGTGGAAAAAAGTTTTTTTTTTTCGGGAAACATTAATCATATCTCTCTTAATAGGCACAATATCAAAACCGTACAAAATGGAAAATATTCCCTTAATAATTACCTAAAACTTTTGTCTGAAATAATTTTTGATATGACCCACCATTACGCCAAGGGATGAGAAAAATGATTTCGGAATTTTAAAAATTGCCAAGTGCCATCAGAGGTTACCATAACAACGCTTTTAAATTGATAAGGGATGATCTATCCGAGGTTGCCAAGACAACACCATTGACGAGATCACATTCATTTTTAGCCTACTTTTCACACTTTTCAAAAATGAGGAAAAAGTAGACTTATAAGATATATCTGGGAAAATGTGTCTGTCCTTCTGTCTGTCTGTCTGTCTGTCCTTCTGTCTGTCTGGCTGTGTGTGTGTGTGTGTCCCCCCCTATCAACTCCTAAACGGCTGCAGCAATCGAAACCAAATTTAGTATGAGTAAAGATGTATACCGGAATATCTCAGGCCCATATTTGAAAAAGATGCCAGTGCTACCAACTGCAAAAAAAAGGCACCAGAAATTTGAGCTCCATGTTGGATATCTTGGAAGGTATACATGGGAGCTATTCTAAAATTGGCACACATGTAGATAATACTATTTCAGTTTAATTTCCAGTGGCCACACATGACAGCGTTGCCAAAATAATTTTAAGCCTTCTGATAAGTCAAATTTTTAAATGCATATAACTTCTACACTATCAATTGGATTTCAGCCAAATTTTGTATGTAATATGTGTACATAAACATATATGACTGAGTGTATTCTTAAGAGCCACCAGGGCTGCCAACTGTTAATAATTGCTCTCTATTTTGTATCCAAATATATCAGAAAGTATGCAAGCCGACAGCTTTAAACTATGCACACGTAAATTACCCGACATTTTACATTAATTTGGAGTAACTTATATACGTCAGTTCTACCAACATGATTCTAAGCCTGCTGATAGGACCAATTTTTAAATACATGTAACTTCTATACCAACAAATGGATTTCATCCAAAATTGGCACAAAAATATATAATATTTCAGATTATTTCTGACCAGGACTCGCATTACATTGTTGCCAACATGCTTTTACGTGTACTAATAGATCCAATGTCTAAATCCATGTAACGTCCTTTGTACTTCAACCACATTTTGTATTCTGTACCTTAGGAGATGGAAGTAAGAATATATTCAGTCACCAGAGCTGCCAACTGTATTGCTCTATTAGGCTACATTATGCCTAGTATACCTTATTTCGAACTAATTAAGACATTTCGATATTACCCACTTAATTTCGTCATTATTCTAGATAGGTTCATATACTGTAGATTAATCTATGGCATGAATCTTAATTTTAAGAAAAGTAGGCTCTTTAGTTCGTCACGGAACTTCTTGTTCCATCTGACTATGAGGGAAGCGGCTAACTGGTAGCATGCTGAACTTCTATGCCCAAGATGGTGGTTCAAAGCCGGCCAAAGTCGCCGGGTTTTCTAAGAGCGCTAAAAATTCGTCAGCATGCTTTCCTTCGGAGGGGAAGTTACAACGTTCGTTGCAAGTTGCTGGTTGCGGTGGCATCTAGCAGCCAAGTTCACAGCTAGGTGTCGTTGACGTTAGTATTTGGTACAAAATTAGGTACTACTACTTAAAATTGACCGTCTGCAGACCTTACCTGAATTACAGACTAATACAATCATCACAAATAACACCGTTTATCAGACAGATTCTACACACACCCAATGTACACGGGGTTACATGACCACCTTGTCGCAGCCCCTAAACTGAGGAAGCAACCAACATCTCTGCGGGAGATAAAATTTTGCGTGAAGAAGTAACAGACTGTTAGATAGTTACACATTAGTTCCAAACCTTGCATAAGGACATTGTGATCACAAGTATAAAAATTAACCCCAAATGACAAGAAGGTTACCATCCCCATAAGACAATAAAATGTTAAAAGTATGCATAGAAAGACGAAAAAATGTTAACTAACCTCCATTGTAAAATACTTTCTCGCAATAAATGAGGTCTGATTCTCCTACAAAAACCTGCATATTTTTCCTATTATAGTTTTCCCGGTGAAATCTACCTCCGCCTTCCGGCGTGCCGAGAGGATTTTTTTTTCTTTCAGTATAGCCTATTATCTCTGATGGTGAAAATGGGACACTACGAAAACCAATTTCAGGACGGCAGTGATTCGGGTAAAAATTTCAAGGGTAGGCTTATTCATTGTGATATTAGCATGCACAGCCGGACCTATCCCTTTAGCTCGTTTTGTTCTCTCCGCATATTGGAACCTACATAGACCAATGGTTTAAGTATCCACCTACCGTACACTACAGAGTGTAGTTTTGTCCTGAGTGTTATTGTTTTATTTTTGGTGCAGACAATGACTTCAGGGGAGTGCGGTGAAGTGAAGTTAGCAGCACTGCCTTCACATTCATGTTCCAAAATGGCGACTAATATTTTCGTCAGTTTACAGCTCCAAAGTTAAAAGTTAGGTTATTACCTTATTTAAGTGCAAATATCGTGTTTCATGAATGCAATTAGCACTATAGGCCCTAACCATGGCAAAGTAAATAGAAAGAACATTAATTCTTCCCTTGACCAGAGCCGGGCTTTTACAAAACCTGGCAGATTATTGAAAATATATGATTCACATACCTTTCTTAGTCATTAGGAATTGAAAATACTGTCAATTATCGCTGCTGCTCTGGAAATATTTGTATTATTACCGTACGTAAATACATTATTATGGTGCTTGAAGCCATTTTCAGTGTTGCCTTAGTAAACGAAGTTTGATGTTTTTCAGTCGGTCAACACGATTGTACCTAATTATGATGGGTTATTCCCTACTCCTGAAAAACATTTACATGAGATTTTATATTTTTTGTATTCAGGCCTATAATATCATGTAATTTTTTTTCAGGATTAGGGAATAACCCAACAAAATTGGGTACAATCGTGTTGACGGACTGAAAAACATCAATCTTCGTGTAGGTCAATAAAAGTTGTTATTCAACGACGGCAACCATTTTCGAGACGATCACATTGACGTCATAAATATCACGTCCTATCACTGTTGCCAACATGTCCGATACAAAATACACTACACGAGTAACGTCGTAATTACAGTATGTGAAAAAAAAAAAAACATTGGCCTCGATAAAGATTATTGATGCATGACTACCCCTACTGTGGGTGACAAAAACCAGGAGTGTTTATATTGGCTAACGTGGCCGCGTTAACTAACAATTATTATTGGTCTAGGCAAAAGCCATTAGTCTGGATTAAAATATTGGGCTAAGCAAAAACCATTGGTTTGGATGATATTATTCATGCGTTATGATATTCTTGATTGAAATTAGAGATCGATAACTCGTATCTCGCACAATCCATGTCTAACCAAGATCGACTACGAGATATTGTAGTCGGTTTTGGTCTAACTTAACACTGAAACTTAGCGCACTTACATATTAACTTGACGGCGCTCTTTTGTTTTCAGATACCGTACCGGATAAGAAATAGTACCGAACGCGTGGGGTTGGCAATACTGTAAGCTACTGTACTTGTGCATAATTAACGCCGAAAATGCCGACACAGCTGGAATGTTTACTAGGTTATATAAGTCGTGAGAAGAGGATACCCAGGAGAGTACACGAGACGAAGTGGGAAGGAAAGAGACCGAGAGGAAGACGAGAGACAGGTGGCTGAAGGGGGTGGAAGAAAGCGTGAAGAAGAGAGGAGAAGACTGGACAAGGGTGGAGGCTGAGAGATGGTGGGAAGACAGAAGACGTTGGAGAGGCTTGTGTTCCAAACAGACCCGGCCAGTGGCTGGAAACTGCAAGATGATGATGATGACATACATGAATAAGGGTAGATTTGTGTGTGTACACATATCGTGGCAAAAAATGTGGGCACTTAATAAAGGTTTGTTTCTGGTTCATTTAGACATTTATAGGTGTTGTGGTTCATTTGGGTGTTTTAGATCTTATAGAATTTCATTAGACTGGTACCGTGAACATTATACACTAAGCTGTGTGGAAACGGGAAATGAAGATGATGATGATGGTGGAGCTCACACTAAAATATCTGCTATTGTGCCCAACCTTATTACATTGCAATATAGTTCATGTCTATACATAGTAATCAGGAACTGTGCAGTGTGTGTAAGAAAAACCACAGACAATGGCTCACAGCACTTGAAAGACATTAAGATAATTAATCAATCCTTCGATAAATGCCAATATTGTGTAGGGTGGGTATTTTGTAAGTATTTTTATTCTCAATTGCATTTTGTGACTGTTTTGAATCTAAATTACATTTTGTAAGTATTTTCTAACTAAATTGCATTTTGTAAATATTGTCAATTCAAATAACAGTACAGTAAGTATGTAGTTAGTTTTAGTTGTAAGTAGGTAGTTAGTTTGTCTATTAGATATATGTCATTGTTCTATTAGACTGTGGTGTGTGAGTGTGTCTGGTAGCAGTTGCATTGTTTATTAGTTATAGTTCATTGTTTCAGTAGACTGTGATGTGTGAGGGTGCATGTGAGTGTGCCTGGTGACAGACTGTTTTAGTGGTAGTATTTGTTGTTGGTGGAACTTTAGTATTTTTTTCGTTAGTAGAATTTTGGTATTTAATTGTTAGTACGGTAGACGGTTAGTATTTTTGTTAGTAGAATTGCTCTTTACTTATTCTGAAAGGGAGTAGCAGCCTTTCAGAATAAATCAATTCTTTACTAGTCTTATTGACGGTTAAGATATTGATAATATAAGCCAAATAATGGCTACACTGCGTCCTGCTGCACGGCTGAAAGCAACGGGAAACTACAGCCGTATGCTATTCCCGAGGATATGCACCTCTCTATGCATAATTACATGTGATGATGGCCTCCTCCCTTGTAAAATTTCAATCCGGAGGTAAACTAGTCCCCCGTTCGGATCTCCGGGTGGGGACTACTCGAGAGGGGGTTAACATCACAGAAGTGACAAAGAGGAAATCTGACATTCTACGGATCGGAGCGTGGAATGTTAGAAGTCTGCTAGGAAGTGGAAGGTTAGAAAACTTAGAAAGGGAAATGGATAGGTTGAGGTTGGATTTGGTTGGGATTAGTGAAATGCGCTGGCAGGAAGAACAGGACTTTTGGTCAGGAGACTATAGGGTCATTAGCACTAAATCAAACAATGGCCAAGCAGGGGTTGGCCTCATATTGAGTAGGAAACTTGGACAGCGGGTGGAATATTATGAGCAATATAGTGAACGGATTATTGTAGCAAAAATCAATACTAAACCTACCTGCACCACAGTGGTACAAGTCTATATGCCTACCAGTCAAGCTGATGATGAGGATGTTGAAAAGGTCTACGAAGAAATAGACGAAATTCTGAGGTATATCAAGGGTGATGAGAATGTTATAGTAATGGGAGATTGGAATGCTGTGGTAGGAAAAGGGAGAGAAGGGAAGATAGTAGGAGGTTTCGGATTAGGTGAAAGGAATGATCGAGGAAGCAGGCTGGTAGAATTCTGCACCGAGCATGAGTTGGTCATAGCTAACACCTTATTCAATAACCACAATAGAAGAATATACACATGGATGAGACCAGGAGATACAGGGCGTTACCAAATCGACTTCATTATGGTCAAGCAGAGGTTTCGAAACCAGATTTTGGATTGTAAAACATATCCTGGTGCTGACATAAACTCTGACCACAATCTGGTTGTAATGAAATGCAGATTAAAGTTGAAGAAACTGAAGAAAAGTCAAAAGCCAAAAAGGTGGGCAATAGACAGACTGAAAGAGAAGGATGTAAACGAAAGATTCAAGAAGAGTATAAAGGAAGGACTAATGAAAAACCCTAAACAAACTTCAATTGCAGACGAATGGGCACTTTTGAAGAATGAAATAACAAAATCCGCAGAAGAAAACATTGGTAGGAAAGAAAGAATAGGTAGAAAACCGTGGATCACTCAGGATATACTAGAATTGATGGATGAAAGGCGGAAACACAAGAATGTAAGAGATGAAAAGGGGAAAGCAGAATACAGACGTCTGAGAAATGAGGTTAACAAGAAGTGCAAGGAAGCAAAAGAAGAATGGTTGAAAGAGAAATGTGCAGGTATAGAAAATTGTCTGAAATTAGGAAAAGTAGACACAGCTTATCGAAGGATTAAGAATACTTTTGGGGAAAAGAAGACTAAGTGCTGTAATATTAAGGACAAAAATGGAAAGCCTCTAACAGATAGGGAAGAAAAGGTTGAGAGATGGAAAGCTTACATAGAGAGTTTGTATAAGGGAAAGGAGATTGAGAATCATGTAATGGAAAGGGAGGAGGAAATTGATGAGGATGCGAAAGGAGATTTAATATTGAGATCAGAATTTGATAGAGCTTTGGAAGACTTAAGCAGGAACAAAGCACCAGGCATAGATGATATACCGATTGAGTTGCTACGCTGCATAGGAGATGAAGGTCTGATCAGGTTATTTCACTTGGTGTGTAGGATTTATGAGACAGGTGAGGTACCCCCTGATTTCAAGAAGAATGTTATCATCCCTATACCAAAGAAAGTGGGAGCTGACAGATGTGAAGATTACCGTACAATCAGCTTGATTACTCATGCTTCAAAGATCCTGTCTAGAATAATTTACAAGAGGATTGAAAGCCAGATAGAAACGGAGTTGGGTGAAGACCAATTTGGTTTCAGGAGAAATGTAGGAACAAGGGAAGCTGTACTAAGTCTTAGGCTGATTTTGGAAGGTAGAATAAGGAAAGATAAGAGAACGTTCATGGCTTTTGTAGACTTAGAAAAGGCTTTTGATAACGTTGATTGGACTAAATTGTTTGACATTTTGAAATCCATTGGAATAAAGTACAGGGATAGGAGGGTGATATACAATCTATACAGAAACCAGACAGCAGTCATTCGAGTTGAAGGACATGAGAGAGAAGCTGGTATTCAGAAAGGTGTAAGGCAAGGCTGCAACTTATCACCCATACTTTTCAATCTTTACATTGAACAAGCAATGAAGGAAATTAGAGAAAAATGTAAAGTGGGAGTGAAGATTCAAGGAGAAATAATTTCAACTCTGAGATTTGCTGATGACATCGTCATCTTGGCCGACAAGCCTGAGGATTTGAATGAGTTTTTGAATGGTATGGACTCAGTCTTACGGAAAGAATTCATGATGAAAATTAATAAATGTAAAACAAAAATACTGGAATGCAGCCGAAATAAATCAGAAACCTCTATGGAGATCAAATTGGCAGGTGAAAAGCTGAAGGAAGTAGGAGACTTCTGTTACTTAGGAAGCAGAATAACCAGTGATGGACGAAGCAAAGAGGATATAAAAAGTAGGTTGGCTCAGGCAAAGAAAGCATTTCTACAAAAAAGGAATCTGCTGACATCGAATATAGATTTAGGTATTAGGAAGTCATTTTTGAAAGCCTTTGTCTGGAGTGTGGCGCTCTATGGAAGTGAAACTTGGACTATTGGTGCAGCAGAAAAGAGGAGAATTGAAGCATTTGAAATGTGGTGTTACAGGAGAATGATGAAGATCAGATGGGTAGATAGGGTTACAAACGAAGAGGTATTAAGACGAGTGGGAGAGGAGAGATGTTTCTGGCGACTGCTAATGAAGAGAAGAGATAGGTTGGTAGGACACATACTAAGACATCCAGGAATAGCAAGCTTAGTTATGGAAGGAAGGGTCGAGGACAAGAACTGTAGGGGTAGACCAAGGTTAGAATATGTTAAACAGATTGCCTTGGATGTAGGGTGTGGTAGCTATGTAGAGATGAAACGTTTAGCTCAGGACAGGGAGGCATGGAGAGCTGCATCAAACCAGTCAAAAGGCTGAAGACTCAAACAACAACAACAACAGTCGTGATCAAATTTGGGATCGCAGTTGGCTTATAGACAACGTAGTTAACATCTATTACTAGGTAACCCTATATCATTTCCAGATTTGTTCCCGACCATTAAGCTACTACAGGTATTTTGGCTAATTTCAGTAGTTAAATAATTTTTTACTTTGATTCTGGTTAATGGACTGGTTCACTTTTCCCTATAATTGCCATTTTAACAATTGTAGCGGCATTTTGGGTAACATTTGGCCAAATGTGTTTTTTTTTACTAATTCAGACCTGCTGAACACGAATTTTGATGTTGGCACTCCCAATATTTGACCGGAAGCTCATAATTCAAGATGGCGGACGTTTTCTTACTTGTCGGATATTTTCACTCCCGGGACCGATTTTTCTGATCTAAATGCCCTTTTCAGGGTTATTTTTGTCGTAGAATGCAAAAACATTTGTCTTAGACTGTTAGAAACAATTATATACGGTAACCGTTTTTAGTATTAAAATACTCCATAAAACAAATTATCCTGGGAGGAAAATAAATATTGTGTGCTTTTTTGTTGTAATATTTTGTTGTTTATTGATAACACTGCAGTGACATGTTTTAAATACGTTCAAAGATGCTAAAATACAATTCTAAGGGGCCGTGAGTCGTGAGCGCAAGCACAAGAGTCACACCACCTGACTGCGCGACCCCTTCCCCAGAGCGCACGCGCCTGTCTAGACAAGTTTGAGTGCGACGTCTCTGCGCTGTTTTCTGTGTGTTGTGGGCATCTTGTCGCAGTTTAGAAAATTGATAAGTTGTTTGTGTTTGGTGCAATAACTGTTCTTCAATATTTTTTTAGTGGAATTGTGTCTGAAAGTGGTACCGGTAAGTGTTTATAAGCAGTTGTTTTTCTCGTCTGAGCAAGAATACGCAAATGTACCATTCTTTGAGGTTATGGTCTCCTGTGTTTTAGATGGAACCTGAAGTAAATCTACACGGTGATGGTGACAGTCGAAGTAATTTGTGCATTCTTGGTTCGAAATCCAAGAAAAAAAAGGAGAATTTACGTTGACAAAAGGAACAGTAGCCCGTTATGAGAAACTGAAGTCATTTGCGGAAGAACGAATGGCTCTGTATGATGAAATTTATAGTTTTGCTATAGACAGTTTTTTGAAGTTGCCAAGTAACGACGTCTCTTTTTCCTATCACAGAGAATGTTACTCTGATTTTACCAACAAAACGAATATAGAGCGTTTGAGAAAAAAATGACACAGAGAGAAGGTTAATGCCACCACCTCAAAAGACTCTCATGACAAGCACGTTAAAAATGGCGTTGAGCTGGTTATTGCCAGAGGCTTTAAAGATGGAAGGAAGGTTTTCTCTAACCAGAAAACAACACCGATTTCCTCCCTCGAAACTTCTCACGAGGAAGCAGACATAAGAATTGTTCTGCGCGCAGTGGCAAGTACTGCAAAGCAAATTGTCGTGTCTGCTAGAGAGACAGATGTCTTTCTGTTGCTCCTTTATCACTTCGATAAAATACCTACAAATGAAGTATGGTTAATGAGTGGAACTTCAAGAAAGAGAGTTTTTGTACCTGTTCATGATGTACATAGCAAATTGCACGAAGGACTAGTGAAGAGTATACCGGTACTGGCCTTTCATGCAATCACGGGGAGTGATGTCACATCATACCTAGCGTCCATTACAAAACCAGCAGCTTTTAAAGTGTTTCGAAATCACTACACCCTGTTGTGCTCGCTTGGCATCGTACCTCTCCATGAAGCGGCTGTATCTTCTGCAGAAATGTTTGTGACAAAATTGTACAAGGTTTGTATTTCTAGTAAATTCACCTTACCATGCCTACATCGAATTGGCTCGTACATTTCTATTCGGTTTCTTTTCTTCTTCAGGTAGCTGACTCAATAGTTTCGGCTGACGTTGCGAGTCATGCCTTGTTTGGAGAGGTAAAAAAAAAAAAAAAAACCGAATCCCTCTTGTCACCAATCACAGACTGCGGATGGGAGGAAGAAACAGACGGCTACATCCCCATTCTCACCACGCTTGAACCCATTGCAGTGGCTGCTATCGATATTGTTCTTTGCCGTTGCAAAAAAGATTGTTCTACAACGCTTTGTAAATGCTGCTAGGCTAAGTTAATTTGTACCTCAATGTGTTTCTGTTCCGGATCTTGTACAAACTCGAAAAAAATAATTGACGAGGATGATGATTAAATGATTAATGCAATTTTTAAAAGTCTAGTATAATTACTATAAATATGCCATTCGTCATTGCCTTCGGGAAGCGTGGTTTACTTATTCTTGAGACACATGTAGTATTTTATTGCATTTAACCACAAAGTAATAAATAGCCTCAACAACCTTGTTTCACTCATTAAACGCCAAACTAAAAGCCAAAACAGACATATCGGCAAAAATATACGATAAAAAGAAAAATAATATCTATACAATATCAAATCAAGACATGAACTTTGCCAAATGCAAGGTCAATCCACTCAAAATAATTTCATGTTACTCAGTATTTTTTCGTATTAAAGCGGTCAACTAGTTGCTTTAACACTCTGTAACAATTAGAATAGTATTCTTATACAAAAATAACCAGATTAACAGTCTTAAAATGTATAAAGTCGGCCCCGAGTCGTGAAGTTGAGAAAATGTCCACCATCTTGAATTCTGAGCTTCCAGCCAAGGCTAAATAATCTGTTATAGTTACTATCGCATTCTACTACACAAATAACCCTAAAACGGTCTTTAGATGAAGAAAATTAGCCTCGGGAGTGGAAATATCGTACTAGTAAGAAAACATCCACCATCTTGGGGGCCATCTTGAATTCTGAGCTTCCGGTCGAAATTCGGGAGTGCCAACATCAAAATTCGTGTTCAGCAGGTCAAATTAGTATTAAAAGCACATTTGGCAAAATGTTACCCAATGCCGCTAGAATTGCAACCGGTCGAAAAGTGGACCAGTCTATAAGGGAAGTTCTACCGAAAGAACTTTCCGTGAATGGAGAATTGCAAATCTGCCCCGTCAACTACAAGAGTACAGTACCGGGCCAATGTCCGCTATTTTAAAATTTTGTTTCGCCCTCCAAATATTGTAGGAAGCAGTAGCGGCTCGTGCTTAATACTCAGGGGAGGATAATAATGTTTTGTTGTTGTTGTTTATTTTAGGGGCTGCGACATCATGGTCTTATAGCCCCGTGTACTGTGCCCGTCTATAACGGAGAATGATTAGTAGAGCTGGGATTTTTATGTAATATCAAATGGCATAATATGTACATAAATATGTAACAAAAAGCACCAAAATATGTAGCAAAATATGTAAATTGGGCAAAATATGTAATATCATATAATTAATATAAACTTAACATTTTGTCAGTTACAACACACTAAACACGCTTTATATTACACTTTGTATCACAGTGACCAATTAAGTATTTTTCAATGTTCTTTGGAATATATCACACACATATTCAATAGAAACTTATTATTTTCATAAATCTAAGCACGTTTATTCATTAAATTTTGTAGCACTGTGAACTGTTAAGTATTTTTCGATGTTCTCTGTGGTCAAAGAAAGGCGTTTGTCACTTAGGATGTTCTTACATGCAGAGAAAGATCTTTCAACATCACATGATGTAACTGGGGCAAATTTTAGGAGAGGAATTTTCGCTGGAGAAATGTCCTCGGGGGGATCAACGTCATCTCCATTTCGAATTCGGCACACACTGTGAAATGTTGAATAATCAGGATTTCTCTTCAACACTTTTTGGAATTTAATCAATACACTTTCACTAGCTTCCCCATGCACAGCACTTATCATCCTATCATCTTCTCAAATACCTGTCACTCATAATTACCTTAATCCTCCTGTTGAGAGGACAGACAACAGCCCCACATTAAGTGTGAAACTTCAATTCAGCAATTTATTTCATATAAAACAGGAAAACTCTGAAATATGTAATTTTATGTAATATCACTAAGAATATGTATAATACCCACAAATATGAAAAAATATGTAAAATATGTAATTACATAGAAATCCCAGCTCTAATGATTAGTCATAAGTCGGCTTAGCTACTCCGGCTTCGGGGCATGTAACGTTCCCCCACAATATGACTGCACATTCAGATATGGAATACTTGAGGTTCACAAGGGTGGATGAAAAATTCACAATTTACCTCTACTATTATTTATTTACTCAAAGAATACCATAAAATCAAAACATAAACATTTACTTGGAATTTTACCTCATCAGGTAAATATCAAACCAAAATCAAAATTATTAAACATCACTATAAATCAACTAGGATTTTCTTAAAAATCGTTAAAATCAATAAAACTATCTTGCTTATCTTATCTATTCATTATCATTAATGTTTCTTCATTTACATTTTATTAATTTAGGCATCGAGTGAGCCTATCATTCTAGTTCAACATTATGTATCTAAGGCTTCTGGACATCTATTTTATTACTTTTCCCTTTAAAGGGTATCATTTATTCCTCTTTCATTTTTGATTTATCTTTATTTGATTTCATAACTGAACCATCTCTTCCTTAAAGCCTTAGATTCATTTCTTTAAAAATTACAATACACATATTTTCACCATATCATGGATCGAATTCAATACTACTCCCTCTCTCCAATTACTTCATGCCACAAGGTGATTTTGATCTGTGATGTGTCATGTACTGACTCCATTTCTCCAGAATGGATTTATTCAAATTCCACTAAAATTCATTAAATTCATTACCCGTCACATTATCTTTTGAAGTAGAGATAGATTTTTCTGTTAACAACATTCATATTTATAACTTCTTCAAATATTATCCAATTTCTTTAAATAAAAGCCGGGGACATTTGTCTCACATCCAGCAATGCAAATCTATTTTCATTTTTATCATAGCACCTTTCAATCAAAAGTTGTTATTTAGCGCATGTTAATTGCTACTAGAAACGTGGCTCCTTTTAAATCTTCATTCATAAAACTTCATTGTATTGCTTGCTCGTCCACTTAAGAACCCAGAGGCAGCTTGCCTTCCTCCCATCTTCGAGTTGTAAGATTAATTATTTGTCTAGACCGAACCTCAACTTCCTCGCGGTATTCATATTTATCCCTTCCTTTCAAACTGTGTGAATATCCAAGATCATTACATTATTTCAACAATACAATATTTAATTCCTCATTACTTATTCACATTATTATTTCGTGTTTCCATCACTTTTCGGAGATGATATTTACGAAGCATACATGATTTGGCGAGGGGCTTCCTCCCAATCAATACAATTATTTTGTCGGACAATGCAATGCTGGAACCAAATTTTGGGGAATCGACCATACTTAGTGGGGCTCGGAGATAAGAATGACCCTTTATCTCCCTTGTACACTAGTATTTTGCAGGAGTCGCAATCCCTTCTAGTCATAAATGCCAAAAATACATACAGCAACGCCTCATTGGAGGTCTTCACCATCCCAAGGGGTCTTGCAATGCAATTACCATAATACCATAACACAAACACAGCTATTTCGATGGGAATTACCCGTCCATCTCGGTTGCAACCCTAATATACTAACCTGGTCAGAACCCTAGCCTGCCAGCGGGTCTTGCCCTCAAACAACGACGAATTCCGACTCATTTATTTGGTCCAATCTCTCGAAAATGTATAACGTGGATTACGTATTCATCCCTAGCTTGCAGCTACATTATATTCACATTACTTATTTGGCCCATGACGGCAATACAACATTTCTTGGATCCTCACACTTATTTAGTCCTTAAAAAACGACTCAATTCATCACGGCAAAATTCCTGGTCTCAATCTTCACTTTTTCTCAAAACTTTGGCATAACAACTTTCCAAACATACAATACAATATTAAGCGTGACGTATTCACCCTCTTACTTTATTCATTTAAGTTTTGCGTAACTTGTTATCCATTTCTGACAATACTTAAGGCATTACTATCCTTTAATTACTTGATCCTTTTAATTAGAGCTCATTCTTTATTGGTATTATTATTATTATTATTGTTACTTCAACATCAATAATATTTTCATTATTCATTTATATTATTCATTTCGATTTTTATTATTATCTACCACTATTATAAAACACAACAACTCATTATGTAATTCTTACTTCAAGAGTATAAAACTCGATAATTATAATTTTTTTCATCAACTAGCTGAAGTACCCGTGCTTCGCTACGCGTCATAAATAAATTAAAATGTGGAGGTGACAATTAAAACAGGGGATAGGCGAGGTGCTGCGCAGAGGGAGATTAAGGATGGAACATTTTGTCCAACTTCACCACTCGGCGTTGACCGTGTTTTATAGCACAAATTTAGGTTTTACTCGCTAACCGTTGGAGATACCTCTCGGATAGAAAATGTAATTTTAAACCTCGTATATGCCATCAAAAGTTTGCTATTTCTTGGCGTTCTCTTTTTATTTGAAATGGAAATATGAAAGTTTGAAACCAAAGGGTGTAGTGACGTCACTAAAATGGTCGCCATCTTTAAATAGTGCAAAGTATTGAAATCAAAAGTAGCCTATATGTTACCAGGTAAATCAGCTAGGGGAGACCCGGGCAAAGTGGCCAACATGGGCAAAGTGGCCAGACCAGGTTTTTGGGTCCGTAAGGTGCTGCTCCCTAGCGTCAGTCATGATAACTACATGAGTAGGACGCCATTAGTTGTGTGAGGAAGTTTGGGTGCGATGCGTTTGCGTTTGTCAGTTTTATGAAGAAAAGATTGGTTTTTACTACTGCTGATCTAAGGTACGTGCTTAATACTATTCGCTTTGTACTTTTACTGTGATTTTCTTAAGTTAATCAACCACATTGCTAATAATAGTATGTATTTACGCTCAGCTTAATATCTCAATGAACTGTGTAGGTTTCAGTAGATGCGGGCTTAGATGGATTTTAATTAATGACGTCGCTTGGGGCAAAGTGGCCACGGGCAAAGTGGCCATGCCACTTTGCCCGGCAGAAGTCCTTTTGTGGATTATGATTGTAATACTAATTATTATTAAGATGATGATGATGATAATTGTTGTTTTAAGGGGCCTAACATCTAGGTTATCGGCCCCAATTATTATTAAGTATTAAACAGGTTTTAGTATAATTTGACTCATATTTTTGTCTCATATAATAGGTAATAGCTTATTATTATAGCCTATAGGTAGGCCTACATAGATATTTTTGGTTTTAGGTTTTGAAATGGTCTACAAATACAAGAGGAAAAGCGAGCAGCAATCATGGGATACTGGTGCTATGCAGAGAGCTATAGAAGCGGTCACAAATGATGGAATGCCCTATTCAACTGCGGCCAAAACGTTCTCCGTTCCAAGAAACACTCTGAAGAGGAGGGTCCTTGGTAAGAATATTGATGCCAAGGGCAACATAAAGGTGCTGGGGAAGTACCGTGCTGTTTTCACAGAAGAACAAGAAGCAGAACTGGTACGGCACATATTGGATTTGGAGGTGCGTTTCTTTGGTGTCAAGATTTTAGATCTTCGCTCTTTAGCATACAGCCTAGCTGAAAAAAATGGCATTCCGAACAATTTTAACAGAGAAACCTAAATGGCTGGCTTAGATTGGGTTGCTGGTTTCAGACATCGGCACCCCGAAATTAGTTTAAGGAAACCAGAGCAGACCTCTGCTGCTAGGGCTCAGGCATTCAATAAACATAACGTGACCAAGTTTTTTAATATTCTTAAGAGCGTTCAAGAGAAACATTTCCACCCTGCCCACAGGGTTTTTAATGTAGATGAAACTGGGCTCGTAACAGTTCAATAAAAGAGCTCTAAGATTCTCACTCTCAAGGGTAGGAGACAAGTTGGAGCTCTGACATCAGCAGAAAGAGGCCAGCTGTCGACCTTTGTTGTGTGCATGTCAGCTGGCGGAAACTTCATTCCTCCATTCCTTATTTTTCCAAGACTTCGAATGAAAGCAGAGCTCCAAGATGGAGCTCTACCAGGTACAATGATTGCATGCCACCCGTCTGGTTGGATGCAGAGCGATATTTTTCTTCAGTGGTTTGACCATTTCCTTGCTCATGCCAAACCATCAGCTGCCGACCCAGTGTTGTTAATATTAGATGGTCATTCTACCCATGCAAAAAACCTGGCATTTATTGAAAAAGCGAGGGAGAAGCACACTACCGTGGTTTGTTTACCGCCTCACTGTAGCCATAAAATGCAGCCTCTTGATGTCTCGTTTATGGGCCCTTTTAACACATTCTATGTTCAAGCTATTGAAAAATATCTAAAAAACAATCCTGGAAGGGTTGTTACCCAGTTTCAAGTTAGCCGACTTCTTGGGGAAGCTTTCTTAAAAGCAGCAACTCCAGCCACAGCAATAAATGGATTACGCAAGTGCGGCATTGTGCCGCTAGACCAAGATGTCTTCACAGAAGCTGATTACGTTGCTGCCGAATGCACTGATGTGCCTCTTCAACAACCTACACCAAATCATGAAGGGCTTGAAGCACGTCAGACTGAAGACCCCGTACTTGAGGCAGCTGAAGAAGACGTGGAAGAAGAAGGCCTACTTCTCGAAGACCCACAAGATCAAACTGAGGCTGGGCAAGAATATCTACATCCTGGACCATCTTCGAGACCCCAGCCAGATCCACCCTCCAGTCCACAACCTGAGATCTCTTCCAGCTCACAAACAGGACCTTCCTTCGCTGTAAGCCCAAAAGATATAATCCCTTTACCAAAACAACAGTTGTTAAAAAGGAAACGAAAAGGAAAAAAGGAACTGCTGCTGTGCTGACCTCAAGCCCATATAAATTGGAATTAGAACAAGCAAAAAAGAAAAAAGAAGAAAGAGAAAAGGCAAAAGAAATGAGGCGAGTAGCAAGGGAAGAGAAGAAGAAAGAGAAAAAAGAAAAAGGAAAGACGACAAAAAGGAAAATGAAGACTACAAACACAGTAAGCAAAGCAGGAAAGAAATATCAAAAAGGAAAGTGTGGAGTTAAGGTGACACGTCAACTACAATTTGATGAACAATCTGACAGCAATGAAAGTGACACTGATTGACTCTACTGCAATGAATTGTATTCATGTTCAAAGGGTCGTGAAGGATGGATAAAATGCTCTGGTTGCAGCCGCAGGGCCCACGAAGCTTGCGCTGCATGTGAGGAGGAGGACGATCATTTCGTGTGTGAATATTGTCTGTAGGAACAACAGAAACAAGTTACTTTGTTAAATTTATTTTTTGCCATTTTTTCATTTAATAATTTTGTGCCTTATTTGTGCCATTTACATGTTATTTGCCTAATTAAATTGCAATACATTTCTAATATTGATATAAATCTGTTTACTATTTATTAAAACAATGCCGGGCAAAGTGGCCATTTGGTAGAGTTAAAAAAATAAATATAAAAAAAAATAAAAGGAGCTACTTATAGTACAACACCTTTATACCAACAGATAGGTAACTTAATAGGCTAGTTATATACGTAATATTGTCTCTTCAAATTAACATTTGAAAAATATAAAAATAAAATTCCCTTAGAGTGGCCGCTTTGCCCGGGTCTCCCCTACTTCCATGTAAAATTCATGTAAATCGGACCAGTGGTACTTGCGTGATTGAGTAATACACAGACACACACAATCTTATTTTTAGCCTCACTTAGCTCGCGATATAGTCGTGTCATATTGTTATTCAATGAAATGCAGGTTTAACCCCGTTAACACCCCTTTAGAACCTGAATATCCAAAAATCCCTCCTTAGAAGACGTTTTCGACACACAACAAACATATCCCCAAAATATCATTCTTCTAACTTTAATAGTTTTGGTTGGTCGATGAGAGTGAACATCCAAAAATCCTTCCTTAGTGGACGTTTTTCTTCCAGAATTTCACCCCTCCCCATAGGCCCCTTAAATTGGATTTATGAAAAAAAAACCGGTCGAACACCTATTTATTTTAATTATTTATTCATTTATTCATTTATTCATTCATTTATTTATTTATTTATTTATTTATTTATTTATTTTTAAGCTGATTGATTTCCTCCGAGTTTCACAACTCCTCGCCTATGTCGTTTAAGAGATACACGCTCCGTTAGGAATCTTTCAACCCCCACTTTTCATCCCTTTCACCTCATAATATACACCACATCGAAAAACCATTAGACATGTGTCAGCTTATTTTTAATGATTAGTATATATGCCAAGTATCACATCCCCAAATGAAACCACTCGTGAGATATTGTTATTCAATGAAATGCACGTTTACCCCCTTAACACCTCTTTAGAACCTGAATATCCAAAACTTTTTCCTTATTGGACGTTATCGACATACAACGAACATATCCCCAACATTTCATGTTTCTAACTTCAATAATTTTGGCTGGGCGATGATGAGTGAGTGAGTCAGTCAGGACATTTCCTTTCATTTATTTTTGAGAATTTCACCCCTCCCCATGAACCCCTTAAATTGGATTTATGAATAAAACGGTCGAACACCTATTTACTTATTTTAAGCTGATTTTTCCCCTGAGTTTGATGAGTGAGTAAGTGAGTCAATCAGTTAGGACACTTTCTTTCCTATTTCTTCCCCCAGAATTTCACCCCTTCCCATGGGCCCCTTAAATTGGATTTATGAAGAAACGGTCGAACACCTCTGATTTTTTTAAAGCTGCTTTTTCCGCTGAATTTCAAACTTATCGCCTATGTTGAATAAGAGATACAGTACATGCTCCGTTAAGAATCCTTCAACCCCCAATTTTCACCCCTTTCACCCCATAATATACACCGTATCGATAAACCCTTGGACATGAAATGAAAATCCACAGCCTGCTTCCAGTCTCCGACCGGGTCAGGAATGGAATGAATGAAGCCCCCATCTAGCGGCGAGGATATGAACTGTGCCGGCTGCCGAGGCCTGACGCACTCCTCTGGGGCAATGATTAAATGAATGACAGATGAAATGAAATGATAGTGGAGAGTGTTGCTGGAATGAAATTTTGACAGGGAAAACCGGAGTACCCGGAGAAAATCTGTCTGCCTCCGTTTTGTCCAGCACAGATCTCACATGGAGTGACCGGGATTTGAACCACGGACCCAGCGGTGAGAGGCCGGCGTGCTGCCGCCTAAGCCACGGAGGCTCAAACCCTTGGACATATGTCTGCTTATTTTGAATGATTAGTTTATATGCCGAATATCACATCCCCAAATGAAACAACTCGTAAGATATTGTTATTCAATGAAATGCAAGTTTAACCCCCTTAACATCCCTTCTGAACATGAATATCCAAAAATCCATCCACAGTGGACTTTTTCGACTTACAACGAACGTATCCCCAACATTTCAAGTTTCTAACTGCAATAGGTTTGCTGGGGGATGATGAGTGAATATCCAAAAATCCTTCCTTAGTGGACTTCTTTCCCCAGAATTTCACCCCTGTCCATGGGCCCCTTTAATTGGATTTATGAAAAAACGATCGAACACTTATTTACTACTTTTTCAAGCTGATTTTTCTCCCTGAGATTCATACTTTTTGTCTCTGTCTTTTAAGAGATACTTGCTCCGTTAGGAATCCTTCGCTTGCCACGGTGGGTGAGTGGTTATAGTGTCGGACTACCAACCCAAAGATTGCAGATTCGCTCCTGGCCGTGGTAAGTGATGTTTGAAAGGCGACAAAAATCACGACACTCAAGTCATACGTTGTTGGCATGTTAAAGAATCCATTTGAATTCAGTAGGCCGTGTTCAATGGCAAAATTAATCTCGGGATTTTCCGCCAACACAAAGTTCCTCCATTCCCTACTTGAAAGCGCGGTAGTGTCAAGGAGTTTAGATATCTAACCTCCTTGACTTTCATAGCGTTCAAAGGAACGACGAAATTCGACATGCAAGCTACCCTCTGGGTGTCAATTAACAAAGCTTGCACCAGGCACCCGAGGCCATACGATATTATTATTATTATTATTATTAAAGGAATTCTTCAACCCCCACTTTTCACACATACACCTCATAATATACACCACATCGAAAAACCCTCTTATTCTTAATGATGAGTTTATATGCCGAGTATCCCATCCCCAAGGAAACCAATCGGAAGATATTGTAATTCAATTAAATGCAAGTCTACCCCTTTAACACCTCTTTAAAACCCGAATAAACAAAAATCATTCATTAGTTGACGTTTTCGACTTACAGCGAACATATTTCCAAAATTTCGTGTTTCCAATTTTAATAGTTTTCGCTGGGCGTGATGAGCGAGTGAGTCAGACAGGACATTTTTTTCAATGATTTTTATCAGAATTTCACCCCTCCCCATGGGCCCCTTAAATTGGATTGATGAAAAAACGCTTGAACACCTATTAACTTATTTTTTAATCTGTCTTCTCCCCCTGAGTTTGATGAGTGAGTGAGTTAGTCAGTCAGTTAGGACACTTTCTCTCCTTTTTTCCCCAGAATTTCACCCACCCCATTGGCCCCTCAAATTAATTTATGAAAAAACGGTCGAACACCGATTGACATATTTTTTAAGCTTTTTTTCCGCTGAGTTTCAAATTTATCGCCAATGTCGTTTAAGAGATAGGTCTACACGCTCCGTTAGGAATCCTTCAACCCTCAATTTTCACCCCTTCCACCTCATACTGTAATAATACACCACATCGAAAAACCCTTAGACATATGTCTGCTTATTTTTAATGATTAGTTTATATGCCGAGTATCACATCCACAAATGAAACCACTCGTGAGATATTGTTATTCAATGAAATGCACGTTTAACCCCCTTAAGACCCCTTTAGAACCTGAATATCCAAAAATCCTCCCTTAGTGTACGGTTTTGACATACAACGAACATATCCCCAAAATGCCATGTTTCCAACTTCAATATTTTTGGCTGGGCGATGATGAGTGAGTGAGTGAGTCAGGACATTTTCTTTCAAATTTGTTTTTCTTCAGAATTTCACCCCCCCCCCCGATGAACCTCTTAAATTTGATTAAAAAAAACTGTCGAACACATTTTTAAGCATTTTCCCCCCTGAGTTTGAAGAGTGAGTGAGTCAATCGGTTAGGACACTTTCTTTCCTTTTTTTTACCAAGAATTTCACCCCTACCCATGGGCCCCTTAAATTGGATTTATGAAAAAACGGTCGAACACCTATTTACTTAATTTTTAAGCCGATTTTTTTCGCTGAGTTTCAAACTCCTCGCCTATGTCGTTAAAGAGATACACGCTTCGTTAGGAATCCTTAAACCCCCACATATCACCCCCTTTCACCTCATAATATACACCACATCGAAAAACCCTCAGACACGTGTCTTCTTATTTTTTAATGATGAGTTTATTTGCCATGTATCACATCCCCCAATGAAACCAATCGGAAGATATTGTTATTCAATGAAATGTAGGTTTGACCCCCTTAAGACCCCTGTAGAACCTGAATATCCGAAAATCCTCCCATAGTAGACGGTTTTGACATACAATGAACATATCCCAAACTGTCATGTTTCTAACTTCAATAATTTTGGCTGGGCGATGATGATTGAGTGAGTGAGTGAGTCAGGAAATTTTCTTTCAATTTCCTTTTTTCAGAATTTCACCCTTCCCCTTAAATTCGATTTATGAAAAAAAAATACTGTCCAACAGCTATTTACTTACCTTAAAGCAGTTTTTCCCCCTGAGTTTGATGAGTGAGTCAGTTAGTCAATCAGTTAGGACACTTTCTTTCCTGTTTTTTTTCCTCACACAATTTCACCCCTCCCCATGGGCCCCTTAAATTGGATTTATGAAGAAAAAAACGGTCAAACACATATTTACTTATTTTTTATGTTGATTTTTTTCGCTGAGTTTCAAACTCCTCGCCTATGTCGTTTAAGAGATACACGCTCCGTTAGGAATCTTTCAACCCCCACTTTTCACCCCCTTTCACCTCATAATATACACCACATCGAAAAACCCTCAGACACGTGTCTTCTTATTTTTAATGATGAGTTTAAATGCCGACTATCACATCCCCCAATGAAACCAATCGGGAGTTATTGCTATTCAATGAAATGCAGGTCTACCCCCTAACACCCCTTTAGAAACTGAATATCCTTTCTTAGTGGGCGTTTGCGGCCCGTGAGGAAGCTGCATACAAAATTTCATTCCAATCCGTTCGGTGGTTTCTGAGATTTCGTGATAAATGAATGAGTGAGTGAGTGAGTGAGTGGTATTTGACAAGTAGATAGTATCAAATCTTTGCTATGCTATACTCGGTTGACAGTGCTGTGTGAGCAGTTGAGTAACTAACGGGATTTCAAGTAAAGAACCTCATTTTCTATACCTGTAGTGGCGAGCGCAACTTGGCCGTGTCTTGACTTGAGCTATGTTGCCATGGAAACGTCCTGCCTTGCCATTCCTTCATGAGTTAATTTTATGATTTGATTAGCCTGTGCTTGAGTGCAAAAGGGCCGAAATAAGAAGAATGAGAAAGACTATCGAAAATGCATGTAGCCAGGGTTCCTTCTGGGTCCTAAACTATGTGTATGCAAAATTTGGTTGAGATTGGTGGAACGGTGTAGATTTGTATACGGAACAGACCCACCCACCCACATACAGACTTTCACTTTTATATATAAGATTATTATTATTATTATTTTGGTGCTCATTTATTTTACTGCTCAAAATCATTTACTTGGCAATAGTACTTTATCATTATTGCAATTATGTTCGATCTCTCCTTCTAGACTTATTCATCACTTATTAAACTCATTTCTACGGGTTTTTATTAACTTTGCTTTGCTTAACGCAACTATATCAACAAGATCATACTTGTGGTTTAACATTTTATCATCTCAACATTTGTTCACATTTTTTAACAGAACACTTCAACTCTTTAGTGCATCAGTGAACGATCTCCCCAATCGTTCCCTGATGCAACTAAATCAATACATGACACAACACAGTATTCATAATGAAATTTGTGACTCACCCATCGTGTGCAGCTGGCTTCATGACCATATTTTCAGAATGGATTCGCCCATCCTGAACTTTTTAGTAAGCCATTCTTCCCACACTATATTTCACTATCTTCAATTTTTCCACACTCATTTTACATAAACACACTTTGATACACATATTTGCTCTTGGCAATAAAAACACTTTCACTGGTATAACACTACAATTTAACATTATTTACACTGGTTTACACACGACCACATCTCAGCGATTTTAGGCGTCTCCCTCTCGACTGTAGATGACCCCGGTCAAAGTTCTATCACTCTGCATCGGACGTGTGTTTCTCTACTGGAAATCCCTGGTTCTTCTTTCCCTCGATACAATGTTCTGTTCCTATCTTCTAGGTCTTTTCTCAATGTTCGTGGGCCTGCTTATTAAATGCTTTCTTCACTGGGTTTACTGTCCCATCTAGTTTTTCGCTTGCTCGAACCTACGATCTTTTACTTGCGCAGTCGAACGTGATTTGTCCTTAGTCTTTGACTATAGTTCTAATGCGCTTTAACTTATTAAAACTCCTATCCGAGTTTATACTGTCTTATAACGTTCACTGATCCTACCTCGATCTCCTGTGCCTCTCCATCACAGCTCACAGTGTTTTATTTTAAAGTCTCTCCTCAGATATATTTAACTAGTTTTGAACCGACGTAACTCTCACTAGAGTTCCAAAGTAGAGTTCACTTAACGTGACTGTTGAACTGACATGACCTGCCCGAGGTCTGAACTGATTACTGACGTGACTTGGTGTAGCACTTCCGCCCAAGCGGACTGTAAAACTGCGCTGACGTGAAGCAGCATGACCTTACGAGGTCTTGGTAAGAACTGTATTGACGTGACCTGCCAGAGGTCCTGGTAAGAACTGCATACTTTGGCTTCGCTCAAGCTCTTATTTATTCTAATCTACCAAAATGTAGTCGCTGCATTTCCAGCGGAGCTGATTTCCTATATCTGGGCTCCTATTTACTTGAAACATTGTTTGTCGACGTAAAGCGAGCTAACTGTAACATTCGTCCCGTGCGGAATTAATTTTAATCATTCACTTATTTTTAATTAATTAAAAAGATTATTATCCCTCTTTCGGGGCCTGTGGAGTAGTCTATTTTACCTCCATATCCATGCTTGTTAATCTCCGATGACGCACTGTTGACGTGGCAATTTTAATTCGTGTCAGCTTCTCTGACTACCAACTTATAAAAAGATATAATCCCTGTACGTGCCTTAACGCTTGAGGTCTGAATGTGGTGCTTTTTCTCTGTCATGTTATTCCCTAATAACTGATTAGCTTCTGTTCGGGGTTTCCCGGGCTTCCGAATTCACATTATTGCTGAGTCAGTTTATTTTGGGGCCAGCCTTATTCACCATAACAATCGTTACTCACTGGAACTAGTCCCATTAAATCTGACACTTATATCATCGTAAATACTCTTAAAACGTGCTTGCATGAAGAATTTTAACGGCTTCTTGCCTGATGCAATATCCTCTTAGGAGCATGCAAGATTGCTCGATTTTGTTTACACTTCATTGAAACTTGTCACTGATAATGGTATTTATTGCTTTCTTAATGGTTTTAATAACGCAGCTGCATGATCTGATCATTGCATGACTTGACGCCACCTTCTTTAATTGTCGATTTACGCTACCCGCGTATCTGTTCGATTACTAGGTACAGAACATAATCCATTTCGTTGTGTGACATACATTTATTACCTAAGCATTGCAATTCTACTACACATATTTTTCATTGCATATCAGAGAACAATCGCCGTCATAGCGACCACACAGATTGTCGTGGTGACGTAGGTTGATCGTTGCCAACCCCGCGCAACCATAGTTCCCATTCCAGGAACTACTATTCCCAGATTTGCGACATCCTCCCACCTGATTTTGATGGAAAACAAATCAAAATCACAGAGAAAAAATATCTATACAGCAATTCCAAAATATACACAATTGAAAAAAAATGGAATAAACATATACTATTCCTAGATTCACGACATCTTCCTCCCACCTGATTTTGATGGGAAACAAATCAAAATCACAGAGAAAAAAATATCTATACAACAATTCCCCAATGCACACAATTGAAAAAAAAATGAAAAAAAAAAACAACAACATATAATACAATGAAAAGTAAATGAACAATATGTTCAACAATTATAAATTTTGTCTTACAGGCATCTTGATTGGCCTTCCTCAGCTGGTAGTCCTTCGTATTCCTTCTCTCGAGGAATTGACCTGGGAAGCATCAAGATTATCTGAAGACTTAAATTTTTCTACCCAGTCGGACGAGACCTCTAGAGGGTAAACCCTTTGAATGGGTCTGAGTAGAACAGCTGTTGCAGTCTGTAATTTTATTATTTATCGTATGATGAAAGGAGGATTATGTACAAAAATATATACAACAAGATACACATGATCTCATGTTTGTAAAATTAGAGTTCAATTTTAAGTTGTTGAATCCAATAGATGGCTTCTTTATTAAGTTGGTGGAGTTCTTGTATTGTCCCTTTGAATGCTCGGAGAGGACATTCGAAAGCTACGTGGTCCATAGTTTGCCGATCTTCTCCACAGTCACATTCAGGGGAGGACTTCCAGCCCCATTGATTCAGTATCGCTGCACACCTGCCTTGGCCCGTTCTTATCCGGTTCAGTGTGCACCATTGACGTCGAGGTAAACGAAAACCTGCAGGTCGTTCCCAAGGAGTCACAATTAGATGGTGATGTGTCAGGGAAGTTTGTTCCTGCCATTGATTGTTCCAGGCATCTAGAATGTTGAAGTGATTGTCCTGCAGGTTGACTGCTGTTCGCCATGATGGTTGTCTGGACTTCAGACGCTGCGGTAAAGGTACTGCGAGCTCAGAGTGTATTGGCAGCGATGGGTTGTTTTCAATTCTCTTCCATGTGTTCAGCAATGATTGAAGTCTTCTCAGGGGTGGAGGTGGAATGTTACTTAGAACCGGAACCCAATGTGTGTTTGTGGATCGCATGCATCCTGTGATGAGGCGCTTTGCTTGATTGAGTTGTGTGTCAATAATTTTGGTGTGGGCACTGTTAAGCCAGGTAGAGCAGCAATATTCTGCAACTGAGTATGTAAGAGCTAGGGCTGTGGATCTTAGAACTGTTGCGTTGGCACCCCAGGAGGTCCCTGTTAGTTTCTGGAGTATGTTGTTCCGCGTTTTGATTTTAGCTGCTAGGTTATTTATGTGAGTTTTGTACGTCATTGACCTGTCCAGGATCATCCCTAGATATTTTGTATTGCTGCAGTGTTGAAGAATCTCTCCCCCGCATGTAACTGTAGGTTTGTAGTTCGCATCTTTGTTCCGCAGGTGGAAAGTTGATACAACGGTCTTTTGAGGATTCGGTCGTAAACAATTCTGTTTGAAGTATTCGTCTAATATCTTCAGGTCTGATGTTAATGATGCTTCAGCTCCCTGGAATCGTTGATCCTGAACGATCAAAGTAATATCATCAGCGTAAATAAATTTTCTGGACTTGGTTACTGGAAGGTCGTGCGTGTACAAATTAAAAAGGAGTGGAGCCAACACTGATCCTTGGGGGAGTCCATCATTTATTTTGTGCACATTGCTTTTAGAGTTCTCTGAGAACACCTGAAAGTATCTGTTGTTCAGCATGTTGCCTATTAGGGTAGTTAGTTTCCGACATGGAATGACGCTGATGAGTTTGAGCAGCAGTTTATCACGCCAAACGGTATCATAGGCAGCAGTTAGGTCTAAGAAGACACCAATGCTTATCAACTTCTTCTCAAATCCATTTTCGATATGAGTCGCTAATGCTAGCACCTGTTCCTCACATCCTCTTCCTGGTCTAAATCCAGCTTGCTCCACAGGTACAACCTTGTTGATAGCGGAGGATATTCTGTTATGGATTAGCCTCTCCAGAAGTTTCAGTGTCACACTAAGGAGTGCAATTGGTCGGTAGCTTTCAACTTTTGAAGCATCTTTGTTTGGCTTTAGAATAGCAAGGATCTTAGTTTTCTTGAAGAGAGGTGGCTGATTACCTGTTTCTAAGATGTTTGAAAAGAAATTGGTCAACCATCTGATAGTAGTTGGGCCACAGTGTAAAAGGAACTCAGGGTAGATACCATCAACACCTGCTGCCTTTCCAGGTTTTATGCTTTTCATGGCTTCCATAATCTCTTTCAGTTGGAACGGTGCAGAGAACTCTGAAGTTTGTGGGGCTGACCGTTTTCTTGTATTCAGTAAATGTCTGACTTCCCTTTTTATGTGCTTATCCTTTGTTGATTTTGAGATAGAGATCATATGCTTGGCTACATCATCCAAATTTACACTGCATTTTTGTCGGACTGTGATTATTGCTGTATCCAGTTTCCGGATTAAAGACCAGGCCTTTCTGCTAGAGTGAGTACAGTCGAAAGATTCCACAGTCTCTTGCCATTTCTTACGTCTGTTTTCATTTAATGAGTGTAGGAGATCAGAAGCAGTTATAGGATCACCATTATCTTCAAATTCTTTAAGGAGCCTCTCACTATCTTCGTTCCAGCCTGGGATGTACTGTTTACGATAACCTCTTGGTATGCACCGTTGTGCTGCAGCTTTTAAAACACCAATGAATCTGCTATAGTTGTTGAAGGTTGGCTTTATCCATCTTATGTTGGAATCAGCCTGTTTCGAATACTCCGGCCAGTTAGCTTTGCTGAAGTTCCACCTTGGCCTTGGGTAGGAGAGGATGGTAGGTATGAACAAGCCTGTCTCGAGAATTACTGGCCGATGTTGACTGTGGGGGAATCTGGTTAACGCACCTCATTGGGCATGTTTGGAGACTGCGTAATGAAGCTTAGATCGGGTGTATATCCCTTATTCCATCGCGCAGAGAAGAACGTTGCCTTGTCTTTAGCATCATACACAAGTGTGAGGTTTTCTGTTTCCATCCAGTCATTAAGTTTCTGTCCATTTTCATCATTCTCTTGGTATCCCCAGAGGGTGTGATGACTGTTGAAATCACCAGCGATGATGCTAGGATGTTGTAGTGAGGGCAGAGGTGGAGAAGGCCAGATGTATCCTGGCGGTTTGTATAAATTGACTATCGTCAAGTTACCCACCTTGATTGTTGCTGTAAAGATGTTGTCATCTGAAGTTGATGGGAGGACCACATAATTGCTGATGTTATTTCTTACGTACGTTGCTAATCCATACTTGGGGTGATTGTTTCTTGCTACAAGCTTGTACCCTGTAATCGTCTGTAATCGTACTAAACGAGTGACATTGTCTTTAATTCATTCGAAGTTCCAGTCAAATTTCTACCATTGTCACAATATATTATTGTAGGTCTCCCCCTGCGTGCAATGAATCGTCTGAGCCCCTGCATAAAGTTCTCTGTTGACAAGGAAGATAATAGTTCCAGGTGCACAGCCCCATAAACGGCACACGTAAATAAACTAATCCAGGCTTTGGCACCATCTTTCAGATATAGCGGTCCAGCCAGATCAACTCCTACCACTTCAAACACAGCCGAATCCTTGATTCGGTCCATTGGTGGTGATGCCGAAGAGGCATCTAAATGATGTCCTACCTGTCTTAAACAAATTACGCATTTGGAGAGTACATTTCGGGTAGTCTTTCTGGCTTTCAAGATCCAAAACTGTTCTCTCAATATGTTAATTAGTGTTTGTACACCCACATGCGAGTTTTTTCTGTGTTCACTCATAATCAGTCGGTAAACAACCGGATGAGTCGACGGTAGGATCATGGGTGCACAAAAAATTCATTATCTTGCCTATTAACTTATTTCGTCCTTAGTCTCAGAATCCCCTCATTATCTTTAAATGCTCTTAAGGTAGCAAGACATTTGTCATCCTCTGAGATGAACGATTCCCTTTGCATCAGGCGGATTACTATCTTTTCAGCCAAACGAATTTCATCGCATAATAATTCTCCCTTCTTCCTTAAACCCAAATTTCGTGAGTTATGGATGAACCTCTTCATCCACGCAATCATTCGTACGATTCTGTCATAGCTGGAAAAGTATCTATTGAACAAGCTAAGACCATGATATTTACAAAGATTGTTGTTAGTCTCCTTGGGAGTACTGCACCAGTCACATGAATCTGATTCCTTCATAAGACAACTCACTACCCGAGTTGACTCGTCTAATTCTTGGAGAATCATCTGCTCATTCTTAACTATCTTTCCCGAAGGCCAATCTGGGTGTGTTTTCTTTAGCCAATTTGGCCCCTCCCACCGTTTCTCAGTTAACAGCTTGTCAGCCGTGCACCCTCTTGAGACTAGATCAGCTGGTTTCTGATAACCAGGCACGTGTTTCCAGGATTCGAGTTGAGTCAAACTCCGTATTTCCTTAACGCGGTTGTTAACAAACGCTGTCCAATTGTCTCGTTTCTGGATCCAGGTCAAAACGGGGGAAGAATCAGTCCAGAAATAGAGGTCAATGTCCTTCAATGTAAGTCCATCTCGCACAGACTTACATAGTCTGGCTCCCACCACTACAGCAATCAACTCCAACCGAGGAATAGTGACTGCTTTGAGAGGAGCTACTCGTGTTTGGGCAGCCAGAAGACATACCTTCACCTCATCGTTATTTTGTATTCTTATAAATACAACCGCACCGTAGGCTAGTCCACTGGCATCACAGAAGGTCTGTATACTTACTTTACTGTTGCTTCTTACGTAAAAGAGCCAACGAGGCACTTTTAAATTCTTAAGCAGTGACAGACGTTGGTACCATGTCAAAACTTCAAATCGCGTACGATAACAGTATCGATCTCCTCATCCCATGATATGCCACTCCTCCAAAGCTTTTGTAACCATAACCTAGGAATTAGCAATACAGGACAGGCTATACCAATTGGATCAAATATCCTTTGAGCGACAAAAAGAATTGTGCGTTTTGTCACCTCACCTACTACAAAATTGTCCATTCACTCTAAATTTAAAGTCAGAGTATCTGAAGCAGTGTCCCAAAACATTCCTAACACTCCAACTTTTTAGTTTTAGTTTTAGGTTAAATTTGCCAAGTTTCATTGCATCACTGGCCTCGCTAATAAACTGCTTTAATTCAGACCCAGTTTCAACACTAGTAACTACATTGTCAACGTACATACTCTGTTTCAGTTTCAACATGATTTCATTGTCATAGTTAGGGTTTCGCATGGTTTCATTAATGTGATAATCGAGAATTGCCCCCAACAAAAGTGGACTACACCTCAATCCAAACACAACCCTTTTATAACGAAAAACTTTTACCTTTTCACGGTCTTCTTTATCCCACCAGAAGAATCGAACACTATCTCTGTCCTCTTGTCCAATACTAATTTGGAGGAAAGCTTTTTCTATATCTGCTATTACAGCAAGTCGACCTTCTCAAAATTTGAGCAATATAGCAGGAATAAGTTCAATGAGGTTAGGTCCACTCTCCAAACACTGATTCAGAGAAGGTGTGTTTCCCTGCCTAGCAGAGGCATCAAACACAGGACGCATCCTAGTGGTGCTGTTCTGCTTTACAACAGCTCGGTGTGGTAGGTAGTGCCCATGAACCATAGACATCTGAAGTGGAACTTTTTCGATTATCTCAAGCTGTCTCCATTCATTCAAAACATCATAATATGAACTAAGCAAACCTTGTTCATGCAGTTTTCTAGTCGTGGACTGAAGTCTTTTTAATGCCAAATCTCTGTTATTTGGAAGAGGTAAATCACCCTCCTTCCAAAGTAGTGGTACCTCATAGCGTCCATCATCAGTTTTCTTAATACACGTTTGAAAACTGATCTGGATCTCACGTTCTCTCTCCTCTTTGGATTTCTGGGTGGCCGTAAGGTACCATTTGGCAGCACACGACAGAGACAAGCGACCGAGACAGACGACAGCGACGAGAGACGGAGACAAGTCAACGTGTCGCCGCTCACGTAATTTGATGACGACCGAGGCTGACGACACGCCTAGACATACTGTACAGTAGGTGTTTATTGGGATGTGCATGCACATATTCTTAAAAAAAAAAAATGGTTACGAAAATTAATATTCTAATTAAAAAGTTCCTCGAAGAGGAAGAAGACGGTGATGTATTGCTGTGTTATTTGTTTCGAAAGAAACCAAGAAAACCTATGAGTTCAGTATTCAAAACCAGACGCGAAGAAGGATCTTTATGTTTGTTAATAAAGAATAAAGATATTTCCATCTTTGTATGACTGAACTTCAGGATCGAACAGCGGTGGGTTATCTCCGATTAATTCTACTAATATCTCGTCTTCTTCACCAGTAAATTTTATTTCCGACATTTTATCACTTCATAAGACACGTGCCACGTCCGCTTGTCGCGAGACACTACTGCTCTGAGAGCGGTCTCCTACGGTTTGTCTCGGTCGCCGATCCGTGTCGCATGTGTCTGTCTCGTGCTCTCAAATCTAGTTCATATGGTGAATGGGGAGCATATCGAAAGCGACCTGTCTCGGTCTCGCAACTCTGTCGTCTGTCTCGGTCGCTTGTCTCTGTCGCGTGTAGCCAAATGGTACCTTTTTAAGATACCAATAGTTTCTAATTTCCAAATATCACCGACATCATGAATGAGCAGTGAAGTAACCTCTACTGCTAAATTATTCGCAGACTGACATGGAACTTTACCCATCACAGTCCAGCCTAATTTTTCTACAGCCACTAGAGCTGAGTCTAACATTTTGATTCTCCCTCTCATTATCTTTCCTGCTACATCTGCTCCGATTAGCAAGTCGACAGGTCTATCTTTACCTCCTACATAAGTTAAAGAAACATTCATATCTGAATGCTCCGTTAACCAAGGCCCTTCCTCGATGGAAGGAATACCATCACATATAATCGACTGGTCCAGCGCTTCAAAATCACATTTATATTTACCCTCCAAGCTATGTAATTCTACCTTATAACATACATGTTCCTTAACAGTTGTTTTACACCTCCAAATAAACTGTGTTTAATAGCTTCATTCCTCAGAGGTGTGTAAGCTAATTCCTCCATAATTTCTCTCCTAACATACGACCTCTGAGAGCCTGAATCAATAAGAGCTCGTGCTGAAATAGAAGATTTAGGCCCTTTAACTTTTACAACTAAAGTCTGTAAGAGAACTTGTCTATTGGTAGTACTGCTTAAGGAGGCTGTTCCTGGTTGATCCTTTTGTTTGTGGTCCTTACTACCCTTACAATCTTTCCTTCCGTTACTAGGTACATCAGGACACATTAAAACATTATGGTTCTTGCCACAAACAAAACATCTTACAGCAATTTTACATTTGTTGAGGCAATGACCCTTCTATAAACAACGGAAACAACCACCTTTTTCTTTTAGTATCTTTTGTTTCTCTGAGAGGCTGAACTTCTGTGCCTTAAAGCAATTTGAGGCATCATGCCTACTTTCACAAAAAATACAGACCTGTCTCTTATCATCTACCCTACTGGTAGTCAGCAATTCAGTAGCTGTAGCAACTTCATCACTTGACAATCGAGCCTGTGTATTATTGTAAACATTATCCTGAATGCCAAAACCTGCTGCAGCCAAACTGATTCTTTCTTCAGATTCAACTTCAAGTTTCAGAAATTCCATAATGTTTTCTAACCTAACTTTACCATCGCCAGTGCTTACAAAAGTACTGCTTCTTTGCCACACCCTCAGCAGTTCCTCAGGTAAACATGATTCCACCAGAGGGTGTAGCATAGCAGCACATTTATTGGAAGTGACCCCTAGTGTTTCAAGTGACCTAATTTGTGATTCTAGGCTGTCATAAGGGCTACACAATAAATGAGGTTTGTTCACAGAGGAAGCATTCTTCAAAACTAAAGTTAACAATTCCCGGACATACACTTCGACAAGTAGATCGTCTCTACCGAATCGACTTCTCAAGCTTTCTACTGCTTTAACATAATTTTCTCCGGTAGGTGGAAAGCTCTCGACTACTTCCCTAGCACGAGAATCTTTAACTGTGGCTTGCACGAGATATTGGAACTTGTCTTCTGGTACAATGTCAGGGTCCTTATCTATCTTCTGGAATTGTCCCCAGAATTGTAGCCACTGTCTTACATCACCGTCAAATTTCCGAAGTTCTAGTGTAGGGAGCTTGAATATCAGTCTACTTGCGATAACGGCTCCACTATTGAGACTTGAATCATCCAGTGACTTCGTATGGTGGGCTAGTATTTCATTAACACTTACCTCGGCATCGAGGAACAGTCGTTGGTAATCATCGGCAAAACGGCATTCGTCTTCCAAACCCTCGTGACCAGCTTCTATCTTTAAACTTAAAATCTCACCGTCCAGTGCCAGTAGATCTTCATTCTTCGTTCGTAATAAAGAATAGGAAACATTAATTTTCCTTCTCCTTTCATCGTTCTCCAATTCTTGATTATTCAGTTCTTCTTTGAGAGTGTGTAGTTGTCGGGTAAACGCTGAACGTTTCACCTTCCTCAGTGCCACACGGGGATCCAAAGTCATAATGGATTTCACAATATTTTCCTTCAGTATTAATACAATACGTTATGTATTTCGATTCGTATTTCAATTATCAGTACCCGTCTGGGTCCTGTCAGAGGTCGCCACTAATGTCGAATTACGCTACCCGCGTATCTGTTCGATTACTAGGTACAGAACATAATCCATTTCGTTGTGTGACATACATTTATTACATAAGCATTGCAATTCTACTACACATATTTTTCATTACAGATCAGAGAACAATCGCCGCCTTAGCGACCACACAGATTGTCGTGGTGACGTAGGTTGTTCGTTGCCAACCCCGCGCAACCATAGTTCCCATTCCAGGAACTACTATTCCCAGATTCGCGACAGTAATATTCCTCTCTTGGTCTAACATGGGCTACCTTTTTCCTCTGAAATATCCAGAGTTCGACGCTTGTACCAAACCCAGTTGGGTACAGTACATAGGTGTGAGTGGGTGCGCACGCATGTGGAATTTGGGTGATAACCTGTGTTATTGTGATGGCTGTACTAGTATGTGCTAATATGTTATATCCCAATCATTCTTTGTTGAAATTTAATTATGTTTACAACTGACTATAACCTCTACTGTAAATCTAAGTTGGCAACAATGTAATCAAAAATGTATTTTACTTTTATAAGTTGGCAATTGTTTTAAACCAGAAGAAGATGTACAGCTAATGGCGGAATGTATGTGTAATATATTGTCTGTGAAATTCGAAGCCATCAGCCATCAAAATTGTATCTATATTGAATGTAGGGAAGTTTTTGATAACTCATAAACATGTGTTATGCTGTAGAGTCAAAAGGTATGATATTGCCGACTTATCTAATATGTATTTTTCAACTTGTATTTGAATGAGGTTATATGTTGTATGGAAGCACACCGTAAGTTTACAAAATGTTCATAATAATAGAAGTAGTTTGTAACTGAGAGTGTAAACCATTATTGTATTATTTATTTGTTTGCCAGGCGCCTTTTGATGATACTTGCTGTTTAATTTGATTAATAAAAGGACGTCATACATATTGAAAACGACTTGATCATTCATCCCTGCTCGGAGCATAAGAATTACAACAGGTTATCGGCCCAGATACCGCTCATACGTCAGAGACGCCGAGCATTACGGGAAACAATTTGGACGTCGAGAAAAAGTCAGCCGAGTCAGTCGTCGTCGTCGTCCATGTCAAAAGTCGTCAGGTCAGTCCAGTCAGCCGAGAAAGTCCACGTCAGTCATCGCAGACAAAGTCAGCCCCGTCGAAGAGGACGTCTACCACATCGTCAGCCCGAGAAACGTCAGCTAAGTCAATCTAACCTCAAAATGTCAGTCAAGCAGCCTATACATGAGTCAGAATAAATTGATAAATCAATTTGCAAATAGATAGTAAAAATCTTGTGAGATCAAACTTTTGTAAATTTGTCCTATTTTTGAAACTTAATTTTGCTTTTTAAGTTAAGTCATGGATACAGTAAAGGTTCATTCAGAAACTTTGACAGAAGATTTGCATGGAAATGTCAATTATGATTCTTGGCGTTTCAAAATTAATTTAGCTATGAGAACAAAAGAATGTTTTGATATTGCAACTGGTTTGACTGTCAAATCATCAGGTACAAACTCCGATCCTGTACGTAATTGGATAAAGAAAGATGTAGAAGCTCAAGCGCTTATAGGTTTAAATGTCAATGGCAATATAGCGAAAAACTAGTCAAATGCCAAACTGCAAAACAAATGCTAGATAAGCTAGAAAATGTTTATGGTAAAAAGTCTGATATTACAGTTGAGGGTTTGCAAAGGAAATTTTTTGGTTATGTTTTTGACAGCCAAAAATCAGCTGTTGAGAATTGCTTGGAGATTCAACAGATAGCCGAAGACCTGTCATCAGATGACGACAGGGTGAAAGACAGTTGGATCATGACACAAATGCTGAGTATGCTACCACCTAAGCTGCACCATTTCAGAACAGCCTGGGACAATGTGACAGGAGCCGACAAAACTGTTGAAACACTCATCGAAAGATTGAGGCTGGAAGAGGTTCGACTCAATGAAGGTAAAAAGGAAAGTGAAGCAACTGCAGTCAACGCACTCATCGCAAAGGAGAAGAAGGCTGGAAATCAGTCTGCTCACAACAATAGCAACAGACAAGGTGGAAGCGCGCTAGTCAGCTGCTTTAAGTGTGGACAGAAAGGACATGTGAAGAAACACTGCAGAAACAAACCCTGTGCCAAATATCTTGCCTATTGTAAACTACCCTTGCCATGTGTGTGGACAGAAAGGTCACATCGCAAGAGACTGTACAAAGAAGGATGACAACAAAAATGGAAATGAAAGGTCAGAACGGAGTGAACAGAAGAGCATGAAATCGCCCATACCGCGCACTAGCGTCAGTGGGACTGTCAACTGCAGAGCTGAACAGTCTCAATTCGAAATATAACACACGAAATCACTGGTACCAGGACTGTGGAGCTACACAACATATGACATCACACAGGAACTGGTTCGTCAAATTGATTGAGTTGGAAACTCCATCTCCTATTGTCATCGGAGATGCGACTGTACTAGAGGGCGTTGGTATCGGCAACGTTCAACTTGAGGCGTTCAACGGAACAGAATGGTACAAGGTCATCCTGGAGGATGTGCTTAATACGTGCCTAAGATCAACTACAATTTGATATCTGTCAGTCAGATTCTCGACAGAGGTTATGTCCAATCTGCAAACAGAGAGAAGTCAATATTTGAAACGTCTGATCATCGTGAAATTGTGGCCATGGCAGTCAGAGAAGGTGACCTGTACAGAATGATGCTACGCTAGGAGAAGTCTGAAGCCTGTATGGTAGCCACCTCGATCGTAACCTGGCACAAGAGGCTCGCACACCAAAACCTGAAGTATGTGAAGGATGCTTTGGACAGGAATGGCATTCCATACGTTGATTGGAACGAGAGAGTCTGCGAAGGATGCACCTACGGCAAACAACATCGGGTATCTCACCCACTGAACGAGAAGTTTGCTACCCAACCATTGGATCTGGTCCATGTATATATGGGAGAGATGGCGACACCATCGCTAGGAGGAGCAAAATACTTCTTGCTTTTCAAGGATGATTTTTCACATTTCCGTACAGTATACTTCTTGAAGACGAAGGACGAAGCCGCAGCCAAACTGGATGTTTTCATGAAGCTGGTAGAAACCAATTCGGAAGAAAGGTGAAAATTCTACGATCAGATAATGGAACCGAGATCAAGAATGCCAACACACGTAAGCTGCTGGAGGAGCTATGGGTCTTTCACACTTTTTCAACAGCTTAAACCCCAGAACAGAACGGTAGAGTGGAACGTGACATGAGAACAATTGTGGAGTCAGCAAGGACAGCAATTCATTCACGAAACGCAAAGGACAATTTGAGGGCAGAAGCAGTGAACTATTCTGTGTTCACGATCAACCAGACTGGCACAAGTTCAGTGAAAGGAAAGAGTCCTGCCAACCTATGGTTTGGACGGCAGGTCAACATGAACAAACTGAAAACCTTCGGATGCGACTGCTACGTTTTGACTCCCAACCACAAGAGAAGCAAGCTTGACAAGAAGTCTAGGAAAGGTATATTTGTTGGATACGACATAGACTCTCCATCCCACAGAGTCTATCTGCATGAAGAACGTGATGTTGTAAGTTCAGACAACGTCGTGTTTAATGAAGGAGAAAAAGATTAACGAAACCTGACAGATGTTGAAATGGCTATGAACAACGAGAACGAGTTGATTGAAGAAGACGATGAGTATGAAGAGAGCATAGTCCTGAGACAAGACAGAAACGAAGAAAGAGATTAAGCCAGAGAAGAAGATGAACAACAAAGAAGACCAGGACTACGCAATCGTCAAAATATTCAGCTACCTGCCAATCTATCAGACTACGTCATGGGCTACCTCCGGGGAGGAAAGAGTGCCAACCTAGCCATGATAGGAGAAATCCAGGATATCTCTATCTCCAAAGCGTTGAAAGATGCCAAGTGGCTGAAAGCCATGACAGAAGAATTTGAATCGTTACAGAAGATGGAAACTTGGAAATTAGTGAAATGTCCAGAAGAAGTTTGACCCCTGACCTGCCACTGGGTGTTACGAGAGAAGTCTGATGGGAGAATGAAAGCACGACTGGTAGCACGTGGCTTTGAGCAGGAAGAAGGAGTTGACAATTCAGAAACATTTAGTCCAGTAGCAAACCATGCTTCAATTAGACTGATTCTCAGTCATGCCGCTACTGAGAAGATGAAACTTCTTCCCTTTGATGTGAAGACAGCCTTCTTGCACAGAGACTTGGAGGAGAACTTGTACATGTATCAACCTGAAGGATTTGAAGATGGTACTGGCAGAGTCTGCAAACTAATGAAAAGCATATATGGACTAAAGCAAGCACCAAGAAAGTGGAATGAGAAAATGTCAGATTTTCTTCAGGAGAAACTTGGACTAGTGAACACCGACGATGACCCCTGCATTTACTACAACGACAAGAGAACTTTGATGATGGCTCCTTTCGTCGACGACGGGCTCATCGCTGGATATAACGAAGAAGAAATCTTTGAAGTCTTGGATGCCATAAATCGGGAATTTGAAATCACTTACCAACGATCAGTTCAGAAGCAATTCACGTACCTAGGCATGGAAGTCAGAATAGAGATTGAAGGAATTTTTGTGAACCAGCCTGGATACACCAGAAAGATCATCAATCGTTTTCGGTTCGACACTTGAAACCCAAGTTCAACCACAACTCCATACCGTGAAGCAGTGGGAAGTCTACTCTACCTGGCTACAATATCGCGACCGGATATCTGCTACGCAGTGAACTACTTGAGCCGCTTCAACGGCAAAGCCATGCAGAGCCACTGGAAAATGGTGAAGAAGGTATTTCAGTATTTGAAGGGCACTTCAGACTATGGAATTTTCTTCAATGGAGACGACAAACTTGTGGCATATACAGATCCAGACTACGGTGGGGACACCGTAACAGGACACTCAACAAGTGGTGTTCTACTGTTGAGAGGAGGACCAATCGTTTGGTACACACAGAAGCAGCGACTCGTTGCTACGTCAACAGCAGAAGCAGAATACCGAGCAGCTGTCTCATCGATAGATGATATCAGATGGATTAAGAGAATTGGACTAGAACTCGAAATTTTGAAGTGAGACAAACCAGTCACGCTGTTTGTTGACAACCAGTCAGCAATCCACATGCTGCACAATGCACACGATGGGAAGACTACAAAAGGAAAGAAACATACAGAGATTCCACGCAAATTCATCCAGGAACACGTGGGCAAAACTGTTGCTCTCAAACATGTCGAGAGCTCCAAGCAACTTGCTGATATCCTGACCAAACCCCTCAATAGAAAATTGTTTGAATCGCTTCGTTGTAAAATAATTAAGGAGGAGTGTTGAAATTTAATCATGTTTATAACTGACTATACCCTCTACTGTAAATCTAAGTTGGCAACAATGTAATCAAAAATGTATTTTACTTTTATAAGTTGGCAATTGTTTTAAACCAGAAGATGTACAGCTAATGGCGGAATGCATGTGTAATATATTGTCTGTGAAATTTGAAGCCATCAGCCATCAAAATTGTATCTATGTTGAATGCAGGGAAGTTTTTGATAACTCATAAACATGTGTTATGCTGTAGAGTCAAAAGGTATGATATTGTCGACTTATCTAATATGTATTTTTCAACTTGTATTTGAATGAGGTTATATGTTGTATGGAAGCACACCTTAAGTTTACAAAATGTTCATAATAATAGAAGTAGTTTGTAACTGAGAGTGTAAACCATTATTGTATTATTTCTTTGTTTGCCAGGCGCCTTTTGATGATACTTGCTGTTTAATTTGATTAATAAAAGGACGTCATACATATTGAAAACGACTTGATCATTCATCCCTGCTCGGAGCATAAGAATTACAACATTCTTACGTGCGCACCGCTGGCCATGGGCGTTCCCTCAGAGAAATCGATTTTAACTTGACTTACTGTAAAAATAGAATAATCAGACAACCATTTGAACTATTTAATTAAGTTGCTAATGTCCGAACATGAAGCATAAAGCATAAAAACAGACTGTAGATTAGTGATCGACAACCGCCTGCATTTGATGCAGATGAAAACAACACGTGAATCACTTACTTTATGAAGTGAAAGCCAATATACCATCTTTTTATAAATTTGAACATTAATAACTAGGCGACGGTATACGATATGCACGAAATGGAAGAGGTTGCCATCCTTTGACATGGATGACTCTTTAGAGCATTATATTATAGTTATGAATTAATTAATTGCCTTTATTTATAAATTAAATCGATGTTTTTCATGTTCATCTAGAAGCTGTTGTTCGATTGTAACTGTAAGTCTATTCTGTCCCATTGTATTTCTTAAATATGACTTCACTCTCTTCAAGCACGAAAAACTTCTTTGAACACTACAGCTAGCAGCCGGTAATGGATACTTGATTGTTGACATTTTTGACTATATAGTAATAGCACGAGGGACGGGGCAAGACCAACTACAATACTCAGAAATGCAGGTATCGAAAGGGTGGAAATGGCGTATGCTGAAGCCCCGGCATATTGCTTGTTTACATTCGTTGCTGGGATACACTATTTAGCTTTGATTAGGTTCGTTTGATGAAAGTTGGGATGAACTGTCGCTCATCTTTAATTTTTATAGATAGATAGATAGTTTTATTAATTCCATTTGATCAAATACATGTATACAATACATTATTGATATAGGACACGTCAGAATGTACATCTATAAAATAAAAGTACTAATAGGTATATACAGTAATACTAATACTATAACTATTTATAACTTATTATAATAACAGGTCTTAAGACATACAATCTTATTGGACAACTATTTACACCTTATTCTATTATCATAATATGAAAACTTAATTCTATAAATACAACAACTTACAGCTAGGTATTACAATTAAAATAGAAAAGTAAAATATAATTATAGATTTCATAGTTTCTATACACTAAGATATTCAACTACAGAGTAAAAACAATGGCACTGCAGATAAGCTTTCAACATTCTATCAAAGGTTTTTATTTTTGGGGCAAGTTTTATATACTGGGGTAGTTTATTGTATAATTTAACTCCTATGTGATAAGTTCCTTTTTGAAATATGCTTGTGTGTGTGTGTGATATATGAATGTTTTGATTTTGTCTTGTGTTATGCCTATAAACATCATTGTTTGTTTTAAGAAAAACATCCTTATTAATTAAATTCTTTTTACAAAACATAATACTTTCAAAGATATATATACAGGGCAGAGGGAGAATGTTTAAATCTTTAAACAGAGGTCTACATGATTCTCTAGTGTTTACATTTGCCATAATTCTAATCGCCCTCTTTTGTATCCTAAACGTGCTTAGTACATCTGGCGACATACCCCAAAATATGACCCCATATCTTAAGTATAAATGGAAATAAGAAAATAAGTATTTCTTAATGTGTGCATGCTAGTGCAGGTTTTCAAAATACGTAACGCAAAGCACATCGAGTTCAGTTTAGTATTCAGATATTGTATATGTTTATTCCATTTCAAGTCATGTTGTATCCATAGTTCTAAAAACTTTGTTTCTGATTTATTTTCTATTTGATGACCATTTAATGTTATATTGGGCTTCGCAGGATTCCTATTCTGTATTGTGTGGAAATTTAGACATACTGTTTTTTATAGTTGATTATGAGGCGATTATCTTGTGACCATTTGGTAACTCTCCTGTAACGGAGTCAGCAGACTGCTGTATGACCTGTTTAGTTTCACCTTTTATTACGAGTGTTGTATCGTCCGCAAACAAAATTTCCTTATGTGAATGAACGTTCTGTGTTCTATTATTGATATATAGAAGGAAGAGTAGTGGGCCCAAAACCGATCCCTGGGGTACTCCAAATTTAATAATTCCCTCATTGGACAATGTTTCATTAAGTAATTTGGTCCCATCATCCTTGTGTCTCAAGCTTACTATTTGTTTACGCCTTGTTAAGTAAGACTCTATCCATTTATTAGCTAGACCTCTAATACCATATTGATTTAGTTTTGTATGGAGGATTTTATGGTCAACAACATCAAATGCTTTCGATAAATCCAAGAATAGGCCAGTTACATGTTCCTTATTGTCAATTAATTTCAGTATACTATTAATACATTCATAAATTGCTGTCTGTGTAGATTTTTCCGTTCTGAATCCATGTTGTGAGTTTGATAATATTTCATTTTTTCTATGAAACTTATCAGTCTCCTATACATGATTTTTTCCACAATTTTTGCGATACCAGTTGGTAAGGTAATAGGAAGATAGTAATCTAATTCATATTTTGAACCGTTTTTGTGCACTGGAATTACTTTTGATAACTTCAAAATATCCGGGTAAGTTTCTGACATAATTGAACTGTTTATTAAGTGTGTAAGTGGATTTATTATATTTTCTGCAAATTTCTTTAAAATTGCATCTGGGATGCCATCAATGCCAGCACAAAATTTATTTTTAGCTCTTTTATAACTATTCTTACCTCTTCACTTGTGACATGATTTATAAATAAAGAATCACTACATATATTTATTTTATTATTAAAATTTAGTGTATTTACCTGTGATTTATTTAATAATTTTTGTGGAATTTCCAGAAAATAGTCATTGAAAGTGTTTGCTATTTCCTCTGGATTATTTATCACTTTATTATTTCTGGTCAGTGTAATGTTCCTTTTTATTTTAGCTGATTTTCCAGTTTCTTTCTTTATCACGGACCACATAGCCCTGTTTTTATTAGATGATTGGGAAATAAAATTATCATTATGCATTTTCTTTGCTAGTCTTACTACCTTATTTAATATGCTAGTGTATTTTTTGTAGTATAAATTGAATTCAGGTGTTGTGTGGTATTGTTTATATAATTTGTGTAGAAATTTCTTTCTTTGACATGAATTTATAATCCCTGTTGTTATCCAATTGTTAGTTTTGTTATTTTGAACAGTTCTTTGTCTAAAGGGGAATGCTGTTTCAAAATAGTGTTTTAGGGTACTGTTAAATTCATTAAATTTATCATTTACATTTTCTAGTTTATAAATGTCTGACCATGTTTCCTTATTTAATAAGTCATTGACATATGTAACATTTGATTCAGTGAATGACCTGCACTTTGATTTTACTCCATTATCATTATTATTGATTGTTTCGGATACTTCAAAACTCAGTATTTGTCCATGGTGGTCACTAAAACCCGGACAATAGACTTCTATTGAATGGTGATATTTATCTGTATTTAAAAAAAATTGATCAGGAGTGGTTTTACTAAATTTTGTTATTCTTGTTGGGGTATTTACTGTAGGTTTCAGTCCATAGGAAATTAGTAACTGTGTTAAAAATTCACAATTTCTATCAAATTTTAAGAAATCCACATTTACATCCCCACAAATTATTATATCGTAATTTACTTTGCTCATGTTATTGAGTAAAAATTCTAATTTATCTATAAATAAAGGAAACTTTCCTGTCGGAGAACGGTATACGCATACAATTATTAACTTAAACTGCTGTATTTTTACGGTAGAGAATTCAAAATCCAGTTCCATAATTAGATAATCATAAGCTGTTAACTGTTCATGATCTAAATTATTTATTAGGTAGATACAAGTACCACCATGGCTAATATTAGTTCTAGAGTATTTACTAGCTTGTATAAACCCTGGGAATTGAATTAATTCGAGTTGTTCCTCCTTCAGCCAATGTTCTGAAATACATAGTGCTGAGATGTCTTTAAGTTCATTTTTAAGCATTAGATTTATGTAATCAATTTTATTATAGAGAGACTGAACATTCTGGTGGTAAAGTTTAAATTTGTTACTTTTGAAAGCTTGTGTTGGTGATTTATTTACATTATTATTATTATCATAATTGTTATTATTATTGTTGCTAGACAAATCCGAAATACCATTGTTCCACTCAGTTAAATTTGACATCGAAGGATCTGAATGCCAAACCTCACGTTTGTCTTCTTTTACAAGTTTCCCTGCTTCCACTCTAAAGATATTACTGTTGAACTATTCTTACCATTTGAATTTACAATTTTTGCAGATTTCATCACTAAGATACTCTTCCATGTCGAGTGTGGAATTTCCTGTCTAATTTACTTATATCTATAATTTGGACATTTGGAAAATTCTTACAAATTTTACGAATTTTACCATTTGTAGCCTCTATTTCTACATTTACACATGATTTGGAAATTAAATCGTATCTCTGCGGAATGTTTACAATAATGACATTTGTGTTAAGCATGGATGGCAATGTACCCTTTAAATCTTTGATTACCTTTTTACTCTCATTTCTATAGATGTCGTTTGCTCCAGCGATGATTACTGCATAGTCCTTTGAAGTGAGGGTTGCACACTCTCCTATCATCTCGTTCGTGACCGCTGCAATGGGTGCTCCTGGCTTTACTGTCGAAGTGACCTCCATTTCTCCGCTTCTCTCCAATACGCTTGCTGCTACATCTCGCCCGTGACTGTCTGCAAATATCCGCATCTTCCTGGATTTTCTCTTTACCACTTCCTTCTTTTATTCTTGAAGAAAGTCATCATTTTCTTCGAGGAGCGCTCCAAATGAATTTGAGACGGGAATTTCAGTTACATGTACCGGTACTCCATTTATAGGCCTAGGCATATTCAATCTTACCTTACCAGCAACCACTGTCGACCAAGTTTCCTTTCTTTCCTCTCTGTTTCCTTTTAATTTATTCAACTCTTCCATTAACTTAGTAATATCTTCCTTTAGCAGCTTTATAATTTCATCTTTTGAGGACAGTTTGTTCCTCAGGTTATGACATTCGCATGACGGTACCGGTAGGCCTACATTACGACAATCGGTTTCACTTTTCTCCTCACTCAATTTTACCTGAGATCTAACACTAACACTGTTTACTGCCAACATACTAGAGATCTAATTTAGCCTTGATATTTACACCAAATTACACTAAATTTATGTTAATTATTACTACCTAAATGAATTAATCTAATTATCTAACAATAAAGAAGAATGTGAGGCTCCAGGAATTAACCTGGGGGAGTCCTTGTGGCTCCGGGCAAATGGGAGTGAAATGCGTCGTTGCCAGACATCTGCAACATAACATATTGGATTCAGCAAGAGAATCCAACTAGCCTCTTTCACTCCAACTCCAGCACATAACCTACAAGAGGTGTCCCTGTTAAGCTGAGCAACCCAGTGGAAGGTTGGGTAATCAATCCCAGCGGGAAGCTGGGTCAGTGAGCCGATCAGTGCTGGGGGCTTCAAGGCTTACAACCTTGATAGTTAACAATTCGTTACCTGCGGGTAACCACCCTAAACACTTTTTCTTATCTCTTGCAACATGAAGAAAACGAATAACGGTAAAACTACCCCAGGTGGTACAACATTTAGAAAATCCACCCCTGCCTTTGGTGGGGCAAGCAAGCCTTCGGAGTCTGGGGAGCTTGCACTTTCATGTGAAACTAAGAAACGTTTTAAATATTTGGCAACCATCAACATCAACTCCCTCCTTGAGACAGGAAAACTAAAACATACATTAGATGTTTTAAATGACCACAATATCCTGATAACTGCCCTACAAGAGACCAGATTCTTGGATGACGAGCCAATCGAATCACAGGGATATAGGATCTACAAAGGGCAGCCAGGTGAAAGAGTGATGAAGAATGTGCCTCACTTGGGTACAGGCTTCATAGTCAACAACAAAATGATCAACTCCATCATCTCCTTTTCATCTCCAAATTGCAGAACGTCCACTATAGCCTTCAGAACTCTCAACAAAGCATACACAATTGTTAATTTTCATGCACCTACTAATGACACCAATAGGAAAGATATTGAGAGTGTGGAAAACTTCTGGAGGGTACTCGAAGAGACAATGGACCGGATTCCAAAGCACCATGTAACTATTTTAATGGGGGACTTTAATGCTCAGATTGGTACAGAACGGAAATTTCAGGCCATAGTTGGAGAATATCCAGCACACAAGAGGACCAACAGGAATGGAGAAAGGCTGATTGACCTGTGCAGAAATTACAACTTAGTCCTCAAATCTACAGCTTTCAAACGCCTTCCTAGAAAAGCTATGACGTGGAGATGTCCTAATCCCATGCTTGGGGAATTCCAACTAGATCATGTAGCCATTAGTAGAAGGAACAGCCAGGAAATATTAAATGTCAAAGTATTGAGAAGTGCGAACATTGACTCGGATCATTATCTTTCTTTGATCAAAACCAATTTCATGCCTCTTAAAACAAGCAGAGGAATCCATTGCATCAAGTCGCGAATTCCAAGGTTCAATCCATCTAAGCTGAGAGACAGTGATAGACTTCACCAAGACCCTAGCTAAGAACAAGGAAAAGAAGGACTGGCCCCAACTACAGAAGGCACTAGTAGATGCGGCGACAATAACTATCCCGGCAGTCAGAAAGAATAAACATCCGTGGTGGACAGCTACATGTGACAAGGCAATAGAAGAGAGAAAACAAGCATGGCTGAAATGGAACCGTGATAAAAGTGTGGACAATCATGATAATTTCTTAGAAATTCGGAAAACTACTGCCAAAATTATCAGAACAAGCAAGAGGCAGCATAATAAGGATATCATTGACCAGGCAGAGAGGGGTTTCAAGCGGAACAACACTAGAGACTTCTACCAGGCTTTTAAATCACAAATAACACCCTATTCAGCTCCTACACTTCACCTTCGGGGAGCTGACGGAGATCTGAAACTGAACAATGAGGAGTGCACCACAGCCTTAGCAGAGTATTTCAGCGACCTTCTTAACTCCGAGGAACCCATGGAAAAGCTACCTTTTGAACCCAAGATCGTTGCTAAGCCACACTCTTTCCCTCCAACAAAGGAAGAGATCCAGAAAGTCATTTCCGAATTAAAGTCCAATAAAGCAGCAGGCGAAGATGGGATCATTGCAGAGCTCTGGAAGTATGCTGACGAGGAGTCGATACAGAGTATCCATGACATCATATCTAACGTCTGGTTGACAGAACAATTACCTAGTGACTGGACCTCAGCTATCATTCACCCACTACATAAAAAGGTGACAAATCAGATCTCAACAACTACAGAGGGATTTCCCTGGTATCAGTGACATACAAGATACTCTCCAAAGTATTGCTCACAAGAGTAGAGGTTCAACTGGATTCCTGCATTGGAGAGTACCAAGCTGGGTTTCGAAAGTCAAGGTCATGCACCGAACAGATTCTGAATCTCAAAACCATTCTCACGTACAAAAATCTAAGTGCTTCACCTTATGTTGCAATTTTCGTTGACTTGCAAAAGGCCTACGACTCAGTAGATAGAGAGTCACTCTTTGAGACACTGGCTGAATTGGGGCTAGATAAAAAGACCCTGAATCTAGTGAAAGCGACTCTCACTAACACCACAGTCAAAGTTAAATTCAGAGGGGAACTGTCCAAGAGCTTCGAGGTCAGAACTGGTGTTAGACAAGGGGATGGCTTGTCTCCGATCCTCTTCAATTGCCTACTAGAAAAAGTAATTCGTGAGTGGACGAAAACTCTGAAGGATGATTCTGGATTAAGAATAGGCTACAAGAAAGACAAGTTAACAGTCCCCTGTTTAGCCTTTGCAGACGACCTAGCACTCCTAGCTTCCAGTGTGGAGGAAGCTAACCATCAATATTATCCTCTTTGAGCTATATAGCAGCTAAAGTAGGCTTAAAGATCGCCATCAACAAAACACAGTTTATCAGCAACATCAGAGATGCGCCCGAGTCAATCCCACTGGGGGACAAAGTAGTACAAAGGACTAACTCCTTCAAATACCTAGGAGAAAGGATAACCCCAAACATCAATGAAGACCTGGCCATGAACGACAGATGCATCAAACTGGAGAGAGCCTACTACCTATGCAAGAATATGTACAAATCCAAATCCCTCTCAATGAATTTCAAACTCAGACACTACAGTACTGTAGTGAGACCATCAGTACTATATGCCTCAGAATGCCTAAATATGGTTAGAAAAGGACAACTCCGGAAATTGGAACTGAAGGACCGGAAGATTCTACGAAAAATCATGGGCCCTATTAAAGAGGAAGGCAAGTATAGAATCAGGCACAACAATGAACTCTATGAACAAGTTACAACAGCTATGAGGAAGAGGAGGCTGATCTTCTATGGTCATATTGTGAGAATGGATAATCAGAGGCTCACCTCCAGAATTTTCAACACTGTCTCTAGAGGGAAAGCAACTAACGCCAAGTGGTCGAAACTAGTCAGAAAAGACCTTGAACAATTGGATATTGACCCCAGTAACATCTATGACAGGAATAAATACAGGACTTTAGTAAGAACATCAGACTCTCTCCAGTCACTAACAGCAAAAGCAGTGCGTCCAGGAGTAGGTGTGAAATGGACTCAGGAGCGGAAGGACATTCACAGTGCCAGAATGAAGGAATACTGGGCTAGGAGGAAAGCTGCCAGAGATAAGAACCACGTGGTCCACAGCCGGCCCAAACGGAACTAAAAAAAAAGAAGAATGTGAAATACGTATATCTTCCAATCGGGTGAAAACTCGTAAAAGCACCACTGCTCTACTTGGTTCAAACAGTGATTGAAGAAGTCACCGAATCTTTGAATACACGTTCCCACAACTTAGTTTAAGTTTATTAAATTATCAATAAGAATTTCTAAATACTTTCAATATTCCATATTTCACTTGACCTAAGGAAAGTAACTTTATAGATTTTAAACCTCTGTTAGAGTATTTTACCACTCTTATCAAATATTTACACTAGCTGCTATTTCACTACACTCTCACTGTGACGCCATTTGTCTTCTGTGTCTGTAAAGTCCAGTTCGCGTTAATGTACTGCTATCGTATGTAAATATGTGATAATACGCTTAATATGGACTGGTTCGTTTGTGTGATGATTGTCCAGTCAACCGATGGTATTGTGTCATTTACTTCGGATGTTGGAAGTACCTAGGACTAAAGCATAATAGAAGTGTCTCAATGATTTGTTAGTTAGTGACAATTTAATAATAGCTTAGTACACTTCAGTAGTGTCGAACTTAAGTACTTAAAGGGAAAACGCAATGAGCATCTTCGGCTAGACCAAATCGTTGACGCTATCTTGAACGCTCAGCAATATGTGCCTCCGTAAATCCTTACCAGTCTGGCAGATGTTCTACACTGCCTTGTATACACGCCAAATAATACAGTGAACTTCTGTTTTATTGGTTAAGGAAGATGTTCCCCCTGTGCCAAACAGTGAACTCATTGTGTTCCGTCATTATTCATACTTTTGTGATTCTTACAGCTTCCAAGTTATTTTTTATTACGATGTGTGTAATAAATTGTTGTGAGTACCTTGCCTATTATGTACTTCTATTGCGAGATGGTGTGACGCGATAATCGTAAGAGGGAGATGGTGCTTTCCAACCTATAGTACTTTACTAAATCAACTATTTCCGATGTACAACCATTCCAAACGGTAACAGCGAATGTTTAATAGGTTAGATGGTAACATATTATCGTGTCCCTTGTGTGTAGTATTCTCCATAATTATGTTCTGATATCCACACGACGACTTCTTTGCATACTTCAATCAACTAATTCGGTGTGATGCTTTACCCGAGATTTTAGACAATTTCATTAGAGGTCGTAATTGAATTGTATCTCTATGGCGTTGGTTCGATTATTTCAGGCAACTATTCTCATTCCGATTGTGTACACAAATACTCTGCATGTGCTGGGACAGCACTTCAGTAACCGGGTACTTTCTTCTCTCCTACTTCAGAATCTGTTTCTTTTTTGCTAATAATATTAATCTATAATTACTGAACTTTAATACAAATCGTGATAACTCGCCAAAAAGCTTCTTATTCAACCACAAAAACAGTGAAACTATTGTAGCTGCCCCTTGGGTGTAGACGAAGAAACCTATAATTCGAGGCCAGCACTATATAGATAAATTAATTCAGGTAAGTCTAAATTATTGATACATATTTCTTCAGAACCTAGTCTTGTCTTCTGATATCTTTTATGCTCTTAGGTGAGTAAAAATAATCATTTACACGAACTTTGACAAGCCCGATGACATGATCTTAGCTATTGGTAGGGCAACCATCGCCGCCATGTTTTTTCTACATTAAGGTCTGATGATTGTAGTTGGTCTTGGACGGGGAATCCTTTTGACGACTCGTTGGCAGTCGGCAATTATCGTAACCGATCGGCAAGCAAGGCTCCAACACAACTGGCCTAGCCAAGCATTGTGCGCATGCGTCGAGTACGGTAGTGAACTATGATGCCCGCCTTATATAATAGTACGGTGCAATTACACCTGTTCGCTTTTGCGAATGTTTTTTTTGTGGCTATGTTTCCCGCACGGTTTGAAACACTCGTTCAATTTTTGCCCCATTATTTTTTTTCCGTTATAATTGCAGTATGAACACGGTGTTCTGATTATTTACTTAACTCACGTTTCTTTTGAATTATTGTTCTTTATTATTCTTGTCAACTCACCTTTTTCTGAAGTGTCTTTCTAGACGCACCATACTGTCACACTTTTTCATGAGGTACTGTGCTCATCTCAGCGGCAACCGTCGCAATGTGCTTGGGGCTGTGCGCTGATTGGCTGTTTGACGCCCCGCCTTCATTCTGGATTGTTCGACGCGCTGTCGTCATTTCCACTATAAATTCTCCGCTTCGCCGTTCTGCGGCCTTGTCTACATCTACCTGCTTGAACCAGTCTGACCACGGCTGCCTGCCGTTCCACAGCAAGGCCCTTCTTGGGAAGGCCCTGTTAGTAAACATTGAGTGGCTGGAACCTTGCCAGGCGGCATGCTTCATCACTCGGACTCTGTCATGCTGGGCGAGGCATGAGTCAACGACCTTCACCTCAGCAACTAAGTCAGCCCGCTAGCTCACTACAACTCGGCGATGAGAAACTACAATTGATTGTAAACCGACGGACAGATCATTACCAAGAGGTCTGTTCCTGCGGGGTGCAATTCGCCAATGGAGCCACCATCCATCTTTCTCGGAACGCATGCCGAGGCAGCTTAGAGGAAGCCTTCGTTTGGATCACAACCCGCTTCCTGCGGGCCAAATACTAAGTACAAAAGTATCGAATTATTGGTAAAGTGAACTACCTTCACTTGGTTTATACATTTTTTAAGGCTAAGCCTTTTTTCTTGCTTCTTGCTTGTTTTTAGATATTTTTCTTAAACATACTTTTTTAATCGCCTTTATATGGCCTTTTTATGCATTTTTATTATAATTCTTCTTTATTCTAAGTTTCCTGGAGAAACCTTGCATTTTTTATTAGCTTCTTTTAATTATTCTTCTAAATGAAAATGTTTGTTATTGCTTCACAAATTAAATAAATGTATCAAACCTTGGTTATCAATATTTGGTCTCTTCCTCATCGCTCTATTTAAATTTCACTGTGTGCCCGAATCCCAATCCCCCTTTTCCCAGTTGGGGTGCTACTACTCACCCCTTTCCATGGTACCTCAACCCCGGGATCGAACCCAGAACCTTTATTCTGAGACCACAAATTCTATTCCAAAAAAAACAGAACTTGTGTAATCTAATATTTGCCTTATACATTTCAGTATATCGTGGCTAGCGCAGGAGATCTGCGGGAAAGCGGAGACAATCCCAGCTTACAACATAACTGGTTTCTTTCTGGAAAGCAGGTCTGTCTGGTGCCGCAAGCAGCTTTGGTAGGTGAGTTATTCCAACTTCCCAGCCATGCCAGTAATAATAGCCGATAAACTGTTAAACTCTCGGGCGGCCTACAAAGGTCAACTTACCCGTTTTCAAAAATATCTAGCCACTCTACCGAAAGAGGAACAAAATCTTGATATTATATCTCAGCGTTTAAAAGCTTTTGAACAGGCGTACGAGAAATATGATCTCGTGCAACTTGAAATTGAAATCAAAAGTCCAGAACATCAATCAGATAGGGAAGAAGTAGAGAGTAATTATTTTGATACACACGCTCAGGCTGTGGCATTAGTAAGAACTTTGACCCTGGCGTTGAAGGTAGAGGAAACTCAAGGAAGAATTAGCGACCATGGGAATGCTATCAAACCATTGCTACCTAAAATTGAAATTCCGCATTTTTCAGGAAAGGAAGAGATGTGGCAATCATTCTTTGAATTGTTCAGTTCATTAGTACATAATAATGCCACACTTCCGGAAATTCAGAAATTTCATTACTTAAAATCCATTTTGCAGGGGCCACCCCTTCAACTTATAAGAGAACTTCCCTTAACAGGAGAAAACTATAACATTGCTATCGAGCTTCTTAAAGGCCGTTATGGCAATGAAAAATTATGTTTACAGAGGCACATTCAAGCCTTATTTAACCTGCCCGCATTGCGAGCTGACAGCTTGTCAACACTGCGAGCCTTAAGTGACACGGTCCAACTACACGTCAGAGCATTGGCACGGTTGAATCAACCGGTCGAGCACTGGGATCTATTCTTAGTTCACTTGGTTACTTCTAAATTTGATTCATCAACTTTAAAGGCATGGGAAAGGGAATTAACAAATGACACTTCATATACTTATGACTCATTGCTTACGTTTATGAATAATAGATGTCAGGTTTTGTCAGCCGTAGCCTGTCATATGTCAGGAAGTGCAGATAACAAATCTAATGTTGTGAAACCAGTCGGTGCCAAAATAAACAAATCTGCTGTCTTTACTGTTCAGCATAACTCAACGGATTGTATTCTCTGTAAAGCACCTCACAGGTTATATTCCTGCGTTGCCTTTAAAGCCCTTTCTACCGATGAAAGACGCAAATTAATAGCTCAAAAAAGATATTGCTATAACTGTTTGTCAACTAGGCATATGGTGCCTGATTGCTTATCTAAAAATACTTGCTCCCATTGCAAGGCTCAACATCATACCTTGCTTCATAGGTTTGAAAAGCCACGTCAGGCTCCTTCCCCTGGATGTTCTAAAGATGCATCCCCAGGAGCTAATGCGCAATCTTATACTCAGAGCTCTAGCTCAATTCGTAGTTCCCAGGTGCTACTATCAACCGTGTTAATAAAAGTTCAAGACTCTTCTGGTAGATGGCTTGAAGCACGTGCCCTATTGGATAATGCTGCCACCCATGACTTCATAAGTGAGCGTCTCATTAAGAAACTTGGTCTTCCCAAGCAACCTACATTAATTCAGGTTACCGGTATTAACAATAGCAATGTTAAATCTTTGCATTTTGTTCGTGTTCACATCAAAGATGCTGTTAATTCTAACACAACATTTCAGTTGAATTGCCTTGCCATTGATACTATTGGCAGTAATACCCCTAGTACTTCTTTTGAAATTAGAAAGTGACAATTTCCTCATAACATTCAGTTGGCGGACCCAACATTTAATACGAGCGCCCCGGTAGACATACTTCTCAGTGCCCAAGTATTTTGGCAATGTCTCCTTAGCTCTAAGGTTAAAATATCACCTGGAGTGTTTGTTCATCATACCAAGCTAGGTTGGTTAGTAACGGGTCAGGTCCCTCGTAAGTCGTTTCAAAATTTCTCTCAATGTCATTTTGTCAATACAAGTCTCGATTACAACTTAGAAAGATTTTGGAAAATCGAAACTATAGATTCAGTTTCACCTTCCTCGGTTGAAAATGAAATGTGTGAAAAACTGTTTCGTGAAACAACCAAACGCAATTCAGAGGGTAGATTTGTTGTAACAATGCCCCGAGTGGATAATCCACCTCTTTTATTTGAAACACACCCTAGGGCTCTTAGAGCACTCTATGCTGTGGAAAACAAATTTAAACGTGACCCTGTTGTTAAAGCTCAATACTCCACGTTTATGGAGGAATATGAGGCACTTGATCACATGGAGGTTGTTACCAAGAAAGATGAGGCTTCTTATACCCCATCTGAAGTCATTTACCTCAATCATCATCCAGTTTGGAAGAATGAGATTTTAAAGGAAAACATAAGGGTGGTCTTTAATGGCTCTGCTTTGGATGCCAATGGAACTTCTCTGAATGACACATTATTATCAGGCCCCCCTATTCAATCTGACATTTCTTCTGTTTTAATGAATTTTCGCTTGTTCCCTATCGCAGTGATATCTGATATCAAGCAGATGTATAGACAGATTTTGGTCGATCAACAACAGCGCGACCTTCAGAGAATTCTTTGGCGCGACGAGCCTACTAAACCTGTCAAGATCTTTCGGCTAAAAACCTTAACCTATGGACTAAAGCCTTCTGCTTTTTTAGCCATACGTACGTTGAAATTACTTGCTGAACAGGATGGCTCGTTGTATTCTCCTAAGGCTTCTGAAGTGTTAAAATCATCATTCTACGTTGACGATTTTCTTCATTCATTTGAGTCAGTGCCTGAAGCCCTGCAAGTCTCTAAAGATTTGACAGCTTTGCTTTTGGGAGGCGGATTTTCCTTGTGCAAGTGGAACTCTAATTCGGAAGAATTTCTTTCCAAATTTCCATTAACTTCAGCCTATAACGACTCAGTAGAGCTTCTTCATGAAAATAATTCTATCAAAACTCTAGGCATCTATTGGAGTCCTCAAAAGGATTTTTTCTTTTTCAAAATTAATCTCAGTGACATCAAACCGCAAACTAAGCGGCAAATTTTGTCTGAGATTGCAAAAATATTTGATCCTCTCCAATTTTTGGCGCCAATTATCGTCACAGCAAAACTTTTTATGCAAGACCTTTGGTTCTTGAAAACTGGTTGGGATGAACCAGTTCCTTCCGAGTTGCAAAAAAAATTGGATTTCTTATAGAAATAGCTTGGAAGATCTCTCCAATGTCATTATCCCGCGAGTGATTATTCCCTTTCCCTCCTGTGGAGGATATGAACTTCACATCTTTGCCGATAGCTCATTGAAAGCTTATGGGTGTTGTGCGTATATTGTTTGTCGCAATTTTGACCAGTCATATTTCTTTTCCAATTTAATTTGCGCTAAGTCAAAGGTGGCTCCTCTTAAATCCTTATCCTTGCCACGACTGGAACTTTGTGCTGCTCTTCTGGCGGTTGAATTATCGGTCAAAATCCGCCAATCTTTGAAAATCCGATTTAGCAAAACTTACTTTTGGAGTGACTCAGCCATCACGTTGGCATGGATTGCCAAACCCTCCTCGCATTGGCAGGTGTTTGTAGCTAATAGAGTGTCCAAAATTCAACAATTGTCTAACTTTGAACAATGGCATCATGTATCTGGCAAGGAGAATCCTGCAGATGTCATCTCTCGGGGATGTTCCCCTCTTATGTTGGCTAACCTGACATTATACTGGCACGGTCCTTCTTGGCTTCTACAAGAACCTTCCGCTTGGCCAAATTTACCTCTTCCGGAATTATCAGACTTGCCAGATGTTGGTAAGATTACTGGATCTTCTCTTTTCGTTTCTGACTCTCCCCTTCTCTTGCAGCGATATTCCTCTTTTCATAAATTGGTGAGGGTTATGGCTTATCTCCTTCGTTGGAAATATTTTGTGGTAGAACAACCTCTTTTTCCTAAGCCATATTTAACCCTTTCTGAATTAGGTTTAGCCACTACAAAAATCTTATGGCTTACTCAACAAGAAATATTCTCTGAAGAATGTCAGGTGTTGTCTCAAGGTCAATCCCTCAAGAAATCGAGTAGGCTATCCTCACTCGCCCCCTTTTTGGATGCTGATGGTTTATTAAGAGTGGGAGGACGTTTATCTTTGGCTGATCTTTCTGAGGATAAAAAACACCCAATTATTCTTCCTTCAAAGCATCATGTCACTTCTCTAATCATTCGTCATTATCATTACCAGCATCTTCATGCTGGAACCCGTACATTACTTTCCATCATTCGGGAAAGGTATTGGCCCATAAACGGAGTCCATGAAGTTACCTCTGTTATCCGGAAGTGCATTCCATGTTTTAAATCCAACCCTAAAATTACCACTCAGCTCATGGGTGATCTTCCCAACTTTAGATCTGCCCCTGCTAGACCTTTTGCCTTTACGGGGGTGGATTATTCCGGGCCTTTTGTTTACAGAAAAAATTCTCCTGAGGCCAAAAGATGTATTTGTGGAAAACTCTATATTTCGCTGTTTGTATGTATGGTCACCGGAGCGGTACACTTAGAACTAGTTACCAACGCCTCTACCGCTTATTTTTTGGCAGCTTTTGCCAGATTTTCTGCTCGCCGAGGGCTTCCTTCAGAAGTATTCTCCGACAATGCTAAAAATTTTATCGGAGCTTCTGAGCAAATTAAGAGAGCTCTTACTCAAAATGCAGCGCTGGAAAGGATTACTGATTATGCTCACCAGAGAAATTTCAAGTGGCACTTCATCCCCCCTTATGCGCCCCATCAAGGTGGACGGTGGGAGTCTTGTGTGAAACTCACCAAGAAACACCTTAGACGTGTTTGTGGCCACACCCCCCTATCTCATGAAGAGTTTAACTCCTTAATTATTTTTATTGAGGGCATAATTAATTCTCGTCCTTTATCACCCTTATCTAATGACCCTTCAGATCTTCTACCATTAACGCCGGGCCATTTTCTTATCGGTGGTCCATTGACTGCCTCCCCATCTTTATTATATTCTAATTCTCCATCTTCTTTAGCCATTTCTTGGCGCAAAATTGAAAGTTTGCGCAACAATTTTTGGCGCCGCTGGAGGTTGGAATACCTCGGTTTGCTTCAGCAGCGTGGCAAATGGCGTGTTTCCTGCTCTAACCTTCAGATTGGGGACTTGGTCCTTTTGAAAGACCCTAGTCCCCCTCTTGTCTGGAATTTGGGTAGGATTGTTGAGTGATTTCCTGGCAGAGATGGTAGGATTCGCGTGGTAAAACTGCAGACTTCTGCTGGCCAGTTTCTCAGGCCAATCACTATGATTGCTCCTTTGCCACGCGAGACCTAACTTCTGCGCCTTCTTACTGCAATTTTTTCTCGCCCCTCCCAGCATGTTCGCTTTTGCGAATGTTTTTTTTTGTGGCTATGTTTCCCGCACGGTTTGAAACACTCGTTCAATTTTTGCCCCATTATTTTTTTCCCGTTATAATTGCAGTATGAACACGGTGTTCTGATTATTTACTTAACTCACGTTTCTTTTGAATTATTGTTCTTTATTATTCTTGTCAACTCACCTTTTTCTGAAGTGTCTTTCTAGACGCACCATACTGTCACACTTTTTCATGAGGTACTGTGCTCATCTCAGCGGCAACCGTCGCAATGTGCTTGGGGCTGTGCGCTGATTGGCTGTTTGACGCCCCGCCTTCATTCTGGATTGTTCGACGCGCTGTCGTCATTTCCACTATAAATTCTCCGCTTCGCCGTTCTGCGGCCTTGTCTACATCTACCTGCTTGAACCAGTCTGACCACGGCTGCCTGCCGTTCCACAGCAAGGCCCTTCTTGGGAAGGCCCTGTTAGTAAACATTGAGTGGCTGGAACCTTGCCAGGCGGCATGCTTCATCACTCGGACTCTGTCATGCTGGGCGAGGCATGAGTCAACGACCTTCACCTCAGCAACTAAGTCAGCCCGCTAGCTCACTACAACTCGGCGATGAGAAACTACAATTGATTGTAAACCGACGGACAGATCATTACCAAGAGGTCTGTTCCTGCGGGGTGCAATTCGCCAATGGAGCCACCATCCATCTTTCTCGGAACGCATGCCGAGGCAGCTTAGAGGAAGCCTTCGTTTGGATCACAACCCGCTTCCTGCGGGCCAAATACTAAGTACAAAAGTATCGAATTATTGGTAAAGTGAACTACCTTCACTTGGTTTATACATTTTTTAAGGCTAAGCCTTTTTTCTTGCTTCTTGCTTGTTTTTAGATATTTTTCTTAAACATACTTTTTTAATCGCCTTTATATGGCCTTTTTATGCATTTTTATTATAATTCTTCTTTATTCTAAGTTTCCTGGAGAAACCTTGCATTTTTTATTAGCTTCTTTTAATTATTCTTCTAAATGAAAATGTTTGTTATTGCTTCACAAATTAAATAAATGTATCAAACCTTGGTTATCAATATTTGGTCTCTTCCTCATCGCTCTATTTAAATTTCACTGTGTGCCCGAATCCCAATCCCCCTTTTCCCAGTTGGGGTGCTACTACTCACCCTTTTCCAACACCCAAACCTCAACATCCCAAGTAAAAGTTTCCCTTCAACTCCAAATTGTTCTATACAGTCCACATATTGTTTGGTAAAGAGTTACACCATTTTGAGCGTCGGATTTGGGGGAGAGGGGTGGGGAGGGGGGTTGGTATATTAGTAGTTTTTATCAGTTTTTCTTAAATATTTCAAAAACTATGTGGTTTATCGCAAAAGGTGTCTTATACAAAAATATTCTACATTAAATTTCGAACAAAAATTGTCTTGTGCATAATCTTCCTAAAGTGAACGGTTCCAGAGTTTCGGAGGGTGTGAAAGTAGACATTTTTCCTATTTTTTAGATTATTTTGAAAAAATATGACATTGTCACTACGGTAAGGAAAGTATTTTTTTATACATGATTGTATTTTGTAAAGCAAATACCGATGTTAGTGATAAGCACTTGAAGGAACGACAACCTCACCACCTTCTCAAGGGGCGCTAATTTTTAAGGGAAAAGAGGCATCCTCAAGTTTAGGCCATATAAACATGTGGTACGGAGAAACCCACTCTGAACTAATAAAACTAATACAAATGTAGAATGTTAAATGCGACCTTAAATTAATGTTAAGTATTCATCAGTATTCAGTCCTCTTCAAACATAGCATCCTCCTCTTCTAGATCTTCGTGTATGATGTTCGTGACCCTGTTATCACATCCTAGGCCTGAGCAATTACCGCATATGCTTGAGCAGTTTAGACCACACTATCTGCACTCGCAGTTACGGACGCATTTGTCTTTGCAAGCGCACACTATGAGTGAAAGTAATTCCTGGGGAGCTGCAGAACGTGCTGTTGTAATTGGTCTCAGGTGTTCGCCAATCTTCTTCCATACCCACTCGAGCGGATTCTTCTTCTCATTCAGCCACTGCTGCACCTAGTGGTAGGTTCTAAATGAATGCTGCCTGGAAGCTGCTGAAGTGGGGGGAAGTGCAGCCAACTTGAACAATGAATGTATAGGCTGCTTTGCAATAGCCTGCAAGTAACACTGGTAGCGAAAATAATCTAGATCATCAGTGTTCTTGGCTCCAAACATCGCAAGAAGGAAATACTTTCCAGCGTCAGACACTGCACTGGAGTCAGCTTTGGGGTCGTTGAAGACTGGAAGTTTCATACGAAGAGTTGTGTTGGCTTGCACTTTCCTGTACGGTGTTATTTTCCCCTTCTTGTAGATAGCTGATACAGTGTCACATCCTGTGAAGGCGTTGGTTACTAAGAGTACACCTTGCATACCACAATGCCTCGCTGAATGTCAGAAATAGTGTACACTTTTTTCCTGCTGATTGCCTTTCTTTGGTACCATCTTTTTCAATTTGTTCTCTGAGGGTGCGTGGACAGTCAACAAGACTAGTACCGGTAAGTCTGTGTCATCACCAATTACACAAGCTTCAACTCCTTTATTAGCTTCATCAATCGCTGTTAAAACTATTAATAAGTCAGCGTCACCCGATGCTTGATGAACTGTGCAACTGTTGCTATTAAATCTATAACAGCAACTGCTTGATAAGATTAATATTTACTTTTATTTCTTTATTACTCAAAACAAACATTTTGTCTGGGAATTTTTAACACTCTTAGCAATAATCAAAGATAAAAACTTACAGACTAAACCATGGAATTAAGTCTCAAAACTATTTCATATTTTATTCACTAGAGGATTTCATATTTTATCCGCTAGGGGCACCTACACCACTTCCCCTCCAGTAACATAGTTACGACACTAAATTACACTACAATAATACATGTTTAAAAAATGTTCACTAGGAAATTAAATAGTTACAATGTTGTCTACCATAGGTGACGATCTGGGAACCTGACTGTCCTTCAGCTACGAGACTTAGTCACTAATTGATGCTTCGTTTTGTCAGGAAGATTTGATTTTCCTATTGGAGGGCTGGGGCCTTGAGATATTGCTGGTGGTCTTTCACAATTAGGGGCAGAAGTTTGCTCATCTTCTGTTAAGCTGTAGGCTGGTTTCAGACGATCGATGGGAACATTTACTGTCCTGTTCCTTATAACAACAGTAAAATATTTGTCAGTCTTCGTAACCACATTGAAAGGACCTTCATATGTGGATTGTAACGGTTTCTTCACTCTGTCCACTCTCAAAAACACATGGGTACAATCACTTAAGTTCCTATGGATGAACACAGCTTTGGAAGTTTTGTGTTTCACTTTCATGGGTCGTAGTTGTTGCATGTATTGCTGCAGGTTGGAAACAAAAGTTGCTGATTCAATATGAGTTTCAAAGTCACTGAAGAATCTCCTTGAAGTCTTATATTAGTGCTGTATACCATCTGTGCAATTGAGCTATCGGAGTCCACCCGGAGGGAAGTACGTAGCCCTAACAACACTGTAGGGAGGGTGTCCGTCCACTTGATAGAGCTGTGAGCTTTAATCGCTGTTTTCATCGTTCGGTGCAAGCGTTCGATTTTTCCATTGCATTGCGGATGATAAGGCGTTGTGCGTTTGAGTTTCACACCACACAATGCAGAAAGTTCCTTCTGTAGTTGATTCTGGAACTGCTGCCCTTGGTCGGTGACTAGGTTAGTTGGCACTCCAAATCGTGTCACCCATTGATCATAAAATGTTTTGGCTACAGTTTCCGCTGTGATATTGGTCATCGGTGTCGCCTCCATCTAGTTGGTGAAGCGATCTATGCATGTTAGGCAATAGATATGGCCATCAGAAGGTGAAAGTGGTCCGACAATGTCGATGTGAACTGTATTGAACCTCTCATTGGAATCTTGGAAGTGACTAATAGGCGACTTGGTGTGTCTTGATATTTTACTTCTTTGACATCCCATACAGGCTTGAGTCCATTTTGTTACGTCACACTTGATACCTGGCCATATAAATTTTGAGGTCATAAGAGCAACGGCTGTCTTTAGTCCTGGATGAGACATGTTGTGAATCTGGCGAAAGAATTGCGTACGGAACTCTTGTGGAATGTACGGCTTAATTTTGTCAGTTGAAGTATCACACCACAGTAATTTTCCAGATGGCAGCGGGTAACTCTTGAACGCTAGAGAATGATTGTCCTCTTTTAGTTTTCTGAGTTCAATGTTCGTACGCTGGCTCTCAACAACTGCATCATAGTCAATGGCAGTCATAGCTTCAATTCGTGAAAGATGATCTGCAACAATATTATCTTTTCCCTTTATGTGCTGTATGTCTGTGCTGAACTGAGAAATATATTGTAGATGTCGTAGCTGTCGTGGAGATGCTCGATCATTATTTTTTGTTTAAATGCAAAGATTAGCGGTTTGTGGTCTGCATATATTACAAACTCTCTTCCTTCTAGGAAGTGTTTGAATTGTTTGACAGAGAGATAGATCCCTAAGAGTTCACGATCATAGGTGCTGTATGCTCTCTGTGCTTCACTCAACTTCTTTGAAAAAAAAATCCTATGGGTTTCCATCCATGACTTTCATATTGTTGTAGGACACCACCTACAGCAAAATCACTCGCATCTACCATCAATGACAACGTACACGCAGGGTTAGGGTATGTAAGCAATGCTGCATTCGCCAAATCCTCCTTGCATTTTTCAAATTTCTTAACAGCATCTGGAGTCCAGACGATTTTTTGTTTGTCTCTCTTCTTGGCACCTCAAAGATACTCGTGCAACACAGCTTGTGTCTCTATTGCATCCTTAAGGTACCTGCGGTAAAAATTAACAGTACCCAGGAAAACACGAAGTTCATGAATTTCTGGAAACTTGTAGTCGACAATCACTTTCACTTTATCAGGGAGAGGTTTTGCGCCTTCAGGTGTAATCCAGTGTCCCAAGAATTAGAATTCAAGTTCTTCTACACCAATGACAGATTTAGACACGTTAATACGTAGGCCATATTTCTTCATACGTTCAAACACAATCTTGAGATGAATGCGGTGGTCCTCTATAGTTTCCGAAGCAACTAGGCAATCATCGAGGTATGGAAAAATGCAGTCTATGCCTTGAAATACTTCATTTATGAATCGTTGGAATGTGCTCGGTGCATTTCTAAGTCCAAATGACATGACGTTGAATTCAAATAATCCAAAAGGGGTGCTTATAGCGGTTTTGGGCTTGTCTTCTTCTGCGACCGGAATCTGAAAATATGCCTTGAAGAGATCGATTTTGCTAAAGATTTTCTTGTTTTTAGTATGTGTTGGAAATCGTCAATCCGGGGAGTTGGATAACGATCCGGTATGGTTTGGGCATTCAATCTTATATAATCGCCACATGGTCGTATAGTTCCGTCTCTTTTGGGGACTAGTTGGTGTGGGCTTGCCCTTTGTGATTTAGATGGTCGAATTATGCCATTACTCTGCATAAACTGGAATTCCTGTTTGGCTATAGCAAGCTTCCGAGGATCCAGTTGCCGTGGCTTACAATCCACTGGTTGGCCTTCTGTTAGAATGAAGTGTTTGATATCATGTTTGATATCAGAGGGTATCCAATTGGGTTTAGTTAGGTCAGGATACTCAGAGAGTAAATCTGCAAATTTTTGTGATTTGGACATGGTGCTAACCACATTATCTGGTGTGATTGACATGACTTCGCCTCGAATGGAAAGCTTGGTCTTGCCGTCAATTAGCTGCTTTTTGTGGAGGTCGATTACTAAATTGAACTTGTTCAAGAAATCTGCACCTCTTATACCCTTGTTAATCTTTCCCACAATGAATGGCCATTGGAACCATGGCGACTGAGTCTCAGATCAATGTTTAGTGTTTTCATCCCATATGTGGGTATCTCCGTACTATTGGCTGCAAATAATTTAAAATTGGAATCACAGATTTTGTTGTTAGGAGTGGCAGGAATTAATGACACATCAGCTCAACTGTCTACGAGGAAATGCAAACCGTTGCTTTTGTCACGCACAAATAAGCGGGATCTGCAGCAATCCATTGTATTATTTTTAGTAGTGGAGCTTGCTGCTAACTCTACTCTACTACTGTTTGGGGTTTTCCGTATTTTTCCACGTGCATGGCGATTTACATTTGTCAGGAAAATATTGGTTACCAAATTTAAAATGGTAATAACAATACTTTCCATTTGGATTGAACTTCTTTTGACTTTGACTTCGACTGCGGCTTGAGCTACGATTACGGTTACGACGTCTAAAACCACGCATGTCTGCAATTTGTTGTTCCAGGGCAGATATTGAGCTCAGAGTTGAGAAATGATATCATTATTAAGTTTATGAACGTCACTACTAGGGTCCTTCGCACTGTATAGTTCACTTCGAGGGTTTATTTCAGTTATCTTATCTGCCATAATGGCCACTTTTTCTAAATTTTCATCAGACACTATTAACACATTTTTAATTGAGTCCGGCAATTTATCTAACCACAACGTACGGAATACTTTCTCGGAAATATTTACGCCAGCTAACGTCTGCATCCTTCTTAGTAACTGGCTTGGCTTCATGTCACCTAGCTCTACACCTTTTAATAAGCGCTTTATTTGCGTATATTCACTTTCTTTAAAAATGTTTAAAATGCGTTCCTTAGCGGCAGAATATTTGTTTTGGTCTGTGCTTTGTATAATGTCCCATAATTCTCTATATACTTTGGTTCAAGTTGTGAGACAAGGCAATTAAATTTCGTATCCTCACGTGTAATAGCCGAAATGGAAAATTGTGCTTCTTTTTGGTAGAACCATATATCCGGTTTTTCAGCCCAGAATGGTGGAATTATAATGCTTACCTTGTTCACTTCACTAGTTACCGGTACTTCTTCCTTGTTCACTTCATTTTCTCCATCCATGATTAGTTAGTTTATATGTTTAAACAAATCACGCCGTAGGTCACCAATTATGTTGCTATTAAATCTATAATAGCAACTGCTTGATACGATTAATAATTACTTTTATTTCTTGAACACTCAAAACAAACATTTTGTCTCGGAATTTTTAACACTCTTAGCAATAATCAAAGATAAAAACTTACAGACTAAACCATGGAGTTAAGTCTCAAAACTATTTCTTATTTTATTCACTAATAATAATAATAATAATGTTATTGGTTTTACGTCCCTTTTAACTACACTGGCTTCTAGAGACGCCGGGGTGCCGGAATTTTGCCCCAAAGGGGATCTTTAACGTGCCAGTAAATCTACTGACACGGCTCCCTCGCATTTGCGCACCCTCAAATGCCAGCTGACTGCGCCAGGTTTCGAACCTGCAACCTTGGGCTCAGCAAGCGAGAACGTTACCCCTGGGCCACGCAGCCAGACTATTTAATTCACTAGAGGATTTCATATTTTATCCGCTAGGGGCGCCTACACAACCACCTCTTTGCAAGTGCACTCTAAGGAGAGAAATAAGGCCCATTTTGTTTTTGCGTTAGCTAGAAATTCACTTTGATATTTGCATGAATTGAGTCTTCTACTTTCACTTCAGTGTTAGTGGTAGAACGTGATCTGCCTAAGTGTTCTTCATCTTTTGTGTTTCCTTGCTCGCATCTATCAAACACAACAGTTGCTGGCCCATAATGAGTAATTATGTAATCTGAGTATTGCTCGCAAATTTGTCTGAAGGTAGCTGGGCGTCGCCAGATAACACGATGAAGGAGGTGCCTTCCATCAATGATGTAGGACACTTTCTCTGAATCTGGGGTGGTTGATGATTCATTTGAATCTGGAACCAAAACAGTCACCATTGAAGTTTCTCTTCCTTTCCTCGTCAAGCCAGATTCGTCGAAGAGGGGTGGAGGATAAGCACATAATTTAAACTGAAATATTTCTTCAAGTCTCTCATCACTCCTTACTGTGCACACCATCCGATGTAAGAGAGTGTTAGGGTTCACACATAGGCCTACAGTGTTATTGTTGATAAATTGTCATAGATTTGGTTATAGAAGCTAGAGACTTAACAGCTAAATTTCTTTTGGATGTTTTGTTCCCAATCTCTTTCAAGGCTAGTGTTCCAACTTCAGACGCTTTATCACAGATCACGTTTTCATCTGTTACACCCCTGTTGATAAGGAAGAGAGTTCAGGTGTTTTAGAAAACGGAGTGTGTTCCTCAAGCCAAGAAATAAAAGTTTCAAGTCCTTGCAATTTTTTTCTGCCTTGCCTCTCGTAGCTCCACGTGCAGCTCTGAAGAGACGCTGCGTACATCTGTAAATTCTTCCATTGCTTCACACACCCAAGAAAAAGTTGGAGTTGATCCAAGTTGCAATAGTTGTCGCTGTTATTCCTCTGCCTCCGGTCAATCCACCAATGCTCGTCAAAACCTGTTCAATTTTCATGTCACTCCAGACTCCAAACCAAAACTTTTCACTACGTCGGATGGTGAAATAACCATCATTTTCTGGGCTCATGGAGTTGAGAAGTTCCAGCTCGTCTTGTATGTAAACATGTACAGATTTAGCGTAGTTTAAGTGGCCAGACGCATGGGAAATGCGGAGCATTTGATGGACACAGTGAAGGTAAAGGAGAAAGTCCCCACTCCTCTCAGCTCTAATAAACATTCGAACAAGCTGAACCATTTCTATGAACTGAATCCACAGTTTTTGTGTTCGTTCTGATTCTTTTGAACGTTGAAGTTGGTTTTCCAAAATTTCTGCAAAGCTATTCGCTGCAGCTGACTGCGTAATCTCTTCAGAAGATGCATTACCACACTTGAAAGTTGATTAGACAAATTTAAGCTCATCTTTATCCACACTAATGAAAGCTTCACTAGTTTTTAAAAATACAGTAATGAGTGCTCCTTCGACTAGGAAGAGGGCACGAATGACCCTGGAGTAAGCTTTCCCGTTCATCATTTGTTGGACACTGTTTTTAGCACGACTTTTTACTGGCGGCCGAGCTTGTACTAAACCAGTTATTGTTCCCAGTATGTTTACGCGTCTAACACTCTGTGGTGCCTCAGACTCTTTTGGATTACAATACGATTGTACAATATTACTTTTTAATAAAATTGTTTAGTTATTTCTTTTTACATACAGTAGTAGTTATAATTTTATTTACCAAAAAAATAAAAAAAATAAAAAACGAAACATTGCTACTTTTACACCCTCCGTAACTCTGGAACCGTTCACTTTAGGAAGATTATGTACAGGATCATTTCTGTTCGAAATTTAATGTAGATTAGTTTTATGTATGACACCTTTTGCGATAAACCACATAGTTTTCGAAATATTTAAGAAAAACTTATAAAAACTACTAATTTACCATTTTCTCTCCCGCCCACCTCCCCTTCCCCAAACCCGACGCTCAAAATGGTGTAACTTTCTACCAAACAATATATGGACTGTATAGAACAATTTGGAGCTGGAGGGAAACTTTTACTTTGGATGTTGAGGTTAGGCCGTTTTTTGGACTAATTGCACCGTACTTTTAATGTTCATCTACAAGGGCCAAGCACTCTGAATGAAGTGGCAAGACAATAGCCCAAGCAACGAACCGAATATAAAAATAATAAATCCGAAAGTTTTTAAATTTGCTGAAAATGTTTATTAGGGCTTACTCTTGAATCTGTCAAAAGTCCTGACCAATTAAAGGTCCGCAATCGCCGCCATCTTGGAAAAAGGGTGCACTTTTATGGGTTTTGGACTGTAACTCTTTATTTATTAACTTTATCGAAAAAATTGTAGTGATAAAAATTTGAGAACGTTCAATTTTCTACAAACAAGGTTCAATTCATTTTTTTCATAAAACTAATATTTTCCGTGTGAATGGACGACAAACTTGATGCAGATCGGGGAATCGCTCTCACTGTAGGCTTCATCAGCAAAATATGAATTCAATGGCGCATAACGGTCCAAACAGAAATTTATATTCGTTACGTAAAATTCAATCATTGTTATTATTTTTTCATTTTCCACATTTTTTATTTACTCACTTTATTATGACGTTTGAGTGCGTCTTTTTTTTGCAGTCTGACTGGTACTGGGGCTATTATCATCGAATACATCAGCATAATCCGATAAATCAATGCTCCCCGCATAGGAAGATCATCTCGAGCTTTTGGTTGACACTGCTCTTTCTTCATTCGCGTTATCGACCTCGTCTCCGTCTTCATTTTCTTCATCGACTATTTTCGATCCATTGAAGCAGTCTCCATGACAAATATTGAAAACCGTTGTACAATCAAACCTTGCTTTTCTACACCCACACAACCCTGCACAGCCAATTGTACATTTGCAAAAAAAAAAAAAAAAAAAAAAAAAAAAAAAAACAGATTTAATAAAGCCTCGGGTGTAATGGAGTCCATTGTTGTAATCGGACTGAAGTATCCTTGGACTCGTTTCCAACCCCATAATTCAGAGGGTAATTCATTTCCCAGCCATTTTTGCACTTGATTGTACACTCGAAAAGAATGTTGCCTGGATGCTCGTTCTGTTGGTGGTAGTGAGGCAATGTCGGGCTTTATTTTCGTCACAGATTTCGTGAAACAATGATATCGATGTTTATTCAAAGAATTGTCTGTAGAACGTGCACCGTAGATTGCAAGGTGGGTAGGTTATTAGCTAAGGAATAACCCTCCCTAAGGGAAGATGATAAAAAAAAGTGAAGAAGTGGGTTTCGGAATGGAGAAAAAGTATGGATAGATGGAACGGGAGTCCAATATAACTCATAAACTTAAACTAAAGTAAACGTTTAATCACCATTTTCACTGCGCGAGCCTGCGGGATACCTAAAGTGGGTATGGACTTGGATACAGCTAACGGGAAATGCGGCTGGAGCTTGAGCTATTTGCAAGCAAGCGGCGATCGTACTTTCCCTTCCCAGCCTAAATTTGGATACTATGGGGAAGGGTGGTAGTCTGACAAGACAAAGAATGACAGATTTACTGTATATTCTTTCAAAGGAGTTAAGTTTAAAAGAATGTTTTGTAAGGTGCAAATAATTTGAATTTGCCGTGATGATTTTAGTTCTTAGAACTGTAGGATTTCCCGAGAATGGCCGAGTATTCCCAGAAAGGGTAGCGATGAGGCACTTATGCTTTTGGGGATAATTTTGTTGTTTTCTTGGAGAATTTAGGTAAGAAAAACAATAGTTGCATTTAAGAATAGCTAAGCTTTTACCCAGCAAAGTGCCGACTAAAAGTTTAGACCAGAAGAAAAACTTACTTCCAAACGAGCATCTTATAATGGGCAAATTACCCGATTTAGAAAATACATCAGAGAGCTAAATCCTTCAGAAGCTCAATTAGAGTTGTTAAAACATCGCGTAAAGGATTATGAACGTTCTTATGAGAATTATTGCAATATTCAAACTGAAATCGAAACTTGCATGCTCAATCAAACAGTTGATCGAGTAGAAGTAGAAAATCTCCAACGAAGGAAGACAAATTATGTTGATTAGAGGTTTATGCAACATAAATTTCTCAGTGAGGAAAATGTATTCCCATATTTGAAGAAATGCTAGGTTATTTTACTTGTAGGAAGATAGTATGATGTCAAAAGTTCTGGAGTTATAATAACAGTTGAATTGGGCAATAGGTCCCGCGGAGAAAAAAGCTAAGTTTTTATAGACAGTATTTCGTGTGAGAACTCATTCTCAGTTAATTTGTGCAAGAAGCACTAAAGTTTTAAGTGGAAAGTCAGCTTAGATAGTTAGAGCATGACTAGAAAAATCCCTCGAAGGTAGATATTGCACTACATTTAGCAATTTCACACTGTCTATAAAACAAGAATTAAAAAGCATTTAGCTGTTTAAACCCAATTAAAATGCAGTGAAAACCATTGAAGTTGTACTTAGCTCATTTCTGAAGAGTAGGCGATCCAGGCGACCGTTAGCTTAAATCCACATCATGGCGTAGATATTTAAAACATGTCTCGAATGGACAGGAGACAAGCCTTAGTTAGGCTCCAACTGTAAGCTTTAACGTCTAACACACAAGTGAGAGCCGCTCGACGATGCACGAAGGTACCAAGGAGGGAGAAGGGTGGGGAAACAGACAAAGGAGCATACATAAAGATTACAAACATGACAAAAATGAAGTATCTTGATGAAGTGGTCTTCAAGTAGTTGATAGCAGGCGTCAATAGCGAAGCCTGGTGGATGGGAATGGAGAAGAAGTCCTCTTCAGCATGGAGATGTTAGCTGACTATGACGACGACATCTGGTGGCTTGACTTGTAAGGAAGTCCTCTTGAGATTGAAAATGTTGAGGAACTTCAGTGGTTAGCTGCTAGATGCCGCTAGGTTGATCATGGGAGATATATATCTATAACAGACTTACAAACGAAGTAAGCAAGGTGCACAAATAAAAGAAAAAGTAAGAAATCACTGTTGGTGTTTGCGAAAAAGGATGGAACGAATTAAAGCAAAGAGCAGCAAAAGCTAACTCCGTCTTACCGTGTATTCCAAAGAATACACCACAAGGAAAAAACGTTCTCCAGCTTCAGCGATAACGTCGTGTGAAGAATCACGGTTGTTGAAACTTTCAGCGATATCATGTAACAATGTACGTCCTACTGAATTCCAGAACTAAACAGCTGACGGTCGGACCCTATACAGCCCTTCCCCCCGCCCGACCCGAGCAGGTATACAATCGTCAAACACCGTCGACTTCATAGTCATTTTTTAGTAACCACATCAATTAGTGCAAATTTCGTCGTCATATTACTAACTTTCAACGCGATCGTTTCTTTTTTACTTACTTACAATCGTTTTGGAGTTTTATTTTATTTATCGTATGGGTTTTAGTGCCGGGTGTGTCTGAGGACATGTTCGGATCGCCAGAGGCTGTAGCTGCTTCAAGCGGACACCGATAGGGTGAGCTACAAGTTCCGTTCAATTTCAAGTAGTTAACTTTCGCTACCAGATATCAATTATACCTAGTGGTGAACGCTGGAACTTTGATAGAGCGTCCCAATGAAATATAACAGAGAAATTTAGTTTCACACAAGTTTAGTCTGCGGAAGGATCTTTTACATGCCATAAATCTATGACATGGGACCGCCGGCTTTACTTCCCCTCCGAAGGAAGGCATACTGAAGGATTTTTATGCTCTGAAAAAAATCCGACGACTTCGGCCGGGTTTGAACCCGCTATATTGGGCACAGCAGTTCAGCATGCTACCAATTACTGTGCCCATGTGGATAGGCACAGGTATTGAACCCACACTCTTTTACTTCAGGAAAAGAAGAAATTATACCAGTTTCAGAACAGTTTCAAGGTTTGCTGAAGGGTTAATATGGAATCGCCCGTGTATGACGCATGGACTAGTAATGCAACTTGGAGGCAAGCGCTCGCAGCTGGGCGTGAGGTCACTTCGACAGCTCAGCGAGAAAGAGTTACGCATGGGATGGAAATAGATCAACGAAACTTTCCACTCAAGACAAGGATAGAAGATCCTGTGATAAAAACCCTTAGTCAGCGGTTAAATGCCAACACTGTAGAGAAGGTGTGGCCAAGAAATTAGAGAAATAATTAAAATTAGCCAGTTACGTGCAATAATCTGAAGAAATCACACCGCCAATGTTATTTGTTCTGGAAGATAGAATTTTGAGAGCCAGAAAAGTTAATAATAATTGCACCGTATAGAAGTGTCATATCAGCACTACGCAAATGGGTATTCACCAAGCCAGGAGTTAGTGGTGGTGGAAAAGACGAAGGCACTACCTGCGCAATTCAGGAGCTAAATTTAATTAATATCATTATGACCCACGATTGGTTTTTAGATATTTTGATATATTTTGGACATTTAAGCTGTGAGCATTCAGGAGGTATTTTTTTATAATCATGCGACGATTACTTTAGAAGTTAGATCTGGAGAAGAAGCGAAACTGATCTTTTTGTAGCAGAATCAAATATAAACCCTGGGAGCGCCAGGAAATTCATGCAGTCTTCAGAGTCCTAAGGGACGTGGTGCTGTTTCACGTACATGTAGTCTACGAGCACTCCGTGAGCGGAGGTGCTGAATCAAAGTTATTCAGTCTTCGTGAGTGTAAAGTCACGCTTCGGTGGCGTAGTCGGTAGCATGCTGAGCTTCTATGCCCAAGATAGCGGGTTCAAACCCGGCCGAAGCCGTCGGATTTTTTAAGAGCGTTAAAAATCCCTCAGTATGCCTTCCTTCGGAGGGGAAGTAAAGCCGGTGGTCCCATGTCATAGATTTATGGCATGTTAAAGAACCTTCCACTAATTGCACCTGTGTGAAGCTAAATTGGATAGGTTAAGAATGTAAACAACGCTCTTAGGTTTCTACGTTCGTTGCCAAGAGCCGACTGCGGTGGCGTCTAGCAGCTAAGTTCTGAACTTGGCCTAGTAATCGTTGACGGTGGCGCTTGGCGGCAAAAGTAGGAACTATTTGAAAAATTCTAAGTTGCAGTACTTAAATAAAAAAAAAACAGATAACACACACTAATACAGTCATCACAATTAACACCGGTTATCAGACAGATTCTACACACACCCAAAGTACACGGGGCTACATGACCGCGTTGTCGCAGCCCCTAAACTTAAGAACCAACCAGTGTAAAGCCGCTGCACGTTAGATCAACCAACAATACTTAATGCAGTCTTCATCAGTCCGTGGGACGTTATACTGTAGCCGACGTATAGCACTCCTGGAGGGAGTTGCTGCTCCAGTAATTATTCAACAGTGCCGCCGTGCAATTAAAGCGTCGTAATCCTTGTCAGAAGGTAAAGTACTGTCAAGCTTCGAACTTTAAAAAATAATTTACAGATTTAGGCAAGGTAGTATACTTTGGCCTTAAATATTTTAGCCGGCGAGGGCATTTGAGCCTTATAAATTCAGTGAAGAAGAAGCATCGCCATATCTCAAAGTAATACGAGACAACGAAAGAGTAGTGAACTCTATATCTTTTTTCCAGTACGTTAAATAACCAAATTAGGGTAAACGTAGGATAAACGCCTAATTTTCCTGAACTGAGGAGATTAGACCCAGTGACGATAGATTTTAGGAATCTACATTCTGTAACGTGTTTTTCGAGGGTATTTTACGCCACTGACATAAGTCAGTAGGAAGCCATTCAATGTTTATTTACGCGGCAACTTGTTCAGCCAAGATAATTTTCATTTAACTTATTATTATTAAGGTATTTTTTGGAGCGTTTTTTTAAGATTATAAGTCTACTGAGAGGTTTTCGATTTTATAGAAAACTCTATCAAGCGAATTATTACGAACAACATTATCGCGGAAAATTATATGATTACGGAATTTTACGGATTTTAGTCAGTTAGGGTTTATTGTGAGAGAGATGAGTCATTGGGAATTCAGCTACAGGTATATTCTTGTCGAGAAGCGATGACGAAACCGAGGAACACTTCCAGCTGGCTGTATCAAGAAAAGGCGAATTGGACTGGAGCGGCAAATCTACTTCGTCACGCCGAGTAAAATGACCCTTATATCGGGAGTCAGCGTGGTGGCTCAGCCAATCAGGGCAGTCCGAACCACTGGGTGAGGCACTGGAGAGGGGATTCGGCGAGTGCATAAAATGTTCGCGCGCCGAGAAGAAGGGGCTATTAACATTGTGAAACTTGACCGAAGTGGTCGCTCGTTTGGTTGGTTCCGGTGTGATCGGACCATAACTTTAACATCTCAACAACAATATCTACAACTGACGAAGAAGATGGCGACGTCCAGAAGGCTGATGGTAGCTCTCTTGAACCACCACGTACGAGGGAAATGCTACGGCTATTTCCAATGGTAAGCGCGAATGACTCAGACCTACATAATCTCTCTCTTCATTGTTTCATAATCAGAATTTGAGTAACTTTTAGCTTGGGAATAATTGTAAATTCAGTAATTCATCCGACTCCGTTTTCACGTAATTTTCGAGTGGTAAAATTCAAATCGTTACGCTCCAATTTAAATTTATTATTATTATTATTAAAATTGCAACTACTTGTTTTTATATAATAAATTCATTTCTTATACTATGCAATCTTTGCTTTCAGTAGGTAGCATCAGATATAGACCTAATTCCTTCTCCTGATACAATTGTTAGTTGGGTTAATGATCAAATCATGCCACGGTCTGAGTGTGAAGATTCTTAAAGGTGTTCTGCCCGAGCTAGGCGTTGATAAATATAAATTTAGATTTCAACATAGTGTTGAGGTCTTGGCGCCCATTAATTCAACGTATCTTAGTCAGAGTAAACATTACATTTGTCACCCAACAGTGGGGACACTAGTAAAAACATTACAATTGCCGCCCAACTGTGGAGCCTCATATATATGTATTTTAAAGTTCAAGGCAGGGCAACAAAAACCATTACAATTCGAGGCATTATTTGCCAAGTCAAAACGCCGTAGGACTTGGAAATTAATTCCACAAGCAAAGACTACATGTGTCAAAAATAAAAGTCCAAACGTGGACCACAAGAGAAGCAAATACTAGATCGCCGTAGTAGCAGACGCCGCGAATCTAGGAGTGAACGTCAGTTATAAACATTTGCTAGACGAACATTTGCGCATTGAACGAGATACGACATCGTGCAGTAACTTTAAGAGTGCCGATAGTCGAAATAGCCCGAATAGGAGAATCAGCCGTACCAGTAGAGGGTAAGAACGAACGAGACTTTCAATCATCCCCTGTAGGAGTAGGAAGTCGACGTAAAATACTTGCATCCCTTGGAGGCGGGAAGAAGGAAGAAATCACGTCTGTAAGGCAACAATACGTGCCTAAAAGTGAAATTTCTATGTGTAATATAATCTTTTGTGAAAATATAAGTGTATTAATGTTTTTTTGTGATTTTTAAGTGGTAATAAATACCAAGAGTGCATTTCTTAAAAATAAGATAACCAGTGTATGTAATTTGTGTAAGTTGGAAGAAATGTTAACGTGTGGGAATATGAGTGATAATATGGTGTGAATACCAGTGAGTGGGCAAAACATACCGTCATTGGAGACCAGGTCGCTGATCTGAGTAATCATGTGAGTACCAAATTTTATTATATGTGGTGTCTGGGAGAGCTCATGTAACATGCATATGGAGATATAATTCTCGAATTTGAAACAGGGATGTATGAAACAGTGTATAACGAGCTATTGCGCGATCTGAACAAATAATTTGATGATAAATATAAATAATTAATTGTGTTAATTAATACTCAATGAAAAGTATTCAGTGGAATACTACTAAATGATAGGATGATGTAATAATTTATACAAGCAAGATAATAATAATAATAATAATATTAAAATCAGCTAATAATGCTTACACGCTGATCAACGTGCACGCGCCCACAAATCAACACAATAAAACTGATCCTGAAACCGTGGACAATTTCTGGGAAACTTTGGAAGAAACAACCAATAACATACCAAGACACCATGTGAAAATTTTATTAGGTGATTTTAACGCACAGTTAGGGAAAGAAAGGAAATTCAAGGATACCACAGGCCCTCATACAAAACACAAACGTACCAACAAAAATGGGGAAACATTAATGGACTTCTGTAGAAACTTTGGACTTAAAATCATGAGCACCCAATTTCATAAACCTGCACATAAATTGACCACATGGAGATCACCCAGTCTTAAACAGGGTGAGTACCAAATTGACCATGTCGCAATCTCCAAGAAAAACATAAAATACATTTTGAACGTCAGGGCTCGTAAAGGCGTCTTTGAATCAGATAATTATCTTCTCCTAATAAAGACAAAATTCCAACCAAATAGAAGACCAAAACGCCCACCAAAAAATTTCAGACCAGATCCGGAATATCTGAAACTCCACAAGGAAGAAATCATTTTGCAAATCAATCAGGAGGAATCAACAGACTGGAGAATACTAACGGGGAGAATTCAGGAAGCCATGAAGCTAGGACAACCACCTGGCTCCAGAAAACATCGCTGGTGGAACACAATTTGCGATCAAGCAGTTGACAATCGCATAATGGCTTGGAAAAAATTTCACAGTAGCCAAACAAAGGAAAACTGGGAGAACTCTCTTAACACTCAAAAACAGGCCTCAAAAATAATTAGGAAAGAAAAACGAAGGTATGACAACAACAACAGACTCCACGAAATCCAGCAGGATTTCACCAAAAATAATACTAGAAATTTCTACAAGACATTTAGAGAAAATCTACGGGGATACCAAGCACCCTGTCTGTGCTTCAAGAGACACGACGGCTCATTGGAAACTAACTCCAAAAATAATTTCAAACTATTAGCCCAATATTTCAACTCTCTTCTTAACTGTGAACCACCTCTAGTAAAACTTGACTTCTCTCCTCCGGCATTCATACACTTGGACTCGCAAGCCCCCGACATTGAAGAAATTACGGAGATAATCCGACAACTCAAAAACAACAAAGCACCAGGGGAAGATGGGATCATTGCTGAACTCTGGAAACTGAATGATCCCACACTGACGGGGAAACTCCATTCCATAATTTCAGATATTTGGGCAACGGAGCAATTACCATATGACTGGAAATGCGCTTTGATTCACCCGTTGCACAAAAAGGGCGACAAGACGGACATCAACAATTATAGAGGAATTTCCCTGCTCCCGGTTGCTTATAAAATCCTTTCCACAGCACTTATGAACAGGTTAGAGCCCCAAATGGATCCACTCATTGGTGACTACCAGGCTGGATTCAGAAAAGGGCGATCGTGTGCTGAACAGATCTGGTGCCTACAGACGATCTTACAAATGAGGAAATGTAGAAATACCGTGATTGCATTCATCGACTTCAGAAAAGCATACGACTCTGTTGACCGTGACACCCTCTTTAAAATCATGGAAGAATTTGGGATCGATCTTAAGACACGCAAAATCATAGAACAGACACTTACAGGAACAATATCCAAAGTGAAATTCATGGGCGAAATATCAGAGCCCTTCGAAATCAAGACGGGAGTCCGACAGGGGGAAGGACTATCCCCATTCCTCTTCAATATGGTTCTGGAGAGGATAATTAGGGAATGTTAACCTCTTGTAAAGGGCATTCAAATTGGTATTAAAAAGAGAACAGAACTAAAGTCAAATGTCTCGCTTTCGCGGACGATATTACAATTGTCGCAGACAACAGATCAGAAGCGACTTACGCAGTGGAAAAGCTCCATGAGATTGCACAAAAGACCGGATTACATATATCTTACGACAAGACCAAATATATGGAGAGAAGGCCAGAAAGTAAATCCCCTTTAAACACCAAATACGGTAAAATCGCACAAGTCTGCAGTTTTAAATACCTTGGCGAAATTATACAGCCCTCAGGACTTAATCGAATCGCCAATGAAGACAGAATCACTAAGCTCCAGAAGGCCTACAGGCTAACGTGGGCACATTACAACAAGAAATGCATTTCGACAAACGCCAAATTACGACATTATAAAACAGTTATTCTTCCAGAAGCAACATATGCGGCTGAAACAATAGTAATCGATGGTCATTCCAAGATTAGGGAACTGGAAAAGCAGGAACGAAAAATTCTCCGGAAGATCTACGGAGCAATCAACAGAAACAGCATTTAGATGAAGAGACCTAGTACTGAACTCGATCAAAACACCATTACGATAACAGACGAAATTAGAAAACGCAGAGCCAAATTTTACACTCACATCCACAGGATGGCCACCTCCAGATTGCCCAAGAAACTACTCAGTATCATAACACAGAGCAAATGCGGCACAGAATGGCTTAATGAGGTACAAAGAGACTTACAAATTATCAGTATACAACATTTCGAAGACCGAACTGAGTGCCAGACGAAAATCAAGAATGTTAAGTTCGAACCAAGATCATTACGACAACCTGAAAAAAAAGTGGACGGATGAGAGGAAGCGGGATTATTCCGCGAGAATGAAGAGATTTTGGGAGGAGCGGAGGAGACATGCCTCCAAATGACATCATGTGATCCAAGTTTAATCGCTCTCCTGTAGGGGAATTTTCGCTTAAATAAATAAATAAATAAATAAATAATAACTTCATGAATTAATTATTTAATTAATTTTCATATGATAATGATGGAAGCCGTAGAGCTCCTTGTAATTGAACTGTTAGGGTTCCTGGAGAAATATAATGTTAGAATTGTTTATTAAAGGCATACGCTAATGTTTTGGGACGAAGATCAATTAATTGATGTGAATTAAATATTCTTGCTTCGGAAGGCAACTTGGCAATATTGAAGTAATTAACGCCTTGGAGCGCATGTATTGTAGTTATCACGCTAGAAACGCAGTGAAAATATGCTAGGCAAAGTAATTATGGGGAACAGTTGGATGCGGTAATTGATTATTTGTGTGTATTGCTTATGCAAGATTCGAAAGGGTGCTAATTTATATTGAATATGAGCGCAGGGATTTGCATTATTGTCACCCAGAAGACGCTATTGTTGGACGACTGGTCTGATACCAGTGATCCTGTTACTGTGGGTCCTAAGTCCTCAAAATTGGAAGTGTTCCAGAGGCCGGTCAAGGAACGATCCGATGTTCCATTACCTCGAGAGCCCCTTATATTTGTTGGTTTTGTTGAATATCTTACCTGCCAATGCTAAAGCTCCATAATTATACTCTTGCCTGAGCCAGATGAATAGGATATAAGAACCTCATAATGTATTGTATTGAAATGAATTAATCGCCTTGCCTTCCCAAGTTTTAAAGAGAGCTGCTGTCTGCAGGCTCGTTGAATGTACCGTCCAGAAAGGAAGAGGCCGTGCGCTCCCCTTTAGAGTCGTAAATCTTGCCTAAGTGTTTTGACACACTAACAGACCCTTCGGGTTGAGATAGGTCTTGTATGAACCGTAGTTTTCCGTGGTAGACGGAAGTAATTAACGATGTTTTAAGATGACCCAGTAGTTGTACTGAGATCCATTCATGTTAATTATTCTTGCTTGTAAAGTTCAGATTCGCGTTTCACAATGATTAAATTGTCTTTGGAGACAAATATAAAAATCCCTTCTCATTGTTACATGACCGTACTATTGTTCACGAGTTATGATGGAGACATTTGGGATAACTGGGAGTTTATCTTGATTTGATTCAATTCAATTTGTAGTTTCCAGAAACTCGAGACACATGAGTTCTCCCAACACAAGTTGGTAGTATTGAAGAGAGAGATGGTAAAATTTGAATATTATGTGAGCCCAAATAAATGGTAATTATCAATACCATTGTAATTATAACTCAGTAATAAGTAATATATAATTAAGGAGTAATAAGTGTGTGTTTAATTATGAAAATAATATGTAAAAGTAAACACCGACCCGTCTTTGAGCTCGCTTGAGAATTTTATGTAATTGCTTTATGGAAGTGAAACCTAGATGACCTTTTTGGTCAGGTTCAATGGAACCTTAAATTAGTGTTTTGTAAGATATTTTATTTAGTGATTCCTTGTTCTTAGTAGGACAAGTGTGAAGATGTTCTTTTCAGTTTTTATGTTTTATTTGTAGCGCCTAAATCTTGAGTTTATTAAATATATTTTAGATTTTGATGTTGATGTTTATTTTTGAAGTGTATCCTATGCTTGATCCAGAATGTGTGAATCATACAGTGGGAGAACATACTATGCTCCGATTGTCCAATTTGAGCTGGCTGACTGTTATTTGCATATTATTTTGGTCAGAAGGGCACACTACGTAACTCTCAAACTATAAGCAAACGTAACCCCGGTTAAAATCAGAGGGAGCGTCAAAACGCGCCTAATGGTAAAGGGCTGAACTATGCATATTGATTGCACGGCCGACTGAATGCGAGCTGCGCTCTCCACAACTGGCCTAGACAACGAGACCTTTTACATGAAATCAGGACCTTCTGTACTACCGGACCTGACACTGCAATCCAAGATGGCTGCCGTAGTTGGTGGTCGGACATCAAACGCATGACGTGTTTCAGAATCCAACACAACACAAAATAACATCATGACGTGATTTTGTCTGCTGTTAATTCATTTTATGGGCTTTGGACATCTTGGTCATGAGCCCCGTGCAGTTGGGTGTGGATTGAATTCCTCCGATTACGTGATGAATGTAGTAGTGTGTATAAGAGACACGCATCGGGAGGTGCCCCAGGAGTTGAAAGGTACTACCGGAGTTCCATCAGAAAAATAATAAAATAAAATAATGTTGAAGCCCACAGGAGAGATCTGCAGAATATCTTGGCTGAGTGGGCAGGGAAAGTTGTAACTGTTCCTGTAGGAATTTTAATTTCTTTTTCGTACATATTATTCTTAAAAATAAATGTGACCAACCTAGGTGGTGTAGTTCTTGATTGTCACTTCTGGGGTTCATGTTTGATTCCTGACTGTCAAGAAATCTAATTCTAGTCTGAGGGTAAGAGGGCTAGTGAGGTAAACCGGAAAATGTTGGGTCGATTCTCCCCTTAGCCACCGAGCAAGTGGTTTACCATGGGTTCCCACCCATACTGAAGGTAAATGCCTAGGTAATTCCTATTATAAGGTCACGACTGCCTCCTGTAAATCCATAAACAAATAGGCTAGTCCTATTCATTCATTCCTATTCATGAAATTAAATGGCACTCTGTGGTGGTCTGAAGTGTCCCTCGGACATTGTGATGACTTTGTGTACAATTCTCGATAAGATCTTTTGTATTTTAGTCAGAGACCTTATGAAATATACTTCCTACTGTTGGATAGACGCCAAAGGGAATTTGGCATGCAGTTGGCAGTGGTTCACTTTGAACTGTACTTTTCAGATGTTGATGTTGTCTGTGAATGTGGAATGTCTATGAGAAAATTGGCAGTTAAATGCAGTAAGGTGTTGAGTAATATTTTTCTCAATAATTACTGCAAAGTACAGGCTGAAATACTTAATTTGAAGGGAAAGTTTATTCGCAAGGCTTCCACATTAAATAAGTAGGGCTTATAGCCTATCTAAAACCAGCAAATTAATGAATTATTCCTGTGCATACAACGTTCCTTTCATCGAAAACTTTTAGGGCTAAAGGCACACTCTGCTTTTCAAAGGAAGTGGGGGACAGGGCTTTTCTTGTGATTGCAGGAGCTTCTTTAAGAAGAGATTTCTTCTCTGATTCATACAAGTTTATCAGGTCCTGAAATCTTGCTTCTTGGGTGTAATACACACATGTTGCTGAACATTCATCACCGGGTTGACTTTGCAATTCAGCTTAAACTGCTAACAGCTGATCACCGATGTCTGGGATGTTAAGAACCTGGTCTTGGGAATTCAGCCAATTATTGCGAAGGCATTTGAGTAGGTGGACAGAGTCAAACAGCAAAAATAAGTTCCTGTCATTGTTGGCTGGATTCTTTATACTGGTTTTCAAAGAACCTCCACTTATGTGCTGAAACATGCCTTTGTTTACTTTATTATTGTCCGATATAAGACAAAGGGAAACATACCCACTCTTTTCCAATACAGTGAGTACTTCTAAAGTCATTTTATACAGCATGTCACTGTTTAAGTTCTTCACAGGAAACAGAGCAACAACATCTGAAAATCTACAGAAAGGTGAAGTTTTCATGAATGCCTATATTGTAGTCGCACAATGAATTTCATTTCGTCTGTTCAAAGCAACTCCTTCTACTTTTCCACCCTTATATCTTAGTTTAGGGGCAACATAAATCTCATCTAACAAGATACACACAACTTTTTCATGGTCACGCAGAAGCTTGCATTTCTCCCGTAAGTATGATTCCTGTGAAACGCTGATCCCTGCAAAGTTTGTTCCCATTTTACACAACAGTCTTCTTAAATAAGATGGATGAGGCACAGCTAACACCTGGCTGGAGTGAACAAAATTATAAGCCCTAGGAAAAGAATAAAATTGAAATCTTCCTCGAGATTACCTTTACAGAATGGTGAAAGCCGCATCAAAATCCGTCAAGTGGTTCTCAAGATTACTCATTTAATATACGTACTGTACAGCTGTTTGTTAATCGCGCCTATAATGGGATGGGAGTGCGCTCTATCGGCGACGAGTAGAAATTTTCCAATTACACGTTATGCATGGGTTCAAACTGGGATTGTCAAGGATTGATTGACAATAGAGGCTGAATCAAATTCAAACTCTTTGACAGTTCAGGCATAGTATAGGCTAATAATCAACTGTGGTCCAGCCATCAAATAGCTCCACTAAAAATACAGAATATGAAGTGTGTCGTACTTGTGGAAGCTTAATGGATCGCTTTCTAGTGACATATTATATTTAATAGTTGAAATTATCCGACGAAACTAACTACTACAGTATTTGGAAATCAATTTTAATCTCGTAAGTAGCCTATTGTACCAAGTGTATTGTAGTTGTTTTATTTTGGACTTGGGCCATCGTAGTCACCGTCCCCGAGTCTTATTAACCTTCTACAGTACGTATGTGAATATGTTCTTATCAGTTTGTGCTACGTTTTGACTTCTCACATCTGAAAATTAGTGGACATATATTTAGTGTACAGAACAACAATATAGGCTACTATGCATAGTAATTCTGCGCGAGTGATGAACGTGGATCCTGAACCAATGGCAATTTTTCATTGTTTGTCGTTGCTCAACTGCTACTGAGAGAGGCGCATTAGGTGTCTTCAACTGTTAGCGAGACGCACACAGACATATACATTGACGGCATATCACTTTTGCCAATGTATGGTACACAAAATACACAGCAAGGGGCAGATGACCTAGCTGTTTCGCCTCGTAAAACCTCAATAACTAACTAAAATACACAACAAAGGTCATGCGTAGCGTGAAACTATTAGCTTAGGAAGCGGAGCTAGATAATTGGCTTCTGTCTGGCCGAAAATTACTGCTTGTACTACAAGCAAGGGGGCCTGGGGCGTTAGCACCAGGTTACGTTTGTTTTTGTATGTAAAGCCTTCTAGAAACACAACGAAGCGAGCGGAGCGAGCGCAGCATAAACAAACACCACACGACCGCGCTTACCGTATGCGTGGGGTCGGCAATATTTTATTTTTCCCATAAATCACGCCTACAATGGTCGACACAACTGAAATTTCACAATATAAGTCGTGTTATCGTCGTGGATAGCGGGTGGGTCATAGACAGCGGCGGAGGAAACATCTACTACGACATCATTTCCACAATATTATTATTCATAATTACACAAGGTATTTCGGCTAATGTACAGTAAGTAGTTTTGTACGTTCATCACTCCCGAAGCGTTATCTATTAATCTGGCGGAGAATTTGCGAAGTTTATAATTGTTCGTATACGGTACCGTACGAATGTAGCATTTTAGTTTACTTTCATAAACTGAAATAGACTTATGAGATTACTTGGGTGGGGTAGGGGAGGGACGCAGAGAGAGAGGGAGGTTATTGAGGTTTTAAGGGGTGGAACAGCGGGGTCATCTGCAGAAGCAGAGAGAGAGAGGGTGTGTGCATTTCCCCTCTATCAATTCCAAAACAGCTGAAACGAATTGTAGAAAACTTGAAACAATGGTCATCTTTCTCTCTACCGTAGCCTATTTTCTTGATGACAACATTCAGTAACTGAACCAGTGGCGTAGCCAGAAGGGGGAGGGGGGGGGGGGGGGTTGTGCAGAGGACAAATTTAGAACCTACAACCAAATGTTAAATAAAGTAAATGCGTTGACAAAGAATGTACTAACAATATCTGCACGGCCAGTCATAATTTCCGTGTCTGCACTGCTTGGAGGAGCTGAAATAACAGGGTAGAAATTAGGATTGTGACGTGGGGGGATTTTCCAAGAACAGTAGGTGCCTCAGTTCTGGGGATACAAGAGTCGAGAGTTGTTTGATAGTTGCTATTTTTTCTTTCTTCTTTTTGTCACATTAGCGAGTGTTTGGAAGAAGGCAATACTGGATAAATCTTCGGAAAGTTATGAAAAGGTTGTCTTGTAGGTGTAGAAAATTTAGGCCCCCATTTCATTATGGTATAGGCACAGCTTTTACAAATAATTTTCTTTGCTCACTGATAGAATGTAAAGATATTCGATTTTTTTTAGGTTCGTATTTATTTATTTATTATTATTTAAAGGGTGTTACAGTTTCCTCTGAATAATAATAATAAACAAGAATGAGGTCCACGGTGGCCGTTAGGCTTACCTTAAATCAGCACTGTATAAATTAGACTAACAATAATAGACCTAAATGTTTTGCAACGTACCTTCTTTGTTTGATGCCTTTATGAGTGTCCCTTCTTCCTGTTATCTACTCCTAATGTTTTTTTTGGACATATTCATTCAATTAACTAAAAACATTTCTGGTAGGCTAAATAAACTATTTAAAAAACACCAAGACATAGTGCACGGTATTAATGTAAAGAACATTCTGAACTAAAACGTGTGTATATGCCAAAATAATTGTATTCGGATAACTGATGATTGAAAATATGAGCGACAGAGACAAATATAGAAACTTTTTTCCTTAGTTTAGGGGCTGCGACAACGCGGTCATGTAGCAAATATAGACACTGACACAGTTGTGAGCTGCCTCAAAACAAAGCAACGAAGGGTGGAATTCAGACAGACATGAACAGACTGAAGATGTTTGTCCTAAGCTAAAAATGAACCCTAAAGTAGACTACTTATAATCAGAACAAGTAGTTCCGTGAAGAACTATATAGCCTATTTTCATATATCCTATTGGTCTTCTTTATTAAAAATTCTCCCGCCTATGAAAAGGAACGCCATGTTGGATTGTTCTGTATGTATAGAGTTATGTACCATTGGATGAAGGTTATTGCGTAGATTCATTATTGAAACGTTCACTTCGATCGCATGATTAGGACACAAGAAATAAAAACTCAATTTTAAAATTTCGCATAGCCGCCATCTCGAGATTATGTAAACTATTGAACTAAATTAGATGTCAGTATAAACATTTACCGTTTCAAGTTTCACTGCTCTCGAATGGTTAAATCGCGTGAAATATACGTTAATATGTTTCAACTTCGCTTGGCCGCCATGTTTGTTTTGTACTTAACAGGTTTTATAAAGTCGCATAGGTAAACATGTAGCAGTACCCTTTATCACTGTACAAAATTTCAGGGTGATGTCTGTTACCGTTGCGGAGATATAGAATGCCAGTGAAATATTTCGCATGGCCCGCATGTTGAATTGGTGAAACGATTCAAAATTTGAAAGGCATGGTCGAGGTCGAACGAGCCATTACTATGTTCTTACCGAAATCCATTGAAATCGCTCCGGCTGTTTAGATTTTATTAGGGGAGGGGAGGGGGGAGGCACACACACACACACTTGGACAAAAGGTGATCTCATAAGCCTATTTTTTTGTTCATAAATGAAAATAGGCTAATATATATTAATTCCTGAAGTAATAGATGAGGACCTAATGGCCCCCCTCCAAACTAAAATCCTGGCTACGCTACTGAAATGAACAGTGTTCGAAAATCGGCGTATGAAGCTCTTCCAGATCCCAAATTTGTATAATGGTGTACAATAGAAGGAAGAACATCATTAGTGGTATGTGCTCTTCGTTTTCCAGCATAGCCTAAATTCCGAAAAAGGAATTCAGTAGGAGCGCAACACTGCCGGACGGCACTTGTTTGAATACATTATTTTTATGTCTACCCCTTATTTTTCCCGTTCTTAACGGGATCGGAGATGAGATACGGTGAAAGTCTATGTGGAGGATTGTTTTTAAGGTCGGATTCCCTTCCTGACGCCAACCTCATGAGAGGAGTTAATGCGAGATGAAATTAACGAAGATGTATGCAACTGGGCAAGAATGTAGAAGGAAGCGAACGTGGTCTGCTAGAAGGTAGCATTTGCCTGGAGTTGAAAATGAGGAAACCACGGAAAACCATTTCAAGTGTGGCCGACGGTGTGGCTCGAATCCACGTCTACTGAGTCCACCCAATGGCTTAGCGCTGCACGTTAGCGAGCGTAGCTACCGCTGTCGGTTGTTTGAATACAATCATTATTAAAGATTATTTTTTCGAATTTAGTGGGAACTTATGAAAGCATAGTTTCTTTCACCCTCTTACCTAACACACCTTTAGACTCCTTCATAGGTATGGATGGAGCTCCTAGCAGCTAGTCGGCTGTTGTCCCTGTTGGCATTATTGTACGCATTAATTAAAAGCACTTTGGTACAAATATTTTTGTCCCTGATATAGCCAGTGTCCTTCCTAAACACATTTCCAAAATTGAGCCCTCTTTGATCTCTCTACATACTTTTCCGGGGCCGAAAGACTCTAAGACCGGATTCTACGAATTCATATAGCAGACATATAGCCCGCTTAACTTTTAAATAAGTAACCAACAATATAACTTTATCATTTTGTCCCCCCATCACAACAAACATGGTGATTTATAGTGTAAGGAAAGCGGCCAATCAAACACGCGCAAATGTCAACATGTGAAACATAATATTATGCCTTCTAGAATGAAGGAAAGTTAATTTCGGAATTAATTTTGGTCACGATTGTGGTAAATATTATATGATAATGTTGTACGAACTTGTGCTACTTATATCTTAGCATTTGAAACTTCCTCAGTGTCAATGTTTACCAATTGAAACTTACGTGCTGAAATATAGCCTACTGTATACGTTTCCGGGGCCGAGAGACTCGAAGAACAGATTCTACGAGTTCATATAGCAGACATATAGCTTCTATATTGTTATGGACTATTGAAGGAAAAAACTAAGGGATGACATGTTTCGCTCGTCAAGCGAGCATCATCAGATCCAAATCTACAATACAAATAGCTCTATAAAACACTACCAAGCCGACAGTGACACCCACTGACAGATTCACATGTATTATTTATGATCACCATTATAATGGGTCAATCCTAAATGAACTCATCAATCCTAAAATTGACCCATTATAGGCCTAATAACGGTTTGCCACAGGGATCAGTATTGGCCCCAGTTTTCTTCAACCTCTACATCCATGACTTACCATCAACCTCAGCTACTAAGTTTATCTATGCAGACGACATTGCACTGGTAGCTCAAAACAGAAATTTTTAGGATGGAGAAGCCATTCTTTCAGCAGACTTGGACAAAATGGCAACATTCTTCAAGGTTTGGCGATTGGTTTCAAGCTCTTCTAAGATTGAGGTTTCATGTTTCCATCTTAGCAACCGACTCGCAAACTACGACCCATCTGTTTTATTCCTTGGTGATAAACTTCAGTACAATCCTTTCCCGAAATATCTAGGAGTCACACTGGACATAATTCTGAGCTACAAAGAACATCTCACCAAGCTCTCTCACATAATCCTACAAGGAATAACATCCTAAACAAGATTTGCGGTAGTTCATGGGGAGCCTCAGCTTACTGCTTACGATTAATGGGTATTAGTCTTGTCTACTATGCAGCGGAATACTGTGCCCCGGTATGACTGGAAAGTGCACATTTGCATAAAGTGGATACTAAGCTGAATGAAACCATGCGCTGCATAACTGGTACTGTCAAGTGTACACCTCGTCACTGGTTACCCGTTCTTAGTCATATCCCTCCACCCCACCTGAGGAGAAAGGAAGCTCTGCTGAGAGAAGCAAAGAAGATCCAGTCAGCTCTCTCATTACCAGTTCACCAGGAATGTTGTTACCTATCGCCACAATGACTTCGATCTAGGAAACTAATAGGTGTATTGAGTGTATTGTGTATTGAATGTATTGACTCTTGAGGGATAATTTTAACCTACACCGGAGCTGGCGGGAAGAGTGTTCAATGCTCATGAGCTAAATCCAACTCGGAAAATGAATGGATTAACCTCCCCCCCCCCCCCCACACACAAAAAAAAACTATGGTGTCGCCTCAACAGACTGAGAACTGGGCATGGACGCTGTAATTTATTGCGCCATAAGTGGGGTTGGATTGATTCTACAATGTGTGAATACAGTGACGAGGAGCAGACCATGGACCATGTCATCCAGCGCTTCCCTCTTCATGGCTACTCCGGAAGCCCCAGTGATCTGTTTCATCTTTCATAAAGTGGTGTTGTGTGGTTGAAAAACTTGGACCTGGACTTATGAGTTTCTTGTTATGATCACCATACGATTAAATAAATAAATAGGCCTAATAGTGAACATAACTAATTTAATACATGAAATTCTTTCCAGGAGTGTTAGCTTATTTACTTAGTATTCATTTATTGTATGCATTGGGCAAATTCGTGTTGACCGACTGAAGAGTTACAACTGACAGTTTGTTATGCACTGGTGTCTAATATTAAAGCAATTTCTATGTCCTGTGGCTAATTCACGATATAGGCCTAATCAGACAAACTCTCAACAAATGTTTGTACAATCGTGCACTGCACGGAAGATGGCATTCCTGTCATCGTACAACCATGCCAACGATGACGTCAGTGCACCTGTCAAACGGGATGGTGTTTAGAGGGAAGTTCCACATCAATACTCGCTGTGTACACATGCACAGAAGGTGCAGTATGGCACAGATGCCTAGAAGACCATCTGTGGTAGAGGGCCATAAGTGTACAGAAGGCATCGGCAGAGTGGCCTCTATTGTCGGAGACCTGCCGTATGTGTACCCCTGACGCGTCTGCGCAGAAGGGAAAGTCTAGAGTGGAGTCGTCAACATGCCAAATGGACGGTCGATCAGTAGGCGAATGTTCTATTCACAGATAAGTCCCGATTTGGTCTGGAAAGTGATTCTCAACGGATTCGCATCTGGAGAGAACCTGGAACACGATTTCGGAACCCAAACATTGTGGAAAGAGACCTATATCGAGTAGGTTCCCTAATGGTGTGGGCAGAGGTTATGATGACTACTCGAACACCTCTTCAGGAAATTGTACGGGAAAATCGGCGAGGTTTAACTGCTGTTAGGTATCGTGACGAGATGTTAGAACCTCATGTTCAGATGTTGCGAAATGCTGTGGGCCCCGACTTCGTACTGATGGATGATAACGCCCTACTTCATAGAGCACAGGTGGTTGGTGTTTTCTTGGAAACGGAAGATATCGCACGCATGGTGTGGCCTGCTCGCTCTCCCAATTTGAATCCAATAGAGCATGTCTGGGACGCACTAGGGAGACGAGTTGCATCACGCCAGCATCCACCAACCACTCTCCAAGACTTGCTAGCTGCTCTGCAGGAAGAATGGGCGTTATTTCCTCAACATGAGATTGATGATATCATTTGCAGCATGACCCGCCGTTGTCAGGCCTGTCTTGCTGCCAGAGGTGGTCGCACCCCATACTGACCACATTAACCAGTTGTCGGAATGTGTGTGCAAATCCATGAAGTTGGAAAAAACGAAGAACATTTTTTGTCTATTGTTGCAGTGGTTGTCTGTATTCTTTGCTACTTTACTATCACCTGTTTACACTGTTTTGTGGCAAATTAAATGCAACTTTGCTACATTTCCGTTGCATGGTTTAATTTTGGACACCAGTGTGAAATGGCCTTCAATATTAATTATAATCATTGTCCTTAAAGAGCACGCGCACACTGGTATTTTGTCGCACGGTGAGGGGCTATTACACTATTGGGATGCACACACTAGCAACAAAACACTGATGAGACAAAAATGTGTCCGGACTGTCGCAACTGCTGGCGTGATTTTTGTCGCGGGACTGTCGGTCTCCTGTGTTATGAGCAAAGTAAATTTCGATATAATAATTTGTGGGGATGTAAATGTGGATTTCTTAAAACTTGATAGAAATTGTGAATTATTAAACCAGTTACTAATTTCCTATGGACTGAAACCTACAGTAAATACACCAACAAGAATAACAAAATTTAGTAAAACCACTCCTGATCAAATTTTTATAAATACAGATAAATATCACCATTCAATAGAAGTCTATTGTCCGGGTTTTAGTGACCACCATGGACAAATACTGAGTTTTGAAGTATCCGAAGTAATCAATAATAATGATAATGGAGTAAAATCAAAGTGCAGGTCATTCACTGAATCAAATGTTACATATTTCAATGACTTATTAAATAAGGAAACATGGTCAGAAATTTATGAACTAGAAAATGTAAATGATAAATTTAATGCATTTAACAGTACCCTAAAACACTATTTTGAAATAGCATTCCCCTTTAAACGAAGAACTGTTCAAAATAACAAAACTAGCAATTGGATAACAACAGGGATTATAAATTCATGTCAAAGAAAGAAATTTCTACACAAATTATATAAACAATACCACACAACACCTGAATTCAATTTATACTACAAAAAATACACTAGCATATTAAATAAGGTAATAAGACTAGCAAAGAAAATGCATAATGATAATTTTATTTCCCAATCATCTAATAAAAACAGGGCTATGTGGTCTGTAATAAAGAAAGAAACTGGAAAATCTGCTAAAATACAAAGGAACATTACACTGACCAGAAATAATAAAGTGATTAATAATCCAGAGGAAATAGCAAACACTTTTAATGACTATTTTCTGGAAATTCCGCAAAAATTATTAAATAAATCACAGGTAAATACACTAAATTCTAATAATAAAATAAATATATGCAGTGATTCTTTATTTATAAATCATGTCACAAGTGAAGAGGTAAGAATAGTTATAAAAGAGCTAAAAAATAAATTCTGTGCTGGCATTGATGGCATCCCTGATGCAATTTTAAAGAAATGTGCAGAAAATATAATAAATCCACTTACGCACTTAATAAACAGTTCAATTCTCTCAGGAACTTACCCGGATATTTTGAAGTTATCAAAAGTAATTCCAGTGCACAAAAATGGTTCAAAAGATGAATTAGATAACTATCGTCCTATTACCTTACCAACTGGTATTGCAAAAATTGTGGAAAAAATTATGTATAAGAGACTGATAAGTTTCATAGAAAAAAAATAAAATATTATCAAACTCACAACATGGATTTAGAACGGAAAAATCTACACAGACAGCAATTTACGAATGTAGTAATAGTATACTGAAATTAATTGACAATAAGGAACATGTAACTGGCCTATTCTTGGATTTATCGAAAGCATTTGATGTAGTTGACCATAAAATCCTCCTTACCAAACTAAATCAATATGGTGTTAGAGGTCTAGCTAATAAATGGATAGAGTCTTACTTAACAAGGCGTAAACAAATAGTAAGCTTGAGACACAAGGATGATGGAACCAAATTACTTAATGAAACATTGTCCAATGAGGGAATTATTGAATTTGGAGTACCCCAGGGATCGGTTTTGGGCCCACTACTCTTTCTTCTATATATCAATGATATAACACAGAACGTTCATTCACATAAGGAAATTTTGTTTGCGGACGATACAACACTCGTAATAAAAGGTGAAACTAAACAGGTCATACAGCAGTCTGCTGACTCCGTTACAGGAGAGTTAACCAAATGGTCACAAGATAATCGCCTCATAATAAACTATAAAAAGACAGTATGTCTAAATTTCCACACTATACAGAATAGGAATCCTGCGATGCCCAATATAACATTAAATGGTCATCAAATAGAAAATAAATCAGAAACAAAGTTTTTAGGACTATGGATACAACAAGACTTGAAATGGAATAAACATATACAATATCTGAATACTAAACTGAACTCGATGTGCTTTGCGTTACGTATTTTGAAAACCTGCACTAGCATGCACACATTAAGAAATACTTATTTTGCTTATTTCCATTCATACTTAAGATATGGGATCATATTTTGGGGTATGTCGCCAGATGTACTAAGCACGTTTAGGATACAAAAGAGAGCGATTAGAATTATGGCAAATGTACACTCTAGAGAATCATGTAGACCTCTGTTTAAAGATTTAAACATTCTCCCACTGCCCTGCATATATATCTTTGAAAGTATTATGTTTTTTAAAAAGAATTTAATGAATAAAGATGTTTTTCTTAAAACAAACAATGATGTTCATAGGCATAACACAAGACAAAATCAAAACATTCATATTTCACACACACACACAAGCATATATCAAAAAGGAACTTTTCACACTGGAGTTAAATTATACAATAAACTACCCCAGTATATAAAACTGGCCCCAAAAATAAAAACCTTTGATAGAATGTTGAAAGCTTATCTGCAGTGCCATTGTTTTTACTCAGTAGTTGAATATTTTAGCGTATAGGAGTGATGGAATCTATAACTATATTTTACTTTTTTAATTTAATTTTAATACCTAGCTGTATGTTGTTGTATTTATAGAATTAAGTTTTCATATTATGATAATAGAGTGAGGTGTAAATAGTTGTGCAATAAGATTGTATCTATTAAGATTTGCTATTATAATAAGTTATAAATAGTTTTAATCTTAGTAATATATACCTGTTAGTTCTTTTATTTTATGCATGTAAATTCTGACGTGTCCTATATCAAAAATGTATTGAATGCATGTATTTGATCAAATGGAATTAATAAAAATCTATCTATCTATCTATTGCATTCAAGTGCGCACACTGGGGACAAAAGTGTCGCTCACGGCTCACCACTCATATCCGCGGCCTTCTAAACCACAGACCTGAATCTCGATTATGCAGTTCATGGGGCGCCAATCTATTGAGTATGCCATGATCTGGGTCCGTATGTTCTGTTTCTGCATATAGATGGATGGAATAGTCAGACATCCTGTGGACAGGAGAAGCAGTTGTTTTGGTATAATTTTAAGCCTATTTTCATTTATGAAGTATAGGCTTATGAGATAACCTTTTGTCCGTGTGTGGGTGTATGTGTGTGTACTGTATGAGCGCATGTCCCCTAAAAAGATCAACGGCTTGAGCGGTTTCAATAAAACGTGGTAAGGACTACTACTGCCTCGTCCGACCTCGACATTGCCTTTCATAGATTAATAAGTGTACCAGTCCAACATGCCAGCCGCGCGAAATATTTGACGGCATTCCATATCTCCGAAACTAAAATTCCTCTCGGCACGCCGGAAGGTGGAGGTAGATTTCACCGGGCAAACTAGGGGATAGGCGAAAATAGGCAGAATATGCAGGTTTTCGTAGAAGGATCAGACCTCATTTATTGCGAGAAAGTATTTTACAATTGGAGCTTAATTACTTTTTTTCGTCTTTCTATGCATATTTTTAACGTTTTATTGTCTTATGGGGACGGTAGCCTTCTTGTCATTTGGGGTCCATTTTTATACTCGTGGTCACACTGTCCCTATACAAGGTTTGGAACTGATGTGTAACTTCAGTCTGTTACTTCTTCACGCCAAATTTTATCTCCCGCAGAGATGTTGGTCGGTTCCTCAGTTTTGGGGCTGCGACAACGCGGTCATATAGCCCCGTGTACTTTGGGTGTGTGTAGAATCTGTATGATAAACGGTGTTAATTGTGATGGCAGTATTAGTCTGCAATTCAGGCAAGGACTGCAGACGGTCAATTTCAAGTAGTAGTTCCTAATGTTGCTACCAAATACTACCGTCAACTACACCTAGCTGTGAACTTGGCTACTGGATGCCACCGAAACCAGCAACTCGCAACGAACGTTGGAACTTCCCCTCCGAAGGAAAGCATACTGAGGGATTTTTAGCGCTCTTAGAAAATCCGACGACTTCGGCCGGCTTTGAACCCGCGACCATGGGCATAGAAGTTCAGCATGCTATCAGTTACGTCACCGAAGCCGCTTCCCACAGAGTCAGATGGAAAACTGAATGTGATCTCGTGCAATGGCGTTGTCATGGCAACGTCTGATGGCTCATCCCTCATCATTTTAGTAGTGTTGTCATGGCAACCTCTGATGGCTCTTGGCATTTTCTTCTAATTCCGAAATCATTTTGCTCATCCCTTGGCGTAACGGTGGGTCATATAAAAAATTCTTTCAGACAAAAGTTTGGTTATTATTAGGGGAATATTGTTCATTTTGTAGGGTTTTGATATTGTGCCTATTAAGACAGATATAATCAATGTTTCCCTAAAAACCCACTTTTCCCAACCCCTTTGGTCAATGGTTGGTGCTATCAAAAAACTTTTCAAACATACATTTTTGGGCCTTATCCGACACATGTATGAACTTTGAATGGGTTCGATATTTCACATATTAAGAGAGTTATAGCCGGGTATTTCCTGCTATGGTAATAGAGTAGACCATACAGACAGCGACTCTACGCCGAATGTTGGGCGGCGGAAAATAACCCGACTCCCTAAGAGGGTCAATGGCTTCGGACAGAGGAGCTCTCTTAGGAGGGTGATGGACCCTCAGTGGAGGAAATGCCACTGAAATCCATTAGGTAGCGTCTGTACTCCAGGTCAGGGGCGGCCACCAAAGGCGTCTGTTCTCCAGGTAAGGGGCGGCCTGATAAAATCCGACGTCAGGTGATGTGGCACACCGGTTGGAACATTTCTCATCGCATCAAACTAATTATGGTTGTTACGCATACTTATATGAATCCAAAGGTAGGGCGTACCCCGCAGGCGACGCGTGTCACCCTCGCCCGAGCGACGTGAGAAATGGGCAAGGGCTACACGCTCATGGACGGAGTGGGCTAAGGAAGCAAGTCCCCGAACTACGATTAGCCACTCTCAATATTGGAACGCTCACTGGAAGAAGACGCGAACTTGCAGATACTCTCAAGAACCGTCGCATTGACATCGCGTGTGTTCAAGAGACAAGGTGGGAGGGCTCAAAATCAAACGACATTGGCGAAGGCTTCAAGATTATTTATCATGGCACAAATTCTGCCAGAAATGGGGTCGCAGTGGCGATAAGCCAAAAGCTACGTGACTCTGTGGTTGAAGTGAATCGGATATCAGAGGACATTATATCAGTCAAGGTTGACACGAGCACAACAACTTGGCGAGTAATCTCCTGTTATGCTCCCCAAACTGGATGCCCTGAAACTGAAAAGGAGGACTTTTGGGAGAAACTGAGTGTACTCGTTCAGGAGATAGTTCCAGAAGAATATATTTTTCTTGGTGGAGACCTCAATGGTCATGCGGGAAAAACTAGAGATGGATATGCGCAGTGTCATGGTGGTCAAGGATTTGGAGTGAGCAATGAAGATGGGTGCAAGATTTTGGACTTTGCTGAATCTCATGACTTAGTCCTTGTCAACACATTCTTCAGGAAGAGACCTACACATCTTATCACTTACACCAGTGGTGAATACTCGACACAGATTGACTACTGGCTGATACGAAGGCACGATCTTAAACTAACAAGAGATGCTAAGGTAATCCCATCTGAAAATATTGCACCACAGCATAAATTACTAGTTCTAGACATGCGTATTGGGAAAATCAGAACAGTCCAACCTCACAAAAATGGTCCTCAGAGGATAAAGTGGTGGAAGCTTAATGAGAAGAAGGATGAATTTGCATCAAGGCTCAATACACTTACTATAAACACGGATCAACCAGCAGAGGCCATTTGGAGAGAAATCACAAACCAGGTACACACAATAGCAACTGAAACTCTCGGAATAACGGAGGGAAAACGTTGTATTGATAAACAGACCTGGTGGTGGAGCGAAGACGTTCAAATAACCATCAAAGCAAAGAAGCAAGCTTTCAAAACTTGGCGCCAAACAAGGCTGAGTGAAGATCTACATCAGTAAAAGATGCTGAAATCTGCTGCAAAACACGCTGTTGCCAGAGTAAAAAACCACCATTATCGGGAACTGTATAACCAACTTGATACGTCAGAAGGTGCTAACAAGATCTACCGTCTTGCAAGATCCCGCCATCGAGCAACGGAAGATGTTGGGCATGTACTCTAGATTAAAGATGCGAACCACCAGCCTCTTAGGGATCCAACAGCCATACTACATCGATGGTACGACTACTACAAGGAAATGTGTAATGAAGAGTTTCCACACACACCTGAATTGACCAGCGATCCAATTGCAGGACCTGTACTTCAAATTACCGAAGAAGAGGTATAAAAGCTGTAAGTAAAATGAAACAAGATGTTCAGTAAAGAACATATAGCCTACTTTCTCCTAAATCCATGGGTATTGTTATAACTCTTTGTCCTTTTCAAGGAGTATAATTGAATGTTGGTTGTAGTAGCTTAAAAATGAATATGAGGTGCCCTTTGCTAGTGCTACATCTGTACAAAATTTCATTCACTTCGGTTTCACCCTGTTTAAATTGATATGGTGAATCGATTTGCACACATACATGGCCGCTATCTGCAAACTATTGGGCTAATGACCTTGTAGTTCTGTCAAAAGATGCTTCCCACAAAAAGGTATGTTGTTGCAAAATTTGGTAGTGATCAAATAATTAGGTTGGTCGTAATTTGATTTAAGCTTTTAACATTTGGGTGGCCGCGATTCCGTTTCCGTCAAGATGGCGGCAATATAAAACATGACCCTGAGGTGCCCTTTGCTAGTGCTACCTACGTACCAAATTTCGTTCAATTCGGTTTTACCGTGTTTGACCCTGAGGTGCCCTTTGCTAGTGCTACCTACGTACCAAATTTCGTTCAATTCGGTTTTACCGTGTTTGTATTGATAGGGGAATCGATTTGAATACATATATGGCCGCCTGGTATTGTTTAGCTGGGGAAACACTACCCGAGGGAAGTTGAAAAAAGGAAAAAAGGAAGCGGGTTTCAACAGGAAGAAAAAGTATGGATAGATAGGACGGAAATTCAATAACAAACATAAACTTAAACGAAAGTAAGTATTCAACCACCGTTTCCACCTCGCAATGTCTGTGAAACACCTAAAGTGGGTATGAACCTGGAAACAGCTAACGGGAAATGCGGCTGTAGCTTGGACTATTTGCAAACAAGCGACGATCGTATCTTCCCTCCCAAGCCTACATTTTACTACTATGGGGAAGGATAGTAGTCTGGCAGAACAAGGTGTGTTAAGGAACACAGATTTAAAGTTTCTCCTTTCAAAGGAGATAGGTTTAACCAAATGTTTGGTGAGACAGAAATAATTTGAATTCGCCGTGATAATTTTAGTTCTTGGAACTGTAGGATTTCCAGCGAATAACAGAGTGCTCGCAGGAAGGGTAGCGATAACGCAGTAACAATTCTTTTTTGAATAATTTCTTTGTTTCCTTGGAAAGTTTTGGCAAGAATACAAATTGTTGCACTTGAAAAGAGCTAAGCTTTTACCCAGCAGGGTGCCGACTAAAAGTTTAGATCAGAGAAAAACTTTGACTTGAAAACGGACCATAAGTTATAGAGAAAACCTCAACACGCAGGAAGCTTACGGAGCTAGCTTTACTTGCCTCACTGGCTCATTAGAATTAGCTATGCAAGCTAAGAACAACTTTGACAATGTATTTACGGATAGTTTTTGTTCAAATGCAACGAATAGTGAGAATCTTATTGATTGGATACTTGATTTTCTTAAAGAGGGCATAAGCCTATTGGAAGAGGCTGGGAAAATAAAGTTCTGCCCGACCGTTATTTGGCGTAGAAAAATGAAGCGAAAAAGAAAGATGGTTTTATTTTACAATAAAAAAGAGTTTACGTAACAAAACCTACAAAGTTGATTTAGATTTTAATTAATAACAATAAGTAGTTTTAACATACAACGGTCGAAGACTTAATGCTAACAAATTGGTTATTTTGACAATGTTAAATGGGACGCAAGTTTAAAACTTGCTTCGAGCACCAAATCTGAATAAGATTTTAAAAGTTGTGCTAAAAATTGAAAACTTCAACGTTTATAACAAAGATTACAAATAATTAAAGCTTTAGTAATTATATCAGGTACAAGGTGAGCACTTTTGAATTCCTATTGGAAATCTTAAAGGCTATGGAAAATTACAACAAAGAAAAGAGAAAATAAAGAAGAAGTTTCTATAACTTCATGTATTTATACAGTAATTGCGACCGTGATATATCAAAATAGGACAGGTCACTAATTGTGAAGCCTGAAGAAAACAAAATAGTTGACTCAATTATGAGTAGAAAAAATAGAATTCCCTCATTTAAAAAGGGAAAAGAATTAGAATGTGGACTTGCCACAGATTTATACAGAAGTTAATTCGTGAAATACGAAACAAAATTGGGAGGGCACTTGTTATCAAGTGACACCTCGTTGAAAGAGACCTAAATTTATAATTCAATTATATTATGTTAGTAAGGTATTTGAGAGGAGGAAAATAGGAGGTTTAGGAACATCTCTTGGCCATATTTATTGTTCTCGTTCGAACGCGACACGGATGGTGGTTGAACGTGCACTGTTTTGCACTATAGTCAGTTAAAAAGTTCACTATTGCAGCACGGAAAGTTCATGAGGAGAAAAGTTATTGCAAATATGTAAATCACTAGTTGAATTTTAGCTGGAGAGAGTTTATTGCGTTGTGACATTTATAGGTTGTAGTTGAATGCGGCGGAAATTTTCCCACGAAGGAATACAAATTATGTGTTGATCAGCGGTTTTTATAAAGAAAATTCCTTAGTTAGGAAAGGTATTCCCATATGTGAGTGGAAAATACTCGAAGGTTTAGCTTGTGGATAGATCGCTTGACATGGAAAATTCCAGAACAATGTTGACTGTTGAGTTAGGCAAGAAATATCCCTCGGCGGAAAGCTAATTTTTATAGACAGTGGGTATTTTGAAAATATCCCTCGATGTGAAATAGTATCTCAGATAATTTGTACAAGAAGTACTGTTTCATTTTAGAGAAATAGCTGAGGTAGCCATAACTTGAACAGGAAGATCTTTTGAAGGCAGTTATTTCTGAATATTTAGCGATTCCACACACTGTCTATAAAATTGGATTAAAAAGCTATAAGCTATTTAAAACCCTTTAAAATATGGTGAAGACCATTGAAGTTTGTACTTAGCTCATTTTGATGAAAGGCGATGGTTCCTCGGTGACGGTTGATTTTAAAGTTCAAACATGGCGTCTGATTTAAAAAGTTTGTCTCTCGAGTAGAGGAGACGAGCTGGTGTAGAGTTTCAACTCTATGTGTTGACGTCGGACACAGAAGTGAGAACGATGAAGAGGACGAGACCTCCTGAAGCCTTGCCGGCTTGACAACGAGCGAAGCAGCGCGCGAAGGGGCGAGCGGCACCGCACAAGTCAGAGGTAGGCGAGCGAGGGGAAGGGAGAGCGAGCGGGTAAGGGAAGCAAACAAAAGAGGTTATACAAACATGGGAAACATTATAAATACAAAATCTCTCATGTAAGTAACGCTTCTTCACGGAGTAGTTGGTTGGCGATGATGACGAAACCTGGTGTGTTGAAGAGGAAGTCTTCTGGACTTGAGGCAATGGAAGGGCTTCAGAAGGCAGCTGCAAGGCGTTGCCAGGCTGGTTCCACAGAATATGCGCTTCTGGAACAAACTTACACGAAATGTAAACAAGTATACGGGGCAAACAGGATGTAATAGTTCGATGTTGGTGTTTGCGGGAAGGAAATCTAAATAAGTGAATTAATACAAGAGAATGAAGAGCAGCAAATGCCAACTCTGCCTTACCGTGTATTTCGAGATATACACCACCGCCATATGTAAACTATTGGACTGACGACATTGTAGCTTTGTCAAAGAACGCTTTTCACATAAAGGTATGTTGTTGAAAAATTTGGTAGAGATCAGATGATAAGGTTGGTCTTTATTTGATTTAAGCTATTAACATTTGGGTGGACACCATTACGTTTCCGTCAAGATCGCGGCAATATAAAACATGTCACTGAGGTGCCCTTTGCTAGTGCTACCTTTGTACCAAATTTCGATCCATTCGGTTTCACCGTGTTTGAATTAATAATGGAATCGATTTGCACACAAACATGGCCGCCATCCGCAAACTTTTGGGCTGATGACCTTCTTTTTTATTATTTTTTATTTATTGTTCATACTCTCTGCATGCTCCACTACATAAGTAGTACTACATGCACTTTCATTACATTTTATAAATGAACAAAATAAATTACATTCTAATAATTCAATTTCTAGATGACTTAATCTTAACAATATCAAACAATATTATTCATCGTTTTACCTTAGAGCTTGAAAATCCAGAGCATTAACAAATTTAGAAAATTCCTTCAAATACTTTTTTAATAGCACAGATTTCTGAATCGGCCAGTTATCGTCTCTATTAACACGATTGATCAAGAATTGCCTAATATTTTTCACTTCACTGCACACGAAAATTATATGATCTATAGTCTGAGGGCTGCTTTTACAGGAACACTCGGGATTACGTATAATTTTAAGTCTGTGTAAGTACGAAGCAATATTTCCATGTCCAGTCAGTATTGAAGTCATATTAGGTGTTAAGGTGATTTTGGATTTTAATCTACCTGCAACTGTTGGAAACAATTCTTTTGTAAGTGTGCCTTTTGAAGTTTGTTCCCATTTTTGCTGCCATTCATGAATTGATTCTTCTTTGAGATTTTTTTAAAAAAGTTGAGATGGGTATTCTATCGAAACAAACCTCAATTTTGTAGCCTCCTTTGCAATTTTATCAGCCAGTTCATTGCCTGCAACACCTGTATGTGCCTTAACCCATTCAAATTTTACTATCCAATTTTTTTTCTTTTTAGAATAGCTGTAGTCCTTCTTATATTCTCAATTAGTTCGTTATGATTTCTGAAGTCCGCAATGGAGTCAATCGCTATTTTACTATCTGTGTAAATAATTACTTTCTTATCTTCATCATCCTCTGTCCTAGTAGTATCTAAGAACTCCAGAGATTTAAGTATAGCTAATTGCTCCGCCTGATTATTCGAACAGTTGTCTTGCAGTCTATATTTCAATTGGTCTACTAATTCATGCATTCTGAATATAGCTATGCCAGCTCCCACTCCTTCTTCACTTTTGCTTCCATCTGTGTAAATTTTCCATGGGATATATTCATTTAATGCTATTCTTGGATCTTCGGTACCAGGAAAATAGGCTGGATGGAGCCATCTCATAGGTTTTTCGGGGTGGTCAATGACATAGTTCAAAGTTGTTTTTCTGACTTGATTTTGTATAGAGTAACAATCTCTTTAGCCATTATATCTGTAGGAGTAATTCCTGTAATAATGCGCAGTGCCTCATGCGATACAGTGAGGTACGATGTTGCTATTCTCAAGAGAACAAGTCTTTGCACTCTCACGTATTTAATCACATTACATTTCTTTTCTAGGGATTCAATCCAGATCGGAGCAGTATATAACAGCATTGGCAATATTGCTCCTTTATAAATTGTTTCCAAAGCCTGGTGTTTTAGACCCCATCCTATTCTAGCCGATTTTGATAATGCGTTTATTAATTTAATACATTTTCACTAACTTTATTGATGTGGTCATTGAACTTAAAGCGAGAGTCTATAGTTATTCCTAGATATTCCATCGTATCTACTTGTACCTTGTAATTTGGTCAAAGGATGTTCCCCACATAAATGTATGACTTTGCAAAATTTGGTAGAGATCGAATGATTAGGTTAGTCGTAATTTGATTTAAGCTTTGAACATTTGGGTGGCCGCCATTACGTTTCCGTCAAGATGGCGGCGATATAAAACATGACACTGAGGTGCCATTTGCTAGTGCTACCTCTGTACCAAATTTCGTTCAATTCGGTTTCACCGTGTTTGACTTGATAGGGGGAATCGATTTGCACACATACATGGCCGCCATCCGCTAAGTATTGGGCTGATGACCTTGTAATCGGGTCAAAAGATGCTTATCACATAAAGGTATAATGTTGCAAAATTTGGTAGAGATCGGATGATTAGGTTAGTCGTAATTTGATTTAAGCTCTGAACATTTGGGTGGCCGCCATTACGTTTCCGTAAAGATGGCGGCGATATAAAACATGACACTGAGGTGTCCTTTGCTAGTGCAACCTCTGTACCAAATATCATTCAATTCGGTTTCACCGTGTTCGAATTGATGGGGGGGGGGGGGGTGGACAGACATTCAGGGTACACACTCACAGACACACAGCCTCACAGACACACACGCCCACACACAGACAGACACAAAATTTTTCGCCCTGTGTTGATCTCATAAGTCTACTTTAATTTTTTTGCAAAAATCGAAAGTAGGCTAAAAATCGCAAAGTGACAGGACCAGATGACATACCATCTGAACTCTGGAAGTTGCTTAGACATCCTGGTGCTAAAATTCTTACGGCACTTGAGGATGGCTGCATACCTACAACCTGGCAGTCTAGTACTACTATCCCAATTTGGAAGGGTATAGGAGATGTTGGCGAATGCTTCAATTATCGTCCAATTCGATTGCTCTGCCACACAATGAAAGTCTTTGAGCGTATTCTTGACAGTCGTCTGCGCTGCATGATCCAGATATCTCCTATCCAATGTGGCTTTGTCAAAGGGGTTGGTACGCTCGGCGCAGTCCATGCTGTACGCCTACTTGTGGAAAAACATAGAGAAAAGAACCAATCTTTACATTTCGCATTCTTGGATTTCAAGAAGGCTTTCGACAGGGTGCCACATGAGCTTATCTGGAGATCACTTCGAGCTCACAAAATCCCAGAAGTTTACGTCCGATGTATTCAGTTCCTCTACTGCAACGTCACAAGTATGGTACGCTGTTCAGCTGGAATTTCACCTGCTTTCCCTATCACTGTTGGAGTTCATCAGGGATCAGCACTCTCGCTGCTTCTGTTCATTCTGTGCATGGATACGGTGACAGCTGACATTCAGACACCTCATCCATGGACGATCTTATATGCTGATGATGTGTTTCTCGCAGATCAAACTCGCGAAAATCTAGAAAATCGAACTTTGTGCTGGAAGGAATGTCTGAGCAAAAATGGCTTGAAACTCAACATAGGGAAAACTGAATACTTACAATGTGGTACACAGACCAACGGTACCATCAGCATTGAAGAGCATCATCTCACTAAAACTACACACTTTAAATATCTCGGTTCCCTTATCACCTCAGATGGCGAAACGCTTCTCGATGCTCGAACACGAGTTAACCTGCGTGGATGAAGTGGCGCCAAGTCACAGGAGTGCTGTGCGATAAGAAAGTACCTATCCCTTTGAAAGGGAAAGTTTACAAGTCCATGACACGATCAGTGGCACTTTACGGCACAGAATGTTGGCCAGCTTCACCAAGCATGCACAAGCCCTACATGGCATGGAGATGAAAATGTTACGTTGATCCACGGGTGTTACACGGCTTGATCGTAACAGGAATGAACACATCCGGAAACAGATGGGAGTTGCAGCCATTACCGATAAAATGAGAGAAGCACGGCTTCGGTGGTATAAGCATGTCACTAGAAGTGATGAGAACTCTGTGGCAAGAACAGCTCTCCAATACGATCCAGGAGGAAATTGACACCGTGGACATTCAAAGAAAAGATGGCTGGACAGAATCAAGGAAGAATGATGTTTGGACTTAAACCTGAAGATGCCCTTAACAGGAAGAAGTGGCGAACAGCAACCAAACAAGCGGACCCTGCACCATCGCGGGATACACGCTAGGAAAGAAGAAAATAGCGATATTTCACTTTTTAGAAAAAAAAAGCCCCCCATTTTCACCCCTTTCGACCGATTGTGCCCATTAACGAACTCGACCGAGATTTTATAGGGATACATATTATGTAAAAACTTCAAAGTGATTAGTGCAAAATTGCGGTAGTTATCGTGTTCACAAGAAAGTGATATGTCACCGACGTACTTCTATCGTTAAAATAATAGCCCTTGTAACAACCGGAAGTACAAATGAATACACTCATTCAACATACTACAAGTTTTTTTATACATCTTTCTGCACATCAATTACAATTACACTTCTTTTCTTACGATCTACCCCTCATAGTTCATGCTATCACCACAACTACGAGTTCCCAAGTTCTTGCAGCAAACTTGCACTTCCTCCATCAAGCGCACACTTCAATAGCTAGTCCACAGAATTGTCAACTCATAACAAGCAAACACAACATCCTCCCACCTAATTTAACTGATAAAGTTAAATTAAACAAAAAAATATACACAAAATTGAAGCCAATATAAAAATGTTCAATCTAAATATTTCCTGGGTAATTTGATGACTCTCCCTCCTTTTGTCACAATCGTTTCACTTTTTGAGCCAGTCTCTGAACTTTCTTGAGGAACATCATTGGGTCGTCTCACCTCAGCAGTACCTTCTTTCACCTTAGCTCGCTCCATCAGCATCTCCCTTATAACAGTTGAACTAATGGTTTCTTCTTGAGCCTCAAGTAAAGGGTACAGTCTCTGCACTGGGCGTAAGAACTCTCCTGATGAGGTCCGAAGTCGTACAAGTCTTACAACACTATCCTTTCCGGGCAGTAACTCTGTTACTTTTCCTAAAGGCCAGTCCAACCTTTTATCTCTGTCATTGCCAACCAAGACTACATCTCCAATTTGTATTCTTGAGCAACTCTTTTCTCCAGCTTGTTGTTTCAGTTGTCCCAGATACTCGGCTCTAAACCGCTTCCTCAAATCTTCCCTTAGTTTTACTCTGTATTTCACCCTTTTGTTCAAGTCAGTTGCCTCAATTACATCACATTCAGGAATTCCTCCTTCCCTGAAATCTTGAATAAACATTGCAGGTGTTCTAGGAGTGGACGAGAATTTAGGATGCTTTCGCAGTCACAGAGGAGAGTTTCCAATTTCCATCTTAACACAGTTGAGTGAAGATCTTCCAAGCACCTTCCTCAACAATCTCTTCGTCATACCCACAATCCTCTCCCACCATTCACCCCACCACACAGCGGTAGGAGGGATGAATTTCCAGGTGATCCTTAGGACTGTGCTATATTCTACAACTTTTGCCACTCCAACTTGCTAAAGGCATTATCTGCTCCTATGAAATTAGTTCCATTATCATTAAATATCATAACGGGTCGGCCTGGTCTTGCCACAAAACGCTGTAAGGCCTGTAGAAAATCATCTGTGGATAAGGAAAAACTAATTCAAAATGAATGGCATGGATCACGCCACATGGGAATATACAGATCCAGGCTTTCTTGTGGTCCTTAAGATAAAGTGGTCCAGCTAGATCAACTCCTGTGATCTCGAACGCAGCAGCATCTCTTACTCGTTCCACTGGTAGAGGAATAGTAGGTGCTTCAAGTCTCTTTACTTCCTGCCTCTTGCAAACTACACACTGAGATGTTACAGATCGAATAGTTCGTCTCCCTCCCATAATCCAAAAACGTTCACGCAAGATGGCGAGAAGTCCCTGATCTCCCACATGGCATTGTTCCTCATGAACGCTTCTAATGAGAAGAAGCACTACAGGATGATCCTTTGGCAACAGAACAGAAATCGAAAATCCACACTATCAGGCCTATTGGATATCTTTGTCTTCAAGCGGATGATTCCACTGTGGTCGTCGAAGGGTTGCAAGCTTGAAACATTTTTATCTGAGACTCCTGTAAAGGACTTCTGTTGGACATACTGTACTTCAAAACCCGAAGTTCAGCCGCTTTCACCTCGTCAGCAGATAAATGACCCATTTTCTTTGCACTGGATTTCACGTTGGATGCTCTACCATTATGGACAAATCTGTACATCCAGCCAATCATTCTAATGATTTTGTTGTACTTGGAGAAATACTTGTAATACCAATCCTTTAGGAAGGATGCATCTTTTACAGCGATCATGGAAGAAAAGACCGTCTTTCTTCTTTCCTTACTTATATCTCCTACATCATAATTTGAGTCTGCAGAAGGCCAGTTATCCTGAGGTCCATACAACCACTCAGGTCCCTCCCACCATTTTGACAGAAGTAGTTGCCGTCCAGAACAGCCTATAGATGGAAGATCGGTGGGATTTTTAACTCCAGGTTCAAAATGCCATTGCTCAATCTCGGTCAATTTTCTTATCTCTTCCCCTCTATTCCAGACAAATGTGCCCCATTGATCTTCCCTACGTATCCATGCTAACAACGTACAAGAGTCAGTCCAGAAATATGTTTTACACAGGAAGTTGAAGGACTCAATAACAGATGCGTACAGTCTGGAACCAATAGTAGCCGCCAACAACTCGAGTCGAGGTATTGTCATTTTCTTGACTGGAGCAACCCTCGTTTTCGCCTGAATCAGTTGAACCGTTACACTGTTCTCCCTTTCCACCCTTAGGTAAACAACAGCAGCATATGCCGACTCACTAGCATCACAGAAGTTATGAATACTCCACTTATTAGCAGGATCAGCTGATCTAGGCAACCATCTGGGGAATTTGACGTCCAAGAGGTAAAACAATTCCTCAGTCCACAGTATGAATTTAGATCGAATGTTTTCACCTACTTCTTCATCCCACCCCACTTTCGACTCCCAGGCTGTTCGCAAGAGAAGCTTTGGCAGTAGGGAAACAGGACATGAAAAGCCTATGGGATCAAAAACGTTATGCACATATGAAAGGATGATCCTTTTAGTGACTTTCTCATCACAACATTTTATACAATTAGGATTTAGTTGAAGACTATCATACTTTCTATTCCAAACTAAACCAAGCACCTTGGTCTCGGTACTTTCCATTTCCTCGCAAGTCAAATTTGCAAAGATTCATCAGGTCACTGGATTCTTGAATGAACTTCTCAACTTCGCCACTGTTGTTCAAACTTGTAATACATTGTCTACATATAAACTATCCATGAGAATTTCTATAGTTGACAAGGAAAACCTGGTATCACGCTGTAGACATCTTTCTCGCAATTGGAAGAGATGGTAATGTATCACTGCTCCTAGTAGAAAGGGACTGCAAACAACTCCAAAAACAACTCTTTGATGGCGAAAAACAACCAAATTATTGTCCTTATCTCTCCACAGAAATCGTAAGAAATCTCTGTCTCTTGGGTTCAAACTTATCTGTAAAAATGCACTTCTGATGTCGGAGACAATTCCAACTCCTTTTAGACGAAATTTCAACAAGAGTCCAGGAACTGATTTTATTAAACTCGGCCCTTTATTTAAACAATCATTAAGTGATGGTGCATGCTTCTCATGAGCCAACGCATCAAATATGTTGATGAGGCAAGTAGTGTCTTCCCTTATCGAGCTCATATTCTAGTACCTTGATCACTCCTTCATCAAGCCACTCATCAAACACATTTTGGTACCGATCATAACAATTATTAGCGTTCAACCGTTTGATGGTTGAATCCAACCTTTTCACAGCTAAATTAAAATTACTTAGTAGTGGTGGATGTCCTTCCAACCAAGGCATATTAACTTCATACCTGCCATCAGGATTAAATTCTACAAAGTGCTTTTGTACTTCAGCCTGCAATTTCAGTTTGGTTTTCATTTCTGAAGGATCTGTAATACCGATCAGGTCCAATTTCCATAGATGAGCTACATTCATATCGTTCACCAGCATAGATGTTACCAACATAGCTGCATTAGTGTTGGTAGTAGGGAAAGGCACTTTACTCATTAGAGTCCATCCTCATCTAGTCTCTACAGCCACTAGCTCACAGGAAAGATGCTTAACATTACCGGTGTAGAGCTTGCCTGCCACATCTGCACCAATAAGAATCTCAATGGAGCCCGCATCTTGATTAACATCAGACAGTTTTACATCAGTGCCCTTGAGTTCTGCCATCCAAGGCCCCTTTTGAATACAAGGTAAATTCCCACATATGTTATCTTGACCCAAGGCCTCACTATTACATAGGTATTCCTTATTACAACTTGCCGGATGAATTCTGAAGATATTGTGAGTACAGTTACCGGATTTTTGTCCACCGAAAAGGGAGTGCACAATTACTTCCTCTTTGGCTGGCTGATATCTCATCTAAAGAGCAGTCTGTTTTAAGATATAGGATCTTTGTGACCCCGTGTCAATGATGGCCCGTGCTTCACGCTGAACGCCATCACCCCTCGCCTGGACCTTCAGGATAGGAAGCATTAATCCTGTCTCACATGTGAGATTAGCAAGTGCATTGTTCTGTACAACTGATTCAGATTTAGAAGTGTCCATAACAGATAAACTCTTCCTATTCTTTTCAAGATCTGGACACATAAGAACTACATGCTTTTATCACAAATCACACACGATACCCTATTTTTGGAGATATGGTTTAGCTTGAGCACTTCCTGTCTTTAATGATCTGCATCTTTTGTTCTAACATCATGCCCCGTGCCTTATAAAAGTCTTATCTACTATGGCTAGAGGAATCACAAAATATTCAATCAGTAGATCTACCATGCTTGTGTTCTTGAGTGGTTAGGAGTCCCATAGCAGTATATGATGTTTCATGGTCATAAGATTGTGGATCGCTTCTTTGGTTTGTTTTAACATTATTATCCCTATGATGTGACAGTCCAAAACCTGACATGGCAAGTGATATGTGCTCCTCAGTTTGTACTTCTGCCTTCATAAATGTCATTAATCTACTTAGACGAATTTCAGCAGTTGTGATACCAGTTGCACTTGCACTTCTCTGCCAGACTCGAAGAAAATCCTCTGGCATACAAGACTCTAAAAGAGGACATAATACTGAGGCACGTTTTCCTTTTGATACACCTAAAGTCTCCAAAGAATTTAAATAGCCTTCTAGTTTATCATATAGCTAGAATTTTCATTTTGAAGGATCAAACTCAGCAGTTCTCTTATATATACTTCAATCAACAAGTCATCCCTGCCAAACCTCGCTTTTAGGGCTTCTATTACTTGGCTGTAATTATCTCCAGAAGGAGGATAACTTTCCACTACATCCCTGGCTCTAGAACCTTCCACTGTGGCCTGTAACAAGTACTAAAATGTATCTGCATTTGACAGACACTCAGCACTATGCACCTTCTTGAACTGGCTTCAAAAAGGTATCCATTCCTTAACATCACCATTGAATTTTCGTTACTCAATGGGAGGGAGTTTGAACTTTCTGTGATTAGATATGTTAGGCCTACTTACTGAATTAGATGCTTCTTCAACTTTTGTCCTGGCATCGATAGTTTCTAAGTCTTGAACTTTGAACCTTCACAGTTTCTTACCTACATCTATATTCATCTGTTGACGATGACTCCGCTTCGAGTTCCGTATCGCTGGAATCATCCTCGAGAAGAAAATTCATAATCGTCTCATCCATGTTGCGAAGTTTTTCCCAGTCGGTATGCAAAACATTGAGGTTAGCACGTACCTTTTGTAGATTGACATGATCGGACTGAATTTCCGCGATCAAAGCGTTGTAATGTGTTGTAAACGAGCTTCGATTTACTCCTCTGAGTTTTACGGCTTTATCCATATTAGCATAAGAGGTACCGGTAACACAATCGATGTAAATAAATTCTGCCGCAACGTTGGGCGCCAAATGTCACCGACGTACTTCTATCGCTAAAATAATAGCCCTTGTAACAACCGGGAGTACAAATGAATACACTCTTTCAACATAGGCCTACTACAAGTTTTGTATACATCTTTCTGCACATCAATTACAATTACACTTCTTTTCTTACGATCTACCCCTCATAGTTCATGCTATCACCACAACTACGAGTTCCCAAGTTCTTGCAGCCAACTTGCACTTCCTCCATCAAGCGCACACTTCAATAGCGAGTCCACAGAATTGTCGACACATAACAAGCAAACACAACATATATATATATAAATTATGTATAAACTTTTGAACTGACGGTGGTTTTTGGGGTCTAGGGGATGTGAAACGCAAAGATATGTCGAAATTTTCCGGAAGTCGAAACATGGTACCCATTGCAATAGTTAGATTTCTAATGAAATGTTACTTTCAAAATCTGATAAATACAACACCAACATGGCAGCTACGCGAAGTTGAAATATTAAAATACATTTTTTCTCGGGATTTAATTATTCGAGCGCAATGAAACGTGCTATTATGAATCTTTATTCAAGGCTTAATATACAGAGTTTTAACTTATTTGAATTGTTTAGAGAAATTCAACATAGCGGCTGGGCTAATTTTTAAAACATGATTTTAATTCTTGTGTCATGATCAAGCGATCGAAATCAAAGTTTGTATAACGAACCACTGTAATAATCTTCATCCTCTGGTACCGTATATAACTCAACGGCCTACATATAAAACATTCCAACATGACAGATATGAGAAATAATTCCCTGTTCTCCATATCTACGAATCTATTACAGCAATCAATCTGACATTTTGTATGGCGATAGACGCTATTAAAATAAGAACATAGTGACTTTCAATAACCTAATGATCATAAAACCAACATGGCGGCCACGCGAATATTTATGTGGGCATTTCTCGCTACATAATCATTCGACTGCAGTGAAACATGGCACGGTAAATCCTTATACGATGCGTAATAGGCCTATGCCTAATTTAATTCCGATGTTTGCGAGAAATTGAAAATGGTAACTGCGTAACTTATAGATCAGGTAATTTATATTTTGAGTCCTATTCAAGTAATCAAAGTGAAAGTTTGTACAGGGACTTTGATTTATATGTGACGGGGATTTTCGTTTGCCCACTCGCCCACGTTGCGAGCCTCTCTCCCGCCAAGCACTTTGTCGTAATACGGCGTTCACCCGGCCCTGAGTCACTGAGTAAAGGAATTTGTATTTACCTAGTTCACAGCTGGTGCTGAAAATATATAATGAAGTATCATAATAGTAGTGCGTTTTGGCCGGTTCTGTGACCACCGCCACCGCTCCACCGCTGGAATACTAAAATGGCAATATCTCGCGAACCAATTAGGCTAGAGACTTGTATGAGGTGTCATTGAACTCGGGCTAACACCCCCTTTCCAATGGACAACATATTTCCACCCCAAAATTAAACCTACCCCTACTAGGGGGGTGAAATTGTATTTTTTAGAGAATCTCTCTTTCCAATTGCAACATGTGAGAGTTTGAATGCCAATATGGTATGAAACGTTGTTCTACATAAAGTGCATGTGTTCGGTGGGTAGCCACTATGAATTAACATGCTTGTTTTTGTTTTCTTCTCATGCCCACTCATGACTTTCGTAAGAGGGCGGGCTTTTTAAAGATGGCAGCTGTAGTGTAACCTAACCTAACCCAACCTAACGGGTCCTTGTGGACGAGTCCTTGTGGACAAGTCCTTGTTGACAGGTCCTTGTGGACAAGTCCTTGTTGACAGGTCCTTGTGGACAGGCCCTTGTTGACAGGTCCTTGTGGATGAGTCCTTGTTGATGAGTCCCTTTGGACTGATCCCTTTAGACCGGTCCCTTTGGACTGATTCCTACGGACTAGCCCATGAATTTATTTAAATTATGTCAAAGGGCCTAACTACATTTGTGTGTGTTGAACTGACGTTGCTCACCAGTCCCCCACTACTATAATGTGATAACGATATGAAAGGAAAGTGACGAAATACACGTGAACACAGAGGGTCAAGTGAGGTGTCATAGGACTTAAAATGGCCAACCCCTCCCCATGACCAATGAATTTACCCCCCCCCCCCCAAAGCAAGGTCATTAACCTAAGATTTTATCGACTAATAATCAGAGAGGGACAAGTGAGGTGTCACGAGACTCAGGATGGCCAACCCTTTTCCATGACCAACGAATTTATCCCATAATACCCAAAACAGCAAGGTCATTGACCTACGATTTTATAAACTTATCAGTAGAGAGGGTCAAGTGAGGTGTCATAGGACTACGAATGGTTAACCCTTTCCCATGACCAATGAATTTACCCCAAAAATCCAAAACAGCAAGGTCATTGACCTGAGATTTTATAAACTAATAATCGGATATCAACATGTGAGGTGTCATAGGTCTTAGAATGGTCAACCCTTTCCCATGGCTAATGTATTTACCCAAAAATACCCAATACATCAAGGTCATCGACCTGAGATTTTATAAACTAATAATCGGATATGGACATGTGAAATGTTTACAGTGTGTGATGAAACATAGCTAGGCAGTGAAAGAATTATTGTAGGCTACATGTATGGTGACTGACAAATCTTTCACCATTGGAACTTGTTTTCAGATCAAACTGCAGTACAGAGAAAGTATAGGTTGTAGGTATGGGATAATAAATGACAAATGGTGTATACAAAATCTGATTTATCGATTCAAGAAATAAGAGTAGACAATCTTTAATTGATTGGTTAAAGAGGATAGCTAAAATCCAAAATGGTGACTATATCGAACTAAACTGATCCAAGCTGAATCAAACCCAACTAAACCGAACTAAACCGAAGCAAACTTAATCAAAAACAAGCCAATGGTTTAAGTGTAAGACTTGTGGGTGAATGTGGTCATTGGTAATGTCAGAAAGGAAAGGGATAACGCTCTACCTATAGAGGGTAAGGTAAAGCTAGTGCATGATGCTAATGCACACACACAAGTACATGAACCACACACAACTAACCTATACTGTTTTTATGGGTTGACTGTTAAAACTTGCTCAGTGGTTACTGGGGCAAGATGGTCGCTACACACAACAAGCGTTAAATACTTGAGGCTAATAATCTACACACGCACACACACACACACACACACACACACACACACACACACACACCACACTACACACACTTGTTCTAAACTAAACTGTCTTGCTGACAGTGCTCACACTGTAGACAGATGACAGAAATGCTTGGCTAACAGAAATACAATCATTTCCTGTTGTCTAATGTTACCAGCCATTTTGTGCTGCAGTGGCGAGCACATGTGCCACTTACACTAGAGATTTTAACTCGATTTCAAGCTCTAAGTCCTAGAACGAATCAAACTAAGAAAGAAGGGCATAGTGGCGCAGTGGTTAAGCTATTAGCCTTTCACTAAAGTGGACTAGGGTTTGATTTCAGGTTAATACGCATGTCATAAACATATAAAAAGCAGAGATAATGTTTTAAACCGATTACACTCGTCTCTTTTCAAATTATTACTTGGATTACAAATACAAAGGTGGACTGGGTGTGATATACAGTTAATGCTGCCTATCGCACACTAGTTGTAATAATACTAATATCGTATGGCCTCGGGTGCCTGGTGCAAGCTTTGCTATTTGACACCCAGAGGGTAGCTTGCATGTCGAATTTCGTAGTTCCTTGACTATGAAAGTCAAGGAGGTTAGATGTTAGATATCTAATCTCCTTGAACACAATAGCGCTTTCTAGTAGAGAAATGAGGAACTTTGTGCTGGCGGAAACTCCCGAGATTAATTTTGCCATTATGAACTCGGCCTACTGAATTCAAATGGGTTCTTTGACATGCCAACATCGTATGACATGCGTATCGTATTTTTGCCGCCTTTCAAAAATCACTTACCACGGTCAGGGGCGAACCTGCAATCTTGGTGTTAGTAGACCGACACGCTATCCACTCACCCACCGTGGCATAATTTGGATAAAACGCAAGGGCCAGTCCATAGGGATCAGTCTAAAGGACCCGCCACAGGGACCCGTCAACAAGTACCCGTCCTCCGGGACCCGTAAAAAAATGACTCCCTTCAAAAAGGACCCGTCCAAAGGGGGGCTAGTCAACAGGGACCAGTCCAAAGGGATACATCAACAGAGATCAATCAAAAGGGGTCAATCAACAGGGATCAATCAGTTAAGCTACGTCAGCCATTTTGAAACTTTTTGACCACACCTTGTAGGGTAGGTTAGGCTAGGCTAGGTTTGGTTAAGTCGCAGCCACATTTTTGGAACTTTTTGATCACACCTCGTAGGTCAGGTTAGGTTAGATTAGGCTACGGCCGCCATCTTGTTAGTTTAGGCTAGGTTAAGTTAAGCTACGGCCGCCATCTTGTGTGGAGGAATGTGGAGGTGGAGGCTGTAGAACCGCTACAAACACACTACTGCACAGTTTTTGTCCTAGGGTCCTGAAATTTATTTTTGGGGTAGAGGGGATAAAGACCTTTCATTTACGTTAAACAAACATTTTTGTAAAATTCTTAGTTTCCAAAATATAGACAATTTTGAATATTGGACTTTTTTCGGAAAAATGAAAGAAATGTTAAGTTTTGTTCTACCAATTAAGGACATAAAAGCCATTGGTTTGTGTCTATATATGACTTTTTAGAATGATTAGTTTTCAAAATATCGCCTACTTTCCAAATTGAACTTTTTTGGATTTTGTCCTAGAGACCTGGGACTTGGTTTGTGGGTAGTGGGGGTAAATACCTGTCATTTACGTTAAACAAACTTTCTTGTAAAATTCCTAGTTTCCAAAATATAGCCCCGTTTTAAAATGAACATTTTTGGAAAAAATGTCAAAAATTCCATATTTTGTTCTTACGATTAAGGATATAAAAGCCATTGGTTTGAGTATATATATGACTTTATAGGATGATTAGTTTTCAAAATATGGCCTACTTTCCAAATACTGTTTTGGAAAAAATTTAAGAATATTATATATTTTTTGACTGAGAGTGGGATAGACGTAGGTGTTGGAGTTAGCATATGATTTGATATGATTTTTTGTTTAAACATATAGCCTACTTCCCCAATTTACCTTTTTTGAAAAATGTGAAAAATATATAATGTTTTTGACTAGGCGTTGAATGGAGTTGAGAGACAATCATTAACCTTAGAGTACTTTGGATTCTTGGAATTTTAATGTGTTGTTGTTGCTTACAAACATGGCGGTAAGCATTATGCTACCATAAAAAAGGGTTGAGATACTTTCCAAGACCAAGAGAAAAATCCTCTAAATACATTGACAAAAATAACTTGTCAAATAAGCCATTACAAATAAGGTATTAACGAAAACCACCAAAAATAAGCCACCAACATAGGCCACCAATATAAGTCACCACCATAAGCCACCATAAGCCACCACCATAAGCCATCACCATAAGCCACCACCATAAGCCACCACCATAAGCCACCATCATACGCCGCCACCATAAGCCACCATCATAAGCCACCACCATAAGCCACTAACATAAGCCACCACCATAAGCCACCAACATCAGCCATCAACCTAAGCCATCAACCTATGCCATCAACCTAAGACATTAACCTAAGCTATTAACATAAACCATCAACATAGGCCAGCAACATAAACCATCAACATAAGCCACCACCATAAGCCAACAAATATGTCATCAACATTAGCCACCAACATAAGCTATCAACATAAGTCACCAACATATGTCATCAACATAAGCCACCAACATAAGCCACCAACATAAGCCATCAACATAAGCCACCACCATAAACCATCAACATAAGCCACCAAAATAAGCCAACAACATATGTCATCAACATAAGCCACCCACATAAGCCACCCACATATGCCACAAACATCATCCTGCATAAAACGTCAACACAACATCATTCTTTCACCACAAGTGTTCAGACCTTTGTAGTAGGCGGATCGACTATACAAGTCAGTGGCTACTATGGAATATACTATCTTATATATAAAAGTGAAAGTATGTATGTATGTATGTGGGTGGGTGGGTGGGTGGTTGGGTGGGTTGGTTCCTTATACAAATCTACACCGTTTCACCAATCTCAACCAAATTTTGCATACACATAGTTTAGGGCCCAGAAGGAACCGCTGGCTACATGAATTTTCGATAGACTTTCTCATTATTCTGATTTCGGCACTTTTGCACTCAAGCACAGGCTAATCAAATCATAAAATATACTCATGAAGGAATGGCAAGCCAGATAGTTTCCATGGCAACATAGCTCAAGTCGAGACACGGCCGACTGGATGCCATTTGCGCTCTGCACTACCGGTATAGAAAATGAGGATCTTTACTTCAAATCCCGTTAGTTACTCAACTGCTCACAGAGCACTGTCAACCGAGTATAGCATAACAAAGACTTGACACTATCTACTAGATATTTGTCAAATATCACTCACACACTCACTCACACATTCATCACGAAATCTCAGAAACAACCCAACGGATTGGAATGAAATTTGGTATGCAGCTTCCTCAAGGACCGCAAACGCCCACTAAGAAAGGATTTTTGGGTATTCAGGTTCTAAAGGGGTGTTAAGGGGGTAGACCTGCATTTCATTGAATAGCAATATCTCCCGATTGGTTTCATTGGGGGATGTGATACTCGGCATATAAACTCATCATTAAAAATAAGAAGACACGGGTCTGAGTATTTTTCGATGTGGTGTATATTATGAGGTGTAAGGGGAGAAAAGTGGGGGTTGAAAGATTCCTAACGGAACCTGTATCTCTTAAACGACATAGGCGAGGAGTTTGAAACTCAGCGGAAAAAATCAGCAAAAAATAAGTAAATAGGTGTTTGACCGTTTTTCATAAATCCAATTTAAGGGGCCCATGGGGAGGGGTGAAATTCTGGGTAAAAAAAAACAGGAAAGAAAGTGTCCTAACCGATTGACTCACTCGCTCTTCAAACTCAGGGGGAAAAACTGCTTAAAAATAAGTATAAGTGAGTTCGACAGTTTTTTGATAAATCAAATTTAAGGGGTTCATCGGGAGGGGTGAAATTCTGAAGGAAAAAATGAAAGAAAATGTCCTGACTCACTCACCCATCATCGCCCAGCCAAAAACATTGAAGATGGAAACATGTCATTTTCGGGATGTGTTCGTTGTATGTCAAAACCATACACTAAGGGAGGATTTTTGAATATTCAGGTTCTAAAGGGGTCTTAAGGGGGTTAAACCTGCATTTCATTGAATAACAATATCTCACAAGTGGTTTCATGTGTGGATGTGATACTCGGCATAAAAACTAATCATTAAAAATAAGCAGACATGTGTCTAAGGGTTTTTCGATGTGGTATATTACTATGAGGTGAAAGGGGTGAAAATTGGGGGTTGAAGGATTCCTAACGAAGCGTGTAGGCCTATCTCCTAAACGACAGAGGCGAAAAATTTGAAACTCAGCGAAAAAAAATCAGCTTAAAAAATAAGTAAATCGGTGTTCCACCGTTTTTTCATAAATTAATTTAAGGAGCCAATGGGGCGGGGTGAAATTCTGGGGGAGGGAAAGGAGAGAAAGTGTCCTAACTGACTGACTAACTCACTCACTCATCAAACTCAGGGGGAAAAGACAGCTTAAAAATAAGTTAATAGGAGTTCAAGCGTTTTTTCATCTATCCAATTTAAGGGGCCCCTGGGGATGGGTGAGATTCTGCTAAAAATAATTGAAAGAAAATGTCCTGTCTGACTCACTCACTCATCACGCCCAGCGAAAGCTATTAAAGTTAGAAACATGAAATTTTGGGAATATGTTCGCTGTATGTCGAAAACGTCAACTAATGAATGATTTTTGTTATTCGGGTTTTAAAGAGGTGTTAAGGGGGTAAACGTGCATTTCATTGAATAACGATATCTCATGAGTTGTTTCTTTGGGGATGTGATATTCGGTATATAACTAATCATTAAAATAATGAGACAAATGTCTAAAGGTTTATCGATGTGGTGTATATTATGAGGTGAAAGGGGTGAAAATTGGGGGTTGAGGGATTCTTAACAGAGCGTGTATCTCTTAAACGACATAGGCGAGAAGTTTGAAATTCGTTGGGAAAAGACAGCTTAGAATATAAGTAAATAGGTGTTCGACCGTTTTTTTATAAATCCAATTTAAGGGGTGAAATTCTGGGGGAATAAACAGGAAAGAAAGTGTCCTAACTCACTCACTCATCAAACTCAGGGGGGAATAACAGCTCAAAAATAAGTAAATAGGTGTTCGACCGTTTTTTTTTCATAAATCCAATTTAAGTTGTTCATGAGAGGGGTGAAATTCTGAAAAATAATTGAAAGAAAATGTCCTGACTTACTCACTCACTCATCATCCCCCAGCCAAAATTATTGAAGTTAGAAACATGACATTAAGGGGCTATGTTCGTTGCATGTCGAAAACGTCCACTAAGGAAGGAATTTTGGATATTCAGGTTCTAAAGGGGTGTTAAGGGGGTAGACTTGCATTTAATTGAATAACAATATCTACCGATTGGTTTCCTTTGGGATGGGATACAAGGCATATAAACTCATCATTAAGAATAAGAACACACATGTCTGAGGGTTTTTCGGTGTGGTGTATATTATGAGGTGTATGTGTGAAAAGTGAGTGTTGAAGGATTCTTAACGGAGCAAGTATCTCTTAAAAGACAAAGCCAAAAGTAAGAATCTCAGGGAGAAAAATCAGATTGAAAAAGTAGTAAATAGGTGTTCGATCGTTTTTTCATAAATCCGATTTAAGGGCTCATGGGGAGAGATGAAATTCTGGGGAAAGAAGTCCACTAAGGAAGGATTTTTGGATATTCACTCATCATCCCCCAGCAAACCTATTGCAGTTAGAAACTTGAAATTTTGGGGATATGTTCGTTGTATGTCGAAAAAGTCCTCTAAGGATGGATTTTTGGATATTCATGTTCTGAAGGGGTGTTAAGGGGGTTAAACTTGCATTTCATTGAATAACAATATCTCACGAGTTGTTTCATTTGGGGATGTGATATTCGGCATATAAACTAAGCATTCAAAATAAGCAGACATATGTCAAAGGGTTTATCGATATGGTGTATATTATGAGGTGAAAGGGGAGAAAATTGGGGGTTGAAGGATTCTTAACGGAGCGTGTACTGTATCTCTTATTCAACATAGGCGATAAGTTTGAAATTCAGCGGAAAACGCAGCTTAAAAATAAGTAAATAGGTGTTCGACCATTTCTTCATAAATCCAATTTAAGGGGCCCATGGGGAGGAGTGAAATTCGGGGGGAAAAACAGGAAAGAAAGTGACCTAACTGATTGAATCACTTACTCACTCATCAAACTCAGGGGGGAAACAACTTTAAATAAGTAAATAGGTGTTCGACCGTTTTTTTTTTCATAAATCCAATTTAAGGAGTTCATGGGGAGGGGTGAAATTCTCAAAAATAAATGAAAGAAATATCCTGACTGACTCACTCACTCATCATCGCCGAGCCAAAATTATTGAAGTTAGAAACATGAAATTTTGGGGATAAGTTCTTTGTATGAGGAAAACGTCCACTATTGAAAGAGTTTTGGATATTCAGGTTCTAAAGAGGTGTTAAGGGGGGTAAACGTGCATTTCATTGAATAACAATATCTCACGAGTGGTTTCATTTGGGGATGTGATACTTGGCATATATACTAATCATTAAAAATAAGCTGACATATGTCTAATGGTTTTTCGATGTGGTGTATATTATGAGGTGAAAGGGATGAAAAGTGGGGGTTGAAAGAGTCCTAACGGAGCGTGTATCTCTTAAACGACATAGGCGAGGAGTTTGATTTTCTCCGAGTTTCAATAAGCTTAAAAATAAATAAATGAATAAATAATTAAAATAAGTAGGTGTTCGACCGTTTTTTTTTCATACATCAATGGGGAGGGGTGAAATTCTGGAAGGAAAACGTCCACTAAGGTAGGATTTTTGGATGTTCACTCTCTTCGACCAATAAAAACTATTAAAGTTAGAAGAAGGGGATATGTTTGTTGTGTGTCGAAAAAGTCTACTGAGGAGGGATTTTTGGATATTCTGGTTCTAAAGGGGTGTCAAGGGGGTTAAACCTGCATGTCATTGAATAACAATATGACACGACTATGACGCGAACGAAGCGAGGCTAAAAATGAGATGGTGTGTGTCTGTGTATTACTCAATCCCGCAAGAACCACTGGTCCGACTTACATGAAATTTACAGGGAAGTAGTTGATTTACCTGGTTAACATATAGACTACTTTTGATTTCAATACTTTGCACTATTTTAAGATGGCGACCATTTTAGTGACGTCACTATACCCTTTGGTTTCAATGTTTCATATTTCCATTTCAAATAAAAAGTGAACGCTAAGAAATACCAAACTTTTGATGGCATATACGTGGTTTAAAATTACATTTTCTATCCGAAAGGTATCTCCAACGGTTAGCGAGTAAAACCTAAATTTGTGCTATAAAACACGGTCAACGCCGAACGGTGTAGTTGGACAAAATGTTCCATCCTTAATCTCCCTCTGTGCAGCACCTCGCCTATCCCCTGTTTTTACTGTCACTTTCACATTTTAATTTATTTATGACGCGTAGCGAAGCACGGGTACTTCAGCTAGTAAATAATAAAGGTAAACCACGTGCCCTGTATCATGGGTACTCTTATAACTATAAGCGAGAAAATGCGAATGGCATCATATTTTGGCAGTGCTCAAAACAAAGAACAACAAAATGTCTAGGTCATCTAAAAAGTAAACATGGTGAGGTCTTAAGTGTGGGTACTCATCAATGTGGTATACCAAATGAAACATCCTTAGTGTTAACAAAACATGATCAAAAGAAGAAGAAAAAGCAAGCCCAACAAAATCATAGTGTTACTCAACATAGTGACTTCTTTGTGAAAAAACATTTATCTCCTCAAAAAGTCATGTTAGGACAGTTGTCAACGTTCAATAAAACCGTAACACTATCAAAAGCAACACAGACTCTTCAAGAGGTCCCTTTTGAAAAGGAAAAAAAGGAATTGGATAGTTCTAGTGATGTTGAGGATGATGATGATGATAATGATAATGATGGTGACAATGACTATAATAATTATAAAGATACTATTTATAATGATGATGATGATGATGATGAGAAAGAAGAGGATGAGGGCTTAATGTCTATAAAACAATTGCGGCTTCCCCAGATTTTAAGAACAAGAGTACCTGGAGAAAGTTATAAAAGGATCTACAACAAGCGTTGTGTTTAAAATCTATATCAAACAATGGTAAAGAGATAAAAAGTTGTATTCAGTGTGTAACTATTGTAAAAAAAACTAAATGAATAAAATTTTTGTATGGGTATTGACTGTTTTTTTCTTAATTGCTATCCCCATGTCCCACTATTAATTCAATTGTTAACCATCAACAGTCTCTGACTATGTTCATAAAGGGAGTGCCTTAAACAATACACTCTGTCTATGGTTTGTGTACCGAGTATCATAATACAGTGTGGCCAAGCAATGTTAAGTCAATAGTTATGTCAGGTAAGGGATTCGAACCCTTGCTTCCTTGTACAGAAAATTTGATCTTAAGTTAAACACCTTAACCACTCGACCAACCTGACAGTTACTAATTTAATTAGTCTTGTGGACTTGAGTGCTTACAAAACGTTTCCCAGTATACATTGATTAAACCACTTGCTTGTTTTGAAATGTAGATTTTGTTTTGTTTTACCATAACATTGCAGTTATGAGTCTTGTGAACTTGGTGTTTAATATAGGGTTAAAGGCATTTTAAAATAATTTTAGAAAAGCTCTTAGGTATCGTGTCATGGGTTTTAGTAATGCATTACTGTTCGTTGACTAACATTTACCGTTACACAACATTATTTTGGTGAGCTTACATGTTGTTGTTTGAGTCTTTAGTCTTTTGACTGGTTTGCTGCAGATCTCAATGCCCCCTGTCCCGAGCTAATCGTTTCATCTCTATATAGCTACCACACCCTACATTCAAGACTATCTGTTTAACATATTCTAACCTTGGTCTCCCCCTACAAGCTCTTGGGTTCAATTCCTAGCTTTGACACAAAATTTTAAAAGTGGTATGAGGACTAAAACAAGTATACTCAGTCTCGGGTGGTCCAAAATAAGTAGGGTTTGATTCACACCTCAACCATACAGCACCATGTTTTTTTATTTTATTTTTAAATAATGATAGCCATTTGTTCATTTTCACATTTCACACATTACACTTTGTCAATTTTCCATTTGCATTTCTTTTAAATGTCAGTTTAAAGTTTTTGAATTTCATGATATGGAAACATGGATTTTCCAATTTGTTGTTTACACATTTTACTTTTATTTTGTTTATGTCAAAAGTTCATATTTGCGAAACATGATTTTTTCATTTTAAGATTTTGTAAATGGTGTTAAAGTGAGTGCTTGGCCATTGCGATCGTACAGTCTGTCTATGTGTATGCAAAACATAGAGGTCTACTATTACTACTGCAGGTAAGGCTGTTTCTACACTCTCTCTCTCTCTTTCTATGTAGTCATACATCCACACAACCATGCCTGTCTTTGAGAACAAACACACAACCACTCTATTTATCCCTAAAAACATCATTGACATGCACACTCATCCCAAAGAACTTTAATTATACATTTAACATTTACCATTACAAAAATAAATGGTTTCCACTATTTACAAAAAATTAACTATTTACAATTACAAAAATAAATATTTACAAAATACTAAATCAATTAAATCTACTGGTTACAAAAGCCATGTCTCTAAACAATAAAATATAGATATCACACCTCCTCCTCGTGGTTATAACCCCTTGGTAGGCTAATGCATAGGTCATTTGTCTGCACACATTTGTTATCCATCAAGGCTAAAGTGCATTTTCTCTGTTCCACAAGATACGAATTATAGTTGCTGGATTGTATCCTGCACCGTTTATGCGACATAGCTATACCAGTTCATGAAATCGCTAGGTAGTTCTCTACATATAGCTCTACATATGGCTTCCTTACAGCTAGTGTGCGATAGGCAGCATTAACTGTATATCACACCCAGTCCACCTTTGTATTTGTAATCCAAGTAATAATTTGAAAAGAGACGAGTGTAATCGGTTTAAAACATTATCTCTGCTTTTTATATGTTTATGACATGCGTATTAACCTGAAATCAAACCCTAGTCCACTTTAGTGAAAGGCTAACAGCTTAACCACTGCGCCACCATGCCCTTCTTTCTTAGTTTGATTCGTTCTAGGACTTAGAGCTTGAAATCGAGTTAAAATCTCTAGTGTAAGTGGCACATGTGCTCGCCACTGCAGCACAAAATGGCTGGTAACATTAGACAACCGGAAATGATTGTATTTCTGTTAGCCAAGCATTTCTGTCATCTGTCTACAGTGTGAGCACTGTCAGCAAGACAGTTTAGTTTAGAACAAGTGTGTGTTTGTGTGTGGTGTGTGTGTGTGTGTGTGTGTGTGTGTGTGTGTGTGTGTAGATTATTAGCCTCAAGTATTTAACGCTTGTTGTGTGTAGCGACCATCTTGTCCCAGTAACCACTGAGCAAGTTTTAACAGTCAACCCATAAAAACAGTATAGGTTAGTTGTGTGTGGTTCATGTACTTGTGTGTGTGCATTAGCATCATGTACTAGCTTTACCTTACCCTCTATAGGTAGAGCGTTATCCCTTTCCTTTCTGACATTACCAATGACCACATTCACCCACAAGTCTTACACTTAAACCATTGGCTTGTTTTTGATTAAGTTTGCTTCGGTTTAGTTCGGTTTAGTTGGGTTTGATTCAGCTTGGATCAGTTTAGTTCGATATAGTCACCATTTTGGATTTTAGCTATCCTCTTTAACCAATCAATTAAAGATTGTCTACTCTTATTTCTTGAATCGATAAATCAGATTTTGTATACACCATTTGCCATTTATTATCCCATACCTACAACCTATACTTTCTCTGTACTGCAGTTTGATCTGAAAACAAGTTCCAATGGTGAAAGATTTGTCAGTCACCATACATGCAGCCTACAATAATTCTTTCACTACCTAGCTATGTTTCATCACACACTGCAAACATTTCACATGTCCATATCCGATTATTAGTTTATAAAATCTCAGGTCGATGACCTTGATGTATTGGGTATTTTTGGGTAAATTCATTAGCCATGGGAAAGGGTTGACCATTCTAAGTCCTATGACACCTCACATGTTGATATCCGATTATTAGTTTATAAAATTTCAGGTCAATGACCTTGCTGTTTTGGATTTTTGGGGTAAATTCATTGGTCATGGGAAAGGGTTAACCATTCGTAGTCCTATGACACCTCACTTGACCCTCTCTACTGATAAGTTTATAAAATCGTAGGTCAATGACCTTGCTGTTTTGGGTATTTTGGGATAAATTCGTTGGTCATGGAAAAGGGTTGGCAATCCTGAGTCTCGTGACACCTCACTTGTCCCTCTCTGATTATTAGTTGATAAAATCTTAGGTTAATGACCTTGCTTTTTGGGGGGGGGGGGGTAAATTCATTGGTCATGGGGAGGGGTTGGCCATTTTAAGTCCTATGACACCTCACTTGACCCTCTGTGATTATTAGTTAGCGAGATATTAACGAAAGTGCAGTTAGGCCCTTTTGACAAAAAATGAATAATACATTCAAAAACAGGGCGTCACCCCAAGTCCAATGACCCCTCATACAAGTCCCTAGCTTTCTTAGTTCATAAGATATTAAAAAGCCGATGACCTATTAGTTTTTGGATCTTTGGTTAATTTGTAAAAAAAACGTATCTATAAATCATTATTCAAAAAGCCCGCCCTCTTACAAAAACCCCAATTGCGCATTCGTAAAACAAAAATCAAAAATGATAAATCATAGCGGCATTCAGTTGTATGCATGCACTTTATGTGGAACGAGTATTAATTTCATATTGGCGTACAAACTCCCACATGTTGCACATGGAAAGCGACTTTTACCTAAAATTATTATTTCACCCTCTAGTAGGGGTAGATTTTATTTTGGAGTGGAAATAAGTTATCCATAGGAAAGGGGTTGTCTGCCGGAGTAATTTCACTACTCGTACATGTCTCTAGCCTTATTCCCACCACTGTCAAAAAGGTTGAGACTTGTTAGCTCTTATCGTGCACGTGCACATGTGTACACTTGTGTGTTAGGTCATATTACACACGAATTTGCATTTTCTCACGTATAAACCAAAACAGGATGTGACTTGTTTCAAAAGGAGGACGGTAATAAGGTCATCTCACACGTGTTCACATGTATTTCGTCACTTTCCTTTCATATCGTTATCACATTATAGTAGTGGGGGACTGGTGAACAACGTCAGTTCGACACACACAAATGTAGTAGGCCCTTTGACATAATTTAAATAAATTCATGGGCTAGTCCGTAGGAATCAGTCCAAAGGGACCGGTCTAAAGGGATCAGTCCAAAGGGACTCATCAACAAGAACTCATCCACAAGGACCTGTCAACAAGGACCTGTCCACAAGGACCTGTCAACAAGGACTTGTCCACAAGGACCTGTCAACAAGGACTTGTCCACAAGGACTCGTCCACAAGGACCCGTTAGGTTGGGTTAGGTTAGGTTACACTACAGCTGCCATCTTTAAAAAGCCCACCCTCTTACAAAAGTCATGAGTGGGCATGCGAAGAAAACAAAAACAAGCATGTTAATTCATAGTGGCTACCCACCGAACACATGCACTTTATGTAGAACAACGTTTCATACCATATTGGCATTCAAACTCTCACATGTTGCAATTGGAAAGAGAGATTCTCTAAAAAATACAATTTCACCCCCCTAGTAGGGGTAGGTTTAATTTTGGGGTGGAAATATGTTGTCCATTGGAAAGGGGGTGTTAGCCCGAGTTCAATGACACCTCGTACAAGTCTCTAGCCTAATTGGTTCGCGAGATATTGCCATTTTAGTATTCCAGCGGTGGAGCGGTGGCGATGGTCACAGAACCGGCCAAAACACACTACTCATAATAATCTTCATTTGCTGGTATATAATTATATGGCCTACATATAAAACAATTGAACAGGTCAGCCATGATAAATATTTAACCAGTTTTCAATATCTCTGAAGCTATTACAGCAATCAAACTGAGATTTGTATGGTGATAGAGGACTTTTAACTTTCAAAAACCTGACAAACACAAGAATAACATGCTATATTAAAATATATTTAAAATGTAAAATGTTTATCTGAACTTTTATAAACGTTATACTAAGCAATAATCACACCTTTACACTACATCAAATATTTTATCATAGTTCAGCAAAATGGATGAAGAACAGTTCCTTGTTCTCTTTACTGAATTACGGTAGTTGAAATTCTGTAGTAGCAATACCGGTACCGTATGTAAAAGTAACGGAAAGTTTAACTTAACGCCTATGGGTTAAACAATGGGTCACCCACGTGACAAGAAATATATGTATACGAGTACAATCTTAAAGAACGAGCTGCAGTTCTAGAACTTGAAAAATTACATTAATATTTAATTATTAATCTGTCTGTCTGTTAGGTAGTCAGCCCGAAGGCTGGTTGGATCCTCAAAAAGCACCGCCGTTACGTCATGCGAGTAGATACCCACAAAAACCCAAGGCAGCGCTATATTGAGGCGTTCTAGGCAAGAAGAGGAGTGAGAATAATGATGATTAAATGAATGATGGTGACGTTCGAAACAACCACTGCCCGAGGAAAGAAAATTGAAACATACGAAGTAAAAAAGTATGCATTAGGTGGCATTCGATCACTGGTCCTCTCGTACTGGGGTCGAGGGCTCTACTTATTCCGCCAACTAGACACTTGCTTATTACGGTTGGTTACATGTATTACCTACCGGTAATTTACACACTCTTGTAATACCATACGTGAAATTGGTATAGTTTTACTCTCTAGGGTTGCCTTTTCCCACGGACTAAGCGAGGGATCCAACCTTTACCGCCATTGAGGGCAGTGTCCAGGAGCTTGAGACTCGGAGTCGGGGGATACATCTGGGGAGTGTGACTAGCACTTCGCCCAGGTGGCCTCACCTGCAAAGTGAACAGGGGGCTTATGAAGGGATGGGAAGACTGTGAGGGTTAGGCAAGGAAGAAGGAAGGAGGCGGCCACGGCCTTACGTTAGGTACCATCCCGGCATTTACCCGAAGACTAAGTGGGAAACCACGGAAATCACTTCGAGGATGGCTGAGGTGGGAATCGAACCCCCTCGACTCATTTCGACCACCCGAGGCTGAGTAGACCCCGTTCCAGTCCTCATACCACTTTCAAAATTTCGTGGCAGAGGCGGGAATTGAACCTCGGACCTCCGGGTTGGCAGCTAAGCACGCTGACCACTACACCACGGAGGTGACACGAATTATATTACAAATATTGAAACATAAAATACTAATCACGGCTTATTTGAGCCTATTTAACTATTTAATTCCTCTGTATTTCCTGAAATGCGTGTCCTTTATGTGCAGTGCTTATAGCCTCGGCTATTTGTACCTACACTTTCGATCTGTTATTTATGTTTTACATTGTATACCATTCATTATGTAACATGTAACATTTCATGCATTTCACACTCTGATATGAGCATCTTTGTTGTGGTATTATTCCAGCTGTTATGATCCACCATTTTGGTTTGAATCTTTTATCAAAGATAGCTTGGTGCTCATCTCGAGGAATATATTTTATAAAAGAAATTTTATAAAACCACCTTTTATAGAAGATTTCCCCATTACACTGTCATATCTTTTATAAAAGATATTTTATCAAAGATCTTAGACAAATTTCTTTGAAAGTGTATTACCAGCCTTACGCACACTACAACAGTCATCATCACATAATACAGGTTATCATACAAGTTCAACACACACCAAACTACTCGGAGATGATGATCTAGATCAGTGTTTCCCAAACTTTTTGTGTGTGTACCACTTTAAGAGATGAGAATCTCTCGCGTACCACCTAATGGTTGGGAGATATAGTAACTATAACCCCACCACCACTCCGTAGCAGACCAAAAGATGGATTGTAAATTGTGTTTGTTGGAGTTAGACTGTTGGAGTTAAAGTTCAAATAATAAAAAGCGTGCCCCGTTGTTTTATTATTTATTACAATAAGTTTTCAATTCAAACATTCAGAAACGACACTGCAAATAATATTAATAAAAGAACTCCTAATAATTAAACATAAAAACCAAAGTTCAACTAACAACTTCAATGTGAAGGTTGGACTTGAAGATTAGAAGCCAACTTAGGAATGTCTGGTTTATGATTGCCGAGTCTCAAACGAAGATCGTTTTCCACTATAAGGAGCCTATTCCTCTCAACCCTAAAGTACACAAGAGCCATTTTTGAAAAGGTTTGCCTTAGTTCTGAATCACAATTCAATTCATAAAACTGCTCCTTATCTTTGCCCTTAAAGTCCTCTGGCAACGTATCAATGATTTTATATTTTTATTTTAAATTTTTCGTAACGTATTTAATATTTTTTATATTTTTCGTAACATCATCGCGTACCACTGCAACAGTACGAGCGTACCACCAGTGGTACGCGTACCACAGTTTAGGAAACGCTGATCTAGATGTCCCAAGCTCCTCAAATGAATTAACAACAACAAATAAAGAAACCCAAGCGAGCACCGCAGCTATACAGGGTGTATTTGATATATTGGAAGTCCGTTACACTGATGATAGAAGATGGTATTCTAAGCAAATATCTTCATGAAATTCAGTCGGATCTTAATTAGTGTAGGTGGAATTAAATCACAAAAATCGACGGTCAATGTCTTGGAAACGGGCTTACACTTTGTTCCCCTCAGCATCACAGCTGACTTCTCCCCGTCACCCTCCCCTCCAACGCTGAGGAATGTTGACAAGAGTCTGAAGTTGAGTGACCTCCTCGTCTTCTCTGCCAATGACATTGAAATACGCAAACCGAGCATATGGACAGCTGTTTCACACCAGTATGGGGAGTGGCTACATGTCTAGTGATGGTGGATCTGTTTCGGATTTTACCATCCTCATGGCCTATGCATAGAAAATGGAAATCCTAAAGATTTCGTAAATTAATTTAAGAAACTGTTGGTCTATCTTTGCGTGAAGAATGTAACAAAAATATTAATAATACTATTATTATTATACTAGGCTACTACTACTGTACTAATAATAGTAATAATATAATTTTAGACACACTAACTTCTTTAATACGGGGCTACCTGACCACGTTGTCGCAGCCCCTAAACTATGGAACCAACCTAATTTCCTTTATGTTTTTTTTGGCATGTCCAGTTGACATACTTTTATTTTTAGCACACAAGCTGACTCTTATTATAATTATTATTAGACTATTATTATTATTATCATCATCATCTACATGGGGTGCTGGTTTTGAGGCAGCTTACCATCACCGGCCGATATGCAAGTCGGGGCTTGATGGCGCAGCGGTCCAGCTGTTGGCCTCTCACCACGGCGGACCGGGTTTGATTCCCGGTCAATGCATGTGAGTTTTTCGAAGTGAAATGCCATGTCCTGTGGTTCGGATTCCACATAAAAAGGAGGTTCAGTAGCTCATGATCACGAAATTTACGGCCATGGAAAACCACAAGCTTCCTTACTTCCCACCATCTGCAGCCACAAGGTGATTTCCCGTGGCATCCCACGAGCCCAAATTTGGAATGTCCCTTCATAAGACCACGGCTGCTTTCTTTCCTACCCTCGCGGTGTAGGCATGCGCATTTAATCGTACACCACGATCGCAGCAAGTCCGGTGATTGGAGGTCCAAACTGAGCACCGACAGTGGCTATCCTGAGTTAGGATTTCCCTGGATTCTTCCACGCGCTTTCCAAGCACATGCCGGGATAGTATGGTACTTGGAGTCCCGGAGCACCAACCTCATCCACGACCCTAATAACTACAGCTACACATACTACTACAGCCACCACAGAAACACAGTTTATCAGACAAATCCAACACTCACACAACTACACGGGGCTGATAAACAAATGTCCCAAGCCCCTAAAATGAATTAACAACAACCATCACAACAAGCTTGCAAGTCTCTTCCATCATCATTGTTACCAAAAATATTTATTTACTGAACGTCCTAAACAATAGGGCTCAACGGAATAAGGGCCCATCCCAACCAGACTAAGTATTGAGAACAAATGGGTTTTGTTAGATTTTACATCATTCCAAATGCAAAAAGCACACGTAAATGAAATTTGGCATGTATATTCTACATAAAATGACCCTTTTACCTGCAAATGTTTAGTGCGATACAATGTTTGGTTTTTGAAGAAAGGGGAAATGCTGTAAGGAAATTAATAATAGGAGCATGAATTGAGATACGTAGTATATATTGGCACTATTATTATATTATGACTAAATGAATCAAGAAACATGATTTACAGCTCATTATTGCAGGTGTTCAATAACTGACGCATCCATATCATTGTTGTCTGAACTAATGCACTCGTAAAATATTTGATATACAGGTGGTACAAATTTCTTAAGTTTCATAATGTCCTCATACTTAACCCTCTTCAACTTCCTGCCACAGGTGTATTTTGTGTTCAGCACAACGTCACGTAGTACTGGCGGTTTCCCCTTCCCTTTTTGTAGACTTATTATTTCTTCTGAAGCCAAATCCCCAAAACAAAATTTTATTTGCAAAGCATGGGTTCCTTTCACAAACCGAAACTGAGATGCCTTTTTTTATATCTACTTCGTTTTTCCACTGTCACATTTCTCTTTATGAACATGTTGTTTAAGTTGTTGAGATCTTTAAAATCCTCAGTTCCCATTTCAATAACAGTGAAAGCTTTCTTCACGCGACTTTTCCTAATAAGGTCACACCACTGTCCAGGTGTATAAACCACTTGGGTTTTCCTTTTAAGCTTTTCAATAACACCAAAGTCAGCATCACATGGAAGGAAAGTGTGACCTGGCACAAGAAATTTGTGTTCGATTCCCTCAAACAATCCGCAATCAATCATATATAGCCGTAGCCCCATTATTGCAAAATTCTTGTTCTGACCAACACACAATACACAATAAGTTTCCTTTTGCCAACCCTTTCCTCAATCAATGACAGCTTTCAACAAACAACTTGTGATTTCATCTGCACCTCTGGAAGCAACAGACTCAGGCCAAACACACATGACTGCAGTATCACTGTTGCACACGCGAATGTCAAAGTTGTAAGTCCACAGTTGTCGTTGATAAAACACACATTCCGTCGACTAGTGAGGAGTTGGAAGGGCTTTCTGCAAGTCCATTGTAATAACTAACGTATCACTGTCTGTAGCTTTACTTGCTAGTTTGTCTCCTTTAAGAGACTCGTAAGCTGCTTCAGCTTTCCGCAGATGCACTTCATACTCTGGTGGTTTTGGGTCCTTTTGATGTGCCTCATCACGCACACTACAGGTATCTGTTGAGGGGAACTTAAATCCAATGTTTTATTCAGTATTGAAGATATCACGAAAAATATGCTCCTTCACCGAATCTTCATTATCAGTTTCACACTTCTCCAGCAGTTTGTAGAGCTGTGATATGGAGCGTACAGATGTTATATACGACTTATTGGGATCAGTGGCGGCCGGTAATAAAGTTGCAGTGTTGTATAACGACCAGATTAATTCATGAAAAACAATAAATACCCCGATACTATTTTTAGTATTAAAAGCTGTATGTTTCCTGTTATTTGTATAGAAATTCATAATTCTGTTCTTTAATAATTCAGGAAATCTCATAGTAAGTTACAGTATTGTGAACTGACTGAGAAAGCGAAGCGCGCCAGCCGTCTAGGAGCGCTCGTCCGCTTGGTCGTTGCCAGCCCCAAGCACCGACCAGATCTCAATAGTGAAGGGTATGGCAGAGATGCTAGATCGGGTAAGCCCTATCCCAACAGTTAACACGGCTAGTCGTTGCCAGCTCATTGCAACCAGGAAGCCGAGGCGCGGCCGGAGACATCCGAGATGCTCCGTCAACTGCCGATACTATGTTTTGCAATGTTGGGCGTACTTGTGATATTCACCCTCGTATATAACTTGCATTGTTTTTTTCTCATGAAGGTTTTCATGTAGACTAACTTATATTCCATTTAATCCGATGAAAATGTGATGTCTCTGAACTGCGGCATACGTTATGAATGAGGTACCGGTACATCCGTTTTACCGCGCAATTGAATACAGTTTTCTCCGATATCAAGCAGTCCTATCACCTCATGGGCGTCCGCAGGAGGGGGGGGGGGGGGTGCACAAGGAGGCGCCGTGCCCCCTACCCCCCTGAAATTGTTCATTGTCACACCAGTTTATTTCATAAATTGAAGTTACTGATGGATAAATGATTTACATGTAGGGATAATTCCACAGTTTTCTTTAACTTAGAAATTTTGGATTATTTGAGAATATCTTCAGTTATTTAGAAAATCGGCGAACTGGATTAACATTACCATTTTAATGAACTGCTTGATTTTTATTTTTGTCGGTAGGCCTACATGGTGATACAACTACTTTTGCCTGTTTAAAATAAATGATTTATGACGATGATTCACAAAGAACTCCTATGGACAAAAACTCTGAACTAAAAAAAAATATTCCTCCCATTCATGCCATAAAGATCATGTACCCAACGGTTTATGAGCAGCCAAATAATGAATATCACGAAGCAAGTAAGAAATGAAACGAAAATTGCGCGGGGGTGTACGTCTCAAAAACACCTAGTGACGAGGTAATGAAATGAAAAACATATTACTCCCCCACCCTTGAAAAAATCCTGCGGGTGCCCATGTACCAATTTACCCCCCCCCCCCCTTAATGAAAATAGCCAACACCCAGAACAATTATCCATCAGCCGCCACTGATTGGGATTAGATTTTCGGCTGTAATGTGAAGTGTACATGGGAAAACTCTCTATTGACTTTCTCACGACGTTCTTTCTTTCTTTCTTTCTTTCTTTCTTTCTTTCTTTCTTTCTTTCTTCAGATATCGCATGGGGTCTGTTTTTATGGTGGCCACGCTTGTCCATACGGGGGCAATATTGTTCAATATTTACCAGGCGTTTACCAGGAATTACTTTCCCAGATGCCGACACATACTCTTCTCCACGGTTTCGTAGAATCTTTTTCTTTGTTTTACGCCACTGCTGCACATTTCTTTTCCGCTTCTTAGATTTTGAAACATCACCATTAACACAAGAATCAGGCGAAGGAGGAATTTTGCCGCGCGCTGTAGACGAGCGAGTGGTATGCTTCGCACTGCTGCAGCAACATATGGTCACATGGCGGGAGTTGGGATGGGCCTTTACTCCACTCGCGCGAGGGAAAGTTCAAAACATAATGTTCCAAAGAACATGTCAAACACCACCTATTGAGTAAAGATTGAAATTCGAGCTTGTTAACAATGACTGCAGATGGCTCCCAGATACCGATGCCGTACAGAACTCAAAGTCGGCCGTTGGTTGGGATGGGCCCTTATTCCACTGAGCCCCTCTTATTGGAACCCTACATAAAAATAAATAATATTCAGTAAATATATAATCTCTTATAATGTGTATAATAATAATAACAATAATAATAATAATAATATGTTGTTGCACACAATATTTTTATTTTTGGCGGGGATGTCGAGATTCCGGAATGTTGTATTCAAAGAATTTTAAGTGCGTGCTATTACATCCATCGGCAAAAGGCTGTCGTATTTGTTCACCTTCCTGTATTACATGACTCAGACTAGATCTAACCCTCGAGAAGGATAACACTCTAATACCTGAGCTCACAGCCTCACTATCATTTAATTATTATTATTGTTTTATACAGTACATATAACACATTGCTGGTACATCACAACATAACTAGGCTATACGGGCTTCAGGGAACCAAAGTATCGTTACTGAAACAGCCACTTCTAAGCTGAAAAGTCGAAATTGCTACCCATGAATTTCCAGACGATTTGGGTTGTTGAGAGAACTACTGCCTTCTGCATTAGTTTGTCCATTTGAGTATCCAGAACCAGTTCTTTAAGGTCTGGAGCAAGGTACTTGGGATCACGCCCGTATTTGAGACATTTTTTTTTTTTTTTTGTCGTGTGGCCTCCTGAGAGGCCGAGTGCAGGTCTTTCTATTCGACGCCCGTGAGCGACCTGCGCGTCGGGATGAGAGATGGAATGAAGATGAATGAAACTGGGCAAGGACGTGGAAGGAAGCGGCCGTGGCCTGTCAGAAGGTACTGTCCCAGCATTTGCCTGGTGTTGAAAATGGGAAACCACGGAAAACCATTTCAAGGACAGCCGACTGTGGGGCTCGAACCCACGCGTCTACCGAGTCAGCAGAGAGCTTGGCCCCATGGCCTAACGCAGCGCTTTAGCCCGCGTCGCCACTACTGTCGGTATTTGAGACAATGATAGGTATGGTCTTTACCCGTTCTAAATGCCTTTTGATAGGGCCAACCAACTCGCTATATTTGCTTTAATGTTATTATTATTATTGTTATTATTATTATTATTATTATTATTATTAAAAATAATAAATAACCCCTGGCACTACAGCCCGTGAAGGGCCTAGGCCTACCAAGCGACCGCTGCCCAGCCATTTGGCCTGCAGATATTGGGGTGACGCATGATCAGCGCATCGGTCCCTTCGGCCGTTAATCTTGGTTTTCGTGATCGGGGCGCTGCCTCATTGTCAGAGAGCTACTCAATTGTCCTCAAGAGGCTGAGTGCACCCCGTTCCAGCCCTCACGTCAGTTTCTAAAATCCCTGACGGAGCCGGGAATCGAACCCGGGGCCTCCGGGTGAGAGGCAGGCGCGCTACCCCAACACCACAAGGCCGGCTATTATCATTATTATTATTATGTACATGTGGTACCATACTAGAATTAAATCTTGGAAGTAGTTTTCCATGGTTTCCCACTTCTACCCCCAGGCAAATGCTAGGATGGTTCCTAACTTAAGTCCACGGCCGCCTCCTTCCCAATCCTCACCTGAATTACAAATACCCACATTACTAAAGACCACAAAAACACAGGTTATCAGTCAAATTCTTACCACACCCAACCACATGGGGCTAAATGACCAAAATGCCAAGACTCTCAAACAAAACATCAAGTATATTCCTTCCGTCTTAAATGCTAGTTCTGAACAGAATACGGGATGTCGGAATTTTGTCACACTGTATTTCATTAACATGCCGGACGCCAATGACACTTACAAAGTAGGCTATACAATTCTACCAGTCATAACGTCCCAAGACATTGCATGCAATTTCAACAACAACAACAGCAATACAAAATTTCTTACGAGACGGGTATCGCTCTCTTTCCTCATAACAGATGATACCTCCCCTCAACTAGTAAGGTCAACGCTCCGATTACGTAACAACTTCTCCTCCGCGCATTGTCCCACCTCGCTCCACCTCGTTTCCCCCAGCCTGCTGCATCACCTTCTGTTTGAAGAATTTCGAAAAAAACTATAAACATTGACTTTTTAATAATACATTTTCAATTTAAAGATAGGTGACAAATATTTTACCTAAGAAGCTTACAATAGTCTCTTCTATCACCAGTGTAACGGACCTCCATTATTATCAATTACACCCTGTATAAACTGTTTCTAGTGTGTGCAGGTACTGCGACAAAACAGTCTTGTCCCTGAGCTATCGCGCGCAGTGGTTGACAGGGACAAAACTGCCCCACGACAAAATGTCCCTATAAGAGCATCTAGCTTTGAGAAAATACTATGGAGCATTATGGCGACAGTGTGCTAACTCTAGAGAGAGATAGCACTGACGTCATACGTTATCTTCACCCGCTTCGAGTACTGTCATTTCATAAGTTAGGGACCCAACACAACCCCACTGTCGACAGCCATGATTCGATCGACAGAAAATAAAACAGACACACAACAGTAACACCAATGAAGGATAGTGCTTCAGAACTTATGTTGCCGGCGGAACTGAGCACGTGCTCCACTCCGGGCGAGCTTGCAGCACAGGACGAGGCTCTTCTTTCCAGCGTGCTAACCTCGAAATTTTTTAAATTACTAAGACGTAATATAAACGATACTTGTATGCAATAACAAAGGTACTCAAATGGCAGATAAATTTAGGAAGCTATTATGACGAAAAATACATACCGGTACCGTATGTTCCGAGTTCCTTCATAACGAAAGGTGAGGTAACAAAACCAATGTAAGGGGGGTTTCCGTTAAAAGTAAAAGCCCGTAAGACCCATAGTCTTTTCTCAACACTGGATGCTCTAATAGGGACATTTTGTGTGCGCAAGTACTGAGATAAAGCAGTCTTGTCCCTGAGCTGTCCCGCGCAGCGGTAGACAGGGACAAAACTGTCCACAGTGTGCGCGTGCTCATATGTCATTACAATCATAATGTAGTAGTTAGACCACTTCCATTCCTAAGTGTATTTTCTCCTGTCTAATAAATATTACAGATTTAACGGTTCAATTTGAAAGTATGTATATAATACCGGGTGTTCAAACTTAAATGCCGGCACCCGCAAATGACTTTAGAAGTTATGACATTTCTTCTTTTTTTTTTCTTTTTTTTTTGTACAAGTTTGTCTCAAGGGGTAGATTGGGAGAGGCCGAGCTGCTTGCTGGCGAGGATTAACAGGTGGTTGGCATGTTTGAACTTTGCAAGCGGGGAGGAGACGAGTTGTAGTGTATGCTGCCCAATACTGGAATAGGGAATAGTGCAGTCCCCAAGGCTCACAAACTGGAACTACGTTTGACTTCCACAGTCACTGACTGGAATCGGCATTTATGGTTGAACATCTGGTAGTTAGCCTATCAAGGTAAAATCTACTACCACAGGTACCGGTAATCAGAAATATGGCAGACGACAGCGACGAAGTGATAATACCAATGGTGTTTGAAGCAGCTGCTGCACCTCATGGTATGTGTAACTATGACCTGAATGTACTCACAGCAGAACAGCAACTACAATTGAATAGTTTGAAAACGCGAACTGCCAAAGAAGACTGGTTATACCTTGCTCATCACCCTGAAGTAAGTGATCTACACGGCGTAACTATGAACAACGCTCTCCCCAACCCCTCTGCAAAATGTGTATTTGACCCGGTTTCTCAAATTCCGGTATCAAGCATTTATGTTTCCTATATTAATCACTATGCCGGCCCCATGGTGTTGGGGTAGCGCGCCTGCCTCTCACTCGGAGACCCCGGGTTCGATCCCCGGCTCCGTCAGGGATTTTAAAACTGACGTGAGGGTTGGCACGGGGTGCACTCAGTCTCGTGAGGACAATTGAGTAGCTGTCTAACAGTGAGACAGCGCCCCGATCACGAATACCAAGATTAACGGCCGAGGGGACCCGACGCGCTGATCACGCGTCACTCCAATATCTGCTGGCCAAATGGCTGGGCAGCGGTCGCTTGGTCGGCCTTAGCCCGTCATGGGCTGTATAGTGCCAGTTTTTTTTGGTATATTAATCACTACAAGTTTGTTTAATATAGATCTATTGTAATTAACCACACTTTCTACATCAATACTAGTCTACTGGTTTCTCCACTTAATTGGAGAGTAACTTTACTGCTACTGTAACTTGGTAAATGTTCTTCCTCGCCTACACATTTAAAGAATATCTTTGTTTCCTTCTTCAACGTTTAAGCGGATTCTTCATTTTCGTGTTCGCTCTGGCATTTTTGAACACCGCATAAATATTTGGAGTTGTTACATTTCTTAGTTATAAATAAAAGTTGAAGAAACTGAAGAAAAGTCAAAAGCCAAAAAGGTGGGCAATAGACAGACTGAAAGAGAAGGATATAAACGAAAGATTCAAGAAGAGTATACGGTAAAGGAAGGACTAATGAAAAACCCTAAACAAACTTCAATTGCAGACGAATGAGCAGTTTTGAAGAATGAAATAACAAAATCCGCAGAAGAAAACATTGGTAGGAAAGAGAGTATAGGTAGAAAATCGTGGATCACTCAGGATATACTAGCATTGATGGATGAAAGGCGGAAACACAAAAATGTAAGAGATAAAAAGGGGAAAGCAGAAGACAGACGTCTGAGAAATGTGGTTACCAAGAAGTGCAAGGAAGCGAAAGAAGAATGGTTGAAAGAGAAATGTGCAGGTATAGAAACTTGTCTGAAATTAGGAAAAGTAGACACAGCTTATCGAAGGATTAAGAATACTTTTTGGGAAAAGAAGACTAAGTGCTGTAATATTAAGGACACAAATGGAAAGCCTCTAAGAGATAGGGAAGAAAAGGTTGGGAGATGGAAAGCTTACATAGAGTGTTTGTGTAAGGGAAAGGAGTTTGAGAATCATGTAATGGAAAGGGAAGAGGAAATTGATGAGGTTGCAGAAGGGGATTTAATATTGAGATCAGAATTTGACAGAGCATTGGAAGACTTAAGCAGGAACAAAGCACCAGACATAGATGATATACCGATTGAGTTGCTACGCTGCATAGGAGATGAAGGTCTGATCAGGTTATTTCACTTGGTGTGTAGGATTTATGAGACAGGTGAGGTAACCTCTGATTTCAAGAAGAATGTTATCATCCCTATACTGAAGAAAGTGGGAGCTGACAGATGTGAAGATTACCGTACAATCAGCTTGAATACTCATGCTTCAAAGATCCTGTCTAGAATAATTTACAAGAGGATGGAAAGCTAGATAGAAACGGAGTTGGGTGAAGACCAGTTTGGTTTCAGGAGAAATGTAGGAACAAGGGAAGCTGTACTAAGTCTTAGGCTGATTTTGGAAGGTAGAATAAGGAAAGATAAGAGAACGTTCATGGCATTTGTAGACTTAGAAAAGGATTTTGATAACGGTGATTGGCTTAAATTGTTTGACATTTTGAAATCGATTGGAAGGGATAGGAGGATGATCTACAATCTATACTGAAACCAGACAGCAGTCATTCGAGCTGAAGGACATGAGAGAGAAGCTGGTATTCAGAAAGGTGTAAGCCAAGGCTACAGCTTATCACCCATACTTTTCAATCTTTACATGAACAAGCAATGAAGGAAATTGGAGAAAAATTTAAAGTGGGAGTGAAGATTCAAGGAGAAATAGTTTCCATTCTGAGATTTGCTGATGACATCGTCATCTTGGCCGACACGCCTGAGGATTTGAATGAGTTTTGAATGGTATGGACTCCGTCTTGAGGAAAGAATTCATGATGTAAATTAATAAATGTGAAACAAAAATATTGGAATGCAGCCGAAATAAATCAGATACTTCTATGGACATCAAATTGGCAGGTAAAAAGCTGAAGGAAGTAGGAGACTTCTGTTACTTAGGAAGCAAGATAACCAGTGACGGACGAAGCAAAGAGGGCATAAAATGCAGGTTGGCTCAGGCAAGGAAAGCATTTCTACAAAAAAGGAGTCTGTTGACTTCGAATATAGATTTAGGTATTAGGAAGTCATTTTTGAAAGCCTTTGTCAGAAGCGTGGCACTCTATGGAAGTGAAACTTGGACTATTGGTGCAGTAGAAACGAGGAGAAAAGAAGCGTTTGAAATGTGGTGTTACAGGAGAATGATGAAGATCAGATGGGTAGATAGGGTTACAAACAAAGAGGTATTAAGACTAGTGGGAGATGAGAGATATTTCTGGTGACTGCTAATGAAGAGAAGAGAAAGGTTGGTAGGACACATACTATGACACCCAGGAATACCAAGCTTAGTTATGGAAGGAAGGGTCGAGGACAAGATGTTGGTGATGATAATTGTTGTTTTAAGGGGCCTAACAGCTAGGTTATCGGCCCGGTCGAGGACAAGAACTGTAGGGGTAGACCAAGGTTAGAATATGTTAAATAGATTGCCTCGGATGTAGGGTGTGGTAGCTATGTAGAGATGAAACGATTAGCTCAGGACAGGAAGCGTGGAGGGCTGCATCAAACCAGTCAAAAGACTGAAGACTCAAACAATAACAACGAATCACTCAGTGAATGAAACACAATAGACACGCAATAGCTGACTAACAGTTGCAGTAAGGAAAATAAATTTAACGCCAATACAGCCAACTGAAGCAACCGACTTAATAATAACAATAATAATACAGTAGTCTACAGTGTATTTCAGTACAAAGGGTTTCTTACCAAGACTGAACCAGATTGTAACTCAAAATGTAACTGGGCTAGCCGGGATAGTGAAAACAACAAAAATAATATCACTAATCCACTCACTCTGAAGACTTCTGAGGGACATGAAGATCCCACATCAATCTCACAATCCTCCTCCACCCACTCGATCTTCAGCCCGTTCTTCCCAGTTGTTAATATGCAGGGTCCGACACGGCCTGCCAATCTTCTATTGCCAGATGTTCCTAGGTCTTCCTGAAGGTCTTTTCCCGTCTGGAGACTCCTTGTACAGTACGGCCCAGGGCCGGAAAGAGCGGCCGTGGGCCCCGGTGCTGGGGGTATTTCGGGTCCCTGCCATTTATGCATTTTTGTGCAACCGAAATTCACTAATCACAGCCACTCTTATTCAAATCTTACTGGAGAACGAGTCAGATTGTCACTATTCTTGACTATTCTAGAGAGTAGTCCATCTAGCAATTCTACTGGCTTAAAATCATGGACTTGGTTCATAAGTTCAGTCTTCATCAAAAGTATAAACTGAGAATATGTTAGACTTGTTGTCGACACATATAAATGACTTTGGTTGTGATATTTGGCCATTGACATTAATATGATTTTTGAAGTCAAACTTCGTCACACTCAACTTACAATTTATTTATTTATTTTTATTTATGTATTAATCAAAGCACAAACTACAGCTATGCTAGCCCTTCACGCTGGTACAAATAACAACAAAATAACAATTTAAAATAAAATATAAAATAAATTTAACAAATCACCAAACAAAACAAGTCCATATCAAGAGCCGGTAGAATGTCCTTGCTCGTAGCTGTGTCGTCAATGGCCAAGATGACAGTCCTAAATACATTTTATGTTCTCCTTCACTTGCTTCAGGAACGTTCTCTTGTTTGTGGATATGTCCAACTCGCGTTTACTTGCTATTCTGTTGTACAGGGATGATATGCGGTTTTGGAAGGATCTTTGGATTAAGGAATGTATAGTGTGTGGAATGTGCATAATATCATTGAGCCTGGTAGAACGGGAGGGGGCTCTTAGTTTGAAGAGTGACAGCAGGTGGTCCGAACGGTAATGACCATTTAGAATTGAATGTAGGAACGACAGGTCACTTACCTGGCGAGTCGTGCTGAGAGGAGGGATGTTTATGGCCGAAAGTACCTGCTGAGTGGTGAATTGTCTAAACCTTGGCATTCTGTTCCTTACAATGGTAGCAAAGAAGGATTGAATTCTGTTAAATTTTGCTATGTTTGACGGGCAAGAAGTGGTCCAAATGGGAGAGCAGTAATTTGCAATGGGCTGGATTATTGAGAGGTAATAGAGGCGAAGAGCTGCGGGATTTGATATTTCTGTGAAGCGGTAGAGTATGGCAAGGAATTTCATGGCTTTGGATAAATAATATTGTATGTGTTCTTTAAATCTTAGCTGGCTGTCGAATATGACCCCGAGATCTCGCTGATGCGCAACTGCGGTAATGGGTCTGTCTAGTAAGGAATATGTTGTAGGTACTGGTGAATTGCGTAGGGTAATTGTTAAAAAGCTGCATTTATCAGGCTTTGGTTTCAACTTCCATGTGCGGCACCAGTCGGACAGAGCGTTAAGTGAGGACTGAAGTAGTGCGGCATCGGCAGGTGTCTTAATTTCCTTGAAAATCTTGCAGTCATCTGCGAAGAGTAGGGTATCGGCTGTGTCAGAGAGTTTGGATGGTAGGTCATCCATAAATAATGAAAATAAAAGTGGGCCAAGGGCACTGCCTTGTGGGACGCCGGAGAGCATGGGTAGCCAAGGGGATGAAGTGCCTGATTTTACGACTCTCTGTTGTCGGTTCTGTAGAAAGCCGGCGAGGAGTGTTAGGAGATTGCCATGTATATTGAACCGTTCAGCGATTTTGTGGAGTGGTAGAGTATGGTCTATTGAGTCAAATGCTTTCGATATATCTACGTAGCAGATATCGAGCTGGGATGTTTCTGCAATGGCATGTGTTGCATAGATGTGGATAGTGGCCAAGTTAGTGAGGCACGAGCCTCCAGGAAGGAAGCCATGCTGGCTGGTTGAAATATATGGTAAGGTAAAAGACAGGAGACGTTGGTGGATTATTTTTTCAAATATGTAGGATAGTGTGGGTAGTATAGAAACTGGTCGGTACGATGATACGTTCTTTTTGTCCCCAAATTTTAATATAGGGACAATGTTGGCCTGTTTCCAGGCAGTGGGAAAATAGCCCTTGGCAAAGCACCTGTTGAATAGATTGGAGAGCGGTGTACACGGAACAGTGGCTGTGATTTTCAGGAAGATGGGACCAATATCATCGGGACCGGTAGCTTTGTTGGTGCGGGGAGATTGAAGTAGACTGAGGACTTCATTTGGTGTTGTTGTTATTTTCGAAAAAGTGTAATTTGCTGCCGTTTCTACCGGTGGAAGGGGTTGATTTTGAGAGGGAGTGGAAAAGTTTTCAAAGAAATACCTGTTGAATAGCTTATTGCGGTCTGGTCCCTCCGCTTTGGTTTCCTGGTGTTCTACGCTGACAGGAATCCTTTCGGTCCTCCTCCTCGAGTTGATGACGGACCAGTAGCGCTTGGGATTTTCCCGGACGTTCTCCGTGATGGCTTCTATATGCCCCGTGTAGTCTCTCCTGAGCAGACGTCTTGCGTGTCGGTGAATGTACTCGAAAGTATTTCGAGTGTGGAGGTTGGGGAAGTCCTTCCAAAGCCGCCAGGTCTTCTTCTTGTTTCTCATGGCCAGCCGAGTTTCATGGGAAATCTGGAACGGGTACTTGTTGTTGGTAGGCTGCCGTACCGGCACGAAGTCTTTGATGCTGGCAAGTAGCCAGTCGTACAGCATGCCGATTGCCGACTCCACGTGAGGTGTTTCGAGGAGGGTCCATGGCAAGCATTCCAAGGCGCGGCATATGGCTGGCCAGTCAGCTCGGCGCCAGTTGAAGGTCGGGCGCGAGGGTGGCTCCTTGAGTACTTTTGAGTGTGGGGTGGGGAGGAACAAAGAGGTGTCGAGGGACTGATGGTCAGAGACAAAGATGTTTCTACCAGCACTGTTTGATTTCAGTTTTAGAGAAGATAATATAAAGTCCAGTACGTTGGATCCCCGCGTTGGGTACATGTTATGCTGCTGTAATCTGAGTCCAGTAATAAAATTATCTATAAAGAAGGAGTCATCATCATCATTATCAGGTGTACCTATTGTTGGGGAGGTCCATTTTAATGTGGGAAGATTGAAGTCACCCATTAACACCACTTCGCCTTGCGATAGAGCTGCGAGAACTGAGTCAAGACACTTGCTCCAAGCTGTACCGGGGACTGCCCGGTGGCCGGTAGTAGCAACCCACAAATATGTGTCGGCCTGGAAAGTGTAGCTCCACCCACACTAATTCACAGTTCCGCTCGAGGTCTGATCTCCTTTTGAACGGTAAAGCACTGTTCACTGCTAGCAACACCCCTCCCCCTCTCGTAGCACGATCACTGCGAAATATACTAAAGTTAGCATTGAGAGGCAGTTCACTATGGCTAACCATTTGGGTAAGCCATGTCTCAGACAGTCCCACCACGTCTATAAGACTTAATTCAGGCAGATGAATTTCACAGTCGGAGAGTTTATTATTGAGGCTGCGCAGGTTTTGGTAGTATATGTTTAGTTCTGATTTGGTGTTGTGTTCAGAGAAAGTGGGCCCGGGGTTCAACTGTATGTCTCCAGCCAACAGCAAGAGACAAAGCAGCCTCACGGCAACCGAGTAACCTGCCCGGGGCTTGGCTGGCCCAGGGTGAATGGACTGGAGCCTGCCTACCGGGAGTATGGCGTACCCTGACAGAGAGAAAGCCGGGATGTAGTAAGTTCTCTCAGATAACAGCCACACGAGAGTGTTGCTGTTGATGTTGCTGTTGTTCACTTGCATTTCTGAATTCACAATATTGAATATTGTCTCGTGGACCACAACTTGTCACCATGACTTTTAAAAGTACCGCACAAAGGAAACCAACTGTCGCAGCACTGTACACACGCGCACTCACTCTTGCCGCCATCTTGGAACTGCTTGAAATGAAAGGGGTGGGAAGATTCTCTCCCTAACACCGTTCTATAAATACATGGTCGGAAGGTAGTATCCCAAGGACCTATAAAGGGTTTAACTGGTACCGGTACGCCAACTCGTTGTCATACATAACACATCAAATGAGGTATCGTACCGGTAACTTAATTTCAATATCTACGACTACAACGCGAAATACCGAAGGAAGGATGTCTACCATCAACGAGAAACTTCAATTTTGCTCTGGCTTGAGTAAACCACTTCACGAGATGGCAACAATGGTAAGGGAACTGGCCAGATTACAAAAGTCTCTGTTTTTCGTATATATCTTTTCTTTGGTCAATTACAAATAAATTATTTAGTTTTGGAAATAGATTTAATCAATGACTTTATCTACGTTTTCTTTAGGCCAACACGTTCAATTTAACTTCTGCAAATTTATAATTATCAGTCTTGCTTTTTTTAAATAATTAAATTCTATCTTTAAATTCATGCACCGTGTTTCTTCCTCTGTAGTTGGAAATTACTATAAGTCGAACCTTTCCTCTCATTACGAATATTATCCTGGCGAGAAACTTGGTTTCCCCACGACCAGAGATATTCAATCCCAGCATACACAGTACGTTTGTCGCCCAAGTGGGACAAATAAATAGTTACATTTGGCACCTTCAACGTGGCGCCGAAAACCACGTAATATTCGTGGAAATGGGAGCGGTATTATATCTGTGCTTTCGTGAGTATTTTTTGGGATATTTCATTATGCTGCGTTAGAATGTCGAGTGAAGAGGAAGACATGAAACTTAGGAGTGGTCAGCAATTGAACGGTGAGAAAGGAGTGCGGAGGTGGATGATAGTAACTAGTAGAGACGAATATGAACGTAGTGGGAAGATCGGAGGTAATTCTCGAAATTAATAATGATAAGGAGAGTTCGCAGAACACGAATGAAGGCATTTTGTTGTTGCTCAAGCGAATTAAAAATGATCTGAAACGTTATAACCAGGAAATTAATAATAAATTAGAAGCGACTAAGAATGAAATGAAAGAGGATAATCAGGAATTGAGCAGGAAGTTAGAAGCAAACAATCGAGTTGATGGAAAAATTAGATGGAAATAGCAGGGAGATGAAGGAGAGATTAGACAGCGTGGCCAAAGTGAATGAGGAGTTGAACAAGAAGTATGGAACACTGCAGGAAAGCATTAAGGGGGTAGAACAACAAATTAGGGGAGAAATTAAAGGGGTGGAGGAAGAAAAGGAAAATTATAGAAGTTGTAGACCAGAAATTGGCAAAGGAAAAAGAGCAAAGTCAGGAGAGGAGTGGCACCCAGGCAGAAATTTTCAAAGAATTAGTGCAGGTGGAGACAAAACAAATAAAAGAGCAACTAGGTGGTGAAATTGATAAGTTGCACCAACAAATTAGCAAGAAGGTAGAGGAATGCAGGGCACAGACCTTAGAAAATATACAGATTATTCAAGAGAAACAGGGGGTCTTAAGAGACAAATTTGAAGCAAGGGAAGGTAATATCTAGGAGAAAGTAGATAGTATAGAGAAACGCGCAGAAAAGAGATAGCCGAGTTGGAAGCTAGATTGAGAGCGAAGATAAGGAAGGAGGCAGGACAAAACAGGGCAGGAAGCATGAGTGGTTACACCTATAATGGAGTTGAGTTGGGGAAATTTAGTAACCTCTGGAATATCTGGGGGCGGTAGAGAGTAAATTTAAAGAGCGACTGGAGGGAGCGCTAATTGAGTGGTGCAATATACTGGAGATCTTAGTCCAGGCATTTGTAGGGGAAACCAAAATTTGGTTTGTCGTTTATAAAAACACATTTGAGGACATAAATGAATTTAGAGACAGGTTCTGTGAAATGTTCTGGAGTGAGGCCATTCAGTTACGACATCGCGAGGCAGTGGTGTGTGTGGCAAATATAATCCTAAGGGGTACAGTAGTATGACAGAATACTTCTTGGGACAAGTACTAATCTGTAAATATCTTGATGGGCTCACGCAGGAGAAAGATGTTGTAAGGCTGTTGCTTAGGCATTTCCCATACATAATTAAGGAAGCAGCATGTATTCAGAGGGTGAATACTATACCTGAGCTGGAAAAGTTGTTAGGAACGTTCGTAGCACTAGGCAAGGTTAGCGGCGAGGAACAGCTGGCTAGTAATTATAATAATAATAATAATAATAATTGACACGTGGATGGCCAGCGTGGATGGGCCAACTTACCTTTTATTTAGAGGTCCGCCTCGCTTCAGCAAAATCACCTCCAGAAGACATGCCCCAACAGAAAAACACCCAAAGGGGTGGAAGGAAGGTGGAGAAGAGGGGAACGCACAGGCTATTCTACAGACACCCCCCAATAACTAATGGAATTGTAGCCGACGAAATAATGCCACAACAGTTGCTTAAAAATTTAAAATAAAAATTTTATTGTTAAAATTTAAGGAAAAGCAACTGTTGTGGCTTTATTTCGTCGGCGACAATTCCATTAGTTATTGGGGGGTGTCTGTAGAATAGCCTGTGCGTTCCCCTCTTCTCCACCTTCCTTCCACCCCTTTGGGTGTTTTTCTGTTGGGGCATGTGTTGGAATTAGGGCCTTCAAATCATAAGTTAACACATATCTTTATTGTAGAACAGACATCAACCACGGATCTTGGCAACTGCCGCACACACTGTTAGAACAAAACACTTGAACATGGTTTGCCAACCTAACGAAATTACATTGCAAATTACAATCCTAACATACTCCCACCTTAAGTTAACAAATCCTGACGAGTGAACTTAACCCCTTTCACACAGATCAATAATTATAATCTCACAAATCTAGCCTTCGTGGAGTCTTTATTTCTCGACCCCTAGCTGTCACCTTAGGTAAGTCTATGGTCTGTTTCAGTTCTTCCACTACCGCAGTCATCTCTTGAACACCCTGCTTTACCAACAAGTCACATTTAACAATACCGTCCCCTCCTACAGCTTCCAAAGGATAGAGCCGTTGGATTGGTCGTATAAGTATGCCAGCTGATGTCTTTAAGCGTACTACTCGAACCTCCCCATCATGTCCAGGTATCAACTCCTCCACTCTGGCTAAAGGCCACTCTAGGCGTTTCATGTTGTCGCTTCCAATGAGTACAATTTCCCCAACCTTAACAGGCCTGTCCCTCCATTTGATACTCCTGAGAGTCAACTGTCCCAAATACTCGCGCCGAAATCTTTCTCTAATAGCCTCTCTGAGTTTTTGTCTGTAAGATATTCTTGCACAAATATTCGTCGAGTCTATTGCATCCATGTCAGGCACTCCCTCTTCCTTGATTTCTTGCAAGAACATGGATGGTGTTAATGTAATTAGGTCTTCAGGCTCACTAGACAGATAAGTCAACGGGCGAGAATTCATTAAAGACTCGCAATCACAAAGGATGGTGGACATCTCTTCATAGTCTAACTTTACTCGACCGAGAATTTTTCTAAGAGTCTCTTTTAAGATTCTTATTAGTCTCTCCCACCATCCACCCCACCAGGCAGCACTTGGTGGATTAAATTTCCATTGTATCCTTTGGGTCGTACTGAAGCACTCGATCTTATCAAAGTCAACTTTACTGAATGCATGATCAGTTCCAACGAAGTTTCTGCCATTGTCACTACAAATTATAGTCGGCCTGCCTCGTCGGGCTATGAAACGACGAAGCGACTGAATAAACTTGTCAGTAGACAATCCTGAAACAAGTTCTAGATGTACTGCACGGTAAACAGCGCATGTAAACAGACAAATCCAGGCCTTTTCCTGGTTCCTTAAATAGAGTGGTCCAGCGAAGTCAACGCCTATCACTTCAAACGGAGCAGCATCTCTGACTCGATGAATAGGTAGTGATGCAGCCACTGCTTCTAGTTTACGAGCAGTGAATCTTTGACAAACAGTGCATTTAGATATTGCTGCCTTAATGGATCTTCGTCCTCCAAGGACCCAGTAGTGTTCTCGTAGTAATGACAACAGTCCTTGTACACCTACATGGTTGTGTCTATTATGCTGGTCTTGAATAAGCCGAACTACCACTGGATGTTTAGCAGGTAAAATCATAGGATACCTGAAATCTCTCCTATCTTCTCGTTCGGTCAGCTTTGTTCTGATACGCAGGATTCCATTTTCATCTCTCAGTGGACATAACGACAGTAACTTTTCATCCTTTATGCCAACAAATGCTTCCTGTTGTACAGTTCTAATGACATAAGTTTCTGCACATTTGAATTCCTCTACTGTGAGTTCTCCTGATTTCCGAGCTTCAGGATGACGACAGTTACCCACAAAACGCAACACCCATCCCACCAAGCGAAGAATCCTAGAGAAACTGGAAAAGTATCGATATAACCAGTCTTGAGCATTCTTTCCTGTAGCTAGTAATGAGGATCTTACACACATCCTTTTTTCTTTCATTACCTCTGTCTCATCGGTTTCATTTGGAGTTTCCGGCCATGATTCTGGTGGTCCTTTCAGCCAATCAGGACCCTCCCACCATTGGGACTCCCAAAGATGTTTTGCACCGCATCCCCGAGAAGGTAAGTCAGCTGGATTAATTTCACCAGGAACATGTCTCCACTGATCAGCTGATGTCAAATTCTTAATTTCTGTCACTCGATTTCCAACAAATGTCAACCATTGCTCTTCACGGCGAATCCAAGAAAGGACGGTTGTTGAGTCACTCCACAGAAATGCTTCACGGATTTCGATTCCAAGACCTTCCACCACTGAGCTGTGTAATCGTGCTCCGATAGTAGCTGCTAATAACTCCAGACGGGGAATCGTCATCTTCTTCATTGGAGATATTCTCGCCTTAGCTCGGACCAATTGCACAGTTACTCTGTTAACTGTGACACATCGAATATAGACTACAGCAGCATATGCAGACTGGCTCGCATCGCAGAAGGTATGCAAACTCAGCTTTTCTCCCCTGCATACGCCTATCCACCTGGGAACTTTAATCTTCGTCAAGAATTGAAGTTTTTGACCCATTTAAGAAATTCTTTCTTGATATCTTTGCTAACTTCTGTGTCCCAGCCTTCCTTCTTCTTCCAGGTTGACTGTAACAAAAGCTTAGGGCCTACAGATACCGGACAAGTAAATCCAACGGGGTCATATACCCTGTTCAACATAGAAAGTATTGTTCTCTTTGTTATAAGCTTTGATATGTTGAACTGCAGGCCCTCCGAAGATATCTCTAAAGAGTCAATTTCCCTATCCCAAGACAATCCCAAAACATTAGTAGTCTGGGTTCCTCCAGAATAGGAATTGTGCAACGTATGCTCCCACCCCCTTAAGTCAAATTTTCTTTCTTTCATGACATCAGATGCTTCTTTGATAAAACTGCCAAGCTCTTCTAAGTCGTCAGCACTAGTGACACAGTTATCTACATAAAAACTTGTCATCAGTTTATTTAAAGTATCGCATGAAGCAGTACCTGTACTATATTCTGCTTGGTTAAGTTTGCTCAGCAAATGGTGGTTAATCACAGCTCCTAAGAGGAAGGGACTACATGTCACGCCAAATACTACTCTCCGATGACGATAAACAACTAACTTTCCTTCACTGTCAAACCAAAGGAAACGAAGGAAATCTCTGTCTGACTCACGTAGACTTATCTGAAGAAATGCTCTTCTTATATCTGCAATAACGCCAATGGACCTCACTCGGAACTGCAACAGGATCTTTGGTATATATTCAATCAGGTTAATCCCTGTTTCCAGGCACTCATTTAGTGAAGGTTTTCCTGCCATTTTCGTAGAAGCGTCAAATACAGGCCTGATCTTAGTGGTACTGTTCTTCTTTACTACATGATGGTGAGGAAGATAGTGTCCATAATGAGTCAGTTCTGCCTCTGGAACCTGTTCGATTACTCCCTCAGTGATCCATTCATTCATCACTTGTTGGTAGTCTTCTACCAAACCATCCCTTTTCAGTTTCTTATAACTCAAATCCAGCCTCTTCAAAGCTATATCATAATTATCTGGTAAAGGTGGATGACCCTCTTTCCAAGGCATGTGTACCTCAAAACGTCCTTCGCTGTTAATTGACACAGTCTCCTTGAAATGCTGTAGAGCAGCTTGATGCAACTCCTCCTTGGTTTTCTGCAACACCGGATCTCTGATACCAATGAGTTCCAAGTCCCATAAATCTGACACGGGAATGTTCCTGACAAACATTGATGACACGACCATACCACCCTTGCCTCTCGTCTGAGCCCCATTCACTTTGCCCATCACAGTCCATCCAAGTTTAGTTTGCATGGCTACTAACCCACTGTCCAATTTCTTGCTTGCTCCAGTGAAGAGTTTACCTGCTACATCAGCACCAATTAACACTTCTATTGGTACTATCTCATCTCCTACATCTGTCAGAACTGACAGATGTAGGAGATGCATCTTCTAGCTCTTGCACCCAAGGTCCTCTCTGGATTCGACTAATATCTCCACATATAATGTTTTGATCCAACACTTCAATAGTACACCGGTAATTGTCATCTATACTGCCCAAACAAATTCTGTATGTATTATGTTGGCTAACTTCCGTTTTACTACCCCCCAAACAATGAGTGAATAACCTTCTCTTCTTTAATAGGTTCATAACCCATTTCAACCGCAGCCTCTTTCAAAACGTAGGACCTCTGTGACCCTGTATCTATAATAGCTCTGACTTTTCTTTCAACATGTTTTCCTACTAACTTAACTATAACTGTCTGTAAGTACACTTCAGGAGAAGCTAATGATCTTGAATGCAATGCTTCAATAGGCTTTGGTTCCTGCTGCTCACTTTTGTCTGATAATTTTCCATCCTCTTTGATATCCTTATTGGAAGGCAATTCTGGACACATGATGGGATAATGTTTCCTGTGACAAATTACACATTTAAGTGATATTCTACAAGTCTTTGCACAATGTCCTGGCTTCAAACACACAAAGCAACATTTTTTATTTGATAACGTTTTCCTCTTTTCGTCAATACTTAGTCCCTGAGCACTAAAACACTCACTGCTGGCATGATTACCATTACAAAATGTACAGTTATAGGTTAGACTCACTTTCTTTTCTTTAGTGACAAGTAAGCCTGCTGCTGTCGGTATTTCATCTGCTTGAAAACCTAAATTTTCCCTCTCTTTATCCTTTTCGAATTTGATTCCAGACATGGCTATGCAGATTCTTTCTTCTCCCTCTACTTCCAGTTTGATGAAATTCATCAATCCCTTTAGACGGTCCTTTGGACTTCCTCCAGCAGTTGACTGTCGTTGCCAGATCCTGAGCAAGTCTTCAGGAATACATGACTCGACTAATGGAAATAACATAGCCTCGCATTTTTCAGTAGTTATACCCAAAGACTCTAAAGACCTCAAATGGGACTCTAGTTTGTCATATAAAGCTGATAGTGAGCGTGAAGACCCTGACACAGTGTTCTTCAACACTAGTGAGAGAAGTTCTCGAATGTATACTTCTATCAACATATCCTCTTTTCCAAATCGTGATTTTAAGGCTTCTATGGCTTTAGGGTAATTTACCGCTGTTGGGGGGTAGCTCTCCACTAAATCTCTAGCACGGGAACACGGCACAGTTGACTGGATCAAATACTGAAACTTATCTCCTAACTCAATGCTTTCATCTTGATCAATCTTTGAAAACTGTCCCCACCACGGTAACCACTCCTTAATATTGCCGCTAAATTTCTTAAGTTCAATCTGGGGAAGCTTAAATTTCCTTTTTTGAAGGTTACTTCCTGTCAGACTGCTTGTAACACTAACATTGTCACATTCTTTCACTCTCTTATTCAACACAAACTGCATCTTAAAATACTTGCTAGTATAATCTTCTCTCGTCATGTTTTCTGCATCTAGCTGATCTTCTGTTGCATTTGCTTCTAACATCAGCGTGAATATCTGTTCATCAAGTTTCTGAAGTTCATCGTACTTAATTTTTAATAGCGGGAACTTCGCTTCTGCTTCAAACACGCGTGGAGATTCGGCAGAATCCAACTCTACTTTTATCTCGTTGTGCACTCGTGTAAATGCCGTTCTTGTAACACTTCTTACTTTACGTGCCCTTTCCATATTTAACAAAAGTCCTGTCACGGTCGCCAGATGTTGGAATTAGGGCCTTCAAATCATAAGTTAACACATATCTTTATTGTAGAACAGACATCAACCACGGATCTTGGCAACTGCCGCACACACTGTTAGAACAAAACACTTGAACATGGTTTGCCAACCTAACGAAATTACATTGCAAATTACAATCCTAACACAGAGGGTGAATACTATACCTGAGCTGGAAAAGTTGTTAGGAACGTTCGTAGCACTAGGCAAGGTTAGCGGCGAGGAACAGCTGGCTAGTAATTATAATAATAATAATAATAATAATAATAATAATAATAATAATAATAATAATAATAATAATAATAATTGACACGTGGATGGCCAGCGTGGATGGGCCAACTTACCTTTTATTTAGAGGTCCATCTCGCTTCAGCAAAATCACCTCCAGAAGACATGCCCCAACAGAAAAACATCCAAAGGGGTGGAAGGAAGGTGGAGAAGAGGGGAACGCACAGGCTATTCTACAGACACCCCCCAATAACTAATGGAATTGTCGCCGACGAAATAATACCACAACAGTTGCTTAAAAATTTAAAATAAAAATTTTATTGTTAAAATTTAAGGAAGACCTCCACCAGAAAGCAGAACATGCATCAACCAGCATAATTTACAAAGAAGGCAAGAGACCGCTTAACATGCTTGTTTGCAAAGCAAACAAATGAAAAGAATTAAATTAAAATAAAAATGTTAAAGCCCAAAGATTAAAAAAAAAAGAAAATACAGGCATAATTAAATGAGAACGGGCTTGATAATTTACAAGGGAATGGAATACCGATCCGACATGCAGAGATCCAGGCCACGTCATAAAACGAAAAAATTAAAATTAAAAAAAATAAAATAAAATTGGATCAGAAAATAAATCCATAATTTGCATGACGGAGAAAAAACACAGGAACATTTACCAAAAACACAAAGTTAAACCAACAAAGTTAACAAAAAAACATATTAAGCTAACACCACAACACGTTTGAGTTTCGCGGACGGCGCCAAGAGACTGCCCTCAAGACCAGAATGCATTTCGGCAAAACAAAAACAAAACAAACATGGCCACAAAAACAGACGACCGCATGTCAAATCGAAATTACGGCAAATAATTAGCATTAAATTATTTTTTAAAATCACCGGAGAGAAAAATAAAATGAGGAAAACAATTACACTTTAACACTATTGACATGAGGGTGGTGCATCGGATCTTACATCAGATTAATAATATGCCAATCCCAAGATTGCCAAAGGAAAATAAATAATAATTTAAAACGTAAAATAAACTAGAAATGTGTCTCCAGAAGGTACGAAGAAAAATAACAAAATTAATATATATCTGGTAACATTATTAAAACATAAAAAAATTGGCCTACCAGGTGAAACAAAACACAGCATCACAACATACATGCAAGGCCAATATTGGAGCTCCCATAATAAAATATAAATAAAATAACAACGTACCTTAACTTTTCTGTGGAGGCACAATGAAAATAAAATAATTAACACACAATTTAAATAAAATATAATACGGCACTAAATTGCCTGAAGATGGCCCACCCAGCCATGCGCCGTTTTGGTATCACAAGCACTGGTCTGCATCGAGATGCGATTACGATCCGAATTTCTTCTTCATTGCGAAACGATGAAATAATAGCCTGAAGAGCACAGGCAATTCCGTTCCATCGTATATCCATATTTCGAGGAGGCCAGAGGGTCAAGCCCCCGGGCACGGCAACAACTTTTTCGACCAACTCCCTTGTTGATTTCTTGACGACAGACAATGAAGCTCTTAAGATGGCGGAGAATCGCGCGTCAAAAACAGCATTGCATTCATGTTAATTTAATTGTCCAATCACAGCTTGACACATCAAGCAACAATGTGATTATTAAGTAATTAATTTGGCGGTATCATGAATACACAGTCCTTTGTTTCATGACGTAGGAAAATAATAGCCTTCAAATATGACACGAATAGGATGAGTTTATAAGGCACCCCAACACACTCTAGTGGTGAAGAACTAGAGACGACGAAGTCCGCTAGCAGCTACCATCTCGTGTTCACAAACGGAACCAATTCACCAGGCGGTCGTTTCAAAGGTCGTGAAGTTACATCCAAGGAAGATACATATTTGAAAACGTTGGTACGGGCAATGCACGTAACAGTCTCCCTCCCTTAAGCGTGAACACCGTTCACGAATATGCCTAGGCATGGGCAGTACTCCAACACCAGTCAATTCACCAAGTAAGTTTCCAGAAGATAATGTTCACCAGTTAACTCCAATTGATGGACGAAACCCGCATCGTTTTGGTTAGGAAGAGTGCAGGGTCAGATTATCAGTGAAGGGATAATTGATCACCTCGCAAACCACTTAGTTAACAGCTTCACTGTGTTCATAAGTCTTCAGAAACGCAGAACACCAGCACCAGCAGTGCTTTCATAGTCCGAGACACGTTAGGTAAATTTTCATAAGGTCCAATGTAGTTAGCTTTAAACGAAGTAGGTGGAAGCAATGTGCCATATATCATGCGAAGCGTGGGCAGCCATTTACAAAACAGAAGTTAATCTTATTTCAAAAAGGTTTACAGAAATTACTACTTCTTAACATATTTTATAAAAGAGAAACAAAGTAGAATTTATATATGAAGAAAATATTTCTGACCATGACCTAGATCCGTGCTTACAAAATGTCATTAACAAGTTTACCTTTTTACAGACTATTAGTACCTTTCTATAATAGTACATGAGTTGAACGACTATACATTCAGAAGGAGCTACGGTAGAGGAATAACCACTCAAATTCCCAATGAAACAAGTATACAAGGTTACCATGAGTTAGGTCTCCCACCGAGTTCAACTTACATGCTAGCATCTTCAATGAAAACATCAAAATTTAGTTTCAATTTTACAATTTACCATAAAATGGGAATTACCCAACAGTTACAGTTTGTATCCCAGCAGAGTTTTCATATCCAGTTCAAAATTCCAGAAGAAACAGATGCCTGAAGGCTTCAATGAAGGTTAGGGATACTCTACATTATACAAAATCGGTTTACAAAATTTATGGTAGCATTTCCTCATTAGAAACCTCTCCACCTCGCTTAATGTGTGACAGATGCACTCTGAAAATTTTGTTGGCCTTAGGGTTTCTAATAAGCAGAGTAACGGGAGTCAGGAATGCCTCTACATAACACGGGCCTTTAAAACGAGGGGTCAACTTGCTTGAAACTAGATTACTGACGCCCTTGGGCTTGAAATTGCGGACGTACACAACATCTCCAATTTCCAAATCAGTTGGCTTGCGGCAGGCATTGTGTCGCTTGGCAAGTTGGTCATGTGATACCTTAATATTCTCTCTAGCCTTGTCGAATTTCGCCCTCATATCCTCGGGCGTGAAACTGTCTGGAAGGAGATCGTGCAGGTTCCACAGATTAGACAACGAAGAATTAGCCATAAAGGAAATCATTAACGAAAAAGGGGTGGCTTGCATGCTCTCGTGCACGGCGGTGTTGAAAGCAAAATTGAGCCAATGCAAATTAGAATCCCACTTGGAATGGTCGTCGTGGTGGAAAGCAATCAGAGCAGAACGGAGATTACGATTAACTCGCTCAGCGAGAGACGGGTTAGGAAAATAGGGAGTGGTGGTCACATGCGAAATAGCATAATCAAATAAGAATTGACGGAACTGATGAGATACAAAACACTTGACATTATCTGATACCAGGAACTGACATGGCCCAAAAGATGAAAAGATGGAATTAAGACACTTTATGACGGAACTGGTCGTAGCCTGTCTGGTGGGGAAAATCCAACTAAACCGGGTAAAACCGTCAGTGCAAACAAGCGCAAATTGGTTTCCCCGACCAGAGCGAGGGAACGGCCCAACATGGTCGATAAAAAGCCTCTCCATGGGTCTAGATGCCGGTTCAGATGACAACAGGCCAACCCTAGTAGAAACCGGAGGTTTGCTAATACTACATGAAGCTCAATTTCTAATGAGCCTCCTGATGTCGCCATCCATACTTTGCCAAATGAAAAACTCTCTGATTTTAGCTCGGGTCTTGAATAATCCTAGGTGGCCACCAATAGGAGATTCGTGATAGTAACGAAAGATTTCCGGAATGAGGACCGACGGGAGCACAATTTTAGGTAGACGGTCATGACGAGACGAACAACACAATACACCATCCTTTAGAGAGTAGGGCTTGATTACTTCACCAGAATTGATTCGGTCAATTAGGCTAGATAAGGAGGGATCTTCTTTCTGGAATCTTCTCACATCTTCAAAAAGCACAGGGGAATTGCTGAGAACGACATTGACACAATTTACAGGAGATACAAGGTTTACGGGTTCACATTCTTGAATATCCTCTTCGGCTGTTTCCTCATACATGCGGCTTAATGAATCAGCTACCGCATCTTCGGACCCACGAATATGGTGGACAGTGAACTGGAATGACAGAATCCTAGTTGCCCATCTGGCAATCCTACCAGTTTTACGGGGTTTCCCTAAGACCCAGCTCAAGGCTTGGTTATCGGTCTCAAGGAGAAACTTAGTGTGCTCAAGATACATACGGAATTTTTCTAGAGTGAACAGCACAGCTAAACCCTCAAATTCGTATATGGAATACTTCCTCTCTGCGTCCGTTAAGGTACGAGAAGCGTATACAACGGGTTGCCTACCCAGATCAGACTCTTGCAGTAGGACACAACCAACACCACGACCAGACGCATCAGTCTGCACAATGAACTGCTTCCCAAAATCCGGAATGGCTAACACAGGGGCGTTAGAGAGCGCAAGCTTAAGATCTTCGAAGACTGCCTGCTGAGAGGGACCCCACTCAAACTTCACAGCCTTTTTGCGTAATTGATTTAGAGGAGCAGCACGGTCGGCAAAGTTACTGATGAACTTACGGAAGAAGTTCACCATACCAATGTAACGAGCAACACCCTTGGCGTTCTTGGGTGATTTAAAATCTCTGATGGCCTGAGTACGAGATTGGTCCACGGAGATACCAGATTCAGAAACAATATGTCCCAAGAAGGAAATTTTGGGCTCGGCAAAGGAAACTTTGGACAATTTGACGGTAAGGCCAGCGTCACGCAATCGATCAAGTACAACCTTCAGATGATCAACGTGTTCCTCGAAGGACTCAGAATAGATCACCACATCGTCAAGATATTGGTACACAAATTTGAATTTAATTTCTGAAAACACCTTGTCCAGAAGTCTGCTCAACACAGCGGCTCCGGTGGATAGGCCAAACGGGACACGGGCATACTCAAACAGGTTCCAGTCAGTGGAAAAAGCAGTAACATGCCTGGATTCTGGAGAGAGGGGAATTTGGAAGTAAGAAGAATTTAAATCGAGGATCGTGAACACCTTCGCGTTGCGAAACCAACTAAAGCAAATTTTTAAAATCACCGGAGAGAAAAATAAAATGAGGAAAACAATTACACTTTAACACTATTGACATGAGGGTGGTGCATCGGATCTTACATCAGATTAATAATATGCCAATCCCAAGATTGCCAAAGGAAAATAAATAATAATTTAAAACGTAAAATAAACTAGAAATGTGTCTCCAGAAGGTACGAAGAAAAATAACAAAATTAATATATATCTGGTAACATTATTAAAACATAAAAAAAAATTTGGCCTACCAGGTGAAACAATACACAGCATCACAACATACATGCAAGGCCAATATTGGAGCTCCCATAATAAAATATAAATAAAATAACAACGTACCTTAACTTTTCTGTGGAGACACAATGAAAATAAAATAATTAACACACAATTTAAATAAAATATAATACGGCACTAAATTGCCTGAAGATGGCCCACCCAGCCATGCGCCGTTTTGGTATCACAAGCACTGGTCTGCATCGAGATGCGATTACGATCCGAATTTCTTCTTCATTGCGAAACGATGAAATAATAGCCTGAAGAGCACAGGCAATTCCCTTCCATCGTATATCCATATTTCGAGGAGGCCAGAGGGTCAAGCCCCCGGGCACGGCAACAACTTTTTCGACCAACTCCCTTGTTGATTTCTTGACGACAAACAATGAAGCTCTTAAGATGGCGGAGAATCGCGCGTCAAAAACAGCATTGCATTCATGTTAATTTAATTGTCCAATCACAGCTTGACACATCAAGCAACAATGTGATTATTAAGTAATTAATTTGGCGGTATCATGAATACACAGTCCTTTGTTTCATGACGTAGGAAAATAATAGCCTTCAAATATGACACGAATAGGATGAGTTTATAAGGCACCCCAACACACTCTAGTGGTGAAGAAGTAGGAACTACGGCTAGAGACGAAGAAGTCCGCTAGCAGCTGCCATCTCGTGTTCACAAACGGAACCAATTCACCAGGCGGTCGTTTCAAAGGTCGTGAAGTCACATCCAAGGAAGATACATATTTGAAAACGTTGGTACGGGCAATGCACGTAACAATAATAATAAACGAGCGTACGACAACAACAGGCTAAAAGAATTTGAAGAAGATTTTAAGAGAAATAACACAAGAATTTTTTACAGAACATTCAAAGAAAATATTAAGGGTTATCAGCCTCCTAGCCTCTGCTTTTCCTGGAAACGAACACGAGAGAAAACTGTACAATTCTCAAACAATACTTTAATAATCTTCTCAATTGTACAGAACCCACGGAGAAATTGACCTTCCAAAAAACCACATCCAATCCCGATTCTACTCCACCTACAATAGAGGAGATAGAGGAGATCATACAACAAATGAAAAATAACAGAGCGGCAGGAGAAGATGGCATTATTGCTGAAGTATGGAAGCTTCAAGATAAAAACATCACCAAAACAATTCATGAGATCATCACAGACATTTGTATCACAGAGAAAATGCCAGAGGAATGGAAATGTGCATTGATCCACCCATTACATAAAAAGGGTGATTTGTCAGATCCAAATAATTACAGAGGGATTTCTCTAGTGCCAGTCGCTTACAAAATATTCTCTAATGTGTTATTGAACAGACTAGAACCACAAGCAGATCCACAAATAGGAGAATACCAGGCAGGCTTCAGAAAAGGGAGATCATGCATCGAACAGATCTGGAACTTGAGAACACTACTGAAAGCCAGACAGACAATAAACACTGTAGTTACCTTTGTGGACTTAAAAAAAAGCATACGACAGCATTGATAGAGAAACGCTCTTTGCAGTACTGGAAGAATATGGCATTGACAAAAAAACAGGGCACTTATACAACTAACGCTCACGGACACCACCTCTAAAGTTAAGTTCATGGGTAAAATTTCAGAACCCTTTCATATACGCACAGGTGTCAAACAAGGAGACGGTCTCCCACCAATCTTGTTCAACATGGTCTTAGACAAAATTGTTAAGCAGTGGGAGGAACAAGTTAAAGGAATACAGCTAGGAAGAACCCGCGAAACAAAAACAATCATAAAATATCTGGCATTTGCAGATGACGTAGCCTTACTCAGCAATAACACACAGGAGGCAAAGGAAGCACTGGAACGATTACATGAAATAGCTGCTAAAACAGGTTTACAGATATCTTATGAGAAGGCCCAATACATGGAACGACACACCAACAATGTACAAACCATGCATACAAAGAGTTGAAAAATTTAAGTACTTAGGAGAATATATACAAATACGAGGATCAAACAAGGTGTCTAACATAGAATGAACGGAAAAACTCCAGAAAGCATACGAACTTACATGGTCACATTATAATAAGAAAAGCATATCAAGACAGGCCAAACTTAGACACTACAAAACAGTTGTATTACCAGAAGCATTGTTTGCGTCAGAAACGACCACAATTGGAGCATCTGGCATCATAGAAACAGAAAAAAATGAACGTAAAATTCTGAGAAAAATATTTGGAGCAGTACACAGAGATGGGATATGGATGAAAAGACCTACCAAAGAGCTATATGAACACACAGACAGACTCACAGACATCATTAGAAAACGCAGACTAACTTTCTACGGGCACATACAGAGAATGAACAATAAACGACTTACAAAGAAAATCTTTGGTGTAGTAAACAGTTCAAAATGGCAAAACAAATTGGTATCATGAAATAGAAGACGATTTAAAGCAATTAGGGATCAACAAGCAAATGATAGAAGACAGAGAAAATTTCAGAAACAAAATTAAGAACGCCAAATTTTTAGTAAGAGAAAGGAAGAAGATAGGAACATTGTGGACAGAACAAAGGAAACAGGAACACAGTCAAAGGATGAAGAGATTTTGGGAAGAGAAGAAGGGAAAGAAGGGAAAATTGTGACATCATGAGATATTTAATTTCATACACTGTCCATAAGGGAAAAATGATGTAATAATAATAATAATAATAATAAGTAATCAGGTACAGGATAGTAGGGGTCAGGGTTTCCAAAACAGAAACAGTGGCGGTAACCAGAGTTTCCTAAATAGTGGGAACGGCAATAATTCTAACTTCCAGAACAGGAATAATAACGGTAACCAAGGATACCATAATAGGGGTAACGGTGGTAATAACCCTAATTACCAGAACAGAAACAATTATTCAGGACAAGGTAATGGTCTACAGTTGAATCGAAGATCAGGGAATTATAATAATTCAAATTATAACCAGAGTAATCGAGGTTACAACAGGAGTGACACAGGGTAACAATAGTTACGGTAACCGAGACGAAAATACTAACGCTAATAATATTCAGGTCAACAGCGCTACAAACAGTGGAGCTAATACTAGTACTTCATCTTTAAACTAATGCCGGACTGTTATGATGGGTCAGCATTACAGTCGGTGGTTATCCCAATCAGTACACTTATTTCTGATAATTATGACCTAGATGTGAAGAGTGATTTATTGCGTGAGTTGACAGAGGAGAAAGGAGTGCTTGAGTCCAAAAATTTATTCCCAGTAGCTAAAGTTTACGTGTCTATACTCTATTCGATTCAGGCTGTGCCCGCTCAAGTGTAAATTCATCATTTTATGCAAGGATGAAGGATAAGGGGGGAATATTTGAAGAGTTACCTATTAAGTCAACCTATGTAATTACTGCAGTTTGAAAGAAATCCCATTTAATCTCAAAACAGGTACTGGTTGAACTAGAAATTGATGGTCACATAGGGATGCAAGCGTGTTTAGTAATTCCCAATCTTGTATATGAGCTAATTGTAGGCTCTGAGTGGTTAAGTAAGTTTTCAGCTAAATTATGTTATGAGGAAGCGTGTGTGAAATTAAAATGGAATGGTAAAGAAGTAATTGTACCGTTTAACGACCCAGGTAAGAAGTGTGGTGTTTCTCGGGGTGTGTGTGTTTTAAGTGAGGTGGTCTCGGCAAGTAGTGTCGAGGAGATTTGGCAGGTGTCTAATGTTGTGGAACCTGTACCGTTATTTTTTGTGGGCAGTGTACGGACGTATGGTGATCTTGAGGACTCCTTACGGATAGCTGCATTTCAAGATGATTTAGGGGAACATCGAAGTGTTGAGCTCTATGAAGTACTATTAAATAATAAGAGAGTGAGGACAGAATTGGAGAAGCTAATTGCTACACCCAATCGTTAAACGTGCATGATTATTTAGTGTTTGTTGGACACAGATATCCAGTTCCATTTCGCTACCAAAATGCAGTTCAACAGCAGATTGAATATTCAAACAGTCAGTATCTTAATTCTTCAAGGTCAGGATTTCTTTAGATGCACGCACGCAAAATTCTCACATAAGTTTTGACCAGTTAAGATTTTTATCTATAGAGGTGTTGATGCGGAATTTTGAAGGTAAACAGTGGTTCACGTGTGTGGATCCAAGCTCTAGTTTTTGGCAGGTTCCACTAAGGAAGAGAGATAGGCCCTTTCACTGCATTTAGTCACCAGTATAATTTGTATCATTTTCGTCGAGTACCATACGGGCTCAAGAGTAGTTCTGCAGCACTTATTAGAGCACTTAACATAGCACTAGGTAGGGATACAGGAGAGTTTGTGACGATCTATATAGACGATATGGTTATAAGTTCTAGAACTTTTGAAGAGCACTTGGGTCACTTAGATTATGCCTTTAAGAAGCTGGACAAGAGAGGTCTCACTCTGAAGTTGTCGAAATCTGAGTTTTGTAAGCAAGATGTCACTTTTCTGTGTCATAAGGTATCATGATTAGGGGTAACACCAGAGGTAAGTAGGGTAAAGAAGATACTAGATACTAATGCTCCAAGGAACGCCAAGGAATTGAAATCGATACTGGGTACTTGCAACTTTTTTTAGAAGATTCGTGGTGAAGTACGCATATCTGGTAGAGCCATTTAGGGAGTTACTAAAGGCAGGTAAGAGATGGTATTGGGATGCATCGCATGCCAAGGCATTCCAGGCTTTGAAGCGTGGATTTGAGGAAACAGTGGTACTGCGCTATTCACTAAGGAACAGAGAGAATGTTTTGATGACTGATGCATCGCATATTGGGATAGCAGGGGTGCTATGTCAGAGGGATGAAGAAGGAGACTTGAGGATTGTATCCTTAGCTTCGCGTGGTCTGTCGGCCGCAGAGAAGAGGTATACTATCACGGAGTTGGAGCTTCAGGGCATTGTCTTCAGCCTCAGTAAATTTAGGATGTATGCGTTAGGAGGTAAATTTGAAATCCACACAGCCCATCATGCTTTAGTATTCATCAGAACATGTAAATTAAGCTCCAACGGGGTAAGTCGGTGGATTTTGGCTCTCCAGGAGTATGACTTCGAGGTGAAACATATCAGAGGTAAAGATTACATCTTGGCAGACATGTTATCACGTGATGTATCTTGAAGAAAGGAGGGACCAGTATTGAAGGCTGATCAGGGTATTTTAATGTGAGCTTGTATTGATCCGAGCAACAAGCAGCCACTGGAGGCATTGAAGAATGTGTTGGTGGAGCAGAGGGAAGATGCTGTTTTGTGTGGACCATTGGCAAGGTTGGAGGTAGGTGACTCAGCTACGGTGAAAGTAGAACGGTTCACATATGTGATGCAGGACGGCTTTCTCGCACGCAAGTGTAATGATGACCGCTGGGCGATATGTGTACCGACTTCTTTGAGGGAGGAGCTGATATGTTTCAATCACAGGGAGTTAGGGCACTTTGGCGCTAACAAAGTGTATTACGAACTTAGTCATGACTTTATCTCGGAAAAGATGGAAAGGGATGTTAGGAAAATCCTCGCTAAGTGTGACCTATGTAAGAAATCTAAATTTCCTGGTAGATATTTATGTGGTCCCATGCAGACGGTCATCACGAATAGTCCCGGTGAACTACTTTGTGTTGATCTATTCGGTCCTGTAGTAAAAGGTCAGTTTGGCTACGGGTACACATTTGTAATAGTTGATGCATTCAGCAAATACGTCAAACTTTATGCATTAAGGAAAGCCAAGGGTCGAGCATGTAGCCGACTGATCATAGATAATTATATATCTGAGTTTGGCATTCCTCTCAGAGTGTCTGACAGCGGGCCGCAATTCACTTCGAAGCACGGGAAAACCAGCATGGATAAAATCGGTATCACACACGTTCACTCATCAGTGCGATATCCTCGAGGCAATTTAGCAGAGAGATCGATGAAAGAACTTTCTCGGCTCATGAGATCTTTGGTGCATGATCGGCATACTTCCTGGGTAGGACAACTGTCTAAAGTTGAAGCCTGGTTGAATGCGGTTCAGCATGAAAGCACTCGTGTAACACCGTTTGAAATTCATGTTGGTAGGAAACTCCAGATTGAATTAGCAAGATGTTTGGGATTGACTATGGGAAAACAACCGGGGATGGATTTTTATATCCAGCTGGCGAAACAGAATTTGAAGAAATCCTCAGCTAAAAGAATTCGCCAACAAAAGCAAACTAAATTCGACCTTTTCAACTCTGGAGACCGTGTCTTATTAAGCGACATGAAACAGTCGAATTCTATTGAGAAAGTCATGCGTAAGTTCTTTTTATTATTTTCGGGGCCATATACAGTGTCGAAGAGAATTGGCAACACAACATACATTCTAGTGAATGAATTAGAAGAACGATTGTACGGTACGTACAATATTCACAGCGTAAGAAGGTATGTATCATAAGGATTGAGGTAATTGAGCATCAGGAGGTAATCAGAGTACGGTAGACACAAGCCTTAATGTATTATTGGTGTCGGTAAGTTATTTTAAAATTTTCAGAGTGAGCGGTCTACAGACTGAAACAGTTGAGTGACGTCAGAGGTAGGTATTTACGAGTCTGTTTGTGGAGAAGGGCTTCAGGTGGAATGACACCATGATCAGATAAGAGGATCTGACATAATAACATACAGAGATATGTAGGTCAATGTCGAGTGTAGGCTGTTAACCTGAAGTAGTCCGTATAAACCTGCTACGAACAAAAGAACCTGCGCAAAGCTCACTTCCCCGCGCGTTCACTCAGAGTGGATGTGCGACGTCACAGAGAAGCGGTGGAGGGGGTCACATGCTGTCTGGCCGACGTACCGAGCACACTGCGGAGACACGCTGACAAGAGCTTCGTTGCTAATCCATGTTCGCGCTCTTATTGTTTTCTCAGTTTTATATACCGTACGTTTTCTTTATTGTAGTCCTATAATCCCTTGTCGTGTAGCGTGTACTTGATTGGTAAATGTGTTTAAGTATATAGTGTTGTGTACCATGCTATTCTAGTAATAGTATCATTTGACTTTCGTTATGGCTTCTACTTCGAAGTCTGGTAGTAAATCTGGACGACCATTAAGGGAACAAGCTAGAGAAATGGTCTATAACGTAACTGCTCACCTACAAGAACAGAAAACTGTTCATAATCTCAATTATAATGTTGTGGCTTCCTCAAGTGAAGCAACGGGTGTTTCAAAGTCACTCGTGAAGCGTATAATAGCGGAAGGGAAGACGTCTATGGCCAAGGGTCGTCTGCAGTTTTCTACACCTGATGCAATATTTCGTGTTGTTGATATTATAGCCTCTGTGTGTGTACGTTTATTGGAACAGTATATTTCTTTAAAACATAGTTTACAACTAGGGAATCGTAAATACTGTATTTTCAGTTAACTCCGCGCTTAATACTTTCGGTCACTTTACATTTACTTTCGTTCTTTTAATTGCATTGCGTTTTCAGCATTAATGAAGGAATAACCTCAATTGAACAGTTGGCTGCAGTATTTACAATACGGTATGTGACGGCAGCTCAGCCAGTAGCGCACTCCTTGATCCCGTACTGTCGGGGAAGATCGGGTCGAGCCGAAGTGAGCTTCGCGAACCGAAGTAGAGGAGACGCAAGAAAAGATTGCCGAAGAATGCTGCGCAGATCTTCGGCCATGTTCGGGTGATCAGGTGTGCTCGGTAATGGCATACAACGCCCCTCCTTCGCGGCAGTAGCTTGCTAACAGCAGTTCTGAACGGATCGTCTGCCCAGGCTTGGCAGGCTGAACTGTGACTGGGTTTACGCTTGGTTTACAGCTGTAGACCTCGGAGCGAGCCGCGATGTTGAAGAATGGAGTGAGCAGTGAGCCCGGTAATCAGCATTCGGGGGAGACACAGGAGCCCCGCAATGAGCATTAAAATACGCCGATTGATATTGGTCTCTGCGCATCGTTGAGTTTCGGCAAGCTTTTCTTGCGTCTGCTCCAGACGAGGGTTCTTTTGTTTGTTGTACCTTTCTAAGAATAACACATACTGTAGAATTAAAGAGACGGACTTACAGGAGTCCTGAGGTGAGATCTCAAAGGAGATAAGAGACGGGGCGAACGCTCACGGTGGGTAGAGTGACACATCTCTTTAAAGGGGACATTATGTTGTTGCATGCTGAGCTCAGGAATAAATTCGAATTATAGTTTTTTTTTCAGTAGCGTCATATTATAAATCTTTTACAGAGACTTTATAATCACGCCAGTAAGCTCAACAACTTACGTGTGATGTACGGTAACAGAGTTACTATGATCCTAAGTGTGTGCGTGTGTTACATGCGTGAATCACGGAATGGAATTCCGGAGAGGTTATAAAGATATAACATTTAAAATGAGTGCATCTCCTCGAATTCGCATCCATTAATTCATCCTATGAAGTGAACGAGTTCACATGTTCAATGTGAAACTAGCAAGTGATGTGACATAATTATGTCATCATACTGTAAGAAGAATTTTCGAGTGTTTTTTATTTAAGGGTAATATGGATGTCTTTTTTTTCAGCATATAAATAATTTTATGTAACTAGCGGCAGGTCCGCAAAACAAACAGAAAAACACTTACGGTACATGCACTATGTGCGAGAACATTGAAAAAAACTCTGACATAAAGTATGTCGATGGAAAAAAAAGTACATAGAAGGGTGATTTCAATGTTGTCTGTTAATTTTTTGTGTCGTGTATATATATGGATATGTTTCTTGTTTTTATGCGTGTCTGTAGTAAATCATCACGATTTTACCATATAAAACCGTATGTTATACTAGGGTGTATGTAATGTAATCAAAATGTGGATGACACGCCGTGGAGGTGCTTCGATTATTATTAATTGAATGGTGTAACTTGGGGCAATTTTGTAACTATAGATTTAATTTTTAAGGATTATTATTATGATTATTAATTTACATCATGTTTTTGCGGAGGCATTAGGTAATTTCAATTTCAATCTTAATTAATTTTGTAATATAATATAATATAATAATTATGTAAGCGGCAAAGTGGTCAGCGTCTGTTTCTCTAATTGAGGCGGCTGCACTAAAATCTTCTCGGACTCATAAATCGAGTCGTATACCTGTGGTCTCAACTGAGGTCACCACAAAAAACAAAACTCAACTTGAGCGCATGATAGAAAAGACGATCACAGAATCACTACCCCAGGCACCAGTCGATAGACTGGACTCACCTGATCATCGGATTCTGGGGGATCAGGGACACCATGCGGAGAAGAATCGGAGCTTCTCAAGAACTCTTCACACTCTCAAAACTCGACGCAACAATTTTATTGGCACAATTAATGTGAACACCCTCACTAAAACAGGCAAATTAAAACAACTCACTAACGCCCTCGAAAAATTTGACCTCAAAATCACCGCACTTCAAGAGACACGATTCAAGGATGAAGAACACTTTAATAGAGAGAATTACAGAATCTATAAAGGCAGACCTGCTATGAAAGTTAGAGGCAAACTACCACTCCTGGGAACCGGTTTCGCCGACTCAGTCATCGATTTCTCTTCTCCCAACGAAAGAGTATTTCTGCTCTCAGTAAAGTCAGCCAATAAAGCTTACACACTGATCAACGTCTACGCTCCCATAAATCAACTCAGCAAATCCGATCCTGAAACTATGGACAATTTCTGGGAATCTCACGAAGAAACAACCAACAAAATACCAAGGCACCATGTGAAGATCTTATTGGGCGATTTTAATGCCCAGTTAGATAAGGAAAGAAAATTTAGTGATACCACAGGCCCCCATACTAAGCACGAACGTACCAACGGGAATAGTGAAATACTAATTGACTTCTGCAGAAACTTTGAACTCATGAGCACACAATTTCAAAAACCTCCACACAAGTTAACCACATGGAGATAACCCAATATTAGACAGGGTGAATACCAAATTGACCATATCGCAATTTCCAAGAAAAATACAAAATAAATTTTAAACGTTCGAGCTCGGAAAGGTGCCTTTGAATCAGACCATCATCTTCTCCAAATTAAGACGAAATTCCAACCCAATAGAAAGCAAAAAGGCCCACCCAAAAATATCAAACCAGATCCTGAGTACTTGAAACTCCACAAAGAAGAAATCATAATGCAAATTGATCTGGAGACATCAACAGACTGGCAGAAAATAACGAAGCAAATTCAGGACGTCATAAAACAGGGACAACCTCCTCGCACAAGGAAACATCGCTGGTGGAATGCAATTTGCGATCGGGCAGTTGGCAACCGAATTACCGCGTGGAAAAAGTTTAACACTCACAAAACTGAGGAAAACTGGGAGAACTTTCTTAAAACCCAAAAATATGCCTCCAAATCAATTAGGAAAGAAAAACGAGGATATGACAACAACAGACTCCATGAAATCCAGCAGGATTTCACCCAACATAATACTAGAAACTTCTACAAGACGTTTAGAGAAAACTTAAAGGGATATCTGGCGCCCAGCCTGTGCTTCAAAAAACCCGATGGCACGTTGGAAACTAACGCAAAAGAAAACTGTAAAATATTAGCCCAATACTTCAACTCCCTTCTTAACTGCAAACCACCCCAAGAAAAACTTGCCTTCACTCCTCCGGTTTCCACAACCCAGACTCACAAGCCCCTCACCTAGAAGAAATTCAGGAGATCATCCAAAAGCTCAAAAATAACAAAGCACCAGGAGAAGATGGGATCATTGCTGAATTCTGGAAACTGAACGATCCTACACTTACTCAGAAACTTCATCACGTCATTTCAGACATATGGATGATAGAGCGAATACCAGAAGACTGGAAATGTGCTCTAATTCATCCGTTACACAAAAAGGGTGATAAGACAGACATCAGTAATTACAGAGGAATCTCTCTGCTCCCTATTGCTTGTAAACTCCTTTCCGAGGAACTTTTAAACAGGCTTGACCCCCAGGCGGATCCACTAATTGGTGAATACCAAGCCGGATTCAGAAAAGGGCGATCATGTGCTGAACAGGTGTGGAGCTTAAACACAATATTACAAATGAGAAACTGTAGAAATACAGTTATAACATTCGTCGACTTCAGAAAAGCGTATGATTCTGTAGACCGTGAAACCTTTTTATGATCATGGAAGAATTCGGGATAGACAGCAAGACCCGAAAAATCATTGAACAGACGCTTACAGGAACTATGTCCAAAGTTAAATTCATGGGTGAAATATCGGAGCCCTTTGTCATCAAAATCGGAGTTCGACAGGGGGACGGATTATCCCCAATGCTCTTTAATATTGTTCTAGAAAAGATCATTAGGGAATGGGAACCTCATGTGAAAGACATTCAAATTGGTATAAAAAAGAGAACCGTGTTACAGTCAAGTGCCTCGCTTTTGCGGACGATATTGCCACTATCACTAACACCAGACATGAAGCCATGCACGCAGTGGAAAAATTACATGAAATTGCGCAAAGAACCGGACTACAAATTGCTTATGAAAAAACCCACTATATGGAAAGACGGCCAGAAAAGAACTCATCTTTAATCACACAATACGGTAAAAGAACACAAGTCCCCCATTTTAAATACCTTGGTGAAATCATACAGTCCTCTGGACTAAACCGAATTGCCAATGAACAAAGAATCACCAAACTGCAGAAGGTCTACAAGCTAACGTGGTCTCACTACAACAAGAAGTGCATCTCGCTAGACGCAAAATTAAGGCACTATACAACGGTGATTCTTCCGGAAGCAACTTACGCAGCCGAAACAATGGTGATCGGGGTCATTCCAAAGAATATAGAGAAACAGGAAAGAAACATTCTCCGAAAGATTTACGGGGCAGTTAATAATAACGGTATTTGGATGAAGAGACCTCAAAGCGAACTCTACCAAAAGATCCACACGATAACGGAAATAATCAGAAAACGCCGAGTACAGTTTTATACACACATTTACAGGATGGAAAATTACAGAACGGTGAAGAAATTGATCAACGTTATAACACGGAGTAAGTGTGGCACGGAGTGGCTGACGAGGTTCAGAGGATCTAAAACAGGTCAACATTGAAAATCTTGAGGACCGCACCGAGCGCAGGAATAAAATCAAAATGTTAAGTTTGATCAGAGACCGTCACGAAAGCCTGGAAGAAAATGGACAGCTGAGCGGAAGAAGGAGCATTCTGAGAGGATGAAGAGATTTTGGGAAGAGAAGCGGGAAAACGCCAGGAGATGAAACCATGTATTCAAGTTCAATCGCTCTCCTAAGGGGAACAATCGATTAAATAAATAATAAATAAATAATAATATAATATATAATATATAATGAAATATAATATAATAGTCTATAATAATAATATATAATATTATAATATATTCATTATATCATTTAAATTTATAACGCGTGGGCATTAGTCAAGGGATATGAAGTCTCCTTTCGTTCAGAAGGGTGTTGCAATATGTGGCAACCACAGAGTATTCTGGTCACGCGCTCGACGGGAGACTTTCCTGGTACTTGAGACAACGGACGACGCGGTGGGCTAAGCATTTCGAAGAAATGAGTTCAAGGATGGTCATGTCCTTTAACACAATGGGAGGTACCTTCCAACGAGGGCCTGGAAATCCATATATGCAATATGGATTCTCAGAAATTCATACCACGCGAAGAGCTATCGAATCAGAGGTCATAAAATCGGTCTAACTGAAAACGAAAGGTGTTGCCATGGCAACAGAAGATTTGATTGGACGTCGAACATGGGAAGACTTCTTCGAGATGGGATTGAAGAGGGGGTCTGAAGAAATGTATAAAACAGCTGACACGAAGGGACTCTTATGCTACTCTTATTCAAATCTTACTGGAGAACGAGTCAGATTGTCACTATTCTTGATTGCTCTGGAGAGTATTCCTTCTAGCAATTCTACTACCTTAAAATCACGGACTTGGTTTATAAGTTCAGTCTTCATCAAAAGTACAAACTGAGAATATGTTAGACATGTTGTCGACACATATAAATGGCTTTGGTTGTGATATTTGGCCATTGGCATTAATGTGATTTTTGAACTCAGACTTCGTCACACTCAACTTACAAATTTCAATAGCTACGACTACAATGCGAAATACCGAAGGAAGGATGTCTACCATCAACGATAAACTTCAATTTTGCTCTGGCTTGAGTAAACCACTTCACGAGATGGCAACAATGGTAAGCGAACTGGCCAGATTACAAAAGTCTCTGTTTTTTCGTATAATTATATCTTTTCTTTGGGCAATTAAAAATAAATTCTTTAGTTTTTAATCATTGACTCCATCTACGTTTTCTTTAGGTCAACGCGTTCAATTTAACTTCCGCAAATTTATAATTATCAGGTCTTGCTTTTTTATAATTAAATTCTATCTTTAAGTTTCTTACTCTGTAGTTGGAAATTACTATAAGTCGAACCATTCCTCTCATTACGAACATTATCCTGGCGAGAAACTTAGTTTCCCCCACCGCCTGAGAATAAGAAGAGTCTACATAGCAGATGCATTCAGGGTGTTTCAGGAGGAATAGCAAATATTTTGCAATATGAATTGCAATTTAAAAAAATCCATATAACACTTGTCCCATTTGTATCTCCTGCAGAGATACAGCTGGTACAGTAGTATTTAACCCAAACAAATGTAAAGCAAAGGCAAATGAGGACGTTCAAAGTTTCAAGAGTTTCAAAAATTCCACCATCAATGCTTTTTTCACTTCTCACCCCGTGTAGCTCTTCGGAGGGCGTCTTGGCGTTCTTTGATGAGGGCTAAACTATGCATAGTCCGAACGATCAACTCTGCTCTTGTGTTGACCTTTTCCTTTTAGACTTCGCTTTTCAACCATCCCCACAGGCAAACATCCAAAATGTTAAGGTCCGGGGACCTTGGTGGCCAATAAACGTTCCCATATTTCCCTATCCATTTTCCGGGGAATGTTAGGTTTAGATGTTGTACCACCAGACGACTAGAATGTGCAGGAGCCCGGTCATGCTCTAAGAACATATGCATTCTTGTAGCCAAAGGAATCTCTTCCAATAATGCTGGAAGTTCATTTCCAAGAAAGTATAGATAATGGAGTCCTGTTCGAAGATGTGGTAACACAACAGGCTCAATCAACTGATTGTCAATCAACCCATACCACGCATTTACAGAGAAGCGTTCCTGAAAATGTTTGTCCTCAATGGCATGTGGGTTTTCTTCTGACCACTGATGTTCATTACGAGTGTTATTGATGCCGTCACGAGTGAACGTGGCTTCATCAGTGAAGATTACAAATGGGATTAGTTGGCGATTTGCACGTATCCAACGACAAAATTCCAATCGTCTATCTGCATCTTCTGCTCGAAGGAGTTGAATGGACTGGTAATGACACGGATGCAACCCGTGCATACGTAATGTCCGCCATACTCTTGTACATGGAACACCGATACGTGCAGAACTAGCGCTTAGAGACAGCCCAGCGGGTCTAACGAAGCGACCCGAATATTCACGAACGCAACCAATCATACATCCCCCTTCACGATGTTTTGACGGTTTTACTGTGGTTTTGACAAGCACCGAAACCGACCAGCGCAGCGGGGCAAACCCGAAACTTCACAACCTACACAGATCATTAGGGCTAGGATTTTTTATATAAATAAATATTCCTTCCCTTTGCTTATACATAACTATGATAAATGTCCATGAATTAGAACCTTAGCTATCATCTAATTACATTTTATTGTTACATATTTTACATATTTGATCATAATGACATTTTTTAAACATAACTTTACTTGGTTTATTTAAAGTTACATATTCTGTCTCTTACTGTAAAAGGAAAATATATTTTCGCAAGTGAAATATATTTGTTCACTGGAAACTCAGGTACATGAAACGGATTTTCCAAGCAATTCATAAGCTGTTGAGAAAGGGCCAAGGAAGATATTAGTGGAGATAAATACATGTGAACTGACTGAAGATGGAAGACTAGATTTGGAAATTATCAGAAGAATACAACTCGGGAGTACTTTCTACCAACAGGTACGGGGACTAGTATGGGACAAGGATATACCAATTAAGGCTAAAGAAGTTATGTACAAAGCATATTATGTTCCTATAATGACATAAGCAGCAGAAACTTTGACAATGACTAATAGGGACGAGAGCAGAGTACAAGCAGCTGAGATGAGATTCCTGAGAAGTATGGTCCAGAAAACGAGGAGGGACAGAGTGAGAAATGAAGATATAAGGAAAGAACTAGGAGTACAGAAACTAAATGACAAACTGGAGCAAAACAGATTGAGATGGTTTGGACATGTCAAACGGATGAATGAAGTAAGGCTACCAAGACGAGCACTGGAACGACGGATGACAGGGAAGAGAGGACGAGGAAGACCAAGAATGCGTTGGATGGACTCGGTGGAGAATAGTATTAGAAAACGGAACCTGGATTGGAACACTGTGTCGGAAGAGGAATGGCGGAACGACAGAACAAAGTGGAGAGGAACCATATTTGCCCTCACCCAGTGTCAACTGGAAAAGGGGAAATGATGATGATGATGATGATGAAGGGGATGGACACCCTGCCGGAGACTCAGTGGCTGGACTTTAGTTTATTTCAGTTGTCCAGTGAGAATTAACGCACAGAACAACAAATCAAGCGATTATTCCCAAAACAAATAGCCCGTCGATAAACGAAAGAAAAATGGCTGCCCAAAGATCATGCCCGGCTTGGTCTGTCTTATAGTTGGCTGATCGGTTATATTCGTGAGCATTCGGGTCACTTCGTTAGCCCCGCCGGGCTGTCTCTAAGCGCTAGTCGTGCAGAAAGTCTACGTGTACCAACACACGAAACGACAACTGCTCTGGTTACATACCTACGTCTGTATTTCGGTACGCAATAAAAATGAGACGCATGTTATATATGAATTTTTTATTGCAGTTCATCTATACTACCACCTCCTAAAATATTTACTGTTCCTCCTGAAACACTCTATTGATAAGTGCACAGGTAACTAATTTCGGTGTTTACATGGCAGAGAACCAGATGGGGCCCAGTGAAGAGTTATTGTGGTTCTTCCATATCCCTCCAACAAAATACAGTAGTTAAAACTTGAATAACACACCCTTGTACTAGGGCTGTACCTATCATTCAAATATTCATTTAACTCGACTACTTCGAATTGATGAATAAATTAGCCTATGTTCGAAGTACAGTACAGTATTTGAATATTCGATTAGAATGTTTGAACAGTGAGGATACCCGAATATTTCGATTGTTCAAATCATTCGAACATTGGAAATACTCAATGATTTCGAATAGTCGATTATTAAAATAAATCAATCAGATCAAATATTTGAATTATTCGAAGAGGATAAGTATCCGAAATTTACAGCGATTTGTGTAAAGAATAATATGTCCATTATGGTGTTTGAAGCCATTTTTCAGTGTTGCCTTAGTAAACGAAGTTTGATGTTTTTCAGTCAGTCAACACAATTTTTTTCAGGATTAGGGAATAACCCATCACAATTGGGTACAATCGTGTTGACCGACTGAAAAACATCAAACTTCGAAATACGTCCAGTTGACGAGTTGTTCGAAGCAAGGGCGAATCCAAGGAGTTAGGTCCCCTATTCAGCCTGATAGATATTTTAAATATCATTCAGAACGAGAATCACTTATCACTAATCTCAGTTTCTTTCTTCATCCCTTTATGTTATATTTTCTCTTTGTTTCTATGTTTATTTGAACATTTGAATGTATCCCCTGGTCTGTCGATTCATTCGATTATTATTGACAATAGTCGGGTTATTTCACTAATGCGAATATTGGAACATTCGAATAGGTTGGAAATTCGAATATTCGTACGTGCACATAATTGGAATAGTCGAATGTTCAAATCAAATATTCGTATTCGAAATTATTCTAACAATTCGAATAGTTGTATGTTCGAATATGTAAAACCTCATCTTGTAGGCCTATGTATCTTCACACAACGGTCGTAGCCTACTAACTGCCTCAGTAGATATAGGCTAGCCTCTCAGTGCCACGCGCCGATCAGATCGGCTCTCGCTGTTCGCACCATAAGTGCCGAAACCGATTCAATTGGCGCGCTGTTTATCTTATATTTGTAGATTTCTGTAGGCATATGTCCGTGATTATTTCATACTGTTGGAAAGGTGAGGTTTCAAGCTTGCCTGTGAGGTGTTTACTTTTTTCCTTCGAAGTCCGTTACGCGATAGGTTTGAGTTTGTATTCACGCCATCCCTTTGCGCTCCCCCGATCACGGGCGTTTTCACCAAAATTGCGGTGCAGTTGTTTTCTTCTCATTGCAGTTTTCTGCCTACAGATGTTTCTAACAACTTTCTACAGCTGGAAATGTAGTATTCGAATATGACTCTTAGGTGTCCTTAATTTAGGCTCAAAACTGATTTATTACAAAAAAATATGAAAAATTGAACAATTATCAGAATAACCTCAATTAAAAAGGTTTAGATGTCCTATTTACTTTTATGAACATAATGTATGAATGAATGAGGTATTGGTTATAATGCAAAGCAAGAATAATGATTCTATCGTTGGAAATGTGGTATTTATGTTGTTTTTTTCGAAAATGGCTTGGCATTCTTGGCAAGTATTTCAGGAAATGGCTTGGCACTAAGAAGGTTAAGCAAAGTAAATGTGTCTGAACGCCGTAGCTGAGTTGGAGTTGGATAAAGCAGTGTTCCGCAACCGGTGTGCCGTCACAAGGACTATGGTGTGCCGCAAACTTTTACCTATATACCATATCACTACATGCCCCAACAGAACCATGCAATAGTGGCATCTGAGTGAATCACTGAATATATGTTCTAAGTGCACACAAAAGTTATGTAATATATAATATGGCCCTGTGGCTGCAATAAAGCCTATTATCATATAACAACAATATAATATATATATATATAATAACCCCTGGCACTACAACCCATGAAGGGCCTGGCCTACCAAGCGACCGCTCCCCAGCAAATATTGGGGTTTCGCGTGGTCAGCGCGTCGGGTCCCTTCAGCCGTTAATCTTGGTTTCCGTGACCGGGGCGCTGTCTCACTGTCAGACAGCTACTCAATTGTCCTCACGAGGCTGAGTGCACCCCGTTCCAGCCCTCACGTCAGTTTCTAAAATCCCTGACGGAGCCGGGAATCGAACCTGGGGCCTCCGGGTGAGAGGCAGGCGCACTACCCCTTCACCACGGGGCCGGCTCATTGTAATAAATTAACTGTCGATTTTATGTAAGAAGGTGCTTGTTTATTATTTAATACATGTGGATAACTGTTATGTTTTCGTAGAAATTAAGTGTATTTACTTACTCAATATTGTTGGTTGGTTGGTTCCTCAGTTTAGGGGCTGCGACAACGCGGTCATGTAGCCCCGTGTACTTGGGTGTGTGTAGAATCTGTCTGATAACCGGTGTTAATTGTGATGACTGTATTAGTGTGTGTATCTGTTTTTTAATTTAAGTACAGACTGCAACTTAGAATTTTTCAAATAGTTCCTACTTTTGCAGCCAAACGCCACCGTCAACGACTACTAGGCCTAGTTCAGAACTTAGCTACTAGAGGCCACCGCTGTCGGCTCTTGGCAACGAACGTAGAAACCTAAGAGCGTTGTTTACATTCTTAACCTATCCAATTTAGCTTCACACAGGTGTAATTAGTGGAAGGTATATCATTTTTTTAAACTCAATATTGTTATAGCCTACAGTAGTTTTCAGTTAGTGGTTAGGGTATTTGTATTTCGCATGTAATATTGGGCTGGTTTGATGGGTTGCAGGCGGCATGTTGTGTGGTCGCTGCAGAGAAAGCCCCGGAAAACTTTTAGCAAGTTATTTAGCGGCCAGCAGCAATCATACAATAATAGACTTTACGTTCAACACTCGACAATAAGAGAGTTCTTTGTAACACCGCATCTTTTGTGTACGGCTGCCTGTACGTGCTTTTAAGTAAACTTGCGGCGATGACCAAATTGTCCCTCTCTTTTATTATTTTATTGCCTTGTTCTAATATTACAGTATTTCAGTGCAGCTCTATCAAAGCTATGCTCTGCAGTGGTGCGAATATTGCTATGCTATACCAATCTTAATATCTACTACTACAGTGTTATTAAAGTATTATTTCTTTCCATTTTCGATGTGGATAAGTTCCTTGTGCGTAGTAGACCGTCCTCGAGTGCAACTAGTGTAACCATCGAGCCCGAAAACAAGAAACAGAGAGCAACTTAGTTCACCGGCAATATAGTGTGATTATTTATCTTACGTTTCTTTCTTTTTGGTGTGGTGACAAAACATGCCCAATCCCCGAGTGTGTTGTGTGTGGTGAAATACAAATACTCAGTTATGCAGCTGTGGTTCCCAGTAAATTGAAACGACACTTGTCAACAAAATAGTCCTCTCTCTTAAGTAAGGATGTGAATTATTTTCGTCGGTCGTTGGAACAACAGAAAAAACAAGCGACGCTCATTAAGTTACTACGTCGGTACGTGTTTCGCAAAATGTACAAGAAGCTAGCTATAAGGTAGCCGAACTTATCGTAAAGGCCAAGAAACAACACATAATAGCAGAAACATTGTTAATGCCCGCGTGTAAGGAAATTGTAAAAATAGTCCTGGGTTTAGAAGCTGCTACTGAAATTTCAAAAATTCCTTTCTCTGCTGACACAATCAGCCGCCGAGTAAGTGGCATGTCTAGTGACATCGAAGACATTATGAAGGAGAAAATAAAGAGCAGTCGAAAGTTCTCACTTCAGATCGACGAGTTCACCGATATTGGCGGTCACGCACAATTTCTTTCCTATGTTGATGGGGATGTAATAGTAACTAATTTCATTTTTTACAAAGCGCTACCCGAGCAAGCAACTGGTAAGAAATATTTCGTACGACTAACTTAATGCATATGTGGTCCGTAATGAATTAACATGGGAGGATTGCTTTAGTGTTTGCTTCTATGACAGGCCGAGTGAGAGGATTCGTGGGTAAAGTACGCGAAGTAAATCCTAACTTGCGAACTGACCATTGTCTCATTCACCGTGAAGCCATTGTTGCTAAGTCTTTGCCATCTCCTCTGAAATGATGGACGAAGTACAGTAGTAAAAGCCGTGAACTTCATCAAATCGCGCCCCCTAAATCCTATATGCGGTTTTTTTTTACGTTTTGTGTCAAGAAATGGGATCAGAGCATACTACATTTCTGCTCCATACAGAAGTATGATGGTTATCACGAGGTTAAACTCTGTGAGCTGCCTGAATAGGATTGACATTGGCCGGAAGTTCCACGTCAGTCATCACCCATCTGCCTCTTGACCAATCCATGTTCGCATAGTTGATGTCATAATACTCTGCGTTGCAATATTACAGCCCACGTGCGTCAGTACCTCGTCAGCTGTATCTCTAGCAAGTACAGTGTGATCACTTGTTTATCTAACTGTTTGGCAACCTTGTTCCCTGACCACATGGCGAGGCGAGAACTGTCAATCCTATTCTGGCAGCTCACAGAGTATAAGTGTTAACGCGATTGTTTGAACTTAAAGAGGAGATACTTGCATTTTTGACTGTTGAGGGACATGAGTATGAGCATTATATGCAAATGATGAATGGGTGTCTTAAGTTGGCATATCCTTCCGATATTTTTGTACACATGAATGAACTAAACAGAAAAATGCAAGGTAGAAACGAAAATATTCTGTCTAGTATATTCAGAATGTGTTGATTGACTTAATTAAAGAACAGTTAACCTACTCCTGCAGCAGATTTTCAAAACATATTTTGGAGAGAGTGTTGAAGATTTTTACTGGGTTCGTGATCCATTCATTATGGATTCGAAACATCTCCCGAATAAAGGCTAACGAGAGGAACTGACAGATTTCAAAGCAGACAGAACATAAATAAAATTTTTAGAAATGCCTTTGGACTCATTTTGGTTGTCAATAAGCAGTGAATACCCGGGTATCTCCGAGATGGCAGTTGATGTGTTGTTACCATTTTCAATTACATATTTGTATGAACCTGGCTTCTCGATGTTGACTCAAATTAAAACATCAAACTCCATTGACGATGAAATGGGGCTTGCTTTGTCAACGATTCCGCCACCAATCAGCTGTCTGTGTGCAGCTAAGCAGGCTCGAGTATCACATTGAAGGTATGAGTAGTTATTTACTTTAAATTTCGTATTAGAAATTTGTATTTTATACAGTAAATTGAAGTTAATAAAGTTAATAAGGTGTTAATAAATACAGGAGTCTATAATAATAATAATAATAATAATAATAATAATAATAATTACAGTTGAACTGACGTGGTCCCTAGTTGGCCAAATCGAAGAAAGAAGAAGAAGAAGAATTACAAAACAACGTAATATGTAGTAAGTCAATGTGAACAAACAATTGGTGAATATCAAGGAGGATTTCGGCGTGGAAGGTCCTGTACCGAGCAGATCTTCAATCTGAAAACCATTCTCCAATTAAAGCAAGTAAGAAGTATGAACATCACTGTGGTTTTCATCGACTTCGCAAAAGCTTATGATTCCATCGACCGCCAGACACTCTTCTCAATACTCCAAGAACGAAGTGTGGATTATAACACACGCACCCTCATCGAACAGACTCTCACGGATACAACCTCTAAGGTGAAGTTCAGAGGAGAACTATCTCGGAGTTTCAAGATAAAAACCGGAGTACGACAGGGTGATGGCCTCTCGCCCATTCTGTTTAATCTGGTGCTTGATAAAGTCATCAAGACCTGGGAATGCTCATTGAGGAATCTAGGAATCAAACCAGTTGCCATTGGAGCTGGAACCCGAAGAATCGAGATCAGGTGCCTTGCCTTCGCAGATGACATTGCAATCTTAGCTAACAACTCTAAGGATGCTGGCAAAGCTGTCCAAGCCCTGCACGAGATAGCGGTGAAGTCTGGATTACAGATATCTTACGATAAGTCCAAGTACTTTGAGAATCGGCACTCCGGAAACACCCCTTTGAAGACCATGCATGAAAAGATTGGAAGAGTCAATCGCTTTCGTTATCTTGGTGAATGGGTCCACCCCAATGGTAGAGATGGCACCTCCATATTAGCAAGGCGTACCAAACTCAACGCAGCATACCAACTATCCCACAATTTGTACAACAATAAATGCATTTCGAGGATTGCTGAGATCTGTCACTACAGAACTGCTGTCAGACCACAGTTTCTGTATGCCGCAGAGACCCTCTTGATGAACAGAAAAGGCACCATGGATGACCTGGAGAAAGCCGAAAGACGTATCCTCAGGAAAATCCTTGGCCCGAGATTGCTCCCAGACGGAACCTACCTTTGAAATCTAATTCTGACCTGTATCGACAGTTAGAATCAGCCAATACCAGTATGCGACGTAGGAGGCTCAAGTTCTACGGGCACCTACAACGAATGAACAGCAACAGGCTACAAGACTGGAAGCCTGTGGCTTAACAAAGTACTAAAGAACTTGGATTCGGCTGGAATCCTGACTTTGATGTAGAATATCGTTCTAAATTTTGTGCTGTGGTAGAATCTTGGACCCCACCACCTAGAGTCCCTAAATGTCGGAAGCCCCTTTCGCAGGAGAGAAAGGAGAAATTATCAGCAGGGCTCAAGAGTTATTGGGAACGGAAAAGAGCATCGAATAAGAACTAATCATAAGCGCTCCGTAGTGGGCTTAAATCAATAATAATAAGGTAATATTTCGTAATTATATTCAGATTCATATGATTTTGAGAGACCAGACATTTTGGTGTGCCGTGTTGAGTCTACACCTGTCTGGGGTGTGCCGTGAGTAAAAAGAGGTTGCGGAACACTGGAATAGAGCACCGGACCTGAAATACAAAGGTTCCAGTTTTGATTCCTAGTTGCGACAGACGTTTTGCTCTCTGGTTAACATGTTAATAGTTTGTACTTCATGTACACAACACGACCTAATTGCTCATTTGGTTCTCGACTATATTTTGCTGTATGTGTAGGCACATGCAGTGATCGCCCTTCTTTTAAGAGGATTTTTCCGTGACCATCCTCGTTCGGCGCCTCCCTATGCTGCTGCTTTTGTGCAACGTCCTGAATTCAGAGGAGAAGTTGCTAGCTATCTCGAAGCCCATCCAGCCCCACCGCCTCCACCAGGACTATATACACCAGTAAGTACATTTAGTGCATCTACTTCCAAACTGGGTTCTAGATAGGGGGCTAAAGGGTGTTAATGCACTCCCTCCCCCTTTCGTCACCTCTGCACCCTTAATATTAATGAGGGGCAGATAACCTCGTAGTTCCGCCCCTTAAAACCTCAAAGAGTAACTTAATATTAATGGGTAGTTATTTTTAAGTATGACTTTTATGGTAATGTCTATCTAACTATTTTGCTGCATTTGTAGGCCAAAGACGTACAGTCATCATAAGTAGATCATTGTTGCCATCTCAGAGTTTTTTAAATCGCCGACTTGCAGTCAAAAGTCGTTACCGATAAAGAAAAAATATATTTTGTTGCTAATGTGAGTTTAAATAGTTGCTAAATCCTTATCTTAACTATACTGGAACCTATCAGGTTATTAGAAGTTGGACCTGCAAATATGGGACATGTGTAATTAATCAATCTAGGACTTCATCATTTTATTATTCTTTGTTTATCAACATTATTTTATATTCAATATTATTTCATCGTTTCATTAATTAATTTGTGTATAAAGAGCAAAGATTTGCCTGGTAGGTTAGTCAGTTTTATAGTTCATTATATGGCAGTGGGTCAATTAAGCTACAAGTTCGGTAGACATTAATCAAGAGTGTTGCAAGCCTCACTCAGTTTTAGAACAAGGAAAAAGCGCTGGAGATTTCTGGGAATAGCCTGTGCAATACGCTATTCAAGACCTGGGACAATCGTCCTTTTAAATTGAATATTTGAAGCAGAGTATCAGGAAGTTCAAATGATTTTGGTGGAGCTCTATTCAGACTGTTGGTTGGTTGGTTCCTTATTTTAGGGGCTGTGACAACGCGGTCATGTAGCCCCGTGTACTTTGGGTGTGTGTAGAATCTGTCTGATACCCGGTGTTAATTGTGATGGCTGTTTTAGTGTGTGTTATCTGTTTTTAAATGCTGACAATAATTTTAAGTAGTTCCTACTTTTGCTACCAAATGCTACCATCCACGACACCTATCTGCGGACTTGGCAACTAGATGCCATCGCAGGCAAAACCTGGCGGTGAACGTTGGAACTAATAGCCTATAGCGTTATCAAATAATCTAACCTACAAACTTTAGCTTCACACAAGTGTAGTTAGTGGTAGGTTCTTTTTCATGCCATAAATCTATCACATGGGACCGCTGGCTTTACTTCCCCTCCGAAGGAAGGCATACTGAGGGATTTTTAACGCTCTTAAAAATCCGACGACTTCGGCCGGTTTTGAACCGATGACCTTGGGCATAGAAGCTCAGCATGCTACCAACTACGCCACCGAAGTAGGGGTACACTGTAGGGGAGGTGGTATAATCACGTGCGAAGACTGAAAGTACCATTTATGAGAGAGCTGAGGTTATTACAAAAATATCCACTTTACAATACAATATTTGTTATACACTATGCTTATAAATGATGATACATGTTACGGCTCTTTGAGCCTTCTTCAGTCTAATAGCACAAAAAAAATTCACATGTCAATCTAGAACTAATCAGTGTGACGTACTCAATGAAATTGTTAATAAAATTTTAAGACTTTCACAATCATCATTGCACTTAAAACAAAGAAATAAAATACTTAAAGAGTATTAAAATCTGTATAAAATCCATTTGTCTACGACGTGAAACCATCGTCGCGCTGAAAATCATCTGTTCCACACGGTGCATCTGTAACACAAAAGGCCCCTGACAGAAAAAATTCTTGCGTGAAACCTTGATCTACCTGGGTAATCAAAACGCTGTTCACACATACGACGTCTATATAATGGGGTAAGTAACAGTCAAATAGATAATTTGTTTAAGCTTCCAAGCAGATTTTAATACTCTTTAAGTATTTTATTTCTTTGTTTTTAAATGCAATGACGATTGTGAAAATCTTAAAATTTTATTCAAATTTTTATTGAGTATGTCACACTGATTAGTTCTAGATTGACATGTGAGAATGTTTTGTGCTATTAGACTGAAGAAGGCCAGGCGCGGATCTAGAGTTTGGCTTTGGAGGGGGTCAGAGAATCTAAATTGTTAAGAAAAATGGTATCACTAAAAACGCAATCACAAAATAAGCAAACGTGCAAAACCAGACCATTTTTTTGCAAGCTACATGGATGGAAATTTGATGCGTTTAGCGCACCAAAAATATTCGTACAAATTGCAACGGCGTGTTTTGCGACGAGTTGATTTTGTTATATAAATAATCGTTTTTATATAACAGATATGAAGTTGTAAATATTACAGTTGTAACAGAACATAATAATTGGAATAAATATATTTTCAGTATTGAATAAAATGAAAAAACTGTTCTTCTGTTAAAATTTGTTAAGTTTTATTTGTCTGGTTATTGTGTTTTCGTTTTTTGAGTTTGCAATTATAAAAGAAGTTCCGTGACGAACTAAAGAGCCTACTTTTCTTAAAATTTAAGATTCATGCCAATGATTAATCTATATGGATCTATCTAGAATATTGACGAAATTAAAGTGGTCATATCGAAATTTCTAATTAGTTCGAAATACTGTATACCTGGCATAATGTAGCCTAATAGAGAACTACAGTTGGCAGCCCTGGTGACTGAATATATTCTTAGTTCCATCTCTTAAGGTACAGAATACAAAATTTGGTTGAAGTCCAATGGATAGCATGGACGTTACATGCAGTTAAACATTGGATCTAACAGCGCGCGTAAAATCATGTTGGCAACAATGCCATACATGTATTGGTCAGAAGTAATCTGAAATAATATGATCTATTGTTGTATCAATTTTGAATGAAATCCATTAGTTAGTATAGAAGTTACATGCATTTTAAAATTGGACCTATCAGCAGGCTTAGAATCATGTTGGCAGCACTGGCGTAGAATGCCAGGTACTATACGTATGCAACGTTTAGAGCTATTGGCTTGCATACTTTCTGATATATTGATATTGGGGTAACAAAAATGGAGACAGTATTTATCAACAGTTGGCAGCCCTGGTTACCCTTAAGAATCGGCTTAGTTATATCTGTTATAGTACACATAGCACACACGAAATTTGGTTGAAATCCAAATGATAGTATAGAAGTTACATGTATTTAAAGTTGGACCTCTCAGCAGGCTTAGAATCATGTTGGTAGCACTGACGTATATAAGTTACTCCAAATTAATATAGAATGCCAGGTACTATACATGTGCGTAGTTTAAAGCTGTCGGCTTGCATACTTTATGATAAATGGGTATTTGGTTAAAATAAATTGAGAGCATTTATTAACAGTTGGCAGCACTGGTGGCTCTTAGGAATACGCTCAGTCATATCTGTTTCTTGTACACATAGCACATACAAAATTTGGTTGAAATCCAATTGATAGTGTAGAAGTTATATGCATTAAAAATTTGGACCTATCAGCAGGCTTATAATCATTTTGGCAACACTGCCATGTATGGCCTCCTGGAAATTAAACTGCAATATTATTATCTATTTGTGTGTCAATTTTGAAATAGCTCCCATTCATACCTTCCAAGATATCCAACATGGAGCTCAAAATTCAAATGCGATTTTTCAGCAGTTGGTAGCACTGACATCATTTTCAAATATGGCCGTAAGATATTCAGGTAGAGATCTTTACTCCTAACAAATTTTGTTTCGATTGCTACAGCCGTTTAGGAGTTGATAGGGGGGGGGGGACACACACACACACAGCCAACAGACAGACAGACAGACAGACAGGACAGACAGACGGACACACATTTGCTCGATCTCATAAGTCTACTTTTTCCTCATTTTTGCAAAATGTGAAAAGTAGGCTAAAAAATAGTGTATGACAAATATTGTATTGTAAAGTGGATATTTTTGTAATCTTATATCTTATATATAAAAGTGAAAGTCTGTATGTGGGTATGTATGTATGTATGTGGGTCTGTTCCGTATACAAATCTACACCGTTCCGCCAATCTCAACCAAATTTTGCATACATATAGTTTAGGATCCAGAAGGAACCGCTGGCTACATGAATTTTCGACAGTCTTTCTCATTCTTCTGATTTCGGCCCTTTTGCACTCAAGCACAGGCTAATCAAATCATAAAATATACTCATGAAGGAATGGCAAGCCAGATAGTTTCCATGGCAACATAGCTCAAGTCGAGATACGGCCGACTGGATGCCAGTTCTGCTCTGCACTACCGGTATAGAAAAAGAGTATCTTTACTTGAAATCCCGTTAGTTACTCACCTACTCACACAGCACTGTCAACCGAGTTTAGCATAACAAAGACTTGACACTATCATCGACTATATATATTTGTCAAATACCACTCACTCACTCATTCATTCATCACGAAATCTCAGAAACCACCGAACGGATTGGAATGAAATTTGGTATGCAGCTTCCCAAAGAACCGCAAATGCCCACTACGAGAGGATTTTTGGATATTCAGGTTCTAAAGGGGTGTTAAGGGGGTAGACCTGCATTTCATTGAATTGCAATATCTCCCGATTGGTTTCATTGGGGGATGTAATACTCGGCACGTAAACTCATCCTTAAAAATAAGAAGACACGAGTCTAAAGGTTTTTGGATGTGGTGTATATCATGAGGTGAAAGGGGTGAAAAGTGGGGATTGAAAGATTCCTAACAGAGTGTGTATCTCTTAAACGACATAGGTGAGGAGTTTGAAACTCAGCGGAAAACAATCAGCATACAAAATACGTAAATATGTGTTTGACCGTTTATTCATAAATCCAATTTAAGGGGACCATGGGGAGGGGTGAAATTCTGCGGGGGGGGGGGGGACAGGAAGAAAGTGTCCTAAATGATTGACTGACTCACTCACTCATCAAACTCAGGGGGAAAAAACTGCTTTAAAGTAAGTAAATAGCTGTTCGACAGTTTATTTTATTAAATCAAATTTAAGGGGTTCATGGGGAGGGGTGAAACTCTGAAAAAAGAAAATTGAAAGATAATGTCCTGACTCACTCACTCACTCACACACTCATCATCGCCCAGCCAAAATTATTGAAGTTAGAAACATGACAGTTTGGGGATATGTTCATTGTATGTCAAAACCGTCTACTAAGGGAGGATTTTCGGATATTCAGGTTCTGAAGGGGTCTTAAGGGGGTTAAACCTGCATTCCATTGAATAACAATATCTCCCGATTGGTTTCATTGGGGGATATGATACACGACATATAAACTCATCATTAAAAAGGAAGAAGACACGTCTCTGAGGGGTTTTCGATGTGGTGTATATTATGAGGTGAAAGGGGTGAAAAGTAAGAATTGAAAGATTCCTAACGGAGCGTGTATCTCTTAAACGACATAGGCGAGGAGTTTGAAACTCAGCGGAAAAAATCAGCATAAAAAATAAGTAAATATGTTTTTGACCGTTTTTTTCATAAATCCAATTTAAGGGGCCCATGGGGAGGGGTGAAATTCTGGGGGGGGGGGAACAGGAAATAAAGTGTCCTAACTGATTGACTGACTCACTCACTCATCAAACTCAGGGGGGGGGGAGACTGCTTTAAAGTAAGTTAATAGCTGTTCGACAGTTTTTTTGATCAATCATATTGAAGGGGTTCATCGGGAGGGATGAAATTCTGAAGGAAAAAAAATGAAAGAAAATGTCCTGACTCATTCACTCATGATCGCCCAGTCAAAAATATTAAAGTTGGAACCATGGCATTCTGGGGATATATTCGTTGTATCTCAAAACCGTACACAAAGGGACGATTTTCTGATATTCAGGCTCTAAAGGGGTCTTAAGGGGGTTAAACCTGCATTTCATTGAATAACAATATCTCACGAGTGGTTTCATTTGTGGATGTGATACTCGGCATATAAACTAATCATTAAAAATAAGCAGACATGTGTCTAAGGGTTTTTCGATGTGGTGTATTATTATGAGGTGAAAGGGGTGAAAATTGGGGGTTGAAGGATTCCTAACGGAGCGTGTAGGCCTATCTCTTAAACGACATAGGCGAGAAATTTGAAACTCAGCGAAAAAAAATCAGCTAAAAAATTAAGTAAATCGGTGTTCGACCGTTTTTTCATAAATTAATTTAAGGGGCCAATGGGGTGGGGCGAAATTCTGGGGGGGGGGGGAAAGGAGAGAAAGTGTCCTAACTGACTAACTCACTCACTCATCAAACTCAGGGGAAAAAGACAGCTAAAAAAATAAGTTAATAGGTGTTCAAGCGTTTTTTCATCAATCCAATTTAAGGGGCCCATGGGGAGGGGTGAAATTCTGGTAAAAATAATTGAAAGAAAATGTCCTGTCTGACTCACTCACTCATCACGCCCAGCGAAAACTATTAATGTTGGAAAAATGAAATTTTGGGAATATGTTCGCTGTATGTCAAAACGTCAACTAAGGAATGATTTTTCTTTATTCGGGTTTTAAAGAGATGTTAAGGGGGTAAATGTGCAGTTCATTGAATAACGATATCTCATGAGTTGTTTCTTTGTGGATGTGATATTCGGTATATAAACTAATCATTAAAAATAATCAGACATATATCTAAAGGTTTATCGATGTCGTGTATATTATGAGGTGAAAGGGGTGAAAATTGGAGATTGAGGGATACTTAACGGAGCGTGTATCTCTTAAACGACATAGGCGAGAAGTTTGAAGTTCGGCGGGATAAAACAGCTTAAAATACAAGTAAATGTGTGTTCGACCGATTTTTCATAAATCAAATTTAAGGGGCCCTTGGAGAGGGGTGAAATTCTGGGGGGATAAAACAGGAAAGAAAGTGTCGTAACTGATTGACTCACTTTCTCACTCATCAAACTCAGGGGGAAATCAGCTTTAAATAAGTAAATAGGTGTTCGACCGTTCGTTTCATAAATCCAATTTAAGGGGTTCATGGGGAGGGGTGAAATTATCAAATATAAATGAAATAAAATGTCCTGACTGACTGATTCACTCACTCATCATCGCCCAGCCAAAATTATTGAAGTTGGAAACATGAAATTTTGGGGATATGTTCGTTTTATGTCGAAAACGTCCACTAAGGTAAGAGTTTTGAATATTCAAGTTCTAAATAGGTGTTAAGGTGCATTTCATTGAATAACAATATCTCACGAGTGGTTTCATTTGGGGATTGATACTTGGCATATATACTAATCATTAAAAAGAAGCTGACACATGTCTAATGGTTTTTCGATATAGTGTATATTATGAGGTGAAAGGGATGAAAAGTGGGGGTTGAAAGATTCTTAACGGAGCGTGTATCTCTTAAACGACATAGGCGAGGAGTTTGAAACTCGGAGGAAATCAATCAGCTTAAAATAAATAAATAAATAAATAAATAAATAAATAAAATAAATAGGTGTTCGACCGTCTTTTCATAAATCCAATTTTAGGGGCCTATGGGGAGGGGTGAAATTCTGGAAGAAAAACGTCCACTAAGGAAGGATTTTTGGATGTTCACTCTCATCGACCAACCAAAACTATTAATGTTAGAAGAATGATATTTTGAGGATATGTTTGTCGTGTGTCGAAAACATCTACTAAGGAGGGATTTTTGGATATTCAGGTTCTAAAGGGGTGTTAATGGGGTTAAACCTGCATTTCATTGAATAACAATATGACACGACTATGACGCGAGCGAAGCGAGACTAAAAATGAGATGGTGTGTGTCTGTGTATTACTCAATCACGCAAGTACCACTGGTCCGATTTACATGAATTTTACATGGAAGTAGCAGATTTACCTGGTTAACATACAGGTTACTTTTGATTTCAATACTTACCACTAATTACAGATGGCGACCATTTTAGTGACGTCACTCTACCCTTTGGTTTTAAACTTTCATATTTCCATTTCAAATAAAAAGAGAACGCTAAGAAATAGCAAACTTTTGATGGCATGTACGAGGTTAGAAATTGCATTTTCTAACCGAAATGTATCTCCAACCGTTAGCGAGTAAAACCTAAATGTGTGCTATAAAACACGGTCAAGGCAGAGCGGTGTAGTTGGACAGAATGTTCCATCCTTAATCTCCCTCTGCGCAGCACCTCGCCTATCCCCTGTTTTAACTGTCACCTTCACATTTTAATTTATTTACGACCCGTAGCGAAGCACGGGTACTTCAGCTAGTATATCATAATCAATACGGTACGGGAAACGATATAAATACCGGTATGACTAAAGTCATGGAGTTACACAGGGAGCTGAGGTACGCTCGGCTCAATCTTGGCAGCGGTTCTGTGTCAGCATTATGTCAGTCTGCTCCGTAATTTGTAGGTTATTCAGCTCTGCGCTGTAAATTGATCTTACATTTTTCAGTCGGTCAAGATAAAAAAAATCTCATCTCATAAAACATTTTGTGTTGATCGACTGAAAGGTTACACTATCATTTGCCAATAAGGCAACACTGAAAAGTAGCTTCAAGTCTCTCTATATCAGTGCAGTTAAGTATTTTGGAAATTGTAACAAGTCTATTGTTAAAACTCAACAATTTTTCTAGGTTTATGCCGTTTCTTGTGTGGGGTTTTGCCTAGGAACACAAAGCTGGTTCATCAGCGGGCTCTTGGTGTCCGGGCCCACACAAGACACGGCATGAACCTAGAAAAATTGCTGAGTTTTAATTCACGGGCAATGAAACACAATATATCATCCCCTTGGAAGGCATTATAGGGAGGTGAAAGACGGCTTTAGCTTTTAGCTCTCGCAGTTAAGATGCGCATGTGCACTTCATAAAAAGGAAGGTAGTGTTCAGTAAGAACCGTACTGACCCAAAGTGCATCAACTGCTCCCTTCCACATCCCACATTCAGTTACAAGTGTAAGAATCGCTCCGTTTCTATCACCTCCGAACCGGAAACGGTCATCCCTGTGATATCTCAGGATCTCCCTACCCCAGCCCCATCCTCTACCCTCCCCTCACCCAGCACCGAAAACATTATCCGATTCCTTACCATGGTCCTCCAGAATTGTCTCCCCTTCCACCATACCCTCATTACCCACCAGATCCAGATGGCTGCCCAGTGAGTCTTTAACACCCACCTTGATATCGCCTATGCCGGCAACCGCATGCACTTCGTCTTTTTCCCGGTCTCAGGTGACCCCTTATGTCTCTTAAAGTCTATTTTTCCAACATCCACTTGATTCATGACATTCGGGTGCCCTTTGACCTTGCCCTCCAATTGCTCTTGAACGAAACGTTCCTCCAATATACCCAACAGCTCACCCTCCCTCCGTATACTCTCTATCGAGCCGATCGGCCCCTTAATGCCATCGGCGGAGGTGTAGCTGTTGGCGTGCACGTGACCTCACCACTAAACAACATTTTTATACTGTCCTTCTGTCTGTCTGTCTGTCTGTGTGTCCCCCCCCCCCTATCAACTCCTAAACGGCTGCAGCAATCAAAACCAAATTTAGTATGAGTAAAGATGTGCACCGGTATATCTCACTTCCATATTTGAAAATGATGTCAGTGCTACCAATTGCTGAAAAAACGCACTAGAAATTTGAGCTCCATGTTGGATATCTTGCAAGGTATGCTTGGGAGCTATTCCAAAATTGGCACACATGTAGATAATACTATTTCAGTTTAATTTCCAGGAGGCCAACCATGACAGTGTTGCCAAAATAATTTTAAGCCTTCTGATAGGTCCAATGTTTAAATGCATATAACTTCTACACTATCAATTGGATTTCAACCAAATTTTGTATGTAATATCTATACATAAACAGATATGACTGAGCCTATTCTTAAGAGCCACCAGGGCTGCCAACTGTTAATAATTGCTCTCTCTATTTGTATTATCCAAATACCAATATATCATAAAGTATGCAAGCCAACAGCTTTAAACGATGCACACGTATATTCTGACATTTTAGATTAATTTGGAGTGACTTATATACGTCAGTTCTACCAACATGATTATAAGCCTGCTGATAGTACCAATTTTTAAATACATGTAACTTCTATACTATCAGTTGGATTTCAACCAAATTTCGTATGTGCTATGTGTACCATAACAGATATGACTATAAGTATTGTTAAGAGCAATCAGGGCTGCAAACTGTTAAAAAATGCTGTCTATATTTTTTAACCCTAATATCAATATATCAGAAAGTATGCAAGCCAACAGCTCTATACTTTGCACACGTATAGCACCTGACATTCTAGATTAGTTTGGAGTAATTAATACAAGGCAGTGCTGCCAACATGATTCTATGCCAGCTGATACGTCCAATTTTAAAATACATGTAACTTCTATACTAAGAAATGGATTTCATCCAAAATTGGCACAAGAAGATATCATAATATTTCAGTTTATTTCTGACCAGCACACGCATGGTATTGTTGGCAACATGCTTTTACGGGTGCTGATAGATCCAGTGTCTAACTGCATGTAACGGCCATTGGACTTCAACGAAATTTTGTATTCTGTACCTTAAGAGAAGGAACTAAGAATATATTCAGTCACCAGGGCTGCCAACTGTAGTGCTCTATTAGGCTACATTATACCAGGTATATTTTGAACTAATTAGATATTTCGATATTACCAACTTAATTTCGTCATTATTCTAGATAGGTTCATATACTCTAGAATAATCATTGGCATGAAAAGTAGGCTGTATAGTTCTTCACGGAACTTCTTGTTCTGAATATGTAATTGTAGAAATCTTTGCCCCTTCTAAAACCTTTACTGTAGCTTCTATGTACTTGCCACCTCGCTCGCCCCCGCCTATTGATTTTCTCACATATCTCGATCGTACCTTTCACAACTATCTTTTCGTAGCGGCTTCGGTGGCGTAGTTGGTAGCATGCTGAGCTTCTATGCCCAAGATCGCGGGTTCAAACCCGGCTGAAGCCGTCGGATTTTTTAAGAGCGTTAAAAATCCATCAGTATGCCTTCCTTCGGAGGGGAAGTAAAGCCGGCGGTCCCATGTCATAGATTTATGGCATGTTAAAGAACCTTACACTAATTACACCTGTGTGAAACTAGTCGTTGACGGTGGCGTTTGGCGGCAAAAGTAGGAACTATTTGAAAAAAGTCAAAGTTGCAGTCCTTACTTGAATTTAAAAAACAGATACACACACTAATACAGCCATCACAATTAACACCGGTTATAAGACAGGTTCTACACACACCCAAAGTACATGGGGCTACATGGCCGCGTTGTCGCAGTCCCTAAACTGAGGAACCAACCAACCTATCTTTTCGTAGCCGACATTAATATTAACTCTTATGGCACTATTACTCTTATACCCCTTCCCTTCCCTTCCCTTCCCTTCCCTTCCCTTCCCTTCCCATCCCTTCCCACACCCGTCCTATATCCAACTCCACCCCTGAAATTATCCTCATGTCACCTACCCTCAGCACAAACCCCACCGTGCACCTTCATACTACAATAGGCAGTGATCATCTCCTAGCCCTCATATCTAATCCCAATATCTTTCCTCGAAATTCTGCCCCCCTCTCGACCTGACCCCCCACTCTATTCGTCGCTTTACCCAAACCAATTGGACCCTTTATCGCACTACCCTCTTAGCTCACCTTGACAACCCTATACCACCTACACCCTCTCTAACCTCCTCACACTCATTAACGAAATTGAAAATGCTATTCTCACCGCTGACCGTTTACACATTCCCCGTCACTCCTTCCACCCTGCACGACCTCCCCCCCCCCCCCCCTCCGTCCCCCCGCAGGCCCTCTGTCTCCTCCGCCTTGCTCACGATTTCTACAAAGCCTACGTTCAAACCCAAAATCCTGCTCTCCTTCACCAACATCGCCTCCATATGCGCATTGCCAAGTCCTACATCAAAGCCATCAAACATCAATATTAGAGCAATTCCTGTACCCATCTTTCCCAAATCCCTGATCCTTCTCAATTCTAGAAAACCATTTGCCGTCTCACTAATACCCAACTCCCTTCCCCCGCCTACCCTATCCGGACCCCTAACGTTATCCCTACCACCGACATCGACAAAGCCAATCTCTTCGCCACTCACTTCTACAATGTCTTTCCCCGTTCCCCAACCCCCGTTTTATTCACCCCGAATCCCCCCTTGTCCACAGCCTTAATGACCCTACTACCTCATCCCCTCTCCATACTTCCTTTAACCATTTCACACACATCGACTTAACCCATCCACTCAATTGTCCTATCACTCCCACTGACATCTCTAATGTCCTTCGCAACCAGCTCTGATACTATTACCTATCGACATATTAAAGAAGCCCCACCTCTCCTCCTTCATCTCCTTAGTTCTGCACACTCCACCATGCTTTATACTGGCTATTATCTCACTCACAGATGCAACGCTACTATTCTCCTTTTTCTCAAACCTAAAGAAACCCCCCTCCGGTCTTAACTCTTTTCGTCCAATTAGCCTTCTCCCCATTCTCTCCAAAATCTTTGAATTGGTCCTCGTCAAACGCATCAGCTCCTACCTCGAAAACCTTGCCTTCCTCCCTGAATCCCAAGCCGGTTTCCATCCCCGCCACTCCACCCCTTCCATCTAACCGCCTCCCTCCATGCCTATGAAAAACCCCGCCACACGGCCGCCCTCCTTTGCCTTGATGTTCAGAAAGCCTTCGTTACCGTATACCTCCCTGTTCTTATGTACGAGCTTCGTCACTTCCATTTCCCTCCCTCCGTTATTCGTTTTCTTTATACCTACTTACACCACTGCCCCGCGTCTATATATATTCACTCTGCTAACTCTCGCTCTCTTCTCCTCCGAGCGGGCGTCCTCCAGGGGTCGTCCCTATCCCCCTTACTGTACATCCTATTCACTTCCGACATCCCCAACCCTCGCCACCCCTGAGACTCTACCAATTTGCCGATGACTTAGCCATCCTTGCTCTTGCCCGAACAGCCCCCTCTCTTACTCGCCTTATGCAACGATACATCAATACACTCCAATCCTGGTTTCACACGTCCCATGTCACGGTCAATCCCCAGAAAAACCAACTCATTGTCTTCCGTTCCAAATCTCGTATTTGCCGCCCCTGCCATAAAGTCCTACTCACCCTTCACAATACCCAGATTCCTGAAACTTCCACTCTCACATACCTTGGCATCACCTTCCAGAATAATCTCCGCTGGAATCATTTCCTTAATACCCAATATTGAGCCTGTCAGAGGAGCTATCAGGGTTGCCAACAACAGAAATGACTTCCCAGACACCTCGTCTGTCGAACACACAGGCCGAAGAGGATTGGATGCGCACTTATAGATCCAACGCACGAGAAACGTGATCAAGGGGGATCAGGGTAGACATGGTGTAAGTCATAGACGACCCAAGAAGTACATCTCAGAAACACTTAAACTAAGGAATAAGAATATCCAGACTTAAGTAGACTCGTGATCGATTTATTGAAAAGTAAACAAACCCCTATCCTACTTCGGAGGGTTTGTCTCGGCTAATCCGCAAGCTAATAAAAAATAAAGGTCCAAAATCCTACAAGTTTAAAAACCCTCTCGAAAGATCTAAAAATACAAAATGAAAGCAACAGCAACAAAGTTTGGGTAGTGGTACGGAAAAGTGAACCCTATACAAACAGAAATGGGTTACTAAAAAAACAGAATCTAAGTTTAACAAGGCAACAGAACAAGCAAAAGATATGATAGTACCACTCTCGTATTTACAATTATATTGAATGAATTTAGCTAAGTATTGACAGTATTACAAGCATTTACGGCGAATGACGTCCGTAATCAAAAATATTACATCAAAAGCTACATGACAACCAGCAAAAAACAAAAAACAAAAAAAAAACCATTAAATTCACTCCTAGGACTAGAATGTGTTCATTAACACTACAGATACATGATGTTAACATAGCATTCATAAGTAAATAAATAAAACACAGCATCCAATCATTATCTTATTAATCCCTGCCTGCCCATTCTGGAGTACTCTTTGTACCCTGAAGTCATCTGACAATGTGTTCATTACGTTGGCAACTGCGTGATAAAAACCACGACATAGGTTACATGAAAGTCGCGCGCCACCGAGTGCGAACTAATGGTTGGTTCGCTGCTCAGTCGTCTAAAACATCGTGTATTCTGTCTAGTGTCATTTCCGAATGGAAATGGAAACATCTTCATGACATCAGTCAGCTGGCACAACATTGGGAATTCAAGTTTAAGTTCCAAACAATTAATTAATTAATAATTCATTTATTATATTTATGCTACATGATTATTAGAAGTGTAGATTAGGTTTATCGATGGTTTTATGACGATTGACTGATGAATCCATGACACCTAGGCTGAACAAAGTGAAGTCTTCAGTAAGATCAATCACTTGCAAACATCGACTCTGTAGTCGGAACAATAACACGAGTTGACAAACTCGGACACAACAATAACAACTGTCAGAGGCACACAGCTCTTCTGATTCAGTCTCGGGCTAATCCCGGAAAATACCTGGTCGCAGATCCAAATCTGTACGGCAGTGCATTACAGGCACTCAATATAACAACAATAGCCTCTAAACAGGGTGTCAGCATGGTCAATACCAAAAAAATACAATCTAACTTCATGTAATAACACTCTCAGAAATAGTGTCCAACTGATATCGCGTCACAACCGCGATCATGACTTATAATGGGCTCGTCCTACATGACGTAAGCAAAACATGTGATTTCCTCAAAATGGCCACTGGCCTTGACCTAGAGTACGATAAAATCTCAAACGGTAATATTTCAATGCCGTAGCATCGGTCAAAACTAGTTCAGGTTAGTCTTATAGCATAGCGTGGTGCTTCATGGCTAGCAATAACCTGTTCTTACTGGCGTTTGCAACACGCTAACTCTGCTGTGCTAGGCAGCTCGTAATTACATTTATGCAGGCAGCAATTCACTAATTAAAGTCCTGATATAAACTGTGCTGATACAATCTTAAACATACAATAGATAATAACAGTAGTTGTACCACGTAAATATACGGCGTACAATGATATGTCATGTGTGACATTCCAAATAGTATTAACAAACAGTTATGTCACTCTCATGGAGTGCTATGGTTTCAAAGACATGCCACTTGGCTATTTACACTTCGCATAACCAAAACTTTTCGTGTTCTACACTTGACACAAATAAATGAAAAAACTACCGACAATCTCACTTCTGCTGAGATGTACAAAATGATACGTGAGATACCAGGGTTCGATGCTAGGCTAGCATGATTGACTAGCATCCCTGTACGTTCTATTCACAGAACAAATGTGGCTTCATAGCTCTCACATAAACTGATATAACAAAAATTATACAAAACAGTGATGACAACTGTCGATTATCAAACGATGCGACCATCTTAAAGAGAAGGAGCGTGACAAGAAAGTTACAAAAGAGGGGTCACGGCCTAAAGTAAAATAAGGAATGGCTGTCCATCCTTCCTGTAATTAACCCATGCTAAGGGTTGACCAAAAATATCTCAAAACCATGGTCCTGTTTAGCAAGCAGTAGGAACATCACGTTCTACTGACAGTCAACAGAGTGCACCAAACGGTGGCTAACTCACACTGAAAAATAACAACAATAAGATGAGTGCTAGCTACAAAATTCCTATCTAGGCTGGTCATCAAGGAGTTCGGTTAATTAATCTAAACTAAGTCTACCACAGCAAAGACCCGTACAATAGAGAGATACAGACTCACAGTACTATCGCCTCACCTCATTCTCACAAGGACTTAGGGGTATAGGCATCCGGATGATTCACAGGGTAGCTCCAAAGCTAGGCTTTTCAAGTCAAGCCTTTTCTGGTCCAGGCTTCTACTGCGGCCTCGTGGTTGTTTCACGTACAGTATCTCCTCCATGCGGTCGGTCTTTGGGCTGATGGGCATCACGTCTCCATGTCCCGCGTGGTTGAATGGTCCCTCTGGCATGATGAAGCCTCTTCTTGAATATCTCCTTCACGTCATGAGTGTCTACTCCATATTACTCATGGTAGAATCTTGTAGAATATCGCTGCACATGTGGTCGTAGTCGTAGTTACACATTTTAATGATATTTTCCACACGTGGCTGAGCACAGAATTTAATCTAAGCGTTGAAGTGGTTATATAATTCTCTCACCGGCTTTACACTGTGATATGGCAGACTTAAATGCAAAAATGGCCTTCACTGTCTGCATTCACTGGCTCTATTACACGTGTTATCTCACTGATTCTGTAACTGGTGAAAATCACACTGTATCTTTGCAATCTGACGTATGAAGATACTCGCGCTACACGCGGCGATGAAATATTGCACAGTGGTATGTTTCTAATACACATTTAACGTAGGATAATTGATATTTCAGGTCCCACATGGACTTTGGTTATAAGTGTGTTCCTCGTGGTGACGATGGCGTTCCACGTGATTATAGTATCACCAAAAATATGCACGGTTTCACACAAATTATACACTTGGTCGAAATAACGTGACCAGTATTATTGTATCTGCACTATCGCACACTACACGGTGCATAAAAACGAAGGATGTTTGCAGATTATTACACTTGTTCGCCTCGTGGGCGGACTATGACATCGTCTCAACGGACGGACTTGCACACATGTCCACTTTGGACGGTTCCAAAACTCGGGTGCCTCGAGCATCGCTTCGCCTGCTGGGTCCAAGCGTATACTCGAGTCGTTGAGAGTCTAATGACTTCCTCTCCGCATATCCGCGGTGTAAATACCTTTGCCAAAAATGATAGCATAAACATCACAATGTTTAATTAATACTGCATGACGGTGTGGTAAGTTCTAAGACTTTTAAAATAGAAATGTAGGATAATAGTTGCTCAGAAAAATCTCTAGGATGAATGTCCAAAGTCAAGACATCTTTTCTTATGACAAGCCATGTGCTGATTACAGGGTGCGTTCAGTGATGAAGCATGTCTTGTACATTAACATTTCACAGAAATATCACTGAGCCATGAGCTCAGGCCGGCTCAATATCATCGTGCCTATCACCGTCTCGCCAATACCAGAATCCTCAATGGCCATACCTGGGGACTCAAACCCCCTCAAATAATTAAAGTCTACAAAACCCATCATCCAGTACGCTTCCCTCTCCTAGCTAGCTGCCTCACCTCCACTCTATTTCAAACTCCCTAAGCTTGATCATCACGCTATCCGTCTCGCTTACCACCTTCCATATGATCTCCTTTCCGCTGAATTTGTTCCCTCTATCACCTTTCCGCCTATTCCTACTTCCATCCATGCCCTCCGTCTCAACTACCTTCGTAAAGCCCAAATACTTAACCATTCTTTCTTTCTTTCTTTCTTTCTTCTCTGAAGCTCTTCTGTTGTCCCCCCTCGCTCAGGATCTCCTTAAAGATAATCGTACCCAAGGTAACTCACAACTTTTTCCCCTACCCATCACCTAGCTCCCTCGACCCTCATCCATCTCAGTACCATCCCCCACGTCTCTTTAACAGCATTTCTTCTCTCATATAATTCTCTCTTGTGCACGCAACTGCTTCTGGGGAGTGGTCATCGTCCTGGCCTGCCACTACACGCAGTGATCAAGTGTGTAGGCATATAATCTGCTGTGCTACGCAATTCTCATCGCGCAAATCACCGGCCCTACTTCGCAGTGTGTAACGTCTCGTTTTCCCCAGTGCTTGCAGTTCGCTTCCCAGTGTATACCCAGATTTAGTGCTCAGTGTTTCCCCTCAGTGCTCTTCGAAGAACACCCAGTGCTCGTGTGCTTTTCGTATTTCCTTTCTGTTACTTGGACTAGCATTGGACACTCTCTGGACACTTATATACACCACCATTTTTATTTTGTTATGTTCTGCTTCTTGTTTGCCTTTTCTGTGTATGTTCTTTGCCAACATTGTCTTTTATTGTATGTTACCATTGTATTGTACTTTTTAGCAATACACGGGGCAATAGTGGGGATTCTCTGCCCGGGCGGGGTGTGGTGCGTTGGTCTCGTCCGGGGGGGGGGAGCCACCAATCGCTAATTTCTCCATTTCCGTGTTGTAATATACCCAGGACGCCAGAAAACTTAGTTTCCAATAAACATACAGAGCAACGAAATTTCTTCTTTCTCTCAGAGTCATGAGACAGTTATATGTGCTGATCATAGCAACTAACTATTGACTGAAACTATAAGAGGTATAGGGTATGATTAACTTTTATTTTCCAATGGTACTCTCCTTTCTTACATCCAGTAAATCCAAACATGGCCGACTCTCAGAACAACAACCGTAACCGTGGTACCTCAAAACAGAAAAAGAAAACACTGACACATAATGAAAAGAATATGATATACGATATACCCCATACATTGGAATATGTCTATATTACAAAACTCCCCTTTAATTCATGGATTGTAAAAGGAGTTCACAATTCAGGAATTATTACAATAAGCAAGAAACTATAATACATAAACAATATTATTCTCTGGGTGAGAAGTCCCCTTGGCATATATATACCTTCTAGATGTTCTCCCACATCACCTACTTTCTTTCCTTCTTCCGCTTCACCTCTCACCTTCGCGTCTCTTTTCTCTTCTATCTTTTCCTTTCCTTCATCTGCTTCCTTTCCTTCTTCACTTTCTTCAAAATCTGCTTTCTTTTCTTCTTCCGCTTCATCTTCTCGCTTCTTTGTTTCTCCCTCTCCTTCATCCTTTTATTCTTCTTCTTCAACCTCACCTGCTTTCCCTCCTTCTTGATAATTCGTTCTATTGCCTCCTGGATTACTTCTAATGTTCTGATTATTATAGAATAACCCACTCCCCTTGATTCCTGACTGAAATATTATTTCTTGCTGAGCTTCGAAGTACATCAAAGCCTTCCAACAAAAGTTCCATGTCTTTAATGCTCGTGACATTCTGCAGACACATAGCAAGTTTAACATCATTCGGAAAATGCTGTGTCATCCTTCGCATAATATCTTCCTCGGTCATGGATGCAGTTGTTCCAAAATAGGGCAACACATTTCTCCTCGAATTGACTGAAAGTCGATATACCATCTCTATATACCTGGTACCAATGTGTTGTTTTGCCAACAAAAGAATTGGCCAATAACTCATCCGCCACATCAACCCTTCTTTCAATACCTTACTAAAACGTTTTTCTACTATTTTCATGAACTCTAATGGATTAAAAAAACGACCATTAAATTTTGGTAAGTGCAAGTCTTTGATTAGATTATGACTAAGATAACACTGATTGTTACTATGTTGACATCTCAGTTGCTGTATTTCACCCTTAATCCACTCATTCTGACGTAACATGTTCTCTTCTACTTCCAAAACTTTCTGACCATTGAAGCTATTGCTACGCTCTACCAAAATAATCCTCTCCTCTTGCCTAAGTTGTTCTTATTGGCTTTGGTTACTTCTGCTTGAACATCTCTAATAACCATTCCATTTGTTTCCATAATAGCTCTAACCTCTTTGTTCATACCATTCATTTTATCATCAATCATTCTAGTTAATCCAGTTTTCTGTTCTTCAACTTTGCAATTTATCTCTTCAGTCCTATTACTATCAATTCTCTCACTCAATTCCTTTTCTTGATTATCAAGTTTAACTCCTAATGCAATGACATCCTTCTGAATCTCTGTTATTCTGCTTCCTAAATTCTCTTCCAATTTCTTCATATTCTCTTCCATTCTCACCTGATTTTCTGCCAATTTCCTGTTATCCTGCCTCATCTCTAATAAGAGGTTAAGAATGTCTTGAATATTTACTGCCGGGACATAAATAGCATTACATTCACTAGCGGTATGTATCTCATTGTTCACTTCAGATTCTAACCTCTCTGTAGTTATAATTATATGATTGGAACTAACCTCTAAACCAGTAGTATCTTCAGCTCTCTCTGTCAGCTTGGAATCGTCGCTTGAGTTAATTTCTCTACCCGACTTGCTTTTGTCAGCCATTTTAGTGCTTTTTTTAATTTTCCTATTCCTAAGTTCCAAGATGTTAGACTCGCATTTTCTCCTACTCATAACCTAAAATAGTTCTATCTTAATTGTAATTGTAGAATATACTCATGTTTCAGCCTCAGCCAGATGTCAGATCTTCTTCGAGCTTCACGTTGCTGTTCCAAATTGTAATATACCCAGGGCGCCAGGAAACTTACTGTTTCCAACAAACATACAGAGCAACGAAATTTCTTCTTTCACTCAGAGTCATGAGACAGTTATATGTGCTGATCATAGCAACTAACTATTGACTGAAACTATAAGAGGTGTAGGGTATGATTAACTTTTATTTTCCAATGATACTCTCCTTTCTTACATCCAGTAAATCCAAACATGGCCGACTCTCAGAACAACAACCGTAACCGTGGTTACCTAACTAAAATACCTCAAAACAGAAAAAGAAAACTCTGACACATAATGAAAAGAATATGATATACCACATAGATTGGAATATGTATATATTACAGTGTGTCTTGACACACATACTCTGCAATTTTCTTTTCCACGTTTTTCTCCCTCACCCATGGCATAAGGGCTGCTAGTCCAGCCGATGGCCCGCCTACTCCCGCACTAGAAATAACCAATTTTTATTGACAGTTTGCTACTCCTGTGGGGTCCGGGCACGAACCCCAAAAGCCCGCTGATGAGCCAGCTTTGTGTTCCTAGGCAAAACCCCACACAAGTCATAGCATAAACCTTGAAATAATTGCTGGGTTTTAATTCACAGGCCTTGAAAGCCAATATACCAAGTCTATTGTTCTTCGTTATCTAACATTATCGTAGGGCAAATTGCCAGTTTTAAAGTTTTGAAATCCAAGCTAATGTAATGGTGGAATCACTCTAAAAGTATGTTTGAAGGAATTTAATCCTCAAATTTAGGCGACGTTTGTCAAACTCGACTGCTAAGAGAACGTTTTCAGAACTATCAGCAAAAAAAAATGCAATTCTAAATTGTCACAAGAAGAAGTGGGAATTAGTACCCAAGGAATATTAATTACAGAAAGGTCACATGATAACTATCTTTGACGAAATGAGGATGGAACGACATCATCCTAATCAGATATCATAGTCCAAAGTTCTTGCATGAAGATTTTGGCGGCAATTATGACAGGAGCTAGAAGATTGTTGATTTTTGCAATTTCGGAAAGAATTCGTCTTTTGGTATGGGGAAGAGAATCCGATAAATGAACCTGATAAAAAAATAAACCAGTTGTAGGGCACCAATGAACTCCAAGAGCTTTGAGAGTATCTTCATTTTGAAAAAGTTCTACTGAAGTGCCAAAGACCTCGTTGGGTAAAAAGCGAGACAAACATTTTTCTGAACTGGAATTACATTTGTGGAGTGGAAAACCACCTCCTTGAAGCAAGGCTTTCAAGTCTTGAGAAACTTGAAGAGCATCAGAGATGTTTTCAAATAAGTACAGAAAATCATCTCCATAAAAGGAGGTTTTTAAGGCTTCAGAGGCCTTGGTCTGCTAATTGCTTCAAAGAACGAATAGCCAGGAAGGCTGATGGCATAAGACCATAAGTGACAGTTCTTAAACAAAAGATTTCTCCACTTACTCAATTGCCCCGTTATACCGCCTCAAATTTGGTGCTCCTCTCATGCCCCTCCGCAGTCCTAACTCACCAAAGTTGTGCAATGGTACCAGCCTGCAGGTAGAGACCCTTTATAAACATGTTAATAGTTTAATTAATTCAGCCAATGGCCATTTCTTACTTTTCAGGACGGGTCAAGCGAAAGGATTTCAGAAGGAAATCGGCTGAGGACCTATTGAAAGGAACTGTCCCGGTATTTGCCTGGTGGTGAAAATGGTAAACAACGAAAACTGAGTCAGGATGGCTGAGGTGGGATTCGATCCCACGCTCTCCCGATGCCAGTGAGGCACGATCTACCATGGCCGGTATAAACATGTTATTGAATCCATTACAGACACTGGCCAGGGTGAAAATATATTCATATGATCCCATCAGACTACCACTTCAGATTTAAACATCTGGTGCCATGACCGTGGACAAGGCACAAGGGCAGAGTCTGAGAGTAGCTGGTGTGGATCTGAGGAGACTGCTTCTCCCATACAATAATTGTAATTGATATGCTCTAGGGTCAGTTCATCTGACAGCTTGGTCATTCTCCAACCAGAAGGCACCACAGGAAGTGTAATATACAGAGAAGTACTGTCTAAATAACTAAAGAAACTAAAGAAGGCCGAATAAAAATATGTAATGAAAAAAGGCAAAAAGCTCAGTAGTTGTAAAAGCAAGTCTCAAATACTGATGTTAAGAGTGGAGGTGGGTCTATTCGCCCTCAGTACAACATAAATAACTGAATCGACCTCAATCTTTTTTCTTTCAGTAACACACTACATTTTTGTCACTACTAACATTCCGTTACTAAACATGTTTTTATTTTATTTTAGCGTATGGCTTTTAGTGCCGGGAGTGTCCGAGGACATGTTCGGCTCGCCAGTTTTGTAGCTGCTTCGAGACGGACACCCAATGGGTGAGCTACAAGTACCGTTGGGGAGGGAAGGAGGGAAGTTGGAATGTAAGGACGAGTAGTTGGAAGGTAGCGGCTGTGGCCTATAGTTAGGGACCAACCCCGGCATTTGCCTGGAAGGAAGATGGGAAACCACAGAATACCATCTTCAAGGTTGCCGGCGGGGGGATTCGAACCTCCTCGCCTCCTGGATGTGAGTGACTGCCATCAGTCATGCCGTAACCACCACGGCTAACTCACCCGGTTAAACATGGGTTAATAACTAGTCTTCCGTTACATATTAACGAGTTAAGATGTTTGCTTGACTAACGAAAAATGGTATCCCCCTTATTATTTAAGTAATGAAGAGTATATTTGTGTGTGCATTTTATATCACGTATTGTGTAGAATATATCAACATTATTTGCCCAAGATAATTGGGCTTCCCTGATGGTTGGTTGGTTCCTCAGTTTAGGGGCTGCGACAACGCGGTCATGTAGCCCCATGTACTTTGGGTGTGTGTAGTATCTGTCTGATAACCAGTGCTAATTGTGATGGCTGTATTAGTGTGTGTTATCTGTAATTCAGGTAAGGACTGCTGACGATCAATTTCAAGTAGTTCCTACTTTTGCTACCAAATGCTACTACCATCAAGGACACCTAGCTGGAAACTTGGTTACTAGATGCCACCACAACCAGCACCTGGCGGCGAACGTTGAAACCTAATAGAGCGTTAATCAAATCTAACCTACAAATTTAGCTTCACACAATTGTAGTTATTGGAAAGGTTTTTTTACATGCCATACATCTATGACATGGGTCCGCCGGCTGTATTTCCCCTCCGAAGGAAGGCATACTGAGGGATTTGTATCGCTCATAAAAAAATCGACGACTTCAGTCGGGTTTGAACCCGTGATCTTGGGCGTAGAAGCTCAGCATGCTACCAACTACGCCACCGAAGCCGTTATTGCCTGATTGAATAGCATTTCTATATAGAATGCCTAAAATATACATTTCTAGTGCCTTAAAATCCTTACATTCTAAAAATGGTGTGTGTTTTTTGTACTGACCTTACCGTTAGGCGAGACCAGAATAAGGAAGAGAATTGCTTGGGGTGTGGCAGTGAGCACTTAACCCCAAAGGGTGGAGTGGGAAACACAATTAAATCAGCCACAAGAAAAGTCAAAATAAAAATTAAATATAAAATATATTCTGAATAAAATAAATTACACAAGTGGAACAAAACATAAATGAATATTAAATGCACTCCTAAAAACCCCGGGAGGAAATTACTACCATGTGGTCAGTCTTGAAGCACAACCACCGCGTCATCAACAAACGTAAAAGGGTTAAATGAAAACCCAAATGAAAGGTTACTGGTGGGCGAGAAACGCAAGCCAAGCCAATTAAATAGGCTGAAAAGTATAGCTGAAATAAATGAAGCCTTGAAGCAAATGGGAGAGATGCTCCCCGAACAAGAAACGCTGCACCATGTGGCGTGCTCGTTTCCACCAAACGTGGAAATCCAAACTGAAATCAAACAGAACTCCGAGCAATGCCTGCTCATAAAAATAATAAAAGCCATGCTACCATAAAGAAGGAACAATCACACGCAATCTAAATTAGTTGAAGTAAAATAATCTAATAATAATCAAGGGCTATATTAATTAGCCCGGAGCGGAGAGCTCACACAGTACGTCTACACATGACCGAAGGCAGGGAGGTTGTGTTGCACCCGGCTAGGCCAATAATGGTTCAGCCGTTAGCAATAATAGACTACCACGCGGCGACAATCAAGGGACATTGTCGCCTGTATCAAAGTTACCCTCCAAAAATCTTATAATTAACGGCCTAACGACATGAAAAATATAATATTTAACGAAATATGAAAATTCTTAGGTTACTCAGCGCTGATCCTAACAAGTTGATAACAGAAAGTGGGAACACGAAACATTACATTTAAAGAGGCAAGCGTCACGGCCTTTTTGCCCTGCAAGGAAAGCTTATAGTTCAAAAACGTGTTGATCCACCCATAAAAACTAACGTCCAGCACTGCTCGTAAAACCCGCACTCGAGCATGAAGAGTAAATTAGTAATATCAAAAACAAAACGAGAAAAGTCCACGAATACACTTTGTCCATAACGGAATAGGAAACATCAGTTTGTTTTACCTTCAGTCCTAACGGCAGCGAAGCCTGCCTAAGGCGGGCCTCCGAGAGAGCTCACCAGTTACTTCCACACCGCTACATCTCTAAGCAAGGAATGAGAGTCCCGCGTCTCGTCTCGTAACTCGCCCGGCGAGCGGAAAGTTTCCAAGGCAGGCGGCAGTAATACCAACACAACCTCGTGACCACCACGTCACGGCTTATGGTCCAACACTCAGAGTTTGTGGGAAGGGGTTGGTACACATAATGCTTAATCAACAGCTCCGGTGTGGCGGCAATTTGCAGTTGCTAGAATGTGCGAGAATGATCTCGACTACCACTACAGGCTGTCTAGGAAAGGGGTAGCAGTTATGGCGGACGAAAGTTTTTAATTAGGCAGACACAGTTTATTTCAAGCCCACAACTTACTACGCCACTAAGTCTCTATTTTACCGGAAGGGGAAGTCGGCAGGAATTTCAAATATAGTTTAAGAGAATAATTTATTTATGAGGCCAGAAGAAATGGGCCGCCGGGAAGGGGGCTGGGAGGGGGGGGGGGGGGAGAGAGAGAGAGAAACATGTGTCGACCATCAGGCGGCACATTTTTGTCACATGTTTACACTGTATTACAAAAGCATTGACAACATAAAAAGGAGAAGTTATGGTTACAGGAAAAGGAGTCAGAAGAAGAATTTCCTGGTGAGCCTGAAACTACATGTGTACAAGAGGAGCTTCCAGAGGAAGAAGGATTGGTCGAATGGATTCAAGACCTTATTGTTTCATGTTTCCCAGCCCGCACAGACGAAGATGAATGGGTTCAAGACCTTATTGTTTCATGTTTGCCAGCCCGCACAGATGAAGATGAATGGGCTCGAGACCTCATTGTTTCATGTTTACCAGCCCGCTCAGATGAAGATGTAGATGGATCAGATGAGTGGATTCAAGACCTTATTGTCTCATGTTTCCCATCCCATGAAGATAAAGATGGATCAGGTGAATTAGGCACATACATTGCAACAGAGGAATTAACATCAGTGACTGAACTACTTGATGAGGAAGCAGCTTCTCAATACCCAGATGAAGACTTGGCTTTACAACCTAAATATGTAGATAAAGAAGAAGGAGGAGAGGAAGAAGAAGGATAATTTATTTAAAAATACATCCTTTCCATGAAGTAAAGAAACCTACTTTCAATGAAATGGGAGAAACTCCTCCCATTGAAACCGAGGAAACTCTTTCCAATCAGATGGGAGAACCTCCTCCCTTTGAAACAGAGGAAACTCCTTCCAAGAAAATGGGGTATACTTCACCCATTGAAATGGAGGAAACTCCTTCTCATGAAATGGGAGAAGCTCCTGAACCAGAAACACCTTCAATGACGTAAAATCATTTCAAAATTGTACATTAGAATTCACAAATGATCAAAATAGAATTCTTTGGTAGTTTCCTAAACCTTACAGCATATTGAAATTCTATAGTAAAATATATTAGTGTATGACACGGTGTATTATATAAGGCGTAGCACAACAAATAATTTAATGAGCAGAGCATAATTGGAGTGCACTTGGTACTCTCGTATATGAGTGATACATCTTTGGATAGCCTACTAGGCTCTAAATGCATAATCAAAATGTAAAAGAAGAAAAAAGAAAGGAAATGTAACATGCTGTCCAATGTAATTGGTTACGTGAATCATCTCATTTTCTGCAGCTGAAATAACAGCAAAAAAGCCTAATATCATATCTCAAGTTTAAAAAAATAAATAAAGACATCTACAATAATCTTATTTTCATTATGCAGAATTTTTATAATAAGCCATTGTTCAACGGTAGCCTACTGTAATTATATTTTTCAATTCATACCTTGAAATCAACCATCCCCAGCATTTGAATGAAGAATATTTTGTAGAAAAATAATCTGCATCGAATGTACGGTACTGTTTTTACTCTTCAAGCAAAAACAGCTGTCAATGGATAAAATCAATTCTTCATATTATTATTATTAATCTTGATTGGTCACATTGGACCACTTGAGTCGTTCCACAATCACTTCTTCTTTGAAGGTAGTACTGCTTGGTTCTTGCGCTCTTTCCAGTACTTTTTCATATATTTTATATTAAAAAATATATATATATATTTCCTGTACATTGCTTTTATTATATTCTAAATTATTCAATATGTTACCATATTTGACAATTGTTTTGTAATTCCCATTATATAGTATACATTTGGTTTCCAGGTACTGTATATTAATACATTTGAGGCACAATGTTGTTTAGATTTTCTTTCCTTTCTAATATAATAAACACAAATAAAAATCATAATTTTAAACCACCTATCAACTCCTAAACGGCTGCAGCAATCGAAACAAAATTTGGTAGGAGTAAAGATCTATACCTGAATATCTCAATACCGTATTTGAAAATGATGTCAGTGCTACCAACTGCTGAAAAATCACAATTGAAATTTGAGCTCCATGTTGGATATCTTGGAAGGTATGAATGAGAGCTATTTCAAAATTGGCACACGTATAGATAATAATATTTCAGTTTAATTTCCAGGAAGCCATACATGGCAGTGTTGCCAAAATGATTATAAGCTTGCTGATAGGTCAAATTTTTAAATGCATGTAACTTCTACACTATCAATTGGAATTCAACCAAATTTCGTATGTGCAATGAGTACATGACCAGATATGACGGAGCGTATTCTTAAGAGCCACCAGAGCTGTCAACTGTTAATAAATGCTCTCAATTTATTTTATCCAAATACCAATAAATCAGAAAGTATGCAAGCCGACAGCCTTAAACTATGCACACGTATAGTACCTGACATTCTATATTAATTTGGAGTAACTTATATACGTCAGTGCTACCAACATGATCCTAAGCCTGCTAAGAGGTCCAACTTTAAATAGGCCTACATGCAACTTCTTTACTATCATTTGGATTTCAACCAAATTTCGTATGTGCTATTTGTACCATAACCGATATGACTATACGTATGCGTAAGAGCCAGCAAGGCTGCCAACTGTTAATAAATGCTCTTTCTATTTTCTTAGTCCTAATACCAATATATCAGAAAGTATGCAAGCCGACAGCACTAAACTTTGCACACGTATGGTTCTTGACATTCTAGATTAATTTGGAGTAACTAATATACGTCAGTGCTACCAACATAATTCTATAGCTGCTGATAAGTCCAATTTGTAAATACATGTAACTACTGTACTAACAAATGGATTTCATCCAAAATTGGCACAATAATAGTTCATAATATTTCAGATTAATTCTAAGCAACACATATATGACTTCGTTGCCAACATTATTGTACGCGCTCTGATAGATCCAATGTCTAACTGCATGTAACGTCCATGCTGTCCATTGGACTTCAACCAAATTTTGTATTCTGTACCTTAAGAGATGGAACTAAGAATATATTCAGTCACCAGGGATGCCAACTGTAGTGCTCTATTAGGCTACATTATGCCAGGTATACAGTATTTCGAACAAATTAGAAATTTCGAAATTACCAACTTAATTTCGTCATTATTCTAGATGGATCCATATAGATTAATCATTGGCAAGAATCTTAAATTTAAAGAATAGTAGGCTCTTTAGTTCGTCACGGAACTTCTTGTTTTTCCTGTTTGAAAATTTCAAAACAAGTTTGATAGATATTTTTTCCTAGTCCTGTTCGGAATAGGCGAATTTTCGGATTAGCAGGGTTTGGATTGGTGGGACTCATCTGTAATTGAGATTATATTGCGTTGACCGACTGAATAGTTGCAATATCAATTGCTTCACAGTTACGTTCTAGGGTGAATACCTTGACTCCACAGTCTTAAACCATCTCCATCTGCCGATGTGTTGTGTACGAGTTCTCTCTATTTGGCCCTGTCCTTGTACCACTCTTTCTCCATTAACTAGTCCCAAGCATGACTTCCTACTGGCAATTCTATTATGCTAATTAATTCACAAACAAGAGGCAATACTGACTTTTGATAGTTATCTGGCCTTGGTCTTTAAATGCCTTTCCTTAAAGAACGGTATTTTATCATAATAGCGTCTGTCTCCATGTTAGGGGCGGCTGACATTATGGGGGGAAGGCAACGGAATACCACCCCCGATATATTTCCTAGAGAACTTCATGGATGGATGGATGGAGGAATTTACTTACTTCTAAATGTTCCGGAGTTTTAAATAGTTCCCCAATCGGATCTCGGGGGGATGGGGCTGTTTTGAGTGGGTCCATGTTAAAGATGAACACGAGGAGGAAAATCAATGTGGGAACGTGGAATATTCAAAGTATATATGAGGCAGGTAAACTAGCAAATGTGATGCAAGAAATTACACGGCTTCGTATTGATATACTCTACAGTAGAGTCTCGCTCAACCAACCGTCGCTTATCCGACATTCCGTGTTATGCGACTCAGGTAGACTCAATCGAACGTTTTGTGTACACTAAATTCTTTGACACCCGAGGTTGCTTCCGTGGGACAAGCACTGAAAAACATGAGGATGGTGAAGGAGAAGAAGAAGAAGAATAAGAACGAGGTATTGCAGAACAAAAGGATAAAACAATGTCTCACAGTGAAGGATAGAGTACATTGGATATGACATTAACGTAGGCTACGTTGAGCATTAGCCGGAGAGAATCACAACGGGGGTGATGCTTTTTCGTCGATGGCAAGATCTCGTAGCAAGAAAACGCATCAGCAAGCAAGCAGACATTGTTGACAAGTTTCTCTTCTTATGGCATTTTTTTTTGTTCAATACTGCATGTTTAATTGAATTGATAATTCAGTAAATAGAGTACCGTACCATAAAACATGTCATTGTATTAGTGATACAGTATAGCCTACCTATTTGTTTTAGTTCATTTTCAAAGTCATTCTGTATTATCCGGCAGTTTTGGTGATCCGACATACTCCAGGTCCAGTTTAGGTCAGATAATCGAGACTCTACTGTACTAGGTATAGCAGAAACCTGGTGGCCTGATAGTGGAGTGTGTTCTACAGTTGGAGGAACACTATTTTATTCTGGCAACCAGGACCGAAATCATAGAAGAGGAGTGGGCATAATAATCTCAGAATGTTTTTCTAAGAGTGTTACAGATTTTGTCCCATATTCTGATAGAGTTGCCTTGTTAAAACTCTGTGCCAGGCCAGTAAACCTTAATATTATTCAAGTGTATGGCACCAACTGATGATGCAGATGAGCAAGAAATAGACTCTTTCTATAATCAAATCAAGGAGGTACTCAATCTCACCAAACATCACAAACTTAATATAATCATGGGTGACTTGAATGCAAAACTAGGAAATGACAGATTTGAAGACCTGGTCGGACATTTTGGTTTGGGAAGTAGAAATGAGAAAGGTGATCGCCTATTACAATTATGTCAGGAAAGTCACTAATACTTGGTTCAAATAACCAGCTCGAAGGTTGTATACACGGAAATCTCCTGCAGACAACCAGGAAAATATAGTTCGTAATCAGATAGACTATATTTTATTCAACAGATGTTTTGGAACTTCAATAACAAGAGCTTCATCTTATCCTGGGACATATACTGATCATATACTACTTGTAGCTACTATAAAAACAAAACTTGTAAAACACATAAAATCAAACCAACAAAAGAAGATGGTTTATGACAAACTCAGGCAGCCTGAATTGTGCAGTGACGTGACCATGGCTATCAACAGTCGAATAGTGACACCAATGACACCACTGATTGTTCAAGAAAATTGTACCATGATATGGGAAGAGATGGAAAGAAATCGAACGCTTACAAACTTCACATGACAATTAATTTACATAAAAAATTAAAGGAAACTGCTGGGATATACAGTATAGAATAAAAAACATCTCCTTAACAGTAAACAAAGATGATAAAATTGTTCTTGATGTTGTGGAGAAGAAAAGTATATGGAAAGACTACATTAGAACCGTCTTCTCAGATGATAGACCAAATGTTGAAATTTCTCGGAATGATAATCAAAAAGGACCTTCAATTATATGACAGAAGAAATCGAGAAAGCCACACGTAACTCAAAAACTAATAATGCCACAGGACATGATGAAATTCCAGTGGAACTCATTAAGCTTCTTGATGAAGAAGGAATCGGCGTCTTACACAAACTTTTTAACAAAATTTATGATACAGGTCAATACTCTGTCCATTGCCCAATGGCTTCATTCCATTACCTAAGAAGAAGAATGCGCGGAAATGTGAAGATCACCAACTCATTAGTCTTAAGAGTCATTCCTTAAAAATATTTCTGAAAGTCATCCATCAAAGGTTGTATGAAAAATGTGAGACCTTCATGGGTTAGGCACAGTTTGGGTTTCGGAAAGGTTTTGGTGCAAGAGAGGCAATAGTTGCTCTACAGGTTCTGGTGCAAATATGCTATGATCAGAATACGGATGTAGGTCTTTGTTTGATTGATTATGGAAACGCCTTTGATAGGGTACAACATCACAAACTTCTGGAAATTCTAAGACGATTGAATTTAGATCAGAAATATATCCGTTGTGTAGAAAATTTTTAATGGAATCAGACGGCTCAAGTTAAGTTTTGATAATGAGATCACTGACTTGGTTAATATTTGTAGAGGAGTCCGACAAGGGTGCGTTCTGTCACCTCTGTTATTCAATTTGTACTCGGAGGATATCATTCAAGAAGCACTTGGTGATGTACAAATAGGCATTAAAGTTAATGGAGTCTTCATCAACAACATTCGCTATGCAGATTATACAGTCTTGATTGCAGATAATTTAGATGATCTTCAGCATCTAGTTAACATGATAGGGAAATACAGCCAGGGGCGTATATACATTTTTTTCGGGTGGGGGGGGGGCTGACTATCCTGGAAAATTGTGAGTACTTAATGAATGTTCTATTATAGCCTGTGGAGTATGAATGGCAAGTATCTAAATGGATTACTTGTTAATTTATTCAGCAAATTTTACAAATTGATAAGCATTTCTTAAAAGTACTGTGAAATACATTGTATTTTGTACCCAAGTTGGCTTTTTTTGGGGGGGAGGGGGCTGGAGCCCCTTCAGAACCCCCTCTTATATACGCCCCTGAATACAGCCATATGCTAGGTCTGAACATCAATACAAAAAAGACACATTTCATGATTGTCACACGTCAGTCTGACTTTAAAAAATGCACATATCCAATTTAATGGCTCCTCATTACAAAGAGTAGAAACATTCAAATACCGGTTCCTTGGAACATGGCTATGTGAAGATTGGAGATCAGATATTGAGATAAAATGTCATATAGAGAGAATGTCCGTAATGCTTTTGTGAAATTCAAGAAAATCCTCACAAGTACGGACTTAAATCTAACCCTTAGACTTCGGTTTGTAAGCTGCTACATTTGGTCTGTATTAGGTAGATTTCATTAGTAAGATAACTATTGCAATGGGTACCATATTTCGACTTCCGGAAAATGTCGACATATCTTCGCGTTTCACATCCCCTAGACCCCAAAACCACCGTCAGTTCAAAAGTTTATATATAATTTATGTATAAGGTGCGTTCAAAAAGTAACGAGTAGGAGGCTGTAATGCGCAAACCGGTGACGACATCGGCTAATCGTGGCGTGTGTAACGAGGTGTGGTTCCGACCAGAGCGTGGAAGGTCACATCCCGTCGCTAGAGGGCACGTGTGCACGTCACGTGACGATACAAAGCGAGTGCAGCATGCATCAGTCGTCCAACGCTGCCAGTCGCATTGCAGACAGTGACATGGAGGCGACAAACGAAGAGCAAAGAGGTGTTGTTCGGTTTCTGGCAGCGGAAGGAGTAGGGGGAACGGACATTCATCGCCGAATGTCACAAGTGAACGGCGAACACTGCATGTCCCTTGCAAGTATCCGAAGTAATCAATAATAATGATAATGGAGTAAAATCAAAGTGCAGGTCATTCACTGAATCAAATGTTACATATTTCAATGACTTATTAAATAAGGAAACATGGTCAGAAATTTATGAACTAGAAAATGTAAATGATAAATTTAATGCATTTAACAGTACCCTAAAACACTATTTTGAAATAGCATTCCCCTTTAAACGAAGAACTGTTCAAAATAACAAAACTAGCAATTGGATAACAACAGGGATTATAAATTCATGTCAAAGAAAGAAATTTCTACACAAATTATATAAACAATACCACACAACACCTGAATTCAATTTATACTACAAAAAATACACTAGCATATTAAATAAGGTAATAAGACTAGCAAAGAAAATGCATAATGATAATTTTATTTCCCAATCATCTAATAAAAACAGGGCTATGTGGTCTGTAATAAAGAAAGAAACTGGAAAATCTGCTAAAATACAAAGGAACATTACACTGACCAGAAATAATAAAGTGATTAATAATCCAGAGGAAATAGCAAACACTTTTAATGACTATTTTCTGGAAATTCCGCAAAAATTATTAAATAAATCACAGGTAAATACACTAAATTCTAATAATAAAATAAATATATGCAGTGATTCTTTATTTATAAATCATGTCACAAGTGAAGAGGTAAGAATAGTTATAAAAGAGCTAAAAAATAAATTCTGTGCTGGCATTGATGGCATCCCTGATGCAATTTTAAAGAAATGTGCAGAAAATATAATAAATCCACTTACGCACTTAATAAACAGTTCAATTCTCTCAGGAACTTACCCGGATATTTTGAAGTTATCAAAAGTAATTCCAGTGCACAAAAATGGTTCAAAAGATGAATTAGATAACTATCGTCCTATTACCTTACCAACTGGTATTGCAAAAATTGTGGAAAAAATTATGTATAAGAGACTGATAAGTTTCATAGAAAAAAATAAAATATTATCAAACTCACAACATGGATTTAGAACGGAAAAATCTACACAGACAGCAATTTACGAATGTAGTAATAGTATACTGAAATTAATTGACAATAAGGAACATGTAACTGGCCTATTCTTGGATTTATCGAAAGCATTTGATGTAGTTGACCATAAAATCCTCCTTACCAAACTAAATCAATATGGTGTTAGAGGTCTAGCTAATAAATGGATAGAGTCTTACTTAACAAGGCGTAAACAAATAGTAAGCTTGAGACACAAGGATGATGGAACCAAATTACTTAATGAAACATTGTCCAATGAGGGAATTATTGAATTTGGAGTACCCCAGGGATCGGTTTTGGGCCCACTACTCTTTCTTCTATATATCAATGATATAACACAGAACGTTCATTCACATAAGGAAATTTTGTTTGCGGACGATACAACACTCGTAATAAAAGGTGAAACTAAACAGGTCATACAGCAGTCTGCTGACTCCGTTACAGGAGAGTTAACCAAATGGTCACAAGATAATCGCCTCATAATAAACTATAAAAAGACAGTATGTCTAAATTTCCACACTATACAGAATAGGAATCCTGCGATGCCCAATATAACATTAAATGGTCATCAAATAGAAAATAAATCAGAAACAAAGTTTTTAGGACTATGGATACAACAAGACTTGAAATGGAATAAACATATACAATATCTGAATACTAAACTGAACTCGATGTGCTTTGCGTTACGTATTTTGAAAACCTGCACTAGCATGCACACATTAAGAAATACTTATTTTGCTTATTTCCATTCATATTTAAGATATGGGATCATATTTTGGGGTATGTCGCCAGATGTACTAAGCACGTTTAGGATACAAAAGAGAGCGATTAGAATTATGGCAAATGTACACTCTAGAGAATCATGTAGACCTCTGTTTAAAGATTTAAACATTCTCCCACTGCCCTGCATATATATCTTTGAAAGTATTATGTTTTTTAAAAAGAATTTAATGAATAAAGATGTTTTTCTTAAAACAAACAATGATGTTCATAGGCATAACACAAGACAAAATCAAAACATTCATATTTCACACACACACACAAGCATATATCAAAAAGGAACTTTTCACACTGGAGTTAAATTATACAATAAACTACCCCAGTATATAAAACTGGCCCCAAAAATAAAAACCTTTGATAGAATGTTGAAAGCTTATCTGCAGTGCCATTGTTTTTACTCAGTAGTTGAATATTTTAGCGTATAGGAGTGATGGAATCTATAACTATATTTTACTTTTTTAATTTAATTTTAATACCTAGCTGTATGTTGTTGTATTTATAGAATTAAGTTTTCATATTATGATAATAGAGTGAGGTGTAAATAGTTGTGCAATAAGATTGTATCTATTAAGATTTGCTATTATAATAAGTTATAAATAGTTTTAATCTTAGTAATATATACCTGTTAGTTCTTTTATTTTATGCATGTAAATTCTGACGTGTCCTATATCAAAAATGTATTGAATGCATGTATTTGATCAAATGGAATTAATAAAAATCTATCTATCTATCTATAAGGGTCAAGGCGTGCCACAAGCCACCTTGCCCGGTAGGGGGCACCCCCCTGCCATGACGAATAGAAATAAACAGTGTCAACACTCCGCTACTTAAGCATTGTAGTTCATGGTCCAGCCAGTGTGTGGCGCGGAAGTCGCGACGAACCATAAGCACGTATGACAGTAACCCACGAGGTTAGTACTGTAATATCCAGTGCGCGAGAAGTCATATTATTCGAGGGAATTTGTTTCTTTGTAATAATTTACGAATGTCTGTGCAGTGCTTTGTGTGTGCAAACAACTAAGTTTTCTGTTGTTTCGGGAAAATGTCGTAAAGTTTTGTTCCTGGAAGTAAATCGGGTTACGAAGAAAATCTGATGGTAGACATTTTTCACACCACCAAAAGAAACAAATCTGTTTTCGAAATGGGCGAGAGTTTTTCCGTGGAAGGATAAGCAATTGTCGATCAAAAATAGAATCTGTGACGAACGTTTTTCGGAAGATTTAATTATTATAAAGGCGGACTCTCTCGTAGTGAACTATGAGAACGTGTAACTTCCTCGCGTGAAGTGGAAATTAAAACCAGGATCAGTACCTCAAATTTTTCAAAATTTACCGAAATATCTATCCACTGATGTAAAATCACGAAAGCCGCCCAGTAGGATACGGAATGAAGGCAGCCTTCCATGGTTACTTGTTCTATTTCGTGCCATCCTTACCTAAAACGAAAAAAAATCCGTCTTAATAATAATAGGCCTAAAATAATAATAGTTGTTGATTCTTTAGGGACTTAACGACATCGTGGTCACGTATCCCCGTGTGTTTGGGTTTGTTTAGAATTCGTCTGATAACCTGTGTCAATATGATGTCTGTAGTAGTGTGTGTATTTGGAATTGAGGTCGGATTTGGGTAGGAAGCGGCCGTGTCCTTCAGTTAGGCACCATCCTGGCATTTGCCTGGAGGAGAAGTGGGGAAACCACGGAAATCCACTTCCAGGATAGCTGAGGTAGGAATCGAACGCGCCTCTTAACATTTTTGCCTCACGAGGCTGAGTGAACACCGTTCCAGCCCTCAGACCAGTATTAAATTTATTGGCAGAGCTGGGAATCGAACCCGGACTTCCGTGGTGATAGCCAAGTGGCCAAGAATGAGTCGGACATATAATAATGGCCAACCTGCCATTTAAAATAAACGGTCATCCAATTCTTCGCTTCCGTTACCGTCCTCCTGATCTTCGGATCTTGTTTCAACTTTGTCTTCAGTATCAGAGTCACAAATTCCTTTGAAATTACTGAATCATGAACTAGCTATTCGTTATCTTTCAGCAGAAGGTGACACGCTTCATCTGCATCCTTAGTTTTTCGTAAGGCGCAGTCTCCTTACTGATATTAACTAAGGCAACATACTAAGCCAAATAATCGTTATAACAGCACACCTGCCACTCACTAACAGAATGTAACATCATTGGGAGCGCTGGTACTGTCAATATTGTACAGCCTCCCAGGGGTATGCACCCCTTGGAGTCCATCCCCCCGACATCTGGCTAAATCCCCTAAATGGCAACCCTTGGAAAGCGGCCCAACATCCATAAAACGTAGCAGGGACAGCTTGCCACTCTAAAAAGCAGCCCAGTCCTTGCACAATGGTTACACATACCGACATACTAGTAACTGGGCCAACACATTGCTGACAACATAGCGCCAGAGAGTATAAGAAGGCATCGTAATGAGGTCAAAGGATCTCTCCATTATCAGTGCTTCATCGAGACGGCCGGAGGCTACGCTGGTGTCAACCGAGGTGAGTCAGTCAATCGTGTTCAGAGTTCCTACTTTTGTAACCTGTAAACCCACCACTTGTACTACATTGTGAACATAATTACATTCCCTACAAGGGACTCATACTCAGAACTACAGACCAATAAAACACTTGGTCCACACTCTACACTAGCATTACTGTTTATACGCCTCTTTACATCCCAACGCCCTTCCTTATTCCCGTCACGGTAAGACGTGACAGACGGTAGGCTCATAGCGCTAACTCAGGTACCTTTGTGTTTCTCGAGCCGGCCCGGCTGCCAGCAAGCAGCACGCGCCACTCGGCTGATACGAGCAGATTCAATTACATAATAAGCAGTCAGCTGAGCGACTAGCACAGCGACCTTTTGCATTGGGTCCCATCCCTTCAAACACTACTACATTATTTATAGGAACGCCCCCTAGTTCCTAGCACACCACAACACTCTACACTGGTCAGCTTGCCCTGCCCAGGGAAGCTACCCTTTTTAGGCACAACCTTATAAATTAGTACAATAACTCTCCCTTTTAGATCCACCCCCAAATAAGGGATCTAAAACAATATCACGTTGACAAAGTGTTACACGTGATAAAGTTATTTTTAGGCACGCTATTTCACAACTCCAGAAAAATTGCTTACTATGGTTTGGTGTAAGATGTCACGAGACGATAAGATCATAACTTGAACTGTTGACTTGATATTAAAACTAATATAACGAACCATGGAGCTGTCAGACCAATGCGCGACTAACGGAGGGTTTTAAACGATAGTTCTACATGGGGACAGAGAATATTAATGCTAACTTTTTGACAGTATTATTCATAAGTCTAAACACACAATTTGTTGTAATCAGCGTAACCGCAGCCTTCGTAAAGAGGTTTACGTAGCCCAGCGCGTATCCCACTATTGAACAGCTGTCTGTGTAGCGTTGGGGATCAGCGCCGCTAGCGCCAGCAAAGCGGGTTGCGGTTGAACTCGGTGAGTGATAACACTATTTATTTCTATTCGTCATGCCCCTGCATTACCGATGACAACGTCCAGCTGGTTGATGCACTCATTACCCAGGACCGTCGGCTTCGGTGGTGTAGTCGGTAGCATGCTGAACTGCTGTGCCCAAAATAGCGGGTTCAAACCCGGCCGAAGTCGTCGGATTTTTTAAGAGCGTTAGAATCCTTCAGTATGCCTTCCTTCGGAGGGGAAGTAAAGCCGGCGGTCCCATGTCATAGATTTATGGCATGTTAAAAATCCTTTCACAGACTAAACTTGTGTAAAGCAAAATTGTTAGGTTAGATTTCGTCAGAACGCTGTATCAAAGTTCCAACGTTCACCACTAGGTATCATTGATATCTGGTGGCGAAAGTTGGAACTACTTGAAATTGAACGGAACTTGTAGCTCACCCTTTAGGGTGTCCGCTGGAAGCAGCTACAGACTCAGGCGAGCCAAACATGTCCTCGGACACTCCCGGCACTAAAAGCCATACGATAAATAGATAAATAAATAATACCCAGGACCGCCGAGTGACAGTGAACGCCATAGCCGCCGTGGTCGGATTGAGCGTCGGAACTGTGCACACCATCATGAAGGAACGACTGCACTTGCAGAAAGTGTGTGCCCCACAGTCTTCAACCACACACGGAAGCATGTCGAATGGCCTACTGTCTTGGTTAGACGATTGATGCATGCTGCTGCTCGCTTTGTATCGTCACGTGACGTGCACGCGTGCCCTCTAGAGACGGGCTGTGACCTTCCACGCTCTGGTCGGAACCACACCTCGTTATACACGCCACGATTAGCCGATGTCGTCACCGGTTTGCGCATTACAGCCTCCGGCTCGTTACTTTTTGAACGCACCTGATATATACTGTATGTACGTATATCAGTTTCTTGTGGACACGATAACTGCCGTAATTTTGCACCAATCACTTACTTACTTACTTGTGCCGGGCTCCTCTCCGTCTCATTCCTGTCGACCTCTCTTGGTCAACTCTTGATCTCTTCCGACCCCGACGGTATTAGGGTATCCGAGGCCTATGGAGTCTTTAACTTTCCCGCCTTAATTGGCCCTTGTCTCATCTTTCCTGATTCTCTCCTTCTTCGAGGGATCAGCCTTCTATTTATTTTCATGTTATCTCCTACCTTCTGCTCAAGGCCCTCAAGGAGGCAGGGTGTGTGTGGCCCCACCACTTCTGGTGCACCCTGGATAGTGCTACACCCTCAAGGGCTCACGGCTGGTGAGTTTGGGAGTTGGCGACCCCGAGGGATTCCTGAGCTGGGTCCGTTTTGCCCCCTTTTTCCTCTAACCTTGGGGCGGGCTTTCTCCTCTTTCCCTTTCCTATCTGCCTTTCATGGATTTCCTTCCTTCCAAGTCCCTCAATCCTCATTCTTCGAGGGTTGGGGGCATTTCTTTCCTTCCTATCCTTTATTTGCCTTATCCTTTCTTTGTTTGCCATTTCTTCTTCTAGTATTGTGCCCGTTTAGACCGAAGTCCAACGACCACATTTGCATTTTACCAAAAATCAGTCAGCACGAGAATCTAAACATCTCAGGGCGCCATATGGGTTAAATTTACAATAAAAAAAACAAGATATAAAAATGCTTTACTGATTTTCGGCTCGATGCAACATTAAGGATAGAAGGGAGCCTTTGAAAATACCACAATTCATAAAAGAATATCATTTTATTTACAATTTAAAATTGAATCTGAAAGAATGCCACAAAAGCATTGAGTATGCATGAAAAGATTAATGCACATTATATACAAAACAGAATTATCAACACGTGAACACTGTTGGATTTGAACAAAAACCAGAATCTCAGTCCTGTTGGCTTTGTTCAAATATTTTGTATACAACGGTAGGTTATTCAGGGCAAATTCAATCGTCCAGCCTGAATCATACTTGACTAGTATTCACTTGTTGAAAGAAATTATATTATTTTAACTGATTCACTTGTTTGTCGAAGATCACTTTTTATACAAGTTCATTTGTTTAAACGAAAAACTATCACTTTCCAAGAATTATCACTTGCTTTCAAATCGGTACATAAAATATCATAGCAATGAGTTAATTACAAAAACAACGATTTTTAGGACATCTGTGCATCATTAAATAACCATGTTTAAACACTATGAGCATGGATTCAAAGAAATTCGATGGTGAGCTAAATGTTTATTACATCAACTGTTCCCGATCCGAAAATAACAATCATGAGTGCATGACTCAACTATAAATTCATTGATCAAAATATTAACCAAAACATTAATCCAAATGTTAACTAAATCATTCAAACATTAAGCTTTCAAATTATTGAAAATATCATTCTGAAAATTCCCAGCAAAAATAGTAACTAATACTATCACCAAAATTGTTATTCTTCAGCAGAATAGGAAAATATTAATCTTTACAAAATTTTATACCTTTATAATATTTATAACTTCAATAGGATCACAAATATCCTCGAAATGGTAGTGGCTGTTTATTAAATGACAATATACTCTTTAGCACCAGCCCATTCTATTAATGTGTCAATAATCACATGATCATATTTTGTATTTGACAAACGGCAAGGTATCGTTGACCTTAAAGGTTTATCTACAATTAACTCGGGTTGACAAGTACTGGGAAAATATCTGTAGAACACGACAAAATCAAATGTGAAACATAACTGTGATGGTTGCATGAAATAACCATTGGTTATTTAACTCGACGAAAGTGTGATTCGTAATTATGTATTTTTACTTCCATATTTTTCAACATATTTTAAAAAGCCATCTAACCCTCACAATGGCTGATGATTAACGTAACGTCGACTTCATTCCTGGGACTTAATTGCACAATTTGAATGACAAAATTCAATTATTTCCACACACAACATTTCTCCTCATATTATTCATATCACATATTATTATTATAATCAAGCCATTGCTTGTTATCCAACGGGAAGACTAGAAAGCTTGTAAGTTCCTCCAATGAGTTTACAACAAATTTTACCATCACTTTAATTCCTGATATCTTTATTTCGTGTCTACTCATGGTCAAACGTTTCCCAAATAATTTACTATTTATATAAATTCAAGCAAACCCTAATTTATACATTAATTTTATTTCCCATTTTGATAACCTTCCGTGTCTCCACAAGATTTGACTGTATAACGCAATTATTAAATGCTTCCAATATTATTCTGTTATTTCAGAATGTGGGCGTGCGTCTAACCACTAACCTTCGGAAAAGAAATGATCCGAAGTAGTTAAACTGTTTCAGATATCAAACTGATAATCCACATGACATGACATGATTATTAGAAGTTACCAAATTATTATTATTAATATTTCAGAAAAATGAAAATTATTATTATTAAATTATTATTATTATTATTATTATTATTATTATTATTATTATTATTATTATTATTATTATTATTATTACTTCCAAACAGGAATTAGCTTCACTAAACATTTCGAGAACGATCAAGCTCGAATTCTTAAATAGGAAAATATCCATTCCTCAACCTAAATACAGTTTAATATCCACGGATCCTACGGCTGATGTGATCAGAAAAATTACAAAATCAAACTAAATGCTCATGATGTTGTCCATAGATTCAAATCATCGAATCCAAATATCTGAACACAGGAAATGTCCAGACCTAGGCCTCCAATGCCTCGAAGCCTAATTTGCGAAAGTAAATTACAAAATAAAAATTTGTATTGATAAATCTGTAGAAATGGAGAATTCCGAATAACTAAGCAAAAGAATAATTCAAATGTAGCTTACATTCTTGTAGATGTTGACGATGAAAATCTGGTTAGAACCAGACTGTTCCATTTTTCGGTCCCATTAGAACCCGTCCTAAATCCTGGTATCGGCCTCAATTTTCTACCTGCAATCAGTCTAGCAAGACGTTAGTTTCTTCGTTGCTTCGAAATATTCTTGAATAATAATGTTCATGATGAATGTTCTAATATCTGTGGATATTTGCATTAAAGGGACTTGATCTTTGAGATCTATGGTAAGAAATACCAGACGTAACATAGACGCAACAGTGGCTCATTCAGTACGATTTCGGTACTCTTACAGTCTTGTTTTGCTGTGGTAAAGACCAGATGTTCTTGATGACCCTATGGGAGGAATAATGCATTCCCCAGACAGCGTTAGACACAGCTGGTCCCAACGTCGGCTAAGTGATCTTACCAAGCAAGACTGGTATGTAATAAAGTACTGATATGATGTCGCGGTTGTTCTTTCTGTTACCAAGACAAAGCTTGACTCTGGTAAGTTGGAAGTAAAATACTCCAAACAATTAAATGTGGCTTTATAGACTAAGTCTACCATATGTCCTAATGCAGTTGAAATTCACAAAGTGTTGACTGCATGTTAATGCCTAACACTTGAAAGAGTAGGCTATCTGTGAAAAATATTCTATGTTCAATTATACGTAAAAATGACTAACACTTTTGACCATCACATGGCCCGATGTTTCAAAGTATAAGTAACGGCGACATGCGCCTAAGTATAAACTGTAGCGTAGTATCAGCAACCATGTACTGCGAAGATTTCACTCGGCGAAGACTCAGCGATCATGCGCAGCGGAGAAGTGAGTTGTGCTGTGGCTTGAATCGCACTGTACCTTGAGTCTGGCCGGTCCCTCAAATTATACTGCACGGAGCTATCCTCTGATGTCACAGTGGGAGAAATCCTCAATCACTAAACTGCCATATCTCGGCTTCCGCTGATCCGATTTTCTTCTGATATGGCTCATTCTTCTCCTTTTTCCCGTGCCAGTAAAATGATATGCATTCCATGTTTCCATAACATCGGGAACTATTTAAATCAAAATATGGCCTTGATGATGACGTGGCACGCGTCACTAACCTCTCTGTTGCCTGATAAAGTTTCGAATTCCTTCGAGAATAAATGCCGCGCGCTATTCAAACCTTGCGCCTGGACTTAGAATATGTGCCTGTGATCTCCAATATGCACAAGGGGATAAGGGCACATCCACCCCACACATGGACAAAAATAAAAATGAACATTTTTATTTTTCTATACCACACTTCAGATCTATCTGGTTCTTGAATAATACACTTTTACCACGATGTTACCAGGTCGTGTGTGTCTTGTCATTACTTTCCTTGACTCGACAAGTTTAATAATATAAGGCAAAAGTTTGAATAGTCCCCACGATGTTGCTTTCTACATTTTCATCTATCTCTTCGTTCCTTGTGGTGTTGTGCGGAAAGTATTGTGCCCGTCAGAGGAGCTGTCAGGGTTGCCAACAACCGAAATGACATTCCAAACACCTCACCTGCCGGACCCATGTGCCAAAAGGATCAGGTGAATTTCTTATAGGCTATAGCGGCACGAGAATCCATGATCCAAGGGATCCGTGGTAACATGGTTGCTAAAAGGTCATAGACAGCCTAAGAAAATACACCTCCTAAAGCTAGACTGAGAAAATAAACTTCCAGGCTTATGTAAAACTTGTAAAAATATTTATTTAAAATATTCAAGCACATATCCTAGTTCGGAGGGTTTTTATCGGCTAATCCGCAAACTAATAAATAAACAAAAATAAAGATCAGGGCCCTACTTGTAAACTACGGTAAACCCTCGCGAAAGATCTAATTTACAAAGTTAAGCAACAATAGCAACGCTAGGAAAATGATACGTCAATAAACCCTAAGTCAAGTCACAATAATAATGGATTCGATTTACATTTAACAGGGTAGCAATAACAAATCTAAGTTAGGATGATACCATTTCCTCATTTACATTTAGTGTTAAATAATTTAGCTAATTCCTGACATTTAATACAAAATTTACGGCGGTGACGTCCGTAAGACAAAATAATTACAACAAATCTACATGACAAGCCGTAAAAAAAAACATTAAATACACTCTTACAAACTAAGTAAGGTAAACATGCGATTTTATACAATACAATAAATAAAACAACAAGACCACAATCAATTATAGTATATTCCTGCCTTCGCCCTGGGTTACTCTTTGTAAACCAGTGACATCTAAGTGCATGTCATTTACGTTGGCGATCGCGTAGTGAAAACTACGGCTAACGTCGCATGAGGCTCAAGCTCCACCAGCTACGAACTATAGGTTAAGCAAGCACTCCGTCGATCAAAATTAGTGTCATCTGTCCTAGATTACTTCCATAAAGAAGCGTAAACAAAAGCAGGTGTCGGTCTGCATGTCCAAAATGCAAGTGGATCAAGTTTAAATATAATAAACAATTAGTTATTATTTGTTTATAATAATTATGTGCTTGATTATTAAGGTGTCGGTTTAAATTTGTCGTTGGTTTATGGCGAATAGTGCTGACTATCCTGAATACCTTGGGCTCAGCAGTAGCAGTCTCGTGCTAGATCAATCTCTGCTATAAAATACCATCATCGAGCTCTGCATGCTCGGACATAACAATAACACAGGTTATTAGTGGCTCTCGGCTCACTTAAATTATCTCGGGTAGGCCTGGTAAGCACTTCAGTTACCTCCCGTAAATACCTAGTCTACAGAACGATTTCTGGACACAGTGCAATACGCACCAATACATGAATAGCCTTTAACACAGGCGTCTATCTCTAACACAACAAATAAACCTCGACATGAAATGTAATCACTCTCAAATAGAGTTAAAAGGTAGTCGTTTCAATAGCGATGCAAGCGTATGGCGTTTTCCAAACCATTCATCATAACAAAACAAATGATTTCCACAAAATGGTGGCCTGGACATTGACCTACTTATGAATCACAACGTCTTACGGTAAATAATGCTACAAGCATTGTCAAAAGTCTGATACATTAGTCTCACTGTGTGAGTGTTACTTTAGTTGCATGCTGGGAACTCGTGTGACTTGGAGTTACACTCCCAATTTACAGTCACCTACTTGGACGGTCGGAATGACATAATAGACTAAATGCAGGCTGTTTTCTCGTAAGAAGTCCATTAGAAAACTGGCCTTGTTATCTAATCCCAGTATAATACTCAAATAGAATAAACATTAGGCTTAAAATCACGTCTCAAAACTGTACACAAAGACGTGGCATGTCCTTTAAACCAAAGAAAAGTAGAATATAGAAATACCACTTGTACTGAAAGTCTTTGCAATCCGCAGATATGTCACTTCATAACTGCTCTGTATTTAAATAACCAAACAATATATGTGTCGAAACACCTGACACTAAATAACCATTATAAAGGCGCAAATCTCACGATTGCTGAGTTTGCCAATGATACGGTAATAATTACAGGGTTCGATGCTAAGTTGCATCCAAATACAATTCCCTGAATATGTTCTGTACTCGAACAGGATGGCTTCATAGCTCATCTAAATGAAATATAATATTACCTTTACAAACCTGATAGTTTCTGCCGACTATCAACCGATACGAACTGTTCTAATGAAATCCGTGGCGTGACAAACATTTAACTAAAAGGTGATGTTATAAAATAACACTGGCCATGATATCTAGTCGTCGTGCCAAAGTAAGCTATACACAAAATCACCCACGTAGGGGTTGAACAAAGTAGTAACAAAGACTACAGTCACGTTTAGTAGGGGTAGAATTAACATCTTAGCGATGTCCATCAGAATGCACCATGATTAAACGGGGTTCAATCACAGGGTGGCTAACAAATCACTGAAAGTGAATGACAAAGATTAGTTCTAACATTACAAACCCTACCTATGGCTCGTCAAGAAGTTCGGTTGATTCTACAATCTACTCTAGTCTAAAAGAAACTACAAGTATCTACACCACAAAGAATCTCACAAGGAATAGATTAACACTCACAAGAAAGGATGTCTACATCTCAATCGTTCCAACGACTTGAGGGATATAATTAGGATGCTGGTCTCCGGACAAGGGTTGTCCAGACTGGGCATCCACATGGGCTCTATCCATTACCATGGCCTTAATTCGTCCTCGGCGTTGACGTCGTGATATGACCAGACTCCTTCCCATTATAGCAGTCGTCATGTTCCTTGGGTTAGCACATCCATCTCCCGCTCTAGTGCTATGTTCTTGGGTCTTCTGTCATGCTGAAGTTCTCCAGACACGCTCCTTCACATCGTGGGGATTTATCTGCTCATTCCCACGAATGATGTATGATGAAAAGCGTCGAACACGTGGTTATGAATATATGACATTTTATGTGAATATAACCACTGGAAAATGTAGAAAATTGGTGTAGCACAGTTTCACAGAAGCTAGCTTTATTGTGGTAGCAATCTTACTGAATATACACAGCGCAGATGATAGAAAAATTGGCCATGCACATATCTGCTTTCACATTCACAGATTCTATGTTCCACAAATCACGTGGCATTGAAGTTATACACTGGAAAAATTAATCGCTCTTGCGATCATAGCAACATTTGTAACTGTTAGCGTTGAAATAATGCACTTTGTTAATCATAATATCACAGTTATTAATATATTTTCGCCTCACTTGAAGACATTGATTTTCACACAGCACGTGGCTGACAATGTGGTGTGTTCCACGATGTACAAATTTTATCACTTTTTGATTAGTCGAAGAATTTCGTAGCGCAAGCCTACATGGGCATTAATATTCACTTGGTTGTTACACTGTTTGGTGTTAAATAAAATACGATGTACAACGATCACTTTCCTCGCCTTCGGGCGGGCAATTTCCTCGTCTTTGAAGACGGACATACAAAACACATCCAACAAGGATGGAAATCCTACACATGTGCGAAGAGCACGGTCCTTCGCTGCTGGAACTTACAAATACTCTAGTCGTGTAGCGACTGATTGGTTCCGGTTCGCGTGTCTGCGATGATAATACCTTACCTAAAGTAGAAATAACATTCTCCAGAATGTTTCGATGATACTGAATTACAAAATGTGAAGATCTGAGCCTCGTAGAAAGTAGAAATGTAATAATAAAGACTCAGATAATAATATAATGGTTTTTTCCAAAGTCAAAAGTGCAACCATTAATAATTCCAAGGAATGTCAGCATGCGGGAACAGCATGGCAGGTCGGTGAGTGCGTTCTAAGATGATGCATCAAAAGTGCGTTGCAATGAAAAATATCCCATGAACCCATGCTTAGCGGGTTCATCTGCCTCTCCGTCGTTTCAAATAAAAATGAAGGATTGCATTTTTATTTGTCTCAAGTTCTAGATCAAGCTTGGTGATATTTTTCCATCATTCCCTCGGTGGTCCTATTCTTGAATTCCGTCGTTCGTCAGCAAGAATCTCCCTCGATGGTTCTATTCTTCAGTCGGAGTCTTCCTCGAAGATTCTCCTATTCCATGTTCTTCATCGTGATGTCGTCGTTCCTTAGCCCTTCTGGCATTGTCCATCCTCTCGGTAATCTTGTCAAATCGACGTTTGTCCATTACCGGCTCTATGCCGTGGATTTCAGCTTCTACATTCTTCTGGTTCTTCTTTTTAGGGTGCGAGTCTTCCCTCGGAGTTCGGTTTTGGTCAACCTCTTTCTGTTGTCGGTGGAGTTGTCTTATGTATTCCTGACTCTCCCGTGCACGTCCACGCCAGTCTCAATCGGCCCTATGCCTGGGGTCTCGATCGCGTCGATATCCTCCGCTCTAGCGATAGTCCCGACGAATGTTTCCTCTTCCTCGCGGATCATCTCTTGTCCCACGACGGTCATTGGCGTGACGACGGTTGTCGTTCGTCCCTTGACTGAAACGTTGGTTCCAATATCCTCTATTGTCACCTTGTTGTCTCGCTCGAGCGTATGTAGTGTTATTCCAGTTCCACTGGTTCTGACTATAGTTCCCTCGATGTTCATTTTGAGTTTGAGTCTGCTGTGGCGTCTGAGTAACTTTGTCCACAGTAGTCAAGTTCGCGTGGTGTGTCTCTCCTTTCGTTGGACGGTGGCTTGCGAATTGTTCCGTGTTCACGTCCAATCGCCTCAGAATCAGGTCACATTGCTGGAAGGTTGTCGGTCCCGCAGCAATCAACACTCGTTGGACATCGGCTGGATATTGCCAAACGATAGTGTTTACTAGATCCTGTTCCATACCTGCCAACTTTTGAAAAGGGCTATCAGTAAAACTCACGCGCGACAAAAAAAATTAACGATTTTCGACATACCCCGGCTTGACGAAATTAATAATACTTCTGGGCTACAAAATACAATAATTCATGCTTTAAACAAGATACTTCAATGAAATCATATCTACTTACATGATTTGTAGATGAACATAACAATCAAGAAGAAATCCATGTTAATCAGCAGCAGGCGTGGTGAATATTGGTTTGGAGCAGACATAACAGGACTTCCTTGATAGATTAAGCTGATATACGATAATTGAAAAAGGCTTTAAACAATAAAACTTGTTTAACGTAACACAGACAAGAAATAATATAATACACACTGCAAATCACATGCTAGTTCGACTTTTAAGTCATGGTTGTGACCTTTTTAGCTTCCTGCAAACAGTCTTGAGAAAATGTTTTGTCATAACAGGGACCAGAACTCCTGGTCTTCAAAATAGAAATAGACTCCAGAGATTCATTGGACATGGATGACCTGAACTGTGTTCTATTTTTCTTCACAAGGCTAAAAAAAAAACGTTCACATTCTGCATTGATATGGGATATGGTGAGAATAGAGAGCAATACTCTAGAAATTCAGTTATACTTAAGAAGTCCATCGGCTCCACGAATTCTTGATATTTGTGCCCAACTAAAATCACTTTCAGCATCTTGATGTGCAGCGAAAGTGTCATCTACCTGAAGAGCTGTGAACTGCCTCTGAAGCTCATTCACCACCTCATCTGTAGTTTCATTCTCTTCCTTGCATAACATGATAGGAAACTTTTCCAAGAAAAAACGAATGGAAGATAACTGTGCATCTTCAATTTTGTCTAACCTAGCAACTTGAGCATTCTTTAACACGTCATCCTTGAGTGGAAACTTGTTGATGATGTAGTCACAGGCAGTATAAAAGTAGTTTCTCACTGATGAAAAGAAAAGGGATTTATCTGTATCCGGTCCGTTCTGAAGGCCTTAACAACTTCAGATGATGCATCTTTTGCCATTTTATTTACAATACATGTCGTTTTCGTGCCACCACAACTATATTTCTTTGCAACTTCTGATGTGGGAAACATCTTCTTAAATAAAGCACCAGCATGATCAGCCGCACTTAAGGGCACATTGTGTTCCACCAAAAAGGAAGTAAACAGACACTCGGCCCTAATTACGTCACTGTCAACGTTTCCAGACTTAGCAAAAATGGTGTTGATTTTCTTGCTATCTTCCTTCGATTTAACATAACTAATGTGTTTACCGCACTTCACATGATTACTTAAATCGTTTTTTCCACCATGTGCAATATTAATATCACACCCACATACCGTGCAAAAGGCAAATTTTTCTCCCTTTCTTGATTTTAGTATGCACGGAAAATCAACCGAGTATGATTCATTAAATGTCTGGAAGTACTGTTTCTTGTTGGATTTGTTCATTCTCGATATCTACTAAAACATCGAAAGGAACCTGGATCACTGAACGTCACATAAAATTATAACATAAAACACTTAAGACAGCCAACACTTCATTAAAACATGTCAAGACACACAAAGCCATTAAATGAAAACGACGCCAACCTCGTGAAGAAAGAATATGCACATGGTAGAAAAACACACACACACACACGTGGAACGAATGTAATTAGTCCAAGGAATACAGGAAACTGCGAAGCACGAAGTTATAGCACAAAAACTCGAACGCTTCATTAAAGTATGCCATAACCTTAAAAGACGAAAACATTCAAGGAACGCCAACTTCGCGAACAATGAACAACTAACGTGGTCAAAGAATATGGTTTAAATCGCAACGAGCGAACGGAGCGGAACAAAGAATATGCGAAGCAGAGCCTGTCGACACATGGAAGAACGGTTATCCCGGCTTCAAATTCAATTACAAATGACGACACAACCATCACACGGTTAAAAGTATGAATCATATCAAAGAACGAGCTATCGACTATCGTGGACTTGCCTTCGACCCACGCAAAAAATCGATTGTACGGAAGTGGGCGGTATTATCGAATGTAAATTATCGTTTCAAATTTTTGTCCGCAAAATCGTAAAATGACACCGTTCATCCGTAAAACCGTAAAATGCTGCAATTTCCGTAAATTTTACGGATAAACCGTAAAAGTTGGCAGGTATGCTGTTCCGACAGTGGGGGTTGGAGATATCTAAGTTTCGCCAGCTGGGTCGCAAAGTAGTTTGCGTAACGCGTGGGCGTATTCGAACCATATCGGCGAGTGTACATCTCAGCTCGGATACTCTGCTGTATGTCACTCGACCAATAGGTACGCAACAAGGCTTCCCTAAAGTCTTGGTAACCTGTGAAAGAGTATCTGAAGGCCCTAAACCAAGTACTAGCTTGACCTTCGAGAGGACGGTCTATGACCATGAGCTCTCTCTCCGGTGTCACCATAGTGTCACATAGATAACTCTCCACATTTGCTAAGAATTCGACTGGTGTAATGCCACTACCAGTACCTGAAAATCGAGCTGGTTGCCCTTCCCTGGATCGTATGATCATTACGTTTCCTTGATTATTCTGTGTCTGTGCCGGTCTGAATGGATTAGTAGCATAAGAATTTGTTGGCATATCAATTGTTTGATTTTGCTGTACGTGTGCAAGTCTAAACGGATTTGCAGCGTAATTCAGCGTTGATGTGTCGGCTGTGTTAACATTTTCACCGAAATGTTTCTTGAACGGTGATGTTGACGTGACATTTGATTAGGCACGGTACCCGAAAATTTGAATGGGTGCGGTTCAGGTGGTGCGCTCGGTTGGGTACAGGACGGTGTTGATTGTGTAAACTGAGGTCCTGATGTATTCTGTGCATCAGCCAAAAGTATGGAAGTTTGAGTCTCTCTCGGTTGAGCTTCCAATTTGTCTAATCGTCTTTCAATTATTTCGAGGCCTGGAATAGTCTTTGCCTAAACTTTACTTCCTAGATCGTTTAATTGTAACTCGATCCTGTCGATTTTGCCTTTGAGGTTTGTGTCGACCTCTCGAATCACTGTCCTGAGATTATAGCTAAGTTGCAAACGTTCGGTTATGGCAACTTCCTCTAACCTTTCCTTCATTGATTCGACCTCCGTCTCGAATTTAGACACGTCGTCCATTACTTGGTAAACGTCACCCTTAACTTCTGCGACGTCCCCTCGAAGTTCTCGTACTTCGTCTCGTACACTAGTTACTTGTGCCTCTACGATGTGTTTGTGTTCATTAAAGTCACTTCTCAACAACGAGATGTCAACTTTAGTTTCCTCTCGAGTATTTACGGTTTCACGTAGCTCTCCCACGGTATCCGTTAACTGAGTAACGTTCTTCGTGTTCGCTGCCAGCTCTTTCCTAAATCCAACTATGTCATCAGCAATGGCTTTCACGTTACTATTCACGGCGTATAATATTGAAGTGTCTATAATTATTTATTTATTTCACCTGAGTGTTCCTGTACCTTGTAACATTTGTGATGCAATTATCAATGTTTTTTAAGCATAGGCAATGGTTTCTATCCCAGCTATTGTATTAATTGTTTGTTTACGGACACTTCTCGCTGTATTTTGATGTCATGTCAGGACTTAGCTAGATGAAGTAAATTTAAATGTAAATGCGTAAGTGGTACTGCCCCAGTAAATTGAATTATTTAGGGACAAAATGAGAGTATTTTCCGTCCCCATGATAAAATTTATTCCATATTTTCAACGATCTTATTCCATATTTCCAGTGATCTTATTCCATATTTTCGGCGATCTTATTTCATATTTCTATATTTTCACATTTCATGTATTTCAGTGCTTTTATGTATTTTACACTTCAGATGTGTGTTGAGATTTTTATGCTGCAAGATTATTTAGAAGATGATTGCATTTCATCTATTTTTCAATTTTGTTCTACGGATCAGTTGTGGAACTGACATTAAAATTTTGTTTGAGGAATCATATTGCCTCATAGGAGACTAGTCGTTTCGACTCTCGAATTTTAATAATTTCATTTAAACCAAGTATTCTGACATTGTGTCATAGCTTCAAATTAAATTCTTATTAAATTTAATTTGAGCACTTTAATGTAACAACATATAACTTCAAGAAAAGAAGAAACATCGAATGATATTGTTGTATCATTATTGTACATAAACTATCGGCGATCTAAGAAATACTAGTCGTTTGATAAGACCGAAGTCTTTATCCCTATGAACATTCTTTGTGTAAAGTGGAAAAACATTACGACGTAGACAAACCTTATTTATTATTTGTAAAGCTAAGAGCTTTGTTCATTTAACATGTTAGAGGAAATACCTTTTGATAGAAGATTATTCAAATCTTTGGCTAGGAATTCAAAGCTAGTTTATTCCGGTCAGGATTGAATTCTATCTGACACTATAAATAACATATGTGTTATTTTATCCTATTTGTGTAACATCACGTCATTTGTGGACATGATATTACAACGATAAACAATTTAAAGCTTGACAAGTGAGATGAAACAGGAGTAATATTTTTATTACATGTATTTGCGACAGACGAGTTAACAGTTAATTATCTTGTTGTTGAGTTATCTATAGGAGGTTAATCACGACTGTCTAATATCGTTCATTACAATTGGAAGTTTCGTTTGAAGAACTTACGCATGTGTAATTGTAGTCCAGTAGTCATGTGCAATGATACTGAGGGTCATGCCAGTATTTGAGAGAAGTTCCTACATAAGATATGTTAATAACAATCAGTCCCTTTTGGTTATTGTTTAACATAGTAGATGATAATTGTTTATGTCATATATACTGTTATATGAGGTTTTGTAGAGCTATGGAGTGCTCGTGTGAGGGAATTCCGCATTTTAAGGAAGTCAAAGTATTGTTGTTCTTTGATAAAAAGGCATGTATCATGATAAGAGCCGTTGTATACAAGTAGTCCAGTTTTTGTGAATTAACGATTTAGCTGTGTTAACAGGAGGGTTTCAGCGGAAATACAACTTGAGAAAGATTGTCTACTCATATCTAAAATACAATTATTAAATTTTATTAAACCCGAAGTTATGTAATTACGTACAATTTACCTTAATTAGTCAACTGTATTATCCCAGCAATGTACTGAAACCTATATAAGACGAGGTGTATGCAGTATATTGAAACTAAAGAACGTTAGAGAAGGATGGTTATGTGAAAAACCAGTGTATATATACTGCTCAAAAAAATTAAAGCACCACTTTTTTCAAAGGCCACCAAATTTGGAAAGTTGACTGCACAAGGTCGAAATCTCAGTATGACGTTTGCCCCGACGCCTACCAAGCACATGCTTCAGCACAACTCCCCAACTTGTGTAGTTTCGGGATAGCGCCCCCAAAACCAGCCCATTTTTGAAAACCGTAAATTGAAGTTTGCGAAAAACGCTGTAGGACTTGTCGCAGGTTGCCAAAGCAGTCGAAAATGAATGAGTCTTGCTCTTAAGGTTCCACGAACACGTTGAAATCGTTACATTTGACGTTTGGGCATTTTCAACCCCCTTCATCATCCCCTAAACATGGACTACCATTGGGGGCGCCTGAGAAGGTACTGGATGTGTTTAACCACCTGAAAACCTGCACACCGTCCTCAGTTGCTGATTGCAGTAAGTTCTTAAGGCCTCCGGCAATGTTCACCCCTCCTAGCACCCTCAACTGGCAAGGGACCAAACCACCCCGTCTTGATTCACCCCTAAGGAAGGTTTAAATCGAGATTTTTATCAGTGCTGCTAATGGGGGGTCTTCCCCTAACGTTTCAAAAAAGGACCTGTGCCTGTGTTGCCACCCCTTCCCTTGCTACCCCCCTTTTGTATGATTTTTCGAATCAGACCCTTTTTAAGGGCTGAAATGAGGTCTTAATCGCTGAAAGGGCTGTAAAGGTCCTTAGAAGTAGTGGTGACACGAAATCAACCCCTTCCGATGTTTGATTAACATTCCATCCCCCAAAGTTGACATTTTTGCACCCTCAACCCTCCCTGTCCGGACGCGTAACGCGTCATGGCAGAGTTTTCAGAGTTGGATCAAAATGAAGCTTATGGACTGAAATCGAGCCCAAAACAGCAGGTTGTATGGAAATTTATCGGTAAGATGGGAAACGAGACCAAAACGTTTTCAAAGAATTAAACACCCTCTAGTAAGTAGGCCCATGCCTAGGCAACCCACATCATGTCCATGCGTACGGGTTGCCTATGATGGAAAGGATGGAAATGGGAGAAAAATGACTCTTTGTAATGATTTTTACCCTTTAATAGCGCGTAACGCCTCCATTTGGATCAATTACTGCCTCACACATTCGCCTCATGCTCTCAACAAGCATCGGGAACGTCATTTGATTAGTCGATTCCGTTCACGTACCATTCTACCGTATCTTTTGGCAACGTTAATTGTGGCTTAATGGTTAGAGCCGATTCCTACCATGCGGGAGATCGTGGGTTCAAGGCTCAGTACCGGCGTAGAATTTTAGCCATTCGTCCTACAGGTTCTCGAAGGTTCTCGAAGGTTCTGTGTTACCGGATACACAGTACTTTGTTTCCGGTTACTCAAAGCTTCGAGAAGCATCCATAGCCCTTTAAAAGCACGGTGTCCACATCCTGGGTTATCAGTTCTTCAGCCTGTCTAGAAGACACAGTATCTCAGCAATTCTTCAATCAACGGTCGGAGTGCTGTCTACGGTTGGAAGTTATTTCCAAGAACGTCAACTCAGGCATCGAAGGTGAGTAGTGTCTCATCTTAAAAGGAAAGGGATGTCATAAAGACAGCCCTGAAAGTCTTAAGGAAACGTCGTGCTGATTCTTCGTGTCTCCCTTGGCAGGTAGCCGCAATGGTCCGACGAGCGGTGAGTGACGAGGAGTGCATTAAAATCATTGCACTAAGCGAAGCAGGCTTGTCATTCAGAGAGATCGGCCACCGTTTGTGGAGGAATCACACGGTTGTCTCCAATGCTTACCGCCGCTTTCAGGAAACAAATTCTTACCGACGGCGACCTGGTCAGGGGCGATCTCGCTGCACGACGCCTCGAGAAGATCGTGCCATAGTCCACGGTGCTCTTCAGGACCGTTCGGCGACGGCCTCGAAGCTGGCGTCCGTGCACCAGAACGCCACTAATCGGAGAATCAGCGACCAAACTGTCCGCAATATTCTGAAGTGCGCACGCCTTCGCTCCAGAAGACCTGTGCGAGGTCCAGCTTTTACACGGCAACAACGGCGCAATCGGGTAGCTTTTGCTCAAGAACACCAAGGTTGGAACAGGCGACGTTGGCAAGGCGTCTTATTTACGGACGAGTGTCGGTTTAAGTTGCGGCGCTGTGACGGGTGGGTGCGGGTCTACAGAAGAAAAAACGAGAGGTACCGACTAGACTGCTACCAGCCAAAAGAAGCGTTTGGTGGAGGGTCCGTCATGATGTGGGCGGGTATAACGAGCGACGGGCGAACACCTTTAGTTCACATACCCCCACCCAGCATGACAGCAGAACGGTACGTCGCCGAAGTTGTTGATCGTCACATCGTCCCTTTCATCGAAGCGGCTGGCCGAGACATTATCTTCCAGCATGATAATGCACGACCGCACGTCACAAGGGTTACGCTCGACTACATACACGCAATGGGCATCCATACACTCGATTGGCCAGCATACAGTCCCGACTTAAACGTCATTGAACATCTCTGGGACGAGCTGATCCGGCGAGTGCAGCAGCGAAAACGGCAACCCCAGACTCTGGCAGAACTGCGCCAGGCGCTACACGAAGAGTGTGCCAACATTCCCCAAGACCTAATCAGAAAGCTGGTTGAGAGCATGAGGCGAAGGTGTGAGGCTGTAATTGATGCAAATGGAGGCGTTACGCGCTATTAAAGGGTAAAAATCATTACAAAGAGTCATTTTTTCCCATTTCCATCTTTTCATCATAGGCAACCCGCACGCAAGGACGTGATGTGGGCTGCCTAGGCATGGGCGTACTTACTAGAGGGTGTTAACTTTTTTTGAAAAACATTTTGGTCTCGTTTCCCATCTTACTGATACATTTCCATGCAACCTGCTTTTTTGGCTAGATTGCAGGCCCTAAGCTTCATTTTGATCCAACTCTGAAAACTCTGCCATGACGCGTTACGCGTCCGGACAGGGAGGGTTGAGGGTGCAAAAATGTCAACTTTGGGGGATGGAATATCAATCAAACATCGGAAGGGGTTGATTTCGTGTCACCACTACTTCTAAGGATATTTACAGACTTTCAGCGATTAAGACCTCATTTCAGCCCTTAAAAAGGGCCTGATTCGAAAAATCATACAAAAGGGGGTAGCAAGGGAAGGGGTGGCGACACAGGCACAGGTCCTTTTTTGAAACGTTAGGAGAAGACCCCCCATTAGCAGCACTGATAAAAATCTCGATTTAAACCTTCCTTAGGCGTGAATCAAGCGGGGTCGTTTGGTCCCTTGCTAGTTGAGGGTGTTAGAAGGGGTGAACATTGCCGGAGGCCTTAAGAACTTACTGCAATCAGCAACTGAGGACGGTGTGCAGGTTTTCAGGTGGTTAAACACATCCGGTACCTTCTCAGACGCCCCCAATGGTAGTCCATGTTTAGGGGATGATGAAGGGGGTTGAAAATGCCCAAACGTCAAATGTAACGATTTCAACGTGTTCGCGGAACCTGAAGAGCAAGACTCATTCATTTTCGACTGCTTTGGCAACCTGCGACAAGTCCTACAGCGTTGTTCGCAAACTTCAATTTACGGTTTTCAAAAATGGGCTGGTTTTGGGGGCGCTATCCCGAAACTACACAAGTTGGGGAGTTGTGCTGAAGCATATGCTTGGTAGGCGTCAGGGCAAACGTCATACTGAGATTTAGAGCTTATGCGGTCAACTTTTCAAAATTTGGTGGCCTTGGAAAAAAGTGGTGCTTTAATTTTTTTGAGCAGTATATTTAGTTAAGAATTATATTGTAACCGAGAAGTTAGAATCTTGAAAGTATCGCGTCAGCAACACTAGATAATGGATTTTATTATAAACATATTACATGTAAATAATTTTTGTGGAAATGATTTAATTAGTTAAATTATTTTATAGGATTTATTAAAGAATTGTTTTGGAACAGTGTGTGTTTTATGAGCGGATATTTTTGGTGTGAATGATTATTCATTTTTAAGAGTAGATGTGGAACCGTATTGGTCTAGAACAATTACGGAGTGCGAATGAAAGTGTGTATAATTTTTTTTAGTATGATTGTTTAAGAAACAAAGTAGTTATGTGAACTTTTGTTAGATTTAAATGTTAATTTTTACGTGTTTTATAAATGAACACACAAGCAGTCTCTGTGGACTAGCGAGAATGATTCACCGTTAGCATTGGAGAGCGATGACATAATATAACAGCCTTGCATTTATTGTATAAACCAGTTTCGAGTTCCGCGTGGTGCCGATATTTCATTGATGAAACAAGGTTAATGCACGTGCGTTTTACAACGCAGGTTTGTGAATGAAACCATGTGTATGGAATGCAATTAAGAGGCTTCACTAACGTTTTTATTTCTACGCAGTGTAAGCCTAAAACAAGCCAAAATTTATACTCATAATTTTTAATACAGCAATGTAGTAATATGTAGAGTTGAAAGGAGGTGTGAATGATTGCGTGTTTTTAATTTTAATGTATATTGTTAAATTCGTTTATTGTTATTTTGTTTATAGTAGATTAGTTTACCTTTGTGTTAATAAATTTGTTCAGATTGTTTTCCATTGTTGTTGGAGTGTGATTCATTTTAAATATAAGGATCAGAGTATTGTGGATGTAGTGTAGGCGAAGCTGAAGTCCCAATCCCCGAGGTAAGTAAAGGTGAGTGCCCCGTGTAGTTGGTTGTTGATCCACAATATTCTAGTAACTGCTGTCTGTAAATCCCTAAAGACCATGTTGGAAGCGATTTCTAATGTAGTATTTGCCGGAGCAGTTAGAAATAGGCAATCCAGCGGGGGCAATGTATTGAACCCTTATTGATCTTCGATAAATAAGTATTCATACTTATTATTATTATTACTACGGCCCAGGCAGCACATAAGGAAGTCGACTTGGATATTAGGGAGGCCAGCATTTCGTAATGATTGCAACAGAAGCTGAGTTGGTAGCTATTCCTGGGGGACGGCCAGAATTAGTCGAGTTCAAGGCCAAATTGTGCAACTACTGTACCAAAATTGGAGACATAAAGGAAGAATCACGAGGTCCTCTCAACGAACTTACGATTGAATCAGCCAATCGCAAGAGACCAAGCTGTGACCACGAGGTGGACGGCGTCAGTAGTAAAAAGCGCGCGGAAGTGTGTATCTAAGGAACCGCCGAACGGATTAATCTCCGCTCGAGTAATTTGAGACGTTGGATTTATTTGGAGAAGAATGACACTAGCCCCATCTTTGTGAGACAAAAACTCTGGAAGTTTTTATCCGACTCTGCCCCACTCCTCCGCCCTTGTCAGTTTCTCATAAATAGTCTGGCCTGACGCCAATCTAAGTCTTATTGTGTGGAGCCTTCAGAGGCATACTCCACGCCAGTTTGAGGTGTGATTTTGACGCTCGAATTTATCTAAGTCTTATATTGTGTGGAGCCTTCAGAGGCATACTCCACGCCAGTTGAAAATGTGATTTTTACGCTCTAAAATCAGTGAAGCTAATTTATTTTCTGAGCTCTGGGGAGCTAAAGTCGCAGCGTTTGCAGTATCGAATTTTTAAAAGCTATAATACATTTTGTTCTAAAATCAACTAAATTGTGTGATCTAAATATTTCACGCCAGCGCGTGATAAACTGTAACATTCTTTTAAAGACGACGAGTTCAACTTTAAGGGGGAAGTATCGTATCACCCTAATTAGCGCTTACCAGAACCGAAGTCCAAGACGGGACGGAAATACCGGACGAGATAGCGACTGCGAGTGCAGCCAGGATTTTGAACTTGTTAACGAGCCAGTGGCGCGGACTCGAGATGTATATTTTATGTATAAATTGTGTGTATTGTATGTGTGTTTTATAGTGCGTATGTGCGATATAATTAGGGCCAGTCTTCGCTATTAATCGCAGTAGGACAATTGTGGGTGAACTGAGTAGCCTGCAAGCGATTATAGATAGGCAAATATTTAACATTGAACCTTTCTGCCAAGGAGTCGAGACCAAGATGATCAGCACGTGGTTTGAAGTTGGGATGAGCTTCAAGAAATCAACGCAGACGACTACTATGGAGTGCTAAATTGTCCATAGGGCAATGGGTTGAGGAGGATGTCCTTAGTCCTACATGCAGAAACGGTGATGTACTAAAATTGGATTATTTCAATTATGTAGTTAGATTTGGCCGGGGAACTTTGTAAATAGTCATGTTTTTCTTTCTTGTTTTATAGCTGTTTTTCTTGTACCGACACTATATGTTTAAATGTCCGTTGGCGCGTGGCCAAAGTGTTTGTTGATAGTTTGATTTTTTCTTGAGTCATGTGTAATGTACGCGGCGTGCGTGCGTGATGTTTATCCTTGCAATTGCGGAACCCGTTACATTCGATAAATGGTGCTTTATTAACGTTAATATTTGAAATAGGAATGGGAGGAAATGATTGTAAAACATTTTGCTGAACAGGTTATTATTCATGTTAGGGTAGCCGAGTGCACCAACTTAAAAGTAATTGTAGAACACCTTCGTTCTAATTTTGATAGATTTTTCTTGAGTCCTTTTCAGGTGACTAGTCACGGCATAGAATGATGGCGCCAGCATGTGGATATTATTTGTGTCTTTTATTTCAGGGTCTGTCACAACCCATACGTGTGATTAAGTGTGTGTTGATGTGTCTAGTGTGTGTTGATTCTACGTGAGGAGGGGGTAGTTGTCCTACCGCCCTTATATATTTTTGGCTGCTGTTGTATTTTAGATGGAAAGACAGAGTGCTCTTGGGAGACTGCTGATTCTTGTCCATATGTTTTTCTGTCACACACGTATTATTGTGCTTTGGGGCACATTTCTTCGAGGTTCGACCCCATGTTCTGGGAGGTCGAGGTTATTGACACGTGGGTTGACAGACATGCAGAGTTCCACAAACCGCCCGTTTTGCCTGTGACTTATTTTGATAGGCAGTCCTTTTGTCCGACTGAACCCTGTAAGCTTTCATGCAGCAAACCTGTTCATTGTGATGGCTAATTTTAAGCCATAATTAATTGGGGAGTTCGGCATGTGTGTAACGGATTGTTGTACCTTGTATGGATAAGAATATTGTGATTAACGTAAATGTTGGCTGTTTGCCTATTGCTTTGTTGATGACTCGATTTCATGTAATTTTGTTTGTCACACCCGTGTGGTGTAGTGGTAGAGTATTTGTAAATTTTGACAGCGGTCATTTGAGTATTTTTCTATTGGTCACGTGTTAATGTACTTGTGTTGATTTGTATGAGAAGTCCTAAGTTTTTAGGCAGTAAATGTTGCTACGGCAATTCAAGTCCAATTTCGCACGGAAATTTTGTGTTTGTTTATAGTAGATTTAGGAAGTGTCGGTTTAATTTAAGTATTGTAGTTGTGTTCCCTTGTGTCGGTCTAGCTCTAGGAAATGCGGATTCGTTGTCTGAAGGGTCATTCTGGATGATAACGAATCACGCATTCAAAGTACACATCGTGGTGCATGTAGAACGGCGTACGCACTTATATGGTCACTTTTTGTATCTTTTATTTAAGGACACTTGGTCCAGGTAATTAATCTCTCCAGAGATATCGCCTAAGTTTTGGCATTTTTATTAAGCGGGAGTCAGTTGGGAGTTTTTGTTGTTAATTGTTTATGTGTAAATATGGTGATTTGTTATTAAATTCAGTTGTTTTAACCCTGGCTTCACTCTTTCCTGCATGTTATTTTGTTATATGTTACCCTGCAAGTTAATGAAGCGCCCTGACAGCAACTTACGAATATGACCTGTTACGCCCCGAATCTGAGTCTCATATGCTTCTTTGCAAGGGTTCATAAAACAAAAATGGCTGCCCAAGTGGGGATTGTTGTTGTTGTTGCTTCGCTGATCTCATATTTATTTCGTTGAGAAATGATGCCAGGTCAAGCGGACATGTAAATTCAGTAAATGGAGGCGATGTTGTACCGCCATGTGCATTAGTAAAATCACTGAGTTCCTAAAGTTAGAAATATTGAACAAGGTTAGAATTTGATTTGGTATTTGTTATAAACTTGTTCTGGCGCCCACATTAAAATTAGAAATTTGCATTATTAATGAACTCAGTCAAAGCAGGAAGATGTTGCCTTATATTTGACATTTAATTGACTTCGGTTAATTGGTGTTTCGTAAATTTTGTTGGTTAGGAATTTAAAAGCAGATCACTAGGGGTTATTTTGTTGTTTGGGAATAAATGTCATTGTATTCAGTAAATTTTGTTACTGAAATTTTCATTAAATTAGAGCCAGTAATATTTAAATGTGTGACATGTATGTGCGTATAGGGCTGAAACCTTAGCCCATAACCCTGTTTTTCTCTGAATATATTTTGTGTGTGATATGGCGAGTGTTGATGAGATAAAGGCATTGTTAGAACAGATGTCGATCCAAATGTCCGCGAAAACGGAAAAACAATTAAAAGAACAATTAGAAGCTCAGCGTGAGCATAGTGAAAAACAATTAGAACAAATGTCCGCGAAAACGGAAGAACAATTAAAAGAACAATTAGAAGCTCAGCGTGAGCATAGTGAAAAACAATTAGAACAAATGTCCGCGAAAACGGAAGAACAATTAAAAGAACAATTAGAAGCTCAGCGTGAGCATAGTGAAAAACAATTACTTGATATGAGCGGTAACATTTCGGTCCAGTTAGAAGTCCAGAAATTAGACACTGACAAACAATTCAATGAACTAAACCACAAATTGTCACAACAGGCGGTAACACAAACCGAACAGTTAGGAAAAATCACAAATGATATTAATCAGAGCGTTCAAAAAGTAGAGAAACTGGCAGGCGAGGTTGCGGAAAACTACATCAAACAGTTAGGCGAAATGAAGAAATTGGAGGCGAAATTTGATAACAAATTAGTACAATTTGACGAGATGGTGGCAGATAAACTCAAGCAGATAGAGGCAGCATGTGTCAGTAACACCGCGGGAGTGAAGAAAACCCAAGAGAAACTACAGCAGCAAATTAATTCGGTAGATAACAACGTGCTGGAATTAATAAAGGAAATAGATAAAGTCGAAGTTAAGGCTGAAACCGAGCGGATACACTTGCGGGAAAATTTAGAGGAGCAATTAGGCAGAACACAAGAGATCATAAGAAAAGAGATGGAAGGCCAGCTAATAAACACACAAGAGGTCATAAGACAAGAAGTAGGGGAGCAGCTCGTCAAAACTCAGGATAATTTGGAAGAACAACTAGTAAAAACGCAGGAACGGATACGTGAAGAGCTAGAGAAAAATCAGGAGAGGAACGAGGAGAAAATAAATAGCTTAAAAAGTAGGATCCGGCGAGATTGGGACCAGCAGGCTCATGCGAATAAGGAAGACAGGCTGGCAGTTTTAAAGCGAATGCAGGCACTGGAGGAAAATATGAAGTCGAAATTACAGGAACATTCAGAATTAATCATAAAAAACGAGATTAGATCGTTAGAGAATGCGACATTATTTTCAAACGAAAATATTCCGGAAAAGCAAACAAGTATTGGAAGTCCGGCAGGTTCGAAGTTGGCTGAGGACACGAGTCGGGGTCAAAGTCCCAGACTAACGACTAATGCATTCCAGCAGTACAGGGGGGAGACTTCAACTCCGCAACCGAACTTGGCACCAGCCCAAGTCATCCAAGTCATTCGGGGTAATGATTTTAAGCCCGATAAGTTTAAAGAACATTCAGGAACCACTCCCAAAGCATTTCTACGGCAATTAACTGACTACTTTAATGACCAACACATCGGCCCGGAGAAACAATTAAGAATGGTGGAGAAATTTTTAGAAGGACCTAGCCTGACCTGGTTTTTAAGTTTCAAGTACACGTTTACAGACATGACTCAATTCCGCGAGGCGTTTTTGAAGAAGTTTTGGAGTCCTTCGTTACAGCAAGGGTTAAGAATGGACCTGTACACGCGCAAATACCACAGTACACATCCAACCCGTTTTTCAGAATTCTTCAGTCAGCAATTGGTAAAATTCAGGGATTTTGATGACCCGCCTAGCGAGCCGAATATGGTTCTAACCATCGGAAAACAACTCCCAATGCATATCCAACAATTATTAGTCGCAGGAAATATTCAGACCGCAGTACAAGCCGAAGAATTACTCAGACACTTAGATGAGACGAGTATGGTAAGCCCACAGACAGGAAGAAGGAATTTGGAATGTGTCAACACGGCAGAGGTAGTTCAGGGACTCCAAAATAACCACGGCCAGGGGAACCAAAGTAAGACACAGTCCACAGGGACACAGTTCGCGCCAAGAAGACAAGATTTTGACGGCCGAAACCAGTTCCATAACAACAATCAGAATTATCAGAATAACCGCGGGAGATATCATCAGAATAACCAAAATCAAAATAATCAGTGGACGTACCAGCGGGAATACACGAATTGGAGGGGAAACCAGAGACAAGGTAGACCTTACCAAAGAAATGGAGATGGTAGATGGAGTAACGGCAGGGACTATCGCCAAGAAAACAGAGGAGATTATAGGAATAACTGGGACGAACGATATATTGAATCCCGTAAATACTTGGATCAATTAAGTAATGAAGAAGCGGAGAAGGAGAAGTGGGGGCGTGCCATGGCGAACAGACAGAGCCCAGATAACCATCAAGGAGAGGGGGCAGAGAGTTTACTGAGGCAACAGGAGCGACAGAATGATAACCGGCGAAACACATCTAATGGGGCCCGGGATAAAAAAAAAAACAAATGAACTGAAAGGAGACAGGCTAAAAACGGAGATCGCCAGGAAGCAAGAAGAGATGATAGTGGCCAATATAGAAGAGTGGGTAGCATTCCCAGACGACTGCCTGGAGGAAGTGGTGAAGAACCGTGAAAATGTTATCAGACAGCTACCAATTATTTACGCGCATATTGGAGGTATGAGGGTGAGATGTTTGATTGATACAGGTAGCCAGGTGAGCTTAGTCACTGAAATTTTGATAAAAGAAATAGCAAGAAAACAGACTGTTCCTATTATGCCGGTACCGCTAATGAAAGTCAGAGGTGTCATTCCTGACAAAACTATGAATTGTAAACAGCAAGCATTTCTAGATCTGGAAATATTGAACCATACTTTTTCACAAACATTCATTGTTATTCCAAAGATGAACTACAATATAATTTTAGGAGCCAACTTCATCTGCGATTTTCATGCTGTAATTGATTTACATAACAACACTGTAAGCTTCAAACAAGTAGAAGGATTGGATCATGTGGGTTTAAATATGGAAGAGAATCCGCAGGAGAGAGAGGCCAATACTTGGGTTGTTGAGGAATGCACTAATGAGGCCGGAGATAAGATCTTGAGGGGAGAGCAAGTCAACCAGACAGCAGTGCTAGAAATGGACAGCCGAGATATTTCGCAGGAACTTTGGGTGCATTTGGCGGAAGAAGAAATGGGCGGAACCAAATTCGAAATTCTACTTCAGGAGCGACTTAAGGAAGCCATCGTAGGGGAATCTGATAGAAGAAGATTGGAAGAAATTTTAAGATTACATAAAGGAGCTTTTGACACCGTACCTGGGAAAGTTTTAAATTTTCAATATGCGATGCAGGTAACAGATTGGACCCCATTCAAAAGTAAATTGTACCCGATCCCAGAGAAGCATTTTTCTCAGGTGAACGACATTATTACTAACTTATTAGATTCTGGCATGATAAGGAAAGCTGCAACTCCTTATCTGAACGCAATATTGGCTGTGACCAAGCCAAACGGATCAATTAGGCTATGCCTAGACGCGCGAGTTTTAAATAGCAAACTGCTAGTTGAGCACGACCAAGCACCGAGGATCAAAGATGTTATGAAAGGCTTCCGCGGGAAGAAGATATACTCAAGTGTTGATTTGACAAATAGTTTCCACCATCTTGAACTTGAAGAAAAATCCCAACTGTTGACGGGATTTTTATTCGATAATCAAAGTTATATCTGGTGTCGAATGCCCTTTGGCGTGAAAACTGCGGGATGTGCACTCATTAGAGCACTCGATAGAAATCTGACTGAGGAGGTCAAGAACTTCACCACGAGATATGTTGATGACATATTAATCGCTTCTGAGACAATGGAAGAACACTTGATAAATTTAAATAAACTGCTGGACAACCTGAGAACCATGAACTTCAAGATCAACTTAAAAAAGTCACATTTTTGCCAGAGCGAAATTTTATATTTGGGACATATAATTGATGTTGAGGGCGTGCGGCCTAATCCAGCCAAGATTGATGCTATTAAGAAATTTCCCACACCTACCAAAGTCAAACATGTTAGAGCATTTTTGGGAGTGACAGGTTTCTTCAAAGAAAATTGCCCTGGTTACACAGAAACAGTAGCGCCTATGCAGGAGATGTTGAAGAAAGCGAATCGATGGTCGTGGAACGAGGAGTGCGACAGGTCTTTTAAAGCAACGAAGGATTTATTGGAAAACTGTGTGAAACTTGGATATCCGGATTTTGAGAAACAATTTATCATTCAAGCAGATGCTTCGTTAATTGGGATTGGTGCTATGCTGTACCAAGAGGACGCTGAAGAACCCAAGAAGAAATCCTATTTGGCATTTACGAGTCGTAAATTACGGAAACATGAGAGGAACTACACAGTTACGGAACTTGAGCTACTAGCAATTCTATATTCTCTCCAACAGTGGCGCAAGATGATCTATGGTTATTCCATCATTGTTAGAACCGACCACCATGCACTGACATTTTTATTTAAGACAACAATAGCAAGTGAGAGAGTTACGCGCTGGTCCATCTACATACAGCAGTTTGACATTACAATAGAGCATTGTCCTGGGAAATTGAACGTCATACCAGATGCCTTGAGTAGAAACCCTGAGGACGGAAACGAAGTAACAGCGGAAGTTCACAATATTACCTTGACACCTAAGGCTCGTGAGTTTTTGGCAAGATTGAAGGATATTCGGAAGGAGCAAGAAGCTGACCCATGGATGATGATGATGATAAAATTCTATAGGAAGGAGTTACAACCAAATTCACCGGAGTACCGGGAAGCCAGTGCTAAACAAGCGAGATTTCACTACTTGAATAACTTGTTACATAAGTACGTGGATGAGCATCATACTAAACTGCGGATCTTAGTTCCAGCATCACTACAGAGGGGACTAACTTGGCATGTTCACGAGAGCCTAGCACATATCGGCACGGATAAGACTGAAGCTACGATAGGGGAGACCTTTACTTGGCCCAAGATGAGATTCACCATTGTTGAAGTAATTAGAACGTGTGACGCTAGTCAGCGCACAAAGCCGAACAACTTTATTCTGAAACAACCTCCAAGACCACTATTACCGCAGAAACCATGCGAGATGCTCGCGATTGATTGCTTTGGTCCTTTAGTAAAAGGAAAGCGTGGATGCCGACACCTCTTGGTATGTGTCGATGTATTTTCGAAGATGGTCGTGCTATGTCCTATTCAGAAGACGACATCAGGACAAGTCCTTAGTCGAATTAAGAACAAAGTCATTCCGATGCTTGGGAAGCCGGAATCCATTCTATCAGATCACGGTACCTATTTCACAAGCAATGTTTTTAGGCAAGGTTTGGAGAGCCTAGGAATAAAACACATATTTTCAAGTATTCGTCATCCTTGTGGAAATCCGAGCGAAAGACCAATTCGCTGTGTCGCTAAATACTACAGAGTAATGATTCCTAAAGAACACAATAAATGGGTAGATAAAGTAGGGGAAATTGAGATGTGCATGAACACTACTAAGCACGAGTCGACGGGTCAAGTCCCACTGATTGTACACCACAACAGGTTGCCGGAAAGAACTTGGGACAAGATCATTCCTTGCCCAAGGGATCCATTATTAGCGCATGATTTGCGAATCCAGCGAACGAGGGAGCACATGAGGAACCAAGCGGACCGAAGGCTGAGACGGTACCGAGGAAAGAAGTTTCACCGAGAGTTACAAGAACAAGAATTAGTGCTGGTTCGGAGACCACCGATCTCCGACCCTAAGAACAAAGTCTTCGCCAAGTTCTGTCCGAAATTCATTGGCCCGTTCCGGGTAATTAAGAATCTGGGTAACAATGCCTACAGATTAGAAGAAGTGAGCACTGGTGAAAAATCTGTTTTTAATAGCGCCAATTTGAAACCGTACTACAGAAGGGAACCATTTGATGATTAGGAAAGATGATATGTGCAGAATCTGTATTGCCAAAAATTTTTTTTTTTTTGAAAGCAAACACTCAAATACACGGGGAGCGCGTGAGTACGCACTTTGTTTGTAAACAACGAGCAGCTGAGACGACGGGAGTGGCAACTACGTGAGGAGAAGGGGGAGACCTAGAGAAAATATGAATGACATTCCAGCGAGAAGGGAGCACACTAATTGAGTCAGAGGGGCATACACTCGAGCAGCTGAGTGAGATTTAAAGAGATGTGTTGTTACTACAATGGATTTTGTTTTTGAAATCCAAACCAATAAATTGTTTCGAATTTCAAAACCTTGCTGAGGATAAATGAACCCTTATTGATCTTCGATAAATAAGTATTCATACTTATTATTATTATTACTACGGCCCAGGCAGCACATAAGGAAGTCGACTTGGATATTAGGGAGGCCAGCATTTCGTAATGATTGCAACAGAAGCTGAGTTGGTAGCTATTCCTGGGGGACGGCCAGAATTAGTCGAGTTCAAGGCCAAATTGTGCAACTACTGTACCAAAATTGGAGACATAAAGGAAGAATCACGAGGTCCTCTCAACGAACTTACGATTGAATCAGCCAATCGCAAGAGACCAAGCTGTGACCACGAGGTGGACGGCGTCAGTAGTAAAAAGCGCGCGGAAGTGTGTATCTAAGGAACCGCCGAACGGATTAATCTCCGCTCGAGTAATTTGAGACGTTGGATTTATTTGGAGAAGAATGACACTAGCCCCATCTTTGTGAGACAAAAACTCTGGAAGTTTTTATCCGACTCTGCCCCACTCCTCCGCCCTTGTCAGTTTCTCATAAATAGTCTGGCCTGACGCCAATCTAAGTCTTATTGTGTGGAGCCTTCAGAGGCATACTCCACGCCAGTTTGAGGTGTGATTTTGACGCTCGAATTTATCTAAGTCTTATATTGTGTGGAGCCTTCAGAGGCATACTCCACGCCAGTTGAAAATGTGATTTTTACGCTCTAAAATCAGTGAAGCTAATTTATTTTCTGAGCTCTGGGGAGCTAAAGTCGCAGCGTTTGCAGTATCGAATTTTTAAAAGCTATAATACATTTTGTTCTAAAATCAACTAAATTGTGTGATCTAAATATTTCACGCCAGCGCGTGATAAACTGTAACATTCTTTTAAAGACGACGAGTTCAACTTTAAGGGGGAAGTATCGTATCACCCTAATTAGCGCTTACCAGAACCGAAGTCCAAGACGGGACGGAAATACCGGACGAGATAGCGACTGCGAGTGCAGCCAGGATTTTGAACTTGTTAACGAGCCAGTGGCGCGGACTCGAGATGTATATTTTATGTATAAATTGTGTGTATTGTATGTGTGTTTTATAGTGCGTATGTGCGATATAATTAGGGCCAGTCTTCGCTATTAATCGCAGTAGGACAATTGTGGGTGAACTGAGTAGCCTGCAAGCGATTATAGATAGGCAAATATTTAACATTGAACCTTTCTGCCAAGGAGTCGAGACCAAGATGATCAGCACGTGGTTTGAAGTTGGGATGAGCTTCAAGAAATCAACGCAGACGACTACTATGGAGTGCTAAATTGTCCATAGGGCAATGGGTTGAGGAGGATGTCCTTAGTCCTACATGCAGAAACGGTGATGTACTAAAATTGGATTATTTCAATTATGTAGTTAGATTTGGCCGGGGAACTTTGTAAATAGTCATGTTTTTCTTTCTTGTTTTATAGCTGTTTTTCTTGTACCGACACTATATGTTTAAATGTCCGTTGGCGCGTGGCCAAAGTGTTTGTTGATAGTTTGATTTTTTCTTGAGTCATGTGTAATGTACGCGGCGTGCGTGCGTGATGTTTATCCTTGCAATTGCGGAACCCGTTACATTCGATAAATGGTGCTTTATTAACGTTAATATTTGAAATAGGAATGGGAGGAAATGATTGTAAAACATTTTGCTGAACAGGTTATTATTCATGTTAGGGTAGCCGAGTGCACCAACTTAAAAGTAATTGTAGAACACCTTCGTTCTAATTTTGATAGATTTTTCTTGAGTCCTTTTCAGGTGACTAGTCACGGCATAGAATGATGGCGCCAGCATGTGGATATTATTTGTGTCTTTTATTTCAGGGTCTGTCACAACCCATACGTGTGATTAAGTGTGTGTTGATGTGTCTAGTGTGTGTTGATTCTACGTGAGGAGGGGGTAGTTGTCCTACCGCCCTTATATATTTTTGGCTGCTGTTGTATTTTAGATGGAAAGACAGAGTGCTCTTGGGAGACTGCTGATTCTTGTCCATATGTTTTTCTGTCACACACGTATTATTGTGCTTTGGGGCACATTTCTTCGAGGTTCGACCCCATGTTCTGGGAGGTCGAGGTTATTGACACGTGGGTTGACAGACATGCAGAGTTCCACAAACCGCCCGTTTTGCCTGTGACTTATTTTGATAGGCAGTCCTTTTGTCCGACTGAACCCTGTAAGCTTTCATGCAGCAAACCTGTTCATTGTGATGGCTAATTTTAAGCCATAATTAATTGGGGAGTTCGGCATGTGTGTAACGGATTGTTGTACCTTGTATGGATAAGAATATTGTGATTAACGTAAATGTTGGCTGTTTGCCTATTGCTTTGTTGATGACTCGATTTCATGTAATTTTGTTTGTCACACCCGTGTGGTGTAGTGGTAGAGTATTTGTAAATTTTGACAGCGGTCATTTGAGTATTTTTCTATTGGTCACGTGTTAATGTACTTGTGTTGATTTGTATGAGAAGTCCTAAGTTTTTAGGCAGTAAATGTTGCTACGGCAATTCAAGTCCAATTTCGCACGGAAATTTTGTGTTTGTTTATAGTAGATTTAGGAAGTGTCGGTTTAATTTAAGTATTGTAGTTGTGTTCCCTTGTGTCGGTCTAGCTCTAGGAAATGCGGATTCGTTGTCTGAAGGGTCATTCTGGATGATAACGAATCACGCATTCAAAGTACACATCGTGGTGCATGTAGAACGGCGTACGCACTTATATGGTCACTTTTTGTATCTTTTATTTAAGGACACTTGGTCCAGGTAATTAATCTCTCCAGAGATATCGCCTAAGTTTTGGCATTTTTATTAAGCGGGAGTCAGTTGGGAGTTTTTGTTGTTAATTGTTTATGTGTAAATATGGTGATTTGTTATTAAATTCAGTTGTTTTAACCCTGGCTTCACTCTTTCCTGCATGTTATTTTGTTATATGTTACCCTGCAAGTTAATGAAGCGCCCTGACAGCAACTTACGAATATGACCTGTTACGCCCCGAATCTGAGTCTCATATGCTTCTTTGCAAGGGTTCAGTATATTCCAACAGGATCCTTTCCAGATTATCGGGTACAGTACCATCATAACTTAGGACCTTGATTTGCCTTTGATGTTAAATGCAAATTCTGTAATTGATCTGTGTTTGTATTTGAGTAGGATTTCTTTTACGTGCCACGTTCCAAGATTTCTTGTTGTTGTTGTTTGATATTTCCTGTATAGAAGAACTTTTGAGCGGGTTAACTTAGCTTCAGTCAGGATGTGACTTCTTTATTTATTTTTGTTTATTAGCTTTGCGGAGTAGCCTATTTCAAACCCTCCGAAGTAGGATAGGGGTTTAAAGTTATTGAATAAATGTTTTCACGAATTTTACTTAAGCCTGGATCATGTTATGAAAGCCGGATCTAGATCCTATAGGCTTTCATATAGCCGTGGTATGTTGGAAAAAATCTGTCTGTATGTATGTGCGTGACGTTTTTGCGTTTAGCAAAGTACAGGTCGCAATTTTCTAGATATCGAGCTGAAATTTCGAACGGTGAAAGAGGTAGGGCCTGTGAGGAACCCTGTTGTTGGGCGTTAAAATCGGTGCAGGGTCGGACCCTTTTAAGGGGCCCTTAATTTCATCCTATTTTTTGAATCGATATATCTCGGAAACGGCTGGTCGTATCGAAAAACGTTAAACGTACAGGTGTAAGATCTCGGCGGTATGCAACTTTTCTACTCATAACGATTTTTTGATATCTCTCACCGTTTTCCTTTTTGTGGGCCCTGAAAATGTCCATTGTGCGTGACATTTTTGCGTTTAGCAAAGTACAGGTCGCAATTTTCAAGATATCAAGCTGAAATTTTGTACGATGAAAGAGTTAGGGCCTGTGAGGAAACCAGTTTTTGGGCGTAAAAAAGGTGAAGGGCCGGATCTTTTGTAGGGGCCCTGGATTTCAGCCCTTTTTTTTGAATCAATATATCTCGGAAACGGCTGGTCGTATCGAAAAACGTTAAAGGTACTGGTGTAAGATCTCCGCGGTATGCAACTTTTTTTACCCGTAACGATATTTTGATATCTCTCACCGTTTTCATTTTTTGGGGCCCTGAAAATGTCCATTGTGCGTGACATATTTGGGTTTAGCGAAGTATAGGTCGCAATTTTCAAGATATCGAGCTGAAATTTGGAGCGGTGAAAGAGTTAGACCCTGTGAAGAAACCTGTTGTCGGGCGTTAAAAACGGTGCAGGGCCGAATCTTTTTTAGGGGCCTTGAATTTCAAACCTTTTTTTGGAATCCATATATCTCGGAAACGGTTGGTCGTATCGAAAAACGTTATATGTACAGGTGTAAGACCTCCGCGGTATACAACTTTTTTACTCTAGTTGATTTTTTGATATCTCTCACCGTTTTCTTTTTTTGGGGCCCTGAAAATGTCCATTGTGCGTGACATTTTTGGGTTTAATGGAGTACAGGTCGCAATTTTCAAGATATTGAGCTGAAATTTGGAGCGGTGAAAGAGTTAGGGCCTGTGAGGAAACCTATTGTCGGGCGTTAAGAACGGTCCTGGGCCGGATATTTTTTGGGGGCCCTGAATTTCAAACTTTTTTTTGAATCGATATATCTCGGAAACGGTTGGTCGTATCGAAAAACGTTAAATGTACAGGTGTAAGATCTCAGCGGTATGCAACTTTTTTACTCGGAAGGATTTTTTGATATCTCTCACCGTTTTCCTTTTTTGTGGCCCTGAATATGCCCATTGTGCGTGACATTTGGGTTTAGCGAAGTACAGGTCGCAATTTTCAAGATATCGAGCTGAAATTCGGAGCGGTGAAAGAGTTGGACCCTGTGAGAAAACCTGTTGTCGGGCGTTAAAAACGGTGGATGGCCTGATCTTTTTGGGGCCCTGAATTTCAAACTTTTTTTGGAATCAATATATCTCGGAAACGGCTGGTCGTATCGAAAAACGTTGAATGTACAGGTGTAAGATCTCTGCGGTATGCAACTTTTTCACTCATAACGATTTTTTGATATCTCTCACCGTTTTCTTTTTTTGGGCCCCTGAAGATGTCCATTGTGCGTGACATATTTGGGTTTAGCGAAGTACAGGTCGCAATTTTCAAGATATCAAAATGAAATTTGGTGTTGAGATAGAGTTAGACCCTGTGAGGAAACCTATTGTCGGGCGTTAAAAACGGTGCAGGGCCGGATCATTTTGGGGGGCCCTGAATTTTAAACTTTTTTTAAATCGATATATCTCGGAAACGTTTGGTCGTATTGAAAAACGTTAAATGTGCAGGTGTAAGATCTCCGCGGTATGCAACTTTTTACTCGAAACGGTTTTTTTATATCTCTCACCGTTTTCTTTTTTTGGGGCCCTGAAAATGTCCATTGTGCGTCACATTTTTGGGTTTAGCGAAGTACAGGTCGCAATTTTCAAGATATCGACCTGAAATTTGGAGCGGTGAAAGAGTTGGACCCTGTGAGGAAACCTGTTGTCGGGCGTTAAAAATGGTGCAGGGCCGGATCTTTTTGGAGGGCCCTGAATTTCAAACTTTTTTTTGAATCGATATATCTCGGAAACGGTTGGTCGTATCGAAAAACGTTAAATGTACAGGTGTAAGATCTCCGCCGTATGCAACTTTTTTCTCGTAACGATTTTTTGATATTTCTCACCGTTTCCTTTTTTTGGGGCCCTAAATATGTTCATATGTGCGTGACAATTTTGGGTTTAGCAAAGTACAGGTCGCAATTTTCAAGATATCAAGCTGAAATTTGGGGCGGTGAAAGAGTTAAAGCCTGTGATGAACCCCGTTATTGGGTGTTGAAATCGGTGCAGGGCCGGACCTTTTTTGGGGCCCTGAATTTCATCCCTTTTTTTGGAATCGATATATCTCGGAAACGGTTGGTCGTATCGAAAAACGTTAAATGCTCAGGTGTAAGATCTCCACGGTATGCAACTTTTTTACTCAAAGATTTATTGATATCTCTCACCGTTTTCTTTTTTGGGGCCCTGAAGATGTGCTTATGTGCGTGACGCTTTTGGGGTTAGCAAAGTACAGGTTCAATTTTCAAGATATCAAGCTGAAACTTGGAGCGGTAAAAGAGCTAAAGCCTATGAGGAACCCTATTTTTGGGCGTTAAAATCAGTGCACGGCCGGATCTATTTTGGGGGCCCTGAATTTGAAACTCTTTTGGAATCGATATATCTCGGAAACGGTTGGTCGTATCGAAAAACGTTAAATGTACAGATGTAAAATTCCGCGGTATGCAACTTTCTTACTCATAACGATTTTTTGATATCCCGCCCCGTTGTCTTCTTTTGGGGCCCTGGAAATGTACGTATGTGCGTGACGTTTTTACGTTTAGCACACTACAAGTCGGAATTTTCAAGATATCGAGCTGAAATGTGATACGGGGAAAGAAATAGGGCCTGTGTGGAACAGTGTTGTCGGGCGTTAAAATCGATGCATGGCCGGACCTTTTTTGGGGCCCTGAACTTCATCCTTTTTTTTACCCCTTATGATGTTTTGATATCTCTCACCGTTTTCATTTTCTGTGGCCCTGAATGCCTTCCTTTTTTTCGAACCGTTATATCTGGGAAACGGTTGTCCTTATCTAACAAAGTTAAATCTACAGATGTAACATCTCAGTGATTAGCAACTTTTTCAACCCGTATGATTTTGTGATATCTCTCACCGTTTTCATTTTCTGGGGCCCTGAATTTCTTCCCTTTTTTCGAACCATTATATTTGGGAAACGGTTGGCCGTATCGAATAAAGTTAAATCTACAGATATAAGACCTCAGTGATTAGCAACATTTTTAACTCTTATGATTTTTTGATATCTCTCACCATTTTCTTTTTTTTGGGCCGTGAATTTCATTCTTTTTTTCGAATCGTTATATCTCGGAAACCGTCGATCCTATCGAAAAAAGTTAAATCTACAGGTGTAAGATCTCAGTGATTAGCAACTTTTCTACCCCTTATAATATTTTTATATCTCTCGCCGTTTTGATATTATTAAATTTTTTGGTTTATGTGTAAAAAATGGGGCCCAATGAATATAATAATTGGTAAAAATTCAACTGATGGTCTAATTGAATTCTACGGTAAATTATCTATAATAACCCGTTTTAACTTTCAATAAGTTGAATCATGTATTTACAGCAGCAAGATATTTCCCATTTCCGAGGACGTCCGGCTTTCATAACCATGTGATGGTGTCAGCATTGCCTAGAATAACATTTTATAATTTTCCTACATTTCCTCGCAATCGGGTCGAAGGTCCGGAATGCAATTCCGCAGGCCTTGCCGCCAACGAAGTTGTTGTTTGAGATTATTACCGCTCTTGCTCGCCGCTATCTTGCCGCACCTTCTCATCCAAAGCAGGTCGTGCTGCGTGGACTCCTACTTGTTATTTACTAGCTTTGTGTGTTTGGGGTGTACTTCTTTGAGCGTCTGTGACATTACTCCGTGTAACAGCCCGATCCCTCCGGTGATTGAATCTCGTGCCGGCGGTAGCCCTAAAGAAGTGCATCTGATCCTCTCAGGTTGTGTGTTCGAAAGATGGGGTTGTCTGGAATGCCATTTACGGTTGATGGTACCCCGGCAATCTCCTCTGACGGGCACAATATGTAGTCCAAAAGTTCCTGGGTTCGATTTCCGGCTCTACTAAGAGATTTTTTCTGCTTCGAGGGTTGGAAAGGGTTACACTCAGACTTGTGAAGCAAAAATAAGAAGAGGTGGGTCGATTCCCATCTCAGCCACCCTAAAAGTGGTTTTCCGTGGTTCCTCACTTCTATTCCAGGTAAATGCCAGAATGGTTCCTAACTTAAGGTTATGGCTGCCTCCTCCCCAATCCTAGCCTCAATTACAAATAATACACACCATACTACAGACAGCACAATAGGCCTGCGTTAGGTTATCAGACAAATTCTACACTATTCAAACTGCATGAGGCAGAAATGACCATGATATCCAGCCCCTAAATAAAACCACCACCAACTTACTTATGTTATCTTTAAGGATAAGGGCAGATGACCTTGCTGTTCTGCTCCTTACAACAACAACAGCAACAACAAACAAATCTTTAAGGGAACTGGAGCAAAGTGATGTTTGATATTTTTCTGCTCAGTAGGCAGTTAGAAAGCTGAAATTTAAGCATTACAAAGTCACAAAGTATAAGCCCAAGAGGTCCAGCCAGAAGAAAACATTATATGATTGGTTTCTTCAGTCTGTCAACAGTGGTGAATTGAATCCTGAATTATAGAACTGTTTTCTGATGTGGTGTGGTTTTATTTGCATAGGCGTGTACATTTTCAAAATAACCAGTATTGTTCATGGAAGAATAGGCTATAAGAATAATTAATGAAACTCCGCTTCATGACCTTAAGTTAGAGTTTGATGTGCTATAAGTGGTAAAAATATTGTGAAATTCAGCAATTTGGTTTCTTAAATCTTAAAGCTACCGGTAACTTAAAATGTTTGATCTGTGGCAAGAATCACGGTACAATTATGTGTCCAGATCTGGTGGTTCCTCCGTTTAGGGGTTGTGACAACGCGGCCATGTAGCTCCGTGTACTTTGGGTGTGTGTAGAATCCTTCTGATAACCGGTGTTAATTGTGATGGCAGTATTAGTGTATGTTATCTGTAATTCAGGTAAGAACTGTATACGATCAATTTCAAGTAGTTCCTACTTTTGCTACCAAATTCTACCATCAATGACACCTTGCTGTGAACTTGGCTACTAGATGCCACTGAAACCAGCACCGGGCGGCGAATATTGGAACTTAATAGACCATTAATCAAATCTAACCTACAAATTTAGCTTCACACATTTGTAGTTAGTGGAAGGTTCTTTTACATGCCATAAATCCATGACATGGGCCCGCCGGCTTTACTTCCCCTCCGAAGGAAGGCATACTGAGGGATTTTAACGCTCTTAAAAATATCCGACGACTTCGGCCGGGTTTGAACCCGCGGTCTTGGGCATAGAAGCTCAACATGCTACCAACTACGCCTCCGACGCCACCTTCCCAGATCTATCAGCAAATAAAGTTAAAATTGAAGGGGTGCCTGTATTTTATTTAAAAAATAGTGAAGAGAACATTGACCAGATAGGTTGAGTGTGTCACCCACATTGTGCTGACAAGGTACAAAATAGCTGAAGCTGCATGAAGGAGCGTGGACACACACAGAAAGTTGCATACAGTAGATGAAGAAGAAGAAAGCCTTCAAATATAACTCAAATTTATCATAAAGCTGAGGTGTGGTTAGGATGTTCTTACTCGAAGTGAAATTCTTATTAACTAACCCCAATAGGTCTCTTACATACGGAATACTCCATAAGTAATTTGTCTCTTCCAAATCTGCTCCACTGACTATCAATAGCCTTATGATAGTTACCAGCAGTTGGTGAAAAACTCTCAATTATTTTTCTGTACCTAGACACCCTAACAGTCGCCTGTATCAAGTACTGAAACTTGTTACCAATCTCTCCACACTGCCAAAGCTCAGGAACATAAAAGAACCTTCTTCGCATCTTCTTTGGCTTCTCAATAAATCATGTGAATATCACTATAGGAATATGCCATTAGGCCCACTTTCAGGGGCCATACTTCAGGGTCTTTTCCATATATCTCACTGCTACCTCATCAGTGGACTTACAACTAAACCTGGGTAGATATGGCCTTAATATATAACAGAAATTCAGCTTCCATCATAAATTATAAATTGTGTGATGATATGGTTACTGTTTCTGTCTTCTTCATTTTCATCTGAAGAGAGTTACCGTGTTGGCCCGTAAATAGCTGCCCCCGCATATAAGCCGCACCCTTAATATTCGAAGAGAAAAAAGGCCACAGAAATTAGAAAAATTAAAAGAGATCATCAAACAGATACCCTATATAACGTGGATGAAGCATTTAATAAGCAAAGATTCAAACTATATCAATTGAAATACATTCATTCTACACTTATGTTGAAAAATAAAAACGGGATGTCACACAATAATAGAGGCAATGCCAAAATTATGGCACATTATTTCAACGAATTATTCAACAGCGAGGTTCCAAAAGAACACTTCGAATTTGATCCCAATTGGAAAAATAAAACTTCCCTGCACAAGGTTATACCGTCAAAATACGAAGAAGTGATTAAAGAAGTTGATTTACTTAAGAACTACAAAGCAGCGGGAGAAAATCAATTAGTAGCAGAATTGTGGAAGAATGCAAATAAACAAACTCTGCAAAATTTACATAAACATATCATAGACATCTGGAATACTGAAAAATTACCTGACGAATGTTCCACAGCAATCATCCACCCAGTGTATAAAAAGGGTGATAGATCTGTTCCCAATAATTATAATAAAAATTTATTTCAGCCAAGAAGAATAATAGTATGTATGTGTAACGGGGTATATCTTTAATTGATGTCACTTATAAGATCTTCTCAAAAATTATTTATACAAGAATTCATGAACAACGTGATCAAGAACTGGGAGAGTATCAAGGATTTCCACCAGGAAGGAGTTGTCCCGAACAAATTATTAGTCTTAAATGGATCCTGAAACATCATAGAGTTCGAAACAAGCAATTAGACATCACTTTTGTCGACTTTAAAGCTTATGACAGTATCCATCATTATTAAAAATCCTTCCAGAATTTGGTCTACATCGAAAACTTATCAACCTTCTTGGAATTACCCTTGAGAATACTAAATCATTAGTCAAATTTAGAGGTGAATTGTCAGAACCATTTGAAATCCAAACTGGACTCTGCCAAGGAGATGGTCTTTCGCTCTAATTGTTTAATCGTGCATTGGAGAAAGTCATCTGAGAATGGAATGAGCAGCGTCCTCCAACCATTAAGATTGTCAGAAATAACAAACTTATATGCCTAGCATTCGCAGACAATCTTGCACTACTAGCAAGTACTATGGAAGAGGCTAAATTTCAAAAAGAAGGACTCGAAAAAATTGCATGCAAAATTGGTCTACAAATCTCGTATGAAAAGCCTGAAATGATGCCGAACTACAGAATTGACACACCAACAGTTCAACTGAACAATAGTAAACAAATTAAGATTGTGAATACGTTCAAATATCTTGGGGAGATAATCACCTGGAACTCAAACGAGTAACCATCGATCGACAGTAGAACATCTAAACTGAAACAAGCACAACGACTCACCTGGCCAACCTACAAAATGAAATCTCTCTGAATGAATGCCAAATTTCGGCATTACAATTCCGTTGTTAATCCCAAAGCAACTTATGGCAGTGAAACACTCTTCAAGTTGAACATCAAATCAACAACTGACAAACTGCAGAAAGCAGACAGAAGACTCATCAGAACAATTATTAAAAAAAAGGACCAAGTAAATGGACAATGGAGATTACTGCCGAATGAAGTGGTATATCGAGAGAGTGAATCAATAATAGATACAATATAACAGATAAATAATTACCCTTTTATTTTGGATCCACCTAGTCCATAATAATCATTTATTTAAATGCAATCATAGATTACATATTCTTATAAGTACATGTTTCGGGATCCTATAATCATTGATCCCTTCATCAGCTGATCAATGATTATTGGATCCCGCAACATGTACTTATAAGAACATGTAATCTACGATTGCATTTAAATAAATGATTAGTATTGACTAGGTGGATACAAAATAAAAGGGTAATTATTTATATGTTATATACTTTCGTCAATACGGAGCCATGTCTACTGTTAATAATTCTGAAGTTAACAATTCTGAAAATAATAGTGTACCAAATCGGGGATGGTACAAGGTCGAACACACAACTTTTTAAATGAAAGGAAATAATCCACGTTAAACCAAGAAGGAAATTTTACAGGAAGGTAGCTCTGGAACAAAGATTATGAAGACACAGATGTTATTGTTTTAATCCCTTGGTTGGGGGGTAGTTGGGATAAAACACGGTTGTGTTACTGTGTTAATTTGGAAGACTGTACCTGGGTGAGAGTAGCTTCCCGTCGCTGGGAGAGCTTACTAGTGTAGTGTGTTGGTGTTTAGTGTCTAATCTCTTGGGGGTATTCCTGCAAGATGCGAGTGTTTGCTAGGGGATGGACCTCTAAATGCAGGCTACTATACTGGCCTGCCAGCTGGGCAGAATGAGTAATACAATAGACGTGCTAAGTCAGCGGCTCGACGCTATGCAGTCGAGTCGCGTGCTGTGAGTACGATGTAGTCTGACACAGCAATTACAGGCTACTACGGTCACGGGCAATTGTGACGAAGGTTAGGTGGGGTATGAGGATGTGAAGTGGAGTGTAATTAGTAATGCAAGTGTAGCTTACTGACCATGTATTTATTGGTCAGTAGATATAGATTGGTATGTCCCTCTTGGGGAATTTAAGCAAGTATGAAATACAATTTGTGTGTACAAGTTAGGGGTAGGTGTTTACAAGAATTAAAGGAGTCTGAGCACGGCTGAATCTCACCTGGTGATAAAACTGGAACAGACGTCGGACCGGGCCGCTGGCGAAGCACAGAGTAGAACAGATAATGGCTCCAGTTTGGACTCCATTCTTATACCTACCGGCGCTGCTTGGTCAGCGTTGTGTGAATGTAGCTGCCCCAGATAGTTGTTAGTGTAAATGTTTGTGTATGTTTTGCAAGTAGTTGGCTAACCTCCCAGGCTGGGTGGCCGCCGCTTGCTGTGTATAGATAATGTCCTGGTCTTATGGTGTTGCCAGTTGGGGTGGTTTTGGTAAAAGATGGGGGGTGGCTCTCAGGGGGTACTGCCCCCCCGGGCTGTACAAGTCCCCCTCATCGATTAGTTCGCGTCCCCGCGAACGGGAACGGGAAGTAGAGTGGACGTGTCGATGTGATGTTTTCTTCTTGGTTTCTCCTCGTAACGCTTCTTCTTTGTCTTCCGTGTCGGTGTCGTGTAGGTGTAGCGATGTCGTGGTGATGTGAGTCCAGCGTGTGCTCAGAGGGGTAGGTTGTGGGTGTACATAGTTATATATATAGTTAATTTAGAACTGCTTATTTTAAAAGTTGACATTTGAAATAGTAATAATAATAATACAAAAAATACATGTTTTTGACATTATATATATATGTTGGTGTTATCAGGGAGGAAAAAAACCATGGCTGGACGGGTGGTTGTCCGGCGCCGTGTTGGAGAAAAAAAATTGCTCCCTGCAGTGTATTGTGTAAAAGATGGAAGAAAATAGCAAAAATAGGTGCCCCAGGGTATAAGTTAAAGGAATATATATAAAATGGTTTATTGTGTTGGGGTAAAACGGGACTCCTTTACAAATGTTATCGTTATTAGAATGGAAAGGAAAGAAATAAAAGTGTGTTCACCGTGTGGCAGTGTTAAATGGTGTGACATATTATGTAAGACTGTGATAACGTTTTTGATGCAGTATAGGATACATTGGTTATGATGATAGTAATAATAATAATCGTAATTTCAATAATAATAATAATCATGCTAGTACAATACCTTAGAGATCTCTCGCTTTGGCCATTTATCTATACCTCTTAGTCTCGTGCGCACTCTACCATCGTGCCTTGTATACCATTCCTTACTCAGCTGTTCCTGGTGCGATTTAGTGGCTAGTCCGCTATTCTTTCGTCATACTTATTATGGAACCTCGTGGTTTTCCGTCGTGGGTCAGAATTCCACCTTAGGGTCGAAGGTTCGGCACTTACAACTTCCGTGCCGCCCTTAGATCCTGAAGTCACGCTTCATTTGCGTGTGGAGATGTATTTGCGTTCAGCAATGTTCAGCATCCCACGTATACTGTTCACTGCTGGCCGCTGACGTTGTCACCTTTAAGGGTGCAACTGAAACCGATGAGTAATGTGTTTGTGTGTGACATATTTAGTGTAGGATATGTATGTTTGGGGGGTGAATTCATATGTGTCTGCCTTTCTGAAAATTAAATATGTTAGTGTCATTCACGTTGGCTCCTTGTTTTCCTGAAAATAGGGTATATTAATACATGTAGCATTTCCATCGCTGCGCATAGTATAAAAAATCAATTATGGCGCCACTTAAGTCTATCTTAATCTAGGTTAGCCTATGTTAGTCTATTTTAGCCTAAGTATTGTCGGGCTTACCCTGGTAACTAATTTTAGTTACCAGGTGCCGATCGTGCTATTTTACTACTATTTATTCTATGTATTGTCGGGCTTACCCTGGTAACGGATTTTAGTTACCAGGTGCCGATCGTGCTATCTTAATTTAAAAAAAAAAAGGTTTGCCTTAAACTATCTTAATTAATACTAAGTGAAAAATATCCTGTATATACATGCCGAGGTGGACCTTAACCTAATGCCGAAATGTGGTATAGCTACTGTTTTGTAACAGTGCTTATTAAATTTGCTTAAATCTAAGTTGCCTTTTAAATGGCACTGTAACTTATACGCTAGAATTTTGAAGGAGGCTCGTCCGGTCGATTTCTCTTCCGGGGGCCCTTGTAGTCCATTGCTGAGACCTGAACCCGGCAATGGCTCGTAGTCCCCTCCGTCTTAATACTAATTGTCGACATTACCTTATGAGTAATTAATAAATTAATAGTAATTAATAAAGTTCCGGGCGCCTGCGCTGCTAAAGAGCAAACGCCTCGCCCGGCTATCCTGTTGGTCGTTGTTATACTTGCCTCTGTCGGCATTATCCTTCATTTATCATGTGTTTATGTTTATTGCTGGGTAGCCCACGAGACCCCCTGTGAGAGCTCGCCGCATTCCTCATTTACATCTCTGGCCGCCCGCTGCGTGACCATTTAAGCTCTGGAGACTCGCTGTCATCCATTTATGTGGGCGCGGGTCCAAATGATCGCATTCATTCCATACGCATTATTCATTTATTTGTTAGATCATCTTCACCTCGCCTCGCGGGGCAAGGACTTGGCGGATCTAGGATTGATCCCGCTGAATCCTGAGATCCTTCTTCACTTCACGCGAATGGAAGCCTAACTTCCCGCCATGGAAGCTCTACTTAAGTTACATACTAACTAGAAGTCTAGTCCTAGTGTGGTCGTCTCTAGGTTTGTCTCCTGAGTCTAGTGTGGAGCTGGCTAAATCTCCCACCAGCCGTCAAAAGTCTCCCCTGCAGGTTTTGGCTGCGCTGACCGTGGCGCATAGTGGGTATAACTGTCTCCGACAAGGGGGGTAGGCTAGACGCATCCCCTAGATCTTGACGTTTGCCCGCGTCAAGCCTTCGATGCTTCAACCTTACGTAATTCCGTCTTTTAGTCTGGGTCAGGATCTGTTGGCGGCTTGCCCCGTCCCTGCCCTTCTGTGGAGCTTCCGCTCCCTCCGTTCACATCTCATCACCATCCAGTGTGATGTCAGACTCCTTTTATTTATGTATTTATTTATTTATTTATTTATTTTTAAAAATAAGTGTGATTTGTAAAATAAGTGTGTGTGTATCATGTAATTATGTAAGATTTTAAGTGTTCTGGGGTTGTAGAATCTTCTAAATGCATAGTCTACTTTAGGCCTGTAATTGCGCTGTCGGATTTCCAGCGGTAATGCCTTGGTAATTTCCTGGAGGCGTTAGTAGGTTTTTATGGCGTTGGGTCCCTTGTTATTGGGATCCGGGGGTGTTATTTGCTGAATGGGCTTAAAGCGTGGTAGGAAAGGATCGTGCATCGTTGGTCTCCATGTTAATGGTGGCCGGGAGCCGATGATGCTGCTAGGATGTCTTTACAGTGAGGGGGATGGGGTAGGTTTTTCCCAAGTGTGCAAAAAATTAAAAAAGCCATGCAGGTGTGGTAGTAATAAACCCTGGTATGTGGTTGGGATATTCCATGCATGGGGATGGATATGAGGCGTATCCGCTCTCATTTGAGGATAAAGTATGGGTCGAGGTATAATAATTCTATGTCCCTTGCATGCGGGATTATTTAGTAAGAAAATATATGTTCGTGTAAATGCGGCCTCATCTCTTTACGTAGAGATGTGCATTAGCCTGATATTGTTTCCGATTCACCCCTAATACTCGGGTGTAGGCATTTGGGACCAGGGTGATGCATACCCGAATTTTGGGTGGACGCATGAAGTCTATCAACCCCGATGTGTATTTTGGAATGTAGTCTAGCTGTTTTTATGTGTTTATGTGTTTGTGTTGGATAGTGTTGTAAGTGACAGGTTATGTAGGGAGAGGGGTGCTAGGATGGTATCCCGTAATTAGTATCTTGGTCATCCTGATGGCACCATCCATCTCTGCTCCTGTCATTCTCACTTGGTCACTATTTGTTTTCTATCCGCTCCTTGGGATGTGCACTGGTGAAATTGAGATGCCATAAAGCATCTACTATGTTCTAGAATACCAGTCTGTAAAACGCCTATGGGTCTGTGATACCCATGTTGTGTATAAATGTTTGTGTCTGTGGGCGTCGCCTTCGGGCTGCCCTTTGGAATGGTTAAGTGCGGTGACGCTGTGACGTCACGGCCTAATGTGGTCTCCTATTCATACCGTTAGGGTAGCAAGTGATTGTAAGTGTAAGTGTTCATGTCCTGATTACCTATGATGGTTTTTAAAGATTAAAAAAAAACAGGAGAAGAAGTTATTGGGGGGGGTTTCTTCCCTCAGGGAATCTGTCTGTATCCGCCCCTGATTGGTGGGCGCGTGTGGGAAGGACGTGGCCGTGTCTGTAATCAGCGCGACTGCGTGTGTGTGGTCGCGTGCCGCTACCGCACGCTGGCGCGTGGGTCGTTATCGGATAAGTCTTATCGTGTGTCGTGTGGTTAATTGTCAGGTGGCGCGTGTAGCTTGTTAACATTCTTGTGTATATGCTCCTGTGTTCCTAAGATGAATCCGGCCTATAGTATTTGTTCATTACTGGATGCTATACCTATTGTAATAGCGCTGAATCCTGTGTCAACTGTATGCTATTAATATTGTTTGTTTTGTATGTTAGTATCATCATGGTCGCGTGTCATTGTCACGTCTGGCTATGCTGGGAATGTCTACCGGTAATAGTGCTGCAATGCACTGGAATTCGCAACTCAGTGTTTTGTTGTGTTTGTTTTTGCGTCCTTGTATACGGGAAGTCTCTGATGTTATATATGGCGGCCGAAGGAACGTGACTTTTGCCATTGTTCGTAAGTTGACATTGTTTTGCATTCTGGGAGGGCCAATGTGTTAATCTGTCCTGTTTTTGCTACCGATGTTGTGTGGACATTTCTTCTGCAAGACCTTTGCCTTGTGTAATTATCTATAATTTGTGTTTAGGAAGTCTATTTCCTATGTTCGGGGTAATCCAAATTTGGTATGATTTCTGGCCGTAGAAATGTGGTGTTACCTGTTTTGTGTCTGTGAGAGTGGCGTCCCCCGTATCTAGGTTTCGGGCGCTATGGTTCAAAGAAAAGTATCTTGTGGTCCCCGTGGAGGCCTAGGATTTTTGGTACGCCCCCTATTGGGAATCCCGGGGTCGCTAATGCCTAGGTAGGCTGTTGTAGCGAGTACCTTGGAACGAATCTATGCTCCTGTAGGTATGTTAAAGAACCTCCCTGTGTTCATAATTGTGTGCCTCGACCGCTTATGTACTTGTATACGGCCCTATTGCAATGCAGTTGCCGCCTCTAGTGTATGTTTAAAGCGTATACTCTGTGATACCATGCCATTTATATATGCATAATATAAACATTCTAATGCCTATTTTCACTCTTGGCTCCACTCTATGGGGCACAGTGTCTGTATGGGACCCTATGGTTTTTCTGTAGGGGATGGTGTATGCCTGCTGTTTGTGGGATGCTGCCCGTGTTTTGTATGTAAGTGATCTTTCGTCGGTCGACAATTCTTGTTTTCCACGGCGTCCGCTTTTATTGAGCATTCGGACCCGTGATCCCGTGTAATGCTCCGTGTTTTATGTCTGCGTTGTCTGTTGGGATTTGTGCGTCCCTAGTGTGGCCTCCGATTGTGTTGCCGTGCCAAAAATGCCATTGGCTAGCGTCCTTTTTGGCACGTTTGTATTGTGTTTCTGTGTGTTCGCCCATGTCTTGGTCTAAGGCCTTGGTTAGTGCCTTGGGACCACATTTTCTGAGTTTTATGTATCGTGGCGTATATTGTGTTTTTGAAACACGCGTATGAAAATGTACGTTAGTGTGAGTAATTTATGCCATTCGGGACGACCCTCGTACCCTAATTTTGGGAGTTATCGGGCTTTGAAAATGGCGTGAATGATTGTGTTTGTCACAGCCGTAGTGAAAGCACTCCTTGCCCGTTGGGTACTGGCGAAGGTCGCATGCTCATATATGTGTTATCGCTGACCTGGCGATAGTATTAGGTTTCAAGTGCTTGCTTCCTTGTCTGGCGGCCCGCTTCCCACATGTGTCGAGACAATGTGTGTAGGTTTGCTGACGTGCCTTTCTAATGACTGCATATACAGTGTACCTTGGGTTCCTCGTAATGGAAAAGAACCTACCTCTGTGTTCATATATTGTGTCCCCAAATTTTGTGTTGTTGTAAGCCTGGGCTGAATATATTCCTGTTAGTGGTAGTTAGATGTCTGTATTTACGTGTGTCTTTGGGCCTCTAGTCGCGTGTTTGGTGACTAGGTGTCGGAGGTGGTTTTATTAATTTGTGCATATTAATCCCTGTTAGTGTGACTGTCCCTTATTGCTCTATCCTCCAATTGGATAGTTACCCGACTTTGCATTCCTGGTATTCAGAAGGTCGCGGGTTCGAGACCGTCTTTGTCCAGGGTAATCATTCCTGTTGCCTTTTGGGCTTGTGTCTCCGGACAGATTTGTCAGTGTTACTGATGTTTTGTGGCAATTTGAGCTTACTGTGTGCCTTCCAGAAATATGTGGGTTTTCCCAAAGTCTGGGATTTTCACCCTATGGTGTTTATGTTTAGTTTGAGCGCTATTATGGGGGACAAGAACATGTTATGGGCAAGGTAATAAATAACGTACACCTATGGATCAAATATATACAGTTCAACCTGGATGATTCGAACTTCAAGGGATTAGTAGTAAAAAACATTCGGGTTATCCAAAAATTCGAATTAAGAAAGTTCTTTGAGAAGAGTAGAGAAAATATATTGTATCACGTTTACATAGTGATTTACGTTCACCAAAGTAGATTAACAGACGACGGTACTTTATAAAGATTGTATCGTAAATAATCTCAAAAGTTTCAAATGAAAATAAAACCTAAATGTATTATTCACCTATTTAACGACGTTAGCAATACAGTAATCTAGTTACGTCTCAGGGAAATCTACTATTTTTCAAAATAGTTTGAGATTCTTGACTGTTTCCTCCAATTAAGTCTCTCAGCCATCACAAAAGAATCTAGCAAATTGTAGGAACGGAAAACAGAACGCTTTAGTCATTTCTACTTAGAAAGACCCGCCTAAGCTCTGTGATGTGGTTTATTGCTTAGGCTGCATTCGGAACAGTTCCTTCAGGAGCTGAGCCATATGACCCAACTGTTTGGCTTCCCATTGGCTTTTTACACTAAAACTTTGGATTATCCAGAATATAATTCGAATTAACCACGATTATAAACCATTGATAGCCTATAAAATGCTAGGGGCCAAGAGAAAAATTCGAATCGAATTATATGATTTTGAATTAGCCACGTTTCACTGTATATACATGTAAAATGTATAGTTTTGCGCATGAATCTCTGTGTGTCTACCGTTTACAGGGGTGGAACCTGTCCTTTGTGTGTCAATTGTAGTGTTTCCTGCATGTAAAAGAACCTACTCGTGTGTATGTTTGTGATGCAAGTGACATTAGTGTATGTTATATACAAACCCTGGTGTCTATTTACGACATGTACGTCGTGATCTGTGAGTACCTATGCATATAATATAAATCCTTCTGTGCGTGCATGATCCTAATACATATGGGAAATATTGCGTCTATGGGAGCCTATGGTTATTATGTGGGCGTGTGCCTTATGTTGTTTATGAGGTGTCGTCTGTGGAATTGTCTATCACTGTGTCTATAGCCATGGCTTCAACTGTATTATGCCATGTGCGTTGCCTTTTTCCTAGGCCGCTCTCCATTATTGGAAGAGTGTTTTTTTATGGTGAAAGTTGTTATCCACGTCCGAGCGTCATTGCTCGAGAAGGTGAATACTTTCGCCCTGTCACTAAGGCATAGGCCACTGATACCCATTGGGGTGTTTCTTTACTATTTTCTGGGGGTCTTTGTAGCAAAGTAAGTTTGGGTCTACGTTCATCGTAGTGCCTCGATATTGGCCTGAGTGTGCTTGTGCCTGAGGGGCTGATTGCGCTCCGCGCTACCCTAGGAGTGTTTATAGGGTTGTGTGTCTTCCTGACTGCCTGGCCTCGTGGGGTAGGTAATAAAACCTTTCTTATGCCCCGTGTATTGTGTGTTTGCGCCTGGGCAGTGTGCACGGGTGTGCGTTTTGCACCCTGAGGGGCTGAAGGCAACACCCTCTTGTAAATTTATACTGGGGGTGCACATGTTAGTATCCGCTTTCGTTCTGGCGGAATCGCCCTCTGAACTAGCGGTAAAGGTCGTGTATTTGTCTGTGATTGCCCTGTCAATGTATTGGAGGGTAGTCTGACCGACTTCTGGTCTAAGGCCACGGTAGACTCCTTCCCTTGTGTCTGCCTCCATTCCGGCCTAATAGTCTTCTGAACCAGTGTTGTGAATTGTGTGGATGTATTCGAATGCCCCTTAGGTGTGTTAGAGCCTACCCTGGCCGTTTCCTGAACTGTGGCCACGGCGAACTCCTTCCCTTGTGTGGCGGTACGTGTCGAGAGGGACATTCTCGCAAATTGCTGCGTTAATGTGTCTATGCCTATGTCCTCTCTAGGCTGGGCCGGTGGCCCTGCCATGAACAAAAAAATGGCCTTGTTGGCTTGGAGCTCCCTATATTCTTCCCAAATTTGGGCGTGCTGCCTATTGAGGCATATGGCCTGTTCGGCAACTTTGGTGCCATTAGTCCCTATCCGTTGGTGTTCCCTGATGATTGTTTCCCATTGCTGGAACATACATTCGTGTCGGCAGTGTAGTTGCCAGTGTGCCTTAATGATTTGTGTACGGAGGGTGGGGATTTTCGCTCGAATCTCTCGATTCTTGGCGCTGCGGAGTGGCCGGACAAGTGCCCTTATAATTCGCATATACTGGGCGTGCAGTAATTGCTGATACCTTCTGAGGTAGTCCTGTCTTGTCTCAAAGACCTTGTGCCAGGCAATTAACTCCTGGTATTCCCCAATGCTCCTCAGCACAGCTAGACGGTATAGAGGGGCCATGCTGAATCAAGTGTATGTATAAAAAGAACTGTGTGTGTTTTGCAATGTATTATATTTCTGATTCTTTCCAGGGGGTGGGTGTGGGTGGGTTGATTGAAATTTCCCGTGTGTTCCTAGAGTGCCGGGAAAAATATAATAATGCTGTCTTAAAAGAAATTAACTATCGCTTGGCTGTGTGCGGTACGGATCGTTTCTACCACGAGGGCTCGTTGTATGAGTCCTACCCTTATTGTGCGTGGTAGTAGCGCCTCCACCAAATATGTTTTAATCCCTTGGTTGGGGGGTAGTTGGAATAAAACACGGTTGTGTTACTGTGTTAATTTGGAAGACTGTACCTGGGTGAGAGTAGCTTCCCGTAGCTGGGAGAGCTTACTAGTGTAGTGTGTTCGTGTTTGGTGTCTAATCTATTGGGGGTGTCCCTGCAAGATGCAAGTATTTGCTAGGGGATGGATCTCTAAATACAGGCTACTATACTGGCCTGCCAGCTGGGCGGAATGAGTAATACAATAGACGTGCTAAGTCAGCGGCTCGACGCTATGCAGTCGAGTCGCGTGCTGTGAGTACGATGTAGTCTGACACAGCAATTACAGGCTACTACGGTCACGGGCAATTGTGACGAAGGTTAGGTGGGGTATGAGGATGTGAAGTGGAGTGTAATTAGTAATGCAAGTGTAGTTTACTGACCATGTATTTATTGGTCAGTAGATATAGATTGGTATGTCCCTCTTGGGGAATTTAAGCAAGTATGAAATACAATTTGTGTGTACAAGTTAGGGGTAGGTGTTTACAAGAATTAAAGGATTCTGAGCACACTAGATTCTCACCTGGTGATGAACGGACGTCGGGCAAGGCCGATGGCGAGGCACAGAGTAGAACAGATAATGGCTCCAGTTTGGACTCCATTCTTATACCTCCCGGCGCTGCTTGGTCAGCGTTGCGTAAATGTAGCTGCCCCAGATAGTTGTTAGTGTAAATGTTTGTGTATGTTTTGTAAGTAGTTGGCTAACCTCCCAGGCTGGGTGGCCGCCGCTTGCTGTGTATAGATAATGTCCTGGTCTTATGGTGTTGCCAGTTGGGGTGGTTTTGGTAAAGGATGGGGGGGGGTGGCTCTCAGGGGGTACTGCCCCCCCAGGCTGTACATTATATTAAAACAGACAGGACACGATAAATACCCATTAACGTTGACATGTTTTAAAGTAATATAAACACGGGAAGCAGTTGTGCATGCTCTTGAAGGGGAGAATTCGTTGAGGCGAGCAGCACTTAAAATTCTTCGTGCCCAGCACGTTTGGAAATGTTTATGACCCTATGAGTGTCAGATAAGAAGGGGACTTTTTTAAATATTAATGATAATTACAGCTATTGAGCGAGGCCCCAAAAATTACGATTCAGCAGTACACGAGTACAGAGACCGGGGAAAGACACGTTTTGGAGCCAGTTAATTGCAGAGAACAATTTTGCTGGCCACTGAAATGAGAATCAAAAGCCAGATTATTAAGTCTCCCAAGGAACGGGATTTTGCAACATGCTTAAAAATTATAATATACGCACAGATAAAAAACGCTGAATCAGATTACGTCATATGACGAGAGCGCAAGGGATCGTGGAAGAAAGTAGTTAATCGGTTAGGCCCCGGAGCGTGGATAAAAACGTTTTTAATTAATTATAAATAATCAGACGATCGAATCTCGATCAACCCAAGATAAATCAAACATTTAGAATATTTCTCACCTATAGGGAAACTTTCGAAGGTGATTGGAACAGGGAATCAAAAGTTAAGCTCGCAAAGTAATTAGGGAACTATGTTTTATCCCAAACTAAATATAAGGGCTCCTAGCGAAGTCGAAGTCAGTCAGTTGAAGTCAGTCATTTGAAGACCTCGGTGGAGGCACGTTACGTGAATCGAGTTGTGAACTCCTGTTGGAGTCATGTTGGTTTGGGACCTCGATACAGTAATATCATATTCATTCGAAGTCATTTGAAGACCTCGGTGAGGGCACGTCACGAAAGTAAAGTCATTTCACACGCCGTGTAGAGAGACTCTTTTACTAAGTTCAGTCAATTTGTGAACTCCTGTTGGAGTAACGTTGGTTCGAGACCAAGCTACGTCAAGCTACGTTATAGTGCGTTAGGCTACGCTACGCAAAGTACATAAAGGACCTCAAAATGAGGCATAGTATAATAGTCATTTGGACCTCATAGAAGGCTACGTTGTATTCATCAGTTTGTGGACTCTAGTAAGAAAAATATAGGTTCGAGACCACGATACGAGAAATTCTGAACTGTAAGGAAAGCTATACTACACCAAGCGAAGACATTATAAGCAGAGGTCCCAGAGGGGAGCCTTATTTTCAAGTCATCGCACCATTAAGTCAAATAAGTTGAACGTCAGAGGACATTGTTTAAAAACGGAAACAGAATTCTTAAAGGAATACGAAATAAAGAAGTGTTAGAGCTAGGAAGTATACGGTCCTCGTGGGAGGCCAAGTTAGCACGAAAACAATAGGTTCGCGATAAAGGCAACCATAGAACGAAAGGATACAGCTACACTGGAGATAGACCAACAAGTAGTAGTAAAGAAGTGAGGAAAGCTCTATAAAAAGGAACAGTTCAAACAGACACTACAAACATTGAATTCGAAGGGTGTGAGATACCGGAGGAGAAGGAGACACATGTTCGATGCTAGAAAGAGGTGGCAGAGGAAATAGACTTTCACGATAGGATCATCAGTAGGACACATCGTCCGCGGTCGAAGGAGCGTTCGTCAGCGGCTGAGATATGATCCGTGTGAAATAGCGTTTGTGTAAATAGGTTATTTTTCATCCCAGTGTAAGAAGGGATACGGTATGTATTATCTGTGTAAAGTGTTAAATTTAAAGAGAATGTGTCAGTGTAAGAAGAGTATTGAGAATATGAAAAGTGTATGTAAAATTGGTAGAATGTATTGCTAAAGAAAATGCAAGATGGGTCAACCAGTCATAAGATTTGGTCATCCACTTGAGAGGGAGAAGGGGTAAGTAATGATACTTCATTACAATATGTTACGTTACGCACGACTAACTAAATGAGTGATAATAATGAATGGAATTGTAACCATAAAGTAAAAATGTGATTGAGTTATAAAGGTATTATATAAATGATAAAATCAGTGAAACCCGGGAAAATGAATGAAATATAATTAATAAAATCTTGGAGGAGGAAATCATATGGACTATTGGACCAATGGCAGATCAGCATGCCATGTAAATATTGAGTTTTATACTCCAGAATAATAATATTGAGTTTTGTACTCCAGAATAATAATATTGAGTTTTATACTCCAGAATAATAAATGAATAATGAATTGTTATAATTGAAACAGTAAGTGGATAATGGGATTTTATAAATCAGAATAATTAAAGTGTTGACTGAACAGTGGTGGTTGTATACCGTAATAATTGAAGGGTTGAATAGTGGTTGTTGTAAAGAAATTGTGAAAATATAGGCTGTTTTGCCATGTTAAAGGAAAGTGAAGGTACCGATAAGAAGATGTAGTTGAATAGACCGTAACTGAAGGCAAGCGATTAAAAGTAGTGAAGTTGATCGGTGATGAATATCCAAGCATATGATTGTGCCAAATAAAGGGCAAATAAGTTGAAGTAAACTCAAGCTAGGAGTGATTGTGCATTGTTAAATCATACGCATTTTTCGAGAGCTCAGTCTATGAAGTCGGTTCATCGAGGGAATTCTGGTTAGCAACCAAAAGAGTGGATGTATGGATTCCCACTAAAATAACTGTGTGTATTATATTGTTGTTGAATCTGCATTAAGTCTGGATGAATGTATTTGTGTATGCAGAAGGCCGAGGCTTTGGTGAAAGATCCTCCCTCGAGGCGTTCGTGCAATTAATGGGCGGGCGAGCATGGCGTCTCGGACCTGCCATTTTCTTCGTGCTTTTCTCATGCATGCATTGCCAATTACTGTTGCCTATGCGGGCGTAGTACGCTGTGAGCAGGTGCTCTTATTACCGACCATTTAATAAATCTCCGAATAAATGTATATATGAATTAATTCGCAAAGTGAAGTTATGATGAATGAGAAGTGAAGTAATTGAAAAGGTAGGAATATTATAAAGAACTTGGATAATCATTGAGACGGGAAATGCGAGATGTAGTTGAATGAATGAAAAGCCCTAAGAGTTGTACGGATCGTTTGTTGTGGTCATAAATATTGTTTTAACAAGCCAGCTGGAGGAAGCGCGACCTAGCCTGCAGACCGTGTCTTGGAAGGGAGAATAAGGGTTCTTTTATGAGGAAGCGGCAGACACAATGGCAAGTGCTCTGACTAGTAATTAACGGAGTACAAGTAAAATTATTTAATGACAAGAGCTACAGTGCTCAAATTTATATTTTCGAATTGCTAAGGATTAGACGAGTATTTCCAGCTAAAATTAAAATTAATTCTTTCAAATTTGACGAAAATGGTCAAAGATAATTGTGCAAAAAGTAAGCGATTTCCTCACTCTCAAGACAGTACAGACGGGTAAACATACAGGGTGCTTCAAAAAAAGTATACACACTTTAAACTATCGTAGTTTTTCCGCTCTACAAGGCTAATGTTATATTTCTTCGCCAGGTGACAGCATAATCGTCCCTCTATGTTATATTGTCAGTTGGAATTTGTAATATCAACATGGCGGACGTACGTTTGAGTTTTGAAGAACGTAAGCAGGTTATTAAGTGGTACTGGAAAATTTGAGAATGTGAATGAAGTTCAAAGACAGTGGAGAAGGGAGTATGATACAGAACCACCTTCAAGATTAACAATTACACGCATACGAGGCAAATTCGAAGTTCATGGAACAGTGTGTGATGTGCATAAAGGTCATTCAGGTCGACCTCGAACAGCTACAAGTGATGAGTCATCAACGGCAGTCTTGGAACTGTTTCAACGCTCTCCTAACAAATCTTCAAGGCAAGGGGCACGTGAAAGTGATGTAAGTGCTAGCAGCGTGCTACGCATTCTGAAGAGAGGCAAGTATCGTGTTTACATTCCAAGGCTGGTGCAACAGCTAAGTGACGACGATCCAGATCGAAGGTTGCAATTTTGTGAATGGGTTCAGGAGATGGTGATACGTGAACCGGGATTTATGGGTAGCATCATTTGGTCGGATGAAGCCCAATTCAAACTTAATGGAACTGTCAATAGGCACAATTGTGTTTACTGGGGTGAAGAAAATCCTCACATTACAATTGAAAAAGCTGTAAATTTGCCTGGTGTAAATGTGTGGTGCGGTTTGTCTTCAAGGGAACTCATTGGACCTTTTCAATTTGAAGGCACTGTAACTGTTATAACTTACCAATCAATGCTTGCTGATTCCATATTTCCTGCCATTCGTGCATTATACGGTAATGATAATTTTTATTTTCAACAAGATGGTGCCCCGCCGCACTATCACAGGGACGTACGAGCTTACCTGGATCAAAATTTGCCGGGCCAGTGGATAGGACGCAGGGGGCCAATCGAGTTTCCAGCACGCTCTCCAGACCTTACACCACTGGATTTCTTCTTATGGGGCACAGTAAAAGATGAGGTGTACAAACGTAAACCACGTAACCTAGGCATTCTTTGGATGAGATTCAAGCCGTGTGTAGAGAAATCTCATTGGACGTTTTGATACGATGTACAGAATCAGTGGCGACTCGTACTCAGAATTGTATTGATGCTGCAGGTCGCCAATTTGAACAGTATTAACATTTGTTATATATGTTTCATTTACATTGGACTTTCAGCTTTCTAATTTCCTGAAATTTAACTTTGCAGAACGGTAAATAAATTTTCTATGGAAGTTCAAAGTGTGTATACATTTTTTGAAGCACCCTGTATATGATGAATTTGAGTTCAGATGGGAATAAGCCCACTGACAAAATGATAAATAGTAGTGCGAAATGTAACATAACATACCTTATCCTAGTGGCATGAGAGAGAATGGTGATGTGAGGGAGGGATTCGATCCCAGACATGTGTAATGTGTAATATGTATTGTGTTATATCCTAAGGCTTGATGGAAGTGAGAGATGTTAAGTTCGAAAATGCTAAATGAAATGGTGATGAATAAATGATTAAAGTCAACACCCAAAAGGCAATAAATAAGATAAATATCCCACAAGCCTTAGAGAAACATTTGTTTTTGTACGTGTGGTAGGCACGCTTTATAACTTAAATAAGAACAATTCCCAGTTAAAGATAACATGGAGGGAATTAAGCAAGATAAAGTGTACAATGATTTTGGACAGTTTGTCAAGATATTTTGATGTTTTATTAATGATTTTTTTTGTTCTATTGATGGATTTATTGGATTTCATTCCAAATGTAATTATTGATGTGAGATTGTTTACTGGATGCTTCCCTTAAGGAAAATAAACTATATTTTGAGTTAATATGTGAGTATTCATGTAGCCTTGTTGACCTAAAGGTGCTTCCATATCTGAATGCACGGTCATACGGTGGGAGGAACGTTACACCCGCGAAGCAGTGAGTTTAGCCAGGTTATGACCAAGCATTCTCCGTCTATAAACGGGCACAATATATACAATGCGGAAAAGGAGAATCTCTTTTTTCTGCCATATCTCACGCCTACCAGAAACCAGACTAATAAAACAGCTCTTTAGTTACTTCTGGAAGAGTAAAACAAAGAACAACTGGTTCAAAGAGTCCCAGCATGATTTAGATGAATTAAATTTAACGATGCTCCAAATTGTTGTTGTTGTTTGAGTCTTCAGTCTTTTGACTGGTTTGATGCAGCTCTCCATGCCTCCCTGTCCTGAGCTAATCGTTTCATCTCTACATAACTACCACACCCTACATCTGAGACAATCTGTTTAACATATTCTAACCTTAAGAATAGAAAAATAGAAAAATAGAAAAGGGAAGAATATTTTTAGGAATAAATACTTACGATTCACATTAACAACATTTGAACGGAACAACTACACCATCACAGATGAACAAAGAGCAGCCAGGTCAGATAGAATGAAAACATTTTGGGTGCAGAAGAAGCTGAAGCTGAATCGCTAATCTCCAAATATCTTTGTTAGACTTAATTGTATATGTATTGATTAAAGTGCTCCAATGAGGGCATAAAATATGGGGAGAAAAAAAGGTTGTGTAGGGAGACATAACCTTGCTATTCCACCCCTTAAAACAACAATAACTAACTACACGGATATGAATGTTGGACCCTGGACCTTTCCATTGCAAAATGAATTGATGCCTTAAAAATGTAAATTTATCGCCGTCTCTTGCGCGTACTTTGGATATTGAAAATTTCAAAGGTCGAGGCCCTTCATTGGTTGAAAAAGCAAAAAGAACTGCTGCATATTATAAAACAAACTAAACACAATACCTCTATGTTATGCAAAATGAGAGGTGTAAATTATTAGAACTAATTATTGAAGGGAAGATACAAGGTAAAAGGTTAATTGGGAGAGACAAAAACGCATGGTTGAAAAATAAGATGATGGCATAGATGTACATCAGGAAACTATTCATACCGTACTGCACTGTCATGGATCAGAGCTTGCTTTGTTTGAAGATGGTGTCTCAAGAAGAAGTCAATGAGCCAAGTTCATGTAATGGGTTGTTATTTATTCAAGGTTGTACAGTTCCGGGCTACTCTGCCCTTTTTCAGCAAAACACTCTCAAATTCAGGTTTCATAACTTTTAATAAATAATCTATATAAAAATACAAGGCGTTTTCTTTTGTAAATCGCCAACAACTCCCCACTGGACCGATTTTTATGAAATGTGATTAAGATGAAAGGTACTGTACCCGTAAAAATCAAGGAGGTACTCGCCGGACATCCAAAGCACAGCTGGATTTTAGAATAATGATAGTCCCGGCTAAAGATCTTATCACACTCCCGCCAGTGGGCTCTCCAAGATTATACAGAGTAATCTTACGACGTGTTATGGATGAAGCAAACTATTTGCTATGCGGTAGTGTACAGCTTACCTGCTTTTCTCGGGGCTATGTTGGGGATAGAAAGGACATCCTATCTATCTCAGACTGTTCCATAACACGCCTTCATTAATAGAATAATAAAGGAACAGCGAAACAGGACGTATAAAATATAAATTTATTAATTAAAACTAGTTAACAATCTCACACAAAATAACTCCCTAAAATTAATATCCGTTTACGCCACTGACGCTCATTAAAACTCCTTGCATTCATACTAACATAAAGGTAAAGAAAAATAAAATGATTTTGCCGTCTGTAACATTTTTAAAACAAATCTAAACATATTAGTCGTGCTCCATTAAGACTGGCAAAACGTTTAAAATTCCTGACATAATAGTGTCGCATGCCTGCCTACAGAGTTGTAACAGGTTATATTATCAATGGACTGGTAGTCAGCTCTCCACACAGCTGTGAGAACCACGATTCAACTGTTTACACTCGGCCTTGCCGTGAAACGGGACCTACTTGTCTCCCACCTGCCTGGACTTGGCTTCCAGCACACACACAATGCGAGACATGACCCTCGCAGAAGCAACTCGTCTTTCAAACGAAAACAATTTACATAAATGGCTCTATTTGAACTCATTCTCTTTTAAACCCATTCATACTCATAAACAATCATATTTACATTCGCTACCGTTCTTCTAGACCAACGAAGCTTTCATTCACACAATATTAACAATAAAACTCAAACACTTATTTAGAAAACATTCGCTCTCTCAAACTACAATCTAATCCAAAAACATTTAAAAATATTATCAATTACTTAAGTTCAAAACCCTCAATATTAACAAAATGAAAGTTTTTACAATATTTACACTAGTCTATCGCTTTAAAAACTCACTCTTGAGCGAGAAGACCGCGTTATTATTAACGCTTCTTCCTTCCATATAGTTTTCATCTACTATATCATTCTTATTTCAGATGCTAAAACCACTTTCATGACATATCAGGTTAAAAGTCTTTATCGGTATACAAATGACCGATCATTAAAGATAATCTCATTGTTAATTACATATCCAGTTTAATAAAATTAATAATGTTATAGAGAACAGGGATCTTATATATTTTCCCATCGTTGTTCTGCCAATAAACGACTCTCGTGTCGTAGATCTGATCACAAATAAAGGAGTCTTCCCTGACTCTACTCATAATACAACAATGCTTCTATTATTAAAACCACAGTACTTCATAACAACGAATGCGGAATCTCCCTCGTATTCCAAGCAACTATATACGACAAAAACCTCCGTATATTTCTACTGCAAAACGCACATTATAAAAATTCAATTGTTCTTAACAATTGTACCACTATACTGGCATACCTTCTTCCTAGCATTGATCTTAGTACGGTATCGTTACAATACACAGTTGATAAATGAACAGCAATATCTGTTCTACAATTCATTGGTCGTTCTCAAACGAATATATTGATAGATCTTTAAAGGATTACTAAACGAAGTTACTAGGACATGAAACACAATGTCTCCAGACATTTAATAAAAATACACAAGTTCCTTTCATACCGGTCCTACCTAAAATATGCATGGTTGCAAAACTACGTTGACAAATAACGTATTGTTACATTAATGCATTAATAACATCTCGTGTTATTATATCGCTCACGACCAGAAAGGGTTTTGTCTAACTTTCCTAAGGTCGGATAAATTATCTTTCAATAGATATCTCTCAAATACTTTACATTTACTGAAGAGCAAAGCCTCCCTTCAAATAAATATTGGTTTGTCATCAACTGAACTTATTTTCATTCTACACAAAGAATGTTCATAAATGTGTAACTTCACGTCGTATTCATAACGAATGTATTTGCTAGATCGACGAATTGTTTATAATATTAAGTGATGTTTCACATTATATCACACGTAGATTTCTTCTCCTAACTATGTATTCTTCTTACAGAAAGAATGCCAAAATTCATTTATACTAAATGAATTTACCAAAAATATTAAAGACAAAATGTCTGAAGTCTTGAATAAAATCGAAATCGTCGAATAATAACTTCCTTAGAAATTTTCCCAATGGAAAATAAATTTCTCAAACAGCTGACTTCAGTTTAAAAACTGAATCATGAAACTTTCCTAGTATAGATGTTGAATGACTATCCTCCTTTACAAACTTGAAGAATAAAAAATTACTAAAAACATCGAAGTGAAAATACATGAAATAAATATGGAGAATTATTGTTCACAAATGCCGTCTAATATACTTAAACTATAGGATAATGAAAAACATTTCTACCTTGGTCTCATGGAAAATTGAAGTTCATTGTCGGGTATTAGAAAAGGCGGATGAACCAATGCATCTTGGTCAACGGTATAGAATGGAGAAGGCAACGGGGAACCACTCTATTAAAGATCTTGAGAGATATCCCCGGGAAAAACCATCATGGCTGGTTACAAAGTAAAATGTTCCGGAGTTTCAATTCCCTCATTCGGATCTCCGGGAGGGAATACGACGGAAAGAACTATGCGAAATATGAACATAGGTACGTGGAATGTGAAATCATTATATCAGTCAGGAAAGTGGCAGAACGTGATCCAAGAAATGCAGCGACTCTAAAAAGGAAGGAAGCTTGTAGTTTAACGTGACCGTTAATCTTGAGATCATGAGCCACGGGACCTCCTTTTTACGTGGAATCCGAACCACGGGACATGGCATTTCACTTCGAAAATCTCACATGTATTGGCCGGGAATCAAACCCGGACCGCCTTGGTGAGGGGCATACAGCTAGACCGCTGAGCCACCACGCCCCCACGCAGCGACTCTAGATAAACATATTGGGACTCTGGGAATGATGATAATTATCATTGGAATGGAGTTGCTATTATTGTTGACAAAATCACGAGCCAGTGTGTGACAAGTTTTTTGCCAATCTCCGACAGGGTAATCGCTTTACAGCTACAAACAAAAAGAGCAAAAGTTAATATTATACAAGTCCATATTCCAACTGCTGACAAGAGTGAAGCAGAGTTGCAGCAGTTCTATAAAGAAATTAAGCAAGTATTGAGTACCACAAAATCTAGAGACATCACAATCATCATGGGCGATTTCAACGCAAAAATTGGCAAGGGACGTGAAGGTGACTTAATAGGAGATTTTGGTCTGGGATCACGAAATTAACGGGGAGAAATCCTGGCACAGTATTGTGAGGACAATGAGTTAGTTGTTAAAAACACTTTCTGTAAGCTACCAGAAAGAAGATTGTAAACCTGGAAAGCATCTGGAGATAACGTTAAGGACACCTTGTAGAGTTGAGGGATGAAAAAATCGGATTTTTTTCTTCTTTGATAAATGTGTGAGGGAAGGTCTATTCTATAAGGTGGCATATGATTTTTGCACCTTCTGGCCCTCTAAATGCCTTTTTCGGGGCATTTAATTATGGTGCTCAACTGACCACGCCCACCTGGCGTGGACTGTCACCAAATGTTGTTTTTCGGCATGCTAATAGGAAGTCTTGTTTTGTCTGTTGGTAGTTCTGGTAGCTTATATAATCTCCATGGAAACATCTGAGTAGTTCTAGTAGCTGCCTTGCTTATATAATATCCATGGAAACATCTAAGCATCGGTTTCCGCGGAAACTTGGTGATGTTTTGAATTTTCAGTGGTAACCTCGTGTAGATCAGTCGTCGTTGTTTTTATAACATTTATTTACAGTTTTGTGTTCCCGTGTGTTATTATGGGTCGAATTAGGAAGTTTGGTAAAGGTAAATATTATCGCCGTGTTGCCAAAGGTGTGAAGGGCGATTTTGGATTGCATTCAACCGACTCAAAACATGACATTGGAAGAGCAAGATGTGCCTCAAAAAGGAAACTATTATTTGGAATCCGAGAGTAATGCCTGTTCCACTGTGAGTAATGCAAGTAGTTGTGATAGTTATGTAATTCTAAATATAGGTGTACTTTCTGCTTTGCTACACTCATTTGCTAAATGTAAACACTGTGATGGTGTAGACTGTTTTGAACTAAAGGAAGATGAAAAAAGTAGAAGGGGCTTAGCCACAAGATTGGAAATACAATGTAATTCATGTGGCAGCAATAAATCAACTATGACATCAAAATTAGTTGAGAAGAAATAAGAGGTTAATTTGAGGTTTGTTTATGGCATGAAAAACTTGGCATTGTACCAGGCAATGAAATTGCATGTGCGCTTCGCAAGAGTGATATGCTGCGACTGAAGGAAGCTGAAAAGAGTGTCCAGGAGATGACCAAAGAAGCCAGGATAAAGAAGAGAGCTGAAAAGAAGAAGAAAGAAGATGAGGAAACCAAGAATTAAGAGAAGTATGGAGCTGGAAAATTCTAAAAGGCTGGTATGTGTCAAAAACGCATGTCATTGCTTTTTTGTCCTTTACCGTAACTTATATTTTTTGACATTCAGGTACACTTTTCTCTGAAACTACTGAACTTATTGTCATGAACTTTTTTATGGGTATGCATGGGGTCATTATAAACACAATAGGTGAAATATAACTGGATATTAACAGATATCAAGCCCTATAAATAAAAAAAATACAAAACATTTACCAAAATTTGGTACATCAAATATAATATTTTTTTAATTGGCCAAATAATAATCTAATGAATAAAATCTTTCACCTACTGTGTAAATCAAAGCCTATACGACATATGTGGGCAGTTTAGTTGCTCTCTGGCTGCTACTTTCTGATAAAAGTGTACCTAGAGATTAAAACATTCTCAAAAATTATTTTTCAGGTAAAATTTAAAATGTATTTTACATAAACTGGGCATTTGGATCTTTCCAAAATTCTTTCCCTGTGTTGAGGAGATATCACTAACTGCATGTGCAAAGTTTCAATGCTTTGAAATTAATGGTATAGTAGTAAGATAGCCTCAAAATTTATTCAAATAGTGTGGTCAGTTTCAAGGCGAACTCTACATGGTGTCCTTAACAACATTATTCGGAATCAAATTGATTACATCCTAATCAATAAATGCTATAGGAATGCCATCAAGGCAGTGAAGACTTATCCGGGAGCAGAGGTGGCATCAGACCACAATCCACATGTGGCTAGATTCGAAATAAAGCTTAAGAAAATATTACCAAAACGAAATAAGGATATGCTATGCATCTCACAACTTCAAGATCCTATAGTGAGAGAACAAATTACAGAACGAATCAATGAAGAGCTCTCTAAAGAAGAGAAAAATTCTTCAGTGATGTTAATGACAAATGGAAATCCTTCAAGGGACTACTCCAGCATACAAGTCAAGAGATGCTGAAAGATGGTAAAACAGTGCATAAAAAGACTTGGATGACTGATGAAATAATACAATTGATGGAAAAGAGGAGGCTCTGTAAAAAAAATACAGCCAGTCTGAAAGACTAGACGTTATATCATTTCAAATGACGCATGCTACAAATGCTACACATGTTAGAAAGGCTCAGGAGGGCTTCTCGCCCAGGACTCTTTCAACAGACTCCATCACCCATTAAATTAGGCTTCCCGCGCGGGCACCTCTTTAAGGGTCACCCTGTATTTGAGTCTGATATCTTTTACAACTATTTAAGAGTCACCCATTATTTGAATCTGATATCTCGCAAACCTCTTTAAGGGCCACCCTGTATTTCAAATGAATCTAACATACTGTACACCTCGTTAAGTGTCACCCTGAAATTTGCTCTTACATCCTGCACACCTCTTTAGGAGGCACCCCGTATATTTATCTGGCATCTTGTATATCTCTTTAGAAGTCACCCTGTATTCTTGTGTGACATCTTGTACACCTCTTTAGGAGTAACTCTGTAATCTTGTCTGACATCTTGTGCACCTCTTTAGGGGTCAACCTGTATTCCTCTCTGCCATCTTTTACACCTCTTTAAGAGTCACCTTTTATTCTTATCTGGCATCTTGTATATCTCTTTAGGAGTCACCCTGTATTCTTATCTGGCATCTTGTACTGTATTTTGCTCTGACATCCTGCACACCTCTTTAGGAGGCACCCTGTATTCTTGTCTGACATCTTGTGCACCTCTTTAGGAGTCATCCTGTATTCTTCTCTGCCATTTTGTACACCTCTTTAAAAGTCACCTTGTATTCTTATCTGGCATCTTGTATATCTCTTTAGGAGTCGCCCTGTATTGTTATCTGGCATCTTGTACTGTATTTTTCTCTGACATCCTGCCCACCTCTTTAGGAGGCACCCTGTATTCTGATATGGCATCTTGTATATCTCTTTAGAAGTCTCCCTGTATTCTTGTGTGACACCTCTTTAGGAGTCACCCTGTACTTTTCGCTTCGCTGAAAGCCCCAGGTCGCTCGACGCCCCAGGACTCTTTCAACAGACTCCAATAACCATTAGCTTCCACTTCCCGCGTGGCTGCATGACGTCACGCACTCGCTTCCCGCGCGGCTGCATGACGTCACTTCCCACGCCGCTGCATGACGTCACTTCCGTCTCCGTCTCCGTAAAGCATAACGTTGGACCCAAGCATAACGACGAAGTCGACAAGATCATTTGAAATGATAAAAACCGAGATGAAGATCTTTACAGGAGTACACCTGCAGAAATAAGAAGGAAGATACGGTTAGCAAAGGAGATATGGTACACAGAAAGTAGTCTTGCGCATAATAGTTCGCGACTGGGAGCGATCAGTTTAGTTCGCAGCTCCTTAGCGAACTAGTTCGCTCTTTTAGTTCGTTAGCTCCCATCTCGAATTCCCTATAAGACTGATCGTTCGTTCGCCTTGCTACTGCCACTGCACGCGCTCTTTGTTTGTTATAGCAGTCTGTCACCACTGATTACTCGTCACCAGTGATTGTTCATTCACATTGCTCTCGTTTCAAGCAATACTGTAGGCTACTGTAATAACAGTTCATATGCTCGCTGCACGTGCAGTTTGTGTATTAGATATTGATATGTTGCGTGTGTAGTAATGTGTTTTACATTTTGATTTTCGAAGATAAAAAATATATATAAAAATATGAGTATTGAAACATTAGTGAAATTCCTTATTCCTTCCTTATTTCCTTTTATTCCTTGTAGGAACATAGGGTAGCTACAAACTTCTTCCATCTCACTCTATTGTTGGCCATCCTTTTAATTTTAAAGGCCCCTTTCACATTGAGCCACTCGGGACGCGCGCTTGGCTGCCAAGTCGCGCGTTCGGAAAACGCGCTAAAATATTGTTTGAGCCACTGCAAACGCGTGTATCCATCCCACCTACTTCTTTCCAGTTCAGCCATGGATTTAGAGGAGATAGGTGTCGTAATTGGTGTGTACCCACTTCAAAAACGAAAGAAACGCTGTGGAGAAGGAAGATTTTGGATTCATCCTTTATTACGCGATCGATCTAATAAAGGATTATTTTACACTTTATATCATGACCTACGTCAAAATCCGTACAAGGTTTTCCTTTTCTCTCGCATGAGCATTGGTACGTTTAATGAACTCTTGCAGTGTTTGAAAGAAAATATCACTGGAGTTGGTTCCCCAATGAGGGAAAGCATATCGGCAGAAGAAAAATTAATTGTGACGTTAAGGTAAGTTAATGATAACAGATTTAATGTAATACATGTCTTTATTCATCACAACACAATGTAGCAGCATAAAACATGTTTACAGAAAACAGAGAATAAAACAAAGTTATGTTTGTATCAATAGATTCTTTAATAGGCTATAATTGTTTGAAAAGTAAATGTACCGGTATTCTGAATTTATAAAAATGACATATTACAAAAGCAAGAAAAAATGTAAGAGTAAAAATTACTCCATTATGTGTAAATGTCATGAGACTGGACAATTCTCAACATTATTATAAGAAATTGACACTGGAAACCCAATTACTGATAAAAATTGTCAATCTCACTCTCTGAGCCACCGTTCGAATTCGATCCCACTGACGCTTCTACTGGTGATATTACTTGTTGGTGTTCATCAGAACGAGGAGCAGAAGTAAGGGGTGTGGAAACGTTTTTGGCCCTCTGTAGGACGCAGAGAAGTAAGCTCATGGAAGGATGTGGAGGGTGGCATGTTATAATCGTTATGCTGTTCCGGAAACTCACGAAAAGTTGGTTGAAGGAGCATATTCTGCTGATTTCCAGTGTTAGGAAGGTGGGAGTAATGAAGAATTGAAATTGCAGGTACACTCCTACACGCTTCGTCTATGACCTTCATTATGTTCATACGGGCACTGAGTTTTGAGGATTCTGGTACTTTTTTTAAAGGTTCCAAAAGAGATAACAAGAATAATCGGTCCCCATCATTTTCTTTGAGATTTTCTAACTCTGTACGCTGGTTGATCCCGGTTTTTTGAACATCCACCAATTGTTCTACTTCCGCCGATACATTGTAATTTCTCTTCTTCTTCTTCTTTTGTGGCGGTGTAGCCCTCGGTACAGATGGTATTTCCGCACCATCTATTGGTGTTGACGGATCATCAACACTTTCCTCGTCAAGACTACCGGAATGGTGTTTGCTTTTCACAACTGGCTTTAAAAATGACAGCTGATGGTAGTAAACATATGGAGATTTTTGTTTCGCTGCTGTTCCGTTTTTGTTGTTGTTGTTGTTGGCAAGCCGTTGGCACACTCTCACATAGCAGTCTCGAAGACTCTTCCATTTTCGCTGCAACACTCGGCCTGTAACACAGTGCACGTCTTGTATAGGGCCTTTTATAAGAAATAACCCCGTCACAGCAAACGTGCATACCTGTACATAAATGTGTATAAGCTACATTCAATATTCTACGTTACAATTTATTTTCAGGTATCTTGGAAGTGGGTGTACCATGACCGACTTGGAATATCAACCGTAAGCAAGATAATAGAAGAAGTATGTCAACAGCTATGGAAAACAATGAAAAATGATTGTCTGAAACCTCCAGATAGCGAGCAGTGAAACTGTATCGCTGAAGATTTCTACACAAAAACCAACTACCCAAATTGTATCGGGGCTTTAGATGGCAAACATGTGCGTATTGTAAAGCCTAATGACAGTGGCTCTATGCACTTCAATTACAAGCACTACTTCTCAGTGGTCCTATTAGCCATGTGTGACGCAAACTATCTATTTACTTTTGTCGATGTTGGGGCTTATGGGAAGGAAAGTGATTCCACAGTTTTCAAAGAGAGTGCTATGCACAAAGAAATTACAAATAATAACTTAAAATGTCCAGAAGCAAAACGAATTCCTGACCAAGAAACTAACGAAACACCACTGCCCTACGTAATTGTGGGTGATGAAGCCTTTGCGCTGTCAGGGCATGTTACGCGGCCCTTTCCCAGAAAAGGTTTAACAGTTAGAAAAAAGGTGTACAACTACCGACACTGCAGGGCACGTCGGTTTATAGAGTGTTCATTTGGACTTCTGAGTAACAAATGGAGGATTTTCCATCGGCCTATGAATGTAGGCATTGTTCTGGCGGAAGACATTGTAAAAGCCAGCTGTATCCTTCACAACTTTGTAAGGAAAAGAGAAGGATACAACTTTGAAGAAACTTTGAACGTTAATGGTTTCCAAGATGTAAGTTTTGATACTTTAAGCCGTGGAACAGCAGAAGCAATCACTATCAGGGACAAGTTCGCAGCATACTTCGATAGTGAAGAGGGTGAACTTGAATGGCAGTACCGTGTTGATGATGATGATAATTGTTGTTTTAAGGGGCCTAACACCTAGGTTATCGGCCCCTACAGTACCGTGTTATTTAATTGTATATATAGAATATGTGGGAATTTGTCGAACCTAAGAAGGACTTAAATCAGTTCTATGAACTAACAGTGAGTCGATTTAAGCGACAGAACAGCAGAATGCGTGAATGTTATTCTTGAAAACCTTTGACGACTAACTAACAACCATAATATAATAATGTACAAACATAATTTATATTTGAATATTGAAACATTTCTTCTCTTAAACAATTGAAATTCATACTACATCCAGGTTATTTGAGTAATGTGAATTGGAGAATAAAATTTTTAAAAAATATTTTACTTTTAAAGTTCAATACTGTAAACAAACTCACCATATTCATTCTTTTCTGGATCTGTGGCGTCTTCTTTGTACCGCAAAATTTCAATGAGTTCCTACCATCACTTTCTCTTCAAATCTCTATCTGCATATTCCTTTGAAGATAAGTCCCAGATAGGATTTCTAGACTGCACTTCTAAAATAAACCGTTCTGTGTCAAAATTTACCTGAGCGGTCATTGTTCTTTTTCGTCGGACAGCACTTCCTCAACACAAGTGGCCGGCAGAAAACGCACCAATGTGAAGGCGCCAATTACCCACAATGCACCGGGCTGGTGGCGCGTTCAGCGCGAACGCGACGAAAATCGCAACCCCGGTCCACTGCAGACACGAACGCGCGTGTGCAAGCGAACGCGCCACACAGTGTGAATCCTGACCAAGAAACTAACGAAACACCACTGCCCTACCTACTGCGCCAAAATTTGACAATCTTGCCACTAATAATAAATACACTCAATCAACTGAACTGAACGGTGTGGCGCGTTTTAAGTGGCGCGTTCAGAGTGGCCCAATATAATGTGAAAGGGTCCCTCATGTCTTTCCTTCTGAGAAAACTTCTCTTTCTATTGTTTATAAAGCGAAAAGTCGTAATTTGTGTATCATTAGTGAAATACCGGTACCGTACCTAAGAGAAAAACAGTATGGACGATGTGTTCATAGAATCATACACTTATTATTCTCTTTATTTTTTTTCTCGCGTGGGGCGGATAACAATTATTATCATCATCATTTTTCACGTTTATCACCGCGTCACCATCCGATTCCATTTCCTACTTGTCACTAGGTGATGATAAGACGTACCCCCCCCCGCATGGCATGAATGGGAGGAATAGGTTATTTTAGTTCCGAGTTTTTGTCCATAGAGGTTCGCTTTTCTTTTTGAATCATCGTCATAATGTTCATTTCTTAAAAACAGGTAAAAGTCGTTGTATCACCATGTATCGAGAAAAATAAATATCAACCAGTTCATTAAAATGGTAATGTTAATCCAGTTCACCGATTTTCTAAATAATTGGACATATTTTCAAATAAACCAAAATTACTAAGTTAAATAAAACTGTGGAATTATCCCCACATCTAAATCAGGTAACTATCAGTAACTTCAATTTATGAACCGCCACTGTATTACATTACAAATATAAGGTAGTTATTTCCTATTAGCGTGTTAGCACTAGTAGTGTGTTATACTGGTATTATTATAAACCAACATTGAACAATCGCCGCGCCAAAATTTGACAATCTTGCCACTAATAATAAATACACTCAATCAACTGAACTGACTGAACGAAACAAAGCGCATGTGATTGTGCAATGGGTGGTGATGTGATGAGCTGACGAGCTACGGCGGACCCGCGCTGAGCTCTCGCGCTGTTACAAGTCGGTCAGCGGAAAAAGAGCGAACGAATTTTACCCTCCAGGTTGGTGTTTCCCACGGACTCAGCGAGGGAACTCACCACTACCGCCTCTATGGGCAGTGTCCTAGAGCTGGGAACATTTGATCGGAGTGGATACAACTGGGGAGGTGTGATCAACACTTCGCCGAGGCAGCCTCACCTGCAAAACCGATCAGGGGCCTCATGAGGGAAGGGAAGATTGGGATGGATAGGCAAGGAAGATGGAAGGAGGCGGCCGTGGCCTTGCAGTAGATACCATCCTGGCATTTGCCCGAAGACGAAGTGGGAAACCACGGAACACCACTTCGAGGATGGCTAAGGTGGGAGTCGAACCCCCTCTACTCATTTGGACCACCCGAGGCTGAGTTGACCCCGTTCCAGTCCTCATACCACTTTTCAAATTTCGTGGCAGAGCCGGAAATCGAACCCAGGACCTCCGGGGCGGCAGCTAACCATTCTGACCGCTACGCTACGGAGGCGATATTATTTCTTAGTTGCTTCGTGAAATTTATTATTTGACTGCTCTCAATCCGTTGGCTACCTTATGGCAAGTTTGGGATGAATGTTTTGTTTTTAGTTCACAGTTTTTGTCCATGAAGGTTCGCGTTTTTTCTTTTGTGATACATTGTCATAATGTTGAAGGTCTTAAAAACATGTAAAAAAGCAGTTCATTAAAATGCTAATGTAAATCCAGTTCGCCTATTTTCTAAATACGGTAACTGGAGGACTTTCAGATATTTCCAAATATCAAGTTTGTACTGGCCGTTACAGCGGATCCATCAAGTTTTTTCTCTTCTTCACAAGCTATCAGGAATACTTCGCATTGCTCTTCTTAGCTTAATGAATTTTGGGGCGTGGTGGCGCAGCGGTGAAGCTGTTGGCCTCTCACCAAGGTAGACCAGGTTCGATTCCCGGTCAATGTATGTGAGATTTTCGAAGTGAAATGCCATGTCCTGTGGTTCGTATTCCACGTAAAAAGTGGGTCCCATGGCTCATAATCGCATGATTAACGGTCACGTTAAACTACAAGCTTCCTTTCCTCATGAATTTTGTGCGAAGTGATAAATTCGTATTGTACATTACTCGTACTTGTGACGCCCATTGTTTTAGCAAATTTTCGTTTTAAAAAATTATTTCATTTGATTATTGCTGACCGTTAAGTAAAATATATAAAACTCACTAAATCATGTATTTCTTACTTAATCGCTTAGATAACGACAAATATCGCAGGATCATTTAGCCTAACTATTATACATTCGTACTTTAAAATGTCACATAAATGTTCCTGGAGTAAAGAGCCTGTCAATGTCTGTTCTGTAGTTTTCTTCTTTCAGAATCACATCATTATCAATCCCTCCTTCTACTTTGGCTTTACCACCTAATTGATCTATATTGAATTGTAACTTTCAGTCTGTCCATATGACTATAAGCCCAATTAAATTAGGATTAAATTACATTCTCCGCTCATATAAGTCGGCTACATGTTGCGCATCAAAAATTGCTTTGCAAAAAGATTCCATTGGAATGATATAGCCTACAACATTACGAAGTCTATCAGTATTGAACTCACCATTTTGTCTCAACTGATCTACCGTCTACATTCGATTGAGAGTGCGAATCTCAGTCGCTTTGATAACGGAACAAAAACACCGCAGAACAATTTAACCATTAGCCTATAAATTGCTTCGATCTTAGAAGATTTAACGCTACAGGTTAAGAATCTACAACAATGGCAGATTGCTGTTCATTTATAGCAATAATTGCTCTGTTCTCAAGAAATGGACCACAGTATTATGGCACACCTTGAATAAAACTAAACGGCATTTCGCAGCACGAATAACGATCGCAGTAAGGCAGAACGGCGCAAAATTAGACGAGTGTACAACACAGTCATGCTCGTATAGGGCTCTTGAATCCCCTGAAGAAAAAAAAATTGCTACCCCGACTTAAAATATATAGATTTATTGAAGTTCCCTTAACATATGGGACTGTTTCTTCACTGAGCGTGTATTTAACAATGGGTGGCAAATACTATAAATACCGTATGTGTTTACTAAAATTACAAATAGAAAAATAAATTAATACAAAGAATTTACATTTAAATTTTAAAAGATATACACAACCAATTGCAAAAACACCAATTATTTAAATAACAAGGGGCTTCATTCTTGCCTTGTCATTTGCAAATACGATTAGGATATCATTAGTCCAATTTCACTTTCAAGTCAGATTCAAAAGTAAGAACACCAAGATGACTAACACAATCCCGTATTGTGTGTCCTTAAAAATCAACATTGCAAATCTGTGACAATGAATACTCTTGTGTGTGTGTGCGTGTGGAGGGGTGGGGTTAAACTTTAATAACTTGGCGTTTAATGCCCAAGCGGTTTTGTGCAGTTTCCAGATTTCTTTCCGCCCTTAAAACCTGCCACCCTGGGCCGCTGCCCTGTTTGTTCCCCCGTCATTACGGACCGGAATACAGTAAATGACTCAATATTGTAAGCTCGACCTTAAGCAGTGTTTTACTAGTCATCAAAGAAGACCTCGTTTTAGGGGCTGAAATCCGCTATCGGTGTTGCAATGTATAACAATATCTCCAGAACCTGCTTTCATATCGTCACTGCCAGGGTGAGGTGGCGAAAGTAGTAGCCAGCCTAACCACTTTAGATAGCGTTGGGTAAACATTCACTAGGCATAACCATATTGAAAAATAGAGCTATGTTTTCATTGTTGGTCTAGTCCATGACATCATTAGAACCATACATTTCTGAATATAAATACACACATCAAAAAAAGTTTTGCATCACCTCGGTTCCCAGATCTCCGGCATATAGACGTTGACTGTGTATATTGTATCCAAGATACAGTCCCTTTGACTGTTCATAGATGTCACTAAAACTGCTCAAAGATGTAAACAACCATGCATGAGCAGGGCCTATTAGACGGAGGGGGTACGACAGCCGATCAGTTCCAGTCATTCCACCAGGACGAAGGTACGCTGCTCATGTTGTCTGTAGTTCTACCATGCCTAGAAGGTCAATACCGCAGTTCGATCGCGTCCGCATTGTTACTTTGTGTCAAGAAGGGCTCTCAACAAGGGAAGTTTCCAGGCGTCTCAGAGTGAACCAAAGCGATGTTGTTCGGACATGGAGGAGGTACAGAGATACAGGAACTGTCGATGACAGGCCTCGCTCAGGCCGCCCAAGGGCTACTACTGTAGTGGATGACCGCTACTTACGGATTGCCGCTCGGAGGAACCCTGACAGCAATGCCACCATGTTGAATAATGCGTTTCGTTCAGCCACAGGACGTCGTGTTTCAACTCAAACTGTGCGCAATAGGCTGCATGATGCGCAACTTCACTCCCGACGTCCATGGCGAGGTCCAGCTTTGCAACCCCGACACCATGCTGCGCGGTACAGATGGGCCCAACAACATGCTGAATGGACCCCACGGAATTGGCATCACGTTCTCTTCACCGATGAGTGTCGCATATGCCTTCAACCAGACAATCGTCGGAGACGTGTTTGGAGGCACCCTGGTCAGGCTGAACGTCTTAGACACACTGTCCAGCGAGTGCAGCAAGGTGGTGGTTCCCTGATGTTTTGGGGTGGCATTATGTGGGGCCGACGTACGCCACTGGTGGTCATGGAAGGCTCCGAAACGGCTTTACGATACCTGAATGACATCCTCCGACCCATAGTGCAACCATATCGGCAGAATATTGGAGAGGCATTTGTCTTCATGGACGACAATTCTCGACCTCATCGTGCACATCTTGTGAATGCGTTCCTTCAAGATAACGACATCGCTCGACTACAGTGGCCAGCATGTTTGCCAGACATGAACCCTATCGAACATGCCTGGGATATGTTGAAAAGGGCTGTTTATGGACGTCTTGACCCACCAACCACTCTGAGAGATTTACGCCGAATTGTCGTTGAGGAGTGGGACAATTTGGACCAACAGTGTCTTGATGAACTTGTGGATAGTATGCCACGGCAAATACAGGCATGCATCAATGCAAGAGGACGTGCTACTGGGTATTAGAGGTAGTGGTGTGTACTGCAATCTGGACCACAAATGCTGAAAGTCTAGCTGTATGATGGTACAACATGCAATGTGTGGGTCTCATGAGCAATAAAACGAGCTGAAATGTTGTTTGTGTTGATCTCTATTCCCTTTGTATTTAAAGGTTCCGGAACTCTTGGAACCGAGGTGATGCAAAACTTTTTTTGATGTGTGTAGATATTACGTCAGCAACATTAAAGAAGTTTTGTATTGTAACATTATTTGTCAGTTGATTATCAGAAACTTCAATTAATGAAATAAAATGGTGACAATGACCAATCGAATAACAACATTCTCGGAATTCCAGGGCGGGGGGCACGGCCCCACCTTGCCCCTCCCTGCGGGCGCCCATGCTACAGTCTATATTTGTTACATTGCCGAAAAAGGCAAATGCCCGTCAATGCAGCGATCATAGAACAATCAGTCTCATGAGTCATACTCTAAAAATATTCCTAAAAGTTATCCATCGAAGGATCTTCAAAAAATTGGAACAGGATATCAGTGAAACACAATTCGGTTTCAGAAATGCACTAGGAACAAGAGAAGCCCTGTTTACCTTCAATGTGCTGGCACAGAGATGCTTAGATGTGAATCATTCTATGTATGTCTGCTTTTTGGATTATAATAAAGCTTTCGACAAAGTTCGTCATGTTTGCCTCATCCAAATGCTCCAGAAGAAGAACTTGGATGTGAAGGACATTAGAATCATCAGCAATATTTATTACAAACAGACTACGGTCATAAAGGAAGGTAGGGAGCTATCTAAGAGGTGGAAATAAAACGTGGTGTTAGAAAAGGTTGTGTCTTGTCTCCTATGCTGTTTAACCAATACTCAGAATAAATATTACAAGCAGATTTAGAGGAAGAAACAGCAGGAATTAAAGTTAATGGGAAAATAATAAACAACTTAAGATTTGCAGATGACACGTTGTTATTCGCGGAAGGTCTACAAGATTTACAGCGACTGACTAACAAAGTCGTGGAGGCAAGTGAACAATGGGGATTAACACTTAATGTCAGTAAGACACGTTTTATGGTAGTATCACGAACACAACATCAAGAGAGCTTGATAATCAATGGGGAGACAGTACAGCAAGTGACAAAGTACAAGTATTTAGGAACAAATGTGAACTGTTACATTGACTGTACTGAGCAGATAAAGGCCAGGATCGGTGAAGCCAGAAATGCATTCAAAACAAAATGAGGAGAGTGTTCTGTAGCAGAGACCTTAATTTACATCTAAAATTTAGACTTCTGATATGATATATCTTCTCCACCTTGTTCTATGGAGTTGAGACCTGGACCATAAAGAAACGAGAAATGGACAGATTGGAGGCATTTGGGCTATGGACGTACAGAAGGATACTGAGGCTGAGTTGGAAATAAAAGGTCACCAACGATGAGGTGATGAGGCGGATGGGAAAGAGAAAGGAAATATTAAATACTGTCAAAATTAGAAAACTGCAGTATCTGGGTCATGCGATGTGAGGAGAGAAATATCATCTGCTGCAGCTGGTCATTGAAGAGAAGCTACAAGGCAAAAGAAGACCAGGAAGAAGACGCATTTCTTGGATGGATAATCTGAAAACTTGGTTCAATTGTTCCACTATTGAGCTGTTTCGTGCTGCATTATCTAAAGCAAGAGTCTCTATGATGGTTGCCAACCTCCTGAGAGGAGATGGCACATAAAGAAGAAGAAGAAGAAGAAGAAGAAAAAATACCCAGCTGGTTCATCACCCAGGTATGATTTGTTGAAATCAAACCCAGTCCACACCATCGGATAAGGACAGCGACCTCGAGAATGGAAAGGTTTCCTTCTCGGCATATTCATCTCCTCCTGGCATCGAACATCATTCCTCGAACGTGGATTCCATCTCGAACAGGCATCAGGCCTGGTATCTTCTATCTTCCCGTTGATAATAATAATAATAATAATAATAATATCGTATGGCCTCGGGTGCCGGGTGCAAGCTTTGTAATTTGCACCCAGAGGGTAGCTTGCATGTCGAATTTCGTTGTTCCTTGAATCACTATGAAAGTCAAGGAGGTTAGATATCAAAGCTCCTTGAACACCATTGCGCTTTCTAGTAGAGAAATGAGGAACTTTGTGTTGGCGGAAACTCCCGAGATTAATTTTGCCATTATGAACACGGCCTACTGAATTCAAATGGGTTCTTTGACATGTCAACATCGTATGACATGCGTGTCGTATTTTTGCCGCCTTTCAAAAAAATCACTTACCACGGCCTGGAGCGAACCTGCAATCTTGGGGTTAGTAGACCGACACGCTATCCACTCACCCACCCGTTGATGAATCTTCAATAGTCGACATCACTCGAAAGTCTCCCATCATCGTTGAGCAATATATTCTTCATAGCATCATCGTTACAAATAAATTTGTAGGTTGAATGTCGATTCACTATCGTAGATGTTAATGTTCATTTGGTTGGTCAATGAAAGATTATATCTGCTCATAGTTGAGAATAGATGTGCATGAAGATACATTAAATGTACTGGATGGAAGTGTACATAATGTATCATGTAGTCTCGGCATTATATCATTCTAGATGTTATAGATATTCTCAATGTTCCTTAACGTTGTTCCATATTGCTATTCATAACTCTGTCTCAACATATCCCAGTCGCGTAATAGTTTAATCTGTCATCCCACACATGTCATAAACTAATTCCATATTATAATTGCCTGTAGCCATCATAATGTTCATATATCAAAAAGTCACAATGTTCATACAAGATCACTCTACTCACTTGTTGCTGCAACGTGGACTTTCCTGTGTTAAAGTCGCGCTGCACTAAATGACTTTCTCTGCTCTGAGACAACACTTCTGCTGGCAACGCAAAGTGTCTTATATCTTTCAAAATTCTCGATAGATTTTCCTAAATCTTTTTGTGGTGAAGCCTTATCACTTGATAAGTATAATGTATACTCCTAAATATTCACGAAGTCAAACACTTGTTCGCTATTATACTAAATGTCCACCGCTCAACTTCACTTAGTTTGATGTGGGGCTCTCGAAACTATTGGCCGGTATCTCCGCCGTCTCTTGTATCGCGTAGGACCGCTCCACAGTGGTCCGGATTTGAAAAAAGGCGGACAAAAATATTTTCCGCTAAATGATATGAAATACTTTTGTATAAAACATTAAATTAGATGTTACTATTAGGTAAATTTGTCTTAGTACATAAAATTACTTATTCATCCTCTGATCCGGATGAGTCGACTTCTTCTTCTTCCCCTTCCTGCTCCGTCTCATCCTCGAGTATTGACAATAAATTACACACCTCCTGAGGCAACTGTCTTCATATCTTCTTTGGTAGACTTCCCGTGCTTGAGATTACTGGATCAGAGCTTAGCAATAGTCTATGGAACAAGTCAATATTATTGGAAATTCTTGAGGATTTTCTGGTATGGTCTTCTCTATATTTTCTTACGTCTTGGTTTCTAGACTCTAAGACCTCTTCTGAAAGTTCTCCAATCGGCAAAATAGCTGCTTCTATAATGAAAGATTCTTGGATAAGTATTTTATGGAGTGTCAGAGGCATGTAACACCACGGATATAGCCGTACATATGAGCTTGCTGTTTCGCACCAGTAGGAATTGAACTCTGAAATATTAATTTCATGACCAGAGGAAATTGCTTTTAAAATTATTCCAAAACGAGTTATTAACTCACAGTCTACCCCTGTTATTTCGGATGCTACTTGAGGTTGATCAAAAAACCTTCGGGCAGAGTTGCCATCACTCGTTGTTCCATATCCAGGCTTCGGAATATCAACTAGAAGACCTAATCTCGTTCTGAATGAGTCTTGCACAATTTTTTCTTTCTTTTGAATAAGTCTCGATTACCATCTTTCACGCTCACTTTCCACTTTTTAAAACCCAGGCGGTACGAAATATGCAGGAGACATTCAAAAAATCGAAAGTGGGCGTGTGGAACTGAAATTCCAAACTCAAGTTGTAAATTGTAAACGAGCTTTTGTGCCACTTATGTAGATTTTTCATTTCTGAAAATTTTGCACCATTCGTTTGCCCCTTGTTGGTGAAGTCGTGGTAGCTTCTTATTAGCTTGGCTGATGAATCGTCTCCCTCTGCCCTTAAATTCATAACGGTCGCATAGGCAAGCTCTGATGAAGTGGCACTCTCCCTTAGGTATTTAATTTTCCTTATTTTGCTTCTCTCCGTTAGCTCTTGAAATTCTTTTGGAGGACGACCTCCATCTACTGATTTTGCGGAGCCAGGAATGCTCGGAATTGATATCACAATTTCTGTTTTCAACCAGTCTGAATATTTCTTCAAAAAAGCATGTTCTAGGAAGTTACACTTTCTCCACCGGTCAACATACGGCAAAAAGAAAAGGTTCTTATATTATTATACACTGTTTTCTCTACACTGTCGCCAACATTTAATTGGAATTTGTTAAGGAGATATGTTACCACAAACTTCCCTTGACGCGCGCGAGACTGATTTTTGTTCTCTCGAATCTTGTTAATAAGATCACTGCGACTAACAACGAAAATTCATTTTTCACTCTTCACAACACACACAACTACTACTAATCAATTACTTCTCGTGATTGAAGATTATTTTGGTTTCATGGCCTCGAGATATCCCCTGCGTAGCATAAACAAATGTCTCGACAGGCCCTTATCTCGCGCGAGTGTTCATCCTCAGAGCGCGCAGTAATGTTCTCTCCCTTCTCAATCACGCATCTGGCGGGTTCTGGCGATGAAACCTTTAAGGATATATTCTCCAGTCTTCATTTTAAAACTTGCATAAGTTTCATGGTATACATATGTATACATTTTTTTGTAGGTCAAGCAAAATTTATTTTTCTTGAAGAAAATAAAGCACTATAAAAATAAGTATAACAGTCCTTATAAGTGATCTGAAATCGAAAATCATGCTATAATTAAATATATCAGATCACAAACTACATACAGATACAGTATTATAGACCCCGAGTTTCGTTTTGAAGTTAGAATGATATTTCAAAGTTTACTTAATGGAGCGCGGAATTCAGAAACGAAGAGTTGTATCACTTTTGTAGTATTATATCTGAGAAACACAGAAGCAATTTCCAAAGAAAAAGTGAAATTAATGTACACTGATTAACAAACTTCACTTGGGAGTTGGTTTGGCCTTTCTAATGTAAAGTTGAAAAATCTATTTTTGTCCGCTTTTTTACGGATCCGGACCACTGTGCGCTCTCAGTATTGTGTCCACGGGAATGAACTACCCTCCGTAACACGTCTTGTCGCTGCGAAGTCAGTGGAGACAGGTGGATGACAGATCATAGGGAGCGCGTGGGTCGGGGTAAGGACTTGTACCAGCAGTTCTGCCAACCAATGAAGAATTAATTTTAGTACTATGGTTCCGTAGTTGGCACTCACCTAACGCTCACACCAAACCGACTGGCGGGAATAGCCTATGCAGTCTGTGGTCTGTTTTGATTGATTTTCCTCGTATTGTTGGTTGTTTTGTTCGGTATTTTGATTATTTCTTTGAATTGAATTGAGAGTCAATCATGCCACAGCAAGGGAGGAAGAATTTCAATGATGGTAAACGCAATACGGCAGTTTTCTTCTTCCCGAAGGATACTGCAAGGTTAGTTCAAAGTTACGAAGTAAATTACTGTTTCAAAACCTTCACTTATTTCGCTAGAATTCTTTCCGTACTCTTCTTTCAGTTGCTCTGCATATTTAGTACTGGTAATGTTCTTGAAAATTTGGTTTATATAAGTTGTTATAAGTATATAAGTGTCTCCAAGCAAAAGCAATGACAATAGCCTACTTGCTTGGTGGTTGGCAAAATCTCAGTTAATGGATTAAGGTTTATGGAAATATGTCTCATAATATCTATTTACTATTATTGTCCTAGGCGCCGTGTTTGGGTCCAGAATTGCGGCAATGCCAATCTGCTCTCACTGCCTGTAAAGAAGTTGTCTCGCTAGGTTTGATGGCTTCCGTGTTGACAAGGACATGGCAGAACAAGAACCAACTCTCAACTTAGGTAAGTATTCTCTTCTAATATTGGTTCATTGGTGTAGTTGGTCAGAACTCTAGATTGCAGGTTTCATTCTGAGTTCGTATGAAGGCACCTCACCCAGGACTAGTCACATATCATAATCAGTTTTATTCTCGTAAGCATAAAAATACATTGGACATACCATACTGCAAGAATGTCTGTGCTAATACTCTTTAGTAGGCTATTGATATACCGTAACACAGAATTCATATTATCTGTAAAGCTTGACTGGATTACTTCTGGGTTATGCTTGTTCAGATGTGACAACCTCCAATGGTAGCCTAATTAGAGTGGTGAACTGAGTGCTGCGCAAGAATGAAGCGCACTAGAGACTGAACTGGGCGCTTCTTCATGTTACATAGTAGGCCTGCCATAAGGGCGAGGTTGGCAGTATTGTTTTGATGATAGGCCAGTGGGGCTAACGAAGAGACCCAAATACTCACGACCGCAACCGATGATGATTGATTTGGACTAATGGCGGCTAACAGCTGTAATTTCGGCTATATAAGTCTTGATCCTATTTGGGATGGCTGGGTGGGTCACAGACAGTGGAGGAGGAAATATCTATTAAAACATCACTCCCTGATTTATTTCTCATCGTTTCATAAGGTACCGTATTTTGGCTAATTCATGTATTGTAGAGCATTTTATCGCACGTTCTATCTTCATTCAGTGCTTCCAGCGAAACCTGGTTCCTGTCACAATACATTTCCCTCATCGGTGGCCATGGAAAGCACAGAATTTATAGGCTGTGTATCGGTTTAGTTAATGTTCGAGTGACGACGTGTCTTAATCGCGTGTAAAAAATTAGACCAAATAAAAAATCCATAATGAAACTCGTTTCCTTGAATCCTCCTTAACTAGTGAGTGCATTGATAACTTAAAAGAATGTATATTATGCAAGTGTGTTGTGTTTATTATTATTATTTTTTGAGTTTTACTGCATTATTATTTTCAGGTGATATAAGTCCAGTATTGCCTCTGGGGAAAAGGAGAGGACCACTGATGTTGCACATCTGGATGAGCAAGGTACTTGACCCACGCCTTTGCAGTTGCCATTGTTACCTTTCTGTTAGCAGATATTCAGTGAAAAATACAATTGATCATATTACCAGAGCCAGCAACATTAAGAATAGTATGAATTTGAAACACTAATTCTTATGGGCTGAAAAAATACAGCCACCTTAATTAAATCAGGGAGATATACTGTACTTACTTGAGTAAGGAAGATAGGTGTTGGATCTTATTTCATGAGAGCGCAGCCTTCAGTCCATAGATTTATGCCTACGATTACATTTAACGAGGAAGCATAGAAACCGATTCCATTTAAGACAACATATGACTTATTATCATGACACTAACAGTCGCATAGAAATGCATGCTACTAACACAAAAAAATAAGAGAATTTTCTTCAGAGTATAGCCTAATTGGTTGAGTAATACATTGCTAAGTTAGTACCATTTTGTTTTCCCATGACCGATCGTTGTTTTGATTTTCTGGTTTATTTTACAGATGGGACTCCCAACGAGTGCATGGTGAAGCGGTAAGAGCCCTGCTTCGTAAGCGTGGGATCGCTGGATCGAATCCCACCGGTGAGCTTTTGCAGTGTGGTTTGTTTTTGTAAACATTGACAATTCCTACAAATGTAGGTGTCGTGAACATTGTTTATTTTGCAGTCAATTGTAATAACATTTTACGTGAGCAGGAAAAGGGATTCTGAAATCATCGTATGGGGGTCAACGTTTGTCACATTACATACTGTACAGTATTGGCATTGCAAATACATTGGTATTATTCTATACACGGTTAGGTGTATTCTATTATACTGCATGTACCGGTATACATTGAAGGCCCAGGCTGTTCCGTTCATTGCACGTATGTGAACCATCAGACCACCCCGTACCCCGCGAGCAGTAGGCTATTGGTTGGAAATTGCCAATGGTTACAAAAACACAACAAACTTCAACGGCTCGCCGGTGGGATTCGATCCAGCGATCCCGCGCTTACGAAGCAGGGCTCTTACTGCTGCACCACGCGCTCGTTGGATTCTTGCTAGCATTCAACGCACATAGACGCCGCACTGCAATTGCAATTAATTAATTTCTCGGAAACTGCTGAGAAGCGCACCTTACTACTTGCACCTGGTATACGCCTGATCATGTCCTACACGTGTACTAAAGAGGGTTTGAATCGGTGACCCATGCATTGTATCCTCCCCTTGTAAGCTAGTGAATATGTTGTTTCTACAGTGCTAGTCTGACCTGGTGGCCTCCAGCACCGCATAGTACTGCAAGTTACTCCCACTTGATGTGTTCTGTCACAGTAGCTGCAACATGTGGCACAGTATCATATGCGTGTTCCAAGCATACCCATAAACTGTTGTATACTGCAATTAATACCTGATGGCGCTAAACCTCAGCTGCGCACACAGTGAATATCGTATTCAGGTGAGTCCTTGTGCTTCGTCGTGATTGATAAAAGAACGTTTGCGTCAGCTCTCTGTGTGAGTTAAGATCTCAAGTGACAAAATATCACTCTCTAAACTTGGTATGGCTACAGATGGTGACAGGAGGTTCTGTTTCACTCCCAGTAGCACAGCAGCAGTGCCCCCACCACTGCCTGCCTTCTCATACCTTCCCCTCCAAGCCCTCAAGTCCGTTGAGGTCTGTGCCATCAGGAATCATTTGCTCTCTACTACGAAAGCACGACGATTGCTTCTATCTGCATTCGCTGATCCATGAAGGCGCCACCAGGTAGCCAGTTTAGTAGGCTGAAGTTTTGGCAACTTGATAGTATGCACTTGCATAGAAGACTCTTGAAATTTCCCCCTCTAAGATATGGGCCACCAAATCAGACTAACGATACCACTGAACTACAGTGAGAGATCTCATATTTCATTTTCTTTCAGGTTCTGGAGCCCCTGCTGCTGGCAAAATAATGGAAAGGTATGCGAGTATCGAGTTGCAATCGAGAAGAACAAGTGCCTTAACACAATATGCAATCCATACATAGGCTACTCCAATACGTCTTCCATTTGTCGAAAGAATGACACTGAAATTATATTTCAAAATTGTGTGCGCCTTTTATATTTGTGTACATACATTTGATGGAAAGGACCATTAGGAAGAACATTATAACTTACTCGGAAACGAGTTACAGCAACACTGAAATTTGTGCAACAAAATATCATGCAATGTGAACTAACTTACCAGTATGTGTGAGAAAGTGATGTTATAAAACAGGTGTGCATGAATGTACTGTACACTGTTATTGGAATATTTCCTTTATTTTTTGTGTGAATTATCCTTGACCTGGTGTGTTCACCATGTGTAAAATGAGTGGACAATATGGACTAATCTTAAATAGCCTATATGTTTTGTCCATTGTGATTTAAAAAAATTGAGAATAAATGTGTTCATTTCATCTCTTGTTTGTTTTCTTACCCATTCTCCTTTGCATTGCAATTAAATTTGTGGTTTAGAGTGACTGGGGAGGGTAGCTGGTATAATGGACGAAAAGTGAGGTAATGGCAATATAGTATGCTCATTTGGACAGTTTTTTTTATATTAATCTAACATCCCGACAATTCTGTAGAGTAGGAGAGCAATATTTAATTAGCCTTAAGGTGAATTAAGCTCTAGAACGGCATAATTCTATCCTTCGTGACAAATCTATTGCCAAAATTGATATCAAAACGTAGCCTATTATATTCCTATCTGGACGTATATTTCTGCGCCTAGCGAAAAGCGCAGTTATGTTTGTGTTATTTTCATCAATAATCGGTAACTCATCGCAGATCATACTGTTCAATTACGTGTAATAAAGGCTACATTCATATGGCTTTTTATTTTTTATGTTGGCAGACTTGCTGGTACAATTCATAGCCTCAGGCGGTGTTCTCTCTCGGAAATTCTATAACCAAAAGTGACGAATCTCTTATACTTACATAATCCTTGAGTGGAGAGAAGAACCCTTCTAGAAGTCGTCCCCCATACAGCTCGTCTGAAATTCCGCGCCATTGTTGGTCCCGCGCAGTTAGTGGCGCGCACTTGTAATAATCCTTATTGCAGTGAAATTCTTCCGTTTTGCGTCATTCAAAGTAGTAGTAATATATTCCTTTAATTTTCTTGAAGTTTTCCATGCACTAAAATTGTTACATAGGGCTCAAATGGCATAGTTATTCACATTAAAACACTAAGGTGATTTTTGTTAACACGAGATTGAGAGAACGACAGAACCGATTTACTTCGTAGAGCACTGTGACGAAAGCTCTTGGCCTGTAGATTTGCAGAGTGTCTTTAAAATAAACAAATATATTACAGTATATTTTTAAATTAATAAAAAAAATGCAGAATTCTTGCAGTTCACGCATGCGCACAATCCGCCTTGGGTCATGACAGAAATGGCGGTGAGAAATCCATTAAAATGTTGGTTGGTTCTTAAGTTTAGGGGGCTGCGACAACGCAGTCATGTAGCCCCGTGTACTTTGGGTGTGTGTAGAATCTGTCTGATAACCGGTGTTAATTGTGATGACTGTATTAGTGTGTGTTATCTGTTAGGTAGATTTCATTAGAAAGCTAACTATTGCAATGGGTCCCATGTTTCGACTTCCGGAAAATTTCGACATATCTTCGCGTTTCACATCCCCCAGACCCCAAAACCACCGTCAGTTCAAAAGTTTATATATATATATATATATATATATATATATATATGTATATCAGTTTCTTGTGGACACGATAACTGCCGTAATTTTGCACCAATCACTTTGAATTTTTTACCGAATATGTATACCTATAAAATCTCGGTCGAGTTCGTTACTGGGCTAAATCGGTCGAAGGGGGTGAAAATGGTTTTTTTTCGAAAAAGTGAAATATTGCTATAACTCTCTTAATATGTGACATATCGAATCCGTTCAACGTTCATACTATGTGTCGGATAAAGCCCAAAAATTTATGTTTGAAGAGTTTTTTTTATAGCACCAACCATTGACCAAAGGGGTGGGAAAAAGTGGGTTTTTCGGGAAACATTAATCATATCTCTCTTAATAGGCACAATATCAAAACCGTACAAAATGGACAATATTCCCCTAATAATTACCTAAAACTTTTGTCTGAAAGAATTTTTGATATGACCCACCATTACGCCAAGGGATGAGAAAAATGATTTCGGAATTATAAGAAAATGCCAGGAGCTATCAGAGGTTGCCATGGCAACACTACTAAATTGATGAGGGATGAGCCATCATTGTTGCCATGACAACGCACTTGCACGAGATCAGATTCAGTATTTCCATCTAAGTGGGAAGCGGCTTCGGTGACGTAACTGGTGGCATGCTGAATGTCTATGCCCAAGGTCGCGGTTTCAAAGCCGGCCGAAGTCGTCGGATTTTCTAAGAGCGCTAAAATCCCTCAGTATGCTTTCCTTTGGAGGGGAAGTTCCAACGTTCGTTGCGAATTGCTGGTTGGGGTGGCATCTAGTAGCCAAGTTCACAGCTAGGTGTCGTTGACGGTAGTACCTGGTAGCAACATTAGGAACTACTGCTTGAAATTGACCGTCTGCAGTCCTTACCTGAATTACAGACTAATACAGCCATCCCTAAGTACATGGGGTTACATGACCGCGTTGTCGCAGCCCCTAAACTGAGCAACCAACCAAAATCTCTGCGGGAGATATAATTTTGCGTGAAGAAGTAACAGACCGTTACATAGTCACACATCAGTGTCGAACCTTGCATAAGGACAGTGTGACCACAAGTATAAAAATGGACCCCAAATGGCAAGAAGACAATAAAATGTTTAAAATAAGCATAAAATGACGAAAAACAAAGTTAATTAAGCTCCAATTATAAAATATCTTCTCGCAATAAATGAGGTCTGATCCTTCTACGAAAACCTGCATATTCCGCCTATTTTCGCCTATCCCCAAGTTTGTCCGGTGAAATCTACCTCCGCCTTCCGGCGTGCCGAGAGGACTTTTTTAAATTTAAGTACTGCAACTTAGAATTTTTCAAATAGTTCCTACTTTTGACACCAAGCGCCACCGTCAACGACTACTAGGCCAAGTTCAGAACTTAGCTACTAGACGCCACCGCAGTCGGCTCTTGGCAACGAACGTAGAAACCTAAGAGCGTTGTTTACATTCTTAACGTATCCAATTTAGCTTCACAGAGTGCAATTAGTGGAACGTTCTTTAACATGCCATAAATCTATGACATGGGACCGCCGGCTTTACTTACCCTCCGAAGGAAGGCATACTGAGGGATTTTTAACGCTCTTAAAAAATCCGACGGCTTCGGCCGGGTTTGAACCCGCTATCTTGGGCATGCTACCGACTACGCCACCAAAGCCGCTACCCATTAAAATGTAATTTACTTAATAACTGTACGCGCCAATGTATTTGAAAACGGATATTAACCAAGTCCTGACAATAAAATATAGTAAGAGTATGGACCTATACGAATGTGCAACATTGATTTTTTGTTAATGAAAAATGGACTTTCTCCACACAGCGGGTTATGAAGATACTGAATGGTTGCGCCGCACACATACTATGATTGCGCGAATAGCCATGTGGTTAAAGGGACTGGCTGTGGACCGTAGAAGCCAAGGTTCGATCCCATCTCTCGGCAGTTACCACTGAAATATTGTTTTGTCAATGAGTATTATTAACGTTTCACATTTTGTGAGTTAAGTAGGATTTGACTGGAATTACAGTATTTCTTGCATAAAGCAGGTAAGAAATCTACATCGAGATTGAGAAAACGTCTTAACCGATTGACTTCGTAATGCATTCCATTTTATTATTGCATTACATCATGGTGATCAAAAGTGCTGTTGTCCCCATTGTCCCCAATACGGCGTTTCAATATCTGCAATCAGTTCCAGTAACTGACAACAGATGGCAGTACTTCGCCCATATAGTTCCAGTAACTGACAACGGATGACAGTACCTCGCCCATATACGAAAATTATACAATTCGCCAGCTACCCTCGCAATGATAGAAACCTTTCCTACGGGTAGATATATTATTTCTACATTCCGCATCATTACGTTTTATTTCAGTTTTACCATTCCATTCCATTCCAGCATGTGATCAAAAGAGCTTCCTGTTGTCTCCACAAAGCAGTTTGAATACCCACAATCAGTTACAGTACCTGACAACAGATGGCAGTACCATTGCGTCGCATTCTGCCTTTGGAGTTCGCCTTCAACATACGTGCAGAGCCTAGAGGAGTAGGTTTTTCTTGGCCTAGCATTCCTAGCTGGTTACTTTCAGTAGTACATTGTCGCTGTTATTGTCCAGTCCCCTTCGTTGTGATTATTTCTCCATATTAGGCTACATCGTTCTGTATATGATCATTAAAAAGGTTCTATTTTGAGTTCGTCGTCGTGTTATAACCATGGAACGCCGAATTATTCCAATAGTTGCTGATGGAAACTGTTTATTTCGGTCTGTATCATACTGTTTGTACCACTGCCAGCTGGATCGCATCCCTCCTGGCTGCTTTAGACTGCCTGCCCATTCAACGATTACATCATTGGTTTATGCGTACAACCTCGTCACAGTGACTTGGTGCTGGTCTTAGCGACTTTATTTGAAAACTAGGTTGTACGCATTAACCAATGCTGTAATCGTCGAATGGGAAGGCAGTTTAAAGCTACCAGGAGGGGTGCGATCTAGCCGGCAGTGATTAATATATATCTTGTACGCCTCCAAGTGTTGAATGGGCAGGCAGTTTAAAGCAGCCAGGAGGGACGCGATGAAGCTGGCAGTGAAAAAGCCGCGGTGATCACAGTGGGCTGGTGCTGCAACCTATCTTGTACACCTCTGAGTGTTGAATGGGCAGGCAGTCTAAAGCAAGTGGATGAAACTTTATAGGGTGTTTTGGTACCAACGCTAGCGTGCCTTGCAGTAGTACCTGCTGACAACGTTAAAAACGCTAGCAGTCATCGCGTACGACGATGTAGTTGAGTTGTACTTCTATAGATGGCAGCAAAATCGGAACATTGGTGAGTATTCTTGTTAATGTTGTATATTTAATTAATATTTGAATATATATCAATAGTAAATACATATTGCAGTGCTTTGAAAAGAATACAATCGGTTTCGAACAATATTATACGAAGAAATTGAATTATTATTCATAATGTTGAATTTTGGGCTTATGCCGTGTTTATTATATTAAAATTCGACGCGTTTCGAAAGAAACCATGCCTTTCTTCGTCAGGAATAATCTGGAATACGCCAATGATTGCTAAGAGAAAGCAACAAAGAACATATAGAAGGTGCCCAAAGATGGACGCCATTATAGCCCCATGTTAGGGACAACGGAAAGCAGCAGTGAATTACTTTCTCAGGGTTCTGATAATAGGTAGCCAGGATTCACTGAGATTGTAGCCGGTGTCGCGGTTGAAATTATCTGGGTGTTTACGTATTTCAACCGCCTCCCTGATGATTCTGGGACGATATTGCTTTATACGGGCAAGAACATCCACTCCTTGGAACATGACATCATGGCCAGGTGTTAATGCATGATCGGCAACAGCTGATTTATCAGGTTGAATGAGCCTGATACATCTATTATGTTCCTTAATGCGAGTGCATATTGTTCTCGAAGTCTGTCCGATGTAAACCTCGCCACAAGTACAGGGAACTCTGTAGATACCCGGTTGTTGCAATTTAGGCAAACTGTCCTTAGTTGGTCGCAGGAGTTGCCTAATCTTAACGTCGGTACAACATACGGACTGTATTTGGAACTTCCGTTAAGATTAGGCAACTCCTGCGACCAACTAAGGACAGTTTGCCTAAATTGCAACAACCGGGTATCTACAGAGTTCCCTGTACTTGTGGCAAGGTTTACATCGGGCAGACTTCGAGAACAATATGCACTCGCATTAAGGAACATAATAGATGTATCAGGCTCATTCAACCTGATAAATCAGCTGTTGCCGATCATGCATTAACACCTGGCCATGATGTCATGTTCCAAGGAGTGGATGTTCTTGCCCGTATAAAGCAATATCGTCCCAGAATCATCAGGGAGGCGGTTGAAATACGTAAACACCCAGATAATTTCAACCGCGACACCGGCTACAATCTCAGTGAATCCTGGCTACCTATTATCAGAACCCTGAGAAAGTAATTCATTGCTGCTTTCCGTTGTCCCTAACATGGGGCTATAATGGCGTCCATCTTTGGGCACCTTCTATATGTTCTTTGTTGCTTTCTCTTAGCAATCATTGTCGTATTCCAGATTATTCCTGACGAAGAAAGGCATGGTTTCTTTCGAAACGCGTCGAATTTTAATATAATAAACACGGCATAAGCCCAAAATTCAACATTATGAATAGTAACACGGGCCGTGAAAGTCTAAATAATAAAATTGAATTATATTGAATCACACATCGTTTTTAGTCGATGCACTGCGCTCGAAAACGATATCAGATACTATCGATATAATTCAAAATAAGAGCTGGTTGTTCCAACGCTTCCCGTAATTCAAACGTGATATTTCTTAATTCGATTGATAGGAAGTATCGCATTGACAATTAAATAATACTGGTGTGTGATAAGTGCAGCTGTAATTTTGTCTTACAATTCATTTTTAATATTGTTGTATAGTAGCATACTCTTTCTATTTGTACATATCTGTGGGGTAGGCCTATGTCATGCTATGTGCTTTGTGGAAACGTGGGCTGATAACCTTGAAACATCCACAACTATTCTGAAAGAACCTATGTTTTCTTCTCTACCTGATATCACAGGGGGAAGAAATCGCCTATTATTAGACCAATTACTAAAATATGACCATTATGAGGCAGGGGAAAGAAAGAAAGAAAGAAAGAAAGGAAGGAATATAAAGTAGTGGTGGGGGGATAGAATAGGGGAAAGGGACGAGTAGGCACGGGCCGGGAGGGGAGAGGAGCCAATAGGCCAGGTCGGGGTCGGATCGCGCTCGAAAGTGCACCGTCGCGCCATCTCATATTGTCGGTTGGAACTACTTGCGCCTAGCCACGGCCGACTGAATACGAGCTGCACACTATACCGGCCTTGACATTCCCAGTCAGAACCCATGTATAACATGTAATTGGAAAGTTTCTACTCGTTGCCGGTAGAGCGCACTCCTCTCCCATTATAGGCGCGATAAGGAATCAGCTGTACAGTACGTATATTAAATGTGTAATCTCAAGAACCACTGGATGGATTTTGATGCTGCTTTCACCATTCTGTAAAGGTAATCTCGAGGAAGATTTGTGTAGAAAATAATGTATTTATGACCAAAGGGAGCCAAGCAGTAACGATTTCAGTGAAAAGGTCGAAAAAATAGCCTGGCGTACGTGCGCTTTTTAAGCTTACGCTGGGCGAACCGTTAAAAATATCATATTATGAGTGTAAGAATTGTTCAGCGTGAGAAATTCTACAAAAACGTCCGCGAGAGCATATCTCTATCTTCGATACATCGCCCACTATAAGTGTTTTTAGTTTGGACGGGAGGGGCATTTGGCTTGCACCTCGCCATTCTTAAATTACGTCTGACAGGAATTCCTTGCACATTCATAACTGTTCTCGGGCGAAGCCGGGGCGGGTTGCTAGTGACACTATATAATTATTATCATTATAATTTCCGCATTATCAAAATTAAAATTATATCACAAAATAAAATAGCGTGCTAATAAATCTAAGAGGAATTAGACATACCTTGCACCTTCTTGGGGTACAAGGACACTACTCCAGCACCGTCTCATTAAAAGGAAAGAGGATCAAAATTACAGCCGGGAACAAGTAGCAGCTAATCGTGTGTTGTGTTTTGTGCTAAGAGATCTTTCGACAAATTATCAGATACCGTGTGCCTTCTTTTTCACGAAGCAGCTGTCAGGACGGGACTTACATAAACTCCTGCTGGACGTTATTCTCGAGGTTGAACAATGCGGTTTCATAATTATAATAACTGTCTCTGATAATCACAAAACTAACATTACAATGATGAGGCATTTAGGGGGAGGGAATTTGCAACCAATGGTCAATCACCCATACGACGAGTCTAGGAATGTATTCCCTAGTTTTGATCATTGTCACATTCTAAAAAAAAAAAAAAAAAAAAAAAAAACATTAGAACGCAGTTTCTGTAGCGAGAGATGACTGATGGTACTGGAATAATTTCAGGGAAATACTTGTCATTTCTATACACAATGCAAAAGGGTGAGATCGTCAAACCGGTCAGACACCTAACACATCGAACCCACTAAACTTGAAAAAATGAATGTTCGGCGTGGCAAGGAAGTGTTCTCGTCAGACGTTATTGGTGCCATTAGTACACTGAAAGAAAATATAGGCATGCACCCGGAAGCGTACACATTCATGGACGCAGAAGCAACCTTTTTTTTTTTTTTTTTTGAAAAACGTTAATAAATGGTTCGCTATGCATGACGTAAGCATCACATATCATCATATTCAGTCTAGAAATCCAGATAAAGGGCATATTTTCTCATTAAATGTCAGTCGCCTAAACTGGCTAGAGGAATATTTTCTTTCTTACCTTGAAACTTTGAAAGCTGCTAGAAAGGACTTCCTGAGTTCTGAGACTTACGAAGCTACCTATACAATTAATCACGGATTCAGCTGTCCGGTGCATAAGGTATCTTCTAAAAATGGGTAGAGGAAAGTCGCCAAATATGGGGAGTTTTTTTTATAGGGCTCACATTAGACATAAGATGGAACGGAATAATTTTGGTTTTCTCACCAATGTAAACCTCAGGCGATAAACTATGTATATTACAAATATGGGCACGTTTGATGTTGTAATACCCTCTGATATTATTGTTAACTTTAAAAGTGAACTTTCCCCGTATTAGGCAACCGGGTTTCGTAATATGGGGAGGTGAGAAACCTCACGGTTTTTATTTATAATAGGTACACTGAATAGTATACCCTACTAATTAAAGCATTAATTCTGACATTTTTTTTCGTGTGGCCTCCTGACAGGCCGAGTGTAGGTCTTTCTAGTCGACGCCCGTGGGCGACCTGCGCGTCAGGATGAGAGATGGAATGGATGAAGATGAATGAAACTGGGCAAGGATGTGGAAGGAAGCGGCCGTGGCCTGTTAGAAGGTACCGTCTCAGCATTTGCCTGGTGTTGAAAAATGGGAAACCACGGAAAATCATTTCAAGGACGGCCGACGGTGGGGCTCGAACACACGCGTCTACCGAGTCAGCAGAGAGCTTGGCCCCATGGCCTAACGCTGCGCTTTAGCCAGCGTAGCCACTACTGTCGGTAATTCTGACAATGTAATGAAATCATGAACACAAATAGTACAAAAATACAAAAATGAATATTTTAAGTAAATAACAGTCCTAGTTTCCTGTTGCCGAACTTCCAAATCGTTCAGCAGAAAAATGCATAAACTTTAATGAACACCGAGTGATTCTGATCGAATTCAACTGTAACGAGGTGCAAGGTATGTCTAATTTCTCTTAGATTTATTAGCACGCTATTTTATTTTGTGATATAATTTTAATTTTGATAATGCGGAAATTATAATGATAATAATTATATAGTGTCACTAGCAACCCGCCCCGGCTTCGCCCGGGAACAGTTATGAATGTGCAAGGAATTCCTGTCAGACGTAATTTAAGAATGGCGAGGTGCAAGCCAAATCCCCCTCCCGTCCAAACTAAAAACACTTATAGTGGGCGATGTATCGAAGATAGAGATGCTCACGCGGACTTTTTTGTACAATTTTTCATGCTGAACAATTCTTACACTCATAGTATATTGATATTTTTAACGGTTTGTCCAGCGTAAGCTTAAAAAGCGCACGGACGTCAAGTTCTTTCTTCGACCTATTCACTGAAATCTAAAATCGTTACTGCTTGGCTCCCTTTGATCATAAATAAATAATTTTCTACAGAAATCTTCCTCGATATTACCTGTACAGAATGGTGAAAGCCGCATCAAAATCCATCCAGTGGTTCTCGAGATTACCCGTGATATCCAAGAATCGGGGACTTTGTTTTACACTAAGTAGAGATAAATCTTAGTCGTTCAATGCTTGGTGAACAGCGCTGTGTGAGCAGTTGAGTAACTAACAAGATTTCATGAAAAAGGTCTCATTGTCTAGACCGGTATGAGCGCATTCAGTCGGCCGTGGCCTAGCAATAGGTTGGAGTCAAATTTTTGCATTAAGTTGCAGCTCTACCCATATATCCTCCTTGGTCTAAAGCAGCCAGGAGGGATGCGATCCAGTTGGCAGTGGTTTGTACAATACTCAGGAACGGCATCGTGAAATACGCTTACAGGTTGTTCAGTCAATATAAAACTGCATGGAAATATTATAAAGAATTTGTTGTAGGTGACCCATCCTACAGACTGGCCGTTAGTAATTCAACCGACTACGAAAATTTGTTATCTCTGGACGAGGAATATGCTGGCCATGTTGAATTGCATTGTATTGGTCAGTTATTCCATGATTATTTAATCAGGGTTTACAGAGATGATAGTAACGTAAGTTTTGACTATGGTACTGGAAACAATATTTGCAACCTTCTTCTTTCTGGTAGTGTTGATGCTGGCCATTATAGTGTTTTGGAGTTCCATTCAAATATTTCCCAACGATCACCACCAATCGCAGTGAATGAGGAAGGCCGAATTATTCCAATAGTCACTGATGGAAACTGTTTATTTCGGTCTGTATCATACTGTTTGTACAATACTCAGGAACGGCATCGTGAAATACGCTTACAGGTTGTTCAGTCAATTAAAACAGCATGGAAATATTATAAAGATTTTGTTGTAGGTGACCCATCCTACAGACTGGCCGTTAGTAATTCAACTGACTACGAAAATGTGTTATCTCTGGACAGGGAATATGCTGGCCATGTTGAATTACATTGTATTGGTCAGTTATTCCCTGATTATTAATCAGGGTTTACAGAGATGATAGTTACGTAAGTTTTGACTATGGTACTGGAAACATTATTTGCAACCTTCTTCTTTCTGGTAGTGTTGATGCTGGCCATTAGAGTGTTTTGGAGTTCCATTCCATATATTTTACAACTTTCACCACCAATCGCAGTGAATTATAGCCTACTGTTCAAAAAACACGCAAGAGGAGAAAGACACTGACTTGCCGTAGGGAAAGTGCAGCGCGACGTCTAGCATTCAAAAGGCGACAGAATTCTCCCATTTTGCGTGAGACATCCAAAGCTATGCACAGGTCTAATGCTGTGTAAGGCATACCGCCCACAGAAGTGGAGAGTGATAATATGCACAGGTCTAATGCTATAGAAGACATAGCGCCCACGGGAGTGGAGGGTGATACTGAACCCTTGCGAGAAGCTTTTTATGAGACTCTTTCTTCAGGGTAGTGTACGGTCCATAACGGAGTTGCTAATTTATGCTTCTACAAGGTGCAAGGTAACATAGTCCAAAATATATGACAGGAAGGAACAGAAGTGAAGCCAAACTAAACAAAAACAAATTTAATTTCAGAATAAAATAAACATAAACACAACAAACAACACGAGGGAACACCCTCTTAACTCTACACCCAAAACTACAGTGTGAATACCAAATAAATTATCTCACCAGAGATGTCAACACAAATAGCAGGTCCCGAAATATGGCCTGCTTATCTACAAATCATGTGTGCGTGTGATGTGACAAAGCATGCGATATGGAAGAGTACTTGATACGTGATTTGTTGCCATCCTGCGAATGCCGTCAGGCTACAAATCCGTATCTGAGATATCCTAGCAAGGGGAACTAGTAGGGGAGCAAGGGGAATTCCAACCCACCCATTTTATTTGTACCGACTGTACATGTTAAATAATTAATATCTGGTGAACCCCTGGTCGGATGTTGACAAATGAGGTGTAGTTGGACTCGAGCTGACGTCCTCTTTCCTATGGACCACTCGTTATTTAAAAAAAAATGAAGAATTTTGTTTTTGAAAATAGGCCATAGAAAAACCAAACATGATAGAACGTTGTGCCATGGTTGAAACGAATGGTCTTTATGTCCTTTATTTTTTATAATAAAACTTTTTTTCCTTTTTTTTGAAAACAGTCCAATTTTGAAATTCCTATATTTTGGAAACTAGGGATTTTACAAATAAGTTTGTTTGACATAAATGAAAGATAAATAAATGAATAAATAAATTAATTAATAAACAAATAAACAAATAAAAATAAATAAATAAATAAATAAAAAGTACACAGATTCACACAACATGTAATTTATTGATCCAAGAATTAAAGGTAGAGTTAAATCCTAACCAATTTACGTAAAGTTTATTTCCTTTTAGATTTAACACTTTTTCCACAAGATAATGTTTAGGAAACGCTGTTTTCTGAAGTTCATGGAGATAAAACCTGCCTTTTATGGGTTGATGGTTGAGGTATTCGAGTAAATAGGTGACTGGACTATCCAAGTTGACTTGACGAATTCGAAATAGTTCAGTCCCCCACTGAGGCATGTAGCCCTTATTGAAGGCAGACTTAAATTTGCTGACATGAAAAAAGTCCCCAATTTTCAGTCGGTGACGTTTAGGATCTGCTGTTTTATGGGGTTAAACAGTTTATCCAGTCGCTGAATATTTTTGATCACGAGGCGTGGCTTGTTCCCAATGGTTCTATGTTTGGTGTCATTGTAACGTGTCCAACCAGCGATAAGTGCCCTGAGCAGTAAATGCTTTCCACATATGCGTTTTCAATGTTCGGTTGAACCGCTCAACCACGCTTTCTTTGAGATTGCTGTACGTAGTGTAATGGTGATTATCCAAAGATTTGAGAAAACTGGAGAAATCCTTGTTGAAAAATTATTTCCCCTGGTCGGTTTGTAGTAACTGAGGTTGACGTTTGGATTGTTGAATAATATGTTGAAAGGCCTTGGTGACTAGTGGACCAGACTTGCGACGCACAGGTTCAACTAACGCCATTTTGGAATACACATCAATGACGGTCAACATATAGCGTACACCGTTGTTAACGCTAGCATAGGGTATCATTTCAACCAAGTCAGCCTGCCAAAGTTCATTCACACCTCGTGAAATCACCTTGAGTCGCGGATAGTGACGCCTAGCTGGACGATGCAACTCATGAGCAATGCCCATTTTAATGGGTGAGGGCTTAAACAATAATATTGGCATTTAGAAGTTCTTGTTCAATTTCTTGAATTTCCCAATCGTGACCGGTATGGCCGGCTTGACGTGAAGCATGCAACAGCTGTAGTCGCTGGACGAGCTTATTGGGATTATGCCAGTAGGTAACATCCACAAGAGGGTTTAATGGTTTAAATGTCACTCCTGAAGCGGACGCTTTATGACGACCACTTTGACTGGTGGGAAACATTTTTGCAATGATTGTTTTACATTTTTGAGATATATTGGCATTCACTTGTTGAGCGGGATCATACTGTCTTTTGTGTGCATGGGTGTCCAATAAAATGGATTAATATTGGCCAAGGTCCTCTGACGTATGATCATGGAAAGAGGGTGTTCGAGAGAAGAGCAGCTTTAACAGTCCTGGCGTTAATTTACAGTATAGTTGATGATTTCAATGACAGCTTTAGTACGAGCAAATTTAATGGATGAGTCACCAATTTTAAAACTATCATCCTAATAGCGAACACCATACGTGGTATCTGTATTTCCAATAAATAGATCGGTGAAATAGGGTTCTAGTGTTGATCCATAATATTTTATTAAAATGTTTTTCAGTTGAGCTTTATGTTGAGGGGTGGCCAAGAGTTGTGAAAACGGCGACGACCTGGAAGAGCAAGATGCTTCGACCATGACCAAGGATTTCTTTTTTCTTAAAAACTCTGCAAGCGGTGAGGACTTTTTTGAGGCGTAAACACTTGTTCCTCGTCATCCTCAACCTCGATAACACTAGTCAGATCTTCCTGGGCATGTTCCTCTTCCTCTTTCACAGGGTCCTCGTGTAGCGTCTGCGTGGCTTGTGAAACGGTGGGTAGCGTTTCAGATGGCTTGAAAGAGGGTTTCAACATGGCTTTTAGCGGAGGCCTAAATGTTGTTGAATAAACAAAGCATGATCCGCACGTGATCGTTTCAATTGACGAAACTTTTGGCGAATAGTATTTTTTTTGCTTTAATAATATGCTATTTCAATTGACTCTCTGCTAACACCATGGTGTCTTGACAAATGACTTGAGAGGGAATGGGACAGTGCCTTAAATAGTAATAAAATGATCAAACCCTAAGCGATACCGTCCTTGGTTGAGTTCACTTTGTTTGTCAATGACCAAACAGGCATGACGTTGAGTGTTCCAGCACTTGGCAGACAATTCAGAAAACATTTGAAAGGTCATATCCGGATTCACATGTTCATTATAAATGTGACGACTGTTCCTCTCGTCCTGGCGAAATAAAACAATGACATTGGCATTGTCACGAATCAACTGTTTGGACAATTTAGAATACGTTTATCCAAGATAGAAGCAATCGATATGTTTGTGACGACCCATGCTGAAATAGCTTTGAATGATGCCCTGACGTTCAGTGGATACATCATCGAAAATCATGAGTGAATCAGGCTTTACCTCATCCGGGGAAATAACATTTTCTTGCATGGAAAATGTGAAATAACCCATATTCTCATTTTGTAATCCAGACATGACTTGATCCAGAAATACGTAGAGGGGCTGGTAGAGAGATTTTGCAAAAATATAAATATTTTGAAAACGCAGTCCATTGGGCGCTGTGATGAGCGTTAGCAAAAGATTGGTCTTTCCACAGCAGGAAGGTCCCACAATGATGCAGCGAATGGAAGATGGGAACAGTAAACCATGACGTTGTTTATGTGATGTGGGACAGAGATGGGAAACCATGTCCCCCACGGGGAATGACTCTTGCTGCTTAATAATCTTCATTTCAACTAAGACTTAGACAGTCTAGCAGGCTGCCTATGTACATGGCACCGAGCCTTGTCATAGAAACAGTAGACTCGTACTACAGGTTGACGATGGATGTCTTTGGACGTGCGTTGATGGCCAAAGCTAGGTCTATCCCCATACATGATCCTAAACAAGAAACAGATCCAGCTAATAAACACTATGTGGAAAGGTCTGTAGTGCCACGCACAAAACAGGGAGATTATGACTTTAAGGGAAAGCGGTTAACCCATGTGAAACATCTTCAAGTGTCTACAGACGTTACTACAAAAAGTATGTGGATAACAAAGTGTAGGAGTTTTATGACAAAGTGCCTCAGCTTACGGTGAATGGCTATACCACTAATCACCATCGTATTATTCACGTGGAAGACCCGCAAGACGAAGACGATGTCTGTACCAAGCGTTACGTGACCTATGAAATGAAAAGGCTTTATAAATTTATCCCATCTGTATTTTAGTGTATCTGACAAATGAAAAACCTGTGAATGACAGAAACCATTTACCGCTAATCCATGACCAGCACTTGACCTATGTGCTTGCTTCGTGTATAAACCCCTATCGATTACACTATGATGGAACTATTCACATGAAGTACGCGATGCCTGATGAGAACCATTTACATGTAGAGATAAACGGTCATAGGATGTTGGTCCAAAACCATGAAATGGTCAATGCAGGTGACGAATTATCCTTTCATCTCATGTTGACATAGGATGAAAAGCAAGCGGGAAAAACCATAAACGATTTCCCACTTTATGCGGAAATGGAATATACAGCCATGAAATAACAAGCTGACGTTAGTTGTGACTTAAACTTTCTTGTGAAAGGTTGTTGGTCATCATCATCATGGTGAAACAAAGATATGTAGTAAAAAAGACTAAAAAGACTAAAAATAAGACCCTGTCCTTGTCAAAGCCTGGGCTTAAGGCATTCGTGGACAAGCCCTTGCGAAATAAAAAAAAATATGTGTTGACCATAAGAAAAGCCCTTCGAGCAGCACAGAGACATGTTATTCCAAAACGTCAGCGACAGGGTTTTAAACAAGGGCGAGTGATTCCCGTCCCCAAACGAGCTGGATTTTACCTGCATTATTTCCCGGTTTGGCTGCTCTGGGTTCACTTTTGGGCAGTGCCAGTGCGGTGGCGAAAACCATCAAAGCCACACAGCAGGGCAAGCAACAACTAAATGAAAGTCAGCGACACAGTGAAACCATGGAAGCGATTGCAATGGGGGCTAGAAATGCCAATTTAAAGCCAGCCTTTTATCAACAAGGATTTGGGATTTCACCATTTCGAAATATATATAGAAAAAATAACCTCAGCCATAGCAAGACATGCCCTGACGCATCAACAAGTGAAAAGCTATGCTTAACAACTAAAGCTTTCTCATTTTCGAGGTGTGTTTATGCGAAACCAATTACCCCCCACGACCCTGGAAACAGGAATGTGCTGTTGTCAATTTGGATGGTCACCGAGGACCAGGAACGCATTATGTAGCTTATGTCAAAGAGTGATCCACCGTATGGTACTTTGACAGTTTTGGCGATTTGCCTCCGCCCATGGAACTAGTGATCTATTTTGGAAACAGGATCAAGATATATTATAATGTGAAACGTGAGCAAGCGTTGAACAGCAAACAGTGTGGACGTTTGTGTTTATTTTTTATATAAGACACAGCATAAGCAAAAACGTCAACAGTATGTCGGCAGAAAGTAAGACGTTTACACTGCATGGACGAGGACCAGAAGTCAGCCTAGACTTTTACCCACCTATCGAATTGAGTGAGAGGCCTTATGGTTTAGGACATGTTTCACTTGAAACTTACAATCGAATATACAACGTACGTGAAAATGTGAACAACAAGTTTTACAATGATGATTCTGTGCTCACCCTGAACTCTGGTGGATACACGATAGATGACATTTATGAAGACATTTATGTGGTGTTGATCAATTAATATGGTTTAAAGTCATTTCTCGATGGAACGCGCAAGTTTGAACTTGTAGGAAATACCAAGACTCATCGATGCAGTATTTTCTCTACATTCAAAATTGACTTTAAAACACGCCCCGATTCCATTGGTCCATTACTAGGATTTAAACCACGCGTGTTGGAGCCCAACAAAAAACATGAATCAGACCATGAAGTGAAATTCATTGAAGACCATCATGTGTCGGTGACGTGTAATATAATTAGCCAAGTGTACACCAATCAAGAACCATCGCATTCGCTTTATGACTTCATTGTGACATCGCCCAGTGGGTATATTATTCGTGAAAACCCTCCAGTGGTGCTTTTTCATTCTGTGGTTGTCGATGGTATTAGTAATATAACTTAAAGACTGATCAATAGAGATCAACACGTCATTCAACTAGATTCTACCGCACCAATGACTTACAAGTCACTATGAAGTTTGTGTACAAAGCAACAACACCGTCTAGGAATGGTGTTAGTTGTTTGCCACATGAACACACGTTAACATCTAAGCGCAAGCAGATTTTACAGCATTTGGGTTACCATGTCAACCCCCATGATGAATCCTATCCTAGAGGTAGCGAACCACATCGAAGAGCAACCAGGAGTGGTAAGAATTGATCTCCATTCCTATCAAGCTCAAACACCTTGACTCAATAACAATGATGAAATTCAATTTGTTATCAACAACCAAAATATTTACACCCTACCGCATGAAAGTGAGTAGTGTGGTAACACGGGTTCTGCTTAAAAAGCAAGTAGTGAGCCCCTGCGACCTTGGAATGGAAGGAGCCATGCTAGGAGGGCGTGCTTGGATTCGTTTTTTCGTCTCGTCGTGCTCTTTACGGGAATGTAGGTGTCGGAAAGGTGAACCTAGGGTTTTGGGTCTAAAAATGCGTTTTTCACATTTTTGCCGATTTTTGGAAAACGGGCCATGCTAGGAGGGCGTGCTTGGATTCGTTTTTTTCGTCTCGTCGTGCTCTTTACGGGAATGTAGGTGTCAAAAAGGTGAACCTAGTGTTTTGTGTCTAAAAATGCGTTTTTCACATTTTTGCCGATTTTTGGAAAACGGGCCATGCTAGGAGGGCGTGCTTGGATTCGTTTTTTTCGTCTCGTCGTGCTCTTTACGGGAATGTAGGTGTCGAAAAGGTGAACCTAGGATTTTGGGTCTTAAAATGCGTTTTTCACATTTTTGCCGATTTTTGGAAAACGGAAAACGTGATGATGACGTGTGTGATAGTATTCTTTCGTTTCATTATCCTATTTACGGAGATGAAGGTACGGAAAAGCTAAAAAGCTGGAAACATTTTTTTTAGTCAAAAATGTTTTTTTTTTGGGATTTTCCCTCATATTGCGAAAACTGAAAACGTGAGGATGACGTGTATGATAGTATGTTTTCGTCTCATTGTCCTATTTACGGAGATGTAGGTACGGAAAAGCTAAAAAGCTGGAAACATTTTTTTTTGTCAAAAATGTTTTTTTGTGATTTTCCCTCATATTGCGAAAACTGAAAACGTGAGGTTGACGTGTATGATAGTATGTTTTCGTCGCATTGTCCTCTTTACGGAGATGTAGGCATGGAATAGGTAAAAAGCTGGAAACATGTTTTTCTTAGTCAAAAATGGGTTTTTGTGATTTTCCCTCATATTGTGAAAACCGAAAACGTGAGGATGACGTGTGTGATAGTATTTTTTTCGTCTCTTTATTCTCTTTACGGGGATATAGATATGAAAAGGTAAAAAGCTGAAAACATGGTTTTCTTATGGAAAAGGTGTTTTTGTTGGTCATTTTCGCGTTATTTGGAAAACGAATGAGGCGATTTTTATGACGGGCATGTCGATGTATTTGTGTCGTTGTTCTGTTTACGGGAATGTAGGTATGGAAAAGCTGAAATCATGGTTTCCATCATTTTTTTTTCGAGATCCTTGAGGAAAACGGGGAAAAAGTAAGAAACCAGATTTAAAGTCACGTTATGTTATGCACTATAATGTTGGTAAAACACTTATGCATTATTATTATTATTTGTCATGGCTGGTCAGGGCTCACACGCAGAGAGAGAGAACTTGCTTGTTGAAATGAGAATTGAAAGCATTGAGGCTGACCCACGGCGAGCCAGACAAGACAAGGGGTCTTATCATCGTACGTGCCTCGCAGCAGAGAGAGATAAGAGGCAGGTGTCATTATACAGTGTGCGGATTTATACTGTGTATGTCATAGCCTAGGTTCATTATGGACTCATCAAGCAACGCAAAGTTTGAAACGATGAGTGGGTGTATAACATTATGATAAAAGATTGGCAAGGGCTTTAACAAAGCGGTTATTGGACATATAATAAACAAAAGGGTGGGAATAATGAAAGGTCATATGATACATTGTTTTTTGAAATGGTTTTTTTTTCCTAAATAATTAAATAGGGTTTTATTACAAAAAATTATGTTTATTGACCCATGAATTATACGTGGAAGGAAAACCTAACCACTTTACAAAATATTTTGCACCTTTGACTTTAATTACTCGTTCAATGAGATAATCGTTGGGATATAATGTTTTTTGCACTTCTTCATAATAGAATCGTCCCTGAATGGGTTGACCGCTCTGATCTTCTAAGAGATACGTCACTGGTTTACCTAGCTTGACTTGGCGAATTTTAAAAATTTCTGTCGACCATTGTGGAGTATACGATTTTGAAAACACACTTCTATGTTTACTAATGCGAACAAAATCTCCAATTTTAAGGCGATGTCGCCTTGGGTCTACCCTTTTATAGGGTTAAACAGTCTATCGAGTCTGGGTAGGTTCTTGGTGACGAGGCGAGGTTTCATGCCGATGGTGGAATGAATGGTGTTGTAGCGAGACACAAGTTGAGGTAACCAGTCTATCCATCGATAGGAACCATGTATTGTAAACTCTTTCCACATATAACTTTTTAATGTTCGATTGAAGCGTTCAACTACACTAGCTTTGAGATTGCTATAGGTGGTATAATGGTGAATATCCTTAGATTAGAGAAAACTGGAGAAATCCTTGTTGAAAAATTCTTTCCCCTGGTCGGTTTTTAACAAGTGAGGTTGACGTTTTGATTGTTCAATAATATGTTGAAAGGCCTTTGTGACTAAGACACCAGTTTTATTTTTTACTGGTTGAACAAAAGCCATTTTGGAATAGACATCAATGACGGTCAACATATAGCGTACACCAACGTTAACGTTAGAATAAGGTATCATTTCAACCAGGTCTGCCTGCCAAAGTTCATCGATTCTTTGGAAATGACACGACGACGTTCATAAATGCGTCGGGCTGGTTTATGCAATTCATGAGCAATGCCCACTTTGATGGGGGATGGCTTATAAGATAATTTTAGCATCTCGGAGTTGTTCAATGTGGGCGATTTCCGCCTCATGTCCAGTGTGACCAGCTTGTTTTGATGCATGAAGCAAGTATAAGCGCTCTACTAACTGATTGGGATTATTACAAAAGGTTATATCTAGGTAGGGTTTTAATTTCTTAAACCTTACACCAGAGGCAGAGTGATGTTTTTGCTTACCAAAGATGTTTGCAATGATGGTTTTATATTTTTGGTATATATTGGCATTGACCTGCTGAGAGGATTTATAGTTTCTTTTGTGAGCGTTGGTGTCTAATAAAATGGATTTATATTTAGCAAGGTCCTCAGACGTAAAATCTTGTGTCGAGGGGGTGCGAGAAAATAGCAGCTTTAACAGACCTGGTGTTAATTTATAGTTGATCTTTTTAATGACAGCTTTCGTACGAGAAAATTTAATGGATGAATCCCCAATTTTAAAACTATCATTCTCATGGCGAACACCATACGTGGTATCTGTCTTTCCAATAAATAGAAGGGTCAGATATGGTTCCAGGGTTGCCCCATAATGTTTGATTAAAATGTTTTTGAGTTGAGCTTTATTTTGAGGGGTTGTCAAGACTTGTGAAAACGGAGAGGATGTGGAGGAAGACGGTGTTGCCGCTATGACGGAAGATTTTTGTTTTGTTTTTAGAAACTGTTGAAGGGGTGAGGATTTTTTTTCTTTCAGGACTAAATACGTTTGCGCTTTCACTTTCACTTTGTTCATGTTGTTGTTGTTGTTGTTGTTGTTGTTCTTCTTCTTCTTCTTCTTCTTCTTCTTCTTCCTCTTCATGTTCTTGATGTTCTTGTTCACTAACATTAGAGGAGGAGGAGGGGGAGGATTTTACCTGTCGTGTGGAATCTGTTTGAGTAAATTTTGAACTTGTTATGGGTTTGGTTTGAGAGGTAGCAGCAGCAGCAGCAGTAGCAGCAGAAGCATTAGGTTTGGACCTCATGGGATCAACCGATGATGGAGCATGTTTTATCAAGGGTAAAGGATTGACGTTTTTTAAGCGTTGCAATTCACGAAATTTATGTCGAATCGTATTTCATGCCTCAATAATACGCTGCATGATTTGAACATGTTTCTTGTACCCTATGGCGTTCGCCATGGTAAAGGTAAAAACACACTAACAGGAAATGTCCAACCCTGGGTCTTTTTAAACAGAAATAAAATGATCAAAACCCAAGCGATAACGTCCCTCACATCGTTCACTCTGTTTATTTATGACCAAACAGGCATGGGGATGATGGTTCCAACACGAAGCACACAATTGCGTGAAAGCTGTAAAGGACATATCTGGATTCACATGATCTTGAAAAATATGATAGAGATTTCTAGAGTCTTGGCGGAAGAGAACGATGAGATTGGCATTGTCACGAATCAACTGTTTGGGGATTTTGGAATAGGTCTGAGCCAGATAAAAACAATCCACTTGTTTATAGCGTCCCATACTAAAATACTCTTGAATAATGGCCTGTCGTTGAGTGGCAATATCATCAAAAATTATAATGGAATCTGGTTGAATGCGGTCTGGTTGAATGACATATTGAGGTGAGGTGAATGTAAAATAGCCCATGGCTTCTTTATTTAACGAAGACATAATTTGTTCCAGATACACGTACAGAGGCTGGTACAAGGATTTGGCAAAAATATAAATATTTTGAAATCGTAGGCCATGAGGCGCGGTAATAATGTTCAGCAAAACATTGGTCTTTCCACAACCCGAAGGCCCTACCATAAAACATCGAAAAGTAGATGGGAATAGGGTGCCATGACGTTTAGGTTCGCACACGGACAGTGATAGCTCTGAAACCAAATCAGAGACGGGAGGTGGCAACAAAAAGCTATGTCGATCGCAAAGTGCAAAGTGTCTATCACATGGCCCCGAGACTAACCGCTGAGGGCTATTCAGCCAATCATCATCGTATTATTGATGTGCAAGAGCCTCGAGACGAAAATGATGTCTGCACGAAACGTTATGTGACCTATCAAATGAAAAGGCTTTATAAATTTGTCCCATCTGTATTTTTAGTGTACCTGTCAAATCAAAAACTGGACAATGACAGAAACCATTCCCCACCACCACTATTGGTGAATGATGATCTTACCTATATGCTTGCTTCCGGTTTAAGTCGTTATCGACTGCATTATGACGGTGTAATTCATATTAAATACGCCATGCCTGATGAGAGACATTTAAAAATACAACTAAACGGTGATAGAGTGTTGGCCCACAACCATCAAAGAGTAAATGTTGGAGATGAATTATCCTTTCATCTTATGCTTACGTTTGAGGAAAAGGAAGCTGGGAAAACGGTGAATGATTTTCCGCTTTATATAGAATTGGAATATACTGCTATGAAATAAGGTTCTCTACGTTAGTTGTTATCGAATGTTTGCTATGAAAGGTTCACCAAGTAACAGCATGGTGAAAAAAAGATATGCTATGAACATGAAGAAAACAAATCTCAAAAAGAGAAAAAAGCCAGGTCGGAAACCAAGTCGATCTGCCTCTCACCCAGTGTTAAAACTAAAAAAAACTAAAAAAAATCTAAAAAGAGTGGCTATCGAAAAAGCTTTACAAGAGGTGCGATTGTCTACATCTCCGAAATCGCAGCATCATGTATCGATAAAAAGAAAAGGAAGAAAGCAAAATCGTGGGCGAGTCATTCCTGTTGCTAAGCGTGGGGGTTTTTTGCCGGCTTTATTTGCAGGGTTAGCAGCTTTGGGGTCCCTTTTGGGTGGTGCCAGCGCTGTAGCGAAAACCATAAAAGCCGTCGAGCAAGGCAAGCAACAACTCAAAGAAAACGAGCGACACAATAAAACGTTAGAAGCCATTGCGATGGGAGCTAGAAATGGCAATCCTTTAAAGCCAGTCTTTTATCCACAAGGTAGTGGCCTACCGTCTAAGAAAAAAAAATGTCCATCATCGATAAGCGCTTAAGGCAACTGCCTCGTCATGCCATGACCCATGAAGAAGTGGAAAGCTATGCCAAACAACTAAAGATTTCTCATTTTCGAGGTGTATTTATGCGAAATGAATTACCCAAAGCACCGTGGAAAGAAGAACGAGCCATGATGAATTTAGATGATGATGCAGGCCCAGGAACCCTTTTTGTAGCCTATGTGAAACAAGGTTCCACAGTATGGTACTTTGACAGTTATGGAAATTTACCACCCCCGATCGAGTTGCTACGTTATTTGGGAAACCGGGTAAAGATATTCTATAATGTGAATCGTCAACAAACCTTTGACAGTCAAGAGTGTGGCCGTTTGAGTTTACATTTTTTATATAAGAGGTCGCGATAAGCCAACAGTTTCATCATAATGAATGTCAACGCCAAGACCTTTACCGTGCACAGTCGCGGGCCTGAAGTGTCCCTGGATTTTTCCCCCCATTGAATTGCAACCAGAACAATCCTATGTGCTAGGATTAATTTCTTTGGAAAGTTACAACAGAATTTACAATATTCAACTGGATATTAATGACAAATTTTATTATGATGATTATATGTTGACACTACCCCCTGGAGGTTATACCATAGACGATGTGCATGAGGCCATTAGCGTGTCGATGATAAAACAATTTGGTGTCGAACCATTTGCGGATGGGACACACAAATTTGAACTTACAGCCAATACAATAACTCATCGCTGTCGTATTTTCTCTACGTTTAACATTGACTTTGAAACACGAGTTCATTCTATTGGTCCTTTATTAGGATTTAAACCAAGAGTGTTGGCAGCTCACCATCCCCATGAATCAGATTATCCAGTGAAATTCATCGAGGACCATCACATTTCTGTAACTTGCAATATTATTTGAGACGTATTTACGAATCAAGAACAAAGCCATTCCCTGTATGATTTTATTGTCACCTCTCCTTGCGGCTATATTATTCGTGAAAACCCTTCAGTGGTTCTATATCATCCTGTGTGTGTCAGTGATATTAGTAATATTACCTTACGCTTAGTGAATAGAAACCAACAACTGATTGCTTTGGACGCCAACACCCCTGTGACCTACAAGTTGGTTTTAAAGACGCTATGAAATTTATCTATAAAGCAACAACAACGTCTACGAGGTCGGTTAGTTGCCCCCCGTGTATGAAACGGTTGACACGAGTAAACCGACAACGCTTACAACGCATTGGTTATACGCTACGCCCCAATCATGAACAAAGAGCTGTTGCAAGTGTTAAATCCCATGCAAGTGGAAGATGGCGTCGTGCGCATTGATATGCATTCCTATCAACCTCAAGCAACAGGACTGAATAACAATAACGAGATTCAATTCATCATTAACAATCAAGATATTTTTACTCTACCTCATGAAAGTGTCCTTCAAATTGAGGGTAAATTGATGAAAGCAGATGGCAGCACACCCACAACGTCTGCGTTGGCGAATCATGGTTTGGCTTTTCTGTTTTCTGAAGTACGTTATGTGATAAATGATATTGTCATAGATATGATTCGAAATGTGGGAATGACTAGTCTTATGAAATTATATCCATCCTATAGCGAGGAGGAAAGTAAAACGCTTTCTATGGCAGGATGGTGTCCCATCAGTAGCAATAACAGGCTAGTTCATACCGATTGCACTTTTACAGGTTTCCTACCCTTAAAATTACTCCTTGGCTTTGCCGAAGATCACAAGCGTATTATTTTAAACGCAAGACAAAGTTTGTATCTGGTGAGAGACCGCAGTGATTATAATGCGCTGAAAGGAGCCTCTGACCAAGTGATAGACTCAAAAATTCAACTGCTTCGATTACTATGGAAAGTGCCCCATGTGACGCTATCGGATCGTAAAAAGCTAAGCATGTTAAATTTAGTGCAAAAAGATAAAGCCTTGCCTATCGCCTTTCGAAGTTGGTGTCTACATGAATACCCCTTGCTACCTACCACAGACACTCATAGTTGGAGTGTCAAATCGACTCGCTCTACCGAGAGACCCCTCTATGTTATTATTGGTTTTCAAACCAATAGAAAATACCAACAAAGCAAAGATGTCACCTTGTTTGATCACATTCACTTGAGAAATATACGACTATTTTTAAATAATGTTTGCTTTCCCTATGAGGGGTTGGAACTCAATTTTTCAAAAAATAAGTTTGGCCCCCTTTATGACATGTTCGCTAAATTTCAATCGTCTTATTATGCAAAACAGGATTGTCCTATGTTGTCGCCACAAGGGTTTAAAGCAAAAGCACCACTGAATGTTTTCGACTGTTCGTATCTAGAAGAATCTATGAAAATCACCACCATTGATTTAAGGGTAGATTTTGAAACACAAGAAAATGTCCCAGACCATACCAGTGCCTACTGTTTGATTATTCATGCTAGACAAGTGAAATATCATCCTTTGTCCAATTATGTCACCAGCATGTAAGCCATCTGTGGTCGAGTGAAAAAAAAAAGAAAAAATATCATCATTCATAGGATTGATGATAAGCGTCTGCATGCACAGTATCTGTTGTGCTCTGGCACTGTGCGCACATACAACAACATCAAACATCATGTGTCCCTCAATAAGCAACAGCAACAACAACAACAAAGTGACAGACAAGCCATGGAATTTAAAATGTGAATTTAATCGTTTGAAAACTTTTGAAACATGGATTGTGGAGAATTGACTGCGAGCGGATTTTATTGCTTAAAACGTGGGGATGTGGTCAAGTGTATTTTTTGCAACATTGAAATTGGAAACTGGGAAATAGGGGATCGACCCTTTAGCGATCATCAACGATGGAGTCCATCCTGCCCTTACCTCAATCGCTATGATGTGGGCAATATTCCATGGAGTTTGAATTTTCCTGTTATTGTACCAGACCCTGCAAAACTAGGAGATACCTGTGGACCGTATGTGCAAACTATTCATTTGAATGCTGTTCCAAATTAAGCCAACAAACTTTGTAATAAAAGTGTAAGTGTTTTTTATGTTATGAATAAAACCTCAAAAAATATTTAGCTGTTGTTCAATTCATTTGTTCTTTTTTCTTCTTCCTAAAGTCCTTTGACTTTGCCATGTTAAACCATGGCATGTGTTAGTTATTGATTAGACGTCAATGAGGTAACAAGTAAAAATAAAAGGATGATGCGTACACTCATCGTGGATTGTCAGGGGTTTAAAATTGCAGACAACAAATTTATATTTAAGGAAGTCGCTTTTATCGATTGTAGTACGTTTTGGGTGTCTAACCCTATTCATTTGGTGTTTAAACCTCCATATGCTTTCGAGTTGCTTAGTGAAAAAGATAAAAAACAGAGCCAATGGATTGAAAATCATTTGCAGTTAGCATGGAAAAAGGGTGATATTTCTGACAAGTATCTTGACATCGTCATGAAAGCCCATTTGTCCTCGGCCAATGTCTTGTTTGTTAAAGGGAGTGAAAAACGTCAGTGGCTTCAACCATTTCTACCCTCTCACTGTCAATGTATTGACCTTTTATATCTGGGTTGTCCTTCCCTGCAAACGCTCATGGACACTTGTCTTTGCGACAATATTCGGAATAAAGCCTTAGCGCATGCATGGCAATTGTTTCATTGGCTCACCACGAGTGCATGTTGGGAGTTGTTCAATAAAATTAAAACTGTAAGTGTATCGTCCAATGATAGCAGTGAGACGTGCACACGTGAGGTGGTAACATCAACGTTATAGACATGGACGCCACTACAATCGACAAGGCTATTGGAAAGTTCTTTGTGTGCAAGAAAAAACTGATCAGCTTTACACAACATGAATTATTAGCACTAACTAAATCATTTCTTTCTTATGTTGCTGCCAACGCTGTCAAAGAAATTTGGGAAAAGGCGCCTGCCGAGTGGACTAACGACTCTGTATTGAGTGAACTACAACCATGCAGTCATTTTTCCCATCACAAGCAATTAACCATGGCAAAAATACCTTCCATTCGACAGTGTGCCACATGCCAATTAATGAAATTATATCATGGTCATAAAATTCAGTGTAAAGACATTGTTTCATCATTCCATGGCTGTCATGCGGAAAACAACCACCACCTACCATGCTCGTCAACAGCCGCCGACAAACAACAACAACAACAGCAAGAACAAGAAGAACAAGAAGAACAACAAAAAAGTGTTTTTCACCGATTGAATCCTCTATGTCCCAGGTGTACTGGCCGTGGAATTATTGATAACATCATTAAAAACTTACCATTCGAAGCTCACTTACCTGCTTACAGCTTTTGCGTCCCTGGTACTCGTCTTGAAGATCGTTTGAGGAGAGGGGATATGGGAATCAATGCTTTGGATCATGCATGCCTTAATCACGATAAAGCCTATGAAAACAGTGATCCCACACTAAGACGCATTGCCGAAAAAGTCTTGTTAATCATTGCCAAGCAACGATTAACAGCTTCAGATGCCAGTCTAGCAGAACGAATGGCAGCATTTATAGTGAATATGAAGAGCAAATTACTTTTATCTAGATAAGGACTTTAACGTAATGTATTTATTTAAAAAAATGTATAGTATCACTGTTATCATGACAAAAAATAAATAAAAAGACAAGAGTCCATGTTGTGTTTTTTCCATTATTATTATTCACTCATAGTTTCATCATTATAATTATAAATAAAATGAATAAAATGACATAAATGACAAACAATAAAAAAGGGACAGCAGTGCAGCGTTATAAAAATTACTAACTGTAGTAAATCTATTTTTCAATCACAAACAATAAAAACGGACCAAAGTCCATCATTTTAACTAATAGTTTCAACATTATTATTATAAAAATTATATACATGGTAATTGTACTAAACCTATTTTTTAAATCACAAACAATCAAAAAAAGGACAAAAGTCCATCATTATTCATCAGCGTCAAATGCCAGTCTAGCAGAACGAATGGCAGCATGAAATCTTTATCTACTCTAGAACCAGGTTTTTGTTAAACGCTTATTATTGAATAAAATAACATGTTACTAGAATTTGATCATTATAAATTATAATCATTATAATAATAATAAATGCTATTTTAAATCACAAACAATAAAAAAAGGACAAAAGTCCATCATTTTAACTAATAGTTTCATCATTATTATAAAAAATTATATACATGGTAATTGTACTAAACCTATAAACAAAAAATTCTACCATTAAGCATAAGTTTTGAAAATTTATTTTTATTATTATTTATCATTGTAAACGTTGAGCAACAATTAATAAACGTCAAACTGTTGAGCACAAAAAATAATTTTATTTTATTATAGTTATTGCAGAGTAGGGCATGAATAAACAAAAAGTCACGGCTAGCGTACAATGATTATTCGTTTTCAATTTTTACAAAACGAACCATGCATCGATTATTTTTTTCACCCTCATAGATTAAATAGACAGGGTGAATACTGGAATTGACATCTTCCATGCCATTATCAGGTAGGTTATTAAATCGTGTGGGAAGAAATGTCTCAAAGTCTTGACAAATGCAAAGAGCTCGTTCACCAAATTTGGTTTTCAGATTTGAATTTTATGTATGCGAAATGGTGTTTGCGTAGGCAATTCACTCATTTTCTTGCGTGCAAAGCCACAATCTTGACCAATGGCGTTCAAGGCGTCCATGGTTGTCTATAATTAAAGAAAAGAGTGTTACTTTCTAACACTCTAGTTCTTATATTACATCATCAACAACAACAACAATAACTTTGTCTGTACATCAAAGTGTCTTTTTTTAAGGCCTGAGTGTTTATGACCTAAAGTTGTAGATAGATAGTATTGAATAAATTAACAAAAATATATTAATAATGTTTGTATCATTTTCAGTCAAAACATACATTTGGAAATTATTTAATAGGAAATGTTTTATCAAAATTAAGTGTGAATCATTTTCAAGATCTCTTGGAGGTAAATGCATGTCTCTGTTGTGAATGGGAATTAGCCTATCATTCCCTTGTCGAATGACTTGTATTCGTTTGCCCTGTTGTTGTGCAAATTCACACTGCATTCTGTTAAATAAATAGTATCAACAGATACTAAGAGCAAACATCTGAATGCTGTTGGTAACCTATAAAAGCAAAGTTAACACGCTATGCATTTAATAACCATGTCTACATCCAACAAAACAAAATTCAAAACTACAAATTTAAACCAGTGTGTATGTGTTCATCAACGTGAATAAACGATAAACTAAAACAAACAAAAAATAGCCAAATGTATTTTAACGTCAAGTAGGCACCTGAAAGACGAATGTAAACAAAAAAAAGCCATAATCATGACATGATGTTGTTAGTTTCTAACAAATCTCATTCTATGAGGCGAATATTGATTGATAGGTAAGCCAAGACAAATTTGGCGAAATGCTTGTTGTCGATACGAAGTGATTCGTTCCTCAGCAGGAAATTTATAAAAATGAAAACAAAACATTTGAGAGGTTATTGGAAAATAAACATTAAACAGGGGTTTTGTACATATTGTACACCAGAAATCTGCAAAATGATCCTCGTCAGCTAATTTAACAATCACTTGATTCATGGTTAAACCGTACCATGCTTTATGAATCACTTGCGTGGATACATTATTTTCAAAGCCAAAATTTAGCATACAGGATTTACAAAAGTGATGCCCTGGGTCATGAAACAAATCATCATCATTATCATCACGATTAATGATGCTGTCATAAAACGTGGTATCAATGCGTACTTTCGTGTTTCTATATTCTGAAGGATAGGCCACACGTTGAGGATTATGAGACATCATCGTGGCATATTCATTGAACGTGGTGTGTTTTGTGACGATAAAACAATCTTCGCCGTGGCTCATGATTGAATCTGAAAAGTAGTCATTGCCGTTTACTAAGTGAATAAATAAAAAAAATACAATGTACTATATACACTGTCTGTCCCCTAAGTCAATGGCAAAAATAAAATAAAAAATAAGCAAAACACAAATAAATAACCATCTGTCTGTTGACTTCTTTAGCTGTAGGCGGCAAACATAACATGCAACAGGTTAAAAAAAACAATTTCTGTTCAGATATTGGACTGGTGTTGTTTTCAAATATATCACCACTCATAACTCTAGCCATAAAGTGAGAGATTGTGCACAGTAAAAGCAGCAGATTATTATTCTTTTGTTCTTGCATGAGACCTACTAAGCCACACCCTAGTGTGGCCTATTAAGCCGCATGCCTAGTGAGGGTGAATGGTCACTGTGTGACTATTAAAAACAAGTATTGGCTACTTGTTTTTTCCTAACCTAACCTAAAGAAGCCAACATGTTTTTAATCTAGCCTGTGCACAGTGAACCATGCAAACGTTGATGCACGGCTCTCTTTATGTGTTGACAGGCAAATTGCACAAGACATACAGTTTATGTACAACTATTTACAGGCATTCACACATTCATGCATACATCCATGCACGCAGGTTAAAAAACAAAAATTATATGATACACTACAATTTTTTATTTTTATTCCGAGGCTCAAGATGGCATCTCGCATTTGATAGCAACCAAACCAAACACTTGCCGTGTTGTACTACAACAATAGCTACAACCATTACTGGTTGTAACCAAATGGGACGCTTGTCATCATATCCTGACACCACTGTCTCTTGTCGTCTAACAAAGCGAGTGTTTGTTTTCGCTGCTTCATTAAAAATAAATCATGATTTTTCGAGAGAATCCTAAACTGACTATGTGCCATGGCTGTGTGGGTCTGAAGGACATGTAAATAATCATCCACACAGAGTCGTTTAACCACATGCTGGCTAATCCCTTTGGCTCGCATAGATTCGCATCGATCCACCTGTCGAAAACTATACATTTTCGGAGCGAGACCTACAAACTCAGTCATCATGGTGTCTGAACACTCATCTTTCATTAAACCAATTTCTTTTTTGTTCAGACGGGGGATATCGAACACGTTCTTCTCACTAAACGAGGACGTGTCAAACCATTTTGGGTTTTGTTTCATAACGACATACGGATCACAGTCACGGATATGGTAAATAAAACTATCCGTGTCTCTTTATAACAAGGAAATGGTACCAAATCGCTGTATTGCAAAACCATAATGGAATTTATACATGTGCAATTTTGAAAAATCTAAAATGACTTGGCCTAAATAGATAGGCTTATTCATGACCACTTTAGTTTTGGCAAGTTCAATAGTCAGTAGATCATGATCAATAATGTTTAAAGATTTGAAATTTGGTTTTGCAATATATTTTTGAGCTCCCCATCTGCCATGCCATGTTTTGACCAACTTAATGTCCCTATACTGCCGTACATTTTCCAAACTCTTGCCATAGATACAATTATTCATTGGTTTAAAAAAATTGATTTGAAATGGCTGAGTGGCACTTTGTCTGTGACTGGTATTTAAATCCATGTATGGTTTCAACCACGGTTTCTGACAAAAAGAAATACCTCTATGATTTTTTTTCAGGGTTAAGCCCTGGGCTAAACATTCTACCAGCATGTCAATATGCAACACATAGTGATTTTTATCATACAAGGTACCCATCAATTTCTTATGATTGCCCTTACTCTCGGGCGGCACCATTTTCTCTATGCAAAAGGGGAAATCACCATGTCGCTGTCTGAGATGGGGGGGGGGGGGGATAAGCTAAGTCAATGTCAAGAACATACCCTACGTCCTGTTGCTTTCTGGCGCTATGCACATTAAAATCTTTAATTTCATTCTCAGACAGCCAGACAAAGTTTCTGTACGGCAGTGGTCGACTCATAGCGTGACCGTATAAATTGTTTACGTCGAAATACATTAGGTAGGATTCTGGTTCTTCGGGACAATAATCAGGCATGTAATGATTATTTGCCTTGGCATGTCGCTGATTGAGCGATACGAATCCCCCACGAATCCCTTTTTCCATCATGAGTACCATATCGGGATCCGTCAGTAAATCAAGCTCAATGTGGGTAAATTTGAGGGCGGCGTCCCAACTTAACCCTGGACTGGTATAGTAGTGGGCGGGGTCAAGGCCATAGATCGTGTGACATAGCTGACGAAACGTTTCAGAAACGTCGGTCAACAACAACACGTCTAATTTTAAGTAGTGCATAGCATACTGGCCCATGGTTGCTATGCCAAACACTCGCCAAACATGCTGTGCGTGGGCATAGTCTTCTTCACTAATGGTGCTTTGAGTTAACTGAGAAAATAATTTTTCTCTTGGCGGCAAAGTCGTTTCTTCAAGCACCTCGTAACTTCCCGCATAATCATAAGGAAAATGGCCTTTACGAACACACAATTTAAATTGATTTGTATCCATAAAGTGGGAATGGGTATGTTTCAACTCATCTTCGCTTAAGCCTTTCACAAGACTATCCAGCGAACTAGACATAAACTTGAATGAGTCGAGAAAGCGAATGCTCATGCTTCCTTTTCTCCATGAAAGTGAGGTAAAGCTCTCATGGTTCTTAGCCAAAATGCTGAATTTGCTCTTATCTACATGAGCAAATTGTTTTACAATAAAGTGAAGGTCATACCGTGAGAAATTGTGTAAGAAGACAGGGAGGAAGCGAGGTGTAGAGTACTTCAAATTGCATTCGTTATGGGCAGCACCTCTAAAATGCCCTGTCCTGTGGCAGTGGTCTCTTACTTTTTTTTCTCCGCCTAAGATTGGCTTTTCACATATGTGGCAGGTGGTGGCTTGATCATATTCTCTTTGCTGTACGTCATTCATCTGAATTGGTACAGGGTTGTTCAAAATAGTTTCTACTTTGCCTGCTAAAGCCGCCATTTGATCAACAAACCACTGCGCACAATCCTGACCTTCATGACTTACATACTCAAAAGGCTCATGTTCATGCACTGGATAGGTTGAGCTTGTATGGGGGCTTGGTTCATATCCCTGAATGGGAACAGTAAGGGCCTCAAAATCAGCGTAAACAGTAAATGGTACCATGTCTTGTTTATTTGTGGCCTTAAATTTTAAGACTGCGTCATTCCCTTCGGGCAAGACTAGCTTTACTGCCGTCTGCCCTTCACAGTCTTCTGTATGTCGTTTCAAAAGTTCATCAGTTGTAAAATATTGACGGCAGCGCTCGCAAATGTGTTTTGCACACTTATCATTGGACATTTGACTGCTTACCAATCTACTTAAATTCTTTATCCAACAATAATGGCTTTTATCCCCATCAGACAGTAAAAGCAGGTGAATTTGATGTTGCTTTACCTGTTTGGTGGCATACAAGGGGCCCACAATATTGGATCCGTCGATGCCATACACCATGAAGGAGAAATTTGGATTATCTTTCTCAAATAAATGAATTTTATCTAGAGGCATGGGAAATGAAACACGCTCGAGATTGAGAGTTTGTTTCATGTGGTTAAACAATTCTTTGTACTGCCCTGGGTTATGACCATTTCTGTCTTAACAGGGTTGCAGACAGCTAACTATACTCCACAAAAAGCAGTAATCGTCTTTATTGCGTATGTTGATCACTGCCTTTCTGGAAGCGATAAAGCTCGGTGTGGCAATATAGCTACTTCCTGCATTCAATGGATTGTATTTACAAATATTGATTTGCAAATAGGCAATGCTATCAAGGGCCAAGCCACTGGGACCCTGTTGCAACTTATCAAATTTAGTGATAAGCGCTTGAATAGCTTACTCCTGATACCACGTTTCCAAATTATCAGCTATCAGTACTTTCTCCATTTTTGTACAAAGGTTGAAGGTGTTTTTCTCTTCAACATTATTTTTTATCAACGTAAATGCACATAGTAGTTCGAAATTTATTTTTAAAGCCTGATGCAATCTTAAGCCTTGTTCACATTCACTCAAAAAAATGGGAAAACATAATTCCACAAAATCTTTAGGCGACAGACAGTGATTCGCATTGTAAATTCGGCCGGAGCAAACTCGCGTTTTGAAACATTTGGCCAAAGGCTGCCACACTAACACTTCACTCTCTGATATAGACATGATTATAAAATGGACTAATAAACTTGCAACCCTTACCTTAAAATAGGTTAATCCAAAATCTGCAATTCCAAACGACCACACTTATCGCTTTCACTGACTGGCACACAATCACGCTCACAGGTACACAATGGTTGTAGCAATTGGCCCCAGAAGGAAATGATCACCAACAAGGTTTCTGTAGTTTTAGTATCACCGACAAGGTTTCTCTTGTTTTTTGTTTCCAACGATTTATCTGAAAAAAAAAACAATACAATCCGTTATTAGTCATGGTTATATACATTAAACATGTCCATTCATTCATTCATTTATTCATAAGAGTTGCTAAAAACAAAAGGTTTCAAGTGTGCACACATAGATAAGACACTCAGTCAAAAAGTAACAAGGTCATTTACAAAGAAAAGAATTAATATACTGTATATTCATAGCTCACCTTTTTTTAAATATCGAAAGCGTCAAGGTAGTTAAAACCTATTCACTCCATACATGTCTTCATTCTGAAACAATAATAAATACACGCCATAAGTTTATAAATTTCCGTGAAATAAATGGCATACATTTAACAACAACAACAACAAAAATAAAAGTAACTAGATGAAACCCGTCAAAACATGACGGACAATGGAAAACAAATTTAATGAAGAAGCTTCTTATATAAGTTACATTCTTTGTACGATTACTTTTTAGCACTATTGCAACTTTAAGGGCGTCAAAAGATAGCACTCTCAGCGTTGCAACATATTGCTGGTCATGACTGAAAACGTGATGAGGTCATCATCATCTTGCACAGTTTCCAGCCACTGGCCGGGTCTGTTTGGAACACAAGCCTCTCCAACGTCTTCTGTCTTCCCACCATCCCTCAGCCTCCACCCTTGTCCAGTCTTCTCCTCTCTTCTTCACGCTTTCTTCCACCACCTTCAGCCACCTGTCTCTCGGTCTCCCTCTTGGCCTCTTTCCCTCCCACTTCGTCTCGTGTATCCTCCTGGGTATCCTCTTCTCCTCCATTCGTTTTACATGTCCACACCTTCTAAGTCTAGATATCTCTATACCATCCTGTAATGGTTCCTCCTTCATTAATTCTCTGGTCCTCTCATTTCTTATTCTGTCCCTCTTTGTAGCTCCAATACTGCTTCTCAAGAACCTCATCTCACTGGCCTGTATTTTGCTCTTCTCCCTTCCTTTCGTAACCCAGGTCTCCGAGGCATACGTCAGGATAGGGACATAGTACGTCCGATATATGATCTTTTTGCTGTTCTGAGGGACATCCTTGCTCCAAAACATGCTTCTCACACTCCTCCGGAATGCTTCTGCCTGTCTCCCCCGCTCATTTATTTCTCTATCGTTTCTTCCATTCTCTTGTATCAGGCTTCCCAGATACTTGAAACTCTCCACTTTCTTCAGCTGTTCCCCACCAATTGTTGTGGTTCTTTCCTTCTTTCTTGTTGTGATCACCATCTCACTCTTATTTATGCTAAATTCCATCCCATAACCTTGTATTATTCCTTCCCACACGTCCAACTGTTCCTGTACCTCCTCCTCCTCCTTGTTTCCCCAAATCATCAAATCATCTGCAAGCACCATTGCTTTCATCTTTCCTTCCCCAATTACTTGTGCCACTCGGGTCATTATGTCATCCATCACCGCAATGAAAAGTAACGGTGACAGTGCACTTCCTTGTTTCAGGCCATTTCTCTGTTCCAACCAGTCCTATCTCTCTCCTCCCACTTTCACACAGCTCACGCTTCCCTTGTACATCTCCTTTATCCTCCTTACAGTCCATTTTTCTATTCCTCTATCCTCCACGGACTTCCATACTTTGTTTCTGCATACACTGTCATATGCTTTCTCAGTGTCCAGGAAGGCCATCAGTAGATCTGTTCCATATTCATAGTGCTGTTCTTGCAACTGCCTTACAGCAAAAATCAAATCCACTGTGGACCTTCCTGCTCTGAAGCCATGTTGTTCTTCCCTCATCCCTCCTTCTATCCTTGTCCTAATTCTCTTTTCCAAAACTTTCTCGAAGATCTTTGCACAATGACTCATCAGTGTTATTCCCCGATAGTTTCTGCATTCTGTTCTACTACCTTTCTTGCAGATCGGGACAATTATTCCCTTTTTCCAGTCCTCTGGGGTCTTCCTTTCCTTCCATGCTGTCTTCATCACTCGGTACAACCATTGTATCCCCACTTCTCCTGCTGCTCTCACCATCTCCACACTCAACTCATCCACACCCGGTGCCTTCCCTCCTTTCATCTTCCTCACTGCATCTTCCACTTCTTTCCATGTAAAGTCCTTTTCTGTTTGCAGTTCATCTACTGTACCTCTTCCTCGATTTCTTCCTCCTCTCCGTGGTTTCCATTTGGGTTCAGGAGTTCTTCAAAATATTCTTTCCACATTTTCTTCAGTTCTTCCCTATTTTCTATCTCTTGTCCTCTTTTGTTCACCATTCTAATATAATCCGTAGGATCCTTCTGCCTCTTATTCTTTACCATCCCATACAGGACCTTTTTTGTACCTTCACTATCCTGCTGGTCATGACTTAAAACGTGATGAGGTAAATAGCCCAATACGTTCAAGAGTTTCTCCTTGAGCTTGATTGATTGTGATAAAGTAGGCCAAGCGAATAGGACATTGTTGCCTATTAAAAGAAAATGTACTGTACCTGCAAGTGTTTTATCGGAAGGTGTTAAATCAAGTCGTAGGATTTGAGCTCTCTGCCTAATATTACTGCACCTATTATATCCGAATCCAAGCAATTTCTTACATATTTCTTACAATTAATATATTACGATATATGAGTCCTTGGGAAACGTTCAGATTTCTAAGGCGCATAACTATGGCTCAAACGTTCGGAGTATGTGGAGGAGAATCACTAATTCCAAGGAATTGAAAAATTCAATAATAGGGAAATGAAGTAGCTGGCTTTCATCTTCAGTATCCAATCTGTTAACGCTGATGTATGTGTTTGAACTACTGGATATAAGTTCAATTACTTTTAAATTAATATCATTACATTGTTGCAGCTTGGCAAATAGGCTATGTTATATTCCAGCAGATCAATTTTACCCTCACAACAGTAAAGACCAATGTAACCACGCATAGATTTTACGCAAGAGAAATACAATGTAGAACAATGTTTACATTTGATCGTCAAAGACCTTACAGTACACTGTACTGCATAATATCTGGATTTTTTTCTGAAATGGCCTATTTATATTGGATTTTAAATGTGGCTTCGTATTATTCGATAACACTATAGTGTCCTGCAATAACGGAGTCGCTAAATATTAAATGGCAAATAATACTTCCATTGCCGAAATCAACTGCGTAGTTAGACTCAGTACTCTAAACAAATAATCATTAAACAATTGTCGTATACAATGAAGTTCAACATGACTGTCCAGAGACTTTCATACTCAAGTTGGTTGGTGAGGAGAATGCGATGAGACTGATCGCTTAAAATAAATTCCTTATAATTGTTCCTGCCAGCGAATTTTTTTGCAATAGCTTGAAAACGCAGCTCAGAATGACGTTCTTCATTTTGTTATAAACAGTACGAAACTGCTCTAAATAAGCAATTTCCATCACCTGTTATAGGTTATGGCAGTGCATTTTGCAGGGGAACATAGAATCACTTCTCCAACTACTGGAACGACCATAGGCCTATACTCAATACTCACTTCGGCAGTCACCCTAATGGAGGCAGTTTTTGAATTCTATGTCCCGTGCATGTCAAAAATCGTATTAACACATGGAGGCCCACCTATTCTTGTCTATCGCCCCGGAGACCCGGATTACATTTCCTGCTCTGCCAAGAAATGTAATTCTGGTCTGAGGACAAAAACGGGGCACATTCAGTCTCATGAGGTATAACTAAGAAGAGGAAGGATTAATTCCCACCCCGACAATCTTGGATGTGGTTTTCCGTGGTTTCCCACTTTCACTTAAGGCAAATACCGGGATGGTTCCTAACTAAAGGCCTTGGCCGTCTCCTTGCCATTTACCACCATAATTATAAATACACACAGTAATGCAGCCAGCACAATAACACAGGTTATGAGAGAAAATTTCACACATACACACCCAAGTACACGGGGATGAGTGACCACGATGTCGGAGCCCTTCAAACGAATTATGTTTGCCAAGTGTCTGTCATGGCGAATGCAATTGTGGACACGCGCGAGTGCCTGGAAAACTACTTTTTTCTTTAATAATTTAAGAGTATATCGACGATGCATAATTATAACTTTTAGTCTAGGACGCTAATAACTTGACCACCGAAGCATTGGGAAGAAATTGCAATATTAAGGTACATAAACAACATAGCCTACACATTCAACTGTCGGTTAATGTTCCTTAAATATTCCCCTTCTTAAATATTCCCCTCCTTTATAATTCTCATATCGATGCAATGGTGCTGCCATCTGCTGTCAGTTACTGGAACTATATGGGCGATGTACTGCCATCTGTTGTCAGTTATAGGAACTGATAGCAGATATTTAAACGGCATACTGAGGACAACAGTTTGCTCTCTTGATCACATGCTGTAATGCAATGGTAAAACGGAAATAAAACGTATTGAGAGGGAATGTAGAAATATGTATCTTTAACAGACATAAAACCATACTAATACTCCTTGATTAAACAATATTTCAGTGGTAAAAAAAAAAAAATAGTGGTCAGGGCTGGGATCGAACCGGTGAACCTTGGAACCACAGTCAGTCGCCTTAACCACATAGCTATGCGCTCACTCTTGTTCAGCGCCAGACGCAGCCATTCATTATCATCAAAAGCCGCTGTCTGAAGGAAATTATCCATTTCATTTTCCAAATAAATCAATGTTGCACATTCGTATACGTTCATACTGTTATTATATTTTACTGTCAGAACTTGGTTAATGTATGTTTTCAATTACATGGAAGCTTATTAAATAACTTACATTTTAATGGACTTCTCACCACCATTTTGTCATGACCCCAGGCGGATTGTGCGCATGCGTGAGGGGCCAGAATTCGGCTATTTTCTATATTTATTCAAAAATATACCGTAATATATTTGTTTATTTTAGAGACACTCTGCAAATCTAGAGGTCAAGAGCTTTCGTTAGAGTGCTCTACGAAGTAAATCGGTTCTGTCGTTCTCTCAATCTCGTGATAACAAAAATCACCTTACTGTTTTAAATATATAGATGGAACAACGTGTACTCACCATATGATGAATTATAATGCTTTCAGCAAATGTGCTCTTTGCCGCCACTGTCACTGTCACTGTCTCTCTGCCAGCTTTCCCAGACTTAATGACGTTTTTTTTAAATCTGCAACAAACGAAATCCCAAAAAATACCATCAGTCAAAACTTACTTTTCATGCATACACAAAATAACAATAAAACCAATCATGTCATAATTAACAATAATGAACCTACCTTAGTACAAGTATGGCCGCGGTTCACGTAATTTTTTACAAAGAGCATAAGACACTTGCATCCGTCACCTTCAAAGATGATCACAAGAATGATGAGTCTCTCTTACCCTCAGAACATATATGTCTCCTCAACAAGATGCAAAGTTAACACTTTACTTTTTTGTTCCTACGAGTAGGATGTCATGGAGCGCACAAGTCAGACTGATTCTCTCAAGCTTTGCAAACTCTGCATGAGTGTGCGTGGGAATGCAATGATCAGCTTTTCGACAGAACTGTATGTCCTTCATTGCGATATCGAGTTTCACGTCTGGGTCAGATAACTGCCACTCTCTCTCTCTGCTGCGAGGCACGTACGATGATAAGACCCCTTGTCTTGTCTGGCTCGCCGTGGGTCAGCCTCAATGCTATCAATTCTCCTTTTATCAAGCAAGTTCTCTCTCTGCGTGTGAGCCCTGACCAGCCATGACAAATAATAATAATAATGCATAAGTGTTTTACCAACATCATAGCGCATAACATAACGTGACTTTAAATTTGGTTTCTTACTTTTTCCCCGTATTCCTCAACGATCTCGAAAAAAAAATGATGGAAACCATGATTTCAGCTTTTCCATACCTACATTCCCGTAAACAGAACAACGACACAAATACATCGACATGCCCGTCATAAAAATCGCCTCATTCGTTTTCCAAATAACGCGAAAATGAACACAAAAAGAAACAACTTTTCCATAAGAAAACCATGTTTCCAGCTTTTTACATTTTACATATCTATATCCCCGTAAAGAGAATAAAGAGACGAAAAAAATACTATCACACACGTCATCCTCACGTTTTCGGTTTTCACAATATGAGGGAAAATCACAAAAAAACATTTTTGACTAAAAAACATGTTTCCAGCTTTTTACCTATAACATACCTACATCTCCGTAAAGAGGAAAATGAGACGAAAACATACTATCATACACGTCATCCTCACGTTTTCAGTTTTTGCAATATGAGGGAAAATCACAAAAAAACATTTTTGACTTAAAAAATGTTTCCAGCTTTTTAGCTTTTCCGTACCTACATCTCCGTAAATAGGACAATGGGACGAAAACATACTATCATACACGTCATCCTCACGTTTTCAGTTTTCGCAATATGAGGGAAAATCACAAAAAAACCATTTTTGACTAAAATAAATGTTTCCAGCTGTTTAGCTTTTCCGTACCTACATCTCCGTAAATAGGACAATGAAACGAAAAAATACTATCACACACGTCATCATCACGTTTTCCGTTTTCCAAAAATCGTCAAAAATGTGAAAAAATCATTTTTAGACCCAAAACCCTAGGTTCACCTTTTCGACACCTACATTCCCGTAAAGAGCACGACGAGACGAAAAAAAACGAATCCAAGCACGCCCTCCTAGCATGGCCCGTTTTCCAAAAATCGGCAACAATGTGAAAAACGCATTTTTAGACCCAAAACCCTAGGTTCACCTTTTCGACACCTACATTCCCGTAAAGAGCACGACGAGACGAAAAAACGAATCTAAGCACGCCCTCCTAGCATGGCCCGTTTTCCAAACATCGGCAAAAATGTGAAAAACGCATTTTTGGACCCAAAACCCTAGGTTCACCTTTTCGACACCTACATTCCCGTAAAGAGCACGACGAGACGAAAAAAACGAATCCAAGCACGCCCTCCTAGCATGGCCCGTTTTCCAAAAATCGGCAAAAATGTGAAAAACGCATTTTTAGACCCAAAACCCTAGGTTCACCTTTTCGACACCTACATTCCCGTAAAGAGCACGACGAGACGAAAAAACGAATCCAAGCACGCCCTCCTAGCATGGCTCCTTCCATTCCAAGGTCGCAGGGGCTCACAACTTGCTTTTTTAAGCAGAACCCGTGTTACCACACTACTAAAGTGCCATTCAGATTGAAGGTCTGCTCACCAAAGCCGATGGCTCTACACCCACCACATCTAAGTTGGCCAACCATGGTTTGGCCTTTCTATTTTCTGAAGTGCGGTATGTCATTAACGATATCGTGGTGGATAGCACTCGAAATGTGGGCATTTCCAGTGTCATGAAACTATACCCCTCTTATAGTGAGGAAGAAGGTAAAACACTTTGCATGGCAGGTTGGTGTCCTGACTCGACCAATGATTGGATGGTACACACTGATGGGACCTTTACTGGATATTTACCTCTTAAACTGATTTTAGGCTTTGCCGAAGATCACCAACGCATTGTGGTCAACGCAAGGCAAGTGCTTTACCTAGTGAGAGACAGGAGTGATAATAATGCACTCAAGGGAGCCGACAATGCCCCCATAGATTCAAAAATTCAACTACAACGCATGCTATGGAAAGTGCCCCATGTGACCCTTGACAATAGCAAAAAAAAAGACATACTCAAAATGGTAAAAAGAGATATGCCTCTACCCGTGGAATTTAGAAGCTGGGCAATCCATTAGTATCCGCTATTGCCCACCACCAACACACACAGTTGGTCTGTAAAAACAGTCCGCTATACAGAGATACCTCTCTACATGATCGTGGGTTTTCAAACGAATAGCAAGTATCAACAAACCAAAGATGCCACGCAATTTGATCACCTGCAATTGAGAAATGCACGTCTTTTCCTCAACGGAGCTGTGTTTTCCTATGAAGGACTGGATTTGGATTTTTCAAAAAATTAGTTTGGCCCCCCTGTACGACTTGTTTTCTAAATTTCGATGGTCGTATTATCAAAAAGAGAACAGCCCCATGCTGCTACCCCAAGCGTTTAAGGCAAGGGCGCCACTGATTGTCTTTTACTGTTCTTACCTGGAAGAGTTTGTGAAGCCATCCAATATTGACATTCGACTAGATTTTGAAACGCATGACAATATACCAGCCAATACTGTTTGATTATTCATCACAAACAAGTCAACTATTATCCACTGACCAACCAAGTGACGAGTGTATAAATAACAGGTCAACCTACCTCAAGCCGCTCAGTCATGTCTTGCTTAAAATCATCAAGAGACGTCACATCCATGAATTTAAACTCTGAGGAACAGCGTTTCAAGACATTTGCAACGTGGCCTGTGCATTTCATAAATCCTCAATTCTTGGCGGCCGCTGGATTCTATTATTTAAAAACAAGAGATGAAGTGAAATGTGCCTTTTGTGCCATCATCGTAGACCAATGGCAAGACAGCGATGAAACCATGCAGGAACATCAGCGTTGGTCACCCGCCTGCCCCTACCTGTGCAGAATGGAGGTGGGAAATATACCCTGTCATTCAAGCTATCCCCCAGTCGTGCCTCTGAGTGATGAAGAAACAAGTTACGATACGTGTGGACTGTAGGGTGTCCATGGTGCTTCGGTGAGCAGCTCACCGTCAAAAACGCCTTGTTTAGAGACATTGGGACATGATCGGTGTTATGGACGTTACAAACACAAAAGGCCGTATTGTTGTATCAGTTGGTATCGTCCCTATCCCAAAATGACAAAAGACTGTAAGAGGTGTTATGACAATAAAATGATGTAATAAAAATATTTTGTGGGTCTTAATATTATTTCTCATGTCCTCCTGTCCTACCCTAAACCTCAATTTTTTTTTCAAGTAGCATGGCAGGTAAGTCCATGTCACGGGCACACTTTAGTGGCCAATGGTCAGTCAGTCATCAGTTGAACTTGGTCCAGGCAAGCGTCAACATGTTGCGTACACTCATTGTGGATTGCCAAGGGTTTAAAGTTGGTGACAACAAATTTATATTTAAACAAGTGGCCATTATCGATTGTACCACGATTTGGATATCGCAAGCTACGCATTTGCTATTTAAACGGCCCCATGCTTTTGATTTGTGGTGTAAAAAAGACCGTAAACAAACCCGGTGGGTTGAAAATCATAGGCAACTAGACTGGAATCAAGGAACCATTTCCTATGAAATGACGTGGTCATGAAAGCACACTTGTCCTCGGCCAATGTGGTATTTGTGAAAGGTAATGAAAAACGTGAATGGTTGCAAACATTTTTGGCGCCTTACTGTCAATGTATCGACCTCATGGACTTGGGATGCCACTCATTGCAAACGCTCATGGATACTTGTCTCTGTGGCAACATTACCCATACAGCCCTAGCACATGTGTGGCATCTCTTTTATTGGTTAACCACCCATGCCTGATGGGAGTTGTTAAATAAAATTAAAACTCAAGATTTACCTGTGATTGACGCCAGTGAGATTTCTACAAGTGACGTGTAAACATCTACTACACGTGTTGCCATGGAAAAAGGCAATGCTACAGACAAAGCCATCGGCAAGTTCTTTGTGTGCAAAAAGAAAGTAGACAGTTTTACCAAAGAGGAACTATTGGCGCTCCCCAAGTCGTTCAGTTATTATGTGGCCGCCAACGCAGTGAAAGAAATCTGACAACATGTACCACAATCATGGACTCAAGAACCTGTGTTGAGTGAATTGCAACCCTGTACGGATTACGATCACCATAAGCAAGTGGTCATGGCAAAAATACCCTCTATGCGTCAGTGTGCGGCTTGTCAGCTAGTGAAACTGTATCAAAGTCATAAAAGTCCGTGTAAAGACTTTGTTGAATCATTCCAGGGGTGTAATGGCGATAAAAAGCAACAACAACAACAACAACAAACACCAACAACAAACACAAACATCGTCCACAGAGGAAGAGGAAGACCAAACCTTTTCACCATCGATGGAAAAGGATATGCCAGACCTGTACTGGCAATGGCGTCGTTGACAAAGTGATTCAATACTTACCTTTGGAAATCCATCTTCCAGGTTATCGTTTTTGTGGCCTTGGAACTCATCTTCAAAAACCTTTGCAGCGTGGTGATGTACCCTTTAATCTTTTGGATCAAGCATGCAAAGAACATGACATTTCTTATCGCCATAGTCATCCTGGTTTAAGACATGTGGCAGATAAATTGTTATAGAAAAAAGCTAAAGAACGTTTCACATCCTGTGATGCCTCAGTGGGTGAGAGGATGGCAGCCCTGATTGTGATGAGCGCTATGAAAGGAGAGTTGATGATGCGTGGACATAAACATTGAGGAATTGAGGAGTGAGGAATTGGGATGTGTTTGTATTCTATTTTCTTTTGTCAATCCCTATGGTTATGAAATAAAAACAAAGGTTTACCAGAGCATGATTTTTTTTTAATTAAAAAAAATATGATGTTGATGGAATCATTTTCACATTTCACATTTTCACACATTGACATTTGGCAATTTCCAATTTACATTTTTTTAAATGTCTTGTTTCAAGTTTTACGTTTTTGATGATATGGATTTTCCATTTTGTTGTTTACACTTTTTTAAAAATGTCAGTTTGAAGTTTTTTGAATTTTCATATTTCACACATGACCGTTTGCAGTTTTTAAAATGATAGTCTTACGTTTTAGAAGTTTGCTGATATCGAAACATGGATTTCCCATTTTGCTGTTTTCGCATTATTTTTCCATTTGGTGTATGTCGAAAGTTCATTTTTTGTCAATGATATTCATGTGAGTGCTTGTCCATGATGATGGTGATGCAGTGCGTTTATGGGTTTGTGGAAACGTGGAGGTCTACGACTACTGCAGGTAAGACTATTTTACAAAAATAATGTCTATTGACCGCTACATTTGAATGAAAAAAAAACTATTGACAAAACAAAATGACTATTGACCATTTGATATATATAAGTGGCAATTTCACCCACCCACCCACCCTACCTCACAGTGTTTGCTCTGGTCATACATACACACCAGCTTTCTCTCTACTCATACATTCACACAAACGTACCTGCCTTTGGGAACAAACACAACCACTTTATTTATTCCCAAAAGCACATTCTCGGCATACACACTCATCCCAAAAGAACTTTTAATTACAAATTTAACATTATACCATTACAAAAAATAATTAAAGTTACTAAAAAGAATACTATTACTCATTGATTATTTACACAAAAATAACACTTTTGTACAGCTTAAAGAAATTCAAACTATTTACCAATCATTTTTTTAGAAAATAAGGTAGCAATGGGCTTTTAAAGAGCAAAAGGTCCAAGTGGGTTGTCGCTATTTACAAAATCCACTATTTACAATGACAAAATACAATATTTACAAAATACTAAATCGATGAGTTACAAAAAGGCCATGTCCCTAAACTTTTAAACAGAGAAGTCATACCTCCTTCTCCTTGCGGTCATAACCCCAGGGCAGGCTGGTAAGCAAGTCATCATCCCACACACGTTTGCTATCCATAGAGACGAGGGTGCGTTTTCTCTGTTCCAAAAGATACAAATGATGGTTGTTGGATTGTATCCTGCACTGTGTATGAGACATAGCTTTGCCAGTGCGTAAAACCGCCAGGTAGTTATCTACACGTAGCGATTTTACCACTGCCCTACCTACACCTTTTGCTCTTTAGGTTTCCTTACAGTCTATTTTGCGATAAGCATACATTTTCGACGCCAAACCTACGAATTCCGTCATGACGGAATCACCGAATTCATCTTTCAAAACACCCATTTCCTTCTTGTTTTTTATGGGTAGCTGAAACACGTTGTCAGCGCTATAGGAAGAGGTGTCGAACCTGTTACTATGCTGCCTCATGACGTCGTAAGGGTTGCAGTGGCGAATGTGGTAAATGAATGAGTCCGTATCCACATACAAAGGAGAGACGTTCTCAAAATGGCGCTTGGCAAACTCATAGTGGAATCGATACATGGCCGATTTGGAAAAGTCTAAAATGACTTGGCCCAAGTAAATGGGTTTATCCATGGTCACACTTGTCCTACTCATTTCAATAGTGGCCAAATCCTCATCAATCATTTTGATTGATTTGAAATTTGGCTTGGCAATGTACCGCCGGGCACCGTACCGCCGGGCACCGTAACGTCCTTCCCAGACATTGACCAATTTAATGTCACGGTATTTTCGGACATTCAAGATGGACTTGCCATAGAAGCAGTTGTTCATTAATTTTAAAAAATTCAAACAGCTGTGTTGCCATTTGTCGGTGCTCTGTGTTGAGTCGCATGTATTGCTCGAGCCATGGTTTTTGGGCAAAGGAAATACCCCTGTGGATTTTCTTTAACACTAAGCCTTGGGATAGGCATTGCACCAACATTTGGATATGTAGCACATACCGATTTTTGTTGTAAAGTGTGCCCATGAGTTTTTCAATTTTCACTTTACTGTCAGGGGGGGACCATTTGCTCAAGGCAGAATGGGAAATCGGCATGTTCATCATACAAGGATGAGGGGGATATTCAATATCCACTTCTAAGACATATCCACAACCTGTTTCTTGGCTAGCCTTGTTCACATCAAATTCTGACACTTGTTTGTCAGTCAGCCAAGCAAACTACCTACTGGGCAAAGGCTGATTCATGGCGTAGCCAAACAAATTATTCACGTCATAGTACATTAAGTACGATTCTGGTTTGTCTGGTGAATAATCAGGCATGTAGACATTGTTCGCTTCGGCATGGCGCTGGTTAAGCGACACAAAGCCACCGCGAATGCCCTTTTCAAAGAATAGAACCATATCTACATCAGTGAGTAAATCCAATTCCACTTGAGTGTATTTCAAAGCGGCATCAAACGAGAGCCCAGGACTTGTATAATAGTGAGCCGGGTCAAGACCGTGAATGTGCCGACACAACTCACGGAATTTTTCAAACACATCGGTGAGCAGCAATACATCCAGTTTTAGGTAATGCATAGCATATTCACCTAGCATGTTAATGCCAAACACTCGCCAAACTTGACATGCATGTGCATAGTCTTCATCGGAAACGGTACTGCGTGTTAGTTTTGAATAAAATTTGTCTTGAGGTGGGAGTTTGTTTTTGCTTTAACACGTCCCAGCTTTTATAGAAATCATAGGGAAATATACCTTTCCGAATGCACAATTGAAATTGCTAAGGATTATTAAAACGCATTCTGGTATTTTTAATTCCTCTTCATCCAAGCCATTCACAAGGCTATCTAGCGAGGATGCCATAAACTTAAAGGAATCCAAAAATCGAATGCTAAAGTCGCTCAACCGCCGTGTCATGGCTGTAAAACGCTCATGGTTTTGGGGGATAATGGTAAACGAGCCCTTGTTGACATGACTCAATTCACGAATCAAAAACTGAATGTCATAATTCGCCAGATTGTGGAAAAAGACATTGATAAATAGAGGAGCTGAAAAGTTCAAATTGCATTTGCTGTGCGCAGCTCCTCGAAACTCTCCCGTAAAGTGCGAGTGATCACGAACGGTGTCTTCAGCACTGATCAGTGACTTTTGGCAAATATGGCATGTCGTGGCATGCTCATACCACTGCTGCTGTTCTGGAGATAGGCTCATGGATACTGGGTGGTCCAGTAATCCCTGTACATGGTCGGCCAACTTAACAAGTTCTTCCAAAAACCATCTGGCAAAATCAGGGCCCACACGGTATTTATAAACGGATTGTGTGGGGTTATAGGCACGCACCACATTAAATCCTATGGCAAAGGGTTCATGTTTTTGAATGGGTGTGGTTGAGCGGATGGTGGGATCTGGTTCACATCCCGCCATGGGTGTGGTAAGAGCTTCGAAATCTGCATATACCACATAGGGAACAGTGTCACGCTTATGAATGTTGTTAAATTTCAACACAGCTTTGTCCCCTTGCGGCAATATCAATCTCACCGCTTCCTGAGAAACACAATCAACCCTATGACGTTCCAAAAGTGTATGGTTTGCAAAATATTGCAAGCAACGATCTCAAATATGTTTCTTAGGATGATGTTTGGACATTTGGCTGCTTAGCAATCTACTTAAGCTTTTAATAAGGCAATAGTGATTCACCTTTCCCACATATACACACATCAAAAAAAGTTTTGCATCACCTCGGTTCCAAGAGTTCCGGAACCTTTAAATACAAAGGGAATAGAGATCAACACAAACAACATTTCAGCTCGTTTTATTGCTCATGAGACCCTCACATTGCATGTTGTACCATCATACAGCTAGACTTTCAGCATTTGTGGTCCAGATTGCAGTACACACCACTACCTCTAATACCCAGTAGCACGTCCTCTTGCATTGATGCATGCCTGTATTCGTCGTGGCATACTATCCACAAGTTCATCAAGACACTGTTGGTCCAAATTGTCCCTCTCCTCAACGACAATTCGGCGTAAATCTCTCAGAGTGGTTGGTGGGTCAAGACGTCCATAAACAGCCCTTTTCAACATATCCCAGGCATGTTCGATAGGGTTCATGTCTGGCGAACATGCTGGCCACTGTAGTCGAGCGATGTCGTTATCTTGAAGGAACGCATTCACAAGATGTGCACGATGAGGTCGAGAATTGTCGTCCATGAAGACAAATGCCTCTCCAATATTCTGCCGATATGGGTGCACTATGGGTCGGAGGATGTCATTCAGGTATCGTAAAGCCGTTTCGGAGCCTTCCATGACCACCAGTGGCGTACGTCGGCCCCACATAATGCCACCCCAAAACATCAGGGAACCACCACCTTGCTGCACTCGCTGGACAGTGTGTCTAAGACGTTCAGCCTGACCAGGGTGCCTCCAAACACGTCTCCGACGATTGTCTGGTTGAAGGCATATGCGACACTCATCGGTGAAGAGAACGTGATGCCAATTCTGTGGGGTCCATTCAGCATGTTGTTGGGCCCATCTGTACCGCGCTGCATGGTGTCGGGGTTGCAAAGCTGGACCTCGCCATGGACGTCGGGAGTGAAGTTGCGCATCATGCAGCCTATTGCGCACAGTTTGAGTTGAAACACGACGTCCTGTGGCTGAACGAAACGCATTATTCAACATGGTGGCATTGCTGTCAGGGTTCCTCCGAGCGGCAATCCGTAAGTAGTACAGTAGTAGCCCTTGGGCGGCCTGAGTGAGGCCTGTCATCGACAGTTCCTGTATCTCTGTACCTCCTCCATGTCCGAACAACATCGCTTTGGTTCACTCTGAGACGCCTGGAAACTCCCCTTGTTGAGAGCCCTTCTTGACACAAAGTAACAATGCGGACGCGATCGAACTGCGGTATTGACCTTCTAGGCATGGTAGAACTACAGACAACATGAGCAGCGTACCTTCGTCCTGGTGGAATGACTGGAACTGATCGGCTGTCGTACCCCCTCCGTCTAATAGGCCTTGCTCATGCATGGTTGTTTACATCTTTGAGCAGTTTTAGTGACATCTACGAACAGTCAAAGGGACTGTATCTTTGATACAATATACACAGTCAACGTCTATATGCCGGAGATCTGGGAACCGAGGTGATGCAAAACTTTTTTTGATGTGTGTAAATATAAAAGATGAATGTGGTGTCGTTTCGGTTCTTTTGTGGCATAAAGAGAACCCACAATCTCATTACCATCAAGACCTTACACCATGAACGAAAAGTCAGAGTTGTCTTGTTCAAACCTATGGATCTCGGTTAAGTACATAGGGAACGATACTCGAGTTAAATTTAAAGTTTGTTTTAATTCAACAAACTTGGCCTTGTACATTCCTGGTCTCACAACATGACGTTTCACTGGCTGCAAATATCCAGCCACACATCACAGGAAGCAATCATTGTCATAGTTCTTTATATTTACCACAGCCTTTTTCGATGCTATTGCTGGTGGTGTGTCAATAAAGCTAGACCCAGCATTCAACGGGTTGAAATGACAAATGTTTAATTGTAGGTAATGGATTTTGTCTAACGCTAAACCACTGGGTCCTTGTAGCAGTTCATCAAATTTTGATAGCAAGCCATTCACCACATGGCTTAGATACCACTCGTTCAGATTATTGGCTATGAAAAGCTCTTGCATTTTACTTCCAATATAAAATGTTTTTTATGCTCACCGTCCTTGTTTTTATATATGAAATCGCACAAGAGTTGTGTATTGACCTTTAAAGCCGTATGCAACCTTTGCGCTGTACAAATTTGTTCTTTAAAAATTTCAAAACATGATTCGATAAAGTATTTTGGGATTAAACTCTCCCTAACATTGACCACGCGGCCAGAGTAGACACGTGACTTGAATAAGGACTCCAGGGGCTCCCAAGTTAATGTATCGGTAATAGTGGCTAAAGACATAATTTTTATATAAAAAAAACAATCTCACCCAAGTTTTCAGCCATAGACTGCTCGGTAAACAATGGTCCCAAACACACACGTTCTCAACAGCAGTTGTCAGGCTTACACTCTAAAAACGAAATAAAATAAACCACCATCAGTATATCCATTCCGAATAGCATCTTTCATAAACATAAATAAATAAAATAAACAGGTATATATCTAACAACAAATCTTACCTTGCTCTTTATAAAAGCCTTGCGTTTGCCATCTTTCGTAGGCTGTAATAAAATGGTTTTTGCAGGTTTTTTTTCTGTCTCCTTCAACAGGTATGCAGATGATCTAAAACAAACAAAATAAAAACAATTCATCAATGAAATGATAAACCAATAATAATTTAAACATTCATTAGCATTAACATAAACTAAACAGTGTTAATGTTACACTTACCTGTAAATATATAATGTATCCAATATAGTAACCAACTGGGGTTAAGCACACGAATGCAGTTAGTTTTATTCAGATAAGACACAGCCTATGTTTACACTGCAAAGTTTTATACGGTAATGACTGACTGTGTGCCATATCATGATCAACACTCTAATACCCCTGCCCTCCTCTCCGAGCCTCTCGCCCTGTGTCCCTCTTACCACAGCTGTTAACATCACTCTTGCCCTGCAATTGGCTATGCCAATGGTAGGGGGAGGAGTTATACTCGCTTACTGCGTTATTTCTCTGACGTGGTTGTGATATTGCTCGACCTTTAAGTGACCTCTACGTCACTGTAATTTTCCATTGGCCTGTTGTCCCGTCCGCTCACATTCCTGAATCACGATAACATGTCACATCCTGTCATCCAGCCAGCCAGGCTCCAAGCAGGCCTCTCGAGCAGATATTTTGTTTTCCGTTCTGGCTGTCAGTCAGACATACAAAAAAAGCAAGTTCTATTGTTGTCGGCTATAAAAGCCTTGCTTATATTAGATTGATTCCATTATGAATGTGTCAGGTTACTGGTCAGTGTTTACTAAAATGTTTAAAGATAACCATGAGGGATTTTCGAAATATTCGCCTTCATTCATCTGTCATAGGAAAATATTGAAAAGCGACCCCTCGTTCTATCGTTTTGTCTCCCCCTCGAAATAGCCATTTGCTGCATTCACCAAGGTCAGTCATAGCCTCGTTGTAACACACGCCAAGCGCTACCAGCTCTCTGTCTACAAACTCCATTTATTTAAAAAAACTGGTTAAAGTTTCAAAATATATAGTCTTTTTCCTAGATACTTGACATTTATTTTCCTGGTAGAGGGGGTAGGGATCTTTCATTTTTGTCAAACAAACTCTTTTGTAAAATTCCTAGTTTCCAAAATATAAAAATTCAAAATTTGAGTGTTTTTAAAAAATCTCAAAAAATAAAAAAAGGACATAAACGCCATTGGTTTGAACCATAGCACAACGTTCTATCATGTTTGGTTTCCAAAATACCGCCAATGTCAAAAAACAAATATTTTCATTTTTTTTTAAATACCAACACACATTCTTAGCAAACAGCACGCCACCCCAACGTCAACAATACCTCGTTCGTTAAAATCCGACCATCCGTTCGCCAATTACCACCAATGTTCGCCAGAAAGTAGGCTATCATTTTTTTCCTCCTACACACTTGAAACTTGCTGTCCACTTAGAGTGCATAGCCACTTTTCATTAACGTCAAACAAACATTTTTCCCATCTTCACCGTTTCCAAAATAATCAAAAATTCAAAACAAGAAATTTCATTTTTTTTAAATACCAAAACACATTCTCATCAAGGAGGACGTCATTCCAACGCCAACAATACTTCGTTCGTTAAAATCCGAACATGCGTTCGGGAGATTTCGGCAAAGTTTATTTGAAAGTAGAGGCGACTCAGCTCTGTCACTTCCCCACTACTCTTTTTGTATTTTTACCCTAGAGGCTTGAAATTTATTTTGGGGGTAGAGGGGGTAGGGACCTTTCATTTATGTCAAACAAACGTATTTGTAAACTTCCTAGTTTCCAAAATATAAAAATTTCAAAACTGGACTGTTTAAAAAAACATGAAAAATAAAAAATTTTTATTATACAAAATAAAGGACATAAAGACCATTCGTCTCAACCATGGCATAACGTTCTATTACGATTGGTTTCTAAACTATGGCTTATTTTCAAAAACAAAATTTTTCAAAAATGTTTTGAAAAATATAACGAGTGGTCCATCGGAAAGAGGACGTCAGCTCGAGTCCAACGACACCTAATTTGTCAACATCCGACCATGGGTTCACCAGATATTAATTATTTAACATGTACAGTCGGGTACAGATAAAAATGGGTGAGTTAGAATTTCCCTTGCTCCCCTACTGGAACTAAACACTACTACTACTATCAATACAATACCGACACTCGCTAACTTCAATTATTTACACAAACAAAGATTTCCGTTGAAATCTGGACCAACGTGCCACAGCACAACAAACTGCCTCAACATAGGACTTTATCAAATAAACACAAGAATGAGCAACGTGACCACGATACAACAACAACAACAAATGACCGCACGTCATCTTACACTGAAATACAAAACAAGGTGCCAACGAGAATTTACATATAATTATAACCTAAATAATAGATGCTCAACAGCACACAATTAATATACAAGAAAAAAAAACGTTTCATTTGGACGTCGCACATGGGAATACCGCTCAGGCATGGCGATCTCAACCCTGAATATTATATCACTCTTTAAATGAACAAGCAAGCTATATTTAACAACTGGGTCACGGCGAGGCCGTTTCCCCCTCACAAACAGGTGTCCAGAAAATACCTCAGATCAGCGCACAGTGTGGAACTCGTTATCACATGTCAAATCACCCCTCGCGTGAACCTTATCCCAGGCCAGCACTAATTGCTTGGTCCCCAAGATCAACGAAGAATAGCTGTCACCGCAGCTCACATGTGTGTCATCAAAATAATTTCTCATTAATTCCCCTTGGAATTGGTGTATTTCTCGAAATACACGGTAAGGCAGAGTTTACTTTGGCTGCTCTTTATTATTTCACATTATTTCATTTATTTAGATTTCCTTCCCGCAAACACCAACATCGAACTATTACATCCTGTTTGTCCCGTATATTTGTTAATTTACGGTGTACGTCTGTTACAGAAGCGCATATTCTTCGGAACCAGCATGGCAGCGTCTTGCAGCTGTTCTCTAAACTTCAATCGCCTCAAGTCATGAAGACTTCGTCATCAATCCGCCAGGCGTCGTGTTCTTCTCCAACCAACAACTACGTGAAGACACCGCTCCAAGAAGAATTTGGCCTTTATAATGTTTGCTATGTTTGTGTAAACGCTGCTGTTTCCTCCCCTTACTCGCTCGCTTCCCCTTCTCCTCGCCCGCCTACCTCTGACCTGTGCGTTGTTGCTCTCTTCCATCGGCGCGTCACTTCGCTCGTCCACTCAACTTCTTGTTGCCATGCCGTGAGCAACTGCTCTCATTCTCACTTCTATGTCAGTCGTCAACACATACAGTTGGAGCCTATCTCAGGCTTGTCTCCTGTCTACTTGAGACATTTTTTAAAAATCTACGCCATGATGTGGATCTAAGCTAACGGTCGCCATGGATCATCTACTCTACAAACAATAAGCTAAGTACCAAACTCTAATTGTTTTCACCGCATTTTAATTGGTTTTAAAGAGCTAAATGCTTTTAATTCTTGTTTTATAGACAGTTTGAAATTGCTAAATGTAACGCAATAACTACCTTCGAGGGATTTTTCTAGTCATGCTCTAACTATCTAAGCTGACTTTCCATTTAAACATTTAGTGCTTCTTGCACAAATTAACTGAGAATGAGTTCTCACACCGTGGGATTCATATTAAACGAAATACTGTCTATAAAATCTTAGCTTTTTCTCCGCGGGACCAGTTGCCCAATTCAACTGCTATCATAACTCCAGAACTTTCGACATCAAACTATCTTTCTAAAAGTAAAATAACCTAGCATTTCTTCAAATATGGGAACACATTCTCCTCAGTGAGAAATGTATGTTGCATAAACCTCTAATCAACATAATTTGTCTTCCTTCGTGGGAATTTTCCGCTGTATTCAACAGCAACCTACGGATTTCTAACGCAATAAACTCTCACAAGCTAAAATTCAATCAGTGATTTACATAATTGTAATAACTTTTCTCCTTTTGATCATTCTGTGCTACAATAGTGAACTTTTCAAATACTTCAATAGACTATAGTGAAAACAGTGCCCGTTGGACCACCAGCCGCGTCGCGTTTGTGAGAGCAATAAATTCGGCCGAGAACTTTCTCCTAAAGTTCTCAATTCTTCCTTCCCAAATACCTTACTAACATAATACAATTAAATTATAAATGTATGTATCTTTCAACGAGGTGTCACTCTATAACAAGTGCCCTCCCAATTTTGTTTCGCATTAACAGTGGCCAGTCCACATTCTAATTCTTTTCCCTTCTAAATGGGGGAATTCTATTTTTTCGCTACTCATAATTGAGTAAACTAATTTTTTATTCAGGTTTCACAAATAGTGACCTTTACAATTTGAATTTAGCATGGCCGTAATTACTGTATAAATATAAAAAATTATAGAAACTTCTTCTTAATTTTTTCTTTTCTTGTTATAATTTCAAAATTAATGTCGGTTCATCCTGTTAAGATTTCCATATAGGAATTCTTAAAATGCCCACGTTATACCTTATTTATGGTTGAAGCTTTAATTACTTTATTATTTTTGTTAAATTTTGAATTTGTCAATCTTAAGCACAACTTTTAAAAATCTCATGCAGATTTTAGTGCTTAAAAGAGGTTTTAAGCCTTAATATTGTTAATTGCTAAGTGCAAACTTTACCATTCTAGAGGTCTGAGACCTTATACTTTTTTACATTTGTTAAAACCAATTATAACTCCACGCATTGTTAAATAAATCAGATTATATTTTTTCGTTCTTGTCTTAGAATAACAATTAGGCAGGATCCTAGTTTACCTGACTCTTCCCATCGGTTTATGCCCTCTTTAATAAAATCAACTACCCAACTAAGCAAAGTTTTACCTCTTGTTGCATTTGAACGAAAACTTCCAGGATCATCTTTTTCAAAGCATCTTTTAGCTGCTAGAGCTAATTCTAATGAGCCAGTAAGGCAAGTAAAGCTAGCTCCGCAAGCTTCCTGCTTGTTGAGATTTTCTCTAAAACTTGCGGTTTGATTTCAAAATTTAAGTTTTTCTTCTGGTCTAAACTTTTAGTCGGCACTTTGCTGGGTAAGAGCTTAGCTATTCTTAAATGCAACTATTGTCTTTCATACCAAAATTTTCAAAGAAATCAACAAAATTGTTCCCAAAATCACTATAACTGCTTCACCACTACCTTTCTTAGGAGTACTCGATCAGTCGTCGGAAATCCTACAGTTCCAAGAACTAAAATTATCACGGCAAATTCAAATTATTTGCGCCTTTAGAAACATTCGTTCAAACTTAACTCCTTTGAAAGTATATACAGTAAATCTGTCATTCTTTGTCTTGCCAGACTACCATCCTTCCCCATATTATCCAATTTTAGGCTGGGAAGGGAAAGTACGAACGCCGCTGGCTTGCAAATAGCCCAAGCTCCAGCCGCATTTCCCGTTAGCTGTGTCCAAGTCCATACCCACTTTAGGTATCCTGCAGGCTTGCGCAGTGAAAATTGTGATTAAATGTTTACTTTAGTGTAAGTTTACGAGTTATATTGGACTCTCGTCCTATCTATCCATACTTTTTCTCCATTCCGAAACCCATTTCTTCCCTTTCCTTTTTTTCATCATCTTCCCTTAGGGAATAACCTATGGCTAATAACCTATCCAAAATTTGGTCACAGAAACCCGGGAGAGTCCATTTGTCAATATTTTGCAAATTATTAATATCCACTTTGAATTTCTCAGCTATAACTTCACAGTGCAAAGCTGGTGAATGTGATAGAGATCGTTCCTGTCTTCTTCAGCCCGTCTCACTTGCAACCTGTTCGCTGCTGCCAACCTGACAGCATTTTTCAAAACTCTAGAGTTCCGTAAGTTATACTTCAATTTACCCATTTCATCATGTCAACTGAAAAGGATGAAACTCTCATTGCTAGACGTTCTTCCTATAAAGGCCAACTCACCAGATTTAGAAATTTCATTAATAAATTAACTCCAGCCGATTGTGATCTAGATGTCTTGACTCAACGCTTAAAGTTGTACGAACGTTCTTACGACTACTATGACCAAATCCAAACCGGCATTGAATCCGCTAGCCCCGAACTTCAATCCGATCGAGATGAAGTCAAACCCTTGTATTTTGAAGGGATTGCTAAAGCTCACCAACTGATTCGCAGTATCGCAGAACCGGACACTAGAGTCATCAATCCGGCCCAGTTCGCACCCGCTTCAGTCCGTGGAGACACGCATCAACCAAAACATTCTCTTCCGAAGATAAGCCTGCCTGTTTTTTCAGGCCAGGAAAGTGAATGGAATTCCTTTTACGAGTTATATAACTCTCTCATACACAATAACAAAATATTCCCGCTATCCACAAGTTTTACTATCTGAGATCTTGTCTTAAAGAGCAAGCTCTTACGCTCGTGGAAGCACTTCCTTTAAGTGCAGAGAACTACAACATCGCTTTTGACCTTCTTAAAGAGAGATATGGCAATCTACGTCTGTGTGTCGCTCGTCACATCCGCTGTTTGTTTGACTTGCCTGCCGTAAAGCCTAATGACGTTTCCTCTTTAAGAAACTTGGTCGACACAATGCAATTGCATGTGCGAGCCCTTTATCAGCTTGAACAACCGGTTCAATCTTGGGACACTGTCTTATATCTAGCTACGTCTAGATTTGATTATTCCACTCTTAAAGCCTGGGAAATAGAATTAGCTCACAAAATCGAATATTCCTTTGAGCATCTTATCTCGTTCCTCAATAGCCGGTGCCAATTCCTTGCCGCACTCTCATTTCAGTGTGAAAGCGCTAAAATTAGTCCCCTGTGTCACAACATCTTGGATACCAAACCTGTTTCTTCAGATGGTCATAAGCCCCCAACTGTCGAGAACAAGCAAACTCGTTCCACCGCTTTCAACCGTCCAGGAGTAAATACTAGGCCGCTCAACAAGTTCGTAAAGTGCATACTTTGCAAAGATTCCCACGCTTTGTATTCATGCAAATCCTTTAAAGAATTGTCTGTTGAAGACAGAAGGAAGTTTGTCTCCAATAATAAATATTGCTTCAACTGTCTGTCATCGAAACATTCAGCTTCAAATTGTAGGTCCGCCAGACTTTGTTTCCACTGTGAAAGACCGCATCACAGTTTACTGCACCGCCATGATCAATCGAGGTCATTAGTACTTGCTTCTTCAAACTCCATGCAGAGCAGCTCCGAACAAACGAGTGCGTCTTCTTGCACTTCAAATGCCTGGACTTCTCACAGTGCGCAAGTCCTGTTGTCCACTGTACAATTCGAAATTCAGGATAAATTTGGAAATTGGGTTCGAACCCGCGGTCTTCTCGACTCAACTTCAACTCACAACTTTGTTTCACAATTATTAATAAAAAAAATAGGCCTACCTGTAAACCCTACTTCCATCAATGATTCCGGCATTGCCAATTTGAAAACTCAAGCTTTGCGGTCTTCAAAATTAAAAATTAGAGACATCTGTCAAAGAAACACCAATCTTAACTTAAACTGTCTTATCCTTAACAGTATTAGTAAAAACACCCCTAGTTACTCTATTAACACTTCCGGTTTAAAGATTCCTTTGCATTTAAGGTTAGCTGATCCTCAGTTTAATGTTCAAAATCCCATTGACATACTCTTCAGTGCCAATGTTTTTTGGAATTGCCTTCGTAAACTATCTTCAAACGTGGCCGCTAGAGACACCGATTTTGGTTGGATCGTTACTGGTCAAATCCAACGTTCCAGGCTTCAAACCAACTCGCAATGTCATTTTGTTAACGCTGATTCAAATTCATTTTCTAAAAAAGAGAACACTTATGTTTCCGATCTCAGCACGTTTCAAAGCAGGTTGCCGAAACAATGGCTTTGTGTCAGCAACTACGCCACTGCCGTAAGCTACTCCATGTATTTTGCTCCATTTTTGCACAAAATGGCAATTCAAGTTCGCCTCGCCTTGAGTCGCTTGGTTTATTGTCTCGTGTCATTCCTTGTAGCCGGTAACTGGTTAAACCTTTTATCGAAAACCATCTTTGCCTTGCGTAAAACCACGGCTATCAGTCACCAACACTTTGCTGTAAGCTGTGTTTCACTTCCCTCGCTGTTTAGTAAAATTACCACGGCCGCCCCCTTCCATCTTCCTCACACGCGGAAGCAGCATTTGAAACCGCTTGTCAATCTGAGCTCTCGAGCAGCAAGAATAACAATTCTTACGCATAATTTCTCCCTCAACTTCCCAGCTTTTCTTCGTTGTTTAGAAGAATTAAGCTTTTTTCTATTTGCAACTGTTGGATTTTGTGATCCTCAAAATTATGTAAAATCATTTAATTGCTTTGTTTCATATGTCCTTAAATTGGGTGTTCATGTCCAAGCTACGTATGATGCATGTGTTACTCAAAGTTCTCCTTTAATGTTTTGCTTATTGCATCTACCCCTTGTGTTTACCTTCAACCTAGTGCTTCACAGTCTTGTTTATTTACGAATTCAAGTAATAACAAGTCACTACCTATTGTCTCCACATATGGCAAAGGTCATAGTGTGTTCGTCTTATCTGAATCCAGGCAACCTGCCAACAACTACTGTAAAGCAGTAGCCAAAACGGGTTGTTCCCGTTCTTCAGTGAGCTGTTTACCTCCTTGCCAATAGAAACTGGTTTTGGTCACTGACCTGTCTAGTTATTTATACTCGTTATCTCGCTACACTATGTGGGTCAAGGACTTGTTTACCTATCTCGCTTACTTGTCCACACTTGTAGTCGAAGGTTGCTCCGATTGGATTTTAATGAAATTGTCATATATTCTTGCTACGCGTACCGTTTATATTTTGTGTAATTATTTTCCACTTTTGCGGTTTACTGTCAAACAAACTTATCTTTTCTTCTTGTTACATTTGATAAGTTTGCATATATATTCTTGTTACGTCACGTTTCTTGCTTACTTTAGTATTACTCTAGTTAACCCGTTTGGTGCGCAATATAACTTGCGGTCATTGTTTATGGCTACTAGATTGTTGTTACCTATGGAGGTCTTGCCTTCTACTCGCATAGTTTCTTTGCTTATTTGGTATATTATTAGCCTTAATCGATGTACTTGTTTCTACACGCTTTGTTTACATTTGTTAATTCTCCTTTCGCATCTTGTTGCGACCTTTATTGAAGTTTTGTTCCTCGCAGCTGCTAGCTACTTTTTGATTGACGACGTTGTTAATTCTCGCACGTTGACCCCGCATTCCAACAATTCTGATAATTCACGTTTCTTAACCCTTGGTCAGTACCTTATAGGCACCTCCACTTTTTTCCTTTCCCCCTCTAGCGTGGATCTCTTGAGGAGAGATCGATTGTTACCCGGGAAGGGATGTAAGAGTCAGGGTGGGGAAGATCTTGATAACAAATGGGTATATTATAAGACCCCTTTCTCTCAGTGTTATTCTTTCTCTCAATCTTTAATATCGTGTTCCTGTTCCTTGTTGGTTTTTGCCGCTGCCCCCCCAACTTGGTGAATATCTCGAAATACACGGTAAGGCAGAGTTTACTTTGGCTGCTCTTTATTATTTCACATTATTTCATTTATTTAGATTTCCTTCCCGCAAACACCAACATCGAACTATTACATCCTGTTTGCCCCGTATATTTGTTCATTTGCGGTGTAAGTCTGTTACAGAAGCAAATATTCTTCGGAACCAGCTTGGCAGCGTCTTGCAGCAGCCCTCTAAACTTCAATCGCCTCAAGTCATGAAGACTTCGTCATCAATCCGCCAGGCGTCATGTTCTTCTCCAACCAACAACTACGTGAAGACACCGCTCAAAGAAGAATTTTGCCTTTACACTGTTGGCTATGTTTGTGTAAACTCTGCTGTTTCCTCCCCTTACCCGCTCGCTTCCCCTTCTCCTCGCCCGCATACCTCTAACGTGTGCGTTGCTGCTCTCCTCCATCGGCGCGTCACTTTGCTCGTCCACTCGACTTCTTGTTGCCGTGCCGTGAGCAACTGCTCTCATTCTCACTTCTGTGTCAGTCGTCAACACATACAGTTTGAGCCTACCTCAGGCTTGTCTCCTGTCTTCTTGAGACTTTTTTTTTTAATCTACGCCATGATGTGGATCTAAGCTAACGGTCGCCATGGATCATCTACTCTACAAACAATAAGCTAAGTACCAAATTCTAATGGTTTTCACCGCATTTTAATTGGTTTTAAACAGCTAAATGCTTTTAATTCTTGTTTTATAGACAGTTTGAAATTGCTAAATGTAACGCAATAACTACCTTCGAGGGATTTTTCTAGTCATGCTCTAACTATCTAAGCTGACTTTCCATTTAAACATTTAGTGCTTCTTGCACAAATTAACTGAGAATGAGTTCTCACACCGTGGGATTCATATTAAACGAAATACTGTCTATAAAATCTTAGCTTTTTCTCCGCGGGACCTGTTGCCCAATTCAACTGCTATCATAACTCCAGAACTTTCGACATCGAGCTATCTTTCTACAAGTAAAATAACCTAGCATTTCTTCAAATATGGGAACTCATTTTCATCACTGAGAAATTTATGTTGCATAAACCTCTAATCAACATAATTTGTCTTCATTCGTGGGAATTTTCCGCTGCATTCAACTGCAACCTACGGATTTCTAACGAAATAAACTCTCACAAGCAAAAATTCAATCAGTGATTTACATAATTGTAATAACTTTTCTCCTTGTGAACATTCTGTGCTGCAATAGTGAACTTTTCAAATACTTCAATAGACTATAGTGAAAACAGTGCCGGTTAGACCACCAACCGCGTCGCGTTTGTGAGAGCAATAAATTCGGCCGATAACTTTCTCCTAAAGTTCCCAATTCATCCTTCCCAAATACCTTACTAACATAATACAATTAAATTATAAATGTATGTATCTTTCAACGAGGTGTCACTCTATAACAAGTGCCCTCCCAATTTTGTTTCGCATTTCACGAATTAACTTCGTCTGCTTTAACAGTGGCCAGTCCACATTCTAATTCTTTTCCCTTCTAAATGGGGGAATTCTATTTTTTCGCTACTCATAATTGAGTAAACTAATTTTTTATTCAGGTTTCACAAATAGTGACCTTTACAATTTGAATTTTGCATGGCCGTAATTACTGTATAAATATAAGAAGTTATAGAAACTTCTTCTTAATTTTCTCTTTTCTTGTTATAATTTCAAATTTATTGTCGGTTCATCCAGTTAAGATTTCCATATAGGAATTCTTAAAATGCCCACGTTATACCTTATTTATGGTTGAAGCTTTAATTACTTTATTATTTTTTGTTAAATTTTGAATTTGTCAATCATAAGCAAAACTTTTAAAAATCTTATGCAGATTTTAGTGCTTAAAAGATGTTTTAAAACTTAATATTGTTAATTGCTAAGTGCAAACTTTACCATTCTAGAGGTCTGAGACCTTATACTTTTTACATTTGTTAAAACCGATTATAACTCCACGCATTATTAAATAAATCAGATTATATTTTTTCGTTCTTGTCTTAGAATAACAATTAGGCAGGATCCTAGTTTCCCTGACTCTTCCCATCGGTTTATGCCCTCTTTAATAAAATCAACTACCCAACTAAGCAAAGTTTTGCCTCTTGTTGCATTTGAACGGAAACTTCTAGTATCATCTTTTTCTAAGCACATTTTAGATGCTAGAGCTAATTCTAATGAGCCAGTAAGGCAAGTAAAGCTAGCTCCGCAAGCTTCCTGCTTGTTGAGATTTTCTCTAAAATTTGTGGTTCTCTTTCAAAATTTAAGTTATTCTTCTGGTTTAAACTTTTAGTCGGCACTTTTCTGGGTAAAAGCTTAGCTATTCTTAAATGCAACTATTGTCTTTCTTACCAAAATTGTCAAAGAAATCAACAAAATTGTTCCCAAAATCACTATAACTGCTTCACCACTACCTTTCTTGGGAGTACTCGATCAGTCGTCGGAAATCCTACAGTTCCAAGAACTAAAATTATCACGGCAAATTCAAATTATTTGCTCCTTTCGAAACATTCGTTCAAACTTAACTCATTTGAAAGGATATACAGTAAATCTGTCATTCTTTGTCTTACCAGACTACCACCCTTCCCCATATTATCCAATTTTAGGCTGGGAAGGGAAAGTACGAACGCCGCTGGCTTGCGAATAGCCCAAGCTCAAGCCGCATTTCCCGTTAGCTGTGTCCAAGTCCATACCCACTTTAGGTATCCTGCAGGCTTGCGCAGTGAAAATGGTGATTAAATGTTTACTTTAGTGTACGTTTACGAGTTATATTGGACTATCGTCCTATCTATCCATACTTTTCTCTATTCCGAAACCCATTTCTTCCCTTTCCTTTTTTCATCATCTTCCCTTAGGGAGAATTATTCCTTAGCTAATAACCCACCCAGGAATTACAAGATCACGAAGAACAGCTCAAAAATATGTGTGTCACCAAATATCTCATTAATTCCCCAGGAATTACAAGATCAACATTGGACTGGCTGAGGTCCCCATGGGCATCACTCACCATCCTAAATAACATTGCAACCGACTGGCCCCAAGCCATCCTCCCGCGCAAATAATTCACACATACCACACTTAGACACATAAGACACACACAATATCACACGCTAGGGGGTTGACAAACACCTGAAATAACAGTACACAAATATTTTCCACACACAAGAGCGCCTGATCTAGTATTCTGACTGAAGAATTAATTAATCAAAATGCAAAATTAAATGAAATAAAAGAATGGACGGTTCTCGACAAATTCATGTCGCAACAAGGCAACTCAAAATAAATACTTGTTCATTCAAATCCTAGCAAAACACACGTTTCCCCCTTGCTATTTTTACTGTCATTTAATACAGCACCATTGGCCGCATCTATGTGTACGCCAAATCAAATACATGCATGTACACGAGTACACGAATTAAAATTACACAGAATACAACAAATCAAACTGTTGGCCACGCGTTCCAACCCATCTACATACTTGAGTGTCAGGACACTACGTTAATCTACCACAAATGAAACAAAAATAAAATCACAAGAAAACCTATTTACACACAAGGTTCCCATGCCAAAATACCTACATAATGAATAAATCAATATTTGTACTCAATCATATCAGCTCATCACGTCAGTGGACGTCACTTTCCATAGCCCACTATGAATTTGCATAGCCATGACAAATATCTGCGTAGTTTGCACGTTCATCATCCCAGCGGTTGACCCAATGTTCGTCATCTTGTTTCCTTCTTCAATGATGAAAATACAGTTCAAAATTAATATAATTTCTACAACTACTATAATTGCAACAAAGCTACACATTCACTCTTAGTCCTAGGCAATTAATAAAACGTGGACACTTTCCCTAAATAAGCACTTGGCTAACTTCACACGCAAACATATTATAAAATATCACTGTTTGTGTTACAATCGCCTCTCAACAGAGTCCTCAAAATGTTATGCATCTCACTTGAGATCGAAGTCAAAAGTACATTACAAAATGATGTTATTAGCACTCGGCTACGGTAAAATTATTACGTACAAGAGCTCTCAGCTCCGTCAAAATAAGAACGCGTAGTAACGTGTAGTAGCTCCCAGCTACACAAAAATAAGAACATGTTCGTTAGCACAGACATCTAATTTATACAGATCTGGTCAACTGGACGGTGAAGGGGACTACACATTTTCAATAAATCGAAGGAGTTGTCGTAGAAGCTTGCGGGTGGTATCAAAGATCATCATTTTTCATGAACGTTCCAACGCTGCCTCGCGGAATCAATTCGCATCGTGGATTAATTAGATACAGCTTTGGCGCGCTTTCTCGAGGCACGCTCCTTTCCCGCCGAAAGAAGCTTGGGTCTGCATGATTCGTCAATTCATATGCAAAATCGTTGAGTTGAGTACGTCGCTTCTCCCACCTGTCGTCCTCAAAAGTATCTCTGTCTCACAATTCCCGCTCAACACGCTCTCTGTCTCGCTGGCGGACAAAGGCTCGAGACGCTCAAGGTCAGCGTTCAGCGACCCCGCTTCCAAGAAATGTTTAAAGTTATCCTGCGTGCTCCACTGGCCCAACTCTTGCAACACTAAGCTCACAACTTGCATCAACTGACTGCGGACTCAATGCAGTACATAAATTAAAATATAAACAATTATTCTACGATAGTATGAATAGGGGTTCATTTTCCTCCAGCAGAGTTTAAAAATTCGAAGAAATCATGATTTGAATTTTCAAACATCAACATAGTTATTTTCACAATTGAGTCTGGACCTCACCAGCTCTTTAAATGTTCCAGTGCAGTATGAGTATCTAGCATACCTCAGCCCACTAATTGCTTCTCCATTGTGTTGTCTAAGTGTACCTTGGCCTCACCGGGTCGTCAACTTCCTGTCACATTCCGGTGTCTCCCTCTCTATCATAACAACACGCAGACCTGCCTGACTCGCCAACATGTTTGTAAACAATACACTCATTCATCCTTCCGTCCAGTAGCATTTGAATGTTTTCTTAATTTGCACCAGAATTTGCAACTGCTTCATTTTACACTAGTTCCCACGGCTCTCTTTTAAAATACAATTTCAAATTTGCAATATTGATGACTGACTTCTTTCGAGTGCTCAGTTCTTCAGTCCTGTAGGCGTTATTTCCTAAATTCTTGATTATGCGGAACGGGCCCACGTACTTGGCACTAAATTTTGCGAATACTTTGTTCTTAGGATCAGATATTGGTGGTCGTCGTACGAGTACCAATTCGTCTTCACGAAGTTCTCGGTGAAATTTCTTCCTTCGGTATCTGCGTAATCTTCGTTCTGCCTGATTCTTCTTGTGTTCCTTCGTTCTCTGAATCCTTAATTCATGTGCTATCAATGGATCCTTAGGACATGGAATGATCTTGTCCCAAGTTCTCTCTGTTATAATGCACTAGGAATGGCACCTGTCCTGTAGATTCATGCTTAGTTGTATTCATAAAATGCTCGATGCCACCAACTTTATCCACGCACTTGTTATGTTCATTAGGGATCAGAACACGATAATACTTCTCCACACAAAGGATTACTCTTTCACTAGGGTTAGCTTGTGCATGGCGTATGCTTGATAATATATGCTTTATTCCAAGATTTTCAATTCCTTTCTTGAATACAGACCTGGAAAAATAGCTAACATGGTCTGATAAAATGTATTACGGTTTTCATAGAGTAGGAATGACTTTGTTTTGAATCCTGCTGAGTACTTGTTTTGACGTGGTCTTTTGGATCGGGCATAATACGACAAATTTCGAAAAGACATCAACGCATACTAACAGATGTTGACACCCACGCCTTCCTTTGGGTAGGGATCCCAGACAGTCGATCGCCAGTAGCTCACACGGCTTCTGCGGTAATAATGGCTTCGGATACTGTTTCATGAGGTAATTATTAGGCTTATTGTGCTGACATGCGTCACAAGTCTTAATTACCTCTACAATAGTAGATCTCATTCTTGGCCACGTAAAAGATTCTACAATCGTTGCTTCTGATTTATCTATGCCCACATGTCCTAGATTTTCATGAACGCGCCACGTTAATCCTCTCTGAAGAGAGTTTGGTGTGCTCTTCGTCCCCAAAATTGTGTAGGAGGCCATTTAAATACTGGTACTTGTCTTCCCTCGCTCTCGCTTCACGATATTCAGGTGTCCCCTGCTGTATATCATTCCTGAAATATCTCATCATCATCAGCATCCATGGATCTCGTTCTTGATCCTGTTGAATATTCTTAAGTCCGTCCAGAAACTCTCGGTCCTTCGGTGTTAATTCCAACTGGTGTACTTCTACTGCTATCTCGTTATCCGGCTCAGGATTCCTGCTCAAAGCATCGGGAATGACATTCATTTTCCCTGGACAGTGCTCTATGGTAATGTCGAATTGCTGGATATAAATAGACCAACGAGTCACTCGTTCACTCACCATCGCGGTCTTGAAAAGGAATGTTAATGCATGGTGGTCGGTTCTCACAATAATGGAATATCCAAAAACAATCTTTCTCCACTTCTCTAATACAGAGAGTATAGCCAATAACTCTAGCTCAGTAACTGTATAATTTCTCTCATGCTTGCGTAACTTCCGACTTGCAAATGCACAATATGATCGGTGATTTAAATCTGAAATGTCCTCTTGGTATAACATTGCACTAATCCCAATTAACGATGCGTCAGCCTGAATTAAAAATTTCTTTCCAAAGTCCGGGTATCCTAATTTTACACAGTTGTCGAGCCGTTCTTTCGTGGCATTGAAAGACCTGTCGCACTCCTCACTCCACGACCATCTATTCGCTTTCTTCAACATTTCTTGCATTGGTGCGACTGTCTCCGTGTAGCCTGGACAGTTCTTGAAAAAGCCAGTGACTCCCAAAAATGCTCTTACATGCTTTACTCTGGTTGGTGTCGGAAACTTCTTAATAGCATCTATCTTGGCTGGATTAGGTTTCACACCTTCATGATCAATAATGTGTCCTAAATACAATATTTCACTCTGAAGGAAGTGTGATTTCTTGAGGTTAATTTTGAAATTCATAGTTCTTAGGTTGTCCAGAAGTTTATTAAATTTACCATGTGTTCTTCCATTGTTTCTGAAGCGAGAAGAATGTCGTCAACATATCTCGTAGTAAATGCCTTTACTTCATCTGTTTTCTATCCAGGGCTCTAATTAGTGCACAACCTGCGGTTTTGACTCCAAATGGCATTCTCAGCCAGACATAAGTTTGATTATTAAATAAAAACCCTGTCAGCAACTGTGATTTTTCCTCTAGCTCTAGGTGATGAATGCTATTGGTCAGATCCACGCTGGCATAGATCTTCTTTCCTCTAAATCCTTTTAGTACATCTTTAATCAGCGGCGCTATATCGTGCTCGGGCAGAAGCTTGCTATTTAAAAAACGTGCGTTTAGGCAAAGCCTAATAGATCCATTTGGCTTAGCTACTGCCAAAATAGCATTTAAATATGGTGTCGGTGATTTCTTGATCATTTCAACTTCCAGTAAATTGTCAATAATATCCTTCACCCGAGAATGATGTTTCTCCGGGATTGGGTAAAGTTTACTTTTAAAGGGTGTCCAGTCACACTTGCATAGCATACTTGAAATTGAGAACTTTTCCTGGTATGGTATCAAATACTTCCTTATGACGGCGTAAAATAATTTCTAACTTCAGTTTATCCGAGTCCCCCAATTTCGCTTCGTTCAGCCGCTCCTGACTTAGATTTTCAAACTTTGAGCCAGAGTGATCTTCTTCCGCTAAATATGTCCATAATTCCTGTGAGCTATCTTGACCTCCAAGTTCCACTAGTGCCGTACTAATTACTTATCCCCCTTGTTTGTTTATCTCGTCCGTGACGTCATCCGGGATTACCTCCATTGTCCAAGTGCCAACCTTTCGTTCCAAAGTCGTCTTCTTCATGTTCAGACCAACATGACTCAATTCTCCCACTTGCTTGAAACTGACAGTATTATTCCTCAAATCTATTACTGCATGGTATTCACATATGAAATTTGCTCCTAAAATAACGTTGTATCTTGTAACTCATCTTCGCCATCACAATAAAATCTTGTGCAAATGTGTGGTTTAGAATGTCTAGCTCCAAATATGCCTGATGTATACACGTTACCGTCTTCTCTGGTATGACTCCCCGAACTTGTGGTACTGGAATTAATGGAACCATCTGCTTCCTTCCTATTTCTTTGATTAGAGCTTCTGATGCCAAGTTAACTTGACTCCCAGTATCCATTAGGCAGCGTACCTTCAATCCTCCTATTCTTGTATATATAACAGGTAACTGTCTAATAACATTCTCATGCGGCCTCGCTACTTCCTCCCGACAATCGTCCGGGAACGCAATCCATTTCTCTATGTTAGCAATAATTACATCACGGTCATCAGCCACTCCCGCTCTCAGCCTGTCTTCTAGTTCGTAATTTGGGATTTTTTCTCACCACGAAATCCGTCTTGTGAATTTCGTCCGCCATTATTTTGCTTCTCCTTTTGTCTCAGCAAACTATCTGCTCCTTCTCCGTGATTATCGCGATTTCTTCTGTTTTCCATGGCTCGTCCCCACTTGTTTCTCCTTCTCCTCATTAGCGTGTAATTCCTGTAGATACTTCTGTGACTCTCTGTAGCGTTCATCCCAGTTGGTCCGGCACTCCCTTGGATCCTCTTGCACGTTATCCCGTCGGTTTTTCTATTGACGAGTGTCACCATTCCTCTGATACGGCATGTCCTGCTGTCTATTTGCTCTCCAATTAGAGTATCCTCGCTGGTACGGTCTTCTATTGTTATTATTATTATTATTCTGGTACTGGTTGTTGTAATTATTATTCTGATTCTGCTCATAACGACCCCTGTTGTCATACTGATCCAGCCTCCTTGGCGTGAACTGCGTATTCGTCGCTTGCGATCTCGTATTTGAATGCTGATTATTATTATTATTACTATTTCTTGGAACAATTTCTGCTGCGTTAACGCTTCGATGTTTCTCTGACGACTTTGGGCTGAAACCATACTTGTTTCATCCAAATGACGAAGGATCTCCTCTGCTTCTATCGCTGTTTTCACGTTAGCCGTTACCAAAAATTTTTGTATGTTGATAGGTAATTGTTTGCCTATTGTTAATACCAAATTTTCCTCTGAAGGCGGTTCGTCCAAATCTTTCAGTCTAATCATCTGTTGCGAGAAAAACTCCGAGAATTTCGTTGGATGTGTGCTGTGATGCTTCCTAGCCTACAGATCTATTCTTAACCCCTGTTGCAACGACGGACTCCAAAATTTCTTCAAAAATGCCTCTTTGAACTGTGCCATGTTTTCAAACGTATACTTGAAACTTTGAAACCAGACAAGACTTGAACCTTGAAGAAATTTCTCTACCATTCTGAGTTGTTTAATTGGACTTATTTGATTATCATTATAGTAGTCGTCTAGTTCGCGGAGAAAAGCTTTTGGTGTAATTACATGCCCATCTATGAATTTTGATGGTTTTAAATCATTTCCTAGTATCACCTGAATTACTTGTTGTGTCGTCACATTAGGTTGCGGTGTAGATGTCTCGGCCCCGTAGTTACGAAATGCTTCCGTATCGACCCCTGCTTTCACGCTCTTTTCCTGACTTGTGCTTCCCATGGATTTAAATGCCTCCGGACTTCCAATACTGACAAGTTTTCCTGCTGTCTGCTCTGACGTAAATAGAGTTGCATTTTCTAGTGACCGAATCTCGTTTTTAATGATTAGATCCGCATGTTCTTGGAATTTAGTTTTAATAGATTCCTCCAGCGCTTGCATTCGAGAATTGTTATCTCCTAATCTCTTTAAAATTGACAATCTGTCTCCTTTATTTTCTTCCACCTGCTGCTTCCAATATTTTCGGATCTTGTCTTTCATTGTTTTCCATCCCTCTTCTAAACGTTCCTCTATCTGCTCCTGATCCTTATCTATCTTTTCTTCTAACTGCTCCAGATTCTAATCTATCCGTTCTTCTATCTGCTCCATTTGTTCTTGATTCTTATCTTGGCCTATCTCTATTTTTTTCCAAACGCTCGTCCATCTGCATCCTATTAATTTCTATATTCTTCTTTATCTGCTGTTGGTCCGCTTCTAAATTCGCTCATCTCTCCGTGGATTTAATTTCAAACCGATCGAGTTCTTTCATTAACCCCAATACATTGGCATCTACTGATTTTATCTGCTCCTGTATGTTCGCTGTCTTGGACTCGATTTTCTTAAATTCTCCCTCTAACTTCTCCTGCGTTGTTTTTATTCCTGTCGTATTGGTCATACAAGCTTGTTCTATTTGTTCCAACTTCGCAGTTACCGTTTCGACCAACTCCACCATTTTCAAATCAAATTTAGCTTCTATCGATTTAATTTGTCCCAACTGTTTAGTGTTGTTCTCGTACATTTCTGTTGCCAGTCTGTCTAATTGTACCTTCGTGTTCTCATTTATCTCAAGCATGATTTTACTTAAGTTTTCTGTCTGTGCTACCACCTGTTCCTCTAGTTTACTATTTAAATGATCTGTGATATTGTTGTTTAATGTGACTAAATTTTCACTGTTATGTTCCTTCATTTTATTTTCCAATGTTAGTAATTGTTCCTCACTATGCTCTTTCATTCTACTCTCCAGTGTTTGAGTTTGTTCACTGCAACTCTGAGTAATTTCATTCTTTAATGTTTGTATTTGTTCACTACCGTTTTCACGTATTCAATTTTCAAGTGTTAGTAATTGTTTCTCACTACTCTCCTGCATTTCTAATAACTATTCCTTGCTACGCTCCTGCATCCTATTTTCTAATTTTAACATTTGTTCCTTATTACTCTCTTGCATCTTAGCTGAAGACCTCTCCAGCAGCTCACTAATTTCAGCAATCGTTGCCATCACAACACAAAATACACTTTGAGAAATAGGGCCATGCAACCCGTAACCTCCACCGCACTCACACACATGTTTGACATTTAATAATTATTCATAATCATTTAATTTTACGTTAAAACACATCACACAATCAAAGCATCAATGAGTATTTGAATTTACTTTTAATTTCCCCTTTTTATTCTGGTCATAAATTCCTAATCTGAATGAATTTACATGAACATCCTTTTATTAACCAGTGTTAATTAAAATTTTAAGGCAACACCTTCCTGTCATTTAAAATTTCTGAGTTCATTGAATCAAAACAATCACTAATTTACTTTTAAATGGGCGCTAGGAACACGTCATAAATCAATACAATATCAAATCTACTGTGTTCCGTATTTCTAACCTTAACTGAACTCACTGATTTTACTTATGCACATGGTGGAAATACTTCACCTAATTTACTGATTCTACTAATTAATATGCAATTCCTGGTATTATTTTTCCAGAAAATACTATGAGGCAAGCAAAAGCAACAACAAGCCCCACTTGTTATGCCATTTTAGCAAGCAACAATGACAAACCCCACGTTGGGCAGATATTTTAGATCTATGAACCCTTGCAAGAAGCTTTTTATGAGATTCTATCTTCAGGGTAGTGTACGGTCCATAACGGAGTTGCTAATTTATGCTTCTACAAGGTGCAAGGTAACATAGTCCAAAATATATGACAGGAAAGAACAGAAGTGAAGCCAAACTAAACAAAAACAAATTTAATTTCAGAATAAAATAAACATAAACACAATAAACAACACGAGGGAACAGCCTCTTAACTCTACACCCAAAACTACAGTGTGAATACCAAATAAATTATCTCACCAGAGATGTCAACACAAATAACAGGTCCCAAAATATGGCCTGCTTATCTACAAATCAAGTGTGCGTGTGATGTGACAAAGCATGCGATATGGAAGAGTACTTGATACGTGATTTGTTGCCATCCTGCGAATGCCGTCAGGCTACAAATCCATATCGGAGATATCCTAGCAATAGGAACTAAACACTACTACTACTATCAATACAATACCGACACTCGCTAACTTTAATTATTTACACAAACAAAGATTTCCGTTGAAATCTGGACCAACGTGCCACAGCACAACAAACTGCCTCAACATAGGACTTTATCAAATAAACACAAGAATGAGTAACGTGACCACGATACAACAACAACAACAACAAATGACCGCATGTCATCTTACACTGAAATACAAAACAAGGTGCCAACAAGAATTTACATATACCTTAAATAACAGATGCTCAACAGCACACAATTAATATACAAGAAAAAATACATTTCATTTGGACGTCGCACATGGGAATACTGCTCAGGCATGGCGATCTTAACCCTGAATATTATATCACTCTTTAAATGAACAAGCAAGCTATATTTAACAACTAGGTCATGGCGAGGCTGTTTTCCCCTCACAAACAGGTGTCCAGAAAATACCTCAGATCAGCGCACAGGGTGGAACTCGTTATCACATGTCAAATCACCCCTCGCGTGAACCTTATCCCGGGCCAGCACTAATTGCTTGGTCCCCAAGATCAACGAAGAATAGCTGTCACCGCAGCTCACATGTGTGTGTGTCATCAAAATAATATCTCATTAATTCCCCTTGGAATTACAAGATCACGAAGAACAGCTGCCAACTCAGCTCAAAATATATGTGTGTCACCAAATATCTCATTAATTCCCCAGGAATTACAAGATCAACATTGGACTGGCTGAGGTCCCCATGGGCATCACTCACCATCCTAAATAGCATTGCAGCCGACTGGCCCCAAGCCATCCTCCCGCGCAAATAATTCACACATACCACACATAGACACACAAGACACACACAATATCACACGCTAGGGGGTTGACAAATACCTGAAATAAAAGTACACACATATTTTCCACACACCAGCACGCCTGATCTAGTATTCTGACTGAAGAATTAATTAATCAAAATGCAAAATTAAATAAAATAAAAGAACGGACGGTTCTTTACAAATTCATGTCGCAACAAGGCAACTCTAAATAAATACTTGTTCATTCAAATCCTAGCAAACACACAAGTTTTCTCCCCTTGCTATTTTTACTGTTATTTAATACAGCACTATTTATCACCTTGGCTGCATCCATGTGTACGCCAAATCAAATACATGCATGTACACGAATTAAAATTACACAGAATACAACAAATCAAACTGATGGCCACGCGTCCCAACCCATCTACATATTTGATTGTCGGGGCACTACGTTAATCTACCACAAATGAAACAAAAATAAAATCACAAGAAAAACTATTTACACAGAAGGTTCCCATGCCAAAACACCTACATAATGAATAAATCAATATTTGTACTCAACCATATCAGCTCATCACATCAGTGGACGTCACTTTCCACAGCCCACTATGAATTTACACAGCCATGACAAACATCTGCGTAGGTTGCACGTTCATCATCCCAGCGGTTGACCCAATGTTCGTCATCTCGATTCCTTCTTCAATGATGAAAATACAGTCCAAAATTAATATTATTTCTACACCTACTATAATTGCAACAGATTCACTCTTAGTCCTAGGTAATTAATAAAACATGGACACTTTCCCTAAATAAGCACTTGGCTAACTTCACACGCAAACATGCTATAAAATATCACTGCTTGTGTTACAATCGGCTCTCAACAGAGTCCTCAAAATGTTATGCATCTCACTTGAGACCGAAGAAAAAAGTACATTACAAAATGATGTTAGTAGCACTCGGCTACGGCAAAATTATTACGTACAAGAGCTCTCGGCTCTGTCAAAATAAGAACGCGTAGTAACGTGTAGTAGCTCCCAGCTACACAAAAATAAGAACATGTTCATTAGCACAGAAATCTAATTTATACAGATCTGGTCAACTGGACGGTGGAGGGGACTATACATTTTCAATAAATCGAAGGAGTTGTCGTAGAAGCTTGCGGGTGGTATCAAAGATCATCATTTTTCATGAACATTCCAACGCTGCCTCGCGGAATTAATTCGCATCGTGGATTAATTAGATACAGCTTTGGCGCGCTTTCTCAAGGCACGCTCCTTTCCCGCCGAAATAAGCTTGGGTCTGCATGATTCGTCAATTCATATGCAAAATAGTTGAGTTGAGTACGTCGCTTCTCCCACCTGTCGTTCTCAAAAGTATTTGAAATGAAAGTCCACAGCCTGCTTCCAGTCTCCGACCGGGTCAGGAATGGAATGAATGAAGCCCCCATCTAGCGGCGAGGATATGAACTGTGCCGGCTGCCGAGGCCTGGCGCACTCCTCTGGGGCAATGATGAAATGAATGACAGATGAAATGAAATGATAGTGGAGAGTGTTGCTGGAATGAAATTTTGACAGGGAAAACCGGAGTACCTGGAGAAAAACCTGCCTGCCTCCGTTTTGTCCAGCACAGATCCCACATGGAGTGACCGGGATTTGAACCACGGACCCAGCGGTGAGAGGCCGGCGTGCTGCCGCCTAAGCCACGGAGGCTTTCAAAAGTATTTCTGTCTCACAATTCCCGCTCAGCACGCTCTCTGTCTCGCTGGCGGACAAAGGCTTGAGACGCTCAAGGTCAGCGTTCAACAACCCCGCTTCCAAGAAATGTTTAAATTTTTCCTGCGTGCTCCACTAGCGCAACTCTTGCAACACTAAGCTCTCAAGTTTCTTCAACTGACTGCAGACTCAATGCAGTACATAACTTAAAATATGAACAATTATTCTACGATAGTATGAATAAGGGTTCAATAATATGCACAGATCTAATGCCGTGCAAAACATAGCGCCAACAGGAGTGGAGAGAAAATTCTAAGCTCAGGGATATCTAAGATATTGACAAAACTCATTTAGGCGGAAATATCCGATCCCAGTGATACTACCTTATACAATGAAGTGAAGTCTCATATGGTGCATGGGCCTAGCGGTAATCTCAATCCCAAATCTATTTGTATGGTAGACGGAAAGTTTAGAAAGGATTTCCCAAAGAATTTCATTGCCGAAACAAAGGATAATGTGAACGGCTATCCTATTTATCGAAGGCGGGACAATGGCAGAACAATTATCAAACGCGTTTACGGTTATGATGTGAAAGTTGACAGTCGTTTCATAGTGCCTTATAATACGTTCCTTTATTGTACTGTCCCCGTTTACCCGGATAGTAGGCTGTCAGATATCCGCCCCCTCAATCGGATTGCCAACAATCAATCGCACCGGCTCAGTTACATCAATGAAAATGGCACTGACAGATACTACCGAGGTTTGAACACAGAAGTTACCAAGAAAATTATTTTGGAACACACCAAAATAGACGGGGTTTTCATACTTACTTTTACTTACCTCTTAAAAATATCTCGGGGATTGGGTTGACAACAGGATCTCTAAAGTATGCTCCCACAATAATCTTGACCATGACATTTAAAAATGAACCAGACCGAAGACGAGAACTTTGAACTGTACAAAAGCTTTATTTTCAAATAAAGAGTATGATTTTAACAACTCAACAAAATAAATGTGGCTATCAGTAGCCCATGTCAATCTGACTACGTCCACTTAAAGGACTTGCAAAGTTAGCAAACAATATGTTAGCTCCCATGAGCTCAAAATAACGTAACATTCAAAACACATTTGGATTGGATGAGGAAGTCAGGATGAGACATATATAGAGCATTTGGTTTCTTTTAATAAACATGACACTTGTATTAATAGGCGCAAGGCCAGAGTATCGACCTCACCCGCTGATAACCAGATGTCTGGCCGGCTGGTCTACCCTTCAACCTGGCTCACACCTGTCAAATGGGGCTCACTCGTCTCGCCACACTGCGTAAGAATTCCGCTTCCTTTCAAAGCTTTAAATGTCTACAAGACAATTCATATATATTGACGCAAATCTTTCAAATGCTTAACTCACATACCACTGGATTATTCTGACAATCCCTAAACTTGTTAAGTTATCATCCAAATATTTAATAAGCATAGTTTAGAGTATAAAACACACTCTTAAATGTTTATAACAAAATCACATAAATTATTTATAACAATTAGAAATTGTTTATAATATTGTTGAAGATAATTACAAAAATTTTAAACACGCCTTTAACATTACTTTCGTTCCACATTATTGTCAAAGATATTTACATTTATTATTTACAATATCAACATTTAAATTATTTAAATTATTAATTTAAGAAATACATTGAACCACATGTTCATCCGGTTGGTAAATTCATAATCGTGTTTAATATAATCGACCAATGAAGGTTAGTTATACATGTAAATGTCACAATCTGGTTTAATAAAGGTTGTAATAATTTTAATTATTTGTGACGGTAATCTTCATTCAAAATCTTATCTCAAATTCTTTCAAAACTCTTGTTAATTATAACAGTAAATTCACTTGATTAATTTTCAACGAACTATGACAATACACTCTAGCGGAAAATACTTCGCTTACAAAATAATGCGCAAACTGCATTCAAAATAGCCCAAAATTCATCATATATTAAAATATACGGCATCAAAATCTTCCACAGACTTTACAAAAAAAAACCACTAACACAATCTTTATCATCATTAATTACTGTGGGAATCTCCTTCATTTATTTAAGGCCATTATACATCAGCGACTTTCAACATGTCCGCTGCACTATCGATTATACATTCATAGTTCCACTTAAAAATTCTTATAATCATTAATTGTTTCAAAACTGTTGTCATTTAACTTTCGTGGATTTCATTCATGAATCGAATTGAAATAAAAATTTGCCAATCACAAACAAATTTAATAGTGAATACGCTTATATACGCCTGTCTGGTCTATCAAAATTTAAGATTAACATCTTCAAAGAAGTGTAGTATAAAAATACTATCATCAAAATAAAGTGCGACTAACTGCAAAATAGTCGAATAGAATCCAATTAGACTGGGGAATGCAAACATCGTTATATAAATCTCTAAATGAGAAAAAATTCCTAACAAAAGTTCACGAATTTAATGCATTCAATAATTCATAATTAAAGTTCATCTTTCACAAAATTGTCTATGATGCAATGATCGTTCATAACTGACGATAAATGTCTGTGTTGCAATCAAATCAAATACCGACTAGTATTTCCAAGATCGTCGACAACGTACTGGATTTTAACGCTCTAAAATCATTTAAATGTTCTTCTTTCTTGATGATGACAGAAAATTGGTCAAAGTAATTAAACTGGGGTAGAATTACTTTAATAAAGTGACACGCTGTCTGAATTTAAATCTGCCATAAAAAACATTAACTTACAGTCAAATCGTGACTACAAAAAAATAAGCAAATTACTGAAAAATCTAAATATCAGTCTCAACTGATCCAAAATCGTTTAACTATGCCCATGACATAACAATGTCTTAATAAAACGTCGAAAAAGGCATAACTCATCAAGGTGTACTGAGAATAGGAATCTCAAACAAGAATATAGGGCAAAATACATGAGGACAAAAATATGGGAAAAATGGTTGCTCAAATATTGCTAAGAAACTCAAATACAATAAACGTTCACGACTACCTTATCTGCCGATTGACGTTCCAGAGGAAAATTCCCCAAAGAAGACTGTTGATGGATCCATTTCACCAAGTTAAAGCTGAGCTCCATCCTCGAAACAGGAAACAGCACCCTCGGAGAATCGAACTGCTTCACGAAGACGAACGACATCCTTCCGGCAATAATCTTCTTTGTGAGTCGGGACAACCCTGACCTCTCTTGAAAAATCCCTGAAGTTCCAGTTGAAAATCGCCATGAAGTTTTTGTAGAAATTTCCGAAGAAATATTCATATTCAGAAAGTATGAAATCATTTCTATTGCTGTTTGATAGTATTCAGCCTTTAATCACGAAACATGGGTGTAGATGGTTTGTTCACCACATGTTCGCTTGTGTGGAATAGCAATTAGCGAAGTTCCATGCTGCTATCTTACTCCGTTGAAATATGTCCCAATTGCATAAAGTCCTTTAGCCTTCCATCTTCTCTTCGGTTATGGTAATAGAAGAACAAACTGCCATATTAGACTGCTCCATAATACTGTAGCGTTGTGTCACAAAAGCAATCTGAAGTCTCCCTATTTCACTAGCTGTGTCAGCCGTAGCGTGGCTATACAAAGTGTTTCTCCTGTGGCGAGAAAATCACTTTTGTCAGTCGTCTAAAATTGTCAATAACTTCCAAAATACTTCCTCGAAATTGTTCAACTTTTCTACACTCCTAACTGTAGCAATGCACAAGAGAATTAGCTTATAGGTGACCGCTAACTGTTCACAGCTAATCTCGTAGACGCGTTATAATGTGCGTTTCAACTTCACCTAGCTTTACACACAGTAAACCTGCACTGCTTGCATACTCCACTCTCGTTTACTGCAGTGGCTTTACCACGCGTTATAAAGACGACTCTTTCACTACTAATCTCACTCGACGTTTCACTGAAATGACTATTTGAGATCAGACGATTGAATATCAGACGATTTATAATCTGAGAATGAGGAATGAGGCTCCTCTCTTTTGCGCAAGGCCTTTTATGAACTTCATGAGGGGCGTATCTATCCCTTCCATCGCGTGTTACTGCGTCATCGCTAGAAGTTCCAACTTCGTCAATACATGACGGATTTTCAAAATTCAAAAACTGAAAATAAATTTCACCAAAATTCCAGAATAATGCCTCTACTGCAAATGGATTTCCACAATTCTGCATTCCAAAAGTAATAAAAATACCATAGTTTCAGCAATCTCCGTCTTCCTTCAGACTATCGTTCATTGGTTTGAGCCTCCCCTCCAATAGCATAATTTCTTCATCAGCAGAATTCCACGTTTCCTGCGACTGCGTCGTACATCTCGGATCTTTCTCGAATAAATGCTGACGTCACTGAGAATCTCAGCTCAAGTAGCCTGCTGGCATAACGTCTGCGTCATCCGTGCTTACGTCATGACCTACCCACGTCATAACTATGACAGCCATAACTTTCTTTATAATTTCCAAAATAGCCACCGTGGTCTCTATATAATTCAATTACGGGGGCATTCTCCTCTCACCACGTTTTAAAAACAGTTGCAAATTGTTTTTAAACTCAGTGTTACAAGTACCTCAACTCTCTTGAACACGAAATTGAATTATTACTGGCTTACTCTAGGATAGTATCTTTTCAAATTTCCAGCATTGAACTTGCCGTAAATGACGTTATTCTCATCATCGTAGAGTTCATAGCAGTTGTTTCCATAGGCGTTCGTAATCCTAAACGGACCCATGAACACATTTCCAAATTTGGGGTATATTTTCTTGCTCATATCAGCCTTGACAGGTCTGCGTAATAATACAAGATTTCCAACTTGTAAGGGTGCACCAAAACGTTTTCCAGCTACTCTTTTCAATCGTTTCTCTGCTGCTTTCTGGAGTTGTTCCTTCGCCTTGTCAATCCTCTGCTGCCTTCCTAGGTCGGGATCTCTAGGAATGTGGTTGAAAAGATTATCCCACGGCCTTTCTGGGTTTCTTCCTAGATGAAGTCGCATTGGCACTTCTCCTGTGCTCTCCTGCACTGTAGAGTTCAGACATTCCTCAATAAGGGGTACAAATCTCACCCAACCAGAATGATCATTTGGACAGAAAATTCGACAGAATTTCGAAAATTCAGCCATATATCTTTCTGAGGAATTCGATTCTGGGTAACGCACGCTTGAAAATAAGTGCTTAATGCCAAGCCTTTCCATATCCGCTGCAAATTCCACGGATGTAAACTGCGTTCCATGATCTGACAGTAGATATTCTGGTATACCAGCTTTAGGAAATACAGCATTTTCCAGTCTGCTTACAACGTTCCTCGTGTTAGCTTTCTGCATGGGACTCATTGTAACAAATTTTGAGAAAACATCCACGGTAACCAACAGGTACTGGTTACCCTGATATCCCTTCGGACAGGGGCCAAATATATCCGTCGCCATTAGTTCGTTTGGCTTAGAAGGAATCATAGCCTTCGGTTTTCCTTTTAATAAAGCAGAAGCATACTTTGCTCTTTGACATTTGTCACATGATCTAATGACCTTGGCAATGCTGGAACGCATGTTAGTCCAGATAAATCTCTCTTTAAGAGTATTAAGAGTTTTATCTAAACCGGCATGTCCAGTTGCGTGATGAGCTACCCACACTAAATTGACAACAAGTTTAGGTGGCACGACTATTCGGAGTTTTGTATGCGCAGAGTCAGCATACTTGCATACGATGTCTCCACTCAAGACAAAGTGTCGTGAATTTCTCCGTGTAACTGCATAGTCAACATCCGTATTGTCCATGTAACCCTTGAGGAACCTGTACATTTTCCTTATTGGAGCGTGTCTCTTCTGTGACACACCGATTCGGGCTAACCTCCTAACGGTTTCTTGATCTTCTTGCTCCAATTGTACATGGTGTATCTGCACATTTTTAATAGGGTTACGTGATAGAGCATCAGCCAGTAAGTTATCTTTCCCAGGCTGGTGGACAATAGTGGCGTTAAACTGTTGGGTGAACAAAGCCCAACGTGTCAATCTATCACTCGACATGTCAGTTTGCAGCATAAACTGTAGTGCTTTATGGTCAGTAATAATGATGACCTTATGTCCCAGCAGTATTTTCTTCCAGGCTTGTAATGCTGTTACAAAAGCTAACGCTTCAAGTTCCGTCGTGAAGTAATTTTCCTCGTGTTTCTTCAACTTCCGACTAGTGAACGCAATGTAGTGCTTGTTGCCTGCCTCGTCTTTCTGGTATAAGACTGCACTAATGCCTACTCTTGATGCATCAGACTCAATATAGAACACCTTCTCAAAGTCTGGGTACTCCAGTTTCACATTATTTCTGAGCATCTCTTTTGCTTTCTCAAAAGCCTCGTCTGCAGCGGTACTCCATTTCCATCTGTTATTCTTCTTGAGTAAGTCATACAGAGGAGCCATAATTTCAGAGTATCTTGGACAGTGGCTGCTAATAAATTGGCATGCTCCTACAAATTCTCTGACTTTTTTCACCTTAGTTGGCTTTGGAAATCTCGTGATCGCATCTACTTTTTTCAAGTTTGGATGATATCCATCTTTATCAATAGTATGCCCCAAGTAATTTATCTCCTGCTTCAAGAATTGACATTTTCCAAAATTCACCTTGATATTGGCCTCCCTTAAATTCTCGAACAACTTTCTCAAGTGCACTAAATGTTCTGCGGCGCTGGGTGAAGATACGATTAAATCGTCAATGTAGCAGATTACATTTTCTTTCACTTCGTCAGTGAGCTTACTATCAAGTGCTCGAATAAGTGCTGGTCCACTGTTAACCATACCAAAAGGCATTCGGACAAAGACCCATGACGTCTGGTCAAATAGGAATCCAGTGTACTGCATACTATCTTCTTCTAGCTGAACTTGATAAAATGAAGACGTCGAGTCAAGAACGCTGAAACATGCTCTCCCTTTGAATTTTCGAAGCAGATCTCTAATCTTGGGTGGTCGGTCATTTTCTGGAAGAATCTTCAAGTTGATGGTCCTGGCATCGAGACAAAGACGTATCTGACCATTACTTTTCTTCACTACTGTGATGGGGTTTATATAAGACGACGCCTGTTTTCTAATAATCCCGTCTACCTCCATTTTTCTGATTAACCCTCGTACTTCTTGATAGTATTTCTCAGGAATGGGGTATATTCTCTTCTGGTAAGGGGTTTCATCTGTCAGCCTTATCTTGTATTTATAATCCTTAATCAATCCAGGCTTTTCATCAAAAATATCTTGGAATTCCTTTATCAGATCTTCAAATTCCCCCTGAATTTCTTCAAATCCTTCAGTTTTTCTACTGGGTATTTCTGCTAAATTTTCCACTTCATTAATTATAGTATTCAAAATTTCTTCCCTAAGGTCTATTTCCAGACTGTTTTTCACGTCCTGTTTTTCTATCTCTTCTGTGATCATGTACCCATCGTTAAAGCTAATACTTCTGTTCTTCATGTCAATAATAGCTCCGACCTTCGATATAAAATCGATTCCAAGCACCATATCAAAATTGATCTTGCTCACTACAATGAATATCTGTTCATAATTCCTTCCATTGATCTCAAAGTTCAATAACACTTGAATCTTGCACTTCACTGCCTTATCTTGGAATATCCCTCTCACTTTGACGGTAGAAACAGGTAAAACTGTCATGTTCTCTCCTCTTAGCAGACTTTGATAACATTCCTCTGAAATGATGGAGATAATTGCACCAGTATCCATCAGGGCTTTGTACTGTTGGCCATCTATCCGTACAGAAATAATAGGTAAGGCACATGGTCTTTCCTCTTTAACTATACCCCTCTATTCTAGCAAATCTTCATCAGTCACTTCATATATCTCATTAATTGTAATCAGGTGTGGTGTGGCAATGTATTTACAAGTTCTCACTGACGTTGAGAAATCGGCGTTTTTTTTTTTTTGTGTTACCGACCTCAAAATTCTGTTGGCTCGTAGAAGGCCCAGGATCGATTACAACATCCTGCCTTTTCTTTTGGTTGTTGGCTTCTTTTTCCCGTAATTCTTTTAGGTATTGCTGGCTTTCCTTCTCTCTTTCCTGATACTGATCGGGTGTCATAACCTGACCTTGAGGATTCTGATTTCTGTTTTGGCTCTGGTTATTCCTATTATAATTTCGGTTATAACCATTATTGTTGTAATATCTGCCTCTTCCATTGTAATTTCCTCGGTTATAGTTCCAGCCTCTTCTCTGTTGATTCGGTCGGTAACCTTGCGATCTGTTATTTCGAAACTGATTATTCCTGTGAGGACCTACATTGTCAGTTTTCTCCTCATCTGGCTTGTCAGTTTGTTGGACTTGGTCCATATATACAGTATTTATTTCTTTAAACTCTTGCCTTTGACCTTTCTGCACCACGTTAGGCATTGGACTTGTGTAGTCTAACCTCCTCAGTAATTCATCCATGCTGGTTAAATCCCTGATGTTTGACGAAATTATTAGTCTCCTCACCTCCACAGGTAGCATACGAGAAATCGCATCGGTAAGTTGCTCCGTTGACAATGGGGGTTGCAAAAATCTCAAGCGGAATAATTGACTCGTAAAGAAATCAGCGTACCGCGTTGGAAGAGTACCTGAGTATTTTCTTGAATACACCTCCGCTCTTAACGAATTCTGCGCTTCTATGGACCAAAATCGTTTGATTAATGCCTCTGCAAACTCGTCAAAGTTACTGAATGTGTATCTAAATGCGCAAAACCATTCGAGGGGTCCTCCAATCAAATATCTCTCCACTATCTTCATCTCTCTTTCTCTGGGAATGTGAGCTTCGATGAAATAATCTTTGAGGTTCCTTACATATTCGATAGGTGTCAAACTATCAGTGTTACTGAATTTTTGCGGTTTATCTTCAAAATTCCTGATGACCGTTACGTTCCTCGGATATGAATCCGGGTAGTTTTTCCCACTATCTCGATAGTTCCACTCAGGTTCCATATTCCTCTCGTCATCTTCCTCCCTGAATCTGGATATACGTTCTTCAGGAGTCACGTCTCTCTCTTCTGGATCTATGTTATATCTTCTGGCATAATTCCTATTGGTTTCGCAAGCCAAGCCTACTGTATCCTTGTCAGTGATTTCCGTTAAGACTTTCTTGATTAACTCTTCTTTGTAGGTCTCTATCAAACTAGCCTCTCCTATCTTCAAATTTTGCAGTTTGCTTGACGTTTCATTCACATCAGAGACAACTTTATGAATCTGTTCCTCTAATGCAGATTTTAATGTTTGCACATCCTGACCTAGTTGTGTTCTATCTTCAACTTGTCTTTCGGATAGCGAATCCATCCTGACGCTTAAATCTTTCCTAATCTGTACTACTTCATTGTTAATATCAATTTGAGTACTGGCAAGTTTTCTTTCAATACGATCCTGAATTTGGGTTACATGTTCCCCACTTGACCTATTCCACTCGTCTTTCCATACTGCTACATTTGCCGTTAACATTTCTGCTATGTCTATTTCGATATCCTCTTTCAATACTTTATTATGTTCTAATACTTGGGTTCTCATGACCTCTACATCAAACTTTAAACCTTCTAAAGACGCTGTCGTTCTAACTGACTCATCAACTAGCCTAGTCGTTAATGCACTTATATTACGTGTACAAAGGGTTTTCGAATTTTCTATCTCTTCCCTGACTTTGTTTACATCAGTTTGGACTTTAGCAACATCTACGAAAACTGTGTTGACCTCTACTTGAATTTTATTTATGTCACTTTGCATCTCGTTTACATCCGAATGAATGTTATTAATATCAACCTGAACATTGGACACATCAGTTCTAACATTTTGGATTCCTCTTTGGACTTCCTCAACCTTGTCTTGGACAGTCGCAACATCATTTTTGACAACAACTACCTCATCCCTAGCACAAGAAATATCACTTCGGACATTAGCAACATCTAAATTCAACATTGTAAGATCTTTATGCACATTAGCAACATCAATTTTAACATCAGCAACATTTTTATGCATATTAGACACATCGATTTTAACATTGGACACGTCTGAGCGGATGTCAGTTACAGCATTCTCAATTCCTTGTGTATTAATCTGTAAACGCGACATATTATCCTCTAAGTTAGCAGAACTGGTCTGAATAGCTTTCAAACTTTCATCCATGCTAGCTTTCAAATTGGCAGATAAATTACTAGCATTTTGCTCCATTCGACTAGTATTCCTAGCTTCCATTTCCTTCATGCTACTATTCATGCTAGTAGACAAATTACTAGCATTCTCCTCCATTCTTGCTTTCAAATTAGCATTCTCCTCCATCATCTGCTTCATGTTAGCAGACATCTCCTCTAACATTATCCTCAAACTTTCATCTGCCATTACAATATTATTCAAAAATTAGACTGCTGTAGGGACATACATCAAAAGAGCAAAATAACAACATTTGAGCAACACTTTTCACCGTATATAAATTTGATCAATTTTCTGTCTTAAATCTAACTTATAACTACCTTATAATTAACTTTCGAAGACATTTCATGTTGAAACAAATTCAAGCACATGTTCAAATTTCACTGGCCCATTTTAAAATATCCTAACACAAATAATTTGCATTTACAATTCAAATAATTTAATTTTATCTTTAATATGACTAAAATGTCATAAGCCGGTCAAATAAAATAAGATTCCAGATCATAGGCGATTTTCCTAAGTTTCCAGCCCATTTAACCTCTCTCAAGTTGTATAAGATCTGATCTTTTCTGAGTGTAATTTTCCTAATACAATGCAACATTTAATTCCTATATAATCACACTCTTAAATTATACAATTGGCCTAGACATCTAACAAAGAATCAACCTCTTTATTTGAGTCTAATCGAACCACACGTTTTAGGTTTGCCAATCCTACTGTTGACTCAGCCCCACGTTCTAGGTGTGCGAATCCTTCTGTCCCCGTTTACCCGGATAGTAGGCTGTCAGATATCCGCCCCCTCAATCGGATTGCCAACAATCAATCGCACCGGCTCAGTTACATCAATGAAAATGGCACTGACAGATACTACCGAGGTTTGAACACAGAAGTTACCAAGAAAATTATTGTGGAACACACCAAAATAGACGGGGTTTTCATACTTACTTTTACTTACCTCTTAAAAATATCTCGGGGATTGGGTTGACAACAGGATCTCTAAAGTATGCTCCCACAATAATCTTGACCATGACATTTAAAAATGAACCAGACCGAAGACGAGAACTTTGAACTGTACAAAAGCTTTATTTTCAAATAAAGAGTATGATTTTAACAACTCAACAAAATAAATGTGGCTATCAGTAGCCCATGTCAATCTGACTACGTCCACTTAAAGGACTTGCAAAGTTAGCAAACAATATGTTAGCTCCCATGAGCTCAAAATAACGTAACATTCAAAACACATTTGGATTGGATGAGGAAGTCAGGATGAGACATATATAGAGCATTTGGTTTCTTTTAATAAACATGACACTTGTATTACTAGGCGCAAGGCCAGAGTATCGACCTCACCCGCTGATAACCAGATGTCTGGCCGGCTGGTCTACCCTTCAACCTGGCTCACACCTGTCAAATGGGGCTCACTCGTCTCGCCACACTGCGTAAGAATTCCGCTTCCTTTCAAAGCTTTAAATGTCTACAAGACAATTCATATATATTGACGCAAATCTTTCAAATGCTTAACTCACATACCACTGGATTATTCTGACAATCCCTAAACTTGTTAAGTTATCATCCAAATATTTAATAAGCATAGTTTAGAGTATAAAACACACTCTTAAATGTTTATAACAAAATCACATAAATTATTTATAACAATTAGAAATTGTTTATAATATTGTTGAAGATAATTACAAAAATTTTAAACACGCCTTTAACATTACTTTCGTTCCACATTATTGTCAAAGATATTTACATTTATTATTTACAATATCAACATTTAAATTATTTAAATTATTAATTTAAGAAATACATTGAACCACATGTTCATCCGGTTGGTAAATTCATAATCGTGTTTAATATAATCGACCAATGAAGGTTAGTTATACATGTAAATGTCACAATCTGGTTTAATAAAGGTTGTAATAATTTTAATTATTTGTGACGGTAATCTTCATTCAAAATCTTATCTCAAATTCTTTCAAAACTCTTGTTAATTATAACAGTAAATTCACTTGATTAATTTTCAACGAACTATGACAATACACTCTAGCGGAAAATACTTCGCTTACAAAATAATGCACAAACTGCATTCAAAATAGCCCAAAATTCATCATATATTAAAATATACGGCATCAAAATCTTCCACAGACTTTACAAAAAAAACCACTAACACAATCTTTATCATCATTAATTACTGTGGGAATCTCCTTCATTTATTTAAGGCCATTATACATCAGCGACTTTCAACATGTCCGCTGCACTATCGATTATACATTCATAGTTCCACTTAAAAATTCTTATAATCATTAATTGTTTCAAAACTGTTGTCATTTAACTTTCGTGGATTTCATTCATGAATCGAATTGAAATAAAAATTTGCCAATCACAAACAAATTTAATAGTGAATACGCTTATATACGCCTGTCTGGTCTATCAAAATTTAAGATTAACATCTTCAAAGAAGTGTAGTATAAAAATACTATCATCAAAATAAAGTGCGACTAACTGCAAAATAGTCGAATAGAATCCAATTAGACTGGGGAATGCAAACATCGTTATATAAATCTCTAAATGAGAAAAAATTCCTAACAAAAGTTCACGAATTTAATGCATTCAATAATTCATAATTAAAGTTCATCTTTCACAAAATTGTCTATGATGCAATGATCGTTCATAACTGACGATAAATGTCTGTGTTGCAATCAAATCAAATACCGACTAGTATTTCCAAGATCGTCGACAACGTACTGGATTTTAACGCTCTAAAATCATTTAAATGTTCTTCTTTCTTGATGATGACAGAAAATTGGTCAAAGTAATTAAACTGGGGTAGAATTACTTTAATAAAGTGACACGCTGTCTGAATTTAAATCTGCCATAAAAAACATTAACTTACAGTCAAATCGTGACTACAAAAAAATAAGCAAATTACTGAAAAATCTAAATATCAGTCTCAACTGATCCAAAATCGTTTAACTATGCCCATGACATAACAATGTCTTAATAAAACGTCGAAAAAGGCATAACTCATCAAGGTGTACTGAGAATAGGAATCTCAAACAAGAATATAGGGCAAAATACATGAGGACAAAAATATGGGAAAAATGGTTGCTCAAATATTGCTAAGAAACTCAAATACAATAAACGTTCACGACTACCTTATCTGCCGATTGACGTTCCAGAGGAAAATTCCCCAAAGAAGACTGTTGATGGATCCATTTCACCAAGTTAAAGCTGAGCTCCATCCTCGAAACAGGAAACAGCACCCTCGGAGAATCGAACTGCTTCACGAAGACGAACGACATCCTTCCGGCAATAATCTTCTTTGTGAGTCGGGACAACCCTGACCTCTCTTGAAAAATCCCTGAAGTTCCAGTTGAAAATCGCCATGAAGTTTTTGTAGAAATTTCCGAAGAAATATTCATATTCAGAAAGTATGAAATCATTTCTATTGCTGTTTGATAGTATTCAGCCTTTAATCACGAAACATGGGTGTAGATGGTTTGTTCACCACATGTTCGCTTGTGTGGAATAGCAATTAGCGAAGTTCCATGCTGCTATCTTACTCCGTTGAAATATGTCCCAATTGCATAAAGTCCTTTAGCCTTCCATCTTCTCTTCGGTTATGGTAATAGAAGAACAAACTGCCATATTAGACTGCTCCATAATACTGTAGCGTTGTGTCACAAAAGCAATCTGAAGTCTCCCTATTTCACTAGCTGTGTCAGCCGTAGCGTGGCTATACAAAGTGTTTCTCCTGTGGCGAGAAAATCACTTTTGTCAGTCGTCTAAAATTGTCAATAACTTCCAAAATACTTCCTCGAAATTGTTCAACTTTTCTACACTCCTAACTGTAGCAATGCACAAGAGAATTAGCTTATAGGTGACCGCTAACTGTTCACAGCTAATCTCGTAGACGCGTTATAATGTGCGTTTCAACTTCACCTAGATTTACACACAGTAAACCTGCACTGCTTGCATACTCCACTCTCGTTTACTGCAGTGGCTTTACCACGCGTTATAAAGACGACTCTTTCACTACTAATCTCACTCGACGTTTCACTGAAATGACTATTTGAGATCAGACGATTGAATATCAGACGATTTATAATCTGAGAATGAGGAATGAGGCTCCTCTCTTCTGCGCAAGGCCTTTTATGAACTTCATGAGGGGCGTATCTATCCCTTCCATCGCGTGTTACTGCGTCATCGCTAGAAGTTCCAACTTCGTCAATACATGACGGATTTTCAAAATTCAAAAACTGAAAATAAATTTCACCAAAATTCCAGAATAATGCCTCTACTGCAAATGGATTTCCACAATTCTGCATTCCAAAAGTAATAAAAATACCATAGTTTCAGCAATCTCCGTCTTCCTTCAGACTATCGTTCATTGGTTTGAGCCTCCCCTCCAATAGCATAATTTCTTCCTCAGCAGAATTCCACGTTTCCTGCGACTGCGTCGTACATCTCGGATCTTTCTCGAATAAATGCTGACGTCACTGAGAATCTCAGCTCAAGTAGCCTGCTGGCATAACGTCTGCGTCATCCGTGCTTACGACATGACCTACCCACGTCATAACTATGACAGCCATAACTTTCTTTATAATTTCCAAAATAGCCACCGTGGTCTCTATATAATTCAATTACGGGGGAAGTACTTTCAAGCTCATATTAATATAGAGATTTGTGCAAGTGTTAAAAGAGTATAAATATATCGACAAATATATTTACGAAGGACATGACTCCATCAATGTACAAATAACAACCAAAAAGGGTTTACTTCACCATGATGAAATATCTACCTTTCTGAACATCCGATATGTAAGTCCGAGTGAAGCTGCTTATAGAATATTTTCCTATCCTATGCACGAACAATCTCATACTGTAGTTCGCTTACCTGTTCATTTACAAGATAAACAGCAGGTGTATTTTTGTAATGACATTGCCGCTGAAGCTCTACTTTGGGCGGAGTTGAAAAGCACAGAACTGATTGCATGGTTTAATTTAAATAAGAATCCGGTGACAAAAAGTCCTTACATATACTCAGAAATGCCAGTTTATTATGTTTGGGAAAGTAACAAACGCATCTGAAAGAAAAAGTGTTAAATCTGGAAAAGTAATAGGCAGAATGTTTAATGTTACCCCAGTGGAATCAGAAAAATATCATCTTTGATTGCTGATACTTCACGTAGTAGACGCCACCGGTTTTCAAGATGTAAAGACAGTAAACAATATGTGCTGTTCTTCATTCAAAGAAGCAGCAATGTAACATAGATTAATTCAGGACGATGCTGAATGGCATCGTAGTGTACGTGAAGCATCAGATCTTCAAATGCCATTTCAATTGAGACAATTATTTTCCTCCATTTGTATATTTCAACAACCATCGAATTCAGTTGAATTGTGGGATACTTTTAAGGATTCTCTGTGCGGATTACTTACGTCTTTACAACCAGCAAACAGCTTATCAAATGACTCTCCGCAATATCAGTAAGATGACAAAATTGCATGGTTTCTCTCTTTCAACTTTCGGGTTGCCAGTTATCAGCGACTTACCACGTACTGAAAGGAATGAATCTTCCATGCTTCCTGATGCTGATTATGACTCAATTATTCAGAAAGCGAATGATGAAGGAAGATTCATCATGGATGAAATTATTAATGCTATGCTACAGAACAATACAAATAAAATTAATGCATACTTCATAGATGGCCCTGACGGTACTGGCAAGACATTCGTGCATCAATGTCTCATAAAAAAAGTGCACTGATTTGGGTTTCGAAGTGATATCAGAGCGTGGACTGGAATTGCTGCCATGCTATTACCCAATGGCCGTATGGTACACAGCAGATTTAAGTTACCGCTGAAATTACACGAATCTTCCTGTTTCATCTTTAAAAATGAACAGTAAAGGAGCACATGATATCAGGTCAACAAGACTGATTATATGGAATGAAGCACCAATGGCTAACGTGCATGCCCTGATGTGCGTTAGCAGACTTTGCAAGACATCATGGGTAATTCCATCTCTTTTGGAGGGAAAGTTATTGTACTAAGTGGAGATTTTAGACAAGTTTTGCCTGTTGTTCCACATGCTTCCAAACAAGCTGTATTAAATTTTCTCCTCTTTGGTCAGAATTTAAAATATTTCCTCTGTTTAAAATTATGCGAGCAGAACCAGAAGAACTAGACTTTGCTGTTTTTTTGCTGGAAATTGGTAATGGAGATTACCCTTCCGTGAATCAGGAATCGGCAGAGCAATCTGTTATTGATTTACTACCCTCTGTCATCGTAAAACAAGACATTGTCTCTAAAATTTACGGGAATAAATTTCAGTCACTAGGAGATGCTATAAGTTTCTCCAAAATTGCCTTTCTTGCCACTAAAAGCGAACACTGTGATCAAATCCATTCTAAAGTTATAGATCTTCTACCCAGAACGGCCAGAACGTACATCAGTGTAAATAACTTAATTACTGAAGATGAAACTCTCCAATTTCCCATAGAGTTTCTGAACAGCTTAGAATTAAGTGGCTTGCCTCCTAATGTCCTTAACTTAAAACCTGGTGTGATTGTAATGTTATTAAGAAACTTAAATGCTACACAGGGGCTTCTAAATTGAACAAGATTAATTGTGCGAAAAATACATGACAGTTGTTTAGATCTTGAATTCATTACGGGGTTATGTGTGGGACAAGGAGTTTTGATTCCTTGAATTGATTCAACATCATCCGACGCTACTCTTCAATTTAATTTTAAAAGACGCCAGTTTCCGATTCGCTATGCCTTCAATATGACAATTAACAAAGCTCAAGGACAGACTTAAGACCGTGTTGGTGTATATTTACCCAACCTGTATTTAGCCATGGCCAGCTGTGCGTAGCAATTGACAGATTGAAAGCACAAATAGTGCCGGCGAGCCATAGCACAATAAATGTTGTATTTAAGGACGTACTCTAACATCACTACATTCAAGAGATATTGAACGAAAATTTCTCTACAAATAGTTACTATACACTTCAGTCTATAAGTTAATTTCTGGAGTTTAATTTAGCCACTGCAAACTACATGAAGCAAATGCTGTCACACAACAGTTTTAAGTGCCAGAAAAATGTACTTGACCGACCCAGGGACTTAGTATTCCGTTGAATTCAACGGGTTCACTCTAGTAAATTTTAATTTGTTGTTTCATTTGAGGGGCTTGGACATTTGTACTTGTATGTAGAATTTGTTATGCTAACCTGTGTTGTTGTGGTGTTTGTAGTAGAGCGAGTATATATATATATATATATATATATATAATTCAGGCGAGGATTGGGAAGGAGGTGGCCGTGGCCTCGAGTCGGAAACCATCCCAGCATTCGCGTGGATTTGAAGTGGAGAAACCACAGAAAACAATTTCCAGGATGGCTGAGATGGGAATCGAACCCACCTCTTCTCAGATTTGTCTCATAAGGCTAATTAATTAAATTAAAGGGTGAATTTCTTTACATGCACATGTTATAAATAATTAATTAAATTTTAATTAATCCAAGGAAGAAACACCAATGGTGGAACGATGAGTGTGATAAAACAGTGGAAGATGGACATCAAGCCTGGTTACGGTATCAGAGTCAAAAAACAGATGAATCACACTTGAAACTCATAAAACAAAGGGAGATAACTCAAAAAATAATAGTGTAACGTTTTTGGGGTTCGTAAAAATAGGTCAGGCTATAATGCACTAAATCTTTATTTACAATAATGTTATTTACACTAAATCAAATTAAGCCTACTTACTTCCACACACACATACATAGAATCTCACTTTATACAGCTACAAGTCACTATTTATGTACACTGATCTCTACAAGTCAGTTTCTCTTGCAGTCACTACAGTATTTATCTTCCACAGTCACTATTTACATTATTTATTTCCACATTTATCTTCACCCCCCGTCTTCACTATTTACAGTCCTCCATTATTTATTTCCACTCATCGCGCTAGGCACGGCAAACTGCTTCAACTAACACTGACTCCGATCTCACACTCGCTCGCTCCCACGCAGAACTGCCTGCTCACCTCAGCTGCTCGTATATATGCAGTCAGTCCTCTGGTCTCGAAAGTTCTAGTCGTTGCTCCTTCCAGAATCATCTAGCCACTCCCAGCGATGTTCTGGATCACCTTTCCTTTTCCAGTAGGTTCAAGCCTATTCTGGTCGACCCTATTCAACGTTGCGTGGGGAGGAGCCTCCCCTAATTAGCTGGCCTAATTGGCTGCCCAGCGTTCTCCATACACCCCGCCCGCCAGTCTGGCCCACAGTGACTCGTTACCGTTGGTATTTGTGGCGGCCTTGGGAGTGACTAAGGAGGGTGCGTACCTGAGGACGGTCTCATTCGTTGGTAAATTCGTCGTACGGCCCCTCCCCCGAGAACTGTCTCCCCGGCTAGTGGTGACACGTTTCAATAGGAAGGATTAAACGGCAATACCAAAAGGATATACTTCTCATGATCGAAACAAATAGCGCGAAAACAAACTCAAGAGATTACTACAAAAATTTTAGCAAACAACTACAAATATATGACCATCTAACATTAATGTTAAAAGTGAAAAATGGCAAGTTAGCTCATAGTAATCTATCTATATATATAAAAATCAATGTAACGTGATAGTTTGTCTGTGGGTGGGTATGTATGTCTCCTATGCGTTCATATACCATTCGTCCGATTGCGATGAAACTTGGGTGAGATGTTGAGTACACTCCAAGGAAGGTTTCTGACTGAGTAAATCCATTTTACAATAGGTAGCGCACGCGTAGATTCAACAAATGAGCGACGATGCGCGAAGCATTTCAACAAAGTCCCGTATGTGTTCATATACCATTCGTCCGATAACGATGAAACTTGGGTGAGATGTTGAGTACACTCCAAGGAAGGTTTCTGACTTAGTAAATCCATTTTACAATAGGTAGCGCACGCGTAGATTCAACAAATGAGCGACGATGCGCGAAGCATTTCAACAAAGTCCCGTATGTGTTCATATACCATTCGTCCGATTGCGATGAAACTTGGGTGAGATGTTGAGTACACTCCAAGGAAGGTTTCTGACTTAGTAAATCCATTTTACAATAGGTAGCGCACGCGTAGATTCAACAAATGAGCGACGATGCGCGAAGCATTTCAACAAAGTCCCGTATGCATTCATATACCATTCGTCCGATAGCTATGAAACTTGCGTAAAATGTTGTGTACACTGCAGGGAAATTTTCTGGCTTAGTACATCCACTTTACAATAGGCAGCGCACGATTAGATTCAACAAATGAGCTACGACGCGCAAAGCATTTCAACAAAGTCACGTTTGCGTTCATATACCATTCGTCCGATAGCGAGGGAAGGGTTTCGACTTAGTAAATCCATTTCACAATAGGTAGCGTACGATTAGATTCAACAAATGAGTGACAGCGATGAAACTTTTTGAAAGTTGTTGTGCACGCTCCCACGAATGGTTCTAAATTAGAAAATCCATTTTATGATAGCTTAGAGGCAGTTAACATGTTGTGTATCCAAAAGCACTTCAAGAAACAGAATTTCAACGCCAACACTTTCTTTGATTGGCATTGCAACGCATGCCGGGTACAGCTTGTAAAAAAAAAAAAAAAATGGTAGTGAAAATGGGAAACCATGAAAACCATTTTCAGGACGGCCGAGGTGGGATTCGAACCCACGCTCTCCCGATGCCAGCGAGACACGAGTGCGTTAGCACTCTCGGTCACTGCCGGTTGTGCTTTGGAATATGTGATGAGGGAATGGTAGAGGGAAAATCCTAGGAGCATAAGAATTGGAACCAAGAAAGATCAAATAGACTTGAATTGCTTGGAATTCGCAGATGACTTAGCGTTACTAGCTAATAATATTCAAGAAGCCAGAAATCAAATAATAAGCCTAGAAAATATAGCACAAAAAATTGGACTTCAGATATCATTTAAAAAGACAGAGATAATGGTAGCAAATCCACTTGTAATCAATCACATAACAGTAAATAACAGGAAAATTAAAATAGTGAAGCAATTTAAATACTTAGGGGAAATTATAACTTACAACTTGAATGACAAACATGCATGGCAAGAAAGAACTAATAAAATGATAAAAGCCCAAAAGTTAACATGGTCTACATATAAGAGAAAATGTCTATCAATCGCAACAAAATTAAAACATTACAAGACGGTGGTTCAACCAGGGGTGACATATGGAAGGGAAACACTTTTTAAAGTTACTCAGAAAAACAGAATAGACAAAATTTTAAAAGTAGAAAGAAGAATAGCTAGAACATGCATAAATAAAAAATATCAGAAAGATGGACAGTGGCGGATAGTACCAAATGAAGTGGTATATAGCGAACTGGAGCCCATCACTGATACTATTCGGAAGAAACGGATTTCTTTTTTTGGTCACATCGTGAGGACACCAGAAACCAGGTTATCTAGAAAAATTGTAGTGAAACTTTGGAATATGAAACAATAAGTAGGATGGATTAAGGAAATTAGAGAAGACATGAAAGAATTAGAAATAACCTTGAATGACTTGCAAAAAAACAAAACAAAAAATTTAAAAAAACTTAAAGACATAAAAATAAGATTTCAACCAAAAATAGACAAACGTCATACAGTCATCATCATCATCATCTTGCACAGTTTCCAGCCACTGGCCGGGTCTGTTTGGAACACAAGCCTCTCCAACGTCTTCTGTCTTCCCACCATCTCTCAGCCTCCACCCTTGTCCAGTCTTCTCCTCACTTCTTCACGCTTTCTTCCACCCCCTTCAGCCACCTGTCTCTCGGTCTTCCTCTCGGTCTCTTTCCTTCCCACTTCGTCTCGTGTACTCTCCTGGGTATCCTCTTCTCCTCCATTCGTTTTACATGTCCATACCATCTAAGTCTAGATTTCTCTATACCATCCTGAAATGGTTCCTCCTTCATTAATTCTCTGGTCCTCTCATTTCTTATTCTGTCCATCTTTGTAGCTCCAATACTGCTTCTCAAGAACCTCATCTCACTGGCCTGTATTTTGCTCTTCTCCCTTCCTTTCATAACACAGGTCTCCGAGGTATACATCAGGATAGGATACGTCCGATATATGATCATTTTGCTGTTCTGAGGGACATCCTTGCTCCATAACATGCTTCTCACACTCCTCCGAAATGCTTCTGCCTGCCTCCCTCGCTCATTTATTTCTCTATCGTTTCTTCCATTATCTTGTATCAGGCTTCCCAGATACTTGAAACTCTCCACTTTCTTCAGCTGTTCCCCACCAATTGTTATTCCCGTAGTGGTTCTTTCCTTCTTCCTTGTTGTGATCAGTATCTCACTCTTATTTATGCTAAATTTCATCCCATATCCTTGTATTATTCCTTCCCACACGTCCAACTGTTCCTGTACCTCCTCCTCCTTGTTTCCCCAAATCATCAAATCATCTGCAAACACCATTGCTTTCATCTTTCCTTCCCCAATTACTTGTGCCACTCTGGTCATTATGTCATCCATCACCACAATGAAAAGTAACGGTGACAGTGCACTTCCTTGTTTCAGGCCGTTTCTCTGTTCCAACCAGTCTGATCTCTCTCCTCCCACTTTCACACAGCTCACGCTTCCTTTGTACATCTCCTTTATCCTCTTTATAGTCCATTTCTCTACTCCTCTATCCTCCAGGGACTTCCATACTTTGTTTCTGCATACACTGTCATATGCTTTCTCAATGTCCAGGAAGGCCATCAGTAGATCTGTTCCATACTCATAGTGCTGTTCTTGTAACTGCCTTACAGCAAAAATCAAATCCACTGTGGACCTTCCTGCTCAGAAGCCATGTTGTTCTTCCCTCATCCCTCCTTCTATCCTTGTCCTAATTCTCTTTTCCAAAACTTTCTTGAAGATCTTTGCACAATGACTCATCAGTGTTATTCCCCGATAGTTTCTGCAATCTGTTCTACTACCTTTCTTGAAGATCGGGACAATTATTCCTTTTTTCCAGTCCTCTGGGGGTCTTCCTTTCCTTCCATGCTGTCCTCATCACTCGGTACAACCACTGTATCCCCACCTCTCCTGCTGCTCTCACCATCTCCACACTCAACTCATCCACACCCGGTGCCTTCCCTCCTTTCATCTTGTTCACTGCATCTTCCACTTCTTTCCATGTTAAGTCCTTTTCTGTTTGCAGTTCATCTTCCTCTTCTCCGATTTCTTCCTCCTCACCATCTTTTCCATTTGGGTTCAGAAGTTCTTCAAAATATTCTTTCCACATTTTCTTCAGTTCTTCCCTATTTTCTATCTCTTGTCCCCTTTTGTTCACCATTCTAACATAATCCGTAGGATCCTTCCGCCTCTTATTTTTTACCATCCCATACAGGACCTTTTTTGTACCTTCTGCACCGATAAATTTGAGTGGAAGGCTGGGTTTGGTACCCCGAGGCCAAAGTGGCCTGAAAACAATTAACCTAGTACTATTCTATGCGCTCAATGAAACATGGACTCGAACAGCAGTAGGTAAAATAAATATATATTTTCAAGGGAAAAGAATACAAGCCCGAATGGCTATGGGAGGGAACACCAATCTGCACTCCTAACTATATATTTAAAATGGAGGCCAAGCTATACCCCAAATTATATGGCAACGCTGTAAAATTAAAACAGGTTACTTTCACGTGATTTATATCACCTCATATTAAACTTTTTCCAATTATATATCCGAAACTATTTCAGTCTCATTTCGTTTCACTTCAATGAAATTGCTCATTACATTCTTTCAAATAGGCTTCCGAAACAGTTTTACAACCAGCATGGAAGCTGTACTTATGCGGCCGTGATAGACCAAGCTTATGCCATTTATGACAAGCGAAAGACAAAGGGCCGTTTGTCATTTTAAACTATCTGGTTCCCATAACCAAAATCCTGACAATTACATTTTAAAACGTTAAGTTATTATTTTCCTGTCACATAAAGATCGAAATCAGTATTATTAATTTTAACGGGAATGTTCAATCTTCAGATCCCTTAACCTACGCATGCGCTGCACCCTACATTTTAAGAGGCTTGTTCCCTAACAAACATTACAGTAAATAAATAAATAAAACATCATAGGCCCACTTTAAATAATTAAGAAAGAAATTACACATAAAAATAAATTATCTTGAACAAGATATGCTCGTAACAAGCCAAATAAACTAAAGTTTATTATCATAAATGTGCAGCGCGAGGGACAAAACGCCACTTGCCCTCAACAAGCTAAGCTAAGAAATATCACTATTTGTCCGGAATGCTGCAATCTTATGCCGGTCAGCAACGAGTTCCCACATTTTAATAAATAACAGTTTTACCTTATGTATGGCCTAAAGAATATGGCCCGAGGCTACCACTCACGTCCCTTATATAATTTCACATTATTATTAGCGTATGGTACAACACAAAACAAACAACATAAACAATATACATACATACAATAGGTAACACATTACAACTATTACAATCATGCAAGGGAAAGGGTGTTCAAAGATTAATGTCTAAATTTTCTAGCCATCTTATGGCTTCAGTAGAGGCTATTACAAAGTCCTGTGTTGATCCAGTGAATGCCCTACTAATACACTCAGTGACAATATGGTTCATAGTCTGTCTAACTGCACCACAATCACAGGTTGGGGAAGAACGCATGCCCCATTTAAACATCATTGATCCGCATCTCCCGTGGTTAGTGCGGACTCTGTTGAGAGTTACCCATGTCTTGCGGGGCAAATCAAATCCGGCTGGCATATTTTGAATGTTGAACAATGCCTGCCATTGCATTGGAGCTATGCTGTTCCACTCTTTTTGCCAATCAGCTTTTGGATCATAAACCTGCCTAACCAGTTCCTGTGCTGTTTGAATAGGTGGAGATCTTGACTTGAGACGGCTATATCTGGTGCTAGCATCTTCATGAATGGGGAGTTCAGGATTGGCCAATATCTTGTTGTATTCCCTGACCAAGTTGTTCAGTCTTCTAATTCTAGGCGGTTCTATGTGACTAAGCACAGGCAACCAGAAAAGAGGGGTAGATTTTATCGTGCCACTAATAATACGCATTGTCTCATTCAGGACTGTGTCCACCTTTTTAACATGAGAGCTGTTGACCCAAACTGAGGAACAGTACTCAGCTGTTGAAAGTACCAGTGCCATCGCCGAAGTACGCAATGTAGTTGCAAACGCTCCCCATGTGGAGCCAGCAAGTTTGTGGATGATATTGTTACGTGTCCTTAATTTGGCTGCTAGGTTGGTGAGATGCTTCCTGTACGATAACGTTCGGTCAAGAGTAACTCCAAGATATTTGGGGTTGGCATTATGAGGGGGAGGGCCTCCATTAAGAGACACTTTCAGGGTAGAGTTCGCTTGCCGATTGTTTAAATGGAAGAAGCAGGTTTCCGTTTTACTAGAGCTGGGCTTCAAGCACCACATTTCGAAGTATTTGCATAGAACATCCAGGTCTGCATTTAAAGTTCTCTCTATCACATTAGCATCAGCATGTTGAGTAACTATTGCTAGATCATCAGCATAAGCAAACTGACGAGAGCTGGTAGTAGGTATGTCCGCAATATATAGATTAAACAATAATGGAGAAAGAACAGATCCTTGTGGAAGACCATTATTGAGTACCCTTGTTTTGCTGTGGTTTTTATGCATAACTACCTGGATTATTCTATTTGAAAGCATATTGTTAATCAAACGTGACATTTGACTGCACTTTGTCAGTTTAAAGAACTTGTACACAATACCTTCTCTCCACACTGTGTCGTAGGCAGCTGTTAGATCAATAAACACTGCCCCACTCTTCAATCGCTTTTCAAAACCTGCCTCAATATGTGTTGTCAAGGCAAGCACCTGATCTTCACAATTACGCTGAGGTATGAAACCAGCCTGCTCGATAGGAATGCTTTTACAAATTAGGGGGCTTATTCTATTGTAAATAAGTCGTTCCAGGAGCTTAAAACAAACGCTCATTAAGGCGATTGGTCTGTAGCTTTCAACAGAATTCGGAGGTTTGCCAGGTTTTACGATAGCTAGAATCTTAGTTCGTTTGAACTCGGAAGGAAGTTTACTTGTTTGAAGGATGTTTGAAAAGAACTGCACTAACCAATTCCTTACATTCTTTCCAAAGTGCTTCAGAAATTCTGGGTGTATACCGTCAAAACCCGGGGCTTTTCCATTTTTCAATACTTTTAGGGCAAGCAGTAGCTCTTGTTCAGTAAAAGGATCAGAAATGTTGGAGGAGGTAGTATAAAGCTTTCTCAACTGAGACAGTTCATCTTTTATAATCCTTTTATGACACTTTTCAGGCTTGACTTTAGACAAGCTGGCAATGCGACTGGCAACATGATTGGGTGAAATCTCTGGCTTCAGATGGGGACTATGTGGTATTCTTCCTAGCTTACTTAGGAGGCTCCAAGCTTTTCTACTCGAGTGTCTGAAGTCTAATGTTTCCACAGTTTCCGTCCATCGGTTTCGTCTAGCTTCATCTAGGTTATGAAGGAGGTCATCAGCTACATCCTTTTCGCTATTTCTCTGGTAATCTTCGTACAGTGCTTCACAAGCCTCATCCCAACCTGGGATAAATTCCTTTCTCATTCCGCGAGGAATATGCCTTTTAGCACATGCCAGAACTGCTTTCATAAACCTAGAGTAGTTATCTACCTCTGGAGGAATCCATCTAATGGTTCTGTCGAGATCGGCTGAGAAACTCTCCCAATTAGCTTTACTGAAGTTCCATCGAGGAAGTGGGGACGATCTTATAATGGGAATCTGCATTCCAATTTCCAGGAAGACAGGCCGATGTTGACTATGTGGGAAGTTCATAAGAACTTTACGAAACACAGGTACATTGGAACCCTGATGATCATTTGATACAAAGCACAAGTCAGGATTAGTTTCTGATCCCCATCTTCCTGACTTAAATGTACATCTGTCTTTTGGATTGAAGATCAGTTGCATGTTACAAAGCTCTGCCCACTCTATAAGTTTCTCTCCACACTGATCGTTGTTCCTATAGCCCCACTGAGTATGATGACTATTGAAATCACCCACATAGATGGACGGAAGAGAGATTGCTGGAAAAACACTGTCAGGCCATTTAGTTCCTGGAGGTTTATAGATGTTTATGATAGTCACCTCATTAACTTTTGTTGTTATGTTGAAAATGTCTGCATCAGAATTAGCCGAGATTAACTGAGAGCAGGCGATGGAATTTTGAACAAAGGTAGCAGTTCCATAAGATTGGTGATAAGTAGCTCCCACTAACTTGTATCCAGGGATATTTCCTCTTGAACGAAGCTGAGGTTGATCAGAGGCATGCGTTTCTTGAATACAGATTACATCAACATTATTTTCCAATGCCAACTTGGAAAGATAGTCACTTTTAGATCTACTGATTCCTTCGATGTTGATTTGAAGGACTCTTAGAACAATACCCAAGGGCTTTGCAGATTGGCTCTGAAAAGAGCTAGTATCTTTAGTTTTGTGTATCATTAACCAGGAGATCACTAGTGATAGTCTGGCCACATGATGTAGTTTTAATGATTTCGGCAGTGGCTCCGAGACAGGCCACGCCGCAACGTCTTGCCTCAACAGAATCACATCGTGAAGTCGCTTCTCCCAAGCTTGGCTTGGCTTCCTTTCTATCCGGCAGCCAGCTCGCGCATGCCCAGATCTCACCTTTTTTTACCAGTGGACAACTGAAGATCGGCCGGCACAACTTCATTGCCAACTTCATGATTAATTTGTCTCTAAGACCCTTATGGCCGAATCAAGTTTTAGAACTAAAGTTAGTTTGGGACACGATCAGAACAGATGTGTCCACCTCTGATTGGCTATCCAGTCTTGTATTAATTTAATTAGAGAGCGCCAAATTTAGAAACATCAACAATGTCCAAACAGTCAACAATGGCTACATTCAATCAATGTAGACCGTAATTTTTTTATTAATATATTTTCCAATAAAGATAATGGGTGTTTAAATAGTTTCTGTCTTCTTCTTGTTTCCTGAAATGATTCACAATTAATGATCAGGGCGTCGGCAGAAGTGGGGGGGGGGGGTCACATGGGGGCGGCGACGGGGGCAGCGGGGCACAAGGGGGGGGGGGGCGGCGTCGGCAAAGTATTGTGAGTCGAAACCAATCGGCTCACCTTCACTATCCTCCTTCATCATCTTTGTCCACTCTTCCATCCACTTTCTTCTCTCCTCAGCCACTACTCTCTTCGCCTCCTTCTTTCTTTCCTGGTACTCTTCCCTTGTCTTTACCGTCCTATTTTGATACCACCTCCTAAAGGCTCTATTCTTTTCCCTTACTATATATTTTGTCTTCTCATTCCACCCTGGTGTTTCCTTCCACCTCTTCTTACTACTTGTCCTCCCACATACTGCTTCTGCTACACCTACTAGTGTCTTCTTAAATCTAGCCCATTCATCTCCCACCCCTCTTTCTTCATCTGTTGGAATTCCTTCCTTTACCATTTTGAGGTACTCGACCCTTCTATCCCCTTCTTTCAGTTTCCATATCCTTATACGTCTTTCCTGGTTCTCAGTCCCTTTCTTCTCCCTACTCCCTCTCAGGTTCATTACCAGCAATCGATGGTCGCTATCCAGGTTCTCCGATGGTATAACCTTGATGTCCGTGATGTTCTTATTTAGTTCTTTCTCATACAGTATATAGTCGACCACCGACTTCCTGGTCAAGTCATCACTGTACCATGTGATTGTGTGACTCTCTCTTTTCTTAAACCAGGAGTTCCCAACTAGCAGGCTGTTCCTCTGGCAGAAGTCCAACAGTCTCTTTCCTTCCTCATTTCTTCCGCACCAACCCTCTGGTCCTAGAACACTCTCATAACCTTGTCTTTCTCTTCCTACATGGGCATTCAGATCCCCCATAAGAATCATATTTCTTCCTACAAGCTGCTTCTGCAATTCCTCTTCAAACTCCTCCTTCTCTTCAGAGGCGCAGCCTACTTGTGGAGCATACACTTGCACTATTTCTATGGTCTTTCCCCTCAGTGCTACTTTCACTTTCATCATTCTATCACTTATTCTCCTCACTTCTTCTTTTAAACCATCTCGTACTACTACTCCCACTCCATTCCTCTTTCCCTCTTCGTTCCCACTCCAGTACAGTCTATAGCCTTTTCTCAGTTCTCTCCTTCCTTCCCCTTTCCACTTTGTTTCTGCCAATCCCAATAAATCCAACTTTCTTCTTTTCATCATATCCACTATCTCCTCCACCTTCCCCGTCAGCGTTCTTAGGTTAAAAGTTCCAAATCTTAGTCCGTGTGTACAGCCGTGTCGTCGTCTATTAAATCCATCATGTCCGAGGCTCGTTCCATTTTTGAAAGCATTTGGTTTCATCCACTACTGGCTTGCTGGGCCTATCGTCATACAGTAAAAAGGGTATTTACAGATGAGGATGCCTGAGAAGATCAGAGCGAATGAATAGCTACTGGGCAACTCGGAAAGAAAACTTACTGAACAAGAGGACCAAGAAATGATTGACTGAACTGGTCCAATGAGGCCGTAAAAGCAGAAGAAGGAGAAGAATAATGTTGGTTTTACATGCCTTTTTAACTACCGTGGCTTTTAAAGACACTGAGGTGCCGGAATTTTGCCCCAAAAGAGATCTTTAACGTGCCAGCAAATCTATACAGCTCCCTTGCATTTGCGCATGTTTTTAATCTTCTAAGTTTGCCTATTGTAAAGCCACCCTTACTTCCTACTTGAAGTTTAAGTGCTACGCTACAGATATCTAGCGGTCAAAAGTGAAATCACTTTAACCAGCCAATCACAGGCAGCCATTAATATCGATATATCACAACAAATCAAGTTTCGCTCCCGATGTCGCGATTTAGCGAACGAAACTCGATTTGTCGTGATATTCGAAATGAATGGCTGCCTGTGATTGGCCGGTTAAAGTGATTTCACTTTTGACCGCTTGACATCTCTAGCGTAGCACTGAAACTTAAAGTCGGAAGTAAGGGTGGCTTTATAGGATTCAATTACAAATGTAAGGAAGCTTTTAGTTTTTTCGTGACCATTAGTCTTGCAATCATGAGTGATGGGACCTTCTCTTTATGTGGAATCAGAACCCACAGGGTGTGACATTTCACATTACATTCATTAACATTTAGAGCGTGGGCGCCGTACTATTACGTTTGAAGGCAACTTTTTAAAACTGCGGCGAGCGTAATATTACGTTGGTCGATTTCTCGCGCTTTGTGTTGGGGACGAACGTAATATTACAGCTCTAGCACTCGAGTGTGGGTGCCATTAAGCATGAAGTTGCACATACTATCGCTAGATAGCACCTCGTCACTGTTCAGCTGAAGAATATTGATCTGTTCGAAGGCAAGCGAAGGAGCTTTCCTCGTTGGACTTTGTGTCACCCCGTTTCAAAATTTACCATACCGTAGTGCATTATGAGAAGTGACATTTTTAGCCTACTTTTCACATTTTGCAAAAATGAGGAAAAAGTATACTTATGAGATCGGGCAAATGTGTGTGTGTGTGTCTGTCTGTCTATGTGTCTGTCCCCCCCCCCTATCAACTCCTAAACGGCTGCAGCAATCGAAACAAAATTTGGTAGGAGTAAAGATCTATACCAGAATATCTCACGGCCATATTTGAAAATGATGTCAGTGCTACCAACTGCTGATAAATCACAATTGAAATTTGAGCTCCATGTTGGATATCTTGGAAGGTATGAATGGGAGCTATTTCAAAATTGGCACACGTATAGATAATAATATTTCAGTTTAATTTCCAGGAGGCCATACATGGCAGTGTTGCCAAAATGATTATAAGCCTGCTGATAGGTCCACATTTTAAATGCATATAAATTCTACACTATCAATTGGATTTCAACCAAATTTTGTATTCTGTACCTTACGAGATGGTACTAAGGATATATTCAGTCACCAGGGCTGCCAACTGTTCTCTATTATGCCAGGTATACAGTATTTGCAACTAATTAGAAATTTCGATATTACCAACTTAATTTAGTCATTATTCTAGATAGATCCATATAGATTAATCATTGGCATGAATCTTAAATTTTAAATTTCGTATGTGCTATGTGTACATAAACAGATATGACTGAGCATATTCCTAAGAGCCACCAGGGCTGCGAACTGTTAATAAATGCTCTCAATTTTTTAAATCCAAATACCCATATATCAGAAAGTATACAGGCCGACAGCTTTAAATTATGCTTACGTATAGTACCTGACATTCTATATTAATTTGGAGTAACTTATATAAGTCAGTGCTACCAACATGAGTCTAAGCCTGCTGAGAGGTCCAATTTTAAAATGCATGTAACTTCTATACTAACTAAGGGATTTCATTCAAAATTGACACAATAATAGATCATATTATTTCAGATTGTTTCTGACCAATACATGTATGTCATTGTTGCCAACATGATTTTACGCGCGCTGTTAGATCCAATGTTTAACTGCATGTAACGTCCATGCTATCCATTGGACTTCAAACAAATTTTGTATTCTGTACCTTATGAGATGGTACTAAGGATATATTCAGTCACCAGGGCTGCCTACTGTTCTCTATTAGGCTACATTATGCCAGGTAAACAGTATTTGCAACTAATTAGAAATTTCGATATTACCAACTTAATTTCGTCACTATTCTTGATAGATCCATATAGATTAATTATTAGCATGAATCTTAAATTTTAAGAAAAGTAGGCTCTTTAGTTCGTCACGGAACTTCTTGTTGGTTTTAAGTTCAGAGTAGGGTGTTATGCCAATGAAATGATTATTGAGATTTATTTCAACAGTGTAGAGCATGCACATTTGATTTTACAATTTTTTTTTCCTTCCTCAAAAATTATGTAATTTTACGGCATTCCTTTTACAATATAGTTTTTTTTCTTCAATCGTGGCGGATTTTTTAAAAATTTGTAGTGTAAGGATTCGGAAATTGAACGGACTTTTTAATTTATTTTTAACTCAAACCACATTCAGTTTGTGCCATTCTGAACATAGCCATAAATCCTGAAAATCAGCCAGCACACGGGTGAGGAGCAGGGGGTGTCAACCAGATAGGGATTATTTGGTACCATCGGTGTAGTAGCGCGGCCAGACGTAAGGAGCGGATTAAGCGCTGTATATCGTCTTGCCAACATATGCATGATACACGTTTTAATTGAATTGCAAATATATCCCTATATTAAGTCAATAAATATACACATAATTCCTAATTGACATTTCCTTGCAATTATCTTGCTCACCGACGATAATTACGTCACTTATCATTAAATAAACATTATTTCTACTGGGTTGGCGGCATTGACCAACATGGACGCTCTGTTTATGTCGTGTTTGGTGTAAACAATATTGGCCGTGGTGGCTACTTGTGTCTCGGGACAGTCGGATGAGGAGCCAGAAAGATGCGCGCGCACCCGGCAGGGAGGAGCATTTGAATAGCGCAAGTTTTAAGAAATAAAATATGGAGGACGGTTGTCGTTTCGGAGTCACATTTACAGTCGATTTGCATTATTAACGCAAAGCGGTCGTGAAACTCGCTTTAAGTACATTTGAAAATATGCATTCCAATCAATATTCAAGATCTAACTGTAATAATTGAATATTTAACCATACGCACTATTAAGGACCATAACAATATGCGGTAAAGTCTGTCGGAAAAGTGTGCGAGTGGTATCGCGCTCGCTTGTTGCTTTGAAGATCCCGGGTTCAAGGCTACCCAAGGGCGGAAATTTTTACTTCTTTTTAATTATTTTATTATTTCCTCCTCACGTCGTACAACAATATTGCAACTTAGTCTTGTCTACATGATCTACGAGGACGATAGTAAACATGTTTTCTCTCATTTAAAATTCTATTTTCCCTAAATACTGTTTAAGACCATGGACGGATACTATTTAAATAGTTCAAAATTTATCCCAGAATAATAATATTAGCCTATGACACGTTCTGTATTTGGTTGGTTGGTTCCTAAGTTTAGGGGCTGTGACAACGCGGTTATGTAGCCCCGTGTACTTTGAGTGTGTGTAGAATCTGTCTGATAACCGGTGATAATTGTGATGGCTGTATTAATGTGTGTAGCCTATCTGTTTTTTAACTCAAGTAAGGACTGCAACTTTGAATTTTTCAAATAGTTCCTACTTTTGCCGCCAAACGCCACCGTCAACGACTACTAGGCCTAGTTCAGAACTTAGCTACTAGACGACACCAAAGTCGGCTCTTGGCAACGAACGTAGACACCTAAGAGCGTTGTTTACATTCCTAACCTATACAATTTAGCTTCACACATGTGTAATTAGTGGAAGGTTCTTTAAGGGGACACTATAGGCTACCCCAAGAAAAATGTTTTGCTCCCAGTGATCCAAACTGCACCAAATTTTATTTCCATACGACCAACATCTTTCATAAAGCAAAACGTGAAAAATTATTCCTTTCAGTTGATCAGTATGGGCAGAAATTACTAAAAGATAGTCTTTTCCTAAAAAAAAATGATAGGAACTATTTACCACTAACAATTACTGAAACTTTACAATCTTTTTACACTATGTACGCATTGCACAGACTAATAATTCTGTGCATGGGTTTGGAAAAATATGAAATAGTTCCTGAAATAAAAAATAGTTTCACAAAATTAATTTTTATTTCCAAAAATTAAAGTTAAACATTATTTAAAAATAAACGATAACTATTTTAACTAATATGGATGCACAGAATTATGGGAGATAGATATCTTCACATGCTACAAAAATATTATTGAGATTGTAAAGTTAAAAAAAAAAAAAGAATTGATTTACAAAAGAATTTTAAATGAGAGAAAACATGTTTACTATCGTCCTCGTAGATCATGTAGACAAAACTAAGTTGCAATATTGTTGTACGACGTGAGGAGGAAATAATTAAAAAGAAGTAAAAATTTCCGCCCTTGGGTAGCCTTGAACCCGGGATCTTCAAAACAACAAGCGAGCGCGATACCACTCGCACACTTTTCCGACAGACTTTAACGCATATTGTTATGGTCCTTAATAGTGCGTATGGTTAAATATTCAATTATTACAGTTAGATCTTGAATATTGAATGGAATGCATATTTTCAAATGTACTTAAAGCAAGTTTCACGACCGCTTTGCGTTAATAATGCAAATCGACTGTAAATGTTACCCCGAAACGACAACCGTCCTCCATATTTTATTTCTTAAAACTTGCGCTATTCAAATGCTCCTCCCTGCCGGGTGCGCGCGCATCTTTCTGGCTCCTCATCCGACTGTCCCGAGACACAAGTGTGGTGGCTTAGGCGGCAGCACGCCGGCCTCTCACCGCTGGGTCCGTGGTTCAAATCCCGGTCACTCCATGTGAGATCTGTGCTGGACAAAACGGAGGCAGACAGGTTTTTCTCCGGGTACTCCGGTTTTCCCTGTCAAAATTTCATTCCAGCAACACTCTCCACTATCATTTCATTTCATCTGTCATTCATTTAATCATTGCCCCAGAGGAGTGCGTCAGGCCTCGGCAGCCGGCACAGTTCATATCCTCGCCGCTAGATGGGGGCTTCATTCATTCCAATCCTGACCCGGTCGGAGACTGGAAACAGGCTGTGGATTTTCATTTTTCATTAATATTTTATAATAAGCTAATGTTGTGTTCTTTCTCATCTTTCTTTCATCAAATCGTCTTCTTGGTAATGAGAAGTGAACAGTTCTTCTTCTGCTACGCCAAGTAAGTACGCTTATTTTAAGAGTTTAAGTGAAAACTTGTTTCTGTAGTGCCTGTGAAAAATATATGGTACCGGTAGCCTAGTTTTGAATTGATATTAGACGCAGTGTACAGGTGATATTCTACTTGACATATTAATTAACTTTCACTATTATTTATTCCACAGGTAGGCCTACCAAATTCTGTGAACAAACAAATCGTAAATTGCTGTTCTCGAAATAGCAGATGAATGTGGCAATTTGGCCTACTCTCCTGAGAAATGACCAGGTAAGAGTCTATGTTACTGTAATGTTTTCAACTTGATACATCTTGCAGAGATACATACAGTATCATGAGCCTATTGCATATGTGTACTCAAGTTCTTGAGGAGATCAGTTCTTGCACATGTTAGTTACTGGTGCAGTGGCAGTGGCAAGTATTCAGTTGGTCGAATGTGTAGTAATGCCATTACTGATGTAGAACTGTAATTACAGGTTCTAAAATCTTAACACACACTGGTCCTATGGGTGGCTGTGTGCTCTTGTTCTGTGGAGCAAAGTCCAACATAAAAATTTATTTCAGAGGTCTACATTTTGGTCCAAATATACAAATGAACTAAGCACCAAATGGTGAACGCATTTGTACTCTGAATTTGAAGCATATTAAGTTCATCAGAATGGTTTCATTTTATGCGAATGTTACTTTAGAATAGGCTATGTTTATTTTTCTTCCCATCATTCCATAATTATTTTTAGAAAATTCAGCAGCTACAGCACTGTATTCATGCGTTGCAAAACTATTTCTCCTCTGGCAGAGGATTAAGAATAGAATTAGAAACGATGAGACATCTTTCAGAAGGGTGATACCTGCAGAAGCAGTAACAAAACCACTCACCAGACACATCAAAAATCTAGAAGATATGCTGGAGTTACCCTTAATTGTTGTGTAATAGAAACACACGTGGATTAGTTACATTAATCGCAGAATTAAAATTTTAGTTATTTTCTGAAAGGTGAGAGAGGCAATCTTCATCAATCATAGATGTCTATTACATTAATAAATAAGCTTCTGTGTCCAACTAAAATAAATCCTCATCAGTTTTGATGTGGTGTTAACTCATAAAACAGTGTAAAGAAGATTGGTTAATATGTTTATGTTCGACACTGGCGAAATGTAAATATTATGTCAGAAAACTGTATAATGAGGCTCATTATAGTACAAGTTTTCATTATGATACAGTTTCTCCCACCAATCAGAGCTCAAGAAACAGTTGTGTGACCAATTAGGTGAGGATAGCATCGTACCTGCGCTCACTTCCATGGCCCCCTATTTTAAATTTCACTGCGTGGCGAGTGTCATAGTGAGGTATTCCAGGAGGCCATGGTCAAATACAAGGTATTCTCTGCATCCCATGCGCTCTGTTCAGTATATAAAACTGGTGAAATCTCGACAGATATTTATGAATATTTATGTTCGAACATAAAATAGTTATAATTATCGTCGAACATAAACAGTCGTATGCAACTCGTCTATAATTGTAATTAAGACACTCGTATGGAAATTATAAAACTTGTGTCTTAATTATTGTCATTATAGGCTCGTTGCATAATGTACTATTAAGTTACAAGGTGCACATATAATAAGCCACTACAACAGAGATCTGAGTGAAATCACATGAAATTTTATTAGCAAATAGGTGCAGGCTAGAACTATTACCACTGTGTTGTATTGTTTCTTCCAGTATCACAGTAAACAATTTGTTTTAAAGGACTCTTCACCTTGTATTATGTTATATCGTGGGATAAATAGATACAAGATAAATATAATTCATTTATTATATGCCAATGTAATGGTTGACATACCTATAGGTAGTATTTTATTCCTACACGTTACTTACAATATTTTTCAACACGTAGGATGCTAATGTCTAAGCCAGTCACAGCTCGTGCTCAGTAGCGGCTGGTGTAGAAAATTAGTTGTGTGTAGAGATGGGCAGCAGTCGACTGAAAACAGTCGAATTAGTCGATAGTTAAAACAACTGCTTTTAAAAAACAGTCCAATGAATTCAACGACTACTCACCGTATCATAAACAAGTCGTTTGCAAACGACTGATCTCAAAACAATCGTTGGAAATCATTGGAATGAAACAAGTCGTTGGCAAACGACTAATTCCAAGCGAATGGAATAATTCGAATTGAAGTAGTCGTTGTAAACGACTGATCCCAAAGCAATCGTTGGAAATAATTGGAATGAAACAAGTCGTTGGCAAACGACTAATTCCAAGCGAATGGAATCATTCGAATTTAAGTAGTCGTTCTAATCAAACGACTTCTTCAGGATAACTTCATGCTACAATTCATTGTGCTGTATGTTTATTGTAGAGCTTTAATTAATAAGTTAAGTATACCTGTAGGTGCCTATAGTTTTATACAGTTCGTTGATTCTTTCAATGAAATAGCCTAAATCCAGTTATCCAAGTTATTGGAAATGTTAAGCATTCAATATTTAGGTTATGCTTGAACTCCCGGTTTTCTGGCCCATCATCCCAGGCAAGCCTCCCAGTCAGATGGATCATTTGGCTGTAATTTTGAATTAGAGTAAGGTTGTAGTATGCGTGGTCAGATTTAGACAATAGCCTACTCCATGAAGGGGTCATGGCTACGCCTTCTATGTTTGTTTATTGAATAGAGTAACTGAAATGAGGGATGTATACTGATTTTAAGATTTGTGGAATGAGTTTATGAATTTTTAATAGAATTTAATGAAGTCTTCAGTAAAGTTGAAGGAGACATGATCGTGTTTAGACAATAGTCTACTCCATGAAGGGGTCATGACTATGCTTTCTATGTCTGTTTAAGGTGTAGTGTGGCTGAAATGAGGGAGGTTTACTGATTTTGGTGTTTGTGGAGTAGTCTTTTCGTTTATAATTTAGGTTTTGTGAAGCTCGTTGCGGAGTTGTTTTATGGATTTTATTGCTCTGCAAATGAAGTGTATTAGGGGGTTCTGGGTTTGGTTTAGCTGTAGTTTACAGGGTTATGGCTGAGAGTTGTTGTAGCAGGCCTAACAACTGTGTCAGAGCAGTGGCGTGCTGTGTGGGAGGGGGGGTTAGTGGCAAAGACATGAGGGCAGGGATGGAAGAGTTTATGTGTTTCCTCACAGTTGGCGCACTTAGGCTTATCTCGAGGTACCGTACAGATAGAGTGGTGATGTAAATCTCCAGCGGGTACTGTGAGGACAGCTTGACGGCTGTAGGTGCCTATAGTTTTATACAGTTTCTTGTTCGTAGATTCTTTCAATGAAATAGCCTACGTCCAGTTGTCCAAATATATATGTATGTCATTTCATTGGAACTCCTTAACACAGTCTATACACTTTTAATGAGAATTGGGTGCATTCTTGAATTATTACACAACTTGAACATGGGCTTACCAATTATGGCTTTGAGTTCTATTTATTTTATGATTGAATTTCATTCATTTATTCTACCGCGTGATAAATGAATTACAAGAAAATTATTATGAAATTCTCCCCATAGCGTGATGGTAATGATCAATGCAAACATAGAATAGATTTTCCAGGAAAATTAAATCAGAAAATATTTTATATTGGGATCCAATATTAATAGCATTTTAGCAAGTCGGAGGGTGTGTACGCTCAAATTGATTCTGGTTGTCAATTGGTTTGTAGAGATGGGCATCAGCAGTCGACTGACAAAAGTTAAAACCATCGACTTGTTTGACTGCTTTTAGAAAACAGTCGAATGAATTCAACGACTACTCACCGTAACATAAACAAGTCGTTTGCAAACGACTGAACTGATCCCAATTGTTTTAACATGCTCTGAGCGCTGGCATAGTTTTACGTTTTGGTCATAAATTGTTTGTATTCACATGGTTGCCAACATCTTACTGAAAGTTCGCTCTCGTTACTGTTCTAAAGTGCTCTATTGTCGTGTCTCGTGTGTATTTATTCTAGGCTGTCGTGAAACAAGTAGGGTAGTCGTATTCATTCATTCCTATTCATGAGCTTAAATGGCACTCTGTCAAACGCATACATGTGCCAGAATCCAACACAACACAAAATAACATAATGACTTGATTTTGTCTGCTGTTAATTCATTTTATGGGCTTGGGACATCTTGGTCATCAGCCCCATGCAGTTGGGTGTGGGTAGAATTGCTCCGATAATGTGATGACTGTAGTAGTGTGTGTAGCTTTATAAGGGACAGGCTTGGGGAGGTGCCCCAGGAGTTGAAATAAGGTACTACCGGATTTCCATCAGGAAAGGAATAAAATAAAATAATGTTGAGGCCCACAGGAGAGATCTGCAGAATATCTTGGCTGAGTGGACAGGGAATTTGTAACTGTTCCTGTTGGTATTTCAATTTCATTTTAGTACATATTATTAAAAATTCTTAAAAATAAATTTCCCTAACTATGGCTGCCACCTTTCCAGTCCTCATCTGAATTACAGAAAGTATAGCCTACACACTACCACAGATACCACAATAACAGAGATTATCATATAAATCCTATACACTTCCAAATATATGGGGCTATATGAATATGTTATCAAAAGCCCTAAAATTAATATCAAAAACACAATGATTCTACAATAAGAGATTCTTTTAAAATATAGTTATAGTAGGTGCAAACATACACATAACAGCAAATTCAAGTTCTCCATTTCAAGCATTACACATTTATTAAGTTAACTGTTTCAACATACAAACTTGCATGTGTTGTAGGAATTTGCGGTTCATCGGTGTCAGCCATGGCGTCAAGGAGGTAATAGGTCCATTATCATGTGCTGTAGCCTACTGTTATACCTTGGCAAGAAAGAAGAACATGCCTCAACACATACTTTTAAAAGGACCAGATTTGATTACTGTATTTTTGCTAAGTTTGATTTTGTCTCTCTCTGTTATTTTTTCTTCGTTGACAAACTTTTTAAATAAAACGATGATTTCTAGCAGTATTGAGTGTGTTTCTTGTTTTTCATTGAAAGTCCTATTTCTCCTTTCCCCTTCACAGCATGTCATAGAATTTACTGTATTAGTGTGCCATGAAATTTGTTTATGTACATGTACTTACTGTATTTCACCCTTCAAAATTGGTGGACTGGATATATTTTAAAGGGAATATCAAATGAACTACTGTATATACATTTTGTGATATCCAATTATTTTTCTGAAACTAATGAATTTGGCATTAAGTACACTAACAATTTTAGTGTGATGAGGATCAGGTTACACCACCTATTTCCTTAGTATTCTCTCTTAAAATTTTCCTATTATTGCGAACAGCATCAAGCATTTTAAGATATGAATATTCTCCCTTCCCAGTACTTTTACTTTCTAGTTTAATCTCGGAACTAATCAGTTATAATTGGGCCTACAGTGGTTAATTGGAAGGGACCATTTTTTTAAAATTGAGTAATAATATGCTGCAGACCTTATAGTAGCCTAATTCTTGTCAATGCAATATGCTCCAATTGCAACTGAAAGAAATGTAAACATGTAAATTATTGATGAGGTCATGTCCTAAATGCTGTGTTTGCTCATTTCAGAGTTCCGGAATTCACAATTTCCCACTTTGGTATTATTAAAAAACACTGTTATTGCTATTTTGAATGTGATTTATCTCATGTAGATCATATTATTATCTCCACACTTAAAAACGTGTGCTATAAGTATTGGGAAGATTGTGATTTTCGGAACATTGAAGTGGGCAGAGCAGTTAGGACGAGAATATTTAGCGGAACGAGGGGAAGGGGTGGGGTAGGCTACCCGCATGGCCGTGTTCAACTAGTACCGCGGTCATACACCAGACAGCGCTGAAGTCTTAGGGGCCAAGAATTAGCATGGCTGTCGGCTATCTGTAGTAGTAGGTAATCTGTGGTGAGGAGCAACATTTAAGGCATCAGCAGGATAAGTATTAACTGAGAATCAAACCAGGTACACCGAGGCGAGTGACAAGCAGCTTAACTACTGTGCCATCGTGCCCAACTACAATATAAAATCCCTACTTGACAAAGAGTCCTTTGTAACAAACACCATAATTAAATGAAAGTGTTTTTAGATTGACTAACCCAAAAATATTCAATTTGTAAAAACTTCCTAGCATTTTAAATATCAATAACATGTAGGCCTAAATGAAAAAGACTTCACTTTTTTTTAAACTGTTTAGTTTATAAGAATTTATTAAAAACTATGCAAGCTTAATTTGCGAGTATGTTGGTGAAGAAAAGCACACCAACCCAAAAAATGTTAATTGATTTAGGGGCTTTGCGACATCGTAGTCATTTAGACCTGTGTACTTGTAAACTTTTACAGTAAACTCTCACTAATTCGGACTAATGGGGGTGAGGTCTAGTTCAAATTCTAGAAAGTACGAATTATAGAAATTCTTTCTAAAATATTGTACTGTACAGTACATGCATAGTTAACTGAAGCTATAATTAGGAATATAATATACAGTAAAACCAGACTAAAGCGGAACACAAATGTTCCGGATTTATTTTTCCGTTTTGCAAAGGGTTGAGTTTTAAGAATACAAAATACACTACAAAGAAATACTGTAATATTGCATAAGATTACAATGAAGTAATAATTTAAAATATAGGTCTGTAAATAAAAAAGAAATCTGTTCACTTGTATTACATTGTATTTTCAACTTACGTACAAAAAATTCAGTTTCTCTGCTCGTTCCTTTGTTTTCACATGTCTTTCAAAATTAATTGTCGCGACTTCTTTACAAGAGAACGTTGTAGGATCTCCTTTGCATCCTGCAATAACTCCAGGAGTTCTGGAACATTCTTGGAAGCTGCAAATTCCTGAAGGTCACTCACAACAGATAGTGCTTCTCCACAAGTGTGTATTACAAGAGGGTTGGAGGAAGCAACGGTACATTCCATTCACTTACAGATGTTGTGATATGTAGCATACCTGTTGCGTCCTTGAGGAAATATTAGAGTTAATGTTTTCTAGAGCTTTGGTGCAAGGACAGTCATGCTCAAAATTTAGTACATTAGGCCTACATGATGGCCTTCCTCTATCGCCTTTCCTCGCAAATGCGTATATGTTATAGAATCCTTTCATGTTACATCTTGATTCTGGGGTAATAAATGTAAGAAATCTTCTACACAACAGATGCAATGATAAACAAATATTGGATGAAAGAAGAATACGAGCTGAGACACCTGATGACGCGCTTTGCGATGCACGGTTTCCATCATCGTATTTGGAGAACAGTGTGATACATATCACGCAATGGAGTGCAAGGAGAGAGCGGTCTCTCTGACCGAATTTTGCTTGGATTCTTGAGCCTGATGTAATTTATATATTTTGCACATTGTGCGTAATAAATTTGTTATTATAATTTCAAAATTTAGTACATAGCTTTGTACTGTATTATGGATAAGATAATCCGTCTTAGTCAGGTTATTTATGTCTATAGTCCCTGAATCTCTTTCCGTTTCCGCGTTAGGCAGTTTTCCGGTTTACAGTGTCATTTTACATAGTAAATACCTCCATTCCGAATTTTGTTTTCCGTTTGTCCAGATTTCCGGTATATAAAGGGTCTGATTTATTCAGGTCTTGCTGTACAATGTATGTAATTGTTAAAGAAAGACTAGACGAACATCATCATAATATGTACATACTGTATTAAATTAAAGTTACAATACATATTCAAAGGCTTTATATGTATCCCTATATACATTTTGTCTTCTAAACTTAGCAATGTATATTTATCCCTAACATTCATATTACCTAGGTAGTTACTGTTTCTAGTGAGGACAACAGTATGACACTTCCAAACACTTTTAAGCAATGATAGAGATAGAATCTAGTGAGCCTCTGTGGCTTAGGCGGCAGCACGCCGGCCTCTCACCGCTGGATCCGTGGTTCAAATCCCGGTCACTCCATGTGAGATCTGTGCTGGACAAAACGGAGGCAGACAGGTTTTTCTCCGGGTACTCTGGTTTTCCCTGTCACAATTTCATTCCAGCAACACTCTCCATTATCATTTCATTTCATCTGTCATTCATTTAATCATTGCCCCAGAGGAGTGCGACAGGCTTCGGCAGCCGGCACACTTCCATATCCTCGCCGCTAGATGGGGGCTTCATTCATTCCATTCCTGACCCAGTCGGAGACTGGAAGCAGGCTGTGGATTTTCATTCATAGAGATAGAATCTAACACGTTATGTGGGCTTCAAAAAGCGAACTGAGCAGGCACTGCCTTTGTTGTGTGCTTGTGACCAATACTGATACATACGGTACTTATTATTGGCTGCGAGTGGAGTGAACGGGAAGGGAGGGAAATGCGATCAACATTTTACAATAGATGGCCTTGGTGCGAATGATGTCCGGTGCAGTACTGCGGCAATGAAAACCTGTCCGAATTATCCAAATTAGTGAAACCCGAAATAGTGAGGGTTCACTGTATATAGAATTTGTCTGATACCATCTGCTACTAACTCTTATTCAATCTCTGATCTGAATCTGCAGCACTGTCTCCAAATAGGATGAAGCACCTCACTGATAGGTTCCCAGACCTGGAACAGATAACTTTTACTCACTTATTATGAATACTGGGCTGCCTCTTCTGCCAGTTATGCTGTACCAAAGTCCAACTTCTCCAATGTTCAGGGGTCATTTCATAAGTCACGGCAATATATATCAGCCAATAAAGCAGCAGGAATAGAAATTTACTTTATGCGATTGAAGGACACTACAATGTGCTTCGCAATGGTAGTACCAAATTGGGTACAGGTACAGGAGCCAACAGGTTAGGGAAATTGAAGGATGTGTAAATAGAAATTGTTGTATTATGAACAAAAATGTACAGCTAACACCCTTCAAAATAATCTGCCAAGATTTCCACACATCTTCGCCAACGATGAGAAAGACAATTTGTCGATGTGTACTACCTCTTGTCAAGATGATGTTACGATTGTTGTTTGCAAACCATTTCTTAAGTAGAGGCCTCTTCACTTGCAGAATGAGTCCAAAGTCGCAAGGGCTGAGATCAGGAGAGTATGGTGATTTTCCAAGATCTCCCACCAACCCCCAACGCTGCAACAGGTTCCTGAACAGAGTTGTAGTGTGGGCTGTTGCATTATCGTGGAGAATTATGCCGCTGGACGTGAGCTCTGAATTGTACAACGTAAACAGTACACCAGAAATGAGCTATACAGGGTCTTTCATGTAAAGTAAGAACGGTGAGCGGCGGCTTTGTTAACCACCACTGCCGTGTCCTTGGCTGAGCTTGTGGCGTGCCACGGCCCCCTGCTGTAATATTGAAAGCGCGCGCATACTTGACCTTGCAATAAACATGCAGGTGGTCAGTCACCAGTCTGAACCTCTGATGTTAACATGAGACAGTTATCATTTCAACATCGTATTTTTGTATGTAAAACTTATTTTAAGTAAGAGTCGGCTCAGCGGGTACGTGATGCTTTTGTTCAGCAATTTCCTGATGAAGTGCCACTTTCACTATCACAGATTCATGTAATTGTAAATAAGTTTGACACTACTGAATCGGAGCTCAATAAAAAGCATAAAATTAAAAATCACCATCATTACTGTGGCAGAACTCACTCGCGTCAGCCTGAATGTGATTACCAGGTACAATGCCAGTATAACCCATGAAGAACGACACTTCCAGCATCTTTTATAATGTAATATTTCATATAGGATTGTACACACGCTTAAAGCAGGGGGCCGTGGCACGCCACTAGCTCGGCCAAGGCCACCGCACCAGCGAATAACAAAACTGCCGCTTGCCGTTCTTACTTTATATGAAAGACCCTGTAGTATGACTGTTGTTCTAATTACATCAATCCTGGAGTACAGCCTCTAGGATAATAACTTTTGCATGTACTGTACTGTTAACTGGTCACCAATGCACACACAAGCAATCTGTTGGTGGCATTTCCTACTGTGTAAAATAGATTTTCAAATACGTATACTGTACTAAACACATCTTGACTATTTCATAAGATATTACATAATATACTAGCAGTAGTACCCGGCTTCGCCCGGTGGAATGATGATAATATTTCAGTCTCCTTAACACTCAACGTCATAAATTATATTTATTTATGTATTCATTTCTTACAATATCACACCCAGTGACAATGTGTATACTTAAGTCACTATGGGAAGGCTCTGTAAAATAATGATCATTCTCGTGATATTTGTCTTCAGTCCGAGTCGAGATATGTCGTTAGCGGTCCCAGAATTCGTGACATCTCAGTCGTAGAAGACTATGTGGTGGTGATTAGAAATATAATGGACTTAAAATCTATGTCAATTGCCCCCAATGACGTTGAGGGCGTAACATCTAGGTAATTTGCCCTACTGATCAGGATGATATTGAAAATTACTACATAACTGACATGAAACTTAGAAAATAATAGAAAAAGTTATTTTTAGGACTCACATTTCGGGAAAGACTTGATTATTTTTTGCCAAAGAGCTCCCACTTAGATCGCTATCTGGTTAAAAGTTTCGTCTTGTTAAGGTTTAAACTGTACGATAAATGTCTGAAGCAATTCCTCCAAGTGAAGCTTCCAGATTTCTCAGTCGATATATCGTTAACGTTCCTGAGCATCCAGTTGTCTTTTCTTCTGACGCAAAACATCTTCTACATAGCGATGATGAACATAGAAGCGACTACTGGCACATATAACTTATCAACGAATGGGAAAAATTGATACTTTAAAGGAATGAAAGGAATAAAATAGAAAAGAGATGTACGATATACCATAACACTCGCTGTGAATTTTCTACGTGACCGGCTTACATGTTTCGGTACAGGTTCTCAAGAAGAGGAACCAGATCATTGGCATAAATGAATACAGTAACAGTAGATTAAATAGTATCCTAGACAGATGACTCGCAAAGTAACACGGCCTAATATACGATGTAATGGTAGAACTTCAGAGAAATGTTTCATCTCACTTCGCAGTTGTTATTTAATAAATACTAACATGTTTGTAGCTAACATTGAAATTAATGGAGTGCGTTAGGATAAACGATATTCCTTGTTTTTCCCTCTGGTGTATAAATAAATAAATGTTTAGGTGTGCCCACTCTTGAGCAAGCTACGTATAACTGATCATGAGAGGGGATCATGCAGGGAATTGCATTAGCTTGAAATCATAAGGCATATCAGTAGGGATCAAAGGAATTCGGGGAATGAAGATATCTTCTCCTTTGGCATAGCCTGTCAATACGACTACTACTGAACGGGTATATCAAACTTACAAACTAATGGAAATACACATTTTAAAAATCGCAGGCGATGAAGACTGTGGTGTTACTTAGTAGTATAATGGACGTAACATCTAGGTCATTTGCCCGTTTGATGAGGATGGTAATGAAAACTACTGTTGAATTGACACGAGAAACTTGCAAACTACCGTGGTAGAAAGAAATATTTCAAAATTCACAGGCGATGAAGAGTTATTGTGTGTGGTGATTAGTGGTATAATGGGCGTAACATCTAGGTCATTTGTCCTTATGATAATAATAAGGTAATGAAAAATGACTACTAAACGAACATGGTGTAATTTTAAATCTGATATAGGTAATTCAGATTTCTACCTTCGATGTCTTCCAATGTCTGAACGTTATTTTCTGGCTTAGGCCTATACTGGATGCGTGTACTGAAAGAGCTTATCGAGTACTGCTCGGGTCCAAGCTGCACTAACCTGAGAATATCGCAGATGATGACGATATATTATGATGACAGACGTTCAGGTGGGGGTTCCCGGTCCTATTCACATTGACCGGTGAATCACTCATTCTTTCGTAACACTACAGGGGTTTGAGCAAAGACGCAATATGAACATCAGCATAGTCAGCAATACCAGGTAACACGGCTGGGTCTGGACATTTCTATCATGTCACCTCGCGATGAATCAGCAAGCTATTCTCACACCTGCCACCCCCCCCCCCCCCCACCCACCAATGTCTCACAACTTGTGGGACGTGGGTTTGCGACCACGGGACCCCAGCTGAGTCCGGCATTGCTTCTACTTACTGGTGCCGGGCTCCTTTCAGTTCTCTTTCCTGTCAGCCACCCTTGGTCAAACTCTTGTTCTCTTCCGACCCCGTTGGTATCAGGGTATCCGAGGCCTAGCAACTCTTTCACTTTCCCACCTTAATTAGCCCTTTTCTAATCATTCCTGATAGCCTCATTCTTCGAGGTGTCAGCCTTCTTTTTCTTTTCTTAATATCTCATGTCTTCTGCTCAAGACCCTCAAGGAGGCAGGGTGTGTGTAGCCCCACCACTTCGGGTGCACCCTGGATAGTGCTACATCCTCAAGGGCTCATGGCTGGTGAGTTCGGGAGCTGGCAACCCTGAGGGTTTCCTGAGCGGGTCCGGTTTTACCCCTTTTTCCCATTGCCTTTGGGACGGACCCTGTCCTCTTTCCGGGAATGGAGTGGTCTGACCGCAATTTCAAGCAGACAGTGTTACTCGCAGGGTACCAAAGGGTAAGTATACACATTTTGGTTCTGATCGGTAAAATGGTGTAGATTTGTGCCAAAGGGCCTAAATGCAGGGAAAGGGGTGATCTGTCCGCAATTTCAAGTGGACAGGGTTACCCGCAGGGTTCGAAAGGGTAAGTATAAAAATTTTGGTCCGGATCGGTGAAACGATATAGATTTTTGGCAAAAGGCCTAAATGCAGGAAAAGGGGTGGTCTGTACGAAATTTTAGGTGGACAGTGATATTCACAGGGTTACAAAGGGTAAGTATACACATTTTGGTTCAGATCGGTGAAACGGTGTAGATTTGAGCCAAGGGGCCTAAATGCAGGGAATGGAGTGGTCTGTCCGCAATTTCAAGCAAACAGAGTTACTCGCAGGGTACCAAAGGGCAAGTATACAGATTTTTGTTCTGATCGGTGAAACGGTGTAGATTTGTGCCAAAGGGCCTAAATGCAGAGAATGGAGTGGTCTGTTCGAAATTTCAAGCAGACAGTGTTACTCGCAGGGTTCCAGATGGTAAATAACAACTTTTGGTTGAGATCTGTGAAATGGTGTAGATTTGGGCCAAAGGGCCTAAATGCAGGGAATGGAGTGGTCTGTCCGCAATTTCAAGCAGACAGTGTTACTCGCAGGGTACCAAAGGGTAAGTATACAAATTTTGGTTCTGATCGGTGAAACGGTGTAGATTCGGGCCAAAGGGCCTAAATCCAGAGAATGGGGTGGTCTGTCAGAAATTTCAAGTGGACAGGGTTACCCACAGGGTTGCAAAGGGTAGGTATACAAATTTTGGTTCGGATCGGTGAAACGGTGTAGAAGTTTGCCAAAGGGCCTAAATGCAGGAAATGGGGTGGTCTGTCCAAAATTTTAAGTGGACAGTGTTATTCATAGGGTTACATAGGGTAAGTATACACATTTTGGTTGAGATCGGTGAAACGGTGTAGATTTGGGACAAAGGGCCTAAATGCAGGGAATGGGGTGGTCTGTCGGAAATTTCAAGTGGACAGGGTTACCCGCAGGGTTCCGAAGGGTATGTATACAAATTTTGGTTCAGATCGGTGAAACGGTGTGGATTTGTATACATAACAGACAGACAGACAAACATTGAGCTTTATATATATAGATTATCCTATGTGTAGATTAAGGCTTTCAAGGCCCAGAATACTATTAAAATTATTCATACTTTTGGGATATTTCCGTGTGAAAATATACAAGTAGTTCCGTGAAGAACTAAATCCTATTTTCATATATCCTACTTATGTCAATTGCACCTATTCAGTTTGATTGCTGTAATAGATTCGTCGATATTGAGAACCGTCTAATATTTTGGTTGGTCGCCAGGTTGGATTTAATATATGTCTTTAATAGAGTTATGTACTATTACAAAAGATTATTGTGTACGTGTAGTATTCAAACTTCAATCGCATGATTAGGATACAAGAAGTAAAAACAAGATTTGAAAATTTTGAAAAATTATGATAACAATTGAAATAAATTAGATGCCAGTGGATTAACATTTGTATAAGCATTTACCATACCGAGTTTCACTGCACTCGGATGGTTAAATCGCGAGAAACGTCCATTTAAATATTTATACTTCGCATCGCCGCCATGTTGGATTTGTGCTCACCAGGTTATTGAAAGTCCTATAGGTGAAAACTTATGTCCATAGCCTCTATGACAAAAAAAAAAAAAAAAAATTCAGTTTGATTGCTGTAAAAGATTCATAGTTATAGACAGTGCTTGATTTGTAAATAAAGAGGTTCCGGTACTGTGAACTACCGGGTGGTTGGTGGGAAGGGGGTAGGAGGGGGTGGGGGCTTTAAGGAATATTGAAATATAGAGTTCTAAAAACAACATTTTTACGCTTTTCTGAACAACTTTAAAAATTAATCAATGGACAAAATAGCAATCTAATTTGGAATGCAATTTTAAATTAAATTGAGACTGCTGTAGCAACATTCTTCTTACCATAGCCGTTAGCCTATATTAAATTTTAAATTTCATTTTTTTTACGTAATTAAAAAAAAAAATACATTCGGTTTGAAAATACACACAAGTTCACCAACAATCTTTTATTTTTTGTTTTATAATTTTGTCTTTACAGTTTTCTGAAATAATTATATATTATAAAAGATACACGAAATGAAAACTTAATTTGAAAATTTCGCACAGCTGCCATTTTGGGGTTATGTAAACAATCTCGGTGGGATTCCCCCAGGGCTCTGGGAAGTGGGGGCTCTGAGAAGTGACCTGGGGAGGTCTACAAACTTCTAGAAGACCTGGACAAATGGGAGTGTGATGCGATGATGCAGATCACCAGCATCAATAATACATGGACTCAAAGAAGAGAGTCCACTTAGCCTCTCCACTCCAACTCCAAACACAAACCTACACGTGGGGTCCCCTGTTAAACCGAGCAACCCAGTGGAAGGTTGGGTAACCAATCCCAGTGGGAAACTGGGTCGGTGAGCCGATTGTGTTTGGGGGGCTGGGGAAATTTCCTCAGTTCGTTTAGGTAGCAGTGAACGGCTTCGAAGGCGGATGAGGAACAAGTGTCCCAACGGCAGAGAAGGCGGAGAAACTGTCACCAGCAGCGTCTGTACTCCAGGGGAGCGGCTGCAAAAGGCGTCTGTTCCCCATGTTAGGGGCGGCCTTAATTGAAAACCTGGCAGTAGGTGTAAAATGCCTTTAGGTGTGGCGAACCCATCGTACAAACAGCCTAAAATATGAAAGTGTGAGAGTCGAGGCCTCAGAAACAGCTAGGGCGACCCCCGGAGGCGACGCGCAGCTCCTGCTGTCCTGGGGGAGCTGTGAGAAGTGGGCTACCAGAGACTATTAAGAACATCATGAAGATTGCGACCATAAATGTCTTGGCCCTCAATGGTAAGACAGAGGAACTTATCGATTATATGGAAAAGAAAGATATTGCACTGATGGGACTCAGTGAAACGAAGTGGAGATGAAAGGGACAGAAGAAACTGAGAAAGGGGTTTAAATTGTATTGGAGTGGAGGTGACAACAGTAAAAATGGTGTAGCAATGATTTTAAGGGAAGATCTAGTTCAGTATGTAGAGGAAGTTATCCAGGTAAATGACAGAATAATAAAAATTAGACTCGGCCTAGAAAGTGGGGTTAAAGATTTCATTCAGGTATATGCAGCTCAGACAGGCAATGTGGAAGAAAGTCTAGAGGAGTTCTTGGAAGAGCTGGAGAGGTACATCTAAGAGAAAGAAGTGGTGATTATAGGTGACATGAATGCCCACATAGAAACAGACAGGCATGGAAAGGAAGAAATAATTGGTCCTTTCAGCTATGGAAGCAAAAATGCTGAAGGAGACCTTTTGATAGACTTCTGTGAGAAGAATGGATTAATAGTAGGCAATACCAGGTTCAGAAAGAAGAATAGCCAGAAAATAACTAGGAATGGATGGGGAGAAAGGAAAACGAAAACCATGATAGACTTGATTTTAGTCGAAAGAGAGAACAGTAGACAACTAAAAGATGTCACAGCTATGCCCAGAGAGGATTTTGAAGGGGATCATAAAATTGTTGTAGCTAAATTAAGGTTGGGCAAAATAGTCAAGTTAAAGGAGACAAGAGAAAGAAAAATAAAAGTATGGCAATTAAAGGAAAAGGAAGTACAGGAAAAGTTCCAAGAAGATCTGAAAGAACTGATCCCTAAAGAAGAGGTAGGAAGTGTGGAAGAGGAATGGGCAAAGTTCAAAGAAAGAATTGTAAAATGTGCAGAAGATATATGTGGTAGAGTGTCGGGTATAAAGAAGGAAAAGGAGACACCTTGGTGGAATAACAGAGTAAAAGAGGCAGTGAAAGAAAAACAAAAAGCCTGGAGGAAGTGGATAGTAGACAAAAATGTACAGAAAATGCAAAAGTATCAAGAAGCAAAGAAAGAATGCCACAGGATTGTACAGGAAGAGAAAAAGAAGTGCTGGGATGATTTTACAGAAAGTCTGCAGGAAGATGTTAAAGGAAGTAAGAAGATGTTATATGGATTGGTTAGAAACAAAGTAAAAAACAGAGAAGATACAAAATTTGTAAAGACAGAGACAGGACAGATTTTGACACAAAGAGAAGACATACTCCAGCGATGGGAAGAATATTTTGATAAATTACTGAACATCAAATTCAAAGAATTAGTGGAAGTTGAAGAAGGTAAAGAAATGACTGAAGAAACCCAAGATGATGATATAACAATGTTAGAAATAGAAAGAGCCATAAAGAAGATGAAGAGTGGTAAAGCAACAGGAGAGGATGAGGTAGCTGTGGAGATGATAAAAGCAGCAGGACCAGTAGGGATGCAGTGGTTGTACAGACTATTTCGAGTGATATGGAAGAACAAGGAAGTACCAGAAGACTGGGGTAAAGGGCTAATAATTCCAGTATTCAAGAAAGGAGATAAGAAAGAATGTAACAACTACAGAGGAATCACCCTCATCCCGCATGTAGCAAAGATACTTGAAAGGATACTTGAGGGTAGACTGAGGATGAAAGTGGAAAAGGAAATGGAGGAAGAACAACATGGATTTAGAAAAGACAGATCAACTTTTGATCTAATTTTTACCATAAGAAACATGATGGAGAAAAGGTGTGAATTCAGGAAGGATTTAGTGATGACATTTATAGACATTGAAAAGGCATATGACAGTATACCAAGACAACTGGTTTGGGATGCATTGATAAAGAAGAAAGTAGACAGAGCAGAAGTGGAAATGATAAAAGCTATTTATAGGAAGTGTATAAGTAGTGTGAAGACCAGGGTTGGGCAAACGAACTGGTTTAATGTAGAAACAGGACTCCGACAAGGGAGTGTATTGTCCCCTATACTTTTCATCACTGTCATGGATGAAATCCATAAGCGAGTGAAACAGAAAATGGGAAGTAAAGAGAATAAGGCCTTACTCTTTGCTGATGACATAGTAATATGGGAGAAGATGAAACAGAAGTACAGGAACAAGTCGATGTATGGAACCAGGAGATAGAAGAGTATGGAATGAAAATAAGTGTGGAGAAGAGTAAGACAGTAGTGATGACGAGAAATAAGAGAGATGGTAGGGGGAATATTGAAGTAAATGGGAAAACATTAGAAGTTGTGAAAAGTTTTAAATATTTAGGGAGTATAATCACAGAAGATGGAAAGATAAGTGAGGAAATTGGTAATAGACTCCAGCAAGCAAATGGGTTTTACCAGTGTGTGAGAGGTATGGTGTGGAACCAGGATGTTCTAGAGAAATGTAAGAAAGTCATGTACTCAACATATTACACACCTATATTGATATATGCAGCAGGCACATGGACAACAACAAAACGGGATGAAAGCAGAGTCCAGGCAGCCGAGATGAAGTTTCTTAGAGGAATAATTGGAAAGACACGAAGAGACAAAATCAGGAACACAGAAATTAGGGAAAGAACTGGATTCCCAAAGCTACAAGACAAGATAGAGATCAGTAAGCTGAAATGGTATGGACACATGATGCGAATGGGCGAAGACAGAGTCCCAAAGCGAGTATTTACAGAGAAAGTAACAGGAAAGAGGCAACGGGGAAGGCCTAGGAAGAGGTGGATGGATACAGTGAGGGAGAGCATAGAGAAGAGAGGGGTAAAAGTAGAAGATATACTAGAAGAAGGAAGAGAGTGGTGGAGAGACAGAAAATTATGGAGGTCCTTGATTCACACCCCGACCCAGAACACTGGAAACGGGAAATGAAGAAGGAGAAGAAGAAGTAGTAAACAATTGAACTAAATTAGATGCCAATGCATTACAATATGTATAAACATTTACTGTACCTTATTTCACTGCACTCAGATGGTTAAATCGCAAGAAAAGTCTATTAAAATGTTTCAACTTCGCTTGGCTGCCATGTTTGTTTTGTATTTGACAGGTTTTTGAAAATTACATAGATAAATTTGTAGTAGTGCCCTTTATCACCGTACAAAATTTCAGGGTGATATCAGTAATAGTTTCCGAGATATAGAATGCCGGTGAAATATTTCGCACAGACGCCATATTTAGGTTATGTAAACAATTGAACTAAATTAGATCCTAGTGCATTACAATGTGTATAAACATCTGCTGTACCAAGTTTCATTGCGTTTGTATGGTTAAACAGCTAGAAAGGTCTATTTTAAAATCTCAACTTCGCTTGGCCGCCATGTTAGTTACCAGGATTTTGAAAGTCTCATAGGTGAACTTCTAGTAGTGCCCTTTATCAGCGTACAAAATTCCAGGGTGATATCGGTAATAGTTTCGGAGATATTGAATGCTGGTGAAATATTTCGCACAGCCGCCATGTTGGATTGGTGAGACGTAATTGAATTTGAAGGGCACAGTTGGGGCCGGCCAGAATGGTGCTATGATCTTACTGAGTGTCATTGAGATCGCTTCAGCCATTTAGAAGTTACTAGAGGGGGACACACACACACATATACATGGACAAAAGGTGATCTCATAAGCCTATTTTTTCATAAAATGAAAATAGGCTAAAAATTAGGGGAAAGGGCGGGGGGAGGGATGGATATAAGGAAATAGAAACAAAAGGAGAAGTGTATATGTACGGTAGGTACCTAAGGTTATACAAGCCTCGGCGAAAAAACAGATGGACACTACTCCAGTGACTATCAAAGGAGATCAAATCATGGCCCAGGAGCCATAGAGGAAACCGAACAATTTGAAACAGGTAAAGTAATAGAGAAACTGAAAGGGGAACTATATTCTCAAATCTTTAATAACTGGCAGCAAAGTGTCACTTAGCTGATAGCCAGTGTCTCTGTTAAAGTTATTGGGGATTTTACGAATTTCAACTGCCTCCCTTATAATTCTAGACCAGTTGTGCTTAACAAGGGCAAGCACATGAGCATCCTTGAAACATACATCGTAACCTGAAGACAGGACATGTTCAGCTATAGCTGATTTGTCAGGTTGGTTTAGACGGATGTTCCTCTGATGCTCCTTGATGCATGTTGCAATGGACTGTCTTGTTTGTCCAATGTAGACTTTTCCGCAAGTACGAAGGACTTCATACACCCCAGGCGTTTGGGTGACAATTTATCTTTGTTTAATCCTAAACGTCGACCAATTTTCGTCACAGTGCCAAAAACTGTTTTTATCTTGTACTTGCGGAGAATCTTAGCAACACGGTCAGTGGTGTTGTGAATATAAGGAAGGTAAGCAGTTCCCCTCACGTCGGAGCTCTGAGAAGGTTGTCTACCCCTCCTTCTGGGATGTAGAGACCTTATATCCATCCCTCCCCCAGCCCTTTCCCCTTATTTGGACATCCTCATTCTTCGAGGGGTTTCAATTTTTCCCCCGACCCTTTTCTTTCTCCTTCCTTACTACTCTTTCCACCGTTTTAATTAATACGACGCGTTTTTTCTACTAAGGCCCATCTGGTGATGAACAGAGGAATTTCTCTAGTTTTTGTAAGCTCATTGAAAAAGGAGACAGGGTTCCTCTCGAAATGCCTAGGAATTTAAATTTTTTATTTTCACATGGTAATATCCCATTTAGTGCAATTTATGTGGGCGCATGTTTCATGCCAGGATTGGCCTGTTTAGCCATCAGAAACACATCCACAAGCTAGTTTGAAAAGCTCTATGCAGGAAGAAGTATGTGTACTCGGAATCGAGTTCCAGCCGCCGCCGCCGCCGATCCCAAAAGTATGAATAATTTTAATATATTATCCTTTTTGAGGTTATTTATTTGGACATCCTCATTCTTCTTCATTCTTCTTCTTTCCTTTCTAAACTTTCCGCCCTTCCACTTAAAAATGGCTTGTCTGCCTACGTTCATATAGCAGCTTCACTCAGAGGAACTTTCCTATTTTTTTGCATGCTCATTGTCACACATTTTTGGCCACATTGTTTTGTAATATTGAAAATGGAGGCACGGTCCCTCACGAAAGGTTTAGGTTATTTTAATACTTCAATAATTTTTACACAGCATAACAGCATAACCCCCAAAAAAGGATAATTTGAATAGTATTCTGGGCGGGGGGCAGATGGCCTCCCTGTTCCAACCCATAAAACAACAATAACTAATTAACTAACTATACCAGGCCACGAAAACCATAATCTACGTATAACATAGTTCTCAAGACTTATGAAATGACCCTCGTAGCTGCCATGTAGGAATGTTAATGGTAGTATTAAACACAAATCAGAAGATTACACAAGCTTCAAAATAGCACATTTATTAAAAGCAAATTACAAATCCTTGTCCAGTGTTGGGCATCGCTGAAGTATTTCTGCAAGTGCCTATTTTTATAGAATGACCCAAAGTGACAATGGCAACAAGTACAAAATACTGCACATGCCTTAATTCTTCTTGAAAAATTTCACTTACCAAACAAGAGAAATTATAAATACTCAATTGGAAAGGTAACAAGGCAAAAGGATAAGCAGATGAAAAGCAGCAACTCACTAGGTAAGGGCGTAGTTGACAATACGCAATCCAAGATTTTTGGCTCCACTGGCCAAGGATCAGCCAAAACTTTTGAATCATGACATTTTTATTTTTCATCATGTGTTTCATGTTATGCCCTCTCGTGATAGGTTGATGTTTTCCATCTGACAAACAAGAGGAATGTCAGGAATGGAAAATTAGTGAATAATGGTAGGCTACTTAGTATTTAGAACAAGTTTCTCCCTCAAGTAAGATCACCCATTCTATAAATTCTTCCCATTCCAACATCCTTCACACATTACTCATATAAAACTCTATAGGACAAAATGAACAACACTTCTCTTTTCATTCTGGTGGGAATCCTGCCTGCATACCTGAACTGTGTTTGTGATTTATAAATGTTTTTCTTAACTTCCTTACATACTTTATATTTCATTATTGTTTGACCTGCAACCACAGTTTTTCCAAAATAGCTCTTTATCAAAACACATTTCATACTTATGGAATGATCTTGAATTATTAATAAATACATACAAGAAAACAACTACCTTAATGGCCTAATCTGTTGGTAACATAAGAGAGTCAAGTTTATTATGACATTTCTAAGAACATGAGTGAAACTAATACTGTTCTTGCTAAAAAGACAAGTTACCAATTCATCAGGCAATAAATGCATATATTCCAACAAGTAAGACTGCCAGGAATATATTCCTACTTAAAAGTTTCATTATAATAATGACAAACAAATTACAAGACAGTGAGTCTCAAAAAAATTAAAAGAACAGAGGTATGGTGCACATCAGTGTTGGCCAACCAGTGACCCCAGGGCCATAAATAGCCCCATGAGGTACCTTCCTATAGCCCTCCATAACAATCCAGATCTATTAAAGATTTTTTCATTTCTTTTATGAAATTAAAAGATAAAATGTATCTTAGGAAATCTACCTAAATACTATATGAGTAGTTTTTGAGGCATTCATTTTAACATTAACTATTTGAAATGGTGAATTAACTGGTAATTTTCTCATATCAATATCTTTGAGTGTTGCAGAAAGAGAAAAATTGTACCAGTACGGCATACCACTGCATACCCCCAGAAAAAACACTGCTTACAACTACTTGTGCTTAGAGTGTATAGATTTCCTTGATGAAAGCAATTAAATTCACCAAATTCACTACCAGTGTATACAAAGAGTGGTCCTCCCATAGAATTACTTGCACATGATCTTGATGTTTCATCCCTTAAAACAACAATCAGCTCCACTTCCCTATTTTAACAGTAAGTTTGAAAAGAAGCATAATACTTTGTCCATAATGATTTAGTGTATTTAAGTAAACTCAAAGCCTTAAAGATACATTAGGGGTTTAAAGAATTTGAAACATCAATTTTTATTAATTAACAAGCTGTACCCGGCATGTGTTGCAATGCCAATCAAAGAAAGTGTTGGCGTTGAAATTCTGTTTCTTGAAGTGCTTTTGGATACACAACATGTTTTTCAATTTCCGTTAACTGCCTCTAAGCTATCGTAAAATGGATTTTCTAATTCAGAACCATTCGTGGGAACGTGCACAACAACTTTCAAAAGTTTCATCGCAATTGGATGAATGGCATATGAACGTATACGGGATTTTGTTTGAACGATTCGTGCGCTGTCACTCATTTATTGATTCTACTCGTACACTACCTATTAAGAAATGGATTTACTAAGTCGAAACCCTACCCTGGCGTGTACACAATAACTCATCAAGGTTTCATCACAATCGAAAGATGGTTATATGAACGCATAGGGGATTTTGTTGAAATGCTTCGCGTGTCGTCACCCATTTGTTGCATATACTCGTGCGCTACCTATTGTGAAATGGATTTACTAAGTCGAAACCCTTCCCTGGCGTGTAGCCTACACAATAACTCATCAATGTTTCTTCGCAATCAGGTGAATGGTATATGCACGTATACGGGGTTTTGTTTAAACGATTTGTGCGCTGTCACTCATTTGTTGAATCTACTCGTGCACTACCTATTGAGAAATGTATTACTAAGTCGAAGCCCTTCCCTGGCGTGTACACAATAACTCATCAAGGTTTCATTGCAATCGAAGAAGGTTATATGAACGCAATAGGGGATTTTGTTTAAACGATTCGCGCCCCGTCACTCATTTTTTGAATCTACTCGTGCGCTACCTACTGTAAAATGTATTTACTAAGTTAGAAACCGTCACGTAAATGTCCACAACATCTCACCCAAGTTTCATCGCTGTCGGACTAATGGGATATGAAGACATAGGGGACTGTATTGAAATGCTCCGCGTGTCGTCGTTCATTTGTCGAATCTACTCGTGTGCTACCTACTGTGAAATGTATTTACTAAGCCAGAAACCTTCCTTGGAGTGTCCACCATATTTCACCCAAGTTTCACCGCTAACGGCAGAATGGTATATGACCTTATAGGGGACTTGGTTGAAACGCTTCACGCGTCGTCCCTCATTTGTTGAATCTACTTGTGCGCTGCATATTGTATAGTGGATTTACTAAGCCAGAAACCTTCCATGACGTGCACACAATATCTCACCCAAGTTTCATAGCTATCGGACGAATGGTATATGAAAGCATACGGGACTTGGTTGAAACGCTTCGCGTGCCGTCGCTCATTTGTTGATTCTACTCGTGCTCTACCTATTTTTAAAGGGATTTACTAAGCCAGAAACCTTGCCTGGAGTGCACACAAAATCTCAGCCTAGTTTCATCGCTATCGGACGAATGGTATATGAACGTTTACGTGACTTTGTTGAAATGCTTCGCGCGTCGTAGCTCATTTGTTGAATCTACTCATGCGCTGCCTATTGTTAAGTGGATTTACTAGGCCAGAAAATTTCCCTGAAGTGTACACAACATTTTACGCAAGTTTCATAGCTATCGACACGAATGGTATATGAATGCATACGGGACTTTGTTGAAACCCTTTGCGTGTGGTCGCTCATTTGTTGAATCTACTCATGCGCTATATACTGTGAAATGTATTCACTAATTTTGAAACATTCACGTAAGTGTACACAACATCTCACCCAAGTTTCATTGCTATCGGACGAATGGTATATGAACACATACGGGACTTTGTTGAAACGCTTCGCGCATCGTCGCTCATTTGTTGAACCTACGCGTGCGCTACATATTGTAAAATGGATTTACTAAGTCAGAAACCTTCCTTGGAGTGTACTCAACATCTCACCCAAGTTTCATCGCAATCGGATGAATGGTATATGAACGCATAGGAGACATACACACCCACAGACAGACAGACGTAAAATTGATTTTTATATATATAAAAATTTTTCTCGAATTCTTCTCAATAGAATTAAAGTACAACTTGAAAATGAATTAGGAGAATATCAAGGAGGTTTCAGGCCCTGGAGAAGTTGCCCAGATCAAATTATGAGCCTAAAATTGATAATGGATTATAATAGAAAAAGGAATAGAGATATATATGGTGATAACATTTATCGACTTTAAAAAAGCAAATGATTGTATTCATAGAGAATCTTTATTAAAAATTCTAAGACACATGGGATTACACCCCAAATTGACAAATCTCATAAAACTATTTCTTACAGGCACCAAATCAAAAGTTAAATTCAGAGGTGAATTCTCTGACCCATTTGAGGTCACAACCGGTTTACGACAGGGTGATGGCTTATCACCATTACTATTTAATTGTGCATTGGAAATGGTAATGCGAGAATGGTCTAAGAAATGCCCTCCAAATATAAAAAATAGGGAGAAAAATTCAAACAAACTGTCTTGGTTTTGCAGACGACATGGCATTATTGGCGAAAGATTTAGAGGAAGCCAAAACACAGATATCAGAGCATCAGACAATTGCAAATAAAATTGGCCTTAAGATATCATTCGAAAAAACAGAAATCATGCCACAAAAACCAACACCATTAAAGGAAATACAAATTAATGATACAAAAATTAAAATTGTAACACGATTCAAATATCTAGGAGAGCTAATAACAAACAATTTAAATGAGAAAGCGTCAATTCAAATAAGAACCAACAAGTTATCTAGGGCACAAAAATTAACATGGGAAACTTACAAAAAGAAATGCTTATCAATTAATGCAAAAATTAAACATTACAATACAGTCATAAAACCGGAAGCCACATATGCAGCAGAAACATTATTCCATCTAAATGAACATTCTAAAACCGACAGATTACAGAAGATCGAAAGGCGAATTGGAAGAACTTGTATCAATAAAGGATATAAAAAAGATGGGCAATGGCGAATAATACCTAACAATATGGTCCATAACAACCTAGAACCCATTACTGATACCATGCGAAAGAAAAGACTAGGATTCTTTGGGCACATCATGAGAATGCCAGATTCACGTCTTCTAAAACAACTAGTGCAGTACAATCTTGCTTCAAAAAACACAACAACTGGATGCCGATGGTTAAAAGAAATCAGAGAGGACTTAAAAGAAATTGGCCTAACAACAGAAGATGCTGCAAATAAGAAAAGTTTAACTACAGCACTAAAATATGACGTTTCATTTTCCACTCACAAAGAAGAAAATTCCTACAAGAATATTTTCCGCCGAAGAACGGGCAAGACGATCAATACGCATGAAGAAGTACTGGGAGGACCGCAAGGCTCGTACAGTTCCTACAAGTCGACGAACTAATGGTTGGGTAAAGTGATCCTTTGTGGTCTCAAAAGAATAAGAAGAAGAAGAAGATTAATAATAATAATAATGCCAACTAGAACCGGAAACAATTCAATATATCACAGGAGGCTGCCAAGCAATCTCCTGTAGTGATTACATGAAAAGGCACAACCAAGTGGCCAAAATAATGCACCAACACCTTGCTCAAAAGCACTTATTACCTGATAATATTTTGCCTTACTATCAGTATGTTCCTGACGCCGTTTTGGAAAATCCTAGTCACAAGATGTTATGGGACCGATCAGTTATTACTGATAAAACCATACCAGCAAACCAGCCAGATATCATTCTTGTGGACAAGGTGCAGAAGAGAACCTTCCTAATTGATATTGCAGTGCCCAATTTCCATAATCTGCAACAAACCTGCTGTGATAAGATACCAAATATCTGCCCTTGGCTGAGGAAATACGGCAAATGTGGAGACAGGAAAGTGTAGTGGTTCTGCCCATAGTAATTTCTTCTACCGGCATCATCCCTAAATCATTGCCTCGCAATCAACAAATATTGGGAATACATCCTGGTCTACATATCACCATGCTGAAGGCCGTCATCTTGGAGACCTGTTCCATTGTTCGCTTGTTTCTCAATGTGCCACCTTAAGAGATTTAGCCATACCGTCTTGCAAACAAGCCGACGATATGTTGATATGTCCCACTTATGTGGTGAAATGAATGTAAAAATAATAATATTAATAATAACAATAATATTAAGCAAAACCTTTGCACGGAAGACATCCAAATGAGGCGAGTCAAACAAATGTTGATATAACTCCGTCAAACTAATGGCTCACTTCAGGACAGATCTTTCCAGAAACTGAAGGTTTTATGCTTGCAATTCAAGACCAAGTCATCCCTACAAGGAACTACCTCAAGTTCATTGTTAAAGATCCCGCTGAATCAGATGATAAGTGCCGCTACGGTTGCCAACAGTCAGAAACTATCCAGCATATTACATCTGCATGTAGATCCTGACGACGGAGCACAAACAAAGGCATGATGCAGTTGCTAAAATCTTGCATCAGGAGTTGGCTGATAAGTTTCAGCTTCTAAAAGGAAAGAAAGTTCCGTACCACCAATATCAGCCAGAGTGTTCTTGAAAACAATGAATACAAGCTGTATGGGACAAAACTATTTTGACTGATCAATAGGTATCACAGGTGGTTGTCAACAAGAAAACCAAGCAAACTACCTTGATTGATGTTGCGATTCCTAATAACAAGAATCTCCAGTCAAAACACATAGAAAAGATCAGCAAATACAGAGAGTTGGTCGACCCTCTCAAAAGACAATGGCATGTGGAGCGGGTAAAGACCTTACCTATCATTGTCTCAAGTACGGGTGTGATCCCAAGTACCTTGCTCTAAGTCCTTAAAGAACTGGATTTGGATTCTCGGCTGTACAAACTAATGCAGAAGGCAGAAGTTCTATCAACAACCAGAATCGTTCGGAAGTTCATGGGTAGCGAAATTCCAACTTAGAAGTTGCTGTTTCAATAACTATACTTTAGTTCACTGAAGCCCAAATAGTTACGTTATGATGTACCAAAAATGTGTTATGCCTACCGTATAAAACAATAATAATAATACGCCAGCGAGACACTAAACCTCAACTACAAAGGGGATCTTGAGAACATCAAGAAGGCTGAGAGAAAAATCATCCGTAAAATATTGGGCCCTAAACTCACAGATGATGGATATCGTCTGCAATCACACACAATCACAGAGAGATACTCGAACATCGAGTCAGATTTCCGCAAGCGACGACTGAGATTCTACGGCCACATTATGAGACTGAATGACGACCGGCTAACAAAGAGAATATTGACTTACTTACGGAAATTTAAAGTGACAACAGTTTGGGTTACCCAAGTCCAAATCGATCTCGAAAGTGCCAACATCATACCAATAGACATAGACGATCGAATGACATTCCGACATAAGATCCACAGTTGGGAAGTCACACATGAAGATCGACCAAGGAGACCAGGGAAAGGATGGACGGAGGAACGTCGAGTCCGACACAGTGAGATGATGGAGTTCTGGAAGAAGAAGAAGAACAGCACCAGAACATAATTTGCTTAATGTGATCCTTTGGGTCTAAACAATGTAAACAAATAAATAAATAAATAAATAAATAATAATAATAATAATAATAATAATAATAATAATAATAATAAAAATACTGGTAATTTCAACAATTTATAGTAGTGTCTTTCACCAACAAAAATTGAAAAGGCTGATACAACTTCTTTCAGAGCATATATATTTATGGGAAAAGAAGAGAGTCAGGACTATAGTAATAATAATAATAATAATAAGGCTATTCGTTTTACGTTCCTTCTAATCTGACTTTTAGAGATGCTGGGGTGCCGGAATTTTGCCCTGAAGGGGATCTTTAATGTTCCAGTAAGTCTACTGACACTGCTACCTCGCATTTGCGCACCCTCAAATGCCAACTGACTGTGCCAGGATTTGATCCTGCAACCTCGGGTCCAGCAGGTGAGAATGTTACCGCTGAGCCACGCAGCCAGCCATAGAGGCAGGAATGAATGGTAACCTAAGAGCTTAGAGTAGTAATATTTTTAATGGACCTAAAAGTCAGTACCTTTTCTTACATGTAGGGTCAGGTTAATATCACTTGTTTTCCTAATAAAACATGACTTCAAATTCCCCCAAAATAATCCTTTCTGTTTCAAGAGAAAATTAGAGTGCAATGTTCCAGAACAAGACAGGATCGGGAGATAAAGGGGGCTGCTCTTAAATAATAGTTTGGTCGGATGCACCCGGCTGTCATCGAAGTTATCTCTTTTCAAATCTAACTGGTATAATTAAAAATGAGGGAGGGATTAGCACAATAAGCTTTGTTCAGGGCTTCACTGACCATAGGCGTTGGTCCAGAATTCAGACACAGAATTAGAACTGGAAACGTAAGTACTGTAGTATGCACTTGGTCTTGTGAGGGCAAGGGAGTAGCTGTTTGATCAGAGGGGCTGTCAAGAAAACCAAGATTAACGGCCGAGAGGAACTGACGTGCTGACCACACATCACCCCTCAATCTGTAGGCCAACAGGGCAACGGCAGCAGTCGTTTGGTAGGCTTAGGCCCTTCAAGGGCTTAGAGCCACGGGGTTTGAAGTACTGTATATGAAGTGAACTTTTAATTCATTGTATACCGGTAAATACATTTCTATTTATTGCCTTTTAATAACATCAGAGGCAGATGACCTCGCTGTTCTGCCCCTTAAAACAACAATAACTAACTCTCTTTTAATAGCAATTCATCTACATTTCCATTTCCACTTTCTGCTGCAATCTTAGACCCACAGATTTGCCTCATTCTCAACTCCTGGCATTTCAAAACTGTTTAATAGCACAGGAATTAATTAATTAATGAAGTATACAGGGTCATCAGACTTCTTTCTGCTAGACCTGGCAGCTTTTAGAGGTAGATACCGTATCATATTTATAGTATGGCTTTTAGTGCCGGGAGTGTCCTGAGTTTGTAGCTGCTTCCAGCGGACACCCTTAGGGTGAGCTACAAGGTCCGTTCAACTTTCCAATGAAAGCTAGTGGTGAACGTTGGAACTTTGATAGAGCGTTCCGACGAAATCTAACCTAACAATTTAGCTTCACACAAGTTTAGTCTGTGGAAGGATCTTTTACATGCCATAAATCTATGACCGCCGGCTTTACTTCCCTCCGAAGGCATACTGAAGGATTTTTAACGCTCTTATAAAATCCGACGACATCGGCCGGGTTTGAACCCGCTATCTTGGGTACAGCAGTTCAGCATGCTACCAACTACACCACCGAAGAGAAGAACTTAGACCCATGCATTGTGATAGCAATATGGAACAATTTTAGCGGAGTTATTGTTAGATATGGGTAACAGATTCTGAAATTCATGTTTCGAGTTGCTCTCCAGGATTTTTACTTAAGGTTTTTGAGAACTGCGACAGCAAAATACATTAAGATCAAATACCAGCAATTGTTAGAAAATTTCAGGCACCTTATTTTTTAATACGCTAAACCTAGTTACTACCTCTCACGTCAGGTGGGGAGGTTAAAGAGTGAGTTTATTTAAATATGGTTCATATCTAAGGCAGGGCCGCCCAAACTTTGTCACATGCAGGGCCAGTAATTAACTTAAAGATTGATCATGGGGCATAAGCACAGTGCAACAAAATGTATAACTTGAATATAGAAAAAATATGGGAATGGGGGTAGAGGGTGTGGCCTCAGCCCGGCGTGGTTGATATAAAGTAAGGTTATGAAAGTCTCATAATGAAGGCAGAGGGTGTTATATGTACTTCACAGCTAAATTAAGCTGTTAAAAGGACGAGAGAGCTTTTTATTATAAAATCTGTCACCATTTTGAATAAACGTCATATTTTTATTTTAAACCCCGCTTGTATAAGTAAAGTATTTTGTTGGAACCGAAAACATGTGTGATTTTCCGCAATTAGTTGCAATTTCCTTAAGTAGTACAATTTTTTTGAGAGCAATATAGGATATGTTTGCATGGTATTTGCTCGCCTGTGTTGGCTATACTGCAGAGCCAGTTATAGCCTGAAGCGGCCTTATCTCTCAGAATTTCTATAGGAGTGTACAAGAGTGGGTGATCTAATAGTTTCCATGATCCTCGCTGGGGAGGGTAGACTTGCAAACTTAACAATGCATCATCTGTTTTCACTACCCTCTGCTGGACAAGGATATACAAAACTGCCTGATATACTGTACCTCAAACATTATTTGGTCTTACATTTCGGGGAGAAAACGTTTGCGTAGCCTTGTTTCTTTTGAGTGTCTCTCAGAAACTATTTCAGGCGGGTCAAAGAATAAGCACTGGTGGGCCGGATATGGCCCGCAGGCTGTAGTTTGGACGGCCCTGTTGTAAGGTGTGATCCCCTGGTCTAAGGAAGTTGGCCATCACTGATCTACAGTACTGTATGTATTCCAGCCTGAATACAGAAGAGTTGTAGCGGAAGATTACAACATAATCTACATAAGAAACAAGGTGCAGACATACAATGACGACTGAACATCAAAAGTTAACCGCAACAACAATGCCTCCAAAAGAATCGCCAATGTATTGGTAATTACTACAGTCCAGATGTGAGGCAAAATGCCACACCCCCTCTTTTTTTTTTTTGCTGAATTCAAAACTGAAATACAGTATTTATAAACAGGTCTGGGCATATTTGGGAATAGCAGGATCAATTTCTATTTTACCATTTTTTTTAAGCTCCTATTCCTACTTTAAAGTTTAATGCCATTTTGCATAGGTAGGAGCATTTACTGTTCTGGATTTCCAAAATAAATCAAAACATAGACATTTTTTTAAAAGATATGATTTTCAATACCTTTAAAAAGCATTCACAACTAAGTTTTATTTTTTCTTCACATGATAGCATATACTGAGATTCTCACTATCCAGAAGTATAGTGGAAGTTGTAAAATGATTGATATTCCATTAACAATAGATGATATACCTCAAACATTATTTGGCCTTATGTTTTACTCAGACAACGTTTGCGTAAGTAAATGGAAGTAAAAAGATGTTGGAAGCCATTCTCTTTAACAGCTGCCTGACATGAGTATCGAGATTGAAGGGGGTGCTTCCCCATGGATTCGGACATTCCAATAGATGTATTAATTATTTGCTACAAAAGTTCATTTTACAAAAAAAAAAAAAAAAAAATCTGTTTTGATATTGCATATCAAACACTGAAATATATCAAAAAGCATGAGCTTGATATTTTCATATTTCCATTCCTGACCCGGTCGGAGACTGGAAGCAGGCTGTGGATTTTCATTTTCACTACTTTTTGGTATTTGTCCCATTCCCAATTAGGAAAATTTTTCTCTGTCCAAGATGAAATCCAGCCAATGCTTATGGCATCTAACCAGAGATCTGCAGTGGGTGAAGCGTCAGCCTGTGTTAGGATTGGTTGCCGCAAGGAGCTAGCAAGGGAGGGAGAAACTTTGATCCCTAGTAGCCCGTTTCAAGCTGCTTGAAGTTTATTCAACTCCACCAATGGAAAATATTTTAGTACTTGCATTTACAAACCAATGTTATTTTAGCGCTATTTCATTTTCCTGAAAGACATTTTCTGATGTTGTTTACTTCAAATGGAACACGCAGGAAATTGAAGCACAGACCAACCGGTGGATTGCTTGAGTCTTCCGTCTTTTGACTGGTTTGATGCAGTTCTCCATGCCTCCCTGTGCTGAGCTAATCGTTTCATCTCTACATAGCTACCACACCCTACATCCGAGGCTATCTGTTTAACATATTCTAATTTTGGTCTACCCCTACAGTTATTGTCCTCGACCCTTCCTTCCATAACTAAGCTTGCTATTCCTGGGTGTCTGAGTATGTGTACTACCAATCTATCTCTTCTCTTCATTAGCAGTCGCCAGAAACATCTCTCCTCTCCCACTCGTCTTAATACCTCTTTGTTTGTAACCCTATCTACCCATCTGATCTTCATCATTCTCCTGTAACACCACATTTCAAACGCTTCAATTTTCCTCTTTTCTGCTGTACCAATAGTCCAAGTTTCACTTCCATAGTGCCATGCTCCAGACAAAGGCTTTCAAATGACTTCCTAATACCTAAATCCATATTTGATGTCAACAGATTCCTTTTTTTGTAGAAATGCTTTCCTTGCCTGAGCCAACCTTCTTTTTATATCCTCTTTGCTTCGTCCATCACTGGTTATTTTGCTTCCTAAGTAACACAAGTCTCCTACTTCCTTCAGCTTTTAACCTGTCAATTTGATGTCCATAGAAATTTCTGATTTTTTTCGGCTGCATTCCAATATTTTTGTTTTACATCAATTAAATTTCATCATGAATTCTTTCCTCATACGTAGTTCATACCATTCAAAAACTCATTCAAATCCTCAGGTGTGTCGGCCAAGATGACGATGTCATCGGCAAATCTCAGAGTTGAAATTATTTCTCCTTGAATCTTCACTCCCACTTTAATTTTTTTTATTTCCCCATTGCTTGTTCAATGTAAAGATTAAAAAGTATGGGTGATAAGTTGCAGCCTTGCCTTACACCTTTCTGAATACCAGCTTCTCTCTCATGTCCTTCAGCTCGAATGACTGCTGCCTGGTTTCTCTATACATTGTAGATTGAAGATCACCCTCCTATCCCTGTACTTTATTCCAATCGTTTTCAAAATGTCAAACAATTTGGTCTAATCAACGTTAACAAAAGTCTTTTTCTAAGTCTACAAATGCCATGAACGTTCTCTTATCTTTCCTTATTCTACCTTCCAAAATCAGCCTAAGACTTAGTACAGCATTCATTGTTCCTACATTTCTCCTAAAACCAAACTGGTCTTCACCCAACTCCGTTTCTATCTGGCTTTCCATCCACTTGTAAATTATTCTAGACAGGATCTTTGAAGCATGAGTAATCAAGTTGATTGTACGGTAATCTTCACCAGTGGATCACCAATGGCGTAACTACAGTATTACACCAAAGAGCTTCTTAACATCTACCCTTCTGTGCAGTGTATATTAAACATGAACATACGAGTATTTTGAAACTTTTAACATGAGATTTCCAGCATTTCAGTAGCTAAATTCTATAAACCATGCCAATTTCCTCAAATAAGGACAGAGCAATGCACTTTGCATAACTGGTTTCACCAATGGGCGAGTCAAGTTGACCGAACAATGAGGACCAGTACTTATAAAATTTAGACTAGTTAATAAAATATGGTGCATAAGTGATTTTTAGTGGCTATTTTGATTATTGTAGTGCCTTTTCTATATTTGACTGCCCATTAGCCTGTTTATTTTAACCAAATTGATGTCTGAACATCTGTGCTCTAGTAATTACTCACATTAATAGAGGTTACAACCTTACTGAATAACTCAAATAATGACCAAGCAAAAAATAATAACCTAATATCGTCCAAAATAGCATATGAAAAATAAACCCATAAATTTTTCCTCAAAAAAATTATCTTGTCTGGTTTCACAAAATAATTCTAGTCAAATTACTCATGTACATATACAGTATATCAAGAGTCTGTTTCATGGATTATACATGTTTTTAAATGAGCCAGAAACACCTGCCCTTTACAATATACTCTTGATTAACCGCAATAATGCTGGGGACAAGTTTCGTTGATAATCGAATTCGCAGATAATCCTAGGAATATGTTAAAACAGTAAATGAGAAGTTAAAATTGCCGTGCATGAGAACTATTAATTTTAAGTTATTCAGGAGAGTGTGCAGAATTTTACAAAATTCATCAGCAGCTTCTTTGTTTCTCCTTAGACTCTCCCTGAATATTAACTTCACGGATGTTGTGCCACTATTTGAGGCAAGTGAACCAATCCAACGAAGTATCAAATTCACCCTCCATACCAAAAACTTCATGAAAATATTTGGCTTGCTTCATATGGATCGGCCCAGAGAGCGGACTTCCCTGTGCTCTTTGCTGAGAAAACCACATGTACAGCCCTGTCAAGCTGCTCGAAAGTAGACTTTTCATTGTTTTACGGTTTCCCATACCACTTGTTGAAACCGGAGCAGCCGTGAAAGAAAGAAAGTAATTTGTCTTTTCTCTTTACAAGAATGTGCACTGCCGAATCACCAACACCATACTGTGAGGCTATTTGTTTCATAGAACACCCTTCGGCAATTTTGTTAATGATCTCCAGTTTTTGTTTTATGGACAACACAACTCGTGTACACTTTGTGTCACTGGACATTATTTAAAATGTCACTTCGAAATTACAATCCGAACTTAAGTACAACAATACAGACTTTTGCACAAACAATAACAGTGTGGGTCGCACTTTTTCATTGTCACAACTTGGCTGTAAAACAATACAGTATGTATATTAATCAAAGAACAAAAAATATATTTTTACCCATCGCAGATAAGCTGCAATGCGGATAATCGAGAGTATACTCTATTTGATTATGATGGTTTCTGAATGAAACTGGCCAACCTTATAAACAATATTATTATATTTTTGCATGGAATAATGTCTAAAATGGGTCAACTTTGTCAATATGACATACAATCACACATTTGTCATAACTATAATGAATCAAATTAAGCTACAATCATAAGAAAATATTACAAATACGGCATATTTCTTAAAAGTACACCCACAAAATAGAATAAAAACCTGCCCACAAAATATAATTGACTAAATAAACACAACCAGTTGCAACATTAAATCTTCTATTAAAAATATATTGTAATGAAGAAAATAGCATTTATGAAAATACAGCTGGACAATCAGGTTCCCTACTATAAGATTTGTTTTACCATGTACCAAATTTCTTGTTCAAGTCAGAGTCTGACGATAATTTTAAAGGAGCAACCTGAACAAGAGCTTTTGTATGTTCACAAAAGGAAAATATATTGTATACAGTAAGTTGTCTGCTGCTGTTCAGATGATAAATTATCATGATATAGGTTGAATGTTCCTTCAACTAATGTGGTCTTAGAAACATGAAGGTGTTAATATTTCAGCCTGGAGAGGATCTTTAATTTGCTAGTAAATCTTCTGACACAAGTCTCTTGCATTTAAGGACTATTACCTTCAGTCGGGTGCAATGAGCTTAAGTTATTTTTACCAATAAGAACCTCTTTAATTTCATTTTAATTATCCTTATAATTATGAAACAATATGTTTAGGTGTATTATAAATTAAAAAAAAATTAAAAACAAGGACCTTTTATTCACAAAATCATTGTTCTGAGACTTTTGCATATATTGATTACAGTATACAACAGCAAATGATAATACAAAAATCTAGTTCAAAATATTCAAATAAACTGATCTGTAAACTGCTTGATAAGCATTCAAAAGTCACTTGAAAATATGCAGATTCTCAATAGCACCAGTGGAAGAAAGGAAGGATCGCTGTAGCACAAATCACAAATAAAAATTGCATTCTTGCATCTATATTTTGACAGTTGTCTGATACCAGTTGCAGTGGTGTTTGTTGTGCATCTAAGCCTTTTGGATGGTCATAGAGGAATGAGTCATCATGTTTTTCTTCTTCAGTACAAGGACAAAATCTTTTCAGCCTCTGCTAGAGATCTGTGGGCATTCCAACAACTTTTGTACTTCGTTAGGTAAATTGTTAAATCACCAGTTCTTAGGACAGTTGTTTCAGGAGCAGTCTTCTCTTCATTGGTTCTAATCTGTTACCAAAGTAGGAAGCCTGGACAATGTTACCAGTTATATTTAGCATTGCTTGATGTTTCAAACTTATTATTATTATTAGGCTATCGCTTATTTTCAAGTAAGATTGTCTTTCAAAGTTGCGTTCTTAGATGACTGTAATAGTCCAATCCTGGAAACACAAACTCTTCCACAGTAGTGACACACATTGTTTGGCGCAGCCACTAGATCTTGAGAGTCGATACTCCTGTAATTCTCATGCTCTTTCCTCGCGTTTCGAACTACTGTATACAGCACTTTGTCTGCAGTATCAGCTCCTCACTTTGATAAATTATAGTACTTAATTATGTTTAGTTTGTGTTTCTCTCCAGAATCGGTATCGAATGAACTATTAAAAAGCATAGTTATCAGATTGACATTCCATTTTTGTCTTGGGATGTATGACACCTAGGTGGTTCCTTTATTGAAGCCAAACATGCTAGCATATTGTTGCCGTACCTTTGGTATTGTGGTATCAACCGTTTTTGAGAGAATTGCAATTGACTCGTTAGTGATGCTAACCTTATTCCGGGAGTGCTCGCACCGCAATATCTCAATATTGACTTCCGCTGCCGTCGAAACTGCGTCCGAATAATGGCCAGTGGAACTCGTGTTTTACCATGAATACACAAAATTCGCAGTGATGAGAACTACGATGGGCACGTTAGTGACGCTAAACTTTATTTCTGACAGTCCTTGCACCGTAACATCATGATATCGACTCTTGCAGCTGTTGAAAAATGTGCCCTAATTAGCCGGCGGAACTCTTGTTGTACCGTGAACTCGCGAATTCAGCTGTGCTGAGAATCATAATCGGCACGTGATTAGTATTAACCTAATTTCTGGACATGCTTGCTCCTTAATATCGCAACACCGGCTCCCACGGCTACCGAAAAAACGTAAAATTACAGGTATTTATTTTTGAAAAATTTCCTCCTTAAAACTAGTGTGCGGGTTGTAATCGGGTATATACGGTAGTGTACTGACGGGGTTTTAAGTCTTACAGGCCTTACCAGCATTAAGTATGTGTTTCCGATGTTGCAGGAGCCGTTAAATCCCGTAGGCACTGCCTAATCTGTTGATGGTGTGAACAGAGCGGTCGACAGCAACAGTGCTGGGGTGCATACAGCAGGAGCTGTGTCAGAATTATTCAATTGTTGGGGTTGGGATGTGCTCTGCCCCTCACCTCCCATACTCTCCTAATTTAAGTCCCTATGACTTCAATCTAATCCCTAAGATAAAGGGATCACTTCACACTTTGAAGACGTTCATCAGGCAACTGACCTTTAAAATTGGAGCAGTACCAATGGGATACAACGGCTTTTGCATTGCTAGAAATATATTGTTGTATGAAACACTGGTGGTTACATCGAAGGCCTGAATAATTTAGAACCAACCAAGTATGCTATGCAACGAGAAAAAAAAGTTGTCAGTACTTTAAAATCAATCTATGTATTTATCATTATGTCCAACAATTTGTAAGCAAGAGAATGCAAAATGATGTCTTTGCTTCCTATTCCTTAGTTTTTATTTGTAGTAGTACAAAAACATTCCATCTATTGAGCACATGGATCAGTAACCAATTCAACCAATCACAGCTGCCTATCATAATTCTATTATTTTCGTCTCATCACTTTTATTTTATTCCACCTATGTGCACAGGCTTTTATGTAAATTTATCAGAACAGTGCACTGAAACATCTTGATACAGTAGCTTCTTTAGCCTATCCGGTTGCACTAACACATAGAAGCCATGACATAACATATAGGTATTTGATTTGTTTTATACATGGGTTGGTTTTTTAGTTTTGGCATCTTAGTTATAACTGGATTAATAACTCACTTAGATGGTTCCAAGTTTCACAGGCCCTCGATGTAGTCCCCACCGTTGTATACAACGTGTTCCCAGCGATGCGGAAGTCGTTGGATCCCGTTGGCACTGCCCAATCTATTGATGGTACGAAGAGAGCGCTCAGCAGCCTGCTTAGAGTCTTCAATGGTACGGAAGCGCTCCCCGCGCATTGTCATCTTCATCTTCGGGATGAGATCATAGTCGCAGGGACTGATGTCGGGAGAATATGGGGGGTGATAGAGGACCTCCCAGCCCCAGCGATCCAACAATGCCGACACAACGCCTGCTGTGTGTGTCCTAGCATTGTCATGCAGAACGATGGGCGGTGTAACCATGTGGTGGCGCCGTTTCCTTCTCAGAGCTCCTCGGAGATGGTCTTGCAGAAACGAACAATAGTACACCGCATTAACGGTTTGCCCTCGGAGAACAGTATGGTGAATGATCACACCATCCCAATCATAGGCAAGAATCAACGTTACCTTCACATTGGTGGGGGTTGGTCGAACTGTTTGTTTCCGTGGTGATCCGTGGTGCCGCCACTCGTTCGATTGGCGTTTTAACTGTGGCTCATAAGATCTGGCCCACGTCTCGTCAATGGTTACGATACGCCGTAAGAAGGCCTCTCCTTCGCGCTCATAACGCTGCAAGTGCATACGACAAGCGTCATATCACAGCCATTTGTGCATGTCGGTTAAGTCATGCGGAACCCATTTCGACGCAATCTTCCTCATTTTCAGTAAGTCCTTCAGGATGTGGAGGACAGTTGAATGAGCCAGTCCGGTATCTTGCTCTAATTGACGAATCGTTATGTTCCGATCCACCTCTACTAACGCGGACACCATCTGTACATTGTCATCACTTACTGGTGTGTGACCAGTTCGAGGCATGTGTTCCACACGTTCATGCCCATCTCGAAAGGCTGCAACCCATCTTGCTACCGTTCTGAACGGTAACGCAGCTGCACCGCACGCTTCTTGCAATACTCGGTGACACTGTTTAGCACTGCGACCCCTAGCACACTGAATTTTTATCCACGTTTTCTGCTCCTGCTTGGAAAACATTGCGACTGTCTTTCGCGAGCGCTGGTCTCACACTACTCATCTAACAGGCACGACTACGCACGAGCGGTGGTGAGGACAGGCGAGGTCATGTGCTCTGAGGGAGGGGATGCAGGGCAGCAACCGTCGGTAAAAGTGGCAGCGCCCAACATTGTTGCAACTTGGCACTGAAGCATTGGTGCCAAAACTAAAAAACCAACCCATGTATTTATTCACGTACTAACAATGCTGGGGTAGCTACGTACACTAAGGCGCAGAATCATTGCCTTAGGACTTGGGAGACGAGTGGGTTCGAAGCCCACTAATTTCCCATGGTTTTCCATTTTCATCTCAATGCATATGTCAGGACAGTAACTTCTAATAGGCCAAGGCTACTTCCTTTTAACTCCTTGCCCAATTTCATTCGTGTTCATTCATTTCATCTTTTGGTTAAATAACCTCTAGCGAAGGGGCAGATGACCTTGTAGTTCCGCCCCTTAAAACAAAAGTAACTAACCTCTAGCGAGGTTGGCATCAGGAACAGCATCCAGCCGTAAAATCCATCTGTTACACAGAAACTTATCTTACCACATCCCAGACTTTGTAAAAATGGGAATAATAAGGAGTCATACATACACACACTTTCCTAATAATTTTCTTCAGAACAACTTTTTGGGTTGTTAGGCCATATTACATGCTTCTTGATATCTGATATTTTTCCAGCAAGAATGGGTGGCATTTTCAAAGATTTGTTCTGAATGGTTTGAAGTGGTACTTATCTGAGGTTTATATAGACTACTGGAATGTTCTGGAATTAACATGAACTTGGAATATTCTGGAAGCTTACATTTCATTTCCAGAACATTCCAATAGCCTCAGACAAGTGCCACTTAAAACTATAAAAGAAAAAAATCTTTGAAAAAGTCAGCCATACTTGCTGGAGAAACATAAGATATCATGAAGCACATGATGATGATGATCAGGTGCCATCAAGTCGGCGTCGACTCCTAGCGACTGCATGGATGCACTGTCTCCATGTGATTCGGTCTTCTGCCATATTCTTCAGATCCTTCACTGACATATTCATGTTGGATTTGATGGTGTCGATCCATCTCATTGCTGGCCGCCCTTGTCACCGAGACCCTTCCACCTTTCCAAGCATAATTGTCTTTTCCAACGAATCAGAACATCTCATAATGTGTCCAAAATATGACAGCTGTAATCTTGTTATCAATGCTTCAAGAGACAGATCTGGTTTGATTTTTTGAAGTACCCATACATTTGTCTTCTTGGCTGTCCAAGGAATACGCAGTATCCTTCTCCAACACCAGAGCTCAAAAGCATCAATATACTTCCTATCTCATTTCCCTATTGACCAGCTTTCGCAACCATATGTAGGTATGGGAAAGACTAGTGCCTTAACCATTCTAATTTTAGTAGGCAAAGATACATCTGAACACTTGAAGGCCTTTAAAAGCTGCTCTTCCGAGGGCAAATGTTCGGTGAATCTCTTGACTGCATGAGCCACTACTACTAATGGTTGATCCCAAGAAACAGAAACTATTCACCTCTGTGATTAACTTATTATCTATCATAATGTCTGATGGTAAACCTGTTGTCATTAGTTTTGTCTTGTTGATATTCAGTACAAGCCCATGGTTTCACTCTGTTCTTTAACTTTCATATTTTTATTTTTTTTGTCGTGTGGCCTCCTGAGAGGCTGAGTGCAGGTCTTTCTATTCGACGCCCGTGGGCGACCTGCGCGTCGGGATGAGAGATGGAATGGATGAAGATGAATGAAACTGGGCAAGGATGTGGAAGGAAGCGGCCATGGCCTGTCAGAAGGTACTGTCCCAGCATTTGCCTGGTGTTGAAAATGGGAAACCATGGAAAACCATTTCAAGGACAGCCGACGGTGGGGCTCGAATCCACGCGTCTACCGAGTCAGCAGAGAGCTTGGCCCCATGGCCTAACGCAGCGCTTTAGCCCGCGTAGCCACTACTGTTTCATAATGATAACCCCGAGCTCTTCCTTACTTTCAGCAACCAAAGTGGTGCCATCTGCATACCTCAAGTTGTTTTTATTCAATCCACCAATCTTAAAACCATGAGGTGACTCATCCAATCCAGATTTCCTCATGATGTACTCAGCATACAGATTGAATACGTAAGGTGAAAGTATACAGCCTTGTTGCACACCTTTACTAATAGGGAACCACTCTGTTTCACCATGCTCAGTTTTTTAACATTGGCTTCTTGTCCCAAATATAGGTTATGCATCAGGACAATGAGATGTTCAGGTATGCCCATCTGTCTATGTACATTCCACATCTTCGCATGATTCACATTATCAAAGGCCTTCCTAATCTATAAAGCACATGTACAGCTCCCTCTGGTATTCTTTGCTGTTTCCATCATCCAACGTACATCACTAATGATGTCTCTGGTTCCTCTACCTTTCCTAAAACCAGCTTGAGTAGCGGACATTTCACACTCCATGTATGGTTCTAATCTTCGTTGTATGATTTTCAACGTGGTATCAGAGCAATTGTGTGATAGTTGGAGAAGTCCAACAGGTCTCTCTTTTTGGGTATAGGAATAAAGATGGATTGTTTCCTATCTGTGGGCCAAGTGAATGTTTTCCAAATCGGTTGACATATTGCAGTTAAAACTTGAACAGATGTTTCTTCTGTTGCTTGCCATATTTCAGCTGGAATTCCATCAGTTCCAGAGGCCTAGTTCTGTGCCAACGACTTTAAAGATATTCGGACTTCATCTTCTAACACAGGAGGTTCTAGATCAAAATTAGTCTCTTGTAATGAGTCGTCACTTCTTATCTCTCGACTATACAACTCTTCTGTATAACCTTTCCATCTCTGTTTAATCCTTTCACCATCATTAGTTGTATTACCATTAACATCCTTGACCATTCCAATTCTTGGCTGAAACTTCTTTCTTGGTGGAAATATGTTGAAAGACATTTCTCATGTTAACTTTTTTATTTTCTTCTTCCAAATTAGTACAGATCTTGTTATAGTACTGCTGCTTATCTTCGAACGTTTCTCTGAAAATCTCTATTCACAAGAGTTATGAGTTCCCTATCCTTCTGAATTTTGGCGTGCTTCCTTCCTTTTCGCTATTTGAATAGTTTCTGATATCATCCAATGTGAAGTGCTCTTTTTCTCAACCCTCAACAATTTGCTCTTTCATTCATCCTTAACAATGCCTTTAACTTCGCACCAAATTTCCTCAGGTTCTCGATCAAGGAGATTTAGGATCTCAAAGCGATTCTTAACTGATGTTTTAAATAGTGTTGGAATGTTTGCAAAGTCGTATCTCGGGTGTTGGACTACCTTAATATTCCTTTTAAGTTTGACTTGTAATTTACATGTCAGTAGTTCATGATCTGATCCACAGTTTGCACCAGGCCAAGATTTTGCTGCTATAATGGAACTTCGCCACTTTCTAGACCCAATTATGTAATCGATCTGATTCCTGTATTTCCCATCAGATGATGTCCAGGTGTGCAGCCAACGTTTCGGTTGTTTGAAACATGTGTTGGTAATGAAAAGGTTATTAGATTCACAGAAACTGATAAGCCGTTCTCCTGCCTCGTTTCGATCACGTAAGCCATAAAGACCCACAACATTTCCCTCTTTGCCTTTCCCAACTTTAGCATTCCAATTGCCAATCAGAAGTAACACATCTTGTCTGCAAGTCTTGTCCATAGCTGCTTGAATCTGAGCATAGAATATATCAACATCATTATCAGCATCAGTAGTTTGGGTATATATCAATATTATGGTCATATTGAAAGGTTGCCTTTTTAATCTTACGGACATCACTCGATCACTAATGACGTTGTAGCCCAGAACAGTTCTAGCAGTTCGCTGGTTTATTACAAAAGCCACACCTTGCTCTCTCCGTTCCTCATGTCCTGAGTAAAATATTATTTGATCTCCTGATTTGAACTGACCAAAACCACTCCATCGTAGTTCGGTAATTCCTAAGATATCAATATTCAAGCGGGTCTTCTCATTTTTTACAATTTCTAATTTGCCTTGATACATACTCCGCAAATTCCATGTGCCCACCATTAATCTGTCCCTGTAACTGCGGATTCTCATTTCTTGAGTGGCAGCATCAGCAGCATTTGCCGCATCATTAGCATCACCAGTATTCTGAAAGATCCAAAGCTCTTCCCCAGTAGCATATTGAGTGCCTTCCAACCTGAGGGTCTCATTTTCCGACACTGTACCATCATAATTTCCGTCAGTCATATTCCATGCAGTTTGGTAAAATTGTACTTTGTGAAAGTGGTTTACCATTGCCTTCTCTCGCACGCAGTGGTGTCTTGGCCATTGCCATAAAATGATCATCTGCCGCAGACATTCTCCTAACTGCTGCTGCCCAGTATAGGAGCTGCAGCCGCCCCTAACATGGGGTATAGACACCGCTTTATGGATTTTGGGGGCATTTCCTCCACCCAGGGGACCATCACCCCACCTAAAGGGACTCATCCACCCGAAGCTGTTGGTCCTCTTAGGGAGCTGCATTATGCCGCTCAGCATTCGGCAATGAAGCACATAACATGGTCTAAAAACCTGAAAAGCTGTTCTGAAGATTCTTCACCCAAGCATGAAACCCTAAAAAAAGGAAGGAAGCTTGTAGTTTTACGTATCTGCAATTATTAGCCATGGGACCTCCTTTTATTTTTGTTTGTTTGTTTTTCACAGAATCCAAACCACTAGATGTGATATTTCACCTCAAAATTCTCACATACATTAACTGGGAACTGAACCTGGTCTGCCTTGATGGGAGGCAAGCAGCTTCACCACTCCGTTGAAACGCACATATTGAAAGCTTACACCAGTATATTTATTATTATTATTACATTTAATTTTGTAGTGATTAACTTATTTGCTAAATAGTCGAAATAAATACAACTCAAGCTCCATATTTATTGATAAAATCTGGAACTCTTGTGATATTACTATAGCTACAGTAGATAACTTTGCTGGCACAACAGAAAGCTAGTATATGTACGGCACTGTGGTTTTAATTTATCAAGAGATCCTCTACACAATTGTAACCTTCATCTTTAGACAATCACCAAAGGTAAAATAAGAATTAATAGCCCTTTTAACTACTGTGGCTTTACAAATGACAGAATGCTGGAATCTTGTTCTGGGGAAGTTCTTTAATATGCCAGTTAATCTACTAGCAAGGGCATCTAGAATTTAAATGTCAGCCAACTGAGAAATCAATGCCAAAACCTTCGGCATAATTAACATGGGTCCCATAATTTGATGATCATTTAAAAGAAAACAAGGCAGCATCAATAACTTTGGTTTCAAAACTTCCTAAGTTTCAGGAAAAGAGAATTTCTTAAGGATTTATTTTTAAATTAACAAGGAATGATGAACTGCTGTCAACAGAGTTAAAGACCCACCTCTTGGAATGCCATCTTCAACTGAGCTATGGCAGAATTGTGAAATATTTCCTCTATACCAGGGGTGAGCAACTGGAGAAATTCTATCACAGAGTGGAAGCATGTTGGCAGCTATTTTGACAGTTCATTATGTTAGCCTGCAGCACAGTTTTAAATACAATAAAACCTCTTTCTCAAGTCACAAGTTTATCCATTACTGTATTCAAATAACATTTTTAATATCTCAGCCCATGTCTAGTTCTGTTTGTTTACATTCCCTCTTTTTCCATAAGTTTCACTGGGTTTTACTGTATGCAAAACAACACAGATGTTGTAGTGGTCATTCAGCATGAAATAGTTCAGCTCATAACTGCCTCGCAAATAGTTAATGCTAATCTTCTTGGAAATAATAAAGGTTTTTATAATGTGTATGCATAAAATACTTCTCTGAATGTATTTTGGAACATATCAATTTAAAGATGTTTAACTAGCTACAGACTTTATAAGACATAATGTTTGTTCTTTCTGCCTCTTTTTAGCGTTCATTTGTAATAAAAGATTGAACATGACTATATTACTATAATTAAGTATCCAATAATTCCTGAAATTTCTCACAAGACCCAATGGAAAATATATATTTAAAGTGGGAAATATAAAAGAGCAGAACTAGACATGAGACTGTTATAAATGTTGCTTGAATAATGGAAAACCTTAAATGGGTTGATTTGAGAAAGAGGTTTTACTGTTCCTACTGTGGCCTCAGTAAGTGTGATATTAATTCTACATGTTTAATCTGTTAAATAAGAATGAGAAAAAATATTTACAGTGTGTTATTTTTAATTCCACATCAAATTTAGATAATTAACGACTGCAGCAAATAATTTTATTAAATCCAATTACAGTCCATTACTCCACAATAGCTTCAAGAGTTTGATTTGTTATATGGAGTAATGAGTTGTTTGCCTCTGCATTACTACTTGGAATAGCAAGAAGATATGTTAAATATATTATATTAAATGTATTACAACCATTAAAATTTATTTCTGAATTTTAGCAAAAGAATTTATAACTCCTCTAGTAAGGTTGCAGTACTTGGACTAATATTTTTTTTTTTCATTTTAATAAACAATTTTTTAAACATCTACAGTTTGATTTATACCAAACAGGTATTTGGTGAAAGTAACAGCCAATAAGAAGCCACGGATTATTTAAAAACATTATGATGATTAAGTTCAATGTTGATCTCACAATAAAATATTTTACTGGTTAAAAGTTGAAACTTGGTGCTTTTGTCACAATGAATTCATACAACTAGCAGTATATGGATTGGTTTCTATTGAAATGTCCAATATACAATCCAAATTTTGATACAATGATTAGCTAGTTAAACATTGGAAATATAAACCATTTAGAGTCATTAACACTGATGAATTGCAGTAATATATCACATTTCTAATAAAGGAACAGAGGAACAATTTATAGTGTTAATTAGTTGACTGTTGAAAATTTGATTACTTACTGTTTAAACCTGATGCGAAATTTATACCATGAAACCTTCCAAACACAGTTAATATCAACCATTAAAATTTTTGATAGTTCACCAATTTTAATTAAAAATAAGATTGGTCTTCTGAAATTTTCTATTTGTGAAAGCAATATTTTCAGTATGGCAAGAATATCCTCATCCATCATCATCATCATCATCTTATACAGTTTCCAGCCCCAGGCTGGGTCTGTTTGGAACATAAGCCTCGCCACTTAGTTCTTTCCTCCCACCACCTCTCCGCTGTCACTCTGGTCCAGTCCTCGCCTCTCTTCTCTCTTCTCCTCATCCAAAGAGTGCTATTTATACAGCATCTATTAATGACCTGTAGAATGGTCAATAACTGAAAATTCAAGAATGTACCCTTTTAAACCAGAACAGTTATTAATAACTCGATGAAATAAAAAACAATAAGGCAGCATCAATTTTACACAATGGACAAAGATGCCGATTTTTTTCAATTTTCTGCCTACATTCTGAATTACTTTGATAGGTTAGAAGGTTATGCGAAGGTCCTTTTAATGGGAAATAAGTTGAGTACTGTACTAACCCTGATGAATCACTAAGACTTATAATCATTGTACTATTGTTTATAATTAAGAATGGAATAGTTTGTTTACAATGTACTATTATTAACCTGAATGACAATCTCATTACAATGAAATTGTAGGCATAAAAATATGTAATAGTACTGATTATTCTGAAAACATGAGTTAAGCATTTGATGATTGGTTAAAAATACTACTGAAGTGCAACATACAAAAAAGGATCCACTACAAAAGTCCATTATTTAAACCCTCAACACTATGTTTCTTTTGAAGCTTGACAACTACAAGAATTTGGCACTTAATGGAAACCATATTATGATTCTCAACAGTGGGAGAACAAAAAACAACACAACCCTGCCTCATGGTTTATTTGTTAAATAGGATACTGAATCAAATTAAATCACTGCATGTTTTAAAATCTCATTACTTGGCAAATCCAGTGCCATAAACATTCATGGATCCGAGATTCAGTTGCATTCTTCTTCTTTATGGCAATTCTTCGGTAACACCATTAGTCACTAATAAATAATTTCAGCACAGTTAAAGAAATCTTAGTGATCAATTACATTGTATTAGATGTTTGCATTTAAAATATATTAACTGTGCCAAAAAATTCCAAAAAGGAGTAAATTTTCATTTTAAAAACATCTTATTGACTCTCATGGAAAGTATGTTTTATTGATTCACAGGATACTAAAATCTGTCCTTTTTTTTCATTCAGAGCCATTGCTTACACCAATAAAAATTCTAGACTCAAAGGAATGTACAGTACTTGTGCTAAGACAGAAAAATTGCAGTAAGACAAGCTCACTGAAAGAGAATTTGGAAATTTTTCCAGATCAAAAAAGTTATGATATTTTCAATATTTTATCAAATTATTATTAAAATATGTATTTTATTAAATTTCAGATCTTTATTTTTAAGCTTTCAAATTTTGATCTTCCATGATAGAATAGGCAGCCAAAAAATAATTCATACTTCCAATACTTCAGTGATTTATGTATATTAATATCTTGATGATGGTAAAACAATTCTTATAGCAGGGATTGTTTACAAAATATTATATCTAAATAAATCTACATACAATTAAAAAAATAAAACTAGTAAAATTACGTCTTAAACACTTTACATTCACAGGTAAGAGTATAATATTAAAAATATATGTATAAAGATTTGTACCATACATCTAATTCATATATGGATGCCATGGTTGGTAAAAGAGGGTTATTGCAACAACAATCTAAATCATCCAATCACTCACTAGTTCTGTTTTACAAAGCATCAGACAGAGCAAAAGGACCAGATATCAGAATAGCATACAGGAGTCGAGAGAAAATAATACAAATTCCCGAATACTTAAGCCCAATATGATAATTATTAAAACTATTATTTAAAAAATGCCAACAAATTTCAAATACAGTACTTTTATGATCTCAATACCAGTGCCTAATTAAGAAAAATAATCACAGAATGTTGGAAGAGTGATGTAAAAATCCTGATTATGTGGACATATTGCATTGTGCAAACACTAATTCCAGATTACTGTTGTGTTTTGACAAAGTTGATCTGCATCCTCTAACTGAACAATGTATGAAACAACTGATATAACTGAAGTATGGTACTGTACAGTCTGTATAATCAAAGCTCCAATATAACACTCAATACTACATTTATTCTAATTACACAGAGATGTGATACCAAGTAATGTACTGCACTGTAAACAACGTTAGCATCATGCAAGACATACATGGATTACTATATTGTCAATTGCTCTCTATTCCAGAGTTCTGAACTGCAATACTTGAGTATAATATGAACAACTATATGACAGATTACAGTAATTTTATCAATAATGTTAAAAGGGAATGGGAGTTTTATCATTTGTAATACGGTAATTCACACTGAAAATCATCAGTTGAGAACGTTGAAGATTTGCTGTCCACAAATGAATATAGTATCAAATGCTACTTATATTCTTATCCTGTAGTTTTGATGTCATGTAATCAAACTCGACAGCCAAATAACTATGTTTCTTTTTAGAATGTATCCTGAACAACCTGTCTTACTCCTTTTGTCACCTGACAGAATTACATGGTTCCGTTATTAAGCGTTTAAAACTAGATGGAATAAAATGTTGCAGCAATAAGACACCTTCTAGCCAATTTAAATTTTTACCACCCATGACACTCCATTTTATTTTCTAGAACCATAACTTTAAGTGCTTTATCTTATACAAATAAATTACAAACAGTACAATTTCATTAAAATATTACATTGGAGTTCAATAATAAAAAGAAACTAAAGCATATTTTCCATATACCTCACATATTATATACCAGTATAATGTGTCTGAGGAACAGAAGATCAATTTGGCTGAAAACTTTGATCTGTCCTCTGCAACTATGTGGTTCATTCTTACTTTGCACATTAAACTTATACACAGTATATTTGTATAATAGAACTCTTTCAGAAAAAACCTTGCCCATTTTTATTATTTAATCAATTTTTCATTATTTTTACCAATAAATATTCCATAAAATGCTTTCTTATACATAAATATACTTCTGTGTTTAAAATTTAAATGCACATGTTTGTGACATAAAACTATTTCTCCCTGATGAAAACCATTTGCTCTTTTAATTTCCTTATCATTCCTTCTTTGTAGTTTTCTTACTCTTGAGGTATCAAATTGTTTCATCCATGACAACATGATAAGCAATGTTTTGTATGCATCCAGTGCCACCTGAATAAAATGTAGGCCTATACTTACAGCATTTCTTCAAAGCATGCCCACATCCTACATGTTATCTACACCTGGTACTTTCCACTGTAGTCTCTTACCAACTTCATACAACTCCATGAGCATAGCTTCAATGCTTCCTTTCCTTTCCATATCTTTGTAATGTCGATAAAGGTGGAGTGCAGTTCGAGCATCTTCAATAGAATCATGTGTCACAGACTGAATTTTTATTCCTGCAGAAAGATACACGAGATGTTAAACAAAATCAGTAGCTGTATAGGCAAAGATAAAATAATATTAAGTTACTTTCGTAAATGGTAGTGTGCAATGTACTTGCAGTTAAGTTTATCATTAACCTTTAGCACTCCTATGTCGAGTGGGGTTCGACATTAGAATATTTAACTTCCGCTCCGATGTCGAGTCCCACACGACATGAAGATAGCTTGTACTCAGAGCACTCGTATGACTTCTGTGCTGTATTCCAGTATTGTGAAGTTATCAAGTGGTCCCCAAGACAACACCTTTCCCTATTTACTATAGTTTGCGGGAATTGTAACGAATTATTAACCTTTGTTATTCTCGAATGTTTACGACAGTTTTACTGATTATATAGATTGAATGTAAACATGGCGTCTCCACCTTCGCTTACGGAACTGGATATTTTAGAATAGTTAGTGGACAGTGATAATGACAATGATGAAGCAACAACTGACTTGGAAATATATTTCATAGAATATAATTATATTTTGTTTTGCAGTGTTCACTTCCTACTGCTGTTCATAGTGCAGAAATTAATTAGGAGTGGAGCAGGAAGCATACGCTAAGAGTAATGGAGTTCAAAAGGTTAAAATGACAACACTTAAAGTCATGCTGAAATACAGAGTTCAGGGAGATATCTGAACAGAGTTGATTTTATTGTTAGCTATGTCAAACTAGTTTCGATGATTGAGCCCTGTAAACAGGTCTCAACATTTATTTTCAACGTCAATTACTCGATAAAGACATTCTCTTCAATTTAAAAGGTACTGATTGCCTATAATAATAATATCATATGGCCTCGGGTGCAAGCTTTGTTATTTGACACCCATAGGGTAGCTTGCATTTCGAATTTCGTTGTCCCTTGAAGCACTTTGAAAGTCAAGGAGGTTAGATATCTAAGCTCCTTGAACACTATAACGCTTTCTAGTAGAGAAATGAGGAACATTGTGTTGACGGAAACTCCCGAGATTAATTTTGCCATTATAAACAAGGCCTACTGAATTCAGTCAGTCAGTTATTGTTGTTTTAAGGGGCGGAACTACGAGGTCATCTGCCCTACTGAATTCAAATGGGTTCTTAGACATGCCAACATCGTATGACATGGTGTCGTAATTTTTGCCGCCTTTCAAAAATCACTTACCATGGCCAGGAGCAAAACTGCACGCTTGGGGTTAGTAGACCGACACGTTGACCACTCACCCATCTTGTCCACAGAGGTCAGCAGTACTCAGGAGCTACTTAAATGAAACTAGTTACTTAACAAGGCTGCGCTAAACGAGTTCAACTTGCATATCCATCTAGATTTAAGAAATGACGGGGGAGTTCGGCGGTGAAGTTGTCTGTTTCACGTATTTCCTGCCTGAACAGGGGAGATGGCCGCTCTAGGGTGGTGGCTTCCGATGTATCACCCTGTTTTCGCCAGCTTGTAGTAATCCTCGCAGGCTATAACTACCAGGGGTGCCTCCCCCCGTTGTAGCAGTAACGTGCTCGTTTAATGCTTATTGCAATCACACTGCCCCCTCTCGTAGGTTTCTGTAGCGATTCCTAGTGCTTTGTGGGGGAAATGACCAGTGCAGTGTGCCATGTGTGTTTTTGGTAATTTAACATTTTTCTTATTCTTGTTGTTTTCTGTTTCATGACTGCTTCCTGTATGGTGTGTGAAGCTTTGAAAAGTATACTGGTGAGGTAAGGTTTCTCATGTTTGTACTACCTCAAGCCTACCCGAAGGAGCAGCCGGTGAGTATTAACGTTGATTGTTTGGCATGGGGAATGTAGGGATGGTGATGCATTTCTTTTCTAGTCCTCTGGTCTTTGTGCAGTGGCAGCATTTGTCTTCTAGCAGTTCAACTGGTGTTCTGTAGTATTTGTTTTTAAATTGTAATGTTGATTGTGGTAGTGTGATTCTATGTTTGCTTTTGCATTCTGATCTTGAGCTGTGTTGTTGCGTGAAGTTGTACTGTTCGATTCAACGTTGTGTATTGTTGCTGTAAAAAGGGTTTTGCAGGTACCGAGGTTGTATACGATATTGTAATTGGTAATTTGAAAATAATTGTAATTTTTTAAATATTGAATTGTTGAGTGCTGTCCTCGTGATTCCAAATAAAGTTTTTGTCTGTGTTTTTTGTACGCCAAGATGGTTGACAACAATAGTGTGTTTGATTTTCTGGAATATCATTCCAATGGTACAGTGGAAGCTGGAGTGTCTCATGATCGTGACTCTTATCTTGTAACAAGATCTGAGGTCTATGGATCTAGGCCTAATAGTGCTTCATCAGTTACCTAGCCCAATGAATTCCAGGCCATATCGCCCAGCCAATAGTAACCCTATTATCAATAATGAAAGTGCACATGCTGGCTACGATACCATGAACGCCTGCGATTCCTCTGCCAATTATTCCTATATACTATCGTTGGGTATTTGAAGATGATGTGCGATGAGTGAATTGTAGTGTATATGGAGTCCCAGTTTGTTAACAGTTAAGATAAGTCGTATTTTCGGTGTGTACAATTTGTTGGGGTCATCTAAAGCTACTATCTGGTTCAGTCATGGTTCCGTATTTATTGTTAGTTAAATATATTAAAAGGAAGAGAGACTCCGCCTGATCAATACTTTTTATAATTAAAACACAATTGTTATAATGTAACCCATTGTGTTTTAATTATAAAAAGTATTGATCAGGCAGAGTCTCTCTTCCTTTTAATATATTCATCTAAAGCTAATCGTAAAATTTTAAATTTTGGGAAACTTTGGTCATCAGCTACCTCATGCCAAACTTTCTTCATACTAAATTCCCTTTAAGTGACTGTGTGAAAGGAAATCGAGGTCATCAGTAACCTTATGTTTACTGTGTTTCATGGAAATGTCCTGTTTTGTTTATGTCATGGTAATTGGGGTCATCATACATTTTAACTTGAGTTGTTTTTCATCTTTTGATTTGTAATTTTTAAATTGAATGGTAGAATCATTAGGAATTGTGCTTACGTTTTCTCAGTTAGCCTCTTATTGCTACAAGGGCGGCTTGTTTTCTTTCAACCGTATTCTCGGGCCATGTGGGGCATCTTTTGATTGTTTTCGCTCGTGTCTTAAACCTCAACGAGGAAACCTCATGTGTACTACTTATACTGTGGATTTAGTTCGATTATGTTGGTTTATTCTCTCCCAGGCGGATTTCAACTGTATCATCATTAGGTGTCTTACTTCTGATTTCTATCCTTGTGCTAGTGTATTGGTGTTTTGATCTGCGCTGCCAATTCTTATAAATGCATCCGAGTCTCACATGACCAACTTGCCAAATGATACGTCAGTTCTCAACAACCAGCTGATTTGGAAGTTGGGGATGTTGTGTATGTCCGTAATTTTGAGCCAAATGGCAAGAGTAATAAAGTTTCTAGAAGTTGACACCTCGTTTCAAATGTCCATATTTCGTGGAAGCATTCCTGACCCCTATGACCTTGCTGGTCAGAAATCCAAAGGCGAAGAAAATTTCTAGGGTGCATCTATCTCATATCAAACGTGGTGGTGAAATTTCAAAAGACGAAATACGCTAAAATATGTTGTAAATTCTTTTTGTGTAAAGGTAGAGTAGGCCAACTAACCTTGATACCAATTGGCATTTGTTTGTTTGATTTGATTGGATTTGATTTGATAACTCTACTGGGATACATCTGTTAAATTGTTTTTAAGGGTAAGGATAAAATGGTTGAAACATTGTAAGAAAATAACATATCTTGGTAGTGGTAAATTTTTTGGTGAACATGTAACTGGAAGTATGTAACGAAAAAGGTAATCCTAATATGTTAGTAGGACTCGGTGGGAAACCTAATTCATTGTTATTTATTTGTGACTGTTTCGTTTTGAAATTTTGGGTGGTCGTTCCTATACCGATGCTCCTAAAACTGTGTTAGTGTTTGATGGTACCGTGTACTTCAGAGCAGTCTACGAAGGATGTAACGGTATATGTAAACACATGAAAGGTTGTAAAATTAATAATAATGTAATTGTAATGCATAATTGTAAGCTCGGATCTACGTTAGCGATACGAATATTTTATGCAATTTAAACATTTAAACGTCGTGGGAGACGGGCAACGGCACAAAGTAGGGGATCGCCTGCAGGGGCGAAGTACAGTGGGGATTTCGTGTGCCCCGGGACCGTTACGGTAGCTGTGAAGGTCCTACAGGAACCCTGAAAAGTGACGGGTAACGGGGCTCTGGTGAAGCTACGATAGGCCCAGCAAGCCAGTAGTGGATGAAACCAAATGCTTTCAAAAATGGAACCAGCCTCGGACATGATGGATTTAATAGACGACACGGCTGTACACACGGACTAAGATTTGGAACTTTAAACCAAAGAACGCTGACAGGGAAGGTGGAGGAGATAGTGGATATGATGGAAAGAAGGAAGTTGGATTTATTGGGATTGGCAGAAACAAAGTGGAAAGGGGAAGGAAGGAGAAAACTGAGAAAAGGCTATAGACTGTACTGGAGTGGGAATGAAGAGGGAAAGAGGAATGGAGTGGGAGTAGTAGTAGAGATGGTTTAAAAGATGAAGTGAGGAGAATAAGTGATAGGATGATGAAAGTGAAAGTAGCACTGAGGGGAGAGACCGTAGAAATAGTGCAAGTGTATGCTCCACAAGTAGGCTGCGCCTCTGAAGAGAAGGAGGAGTTTGAAGAGGAATTGCAGAAGCAGCTGGTAGGAAGAAATATGATTGTTATGGGGGATCTGAATGCCCATGTAGGAAGAGAAAGACAAGGTTATGAGAGTGTTCTAGGACCAGAGGGTTGGGGCGGAAGAAATGAGGAAGGAAAGAGACTGTTGGACTTCTGCCAGAGGAACAGCCTGCTAGTTGGGAACTCCTGGTTTAAGAAAAGAGAGAGCCACACAATCACATGGTACAGTGATGACTTGACCAGGAAGTCGGTGGTCGACTATATACTGTATGAGAAAGAACTAAATAAGAACATCACGGACATCAAGGTTATACCATCGGAGAACCTGGATAGCGACCATCGATTGCTGGTAACGAACCTAAGAGGGAGTAAGGAGAAGAAAGGGACTGAGAACCAGGAAAGACGTATAAGGATATGGAAACTGAAAGAAGGGGATAGAAGGGTCGAGTACCTCAAAATGGTAAAGGAAGGAATTCCAACAGATGAAGAAAGAGGGGTGGAAGAGGAATGGGCTAGATTTAAGAAGACACTAGTAGGTGCAGCAGATGCAGTATGTGGGAGGACAAGCAGTAAGAAGAGGTGGAAGGAAACACCATGGTGGAATGAGAAGACAAAAGATATAGTAAGGGAAAAGAATAGAGCCTTTAGGATGTGGTATCAAAATAGGACGGTAGAGACAAGGGAAGAGTACCAGGAAAGAAAGAAGGAGGCGAAGAGAGTAGTGGCTGAGGAGAGAAGAAAGTGGGTGGAAGAGTGGACCAAGATGATGGAGGATAGTGAAGGTACAAAAAAGGTCCTGTATGGGATGGTAAAAAATAAGAGGCGGAAGGATCCTACGGATTATGTTAGAATGGTGAACAAAAGGGGACAAGAGATAGAAAATAGGGAAGAACTGAAGAAAATGTGGAAAGAATATTTTGAAGAACTTCTGAACCCAAATGGAAAAGATGGTGAGGAGGAAGAAATCGGGGAAGAGGAAGATGAACTGAAAATAGAAAAGGACTTAACATGGAAAGAAGTGGAAGATGCAGTGAACAAGATGAAAAGAGGGAAGGCACCGGGTGTGGATGAGTTGAGTGTGGAGATGGTGAGAGCAGCAGGAGAGGTGGGGATACAGTGGTTGTACCGAGTGATGAGGACAGCATGGAAGGAAAGGAAGACACCAGAGGACTGGAAAAAAGGAATAATTGTCCCGATCTTCAAGAAAGGTAGTAGAACAGATTGCAGAAACTATCGGGGAATAACACTGATGAGTCATTGTGCAAAGATTTTCGAGATAGTTTGGAAAAGAGAATGACAAGGATAGAAGGAGGGATGAGGGAAGAACAACATGGCTTCAGAGCAGGAAGGTCCACAGTGGATTTGATTTTTGCTGTAAGGCAGTTACAAGAACAGCACTATGAGTATGGAACAGATCTACTGATGGCCTTCCTGGACATTGAGAAAGCATATGACAGTGTATGCAGAAACAAAGTATGGAAGTCCCTGGAGGATAGAGGAGTAGAGAAATGGACTATAAATAGGATAAAGGAGATGTACAAGGGAAGCGTGAGCTGTGTGAAAGTGGGAGGAGAGAGATCAGACTGGTTGGAACAGAGAAACGGCCTGAAACAAGGAAGTGCACTGTCACCGTTACTTTTCATTGTGGTGATGGATGACATAATGACCCGAGTGGCACAAGTAATTGGGGAAGGAAAGATGAAAGCAATGGTGTTTGCAGATGATTTGGTGAAACAAGGAGGAGGAGGTACAGGAACAGTTGGACGTGTGGGAAGGAATAATAGAAGGATATGGGATGAAATTTAGCATAAATAAGAGTGAGATGGTGATCACAACAAGGAAGAAGGAAAGAACCACAACGGGAATAACAATTGGTGGGGAACAGCTGAAGAAAGTGGAGAGTTTCAAGTATCTGGGAAGCCTGATACAAGATAATGGAAGAAACGATAGAGAAATAAACGAGCGGGGGAGGCAGGCAGAAGCATTTCGGAGGAGTGTGAGAAGCATGTTATGGAGCAAGGATGTCCCTCAGAACAGCAAAAAGATCATATATCGGACGTACTATGTCCCTATCCTGACGTATGCCTCGGAGACCTGGGTTATGAAAGGAAGGGAGATGAGCAAAAAACAGGCCAGTGAGATGAGGTTCTTGAGAAGCAGTATTGGAGCTACAAAGATGGACAGAATAAGAAATGAGAGGACCAGAGAATTAATGAAGGAGGAACCATTACAGGATGGTATAGAGAAATCTAGACTTAGATGGTATGGACATGTAAAACAAATGGAGGAGAAGAGGATACCGAGGAGAGTACACGAGACGAAGTGGCAAGGAAAGAGACCGAGAGGAAGACCGAGCGACAGGTGGCTGAAGGGGGTGGAAGAAAGCGTGAAGAAGAGAGGAGAAGACTGGACAAGGGTGGAGGCTGAGATATGGTGGGAAGACAGAAGACGTTGGAGAGGCTTGTGTTCCAAACAGACCCGGCCAGTGGCTGGAAACTGTGCAAGATGATGATGATGATGATGATGAAACATTGTTGGTCAATATGTGATGTAGTTAACGATTACTAATTAATGAACTTTTTAAAAACAACTAACTTGCTAAACTGTAAATGGCTCGCTACATTTCTCGTCATGTCAATTACTGTTTAATCAACTAACAATTCCCTTATCAAGTTTACCCTACTCCTGGCAGGACCTCATTCCCTGGACGCACAGGTAGTGCTAGTGTGAAAATTCTGTTACTGTAGGTGAATGAACACAAGTGAAGCTGTTAACTGTGAACTGCGAGGCGATCAATTATTCCTTCACTGGTAATCTGACCTAACCAAGAAGATGTGTGTATCACCATCATTTGGAGTTAACTGGACATTTTCTTCATGTAACATTTGGACTTTCTTCTATTTTTGGAACGACAAGCAGTATGTACAAGCTTATGCTAAGGCATATTTGTAAACTGTATTAACACTTGAGGGGTGGAGACTGAGCCATGTAAACATGTATCAAAATTTATTTTCAACGTCAATTACTCGATAAAGAAATTTTCTTCAATTTAAAAGGTACTGATTGCCTAAGGGGTTCCTATCTCACCCACAGAGGTTAGCAGTACTCAGGAGCTACTTAAATGGAACTAGTTATTTAAAATGTTGCACTAGGTGCGACCTACTTTGGCTTGTTTAGACTGAGCTGGTATTCGACTGAGGGAGAAACTGGAAACTAATCTTCTAAACATTTATGACAAATGAAGTTAATTATTAAAACCGCCAAGCTGACGTTTGGTGGTGTCTTGTGAAACTCTTATTAATATACATTGTTATTTTAAGCGGCAATTAATCTGATTGGCCTATTGAAGAAAAATTGGGGCCGGGTGTAAATCGAACTGTCTTCTGTTTTTCTGCCATCTTTGAAAAAGAGGACTCGTCAACTGGAATTGATCGATTCTAGACTTACTTGTGGTCGTTCCCAGACGAGGGATTTTCCCCTCGTCTGGGGAACAATGATTTGAAGAATCCTTTGCTGGATGGAGAAGAGCCTAGAATGAGCTATGTTTCAACGCATTATAAGCCTTGATCGTCTGAGAAATACTGAGATATGTGCAAAAGTGAAAACCGACATTGGATGTGAAGTAGCTGCCATATGTAGAAAATGTGATTGCTATATATTATTTTTAGATTCTGGTAATTGTATAATATGTTTCTCATATTTTATTTGCGAGTCTCCCGGAAATAAGGACTAAAGAGGTATGTTATTTATTTATTTATTTTGATTTTATCTAGATGTAATTAGTTGAAAAGGTGGTATGTTTGTACCAACTGAAGTGTAACAAATTATTATTTGTATGGAGCTTCATAAATTACTAGTCATAGATTTTTCTTTATTTTCTATTCTAATGTGTTATTTGTTGCTATTAAGTATTTATTATTTTATTGTAATTCCGGGGACATTTCTTATTTAATTTCTAGTCAGATATCCAGTTTTTGCTAGTCAGTCTATGACGTTTTTATTCGAAGAACCTCTGAAGCCTATGTAATATTTTCCTCTGTTAGTATTGGTACAGTTATGCGACTATTTTAATTTTGGTGGTTCACCATCTTACTGGGGGTTTTAATAATTTATTATTCAGATTAGGTTTACATGAACCTGTATTTTATGGACTGTGACACCATAACCTTCGTTTGTTTTGAGTAGCCATTGTTATTTTATTTTATTTTACCAGGGCATTATGGTCCTGAAGCAATTGCCTTTTAACATGGTCCGGTAAAGAGTATAGATTTGTGTTGTTTTGTAAACCGAATTTTTATAAATAATCATGTAAGTTGAAAGAAATATTGTTTAATGTTATTTTTGTGTGTTAATTAATAGAAGGAATAACAGAAGTGGGCTTATCTTGCATTTTAAAGTTATAATTTGAAGCATGGAGTCAGTCGAAAACCACGTTATTTTATTGATGTCCAGTCAATGCGTTAGAAGCCCCAATTAATGTGAACGGAGAAACACTGGAATATGTTGAAGAATATGTATATCTCGGTCAGAACATGTCATTTTCAAGTCGTTCAGAGAAAGAGGTCAAACGAAGAATAGGACAAGCATGGAAGAGCTTTTGGTCCCTAAAGTTTATACTGGCTGACAAGACCCAAAAACACACTTTAAAGGCTGAAGTTCTGGAAAAATGCGTTATACCGGTGTTATTATATGGTTACCAAACTTGGGCATTAACATCGAAACAAAGACAAATGATCCAGAGATGTCAACGGAAAATGGAAAGGAAGATACTTCATGTCTCATTGAGAGATAGAATACGGAACGAAGATTTAAGAAGGAGAACCGGCATGAAAGACGCTATGACATCAGCAGACCAGCTCAAATGGAGATGGGGTGGACATGTAGCGAGATTAGATCCTAACCGAAGGACGTACAAAATGACGATGTGGGACCCAAGAACAGGAAGACGAAACGTTGGGAGACAAAGAATCAGATGGGCAGACTGGTTCGTAAAATGGGGAGGAAAACAATGGACAAGAACAGCGAAGATGAGGCAGGAGTGGAAAGACCTAGGGAGACTCGCATGCAGTGACCAATAAAACAATGCATCAACTAGAAAGACACCGTTCAGTGGACATGCAGCAAAGCGGTACATATCTCTGGTGTGCAATAAAGGCTTCTCACAGAGCGGTGACCTCAAGAAGCACACTGTTGTTCATACTGGAGTGAAGTAATACACTTGTAGCACATGTGAGAAGTCATTTGCATGGCGGACAGAACTAATGGAACATTGTCTCGCGCTCTAATTTGAGGAAACATCATCGTGTTCACTAGGGAAAATAACCTTACTGCATCACAAGGAATTCAAAAGGTTCAACTATCTTGCGAAACACTTGTTAATTCGTTCCGGGACCACATGTGCACAACATAGTGAATGATTTGTGGATGTTAAAGAACGTGTATAGGTATCTGCATCCAAACTAGATGTTAAAACTCCACCGGTAAGGTTTTGTATTGCATTTTAAAAAGACCTATTTGAAACGGTTCAATATACGTAGATTTTACTGAAGAGTGAAGACTTGGCAGTTTCTGTCATTGTTCAAGTGCTTAGACAGGGTAAGCTTTGTGCTTAGTGGCAATGGGAAGCTCCCAGATATTGGTTGATGGCTATTATGATTTCCGTAATACTAATGGATATTTGAGGCCTTGATATCGCCAGACTCAGAAATGAAGATTGTTGTAGCGAATGTTATGCCATCGTAATATAATTTACTTAATCTTTAATCAGCTGCACATCTATATAGAAGGCCCAATCAGAAAGAATAACCCGGAATGCTCCTCAGGACTTGCTCACCTGATGAGTTAAAACTGAGCAATTCCCTGCAAAGCAGGAGGCCATAGCCCTTATGGGATTTGTAAGGCTATTTATTTACACACATCAAAAAAAGTTTTGCATCACCTCGGTTCCAAGAGTTCCGGAACCGTTAAATACAAAGGGAATAGAGATCAACACAAACAACATTTCAGCTCGTTTTATTGCTCATGAGACCCACACATTGCATGTTGTACCATCATACAGCTAGACTTTCAGCATTTGTGGTCCAGATTGCAGTACACACCACTACCTCTAATACCCAGTAGCACGTCCTCTTGCATTGATGCATGCCTGTATTCGCCGTGGCATACTATCCACAAGTTCATCAAGACACTGTTGGTCCAAATTGTCCCACTCCTCAACGACAATTCGGCGTAAATCTCTCAGAGTGGTTGGTGGGTCAAGACGTCCATAAACAGCCCTTTTCAACATATCCCAGGCATGTTCGATAGGGTTCATGTCTGGCGAACATGCTGGCCACTGTAGTCGAGCGATGTCGTTATCTTGAAGGAACGCATTCACAAGATGTGCACGATGAGGTCGAGAATTGTCGTCCATGAAGACAAATGCCTCTCCAATATTCTGCCGATATGGTTGCACTATGGGTCGGAGGATGTCATTCAGGTATCGTAAAGCCGTTTCGGAGCCTTCCATGACCACCAGTGGCGTACGTCGGCCCCACATAATGCCACCCCAAAACATCAGGGAACCACCACCTTGCTGCACTCGCTGGACAGTGTGTCTAAGACGTTCAGCCTGACCAGGGTGCCTCCAAACACGTCTCCGACGATTGTCTGGTTGAAGGCATATGCGACACTCATCGGTGAAGAGAACGTGATGCCAATTCCGTGGGGTCCATTCAGCATGTTGTTGGGCCCATCTGTACCGTGCTGCATGGTGTCGGGGTTGCAAAGCTGGACCTCGCCATGGACATCGGGAGTGAAGTTGCGCATCATGCAGCCTATTGCGCACAGTTTGAGTTGAAACACGACGTCCTGTGGCTGAACGAAACGCATTATTCAACATGGTGGCATTGCTGTCAGGATTCCTCCGAGCGGCAATCCGTAAGTAGCGGTCATCCACTACAGTAGCAGCCCTTGGGCGGCCTGAGCGAGGCCTGTCATCGACAGTTCCTGTATCTCTGTACCTCCTCCATGTCCGAACAACATCGCTTTGGTTCACTCTGAGACGCCTGGAAACTTCCCTTGTTGAGAGCCCTTCTTGACACAAAGTAACAATGCGGACGTGATCGAACTGCGGTATTGACCTTCTAGGCATGGTAGAACTACAGACAACATGAGCAGCGTACCTTCGTCCTGGTGGAATGACTGGAACTGATCGGCTGTCGTACCCCCTCCGTCTAATAGGCCCTGCTCATGCATGGTTGTTTACATCTTTGAGCAGTTTTAGTGACATCTATGAACAGTCAAAGGGACTGTATCTTGGATACAATATACACAGTCAACGTCTATATGCTGGAGATCTGGGAACCGAGGTGATGCAAAACTTTTTTTGATGTGTGTATTTCATAGGTAGGGATTTCTCCTTAATGTTTTCATTTTGGTCTTAGATTTAAGTTAACGTCAGAACATCCTAATAAAGGATCTGTTACAATTTCCGTTGCTCTTAAAAACATTTTATGTAAATATACATGTGAATTTTCTCCTAGTGGCCTTCAGCCTATTAACTTTACCCCAGTGAGAATAAATAGGTAATTTTAAGAATATGGTTTAGACAGGTTTATTTGGTTTGCTTTTAAATTGTAGTAGATGCATCTCGTATTATTATTATTGGTATTAATGTAAATTTAGATAGGATGTTTTTCAAGATTAATTACATTTTATTTTATTTTTAAAGTTAACACACCCATTTGTACTTATTGTCTGGTTAGATCATACGTAGGGTGCTGGGGTTCTTAAATACAGAAACCGGTAGGCTCCTACTTTATCCCACCGTAGGTAATTTCTACTTCCATCATCGGAGGAGCGAGTGTGGCTGCAAAACCCGATCTCTGAAGAAAAGGTAAACGAGTTCAACACGCATAATGTACATTTACGGGGGAGTTTGGTGGTGAAGTTGTCTGTTTCAGGTATTTCCTGCCTGAACGAGGAGGTGGCTGCTCTAGGGTGGTGGCTTCCGATGCCTCACCCTGTTTTCGCCAGCTTGTAGTAATTCTTGCAGGCCATATCTCCCAGGGGTGCCCCTCCCTCCTGTTGTAGCAATGATAATTGGTTGATGAGTGATTAACACCTATGTCATCAGCCACAATCAGTTTTGTTAAGACTAGTTGACTTTTAAGTCCGCTGGTATTTCTATTAACTGATACTTACTTACTCCTTGGCGCTACAGCCCTTGTAGGGCCTTGGCCTCCCGGACAATCTCCACCCGTTCTTCCCTGTTGACTGCTTTGGTTCTCCATTTTCTGACTCCCATCCTTCTCAGATCCTCCTCCACGTTATCCGGCCATCTGGTCCTAGGTCTTCCCCTCACACGCAGTCCTCCTGGCTTCCCATTGAAGACCTTCCTTACTACCCTGTTCTCTGTCATTCTTTCTACATGTCCCAACCAACGCAGTCTACTACTCTTTATTTCCACTACTATATCTGGCTTACCATACAACTCTCTTATCTCCATATTATTTCTGATTCGCCAGAATTCACCTTCTTTTACTGGTCCATATATTTTCCTAAGTATTTTCCTTTCCCATCTCCTTAACAATTCCTCATCACCTTGTGTCATGGTCCAAGTCTCCGAACCATACATCACCACAGGTAGGGGCCGATAACCTCGATGTTAGGCCCCTTAAAACAACAATTATCATCATCATCATCACCACAGGTCTCACTACTGTACGATATACAGTCAGCTTCATATTTCTACTAAGACTTCTTGATTTAAAAACTTTGCTTAAAGCATAGTAACTCCTATTTCCAGCTGCTATCCTTGCATGTATTTCTTCTCTCATGTCATTGTTTTCAGCTATCATTGACCCTAAATATTTAAAATTTTTACAGCGTTCATATTCTTTCTCATTCAGTTTCACATTTTTCTCTAATTCATTATATTTTCTCCTAGATGTTAGCATATACTTCGTTTTTGACTGATTAATCGTCAATCCAATCTCTGCCCCGTATTCCTCTAATTTCCTTAGCTTCTCTTCCAAATCCTGTTTCCTCCTAGATAATAAATCAATATCATCTGCATAAGCAAGGTCTTGTGTCACTCGGTTAAGCAATGTTCCTCCTGCGTTGCCCTCTTGTATCCTTCGCATTACATTCTCCAAGGCAATGTTAAACAGTAAGGTGGAGAGAACATCACCCTGTTGTAATCCTTGGTTAACTTCAAAGGTATTTGATAGAATACCTTCAACCCTTACTTTACATTTTGTTCTTTCCAAAGTCATTTGTACCATTCTTGTTAATTTATTAGGTATTCCTGCCTCTTCCATGGCCTTCCATAGCTGATTCCTTTTAATGCTATCATATGCTTGTTTAAAATCTATAAACAGCTTGTGAACATCAATGTTGAACTCGTAAAATTTTTCTAGGATCTGTCCGATGGTAAAAATCTGGTCCGTAGTAGATCTATTAACTCTGAAGCCACACTGGTAATCTCCTAGATATTCCTCTACATATATTCTCAACCTTCCAGCTATAATTTTTGCTAAAACTTTATACACAATACACAGCAATGCTATCCCTCTATAATTACCACAATCTGCTTTGTCATGTTTCTTATGTATAGGGCAGAGTATTGCTATGTTCCACTGCTCTGGCATTTGCTCCTTTTGCCATATCTCTACCATGATCTTATGCAACCATCTTGTTAGTTCTTCCCCTCCATATTTTATAATTTCTGCTGTGATGTTATCTTCTCCCGGCACCTTATTATTTTTTAGGGCTTTAATACCATTTTCAACTTCTTCCAATGTGGGTTCCTTGACTGATTCCATGTCCGTCTCCACTTCATTTTGTTCCTGTCCCATCTCCTCCCTCTATCCAACTTCTACCTCACCTTCATATCCAATTTCCGCATTCAGCATTTCACTAAAATACTCCACCCATCTATTTAACATATCATCTTTACCTCCAATCAAGTTGCTCTCCTTATCTTTACAGAAAGCTGCTCTGGGTTGAAATCCTTTCTTTATATCTTTAACCCTTGAATAGAACTCTCTGGTTTCCTGAGCAGTCTTTCTCTCTTCTAACTCCTCAATCCACTGCTTCTCAAAATCTCTCTTCTTCTTTCTACATTCCTTGTCTGCTTCTTTTCTCTTCTCCCTATATTCCTCTACAGTAGTTCTTGTTCTTCTTTGTAACATTCTTCTTCTTGCCTCATTCCTTTCTTCAATCTTCTTTCTACACTCTTCATCAAACCAATCCTGCATCCTCAGTTTCTTCTTTCTGCCCAGCACAGTTTCCACCATGTTTTGTATTATATCTTTGACCGTCTGCCACTGTTCTTCTATACTTTCTCCTTGCTTCTCTTCCACTTCATTAAGCTTATTTGTCAAAACCATTGTGTATTGCTGAGCTATGCTTTCATTCTTTCTTAATTTAGCATCATCAAACCTATGTATAACAGCTCTCTTAATCTCTCTGTACTTGGCTATCCTTTGTCTATATTTAACTCTTACCAGAAAATGATCACTATCTCCGTCTGCTCCTCGACAGCTATCCACTTCCAACACATCTGAGGCATGTCGTCTATCTATAAGCACATGATCAATTTGGTTTTCTGTGATTCCATCAGGGGAGCACCATGTCACTTTCTTTATATCCTTCCTTTGCATCCATGTGCTTTTGATAAGCATGTTACTGCCTATAGCAAAATCAATCAGTCTTATACCATTATCATTGGCCACCTCATGTAAACTCTCCTTTCCCGTTGTACTCCTGTAGGCAATTTCTCTTCCCACTTGTGCATTCAAGTCCCCCTTAACAACCTTAACATCATGCTTTGCCACTCGTGCTAGTTCCTGTTCCAGCTGCTCATGGAAAAGATCCTTTTCTTCCTCCTCTGCATCTTCGGTTGGTACGTATGTAGATACGAAGGATATATTGAAGAAACAGGCTTTCACTCTTAATACACTCATCCTTTCGTTAACAGGCTTAAAATTTAGTATAACATTTTTATACTCATTATCAACAAGAAAACCTGTTCCTCCATATCCTCTGTTCCCACAACTATAGAACAGGGTGTGTGTCTCCGTGCCAAGTATTCCACTTCCATTCCATTTTACCTCTTGTATTGCTGCCAGCTTTACATTATATTTCTTCATTTCCTTCTTCAAGTTCCGTAATGCTCCAGGTTTACTCAGTGTTCTTACATTCCATGTCCCAAAATACCAATTCATGTACCGTTTCCGTTGCCAAGGTCGTTTATCCATTTCATCCTTCCGGTTTCCTTTGTCCTTTGGTTCCGTAACAAGTGATATTTTCCGGGGTAGGGTTGTTAGCCCCACGCCCAACCTGGAGGACCAGGGTACCGCTCTTAGTCTGGCTCATCACCTTAGGCCTGTCCAGCTTGGGTGGCCCTACCAGGAGCCGAAGCTCCCGCTGGCATAGCCACGAGGATCATTTGAGCTTGCAAGCCTCCAAACACCCGGCAATACCTGATTGCCTTCTACAAGGTGATGGTACCGGAGGGGTCTATTAACTGATGCGAAAGAAATATTAACTGTGGCTTTATTCAATGTATCCAAGGTATGTTATTGTTAGTTTAGACAATGAAATGAGATTAAGAATTTAACAAGATATTAATGAATTGTAGAATAGTATACGTTAAAATCAGCTCTGAACATTCTGGTTGGTTCCTAAGTTTAGGGGCTGCGACAACGTGGTCATGTAGCCCCGTGTACTTTGGGTGTGTGTAGAATCAGTCTGATAACTGGTGTTAATTGTGATGACTGTATTAATGTGTGTTATCTGTTTTCAATTCAAGTAAGGACTGCAGACATTGAATTTTTTCAAGTAGTTCCTACTTTTGCTGCCAAATGCCACTGTCAATGACTACTAGTTGAGAACTTGGTTACCAGATGCCATCGCAGTCGGCTCCTGGCGATGAACGTCGGAACCTAAGAGTGTTTGTCAAATGTTTAACCTATAATTTAGCTTCACACAGGTGTAATTAGTGGAAGGTTCTTTAACATGCCATAAATCTATGACATCGGACTGCCAGCTTTACTTTCCCTCAGAAGGAAGGCATACTGAGGGATTTTTACCACTCTTAAAAAAATCAGATGACTTCGGCCGGGTTTCAACCCGTGATTTTGGGCAGTAGAAGCTCAGCATGCTACCAAATGCGCCAACGAAGCCGCCCTGAACATTCTAGAACCAAAATTATTTTGCTAGTCATGCCTAATTCACCGAGTTAAATTTATTATTTTCTTTTAAAATATTGGTGTCTTTTGGATGTTGGCCAATGACTAGAGCTTTAATATCAAACACATATTAATTTTAATCTAGGATAATGTCTTGATGTTGCTTTTTATAGTGCATCTAATGATCTATCAAATTCATAAGCATTCACGATAATGGTTGGAGTACAACAATTGAGGGCGATTGTCCAGTTAATCCTACAGAAAAGTAGCAAAAGAAAGTGGGTCTCCTAGCAGTAGTGATTTCAAAAGTTTAAAGGCCACTGTGTGAAGAAAGATCAAAGGTCCAGAATTCATGGTGATGAAAGTTGTTCTACTCCATTTGTTTCCTTATAGGTGATAATCAGCCCCTAGCTGAATACAGAAATACTGACAAGGTGTTCAGTTTAGAGATTATTTTCCATTGCTTTCTACTTGTCCAAGCATTGCCCTATTACTCTCACTTCAGTTGTTGGGTTGTTCTTACTTTTCTTTCAGGTATGTGTTTCACTACAGTATTTCAGTACCAGACTATGAGCTTGTTTTTTTTTCTCCTCTCTTCCAGAAGAAATAATTTAAAAAACTTAAGAGATAAAACTAAAATTAAAGAACAGGAAGACATAGAATGATACCACATCTTACCAAGAAAATGCCACGCCAAGAAACGAAGGGATACCATTCGATGATGAGGAAGATGAAATAACAGAACTGTGTCAATGATCTGTTCAGGAGGAACTACTAGATTTATAACTCTGCAACAGATTAAGCAATACTAATTCAGAACAAACAAACAGATAAATAAAATAATTAAAAATACAAAATAATTTTAAACTATTCACTTTCCAATGCTGAAGAAGATAAGAAGATTATATATGATGATCTATAAGTAAGATATTTAGAGAGAAGGGGTCCAGCAAATAGTACACAGGTAGTGTAGAAAACATGTAACTGAGATAAATTACAGGGTCATTGATAAAGGTTGCAGCAATTTAAAAAAATTATATCTCCCGTTGTAAGTGAGATAAATGAATAATTCGACCTGAAAACTAATCAGGAACTCATCGAGTTTTAGTTTTAGATGTGGCTGTAAGCCTCCTCCACCCGTGAACTTCAGCCGATGCAGAGAATGAGTGCACGACAGGAGGCTGCCACGCCACTGTTTCAGTAGTGAGTGTGATTGCAATGGCGACAGTTCAGCAGAAAGCACAGAGTGTGTTGTGGTTAGCGGAGTTTAAATCTGTTATAACTGTTCAGTGCACTTTCCGACATGTTTATGGTACGAATCCCCCTCATGCATTAGACGGTGGCATGAACAGGTACTGGAAACTGGCAGCGTTGACATGAAGTAGCCCCCAGACGCCCTAGAACGAGTGACGAAACAGTCGAGCACACATAGAAACATTATATGGAATGAAAAAAACATTTTGAGATGATGAATTTACCAAAAAAATACTCTTTTTAATATCTCAAATAGTTCGTGAGGTATGATATTTTGGTATTGCTGCAACCTTCTTCGATGACCCAGTATAATGGGAAAAGCTTGGCGCCATGAAAATACAATGTATGAGTGAAAAACAAACAAACAACCTATACAACTGAATAACTTATGAGTGAAGTTCGACAGCACTGTCATATGGGGTGAAGTCAGATGATTTTGGCATATTTTCTAATATAGCTGTGTAACACTAAATGAGGTATCTTATTCTTTTTTCATTCTATGAGGTATATATTTAATTTGCATAATATTGCATATCGGTAGTATTTTCTAACAAACACTAAACTAAAATTCCTAGAAACACAAAAATACTGTCCAATGTCATCCAATATGTTGGGGAGATATTGAATACTCAGATGTCCGATTCCTTCCTTTCACAAGGTGAATTAGGACACACAAAACTGTTTAAAAAAATACAATAATTAAAAATAATAATAATAATGTACATTAGGAATAGAAAAAACAAAAGAAATGATGCAAATTACCTTATTCTGTAGTCTAGTGTTAGAAAACACAAATAATGATACCAAGTCTGTAGCCTACAGTAGTGGAATAGCCTATCTACTTTTCTAATTTGGTAACCAATAGCTGTATACAAAATGTCCCACACTTTCTTTATATTTTTGTTCAAGTAATTGTCTGTATATTTTATTGTGTGGATTGTCACCCCACATTTAGTGCTAGTAGTAGTGATTGATGAGCGAGCGAGGAGAGTAATCAATTTTTAGTGCTCTCCACAAGCAAAAAAAAAAAAAAGAGACAACAAACCTCACAAGTATGGTCAATTCAGTCTAACGGTGGCAATTAGTTTCTGAAATATTGATGATGATGATAATAATTGTTGTTTTAAGGGGCCTAACATCGAGGTTATCGGCCCTAATGAAATTAAATGGTGTGAAATGAAAGGATGTAGATAAAAACAGCTCACGGCCATGGATGAAATTAAAATGGAGTTTATAAAACAGACAGTAAGCCCCAAAAAGTATGCCATATTTGAATAAAAAGAATAAAAGGCGGATGGTAAAAAGGAATAAAACATATAAGGCATAGTGAACAATAAAATAGATGAACACAATAAAAAACATAAAACAGACTTAACCTGAATTAAAAGTCGGAACTACACATTAAAACTTAAAAAAGTAACCACTCTCCCTCATGAACCGGATGGCGAGGTCTACTGACGACCCGTCATCACGGAGAATAAGGGAGAGGGTATTAGGCAGTTTAAGATTCCTTCGCAGATCGGCCAGATCCACACATTCCAAGAGAATGTGTGCCACAGTTAGATGGGCACCGCAAGTACACACAGGGGGATCTTCTCTCTTTAGCAAGTGGGAGTGCGTAGCAATCCCATGGCCGATCCGGAGTCGACAGAGTACCACAGCTTCCTACCGGAGAGATTGGAAGGAAGATTTCCTTGATGCCTCTCAGTTTGTTGGGTGGAGGCGTGGCAAGCCACGCTTCCTCCCAATGCGACAGGATTGAATGCCGCAACTGAGAGCGCACATCACTAGCAGGCACCTTATACGGTAGCGAGGGCAGTGCGACTGCCTCTCTCGCCGCCTGATCAGCAAGCTCGTTTCCCGCAATACCCATGTGGCTAGGAAGCCACACAAAGGTCACCCCGGTTCCAGCGTTACATGAACTGACGAGCAGGTCGTGGACACGCTGGACCAACGGGTGCTTCGGGAAACACACATCGATCGCTTGCAGGGCACTCAGAGAGTCAGTACACACAAGAAAGTGCTGGTGATCGTCTGATAACGTGTACCGCAGAGCCTCTAAGATGGCATAGAGCTCCGCTGATTACACGCCACAAGCCTTGGGAAGTGAAAAGAGAAACAGACGATCCTCAACCACAAATACACAGCCTACTTTCTCGTTTACCCTCGAACTATCCGTGAATAGAAGCCCTGATCCTGGATACCGGCTCACCACGGACCGGAACAGCCTCCGATGGACGGAGGAGTCCGTGTCCGACTTGGGGCCGGTGTGCAGATCCAGGATGATATTAGGGCAAGAGACCATCCACGGAGGGGCCTTGCTAGGTACTCGGACGATACAGGAGACAGAAGGAAATCGGAACTGACGGTATAAGTCATCCAGTAATGGGAATACTAGTTGCCATTTCTGGTCCGTATTGACGTATATAAATAGTTTAATCAGTTGAAACTTTCCGTCAAATCAATACACAATATTTTGCGCTATTATTGCGCTAAGTTAGGTACATGTTTCGAACCTTGTAAGCCGGTTCTTCATCAGCCTCTCACACAAATGGCAATACATCAAAAAACACTGAACAAACTCCAAAAAATGCATGCACACTAATAATACATATTAAAAACATTACATTAAAACTTTGTACGAACCATATTAAAAACACATGTTAAAAGTTCTGAGAGTCCATTTAACTTGTTCATGAGCACACGTCTTTCTGATAGGAGATCTTATCCTATTCTGTTATCTGCTTCTTGTCATGTGGGGAACGGAAATAGAGTAATATTCCCATTTGAATGGTCCAAATGCAAAAAAACTTTTAGGTACTCCCTTCTGATAGGAGATCTTGTCCTGTTCTGCTTCTTGTCTTGTGGGGAACGGAAATAGAATAGTATTCCCATTTGAATGGTCCAAATGCAAAAGACTTTTAGGTACTCCCAGACTAAACACGTAGTCCTCTGTTGAAAAGAAAATTAAATTAATTTAGTGAATGGACTGAAATAATGAGAATCTAATTATGATCAACCAGAAAGCGATTGCTGTAAAATCCTTACCTCCCAGTGTATGCAGTGACCCTGTGCGCTTGAAACAGCTGTTACAACTCAAGTGCTGAGTCTAGGCGAGGCGAGGCGAGGCCACGTGAGACATGTAGGGGTGGAGCATACCATTGGTGGAAGCAATGAGCGGAGGGGCGGGGAGGCAACTTGGAGCGGGAGGGGAAAGGAAGTTTGGGTGGTACTACGAACCCAGATCTAATTTATGGAGGTTTTTTTTTTTTTTTTTTTTTTTAATGTTTGTTACTGGTGACAAAGTTTGTCAATGTTTCGTATAAAACATTGCTATCGAAATTGATTTCATTTAGATTGTGTGACGGGTTGTTTCTCAAAGCCTGGTCTATCTCTAGCTGTTCTAAAATATTAAGCATAATGCCTTTGCTGCAATAATGTAAAATTTCCAAGTCTTCCTCAATTTTCGAAAAGTTGTGGTTGCGTTCCTGCATATGATTATTAATGGCTGAGAATTTTTTGTGCCTCGCAGCGTTGAAATGCTCATTATATCTTATTTTAAAACTACGCCCCGTTTGACCTATGTAATCCGCATCACAATCCTTGCACTTTATTCTGTAAATACCGGATTTATGGAATTTGTCTTGTTTGTTGATCGATTTGGAGTTAAATAAGTGTTTCATAGTGGTGTTGTCTGTTCTGTATGCTATTCTAAGCTCTTGTTTCTTGAAAACGTTCGTGATGTTGTGCGTTAGTTGATTTGCGTATGTGAAAACTGCAACAGATTTCTTATTTTCTATTGGTTGCAAACTTGTGACTGGTTTATTTTTAATTTTGCTTAAAATGGAATCTACGTACATTTTGCTGAAACCATTAGCTATGGCTATCTGATATATGGTGGAAAGCTCTTTGTTCCAATCTTGTTCTGAGAGGGGTACGTTAATAGCTCTGTTAATATATGCCCTGAAAGCAGCTTTTTTATTAGGGACACCATGGGTCTACGTTTTAAAATATACAGGAAGCCAACCCAAACGCACACCACCATTAGGAAGGATTCAAACCACCCGGCCAGCCATAAAAAAGCTGCTTTCAGGGCATATATTAACAGAGCTATTAACGTACCCCTCTCAGAACAAGATTGGAACAAAGAGCTTTCCACCATATATCAGATAGCCATAGCTAATGGTTTCAGCAAAATGTACGTAGATTCCATTTTAAGCAAAATTAAAAATAAACCAGTCACAAGTTTGCAACCAATAGAAAATAAGAAATCTGTTGCAGTTTTCACATACGCAAATCAACTAACGCACAACATCACGAACGTTTTCAAGAAACAAGAGCTTAGAATAGCATACAGAACAGGACAACACCACTATGAAACACTTATTTAACTCCAAATCGATCAACAAACAAGACAAATTCCATAAATCCGGTATTTACAGAATAAAGTGCAAGGATTGTGATGCGGATTACATAGGTCAAACGGGGCGTAGTTTTAAAATAAGATATAATGAGCATTTCAACGCTGCGAGGCACAAAAAATTCTCAGCCATTAATAATCATATGCAGGAACGCAACCACAACTTTTCGAAAATTGAGGAAGACTTGGAAATTTTACATTATTGCAGCAAAGGCATTATGCTTAATATTTTAGAACAGCTAGAGATAGACCAGGCTTTGAGAAACAACCCGTCACACAATCTAAATGAAATCAATTTCGATAGCAATGTTTTATACGAAACATTGACAAACATTGTCACCAGTAACAAACATAAAAAAAAAAAAAAAAAAAAAAAACCTCCATAAATTAGATCTGGGTTCGTAGTACCACCCAAACTTCCTTTCCCCTCCCGCTCCAAGTTGCCTCCCCGCCCCTCCGCTCATTGCTTCCACCAATGGTATGCTCCACCCCTACATGTCTCACGTGGCCTCGCCTCGCCTCGCCTAGACTCAGCACTTGAGTTGTAACAGCTGTTTCAAGCGCACAGGGTCACTGCATACACTGGGAGGTAAGGATTTTACAGCAATCGCTTTCTGGTTGATCATAATTAGATTCTCATTATTTCAGTCCATTCACTAAATTAATTTAATTTTCTTTTCAACAGAGGACTACGTGTTTAGTCTGGGAGTACCTAAAAGTCTTTTGCATTTGGACCATTCAAATGGGAATACTATTCTATTTCCGTTCCCCACAAGACAAGAAGCAGAACAGGACAAGATCTCCTATCAGAAGGGAGTACCTAAAAGTTTTTTTGCATTTGGACCATTCAAATGGGAATATTACTCTATTTCCGTTCCCCACATGACAAGAAGCAGATAACAGAATAGGATAAGATCTCCTATCAGAAAGACGTGTGCTCATGAACAAGTTAAATGGACTCTCAGAACTTTTAACATGTGTTTTTAATATGGTTCGTACAAAGTTTTAATGTAATGTTTTTAATATGTATTATTAGTGTGCATGCATTTTTTGGAGTTTGTTCAGTGTTTTTTGATGTATTGCCATTTGTGTGAGAGGCTGATGAAGAACCGGCTTACAAGGTTCGAAACATGTACCTAACTTAGCGCAATAATAGCGCAAAATATTGTGTATTGATTTGACGGAAAGTTTCAACTGATTAAACTATAAGTCATCCAAGCGAATCCCCGCCGGCCGAGTGGCTCGGGCGAGCGCATCATACAGCCGGCGATTCGGATGGGTAAACAAACATGGATAGCTTGGATGAAGTGGCATCTGTCGAATAGTTGCAGCATAGGTCAGCAGTACTTGTTGGCGCCTCAGGTGTAAAGGAGGTACGCCAGCTTCGGCGAGCAAGCTGACGACTGGGCTCGTCCGAAAGGCTCCCGTCGCCAGCCTCACACCGCCGTGGTGGACACTGTCCAGTTTAACAAGCACTGACTTACGGGCCGAACCATATGCTACACTGCCATAATCTAATCTAGATAAAATCAGTGCCTTATAAAAATGTAGGAGCACCGCGCGGTCCGCCCCCCCACGATGTGCCGCTAAGAAACCGCAACATGTTGAGTTTCTTAACACAGACAGTTTTCAAACACCGCACGTGTAGCTCCCACGTCAATTTCTGATTGAAAAGGAGCCCAAGGAACCGGTACACAGCAACAACAGGCAAAGCTACATCGCCCAGATAAAGCTCAGGATCAGGATTGAGAGTGCGCTTTCGGCAGAAACGGACAACCGAGGTCTTAGCGGTTGAGAACCGAAAGCCATGCTCTAGTGTCCAGCGTTCCACTCTCCAAATAGCTTGTTGCAGCTGTCGTTCAGCGACCGCCATATTTTGCGCACTACAATGTAGAGCGAAGTCGTCTACATATAGCGACGGTACCACTGCTGGACCAGCAGCAGCGACTATACCGTTTATGGCAATCGCAAATAATGTTATGCTAAGCACCGATCCCTGTGTGTTCGCATTTGCGAATATTTAACTAGTTAAATTTTGTAGGTTTTTGTCACGGCAAAAGTCAGACGAGTATTTGACTTATAACCTCATTTTTTCTTCACCACATGTTTGTGACAAATCATCTTTGTTTCACTTTATTGTTTAATTCAGTTATATTTAAAGTTATTTTGTACTCACCTGTTATATTATCTATCTCGCCTCAAAGACATTTCTCTAAGTGTTAATTAGGTCACCACTTTTCCTCGTGGCATTTTTGGTTCGTCTACCGGGTCTCAGTTTGCTACGCGCTCATTGGCCGTCTCTATGACGTCACTTCTCTCCAGCCATTCAGCACGCTTCTTCCCGCCACATGTTTGGAGCTCGTCAATGGCCGGACATGGAAAATTCCAGACTTCAGTGCTGTCTGCTATTTAACATGCAGACCGACACATATTCCTTGTGATTTCTCCGTTGGTATGGCACCAACCACCCGTCTTGGACACCAGACGAAAAACTTCATCATTGCAAACTTCGCATCGTAATTCTGAATCAAGAAGTGTTACTTCAACCTTCGCCATGTCGTCTAGACATGTTTCAACTAATCCAACCTGGATTGAACTTTAAAGTGTTCCTGCAACACAAATTCAAGTGTACATCTTCATGTACCAAGAAAATCTACTTAGACTTAAGTGAACATTGTCACTTCGTCTTTATAATAGCTAAGGACTACCTTACTATTCTGCGAGTGCTTCAGCTCCGTCACATACTTTGTGAAAGTAACCTCAACTTTTGTTCTACGCACACGTGTGGAATTTGGTAGCACACTCGCTCAAGTGAAATACTTTGTGCTACGCAATTTCAAACTGGACATAACCTATGTCTCTCTTGTTCTACGCAAAACTGGATTATCACCAGCAATACAGCAACAAGTTAAGTACCCAAATGTATAAGGTATTTAAAGCTTTTTCAGTGTATTCTACAGCAGACCTGATTCTGCCATTGCACTGTCTTTGTGCACTACCTATGTTCTTTCTGTTATCTTAAACAAGCATGGTTTAGAAGATTCCTCAATCTTAATGTCTGTGTGATCTTCTCTCAATTCCCCACTAGGCGGAATTACATACCAGCTTGCTTTAGCTATTTTTATGGTTTTTGTGAGAACCATCTCAGCATTGTTTATGCATATCTGTAACTTTCTTTGCACTTTTGTCTGTGCACCATATCTTTCATGGTTTACGTTCAGGTAAAAGGCTACTTGCCCAACTGCTTCTGCCATTTCACAGTTTCAGTAAATTTTGTATGTACCCTCACATATTTTGTTTCTGCCATTACATTATTGCTTTTGTTGCATCTTGGCAACTGCTTACATATTACCTTTCTTATAGGATGCTGCAGGACTGGCCCCCTGTCAGTTACTGGCCCCCTTCATAGGTCATGTCTTTTGTTAACTTCTATAGTTTTCCCTTTTTCTTTTCTTTCGGTTTGACAGGATTTACTCTCTGTCAGCCAGTCAAAAGCAACTCTATTCTTGCTTTCCGGCATTTACATATGCCCAAGATTTGTAACTTTGATTTATTTATTTTTAAGAAACTAACCTTGTTTATCTCTGTAACTAAAATTGTAAACTTATTTGTTGAAAATACATGTTTATGTTAAAGCTACTTGCTCCCTTTTTCTTTGTTTTTGTGTGTTTGCTCTTATCATGTTCCACCCTACATACTTTAACGCTCAAACTTTATTAATTCTGAACACACTCAGAATTCTCTCAGATAATGGAGACCTTTAATTGGTTGATCCAGTGGTGTTAACTTTACACCACATTCTTGTGGTGCCGAAACCCGGGAAATAGTTTCACTTCATTCAAACTTAACTTATTCTGGAGAGCACGTTGCTTCTTGGTAATACCTTGTCTAAAACTCTGTCTGACTTTTCGCAGTACGGAGTCCATCAAGGTGGAACAGGTGCAGGATCCTGACGCGCAGCCGCAGCCCTCTCCTGTCAAGTCTGACGTTGTCTTGCCACCAGCAAGTTCTCTTGAGGTAGGGGTGAGTACTTCGGTCTCCACCATGGCCAAGGTTGAAAAGTTATTAGGCACTCGTGCCATTCTCAAAAAGCAACTGTCTAGGTTTCGCTCTTGCTTAACCGACAAAAGTTTAGATGATCATTCATTGAGCATTTTGGTCGAACGGTTCAAATTGTACCAAAATGATTTCGCATCATATTCCTCTTTGCAAATAGAGCTTGAGCTCCTCGACTCAACTCACGAGCAAGATCGAGCAGAGGTGGAGGAAAGTTATTTTGAAGGCTTTGCTGAAGCCTAGAATTTAATCAAAACCTTAACCATAAAGCATAGGGACCAACCTGTCACTCCCTCGAAACCTATCTTACCCCAGATTTCCTTGCCAACCTTTTCTGGCAACGAGAAGGAATGGGATTCCTTCGAGGAACTGTACATTTCATTAGAGCATAGTAATTCTGCAATACCCGATATTCAGAAGTTTCATTATTTGAAATCTGCATTGCATGGTCCCCCGCTTAAGCTGATAGAGGCACTTCCTCTCACATCAGATAATTATTCTGTTGCTTTCAATCTGCTTCAACAACGTTTTGGTAACCCCAAGCTTCGCATCCGCAGACATATTACTGCTTTATTTAAACTCCCTTCTTGTCGCCCCGACAATCTTTTCTCTATACGTCAGTTAGGTGATACTGTCGAGCTTCATGTTCGAGCTCTCGAGCACTTAAAGCAACCAGTCCAGCATTGGGACTTGTTTCTTATATATTTTACTAATTCCAAGTTCGATTCTCAAACTTGAAAGGCATGGGAATCAGAGTTAATAGATCAGCCTGATCCCACCTTTCAAACTTTGGTCACGTTTACCAAAAATCGTTGCCAAATCCTTTCAGCCGTTGCTCAACAAGCCGAGCTACCTAGCTCGAGCAAAGGTGCGTTCGCTAAGACTTCTTCTAATAAGAAATCTGTTCGCTCTAAGGTACTTACAGTTCAGAGCACTGTACAAACCTGCTTTCTCTGCAACAATTTGCATCCGCTCTACACTTGTTCTGTGTTCAAAGCTATGGCTGTCGATGAACGTAGGAAAGCTGTTGCCGAGCACAAATGTTGCTATAATTGTTTGTCTACCAAACATGCTGTTTCAAACTGTTCATCTAAAGGTGTCTGCACACACTGCAAACTACGCCACCATTCTTTGCTACACCGGTTTGAAAAACCCAAATTTAAGCATCCCCAAAATAAGCCTTTGTAAAGCGTTGTTTCTATGACTTCTCAATCCAACGTGGCATCCAGTAGTAAGTCGTACCTTACTTCTGGCACTCACGCTGACTATAGCGCTCAGTCGTATAGTCAGACTGCTAATTCTTGGCGAAGTACTCAGGTTTTGTTATCCACGGTAAGACTTCAGGTTCAAGACTCTAAGGGCAAATGGCATTCTGTCCGAGCTCTTCTTGACAATGCTGCCACACACGATTTCATAACTTCTTCTTTGGTTAAGAAATTAAACTTAAAGCCCCATACTACTTCGATAGAAGTATCTGGTATCAATAACAGTAAGTCTACTTCCTTACAGTTCGTAAAGCTCAATATTAAGGATTCGGTGCAATCTGGCACTAACCTTAGTTTAAATTGTTTGACAATCCCTGTTATTGGAGCCCCGACTCCTAGTCATTCATTTTCTATTGATACTTGGCATTTCCCCTCTGATCTGAAATTAGCTGATCCCTACTTTCATCAGAGTGCTCCAGTTGACATTTTGCTAGGTGCTAATGTCTTTTGGCAAAATTTGCTTCCCTCTAGAATTAATATAACTTCTAGCATCTACGCCCACCATACCAGGTTCGGTTGGTTGGTCACGGGTCATATCCCTCTTGCCACTGTGCAGTCTTCATCTTTATGTCACTTAACTCACGTTGAGTGTGACAACAATTTGGAAAAGTTTTGGAAAATTGAGTCTATCGATTCCACCCCTTCTTCTTCCACTAAAGATGACTTTTGCGAGCAGCTTTATCTCTCCACTACCACTCGCAACCCAGATGGTAGATTTGTGGTTACTATGCCTCGTATTTCTTCTCCCCCAGTTTTAAAGGATTCACATCCTCGCGCTCTCGAGGCTTTGTTTGCTGTGGAAAATCAGTTGAAACAAGATTCTTCAGCCAAAGCTCAATGCATTGACTTTATGGAAGACTACGAAGCCTCTGGTCACATGGAAGTCCTTCATAAACAAAATATCTCAGAAGATAGTGTTTTTTTGAATCATCACCCTGTTTGGAAGAACCCTTCCACAAGAGAAAACATTCGAGTCGTTTTCAATGGTTCAGCTCCAGATTCTAATGGTATTTCATTGAACGATACCTTACTTACCGGTCCCGCCATTCAGTCTGATCTTTCTTCCGTTCTGTTAAACTTTCGCTTGTTCCCTGTTGGTGTGATCGCCGATATTAAACAAATGTATATGCAAATTTTGATCAAGTCTGAACAGCAAAATCTGCAACAAATTCTTTGGCGTGATAGGCCCCGCCAAACCCATTAAGATTTTCAAATTAAAAACCGTCACATATGGTTTAAAACCATCTGCTTTCTTGGCCATCCACACTTTAAAGCATCTCGCTGACCAAGACTCTAATCTCTTTTCCGTTGATACCTCAAATCTCCTCAAAAAATCTTTTTATGTAGATGATTTTCTTCATTCATTTAGCTCCCCTTCTGAAGCACTTGAACACTCACTTGATCTCCAAGCATTGCTTCAAGGAGGAGGTTTCTTACTTCACAAATGGAATTCTAATTCTCCAGAAGTGCTATCTAAGCTCTTATCCAAAGGAAACACTGACACACCAGTCGAGCTCTTACATACCACTGATTCTACTAAAGTTTTAGGACTTCATTGGTATCCCGTGTCAGATTCTTTCTTCTATCAAGTCAGCTTGTCTCCTATTCTTCCTCAAACTAAGCGACAAGTTCTTTCAGAGATCACCAAAATCTATGACCCCCTTCAATTTCTAGCTCCGATCATAGTCAAAGCTAAGATGTTTATGCAGGAATTAAGGTCTTTCAAAATGGATTGGGATGATCCTATTCCTCCTTCTCTCTTGGAAAGATGGCTTTCCTTCCGCACTCATCTTCTTGATCTGTCTGTCATAGACATCCCCAGGGTTCTTATCCCTACGTCATTTTCTGCTAATCTAGAGCTGCATCTGTTTGCAGATAGCTCTGTGAAAGCTTATGGATGTTGCGCTTATGTGGTCAGTCGTGACACTCCTTCTTTCTCTAATTTAATTTGTACCAAGTCAAAGGTAGCTCCTTTGAAAGCGGTATCGTTGCCTCGCTTAGAGTTATGCGCTGCCCTGCTCGCAGCCGAATTATCTCAAAAGCTTGTCTCCAATCTCAACTGTCATTTCAGTCATATCTACTACTTTAGCTTGGATCTCTAAGCCCCCTACGCATTGGCAATCTTTTGTCGCCAATAGGGTGAAAAATATCCAAACTCTATCTGCATCTTCTCAATGGAAACATGTCTCGAGTAAGGAGAACCCAGCAGACATAATTTCTCGTGGATGCTTTCCACACCAGCTAGCCAAATCTAGTCTTTTCTGGCATGGTCCAACTTGGTTGTTGCAAGAACCTTCCTCTTGGCCAGCTCTATTTTCTTCTGCTTTACCGAATGTTCCTGAAACTCGTAAAGTCGCCTCTTCTCTTGTAACTACGGTTACCCCTTCATTGCTTGAAAGATATTCTTCTTTTCAAAAGCTAGTTCGTGTTGTTTCCTACTTGCTTCGTTGGAAATTCTTTGTGTTAGATAAACCATTGTTTCCTCAAGCATTTCTTTCAGCTGTTGAATTACAGTCTGCTACTACCACAATCTTATTGCTCATGCAGCAAGAGGTTTTTTCTGATGAAATTAACTCTCTATCTAAGGGTCTACCCCTTAAAAAGCGTAATAGACTATTCGCTTTATGCCCCTTTCTTGATGATAACGGATTGTTAAGAGTAGGTGGTAGATTATCTTTTTCTGATTATCCCCATCATTCTTCCTTCAAAGCATCACGTTACCAAATTGATCATCCATCAATTTCATTATCAGCACTTACATGTTGGTACTCGCACTCTCTTGTGTCTACTTCGTGAACATTATTGGCCCATCAATGGCTTGCACGAAGTCATCTCCGTTGTTAGAAAGTGTATTCTTTGCTTCAAGGCCAAACCCAAGTTGTCTCAGCAACTTATGGCTGACCTTCCTTCGTTCCGCTCCGCTCCCAGCAGACCATTTCTTCTAACTGGTATTGATTACGCTGGTCCATTCCTAAATCAAACCAATAGTCTAAAACCTAAACGCAAAATTCTTGCCAAGCTATACATAGCACTATTTGTCTGTATGGTCACTGGTGCCATTCATCTCGAACTGGTCACCAATGCATCCACTTCATACTTTCTTTCTGCTTTTTCTCGCTTTGTTGCTAGAAGAGGAATCCCTTCTGAGGTTTTCTCTGACAACGCCAGAAACTTTCTTGGCGCTTCTCAACAATGGCAAAAGGCACTCTGCTCTCGTTCTGTCAATGAGCAACTTTATAACTACGCTCATTTAAAAGGCTTTAAATGGCATTTCATCCCCCCTTACGCTCCTCATCATGGAGGTAGATGGGAAGCTTGTGTCAAATTAACTAAAGCTCATCTCAAAAGAACTATAAGAAACTCTATCTTGTCGTTTGAAGAATTTAATTCTTTCATCATTCTTATCGAAGGCACTGTCAACTCCCGTCCCTTGTCTCCTGTGTCTAACGACCCCTCCGATTTGCTTCCTTTAACCCCTGGTCACTTCTTAATAGGTAGCTCCTTAAATGCTCCACCACCTCTCATCGACCGCAGGCTCGATAGTTCTTTGCCTATTCTTTGGAAAAGAGTCGAAGCACTCAGGGACAGATTTTGGAAACGGTGCAGGCTGGAGTATTTGAACTTGCTTCAGAGGAGAGGGAAGTGGCAGCTCGCTCAACCAAACCTCAAGGAGGGAGATTTGACTCTCCTTCGAGAATCCAGTCCTCCTCTTGTTTGGCACACCAGTAGAGTAGTAAGGTGCTACACCGGTCATGACAACAGAGTTAGGGCAGTGAAATTAATGACTCCTTTTGGACAGTGTGTTCGTCCAATTTCCTCTGTTGGTCCTTTACCACTCTAGTTTGTTTTTTGTGTTCTCTTTCTTGTTTTTTCTTGTCGCCCATCTGGCAGTATGTTCGCAATTGCGAATATTTAACTGGTTAAAAGGTTTTTGTCACGGCAAAAGTCAGACGAGTATTTGACTTATAACCTCATTTTTTCTTCACCACGTGTTTGTGACAAATCATCTTCGGGCGTACCAGATGGTCGTTGGTACACCGAGACGCCCTGAATCCACACTGGTATTCAGACTGGAGTCCTCGCTTCTCCAGGACCCACACCAGGCGCCGATTGACCGTCCTCTCAAAGAGCTTGCACAGACCGTTAGTGAGACAAATAGGTCTGTAACTCCCTGTCAAATTGGGATCCTTATCGGGCTTCAGGATAGGTATAATGATACCTTCCTGCCATTGCGTTGGAAACACACCTTCCAACCAGATACGATTAAACACCCTGAGCAAATAACGAATGCTCTCACCGTTAAGGTGTTTAAGCATCTGGTTGTGAATATTATCCGGGCCGGGAGACGTGTCCCTGCAGAGCGCCAGCGCTCCGCGGAGTTCCCACTCCGTAAAGGGCACGTTGTAATCCTCCGAAGCGCGGGAAGCAAAACTGAGCTGGAAACGTTCTGCCTCCTGCTTCATGGCCACGAAGGCAGGATCATAGTTATCGGAACCGGATATATCCGCAAAATAAGATGCGAGATGGTTTTCAACGCGGTACGGATCTGTAACCAATTCATTATCAATGGAAATTCCCGGTACAGTAGAAGATGTCTGCATACCCGAGATACGTCGTAGTTTAGTCCACACTTGAGAGGAGGGGGTATGTGCCGTAATAGACGACACATACCGTTCCCATGATTCTTTCTTACTCTGGCGGATAAGAATCCGTGCCTTGGCACAAAATTTCTTAAACGCCACCAAATTGGCCATGGTTGGACGCCGACAGTAGTGCTTATGAGCTCGACGACGGTCTCTTATTGCCGCTGCAATATCCTCTGTCCACCAAGGGACGAGTTCGAGATGAGGAGTCCCAGAAAAGGATGGAATGGACTCTTCGGCGGCAGCAAGAAGCACATCGGTGATGTGCTGTACCTCGTCATCGACGCTCCGGCAACCAAGATCAACGAACACAGCTCGTTCTTGAAACGAGGGCCAATTTGCCCGCTTAAGCACCCAACGACTGGGGAACACCACGGGCTTCTGGTTCAGAAGTGTAAGAATGATCGGGAAATGGTCACTGTCACAGAGGTCGTCGTGTACATACCAACCAAATAGGGGGACCAGCGCACGGCTACACACACTCAAGTCAATGTGAGAGTACGTGCCGTGCACTAAGCTAAAATGTGTAGCTTCCCCTGTATTTAATAGAGATAAATCCAACCCTTGAATTAAGCCCTCCACGTCCCTTCCTCTGGGGCAGGAAGATGGTGATCCCCATTGGGGGTGATGAGAGTTGAAATCACCCACAATTAGGAAAGGGACTGGAAGTTGATCAACAAGATCAAAGACGTCATTAATATCAAGGGGCTGGTTCGGTGGAAGGTACACATTACAAACAGTTGTCATAGCAGGCAAGGACACGCGAACGGCAAAAGCTTCCAGAGGAGTGGCGAGTGGAAACTCCTCACTATAGCATTCAGAGCGAACGAAGGTACAAACGCCCCCGGAAGCCCGGGCGGCGTCTTATCGCTCTTTAGAGTATAGTCGGAAACCTCTCAGAACAGTCTTGTGATCAGGTCTGAGGTTTGTTTCCTGTAGGCAGACTATACTCGCTGCGTATTGTGCAATAAGCTGACGGAGTTCTGTCAAATGCCTGTCATAACTGTTACAATTCCACTGTAACAGTGCCATTGTGTGAACTTATAAACTAGAGAATAAGTTGGAGCAGCAAGCTACAACTTAACCTCTGGATGATCATCAGCCACTACGTAGACTATAATCTCCATGTCCTCAGGCGAGGTCGTGGAGTGAATCGACTCAGCGGAAGATTTCCTAGACGCAGTTCGGCGGCGGGGGGATCTCCGTGGGGAGCGCGCAGATCTGGGAACCGAAACGTCCCCAGGCGCAGAAGCATCCGCAGGTGGTGGGTCGGATGGTTTCCCCTTTTTTGGAGAAAGGGAATGCGTAGTGCGGGCTCCCTTCTTCCCCGTCTCTTTAAGATATTTAGATGGGTCAGGAGACGAATTCCTGACCCTGGTCGATGATGCCGCCTCCGCCGGCTTCGGTGCGGCTTTCGACGACCGTTTGGGTGGGGAGGAGCATCCTTCGCTCGCACAGCCTTCGTTGTAGCCGAAGGTGGAGTTGAAGTCACCTTCGGGCTTTTTGTCATATTCATAGGTGCTGGTTTCTGACAGTAAACTCAGTTGCAGGTTTCACAGCTGGTACAAAAGATGAGGTAGACGGAACCAAATTGGGTATTATAACCCGATAATCAATCGTAGGCGTAGGAGCAATCGCGGTATGGTACTTCTTGCGGGCTTCCTGGTAGGTGAGACCATCCAGGGTTTTGATCTCCTGGATTTTCTTCTCACTCAGGAAGACAGGGCAGTTCCTGTCCCAAGGAGAATGAAATCCAGGGCAATTAGTGCACTGATAGGGTGTTGTGCACTCTTCCACTTCGTGTGGTACCTTACCGCATGTTCCGCAGATTTCTGGGCTCGAGCATCGGGATAACATGTGCCCGAACTTCTGGCACTTATAACACCTCATTGGCAGAGGGATGTAAGGCCGTACGTCACAACGGTAACTTGTAACCTTGACTTTCTCCAGGAGCAGCGAAAGCTCAAAGGAAATAATGAAAGCACCAGTATCCACGATTTGACCATTGACCTTGCGCGTAATGCGCCGGACATCAGTCACGTGACGGTGCTGCATATCCTCCTTGAGCTCCTCGTCAGTGTTCTGAATCAGGTCCCGGTGGAAAATAACTCCTCGGACCAGATTCAGGGACGTATGCTTTTTCCACTTTGACGGGTATTTCGCCAAAGTGGTCACATTGAAAAAGTTGTTCAACTTGCTCACCAGTCCTAGTCTTGAGCAACAAGCTACCGTTCCTCATCTTTTGTACTTTCTCAAGCTCACCATAGACACCTTCTATGTGGCGAGAAAACAAAATACTCTCTACCAGCTTGAAATCACCCCCATCTTTTCTGGTAGCTACCAGAAACTTGGGGGTATTAGCACCCAGATTTTCACGCACAGATTGTTGCCAAGGGGTTGATCCCCGTAGGGAATCAAATGTTAAAGATTTGAGTGTAGGACCACCCTGTTTGGGGATTTTTCTTTTAGAACCCATGGCCAGATCATCCTCCCCGAATGCCACTGACATCTGATCACGGGCCGTCACAGTAGGCGATACCCAGCCAGGGCAAGGCCCGCCTAGCTTGGAAGGCATTGCCCGGGGGTCCGATATTTTACAATGCCGTATCGGCATGTACCCCTTGGCATATACTGGATTTTACAGCTCTGACATTCGGCTGTGCGGGGACCTGCATAGTCAGGCGGATACTACTGCACGGGTACATGGCACACCCACCTGTCGGCGCGGCCAAGACCGGAACAGGCTTTCGAGCGTAGTCGCAAGCGTAAGTGGCCCATCCCCTAACAGCACGCACATATAGAAATTTTGGTTGCCAGACCCTGAAAGCAGTAACGGAAAGAAGTGCGATAAAACCCAATGAGAGTTATACCGCACGGGTGTATGTCTTTTAGAGCTGACTGTCAAACCCTCGAAAGGGGACCGATCCGAGAAACCCTTTTAGTCGCCTTTTACGACTGGCAGGGATTACCGTGGATGTATTCGCTTCCTCCCACCCACTGGGGGTCCAATTCACAAAACAACGCGGAGTCCTTCAAGTATAGCCAAGGTCGCCCCTTTTAGTCGCCTCTTACGACAGGCAGGGGATACCGTGGGTGTATTATAACCCCCCACCCACAGGGGGGTTCTGAAATATTCTTGGGTCTAGGGTTAAATGACAGATGAGCAAATATTATCACAAAACACTTTGTTAATTTTCCAGAAATAGAGGAAAAGATGTCAATGTTGGCGAAGACTAAACAAGGTTCTTGAATTATCATGATGATTCATATGATTATGTCAATCCATTTCTACAAAATAATAGGCTGCAATTACCGCACTGATAAAAGCACAAAATATTTTCAAAATTGTATTTACATATTGAGAAATAAATCATCCTACATAATTTAAGGACTGATCATAAATACCTGAAGTCATTTTTTAAACCATGGCCAACAAATGTGACGCCATTATCAACCAAAAATCGTAATTTCTGGTATGTAGATTTTAATGTTGTGAGATGTTTTGAACTGAAATTTGCATCCAAATCACCAGGTTTGATCCCAGAGAATTTTGTCAAATAATCAACAACTTGTTCTTGAGTTGATATGTAATCATCAATAAATGCTGTTCCTTCCAAAGGTCCTTGCCTACAAAAGAAGTGACGAACATGACAGTTACATAAAAAAAGGGAAAAAATCTTACGAGTATAAGAATAATAAGTTGGTATAATGGTGAGTAAAAAAACAGGGTTAACTCACCCTCTGATGCATGTTATTCTTGCAACAGACATGTGAGATGGCTTGATGAAGGACATTTTACCATCACTCCGTAATTCTGATTCTTCTTGGTTTAATGTCACAAATTCGGCATCCATTGCAACAATATCTCCTGCAAGTACCTTATTATAACTAAACAGCACATAATTTGAAGTCATCATGGAGTCAACTTAGACATCCACACTAAGGAAAATACAAGGAACAGTAGTAGTTAATTGTATAAAATGTTCTTCCAGGTTAGTAGATGTGATTAGATAAGTTTTATTTCCCATCCAATTTAATCGGGAGCGTTATTGTGTTGACCAACTGAAAATCAATTCTTTTACTCGTAGTAAACTGCCCAACACCACACTGTAGGGCTGAATTTAGACAGTACTATATTTGCTGCTCCAATACTGAACGAAGGAGTAATACACATCCCTGGTCATGGAGACCAACCTCATAGACTTCATGACATGTCATAATGAGATTGGACATAACATTTCAAGTGATGAAGATACAGTATTATCTTTCCTGTGGCAAAAAAATAACTTGACAAAGCAACAAAAAAGAAATTTAACATATTAAATGAACATGTCTTTTGCAAGTACTGTACCATACTTTTGTGGATGACTACCAAGACAAAGAGATTTAGCAAAATATTAACTGTGGAGTATCAAAATGAAATTTAATTTTCCACATCAAATTGTAACAGCTTCCACACATCTTCTCACACTGATTAGAAAATAAAAGCAATATCACCAAAAATGTCAAAAATAAATCTGATTCCTCATATTGAATTGCGGCATCCCTTTGTGGCCATCTGCTATAAGCCACAACTACAGCAGGTCTCATCTGTCAATGTACATTGTCAGTCCAACCTGTCTCCCCCAATATCAAAGTACTGTAATATTCAAATGTAATTACTGTAACCACACTATACCGTATTCTCCTCTCCAGCCATGTTTCTAAAAATATAATGTTCTTACTGTTCGAAGAACTCCTAATTCCCCACAAACTCAATGTACGTCTTTTCACGTTATTTACAGTTTAATTCGAAATATGATTTCAATCCTGTGACTGCAATTCAAATGTCTACTTCATTTTCTACAAAAAATATTATTTTACAGAGTCATTTTTCTCATAATTAACTCATTGTGTTGAACTTTGTATTGCCTCCCCTCATTAGATGCATTCAACGCATAACTTCTTAGCGAAGTTTGAGATAGATATTAACAATTTACTTTTCCATGACGATTTATCAGATCAATTTTCAAAACCATTACTTTCATTCAGGTAGATTTCTAGTTTTGACTGTCCATTTGATTGATATGAGAAATTATACTATGGTTTCATTTGATTAAACTGAAAGGATGTTTTGAGCTTTCTTTGGATCTGGAAATCCATGTTTTCAACCGTTATCTTTTCACAATAAAAATAAAGGTATGTTTATATCATGTTGACTACAGACTTTCTGCATTTGAATATAACTGATACCAGTATTTAAAGCACCATCATCGAGTATTCAGTCGACAGACTGTCTGTTGTAGCATGCTGAGCTTCTATGCCCAAGATCGCGGGATCAAACCCGGCCGAAGTCGTGGATTTTTTAAGTGTTAAATATCCCTCAGTATGCCTTCCTTCGGAGGGGAAGTCAGGCCGACGGGCCCATGTCATAGATTTATGGCATGTGAAAGAATCTTCCACTAACTTCGATTGTGTGAAGCAAAATTTGTACGTTAGATTTGATTAATGCTCTTAAGTTCCAACACTCGTCGCCAGGTGCTGGTTGCGATGTCATCTAGTAGCCAAGTTTGCAGCTAGATGTCATGGACGGTAGCAAAATTAGGAACTACTTGAAATTATCGTCTGCAGTCCCTACTTGAATTAAAACAGATAACACACACTAATACAGCCATCACAACACCGGTTATCAGACAGATTCTACAGACACACACAAAGTACACAGGGCTACAATGACCGCGTTGTCGCAACCCCTAAGCTAAGGAACCAACCAGACTGGTCTGTTGTAACAAAATGATACCAAGCAGTACGGTTGGTTGTTGCTTTTTTCATTGTTACATAGTTTCTCAGTCTGGTATCTTCCTGGATTTGCTTGATATATGTACTGTATGTCTGGGTCATCCTCTAGGTCTCTTTCCCTTCAGCAATAAGTGACATCAGCTGAGGGTGGCATAAGGTATGACCCCCACCAAGAAAGATGTATTTTGCAAATCACCTCTATCAGAGATCTATTTTGATTTACTCTGTGCAGTACCTCAGTATTGAAGCATAAGTTTATAAAATCATTATTCAGAATGTGAGTAGTGCTTCAATTCCATTGCCAGGGCTTTATTTTCTCTGACAAATATGTTACTGTTAAAATTACAAATTTAACAAACACACTCGAGCAGACCTGCAAATATACAGTATACCAAAGTGAATTAACTGCCTGTAAAATATTGGGTGTGCACTATTCTATTCTCAAGCACTTGTCTGTCAGTGAGTACTATCCTAATACATACCTCTACCAGGCATTTCATCAGCTGCAAGTGGATTGAATGTAATCATATTTCTACCACCGTTGCGAGCGAGACACTTATCCTCACCAAACACATCTATCGTCAATGGATTTTTTATAGGAGGTATCACATTATTTGGAAGGTCATGGTTTACCCAGTACAAAACACAAGGTAACTTCCAGTCCAGGCTAAACCATACAGCTTCTTGAGCAGGAACTGGTGCAATACTAAAACAAAGAAAAATATACAACATACAAATGACAGATGCATTTAGTCTCAATTACTAAGAAATAAATAAATAAATAGAGGAATATACATTTTTATTGTAGACACAATGATTTTTGGCATTTAGTCTGCAAGTCTCTGAGAATGCATTAGGAGCTTCTATGATCTCCTACTTGAAGTTCCCTATACAGCCTCTAAGGTTCTCACTCCAAAATCATTAAAAACTGAATCCAAACATTTTCTAGGTCCAAGCCAACTTCTCTAACCCTCTACAGCTGAGTCCTTTGGTATTCTAGGGACTCTCTTCTCACCCATTAGCATCACGTGGTCTTACCATGATACTCAAATTCTATGCAGAACTTCATCCCTTGTGTTCAATACTAACATTGCCTTTATTTCTTCATTATGAGTACTTGCCTGCCATTGTTCCTACTGGTTGGTGCCGGCAATCATACTCGCTTCCTTCATGTCTATTGATATTGCAACTCTTCAGTCGTGTTAACCGACTGAAAACGTGCACTACCGGTATCAATTGTCAATAAGGCAACACTGCAAAATGGCTTCAAGCCTTACTATCATTCATGTCTCTTACTTCCAGCTAATAAATGAGATAATCCTTGTACTCCCAACTTTCGCTCCCTTACAAAAGAGTTGCACTGAATACTGAACAATGAAGAGAAGAGCTTCATCTCTGTACTAACTTTCTCCTAGCAGAATACAGTGGATCACAGCGGAGAACTCGCTGCATTGGATTTGGAACACCTTGAGTCTATCTCCTTCACTTATACAGCCATCTTAGGAGAATACAGAGCCCAAGTACTTGAAATGGTCCATTGTTCCAATTTCCTGTCTTCAGCCTAGCAATCTATCTTCCTGAGTTTCTTCCCTACCAACATAACATATGTGTTTGATATGCTGATTTTATTCCAAACTACTTAGATTTCTGTTCAAATTTTGACATGTTAGACTGCAAGCTTTTGGGAGAGTTAAGATTTTTATAACTCCAAGGAATATCACAAGAAAATAAATTATAGGAAGATAAAATGTTACCAATTATTACCGTAAGTACTCTAAGAAGGTTTTCATATGAAATAATTCAGTGTACCTATAGAGAAATCCATCACTACATTCAATGAGACTGTCGATACCAATGTGGCCTTGCTTGTAGACCATGTCTTAAAGCGCCGATCACAATTAGCAATCTAGAGGGTGGAGGATTGGACTGCCAGAAGTGGAAATGAAGTCTGACACAATTGCTTTGAACTGTTGTTGGATTGTACAAGTCTTATGAGCTGGTGTTCAAACTTGCTGCAAGTTCCAGTCATTAACATCAAACGCTTGACTACAGTCTCCTGATCCACTCTGAATGATGTTTTTCCCTATGACTCACAGAAATGAATTTCACTTCTAATTGACTATCTAGTGGCAAAAACCTCAACCCTCTAGATTGCAGGCAGTGGTATGTGCTTCCCTCAGTGTCATAAGTTTGAAGCACTTTATTTTGAAGGTAGTGGCAGATTTCCCTGTTTATACGAGTATATTCTATGTAAAATATTGTTCATAGGTGTATCATGTGTTTTTACAGTTTTTCAAGTAACTGTATTGCAGATTATTTTTAGTAGCTTACATATATTATTAATATTAACCCTCTAACATAATTGTTTAAAGGAGTCTAACATCAGGGTTCCCAGCCACTAAAGAAAGAAAGAAAGAAAGAAAGAAAGAAAGAAAGAAAGAAAGAAAGAAATAAAGAAAGAAATAATAATAATAATGCTATTGGTTTTACGTCCCTTTTAACTACTCTGGCTTTTAGAGACGCCGGGGTGCCGGAATTTTGCCCCGAAGGGGATCTTTAACGTGCCAGTAAATCTACTGACGCGGCTCCCTTGCATTTGCGCACCCTCAAATGCCAGCTGACTGCGACAGGATACGAACCTGCAACCTTGGGACCAGAAAGCGAGAATGTTACCGCTGAGCCACGCAGCCAGCCAGAAAGAAAGAAGGAAAGAAAGAAAGAAAATAAAGAAGGAAAGGAAAAGATAGACAGTTAAAAAAATAGATAAAAGATACGAGAGATGGATAGATACATAAATACATAAATAAATAAACAAACAGCTTCTAAGCTTTCTATGTGCATACATGCTGTAGTTAAAGTAATGAGTTGCTACAGGAATTTAGTTGTTTATTTATTTTACGAGCTTGGGACATCTTTGGTCATCAGCCTGTGTGCTTAGATGAGTTGAATTTGTGTTTCTGTGATGTTTGTTGTAGTGTGTGTAGGTACAGAGATTAAGGGATTTTGTGTGTGTGCAAAAGGTAATAATTTGAACAGTAGTCAGAGCTCATTCATAACATATCTGTGTACCATACACACATTTCTGGGATTTTAAAATGTCTCTGGTAATGGTACTGCCCCCGTAATTGAATTATATAGAGACCACGGTGGCTATATTTGAAATTATAAGGAGAGTTATGGCTGTCATAGTTATGACGTGGATAGTCATGACGTAAGCACGGATGACGTAAATGTTATGCCAGCAGGCTACTTGAGCTGAGATTCTCAGTGACGTCAGCATTTAGTCGAGAATGTTCCAAGATTTACGACGCAGTCGCAGGAAACGAGGAATTCTGCTGAGGAAGAAACTATGCTATTGGAGGAGAGGCATGAACCAATGAACGATAGTTTGAAGGAAGACGGAGATTGCTGAAACTATGGCATTTTTATTACTTTTGGAATGCAGAATTGTGGAAATCCATTTGCAGTAAAAGCATTGATTTGGAATTTTGGTGAAATTTATTTTCAGTTTTTGAATTTTGAAAATCCGTCATGTATTAACGAAGTTGGAACTTTTAGCGATGACGCAGTATCACGCTTTGGAAGGGATGGAAACGCCCCTCGAGAAGTTAATAAAAGGGCTTGCGCAGAAGAGAGGAGTCTCTTTCGTTCTCTGATCATTCTGAGATCTCATTCTCAGATCATCGAAGTATATTTGTGAAAGTTCTTTTCTTATACATTCATTATAGTGAGACGTCGAAGTGAACAGCAGTGAAAAGAATCGTCTTTATAACGCGTGGCGAGGCCACTATATTAACGAGATCCAGGTCAAACTAGGTGAAGTTGAAACGGACCTTAGAAAGCTTCTACCAGTTTAGCTTCGAACAGTTAGCGGTCACCGATAAGCTAATTGTATTGTGCAGTGCTGCATGCAGTTATAGAGAAAAGCTGAACAATTTCGACCGATTAGTTTAAAAGATATTAGCAGTTTTATACGACTGGCAAAAGTGATTATCTCGCCATTAGAGAAGCACTTTTGTATAGCCAGAATCAACGCAACGGCTGACGCTGCGAGTGGAATAGAAAGACTTCAGATTGCTTGGTTACAGAACGATACAGTATAATGGAGCATTTGAATACGGCAGTTTGTTCTTCTGACACTACAACCGAAGAGCAGATGGAAGGCTAAAAGGGCTTATTGCAATTGGGACATACTTCAACGGAGTAAGATAGCGACATGGAACTTCGCTAATTGCTATTCCACACAAGCGAACATGCGGTGAATACCATCTACACCCATGTTTCGTAATTAAAGGCTGAATACCATCGAACAGCCATAGAAACAATTTCATACTCTGAATATGAATAATTTCTTCGGAAATTTCTACAAAACTTCATGGCGATTGTCTACTGGAACTTCAGGGAATTTTTCAAGAGAGGTCAGGGATATCCCGACTCACAAAGAAGATTATTGCCGGAAGGATGTCTATTCGTCTTCGAGGAGCAGAGCGATTCACGGAGAAGGAAGCAGTTCGATTCTCCGAGGGTGCTATTTCCTATTTCGAGGATGGAGCTCAACTTTAACGTGGTGAAATGGATCCATCAGCAGTCTTCTTTGGGGAATTTTCCTCTGGAACGTCAATCGGCAGATAAGGTAGTCGTGAACGTTTATTGTATTTGAGTTTACTAATAATGTTTGAGCAACCATTTTTCCCATATTTTTATCCTCATGTTTTTTGCCCTATTTTCTTGTTGAGATTCTTATTCTCAGTACACCTTGATGAGTTTTGCATTTTTCGACGATTTATTAAGACATTGTTATGTCATGGGCATAGTTAAACGATTTTGAATCAGTTGAGACTGATATTTGGATTTTTCAGTAATTAATATTTTTGTAGTCACGATCTGACTGTAAGTTAATGATTTTTATGGCAGATTTAAATTCAGACAGCGTGTCACTTTATTAAAGTAATTCTAACCCAGTTTAATTACTTTGACCAATTTTCTGTCATCATCAAGAAGGAAGAACATTTAAATGATTTTAGAGCGTTAAAATCTCTTACGTTGTCGACGATCTTGGAAATACTAGTCGTTATTTGTATTGATTGCAACACAGACATTTATCGTCAGTTATGAATGAACATTGCATCATAGACACTTTTGTGAAAGAGTAACTTTAATATTGAATTATTGAATGCATTAAAGTCAAGTACTTTTGTTAGGAGTTTTTCTCAATTAGAGAATTATAGAACGATGTTTGCATTCCCCAGTCTAATTGGATTCTATTCGACTACTTTGCATTTTAGTCGCACTTTATTTGAAGATAGTATTTTTATACTACAATTTCTTTTAGGATGTTAATCTTAAATTTTGATAGACCAGACAGGCGTATATAAGCGTATTCACTATTAAATTTGTTTGTGATTGGCAAGTTTTGACTTCATTTCAGTTCATGAATGAAATCCACGAATGTTAAATAGAAAAACAGTTTTGAAACAATTAATGATTATAAAAATTTTTAAGTGGAACTATGAATGTATAATCGCTAGTGCAGCGCGTGTTGAAAGTCGCTGAGATATAATGCCCTTGAATATGAAGGAAGTTCCCACAGGAATTAATGTTAAAGAATTATTTGTGGAAGTTTTGTAAGTGATGTGGAAGTTTTTAATGCCATATAGATTAATATATGATGATTTTGGGCATATTTTTAATGCAGATTGTGCATTAACTTGTTAGCGAAGGATTTTCCGCTGGAGTAAGATTGTTATAGTTCGTTGAAAATTAATCAAGTGAATTACTGTTATAATTAACACGAGTTTTGAAAGAATTTGAGATAAGATTTTGAATGAAGGTTGCCGTCACAAATCATTATTAAAACCTTTATTAAACTAGATTGTGACATTAACATGTATAACTAACCTTTATTGGTCGATTATATTAAACACGATTATGAAAATTACCAACCGAATGAACATGTGGCTAATGTATTTATTAAATTAATAATTTAAACAATTTAAATGTTAATATTGTAAATAATTGCTGTAAATATTTTTGAAAATAATGTAGAACGAGAATGATGTTAAAGGCGTGCTTATAATATTTTTATTGTCTTTGACAAATATTATAAACAATTTCTAATTGTTATAAATAATTTATGTGATTTTGTTATAAACATTTAAGAGCTAATTAAACATTTGGATTGAACTTAACAAGTTTAAAGAAATTAACATAATGATCCAATAGGATGTGAGCAAAGTACTTGAAAGATTTGCGTAAATATAATGTGAGTTGTCTTATAGACATTTAAAAGTTTGAGAGAACAAGCTGTATTCTTACGTAACATAGCATGTGAGAAGGGAGTGCATTTGACCAGTATGCAACAGGCTGAGGGTAGCCCGCAGCTGTGCCAACATATGGTTCTCAGAGAGTGAGGTCGTACACACTCTGGCCTTGCGACTATAAATACCATTCTCATGTTTATTAAAAGGAAACCAAATGCTCTATATATGTCACACCCTGACGTCCTTCTCCAATCCAATAGTGTTATGAATATTACGTTATTTGAAGCTCTTGGGAGCTAAAATGTTTTATATCATGTTGTATGATAATTTTTGCAAGTCCTACTGGAGGACGTAGTCAGATTGACTTGGGCTACTGATAGCCACGTTGATTTTGTTGTGTTAGTAAAATCAGACCCTTTATTTGAAATAAAGCTTTTGTACAGTTCAAAGTTCTCGTCTTCGTTCTGGTTGATTTTTAAATGTCATGGTGGAGGTTATTGTGTGAACAGACTTTAGTGATCCTGTTGTCAACTCAAACCCCGAGATAATTAAGAGGTAAGTAACGGTAAGTATGAACCCCCGTCTATTTTGGTGTGTTCCACAATGATTTCCTTTGAACTTCTGTGCTCTTATCTCGATAGTATCTGTCAGTGCCATTTTCATTGATGTAACTGTGCCGGTGCGATTGATAATTGGCAATCCGATTGAGGGGGCGGATATCTGACAGCCTACTATCCAGGTAAACGGGGACAGAAAGATTGGCGCAGTCAACGTGTGGGGCATGTTCAACAACACTGGATCACCAGGTTGAACAATAGAAAGATTCGCACCTAAAACGTTGGGGCTCGATTCAACATAACTGGATTACCAGGTTGAACGCTAGAAAGAGTGGCAAACCTAAAACGTGAGGTTCGATTAGACTCAAATAAAGAGGTTGATTCTTTGTTAGATGTCTAGGCCAATTGTAGTATTTAAGAGTGTGATTATATAGGAATTAAATGTTGTATTGTGTTAGGAAAATTACACTCAGAAAAGATCAGATCTTCTACAACTTGAGAAAGGTTAAATAGGCTGGAAACTTAGAAAAATCGCCTATAATCTGGAATCTTATTTTATTTGACCGGCTTATGACATTTCAGTCATATTAAAGATAAAATTAATTATTTGGATTGTAAATGTAAATTATTTGTGTTAGGATATTTTAAAATGAGCCAGAGAAATTTGAACATGTGCTTGAGTTTGTTTCAACATGAAGTATCTTCGAATATTAATTATAAGGTAGTTATAAGTTAGATTTAAGACAGAAAATTGATCAAAATTATATATGGTGAAAAGTGTTGCTCAAATGTTGTTATTTTGCTCTTTTGATGTATGTCCCTACAGCAATCCATTTTTGAATAATATTGTAATGGCAGATGAAAGTATGAGGTTGATGTTAGAAGAATTGAAAGCTAGCATGAATGAAAGTGCGAGGGAGATGTCTGCTAATTTGAAAGCAAGCATGACTAGTAGTATGAAGCAGATGCTGAATGAAAGCATGAAGGAGAATGTTAGTAATTTGTCTGCTAATTTGAATGCAAGAATGGAGGAGAATGCTAGTAATATGTCTGCTAATTTGAATAGTAGTATGAAGGAGATGGAAGCTAGGAATACTAGTCGAATGGAGGAGAGTACTAGTAATTTGAAAGCTAGCATGGGTGAAAGTTTGAAGGTTCTTCAGACTAGTGCTGCTAATTTGGAGGATAATATGTCGCGTTTACAGATTAATACCCTAGGAATTGAAAATACTGTAACGGACATGCGTACAGACGTGTCTAATGTCCATAAAGATGTGTCTATTGTGCATAAAACTGTTGATGATGTTAAATTTGATGTGTCCAAGGTACAGAAAGACCTTACAATGTTAAATCTTGATGTAGCTATGCCGGTGCGATTGATAATTGGCAATCCGATTGAGGGGGCGGATATCTGACAGCCTACTATCCAGGTAAACGGGGACAGTACTCATACTTCAAGACAACAGTTCTTGCCTTGCAGATGCAAAATGTAGAATCCCCATGTTATACAAAATTTAAAACCTTATTTCTACTAGGAAACAAGTAAGTGTTAAATTGAAATGCACAAAGAGATAAGATGCATATGTAAGAATTTAAGTAGTACTTTATTGATAAGGTAGAAAGGTACACAAAAGAACACACAATAGAAGAACATTCCACACTAGTGAAGAAATACTCTTTATGTTCGACCATGGCGAAATGTATTATATGCCAGAAAACTGCATCTTAATGAGACTAATTATAGGCTATTTCAAGATTTCAATATGATACAGGTTCTCCACCAATCAGAGCTCAAGATTTTCCTTACTATACAGCTGTTTGACCAATTAGGTAAGGATTGCTTCGCACATGCACTCAACACAATTGTTTCCAAAATCAAACATGTCGGACACAAGAGACATGAATTACATGATTTGAAAGTTGGCAATGTAAAGGATATCCAGGGTGTCTACTGTAAGGATGAAGTAAAAATTAGTTACTTTTTAGGTACCTTTTGGTTACCTTTTAGTTAATTTTAGTTACCTTTGAATTCAAGAAACGTCTGCAGTCTGCAAGCATAGGCGCTCATCACGCGGTGAAGAAAAACAACAATGAACTGTTTTTAAAGAGGTTTTTTATTTATCGTATGGCTTTGAGTGCCGGGAGTGTCCGAGGACATGTTCACCTCGCCTGAATCTGTAGCTGCTTCCAGCGAACACCCTTAGGGTGAGCTACAAGTTCCGTTCAATTTCAAGTTGCTGCCAGATATCATTGATACCTAGTGGTGAACGTTGGAACTTTGATAGAGCGTCCCGACAAAATCTAACCTAACAATTTAGCTTCACATAAGTTTAGTCTTAGTTCCGCCCCTTAAAACAACAATAACTAACTAAGTTTAGTATGTGGAAGAATCTTTTACATGCCATAAACCTATGACATGGGGCCGTCGGCTTTACTTCCCCTCTGAAGGAAGGCATACTGAAGGATTTTTAACGCTTTTAAAAAATCCGACGACTTCGCCCGGGTTTGAACCCGCTATATTGGGCACAGCAGTTCAGCATGCTACCAACTAGGCCACCGAAGCCGCTTTAAATGAAATACACATGATGTCATAAAAAAATTTAAAAAAATTAAAAAATATACTAGATATTTAATATCCAATGAGTTGTTTCAGCTAATATGTCATCTTGTGCACAATATGTTGTTATAATTACGGTACCAAGAGGTTGCTCTTCACTTGACCATTTGGCGAGATTTCCTTCGTCCCCGCTGTAGGTCGCGAAGAAATGTATGCGATGTTACGCCATCGTCACCGAATTCTGTCTTCGCAGTCAAATACGGAGAAATATCGAGATGTTACACGATCGGCGCTGGTCTCAGTTGTTTGATAAGCTTCCCGTAGTTTTCACGATAGAACACGGAGAAAAATCGCGATTTATATAATCAGTGTCACTTTTAGTCATTCGACGAGCTTTCCATTGTCCTTGAGGTCGGGCACAAGAAAATATAGCATTATTACGCAATCGGCGCCACTTGCTGTCCGTTTGACAAGAATACAGTTGTCCTCGTCATTAAATGCGGAGAAATATCGCGATGTATCGCAATCGCTGCCGCTCTCGGCCGTTTTACGTTGTCCTTGAGATATTCTGAAATCATCGCCACACCCGGCCGTTCAACGATTGTCTGCCTGTCTATCTGTCCTGACAGAATGGCGGAGGCAAGCTCAAGGTTGGGCATGGCTAAGATTTACGAGTAGTTATGTACATGTTGTTCAGTCGGTGCCGTGATTCCCTAGGCTGTGGTTGGGAGTTCATCAGTTCAGGGTGGATCACGAGGAGGATTTAGTATTTCGATGCTACGTAGGCTGCCATTTTTAAGTGGGTTGATGCACTTCTCGCTCCCCGCACGCATTTAAGTATGCGTGATAGGTGCCTTATCACCTTCGACAGGATGCCCGCAGTCCTCGTGGTCACAAGTTCACGATAGGGGCGGGTTTTATGATTTTACGCAACTGACGTCGATCTCGGTCCGTTTGACGAGATTCCCGCAGACAAGTCGTGCGGTCAGCCGGCCGTCTTGTGTATGCGATTTTGGAGGATGAATGTTCGAAGTAGGTACGGTATCGAATATTACGAATTATTCTGAGAGGATTGCACGAATAATACGACAAGAGGGCAAGTTTTATTTCGACTGAGAACCACGAATTATCTACAAGTTATCGAAATAATCGGTTAGATTATATATCCAATGGAACGAAAGTTCGAAGGAAAAATCGACTTATAACGGAATTTCGAATTAACCATACTGGATGTCTCAAATTTACTAGACATATTTTTTAAATAAGTTATATGTATTTCAAAGATTTTTCGCATTATTTTTTTTCGAAACGGTAACATTTCGCAAGATTGCGACATTAAATTGTTTCGCGTTATTTCTGGACTTCAATTTGACATAATTTCCAAATAACAGAAATGAGAGATTTCTTTTTCGGAAGTATTCGCGAATAATGGTCTCGCGCAAAGTCAGGTTTCCTAATACATTAACACAGAAAAATGTTTCACACGAAACTTGTCTTCTTGATGCCGAAAATATACGTTGAACCGATGTATACCACGCAAGGTATCCTCAGTATGTATTTCCTTGAGGTCGGGCACGGGGAAATATAGCTTAGTACTATGCAATAGGGACGGCGCCGCTTGCGTGAAACGCGCTCCATCGCTATCTCTGAGCCTAGCGGCACGAGCTTAAATGATTCAACCCGCCTTCAGAAAATTTTCGTTACCCGTTTGTAAAATTCGTTACTTTTTCGTCACTTTCGTTACCCATTTGTAAATTTTGTTACTTTTTCGTTACTTTCGTTACCGGTAGACACCCTGATATCGGATCAACCATTGTAGATACAATCCCGAACACAAAGACAAAATCAGCACGAACCATTAACAGGAAAATGCTATGAAATATGTAATAAATTTATGAATCTACATCCAGAAGTGCACCGTCCAAAATTTAAATTTTGGCATAAATAAACTGGGGAATATGAAAAAAGAAATAGCACTCTACCTTAATATCCCCAACTTCAATTTCTACACAGGGCATTGCTTTCGTAGGAGTTCGGTGACAATGTTAGTGAATGCTGGTGCTGATATAACAACACTAGGACGTCACGGAAGCTGGAAACTTACGACATTGCCAAGGTGTTTGATCCACACATTCGCTCTGTTCAGTCAACAACTGGAAACCCAGCGCTCGCGCTCTGTTCAGTAAATGCAGCTGGCGGTATCTCGACAGATATTTATGAATATTTATGTTCGAACATAAAATAAGTTATAATTATTGTCGAACATAAACAGTCGTATACAACTCGCCTATAATGGTAATTAAGACACTCTTATAGAAATAAACATACTCATGTCTTAATTATTGCCATTATAGGTTTGTTGTATAATGTACTACTGTATTATGATTTAGACTTATACAAGCAAGTATCTGGAAGTAAAAACTATTTTGGATTCATGCGATATAGGCTACTAATGAGTTTGTGATAATATTAAAATTATAATTCACAACTTGGTACTGGACTACTTGCAAGTGAGTTGTGGTTAATTCATTTGAGGGGCTTGGGACATCTTGATCATTAACCCCATGTAGTTGGGTATGTAACTGTATTCGGGTCAGGGATAGGGTAGGTAAGGTACTATCCCGGCATTTGCCTGCGGGGAGTATGGAAAAACCTGGGGGAAAATCACATTCAGGATAGCCACTGTCAGTGCCGGGATTCGACCTGCGATCTCTGGACTTGAATTTCCAAGTGAAGATTAATTTTGAGAGCATGAGGAACTCAGGAAAGCTACATATTTTATATTGAGATAGGCCTATGTGTACTGTAACCAAACCTCTCGGCATCTTACATCAGTTCATTGAAAACCTTATAACAGTATTTATGTTGCGACCATGTACAGTATATCTTACTAATCTTTGTCCATCCTTTTTCTGTCTATTGATGGTATCTTTTTGAGTAGGGTGTTTAATTATCTCACACATACTGCCACATTGGAAAGCTGGTCTCATGCCATTTAACACTACTTACAGTAAGTCTACCTAGATTAAAATTTGCACATTACAAAGCATGATTTTGTTTGTTTTCATATAAAATAAAAACCTGCATAACCTACCTGAAATCATTGAATATATACCACTGTTTTACTGGCGAGCCGATAGAGCGTTCATGATATTCAGGAGCAACATTAAGCAATGCTACTAGGTTTTTCCTCTCAGGATTTTGAGGATCATGAATGTAACAGACTACAGCAGAGAGGTCATACGCAATGGAACGTGTCCCTTCTTCAAGAACCCCCTAAAAAAATCAAATATGCAATTAGTGTATACAGATTGAAAGTACATATCATAGTTATTTAACTAAGACAGGACAATATTCAAATGTATACACTAGAAAGTGAATCAGTTTTTCCTTGAAATGTTCTTACACGCACTACATCTTTCAATACAAACAATAATAGGACAGGAAAATAGTATAGAAACACTGTTAAAGGGTACGTCTGGAAAAAGAAAAAGAAAAAAAGAAAAATCAAAACATAGAAAGGGCAAGGATAGGCCAAATCTCCACAGTCAGTCAGGTGGGCATTCATGCCATCAATCCAATAAATAGCTCTTCAATGTTACAGCCCCTGAGCTCGTTTTAACCTCCCAGTATCAATAGGAGGGCAGACAGCAAGGATATGTTTTTTTTTCAATTCCTACATTACTTACGAAGTTTCAATACAAACAATAATAGGACAGGAAAATAGTATAGAAACTCTGTTAAAGGGTACGTCTGGAAAAAGAAAAAAAAAAGAAAAAATCAAAACAAAAGAGTGTATAATGAGAGGGGCATTTTTCAATCATGAAGTGAATGGTGCAGACTGGAGTGAAAACCAGAAAAGCAGGAACATACACGACAAGCCCTGAAGGACATTTACAAAGTGCTAGTTCATGATATAGGACAGCCAAACCTGTTATCTTGAGTTTCTATTTATTTCTCTCAGGATCTCTGCCAAGATTTCACCAGCAAAAACCTTGAAAAACCTTGGAGATAAATACCGTAAGCATCCTTGATGAATGCATTTGCATAGTGACTAACTGTAACCCTTACAAACATTGCAATTTCCTTTCGTAGGCAACCTTCTAGATTTGATTATATCTCAAAATACCAAACAATATTAAATTTACGATCAATATTTTGGAGGCTAGTCTCTCTTTAAAATGTGTTAAAAATATGGTGTTACCACGTGTAGTAACAGTGGTGCAATGGCTAGTCTACATGATGTCTACCAAAACCAACTAACAGATTTCCCTGACAATTCCCTGATATTTCCAGGGTAAATCAGAAAATTCCTTGACTAACAGTAGCGGCCATAATCTCTAATTAGTATAAAACTAAGTCCCCGATTCTTGGATGTTACGGGTAAACTCGAGAACCACTGAATGGATTTTGATGCGGTTTTCACCATTCTGTAAAGGATATCTCGAGGAAGGTTTCTGTAGAAAATAATTTATTTATACCAAATGAAGTCAAGCACTGATGATTTCAGTGAAAAGGTCGAAAAAAAAAAAACACAAATAACTGGCGTCCGTGTGTGCGCTTTTTAAGCTTACGCTGGGCAAACTGTTAAAAATATCTAAATACTATGAGTGTAAGAATTGTTCAGCATGAAAAGTTCTACAAAAAAGTCCGCAAGAGCATATGTCTATCTTCAATACATCTCCCACTATAAGTGTTCTTACGTTTTAATTTCTTCTAACCATGTCCATTCAACTACTGAGGCGACAGTTTATGAGCTAGCTAGGGGCGAGTCTAGCACCCCAGTTACAGCTTAGCTAGCGGACGAGCTTATTGCCCCAGATACAGCCAGCAGCAAACTGTCGAGTCGTGTTGAGTTAAAAACTTTAGAGAAGAGTGGTTGTGTTTGGAGTTTCCCTGAAAGTGCAACTCGGCTTTTCTTCATTTTGCCTGTGAACTTTTCGTTTCGCAAAATTCACAGTCAAGTTAAGATTGGACGGAAGGGGGATTTGTGTTTCATGCACCTCGCCATTTTTAAATTACGTCTGACAAGAATTTGTTGCACATGCATCTCCATGATAATATAATTAATAGTCCAGTCAGTGATTTTAACCCATCATGCCGAGACTTAAAACGGATATTGGTCGTTGTTCATCGACATTGGAAAAAAAAAGTGCTTATCACGTAATGCATTCAACTGTTACCGGGCGAAGCCGGGTCGGGTTGCTAGTAAATATATAAAATAGAGTTTGTACTTAAAAATCATTTCAAAAACTGCTCGCACAATAAAGGGTAGCATGACCAAGTTTAAAAGGCAAATATATACAGTACATATTTCTATATTTTGCTAAATTTTAAATTTTTCTTCCAGAAAAACTATTGTATTTGCGAGTGTTGATTGTACATCGTCAATAGTGATGCTCTCAAAAATCATACAGTTATACATTTATATGTCTCCCACAAATCCAACCCCTCGTCCTCGTAGTGGGAGATGGACAACGTAATGAAGGAGGGGATTGCCTGTAGGGGTGAAGTACAGTGGGGACTTTGTGTGCCTCAAGACCGCTATGGTAGCTGTGAAGGCCCTACAGGAACCCTGAAGAAATTACGGCTAACGGGGCTCTGGTGAAACAACTGCTGCCTTGTAGTTTGGAGTTGGTTCTTCAAAGGCTAAGGGAAGAAACCCTGACAGAAAATCAGCCTGGTGTCTCAGGCTTAAGGTGGCAGCCCCTCCAAGGCATTCGGAGGCAGTGGGTTAATCACTCGCTCCTCTTAAATAAACTAATTATGGAAACTGAAGCGAAATTACAAAACCGGATGGATAACCTGATGATGACTTTTGGCACGAAGAGGACTACGAAAATCGGTTTCTGGAATGTGAGGACCTTGATGGAGAAAACCAGACTGAACCAAGTGACACGGGAGATGAAGAACTATGGGCTGGATATCCTAGGATTGAGTGAGGTGAGGTGGCCAGGATTTGGTGAAATACAGACAACAGATGGAATTAAATTTCTCTATTCTGGGGGCGATGATGAAGAACACAGGGATGGAGTGGGGTTGCTGCTCAACAGAAATGCAAAGAGAAGCCTTATGGAGTGGAAGCCAATTTCTAGTAGGCTCATGTTTGCTAGGTTCAAGACAAAGATCAGGAATGTGATCATCATCCAATGCAATGCGCCTACAGAACAATCGGAGCCAGAGAAGAAGGAAGAATTCTACCAAAAGTTGCAATATGTCACAAGACAAGACAAGTAAGAAGGACATTCTCATTGTTATGGGAGACTTCAACGCGAAGGTGGGCTCAAACAATGAGGGGTTGGAGCACATCATGGGTAAACATGGCCTTGGTGAGATGAATGACAATGGGGAGAAATTTACGGAATATTGCACCAGTCAAGATTTGGTGATGGGTGGCACGGTGTTTCCTCATAGGCGGTGCCACAAGGTCACCTTTGTGTCTCCTGATCAAGTCACAGAAAATCAAATTGATCACATCCCGGTGAGCAGGAGGTTCAGAAGAAGCTTAGAAGATGTTAGGAACAAGAGAGGAGCGGATGTTGGTAGTGACCATCATCTTGTGGTTGCCAACTTCCGCATGAAGATCGTGGCAGTCCGCTAAAAGTTTAACACTCGGCACAACAAGTTTGATGTGGGCAAGCTTAAGAACCAGCAGAGATTGGACCAATTTAAACTGGAGCTCAGAAATAAATTCCAGGTGTTGGACTCCTAGACAGAGAAAGACGTGGAGACTGTGTGGAGCGAGGTAAAGAATATCTTCGTGGAAACCAGTGAGATGCAGCTCGGGTACAAGAACTACCTGCGGAAAGAATGGATATCCGATCAGACCTGGGACAAGATAAATTATAGGAAGGAGATTAAGGCCAAGCTCAACACCTGCAAGACTAGGCAGCAGAAGGCTCTCACACAAGCAAATTATTCAACAGCAAACAGGGAGGTAACGAGGAGTGTACGGAAGGATCATAGGAGGTGGATTGATGAGCAGGTGGAGAAAGTAGAAGAAGCGGCAAGAAGGAGCTCTATGGCATCACAAAGATGCTTTCGAAGAAAGGTTTTAATAAAACTAGGCCTGTGAAGAGCAAGACGGGCGAGATCCTCATGACATGTGAACAGCAGCTGACTAGATGGAGAGAACATTTTGCGGAGGTTCTTAATAGAGCTAGAGGACCAGAAAGTAAGCAGCGAGGAGAAGATGAAGAGGAAGCAGAAAGTGACCCAAGCATCAGCCTTGACTCCCCAACTCGGGGCGTAATACGGACAGCGTTGAAGCAGATGAAGTGCGGGAAGGCACCAGGTCTGGATAATATCCCAGCGGAAGTACTGAAAGCAGACCTGGATATTACGATCGATCTGCTGCACCCGCTGTTGGAGAAGATATGGAAGGAGGAGAAAATACCAACCGACTGGAAGAAGGGGTTGATAGTCAAGTTGCCGAAGAAAGGGGACACCACAAACTGTAGCAACTGGAGGGGTATCACCTTGCTGTCCATTCCAAGCAAAGTGCTGGTGAGAGTCATCCTGAATCGTATAAAAGACTGCGTAGAAAAAAGGCTTCGGAAGGAACAGGCTGGATTTCGACAACATCGCAGCTGTGTGGATCTCATCAACACCCTCCGAATTATCCTGGAGCAGAGTGTGGAGTGACGGAATACCCTTTACCTCACATTTGTTGACTTCGAGAAAGCCTTCGACTCCGTAAATCAAAGAATCATGTGGAAGACCCTCGAGGAATATAAAATTCCAACAAAGATCATCAGAATCATGGAAGAGATGTACGAAGGGTATGAGTGCCAGGTTCTTCACGAAGGCAAATTAACAGAAAAGATAAAGGTCAGTTCCGGAGTGAGACAGGGGTGTGACCTTTCCCCCACTCTGTTCCTGTTGGTCCTGGATAGTGTTATGAAGAAGGTAATGGGAGGACGGAAGAGGGGTATTCAATGGGGTATAAATGACAGGCTTGAAGATCTGGATTTCGCAGACGACATTTGTCTTATGGCACAACGGTACCGAGACATAGAAGATAAGCTGGGGAGGTTGCAGAGAGAAGCAGAACGTGCAGGACTGATGATCAACACCAACAAGACCAAAGAGATGAGGATAAATTCTGACATCACGACTAGCTTGACAGTCAACGGAAAGGAAATTGAGCGAGTTGAGTCGTTCCTCTACCTTGGAAGTATAGTCGCAAATGATGGGGGAGCAGAGGAGGATGTTCGAAGCCTTATCAAGAAGGCAAATGGTGCCTTGTCCAGCTCTACCCCATCTGGAGAAATAGAAACATTTCCAGGAAGACCAAGCTCCGCCTTTTCAATAGCAACGTAAAGTCGATTCTTCTCTACGGCTGTGAAACATGGAAAGTCACAAAACCGATCAACAACCAGCTACAGGTGTTCATTAACAGATGTCTGCGTCGCATCATGAATGTGAGGTGGCCGGACATAATCACCAATGAAAATCTTTGGACCATCACCAATCAACAACCGATTAGCATCCAGATCAAGGAGAGAAAATGGCGCTGGATTGGTCACACACTAAGGAAGCCGGATGGAGCTATTGAGAGGACGGCGCTAGATTGGAATCCTCAAGGTGCCAGGAAGCGAGGTCGACCTAAGAAGACCTGGAAGAGGATGATCGAAAATGAAATTGCAGAGGTGGACAAGAACTGGAGTCAAGTGAAGAGAATGGCCAGGAACCGTACTGCGTGGAGAAATTTCGCCAAGGCCCTATGCTCCGGAAGGAGCAGCAGGAATTAAGTAAGTATACATTTATATGTACAAATAAACAGTCTACATATGTAATTGATCGCTCTAACTTGCAAGAAATGAGAGCTTACTGATTTAACATCAGTGCGAACATACATCTACAACAATCATCACCATAATATACTTTTCCCCATCAAAATTTAAATGCTTAATTTCCAATTATTCAAGGTTGGACCTTGTGAAACTAAATTCCCTGAGATTTCCAGGATTTAAAAATTCCCTGAGTATTCCCTGATTTCCATGTTTTCCAGAGTAGTAGACACCCTTGTCTACCAATAATTCTAGAGAATCTGGAGACCCGTGCTGGAATTCTGATCACATCGTTTTCAATGTTTTTAAATGAGAGTAGTTCCTAGGACCTGTTCTTGACAAGTTAATTCAATTTTCACTTGAACAAACATAATACATTCACACACACTCAATAACTGTTCAATCATGTTGTATTCTGAGTTTCTGCTTGCCATTAAAACTACGCTTGCTGGAATAAGCACATGCACAGTGTCGTGGGGACAACAGATAATGCTGGTCGTTGAGAGTGGATGTGGTGTCAAGAACGAAATCCTTTTGTCCCCGAGGTATGGTTAAATTCTTGGTGAAAATAGAGACTAATACCAAATATACCTGCACTTGAGGAATTATTTGCAATATTATGCAACAAAGGATTCAATCGTTGCAAGTATAATCAAAATTGTTTCTTTAAAATAAAGCTAAAACGGCCAAATAAGCAGTCACTTTAGGAGTTATTTTTATAAGTGCACAACAAAAGGCTAATAATATCAATAATAATAAAAATTGGTCAGTTAGAAGGTCAGGTTTATTATTTTTGTTGTTGTTTCACTTTGGGACCTGGCTCATAATGGACATCAGTCCGATTCTGGTTTGCGTATGATTATTGTTGTTGCCTTCATTTAGAGGTATGAAAACTACCGTATTTCCTCGCATAATCATCGCATCCCACTTTTTAAACACTAAAATAGGTTTTTTAAATATCATCGCAAAGCATATTCATATTTGTGCACCAATCAGTTGCACATGCTGCCGCGACTTTGTCAGAAGAGAGTTATCTTGTCTTTATGCCTGCGGGCTATGAACTGTGACGCGAGCGGTCAGCATCGTCACTTAGCACATTCTGTAGTCTTATAACCTGGCGTGATCTTGTCAGAAGAAAGAAATCTTGTCTTTATGCCTGCGGGCTATGAACTGCTACGCAAGCGGCCAGCTTCGTCAGCACATTCCGCGAGCTTATAACCTGGCGTGACCTTAGAGAAGCCTGTCTCTCTGACTGCAGGCTATGACTCACGCTACGCGAACGGCTGGCCCACGGCACGCTAAACAACGATCGCGCTCAACGCAACTCCAGGGGAGTGAAACTTGTGTGGACCTATTGCTTCCGTGAGTTGGCCTCGGAATGACGAGATTCAAGATTCCGCCGTACAAAGAGCTGCTAGCTCCAATTTGCCGACGTTAAAACAGGCCCGACTTTTATTGGCGGAATCTTATGCATGGGACACCTCGTGCCAGTCTAGCCAAGTCTAGCATCAGCCACTTGGCCACTTCCATGGAAACATCGGAACAGACACCCGTGCGTAATGCTACGGACGTGGTGTCCAAAATGAGAAAATACAAGAATTGTATGATCTTGATGAGAGTGAAATACCAGGGGTTACATAATAAGCAAATAATAATAATAATAATAAGAAGAAAGCGCACAAGTATGCAGCAAATAATGATACAGTATGTATTTAAAAATTGTGGTTTTCTTCTTTGAACTTAAATATTCTTTGCATAATCGTCGCACCTTGCTTTTATCCACGAATTTTAGGCTAAAAAGTGCGACGATTATGCGAGAAAATACAGTAACTTGATCTCTCATAACTATTTATCTCACTATGGACTACTGTATATGCAAAAACCTGTATTAATTGCTTTTAGAAGCCAAAGGCCCAAGTTCATATAATACCAAAATGATACAAAATCCAGTACAGTAGATGGTACAGCGTTATCGACATGACTTGGCACTTAAGTGGGAGCAAAAATGCTTTAGAAAAGTTCTGATTTCCATGCACTGTCTATAGATGGACAAAGCACTAATGGGCCAGTAGTGTCAGCCTGTATATAGATAGGTATAATAACTCAACACACATTGGGTTAAGCAGTTGGAGACCACCGAACATTAAATAATCTACTTGAACAAGGAAGGAAGGAAGCTTGTAGTTTAACGTGACCGTTAATCTTGAAATCATGAGCCACGGGACCTCCTTTTTACGTGGAATCCGAACCACAGGACATGGCATTTCACTTCGAAAATCTCACATGCATTGACCGGGAATCGAACCCGGACCGCCTTGGTGAGAGGCATAGAGCTAGACAGCTGAGCCACCACGCCCCACTCTACTTGAACAAAATAAGGCCATGTTCTATTAATTAATTAATTAATTAATTAATTTGAGGAGAAAATCCTTTCTCCTACCATTGTACTCACCAAATTATCAATTATCCTTCTATTCCACTGAAAACATGGTAAGGGTTGAATTCATTTGAATTTCATTCATCTATTCTTGAGTAGAGAAATTCTGTTCTACCTCGGAGCAATTGTGGCCAGTAGGCTATATAAAGGACTTTTTCACATTCAGTAAATGTGTCATTCAAGTCAGGCAACATAATATATTTTTAAAAGCAATGAATCCTCACACCCACCACAAGGCTGTCTGAAGTCCCTTAACAACGCTGGCAGTTAGTTATCAAGGGTCAAAGAGAATATTAATAAGCGGCTTCGGTGGCGTAGTCGGTAGCATGCTGAACTGCTATGTCCAAGAAGGCGGGTTCAAACCCGGCCGAAGTCGTCGGATTTTTTAAGAGCGTTAAAAATCCTTCAGTATGCCTTCCTTCGGAGGGGAAGTAAAGCCGGCGGTCCCATGTCATAGATTTATGGCATGTAAAAAATCCTTTCACAGACTAAACTTGTGTAAAGCAAAATTTGTTAGGTTAGATTTCGTCAGAACGCTCTATCAAAGTTCCAACGTTCACCACTAGGTATCATTGATATCTGGTGGCGAAAGTTGGAACTACTTGAAATTGAACGGAACTTGTAGCTCACCCTTTAGGGTATCCGCTGGAAGCAGCTACAGACTCAGGCGAGCCGAACATGTCCTCGGACACTCCCGGCACTAAAAGCCATACGATAAATAAAATAATAAATAAAATAAAGAGAATATAATTACGAATCATGAAAAATAAAACAGATATGGTTACTGCACATGATCTTACAAGTACTCAGTAGACATTAGAGAGTTTATTAATAAGTTTGTAGATATAATCTGTACGTAATTCATACTTCTTATTACTCACAGCAATGGTTTTAAAATTCTTGGAGAGGGGTAATTCTAACGGGATACTCACTTCTAGAGCCACCCCTGGGGTTAAGGGCCTGTATTGATAATGAATGCCGGCTCCATGGTGTTGAGGTAGCATGCCTGTTTCTTACCTGGAGGCCCCAGGTTCGATTCCTAGCTCCGTCAGGGATTTTAGAAACTGATGTGAGGGCTGGAACAGGCACTTAGCCTCGTGAGGACAATTGGGTAGCTGTCTGACAATGAGGCAGCGCCCCGGTCATGAAAACCAAGATTTACGACCAAAGGGACTCTATGCACTGACCACGCATCACCCCAAATGGCTGAGCAGCAGTCACTTGGTAGGCCTAGGCCCTTCATGGGCTGTACTGGGGGGGGGGGGGGTTGATAAAGAATAAAAAATGAAAAAAACAATAAAGAATGAAGATAAGGATTAACCTACCTCAGGTTTACTAGGATCCGTCAATCTGTGGACTTCAAGGTCTCCATTGGTTGAGAGGTTGATCTGCATATGCATTGGTACCCATGAATGTGTGTAATAAAGATGTCCAGAATTACTTGCAGGGCGTGATTCTGTTAGCAAGACATCATTAATGGCACTGTATATCAAAATAAAATTTTAAACTAAATTCAAAACATACATAGGATATACATTCACATACACATAAAAATATAACAAGGAAAAGGTGTCACTTAAGTACTAAATGAATACAATTAGCAAATATTTCATTATTCATTAATAAATTCATTTAAGAATAAATTGTTTTTTGAAGCCATTTTTCAGTGTTGCCTTAGTAATCAAAATTTAATGTTTTTCAGTCGGTCAAAACAATTGTACCCAATTGTAATGGGTGGTTCCCTAATCACGAAAAAAAACATTTTTTTTTAAACATAAAAATCTCATGTAAATTCTTTTTCAGGATTAGGAACCACCCTTTACAATTGGGTACAATCGTGTTGACCGACTGAAAAACATTAAAATTTTATGCATTTAAGCAAATGTCACTTACTAAAGCTCGAGTCAACCAGGAAGGCGGTGTGCAGAACACAACGCTACCATAACGCCATGCCTCACTTCCATCCCACCAATCACAGTCAGTCGTCTTGAGAATCTGAGCTAGTGTGGTGTCAGGAAAGCGAAGTGATTATATCGTAATATTTAAAGATCCAGTGAAAGAGATTGTGTACATTTTGAGTGCTATGGAAGCAGAGGGAAGTAAACGACAGGTTGTGCATAGTCAAGCCCGAGAAATAGTTTACAAACTGCACGAATACTTTAAAAGTGTAAAGCAGCGTGAAAGAGGCGTTCTCGATGAGGTAAGCGGCGGTGTTGCCACACCGAAGGAACACAAGGCAGCAGCTTCCGGTGTGGGGACTCGGACCTGGTGGACTTTTGCAACAGTGGACATGTATCTCAGTCTCTCTATGCGCAGTTCCCGGAGAGCCGGCCGCCTTCCCAGCTGACCCGAGCTCTAGTACTGTAGGCCTACTGTAAATATTTATTCAGGTTGGCAAAAGCATCTTCAACCAGAATTATATTCCTAAAATTACATTTCAAATTTTTAAAATACTGGTACTGGTAAGTGTAATAAGTCTTTTAGGTTATTGTGCCCAGAACATTTTTGGTTTCCTAATAAGTGAAATAGTTTTCTTTAATACCCAAAACAATGTTTCCCATAGTAGTATGCATTTAACTTCCCTATCAACTACAGTGGTTTTAGAGATTAGGGTGAAGTGAAGTAGCATTTTTTAGGTAATGTCCAAAACATGTATGCTTACACACCAAATTCAAACTGAATTGAATAAGCTTAGTGAATTCAGTCGTGTAAATGGGAATCAGATCATACAGAGTTTCAAGGTCAATATAAACAAAGTAGGATTGGATCGTATTCAGTCGGGCATCAGGAGCATGTAAAAGCCCATTAGTATGAAAGGAAACTTGGGAGTTTCATTTTTGTACTCATCTACAGTTACAGTATTTGTCAATCTTCGGTGATTTTTGATTTACTGTTCAATAGCCTACAGGTTTGCCAACATAACTCCAGATTGTCCACCATAGTCCTGGAAGTACGGTACCATAGCATTTTGGACTTCAAGGTCTCCATTTGGTTCGAATCATGTTTACTGCACTTTTACCTCGTAAATAATAACTTATAGAAAGGATACCTATGTCAAACAATATCTACTCAGAATCTTTGAGGAAATACTATTATATTTATGGGTGTTTCAAATTATTCCCTATGAGGGTGTTACCTGGAACACTTGTGTTTATATTATTTTGGAGTTAATTATATTTCAAGTTACTACGAACGGATAATACATATTTGAACAAGTAGTTCCGTGAAGGATTAAAAAACCTATTTTCATATATACTACTCATGTTAAGTGCCTCTATCAACATACAAAATTTCAGTTTAATTGTTGTGATAGATTCGTAGATATTGAGAACTGTCTAAACATTTCAGATGGTCACCAGATTGGATTTTTATTTATGTACTATTACATGAAAATTATTGTGCACGTGTGGTATTCAAACTTCAATCGCATGATTAGGACACAAGAAGTAAAAACGAGATTTTAAAATTTCGCACAACTGCCATCTTGTGGTTATGAAAACAACTGAAATAAATTAGATGCCAGTGGATTAACATTTGTATAAGCATTTAACATGCAAAGTTTCACTGCACTCGGATGGTTAAATCGCGAGAAACGTCCATTTAAATATGTGTAATTCGCGTCGCCACCATGTTGGATTTGTGCTCACCAGGTTACTGAAAGTCCTATGGGTGAACTTATGTTCATAGCCTCTATGAACATAAAAAATATCAGTTTGTTTGCTGTAAAAGATTCGTAGATATTGAGAACTGTCAAAATATTTCGGATGCTTGCCTTTTTGGATTATTATGTGTATAGGCCATAGAGTTATGTACGATTAAGGGAAAATTATTGCGTACCTTCATTATTCAAACTTTCACTTCGATCGCATGATTACGACACAAGAAATAGAAACTTAATTTTAAAATTTCACACAGCCTCCATCTTGAGGTTATGTAAACAATTGAACTAAGTTAGATGCCAGTACATTTCAATGTGTATCAACATTTGCTGTACCAAGTTTCATTGCGTTTGGATGATTACATCGCGAGAAAAGTCTATTTAAAACGTTCAACTTCGCTTGGCCGCCATGTTTGTTTTGTACATTACAGGTGTTTGAAAGTTACATAGATAAACTTGCAGCAGTGCCCTTGATCACCATACAAAATTTCACGGTGATATCTGTAATAGTTTCGGAGATATAGAATGCCAGTGAAATATTTTGCACAGCCGCCATTTTGAGGTTATGTAAACAATTGAACTAAATTACACGCCAGTGCATTACAATATGTATAAACATTTTCTGTGCCAAGTTTCATTACGTTTGCATGGTTAAATAGTGAGAAAAGTCTATTTGAAAGTCTCCACTTCGCTTGGCAGCCATGTTGGTTTTGTAGTTACCAGGATTTTGAAAGTCTCATAGGTGAACTTCTAGTAGTGCCCTTTATCACCGTACAAAATTTCAGGGTGATATCTATAATAGTTTTGGAGATACTGAATGCTGGTGAAATATTTCGCACAGCCACCATGTTGGATTGGTGAGAGACAATAAAATTTGAAGGGCACGGTCGGGGTCGGCCAGAATGCTGCTTGATCTTACCGAGTTTCATTGAAATCGCTCCAGCACACACAGACACACGGACAAAAGGTGATCTCATAAACCTACTTTTTCATAAAATGAAAATAGGCTAAAAAATAGTGAAATGAAATTAATAAAAACGTTACAAAATTACTGTTACAACATTTTTTCAGCAAATGCAAGAACAACATGATACAGACAGATGAACAAAAAAAAAAACACCAATATTTTGAAGTAGAGAAGCAATGAAGGATTACATCTCTACTTAGTATAAAACCAAGTCCCCGATTTGTGTTTGTTACGGGTAAACTCGAGAACCACTGGATGGATTTTGATGCGGTTTCCACCATTCTGTAAAGGATATCTCGAGGATTATTTCTGTATAAATAATTTATTTATGATCAAAGGAAGCCGAGCAGTAACGATTTCAGTGGAAAAGTCGGAAAAAAAAACAAAAAAAAAAAAAAACTGGCGTCCGAGCGCTTTGTAAGCTTACGCTGGGCAAACCGTTAAAAATATCTCAATACTATGAGTGTAAGAATTGTTCCAGCATGAAAAGTTCTACAAAAAAGTCCGCGAGAGCATACTGTATGACTATCTTCATTACATCGCCCACTATAAGCGTTTTTACATTTTAATTTCTTCCAAACATGTCCATTCAACTACTGAGGCGACAGAGTACGAGCTAGCTAAGGGCGAGTCTATCATCTCTGTTACAGCCTAGCTAGCGGGCGAACCTATTGCCCCAGATAGAAGCCAGCAGCAAACCGTCCAGTCTTGTTGAGTTAATACTCCTGAGAAGGGTGGTTGTGTTTGGAGTTTCCCTGGAAGTGTAACTCGGGTTTTCTTCATTTCGCCTGTGAAACACAGTCAAGTTAAGATTGGATGGAAGGGGGATTTGAGTTTCATTCACCTCGCCATTCCCTGGAAGTGCAACTCTCATTTCGCCTGTGAACATTTCGTTCCCCAAAATTCACAGTCAATTTAGATTGGACGGAAGGAGGATTATATTATATTAAATTATACTTGGCGTATAATCTCTACTTAGTATAAAACAAAGTCCCCGATTCTTGGATGTTACGGGTAAACTCGAGAACCACTGGATGGATTTTCATGCGGTTTTCACCATTCTGTAAAGGATATCTCGAGGATGATTTCTGTAGAAAATGATTTATTTATGATCAAAGGAAGCCGAGCAGTAACGATTTCGGTGGAAAAGTAAAAAAAAAACCTGGCATCCGAGCGCTTTGTAAGCTTACGCTGGGCAAACTGTTAAAAATATCTAAATACTATGAGTGTAAGAATTGTTCAGCATGAAAAGTTCTACAAAAACGTCTGCGAGAGCATATGTCTATCTTCAATACATCGCCCACTATGAGTGTTTTTACGTTTTAATTTCTTCCAACCATGTCCATTCAAATACTGAGGCAACAGTTTACAAGCTATCTAAGGGCGAATCTATCATCCCTGTTACAGCCTAGCTAGCGGGCGAACCTATTGCCCCAGATACAGCCAGCAGCAAACCGTTGAGTCGTGTTGAGTTAAGACTTCTGAGAAGCGTGGTTGTGTTTGGAGTTTCCCTGGAAGTGCAACTCGGGTTTTCTTCATTTCGCCTGTGAACTTTTCGTTCCGCAAAATTCACTGTCAAATTAAGATTGGACGGAAGGGGGATTTGTGTTTCATGCACGTCGCCATTCTTAAATTACGCCTGACAAGAATTTGTTGCACATGCATCTCCATGATAATATAACTAATAGTCAAGTCAGTGATTTTAACCCATCATGCTGAGACGTAAAACGTATATTGGTTGTTGTTCATTGACACTGGAGAAAAAAAAAAGCGATTATCATGTAATGCATTCTCCCGGGCGAAGCCAGGTTGGGTTGCTAGTTTAAAATAAAGGGACGAGGGAGAAAAAAAAATGTAAACTTTTACCTGAATAAACATTTTTATTTTTCCTCTATGTTCTCCAACTCTTCACTCAAAATATATGTAACCTTGGAAAGAAGAATATCCCTGGCATTTTTGAAGATTCCCCCATGAAGCTCTGGGCATAATTAACTTCGTGACTGGGTTATGGAATTGATAATATAAAATTACATCAAAGATATATTTTCTGACACTTCAATGATTGTTAAGAACACCAACAATATCTATGAATCAGTATCCATTGTTATTGTCATAACTTTGATTTCCTGATGACTACTTCAATGTAAAAAGGAAGGACGCTTGTAGTTTTACATGACCATTAATCCTGCAATTAGAAGCCAAGGGACCTCCTTCTTACACAAAATCTAAATCACTAGGCATAATGCAATGACAGTTCACCCTGAAAATCTTGTATGTATTAACCAAAAATCGAATGTGATTTGCCTTGATGGGAGATAATCAGCTTGACTGCTGTGTCAACACAAGGCTTTTAAATGAAGATATTCACCCTCACTTTTGTCAATAAGAATTGCCTAAGTTCAGAATTTATCAAGTGTCATACACGAGTTATGTGTAGGCTATTGACGTGTAGTAACTTGAAGTTCAATCAGTCACCATCAACATTTCAACTTTTGGAGAGAACACTCATTCCAGTAAAGAAATTTTAAAATGGCTGCATTTTGTTCCAAGTTACCCATATGTATCAAGTAACCTCTGTTGACGGTACATGTTAACCTCCATATTCAAATCTAATTTAGTATGAACTGAAACTTACTCTGTTAATAGGCATCATATTAGTTATTATTGTTGTTTTAAGGGGTGGAACTACGGGGTCATCTGCCCCTAAAGACCTCATATTGAACATGAGATCATATTAAAATTGATTTGAGTTCCGCATCAAAATTAACCCTTTCCTTGTTGCTTTTCCAGGCATGATATCCCCAGAAATCACCCTATTATTTTAGAATATGAGGTACTGTGGACATGGGTATAAACTCTTCCACATAACATTGGAACTAAATACAGCAAAACCTGCCTAACGCGGAACGCAATCGTTCCGGATTTATTTTTCTGTTTTCACAGGTTCCGGTTTACAAAGGGTTGAGTTTTAATAAGACAAAATACACGACAAAGAAATACTGTGTTATCGCATAGGATTACAATGAAATAATTTAAAATATAGGTCTGTAAATAAAAAAGAAAATAGGTTCACATGTATTACACTGTATTTTCAACAAAAAATTCAGAGTCTCTACTCGTTTCTTTGTTTTCACATGTCTTTCAAAGTGCATTGTCGTGACTTCTTTGCATCCTGCATTAACTCCAGGAGTTCTGGAACATTCCTGGAGGCCTTAAGGTCACTCACTACAGATAGTGCTTCTCCAAAAGCGTGTATTTTTAGCTCCCTTTCGCTCCCTTCATCGCCGTCATCGTCCATTTCTTCCATGACTTCGCACCTGCTGTTTTCGGCAGTAATATCAGCTGCACTTAGGATGTCTTCAGTCGTGGCAAGTTCATTCTCAAAATTGTCACTGAATTACAGTGCGTAAATACATGCAGTACACAGTAAAAAGTACAGCTTTAAAGATCACTCAAGTTCACTGTTTTCTTCTACTCGTACTTCTACTCTCATTTGTCAGAAGGAAACTGTGTATATTACAAGAGGGTTGGAGGAAGTAACGGTATATTCCATTCACTTACAGATGTGAAATGTAACATGCCTGCTGCGTCCTTGAGGAAAAATTAGAGTTATTGTTTCCTAGAACTTTGTTGCAAGTACAGTAATGCTCAAAATTTAGTATATAGCTTTGTACAGTATTATGGATAAGATAATCCGTATTAGTCAGGTTTTTTTACGCTTACAGTTCCGGAATATCTTTCCGTTTCCGTGTTAGGCAGTTTTCCGGTTTACAGTGTCATTTTACATAGGAAATACCTCCGTTCTGAATCTTGTTTTCAGTTTGTCCAGGTTTCCGGTTAAGGCAGGTTTTACTGTAATACAATACATTTAAATAAAATAAAATTTTACACATGAATTACCAACAGTCTTGCAATGACCCACAGTAAATCACACTCACCTGGGGTCCTTGGTTGGAAGTCTGCCCTCATATAATCTGGTCACAATTTTAAAACTATATGATCCGGCCACAAAAACAATTATGAAACTAAGTTTAAAAAAATGTGTCAGTAATGGAATTTCCACAGTTGTCACAAACTGTACACATATTTTGTTACAGTTTTATTTCCTGATGTCCCTGGTTCAGGACCACTTCAGCATCTTTTTATTTCTCCCAGAATTAGTCACATTGGCCCATACTACAAAAATTGCCAAATCCTAATTTATGCTAATATATTGATACGTGTTGCCCCTAGTGGCAAGTTCGTTAACTGGATTATGGTGGGTAGAAGCACAACACAATTGTTTCTTTAAAGAAACGATAGCTTTATTGCAGGTCAGAAATATACACCGTACAATAAGCCAATAGAAACAATTAGCTGTCTTACAGAAGCTACCTCCTTTATGGAGCTCGACTCACCCTTTCACTCGGTCTTGCAGTTAATCCTCTTGCTAATGAGGTAGAACCGAGTCCTGGCTGGGAGTAACTGCACTCAGTCTGTCACTCACTGTTTCTGAATACCGTACTACACACTGTTTCGCAATTCACCACAATGACCTCTGTCGCACTGGAAAACACACACTCTTCAAAAACACCGTTCCTCTGTATGATTCACACTCCTTCGCTGTCTGGAGAATCAGCCTCACTTGGGCTTCGTAATTTCACACGTCACGTCACCAACTACTGTCGCACTCGCTCAGGAACACAGTTCGCCCTCGCTGGCCAGGTCGCTTTATATAGTGAGGCTGGTGTCTCGATGGATGTTTCCAGAGTTGACCGGGGTTCACACCTTCTCGAGAATTCCAACACCAGTAGGGCCACGAATATTCGGGACGGTCTCTTTATTACTGCCTGTCTTCTTGTAGTGCAAATCGCTGGTAACACACACTTTTTGACTTTTAAAGTCAGGATAGCCTGGGGCGGCCTGAGTTACGCGCGGGGCGACGAAGCTGTCTAGCATTCGTTACAATATACATCTCGGTAGCCTGCTACATGGAGTTCCCAATGCCTACTCCCATCGCCAGTAAAATCATCTGGCGGAGTAAAAGGCACGGAAGGTTGAATGCTTGGTTGTAGGCCACCGTCACCACTGGCATTTACAGTACGCTGGTTTACTGTATCCTCATCAATATCACTTGTCACTGTAATTTAACTGATCATTTACATCTAAATGACACAGAAAATAACTTCCACGAGCTTTTCGAATCACTAACATCGCTTCTATTCAATTCTGTTAGGACATCGACATTTGAGAGACCAGCCACGTTTCCTCGCAACAGCTGGGAGAAAGGTCAAGTAACAAACATTTATTGTTACTGCTAAAAGCAACACTATGCCTTCTAAATGCTGTCCTATGCCTGCCTGACACATTACCTATAGTTCACAATTAGTTTTAATTCCACACCAATATGAGAGGTGGCAGGAGAATGCCAGAACATACACAGACGGTTTCGGGTGCTTTAGCAGGGAACTGTGACTTTCATATCCGGGCGCTTTGAAAAGAAAAGGGTTAACTACGGTAATCGTCTGGCATGCACAGGAGGATGCCCAAAGTTAAATGGGCGCAGCCACCAAGAGCCCGCTGATGAGCCAGCTTGGTGTCCTAAGCGAAACCCCACACAAGACACGATATAAACCTAGAAAGATCGCCGAGTTTCATCAGTAAGTGTCTTTATTTCACTTTAAAAATTTTAATTTACCTGATTATCATCAGTTTTTTTCTTATACAGTATTTTTGTAAAGGTTTCAAGGGGGGGCTCTAACCCCCAGTAACACCCCCTGGTTAGGATCCATCGAGGCTAGACCTCCCCTTTCAGACAGAACTAGAGGTGAAGCCTGTAGCTTAATACACAAGTGAACTTTACTAGGTAGAAACAAATGGGACATCAAAGAAGAAAATAGCTAATAGAAACAGTTTGCCAAATAACAGTGATCTTTATTTATAATTTTTATAAAGATCAAAAATAACAACTACCTTAGAAGCAGGTTATAGAAACTCTGTAGGCACCAGCCAACAACACTTGATAAACAATGAATAGACTTTAAATTCTAATAAAGTATAAATTAACAAATTAACAAGAGATAAGAATAAGTTAACAATTTTATGGTTGAAGGTCGCTAGGTAGAATAATCCTAGCATAACTTACAAAATTAAGGCTGTATGCAAATGCAGGGCCAAAGTTATATGAGAATAACTTCATTGCTCAATACGAGCTTCAAAGATTGACTAGAAATAGAAATATGCATGGTTAGCATGCTTTGGTTTAAATGAAACAATATCGTCAACCATCATTAAGATCGACAAGCCTTTGGGGAGTACATCCCGCAAGTCGTTTCAAGAACGCAAAACGAGAATTTGTTTAAATATAACAAACATGCAAGAAAACAAAAAGCAATTGTTTTAGCATACCGTAGTTTACACTTAGAGGGCAAGGTACATGCGTCCACGCTAAACAAATAAGTTAGGTTAAGTTGAACACGAAAGATACACTTGGCAATTTGGAGGTTAGAGTTTGCACTTAACTTGCTTGGGCGGTTCTTGAGAAATTTCCATAACGGGAACACTTGTTGATCACTTTTGTTTCTTTCGAAATGTTGGAGACTGTGTTTAGCACTGAAGATAAATGTCACCTTTAATAGATGATGTCAAAATAGACGATGGCAGTAGGCCAAATATCGACATGTTGTCGATGTAGAAGAACTCGCTAGCGATGACAAATTGCTTTGGACTAGCAATTTAAGGCAATGTGCCAGCACTTCAGCAGAGAAGCACTTTTGTAGAGTTTGTGCAGAGACGATCTTCATGACCCTTATTTTGAGAAGTTCTTGGCGAATGTTGTCATGTTTGAAGATAGCGCCGAGTGCCGAGTCGTTCTTTGACTAGCATGGTCCAATTTCTGCACGTAGTTTCTCGTAGTTTCACGCAGATGGTGAAGACGGCCGGAGACAACTGAAGAATGAATGGCGAAGACGGCCGGAGACAACTGAAGAGTGAATGGTGAAGGAATGGCAATTGATGTAGGCAGCGTTCAGGCTTTATACCGGCGATCACGCAGGTTGCGTGATGCAGACAGGTGACGTTGGCCAATCCGAGAGCGTGGAGTATTCTCGAATGATGCTGAAGGCCAATCACAGTAAGGGACCAACTGAAATGAACCTCGTGACCAACATTACTTCCGGAAAAGATTTACAGTATCATGGAATGCGTGCGAGCAAGTACAAATCTAAAAAAATGGAATGACATATGACAGGTAAGAGGTTATGTTATAAATCCAAATAAGTAAACTTTGTAATATTCACTGAAAAGTGAACACCCCCGGGCTACGCATCTGATACAGAGTCAGGAGAAATCATGGCCTAGTGCCTTAGCACGTGTAGCTACCGAGGTTGGTTAATTTGATATAGAAAGTACATTACTGAAAGCTATGAAGTGATTTTCAGTGTTGCCTTAGTTGATAATACTAACTTTCAGTTGGTCAACACACATTTTTGCTCACTTATATTAGGCGGGAAATATGGGGTGAATCCAACCCTTCGCCCCCTGTAATCTGTTCAAATGACAATCAGATGTATATATTTCTTTTTGAGATAGAGAAATAAATATGTCTTGGACTGAAAGTTATCGATTATTTATAGAAAGTATTCGTAAAAAGTTATATGATGACATACCTCCAGTTCTGCCAGCATGTTTGAATCTGCATCCAGGTCTTGAACAATTAGCTCCATACCGGCAAGGTTTAGTTGCAGAGTTTTGCACGCCAGTCTTATCCAAAATGTTTTGTACTACACGATCCATTTGACTCTGCCAGAAAAGTTTATCCTTGAAGGACAAAAAAACACAAACAAACAAACAGTAGTATCATTAGAATATTTTCAATAATTTTAAGATGATCATTGTGCTGCATGCCTTTAAGTTAATGAGTGTCGTATCCTTACGAGTATCAGACCATTACAGGAAAACTTATGACTTACTTGGGGATTGTCAAATCCACAGTTCATAGCTAATATATTGGGGAGGGATTTCAGTCTTCTCGTTTGTAAAGTTGTTTGATATCTTTCACATTTATCACACCAAGCTGGTGTAACTTGTTCTGGGCACAGGCTTCTCTTGAGCACATCACCAAAACTGTGCTCGGCTTTACCTGAGAGCAAAATAGGTATACATTCAATATCATATAGATTCTGTTTGCGGTAGGTATGTCTTGAGTCATTATGTTCCAGCATGGTAAGATAGTATGCACAGCCTACGCTGAAGACAAGCCGCTCACTAGCTATTCGGCCAAGACTTATCCCACTGTAACAACAGCAAAATGTTGGCTCTCAAGAAACCACAGATGTGGCATAGCAGGCTATAATTTTATTGTAAAGAAGTAAACCATTGGTGATATTCAGCCCCGTCAATATTTCAATGATCTTGTACTACAATGAGTTCATGTTTCAAGGGTGTTGCCTCTTTTTCAGTTTGTTTCTTCATAAGAGCAGCATAGGAATACATACTATTCAACAGTCAAACACAAGTAAGACACTTTACACTTTTAAACACTTGTTGCAAATGGTTAGAACATTGTGCATTATTTGGGTACAAAGTTTTGGTTTCAAATAAATGTTTCATCAAGAGAAAAAATTGCTATCAAACTACCAAGCAGAAGACAATAAAACTTAGCATTATATACCTACTTTCATGATGATGATGATGATGATGATAATGATCAGGTGCCATCAAGTCGGCGTCGACTCCTAGCGACTGCATGGATGGACTGTCTCCATATGATTCGGTCTTCAGCCATATACTTCAGATCCTTCAGTGACATATTCATGTTGGATTTGATGGAGTCGATCCATCTCAATGCTGGCCGCCCTCATCTCCGAGACTGTTCCACCATTCCAAGCATAATTGTCTTTTCCAACGAATCAGAACGCCTCATAATGTGTCCAAAATATGACAGCTGTGTTCGTGTTATCAATGCTTCAAGAGACAGATCTGGTTTGATTTCATCATAGACTTATGAAATCACCTTTCGTCCATGTATGTGTGTGTGTGCGCGCATGTGTGTATGCGTATGTGTCTGTCTGTGTGCATCCCCTAATAAGTTTTGATTGGCTGGAGTAATTTCAATGAAACTTGTTAAGGCCTTACTTCTATCTAAACTGACCCCGATTGTGCCTTTCAAATTTAGAAGATTGTGCATTATATAGGTGCAGAGTTGAACAATTGAACAGTATATATTCCTGTGATGTTCCTGCGAAGAAAGCTGAAGTAGAGGTAATGTACCCATTGTACAAAGTAGAAGGTTGTTCAATGTGTCAATAGAGCTGAATGTCACCCAATAGTTTCGAGTAAAAATATGTTTGCTTTCATGTTAACGTGGCATAGCACCCCAAGACACATCCACAGCCTAGCATTAGCTTAGACCACTAAAGTCTATGAAATAAAATTATGTAAATTGCCTAATTACTAGCAAAATTTCAATATTTTGTGAAAATTTTTCTAACCTGAAGATGTGTCAGGATAACTGAGATTGCACAATAGTGCAATGGACTCCTTACAAACTTCATTGTTACATTTCACACACTTATGAATGTGCAATTGTTTTGTTCCAAACAGTCGACTGATGTCTGTTTCTTCATCCTGGTTTTCTCCACTTTCGCAAGATTTTCCACCATTTGATTTTATGGCTGTGTGGACAAACAAAACACCATAATCACTTACGAGTCACAATTTTTAGTAATAATGTTCCTTTCATTGAGATGGAATTTCCAGCTAAAGAAATGGAACCCGTTCTTACTCCAGAAAGGTAGAAAAGCAGACTTTAACCCTCTTGCTCTCAGGTTTTGTTAGGTGGAGTGTTGGAAAGCTGTCAGCCACTTTCTTGGGAACTTACACTAGATTTTCCAAAATTTGTTACACCTACATGTTCACAGATAACAAATGAGGAAAATCACGGACATAACATCAATACCTGGCATGTGGAGAAAAAACAGTTTCTATCTAGGACATTCAGATAAACAGAATAAAGAAATAAAAATAAATTAATTTAAATGTTCACATCTCTGTTTGATTCAAACAAATGCCCTAATACCTGAGTAAATAAAAAATACTAGTGAGTTAGTATGCAGTAAAGTTGGCAGCAATTTTCTGATGAAAGTACACAATATTTAAAAAAACTGGAACTTTTATGTATTGGCAAGTATCTTAATGAAACTGAGAACATTGTAGAAATACAGGACAATCTGAAAAAGAACCTCTGCTTTGTGTACAGTGTTAAGAAAACATTTCATAGAAATATGTTGGTTGATATGTCTTTACTGAAGGACATATTGGTTGGATCAATCCTATTTGGGGCCAAATTTATTATGTTGTTCTTTGAAAGAGTTAATTGATTGTCAATATATTGTTTCTTCTTCTTCCTAGCATTTGTCCCGCACACACGCAGGGTCTGCTATTCTGGCTCTCTGTCGCCATTTTATACGATCGTAGGCCATATCGGGATGGAGTCCAACAATTTTAAGGTCTTCATGTAGTGTGTCAAGCCATCGCTGCCTAGGACGACCATCTGGTCACTTCGCATGTACAAGCAAAGTCAATCCAGTGCTTGCAACTGTTGTTTTGTCCGCTCGAAGCACATGACCATACCAGCGCAGACGGCTTTCCCTCATCATCTCAATGACTGGTGCTACTCCATATCGCCTACGGATGTCATCATTGGTGACATGATCGTAAAGTGTCAGACCAGATATCCACCGAAGCATCTTCGTTTCCATGATAGCAAGTCTTTGTTCTTCTTCCTTTGTAGTGGGCAAGCATTCTGTGCCATATAGTGCGACTGGTCGCACTACGGACCAATATATTTTCGACTAGAGGCGGTCTGGAATCTTTTTATTGCAGAGAACACCAGTCATTGTCTGCCATTTAAGCCATGTGCAGCTCACACGGTGAGCAATCTCAAGCCTTAAGGTTCCATCAGCAGCAATAGTTGAGCCAAGGTACTTGAATGACATTGCCTTCGGTAGATCGACACCATTGATTTTAATTGTGCCTTGTTCAATTTGATCTGTTGTTAGGTATTCTGTCATATTAACATTGAGCCGTAGTCCAAATTTTCCTAGGCAGTCAGTCCATGCTTGGATTGTTGTTGAAGATCCATCTTATCATCGGAGGTCAGAAGCACATCATCAGCTTAAACAAGGTCCAAGGGGGAGATTTCTGTAGGTCCCTGGTGACGGTGTCCATGACAATGATGAATAGGAGAGGTGAAGAGCAGATCCTTGATGTACACCTACAGAAACAGGAAATTTACCAGATAGTCCAGCCGCCGATTGTATGCGACTCTTTGGGTTACGGTACAACATTTTGTTTGCTTGATTTAAATAACACAGGTTGACATGGGTTCTGGGGTTTGGAAAGTAAATGCTGTTCTCTACTAATTTGGCACCCCTGAACATGAAAATGATAATTTTTTCCTCATCACCCTCAGTTTTCTCTACACAGCTACCTCCCTCCTAATCTACTGTGGGCTATTTAGTGATTACTATTGGCTGTGAAATTTATGTTATGTACTGTAATTTATATAAGTGTGGACACATTGCTTACATTGCTTGTTTGTAAGTTAGTGAAGTAGAGGTCAGAATGACCTTCAAAGCTGAAGTTCCATTATCTCCACAGAAATCAACAATTTGAGTACGTGCGAGAGCTAGAAGAATGTGCTTATGCGCGTTGTTGTGAGTGGTGCTATTTCATCAAAGCAGTGTTCAAAATGTCAGGAAGGCAGTGTTTCAACGGCTCAGATATATTTTAATACATATGTGGAACTTGTGTGATAAGTACAAGATGCTGACAAATAACACAATTTGTTCGGAAAGCATATTTTGGCATCAAGCTTGGAGATCAGGATAACTCACTTGCTCCACACAGTGTGTGTCATACATGTGTCGAGCAATTAAGGAAGTGGAGTGAAGGTAAAATGAAGTGTGTGAACTTCGCTATTCCCATGGTATGGTGCAAACAGAATAATCGTGTTGATGATCGTTACTTCTGTATGACGAAAGTAGCAGGATACAACAAAAGAAATATGAACAAATTCTTGTATCTGAACTTAGATTCGGCAATTAGACCTGTCCCTCATGGTCCAGGGCTGCCTATCCCCTCTCCCTCTCCTTGCAATATGTGTGAATGGGACAGTAGAACAAATCATGAGCATTGGAGTATGAGAGAGTGGCCTAATAGGGAAAACCTGATAGCGGGATTGAAGAACAATGTGAATGAGCATTCGGTTAATCCAGATCACATTTTATTGCCTCCACTGCACATCGAAGTGGTATGTGAAAGCACTGGACAAAACAGGAAACTGTTTCCAATACCTGTTGTGCCAATTCTCAAGTCTATCAGACACAAAGTTGAAAGAAGGAAGAATATTTGTTGGACCGGATATACAGTACGTAAGTTGATGTCTGATGAACACTTTGAAAGTACAATGACGGAAATAGAACAGCAAGCTTGGAGAAATTTCAACAATGTTGTGCATCATTTCTTTGGCCAGATTAAGCAGCCTGATTAAAAGGAATTAGTGGAAGATCGCTGTTGTTGTTTGAGTCTTCAGTCTTTTGACTGGTTTGATGCAGCTCTCCATGCGTCCCTGTCCTGAGCTAATCGTTTCATCTCTACATAGCTACCACACCCTACATCCGAGGCAATCTGTTTAACATATTCTAACCTTGGTCTACCCCTACAGTTCTTGTCCTCGACCCTTCCTTCCATAACTAAGCTTGCTATTCCTGGGTGTCTTAGTATGTGTCCTACCAACCTATCTCTTCTCTTCATTAGCAGTCGCCAGAAACATCTCTCTTCTCCCACTCGCCTTAATACCTCTTCGTTTGTAACCCTATCTACCCATCTGATCTTCATCATTCTCCTGTAACACCACATTTCAAATGCCTCAATTCTCCTCTTTTCTGCTGCACCAATAGTCCAAGTTTCACTTCCATAGAGCGCCACGCTCCAGACAAAGGCTTTCAAAAATTCGCTACAGTCGTTTAAACAGTTAGGATGCAAGGTCTCCCTAATACTACATTTTCTAATGTCACACATATAAACATTTTCAGGACAACTTGGCTGACACATCAGAGGAACATGGTGAACGTTTCCATCAGGAACTTAAAACTGTGGTATATCGTTAACAAGGCCGTCGGGGAATTAACATAATATCTGACTACTGCTAGTGTATCACACGTGAAGAAGTGACATGCATAAGGACATCAAGCGTACATTCACAGGCAAACGTAAACGGAAGTAATACCCCACCCGGAAAGTGTCCAAATCACCATATTTGATGTGTCTCACGTTACTTTCTTTTTACCATTTTATTGTTCCATTTCGCCTCCATCTTCCTGTAATTGCTTTCCGATTTCATTGTGCAAAGATTTCGATGATGATGATGACGATGACGGTGCAAAAACCAGATGTGCTGTAGACAAGCAGGCTTCTGATTCGTGATCAGCATAGTCGATTTAGTCGGAAACTCTTATTTTCATGCAAACCCCAGACAAAAAGTCAAAATTTGTCGACCTGTGTAATTTTTGTGCAGTAGTTTCAGAGCTATGTCAAATATTATGTTACACTGCACTAATAAAAATATATATTCACCTAACTTAGTATTCAAGCTCAGCAATTCTTCTAGGTTTGTGCCGTGTCTTGTGTGGGGTTTCGCCTAGGACACCAAGCTGGCTCATCGGCGGGCTCTTGGTGTCCCCGCCCGGACCCCCACAGGAGTAACGAACTGCGCGCTACCTCCCTTTATATTGAGTGCAACTGCACTACTTAACTGCGAGAACTAAATGCTCAAGCAGCCTTAACCTCCCTATGAAGGCTTCCAAAAAGATGGTATATTGGCTTTCACGGCCGGTGAATTAAAACTCAGCAATTCTTCTAGGTTTGTGCCGTGTCTTGTGTGGGGTTTCGCCTAGGACACCAAGCTGGCTCATCGGCGGGCTCTTGGTGTCCCCGCCCGGACCCCCACAGGAGTAACGAACTGCGCGCTACCTCCCTTTATATTGAGTGCAACTGCACTACTTAACTGCGAGAACTAAATGCTCAAGCAGCTTCAACCAGCACTTATGATGCAGTCTTCCTTCATGTTTACTATAAAAAAAGTCACTCAATAAAATACCAGTAGGCTGGCCTAAATTATTATCATTATTATCTTCACGGCTATAACCGTCTTTATACTTGATGATATCACTAGTCAGGATAACTAATCCATAATACAAAGAATAATTCATGCAAAATTCATATTTACGTACCATATGCAATATTTTAAACTCGAACCAACACATAAAATTCTTAAAATGGTACTTGTATATTTATAGCGATGACCTATTGACCATATTCTGGAATAAAACATCAGCAAAATACATAACTAAATCACGACTCAACTGAGATAACTTCGCATGTATATTAGCACAAATAAACTTAATTCATGGCAAACATATGTCCGGCCCCATGGCGAATTGGTTAGCGCACTAGGCTTTGGCTCAAAGGGTCTTGGGTGCAATTCCCGGCCGGGTCATCGGGGATTTTCATCTCCCGGAGTTGACTCCCCTGGCCCGGGGACTGGGTGTATGTGACGTCTTCATGAATACTTAATTCTCATTAGGACGTGCAGGTCGCCCACGGGCGTTCACTAGAAAGACCTGCATTTGGCCTCCTCAGAGGCCACATGACAAAAAATAAATAAAAAATGTCAACATATCAGATACCCAGTGCAAACTACATATATCATCATCATCAACTAGAGCAGTTTCCAACCACAGGTTGGGTCTGCTTAGTGCAAACTATATGAACAAATGAATGTTGGCATCTGGCTAGTTTAGTTTAGCATATCTGCGCCATTTAACAAGGAAATGCAGAACTTATTGAAGTTTTAGGTTTGTAAACAATATATTGAAGAGTAAGAGGGTTAAGAATACAGTAGGTGATTTCATTTACAAATTCTGCTATGGCAGTCTGAGGCAGAACCTAGTGTGTGTAAGCAACATGTGATTGGAGCAATACTTGGTTAGTGGTATAAATAAACAGAAACAGATGATCAGCCCTGCATTGTACCAGCCAATAAGTGATGACTCTGGCTTAATCTATTTCCAATGCAAAGTGTCATGATCTTCATAAAGAGGAATGGTTACATCTACCCAAAACCTAAAGTGAATGAAATGAGTTTATAAAACGGAACATTAAAACAAGGTAGGCTGGATTATGCATACTTAGAATAGGCTATCCTTTGCTAATGATCCTGTCTAACGAATCCTTGCCGGAGGTAGATGTATGAACTACAGCCTATGAACGGTGTGACACAATAAGTTTTACCGGAGATATTGGTACAGTCTGTATTGTGTGTCGATGAATCATTGTGGCACAAGCTTTGTGTTTAGTCAGTTGGGTATTTCCACTTTTTGTTATGTGAATGGTTCTAAGAAATTTATACACTTAACAGAAAAAAAGTATATTATTGTAGTAGAATTAGTATTGTTCAGTATTACCGTATATTATATTATACATTAGCACCAGTAGCAGAATAGCACGCAATCTCCTGGTGTGAATAACGCCTGATGCGGAGTGTACACGCCTTCCTTTTTGCCCCAAACCTGACACGGCGATAGACATATGTAGACAGTTGACAGTGCACTCACTTCAAAACAGCAAAGACTCATCAGACGGGTAATATCATACAGGGTTGCAGTACTTGTTTGCAGATGCTACAACAATCAGGTCTATTAGCAATCCACAGGCAAAAATACTATCTACAAGCAAAATAGTCAACATTTCCAAAATCTTTCTTATATTTAAAATAGCGTGTTATTTCATGCTTACTCAACGAAATACTAAAAATCATAATAAAATGGCAGAATACAGGCAACATTATCAAGTTGTAAAAGGAAATAATACAGAAGAAGAATGACTTACCAGGGCAAGTACATGATACATACACATGTGCCATGGAGGAGGACATCACAAAAATCAAGTCGTCATCATTTTAAGATCAAGGAAAGCCAAAGAGTGAGCTGTGCCGAGGCTTATGTTCTCTTGGGTGTCAGTGGGGCCAGGGAGTGGGGAAGAAGTATTGCATCAGAGGTGAGGTAGGTGAAAGTTATCTAATGTTGAACCCGGGTCAGTTTTAGAATTTAGAATAAACTGGTACAGGGTCTCTAAGAAATATAACCGAAGTGTTGAATAACAATATTTTTGGAGAGTTGGCACAGTAGGTTTGAAGTACAGTATTGATATGCGTGGAGCTAATTCATACACAACTTTTATTCCCAAGGAAGTTTACATATACAACAATCATATAGCTTCGGTGGAAGCTCCGGCAGATGGCTCGCGTTCCTCCACAACCTCCCCACCCTGGTCTTCCCCGATCTCCAGAGGGATGACCAGCTGGATAGGTCGAATAATCTGCGTGCCGCAGGTGGTCCTCAGGAGTACGGTCCTCGTCACGCCGTCTCTGCCAGGTCGAAGTTCTTCTATTTGCGCCAACTTCCACATATGGCGTCGCACATGGTCCTCCTGCAGAAGTACAACGTCGCCTACCTTGAGCGCTGTTGACTTGCTGCGGGTGTTTCGGACGTGGTGGAAAGATCTCAATTCTAAAAGGTAGTCCTTTGTCCAACGTCTCCAATTCTTTGTTTCAGTCTGTACATCTTGGTTAAGTTAACGTCTGTTGTTGGTTGTCCGGATGGTATTGCTGTTAGTTTTTTTCCATTCAAGAAGTGGGCGGGAGTTAGTACTTCTTGATCATCTGCCTTGGTGAGTGGTCTCGAGTTAAGGGTGGCTTCAATACTGATGAGCAGGGTATTGGTTTGTTCTTCGTCAATTAGCAGTTTTCCTAGAGTCTTCCGTATACAGCGCTTGACAGAGCCCACCATCCTCTCCCACCATCCTCCCCACCAAGCCGCTCTTGGTGGGATGAACTTCCACCTGATGTTGTTATGCACGAGATACTGGTGAGTCTGGGAATCTGTCAGCACGGTAGTGACATTTAGTAATTCTTTGTTGGCTCCATGGAAAGTTTGAGCATTATCTGAGTATATGGTATGAGGCAGTCCCCTCCGTCCGACAAACCGTTGGAGTCCCATTAGGAAACGGTCAGTGGATAAGTCCGTAGTAAGTTCAAGGTGAAGTGCTCGAGTGGTTGAACAAGTGAATAGAAGAATGTAAGCCTTCTTGGTAGTAGCGTGAGATTTAATGTAGATGGGCCCGGCGAAGTCGATCCCAGTGATTGCGAAAGGCTTAGTGGGTTGCACTCGTTCAGCTGGAAGTGGTGCTTCGATAGCTTCTGCGTGTCTGTTGTGAGCTACTTTGCACGGTAGGCAATTATGGAGAACTTTCTTTATGGCTTGGCGTGCTTTCAGAATCCAAAATTCTCCTCTGAGCTCCATCAGAACAACATGAACTCCAAGATGATGCAGTTTGATATGGGTGTGCATGATTAACAGTTTTGTAAAATGATGAGAGCCATCTAACAATATGGGGTGTTTTTCATCTGAAGTCAATTTGGAAAAATGTAATCTACCACCTAGGCGAATTAAGCCATTTGCCAAGTAGGGGTGGTAACAAGCAATTCTGGATGTTATCGGTAAACATTTCTCTTTCTGAAGACATATTAATTCCTCAGCGAAACATTGTGATTGGACGGTTCTAATCCAATACATACGGGCGTCGTGTAATTCGGAAGCTGTGAGATTTGCCGGTGGTCGTTTCTGCGTCTTCAAAATGTAAACGAACCTCTGGACGAATACGGTGATATGTAAAACCTTCCAGTAGGAGGAATATTTTGAAACCTGAAGGAGTGGCTCACAGTGACAAGCAGTGTTTGTTTTATCAATTTCTTTGCTTCCGGAAGTGTTAGGTTAAGGAAGCCAGTATCGTTAGGCCAACAAGTCGGGGGCTGTGTAAGCCATACAGGTCCCTTCCACCACGTATCAAATGAAACGAGTTCATCGGCGGGAAGTCCTCGGGAAAGACAGTCTGCTGGGTTGTTTGCTCCTGGGCAGTGTCGCCATTGGCCTGGACTAGTGTAGGTCTGGATTTCGGTTACTCTATTGCAGACAAAGGTCTTGAAGTTATTTGAGTTTCCTCTTATCCATCCTAAAGTTACCATAGAATCACTCCATAAAACAGCATCCGCAATTGGGTAGGCTGTCGCCTTACAGAAATAGTCAAGCAGCCTAGCACCTATAAGCGCTGCGAGGAGTTCCAAGCGTGGCAGTGTAACTCTTTTGACCGGAGCAAGACGATTCTTGCTACACATAATTTGTACTAAAGCGTGGTGGTCTGTGGGATTCCTAACGTAAAGTACTGCACCATATGACCGTTCAGAGGCATCACAAAACACATGAACCTGCGACCCTCCTTTATGGGTAGTGCTGACCCAACGAGGAGTTTGAATGTGCGATATTGAATAAAGTGTAGATATCCAATCATTCCAACGTAGGCCAACATCATGTGGAAGAAGTTCATCCCATCCAACCCCCCTGATCCAAGTATCCTGGAAAATGATTTTGGCTACAATGGTGGTTGGAGATATTAGACCCAATGGATCGTATAGTTTAGCAGTGGCTTGCAGTAGTTGCCTTTTGGTAACTGGATTGGCTGTTATTTTATCTGTAACGTCTCGATGATCAAAGTGGAAGGTATCATGTTCTGTGTCCCAATTAATACCCAGAACTTGCGTTTGTTGTTTCACCTCTTGGCATTCAGCCTTCCAAATCTTTTTTCTTTGCCATGATTTAGTTGCCCATTTCGACATGGGCATGTGTATTTTCTTCATCAGAGATAAAAGTTGGTAGTAGAGGGAGATTACTTCATTTTCACTCTGTACGGATGCAGCAAAGTCATCCATGAACATATGTTGATCTATGAGAGCGGCAACCTCAGGAAATTCCTTTTCGTGGGTGATAGCTAACTCTCTCAGTGTAGCGGAGAGAAGGAATGGACTGCAGGTGAGCCCAAATGGTAATTTCGTGAAACGGTATGCTACAATATCCTTCGTCACAGTGTAGTTCCCATCGGAGCTCTGGATGCAGTGAAACCAGAGAAAACGTGTTAGGTTTCTGTCCTTTGTATGGAGAGCTAGTTGTAGAAATGCTTGGCTTATATCTCCTACAATGGCCCAGGGGTGCTGTCGGAATGTTAGCATCATAGAAAGAATGTCTGGAAGGAGATTGGGACCTACTTCTAAGGTGTCGTTAAGAGAATATGTTCCCTTCTCGTGAGCTCCTCCGTCAAAAACGACACGCCATTTGGAGTTTCCACGTTTCTCTTTCCTGACTAAGAGGTGGGGTAAGTAGAAAGTCTCTTCTATTCCATCAGTAGGCGGTGCTATTTCTACTTGTTTCTGTCTAATGTAGTTTAGCATTTGCTCGTGGTAAACGTCGCGTAGCGTTTGGTCCTTTTCAAGTCTCTTTACGAGTACATGAAATCGTTGCTTAGCATTTTCATAGTTGCTAGATAGAGTGACGTGCTCCTTTCTGGGAAGAGATACCACTCTTCGTCTATCTTCAAGTTCGTGTGAAGCGTGAAACTGAGAAAGTAGTGAAGAATCCTTTTCAGTCATGGTTCGTGATTGTTCAACTGAGATCCCTATTGTTTCTAAATCCCAGAAGTGGCGAAAGTCGTTGTCTACAAGAGAGACTGTCTGATCAAGATTGATGTAGTTGACACTCATGGAATTTGTCTTTATTCCTGAGCGGTTTCCACTAAGAATCCATCCCAGATGTGATGGCAGTAGTACTACTGATTGAGAAAGTCGTATGGGTGAAGTGTCTTTGACAATACGCCAGTATTGATCAGCACCAATCAGGAGTTCAATAGGGAGATCAACGCAGCTGTCCTTGGGATCTGCCAGTAATAGTTTGCGCATTTTCCCTAGCATGTAAATATCATTAGGAACAGTTGGATGCGGGGAAACCGAGTGATTACTTTCGAGTGCAGTGATAGGTATAATGGAATTGGCCCAAATCCCTTTCATGTTTAGCTGAATCAATCTGCGTTGGGCAGAGGAAGAAGATGTGGTTTCGAAAGAACTTACAGATAGGGACCTATTGCCGATTACCTCTAAGCGTAAATCATCAATTAGGGTCTTAGTCACAAAGGAGGACTGGCTACCTCCGTCTAGGACACATCTGGTAAGTTTGCTAATCCCTGTAGGTCCAGTAATCCACACCCGCGCCGTCTGCAAATATGTGAAATCTGTGGATGATACATCTATATTACCGACTGATGTTGCTGAGGTGTGTGGGTTTGGTAATGGCGAATTGCCAATGGTGTGGCAAATTGATTTGTGATGGTTCCATTTACAGATAGAACATTGTGCCTTTTCTTTCTTATTGCATGCCTTGGAGCTGTGGCCACGATTAAGGCAAAGGAAACAGCGGTCTGCAGTCTTCAGTTTGGCAATACGGCTATTTACATCTGTTTTAGTCCTGCAGTCCTGAGACCAGTGGTTTTGACCCTCACAGAAGACACAAAATGGTCCTGTACGTCTCTTCTCTCGCGCAGGCTTCCTCCGGTTAGAATGGACATGAAGCATTGCAGCGATAGGAGTAAAGTCGGAGCTGGCTATTGTTGCACCGCAGATCTTCTGCGCCATTAGAGCTCCTTCTACTTCTTCATTTAAGAACGCCATCAGTGCGGAGATGTCGCTCTCAGGTGTATTTGTCCTTTTGGAGTGGATAAGCCAGCGTCTGCAGATATCTTCGGGGAAGGCTCGTAGGATTTTCGGAGTTAGTACCCGACCATAGGCGTTTACGTTTTCACCTAACGATATCAACGCCTGGACCCGCCGGTGACATTCAACATATGTCACGTTCAGTGACTCAGGGCTATCGTTGAGAGTTGGTTTAAGGTCCTCTAAGTAGTTCAAATGGGCCTGAATGATTCGATTTTTGTCCCCGTACTTTGATTTAAGAATTAGCTTAGTCTGTTCGTAGGTATTACCATTCACGGCTATTCCGTCGACGAGTTGCTTAGGTTCACCTTCTAGGTACCCCCGTAGGAAGACGTGCTTGTTCACAGTAGAAAGGGTAGTGTCCTGATCAATTGACATCTCGAACTGCTCCCAGAACCGGGACCAGCACTCAACATCCCCTGAAAACGGCTCAAGTTTGATGGGAGGTAGTTTGACGGAATGAAGAGGAGTGTGGGCTGAGGGATTCGGCACATTAGTCATGCTGTTTGTGTTGGCAGCAAGTCTCTTTTCAAGTTCCCGCATAGCGTTCTGAATTTCCCGTTTAGCCTTGTCAATATATTCTTCACAGGTTACCACGTCGTCGTCGTATTCCGTCTCGGATAGAAGGTCATGAATAGCGTAATCTAGTGACATTAGAAGATCCAGAGTTTCCTTAAGACGATTTGTAGAATATTCGTAGTCTTCCACGGAAGATTCCTCTGTAAATCCATTTATTTCTGAAGAAAATCGTGTAACATTAGTCCTCTCTCGCTTTCGTTTCTTCTTCAAATTGGATAACGTCGCCAGTCGGGCTTCACTCATCTTGATATAATACGTGCTGTCTGTAAGTCTAAGAGACTCTAAGTACAAGTTTGAAGCGTGATATGATCCGTGACTACTCTGTGACTTCGTGTATGGTCTAGGCAAACGTGACGTGAAAAATGGCGAGAGTTGATTTAGTTTACTTCAGGTGGCTGGGAAAAATGACAGTTCCGAAATGTCGAGTAGGCCGTGAAATTCCCGTAGCCCACCTCGAGTCTCTATGGAATAAGGAAGTTGAGGTTCTGGTCAGTAGAGATTGCTAGTAGTCACGATGAGCGTGTTGGAAACTCTTATGAAGTAGTATAATTATAACCTAATTATTCAAGCTAGAACCATGCGAGATCGTATTGGACATAAAATAACATGTGTTCAACTCCTAACTGCCGTATAGTATAACATCATAGTTTAGAAAGTTAGATACGGTACTCATCTGCATGTTGGAGGCTATAGGTGGAGACGCTCGTACAATTAAGTTACGTTCACTTTACACTGATTTGCACTTGAGAATTCTTCCTTCAAACTCTTCGTCTCGTTTTAAGGTAGTTCCCTTACATTTACGTTTCACCGGATTTTTCGGCACCAATATTTGAAGTACAGTATTGATATGCGTGGAGCTAATTCATACACAACTTTTATTCCCAAGGAAGTTTACATATACAACAATCATATAGCTTCGGTGGAAGCTCCGGCAGATGGCTCGCGTTCCTCCACAGTAGGTGAGAACAAAGAAATCTCCCCCACTGTTCTTACCTCAGACTATCAATGAAAAATTTTTTATTTTCTCACACATTTAACAGGTAAACTGATTTAGTGACAGCTTACAAAATTACAAAATACTGGAATTGAAACCCTAATACCAAGAATCATAAATATACAATTCTGTATTTTAACAACATCTAAGGATGAGCCAAAAAAAAAAAAAAAGAGAGAAAAGAGCTGTAAGATCATATAGTGGTGCTTGTGAGGAAGAACATTGTTATATTCTTAAATACAGTAGATCATAATGATGAAGAAATCTTTCCATTTGAATCTTTTAGTCTCATTTCATTTCATTATGAAAAGTGTCAAACTTGGTTTCCCAACAGGAGCATTCACTTTTTTAAACCCAAATTAACCAATATTAATATTCTTAATTGTGAGACATTAAAGCGTTAACCACAATTTGCATAGTAAACTTTAGACTGGCGGCTTTGGTGACGTAGTTGGTAGCATGCTGATGCCCAAGATACCGGGTTCAAACCCGTCCGAAGTCGTCGGATATTATTAAGAGTGTTAAAAATCCCTCAGTATGCCTTCCTTTGGAGGGGAAGTAAAGCCGGCGGGCCCATGTCATAGATTTATGGCATGAAAAAGAACCTTCCACTAACTACAATTGTGTAAGCTAAATTTGTAGGTTAGATTTGATTAATGTCTATTAAGTTCCAACGTTCGCCGCCAGGTGCCGGTTATGGTGGCATCTAGTAGCCAAGTTCACAGCTAGGTGTTGTTGATGGTAGCAGAAGTAGGAACTACTTGAAATTTATCGCCTGCAGTCCTTACCTGAATTACAGATAACACACACTAATATAGCCATCACAATTAACACCAGTTATCAGATAGATTCTAAAAACACCTAAAGTACATGGGGCTACATGACCACGTTGATGCAGTCCCTAAACTGAGGAACCAACCAACCACACTTTGGGCTGTTTCCTGGCCCACTTCAGTACGTAATTCAAATATTATAAAAAAATACATTTTTTAAAAAGAGGAGCCTTCCTTTTCTATGAAACCGGATGCAAAGCATTTGGAAATCATTACATTGTAACAATCACTCGAGAGTGAAAATTGAAACAGGAAAATTATGGATTTCACATATTCTATGGTAACTATTATACTTTCCCTTATACAATTGCTAACTTATGGGCTGATAAAATATTCCAATAATTTTAGACTTTCCAGGATAACAATAATACTTTGTATTTCACATTTGTAACAATAGGACTTCGGGAACTGGAAAAGAGGAAGATTTCTCAATGTTTCCATTAATGCATTTAAAAAAAAAGTTTTATAAATGACAAATTAGCATGTCTTAGTAATATGTAGATTAAGGTTTCACGGCCCAGAATACTATTAAAATTATTCATGCTTTTGGGATAGTGCCGTGTGAAAATAAAATTTAAAAGTCTATACCTTTTGAAGGAACCTTGCCTTTTTTTTTTCAATGGAATTAAAGCAATGTGGCCAAAGAATGTGTGTCAATGAGCTTATAAAAACTAGAGAAATTCCTCTGTTTGTCACCAGAGACCAGCCAGAAACTACTGTATGGACCTTGGTAGAAAAACCCACCGTTCTAATTAATATGGCAGGTTTTTGTAAGCTCATTGATACACATTCTTTGGCCATATTGTTTTAATTTTATTGAGAAAGGAGGCGAGGTTCCTTCGAAACGTATAGAGTTTTAAATGTTATTTTCACACGGCAATATCCCAAAAGCCTGAATAATTTTAATATCTTAGTAATGTTTACAACAGATAAGAAACAGTCTCTTTCGATTAATGCTACATTTCGACATTATTTCTCCGTAGTTAAGCCAGAAGCAACATATGCAAGTGAAACTTTATTTAAACTAAACACCCGATCAACAACTGACCAACTACAGAAGGTTGATAGATGGATTCTTCGGACAATAATCAATAAAAAAGACCTGGTTGAGGGCCAGTGGAGACTTTTGCCCAATTCAATACTTTACAAGGAAAATGAATCTATCATTGACACGGTGCGAAAACGAAGGATTGCGTTTTTTGGACACATATCCCGCTTGCCAAATCCTAGACTCCTGAAACAACTTTTTGACTTCTTTTGGAACAGTAAAACAAAAATCACATGGTTTAAAGAAATACAAATGGATTTAGACGAATTGAAAATTACTAAGCATCATATTGAACAAAGAGAGGAGAAACAGCTTTTGAATAACAAATACACTCAACAAACATTCAAAAATTCACAGTGTAAGCAATATGTTATATCTGCAGAAGAACGGGCTGCAAGATCTTCCAGAATGAAGAAGTATTGGGAAAAGAAAAAAAATATCAAGAATTAAGAACTGAACTTAGTATTTGAAGACTTTGTATATAAAGTTTGATTTTGGTGCTCCAATGTGAGTGTAAACAGTGTAAATAAATAAATAAATAAATAAATAAATGCTTACACTATTATGTTACAAGTGCTGAGATGAGTTCAAAAAATTGACTTGAAACAATTGTACACTGTTTTAAAAAAGAATTCTTTATGTATTGACTAGGTGGAATTATATGAACTAATTTTAAGCAAATTGTAAGTCAATACAGAACAACAACAACATTAAAAAAACAATTATGGTCTATTTTAAAGCTGATCTACTTTGAAAGTTGTCCATACTTTCTCCAATCCTTTGTGTCTTGGCTAAACTAGTAACAAAGCAATATAAGGTATTGGTTTTGTAAATATTTGTGAAAGAATGCCATACTGTTTCGTTCTGGGTTGTAGTTTGGGATACAGTAGGAAAATTGAAGGTTAAGATAAAAGTAGAGACAAGAGTGAAGTTGTGTGTGATGAATCAGTAATGTCACTTACAACTGATAATAGGTAGGTTAAAAGTCAGTCTAGCAGTGATCACTTTAAAGATCAGGTTTAGTTTCCCAACTGGTTCCAAGAAAACCGTAATATCTCTGAAAAGAGAACTAAATTGTAACCGTTGACACTAGTTAAACGATTGTGTATTTAACCTGTATTACGGTATATTTTAGGTACCTAATATTTTGTTTTGATGGCCTATTTGAATTTTGCAACACACAATCATGTTCGTATTACTTGATGTTTCTCCTTATCTTGTATTAGTTTTTATCATACAAGTTGTTAAAGGCAGGTCTGTCAACTCTAAACCTAATACACACGGCTGACGACCCTAATGGTCATGGCCTGTGAGCTTATTAATATTTATATTTATGAATATTTATATTAGGGGTCGACGGTGCACCGAATTTTCGGTTTCGGTACGGTACAAAGGAAATTACCGACCTCGGTTCGAGACGATAAAAAACTCTGTAAAAAGTTCGGTTCGGTACAAGAGACCTTTTTTAAGGAAACCTTTTTTTTAGACATCCAAAGTATTGTCCTTTATCATCAATGTTTTACTTCAATAGTTAAATACAGTAAAACTTCTTGTATACGGTTCATATTTATACGTTTTCTATACGATTTTTTCCTGGTCCTGGCAAAATGCCTATACTTTCCATGTTAATTTATCTCCGATATACGTTTTACATTTATTCGTTTTTCACGCTTATACGATCATATTTTAAGTCCCTTGCAATATAAAGCGTCATTTATACGTTGCGTGTTCTGAGAAAGTACGTATGTTCGAATGCAAACTTTTGTTACCACCTGTACTTCCGTTCGGAAGAATGCACCGCATGCTATATTATGTTACGATGGCCTTGAGCGACACCGGTGGTCACGGCGACACTCTCTTGCCTGCTTGCCAGAGTGGCGTAACAAGGAAGAACAGCTTGCGTAATAAGCAAGCGCTATTATTAATTGTGTTAGCCTTTCAAATTAACAGGAAGCAGCCATAAAACACAGTTAGACAGCATCTGAAGCTTATGTTAAGATGAGCGCAAGGGTTTTACGACCTCCGATATATTATTTCCGCTTTTATAATTTTCATTCGTGTTTTTTTAGGACTTCTCGTCAAACCATTAAAAATACGCGATTGATTCTGTGTTATAATAATCTTGCGTCTTCAGACAAATGAAAATCCATTAATTTAGGCCTATACTACGGTATTTTATTAATGACGATGAAGAGCCGCAGAATAATACAGTGAATTTTAATGATGCTGTCAATGCTCTATGGACTATCAAACATTTTGTGACGCACCATGTTTCTGAGGAAATAATGGCCGAATTATATCGGTTTGAAAATACTGTTCACGCCGAGGCCGCGGCCAACAAAAACAAGTAAAGGTAACAGACTACTTCGTAAAGTGACTCAATTTTCTTTGTTTTATTATATCTGGGTGCATTTCTCTTGTAGTTGTTTTGTTACATATTGCCCATTATAGTTAAACAATCGTATTATTATTTCTTGTTTTTCACTTCTTAACGGGAACCCTCGCTCGCCCGCCGCCCGCGTTGCTAGCCTGTCTCCCGCCAGGCACTTTGCCGTAATGCGTAGCTCGCGCGGCACAGTCATTGAGTAGACTATAGCCTATAGCCTATAGTTCACAGCTGGTGCTGAAAATGTTCGCCATTCATTGCTGCACATCGCTGGCACCTCTTCATGAAGTTGTCATTTACGTTCTGAAGTTCCTCAGCACCGATTGACTCTATTTCAGCTGTAATATACCTTAGTCCAAAGAATATGGACTGTCAAAGCCGTGGCGTCAAGAAGCGCATTACGGCAAAGTGCTTGGCGAGAACCGGCTCGCGGCGCGAGCGAGGGTCCCCGTCGCTTTTAAAACGAAGTCCCTGTATAACCCATATTGTCACATACATTTTGCAGTTTTTATTTACTGACTTTCATTTACGCGTTTTTCACATTTATGCGTTTTTTTTCCTTTGGTCCCCTGGATATCGTATAAGTGAAGTTTTACTACTAGAGCACAATAACTCTTCTGATTAATAAAATTAAATTATGGATTTAAGTGTTCCAGTGTGAGCCTAATGTCTATTTAATGTATGCATCAATTGGCTTACTCCACACTAAAAGGGCAAGTATGAAAGTTAATGGAACATTGTATGAGATTATTAGCTGTACATTTTTTCTGTATTTTAAATAAAAATGGTGCTATTTGGCAAGTATTTGGTTTACTGTATAATCATTAGAACTCATGTGTTACTTTTTTCTTAATGGTTTACCGTACTCTAATTTAGCATGTTAAAATCAGCCGAGCTGTACCGAACCGATTTTGTACCGAGAACCGAAGTACAATTTTTTTTACCGAACCGAACCCAAATTTTCAGTACCGAAGACCCCTAATTTATATTTAACTTCGAGAAATTCATAAATTGGGTTAATGATCCACACACCCTCTGCTCAGCCTACTTGTTAAGTCTGGGGACATTCCTGTTTTTCTTTACACAAGCCTATAAGCCATAATATTATTTTTGGGGGAAAATATCAGTAATGACTTACTGTACAAACAACCAGATATTTGATACCCTCAGTATCCAAGCAATCCAAGTACTGTATTTGCTTGTAAAAAATGACCTCCCGTAGGATGGTCAACACCGACAATCCGCCAGTAGTTCAAGACTGCCTACTCTAGTGACACGCTATGGTTCCTGCTTGAGCTCAATGAGTGACCCACAAAGTCTTCTATTCATTACAGTATTTCTGTAGAATCAAAATATCTTATCATTAGAAAATTTTATTACTGCAGAACCAAAACACTCTTATTAACCATTATTAAGATCAACCACTGCTGGCCCATGGTGTAGAAAAACAAAAAAGCCAAGCTAGCCTCTTACCGAGGAGGCCCCAGGTCCAATTCCTGGTTCTCCCAGGTTTTTAAGATCCAAAGTGAGGGCTGGAAAGAGGCAAGGACAATCAAGAAGCTGCTTGATATGAAAAGTAGTGCCTATGTCTTAAAACCAAGTACAGTAAATGTGATTGCAGACAACATAGGTCTGGCTACAAGTCCCCCATACTCTGCAGGTACATAATTAGTAATAATGTTGTGGGTTTTCATTCCTTTGAACTACTGTACCTTTAGAAATGTTGGAGTGGCAGAATTTTGCCTTGAAGAGGATCTTTAGTGTGCCAATAAATCTACCAACAGGGGTCCCTTGCATTTAAGCACCCTCAAATGCCAACTAATTAGAATTTGATCCCGCAACATGAGAAACAGCATATGAGAACCTTACCACTGCATCACATAGAGTCTGCAGGCTACATGCTGGGTGGCAGTTGTCTTTGAATACAAATGGTCCCCTAAGGCCTAATTGAGGAGTTAAGAGTTAATAAATTAAGTATAGATTGAAATAATTCTTGCAGCTTCAGTGGCATCGTTGGTAGCATGCTGAGTTTCTATGCCCAAGATCGTGGGTTCAAACCTGGCCGAAGTCGTCGGATTTTTTTAAGGGTGTTAAAAATCCCTCAGTTTATTTATTTAATCGTATGGTGATACAATACAGAATACAAACAAGACAAAATTAAACTTTAAAGTCCATCCTTTTCAACCATTCGGTTAGACTAGGTGTGAGATCGAACAAGTCGTCAGGAATTCCAGGGTATGAATGAAGAGGACAGCGTAGGACCAGGTGTTCAATCGTCTGTTCTTCTAAGTTACATTCACACATTGGTGAACTGATCCAGCCCCACTTGTACCTGAAATAATTACAACACCCATGTCCAGTCCTCAGCCTGTTGATACGGCACCAGAGGTTCCTTGGTAGGTCAAAACCATTTGGCTTCTTTGTGGGATCAAGATGGTGGACACTTGTTCCCAATGTTTTTGTTGACCACTCATGCTTCCAGCTTTCCTTTATGTCAAATCCATCCGCGATGAGTTGCCTTGCAGTGACACTTGCCGGTCTTCTGGATTGCAATCGTTGTTGTGACGGATGGCAGAATTCCTGATGCAGTGGCAAAGAGGGTGATGCAAAGATTTTCTTAGCCTCCCTCAGTAGAGCTTGCTTCCGCCTTAAGTGAGGTGGAGGGATGTGGCTCAGCACGGGTAACCAGTGACATGGAGTTGATTTGATGGTACCAGTAATGCAACGCATTGTATCGTTCAGTTTCGTGTCTATCTTCTTCACATGTACGCTTTCCAACCAGACAGGCGCACAGTACTCAGCAGCTGAGTAAACAAGACTGATGCCAGTTAAACGTAGACAGTCAGCAGAGGCTCCCCAGGAGGTACCACTGAGCTTATGCAGTATGTTGTTTCTTGCGGCGACTTTGTGAGAGAGCTTGGTGATGTGCTCTTTGTAGCTCAGGGTTCTATCTAAAGTGACTCCGAGATATTTTGGGAAAGGATTGTACCTCAGCTCTTGTCCATTGAACAGGACTCTTGGTTTGTAGTTTGCGACACGATTCGCTAGATGGAAACAAGAGACTTCAGTTTTTGTTGTGCTTGGGATCAATCTCCAGGTTTTAAAGAAAGTTGACATCTTCTCCAGGTCCTCCGTAATGATTTGTTCGCCATCTTCAAAGTTATTGCTCTGAGCTACCAGCGCGATATCATCAGCATAGATGAACTTACTTGATGTTGTAGTAAGCCTTCTTAAGGAGGGGAAGTAAAGCCGGAGGTCCCATGTCATGATATATGGCATGAAAAAGAACCTTCCACTAACTATACTTGTGGAAGCTAAAATTTGTAGGTTAGTTTGATAATGCTATATTAGTTCCAACGTTTACCACCAGGTGCTGGCTGCAATGGTATCTAGTAGCCAAGTCCGCAGCTAGGTGTCATGGATGGTACCATTTGGTAGCAAACGTAGGAATTACTTGAAAAATTGATCATCTGCAGTCCTTCTACCTGAATCACAGATAACACACACTAATACAGCCATCACAATCTACACCGGTTATCAGACAGATTCTGCACACACACCCAAAGTACACGGGGCTACATGACCGCGTTGTCGCAGCCCCTAAACTAAGGAACCAACCAACCAAAAACTCATTTAGAATAAACCGTTAAACTTATCTCATGTTTCCTTCCCATTTCGCACAATTTTGAGAAAAATACTACATTAAGTCATGCTTAAAAAACAAAAGTAAATAAACACAAGCCAAGGAAAAAAACCAAATTAAATCAAACCTAAATCAAATTAAATGAGCCGAAAGCAAACTTTTGCATATACATACAGTACAATACATTACACAAGGCTGGTGACCAGGCAGCTGCTCAATGGAGAGTCAATGCAGTGCAGAGGAACATGCGATGCTCATCCCAGGACAGCCAACAGCAACATCACAACACAAGAAACATTTTTAAGTTTACCTTCTGGATTTGGTGTGAGCCACAAATATTTACCCTCTTCTTCCTCTTCTTGGACACTGTTTCTTTTATCCCCTGATTCTGGGTCAAGCTGATTATGTCTATATGAAAGCCTTGAATGGATATCATCCAGAATACTTGGAAAATCTTGTTCATTGTAGACAAAATATCCTTTTGTTTGGGCTTCATGTAGTCGCTGTTGTTCCAGCAATTTCCTCTTCTGTGTTTCAAGAATTTCATAATGAATCTGATGCAATATGAATCGGTTCCAACTCTGAAAGCAAGAAATTGTTCTTTCAGAAATCAAAATAAATACATATCTGTAATATTCTTTGTAAATTTTCTCCCTAAAATGACACACATACTGTAAATGTATGGATATTAGGGAGCTTCAGAAATCCAAAATGTATGCAATGTTACTGCGCCAACCCCTAAAATGGCTCCTTTTAACGGAAAAAACATTTTTAAGACCAACCTGATCAAAATCAGATGAGATTTAGAGGTTGCGCATCGAGCTTTAAGTTATAACAAATGTGGGTTATTTCCCCCGAAATATTGCAGTTTTCTCCTGTGGTGAAAAATATACGTTTAAAGGGGTTTTATGCTTCAGAATGCAAATTACACCATACAATATTAAGTAACAGACCATTCAACTAGTCTAAGATTTCATCAAATCTTACTGCCAAATCTTACTGATGAAGGTGAAGGTGGTAAGTGGCAACAAGTTTTATTTAGAACGATTTCTTGAAGTTTGGTGCTACTCCGTAAAAAATACATTGACGTCTCTTTTCTCTCTAGGAATGAAGGTCGATCACTTGCAGTAATGCTGTCTGGCTGTGGAACGGATCAACTATTAGGGATACCCAAATTGGAGTCTAGTGCAGGAGCAATGCAGGTTGGCGCCGTTGTTGACTGTCTCGTTGAGTAGGGAGCTATCGAGCTGGTAGAGGGCATGTGTTTTGACACAACGAGCTCTAACACTGGTGGAAAAAATTGGGCATGTATGATTATCCAGCAAAGACTGGGCTAAGACTCGATGCACTTAGCATGCAGACATCACATACTTGAAAGCTGCATTTGAGCACGTCATGGGTAGCTCGGACTGCCCGACTGTTCACCTGTTCGACAAGTTCCAGACTCGGAGGCTTACTATTGACCAAGGTAGGGAGTGAATATAAAGTCTCGTACTTCTAGGACTATAGATCTAACATTTGAAAACATATCTTGCAGAAAAATACTCAGCAGCTAACAATGCAGTAATATGATCGGTAGGAAGTGCTATGGAGATACTTGATTTATGTGAGGGACATCTAGAGGTGAGAAAAGACGATTTTGTAAATCAATTGGTCCATTTTCTTTTTACAGTTCTAAAGAAAGTAAGGCTGAAGCATATTGTTGTTCTTTTCTAGGATCATCAACCACACGATGATTACAAAGAACTGCTTGAGCTGTGTATCATTTTCCTAGGAGGAGTTCCACAAGGAGGAATTTCATTTAAAAAGTCTGGCCCAGTGCATTGTGCACGATGGATGAATAAAGCTATCTACAGTTTGAAAATATTCCTGTTTAAATCCCAATATACGTTAAGCCACGATGAAGAGAAATCCTTGAAAGTCTTAAACATCTTCATAGGGTCAGTCTACATCAAAGCTTGGTGCACAGCTCCTGTACTGTGCGAGTCCAAGCTCTATGAACTTGCGGGATGAGGAGAAAGAGCAGGGAAGGGTCAGGCGAGAAGAGAAGGGCCTGTCAACAGCCTGCAGGTTACTTGACATGCTCGTCTATTCCAATACTGCTAACATAGGGTCTTCTCTGACACCAGTGTGGTGTTACGAATGAGTCAGTGAGTCACGGACCAATGTATTTGGTTCTGTACTGTGGTTAAGGACGAGGTAATGACACGGATAGCAGGAAAGATAGGAGAAGATAGGATGAAAGCAATGGTGTTTGAAGATGATCTCATGGTCTGGGGAAACAAGGAGGAGGAAATTCAGGAGCAACTGAAGGCTTGGGAAGAAACAGTGGGAGAGTACGGATGGAAGTTCAACATCAGTAAATGTGAGATCCTGTTAACGACCAGGAAAAAGGACAGACCAATGAGTGGGATAACACTTGGAGGTGGACAGCTGAAGAAGGTGGAAAGTCTCAAGTACTTGGGAAGTATAGTGGAGGAAAATGGGAGAAATGACAAAGAGATTACGGAACGTGGCAGACAGGCAGAAGCATTTCTGAGAAGCATTAGGAGCTTAGTGTGGAATAAAGATGTCCCACAAAAAAGCAAGGAAGTGTTATACAGAAGCTACTATATCCCGATACTGACCTATGCTTCAGAAACGTGGACAATGAAGAAAAGAGACATAAGCAGAATACAGGCAGGTGAAATGAAGTTCCTGCGAAGTAGGATCGGAGTAACAAGAAGAGACAGGGTGAGGAATGAAAAGGTCAGGGAAATGGTGAAAGAGGAGCCCTTGCAATGTAGGATTGAGACATCAAGACTGATGTGGTATGGACACTTAAAGAGAATGGATGAGAAGAAGATTCCCAAGAGGATACAAGAGATAGATGGCTGAAAGGAGTGGAGGAATGTGTCAAGAAGAGAGGCGAGGACTGGACCAGAGTGACAGCGGAGAGGTGTTGGGAAGAAAGAACTAAGTGGCGAGGCTTATGTTCCAAACAGACCCAGCCTGGGGCTGGAAACTGTACAAGATGATGATGACTATGCACGGACTGAGAAACCTCATCACTCGACAACACCGTTTCTCATAGTCCGCGATGCACATTCCTCTCAGGTTCACGCAGCTTAGACTCGAGCAGTAGCTATTTCAGTACCCAAACCTGACACCCACCATGGAAAGCGGTGGCAAAAAAGTTCTCCTGGCATTTAAGGTAACTTGGCCCAGAGTTAATCATCCTTTCCTTCTTTTATTGTTGAATTGTTTCAAATGTTCAATTCAACAATAAAATATATGAACAGACAAATGGGTTAGCAGTGGGATCACCACTCAGGTGTCTAGTTGTGAATACGGTATTTCATAAACAGTATAGAAAACAATTTTCTGACAAACAACAAGGCAAATGGGGTTATACAACTGAATAGATATGTAGACGATGTCTTATGCATATATGATACGGAAATAACAAAGGAAGAAAAGATCTTACAAGACAACAGTTTGCACCATTCAATCAAATTCACCAAGGAATCGGATATCGAGCGAAACATAAATTACCTCGATATAACAATCAAAAGGTCGAACAATAACCTGTTGTACTCGATCTTCCACAAGCCACTCAATCATCACACACTATTGATAATTGTTCCAACCACCCAAGTGCCCATAAAATAGCAAGTTTCAACTCGATGGATCACAGGGCCTTAAGTATACCCATGACAAAATAAAATTACAACAAATTAAAACCATAAAACAAATAGCTAAAGAAAACAACTTCACACTCAATATGGTAGATCAAATAATACTAAGACATTGGACAAAACATAGTTTAGTACAAATGCCAACCAATAATGTAAGCAAATTAGCACATTTCAATTGCGTGAAAGTAAATTCGTACAAAATCACCAATCTTTTCAAAAAGCAAGGAACCAAAATAGCATTCAAATACAAACAACACACTTGGTAAGCATCTTAATAATAGCAATTTAAATGAACAAAACCCATACACAAAATCTGGGGTATACTTATTAACATGACACGAAACAGGGTGTCAAGCAAATTATGTAGGGCAAACGGGGAGGGGGATGGACACACATTATAAAGAACACAGAAATACAATGAAATACTGGAATCACTCGGCAGTATACAAACACATGTATGACACTAGACATAGCTTCACAAATATAGAAACAGACCTAAGAATCATACACTATGAAACAAAAAGTAGGGAACTTGACATAGTTATTGTTGTTTTAAGGGGCGGAACAGCGAAGTCATCTCCCATGAACTTGACATAAAAGAAGCCATAGAAATCCATTTAGCTAAAGTAAACAACCCAGATAATCTAAATGAACACACTTTTTTGGAGAGTTCACTCTTATTCACACTATTTAGTCCGGTGTATTAAGGGAAGTATTGTACAAATCGAGGTAAGAGCGATTTTATTTTTTAGTTACGTTTAGGAGTCCATAAGGACCGTTTTCAGCCACGGAGGCATTCTGTACACCCCTTGGTTAATGTTTTACAGCCCCCCAAACATGTGATGGGGCGCGTACCCTTATATTGAAAAATGAAAATCCACAGCCTGCTTCCAGTCGACCAACCGGGTCAGGGAATGGAATGAATGAAGCCCCCATCTAGCGGCGAGGATATGAACTGTGCCGGCTGCCGAAGCCTGTCGCACTTCCCTGGGGCAATGATTATATGAATGACAGATGAAATGAAATGATAGTGGAGAGTGTTGCTGGAATGAAATTGTGACAGGGAAAACCGGAGTACCCGGAGAAAAACCTGTCTGCCTCCGCTCTGTCCAGCACAGATCTCACATGGAGTGACCCTTATATTATGGGTTAAAAAATCGTAATTATTTTTTATGGGCAAAATTATTAAAATTAGTATCATTTCCGATATTTTTGATGGCAAAGAATTCTTTTTTGGGTCATTTTACTAGTCGGGGCAGGGGCTGCCCTACAGGGGGCGGGGGGTTAAAAGCCGTAAAACTTGGTAGATGCATATCATTTTCAATGTATTTTGGGGTGTAGAATTCATTTCTGGGTTATTTTTTGTGCTAGGGGGGTAAGGGGTGGGGTCAGTGAATCATGGGAGGCGGAACTACGGGGACGGTGCACACAATGATAGCAAACTGGTGCTTATAAAGTTTCATTTCCAAGATTAACAGGGGTGTAGAATTCATTTCTGGGGTAGTGTTTTGTTTTAGGGGGTAGGGTTGGGGTCTGTCAATATTGGGGGCGGTGCTACAGGGGGCGGGGATCAAAAACCGTAAAACTTGGTTGATGCGTATCATTTTCAAGGTATTTTGGGGGGCGGAATTAATTTCTGGGTTTGGTTTTGATATAGGAGGTATGGGGTGGGGCCAGCAAATCCCCCGGGATGGATCTACGGAGGCGGTGCAGACAATGACAGCAAACATCTGCTTATAATGACTCATTTCCAAAGTTTTAGGGGTGTAGAATTCATTTCCGAGGTCATTTTGTATTTAGGTGATCGAGAGCGCTGGTTTAAAGGATGCTGTTGCAAAAATATTATGCTTGAGAGTAGTGTTGTTAAGTATTATTTATTCTTTGGATAATTTGTTTAATCAAAATACCATACAGTAAAATCAAAATTTCTGACGATAACTTCTTCTTAGGAAATACTATGTACACAAATCAAAGTTACTGGCGCCCTGAAAAGAAAAGAAGTTCATAAAAAATTCGTATTTCTTGAAAGAACAGAAGGTTTCAGTAATAATTAAGAGCCTTACCGATACGTCACGACTCGCAACCACCACATTTGCAAAGGGAAGTGCAAGAAAGACCTCCTTTTGCACAGCCGCACCGAGTTGTACTGCAGGATTCCCGCAAAGTCTTCATCTTCGAAGGAACGACAGCTTGTTTCGGTTAAAGAAGATCGTAGCCTATTTGCAAGACTGTACATAGCATGTCAGACTCGTCAGGGCAATCTAGAAGTCATTTTCAGCCCCGAAAATCGCACCTATCATTCAGCACTCTCTGAAAATGTTGAACTTCGATTTGGAAAGAAAGTAGACCTCTTGCCATGCTTGGTACCTGACGAAGAAAATCCAGCGCAGCAGTACCTCGACTTCGACATGGTGGTGCTGCCGCAGTCAATTACATCCTTCCAAATCCTGGAAGCACCTTCGCCGATTATGGGAGGAAGTTCCTTTCTTACATGAACAGTCCTGGGTATTTGAAAGCGCGAAGGATTGATGTAGTGTTCGACGAAAACGTCAGTACATCATTGAAGTCTGCTTTACAAATGAAAAGAGGACAAGTTCGTCAAAAAGGAGCCAACAAAACAAGTTCCGAAAAAAATGGTCAGACTTTTGAGATGCAATGCAAATAAACAAGAGTTGTTCGCGTATCTTGCTAATTACATCAGCATGACAGCATTTTCCCGAAAAGTTGTCGTCACGCTTAAGAAACAGTGCTTTGGAATGTCCAAAGCTATTTATCAGGATTGATGCCTTGCAATCACGAAGAAACTGACGGCAGAATGCTTCTACATGCCGCAGACGGCGCAAGACAAGGATGCAGTAGAATCTTGATCACGACAGTAGACACCGACGTCGTCGTGTTGGCTACTACCTCACTGGATAATCTCCATTGATGTGAACAGCTGGGCGTTGGATTAGACACGGGGGATTCATATCGATTGCTGGACATCCGTACTATTGCACATCACATAGGACCGGAGAAGTGTGCTGGGCTGCTGGCGTTTCACGCCTTCACAGGTAGCGATATGACATCGTCCTTCAGGAGCAAGGGAAAGCGATCTTCCTGGGCAGCCTGGAAAGCTTTTCATGAGGCCGACAAAGTTTCCAAATCCATGTCTCAATCCCTCACTCCAGCAGAAGTACAGAAAATTGTACCTGCACTGGAGAAGTACGAAGTGATCCTTACGACCGATGCAGCGACATAGACAGCGTCAACGCGGTGAGGAAGACTTTGTTCTGTTTAAAAGGACGGGAGATTGAGAGCATCCCCCCAACCCATGATGCTCTCATCCAACATGCTCTGCGAGCATCTCTGCAAGCAGGGCACGTATAGATCAGGAGCCTGGACAAAACATCGGATCCCCAAGAGTACGGATGGATGCGAACAAGCGAAACTCCAGTAACTTGGAAGGTAGGCAAGCATTCGTATAAAGGGCTTTCGTTTTACTTTATAAGAATACCAAGTAACCGCAACAAAAACTCTGATTTTTAGGTAAAATGGACCCTAATTCCACCTGCGGCAAAAGTGTGCCAGGAAATTGTGACTTGTTCGTGCAGAGCGACGTGCAGTACAACTCGGTGCGGTTGTGCAAAAGCAGGTCTTCCTTGTACTTCCCTTTGCAAATATGATGGTTGCGAGATGTGACGTATCGGTAATGTTCTTAATTATTACTGAAACCTTCTTTTGTTCCTTCAAAAAATACAAAATTTTATGAAATTCTTTTCTTTTCAGGGCACCAGTAACTTCGATTTGTGTACATAGTATTTTCGAAGAAGAAGTTAGCGTCAGAAATTTTGATTTTACTGTATGGTATTTTGATTAAACAAATTATCCAAAGAATAAATAATACTTAACAACACTACTGTCAAAGATAATATTTTTGCAACAGAATCCTTAAACCACCACTCTCGATCGCCTAAATACAAAATGACCTCGGAAATGAATTCTACACCCTTAAAAACTTTGGAAACGAGTCTTTATAAGCAGATGTTTGATCTCATTGTCTGCACCGCCCCCGTAGTTCCACCCCGGGGGATTCGCTGGCCCCACCCCTTACCTCCTATACTAAAACCAAACCCAGATAAGAATTCTGCATCCCAAAATACCTTGAAACTGATATGAATCAACCAAGTTTTACGGTTTTCGACCCCCCGGCCCCTGTAGCACCGCCCCCAACCCTACCCCCTAGAGCAAAAACTATCCCAGAAATGTATTCTACACCCCCAAAAACCTTGGAAATGAATCGTTATAAGCACCAGTTTGCTATCATTGTGTGCACCGCCCCCATAGTTCCGCCCCCACGATTCACTGCCCCCACCCCTTACACCCTAGAACACCCAGAAATGATTTCTACACCCCAAAATACCTTGAAAATGATATGCATCAACCAAGTTACGGCTTTTGAAACCCCCGCCCCCTGTAGCGCCAACCCCTGCCCCCGACAAGAAAAATTACCCCAAAAATGAATACCTTGCCCTCAAAAACACCGGAAATGATACTAATTTTATTAATTTTGCCCATAAAAAATAATTAAGAATTTTTAACCCATAACATGAGGGTATGCGCCCTATCACATGTTTGGGGGGATGTAAAAAATTAACCAGGGGGTGTACAGAATGCCTCCATGGCTGAAAACGTTCCTTATAGACCCCTTAACGTAACTAAAATATAAAATCGCTTTTACCTTGATTTGCACAATTGGTTGAATTTATGGCGTTAAGCCACCGGACTAATTATGCACTACTCCCATCAATAAAAAGGAAACAACATAACAAAACAAGCCAGGCTATGAATAAAAATGGGGGATGATCAATATCATAGGAAAAATGCTAAGCGAGAAGGATGTACATTGTATATTATTCTCAATAAACCAAGGCCTAAGGTAGGCAGTGTTAACGAGTTCAAGATGCCTCAGTAGACCTGTTGTACTTAAAGAGGACTTATTAGTTTCTGCGAGGTGGGGAAGAGATTGGTTGCTAATAGTTGAGATCATCCTGAGCCATTAGCATACATCATCACAGGTTAGGACATTGCCGGTTCAAAAGACAAACTTATTAAACCAAGTAAGGTTTTAAGAAACAACAACATATGGCACAGACAACACTAGTGTTTAGTAACTGAGTCCACTGAATAACATGTAAATGACACGCAGCAACCAGTCCAAGGTGAGCATGAACGGACGCCATACAGGACTCAGGATTCAAATGGCGACTACATTTACATAACCTTATTCAACTCTAGTGTATTGTTTCATTTCTGTATTCACCACATTGACAACATAACCACATTACAATAGGCCAGCAGTTTTAATAGGAACGGTTGAATTAGAATCGTACAAAACAAAATAGTGTAGACAACATTATTCCTGAAGTTAGTCACTATAATAAATCAATAGAATGCAGGTCAACATACTTTAACTACATTAATAATAACACAACTATAGAAGTGCTTCAAACCGAATGAGCAATAGTATATGTAAATGACACGTTACACAAATTTGTACAAACTTTCGTAATCTAAATATCGTATATTTGTGCATAATACATAATAATCGTATATTACCTAAGCCTAAGTGAGCAGGATCTGATGACGATCGCTTGACGATCGAAACATGTCATCCAAATAAGTACCCACTCCCCCATTTTTGTACATAAAACATGCTATTTTTGACAAATATGTTATGTAATATTTCTTTCAGGTTAGGGTGTATAAATACTTATTTTCCCGCCTGATGCAAATGCGCACAATTTGTGTTGACCAGGAGCTTGCCACGGTGGGTGAGTGGATAGCGTGTCAGTCTACTAACCCCAAGATTGCAGGTTCGCTTCTGGCCGTGGTAAGTGATTTTTGAAAGGCGGCAAAAATAGGACACGCATGTCCTACGATGTTGGCATGTCAAAGAACCCATTTGAATTCAGTAGGCCGTGTTCATAATGGCAAAATTAATCTCAGGAGTTTCCGCCAACACAAAGTTCCTAATTTCTCTACTAGAAAGCACTATAGTGTGCACGAAGCTTAGATATCTAACCTCCTTGACTTTCATAGTGCATCAAGGAACAACGAAATTCGACATGCAAGCTACCCTCTGGGTGTCAAATTACAAAGCTTGCACCCGGCACCCAAGGCCATACGATATTATATTATTATTATTATGTGTTGACCGACTGGAAAGCTTTCTTTAATAGAACTAGGCAACACTGCAAAATGGCTTCTAACACTTCAATCCTCACTAAGTAGTCTGGACATCGATCTTTTCTAAATGTTGAGCTCACACCCTTTCACTGAGTGCTTCCACCCCGGATTTTGACGAATACGAGCCGTCACTGCATTCTGTGTGGCTGGAGTCCTCACAGTTTGCGAGTGGCCTTCCCTAGGGCGATCTTCAACAAAACCAGGTTCACTGAATTGCTGAATGGTCCGGTATACAAACATTTAACCGATTTGGAGCTTTTTTGAAGTCAAGAAAATTTCTCTTGTAACCTTTCCAACCTTATGTAAAGCTATCACTGCAACACGATTAACATAATCTCCCCATTCCATGCTGAAACTCGCAGGTATGAGCTTCTTCTTTCACAGACAAAATCACAATGAACCATGATGGGAAACAAGACAAGCTTGACTGGCTGCATTCAAATCCGATTGTACAGTATTCCTCAAAACTTGCTCCTTTCCCCACCAGATCAATAAAAAAAAATTAAGGAAACAAAAACCAAATAAAAAACAAAAAACAAGAAAAAGAAGAACTATATCGTAATCAATTTTTGCATTGGTTGCTGTTTAACCATTCACATATGCATGTTTTATCTTTAGAATGCTTTTCAATCTTAAATCTATAGAACAAAGAAACATGGGTGTATTAGCATAGCCAGATCCCATTCAGACCAAGTATAACAAGGCAAATAAAAGATGCAACATAATTCACAAACACCGTTTTCATTCTGGCCTGATCCAATTTAGTTCCTCCTATTTGGAAGCGAGAGCTGGGTGGATTCAGGGCATCTCATACATAAACTGGAGGTAACTGATATGAGGGTAGCACGAATAGCAGGAAGATTTTAGATTAGAAGTGCCATAAATCATTAATTTGACTTTCTTAAGTTATTGTTTTGATTTGATGAACTAGTATTTTCCTGCCATATTACTCCCACTTGATCACCAAGAAAGAGCAGATTAATCATTTACCTGGATGAGCCTGATGAGATTGGCTTTCCTCTTCGTCTCAAGGTTCTGGTCAGATAGTATAAGCCCTAGAGCTGAAGCTTCAGGTACAGTACGGAATGCACGCAAAAAATTACTGGACTGGCAAGGAAATCCTTGTGATATATCCAACATGTGGAACAAGAAACCTAATTCACAGGCAAGACAGAATTCCTTCTGGCACAAATGAGAGAGAAGGACATTCCTCACTGAACTCATGTAGTAAAGTACCTGAAAAGAAAATATATTTACATAAGAAAATACCAAATACAAACAACATCGGATGGGAGAAGACCAGAATCATCAAAAAAGGACAAACATAATGACAGGCATAAGGGGGAAGAGGGAGAGACAATAAAAAGGGACAAGGAGAAAGATGTGGAAATTTATCAATTTGACACTCTCTCTCTCACACATCATTCTTCTTAGGTTGATTGGTTCCTCAGTTTAGGGGCTACGAAAACGCGGTCATGTAGCCCCGTGTACTTTGGGTGTGTGTAGAATCTGTCTGATAACCGGTGTTAATTGTGATGACTGTATTAGTGTGTGTATCTGATTTTTAATTCAAGTAAGGACTGCAACTTTGAATTTTTCAAATAGTTCGTTCTTTTGCCGCCAAAAGCCACTGTCAACGACTACTAGGCCTAGTTCGGAACTTAGCTACTAGACGCCACCGCAGTCGGCTCTTGGTAACAAATGTAGGAACCTAAGAGCGTTGTTTACATTCTTAACCTATACACTTTAGCTTCACACAGGTGTAATTAGTGGAAGGTTCTTTAACATGCCATAAATCTATGACATGGGACCGCCGGTTTTACTTCCCCTCCGAAGGAAGGCATACTGAGGGATTTTTAACGCTCTTAAAAAATCCGACGGCTTCGGTCGGGTTTGAACCCGCTATCTTGGGCATAGAAGCTCAGCATGCTACCAACTACGCCACCGAAGCCGCCATTCTTCTTATTCTTAGGATACTGATCTCCAAGCAGAAGACAATACAATTTTCTCCATTCTTTTTGATGTTGTGAGAGGGATATCCCAGTTACTTGTGTGAGGGTGTCAGTCCAGCATGTGACAACTCATTCATGATCTCTTCTTCCATAGATATTTCCAGCAACAAGGAGACTTTCTAGGCTCTCTTCTCCATGCCTTGCGACATGGTCAAATACATGTACAATTCTTTGCACCTAGTTTTGATGTGTAGCTCCTTTAAAATACACTCGTTGGTATGGGCAGCTGTCAAAGTAATGTGAAGCAACCTTCCCCAACACCACATCCTTAGTTCTTAACAATTGTGTAGCTCTGTTATTATTTTGGTAAATATGCTAAGTAATTGAGAGAAGCCTCTGTGGCTTAGGCGGCAGCACGCCGGCCTCTCACCACTGGGTCCGTGGTTCAAATCCCGGTCACTCCATGTGAGATCTGTGCTGGACAAGACGGAGGCAGACAGGTTTTTCTCCGGGTACTCCGGTTTTCCCTGTCAAAATTTCATTCCAGCAACAATCTCCACTATCATTTCATTTAATCTGTCATTCATTTAATCATTGCCCCAGAGGAGTGCGTCACGCCTCGGCAGCCGGCACAGTTCATAACCTCGCCGCTAGATTGGGGCTTCATTCATTCCATTTCTGACCCGGTCGGAGACTGGAAGCAGGCTGTGGATTTTCATTTTCATGCTAAGTAATTGAGGCAGTGAGTGAGAGAGGGGGCTATGCCAGAGTTGGATGGAACTGAGATATTTGGAGCTTTGCGGGTTGCTCTCTGGCAGCATAAACGTGATTCACAGAACTACATTCTTCACAAAACAAGGGAAGAAGCCTGCGGATGTCTTTGTTATTATGCACACTGAAAGATGAATGTATGCCCTACACAATGGTACGAGTAACTCAATTTTGACAAAATCTCGGCATGAGATATTTGGAGTTTTGCAGTTGCTCTCTCGCAGCATCAATGTGATTCACAGAAACTACATTCTTCACAAAACAAGGGAAGGAGCCTGCGGATGTCTTTGATATTATGCACACTGAAAGATGAATACATGCCCTACACAATGGTACCAATAACTCAATTTTGACAAAATCTCGGCATAGCCCCCTCTCTTACTACTTGCCTCAATTGTAACTCTGTTATTAGTAAATACCGGTAATTGTAACACAATTGCTTTCCATGCTAAGTAATTGCAACTCTGATATTATTTTGGTAAGTGCCGGAAATTGAAACAGTTACTTTTTAAATGAACTTAACAAAAACTGGTTCCAGCTGACACATATCAGCAAAGATCCATGAATCATGACCGAAATGTTTTGGCTACACAACTGGGAGAAATAAAAATTATGAGGGAAATAGATATTGGAGATGAAGCAACTAGGCAAATGGACAGAAAATACAGTGGACCAAGAATGAGATGCAGAGACGGTGTCATTGTGGATTTACAGAATTAGATCTGCAGGAGATTATGCATGATTGGTATGATTTGACAAGAAACTGAATTCTACTACAGAGTATAATAAGCGACTGCAAATTTAGCTACATTAATCAGACTGGTAGGAGACTTAAAGATATAATTACTGTTAAGCCAGCTAGTATGACAAATACTGAGCCTTCACAAACAAAAGGAAAATTAAATAATCATACCAATTCAATACTATTAAAATGAAATGAAAAATAACTTCCACAATGAAGTTAAATCGGTGCCTCAAAAAATAGAAAAATACTGTTTTACTCAGTAGAACACATTTGCAGAGACAGGTAAGTCACATAGAGAACCAGTATTTCTAGATATTGGCCACAATAAATGATAGCGGTGAATACACATAGATATTTACCTGAAGCATGGCATTACAGTAGGAATTTGGCAGAGTAGCTTCAAGACCACAAAAGCTTGTTTTGTTGTACTGATCAAAGTCAAAATCCTCCATCCCAAGCTTTGAATACTTGACATCTATCTTCCGGTAACGCTTTGGTATAGCTATAAATGACGGATCATTTTCCTGCTTGCCTGATCGAGAATCATTAGCAAACAACTTATGTTGAGCTCGGTTACCACGCTTCTCCAGCTTGTATGCCACCTAGAATTATGAGTAAATGTTTTAATGAGACAAGTACATGGTTAATAAGATTACACTAAAACACACAAAAATATTAATTCAATACCTACTGAACAGTACATAACCATACATTTCCATGCAGCACAAATTTCAAAACAACTATAATCATGCCAAGCAGGTAATCTCATTATATTGCTATAGAGTAGTATGAGAGCCTTCTAAATTACACCGGTTAAGAGAGGGAGGGCAAAGGCAGACATCTGCCCTAAGGCTTGAATCTCATGGGGGCCCTGGAAGCCAGCACTAAGAAATATATATATATATATATAGGGGAAAAATGCAAAGATAATTTTTCAAATTTATAGATGCACTTGACCTATTGTGGTGGGAACCACAATCCCTCTTGGGCACTCCCTTTAACACTAACCCCCAACTACCCTTTGGATCCACCTTTAAAAAAAATCTGAAATGGGATACACAATAATGCTGTCGATGTTTAAAAGAAATATTTTTGTCCAAAAATATATTTTCTTTGTTATCTTTCCATAAAGGGATCCCTGTTTGCAGATATATAAATGAATAAAAATGTATTGATATGTACACATTGGAAAATAATCACAGCAGGATAAAGCATGTAAAAAAATTAAATATATACAGTAGGCCTATATTATCCTAATTATTTGGGGATGCTGGAGCCAATCGAGCTTATTTTGGTTTTGACTAGAGGTTTAACAGTGGAAGCCCATCCTGTCACACGATTTTACATGTGGAAATTTCACCTTGCAATCACCAGGATTTGAACCTTACCCGCAATAACCCATATATTTATAATTTTATTAATGCAGCCAATGGCCATGTACTTTTCTTTTCAGGACGGGTCATATTTATAACTATAATACAGGCAATAATAATAATAATAATAATAATAATTTTATAAATACCATCTCACATACACTAGCTCATTGATAGTATGTGGCCTCTGGACAGGCCCAGTGCAGGTCTTTGGAGTTGATGTTTATAAGAAACCTAAACATTGTGACTAGCTCATTGAATAGAAAAAAGATGAATTAAATACAGGAAAACTCAGCTCCATATTTATCCAAAGGGCCAGATTTCAAAAATGGGCAACAAGACCTGTCATAAGCAGATTTTCTGTATTTAATTCAATCGTCCTACAAGGTTAGAGTTCTCCTTCTTCTCGAGGATATCAAAGGGGACTACCAGTTATGGTCGAACACTGGAACTCGTAGTGTGATCAGGCTAAAAAATACAAGACACAACACTAGCTGTAATCCATCATGCTGAGGTGTCAAACCGGGTCACACATTGTCTCAGGAAGTTATGGTGCAATGATTCAGATTAACTGGACCTCCTACTTACAGCACTGTTCTGGAACCTAGTAATTTTCATCTCTTCAGACCAATGAAGAAGCTCCAGAGCAGAATATGATATTCAATATTTAGGAAAGTAGAGCAAGCAAATGTATCCTGGCTTTCAGGCACTTGACACTTTATTTCTATTGCTCGAGTCTTGGTGTACCAGTGGAATAAGATGAGTAAATGGAATACCGTAGTGTAAACATAATTTGTACCAAGGTCTCGCTAATAAAATGTAGCCTATGTATTACTTGAATAAGTTACTTTTTATTTTTATTTTTTGTCGTGTGGCCTCCTGAGAGGCCGAGTGCAGGTCTTTCTAGTCGACGCCCGCGGGCGACCTGCATATCGGAATGAGAGATGAGATGAAAGGATGAAAGTGGACAAGGATGTGGACGGAAGCGGCCGTCACCTATCCAGCATTTGCCTGTAGTTGAAATTGGGAAACCACGGAAAACCATTTCAAAGATGGGCGACGGTGGGGCTCAAACCCACGCGTCTACCAAGTCAGCAGAGAGCTTGGCCCCATAGCCTAATGCTGCGCTTTAGCGAGCGTAGTCACCGATGTCGGCAATAAGTTAATGAAAATGAGAGATCTTATCCTAAAAATGAAATGCCCTTGTATTATATTATATGAAAGTATCAAGTTAGGAAAGAAGTTTGTAGTGTTACGCGACCGTTAATCTCACAGGACCTCCTTTTTACGTGGAATCCGAACCACAGGATATGGCACTTCACTTTGAAAATCTCACGTGCATTGACCGGGAATCACCGGCCGCGGTGGCCAAGAGCGCTAACGCGCTACCTCGTGCCTCGCTGGCATCGGGAGAGCGTGGGTTCGAATCCCACCTCGGCTGTCCTGAAAATGGTTTTCGTGGTTTCCCATTTTCACCACCAGGCAAATGCCGGGATGGTTCCTTTCAATAGGTCCACGGCCGATTTCCTTCCAATATCCCTTCCCTGACCCGTCCTGAAAAGAAAAGTACATGGCCATTGGCTGCATTAATAAAATTATTTATTTATTGACCGGGAATCGAGCCTGGTCCGCCATGGTGAGAGGCCCACAGCTTGACTGCTGTGCCACCAAGCCCCAGGAAAGTGTCAAGCCATAGGGGGTAGTCAATAACAACATTTTCTCAATACTCAAGCCTTATAACCTATTTAACTAATATTTGGAGGCTTTCCTCAAACCATCTTCATGGGGTGAACCCCAAGCAATGCTTATAGCTACTTAGAATGGGTAGTAGTGTTCCTAATTTGCTTTCTGGTGCATTTGAAATTTAAAATCGCACGCCAAGTCACACACTGTCTCACAGAAGTTCAGAGTAACTTGACCACTTCTCGACAATATATCTCTTCAGACCTGGCTAGCTTGGGTGGAATCAACTAACATGATTATGAGGAAAGATTAAACCAATCAGGAACTATTATCAGATTTCAATGTCTCAATCCTAAATGAAATTGAAATACGGTACATAGCTCTGCCTGTTATGTTTATGAACTTGACTTCACATTGTCTGTCCAAAAATCATTTATGGGCAAAATTTTACTCTAAGGATGCAGAGTTCTACCACGGTGCACACTGACTTAAAACATTAGGGACATTTCAATAATTTTGTCTACTATGTATTGTGCCTTACACTACAAAAGGGGGCATGGTTGCAGAGCGGTCAAGCTGTTTGCCTCTCACAAGATGGACCAGGTTTGATTCCCGGTCAATGCATATAAGATTTTCGAAGTGTAATGCCATGTCCTGTGGTTTGGATCCCACATAGAAAGGTTACGACTCATGATCGTAAGATTAACGGTCACGTTAAACTTCCTTCCTTAAACTACAAAATGATTCACATCCAATGTACTCTTAAACTGAGATTTTGGCATTACCATAAGAGTTAAAATTTAATACCTATCAAGAGACTTATGACTAGGGCTCGGATTTTTAGGTAAATAAATATTTTTTTATGTAAATACATATTTTGAGCATTTTTTTTATAATACATAAATTCCTGATTTTCACTTATTAGCACATAAAAAGACATAATATTTACATTTATTAAAATCAGTATGCTGGATCTTTCAGTTTATTGCATTTTTGTTGTGTGTTACTTCAACGGGGAAGAACCTGTGAGCCATCTAATCTTTATGCACAGCGTATGTCAGCTTGCAACTGTGTTATTCTTAACTTGTCGCCCCGTCCCACTCACTGTTGAAGCCGGGGATTTCCTTGTCCATAGCCATATTGCACCACGTGCTAGACCTCCCCTGCCTCAGCTACCTGGAACCAGTGTCACTCACACGCAATTCATTTCTGGCACTATGAAGGGTAAGGCAGTTCTACGATGTCTTAAGTAAAAACAACTACAAGTTATCGTCTGCAATAGTGTGTTGCAGAATTTAAAGATAATTTTACTTCCGATGGGGGCGTTCTGTTCTGCCAACCATGTAGGAAAGCAATCAAGGCTGAACAGCGATCTCAAATTACACAACACTTCAAAGCAAGAAACATATTTCAGTAGTTTTGCGCCTTCGGAAGAAGTGTTTCGCGATAATCATCGGTCATTTGTGATGGAAACCCTGAAGGTGTATCTCGCTGTGTATTGTAATGCTTCAGCAGTCAGTGAGACATAGCATAAATTGCATTCGTGTGTACTGCATATTGTTTATATTCACATTAATAAACTAAATTATAATTACATATTTTTGCTTTTTTGTCACATATTTTAGGTATTTTTAATACATAAAAAAATAAATATTTTCCAGATTTTTAGCACCTAAAAATCCGAGCCTTACTTATGACCATGCACTTTAAGCATGTAGGTGTGGCACTCTACAGAAGTGAAACTTGGGACTGTTGGTGCAGCAGAAAAAAGGATAAGTATTTAAAGTGTGGTGTTACAGGAGAATGATGAAAATTACACTGTATAAAAAAAAAAAAAAAAAACACACACGACGCACTAGGAAGGAATGGTCCGATAGCGATAAAAATCGGTGGATGTGAGGAACAGACATAGAACAACAAACTATCAAAAGTGCAGAACAATCGAATGATTTATTGCAGAGTTAGAGCGTTACAAAGTGAGGACGTCAATAAGGTGTTGGTCCACCCCTGGCCTGGATGCAAGCTGTCACTAGACGTGGCATGGACTGATAAAGTTCCCGGATGGTGTCCTGCGGAATTTCGTGCGAAATGGTCTCCAACTGTTGGGCTAAATCGGCGATATTCTGAGATGTTCGCAATCGCCTTCCCATGACGTCCCAAATGTGTTTTATGGGAGAGAGATCAGGCGACCGAGCTGGCCAAGGGAGGATAGGGCAAGCTTGAAGACAGTCCATAGCAACACGTGCCGTGTGTGGCCAGCCATTATTCTGTTGGAAAGTAAGGCCTGGATGTCGCTGAAGGAACAGTAACACAACCGGCCGTATAATGTTATCCACATACCGCTTGCCACGGTGGGTGATTGGTCAACGTGTCGGTCTACTAACCCCAAGCTTGCAGGTTCGCTCCTGGCCGTGGTAAGTGATTTTTGAAAGGCGGCAGAAATTACGACACCATGTTATACGATGTTGCCATGTCAAAGAACCCATTTTAATTCAGTAGGCGGTGTTCATAACGGCAAAACTTAATCTCGGGAGTTTCCGCCAACACAAAGTTCCTCATTTCTCTACTAGAACGCGCTATAGTGTTCAAGGAGCTTAGATATCTAACCTCCTTGACTTTCATAGTGCTTCAAGGAACAACGAAAATTCGACATGCAAGCTACCCTTTGGGTGTCAAATAACTAAGCTTGCACCCGGCACCCGAGGCCATACGATATTATTATTATTATTATTACCGCTGTGCTGTCAGTGTGCCAGGAATGACTACCAGAGGGGTCCGGCTATCAAAGGAGATGGCACACCAGACCATCACCCCCTGTTATGGGTCTGTGTGGCGTGCGATAGTCAAGGCAGGATCCCCACGCCGGCCTAGACGTCTCCAAACACATCTGCGGTTGTCGTCAGGGCACCGTTGGAAACGGGACTCGTCACTAAAGACTATACGTCCCCAGTCAGCGCAGTTCCACGTTGCTCGAGCGCGGCACCACTGTAATCTGACTTGATGGTGAACAGGCGTGAGTGGTAAGCGGCGTAACGTGCGGTGCAATCGCAAATTCCTGTCGCTCAGGTGTCTGTTGATGGTCATGGTGGATACATGTGTGCGGTTCACACGCTCGATCGTTGGTAACGACGACTGCGGTGCTGTGACAGCTGTTCTTACAATCGCTCTGTCTTCCAATGCTGTTGTGGCCCTCGGTCGACCACTGCCGATCTGACGCTGATGCCTGCCGTTGCTGACCCACGCTTGCCAGCATCGTCTGATCGCCACATCACTTCGACCCAAATGTCCAGCGAAAGCTCGATTCGACCAACCAGCTTCTTTCAATCCGATCGCACGACCTCTTTCAAACTTTGACATCAGCTCGTAATGAGCACGAATCCTTTGGCGTGGCATTCTTACAGCCCACGTTCAGATATCGCAGTCAAATGCAACAGCTACTTGGAGCATACGCTTCATATACACCTGATGCATGTGCAATTCGAATGCGCTGGAGCTCCCGCTATTCATTCATTGGACACAAAGCTTTAATCAGTTGCATGTTCGGTGCGAATGTCTTTGCATACATAATTTCCATACAATCGGACAACGCCTTCCCGGTGCATCGTTTTTCTTTGTTATATTGTGTACAGTAGATGGGTAGACAAGAGTAACAAATGAAGAGGTATTAAGGAGAGATGTGTCCGGGAAGTGCTAATGAAAAGAAGATGGATGGAACACATACTAAGGCACCCAGGATAGCTAATGTAGTTATGGGATGAATGGTACAGGACAAAATCTGTAGGGGAATGCCAAGGTTAGAATATGTTCAACAGATTGCTTCGGATACAGGATGGGTAGCTATGTAGAAATGAAACTATTAGTACAGGTCAGGGTGAATGGAGGACTGCATCAAACTAGAGAATTAATGTAAGTGATGTGAGCTGTAATGCGTGCAAGTTGCTTAAGGACACAGTAGCTCGAAAAATGTACAACCCTAAATAAAATTTACATTAATTAAATGAAATAAAATATAGTTGGCTACCCTGATACAACAAAATTACACTGCAAGCTAGGGACAAGTGATATAACTATGTCCATACCCTCGAGAGAAAGTAGGCTCTATGTTCTTTACTGAACATCTCGTTATAATGCTCAATATACTTTTAAAATGTTCATCACGTTAATTTTTTATGTCTGTTATTCACGTGCTTTTTTTTTTTTTACAGAGTTTGACCTGAATAAAATGCATTTTATGACTGTACTATCTAGTATTCTAATTTACAAGTGTAATTTCTGCAGTAATTTTGTTTAATAGCACAGCTTGTGTAGCAAACGTATGTTCTGGAAACATTTTCACAGTGCATACAAGAAGCAGACTGTTGTTTGAGATCACTGCTGATATATGGCGGGGAAGTATGAACCATATCAAGTGTTTCCTCCGTGCAGTTGGCATTCACAAAATTGCACAAATATGGTAAAATTATAGAAGTTGAAAAATGAGGTTCCTACCAGTACTTTGAGGTAGAAACAGCAGGAACGGTGATGAAGGGAGAGACAGGTGGAGCGAGCAAGACAAGCATAGGGAAAGAGAGAGACAGTGCTATTGTTCAAAATCTCAGGGTGGGGGTTTGCACTCCTTGTGCCGCACAATGCACCAGCGCATCCTGAGAGGCCCGGATCTGAAAGGAACAAATGGGTGCTCATCGTTGATAATTGTAGTACTGTCGAATTAGTCTACTGATCTTCTGTGGACGATTGGTCGACAGTTAGGACACTGTCATACAAAATATCAATAATAATTCTCAGTTTATTGTTGTGTTAGTTCTTTACATGTAAAAGTGAACAACATGTGCTCTCCCACATAAAAATTAAAAACAAAATAAAAATACAGTACACTCTTGACTATCCGGCCTTCTTAATACTGTACCAATACTTTTCCAAAGCTTTAACAAGCGGGCTCCTGCTAGAACCACATGTGGTATTTCAAAATTTTTAATGCACTTCTTGTACTTCTGGCACATGTGGAGCCACAATAAAGGTACAGTAAAGAATTGTTAATACGTATGTATTGAATACATTATCGGAAAAATACCCTTTAACAAATGGGACACAGAAGCCATCTTTCAGCGCTCACAAACAACAATGAACACACGTAGAGAGCAGCTCTGTTGGCAACTGTGCTCTTTGATCCGTCAGTTGTTGGTGCACGAAACGTTTCAACAATGTACCATTCGCATTCATATAGCATTCATCCGATTGCGATGAAACTTAGGTGAGTTGTTGTGTACACTCCCGCAAATGTTTCTGAATTACTAAATCCATTTTACAATAGATGGAGCATGTGTCGTTTCAAGAAGTTTGTGTTGGCGCATGAATCATTTCAATAAATGAACTTTGGTTAGTTTCAAAAATACTTTATTGGAAGTTCAAAGTGTGTACGTTCGTAAATTGCTTTGAGCGCTCCATTGTACTGTACAGTTTTTAATGAAAGATTGCGGAACAGGTGATAAACGAAAAAAGTTGTAACGACTATAGATGAGAAATTAAAAAGGGTGCTTTTAATGGTACATTTGGATCGGAAGTGAGAATATAGAACTCCGGATTTTCCGGCTTGACCTTCCGCCACATTAGGTCGGATAGCCGACAGTCTACTGTATATTTATGTTTCAAAAATACTGAAGATGTTTAAATACATTTTTGTATTTTTTCTATCATGCTCTGTACCTGTATGTTCATGTACCATATTTTGAGAAACCCTAGCCTATTCCATTCTCTTCTATGTGTAAGGTCTGAACAAGTCAAACATCCCTGAGCCCTGAATTATCCAATCCAAAAATCATGGGCAAGCCATGTAGAAGAGAAGCCCAGGTGAGTCTTCCTCAGTTGTCCCTTTTAGAGCATGCTTTTAAATTCTGTATATAAAATTACAAAAGCACCAAAATCCAATCATCTCTGGTAATAAAATTCATTAAGGCATGATGTCTTAAAGAGTAAGTGTCATGGCCAAATTACAAGTGCAGGGATAATTACTGACTAGCACAATGGATAATTTAATTATAACCTTGAATATGAGAGTTGATTACAGAGAGGTATCAGATTTAATTACTGAGCTATCAACATTAATGACTAAAGTCTCAACCATACTGGATCATAAAAATCAAATGACCCATTTCGTGATCATATCTGTTTTATAGCTACAGCTATTAAATGGTGCCACGGTTTGGCTGGTACCACTAGCAGATTCGTCAATCAACTTTCAGAAGAGGACTTATTTAGAGGAATATTTTAACCAAGATCAGCAAGCTGAAACAGTGGTGATAGTTTTTAAAAATAATACCTTGAAAGAATTAGTTAAGACTATTAGTGCATACTGTTAAGCACAAGTGATAATTTATAGTTTAAGATCTTAAAATAGGTAGAGTTAATGAATATTAGTAGTTTTTAAAAATAATACCTTGAAAGAATTAGTTAAGACTATTAGTGCACACTGTTAAGCACAAGTGATAATTTATAGTTTAAGATCTTAAAATAGGTAGAGTTAATGAATATTAGTTTTCCAATTGCACACAACAATAAACAACACACTAGTGATGTAACTAAATGAAACCAAATACTATAGAATATCATGCTGGACACTTCCAGCTAAAACAGGCGACATCGATGTAGTGGTCCCTAAGAACTTGGCTTTATAGTACAGCCTGGTGACAATACTTTCTCTATCTCTATAAATAAAGTAGGTTTTCTCCCAAACAAGGAGCCATTGAATCTGACAGCCTAACCACAGCTCACCTAATAATGCCAGTTGTGGAAGTGTTGAAGTCAAAGGAGTAAAGTCTTTTTATTCAAGGTATTCTAGGTTATAAACCTATCAACGACGAGTAATGAAAGCTAGTAAATTATATTATCTAGTGAGCAATGGTCAAGGAATGCTTTCAGCTGGCAGTGTACTTGATTTTTATTGTAGGTTTTACCTCACTTTGACTTCAAAATATAAATGTTACATAAAAGTAGCACTGTAAACTGAATTCTATTAATTTATAGCTTTTATTTTCATCAACAAAGAAATACATTTGGAGAAAAACCTTTTTAAGTACTGCCAGGCCAGTTATAAGGCTAGTCCACTGTCTCTTCTGATTGTCACCAAGTGGTTGTTAAATCCAGTGAGTGTCCGGTATTGATATTCTATATTATTTGTTGAAATTTACGATCAATAGGCAGATGCACTTACAGATTTATCCTCCACTAGGTATAGGCTACACTGACATAGTGGATACATCCTACCTCTTTGCTATACAGATCAAAATTACTCAGTTGGACAAACACAACTAGCAGAAAAATAAGGGAAATGAAACACACACTAGTAAAGCTTTCACCCACATAATCTAAAGTATGCTCGTAGATTCAGATTAAGACTTGACCATACTGACCAACTGTTATTCAGCCAAACAGGATAAATTATCAGCTCAAAAGCATTACAGATACACTGTGTGCTTCCTGTAAGGTGAATTAGATGGCATTTTGGAATCAATAGTTTAAAGTGGAAAGGTAATCTCTTCAAACATACTGGTAAGCAGATTTCATAGACAGTGTAGAATATTCACTATAAAGAATGGCTGTAAATGAATGAGCAAACCCATCCAGATGTAAACGTCTGCAGCAGAACAAGCATAAGTGAAGATATAGATTCAAATGTGGATATGCTTATACTTCAAGAATAAATATCACAGTTACTCGTATTATGCCAGTTTGTGTTTATAGGCCCAGTGGACAAAAATTTAGTCAAACCCTGGAGACATTGTTCTGACACTTTGTAAAACTGCCTTGATTCGGCGAAGGAGGGAGTTGACAAGTTTCTACAGGTATGCCATATCCAATTGAAGCCACTCGCTAATGATTAATCCTGTAGAGCCACCAAATTGTGGTGATACCGATTTCTGCATTACACCCATTGTTCCAAAAGTGTCATACATTTTTTATGGGATTAAGATTGGGTGATTTAGCAGACCAGTAGAAGTGTGACAGGGTATCTGTACGCTCATCAAACCAATCATGTATGATTGTAGCCCTGTGAACTTGGCTATTGTCATCTTGAAATATGGGTGTATCCACAGCATGCTCCTCATGAAAACCATTAATTTATACCTTTCAGTTGGTCAACATGCTATTTACCCTATATGATAGGACGGGGGTACAATATATATTGTATATAACACAGGTCCTCATCAAAATTACATGTATTACTTATTATTCACATAAATAAGGGGACATTTAGGATTACACATTTTTTAGACTGTCCGATCCTGATAACTGGGGTTGAAATTTAGATTCATATACAAAATGTAGTAATGTGATTTTGTTATACTTTGTATCACTTGTCTTGTTAATGTCAGTATTTGTGATTCTCATTATTTAAAACCGATATTTTTATTCATTATATAAGTTAACGAGATACACTGCGAATTATAAATTCTAGCATTAACAAGACAAGTTATACAAATTATAACCAAACCACAATTCTAAATCTCTATACCTAGGTATATAAAAATGAATCTTGCATGATTGTTTGTTTGTCTGTCTGTCTGTCCCATATGCGTTAATATACCATTCACCCGATTACAATCAAAGTTATAGTCACGTCAATACGGACCTGAATAATCGACATTATGAAACTTGGGTGAGTTATTGTGCACACTCCCACGAATGTTTCTGAATTAGTAAATCCATTTTACAATAGGTAACACACTAGTAGTTTCAATAAATTAGTGTTGGCGCACGAAACGTTTCAACAATGTACCAATCGCATTCATATAGCATTCATCCGATTGCGATGTTGTGTACACTCCCGCAAATGTTTCTGAATTACTAAATCCATTTTACAATAGATGAAGCATGTGTCGTTTCAAGAAGTTTGTGTTGGCGCATGAATCATTTCAATAAATGAACTTTGGTTAGTTGTCGTGTGCACACCGAAGAAAGTTTCTGAATTAGTAAATCCATTTCATGATAGGTGGCTCATAAGTTATTACAAAAAATAGAGTGTATTTCATACAGTTTAGCGGCGGTTTGTGTTTTTCCAAACGTTTGCAGTTTCCGGTGCGACTCGCATTAGCAATGACCATCAACAAAGCACAGCAACAATCACTACAAGTGTGTGGACTAAATTTGGAAAATCCATGCTTCTCAGATGGACAGCTCTTTGAGGCCTGCTCACACATAGGAAGGCCTTCTGATTTATTCATGTAAGCACCAGATACAAAAACAAAAAAAATATTGTGTATCCAAAAACACTTCAATAAACAAAATTAGAACACAAAACACTTTCTTTGATTGGCATTTCAATGTATGCCAGGTACAGCTAGTTTTGTATATAAATCTAAACTTCAACCCTAGTGATCTGGATCTGATGATGACCACCCGATGGTCAAAATGCATAATCCTAAATTGCCCCTTATTTATGTGAATAATAATTAACAAGGGAACGGATCGCGGTGTAATATTCTGATCTGGTTGAAATTTAGTACACAATAATCCTACAAAGTTGTACAATGACATAGTGAAAACCGCATGGGCCACTTTCAATTTTAAACGCCAATATTGAACGCCGAAAATCTGCCGGGCGACGGCATGAGCGAGGAGGTGGTAAGAGGTTAAGCTGACCTTCAATCCAAGCAGAACCCTGCCGTGCTGCGTTACATTCCCCACCTTCCCCTCATTCCGTCACTTCCTGTATCAGTTCAGTAGGGCTATGCAAAACAAGAGTGATGTTTCGGATGAACAGGACCCAAATCGTTCCGTCATCAAGCCATGTAAGTATGACAATTTTATTTTGTCTGTGCTTAATTTTACTGCCACAGATAGCAATTAATGTTAAATCCTTTACTTTACAGTCAGAATATTTAAAAATGTCAGAAAGTGACAATGATGATGTTCAATTGAAACACCTTCCAAATTTTAATCCTTGGAATGTGGTAGTTTGTCTACAAAGCTGCTTTGCTGAAAGTGATTGCTGTGAAAGCCAAATAACACCTGGTGAAAGAGAATTGAGTTTTGAACTGTACCGTAAGTAAAAATTTTGTTTACATTTTCTCATGGCATAAGCAGACATGTGCCCAGACTGAATCATGATCCTTGTTTACAGGCCTTATTGCAAAAAATATTGGTGATGTGCAGGTCGCCATTGAACATGAGGATACGTTATTCAAGACGATGAATTTGCAATATCCGACACTGACAGTGAAAAAGATGCTACCACAACACCTGCAATAAAAAAAAAAGGCGGTTGATTATTGGCTGAACAAAGGAGGGAAAAAAAGGTTATTTTAAGTCATTCAGCAGAAATTTAAAAAGCTACAGCACCAGTCGGACCTATCTAGATGGAAGCTATAAGTAGAATCAGGCGGTACAAAGGATGAAAAACTGAAATTTATCACCAAAGAAACATTTGAAGAATTTAAAAACCCAAGGCTGAATAACAACAAGAACGTCCATGACGTACACATTAGGAAATGGGTCCTGAAGAATGCTCGGCGTGTTCTTGATGATACCTTCCGCGCCTCAACTTTCTGGGTTTGCAAGTTTAAAAATAAATTCAATATTGGTTCCCGAAAAGTTACGAAATTTGTAACCAAAAGCTTGACCTTGCGTCGAACGCAACAATTTTTGTAGGAGAGGTATCCAAATTAATAAACACTCACCCTCCAAAGTGTGTTTTTAACACAGATCAAAGCGGGTTTATCGAAGAGATCCATGATGGACATACGCTACATTTAAAGGGAGACAAAAAAATGTTTGCAGAACTGCATTCGTTGAACTCATTAACACACAGCTATACGATTCGGCCTTTAATATCTGCCGACGGAGAACTGTTACCAAAACTGTTAGTTGTGTTAAAAGAAAAGGACGGTGAATTTGGCCCTATTGTTAATAGAACTTCGTTTACATCAGATAATTTATTTGTATTGCCATCCCCGTCCGGAAAGTTAACTATAAAGTTACTTAAAAAGTGGTTACAAGATATTTATTTTCAAACTGTACCAGACGACAGTGTTTTACTCTTGGATTCGTGGACAGCACAAAGTGAAGCAAATATATTAGCGCCAAAACCCGACAACAAAATAATTATTGTTAAAACTATTCCCTAACTACTGGAATGATTCAGCCATTAGATGTGCTTGGTTTCCGGATATGGAAACAATTTGTTCGTTATTTTTATTACCTAATTGTATTATACAATTTCGACATTAACATTCATTTGCACACAATATTTTAAAAAACCAATTATTGACCCACAACCAACTTCTCCGCGGTTTCGTAACATGTGGAAGTATAGTTGGTACAAATCCGGTTATGTTGAAACGCAGCCCGCTTGCTTTGTGAACCCCATTCAATTTTGTTTCAAGGAAGATGCTATCCAAAATACTTGCAATATGTGTACAAAAGAAAGTGTTGTAAGGTTCACGTGGTGCAAGCAATCTCTTTGCATTGACCACTTTTTTTGTAAGCATCCACTATTTCAAGGATTACAAAGAGTAAAACAGGTAAAAAATAAAAGGTTGTTTTATATATTTACAGTATGGCCAAGCACAAAATATCACGTTATGTTGCATTTTATTCTCTAATTGAGAGGTTAGAAGAGTAGGGGAAGGTGCAAGGTGGGGAATGCAATGCAGCACGGTAGGTCGCTGCCTGGTGGCCGGGAGCCATCGCGTGCTGCTAGGATTGAAGGTCAGCTTTACTTCTTCCCAACTCCTCGCTCATGCCGTCGCCCAACAGATTTTCGGCGTTCAAAATAATTGAAAGTGGCCCGTGCGGTTTTCACTACGCCATTGTTGTTTGTAGGATTATTGTGTACTAAATTTCAACCAGATCAGAATTTTACACCGCGATCCGTTCCCTTGTAAGTAATACATGTAATGTTGTTTTTAGTTGTGTTATATATACAGGGTCTTTCATATAAAATAAGAGCGCCAAGCGGTGGCTTTGTTAACCGCTGCTGCGGTCACCTTGGCTGAGCTTTAGGCGCGCCAAGGCCCCCTGCTTTAAGCGTGTGTACAATCCTATATGATGCAGCGGCCTTGCTAGCATGTGTACAATGCTGAAATCTTACTTTAGTTAGTTAGTTATTGTTGATGAAACCGAAACCCCTACTTGTGCTAATTTTGTGAGTGATTTATTCGGAGACCATTCATGATTCTCGCCAATGTCATCTAGCTCATCCTCTGTTAAAACTGTTCGTGTGCGGGCATGTTTTTTATTGAGCATAGAGCCAGTATTGTCAAACTTATTTGCAATTACGTGAATCTGTGCTAGTGAAGGTAGCACTTCATCAGGAAATTGTTGAACAAATGCATCACGTACCCGCCGAGCCGACTCGTACTTAAAATAAGTTTTACATAAAAAAATACGATGTTGCAATGATAACTGTCTCACCATGTTAGCACTTGAGGTTTAGACTGGCGACTGAGCAACTGCACGCTTATTGCAAGGTCAAGTTTGGTAATGTCAATCTGTTATTTTATACAGTCCATTGGAACTTGGAAAAAAAAGGCAGCCATTGTATGTGCTATGCGCACACTTTCAATACTATAGGGGTTTCGGTTTCATCAACAATAATTAACTAACTAAAGTAAGATTTCAGCATTGTACACACGCTAGCAAGCCGCTGCATCATATAAGATTGTACACATGCTTAAAGCAGGGGGCCTTGGCCCGCCAAAAGCTCGGCCAAGGTGACCACAGCAGCGGTTAACAAAGCCGCCGCTTGGCGCTCTTATTTTATATGGAAGACCCTGTATACAGTATGTGTATTGGGCAGGAGGATACACGAGACGAAGTGGGAAGGAAAGAGACCGAGAGGAAGACCGATAGACAGGTGGCTGAAGGGGGTGGAAGAAGATGATGATGATGATAATTGTTGTTTTAAGGGGCCTAACATCAGTGGAAGAAGAGAGGAGAAGACTGGACAAGGGTGGAGGCTGAGAGATGGTGGGAAGACAGAAGACGTTGGAGAGACTTGTGTTCCAAACAGACCCGGCCAGTGGCTGGAAACTGTGCAAGATGATGATGATGATGCTGACCTACTGAAAAGTATAAACTGATAGTTTGTACAGGCAACACTAAAAAATGGCTTCAAAACTTTACATCATCATGAAGATATTGAGTTTTTGTCACCAAGGGAGTTGAAATAGACATCCTGGTTAGTGTTCACGGTGACCTGAATGAGTCAGCCCAAATCATGGTACAAAAAACCACCCCAATGAACCACTTGTGGCCTGAACTACATCCTCCACACACTGCCAATTAAACACCTCATTGGGCAGTTGGTGAACTCAATATCTCACATAGTTTGAAAATAGGCAAAATCGCGACTCTTCGTACCACACTGTACTGTCAACTTGCGATGTTGCTAGGCTCATTGAAGCTTGAAGACTAGCACACACACGCTACTTCACTGCCATTGCCATACGTCAGCAGTGAAGGGTCACATGACCATCTAGCGCTCCAAAGTGACTAGTAGGATTTGTTGTCTGGTGAGCTTATTTAACTAAGTTACAGTAATTATGCTTATTTTTAGGTAGACTTTCATTTTCTGACGAGTTTGCATACTTGATTTAGACAGAAATCTCTGTATACAAAACAAGAAACTAAAATATGATTTCAAAGGCTTATGTAATACTTCTTATGAACAACTTATTTTAGCAGGCCTGCCACATCATAACCCACCATGAAAGAAATGTATCATAACTAAGAAGGTCACTTTTATGATATTTTGTGTTTGTTTTGTTTGATGCTATGCTATTTTGTGCGTGTGGGAATGTATTATCAAGGAGATAGGTCTCCTTCGTGAGACATTAATGACTACAAATGCCATGGAAGTTCTACAACTTTAAAGAGAATTTTATGTTCCTTAATAAATGCATCTTTAAGGCAACAGTTGATTCTTTGACTCTTGAAACAACTATCAATACCATTCAAGTTACAGCCATGAAATCTTATGTAAGGTTAAACTTGTAATACAATATAAATTTAATGAGCTTGATTATGGAAAATGTAATAACAAACAAAATGGACAGCATCTACACAACATAATTAACTAATTAAACTGGATGAGAATGACATAATACTAGCAGAAATAAAAGTTAACACAAGTGGAATGATAAAACAAGAGCTATATCAGAATCAGAAGAATGAGGTAAACAAGAAAACTTTGACAGAGCTTATCTTCCACAAGAAAGAATTAATAAGAGGACAATCCTCTCATTTATAAGACAAAACATTCAATTTTAATTGCTAACCCAGTGAAATTCAATTTATTATTTCCATTTCTGAACTAATGTAAAACTGTCTTACAGAAGAAATAAGTTGAAGTTATTTCTTGGGCGAGGGAATAAATAATTTACAACAAAAAGGTTTATGAAAAGCATCATAACCTTTATTTACACCACACACACTTAGCTACAAACCTTACAAAGAATATAAGCATGTACTGTATATTGGGAAGAAAGACCCCTGCTTTTTAGGGCTGAGGAAAGAAAACCAGCATAGAGATACATGGTACACCACTTTCAAAAGACAATAATACAAAGATTAAAACCTCATTACAGCTATAACTGCCAGCAAGAATGTGAAGGCTAACAAAAAATTAGAAAAGTGTGCTAGAATTCTTATGACTACTATAGAACTACAATCTAACCTGAAAATATGTCTTAAAGTGTAGTCACACTTTTTAAAAATAAATATAAGGCATTAAAAGAGACAAAACTAGAAGGAATCTGTAATCAGTGTAGCCTTTCTGGTAGGCACAGACAGTACCAATGGACTAGTAGGCCTAAGTTTATTTCACTATATTTTTTACTGCATAACCATCACTTTACAGCTTGAGAACAGGAATTCTAGAAAATAGAAGTAGGGATTTGAGATATCAAAAGGATTGTTTTTGGTTAAAAGAAACCCCAGTAAATTGGGGAGACAAAAATCACAATATATAACAGATTTTTGGTGGGAATAACTTAAATTAACAACTGCATCAATATTAAAATAATTGCAAAGAATCATGCATTTTATAATTTTCTCATTGGTTGCAACTAAAAAAGAACACTTTTTGACGTACGAATGGGTAATCAATCCTAGAGAAAGGAACAACGGAAATAAAATATGGTACTTAGGTATATTTATAATGACTGAAAGAATACTTGCTATATTTAACTGTCATACTGAGACAATTACATCTTTGTAATTTAGTTATGGTTCTTATTAATGCTTCCTTCTGAAAGGTGCTCTGTTTAAACAAAATGAAACAAAACTTATTAATGTTGCTTAATTGAGCATGCTGGGAGGACAGACTTAGGTCAGAAGTGATAGAACGTGCCATTATTACAGGGCATAATATCAACTTAAACGAAGCCACAGTAGACCGGTTATATGCTATGCCTTGTAGCTGAAGTTGTCATATTACATTGCCATCCTGCTAATATAAATAGCATAGCTGCCAAGTTTCTAAGGGGCCTATTAGTAAAAAATGCAAGCAACAGAATACGCGGGAAATCGTATCAAAATGCAGTAATACACGACAAAATGCCTGTTAATATCTTAGTATACCTCAACTTACTCCTTTAACTAGCAGTGTCTTGGGGCAAACTTGTGATTTTAGATCAGAAATATGTCTAGGCACCTGCACCCAGGTGACCCTGGACTGGTTTTCATTAGATTAAGATGGGACAATTATTTGAGAAAGAAGTGATCATGTGCCACCAAGAAAGTAGGATACAACAATTTTGAATTTTGTACCTAAGTATTTCTTGTACGAGTTGTGTATCTACAGATATGGGACTGTCACAATAATAATTTATTTTGATTTACACATTGATAATTCATGTTGTCTATCCATATTACTGGAATTCATTAGGCCTACTCCATTCAAATCAAGCCAAATATATGAGCGGGAAAAGTATTATTAGGGTATCATTATTATTAGTACAAAAATAACAGAAAAGTAATAGTGCGTTCGTTGCTTTGACAATCATAACTTTTCACACATAGCAACAGTACTTTCTTATTATCTTTGTAAGTAACAGTAACTGTTACTTTTAGGATATAAATTACCCAGCCCTGTTACAGCATTAATATAATACGCTACCGGTACATACGACATTCCACGGGACAAAGTATTTCACCTGAATTAAACCACTACAAATATCTTAAAAATAAAATCCATTTATTCAACACAATTCGTACTTGCACACGACCACTGCTTTGCATCAGTCACACACCACATATTGGTGGCTTGCAGAAGCTGAATTTTAAAGAAAAGATCTTGGTACTTAAAATCGTAAAATATTATAGTTTCTCTGTAAAACACACTGCAATTCTGTAAATCTTATGGAAAACCGTAAAAATTGGCAGGCATAGAATTGGAATGTTGATTACCGGTATCACTTAAGTGATATTTGATGAACTATCTTGGGACCAGAAGGCTGTAAGTAACATGCAGCCCTAATTGATCAGCAGAGGACATCTCTAGCAATGAATCATGACTATCAGACAGCACAGTTGTGCAACACGGTGATATCATGTCTAATGCCATGAGACACAGCTAACTTAAACTCAAGCTCAGTCGTTATTCATCACTTGACAAAGCTGCCACATGGCAGTGAAACTAGTTGTGAAGCCTACTACATCGGTATGTGAAACAATAGGGTGTGGTGTACCGAATATTCTAGTGTACAAAACAAACAAACAAACGAATGAATAGACAAATAAATATAATACTCATAACAGGAAGACTAGAAAATGCACTCAGTCAATATTGTACAATTGGTGCAACATGTCCCAGCTGTATCACCAGAGATTCCATGTTCAAAAATCTGATTTTTAATGTTTAAATACAAATTCAGTCTTCTTCTACTTCCTTCTTTGAGGCAAACCAAATGCACCTGCTAAAATTAGTCTTCAAATTCCTTCTAATCTGCCTCTTTTAACTGCCTCATGAAATGCTTGCAGGTGACTAAATCAACGAGCTTCAGAACTACCATAATATATTTTAAAAAAATGGATATCTTTCTTATTTATAACCTAAAACACATACCTGTTAAGTAATGTGTACATATCAGTATGCAATAAATTGACAAGTATTATTTGCTTATACATTAGCCATTCTCACTATTTGAAGAAAATAAATATTATAAGAATCAACAAGCATTATTGCAATAGTTAGCTGTCAGAAACATGATGCCTAGCTCTACCTTGTACTTCTCATTCAATTAGTGGTTGACACAGGACTAACATAAGAATTCATACAATAACTGGACTAAATAAAATAATATGATTAGGATGTGGTAGTTAAATAAATAACTCATTTAATTTGAGATAGAGACCAACACAAAGTGAATAAAGAATAATAAATGACATTGGGTGTGATGGACAAGCAGCTGCACTAAACTTTGAATGGGTAAAATCCACAGGGGTTAACGATCAATCAATGAACTTTCAATGAAAATATTACTGAAATATAATGCTATTGTAATGGAAACGGCCATGGAATAAGCATGTATGTATGAAAGGTTAACAAAGAAAAATTACGAAGTTAAACGTAGACATATGGTACTACAGGGTGACTATTTTACTGGAACGGGGTCAGCGGCCAGCTACCAGGCAAGCGCACACCTTCCGCCAGCCAACCGAACTCTGTCCGCAGATTGCGCGGAGGTAGAAACCGTAACAGAGTACATTAATTAATGGTAAATTCACTAGCAAAATATGATTAAAGTACTTAACTTTTCACAGAAGATGCTGAAAATGTTTTCAGCTGACAGAAGCCTGGATTTAACACTGTGTGATTTTTATTGGTGGGGTAGCTTAAAAGACAAAGCATATCGGTCTAATACCCGTACACAGTGCTTGATTTGTAGAAAAAGAGGTTCCGGTACTGTGGGCTACCGGGTGGTGGTGGTGGGAAGGGGGTAAGGGGGGGGGGGGGGGGGTAAGGGGGGGGGGGGGGCTTTTTGGAATAGAGAAATATAGAGTTATAAAAACAATATTTTTACGCCTTCCTGAACACCTTTACAATTAATCAGTGGACAAAATAGCAATCTAATTATGATTGCAATTTTTAATTGAATTGAGATTGCTGTAGCAACCTTTTTCTTACCATAGCCGTTGGCCTATTTAAAATTTTAATGTAAACCAACCATTCAAACAATGTACATTATTTCAATTTGTTTTTTTTACGTAATTTAAAAAATTAAATACATTCGGTTTGAAAATACACACAAGTTCACCAACAATCTTTTATTTCTTGTTTTATAATTTCGTCTTTACAGTTTTCTGAAATAATTATCCAGTCAAAGACCAAGTTGACCTTGACTTACAATTAACGTTCCACAGTTCTAAACATCATGTAATATATTCGACTTTTTCCCCCCATCAGAGGTTTCGGTACGACGTACCGGTGTGTACCGTCACAAATCTAGCCCTGCCCAAGTCCAAGAGGAGCTGGAGAACAATATACGGCAGCAGATATCCCTCATTACGGAAGGAGAATTACAACGTGTAAATGCTAATTTATTTACATGGTACAATGCCTGTCTGTCAGCTGAATTAGAAAGGTAAGCCTTTGATCATGATTTGCTGGTGAATTTACCATTGATTAATGCACTCTGTTACGGTTACTACCTCCGCGCAATCTGCGGCCCGAGTTTGGTTGGCTGGTGGAAGGCATGTGCGTGCTGGCCGCTGGCCCCGCTCCAGCAAAAAAATCACCTGGTAAGGATTAATTCATTCAAACGGAATAACAGAAATGAGCAAACAGAAAGTGGAAAAACGTTATTAGGTAAGAAAACTATTTTGATAGTCTTAGTTACATCTGTGATAATACAAGGGGTTACTGACAGTAATGCTGAATGCAAGGAACTAAAACTCCCTGAATTTCAACTTAAACAAAGAGATTTTTTTTAAACCTGATGGCCTTATAGATACAGAACATGCGGATTATCAATCCATAATGGACGATTAGTCTTCTATCATCCATCAACAAATAATTTCTAGACTTAGGAGCTGCCATGGACTATTTAAGAGAGATTTTTATATATATGAAATTGATATTTTTACCAAGCTGCAGTTCTGGAATGACGGTAGCTGAATGTTTCCATTGCCTAAGGCACAAATATGTAAATGTTCTCAAAACACTTGAAATAAAAAGAGTGATAGTCAGTCTGAAAGACTAGACTTTATATCATTTAAAATGCTACAAATGCTGAAAAATGCTGGGTGAAAGCCTCATGATCATGCAGCAAACTGCGTGAACTCAAACTCCTTTAGCAAGTGCATACCAAGGTCAAAGGAGGTAGCTGGCTGGATGACGCCACGCTCACCGGAGCGCGCGGGGAAAGGAGGAAGCTCAAACGGTACTATGACGTCACACACCTCAGTACATTTCGTCCCGTCGCCGTAACGTAACGTCAGACCTCAGCGTAACGACAAAGTCGACAAGATCATTTAAAATGATAAAAGAGTCCTGCATGAATTAGGACACTGATACGACACAATGTTGATTTCATTGCAGACATGCCATGAGGAAATAAGCCTTGAATTTCTGTATCTAGAACTAATTTCCTCTTCGACTTAGTGTGTCATTAGTTGGCCGATGAAATATACCAGGAAAAAAGTTTCCTCAGTAGGTCGTGGTAGAGTGTCAGCTTTATGATCCCATGAGCACAGGTTTGATTCCCGACTGAAGAAGTTGGAGTTTTGAATGGCGGCAAAATCCACGCCATTCAAGTTGTACGATGTCTGTACTGCACTTGATGATTACAAGACAACATTAATTAACTCTCACACAGGTTGCCTTATAGAGTTCTGATTTTGCTACCAAATGGCAGTGCTAACATTGAAATTGGAGAATGGATTGCGTAAATGACTCCAGCTTAGGATGTAAGCAGGACTTGTAATATCCATTATATGTTTGGTGACAATTGCTCCAGAATATAAACTATTGGGGAGCTCTAAATACTATTGGAAACGTCGTGGATCTACGAGTTTTTGCAAATGGAAGCTCCACAGTTCCTTAAGTGCTCTGAATTAAGATTACACATGCAATACAATACAATTTGAAGGACCTGGCTATATCATTAATGTTATTGTTAATTCATTTGGGGGCTTGGAACATATCAGTCATCATTGTGTTCTTTTCTCTTTGCGTTGATTGATCGAACATCTGGTGGAATGAATGGTTGATTGATTTTTTGACTGAATGTACGAGCAACTGAAGTAATGTATTTTTTGTTTGCTGTTATCTAGATCCTCGAATGTCAGTCTTGTATTACTTTTTCCCAGTTTCTGAACTTTTTTTTCTTATCTTTTATTTTATGTTTTTGCCTTTTTCAGTTTTATTTTATTTATTTTAATTTTTTAGCCAACATAGGACTACATTAGTCAGATTTATGGAGGTTTTTCTTCTTTTTGTCAGCCCAATATTTCTTCATCCTTTCTGAACGTAATTTTCTTTCTGCTTCAGGTATGACTCTTCCTATTCTCTGCTTGTTGATTTTTGTCTGTAGTCTAGTGTGTTTGTCTTTCAGAATCTTGAGTGTCTGTCTTGTATTTTAAATCTTCTATTGTAATATGTAACTCTCTCATGTCTTCTTTAAGTTCTGTGATCCATCTAATATTGTTCTTACTCTTACTCGTCCATAATTTTTCTATTATTTTTCTACTGATTCTATTTTCTGGTGACCGTATTAGATGCCCTCAGAATGATATTCGTTTCTTTTTCATTGTGCTTGTCACTGGTTCTATTTCTTTATAAACTGTTTTGTTGGAAGCTAGTCTCCAGACTCCATTTACTTGATAAATTTTATTTAAACAGGTTCTCACTATTCTCCTTTCTAACTTGAGTACTCTTATCTATTGCAACTGTGTTTGTTGTCTTGAATAATGTTTCACATGCATATGTAATTTGTGGCTGGGTGACTGTTTTGTAGTGCTTCAATTTGGTTGCTATCGAGATACATTTTTAGCCTACTTTTCACATTTTGCAAAAATGAGGAAAAAGTAGTCTTATGAGATCGGGCGTGCGTCCGTCCGTCCGTCCGTCCGTCTGTCTGTCTGTCTGTCTGTCCTTCTGTCTGTCTGGCTGTGTGTGTGTCCCCCCCTATCAACTCCTAAACGGCTGCAGCAATCAAAACAAAATTTGGTAGGAGTAAAGATCTATACCTGAATATCTCACGGCCATATTTGAAAATGATGTCAGTGCTACCAACTGCTAAAAAATCGCAATTGAAATTTGAGCTCCATGTTGGTTATCTTGGAAAGTATGAATGGGAGCTATTTCAAAATTGGCACACGTGCAGATCATAATATTTCAGTTTAATTTCCAGGAGGCCAAACATGGCAGTGTTGCCAAAATGATTATAAGCCTCCTGATAGGTCCAATTTTTAAATGCATATAACTTCTACACTATCAAGTGGAATTCAACCAAATTTCGAATGTTGTATGTGTACATAAACAGATATGACTGAGCGTATTCTTAACACCTACCAGGGCTGCCAACTGTTAATAAATGCTCCTAATTTATTTTATCCAAATACCAATATATCAGAAAGTATGCAAGCCGACAGCTTTAAACTATGCACACGTATAGTACCTGACATTCTATATTAATTTGGAGTAACTTATATACGTCAGTGCTACCAACATGATTCTAAGCCTGCTGACAGGTCCAACTTTAAATACATGTAACTTCCATACTATCATTTGGATTTCAACCAAATTTCGTATGTGCTATGTGTACCCTAACAGATATGACTATGCGTATTCTAAGGAGCAACCAAAGCTGCCAACTGTTAATATGTGCTGTCCCTATTTTTGTTACCCTAATATCAATATATCAGAAAGTATGCAAGCCAATAGCTCTAAACTTTGCACACGTATAGCACCTGGCATTCTAGACGAATTTGGAGTAACTAATATACGTCAGTGCTGCCAACATGATTCTAAGCCTGCTGATAGGTCCAGTTTTAAAATGCATGTAACTTCTATACTAACAAATGGATTTCATTCAAAATTGGCACAACAATAGATCATATTATTTCAGATTATTTCTGACCAATACATGCATGACATTGTTGCCAACATGATTTTACGCGCGCTGTTAGATCCAATGTTTAACTGCATGTAACGTCCATGCTATCCAGTGGACTTCAACCAAATTTTGTATTTAGTACCGTAAGAGACGGAACTAAGAATATATTCAGTCATCAGGGCTGCCAACTGTAGTGCTCTATTAGGATACATTATGCCAGGTATACAGTATTTCGAACTAATTGGAAATTTCGATATTAGCAAATTAATTTCGTCATTATTCTAGATAGGTTCATATTCTGTAGAATAATCATTGGCATGAAAAGTAGGCTGTATAGTTCTTCACGGAACTTCTTGTTTATTATATGTATTCTTGGTAACATGCTGTGCTCTAACCAGTTTATCTATTCTATTTTGCCATGCTGGTTTCTCGTTCAGGTTGTATGTGATTACTTCACCTAAGTATTTAAATTTTTCTACAATTTTTATTTCTTGGTCTCCCAGCTTAATTTTGTTTGCAAGCGGAGGTTGAGTTAGCATAACTTCTGTTTTTTCAAATGAAATTTTCAAACCAATATTTTGAGCTATTTCCTGTCTAGATTTTATTTGCAGTTTTGTTTCCTGAATATCATTGGCCAGAAGAGCTAGATCATCAGCAAATCCTAGACAGTTCAGATGTATGTTGTCTTTCTGGGTTCCAATTTTTATATTTTTCGTGTTGTTCTTGTACCATTCCCTCATAACGTACTCCAGCGCACAATTAAAAAGAAGAGGTGATAATCCGTCACCCTGTCTCAAACCAGTTTTTACCAAAAGTGGTTCAGAAAGTTCTCCTCTGAACTTAATTTTAGAAATTGTATTCGTTAAGAGTACGTTCTATCAATTTGATCAGCTTTGGGTGAAGTCCGTTTACTGTAGATAGTTTTGATTTTTCTGTAATTGTTTCCTGAACAAAGGGATTGCATGAATGAATGCTAGAGATAGGATGTTTGAGTGCATTTCTGTATGGTTGTGGTTGTTGATTTATAATAGTGTAATTCTATTTCTTTTCGTGTTTCACTGTTTTCGTTTTGTTTATCCTTGCAAATTTTATTGTTAATTATTATATTGTCACTAGTGGAGTCTATCTGTCTGACAATAAAGAATACATACATACATATAACCCCATGTAGTTGGGCGTGTGTCAAATTTGCCTGATAACTTGTATTCCTGTGATGACTGTAGTAGTGTATATAATTGTATTAGGGAAAGGGATGGGGGTAGGCGCCCCGGGAATCACTATCCTGACATTTGCCTGGAGGGAGTGTGGTAAAACCACACTCAGGAAAGCCACTGTCAGAACCGGAATTCAAACCTCCAGACTTGCTGCAGCTGCCCTTGCACCCGTGGTGCACGATTTAATGAGCACAGCTATGCTGTGGGGTCATTAAAAGTTTACGATATGGAAGTATAAATCCTGACACCTGCTAATGGGCAATGCACACATGTGTATTTAACATTGTATACTGAAGCCACTAGTCTTCTGAATTACAGGTTGTAATTTGATTCCATAGATGGAGGTATATTGTCAGCTTGCGCACCAAGGAGCTGGGTGTGACTAAAATTCAATACCACATTTTAAAGGAATTAACACAAGAGAAAAATACTTAGTGATATTATCTGATTTAGGTAATTAATTTGATGGTGCAACTAACAAGACACCAGTAATGACTTACATATATTTACCTCATAGGTAAGAGGAGGAAAGAAATCATTTTTGAAAAAGCTACCTGAAGAGGTATGTAAACTTAATTCCACTTGCATGGCCTTATACTGTCTATTCTACAGGATATAACAACTCTGTTTTTCTCATTACAGGTACATCAGATTTATGGATTTATTAAATGCATTGTATAAGGACCTATTTACAGTACAAGATTTTCAAGAGGTAGAACATCACCATAACACAAAAGTATCCTGCCATTAAAATAAAATAAAAAAATGGAAATTTTGATTAAAATTAGAAGTTAGGATAGATAGGCTACATTACATTAAAATATTGTTGCATTCACTAAAACAGGCTTCCCAAACACCACTTCCACTTATACACCATCCATATGTTTCCCCTTTCAGCACAAACTCAACACTTCTTTCCATCACCACTCTTCACCAGTAGCACAGCCAGCAACCTACCCAGTTCAGGCTAGTAGGGAGCCAATATCTCATAATTAAAAAGAAAACAATTTACTGTACCATACTCTTAAAGATTCAAATGGACGTTTTGAGTGAATTAAATTACTAAAATTTCTCAATTAGGTAAGTAATATAAACAATTTGAATTATAAGAAATGTGATAATCATATTGACAATATATTGTATTTTGGTTAATGTTACTGCACTATAGCATTATAGCCAACATCAGGGACACTATAGTACATTATGCATCGAGCCTATAATGGTTATAATTAAGACACGAGCAAGTTTATAAAATGAGCGAAGCAAGTTTTATAATTTCTATACGAGTGTCTTAACTACCATTATAGGCGAGTTGCATATGACTGTTTATGTTCGACGATAATTATAATTTTATTATATGTTCTAACATAAAAATTCACAAATATCTGTCAAGATTCTGTCAGCCGACTTAAATGAAGAGCGCATGCGCTGGATTCCCACTGAGGATCAAAGTCCTTCCAGCTTTGTTCTTCCTTTTCTTGGGAATTGTGTGGGCTCAGCATTTGCTCTCTACCCAATAACAAATTCGAAAGCTTTGAAACATTGTTTATCATGTACTAGCACCAACAGATAGCACACACGTACTTTGTGGGATCATTTTGTTATTTTGGTCAAAATTACACACAATAAGCTGTTACAAACGCTTTAAAATTAAAATGTATCATATTTTCAACTAGTTATTCTTCAAATTCAATGTGTATAGAATGTCAACGGAAGGCAAATCAATGGAGTCCCAAATAGAACAGTCATGACATCTGGCGGAAAAGTTTCTCAAAAGAAATCCCTTCACTGAATAGAGCTGGGATATTGATTATTTCCATGGATCTAAAGTCATACGCTTGCTTCCTCCATGACATTCTGGTGCGTTTATGTCAACAACAGCATTCACAAAATTGTCGGCAAAATTGTACGAATGCAATGCCCTGTGTAGGAGTTGCAGATATTAAGGTACAGTGCTATTTCTTTTGCAATATTGCCCAGTTTGTTTCTGCAATTATTATGGACGGTGCACACTTTCCTTGTCGGTAATGGCTAGAAGGATGGTGTTGCAAACTTCTGGACGTAGATTTCTAAATTTCTGGCATATTTCATAGTATTTTCCTGTTACCATACAGGTTCATGCTGATTTTGTCTTTGTGTTTGGCATTGTAACTACAACGGTTGATCGGATATCCTTAACATTGTCAACTTTCAAATCATGTAATCCATGTCCGACATGTTGGATTTTGTGTTCATGTGCGAAGCTATCAAGTACCTAATTGGTCACACAACTGTTTTATAATGAAAATCTTGAGCTCTGATTGGTTGAAGAAACTGTAATAATAAAAACTAGTACTTTTATGACCCCCATTAAAGTACAGTTTTCTGACATATAATATTTACATTTCAACATCATCGAACATAAACTACTTTACAACAAATTACTGTCACATGTGTAGTTTCCTTTTAACAAACAAACAAAGAGCTTCAAAACACTGCTTGCGAAGGTGGACAACCAACAAGATTAGTAACTTGAGGCAAAGAGAGAAAAGAACAAAAATAAGGTATGGAAGTGGGATTCGAACCTCAACTTGACGCACTGCCTGCAAACGAGCCCCACATGTTACTGCTTAAGCTAAGTCACCACATCAATTTACATTGCAGCTTGTATAATTTTCAAAAGAAAAATATGTATTGTCCGTTGAGCCATTATATATTTAAACACAAATTGTGCTAAATGTTCCGGCATAACTCAACAAAATGACAGTTTCGCCCCGGTGTGTAGTATCAAATACGTCTTGCAATGGCCTTCCCAGTGTGTACTAGACAGTGTCTTGGTGAGGTGTGCTTTAACCAACTGAAGAGCCCAATTGCACACCAGGGCGAAACTCTGTCATTTTGTTGAGTTATGCCAGAACATTTAGCACAATTTTGTGTTTAAATATTGCAGCTTGTAACAATTATTGTGAAGTCGTTTGACTTGCAATTTTCTTTTTTTTCTTGTACCCAGGCCGATAAGGAACAATATTGAGACATGTGTCTAATTAATTTAGCCATACTTTCATCCACAGTTTACCCAACTTGAATCTTGGCATACATGTGGGAGATCTCCTTGTAAGATGTTTTTTGTTCACTTTTACCTTCATGAAGCAAACCATAGCTACCTATAACTAGGCCTTGGCCACACCAAATTGCAACACCACTTTGCTAGCGTCATACGTCCGGGTGTGTGCCTAGGGCAGAGGAGACATTGCTGTCTCTCAATATTCTAATTTGAAATCAGGTTATTGGAAAGAAGTTCACTAAAATGGATGGAAAGGGGAAGGTGCGTATACAGTAGATGACAAAAGGAGATTCTGATGTAAGTAATTTAATAATTAGTCAATAAAACTGATAAAATTACTTCTCATAAATTTAACTTATACTAAAACATGACAAGAATCAAATACTTCATATAGGTGTTAACAATTTTTGTTTCTTACTTTCAGTGCGTTTGTCATCATTTTGGAGTAGCTCAATTGTTCAGAAGAATGTTCGAAGCAATTGCAATTATTAGCTAAAGAGTAACACCATTTTCTCTGCCACAGATACACCTACTGTATCTTCAACGACGTGACGCATTACTGTGTCAGAAAACACTGCCTTCTCACTTAGTAAGCACAAAGCATCCTTCTGTTTGTCACTGAATGATAAGAAGACATGTTCATATCTCTCTGATATTAGCGACTGCATAATCACAATTACATTGCTTGTTATTTTAATAACAAAATCTGTGGGAACTGATAATCCACCATGATTTATTAGTTGGAAATATTTGTCATCTCTTTGTTGTTTCTATAATAATAATAATAATAATAATATCGACCGGGGTAGCTATTCACGTTGAGGCGCAAGGCCCTGGGACCAGACTATCTCTGGACTCAGAACACCAGTGGGTTCGATCCCCATCGTCAACCGTTCTTGAAATGGTTTTCCATGGTTTCCAATTTTTAGCTCCAGGCAAATGGCGGCCACTGTCGCTTCCGTCCAATTCTTTGCCCAGTTTCAGTAATTGTGTCTCTCATTAACTATTCTGGTGAGACCGGCGTCAGGACGGGCAACCGGCCGTAAAAACAATTCGCCACATTAAAAAAAATCATGTTAGTTCAACCCCAACACCGTAAAAACAGCAATAATATGGGTTGGAAATAATAATAATGATGATAAAGCACCATTAGACTTCTGAGACATCTCTTTCCTCTGCTAATTACAGTAGGTAGCTCGGTAGGTTGCCTCTCCGTCATTCATATCGGTCATTTCCAGCAGGCATTCTTATTCTGATATCATACGAAATAGAAATAGACGAAGGTAACTTCCTCATGCAATAAATCGCTATCTATGTTTTAGTAACTAATTAGTATGCCCATATCAATGTTTTATGTGTATCTGTTTTACTTACACTGCTTAAATGCCAACGAAGACATGAGAAAAGTAGTTATCGTAGGTCATGGACGATCGAAATTACTGAATATTGACGAGAATTGTCAGACTCCGCTAGTATCAACGTACGATTGTTGTTCCAGGGTTAAGTTACAATAGACAACACATTTAAATTTTAACAAGTGTACCGTATGAAGCTTAAAAATCATAATGCATGAAACTTTAGAACAATGCAGAAGAGCAACTCTATGTGATGGAATTCGAGAGCTTACTATCATTTAATAATCTAGAATAACGACGTTGTGTTAGGAGCTGTACTTACATTTACCAGACGATTAGACTTCGCTCTCGGGTCTACCTTAAACACTATTGAAGAAACTGCGAGTGATAAAAGAATATAATATGCAATTTTATGCGGACTCGCACGTTCAGCACCATTCATCACCATGCTTACTGCTCGCCACACATAGACCTGAGTGCGGCGTTGCCACTCTGCTATGGGCAAGGCCTGGTTATAGGTAGCCATGAGAAAACCCAAGTCAAGAAATGGGATAAGATCTTGTAACAAGCTACTGGATTCCCTACAACTATGAAATGTTATAATGCTGGTACACTATCTTTTTACAATCTATTTTCTTCAAATATGGTCTTCCATCCACAATAGCAAATGCTTTAAGTTTGCTAGTGCAACTCTCAATCATCTGATGCTGCCGTGTTGGTGAGATGAAGAATAAGAAGAGGAAGTAATAATCATTAACCATGACTCAGCTGCTGAAGTCTCAATTTGTATAGAAGCAATGTGAATTAATAAATTTAACCCCATTCCTGTTCCATTTTCAGCCTATCATAATATGAAATGTAGGTTCAAGAGATCACCTTTAGTCAGTGTGTGTCCCAATAATAAAATCTAAACAGCACGAGCCATTTAAATGAAATTCCATAAGGATTTACTACTGCCTCGTCCAACCTTGACCATGCCATTTAAATATTTATGTTTCACCAATCCAAAATGGCGGCAGGACTATATATTTCACTGGCATTCAATATCTCCAAAACTATTACTGCTATTAACCTCAAATTTTGTATCGTGATAGAGGATACTAAGATAAGTTCACCTATGTTGCTTTCAAAAACCTGATAAGCACAAAACCAACCTGGCGGCCAAGCAAAGTTCAAATATTTAGATTGACTATTCTCTTGATTTAGGGCCAGTTGTACGAACTCGGGTTATACCTCGGCTAAAGTTATCTCCGTAGTTAGTGCAGAATTGAGTTGTACGACATTGATATAAGAGATAATCCGGGTATAAACGACGGCATAGCTAACCAGGCATTGAAAGGCGGGCTATGTGCTTATACCGAGTATAATATATGGCGGACGGGAGAGACCGCTATAACATCCGAAGTTAAATCATCGCAAACTCTTAATTCCAGTGAACTATTCATAAATGTACATGAGAACGTATAATTTTAATAGCAGCACAATAATTACATACACATTTTTACAGAAAAAATACCAAAGCAAGCCAGCGACATTACAAATATAAGCATCACATGCATTGTCTTCAGCATTGAACGCCAAGTCGCAGTGGTCCAACGGTTAGCGAGCCGGACTTAGGACAGAACAACGTAAATTTTGTGGATCGAACTCCACCAGTTCCAACTTTTTTTGCTTATTAGTTTTGGTTTCTATGTTATGCTTGGTGTTTATGCATTATCTTTTATATGTAGCCTACCAGTAATCGTTTGGGGTGATCCTAGGTTCAACAGGGTAATTGATAATAACTCCGCATCAGTCGAGAGCATAGGCTACTCATATTCAAGAGAACAATCATGCTGTAGATCATCATCATCATCTTTCAGAGTTTCCAGCCACTGGCCGGGTCTGTTTGGAACACAAGCCTCTCCAACATCTTCTGTCTTCCCACCATCTCTCAGCTTCCACCCTTGTCCAGTCTTCTCCTCTCTTCTTCACGCTTTCTTCCACCCCCTTCAGCCACCTGTCTCTCGGTCTTCCTCTCAGTCTTTTTCCTTCCCACCTCGTCTCGTGTACTCTCCTGGGTATCCTCTTCTCCTCCATTCGCTTTACATGTCCATTCCATCCAAGTCTAGATTTATCTATACCATCCTGTAATGGTTCCTCCTTCATTAATTCTCTGGTCCTCTCATTTCTTATTCTGTCAATCTTTGTAGCTCCAATACTGCTTCTCAAGAACCTCATCTCACTGGCCTGTATTTTTCTCTTCTCCCTTCCTTTCATAACCCGGGCCTCCGAGGCATATGTCAGGATAGGGACATAGTACGTCCGATATATGATCTTTTTGCTGTTCTGAGGGACATCCTTGCTCCATAACATGCTTCTCACTACTCCGAAATGCTTCTGCCTGCCTCCCCCGCTCATTAATTTCCTCTATCGTTTCTTCCATATCTTGTATCAGGCTTCCCAGATACTTGAGACTCTCCACTTTCTTCAGCTGTTCCCCACCAATTGTTATTCCCGTTGTGGTTCTTTCCTTCTTCCTGGTTGTGATCACCATCTCACTCTTATTTATGCTAAATTTCATCCCATATCCTTGTATTATTCCTTCCCACACGTCCAAACTGTTCCTGTACCTCCTCCTCCTTGTCTCCCCAAATCATCAAATCATCTGCAAACACCATTGCTTTCATCTTTCCTTCCCCAATTACTTGTGCCACTCGGGTCATTATGTCATCCATCACCACAATGAAAAGTAACGGTGCCAGTGCACTTCCTTGTTTCAGGCCGTTTCTCTGTTCCAACCAGTCCGATCTCTCTCCTCCCACTTTCACACAGCTCACGCTTCCCTTGTACATCTCCTTTATCCTCTTTATAGTCCATTTCTCTACTCCTCTATCCTCCAGGGACTTCCATACTTTGTTTCTGCATACACTGTCATATGCTTTCTCAATGTCCAGGAAGGCCATCAGTAGATCTGTTCCATACTCATAGTGCTGTTCTTGTAACTGCCTTATAGCAAAAAACAAATCCACTGTGGACCCTCCTGCTCTGAAGCCATGTTGTTCTTCCCTCATCCCTCCTTCTATCCTTGTCCTAATTCTCCTTTCCAAAACTTTCTCGAAGATCATTGCACAATGACTCATCAGTGTTATTCCCCGATAGTTTCTGCAATCTGTTCTACTACCTTTCTTGAAGATCGGGACAATTATTCCTTTTTTCCAGTCCTCTGGGGTCTTCCTTTCCTTCCATGCTGTCCTCATCATTCGGTACAACCATTGTATCCCCACCTCTCCTGCTGCTCTCACCATCTCCACACTCAACTCATCCACACCCGGTGCCTCCCTCCTTTCATCTTTTTCACTGCATCTTCCACTTCTTTCCATGTTAAGTCCTTTTCTGTTTGCAGTTCATCTTCCTCTTCCCCGATTTCTTCCTCCTCACCATCATTTCCATTTGGGTTCAGAAGTTCTTCAAAATATTCTTTCCACATTTTCTTCAGTTCTTCCCTATTTTCTATCTCTTGTCCCCTTTTGTTCACCATTCTAACATAATCCGTAGGATCCTTCCGCCTCTTATTTTTTACCATCCCATACAGGACCTTTTTTGTACCTTCACTATCCTCCTTCATCATCTTTGTCCACTCTTCCATCCACTTTCTTCTCTCCTCAGCCACTACTCTCTTCGCCTCCTTCTTTCGTTCCTGGTACTCTTCCCTTGTCTCTACTGTCCTATTTTGATACCACCTCCTAAAGGCTCTATTCTTTTCCCTTACTATATCTTTTGTCTTCTCATTCCACCATGGTGTTTCCTTCCACCTCTTCTTACTACTTGTCCTCCCACATACTGCTTCTGCTGCACCTACTAGTGTCTTCTTAAATCTAGCGCATTCCTCTCCCACCCCTCTTTCTTCATCTGTTGGATACCAGGAATTAATGTAGAAAGTGATGCAGAGGCTCACTTATTAGAAAACAACCGAAGTTAAATCATCGCAAACTCTTAATTCGAGTGAACTATTCATATATGTAGGCCTACATGAAAATGTATAATCTTAATAGCAGCACAGTAATTACATACATAGTTTTACAGAATATAACGAAAGCAGGTCACTGACATTACGTACGTAAGCATCATATGTGCAGTCTTCAGGAAATTACGCTAGGTAGCGGTGGTCCAGTGGCTAGCGTGCTATTCTTGCGAGTATAAAGTTACAATTTTTGCGGATCGAATCTCACCAGGTCCAACTTTTTTGCTTATTATTTATTGTTTTTATGTTATGCTTGGTGTTTCTGTATTATCTTTTATATGTACCGGTAATAATTTGGGGTGATCCGTGGTTCAATAAGGTATTAATAATAACTTTGTGTCAATCAAGAGCGTAGACTACTCATAATTATTCAAGAGAACATTCATGCTGATGCAGAGGGTCCCTTAATAGAAAGAATATTTCTACAAAGGAGAAAAGCAAAGTACATCAGACAGAGGCCAGATCATTTTCTGAACTGTGATGAAAATTAATTCTTTATATGGTTCAGACTGACAAAATATACAGTTTTGAGGTTATTAGATCAAATTATCGATGGACTGGAACATACGACCGACAGGTACTTAATTCTTGGATATGCTATATTAGTTTGAATTATATTTATATATACTATTATTTACTGACTCGTTACCAATTCATTATTTATTATTTTTGTTCACGGACGTGGTTTGTTATTCTCACGGCCTCTCATGGAGTATCGCAGTGGCCAATTCGATATTCATCTGTTTCCAAAGAAGTTCAAATTTCGTGTCAATATGTCCACAAAGTTAGCTCCGTTTGTTACCAACTTAGCTAGTCTCTCAGACAAACATGGAATAGCGAGCCCCGGAATAAAATCTTGTCGTACAACCCACCCTTGGAGATATACCAAGGAAGACGCTAGCCCAGGTATAGCTATTCCATTGGATAACCCGAGTTCGTACAACTGGGCCTTAATCATTTGAGTGCAGTGAATCTTGGCATGGTATATCTTCTTTATGCAAGGTTTAATATATTGGCATCAAATTCAATTTCATTATTTTGACTAACTGAAGATGGCGGCTATGCAAAATTTCAAAATTATGTTTTTCAATTCTAATGTCCTAATAAAGCGATCGAAATGAAAGTTTGTATAATGAAACAACACAATAATCTTCATCTATTGGTTCATAGCTCAATGGCCTACATTATAACATAATCCAAAATGGTGGCCATGCAATATATTTTACCAGTTCTCAATATCTCTGAACTTATTATAGCAATCAAACTGACATTTAGTATGTTCATAAAGGGCATCAAAATAAGTTCACCTATGTGACATTCAATAACCTGATAAGCACAAAACCAACATGGCGGCGACACAAACTTTAATGGGATTATATTGAGATTTAATCATCCGTGCACAGTTAAACATGGCATGGTAAATCTTTATACAAAGCTGAACATACTATCATCTCTTTAAATCCAATTTTTATGAGAAATTCAAAATATCAACTGTGCATTATTGTAAAATCAGGTTTTTATTTCTTGTATGAAGCAAAATTATCCAACATTAATATTAACAGGTATGCTTAGTAAATTGAATTTATTTCTTGTGTCCTAATGGAAAAGAGCTACAATAGTTCCAATATTCAAGGGAGGGAACAGATTGGTAATGGGAAACTATAGGCCTGTTAGCATCGCATCCATCATATGTAAACTGATGGAGCACCTTATTTCTGATTACCTATGGGAACAGTGGGGAAAGTTATCATGGTTTAATGGGAGGCAACACGGATTTAGACAAGGGTACTCATGTGAGAGCCAAATGTTATCACTCTTTCAGGATATTAATGACTCGCTAGATAGGAGGTGCAAGGTGACGCTTTAATTATAGATTTTGCGAAGGCATTTGATGTCCTCCCACATGACATACTACTCCGTAAATTAGCGGCAACGAAGATTGATAAAAGAGTAATTTTATGGATTCAAGAGTTCTTGACTGGTCGCTTGCAAAAGGTTAAAATAGGTAATGTATTCTCAGAGGATATTTTGAAAACGTCAGGTGTCCCTAGGGTAGAGTAATTGGGCCCCTGTTATTTCTGGCACTTATTAACGACCTACCAAATGGGATTCGAAGTGACTGCCGATTGTTTGCGGATGATTGTGTAATGTACCGAAAAATTCAAACATCACAAGACAAAGAAAGCTCAGTTGCAAACTGACCTCAACGTGGTTCTTAAATGGGCGGTTGACAACAAAATGAAGATAAATACGAGTAAATGTAGTCTCAAGAGAATAGGGATAGGGCGAAGGCATGATTTTCAATATAATATCGGCTCAGAAATACTTGTAGAAGAAGACTCGTGCAAATATATTTCACCAGTTCATAATATCTCCAAACTATTACAGCAATCAAACCAAAATCTTATATGGTGAAAGAGAACTCTTAACAAAGTGCATATATGTTACTTTCAAAAACCTGATAACCACTAAAACAACATGACAGCCACAAGATGTTCAAATATTTAAAATTATTTTTCTGGCCACCTAATAATCTCAGAACAATCAAACTTGGCATAGCATATCTCTATTTAAAGCTTCATATATACAAATCTATTGTTGTTCAAAAATTGAAGATTGATATTGTAACTTTTCAGTTGGTCAACACGAGTACAATCCCAATTATTGGGAAATGCGATACATCCTGAGAAAGTTGACTGACTGAAAATTTCAGTAATAATTGTGAATAAGGCAACACTGAAACAACGGCTTTCTAAAATGAAGAATTTACGGGAAAAACGGAAATTTTTCAGGAGAGTGAATTTAAACTTTCAACACTAAAAAGAAATATGGTACTTAAAACACCCCAATTGAGGATAAGCAATATAGGTTCTTTTGCCAAATTTAATTCTTATAAAGGAAGTGTGATAATACAGTAGAACATAGACATCAAGCCTGGTTATGGTATCAGAGTCAAAAAACAGATGAATCACACTTGGATCTCATAAAACAAAGGAAGATAACTCAAAAAATAATATGTAGGGTTAAACGGCTATACCAAAAGGATATACTTCTGATGATCGAAACAAATAGCGCGAAAACAAACTCAAGAGTTTACTACAAAATTTTTAGCAAACAACTACAAAGATATGAACCTCCAACATTAATGTTAAAAGACAAAAATGGCGAGTTAGCTCATAGTAATAAAAGAAATACAGAAATTTTAGCAGAAACATTTAACAAGTTGCTAAATTGCAAAGATCCACCAGAACTGCTTCAAATAAATACAGACACCACTATTAAAACACCATCAGAAAACATAAATCCACCCACAATCCAAGAAGTCTACAAGGCTCTGAGAGAGCTCAAAAACTACAAAGTGAGTGGAGAAGATCAAACATTTGCAGAATTGTGGAAATATGCAGCAGAACCAGTAAAGATTTCATTACACCAATGCATAGTGAACATGTGGATCAAAGAAGAACTGCCAGACCATTGGACTACAGCTAAAATACATCCATTACACAAGAAAGGAGAAAAATCAAATCCTGACAACTATCGAGGAATTTCCCTTTTGGATATCGCATATAAAATCATGTCACGAATTCTTTATAATCGTTGTAAAGATCAATTAGAACTGGAAATAGGAGAATATCAAGGTGGATTTCGGCCATGGCGAAGCTGCCCTGAACAGCTTAAAATTAGTAATGGACTACTACAAACGTAGACAAAAACAGCAAGTCATAACCTTCGTAGACTTCAAAAAAGCTTATATTTGTATACATAGATCTTCATTGCTGAAAATACTAAGGAATTTCGGACTTCATCCCAAATTAATAAAAATTATAAAACTAACTCTAACAAATACCAAATCTAAAGTAAAATTCAGAGGAGAAATATCCGAAACGTTTACGATTAAAACAGGATTTAGACAAGGAGATGGTTTATCGCCTCTTCTTTTCAATTGTGCTTTGGAATATGTAATGAGGGAATGGTACAGGGAAAATCCTAGGAGCATAAGAATTGGAACCAAGAAAGATCAAATAGACTTAAATTGCTTGGGATTTGCAGATGACTTAGAGTTACTGGCTAATAATATTCAAGAAGCCAGAAATCTAATAATAAGCCTACAAAATACAGCACAAAAAATTGGACTTCAGATATCATTTGAAAAGACAGAGATAATGGTAGCAAATCCACTTGTAATCAATCACATAACAGTAAATAACAAGAAAGTTAAAATAGTGAAGCAATTTAAATACTTAGGAGAAATTATAACTTACAACTTGGATGAGAAACCTGCATGGCAAGAAAGAACTAATAAAATTATAAAAGCCCAAAAATTAACATGGTCTACATATAAAAGAAATTGTCTATCAATCGCAACAAAATTAAAACATTACAAGACGGTGGTTCAACCAGAGGTGACATATGGAAGGGAAACTTTTTTTAAAGTTACTCAGAAAAACAGAACCGACAAAATTTTAAAAGTAGAAAGAAGAATAGCTAGAACATGCATAAATAAAAAATATCAAAAAGATGGACAGTGGTGGATAGTGCCAAATGAAGTGGTATACAGAGAACTGGAGCCCATCACTGATACTATTCGGAAGAAACATATTTCTTTTTTTGGTCACATCATGAGGACACCCGAAACCAGGTTATCTAGAAAAATTGTAGTGAAACTTTGGAATATGAAACAACAAGTAGGATGGATTAAGGAAATTAGAGAAGTTATGAAAGAATTAGAAATAACCTTGGATGACTTGCAAAACAAAACAAAACAAAAATAAAAAAACTGAGAGATATAAAAATAAGATTGCAGGCTAAAATAGACAAACGTAATACAGTAAAAAGGGTATTTACAGATGAGGAACGCCTGAGAAGATCAGAGCAAATGAAATGCTACTGGGCGACTCAGAAAGGAAACTTACTGAAGAAGAGGACCAAGAAATGATTGACTGAAGTGGTCCAATGAGGCCGTAAAAGCAGAAGAAGAAGAAGAAGAAGAAGAAGAAGAAAGGAAGTACATGTAAAACAAATAAAAACTAAAGATAAATTATGAAAACGTGAGAGGATGTGGGATGTTCTTTCCGATTCCACTAAAAATAAAAACCTCTGTATCTCGGTGACATTCCGCTTTATTTGAAATTAATTTCAATTGATCTGTAGTAATGATGGCTGGCCACCAGAATGCGCCATATACTCATTTTCAGAAAAAATGGACTTACCCCGTTCTTTCCGTGGGGGTCTTCAATTACAAGATGGCGTCAGTTCGAAATATTATAAAAACTTATTTTTACTTCTTGTATGCTATTCAAGCGATCGAAGAAAACCTTCGTATAATGACACTGAGTTCTGTAGCTTACTTTTCTTAAATTATCGATGCCGAGCTTATGACTTTTCTTAAAATTAACTCCTGTGACTCGTTAAAAAAAGATGCCATTTCATGGGAGGAGTCATAATTACCGATATTGAAAGTTCTGGTACCCCGGCTTCTCAACAAGCCGCATTAGTTAAAAGGGACGATAAGCAAATAACATTATTTTTATTACAACATCTGAAATATCCATTCTTATATTATATTCAATATGTTCAAGAAGACAAATTAACGTATACACTATTTTGCTACGCAAGTATACACCTATTTATCATTAAAATATAACAAAAATTGGTAAACCCATTTATGTGAAATAATGTCAGGAAATAAACTAAAGTTCTCAAGATGTTTGACTTTCGTAGCACTTAACATTTATGAAATGATGGTAAGTAATATCTGAACTCAACTCTTAAACAATCTTTATAATGCTATATGTCCATCACATGATGTTGAATCAAGACTTTTTATTTACTCCAGGCCACTGAATATACCACTTCTACTTTGGCCTACCCATTTCCTTATCATCCTATACAGAAGAAACAATCAAAACCTCAATCATTGGGTAATGTAGTGTTGCCCCCATGAATGTGAAGACAGATGATCACCTTATTCAATGGTTTTTGCTTGAATAATTATGATGCTGGTCTGTGTCAGCCTATCATACTGTGATTGTAATGTCCAAGAGATTACCATCATTACCTCGATGGTCAGAGCATTGGCGTACAAAGCTGGAAGTCTTAGGTTTGAATCCAGCATGGGTCAGACATTATAATTCTCCATCTTCCTTGCACTATTTGAGCATTACATGATCTACAGTCATGTCATCATTGCAGTCATGAAATTACAATTCTTATAATAAATAGGATCATCATCATCATCTTCATTTCCCGTTTCCAGCTTCCTGGGTCGGGTTGTGAATTAAGGACCTCCATCGTTGCCTGTCTCTCCACCACTCCTCTCCTGATTTTAGTACATCTTCGGGTTTTCCTCCCTTCTTTTCTACACACTCCCACACTGTATCTGCCCATCTCTTCCGGGGCCTTCCTCGTGGTCTCTTCTCTGTCATCTTTTCACAGAAAGTTTTCTTTGGTACTCTCTCCTCTCCCATTCTCATCATATGTCCATACCACTTTAACTTTGTTGTTTCTATCCTGTCCTGCAGCTTCAATATTCCTGTCCTTTCTCTAATCTCTTCATTTCTAACTATCTCTTCTGGTCTTGCCCTCAATACCTCTTAGGAATTTCATCTCTGCGGCTTGTATTCTACTCTCCTCTCTTTTTGTAGTAGTCCACGCTCCAGCTGCGTATGTTAGTATGGGTCTGTAGTAGGTTGAATATAATACTTTTTTGCATTTCTTTGGGACATCTCGGTTCCACACAATACCCCTTACACTCTGGTAAAAACTGTTCGCTTGTTGTATTCTCTTTCCAATTCCTCAGTTATCTTTCCATCTTCTGCGATCACACTTTCCAAATACTTGAAACTTTTAACGACTTCTAGAATTTTGCCATTCAATTCTATCTTTCCTCTTCCTTTCTTCCTTCCTCTTGACATTACCATTATCTTGCTCTTCTCTGTGCTTACTTTCATCCCAAATTTCTCTATCTATTCTATAAATAGGATATTTAGTATAATTAATATCAGAAAACTATTTACATTTTGTGACAAATTTTCTTGTGAGGTTTGAAGCCATTTTCCAGTGTTGCCTAAGTAAACAAAACAGCTTTTTGGGTACATTCGTGTTTTGACCGACTGAAAAGCACCAAACTTTTGTTTGACAAATTTCATATTTACCATTTGGTTCTTGGCACTTAATACGGTTTTCTGGTTTCTTCTAGGGAATGTAGGCAACTGTTCTGAAGGTGAGTAAAAGGTGTTACATGGTAGTAGTTAGAAATCAGTATGAGACTTCCCAATTTAATATTCAACTGTCCTCTATTTAAAAGATCAAATAATTACTCTAAAATTTGCAAGCTTGCTTGTCCTTCTTGTGGTTTATTATGGGACCTGCAGTATAACTTAGAAATATCATTCATTGCAACATCAATAATAGGGGTCGACGGTGCACCGATTTTTCGGTTATGGTACGGTACAAGGGAAATTATCGACCTCGGTTAGAGACTATAAAAAGCTCGGTAAAAAGTTTGGTTCGGTACAAGAGACATACATACCGTAGTGATCTGGAGGATCCCGGAAAAACCGACCACCAGTGATCACTTTAAAGGCGATGGGACAAGATTTATTGTCAAAAGACAACACAATGGACATCGGTGTCTATAGCCCACCTGGTCGGGGTCCGCAACAAAAACTGGCAGATAAGACGGAACAAAGGTCAGAATGAAATGGCAGGTGCAGCCATCAGCCCCTCAAATCCCCCTTTCTCCTCACACCAGTCCCCTTCTTGAATCTCTCTCTCTCTCTATTGTCATTTTTATGCACACGAAATGGGCTTCCTGTTCTGTAGTTTTTATTTGCTCTGTAGGTTTAGCCTATTTATAGTGGCAAGGAAATATATTGTTAAGTTTTGAATTCCATGTAGTGTTATCTTACACCTTCTCAGGCAATAACATTTAGATGTGGCTTATACGAGAATGTGGCCACTTTTACCAGAATTTCCTCTCATATTTGTTTGCTTTGTTACCGAGGCTGCGTCGGCTGCTTGTAGTACGTTCCATTCCCATTGTTGTGTTTATTCAAAGTTCAGACAAATTATTGTTCAAAGTAATTGTAGCTTAATGTTTTCTTGAAGTAAGAGTTTTCCACTCTATACGGAAACCTTCCAACTAGATGTTCATCAAAATGAGTGATGTATCAGAACCATCCACATCAAAAGGAGGCAATTTAAGTGAAAAACGTCCTTTGGATTCGGATAATACCATGGACTCAGCTTTGTCATCGAAGCCTAGCCCTGCGACCAAGGTACCTATTTGGAATTATTTTACCAAAACAGACCCGAAAACGGCAAAATGTAATTTGTGTAACAAAACATTTTCTTTTTTTGTGTAGCCTCCTGAGAGGCCGAGTGCAGGTCTTTCTAGTTGACGCCCGTGGGCGATCTGCGCGTCGGGATGAGAGAGGGAATGGATGAAGATGAATGAAACTGGGCAAGGATGTGGAAGGAAGCGAAATGAAATGCGAATATGGGTCCACTACTGGCCTACGCAAACACTATCCTAAATATGTAAAATTGTCTGAGGAAGAAAATGCATTTAAAACCATGAAAGAAGAATCAAAAGTTTTTCGGGCTTGTAGGCTGCGGTCCAGACAGGATATCTCCCGAAGTTTCACTGGAAACTGCGTCCGGCATTATCAAGGGTTCCGCTCCTTTCCTTGGTGAGCAGTGGAATGAGGAAGAGGCTTGAAATAATGGGGAACGGTTTGTAGTGGGGTATTGTTGCTTGAATATGACTGTTTAGCTCAGCAGCTAAAATCATCATCAACTTCTAAAGGCAATGCCTTGTCTCCGCAACCATTGCTCTCAGCAGCTAAAAGCAAAGTGCAAAACTTGATAGTTTTCTAAAGTCAAAAGAGGTTTACTCATTAAACCATCGAAAAAATGTAGCTATTAAGAAAGAAATAACAAAATGGATTGCTGAGGGACTTCACCCTTATACTATAGTCGAGGAACCGGGTTTTAAAAATATTATGGCCATATCGGATGACAAGATTATACTTCCAATCACAGTCACAGTTTCCAGGAGTTAAATTCCAGAACTGTATTTTCAAACTCGAGATGCAATGAAGAACGAAAGACTCTTTGTGATCAAGAATTATATTCTATTTCTCTTACAACTGACCTATGGACATCTGAGTCAGTGTTCTCATATTTGGCTGTAACAGCACATTATGTTGAAAAAGATTTTAACCTAGAATCAGTTTGTTTAGGTTGTGTCCCTTTCTCTGAAAGCCATACAGGAGAAAATATTTTATCCCACTTGAATGAAGTGATAAGGGAATGGGGTCTTCCAAGATAAAAAAAAAAAAAACTATTTATGGTGTCACTGACAATGCAGCTAACATGAAAACAGCATAGTTTATTTAAATGCTTTGCACATACCCTCAATCTGGCAGTAAAGCTGACAAAGAAAAACTACCCTGGTTTTGACACTTTGGTCAAAAAGTGTAGGAGTATAGTAGGTCACTTCAAGCATAGCTTGACTGCCAAAAATCAACTGCATCTGTGCCAAGAGCCTGAGGAAAATGGAGTTGATACAGGATGAGACACAATGGAATAGTGAGTACCTCATGATTGATAGGCTCTTACAGCTAAGGGAACCATTGTGCCTAGAACTGAGTGAACCCAAATGTAGCGTTGATGACCTAAGCTCTTCAGAATGGGGGCTGATTGAGTCTTATGTAAAGATACTGAAACCAGTTTATGACACGACTTTAGAGGTCTCCTCTGAAAGGGAACCTACTAGAAGTATGGTTGTACCACTATTGAATGGAATAGTAAATGAACTACAAAGAGTAATAGAGGAAAAAAGAATCTGGCATCACACTTGCAAAAACACTTCTTCAGTCTCTTCACACCGAATTTTCCGGACTGAATGATCAACAATCTGATCAACTTTGCATGCTACTTGATCCTCGATTCAAAGATTCGATTTTACAGAATCCTTTGAAAGAGGCCGCCAAAATAACACAAGCTGGAATTAACCAAGGTTGACAAAGCCCCTCTCGATGCAAACGAGAATTCTTCAACAAGCTCTAATAATAGGCCTAGTGGTAGGCCTACTAACCTGTCATCGGTGTGGACATCATATCTAAAAGCAGCAACCAACAGAGATGCAGCTACAGATACGAGGATTAAAAACAGCAAAGGTGAGTACTACAGTAAATGACTCCAGAACATTACAAATGAGAAAAATGAAGTTTGCCTACTGCCAAGATAAGTAGAATAGGTCAATATGGTAGATTGTGATAAAATCCTAAAGACTGCTGCAAACAACATTTCGTGTTAACTTTGGTAAAATGAAATCACTATTTTTATTTATGAGTAGGGAAAGGTCTATTGATAAGAAAAAAAAAAAGCAATTTAATTTTACAACTTTTCGGCCTACGTGAAGCTTTATTATTGTAGCAGCCTGGTCTAAACTTACGCTTTTGGCTTTTGCAGGGGAGCTTCAAGTAGATGCGTATTTTTCTGAAGGATGCATAGACCTTCTCGACGATCCTTTTACGTGGTGGCAAGAAAACTTGTACAAACATCCATTATTGCCACCCTTAGCAAAAAAGTATTTGGGAATTCCAGCCACAGAAGTTTCTTCTGAAAGGGGTTCTCTTTAGTTGGAAATGTGACAAATCTCCGTCGTAGACTCCTTCCAGAAAACTTAGAAAAACTTCGTCTTTCTACATCAAAACTTAAAATACGTCTAGGTTACAGTGCAATTTGTGTTTGATCCCTTTCCAAAATCAGTCCAGTTATTCAAGAGCAGAATAGACAAAACCAGGGAAAAGAAAGAAGTGGTATAACTTAGTGCTGTATTCCTAGAAACATTATACGTGCTATGTAATTCCTACAGCAGTTGTGAGAGGGGAGTTCAATCAATGTGTGAATAGTACATTAAGTTACTGTATTCTTTTAATATTGTGTAGTGTTTGTTACTGTATTCTTTCGGGTGTTTGTTACTTTATTCTTTTAATATTGTGTAGTGTTTGTAAATTATGTACCTCATTTGCCACCGAGGTTGACACCTCATTGCAAATAAAGTGATTTTGATTTGATTTTGAATTATTTTCCTATTTGTGATATTTTGGGAATTTTCCTTTACATCTTATATACTGTATATATAAAAAAGGATGTTCGTTTGTTAGTCTTTTATGCGTTCATAAATCATTCATCCGATTGCGATCAAATTTTGGTGAATTGTTGTGCACACTTCCGAAATCATTATAGGCATAGTCGGCGATGCGCTCATATACAATTCATCCGATTGCGATCAAATTTTGGTGAGTTGTTGTGCACAGTCCCGAAAAAGCTATAGGGGTAGTAAAACCAATTTACAGTAGTGGCGCGCGAGTAGCTTCAACAAAATGGCATGCGTTTGTTTCAAGAAAGTCCCACATGCGTTCATATACCATTCATCCCATTGCGATGAAACTTGGGTGAGATGTTCTGTACACTTCAGGTAAGGTTTCTGGCTGAGTAAATCCATGTTATAATAGGTAGCGCACGAGTAGATTCAACAAATGAGGTACGAAGTACGAAGCGTTTCAACAAAGTCCCGTAAGTGTTCATATACTATTCGTCTGATAGCGATGAAACTTGGGTGAGATGTTGTGTACACTTCAGGGAATGTTTCTGGCTTAGTAAATCCACTTAACAATAGGTAGCGCACGAGTAGATTCAACAAATGAGCGACGACGGGCGAAGCGTTTCAAAGGAGTCCTGTATGCGTTCGCATACCATTCGTCCGATAGCGATTAAATTTGGGCGAGAGGTTGTGTACACTACAGGCAAGGTTTCTGGCTTAGTGAATCCATGTTATAATAGGTAGCGCACGAATAGATTCAACAAATGAGCGACGACGCGTGAATCGTTTCAACATGACGAATAGAAATAAATAGTGTTATCACTCACCGAGTTCAACCGCGCCCCGCTCTGCTAGCGCTGATCCCCAACGCTACACAGACAGCTGTTCAATAATGGGATACGCGCTGGGCTACGTAAACCTCTTTACGAAGGCTGCGGTTACGCTGATTACAACAAATTGTGTGTTTAGACTTATGAATAATACTGTCAAAAAGTTAGCATTAATATTCTCTGTCCCCATGTAGAACTATCGTTTAAAACCCTCCGTTAGTCGCGCATTGGTCTGACAGCTCCATGGTTCGTTATATTAATTTTAATATCAAGCCAACAGTTCAAGTTATGATCTTATCGTCTCGTGACATCTTACACCAAACCATAGTAAGCATTTTTCTGGAGTTGTGAAATAGCGTGCCTAAAAATAACTTTATCACGTGTAACACTTTGTCAGCGTGATATTGATAGTACCAGCGCTCCCAATGATGTTACATTCTGTTAGTGAGTGGCAGGTGTGCTGTTATAACGATTATTTGGCTTAGTATGTTGCCTTAGTTAATATCAGTAAGGAGACTGCGCCTTACGAAAAACTAAGGATGCAGATGAAGCGTGTCACCTTCTGCTGAAATATAACGAATAGCTAGTTCATGATTCAGTAATTTCAAAGGAATTTGTGACTCTGATACTGAAGACAAAGTTGAAACAAGATCCGAAGATAAGGAGGACTGTAACGGAAGCGAAGAATTGGATGACCGTTTATTTTATTGGCAGGTTGGCCATTATTATATGTCCGACTCATTCTTGGCCACTTGGCTATCACCACGGAAGTCCGGGTTCGATTCCCAGCTCTGCCAATAAATTTAATACTGGTCTGAGGGCTGGAACGGTGTTCACTCAGCCTCGTGAGGCAAAAATGTTAAGAGGCGCGTTCGATTCCTACCTCAGCTATCCTGGAAGTGGATTTCCGTGGTTTCCCACTTCTCCTCCAGGCAAATGCCAGGATGGTACCTAACTGAAGGACACGGCCGCTTCCTACCCAAATCCGACCTCAATTCCAAATACACACACTACTACAGACATCATAATGACACAGGTTATCAGACGAATTCTAAACAAACCCAAACACACGGGGATACGTGACCACGATGTCGTTAACTATTATTATTTTAGGCCTATTATTATTAAGACGGATTTTTTTTTCGTTTTAGCTAAGGATGCCACGAAATAGAACAAGTAACCATGGAAGGCTGCCTTCATTCCGTATCCAACTGGGCGGCTTTCGTGATTTTACATCAGTGGATAGATATTTCGGTAAATTTTGAAAAATTTGAGGTACTGATCCTGGTTTTAATTTCCACTTCACGCGAGGAAGTTTCACGTTCTCATAGTTCACTACGAAAGAGTCCGCCTTTATAATAATTAAATCTTCCGAAAAACGTTCGTCACAGATTCTATTTTTGATCGACAATTGCTTATCCTTCCACGGAAAAACTCTCACCCATTTCGAAAACAGATTTGTTTCTTTTGGCGGTGTGAAAAATGTCTACCATCAGATTTTCTTCGTAACCCGATTTACTTCCAGGAACAAAACTTTACGACATTTTCCCGAAACAACAGAAAACTTAGTTGTTTGCACACACAAAGCACTGCACAGACATTCGTAAATTATTACAAAGAAACAAATTCCCTCGAATAATATGACTTCTCGCGCACAGGATATTACAGTACTAACCTCGTGGGTTACTGTCATATGTGCTTATGGTTCGTCGCGACTTCCGCGCCACACACTGGCTGGACCATGAACTACAATGCTTAAGTAGCGGAGTGATGACACTGTTTATTTCTATTCGTCATGGTTTCAACAAAGTCCCGTATGCGTTCATATACTATTCGTATGATAGCGATGAAACTTGGGTGAGATGTTGTGTACACTTCAGGGAAGGTTTCTGGCTTACTAAATCCACTTTACAATAGGTATCGCACAAGTAGATTAAACAAATGAGCGACGACGCACGAGGTGTTTTAACATAGTCCCGTATGCATTCATATACCATTCATCCGATAGCGACTAAACTTGGGTGAGTTGTTGTTTACACTTCAGGGAAGGTTTCTGGCTTAGTAAATCCACTTTACAATAGGTATCGCACAAGTAGATTCAACAAATGAGCGACGGCACATGAATCGTTTAAAAAAAGTCCGGTATGCGTTCATATACTATTCATCCGATTGCTATGAAACTTTGGTGAATTGCTGTGCACCCTCCAGGAAAGGCTTCTGACTTAGTAAATCCTTTTTACAATAGGTAGCGCACGAGCAGATTCAACAAATGAGTAACGGAGCGCGTATCGTTTAAAAAAAGTTCCGTATGCGTTCAAATTCCATTCATGCGATTGCAATGAAATTTGGTGAAATGTTGTTTCCACTCCCGCGAAGATTTCTGATTTAGTAAATCCATTTTACAATATGGTAGCGCACGAGTTGATTCAACTAATTAGCGACAGCGCGTGAATCGTTTCAACCAAGTCCCGTATGCGTTCATATACCATTCATCCGATAGTGATAAAACTTCGGTGAGTTGAGTACAGTCCTGCGAAGGTGTATGAATCCGTTTTCCAATGGGTGGCGCACAAGTAGATTCAACAAATGGGTGACGGCGTTTGAATCGTTTCAACAAAGTTCCGTATGCGTTCATATACCATTCATTTCATTGCGATGAAACTTTCGTGAGTTGTTGAGCAAGCTCCCATGATTTTTTTGAGATAGTTAATAAATTTTACAATAGTTTAGAGTTGGTTAACGGGAAGAAAAATATATTGGGAATCCAAAAGCACTTCAACAAACTAAGTTACAATGCCAACACTTTCTTTGATTGGCATTGCAACGCATGCCGGATACTGCTAGTTTTCCTATAAATTTCAGAAAAAAAATTAGGGCCTATAGTATGTATATACTGTTGGATTGATTTTGTTGCCTTTTTTATCATAATAGTTTTTTCATTACACAAGATTGGGTGTTTTTTACTTTTTACTCATCAGAGTTTTTTTTAATTAGACCTGCAGTGTAATAATTATGTTTTTGTTACTAGACACATCTAGCCTAAAACTGTTAAATTGTTTGATTGATTAAAAGGCCTATGTATATTTTAATAGTTGTTTATTTTTACCCAAAGAGTAACTCAATTTATTTATTTATTAAATAAATAAATAAAATGTTTTGTTTATTTTTACCCCTAGGGTAACTCAATGGTGCTACGTTGCTCCATTTCATACGGTAGGTTTATTTTAGTATGCCTACGGTAATTTGCAAGGTATATTATTGTTATAGGTATAATTTTATAAACTGAAAAACTTAGGCTATTTAAGATTCCTCTTATTGACAACATGTGTAATTTGGCCTACTGCCTTTTAATGCTTTAGCTGGTTTTATAAGGTAAGTCTGATTTTTTTCCTTTTTTTTTACTTGTAATTTAAGGAAACCTTTTTTTTTAGACATCCAAAGTATTGTGTCCTTTATCATCAATTTTTTAGTTCAATAGTTAGTTATGGGGTTTGAAGCCAATTTTCAGTGTTGCCTTAGTAAACAAAAGTTTGGTGGTTTTCAGTCGGTCAACACGAATGTACCCAAATGAGTTGGGTTATACCCTAATCCTGAAAAAAATTACATGAGATTAATAAATACACTTGGATGACCAGTTTCGATCGTCAAGCGATCATCATCAAATATTACTGCAACTAAATAAGTGTACATATTGTAAATATTTTCACCCATATTTTCAGACATAGATTTTATAGCCTAAGTGTAATGGATCTGATGATGATCGCTTGACGATCGAAACAGGTCATCCAAGTGTATTTAATAATCTCATGTATTTTTTTTTTCAGGATTAGGGTATAACCCAACTCATTTGGGTACATTCGTGTTGACCGACTGAAAAGCACCAAACTTTTGTTCAATAGTTAAATACTAGAGCACAATAAGTCTTTTGATAAATACAATTTTAAATTATGGACTAAAGTGTTCCAGTGTGAGCCTAATGTCTATTTAATGTATGCATCAATTGGCCTACTCCACACTAAAAGGGCAAGTTTGAAAGTTATGGAATATTGTATGAGATTATTAGCTGTACATTTTTTTTTCTGTACTTTAAATAAAAAATGAGCTATTTGGCAAATATTTGCTTTACTTTATAATCTTTAGAAGTCATGTATTACATTTTTGTTAATGGTTTACAAATTACTCTAATTTAGCGTGTGAAAATCAGCCGAGCTGTACCGAACCGATTTTGTACCGAGAACCGAAGTACAATTTTTTTTTACCGAACCGAACCCAAATTTTCAGTACCGAAGACCCCTAATCAATACCAACATATTGTACTGGCAGTCTAGTTTGAAAAACAATCAACAATGTGTCAACTCAAAGCTGGATGATCAAACAAATGATTTTATTTGACAAACATATAGCTTAAAATGCCAAGGAATTGGGACTTTTATAAAAACAGGAATCCTCATGGCCTGTCATCTAAGGTTGGATATCCCATTCTGGGGCGAATAAACACTATTGTCGAAGTACAGTATATAACAAGAATACTCAGGGTCTTTTATCTGGCTACTCTACTAGAAGAATTCCTCACACGTAATGTGTTAAGCTGTAACTGTATTATTCCTTAAAATCCTATAGAGGAATGAAATTACCAATAATACTAGCAGCTTTCCTGATCATTTCACTTAGACTCATGCATAGATTTTCCCCTATTGGGTGAATGATTTTAACTAACTGGCATTACTGAAAAATAAATATTACACTTGAATTATATAAAACTCAAATTCAAAATCAGTAAAAATTAGATGTATTAAGGCAAGGGAAAAAGTCAAGCTGAACTTAAAAGGATGGTCACTTCCCTCTTTTTTTTCCTAGATCGATAATATTGCCTGGTTTTTTTTTTCAATTTTATTATGATATTTTAAGGCAAGGATGCATGTTCAACAGTGTTGTCAAGAACCTCCATGACCACCAAAGTCTAGTATTACAATTGTCAGCTTTATTGAGAAAGGGATACAGCAAACACTAAGACATTACCATGTATGGCAAACTAATTTTCATATACATTTGATAGACAACACCTTTTGACACATTGAAGAAACCCCTTGTTTTGACAGCTGCGGTGCGATCGTTGTATTAGTGCTATGAGGTGATGTGGGCCACTAAACTCTTTAAACACCTGCCACAACTTTTTCCAGACAATGCAGTCCAAGGCTTTTGTATAGTCAAGGAAGCAAATGAAAATGGGGATACAATACTCTCGGGATTTCTCTATTATTTGTCTTATGTTGAGGATCTGTTCTTGAGTTCCTTTTTCTTCCATGTAAATAATATTTCAATAATTTTATTAGAATGTCATTAATGAGCCGATATTTCATCCGCTCAAGTGACAAAGTGTAAATTCTCCCCTGTCTAGACTGAACTGCGATTTTTGAGACAAGTAGTTGACTTAGCGCTCGTCAGAGAGTAGCACTGCACAGAGAGTGAGGACGTTGCTTGTGTTTAGGCTCGCTCGAGTGCAGTTAAGCATTCTGATCGTCTTGTTCCTATGCGCTTGACTCGTCAATTGTCTACTGTGTTGTGATCAACTGATGGTAGAAATATGTGTGAATTATAATCTGGACGTAACAACACGTAGCCCCACAAAGTTGGAGATTTTAAGGGGATTGGAAAGCTTTGTGCTTTCTAAATCGGATTCCCCTTACTTCGTAACAACATCTACGAGATATAACATTGTAATGACGACATTTAAAGTTGGATTCTACTTAAAAATAGTTTAAATATTTGTGATTGGCATCAATGGGCTTCGTACAGGGTTAGATGTTCTTATTGGTCGATGCTTGTGAAATGGTTCACCTTCTACTACATGAGATGAGAGATACTTCCTTTATAATAAGTAATGATTGTATGCCATTTGTATGATTGAAAGGAAGTATAATGTGATATGATGTCAAGGGCAAGTTGGTGTTATCTTGCCAATGTAAGTATACAGTGGAATGGTGAAAGTAAGTAACAGATTTGAGCATCTTGTCTGTTGGTAGGTTCTTGATAATATGTTCTTAATGTGTCACCTCGTGAAATGTCTTCCGGAGTAGGCTCGCACCTCAAGTTGTTGTGCAGTTTAATGTTTCTTAATCTTAAATATGTTTTTAAGTAATGTTCCCTCCATTAAACTGCGAAATTGATTGTCCCATATGAAGCTGTGAAAACTTATTTATTTATGTAATCGAATTGGTAATCTTGCAACGTTGCAATGTATTTCATTTCTATTTTGTCTGACTGTCATGGCGTCCCTTTGTTATTAACTATCGATGATAATAAGGTGTTATCAAATTGAGAGATGTTAGGTAGCCATTGGACTGGATAGACATGTTAGTGCAGTTTACACGTATTAAAAGTTGACACGTATTAAAAGTTGATCTATGAAAGAATTAATTAACGAAGCTTGAGATTTATTGGATGACAATTCGAGATATAAGTTGGGCTTATGAAAGATACCAATAATTTTGATATTTTGTTAAATATGTATGAGCATTAAACACTGAACGCTGGAAATGTCTATAGTTTGAGCATGGATTATGCATCTTTCTTAATTAAATGTGGCATGACATTAATGTCATTGACTACGGGGTATCTCCTTTAGTAAGTACATGTTTTCACACCTATCTTTATTTTATTTGCATGTTGTTAAAATATTTATCTAGTTATTCTATCGTTATTGTAAAATTTGTTTAAGAATAGACGATGTTCGTAACTTGGTATACTTGTATTATTTCTGAGTTTGGTATCAATGGCATCTCCAAAGTAAGTACCTCGGGTATGATTGAAAATTGGCCTAGCACCTTTGTCAGATGAGTTCACAGTTGAACCATGACGAATAGAAGGACCTAGTGTGAGGACTCCGCCATTATAGCACGGTAGTTTGTGGTCCCGCCGCTACAAGCACTGCAAGCGATAATGTCCAACAACGTGTACCAGGGTTGTAGGCACTACAAGCACGCCATCAAGAAAACACCAGTTGAAAAACAAGCAACAACAGCAACAACTCCATAAACCCATCCCCTCACTTCTCTCCCTCTCACCACCACTTCCCCCCAGCAATCCTAGCACTCTACATCAAATCCTACAGCTTTTAATCATGCCAGCAGCACAATAAATTTAATAAATCCAGGCTACAGAACAGACCAAAAAACTACACTTTAAGCTAAACCAAATTCACTTCTCAGCTCGACATAAGCCATAATACAGCTTAAAACCTATACAAAACATACTCTCCCTACTGTTTTACAACTATTAAGCGAACTATTCGCACTCAAAAACTAAAAACCCTGAAACGGGAGCTAATTTAAAAACGCAATAGCCTAGCCCGATTAAGTCTCCGGCAGTGCTACCGCACACGCATTCATAACTTCATAATAACTTCCAAATTACGGCCAAGTGCAGGCCCGGATCTAGAGTTTGGCTTTGGGGGGGGGGGGGGGGGGGGGGGGGTGTGTCAGAGAATCGAAATTGTTAAGAAAAATGGTATCACTAAAAACACAATCACAAAATATCCAAACGTACAAAACCAGACCAATTTTTTTTTGCAAGCTACATGGATAGACATTTCATGCGTTTAGCGCACCAAAAATATTCGTACAAATTGCAACGGCGTGTTTTGCGACTTTTACATTGAGCTTCGAGAAAGGATCAAGGTACGTTACAGTTTCGGCAAGTCAAGTTGGTACCGACAAAGGGAGAAAGTCGCAGCTTAAATTGCCAACCAAGCTTGCAGTTTGGACGTCGGCAACATTTTTTGGTGCGAAAAAGGCCCCAAATTCCTATCCGTGCATTGCTGCACATTCATCGTGACATCACTATAAACATCGATTCGGTAATCACAAGGTTTGCTAAACAAAATAGACGAGTTGATTTTGTTAAATAAATAATCGTTTTTATATAACAGGTATGAAGTTGCAAATATGTACAGTTGTAACAGAACATAAAAATTGCAATAAAGATATTTTCAGTATTGAATAAAATGTTTTCGTTTTTTGAATTTGCAAAAAAATTTGGTCTCCGTTTGGAGGGGGGAGGGTCATGACCCCCATAACCCCCCCCTGAATCCGCGCCTGGCCAAGTGACCTATCTGCCTGAGTAGTTACAGGTGTTACCGGCTTGCCTGGGACGATAGGTTACCAAACCGGCATTTAAACTCAATTATTAAGCTTTAATTAACCAAATTCAGAGGAAACAGATCAGACCAAAAAACTACACTTTAAGCTACACCAAATTCACTTCTCAGCTCGACATAAACTTTAATTCAACTTAAAACCTACACAAAACATACTCTCCTTACTGTTTTACAACTATTTAACGAACTATTCGAACTCAAAATCTAAAAACCCTGAAACGGGAGCTAATTTAAAAACGCAATAGCCTAGCCCGATTACGTCTCCGGCAGTGCTACCGCTAATGCATTCATAACTTCACAATAACTTCCAAATTACGGTTAAGTGACCTATCTGCCTGAGTAGTTACAGGTGTTACCGGCTTGCCTGGAACGATGGGTCACCAAACCGGTGTTTAAACTCAATTATTAAGCTTTAATTAACCAAATTCAGAGGAAACAGATGGTGCAAAATGATGAGTTTTAAAGCTATCTGGATCCAGTTTTTCAACCAATTTATTGTGATGTTTTATGTACGGTATGGTTAATGTCAAACGCAACTAATACCATTTTATCCATAATGTAGAATTTTGGACTTATGATGCCGTGTTTTATTTATTCAAACTCGACGCGTTTCGAAAGAAACGATGTCTTTCTTCATCAGGAATAAACGGAAATACGACTAAATTATTGCTAAGAGAAAGCAACAAAGAAACTAAAAAAGGTGCCCTAAGATGAACAATGAAGTGTATCTAACACGTCCTTCGAGAAGTGTAAGTGGCATTCTTTTCCAGGCCGAGAAGTAATTACCGGAAAATTAAACTCAAAATCGATCTGGAGCAAAATATTTATGATTGTATCGATTCCAAAGAAACAATTTCAGTTGATCCTTCAGGAGCTGGCTGCTGTCTTCAGCGTGTCATGGATATTATCCCCAGACTTGTTTATTTTGGGTGCCGATTCTTCTTCAGAACGAAGGAAATCCGCCGAGATTTGCAATCTCGAACACCCGCCAAGTCTTCACGCAAGCTTTCGAAAGTCCAGTACCGTAGCCGACAAAATAAATTGTTAAGTAGAGTGTTACTTTAAATAGTTTATGTGTGCCTGTTTTAATATGCTGGGGATTATTTTTTTTATCTGTGTCTGACAAGGGAAGATTATAAGATAAAGAAGAAAGAAGCAAAGAAGATTGTCGCAGAGGAGAGGAAGAAGTGGATGGTAAAGTGGACAGAGATGATGGAGGAAGACAGCAGAGGAAATAAGAAAGTACTTTATGGGATGGTCAAAAGTAAGAGAAGAGGTCTGCGAGAGGATGTGGTAATGATGGACAAAAACGGAAATGAGGTACACAACAATGAGGCACTCAAGACAGTGTGGAAAGAGTACTTTGAGGATTTGCTGAATCCAAATGGTCATAGGGAGGAAGACAATGTATTAGAAGATGAAGAAGACAACACCGGAATGGAAAAAGACCTGACTTGGAGAGAACTGGAAATGGCTATAGACAAGATGAAAGGAGGAAGGGCACCAGGTGTGGATGAAGTGAGTGTTGAAATGGTGAAGGCAGCAGGAGAGGTTGGGAAACAGTGGCTGTACCGTGTGATGAGGGTGATATGGAAGGAGAAAAAGACCCCAGAAGATTGGAAGAAAGGATTAATTGTCCCAATATTTAAGAAGGGAAGCAGAAAGGAGTGCAGAAATTACAGGGGAGTCACACTCATACCACACTGTGCCAAGATATAATTATGAAAAGATACGGTATTAGAAAGTAGAATTCGAGCCAAAGTGGAGAGAAAATTGAGAGAGGAGCAGTATGGATTCAGACCTGGGAGATCAACAGTGGATCTCATATTTTCAGTGAGACAGCTCCAGGAACACCACTACGAATTTGGAGAGGATCTGCTGATGGCCTTCCTGGACATCGAAAAGGCCTATGATAGTGTGTGTAGGGAGAAGGTTTGGAAAGCAATGGAAAACATGGGAGTGGAAAAAGAGACTGTAGGCAGAGTGAAGGAGATGTATTGTGGAAGTGTGAGTTGTGTGAAAGTTGGAGGGGAAAGAACAGACTGGTTCAGACAAATGAGTGGCCTGAAACAGGGTAGTGCGCTGTCACCCCTTCTCTTTATTGTGGTTATGGACGAGGTAATGACACGGATAGCAGGAAAGATAGGAGAAGATGAGATGAAAGCAATGGTGTTTGCAGATGATCTCATGGTCTGGGGAAACAAGGAGGAGGAAATTCAGGAACAACTGAAGGCTTGGGAAGAAACAGTGGCAGAGTACGGATGGAAGTTCAACATCAGTAAATGTGAGATCCTGTTAACGACCAGGAAAAAGGACAGACCAATGAGTGGGATAACACTTGGAGGTGGACAGCTGAAGAAGGTGGAAAGACTCAAGTACTTGGGAAGTATAGTGGAGGAAAATGGGAGAAATGACAAAGAGATTACGGAACGTGGCAGACAGGCAGAAGCATTTCTGAGAAGCATTAGGAGCTTAGTGTGGAATAAAGATGTCCCACAAAAAAGCAAGGAAGTGTTATACAGAAGCTACTATATCCCGATACTGACCTATGCTTCAGAAACGTGGACAATGAAGAAAAGAGACATAAGCAGAATACAGGCAGGTGAAATGAAGTTCCTGCGAAGTAGGATCGGAGTAACAAGAAGAGACAGGGTGAGGAATGAAAAGGTCAGGGAAATGGTGAAAGAGGAGCCCCTGCAAGGTAGGATTGAGACATCAAGACTGAGGTGGTATGAACACTTAAAGAGAATGGATGAGAAGAAGATTCCCAAGAGGATACATGAGATGCAGATGCAGAAGAAACGACCAAGGGGAAGACCAAGAGATAGATGGCTGAAAGGAGTGGAGGAATGTGTCAAGAAGAGAGGCGAGGACTGGACCAGAGTGACAGCGGAGAGGTGGTGGGAAGAAAGAACTAAGTGGCGAGGCTTATGTTCCTAACAGACCCAGCCTGGGGCTGGAAACTGTACAAGATGATGATGATGATGATCTGTGTCTGTATACTCCAAGAATCTGTGCGTTCCGTAACATGTAATGAAGACCGTAGTTCTTATTTCTATGAATTATATTTTCCAGTGTGCCCTGCCATGCTATTTTAATTGGAACCGCTAATTACTTTTAAAAAAAGTATCAGTTACAAAGTAATTCGTTTCCCTTAGCACCATCTCTAAGACCAGCTGACCCCGGCAGTGTGGAACGTAGCCACTCGAGCGCTGCCCGGCGGGGCGCGCTTGAACTTCAGGAGTCTTCTCACTTTCTCCTTCTATTCGTCATGGTTGAATTAATACTGTTAAAAAAGGTTAGGATGTCCAGGTATACCGGTAATAATTAATTGAAGAAACATGTTAATGATTTTTACAATACAATGATTATTTAATTTAAGAAGAATACGATCATAACATACAGAGACGTTTATTGCTAAGCTTGATAGATAGACTAAGCAAAAGAGATCATTTACATTTATTCTTCTTCCTCTAAAGGTCTTCCTCCATAGGTGCACAAATCACGAGTTCTCTTATTCACCCTGACCTGCCTAGTTTCGGGGACGTTACTGCCCGACTGTTGGCCAGAGAAGCCAAGGGTGTTTTGGCAACCTTCGCAAAGTGCGTGAACAAATATTGTATAGTTTAAAAAAAAATAGAAATTTATCTCAAAATTGAAAAGGTAACACACATTCATCGTATTAAATTTAGATTTCTATTTTTGAATATTTTCCAATTTATTTAAATATAATCTCTATTTCTTCTTCTTCTTCGCGAATTGGCCTCCTAGGACCACGCGGAATCAACACTTCTTGGCCTTGATGACTGACCAATAACTCTTCATGTGCAACGATTGAGCGAGTCTTCGTTGCTGCGACCAGACGTGTCTGGTAGGTCGTCTCTCTTTTCCCTTAAGACCCCGTGTATGAGTGATTTTCGTAATTTCCTCTCAATCCTTGAGATTGGGGAAACCTAATTCAGCCAAATCCTTTTCTGCCTGTTTGTACAAATTGGACCTTGTTGCCTGTTTCTGCAAAAAAAAAGTAGATTTTATGTGCTAACCTAGTTGGGTCCATTCTGTCCAAATGTCCCATGAATTGGATACTTCTCATACGGATTGTGTCTGTGATTTTAGTAATTTTCAAATAAACATCGGCATTAGGTTTTGGAAGGTGAATTCCATCTTTGACTCGTGGTCGCAAAATTTTTCACATGATTTTGCGTTCCTTAATCTCTAATCGATTTCTCAGTGTTTTATGTTGTAGACTGTCTCTGCAGCATAAAGGGCTGCAGGTAAGACTACTGTTTTATAATGTTGAATTTTGCAGTTCCAAGAGAGGTATTTTTTGTTATAAACTAGTTTTGTCAAATAGAATGCAGTTTCCATTTTCTGTAGTCTTGCTTCTACAGATTTTCTTTCCTCGGCTTCGGTGGCATAGTTGGTAGCATGCTGAGCTTCTATGCCCAAGGTCGCGGGTTCAAACCTGCCGAAGTCGTCGGATTTTTTAAGAGGGTTAAAAATCCCTGAGTATTTCTTCCTTCAGAGGGGAAGAAAAGCAGGCGGGCCCACGACACAGATTTATGGCATGTAAAAGAACCTTCCACTAATTACACTTGTATGAAGCTAAATCATAGGTTAGATTTGACTAATGCTCTTAAGTTTCAACGTTCACCACCAGGTGCTGGCTGCGATGGCATCTAGTAGCCAAGTCCATAGCTAGGTGTCGTGGATGGTAGCATTTGGTAGCAAAAGTAGGAACTACTTGAAAATTGAATGTCTGCAGTCCTCACCTGAATCACAGATAGCACACACTAATACAGCCATCATGAAAGCAGCAATGAAAGAATATAGTAGGGCAAAAATGAAGGTAATGTTGTTTGCAGACGACGTTGTGATCTGGGGCGAGGATGAGATGGAGGTACAAGAACAGTAACGTAACAAATGAAAAGATTGAACAATGGGGATTGAAGATAAATGTGGAGAAGAGTAAAACAGTGGTGATGAGTAGAGATAAGAAAGAAGGAAAAGGAGTAATCAAAGTAGGAGATAAGGAATTGGAAGTAGTGAAACACTTGAAATACTTGGGAAGTGAACAGACTGAAGATGGAAGACTAGATTTGGAAATTAGCAGAAGAATACAACTCGGGAGTGCTTTCTACCAACAGGTACGGGGACTAGTATGGAACAAGGATATACCAATTAAGGCTAAAGAAGTTATGTACAAAGCATATTATGTTCCCATAATGACATATGCAGCAGAGACTTGGACAATGACTAAGAGGGATGAGAGCAGAGTACAAGCAGCTGAGATGAGATTCCTGAGAAGTATGGTCCAGAAAACGAGGAGGGACAGAGTGAGAAATGAAGATATACGGAAAGAGCTGGGAGTACAGAATCTGAATAACAAACTGGAGCAAAACAGATCGAGATGGTTTGGACATGTCAAACGGATGAATGAAGTAAGGCTACCAAGACGAGCACTGGAACGACGGATGACATGGAAGAGAGGACGAGGAAGACCAAGAATGCGTTGGATGGACTCGGTGTAGAATAGTATTAGAAAACGAAACCTGGATTGGAACACTGTGTCGGAAGAGGAATGGTGGAACGACAGAACAAAGTGGAGAGGAACCATATTTGTCCCCACCCAGTGTCAACTGGAAAAGGGGAAATGATGATGATGATGAATACAGCCATCACAATTGACACCAGTTATCAGACAGATTCTACACACACACAAAAGTACACGGGGCTACATGACCGCGATGTCGCATCCATTAAACTGATTTTCTGTTGTTGTTGTTTCCTATGGCTAGCCCGGATTCCAATCCATCAGCTTTCTTGCGTTACAATAGAGTTGTGTGAGGTTTCCAGAAGTTCTAGCAGTCACATCAAGTTTGTTGCAATGTAGCAGGTGCCCCTTATCCATTTTACTTCCAGGTTCGTGACAAAGTGTGCATTCTTCAGATCTCAGGATGTTGATTCATTTCAGATGAGCTGCGAGGCAGTCGTGGCCAGTGTTAAGTCTGAAGAAGGCTACAGCTTCTCTTCTTGGTGTTAATTTATATTGATCCCATTTAGCATCAATGTCCTTCCATAATTTGGTTTCTGCTGTTTTGTTTGCCATTTCTTCATACCTGTTTTTGATAGTATTTGTCAAGATCCTTTTTGCTGACATAAAATCAGTCTGACTGGCAGGTTGTTGTAGTGTGGTACCTTTTTTTTTGGTAATCTGTCTGCCTCTTCATTTCCTGCTATTCCAACATGAGAAGGGATCCACTGAAATGAGATCTGTTTGTGGAGTCTTTAAAGGGTTTTTATCATACAAAAAATTTCTTTCAGTTCTTTATTTTGGGGCTTATCATTTGACGAGATGGCTTGGATGGCTGCTTTTGAATCAGTAATGATAACACATTTTTGATAATCAATGTTTCTGCCTAATAACTGATGGAGTGCATGTGAAATTGCTCTTATCTCAGCATCAAAATTTGTTTTGTTTTGGCCTACTGGGAAGTAGAGTGAGAAGAGAGATGAATGTATTCCTGCTCCAGTTCTATTTTCTTTGTCTTGTGAGCCATCTGTAAATATTTTTAGCCATTGATTAGATGGATATCTTTCTTCTATTGTACAGAGGGCCAGTTGTTTTAGATCTTGTGGTGAAGAGTCTTTCTTGCAGACCTCTTCTAGCAAAGTAAGATCTGTAGTCACTTGTATATATTCAATGGGGTTGGCTGGCATACAGAGTGGTTCAAGTTTTATTTGCATATCGCTCTTATTGATATATTCTTTGGCGAGACTTAAGGGATCTTTTTGTGTTTTAAGATTGGGGCTAGAAAATGGTTTTTTGATCCATGTCATTTGAGGCAGTCTTTGTATACTGAGATATGCATTGGCTGTTTGATGTTTCATCTCTTCTTCTATTGGTAAGTTGTGGGTATATAATTGCAAGGCGGTTATAGGTGTGGTTTTTATTGCGCCTGTTATGATTCGTAGGGCATTATTCTGACACCTCTCAAGGCGATCAATGTTTGACTGGGTTGCTGTAGAGAGTACTTCACTGCCATATTTTATGATAGGTTTGATGTAAGTATTGTAGGTTTTGTTGAGTGTGTCTTGAGTGCTCCCCCAAGTAGCTCCTGCTAGTCTCTTCAGTAATTTCATCCGTTTGCTTACCTTATCCTCCACATGTTGTATGTGTTTGGTCCAGTTCAGCTTCTTGTCCATGATGATACCTAGGTACTTTGTACTTTCACTTCATTGAAAGGTCTTGATTACTAAATTTGAGACTGAAAATTGGATTGTGGTGTCTCAGGGAGAAATACTGGTATACTGTTTTGGTATTATTGATTTCCATATTATTGTTTTCAGTCCAGTTTTTTTAGTTTTATAAGTGCCTGGTTCATTCTGTGTTCAAGAAGCATTTGCTGATTTGGGCTGTTACGTGCTGTGGTCCAAATGATAACATCGTCTGCAAACATGCTGATATTCACATTACCTACTTCCTTTATTGTTTTTGGAAGATCGTTGATGTACACATTGAATAAAGTTGTGCTTGATACAGCTCCTTGTGGGAGGCCTAGTTTTGATTGCTTGCAACCTGAAGTTTTGTTGTTGTAATGAACATTGATCATTCTTTGTGAAAGAAATCTTGAAAACCAGTTTAACATACATCCATTTACTTTGAAGTTGATAAGTTTCTTTAGCAGCATGTTTCGCCATACAGTATCATAGGCTCCTTTAAAATCGATGAAAACTGCAAGAACACTTTCCCTTTTGTTAAAGGCTTCTTTAACAGCTTGTGTAAATCTCATTATTTGGTGGGAGGAGGACCTGTTTTGTCTAAACCCTGCTTGTTCTTCTGATAGAAGAGATTTTGTTTCCAAGTACCAATTTGAGTCTATTTGTAATCATCCTTTCTAGAATTTTTACCAGAATGGAGGCAAGTGCTATAGGTCGGTACGAGGGGACTTGGTTTTTTGGCTTGCCTGGTTTTAAGATTGGAATGATGGTTGCTTTAGTCCAGTATTTAGGTAGGTTATCATTTGATGTCCAAAATTTGTTGAATATGTGTAGCAGTATGTTTAGAGCAGATGGACCTAGATTTTTTTATGAATTCTGGGAATATCTCATCAGGTCCTGGTTGTTTTCTGACTTGTGTGTTCTTTATTGCTAACATTAACTCTTCCATTGAAAATTCATTGTTAAAGATATCGTCTGCATTATTTATTCATGAATTTTTTGACTATTTTTTTGAGAGTCTTCTTCTTTCTTTTTCTGTTTTGATAGTCTAATTGAAGTGAAATGTTTACAGAAGTGGTTTGCTATTTTATGACAGTCTGTAATTTCCTTATCATTTATCATAATAGGATTCAAAGGAGTGACTACGTGTTTGTTGTTTAGAGAATTGATAAGTTTGTGAGCTTTATTGCTGTCTGTCCTATAGTCAACTGTTGTTAAAAATGTGTTCCAAGATTCTCTTTTTGATATTGTTATTGCTTGTTTTAATTTTGCTGTTGCTTGTCGCCATTTCCGTACATCATTTTGATCCTGAGTAAGTTCAGCTGTTCTTCTTGCTTTGTCTCTGGTGGACTTAAGATTGTTCAATTCATCTGACCAGAAAGGTTTATATTTTGTTTGGGCACCTCTGGGTATGCACAGTTTGGCTATGTCTTTTATGGCTGTAGTAAATTTATTCAGGATGATGTTAGGAGGTGCATCAAGATCAATTTTCGACATTTTAGTTTCAAGTTTGTTTCTGAAATTTTCCCAGTCTGCCTTTTTAAAGTTCCACCGAATCTTCTGGTCTGCACTTTGAGCAGATTCACTGTATGATGTAATAGTAAGAAGGGACATTCTATGTCCACTGCCTGGATCTTCGAGTACTGATCGATGACTGTGGTTTGTAAGATCTGTTGAGACTAATATGAGATCTGGGTTAGTTGTGGAACCAGAGTGGTGAATGAATGTTGCTGGGTCTTTGTTACTACATAATAGCTCAAGAGAGCTACTCTCTATAAGGTCTTTTATTGTTTTACCAGCTGAATTTGTGTAGTTGTAGCCCCAGACTGGAGAAGCTGCATTGAAGTCTGCTACAAAAATAGTAGCTGTTTTGATTTCTAAAAGGAGAAGATTCAGATTTTTATTGTTTGGAGGACTGTAAACACAGAATATTGTTATTTTCTTGTTGTTGATCCATATGGATAATTCGATAATTTCTGATGTATCTGTTGGGTCCATTTCTTTTACAATTCTGAATTTTGACATGATGTTGTTCTTCACTGCTGCAAATATTCCGCTTGCTATTTGTCTTGTTTTGAAGAGAGTGTAGATGGTATACCCTTGGATCTTTAAATATTGTATGTTTTCAGGTGTAGTGTTGGCTTCATTGATTTGAAGGATGTCTATATCTCTGTCTATCATGATTTTCTTTACTTCCAAAAGTTTCTTTGTTGATAGACCACCTGCATTCCATTGCAGTATTCTTACTTTGTGTTGTTTTGCTCTGAAAGGAGCAGTTTTATTTGTTTGCATATGTTTCTCTATTCTGGAACGTTTTTGCCAAAATTGTTACTCGTTTAGCACCACCCAGGGGACACGTACAGCTTAAGGTATGCTGCGGACATGAGTAACTTCTTTCTTTCGTTACCAGTTTCATTGATGCATTCATCTAAATACTTGAAGTCTTTCACTCGGGAGACCTTACAATTACCAATGCGGAGTGTATTCGGAGCAGTTTTAATATCCGTCGTAAAATTTGTTTTGTCAAAAGAAATCCGTAAGTTGATTTTCGCTGCTTGTTCTTGAAGTAAATGAAGTTGTTTCTGGGCATCAGAAATGTTTGGAGCAATTAACCCCATGTCATCCGCAAATGCCAAACAGTCGAGTGTTATTCCTTTGAGTTTTGGTCCTAGTCTATGGGATGGTGCTCCAGCCCATCTCCATTCTCGGAAAACTTTTTGAGCGCACGATTAAACAACAATGGAGATAACCCATCTCATTGACTCAGTCCTGTATCAATTGAAAATTCTGCGCTCAGTCCTCCCAGAAATTTAACCTTTGAACTTGTATTTAAAAGGGGATCTTTGACGATTGATGTCGTATCGCGATCTAATGCAAATTCTGTAGGTACAGCAACAACGGATTCACAGTCAATGCTGTTATAAGCCTTTGCAAAGTCAACAAAAATCATGACATAATTTTTGTTTGACATTTTACGGAAGACATTGAATATTTTAAATTGATAATTTGCTCTGTACATTATCGGCTTTTCAGAACCCACCTTGGTATTCACCACTCTGCGGATCCAGTTGAAGATAGACACGGCTCAAAAGGGCTTTGGACAAAATTTTGTAAGTTTCCAAGAGTAATGAGATACCTCAGTAATTGTTCGGATTCGTTTTGCGACCTTTCTTGTATACTGGATGGATGATCGCCATCTGCCAATCTGGAGGAATTTTTTCAGTTTGCCAGATTTCATCAATAATTTCTGTGAGTTTGAAGATGAGGTTTTCACATACATTTTTCCATAGTTTTGCAACGATCAGATCCTCTCCCGATGCTTTGTTGTTTTTCATGGATTGGATTATTTCCCAAATTTCATTATAATGTTGGTTTTGTCTTCAATACACAACCCAAAATTTCTTATGACAGCCTAACAAGCTGCAGCGCAGTTCATCGGTATCCCTTAAGCGGCTGCTAAAACTTGTAGCAGCAGCAGAAAAAGGGACAGAAAGCATAAACATTCAAAAATTTGGCCAACAGAGGACGGGATGATGTGTAGCCAGCACAACAGATCCCCTTGGCCATTAATCTGGGCTTTCATGAGCAAGGTGCTGTCTCTCTCTAATAAGACAGTTACTTAGTTATCATCATGAGGCTGAGTGGACCCCATTCCAGTCCTCATGTCAGTTTCCAAAATCGCTGACGGAGCTGGATATCGAACCCGGAGCTTCCGGGGGAGAGGCAGGCGTGTTACTCTTACACCATGGGAGCCAGCCAATCCGAGACTGTTTATAAATAAAATTTGATTATTTAGCCAAAATATGTTAAACATATTACCTAATCTATCAATCCATCAATCAATCACAAGCTGAAGATGTTCCCTTGATGAACAAAACATTCAATCTCCCTAATTACTATTAATGTACTAAAGAGTATCATTTTGTATTTTTTTAGGTAGGCTATTCTAAAGGTATGTAGAGTAAACAATATAAATATTAACCATATAAAATGGGTTCCTATTGTTTTGTTGGTCAAACGAAAAAACAATCTCGAAGTAGAATTTCCAAGTGTTATTATATGTTCCCAATGATTTATTTTGCAATGTATGGGAATTACTATTCAGATCCCAGACATGACTTACCATAGATATGAACAATGGGTGCTTGTCCTGCCGAAGCTTTAAACTACCTAATGACAATATGCTGGATGGAGTGCAGCTGCATGCCCCAGGTAAAGGCTATGATGAAGCATACAAGGAACTTCTGGATACTGAAATACCTTAAGTAATGACTAGTTTTAAGAAAAAAAAACTAAAAAAGAAAAAAAAAAAGTGTAACAAAATTAAAGAACTCAATTAAACAGAATCGGATTATGGACACATAAGAAATACTAACATTTTTCAACATTGAAACAAGGTTTCCTCAGTTCAGAATGAAATTGACCAATCTATATACGGTATATACAGGCTATGCCTACTAGTAAACCAATATTCATAACAAAAGATGTTAACAGAAAAAGAAAATGTCCTAAAAATCAACTGCCAAAACAGGGGAGTGGAAACTATTAAAAAGTATTAGTTTGCTTTGTGTCCTAAGCCTCTTTATTGTCGTTTTTCTCTTGAATTGCAGCAACTTTCTAAGATCAGTTCTTCATCGTTAATAGTAAGATGCCCACATTAAGTGAGCATATTATGACATATCTTGCAGACATTCATATTATTTTAATTCCACAATGCTGAGCCAAACATTTCAATTTCAAATTTTAAGGTTCTTGGTTCTGATTTAGAAAAAAAGTTAAAAAAATCATCTTGACCTAACTAAATCATGAGAATATCACAATACACTCCAATATATAGAAAAACAAAGCATGTTGTCTGGTCGGTTGTCAGCCAACAGCAATCTCAGTCTAGATCATAGAAACCAACACCAAAGCAGGAGAAATATAGAAAAGTTTTATCACATGCCATTAATATTAAGTTACTGTAACTTTATTTTGGTCCATCTCATATAAATAAATGTTTCTCAAAATATGTTTATGCACTTCAATACCACAGTAACAGTTGAATAACAAGGACCAAAGATGCAAAAACATATAATGAAATGAGCATTAGTAAGAATAGTACCAGTAAGGTTCTACAAAGTCTTGGACGATAAGAACCAATAGCTAACCATTAAATGTAAACATAAATCTCCAACCCTAACCTCTTCCACGAATATTATATCACAGCCCATGATGCCTTAACAACAATATTGTAAAGCTGATGTATCAATAAGATTGATGATTCATGTTTGATGAATATGATACTGTGGTAGTTTCAAAGCAAATATTATTGCAATAGCCGTCCCCATGGTGTTGGGGTAGTGTGCCTGCCTCTCATTCGGAGGCCCCAGGTTTGATTTCTGGCACCATCAGGGATTTTAGAAACTGACGTAAGGGCTGGAATGGAGTGCACGAGCCTCGCGAGGACAATTGAGTAACTGTCTGAGAGTGAGGCTGTGACCCAGTCAGGGAAACATAAACAGCTGAGGAGATCCGACACACTGACCAAGCGTCACTCCGCAATCCGTAGGTCAAATGACTGGGCAGCGGTCGCTTGTTAGGTCAAGGCCATTCCTGTCTGTGGTGCCACGGAATGGGGGCTATTGCATAATTTACTTACCGAGGCTAATGGCCATACAGTGCATAATATTTTTTTGTGAAGGGCTTGTATTTGAATAAAAATTACAGAGGATACCAATATAAAAAAAAAACCTGCCTACCACTGCTTGATCAAGTTATGAAAGGAAATAAAAATAAAAATTAGTTAGTATAAAGTAGGCCAGGCCAGGAACTTTGCTTGTATGAAGCACCATTGCATAAGCCTTCCACTCCAGATATTTGTATATTTTCCCTGCCAATTTCCAGCAATGCTCTTTCTGCTACACATCTCTTGCATTCCGGGCAGATGCGGTTATTCTATAGATATGAATGCTTTAAGAGGAGCAATTCTTTTAAGGCAGTTCTATGATCCTAATGGTATTATTCTTACCCTCATGTGTATTACTACGCACTATACCACACAGTATTTCCTCAGATATAACTGGGCATAAAATAAAACTTTGTTCTTATATGCATTACTAGATAACATTGTATGAAGGATGTTTTAAAATCTGAAGCCTCACTTGATTTCTTCGAACACCCATGGGATTGGGTGCATAACCAATGGTTCCCTGCATTTTCATGGTTCGCAGAATTTCTGGATCAATCGGAGGAGTTCGTCTGTAATTTCAGTTAAAGAATTCACATTAGAATATTGTAGAAAATGTATTAATTCACAATAAAACAGAAATCGACTATATAGCAGAACCTCCATTTAATAGACTAACAGGAGCTAAAGAATGTCCATTTAAATCAAGAGTATACTATATAAAAAGCTACTTCAACAAAACGCTGTCAATTTATACTTTTCAGTAGTGGTGATGGATGAAATCATACGAAAAGTGGTAAATAGCATTGGGGAAAGGAAAATGAAGGCAATGTTGTTTGCTGATGACCTTCTGGTATGGGGAGGGGATGAGGAAGAAGTACAAGAGCAATTAGATGAGTGGGAGAAGGTAGTGTTATCATATGGGATGAAGTTCTCAGCACAAAAGAGCGAAGTGGTCATCACAACGAGGAAGAAGAACAGACTGGATATGGGCATAACACTTGGAGGACAGCAGTTGCAGAAAGTAGAATGCTTCAAGTACTTGGGAAGCATAATTGAAGAAAAGGGAGGCAATAGGATGGAAATAAATGAGAGGGGAAGGTGCGCAGATGGATTTTTCAAGAGTGTTAGGGGGATGATATGGAATAAAGATGTGCCACAAAAATGTAAAGGAATCATCTACAAACCTACTTTGTGCCAATTTTGACATATGGTTCAAAAACATGGGTGATGAAGGAAAGGGACAAGAATAAAATACGAGCAGTGGAGATGAAGTTCCAGAGGAGTAGGGTAGGAGTGACAAGAATGGACAGAGTAAGGAATGAGAGTCAGGGAGATGGTAAGAGAGGAACCATTGCAAAATAGAATAGAGCGATCTAGGCTACAATGGTATGGACATGTGAGGAGGATGCAAGAGGAGAGGATACCGAAGAAGATGTTTGGAATGGAAATGACGGGAAGGAGGCCAAGGGGAAGACCAAGGGACAGATGGACAAAAGGAGTTAAGAAGAGTGTGGAGGAAAGAGGAGTGTGCTGGGACACAGTAAATGACGAGAGATGGTGGATGGACAGGAAACGATGGAGAGGCTTATGTTCCAAGCAGACCCGACCAGCGGTTGGAAACTGCTCAAGATGATGATGATGATGAGTCGGTCAGCATATTGACCAACTGAAAATTATAAATTGATGGTTTGTACAGACAACACCTAAAAATGACTTCAAATCTTCATGTTAACTAACACCTCCATCCCTTTACCACCCTCTGGCTCTAAAAAACCAATATGCAGCTTACGGAAACATCCAGTTACTGATGTGACTTTTTTTTTGCTACTCACGAACCTGAAGTTACATTAAATGTCTCCCAGGGTTCACTCTACAAAGTCAGAACACAACTGGTAGTGTGCGTTACTAATTACTAAATTGATTACAATTACTGTAAACATTTACACAATTTTCATGCGGCAGACTGCCAAATCCACAGTTCTCTACTTGGCACTCCGTTGTGAAGTATCCGTCAGAATCCTGCCTCATAGTAACCATGTCTATCCATAACTCAGGGTCTTCATTCAGCATTATTTGCTCGTACCCTTGCACAATGCTCCGTGGCACAACACATTCCTCACACAATCGTACTGGATCATCATCGGTCCACTGCACGATTTTCTGAACTGCACTGAACTCCACTTTCGACTGAACCGAACTCCAGGGCCCTTGCTTCGCTTTATATAGGGTGAGTAGGTTCCTACCGCCGCCTCGTGGTGTCTCACTACAACTTGATTGATCGGGTTGAGGCCGAAAGACTTCGAATTCTCCTGAATGTACACTCCCAGGCTCGTAGTGGCCTCACTCTCGCTCTGACGCACTGCTGTCGCCCTCATTCGCAGATATGTCACCGAAGCTACTCCCTTCACTCCGCCTACAGACCACTCTGCTTTGCGACCTCGGGAGAGAAATGGCGACATGTCATATGGCTTCCTTCTTAAGGTTGCTGTCTGGTATGCAACGACACCTCACAGTATTCTGAATTAGATTAAAACCTAACCTGTGCAACCAGCAGACTCTGAGGGATTCTTACCAAGTAGGAGAATTCAGCTACTTGGGAAGCAAATTAAGCCATGATGGACAAACCAAAGTGGATATCACAGGGTGGATACGCTTTCAGGATTTCAAATTTTCCTGACTTTTCCCGGTTTTCCAGACCAAAATTTAAGAAATTCCCTGACCGCAGAGTCGTTTATTTCCCTGACTTTCCCGATTTTCAAGTATAGAACATTCATTAACCACAGGGACGACATTTACCGTACCTCGCTGTTGCTTAGGTTTTCCAAACCTAGCAAAAGTGCATTTACCTTTAGGAAACGTTCTTCTGTATGATCGATTTTAAGTTAGAAAAACTGATTTTAGACTAATTATTTGTGCAAGGCTATTCTTAGACGCGAAGAGCAATGCTGTAGTAGATGAAAATAATAGTGATAAAAAAATATCCGAGCAATGTTTCATTATATAAACCGGACTTATATGTAGCTCTCTGTATAAATTAACGCGTTTCTTTTTAAGTATAAAACACTGCCGGCTGGATCGCAACACTCCTGGTTGCTTTAAACTGCCTGCCCATTCGACGATTACAGCATTGTTTTGAGCGTACAACCTCGTTTCCAAATAAAGGCGCTAGGAAGCAGCACTAAGGCTCTGTAGCAGACATAAGTTTTGTATTGATGTTAATGGCGAATTCGTGTTTTGGAATGCTTTTTGTGTGATTTTATAAGGGTGTACTGCTGCGTGCCCTTTTGTAAATCGGAACGGGGCAAGCTAGAATACCGGGGAATATCATTTTATTACCATAACACTTGAAGGTTACATACATTATTATATAGTTTAATGTTTCTTTTCATGTCCCACCACCAGGGGCTTACAACTAGTGGGATGTGGGTTGGCTCCTCTCTTTCATCTTTCCTGCCAACTCTTGTTCCCCAACGTTATTAGGGTATTGGAGGCCTGTGATGTCTTTCATTTCCCTGCCTTAATTGGCTCTTGTCTTTTTCTTTCCTATTTTTTGTGGGATCAGAATCTTTGAAGAATGAGTATTGAGTATTTGGAAACTACTAGAGCCATAAAAGGCAGATAGAAAAGGGAAAGAGGAGAGGGTCCACCCCAAAGTCAATAAAAAGGGGAAAATGGATACAGCTCTGGAACCCCTCACAGTCGCTGACTCCCGAGCTCAAAAGCTGACGGTGTAGACTTAGCCATGTGCTGACCCTTCGAAGAAGGAGGGTATCAGGATAGATGATGTTAGGGCCAGTTAAGGCAGAAAAATGAAAAACTCCCTAGATTTCGGATACCCTAATACAGTCGGGGTTGGAAGAGAACAAGAGCTCGCTAGGGGAGGTCGACAGGTAGATGACAGAGAGGAGCCTGGCACAAGTAAGTGGAAATAATAACGGACAAGGCTGGGGTCCAGTGGTCTCGAAGCCAAGTCCCACTAGTTGTGATCCCTGGGGTTGGGGATATACCCTCAAGGGCTCATGGATAGTGAGCTTGGTAATAGGCATCTCGGAAGAATTTCTGAGCTGGGTTCGGTTTTCTTCTTTTCCCGTGACGGGGCTAACCCCTCTATCCGTTATTGTTTTAAGGGGCGGAAATACGAGGTCATCTCTCCCACACCCTTTTCTATCTGCCTTTCATAGCTTTACTTCCGTTCAAGTCCCTCAATCCTTCTCTCGTGGTTTAGCAGCTAGGATGCTTGGCGCTAGCTCCGGAGGTAGAATTCAATTCCCTGTCTGCCAAGAAATTTAATTCTGGTTTGAGTGCTGGAACGGGGTACATTCGTCATCGCGAGGCAAAAATGAGTGGATGTGGGTTCGAATCCCACCTCAGCCATCCTCGAAGTGGTTTTCCGTGGTTTCCCCACTTCTACTCTGGGCAAATGCCGGGATGGTTCCTAATTTAAGGCCGCGGTCGTCTCCTTCCCAATCCTCACTTGACTTAAAAATACACACACTAATACAGTCATCACAATACGATGGGTTATCAAACAAATTCAACACACATCTAAGTACATGGTGCTACATAACCACGATGTCGCAAAGCCCCTGAATAAATGAACATCCCATTTTTCGGCGGCCCTTTTTTGATCTTTTATTGCCCTTATTCTTTATTTTCATCTCTAGTATACCGACAGTAGTGGCTACGCGGGCTAAAGCGCTACGTTAGGTCAAGAGGCCAAGCTCTCTGCTGACTCGGTAGACGCGTGGGATCGAGCCCCACCGTCGGCTGTCCTTGAAATGGTTTTCCCATTTTCAACACCAGGCAAATGCTGGGACAGTACCCTCTGACAGGCCACGGCCGCTTCCTTCCACATCCTTGCCCAGTTTCATTCATCTTCATCCATTCCATCTCTCATCCCGACGCGCAGGTCGCCCACGGGCGTCAACTAGAAAGACCTGCACTCGGCCTCTCAGGAGGCTACACGACAAAAAATAAATCTCTAGTATGTAAGTTAGATTTAAATCAGTTGGAAGTAGCCTAATTGTATTTTATTACCATCCGTATAATTACGGGCAAATGAGCTAGACATTTCGCCCCTTAAAAACAATCGCCACCACCACCATGCATTTTTGCTTTTCTTAATACTGAAAATTTGCCCGTAAGTATGTGTCTGAATACTTTTAGATGATTGAATAACAAAAGAACTAACTTATTGTAAAGTTTTCACGTCCGTCAATTTCGATATTGATCCTCCAAACATAGAAATTCTTCGTTTCAGGTATCTTCCTCTTTAAAAAGCCGCGAAAATTCCAGTGCCTTAGTGCTGCACCTAGCGGTGAATTAATGCATATATCTTGTACGCCTGTGAGTGTCGAATGGGCAGGCAGTTTAAAGCAACCAGGAGTGTTGCGATCCAGCCGGCAGTGGTATAAAAACAAATAACAAAAAAAAAAAAAAAAAACTAAAAAAACAGTTCTTTACTGTAATAAATAACGTTTATTACGATAAGAACAGGAACACATTTTCACAATAAATGTTAATTTGCTAACATCAATTTAAAGAGAAAAAAAACTGTGAAGAAAGGAATCAATCACCAATTCTTACTTTCTAGTCAATCACAATAAAAGTATCTAGAAACTGTCAACTGATACATTTTATTCTAACATTAGATATTTAATATCAAAAGAGTTGTTTCAGTTAATATGCCGTCTTATGTACAAGAAGTTAAGATTACCAAGAAGTTGCTCTGATCTTGACCGTTTGGGGAGATTTCCGTTGTCCCCGCGGAAGATCACAAAATAAATGCGACGTTACATGATTGTCACCGAATCATGTCGTCACAGTCAAGTAAGGAGAAATATCGAGACGTTACACGATCGGCGCTGGTCTCAGCCGTTTGACGCGATTTGTAGTTTTCACGATCGAACACGGAGAAAAATCGTTATTTACATAAACGGTGTCACTTTTAGTCCGACGAGATTTCTATTGTCCTTGAGGTCGGGCGTATTATTACGCAATCGGCGCCGCTTGCTGTCCGTTTGACAAGAATCCAGTTGTACTCGTCATCGAAAGCAGAGAAATATCGCGATGTATCGCAATCGCTGCCGCTCTCGGTCGTTTTACGAGATTCATGTTGTCCTCGCGGTTGGACACTGAGAACGTGATAGTATGCAATCGGCCGTTCAACGATTGTCTGCCTGTCTATCTGTCCTGGTAGACTGGCGGAGACAAGCTTGAGGTTGGGCATGGTTAAAATTCACGAGCAATTATGGACATGGTCGGCGCCATGATTCCCGCTGTCCCTATGCTGTGGTTGGAAGTTCACGGTGGATCACGAGAAGAAATGGGTATCGCGATGCTACGTAGTCTGTTATTTCTAAGTGGGTCGATGCACTTCTCGCTCCCCGTACACTTTTAAGCAGCGGCGGCTGGTGGTCTTATAGCTTGGGAGGACACACAAAATAAATTATCATGCAGAGTAAAAATTACGAAAAGGGTTATGTCTATACCTTTTTGTCTCCTGACAGACGTTGCTGCAGCTGTACCACTGATGTCATATACCGCAAATCAGGTGAGACTGTTCATGGAAAATGATCATTGTTGTGCAGTGTAGTTCATGACTGTATTACACTTATACATATTCAAAATGAAGTCAATTAAAGGAGAGTACGAATACGTTTGTCTGCAAGAAAATAGTCTTCTGCAAATTATTATTCATATATTACCGCACTAGTTATTTATAAATTTTAAAAAATCTCACTTAAGTTGATGTCGAGTAGTAACATAGTTAGTCCTAAATACGAACATGGGCTCACTTCGTGGTTCCTGTACAGGATTTCATTATTCACAAAAATCATCTACATACATCTTGTTCAATCTAATGTCGAGCTGTTGCTATAAAGCTTAAACTACCCGGAAAGAAAAATCCATTCTTCTGTCCTTCAGTTGAACAAACTTGTCTATAACTTTGTTGTTAAAATCAGGAATGTCCATGACGAGATTCCGTTCAATTGAAATCATGGCTAAAGCAGACAATCTATCCTGGAGCATTGTGTTGCGCAAAAACGTTTTTATGCGTTTCAGAGTCGAGAAACATCTCTCTGCTTCCAATGTTGACATTGGCATGGTTACAAGTATTTTAAGAAGTTTAACTGTTTCTTCAAATAATCTAGCGAGATTCGCGATCATTATGAACCCCAGGAATGAAATAGCTCCGGACACAGCTCTAAATTCCTCTCTCCTATATATGAGTTCAAATTCTGTTTTGAGCTGCTTCTCGTTCAGAAACGGGAAGCATTCAACCGTGATTCTTAAGTCTTTTGAAGGGAAAATGGCATTGTAATCTCGGAACTTTTCTACGATGAACAGGTTAGATGCGCTAAGATGCCCAGTGAAGGAGAATCGTTCCATAGCTTGGCTGATGATGACATCGCAAACTTCCTTTGCTTCACGAACTCGATTGGGTGAACGGTCTTCATGCTTCCTCTTTCTGCTCACTCCATCGCCTTCGTTCACGTGCACCTCTTCTACATTTTCTCGGACCATTTGAACCTGACTTTCGAAACGTTTCAGATCTTCCTGTACTTGCCTGGGTCGAAAGATCGCTTCTGGAGTTGACAATACAAAATGTCGACATGTGGAATGATCTTAATGACAGCCAGAACACAAACGTACCATCAGACAAGATGTATTTAAGCCCACTCACCTGAGAAATAGTTGATGGTTGCCTGATCTCATTCCGATTTTCAATTTCCTCCATGCAAGCTATTAGATCAACCCGGTGTTCGTAAACTGTATTCACTGCCCTTGAATTAAAATTCCACCAGGTTGGAGCTACTCTTGGAAGACGCTGGCCTACGACTTCATCCAGCATCTTTGTTCTTTGTGGTGAATGGGAAAAAAAGTGCATATTCCTGACAGATTCGAACAAAATATACGGACACTGCGGTTGATGGAGGCTGCGTTGGACATTACTAAGTTAAGTTTATGTGCATGGCAATGAATATAAAATGCAAGAGGATATTTCTCTCTAACTCGGGCTTGTACACCTCGGTCGTTACCACTCATCACAGAGGCTCCATCATAGCTCTGAGATATTAGCTTTTGTGGCGAGTCCTTTAAATGAATGTCAATTTCCTTCAAAATAAAAGAGGTGAGCGACTGTGCATTATGTTCAAGAGGATTCAAAAAACGCCAAAATCTCTCCACGATCTTGCCACTTATCACGTACCGATAAAGGAGCACCATTTGAAATGTGTTGGAAACGTCCCTTGTCTCATCTGCTATAATAGCTACATCATCGGCATTTCTTATCTCTTCAGATATGTGGTCATGGCATACTTGAAGCATGCAATCTAGTAACTCATTCTGGACAGTTTTGGAAGTTCCCTTAAAAACACTTGCTTTTTCTAAGTGAGTCTTCAATGATTCATTAAGCTCTGCACTAAAATCCACAAGTCCACGAAAAATTCCAGGGTTAGATGACGTCACTGATTCATCATGCCCACGGAGAGCAAGTTCATAAGCCCCACAGAATCGGACACAGTTAATAAGAAGAGATAGCACATATCTGTTCTCTCTTACCTTTTCATTGTGAAGCTGAACTTGATGCCTGTAAGCAGTGCTCAGTTGATTTAAAATGTTTGCTTTCCCAAGCACAGCAAGATTCATTACGTTGTCCTTATGGTCGGCAGAACACTCGTGTTTTCGTAATTTGACCACTAAATGTTTCAAATCTGTCGCACCATTTTTAGTCCAAGCGGATTCCTCTCCAAATAGCAAACAGGGAAAGCAAAAGAAAGAATCTCTAACTTCACAACCACATAGCCAATCATTTTTGTTGTACGATTCAGGACTGAACTTCCTCACTCTCTCCCGCCGTTTATCTTTGCATAATTGTTCTACTTTCAGAACTGGCGTCGGTCTCCCTAATTCCTTAATCTTAATTCCTTAACTATTTCAACGCTTATCATCACAAATGTTTGTGGACAATGTTACCAAATTCAACATACACGGCATCGCTACTCGCTAGCACGTTAAGGTGTTTGTCAATAACCATTAAATTTTGTCTCATTAGGGAAAATGTTATGTTCTACATTTAATATAATTTAAATATCCCTCTAAATCGCTATTTAATTACAAATGTATAATAGCCTATCACTAAGACATTTGTCAAAAACTCTAGGCATAGGTGAAAAACAAAATTATTTAATCATTTCAAACAGCATCGGCTGAAGGGGGAGGTAAGGGGCAGGGTACGGCCATAGATGATGTAAGTTCGAGGCAAACGTAGCAGTTCAGCATTCCAAAGTTCTCTCCAGAGCCCATACAACTGCTCCATTTGTTATTCTTCCTTGTAACCGTGGGCTCGCAATATCTGGGCCCATAGCCGAAGTTAGAACAGCGTAAGCTCGCACGCCCAATAGACCTGTCCTTGTTCGTAGTTGAATGGAGTCATGGGCCCAGTAAGGCCTGGGCCCCAAGCAGCCAGCAGCAAGGCGAATTACGTGACAAGATATGTGGCGCGTTATTCAAACATGCTGGTGTATTTTCATAGTGAGGAGCGCACAACTCGGACAGTATTTCGAGGGTTAAGGCTTAAAAATGAATTACTGATGTAGGTTCATGGTAAGGAGGGCCCTGGTCCACTGGCCCGTTAGAGCCAGCCGCCCCTGCTTTTAAGTATACGGTAATGGGAAAAGTGGCTAGTAGGGTTCGGTATGTTTCGTGATGGGTGCCCAACCACCTTTGACAGGATTCCCGCAGTCCTCGTAGACACAAGTTCGTGACCGGGCACGGGTTTTATGACTTACGCAACTGGCGTCAATCTCGGTCCGTTTGACGAGATTCCCGCAGGCAAGTCGTGCTGTGAGGATGTGATTTTGGAAGATGAACGTTCAAAGTAGGAATCTGATATTACGAATTATTCAGAGAGGATAGCACGAATAATACAAGTAGGAGTCCATGCAGCACGACCTGCTTTGGATGAGAAGGTGCGGCAAGATAGCAGCGAGCAAGAGGGGTAATAATCTCAAACAACAACTTCGTTGGCACCAAGGTCTCATGCCTTGCATTTTGGGCCTTTGGCCCGATTGTGTGGTAATGTAGGAAAATTATAAAATGTTATTCTAGGCAATGCTGACACCATCACGTGGTTATGAAAGCCGGACGTCCTCGGAAATGGAAAATATATTACAGCTGTAAATACATTATTTAACTTATTGAAAAGGTGAAAACGGGTTATTATAGATAATTTTCCGTAGAATTCAATGAGACAATCAGTTGAATTTTTACAAATTATTATATACATTTGGGCCCCATTTTTTCAAAATCCAAAAGCATTTAATAACATTAAAACGGTGAGAGATATCAAAATATGATAAGGGGTAAAAAAGTTGCTAATCACTGAGATCTTACTCCTGTACATATAAGTTGTTTCGATACGACCAACCGTTTCCGGGATATATCGATTCCAAAAAAAAAAAAAAAAGGATGAAAATCAGGGCCCCAAAAAAGGTCCGGCCCTGCACCGATTTTAACGCCCGATAATAGGGTTCCTCACAGGCCCTAACTCTTTCCCCGTACCATATTTGAGCTCGATATCTTGAAAATTGCGACCTGTACTTTGCTAAACGCAAAAATGTCACGCCCAATGGACATTTTCAGGGCCCCAAAAAAAGAAAACGGTGAGAGATATCAAAAAATCGTTTTGAGTAAAAAAGTTGCATACCGCGGTGATCTTACACCTGTGTATTTAACTTTTTTCGATACGACCAACCGTTTCCGAGATATATCGATAAAAAAAAAAAAAAAAACAGGCCCCAGAAAGATGTCCGGCCCTGCACCGATTTTAATGCCCAACAATATGGTTCCTCACAGGCCGCATCCCTTTCGCCATACCTAATTTCAGGTCGATATCTCGAAAATTGCGACCTGTACGTTGCTAAACGCATAGACGTCACGCACATACGTACATTTTCAGGACCACAAAAAAGAAAACGGTGAGAGATATCAAAAAATCGTTACTGGTAAAAAAAAGTTGCATACCGCGGAGATCTTACAACTGTGTATTTAACTTTTTTCGATACGACCAACCGTTTCCAAGATATATTGATTCCAAAAAAAAAAGGATAAAATTCAGGGCCCCAAAAAAGGTCGGGCCCTGCAACGATTTTAATGCCCAACAATAGGGTTCCTCACAAGCCCCAACTCTTTCACCGTACCAATTTTCAGCTCCATACCTTGAAAATTGCGACCTGTACTTTGCTAAACGCAAAAACGTCATGCACATACTGAGCCTGAATTCGGCTTATTTCAGGTCATATTTGTGGTCATTTTTACCCCCAATGGTAATTGGTGTTGTATGGGAGAAATTATATTGGATTCTTTCTAAAAATTGAGTTTGAGCTAAGTTGAGTAATTTCAATTGTATCTTGGGACGGCTGGAGAAGGTCATGTTCTTATGGTAATGAACTGGACTGCGCATATATTGAGATTATTGTGGTATCTACGAGTTCTGAGAAGGTAACGCGATGACCAATCAGGAAGCATGGCTATACTCGTACGATTCTGAAACGTCATCACATTATTTGTATTTCCTGTAATTAGCATCATTAAAAAGATTATTTCACTTGATAAGACGTCTATGTTCATGAGGAAGCTTCTGATTTGATTATAAGGACATAGATAATCGCAGTACTATGTTTAATTGCTTTTTACATGTACGCGAAATCTACCCCCCTCCCCTAGCAAGTTGAGGCTATGGAGAATTCTAGACGGAAACGGAGAGAGGGGAGGTACATGTGGGCTGTTGAAATCGAGACGTGAGTGAAGCAAGGTGGCTCTGCATGTGTCACTCAAGGTGAAATTGAAGGAGGGGGCATTGTCTGCCCGAGCAAGCCGTTCGCACCGTGGGTCGAGCTGTGTGGAGAGGCCCGGACCAGCTTTGCAGTACATTGGAACTATGCGATGTTGAATCGAAGCTTATAACAATGAATTTACAGACATTGAAACATTTTCACGACTACATGCGAGTGTGTAATGATCGACAGATAGTTAGCTGTATATTTCAGCGAGATTAATAACAAGACATTGATATACAATTCAGTAACAGTGGGTGTTTAAAAACGTCAAGCTAGTGATAGGCAGATAGCTTATGCTTAGTGCAAGCGGGCGAGGTTGTGTGGAAGAGAGACGTGCAATACAGCGGCCAGAACATGCCTTGCTACAAAACAGTGTGAAGGAACGTTGAGTCAGCATAGTAAACTGATAGCCGCATTGAACAATTATACACGATGTGTTGTACATTAGAAGGATTTCGAGTGATATTTGACAGCGACATGAAGTTGGGGATGATGGTTTAAACTAATCACGTGGACTAGGAATACAGATAGCAGAGAATAGATTCCTTTACCAGTGAATTATAGTTCGTCTTGGAACAATTTCAACGTAGTACCGAGCCTTGTTGAACGTTCATTGAAATGATATGACTTCATACTTTTCGAAGTTTATTAAATTCTCTCACCATGAATGTTTATCAACGATATTACTCATTTACGATGATCAACTTTAAATATCGCCGGAGATTCGTCATGATACTGCTAGAATTGTCAAGATCGGAAGGGTTATCCCACCGAATCCAGAAGAATCGACCAGAGCCGAGGAGGAAGCGGTTCGTTTTCCAGAACGAGCAGGCCTAGCCCAGGGGAATGGAGTTCGATCCACAGAGATGCAGTGGACCGCAGTTCGAGTTTCCACCCGGGCGGTAATACCAGTCCATCAGGATATATGTATATTCAGTCCTTCTGAACCTGCCAGATTCATCACCAGGCAGAATCAACGATTTTTACTACTTGTAGTTTGAGTATTTGCCAATTCTATTGAGTAGCAAATCTTCCATTATTTTGTATGTCATTCATTCTTCAAGATTTTTATAGCTCGATGTTTAGTTGGATGCGATGGTTTTCTTGCCAGCTTTGTCGTTGATTGTTCTGCGGAGGAACATTGTGATTATCTATTTAAAATTTTCTTTTCTCTTTGGAGATCTTTTGGATCCTTATATAATTCAACCCAGCTGAATTTCTTTCGTCTTTAAGAGCATTAAATTTTTCTTTTCGAAGATTGTCTTTAACAATTCTTAAATTTTGCCATACTCTTGGAATAATGCGATCTAGGGTATTTTTCTTGTAACAAGACTGAATTATTGTAGGGGAAGAACACGTCGATCTTATCAACAATTTATAGTGAATTCGACACCGGATATATATATGCATTTGGTGAAAGAAATTTTATTTTCTTGTGAAACCCTTGTGGATTTTGAAAGACTTGACATTGAACTCTTAAGGATATTCGTCATGTCAGTTAACTATTTTATTCTGGTCAGATAGTATTGTTCTATCTTTAACAAATTCTAGGATTTGTTCTTCAGTGTTTTTTTTTTAATATTAGAATCGTCTTAATCCAGTTGATTCTTGGAGGTGTCGTTTTCAAAAAGTATTCATGTCATTATAATTTCTTTTACGTTGCAACGTTAACGATTGTTGTTTTCATAACTTTGCAATGGTATTAGAATCTGAAGTAAAGACCAGTACGTCGGTACAATTGTATTATTATTATTATTTTATATTGGGCACCTTTGTTCACTCTACTAAATCTATACTAAGTAAACCTGCTACCAACAATAAATCAGTACAAGTATTAAAGGTTGTTAACCTGTATGAATATTGTAATCAACAAACACCGTTGTGATAACGAGTGAGAATGCAAATACTAATTTCTTTCAATACGGGAAAGAAACTACGAGGATATATTAAGGTGAATTATTATGGTAATGTCCGTATTAGGCGTGAAAATAATTAAAGGAAGGAAGTAGCTAATGTGAGCTTATTGAAGTATGAAATATGATGGGTATTTTTGTTTGTTAAGAAGTAATGCATTGCTATTGTTGTAAAGGGAAGCATGCTATTTGGAGCATTGCTGTTATGGAATTTGAGTTATTTGGAACTCATTTAGGTTGTTGGAACCTGACGAAGTACTGATAGTTAGGTGCTGTCTGTAAAAAAATAAGATGAAGTTTTGTTGACCATGTGGTCCTAATTATTATTAAACTATTAACTCAAATAATTGACATAATAATCATATGAGCTTTACTTAATTGTACGACCATATTAGACTGATATAAACATTTAAACCGATCTAAACTTCCAGTAAAAAGATAAATATTGAGTGATCTAAATAATTAACTAAGGTGGATTAATTATAATTCCTATAAACTATATTATGAAACGGGTTGTCATTATGATTAACCTACTCTCATAAACAGCGTTGGATGTTTATTTAAATTAAAATAATGAAAATATTATTAACAAATATTATCGCAATCAGATGGTTTATCTAAACTTGTGGAATGTAATTAACATAAATATTTTTTTTTGTTTAAACTTTATTTAAATATAATTGGAGAATCGCAACGTCATGAATAAGTTTGAAATTGCATGAGGATTGAAGAAAAGGAGTTGAGAATTATTCTTGAGGAAAAATACAATTCGAGAAATGCTGGAGGGGTTTGAACACTCCAAGATAGGTGAAGGAATGTCTGGGACAGACATTAAGTGCAAATCTATCTAAATAAATAGAGTGTGGAGAAATATATTGTTCTCCTCTGTTGGTTTGGAACTTGTAAAGTGTAATATTTTTGTAAATGTTTGTGTATTTGCGGACTGTAAGAATGTGTGATTATGGGTTCAATCACAAGTATGAATGGAGCCCTTGTATGAGAAACAGCTGATCGCTGATAGGTAGTTTTGCATTTACAAACAGCTGATCGTTTGGGGAATGAAATCCAGCCAAGTTTTAATTCTCTTTATTGTACGGAAGTTCTACTTTGTATAGATTTCTCGATAGTTTTGTTAAGATTTTTTTTTTTCGAATCGTCTTTTGTCTGGAAAAGGTAACAGTAATATTTTTTTTCATCAAAAGAACTTCTTAGATAAAAATCAGCTGATTAGTGTGGATCATTTGAGATCTGAACACTTTGACTATGGAGGCATTCGAGTCTCTTGTATATTCTACTTTAATATTTGTTTCATTTATTTTGTTTTATTGTTGTTTTCGACAATAAACTTTATTTCATCCTTTTATACGTCAGTTTTCCGTGGTTTAATTTAATTATAGCTAGCGTTGTGTTAGGGAATGGGGTTTTCTTTGGTTGTGGCGCTTTCCTTTTCCCTTTCCGACCTGAGATTATGGTAAGGATCTCGAGCTTTTAGTGTAGTTTGCCCCTAACACAGCATTCCTCTGTGTATTTATCACTGAGGTGCCTGTCGGAAGATCTTCTAGGTTTTGAGCCGGGGCCTTCAAGAATCTTCGATCCATTCTCCATCTTGGGATTTCGACAAGCGGGCCTCATGATAGATACGGGCACAGTAGGATAGAATGGCGACCATACTATGGGGCGATCCCGAGGTTTTCGAAAACCGTTGGTTGAGCTATTTTGAAGCGCATTAGGAAAGTTCAGATATGTTATAATCCTACAACAGGAAGACATAGGTGGAAATAGAGAAAGGTTACCTATGATCTGAACGTATTGATTTTTGATAAACCGGTTGAATGGACTTTGAGAGCCATGTAACATTAAAATTAAATTATTAGATCCCGGATTAAATTTAAGGTAAAGGCGTAATTATCTTAAACCGCGTGGACAAGGACGATATAAATGAATGAAAGCGTTCTAAATAATTGTAAGCTAGTATATAAGGCTTTATTAGACAGGAAAAATACCCAAGCATTATGGTAGAAATTGTTTGCTCGTAGTGTTGTCATCTATCTCTGTTGTTTGTATTCCTATAGCACTTTGCTTGAATTTGTGTATTATGGCAACTATGTCTAGTGAAGAGGTCCAGGGTCTCTTTGCCAAGCTCCAGGCGGATGCTAGGAAAGAGATGGACAAAATTGTGGATAAGGTTATTGTGAGAATGACCAAGACAGTGACAGATACTGTCAAAGACAGCATGAAAGAGGAACTTGATAGTGTCAAATCAGCATTAGATGGTTTGCAAACCAGTGCAACATCTATGACTGATAAGGTAACGCGTTTGCTGGAAAGTTCCACTGGTATTCAAAATGATGTTGGTAATATTCAGACTGAAGTTGCTGGTGTTAAGACAGACATCGGCAATATGCAGACCAATGTTAATAATATTAAAATTGACATAGCCAGAGGTGCCAACCTTTGAAGTGGGTTATCAGTAATCTCTTATACTGCCCCCCCCCCCCTACTGAAAAATTATTTTCACGTCAAATCCAAAGCATGCTCCTCCCTTCTCGATAATGACACCACACCACCTTTGCCCTACCCGGAAGCAACCTATAGCAAAGAATATCATATTACACAATAAAATTTGCACATTAACTGCTAGTTCTGTGATAAAAAATTCCTTGTAGCTTGTTTTGCACTCAGTAACTGGTTTTCCGTGAAAGTTTTCTTGCAACATACTTCCCCCTGTGATGACATTTTCGTCTTGTGAATCATAAGCGATTCCAATGTAGATGTGCTTAATATAGGTCTGAATTCTGTCTGATTTTTCCTAACACTGAAAATTCTTTCTGTGGGAGAGTTACTGTGAGGTACAAGTAATATTGCAAATATCACTTTACTTAAAGTTTTATACTTGAACTATCCACTTTCGTTTTTAAGCTCAGCAATTTTGCCACAGTTTACATCAATTTTAGTTCCTTGTAAAATATATTCAGGGAAAGTATCACACTGATAAACAGCAAATTCCTCTTCAAGTTTGTCATGTTCACTTTCCTTGACCAAACTTGGGAATCTTTGAACAAAATAATCAAGAGATGAATAGGAAACTTTCATTCTAAGAAAAATATCGAGATGTTACACGATCGGCGCTGGCCTCAGCCATTTGACGAGATTCCCGTAGTTTTCACGATAGAACACGGAGAAAAATCGCTATTTACATAATTAGTGTCACTTTTAGCCGATCGACGAGATTTCGATTGTCCTTGATGTGCGAACGGGAAATTATAGCATAATTACTCAATCGGTGCCACTTGCTGTACGTTTGACAAGATTCCAGTTGTTCTCGTCATCGAATGCGGAGAAATTTCGCGATGTATTGCTTTCGCTGCCGCTTTCGGTCGTTATACGACAATCACGATGTCCTCGCAGTTGGTCACTGAGAACGCGATAATATGCAACCGGCGCCGCATCCAGCCGTTCAACGATTGTCTGCCTGTCTATCTGTTCTGGCAGAATGGTGGAGGCAAGCTCGAGGTTGGGCATGGTTAAAATTCACGAGCAGTTATGGACATGTTGTATGGTCGGCGCCGTGATTCCCACTATCCCTATGTCGTGGTTGGGAGCTCAGGGTGGATCACGAGGAGAAATGAGTATCGCGATGCTACGGAGACTGTCATTTCTAAAAGGGTTAACGCACTTCTCGCTCCCCGTACGCTTGTAAGTATACGGTCATGGGAAAAATGGCGAGTAGGTTTCGGGATGTTTCGTGATGGGCGCCCAATTACCTTTGACAGGATTCCCGCAGTCCTCGTTGTCACAAGTTCACGATTGTGCACGGGTTTTATGATTTTACGCAACTGGCATCGATCTCGGTCCGTTTGACGAGATTCCCGCAGGCAAGTCGTGCAGTCAGCCGGCCGTCTTGAGCATGTGAGTTCGGAGGATGAACGTTCGAAGTAGGTATCGAATATTACGAATTATTCTGATAGAATTGCATGAATAATGCGCAAAGAGGGCACATTTTCTTTCGAATTCGAATCACGAATTATACAAGTTATACAAGTTTTCGAAATAACCGGTTAAATTATCCGATGGAACCAAAGTTCGAAGGAAAAGTAGACATAACGGAATTTTGAATTAACCATACTGGATGTCGCAAATTTTCGATACGAAAAGATTTTAAAAATAAATGTATTTCGAAGCATTTTCGGGATTCTTTTTTCAAAACTGTATAATTTCGCAAGATTGCGACATTAAATTATTTCGCGTTATTTCTGGGCTTCAATTTGAGATAGTCTCCAAATTCAGAAGTCAATAACAGAAATGAGAGGTCTCTGTCGAGTTTCGGAAATATTCGCGAATAAACGTCTCGCGGAAAGTAAGGTTTCCTAATAATACAGAAAAATATATCTCTCAAAACTAAAAACTCTTCTCGATACCGAAATTATACGTTGGACCGATGTATACCACTCAAGGTATCCTCCGTTTGTATTTCCTTGAGGTCAGGCACGGGGAAATATACCTATAGCATACGCAATAGGCTCCATCGCAATCTGTGAGCCAAGCGGCGCGAGTTAAGACGATTTAAACAGACCTCGGCGAATTTTTGTTACCTCCAACTATGCAGACATAAAAATTAGCTACTTTTACTTTCGTTACCTGTTTGTAAAATTAGCTACTTTTTCGTTACTTCCGTTACCTTTCGTCACCGGTAGACACCCTGCAACATACCTTTTATTTTTTTCATAGAAATGTATTTTTTTCGTGATGTCACTTTTCCGTAATAATTTCCCCTTTGACCGTAATGCCGTAATCGTGAGCTGAAATCCGTAATAATTACGGACAATCCGTAATAGTTGGCACCTCTGCATAGCCAATGTCAAAACTGACACTGGTAATATTCAAAGCGATGTATATGACACTAAAATAGATATCGGTAATTTGAGAACAGACGTAACCGATGTTAAGGCCGATATAGGCAATGTTAAAATTGATGTAGGTAATATACACAATAATATGCAGAAAATGAAAACAGATGTAACTAGTGTATGCACTGAGGTCGGAGACATGCGTGTTGAGATTGGTGAAATGAAGACTCAGGCATCACAGTTGAAAGAAAGGGTTGTTAAGATTCAAAATAATTTGAAGGATTTGCAAGAGAAACTCAAAAACATTGAAGCAAGTAATGCTAATTTTCAGGTAGAGATCAGAAGGGATTTAGAAAAGAATGAAGATTTAAATAAAGATAGTATTGATGCTTTGAGGAATCAATTCGCTAATGACTCTTCACAAACCCACAATACTCTAGAGCAGTTGAAAAATAATGTAGATTCTCTAAGAATTCAGGTAGGAGATCATAATAAAATTCTAAAAGCAGATCTCGAAATAGACATGGAGGAAATTTTAAAGGCAAATGCGGTTGCTTGGAAAGTTGAATGGGATAATGCTAACAAAGAGCATTTGAAGGAAATACAGAAAAAAGTAGAAGGTAAATTTGCTGGTACTGAAGTACAATTAAATAAAGACATTAGTAGTTTACGCGAGGATGTAAACCGTCGTATTGATTCTTTACAGAAGATTCAAGTAGACGACGTTTCTAAGTTTAAACTGGATTTAGAGAAGGAGTCTAATGACATCAAATCTAAGTTAGATAAAATCATTAACGACATTAAGGCGATAGGTAATGGTAAATCTAAGGAAATAGATGAGCTAAAAGATCAATTGCAGAGTTTGAATTTAAGCGATATATCCACTATCGAGACTATTAAGGAAGAATTAAAGAAGGAATTAGGAAGACACATTAAAGAGGTCTTGGAAGAGTGTGACGAGCGGGAGAAAGAAGAAAGGGATGGAAGACAATTCACTAGGATTAGCTCGGAAGAGGAAGGTAGAGAAGAGAAAGTAAACTTTCTACAAACGGAAATATTGGAGAGGCAGGAAAATAAAACCCGAGGTTACGAGAGGGAGTTCAGAGAACGTACAACTAGTACTCCAATGAATCAGGCCAAGAATATAACTGTAATAAGGAATTATGAAGACAAACCTCGACGGTTTAACAACCAAGACGATTATACACCGATAGAGTTTTTAATTCATGTTTCTAAACTTGACAATAAAATCCAACAAATCTACTTCATCAAGTTTTTGATAAAAGAAAATGAAAAGAACGAAAGAAAGAAAGAAACTGTAGAAATGGAATCAGCGCAGTTCTGTATCAAAAAGACGAAGAGGGAGGAAAGCACTACATTGCCTTTACTGGAAGAAAATTAAGAAAACACGAAGAGAACTACTTCACTACAGAATTGGAAGCTCTTGAGTTCATTACAGCCCTCCACCAATGGAAAAAGATATTAATGGGCCATAAATTAGTAATCATTACGGATCATAAAGCTCTGCAATTTATGTTGCAATCTGACTCATCCAGTGACAGACTTATGAGATGGGCCTTATTTACACAACAATTTGATGCCACAATTATACACCAGCCAGGAAAGGACAATCTTCTTGCCGATGCTTTGTCTCGTAATCCAGTCAAGAATGTACAAGTAAATCTGGTACAATTGGAGGATGAAGACCAAGAAACTCACAGAATGTCAGAACGCATATCAGTATTACAGAAGAGATGCACTCCAATTAGACTGATGTTCAGGTACTTAAAGGGAGTCATGGACAACACCGATCCTGATTACGCAGCTACCCAGCGAAGTTCGCAGCATTTTGTTCTGTGTGATGAAGTTGTGTGTAAATATATCGACGCAGATCCATACCTGCCAACCTTCGGAAGTCAAAAATAGGAAGATTTTTTAAATTATAGATTTCATCAAGCGCAGTATACCGTGGCGAGGGCGAATGAGGGTCTTTATTGGCAAAGTATGAATTCAGCATGAAATTCACAAAAATGTAAACAATCATCAATCATCGAGTAGTATGTTTGGCCAATATTTAAACGTAAGAGAACATAATTGTGTGTTTAAAGAAAATGCATACAATCATTCGTATGGATTACACGTCGAATTCGCTACCACATATTCATTCTACTTTAGATTCCGCCATGGTCCGTATTGACAAGAGATTATAAACCAATATAAGACAATATATTTCCGTCAATCAATACCAAATGGCTTGACGACTGTTTGTTTGTCCGTAATATACCACCAATCAGTATGCGGTACGGCGATCAGCTGACTCACCATTCCGAAATCGCAGCTATGGAGCTCACAGCCAAGCGAGGAACTTACACAAACTTGCACAAAAAACCAAGGTTACGCAAATCACAAAAGAAATTACGACTTACGAGAGAATCTCCTTGAGCCGGGTGTCTACTGTAAGGATGAAGTAAAAATTAGTTACTTTTTAGCTACCTTTTAGTTAATTTTAGTTACCTTTGAATTCAAGATACGTCTGCGGTCTGCATGTAAAGGGGCTTATCACGAGGTGAAGAAAAACAACAATGAACTGTGTTTAAAGCGGTAAATACAATTCACTTAGGAAGTTATACAAAAATTAAAAATAATAAATAAATACTAGATATTTATTATCAAATGAGTTGTGTCAGATAAGATGTCGTCTTGTGCACAAGGCGTTTTTATAATTGCCAAGAGGTTGCTCTGCTCTTGACCGTTTGGCAAGATTTCCTTTAAAATTAAGTATAACAAATTTCAAGTTTCCGCCTAATCAACACTCATTTATTATTTTAGTTAGTTTATGGGTACATGTTTCGGAATTAGTACAATTCCTTCTTCAGCCCTTCATAATTCATATTCGGAAACATCATAGACTAAAAAGACCACGTCCATGTGAGAAACATAACACACTGATATTAAAATACTATAAAAAAAAACTAATTAAACACTTTAAAACATGACAACCTTAAGGACATTACAAACAATAAAGCAATAAAAACATTCCTGCTGTTAACAGTCAACTTGACTAATAATCACTATTATGCACATTCTTGAAAGGTATGCGACGGTCAAATTGTGCAGTCATTAATCTCTTTTTGTGAATAAAAACAAAGAGCACATTGCATTAGTGTCCAGGACCCAAATAACTTGCTGTACTGATAAATGTTGACATAAGTGAAAACTTTGTTCGGCACTTTATCGAAAGTGCGCTGAAAAATTAAAATCCACAGCCGGCTTCCAGTCTCCGACCGGGTCAGGAATGGAATGAATGAAGCCCCCATCTAGCGGCGAGGATATGAACTGTGCCGGCTGCCGAGGCCTGATGCACTCCTCTGGGGCAATGATTAAATGAATGACAGATGAAATGAAATGATAGTGGAGAGTATTGCTGGAATGAAATTTTGACAGGGAAAACCGGAGTACCCGGAGAAAAACCTGTCTGCCTCCGTTTTGTCCAGCACAGATCTCACATGGAGTGACCGGGATTTGAACCACGGACCCAGCGGTGAGAGGCCGGCGTGCTGCCGCCTAAGCCACGGAGGCTTCGAAAGTGCGCTGACATGTGCTTAATAGATACAAAACCTTCCGATTATTAAACTTGTATTTTGCACATTAACTGGGTGTGTTTATCTTGAGCTGAAAGCTCCACGGACCTGAAATGAAAACATTCAGTGGTTGGAATATGTTGAAGCCAAAGATTTACATTTTTTTTTTAAACTTAAATGCCGTCCTAACAAAAATTTTGGACTTACGTGCAACGATTTACGAGCAAAACGCCAAGGTACAATGAATGTGGTGCTGGGTGGTAGGCTCCTACATCTGAAGCGACAAATAGTGCCAAAATAAGGAAATGACTTTGAATAAAGAAAAAATTTTGCGTGGAGTACATTATGTTAGATTAACTTACCGGCATGACTGCTAATGCGAAGCGATGTAGGTAAGGTCAAGTGCCTGGCTGATTGCGGTCCGATGTGTACCGTACACAGGCTAATCCACTAGTGCTATGAGTGGAGTCAAGCTGCTGCCTGATACGGTTGAGGGGCGCACATGAGCAGGGGGAAGTGGAGGGGTGGAAACTGCTCGGGGTGCAAATGACCGGCGCGGCACTGGGTGGGACGGGAAAACCGATGTCAACGAACTTGCTATTGTCTATGGAGGTTTTAATTTTTTGGAGATGAGGTGGTCTGCTAATGTATCAAATAATATATTGGTATCAAAATTGATTTCATTCAAGTTTTTGTGTGCATTGGACCTTTGAAACACGTTGATGTGTATGTTTTCTAAAATATTCATCAGACTGCCTTTGGATACGTAATGCAATATATTAACATCGTTTTCTAAGCTGGTGAAACTGTGTTTACTTACTTCCATATGGGATGCCATGGCCGAAAAATTTTTATGTTTTATTGCTGAAAAATGCTCATTATAACGAGTGCGAAAGCTCCTACCGGTTTGGCCTACGTAATTGGCTGGACACGAATCACATTTGATTTCATATACACCCGATTTGGAATATTTGTTGGTGTGATTGATTTTGCTTGAATTGATGAATTTTTTGAAGTTAGAGTTGTTGGTTTTGAAGGCAATGTTTAAGTTGTGTTTTTTTAAGATGTTAGAGACAGTATAAACGCTTCGGACCACATAAGAGAAGGTTGCGAATTTTTTCTTTTCGGGTTCAATTTTGACTAATGTAGTTTTCGGTTTATTTTTTACTTTATGAATAAGGTTATTGATGTAATCGTAACTGTAGCCGCTGATGTTTGCTATTTGATGAATAATCTCTATTTCCTGTTCCAAATCCTTTGGGGACAACGGTATATTCAGGGCTCTATTTATGAGGCTGATGAAAGTTGCCTTTTTATGACTTCCAGGGTGGTTGGAGTCATGACGTATAGTGGTGCTCGTTTGAGAGGGTTTCCTGTATATTTTGTAATATTTTTGTTTAAACTTTATTTAAATATAATTGGCGAATCGCAACGTCATGAATAAGTTTGAAATTGCATGAGGATTGAAGAAAAGGAGTTGAGAATTATTCTTGAGGAAAAATACAATTCGAGAAATGCTGGAGGGGTTTGAACACTCCAAGATAGGTGAAGGAATGTCTGGGACAGACATTAAGTGCAAATCTATCTAAATAAATAGAGTGTGGAGAAATATATTGTTCTCCTCTGTTGGTTCGGAACTTGTAAAGTGTAATGTTTTTGTTAATGTTTGTGTATTTGCGGACTGTAAGAATGTGTGATTATGGGTTCAATCACAAGTATGAATGGAGCCCTTGTATTAGAAACAGCTGATAGCTGATATGTAGTTTTGCATTTACAAACAGCTGATCATTTGGGGAATGAAATCCAGCCAAGTTTTAATTCTCTTTATTGTACGGAAGTTCTACTGCGTATAGATTTCTTAGATAAAAATCAGCTGATTAGTGTGGATCATTTGCGATCTGAACACTTTGACTATGGAGGCATTTGAGTCTCTTGTATATCCTACTTTAATATTTGTTTCATTTATTTTATTTTATTGTTGTTTTCGACAATAAACTTTATTTCATCCTTTTATACGTCAGTTATCCGTGGCTTCATTTAACTATAGCTAGCGTTGTGTTAGGGGATGAGGTTTTCTTTGGTTGTGGCGCTTTCCTTTTCCCTTTCCGACCTGAGATTATGGTAAGGATCTCGAGCTTTTAGTGTAGTTTGCCCCTAACACAACATTCCTCTGTGTATTTATCATTGAGGTGCCTGTCGGAAGATCTTCTAGGTTTTGAGCCGGGACCTTAGAGAATCTTCGATTCATTCTCCATCTTGGGATTTCGACAAGCGGGCCTCATAATAGTTACGGGCACAATACGTACACCTTCAGGGCCCCACAAAAAGAAAACGGTAAGAGATATCCAAAAAATCGTTATGAGTAAGAAGGTGCATATCGCGGAGATCTTACACCTGAACATTTAACGTTTTTCGATACGACCAACCTTTTTCGAGATATATCGATTCAAAAAAAAAAAAAAGGATGAAATTCAGGGCTCCAAAAAAAGGGCCGGCCCTGCACCGATTTTAACGCCCATCAATGGGGTTCCTCACAGGCGCTAGCTCTTTCACCGTAGCAAATTTCAGTTCGATATCTTGAAACTCGCTACCTGTACTTTGCTAAACAGAAAAACGTCACGCATATACGTACACCTTCAGGGCCCCAAAAACCGAAAACGGTGAGAGATATGAAAAATTCGTCAGGAATAAAAACGATGTATATCGCAGAGATCTTAAACCTGTACATTTAACGTTTTTCGATACGACCAACCGTTTCCGAGATATATCGATTCAAAAAAAAAAAGGATGACATTTAGGGCCCCAAAAAAAGGTTCGGCCCTGCACCGATTTTAACTCCCAACAATAGTGTTCTTCACAGGCCGTAACTCTTTCACCGTACCAAATTTCAGCTTGATATCTTGAAAATTGCGACCTGTACTTTGCTAAACGCAAAAATGTCACGCACAATGGACTTTTTCAGGGCCCCAAAAAAGAAAACGGTGAGAGATATCAAAGAATTGTTTTGAGTAAAAAAGTTGCATACCGCGGAGATCTTACACCTGTACATTTAACGTTTTTCGATATGACCAACCGTTTCCAAGATATATCGATTCCAAAAAAAAGTTTGAAATTCAGGGCCCCCAAAAAAGATCCGGCCCTGCACCATTTTTAACGCTGGCAATAGGTTTCCTCACAGGGTCTAACTCTTTCACCGCACCAAATTTCAGTTGATATCTTGAAAATTGCAACCTCTACTTCGCTAAACCCAAATATGTCACGCACAATGGACATCTTCAGGGCCCCAAAAAAAGAAAACGGTGAGAGATATCAAAAAATCGTTATGAGTAAAATAGTTGCATACCGCGGAGATCTTACACCTGTACATTTAACGTTTTTCGATACGACCAGCCGTTTCCGAGATATATTGTAAAAAAAAAAGGGATGAAATTCAGGGCCCCAAAAAAAGGTCCGGCCCTGCACCGATTTTAACGCCCAACAATAAGGTTCTTCACAGGCCCTAACTCTTTCGCCGTACCAAATTTCAGCTTGATATCTTGAAAATTGCGACCTGTACTTTGCTAAACGCAAAAATGTCACACACAATGGACATTTTCTGGGCCCCAGAAAAAAAAGAAAACGGTGAGAGATATCAAAAAATCGTTTTGAGTAAAAAAGTTGCATACCACGGTGATCTTACACCTGTGTATTTAACTTTTTTCGATACGACCTACCGTTTCCGAGATATATTGATTCCAAATAAAGGATGAAATTCAGGGCCCCCCAAAAAAATCCGGCCCTGCACCGTTTTTAACGCCTGACAATAGGTTTCCTCACAGGGTCTAACTCTTTCACCGTACCAAATTTCAGTTTGATATCTTGAAAATAGCGACCTGTACTTCGCTAAACCCCAATATGTCACGCACAATGGACATTTTCAGGGCCTCAAAAAATGAAAACGGTGAGAGATTTCAAAAAATCGTTTAGAGTAAAAAAGTTGCATACCGCGGAGATCTTCCACCTGTACATTTAACGTTTTTCCGATACGACCAACCGTTTCCGAGATACCGCATACCGCGGAGATCTTCCACCTGTACATTTAACGTTTTTCCGATACGACCAACCGTTTCCTAGATATATCGATTCCAAAAAAAAAAGTTTGAAATTCAGGGCCCGCAAAAAAGATCCGGCCCTGCACCGTTTTTAACGCCCGACGACAGGTTTCCTCACAGGGTCCAACTCTTTCACCGCTCCAAATTTCCGATCGATATCTTGAAAATTGCGACCTGTACTTCACTAAACCCAAAAATGTCACGCCGCACGACCTGCTTTGGATGAGACGGTGCGGCTACATAACGGCGAGCAAGATGTGTAATAATCTCAAACAGCAACTTCGTTGGCGGCAAGGCCAATGGCCTTGCATTTCGTGCCTTCTGCACGATTGCGTGGAAAAGTAGGAAAATTATAAAATGTTATTCTAGGCAATGCTGACACCATCACGTGGTTATGAAAGCCGGACGTCCTCGGAAAAGGAATATATCTTACAGCTGTAAATACATTATTTAACTTATTGAAAAGGTGAAAACGGGTTATTATAGATAATTTTCTGCAGAATTCAATTAGACCATCAGTTGAATTTTTGAAATTATTATATACATTTAGGCCCCCATTTTTTATTTTCAAAAACCAAAAACATATAATAACATCAAAACGGTGAGAGATATGAAAATATGATAAGAGGCAAAAAAGTTGCTAATTACTGATATCTTACACCTGTAGCTTTAACTCTTTTCTATCGGACGGACTGTTTCTGAGATAAAGCGATTCGAAAAAAAAAAAAGAATGAAATTCATGGCCCCAAAAATAGAAAACTGTGAAAGATATCAAATAACAATTCGGGGTAAATAGTTGCAAATCACTGAGATCTTTCACCTGTATATTTAACTTTTTCCGATAGGACCGACGGTTTCAGAGATTTAACGATTCGAAAAACAGGATGACATTCAGGGCCCCAGAAAATGAAAACGGTGAGAGATATCAAAAATTCATAAGGGCTAAAAAAGTTGCTAATCACTGATATCTTACTCCTGTACATTTAATTTGTTTTGATACGACGAACCGTTTCCAAGATATATTGATTCCAAAAAAACAAAAAGGATGAAATCCAGGGCCCCTTGAAAAGTGAAAATCAGAAAGTCTCCATTTTGGGACCCCCCCCCTTGTATTTCAAACATTTTTTAACTTATTGGAAAGGCGAAAACGGATTTTATAGAGAATTTTCCGTAGAATTCAATTAGACCATCAGTTGAATTTTTACAAAATATTATATACATTTGGGCCCCAATTTGTTTTTTCAAAAACCAAAAACATTTAATAACATCAAAACGGTGTGAGATATCAATATATTAGAACAGGCAAAAAAGTTGCCAATTACTGAGATCTTACGCCTGTATATTTAACTTTTTTCGAAAGGACCGACGGTTTCCGAGATATAACGATTCGAAATAAAATGATGAAATTCAGGGCCCCAAAAATAGAAAACGATGAGAGATATGAAAACATCATATGGGATAGAAAAGTTGCTAATCACTGAGATCTTACACCAGTAGATTTAATTTTTCGATAGTACTGAGGGTTTCCGAGCTGTAACGATTTGACAGAAAAGGATGCAATTCAGGGCCCAAAAAAAAAGAAAATGGTGAGAGATATCAAAAAATCATCAGGGTTAAAAAAGTTGCTAATCACTGAGATCTTACACCTGCAGTTTTAACTTTGTTTGATTTGACCAACCGTTTCCCAGATATAACGATTCGAAAAAATAAAATAAAAAAATAATGAAATTCAGGGCCCCAAAAAAAGGTCCGGCCCTGTACCGATTTTAACGCCCAACAATAGGGTTCCTCACAGGCCCTAACGTTTTCACCGTAACAAATTTCAGCTCGATATCTTGCAAATTGCGACCTGGCTGGATAGTGCCAGGGATTGACTTTTTTTGACTTTGCTAAACGCAAAAACGTCACGCACATACGTACATATTCAGGGCCCCAAAAAAAGAAAATGGTGAGAGATATCAAAAAATCGTTATGGGTAAGAAAGTTGCATACCGCGGAGATTTTACACCTGTACATTTAACGTTTTTCGATATGACCAACCGTTTCCGAGATATATCGATTCCAAAAAAGGGGATGAAATTCAGGGCCTCAAAAGAAGGTCCGGCCCTGCACCGATTTTAACACCCAATAACGGGGTTCCTCACAGGCTCTAACTCTTTCACCACCCCAAATTTCAGCTTGATATCTTGAAAATTGAGACCTGTACTTCGCTAAACCCAAATAGGTCACGCACAATGGACATCTTCAGGGCCCCCAAAAAAGAAAACGGTGAGAGATATCAAAAAATCGTTATGAGTAAAAAAGTTGCATACTGCGGAGATCTTACACCTGTACATTTAACGTTTTTCGATACGACCAATCGTTTCCGAGATATATTGATTAAAAAAAATAGGATGAAATTCAGGGCCTCAAAAAAGGGCCCGGCCCTGCACCGATTTTAACGCCCAACAATAGGGTTCGTCACAGGCCCCAGCTCTTTCACGGTACCAAATTTCAGCTCGATATCTTGAAAATTGCGACCTACTTTGCTAAATGCAAAAACGTCACGCACATACATACATACATACAGACTTTTTTGAAAATGTTTTTTTCGACTCCCATTCGATTGGAATAGGTTTGAACATTGGGCGACGCTTAGTTTCCGAGATCTCGAAAAATCCTACCATGGCTATATGAAAGCCTATAGGATGTAGATCCGGCTTTCATAACAAGTAGGAGTCCACGCCACTCGACCTGCTTTGGATGAGACGGTGCGGCTACATAGCGGTGAGCAAGAGGGGTAATAATCTCAAACAACAACTTCGTTTGCGGCGAATTATAGAAATTATAAAATGTTATTCCAGGCAATGCCGACACCATCACGTAGTTATGAAAGCCGGACGTCCTCGGAAATGGAAAATATCTTACAGCTGTAAATACATTAGAGAATTCATAGGCAATGCTTAAACCATCACATAGTTATGAAATATCTGTAATAGTTTTCTTGCACCCGTCCGCCTCGAATAGGCTGACCTACCCTGTATATTATTTTACCCTAAAGTAAAGAGCCCCTGGCTGCCATATGCTACAGGCCCCGCCCCGTGCTGGCTTAATCCGGCACTGTATCAAGCTTTTTCCGTTTCGAGATGTTGAAAAAGAAGAAGAAGAAAGGTTTGTTTAACCTATACGTACGGTAACCTTTAATAATAAATTGTATGTCAAAATTTGAGGCTCATTGTAGTACGTGTATGCTTTTTCATTGAATACGGCTGTACAGGGTGGCGCCTTTTCGATGTGTTTGATGTGTATCTTTGAAACGAATCAAGATGGAGCAAAACGGATTTCGCAATTCCGTGCCACTCTTTTGTGAAACAAACCAATGGTGCAATCGAAATCATCGCTGCCCTCTTGGTTTTCGAACTACAGGGTAATTGTGACAAGTCTGCATTTTGGGACCCCCCTTGTATTTCGAGCATTTTTTAACTTTTTGAAAAGGTGAAAACGGATTATTATAGAGAATTTTCCGTAGAATTCAATTAGATCATCAGTTGAATTTTTACAAATTATTATATACATTTGGGCCCCAATTTGTTTTTCAAAAAATAAAACCATTTAATAATATCAAAACGGTGCCAGATATCAAAATATGATAAGAGGCAGAAAAGTTGCTAATTAATGAGATCTTTCGCCTGATTTTTTTTTTTCGATAGGACCGACTGTTTCCAAGATATAACAATTTGAAAAATAAGTATGAAATTCTGGGCCCCAGAAAATGAAAACGGTGTGATATATCAAAAAATCATGAGAGGTAAAAAAGTTACTAATCACTGAGATCATACACCTGAACATTTAACTTTTTTCAATACAACCAACTGTTTCCCAGATATAACGATTCGAAAAAAAAAGGAAGAAATTCAGGGCCCCAGAAAAAGAAAACGGTGAGAGATATCAAAAAATCATAAAGGGTAAAAAAGATTCTAATCACTGCGATCTTACCGCTGTAAACTTGTTTCGATAAGACCAACAGTTTCCCAGATATATCGATTCCAAAAAATGGATAAAATTCAGGACCCCCAAAAAAGAGAAAATGGTGAGACATATCAAAAAATCATCAGGGTTAAGAAAGTTGCTGATCACTTGAGGTGATACACCTGTTGATTTATCTTTGTTCGATATGACCAACTGTTACCCAGATATGAAAATGAAAATCCACAGCCTGCTTCCAGTCTCCGACCGGGTCAGGAATGGAATGAATGAAGCCCCCAGATATAACGATTCAAAAAAAAGAATGAATTTCAGGGCCCCAGAGAATAAAAACGGTGAGCGATATCAAAAAATCATAAGAGTTAAAAAAGATGCTAAACATTGAGATCTTATTTCTGTAAATTTAACTCCTTTCTATACGACCAACTGTTTCCAAGAAATGTAGATTCCAAAAAAAGGGATACCATTCAGGGCCCCAAAAACAAAAAATGGTGAGAGATATCAAAAATTCATAAAGGTTACAAAAGTTGCTAATCACTGAGATCTTACACCTGTAGCTTTAACTTTGTGCAATAAGACCAACCGTTTCCCAGTTATAACAATTCGAAAAAACAGAAATAAATTCAGGGCCCCAGAAACAGAAAACGGTGATAGATATCAAAAAATCGTTACAGGTAAAAAAGTTGCTAATCACTGAGATCTTACAGCTGTAGATATAACTTTTTTTCGATACTACCAACCGTTTCCGAGATATATCGATTCTAAAATAAAGGATGAAATTCAGGGCCCCAAAAAAAGTCCGGCCCTGGACCGATTTTAACGCCCAACAATAGGGTTCGTCACAGGCCCCAACTCTTTCACCGTACCAAATTTCAGCTTGATATCATGAAAATTGCGACTGTACTTGGCTAAACGCAAAAACGTCACACACATACATACGTACGTACATACAGCAGGCTTTATTTGAAAAAAAAAAAAAAAAAAAAACAAAACTCCGATTCGATTGGTATAGGTTTGAACACTGGGCGACGCTTAGTTCCGAGATCTCGAAAAAACCTACCAAGGCAATATGAAAGCCTATAGGATCTAGATCCGTCTTTCATAACAAGTAGGAGTCCACGCAGCACGACCTGCTTTTGAGGAGATGGTGGCGCAACTTGGGGGGGAGCAAGAGGGGTAATAATCCCAAACAACAACTTCGTTGGCGGCAAGGCCTGCGGAACTGCATTTCGGACCTTAGACCCGATTGCGAGGAAATGTAGGAAAATTATAAAATGTTATTCTAGGCAATGCTGACACCATCACAAGGTTATGAAAGCCGGATGTCCTCGGAAATGGAAAATACCTTACTGCTGTAATACATGATTCAACTTATTGAAAAGGTTAAAACGGGTTATTATACATAATTTTCCGTAGAATTCAATTAGACCATCAGTTGAATTTTTACTAATCTCCATATATATAAGAATGAAAGTTTGTCTGTTTTTTCTGAATTTCTATGGAAATTTGCGTTATTTACGCGTTTCAGACTGTTTTATGACGGATGCGCGCGAAAATAAATTTTTTGTCTGTCTGTGGACAACTATGTTCCCTTAAACTCGAGAACGGATGGGTGGATCAACGTGAAATTTGGTACAGATATCCTTCAGAGGCACGACACTAATCATTGATGTAACTCTTCTCTGTAGCTCTCATAAAAGGGGGCCTACCCCCTTAAAACACTTGCTGAAATAGGCGTAGAAGGGCGAGACAAAGCTCATTTTCAGCCCCTCAATGTGAGGAACGAAACTCGGGGGCCCTTAAACCACTTTTTTAGGCCCTAAAACCAACCGTTTTTGAGATATTCCCAGAAAACTAATTTCTAGAGGTGTTAGTTTTTGTTAATTCGCGATAAAACGAAAAGTCATATTTAGAGGTTAGGATGTTTTATTTTCACGTATTTACATGTTTCGTGCCGCCCAGGAGTGAAATTAAAACGCGAAATAACGCGAATTTTGTGAATAACACCACAAACACCGCAATCTGCGAAATAAAAACAAATTTTCATATTTTTTCCCCACACCAATCCGAACATTTTTGTCCACAAACCGATAATCGAATTTGGTTGGTGTTCAATTCGAGAGAATGATCGATTGTATAGTTTCGCGAGGGGTAATACTACGATATACGTCATATTACGATATACTGTCGATAATCTCGTAACTCGTTGGATTTTAGCGCTGTGGTAAACAGCTGTTATATCGCGGCGTGAATAGTTTGGCCGACTACCTCCAAAAGGTTATGTGATAGTTGTTCATAATGTAAACTACGTTTGCCTCCTGTTACATCGGTAGCGAGTGTAAATTATAGTAGAGAATTCTATATAATTTAATAAAAAGTGCGCAAATTGTGCGTTATCATCGAAGCTAGTGTGTTATTTGCGTGAATCAGTTGGCGACCACGTGTTCGTCGTATTAGTTCTGAACTTAGCAGTACAGGAAGATGAGACGCGACGTAATTTAAATATTATGACACGAATTCAGAAATAAATTTTGCGTGTGGTTACGAATTTATACTGGCGTGTGACTACAGTCAACCGTGTGATAACAGTGTTTGTTACTGGGCATCGCTCAGTTGAGTTTAAAAATGCCGAAGGTAGCTGTTTCTGCCACAGACAGACTTAAAGAATATAAGAATGAAGGATTTATAATTTCTTGTGGCATTCTTATGTGCAAATATTGTGATTGTCGATTAGATTATCGCAGGAAAGATGCATTAGACAAACATTGCAAATCGGAGAAGCATTCAAAACGCCGAGAAAATTCGCGTCTTGAAGTTAGTGTTCCTAGAGTGGCCACCTTGAAAGAAACATTATCAAATGCTAGTCGTGTGAAGGATATGAAAGAAGAGTTTATTTTGGACACTACTACTGCGTTTGTGAAAGCTAATGTACCAGTAGAGAAACTAGACAATCCTGCTATCCGTACTTGGTTTAATAAGTACGTTCGCGGAAGTGGAGATTTACCATCAGCAAATCAGATTCGTCAGAAATACATCCCCATGATTGGCGAAAGAAGGAGGGAAGAAATTAGGGAAGATATAAAACACAATGACGTGTTTTTGCTATGTGACGAAACAACTGACAAGAATGGTAGGTGTGTTTTCAACATTCTTTTTCGTCCATCAGTACCATCAACTGAAATGAACACCCATCTGGCTGCCTCTGTTGTTCTAGATTCTGCCAATAGCGTAAATTGCTCCAATGCAATATTAGACACCTTGAATTCCTATGAAATTGAACGGGAGCGTGTAGTGGCAATAGTTACGGACTCAGCACGCTACATGACAAAATGTGTAACTACTCTTCAAGGATTGATTGAAGAATTAAGTCATGTCCAGTGCTGGGCTCATAAAGTCAATCTTATCGGCTGCGTATTTGAAAACGAGCTGGACGAATTGAACGTGTCTATAGTAAAGACAAAGAAAAAGCAATTACGTTGCATTTCTAAGGGAGAAATATGAAAACGCAGAAAAAGAGAATGAAATTCAAGCTTTCCCAAAGCCTGTATGTACAAGATGGAATTCATGGTTTAAGGCTGCAATGTATATGGCCACGCATGTGGAAGATCTGGTAGAATTTTTCAAAATATTGGAAGATTCAAATTCTGGGGTCAAATTTTTCCAACAAGCATCGACTTCAACAATACAATTTATACAATTACAAGCATTGTATGTTTCTATTGTTGGTGCCTCTCTTATGGACTTGCTTAATTTCTTGGAGGGATCTAAGTACCCAACAATTCACTTACTGGCTGGGAAGCTAGATGACCTTAAGGTAAAGCTCAAGCTATTAGGCGATGGTGGAATGTTCAATCATACGATCCTTCAGAACTTGGAACAGCTTCCTCAAAAGATGCAGATAAAGGTTAAGTCCAATCTTACGTGTGTTGCCCAGTCAGCTCTAGTGAAAGTCAGGACTTTAAGGACCACGGATCCAGCCAGGAAGACTGTAGAAGCCATCGGGTCGTTGTTTGATCCTCGGCATGCACCTAAGAACGTATCTCCCACAGAACTGCTCCAATTTAAGAAGAATGCCCCATTTCTTACGAAGATGGAGTCTCAACAGTTTTTAGAGGCTCACAGCATTTACCTGACTGCAATCAAGAACCAACTGCGTCATGAAGATAATGTGAATGTTCCAGAGATCCTCATGGGATTAAGGCCTGCTCACCGAGACTATGCAACAGCTGCATTAAAGTGTGTGTGGTATCCTTGTTCAAATGTGGATTCTGAAAGGTCATTTTCGAAATACAGTCTCATAGTAAGTGATAGGAGGCGAAAATTGACAGCTGCAAATGCTGAGACTTTAACCATGATCTACTTCCACTGATTTCACCGCAGTATTTGGATAAAACTGAAAAAGGTACTCACTGAAATGTGTTTCGAGATGGTGAATGTAAAATAAAAATGTGACTTCCATATAAGTATTATCTCATTCTTCCATAGCCATGTTTAACATTTTACCCTGCTGTTTTGTTTTTTACTTTGTTTTATTAATTGTTTATATTTTTAAATGCACTTCTTGTACAAACCTTATCACTTTCCAAATTTTAACATGTCATCCCCCGAAAAAATAATAAAAACACAAAACACCACCTTTTGAATTTTAAATCAACAAATCTTCAAAAAAAATAACAACACTTTCTAACACCTCTACTAATTTCATTTAATACAATAATGAAAGAATGCAATCCGGTAACCATGGCAACAGAACCTCACAGGTCCATTTATTGCTGTAAGATGCAATACAATTCCATTTATTACATTACTGAGATACTGTAGTTTACAAACGGCTATAAGGTTATAACGGAACCAAATCAAGCTGTAAAATTCATCAATATATATAATGCGCTTAAGGGGGTCAAGGGGTACTCTAGATTCTTTTCACGCGATTTACACGTGCGGTATGCCGTACAGAATTATGTCTCCAAACAGCAACATTATTTTCAAACATTCCTGAATTGAAATAGTGTGTTTTGCGGCTATTAGGACTTTCGGCCATTGGAGTTTAAAAAACCTGAATATTCATGCACCACAAACCTTCATAATTTGTTAAAGGTGTCTTCCTGTGGATTGGGACTTTACACAACGGCGAGGGTCAGTCTTTATGAGAGGTGTATTGCGTTTTGTCTACGAGGTTTTCAATTTTATTTTCACGTCAGGAAGTACACGTTAGGTGAATTTAGATCGAGCACATTCTAACTTTTTTTTTCAACAAACGGGTTCATCGTAAGGATACTTTTGTTTGATACTGTGTGGTTGATATATCCATATTCGGACATCTGGGTGATATGTTGTAGGGTGGTTGGTTGGTTCCTCAGTTTAGAAGCTGCGACAACGCGTTCACGTAGACTCGTGTACTTTGAAAGTGTGGAGAATCTGTCTGATAACTGGTGTTAATTGTGATGGCTGTATTAGAGTGTGTTATATCTGTATTTCAGGTAAGGACTGCAGACGATCAATTTCCAGTAGTTCCTACATTTGCTACCAAATGCTACCATCAACGACAACTAGCTGTGACTTGGCTACTAGATGCCACCGCAACCGGCACCTGGTGGCAAACTTTGGAACTAATAGAGCGTTAATCAAATCTAACCTACAATTTTAGCTTCACACAATTGTAGTTAGTGGAAGGTTCTATTATATGCCATAAATCTATAACATGGGACCGCCGGCTTTACTTCCCCTCCGAATTATGGCATACTTAGGGATTTTTGGCCTTTCTGTGTATCTTTATGTACGCCTATAACTCGTGTTGGAATGTGTGGAGCATCATAAAATTAGGTATCCATCAGTGTCAATACACCAATCATTTATAAAACTCTTCACCGTACTTCTCAAAGATGGGTTGGTATAGGCGAAAACTTTTCATAATACATGCAAAAATAGGCGAAATATAAAAATTATCCCAGAAGGACGACCAAAGCATATGTAGGGCTTCTCAATGTGAGACACAGAATTCGGGAGTCTATAAAGAGTCTCCGAAAACCACATTTTAAGGCCCTTAAATTAACAGTGTCTGTGATATTCCCAGAAAACTAACTTCGCTCTGATAAACGTATGAAGGAATGACAAGCCCCTAACCATTGCAACAGTAGCTCAATTGGTAACGTCTGGTTATTAATACCGAAGACCGTTCGAAGAGCGGGTACTTCTGCTAGTTATTATATACATTTGGGCCCCTTTTTTTTTTTCAAAAATCAAAAACATTTAATAACATCAAAAAGGAGAGAGATATCAATATATGATAACAGGTAGAAAAGTTGCAAATCATTGAGATCTGACACCAGTAGATTTAACTTTTTCGATAGGACCAATGTATTCTGAGATATAACGTTTCGAAAAAGAAAAAAACGATGAAATTCAGGGCTCCAAAAAAGAAAATCGTGAGAGATATCAAAAAATCATAAGGGTTAAAACAGTTGCTAATTACTGAGATCTTACACCTGTAGATGTAACTATGTTCGATACGACCAACCGTTTCCCATATATAACAATTCGAATAAAAAAGAATGACATTCAGGGCCCCAGAAAATGAAATCGGTGAGAGATATCAAAAATTCATAAGGGGTAAAAAAATTGCTGATCACTTAGATCTTACTTCTGTACGTTTAACCTGTTTCGATACGACGAACCGTTTCCGAGATATATTGATTCCAAAAAAATAGGATGAAATTCAGGGCCCCTTAAAAAGGTCCGGCCCCGCACCGATTTTAACGCCCAAAAATAGGGTTCCTCACAGGCCGCAACCCTTTTGCCGTACCAAATTTCAATTCAATGTCTTGAAATGTGCGACCTGAACAGTGCTAAACGCATAAACGTCACGCACATACGTACATCTTCAGGGCCCCAAAAAAGAAAATGGTGAGAGATATCAAACAATCGTTAAGGGTAAGAAAGTTGCATACCGCAGAGATCTTACACTGCACATTTAACCACTCCGATAGGACAAACCATTTCCGAGATATGTCGATTACAAAAAAGAGGATGAAATTAAGGGCCCCAAAAAAAGGTCCGGCCTTACACCGATTTTAACGCCCAACAAAAGGGTTTCTCACAGACCCCAACCCTTTGACCGTACCAAATTTCAGCTCGATATCTTGAAACGTGTGACCTGTACTCTGCTCAACGCATGAACATCAGGCACATACGTACATTTTCAGGGCCCCAAAAAAGAAAAAGGAGAGAGATATCAAAAAATCGTTAGGGATAGGAAAGTTGCATACTGCGGATATCTTACACCTGTACAATTAACATATTTCGTTAGGACCAACCATTTCCGAGATATATGGATTTAAAAAAAAAAAAAAAAAAAAAGATGAAATTCAGGGCCCCCCAAAAAAAAGGTGTGGCCCTGCACCGATTCTAACGCCCAACAATAGGATTCCTCACAGGCCGCGTCCCTTTGCGTACCAAATTTTAGCTCGATATCTTGAAAATTGCGACCTGTACATTGCTAAAGGCTAAAATGTCACACACACACGTACATCTTCAGAACCCCAAAAAAAGAAAACGGTGAGAGATATCGAAAAATCGTTTGAAGTAAAAAAGTTGCATACTGAAAAGATCTTACACCTGTGCATTTAACGTTTTTCGATACGACCAACGGTTTCCGAGATATATAGATTCCAAACATAAGTATGAAATACAGGGCCCCAAAAAAGGTTCGGCCCTTCACCGATTTTAACACCCAACAATAGGGTTCCTCACAGGCCGCAACCCTTTCGCCGTACCAAATTTTAGCTCGATATCTTGAAAATTGCGACCTGTACATTGCTAGAGGCTAAAACGTCACACACACACTTACATCTTCAGGGCCCCAAAAAAGAAAACGGTGAGAGATATCAAAAAATTATTAGTAAAAAAAAGTTGCATGCCGAGGTGATCTTATACCTGTACTTTTAACATTTTTCGATACGACCATCCGTTTCCGAGCTATAACGATTCCAAAAAAAAAAAAAAAAAGAAATTCAGGGCCCCAAAAAAAGGTTCAGCCCTACACCGATTCTAATGCCCAACAATATGGTTACTTACAGGCCGCAACCCTTTCGCCGTACCAAATTTCAGCTCGATATCTTGAAAATTGCGACCTGTACATTGCTAGAGGCTAAAACGTCACACACACACGTACATCTTCAGGACCCCAAAAAAAGAAAACGGTGTGAGATATCAAAAAATTGTTATTAGTAAAAAAGTTGCATACCGAGGAGATCTTACACCTGTACGTTTAACGTTTTTCGATACGACCAACCGTTTCCGAGATATATCGATTCCAAAAAAAAGTTTGAAATGCAGGGCCCCCAAAAAAGATCCGGCCCTGCACCGTTTTTAACGCCCGACAATAGATTTCCTCACGTTTTTCGATACGACCAACCGTTTCCGAGATATATCGATTCCAAAGAAAAGTTTGAAATTGAGGGCCCCCAAAAAAGATCCGGCCCTGCATCGATTTTAACGCCCAACAATAGGGTTTGTCACAGGCCCTAACTCTTTCACCATACCCAATTTCAGCGCGATATCTTGAAAATTGCGACCTGTACTTTGCTAAACGCAAAAACGTCACATTACATACATACAGACTTTTTTGAAATCTTTTTTTTTCGACTCTGATTCGATTGGTAGAGGTTTGAACCCTGGGTGACGATTAGTTCCCGAGATCTCGAAAAAACATACCACGGCTATATGAAAGCCGATGCGGCTTTCATAACAAGTAGGAGTCCACGCAGCACGACCTGCTTTGGATGAAAAGGTGCGGCAAGATAGCGGCGAGCAAAAGGGGTAATAATCTCAAACAACAACTTCGTTGGCAGCAAGGTCTCATGACTTGCATTTCGGGCCTTTGGCCCAACTGTGTGGTAATGTAGGAAAATTATCAAATGTTATTCTAGGCAATGCAGACATCATCACGTGGTTATGAAAGCCAGACGTCCTCGGAAATGGAAAATATATTACGGCCGTAAATACATTATTTAACTTATTGAAAAGGTGAAAATGGGTTATTATAGATAATATTCCGTAGAATTCAATGAGACGATCAGTTGAATTTTTACAAATTATTATATACATTTGGACCCCATTTTTTCAAAAACCAAAAGCATTTAATAACATTAAAACGGTGAGAGATATCAAAATATGATAAGGGGTAAAAAAAGTTGCTAATCACTGAGATCTTACTCCTGTACATATAAGTTGTTTCGATATGACCAACCGTTTCCGGGATATATCGATTCAAAAAAAAAAGGATGATAATCAGGGCCCCAAAAAAGGTGCGGCCCTGCACCGATTTTAACGCCCAATAATAGGGTTCCCCACAGGCCCTAACTCTTTCCCTGTACCAAATTTCAGCTCGATATCTTGAAAATTGCGACCTGTACTTTGATAAACCCAAAAATGTCACGCACATATGTACATCTTCAGGCCCCCCCCCTCCAAAAAAACGGTGAGAGATATCCAAAAATCGTTATGGGTAAAGGAATTGCATACCGCGGAGATCTCACACCTGTGTATTTAACTTTTTTCGATACGACCAACCGTTTCCGAGATATATATATTTAAAAAAAAAAACGGACCCCAGAAAGAGGTCAGGCCCTGCACCGATTTTAACGCCCAACAATATGGTTCCTCACAGGCCGCATCCCTTTCGCCGTACCAAATTTCAGGTCGATATCTCGAAAATTGCGACCTGTACATAGCTAAACGCAAAAACGTCACAAACATATGTACACCTTCAGGGCCCCACAAAAAGAAAACGGTGAGAGATATCCAAAAAATCGTTATGAGTAAAAAGGTGCATATCGCGGAGATCTTACACCTGAACATTTAACGTTTTTCGAAACCACCAACCGTTTTCGAGATATATCGATAAAAAAAAAGGATGAAATTCAGGGCCCCAAAAAAGGGCCGGCCCTGCACCGATTTTAACGCCCATCAATAGGGTTCCTCACAGGCCCTAGCCCTTTCACCGTAACAAATTTCAGTTCGATATCTTGAAACTTGCTACCTGTACTTCGCTAGAACCAAAAATGTCACTCACAATGGACATCTTCAGGGCCCCAAAAAGAGAAAATGGTGAGAGATATCAAAAAATCGTTTTGAGTAAAAAAGTTGCATACTACGGAGATCTTACACCTGCACTTTTAACGTTTTGCGATACGACCAACCGGATTCCGAGATATATCGATTCCAAAAAAAAGTTTGAAATTCAGGGCCCCCAAAAAAGATCCAGCCCTACACCGTTTTTAACGTCCGACAACAGGTTTTCTCACAGGGTCTAACTATTTCACCGCTCCAAATTTCAGCACGATATCTTGAAAATTGCGACCTGTACTTCGCTAAACCCAAAAATGTCATGCACAATGGACATTTCAGGGCCCCAAAAAACGAAAACGGTGAGATATCAAAAAATCGTTTTGAGTAAAAGTTGCATACTGCGGAGATCTTACACCTGTACCTTTAACATTTTTCGATACGACCAACCGTTTCCGAGATATATCGATTCAAAAAAAAAAGGATGACATTCTGGGCCCCAAAAAAAGGTCCGGCCCTGCACCGATTTTAACGCCCAACAATAGTGTTCTTCACAGGCCATAACTCTTTCACCGTACCAAATTTCAGCTTGATATCTTGAAAATTGTGACCTGTACTTTGCTAAACGCAAAAATGTCACGCACCATGGCCATTTGCAGGGCCCCAAAAAACGAAAATGGTGAGAGATATCAACAAATCGTTTTGAGTAAAAACGTTGCATACTACGGAGATCTTACACTTTTACCTTTATGTTTTTCGATACGACCAACCGTTTTCGAGATATATCGATTCAGAAAAAAAGTTTGAAATTCAGGGCCCTCCAAAAAGATCCGGCCCTGCACCGTTTTTAAAGCCCGACAATAGGTTTTATCACAGGGTCTAACTCTTTTACCGCTCCAAATTTCAGCTCGATATCTCGAAAATAGCGACCTGTACTTCGCTAAAGCCAAAAATGTCACGTACAATGGACATCTGCAGGGCCCCAAAAAACGAAAACGGTGAGAGATATCATCAAAAAATCGTTAAGTAAAAAAGTTGCATACCGCGGAGATCTTACACCTGTATATTTAACCTTTTTTGATACGACCAACCGTTTCCGAGATATATCGATTCCAAAAACAGGGTTGAAATCCAGGGCCCCAAAAAAAGGTCCGGCTCTGCACGGATTTTAACGCCCAACAATAGGGTTCGTCACAGGCCCCAACTCTTTCACCGTACCAAATTTCAGTTGATATCTTGAAAATTGCGACCTGTACTTTGCTAAACGCAAAAACGTCCCATACATACATACTTTTTGGATTTTTTTTTCATCTCCGATTCGATTGGAATAGGTTTGAACACTGGGCGACTCTTAAATTCCGAGATCTCGAAAAATCCTACCACGGCTATATGAAATCCTAACAAGAGGCACATTTTCTTTCAAATTCAAATTATACAAGTTTTCGAGATAACCGGTTTGATTATATATCCAATGGAACCAATGTTCGAAGGAAAAATAGACATATAACGGAGTTTGGAATTAACCGAACTGGATGTTGCAAATTTACGAGACGGATAGATTTTTAAAATATACCGTTGTCTATGTATTTCGGAGCATTTTTGCGATTTTCTTTCGAAACTGTATCATTTAGCAAGATTGCAACAATAAATTGTATCGCATTATTTCTGGACTTCAATTTGAGATATCCAAATTTAGTCTATAGGTCAATATCCGAAATGAGAGGTTTCTGTTGAGTTTCGGATGTTATCACGAATAAACGTCTTGCAAAAAGTCAGGTTTTCGAATAATATAGGAAAACATTTCACACAAAATTAAACTCTCTTCTTGATGCCGAAAATATACGTTGAACCGATGTAGACAGTACCACTGAAGGTATCTTCAGTATGCATTTCCTTGAGGTCGTGCACGGGGAAGCCTATGCAATCGGCGCCGCTTGTGTGAAACTCACTTCATCACAATCTGTGAGCCTAGCGGCGTGGGTTTAAATGATTTAAACCGACCTCAACAAATTTTCGTTACCTCCAACTATCCAGACATAAAAATTAGCTACTTTTCGTTACCCGTTTGTAAAATTAGCTACTTTTTCGTTACTTTTCGTTACCGATAGACAGCCTGGTATAACAACCAAAAATTACTGCCAAACCTTAATACTTTTTTTTCTTCTTTTTTCTTTCTTTTCTTCTTCTTTTTTTTTACAAAATTTCCTGACTTTTCCCGGTTTTCCCTGACCACAACAAAAAAAACTGACTTTTCCCGGTTTTTCTGGTCGTGTATCAACCCTGTATCAAAAGTAGTTTAGCACAGGCAAGGAAAGCTTTCTACAAAAAAGAAATCTGTAGGCATCAAAATAGACATCAATAAAGACATTGAAAACAATTGACTGGAGTGTGGCACTCTAAGTGAAACTTGGACTGTTTGTGCATCAGAAAAGAAGAGAATAGATGGATTTGAAATGTAGTGTTACAGGAGAATGATGAAGATTAGATGTGAAGACAAGAGTAACAAATGAAGAGGTTAAAACGAGTGAGAGAGGAGATATGTTTCTGGCAAATCCTAATGAAAAGAAGAGATACGTTGGTCGTCGTCGTCTTTACTCGTTTCCGAGTACACATCTTCTTCCAAAACAGTCTAAAATAATCTAAGGTTGAGGTCTGTGGGCATGTTTGCGGTGACTGAACAACCCAATGCGTGCATGAAACAAACGTCCACACAGATCACACAGAACAGTTGGTGGAGGGCGTGGCTGTGCTGCACGGAGCTTTCGTGCTTGTCGCTTGGCCTTAACAATTCTACGACATTCTTCTTCAAACATTTCAGCCGGGATGGTCTGGCGCCAAGTTGAACGGTCTTTAACAAGCTGGTCCCAGGTTTGTGGATTGAGTCCTGTTAACTTCATATTCTGCTTAAATTGGTCCTAGTATCGTCTCTTAGGGCCTCCATGCGGTCTGGTGCCGGAGGTGAGTTCACCATACAGAACCTGGCGTGGTAGTCTCGTATCATCCATCCGATGGACATGTCCAATCCATATGTTGGTAAGGCATATACTAAGGCACCCAGTAATACCCAACTCAGTTATAGAAGGAAGAGTTGAGGACAAAAACTGTGCGGATAGGCCTTGGATGTAGGGCATGGTAGTTAGCTATGAATAGGGCTTGAAAATTGAAGAAAAATCTTTTTTTCTCTCGAGTGTCCGAAAATGAGGCCAAACATAATATAAATTATCAATTTGGATCTTTGTAGGATGGAACATGGTTGGTTTTATTTGTCCTTTCTTTTCAACGCTTTTGGGGTTATTGGTCGTTTTAAGCCTCTTTTCGTTTTAGGTCTTAACGGCTTTATTTTTTGCAACTTCACCCGTTTTTGATTACATTTTTACTGCCCATTCTAAGTTCATCATCTCTTAAACATCTTTTCTGTATTAAATATACTTTATGTTTGAATGATATCTGAAAACCCTAGCGATACTAATTTCAATTTCTTTCTCCAGAATGGCCTTTGCGGGTTCGCTGAATTCATTTTAGGCAGAAAAAATATTTCATTGTCAATTCTACAAGTACTTTTTTTAATACACGGAATTCCTTTTTCAAATTATGATAAAAGAAGAAATGTTCCATTCATATATTTTTGCAATGTACCGTATTTCCTCGCATAATCGTCACACATTTTTAGCCTAAAATTCGTGGAAAAAAGCAGGGTGCGACGATTATGCGAAGAATATTTAAGTTCAAAGAATATACTGTATCATACTTAGAGATACGGGAAAATCGCAATTGCGATAAATGCGAATTTTACTTTTTTCTCCTTTTTTCAACTACCTGGTAACTAATATGACTATGTATACCCAAAATTTGCGAAACTGAATGTGCAACAAAGTGCGATAACTAAGGGTTCTTGCGAATTATTCCCATAAATGCGATAAATGCGAAAAGTGCTGAATTTACCGATTAATGTTGAATATTATGTTTTATTACATTTTCGCTGATGGATTGGAATCCGGGCTAGCCATAGGAAACAACATTTTCGCGCCGCAACTTTGAAATTTGCGAGTTTCCAGCAATGAAAATATCGGCTATATAACTGATATGTACGAACATCGATTATTGTCGTGAAAACAATCGATTACGGTAAAAATTAATTTGAAAATGGTGCTGTTATTATTGCCGCATAATATCCACTGTTTAAAACTATGATTTTCGAGAAATTATTTCGTAGTTTCAGTTGGTTGTGCTAATAAAAGGAATATTCCAATCGTTTGTACCGATTCTTTTTAAAAATTAGAGCAATAAGGTTATGCTTATATAGGATTATATCGCACCGGCCCTCATTTCTTGTATTTGAAATGAAAATGAAAACTCTCAAGTACGTATCGTGATATGAATAGACAATTTTTGTTAGGCGTTCTCTTTGCTTTGGGAAATGTTGTATAATATGATGAAAGTATTCTCTACCATGTGTGAGTTATAGGTAAAGCCCTGCGCGGATGCGGATATCCGCGGATAAACCCGCGGATATCCACAACATTTTTCGCCATGCGGATATACTTTGCATGGCTGTGCGGATAGCGGATAATATTTGGAGTAAATTTGCGGATAGTTTTTAGAATACAATCCGAACTTGTTGAATATCATGGGGAAAGTTGCGTAATTGTGCGCAGCGGGTAATCGTGCGCACCTATGTTTTTCGAGTTGGTAGTAAAACTAGCAACTCAGTTCACTGCTACCCTAAAGCTGTCATCGTACCTATTAGATAGGGACAGTCAGCACGATGCCAGTCGCTATGTGATAACCGGAGGCTTGGATGAAGAAACACGTTGCATGTTATTTTCTGCAGCCAGCAAATAATAAGGTAAGCCTACAGTTGTGATTCAATTATTTAAAATTAAATGCCAGTGTGTACAGTGGTTTTGCATGTATTTATTTTTCAATATAATAGATTAGTTTACCGGGATTCAGTGAGTTACGTTTTAAAAGCAGCGTGGGGTATGGTGCGCAGATCATAATATATGATACATGAAAAAGCATTGAAATATCCTAATGTTAATGGACAGTGCAAGTTTCTGCCAATTCACATTGTATTAGTATGGCTTTCCAACACTCATCCCATGTGCACGATTACCCTGCAGGGTGGGTAATCGTGCGCAATTGCTTATTTGCGAGATTTCGAATTATAGTCCACCAAATTTATTTTTGAATGAAATTTGTTTCTGCACATCGAATAATTATAGAGTTACTAAGGCTCCCTTATTCATAACTGCAGTTGTGTTATCTATTATTTCATCATCACAAGACCGATTCTTGTTTAAGTGCGCACAATTCCCCCACTCTCCCTTATTAGGGCCCGGATATTTATGACATATATTTTTTCTGTTATTGTTTTTCATGACAAATGTAAGATGATGAATTACGATAATCCCATTCAAATTATGTCATTAAGGATAATCAACACTCCGAACTGAAAAGGGTTGCAATTCTGGCTGTGTAACATTCATTTTAGACATAGCACATGACATATTGTACAGTACATAGCCTAAGGGTTCGACTTGCTGCTCAAATGTCTAAAAGATAAAAGCAACACATTGAAAATATTATTGTAATGCCAGTAGATTCAGATAACAAACGTGTGGGTAAAAGTCGCGTGGATGCGGGGCGGATGCGGATAAAAGTCGTGCAGATGCGGATAACAGTCGTGCGGATGCGGGGCGGATGCGGATAACAGTCATGCGGATGCGGGGCGGATAACAGCCGTGCGGATGCGAGGCGGATGCGGATAACGTTTTGTCTATCCGCGTAGGGCTCTAGTTATAGGTTATGTTACATGGCGTCCGGCGATTTCTCCGTGAATTCGGATACTGTTTTTACAGATTGTCAGTCAAGAGTCGCAGTGTGGTCAGGAAATAATGAGGGAGTAAACATACGTTTTATTATTTAGTTAATTATCCATTGTGTGATATTTACACAAAGTTAAGTAAATGTATGATTCACATTATTACTTCCTTTTCAATGAGGGCCATGGATGAGGGGCATTGAATTTCTATTTGCCGGTGGTTTAATGGTCAAATGGCACTTCTTGAATCCTACTTCATAAGATAAGTTATTAAAAGAAATGAATGGAACTTGGCAAGGAGTTAGTAGGAAAACCACACAAAAGGATTTCATAGACATCTTCAGAATTTGAACTAATTCGTCCATCTAGTCCAGGACAGCCTGGTATTGTCGTCATTCCACCTGCCACACAGTAAACTTCGTAAGACAAGCATTGTTGCCTGACCACAGCTCGCTTTATTCTAACAATTGGCACCTTGGTACCAGTGATTTGGATCTTTTGAGCATAGCTTAGGTACCCTCGTCTCACGTCATACAACCAACCGACAGCACTTCAACTCAATCTTGCCAATTAGCCAGGCTAATGCCTTTATTTTCAGAGATCTCACATTTCTGAAAAATGTATGATGTCAAGTTTCTACATTTCTATAATACTGATATTAGGATTTTAATACTTGTAACATTCCCTTAGTAAAAATAAAAACCACACACACAACAGGAGACTTATATTAAATGCTTATGCCGTTTATCAGAAACGCCGTGCATATTATTTTGAACCTGTCTATTGTACCTGGTGACGAACTTTTAAATGCTACAAAATGCTAATTTTTAAATTTCAAAATGCTCCAAAATGCTATTTTTCAAAATGAAAGTGCTACAAAATCAATTTCAAAATGTTATTTTCTCGTATCTTTAATCATACTCAATAAAAAACACCAGCTTGAGGGCCAGTGGAGACTTTTGCCCAATTCAATACTTTACAAGGAAAATGAATCTATCATTGACACGATGCGAAAACGAAGGACTGCGTTTTTTGGACACATATCCCGCTTGCCAAATACTAGACTCCTGAAACAACTTTTTGACTTCTTTTGGAATAGTAAAACAAAAATCACATGGTTTAAAGAAATACAAATGGATTTAGACCAATTGAAAATTACTAAGCATCAAATTGAACATAGAGAGGAGAAACAGCTTCTGAATAACAAATACACTCGACTAACATTCAAAATTTCACAGCGTAAGCAATATGTTATATCTGCTGAAGAACGGGCTGCAAGATCTTCCAGAATGAAGAAGTATTGGGAAAGGAAAAAATTATCAAGAATTAAGAACTGAACTTAGTATTTGAAGACTTTGTATATAAGGTTTGATTTTTGGTGCTCCAATGTGGGCGTAAACATTGTAAATAAAAATACTGTATCATTATTTGCTGCACGGGCCAGTCATTCGCATAGCGTGAGTCATAGCCTGCAGTCAGAGATAGGCTTCTTTCTTCTAACAAGGTCACGACAGGTTAAAGCTCGCGGAATGTGCTGACGAAGCAGGCCGTTCGCGTCATGGTTCATAGCCCGAAGGCATAAAGACGAGATTATTTTCTCCTGACAAGATCACGCCAGATTAGGCCTATAAGCTCGCGGAATGTGCTAAGTGACGAAACTCGCCGCTCGCATCACAGTTCATAGCCCGCAGGCATAAAGTCAAGATTACTTTCTCCTGACAATATAACGCCAGATTAGGCCTATAAACTCGCGGAATGTGCACTGGCCGCTCGAGTCACAGTTCATAGCCCGCAGGCATAAAGACGAGATTACATTTTGCTGACAAGATCACGCCAGATTAGGCCTATAAGCAGGCGAAATGTGCGCTGGCCGTTCGCGTCACAGTTCATAACCCACAGGCATAAAGATGAAATTACTTTCTGCTGACAAGATCACGCCAGATTAGGCCTATAAGCTCACGGAATGTGCTATGTGATGAGGCTGGCCGCTCGCGTCACAGTTCATAGCCCGCAGGCATAAAAACGAGATTATTTTCTGCTGACAAGATCACGCCAGATTAGGCCTATAAGCTCGCGGAATGTGCGCTGGCCGCTCGCGTCACAGTTCAGAGCCCGCAGGCATAAAGACGAGATTACTTTCTCCTGACAAGATCACGCCAGATTATGCCTATAAGCTCGCGGAATGTGCGCTGGCCGCTCGCGTCGCAGTTTATAGCCCGCATGCATAAAAATGAGATTACTTTCTCCTGACAAGATCACGCCAGATTAGGCCTATAAGCTCGCGGAATGTGCGCTGGCCGCTCGAGTCACAGTTCATAGCCCGCAGGCATAAAGACGAGTTTACTTTCTCCTGACAAGACCACGCCAAATTATACGCTCGCGGAATGTGCTAAGTGACGAAGCTTGCCGCTCGCGTCACAGTTCATAGTCAGCAAGCATAAAGACGAGCTATTTTCCTTCTGACAAAGTCGCAGCATGTGCAACTGACTGGCGCAAAAATACGAATAATGTTATGCGACGATTATGCGATGAAATTTTATAAACCTATTTTAGTGTTTGAAAAGTGGGGTGCTACGATTATGCGAGAAAATACGGTATGTTGCATTTACCAGAATTTTGTATTTTTTAAACACTATATAAGAATCATTAGAAAGTGCAAAAAAAAAGCATCAGGTTGAGGGAGTCTGGAGGATTCTCCCAAATGAAAATGTCTATAGTGAGATGGATCCAATCACCAGCACAATGAAGAAGAAAATAATTTCATATTTTTTTCACATCTTATGGCTTCCAGAAAACAGAATTGTACACCAACTAGTGAAGAGAAATCTAGGAAAGAAAACTGGAGGAAAATGGACCCAAGAAATCCAACACAATCTCAAAGCAGTTGGACTCAAGATAACAGATGCCGAGGATGAAAATAACATTGATACATAGAAAGCCTAGGGAGATTTCAGATGAGTTGAGAAAATCCTGATCTGAAAGAATGAGAAAAACTGGAAAGAGCGCAAGAACCAAGCAGTACTACCTACAAAGAAGAAGTGATTGTGGAACGACGTAAGTTGTCCAATGTGACCAATCAAGATTAATAATAATAATAAATAAATATTAAATATGTAATTAAAGCAAAACAATTAATAATTGCATTACACTTTTATGCCTCTTTTCCTTTCTTATGTCCTTTATTTTGATATTGTACGTCCTTTTATAGGTCCTTTTTAGGTCCTTTTTAGGCAATTAATAGGTTTTCAACTTCTGAGCCCTAGTTATGAAACTATCAGCTCAGGACAGGGAGTCAAAGAGTGCTGCATCAAACCAGTCTAAAGACAGAAGAGTCAAACACACAGCAATGTGCAGTCATTTACAAATAAAAGATGAAAATAAATTGCAGTGGCTCTACAGCCCTTATGATCTCAGTTGCTAACTTCAGCTTCGGGACCAGGGGATATGATAAATCAAGCCAGGCAGTTTCCGAATTGTCCTTGCAGGGCTAGGTTGATCCCATCATAATCCACCTGGAGATTTAAATTATGACTTTTTTATGGAATCAAAATTGATTGAACTCACCTATATATTTTCTTTAAGAACTCCTCTGGCCAGTCTGAGAGTAGAGTAGTTCCTGGTTGGCAGTATGGGAGAGGGATAGAAGAGAGGGGAGTATGCACATCATCTATACTAATAGGAGGCAAGGGTTCAACGGGATCGGCAAATTCAGTCTCTCGGGAGAAGCTATTGAACATAGTAGTATGGGGATTGGAAGTGTAGAGGTGCATTGAGCCTCCTGCATCACCAAAGATCATACACTGACAGGAGGATGACACATCAAAGGCTAGACACATCGAACCACCAGTGTTGATCTGCAAAAACACAAACGTAATAGCTTAGCATGAGCATTGCAACCATCAGAAATATCAAATTATAATCAGTTATTATGATAATATTTATTACAGTAAAACCAAAATAAACCTTTGAACTCTATATTAGGCAAAAGCCTCTATTGTTTTAGCCTTTCGAGATTCGAGTGCCGCTGAACTGGGTTGCACCAGCGTTTGTTGATATTAGTAGCTGGAGCCTCGCAGGATGAGCATGGAAACACAGCGACGACAGAATGTGATCTGCGCATAAGCCAAGTAGCATTGTGCGCACTGGCGGCTTCGGTGGCATAGTTGGTAGCATGATGAGCTTCTATGCCCAAGATCGCGAGGTCAAACCCAGTATTCGGATTTTTTAAGAGTATTAAAAAGCCCTCAGTATGCCTTCCTTCGGAGGGGAAGTAAAGCCAGCGGGCTTATGGCATGTAAAAGAACCTTCCGCTAACTACACTTATGTGAAGCTAAAATTTGTAGATTACATTTGATAGCGCTATATTAGTTCCAAAGTTCGTCGCCAGGTGCTGATTGCGATGGCATCTAGTAGCCAAGTTCACAGCTAGGTGTAGTGGATGGTAAAAGTAGGAACTACTTGAAAATTGATAGTCTGCAGTCCTTACCTGAATCACAGATAACACACACTAATACAGCCATCAAAATCAACACCGGTTATCAGACAAATTCTACAAACATCATCCGAAGTACACGGGGCTACATGACCACATTGTCAGTAAAATGATGATTGAGTCATATCCCACCCTCGTGACTGTACCTGTCAACCAAGCAGGCTGACAGCATGACACAAGTAAACAAAGAATAGTTTCCATCTCAGCCACTGGCACTCGTATCTTGAAAGGCTAATTCCTGATGAGTAGAGGAACAAATTTTTGATGAGTCGCAAAAACAAATAATTATGTAATGTGGTCTTTGTACATTTTTTGTATTAAACCTATGTGGCAGGTGGTCTTTATGGCTGAATGTCCTTCCTGATCCCAACCTTGCAAGAGGCATTAATGAGAGATGAAAATTAATTAACTGGCCAAGAAAGCGGCTATAGAAGGTACCACATTTACCTGGAGCTGAAAATGGGAAACCACATGAAACCACTTCAAGGATGGCTGACTGTGGGGTTCAAACCCACTCGCCTAGGCCCCTTGGCCTAGCACTGTCTTAATCAGCCTATTTTCTGTGGCTGGTCATGTGATGAGCTATATTGTTCAAACAAAATTCTTATGCCTGTGGTATTGCATATAATCCATATTTTCAAACACATTGCTACAAAATACGAGGGCATATCAGAATGTAACGCACAATAATTTTTCTCCCAAAAAATTTAATAGATAACAAAACCAAACAAATCACAAATGAACTTACATCTTTGACCGACTTTTCAACATAGTCACCAACTTTCCCAGCACATGTCTGCCATTGTGTTACTAGTTTCAATATGCCCTGTTCGTAGAAGTCCATTTGGTTGAAGTATAGCCATCTAGGGACTGCTGATTTCACTTGCGCATTTGTTGCAAAGTGTTAGCCGGCCAGGAATTTCTTCATGGGACCAAACAGATGAAAGTCTGACGGTGCCAGGTCCGGTCTGTAAGGTGAATGATGGAGCACCTACCACCCAAATTGGGTGATTGTCTCACGAACAAGAGCAGCAACATGGGGGGCGGGCATTGTCATGAAGAAGTTTGACACCGTCAGCATTAATGTTGTGGCGCTCGTCACGAAGGGCATGATGCAAATTAACCAAAGTTTGAATGCTGGCTGCAGAATTCACAGTGGTCCCGTGTTCAGCAAAGCCCACAAATAACACACCACACATATCCCAGGACACTGTCACAAGCACTTTCCTAGCTATTGAGTGACTTTGAATATTTTTAGTACTGGGGAAACAGCATGTTTCCACTCCATAGAGGCCTGCTTGGTTTCGGGCGTGTAGTGGTACGCCCACGACACTTCATCAGTGACGATTACTTTCAGAAAGTCATGCCCTTCTGCGGCGTAATGTGTTAAGTGATCTGAGCTTGTCATCATTCGCTGGTCCTTGTGGTTGTCTGTAGAGTTCTTACTCACCCAGCGAGCACTAACTTTACGGAATTCCAAAGTGTGATGAACAATGTCGTACACGGGACCATAGGAAATGTTGAACGTCTGCGATGAGGTTCACAGGTGCACACGCCGGTCTTTCAAAATTGCTGCCTCAATGGCTCGGACATTCAGCGAGGTTGCAGCTATTAGCAGCTGCCCGGAGTGTGACAAATCACCAAGGTTCATATGGCCCTCTTGGAAGAATGCACACCACCTGGAGACATTGCTACAGGTCATACACTCATCCTCATACACGCCACGCATGTCCCCGTGAATTTCACTCGGTTTATGCCCTTTGGCCCACAAATATCAAACTACACTTCGCTGCTCTTCACAAGTTGACTACAGTAAAATGTACGCCCTGTCGACAGGCTTCTCTTGCTAGAGCTGCATATGATACCCTCTGTAGTACATGAATCAACCAAAATGGAGAGTGCTCGTAAACCACACCCGGGAAGCTGGAGTGGAAACTTGATGATGATGATGATGATGATGATGAGGAGTACTAACTTCAAACTATATCGCTGTGAAATCTCAACATTCCAGTTGCAATACCAGGGGAGAAAAAAATTGATTGTGCGTTACATTCCGATCTGTCCTCGTATTAAGTCTAAAAGGATGAAATTAAGCCAATGCGCGAACAAACGTCTTTGTAACATTTAACAATTAAGGTGACCGTTGTCCGTGGGACAGGACTACGTGGTAAGACGAAACATAGACTTTTCTTCTATAAACAAACTCACTACAGTGCTAACTCACTCACAGATAATAGAGAATAATTATAATAGTGTTATTTTAAGTTTAATGTTATTGTTTTAGTCTGTGAAAATAATGTTCCTTTAAATGTAAAACTTGAATGAACTAGTCTTTTCTGATGTGGTCAAGGTATTTTTTATTAAGATTCAAAATACAAATATACTTCTTTCCCTTTTGGAATTTTAACATAATTGTTGGCGAGATCGGCACCTGCCTGTATCGACCTCCATCCTGATCGATAGGCGCAACTAGCGCCCTCAACTAACTTTTAAACAGTTCGTTTTATGATCTGTTCACGGCACAATGCATTTAAACAGTTCATGTATTTTGTGTTAAATAAATCAGTTGAGTTACATTTAAACGAGCGTTACATTTCATTGCCGCTTTAAAACCTCTAATAGGTTATGGACCCAGAACGATTGGCTCAGATTTAAATTAACTGAAAACTGGAAACAGCGGGATCAAGCGGACACAGAAAGAGAAGAACGCGTCGAATCGGCAGACATCTTGCTCTCTCGAGAAACTTCTGGACATCTACAAAGCGAGAAGGAACAAACGCCGTCTTCTCGAATATTGTGTGCTTGATCATGAGTGAACAGTGAAAAAGCCAATCGCGAGTGTTTGGACAATAACACGCGACGCGAATTTCGGCTTATTGCGAGTGTTTTGGACTATAACACGTGATGCAAGAAAACGTGCTTAACGTACGAGTTGTGTAAAAACCCGCATGACACGAAATTCCGTAGGCCTATTTGCGAGTGTTCCGGACAATAGCATGCGACGCAAAGTGTATGGCCGGTTGTGAGTGTTTCAAACAATAACACGCGGCACAGCAAATTTATTGTGAACAATCGTGAGTGTTCCGGACATTAACACGCGGCATGATTGAAGTGAGACAATGAATTCAAACGGGTAGTGCGCATCGAGGCCTTAGGGCGTGATAATTACGACACCTGGAAAATGCAAATGCACGGCATTCTGATAAAGAATGACGCGTGGGGTTATGTCAACCGCCAGATCGTCAAACCCGAGCCGGGTGAGGATAATGCAGCCCAAGTGACCGAGTGGACGACTAGGGATGAAAAGGCCATGTCAGATCTAATCCTGTCCATCGGACCAAGCCAGCTCAAGTTGGTGAAGAACTGCAGGTCATCAAGCGAGATATGGCAGAAACTTGAGGATACGTTTCAGTCATAGGGGCCGGCTCGCAAGGCCACGTTGTTGAAGAGTCTAACCTTGCAAAAGATGACTGAAGGTGGCGACATCCGTGAGCACCTCAACAACTACTTTGACTGTGTCGACAAGTTGGCTGACATGGACGTAGTTATTAACCCAGACCAACTTACCATCATGATGCTGTACAGTTTGCTGGCAAGTTTTGAAAATTTCAGAATTGCCATCGAGAGCCAGGATGATCTACCGAAGCCTGAGAATCTACGTACGAAGATAATCGAAGAACACGATGCCAGAGTTGCCTCGTCAACACCGATGGAAAATCAAGGCGCCATGTACGTGAAGAAGAAAGGTCCTTCAAGGAAACCACAGTCGAAGCCTCAAAACAAAAACCATGGCTACTCCGGTGGTAAGAGTGACAAGGAGAAATCGTTTCCGTTCAAATGCTCGAAGTGAGGAATCAAGGGACATAAGGCAGTGGACTGCAATGTCAAGGTCAACAAAAATCAGCTGTCGGACGCGTCACTCTTATCAGTTGAAAAACCTGATACGTGCCAGATCGCGACGAGCAGCGTCGAAAACCTGTGGTGTCTCGACAGTGGGTGCACGTCTCATCTGTGCGGTGATGCGACTGTGTTTACAGAGATGGACAAGGGCGAGACTGGCAAGCTGAAGTTAGCGAGCAGCGCAACAGCAGAGATAAAGACCCGAGGAACTGCAAAAATTGCAACAAGTGTAGACGGTAAAACTTGCAACGTTAATCTCAATGAGATTTTGCACGTTCCTGAGATCCGCACTAATCTCTTATCAGTCTCGAAGATGACAGACCATGGTTTCTCGGTTGTTTTTGGCAAAGAGAAGGCGGAAGTTTTCGACCAGAATGGACTGACGAGGTTAGTTGCAAAGCGCAAGGACAATCTGTACTACGTACAGGGCACCACACTGGAAAAATGTCGAAACGCAGTGTCAGAAGACAAGCGCGACGAGAATAGGGCGCAGCTGTGGCATCGAAGGATGGGTCACGTCAACTTTCGTGATCTCGATACGGCAGTGAAGAGCGGATCCATTCGAGGTGTGCAACTAAAAGGGAGATGTGGAGATCTTAACGTGTGACATTTGCACGAAATGCAAAATGACTCGAATACCTTTCCCGAAAGAGTCAAATCGTGTGACCGGTAAGCTCGATATGATTCACACAGACGTTTGTGGCCCTGTGGGTGTTGTGTCGAACGGTGGATCCAAGTACATGATCACATTTATGGACGACTACTCGAGATGGACAGAGGTACGGTTAATGAAGACGAAGTGCAAGGCATTGCAAATGTTCCGAGAGTACAAGGCTTTCGTCGAGAAGCAGCACGGTCTGAAAATAAAGTGCGTACAGTCCGACAATGGACGTGAATATGTCAACAGGGAATTTGACGAGTTCTTGAAATCTGAGGGGATCGAGCGCCGTCTCACAACACCATATACGCCTGAACAAAATGGTGTGGCCGAGAGGAAAAATCGAACCCTTGAAGAGGCAGCACGATGTTTACTCCTGCAATCTGGCCTACCGATGACATTCTGGGCGGAGGCGATCAACACCGCAAATTATCTGAGGAACCGATGTCCAACCAAAAGGCTAAACGGGAAGACTCCATTTGAGCGCTGGTTCGACAGAACTCCGACTGCACACTATTTCAAGGGCTTTGGGAGCAAGGTGTTCTGCCTGGACACGACCCCAAACAAGAGGAAGTTTAGCCCTTGCTCAAAAGAGGGAATTTTCGTTGGATTTTCGGAGCAGTCGAAGGCTTACCGTATCTGGATTCCTGAAACGAAGAAGATCACGAGAGACGTTGTTTTTCGTGAGGAGATGACCGCGCCTAAGAAATCAGTCGATGATCTGTTCCCGCGTGACTCTCCGGACAAAGTACGCATTGAACCAGAGGATCTGATCCATGAACTGGAGTTCGAGCTGGTGTCGAGAGACGAAGTTCTGGCAGAAAACCAACCTGATGTTGCTGAATGGGAATTCCCCGATGGCTTCATAGGCTTTCCTGCCGACGATTACTTTGTTGAACCGGAGATCCAATCCGATGAGCAACAAGCGGCATCATCTAGGAGAAGAGGCGGATGGCCTCGTTTGATTATAACTGGAAAATCTGGGCGACCCTGCAAGGACTACGGTGATCGACCAGGGGAAGCGGCTAACGTCGCTGAAATCCCAGTGACCCAGGCTATCTCCGGAGATGACTCACCTGCGTGGATCGAAGCATGTCAGAAGAAGCAGTTTCACTAATTCGGAACAATACGTGGAAGCTGGTCGACCGTCCCAAGGGGCAACGTGTGATAGGAAGCAGATTCGTTCTCCGGAATAAGTTTAACCCTGACGGCACTACCAGCAAGCGGAAGGCGCACGTGGTAGCAAGGGGTTTCACGCAGAGACCAGGAATAGAGTTTCATGACACGTTCGCTCCAGTCGCAAGGCTGAGCACAATAAGGACTGCGGTGGCGTTAGCTGTACAAGATAATCTAAAGATCCGACAGCTAGACGTCAAGACGGCGTACTTGAACGGAGAAGTCAAGGAGCAAATCTTCATGGAGGCCCCGGACCACTTCGAGGACGTTCTTGCCCATACCGTTCAAGACGAGTCGGTTGACGAGACTGTGCGAAAGACAGCAGATGAGATGCTGGAGAAGTTGACCAATCGTGACATGGTGTGCTCACTAAACAAAGCGTTGTACGGACTGCTACAGGCAGGGCGCGCTTGGTATCACCGTCTCGAGGAAGAGATGAAAAATCTCAAGGCGACTCGCTCGGATGCAGATCCATGCATGTATCACATCGGACCGGTCGAAGATAGGATTTATATAATCAACTATGTCGACGACATGATGATCATCGCTCGAGACGAAAAGAAGATCGATGTGGTAAGAGACTTTCTGAATACCAAGTTCGAGATCAAGGACTTGGGGGACGTGCAGTATTGTCTGGGGCTGGAGTTCGAGAGGAGCGCCAACCAGATGAAACTCAGCCAGGATACATAGACGAGGTCCTGGAGAGATTCGGAATGGCCGAGTGCAGGCCTGTCAGCACTCCCATTGATCCAGGTATGAAGCTGCAGAAGGAAGACGTGAACCCTGGCGAACAAGTGGAGAGTGTCCCCTACCGACAGTTGATAGGAGCTCTAATGTACCTGTCAGTGGGAACGAGGCCGGACATATCCCATGCAGTCAGTTCTCTCTCTCAGTTCAACGACTGTCACGGACAGCAGCACTGAAAGGCTGCAAAACGTGTCTTGCGATACCTCGCTAAAACACGTGATCTCAGCCTCATGTACTCCAAAACCAGCGGTGATGTACGTGGACGCTGACTGGGGAAGCTGACTGGTGGATCGAAAATCGTACACTGGATACGCGTTCACACTAGGCGGCGCTGCAGTGAGTTGGGAGTCCAGGAAGCAGCCTACTGTGGCCCTGTCGTCGACGGAGGCCGAATACATGGCCTTGACAGAAGCAACCAAGAAAGCTCTACACATGAGGAAACTCCTGAAAGACTTCGGAAAACCGATAGATGTTGTCCCAGTGAAGAACGACAATGTAGGTGCGCAGAAGCTGACTTCGAATCCTATGTTTCATTCACGGACGAAGCACATCGACATCAGGCACCATTTCGTCCGAGATGCCGTGGCCAAAAAGGTGGTTTCGGTGGAGTACACTCCAACGGATGAGATGCCTGCCGACATATTGACAATAGGATTGTCAAGGCCCAAGCACGAGAAATGTGCTCAAAGCCTTGGCTTGAGACCACATGCACCAGGATGACTCCGGCTGTTGGTCGAGGGGAAGTGTTGGTGAGATCGGCACCTGCCGGTATCGACCTCCATCCTGATCGATAGGCGCAACTAGTGCCCTCAACTAACTTTTAAACAGTTCCTTTTATGATCTGTTCGCGGCACAACGCATTTAAACAGTTCATGTATTTTGTGTTAAATAAATCAGTTGAGTTACATTTAAACGAGCGTTACATTTCATTGCCGCTTTAAAACCTCTAATAATAATAATTTACACATCTTTCTTCCCTCTTTCTAATATTTCAATATCTGGTTGCATAAGAATGGCAAAATTTGAAAATGCACACAAATAAAGATAATTTTGTTAAAAAAGAATATAATAGTAACATTTCAAGTTCCATTTTTAAACCCACTTGCAGTTTGTAATAGGAAATTAATGTTATTTGAAATAGTAACTTGATTTTAGATTTCTCTACTCAGAATAAGCTGTTTTCATTATAAACGTTCACTTCTTAACATTGTTGCTGCGTACGAGTGGGAAGCGATGTAACATAGACTTTTGTTCTGTGATTTTTAAAGTGCATTTCGCTTCACAATTTCCGGAATACTGAAGCCATCTGTTGAGATATGCTCAAACAACTTGCAAATACGTATTCAGAAAACGTCGTAGATGCTTGTTCCGTGAATAACTCAAATTACACAAAATGTAACATCAACGTTTGTTCGCACATACTCTTCAAATGCTGTAAAAATCTAAATTAAAATGTTTTAAATGCTAAGAAATATGATCTCTACTCTATAACACAAATACTTATAGAGAATGCATACTTGATAAAGACAGAGATTTGGCTGAGAGAGTGCAACAGTATCAACCAGCTGCATCTGGCCCAATGTGGATACAATTGCCAAACGTGATGAGAAGGATGGGAGAAAGCGGAGAAGCAGAGGGTCTAGCATCACTTGGATGGGAGTCACTGCTCGCATCATCCGCAGATCATATACCATAAGGAAGCGGTCGACAGAGAGGTTGCCCTGCCTGCAGACACGACAAAAGGAACAAATCAATTGACAAGAAGGAAATTTAAGATACTTATAAGTATAATTAAAAAGTGTATATGAAGAATAGTACTGTAACTAATAAATACTTATTACCTAAAATGCAAATAAGTACAGATAAAAAGTTAGTCTTGTTGTCTGACATGACCATTCAATTTTGAACATGAATATTGAAATTGAAAAGATTTTACTTATTTTCTAACAAATTGTACTGAAAAAGTTATGCACAATAATCATATTTAGCAGTATTAAGTTAAAATATGCAGGGCTATAATGTGCACAATGACTTTTTTAACTGCTTTTCCATGCAAAAACTAAATTTAGACATTAACTCATCCATAAATGTTTCATTAGTGTTAAATTATTGCCAGAATTTCCAAAACATCATAATTCATAAGTGATGAAATAATATTGATAAATTAATGAAAAAAGGGAGAGGGAGAAGAATGTTTAAAAGCAAATCACCTTCCAGAATTTTCATAACGTATATTACTACGTAGCATATTACAGAAACAGTCACTTTCATCACAGAGCAAGGAATCTTCTGTGCCACTAACAAATATTAACAAAAAAATTCTAACTTTGGGCGGCTTCGGTGGCGTAGTTGGTAGCATGCTGAGCTTCTATGCCCAAGATTGTGGGTTCAAACCCGGCCGAAGTCGTCGGATTTTTTAAAAGCATTAAAAATCCCTCAGTATGCCTTCCTTCGGAGGGGAAGTAAAGCTGGCGGTCCCATGTCATAGATTTATGGCATGTTAAAGAACCTTCCACTAATTACACCTGTGTGAAGCTAAATTAGGTTAAAAATGTAAACAACGCTCAGGTTCCTACGTTCGTCGCCAGGTGCCGACAGCGGTGGCGTCTAGTAGCCAATTTCTGAACTAGTAGTTGTTGACGGTGACGTTTTGCGGCAAAAGTAGGAACTACTTGAAAAATTCAAAGTCTGCAGTCCTTACTTGAATTAAGAAACAGAAACACACACTAATACAGTCATCACAATTAACACTGGTTATCAGACAGATTCTACACACACACCCAAAGTACACGGGGCTACATGGCCGCGTTGTTGCAGCCCCTAAACTGAGGAACCAACCAACCATACTAACTTTGTTGTGCTAAATAGAACCCATTTCTTTACAGTAATTATTTTTACATACATTTTAAAATACACTCAGCAAAGTTCTACAGAAATTATTTACTTAGGATACTCATCATTAAGTAATAAATTGTGATGATTTAGCAATAAGAATGTTTCAAGTTTGTGAATGAAATCTCTTTACTTAACCAACCTATTAGAGAAGCCACATGTGACTAGGAGATTGCCATGGACATCAAAGTCTGAGAGGCTTCCTGAATGAGCCTCAAGAGTATGTTCCACGTTCAGTGTGATTGGGTCCCGTAGGTCGATCCTTCCCGAAGGATCTCCTGCACAAACAAACCTTCCATGTTGTCGCAGGATGGCACAACCATTTTTCCCAACATACAGCTGAAAAAAAAAAGCAATAAGGAATGATTGAATAACAATTTTAAGAAACAATAAACATATTTATTAAGTAACAAACTACAATAAAGAGAAGCAGCATTTTCCATCCAGGACTCTGATGATCTAAAACATTGTACAAATGGTGGTAGTGATTGTGTTTTAATGGGCAGCACATCAAGATCATTTGTCACAAAGAACATGTATTTACTGTATAAGTTTCCTACATTTGATGTAATGGAATTTGGATTTCAAAATGATGTGTTATGAGCCAAGAAAACATTTTATTATAATAAAAAATGCATTTGAATCAAAAAGGAAATTCACAGATTATCAACGAGTATAGCTAATAGCTCTCTTAAGGCAGATATAATCTGAAGCATACAAGTTGAAAACGAGACCATCATCAGGACTCGGAATCCGAATCCCCTGCTTTCCCAGCAGGTGCACTCAAGGAGCAATTTCACACATTGTATATGAAAATTGTCAAGTATTCCGTGTAACAATAGAATTTAAGCATATCTCAGATGTAGCTGACTTGCAAAGAAATAAGTTTTTAAAAATTATATTAGGAGAGACATATAACATGTTTATCATCTGCCAAACAAAAAACACAAAAAACAGTTTTCGTAGTAACAGAAAATGTATTGATACAATGTTGACCATTTTTACTGGATCCGCATTGACTTACAATTGATGTTAAAACACAAATATTGATTTAATATTGCCCACCTTGTCATTACATTTATTAACGTTGGAAACGGGAATAATATGGGGTAGACATACAAGCATACGGTCGTGAAAATCCAATTCTGAAATAAAAATTGTAATCAATTAACCTCGTGGTTGTCCTGATGCATCGTGTGTAAGCATTCGTAAGCAATAGAAGGCAGTGTTTGGTATTTAAATTAAAAAATGTATGCCTCGGACATCCCCAGGAGTGAAAAATACCTAGGTTTTCAAAACTTTAATAGAAACATATAAAGTCACGGTACAAAAACACGATATAATAATCAAAAGAAATAAATTATAAACTAACTTTTAGTACCTACACTTTTAAGAAATTTTATAAAGTGAATCACTTTATAAAATAAAGGGAGGGAATCACGATGAGGAGGAGTATGAATACATAACTTGCTATTCCTCTCCTCGTTAATTTAATACGCCAACTGCGATCGATTCTTTATGCAGTTTAGACGTCTTCTCAACCTTTCTAGCGTATTAGGGCTATCACTTTCGATTACTCACTACACAGTAATACCATTGCATTTTCTAAGTCTGTCACAGGCTACGATCTGACTGGCCCGTCCTTCGATGTGGGTGCTTCCACCCACAGTTTTTAGGGCTGTTTTAGCTCAATAGTATTTATAAATAAAATAGCTCCATAGTGAAGTGATATTACTGACAAAGGTCTTAATTGCATGTCTGTTGAATAATACACTACATGCCAGGCTTTAAATGGGTGTAGTGCCTTATTACGTTCCTGGAAAATTTGTTTCGTTTTATTTGGGTGGTGGCCTCGTCAAGGAGGCTGGTTTAAGGACCATGTGTTTGTTACAAACGTTTAAGAATAACCAGTAGCTGGTTCTGAGAACAAGTATTAGTAGGCCTACTAATGGACTGAGCGTTGAGACACGAAGTGCAGAAAACACGTGCTAACCCTCGGCAATACCTCATCTGTTACTAAATCTATAGTGGGTTGGTGACCTTGGGACATCAGCTGAGTCCGGCATTGCTTCCACTTGTGTCGGGCTCCTCTCCGTCTTCTTTCATGTCGACCTCTCTTGGTCAAATCTTGTTCTCTTCCAACCCCGATGGTATTAGGGTATCCGAGGCCTAGGGAGTCTCTTCCTTTCCCAACTTCTCACATCTTTCCTGATCCCTCATTCTTCTAGCGATCAGCCTTCTTTTTCTTTTCATTACCGTTCCCTTTCTCCCTGTTTTTATGAATTTGCTCCCAGTGTCTCTAACTTACATTTTGTGAGTATTTTAAATCTCAACCACATTTTGTAAGTATTTTCAATCTACATTGCACTTTGTAAGAATTTTCGATCTAAACTCCATTTTGTAAGTATTTTCAATCTAAATTGCATTTTGTAAGTATTCTGATTTCAATTGCATTTTGTGAGTATTTTGAATCTGGTAAGGCATTTTCAATCTAAATTCCATTGTGTATTTCGATTTCAATTGCATTTTTTAAGTATTTTCAATTCCAATTGTATTTTGTAAGTATTTTGAATTTAAATCGCATTTTGCTGAGTATTTCGAATCTACATTGCATTTATTTGAACTGAAACTACATTTTGTGTGTATTTTTCACTCTAAATTCCATTTGTGAGTACAGTAAAACTCGGTTAAAAAGTTCCCGCATAAAACGTTTTTCCGCTTAAGACGTCCGATATTCTCGGTCCCGTGATTCGTCCCATAAGATACATGTATATTTTTCCCGTATAAAGTGTTCGTGCATAAGAGGTTTTCCCGGTTAAATACACTGACCGGCAAAAAAAGTGGAACACTTCAATTTTTTATATAATTTCTTAATTTATTGCACTAAAATGTATCAGTTTTCCAATATTTGCATTGTTCATGTAAATGTTAGATAGTTGGCTACAGAAAATGCCGAAACATGTTTTACAACACGCTTTAACTCAAAAATGTTGTTACATTTCACAAATCTAACAACTTTCTATTTTTAGTGATGTTCTTTTGGGCTGGTTTTTATCAAACATATTGCCAAAAAACAGTGCTAATTTTTGCACTGCACTGTACGGGAACACTGGTCACTAAAAACGAGTATTTCCACCCTTAGCGTCCATGACAGCTTGTAAACGCTCAGGCATACTGTTCACAACTCGTCGAATGGCATTTGCCGGGATGTGATCCCATTCCTCCAGCAGCGATGTTCTCAGTTGTGCCAAGGTGGTGTGGTCAGGCTGTCTGACGTTCCTTCCAAGCATATCCCATACATGTTCGATGTGGGTTCAAGTCAGGACTACGAGCTGGCAAGTCAAGGGTTTGAATCCCCACTTCCTGCAGATATTGTACAACACAGCGAGTAGAATGAGGGCGGGCATTATCCTGCATCAGCATGAAATTCTGACCAACGAAAGGCGCAAAGGGCATCACATGGTTCATCAGGATCTCTTCGATGTACCTTTGGGAATTGAGCGTCCTGTGATCGATGCACACCAACTCAGTGCGGGCCATAACGTTGATGACACCCCACACCATAACCAAGCCAGCTCCAAATGGAGTCCCGGAGGAGAAAGCAACAGGGCTGTACCTCTCCCCGCGCCTTCTCCACACTCTTTCTCTTCCATCAGGAGATCTATGGTTATAGCGGCTCTCGTCAGTGAAGAGAACAGAGGCCCACTGCTCGTGGGTCCATCCCAGATGCTGCCTTGCGAAGCGAAGACGCGCCTCTCTGTGATGTCGGCGGATCCACGTGCAGGTCTCCGGGACGAAAGATGAGCTTCTTCAAACCTTCTTCTTAATGTTCGCTCACTCACTCTCACATTTCTGACATTTTCCAGTTGATTTCGTGCCTGGACTGCTGTGGTATGGCGATCACGCAGAACTTGCAGGGTGAGAAATCTGTCATCCCTGGCACTTGTGCTTTTTCTACGGCCTGACCCTCGTCTCCTGTCGTATGTTTGGAGTTCTCTGTAACGTTGCACGGCACGGTGAATGCTACCGTGAGATGATCCAATGACCTCAGCAACATAACGGAAGCTGCGGCCATCCTCCACCAATGCAACTGCCTGTGCAGCTCCTTCACGGCTAAGAGGCATGTTTTAGTGTGAACTGCACATGGATAAACTACTAAAATGTATGACAATGGTTCCCAGGTGTTCAACAAATGCCAGTTGCTATCCCTAGAACAACAATAAGCGAGCGGCAACACTCATAAACCTTAAGCGCTTGCAGTGCACTTCCCGCCATAAAACCATTAAGATAGGCTCATCGAAGATTGGGGGTAATTGGTGGTATTAAACCACCCTAAGAAATGTCATATTATCAATTTCTATTCACGGATGTTTCAGATGTATGTTCTAATGTGTGAAAAGCTTTTAAAATGTGATTACATCTTTTTCGTGGCTAATTTTATACTTTTTACATTACTTTTTTAACTGTTCCACTTTTTTTGCCGGTCAGTGTAGTTCAGATTTTGTATTCCCTTCGAGTATAAGACGTTCACTGAGAGACAACTGATTTAGAATCAAAACTCGCCAATCTCCGCGGAAGATACATCCGGTGTTCCGAATGAAAGAATACAAGAGTTCCGAGTGTTCGCGGGTCACTGACCAACGTGCATTTCAAGGCTGAATGACTTCACGTTATTACGACACCCGCTCAAGACCGACTACAATATACAGCATCATGCTTTCATTCGTGGCCTCCTATATTCTTTGTTTGTGGCTTTTATCGCTGTTCTGTGTGATCTAACTTGTTAGCCAAGCATTGCCACACCTAGCATAACATTGTTGAGATTACGAGAATTGCGTCGTCAGTTAAGTAAAGTTTTCAAATCATTGTGAAAATGAGTGGTTCTCAGATGAAAGGCATCAAAAGAAAGGCATTTTCTATTAAAGATGAAGTGGACATTATAAGAAAAGTAGAGTCGTCTACTCTTTCACGTGTTGCTCTTGAGAAGGAGCTCGGAATGCCGCCGTCTACTTTGAACGGCATCATAGCAAAGAAAGAAGGGATCTTGGCTTCTGCCGGGAATACTTCGGCAAGCTGCAAGAAGATTAAAAGCGGGAAATACGAAGACTTAGAACAAACTCTGCTCGTGTGGTTTAAACTGCAGCGAAGTTCAAACATTCCTTTGAGCGGGATTATCGTGAAGGAGAAAGCCGAAGAAATCGCGTGTCGATTACAAGTGCCTTTTACTGCATCGAATGGGTGGCCGGATCGCTTTAAAAATCGGGCTGGCATAGTTTACTAGACTATTAGTGGCGAAGCTGCGAGTGTAAGTACAGAGGAAACTGAAGCGTGGAAGGAAACACTGCTGCCGGCAGAAATCAGTAATTACAAACATTGTGACGTTTTTAATGTTGACTTTTTTATCAGGTTGTTCCGGATAAATCTTTGGTTTTGAAGGGAGAATCTTGCCTAGGAGGCAAATTAAGTAAAGTGCGAGCGGCGGTGCTAGTTGGTGCGAATATGGATGGGACGGAAAAGCTGCCACTACTGATCATTAGGAAAATCGAGAAAGCCCCGGTGTTTCGAAAACGTCAGAACTTTGCCATGTACTTACAGAAGCAATAAATCAGCATGGATGACAAGCTCCCTATTTGAAGAGTACATTCAAGCACTAGATGCCAAAATGGGGAGCCAAAACAGGAAGATTGTGGTGTTTATGGACCACTGCCCTGCTCATCCCAAACAGTGGCCTCATTTAAGAAACATTAAAATTGAATTTTTTCCACCAAACACTACACCGGTACTGCAGCCCATGGACCAGGGGGTGATTAAGGTTCTGAAGCAGAGGTACCGAAAAGCAGTAGTGTGTCGTATGCTGTCACGCATGGAAGCAGGTGGACCAATCTACAGGCCATCTCTTTTGGACTCCATGCATTTAATTGCCTCATCTTGGGATTCAATGGAGTCGACCACCATAGAAAATTGCTTCAAGAAAGCTGGTTTTGATGGTGTTACTAGTAGCAGCATTTGTGCGGAAGTCTGCGATGTAGAGCCAGGGTGGTGGAAAACCGTGCAGGAGAAGATGGAGATAACCAGCAGTTTTAGCGATTTCACTGCTGTTGATGATCTGGTAATAACTTGCGAGGAGCAGACCATTGACGACATATGCAAGGACATTCAGGCAGGAAATGAGGATGAAGAAGGAGAAGAAGAGGAGAATTCTCCAAGGCCTTCTTGTAGTGAGGCAAGTGTCCATCTTCGAAAACTACGGAAATTCATAGAAGGTGCTGCTGGAGTGCCTCACAGCACATGGAAAGCCGTGTGGGAAATGGAGAGATTTATAGAACTAGAAAGCAGTAAAAAGCTCAAACAATCTACACTGGACAACTTCTTTTCAAAGTAGAGGCCTATATTTTTGTGGTGAGAAATACAGCCATTTTGATGGTGTACAGATCAATTGACGTAAGCTACAAAAAGCCACAATTTTCAAGACGGACAAAAAAGTGTTTTCAATTCAGTCTTAGTTGTTGTTTATTTACATTCTAAAATGTGTCTATAATTGTAGTTTGCTGGAATATATGGTGTGTGCTCAAACAGTTATTGAAATTAATTCTATTAATGTGAATTGTGATGGTTATGCCAATTAATTTCTCTTAATCTCTGGTCTGATAGTCAGATTTTAATATTGGGGCTTCTCTTTTTCTGGCTTTTATATAGGCCTATGTACAGTATATTGTAGGATCCTTCACAAACAACAAAAATGTGTGCGTTTCACATGCATTTCAGGCCACTACCCTTTTAAGAAGTTTCCCTGTTAAGAAGTTTTTTTTTAATGGTCCCTTGAAAAACTTCTTAACAGAGTTTTACTTTTCCTTCTAAATTACCGGTACCTTTTGTAAGTATTTCCATTCTACATTTTGTGAGACATTTCAATCTGAGTTCCATTTTGTAAGTATTTTCAGTCCAGCTTAATGTTCGTTATGGTTTCCATTACATTATCATTTTTTGCTATCACCCAGACCATTTGGGGCCGATAACCTAGATATTAGGACCCTTAAAACAACAAATATCATCATCACTAAAAATATATTCAAGCCTTAAATTCTAGTAGGGCGTTTTGAGAAAAATATTTTTTTCATGTCTCTTTCATAAATCAAATGATGTAGGGCCTGTATAACCTACAGTGTGTATAATACAGTGTTACAGTACTACAGTACATGGAGCAGTAGTGGTATCTTGTATAGTATAGGCACTAGCAAGTGTGCCTGTATACCTACAGTGTGTATAATACAGTGATAGAGGAGTAACACTTCTTTAAAAAAACCTGGTCCAGCTGGCCAGGCTGGTAGCACCTTGTTAGGGTCCTTTGCCAGGGTTATGGTGAAGTCCTCAACGGTACCTGCAGTGAAAGAGGCAAACTCTGGCACAGTGTGGTTGGCGGAAGGGGCAGCCTATTGCTCAGGTTTAATAGGGCCAACTATTGTCCATACTTATGATGGGCAGATTTTGACCCAACGACAAAATGAGCGGAGGAGGAGCCAATCACTCGCATGGCTCCCAACGGTCATAGAGGCGGAAGAGGTCAGGCCAGACGAACTGGCTGTAAAGGCGCACCTCAGTAGTACTTGAGTATGCGGCAGTTCGTTGCAGTCTCTGTGTTCGGTCCTGCATGTCTCATTCTTTGTGAGCCGCAGGATAAGGCTCAGAGATCATAGTGTGTGGGTCTCGTCCTGCAAGCTGAGATCCACCCTAAACAAATTCACGCCAGTGGCACTTCTTCCGAACGTCACTTACTTTCAAAGTCCAACGGTGATGGGATATGGACGGTGGGGGCAGGTTATGGGTGTAACTGGAAGCCCCTAGTTCGGACCTGCAAGTTGGCAGCAGATGATGTGTGATGGTCGTCTTCCGGAGACTCTGCGACTACTCAGGAATTCGGTCCTGCATCTGTGTTTGGGCAGGCCTATTTAGTATCACCGCTGCCCACCTCACATGGGGAAGGCCCTAGAAAAGGTGGGCTAAACATCGGAAGTCACAATCTTGGTCCGGCTGGGCAACCGCACTCAGCAGGTCACCCCTCATGCGGTCGAAACTCAAAAACAGTAAAGAATCACAAATTGATTATTGGATCATGAAACATCAGAACTTTACTTGATTTGGACAATAACGTTAGACCTGAGAGAAGGTCAGCTCTCGTAACCCATGAGTTATCAAGACTCAACGTTGACATTGCTGCTCTCAGTGAAACTAGGCTGTCTTCTGAAGGCAAGATTACTGAATCTGGAACAGGATATACCATCTTCTGGAAAGGAAAGGAGGAGGGTGAATGTCATATTCATGGTGCGGGCTTCGCTGTGAAGACCAAACTGGTAAATTATCACCAACTTATGCCCATTGCAATCAGCGAAAGGCTCATGACTCTCCGCATACCACTCTCAGGAGGTTCCTTTATGACACTCATCTCTGCCTATGCTCCTACCTTAGATTCTGATGATGAAGTAAAGGCTCAGTTCTATAATCAGCTAAGTGAAATCATCTCCAAGGTACCATCTGCAGATAAACTCTTGCTCCTCGGTGACTTCTATACCAGAGTTGGGAAGGATCACAGGCTATGGAATAATGTGATGGGCAAACAGGGACTTGGAAAATGTAATCCCAATGGACTGTTGCTTCTTGGTCTTTGTGCAGAACACGAACTTTTCATTACCAACACGCAGTTCCGGCTACCTAACCGCTTCAAAACCACGTGGAAGCATCCTCGTTCCAAACATTGGCAGATTCTTGATTATATCATTACCCGGCAATGTGATAAGAAGGACACTCTTTTACCAGAACAGCAAGGAATATAGACGATTGTTGGACAGATCATAAACTTCTTATATGTAAGCTCAGGATATCCATCAGACCTAAACCACCTAGGAACACCAAGAATTTGCCAAGAAAGAAGTTTAATACATCCAAACTTCAGGATGAATCCATGTATAAACATTTTGGAAATAGGATTGTCACCCAGTTATCAGAAAACCCAGTAACAAATGACATTCAGCAAGAATGGGCCACACTACAGAAGATTATCACACAGTCAGCTGAGGAAACCATTGGTTTTATAGTGTGGAAAAGACAAGACTGGTATGATGACAATAATGAGGAAATTCTGTCTCTCATCAATGCCAAAAGGAATGCCTATCTTGCCCATCTTAAAGACCCAACTTCCAACACAAAGAGAGATAAACTACTGGAACTCAAGGGTAAATGCCAGACGCAGATAAGGCAGATTAAAAATACTTGGTGGCAACAGAAGGCTCAGGAACTGCAGAGACTATTGATGCTCGAGACTTGAGGAACTTCTATGCAGTACTCAAGGAAATATATGGACCATCTCGCTCATCACCAGGTACACTGAAAAGCGCTGATAATTCTACTACCTTTACTGATAGTCAAGAAATCTTGGAACGCTGGAAGGAGCACTTCTCCAATCTCCTAAAGCGTCCATCAGTAGCTGCTGAAGACTTCCTTTGTGATGTGCCGTAACAACCTGAACAACTGTGGTTGGCAGTACCTCCTACTTATCATGAATTCAGTGCAGCTCTCACCCAAATGAAACCCAGAAAAGCACCTGGCCCAGATAACATCCCTCTGGAACTAATTCAAGCCAGAGGTCATTCCCTCAAAACAAGGATTTTCACCCTTATCCTCAGAATATGGGAATCAAGAAAGGTACCTGGAGACCTAAAGAATGCCCCTATCGTCACTATCTTTAAAAAGGGTGATCGCAGTGTTTGTGGCAACTACCGTGGTATATCACAACTATCAATTGTGGGGAAGATTCTTGCAAGAATTCTACTTAACCGCCTCAAGGTTATCTCTGAGAATATCCTCCCAGAGTCACAATGCGGATTTAGAGCTTCCAGAAGCACAACTGACTTGATTTTCTGTGTGAGACAGCTACAAGAAAAATGTAGAGAACAACAGAATCCACTCTTCTTAGTCTTTTATGACTTGGAAAAGGCATTTGATTCGGTTCCAAGACCAGCCATGTGGGCGGTGCTGAAGCGGTTTGGTTGCCCTCAGCGTTTTGTAGATCTAATCAAGGCTCTCCATGATGACATGACAGGTCGGGTTTGCCATCAGAATAAGATGTCCGATGAATTTCCTATTACCCATGGACTGAAACAAGGATGTGTACTGGCTCCAACGCTCTTCGCGCTGTACTTGGCTGCAATGCTTTATGATTCACCCACAAACATCCCAGGTGTGGAGGTCAAGTATCGTTTTGATGGAGGGCTTTTCAACCTAACTCGTCTCCGCTCCTTGAGAAAAACTCAGGTTACTAAGGTTACTAACATGTTGTTTGCAGATGATGCTGCATCGCCAACTCTCACACCAGAAGAGCTGCAAGAGTCAGTTAATTGTTACAAAAGTGCATGTGATCGCTTTGGTCTTACCATAAATGTCAATAAGACTAAAGTCTTCGCACAACCTTCACCAGGCACACCTCTTCCTCAGTTCAGTAGGCTATCTCCATCTCAAATTTGCCATTAGAACAGGTAGACCACTTCTCGTACCTGGGCAGTACCATTTCTGTGAGCTGTACCTGTTGTAACGTGTTTTTTGAGGGTATTTTATGCCACTGACATTAAGTCAGATGGAAGCCATTCAATGTTTATTTACGCGGCAACTTGTTCAGCCAAGATAATTTTCATTTAACTTATTATTATTATTATGTTTTTTTTTAGATTTCTCTTTAAAGATAATAATAATATCGTATGGCCTTGGGTGCCTGGTGCAAGCTTTGTTAATTGACACCCAGAGGGTAGCTTGCATGTCGAATTTCGTCGTTCCTTTGAACGCTATGAAAGTCAAGGAGGTTAGATATCTAAACTCCTTGACACTACAGCGCTTTCAAGTAGAGAATAGAGGAACTTTGTGTTGGCGGAAAATCCCGAGATTAATTTTGCCATTGAACACGGCCTACTGAATTCAAATGGGTTCTTTAACATGCCAACAACGTATGACATGAGTATCGTGATTTTTGTTGCCTTCAAAAATCACTTACCATGGCCAGGGGCGAACCTGCAATCTTGGGGTTGGTCGTCCGACACTATAACCACTCACCCACCGTGGCAAGCTTCTTTAAAGATTATAAGTATACAGAGAGGTTTTCGATTTTATAGAAAACTCTATCAAGCGAATTATTACGAACAACATTATCACGGAAAATTATATGATTACGGAATTTTACGGATTTTAGTCAGGGTTTATTGTGAGAGAGATGAGTCATCGGAAATCACGTCTACAGGAATATTCTTGTCGAGAAGCGATGACGAAATCGAGGAACGTTTACAACAGGCTGTATCAAGAAAAGGCGAGTTGGACTGGAACGGCAAATCTATTTCGTCACGCCGAGTAAAATGACCCTTATGACGGGAGTATCGCGTGGTGGCTCAGCCAATCAGGAGAAACGTGACGCACGGTGATTGGTCTACAGGCGAGACGAGTAGCAGAGGAGTGGAACTTTGGTGGGGGTACCGGCGAGACAATATAGTATTGGCGCGTAGTGAAGACAGGAACTATTACTTTGTAACCTGTCCGAAGTAGACGTATTTTTTGTTGGTTCCGTTGTGATCGGACCGTCACTTGAACATTGTATTTGCATAGTCTACGGACTACGTACTCGTGTTCGATGGCGAACTTTTCAATACTGCTATTCTCAACTGACACATTAGTCATGAGAAATACACGATCTCTTGTGAACAGGGAGTCAGCGTAGGTGGCTGACGGATTGTGATCAACCACTATCAAGCACTTAACTTCAACATTTTAACAACGATCTCCGCAAGTAACGAAGAAGATGACGACGTCCAAGAGGCTGATGGAAGCTCTCTTGATTCATCACGTACGAGGGAAATGCTATGGCTATTTCCAATGGTAAGCGTGAATGACTCAGAACTACGTAATCTCTCTTTTCATTGTTTCATAATCAGAATTTGAGTAACTTTTAGCTTGGGAATAATAGTAAATTCAGTAATTCATCCGACTCCGATTTCACGTAATTTTCTAGTGGTAAAATTCAAATCGTTACGCTCCATTTTTAAATTATTATTATTAAAATTGCCACTACTTGTTTTTTTATATAATAAATTCATTTCTTATACTACGCAATCTTTGCTTTCAGTAGGTAGCATTAGATATAGACCAAATTCCTTCTCCTGATACAATTGTTAGTTGGGTTAATGATCAAATCATGCCACGGTCTGAGTGTGAAGATTCTTAAAAGTGTTCTGCCCGAGCTAGGCGTTGATAAATATAAATTTAAATTTCAACTTAGTGTTGAGGTCTTGGCGCCCATTAATTCAACGGATCTTAGTCAGAGTAAACATTACAATTAGCTCAAACGTGGGACTTGTGGTGGTTTAGCATCACTCACCCCAGTAGAAACATTACATTTGCCGCCCAACTGTGGAGCTTCTTATATATGTATTTTAAAGTAAAAGACAGGGCAACGAAACCGTTACACTGTGAGCAGGATGTGGATAAGAGAATTGGCGCAGCCCATGCTGCATATGGACGATTAGCGCACCGGGTCTTCATGAATAAAGATCTGTCCATGAGTATAAAGCGTATGGTGTACAAAGCTGTAGTCATTTCTACATTGTTGTATGGCTGTGAAACGTGGACCCTTTACTGAAGTAATCTTAGGAAGCTTGAGCGTTTCCACCAACAAAAACTTCGATCAATCCTGAGGATTAAATGGGAAGACCGCATTACCAATATTGCTGTTCTGGAAAAGGCTCAAATTAACACCATAGAATCATCCATAATAGGTCACCAATTTAGATGGATTGGTCATGTCCATCGGATGGATGATGTGAGATTACCTCATCAAATACTATATGGTGAGATATGCTATGGCACCAGACCTCATGGTGGTCCTAAGAGGCGCTACAAGGACCAATTTAGGCAGACCCTGAAATTGGCAGATCTTGATTCACAAACCTGGGACACGCTGGCTGAAGACCGCTCAACTTGGCGCCGTACCATCTCGGATACTGTAAAGACGATTGAAAGGGATCGAAGCACACATGAAGAGGCCAAGCATCAAGCTAGGAAACTTCGAGCAGCCCAACCACGTCCTCCTCCAGCAATACTATGTGACTTGTGTGGACGCTTGTTCCACGCCAGGATTGGACTCTTTAGTCACCGTAAACACATCCACAAACTGGACTGAAGGAAGAAGATTTATACTTGGATTCGAGTTAAAGCCGATGATGATGATGATTAACGAGGCAGACAAATATCAAATGTATTGATGAGGCAGGCCAATATTAAATCAATGTCTGTGTTTTAATATCAATTAACATAAAATAACGATCATTACATAGACCTATTAAATAGGGTATAATTGGACAGGTTTACAAAAGGAATGGATTATTCACCAAACAAATTTGATAAATTTTAACTTGTTTAAAAAGATGGTATTGTTACGTGCCACCCCCTAGTGGCACTTCCGTTAACTGGATTACGTTGGGTAGAAGCACAACAGCAAATTGTTCCTTTAAAGAAACGTATTAGCTTTATTGCGGGCCAGAAAGATACACCACACAAATAGCAAATACAAGCAATTAGTATCTCACTCTAGTTTCCTCTTGTAGGGAACACTTGCCTTTCACTTGTCAATAAGCCACAGAAGTTAATCCCTCCTAATGGGAACGGTGGCCTCGGTAGAACTACTTGCAACACTTCCTTGAATACACACGCTACAGTTATTTACGATAGCCAGTCACTCACCACTACACTCTGCTTCGCTGTCAAAAGAATCAGCTTCACTAGGGTTTCGCAAGTCACGTCACCAACAACTGTCGCTCAGGTAAAGCACGCACTGGCTCAAAAAAAACACTGTCACTTTCTCGCTGGTGAGGCCGCTTTATATAGCAGGCTGGTGACGCAATGAATGCTTCAAGACCCATCCAGGATTCACGGCTTCTCGAGATTTCCATCACTAGCTGGGTCACGAATATTCTGGACCATCCCTTTGTCCTAGTAGCCCTGTTGCGTAAGGCGCAGGTAATACACAGAGGCAGAGATAGCCCGGAGCAGATGTGACTCACGCGGGGAGGCGACGAAACAAACTCACAGCCGTAACAGTATATTGGCTTTCACGGCCAGTGAATTAAAAATCAGTGATTTTTCTAAGTTTGTGCCGTGTCGTGTGGGGTTTCGCCTAGGACATTAAGCTGGCTCATCAGCTTGATGTCCCCGCCTGGACCCCCACCGGAGTAGCGAACTGCGCGCTACCTCCCTTTTTATGAAGTGCACCTGCACCTCTCCACTGCAAGAACTAAAAGCTCAAGCAGCCATGACCTCCCAATGAAGGGGGGTCCGGGTGGGGACACTAAGAGCCCGCTGATGAGCCAGCTTGGTGTCCTAGGCTAAACCCCACACAAGACATGGCACAAACCTAGAAGAATTGCCAAGTTTTAACTTATTTACTTTTAAGAATTTTAAAGTAGTATAATTTTCATGTGCCAAGCAGATGTATATTCTGATTGAGACATATACTGTAAAGTGCATCGAGATAGCTGAGGAAGATCGAAACATGTACTAATTTATGTACAAGATAAAGTATTGTATTGACAAGAGGAAAAATAGTAAACAAACTTGTAAATGTTACAGTGAATGATGAGATCAACAATGTACAAATATTAAGAATTAATATTATGTAATAGGTAAATCCTCTACTATGGACATACCAATGACAGCCGGCAGAAAGCTTATTATAACTACAGTGTGGGCAAGTCCACATGGCCACCATATTGTTCCCAACAAGACTATGACCGGCTAAGAAATCATAATGTACGTTCAAATATGAAACACAGTACGAATGTGACCAAGTACAGTAATAATCTGATGAGAGATTATCAGGTTTAAGATAGCCTTTTAGACTAATATTTGATGAACACATCATGCCAAGAGGTACCCAAAATATCCACATTATCATAGTTGTTCCTCACAAGCTGAGTGGACCCCATTCCAACCCTCAGACTAGAATTAAATTTCTTGGCAGAGACAGATATCAAACTTGGACCTCAGATATGACAGCCAAGAATACTAGCTACTACACCATGAGGTGGTCCCCTTATGGCAGCAAATTCGTCCTCAAAATATTAATAAAGGTTAAGTGAAGAATGTATTGACCTATCCATGTGGTACAGTTTATGCCACGGTTTTGGCCGGTCAGTCCTGGTTTCACAGTTGTACAGAAGACAGTGTGTGAGACTCGTGCATGTGTAATTGATACGCGAGTTTTCAGTTGCGCAGAAAGCAACTACATATCAATTGCACATGCCCAAGGTTCGCCTCTTGTCCTCTGTAGTGTGCCCTTAAGGGCCCCACACACGCTACGTTTTGCTTGACGACTTGCTTGCACAAACTTAAGTCGCAAGCAAGACGGTACGCTAGAGACCGCCACACACCACACAGTCTTTCTGCGCAGTTTTGTTCACAAGCCTGTGTCGAAACATGTCCGACGATCTTATTATGTACGCAGCTCTTGCCATCATTTGTAAAAAAAGGAAAGGAAGAAAGAAAGTCTGCAGGTAGAAGTGGACGATGGACTGGTTACTGAAACGAAACTATTTCTCGCATACAAATTTACTGAATGAATTGAGGTTAGAACCAGGTGACTGGTTTAATTACTTGCGGATGGATGAAGAAACATATTTAATTCTTCTCAAAAAAGTAACTCCACGGATTAAAAAGTCCGACACAGTTATGAGACAGGCAATTACTCCACACGAAAGGTTGACCGTAACACTTCGTTTCTTAGCCACTGGAAGGAGCTACGAAGATTTAAAGTTCTCTGCTGCACTTTCTTCCCAAGCCCTAGGAGTAATTATTCCAGAAATATGCAGAGCAATTTATGAAGAACTAAAAGAAGAATTCTGCAAGGTATGGTATTATTTATTCAAGTTAATAGTACAGGCTTAATATAAAGTTGTCAAAATTAACAAAATATGTTTACATAGGTAATTTAATATACTGTACTTCTCGTGTACAACATGCGCGAGAACATAGCTCTTCATTCACCATTTTCTGGTACCTGAAACAAAAATAGAAACTTGTAACATTAATTTTTACGTCTTTATGTTATTTTTCAGTTTCCATCAAATGAAAAGGAGTGGCTGAAAATTGCAGCAGAATTTGAAGACAAGTGGCAATTCCCGCATTGCTTGTTGACAGGAAACACATAAAAATAATCGTTCCTGGAGGAAGTGGATCGTTCTTTTGGAACTACAAGGGATCGAATAGTTTAGTTTTAATGGCTATTGTCAATGCAAATTATGAGTTTATTTACTGTGACATTGGAACTAATGGCCGAATTTCCTATGGAGGTGTATTGGAAAACACAAGGTTTTACGAGAAATTAGTAAATGGTCGTCTCCAGTTGCCGCAGCCAAGATGTCCACATAACAGCAGAATGGAACTGCCGTATGTGTTTGTGGGCGACGAAGCATTCGCCTTGCGGAGAGACTTTTTAAAGCCCTTCGGGCAAAGGGATCTCAATCCAGAACGAAAAGTGTTCAACTACAGACTATCACGAGCAAGGAGAATAGTAGAAAACGTTTTCGGTACAATGGCTTCACGATTTAGAATTTTTCACACAGAAATCAACCTAAGGTTAGATCGCATTGAAACTGTTGTTTTGGCTTGTTGTGTTTTGCATAACTATTTACGACGTCGATCTCCGTCTTATTGGTCCCCACAACCCTTAAGTAATGAGGAAATCTCCGCGGCGCACACAGGGCACTCCAAAGAGGATTCAATAGGAATTATGGCCAACAGGACAAGGAAGTAAGAGATATGTTCATGCAATTCTTCAATAATGAAGGCAGGGTAGAATGGCAAGACCAAATGATCGTGTGATAAAGAGGTGCAATTGTGTTTTTAAATGTAGGCTTATTACGTAGTCACTTACTTGGAAATATGACAGGTACTCTCCAGTGGCACTGCTTGAGGGAGTATGTGAATTTCCATGGTGCGTGTCATCAGCTCGAATGTAAACACATGACTGTGGGCGAGATGAAATGGATTGCGTCACAATAGTCTATGTTCGATTCAGTGTACTCATCTGACCCTCAAAAATTGCATCATTAATTACTTTTTTACAATATTTAGCCATTTCATCGTCCATTGTTGCAAGTTCTTCTGCAATGTGCCGGCCAAAAGCCATGTATTTGCCCTCCTCCTGTGACTTGAGTTTTTTTTTGCCACAACATGTAATAACTCATCAGTTGGGTCGGTTTTCTTTGAGCGCCTAGCTGAGGAGGACACTGAATATGGAACTGACGGTGGTGTACTTTGATGAATTCCGTCATCATTGTCGACAATATTGTCGTCCTAATTCTGGAAACAATATGAACATACACTTAAGCTATATGAAAATAATAATAATAAATACATATACCATATATAATGTAATACTTTACCTGATTATATAAAAAGTCATCCTCTTCCATTGTACAGACACTTGATCTTGGGGTCTCTTGGTCTGCCGAAAATAGCATTTCGTCATAATACCATAGGGTAGGTTGATACACTTGATCAGCCGCAGTTCCCGTTCCCGTTTTGGAATCCTTGACCTTCTTTAGTTCTTTTCTGAAGCAAGTTTGCAGCGAGTTAATTTTTTTAACTACTTTGTCCTTGTTCGCCTCGGGATCAACCTCCTTGAGTTTCTGTACCAATAAATCGTACGCAGCATTTACTTATTTCTATCAGAGTACTCTTTTGATTTAATTTTCCACAGGCAAGTGTTTTGCCTGTAGATTTCAATGAACTCCGACAGAAAGGAACGTGGCATCACTCGCAAATCACTCATTTTAAGAAGCGGTTGAACTCAAGTTGGCACTTAACACTGAGCGATCACCACACACGCTACAACTTGCATCACGTTTTGCTTGTACACGCGGGAAAATTTCTAGCAGCGCCAGACTTCTCTCATGCCACGCCCAACACTGCGCATGCCTGGCAAATCGTACGAGTTGCTGCCACACACGCTCAGTTTTACACTGCGACTTAGGTTTGCGCAAGCAAGTCGTCAAGCAAAACGTAGCGTGTGTGGGGCCCTTTATACGACGGAGTGGGTGATGGCGTGATTTGAATTGAGCGCGCTGAGGCGACACCAAGGTCGCGACAAGATGTTGACTCGCTATGTTTTTAAACAGTCGCGTGGTCTGAGTACCGCTAGGGAATGACGGAGCACAATATACTTGTTTGTATTTAGATAAGGAGGATGAAGGCATCAGCACTTCGGAATTCTATTTGGAATTATTCTCCCGTTTAATTTACAAAGTTGCAATTGATCTCAATAACCTTATAGAATGTTCCAAGGTGGGAACCAATAGAAGTGAAGGCATCGCATTACGTAATGCAACTACAGCTATCGATATTTGACCTTGTGGCAGTATATAAACCGGCTTTTAGTGGGCAAGGCTATGTGTCTGTTTGATCTGTCTGTGTTGATCAGCTGGTCAGTGGTGCTCACCTGTCGTTACGCTGATACGATACGCCGTGCTTATACTCTGTGAGGTTAGGCCTCTATAATAACATCTCTACGTTACTCTGCTAGTGGGTCGGAAGACTTAGTCTCATTTTCATACCAGTGCGTGGAAAGTAAAGTGCCATTGTGCACTTGGGAAAAATCAACATTATGGGAACACTGGAAGAACTAAAGGTATGTGAATATAGGCTTGCTTCACGCAAGTGACTGATAATTGACAGTCTATAAAGTTCCACCCGGTGCTCAATATTTATAAACTGGAATTGTGTCCAATTTGAACTAGAATTATGACAAAATGTGAAGTGATGGTGAGCGACCATAAGAGCTTATTTAATATCATGGAAATTTCGTGTTCGAATCAGATCAGGCATATTTGAGATATTCTATCAAGTGGAGATTATTATTATTATTCAGCCCCGTAAGATCTCCCAGATCTTAATTGTGACAGTCAGAATATTTGGATATTTAAAACTGTAGGCTACAATATCGGAATGCCGAGTGTGCGTTTGTGGAGGAGTTCGGAACGACACCATAGGATGGTGACGTCACTACCCCACTGTTCCAACATGACGGTCGGCTAGAGAGGCACTATGTGAGGCGAGCGATACCAGGATTGCCGGATGGGGACCTGAAGCGATGCCTGTTATGGGCATATTTCTGTGGACGAGAAGGCAGCGTGAGGAAAATGCTGGGATACGACTCTTTCCTAACGTGCAGCCATCACGGGTCCGTGGTGCCATGGTTCGATCCGCACCGAGGGATGATCCACCGCCACAGAACATTTAAGGTAGAAGCCTTCCGACTTATGTAGATCTTATTCTTGGGCCATGAATTTCCATAATTTCCGCTAAATCTATTCACTTCCCTAGTCGTTATTAATCTTTGTTCTTTTATAGTTGGTTGCATATTATGCTAGGCGAACACTTTGATTAGCAGCTTAGACTTGTAGGTGAGGTGGATCCTCAACATTTTCACTCTTCATTATATAAATATAATCTGGGATGTCCTACCCCATTTGCATAAAAGGCAGCAGGATTATCACACATTAGCAGCTTTGCACTATTTTTGAATACCATAAAATATTTTCCAATAATAATAATAATAATAATAATAAAATCTCTACAGTTTCATATTGGAAGAACACTGAATTTTGATAAAATAATAATGAATGTAATATTCCAAGAGGAAAATACTAGTTGACAAATATTATTTATTTATTTATCGTATGGCTTTTAGTGCCGGGAGTGTCCGAGGACATGTATGAATTATGATTATAAACAAATTGTTTAATTGTTTAAAAGTATGGGATCTTATGATCATCAGATAGTATTGGACATTCTTGAAACGAAGCCTAATGATTCTGTTTCCATGTGGAAAAGTGGCAATGCACTTATGTGTTTTCTGAAGTTAGTCCAGGTAATTTGAGGTTTTGATCCTCTGATGAATGGGATTCATGCGGGAGTGATATCCTGTCCCATAATGATACTAGTTACTTCCATCATAAAATGGGATTCATGCGGGAGTGATATCCTGTCCCATAGTGGTAATATTGCTTCGAATGTCAGTCCAATTAAATAAAATTCCCATGAAATACACTAATATAGGGTCATTGATTTGTTAAGAATATAATGACGTCACGTCAACTGTTCTGCCGATTCTTGTGACGGCCGGTGTAGAATTAATGTTCAGTGTTACATGTCCTCTAAATAAATCAGTGGACTTATGAAAATTATATTATAACCAGATATTACAGGCCATATTAGGAGAGGACTACAGTTATTATTACTATTTTCACGTTGAGATAAATAAATCCTTTAGTGTCAAGCTTATGCAATGCTGTGCTATTAAGTGCTCCTCTGAATTGTGTGTTACAATGCTACCATAATTTCGTCATAACTGAGTAGTGAAATTGCGGATGTGAAATATCGTCAAGATTTTTGCAAATAATTATTGTAAATAATGTGAATGATATAGGACAATATTATGAACTGAAACCAATCAAATCTGATTTAGGTTTATTTTTGTGTTGTGAGTGATCATATACGATTATGCAATCTCGCCTGTATAGGGTAAAAGAATAATGTGTATTTTGAATTAAACATAGTCAAACTATTACGAAGAGACTACGATTTTTCTAGATCTGAGATGCATAATCGAGAAGGGAAGTGTTTATTATTCTTGTTGTTGCCATCAGGCAATGTCTTGTGAAATAAATTTTTGGTGAATTGGTTTTTATCTTAATATGTGTTCTCACTTTCTGTTGTGTTGAGAAGTCTTTCCTTATCCTTTACGGGGCGCATGGGTGCAGTGTGCAGTAATTACATAGCCCAGGACGCCCTGAGATAAATTTTGTGCTGACACTGTGCTCATGTTGCCTTGCATGTGGTCGCCTGTCCATCCCAGGTGGACAGACAGGCACAGTAAGACTGCGCAATTGGGGCTCACCAGACAAAAACCATGGCGTGAACTGTAGGTAGGTAGGTAGGTAGGTAGGTTCTGGCTTATTTTGTGTTTTAATAATGATAGGATTCACTCCCTTTTACCTGTAGCGGCTGTAGAGATAGGGTGTTAGTACTTTGCATTAGGAGGTGTTCCTTAATGTGCTGGTAACTCTGACATGGGGTTGTAGCATTCTGACACATTTAAATTCCATTGGACTGTGTTGAGATCAACCCCAGGATAATGAGTTTGAAAACAATTACGCTTAACCCATTGAGCCACTCATGTGTACGCAGCCATAAGTAATATTCCCTTTTAGTCCTACTCATTTTGATGAAAGGAACTCTGGTCACTCTGTTACACAGCACAATTAAATTGTGTGCGTCGAGCTATGGCTACATTACTCGCCATCACTCGCCTTGGGCGACAGCCTTGGGCGACAGCCTTGTTCGAATATCACCGTCAGCTTTCCTTGCAACGTTTATCTGTGGTTTTCCACTTCATTAATATGCTGGAATAAGTGCCTATCTCAAGGCCCATGGACACTTGCTTCCCTACTCTAGTCCTATTTATTAAAATCACATGCACCAGGACTGCAATAACGTTGGTTCGCTAACTATTCCACATGAACTTGCTCCCACAATGACACAAACCTGCAATTTTTACAGAAATACTGAAAGAAATTTCATTCTTCTTTATACCGTATTTTTATGTCAACAAACATATTTTTTTGCCTATTAATAGACTCAATCACACAACAACCAAGGATTTTCCTAAAATTGACAAGTGTATGCTGTTGAAATCTTGTGTACACAAGAGCAAGTTAGGAAGAAGTATGGTGGCTCACAGCATGGCGCAATGTGATCCAATCATAATAGAGCACCTACTATTCACATTGTTTCTAAGGAGTCAATGTAGTTATAAGCAAATCTACAAACTAATGAACCTGGCAAATTTACATCACTAGTTTTGGAAAGAAACAAGGATGGAAACAAGATGTTCAGTAAAGAACATATAGCCTACTTTCTCCTAAATGCATGGGTAATGTTATAACTCTTTGTCCTTTTCAAGGAGTATAATTGAATGTTGGTAGTAGTAGCTTGTTGAAATACAACATGTTATACGGATATTTGCTAGTGCTACCTCTGTACAAAATTTCATTCAATTCGGTTTCACCGTGTTTGAATTTCTATGGTGAATCCATTTGCACACATACATGGCCGCTATCAGCAAACTATAGGGCTGATGACCTTGTAGTTTGGTCAAAAGATGCCTACCACATAAAAGTAATTGTTGCAAGATTTAGTAGAGATCAGATGAATAGGTTGGTCGTAATTTGATTTAAGCTTTTAACATTTGGGTGGCTGCCATTACGTTTTTGTCCAGATGGCGGCGATATAAAACATGACAATGAGGAGACGTTTGCTATTGCTACCTCTGTACCAAATTTCAATAAATTTGGTTTCACCGTGTTTGAATAGATAGGGGGAGTCGATTTGCACACATACATGGCCGCCATCCGCAAATTATTCGGCTGATGACCATGTAGTTTTGTCAAAAACTTCTTCATACAGAAAGGTATCATGTTGCAAAATTTGGTAGAGATCAGATTATTAGGTTGGTCGTAATTTGATTCAAGCTTTTATCATTTGGGTGGCCGCCATTACGTTTTCATCAAGATGGCGGCGATATAAAACATGACACTGAGGTGCCCATTGCTAGTGCTACCTCAGCACCAAATTTCGTTCAATTCGGTTTCACCGTGTTTGAATAGATAGAGGAAATCGATTTGTACACATACATGGCCGCCATCTGCAAATTATTGGGCTGATGACTTTGTAGTTGGGTCAGAAGATTCTGCATATACAAAGGTATAATTTTGCGAAAATTGGTAGAGATCAGATGATTAGGTTGGTCATAATTTGATTTAAGCTTTTAACATTTCGGTAGCCGCCATTACGTTTTTGTCATGATGGCGACAATGTAAAACATGACACTGAGGTGCCCATTGCTAGTGCTACCTCTGTACCAAATTTCATTCAATTCGGTTGCACCGTGTTTGAATTGGTAGGAGGAATCGATTTGCACACATACATGGCCGCCATCTGCAAATTATTGGGCTGATGACCTTGTAGTTTAGTCAAAAGACGCTCGCCATATAAATATATGTTGTTGTTGTTGTTTGAGACTTCAGTCTTTTGACTGGTTTGATGCAGCTCTTCATGCCTCCCTGTCCTGAGCTAATCGTTTCATCTCTACATAGCTACCACACCCTACATCCGAGGCAATCTGTTTAACATATTCTAACCTTGGTCTACCCCTACAGTTATTTTCCTTGACCCTTCCTTCCATAACTAAGCTTGCTATTCCTGGGTGACTTAGTATGTGTCCTACCAACCTATCTCTTCTCTTCATTAGCAGTCGCCAGAAACATCTCTCCTCTCCCACTCATCTTAATACCTCTTTGTTTGTAACCCTATCTACCCATCTGATCTTCATCATTCTCCTGTAACACCACATTTCAAATGCTTCAATTCTCCTCTTTTCTGTGTTGTTGCAAAATTTGGTAGAGATCGGATGATTAGGTTAGTCGTAATTTGATTTAAGCTTTTAACAATTGGGTGGCCGCCATTACGTTTCCGTCAAGATGGCGGCGATATAAAACATGACACTGAGGTGCCCTTTTGTAGTGCTACTTCTGTACCAAATTTCGTTCAATTCGGTTTCACCATGTTCGAATTGATAGGGGGACAGACATTCAGAGTACACACACTCACACACAGACAGACACACAATTTTTCGCCCTGTGTTGATCTCATAAGTCTACTTTTATTTTTTGCATAAATCGCAAGTAGGCTAAAAACACTGAAGCAAAAGCAATGATAAAATAAATGGATTTAATTGATTTTGATTTTGAATGGTAGGAGGGGTTAAAATTTATACACAGGTATTACGTAAATATATCACCCATTATCATGCATTAGAACCAAAGCATTTATGTATCCAGGAACCACAAAGTATTTTACATGCAAATCAATCTAGTATTACTTGAGGAATATAGTACAGTATAAGAAAACTGAAAACATTATTCAACATACCAAGTTTGTTTCCTGCCCTTGAGTAAGGTTAAACTCAATAATCTTTTCCTGATGACCACCCATTAAAACAGTATCTGGTGATATCTGAAGCAAACACTGCATTTCTTCCATGTTATCTGAGCTGTAACATTCAAGAATGAAAATTAACCCTTAAGTACCCAGGACTGGTCTGCCAGACTGTTCATCTCGGTAACAATAATATTTACTCTCATTAGCTGCGACCTTGACCAGGGTAGACTTCAGTAATCTTTTATTGCCGCATACGTATGTGTTCGAATATATCAGTTTATCGCCAGCGGCTATGCTGAGGGGTGTGTAATATTTCTAAGTTCTCAGGCGGGCACCTGACCCTACCTGGGTATTACCATTGCGAATGACTTCCCCAGCTGGAAGCTCGCGTAAAGTGATCGCCGCTGATTAACATTTCCAAAGTGCCATTGCTGAATGGTTTGAGGATGAGAATGAGAGTGATGGTGAAACGGACTGTGATGAAGGTTGTGCAAATGACTCCAACCGTATCTCAGACTCCTGTCTCCAGACTTGAATTCATGGAAGCACTAGCGAAAGCTCTGGTATTTCCACTTATGGAAAAGAGGAAGGAAGTTAAGGAAGCTTGTAGTTTTACGTAACCGTTAATCTTGTGATCATGAGCCACGGGACCTCATTTTTACGTGGAATCCGAACCACAGGACATGCATTTTACTTTGAAGATCTCACATGCATTGACCGGGAATCAAACCCGGTCCACCTTGGTGAGAGGCAAAGAGCTTGATGATGATGATGATGATGATGATAATTGTTGTTTTAAGGGGCCTAACATCGAGGTTATCGGCCCTTAATGATCTGGGTGATAGCGAAAATGATAATGAAATGGAAACCAGAACAAAATTATCTGAGACGGAAAATAAGTACAAAAAGGAACTCGGATGGAAACAACTCACAATATGGTCTTACAAAAGGGAATTTAGAACGAAAAGTTGCACAAAAAGAATAGATTGAAAAAGACCCACAAAATGTAGGCTAGATTCAAAATACGTACAAAATGCAATGTAGCGTAGAAATACTTACAAAATGCAACTGAAATTCAAAATACTTACAAAATGCAAATGAGATCGAAAATACATACAAAATGCAATTGAGGTTCAAAATACTTACAAAATGCAATTGAAATTGAAAATACACAATGCAATTCAGATTGAAATAGGCCCTATCCCAGTTCCAATCCAAATTATTCACAAAGTGCAATTGAAATTCAAAATACTTACAAAATGCAATTGAAATTGAAAATACTTACAAAATGTACGGTAGATTCAAAGGACTCATGTGGATTGACAATACTTACAAAAAGCAATTTAGATTGAAAATACTTGACAAAATGTAATTTAGATTCAAAATACCCACAAAATGCAATTGAGAATCAAAATATGTCAAATATAAAGGGAACAGAATTCCGCCTGATCAATACAACACTTTCAGTTAAGGGGCTATATTAAACCCATTTGGATGGTACATGTTTCGAGGCCTCCCTTGGCCCCTTCATCAGCCATACATATAAACATATTGTCAGTACAATTATCAGAATAAAATTGAAAAGGTTAAAACTAACATGAGATAACAGGATGAAATGAAACATAAAAACCATGAGGACAGTGTGGAACAAATAAATTAAGTAAAACTTATCCTAAGAAAAAACTTGCGAATATCACAAACAAATGGAAAAACACATTAAAAAACAGTATATGTTAAAATGTGAACTTAAAATGTAATTTGTATGACTCTTGTAAAAATCTTCAAGTTTTGAAAAAGTAAAATAGCAGAATTCCGTGCCCGAAAATCTAGGGAATTCGACCCATAGAGAAAGTTAAAAATATGTAAAAAACTGATAGTCGTGAAATGACTTTGTTGACTTCATACGAAGGATCATTGGTGGAAAGAACAATACATCGCCATGATGAAAGTCAAATCGGTCAAGCTTCATCATGGCGATGTATTGTTCTTTCCACCAATGATCCTTCGTATGAAGTCAACAAAGTCATTTCATGACTATCAGTTTTTTACATATTTTTAACTTTCTCTATGGGTCGAATTCCCTAGATTTTCGGGCACGGAATTCTGCTATTTTACTTTTTCAAAACTTGAAGATTTTTACAAGAGTCATACAAATTACATTTTAAGTTCACATTTTAACATATACTGTTTTTTAATGTGTTTTTCCATTTGTTTGTGATATTCGCAAGTTTTTTCTTAGGATAAGTTTTACTTAATTTATTTGTTCCACACTGTCCTCATGGTTTTTATGTTTCATTTCATCCTGTTATCTCATGTTAGTTTTAACCTTTTCAATTTTATTCTGATAATTGTACTGACAATATGTTTATATGTATGGCTGATGAAGGGGCCAAGGGAGGCCTCGAAACATGTACCATCCAAATGGGTTTAATATAGCCCCTTAACTGAAAGTGTTGTATTGATCAGGCGGAATTCTGTTCCCTTTATATTTGACTTTTAATCAATACGGAACCATGAATGATTGTACGAATCAAAATATGTGCAAAATGCCCACCAAACAAAATGCAATTTAGATTCAAAATTCGTGCGAAATGAGGTTTTGGTTGAAAATACTTACAAAATGCAATTGAAATTCAAAATACTCACAAAGGTCCCTCCTCCATATTGAAAGACTTACTAAAAAGCAATTTAGATTGTCAATCTTTACAAAATGCAATTGAGGTTGAAAACAATCGCGAGATGTAATTTAGATAGAAAAAAACATACAAAAAGCAACGTAGATTAAAAATGCCTTAAAAAAAAACGCTAGATGGGAATTTAGATACACGGTGAACCAAGTAACAAAAACAGTGCGGGAATCTTAAAGAGAAAAGTAAATATAATGAAAAGAGGAGAGGAGAGGGGAGAGAGGAGAAGGTCCGCCCCAAAGGGAGGGACAATAGGGGAAAACGGACCCAGCTCAGGAATCCCACGGGGTCGCCAACTCCCGAACTCACCAGCCGTGAGCCCCTGAGGGTGTAGCATTATCTAGGGTGCACCAGAAGTGGTGGGGCTACATACACCGTGCCTCCTTAAGGGCCTTGAGCACAAGGCAGGAGGTAAAAGGAAAAGAAAAAGAAGACTGACCCCTCACAGAAGGAGGGTATCAGGAAAGATGAGACAAGGGCCAATTAAGGCGGGAAAGTGAAAGACTCCCTAGGCCTCGGATAACCTAATACCGTCGGGGTCGGAAGAGAACAAGAGTTGATCAAGGGAGGTCGACAGGAAAGAAGACGGAGAGGAGCCCGGCACAAGTAAGTGGAAGCAATGCCGGACTCAGCTGGGGTCCCGCGGTCGCCAACCCACACCCCACTAGATGTGAGCCCCTGGGGGAGCAAAGAGCTTGACTGCTGCACCACCACCCTTTATGGAAAAGAGGACTTCAAACACTAATCTCACCCATGAACTCAGTACCTTCATTAGAAAGATTTTGGGTTCAAAGAAGCACTGCCTGCAATGGAAGAGAAACTGCAAAAGAGGAATACTTGCCACACAAATGCACTCCAAGCAAGAAATGGAAAATTGCTTACATTGATCATCCTTAAATAAAATAATAGGAAGAGAAAATCCGCCTGATCAATACTTATAATTAAACATTGGAGGGTTACATTAGACCTATGTGGTGCATGATTCGAAGCTTATACTAGCCCCTTCATCAGCCATACATAGAGCAGCACTTATCAGTATCATTAAAAATATCTTAAAAGTTGAAACTAACATGAAATGAATACATGAAATAGATGAAGATAAAAGTGATATAAATGAGGAATGATAGGGTGAAATAAATACGAACAAACACATCCAAAAGAGGGGGATAAGAACTAGTACGGCACATATGATAAAAACACATTAAAAATAACATATTAAAATATAGATCACTTGAAGTTCATGTCGGCAAATATAATTTACAATGTTCACTATCGGTCCTCATGAACTTGAACTTATTCGATTAGGTTCCAATGTTTACTCTCATAAAATCACTCCACTAAACATAAAGTGGTCTGTTGAAGATGCTGGTATAATAGTGGGTCTGGCTGTTTATGATCTCCCGCTGGAGGTACGAAGCTGATTACTGTAAAGACCAAATACGTCACCAAAAAACAGTTTGTGTGTTGTTTCATGAAAAAAGAACCTGGAATACCCAGCAATTCCTTATCAATTTCCTAAATTCAAAGTCAGCAATGATATAGTCTATTAATGACTTGGTGTCTCTACCCTTCCATATCTGTGAATCTTCTTATGCTTCGCCTGCCTACTCCCGACGATAGACGATAGGGTAACAACTGTACAACCAACTGCTCCGCTGAGAGAGTAACCATATACAGTACATAATAGAATTCATGTGCACGCTCTAATTTATTTTTATTTTATTTATTATAGGCCTATTGTGTTCTAATTTGTATACACATGCATAATACTCAAATGAAATTTGCAAACCCTTATAAAACAAACAGGCTGTACCCGGCGTTGCAATGCCAATCAAAGAAAGTGTTGGCGTTGTAATTTTGTTTGTTGAAGTGCTTTTGGATACACAATATTTTTTTCTTTTTCCATTGACTTTTTCCATTGTAAAATGGATTTACTAATTTAGAAACATTCAAGGGAGCATGCACAACAACTCACCAAAGTTTCATTGCAATCGGATGAATGGTATATGAACGCAGACGGAACTTTGTTGAAACGATTCGCGCACCGTCACTCATTTGTTGAAACTACTCATGCGCTACCTGTTGTAAAGTGGATTTACCAAGTCAGAAACCTTCCCCGGAGTGTTCACAACAACTCATCCAAGTTTCATCGCAATCAGATGAATGGTTTATGAACGTATACAGGATTCCGTTTAAACGTTTCGCGCGCCGTCACTCATTTGCTGAATCTACTCATGCATTACTTCTTGTAAAATGGATTTTCTAAGCCAGAAACCTTCCCTGGAGTGTACACAACAACTCAACCAAGTTTCATCGCAATCAGATGAAAGGTATATGAACGCACTAAGGACACACAGACAATCATGTAACATTCATTTTTATATATAGAGACTAACTTTATAGAACAAGATTCAAAGTGTGAATCATAATATAGCCTACACACCAACTAAACACACTACACTTATTGTAGTTAGATGATATTGATCATGATCTGATGATGACTGCTTGAAGGTCGAAACACATAAGCTAATCCTAAAATTGTCCCATTATAATAGTGATCATAACTAATACGGTATAACTTATGTCATTTTCTCGAGCAGTGTTTATATACATTGTACCCCACCCAGTAATTGGGCAAATTCGTGTTGACCTACTGAAGAGTTACAACTGACAGTTTGTATAGGCTACACTGAAAGAATGGCTTCAAAACCTTACAAATCTATCCACATGAATCGTTCAATTACATACCGCACAGAAACTATGTTACGTTCTACGGTTCTTTTGACATACACCTCTGCACCCTAGTTTGCCCTGCCTTGTTTTACACCCGACAGGTACATCTTGTAATCTCCCACTTCCTTCTCTCAATCTCCCTTTAACTGAACTTCACTAATCCCTAGAATATCCAATCCCATCCTACTTACTGACTCAGCTAGTTTTACTTTCTTCCTTCCATAACGCCCTTCGATATTAATAGCATCCCGTCAAATTCGAATGCCCATTTGTTTCCAAGGAGTTCCTGATCAGTCAGATGGGAGAGGGACTGCATCACTCCCAAAGGTCTGAGACTTGCTCAAGACATTATTAGTAGGTTTAGAAGGTACAAGTGAAGTAGGTTGGTAGCCTTACCTACACAGGGGCCCTGAGTTTTACCTCAGGAAATAAATAAGTGGGTTGGATAGTCATACCCGCCTGAGAACAAGGAGGGCCACGTCTAAGAATATGTCCAAGATACTTACTCCTATGTCATAGTAACTGGTATCCCGACAGTCGGGACCACTTAAGTTACTAGGCCACTCAGTCGTTGGCCATGGTTCACGAACTAGGATGTACTACACCATGAACCATTTTAGTGTGGCCAAAGATGTCACAGATGACATATGGACATTGATGTTTGTTGGTTTGATGTACAGTAGTGCCTTCAATTACTGCTATGTATCTCTGCTGTTTTAACGATGTTTAATGTTCATATGAGGTTTGAAACCATATGTCGTCATATGTGGATGCGGTCACGTGGGTTCAAGTGTTCAGTGTGTGCAAGGACTGGCGATAAGTCATGAATGTTTATATATTACTTCTAGTCGTACAGTTTAATCGAAAGGTTGCACTCCACTCGCCTAAAACATGGTTGAGTGACTACTACAGCGAAGGCCTTCCCTATAGAACGGAGCATCGCAGGCGCCATGTGATGGTTTGGGCACTGTGCTTACCACCTGTCAAGCAAGACACTGGCACTAGCAGCTGCGTAGCGCCCAACTAGTTCAACACATTTACACTTTTTAATAATCATCATTACCGGTACTTACATGAATTTCAGAGTAGTTGCTGGATATGCCGTCCTTATTTTCTAAACACACATTGCACCAATGTAGGAAATTTTGGTACACTCGCTGTAATTCATATGCACTAACATTCCATATTAGTGCAGTTATTTCGTTCTCCAGAGCCTACAGAGTATGCAGATTGATTCTGAATTCCTTTTGTTTGAGATTCCCCCACAATTAAAAATTGCACAGCGCTGAAACGTACAAACACATTTAATGTAAGACTTCTTCTTGAGAAGATAAGTTTTTCACTAGGAAAATTTGATGCCTCGTTCTATACCTAACCATGTTCATGGGATACGAGACAGGCTATACTCTGTGAGCTACCAGAATGGGATTGACAGTTCTCGCCTCGCCATGAGGTCTGAAAACGAGGTTGCCAAACTGCTCGCTCCTACTGTGCGCGTGGGCAAATGTGGTACAGTTGTTCATTCGACTCGCTGTAATATACCAGTATGTAATAATAATTTCAGTGATAAACAGAATTATTTAGAATGTAGAATAGTTGCTACAGATGTAGAATATACAATATCTCTATTTTTTGCGATAATAGTAATGGCTTCAAGAAAACGCTGAATTCGATATCTTACAATAATGTTAGCCTACATTTCTTCTATGGAAATCTACTGCTTCGGGCTTAAGAGGATTTTGCTCCTATATTGCGTACGGAATAGTTAGGCCAGGTTTGCACTTAAACCCGAGACATATTTACTCACATGCTTTTTTTACAGCTTATTAAGTACCGTATGTTGGAGTAAAAGGTCTCGGCATTTCATCAGCTCTCACTACCATTATTGCTATACGCACCAGTCATAACGCTGTCAGTAAGCTTGTTAGCTTTCATTGTGGCATCATTAACCTTCCTCAAGTCAGCTACTTTGCTTAACGTCTCAATCTATGCCTTAACTTCGGAGAGAGCAAATTGATACTCGGAGCAAAATAATGTTTAAGAAAACGCACACCCAAAAAAAGTGAACTGTCAGTTCAGAGATTTAAAAAAAAAGGACTTACCATTTGAAGGATAGCATCAAGGACCTTCACACTGGTAGCTAGATGACGGGTGACCCACTAAGTACATACCAATTCACGGGACTGACCTCTCAGAACGATTCCTCGCCCTGTGGTATTCAGTTCACCCTTTCCCTTAGCCAACGTACCCGCCTCCGACATAGCAAAATATAATATGAAAATAGACTGTTAATGTCAATGAAAACTGAATCAAGTCACAAATATAAGTTACTAATTACTTTTAACTAAGTTACTGCTGCTCTACTCTAAGTATGACACAAACAATTATTAAAGCACTATTACAATCACAAAAGCACCAATACACGGTTAGAATAACAAGCGATCACACAGTAGCCTACAGAGACAGAGCTAACCAAGCACTGACGCACGTGGTCTGTGATATTGCAACGCAGAGAATTATGACATCAACTATGCGATCATGGATTGGTCAAGAGGCAGCGAGGTGATGACTGAGGTGAAACGTCCGGCAAAATGTCAATCCTATTCAGGCAGCTCACAGAGTATACAGTACTTCACTGAAAGTCTTAATTTATTTATTTATTTATTTATTTAATAATTATTAGATACAACCAATTTTCTCAACTAAGGTATTTTGCCTGCTCCATATGTAATAAATGGCAAGACAGCATCCGGTATTTCCCGACCGGCTTGTGTGTAGTCGGCAAATGCTAGTCATCTAGTGCCGACTCAACACGCTTTGCCCGTCACACATCTCAGGCGAAGCTCCGTTCTATAGAGAAGGCTCTCACTGTATAGTGCCTACTAGACTAGGCCTATACAGGATCATAATGGGAAACATTTCCATGATAAATTACTTGTGTTTACACGTTCACATTACCGGTACTTCTAATTAAAAGTGCCTAGAATGATTCATTCATACAATAAAAGTATAGGCTACATGCAGAACATATAATAAGAACTAAATTTACTATTGTACCTGTGTGTAAAAATTGGAATTCCTCTTCGCATTTGACATCTAAGTGCATTTTGTGTTAAAGCCAAGATTCCATCGTCAAATGTATGGATATGACGAACTTCTTGAGTGGCATGAACTTGGAAAGAGGTATATTTTTGCATTCCTGGTCCATAATATGATGTTACATGGCCCTTTGAAAACATGTTAGGATATCAGAATTCCAAATATATGTAAATAAAAAGTAGCAGGGAGGATAATCATTGATGAGGCCTATTTAAAAACCAGACTTCACATTTCTTTTAGCTATCCACTACATAAATTAAGAGAGCATTAAGTTAAATACAATTATTAACAACAAATTTCTTTAATCCATAACTTACACCTTGGTTTCCCATCCATACTAACTCTTCTTGCTGATCAAATGTAACAGCAGAAACTCCAAATCGATCACCTCCATCGACAAAAACAGAGCGAGTTTCTTGGAACTCTGCATCATTGTAACCTTCTCCAAAGTGTTCACTTGCAGCAACGAAGTTCTCGTTAGGCAACTCATATCCTTCATTTGGGACGGGGTACTGATTACTTCCATCAGCATACACTTAACATATTAATGACAAGGGTTATTGACAGGTTATTTATTACACATTACTCAACTAAACAAAAATAACACACCTGTGTCGACTATTGATTCTGTTCTACGGATATATTCACCTAAACACTACAATGAGATTGCTAAGCTATTTGCTAAGCTAATTACAGAAACTGGAATAAAAATGAACCCATTACATAGGGAAACATACTAGCCTATCACCTGGGATATAAAATCATATCAATACGATAATCGGGCACAGCAGATACATGAATCATATTGAAAATCAAAGAAAATTATCAGTACAGAAACAGCTTCTGACACAAATCTGAACCTAGTAAGTGCCTATTAAACATTCTTAAAATGTAAACAAGCTAATGTCACATTGCAACTTACATAGCAAATCATCGGATGCCGTGGCAACTGTAGGGTCGTAATGCGCAATTCCTGCATAATCCATAATGCTAGAGCTGCATTATCTTGGAACGAGGGATAATAGTATGCCACTTTTCTGTCAAAAAAATGAAAAAATAACACCTTATGACTACATTGCTAACTTTAGACACCTCAGCACAGAAACAATCAGCTGGCAAGGTGCTTTAGCAGCATGTTTTGATGTCTATCGATAAGTCGCCATCGCGCAAAATATCGACAGTAATATTCATATATGATCGATAGTGCACCAACCGTATCAATGCTGCCAATTCATCTGGAAATCCAGTGTCGCCAAGCCTTGGGTGTCTTCTGCTTCTTTCTTGTTGGAATTTTGAGCGCAGCAATAACGTTCTACCCAAAAACTAGTTCGACATAGCATACCACGAACCAAAAGAATCGTGTGTGTGTTCATTGTGCACCAAGAAGTGTGAACACTACCACATATAACAACAAGAAGTTCCGTGAAGAACTATACAGCCTACTTTTCATGCCAATGATTATTCTACAGTATATGAACCTATCTAGAATAATGACGAAATCCAGCGGCTTCGGTGGCGTAGTCGGTAGCATGCTGAACTGCTGTGCCCAAGATAGCGGGTTCAAACCTGGCCGAAGTCGTCAGATGTTTTAAGATCGTTAAAAATTCTTCAGTATGCCTTCCTTCGGAGGGGAAGTAAAGCCGGTGGTCCCATGTCATAGATTTATGGCATGTAAAAGATCCTTTCACAGACTAAACTTGTGTAAAGCAAAATTTGTTAGGTTAGATTTCTATCAAAGTTCCAACGTTCATCACTAGGTATCATGGTATCTGGTGGCGAAAGTTGGAACTACTTGAAATTGAACGGAACTTGTAGCTCACCCTTTAGGGTATCCGACGGAAGCAGCTACAGACTCAGGCGAGCCGAACATGTCCTCGGACACTCCCGGCACTAAAAGCCATACGATAAATAAATAGTTGGTAATATCGAAATATCTAATTAGTTCAAAATATACCTGGTATAATGTAGCCTAATAGAGCACTACAGTTGGCAGCCCTGGTGACTGAATATATTCTTAGTTCCACCTCTTAAGGTACAGAATACAAAATTTGGTTGAAGTCCAATGGACGTTACATGCAGTTCGACACTGGATCTATCAGCACGCGTAAAAGCATGTTGCCAGCAATACCAAGCGTGTGCTGGTCAGAAATAATCTGAATTATTATGATATCTTGTTGTGCCAATTTTGGATGAAATCCATTTGTTAGTATAGAAGTTACATGTATTTTAAAATTGGACATATCAGCAGGCATAGAATCATGTTGGCAGCACCGCCTTGTATTGATTACTCCAAATTAATCTAGAATGTCAGGTGCTATACGTGTGCAAAGTATAGAGCTGTTGGCTTCCATACTTTCTGATATATTGATATTAGGGTAAACAGAATATAGACAGCATTTATTAACAGTTGGCAGCCCTGATTGCTCTTAACAATACGTATAGTCATATCTGTTATGGTACACATTGCACATACGAAATTTGGTTGAAATCCAACTGATAGTATAGAAGTTACATGTATTTAAAAATTGGTACTATCAGCAGGCTTATAATCATGTTGGTAGAACTGACGTATATAAGTTACTCAAAATTAATCTAAAATGTCAGAATATACGTGTGCATAGTTTAAAGCTGTTGGCTTGCATACTTTCTGATATATTGGTATTTGGATAAAAAAAATAGAGAGAGCAATTATTAACAGTTGGCAGCCCTGGTGGCTCTTAAGAATACGCTCAGTCATATCTGTTTATGTATAGATATTATATACAAAATATGGTTGAAATCCAGTTGATAGTGTAGAAGTTATATGCATTTAAACATTGGACCTATCAGAAGGCTTAAAATTATTTTGGCAAAACTGTCATGGTTGGCCTCCTGGAAATTAAACTGAAATAGTATTATCTACATGTGTGCCAATTTTGGAATAGCTCCCATGCATACCTTGCAAGATATCCAACATGGAGCTCAAATTTCTAGTGCGTTTTTTCAGCAGTTGGTAGCACTGACATCATTTTCAAATATGTACGTGAGCTATTCCGGTGCACATCTTTACTCATACTAAATTTGGTTTTGATTGCTGCATCCGTTTAGGAGTTGATAGAGGGTGGGGGGACAGACACACAGCCAGACAGACAGAAGGACAGACAGACAGACAGACACACACACATTTTACCGGATCGATCTCATAAGACCACTTTTTCCTCATTTTTGCAAAATGTGAAAAGTAGGCTAATAATCATTTATTGCTGCTAATAGCCATGCAGAGATACAAAACTAATACTGATAACATATCTTATCCATCGAAGTGTCTATATACAAAGTGTCTGACTGGTTCTGTTTGCTATATTGTTATTCGCAGCAGAAGCGTGTTATTAGCGATACTTTCCTCTGGGCGCAGGAAATGGCGTGATATCTGTCACAAGCACTACCACGCAGAGAGCAGGTGCATTGGGGGCCTGGGTCATGAAATCCTCTCGTTGAGCATATCTTAAAATGAAAACCGTGGACTGCAAAACGGGTGATCGTATGCCGTAGTTCAAAGTTGGCATTCATCCAGTCCGTCGACATAAGCGCTTCTATGGAATAGAAATCAGGCCATATGTCATTACGCTTGAAGTTTAGTTCTTCGATCAGTCTCCCGTATTGCACTGTTGATGGTAGGGAGTTCTCCAAGCGCTGGTCTTCTATGAAGAAAGTCTCCCTTGCTAGTACGTACGTCAGACGAGATGGCGTGTATTTTGACAAGTGCAGAATTTTCTTTAGAAAAGTCGACTTAACTCTTTCTATCTCTCGAAGGTTACTTTGTGTCAAATGATTCCAAGTTATTTGAATGCCGTATGTCACTATTGGAGTTATTTTCGATCTGAATAAATTCATTGCGGTTTGTAAAGCTAGATTTCCCAGTTGCATTATGTCTTGCATACCACATACCTAGAGTTGGTGTTGAAGCCATTTTTCAGTGTTGCCTTTGTAATGAGATTAATAAATCCCCTGTAATGTTTGATGTGTCACATCTATCCGCTCGGTGGCTGGATATTTTTAATGTGTAACATCATTCCACTCGGTTGCTGTATATTTTTGTGTGGGGGTGATTTTGTAAAAAGGGACGGAAATGCAACGGAAACAATGAGCGCGTGCGGTGGCGGAGATTGGTACAACGACATACTGTCGGTCATGTGGCTATGTGGAATGTGAATCGCATACGGTTTACTTCAAGGTTTGGAGGCCCAATTACAGATATTCCTACAATAAATCATCTTCAAACTGTCGTTCTTTGGAGTGAAAATATTCATTAAATCATATTTGCTGAAAACAATATTATGATTTATTAAATCTTACTAATTTTACTGTTCTTATTTAATGTAAGCACTCGAGGTACTGTCGGCCAAAATACAGCACTATGTGTAATGTATATAGCATACGGTTTAATTCAAGGTTTGGAGGCCCCATTAAAGAAAGTCCTACAATAAATCATCTTTAAGTTGTCGTTCTTTGGTGTGAAAATATTCATTATATCATATTTGCTGAAAGGATTTGGCACAGGAGTTTTACAAGTAGCGCGCGGTGGCAGAGATTGGTACAACAATGTACTGTTGGGCATGTGGCTATGTGGAATGTAAATCGCATACGGTTTACCTGAAGGTTTGAAGGCCCGATTACAGATATTCCTACAACAATTCATCTTCAAACTGTCGTTCTTTGGTGTGAAAATATTCATTATATCATATTTGCTGAAAACAATAATTATGATGTATTAAATCTTACTATTTTTGCTGTATTCTTATTTAATGAAAGCACTCGAGGTGCTGTCGGCCAAAATACAGCACTATTATATCATATATGCTGAAAGGATTTGTTACTGGAGTTTTACAAGTAGTTATTGCAGAAATAATAGTAATGAGAACTTCCCGATGGTAATAACACGAAGGAATCCTTCATGTTTGCTGGCACAAGGTAGCACTATGAGTTCATTCTTAAAAAAATGCGAGTAAGTAATATGGAATTATTCGAATAACGTGTTAGATGTTACGCATCATATGCGACTACTGTAAGGCTCGTAATTTTTTTTTTTCAGGATTTGGGAATAACCCATCACAATTGGGTACAATCGTGTTGATCAACTGAATGACAACAAACTACATTTACATAGAACTACACTGGTGTTCAAAATTAAAGCAACGACCTGCTATGTCTCCGTCCTGTGGCTAATTCACGATATAATCAGACAAACTGTTACAAAAGTCCGTACAATCCTGTTCTGCACGGAAGATGGCATTCCTGCCAACGATAACGTCAGTGCATCTGTCAAACAGGGTGGTGTTTACTGGGTAGTTGCACATCAACACTCACTGTGTACACAATCCACAAGCACAGAAGGTGCAGTACGGTACAGAGAATATGCCTAGAAGACCCTCTACGGTGGAGAGCCATAGGAAGAATGGAAGCAGGACAGTCGCAAAGTGATGTGGCCCGATGGCTTAATGTGAATCGTTCTGTTGTTTCTCGGATGTGGCGACAGTTTTGTGCAGACCGTAAATGTATCCCGAAGACCAAGGAAAGGGCCAACCAGGTGTGACATAAGAACGAGAGGACCGTTATTTGGCTGTAAGGACACGACGGTACCGCCGTAGTACTGCACGGCAACTGGCATCTGACCTCGCAGCATCCACTGGAACAGTTGTATCGAGGCAGTGCACAGAAGGCTTCGGCAGAGTGGCCTTTATTGTCGGAGACCTGCTGTATGTGTACCCCTGACGCGTCTGCACAGAAGGGAACTTCTACTGTAGAGTGGAGTCGTCAACATGCCAACTGGACAGTCGAAAAGTGGGTCAATGTTCTTCTACAGATAAGTCCCGATTTGGTCTAGAGAGTGATTTTCGACGGATTCGCATCTGGAGAGAACCTGGAACACGATTTTGGGACCCAAAGATTGTGGATATAGATCGATATCGGGGAGGATCCCTAATGGTGTGGCCAGGGATTATGTTGACTACTCGAACACCTCTTCGGGAAATTATATGGGTAAATCGGCAAGGTTTAACAGCTGTCAGGTATCGTGATGAGATTTTGGGACCTCATGTTCGGTTGTTGCGAGGTGCTGTGGGCCCAGACTTCGTACCGTTGGATGATAATGCCCGACCTCATATAGCACAGATGGTTGATGTTTTCTTGGAAACGGAAGATATTCCAAGCATGGTGTGGCCTGCTCACTCGCCCGTTTAGAATCCCAAAGAGCATGTCTGGGACGCACTAGGGTGACTAGTTTCATCACGTCAGCATCAAGTAACCACTCTCCAAGACTTGCAAGCAGCAGGTAGAATTGGCGTTATTGCCTCAACATGAGATTGATGATATCATTTGCAGCATGACCCGCCGTTGTCAGGCCTGTATTGCTGCCATTGGTGGTCACACCCCTTACTGAGCACATTAACCAGTTGTCGGAATGTGTGTGCAAATCCACGAAGTTGGAAAAAACGAAGAACATTTTTGACTACTGTTACGCATGTTGCAGTGGTTTGATTTCTGTATTCTTTACATTGTTGGTTGTTGCTACTTTACTATAACCCGTTTATACTGTTTCGTGGCAAATAAACGCAACCTTGCAACACTCCCATTTGTTGCTTTAATTTTGGACACGTCGCCTCCGTAGCGTAGCGGTCAGTATGGTTAGCTGCCGCCCCAGAGGTCCTGGGTTCGATTCCCGGCTCTGCCACGAAATTTGAAAAAGTGGTACGAGGACTGGAACGGGATCTACTCAGCCTCGGGTGGCCCAAATGAGTAGAGGGGGTTCGATTCCCCCTCAGCCATCCTCGAAGTGGTTTTCCGTGGTTTCCCACTTCGTCTTCGGGCAAATGCCGGCATGGTACCTTCTTCAAGGCCATGGCCGCCCCCTTCCCTCTTCCTTGCCTATCCATCCTCACCATCCCATACCGTCCCTCATGAGGCCCCTGTTTGCTTTGCAGGTGAGGCCGCCTGGGCGAGGTGCCAATCCCACCTCACCAGTTGTTTCCCTTCCGATTCAATGTTCCCAGCTCTAGGACACTGCCCGTAGATGATTGCTTCAATGAGAAAAGAAGTTGTACAAAGTTCAAGAAATCAAATAATTTGAGGAAGGCGGAATTTAAGTGATTTGTAATACTTGATAACAAATCCGTGCATGAATACCTTTTAATTAAAAAAGGAATAAAGGAAATCGGCCGGATAGAATGGCCGGACGGACTCGGTTAAGTTTTCATAAATATTTCTAATATTCGCTTCGGCACTCATAACATTCCTCAAAATCAACCAATTTAAATATTTAATACCTTAAAAGATAGAGCTTGATCCACTGAGTGCTCTTAGACCAAAACGAACTGTGTAACTCAATTAGAACCAAAGATATGATTGCTACAATGAGAAAAAATGTTGAAAAATGAGATGGAATGTCGAATGTTCACTCATAACTTTCCTCAGAATCAGCCGATTTGAATAGTTAAGAGCTTAATGAAAGCGCTTGATGCACTGAGTGTTTTAGACCAAAACGACCTGCGTATCTCTATTAGAACCAAAGATATGATTGCTTCAAAGTTGGAAAAAGTTGAAAAAATCAAATAACTTGAGAAAGGTGGAAGTTAAGTGATTTGTAATACTTGATAACAAATCTGTGCCCGAATACCTTTCATTAAAAAAAAAAAGAATGACGAAAATCGACCGGATAAAATGGCCGGATGGACTCGGATAAGTTTTCATAAATATTTTTAATATATAGATGAACTTTAACATATATTTACGGAAATGTCCGTTTTGACGAAACATTAGACTACTAATAAATAAGGTAATGTTGATTTAATTCATCTGAGTCAATACAACAGCTTATCCTAACTAACTGTGTAACCATTATCACCTCGAAGTTGAATGGTATTGCTATATAAGATTGAAACAAAAATGAAACATTGAGCATCAATTGACCAAGCATTGGCAATTATTGCAATATATACATATACAGGGTGCTTCAAAAAATGTATTGAACCCTTGCAAAGAAGCTTATGAGACTCAGTTTCGGGGGGTGTAACGGTTCATATTCGTAAGTTGCTGTCAGGGCGCTTCATTAACTTGCAGGGTAACATATAACAAAATAACATGCAGGAAAGAGTGAAGCCAGGGTTAAAAACAACTGAATTTAATAACAAATCACCATATTTACACATAAAAAATTAACAACAAAAACTCCCAACTGACTCCCACTTAATAAAAATGCCAAAAACTAGGCGATATCTCTGGAGAGATTAATTACCTGGACCAAGTGTCCCTAAGATAAAATACAAAAGTGACCATATATGTGCGTATGCCGTTCTACATGCATCACGATGTGTACTTTGAATGCGTGATTCGTTATCATCCAGAATAACCCTTCAGACAACGAATCCACATTTCTTAGAGCTAGACCGACACGGGGGAACACAACTACAATACTTAAAATTAAACCGACACTTCCTAAATCTACTATAAACAAACACAAAATTTCCGTGTGAAATTTGGAATCAAATTGCCGTAGCAACATTTACTGCCTAAAAACTTAGGACTTCTCACACAAATCAACACAAGTACATTAACACGTGACCAATAGAAAAATACACAAATGACCGCTGTCAAAATTTACAAGTACTCTACCACTACACCACACGGGTGTGACACACAAAATTACATGAATCGAGTCATAAACAAAGCAATAGGCAAACAGCCAACATTTACGTTCATTACAATATTTTACCCATACAACGTACAACAAGCCGTTACACACATGGCGAACTCCCCAATTAATTATGGCTTAAAAAATTAACCATCACAATGAACAGGTTTGCTACATGAAAGCTTACAGGGGTCAGTCGGACAAACAGGACTGCCTATCAAAATAAGTCACAGGCAAAAACGGGCGGTTTGTGGAACTCTGCATGTCTGTCAACCCACGTGTCAAATACCTCGACCTCCCAGAACATGGGGTCGAATCTCGAAGAAGTGTGCCCCAAAGCACAATAATACATGTGTGTGTCAGAAAAATATATGGACAAGAATCAGCAGTCTCCCAAGAGCACCCTGTCTTTCCATCAAAATACAACAGCAGCAAAAATATGAGAGCGGTAGGACATCTACCCCCTCCTCACGTAGAATGAACACACACTAGACACATTAACACACACAGAATCACACGTATGGGTTTTGACAGACCCTGAAATAAAAAGACACAAATAATATCCACATGCTGGCGCCACCGTTCTATGCCGTGTCTAGTCAACCTGAAATGGACTCAAGAAAAATCTATCAAAATTAGAACGAAGGTGTTCTACAAATTACTTTTAAGTTGGTGCGCTTGGCAACCCTAATATGAATAATAACCTGTTCAGAAAATATCTTACAATAATTTCCTCCCATTCCTATTCCAAATATTAACGTTAATAAAGCACCATTTATCGAATGTAACGGGTTCCGCATTTGCAAGGATAACAATCACGCACGCACGCCGCGCACATTACATATGACTCAAGGAAAAACAAAATATCAAACAAACACTTTGGCCACGCGCCAACGGACATTTAAAACATATAGTGTCGGTGCAAGAAAAACTCTAAACAACAAGAAAAGAAAACATGACTATTTACAAACTTCCCCGGCCAAATCTAACTACATAATTGAAATAATCCAATTTTAGTACATCACCGCTTCTGCTTGTAGAACTAAGGACATCCTCCTCAACCCATCGCCCTATGGACAAATTAGCACTCCATAGTAGTCGTCTGCGTTGATTTGTTGAAGCTCATCCCAACTTCAAACCACGTGCTGATCATCTTGGTATCGACTCCTTGGCAGAAAAGTTCAATGTTAATTATTTTACCTATCTATAATCGCTTGCAGGCTACTCAATTCAGCCACATTTGTCCTAATGCGATTAATAGCGAAGACTGGCCCTAAATATCTCGCACACACGCACCATAAAAACACATATCAAATACACTGCAATTTGTACATAAAATATACATCTCGAGACCGCGCCACTGGCTCGTTAACAAGTTCAAGATCCTGGCTGCACTAGCAGTCGCTATCTCGCTCGGTATTTCCGCCCTGTACTGTGGACCTCGGCTCCGGTGAGCGCTAATTAGGGTATTACAATACTTCCCCCTTAGAGCTGAACTCGTCGTCTTTAAACGAATGTTACAAGTTATCACGCACTGGCGTGAAATATTTAGCTCACAAAATAAAGTTGATTCCAGAATTTTAAAAAAATGTAATCGAGCTTTAAAATTCGATACTGCAATCGCTGTGACTTTAGCTCCTCAGAGCTCCCAAAATAAATTAACTTCACTAATTTTAGAGCGTAAAAATCACGATACAAACAGGCGTGAAGTCAGCCTCTGAAGGCTCCAAAACGAAAGGCTTCGAGTGGCGTCATGCCAAACTATTTATTAGAAACTGACAGGGGCGGAGGAGTGGGGTGGAGTCGGATAAAAACTTCCAGAGTTTTTGTCTCACAAAGATGGGACTAGTGTCATTCTTCTCCAAATAAATCAAACGTCTCAATTCACTCGAGCGGAGATTAATCCGTTCGGCGGTTCTTTAGATACACACTTCCGCGGGTTTTTTACTACTGACGCTGTCCACCTCGTGGTCATGGCTTGGTCTCTTGCGATTGGCTGATTCAATCGTATGTTCGTTGCGAGTACCTCGTGATCTTTTCCTTTATGCCTCCAATTTTGGTACAGTAGTTGCTCAATTTGGCCTTGAACTCGACTAATTCTGGCCGTTCCCCAAGAATAGCTACCAGCTCACCTCCTGTTGCAATCATTACGAAATGCTGGCCTCCCTTATATCCAAGTCGACTTCCTTAAGTGCTGCCTGGGCCGTAGTAATAATAATAATAAATATGAATACTTATTTATCGAAGATCAATAAGGGTTCAGTATACACACTTGGAACTTCCATGGAAAATTTATTTACCGTTCTACAAAGTTAAATTTCAGGAAATTAGAAAGCTGAAAGTCCAATGTAAATGAAACATAAATAACAAATGTTAATACTGTTCAAATTGGCGACCTGCAGCATCAATACAATTCTGAGTACGAGTCACCACTGATTCTGTACATCGTATCTAAACGTCCAATGAGATTTCTCTACACACGGCTTGAATCTCATTCCAAAGAATGTCTAGGTTACGTGGTTTACGTTTGTACACCTCATCTTTTACTGTGCCCCATAAGAAGACATCCAGTGGTGTAAGGTCTGGAGAACGTGCTGGAAACTCGATTGGCCCCCTGCGTCCTATCCACTGGCCCGGCAAATTTTGATCCAGGTAAGCTAGTACGTCCCTGTGATAGTGCGGCGGGGCACCATCTTGTTGAAAATAAAAATTATCATTACCGTATAATGCACGAATGGCAGGAAATATGGAATCAGCAAGCATTGTTAGGTAAGTTATACCAGTTACAGTGCCTTCAAATCGAAAAGGTCCAGTGAGTCCCCTTGAAGACAAACCGCACCACACATTTACACCAGGCAAATTTACAGCTTTTTCAATTGTAATGTGAGGATTTTCTTCACCCCAGTAAACACAATTGTGCCTATTGACAGTTCCATTAAGTTTGAATTGGGCTTCATCCGACCAAATTATGCTACCCATAAATCCCGGTTCACGTATCACCATCTCCTGAACCCATTCACAAAATTGCAACCTTCGATCTGGATCGTCGTCACTTAGCTGTTGCACCAGCCTTGGAATGTAAACACGATACTTGCCTCTCTTCAGAATGCGTAGCACGCTGCTAGCACTTACATCACTTTCACGTGCCCCTTGCCTTGAAGATTTGTTAGGAGAGCGTTGAAACAGTTCCAAGACTGCCATTGATGACTCATCACTTGTAGCTGTTCGAGGTCGACCTGAATGATCTTTATGCACATCACACACTGTTCCATGAACTTCGAATTTGTCTCGTATGCGTGTAATTGTTGATCTTGAAGGTGGTTCTGTATCATACTCCCTTCTCCACTGTCTTTGAACTTCATTTACATTCTCAAACTTCCAGTACCACTTAATAACCTGCTTGCGTTCTTCAAAACTCAAACGTACGTCCGCCATGTTGATATTACAAATTCCAACTGACAATATAACATAGAGGGACGATTATGCTGCCACCTGGCGAAGAAATATAACATTAGCCTCGTAGAGCGGGAAAACGACGATAGTTTAAAGTGTGTATACATTTTTGAAGCACCCTGTATATTGAAAGAGCATTAACAAATAGCAATAAATGTCCATACCAGTGTGCCTTAATGAATAATTAAAATTGTGATAGCCATATTCAACTTGAAAATTGTAAATTGTGAGTAAAAATATCGTAATCAGAATCAAGAAGGTTGTGAAGATTGTTACGTGCAAGAGCCCGTCCCAACGTGTTCAAACATGTATCTACCCTTGGATGTGACTTCATGACGTTTGAAACGACCGCCTGGTCGTTTGGTTCCGTTTGTGAACACGAGATGGCACCTGCTGTCGGACTTCGGGGTTCCTTCAAGTGGTTCCTTCCTCTCCGCTAGAGTGTGTGTTCGTGGTGCCTTCCTATTCGTGGCATAATTGAAGGCAATTATATTCTACCACATGAAACAAAAGTCTATATATACTTCATGCCGCCAAAACATTTTAGTGGTGTCGTGTGAATATTATTTGGTTTTCACATTGTCGTAATATGTGGCTAAACTTAATTGGTCCAATTTAAATAAACCTGGTGCATGCTGGGTGACCTTCCTCGCTTTTGTCATCCATCTTGTGAATAATGACTTGTGACTGATTGCTGGAAGAACAACTACGCATATTGTGAATCTCGCCATGGCGAGGGCTCTGCCCTCGTCCAAGCTAACTTGGGAATATATCCAAGTATTTGATGATACATGAAGTATTAGTGAGCAACGATCATCTGTAATAATCGTGTAAATAGTTTCTTCGGCCTTAATATGGAAAGGCGATGTTTAGTGTGCATATCTTCGACTGCGGCTGGAAGCCATCTCCTCTTCATTTTATTTTTTTAGTGATATAAATCCTTTAAGGATTTCTAAGTAGTGTGGTAAATATTAGTGTCTCCCCAAAAGGCTTTATTAAGGTATGTCTTGAAATTTGATTATTTTAAATTACTGGAATCCATGTTTTGCATTGTGTACTGAGTGTTTGTTTTGGTTCTGAAAGGTTGACCTTGGAATAGATATGTCACCTATGAAAATGTAAATTCTTTTGTTAAACTATATTTGTCCGGGGAACACTACTGTTTTTCTTCTTATTTTATTATTTGGCATCTGGCTAAGGCATTTTCTTCTTATACTATTATGGAACTGGCCAGACGAATCTATTAACACTAGGCCTAAATTGGTTCATTGGTCGGTCGGTTGTTAGTCTGATCCGTTGCCTGTAAAAACTATTTGATCTCGTAGTGTCTTGAGTTTGTTTATATCTAGCTGATTTCTCACTGGAGAAGATTTAATTTTAAAATGTAAATTACGCGTTTCTCATAAATACGTACCTATGTACCTTCAACTGTTCTTGGTCGCCATGGTAACTTGTTGACAGAGGTGCATTGTGGGTTTTTGTTTTCTGGCGTGTTTTGAAGTGCACGTTCTTGGGTCATGGTGATGTTGGTTAACTTATTTGTTTTAAAATTTCCTTTGGTTTTCCTTTTTTGGAGTTTTCTTGGTACTCCTACGTTATTCTTTCGTTACCTTGTTTATGGTAAAATTTTGCACTAGTTTATTTTTTTTCTTATTCTCCAAGGCCCTCATGGTCCTGTTTGGGAATATGTCCTGTGCTTATTAAGTGTTTAGTTGGTTTATAGCTTTTCATTCTCTTACCTCTGGTAAATGTTTTTTTTATATCGGCCTTAAATATTTATTTTTTTCTACAGTGAGAATTCTAGCTGAGATTTTATTTTAATTTCTGAAATTTATACTGCCTGATGCATGTCCTGTTTTCTGGTGGAGGTGTTTTCTTTTTAAATTTTAACATTAAATTTTTATTTTAAATTTTTAATCAACTGTTGTGGCATTATTTCGTCGACGACAATTCCGTCGGTTATTGGGAGGTATCTGTAGAATAGCCTGTGCGTTGTCCCCTTCTCCACCTCCCTTCCACCTCTTTGGAGCTCTTCTGTTGGGACATGTCTTCTGGAGGTGATTTTGTTGCTGTGGAAGCGACACGGACCTCTAAATACAGGTAAGTAGGGGCCATCCACGCTAGCCACCCTGGTCGTCCATGCGGTGTCAAAGACAATAAAAAGTATTCTAAATTTTGTTGTTGAATGTTGCAGTGTGATTTCGCCATATTGATGTGTGTTCTATCATAATTATGCCCTCTCTTGTTTAGTAAAGATCATCGCTACAATTTTGGTAGCTACTGCCTCTAGTCCGTGTATATTTCTCCTGAAACCAAATTGGTCTTGACCCATCTCAGTTTCTATCAGTCTTTCCATCCTCTTGTAAATTATTATAGTCAGGATCTTTGAAGCATGAGTATTCAAGCTGATCTTCACATTTGTTAGCTCCCACTTTCTTTGGTATAGGGATGATACATTCTTCTTGAAATCAGAAGGTTGGTTGGTTGATTGATTCCTTAGTTTAGGGGCTGCGACAACGCGGTCATGTAGCCCCGTATACTTTGGGTGTGTGTAGAATCTGTCTGATAACCGGTGTTAATTGTGATGGCTGTATTAGTGTGTGTTATCTGTAATTCAGGTAAGGACTGCAGACGATTAGTTTCAAATAGTTCCTACTTTTGCTACCAAATGCTACCGTCGACACCTAGCTGTGAACTTGGCTACTAGGTGCAACCGCAACCGGCACCTGGCGGCGAACGTTGGAACTTATAATGCGTTAATCAAATCTAACCTACAAATTTAGCTTCACACAATTGAGAGAGTGGAAGGTTCTTTTACATGCCACACATCTATGACATGAGCCGCTGTCTTTACTTCCCCTCCGAAGGAAGCCATACGGAGGTTTTTTACGCTCTTAAGAAATCCGACTACTTTGGCCGGGTTTGAACTCGTGATCTTGGGCATAGAAGCTCAGCATGCTACCAACCGTACGAATTGAGATGACAGGGTCAACTTATTATTATTCTCTGAAATTTGATGCCTACGCTTTTACAATTTTTAAATGGCTATGTTGTTTGAGGCTCGTGATTGCATGAGGCCGTCTATGATCTGACTGAGGTAATTGGTGGAGAGAAAAAAAAACAACTGAGAATAAGTGGGTTGAATCCTAACTCAGCCATCCTAGAAATGATTTTTTTCTTTCTCACTTCTAATACTGATACATTCTGAGTGGAATCTAATATAAGGAGATAGCCTCCTCCTGCCCAAATCCTAATCTAATTCCAAGTGCACACCAGACACCACAATTAACAAAGGTTATTAGTCACATTAGGCACTCAGGTTACGGGACAGGTGGCGATTAACTCCTATGTGAAATAACAACAACAACAACAACAGAGCTTTAAGTACCGTTGATCGATTGGAATTCTTACCGTACCTTTTGTTTGCTGTCAATACGAGAAACCTTGGCAGTCCAAATTAATTAAGGCTACATTTTAATCCGTAAGTCGGAAACTTATTTTAAGGGAGCCATAGGGAGGGCAAGAATAAAAAACAACGTTGAATAAAAAATCCAGGCAACAATGACATACTCAACACACAAAAACCGTTGTACAGAGTACTTAACTTGAGCTAAGTTATTTGTTGTTCTGCTCGTAGGTATATTTGTTTGTTTGACATGTGTATACAGCAGGGGTGTATATAAAGGGGGGAGGGGCGGGGGGGGGGGGGGCTGGGCCCCCTCGAAATTTTTGTCACATATATTTGTTTATGAATTCTAACATTAAAACCAATATTATCATGTACTATTGTTACTAAGTGACGTATGGCAACGTTGCAAAGCAAGGCGAAGGTAGAGCGATGTAAACAGTGTGACAATCAGTTGGCTCTGATCTTATGAGTAACAACATAACCTCTTATTACTCTCCAGTGCCTTCGCTCTTATGAACGAACAATTTTTTTCCCCCTAAATTGTATACCCTTATCAAACATTTGGCAAATTTGCCTCTCTCTGTAGCTACTGGTACTGCCGAACGGAGTTTGAGTTGGTTGAAAACATACTTAAGAAATTCTACTTCTGAAAACAAACTCAATGGTCTGGTATTGTCATCTATTCACAGAGACATACATCTCACTGACGGTGAAGTTATGAACCGATTTGGCAATGCTTCAAGAAACCTTGACTTTATATTATAGTGTGAGTTGTAAATCAAAACAGTAACATTAATTCTTCCCATGTCAATACTATCAAGTGAGCAAGATGATTGTATTAATAAAAAGTATCATAAAATGGTCTTAGTTGTGTTTGACATTAACCAACCATAAAACATCACAACAAATTGGTTGAAAAAGTGATGTCAGATAGCGTTAAAACTCATCATTTTGCACCAAATTACACAAAAGTTTTCCGGAGAGAACCCCGGACCCCCTATTCTTTGGGCCTATAACATGCCCCCGAACCCCCGGTTGGGCACCCCCGAAATAAAATTCTATAAACGCCCCTGGTATCCAGTAAGTTGGTAGTGCTCTATGTGCTACTCCTGCGATTGTTTATGACAAGATGGCGTCGTTCAGAGATGTTTCTCTCTCTCTCCAATTATTAATCTTAATCTTTAAAGTATTCAAATCAATTCCCATCTTCACTTAACAATTTTAATTTTAATATCCGAGCTTCCAGTAGCTACAGTAAATCATGCATTCAACACCAAAAAGCTTTAAGTTATTGCATTTAAGACGCACGCCTCATCACCCGTAAAGGTGGTTTAGCTGTCGTCAGTAAATTAAAAACTCCAGTCATGGCAGAGACATGCTAGGGTCAGGAAATTCTTATTTATGCACCACAGGAATCAGGATGCAAAAATATTGTTGTCTACCAAGGAATGCTGAGGTCAGATGAATAAACTATTTTGGTTTATTTATTTAAGTGTACGGTACTGTACCCGTAATTATCATATAGTTGACTTGTCAAAATCATAGAATGGAGAATGGATCGAAGAATCTTGAAGGTCCCGGCTGAAAACCTGAAAATCCCTCTGACAAGCAATTCTATGATAATCACACAGTCGCAGAGGAAGTGTTATGGACTAACTACACTGGACAAGGATGCTAACTACAATAGGAGCATGAGATCCTTACCTAATCTCGGGTCGGAATGGGATAAAGGCGCCACATACCAAGAGTACCCCCCTTTCCATAACACAACCTTACTATAATCGAAATAAATCACGCAAGACCCACTTGTAAAAAGGAATGAAGCTACTTTATTGCCGAAAACATCAGACAATAAATAACAATGAAATAGAAACAGATAAAAAAAACTCCCACTCATCCACAACAAATCTAACTTCCACACGCTAAAACAGCTGAGCTTAACACGCCCAAAGTCTCATGTTTACATTGCCCCCCTTAATGTTTCATAAAATAATTCGGAGAACAACATATCTCTCCATTTCATCGAAAAATCCCCCAAAATATCACACACATAAATCATATAATACCTACTCTCACTCACCTTGTGTTGCATACAAGTGTTTCTCCATTCAAAATAAGGAACACATATGATGGAAGCTTAATATTATTATATTAGCATAGCAAAATAAATTATTATTATCGGCGACAACAACAAAGTTAAATAAAAGAAACGAACAACACCTATAAAAAGGTTTAATATTTACAACGGACTAGTTATGCAAGTTTAATGTCTAAACTGGCCCTCCATGTCGAAATAATATAGAAATATTATTATCATACTTCTATACGAGAAGTAAACTCGTCAAAGTGTAGGTTAAAATTACCTTCCTTAATATTCCATAAAATATATGGCCATAGCAATTACTTCAAGTAATTTAAGAAGTTTAAAATTCACTCAATACTAACACAGACTATTAATGTCGTAGATTAGGTTTCTGTTTAATCCGGGTTTAATATGGTCATTCATTTAAGAACACCTCATATGATTATTAATTCAAGATTTTTAATAAAAGTTTAATAGAAATTCAGAAACATAAATTAATCCAGAGGATCACCAAGCTGTTCCGCATGCCTCCTTAAAATCGTCTAATCCAACTAACACATTCTTAGAATAACAATGAGTTACACCTAACTCAACTTCATTTCACTCAATTGCTAGAAATAGCATGATATAACATTACAGCAACAAGTTAATAAGTTTCTTAATTAATAGGGTTTGCTTTCTTCATATGTGCACACTCAAAATATATTTCATCGCAGCTTTACACTTCATCAAAGTTATACGGAATGACATCATCGTATACTATTTTACCATTACATCACTATGCGGAATAAAACTTCGCAGTGGTTACAATAAATACCTTAATGCGGAATTACCCATCGCATTCCCAATAATAAATGCAAATGTGTGTCTAATATTGACTTAATTAACTGTTATAATATTTCTCTGCATATTTATACATCATAACAACTTCAAATGTTGCTTACAAGATGCTTCAGATTATTAATAAGCATTGAAATGTGTGTAGGATTGACTCCCTCTGCAAGTTTAATAAGCACAGTAATGCTAGAATCCATTAAAAGTTCCTTAAATATTTAATAAAAATACGAACATATCGTTCCATACTGACGTAAACTCAACAATGCCATAAAGTCATGACTACAATTGTCTCTGACGTTACAACATGCTCTATGAAATTTGTTGTCATACAAATGTTCCACGTATCTGAGTTCGAAATTGGATCAAGACGTCTATAAAAATCGTCGATCAATAAAAATAATTAAATCTTCCAAAAGATTTATGTTTCCTCAAAGATTGGTCACGATAGATCAATGCTATCTCAAAATAAAATAATTGTCAGCTGAAACTGACTATCAACTCAATAACAAAGTCACTGTATCTTAAACACACTTGGCAAGTCGATGAAATTGTCCTAAATGTTCATGCCAAAACCATAAAATGACGAAGAGATTATCACACAATCTCAATTAAATGTATTAATAAATCGTCGGTCGCTTCCCCTGAAATATCTTCTCGTAGAAAAATACCCAAAGCTAATCTTCTACAAACGAATCATAAAAAAACGTTGAAGACGAAAACCTGAATATAATTCCACTATTTAAATCAAGGAAAAGATTTAAATAAAATTCAAAGAAATTCCAAACATGGAAATAAATTCCATGACTATCTTGTAGATTAAATTAATGCCAAAAGAAATTAAAGTTGGAATCGAAAACGAAAATATCCAACGCTAAAGTTTACTGAAAAATACCACAACTAATCGAAGACAAAGGCAATACTACAGTAGAAAATTAGTGCTCAGCATGTATCAATCTACTCCAAACTACGAAAAATAGTGCATTCGCTGTATCTTGATAGAAGTTCTCGATGAATTGTAGCGAAGAGAAATTACCCAGATGAATTGGTGATTCGGTTCCAGCCCAGGATCGAACTGTAGTTCCCCACGATCCACAAACAGCCATCTCGGACATCGAACTCGCGTTCCTCCAAGAGCACCTCCTGTCGTAGATTGGACTCGAACTGTGGCTCTCCCATTCGCTTGGACTGCCATCGTCTCCCGTCAGAAAGCGTCTTCTAAAACCTTCTTCCGATAACTCTTGAAAAACTTCCATGTAGAACGAGCAATACCGTTGAATAATGTTCGTCATTGTAGACCATATATTGCTTCGAAGATGTGATGAAGTCAATTGGTCGCCCAATGCCGTGATGTAGTTGGACATAATTTTACAATGTTCTATTTTCATATCGAAGGTTGCTCCGTGAAGTCCCTATGCTTACATCTCGTGTACCCCTGGCGCATAATTTACTCAAACATAACAGCCAACATCTTAACGGTGAACTAACTGTCTTGTTATAAAATATTAAAAAAATATCATCGTGAATATCTGTGGAATCGATATCTTACTGTAGTAAAATTGCAGCCTCACTCATCTTATAATGCACGGAGCTTTGCGAATGTTAATACACTACTGCTTCAAATGTTCGGTCTGACCCGTCACGGACTTGACTTGAGTATACTGCGCAGCGCGCACGTTGTTCCGGCCACGAGATAAACACTTTTCTCCTAGCACTCAGTTCACGTTCTTAAAACTGTCGAATCTCGAAATTGGGATACAGCAGATTCCTTGTAAATGCTTGCATATCACACTCGCACTATAAACTTGCTTATAAAAGCTTTATATTAAAGCTGGCTTCTCATTATCGACCACACAAGCAATTTATGAAATACTGTATTTAACACTGGCTTCCTCTACACAAGAAGTGCGGGCTTGCCATGCTATTGGCACTCGATTGCTAGTTCGGCTGAAGTGCGGGCTTCCTTAACCTTGAAACTGCGGTCGACACTCGCCAAATCTCCAAACAGTAATGAACCCAGTTTCCAGTCCTTGCTCTCCCATCTGACTGAATTTCTGCCATTTTCCAAGAGGGGGGATACGATTGCGCGGGCTCCTTACGATGCTTATAACTTCATTCTGAAGTATTTAATCACTGTAATAACATTTTCCATGGTTAATATTTAAATATAGCAACTTTTCATAAGCTAATATCCTCTTCAATTGGTCGAAAATGGAATAGATAACTGGCTCAGTTATGATCTCAGGGTCTTCTATCAGAGAAGTCTTCCCTGATTGGCTATCAGTACTCAGACATGTAGCTCGTGAATAACATATTTATCCCAATATAGGCGCAGTAACGCGTTTTCCCCAAGGTAGACTAACCTTGTCAAGGGCGACCCATAATGCATCATAGACTTGCAACTAAGTTAAAAACTTGTTTTATGTCACAAATCCAGCCCTTCCAATCTCATGCATATTCACCTTCACAGACATGATTCTGGCCTCAAAATCATCCTAAAATAAGCCGAAATCGGACTCAAGTACTGCGCCCGAATCTCACATTAGCCACCACCCGAATCCGCTGAGATGGTAAAGGATTGTAAGGACGTCGATCCCCAGCTAGACACATCAACAATTCCCTACTGGGCGGATGACTAGGAAACCCTTGACGCATACAGACGTACAATAACACTACCAATCAGTAACACATTTACCGAAACAAATCTAAATCCATAATAAGATGGTAGTACGAGAATCTCGGATCTCGGACGTGAACGGTGAAAGTTGAGACTAAGTGAGATCTAGTTGCTAACTGATAGTATTATCGCACGGTGATTGCGTAATGAAAAGTAGATCAGTTTCTATAAAAACAAACAAACAGGCATCAAAGGTGCCTGGGATTCATTCCCAAAAATATATACAAGATAGAAATCCCTATCACCAAATAAACAATATTAATAATTAATATCAATAATAAGGGGAGCCTCCGTGGCTTAGGCGGCAGCACACCGGCCTCTCACCGCTGGGTCCGTGGTTCAAATCCCGGCCACCCCATGTGAGATCTGTGCCTGGACAAAACGGAGGCAGACAGGTTTTTCTCCGGGTACTCCGGTTTTCCCTGTCAACATTTCATTCCAGCAACACTCTCCACTATAATTTCATTTAATCTGTCATTCATTTAATCATTGCCCCAGAGGAGTGCGTCAGGCCTCGGCAGCCGGCACAGTTCATATCCTCGCCGCTAGATGGGGGCTTCATTCATTCCATTCCTGACCCGGTCGGAGACTGGAAGCAGGCTGTGGATTTTCATTTCTTCATCAATAATAAGAAATATCATCGTTAGGAGATCAAATATCTACTTCACAATGAGTAAATTCTGTAAGAATTTCGTGGCAGGCATAATAACATTCGAATATAGATTTCGAACAATTAAATAATTAGTCTTCCAGTGACTTGGTAAAATATCATAGCTTGATATAATCAGCTGTTCGCTTTAAAACACTTTACAATAAAATAACCCTAATACATACATGATCGTTGACAAACGTAGTTAAAAATCTACTTCAAATAATAATAATAATAATATTTATAACATATTTACAAGGATTAAATACCTACGTCTAACGCAGTATAAAAAACCTGAACTAGTTTTGACCTGATATGTCAAAACTATTAGCGCTATCTCTTCCAAAAAATGTTCCTTCCTTCCACATAACAAATAAACAAACACTGGTTCACATTAACGATTAGTTCTCGCAATATTGGATATTATGTCACAATCAATGAACTAAAATGAACGAACAATAAAGTTAGTTATAGTTCTAAGAATTCAAATCCAGTAATAATAATAATAATAATAATAATTAAGATCGAGACGGACCTACACCCTAAATAAACGACGTTGTGGAAATAACATTAACGCTTACTGACATGAACAACACATAAATTCGCTCCTAGATGTCAGTTACTTTCTTAACACACTGTGGCAATAGCTTGCTCTCACGGCAATGCTCGCTTCGTTTCAAATACGTGAACAATACTTTAATATAGCGTCTCAAGTGCTTCCAAAATGACACAACTTCCTTCCTCTCCATAACATCTTAACTTTTCATAACATACTGCACGGAATTCCTTCACAATCAAATAAAACCCATCTTACTACACACCTGTAGAAGAATCAGTGATCTTACTACATGACACTACTGTGTACATGTTTCATGAAACACTCCTAACATCCTCCTTCTCTAAATTTAAAATCATCGTGCTTAAACTTTTCATAATACTCCTGTTCACAGCTGTACACCTTCGTTTAACATTCCACGTACCTTTTAAATAATGCTTTCATAATAGACCATAGCACTATGCTTCAATTCCACGTAACATGAGTGTAAGTTTCAAAATACCTTGTAGTCCGCTCGTCTTTCAAAGTTAATAACAATATCTACCGTCATTCCGTTTCTTATAAACATCTATGAATACAATATTCATTTAACAGCTTCATTTACATATATTTTACTTCAGACAGACCTTCAAGTCTCCATGTCTTCATTTCGAGTTAATAAAATTGTTGTTAAATAATTGTTGCTATTTATCGGCGTCACCTGACTTCCATTGTCACAATAGTGATCCTTTCTGACGATAATATAGTTACAGAAATTATCCATGACTTGATTAACGTCACATAATCTTAATATTCCTTAATTAGAATTTTACTTGTTCGATGTTATTGTTTATAACTCTTTAAATTGTTACAAAAATTGTTAAAACATTGTTTATAGTTAATAACAACATTCTGATCCTTTATAATAAATCTTGTTTAGAATATCGAAGTATTCTAGTAATAGCAACGCATTTATATTGTTTATATCATAAACAAATTTGTCATATCATTCGTAACCTTATATTTACAAACGGATTATTTATCAAAATATTTATCAGAGCATTTCCTATCGATTCATTTCTATCGAAACATTCCAATCGAATCATTCCAATCTGAGCATTCCCTTGTATAGAACAGTTTTCGTTTAAAGTGAGTGTTAAAAACGTTTCTATAAAAATGTTAAACGACTTTCTAAGATCAAAACTATCAAAATCACGTCTAAAACGACACACGTGACGTGTAAAAAAATTTAACTAAGAAAATCTCCAAAATGGACAAAGTAACAACATGAGTTATGAGAAAAATATCTAAAATATGAATTAGTCACCCTGCTAATTTCAAACAAATACTACATTCAGAACTACAGAGATAGATCAGTCATTCCTGTACCTTTATGACGTTATGCGATGAAAATACCAAGTCGAATGGCCTCGATATTCCGCTCTCTCATCGGCTCGTGCTGAAGTTGCTTCTGGCTTGGATCGTGCAGGTAACGGGACCCACAGCTGGCCGCCCCGTCTCTGCTGGTCTGGAAACCACCTGTTTCCTGGTAGTCCGCATAACATTGTTCTCTCTTCCCGACTGTATGCAGTCTAGACACAGGAACCTGGAGCATTGAACACCGGATACCATCTACTTCCCTCTTATTCTCTTCATCATCATCATCAAAATAGTTATGAGCGTCCATGGTTTATATGTCTTCTGGATCTTGTTAGTTGAATTAGTAGTATTGTTGGAAATAAGCGAACTGCGTGTTGGTGAAGCAGTCGTGGTAACATCGATCCAAAGACTCTGTTATCATATCTGAGCTTCCCAGTCCATAGTGTAGATCATCCTCCATTCATGCTTTAGTGAATCATCGAAGTCTTCTTAGAGAATGCATAACATAAACATCCTCCCTGACTTGTGGTTGCAGACATGGTGAATTGTAGTATAATATCTGCTTAAATAATGGAATAGTAATGCTTCAATAATGTAGTAACTTGCTTCATAAATGTAGTGGCTTGCCATGAGTGAAGTATTCGTAGAATTGTTGAATACATTTTATAATGATACTGCTGTAGTCTTTCTGTTCGTTTGCCGTAGTTATAGAACTTGCTGGTTTAAATGCTCAATATTTCTCTCCAATACTTTTGCCGGACTGTCTCCTTCCTTTCCTCGGCGATCGATGCCTCTCCCGCAGATTATCAAAGTCTCTCGCTCGCCCTTCCCATTGTTACCGTTGCTTGGCGGAGCACAATACAAAACAGATCCTCGCTCTTCCAGCGTCAAAAAAAAGAAGTCTCTCTCGCTCTGGCGTGCGGTCGGCGCGTGCCGATAGAAATCCAGTTGTAGCCTCGCATCCAGACCACTTATAATAGAATTATGCTATTTTCTCTTCTATTAGCCAAAATCATATACGGTAATTCCAAATTTCCAAATAAGTGTCGAATAATGTTGTGGGTCTGTAGAAGAGCTTATTTCTCTTAGTAAAAGCAAATATGGTTTAATAACGTTTCCCTCACAAATTTTGTGATCCAATTTGATTGGCTATGCGTTTATTGTTGAAAACTCTCCCTGTCCTAGCTTCTTATAGAAGGGTCGTGTGCATGATTTGTTGTTGCCGACTCGGCTAACCAAAACCGGTCTTGAGAGTGCTAACTTGGAACTTTTGACAATTTCCAGCTCTTAATAATCAGACTCTCCCTTGGCTAAATCTTCATTCACTACATAATTTCCAAATCCAAATATCTCAAAATAGTCCAAAATTCTCCAGAAATATTTCTAAATGATGCAATTCACTTCCCAAAATATATTCTTGAGAAAAATAAATTATTTTCTCCAATTTCCAAATTATAGATCAAAATAATGACAGATCGGATCGATCCTTGACTCTGGCAATAACTTGAGCTTGGGTGAATTAGGGCTCAGATCCTCTCCTGACTTGTTAATTAAAGTATAACATAGACTTTATTTAATCAGTCTTCACCCTTTATTGAGACCAAATTCATCCCTTAATGACCTTGACCTTCCAGTGCTACTTCAGAAATAATTCTTTCCAAGTTCTCCTCCGGGATTTCACTTTCAAGGAGGTACTCATTTTCTTGACTTTTGGTTTCGCTGCTTCTCTCATGAAATTTAATTATGCCATTTCTAAGATCAATAACGGCTTCAGTTTTAGTTATGAAGTCTATACCCAGTATAGCATCAAAACTCATCTTGTTTAGTACAATGAATATTTGTTCGTAAACATGACCATTGATTGTAAATTTCATCAGTGCTTGGACCGTGCACTTCATTGTCTTATCATTAAAGACTCCTCGGACCTTTATAGATGACACTGGCATGGAGATTAAAGACTTCCCGTCCTTCAATTTGTTATAACAGCTTTCAGATAGCATAGATGCATTAACTCCCGTGTCTAGCAGTGTTCTTAGACTTTCACCTTCAATCATAATTTGTAGTATAGGCAGTCTAGCTATCTTTCCTTTCTCTGGTTCCTCCCTTTCATAAAGTAAGTCTTCGTCCGAAACTTGGTAAAATTAGTTTATGGCGATCTCATACCCTTCGTTTGTGAACAGTGCTGTCTTCTCTACTAGCGTTTCCCAATTGGCGTTTTTTTTGTTCCTTATTTCGATTTTGCTGTTGTCCAAAATCTGAAGTTGAGGGTTGAGGTTCCACTTCCTCATTCGGTGGATTATTTCGACCTCTGTTTTCTCTTAAGCCTTCCCTATACTCCTGGCTTTCTCGGTCTCTTTCTTGGTAATAACGCCTAACGTTATCATTGTATCGCCAGCCTCTATTTTGTTGTTGTTGCTGTTGTTGCCTGGGCTGTTGTTGTTGCCTCCGCGCGTAGTTCTCATTGTTCCAGTTGTGGTATCTCCTATAACCACCTCCTGAACCTCTGTTACTCCTGTCGTAATAATCGTTTCTACGACGGTCGTTACTACGATGGTAACCTGTTCTTCTCTGACCATTGTTCCAATATCTTGTCTGATATGGTCGTCCTTCTCTTCCTCTGCGATATGATGGTTCATATCGATTACTCCCGTAGTCGTCTCTTCGCGTGGGACCTGGTCTACTTCTTTCGTCTTCTGTTTGTTGCACCTGGTCAACCAATACAGTATGCATGTCTCTGTGCTCTGGCCTCTGCCTAGTGTGGCTGTTCGAAACAACATTCGGTGTAGAAGATGTATGGTCGAGTCTTCTCAAGATTTCTGCCATTTCCTCAAGCGTCTTGACTCCTGCGGCTATCAGGTGTCTCCTGACATCATTAGGCAGCTGTCGCGATATGGCATGTATTAGCTCACTTTCGGTTAACGGGGGTTGCAAATACTGCAACATTGAGAGCTGTTGAGTGAAGATGGTTGCATACTTCGTAGGGGTCGAGTTAGCATATCTCTTGGAATAGAGTTCCGCTCGTATGTCTTGCTGCAATTCTTTTGACCAGAATCTTCTCTGCAGTGCATCAGCGAATTCCTAAAAATTGGCGTAAGTACAGCGAAAAGCGCGATGCCAAATTAGAGCTTCATACTCTAAGTACTTCTCCACTACCCTCATCTCTCTGTCACGAGGTATTCTATTATCATCGAGATTATAACGCATGTTCCTCAAGAACTCTACCGCTGTAATATTGCCTACGCCGCTAAAACGTGCCGGCTTGTCATCAATGTTCCTAAGAACTATCACATTTTGGTTAGAGCTTAGGCCTCCCTGGTTATAATATCCACCTACATCTCCGTATTCTCTCTTAATACGTTCAGTGTCCTGAGTTAAGTGTTGCCTATCTGGTACACGACTGTACACGCTTTCTGCATCCTCTTCTATCCTATCTCCTCTCACTTCAGGTGTTCCTATCTCTTCTTTGAGCCTTTCATCTCTTCGCTGGTAAAATTCTGCTAAGTCTCTTCTCATCCCTAGACGTATTTCTACCCGTAGTTTCTCATGGTCACAGGGTTCTGCGATAGACAGATCTTTGATCCTGTTCCGAATCTCTAATGGTCCTCATCCTGACTTGACTTAATTTTAGCTACCTCTAAATTAATATCGTCAACAATAGTTCGAATCGCATTCAATTCCTCACTTTTACCGGAATCTGCTCTATTTACAATTCCTTTAAGTTCGGTTATGCTCGATACTCTAGTCTCTTCTATGTGTTTAAACAATTCTAACTTAAGATTAGCATTAAGTGATCTAGCTTCGTTTTCTACCTTGCTAACATCTTTTAGAATTTTACTATTTAATTCCAACATATACTCCTTGCTGGATTGGATTACACTCTCTTTCAAGTCATTCACAGATTTTTGTATACATGTTTCAATGTCAACATTTATACCATCAGTAATAAGCTTTTGTTGTTCATCCAACTTACCTTGCAGTTTGCTTACGATACCATTTAAATTGTTGAGCTGTTCATTGAGTTGTTTTTGGGACCCTGTAATGCTTACATTGTGTTTTCTTTGTTCAATAGTGGCAGTGTGAATACTTCCCTGAATTTTATCTTCTAACTTGAAAATATGCTCACTACATTGTACTTTAGCTTCTGTTACTTTCTCAGCTATCTCTTGCCTTAATGAACTCATCTCATTTTTAGTAGAGGCCACATCATCTTTCATTTGTTTGAAAGTAGATTTGGTCTCTTCCAGAGTTTTCCTACTTTTATCAATAGCGAATCTACTCTCTTCTTGTGCCAATTTGCTTTGTTCTTGGGCCAACCTTCCCTCTTATTGCACTTTTTCTAAAGCTTCTCTCGTCTGCTGCTGTGTTTGTTTAACCTCGTCTTGGGCTTTTCGATTTTCTTCTTGTGTTTTTCTATTTTCTTCTTGTATTTTCTCTTCTATTAAAGCAATGTTGGCTTTGTTGGCATCTTGAGCTACAGATAATTCCGCTTTCATCTCGGATTTAGCTGTCGATGCTGTCTGTTTCATTTCCCTTTCTAACCGTTTGCTATTGTCGTGGGTGAGTTTGTGTAGCGCCTCAACATCACCTGTTATCTGGTTTTGATTCACTCGAATCATCTCTAACATCGACTTGATATGGGTCAAGCCTTCCGCCGACATAATAATAATACAATTGAGAAATGAGGAGGATTCCCCTACACTATATTATGGAAACCTCAGAGTGACCAACTCATACAGTCTATAACGAAGGAATACTCCAATAATCCTGATTTGATAATCATAATAAACTGAAACCTTAATACCTAACGAATCGTATTCTAGTAAACTGTTCGTTCTTCATTTCACAATCCCTAACTGAATTTAATAAACAAAACCAGAATTTCATTACCTCTAGACTTAAATGACCTAAATACCAACAGCTGGTTCAAAAATATATGCCACAAACAATCGTACTCCCCAAATTTTTCATTGTTTATTCATTTAAACAATTTTTCAAAATTTGGGATCGGCATTTTTATAAGATTCAAAAATCTACCAATATCATCACATGTTTGTCGTTGAAGACGATAGTGTCTCAACCCAATCAATGCCAATGCACGTTGGGCGCCAAGTAATAATACCCCATATGCGCCCGAATCTCACATTAGCCACCACCCGAATCCGCTGAGATGGTAAAGGATTGTAAGGACGTCGATCCCCAGCTAGAAACATCAACAATTCCCTACTGGGCGGATGACTAGGAAACCCTTGACGCATTCAGACGTACAATAACACTACCAATCAGTAACACATTTACCAAAACAAATCTAAATCCATAATAAGATGGTAGTACGAGAATCTCGGATCTCGGACGTGAACGGTGAAAGTTAAGACTAAGTGAGTTCTAGTTGCTAACTGATAGTATTATCGCACGGTGATTGCGTAATGAAAAGTAGATCAGTTTCTATAAAACAAACAAACAGGCATCAAAGGTGCCTGGGATTTATTCCCAAAAATATATACAAGATAGAAATCCCTATCACCAAATAAACAATATTAATAATTAATATCAATAATAAGAAATATCATCGTTAGGAGATCAAATATCTACTTCACAATGAGTAAATTTTGTAAGAATTTCGTGGCAGGCATAATAACATTCGAATACAGATTTCGAGCAATTAAATAATTAGTCTTCCAGTGACTTGGTAAAATATCATAGCTTGATATAATCAGCTGTTCGCTTTAAAACACTTTACAATAAAATAACCCTAATACATACATGAATCGTTGACAAACGTAGTTAAAATCTACTTCAAATAATAATAATAATAATAATAATATTTATAACATATTTACAAGGATTAAATACCTACGTCTAACGCAGTATAAAAAACCTGAACTAGTTTTGACCTGATATGTCAAAACTATTAGCGCTATCTCTTCCAAAAAATGTTCCTTCCTTCCACATAACAAATAAACAAACACTGGTTCACATTAACGATAAGTTCTCGCAATATTGGGTATTATGTCACAATCAATGAACTAAAATGAACGAACAATAAAGTTAGTTATAGTTCTAAGAATTCAAATCCAGTAATAATAATAATAATAATTAAGATCGAGACGGACCTACACCCTAAATAAACGACGTTGTGGAAATAACATTAACGCTTACTGACATGAACAACACATAAATTCGCTCCTAGATGTCAGTTACTTTCTTAACACACTGTGGCAATAGCTTGCTCTCACGGCAATGCTCACTTCGTTTCAAATACGTGAACAATACTTTAATATAGCGTCTCAAGTGCTTCCAAAATGACACAACTTCCTTCCTCTCCATAACATCTTAACTTTTCATAACATACTGCACGGAATTCCTTCACAATCAAATAAAACCCATCTTACTACACACCTGTAGAAGAATCAGTGATCTTACTACATGACACTACTGTGTACATGTTTCATGAAACACTCCTAACATCCTCCTTCTCTAAATTTAAAATCATCGTGCTTAAACTTTTCATAATACTCCTGTTCACAGCTGTACACCTTCGTTTAACATTCCACGTACCTTTTAAATAATGCTTTCATAATAGACCATAGTATTATGCTTCAATTCCACGTAACATGAGTGTAAGTTTCAAAATACCTTGTAGTCCGCTCGTCTTTCAAAGTTAATAACAATATCTACCGTCATTCCGTTTGTTATAAACATCTATGAATACAATATTCATTTAACAGCTTCATTTACTAACAAAATTGTTGTTAAATAATTGTTGTTATTTATCGGCATCACCTGACTTCCATTGTCATAATAGTGATACTTTCTGACAATAATATAGTTACAGAAATTATCCATGACTTGATTAACGTCATATAATCTTAATATTCCTTAATTGGAATTTTACTTGTTCAAAGTTATTGTTTATAACTCTTTAAATTGTAGCAAAAATTGTTAAAACATTGTTTATAGTTAATAACAACATTCTGATCCTTTGTAATAAATCTTGGTTAGAATATCGAAGTATTCTAGTAATAACAACGCATTTATATTGTTTATATCATAAACAAATTTATCATATCATTCGTAATCTTATATTTACAAACGGATTATTTATCAAAATATTTATCAGAGCATTTCCTATCGAAACATTTCTATCGAAACATGGGGGCTCTGACGCATCCCGAATGCGAAGTGGGGCTTTGCTCTTTTCAGAGACTCCCTTCAGTGTAATGTAAATATAGTGTAAGGCACTGATGAATAAATATGAAATGAAATGAATCATTGCAATCTGAGCATTCCCTTGTATAGAACAGTTTTCGTTTAAAGAGAGTATTAAAAACGTTTCTATAAAAAATTTAAACGACTTTCTAGGATCAAAACTATCAAAATCACGTCTAAAATGACACACGTGACGTGTATAAAAATTTAACTAAGAAAATCTCCAAAATGGACAAAGTAATAACATGAGTTATGAGAACATATCTAAAATATGAATTGGTCACCCTGCTAATTTCAAACAGATACTACATTCAGAACTACAGAGATAGATCAGTCATTCCTGTACCTTTATGACGTTATGCGATGAAAATACCTAGTCGAATGGCCTCGATATTCCGCTCTCTCATCGGCTCGTGCTGAAGTTGCTTCTGGCTTGGATCGCGCAGGTAACGGGACCCACAGCTGGCCGCCCCGTCTCTGCTGGTCTGGAAACCACCTGTTTCCTGGCCGTTCGCATAACATTGTTCTCTCTTCCCGACTGTATGCAGTCTAGACACAGGAACCTGGAGCATTGAACACCGGATACCATCTACTTCTCTCTTCTTCTCTTCATCATCATCATCAAAATAGTTATGAGCGTCCATGGTTTATATCTCTTCTGGATCTTGTTAGTTGAATTTGTAGTATTGTTGGAAATAAGCGAACTGCGTGTTGGTGAAGCAGTCGTGGTAACATCGATCCAAAGACTCTGTGATCATCTCTGAGCTTCCCAGTCCATAGTGTAGATCATCCTCCATTCATGCTTTAGTGAATCATCGAAGTCTTCTTAGAGAATGCATAGCATAAACATCCTCCCTGACTTGTGGTTGCAGACATGGTGAATTGTAGTATAATATCTCCTTAAATAATGGAATAGTAATGCTTCAATAATGTAGTAACTTGCTTCATAAATGTAGTGGCTTGCTATAAGTGAAGTATTCGTAGAATTGTTGAATACAATTTATAATGATACTGCTGTAGTCTTGCTGTTCGTTTGCCGTAGTTATAGAACTTGCTGGTTTAAATGCTCAATATTTCTCTCCAATACCTTTTCCAGACTGTCTCCTTCCTTTCCTCGGCGATCGATGCGTATCCCGCAGATTATCAAAGTCTCTCGCTCGCGCTTCCCATTGTTACCGTAGTGTTGTGTATTTACTTGAATTAACATGAACGTTCTTGAAAGTGTTGTCTTAACATGAACATTCTAGTCAGTGTTGTGTATTTATGCTACTTGAGTTAACACGAACATTCTAGTCACTATGCCCAGAACATTCCAATCTGGAACATTCGATTCTGGAACTTTCCAGCTACTATGTATATAGGCACCCGCGGACTGCAGACGACAGTTCCGCTCAAGTTAGTTCACATTGTGTATCGTTGTGTATCGACTAGTGTTTAATAATCTGTTGTGTTATATTAACAAGTGTATGTTATTTATCTTGTATCTCCCACGACATAACAGTGGTGTCAGAAGTGGGATAAGATAAATAACGTTGTGAAACCGAGTGACTTTCTAACCTCAACGCAAGTATTGCACTGAACGACGTTCATCGCAGTGCGTGTTGGAAACTAAACCGAGTGAACTTTCTAACCTCAACGCAAGTGTTTGCACCGAACTAAGTTCATCGCAAGTGCGTGTTAGATATACTGTTCTCCACTCATCTTCACCATGCCGGACTTAACCTCTGAGCAACTCCAACAATTCTCGGCAATCATCGCCGACGCTATCCGACAGACAAGTTCAACAACGTCATCATCACAGCCTCGACCGCCACAATTCGCAATGCAACCGTATCGTACAACCGACGGGACGACTGTAACCGACTATTTCACTCGCTATACCTGGGCGCTCAACTTGAGCAAGGTACCCGCGGATCAACACGCACATTTTGCACGGGTTTACATGGGATCTGAACTCAATGATGCCCTGAAGATCCTGGTGAGTCCTAATGATCCGGAAACTCTGTCATACAACGAGATCCAATCTAAGCTGAAAGGCCACTTTGACGCCACACGCAACAAGTTTGCTGACCGCATCAAATTTCGCAGTGTAATGCAGAAGCAAGGTGAAACCATCGCTAGCTTCACCTTAAGACTGCGGCAGGCTGCAACGTTTTGTGAGTATGGCACATTTCTTGATTAATTGAACAAATGCTTGCAGGTTTGGAATCACGAGCAATGTGCGACGAGATTATTGCAAAACAACCAGAGAACTTCACCGCAGCATATGAAATCGCGCACGCACTCGAAGCTACCCGCATTACCACCGACGAGGTCAAAACAGCTGCCACTAAGTCTGAATCAACCAATCGGATTGGATACGAGAAGCCTCTGTCCAGGAAGAACATCAACCAGCAGCCACCACGCAGCAAGTCAGCTCATCGAAGTCAAGGGTCTTATAACCCAACCAGACAGCACCAATGGCTACACTAGGCAAACCAGAGTGCATCCCAGGACAACCAATCAACATGTGCAGGGTGCGGCGAAGCTCACCCTCGTAGTCAGTGTAGGTTCCGGAACGCAGAGTGCCTGAAGTGTGGCAAGAAAGGTCACATCAGAAAAGTTTGCCGATCGAAATCGAGGAAACATCGAACAACAAACCATGTGACCGAAGAAGAGCTTCCAGCAGAAAACCTCGACGTTGTGGACTACCTCAGCAAAATCGAGGTCATCGGATCGGTCAACGCAGCACCTAAGCCACTGGTTGATGTCAACATAGAGGGAACCACCGTCAAAATGGAACTCGACACCGGCGCCCCCTGCTCAACCATGAGCAAATCAAAGCTAAGTATGATCAAACCAGGTTTTGTGTTGCAGAGAAACGATCGTAACTTCGTCAGTTACACTGGCCATCCGATTAAATGCATTGGCAAAACGTCAGTGTGCTCCACCATCGGAACCACAACCAGGAACCTGAATCTCTACGTGGTTGACGATGGAGTCGAATCGCTCCTTGGCCGAGAGTGGATTTCAGAGTTTGTACGGGAGATCGACTTTGGTCACCTCTTCGCAAAACCCGACCCTCTGACCTTGGAACAACAGAAGCAGCTCGACAACATTCTATCTCGCTACCAGGATGTGTTCAGCGACACCCCCGGCAAGATCTCAGGTCCCCCAGCGAAGATGCACCTGAAGGCTGGAGCCACACCTGTTTTCGCCAGAGCTCGAGACGTACCAGTTGCCCTGCGCGATGCCTATGCCAAGGAAATCGACAAGAAAATTGCATCTGGCTTCTACAAAAGAGTGGACTACTCTGAGTGGGTGGGCATCGACAACGCACGCCGTCGCCAAGAAGAACGGCAAACTGAGGATCACAGGCAACTACAAGCCTACTCTCAACCCGCGGATCATCATCGATGAACATCCGATTCCCAAGGTGGAACATTTGTTCAACCGAACGCGCGGCGCCACTCTCTTCTGCCATCTGGATATCTCCGACGCGTACACTCATCTCGAGGTCGACGATGAGTTCAGCCATGCTCTCACGCTTAACACGCCAACTCATGGTCTGATCCGCCCAACGCGAGCAGTATATGGAGCAGCTAACATCCCCGCTATCTGGCAGCGGCGAATGGACACAGTCCTGCATGGTCTCCCAAACGTCGTAAGTTTTTTCGATGACAGTATAGTTTTTGCTGATAGCTTTGAAAATCTGATGCAGGCCCTCAGCACCACTCTGGAACGGTTTCGGCAACACAACCTCAAGCTCAACCTAGCCAAATGCGTTTTCGCTCAAACTTCTCTGGAAGCCCTTGGTCACAAAATCGATGTGTCAGGCATCCACAAGTCGGATGCACACATCCGAGCTGTACGTGTTGCACCGAAACCAACTACACCAGAAAAACTCCAACTGTTTCTTGGTAAAGCAACCTACTACAGTTCGTTCATCCCCGATTTGTCCACCAGAGACAGACCACTCAGAGACATGCTGCTCAAGGACCCTCTCATCTGGACACCAGAAGGCGACAGGGCACACGAAGACATCAAGAACGCCCTAACCTCGCCCCAGGTACTCATGCAGTATGACCCAGCGTTACCACTCCTGTTGGCCACGGACGCCAGCAAGACCGGCCTGGGCGCAGTATTGTCACACCAGCGCAGTAACGGGCAAGAACGTCCAATCGCTTACGCCAGTCGAACGATGACAGCAACGGAGCAAAGGTACCCTCATCTCCGTACGAGACTCAACTTGACCAGGCCACGTCGAGGTCACCGCACAACCGACCAAGTCATCGTGCAACCGACCAAATCACCATGCAACCGACAAGGTCACCGTGCAACCGACAAGGTCACCGTGCAACCGACCAAGTCATCGTGCAACCGACCAAGTCACCGTGTAACCATCCAAGCCACCGCACAACCGACGGAGTCACCGCACAACCGACGAAGCCACCGCACAACCGACCAAGCCACCGAGCCTGAGACGAGTTCGCTTCACCGAGACACCAGCAACAGTCCAAACACCACCAGCCACACCTGCTACACCTGTAAACAGGACATCACCTATTTCCCAGACCTCTTTTATTCCCCGCAGGAGTACTCGCCAGCAGTGACCACCGTTGGGATTCTCTCCTGATTCCTAAATCATCCATTTAAAAGAGGGAGGAAATGTTGTGTATTTACTTGAGTTAACATGAACATTCCAGAAAGTGTTGTCTTAACATGAACATTCTAGTCAGTTTTGTGTATTTAGGCTACTTGAGTTAACACGAACATTCTAGTCACTATGCCCAGAACATTCCAATCTGGAACATTCGATTCTGGAACTTTCCAGCTACTATGTATATATGCACCCGCGGAGTGTAGACGACAGTTCCGCTCAAGTTAGTTCACATTGTGTACCGTTGTGTATCGACTAGTGTTTAATAAACCGTTGTGTTATATTAACAAGTGTATGTTATTTATTTTGTATCTCCCACGACATAACACGTAGCTTGGCGGAGCACTAGAGAAAACAGATCCTCGCTCTTCCAGCGTCAAAAAAAGAAGTCTCTCTCGCTCTAGCGTGCGGTCGGGCGCGTGCCACTAGAAATCCAGTTGTAGCCTCGCGTCCGACCACTTATAATAGAATTATGCTATTTTCTCTTCTATTGGCCAAAATCATATAATTCCAAATTTCCAAATAAGTGTCGAATAATGTTGTGGGTCTGTAGAAGAGCTTATTTCTCTTAATAAAAGCAAATATGGTTTAACATCGTTTCCCTCACAAATTTTGTGATCCAATTTGTTTGGCTATGAGTTTATTGTTGAAAACTCTCCCTGTCCTAGCTTCTTATAGAAGGGTCGTGTGCATGATTTGTTGTTGCCGACTCGGCTAACCAAAACCGGTCTTGAGAGTGCTAACTTGGAACTTTTGACAATTTCCAGCTCTTAATAATCAGACTCTCCCTTGGCTAAATCTTCATTCACTACATAATTTCCAAATCCAAATATCTCAAAATAGTCCAAAATTCTCCAGAAATATTTCTAAATGATGCAATTCACTTCCCAAAATATATCCTTGAGAAAAATAAATTATTATCTCCAATTTCCAAATTATAGATCAAAATGATGACAGATCGGATTGATCCTCGACTCTGGCAATAACATGAGCTTGGGTGAATTAGGGCTCAGTACCTAACCTTGATTCTTTCGTTATCCGAACAACGACGCACTCTGTATTATTACATTTATTTTTCTACAATATTTTTGTAGCCTATTTTAATTTATGAAAAAAAAATAGGCTAATGAGGTCACCTTTTGTCCGTGTGTCTGTCTGTGTGTGTGTGCGTGTGTGATTCGTGTGTGTGTCGTCGTCCCCCCCTAATAAAATCCAAACGGATGGGGGCGATTTCAATGAAACTCGGTAAGTTCATAGCACTATTTCGGAAGACCCCGACTGTGCCCTTTAAATTTGGTACGTCTCACCAATCCAACATGGCGGCTGTGCGAAATATTTCCCAGCATTCAATATCTCCGAAACTATTATCGATATCACTCTGAAATTTTATACAGTGATAAAGGGAACTATTAGAAGTTCACCTATGTGACGTTTGAAAACCTGGTAACTACAAAACCAACATGGCGGCCAAGCGAATTTGCGACTTTTAAATAGACGTTTCTCGAGATTTAACCAACCAAACGCAATGAAACTTGGTACAGTATATGTTTATGCACATTGTAATGCAGCTACATCTAACTTCGTTCAATTGTTTACATAACCTCAAGATGGCGGCTGTGCGAAATATTTCACCGGTATTCTATCTCTCTGAAACTGTTACCAGTATCACCCTGAAAGATTGTATGGACATAAAGGACACTAACTTAATGGAAGTTCATCTATGAGACTTTCGAAAACCAGTTAAATACAAAACGAACATGGCGGCCATGCGAAATTGAAAGATTTAAATAGACATTTCTCGCGATTTAATGTTCCAAGCGCAATGCAACTTGGTGCAGCAAATGTTTATGCACATTGTAATGCACTCGTATCTAATTTAGTTCAATTGTTTACATAACCTCAAGATGGCGGCTGTGCGAATTTTAAAATTAAGTTTTTTATTTCTTGTGTCATAATCATGTGATCGAAGTGAAAGTTTGAATAATGAACCTACGCAATAATTTTCCTTTAATGGTACAGGACTCTAAGGCCTATACATATATGAATCCAACATGGCGACCATCCGAAATATTTAGACGGTTCTTAATATTGTTAGGGCCATAAGGGCCCTAAGTGCCCTTAAGATATATAGTCGCATACGCCAACGAACCTACATGTAAATCTACAGCTAACTCTACATCTATAATTATCCATAAACACACCCCTGCTATCTACGCCTATCTGCCCAACACCCTACACCATTTCACCCTTCAAGTACCCTTAGGCTGTAAGCAACAGCAGCAACAACACACTTCTTACTACTCAAGCTAGCAGAGTAAACCACAGCTCTTGCATAAACGCTTACAGCACTTCATAAACAAGAACTCAGGAAACCGGCTACCAAGACAGCTATGTGTAAACTCACAAGTCAGCAATATGAAAATACATAAATAATCTTCCGAAACAGGAGAGGGGATCTGTCGCCTCCAGTGTTGCTACCCGAACGAATATTGCCATCTCCGTACCTCAGGTAAGTGTGTACTTCTCAGGGTCCTAATACTAATTGTCATCCTTCCCAATTGCGCACCTAATTACACTGTAAACACATTTATTTGAAGCTATCCCTACTTTCAGGGAAGCGCATCTGCACTTACACGAAGGCATTAGTAAAATAGTACACTTTTATTATCAACGCCCGATTGTTTTTATTGTCGTCCTCACTCTACTACATGGCCTGCTTCCCTACCATACCTCTCTCATACACAAGAGCGCTGGATCAGCGTTATCAGTTTGTTTATGACAGCCAACCTTGCCCGCTAGTGAGCACGCGTGCCCACTGGTCGCAACATAGCGTCGTCAGCAAGTCTTAGCTTCACTCATTTCACTTAAGATTGCCAAGTATTGTCTTCCGCCCGAGGGTGAATCCCGTAATTGTGATCCTTCGTCCGTAGAGCTCCCCCCTACACCCTCAACACTTTCCAGCACCCATCCGACGATTCTGCCCATCCGCTAAATTTCCCCTAGCTGCACACCACCCTCTTCCTATACTCATCCCCTAGTTCAACCCCCACAAAAAGGGCAGAACAATATCTACGAATCTATTACTGCAATAAAACTGATTTTTTATGTTCATAGGAGCTATAAGTTCACCTATAGGACTTTCAATAGCCTGGTGATTACAAATCCAACATGGCGGCGACGCGAAGTACAAATATTCACATGGACGTTTCACGCAATTTAATCTTCCAAGTGCAGTGAAACTTGGTACAGTAAATCCTTATACAAATGTTAATCCAAAGACATCTAATTTATTTCAATTTTTTCCATAACCACAAAATGGCAGCTGTGCGAAATTTTAAAATCTCGTTTTTACTTCTTGTGTCCCAATTATGCGATTGAAGTTTAAATACTACACCTACACAACAATCTTCATGTAACAGCAGGGCTGGATTTACCAATAGGCCCTATAGGCCATGGCCTAGGGGCGCACCATGCTGAGGGGCGCAAAATTAATCCGCAATTTTTTTTTGTCGGAAAATTTCCATAAAATATTATAGTCTACAAGACACGTCTACCACCAACAAATGTTTTGCAACAGCAGATTTAGCGACTTCAGCTTTAGAACAGGAATGTTTTATGACTTATTAGGAGAAAATTTAAATCTTGAATATTAGTAGACTATCAGTTTAATTTGAATAATTCATTATGCATAGTTGTGGGCTGTATGATGTGGTGTAGAAGTATATGAATATCGTAATGTCTGTATTTTTAATGAGTTTTAATTGTTTTAAAATTATTTTAATATCTCGTCGGCCTATTTATTTATAGTTTATACATACAAATTTAGAAACAGTTAATTCTCTCATTATTTTAATTTATTTAATTGATTTTACTTCCCGATACATTAGGACAAAATAAAAATTACCTCTACAAAGACCTTTCTGAGGTCTAAATTCTCCTTCGTTCACGGTGGTATGAAGAGGGGGCGGCAATAATCCACGGGCCTAGGAGCGCATAAAATCTAAATCCGGCCCTGTGTAACAGTACATAACTCTAAGACGTACATAAAAATACAACATGGTGACCATCTGAAATATTTATTCGGTCCTCAATATCTACGGATCTATTACAGCAATCAAACTGAAATGTTGTATGTTGATAGTGACAATTAACATAAGTAGTAAATATGAAAATAGGCTTTAGTTCTTCACGGAACTACTTGTTTAATAATCAAAGAGTTGGGCGCAAGAACTAGGTGACTCCGTTGGTAATAAATTTGGTACAGGGAGTGAAAAGGAAGTCACTCTTGATATATCGCACTTCTATATTTCTTCTTGTGTGATGATATGATCAATTTAAATGCTACTGTAGGCAAAATGCAAACTTAAAAAGTACCGTACCGTACTTAATGCAATTGGTTCAGTGGCGGCTCGTAGATGAAAAATCAGGTGAAGAGCGTAACTCTAATTTCAACAGTGCTTGATTGCTTTTGTGAATATTGATTTTTTTCGTATTTTAAAGCTAAAATATCTACTCGGTCGTCCTGAAAATGATTATTGTGACTTGTCATTTTCACCACCAGGCATATGCTGGGATGGTTCCTTTCAATAGGTCCACGGCCGATTTCCTTCCAAAATCCCTTCCCTGACCCGCCCTGCAAAGAAAATGCATGGCCATTGCCTGCATTAATAGAATTAATATAATTCCTTAAAGTTCCTACGAGTTACAGTAAAGTTTAAAGTTCATAGGAACTCTATTCCAGAGGTTATGACGAGAGTGAGACCTCAAGTATAGAACAACTCCAATTACAAGCCTATTTAAAGTCACATTCTCATTATATCTAACTCCACATACAGTGCTTGCAGAAAGTTTAGGGACAGGCCTAAATTTCGTTTGATGCACATTTGTCCCAAAAGTAACAGCATTTCAGTTATTGTTTTACATTATGTTATTAGACATCTATATGAGGGGTTTTCATTAAAAAGTTCGCTGCTCTAGTTCTAATACTTTTGGAGATGGAATGTTTTACCTTTTTGTAAACAGGGCAAAAAACCTGTTTTTCCTACTAATGAAATGTTTTCGTTCTCAAAAACTGCTAATCCTACAACTATGAAATCTTTACTGCTGTTTTAGTACAATATATCAATCATAAACATAAAAATACAACCTAGGTAAAGAATTTACTACTCATTTGATGGCCTCTCAAATAAACTTTCTTCCCCGGTAATTTTGGCGGCAAAATTGGTCAATTTCGTTCCATGATAACTTCCGATTGGCAACATTTCGAGAAAGTACCCACAGCCGATCCATCACAAACAAGACACGGAGAAAACAACTGCGTAGTCAGAATAGCTCGAAGTGTTTCCAATCGGAAGTTATCGCGAAACGAAATTGACCAATTTTGCCGCCAAAATTACTGTACTGGGGAAGAAAGTTTGTTTGAGAGGCGACCAAATAAGTAGTATATTTTCCAAGGTTGTTATTTTTATAATTGCTATATAGTAGAAAAACAGCAGTAAAAATTTCATAGCAGTACGACTAGCAGTTTTTGAGAAAGAAAACATTTTAGTAAGAAAAACAGTTTTTTAGCCTTGTTTACAAAAAAACATTCCGCCTCCAAAAGTATTAGATCTAGAGCAGCGAAATTGTAAACGAAAACCCCTCATATAGATGACTAATAATATCAAGTAAAACAATGACTGAAATGGTGTTACTTTAGGGACAACTGTGCATCAAACGAAATTTAGACATGTCCCTAAACTTTCTGCAAGCACTGTAGTCTTGCATTTTCCCTCAAGGATTCAGATAACGTGGTAGTGTTTCTTTTGAGTGTTCTAATCTGTAACTGGCACTTCAAATGTTCCTCTCTGTCTTTGTGTTTGTTCAACCCGCGCGTAGGCCTAATGTTTTGGAAATCACCGAAACTTGTTGATTCCACACACATTTGTTACTAAAAAGTAAGCAAGGCTAACAGAACAGGTTGTTTTTAAGAATACAACTACTGCACAAGCATGTGAACTGCTCGAACCAAGATCCCTTACAATAATGGCTATAACATTTGCCGGGTTTCTTAATATCTTTTTAGTACACAGTTCTATTAATTAATTAATTTGGCCGTCCACAATTTAATAACTCCCCTTTGTCTTCGTCTTTCCACCTACTGAAGGGAATTTCTAATGAAAGTAATACCGTGTCTTTCACTGGAAATATTATTACACTAAAAGCCATCAACTTTCATCAACAACAGGGTAAGTAACGTAATAAATAAATATTATTTATTGGGTAAATAAATACAAGCTTCAGCATAAAAGAAAAGAAGCCTGACGCAACGCCAACTTTCAACAACTGGACTTGACGTATTGGCTTGGAGACACAGCAAAGTCTTCACTCGACTGTCTAACGGCAGGTAATGACGTCACACCCGATGTCAGGTTGCCATGGCAACGAGACGGAGTGGCTGACGTAAACACGTTACTTCGTCTCCTGCAGATTCTCCTCCAAGTTACGACAGCACAATCTAGCGACAGGGAGTTCAACTGACACAAGGCCGTCGTAGAGCCTCGCTTGCGTACCTTCTAGCAACGGACTCTAGAAATAACAGTACACTATAAAAATACACGATAAAATAGCGCAAGACAACTGCAACATTTTCAATTAAATAAGAAAATATAATGTTTATCTTACGAGATGCTAGTGAAGAGGCTCTTCACTCCCTTCACCTGAATAGCCGCTACTGAATTGGTTCATTCATAATAATGATAAAGCATGAAACCATCTTGTTCTTGCATCCAAATTGGTTGAGATAAATAAGAAATACATAAATAGATAAATAAATAAATGCAGTTTTGTTCACATAAAACTTTATTTTACTTGTGAAATTGTTTAGGAATAGGATCAAACACGAATATTGCAATATTTAGAGCTTTATATTTGACACAGTACACAAAATATACAGCAGTGGAAATATTAAACTCCATGAACATAATATCTATGACCAGAATTAAATATATTCCCTTGAAATGTAAAAATTTTGAAATTTATGTGAATATCAAAGAATTGCTGGCAATATTATCCATACTCACACCACAATCATAAATCATCCCTCTGCTCAAAAATAGCAAAAACTATAGAACAGCATTCTAATACCGAACCTTCGTTGGATTTCACACGCTGTCACTTGACCAAAAGCTATTGGGGCGCAGTGTAGTGGACGGGGTTGACAATGGCATAGCGCTGCTGACAGAAATCGCTCTAATTTACACCAAACATATATAATTAAAAGAAATGAGCGTTTGATTAAAGAATAGAAAATGCATTCTTAGCATTGATAGTCAACTTTGTGGGTGTATAAACAGCTGGTCAATACGTTCGTCATAAATTAATTATTTGTATAATTAACAGTTATACACGTTTCACACCACTTGGGTGTAAAATAATATAATATCACTGATGATGCACGTATAAGTTAAAACCACGGCCGTGGTTAACTAACGCACAATGAGATCAACTCACACAGTCAGCTGAATACATTCCTTTATTATTTGCTAGGCTTAACCTCCAAACTCCAAGCTAGAGAACACAAAATATCGATGGTCTGTGCTACCGACAATATGACAGTCGTCCCAGGAAGAATAGTCAATAGTACTATAGTTAGATGATATTCAGTAATTTTAATTAAATTTATATTGGCGTTATAGCAAAAGTCCTGTCCCTATAGTCTACTCACCATATTCTGAGGTAGTTCCATAAATATACATAATTATATTCTTGACATGTTCGGTACACTCTGTCCATCAGGACAGCTCCAATGCTTGGAGGAGAGGGGGGGGGGGGGAGGGGAGGGGGCGTGTTTTGTTTTAATTTAACAAAATAGTAACGCAAGCCAGATGGATGTGAGAAAGATTGGATGAATTTTGTCAGTTACCGTGAAACGAATAACAGTAATTATATTGTCTTAGTCCTTGTTTAAATTCCAGAAAATTAGAAAGGTTGAAATAAAATAATAAAATGCTCAGTCTTGCGTCAGTATAGTACACAAAACATACTTCGTAAGATGGGATTGTTAGAATTATCATTTAAAAGTAAATAACTTTCGCTCCTTCTTATGGCGAACATAGTATGTTTGGATGAAAAAAACTAAAATCAAGAAAATATTGAATGGAGCTCTCATATTGAATCGATAGGCATTCGATAGTTTAAGAAACTCTCGTCAATATTGATAGTTTAAACTATCGATATGCTATCGATGGTTTGTTTTCACTACTCCAAGCTGTGCTGTAAGGCCAAACCACTAGGGAAGCAATTACATGGATACCACCTATTTTAACGGGGAGTGACCGGTATAGTTAAGAGCCCTGCGTGGATAAACTAAACGTTATTTGCATCCGCACGATTGTTATCCGCATCCGCCCGACATCCCCACGTTTATTATCCGAATCCCGTGAATAAAATAATATTTTTAATTAGATAAAGCATGAAGTATTAACGCAACACATTTAGACATTTGAGGAGAAAGCCGTTCTCCTACGTAGTTTATGTAAGTCATGTGCTATATTTAAAATGAATGTTATACAGCCAGAATTGCAACCCTTTTCAGTTCGGAGTGTTAATTATGCTTAATAACATAATTTGAATGAGATTAACTTAAACGATCAACTTACATTTGTCTTGAAAAGAACATAACGGAAAAACAAGATGTTCAGTAAAGAACATATAGCCAATTTTCTCCTAAATGTATAAGTATAGTTATAACTCTTTGTCTTTATCAAAGAGTATAATAGAATCATTTCTTGGTTGAAGACCTTAGAAACTATTTACCTCTACCAAACACCACAACTTCGGAAAAACTACTACCATCATTGAAGAAAGAGAGAAAGAAAGAAAGAAAGAGAAGACATATCTCAATAATTTTATGGAACTGGAGACTTAATCGACCGGATGTGGGCAACATCCAACTTTGAGTTGAGGCATGTGTTTACACCAATCTTTCCATGACCCTACAGTAGCGCGTGTATGCCGACACTACCACTTAGAGCTCTGTAGTAAAGGAAACAATCAATCAAATCTATGCAATTCAAATCCCCAGAGTGCAATTTTAGTGTACATGTTCATTCTTTATTTTCGATTGCCTTTTTTAAATCGTATGGCTTTTGGTGCCGGGAGTGTCCGAGGACATGTTCGGCTCGCCAGAGTCTGTAGCTGCTTCCAGAGGACACCCAGAGGGTGAGCTACACGTTCCGTTCAATTTCAAGTAGTTCCAACTTTCGCTGCCAGATGTCAATGATACCTAGTGGTGAAGGTTGGAATTTTGATAGAGCGTTTCAACAAAATCTAACCTAGAAATTTAGCTCCACACAAGTTTAATTTGGCTGCAATAAAATTATTAATTAATATTCTGAACTAGCACCAACAGATAGAGCACAGGTACTATGTGAGATCGTTTTGTCTTCAGTTCAAATAACACACAATAGGCAGTTACACACGCTTTGAAAAAATGTATCGTAGGAGTATTTTCAACTTTTCATTCTTCAAATTCGATGCGTAAAGAATACCAACTAGTGGACTCCTGCATAGGACAGTCATGACCTCTGGCGGATAAGATAATCCTAATAGGTAGAGTGCATTCTAGCGGACATAAAAATAAACTTTTCATTTTAAGCTGAAGGGCCGTTGTGCAATAAGTTGGCCATGATAGTTCTTCTGGTTGCTGCTAGATATCTCTTGCAGATCCACTGGCGATTTTTTTTAAATTAATATTTTCCATTGTAATATGCACAATATAACGCTTAATTTTAAAACGTCCAAGTAATTACAAAAACAAGAAATATAAAAAAAACAAGCAAAACATTCCAACTCTGATAGGATTAGAACTCTGGTCATTCGGGTTGAAAGGCTAACGCTTTACCACGCAGCCAATCAAGTCAACAAAAATTCGCCGATATCAGTTGAATTACATACAACGCCTTAGCAAACAATGATTTAGACTAAACGATTTCATCAGTGGAGTATACTTTTTATATTTATTTATTATTTATCGTATGGCTTTTAGTGCCGGGAGTGTCCGAGGACATGTTCGGCTCGCCAGAGGCTGTAGCTGCTTCAAGCGGACACCACTAGGGTGAGCTACGAGTTCCGTTCAATTTCAAGTAGTTCCAACTTTTGCTACCAGATATCAATGATACCTAGTGGTGAACGTTGGAACTTTGATAGAGCGTTACAACGAAATCTAAACTAGAAATTTAGCTACACACAAGTTTAGTCTGTGGGAAGATCTTTTGAAGGATTTTAACGCTCTTAAAAATCCGACGACTTCGGCCGGGTTTGAACCCGCTATCTTGGGAACAGCAATTAAGCATGCTACCAACTACGCCACCGAAACCGCTACTTTTTATACATAAAGCATTACACAGATTATGTTATTCCTATCAGTAAGCTATATTGCATGCAATACTCAAACTAGTGAAATGTAAGTCTGGCACAATATATTAGCTGCCATCTTGTCTTCTAACTGAGGCGGCTCAGCTTTTTAAAGTCACTTCTGCGCTATAATATTACAAGATAAACGTTTAATTTCGAACGTGCCACGTTCTTTAGAATAGTAAAAACGATTCTCGGTTCGATAATCGGAACTGGTGCGTCCCATGATATGGATTATAAAGTTTGCATTATTCAAACGGCCGCGATCCTGAAACGGTACGGCGGATGACCTTGTAGTTTGGACACCAAACGCATTCCCTATGAAGGCATGTTGTTACCAAATTTGGAAGAGATCGGATGATTTGTTTAGCTGGTATTTGATTTTACGTTTTGAATGTTTGAGTGGCCGCCATTCAGTTTTGGTAAAGATGGTGGCGATATAATGCATGACACTGAGGTGCCCTTTGCTAGTGCTACCTCTGTACGAAATTTCGTTCAATTCGGTTTCACCGTGTTTGAATTGATAGGGGGAATCGATTTGCACACATACATGGCCGCCATCTGCAAACTTTTGGACTGATGACCTTGCAGCTTGGTCAACGGACGCTTCCCACATAAAGGTATGTTGTTGAAAAATTTGGTGGAGATCAGATGATTAAGTTGGTCGTAATTTGCTCTAAGCTTTTAACATTTGGGTGGCCGCCATTACGTTCCCGTCAAGATGGTGGCGATATAAAACGTGACACTGAGGTGCCCTTTGCTAGTGCTACCTCTGTTCCAAATGTCGTTCAATTTGGTTTCACTGTGTTTGAATTGAAAGGGGACATCGATTTGCACACATACATCGCCGTCATATGCAAACTGTTGGGCTGATGACCGTGTAGTTTGGTCAAAAGATGCTTCCCACCAGACGGTATGATGTTGCAAAATTTGGTAGAGATCAGATGATTAGATTGGTCGTATTTGATTTAAGCTTTTAACATTTGGGTGGCCGCTATTACGTTCCCGTCAAGATGGTGGCGGTATAAAACGTGACACTGAGGTGCCCTTTGCTAGTGCTACCTCTGTACCAAATGTCGTTCAATTTGGTTTCACCGTGTTTGAATTGATAGGGGGAATCGATTTGCACACATACATGGCCACCATCTGCAAACTATTGGACTGATGTCCGTGCAGCTTGGTTAATGGACGCTTCTCACATAAAGGTATGTTGTTGAAAAATTTGGTAGAGATCAGATGATTAGGTTGGTCGTAATTTGCTCTAAGCTTTCAACATTTGGGTGGCCGCCATTACGTTTCCATCAAGATGGCGGCGATATAAAACATGACACTGAGGTGCCCTTTGCTAGTGCTACCTCTGTACGAAATTTCGTTCAATTCGGTTTAACCGTGTTCGAATTGATAGGGGGGGGGACAGACATTCAGAGTACACACACAGACCCACAATTTTTGGCCCTGTGTTGATCTCATAAGTCTACTTTAATTTTTTGCAAAAATCCAAAGTAGTATAATATGTCATAAACAGCCGGGTCCTAGCTATGATATTTAACAAGTTCGGATTGTATTCTAAAAACTGTCCACAAATTTACTCCAATCATTATCCGAAGCTTATCTGCTATCCGCATAGCCTGCAAACTATATCTTCATGGTGAAAAATTTTGCGGATATCCGCCTCCGCGCAGGGCTTTATCTATAGTCTTTAGTTATTTACTAATAGTAAATTTACTCTTGGTCTTGCAATACAGAGGAGCAATATAGGAACTGTTCCCATCGTTCTGAACTTTTCAGAAAGAACACCAGTTAACTATTGAAGCAGCATTGCCTTGCTTCAAAGTTTGAAACTATTACTATTACTGCTTAAATAAGGCTCATTTTCCGTTACCGTTTAGAGAGTTACCCATATATTGAAGCTACACTGTTCTGGCATAAACAAAACACAGAGGTATGATAAGAAATGCTTTGCCTCTCAGTTGAATATTGTTACGTGCCACCCCCCTAGCGGCACTTTTGTTAACTGGATTACGGTGGGTTGAAGCACAACACAGATTGTTTCTTTAAAGAAATAATTAACTTTATTGCGGCCGGAAAATTACACTACTCATCAGCAAATACAAGCAATTGGAACCTTACTCCAGTTTCCTCAAGTCTCTTCCTTGAGCGCTCTTGGCCCTTTCACTTGTCAACAGACCACATAAGTTAATCCGTCCTAATGAGTACGGTGGCCTTGACAGAAACTACCTGCTCCTCTCCCTTATGTACACCGACTACAGTTACTTACGATCACTTGCTGCAGGCTGTTCACAAGCTGGGAGAAACAATGTCACTGGATTTCGTAACTCGCACGGCACTTCGTCACCACACTTCTGTCGCTCAGGAAAACACGCACTAGCTCAGAAACACACACCCACAGAAAGCTCGGCCCCCTTACTGTTGAAGCCGCTTATATAGCAGGCTGGTGACTCAATGAATTCTAGAATCGTCCACGACACACGGCTTCTCGACAATTCTTCACTGGCTGGGTCACGAATATTCTGGACCATCCCTTTCACTTCGCAGCCCGTTGCGTAACTCGCACGTAATACACTGAGACAGAGCACACACAGTCCGGGGGAGCTGTGACTCATGCGGCGAGCGACAAAAAAACTCACAGCCGTAACACTATGATAGAAAGACACTTTATAGGGGGATGTTTATGTTTGAAATTTATTTCGAAGATAATGAATGTCCACGGCGACTTTAGTGGTTAGAACTTTCAACAGACACATTGTTGCTGTTAAATGCTTCTACACGTACTTCAGCTAACCTTATAATTAGGTTAAATTTACACGTATAGCGCATGAAAAAATGCCTGGGTACATTTGTGCAATGTTTGGCTGTAATTACATATAAAGAAATGCAGGTGAATGCTCGATCATTTTACCAATCTTGGTGGAATAAGTTGCAAGAAGAACTTCCTTGTCGTTATAATGACATAGAAGTTACTAGCGCTTTCTGGTATCGTATGCGTATTTTAAAACTACATATTCTACAATGTCCAACAGTTAACAAAATCCAGCGGCCGAAGTCGAAGGGCGTTAAAATCCTCGTATGCCTTCCTTCGGAGGGGAAGTAAAGCCGGCTGTCCAATGCCATAGATTTATAGATTTATGGCATGGAAATGAACCTACCACTATCATTGGTGTAGCTAAATTTCTGGGTTATTTGGTTTAGAAACGCTCTATCAAGTTCCAACGTTCGCCGCTGGGTGTCAGTGGCGTCTTGTAGCCATCTTCAACTTCATCTTCATCTCTCATTAACTTCTCTCGTGAGATTGGCGTCAAGAAGGGCATCCGGCCATAGAAACCATCCGACACGTGGAATTTCATCGCATCTCATCCCCGACCCCGTTGGAAATGGGATTAATAAGAGGTATGTTAGGTAGTCAGCCCGAAGGCTGGTTGGATCCTCAAAAAGTACCGCCGTTAGGTTATGTGGGTAAATACCCAGAAAAACCCAAGGCAGCGCTATATTGCGGCGTACTAGGCAAGAAGAGGAGTGAGGTAGTTTGCCATTGCTTTCCTCACTGAGTCAGAACAGTAGTACTAACTCTATGAGTAGAACCTTTCACATCATCCATAGGCACTGACTGTGCCCTGAATGTCATTACTAAGCACCACCCATACCTCAGTAGCTTCCATATAATCACAGTCATGAGTGAGACTGAGGCATTGGTGAAAAGCCACATTTTACTCTAGCCTGTGCCAACATACAAATGCAAATGTACTGCATTCATCAAGAGATGGCATACAGGCCAATAATAAGAGGTAGACATAGATACATATATTTGAATTTGCTTACTGCAACCGCTAGAATCGACTCATGCAATATGTCTACAATTATTACACAGATGTCTGTCTTTTCAATATACCGTCTTTGATATAACGCTATTTTGACAAATAACCACCAGGTGCTATCAGAAGTAATTTTCTCACTTATAACAAAACTGTCTTGGATGCTTTGTTATCTTGTGAACAGCTTTCTTTAGAAGGTGTTGAATTGTTATGATTGAAGATATTTCGCAGTATTGGTTTATTTGCATATGGTACTTGTTTTTGTTTCGATGTGAACAATTGTGGGAGTAATTACTAAGAAAGTTTGTTTACTTCAAGTACCCGAGTCACTTCCAATATCTTTGATCACGAACTAGGAACATCGTTGTCATCAGCTTTGTGTATTTCATGCGAGAGTGAAATCTGTCCGATTAAACTATGTTTCTGTGGTTCCTGTGCCGGTTTGGTATCTGTACTTGTTTATTGTTGGTTCATTTAAACTTAAAGACTAGAGACATCTTTGGTCTAGGGGCAGATGACCTCGTAGATCCGCTCCTTAAAACAACAATAACTAACATCTTTGGTCTGTAGCTCTATTCACTTTGGTGTGTGTGAATTATTTCCCTACACACGACGAGACTCCATCCTGATACCTTCTAGACACCAGCTGCGAAAACTTACGAGGTAAATGTAGTGGAATTTGTTTGAAAAAATAGTGTTATTGTGGTATCAGTGTTCTCGGCTGTCACCACGGAGGCCCGTGTTTGATTCCCGGCTCAGCCAATAAATTTAATTCTGGTCTGAGGGTTGGAACGGGGTACACTCAGCCTCGTGAGGCAAAACTGAGAAGAGGCAGGTTTGATTCCTGCCTAAGACATCCTGGACTTGGTTTTCCATGGTTTACACTTCCACTCCAGGCAACAGTCGGGATGGCACCTAACTTATGGCCACGGCCGCTTCCTACCCCAATTACAAATACACACACTAGTACAGACATCACAGTACCAAAGGTTACCAAATAAATTTTACACACACTCATGTACACTGGACCACATGACCACGATGTCACAAAACCCTTAAACAATCAACAACAGGAACAGCAGTTCGGGTTGCCAAGTAAAACAAAGTATTTCAAAATTAAAGAAATATACAGAATTAAGAGCAGGTGATATTCCAGAGAATATTTTATTTTTTGAATTTAGACGTGTCAGTTGTTGATATTATAGAAGATAGTGATTAGGCCTACTTACTATCAGTATCGACCATTTCAATGTATAGAGGGCAGAAATCCGGTAAATTCGAGGATGGATCTCAACAAATTGAAGAATTGAACAACTGACGGTTCCCCAGCTTCCAATCATGAACCCAAAAGCTCGAATTTCCTTTACACACTAGTGTCCAAAAGTTAAGAATAAGCAGGGCAACAGGAAATAGATCGCAAATCACACGACATATGCACCTACCAATCTTACGTGCTCGCTCTGTATAGGAAAGGAGTATTCCATGCTTTGACTAGCGGCGTAACCGCAAGGTAAACACAGCCTGTGCCTGCGCCCCATATTCCCTCAGTCGTATTTGCCCTGCTATAGTGTGCGCAGTATAGCCTTGTGGTGAACGTGACAACATAATGGCACAACGACACCATTTTGACCCCGTTTTGCAGGGTAGAATGCTCGGTCGTCTGGAAGCAGGACAGAAACAGACCTAAGTCGCCGTATGCTTGAATGTGCCACAAAGTGTCATTTCCAGGCTTTGGAGACGATTTCGAGACACAGGAGATGTTAGTCGCAGGCCAGTACCAGGTCGACCAAGAGTAACCACCCCACAGCAGGACCGATATCTGGCCTTAACCGTCCGACGAAACCGGAGTGCACCTGCAAGACAATTGTCGGCGGAGCTTGAAGCCGTCTCAGGGGTTGCTGTTTCCCGGCAAACTGTGTACCGGAGGCTCAGAACAGCAGGGCTGTTTGCCAGACGTCCAGCGGTGTGCGTCCCGCTCACTCCAGCACAGAGACGGGCCCGTTTACTGTGGAGCCGTCAACGTCGAAACTGGGCCATAAATGAATGGAGGCATGTGCTCTTCACAGATGAATCCCGCTTCAGTTTGCAGAACGATTCTCGTCGCACATTAATCTGGAGAGAATCGGGTGGCCGATACAACGACAGGAACATCGTGGAACGAAACCAGTATAGCGGTGGTGGCGTCATGGGTGGGGCGACATCATGTTGAATGGCCGTACGGACCTGCACATCGTCATGGGTGGTTCGAGGATCACTGTGAACGCTTGGAGATACAGGGATGAGGTACTGAGACCACATGTTCGACTCTTAATGGACGATAATGCCCGACCGCACCGCGCTGCTCTGATGGATGAATTTCTGGCTGGGAAATACATTCATCGCATGGACTGGTCAGCGAGGTCTGCGGATAGGAGAATTGCATCCCGTCAGCCTCCACCAAGGACCCCCCCCAAGGCCGTCGCATTGCCCTATCGGAGGAATGGGATCGACTGCCACAAGAGCTATTGGACCATCAGATAGAGATCATGCCACGTCGCTGCGAATCATGTGTGGCCGTTAGGGGCAACCATACACTCTATTTATTTATTTATTTATTTATTTATTTAATCGTGTCATAAACATATATTACAAACAACAAATGATAACAGAAAAGGGAGAAACAAGACAACTAAAATTACAAAAAAAACAACAACCACCAAACAAAGAAAGAAAGAAAAAAAACAAACAAAAAAAACCAAGAGGATAAAATCAAGAACTGGTACTATAAACATTGTAATTTCTGATAAACAATAAGTTGTGCCTCACACAAATATGAACTTAATTAAATTAGATTTGGCCTGACCAGTATGCGGCATATTCACATGCTTCTGTGGTAGCATCAATTACATTCTGGGGAGAGCATGTAGTTGGACACAACCTGCAAATGGCTCATTGTCTGTTCTTCACCGCAATTACAGAGTGTGGAGTCATAGGCAAATCCCCACGTTTGCATGTTGCTCTTTGTTCTTCCGACTCCTGAGCGCAACCTGTTCAGTGTCTTCCATGTAGGCCAACTTTCTTGGTGACCCGGAGGAGGCTCTCCGAGGGTATCATCCATCCTGCGAGGTTACTGGATCTGGAACGCCATGAGCCCACTCTGAAATTCATCGGTGATTCACTAAGGCTTTCTGTTGAATGGAGAAAGCTTTACCTTGACTTGAGCCTTTGTGTTTCTAGTTGATACCCATATAAAGTATGGGTTTTCAGATTCAGTGCTTTAGATTTCTACAGTCTGGATGCACACTCACGACGAAGATCTGGAGGAGGTATACCTGCTAGACAATAGAGTTTGTCAAGTGGTGTAGATCTCAAGCAGCCTGTAATTAGTCTACAGGTCTCATTTAAGGCGACATTCACTTGATTAGCATGGCTAGATTGACACCAAACAGGGCAGGCGTATTCTGCAGCTGAACAACAAAGGGCTATACCGGTAGCTGCAGTTCTTAAGATATGAGGATGCGTCCCCCAGGCTGTACCCGATAATTTTCGTAGAATGTTATGTGATCTATAGGTAAGTGCTCGGTCAAGACTTACACCTAGATATTTAGGAGTGAATCAGTGTTCTAATTGCTTACCTTCCCATGACACTTTCAATTTCCTTGCCGTCTGTCTGTTTTTGAGGTGGAAAACACAGACTTGTGTTTTTGATGGATTTGGTTTAAGTCGATTCTGTTGATAATAACAACCTAGGATTTGTAAAGCATGGGATAACTTCTCTTCAACAAGCTCAAACGTTTGCTCTTGAACTGCTAGAGCGACATCATCTAATAACAGCATATTTTGTTGTGGAAGGCATTGCCAAGTTTTGTTAGTTGTTGTCAAAGGTGTACCTTAGCTATCAGCCTTTCTGACACTATTTTTCTGGACACGTTGGGTGACATATGGTGTGTGATTCAGCTTCCGTTTGTTCAGCAATCCGTCTGACATTCCTATCAGGCGGTATGGCCTCGTTTAGTGATTATGCTTAACTATTGGACACTAGTGTATTATAGGCCTGCAGGAAGTAGCGTATGATCAGTTCATAGATTTTCCTTTTATCAAGGTAGACTGCTGTTTGCTAATCTTTACTCTTCTCAATGCGTAGGCCTACTGTAGAATCGATAACAGTTCCTCTTCCATGTGCACTGTCTAGTGCTCTGCAGTCTATTCATCGGATGCTCCTTCCTTCAGCAATGCAATGCACCTCATCATGGACTTACAAATTAATATCTGCAAAGGTTTTGCAAATAACTTTCGTGTACTGTGGTGTCTGTTGTTTCTCAGAAGATCTTCATGGTGACAAAAATGAGCTTTGTGAGTGACGTTTGAGCTTTCTGACTCGCTGCAGTGCAAATAAGTAGACAAAGAAACAAATGAAAACTCCGGTATATTATAAAACTAGAAACCAAATCTATACTATATTACTTGAATTATTGTGTAGTGATAAAAAACAACAATATGTAAAGGCGTAGGCTACTAAGAGCCCGTAAAGCTCGCAACGTTCCCACCATGTAACCTGAAGACCGCCCGCAGAACTGCTAAGGCAGTACAGTTTGCTTAATTTAGAAGGGAAAGGAGAGCCAACTCGAGCCTGCTCATGTCTACTGTACTTTTCGCTCACAAAGTCTCGATCTCTCTTCTAACAACACTTGAAAAATATCGGAGAAATGTCTGTCAGAGTCAATTAATCCTCAGAGTGTAGCTCCCCAGTAAACTACGGCCCATACAACCAAAATCCCCCGTAGTTCTACCTCAATGTCATCAACACATGCGTGCACATACAATATTGCATTTTTATAAACAGACTTTGAAAAATAATCCATTCACTTTAGCAAGCCTGCTAAGATTCAGGTAGAATCTTGTAATAGGCCTACAATATACGAAACCACACGAAAATCAACACAAAAATACTTTAGTATGAGTCTACAGACCATGAAAGTCTTATGTCTGAATTCGATGCACTCAAAACAACGTGACGTGACGTAACATAACGTAATGTGAAGGAAAGAACATTACAGGAATGTGTTTACGGTACACTTAACGTACCGGTAGTGGAAAACAGTGAATATTGATTGGTTGTATTTGACTGAGTAAACATGGCTGAACATGATAGAAATAATTAACAGCTGTTCTGGTTTTGGATCGTTTTACCTAAAACGAAAAAGGAAAATCGGGGTGGGATCTCATAACCTCATTCAAAATACTTTGGGTCATCATACTAGACATGGAAATTTTGCCACTGGTCTAGCTTATGTCAAGTTATGTCACCGACGTACTTCTATCGTTAAAATAATAGCCCTTGTAACGACCGGGAGTACAAATGAATACACTCATTCAACATACTACACGCATTTTTGTATTTTTCTACACACACACACACACACACAATTACAATTACAATAAAGTATCTTCTTCTTTCCTAATGATCTACCCCTCATAGTTCATGCTATCTCCACTGTTCACCACTACTCGCAGCCAACTTTCAATTCGTCCACCAAGCGCACACTTCAATAGCAAACACAACATCCTCCCACATAATTTAACTGATAAAGTTAAATTAAACAAAAAATATACACAAAATTGAAGCCAGTATAAACATGTTCAATCTAAATATTTCCTGGGTAATTTGATGACTCTCCCTCTTTTTGTCACAATCGTTTCACTTCTTGAGCCAGTCTCTGAACTTTCTTGAGGAACATCATTGGGTCGTCTCACCTCAGCAGCACCATCTTTCGCCTTAGCTCGCTCCATCAGCTTCTCCCTTATGCCAGTTGAACTATTGGCTCCTTCTTGAGCTCAAGTAAAGGGTACAGTGTCTGCACTGGGCGTAAGAACTCTCCTGATGAGGTCCGAAGTCGTACAAGTCTTACAACACCATCCTTTCCGGGCAGTAACTGTTACTTTTCCTAAAGGCCAGTCCAACCTTTTATCTCTGTCATTGCCAACTAAGACCACATCTGCAATTTGTATTCTTGAGCAATCCTTTTCTCCAGCTTTTTGTTTCAGTTGTCCCAGATACTCGGCTCTAAACCGCTTCCTCAAATCTTCCCTTAGTTTTACTCTGTATTTCACCCTTCTGTTCAAGTCAGTTGCCTCAATTACATCACATTCAGGAATTCCTCCTTCCCTGACATCTTGAATGAACATTGCAGGTATTAAAGGAGTAGGCTCCAGAGCATTATCTGACATAAAAGTTAGTGGACGAGAATTTAGGATGCATTCGCAGTCACAGAGGAGAGTTTCCATCTCAACATAGTTGAGTGAAGATCTTCCAAGCCCCTTCCTCAACAATCTCTTCGTCATACCCACAATCCTCTCCCACCATCCACCCCACCACGCAGCGGTAGGAGGGATGAATTTCCATGTGATCCTTCGAACTGTACTATATTCTACAACCTTTTGCCACTCCAACTTGCTAAAGGCATTATCTGCTCCTATGAAATTATTTCCATTATCACTAAATATCATAACGGGTCGGCCTCGTCTTGCCACAAAGCGCTGCAAAGCCTGTAGAAAATCATCTGTGGATAAGGAAAGAACTAATTCGAGATGAACTGCACGGATCACGCCACATGTGAAGATACATATCCAGGCTTCTTGTGATCCTTAAGAAAAAGTGGTCCAGCTCGATCAACTCCTGTGATCTCGAACGCAGCAGCATCTCTTACTCGTTCCACTGGTAGAGGAATAGTAGGTGCTTCTAGTCTCTTTACTTCCTGCCTCTTGCAAACTACACACTGAGATGTTACAGATCGAATAGTTTGTCTCCCTCCCATAATCCAGAAATGTTCACGCAAGATGGCGAGAAGTCCCTGAACTCCCACATGGCATTGTTCCTCATGAACGCTTCTAATGAGAAGAAGCACTACAGGATGATTCTTTGGCGACAGAACAGGAAATCGAAAATCCACACTAGCAGGCCTGTTGGATATCTTTGTCTTCAGGCGGATGATTCCTCTGTGGTCTTCGAAGGGTTGCAAGCTTGAAACATTCTTGTCTGAGACTCCTGTAAAGGCCTCCTGTTGGACATACTTCAAAACTCGAAGTTCAGCCTCTTTCACCTCGTCGGCAGATAAAGGACCCCATTTCTTTGCACTGGATTTCATGTTGGATGCTCTACAATTATGGACAAATCTGTACATCTAGCCAATCATTCTAATGATTTTGTTGTACTTGGAGAAATACTTGTAATACCAATTCTTTGGGAAAGATGTATCTTTTACAGCAATCATGGAAGAAAAGACTGTCTTTCTCCTTTCTTTACTTATATCTCCTTCATCATAATTTGAGTCTGCAGAAGGCCAGTTATCCTGAGGTCCATACAACCACTCAGGTCCCTCCCACCATTTTGACAGAAGTAGTTGCCGAACAGCCTCTAGATGGAAGATCGGCGGGATTTTTAACACCAGGTACAAAATGCCACTGCTGAATCTTGGTCAATTTTCTTATCTCTTCCACTCTATTACAGACAAATGTGCCCCATTGATCTTCCCTACGTATCCATGCTAACAACGTACAAGAGTCAGTCCAGAAATATGCTTTACACAGGAAGTTGAAGGACTCAATAACAGATGCGTACAGTCTAGAACCAATAGTTGCCGCCAACAACTCGAGTCGAGGTATTGTCATTTTCTTGACAGGAGCAACCCTCGTTTTCGCCTGAATCAGTTGAACCGTTACACTGTTCTCCCTTTCCACCCTTAGGTAAACAACAGCAGCATATGCCGACTCACTAGCATCACAGAAGGTATGAATACTCCACTTATCAGCAGGATCAGCTGATCTAGGCAACCACCTGGGGACTTTGACTTCCAAAAGTTAAAACAATTCCTCAGTCCACAGTATGAATTTTGATCGAATGTTTTCACCTACTTCTTCATCCCACCCCACGTTCGACTCCCAGGCTGTTCGCAAGAGAAGCTTTGGCAGTAGGGAAACAGGCCATGAAAACCCTATGGGATCAAAAACATTATGCACATATGAAAGGATGATCCTTTTAGTGACTTTCTCATCACAACATTTTATACAATTAGAATTTAGTTGAAGGGTATCATGTTTTCTATTCCAAACTAAACCAAGCACCTTAGTCTCGGTACTTTCTATTTCAGGATCAGTTTTCTCCCAACCTCGCAAGTCAAATTTTCAGAGATTCATCAGGTCACTGGATTCTTGAATGAACTTCTCAACTTCGCCACTGTTGTTCAAACTTGTAATGCAGTTGTCTACATAGAAACTGTCCATGAGAATTTCTATAGTTGACAAGGGAAACCTGGTATCACCCTGTAGACATCTTTCTCGCAATTGGAAGAGATTGTGATGTATCACTGCTCCTAGTAGAAAGGGACTGCAAACAACTCCATAAACAACTCTTCGATGGCGGAAAACAACCAAATTATTGTCCTTATCTCTCCACAGAAATCATAAGAAATCTCTGTCACTTGGGTTCAAACTTATCTGTAAAAATGCTCTTCTGATGTCGGAGACAATTCCAACTCCTTTTAGACGAAATTGCAACAAAAGTCTGGGAACTGATTCTATTAAATTCGGCCCTTTATGTAAACAATCATTAAGTGATGGTGCATGCTTCTCATGAGCTGACGCATCAAAGACAGGTCTGATTTTGGTAGTACTGTCTTCTTTCAGAATATGTCGATGAGGCAAGTAGGCTAGTGTCTTCCATTATCAAGCTCAGATTCTAGTACCTTTTCGATCACTCCTTCATCAAGCCACTCATCAATCACATTTTGGTACCGATCATAACAATTATCAGCGTTCAACCGTTTGATGGTTGAATCCAACCTTTTCACAGCTAAATTAAAATTACTTAGTAGTGGTGGATGTCCTTCCAACCAAGGCATATTAACTTCATACCTGCCATCAGGATTAATTTCAGTTTGGTTTTAATTTCTGAAGGATCTGTAATACCGATCAGGTCCGATTTCCATAGATGAGCTACATTCATATCATTCACCAGCATAGATGTTACCAACATAGCTGCATTAGTGTTGGTAGTAGGGAAAGGCACTTTACCCATTAGAGTCCACCCTAATCTAGTCTCTACAGCTACTAGCCCACAGGAAAGATGCTTAACATTTCCGGTGTAGAGCTTGCCCGCCACATCTGCACCTATAAGAATCTCAATGGAGCCCGCATCTTGATTAACATCAGACAGTTTTACATCAGTGCCCTTGAGTTCTGCCATCCAAGGCCCCTTTTGAATACAAGGCAAATTCCCACATATGTTATCTTGATCCAAGGCCTCAAAATTACAGAAGTATTCCTCATTACAACTTGCCAGATGAATTCTGAAGATATTGTGAGTACAGTTACTGGATTTTTGTCCACCGAAAATGGAGTGCACAATTACTTCCTCTTTGGCTGGTTGATATCTCATCTCAAGAGCAGTCTGTTTTAAGATATAGGATCTTTGTGACCCTGTGTCAATGATGGCCCGTGCTTCACGCTGAACGCTATCACCCCTCACCTGGATCTTCAGGGTAGGAAGCATTACTCCCATGTCACATGTGAGATTAGCAAGTGCATTGTTCTGTACAACTGATTCAGATTTAAAAGTGTCTTTAACAGATAAACTCTTCCTATTCTTTTCAAGATCTGGACACATAAGAACTAGCCTACATGTTATTTTTAATCACAAATCACACACGATACCCTATTTTTACACTTTTTGGAGATATAATTTGGCTTGAGGCACGTAAAACAACACTTCCTGTCTTTAATGATCTGCATCTTTTGTTCTAACATCATGCCCCGTGCCTTATAACAGTCTAAACTACTATGGCTAGAGGAATCACAAAATATGCAATCAGTAGATCTGCCATGCCTGTGTTCTTGAGTGGTTAGGAGTCCCATAGCAGTATATGATGTTCTTGGTCATAAGATTGTGGGTCGCTTCTTTGGTTTGTTTTAACATTATTATCCCTATTATGTGACAGTCCAAAACCTGACATGGCAAGTGATGTGTGCTCCTCATTTTGTACTTCTGCCTTCATAAATGTCATTAATCTACTTAGAAGAATTTCAGCAGTTGTCACACCAGTTGCACTTGCACTTCTCTGCCAGACTCGAAGAAAATCCTCTGGCATACAAGACTCTAAAAGTGGACATCATACTGAGGCTCGTTTTCCTTTTGATACACCTAAAGTCTCAAAAGAATTTAAATAGCCTTCTAGTTTATCATATAGCTAGAATTTTCATTTTGAAGGATCAAACTCAGCAGTTCTCTTATATATACTTCAATCAAGAAGTCATCCCTGCCAAACCTAGCTTTTAGGGCTTCTATTACTTGGCTGTAATTATCTCTAGAAGGAGGATAAATTTCCACTACATCCCTGGCTCTAGAACCTTCCACTGTGGCCTGTAACAAGTACTGGAATTTATCTTCATTTGACAGACACTCATCACTATGCACCTTGTTGAACTGGCTCAAAAAGGGTATCCATTCCTTAACATCACCATTGAATTTTCGCAACTCGATGGGAGGGAGTTTGAACTTTCTGTGATTAGATATGTTAGGCCTACTTACTGAATTAGATGCTTCTTCAACTTTTGTCCTGGCATCGATAGTTTCTAAGTCTTGAACTTTAACCTTCACAGTTTCATACCTACATCAATATTCATCTGTTGACGATGACTCTGCTTCTAGTTCCGTATCGCTGGAATCATCCTCGAGAAGAAAATCCACTATCTTCTCATCCATGTTGCGAAGTTTTTCCCAGTCGGTATGCAAAACATTGAGGTTAGCACGTACCTTTTTTTTAGATTGACATGATCGGACTGAATTTCCGCGATCAAAGCGTTGTAATGTCTTGTAAATGAGCTTCGATTTATTCCTCTGAGTTTTACGGCTTTATCCATATTAGCATAAGAAGTAACACAATCGATGTAAATAAATTCTACCGCAACGTTGGACGCCAAATGTCACCGACGTACTTCTATCGTTAAAATAATAGCCCTTGTAACGACCGGAAGTACAAATGAATACACTCATTCAACATACTACACGCATTTTTGTATTTTTCTACACACACACACACACACACACACACACACACACACACACACACACACAAAATTACAATTATAATAGAGTAGCTTCTTCTTTCCTAATGATCTACCCCTCATAGTTCATGCTATCACCACTGTTCACCACTACTCGTAGCCAACTTGCAATTAGTCCACAAGCGCACACTTCAATAGCAAACACAACAAGTTATATCTAAATTTACGACATTTGATTCCCTCTTGCTCTCTAACCTCTTTGGGGGGGGGGGGAAATAGCACTGAAAACGCGGATTGACCACGTGATCATCAAATGTAAGCTACGGTTTGCTTACGGCGATGATCATTGACACACAACGTCCGAAATGTTTCCTTATCCGACGATCATCGTCCTTCAAAGAGCAGAGAGAAGAACTGATTGTTTTACATTCTATACTCTTTGGATTCGATTTATTGTTGGAATCGTAGATCAGCTGATTAGAAACTGAAATATAAATTGCCAGAACTGCCTTATAAGTCAGCATACAACAGAATACCGCATTTCAATGGACTTTCAATTTGTAACTCCTCTGTGTATTTTTACCATACATGTCATAAACAAAAGGATGGTTAGCAATACAATCTAATTATTAAATATCGATACATTATTGGGTTTGAAGCCATTATTCAGTGTTGCCTTAATAAACAAAAGTTTGGTGCTTTTCAGTCGTGTTGACCGATCGACTGAAAAGCACCAAACTTTTGTTTTTGTATCGATAAATTAAAAAAATATAGGCCTATGTTGTTTTGCTGTCATGTTGTCTTATCGTTATTCTTTTGTTCACGAAATTTCCAGCGATTATCGCTGCCGAATTGAAATGAAATCAATCCCGGCGATGATCACCAGCGCTTAAGATAAGTCGGATTATGGCAGCCCTCATTATAATTAGTTCCATTTAACACTATGTGTTATACTTTCAAGTCACGCCAGTTCACGTCATATCTCGCAGCGTTATGTGCATCGAAATCCTGGCATTAGAGAGGAAGTTAATTATTACCTGCCAGAAAATAAAGCCATTGCGGTCCTCTGTTTTAATGTGAACCAAAACCCAAGTGTTGGACAGTCGTTGCTGTACAAGGTCAGAGGCTCTATAAAGGACAGATGTGTTACGTTGGCTCTCGTGTATTGTCCGTTGCCCGTTTCAAAAGTGCTATATTTTTCTTAGTAGCGCTCTGAAAATGGTTTGTACTTACTGTGCCACGTTATTAAAGCCAACTGCCATTAACAACACCACGTTCACACTTTCAAAACAAGGAAATTGTCAACATTAACTTTCTAGTAATAAACTTACCAAAAAAACACGTCGCCATGTTTGATTAGATAATGATGCCAACTTCACTTCCTCGGCGACTCTCTGGACGAAATTATTGGTGAAAATTACTGATTGTAATACTAGGCAAAACCATTGGCCTGGATAAATATTATTTATACGTGACTACCCCCTCTGTGCGTGCCAAAAACCAGAGGTGTTTATATTAGCTAACGTGGACCACAGGGCCGCGCTACCTAACCTTTATAGGTCCAGGCGAAAACCATTGGTCTGGATGAAAATATTGGTCTGGAAACAATAATTTTGGTACTCTGAAAAAATGCAATAACACCCTCTAGCGATAAAATATTTAACTCCTGTATATTAGTTACATTGGCCATTTCTATAGATCATTTTTCGAATTTTAATGGCGGTGGGCAACAGACACTACACGAGTTCCGTAAAGTTTTGAAGCCATTCTTTCAGTGATACAATTTAAGTTCTTGTTTCTCAATTTACATACTGTATTTTTATATTTTAAAAGTTTGACGCGCAACATATTGATTAAACGCTTACCAATCATGCTGAAAACTTTTTATTTATCAAAGATTCTGCTGATGCAAAGGGACAAAAGTGATTTCATTTCTGATTTGATTTAACGTTCCTTAACTTTGTTTTAATTTTCAAACTGGTGTATTTCTATGTGGTCTATGGTTAACATTCCTTAAAAGAAATGAAAATATAAATAAAGTAAACATTAACCACTAATATAAACACTGTAATCATATTTTGTTTCCGTATAAGGCTATTAAAATTATTGGAGCATTTAGGCCTACGTATTGTTTATATTGCATTAGGTCTAGCCACTGAAAACAGCTTGTTCCTATGTGACTCAACTTCATGAACTTCCTTATCCAGTGTTTTAGTTTGCTATAGGATTTTCTCATTACTTCACGTATAAGTTAGTAATATTCATAAAGTGAAAATCTAACTTATAAGCCTACCAGTATTTTCGTGTGCGTCTTAACTTTTAAGGAATTCAATATAAGTGTTGTCTTCTGGCAAGAATTTCATTAGAGATGATACTTTGGAATAATTTCCTAATAGGTCCATGGTGCTGATGATCACGTTGTCCCTTGTTCCTAAATTGGAGCAATAAAACAACAATGTTATCTTACCATTTTTTTAACCTTGCATGCTATACCAAATTAATAGTCTACAGAATAAAGCAGTGAATCAAGATGACCGTGGTTCCAAGTCTTGCAACTGATGTGTTGGGAGAGATCCTCTAGTGACGACGGATAATGCGTACCCGGCGCCGAGTGTCGGGGGAGGAGTCTTCTTCGCTGTGCTCAATAGAAGGTCGTCGTGACATTTTGCTCACAGGGGTAGCACTGCCGCTGGGCGGGCGAGATGTCTTCTCCATGGTGACGGGCAGACCAGAACCTTGGGCAGTGGGCAAGGGCACCGGGAACGAACTGCGACGCTGAAGTGGCGGCGGTCGTGCTCCTGCGAAAGAAATACGGATAAAAGACAGTTGCTGTTATGTGGTAACTCGTTTTAGGGTCTTGGGGCATCAACCCCGTGTTCTTGGGTGTGTGTTCAATTTGTCTGATAACTGGTGTTTCTGTGGTGACTGTAATAATGTAACTGAAATAATATTTCTTTTCAAGAAAGCAGAGAAGTATATTAATTAATAGCTTGCTGTTTCATTTGAGGGGCTTGGGCATCGTGGTCATTCATCCCGGTGTACTTGGGTGTGTGTGTAAATATTGTTATTGTGATGGCTGTATTACTGTGTATATTTGTTATTCAGGTGAGGATTGGCCTTAAGTTAGGAACCATCCCGACATTTGTCTGGAGTAGAAGTGGGAAACACGGAAAACCACTTCTTCTCAGTTTTTCCACACGAGGCTGAGTGTACCCTGTTCCAGCATTCAGAATAGAAATACATTTCTTTTGCAGAGCCGGGAATCGAACCCGTACCTCACGGGGTGACAGCCAAGAGTTCTAGCCACTATACCATGAGGTGGTCTTAATTAATAGTATTTTAGTTATCAAAATGAGTGCAACTATGTGAACACTGCTTTACGATACCCAAATTACCCCAGTACTTCAAAAAAATCACAGTCAGTCTGAAAGACTAGACGTTATATCATTTCAAATGACGCATGCTACAAATGCTACACATGTTAGAAAGGCTCAGGAGGGCTTCTCGCTTTGCTCGAAGCCCCAGCACTCTTTCAACAGACTGCATTACCGCGCGGGCACCTCTTTAAGGGTCACGGGAAGAAATGTGTTTCTTGTCTTGTATTAGAGATGTGTTTGGTTGAATAAAGCGTAAATTGTGTACTTTTTGATAGCGGTTTTGTGGCTTATCATCCCAGGCAAGCTGGCGGAAACCTTTGCCTCCCTGTCTGAAGGATCATTTGGCCGTAAATTTGAATTAGTGTAAGGATGTAGTATGAGTGTCCAGATTTAGACAATAGCCTACTCCATGAAGGGGTCATGAATAGGCCATATATGTTTGTTTAATGAATAGTGTATCTGAAGTAAGGAAAGAATACTGATTTACAGATTTGTGGAGTGAGTTTCTGATTTTTAAAAGGTCACTCGACGCCAGGCCTCTTTCAACAGACTCCAATAATCATTAGCGTCTGGTTCTCGCACCCCGCGTGAGCATGACGTCACGCTCCCGCGCAGCTGCATGACGTCACTTCCCGCGCGGCTGCATGACGTCACGTCCGTCACCGTGTCCGTGTCCGTGTCCGTAATGCATAACGATGGACCCCAACCATAACGACGAAGTCGACAAGATCATTTGAAATGATAGAACAAATAGCCTACTATAAGGAAAGTAACTCTAGATCCTCGAATAATTGTGTATATATTCTGGTTAATTAACTGTTCATTCTATGCTACTTTACTCTACTAATTGTTTCAAGTAGGCAGCTTCATAGGCAAGGAGAGTTTATGTCTTAAACTGAATTAGTGGCGATGCAGACCGTGTACTAATGCTTGATTCGTATCTTTCTATGGCATATAAAGACGCCACCCCCGGCCGAAGTCGTCAGATTTCTTAAGAGCATTAAAATCCCTCAGTATGCCTTCCTTCGGAGGGGAAGTAAAGCCGGCGGTCCCATGTCATAGATTTATGGCATAAAAAGAACTTTCCACTAACTACACTTGCGTAAGCTAACATATGTAGGTTAGTTTGATAAGGCAATATTAGTTCCAACGTTCACCCCCAGGTGCTGGCTGCGATGGCATCTAGTAGCCAAGTCCGCAGCTAGGTGTCGTGGACGGTAGCATTGGTAGCAAAAGTAGTAACTATTTGAAAAATTGATCATCTGCAGTCCTTCTACCTGAATCACAGATAACACGCACTAATACAGCCATCACAATTAACACCGATTATCAGACAGATTCTACACACAACCAAAGAACACGGGGCTACATGGCCGCGTTGTCGCAGCCCCTAAGCTAAGGAACCAACCAACCAACCAACCAACCAACCAACCAACCAACCAACCAACCAAAAGACGCCACCCGGGCAACGACGATCACAAAAACAACTGAAAAGGGTTCTGAGATCTCACCAATGAATTTTTTATTTACTTTCTTTTTTTAAATTTCGGAGAAGGAGGCCCGGAGAGGTGCGCTTCTTCTCCAAGTAGAGCTTTCCTCTCGTTGTAGATTAAACTGGTGGCGATGGGATCTACTGTATCCTATTTGTTCATGTTGAGATTGCCAAGGTTCTCACAAAGGCCTAAGTAAACATCCTACAAGTGGCGCTTATTGAAATGGAATGAAAACAAAGGGGTCGGAGATTACTTCCACTCTTGTAAGCGTCCCTGGAGGATATAAAATAAGAATAACCCTGTGCGGGAATACATCCTTAGAAATTCAGACGGGGCTGTATAACCTTGGTGTCACAAGCCCCTATATGAATGAAATGAAAATCCACAGCCTGCTTCCAGTCTCCGACCGGGTCAGGAATGGAATGAATGAAGCCCTCCATCTAGCGGCAAGGATATGAACTGTGCCGGCTGCCGAGGCCTGACGCACTCCTCTGGGGAAATTATTAAATGAATGACAGATGAAATGAAATGAAATGATAGTGGAGAGTGTTGCTGGAATGAAATGTTGACAGGGAAAACCGGAGTACCCGGAGAAAAACCTGTCTGCCTCCGTTTTGTCCAGCACAGATCTCACATGGAGTGACCGGGATTTGAACCACGGACCCAGCGGTGAGCGGCCGGCGTGCTGCCGCCTAAGCCACGGAGGCTTACACAAGCCCCTATATGAATGAATGCAATTAAAACTGGTGTCAGACAAGGTGATGGACTACCCAATCATTTTCAACTGTGTCTCGGAGAAGGTCTTTTGAGAATGGAGGAAGACACTGAGTCGAGAAAAAGGAAATGAACTGAAAGGGGTGTACGTTGGTTGCATGGTCTTTGTAGATGACGTCAACAATATATTGTCAACAATATTTAATCAGCAATTATAAAGATCAATCGGTTTACAGAGATGGCTGAGAAAGTAGGTTTACAAGTTTCCTTCGAGAAGGCAAAATGTAAGAGACATCAGCGATGGATCAGAATGGTTATCAGAAACCAAGGGAAGATCAAACGTCCGAAGAAATTTAGAGACCTAGGTGAGGAAATCAAGCAAAATGGCCTAGAACAGGAAGCAAACGATTTGGAAATTAAACCGATCTTATCTCCTGACAAAACATCACTATAATATGAAGTCGCTGAGCAGTGAAGCCAAGTTAAGACACTATAGCACGGTTGTCAAACCTGAAGGATTTATGCTTCTGTGACTTTCACTATGAACAGACGGGGCTAGTCGACCAGCTAATGCCAGGCTGTTCCAGCCGAGCAGCAGCTCGCTCGTGAGCAGTGGAGTACTCGCTGCCTTCCATGAGTAAACCTGCAACATGCAATACAGCTCTGCTGTGGGGGGCTGCCGTCACTGCGCGGTGGATACATCAAGACTGGCTGGAAGCTCATTGACTTGTGTTATGAGCTTCGCCCAGTGACGAATTGGCTATCACCCCCAGTCCCTTTCCAACTGTGCTCCGAGCATTACTGCTGAATACTCGCGTGTACTCATACTCAAACTCAAGGATTTGGAACAGCCTGAGCTAATCAAAAGAGAACGCAGACTACTAAGAAAATTTTTAGGCAGGAGATAGATTGACGTGCACATACGTTTGAAATCAAATGAAGAGTTATACAGAAAGATAGAATCAGTCACATCATGAATTAAAGTAAAAGATTGTTATTCTATGGGCAGCCAGCCCCGTGGTAGGCCTATTGGGGTAGCGCCCCTCCCTCGCACTCGGAGGCCTCAGGTTCGATTCACGGCTCCATCAGGGATTTTAGAAAGTATCTTCAGGGTTGGAACGGGGTGCACTCAGCCTCGTGAGGACAATTCATTAGCTGTATGACAGTAAGGGCAGTTTTCACCAACTCTTTACTAACGATTAGTTAGTTAATTCCTATTTAACTTAAATACGAGAGTTAATGCGTGATTATCGTTGATGCATTCTACGAGACCATTCGGGTTCGTAATTACTTAAATAAGCTTTACGGCTCTCACGCATGCGTGGACTCGGTTTCATCTGGAGAAACATGGCGAACAGATCAAGAAGCGTCTAGCACTGATCGTTGTTTGCGACGATTCCTTGAGACTTTCTGGAACATAATTAGGCCTATAAGGGAAGATAAATACATAAGACCTTATTCGTGGCAAAAGCTTAAAATGATATGAACAAAGTATTTAGGAGAACTACCAGTTGTGTGAATACATAGCTTAATAGGACGCGCTCGCCCAGTGTTGTCTTCGTAGCGTAAGCGGTTGCGGTGCAGACTCCGAATGTATTATGCAGCGCTGGAAGGAGTTTGAATCCCACTTCAGATATACTTAAAAAAACGTATTTGTCTTTCTTGGTATTAAAACTTAGTAATGTGAGTGATCTTTTACAATTTCATTGTCATAAACGTATTTTATACCATTCATATGGATGAAAGTTTGTATGAAACTCTGAAACAAACCGCCATTGTGAGATGCACAAGGTAGATTTCACCTATTTTCCACCACCTTAACGATGCTTTAGAGAGTTGAGTGGCCAGATTTGGCCATTTAAGGTAATTCCTTGTTAGTGATGAGTTAACGAGTGATTCTGTTTGGTGAAACGCTCGTGCAATGATGAATTAAGAGATTGTTGACGTTGGTGAAAACGGCCCTAAGGCAGGGCCCTGGTCACGGAGACCAAGATTACCGTCTGAGAGGACCCGACGTGCTGACCACGAGTCACCTCATAATCTGCAGGCCAAATGGCTGGGCAGCGGTTGCTTGGTAATCTTAGGCCCTTCATGGGCGTAGTGCCACGGGGTTTGGTTTATTCTATGGGCACATCTTCAGAATGTCTGATGATCGACTAGCAAGGAAAATCCGAAAATTCATGAAACCAAAGGCAAAAAATTAAAATGATGATGGTTCCAAGAATGTGATAAAGATCTTACATAAATCGGTATTTCGGAGGGCAACATTATGGACAGGAATTCATATAGACAAATGGTCAAACATTACCGGAGACTTAAGTTAGGAGCAGGACCCTAATGTAGGAGGAGACGTCTTTCAGAAGATCGGAAGTAGGCACTGAGAGATGGGCTCAAGAGATACTGGCAGGGCATCAAAGCTGGCAGACGAACAAGAGCTTAACACTGAAAATGATATTGATTGCTAGTTCGTAGTCCGTAGTGGCTCAATTTGAATGTAAAAATAAAATAAAATTATAAGAAGCCCTTGGTAAAATAATAGGCTACAAGAAAGACAAGTTAACAGTCCCCTGTTTAGCCTTTGCAGACGACCTTGCACTCCTAGCGTCCAGTGTGGAGGAAGCTAACCATCAACTATCCTCTCTGAACTATATAGCAGCTAAAGTAGGCTTAAAGATCGCCATCAACAAAACACAGTTTATCAGCAACATCAGAGATGCGCCCGAGTCAATCCCACTGGGGGACAAAGTAGTACAAAGGACTAACTCCTTCAAATACCTAGGAGAATGGATAACCCCAAACATCAATGAAGACCTGGCCATGAACGACAGATGCATCAAACTGGAGAGAGCCTACCACCTATGCAAGAATATGTACAAATCCAAATCCCTCTCAATGAATTTCAAACTCAGACACTACAGTACTGTAGTGAGACCATCAGTACTATATGCCTCAGAATGCCTAAATATGGTCAGAAAAGGACAACTCCGGAAATTGGAGCTGAAGGACCGGAAGATTCTACGAAAAATCATGGGCCCTATTAAAGAGGAAGGCAAGTATAGAATCAGGCACAACAATGAACTCTATGAACAAGTGGAGAGCATTACAACAGCTATGAGGAAGAGGAGGCTGATCTTCTATGGTCATATTGTGAGAATGGATAATCAGAGGCTCACCTCCAGAATTTTCAACACTGTCTCTAGAGGGAAAGCAACGAACGCCAAGTGGTCGAAACTAGTCAGAAAAGACCTTGAACAATTGGATATTGACCCCAGTAACATCTATGACAGGAATAAATACAGGACTTTAGTCAGAACATCAGACTCTCTCCAGACACTAACAGCAAAAGCAGTGCGTCCAGGAGTAGGTGTGAAATGGACTCAGGAGCGGAAGGACATTCACAGTGCCAGAATGAAGGAATACTGGGCTAAGAGGAAAGCTGCCAGAGATAAGAACCACGTGGTCCACAGCCGGCCCAAACGGAACTAAAAAAAATACGGCCAAGTCAATTGTTCATTGTACACAAGTAGTGGTAGGCCTACATTGGAGGCAAAATCTTATAAAATTATATTTTTGAACAATGGATTTTCTTTCTGCGAGTCCACCTCGGGGCGTATTGACTGTAACTGTGGAGGTTTGTGTTCGATTCCCGACTCTGTCAAAAAGTTATATTGGTTTGAGGGCTGGAATGGGGTTTAGCCGGCCACGTCTCACAGAACTGAGAAGGGGTAGGTTCAATTCCTACCGCAACCATCCTAAAAGTGGTTTTCCGTGGTTTTCTACTTCTACTCCAGGCGATTACCGGAATGGAACCTAAATTAAAGCCACGGTCGCCTTCTACCTAAATCTTAATCCCAATTACAAATACACGCACTAGTACAGCTATCAAAATGACACAGGTTATCAGAGAAATTCTACACACACCGAAGTTCATGGCGCAACATGACCACGATGTTAAAAAGCTCGTAAATGCATGTATCTCATCTTTCAGTAAAGGTCTTTAGAAATATTCTTGTACGGTGACATCCCTGGAACATTTTATGTAAATTTCCATGGTATTTATTTATTTATTTATTTATTTACCAATGGATCCCGATAACCTAGAAGGTAGACCCTCTAAAGCAGAAAAAAGAACTTTAACATTTCTTTTTTCACTTATCCTCTCAGTTCGGCTCCACCCACGAACTCTGCGAGGGATCATTCTTCTACCGTCCTAGGGACAATGACCGGGAGCTGAACACACTTGGTCAGCGGATACAACCTGAGAACAACCATTTGCACGGTTGTGAAAATGGGAAACTACGAGAACCATTTTCAGGTAGGCCAAGGAAGGATTCGAACCCACGTCCTCCCGATGCCAGCGAGGCACGTGCTAGTGGTTTCGGCCACCGTGGCCAATCAATAATAATAATAATAATAATAATAATAATAATAATGATAATAATGATAATAGCCACTGATGAGGAATGTTCAGCCATCAAGCTTCAGCAGTGGACGCAGAAAGCTCTGCACGGTCGTCATCCGTATGATCTCAACCAGAAACATGTCGACATTGATGCGTCGAACAGCTGGTTGACTCATGCGGACCTATTCACTGAGACTGAAGGATTCATGGTTCCAATCCAGGATCAAGTTGTGGCTACGAAAAACTATCTTGAATATATAGTTAAGGCAATATTCAGGATGATAAATGCCGAAGATGCCAACTAGAACCGGAAACAATTCAGCATATCACAGGAGGCTGCCAAGCAATCTCCTGTACTGATTACATGAAAAGGCACAACCAAGTGGCCAAAATAATGCACCTAAACCTTGCACAAAAGCACCTATTATCTGAAAATACTTTGCCTTACTATCAGTATGTTCCTGACGCCGTTTTGGAAAATCCTAGTCACAAGTTGTTATGGGACCGATCAGTTATTACTGATAAAACCATACTAGCAAACCGGCCAGATATCGTTCTTGTGGACAAGGTGCAGAAGAGAACCTTCCTCATTGATATTGCAGTGCCCAATTCCCATAATTTGCAACAAACCTGCTGTGATAAGATCACCAAATATCTGCCCTTGGCTGAGGAAATACGGCAAATGTGGAGACAGGAAAGTGTAGTGGTTCTGCCTATAGTCATTTCTTCTACCGGCATCGTCCCTACATCGTTGACTCGCAATCTGGAAATATTGGGAACACATCCTGGTCTACATATCACCATGCAGAAGGCCGTCATCTTGGAGCCCTGTTCCATTGTTCGCTCGTTTCTCAACGTGCCACCTTAAGAGAATTAGCCATACCGTCTTGCAAACAAGCCGACGATATGTTGATATGTACCACTTATGTGGTGAAATGAATGTGATAACAACAATAATAATAATAATAATAATAATAATAATAATAATAATAATAATAATAATAATAATAATCTTTTCGAAAAAAAACCAAGATGTTCAGTAAAGAACATATAGCCTACTTTCTCCTAAATGCATGGCTATTGTTATAACTCTTTGTCCATTTCAAGGGGTAGACAATTGAATGTTGGTTGTAGTAGCTTGTTGAAATACAACGTGTTATACGGATATTAAACATGAATATTAGGTGTCCTTTGATAGTGCTACCTCTGTACAAAATTTCATTCAATTCGATTCTATGGTGAATCGATTTTCACACATACATGGCCGCCATCTGCAAACTAGTGGGCTGATGATCCTTAGTTTGGTAAAAATATGTTGTTGCAAAATTTTGTAGAGATCAGATTATTATAGGTTGGTCGTAATTTGATTTAATCTTTTAACATTTGGGTGGACGCCATTACGTTTTCGTCAATATGGCGGCGATATAAAACATGACACTGAGGTACTCTTTGCAAGTGCTACCTCAGCACCAAATTTCGTTCAATTCGGTTTCACCGTGTTGGAATAGTTAGGGGTAATCGATTTGCACACATACATGGCCGCTATCCGTAAATTATTGGTCTGATGACCTTGTAGTTTGGCCAAATGATTCTTCATACATAATGGTATAAAGTTGCAAAACTTCGTAGAGATAAGATGATTAGGTTGGTCGTAATTTGAATTAAACTTTTAACTTTTGGGTGGCCGCCATTACGTTTTCGTCAAGATGGTGGCGATATAAAACATGACACTGAGGTGCCCTTTGCTAGTGCTACCTCTGTACCAAATATTGTTCAATTCGGTTTCACGGTGTTTGAATTGATAGGGGGAATCGATTTGCACACAAACATGGCCGCCATCCGGAAAGTATCGGGCCGATGACCTTGTAGCTTGGTCAAACACGCTTCTCACATAAAGGTATGTTGTTGCAAAATTTGGTAGAGATCGGATGAATAGGTTAGTCGTAATTTGATTTAAGCTTTGGACATTTGGGTGGCCGCCATTACGTTTCCGTCAAGATGGCGGCGATATAAAACATGACACTGAGGTGCCCTTTGCTCGTGCTACCTCTAACAAATCTCATTCAATTCGGTTTCACCGTGTTCGAATTGATAGGCGGGGACAGACATTCAGAGTACACACACTCACAGACACACAGCCTCACAGACACACACAGACACACACACACACACACACGCAGACACACAATTTTTCGCCCTATGTTGATCTAATAAGTCTACTTTCATCTTTTGCAAAAATCGAAAGTAGACTAAAAATCTATGACAAATATGCCATTTTTTTCTACTCTCGCTCATGCACCTTTTACTGAGCATTATTGTTAGTTAGATATAGCCTGTATATACTGTATATTCAGTAGGCCTATATATGGTATATTTGTTTTACGTGTAATTTTTTCAGTTTTTTTTTCATGTCCCAGTAATTGAGATTACATTGTTTTGACCGACTGAAAAGTTGTATTATCAAATCGTTTCATTTCTCAACGACCATGCAGCTCGCGAATCCTTTCACAACCCCGATAAAGTTCTCTCACATTCCTCAGTAATGACCGGCTCGCTTTTGAAACATAGAAGGGTGCCCATGTTTGTATTCCATGTTTGTGTGGGGCCAGGGCTTACCCTGCTCAAAACACAGCGTTGTCAACTCTCCACTATAGGTACTGAGAGCAAGCTGTGATACGGGACTGAACTGCGTGCAACTGTGCAATACTGGAGCCCTGAAAGCAAGCCAGCAGCCAGGACCGGACTTTGGACTCCACGTGGAGTGATAGAGCAAGCATGCTATAGGTCAAGAACCATCAGCGATTGATCAACAGCGAAATATGGTTATTGTCAGTGCGTGGTACCACCTAACGTTTGAGTCGCTGATCGTTAACGAGGAACGTGAGAGAACTCCACCCCAGTATAGGTCTACAGTTGGGGAGGGGGAAAGTGGTGAAGCCTCAGTGCCACGGTACAATATGATTGGTGTGGAGCTAGAACACCGGAGGAGATATATCTCATGTAGCTGCACCGAACTCAAGACATTTGCATGCACACATTTTGAACAACATGTCGACAGCACTGTGGACGAAGAGTGAGTGTGGTTGCTGTTTCCCCACCATTGAAACCTGCCTGCCAAGAACCGTCAGCTTGACCTTGAGGCTTCACCACATATAGTCCAAGCTATAATTGCAGATCACTCACCCAACAAGCGGTAGGATGACCGTGCTCCAGTGGAGGGAGGCCCAGTGCTCGAGTCGAAGGATGCCGCTGTCTGCAGCCTGCGAGGTGGCTGATGCTGCTGTTGCTGGAGTTGTACTGACTCGCGTCGGGCGTGACGACTAACCGTCAGGTCAGCCAGAGAGCAGCGTCGGCTCTCGGGGAACGATGTGCTACTACTTGTTGTACCCGTCGTCTGCTGGTGAATCTGTGAACCAATTCAATACACTTACACCCTTCTATTTATGTATAGGTGTGTACGGAAGGGTATCAGTTCCCGACTTATAGTTCAGAAGATATTCCAGTTTAAACTGGACATCGGAAAATCTCTAAATCTATTTATCATGCATATTTGAGATCTTGTGTTAACTCAATACTCTACAACTAGGCTCTCAATATGTTGCTGCTGAAGTCATGCAAACATAATATTACAACCAAGAGGCAGCAATACTTAGCGCAGAAAGCTAAAGACAATAGTCAATACATTTTCTAGCATATTTTTAAAGTTGTAAGCTCTACAGTAAATGAAAGTTTCAAATTGACAAGATTTAAGATGACAAGCAACCTTAAATATCGAGAAGAAAACGTGATACTTAGATAAAAATTGTGGTTTAAAATTATAATATTGTTCACTATTTCAAGTATGACACTTTGTTCAGAATGTTTAAGTTAAACATATTATTTCAGTAAATTAATGCTGAGGTATATTTTTCTTTTCGTAATATACAGTATGTTTTACGCTAAATAGATTCCAATACAACAATAAAATATAAATCGAAAGTGATATAGACCTAAGATTGAATTGAATTAATACCGTAGGCCTACGTATTTTACCAGCTCGCATCGGTAAATTCTGACTTTTACTAACATCTCTTGGTAAAAGCTCAAAATATATACATTTAATAACATATTTTGGGGTTTTAATGCACTATAACGATAAGTGTTAGGCTATACTGTGACCGATTGGACGGCACACGGTCAAAATACCAGTAAAATCTAAGCTTTACTGGTCTCTGCACTTTTACAGTAACATATACATGCCGCAAATTGTGTTAACTCAATACCCTACAGCTAGGCACACAATATGTTGCTGCAAAAGTCTTGCAAATATAATATTACAACTAAGAGGCAGCAATAGCTCGAAATTGCTCAATATATAATTACATTTCTAACATTCACTAAGAGATACCGACAAATGTCAGGATTTGCCTAATAGTCCTGGTAAATGTAAAAATCAGAACATCATAATGATCAGAATATCATATCTTGACTCTTCGCTGATCACGTGACCCATGTTGCTAGCGGTCGTCAAGCAAATTCGTAAATTCGTAGAGAAGTATTCAGCGAATAGCAGCTTTTAAGCGGTCGTATATGCAGAATAAGACTCGAAAATGAAGCTACCGTCCAAATTCGGAATTCAATTGTTACATCGATTATTTCATAAAAATTACAACTACATTCTTTGCTATCCAAACACAAGCCTTACAAATTAAAGCTACTGATGAGACAATGAAGCAAGCAACATGCACCATCACCGGAAATGAACTAGTTCGTCCTTCTTTGACCAGTCATCAAACCGAATATTTTAGCTGTATTTTTCGAGAAGGGTGGCTGAGGGTAGTAGTATTTCAACTTCCCGCTTTAATACTGCAACTAGGTGAAGGGGAAATCGTAGGCTCTTCTGTCACGCGAGTTTCTGGAAGAAGCAGTACAAGTTAACAGCTGCTCGCTGGCTTCTGAAAGAGCCAGTGACCTACCTGTGGCAAGACTAGCTAGTGGTATGGATATAGGGTTTCATCATTTCTTATCTATCTTTCAATCAGGGCGTGATAATAAACGCTTCCCGGGAGAGCTGCAAAACCAAAGGTTTGAAAGCCTTGATTCCTGGCCACGAAAATCTTGGGCGGATATCCATGGAATGTTTCTCCTGGGGTTTCCAGACTTGTTCATGACCAATGATGATCATGACAATGACGAGGATAATAATAATAATAATTTAATTTAATTTATTTAATTTATTTATTAAATACTATTTATGTTACATTATTGTGATATGTCCACGAATAAGACGGCAGTACAGATTATCTGTGAGACATATTAATTATTATTTGCAACACATATACAGATTATATTTCAGTACAAGAGTGCATGCATTTTTTTGTGATAATGGTAATGAAAATGATAATGATAGTGGTGATAATGAGAAACAATATTAATGTAAATAATTAAAGACACAATAAGTTACACTATAGTAGTCTATATATATAAAAGAAAGTCGTGTTAGTTACACTATTTATAACTCAAGAACACTGAAAATATGGCTTCAAACACCACAACAAACTCAAGAACGGCTGAACCGATTTCGCTGAAAATTGGTGTGCAGGTAGCTCAGAACCAAGAGACGGACATAGGATACATTTTATCCCGTGACGTGACATAAAACTTCAAAGTCACTATAAAACGTAACGCAAATGACAGTTAACATAAACTCATGAAGGAATGGCAAGGTAAGTCGTTTCCAGGCAACAGTAGCTCTTGACGAGACACGGCCGACTGGATGCGAGTAGCGCTCTCCACTACCGGTATAGAAAATGAGGCTCTTAACATGAAATCCCGTTAGTTACTCAACGTAATTTGTATTCTCTTTGAATCATCATTAACAATGCCGCGACAAAGACGATCAAATCTTTCCCGACAAAGCCATAATGCAAGAAGGATACGAAACATTGCAAATGAAAGGACTGAAGAAGAACAATATACGGGTATATATAAAAAAGGATGTTCGTCTGTTCGTCTTTTATGCGTTCATAAACCATTTATCCGATAGCGATCCAATTTTGGGGAGTTGTTGTGAACACTTCCGGGGTGGTTATAGGCATAGTTAATCCAATTTACAATTGAGAGCGTACGAGTAGTTTAAACAAATGAGTGTTGGCGATGCGTTCATATAGCCTACAATTCATCCGATTGCGACCAAATTTAGGTGGGTTGTTTAGCACACTTCCGGGATGGTTATAACTCTTTGTCCTTTTCAAGGAGTATAATTGAATGTTGGTTGTAGTAGCTTGTTGAAATACAACGTGCTATAGGGATATTAAACATGAATATGAGGTGCCCTTTGCTAGTGCTACCTCTGTAAAAAAATCATTCAATTCGGTTTCACCGTGTTTGAATTGATCTGGGGAATGGATTTGCACACATACATGGCCGCTATTTGCAAACTATTGGGCTGGTGACCTTGTAGTCAGTCATAAGATGCTTTCCACAAAAAGGCACGTTGTTGCAAAATCCGGTAGAGATCAAATTATTAGGATGGTCGAAATTTGATTTTAGCTTTTAACATTTGGGTGGCCGTCATTCCGTTTCCGTCAAGATGGCGGCGATATAAAACATGACACTGAGGTGCCTTTGGCTAGTGCTACCTCTGTACCAAATTTCGTTCAATTCGGTTTCACCGTGTTTGAATTGATAGGGGGAATCGATTTGCACACATACTTGGCCACCATCTGCAAACTATTGGGCTGATGATCTAGCAGTTTGGTCAGAATATGCTTCCCACATAAAGATTTGTTGTTGCAAAATTTGGTAGAGACTAGATTATTAGGTTGGTCGCAATTACATTTTAGCCTTTAACATTTGGGTGGCCGCGATTACGTTTCCGTCAAGATGGCGGTGATATAAAACATGACACTGAGGTGGCCTTATCTAGTGCTACCTCTGTACCAAATTTCGTTCCATTCGGTTTCACCGTTTTTGAATTAATAGGGGGAATCGATTTTCACACAAAGATGGCCGCCATCCGCAAAATATTAGGCTAATGACCTATTAGTTTTGGTCAAAGGATGCTCCCTCCATAATGGTATGTTGATGCAAAATTTGGTAGAGATCGGATGATTAGGTTAATCGTAATTTGATTTAAGCTTTGAATATTTGTGTGGCCGCCATTACGTCTCCGTCAAGATGGCGGCGATATAAAACATGACACTGAGGTGCCCTTTGCTAGTTCTACCTCTGTACCAAATTTCATTCCATTCGGTTTCACCGTGTTCGAATTAATAGGGGTAATCGATTTTGACACAAAGATGGCCGCCATCCGCAAACTATTAGGCTAATGACCTATTAGATTTGTCAAAGGATGCTCCCTTCATAAAGGTATGTTGTTGCAAAATTTGGTAGAGATCGGATGATTAGGTTAGTCGTAATTTGATTTAAGCTTTGAACATTTGGGTGGCCGCCATTACGTTTCCGTCAAGATGGCGGCGATATAAAACATGACACTGAGGTGTCCTTTGCTAGTGCTACCTTTGTACCAAATTTCGTTCAATTTGCGCTCACCGTGTTCGAATTGATAGGGGGGGGGGGGGGGACAGACATTCCGAGTACACACACACACTCACACACACACACACACACACACACACAGACTCACACGCACACATACACACACACAGACAGACACACTTTTTTTCGCCCTGTAGTGATCTCATAAGTCTACTTTCATTTTTTGCAAAAATCGAAAGTAGGCTAAAAAATGCAAGGCGATCATACTGGCAAGAGGGAAACTTGATAGAGCAGAGGGCTTTGATGTTGGTTTAGATGAGCTAATCGAGTGTTTGGATGAGGGCGAGACCTACAAATATTTGGGCTTTCTTCAGCTTTTAGGGATCCAACACATACAAATTAAAGACAATTTACAGAAGAAGTTCTTTAATCGAGTGGATATGGGTTTGAAATCATAATTGGATGCAGGCAAGAATGTCAAAGCCCTCAACACCTGGGCAGTACCTGTACTTATGTATTCGTTCGGGATCGTTAAGTGGTCTAAGACAGATTTGGAGCAGATAGAACGGAGAGTACGCGTGTCAATGACAACATATCGGCTACATCATCCAAAGGCAGCGATCGAGCGTATCACACTACCACGGAGCGAAGGCAGTCGAGGGGTCATTGATCTCACAATCGCCCAAAGTAGGCAAGTGGAATGTCTGCGACAGTACTTCTTTGGCGCAAGAAATATTCCTCTGTATGAAGTCATTGTTGAAAGTGATAAGAGATTCACACCACTACGACTTGCAGACATGCAATATGACACAAAAGAGCTCGTTACTTCGTTTGAACAGCGTCAGATGGCATGGTTACGAAAAGAAATGCATGGTGTACATCCTCACACGCTTAGCCAACATCATGTCGACCGATCATTGTCGAACTTATGGTTGAAGCATGGTTCGCTCTTCAGTGAAACTGAGGGCTTTCTAATTGCGGTACAGGATCGTGTCATTGTAACAAAAAATTATAGAAAGCACATCCTTAAAGAGAATGTAGCAGATGATCGATGTCGTAGATGCACCTCAGCGATGGAAACCCTCGATCATATCATCGGTGGCTACTCTACGCTGACTGGTATAGAGTATACCAAGAGGCACAATAATGTTGATAAGAACCTACATCAAGAGCTAGCTATAAAATCTGGACTTCTGGATACGAGCATGGTGTACTACAATTACCAGCCTGCCAACGTGCTTGAAAAGGAGGATTATAAGATGTATTGGGATAGACCTATTTTAACCGACCAGAAAATCTTGGCCAATCGACCTGATATTGTCTATCTCAATAAAAGAAACCAAAAGGCCTACTTGATAGACGTTGCTGTCATGGGCGCCCATAGGGAGGGGCAAGGTGGGGCCGTGCCGCCCCCCCCCCTGAAATTCCGAGAATGTTGATATTCGATTGGTCATTGTCAACAGTTTATTTCATAAATTGAAGTTTCTGATAATCAACTGACAAATGTTACAATAGAAAACTTCTTTAATGTTGCTGACGTAATATGTACTTATATTCAGAAATATATGGTTCTAATGATGTCATGCACTAGACCGCCAATGGAAACGTAGCTCCATTTTTCAATATGGTTATGCCTAGTGTATGTTTACCCAACGCTATCTAAAGTGATTAGGCTGGTTACTACTTACGCCACCTCACTTTGGCAGTGACGATATAAAAGCACGTTCTGGAGATATTTTTATACATTGCAACACCGATAGCGGATTTCAGCCCCTAAAACACGGTTTTCTTTGATGACTAGTAAAACACTGTTTAAGGTCGTGCATACAATATTGAGTCATTTACTGTATTCAGGGCCGTAATGACGGGGGAACAAACAGGGCAGCTGCCCAGGGTGGCAGGTTTTAGGGGCGGAAAGAAATCTGGAAACTGTACAAAACCTCTTGGGCATTAAACGCCAAGTTATTAAAGTTTAACCCCACCCCTCCACACACACACACACACACACACACACACACACAAGATAATTATTCATTGTCACAGATTTGCAATGATGATTATTTAAGGACACACAAAACGGGATTGTGTTAGTCATCTTGGTGTTCTTGCTTTTGAATCTGACTTGAAAGTGAAATTGGACTAATGATATCCTAATCGTATTTGCAAATGACAAGGCAAGAAGGAAGCTCCTTGTTATTTAAATAATTGGTGTTTTTGCAATTGGTTGTGTATATCTTTTAAAATTTTAATGTAAATTCTTTGTATTAAGTTATTTTTCTATTTGTAATTTTAGTAAACACATATTGATAGTGTTTGCCACCCATAGTTAAATACAGGCTCAGTGAAGAAACAGTCCCATATGTTAAGGAAACTTTAATAAATCTACATATTTTAAGTCGGGGGCAGCAATTTTTTAATTTTTTTAATTTTTATTTTTTTCAGGGAATTCAAGAGCCCTAAATACGAGCCTGACTGTGTTTTACACTCGTCTAATTTTGCGCCGATCTGCCTTACTGCGATCGTTATTTGTGCTGCGAAATGCCGTTTAGTTTTTTTCAAGGTGCGCCATAATACTGTGGTCCATTTCTTGAGAACAGAGCAATTATTGCTATAAATGAACAGCAATCTGCCATTGTTGTAGATTCTTAACCTGTAGCGATAAATCTTCTAAGATCGAAGCAATTTATAGGCTAATGGTTAAATTGTTCTGCGGTGTTTTTGTGCCGTTATCAAAGCGACTGAGATTCGCACTCTCAATCGAATGTAGACGGTAGATCAGTTGAGACAAAATGTTGTAGGCTACATTATTCCAATGGAATCTTTTTGCAAAGCAATTTTTGATGCGCAAAATGTAGCCGACTTATATGAGCGGAGAAGGTAATTTAATCCTAATTTAATTGAGCTTATAGTCATATTGACCGACTGAAAGTTACAATTCAATATAGATCAATTAGGTGGTAAAGCCAAAGTTGAAGGAGGGATTAATAACGATGTGATTCTGAATGAAGAAAACTACAGAACAGACATTGGCAGGCTCTTTACTCAAGGAACATTTATGTGACCTTTTTAAGTACGAATGTATATTACTGTAGTTAGGCTAAATGATCCTGCGATATTTGTCGTTATCTAAGCGACTAAGTAAGAAGTACATTATTTAGTGAGTATTATATATTTTACTTAACAGTCAGCAATAATCAAATTAAATAATTTCTTTCTAAAACGAAAATTTGCTAAAACAATGGGCGTCACAAGTACGAGTAACGTACAATACGAATGTATCACTTCGCACAAAATTCATTCGGAAAGGAAGCATGTAGTTTAACGTGACCGTTAATCATGCGATCATAAGCCACGAGACCTCCTTTTTACGTGGAATCCCAACCACAGGACATTCATTCATTCATTCATTTATTTGCAATGGGGGGTGTGTCCCCCGGTGGCAAATTGGATATACATAACAAATAAATAATTATACATAACAATTCGTCTCCCATAAGTCCAACCCCACGTCCACGTCGTGGGAGACGGGCAACGGCACAAAGTAGGGGATCGCCTGTAGGGGCAAAGTACAGTGGGGACTTCGTGTGCCCCGGGACCGTTACGGTAGCTGTGAAGGTCCTACAGGAACCCTGAAAAGTGACGGCTAACGGGGCTCTGGTGAAGCTATGATAGGCCCAGCAAGCCAGTAGTGGATGATACCAAATGCTTTCAAAAATGGAACGAGCCTCGGACAGGATGGATTTAATAGACGACGACACGGCTTTACACACGGACTAAGATTTGGAACTTTAAACCTAAGAACGCTGACGGGGAAGGTGGAGGAGATAGTGGATATGATGGAAAGAAGGAAGTTGGATTTATTGGGATTGGCAGAAACAAAGTGGAAAGGGGAAGGAAGGAGAGAACTGAGAAAAGGCTATAGACTGTACTGGAGTGGGAACGAAGAGGGAAAGAGGAATGGAGTGGGAGTAGTAGTACGAGATGGTTTAAAAGAAGAAGTGAGGAGAATAAGTGATAGAATGATGAAAGTGAAAGTAGCACTGAGGGGAGAGACCGTAGAAATAGTGCAAGTGTATGCTCCACAAGTAGGCTGCGCCTCTGAAGAGAAGGAGGAGTTTGAAGAGGAATTGCAGAAGCAGCTGGTCGGAAGAAATATGATTGTTATGGGGGATCTCAATGCCCATGTAGGAAGTGAAAGACAAGGTTATGAGAGTGTTCTAGGACCAGAGGGTTGGGGCGGAAGAAATGAGGAAGGAAAGAGACTGTTGGACTTCTGCCAGAGGAACAGCCTGCTAGTTGGGAACTCCTGGTTTAAGAAAAGAGAGAGCCACACAATCACATGGTACAGTGATGACTTGACCAGGAAGTCGGTGGTCGACTATATACTGTATGAGAAAGAACTAAATAAGAACATCACGGACATCAAGGTTATACCATCGGAGAACCTGGATAGCGACCATCGATTGCTGGTAATGAACCTGAGAGGGAGTAAGGAGAAGAAAGGGACTGAGAACCAGGAAAGACGTATAAGGATATGGAAACTGAAAGAAGGGGATAGAAGGGTCGAGTACCTCAAAATGGCAAAGGAAGGGATTCCAACAGATGAAGAAAGAGGGGTGGAAGAGGAATGGGCTAGATTTAAGAAGACACTAGTAGGTGCAGCAGAAGCAGTATGTGGAAGAACAAGTAGTAAGAAGAGGTGGAAGGAAACACCATGGTGGAATGAGAAGACAAAAGATATAGTAAGGGAAAAGAATAGAGCCTTTAGGAGGTGGTATCAAAATAGGACGGTAGAGACAAGGGAAGAGTACCAGGAAAGAAAGAAGAAGGCGAAGAGAGTAGTGGCTGAGGAGAGAAGAAAGTGGATGGAAGAGTGGACACAGATGATGAAGGAGGATAGTGAAGGTACAAAAAAGGTCCTGTATGGGATGGTAAAAACTAAGAGGCGGAAGGATCCTACGGATTATGTTAGAATGGTGAACAAAAGGGGGCAAGAGATAGAAAATAGGGAAGAACTGAAGAAAATGTGGAAAGAATATTTTGAAGAACTTCTGAACCCGAATGGAAAAGATGGTGAGGAGGAAGAAATCGGGGAAGAGGAAGATGAAATGCAAACAGAAAAGGACTTAACACGGAAAGAAGTGGAAGATGCAGTGAACAAGATGAAAGGAGGGAAGGCACCGGGTGTGGATGAGTTGAGTGTGGAGATGGTGAGAGCATCAGGAGAGGTGGGGATACAGTGGTTGTACCGAGTGATGAGGACAACATGGAAGGAAAGGAAGACCCTAGAGGACTGGAAAAAAGGAATAATTGTCCCGATCTTCAAGAAAGGTAGTAGAACAGATTGCAGAAACTATCGGGGAATAACACTGATGAGTCATTGTGCAAAGATCTTCGAGAAAGTTTTGGAAAAGAGAATTAGGACAAGGATAGAAGGAGGGATGAGGGAAGAACAACATGGCTTCAGAGCAGGAAGGTCTACAGTGGATTTGATTTTTGCTGTAAGGCAGTTACAAGAACAGCACTATGAGTATGGAACAGATCTACTGATGGCCTTCCTGGATATTGAGAAAGCATATGACAGTGTATGCAGAAACAAAGTGTGGAAATCCCTGGCGGATAGAGGAGTAGAGAAATGGACTATAAAGAGGATAAAGGAGATGTACAAGGGAAGCGTGAGCTGTGTGAAAGTGGGAGGAGAGAGATCAGACTGGTTGGAACAGAGAAACGGCCTGAAACAAGGAAGTGCCTTGTCACCGTTACTTTTCATTCTGGTGATGGATGACATAATGACCCGAGTGGCACAAGTAATTGGGGAAGGAAAGATGAAAGCAATGGTGTTTGCAGATGATTTGATGATTTGGGGAAACAAGGAGGAGGAGGTACAGGAACAGTTGGACGTGTGGGAAGGAATAATACAAGGATATGGGATGAAATTTAGCATAAATAAGAGTGAGATGGTGATCACAACAAGGAAGAAGGAAAGAACCACAACGGGAATAACAATTGGTGGGGAACAGCTGAAGAAAGTGGAGAGTTTCAAGTATCTAGGAAGCCTGATACAAGAGAATGGAAGAAACGATAGAGAAATAAATGAGCGGGGGAGGCAGGCAGAAGCATTTCGGAGGAGTGTGAGAAGCATGTTATGGAGCAAGGATGTCCCTCAGAACAGCAAAAAGATCATATATCGGACGTACTATGTCCCTATCCTGACGTATGCCTCGGAGACCTGGGTTATGAAAGGAAGGGAGAAGAGCAAAATACAGGCCAGTGAGATGAGGTTCTTGAGAAGCAGTATTGGAGCTACAAAGATGGACAGAATAAGAAATGAGAGGACCAGAGAATTAATGAAGGAGGAACCATTACAGGATGGTATAGAGAAGTCTAGACTTAGATGGTATGGACATGTAAAACGAATGGAGGAGAAGAGGATACCCAGGAGGATACACGAGACGAAGTGGGAAGGAAAGAGACCGAGAGGAAGACCGAGAGACAGGTGGCTGAAGGGGGTGGAAGAAAGCGTGAAGAAGAGAGGAGAAGACTGGACAAGGGTGGAGGCTGAGAGATGGTGGGAAGACAGAAGACGTTGGAGAGGCTTGTGTTCCAAACAGACCCGGCCAGTGGCTGGAAACTGTGCAAGATGAAGAAGACATAACAATTCAATAACAATTATACAACAATTAAACTGGAGTATTTACACAAATAGTCAGTCTTTTCTTAAACACACCTATATGTTTGGGAAAAGGCTCTAAGACTGCGGCAGGTAGAGAGTTCCAGTTATCAATGGCACGGTTTACAAAATAATATTTACCATAATTTGTTCGCTGTGGTCGGCCCTTAACTTTGAAAGGATGATCGCTCCTACCCAAGTAAGTGGGCTTTCCCAATCGTTTGCTAAGCTCACCCCATGCTGGTTGATTTGTATACGTGTTGTACATAGCGCAGAGTCTAGATTTCATCCTCCTAGCCTCCAGTGATTCCCACCCAAGTTTCATTAACATATGGCTCACACTGCTCCTGGGATTAAAGTCACTGAGCACAAATCAAGCGGCCTTTCTTTGTACCATTTCCAACTCATTGATGAGCCCTACTTGATATGGATCCCAAACCGCCGAGGCATATTCCAGAATAGGTCTTACAAGTGACAAATAGCCTAATTCTTTAGCAGAGGTACTACTTCCTTTTAATACCCTCATTACAAAGTGCAGGGATTTGTAAGCTTTTGAAACTACACATCCTACATGACTACTCCATTTCATATCATTCCTTACGTGAATGCCCAAATATTTGCAAGAATCTTCTTCTACAAGTATTTCCGAGCCAATGTTATATTGAAAATCCTGCCTTCGCACTTTCCCTATTTTTAAGAGACTACATTTTCTTGTGTTTATTTTCATTTTATTTTCAATCGCCCACTTATAGACCAGGTTCAGATCCTCTTGAAGCACTGCATTGTCTTGTGAGTCATGTATCTTTCGATATATTACACAATCATCCGCAAAAAATCGACAGTCACTGCGAATCCCATTTGGTAAGTCATTTATAAACGCCAAAAATAACAAAGTTCCGATTACGCTGCCCTGAGGGATACCCGACGTTACGGTAATTTCATCCGAGAATATGCCTTCGACTTTCACTTTCTGTGAACGACCCGTCAAAAATTCTTGGATCCATAAAATTACTCTTCTATCAATCTTCGTCGAAGCTAATTTATGGAGTAGCATGTCATGCGGCACGACATCAAATGCCTTCGCATAATCTATAACCACGGCGTCGACTGAAACTCCATGGTCTAACGATTCGCTAATGTCTTGAAAAAGTGATAACATCTGACTCTCGCATGAGTAACCTTTCCGAAATCCATGTTGCCTATCATTAAACCATGATAATGTTTCCCACTGTTCCCTCAAGTAGTCGCAAATGAGATGCTCCATCTGTTTACAAACGATGGACGTAAGGCTAACCGGCCTGTAGTTGCCCAATTCAAGTCTGCTCCCTCCCTTAAATATTGGGACTACCGTAGCTCTTTTCCAGTCATCTGGGATTTGCGCATTGTTAATGGACACATTAAACATCACCTCCAAGTATCGTGCCACGGCCCCACCTCCTAGTTTAAGTACTTCACTAACAATATTATCAGGACCCTTTGATACATTGAAACGTAGTTTTTGTATTAGCTTTACAATTGCTGACTGGTTTATTTGGAACAGGGGAGCCCCTGATTCGTCGTTAAGGTCCAACACACAGCTATTGGATTTATTGAACACACTACCGTAAAAGACATTTAATTCATTAGCAATGGCCTGTTTCTCAGTAATTAATTTACCGTCACCGGACAGTATCATCGACAAATTATTTAAATTTCCCTTTCTTCTCCTAACATAACTGTAAATTATTTTTCCACCCATCACCTCCCGAACCAAGTAAACCTTGCATATAACTGTCATGAGCAGCCCTCTTTTTTAAGACGAGCTCTCTTGATAAGGACTTAAATTTCAACATATACTTGTCACTATCATGTCTTTTATTGTATAATTTCCTAATTTTCCGTTTTAGACTCCTAATTTCTCGTGTGTAATACTCAGGATCTGGGTTTTGTTTCAGCAATTTAAATGGGACAAATTTATCAACAGCGCTATTTAAAATTTTCAAAAAGTTAGTCCACAGGTTATTAATGTGATTTCCTTCCGATGCCCATCCTACAAATAGCTCATTCAAATACCCCTGAAACTTGCCCTGATCCGCCCTGCGATACTGGAATATGATCCTTTTTGCTACATCAGAGTCTAATTTTGTAATGTCACCATATCTAATATTTAATTCAACCCCAGAATGGTCACTAATTCCTGGTGCTTTCAGACAGTTAATATACAGCTCTACAGGCCTTACGAGATAAACATCTAAGGTATTATTGAGTGTGTTTCTATCTCCCAAAATTTTAATAATGGCACCCCGTGGCGTTAACGAACAGCTGATTCCTCACCTCAAGTTAAAACGCAATGAGAGTGAAACGCGAATTATGATCCGCATCATCCTGGCTTGTTATTGGCTGGCAATTATTACCAGCCATTGGCTGCCCGCGGGTTTGTTTACAATTATCACCAATATGGTGGCGAGAGGAATAGATTTCTACATCAATTAAATTGCTAGAAATCTACTCCAGTTCATGACAGTATGAAGTGCAAATCACTTATTGATGAGGAATTGTATGTGCGTTTATATTTAAATTGAAGCGTGACACTGTTCATCAAAATTTGTGAAAATAAAAGTACAAATCAACACTCTTGCCAATCAACTGAAAGTTTCTACTACTTTGGATGTAATGGATGTAAATCAATTGGCTGTCGTTTCCACCAGTTTTATTCATCAGTTCGAAATACATTCAGTACAATAACCTTTTGTGCACTATAAAACTACATTATAGACCATTGCATATTGATGTTGCTGTCTGCTTATATTTACCAATTTCATGACATGTAATTTGTAGGTTATGCCTAATAAGGCATATAATTTAAGTGGCCGTTTGTAATGTGAAGTCCTTACTGTATTTATGTACAAATATTATGGTTTAACTAATGAAGCAAGGATTAAAAGTGCAGTTTGCACTGTCACCCTTTTTTTGTTTAAATATTGATATGTAGTTTCTCAGTCTGGTAACTTCTTGGATTTGCTTGAGATAGATTTATAGTAATATAATACCTTATTAACCTGCAGGCTGATTTTTTTTAAACATGCCCAGGTGCATACAGTAGCACAAGACCTACTGCAGGCTATGTCGATCCTAAATGTAGGCCTATTATAGTGCTCATGTCAAAGGTCGTCCTAAAGTTTTAACTATTGAGACTTGATTTGCATCGAAGATAATTTCAGTCGAGTCTGGCAAGGCTTCATAAACTTGGGCGTGACTTCACATTTTCATTTTTCCTATACAACTTTTGATACCAACCACTTAAATCACAGTATTTCAAGATTTGCTCTCATTAAACATCACCAACACTTTTTTTCCCCTCCTGGTGGTGGGCTGTATTGGAGTCTACAGAAAATAAAGTTGAGAAATAAAAATACATCTTAGGTTTTCATGACACAGTTGCATTTTATCCTACTATATCTCCACTCAATATACCAATCCTACCAATGTTTCCTAATTCCTCGTGCTGCATAAATAAACATGACAGATTACAGCATTAGCAATGATGACAGTAATTTATGAATTGTTAAAATGTTTATAAAAGATGCATAGAAAGAGGCTTGATAAATCCTGTATCATCAAACCATTTAAACATTCCCACAGAGCTCTAATCAGAAGCTCATTTTATGTGCAACAGGTATGTAAAATAAACCTCCCTCCCATTAACTTGTAGGCCTAACCTGAACATAATCCATGTTAAGAGCTGTTTTTTGGTTCACAGGAAAACCTACCATTTAAAATCTTGCACATACTGGTAGGCTACTAATCATATTAAGGTGCAATTAACTAGGGTAATTTTAAAAATCATGGCTATCAACTACTGATTTAAATATTCCAGACATCTTTCTTAACTCCACTTTTACTGACAGCATGTAAGTCCTTACTACTGTCTTTCAAGCCATTGACCAATTGTTTTTTTCATGAGGAACCATTTTAGTCATTCTTCTCTATGTGAAATACAGTTGATGACAACAGCCTGGCAGACTCAGGTGTTTTTTCTTGTGTCGCTTCTCTGGTTGCCTACGACACTTCCTAATTATTAACAGAATGTTTCATTGAATTGTTGTATCCAATTGACCAACTGGTAATATATTATGGTTTGCTTTAATATTCCTATGATACACTTTTTGATCTCATATATAAATGAAATATACAACAACATAGGCTGAAATGTTGAACCAATCTCCCATTCCCTAACACTCCCAACTAATGGGACATAAGCTACCTAGTGGTTGCTTCCATCTACATGTACCGTTAGTAGGTCTAGTAGTACCATAGGTATTGTGACTGTTTCTCCAACTCCGTCAAGGAAACTAATTCTGAACTAAGATCTGGAAAGGGGTACACTGTCCCTCGAGGGCAATCAAGGACAACTTGAATCATTCAAGTGATTTTTCTATTTCATTTTACCAACTAACTAGGTGCCTGGAAATGCTAGTGAAGGAGGCAGCTAAGTAGGCTAGCCTACTGGTATTCACCATTCAGAGAACATTCTCAGCGACTTGTCTATGCATAGGCCTATGACACAATTTTCAGAAATTGATACAGTAGTCACAGAACACTAATGGTGCCCAGTACTCGCAGCTTAGCATAGGACGGAGTGGATTCCAGCCACAGATTAACTTATGATCTGTCAACGGGTTTTCAAACAAATTGAGCACACGCCCAAGTACAGGAGTCTTGACCATGATGTTCCAAGCCTCTAAATGAAACACTTCTCGTTAAGACTTTCTGGTCTTGCATCCATGGTCGATCAACATTCTCCTGATCTGTGTTCTCAAGTTTCTGATGGTTATGGACATTATTTTTATCCTGATAACTTCATATTTTAAGGGGTTGGGGTATATGCCCTATTCTTAATTAGTTCAGCATAAGATCATTGAATCCCCTTAAGAAAAATAGGGAACATCCATGTGTTATTTGACCATAGGAAAGGGAGAATTTAAAAAACTGAACCTCTAGGGACATTGATGCAGATGACTCCGAGTAAGTAGGCTAGATCAAAATGAACATTTTTCAGTGTTGCCTTAATAAAGGTTGATAACTTTCTACCGTTCAACATGAATAGGCCTATATTGGATGGGAAATATTTTTATTATTTGCAGAGATTACAAGGATGACTTGTTGATGTATCGTTATTTTGTTAAGCGAACATAAGTTCCAAGTCCATATCGTGTTGCAACCCATATTTCAGTGCTGCCTTAGTAAACGAAATATTCAATATCTTTCAGTCGGTCAACACGGTTGCACTTAATAGTAATGAGAATGAGCATTATTCCAAAAAACCAGAAAAAAAATACTGTAGGCTACATGCAGACCTAACATGTCAAATCAATCATGCCTACAAGACAACAAAAATGCTCTATGAAAAACTATTAAAACCCCATAATGGTAGTCAAAAATAATCTCAAACCACCGCCACTATTTCGCGAAGGTGCAGAAAAATCTTACTATAGTACAGCTATTCGTAATAGTTGCTACTGTTGTGATAAACCGCTACTGAGTGATAGGCCCCCTAAATATAACTATTTATCTTAATGTCTACAAGATAACGAGATTGCCAAAAAACCACAAATCTATAGAAGGCAACACTAAAAATGGCTTATCTAACCCACAAGTCACCCACCCTTCACCAACATTATTAATATTTGTAATTTAAGTAACTTAGGTTATGTTAAATTGAGGTTAATGGCGGATTTGATTGCGGCTGTGTGGCGGGAAGGACCCAATAAGTGCTCAGCCAATCAGGGACGTTTTGATTGGAGACCATGCTCGGAAAAATTTTAGATCGTTTTGATTCTCAGGGCTTCGTTAAGCCCCCACCCTAGGCCGTCATCGTGCCCAAAATGGCGGCTTAACGAACACGACGGGGTGCCATTATTAAAATTTTGGGAGATAGAAACACAGCCATTGTCTCTAGTTGGGAAGTCAACTACTTGTGAAAATCCCCCCTCCCTTAAGAATTTATTTGCAGCGCTCTGAGCTTGACCACAGCTAGTTGACTCACCAGACCAGTCTACTTTGGTGAGGTTTAAATCTCCAGCAATTATTATGCTCTTTTTCATAGCATTACCCGTACAAGTTTTATCATACAGTGTTTCGAGGAGAGAAAAGTTATCTTTCGGTGCTCTATACGCCCCTATCACCTGAAGAGAGAATTTATTTCCTTTATCCGAAATTTGTACACATAACATTTCATGATCCATATCAGCCCACTTTAAGAAACTAGCTATATTTTTGCGCACACAAATAAATAGCACACCACCTCGCTTCCCCCGATCCCTTCTGTACATTTCGTAGGTCCCTTGAATTATTTCGCTACTATTTATGTCCTCATATAACCAAGATTCAGTTGCAATGACAATGTCCGGAGAATACGTCTCTACAAGATTCCAAAATTCAATTAATTTATTTCCTAAACTCTGACAATTAACCTGCAGTAATCTTAGAGTCTTACCTCCGCAGCAAATATCTCGAAATAGCTTCTTCTGTTCCCATCGGCTGGCAACCTCTGGACCTGCTCCTCCTCACAAAAGCCGGCACGAACCGATGACCCTGTCATGTAGGCTCCCTAGGTTAAAAGCGCCCCGTCGATTTAGATGCAGCCCGTCTCGGGCTAAGTCACGGCCACCAATCCAGCAGTCAACTTCTACGTACATTAATCCCAGTTGTGCACATACCCAGTCCATGCGGTCATTTACAGTCTTAACTCGCCTTAACGGAACCCAGTCCATGCGGTCATTTACAGTCTTAACTCGCCTTAACGGAACATCTCCCCGCCGAACAATGCCACTCATTATAATTTTTGCATTTCTAAACTTGCTTTTAGCTTTTCTGCCTAGTTCGTAGAGCTCCCCCATGATGTAATCAGCTGTAGCCCTCTTCTTCAAATCGTTCGTCCCAACATGTAGCAACAACACTTTAACTTTGTCACTGTCCTCTACATTTGATTCTTCCACTTGTTGGGCAAGATGGTCAATTTTAATCCCCGGATAATACCGCACTTTCGCACCTGATTTCCTCGAGATATTCGCACTCCATCGTATCATTGAATCACCCATTATGATAACGTCATCCTCAGTTTGCTCCTGCACGCCCTCTTCCACACTGATCCCAGTAGAAAGCCGTTCAGTCACATCCTTCGCCGTTTCTTCTGATTCACGAAGCTTTGCTCTAAGTTCCTGTATTATTTGATCCCTTGCTTTGATTTGCACCCTCAAACAGTTCGGCGTATCACTTACTTTACAAAACCAATTTCCGACATCACAATCCTCCTTCTTGACCTTAATACAGCCGATGTGAAACCATTTCCCACATAGTCCACACTCAACACCATTCTTCAATGTTTTACTGCACGTCGAACACTTTAAAGCTGCCACTGGATCATTTGCTTGATTCACGTTTGGAGTAACAGGCCCTGGATTCACTTCCACTCCACCAATAACTAGCAATACAGCTATCACTAGGGCTATGAACCACAAGTTGCTAGGTCCCGTACGCACACACAAACACCGGAAATCCCGGCATTTCACTTCGAAAATCTCACATGCATTGACAAGGAATCGAACCTGGTCCACCTTGGTGAGAGGCCAACAGCTTGACCGCTGCGCCACCACGCCCCAAAATTCATTAGGCTAAGAAGAGCAATGCGAAGTATTCCTGATAGCTTGTGAATAAGAGGAAAAACTTGATGGGTCCGGTGTAACGGCCAGTACAAACTAGATATTTGGAAACAGTGCTACTTGAATTATTAGGCAGATCCATATGTAGGGATATATCCACAGATTAATTTAACTCAGTAATTTGGAAATATCTGAAAATATGTCCTCCAGTTACCGTATTAAGAAAATAGGCGAACTGGATTTACATTAGCATTTTAATTAACTGTTTTTTTTACATGTTTTTAAGACCTGAACATTATGACAATGTATCACAAAAGAAGAAACGCGAACCTTCATGGACAAAAACTGTGAACTAAAAACAAAACATTCATCCCAAACTTGCCATAAGGTAGCCAACGGATTGAGAGCAGTCAAATAATGAATTTCACGAAGCAACTAAGAAATAATGTCGTCTCCGTAGCGTAGCGGTCAGAATGGTTAGCTGCCGCCCCGGAGGTCCTGGGATCGATTCCCGGCTCTGCCACGAAATTTGAAAAGTGGTATGAGGACTGGAACGGGGTCTACTCAGCCTCGGGTGGTCCAAATGAGTAGAGGTGGTTCGACTTCCACCTTAGCCATCCTCGAAGTGGTTTTCCGTGGTTTCCTCACTTCGTTTTCGGGAAAATGCCGGGATGGTATCTACTATAAGGCCACGGCCGCCTCCTTCTCTCTTCCTTGCCTATCCATCCCAATCTTCCCTTCCCTCATGAGGCCCCTGTTCGCTTTGCAGGTGAGGCCGCCTGGGCGAAGTGTTGATCACACCTCCCCAGTTACCTGGAGGGTAAAATTGACTTAAAAAAGTAAGAAATAAAACGAAAATTGGGGGGGGGGGAGGTAATGAAATGAAAATTATAATATGGCCCCCCTCTGAAAAAAATCCTGTGGGCGCCCATAGTTGCTGTCCCACTTAGCCAAAATATGCAAGCTACCCAAGCTAAAAAGACAAACAAGTACGCACCGTTGGCGGAAGAGGTACGAAAATTATGGGGACGAGAATTTTGCCACTGGTGATCTCTTCCACGGGAGTTGTTCCAAAGACGTTGGTAATGGCTTTGGAGGAACTGCAAATGAAACACCTGATTGCCAGAATACAGAAGGCAGTGCTGCAGGATGCGTGCCATATTGTGAGGTTATTTTTATCTCAGTAATAGGTTTACAGGATACTTGATTATCAAATCAGTATCTTGTAAACTGAGTTGTACCATGTTTATGAGAGATTAAAGATAATAATAATAATAATACTAATAACCGGAACTAGCGAAGCCGGGCCTTGTTGGATCGTAAGTTACGGATTAGTCAATATGCTTGCATGGTTCACACGACCGCCATCTTCAAATGACTTGACTGATGACCTTTTAGTTTGGGAAACAGACGCTTCCTACATGAAGGTACTGTACCCGTTCGTCCTGGGGATGCGATGACCCATCTGCTATAACATCGCATTCCTGGAGTTCCGGGACAGAGCGGAGTTAAATGAACCTCTAGTCAAATAAGGAATGTGTCGGAAATTCAGCTGAGTTATCGAAAAAGCAGTGGGTATCACGAGACAAAGTATCTCTAGGGTCGTTACGGGCTTAAGTTTAATAGAAATAATGCAAATATAAATGGGCGCCATCAACTGAATTCCTAGCAAACCACTTCCTTTCCGGATAAGCCTTACTCAAGACAAGGAAAGAAAAAGGAAAATCACACCATCATCAGATCACAACTAAGATAAAAACAAATTTATTTTACTTTGATAGTCAGACAGACATTTTAAATATAACTCCTACCTGAGAGTATGGTCGAATGCCAAAGTTAAATTGTCATTGTCCAAAAATCGAACCATCTCTTTTCTAATCCAAAATTATTTTATCCACATAACAAGAAAAATCTCTAAAGTTCTCTTGGGTTCTCAGGATCACTGTAGCACTATGTCTTTCGTCACTGACATTTGTGAAACCTGAGACCTAATTTCTCTTTAATTTAACATCATCAATGTGGATTTAAAAAATATTATTAATCTGTCTAAACATACACATATTATAATCACATATATTAAACATCACGTAATTTATGGTTTGCATGGCATAATTTAAATGTTGAACATGTTAGTCAAATGCTCCTAAACATTGAATAATTAATTTACACTATTTACATTGTCATTCATAATTACTTATCTGTGAATTACAGAAAATTCATGGCTCATTGGTCATCGTTATCGTCATCATCAAAATTAAATATTTCTCACATTAATTCTCACTTCAAAATTCTACATATTCCTGTCAGAATCCTTAATTCATCACCATTTAATCATTTAAATTCTCAACTCAAGTTGCAATTCCTTCAAATTATCTCTCAATTAAATTTATTTAATTCCATGTAAATTCATTAATCATCAGCTTCTTTAATTAATTATCACCTTCTAATTCAGTTATTCATCATCATTACAATCGTCTATTAATTTATTTAAATCAGTTTATTTATCCAATCTTTAATTCATCCATCTATTTAATTCATTGATTCATTTCAAAATTTAATTTATCAAATTATTTAAATTTCAATCTTCTGGTTATTTAGATTTTTATTATTTCATCTAGTCATTCTGATTTTTATTTCATTAGGTCAGATCGTTAATATGCTTAAATCTCAGATTATTATTTCATTAATTATTATTTTCAGAAAATCTTGTATTATCAACTTCATTTATTTGTTTAATTTCCTAACAAATTGTTTAATATGGTTTATAGAACGTTGTCTTACAGTTTTATTACTTCCAAGTTATATCTCGTATTTAATTTATCATGCCAAAAAATATTATTGCCTCCACGACATCACGTTGGATCTAACTATCCACAACTACATTACATTTCCTCAATACTTCAAATATCACATTTGAATACAACAATCATTCCACAAAACTCCATAAATATTCAGCACATACAGCATGAATCTCAACAATTACGCTAGACTGGGTACGACGACCTCATGTCTGCTTCAAAATACATTAGCAACATTGCTACTATCACGTGGCAACTTCCACAAAATGCCTATCACAAACTCCACTTAACCATGTTGCATGATCTACAAAAAATATATAACTGGTTTCAAATTATCAACGCACACAATCTCCAATAACTGTAATTAATCTGATCACATCTAGACAACTTCTTAAACAATTGGAAAAATATTACCTCAGTAATTTAAGATCTGCTTTCAAATAGCATAAATTCTCTTACAATTTTCATAACTCACATCACAGAAAAACACCAATGTGCTATAATTTCTCATATCAAAATCTGCAATACTGATCTGCCTTAAAATAAATCTGACCATTAATGATTAATCTTACAAGATTCAATTACTTTAAATCCTTCTCAAAGGTATCAAACACAATTATAAAACTCATCAAAAGCATCAGCTATAACAGCTGTTAAACTGAAATTACTCTCAAAAGAGTATAGCAACAAAATATTGGATTGGCAAACAAGAATTACTAAATGCAATCCTGTTGACATTTATCGTTACTTTATTTAACAAAATTTCGACTGATATGTGACTAGTAGTTCCTTGTTTGATTCACTTACAATCTCGTGTACATTCGGATGATAAAAATGAGTCCCTCAATGGCGAGTAAGATGTGTAACCACCGTACAGTCGTATAAATACGAAAGACCTCGCCCCGTCGACTTGGATGATATTGCCCTGAACGATGGGTAAGATGAGTACCACCATACAATCGTATAAATACGAAAGACCCCATCTCGTAGGCTATATGAGTGAATGTACCAGATAGGAATCAACAAGTTTCTAGTTGTCATATAAAAGCGATGTTCATTCACTAAAGTGAATAACTTCTTAATATCTCCAAACAATCCAATGGAAAAAATCCCTACTGATGAATAATACACACTCGCTAGTATGCAATGAACTGACGAAGTAATTTTAGATAATCAATTGCAGATCACGAGTTTGAAATACTCGTTACACAAAAAAAAACTATTTATGAAAAATATCCTAGCTGGAAAAATGTCTAAAAGACCAAACATCTGCTTAATAAAGCCAATCAATGGTGAGAATTTCGTATAATGATGCCTGCCATATCATATGGTCACTCCATATTCTAGCAAATTCGAAGTATATAAAGTCAAACCATGTCTATATAATCGTATCACTCCTATTAGAAAAATATACATGTGTGCCCAGTATTCATGAAAATAATCGTATCAGGTAGTTATGACTCTTACAGTACCTTTCATAATCAGCTGTTATTAAATTTCCAAGATCGTCGATTTTCCCTACATAATGAATTTCTCGAAAGATCGGCGTGAATATCATTCCATCCATGAAATGACGATTGCATTCGAAATCCCAAGTGAATCAGCTGGTGGACTCCTCTCGTCAGGAATCGAATCCATCGCTCTGCGGTGCCATCTTGTCTCTATCTGCGTCTACTCTGACATGTTGAACTTCAGATTACCCATAGCGGATATTGTCCACCTCCTCTCGAAAATGTTCATGGAAACAGCGGACCCCCTACTCCTCTTCTAAGTTACGCCACTGTTCCATTAAATGTTCAGTTTGAGTATTGAAAGACCAATCTCCAATAACTGCTAAGCCTCACTTTCGTAAAATAAAATTTTACTTGAGAGTGTCCAAGTTTATTAAACACCCTGTAGTTGTCTGTATTTGGTAATTCATGAAACTGCATAAGAAATAAATTTCATTAATGCACGATCTAATGTTCATCAGTGCCTATGCTAACAACATTCCGTTGCTTGAAATTGTTAAAGTAACTTTGAATGCGTTACGGAAAAGCATAGTCGTAATATTATTCATAAAAGCTGTGTTCAAACTGCGTTGAAATGTAGCTTGTAATAAAGTCTCCGACTACTTGCAGTGCTGTTCTAACATATCCCGGCCGTCTGTGATTGCTTCCTCGGCAAGTCCGCCTGGATCAATGACCTGCTTGGCATTCGCTGCTCGGCGATGCTGAAACTGTCGCCTACACTCTGCCGTGACAGTTTCGGTATGCTACGCGACCTTCACCGTGCGTCTGGCTTGCGCTACAGAGCTCGACCCTACTTGCTCGACTGACAGAGCTCCACTGAATGTGCTGGCACTGTCTTCACTCTCTTATCTGCCTGGCGCAGACACGTGGTGTAGTCCCCCACCACAGTGCTCTCGCGTCACGATTATAGTCTCGAACCCTCATCATCTCGGCTATTCTGTTATAAAATAACTTAAGGGTTATCTAACTTCCTTACAATTATTTCCACATATAATGCATGTTATATATCCTCTTCTAAGATGTTTAATTCTATATTCCATACATATCTTAATAAAGCTTCACATCTCTATCCATAATTCCATCTTCTTACAGATGTCAGTGCCTCCTTGATCCTAGACCTCCTACGTCATCTTGACATTCTTCTTGACTCGATCGGTGCGCTATCTTTTCCTAACTCTTCTCAAAACCTCAACTACGGCTTAATGTCTGCTGGCGTAGCTGATAGCCTAAACTAGGTATCGGGTACAGTACCTACATTTTAAAAATTTGGTAGAGATCGGATTATAAGTTTAGTCGTAATTTGATTTAGACTTTGAAAATTTGTGTGGCCACCATTAGTCTACGTTTTCGTTAAGATGGCGGCGATATAAAGCATGGCACTGACGTGTCCTTTAGTAGTGTTACCACTGTACCAATGTTAGTTCAATTCAGTTTCTTCGTGTTTGAATTGATACGAGGGGATTGACTATTTAAAAACAACAGACTCTCTCTTTCATATTTAGTACGGACAAGAAGATGAATTATGATTTATTTATTTAACTTTCTGTACATGTACCTTGTCACAATAAAATATCTCGAAGCTTGGTTAATAGCTCGTGCGACAATTGTAAAAAAATCTAATAAAAATATCGTTTAGGGGTTGAACATGCACAGATCACTTTATAAGTGAGCTGCATGTAATTGTTTATACTATTTTGCTAACGTTCTAAATAGGGGAATGTCAATCCACAACACACCACGTGTCACTTCAGATGCAGATAATCTTAAACGTGCCACTCTACTTTACCCCCCCCCCCCCCTCCTCCCCCATATTTTATCCGAAATGTAAAGAAAAAAATATGTAGGCGTACCGATTGTATTTCAAGTAAAATGACATGACAACAATCGTTATTTAATGGACACAAAACAATGCTATTAGTTCATTAAAATACGTGGGCTGTTTTTTAAGTAAGGGCCGGTTTTTAAGCTTGTAGTTAGTGCGCACGCCGCAAAAAGCGTGAGCGCTACCTCCCGGCATCCTTTGCGAACAAGCAGGCGTCAGTTGCAGCTGTGTAGCTAACCTGTACGCTGAACTGTGCATCTTTACAATGTTCTAGATTATTGATTCACCCGCCGCTTGTGAGGTACGATCTGTGATACGTTTTTTCAGTGCAAGAAACATATCGGCTGCAGACATTCATCGTCAGCTTTGTGAGGTGTATGGTGATAATGCAATGACGGAAGATAAAGTGCGAAAATGGGTACATGTGTTCAAAAGTGGCCGTGAAAATGTTCATGACGATGAACGCTCAGGTCTGTGATCACAGATGACTTGGTGACTGCAATTGACACGAAAATTCACGAGGACCGAAGATTCATGATAACCACTATATCAATGGATATTCCTCAAATGTGAATTCTTGGTTGTCAGAGCAGGCGACGAACTTTTTTGCAGAGGGATTTCAGAACTTAGTTTTAAGGTATGACAAGTGCCTAAATAAACAAGGCAACTATGTAGAAAAATAGAGGAAGGTATGTAAAACCTAAAAATTAATGTGGTTTCAAAATAAAATATTCGGTTAATTAAAGAAAACGGCCCTTACTTAAAAAACATCCCTCGTATAATCTAATACATATTCTCATCACCTGTCAAATTGGATGGTACCCAAGGAATCGTTACCTCTCTGGTTACTCTGTAGACTGGATGACCTGGGAACCACTAAATAGATTACGAACTGAAATTGGCGGACCTAAGGATAATCTACGGATGTGGTGCTTCCTTATTGATACAGCATTATATGACTGTGGAACAAACAACACGACATCTTTGTTGTTGCACCACGAATTAACTGGAATTATCCACCACTTCATGTGACGTAACTCTCTTTGTACAGTTAAAAAAATACATTTGATTGTTCAGTTTGCTATGCACTCTGCAACTAACTTTTCGAACTTCTGTACAATCATTTATATTGGTTTAGAACTGTATTTGTGATTCGAACTAATACCATTATGAGCATATATAGTGACTTTATAGTTTTTTTTTGATCGTGTGGCATCCCGAGAGGCCGAGTGCAGGTCTTTCTAATTGACGCCCGTGGCCGACCTGCGCGTCGTAATGAGGATGAAGTGATGATGAAGACGGCACATACACCCAGTCCCCGAGCCATGGGAATTAACCCCAGGAGATTAAAATTCCTGATGGCCCGGCCAGGAATTGAACCCGGGACACGGCAGCCAAAGCCTAGCGCGCTATCCATTTAGCTACGGTGCCGGACTCTTCATAGGTAATAGAAACATATTTCTGTAGTGTGGCACTGGAAGTGAAACTGGAACTGTTGGTGCAGCAGGAAAAAGAAAATAGAATCGTTTGAAATGTGGCGTTTCAGGAGAATGATGAAAATCAGATGGGTATATAGAGTAACAAATGAAGGGGTATTAAGACGAGTGGAAGTGGAGAGATGTTTCTGGAGACTGATAATGAAGATAATAGATAGGTTGGTAGGACACATACGAAGACACCCAGGAATAGCAAACTTAGTTATGAAAGGAAGAGTAGAGGACAAGAACTTTATGGGTAAACCAAGGTTAGAATATGTTAAACAGATTGCCTCGGATGTAAGATGTGGTAGCTATGTAGAGAAGAAACGAGTAACTCAGGACAGGAAGGCATGCATCAAACCAGTCAAAAGTCTGACGACTCAAACAACAACATGCGTGTCACAGAGAGAGTACATGCATGCCACTGGAGTCACGCGTGCCGCCGGTTGGCCACGCATGGTCTATGGTCATAAATGTGGTTTTCAGGACAGAGTTTAGTTTCTCGCAACATGAGACTTAAAATGAGCTTTGTCTAGTTTTTCAGAGACAAACTCAATGCACACTCTGCATTAGCCTATGGTAATGGCGACAGCTGTTCAAATTTAATGTATACCTAGGTACAGTGTTACCCGCGGAGTTCCAAAATGAGTGTCAAGAATTTTGATCATCTATCAGTTTAATATGGCGCACGGTACGTTGGGGACGTAGGATTGAACGTGTCAGAAATTGTAAGTGTGCTGTAATCATGAACAATGTAAGCAAGATAATGAAAATGGAAGTTCATAAATAATAAAAATAAAAATTTTATGACATTGAAACAATGACAGGGATATTTTGAGACTCCCTGCACATAGTTAATAATAATTTGTGCCTCAAGCAAAATGTAAATCTTCAAAATGAGTTTTATTGCAATATGGTTTCATTTTAATTGCTTTACACACATTTATAACTTATGTTAGTAATTACAATATTCTGCGTCGTTGTGGTCACTCTCATTGGGTAAGGGCTGTTTTCACAATAAAGCATTCTCTACCAGATATATTTTGTTAATAGGGCTTCCAAAGTGGCAGCCAATCTTAAGCTAAACTGTTCATTAACTTAGTAAGTGAAGCAAAACACAGAGAAAAATGGAAGTCTCTAGCCCATGTTTGAAACGAGGCTCTTCTTACGGAACCCATACTTAAAACTCATCCCTCATTGTAGACTGTGCATAACCTTATCATTGTATCGTAGATAGTATTTATACCTTTTCCGCTTGTTAGAATATCTTACAGAGCATGAAATCTCTTGTAGCGCAAATTTTAACGGCCATGACGTGACCATCAGATACATCTGATGTCACAAGCATAGCGACCACAGTTGAACAGTTGAAACCTACAGTGGTGAACGTGATGCAGAGTAGACGATATAAAAAGTCACTTCCAGTCCCATTGTGCTCTCTCTGTCAAGCGGGACAGTTTGGCTGGGGTTAGTTGAACACTTCGACTTTCTTATGCAAAGTGAGCTCCAGTTCTTAACTTTAAGCTGAGTATTTACTGAAGACAGAATAGTTGAAGAGAGGCATGTATCCAGAAAATGCTTTAGAAGAGACAAAACGTTCAAAAGTGAATGTTCTGTGGTTATCACGTTGTGTAGAATTAGAAAATCAACTTTGCATGAAAAAGAACCTACCACTACAATTGGTAGTTTGTAGCCAAATTTGTAGGTTATATTTCGTTAGAAACACTCTATCAAGTTCCAACGTTCGCCACTAGGTGTCAATGGCATATGGTAGGCAAAGTTGGAACTACTTGAAATTGAACTTGCTCATTCATATTCATTCATTTCATCTCATCCACACGCGACGATACTTGTAGCTCACCCCATGGGTTTCCTCATAAATGCAGCTACAAACTCTGGCGAGTCGAACATGTCCTCGGACACTCCCGGCACTAAAAACCATACGCTAAATTAATAAATGTCCATGTTAATGTTCTGTGTATGTTAGGTTTGGTAGAACTAGCCTACTTAAAATCAACCAAAGTTTCTGATTCAGTATTATGACCTCTGTAATAATACAGAATTTGACAACGGCTCATTGTCGTCCATAGGGTACACGTATAACCAAAGGGACTTCGGAATGCTGAGAATCTTCAAAATTTTCAAAATGTAATTTTGGCGTCATATTAAGGGAAACCCTTGGGTTTCTAACGGTTTGTTTATTTTATTCATGGCTCATTTTTAAGACTACTTTCCTTATACTTTCACACAACCATGCGCCGTATTAGTAAACCCACAATTTTTATTTTTCTCTCCTTTTTTCACTAGATTTCCCTCTAGATTCTCAGTTTTCTCTATATCAGATAATTGACCTAAAACAAATTATTAAGAAAGCAAAACGGGTGTTGGAGCATACCTCGTCCAAAAATCAAAACTGTCGTCGTTTCCTCAGCTAGTGGAAAAATCTTTGATGCAGTTTCTTGCTAAAATACATTTCTTAACATAAAAATTCCCTTTTCCCTCAACTTTTCAACATGCAAATCTGAAAGTCCTAGAAGTAATTCCTCTTTATGTGTGTTAAATTTTACCACAGCCGTTTTTCTAAATTTAGTTTAGTTTAATTTTGCGTGAAAGAAATGTTTATAAAAATGCTGTTAAAATTTAAGAATCTAATTTTGCGAAATATATATTTTTATGTAAGGTGAGGGCATCAAGGAACATTCCTGAAAATATGCAATTGTATGTATGTCTACCCCGTATTAATCCCGTTTCCAACGGGATTGGAGATAAGATGCGATTAAATTCTATGTGGCGGATGGTTTCTACGGCCGGATGTTCTTCCTGACGCCAACCTCATGAGAGGAGTTAATGGGCGATGAAATAATATAATAATATCGTATGGCCTCGAGTGCCGGGTGTAAGCTTTGTAATTTGACACCGAGAGGGTAGCTTGCATGTTGAATTTCGTTGTTCCTTGACGCACTATCAAAGTCAAGGAGGTTAGATATCTAAGCTCCTTGAACACTATAGCGCTTTCTAGTAGAGGAATGAGGACCTTTTGTGTTGGCGGACACTCCCGAGATTAATTTTTCCATTATGAACACGGCCTACTGAATTCAAATGGGTTCTTTGACATGCCAACATCGTATGACATGCGTGTCGTATTTTTGCCGCCTTTCAAAAATCACTTACCACGGTCAGGAGCGAACCTGCAATCTTGGGGTTAGTAGACCGACACGCTAGCCTCTCACCCACCGTGGCGATGAAATGAATGAATATGAATGAAACTGGGCAAGGATGTGGAAGGAACCGGCTGTGGTCTTTCAGAAGGTACAGTATTCGCATTATATCACTGCCGGTGAGGACCGTTGCATTTCTAAGAATTCGAGCCGTCAACTCCTCTACTCCTATTCATAACATTACCCCACATTGTGGGGCTCGGGAGTTCTGGCAGCCGACTTAGCATAAAGCACTTGGCACACTCATTAGTGCTTTCCAGACTATTGTTGGTGTGCCAATTTGAGAAATGTCTTTGGTGAGGCTAGTACAGTCGGCATACCTTTCCTGGAAGTAATGACGTATCTCACCGGCACAGTTATAACGTGGGCACAGTACTGTCCCAGCATGTGCCTGGACTTGAAAATGGAAAACCACGGAAAACCATTTCAAGGACGGCCAACAGTGGGGTTCAAACCCACGTGTACCGAGTCAGCAGAGAGCTTGGCCCCATCGCCTACAGCTGCGCTTTAGCGGTCGCCTGTCGGTCTTTGAAGTCTTCGGTCTTTTGAAAAAAAAAAAATGCAATTAGTGTCTGTTAATAGTTTCTGAGATAATGGTAAATAAAATGTGGAAAATTAATATAACCAGCATTCCGGCCGGGCGAATAAATTACTCTATTCGCCCTGATTCCGGCTTCCCTTAAGATGATGCCAACTCTGCATGTGGCGCATGGTCGGCTTGAGACCATCAATCGAAGAATTGAAATATCGTCGAAGAATGTATTTGAACACGGACCTCCACAGGCGCGGATCTAGAGTTCGGCTTTGGCGGGGTCAGAGAATCGAAATTGTTAAGAGAAATGGTATCACTAAAAATGCAATCACAAAATAACCAAACGTACAAAACCAGAGCAATTTTTTTTGCAAGCTACATGGATAGAAATTTGATGCATTTAGCGCACCAAAAATATTCGTACAAATTGCAAAGGCGTGTTTTGCGACTTTTACATCGAGCTTCGAGAAAAGTATCATGGTACGTTACAGTTTCGGCAAGTCGAGTTGGTACCGACAAAGAGAGAAAGTCACAGCTTAAATTGCCAACCAAGCTTGCAGTTTGGACGTCGGGATTTTTTTGGTGCGAAAAAAGCCCCAAATTCCTATCCGTGCATTGTTGCACATTCATCGTGACATCACTATAAACATCGATTCGGTAATCACAAGGTTTGCTAAGCAAAATAGACGAATTGATTTTGATATATAAATAATCGTTTTTATATACCAGGTATGAATTTGTAAATATGTACAGTTGTAACAGAACATAATAATTGCAATAAAGATATTTTCAGTAATGAATAAAATGAAAAAAAAAAAAAAACTGTTTTTCAGTTAAAATTCGTTAAGTTTTATTTGTCTGGTTATTGTGTTTTCGTTTTTTGAGTTTGCAAAAAAATTTGGTCTCCGTTGGGGGGGGGGGGGGGGGGTCATGACCCCCGTAACCAACTCCTCCCCCTTGAATCCGCGCCTGGACCTCCGTGCTGATGTGATCGCGCCTTAGCAACTACGCTACGGTCACACCAGCTGCAATCCACGGTGTGTTTGTTTTGATGACGATCTTGTGGTAGTTGCTCGGCGATCGGTCATTTACGGAAATGTTCGTAAGCAGCCATCGAAATGTGAGATATCATTTGCCGTTGTCAGAATTTGGCGTGGTCGATTCTTGATACTGACCACATATTCAGAATTTTCATTTAATTTTGATCTATCTCATGGAAAGCCATTCTGAAAAGTGATACTGATCTCTCGGGGAATGCGTGGCGCAGTCGGTAGAGGCGCTGAGCTTCTAACTGAAAGAGAGTGGGTTCGATCCCCACCCAGGTAGTGGATTTTAGAAACAAAACTACCACTTTCGGAAACGCAAATAGCCCTGGGTTTCACTGTGCCTACACCAGAAATGAGTACCAGGGTGAATCCTGGGGGCAAAGACGGCCGGGCGTGAAGCTGACAACTCCATCCCATCTAGTGCCAATGTCACAAACAGTGGAAGCCTCTACCTTCCACTACTCCCAGGGCCTCCATGGCCTGTACGGAGTTGACTTTGCTTTGATCTCTCTTAATTACAGTATGTCTAGCGTCATATATTCAATGGAGTTCTGTTTACATTAATTACAGTGATGGTTTAACATAACTCAGTAAATTTTACAACATCCCATCATAAAAATGGAAGGTATACGGACTACTCTTCGGAGCAAGAGGAGATATGACAAAATTTGTGCGTAGCATCCTATCAGAACTGGGTTTCTCTGCAGACTTATTGCGTGATGTCGTCGTGCCTGTGATTATGAATTCACTGAATATATTCATCATCGTAATCTATATTTTTAACTGATTTTCCACATATCACAAATTATAATTAGTGTATTTCCAAACCCAGTATTTATATTCAAAATTTCATAATTATAAAGAAGTACTTATTTGGATTCTTGTGGTAAGCTGTCAGACGAATACATCTACATTTAGTTTAGCTCTTACCAAACTCTTAAGTCAATTAGAGGAATGAAATGTAAAGAAAGCAGCCGTAGGGGGAGGGCGTTCAGGGGAGCCGTCACTTCCAATATTTTAAGGGACACTGGGACTGAAATTTTCAAATTCTATATAAACTGAGGTACAGCTTTGAAATTTTATATGGTTATGAATAGTCATACTATTAACCACTGTGGGAAACGTGAGCATTGTAAGTTGATTAGTTCTCCAGATATTAATTATTTTGTACATTTATTGTGCTAATTATTCAAGTTTTATAAAGGTCAGCCGCGTTAAAAAAAACAAGATAGTGTAACTTTTAGGTAATATTCTATTGCACTATAACAATTGGAAGAAACCTACGGATCCGATTTTGAATTGCATTAATGAGGGCCAAGAAATTAATTTTTTTCCATATCCAAGTTTTTTTCTACAAAAAAATCGTATTTTTTCCAGTTTGAATTTTTTTTGCAGCCATACCAAAAGTGCAATCTAAAAAACGATCCGCAGGTTTATAGTCATTGCAATGAAGATAATAAATTCCCATTTTGAAAGCAATATCATAAGATTTATGACGCGAGTAACATTTTGAATGCCTGAAAAAGTGAATCAGAGAAAACAGCAATTTTCTAAAATGATGCACAATTTACAAGGTTTCAGCTTACCAATGACATTAGGATTGTCCTACAGCATAGGTGACACCCTCCTTCTTCTGTTTTGCAGCCTCCTCCTTCATTTCCGTCAGTTTCACCTTCCGTCGACATGCCTTTCACTTCTCCAATTATGACCGCGGACTTACATACTTCCTGCGACTGACACATCTTTCAAGTGTTTGTGCTGTGACATGAGATACTGAAGTTAGTCTTATTCCTGATTTCAACTATGTTGTTGCACTACACCCCATGTTGAATTCTGCTACAGAATTACTAACAGCAATTTCAAGTATCTTCCGTGAAATAAAAATCTCCTTTGGTCACTTCCTCCAGATAACAGAACGCAGTGACTCATTCTGATTTTCAGTAGCACCACGGATGCATCTGGATAGTAGCTCATCTGATGCCAGCCTTTGATAAACAGGCATAATCTTGACAACTAAGGGTTCATAAAGTTCTACAGCCATTTTGTCATGACTCTGTGGTGTTTTACCAGCTGCGATACTTCGATTGTAGAAACACCAAGACTCAGAACCTTCAGGACACTTACTGTGCTGGGGCGTTTAAAGGACACACCGTGCATTTTAAAGCTACGCCAGGGCTTTAAAAATGGCGGAATTTGGATAAAAACACTGCTATATGATCCGCAGGGGATAGGGGTGTATTAATATGGAAAAAACCGAAAATCGACATTTTCCACAAATTTCACTAAAATTTCAGTCCCAGTGTCCCTTAAGTCTGTGTACACATCATTAACTCAATTTATTTTCTCTCTCTCTTAGGTGGAGGAGAGACTTCGCTCGGAATCTTCGAACACAATTCACTGTAATGTGAAATTTAGGAATGAAGGAATGGCAGCAGAGCCCGGATTTCTTCTTCTGCACTGGAATGCAACAACAGTTAGACAATACAATACAGTTATTAATAGTCACTTTCCTCGACTCACGACAGTGTTGTACCTAAATTGAAAATACGATAAATATACAGTATAAAGAATTTTAATTTACACTAATGAAACATTTTTTCCGGTTTGAAATACTCAACAAGAAAGCTGAATATTGATGGAGCAAAGCACGTTAGGTGTCATCCATCGTAGCAGCCAAGGTTCGAATCGCGGTGTGTTTAGATTGAATATTTTTATCTTTAAAACATCCTGTCCGGACGTGCCATTTACGCTATTGATTCTAGTTCTCCGTGTCCGAACCTCTTTCCCAAGTTGAAACCTAGAAGAAATCCCACTAATGCACGTGTATGCGTACAGTTTCCCTATTTAAACAGCCACGGATCGCCATTGATAGAGAAATGTCATGTCCTGAAAGCGAATAGGTGACCAGGCAGAGAATTACAATGTGTAGCCTATTTGGCTTCACTAGACTGCATTAAATGGAATCACGTCACATGACATCGCGAAGGGAAATTCAGCGTTTTCTTTCAGACCACTCGAGCCCTTCCTGAACAGGATTTATGGTTTACATGAAATAGTGACTAGAATAGCCACTTCCTGCCGTGCTCATGACATTCGTGGTGCTTCTTTCTTTGTGCTGTCCACTTGACGCCGTAATGAACAGTTGATTCAAAATGAATGCTGCTAGAGATTACTTAACATCTTAGGGAAAGTCTTTACTAAATTATTAAGCTTATGGTCAGAGAGGTTCAAACAAGAAGACTTCACCAAGCAACAATATCTGCCTACTAAGCTCGCCTTCTGTTCTAATGTTGAGGGATATCAAAAGGACAGTGTTCTCGGTGCATGTACTGGCATAATTCGCAATATTGCGTGAGGCAAGGTTGCCTTCAGCCTCGACTCCCATTGACAATTTAACAGCAAACTAGCACTCGTGGTTGGACAAGTTCACACACCGCTTCCTGTGGTTTCGGGGTACGTATCGAGACTCCTGATTCAGAGGGAGGATTCTGGACTCATCAAAAAAAATGTAATTCTGGTCTGAGGGTTGGAATGGGGTACACTCAGCCTCGCGAGTCAAAAGTGAGAAAAGATGGATTAGATTCCCACCTTAGCCATCCTAGAAGTGGTTTTCGAAGGTTTCCCACTTCTACTCGGGTGAATCCCGGGCTGTTTCTAACTGTTTATAACGGTCGCTTACTTCCAATTCCAATTCACAAAGTCTCTAAATGAACCAACAACAATAAAACCTGTTCACGCGTAACACAGACAAAAGTACAAAAGCTGTCCTTTTGTGGACACGTATGATTGAACTCACAGAAATAAATGTCTTACTCCTGAAAAATCAAATATAACTGCATTCAAAAATAAAAAATAAATAATAATTACTGAGCATGATAAATAAATAAACAAATAAATAAATACAAGTAAATAAATAAATAAATAAAATACATTAATAAACAAATAAATAAACAAATAAATAGCAATGTTTTTCTAACAAGAAAGAATAATATTCTACAAGGATGTCGTTACGAAAGGAAGCTCTATTTACCGTATAGGCCTACATGTTTTGAGGAGTTGAGTTTTGCAGCTAGGAAAGCAGCATTGAGATGCTCTCTTTTATTCTTTCGAACTAGACGGTGTAGTGTAATTTAAAACGAAGTGAGTCGCTACTGTGACCGGAAGACACCCTGGGGGAGGGTGACATCTTAATGCTATTCCACTCGATCTCTCGACTGCGACCAAGCTGTTTCGAGAAGCAATGACGAGCAGATTTTTAAACACGTTGACTCATCTGTTGAGACAAATAAAACAAGAAATACGCACAGCGGTGAGACAAACTGTAATTGGATTAGGTTTGAGTTGAGCGGAGAGCTCACTTTAGCACTCACTGGAGCGAGAAACAGTCAGTAGATTTCAATTTCTGCTCTAAGCGTCATATCTCAGAGTAGCCCAACAGCACAAAAGCTCGAATATAAAGGAATTAACGACCAACCGGGCTAGCCTTAAAGTGCAAGGCCATGGGGCCAGGCTATCTCCGGACTTGGTAGACAAGTGGGTTTCGATCCTCCCGTCAGGCGTCCTTGAAATTGTTTTCTGTGGTTCCCATTTTCAACTCCAAGCAAATATCGAGATGGTGTCTTCTGATAAACCATTGTCCAGTTTCATTCATCTTCAAATCAAGTAATTAATTTTGGAGATGATTAGTCGCTAGAATTTGATCGAGAATGGGATAATTAACAATCTAGTAATCTCCTGACGTAGGTATATTACATTCAATTCAAGCACCATTAAATCTCAGCAGATAGTACGCAGTTACAAATTCTGATAGATAAATGTTCCAGTTCAGACGTCACAATAATGCGAGTCATGAGATATACAGATGACTATGGTTTCCTAGAGCATTACACAAAAGAAAGCAATGATAGCGTCCCGCAGAATGAACATAATTTAACTGTCGGTCTAACTGAAAAATATACTGGACTTAATCACACTGATAAAATTGTAAGCTATTGAGTCCTTTCTCTAAATGCCGTGGGTTTGATTCGCGTTTCTGTCAAGAATTTAAGTTCTGGTCTGAGGGCTGGAAAGGTATAGCCTACACCGACAGTTGCAGTACCAATTCTGCAACTAAATAATTGTACATATTGTAAATATTTTCACCAGTATTTTTCAAACATAGATTTTATAGCCTAAGTGTAATGGATCTGAAGATGATCGCTTGACGATCGAAACTGGTCATCCTAGTGTATTTATTAATCTCCTGTAATTTTTTTCAGGATTAGGGCATAACCCAGCTCTTTTGGGTACATTCGTGTTGACCGACTGAAAATCACTAAACTCTTGATCGAAATCTTATCGCAACGGATGTCCCTTTATGAATCCCTGCCCTGCTTGCAAACACACTCACACAATAATTCAGAGGGCCAATAACCTAGATGTCAGGTACCTTAAAATAACAATAACAAAATAACAATTATCATCATGATCATCATCACTAATTCAAACCCGCAATAACGTAGGTTATCTGAAAAATTCCACACAGGCACAACCTAGTACATGAGCTGATGACCACGATGTTGCAAGACCCTAAATGAAACAAAAACAAAACTGTAAGCATAAAATGAAAATCGTGTTCTGGAAAAATCAATTGAACTGATGGGCACAGCAAACACAACCACAGCCTCGTGAGGTAAAACTGAGAAGAGGAGGGTTCGATTCCCACCTCAGCCATCCTGGAAGTGAGTTTCCGACTTCTACTCCTGGTAAATGCTGGGTTGGTTCCTAACTTAAGGTCACGGTAGCCTCCTTCTCTATCCTATCCCCAATTTAGAAATACACGCAATAATACAGTCATCACATTAACACAGGTTATCACATAAATTCCACACACTCCCAAGTACATGGGGCGATATGACCACGATATCGCAGCCCCTAAATAAGCAAGGACAAGCAACCACAACAAATAGTTCCATTTGTAGAATTTATAGAGATGAAAATTAATGGAAGAAGTAAAAGAAGTATGACGAAATAACGCAAATGAGAACGACAGATTACGTTACTAAACGCATATGTTCACTAGTAAAAATAGATTTAACCTAATGACTACAACAACAACAATAACATCAACATCAACATCAACATCAACACCAACATCATCAACAACAATGCAAATCATCTAGAATATCTGATACTATAGCTCTCTATAACACTATATAGGCTAGTTGTTATAATAATAATAATAATAACAACAATAATAATAATAATAATAATAATAATAATAATAATAGTAATAATAATAATACGTTAATTATTATGAAATCGAAACAATCCCATTACAAACTAGGCAACGCCATGCAAGCTGTCCGACATAGTCACTCGAATGGTATATCAGACACTGGGCGATTGGTAACCTTTGTCAGTTTGCTTGACTTTTGCGTATGGAGTTAACTCACACTGTCCAGTAAGCTTTTGGGTCTGAGACGAGCTTGGGACAGTTGTGACCAGATGGACCAACCTGACTAGTTTTGGCAGCAGTATCATGCGTAACCAGACCGGAATCTGGACAGGTGAAATAACCCAGTCGGAAATTGGGCTAAGCAAGCAAGCCTGATTGACATCTCAAGTCTTCATTAATTTCACCTCTAATTAATTGATTAACTAGGTGTCAGGGATGGGAACCTTTCGCCACCTACAGATTACTCATCTCATCCCCGATCCCATGGAAACAAGAATAGTAAGGGATAGACTAATATACATAAACAAATAACGGTTTGCTAATCAGTATTTTCGGTATGTAGGCTACGATTAGTTCGTACTAGAATAGGCGTTCTCAACCTTTTTGAGACTGCGAGATCCACCCCCATGCCATACAAAATACCCGAGCATTACTAAATCGAATATAATAATAATAATAATAATAATAATAATAATAATAATCGTTATCTTGGCTGACACGCCTCAGAATTTGAATGAGTTTTTGAATGGTATGGACTCCGTCTTGAGGAAAGAATTCATGATGAAAATTAATAAATGTAAAACAAAAAATTGGAATGCAGCCGAAAAAAATCAGAAACCTCTATGGGCATCAAATTGGCAGGTGAAAAGCTGAAGGAAGTAGGAGACTTCTGTTAATTAGGAAGCAAAATAACCAGTGATGGACGAAGCAAAGAGCATATAAAAAGTAGGTTTGCTCAGACAAGGAAAGCATTTCTACAAACAAATAAAACAAAAATAAACAACAACAAAAAAACAAAGGAATCTGTAGACATCGAATATAGATTTAGGTATTAGGAAGTCCTTTTTGAAAGCCTTTGTCTGGAGCGTGGCACTCTAAGGAAGTGAATCTTGGACTATTGGTGCAGCAGAAAATAGGAGAATTGAAGCGTTTGAAATGTGGTGTTACAGGAGAATGAGGAAGATCAGATGGATAGATAGTTACAAACGAAGAGGTATTAAGACGAGTGGGAGAGGAGAGATGTTTCTGGCGATTGCTAATGAAGAGAAGAGATAGCTTGGTAGGACACATACTAAGACACCCAGGAATAGCAAACTTAGTTATGGGAGGAAGGGTCGAGGACAAGAACTGTTGGAGTAGACCAAGGTTAGAATATGTTAAACAGATTGCTTCGGATGTAGGGTGTGGTAGCTATGTAGAGATGAAACGATTAGCTCAGGACAGAGAGGAATGGAGAGCTGCATCAAACCAGTAAAAAGACTGAAGACTCAAACAACAATAATAATAATAATAATAATAATAATAATAATGAGACGGATAACATTAAACTATACGCATCCTCTGAGAAACACATCGACAATCTAAAATTGCAATAACTGGTTCATTTTCTTCTGATATTGGAATGCCCTTCGGGTTAGATAAGTGTCGCACCCTCACCATTCGACGGGGAATATTAGGGGCCCGAGCATTTCAACTTGATGACGGTTGTTTCATAAAGCCTATGGAAGGTAATGAGACCTACAAATATCTTGGTCTCCTGCAATCTAATCGAATTGATTATAAAGGTATTAAAGATTGAATTGTATCTATCTACAATCAACGCCTTAACAAGATTTTAAAATAAAAGTTGAATGGAAAGAACACCTTTAAGGCTATTAACACCTATGCTATTCCTGCTCTGACATACACTTTCGGTATTATCAAATGGACTCAGACTGACTTGGAGAACATCCTAATTAGGACACGCACCATCTTAACAAAACCACAGATGTCTCCACCCTAAATCAGCTGTTGAGCGATTGACAATTCCGCGTTAAAGAGGTGGACGAGGGCTCACGGACATTATCCAATTACATGCAAGGCAAGTGAGGAACCTTCAGAGATTCTTTCTGGGCAGACATGACTCTCACATACATCAAGCCGCTGCGTGAAGGCAGATAACAACTGCACACCGCTGGGTATTCTTCACGTAAGGGATATACAGTTAGCCACTGTTGAGAAATGTTCAGCCATCAAGCTTCAGCAGTGGACGCAGAAAGCTCTACACGGTCGTCATCCGTATGATCTCAACCAGAAACAAGTCGACATTGACGCGTCGAACAGCTGGTTGACTCATGCGAACCTATTCACTGAGACCGATGGATTCATGGTTGCAATCCAGGATCAAGTTGTGGGTACCAAAACCTATCTTAAATAGGTCGATAAATGCCGAAGATGTCAACTAGAACCGGATACAATTCAACATATCACACGAGGCTGCCAAGCAATCTCCTGTACTGATAACATGAAAAGGCACAACCAAGTGGCCAAAATTATGCACCTACACCTTGCTCAAAAGCACTTATTATATGAAAATACTTTGCCTTACTATTAGTGTGTTCCTGACACCGTTTTGGAAAATCCTAGTCACAAGTTGTTATGGGACCGATCAGTTGATTACTGATAAAACCATACTAGCAAACCGGCCAGATATCGTTCTTGTGGACAAGGTGCAGAAGAGAACCTTCCTAATTGATATTGCAGTGCCCAATTCCCATAATCTGCAACAAACCTGCTGTGAGAAGATCATCAAATATCTACCCTTGCCTGAGGAAATACGGCAAATGTGGAGACAGGAAAGTGTAGTGGTTCTGCCCATACCGGCATCATCCCCAAATCATTGCCTCGCAATCAACAAATATTGGGAATACATCCTGGTCTACATATCACCATGCAGAAGGCCGTCATCTTGGAGACATGTTCCATTGTTCGCTCGTTTCTCAATGTGCCACCCTGAAGGAAGTTGCTATACCGTCTTGCCAACAAGCCGACGATATGTTGATTCGTCCCACTTATGAGGTGAAATGAATGTGATTGCAATAATAATAATAATAATAATAATAATAATAATAATAATAATAATAATAATAATAATAATAATAATAATAATAATAATAATAAGAAGAAGAAAAGAGCAACACCGGCAACGTATGAAGGAACACTGGGCAAAGGTCAAAGCCCAGAGAAGCCAGTTGAAATAACGTGGTCCTTAGTTGGCCGATACGATTAAAGAAGAAAGAATAATAATAATAATAATAATAATTAAAATGTGATAATTAAAATTATCATGAATGTGATACAGCAGTTCAGCTAAGACAGGTTGCGTGGCAGAAATGGAATTGCCACAAAAATGAAGAGAAAAGGGTCAACTTCCTAAACGCGAGAAAATCTGCATCAAAAACCATCCGTGGCGTGAAACGTACGTTTAATAGGGAACAGTTGGTACAGATTGAGCAAGACTTCCAGAAAAATAACACACGTAACTTCTATAAAACCTTCAAGTACAGTCTGAACAAATACAACCCCCCAAGTCTACAGTTTAAAGATTCCAACGGGAAATTGGCTCACAATGATAAAGATAATTGTCAGATTCTAGCAAGTTATTTTGAAAACCTCCTCAACTGTGAGGCTCCAGTGACCCCTTTCGTTTATGAAATAAATCCAAACATCCACCCCGATTCGTCCCCACCTACAAAGGCTGAAATCACGAAGATAATCCAAGAGCTGAAGGACAACAAGGCACCGGGTGAAGATTTGATAATTGCTGAACTGTGGAAACATGCAGGGGAAAAGGCAATCGACAAACTTGTTGCAATTATTCAAGAGATCTGGGAGAGCGATAAACTCCCAAGTGGATGGACCTCTGCCGTAATTCATCCACTACATAAGAAAGGGGAGAAAACCGATGTGAACAATTACCGTGGCATCTCTCTTCTGTCAATAACTTACAAGATCCTCTCAAAAGCTCTACAGAATAGGGCGGAACAACAAATCGATCCACAACTGGGGAATACCAAGGGGGTTTCAGAAAGGGACGGTCATGTGCTGAGCAGATTATGAATCTGAAGTCCATCCTTTCATATCTGAAACTCAGGAACAGGGAATTCGTGGTGACCTTTGTTGATTTTAGAAAAGCGTACGCCTCAATTGATCGAACCACCCTATTGCAAATCCTTGAAGAGTTTGGCTTAGATAACAAGACACAATCAATTATCCAGCAAACCCTGACCAACACCACCTCCAAAGTGAAGTTCAGAGGAGAGATGTCTGATGCCTTTGAAATCAGGACAAGAGTGAGGCAAGGAGACGGACTCTCACCTCTACTCTTCAACTGTGTTTTAGAAAAGGTCATCCGAGAATGGCGGAAGGAAATGAAAAATTCAAGGGTAGAAAATGGGGTAAGGCTAGGGTACAAGTATATGAATCTTACAATCGACTGTCTAGCCTTTGCAGATGATCTAGTGATCTTTTCAGATTCCATTGATACGGCAAAAAAACAACTTAACCAACTGAAAAATCAAGCACTGAAGGCTGGGCTTCAAATCTCCTTTGAGAAGACAAAATTCATGACAAACATAAAATCAGCGCCCAAGGAACTGCAGGTCGGACTAGGAAAAGTTCGGAAGGCAGAAAAGTTTAAATACCTCGGTGAATGGATAGAGCCTAACCTATCAGAGAAAGAAGCCTTCGTGTCACTCATTAATAAAATGGAAATGGCATACAACCTGACTAAAGACATGTACAATAAGAGATCGATATCCTTAAACGCCAAAATTAGACATTACTGCACTGTTATTCGACCAGAGGCTCTGTATGCGGCAGAGACTCTAACAATGAACAAGAAAGGTCTAATGGAAACACTAGAGGCGAAAGAAAGGAAGATTTTGAGGAAAATCCTGGGTCCTATCAAAGAAAACAGCGAGTACAGAAGGCGTCACAACCACGACTTATACAAGCACGTGGAGAAGATCAGTGACACGATTCGAAAAAGAAGGATTGCCTTTTATAGCTACTTGACACGAATGAGCCCAGGCAGGATATCAAAACGGATATTGACGTACTTTCAGGATAAGAAAACCAAAGGGGCATGGTTCACAGAAGTTAAGAAAGATCTACGTGAAATGGAAATTTCCCCTAAAGATATCCTGGAGCGTCTTCCACTTCAGGAAAAACTACGTACGCACAAAGGTTTCCAGGAAAAGCCGAAGCTGAAGACAGGGAAGGTGTGGTCCCAAGAGAGAAAAGAACAACACTGGAGACGAATGCGGGAACACTGGGCGGTAGTTAAAGCTCGGAAAAAGAGACAGTTGAACTGACGTGGTCCCTAGTTGACCGAATCGAAGAAAGAAGAAGAAGAAGAAGAATTAAAAACAAAAATAATAATAATGCCTAAAACATGCTACTCTCTCTCCTTTGCGAATCTCTCTCTCCCTCAGAAGTGCTAAAATAGCTAGTGATTCACCGCTCACCAGGCAAGCTGCAACTACTTGCCTGACTCATATAGAAAATATACATTTACAGTACGTGTCAAAGTCGAGTCGAATCAGCATCATTTGTACTCATAAAACAGGGATGTTTTATTTTTACTGTAGAATAAGAATACTACATCACAAATTGATAAAAAATCTGACTATCAAAACTTGTTTTAAAAATACTATTATTCTGGTTCGTGCAACAGAATTTGAATCTAAGAATGGATCTCAGGGGAGCTTGTGCTCGCGAGCCGTTTTTGGCTCGTAAGACGAGAGCACCAAATTTCATTTAATGAGCACCGTGGTGCTCGTGAACACTAGGTTGAGAATGCCTGTTCTAGGGTGTGCTTCTGTCTGTGTGTGTGTGTTGTCCGCCCTATGTTCCTTTATTTATGAGCGGCATGGATTTAAAACTTGATGAATTTTGTACCAGAAAGGATGAATATCACACGGTGTACCAGAGCTCTTTATATACCACGATCATATTCGATCTACCACTAGGATGCTCCCGTGATGTGTTCAAAAGGTATCTCCTCAGCTTCCACAGTATTTGGGTAAAGAGTAGAATAACGTTTCTCGAGATCTAGTTAAATAGTTTCCTCACCTTGTTAGCCACTCTGTCGCGGAAGGCCTCGTAGAGGGCGATGGAGGCCAACACTAGGAGAAGCGCCCCGAGGAGGATGTGACAGATGACTGATGTGACGTTGGTCTGCGTCTTGGTGACACTCTTCGGAGGGGTGGTAGAGCTGACCTCTGGGGCCACTTCGTTGTTCCCGTTTTCTTGGCTGGAAATCTTCTTTAAGTTCTCGAGGTAATCATTTGTGCTTTGTTGATTTAGGATGTTAGTGTTAGCATCATTTTTGACGTGCTGGAAGAAAGTGATGATGCATTTGTTTGATCAATTAGTATAATGGTACTTATAGTATTAATTCAGCCTTACCAATTCAACAATATTTTCCGCATACCTAATATTGTAACACTAAATACATCAAATCATAGTTTGAAAATCATTTCATAAAATTACTATTCCCACTGACAGTTTCAATGTGATATACAAACTTTTAGTTGAAAAGACAAAGATTATAGGGAGCTTTGAAGCCATTTTTTCAGTGTTGCCAAATTGATAACTGATGTTACAACTTTTCAGTCGGTCAACACAATGCAATCCCAGTTAATTGAACATGCGAGAAAAAGACTCGTGAAAAAATTTACATGTGATTAAAATATTTGTTTTGGACTACAAAAAAGGGTTGAAAACTTAGGGAAGACAGGTTTCACTCGTCAAGCGAGCATCATCAGAGCCAAGTATATACAAGACAAAATAGCTCTTTTGAAATTCAGAATATTTGTTTTTCCTAATATTTTTGTTTTTGTTTATTATCATAACATTTTTTAATTTATTTTTTGTTTTATTATTTTTAGACTTCTCTATATTTAATCGTCCACCTCTAAATTTAAATGCTTTCCAAATTTGTATAATTTAATCCGTGTTAAGAGGGGCGGGTGACCTCGTTGTTTCGCCCATTAAAACAACAATAACTAACAAAAAGTCTCTAGAAAACAGTACCAAACCTACAATAACACCCAGTAAGGGTCATTGCCCTAAAAAAAAAACAAGATAGAAAATGTGGCAACTATTAGTCTACTGGTAAAATACTTAAGCATTAAGCATCCGATTATTTGCTGGAGTGAAACTGTTTGTTGATGAGATTGTAATTTATCAGTCTTGCAACATAGTAGGTACCGTATAATAGTTCTTTTTTCGATATTAGAACAATGTTCCTAGGAGGTGACCAATTGTGTTGTACCGTGAGCTTATTACTCCATAAGTTGGTAGAATATGACACTGACCTGTTAGTAACTCTTAAATAGCACGTACCTGTGTAGTAGTTTCATTGTGATTTGAGTGGTTTAGAATGTTAGTGCCATTACTGTTGAGGCCTTTGATTCCTGTATTAGGGCCATGTTTATCCTCTTTGCGTACAGGACAGAGTTTGAGGTATTCGTTGATGAACAGCTGTAGACCACTGTGGGACGTATGTCCAACAGGAGGGAGTAGTAGTCCAGTGGCATCTGAGGTGTATGCAGGCTCTTCCTTCAGGACGTAGAACACTCCTGTCGACAGCGCGACGACTATAGGCACCACCAGCCCCACTGTACTGCGCCCCACCATATCGCTGGCTTCACCTCATGTCATCTGAAACCAAACACAGGTGATGATGATAATTGTTGTTTTAAGGGGCCTAGCATCTAAAAGAAATAAAGAAAGATTTGCTGATGACATTATCACCTTAGCCGACACACAAGAGGATTTGAACGAGTTTTTAAATGGTATGAAATATATATTTCAACGATATCCAACGATATCATTCCACAGCTTCTTCACAATTTTACATGATTATACCCATTCTGACAACTTCAATCTTAACCTAATATTTTGTCCATATAACATCCACATCACTGTTCTTTCTTCAAGCTGGTTTTATACCAATATTTATTTATTTAGGTTTTCTTTTTTTTAGTAAATTTTACCCTCCAGGTTGGTGGTTCCCACGGACTCATCGAGGGAACTCACCACTACCGCCTTTCCAGGCAGTGTCCTAGAGCTGGGAACACTTGGTCGGTTTGGATACAACTGGGGAGGTGTGATCAGCACTTCGCCCAGGCGGCCTCACCTGCAAAGTGAACAGGGGCCTCATGAGGGATGGGACGGGAGGGAAGATAGGGATGGATAGGCAAGGAAGAGGGAAGGAGGCGGCCGAGGCCTTACAGTAGGCACTATCCCGGCATTTGCCCGAAGACGAAGTGGGAAACCACGGAAAACCACTTTGAGGATGGCTGAGGTGGGAATCGAACCTCCTCTACTCATTTGGACCACTCGAGGCTGAGTAGACCCCGTTCCAGTCCTCATGCCACTTTTCAAATTTCGTGGCAGAGTCGGGAATCGAACCCAGGACCTCCGGGGCGGCAGCTAACCATGCTGACAACTACGCTACGGAGGCGAATATTTCTTTAGTATTTAACATATTTTTGTAACAGATCTGTCTTTAAAAAAATTTTAGTTATGTGTTTTTTAGCTTTTAGACGATTCATTTTTTAGAAATAGTTTTGGGAACAACCTTCTTTTATGGTAATTTTTTAATGTTCTGTAAGTCTTGCATTTCTATTATATTATTATTTGCGCTGAGGAGAGCCACAATGTGGCCGAAACCTGTACAAATTAATATTGACTTAAGGTTTTTAATCTTCAGAACTTGTTAGTTAATTCCCATTTAACTTAAATAGGAGAGTTAGTTTGTTAGTTATTAACTTATTATAGTTTCAAGAAACGTAACAGCGAGGTCATCTGCCTCCTATACGAGAGTTAATGCATGGTTATCCTCGTTGCATTTCACGAGGCCATTCGGGTTCGTAACATTAAATACGCTTCACAGTACTCGCGCATGCGCAGACTCCGTTTAGCCTTGGAGAAACATGTCGGACAGAATAAAAGAGTGTATCACTGATTGTTGTTTGCGATGCTTCCTTGAGATTTTCTGGAACATAAGGAAGAACATAAAGAAGGCCGTATTTATGGCAAAAGCTTAAAATGATATGAACAAAGTATTTAGGAGAACTGGCAGTTGTGTGCATAAATTACTTCCCGAAATAGTACACCCTAGCCCCGTTGTCTTCGTAGCGTAGCAATATGATGATGATGATAATTGTTGTTTTAAGGGGCCTAACATCTAGGTTATCGGCCCCTAATGGTTTGGGTGATCGTGAAGATGATAATGAAATGTAAACTATAACTAAAACTACTAACTTATATACTAGAAGATGAAATGGAAAACAAAACGAGAATAAGGCAAATAAAGGACAGGAGGTAAAGAAATGCCCTCAACCCTCGAAGAATGCGGATTGAGGGACTGGGAAGGAAAGAGAGCCATGAGAGGCAGATAGGAAAGTGAAAGAGGAGTGGGTCCATCCCACAGGTAAGGGATACAAGGGGAAACAAGATGTTCAGTAAAGAACATATAGCCTAATTTCTCCTAAATGTATGAGTATAGTTATAACTCGTTATTATCAAAGAGTATAATAGAATCATTTCTTGGTTGAAGACCTTAGAAACTATTTACCTCTACCAAACGCCACAACCTAGAAAAAAAAAACTACTACCATCATTGAAGAAAGATAGATAAGAAGTATCTCAAGAATGTTATGGATCTGGAGACATAATCGACCGGACTGGCTGCGTGGCTCAGCGGTAACGTTCTCGCTTGCTGGGCCCTAGGTTGCAGGTTCGTATCCTGGCGCAGTCAGCTGGCATTTGAGGGTGCACAAATGCGAGGGAGCCGTGTCAATAGATTTACTGGCACGTTAAAGATCCCCTTCGGGCCAAAATTCCGGCACCCCGGCGTATCTAAAAGCAGCAGTAGTTAAAAGGGACGCAAAACAAATAACATTATTATTATTGTTACTATTACATAATCGACCTGCCGTGGGCAACATCCGACTTTGAGTTGAGGCATGTCTTTACACGTCTGGTTGTGGATGGCTTTCACAACCCTAATTGAATTAACAAATCTTTCCATGACCCTACAGAGACGTGTGTATACAAACTATGTGGATATTTTCGATTGCTATTTGCCTGAAATAAAAGTATTAATTAATAACCTGAACTAGCACCAACGGCTAGAATTCAGTTACTATGTGAATTCGTTTTGTTCTTTACTTCAAATAAAATTTTCAAATAACGCACAATAGGCTGTCACAAACACTTTAAAATAAAAAGTAAAAATGTATCGTAGTATCATCTTGCCATTCTTCAAGTTCGATGCGCATAGAATGCCAATGGTATACGGTACTAACCAATGGAGTCCCACGTAGACCAGTCGTGACATCTAGTGGAGAAGTATCGAACAATATAACCCTAACAGGGCGAGTGCATTCTAGTGGCCATAAGAAGAAACTTTTCAATAAAATCTTGAAGTTAATAAGTAGGCCGGCGTGCAGTTACCTTTTTGGCTGCTAGATGTCTCGAGCAAATCTGCTGGTGAAATAAGTTTTAATTAAATATATATTTTCCAACGTAATATGCAAAATATAACGCTTAATTTTAAAACGTCTGAATCATTACAAAACAATAAATATATAAAATTTCAAGCAAAAAAAAACTCTGATGGGGTTTGAACGATAGGCATATGAGTGATAGGCCAACGCTTTACCACGGAGCCATTTGTGCCAACGAGCATCGTTTTATATAAAATGACTTACATATAACTTGTTAGCAAATAATAATTTAGACTAAACGATTTCATCAGTGGAGTATATTATTTATTTATAAAGCATTTCATACAAAGTTTATTTATTTTGTATCAGTACGCTATATTGCATGAAATACTCAAATTAGTGAAATATAAGTCAGGCACAAGATATCCACTGCCATCTTGTCTTCTTACCGAGACGGCTCAGCTTTTTAAAATCACTTCTGCACTATAGTATTACAAAATAAACTTTTAATTTCGAACGTGCCTCTTCCTTTAGAACAGTTAAATCGATTCTCGGCTCGATAATCGGAACTGGTGGGTCCCATGATATGGATTATAAAGTTTGAATAATTCGCACGGCCGCCATCCTGAAATGGTACGGCGGATGACCTTGTAGTTTGGTCACAAGACGCGTCCTATATGAAGGTATGTTATTACCAAATTTGGTATAGGTCGGATAATTTGGTTAGTCGCTGTTTGATTATACGTTTTGAACATTTGCGTGGCCGCCATTCAGTTTTGGTAAAGATGGCGGCGATATAAAACATGACACTGAGGTGCCCTTTGCTTGTTCTACCTCTGTACCAAATTTCGTTCAATTCGGTTTCACCGTGTTCGAATTGATAGGGGGGGGGGACAGACATTCAGAGTGCACACACACACACACACACACACACACACACACACACACACACACACACACACACACACACACAGACTCACACACACACAGACTCACACACACACACACACACACACACACAGACAGACACACAATGTTTGGCCCTGTAGTGATCTCATAAGTGTGTCTGTCTGTGTGTGTGTATGTGTGTGTGTGTGTATGTGTGTGTGTGAGTCTGTGTGTGTGTGTGTCTGTGTGTGTGTGAGTGTGTGTACTCTGAATGTCTGTCCCCCCCTAACAATTCGAACACGGTGAATGCGAATTGAACGAAATTTGGTACAAAGGTAGCACTAGCAAAGGACACCTCAGTGTCATGTTTTATATCGCCGCCATCTTGACGGAAACGTAATGGCGGCCACACAAATGTTCAAAGCTTAAATCTAATTACGACTAACCTAATCATCCGATCTCTACCAAATTTTGCAACAACATACCTTTATGGGGGGAGCATCCTTTGACCAAACCAATAGGTCATCAGCGTAATAGTTTGCGGATGGCGGCCATCTTTGTGTGAAAATCGATTCCCCCTATTATTTCGAACACGGTGCAACCGAAAGGAACGAAATTTGGTACAGAGGTAGTACTAACAAAATGCACCTCAGTGTCATGTTTTATATCGCCGCCATCTTGACGGAAACGTAATGGCGGCCACACAAATGTTCAAAGCTTAAAACAAATTACGACTAACCTAATCATCCGATCTCTACCAAATTTTGCAACAACATACCTTTATTGGGGGTAGCATCCTTTGACCAAACTAATAGGTCATCAGTGTAATAGTTTGCGGTTGGCGGCCATCTTTGTGTGAAAATCGATTCCCCCTATTAATTCGAACACGATGCAATCGAATGGAACGAAATTTAGTACAGAGGTAGTACTAACAAAAGGCACCTCAGTGTCATGTATTATATCGCCGCCATCTTGACGGAAACGTAATGGCGGCCACACAAATGTTCAAAGCTTAAATCTAATTACGACTAACCTAATCATCCGATCTCTACCAAATTTTGCAACAACATACCTTTATGGGGGGAGCATCCTTTGACCAAACCAATAGGTCATCAGCGTAATAGTTTGCGGATGGCGGCCATCTTTGTGTGAAAATCGATTCCCCCTATTATTTCGAACACGGTGCAACCGAAAGGAACGAAATTTGGTACAGAGGTAGTACTAACAAAATGCACCTCAGTGTCATGTTTTATATCGCCGCCATCTTGACGGAAACGTAATGGCGGCCACACAAATGTTCAAAGCTTAAATCTAATTACGACTAACCTAATCATCCGATCTCTACCAAATTTTGCAACAACATACCTTTATGGGGGGAGCATCCTTTGACCAAACCAATAGGTCATCAGCGTAATAGTTTGCGGATGGCGGCCATCTTTGTGTGAAAATCGATTCCCCCTATTATTTCGAACACGGTGCAACCGAAAGGAACGAAATTTGGTACAGAGGTAGTACTAACAAAATGCACCTCAGTGTCATGTTTTATATCGCCGCCATCTTGACGGAAACGTAATGGCGGCCACACAAATGTTCAAAGCTTAAAACAAATTACGACTAACCTAATCATCCGATCTCTACCAAATTTTGCAACAACATACCTTGATGGGGGTAGCATCCTTTGACCAAACTAATAGGTCATCAGTGTAATAGTTTGCGGTTGGCGGCCATCTTTGTGTGAAAATCGATTCCCCCTATTAATTCGAACACGATGCAATCGAATGGAACGAAATTTAGTACAGAGGTAGTACTAACAAAAGGCACCTCAGTGTCATGTTTTATATCGCCGCCATCTTGACGGAAACGTAATGGCGGCCACACAAATGTTCAAAGGTTAAAACAAATTACGACTAACCTAATCATCCGATCTCTACCAAATTTTGCAACAACATACCATTATGCGGGGAGCATCCTTTGACCAAACTAATAGGTCATCAGCGTAATAGTTTGCGGATGGCGGCCATCTTTGTGTGAAAATCGATTCCCCCTATTAATTCGAACACGGTGTAACCGAATGGAACGAAATTTGGTACAGAGGTAGTACTAACCAAAGGCACCTCAGTGTCATGTTTTATATCGCAGCCATCTTGAGTGAAACGTAATGGTGGCCACACAAATGTTCAAAGCTTAAAACAAATTACGACTAACCTAATAATCCGATCTCTACCAAATTTTGCAACAACATACCTTTATGGGGGGAGCATCCTTTGACCAAACTAATAGGTAATCAGCGTTACAGTTTGCGGATGGCGGCCATCTTTGTGTGATAATCGATTCCCCCTATTAATTCGAACACGGTGCAATCGAATGGAACGAAATTTGGTACAGAGGTAGTACTAACAAAAGGCACCTCAGTGTCATGTTTTATATCGCCGCCATCTTGACGGAAACGTAATGGCGGCCACACAAATGTTCAAAGCTTAAATCAAATTACGATTAACCTAATCATCCGATCTCTACCAAATTTTGCAACAACATACCCTTATAGAGGAAGCATCCTTTGACCAAATGAATAGGTCATTAGCCTAATAATTTGCGGATGGCGGCCATCTTTATGTCAAAATTGATTCTCCCTATTAATTCAAACTCGGTGAAACCGAATGGAACGAAATTTGGTACAGAGGTAGCACTAGCAAAGGGCATCTCAATGTCATGTTTTATATCGCCACCATCTTGACTGAAACGTAATGGCGGCCACACGAATGTTCATAGCTTAAATCAAATTACGATTAACCCAATCATCCGATCTCTACCAAATTTTGCAACTACATACCTTTATGGAGGGAGCATCCTTTGACCAATCTAATAGGTCATCAGCGTAATAGTTTGCGGATGGCGGCCATCTTTGTGTGAAAATCGATTCCCCCTTATTAATTCGAACACGGTGCAACCGAATGGAACGAAATTTGGTACAGAGGTAGTACTAACAAAAGGCACCTCAGTGTCATGTGTTATATCACCGCCATCTTGACGGAAACGTAATGGCGGCCACACAAATGTTCAAAGCTTAAATCAAATTACGACTAACCTAATCATCCGATCTCTACCAAATTTTGCAACAACATACCTTTATTGGGGGAGCATCCTTTGACCTAACTAATAGGTCATCAGCGTAATAGTTTGCGGATGGCGGCCATCTTTGTGTGAAAATCGATTCCCCCTATTAATTCGAACTCGGTGCAACCGAATGGAACGAAATTGGGTACAGAGGTAGTACTAACAAGAGGCACCTCAGTGTCATGTTTTATATCGCCGCCATCTTGACGGAAACGTAATGTCGGCCACACAAATGTTCAAAGCTTAAATCAAATTACGATTAACCTAATCATCCGATCTCTACCAAATTTTGCAACAACATACCCGTATAGAGGAAGCATCCTTTGACCAAATGAATAGGTCATTAGCTTAATAGTTTGCGGATGGCGGCCATCTTTGTGGAAAAATCAATTCCCCCTATTAATTCAAACACGGTGAAACCGAATGGAACGAAATTTGGTACAGAGGTAGCACTAGCAAAGGGCATCTCAGTGTCATGTTTTATATCACCGCTATCTTGACGGAAACGTAATCGTGGCCACCCAAATATTAAAAGCTAAAATGTAATTACGACCAACCAAATAATCTTGTCTCTACCAAATTTCGCAACACCATATCTTTATGGGGGAAACATATTCTGACCAAACTGCAAGAACATCAGCCCAATAGTTTGCAGATGGTGGCCAAGTATATGTGCAAATCGATTCCCCCTATCAATTCAAACACGGTGAAACCGAATTGAACGAAATTTGGTACAGAGGTAGCACTAGCAAAGGGCACCTCATATTCATGTTTAATATCCGTATAGCACGTTGTATTTCAACAAGCTACTACAACCAACATTCAATCATACTGCTTGAAAAGGACAAAGAGTTACAACAATACCCATGCATTTAGGAGAAAGTAGGCTATATGTTCTTTACTGAACATAACTGTACCTCAGCTATGAGGATAACTAGGCTAATTAAAAGTATTCATGCTTTTGGGATATTGCCGTGTGATAATAAAAATTAGAATTCTAAATGTTTCGAAGGAACCTTGCCTCCTTACTCAATAGAATTAAAACAATGTGGCCAAAGAATGTGTGTCAATTATATTACAAAAACTAGAGAAATTCCCCTGTTCGTCACCAGAGAGCAGCCTGTTCTGCAGTTTTATTATTTTTGTAGTTTTAATTCCTTTTTCTTTCTTTTTTCTTTTCTAACAATCATCATCATCATGTATTGTACATATCAGCCCATGAAAGAAAACAAAGAGACATAACAAACATAAAATATACAATATTACAAAACACTATCCTAATCAATCACACAGGAGGCATTATCCCGATCACAATCTCAAGCATTTGTTACAAATGCCGTTCCATTTTTCTCTATCCATTGCATCATCCAGTACTGATGTTGGTTGCACCTGCTGCAACGTTCTCATCACCCTATCCTTCCATCTCGTCCTTGGACGGCCTCTTGGACGTTTGCCAAACAGCTGAGCATTGAACACTCTGTTAGGGATAGATTCCATAGCTCTTACGATATGTCCCATCCATTGGAGCAGTCTTCCTCTGATGATCCTACCCACATCAGCTTTCCCAAAACGTTGGTATAAGTCCTCTCTTTTCCTCCTTTCCCATCTTCCTTTTTCCCTATTGTAAATAGGTCCATATATCTTTCTGAGCACTTTCCTCTCAAACGCACAAATGTGTTTGTGAGGTCGCCCATGACTCGCATCCATATAACAGAACAGGTTTCAATAGTGTCATGTATAACTTAACCTTGCTGTTTTGTGAAATTAAGCGTGACTTAAATAAGTTATTGAGACCAAAAAGGTACTATTGGCACTAATAGTCCTCTGTTGGATCTCTTTTTCAATCTCACTTTTACTAGATAAAATCGAGCCCAAGTATTTAAATTTCTCCACTCGTTCAAACGTATGTCCGTCAATATTAACAGTGGCATCAAAATTCTTTCGGCGTGAAATGATCATATATTTAGTTTTCTCAAAATTGACAAGTAATCCCATTTTGCTGGCTTCTTTCATGAACTATGTGGTGTCGGATTTTATCTGATCTAATGATTCTCCCATAATTACCACATCATCAGCAAATGCCAAGATTGAGTTAGTACCAATCATATCCATTTCTCTGCCATACCCAATTACACGTCGTACCTTTTCCAATGCAATATTAAATAACATTGGCGACAGAGAATCTCCTTGTCTCAATCCATTTCGAACCGTGAAAGGAGTTGATATATTCTTACAATTATTATTTATATTCACAATTATCTCCATTGAATTTGTATGTGAATAAGGTACATAATTAGTCTCATGGCCAGTGTACTTTCATAAATTAATGAATTAATTATTATCAGAATCTAAATACTCGGTAGAATACATTTACATGAGTTCTCCTTCCTTGAGAGCAGCATAAAAACTTGTTTACCGTATTTCAATATAAATACTATCATCGTTCAGGCTCCTCGTGCTAAATCTGTCAGATATTTTCCATTCTTCTACTCTTTCTTTCATTTTAAGTAAGTGTTGCTTTGACGGTATGCTGTTAGAACTCCAAACGGGCAGCCACGATTTCTCCCGCTGACGAGTGGAGTGCTGTATTCTCTAAATGAGACTAAATTACTTGTGCCATTCACAATTAAAAACTGCAAGATAAAGCAATTTTGAGATTACTGAGCCGAGTCCCATTGATCCTATAAAATTATTTCCAGTGGGTCGTATCTCGTCCGGTTGTTCGTTCCTTGTTGACGGAGCATACCGCCTCGTTGTATTATATATAGAGTATGTTGTTAATTGGCACACACACAGACAGACACACAATGTTTGGCCCTGTAGTGATCTCATAAGTCTACTTTCATTTTTTGCAAAAATCGAAAGTAGGCTAAAAACGGACCCAGCTCAGGAATCCCTCGGGTTCGCCAACTCCCGAACTCACCAGCCGTGAGCCCCCGAGGGTGTAGCAATATCTAGGGTACACTAGAAGTGGTGGGGCTACATACACCCTGCCTCCTTGAGGGCCTTGAGCAGAAGGCAGGAGATAACAGGAAAAGAAAAAGAAGGTCAACCCCTCGCAGAAGGAGGGTATCAGAAAAGATGAGACGAGGGCCAATTAAGGCGGGAAAGGAAGAGACTCCCTAGGCCTCGGATACCCGATTACCGTCAGGGTCGGAAGAGAACAAGAGTTGACCAAGTGAGGTCGACAGGAAAGAAGACGGAGAGGGGCCCGGCACAAATAAGTGGAAGCAATGCCGGACTCAGCTGGGGCCCCGTGGTTGCCAATCCACGTCCCACTAGACGTGAGCCCCTGGGAGGGGGTGGGGGGGGGGGGTAGCAAGACCGTACGTACTAATTTAACTAATAAAATAATACGGCGGGTAAAATTGACGAATCACACAGTCGAAGAGATAAACCGAATAGCCTATAGTTTTATGGGTTGGCCTAATGTCCTGTACTTTTGAAATTTAATTGGTGAAAATAGCTGGAACATTACAGTAGAATCCACTGACGTGTTCATATCATTAGAATAACGCTCTAAAGGTCTATTAGTTTCCCAGATAGAGAAATTAATTTTGTAGCAGTCTCTTAACGATTCATTTTATCTTATATTTTAATGGATTTGAGCCTCCGTGGCTTAGGCGGCAGCACGCAGGCCTCTCACCACTGGGTCCGTGGTTCATATCCCGGTCACTCCATGTGAGATTTCTGCTGGATAAAGTGGAGGCAGTCAGTTTTTTTTTCCGGGTACTCCGGTTTTCCCTGTCACAATTTCATTCCAGCAACACTCTCCACTATCATTTCATTTCATCTGTCTGTGCGACAAGCTTCGGCAGCCGGCACAGTTCATATCCTCGCCGCTAGATGGGGGCTTCATTCATTCCATTCCCTGACCCGGTCGACTGAAAGGAGGCTGTGGATTTTCTTTTCATTCTAATGGATAGTATCTTAATTTGCAATAGGCCTAAATAATTTGGTTCTATTTGACTTGCCCATAATAATTTGGCCACCTCTGTACATTTATTTTCTGAATTAAATTAATTTCTGAAAAAAGTGTGATAATTTTTCACAAAACAATGGAGTAGAAAAGACTCCCACGGTTCAATATAATTGCACACATTATTATATAGCTCAAAGTAAAGTAATTTCACTTTCTCTATTGATTGAATTAAAACTCAGCAATTCTTCTAGGTTTGTGCCGTGTCTTGTGTGGGGTTTCGCCTAGGACACCAAGCTGGCTCCGGGCGGGGACACCAAGAGCCCGCCGAGGAAGCAGTTTGGTGTCCTAGGCGAAACCCCACACAAGACACGGCACAAACCAAGAAGAATTGCTGAGTTTTAATTCACCGGCCGTGAAATCCAATATACCATCTTGATTGAAATAAAGTTTCTGAAAACACGAGTTACTATCATAATTAAGGATTCAAATTATGAATAAACTGGGATATGTTATTTTAATTCATATAATATGGGCACGTGTGTTAAGCAAGAAATCAATATTAGCACATCTGTCATCGAGGAAAAAAAATCAGAGGAATTTCGGACAATGACAATAAAATAAACATAAAGTAGCTGTTTAGATAATTTATTATCTTTACTTCTGGCCGTAGACAGTTAAAAATCTCTATGAAGAATATCATATATCACGTTGAAATTCAGTTCGATCATAAATTAGAGCAAACTAGTCCATAATTCTCACAAATGCACGCAAATATATGCTATGTTGCATCCTTGTTTTAAAATGGTACAAGTTGTGGAATTATCCACTTTTTGGCTACACTGTCCGTAATAGATAAATCACAAAGTAGTGAACAACTTTTACCTGTGAATATCGGCATTTGCTGTAAAGCGATCACGATCCTCACACGCTGCCTTGAAATGGTGGCAATGCAGCCTCGCTAATGTAGTTCAAATTAGATACGGAACATAATACACGTAGTAGAAGCACTTGTTTCATATGTTTTACTTGTTCCTCCTTCGCCTAAACGAGGGAGATCTTTCCTGAATGAAGGTCTGTGGCCTTCCCAGTGAGGCACAGTTAATTTGACGCGCGTACCACGATGACTGTGGTGCTTAGCCTAACCAGGTTCAGCAAATGGAATAATGAGGGGATACATCATTGCGTCACAATGCAGACAGTGAGTAGACAGCCGTACTATTTACCATGAGCAGCAACACTACCCAGTGCTAGGAAATTGGTGACCAGCTTTAGAAGCACACACTTTGGCTTGTTGTCGCGTTAACGCACTGAGCTACGCTGGTCAGTAACTAAAACATTATGACAAAATAAACTGAAATTATTACGGAGATTTATTTTCTAAAGTGATAAGCTGTGATAATGAATACATATACCAATTTACAATCTCCATTGAGAGTTTCCTATCTTAAAACATCTTGCACCCTCGTTAAATCATGCACCACGGCCGTGAGGGCAGCTGCAGCAAGTTTGAAGATCGTAGGTTCAAATCTCGGCGCTGACAGCGGCTATCCTGTGTAGTTTTTCCACCCACCCTGCAGGAAAATGCCGTGATACAACCTTACTCCAAATCCCTGCGCACCTATCTCATCCCTGTCCCTAATACAGTAAACTAGTAAACACACACTACTAGAGTCATCACTTAAATACAGGTTTTCATACAAATTCAACACACACCAACTACACGGGGCTCATGACGTCTTTCTCATCATTTCATCTTCATCACGATGCACAAATCTTCCGCGGGCGTAAGCTCGAATGACCTGCGCCAGTCTTTTCTCGAGGTTACATGACATTATTATTAATAATAATAACATTATGCATCTTAGTATGAAAATTATTCCGGTAGAGAAGAAATATAAGAAACGAGGATGCCAGTTAGGAGGAACTAAATTGGAGTAGGTGGACCACTTTAAATACTGGGGCTATGTATTCTCTCAGAATGGTAAAGATTTTAAGCAATTCTTTCAGTGTTGCCTATACAAGCAGTCATTTGTAGCTTTTCAGTCGGTCAACACGAATATGCCCAATAAATGGGTGGGGTACAAAATCCTTATAGGCCTACTGTATATATAAAAATGAAAGTGTATCTGTTTTCCTGAATTTCTACGGAAATTTGAGTTTTTAACGCGTTTAAGATTTTTTCATGAATGCGCGCAAAAATAATTTTTTGTCTGTCTGTCTGTCTGTCTGTCTGTTTGTATGTGGACAAGTTTGTTCCTTAATAACTCGAGAACGGCTGGGTGGATCAACGTAAAATTTGGTACAGATATCCATCAGAGGCACGAAACCAATCATTGATGTAACTCTTCTCCGTTCCTCTCATAAAAGGGGTCTAACCCCTTAAAATACATGCTGAAATAGGCGTAGATGGACGAGACAAAGCTTATTTTCAGCCACTCAATGTGAGAAACAAAACTCGGCGGCCGTAATGGGTCCCCGGAAACCATGTTTTAAGGCCCTAAAACCTATAGTTTCTAAGATATTCCCAGAAAACTAATTTCATGTAATAAACTAACGAAGGAATGCAAGACCGTTTCCATGGCAACAGAATCTCGAGAGATGACATCCAACTTTCCATCTATTTCTGTAACAGGCAATGCCGCTACATTTATTACGTTTCTGTGAAAGTTTGCAAATGGGTAATAGGTTATCACGGAACCAACTTAGGCTGAACAATTCATCAATACGTATATTGCGCTTAAGGGGTCACGGAGTACCGTAGCTTTCTTCATGCGATTTACACGTGCGATATGTCGTACGGAAGGTCTATTATATCTCCAAATCGCAACGTTATTTTCAAAAATTCTGGAATTGAAATAGTATTTTTTTCGGCGTTTAGGAATTGTAGCCGTTGAAAACCAAAATACCTGAATTTTCATGCCCCACAATCCTTTTAAATTTATTCAAGAGATCTTCGTGGGGATGGCGACTTTACGCAACGGGGAGGGCCAGTTTTAGCCTACTTTTCACATTTTGTAAAAATGAGGAAAAAGTAGATTTATGAGATCGATCTGGGCAAATGCGTGTCTGTCTATCCTTTTGTCTGTCTGTGTGTGTGTCCCTATCAACTCCTAAACGGCTGCAGCTATCGAAACCAAATTTGGTATGAGTAAAGATCTATACCTAAATATATCACGGAAAATGATGTCAGTGCTACCAACTGATGAAAAATCGCAATTGAAATTTGAGCTCCATTTGGATATCTCGGAATGTATGCATGGGCTATTCCAAAATTGACACTTATATAAATAATAATATTTCAGTTTAATTTCCAGTAGGTCATACATGACAGTGTTGCCAACATGATTCTCTGGCTGCTAATAGGTCATATCGTTATTTGCATGTAAACTGCCTGTTTACCATCAATCGATGAATGCAGTACATTTGCATTTGTCTGTTGACACAGGCTAGAGTAAAATGTGGCTTTACACCGATGTCTCAGTCTCATTCATGGCTGTGATTATAAGGAAGCTACTGAGGCATGAGTGGTGCTGAGTAATGGCCTTCAGGGCACAGCTAGTGGCTGTGTGTGCTGTGAAAGGTGCTACTCATAGGGCCAATGTCATTGTTCTGACTCAGTGAGGAAAGCAATGGCAAACTACCTCACTCCTCATCTTGCCTTGTACACCTTGTTATAGTGCAGCCTATGGCGGTACTTTTTGAGGATCCAACCAGCCTCTGGGCTGACTGCCTCACAGACAGACAGCAATTCCATACTATTTATTTGATTTCAACCAAATTTCGTATGTTCTATGTGTACCATAACAGATATGACTACGCCATCTGCTAATAAACGCTATCTCTACTTTTCAAAATCCTAATTCCAATATATCAAAAATTGTGCAAGCCAACAGCTCTAAACTTTGAACACGAGTTGTACCTGCCATTCTAGAGTAATTTGGAATAACTATAGGGGAAAACGTTTCAAAATACATGGTAAAGTAGGCGAAATATAAAAAATATCCTCGAAGGACGACCAAAGCTTATTTTGAGTCCCTCAATATAAGACACAAAGCTTGGGAGTCTATAAAGTGTTTTCGGAAACCTTGTTGTTTTTATTATTATACTAGCTATTTTACCCGTCGTTGCTCGGGAGGTGTATTTACATGTTATAGAAAGATACATGCCAATATATTACGCAAAGTATATTCACCTTTGCCCCTAAGTGAGTTTAAAACATAGTTCTCCTGAGCTCTGAAGTTAATCAAGTGCAATATTAACTCACTTTAATTCTAGGCGAAAGGTACTGAGGAGTACAATAACGTAGTTTTCTTTCTTTCTTTCTTTCTTTCTTTCTTTCTTTCTTTCTTAACGACGGTTTGTGGGAAATCTGCTTCCAGACGCTTGAAGAGGGTCCACACTCTTCAAGTGTGTGGGGCTCTTACCCACTAAAACCCATGCACCCTTCTCTCCGACCCGGAACTGCTCTCGCATTACTTCAGGGCGGCGTCGTTTATGAAGCATCTTATGCTCCTTCTTCCTTCAGTTCCTCTTTACTATTGGCCATAAGCGTCTAGATCGCGCTTCTTTAGGTCAAAGTACTCTCCACATACACTGCAGCTTGATCTCAGGATTTCTGCGTCAACACGTTATTAGCAGTTATACTCCTGTGCATATTTGCCTGTAGAATCTGCATACTTTTGTAGTGTTTTTGACCTTTTCCAATTTTAGATTCTTTTGCTGAATAGTTAGGATACTCTTCAGCAATGCCCTGGCAATCTCAAGGTGCTCTTCCTCTTTAATCTGATTCTTCGATAACTGTTGACTGATATCGGTAATTAGATTCGGTTCGTCACTCCCCCTTATGTTTACATCTGACACGGCCACGCAATTCATTTGTTTCACTGTTTACCGCCATCATGATCAACTCCTGTCTCACCATTCCTAGATGTTCGGTAAAACTCCGTAGGATCGCATTGAATCTCTGCATCCGGCATCATGCCAGCGTGACTGGCCGTGACTGGAATCGTAGCGATTGTATACCTTGTCTTATATCGTACAATCAATGGAGCAACCTTCTAACCTAACTCTTAGCCCTGCTTGGTCAAGCACTAATCTTAGTATTAGTTTATCAGGAAACCAACTAATGTAGCGACCATAAGTACAAGTCAAAAGTACGAATACTTAGACATCACTTGTACTCACTTTTAACTGATATATGATCATCATTTTCAATGATTCTTCAATTTAACTGCGCGCAGATGTTCACCCAACTTACTGTCATGGAAGACGTAGTAGAGAATGCATCAATAACAAAGAGGGCTGTATATGCACATTTCTCAAGGATCTAGTCTGACAATTACAGTACTTTCCTGAGAGTCTTCATTTTTATGGATATGGGTGTAATTTAGACGTCTTGTACACATTGTTCTCTTTCATTTTTAAATTGTTGCATCCACATTTATGAAAGAAAACAATACTTAAATTATTCTATGGTTGGAATATAAAGTCATTATTCTGGAGTCAAATAAACTTACGATTTTTAACCCTACACAAATGGTGTGATTAATGAGGAATGGCTTACTCATGTACATAAGTCAGTGTGTAGGCTACTATAGCTGCATATTAGGGAATAGTATTGCTGTATTTACATGCCTATTATCTCATATTGGGTGGCTTTGGTGGCGTATATGGTAGCATGCTGAGTTTCTATGCCCAAGGTCGCGGGTTCAAACCCGGCCGAAGTCAACGGATTTTTGAAGAGCGTTAAAATCCCTCAGTATGCCTTCCTTCGGAGGGTAAGTAAGGCCAGTGGGCCCATGTCATAGATTTATGTGATGTTAAAGAACCTTCCACTAACTACACTCGTGCGAAATAACATTTGTAGGTTAAATTTTATTAACGCTATTAAGTTCCAACGTTCACCGTCAGGTTCTGGTTGCGGTGGCATCTATTAGCCAAGTTTGTAGCTAGTTGTCGTTGACGGTAGCATTTGGTAGCAAAAGTTGGAACTACTTAAAACTGACTGTCTGCAGTCCTTACCTGAATTACATATAGCACACAATAATAGAGCCATCACAATTTACACCGGTTATCACCTATCAGTCAGATTCTACACACATCCAAAGTACACGGGGCTGCATGACCGCGTTGTCGCAACCAACCTATCTCACCTAGTTAAAGTAAATGCAGCAACATATAATCCCAGTATAATGTCAAATAAGATGCATTGATTGAGAGCACATTGGGCTTCTTTAGCCCCTAAAGTATTTCGTAAGATAAGAAATATATTCTCTAAATCCATACCGTAATGATCTCTAAAATGCTATAGCGGAGTTCAAGGTGTTTAGAATTTGTGATAACAACACCGTCATACAATATCATTCGTCAGTAAGCACTAAAATGGCTAATACATAGGAAAAATACGCGTGAACGTGCAGAAACGAACTATATAATATACCGTATTGGAAGTAGTTGTATTTTAATTATCATCCGTACCGTATAATTACGGGCAAGTGAGGTTGATATTTCGCCCCTTGAAAACAGTCCCCTCCACCACCCTGTATGTTTCGCTTTCCTATAAATGAAAATTTGCCCGTAAGTATGTGTCTGAATTAATATCATATTCTTTATGCTTATTGAATAACAAAAGAACTAACTTAGTGCCATGTTTTGCATTTTTTTTTCAATCTCTATATTAAGCCCGAGGTTTCCCACTTCTACTCGAAGCAAATACCGGGATAGTTCCTAACTGAAGGCCACAGCAACCTCCTTTCCAATCCTCTTTTAAATTACAAACACCCCTAAGTGAGTGTAGAACATAGTTCTCTTCGACTCTGATGTTACTCAAGTGCAATATTAATCTGCTGTAAGCCCAGTCGAAAAGTACTTTGAAGTACAATTACGTAGCAGAGCATGGAACAACAGTAAAAGGGATGCATTTTGTATATGCACAATCCTCGAGAACTCAGTCTCCCAATTACTTTCCTGATAGTGTTTATTTTGTTTTCCGTGGTTTCCCACTTCTACTCGAAGCAAATACCGGGATAGTTCCTAACTGAAGGCCACAGCAACCTCCTTTCCAATCCTCTTTTAAATTACAAATACACACACTACTACTGCTATTACAGTAACAGAGGTTATCAGGAACATTCCATACACACTCACGTTCATGAGGATACATTACCATGATGTCGCAAAGCCTCTAAATCAATCAACAACAACATAATCATTTAAGTTCATTTAATCTTAATACTAAGTTTCGTGATGATATCTCCAGCCGTTGTAACGTTACCCTGCGTGCAGGGTTAGTCAATGTATTTCTTTTTTAATTTTAATTCCCTACATAGACCCCTGTTAGTACAATTTTAAAAATCGTATTCAGATTTTTATGGCATTCAGAATCCTAATGTTCTTATCGTGGTTTGGATAGAAAATGGAGGCCCATGGCCTTGTGCATAAGTCTTGACTGTAGTCATGGAGAAAATGGAGTAGCATGGCCCCTTGCAGAGACAGATGGAAACCTGGTGATCACTTCTTGAGGTAGTGTTGCCGTTGAGGAAATTGATTAGCATGGCCTCTTACCGAGATAGATGGATACTTGGAATCCACGTCTTGTGCTACTGTTGCCGTTCCTTCATAAGTTAATTTTCTGACTTTATTGGCTTCTGCTTGAGTGCAAAAGACCGAAATCAGAAGAATGAGGAAGACTATCGAAAATTCATGTAGCCAGACGTTCCCTCTGGGTCCTAAACTATGTGTATGCAAAATTTGGTTGAGATTGGTGGAACGGTGTAGATTTGTATACGGAACAAACCCACCCACCCACATACATACAGACTTTCACTTTTATATATAAGATATGAATTGCAGCTGAATGGTCATAGCAGGGTATTTCAATTGAACGTCCATGGGCTCCCAATTTTAAGGCCCTCAAATTCACAGTGTCTGTGATATTCCCAGAATACTAACTTCTCTGGTATTAACTGATGAAGGAATGACAAGCTCCTATCTATTGCAACAATAAATCAATTGATTACATCTGGCTATTAACCACCTGCGCCGTGCAATCTACTTATAAATGCCCCGCATGTACTAGTGTTGAACGGGAGGTCTAATAACTGAATTGCTAAGGGCTAACCTTGCATACAAGCAGGTTACGTCAGAATGCCAAGAGATAACAACCAGACGGTCGCACACTGCATGTTCCTCAGTTCTCCCGTCTAATGTGCCCCAAAGCGGTATGTAGCCTCGCTGGCGAGCGCGGAATAGTAGCTTTGCACGTGGCACAGCAGTATTAAAGTTGCTACTCGTATCAACACATCGACAATGGCTGAGGTATTCACCAAAAACGAGCGCGCACACACATAATTCTATGGAGAATCTGGTCACAATACCACCAAAGCTCGCACATTAATGCACTGGAGATTCCAAATAGACGTCTGCCTTTTGTACTTGAATTTCCCCGAACAGAGCTGTAATTAAGTGCTAATGGATTGAAGCACACACCAGCATGGCTAGACCCGTCTGCAACAATTCTGATGTTGTGCAGATTGTACATCAATATTGTGATTGAAGCCTTCACACGGTACGTTGAACTTCACCGTACTGAAATAATGAGTTGCTGTTGAATTTCAGGGGCTTTACAACACAGTGGGCATGTAGCCCCGTGTACTTGAGTGTGTGAAGAATTTGTCTGATAACCTGTGTCACTATTGGTATTTTATTATTACAGTCTAGTGCAGACATCATAGTGACAATATTTTTTTTTTTTTCGAGGGAAACCGTGAGGAAATATTCAAAAGACAGATTGCAAGCTTCCGGACTTACAACTGTGCAGGATTCTTACCTACTATAAACCCACAAACCCTATACTTGGCTTAAGGCCACCCCGGAACTGCCTGTTCAGCCTTACTTCAGGGTGGAGCCACTGTTACGACCAGAGGTCTCAGTCAATTTCATTTAACGTGATGATAATGAAATTACTCATCATCATCTTCACTGTCTTCAGCAACCAATCTTCTCGGTTCCTCTTCTTTTTTTGTTTTTAGCAGCTCAGAGATGTAGAGAGCAATCTGTGCCCAACTTTCTCTGCTGCTGAGCATTTTATCCACCACATTGTCTGGTGTAATGACTCCCAACATTTGTCTCCAGAAGCCTTCGAAGATTTCTCCACCTCAAGCATGCAAAGATCTTGTGCTGAACGTCATCCCATTGATCATCACAATAACGACACCGTGAACTCTGTGAAATTCCCATTCGATGGAGGTATGCTTCATAATAACCATGGCCAGAGAGAAACATGGTAATGTAATAATTAACCTCACCATGTTCCCTCGACAAACCATAGCTTCAGTTGCTTGATGAGCCTAGCGGTCCACCTGCCACGATGTTCACGTTCCCATTCTTCCTGCCATTCCAGAAGAGATCTGTCTCTTTCCTCCCTCTTCACTTGTATCTTAGAATGTTCTTCTTTGCGTAAGTATATACGGCGCCTTTCCTTGGCCAGGATGTAAATGGGTATCGCCCCAGCTATTACTAGCACTGCCGGTCCAGACACTGCACGATAGGCAGAAGTTATTCTGAGGGCAGCTCTTCTGTGAACAGAGGTTATCCGCTTCCAATACATCTCAGAGCCAAGAGCTACTGACCAAATCTCTGCACCATAAAGAATAACTGATTCCGCCACTCTCATCAGCAATTTCCTCTTGAAGGGTGAAGGGCCGCCAATATTAGTCATGAGCCACGACAAGTTGTTAACAATCCTTGCAGCCCTATCAGCAATCTTGCTGATATGATTCCAGAATGTTAACTCGCTGTCAATCATAACACCCAAGTAACGATCAGCAGGAGCTGTTTCTATCACTTGATTATCTACTAGCATTGGTACAACTCGTGGAACTCTCTTCTTAGTAGCAAGGACTAGTTCAGTTTTATGAACTGCTAGTTGGAGACCATGTTCGTTCATTCAGGTGGAAACTCTCCGCATTACCTGATTAAGTTTAAGTTGCAGACCCTCCATGGAGCGCTCCATAATGAGCAAAACAAGGTCATCAGCATATCCCACCAAAGAAGATAGTGACAATAATAATAATAATAATAATAATAATAATAATAATAATTATTATTATATGAATCCTGTTACAGTATTTGTGAAGTAAAAGTACTGCTAAATAGTTGCACAACATGCAACATGTTGTATACCACGTTGTAACGCTCCTTTGCAACAACTATTTCTGTAATAAACAGGGTTCGTTTGTAAATACGCCAAAGATGCAGAAAAGAAAGTTTAATAACACATTAATTTGTACATGTAGGCTACAGAAATTCCACTCAACAATAACATTGCTTGCTATGTGGACAAATACTCGCATATTATTGCATCAAAGCTTAGAAAATAGAATAAATTAAAATGTCACACTTGGACAGCTATTCATAATGAATATGCTCAAAGACATGTCCCTGGTGGCGAATATAATGCTGAACACGTCTCGCAGTGTCTGCATGGACACGTTGTAACATTTCCGGTGTCACTGCAGCACAGGCCTCATCAATACGCTGTTTTAATTGATAAATATTTTCTGGCGTCGTTTCGTAGACTTTTGATTTTATATAGCCCCACAGAAAGAAGTCCAGAGAGGTTAGATCAGGCGATCGTGCTGGCCACAGCCAGGGGCCTCCACGACCTATCCACCGTTCCGGGTATCGTGCATTTAGATATTCCGTAACGGCTCGTAAGGTGTGAGGTGGAGCACCATCATGCTGGTACCAATGCTGTGGAATATCTTCTAGAAGGTTTTCCAGAGTCAAGTTGGTTTGTAAAAATTGAAGATAATTCCTACCTGTGAGTCTGGGGGCTATAAAAACAGGCCCAATTATGTAGTCTCCCAGAATACCACACCACACATTAACTCCCCAGTGGATCTGAACGTACTGTGCTCGAACCCAGTGGGGGTTCACTGGAGCCCAGTAATGCAGATTGTGAGTATTGACGTTGGCATCATTGGCGAAATAGCATTAAGCACTCCACAGAATATTCCTGGCAAAATGTGGATCTTGTTGTAATTATTGCCATTCTTCGGCAATATGCTACCCTGCGATCGAAATCATTTCCATACAGTTGTTGGTGTAGGTGACGTTCTTGGCACTCCCAGATCCCTTGCAGCTTCTCTTTGCCCTAAGCAACAATAAATATGTGCACATTGTAACATAGATGGTTCGTATTATTATTATTATTATTATTATTATGGTTTTAAGAGACTAAATTAACTTGCACCAGCACTATTTAATGAACTACTACCTCGATTGTCCAGTATGAACAGCAAACAAGTAGCTATACGTCACATAAAAAATTATTACCTAAATAAACATTAATTTATAACATAAACGTATTATTGTATGCACTCTTGTATTGAAATACAAACCGTATAATGCTGTGAAAAATAATTAATGTCTCACTGATAATCTCTACTGATTTTGCCGTCAGATTCCTTAGACATATCACAAATGTATCATCAATAGTTTTTAATAAATACATTCTAATACAAAATTCAAATTATTATTATTATTATTATTTCTATTATCAGCAGTAGCTCAGTAAGGTGAAGTGTAACTGACCATGTATAGGATTCCGTTCGAAGTACTCTTGTACATTCCGTACAACTTCAGCATTACCGCAGACGGGTCTAGTTCTGCTGGTATGCGCCTGGAACGTTCCATTCGTTCGTAATTGCAGCTCTGTTCGGCGAAATACTTGTCGAGACGGCAGACGTCTATCTGGAAACACCAGTGCATACCGTCTACGAGCTTCAACGGCATTACGACCAGCTTCTCCATATATTAGTATAATGTTCGTGTACTCATCGATGCTGAATACACCAGCCATTGTCAATGTTGCCAGCAACTGTCGCGTCGTTGTACCACATTTTATGAGTCTGTTGCGCTCTCAAATGCGAGGGTCGAAAAGGCATTCGGGTGCATTAGACGGGTAGAGCTGAGGAACATGCAGCTAGCGGCTGTCCTGTTGTTATTCCTTCGTATTCTGACGTAATCGGCCAGCATGCACTGTGACCCCTGTGGAAATCAGTTATTAGGCATCCCATAGAGCATTAGTGTATGCGGGACATCTAAAACTAGATTGCACGGGGGAAACGAGCCACCTGGTATATATATTTTAGCGTATGGCTTTTAGTGCCGGGAGTGTCCGAGGACATGTTCGGCTCGCCAGTTCGTAGCTTCTTCTATGCGGACACCCATTGTGTGAGCTACAAGTACCGTCGTGTGTGGAGTGTTGGCTGGGGAGGAAAGTTTGACGAGGAGTTGGAAGGTAGCGGCTGTGGCCTATAGTTAGGGACCAACCCCGGCATTTGCCTGGAAGGAAGATGGGAAACTACAGAAGACCATCTTCAAGGTTGCCGGCGGGGGGATTCGAACCTCCTCGCCTCCCGGATGTGGGCGACTGCCATTAACCATGCCGTAACGACCACGGCTAAGCTTTTAATACTGAAGACCGTTCGAAGAACGGGTACTTGGAAAAAATTACATATATTAGTTAATTATCACTACCGGTATTTAAAGTCTAGGATGGACTCTCTATGTCAACTAGGATAAGATTAAGTTAGTACATAATTAATAGCCATTATTAGTGTCTTGATAATTGTTTATAACATTTAATACAATGTAAATTAGTTGTAGATTTCTGACTTATTAGCCTATTTTCATTTATGAAAAAAAAAAAAAACACAATATGATTATGAGATCACCCTTTGTCCGTGTCTGTCTGTGTGTGTGTGTGTGTGTGTGTGCGTGTGTGTGTGTGTCCTAATAAAAACTAAACGGCTGGAGTGATTTCAATGAAACTCGGTAAGTTCATAGCACTATTCCGGAGGCCGCCGAACATGCTCTTCAAATTTTATTAAGTCTCACCAATCCGACATGGCGGCTGTGCGAAATATTTCAGCAGCATTGAATATCTCCGAACCTATTACCGATATCACCCTCGAATTTTGTACGGGGATAAAGGGAACTACTAAAAGTTCATCTATGTGACTTTTGAAAACCTGTTAACTACAAAACCAACATGGCGGCCAAACGAAATCGCGAAATTTCAATAGACGTTTCTTGCGATTTAACCAACCAACCGCAATGAAACTTGGTACAGTATATGTTTATACACATTGTAATGCACCGACATCTAACTTCGTTCAATTGTTTACATAACCTCAAGATGGCAGCTGTGCGAAATATTTAACCAACATTCAATATCTCTGAAACTATTAACGGTATCACCCTGAAATTTTGTACGGAGATAAAGGGCACTACTGGAAGGTCATCTATAAGACTTTAAAAATCCGGTTAACTACAAAACGAACATGGCGGCCAAGCAAATTTGAAAGTTTTAAATAGACTTTTCTCGCGATTTAATGATCCAAACGCAATGAAACTTGGTACAGCAAATGTGCATACACATTGTAATGCACTGGTATCTAATTTAGTTCAATTGTTTACATAACCACAAGATGGCGGCTGTGCACATTTTAAAATTAAGTTTTTATTTCTTGTATCGTAATCATGCGATTGAAGTGAAAGTTTGAATAATGAACCTTCGCAATAATTTTCCTTTAATGGTACATGACTCTATGGCCTATACATATAACAATCCAACATGCCTACCATCCGAAATATTTAGACGGTTCTCAATATCTACGAATCTATTGCAGCAATCAAACTGATCTTTTGTATGCTCATAGGGGCTATGAACATAAGTTCACCTATATGACGTTCAATAACCTGGTGATCACAAATCCAAGATGGCGGCGACGCGAATTATAAATATTCACATGAACGTTTCTCGCAATTTAACCATCCGAGTGCAGTGAAACTTGGTACAGTAAATTTTTATACAAATGTTACCACTGGTATCTATTTTTTCAATTGTTTACATAACCACAAGATGGCAGTTGTGCGAAATTTTAAAATCTCGTTTCTACTTCTTGTGTCCTAATCATGTGATTGAAGTTTGAATACTACACGTACAAAATCTTCATGTAACAGTAGTCTACATAACTCTAAGGCCTACATATATAAAAATCCAACTTGGTCACCATCTGAAATATTTAGTCGGTTCTCAATATCTACTAATCTATTACAGCAATCAAACTGAAATTTTGTATGTTGATAGTAGCAATTAACATAAGTAGGATATATGAAAATAGGCTTTAGTTCTTCACGGAACTACTTGTTTTTAAATTTTATGTTGCGATGTATTAATCCTACGGAGAAGGATTTTTTATTAGGCTATTGGGGAATCGCTGTAAGCGCTGTAATAATCACATGTATCAGGTGATGGTTGGAATAAATAATACTCTTGTCTCAATCTCTGGTTATCCGAGTTTTGGAGCAGAGGGTATTCTATTATATTCTAATTATCACTATTGTCCCATTAATTACATGTAATAGTTTATTATCACTATTGCTCCGTTAATTACATGTATTAGATAATTATCACTATTGCCCCATTAATAGTGATAATTAACTACGACATTTAATTTTTTCCTGGAGTGTAGGCCTATTTGCATATTTATACTTTGTACCCCGCCCATTCATTCTGCATATTCATGTTGACCGAATGAAGAGCAACAAATGACAGATCTCTCAGAATGGTAATACTGTGTAGAAAGAGATAGAGTTGAAGTGTAGAAAAGCCACTGCCGTGAGTTCTCAATTGCGATCTTCTGTACTCTGTTGGAGAGAAGTTAGTGTAGTGACGAAACTCTCCCTACATCGCTCAGTATTTAGACCGACCTTGCTGTATGGAAGCGAGAGCTGGCTACATTCAGGACATCTATTAATGCATAAGCGGGAGGTAGCTGATATGAGGGTAACTCGAATGATTTCTGGGACAAACAGATGGGAGCAACGGCAGTTGGGTACTCGTATTGAAGGGATGAAGGTTAAGTTAGAAATGAATTCCTTAGATGAGGCTTTTCGTATGAGCTGACTCAGGTGGGCAGTAGGTCATGTGATGAGAATAGGGGAGGAGAGATTACCTAAGAAGTTATGAACTCGGCTATAAATGGTACGAGATGCAAAGGGAGAACAAGGGGGCGATGGTTAAGTTCAGTGTGGAACGATTTCAAAGTGAGAGGTGTAGAAGCGGAGGAGGAAGCAGTGCTAACTGCTAATAGGGGATCATGGAAGTAACATACGATTGCAGACTATACTGGACGCAGAAAGGCAAAGCAGTATCAAATGCAGAGTTAAATAAGGTTTCAAATACTGGCGTATAAGGAATTATCCAAAACAGAATTACGAATTTCAGCGCTCCAGTATGAGAAATGCTGTTTTGGACTAATAAAATGTAATCATTTTCTTTTCAAGTCTTATATTCATGATAATTAGGTTTCTATCAGTTTATAACGTGCTCATCATTGAACCCGAACTAGCCAATTAACAACATACTCTATATATAATACAACGAGGCGGTATGCTCCGTCAACAAGGAACGAACAACCGGACGAGATACGACCCACTGGAAATAATTTTATAGGATCAATGGGACTCGGCTCAGTAATCTCAAAATTGCTTTATCTTGCAGTTTTTAATTGTGAATGGCACAAGTAATTTAGTCTCATTTAGAGAATACAGCACTCCACTCGTCAGCGGGAGAAATCGTGGCTGCCCGTTTGGAGTTCTAACAGCATACCGTCAAAGCAACACTTACTTAAAATGAAAGAAAGAGTAGAAGAATGGAAAATATCTGACAGATTTAGCACGAGGAGCCTGAACGATGATAGTATTTATATTGAAATACGGTAAACAAGTTTTTATGCTGCTCTCAAGGAAGGAGAACTCATGTAAATGTATTCTACCGAGTATTTAGATTCTGATAATAATTAATTCATTAATTTATGAAAGTACACTGGCCATGAGACTAATTATGTACCTTATTCACATACAAATTCAATGGAGATAATTGTGAATATAAATAATAATTGTAAGAATATATCAACTCCTTTCACGGTTCGAAATGGATTGAGACAAGGAGATTCTCTGTCGCCAATGTTATTTAATATTGCATTGGAAAAGGTACGACGTGTAATTGGGTATGGCAGAGAAATGGATATGATTGGTACTAACTCAATCTTGGCATTTGCTGATGATGTGGTAATTATGGGAGAATCATTAGATCAGATAAAATCCGACACCACATAGTTCATGAAAGAAGCCAGCAAAATGGGATTACTTGTCAATTTTGAGAAAACTAAATATATGATCATTTCACGCCGAAAGAATTTTGATGCCACTGTTAATATTGACGGACATACGTTTGAACGAGTGGAGAAATTTAAATACTTGGGCTCGATTTTATCTAGTAAAAGTGAGATTGAAAAAGAGATCCAACAGAGGACTATTAGTGCCAATAGTACCTTTTTGGTCTCAATAACTTATTTAAGTCACGCTTAATTTCACAAAACAGCAAGGTTAAGTTATACATGACACTATTGAAACCTGTTCTGTTATATGGATGCGAGTCATGGGCGACCTCACAAACACATTTGTGCGTTTGAGAGGAAAGTGCTCAGAAAGATATATGGACCTATTTACAATAGGGAAAAAGGAAGATGGGAAAGGAGGAAAAGAGAGGACTTATACCAACGTTTTGGGAAAGCTGATGTGGGTAGGATCATCAGAGGAAGACTGCTCCAATGGATGGGACATATCGTAAGAGCTATGGAATCTATCCCTAACAGAGTGTTCAATGCTCAGCTGTTTGGCAAACGTCCAAGAGGCCGTCCAAGGACGAGATGGAAGGATAGGGTGATGAGAACGTTGCAGCAGGTGCAACCAACATCAGTACTGGATGATGCAATGGCTAGAGAAAAATGGAACGGCATTTGTAACAAATGCTTGAGATTGTGATCGGGATAATGCCTCCTGTGTGATTGATTAGGATAGTGTTTTGTAATATTGTATATTTTATGTTTGTTATGTCTCTTTGTTTTCTTTCATGGGCTGATATGTACAATACATGATGATGATGATGATGATGATTGTTAGAAAAGAAAAAAGAAAGAAAAAGGAATTAAAACTACAAAAATAATAAAACTGCAGAACAGGCTGCTCTCTGGTGACGAACAGGGGAATTTCTCTAGTTTTTGTAATATAATTGACACACATTCTTTGGCCACATTGTTTTAATTCTATTGAGTAAGGAGGCAAGGTTCCTTCGAAACATTTAGAATTCTAATTTTTATTATCACACGGCAATATCCCAAAAGCATGAATACTTTTAATTAGCCTAGTTATCCTCATAGCTGAGGTACAGTTATGTTCAGTAAAGAACATATAGCCTACTTTCTCCTAAATGCATGGGTATTGTTGTAACTCTTTGTCCTTTTCAAGCAGTATGATTGAATGTTGGTTGTAGTAGCTTGTTGAAATACAACGTGCTATACGGATATTAAACATGAATATGAGGTGCCCTTTGCTAGTGCTACCTCTGTACCAAATTTCGTTCCATTCGGTTGCACCGTGTTCGAATTAATAAGGGGGAATCGATTTTCACACAAAGATGGCCGCCATCCGCAAACTATTGGGCTGATGTTCTTGCAGTTTGGTCAGAATATGTTTCCCCCATAAAGATATGGTGTTGCGAAATTTGGTAGAGACAAGATTATTTGGTTGGTCGTAATTACATTTTAGCTTTTAACATTTGGGTGGCCACGATTACGTTTCCGTCAAGATAGCGGTGATATAAAACATGACACTGAGATGCCCTTTGCTAGTGCTACCTCTGTACCAAATTTAGTTCCATTCGGTTTCACCGTGTTTGAATTAATAGGGGGAATTGATTTTCCCACAAAGATGGCCGCCATCCGCAAACTATTAAGCTAATGACCTATTCATTTGGTCAAAGGATGCTTCCTCTATACGGGTATGTTGTTGCAAAATTTGGTAGAGATCGGATGATTAGGTTAATCGTAATTTGATTTAAGCTTTGAACATTTGTGTGGCCGACATTACGTTTCCGTCAAGATGGCGGCGATATAAAACATGACACTGAGGTGCCTCTTGTTAGTACTACCTCTGTACCCAATTTCGTTCCATTCGGTTGCACCGAGTTCGAATTAATAGGGGGAATCGATTTTCACACAAAGATGGCCGCCATCCGCAAACTATTACGCTGATGACCTATTAGTTAGGTCAAAGGATGCTCCCCCAATAAAGGTATGTTGTTGCAAAATTTGGTAGAGATCGGATGATTAGGTTAGTCGTAATTTGATTTAAGCTTTGAACATTTGTGTGGCCGCCATTACGTTTCCGTCAAGATGGCGGTGATATAACACATGACACTGAGGTGCCTTTTGTTAGTACTACCTCTGTACCAAATTTCGTTCCATTCGGTTGCACCGTGTTCGAATTAATAAGGGGGAATCGATTTTCACACAAAGATGGCCGCCATCCGCAAACTATTACGCTGATGACCTATTAGATTGGTCAAAGGATGCTCCCTCCATAAAGGTATGTAGTTGCAAAATTTGGTAGAGATCGGATGATTGGGTTAATCGTAATTTGATTTAAGCTATGAACATTCGTGTGGCCGCCATTACGTTTCAGTCAAGATGGTGGCGATATAAAACATGACATTGAGATGCCCTTTGCTAGTGCTACCTCTGTACCAAATTTCGTTCCATTCGGTTTCACCGAGTTTGAATTAATAGGGAGAATCAATTTTGACATAAAGATGGCCGCCATCCGCAAATTATTAGGCTAATGACCTATTCATTTGGTCAAAGGATGCTTCCTCTATAAGGGTATGTTGTTGCAAAATTTGGTAGAGATCGGATGATTAGGTTAATCGTAATTTGATTTAAGCTTTGAACATTTGTGTGGCCGCCATTACGTTTCCGTCAAGATGGCGGCGATATAAAACATGACACTGAGGTGCCTTTTGTTAGTACTACCTCTGTACCAAATTTCGTTCCATTCGATTGCACCGTGTTCGAATTAATAAGGGGGAATCGATTTTCACACAAAGATGGCCGCCATCCGCAAACTATTGGGCTGATGTTCTTGCAGTTTGGTCAGAATATGTTTCCCCCATAAAGATATGGTGTTGCGAAATTTGGTAGAGACAAGATTATTTGGTTGGTCGTAATTACATTTTAGCTTTTAACATTTGGGTGGCCACGATTACGTTTCCGTCAAGATAGCGGTGATATAAAACATGACACTGAGATGCCCTTTGCTAGTGCTACCTCTGTACCAAATTTCGTTCCATTCGGTTTCACCGTGTTTGAATTAATAGGGGGAATTGATTTTTCCACAAAGATGGCCGCCATCCGCAAACTATTAAGCTAATGACCTATTCATTTGGTCAAAGGATGCTTCCTCTATACGGGTATGTTGTTGCAAAATTTGGTAGAGATCGGATGATTAGGTTAATCGTAATTTGATTTAAGCTTTGAACATTTGTGTGGCCGACATTACGTTTCCGTCAAGATGGCGGCGATATAAAACATGACACTGAGGTGCCTCTTGTTAGTACTACCTCTGTACCCAATTTCGTTCCATTCGGTTGCACCGAGTTCGAATTAATAGGGGGAATCGATTTTCACACAAAGATGGCCGCCATCCGCAAACTATTACGCTGATGACCTATTAGTTAGGTCAAAGGATGCTCCCCCAATAAAGGTATGTTGTTGCAAAATTTGGTAGAGATCGGATGATTAGGTTAGTCGTAATTTGATTTAAGCTTTGAACATTTGTGTGGCCGCCATTACGTTTCCGTCAAGATGGCGGTGATATAACACATGACACTGAGGTGCCTTTTGTTAGTACTACCTCTGTACCAAATTTCGTTCCATTCGGTTGCACCGTGTTCGAATTAATAAGGGGGAATCGATTTTCACACAAAGATGGCCGCCATCCGCAAACTATTACGCTGATGACCTATTAGATTGGTCAAAGGATGCTCCCTCCATAAAGGTATGTAGTTGCAAAATTTGGTAGAGATCGGATGATTGGGTTAATCGTAATTTGATTTAAGCTATGAACATTCGTGTGGCCGCCATTACGTTTCAGTCAAGATGGTGGCGATATAAAACATGACATTGAGATGCCCTTTGCTAGTGCTACCTCTGTACCAAATTTCGTTCCATTCGGTTTCACCGAGTTTGAATTAATAGGGAGAATCAATTTTGACATAAAGATGGCCGCCATCCGCAAATTATTAGGCTAATGACCTATTCATTTGGTCAAAGGATGCTTCCTCTATAAGGGTATGTTGTTGCAAAATTTGGTAGAGATCGGATGATTAGGTTAATCGTAATTTGATTTAAGCTTTGAACATTTGTGTGGCCGCCATTACGTTTCCGTCAAGATGGCGGCGATATAAAACATGACACTGAGGTGCCTTTTGTTAGTACTACCTCTGTACCAAATTTCGTTCCATTCGATTGCACCGTGTTCGAATTAATAGGGGGAATCGATTTTCACACAAAGATGGCCGCCATCCGCAAACTATTACGCTGATGACCTATTAGTTTGGTCAAAGGATGCTCCCCACATAATGGTATGTTGTTGCAAAATTTGGTAGAGATCGGATGATTAGGTTAGTCGTAATTTGTTTTAACCTTTGAACATTTGTGTGGCCGCCATTACGTTTCCGTCAAGATGGCGGCGATATAAAACATGACACTGAGGTGCATTTTGTTAGTACTACCTCTGTACCAAATTTCGTTCAATTCGGTTGCACCGTGTTCGAATTAATAGGGGGAATCGATTTTCACACAAAGATGGCCGCCATCCGCAAACTGTAACGCTGATGACCTATTAGTTTGGTCAAAGGATGCTCCCCCCATAAAGGTATGTTGTTGCAAAATTTGGTAGAGATCGGATTATTAGGTTAGTCGTAATTTGTTTTAAGCTTTGAACATTTGTGTGGCCACCATTACGTTTCACTCAAGATGGCTGCGATATAAAACATGACACTGAGGTGCCTTTGGTTAGTACTACCTCTGTACCAAATTTCGTTCCATTCGGTTACACCGTGTTCGAATTAATAGGGGGAATCGATTTTCACACAAAGATGGCCGCCATCCGCAAACTATTACGCTGATGACCTATTAGTTTGGTCAAAGGATGCTCCCCGCATAATGGTATGTTGTTGCAAAATTTGGTAGAGATCGGATTATTAGGTTAGTCGTAATTTGTTTTAACCTTTGAACATTTGTGTGGCCGCCATTACGTTTCCGTCAAGATGGCGGCGATATAAAACATGACACTGAGGTGCATTTTGTTAGTACTACCTCTGTACCAAATTTCGTTCCATTCGGTTGCACCGTGTTCGAATTAATAGGGGGAATCGATTTTCACACAAAGATGGCCGCCATCCGCAAACTATTACGCTGATGACCTATTGGTTTGGTCAAAGGATGCTCCCCCCATAAAGGTATGTTGTTGCAAAATTTGGTAGAGATCTGATGACTAGGTTAGTCGTAATTTGATTTAAGCTTTGAACATTTGTGTGGCCGCCATTACGTTTCCGTCAAGATGGCGGCGATATAAAACATGACACTGAGGTGCCTTTTGTTAGTACTACCTCTGTACTAAATTTCGTTCCATTCGATTGCATCGTGTTCGAATTAATAGGGGGAATCGATTTTCACACAAAGATGGCCGCCAACCGCAAACTATTACACTGATGACCTATTAGTTTGGTCAAAGGATGCTACCCCCATCAAGGTATGTTGTTGCAAAATTTGGTAGAGATCGGATGATTAGGTTAGTCGTAATTTGTTTTAAGCTTTGAACATTTGTGTGGCCGCCATTACGTTTCCGTCAAGATGGCGGCGATATAAAACATGACACTGAGGTGCATTTTGTTAGTACTACCTCTGTACCAAATTTCGTTCCTTTCGGTTGCACCGTGTTCGAAATAATAGGGGGAATCGATTTTCACACAAAGATGGCCGCCATCCGCAAACTATTACGCTGATGACCTATTGGTTTGGTCAAAGGATGCTCCCCCCAGAAAGGTATGTTGTTGCAAAATTTGGTAGAGATCGGATGATTAGGTTAGTCGTAATTAGATTTAAGCTTTGAACATTTGTGTGGCCGCCATTACGTTTCCGTCAAGATGGCGGCGATATAATACATGACACTGAGGTGCCTTTTGTTAGTACTACCTCTGTACTAAATTTCGTTCCATTCGATTGCATCGTGTTCGAACTAATAGGGGGAATCGATTTTCACACAAAGATGGCCGCCAACCGCAAACTATTACACTGATGACCTATTAGTTTGGTCAAAGGATGCTACCCCCAATAAAGGTATGTTGTTGCAAAATTTGGTAGAGATCGGATGATTAGGTTAGTCGTAATTTGTTTTAAGCTTTGAACATTTGTGTGGCCGCCATTACGTTTCCGTCAAGATGGCGGCGATATAAAACATGACACTGAGGTGCATTTTGTTAGTACTACCTCTGTACCAAATTTCGTTCCTTTCGGTTGCACCGTGTTCGAAATAATAGGGGGAATCGATTTTCACACAAAGATGGCCGCCATCCGCAAACTATTACGCTGATGACCTATTGGTTTGGTCAAAGGATGCTCCCCCCATAAAGGTATGTTGTTGCAAAATTTGGTAGAGATCGGATGATTAGGTTAGTCGTAATTAGATTTAAGCTTTGAACATTTGTGTGGCCGCCATTACGTTTCCGTCAAGATGGCGGCGATATAAAACATGACACTGAGGTGTCCTTTGCTAGTGCTACCTTTGTACCAAATTTCGTTCAATTCGCATTCACCGTGTTCGAATTGTTAGGGGGGGACAGACATTCAGAGTACACACACTCACACACACACAGACACACACACACACACAGACTCACACACACACATACACACACACACACAGACTCACACACACACATACACACACACAGACAGACACACTTTTTTCGCCCTGTGTTGATCTCATAAGTCTACTTTCATTTTTTGCAAAAATCGAAAGTAGGCTAAAAATAATATAAAACATTAAGGTTCTAGTGGAAGAACGCAGGGGAGGTGGATGGACATACGAGAGAAAGGCGGAACACTCTGGAAGATTGAAGGATATGTGGAGCGAGAGGAAGGAAGAAAGATGAGAAGGAAATGAAGCCATATTTGCGTGGTCCTCAGTTTTGGCCGGTTCGCAAGGAAAAATAAAATTCATAGAACAAAACATAAACATGAACATCTTGACTAAGCATGGGCAGTGCCTAAACGAGAAAATCAGCCTACTTTATAATTTAGATACAAGGACTTTTAATCTGTTGTTGAACACAATGTCTGAATCGGAAAATGTATCAATGACTGTAGCAAAAGTATTGTAGTAGGTTATTATTTTCACAAATGGTGATGGGAAGTTCTTGACCGTTGGACATGAAATAATTTATAGTTCTGGTCAACATCGGAAGTTTATTGTGAATAAAGGAGTTCGGCTTGAAGCCTATTCGTCATGTCACCTGAATTAAGAATTGAGTCGTTTGGTAATAATAATCCGATGGTCTCAGCTGCCATTGCGTAGATATTTTGTGTTGGTTCCATTGAGGCGATCTACTCTCCTATTTCGACGTTCTCTTTAACTCTGCCATCTATCAGTGATTAACTGGGCGGCTGTGGCTGAGAGTTAATTAATTTTGTTTTGTAATGACCAAATGTGATACGAAGTCTCAAGAGCCGACATCGTAGACTACGTCTCGGAATACCGTGGCTTTATGCCAAAAGTTCTAGTTCCTCAGCAGGGAATTGAACCAGCGATCTTGGGATTATCAGACGGATATTCTACCACTGATCCACCACGGAAGCTATTCTTTTGGTGAATTGGCCCGTTTTATGGCGTCTTGTGTGTATTGAAAGTATTAGTAATCAACGATCAGCTACATCTGTATACACCATGTCTGTGTGATCAGGTTCACCTCATGGTGTAGTGGCTAGAATTCTTGGCTGTCACCCTGGAGGTCTGGGTTCAATTCCCATCTCTGCCAAGGAATTTAATTCTCGTCTGATGGCTAAAACAGGGTACACTCAGCAACATGAGGCAAAACTGACCAGATACAGATTCAATTCTCACCTCAGCTATCCTGGAAGTGGTTTTGCGTGGTTCCCCCCCCCCCCCTTCTACTCCAGGCAAATTCAGGGATGGTTCCTAACTTAAGGTCATGGCCGCCTCCTTCCCAATCCACGCCTTAATTACAAATACACACAATAATAAAGACACGACTATAACACTGGTTATCAGACAAATTCTACACATCGCCGTGCCAGTGCAAGACTACGATATCTGCAAAAATCATTTTATTGAGAAAAACGGGTTTGAAGTTTTCCATAACTTTGTATTAGCCTTTCGACAGTGTGAAAATCTATAGAGAATTTTGAATTTTGGATATGTTTCGGTTGATTGCTTAGTGTACCATGTCCTTTTAATTAAAATTATAAAATTTGTAATTTAGGCCCACAAAAAGGGCTAAAATGCAGATGTCGTGGTCTCGCACTGACTGTTCTGTGAAAATTGTTAGACAATTAATCAATACCAACACTTCAGTTTCATTTTTTCCCTAGTTTACTGCTAAATTTGACCATTTTATACACAATTCTATATACAATAATAATTTGAAAAAAAAATCACTTGTTATTGAAAATAGGCACACTGAGGCCAAAGATGGAATGAATGTTGGAAAATAGTTCACAAGTTCAGCATGAGCACGTCATTTGCTTCAATAGTCAGAACCTCAGTCCTTTTCCGCCTCCAAATTAACGAAGAATGGGTGATGCGTCTTCGGTATTAGATTTTTTGCACAGAGTGAAATAAGGTCTTTCTTCTTGCTAGCTGATATTTTTGGAGACTTTCTATAAGCTGGTTTGAGTTTGAGAGTTTCGGGGAAGTTTTATAAAAGAACACCCCATGGGAATTCTTCTTCACCATTATCTCAGTGACAGCATTCCACGAAACTTTCTCCCCATCCGCATTGATGGAAAAATTGTTGCCGAGGTCATTGCATAATGACTTGCAATCTATGAAGTCAGTTGTTTCCATTTGTCTTACAAGGTAAGGTTTCCCAGTCCTTTTTGCAAGACTTGCGATGGTTGCAACCTGAGAGGGAACGTAAATAGGACCGGATTTCAGAGCTCTTTTCTTCTCATATTCTATGCGAGAAGGCATAGCGTCTCCCTCATTTTGTGTATGTCCTACTACCAAAAACTTATGTTGAATAGACGGAATTTCTAACTTTAGAACAGCGTAAAAGTATGCAGATAACACGAATTTGTTCTTCACTTCTTGATTTGGGTATTCTTTGAGAAACTCTATTATGCAGCTACCAACTTCATTTGCCCCTCTTCCAGTTTGACCTTCGTGCCACATGCAGCATCTTCCAATTTTAGAGACTGCTTCGTAAATAGTGAATTTAAATAAATTAAGTTTTCTTTTATAGTAAAAGCTTGATATTTCACCACTTGGCAAGGTGTAACAGCTTGAAAATCAAACACAGCCACCACTCCACGGTTTTCCTCAGTGGCCTGATGAATATCATTTTCTTTTTCCCGTCTCATTGTTTCTTTCTCTGCATGATGTCTTTCATATTTGTCTTTATGTTTTCGCTTTTCTTCTTCAGTAGAATTCTTATATTCTTCACAGATCCTTCTTAGGTCTATGAAACCCGATGTTGAATTCCGTATTAAATATTGTTTCGTGTACGTGCTTCTTTGCAATCGGTTCATTTTCTAACTTACAATAATGTGGATATATCCAACGAACCTTCAAAATACTCTCGTGTTGTATCAGCTCGAATGTAATGGGACTCCATTTTTGGAATTGAATTGATGTGTTGCCTCAATCCTTCCCTTATCATTGGGGGTAGCTTCTATTGCGTTTTTAGGGGCCGATAACCTCGATGTTTGGCCCCTTAAAACAACAATTATCATCATCATCATCATCATCATCATTTGCGTTCCATGATTCCCCCTTCTTTCTTCTTCAAGGAAACCATCCTTGTTCTTGGAAATAACTAGAAATCATGGTGTTTCCCACGCCAAGGGTACCCATGAACATCTTCTTGCAAACCTTTATTCTATCTCCTCTTATCGTTAAACTGTACCTAATTCATGTTGCAAGACCTTCCACCTCCAGGAGTGATTCTTCTATATTTCGGCTTTACTTGCGTCATGTTATGACTAATAAATTGTCTCTGCCTGTTGAGATCTCCAAGATCCCAGAAGCTCTTAATGATTGAAATCCTGTCCTACTCTGAAAGTGGACATTTGAAATTGCAGTTTCCTTGGCATCCTTTCTTTAGTGTTTTATCCTTCCTACAGGTACCATTTTTGTTGTTTACTAACTGTCCTGTATTTACTTTAAGTTTTCTTATGTTTCGAGCCTATTTTTGTTTTTGACGACAACGCTTCTTCGGGCACCTGTCTTTCTGAGGTGGTGATGCTGCTGCAGCTGCTGCTGCTGTTGTTGTTGAGCCTGATCATTCACAGTTGCTCACTAAGTTGGCACTTTCCGAAGGAACACAGCTGTCTGATGTTTTGTTAACGAAACTTTCCTTCAAAGGAAATGCTGAAGATTTAGAGCTTTTGAGTTCTTTGCTAGTTGATGGTAGTTCTTTGTCTTGTATACTCATCCGTCTGGTTTGTTATCATCATAGGTATCTTCCTCTTCTGAACTACTGGTATCAGGAATATAGTCATTGCAGATATCGTGGTCTTGCACTGAAGGTAAATGAATTCTCTTTTAATTTCCAGTGTAAAACCGATGCATCTGCAGATGACGCTGTTTTGCACGGAACATCTTTAAAAAAATACTCCAATGCAAAACCAATTCATTTTACTTTAAGGGCCCAATTATATAAATTTTGCAATTTTTGCACGTTTACATTGAAGATCACATTAAAATAAACTGATTGCTGTAAAAAAAGAAAAATTGAAAAATTTTCACTCATCGTGGTCTTGCACTGGCACGGCGACATACCCAAGTACATGGGGGCAAAATGACCACGACGTCCACGTTCCTCAAATGAAACAACTGTGCTTCTACACTCATTCTTACGCCATACATTTCACATCATCTTCTTAAAAAAAAACTGAAAAATGGATTCATAGTTATCTTCAAAGTTTTTAACTTTCAATATGATTATTTGTATTGAGCCCGTTTGGACCGAGAGCCAACGACCATACCGAAATCAGATCAGTACGTGAAAATATATCTCAGGGTCTATCTAGGTGAATACTTGGGTCTAATCTGGCATCCCTGATCTCGGTAATTCACAAGTAAGTTAAGGTGAGAAATTATTTTTGAACTAGCACATTCCTTAAAATTCTCAATTTATTTATAAATTTAAAAAATGATTCAACTGGTAAAAACCCTCAACAGGATAAAAACACATCAAACATAAGAAATCAACGGTCCCTATAATATTATTAGAATTGTCGTAGAAGTGATAATCAGAAAAAAATTAGTTAGTCCATTCTGATATCCATAAAAAAAAAACAAAAAGAATATTTACACTCGGTAATCACTGTTCAATAAAGAGTTCTGAGTGATCCATACTATTTACACGTTCCTAGTTCACTTTACAAAGATTGCAATTAGATTTTATCAAATATTCGTAGCAAAAATTTCTCAAAATAAATAGTCACTTGATTCATTCGGTGTTATTCCAACCTTAAACTTATTTGGAAAATTATCATATCACTGATTTCTTGTTTCATAACAATATCAATACTTGACTGACATAAAGTCGAATGTTTATAATTGTTCATAAAGATTTTCAAATTCAAAAAGCAAAATTTGTTCAAAAACTTTCATAATATTTTGAATATTCAACTTTCTTCTTTTATCACTTTCATTTGTTTAATGTCATAAACGATTTTAAATTATTCTCATATGTTATTAACATTAAACAAAAATTGTTGTAAACAATGTTGTTATTTCTATCCACCATTAGCGGATTAAATAATCTAACTCTTCACCAATTTTTTTTGTTAACAACATTTTCTATCACCAAACTTTTCGTATAATTTCACAAAATTTTTAATAAAAATTATTATTATTATTTATTAATTAATTTCAAACTTTCCCTTCACTTTATTTATAACAAGTTTTCTCAACTTCTCACATGATGAATATTTTATTTGGTAATTTCCAATGTTATTATTATTATTGTTATTCAAAATTAAAAATCATTAATTATTTATTTTAATTCATTTGCACTTTTCATCCTATTATTATTTTTTCTCCTCGGTCAGGTTCAACAAATCTAAATTCAAGTTCTTCAATTATTTATTTAGGCATTCCATTTGAATATTGGGTTGATCCAGTAAAAAAATAACAATTAATATTTGGATTAACAGAATAGTGAAATCTGACAAGAATATGGGGCGGTCCACATCGCCTAACTCTTCTTTTACAGATATAGCCCACAGGCTCCTTCAAACATCCGCACATCCTTCTGTGCCCACAACTACGGGAATAAAACCCACTTTTGGATGACCCCCTAGGCCTCCACAACTTAAAGTGTCGCCAAACGCGCACTAAAATCATCACCAGAATATTCTGCACACAGCATCATATTTTTTTTACATATTATATTTTATCTTGTAATATTCTGTCAATTACTAGACTGTGGTTCGTCAGAATTATTTTACCAATTAAATACATTCTGGTCAATATCTCCTTGCCTCCCATTTACATAAATTCTCCCTATTTGATACATTAAATACCTGCCGTTCCCTTCTTTTTTATCTGAATATTTCCTTTTCTTTTTTTAAGTGCTTTTGAAATAAATAATTCTGAGCTCAAAAATCTAATACGTCATTCTCTTCATCCATAAACTCATTTAAATTTATTTAAACTTCCAAACAAAGTTATTTAATTTAATTCCTTCCAACTAATTAAATTCATCCACAAAATTATTATTATCACCACAAAAAATATTTAAGCATCATCAATGTCAAATGATTATTATCGCCCTATTCTTTTAAATAAATAAATATATAAGTCTCATCTGAGAATTATTATTATTATCAACGTCTCCTATTAAATTTTATTTAATGCATTAATTATTTAATCACAATTAACAAAATTTAATTTAATTCCTAATGTTCGGTATTATCACTCCCTAATTATTTATAACTTTACATAGCGTTGTTATTATTTATAAATAGTATTAACTTATTCACTTCACACTTGATTATTATTATTATTTTATTATTAACTTAATCACTTCACACTCTATTATTATTGTTATTAAATAAATCAAATTATTTAAATAATCCAAGCCTCAATTACTTCTGTTCTCATAATCAGAATTAACGAAAAATATTTATATCCCTTGGAATAATCGAAATATTTCATGTCGAAACATGAACTAATGCCTGTCCTAACAAAAATCGTAGATCGAAAAATAAATTGTCAGACAGCAGTTCCATTTGTCATCCAGACAAATACAATCGAAGATCTAGCTAATATCTAGCTATGGTGAAAAATGTGTGTTGATTTCTGATCGTGACTGTTCAATAATATGGAATTCTCTAATACTACTGGTTAGTGGATAGTACATGAAATGGTTGTCTTACTTCATTCTTGATGTAGATGACGGGCGTGTCCTGAGGTGTACACTATTCCCACAGTGTCTTCCCATGGCCATCTGCCGTATCCAAATACCTCGTTCGTCTCCATGTCCTTCCAGTACTACGAGTAGTTTTAGCGGCGCATGATGATGTTCGCAGTCATCCGTTCGAAATAACTCCCGTTATCACTAGTACCGTGTAACATGACAAAAAGTTGCTCAGTCATAGACTGGTACAGTACTCCTGTAGATTCGAGAATAAATCTCATATTCCAATAATGCGGTTTCGTTTGCACGCTAAGATAGGAACACCTATTAGCTGCATAAACGAACAAACTGAAATAAATTTCTCCTGATGAATTCGAAGTGCCTGATGTATAGTCACCACAAGAAATACATCGTTCTGTAGGCTAACGTCTGTGAATGGTTTCGACACTACCATCACCTGACTATAGAATAAGTGACCTGAAAGTCAGTGAATATTCTAAGTCCATTCGCTGCCAAAAGTTAAGTTCGTTCACTTGAACAAAAACTAAGTCGTGCTGACCACTTATACGGCGACTAAGTCCTCCGACCGTCAGAATCTCGGCGTGTATACTGTCACTTTCACGTAGCGTAGATCCGAACATGAGCAAATGCTCTGAAGATATGATGACTCTGCTCAGCAACGTGGCCTTTTATAGTTCAGCGAGAAATTGTTCGAGAACATTCCATCTCGTATCTCGACTTCTACTGGACCGACTTTAATGCTTGATAGCTCACAATCCTCCTCTTGTTATAGCCAGAAAAATGTGCTAATTTCCTAGCGTCCATCTATTCTCCTTAAGGTAATTCTAAAAAATTATTTCTCATGACGTATTCAGGCTCCACGTCATAATCTCGTGTAACTCGCCCCTGCGATGTATGCTTCCCTCAGCACTCTTGAGTCTCCTCCGCGCGTTATTCAAATCATCCATTCCTTCAACCTCTTCAACTAACAACTCCTCTTTCAAAAATAAGAATGTCAACAATGTCACGAACGTGTGAACGATCCGGGTATATCCACCCCTCACGCCAATAAAAATATGTGACACATCATTTTTTTCCTCATTGTTGTCTGGCTCTTGAATGATAAATCTTCAAACTTGCCGCGTTGAATTTTCCCACGGTGTTACCAGATTCATCTTCAACTAATGTATAACTTCCGTTATCAAAATTTGTGTCCCTCTTCTGAGTATCAGATATCCTTTCCAATCGTTCTAAAATTTCTTCATCTTCTTGTATCAAGGTAATAGGCATCACCTTAAAAGTCGGTTCAACTGCACGACTCAACAAGTCGGCCCCTACATTCGCTTTCCCAGGTTTGTGCTCTATCATAATGTTGAATTGTTGGACAAACAAAGCCCAACGTGTAATCCTTTCACTTGCAAAATTCGTCTTCAAAATAAACTCAAGTGCATGATGGTCTGTTCGCACAATGACAGAATGTCCTATAGGCATCTTCTTCCAAGTGTCTAGAGCGTGAACAATAGCTAAAGCTTCAAGTTCAGTCGTGTAATAATTTCGCTCTGAAGGTCTTATAACTTTCTGCTTATAAAAGATAAATAATGCCTAGTGTGATCTTCGTCTTCTTGTAATAGGATAGCTCCTATACCCACATTTGAAGCATCTGATTCGATAATAAAATTCTTCTGAAAATCAGGATATTCCAGTTTTACACTATTCATCAATAACTCCTTGGCTAGTCTGAAAGATTCCTCGTGCTCTTCACTCCATTTCCATCTGTTCCCTTTCTGCAAAAGATTCTGAAAAGGCGCAACAATGTTGGTGTAGTTATGACAATGTCCAGCGAAAACTTGGCAAGTCCCCAGAAAACTACGGACATGCTTTATCCTCGTGGGTCATTGAATGTTGGCAATTGCTTGTATCTTGGCCTCATTTGGACGATACCCCTGTCCATCTAAGATATGCCCTAAGAATGTGATCTCTTCTGTGAAAAACTGGCATTTCTTCAGATTCACCTTGAAATTTGACTTCCTTAAGTCATCGAATAAATTCCTTAAGTGTAACAGATGTTGCTCTTCATCTTCAAACGCTTCCAGTATGTCATCAATGTAACATATAACTGAGCTCTTCACTTCTGGACTAAGATTCATGTCAAATGCCCTAATTAGAACAGATCCGGATGTTTTCATTCCAAATAGTAATCTTTTGAAAACATATGTTTGCTGGTTAAACATGAATCCGGTGAATTTCTTCGACTCTTCCCTTAGCTTCACATGATGGTAAGATGATGTAAGATTGATAGTGGAAAACCATCTCTTGCCTTTAAATTTCCTGAACAATTCCTTAATAACCGGAGGTTGGTCATATTCAGGCAAAATTTTGGAATTTAGAGATCTTACGTCTAAATAAATTCGCAAACTCCCATCTGGTTTTGGCAAAACTGTTAATGGATTCACATTAGCTGTGGTATATTTCTCTATTATGTCATTTTTTTCCAACTCTTCAATCATGACTTTCACCTGCTCTCTATACTTTTCTGCAATAGGGTAAAGTTTACATCGCTCACTTGGATGTGATATTCAAAATCCTTGATCTCCCCTGGTTTCGCATCAAAAATGTCCTCAAATTCACATAAGATCTTTATCAATTCAGGTGTTTCCTCTACTTTGACTACTTCTTCTTCCGCTTCAATATTATGAATAACCTGTTACCATCGGATGTTTCCCTCGGTGTATTTCTCTTCGTCACCTTCCAAATCTTCTTCTTCAGTATGATGAAAACGTATGGTCTCTGACTTCATATCGATTATAGCTTTGTAGTTAGTCATAAAATCATTTCCAAGGATCATATCATGGTTAATGTCCTTCATCACCACGAAAATGTGCTCAAAATAGCATCCTCCCATCTTTAGCTTTAGATATAACTGTACTTTGCATGTAGTCACCTGGTTAGGTATAATTCCTTGTATCTTAATGCATGACACAGGAATTTCCTCCAAACTTTCTGTGATCTTCCATAAAGCGTAGAGCTTCTCACTAATTACACACAGCATAGCTCCGGTATCTATAAGTGTATGAATCTTCGTATCATAGACTTCACACTCTATAATTGGTAATTTCGACCTTTGCTCATGTCCAATTCTCTCTTCCTTTACATCTATCAAGTCTTCATCTTCTGCTTGCCATTTAACAATCTTTGAAATGTAACTACTTATTGATTTTTCGACGTTTTTCCATCACCTGTAGACTTCTGCAATCTGGAAGTACTAGGTTTGTTGTGTTGCTCATCTAGGTATTGCTTGCTACCCTGATGCCTTCTTTCAAGATCTTCCCTAGCCTGTTGCTTAAATTCCTCCTTCCCTCGTTGTTCTTCTCTTCTATTTTGTTGTTGATTTCCATACTGTTGCTGTGGCCTATTGTATGGTTTTGATTGAGACCTTGGTTTTCTCCAGTGATTCCATCTATTTTGGTATTGATATGGTCTATTCTGATATGGAGTGTCTCTCGTGTTGCTCCATTCCTTATACAATCTGATTCTGAGGTTTGTTCCACTGTTGATTTGTTTGGCTGTGACGATCAGTCACTATAGTGTTTATCGTATGGTTTTCAGTTTTATTGTTTCCTCTTATGTGAAAAAATTGTGCATTGGCATGATCTAATCTTTGTAGCACCTCATCGAACTCCTCCATGTTTCCGATGTTCGCTGCAATCAATGTTCTTTGCACCTCGATTGGAAATTGACGTATGAGCGCAGATATCATTTCAAAATCTGGCATTGGTGGTTCGAGAAAATGCAATTTTGATAATTGTTGCGAGAAATAAGCCGAGTACTTTGTTGGCTGTGATGTTGAATATCTCTTTGCATACAATTCCGCCCTGATCTGTTGTTGAGTTTCCGGCGACCAAAATGTTCTCATCAGCCCCCTGCTAAATTCATCGAAATTGTGGAAACTGGATCTAAAAGCCCTGAACCAAACCAGTGCAGGTCCATCTAAAAATCTGCTCACCACTCTTATCTCTCTCTCCTTTGAAATTTTTGAATCCCGGATGTAATCCCTGACTTCTCTCAAAAATTCGGCCGGTGGGATACTTCCTGTTCCTGAAAATTTTCCTGTTTTATCATCCTTACCTTTATAAATAGCGATAGGAACAAAATTTGCCATAATTTTCTGATCCTCCATCTCTTTCGAATTTTCTCTCTTTTTGTTCTGCTAAAAAATCGGCATTTCTTCTACATTTCTTTGCTGTCTTTGAGATTCATAAAAAGTCATTTTCTCTTCTAATGTTTCCAATGTGTTCTTTAATCCAGAATCATCTGTCTTCTCTACTATATCTCTTCTGATCTTTTCTATGGTTGTCTCAACAAATTCTTTAGTTACAGGATCGATTCCTTTCTTTCTCAAGTCTTGATTCGTGTCCTGAACATCTTTTACTAGTTTTTCAATTATAGTTTCGTGAGTCTTCACTAAATTAGTCACCTTAGACACATCTCTCTGATTTTTTCCTACATCTTCCGATATTGCTTTGATATGCGTAGAAAAAGAATTCGTTACTTCCTGAACATCTTCTTTAGCCTCCTCTAGTACTGAACTTCTGACCTCAGTAAGAGCTATATCCTTTAAATTGATACTAAGTTCCTGGATTAACTTGTCCTCTTTCAACTGTTCTAGAATAGTCTCCTGGAAATCTGTTGCCACTTTCTGCAACACCTGCCTTGCAGTAACATTATACTCTTCCGTAATTTTAATCTCCAAGTTTACCAAATCTTCAGCCACTCTTCTAGAATGTTTATCAAAATCTTTTTTCATGTCTTTCAATTTATCATGCGATTTTTCGATTTTGTCCTCTAAGTTTTTCATACTATCATTAATTTTTGTCTCCAATGAAACTTTGTTTTCTTCTAACCTAGTTTCCACGTTCTTGGATTTTTCAAATAATTCGCTAAGTTTTTCCCCAAAAATTTTGGACTTTTCCGCAAATTGGTTCCCCAAACTTCCTGATAAGCGATGTTCTAACAGTTTAGAATTATCAGCCAAATCTTACCTTAGCGTTTCTGAATTTCCAATGATTTTTAAATCCATTATGCGGGAATTTTCAGTTAACCTATCAATAGCTTTAGAATGTTCAGCAATCTTCTCTTCCAAAGTTTCTCTCTAAGATTCTGCACTAACACTTAATTTGTCTTCAAAAAGTTTAGAATTTTCGGATAGTTTACTGTCAATATCTGACCTAAGTGAATTAGAACTTTCTAACAATTTTTCAGATAGTTGAGATTCTAATAACTGGGAAATTTCATTCATTTTAGATTCTAATGACTGGGAATTTTCATTCATTTTAGATTCCAATGATTCTTCTAATGATTTAGAATTTTCATTTATCCTACTGTCTAAATATTGCGAATTTTCTTATATCTGCTTTTCCAACCTTTCGGAACATATTCTCTAATTGAGTAGCTCTCTCGATACTCTGTTTATTATTTGACTCCAGCCGAGCCAACACCTCCAAAACCTGATCCATAATTTTCCAATAGAAATACAGGACTGGTATTCCATGGATAGAACGAAGCCTTAATACTAAACATATACTAATCTATAGCATTAGAGAATTCCGAATAAATTGAGATACTCGATGTCTAATGGAAAAGAAAAAATCGACTCGTTTAAATCGACTTTCAAATAACAACAGCAAAATTTCAAAACTCAAAAACCAAAATCCTCCGTCTGGATACTATGAATGTGCTATTTCACCTAACCAAAACAAACTCCCCATTCTAAAATCTATTAAAAAACTCCCTTTAAAGTATTACTGTACTCCCTTACGAATCAAAGTCGTAGCAACAAAACAAAATCAAAATACTTATTTCAAAATGCAAATTTGACTATGTCCTCAAACATGGACTCAACAATCACCCTTAATTCAAAATTATCTAGATTTTTGTCAATTGTCGAAACAAGTGGCAAAATTCACAAGTCTACTCGAATGCCTCTTCGAAAACAAGTCCGAGAGACCCATTCGATAGCCCCTTAGTACGGGCGCCAAACTTCTCTACCCTACCTTATGTGCCCGTTTGGACCGAGATCCAACGACCACATTTTGTAAAATACCGAAATCAGATCAGCACGTGAAAATATATCTCAAGGTCTATCTAGGTGAATACTTGGGTCTAATCTGGCATCCCTGATCTCGGTAATTCACAAGTAAGTTAAGGTGAGAAATTATTTTTGAACTAGCACATTCCTTAAAATTCTCAATTTATTTATAAATTTAAAAAATGATCAACTGGTAAAAACCCTCAACAAGATAAAAACACATCACACATAAGAAATCAACGGTCCCTATAATATTATTAGAATTGTCGTAGAAGTGATAATCAGAAAAATAATTAGTCCATTCAGATATCCATAAAAAATTCAAAAAGAATATTTACACTCGGTAATCACTGTTCAATAAAGAGTTCTGAGTGATCACTACTATTTACACGTTCCTAGTTCACTTTACAAAGATTGCAATTAGATTTTATCAAATATTCGTAGCAAAAATTTCTCAAAATAAATAGTCACTTGATTCATTCGGTGTTATTCCAAAATTAAACTTATTTGGAAAATTATCATATCACTGATTCGTTGTCTCATAACAATATCAATACTCGACCGACATAAAGTCGAATGTTAATAATTGTTCATAAGGTTTTTCAAATTCAAAAAACAAAATTTGTTCAAAATCTTTCATAATATTTTGAAAAATCAACTTTCGTCTTTTATCAATTTCATTTGTTTAAATGTCATAAACGATTTTAAATTATTCTCATATGTTATCAACATTACACAAAAATTGTTGTAAACAATGTTGTTATTTCTATCCACCATTAGCGGATTAAATCATCTAACTCTTCACCAAATTTTTATGTTAACAACATTTTCTATCACCAAACTTTTCGTATAATCTCACAAAATTTTTAATAAAAAAATTATTATTATCATTAATTAATTAATTTCAAACTTTCCCTTCACTTTATTTATAACACGTTTTCTCAACCTCTCACATGATGAATATTTTATTTGCTAATTTCCAATGTTATTATTATTGTTTTCAAAAATAAAAATCATTAACTATTTATTTTAATTCATTTGCACTTTTCATCTTATTATTATTTTTTCTCCTCGGTCAGGTTCAACAAATCTAAATTCAAGTTCTTCAATTATTTATTTAGGCATTCCATTTGAATTTTGAGTTGATACAGAAAAAAATAATTAACATTTGGATTAACAGAATAGTGAAATCTGACAAGAATATGGGGCGGTCCACATCGCCTAACCCTTCTTTTACAAATATAGCCCACAGGCTCCTTCAAACATCCGCACATCCTTCTGTGCCCACAACTACGGGAATAAAACCCACTTTTGGATGACCCCCTAGGCCTCCACAACTTTGAGTGTCGCCAAACGCGCACTAAAATCATCACCAGAATATCCTGCACACAGCATCATATTTTTAAAATTTATTTACATATTATATTTTTTTCTTGTAATATCCTGTCCATTACTAGACTGTGGTTCTTCAGTATTATTTTACCAATTAAATAAATTCTGGTCAATATCTCCTTGCCTCCCATTTACATAAATTCTCCCTATTTGATACATTAAATACCTGCCGTTCCCTTCTTTTTTCATCTGAATATTTTCTTTTCTTTATTTTAAGTGCTTTTGAAAAAAATAATTCTGAGCTCAAAAATCTAGTACTTCATTCTCTTCATCCATAAACTCATTTCAATTTATTTAAACTTCCAAACAAAGTTATTTAATTTAATTCCTTCCAACTAATTAAATTCATCCACAAATTATTATTATCACCACAAAAAAATATTTAAGCATCATCAATGTCAAATGATTATTATCGCCCTATTCTTTTAAATAAATAAATATATAAGTTTCATCTGAGAATTATTATTATCAACGTCTCCTATTTAATTTTATTTAATGCATTAATTATTTAATCACAATAAACAAAATTTAATTTAATTCATAATGTACGGTATTATCACTCCCTAATTATCTATAACTTTACATAGCGTTGTTATATTTATAAATATTATTAACTTATTCACTTTACACTTGATTATTATTATTATATTATTATTAACTTATTCACTTCACACTCTATTATTATTGTTATTAAATAAATCAAATTATTTAAATAATCCAAGCCTCAATTACTTCTGTTCTCATAATCAGAATTAACGAAAAATATTTATATCCCTTGGAATAATCGAAATATTTCATGTCGAAACATGAACTAATGCCTGTCCTAACAAAAATCGTAGATCGAAAAATAAATTGTCAGACAGCAGTTCCATTTGTCATCCAGACAAATACAATCGAAGATCTAGCTAATATCTAGCTATGGTGAAAAATGTGTGTTGATTTCTGATCGTGACTGTTCAATAATATGGAATTCTCTAATATTACTGGTTAGTGGATAGTACATGAAATGGTTGTCTTACTTCATTCTTGATGTAGATGACGGGCGTGTCCTGAGGTGTACACTATTCCCACAGTGTCTTCCCATGGCCATCTGCCGTATCCAAATACCTCGTTTGTCTCCATGTCCTTCCAGTCCTACGAGTAGTTTTAGCGGCTCATGATGATGTTCGCTGTCATCCGTTCGAAATAACTCCCGTTATCACTAGTACCGTGTAACATGACAAAAAGTTGCTCAGTCATAGACTGGTACAGTACTCCTGTAGATTCGAGAATAAATCTCATATTCCAATAATGCGGTTTCGTTTGCACGCTAAGATAGGAACACCTATTAGCTGCATAAACGAACAAACTGAAATAAACTTCTCCTGATGAATTCGAAGTGCCTGATGTATAGTCACCACAAGAAATACATCGTTCTGTAGGCTAACTTCTGTGAATGGTTTCGACACTACCATCACCTGACTATAGAATAAGTGACCTGAAAGTCAGTGAATATTCTAAGTCCATTCGCTGCCAAAAGTTAAGTTCGTTCACTTGAACAAAAACTAAGTCGTGCTGACCACTGGTACGGCGACTAAGTCCTTCGACCGTCAGAATCTCGGCGTGTATACTGTCACTTTCACGTAGCGTAGATCCGAACATAAGCAAATGCTCTGAAGATATGATGACTCTCTGCTCAGCAACGTGGCCTTTTATAGTTAAGCGAGAAATTGTTCGAGAACATTCCATCTCGTATCTCGGCTTCTACTGGACCGATTTTAGTGCTTGATAGCTCAAAATCCTCCTCTTGTTATAGCCAGAAAAGTGTACTAATTTCCTAGCGTCCATCTCTTCTCCTTAAGGAAATTCTAAAAAAAATATTTCTCATGACGTATTCAGGCTCCATGTCATAATCTCGCGTCACTCGCCCCTGCGATGTATGCTTCCCTCAGCACTCTTGAGTCTCCTCCGCGCGTTATTCAAATCATCCATTCCTTCAACCTCTTCAACTAACAACTCCTCTTTCCAAAATAAGAATGTCAACAATGTCACGGACGTGTGAACGATCCGGGTATTGTATTTACCTCCAAACATATCACTTGACTGCAATTTTACGGAGTAAGCATGCTCAATATTTATGCAACATTTCGTAAGAGCATTACTGCTATACCTGCTAGCCTATACATCGAGGGAAGAATAATAGTGTTGAGTATCGTTTGCGGGATATAGCCTACTTGCAGTGCGTTAGTACCATACGGGATGCAAGCAGAGAATTAATATCGACCTTCCTGACAACGCGTGTTAGTTGGGCTGCATAAAACAAAAGCATTAGGCGCAGCTGATTCACTAGGTATAGCTTCTGGTAGTATGAGTGCATAATTGGTACATAAATTTTCTACGTGCAACTAGTAAATGTATTCACACGGGGACATATTGTAATGTATGTCAGCAAAGCCCTACGTCATTCATCATTATACTACTTGAACCAAAAACATGTCATTTACATTTTTTTTATTTCTGCAATTTTTGAAATGGGAAGTTATTTCATGCATTCAGGGCCATACTAACAACTGGCACAAAAATATGTGTACTTATCTCTGAAATAGCCTGTATATTTATTTAAATAAATTTATCCAATAATTTCAAAATTTGGTAGAAGATTTAACTGCAGAGATCGATATGGATAAACATATTATTTTACTGTTGTTTATAAAGCAGAAGGTGTTTTCCAAACGTGTCTTTTTTCCTTAAACAAGGCACCGATAGAGTAGATATTATTTTGATTGGGTTATACTCGTGTCATCAGAGCCTGTTCTACTCCGATGGCTTTCTAATTTACCATCTTCACCCTCTTGTTTGCTCTTATGAGAAATTCCCTCAACGCCGGCGGCCGGCACAGTGCTGCAGGTAGAACGTCGAGCCAAAGGTCAGACGAGCTCATTTCAACGCGGTGCTGAGACAGTAAATGTCGCAAGGAAAGAATTGCTGCGGAGCAGCACGGGACTTCGCGGCAGTGGTGGTTCTCCATTGAAACGTTTTAATCGCCGAGTCACTTGCTTTATTACAAAATAAGTAATGATTTAAAAATAAATATGTTGACATTTATTAGGATTTTTAAACCACATTTTTACTACTTTAGATGTTACCAAATAAGGCAGGAACATCGACCTTCAAACGACATGGCACGGTGGCGAATCTACTGCCGCGTTGCTCAACTAGCCTGATGCGACAGGAATGTGCTGGCAAGAACGTCCCTGCCTTGGCGATTGAGTAAGGCCGGAGTGGGAACGGAAATCAGCGGTAACAATGGCAATAAGAGTTCCGTGATGAGAATTCATCCAGCAAGTAATCACCAGTGATTGCTCATCTATATTGCTCTCATTTCAAGCCATCTTGTACTGTAACACTTACTGGCTCGTTGCACGTGCAGTTCGTATAGGCTACTAGAGAATGACGTGTTGCGTGTGAAATTATGTTTTACATGTTGATATTCCAAGATAAGATATACAAAAATATGAGTAATAAAACATTATGAAATCCTGAAAGAAAATAGTATGGACGATGTGTTCGAGGAAGCATACAAATTATTCTCTTTAATTTCTTTCGCGTATATCGTTGCGTCATCATCCGATTCACTCCTGAACCGCCACTGCTTCGCGGTGCTGGGACAGTTGCGACGCAATATTTGCCGAGATAAAGTTGACTTTGTTATTTCATTTCTAGCCTATTTTATTGTTACATGTTTAAAACGTGTGTAGGCCCTACGTGTTAGTGGTTATTGTTTTCAATGTATACGTGGTCATTGTTTAATTGTTATTGTGTTTCATTGTTTCTATTTAAGTGGATAAGTTTCAAGTCAGAATAACAAGTACTGGTATTCAGGAAAACCTGATAATTTCATACATCAAACACCCCTACATGATGTGAAAGTGGGAGTGTGGGCGGCAGTAACTGCAGACGGGATGATAGGGCCTATACATTTTGAAACCACAATCACTGGACAGAGATATAGGGATGACATTATCGTACCATTTTTTAAACAATTGACGTACACTGAATGCCAATCCGGATATTTCCAGCAGGACTCTGCAACTGCGCATACGGCTGACGAGTGATTCAGTTTAATGGAGGACATTTTCGACAACAGGGTAATTAGTTAACAATTGTGGCCCACAAGATCCTCAGATCTTACGGGTTGCGATTTTATTTATGGCGAAAATTCAAAAATAATGTTAAAGCAACAAACCCTCACATTCTAAATCAACTCAAACAAAATATCACGAGAGATATTTAGGCTATCTCGGTAGATGAACTAAAGTGTGTGAATGAACATTTCCTTAGACGATGCCAGACATGTGTAGCTGCAGGTGGAGGACAATTAACATCTTCTGTGATAAGGTGAGTAATTATTTTACTTTGGTTATGTGTTATTTTGTGTACTCGTTATTTGCATGCGATTCGTACGGGAGCTCTCTCGATCCTAAGCTCAGCGAGTTGCCATGTGCTCGTCCAAGCCTCCAAGAACCACTCTGCCGGCCCAAACTTTGAGTGAAAAATCCTGTAGAAGTACAGTATATTTACTGCTAAAATAAAGAACAGTCAGTTACGACAACAGGTGGTCCTGCTCCCAGACACATGCAATTAACAATGTACCAGTACTGTAATCTTATCACACACGTTAACTCTCTCATAAATGCGAAGGTCGTCGATAAGCAGAATATACTGTGTTAAATATTATGGAGGATCATAGATTAATTCCCACTTTTAATAAAAGGACACATGGAATCATAGAATGAATTAGAGGATGTCCCCAAAAGTGTGAAGTAATCGGAGCATCACCTAACATCACAAAACTTTCCTATGAACATATTACAGTATGTACAGATGGGAGCTCACTTGTTAGCGAGTGTGGGGTGAGGCAGAGAACAAGGGGAAGGGGCTTCTATACGTACAGCCATCATTTGTTGCTATGGAAACCTGCCTACTACTCGGCAGAATATATCGTCCCGTTGTGCACTCAGTAGGACAGGTAGACACTGCGCTTTAAAGTTATGGCGCAATGTTTTTGGGAAGGCAGATATCGCTGGCTCTTAGCCGGACAACAAGGCGCCACGTTCTCGGTGGCTACGTTCCTCTGCCTAGCATTCAAGTGAGCTCCTGTCAGTACGAGGGTATGTCAATTATTTCGTTAAAACACCAGAAAATCTTATCATGCACGTGTCTAATTTACGGTTTCACTGTGGTGTACAATAATTGGAGGGTCCGATAAATAAAATCCCTAAGTCCGTTTTTTGACAAATGGAGATAATGCATGTATTTGGACCAACATTTCCCGCTCTTTTCAAATCTCCAATCAGTTTCAATGATAAATAACTCTAAGTCTATGTAACTTGCATATGTTTAATTCGTACTTTCTAGTAATTAAATTTAAGAAATCCCTAAGGCCAAATAAATCACTAAGTCCACTCAATGCAGGAAAATAAATCACTAAGTCTACTCAATGCAGCAAAATAAAATCCCTAAGTCCGTTCAAGGCAACGAAAGAAATCCCTAAGTCCACTAAATCCATTGAAATAAAACCAACATTTCCCTCTTCCCATCCCAGATATTGTTTGAGTTATTAACGCGTTTCAGACTGGTTTATGACGGTTGCGTGCAAAAACAAATTTTTTGTCTGTTTGACTGTCTGTGCACAAATTTGCGCGCGCATCACTCGAGAACGGCTGAGTGGATCAACGTAAAATTTGGTACATATGTCCATCAGAGGCACGAAAGTAATCATTGATGTAACTCTTCTCCATACCTCTCATAAAAGAGGGCCTAACCCCTTTAAATGCATGCTGAAATGGGCGTAGAAAACAAAGCTCGTTTTCAACGTCTCAATGTGAGAAAGAAAACTCGGGAGCCCTACGGGTCTCGAAAACCACATTTTAAGACTCCAGTCTGATGAAATGGGTGACGTGGATGAGTACGAGTGACATTTGAAGCCAAAAAATTAACAGGAAAACATTATACAAACCAAAAAATCACTATGTCCATGAGAGTATTTTGCATTTTATAAACTACATTTCACTACTAATAAGAGCTTTTAGTTATTTTAAATAATAGTTGATATGTATATTTCCATGTAACAGAAAATTGGATTACAGAAGTGAACAAGTAGTTCCGTGAAGAACTATACAGCCTATTTTCATATATCCTTCTCATGTTAATTGTCTCTATCAACATACAAAATTGCAGTTTAATTGCTGTAACAGATTCGTAGATATTGAGAACCGTCTAAATATTTCATATGGTCGCCAGGATGGATTTTTATTTTTGTACTATTACATTAAGATTATTGTGTACGTGTGGTATTCAAACTTCAATCGCATGATTAGAACACAAAAGTAAAAACGAGATTTTAAAAGTACGCACACCAGCCATCTTGTGATTATGCAAACAATTGAAATAAATTACATGCCAGTGGATCAACATTTGTATAAGCATTTAACGTGCAACGTTTCACGGCACTCGGATAGTTAATTCGCGAGAAATGTCCATTTAAATATTTATACTTCGCGTCGCCGCCATGTTGGATTTGTGCTCACCAGGTTACTGAAAGTCCTATAGGTGAACATATGTTCATAGTCTCTATGAACATTACAAAATTCAGTTTGGTTGCTGTAAAAGATTCATAGATATTGAGAACCGTCTGAATATTTCGGAAGCTCGCCATTTAGGATTGTTATATGTATAGGCCATAGAGTTATGTACCATTCAAGGACAATTATTGCCTAGCTTCATTATTCAAACTTTCACTTCGATCGCATGATTACGACACAAGAATAAGAACTTAATTTTAAAATTTCGCACAACCGCCATCTTGATGTTATGTAAACAATTGAATTAAATTAGATGGTAGTGAATTACAATCTGCAAAATCATTTACTGTACCTCATTTCACTGCGCTCAGAGAGTTAAATCACGAGAAAAGTCTATTAAAATCTTTCAAATTCGCTTGGTCACCATGTTCGTTTTGTGCTTTACAGGTTTATGAAATATACATAGGTAAACTTGTATCAGTACCCTTTATCACCGTACAAAATTGCATGATGATATCTGTAGTAGTTTCGGAGATATAGATGTCAGTGAAATATTTCGCACAACCGCCATTTTGAGGTTATGTAAACAATTGAACTAAATTAGACTCCAGTGCATTACAATGTGTATAAACATTTGCTGTACCAAGTTTCATTACGTTTGGATAGTTAAATCGCGAGAAATGTCTATTTAAAAGTCTCAATTTCGCTTGACCGCCATGTTGGTTTTGTAGTCACCAGGTTTTTGAAAGTCTCATAGGTGAACTTCTAGTAGTGCCCTTTATCACCGTACACAATTTAAGGGCGATATCGGTAATAGTTTCGGAGATATTGAATGCTAGTGAAATATTTCGCACGGCCGCCATGTTGGATTGGTGAGACGTAACAAAATTTGAAGGGCACGGTCGAGGTCGCCGGGAATAGTGCTATGAACTTACCGAGTTTCATTGATATCGCTCCAGCCGTTTAGATTTTATTAGGGGGACACACACACACCTCACACACACACACACACACACACACACACACACGCACACACGCACGGACAAAAGGTGATCTCATAAGCCTATTTTTTTTTTCAAAATTGAAAATAGGCTAAAAATATAGATTTTGGGTAAGTTTGAAACTTTGTATTTCATTTCCTGAAAAGTTGAATAAACGGACTTAGGGATTTTATTTATTGGACCCTCCAATTGGGCCCATCAGCGGACTTTTGTGTGTGTGGGTAACCCAATTACTTTATCTTCTGGAGCAATTACAATGACATTTGGTAAGGACCGACTGTCGACTCCGACAGATTCTTTCAAATGTCGATAGAGGTCACCAATCCAACATGGTGGCTGCGTGAAGTATTACACTAGTATACCAAAGGCCTACTGATGAGCACAGTTTGGTACACCTAGGTAAAACTCCGCAACATGCAAGACAGAAACCTAAAGAATGCACTAGTGTTGTTATTTCATTTGACGGACTTGGACATCGTGGTCATTTAGCCCCATGTACTTTGGTGTATATATAAATAAATTCTCTGATAACCAATGTTATTGTGGTGTTTGTAGTAGTATGCATATTTGTAATTGAAGTAAGGATTGGGAAGGAGACAGCCGTGGCGTTAAGTTAGGAACCGTCCCGGCATTTGCTTGGAGTAGGAGTGGGAAACCCAGGAAATTCCCTTCTAGCTCTAGGACAGCTGAAGAGGGAATCAAATCCATCACTTCTCAGTTTTGCATCACGAGGCAGAGTGTATCCCATTCCAACTCTCAGACGTGAATTAAATTTCTTGGCAGAGCCGATAATCGAATCCAGGACCTTTGAATCCACTTGAGTCACCCTTCTTTCGTCTTCTTTGGATTGGATACCATATTTACCATCCATTCTTCTCTCGCCATGTCCTTCAGTTCCTGAGGACTCGTCAAAAATTCCATTCTTCTATCATTTGTTATGCTAACTTGTAGGCCAGCTGAGAAGGGGAATGGGGCAAACGTGGCATTAGCCCTGGGGTCCGGGATGATAGAAGAGCCCAGTTTACAGAGTGATTACAAGTCCCATTACCCCCTATGTATTACACTGATGTTAATTAATTGTTGTTTCTTTATGTTGTAGGTGTTGATATACATCTAAATCATGGTGGACGAGTCCACTTACACCATGGAGGAACGGATCCTAATGAGCACGTGAGTTCACGAACGACCGCATACAGGAAAATCAATGAGAGATATTCAGCATTATTTCACTGTAAGGTTTCAGAAACCTTCCCCACCAAAAACCAACGGTTTTAAGGTGGGAGAGAAAGCTCTTTGCAACTGGTTCCATAAAAGATAAGCCTCGCTCAAGACGACCTTCAACACGACAGGAAACGTGTGTGGAGGCTGCAGCGTCTATCGAACGTTCGCCAAAAAAGTCTATTCGTAAGCGGTCGCAGGCATTGGGAGTTCCATACACGACGTTACACAAACATATGAAGAAGGATTTGAAGTTAAAGATATTTAAACCTTCGTTTGTAAACGAATTGAGTGATAATGACATGCAAAACCGTCATCAGGCTTTTGGGCGAATGCTCGATGTCGTTACGACTATTCCTTCGAGGGGGAAAGTGTTTTTCTCGGACAAGTGTGCAATATATCGCAGTGAAAAAGTGAGAAACATTTATTTCTGGAGTAAAGGAAACCCACATTTCTATGAAGAACTTGAACACAACCCACCACATGTCATGATCTGGGCAGCAATGTCTGCAACCCAATTGGTAGGTCCATACTTTTTTGACGGTGCAGTGAATCAAATTACGTATCTCACCATGTTGCGTGACTGGTTTATTTCATACTAGCAGTAGTGCCCGGCTTCGCCAGGTGGATTTATTTGTTTTATGGATGATAATGAATACTACTACAACTGGCACATGGAACTCAAACTAACAGAAAAAAATATAACGTTTTGTGGTGGTGGTGGTAGTGCGGGTGATAAGTAGTAACTTACAGTATAATGGACGTAGGCTATTTTACCATAATTTTAATGATAATAATGAATATTTACTATTCACCTATTTTCTAACTATAGTACTGACACATGTCATTTTCAAATGAATTGAAAAATATGATTAGAAGGAGGAGTAAGTGAAATAAAAGATACTGCCTAGGGCCTATATCTCATTGGCTGTTATAAAAGTAGAGACCATTAGTGTCGTCTTTTGTCGCATAGCGCCTTAGGAAAATAATCAGAGAACTTTGGAAAGCTTAGGCTGTCCCGATCTTCTGAGGTAGCAATAGTATCATTTATCGCCACATACCGCTCAAGGATAAGGATCGGAATGACTGAAAGTAAATTTGAAAGCACCAACGCTTATTGCAGCTGATAACCTCAATGTACTGCACCAACACCATCGCACTTATACAGAGGCATAATTTTTTCATGAGGATAACTGTTTTAAGGGGCCTAAGAAACCGTTTTGCACTAATTACTCTCCGTGACTGTAATTTATAAACGTTGCAAGATGTAATTATTTTCGAAATTCTGCAACAGAACACTGGCAGGGGCGATCTGATGCAGCCTGCATTGCCAGTCAACAATATACTACTGTCGACCAAAATATTATGTGCACTCGAGTTTGAAGGTTGTTTGTGAAGTAACCAATAGACCTACATAAAATCCAATAACATCACCATTTTCGTCGTTCTAGTTTACGTTAGTTCATGTAGGTTTAGAATGTTTAATTTATATTTTAATATTATTTATCGCAGTTGAAACACAAAAAGTGCCCGTTTTAAAGCGTGTTTTAACCATGCGTCACATTTAAGAATTATTATCTCACAAACCCGTCATCAGATCGAATCCAAATTTTAACACAATATACATTGGACTGTTGTATAACTGGTTTATTAATTTTAAAATTTTGTGTGTTCAAAAAACAAAGTTGTTATCATTTTTGTAAGGTAACTTTTTCTCGTCTCGGGGTGGTTTGAAAATGTAGTTCTTGGTCGCGTTATAATCCCTATACTTCAAAAAGGTATGCTGTATGATTGTGAAATACGTAAATTAATTCACTTATTTTATATCGGTTTGTATTTGTACTTGGAATTAAGGCATGGTTCACTAGTTAGCCGCTCCGGTGAAAGCTGTACAGCGTTGCCAAGTAGGGCTCCAAATTGCCTAGCCTTTATAAGGCGGGAAACTTCCAGATAGCCTTTGTGAAATCTCAAATTTTCTTCAAATGGTTTTGAAAGGCGTTCGACTTTTTTTTTGGATGAGAATAAACTATTCTTCCATCCAGGAACAGAAAGGAAAAGCATAAAGCAAAATTCCAAGTTTCATATTTTAAACGCAATTTCGAAGGTACGTCCCAGACGAGCTAAGACGGAGGGGCTAAGAAATATTAGTCTCAGGGCCCGTTCATGCCCTCTACGGCCCTGCTAAATTGTTTGACATTAATGAATCAATATTTTCTAGAAAATAAATTTGCTCTACCACACGTGGTTGTGGGCCAAACTAGGATACTATGTCATGAAGCCAAATTAAGAGGTGCATTCAACAAAGTAGCATCCAATCGATATAGTTCTAAATAGCTTAGGAAACCTCACTCAGACAAGGAGCAACGACCTACTAAGGGATTTACTGGGCGGTATATTAGATCACACTCGTTCAGCCAGCCATGGTATTCCTTGTTCCCTTCAAGAGACACTGAGCCTCCTACCAACACCCGCTAATTTAGTACTGTCCCAATTTTGTTGCATTATATACGCCTTTCCAACTAAACTGATCGCTGGGTGGCTCGGAGCTATTGCTCAGTGCAAGAGAGATCACTATGCGATCGGAAGTGATGATGATGATCAATGGTGTTTTAAGGGGACTAACATCGAGATTATCAGCCCCTAATGGTTTTGGAGAAAATGAAAAATGACGCAGAAGAAGCCTACTAGAACTAAAACTAACTACAACTAACTTTCGGGCTAGAAGAAGAAAAGGACAAAAAGGAAGGAATAAGGGAAATAAAAGATGGGGAAGAGAAATGCTCTCAAAAAAGAGCTGAGGGACTTGGAAAGAAGTAGGGCCAGGAAAGGCAGATGGGAAAGGGAAAGAGGAAAAATGGGTAAAAGTGGACCCAGCTCAGGAATCCCTCGGGATTGCCAACACCCGAACTCACCACACGTGAGCCCTTGAGGATGTAGCACTATGCAGGGAGCACCATAAGTCGTGGGGCTACGTGCACCCTATCTCCATTAGGGTCTTGAGCAGCAGTTAGGAGATACCATGAAAAGAAAACAAGAGGTCTGACCCCTCGAAGGATGAGGATATCAGGAAATATGAGACAAGGGCCATTGAAGGTGGGAAAGTGAAAGACTCCCTAGGCCTTGGATACCCTAATACCGTCGGAGTCGGAAGGGACAAGCGTTGACCAAGGGAGGTCGACAGGAAAGATGACAGAGAGAAGCCCGGCACAAGTAAGATGACGTAATGCCAGACTCAGCTAGGGTCCCGTGGTCGCCAACCCCACCCACACTAGTTGTGAGTCCGGGAAGGGGGTGATCGGAAGTATCTGGACGTTCACATACAAATGAAGAGAACGTTTGTGCTGGCCACTAATGCTAGCCGTGGCTGTCAATATGGTGGTGTCCCACCATACTTCTTGAAGACAGCCTCCAGTCTAGCAGGCATAAGTTCAATCAGTTGGGCGAAAGGTCTGGAGAGAGGCAGCCTATTATTGACGGAGCGCCGAACGGAGGAGAGAGAGGGATGTGCGTCCTTGTGGCCTGGGACGAAGTCAGAGTCCCAAGACATCCCACCATGTTGCACCTGTATGGGACTCAAATCAGGACTCTGCGCAGCCTGATCCATTAGTGGGACGTCGTTGTCGGCAAACCACTCCCCAACAATCTTCACAGTATGGGCGAGTCTTCCCCGAACTGGTCTTCAATGCCAGGCAGAATGAATGAGGTTAAAATGTTGTTGTTGTTGTTGTTGTTTCATTCGAGGGGCTTGGACATCGTGGTCATTTAGCCCCGTGTACTTAGGTATGTATAGAATTTGTCTGAAAATCTGCGTTATTGTGGTGTTTGTAGTAGTGTGTGTATTTGTAATTCAGGTGAGGATTGGTAAGGAGGCGGCCGTGGCCTTAAGTTAGGAACCATTCTGGCATTTGCCTGGAGTAGACCACGGTAAACCACTTCCAGGGTGACTGAGGTGGACATCGAACCCACCTATGCTCAGTTTTGCCTCATGTGACTGAGTGTACCCTATTACTGCCCTCAGACCAGAATTAAATTTCTTGGCAGAGCTGGGAATCGAACCCGGACCTCCGGGTGGACAGCCGAGAATGCTAGCCTCTACATCGCGAGGTGGACAGGTTAAAATGTTTAAGTAACCTTAGATAGTTATTGTTGTCATAATGGGCCGAACAGCGAGGTCATCTGCCCCTCTATATAACCGTGGCATTGCTGAGTAGAGAGCCAAGTAATTTCCTGGATAAACAAGACCACGCTGTAACTCATCCACTCCCGTATTTCACTGTGGACACTGCACAGTCCGGTGGATAGAATTCCACACCCACATCCCCTATCATCGTATCACCATATTTTAGCTTCCCACGGTGGGTGAGTGGATAGCGTGTTGGTCTACTAACCCTAAGATTGCAGGTTCCCTCGTGGCCGTGGTAAGTGATTTTTGAAAGGCGACAAAAATACGACACGCATGTCATACGATGTTGGCATGTCGAAGAACCCATTTGAATTCAGTAGGCCGTGTTCATAATTGCAAAAAATAATCTCGGGAGTTTCCGCCAGCACACAGTTCCTCATTTCTCTACTAGAAAGCGCTATAGTGTTCAAGGAGCTTAGATATCTAACCTCCTTGACTTTCATAGTGCTTCAAGGAACAACGAAATTCTACATGCAAGCTACCCTCTGGGTGTTAAATTACAAAGCTTGCACCCGGCATCCGAGGCCATACGATATTATTATTATACCATATTGTATACCTGGCGGCGTTTCCCATCGGCCTCTCCGATGTGTGGCTTATGGACGGTTGCTCGTTCATAAGAACCAAGCTAGGAACAGACATAGAAGAAATGGGGAATTCATGTGCGATGATGGTAATGGATGATTGACGAGTATTTCGTACCAACCTCTTCATCACTGGATGGTCTCTGGGTTTCACAAGGCTGGTATCCTGCTCGTTGTTGGCTGTACATGCCTTGTCAGATTTCTACTCCACTATTACATCACATACAGTGAACCTAGGGACTTTTGCTATTTGGTTTGTATATTTGGATCTGATGATGCTCGATTGACGAGCGAAACATGCAGGTTAGCAGATATATAGGGTGTATGCTAGTTTGGTTTGTAAATTTGGATCTGATGATGCTTGATTGATGGACGAAACATGCAGGTTAGTAGATATATAGGGTGTATTCTATTTTGGTTTGTAAATTTGGATCTGATGATGCTTGATTGATGAGCGAAACATGCAGGTTAGTAGATATATAGGGTGTATCCAATTTGGTTTGTAAATTTAGATCTGATGATGCTCGATTGATGAGCGAAACATGCAGATTAGTCCTAGGGTGTATGCTATTTTGGTCTGTAAATTAGGATCTGATGATGCTCGATTGATGAGCGAAATATGCAGGTTAGTCCTAGGGTGTATGCTATTTTGGTTTGTAAATTTGGAACTGATGATTTTTGATTGATGAGCGAACCATGCCATCCAGACTCTTCTGTAATGCATAACTAATAAATACATATTTTAATCACGTGTCCTTTTCAGGTTGTTTAATCATATGACCCAGTAATTGACGTATTATAAGGTATTGACCGACTGAAAATTGATTACTTTTTAGTCTATTTTCAATTAAAAAAAAAAAAAAGCTTATGAGATCACCTTTTGTCCGTGTGTGCGTGCGTGTGAGGAGTGTGTGTGTGTGTGTGTCCCCTAATAACTTTTAAACGGCTGGAGCGATTTCAATGAAACTCGGTAAGTTCATAGCAATATTCCGGACGACCCCAACCGTACCTTCAAATTTTGTTACGTCTCACCAATCCAACATGGCGGCTGTACAAAATATTTCACCAGCATTCAATATCTCCGAAACAATTACTGATATCACCCTGGAATTCTTTACGGTAATAAAGGGAACTACTAGAAGTTCACCTATGTAACTTTTGAAAACCTGGTAGCTACAAAAGCAACATGGCAGCCAAGCGAAGTTGCGACTTTTAAATAGACGTTTCTCGCGATTCAACCAATCAAACGAAATAAAACTTGGTACAGCATATGTATACACACATTGTAATGCACCGACATCTAACTTCGTTCAATTGTTTACATAACCACAAGATGGCGGATGTGCGAAATATTTCACCGGCATTCTATATCTCTGAAACTATTAGCTTTATCACCCTGAAATTTTGTACAGAGATAAAGGGCACTACTGGAAGTTCATCTATAGAACTCTCAAAAAAACGGTTAACTACAAAACGAACATGGCGGCCAAGCGAATTTGAAAATTTTAAATAGACATTTCTCACGATTTAATGTTCCAACCCCAATGAAATCTGGTACAGGAAATGATTATACACATTGTAATACACTGGTATCTAATTTAGTTCAATTGTTTACATAACCTCAAGATGGCGGCTTTGCGAATTTTAAAATCAAGTTTTTATTTCTTGTGTCGTAATTATGGTATCGAAGTGGAAGTTTGAATACTGAACCTACGCAATAATTTTCCTTTAATAGTACATGACTATATGGCCTATACATTTAACAATCTAACATGGCGACCATCCGAAATAATTAGACGGCTCCGAGTATCTACGAATCTATTATAGCAATCAAACTGATTTTTTTATGTTCATAGGGGCTATGAACTTGAGTTCACCTATAGGACTTTAAATAACCTGGTGATCACAAATCCAACATGGCGGCGACGTGAAGTATAAATATTCACATGGACGTTTCTCGCAATTTAACCATCCGAGTGCAGTGAAATTAGGTACAGTAAATCCTTATGCGAATGTTAATCCACTGGCATCTAATTTATTTCAATTGTTTCCATAACCACAAGATGGCAGCTGTGCGAAATTTTAAAATCTCCTTGTAACTTCTTGTGTCCTAATCATGCTATTGGAGTTTGAATGCTACACGTACACAATAATCTTCATGTAACAGTACATAACTCTAGGACCTACATATATAAAATCCAACATGGCGACCATCCGAAATATTTAGTCGGTTCTCAATATCTACGAATCTATTACAGCATTCAAACTGAAATTTTGTATGTAGGTAGAGGCAATTAATATAAGTAGGATATATGAAAATAGGCTGTATAGTTCTTCACGGAACTACTTGTTAAAGTTTCAAGTTAGCAACACTGAATTGGTGTCGGGATTGGCGAGGGCCCAGTTTACTCCCATTATTATCCATAAAACGTTTCCTGTAGTTGGATAACTCCATTTCTACTCGCAGCTGCCGTTTCTAGTTCCTTACGTTCCGCAGTTAAAATAAGGAAATGACGTCCATTCTTCAAGCACGCCTTTTTGACGTTTTATATTCTGGTGGTGTTGGGGTTATTTCCTCTCTGATGGGAGTGTTTATAGTTATTGTTGAATTATTTAGGAGCTTTGTGAAGTCGTGGTCACATAGCTCCGTGGGTGCTGATTGAGTATTCAGACGTTTGACTGGTGTGATGCAGCACTCCATGTCTCCCTGTCCTGACCTAATTTTTTCATCTCTACATAGCTACACACCCTACATTCGAGTCAATCTGTTTTCTACATTTTTTAACCTTGGTCTACCCCTACAGTTCTTGTCCTCGACCCATTCTTCCATAACTAACTGTGCTCTTCCTGGGTGTCTGAAATGTGTCCTACCAACCTATCTCTTCTCTTCATTAGCAGTCACCAGAAACATCTCTCCTCTCACACAAGTCTTAATACCTCTTCATTTCTAACCCTATTTACCCATTTAATCGTCATCGTTCTCCTGTAACACCACATTTCAAACGCTTCAATTCTCCTATTTTCTGCTGCACCAACAGTCAAAGTTTCACTTCCATAGAGTACCACATTCCAGACAAATTAAAAAAAGGCTTTCTAATACCTAAATCTATATTCGATGACAACAGATTCCTCTTCTGTAGTAATGCTTTCCTTGCCAGGGCGAATCTACTTTTTATATCCTCATCGCTTCGTGCATCACTGGTTAATTTGCTTCCTAAGTAGCAGAACTCTCCTCCTTTCTTTAGCTTTTTACCTGCCACGGTGGGTGAGTGGATAGCGTGTCGGTCTACTAACCCCAAGATTGCAGGTTCGCCCCTGACCGTGGTAAGTGATTTTTGAAAGGCGGCAAAAATACGATACGCATGTCATACGATGTTGGCATGTCAAAGAACCCATTTGAATTCAGTAGGCCGAGTTCATAATGGCAAAATTAATCTCGGGAGTTTCCGCCAGCACAAAGTTCCTCATTTCTCTACTAGAAAGCGCTATTGTGTTCAAGGAGATTAGATATCTAACATCTAACCTCCTTGACTTTCATAGTCAAGGAACTACGAAATTCGACATGCAAGCTACCCTCTGGGTGTCAAATAGCAAAGTTTGCACCAGGCACCCGAGGCCATACGATATTATTATATTACCTGCCAATTTACCAATTCGACGACAGACCCTACACATGCCTAAGTAACAGAACTCTCCTACTTCCTTTACCTTTTCACTTACACATCTCAAAACAGTCATTGTTTATCAGAGACATTGAATACACTCTCAAGTAGGCCTATGTCCTAAGCCACTGATTGGATAATTAACAACAAGGCTGTTTTCCGATAACTGGGGAGGGGAAGTGACTAGAGTGTGATGCTTGACGTTAACATGGATACTGCGCAAACTGAATCCAATCCTTAGATGCTGTGAGAATGGTTTTTATGCGGATATATTGCAGCTGTGAGAGTTGTCGCCTGTTAACAAGTGTTATCGTCACGTTTATCTCTCAAGCTATGATCAATACTCCAAGCGCTCGTCTACTTGACATTGTATGCGTTGTACACAACGGTTTATAGACTGAATGTGTTTAGCGCATGCTATAGGCCGTGCTTCTCCCAGGAGATTATGGCGACATCATCCTCTCGCCCGAGATTATCAATCCTACCCCAACAAGGAGAGTTCAGGGATGTAATCTGGATTAAATACATCAATAGTGCTCGTGGTATATCCCACCGAAACGACTCTTTAACTTTAATATTATTATTATTGTTTCACCAGTAAGTGGTGTGTGGCCTCCGATGATACCTGGTACAAGTCTTGCTAGTTGACGCTCCCACCACGTTGAGGATGATATGAATGATAAAGACCTTACAATCACCCAATCCCCGAGCCAGCGAAATTACCTATCTTTTAAAAATCGCTAATCCTCCCAGCTCGTCTTCTCCCATTGACTCTGAGAGTGGTCATACCTTTACCGTGTCAAAGATGGTGTCTGGTAATTGAACACACTTTATCAGCAGATATAACTGGGGATGGTGACAAGCCGACCACCCAGGCAACCGATAACTTGGGTCTAATTAATGAAGGGCCAGAGAAGGGATTCCGGTTGGAAGTCGGTCGTGGACCTGTTGAATTAAACCGACGCGGCATTTGCCTGATAGTGAAAAGGGGTTGGTTATTCCTCAGTTTAGGGGCTGCGACAACGCGGTCATGTAGCCCCGTGTACTTTGGGTGTGTGTAGGATTTGTCTGATAACCGGTGTTAATTAAGATGGCTGTATTAGTGTGTTATCTGTTTTTAATTCAAGTAAGGGCTGCAGTCATTCAATTTTCAAGTAGTTCCTACGTTTGCTACCAAACGCCACCGTCAACGACAACTAGTTTTGAACTTGGTTACTAGATGCCACCACAGTGAGATCCTGGCGACGAACTATAATTCAGCTTCACACAAATGTATTTAGTGGAAGGTTTCTTTTACATGCAATAAATTTATGACTGCGTAGACAAATGGCTTAGGAAGGAACAGGCGGGATTTCGATAACATCGCAGCTGTGTGGATCTCATCAACACCCTCCGAATCATCCTGGAGCAGAGTGTGGAGTGGCGGAATATCCTATACCTCACATTTGTTGACTTCGAGAAAGCCTTCGACTCAGTAAATCAAAGAATCATGTGGAAGACCCTCGAGGATATAAAATTCCAACAAAAATCATCAGAATCATGGAAGAGATGTACGAAGGGTATGAGTGCCAGGTTCTTCACGAAGGCAAATTAACAAAGAAGATAAATGCCAGTTCCGGAGTGAGACAGGTGTGTGTCCTTTCCCCCACTCTGTTCCTGTTGGTCCTGGATAGTGTGATGAAGAAGGTAATGGGAGGACGGAAGAGGAGTATTCAATGGGGGTATAAACGACAGGCTTGAAGATCTGGATTTCGCAGAAGACATTTGTTTTATGGCACAACGGTACCGAGACATAGAAGATAAGCTGGGAAGGTTGCAGAGAGAAGCAGAACGCGCAGGACTAATGATCAACACCAACAAGACCAAAGAGATGAGGATAAATTCTGATGTCATGACTAGCCAGACAGTCAACGGAAAGGAAATTGAGCGAGTTGAGTCCTTCCTCTACCTTCACAAACACCAATGATGGGGGAGCAGAGCCGTATCAGGAAGGCAAATGGTGCGTTTGTCCAGCTCTACCCCATCTGGAGAAATAGAAAATTTTCAGGAAGACCAAGCTCCGCCTTTTCAATAGCAACGTAAAGTCGATTCTTCTCTACGGCTGTGAATCATGGAAAGTCACAAAACCGATCAACAAACAGCTACAGGTACTCACTAACAGATGTCTGCGTCGCGTCATGAATGTGAGGTGGCCGGACATAATCTCAAATGAAGATCTTTGCACTATTATCAATCAGCAACCGATTAGCATCCAGACCAAGGAGAGAAAATGGCGCTGGATTGGGCACACACTAAGAAAGCCGGACGGAGCTGTTGAGAGGGCGGCGCTAGACTGGAATCCTCAAGGCGCCAGGAAGCGAGGTCGACCTAAGAAGACCTGAAAGAGGACGATCGAAAAGAAATTGCAGAGGTGGACTAGACCTGGAGTGAAGTGAAGAGAATGGCCTGGAACCGTACTGTATGGAGAAATTTCGCCAAGGCCCTATGCTCCGGAAGGAGCGACAGGAATTAAGTAAGTATAAATATATGACATGGGACTACCGGCTTTACTTCCCCTCCGAAGGAAGACATACTGAGGCAATTTTAACGCTCTTAAAAATCCGACGACTTCGGCCGGGTTTGAACCCGCGACCTTGGGCATAGAAGCTCAGCATGCTACCAACTACGCCACGGAAGCCGCCGGGTGAAAGGGGAACCCACAAAAACTATTTCAATGATGGCCAAGGTGGGATTCAAACGCGTGCTTTCCCCATGCCAGCGAGGCAGGAGCTAGCGCGTTAGCGATCTCGGACACCATGCCCGGTTGAATTAACCATACGAAGTTAAAAATCCTATGACCCAGCGTCTTAGTCCAAAGTCTAGCACTTAGCCACGACGCCGGACTATACTATCATGACTGGTGATTGCACGAAATAATCCTGCGTCATCAATTTAAATATTTTAATAGTACGCATGGAAGCCTCCGTGGCTTAGGCAGCAGCACGCCGGCCTCTCACCGCTGGGTCCGTGGTTCAAATCCCGGTCACTCCATGTGAGATCTGTGCTGGACAGAACGGAGGCAGACAGGTTTTTCTCCGGGTACTCCGGTTTTCCCTGTCAAAATTTCATTCCAGCAACACTCTCCACTATCATTTCATTTCATCTGTCATTCATTTAATCATTTCCCCAGAGGAGTGCGTCAGGCCTCGCAGCCGGCACAGTTCATATCCTCGCCGCTAGATGGGCGGAGACTGGAAGCAGGCTGTGGATTTTCAATAGTACGCATGGCGGAAGATCCCTCAAACTCCCCTCCCAAACGGAAAGTCACATCATAAATTATAATTGTAATTGCTGAACATGAGACTACCTCGTGGTGTAGTGGCTGACACACCAGAAGCCCGGTTTCGATTCCCGGCTTTGATAAAAAAATCAATTCTGTTTTCTGTTTTGCTGTTTGGAACGTGGTTATACTCAGCCTTGTGAGGCAATACTGAGAAGGAGTGGGTTCGATTTCTACCTCAGCCATCTTAGAAGTTGGTATCCACGGTTTCCCTACTTTAATCCAGTCAAATGCCGGGATGGCTCCAAAATTAATTCCACGGCTACATCCTTCCTAATTTTCGATTCAATTACAACAATTATACACACTTCGACAGGCACCACAATAATACAGGTTATCAGAAAAATTCTACACGCACGCAAGTACACGAAGCTACATAATCTCCAAGCCTCTAGATCAAACATCAACAACATGATTCTCAGGTTCCCAGCCCAAACATGTAGCGCGACTACGCTGTAGTGTTGAAGTAGCACAAACGCCAGTGGTGCGAATACTAGAATGATGAATGAGCATTAGTATTTCATTGCACAGTGGGACAGATGACCTCACTGTTCCAGCCCTTAAAACAAACAACAACTAATATAAAACTCTTTGCACGTTGACATGTAAGGTAGCCTACATGTATATGTAAAACGAAAATAAAAATAATATTGTAATATTTAGCGATACTTACAGTATTCATGCGACATGAACGTGTACACATTTTAGCATATTTGCATGAAAAAATAAAAATAAAAACAAGATGTTCAGTAAAGAACATATAGCCTACTTTCTCCTAAATGTATGAGTATAGTTTTAACTCGTTGTTATTATCAAAGAGTATAATAGAATCATTTCTTGGTTGAAGACCTTAGAAACTATTTACCTCTACCAAACGCCACAACCTAGAAAAAAAAAACTACTACCATCATTGAAGAAAGATAGATAAGAAGTATCTCAAGAATGTTATGGATCTGGAGACATAATCGACCGGACTGGCTGCGTGGCTCTGCGGTAACGTTCTCGCTTGCTGGGCCCTAGGTTGCAGGTTCGTATCCTGGCGCAGTCAGCTGGCATTTGAGGGTGCACAAATGCGAGGGAGCCGTGTCAGTAGATTTACTGGCACGTTAAAGATCCCCTTTGGGACAAAATTCCGGCACCCCGGCGTATCTAAAAGCAGTCGTAGTTAAAAGGGTCGTAAAACAAATAACATTATTATTGTGGTGTTTGAAGCCATATTTTCAGTGTTGCCTTAGTAAACAAGTGTTTAGTGCTTTTCAGTCGGTCAACACGAATGTACCCAAAAGAGATGGGTTATGCCCTAATCCTGAAATAAATTACATGAGATTAATAAAACACTAGGATGACCAGTTTCGATCGTCAAGCGATCATCATCAGATCCATTACACTTAGGCTATAAAATCTATGTTTGAAATACAGGTGAAAATATTTACAATATGTACAATTATTTAGTTGCAGTATTGGTACTGCAACTGTCAGTGTATGCTAAATCCAGTGTATATGTTAGGTGAAATGCTAAATGGTGATAGCTATCCGGAGATTGTACTTGTACCACCTCATTCAATAACATACATCTTATCTAGGTTGGCAACACCTCACATAAACACATCGCGATCACTCAACACAGCTCGTAGGGGTAGGGGGGAGAAGGGAGGGAAAAACCAGTCGTTAAGATAACCACCGCAGTCGACCGCACAGTGAGTTCTAGTAAACACGAAAACTGCGAGTAGCTGTAGTACGGAAGACAATCAGATAAGTAGTTAGCCTAAAATTTTATAGTTTAACCATAGTTTACAACCATATAATCTCTCTAAAGTACAATCTCCGGATAGCTATCACCATTTAGCATTTCACCTAACATATATACTGGATTTAGCATACACTGACAGTTGCAGTACCAATACTGCAACTAAATAATTGTACATATTGTAAATATTTTCACCTGTATTTCAAACATAGATTTTATAGCCTAAGTGTAATGGATCTGATGATGATCGCTTGACGATCGAAACTGGTCATCCTAGTGTTTTATTAATCTCATGTAATTTATTTCAGGATTAGGGCATAACCCATCTCTTTTGGGTACATTCGTGTTGACCGACTGAAAAGCACTAAACACTTGTTAACATTATTATTATTGTTATTATTACATAATCGACCTGCCGTGGGCAACATCCAACTTTGAGTTGAGGCATGTCTTTACACGTCTGGTTGTACATGGCTTTCACAACCCTAATTGAATTAACAAATCTTTCCGTGTCCCTACAGAGACGTGTATACAAACTATGTGGATATTTTCGATTGCTATTTGCCTGAAATAAAAGTATTAATAACCTGAACTAGGCCTAGTACCAGCGGCTAGAATTCAGTTACTATGTGAAATCGTTTTGTTCTTTACTTCAAATAACATTTTCAAATAACGCACAATAGGCTGTAACAAACCCTTTAAAATAAGAAGTAAAAATGTATCATAGTATCATCCTGTCATTCTTCAAATTCGATGCGCATAGAATGCCAATGGTATACTATCAATGGAGTCCCATGTAGACCAGTCATGAAATCTAGTGGAGAAATATCGAACAATATAATCCTAACAGGGCGAGTGCATTCTAGCGGCCATAAGAAGAAACTTTTCAATAAAATCTGGAAGTTAATAAGTAGGCCGGCGTGCAGTTACCTTTTTGGCTGCTAGATGTCTCGAGCAAATCTGCTGGCGAATTATGTTTTAATTAAATATATGTTTTGCACCGTAATATGCACAATATAAGGCTTAATTTTAAAATGTCTGAGTCATTACAAAGCAACAAATATGTAAAATTTCAAGCAAAAAACCAAACTCTGATGGGGTATGAACCATAGGCATATGAATGACAGACTAACGCTTTACCACGGAGCCATTTTTTATTTTTTTTATTTTTTTATTTTTTAGCTCTTTACAGAATTACAGAATTTTTAGATATGATAAATACCATACTAATACATCACAAGAAATCCAGATAGTGTCCATATTTATCGTACAATTGTCCACTTTCACTAAGCTTCCAACGCTCTTTTTGCAGGTGATACCTGAGATCCAGGAAAGAGAAATGTTGATCATTGTCCATCACGAAGTGTACATATTGGCCCATTATCCACACAATGGCAGTCTGTTTAATTTGGGGGAAGGCGGTCACCGACAAACGAACCAACTTCCTGTCATCAAGGTCATCCGTGGCCACATTTAATAGTTGACATACTTTTCCCTTACACCACAGCCACGTGGAGGTAACTCGCGTGCATGATGTGAAGCGGTGTATCGCCGTATCAGTTTGACCACATATAGTACACCATGGGTAAGCTTCAAGATGGATGGTATATCGCCGTAGAGCGGTTGGGATGAGATCGTTGAGGAAGATAAAAACCTGGGAGTGTACAGCAGAAGAAATGGTCATAGCCCCAAAATTTTTCCAAACAGTGGGCCAATGGACGTAGTGGGTGGTGGCCTCTATTCGCGGTTTGGAGTGTACCACTTGCCGCAACATGTTATAGATTCTTTTCGTCGTTGGAACAATCCCTGAAGGCATTTGGCGAACAGTTTCCAGAAGGTGCTGTTGATGGTCCCTAAATATCTTCGGCAAAGCTCTATCACAACCACGGGCTGTGTTTCGAATATCTTTGTATAGCGCTTTCGTAAAAGTGTCATGTTGGGAAAGAATGGTGATATCGTTCTTGCAGAGGAGTGCACGGCATTTCATGCCATGAGCTGTTAGCCCTAGCCCGCCTTGCCGGGATGGGAGATACAACTGTTCCCGTTGCACTCGGAACAAAAATCCTTGCCATATAAACCAACCTGTATATTTTGCCAATTGGCTCTCAAACATTTTGGGAAGTGGGAAAAGTTGTGCGACATACCATATTTTAGAGAGCGCAAACACGTTGAGGACCATGACCCGTTGCACTATATTGAGGTTTCTTTGACCAAATTGGATCAGGACTCCCCTAACTTTGGCAATGACCTTAGTCCAGTTTGCTTGCACTGTGTCCAGAAGCGATTGCTTCCAGGTAATGCCAAGAATTTTCACCTCATTTACTATCCGGAACCAGGGCTGTGGGGTAATCACTGAGTTAGTATTGAGCGGAAGCAAAGCAGTTTTCTGGGGGTTCGATTGTGCTCCAGAGGCGATATGGTAGAGCTGAAGGACGCTATCGATGTGGGAGATGTCTTCTTTATTGCGGATCAATATTGATACGTCATCAGCATAGGCGCACATTCCAAAAGCATGTGTGGACAGTTTGTAACCCTGTAGCTTCACCTGGGTAGTCCGAATGAACGGTTCAAGGCCAATGACAAAAAGTAGCATAGAAAGGGGACATCCTTGCCTAACTGATCGTTGTATTGGAATCAGAGGGGAAAGAAAACCGTTGACGAGCACTCTAGACGTAGCATTACAATTTATCATACGAATGTAGTCAATAAGGGTTTCAGGAAATTCGAAGTGTTGCAAGACCATGTACAAGTATTCATGACTGATGCGGTCGAAAGCTTTATCAATATCTAAGGTGAGAAAACTCATTGGCTCAGTGGGGAGCATTTCGGCTTTTAGGTGTAGGTCCCGTAGTATCGCTAAGTTTGTTAACAGAGTTCTTCCAGGAATACTGCAACATTGTTCATCACCAATGATATCAGGTAGAACAGTCTTCAATCGGCATGCAAGTACTTTGGTAAGGACTTTTTAGTCACTGCAGAGCAGAGTAACTGGTCGGAAGTCACCAACTGCCATGGGAGAGGATGTTTTTGGTATGAGGACTATGGTACCCTCGTGATGTGATTGACAAAGAGCACGACGTTGGAGAATGGTACGCAGGACATGACAAAATTCTTTGCCAATGAGAGGCCAGAAGTGTTTATACATTTCATATGGCAGTCCATCAATGCCAGGTGAGCGGTTGTTTGGGAGTTGTTTAACCACAGAGTGAATCTCTTCATCCGTAATATCCGCGCTGAGCAGAGTTTTGTTGTCCGGAGATAGTTGGGTACTGCAAGATGACAGCAATAGGGTCACCTGCTGTGGATCAATGGGAGTCTTAGCGTAGAACCGTTGATAAAATAATGATATTTCACGACGTATAGCGTCTGGGGAGGTGACGACACTTCCAGTACTGGTGCGGAGGCGGTGGATATATTTACGTTGCCGCTCACGTTGTCCTTTGGCGATATGGTATACACTTGCACTTTCGTCCGGGAGCACTGTACGATCTTTTAAAGCCACGTTTATATGAGCGAGCGTTCGTTGCTGTAGAGACAGGAGCTTGGTTTTAACTTCCCGGATCTGGTCATATATACGCTCCCCAGCATCAGATCTTTGCTGGAGCTGGCGAAGAACTCGATAGTAAAATTCAACTGTATCCCGTCTTTCCCGACCTCGTTGGTAAGATATGTTCTTAAAGACGCGGCGGATCCCTGGTTTAACTAAAATATCCCACCAGTCTGTGCAGTCGCGAAATTTGCATTTTTGTTGGACCCATCGAGTCCAGTGTTGTCTGAAAATATCTTGGCATTCCTCCTCCAGTAACAGCGAGCAATTCAGCTTCCAATAACCTCTTCCTATGTGAAATATGGGATGGGGGTAAGAGATTGTACATACGACAGCATGATGGTTAGTGAAACTGGCAGGTATCACTTCATATCGTCTAGGCTGGATAAGTTCCTGTGAAAAGTAGATGCGGTCAAGTCGTGATGAGGAGTTGTGACTTATACAGGTGTAATGGGGCAGGGGCACCCTTAAACTATCCACAGCATCAATGAGGTGTAGGGAGGTAAGAAGGGTCCTGAGAACCGGGTTGACACCTTGGTATGAGCTAGTGGAATCTTCTGGGCGTTGAATACAATTGAAATCCCCTGCAAGAATAAGTTTTTCCTTAACGTCGTGCAGATGAGGCAGTATACTCTGTTGAAAGAACATTTTCCGTTCCACACGTTTATTGGACCCGGGTGGGGCATATACATTTATCAGGGCGGTATTGTTTATGTGTCCAGATATTATGCGTCCTGATGGATGACATAGCACACCTTCGAGTGGGATATCATGTCTTATGAGGAATCCGGTCCCTCTATTCGTATTACCGGTATTGATGTATTGTTTGTAGAAGGCAGATATGGGCAAACAGGGTAGAGCAACTTCTTGAATGAAGGCAATCTCAATGTCTGCATCTCGAAGGAATCTCTCCAACAGTTGAAATTTCAGAGGGCATTCTATTACATTGATATTCACAGTGGCCACAGTGAGAAATTGCGCCATTAAGAGAAGTATAAAAGTTGTGCTAGACATACTGGAAGTTGGACTCGAGAAAAAAGAAAAAAGAAAAAAAAAAGACACAGGTGAGAAATATACTGGTGCACTATGTCAAATTAGGTTGAGATAGTTCCTTTTGACTGCCATTCATAGGCCGGCTGTCAGCGGTTGAGAGCGTTCGTGGGTCCCTAGATGACGTAGAATGAAGATTTTGTTTCTTTTTGACAGCTGCGGGAACGTTTGTAGAGCCAGTTTGATTCTTCGGGGCTGGTACGGCAATCGAGGCATTTGTTTTAATCTTCTTAGAGACGTTCTCGGATCCCCGATCAACATTCTTAAGTGAGTCGGTAGGGACCAGCGAAGGTGGGGGCAGTGAAGACAAAATTTCTGTGGCAGCCTGTAGTGACGGCATAGTTGGTTCTAAGGCTGCGATACAGGTTGCCGATATCACAGGGGCACTCTGTGGCTCGCAGCTCTGGTCAGGGCAAGGTACCAGTTCTGCGTCAGATGTATCCGAGGTCACTTCTGGTGTTGTCCCAGCTGACTGATCAATAAGCATGTTTTCATATGACGTTTGCTGCGTCACAACTTCCGAGTATTGGACACGTCGTTGTTGTGTAGGAGTTATACCGAGGGGAATCATTTTCTTTGGGCAGTTAATACGTAGATGTGTGGTAGCATTGCAAATTAAACAGGTCTGTTTCTGTCCATTATACGTTATATAGCCAGAATGGCCACCAAAAGTCTCAGTGGAGGGGATATCTTGCTTGATTTCCATAGTGACGGCACGTATTCCATTATACACCGGGAACTGATAAGCAGAAGACCATTGTTCTTTCCTGACGTCACTCACAGTGCCATATTTCGACAGGACGGATTTGAAAATTTCAGGGGGTACTTCGAGTGGGACATTAAATATACGCACTGTGGTAAAATTGGAATCCGCTGTGGAGAGCTTAACATTTGTCATTTCGCCTGAGTCATACTGAAATTTAATAGTATCTGCAAAAGTATTTAACAATTTCTGATAAATAGATATGCTGATTACCTTGATGTACATGGTTTTTTCGTGCGCATTTAACTGGATGGCTTCTACTTGGTCGACAGTCAACCGGAGGGTATCGCCAATCCAGCGGTGAATTTCTCCTGGTGAGGGGCGAGAACTCTGCCTGTCCCATTGGCAGCGTACGGTGTTTTTTTCTCTGGTATCCGGACATGATTTTCAGCGGGGTTTTCTGGGTTTCTGGTTTTGTTGTCCTATCTGGAACACTACTTGAAAAAGTATTGTCCGAATGACACACGGAAGGTCAGTACACACGTGGAACTAAGGAAGCACCGGTATTAGGAACCGTAAACTCTTCCAATGCGGTCACACAGCGCGCACACACGTACCGCACTCGGCCACGACTAGTAACCAACTCTTTGTGCCAACGAACATTGATCTATACAAAATGACTTACATAGAACTTGTTAGCAAATAATGATTTAGACCTAACGATTTCATCAGTGGAGTATATTATTTATGTATAAAGCATTTCATACTAAGTTTATTTATTTTGTATCAGTACGCTATATTGCATGCAATTCTCAAATTAGTGAAATATAAGTCAGGCACAAGATATCCGCTGCCATCTTGTCTTCTTACCGAGACGGCTCAGCTTTTTAAAATCACTTCTGCACTATAGTATTACAAAATAAACTTTTAATTTCGAACGTGCCTCTTCCCCTTTAGAACAGTTAAATCGATTCTCGGCTCGATAATCGGAACTGGTGGGTCCCATGATATGGATTATAAAGTTTGCATAATTCGCACGGCCGCCATCCTGAAATGGTACGGCGGATGACCTTGTAGTTTGGTCACAAGACGCGCCCTATATGAAGGTATGTTATTACCAAATTTGGTAGAGATCGGATGATTTGGTTAGTCGCTATTTGATTTTACGTTTTGAGCATTTGAGTGGCCGCCATTCAGATTTGGTAAAGATGGCGGCGATATAAAACATGACACTGAGGTGCCCTTTGCTTGTTCTACCTCTGTACCAAATTTCGTTCAATTCGGTTTCACCGTGTTCGAATTGATAGGGGGAGACAGACATTCAGAGTTCACACACTCACACACACACACACACACACACACACAGACTCACACACACACACACACACACACACACAGACTCACACACACACACACACAGACAGACACACAATTTTTGGCCCTGTAGTGATCTCATAAGTCTACTTTCATTTTTTGCAAAAATCGAAAGTAGGCTAATAGGCTACTAGAAATTTATCTATATGACTTTCATAAACCTGTTAAATATAAAACGAACATGGCGGCCAAACGAATTTGAAACATTTAAGTAGACTTTTCTCGCGATTTAACTATCCGAACGCAGTGAAACTTGCTACAGCAAATGTTTAAACACATTGTAACGCACTGACATCTAATTTAGTTCAATTGTTTACATAACTTCAAGATAGCGGCTGTGCGAAATGTTAAAATCAAGTTTCGATTTCTTGTGTCCTAATCATGCGATTGAAGTTTAAATAATGCACCTACGCAATAATCTTCATGTAATAGTACATAACTGTATGGCCTACACATATAACAATCCAACATGGCAGCTCTCAATATCTACGAATTTATTACAGCAATCAAACTGAAGATTTGTATGTTGATAGAGGGTATTAACATAAGTTCACCTATGGATCATTCAATAACCCGGTGAGCATAAAACTAACATGGCGGCGACGCAAAATTTAAATATTTTAATGTAGTTTTCTCGCGACTTTTCATCCGAGCGCTGTGAAACTTGGCACGCTATATCTTCATACAAGCCTTAATATACTGACGTCTAATTTAATGGAATTTTATGAGAACTTAAAAATGGCGACTGTGCCAATTTTTTATTTAAAAACTCGTTTTTATTTCTCGTGTCCTATGTAAGACCAGTAGGATATATGAAAATAGGCTATTTAGTTCTTCACAGAACAATTTGTTATATTTGAAACAACACACACGTTTTAAATCTACACACCTGGAGCATTAGTTTTCTTGAGGTTTTCTCCTTTCTTCATTAGGGTTAATAATAATCTCTATATTTCTATATTTTTGTTAAGTTACAAATTTCAAAGTTTAATTATGCTAAATCAAGTGCTTAAAGAATGATTTGGGCCACCTCGTCGTGAAGTGGCTAGCATTCTTGGCTGTCACCATGAGGTCCGATTTCGATTCCCGACTCTGACAAGAAATATAATTCTGGTCTGAGGGTTGGAACGGGGTATACTCAACCTCTTGAGGTAAAGAGAGGAGAAGAGGTGTGATCGATTCCGATCTCTGCCATCATGAAAGTATTTTTCCGTAGTTTTCCGACGTTTCCGCGTATACTCAAGACGCCCACTTAGTTGCGTAGTGGTTAGCATTCTTGGTTGTAACTGCGGAAGTCCTGGTTCGATTCCTGGCTGAGCCAAGAAATTTAATTCTGGTCTGAGCTCTGGAACGGGGTACACTCAGCTACATGAGGCAAAACTGAGAAGGAGGTGGGTTCTATTCCTACCTCAGCCATCCTGAGAGTGGTTTTCCGTGGTTTTCCCCACTTCTATTCCAGGCAAATTCCGAGATGGTAACTAACTTATGGCCATCGCCGCTTCCTACCCAAATCCTACCTCAATTACAAATACACAGACTACTGTCAACCAAAATATTATGTGCACTCGAGTTTGAAGGTTGTTTGTGACGTAACCATTAGATCTACCTAAAATCCAATGACATCATCATTTTCTTCGTTCTATTGTACGGTAGGTTAGGAATTTTAAATTTATATTTTAATATTTTTTTATCGCAGTTGGAACACAAAAAGTGCCCATTTTTAAACGTGTTTCAACCATGCGTCACATTTAAGAATTATTATCTCAAAAACCCGTCATCTGATCTAATCCAAATTATATCACAATATATATTGGAATGTTTTTTAACTGGTTTATTAATTAAAAAATTTCAAACAAAGTTGTTATCATTTTTGAAAGGTAATTTTTTCTCGGCTCGGGGTGGTTGGAAAATGTAGTTCTTGGTCGTGTTGTAATCCTTATACATCAGAAGGTTATGTATGCTGTATGACTGTGAAATACGTAAATTAATTCACTTATTTTATATAGGTTTGTATTTGTACGGGGAAATAAGACATGGTTCCGCAGCTAGCCGATACGGGGAAAGCTGTACAGCGTTGCCGAGATGGAGCCCATCATGCATTATGGCGCCCATAAAGAATCAACAACAACTCTACTCCAGATAAATGCCGGGTTGTTTCCTACTTTAGGTCACGGCCGCCTTCTTCCCAATCCTTACCTACAAAATACACACACTTACAGTATACAGCCATCACAGTGACTTAGGTTATTAGATATTAATCCACACCAGGGGCGTATATAGAGGTTTATTTTGGGGGGTGCCCAACCGGGGGTTAGGGTGCATTGTATAGGCCCCGAAGAATAGGGGGCCCGGGGGTTTTGCCGGGAAACTTTTGTATAATTTGGTGCAAAATGATGAGTTTTAAGGCTATTTGGCATCAATTTTTCAACCAATTTGTTGTGATGTTTTATGTTTGGTTAAAGTCAAACACAACTAAGACCGTATATTGGCTTTTACGGCCGGTGAATTAAAACTCAGCAATTCTTCTAGGTTTGTGCCCTGTCTTGTGTGGGGTTTCGCCCGCCGATGAGCCAGCTTGGTGTTCTAGGCGAAACCCCACACAAGACACGGCACAAACCTAGAAGAATTGCTGAGTTACAACTAAGACCATTTTATGCTACTCTTTATTAATACAATCATCTTGCTCACTTGATAGTGTTTACATGGAAATAATTAACATTACTGTTTTGATCTACAACTCACACTATAATATAAAGTCAAGGTTTCTTTAAGCATTACCAAGTCGGTTTGTAATTTCATCGTCAATGATGTATGTCTCTGTGAATATATAACAAAGCTAGACCGTTGAGTCTGTTTTCAGTAGTAGAATTTCTTAAGTATGTTTTCAACCAACTCAAACTCCGTTCAGCGGCTTCGGTGGCGTAGTCGGTAGCATGCTGAGCTTCTATGCCCAAGAAAGCGGGTTCAAACCCTGCCGAAGCCATCGGATTTTTTAAGAGCATTAAAAATCCCTCAGTATGCCTTCCTTCGGAGGAGAAGTAAAGCCGGCGGTCCCATGTCATAGATTTATGGCATGTTAAAGAACCTTCCACTAATTAAACCTGTGTGAAGCTAAATTGTATAGGTTAAGAATGTAAACAACGCTCTTAGGTTGCTACGTTCGTTGCCAAGAGCCGACTGGGGTGGCGTCTAGTAGCTAAGTTCTGAACTAGGCCTAGTAGTCGTTGACGGTGGTGTTTGGCGGCAAAAGTAGGAACTATTTGAGAAATTCAAAGTTGCAGTCCTTACTTGAATTAAAAAACAGATACACACCCTTATACAGTCAACACAATTAACACCGGTTATCAGACAGATTCTACACACACCCAAAGTACACGGGGCTATATGACCGCGTTGTCGCAGCCCCTAAACTAAGGAACCAACCAACCAACCAACATCCGTTCGGCCGTATCGGTAGCTACAGAGAGAGGCACATTTGCCAAAAGTTTGACAAGGGTATAGAAGTTAGAAAAAAAAACTGTTCTTACAGGCTTCAAGGGCACTTGTTGCTGTTCTTGGTACGTTCATAAGAGCGAAAGCACCGGAGAGTAATAAGAGGTTATATTGTTACCCATACGATCAGAGAAAACTGATTGTCACACAGTTTACATTGCTCTACCGTCACCTTGCTTTGCAACGTTGCCATACGTCGCTTAGTAACAATAGTACATGATAAATATATTCGTTTTTAATGTTTTAATTCATAAACAAATATTATATGTGACAAACATTTCGGTGGGGGGGGGGGGGGGGTCACCCCCCTTATATACGCCTCTGATTCACACATACATGCCCACAAACCCCTGAAATGAAGTAACAACAACAAACTATGATTTAGTATTTTTCTCCTCACTTAAAAGCATACTGTGATGGATTGAAGTTGTTGCAAAGCCCTCTATTCAAGGAGCTGTAGTGAGGAGCACTTATTAAGCTTGTGTAGCCATCCATAAATTTGGAGCTGAGTTTCTACCGTCGCCATGGAAACGAGCCAGACGAGGAGATGAGATGAATGGTTGTCCTATGCAGCAAACGAGGCTGCCTTGAATGCTGGCTTAGCCTATTCCTTTCATCGGAAGAACGCAATTTTGTCGCGAACACATTTTCCAATAACACTTGTACAAAGGATGTATTTTGCAAGCTTTCAAGATTATCGCAAGCCACTTTATGTGGTTTGGTGGCACGTGCTGATACTCCTATTCCAAAGGTCTTGGGATCGATTACTGACTCTACCAAAAATGGAATTCTATTTTATTGGGTGGAACGGCGTACGCTCAGGCTCAGTTCCATCCGCAACCATTGCAACGTGATATCTGCCACACAACTATTGCGGGCCTACCGCGTATGTTTATTAGGCGAGGGATGGTTACCCTGTGCTGGAAGTTGAGTTGTACGGTACAGCACTGTAGAGAGAGATTCAGCTGGTCATGTGGTTTTGGACGAGCCGCTCATTCCTGGCCGTTCGTTACACGCGGAACAACGTTCATAGCGTCTGTCCATGCATCTGCTTGTGTGTCATAAATGTGTTGTTGTTGTTGATTATTTAGGGGCTTTGTGACATCGTGGTCATGTAGCCCCGTGTGTCGAGAATTTGTCTGATAACTGTGATGTCTGCACTAGTGTGGTATTTGTAATTAAGGTCCGATTTTGGGTAGGAGGTGGCCGTGGCCTTCAGTTGGGTACCATCCCGGCATTAGCCTGGAATAGAAGTGGAAAAAACACAGAAAAACATTTCCAGGATGTCTGAGGTAGGAATCGAACCCGCCTCTTCTCTGGTTTGCCTTACGAGGCTGAGTGTACCCCGTTCCAACACTCAGACCAGAATTAAATTTCTTGGTCGAGTCGGGCTTGCATGGTGACAGACAGGATCATACATTTGTGTTCGATATGGAAATCAGCATTATATTAAAGAACAACAATAATAGGTGCATAGCCTGCTGGAATATTTCCGATTTTGTCATTCATTTTGCTCGGTATTTAAGCTACCCCTGGTCTGGGATCTCCCAGCCTCGTGATGGCAAATGGGAACCTGTCCGATGCTATGGGAAGACAAGTGGCGGAAAGGAACTGACCACTCTACCTCTCGTAACTTCCGTTTCAGGATCTCTTTATCATAACCAAGAGCTCTGATCGGGTCGCCCACGTCTCTTGAACATAGGGCACTCTGATTATTAGCGTAATTTAAATGCCGTGCAAATAAACTCCGAAATTGTGAAATATTATTTTCTGGGATAATGCTGTGATCAGCTAAAAGCTTCATTTATGTTGTTTTCATTTTGATGAAAAGAAGTCGGAAGTAAAGTAAAGCAGGTTGTTATTGTTGTTAATTCGTTTTAGAGGCTAGGGACGTCAGCCCTGTGTACTAGGGTGTCTGCTAGGAGTCGTGGAATAAAATTTGCGAGTCGGTAATATAACTACAAAAAGCTCCATCCCATAACAAGTTTACAGTCAGTAATAAAATTACAGGGCCAACGATTTCATCATGTTGAAACACTGGGTTCCATGCGATCTCCGAAGTTAAGCAACATTAGGTGTGATCAGAACTTTTGGCGAGATGACCAGTTCTGGTGTACCATGTGCTGTAGGTGAGGAGGAGCGTAGAAATAATGGCCACTCTACTGCAAGCAAACTTTGGCCTACGACAGACTACGGACTGAAAACCCTTCTTCTTCTTCTTCCTTCCTTCTTCTTCTTCTTCTAACAATATTTGCGTTAGCCTTTTATTTCGCTGGCAATCTTACACGAATTGTGAGTTACCCGGTCGTCTAGGCTGCATATCTTGATTTGATCAGTCACTTTCCCGATGCTAATAGAAATCTTCAAAAAGAAAGTCATGTAAAAGCGAATTGCTCCCTAATCTCACCTCTCGTATAAAGAGCAAACGTTACTTCGTTTAGGAGCTTCTCAGTTCACCATCAAATCCCCAGCGTGAAGTGACTCCCATTACATCTCCTCAGGCTTCTCCCTAGAGGCAGCTGTCTTGGCCTGGGTAATTATTAGGGGAATATGTTCCATTTTGTACAGTTTTAATATTGTGCCTATTAAGAGAGATATGATTAATGTTTCCCGAAAAAAAAACCACTTTTTTCCACCCCTTTGGTCAATGGTTGGTGCTATTAAAAAACTCTTTAAACATACATTTTTGGCACTTATCCGACACATAGTATGAACTTTGAATGGACTCGATATTTCACGTATTATGAGAGTTATAGCGATATTACACTTTTTCAAAAACAGACCCCCAATTTCACCCCCTTCGACCGATTTTGCCCAATAGCGAACTCGACCGAGATTTTAAAGGAATACATATTTTGTAAAAAATTCAAAGTGATTGGTGCAAAATTTCGGTAGTTATCGTGTCCACAAGAAAGTGATATATACAGGGTGTAATTGATATAATGGAAGTCCGTTACACTGGTGATAGAAGAGACTATTGTAAGCTTCCTGGGTAAAAAATTTGTCACCTATCTTTAAATTGAAAATTTATCATTAACAATTCAATGATTTTAGTCTTTTCCGAAATTCTTCAAACAGAAGGTGAGGCAGCAGGCTGGGGTAAACGGGGCGGGGCGAGGTTGGGCGATGCACGGGGAGAAGTTGTTACGTAATCGGAGCGTTGACCTTACTAGTTGAGGGGAGGTATCAGCTGTTACGAGGAAAGCGAGCGATACCCGTCTCGTAAGAAAATTTGTATTGTTGTTGTTGTTGTTGCTGTTGTTGTTGTTGTTGAAATTGCGCGCAATGTCTTGGGACGTTATGACCGGCAGTATTGTGTAGCCTACTTTGTAAGTGTCATTGCCGTCCGGCACTTTAATGAAATACGGTGTGACAAAATTCCGACATCCCGTATTCTGTTCAGAACTAGCATTTAAGATGAAAGGAATACACTTGATGTTTTGTTTGAGAGGCTTGGCGATTTTGGTCTTTTAGCCCCATGTGGTTGGGTGTGAGAAGAATTTGTCTGATAACCTGTGTTTTTGTGGTTTCTTTAGTTATGTGGGTGTTTGTAATTCAGGTGAGGATTGGGAAGGAGGCGGCCGTGGACTTAAGTTAGGAACCATCCCAGCATTTGTCTGGGGTAGAAGTGGGAAACCATGGAAAAAAACTTTCAAGATTTAATACTAGTATGGTACCACGTGTACATAGTAATAATAATAATAATAGCCAGCCTTGTGGTGTTGGGGTAGCGCGCCTGCCTCTCACCCGGAGGCCCCGGGTTTGATTCCCGGCTCCGTCAGGGATTTTAGAAACTGACGTGAGGGCTGGAACGGGGTGCACTCAGCCTAGTGAGGACAATTGAGTAGCTGTCTGACAGTGAGGCAGCGCCCCGATCACGAAAACCAAGATTAACGGCCGAAGGGACCCGATGCGCTAATCACGCGTCACCCCAATATCTGCAGGCCAAATGGCTGGGTAGCGGTCGCTTGGTAGGCCTAGACCCTTCACGGGCTGTAGTGCCAGGGGTTATTTATTACTTTTAATAATAATAATAATAATATTAATAATAATAATAACATTAAAGAAATATAGCGAGTTGGTTGGCCCTATCAAAAGGCAATGGCATTTAGAACGGGTAAAGACCATACCTATCATTGTCTCAAATACGGGCGTGATCCGAAATTCCTTGCTCCAAGACCTTAAAGAACTGGTTCTGGATACTCAAATTGACAAACTAATGCAGAAGGCAGTAGTTCTCTCAACAACCCGAATCGTCTGGAAATTCATGGGTAGCGATTTCGACTTTCCAGCTTAGAAGTTGCTGTTTCAGTAGCAATAGTTTGGTTCCCTGAAGCCCGTATAGTTATGTTGTGATGTACCAGCAATGTGTTATATGTACTGTATAAAACAATAATAATAATTAAATGATAGTGAGGCTGTGAGCTCAGGTATTATAGTGCTATCCTTCTCGAGGGTTCGATCTAGTCTGAGTCATGTAATACATGAAGGTGAAGAAATACGACAGACTTATGCCGATGGATGTAATGGCACGTTCATGAAATTCTGTGAACACAACATTCCGGAATCTCGACATCCCCGCCAAAAATAAAAGTAGTGTGTCCAACAACATATTACTATTATTCTTATTCTTATTATTATTGTTATTACTATTATTATTATTATTATTATTATTAATATTATTATTATTAGTATACACTTTATAAGAGACTATATCTTTACTGAATGTTATTTATTTTTAAGTAGGATTCCAATTGTTTAGGACGTTCAGTAAATAAATATTTTTGGTAACAATGATGATGGAAGAGACTTGAAAGCTCGTTGTGATGGTTGTTGTTAATTCATTTTAGGGGCTTGGGACATTTGTTTACCAGCACCGTGTAGTTGGGTGAGTGTTGGATTTGTCTGATAACCTGTGTTTTTGTGGTTTCTTTAGTTATGTGGGTGTTTGTAATTCAGGTGAGGATTGGGAAGGAGGCGGCCGTGGACTTAAGTTAGGAACCATCCCAGCATTTGTCTGGGGTAGAAGTGGGAAACCATGGAAAAAAGCTTTCAAGATTTAATACTAGTATGGTACCACGTGTACATAGTAATAATAATAATAATAGCCAGCCTTGTGGTGTTGGGGTAGCGCGCCTGCCTCTCACCCGGAGGCCCCGGGTTTGATTCCCGGCTCCGTCAGGGATTTTAGAAACTGACGTGAGGGCTGGAATGGGGTGCACTCAGCCTAGTGAGGACAATTGAGTAGCTGTCTGACAGTGAGGCAGCGCCCCGATCACGAAAACCAAGATTAACGGCCGAAGGGACCCGATGCGCTAATCACGCGTCACCCCAATATCTGCAGGCCAAATGGCTGGGTAGCGGTCGCTTGGTAGGCCTAGGCCCTTCACGGGCTGTAGTGCCAGGGGTTATTTATTACTTTTAATAATAATAATAATAATAATAATAATAACATTAAAGAAATATAGCGAGTTGGTTGGCCCTATCAAAAGGCAATGGCATTTAGAACGGGTAAAGACCATACCTATCATTGTCTCAAATACGGGCGTGATCCGAAATTCCTTGCTCCAAGACCTTAAAGAACTGGTTCTGGATACTCAAATTGACAAACTAATGCAGAAGGCAGTAGTTCTCTCAACAACCCGAATCGTCTGGAAATTCATGGGTAGCGATTTCGACTTTCCAGCTTAGAAGTTGCTGTTTCAGTAGCAATAGTTTGGTTCCCTGAAGCCCGTATAGTTATGTTGTGATGTACCAGCAATGTGTTATATGTACTGTATAAAACAATAATAATAATTAAATGATAGTGAGGCTGTGAGCTCAGGTATTATAGTGCTATCCTTCTCGAGGGCTCGATCTAGTCTGAGTCATGTAATACATGAAGGTGAAGAAATACGACAGACTTATGCCGATGGATGTAATGGCACGTTCATGAAATTCTGTGAACACAACATTCCGGAATCTCGACATCCCCGCCAAAAATAAAAGGTAGTGTGTCCAACAACATATTACTATTATTCTTATTCTTATTATTATTATTATTATTATTGTTATTACTATTATTATTATTATTATTATTAATAAGACAGTGAAGATGATGATGAGTAATTTCATTATCATCACATTTAATGAAATTGACTGAGACTTCTGGTCGTAACAGAGGCTCCACCCTGAAGTAAGGCTGAACAGGCAGTTCCGGGGTGGCCTTAAGCCAAGTATAGGGTTTGTGGGTTTTTAGTAGGTAAGAATCCTGCACAGTTGTAAGTCCGGAAGCTTGCAATCTGTCTTTTGAAGATTTCCCCACGTTTCCCTCGAAAAACAAAAAAAAAAAAAAAAAAAAAAAAAAAATTATTATTATTAATAATATTATTATTATTATTAGTATACACTTTATAAGAGACTATATCTTTACTGAATGTTATTTATTTTTAAGTAGGATTCCAATTGTTTAGGACGTTCAGTAAATAAATATTTTTGGTAAAAATGATGATGGAAGAGACTTGAAAGCTCGTTGTGATGGTTGTTGTTAATTCATTTTAGGGGCTTGGGACATTTGTTTACCAGCACCGTGTAGTTGGGTGAGTGTTGGATTTGTCTGATAAACTGTGTTTCTGTGGTAACTGTAGTAAAATGTGTAGCTGTAGTTATTAGGGTCGTGAATGAGGTTGGTGCTCCGGGACTCCAAGTACCATACTATCCCGGCATGTGCTTGGAAGGCGCGTGGAAGAATCCAGGGAAATCCAAACTCAGGATAGCCACTGTCGGTGCTGAGTTTGTACCTTCAATTACCGGACTTGCTGCGCTCGTGGTGTACGATTAAATGCGCATGCCTACACCGCGGGGGTAGGCATTCCAACTTTGGGCTCGTGGGATGCCAAGGGAAATCATCATGTGGCTGCAGATGGTGGGAAGTAAGGAAGCTTGTGTTTTTACATGACCGTAAATTTCGTGATCGTGAGCTACTGGACCTCCTTTTTATGTGGAATCCGAACCACAGGACATGGCATTTCACTTCGAAAATCTCACATGCATTGACCGGGAATCAAACCCGGTCCGCCGTGGTGAGACGCCAACAGCTGGACCGCTGCGCCATCACGCCCCGACTTGCATATCGGCTGTTGATGGTAAGCTGCCTCAATACTAGCACCCCATGAACACGATGATGATAATAATAATAGTCTAATAATAATAATAAGAAGAAGAAGAGTCAGCATGTGTAGCTCTGGTGTTAGATTGCTAAAAATAAAAGTCTGGCAACTCGACATACCAAATAAAAAACATAAAGGAACTTAAGTTGGTTCATAGTTTAAGGGCTGCGACAACGTGGTCAGGTAGCCCCGTAGAAGTTAGTGTGTCTAAAATTCTATTATTACTATTATTAGTACAGCAGTAGTAGCCTGATATAATAATAATAGTATTATTAATATGTTTGTTAGGGTTGTTGCACTGTCTTCACACAACGATAGACCAACAGTTTCATAAATTAATTTACCAAATCTTTAGGATTTCCATTTTCTATGCATAGGCCATGAGGATGGCAAAATCCTAAACAGATCCATCATCACTAGTCATGTAGCCACTCCCCATGAAGGTGTGAAACAGCTATTCATAGGCTCGGTTTGTGTATTTCAATGCCATTGGCAGACAAGACGAGGAGGTCACTCAACTTCAGACTCTTGTCAACATTCCTTAGCGTTGGAGGGGAGGGCGACGGGGACAAGTCAGCTGTACTGCTGAAGGGAACGAAGTGTAAGCCCGTTTCCAAGACATTGACCGACGATTTTTGTGATTTAATTCCACTTACACTAATTAAAATCCGACTGAAACCCCCCTTATTTGCTTAGAATAAGCAAATATCTTCATGAAATTAAGTCGGATCTTAATTAGTGTAGGTGGAATTAAATCACAAAAATCGTCGGTCAATGTCTCGGAAACGGGCTTTCACTTCGTTCCCCTCAGCAGCAGAGCTGACTTCTCCCCGTCACCCTCCCCTCCTACGCTGAGGAATGTTGACCAGAGTCTGCAGTTGAGTGACCTCATCGCCTTGTCTGCCAATGACATTGAAATACACAAACCGAGCCTATGAACAGCTGATTCACACCTTCATGGGGAGTGGCAACATGACTAGTGATGGTGGATCCGTCTAGGATTTTGCCAGCTTCATGAACTATGCATAGAAAATAGAAATCCTAAAGATTTGGTAAATTAATTCAAGGAACTGTTGGTCTATCTTTGTGTGAAGATAGTGCAACAACTGTAATAAACATATTAATAATACTAATAATAGTAATAATAGGCTTTTAGACACACTAACTTACTTTATGTTTCTTTTTGGTATGTCGAGTTGCCAGACTTTAATGTACGTAGGATTTCTTGTATGTGCCATGAAATCCATGGAGATGATCGTATTAGATCCCATTCATTTACTACATGACTGAACGTAGATCGCACCCTCGGGAAGGTTAGCACTCTACCACCAGAACTACACATGCTGACTCTTATTATTATTATTAGACTATTATTATTATTATTATTATTATTATAACACTGTATTATAACAATGTATTTGTATTTTATTTTCATTTTCGTGTATTTTCATATGTATTTACATTGTTGATTGACCAATAAATCAACCCCCCCCCCCCCTCTCTCCAGTTAATGGCCACCCGAGGGCTGGAGTTGGGATGGGACAATTCACAATATGAACATGTGGTACCGTACTAGTATTAAATCTTGGAAGTAGTTTTCCATGGGTTCCCACTTCTACCCCAGGCAAATGTCGGGATTGTTCCTAACTTAAGGCCACGACCGCCTTCTTCTCAATAATCATAACCGCTGGCAGTGCAGCCCATGAAGGGCCTAGGCCTACCAACGACCGTTGCCCAGCCATTTGGCCTGCAGATATTAGGGTGACGCGTGGTCAGTGCATCGGGTCCCCTCGGCCATTAATCTTGATTTTCCTGACTCGGGAACTGCCTCACTGTCAGACAGCTACTCAATTGTCCTCACGAGGCTTAGTACACTGCGTTCCAGTCCTCACGTCAGTTTCTAATATCCCTGATGGAGCCAGGAATCGAACCCAGGGCCTCCAGGTGAGAGGCAGTTGCACTGCCCCAACGGCCGGCGCCTTCTTCCGAATCCTCACCTGAATTACAAATACCCACATTACTACAGAAACCACAAAACACAGGTCATCACACAAATTCTACCCACACCCAGCTACATGGGGCTAAATGACCAAAATCGCCAAGCCTCTCAAACAAAACATCAAGTATTTTACTTCCGTCCAAAATGCCTAGTTCTGAACAGACTACGGGATGTCGGAATTTTGTCACACTGCATTTCATTAAGTGAATGTTTTTAGTATTTTCAGAAACTAGTCAACAGAAGGTCCGACACGGACGCCAATGATACATCAGGGCTGAGTATCGAAATTATTTTATACATGAACATCAATCAATGAATTCCACACTTACAAAGTAGGCTACACAATACTACCGGTCCTAACGTCCCACGCCATTGCGTGCGTTGTCAACAACAACAACAAGAACAACGGCAATGCACATTTTCTTACGAGACGGTAGAGCTCTTCCTCATAACAGCTGATAGCCTACCACCCCTCAAGTCAACCGGTAAGGTCAATGCTCCGATTACGTAACAACTTCCCCTTCGCGCGTCGTCTCTCCTGGCTCCGCCTCGTTTACCCCAGCCTGCCGCACCACTTTCTGCCTGATTAGTTTCTGAAATAACTAAAAACATTGACTTTTTAATGATTAATTATCAATTTCAAGATAGATGACAATTTTTTTACCTATCTTGAAATTGATAATTAATCATTAAAAAGTCAATGTTTTTAGTTATTTCAGAAACTAATCAGGCAGAAAGTGATGCGGCAGGCTGGGGTAAACGAGGCGGAGCCAGGAGAGACGACGCGCGAAGGGGAAGTTGTTACGTAATCGGAGCATTGACCTTACCGGTTGACTTGAGGGGTGGTAGGCTATCAGCTGTTATGAGGAAGAGCTCTACCGTCTCGTAAGAAAATGTGCATTGCCGTTGTTCTTGTTGTTGTTGTTGACAGCGCACGCAATGGCTTGGGACGTTGGGACCGGTTGTATTGTGTAGCCTACTTTGTGAGTGTGGAATTCATTGATTGATGTTCATGTATAAAATAATTTCGATACTCAGCCCTGATGTATCATTGGCGTCCGTGTCGGACCTTCTGTTGACTAGTTTCTGAAAATACTAAAAACATTCACTTAATGAAATGCAGTGTGACGAAATTCCGACATCCCGTAGTCTGTTCAGAACTAGGCATTTAGGACGGAAGTAAAATACTTGATGTTTTGTTTGAGAGGCTTGGCGATTTTGGTCATTTAGCCCCATGTAGCTGGGTGTGGGTAGAATTTGTGTGATAACCTGTGTTTTGTGGTTTCTGTAGTAACTTAATGTGGGTATTTGTAATTCAGGTGAGGATTCGGAAGAAGGCGCCGGCCCTGTGGTGTTGGGGCAGTGCAACTGCCTCTCACCTGGAGGCACTGGGTTCGATTCCTGGCTCCATCAGGGATATTAGAAACTGACGTGAGGGCTGGAACGCAGTGTACTAAGCCTCGTGAGGGCAATTGAGTAGCTGTCTGACAGTGAGGCAGTGCCCGAGTCAGGAAAATCAAGATAAATGGCCGAGGGGACCCGATGCACCGACCACGCGTCACCCTAATATCTGCAGGCCAAATGGCTGTACAGCGGTCGCATGGTAGGCCTAGGCCCTTCATGGGCTGCACTGCCAGCGGTTATGATTATTGAGAAGAAGGCGGCCGTGGCCTTAAGTAAGGAACAATCCCGGCATTTGCCTGGGGTAGAAGTGGGAACCCTACTGGAGAGGGGGGGGGGGGGGGGAGGGTTGATTTATTGGTCCATCAACAATGTAAATACATATGAAAATACACGAAAATGAAAATAAAATACAAATACATTGTTATAATACAGTGTTATAATAATAATAATAATAATAATAGTCTAATAATAATAATAAGTCAGCATGTGTAGTTCTGGTGGTAGAATGCTAACATTCCCGAGGGTGCGATCTACGTTCAGTCATGTAGTAAATGAATGGGATCTAATACGATCATGCCCATGGATTTCATGGCACATACAAGAGATCCTACGTACATTACAGTCTGGCAACTCGACATACCAAAAAGAAACATAAAAGAAGTTAGTGTGTCTAAAAGCCCACTATTACTATTATTAGTATTATTAATATGTTTATTACAGTTGTTTCACTATCTTCACACAAAGATAGACCAACAGTTCCTTAAATTAATTTACCAAATCTTTAGGATTTCTATTTTCTATGCATAGTTCATGAAGCTAGCAAAATCCTAGACAGATCCACCATCACTAGTCATGTAGCCACTCCCCATGAAGGTGTGAATCAGCTGTTCATAGGCTCGGTATGGGTATTTCAATGCCATTGGCAGACAAGGCGAGGAGGTCACTCAACTGCAGACTCTGGTCAACATTCCTCAGCGTAGGAGGGGAGGGTGACGGGGAGAAGTCAGCTCTGCTGCTGAGGGGAACGAAGTGAAAGACCGTTTCCAAGACATTGACCGACGATTTTTGTGATTTAATTCCACCTACAATAATTAAGATCCGACTTAATTTCATGAAGATATTTGCTTAGAATACCATCTTCTATCACCAGTGTAAAGGACTTCCATCATATCAAATACACCCTGTATATATATATATATATATATATATATATATATATTGAACCCTTATTGATCTTCGATAAATAAGTATTCATATTTATTATTATTATTACTACGGCCCAGGCAGCACGTAAGGAAGTCGACTTGGATATTAGGGAGGCCAGCATTTCGTAACGATTGCAACAGAAGTTGAGCCAGTAGCTATTCCTGGGGGACGGCCAGAATTAGTCGAGTTCAAGGCTAAATTGTGCAACTACTGTACCAAAATTGGAGACATAAAGGAAGAATCACGAGGTCTTCTCAACGAACATACGATTGAATCAGCCAATCGCAAGAGACCAACCCATGACCACGAGGTGGACGGCGTCAGTAGTAAAAAGCCCGCGGAAGTGTGTATCTAAGGAACCGCCGAACGGATTAATTTCCGCTCGAGTTATTTGAGACGTTGGATTTATTTGGAGAAGAATGACACTAGCTACATCTTTGTGAGACAAAAACTCTGGAAGTTTTTATCCGACTTTGCCCCACTCCACCGCCCTTGTCAGTTTCTCATAAATAGCTTGGCCTGACGCCAATTAAAGTCTATTCTTTTGGAGCCTTCAGAGGCATACTCCACGTCAGTTCGAAGTGTGAATTTTAAAGTCTATTCTTTTGGAGCCTTGAGAGGCATACTCCACGTCATTTTGGATTGTGATTTTGACGCTCGAATTTATCTAAGTCATTATTCGGTGTAAAATATGGTTTTACGCTCTAACTCAGTAAAGCTAATTCATTTTGTGAGCTTTGAGAAACAAAAGTCGCAGCGATCGCAGTATCAAATTTTAAAAAGCTATAATACATTTTATTGTAAAATCAACTTTGTTGTGTGATCTAAAATATTTCACGGTAGCGCGTGATGAACAGTAACTTTCATTTCAAGACGACGAGTTCAACTTTAAGAGGGAAGTATCGTACCACCCTAATTAGCGCTTACCAGAACCGAAGTCCATAGTACAGACGGAAATACCAGACGAGATAGCGACTGCTAGTGCAGCCAGGATTGTGAACTTGTTAACGAGCCAGTGGCGCGGACTCGAGAGGTATATTTTCTGTATAAATTGTGTGTATTTTATGTATGTTTTATAGTGCGTGTGTCTGATATAATTAGGGCCAGTCTTCGCTATTAATCGCAATAGGACAATTGTGGGTGAACTGAGTAGCCTGCAAGCGATTATAGATAGGGCAAATAGGCAAATATTTAATATTGAACTTTTCTGCCAAGGAGTCGAGACCAAGATGAACAGCACGTGGTTTGAAGTTGGGATGAGCTTCAAGAAATCAGCACAGACGACTACTATGGAGAGCTAAATTGTCCATAGGGCAATGGGTTGAGGAGGATGTCCTTGGTCTACATGCAGAAGCGGTGATGTACTAAATTGGATTATTTCAATTATGTAGTTAGATTTGGCCGGGGAACTTTGTAAATAGTCATGTTTTTCTTTCTTGTTGTTTTAGAGTTTTTCTTGTACCGACACTATTTGTTTAAATGTCCGTTGGCGCGTGGCCAAAGTGTTTGTTGATATTTTGTTTCTTTCTTGAGTCAAGTGTAATGTACGCGGCGTGCGTGCGTGATTTTATCCTTGCAATTGCGGAACCCGTTACATTCGATAAATGGTGCTTTATTAACGTTAATATTTGAAATAGGAATGGGAGGAAATGAGTGTAAAACATTTTGCTGAACAGGTTATTATTCATGTTAGGGTAGCCGAGTGCACCAACTTAAAAGTAATTGTAGAACACCTTCGTTCTAATTTTGATAGATTTTCTTGAGTCCTTTTCAGGTGACTAGTCACGGCATGAACGATGGCGCCGGCATGTGGATATTATTTGTGTCTTTTATTTCAGGGTCTGTCAAAACCCATACGTGTGATTCAGTGTGTGTTGATGTGTCTAGTGTGTGTTGATTCTACGTGAGGAGGGGGTAGTGGTCCTACCGCCCTTATATATTTTTGCTGCTATTGTATTTTTTAGATGGAAAGACAGAGTGCTCTTGGGAGACTGCTGATTCTTGTCCATATGGTTATTCTGACACACACATGTATTATTGTGCTTTGGGGCACATTTCTTCGAGGTTCGACCCCATGTTCTGGGAGGTCGACGTATTTTGACACGTGGGTTGACAGACATGCAGAGTTCCACAAACCGCCCGTTTTGCCTGTGACTTATTTTGATAGGCAGTCCTTTTGTCCGACTGAACCCTGTAAGCTTTCATATAGCAAACCTGTTCATTGTGATGGTTAATTTTTAAGCCATAATTAATTGGGGAGTTCGCCATGTGTGTAACGGATTGTTGTACCTTGTATGGATAAAATATTGTGATTAACGTAAATGTTGGCTGTTTGCCTATTGCTTTGTTGATGACTCGATTCATGTAATTTTGTGTGTCACACCCGTGTGGTGTAGTGGTAGAGTATTTGTAAATTTTGACAGCGGTCATTTGAGTATTTTTCTATTGGTCACGTGTTAATGTACTTGTGTTGATTTGTGTGAGAAGTCCTAAGTTTTTAGGCAGTAAATGTTGCTACGGCAATTTAAGTCCAATTTCACTCGGAAATTTTGTGTTTGTTTATAGTAGATTTAGGAAGTGTCGGTTTAATTTAAGTAGTGTAGTTGTGTTCCCCCGTGTCGGTCTAGCTCTAGGAAATGCGGATTCGGTGTTTGAAGGGTCATCCCGGATGATAACGAATCACGCATTCAAAGTACACATCGTGATGCATGTAGAACTGCATACGCACTTATATGGTCACCTTTGTATCTTTTATTTAAGGACACTTGGTCCAAGTAATTAATCTCTCCAGAGATATCGCCTAGTTTTTGGCATTTTTATTAAATGGGAGTCAGTTGGGAGATTTTGTTGTTAATTGTTTATGTGTAAATATGGTGATTTGTTATTAAATTCAGTTGTTTTTAACCCTGGCTTCACTCTTTCCTGCATGTTATTTTGTTATATGTTACCCTGCAAGTTAATGAAGCGCCCTGACAGCAACTTACGAATATGACCTGTTACGCCCCGAATTTGAGTCTCATATGCTTCTTTGCAAGGGTTCATAAAACAAAAAATGGCTGCCCAAGTGGGGATTGTTGTTGTTGTTGCTTCGCTGATCTCATATTTATTTCGTTGAGAAATGATGCCAGGTCAAGCGGACATGTAAATTCAGTAAATGGAGGCGATGTTGTACCGCCATGTGCATTAGTAAAATCACTGAGTTCCTAAAGTTAGAAATATTGAACAAGGTTAGAATTTGATTTTGTATTTGTTATAAACTTGTTCTGGCGCCCACATTAAAATTAGAAATTTGCATTATTATTGAACTCAGTTAAAGCAGGAAGATGTTGCCTTATATTTGACATTTAATTGACTTCGGTTAATTGGTGTTTCGTAAATTCTGTTGGTTAGGAATTTAAAAGCAGATCACTAGGGGTTATTTTGTTGTTTGGGAATAAGTGTCATTGTATTCAGTAAATTTTGTTACTGAAATTTTCATTAAATTAGAGCCAGTAATATTTAAATGTGTGACATGTATGTGCGTATAGGACTGAAACCTTAGCCCATAACCCTGTTTTTCTCTGAATATATTTTTGTGTGTGATATGGCGCTTGTTGATGAGATAAAGGCATTGTTAGAACAGATGTCGATCCAAATGTCCGCGAAAACGGAAGAACAATTAGTGCAGATGTCCGTAAAGACGGAAGAACAATTAGTGCAAATGTCCGCGAAAACGGAAGAACAATTAGAACAGATGTCGATCCAAATGTCCGTAAAGGCGGAAGAACAATTAAAAGAACAATTAGAAGCTCAGCGGGAGCATAACGATAAACAATTAAGTGACATTACGGTCCAGTTACAAGCGCAGAAGATAGACTGTGAAAAACAATTACTTGATATGAGCGGTAACATTTCGGTCCAGTTAGAAGTCCAGAAATTAGACACTGACAAACAGATCAATGAATTAAACCACAAATTGTCACAACAGGCGGTAACACAAACCGAACAGTTAGGAAAAATCACAAATGATATTAACCAGAGCGTTCAAAAAGTAGAGAAACTGGCAGGCGAGGTTGCGGAAAACAACATCAGACAGTTAGGCGAAATGAAGAAATTGGAGGCAAAATTTGATAACAAATTAATGCAATTTGACGAGATGGTGGCGGATAAACTTAAGCAGATAGAGGCAGCATGTGTCAGTAACACCGCGGGAGTGAAGAAGACCCAAGAGAAACTACAACAGCAAATTAATTCGGTAGATAACAACGTGCTGGAATTAATAAAGGAAATAGATAAAGTCGAAGTTAAGGCTGAAACTGAGCGGATACACTTGCGGGAAAATTTAGAGGAGCAATTAGGCAGAACACAAGAGATCATAAGGAAAGAGGTGGAAGGCCAGCTAACAAACACACAAGAGGTCATAAGACAAGAAGTAGGGGAGCAGCTCGTCAAAACTCAGGATAATTTGGAAGAACAACTAGTGAAAACGCAGGAACGGATACGTGAAGAGCTAGAGAAAAATCAGGAGAGGAACGAGGAGAAAATAAACAGCTTAAAAAGTAGGATCCGGCGAGATTGGGACCAGCAGGCTCAGGCGAATAAGGAAGACAGGCTGGCAGTTTTAAAGCGAATGCAGGCACTGGAGGAAAATATGAAGTCGAAATTGCAGGAACACTCAGAATTAATCATAAAAAACGAGATTAGATCGTTAGAGAATGCGACATTATTTTCAAATGAAAATATTCCGGAAAAGCAAACAAGTATTGGAAGTCCGGCAGGTTCGAAGTTGGCTGAGGACACGAGTCGAGGTCAAAGTCCCAGACTAACGACTAATGCATTCCAGCAGTACAGGGGGGAGACTTCAACTCCGCAACCGAACTTGGCACCAGCCCAAGTCATCCAAGTCATTCGGGGTAATGATTTTAAGCCCGATAAGTTCAAAGAAAATTCAGGAACCACTCCCAAAGCATTCTTACGGCAATTAACGGATTACTTTAATGACCAACACATCGGCCCAGAGAAACAATTAAGACTGGTGGAGAAATTTTTGGAAGGACCTAGCCTGACCTGGTTCTTAAGTTTCAAGTACACATTTACAGACATGGATCAATTCCGCGAGGCGTTTTTGAAGAAGTTTTGGAGTCCTTCGTTACAACAGGGGTTAAGAATGGACCTGTACACACGCAAATACCATAGTACCCATCCAACCCGTTTTTCAGAATTCTTTAGTCAGCAATTGGTAAAATTCAGGGATTTTGATGACCCGCCTAGCGAGCCGAATATGGTTCTAACCATCGGAAAACAACTCCCAATGCATATCCAACAATTGCTAGTCGCAGGAAACATTCAGACCGCAGTCCAAGCAGAAGAATTACTTAGACACTTAGATGAGACGAGTATGGTGAGCCCACAGACAGGAAGAAGGAATTTGGAATGTGTAAACACGGCAGAGGTAGTTCAGGGACTCCAAAATAACCACGGCCAGGGAAACCAAAGTAAGACACAGTCCACGGGAACACAGTTCACGCCAAGAAGACAAGATTTTGACGGCCGAAACCAGTTCCATCACAACAATCATAACTATCAGAATAACCGCGGGAGATATCATCAGAATAACCAGAATCAAAATAATCAGTGGACGTACCAGCGGGAGTACACAAATTGGAGGGGAAACCAGAGACAAGGTAGACCCTACCAAAGAAATGGAGATGGTAGATGGAGTAACGGCAGGGACTATCGCCAAGAAAACAGAGGAGATTATAGGAACAACTGGGACGAGCGATATATTGAATCCCGTAAATACCTGGATCAATTAAGTGAAGAAGCGGAGAAGGAAAAGTGGGGGCGTGCCATGGCGAACAGACAGAGCCCAGACAATCATCAAGGAGAGGGGGCAGAGAGTTTACTGAGGCAACAGGAGCGACAGAATGATAACAGGCGAAACACATCTAATAGGGCCCGGGATAAAAAAATAACCCAAATGAATTGAAAGGAGATAGGCTAGAAACGGAGATCGCCAGGGAGCAAGAAGAGATGATAGTGGCCAACATAGAAGAGTGGGTAGCATTCCCAGACGACTGCCTGGAGGAAGTGGTGAAGAACCGTGAAAACGTTATTAGACAGCTACCAATTATTTACGCGCATATTGGAGGTATGAGGGTGAGATGTTTGATTGATACAGGTAGCCAGGTGAGCTTAGTCACTGAAATTTTAATAAAAGAAATAGCAAGAAAACAGACTGTTCCTATTATGCCGGTACCGATAATGAAAGTCAGAGGTGTCATTCCTGACAAAACTATGAATTGTAAGCAGCAAGCATTCCTAGATCTGGAAATATTGAACCATACTTTTTCACAAACATTCATTGTTATTCCAAAGATGAACTACAATATAATTTTAGGAGCCAACTTCATCTGCGATTTTCATGCCGTAATTGATTTACATAACAACACTGTAAGCTTCAAACAAGTAGAAGGATTGGATCATGTGGGTTTAAATATGGAAGAGAATCCGCTGGAGAGAGAGGCCAATACTTGGGTTGTTGAGGAATGCACTAATGAGGCCGGAGATAAGATCTTGAGGGGAGAGCAAGTCAACCAGACAGCAGTGCTAGAAATGGACAGCCGAGATATTTCGCAGGAACTTTGGGTGCATTTGGCGGAAGAAGAAATGGGCGGAACCAAATTCGAAATTTTACTTCAGGAGCGACTTAAGGAAGCCATCGTAGGGGATTATGATAGAAGAAGACTGGAAGAAATCTTAAGATTACATAAAGAAGCTTTTGACACCGTACCTGGGAAAGTTTTGAATTTTCAATATGCTATGCAGGTGACAGATTGGACCCCATTTAAAAGTAAATTGTACCCGATCCCAGAGAAGCATTTTTCTCAGGTGAAGGACATTATTTCTAACTTATTAGATTCTGGTATGATAAGGAAAGCTGCAACTCCTTATCTGAACGCAATATTGGCTGTGACCAAGCCAAACGGATCAATTAGGCTATGCCTAGACGCGCGAGTTTTAAATAGTAAACTGCTAGTTGAGCACGACCAAGCACCAAGGATCAAAGATGTTTTGAAAGGCTTCCGTGGGAAGAGGATATACTCAAGTGTTGATTTGACGAATAGTTTCCACCATCTTGAACTTGAAGAAAAATCTCAACTGTTGACGGGATTTTTATTCGACAATCAAAGTTATATCTGGTGTCGAATGCCCTTTGGCGTGAAAACAGCGGGATGTGCACTCATTAGAGCACTCGACAGAAATCTGACTGAGGAGGTCAAGAACTTCACCACGAGATATGTTGACGACATATTAATCGCTTCTGAGACAATGGAAGAACACTTGATAAATTTAAATAAACTGCTGGACAACCTGAGAACCATGAACTTCAAGATCAACTTAAAAAAGTCACATTTTTGCCAGAGCGAAATTTTATATTTGGGACATATAATTGATGTCGAGGGCGTGCGGCCTAATCCAGCCAAGATTGATGCTATTAAGAAATTTCCCACACCTACCAAAGTCAAACATGTTAGAGCATTTTTGGGAGTGACAGGTTTCTTCAAAGAAAATTGCCCTGGTTACACAGAAACAGTAGCGCCTATGCAGGAGATGTTGAAGAAAGCGAATCGATGGTCGTGGAACGAGGAGTGCGACAGGTCTTTTAAAGCAACGAAGGATTTATTGGAAAACTGTGTGAAACTTGGATATCCGGATTTTGAGAAACAATTTATCATTCAAGCAGATGCTTCGTTAATTGGGATTGGTGCTATGCTGTACCAAGAGGACGCTGAAGAACCCAAGAAGAAATCCTATTTGGCATTTACGAGTCGTAAATTACGGAAACATGAGAGAAACTACACAGTTACGGAACTTGAGCTACTAGCAATTCTATATTCTCTCCAACAGTGGCGCAAGATGATCTATGGTTATTCCATCATTGTTAGAACCGACCACCATGCACTGACATTTTTATTTAAGACGACAATAGCAAGTGAGAGAGTAACGCGCTGGTCCATCTACATACAGCAGTTTGACATCACAATAGAGCACTGTCCTGGGAAATTGAACGTCATACCAGATGCCTTGAGTAGAAACCCTGAGGACGGAAACGAAGTAACAGCGGAAGTTCACAATATTACCTTGACACCTAAGGCTCGTGAGTTTTTGGCAAGATTGAAGGATATTCGGAAGGAGCAAGAAGCTGACCCATGGATGATGATGATGATAAAATTCTATAGGAAGGAGTTACAACCAAATTCACCAGAGTACCGGGAAGCCAGTGCTAAACAAGCGAGATTTCACTACTTGAATAACTTGTTACATAAGTACGTGGATGAGCATCATACTAAACTGCGGATCTTAGTTCCAGCATCACTACAGAGGGGATTAACTTGGCATGTTCACGAGAGCCTAGCACATATCGGCACGGATAAGACTGAAGCTACGATAGGGGAGACCTTTACTTGGCCCAAGATGAGATTCACCATTGTTGAAGTAATTAGAACGTGTGACGCTTGTCAGCGCACAAAGCCGAACAACTTTATTCTGAAACAACCTCCAATACCACTATTACCGCAGAAACCATGCGAGATGCTCGCGATTGATTGCTTTGGTCCTTTAGTAAAAGGAAAGCGTGGATGCCGACACCTCTTGGTGTGTGTCGATGTATTTTCGAAGATGGTCGTGCTATGTCCTATTCAGAAGACGACATCAAGACAAGTCCTCAGTAGAATTAAGAACAAAGTCATTCCGATGCTTGGGAAGCCGGAATCCATTCTATCAGATCACGGTACCTATTTCACAAGCAATGTTTTTAGGCAAGGTTTGGAGAGCCTAGGAATAAAACACATATTTTCAAGTATTCGTCATCCTTGTGGAAATCCGAGCGAAAGAACAATTCGCTGTGTCGCTAAATACTACAGAGTAATGATTCCTAACGAACACAATAAATGGGTAGACAAAATAGGGGAAATTGAGATGTGCATGAACACTACTAAGCACGAGTCGACGGGTCAAGTCCCACTGATTGTACACCACAACAGATTGCCAGAAAGAACTTGGGATAAGATCATTCCTTGCCCAAGGGATCCATTATTAGCGCATGATTTGCGAATCCAGCGAACGAGAGAGCACATGAGGAACCAAGCGGACCGAAGGCTGAGACGGTACCGAGGAAAGAAGTTTCACCGAGAGTTACAAGAACAAGAATTAGTGCTGGTTCGTAGACCACCGATCTCCGACCCTAAGAACAAAGTCTTCGCCAAGTTCTGTCCAAGGTTCATTGGTCCGTTCCGGGTAATTAAGAATCTGGGTAACAATGCCTACAGATTAGAAGAAGTGAGCACTGGTGCAAAATCAGTTTTCAATAGCGCCAATTTGAAACCGTACTACAGAAGGGAACCATTTGATGATTAGGAGAGATGATATGTGCAGAATCTGTATTGCAAAATTTATTTTTGAGAGCAAACACTCAAATTCACGGGGAGCGCCTGAGTACGCACTTTGTTTGTAAACAACGAGCAGCTGAGACGACGGGAGTGGCAACTACTTGAGGAGAAGGGGAGACCTAGTGAAAATATGAATGACATTCCAGCGAGAAGGGAGCACACTAATTGAGTCAGAGGGGCATACACTCGAGCAGCTGAGTGAGATTTAAAGAGATGTGTTGGTACTACAGTGGATTTTGTTTTTGAAATCCAAACCAATAAATTGTTTCGAATTTCAAAACCTTGCTGAGGATAAATGAACCCTTATTGATCTTCGATAAATAAGTATTCATATTTATTATTATTATTACTACGGCCCAGGCAGCACGTAAGGAAGTCGACTTGGATATTAGGGAGGCCAGCATTTCGTAACGATTGCAACAGAAGTTGAGCCAGTAGCTATTCCTGGGGGACGGCCAGAATTAGTCGAGTTCAAGGCTAAATTGTGCAACTACTGTACCAAAATTGGAGACATAAAGGAAGAATCACGAGGTCTTCTCAACGAACATACGATTGAATCAGCCAATCGCAAGAGACCAACCCATGACCACGAGGTGGACGGCGTCAGTAGTAAAAAGCCCGCGGAAGTGTGTATCTAAGGAACCGCCGAACGGATTAATTTCCGCTCGAGTTATTTGAGACGTTGGATTTATTTGGAGAAGAATGACACTAGCTACATCTTTGTGAGACAAAAACTCTGGAAGTTTTTATCCGACTTTGCCCCACTCCACCGCCCTTGTCAGTTTCTCATAAATAGCTTGGCCTGACGCCAATTAAAGTCTATTCTTTTGGAGCCTTCAGAGGCATACTCCACGTCAGTTCGAAGTGTGAATTTTAAAGTCTATTCTTTTGGAGCCTTGAGAGGCATACTCCACGTCATTTTGGATTGTGATTTTGACGCTCGAATTTATCTAAGTCATTATTCGGTGTAAAATATGGTTTTACGCTCTAACTCAGTAAAGCTAATTCATTTTGTGAGCTTTGAGAAACAAAAGTCGCAGCGATCGCAGTATCAAATTTTAAAAAGCTATAATACATTTTATTGTAAAATCAACTTTGTTGTGTGATCTGAAATATTTCACGGTAGCGCGTGATGAACAGTAACTTTCATTTCAAGACGACGAGTTCAACTTTAAGAGGGAAGTATCGTACCACCCTAATTAGCGCTTACCAGAACCGAAGTCCATAGTACAGACGGAAATACCAGACGAGATAGCGACTGCTAGTGCAGCCAGGATTGTGAACTTGTTAACGAGCCAGTGGCGCGGACTCGAGAGGTATATTTTCTGTATAAATTGTGTGTATTTTATGTATGTTTTATAGTGCGTGTGTCTGATATAATTAGGGCCAGTCTTCGCTATTAATCGCAATAGGACAATTGTGGGTGAACTGAGTAGCCTGCAAGCGATTATAGATAGGCAAATATTTAATATTGAACTTTTCTGCCAAGGAGTCGAGACCAAGATGAACAGCACGTGGTTTGAAGTTGGGATGAGCTTCAAGAAATCAGCACAGACGACTACTATGGAGAGCTAAATTGTCCATAGGGCAATGGGTTGAGGAGGATGTCCTTGGTCTACATGCAGAAGCGGTGATGTACTAAATTGGATTATTTCAATTATGTAGTTAGATTTGGCCGGGGAACTTTGTAAATAGTCATGTTTTTCTTTCTTGTTGTTTTAGAGTTTTTCTTGTACCGACACTATTTGTTTAAATGTCCGTTGGCGCGTGGCCAAAGTGTTTGTTGATATTTTGTTTCTTTCTTGAGTCAAGTGTAATGTACGCGGCGTGCGTGCGTGATTTTATCCTTGCAATTGCGGAACCCGTTACATTCGATAAATGGTGCTTTATTAACGTTAATATTTGAAATAGGAATGGGAGGAAATGAGTGTAAAACATTTTGCTGAACAGGTTATTATTCATGTTAGGGTAGCCGAGTGCACCAACTTAAAAGTAATTGTAGAACACCTTCGTTCTAATTTTGATAGATTTTCTTGAGTCCTTTTCAGGTGACTAGTCACGGCATGAACGATGGCGCCGGCATGTGGATATTATTTGTGTCTTTTATTTCAGGGTCTGTCAAAACCCATACGTGTGATTCAGTGTGTGTTGATGTGTCTAGTGTGTGTTGATTCTACGTGAGGAGGGGGTAGTGGTCCTACCGCCCTTATATATTTTTGCTGCTATTGTATTTTTTAGATGGAAAGACAGAGTGCTCTTGGGAGACTGCTGATTCTTGTCCATATGGTTATTCTGACACACACATGTATTATTGTGCTTTGGGGCACATTTCTTCGAGGTTCGACCCCATGTTCTGGGAGGTCGACGTATTTTGACACGTGGGTTGACAGACATGCAGAGTTCCACAAACCGCCCGTTTTGCCTGTGACTTATTTTGATAGGCAGTCCTTTTGTCCGACTGAACCCTGTAAGCTTTCATATAGCAAACCTGTTCATTGTGATGGTTAATTTTTAAGCCATAATTAATTGGGGAGTTCGCCATGTGTGTAACGGATTGTTGTACCTTGTATGGATAAAATATTGTGATTAACGTAAATGTTGGCTGTTTGCCTATTGCTTTGTTGATGACTCGATTCATGTAATTTTGTGTGTCACACCCGTGTGGTGTAGTGGTAGAGTATTTGTAAATTTTGACAGCGGTCATTTGAGTATTTTTCTATTGGTCACGTGTTAATGTACTTGTGTTGATTTGTGTGAGAAGTCCTAAGTTTTTAGGCAGTAAATGTTGCTACGGCAATTTAAGTCCAATTTCACTCGGAAATTTTGTGTTTGTTTATAGTAGATTTAGGAAGTGTCGGTTTAATTTAAGTAGTGTAGTTGTGTTCCCCCGTGTCGGTCTAGCTCTAGGAAATGCGGATTCGGTGTTTGAAGGGTCATCCCGGATGATAACGAATCACGCATTCAAAGTACACATCGTGATGCATGTAGAACTGCATACGCACTTATATGGTCACCTTTGTATCTTTTATTTAAGGACACTTGGTCCAAGTAATTAATCTCTCCAGAGATATCGCCTAGTTTTTGGCATTTTTATTAAATGGGAGTCAGTTGGGAGATTTTGTTGTTAATTGTTTATGTGTAAATATGGTGATTTGTTATTAAATTCAGTTGTTTTTAACCCTGGCTTCACTCTTTCCTGCATGTTATTTTGTTATATGTTACCCTGCAAGTTAATGAAGCGCCCTGACAGCAACTTACGAATATGACCTGTTACGCCCCGAATTTGAGTCTCATATGCTTCTTTGCAAGGGTTCAATATATATATATATATATATATATATATCATATATACATAAATTATATATAAACTTTTGAACTGACGGTGGTGGTTTTGGGGTCCAGGGGATGTGAAACGCGAAGATATGTCGAAATTTTCCTGAAGTCGAAACATGGTACCTATTGCAATATTAGTTTTCAAATGAAAAAAAAAAATTAAAATCCACAGCCTGCTTCCAGTCTCCGACCGGGTCAGGAATGGAATGAATGAAGCCCCCATCTAGCGGCGAGGATATGAACTGTGCCGGCTGCCGAGGCCTGACGCACTCCTCCGGGGCAATGATTAAATGAATGACAGATGAAATGAAATGATAGTGGAGAGTGTTGCTGGAATGAAATTTTGACAGGGAAAACCGGAGTACCCGGAGAAAAACCTGTCTGCCTCCGTTTTTTCCAGCACAGATCTCACATGGAGTGACCGGGGTTTGAACCACGGACCCAGCGGTGAGAGGCTGGCGTGCTGCCGCTTAAGCTACGGAGGCTCCAGCTTTCTAATGAAATCTACCTAAAACTGTTCTTACACGCTTCAAGGGCACTTGTTGCTGTTCTTGGTACGTTCATAAGAGCGAAAGCACCGGAGAGTAATAAGAGGTTATATTGTTACCCATACGATCAGAGAAAACTGATTGTCACACAGTTTACATTGCTCTACCGTCACCTTGCTTTGCAACGTTGCCATACGTCGCTTAGTAACAATAGTACATGATAAATATATTCGTTTTTAATGTTTTAATTCATAAACAAATATTATATGTGACAAACATTTCGGTGGGGGGGGGGGGGGTCACCCCCCTTATATACGCCTCTGATTCACACATACATGCCCACAAACCCCTGAAATGAAGTAACAACAACAAACTATGATTTAGTATTTTTCTCCTCACTTAAAAGCATACTGTGATGGATTGAAGTTGTTGCAAAGCCCTCTATTCAAGGAGCTGTAGTGAGGAGCACTTATTAAGCTTGTGTAGCCATCCATAAATTTGGAGCTGAGTTTCTACCGTCGCCATGGAAACGAGCCAGACGAGGAGATGAGATGAATGGTTGTCCTATGCAGCAAACGAGGCTGCCTTGAATGCTGGCTTAGCCTATTCCTTTCATCGGAAGAACGCAATTTTGTCGCGAACACATTTTCCAATAACACTTGTACAAAGGGTGTATTTTGCTGAGCTTTCAAGGTTATCGCAAGCCACTTTATGTGGTTTGGTGGCACGTGCTGATACTCCTATTCCAAAGGTCTTGGGATCGATTACTGACTCTACCAAAAATGTAATTCTGTTTTATTGGGTGGAACGGCGTACGCTCAGGCTCAGTTCCATCCGCAACCATTGCAACGTGATATCTGCCACACAACTATTGCGGGCCTACCGCGTATGTTTATTAGGCGAGGGATGGTTACCCTGTGCTGGAAGTTGAGTTGTACGGTACAGCACTGTAGAGAGAGATTCAGCTGGTCATGTGGTTTTGGACGAGCCGCTCATTCCTGGCCGTTCGTTACACGCGGAACAACGTTCATAGCGTCTGTCCATGCATCTACTTGTGTGTCATAAATGTGTTGTTGTTGTTGATTATTTAGGGGCTTTGTGACATCGTGGTCATGTAGCCCCGTGTGTCGAGAATTTTTCTGATAACTGTGATGTCTGCACTAGTGTGGTATTTGTAATTAAGGTCCGATTTTGGGTAGGAGGTGGCCGTGGCCTTCAGTTGGGTACCATCCCGGCATTAGCCTGGAATAGAAGTGGAAAAAACACAGAAAAACATTTCCAGGATGTCTGAGGTAGGAATCGAACCCGCCTCTTCTCTGGTTTGCCTTACGAGGCTGAGTGTACCCCGTTCCAACACTCAGACCAGAATTAAATTTCTTGGTCGAGTCGGGCTTGCATGGTGACAGACAGGATCATACATTTGTGTTCGATATGGAAATCAGCATTATATTAAAGAACAACAATAATAGGTGCATAGCCTGCTGGAATATTTCCGATTTTGTCATTCATTTTGCTCGGTATTTAAGCTACCCCTGGTCTGGGATCTCCCAGCCTCGTGATGGCAAATGGGAACCTGTCCGATGCTATGGGAAGACAAGTGGCGGAAAGGAACTGACCACTCTACCTCTCGTAACTTCCGTTTCAGGATCTCTTTATCATAACCAAGAGCTCTGATCGGGTCGCCCACGTCTCTTGAACATAGGGCACTCTGATTATTAGCGTAATTTAAATGCCGTGCAAATAAACTCCGAAATTGTGAAATATTATTTTCTGGGATAATGCTGTGATCAGCTAAAAGCTTCATTTATGTTGTTTTCATTTTGATGAAAAGAAGTCGGAAGTAAAGTAAAGCAGGTTGTTATTGTTGTTAATTCGTTTTAGAGGCTAGGGACGTCAGCCCTGTGTACTAGGGTGTCTGCTAGGAGTCGTGGAATAAAATTTGCGAGTCGGTAATATAACTACAAAAAGCTCCATCCCATAACAAGTTTACAGTCAGTAATAAAATTACAGGGCCAACGATTTCATCATGTTGAAACACTGGGTTCCATGCGATCTCCGAAGTTAAGCAACATTAGGTGTGATCAGAACTTTTGGCGAGATGACCAGTTCTGGTGTACCATGTGCTGTAGGTGAGGAGGAGCGTAGAAATAATGGCCACTCTACTGCAAGCAAACTTTGGCCTACGACAGACTACGGACTGAAAACCCTTCTTCTTCTTCTTCCTTCCTTCTTCTTCTTCTTCTAACAATATTTGCGTTAGCCTTTTATTTCGCTGGCAATCTTACACGAATTGTGAGTTACCCGGTCGTCTAGGCTGCATATCTTGATTTGATCAGTCACTTTCCCGATGCTAATAGAAATCTTCAAAAAGAAAGTCATGTAAAAGCGAATTGCTCCCTAATCTCACCTCTCGTATAAAGAGCAAACGTTACTTCGTTTAGGAGCTTCTCAGTTCACCATCAAATCCCCAGCGTGAAGTGACTCCCATTACATCTCCTCAGGCTTCTCCCTAGAGGCAGCTGTCTTGGCCTGGGTAATTATTAGGGGAATATGTTCCATTTTGTACAGTTTTAATATTGTGCCTATTAAGAGAGATATGATTAATGTTTCCCGAAAAAAAAAACACTTTTTTCCACCCCTTTGGTCAATGGTTGGTGCTATTAAAAAACTCTTTAAACATACATTTTTGGCACTTATCCGACACATAGTATGAACTTTGAATGGACTCGATATTTCACGTATTATGAGAGTTATAGCGATATTACACTTTTTCAAAAACAGACCCCCAATTTCACCCCCTTCGACCGATTTTGCCCAATAGCGAACTCGACCGAGATTTTAAAGGAATACATATTTTGTAAAAAATTCAAAGTGATTGGTGCAAAATTTCGGTAGTTATCGTGTCCACAAGAAAGTGATATATACAGGGTGTAATTGATATAATGGAAGTCCGTTACACTGGTGATAGAAGAGACTATTGTAAGCTTCCTGGGTAAAAAATTTGTCACCTATCTTTAAATTGAAAATTTATCATTAACAATTCAATGATTTTAGTCTTTTCCGAAATTCTTCAAACAGAAGGTGAGGCAGCAGGCTGGGGTAAACGGGGCGGGGCGAGGTGGGGCGATGCACGGGGAGAAGTTGTTACGTAATCGGAGCGTTGACCTTACTAGTTGAGGGGAGGTATCAGCTGTTACGAGGAAAGCGAGCGATACCCGTCTCGTAAGAAAATTTGTATTGTTGTTGTTGCTGTTGTTGTTGTTGTTGTTGTTGAAATTGCGCGCAATGTCTTGGGACGTTATGACCGGCAGTATTGTGTAGCCTACTTTGTAAGTGTCATTGCCGTCCGGCACTTTAATGAAATACGGTGTGACAAAATTCCGACATCCCGTATTCTGTTCAGAACTAGCATTTAAGACGAAAGGAATACACTTGATGTTTTGTTTGAGAGGCTTGGCGATTTTGGTCTTTTAGCCCCATGTGGTTGGGTGTGAGAAGAATTTGTCTGATAACCTGTGTTTTTGTGGTTTCTTTAGTTATGTGGGTGTTTGTAATTCAGGTGAGGATTGGGAAGGAGGCGGCCGTGGACTTAAGTTAGGAACCATCCCAGCATTTGTCTGGGGTAGAAGTGGGAAACCATGGAAAAAAACTTTCAAGATTTAATACTAGTATGGTACCACGTGTACATAGTAATAATAATAATAATAGCCAGCCTTGTGGTGTTGGGGTAGCGCGCCTGCCTCTCACCCGGAGGCCCCGGGTTTGATTCCCGGCTCCGTCAGGGATTTTAGAAACTGACGTGAGGGCTGGAACGGGGTGCACTCAACCTAGTGAGGACAATTGAGTAGCTGTCTGACAGTGAGGCAGCGCCCCGATCACGAAAACCAAGATTAACGGCCGAAGGGACCCGATGCGCTAATCACGCGTCACCCCAATATCTGCAGGCCAAATGGCTGGGTAGCGGTCGCTTGGTAGGCCTAGACCCTTCACGGGCTGTAGTGCCAGGGGTTATTTATTACTTTTAATAATAATAATAATAATAATATTAATAATAATAATAACATTAAAGAAATATAGCGAGTTGGTTGGCCCTATCAAAAGGCAATGGCATTTAGAACGGGTAAAGACCATACCTATCATTGTCTCAAATACGGGCGTGATCCGAAATTCCTTGCTCCAAGACCTTAAAGAACTGGTTCTGGATACTCAAATTGACAAACTAATGCAGAAGGCAGTAGTTCTCTCAACAACCCGAATCGTCTGGAAATTCATGGGTAGCGATTTCGACTTTCCAGCTTAGAAGTTGCTGTTTCAGTAGCAATAGTTTGGTTCCCTGAAGCCCGTATAGTTATGTTGTGATGTACCAGCAATGTGTTATATGTACTGTATAAAACAATAATAATAATTAAATGATAGTGAGGCTGTGAGCTCAGGTATTATAGTGCTATCCTTCTCGAGGGTTCGATCTAGTCTGAGTCATGTAATACATGAAGGTGAAGAAATACGACAGACTTATGCCGATGGATGTAATGGCACGTTCATGAAATTCTGTGAACACAACATTCCGGAATCTCGACATCCCCGCCAAAAATAAAAGTAGTGTGTCCAACAACATATTACTATTATTCTTATTCTTATTATTATTGTTATTACTATTATTATTATTATTATTATTATTAATATTATTATTATTAGTATACACTTTATAAGAGACTATATCTTTACTGAATGTTATTTATTTTTAAGTAGGATTCCAATTGTTTAGGACGTTCAGTAAATAAATATTTTTGGTAACAATGATGATGGAAGAGACTTGAAAGCTCGTTGTGATGGTTGTTGTTAATTCATTTTAGGGGCTTGGGACATTTGTTTACCAGCACCGTGTAGTTGGGTGAGTGTTGGATTTGTCTGATAACCTGTGTTTTTGTGGTTTCTTTAGTTATGTGGGTGTTTGTAATTCAGGTGAGGATTGGGAAGGAGGCGGCCGTGGACTTAAGTTAGGAACCATCCCAGCATTTGTCTGGGGTAGAAGTGGGAAACCATGGAAAAAAGCTTTCAAGATTTAATACTAGTATGGTACCACGTGTACATAGTAATAATAATAATAATAGCCAGCCTTGTGGTGTTGGGGTAGCGCGCCTGCCTCTCACCCGGAGGCCCCGGGTTTGATTCCCGGCTCCGTCAGGGATTTTAGAAACTGACGTGAGGGCTGGAATGGGGTGCACTCAGCCTAGTGAGGACAATTGAGTAGTTGTCTGACAGTGAGGCAGCGCCCCGATCACGAAAACCAAGATTAACGGCCGAAGGGACCCGATGCGCTAATCACGCGTCACCCCAATATCTGCAGGCCAAATGGCTGGGTAGCGGTCGCTTGGTAGGCCTAGGCCCTTCACGGGCTGTAGTGCCAGGGGTTATTTATTACTTTTAATAATAATAATAATAATAATAATAATAACATTAAAGAAATATAGCGAGTTGGTTGGCCCTATCAAAAGGCAATGGCATTTAGAACGGGTAAAGACCATACCTATCATTGTCTCAAATACGGGCGTGATCCGAAATTCCTTGCTCCAAGACCTTAAAGAACTGGTTCTGGATACTCAAATTGACAAACTAATGCAGAAGGCAGTAGTTCTCTCAACAACCCGAATCGTCTGGAAATTCATGGGTAGCGATTTCGACTTTCCAGCTTAGAAGTTGCTGTTTCAGTAGCAATAGTTTGGTTCCCTGAAGCCCGTATAGTTATGTTGTGATGTACCAGCAATGTGTTATATGTACTGTATAAAACAATAATAATAATTAAATGATAGTGAGGCTGTGAGCTCAGGTATTATAGTGCTATCCTTCTCGAGGGCTCGATCTAGTCTGAGTCATGTAATACATGACGGTGAAGAAATAAGTTACGACAGACTTATGCCGATGGATGTAATGGCACGTTCATGAAATTCTGTGAACACAACATTCCGGAATCTCGACATCCCCGCCAAAAATAAAAGGTAGTGTGTCCAACAACATATTACTATTATTCTTATTCTTATTCTTATTATTATTATTATTATTATTATTGTTATTACTATTATTATTATTATTATTATTATTAATATTATTATTATTATTAGTATACACTTTATAAGAGACTATATCTTTACTGAATGTTATTTATTTTTAAGTAGGATTCCAATTGTTTAGGACGTTCAGTAAATAAATATTTTTGGTAAAAATGATGATGGAAGAGACTTGAAAGCTCGTTGTGATGGTTGTTGTTAATTCATTTTAGGGGCTTGGGACATTTGTTTACCAGCACCGTGTAGTTGGGTGAGTGTTGGATTTGTCTGATAAACTGTGTTTCTGTGGTAACTGTAGTAAAATGTGTAGCTGTAGTTATTAGGGTCGTGAATGAGGTTGGTGCTCCGGGACTCCAAGTACCATACTATCCCGGCATGTGCTTGGAAGGCGCGTGGAAGAATCCAGGGAAATCCAAACTCAGGATAGCCACTGTCGGTGCTGAGTTTGTACCTTCAATTACCGGACTTGCTGCGCTCGTGGTGTACGATTAAATGCGCATGCCTACACCGCGGGGGTAGGCATTCCAACTTTGGGCTCGTGGGATGCCAAGGGAAATCATCATGTGGCTGCAGATGGTGGGAAGTAAGGAAGCTTGTGTTTTTACATGACCGTAAATTTCGTGATCGTGAGCTACTGGACCTCCTTTTTATGTGGAATCCGAACCACAGGACATGGCATTTCACTTCGAAAATCTCACATGCATTGACCGGGAATCAAACCCGGTCCGCCGTGGTGAGACGCCAACAGCTGGACCGCTGCGCCATCACGCCCCGACTTGCATATCGGCTGTTGATGGTAAGCTGCCTCAATACTAGCACCCCATGAACACGATGATGATAATAATAATAGTCTAATAATAATAATAATAAGAAGAAGAGTCAGCATGTGTAGCTCTGGTGTTAGATTGCTAAAAATAAAAGTCTGGCAACTCGACATACCAAATAAAAAACATAAAGGAACTTAAGTTGGTTCATAGTTTAAGGGCTGCGACAACGTGGTCAGGTAGCCCCGTAGAAGTTAGTGTGTCTAAAATTCTATTATTACTATTATTAGTACAGCAGTAGTAGCCTGGTATAATAATAATAGTATTATTAATATGTTTGTTAGGGTTGTTGCACTGTCTTCACACAACGATAGACCAACAGTTTCATAAATTAATTTACCAAATCTTTAGGATTTCCATTTTCTATGCATAGGCCATGAGGATGGCAAAATCCTAAACAGATCCATCATCACTAGTCATGTAGCCACTCCCCATGAAGGTGTGAAACAGCTATTCATAGGCTCGGTTTGTGTATTTCAATGCCATTGGCAGACAAGACGAGGAGGTCACTCAACTTCAGACTCTTGTCAACATTCCTTAGCGTTGGAGGGGAGGGCGACGGGGACAAGTCAGCTGTACTGCTGAAGGGAACGAAGTGTAAGCCCGTTTCCAAGACATTGACCGACGATTTTTGTGATTTAATTCCACTTACACTAATTAAAATCCGACTGAAACCCCCCTTATTTGCTTAGAATAAGCAAATATCTTCATGAAATTAAGTCGGATCTTAATTAGTGTAGGTGGAATTAAATCACAAAAATCGTCGGTCAATGTCTCGGAAACGGGCTTTCACTTCGTTCCCCTCAGCAGCAGAGCTGACTTCTCCCCGTCACCCTCCCCTCCTACGCTGAGGAATGTTGACCAGAGTCTGCAGTTGAGTGACCTCATCGCCTTGTCTGCCAATGACATTGAAATACACAAACCGAGCCTATGAACAGCTGATTCACACCTTCATGGGGAGTGGCAACATGACTAGTGATGGTGGATCTGTCTAGGATTTTGCCAGCTTCATGAACTATGCATAGAAAATAGAAATCCTAAAGATTTGGTAAATTAATTCAAGGAACTGTTGGTCTATCTTTGTGTGAAGATAGTGCAACAACTGTAATAAACATATTAACTAGATGAAACCCGTCAAAACATGACGGACAATGGAAAACAAATTTACTGAAGAAGCTTCTTATATAAGTTACATTCTTTGTACGATTACTTTTTAGCACTTTTGCAACTTTAAGGGCGTCAAAAGATAGCACTCTCAGAATTGCAACATATTGCTGGTCACGACTTAAAACGTGATGAGGTCATCATCATCTTGCACAGTTTCCAGCCACTGGCAGGGTCTGTTTGGAACACAAGCCTCTCCAACGTCTTCTGTCTTCCCACCATCTCTCAGCTTTCACCCTTGTCCAGTCTTCTCCTCTCTTCTTCACGCTTTCTTCCACCCCCTTCAGCCACCTGTCTCTCGGTCTCCCTCTTGGTCTCTTTCCTTCCCACTTCGTCTCGTGTATCCTCCTGGGTATCCTCTTCTCCTCCATTCGTTTTACATGTCCATACCATCTAAGTCTAGATTTATCCATACCATCCTGTAATGGTTCCTCCTTCATTAATTCTCTGGTCCTCTCATTTCTTATTCTGTCCCTCTTTGTAGCTTCAATACTGCTTCTCAAGAACCTCATCTCACTGGCCTGTATTTTGCTCTTCTCCCTTCCTTTCATAACCCAGGTCTCCGAGGCATACGTCAGGATAGGGACATAGTACGTCCGATATATGATCTTTTTGCTGTTCTGAGGGACATCCTTGCTCCATAACATGCTTCTCACACGCCCCCGGAATGCTTCTGCCTGTCTCCCCCGCTCATTTATTTCTCTATCGTTTCTTCCATTCTCTTGTATCAGGCTTCCCAGATACTTGAAACTCTCCACTTTCTTCAGCTGTTCCCCACCAATTGTTATTCCTGTTGTGGTTCTTTCCTTCTTCCTTGTTGTGATCACCATCTCACTCTTATTTATGCTAAATTTCATCCCATAACTTTGTATTATTCCTTCCCACACGTCCAACTGTTCCTGTACCTCCTCCTCCTCCTTGTTTTCCCAAATCATCAAATCATCTGCAAGCACCATTGCTTTCATCTTTCCTTCCCCAATTACTTGTGCCACTCGGGTCATTATGTCATCCATCACCACTATGAAAAGTAACGGTGACAGTGCACTTCCTTGTTTCAGGCCGTTTCTCTGTTCCAACCAGTCCGATCTATCTCCTCCCACTTTCACACAGCTCACGCTTCCCTTGTACATCTCCTTTATCCTCCTTATAGTCCATTTTTCTATTCCAATATCCTCCAGGGACTTCCATATTTTGTTTCTGCATACACTGTCATATGCTTTCTCAATGTCCAGGAAGGCCATCAGTAGATCTGTTCCCGACTCATAGTGCTCTTCTTGTAACTGCCTTGCAGCAAAAATCAAATCCACTGTGGACCTTCCTGCTCTGAAGCCATGTTGTTCTTCCCTCATCCCTCCTTCTATCCTTGTCCTAATTCTCCTTTCCAAAACTTTCTCAAACATCTTTGCACAATGACTCATCAGTGTTATTCCCCGATAGTTTCTGCATTCTGTTCTACTACCTTTCTTGAAGATCGGGACAATTATTCCCTTTTTCCAGTCCTCTGGGGTCTTCCTTTCCTTCCATGCTGTCTTCATCACTCGGTACAACCACTGTATCCCCACCTCTCCTGCTGCTCTCACCATCTCCACACTCAACTCATCCACACCCGGTGCCTTTCCTCCTTTCGTCTTCCTCACTGCATCTTCCACTTCTTTCCATGTTAAGTCCTTTTCTGTTTGCAGTTCATCTACTGTACCTCTTCCCCGATTTCTTCCTCCTCGCCGTGGTTTCCATTTGGGTTCAGGAGTTCTTCAAAATATTCTTTCCACATTTTCTTCAGTTCGTCCCTATTTTCTATCTCTTGTCCCCTTTTGTTCACCATTCTAATATAATCCGTAGGATCCTTCCGCCTCTTATTCTTTACCATCCCATACAGGACCTTTTTTGTACCTTCACTATCCTGCTGGTCATGACTTAAAACGTGATGAGGTAAATAGCACAATACGTTAAAGAGTTTCTCCTTGAGCTTGATTGATTGTGAGAAGTAGGCCGAGCGAATAGGACATTGTTGCATATTAAAAGAAAATGTACTGTTACTGCAAGTGTTTTATCGGAAGGTGTTAAATCAAGTCGTAGGATTTGAGCTCTCTGCCTAATATTACTGCACCTATTATATCCGAATCCAAGCAATATCTTACATATTTCTTACAATTAATATATTACCATAAATGAGTCCTTAGGAAACGTTCAGATTTCTAAGGAGCATAACTATCGCTCAAACGTTCGGAGTATGTGGAGGCGAATCACTTAATTCCAAGGAATTGAAAAATTCAATAATAGGGAAATGAAGTAGCTGGCTTTCATCTTCAGTATCCAATCTCTTAACGCTGATGTATGTGTTTGAACTACTGGATAGAAGTTCAATGACTTTTAAATTAATATCATTACATTGTTGCAGCTTGGCAAATATTTTATATTTCAGCAGATCAATTTTACCCTCACAACAGTAAAGACCAAAGTAACCACGCATAGATTTTACGCAAGAGAAATACAATGTAGAACAATGTTTACATTTGATCGCCAAAGACCTTACAGTACACTGTACTGCATAATATCTGGAATTGTTTCTGAAATGGCCTATTTATATTGGATTTTAAATGTGGCTTCGTATTATTCGATAACACTATAGTGTCCTGCGATAACGGAGCCGCTAAATATTAAATGGCAAATAATACTTCCATTGCCGAAATCAACTGCGTAGTTAGACTCAGTACTCTAAACAAATAATCATTAAACAATTGTCTTAAACAATGAAGTTCAACATGACCGTCCAGAGACTTTCATACTCAAGTTGGTTGGTGAGGAGAATGCGATGAGACTAATCGCTTAAAATAAATCCCTTATAATTGTTCCTGCCAGCGAATTTTTTTGCAATAGCTTGAAAACGCAGCTCAGAATGACGTTCTTCATTTTGTTATAAACAGTACGAAACTGCTCTAAATAAGCAATTTCCATCACTTGTTATAGGTTATGGCAGTACATTTTGCAGGGGAACATAGAATCACTTCGCCAATTACTGGAACGACCATAGGCCTATACTCAATACTCACTTCGGCAGTCACCCTATTGGAGGCAGTTTTTGAATTCTATGTCCCGTGCATGTCAAAAATCGTATTAACACATGGAGGCCCACCTATTCTTGTCTATCGCCCCGGAGACCCGGGTACATTTCCTGCTCTGCCAAGAAATTTAATTCTGGTCTGAGGGCAAAAACGGGGCACATTCAGTCTCTTGAGGTATAACTAAGAAGAGGAAGGTTTAATTCCCACCTCGACAATCTTGGATGTGGTTTTCCGTGGTTTCCACTTCCACTTAAGGCAAATACCGGGGTGGTTCCTAACTTAAGGCCTTGGCCGTCTCCTTGCCATTTACCACCTTAATTACAAATACACACAGTAATGCAGCCATCACAATAACACAGGTTATGAGAGAAAATTTCACACATACACACCCAAGTACACGGGGCTGAGTGACCACGATGTCGGAGCCCTTCAAATGAATTATGTTTGCCAAGTGTCTCTCATGGCGAAAGCAATTGTGGACACGCGTGAGTGCCTGGAAAACTACTTTTTCTTTAATAATTTAAGAGTATATCGACGATGCATAATTATAACTTTTAGTCTAGGACGCTAATAACTTGACCACCGAAGCATTGGGAAGAAATAGCAATATTAAAGTACATAAACAACATAGCCTACACATTCAACTGTCGGTTAATGTTCCTCAAAATTTCCCTTCTTAAATATTCCCCTCCTTTATAATTCTCCATATCGATGCAATGGTGCTGCCATCTGCTGTCAGTTACTGGAACTATATGGGCGATGTACTGCCATCTGTTGTCAGTTATAGGAACTGATTGCAGATATTTAAACGGCGTACTCAGGACAACAGTTTGATCTTTCGATCACATGCTGTAATGCAATGGTAAAACGGAAATAAAACGTATTGAGAGGGAATGTAGAAATATGTATCTTTAACAGACATAAAACCTTACTAATACTCCTTGATTAAACAATATTTCAGTGGTAAAAAAAAGAATATTGCCGAGGGCTGGGATCGAACCGCTGAACCTTGGAACCACAGTCAGTCGCCTTAACCACATAGCCACTCGCGCACTCTTGTATAGCGGCAGACGCAACCGTTCATTATCTTCAAAAGCCGCTATCTGAAGGAAATTACCCATTTCATTATCCAAATAAATCAATGTTGCACATTCGTATACGTTCATACTGTTATTATATTTTATTTTCAGAACTTGGTTAATGTGTGTTTTCAATTACATGGAAGCTTATTAAATAACTTAAATTTTAATGGACTTCTCACCGCCATTTTGTCATGACCCCAGGCGGTTTGTGCGCATGCGTGAGGGAAAAGAATTCTGCTATTTTCTATATTAATTCAAAAATATACCGTAATATATTTGTTTATTTTAGAGACACTCTGCAAATCTAGAGGCCAAGAGCTTTCGTTAGAGTGCTCTACGAAGTAAATCGGTTCTGTCGTTCTCTCAATCTCGTGGTAACAAAAATCACCTTACTGTTTTAAATATATAGATAATACTAATAATAGTAATAATAGGCTTTTAGACACACTAACTTCTTTTATGTTTCTTTTTGGTATGTCGAGTTGCCAGACTTTAATGTACGTAGGATTTCTTGTATGTGCCATGAAATCCATGGAGATGATCGTATTAGATCCCATTCATTTACTACATGACTGAACGTAGATCGCACCCTCGGGAAGGTTAGCACTCTACCACCAGAACTACACATGCTGACTCTTATTATTATTATTAGACTATTATTATTATTATTATTATAACACTGTATTATAACAATGTATTTGTATTTTATTTTCATTTTCGTGTATTTTCATATGTATTTACATTGTTGATTGACCAATAAATCAACCCCCCCCCCCCCCCTCTCTCCAGTTAATGGCCACCCGAGGGCTGGAGTTGGGATGGGACAATTCACAATATGAACATGTGGTACCGTACTAGTATTAAATCTTGGAAGTAGTTTTCCATGGGTTCCCACTTCTACCCCAGGCAAATGTCGGGATTGTTCCTAACTTAAGGCCACGACCGCCTTCTTCTCAATAATCATAACCGCTGGCAGTGCAGCCCATGAAGGGCCTAGGCCTACCAACGACCGTTGCCCAGCCATTTGGCCTGCAGATATTAGGGTGACGCGTGGTCAGTGCATCGGGTCCCCTCGGCCATTAATCTTGATTTTCCTGACTCGGGAACTGCCTCACTGTCAGACAGCTACTCAATTGTCCTCACGAGGCTTAGTACACTGCGTTCCAGTCCTCACGTCAGTTTCTAATATCCCTGATGGAGCCAGGAATCGAACCCAGGGCCTCCAGGTGAGAGGCAGTTGCACTGCCCCAACGGCCGGCGCCTTCTTCCGAATCCTCACCTGAATTACAAATACCCACATTACTACAGAAACCACAAAACACAGGTCATCACACAAATTCTACCCACACCCAGCTACATGGGGCTAAATGACCAAAATCGCCAAGCCTCTCAAACAAAACATCAAGTATTTTACTTCCGTCCAAAATGCCTAGTTCTGAACAGACTACGGGATGTCGGAATTTTGTCACACTGCATTTCATTAAGTGAATGTTTTTAGTATTTTCAGAAACTAGTCAACAGAAGGTCCGACACGGACGCCAATGATACATCAGGGCTGAGTATCGAAATTATTTTATACATGAACATCAATCAATGAATTCCACACTTACAAAGTAGGCTACACAATACTACCGGTCCTAACGTCCCACGCCATTGCGTGCGTTGTCAACAACAACAACAAGAACAACGGCAATGCACATTTTCTTACGAGACGGTAGAGCTCTTCCTCATAACAGCTGATAGCCTACCACCCCTCAAGTCAACCGGTAAGGTCAATGCTCCGATTACGTAACAACTTCCCCTTCGCGCGTCGTCTCTCCTGGCTCCGCCTCGTTTACCCCAGCCTGCCGCACCACTTTCTGCCTGATTAGTTTCTGAAATAACTAAAAACATTGACTTTTTAATGATTAATTATCAATTTCAAGATAGATGACAATTTTTTTACCTATCTTGAAATTGATAATTAATCATTAAAAAGTCAATGTTTTTAGTTATTTCAGAAACTAATCAGGCAGAAAGTGATGCGGCAGGCTGGGGTAAACGAGGCGGAGCCAGGAGAGACGACGCGCGAAGGGGAAGTTGTTACGTAATCGGAGCATTGACCTTACCGGTTGACTTGAGGGGTGGTAGGCTATCAGCTGTTATGAGGAAGAGCTCTACCGTCTCGTAAGAAAATGTGCATTGCCGTTGTTCTTGTTGTTGTTGTTGACAGCGCACGCAATGGCTTGGGACGTTGGGACCGGTTGTATTGTGTAGCCTACTTTGTGAGTGTGGAATTCATTGATTGATGTTCATGTATAAAATAATTTCGATACTCAGCCCTGATGTATCATTGGCGTCCGTGTCGGACCTTCTGTTGACTAGTTTCTGAAAATACTAAAAACATTCACTTAATGAAATGCAGTGTGACGAAATTCCGACATCCCGTAGTCTGTTCAGAACTAGGCATTTAGGACGGAAGTAAAATACTTGATGTTTTGTTTGAGAGGCTTGGCGATTTTGGTCATTTAGCCCCATGTAGCTGGGTGTGGGTAGAATTTGTGTGATAACCTGTGTTTTGTGGTTTCTGTAGTAACTTAATGTGGGTATTTGTAATTCAGGTGAGGATTCGGAAGAAGGCGCCGGCCCTGTGGTGTTGGGGCAGTGCAACTGCCTCTCACCTGGAGGCACTGGGTTCGATTCCTGGCTCCATCAGGGATATTAGAAACTGACGTGAGGGCTGGAACGCAGTGTACTAAGCCTCGTGAGGGCAATTGAGTAGCTGTCTGACAGTGAGGCAGTGCCCGAGTCAGGAAAATCAAGATAAATGGCCGAGGGGACCCGATGCACCGACCACGCGTCACCCTAATATCTGCAGGCCAAATGGCTGTACAGCGGTCGCATGGTAGGCCTAGGCCCTTCATGGGCTGCACTGCCAGCGGTTATGATTATTGAGAAGAAGGCGGCCGTGGCCTTAAGTAAGGAACAATCCCGGCATTTGCCTGGGGTAGAAGTGGGAACCCTACTGGAGAGGGGGGGGGGGGGAGGGTTGATTTATTGGTCCATCAACAATGTAAATACATATGAAAATACACGAAAATGAAAATAAAATACAAATACATTGTTATAATACAGTGTTATAATAATAATAATAATAATAATAGTCTAATAATAATAATAAGTCAGCATGTGTAGTTCTGGTGGTAGAATGCTAACATTCCCGAGGGTGCGATCTACGTTCAGTCATGTAGTAAATGAATGGGATCTAATACGATCATGCCCATGGATTTCATGGCACATACAAGAGATCCTACGTACATTACAGTCTGGCAACTCGACATACCAAAAAGAAACATAAAAGAAGTTAGTGTGTCTAAAAGCCCACTATTACTATTATTAGTATTATTAATATGTTTATTACAGTTGTTTCACTATCTTCACACAAAGATAGACCAACAGTTCCTTAAATTAATTTACCAAATCTTTAGGATTTCTATTTTCTATGCATAGTTCATGAAGCTAGCAAAATCCTAGACAGATCCACCATCACTAGTCATGTAGCCACTCCCCATGAAGGTGTGAATCAGCTGTTCATAGGCTCGGTATGTGTATTTCAATGCCATTGGCAGACAAGGCGAGGAGGTCACTCAACTGCAGACTCTGGTCAACATTCCTCAGCGTAGGAGGGGAGGGTGACGGGGAGAAGTCAGCTCTGCTGCTGAGGGGAACGAAGTGAAAGACCGTTTCCAAGACATTGACCGACGATGTTTGTGATTTAATTCCACCTACACTAATTAAGATCCGACTTAATTTCATGAAGATATTTGCTTAGAATACCATCTTCTATCACCAGTGTAAAGGACTTCCATCATATCAAATACACCCTGTATATATATATATATATATATATATATATATATATCATATATACATAAATTATATATAAACTTTTGAACTGACGGTGGTGGTTTTGGGGTCCAGGGGATGTGAAACGCGAAGATATGTCGAAATTTTCCTGAAGTCGAAACATGGTACCTATTGCAATATTAGTTTTCAAATGAAAAAAAAAATAAAATAAAATCCACAGCCTGCTTCCAGTCTCCGACCGGGTCAGGAATGGAATGAATGAAGCCCCCATCTAGCGGCGAGGATATGAACTGTGCCGGCTGCCGAGGCCTGACGCACTCCTCCGGGGCAATGATTAAATGAATGACAGATGAAATGAAATGATAGTGGAGAGTGTTGCTGGAATGAAATTTTGACAGGGAAAACCGGAGTACCCGGAGAAAAACCTGTCTGCCTCCGTTTTTTCCAGCACAGATCTCACATGGAGTGACCGGGGTTTGAACCACGGACCCAGCGGTGAGAGGCTGGCGTGCTGCCGCCTAAGCTACGGAGGCTCCAGCTTTCTAATGAAATCTACCTAAAACTGTTCTTACACGCTTCAAGGGCACTTGTTGCTGTTCTTGGTACGTTCATAAGAGCGAAAGCACCGGAGAGTAATAAGAGGTTATATTGTTACCCATACGATCAGAGAAAACTGATTGTCACACAGTTTACATTGCTCTACCGTCACCTTGCTTTGCAACGTTGCCATACGTCGCTTAGTAACAATAGTACATGATAAATATATTCGTTTTTAATGTTTTAATTCATAAACAAATATTATATGTGACAAACATTTCGGTGGGGGGGGGGGGGGGTCACCCCCCTTATATACGCCTCTGATTCACACATACATGCCCACAAACCCCTGAAATGAAGTAACAACAACAAACTATGATTTAGTATTTTTCTCCTCACTTAAAAGCATACTGTGATGGATTGAAGTTGTTGCAAAGCCCTCTATTCAAGGAGCTGTAGTGAGGAGCACTTATTAAGCTTGTGTAGCCATCCATAAATTTGGAGCTGAGTTTCTACCGTCGCCATGGAAACGAGCCAGACGAGGAGATGAGATGAATGGTTGTCCTATGCAGCAAACGAGGCTGCCTTGAATGCTGGCTTAGCCTATTCCTTTCATCGGAAGAACGCAATTTTGTCGCGAACACATTTTCCAATAACACTTGTACAAAGGGTGTATTTTGCTGAGCTTTCAAGGTTATCGCAAGCCACTTTATGTGGTTTGGTGGCACGTGCTGATACTCCTATTCCAAAGGTCTTGGGATCGATTACTGACTCTACCAAAAATGTAATTCTGTTTTATTGGGTGGAACGGCGTACGCTCAGGCTCAGTTCCATCCGCAACCATTGCAACGTGATATCTGCCACACAACTATTGCGGGCCTACCGCGTATGTTTATTAGGCGAGGGATGGTTACCCTGTGCTGGAAGTTGAGTTGTACGGTACAGCACTGTAGAGAGAGATTCAGCTGGTCATGTGGTTTTGGACGAGCCGCTCATTCCTGGCCGTTCGTTACACGCGGAACAACGTTCATAGCGTCTGTCCATGCATCTACTTGTGTGTCATAAATGTGTTGTTGTTGTTGATTATTTAGGGGCTTTGTGACATCGTGGTCATGTAGCCCCGTGTGTCGAGAATTTTTCTGATAACTGTGATGTCTGCACTAGTGTGGTATTTGTAATTAAGGTCCGATTTTGGGTAGGAGGTGGCCGTGGCCTTCAGTTGGGTACCATCCCGGCATTAGCCTGGAATAGAAGTGGAAAAAACACAGAAAAACATTTCCAGGATGTCTGAGGTAGGAATCGAACCCGCCTCTTCTCAGGTTTGCCTTACGAGGCTGAGTGTACCCCGTTCCAACACTCAGACCAGAATTACATTTCTTGGCAGAGTCGGGCTTCCATGGTGACAGACAGGATCATACATTTGTGTTCGATATGGAAATCAGCATTATATTAAAGAACAACAATAATAGGTGCATAGCCTGCTGGAATATTTCCGATTTTGTCATTCATTTTGCTCGGTATTTAAGCTACCCCTGGTCTGGGATCTCCCAGCCTCGTGATGGCAAATGGGAACCTGTCCGATGCTATGGGAAGACAAGTGGCGGAAAGGAACTGACCACTCTACCTCTCGTAACTTCCGTTTCAGGATCTCTTTATCATAACCAAGAGCTCTGATCGGGTCGCCCACGTCTCTTGAACATAGGGCACTCTGATTATTAGCGTAATTTAAATGCCGTGCAAATAAACTCCGAAATTGTGAAATATTATTTTCTGGGATAATGCTGTGATCAGCTAAAAGCTTCATTTATGTTGTTTTCATTTTGATGAAAAGAAGTCGGAAGTAAAGTAAAGAAGGTTGTTATTGTTGTTAATTCGTTTTAGAGGCTTGGGACGTCAGCCCTGTGTACTAGGGTGTCTGCTAGGAGTCGTGGTATAAAATTTGCGAGTCTGTAATACAACAACAAAAAGCTCCATCCCATAACAAGTTTACAGTCAGTAATAAAATTACAGGGCCAACGATTTCATCATGTTGAAACACTGGATTCCATGAGATCTCCGAAGTTAAGGAACATTAGGTGTGGTCAGAACTTTTGGCGAGGTGACCAGTTCTGGTGTACCATGTGCTGTAGGTGAGGAGGAGCGTAGAAATAATGGTCACTCCACCGCAAGCAAACTTTGGCCTACGACAGACTACGGACTGAAAACCATTCTTCTTCTTCTTCTTCCTTCCTTCCTTCTTCTTCTTCTAACAATATTTACGATAGCCTTTTATTTCGCTGGCAATCTTCCAAGAATTGCGAGTTACCCGTTCGTCTAGGCTGCATATCTTGATTTGATCAGTCTCTTTCCCGATGCTAATAGAAATCTTCAAAAAGAAAGTCATGCAAAAGCGAGTTGCCCACTAATCTCACCTCTCGTATAAAGAGCAAACGTTACTTCGTTTAGGAGCTTCTCAGTTCACCATCAAATCCCCAGCGTGAAGTGACTCCCATTACATCTCCTCAGGCTTCTCCCTAGAGGCAGCTGTCTTGGCCTGGGTAATGCGATTACTACACAGCTCGATCAATGAAAGGGACAAATGAATTTCAGCAATGAAATTTACTTCGAATTCCTCTCACATATTTCATAAAATAAATTGTGATCTCCCTACTCGATCTTCAGCACGTTAGAATAAAAATAAAAAAAATACAATTAACAATCTACTATTTACAATTTTCAATTTTCAATTTAAAAATTAAAATTAAAATTAAAATTGAAATTAAAATTGAAATTGAAATTGAAATTGAAATTGAAATTGAAATTAAAATTAAAATTGAAATTGAAATTGAAATTGAAATCGAAATCGAAATCGGAATCGAAATTGAAATTGAAATTGAAATTGAAATTAAAATTAAAATTAAAATTAAAATTGAAATTGAAATTGAAATTGAAATTAAAATTAAAATTAAAATTAAAATTAAAATTGAAATTGAAATTGAAATTGAAATTTAAATTGAAATTAAAATTAAAATTAAAATTAGAGTAAAATAAAAATAGGGTCTAAAAATAAACATAAAACAAACACAAATTTTAAAACAAAAATGAAAATAAAACAAATTTAAAAATAACAAGTAGTTCCTTGAAGAACTATACAACCTATTTTCATATATCCTACTCATGTTAATTGCCTCTATCAACATACAAAATTTCAGTTTGAAGGCTGTGATAGATTCGTAGATATTGAGAACCGTCTAAATATTTCAGATGTTTGCCAGGTTGGATTTTTATTTTCATACTGTTACATTAAGATTATTGTGTAGTGTGGTATTCAAACTTCAATCGCATGATTAGAACACAAGAAGTAAAAACGAGATTTTAAAATTTCGCACAGCTGCCATCTTGTGATTATGGAAACAATTGAAATAAATTAGATGCCAGTGGATTAACATTTGTATAAGCATTTAACGTGCAACGTTTCACTGCACTCGGATAGTTAATTCGCCAGAAACGTCCATTTAAATATTTATAATTCGCGTAGCCGCCATGTTGGATTTGTGGTCATCAGGTTACTGAAAGTCCTATAGGTGAACATATGTTCATAGCCTCTATGAACATAAAAAAATTCAGTTTGATTGCTGTAAAAGATTCATAGATATTGAGAACCGTCTAAATATTTCGGATGCTCGCCATTTTGGATTGTTATATGTATAGGCCATATATAAGTAGTTATGTACCATTGAAGGACAATTATTGCCTAGGTTCATTATTCAAACTTTCACTTCGATCGCATGATTACGACACAAGAAATAAAAACGTAATTTTAAAATTTCGCACAGCCGCCATCTTAAGGTTATGTAAACAATTGAACTAAATTAGATGCCAGGGCATTACAATATGTAGAATCATTTACTGTACCACATTTCACTGCGCTCAGCGAGTTAAATCACGATAAAAGTCTATTAAAATGTTTCAAATTCGCTTGGCCACCATGTTCGTTTTGTACTTTACAGGTTTATGAAAGATACATATATACACTTGTATCAGTACCCTCTATCACCGTAAAAAATTTCATGGTGATATCTGTAATAGTTTCGGAGATATAGAATGTCAGTGAAATATTTCGCACAGCCGCCATTTTGAGATTATGTAAACAATTGAACTAAATTAGACTCCACTGGATTACAATGTGTATAAACATTTGCTGTACCAAGTTTCATTACGTTTGGATAGTTAAATCGCAAGAAAAGTCTATTTAAAAGTCTCAACTTCGCTTGGCCGCCATGTTGGTTTTGTAGTCACCAGGTTTTTAAAAGTCTCATAGGTGAACTTCTAGTAATGCCCTTTATCACAGTACACAATGTCAGGGCGATATCTGTAATAGTTTCGGAGATACTGAATGCTGGTGAAATACTTCGCACAGCCGCCATGTTGGATTGGTGAGAGACAATACAATTTGAAGGGCACGGTCGAGGTCGGCCATAATAGTGCTATGGTTTTACCGAGTGTCCTTGTAATCGCTCCAGCCGTTTAGAAGTTATTAGGGGGACACACACAAACGGACAAAAGGTGATCTCATAAGCCTTTTTTTTTTTTCATAAAATGAAAATAGGCTAAAATGAAAAGGAATATTAGAATGAGAATAAAAGAGTAACCTAAAAGTCTCCATCCTGCACTTTCAAAATAATGCTTCGTCGGTCAATGGATTGAGTGAATACGAAGCTTTGCCATGTCATTTTCTTTGTTCTCGATCGACCTATACTTATTGAGACTCCTGTCCCAAAGATCCTGGGTCGATATTCGGCTTTGACAATAAATTTAATTCAAGTCTTGGTTTGTTAACGGTACACTCAGCGACGTGAGATGAGGTGGATTCATCCTAAAAGTGGCATTCTATGGTTTCCCACTTCTACTCCAGGTAAATGCTGGATGGTACTTTATTGTCTACGGCTACCACCTTCAAGTTATGCGTATTAACCAATCTTTCAATTATACGAGTTTATGAAACATGTAATTTTTACTATGAATAAGATTTGCCTCGTCAACAGATATATGGATTTACATAATCTTATCACACACACTTCTACTACTAGGCTACTCCTACTACTTACTCACTTACTTACTTACTTACTTACTTACTTACTTACTTACTTACTACAGACACCACAAAAACACAGGTTATTATATAAATTCTACATACACCCAAGTACACGGAGTTAAATGACGACAATTTTCAGGCCCCTCAAATGAAACAACATTATCATATCTAGTTATGAAAGTTATCTGCTTAAATAAGGTTGACAGATTAATGGAAGTTATAACTAATTGAAGCCCCGTGTTGTTGGGTTAGCACACATGCCTCTCACCCGGATGCCCAGGGTTCGATTCCCGGTTCCGTCAGGGATTTTAGAAACTGGCGTGAGGGCTGGAACGGAGTGCACTCAGCCTCGTGAGGACAATTGAGTAGCTGTCTGACTGTGAGGCAGCGCCCGGGTTAGTTAGTTATTGAGGTTTCAAGGGGCGGAACTACGGTAGCGTCCAGGTCATGAAAACCAAGAATAACGGCTGAGGGGACCAGATCCGCTGACCACGCGTCACCCCAATATCTGCAGGCCAAATGGCTGGGCAGCGGTTGCTTGGTAAGCCTATGCCCTTCATGGGCTGTAGTGCCAGGGGTTATTATTATAACTGATGAAACTTGAACAGCAAGACTAGCAAAGACAGTTATCCTTTTCCCCAGGCTAGATGATGTGCTACAACACATAGTCGGCCTCTCAAGTGTTTTCCACTCTAGATTTGAAAATAATCCTCTCGGCACGCCGGAAGGCGGAGGTAGATTTCACCGGGCAAACTAGGGGATTGGCTATAATAGGCAAAACATGCAGGTTTTCGTAGGAGGATCAGACCTCATTGATTGCAAGAAAGTATTTTACATTTAGAGGTTAAAAATCAACTTATTTTTCGTTTTTGTATGCATGTTTTTATCATTTTATTGTCTTATGGGGATGGTAACCTTCTTGTCATTCGGGGTTCATTTTTATACTTGTGATCACACTGTCCTTATGCAAGGTTTGGAACTGATGTGTAACTATCTGACAGTCTGTTACTTCTTCTCGCAAAATTTTATCTCCTGCAGAGATTTTTGTTGGTACCTCAGTTTAGGGGCTGTGACAACGTAGTCATGTAACCCCGGGTGTGTAGAATCTGATAAACGGTGTTAATTGTGATGACTGTATTAGTCTGTAATTCAGGTAAGGTCTGCAGACGGTCAATTTTAAGTAGTAGTTCCTAATTTTGTACCATAAACTAACGTGAACGACACCTAGCTGTGAACTTGGCTACTAGATGCCACCGCAACCAGCAACTTGCAACGAACGTTGGAACTTCTCCTCCAAAGGAAAGCATGCTGAGGGATTTTTAGCGCTCTTAGAAAATCCGACGACTTTGGCCGGCTTTGAACCAGCGACCTTGGGCATATAAGTTCAGCATGCTACCAGTTAGCCGCTTCCCACAGTCAGATGGAAAAATGAATGTGATCTCGTGCAATGGAGTTGTCTTGGCAACCTCTGATAGCTCATCCCTCATCAATTTAGAAGCGTTGTCACGGTAACCTCTGATGGCACTTGGCATGTTCTTTAATTCCGAAATCATTTTTCTCATCCCTTGGCGTAATGGTAGGTCAGATCAAAAATTATTTCAGACAAAGTTTTAGGTAATTATAAGGGGAATATTTTCCATTTTGTACGGGTTTGATATTGTGCCTATTAAGAGAGATATGATTGATGTTTCCAGAAAAAAAAACACTTTTTTCCACACCTTTGGTCAATGGTTGGTGCTATCAAAAAACCTATTTGACATAATTTTTTGCCTTTATCCGACAAATATTATGAACTTTGAATTGATTCGATATTTCACGTATTAAGAGAGTTATAGCGACATTTCACTTTTTCGAAAAAAAAGCCCCCCCCCCCATTTTCACCCCCTTTAACCGATTTTGCCCATTAACGAACTCGACCGATTTTTTAAGGGGTTACATATTATGTAAAACATTAAAGTGATTGGTGCAAAATTACGGCAGTTATCATGTCCACAAGAAACTGATATATATGCATATATATACACACACATATATATAAACTTTTGAACTGACGGTGGTTTGGGGTCTGGGGGATGTGAAACGCGAAGATATGTCGAAATTTTCCGGAAGTCGAAACATGGCACCCATTGCAATAGTTAGCTTTCTGATTAAATCTACCTAAAATAGGCTACATAATTTAAAATACTACCATCAACGACACCTATCTGTGAACTTGGCTACTAGATGCCACCGGAACGATCAACTCGCAACGAACGTTGGAACTTCCCCTCCGAAGGAAAGCATACTCAGGGTTTTTTGGCGCTCTTAGTAAATCCGACGACTTCAGCCGGGTTTGAACCCGCGACCTTGGGCATAGAAGTTCAGCATGCCACCAGTTCCGATACCGAAGTCGCTTCCCACAGACATATGAAAACAGAATGTGATCTCGTGCTGTGGCGTTGTCATAGCAACTGCTGATGACTCATCCCTTATCAATTAAAAGTAAAGTTGTCATGGCAACCACTCTTGGCACTTGGAATTTTCTTATAATTTAAATCATTTTGCTCACCCCGTGGCTTAATGGTGGGTCATATCGAAAATTCTTTCAGACAAAAGTTTTAGGTAATTATTGGAGGAATATTGTCCATTTTGTACGGTTTTGATATTGTGCCTATTAAGAGAGATATGATTAATGTTTCCCGAAAAAACCCCTTTTTTCCACCCCATTGGTCAATGGTTGGTGCTATCAAAAAGCTTATTTGACATAAATTTTTGGCACTTATCCGACACATATTATGAACTTTGAATGGATTCGATATTTCTCGTATTAAGAGAGTTATAGCGAAATTTCACTTTTTCGAAAAAAGCCCCCCCCCCCCATTTTCACCCCCTTCGACCGATTTTGCCCATTAACGAACTCGACCGAGATTTTATAGGGATACATGTTATGTAAAAAATTCAAGGTGATTGGTGTAAAATTACGGCAGTTATCGTGTCCACAAGAAACTGATATTTATATATATATATATATAGATAGATACATATATACATAAATTATATATAAACTTTTGAACTGACGGTGGTTTTGGGGTCTGGGGGATGTGAAACGCGAAGATATGTCGAAATTTTCCGGAAGTCGAAACATGGTACCCATTGCAATAGTTAGCTTTCTAATGAAATCTACCTAAAAAAAATCCCCTCGGCACGCCGGAAGGCGGAGGTAGATTTCACCGGGCAAACTAGGGGATTGGCTATAATAGGCAAAACATGCAGGTTTTCGTAGGAGGATCAGACCTCATTGATTGCAAGAAAGTATTTTACATTTAGAGGTTAAAAATCAACTTATTTTTCGTTTTTGTATGCATGTTTTTATCATTTTATTGTCTTATGGGGATGGTAACCTTCTTGTCATTCGGGGTTCATTTTTATACTTGTGATCACACTGTCCTAATGCAAGGTTTGGAACTGATGTGTAACTATCTGACAGTCTGTTACTTCTTCTCGCAAAATTTTATCTCCCGCAGAGATTTTTGTTGGTTCCTCAGTTTAGGGGCTGTGACAACGTAGTCATGTAACCCCGGGTGTGTAGAATCTGATAAACGGTGTTAATTGTGATGACTGTATTAGTCTGTAATTCAGGTAAGGTCTGCAGACGGTCAATTTTAAGTAGTAGTTCCTAATTTTGTACCATAAACTAACGTGAACGACACCTAGCTGTGAACTTGGCTACTAGATGCCACCGCAACCAGCAACTTGCAACGAACGTTGGAACTTCTCCTCCAAAGGAAAGCATGCTGAGGGATTTTTAGCGCTCTTAGAAAATCCGACGACTTTGGCCGGCTTTGAACCAGCGACCTTGGGCATATAAGTTCAGCATGCTACCAGTTAGCCGCTTCCCACAGTCAGATGGAAAAATGAATGTGATCTCGTGCAATGGAGTTGTCTTGGCAACCTCTGATAGCTCATCCCTCATCAATTTAGAAGCGTTGTCACGGTAACCTCTGATGGCACTTGGCATGTTCTTTAATTCCGAAATCATTTTTCTCATCCCTTGGCGTAATGGTAGGTCAGATCAAAAATTATTTCAGACAAAGTTTTAGGTAATTATAAGGGGAATATTTTCCATTTTGTACGGGTTTGATATTGTGCCTATTAAGAGAGATATGATTAATGTTTCCCGAAAAAAAAAAACACTTTTTTCCACACCTTTGGTCAATGGTTGGTGCTATCAATAAACCTATTTGACATAATTTTTTGCCTTTATCCGACAAATATTATGAACTTTGAATTGATTCGATATTTCACGTATTAAGAGAGTTATAGCGACATTTCACTTTTTCGAAAAAAAAAGCCCCCTCCCCCATTTTCACCCCCTTTAACCGATTTTGCCCATTAACGAACTCGACCGATTTTTTAAGGGGTTACATATTATGTAAAACATTAAAGTGATTGGTGCAAAATTACGGCAGTTATCATGTCCACAAGAAACTGATATATATGCATATATATACACACACATATATATAAACTTTTGAACTGACGGTGGTTTGGGGTCTGGGGGATGTGAAACGCGAAGATATGTCGAAATTTTCCGGAAGTCGAAACATGGCACCCATTGCAATAGTTAGCTTTCTGATTAAATCTACCTAAAATAGGCTACATAATTTAAAATACTACCATCAACGACACCTATCTGTGAACTTGGCTACTAGATGCCACCGGAACCATCAACTCGCAACGAACGTTGGAACTTCCCCTCCGAAGGAAAGCATACTCAGGGTTTTTTGGCGCTCTTAATAAATCCGACGACTTCAGTCGGGTTTGAACCCGCGACCTTGGGCATAGAAGTTCAGCATGCCACCAGTTCCGATACCGAAGTCGCTTCCCACAGACATATGAAAACAGAATGTGATCTCGTGCTGTGGCGTTGTCATGCAACTGCTGATGACTCATCCCTTATCAATTAAAAGTAAAGTTGTCATGGCAACCACTCTTGGCACTTGGAATTTTCTTATAATTTAAATCATTTTGCTCACCCCGTGGCTTAATGGTGGGTCATATCGAAAATTCTTTCAGACAAAAGTTTTAGGTAATTATTGGAGGAATATTGTCCATTTTGTACGGTTTTGATATTGTGCCTATTAAGAGAGATATGATTAATGTTTCCCGAAAAAAACCCTTTTTTCCACCCCATTGGTCAATGGTTGGTGCTATCAAAAAGCTTATTTGACATAAATTTTTGGCACTTATCCGACACATATTATGAACTTTGAATGGATTCGATATTTCTCGTATTAAGAGAGTTATAGCGAAATTTGACTTTTTCGAAAAAAGCCCCCCATTTTCACCCCCTTCGACCGATTTTGCCCATTAACGAACTCGACCGAGATTTTATAGGGATACATGTTATGTAAAAAATTCAAGGTGATTGGTGTAAAATTACGGCAGTTATCGTGTCCACAAGAAACTGATATATATATATATATATACAGGGTGTATTTGATATGATGGAAGTCCTTTACACTGGTGATAGAAGATGGTATTCTAAGCAAATATCTTCATGAAATTAAGTCGGATCTTAATTAGTGTAGGTGGAATTAAATCACAAAAATCGTCGGTCAATATCTTGGAAACGGGCTTTCACTTCGTTCCCCTCAGCAGCAGAGCTGACTTCTCCCCGTCTCCCTCCTCTCCTACGCTGAGGAATGTTGACCAGAGTCTGCAGTTGAGTGACCTCCTCGCCTTGTCTGCCAATGACATTGAAATACACAAACCGAGCCTATGAACAGCTGATTCACACCTTCATGGGGAGTGGCTACATGACTAGTGATGGTGGATCTGTCTAGGATTTTTCCAGCTTCATGAACTATGCATAGAAAATAGAAATCCTAAAGATTTAGTAAATTAATTTAAGGAACTGTTGGTCTATCTTTGTGTGAAGATAGTGCAACAACTGTAATAAACTTATTAATAATACTAATAATAGTAATAGTAGGCTTTTAGACACACTAACTTCTTTTATGTTTCTTTTTGGTATGTCGAGTTGCCAGACTTTAATGTACGTAGGATTTCTTGTATGTGCCATGAAATCCATGGAGATGATCTTATTAGATCCCATTCATTTACTACATGACTGAACGTAGATCGCACCCTCGGGATGGTTAGCACTCTACCACCAGAACTACACATGCTGACTCTTATTATTATTATTATTAGACTATTATTATTATTATTATTATTATTATTATTATTATTATTATAACACTGTATTATAACAATGTATTTGTATTTTATTTTCATTTTCGTGTATTTTCATATGTATTTACATTGTTGATGGACCAATAAATCAATCCTCCCCCCCCCCCCCCTCTCCAGTTAATGGCCACCCGAGGGTTGGAGATGGGATGGGACAATTCACAATATGAACATGTGGTACCATACTAGTATTAAATCTTGGAAGTAGGTTTCCATGGGTTCCCACTTCTACCCCAGGCAAATGTCGGGATTGTTCCTAACTTAAGGCCACGGCCGCCTTCTTCTCAATAATCATAACCGCTGGCAGTGCAGCCCATGAAGGGCCTAGGCCTACCAAGCGACCGCTGTCCAGCCATTTGGCCTGCAGATATTAGGGTGACGCGTGGTCAGTGCATCGGGTCCCCTCGGCCATTAATCTTGATTTTCCTGACTCGGGCACTGCCTCACTGTCAGACAGCTACTTAATTGCCCTCACGAGGCTTAGTGCACTGCGTTACAGCCCTCACGTCAGTTTCTAATATCCCTGATGGAGCCAGGAATCGAACCCAGGGCCTCCAGGTGAGAGGCAGTTGCACTGCCCCAACACCACAGGGCCGGCGCCTTCTTCCGAATCCTCACCTGAATTACAAATACCCACATTACTACAGAAACCACAAAACACAGGTTATCACACAAATTCTACCCACACCCAGCTACATGGGGCTAAATGATCAAAATCGCCAAGCCTCTCAAACAAAACATCAAGTTTTTTACTTCCGTCCTAAATGCCTAGTTCTGAACAGACTGCGGGATGTCGGAATTTTGTCACACTGCATTTCATTAAGAGAATGTTTTTAGTATTTTCAGAAACTAGTCAACAGAAGGTCCGACACGGACGCCAATGATACATCAGGGCTGAGTATCGAAATTATTTTATACATGAACATCAATCAATGAATTCCACACTTACAAAGTAGGCTACACAATACTACCGGTCCTGACGTCCCAAGCCATTGCGTGCGTTGTCAACAACAACAACAAGAACAACGGCAATGCACATTTTCTTACGAGACGGTAGAGCTCATCCTCATAACAGCTGATAGCCTACCACCCCTCAAGTCAACCGGTAAGGTCAATGCTCCGATTACGTAACAACTTCCCCTTCGCGCGTCGTCACATCTGGCTCCACCTCGTTTCCCCAGCCTGCCGCACCACTTTCTGCCTGATTAGTTTCTGAAATAACTAAAAACATTGACTTTTTAATGATTAATTATCAATTTCAAGATAGGTGACAAATTTTTTACCTAGGAAGCTTAGAATAGTCTCTTCTATCACCAGTGTAACGGACTTCCATCATATCAAATACACCCTGTATATATATATATATATATATATATATATAGATAGATAGATAGATAGATACATATATACATAAATTATATATAAATTTTTTAACTGACGGTGGTTTTGGGGTCTGGGGGATGTGAAACGCGAAGATATGTCGAAATTTTCCGGAAGTCGAAACATGGTACCCATTGCAATAGTTAGCTTTCTAATGAAATCTACCTAAAATGGATATTAGCAGGTCGAAATGGAGTCCGGAAGAGAAGATATGGTTCTCAAGTGGTTACGAAACTATGTAATGTGCTGTTCAACTGTTGGCAGTCCACACAAAATCTTGTCGCCTATCCCTTCTCATCACCAAAGCCACCGGTGCTTGCCAGGGATTATTAGACCCTGTTTATACATGCCACAAACAATTTTCACGGTGTCCTCTCTCATGATAATGGTGAGCGTTGTAGGTGCTGTCTGCTGGGTTGTGAATTTTCGGTGGTTATTTTATGCTTCAGTTCATTCACTCCAATAGTTAGAAGTAAAGGGGTATTTTTTGCTTGCGCTCCGAGTTTAGGACAGCTGGCTTGGCCACAGCTGCGCTTGGTGTGGCCCAGCAACGTGGTACGCTTTACCGGTACTTGTCAAGCTGTACAGTAAATTTCGTTAATTTCTGAAGACGAACTGCGCTGAGTTAATGGAAATTTTATCCACAAATGAATAGTCTACAAACCAAAGGGCAAAATCTCCAGCACCTTCAGGAAGGAGTTCTGTAAGTAGCGTACACATCACTGTATGCTTTCTTTCATAACTGCCCGCCCGTCCTGAGCCGGTCGCATTTAACAAACAACTGGGATACCGCAGGATCAGCTGCTGGTTCTCAGCCTCTGAAGGGTTTGGAGTGGAGGTAAAAATTGACCTAATTTAATTGACTATATTATAGAAAGAATATATATTAATCAAATTGGTTAAAATCAGAGATTATTCCGTATTGACTTACAATGTCTCAATTAATTAGGAAACGAACGCCTTTCAATTCTTTGTTTAATGAAACAAGATCTAATTAAAATTGAAATCTAAATGGTATTAAATAACATCATCAATAGTCAAGTTGTTTAATATGACAGGACTACTTTCGACCGCAGTGCAGTCATCATCAGCAATCCTAAGTTGTCGGTAGGCATTATTAAAAATATAAGTTTCGAGTAATTGAAACTGTATGGTAACTTTGAGATTATCTTAAAATATTCCAAAACTATTGAAATTAGGTGGTGCTTAGTAATGACATTCAGGGCACAGTCAGTGCCTGTGGATGCTGTGAAAGGTTCTACTCATAGGGTTAGTACCGCTGTTCTGACTCAGTGAGGAAAGCAATGGCAAACTACCTCACTCCTCATCTTGCCTAGTACGCCTCAATATAGCGCTGCCTGGGGTTTTTGTGGGTATCTACCCACATAACCTATTGGCAGTACTATTTGAGGATCCAACCAGCCTTCGGGCTGACTACCTAACAGACATTGAAATTAGATCCGTTACAAAGTAATTTAATAAAAAAAATATAACCAAAATATAAATTATCTTCTAAAAAACGTATAAAAGTGTTCGTTGTGTGTGCTTCTTGAGATGTAGTTTTAACACTGCGTGAATGCCCAATCTGCAATTCACTTGACAAACATACTTTGATGATGATGATGATGATGATAGTTGTTGTTTTAAGGGGCCTAACATCTAGGTTATCGGCCCCTGGACATACTTTGAAGGCATATGGCAATTGGATATGTATAACCTTAAATGTGCCCTGGCTCTCTTTAGGATGGATTGCTATTTTACATATAATAGATGTTAAATGAGGAGTTGGGTATCATGTGTGCAATATCCCTTGCCATCTTCGTAGAATAATTATGTATAGTGATTTATTTTAACGAGGTGTTGCTAAGTCTTGTTTTATTAAATAAAAGTATTGATAGTTGTTCGTACTTCAATTAATTGAGATATACCGTATAATTATGTGGTTGTATTTATCATCACATTTATAACTATGTAATGCCAAGCTGCAGGCTATTTTGCACGACTTGGCAAAGTCTAGTTGAGTTCTTATGTCCTTCGTTCCACCGAATATCCCCCATGCAGAGAGTCAAAGCGTCTCTATGAAGCATCCGAGGAATGTTTAATTACAATGAACATGCCATTCCTGCCCACAAACATCCTTCACTCACATAATCGATTGAGAACTGTGCGGGTAATATCGCTTACAGTCGACTGTGCCATGTGTTCAATATGACCTCATCATATTCTGAATTGTTTTTGTTAATTCCTCTTAGGGGCTTGGGACATCTTGGTCATCAGCCCGGTGTACTTGATGTATGTTGAATTTTTCTGATAACCTGTGTTTCTGTGATGTCTGTAGCAATGTGTATAACTGTGATTACATATGTGATTATTAAGGTTAGGAATTGGGGTAGGTACCACGAGTCTTGAAATAAGGAATCATCCTGGCATTTGCCTGGAAAAATCAATTAACACCCTTAAGATGGCCTCTATATGTGTCAGGATTCGAACCTCCAATCTCCGGATTTGCTGCAGTTCCCAATCGCACTAGTGGAGCGCGTTTAAAAGCACGCGGATACACAGTCTAGTAGGACGGGCTCTGTAATATTATAGTGATTTCTAAATGATACATTCCTGTTACGAACGATGTTTAGAGGCAATAAGCTTATTCTAATGCTAGTTTAATTGAATATCAACATATTAATTTGGGGCAAAGTTCTTACGTCTGAAAAAAACTATTGGGGTCAAAATGGCTTTAATTTTCTGGTCTGAAGATGTGCAGAGGTGTCTTTGAAGTAAAAAATGTTCGACTGAATATCGTAATATTATTAAAGATAAATGTAGCGTTCTCATTGTGGGCAACGGATGAGTATCATCGTCACTACACCAACGCCATTTGGATCAGAACTACCGAACTTTCTTCTACTTGCTATGCTAAAGCCATTTATGTGAGCCCATAATGATGCAGATACATGATTTGCTAACGGCTATAGACATACTAAGTGACTGGGCACAGACCAATGAAGTTATAATTAATGCGGACAAGACAGAAATGATAATGTTTCGAAACGGTAGTAGGCCATCAAGTTCAGATCAAGTGATATGCAACGGAAAAAAAAAGTCGACACAAATTTCAAATACCTAGGCTTCACCCTACAGGTTACAGGAAAAGCTTTTCAACTGCATATAAGATCAAAAACAGCCGCTGCAGTAAAAGCTATAAATGCCATCAGATATATTACCCTAATATCACTTGAGACAGCAATGGCACTTTTTCGAACAAAGGTACTGCCCGTTTTGACATACGGACTTGAGTTAATATGGGAATTTCTTACCTACAGACAGTTAGATGAAATAGAAGTAAAATCTCGATTTCTCAAAAGAGTCCTTGGAGTAGCATTGGCAATCAAGTCTAGACTTGTATACGAGCTTGCTAGATAAACATTTTTATTTGAAGACCTACGAATGTTACTACTACTAGCAATTTCAGACAATTACAGAAAACTGATGCAAGATCTACAGAATAAAAAACAGGACATACCCAGGGAATTCTACACGTCAAATGCGATGTTGGACAGAAGATGGATGCATCCATTCTGTGAAATGCGTCATGTCGTGACCTGACTTGCGGTACATGGGTTTCACCACAAGATCTGCATCTGGAAGGTGTTCCATGATCCAGATGGAAATGCATTTGTGATATGGGACCTATGTGAAATGTACCATATCGTTTCTTGCCCAAAACGAACCATGTCGATAGTGGCATACAGCACCGACAGTAATTGAATTATTACGATAATTAGTAATTAGTGTACGAAATGTATACGTCAACAACATGGCCACAGACTGCAATAAATATTATTATATAATGAAGCATAGACCTACCAAGCAAGGTGAGAAGTGTGATAGTTTGCCATTGCTTTCGTCACTGAACCAGTTCAGCAGCACTGACCCTATTAGTAATACATTTTTTGAGCATTCACAAGCACTGACTGTGGCATGAATGCCATTACTCAACACCACCCCCTTATCTCTCATCTAATCACAATGCAATTTATATGCTATTCAGTCGGTCAACAGGGTTGTAATGGGTGTTATTCTCTATACATCAAGAATTACTGAGGTTAATTAATAGGATGACTAGTTTCGATCGTCCAGCGATAATCATCGGGCCCTTTACACTTAAGCTGTTAATCCATGTCTACGAATATGATTACATGTTTTAATATTATTCACTGATTCCCCCTTAATGTTTTCAGGAAAAGGTGTTATACTTATACCCGTTGCTCACGGTAAAATGTTTCTTAAAATTTATTTTACAACTAATTTTATAAAAATTTGACGAAAGCAAGCTGTGTTGTTCACGGTAAAATTATTTTATAAAATCCGTGGATGTATCAGGATCGCCATCTACCGATAAACTTCTGAACCAAGAATCAGCTGTTCAACACACATTGGTTTGAGAGTGTGGCTCCAACAAACAAAGCAAACATTGCAAAAATTGCTGCTTTAGCTACAATTAAATGTCGTACAGTGGTAAAAAGGAAGAAAAGAAATGCTAGGAAGTCCTGGACTCGGGAATGGATAACAAGAAGAGAAGAGTAGAGGAATACTCTCCTTGGTCGAAAATGAGTTGAGGTTAGAAATCAGAATTCATATAGGAATTTTCTAAGAATGGAGGAAAGCAGTTTTAAAAAACTCCTAGATCTCGTAAGTCCCAAAATTATTCGACAGGACACTTAACATGAGGCAAGGTATTTCTCCTGAAATGAGACTGCAAGTGAGTTCGAAACCCGTTTATCTTCGCCTTCACATCAGCCTGGCTTGTGTTCGGTCGAATTTGTGAAACATATTCGGCGATTGAGATTTCTGCCTCCCTTCTTGCATTTCTATTGTGGTATATGGGCGTTTTAACCTCATACAAACACTGATATTTCTGGTACTCGTCCAGTAAAACACTAACAGCTTGGGAGCCCGTATCACACGACACTACTTAGTATGAAAGCTTCTACGAGTACTGGTGTAGGCTACACGCTGGTATAGACGCGTCTAACACCGTGTGATATGTACCTTCCATGCTAGGTTCTGCCTTCCATAATAGCTTCCATACAACTCGCGAAATTGAACAGGTGCCATTTTTCCTGGCAGTTTTCATGGAAGTTTGAGTACAACAACCAATCGGATTGTTTTTCTCGTTCAGGTAGTTATCCTAGGGGCAACATAAACAAGTAGATTTGTTATGTGGGTAGGCCTACGAATAAATACATCAGAATTAAACTATATTTTCTTTAAACGGCGTCTGTGTGATAAGCGCTAGCTATATCCAGTAAATACAGAACGTGTCATATTATTATTAATATTATTATTATTATTCTGGGATAAATATTTAACTATTTAAATTCTAATAGTTATCACGAATGGTATCCGTCCATGGTTACAGTATTTAGGGAAAATAAAAATTTTAAATGGGAGAAAACGCAAAAGAAAGTTGCAATATTGCTGTACGACGTAAGGAGGAAATTATAAAATAATTAAAAGGAAGTAAAAATCTCCGCCCCTGGATAGGCTTGAACCCGGGATCTTCTAATCAGCAAGCGAGCGCGATACCACTAGTACACTTTTCCAACTGACGATACCGCAATTTGTTACACTTCTTATCAGCGCGTATGGTTAAATATCCAATTGTTACAATTATATCTTAAATATTGATTGGAATTAATTCATTCAGTACCACGCATATTTTCAAATGTACTTAAAGCAAGTTTCATGACCGCTTTGCGTTAATAATGCGAATCGACTGTAAATTTTACCCCCAAACGACAACCGTCCTCCATGTTTTATTTTCGAAGAGTTTGTTTACAAGCGAGCTTCACAATCTTCTCACCACGTGGCGCCAGCATCATCTTCATGTCAGCTTCCCTGATTGGTTCGTTTCGTAAAATTAATTTTACGGAATAGAACATGTCCTATTTTATGAAACGTTTTATCAAAGGTTTTATAAAACTTGAATTTGACCGTGAGCAACATAAATTTTATAAAATTAAATTATTGTACAATAAATTTGAAGGAAAATTTTACCGTGAGCAACGGGCATTATGGTTAACCCACCTAATATAATTGAGCAAAATCATGTTGACCGACTGAAAAGTATAAATTGATAGTGATCACGATTTCACAAATCTTCTAAATCAATTTACAACAACAACAATATTCATTAAAATTCTACTAGAAGATAGTTGTTTGTGATTTGACGTGGAATGATTTCATCTGTCAATTTTATCACGGTTTGTGGAACTATGAAACAAGTGCGCTCTTGACAACTTTTGATAAATGGCAAGTTTATAATTCTCGACAAGTTGTGTACAGAATATCACGATACGTTTCCATACAGAGCCGACTAATTTGAATGTAACGTGGGTTGATTGCAAATGGAGCACATATCTATAGGCTGCACATGGACATGGGATATTAATCAGTACACTCCAGATAAAAAAGTACGTCTTTGAAATAGGATTGGGAAGAATGAGCAGGTACTAACCATAAATTGTATTATACTTCACACCTGCCGTCTTGAAAATGATTTTCCGTGGCTACCAATTTTTACCCTTGGGCAAATGCCGGGATAGTTCCTTTCTACAGGTTTACGCCCAACTTCCTTCCAAAATCCCTTCCCTGACCTTTCCTTCATTAGATCCAAGTTAGCGGTGCCCTAGGTGATCTGCTTGTCACCATGCCCAGTTGTATCTGCAGACAAAGCGTGTCCAGTTCCATGACTCTGTCCTTGTGGTGGTAGAGGTAGGATCCCTCACAGAGTCCGTGGATGAAGGGAGGATAAGCGATTAAAAATAAACAAGAAGTTCCGTGACGAACTAAAGAGTCTACTTTTCATGCCAATGATTATTCTACAGTATATGAACCTATCTAGAATAATGACGAAATTAAGTTGGTAATATCGAAATGTCTAATTAGTTCGAAATATACCTGGTATAATGTAGCCTAATAGAGCACTACAGTTGGCAGCCCTGGTGACTGAATATATTCTTAGTTCCATCTCTTAAGGAACAGAATACAACATTTGGTTGAAGTCCAATGGACGTTACATGCAGTTGTACATTGGATCTATCCGCACGCGTAAAAGCATTTTAGCAACAATGTCATGCGTGTGCTGGTCAGAAATAATCTGAAATATTATGATATCTTGTTGTGCCAATTTTGGATGAAATCCATTTGTTAGTATAGAAGTTACATGTATTTTTTTTAATTGGACCTATCAGCAGGCATAGAATCATGTTGGCAGCACTGACATATATTAATTACTCCAAATTAATCTAGAATGTCAGGTGCTATACGTGCGCAAAATATAGTGCTGTTGGCTTGCATACTTTCTGATATATTGATATAAGGGTTAAACAAATAGACAGCATTTATTAACAGTTGACAGCCCTGATTGCTCATAAGAATACTTATAGTCATATCGGTTATGTCATACATAGCACATACGAAATTTGGTTGAAAACCAACTGATGGTATAGAAATTACATGTATTTAAAAACTGGTCCTATCAGCAGTCTTAGAATCATGTTGGTAGAACTAACTTATATAAGTTACTCCAGATTAATATAGAATGTCAGGTACTATACGTGTGCATAATTTAAAGCTGTCAGCTTGCGTATTTTCTGATGTATGGGTATTTGGATGAAATAAATTGAGAGCATTTATTAACAGTTGGCAGCCCTGGTGGCTCTTAGGAATACGCTCTGTCATATCTGTTTATGTACACATATTACATACAAAATTTGGTAGAAATCCAATTGATAGTGTAGAAATTATATGCATTTAAAAATTGGACCTATCAGAAGGCTTAAAATTATTTTGGCAACACTGTCATGTATGGCCTCCTGGAAATTAAACTGAAATAGTATTATCTACATGTATGCCAATTTTGGAATAGATCCCATGCATACCTTTCAAGATATCCAACATGGAGCTCAAATTTCTAGTGAGTTTTTTCAGCAGTTGGTAGCACTGACACCATTTTCAAATATGGGCTTGAGATATTCCGGTATACATCTTTACTAATACTAAATTTGGTTTCGATTGCTGCAGCCGTTTAGGAGTTGATAGGGGAGGACACACACACAGCCAGACAGACAGACAGACAGACAGAAGGACAGACAGACAAACAGACACACATTTTCCCGGATCGATCTCATAAGACTAATTTTTCCTAATTTTTTAGCCTACTTTTCACATTTTGCAAAAATGAGGAAAAAGTAGACTTAAAAGAGATCGATCTGGTTAAATGTGTGTGTGTCTGTCTGTCTGTCCTTCTGTCTGGCTGGCTGTGTGTCTGTCCCCCCCCCCTATCAACTCCTAAACGGCTGCAGCAATCAAAACAAAATTTGGTAGGAGTAAAGATCTATACCTGAATATCTCATGGCCATATTTGAATATGATGTCAGTGCTACCAACTACTGAAAAATCGCAATTGAAATTTGAGCTCCATGTTGGATATCTTGGAAGGTATGAATGGGAGCTATTTCAAAATTGGCACACGTATAGATAATAATATTGCAGTTTAATTTCCAGGAGGCCATACATGGCAGTGTTGCCAAAATGATTATAAGCCTGCTGATAGGTCAAAATTTTAAATGCCTATAACATCTACACTATCAATTGGATTTCTACCAAATTTCCTATGTGCTATGTGTACATAAACAGATATGACTGAGCGTATTCTTAAGAGCCACCAGGCCTGCCAACTGTTAATAAATGCTCTCAATTTTTTAATTCCAAATACCTATATATCAGAAAGTATGCAAGCCGACAGCTTTGAATTATGCACACGTATAGTACCTGACATTGTATATTAATTTGGACTAACTTATGTACGTCAGTGCTACCAACATGATTCTAAGCCTACTGAGAGGTCCAACTTTAAATACATGTAACTTCTATAAAATCATTTGGATTTCAACCAAATTTCGTGTGTGCTATGTGTACCATAACAGATATGACTATGCCGATTCTTAAGAGTAACCAGGGCTGCCAACTGTTAATAAATACTGTCTCTATTTTTGTTACCCTAGGGGGCGTGGTGGCTCAGCGGTCTAGCTGTATGCCTCTCACCAAGGCGGCCCGGGTTCGATTCCCGGTCAATGCATGTGAGATTTTCGAAGTGAAATGCTATGTCCTGTGGTTCGGATTCCACGTAAAAAGGAGGTCCCGTGGCTCATGATCTCAAGATTAACGGTCACGTTAAACTACAAGCTTCCTTTTTTTTGTTACCCTAATATCAATATATCAGAAAGTATGCAAGCCAATAGCTCTAAACTTTGCACACGTATAGTACCTGGCATTCTAGATTAATTTGGAGTAACTAATATAGGCCTACGCCAGTGCTGCCAACATGATTCTAAGCATGCTGATAAGTCCAATTTTAAAATGCATATAACTTCGATACTAACTAATGGATTTCATTCAAAATTGACACAACAATTGATCATATTATTTCCGATTATTTCCGACCAATACATGTATGTCATTGTTGCCAAGGGGCATGGTGGCTCAGCGGTCCAGCTGTATGCCTCTCACCAAGGCGGTCCGGGTTCGATTCCCGGTCAATGCATGTGTGATTTTCGAAGTGAAATGCCATGTCCTGTGGTTCGGATTCCACGTAAAAAGGAGGTCCCGTGGCTCATAATCACAAGATTCACGGTCACGTAAAACTACAATCTTCCTTGTTCCTTTTTCATTGTTGCCAACATGATTTTAGGCGCGCTGTTAGATACAATGTTTAACTGCATGTGACGTCCATGCTATCCATTGGACTTCAACCAAATTTTATATTCTGTACCATAAGAGATGGAACTAAGAATATATTCAGTCACCAGGGCTGCCAACTGTAGTTCTCTATTAGGCTACATTATGCCAGGTGTACAGTAGGCTATTTCGAACTAATTAGAAATTGCGATATTACCAACTTAATTTCGTCATTATTCTAGATAGATCCATATAGATAAATCATTGGCATGAATCTTAAATTTTAAGAAAAGTAGGCTATTTAGTTCGTCACGGAACTTCTAGTTGCAAAATGTGAAAAGTAGTCTAAAAATAAATACTTCACACCTCGTTACCTTCAAACAAAGTCCACCTCGTTGCGCAGTGGCTAGCATTATTAGTTGTCACCACGGAGGACTGGGTTTGATTCACGGCTCTGCCACGAAATTTAATTCTTGTCTGAGAGTTGGAACGGGGTACACTCAGCCTCGTGAGGCAAAACTGAGAAGAGGCGGGTTCGATTCGTACCTCAGCCATTCTGGATGTGGTTTGTCATGGTTTCCCACCTCTACTCCAGGCAAATGCCGGGATGGTACCTAATATAAAGCCACGACCACTTCCTACCTCATCTATAAATACACACAATAGTACAGCCATCACAATGGCACAGGTTATCAGACAAATACCACACACACCCAAGACCACGATGTCGCGAAGCTCCTACAAGAATCAACAACTTTCAAACAAACGTGATGATTATATTACACAAAGGCAAAGCCAATGAACCTGTAGTCATAATTTCTGTGTACATTTTGTTATTTGAGTGTCCTGTGTTGACTTCTTGTTGTTTCTACTTGCGTATGTAAGTTACTGTTTGAGACGGAGGAGGGCGTGTTAGCACAGAACTGCATTTTAACTGGTTTGGATACTGGTAATTTGTGAAGTCCTCATCATTCCTTTTATTTTCATTAGATTTTTGAAGTGGTTCGGATTCCACGTAAAATGAAGGTCTCGTGACTTAAGGTCGAGGGACTAACGGTCAAGTAAAAATACAAGCTTCCTTCCTGTTCTCTTTTAAATGGTTTTGAGGATAGGATTGGGATAGGTGCCCCGGGACTTAAAATGGCTTGAAGCTACCAATCATAAGGATATTAGTAGAGCCCTGCGAGGTTAAACAAAACGTTATCCGCATCCACAGGACTTTCATCCGCATCCGCACGTTTGTTATCAGAATCTACTGGCATTACAATACTTATTTTTAAATTAGATAACGTATTAAACCAACACATTTAGTCATTAGTGGAGAAATCGTTCCCTTAGGCTTTGTATGTCATGTGCTATGTTTAAAATGAATGTTACACAGCCAGAGTTGCAACCCTTTTTAGTTCGGAGTGTTAATTATGCTTAATGACATAATTTGAATGAGATTGGCGTAAATCATTATCTCAAATTTGTCATGAAAAGATATATATGTATATATCCGCAGTTTACCCACTATCCGCACAGCCTTGCGAAGTATATCCGCATGGCGAAGAATTTAGCGGATATCCACGGGTTTATCCGTGCAGGGCTTTAGATATTAGGAATAGGCTAACAAAGTCATCTTGGTACATCTTAGCCATGAGCCTCGTGTATTTGGGCGCGTGTTGAATTTGCCTGATAACCAGTATTCATGTGATGACTGTAGAGATGTGTGTAACTTTATCAGGGACAGGGATGAGGTAGGTGCCCCGGGACTTGAAATAAGTTACTACCTCGGCATTTACCTGGGGGATTGTGAAAAAAGGGGAAAAACTACATTCAGGATAACCACTGTCAGTGCCAGAATTCGAACCTACGATCACCGGACTTGTTGCAGCTGCCCTCGTGGCCGTCGTGCATGATTTAACGAGCACGGCTACGCCACGGGACTGATTTAACTCAGGCAAGGGCAGTTAATTCCCCCTTTTGGAACACAAGCTTCTTAACCGGTTCAACTGGTTGCTTGGCGCCGCAGATGTAACGTCCTCGCCTGCTGTTCCCAAGGTTGCGAAATCTAATCCTGGCGCAGTCAGTTGGCATTTGAGGGTACTTATGTGTAGGTGTGCCGTATTTACTAGCACAAACAATGGAATGCAGTCAAAAGAAAGCATAAACCCCTATTGACGTCAAATTGGCAGGTGAAAAGCTAAAGGACGTAGGAGTCTTTTTCTACTTAGGAAGCAAAATAACCAGTGATGGACGAAGCAAAGAGGATATAAAAAGTAGGTTCGCTCAAGCAAGGAAATCATTTCCACAGAAAATAAATCTGATGACATTAAATGTAGATTTACAGCAGGTAATAAAAATCCAATTTTGAAAGTCATTATCAGGAGCGTGGCGCTGTATGGAAGTGAAACTTGGTCTGTTGTCGCAGCAGAAAAGAGGAACATAGAAGCATTTGAAATGTGGTGTTACAGGAGAATGTTGAAGATCAGATGGGTAGATAGAGTAACAAGTGGAGAGGTATTAAGACGAGCGTGCGAGGAGAAATGCTTCTGGCGACTGTTAATGTTAGGTTGGTAGAACACTTCTTACAGTAAGACAGCCAGGAATAGCACACTTAGTTATAGGAGGAAGCTTCGAGGACAAGAACTGTAGAACTGTTCCTCGTGACGGTGCTGTAACGATGGCTGGTATTATATTGTGATACAGTATAGTGTGTGGTGACGTGACACTGGTGACCTTCAATTGATTTCCCCACTTATTGAATCTATTACAACAATTCGTCAACACATCTCCCGTCTCGCTGGAGGACAGAACCGGTGGAGAAAGATGCTACGAGTGGATGTGGAAGACGGCGCCTTGTGATTGGTTCCTTCAACCCACTTAAGTCCCACGGGCACCTTTTCCAATAGTATCCTCAAATTCAACTAAAAAGGAGAAAAGAAAGGAAGCTGGTGTTTTTACTTGATTAAGACGGTACGATTTGAGACTCCAGACCTATACGAAGATGCAACAAAATCGATATTCTGTATTGGGGATAAGAACTCAAAATGACGTATTGGTTTGGCGGCTTCTGTGGCGTAGTTGGTAGCATGCTGAGCTTCTATGCCCAAGATCGCGGGTTCAAACCCGGCCGAAGTCGTCGGAATTTAAGAGCGTTAAAATCCCTCAGTATGCCTTCCTTCGGAGGGGAAGTAAAGTCGGCGGTCCCATGTCATAGATTTATGGCATGTTAAAGAACCTTCCACTAATTACACCTGTGTAAAGCTAAATTGTATAGGTTAAGAATGTAAACAACGCTCTTAGGTTCCTACGTTCGTTGCCAACAGCCGACTGCGGTGGCGTCTGGTAGCTAAGTTCTGAACTAGTAGTCGTTGACGGTGACGTTTGGCGGCAAAAGTAGGAACTATTTGAAAAATTCAAAAGTCTGCAGTTCTTACTTGGATTAAAAACAGATAACACACTCTAATACAGTCATCACAATTAACACCGGTTATCAGACAGATTCTATACACACCCAAAATACACGGGGCTACATGACCGCGTTGTCGCAGCCCCTAAACTTAAGAACCAACCAAGCAGCCTTTAACTTGGTATTAGTTAAGTTAGTCCGGCTTCATGGCGAAGTGAATGGTTCGAAGGGCTCCGAGTTTGATTCCTGGTCGGGTGGTGGAGGGACTTCATAACTTCGGATGGCTAATTCCCCTGATTTGGGTGCTGCATTCATCATTCTTTAAATCGGTGTCAATTTGAAAGACCTGCAACACAACTCTCCGAAAGCCACACGTTAATATTATTATTATTGTTATGTGTAGCTTCATGAATTTCGGTCTGATTAATATTTTTAGCCTATTTTCTTCATATAAGAATAGGTTTATGAGATCTCCTTTTGTCCGTGTGTGTGTGTGCGTATGTGTGTGTGTGATCCGTGTCCCTAATTGAATCTAAACGGCTGGAAAGATTTCAATGAAACTAGGAAATAATATAGTAATATCTTGTCCAACCCCTAACCGTGCCCCGCAAATTTAGATACATTTCACCAATCCAACATGGCGGCCATGATCATTTTTTACCGGCATTCTATATCGCCGCAACTGTTACTGATGTCACCCTGAAATTTTGTATAGGAATAGAAAATACTAAGGTAAGTTCCGCTATGTGACGCTTAAAATCACGTTAAGTACAGAACCAATATGGCGGCCAAGCGAAGTTAAAATATTTAAATGGCATTTAATTCGAGATTTAATCAACCAAGTGAAGTGAAACTAACATACTACATGCATATACAAGATTTAATCTACTAGCATCTAATTCAATTCAATTGCTATAAAGGCAAGATGGCAGCTGTGCGAAATTTTAAAATGAAGTTTATATTTTTTGTTTTCTAATCATGAGATCGAATCGAACGTTTGAATAATGAACCTACGCAATAATCTTCATCTAATGGTACGTAACTCTATGACCAACATATAGAATAATCCAACATGTCGATCATCCGACATATTTAGACGGTTATCAATATCTACGAATCTATTACAGCAATCAAACTGAAATTTTGTATGTTGATAGAGGCTATACACATCAGTTCATATATGGGATTTTCTATGACCTGATCAGCACAAAACCAACATGGTGACGACGCGAAATTTTAAATATTGATACATTGAGTTTTCTCGCGACTTAGTTATCCGAGAGCAGTGACACTGCGCACGGTAAATCTTCATACAAGGCTTAATATATTGGCGCCTCATTTAATTAAATTTATATGAGAACTTCAAAATGGTCGCTGTGCTAAATTTCTAAAATCATGTTCATACTTTTCGTGTCCTAAACAAGCGATATAAATGTAGGTTGGTGCAATGAGCCACGATTATAATATTCATCTGCTGACTTATAATTATATAGCAAATATATAAAACAATTCAAGAAGGCGTCCATACGATACATTTCACCAGTTCTCAATATCTCTGAAGATATTTAAGCGATCAAACTGAAACTTTGTATGGTGTTAGAGGACTGTTAAGTAAGGACGAAAATGAGACTTTCCAAATCCTCAAGCACAAAACCATCATGGTGGCCTAGTGATTTTCAAGTGTTTAAAATAACATTTCTGGTGATCTAATCACCCGAGTGCAATGCATCTTTCGACAGAGAATCTTCATTCAGAGCTTAGTGTAGAGCCATCTAATGATGTTCAATTGTTATAAAATATTCAAAATGCATCAGTTCGAAATTTTAATATCTTATTTTTTTCTCGTAACTTATTAAGGCAATTTATAAGATGATTCGCATGACGGGCTATGATAACAGTCATTATCTAAAGGCACTAAATTCTGTAGCATACTTTTCGTAAATCACAAAAGCCATGTGTTTGACTTTTTCTCACGGGAAAAGTCATAATCACCGATATTGAAAGTTATATATTCTATCTCATAACTCCTTAGTGTAATGGTCTTAATGAAGACATAGGTCGTGAACCAAAAGCTAATTAGTAGACCTATATCTCAAGGAAAATCAATTAATAGGCAGGAGAGTTTTAATGGAATAGACCAGTGAGATATTTGAAAATAGGCCATTTAGTTCTTCACGGAACTACTTTAATCTGTTTTCTTTGCTCTGGTAGTATGTTCTTAGTGTGATTTAACTGAGTACATTCGTCTGCAAGTGAGGCCACTAAATTGTTACCTGGGTTTTAATTTTTTGTAGATACATTAATCATTACCTTCAATTCATCTAGTAATCTTGGATTTACGGCTCGTCAGATACTGCAGGAATCCGCTTCTGTCCTTTCTGTGAGATAATAACATTTACTCTCACTCCCTCCACCTGTGAATTAAACACGAGGCTTTGCTTCACTTACAAGTGGATCAGTATGCAGTTAAAGCCCTGGGGGTACCAGAATGATGAATTAATGGCGACCGCCAGAATTTTCATTGTCTAAGTCTGCTACTGGCTGAACTAATGACCAGATCTCTACTGAATTTGGATATCATATACAGGTATAAGGAGAGTCGGCACCCAGGTTACACATTTCTTGGCTGATTAATTTCAATATGGTGGTCTTGCGTTGTTTTCTAATATTATAATCGATAACATACGTTCCAATAGCTTCGCGTTCTGGAAGCTACATATGCGGGATAGAAATTGCCCGTTTCAAAACGTAACGCGCATCTACCACCTTGAATATATATAATATTGAAATCGCTTGTTCACTATCTATTAGACTTTTGTGTGTACATTATGAAGGCGCCGAATGTGCTTCAGAGCGAAGAATTTCTCGAACTAATTAAGGGTATTTAAATCAAGACCGACATTAGGCGAGAGTTAAATGAAAATGTAAGATCATTAAGGTAATGACGAACGCTGTTTCGACTATTGAAAATGGACGCAGTTATTATCTGTGTTTGTGAGTGATCTTTTGAGAGGCGTTTACTGTTATTAAACTTGTAAAGTGCTAAGTGAACGTGCTCTATTATTGTTCAATTCAAATGAGTGAATTACGTGGTGTAAAGTTATTCTATATAAGATGCTATAATCAAGCTCCTCAGGTTAACTCAACGAGAAATCTGTGTACAAATTCATCAGCTACCTACAAAATAGTAATCATTTACTGAAGAATTATCAGCCACCCAAACAAAAGAGCATTTTATGGCTACAGACTTACACATTGAAACGTTTTTGCTTGCCCCTAACTGTTGGGTGATAAATGTAACTGTTCACCTTTGCCTAAGCTATGTTGTTTTAATGGGCGCCAAGACCTCAACCCAATGTTGAAATCTAAATTTGTATTTAACAACGTCTAGCTCTGGCAGAACACCTTCAAGACTCTATTCACTCAGATCGTGGTATGATTTGATCATTAACCCAACAAACAATTGTATCAGGAGAAGGAATTGGTCTATATCTAATGCTACCTACTGAAAGCAAAGATTGCATTGTAAAAGAAATGAATTTATTATATAAAACAAGTATAGCAAAATTAATAATAATAATAAGTATAAAATTTAAATTGGAGCGTTGCTATTTTAATATTACCGATAGAAAATTACGTGAAAACGGAGTCTGATAAATTGATTTTACTCTTATTTCCAAGCTATGAAGTTACTGAAATATGAAATGTAAAACAAAGAGAATGAGAGATTGCGTATTTCTGCGTCATCTGCGCTTACCACTGGAAATTGCTAAAGCATTTCCCTCGTACTGGATGATGCTGTGTGCTTCCCACAGTCTCCTGGACGTCGCCATCTTCTTCGTTATTTGATGATATTCTGGTAGATTAGATAATTCTATGGTCCGTACCTCGGACCCAAACACTCGTATAACTACACTGGTTAAGTTTCACAAAGATCGTCGCTAACTCCACTGAACATCGGAGCAAATCCCGCGTGAACCATACTCGGGAAGTTCTATACAGATAGTCCTTAACTCCACCGAACATCGGAGCCACTCGCACGCGCACCCATACTCGTCAAGTATTTCACAGATTGTCACTAACTCCACTGAACATCGGAGCGACACGCACTTGCAACCACACTCCGCAAGTTCAACACAGATAGTTCTCGTTTCACGGCGCGTCGAACGTTATATCCACACGTTGGCTCCCCCACCATGGTACCGTCTTCCAGCTTACGTTGTCTCAACTGATTGGCTGACCCACCACGCGATCTTCCCCTCCTCTGGGTCATTACACTCGGCGGGAGGGTTCCATTTCAACAATTCGCCTTTCCTTGACGCTGCGACCCAGGATTGCGTCATGCTTTCCGACAAGATTAAGCGTGTACTTGAAATCCCAGTGAGTCAAGTCTCTCGATATACCCTAACTGACGAAAACTCCGTAAAATTCCGTAATCACATAATTTTCTATGATATTGTCGTTCGTAATAATTTGCTTGATAGCGTTTTCTAAGACATAGAAAACCTATCTGAATGCTAATAATTTTTATAAAATGCTCCGAAAATACCTTAATAATAATTATAATAAATTAATAATAATAATAAATTACCATGAAAAATTCTCTTGGCTGAACAATTTGCCGCGTAAATAAATATAGAATGGCTTCCTACTGACTTATGCCAGTTGCATAAAAACCCCTCGAAAAACACGTTACAACATTTACTGCAGACTATAATTTCCTTCTATTAACATATGAATTAAAAGCCTCCGTGGCTTAGGCGGCAGCACGCCAGCCTCTCACCGCTGGGTCCGTGGTTTAAATCCCGGTCACTCCATGTGAGATCTGTGCTGGACAAAACGGAGGCAGACAGGTTTTTCTCCGGGTAATCCGGTTTTCCCTGTCAAAATTTCATTCCAGCAACACTCTCCACTATCATTTCATTTCATCTGTCATTCATTTAATCATTGCCCCCAGAGGAGTGCGTCAGGCCTCGGCAGCCGGCACAGTTCATATCCTCGCCGCTAGATGGGGGCTTCATTCATTCCATTCCTGACCCGGTCGGAGACTGGAAGCAGGCTGTGGATTTTCATTTTCAACATATGAATTAGAGGGTTGAATTCCTGTCTGGGCCATATTGGCCCTAAATCAATATTGGGAGAGACTTCTATGGAAGAAAGCTAAAAGAAAAAATCAGATAAATAAATGAATTGAAGAAAAATACTTCTGAAGTAATGAATTGGAATATTTCTTTACGCAATGCATAATTTACCGTTAGTGTATGTAATTCATCAAGGAAATATAATACTTGTAAAGATGGGAGAAGGGGGCTGCGTGGCGCAATCGGTAGAGGCACTGAGCTTCTAACTGACAACTCCATCCCATCTACTGCCGATGTCACAAAGAGTGGAAACCTCTACCTTACACTACTCCCAGGGCCTCCATGGCTTGTACGGAGGTGGCTTTGCTTTGCTTTGCTAAAGATGGGAGAGCAATATAAATAAGTAAATAAATAAATAATTACTGGACAAACTGTTCAAATTACTTCAATTGTCTGTATTGATTTCAAGGCCAGTTAATTTTGTAATAATTGTACAGCAGTTAGTTATTTAATTATAGTTGTTTTAAGGGTGGAACAGCGAGGTCTTCTGCCCCTTAATAATTGTAAAAGTACTAGAGTATAATATACGTGTGCACAATTATAGAACTGATTTCTGCCAAAGCCCGAATTGGTACTTAACTGAACGACTCTGAGACAACTGAATCATTTACATCATATTTATAACTTATCACACATTCAATAAATCAATCAATCAATCTAATAATTTAAATCTTTTCCACTTGAGAAATCTGTTCGCGGTCTGTAAGCGATTCTACAAAGCAGGACCGTGACGAACAATTTGCCGACCAACCGTATCCCAGACATGTTCAATGGGTGGCATGTCAGACGAATATACATGCCAGGGAAGCAGTGATATCCGTCATTCTTCGAAGCAGGCTTGGACATTTATCGCTTCATGTGAGTGGGCATTGTGCTGAAAAAAATATGGCATAAGGTGTTGCTTGAAAGAGGGTAAGTACCTTAGGCTCTAAAATCTCCCTGATGAAGCTGTTGCTGGTCAGGTCACCCCGAATACACAGGCGTCGGGATAGCATGCTGTGTCCATTGGCACCCCAAACCACCACAACTGGGGTTTGTCCACTATACCACTCAGCATTGCAGGCTACTAGATTGCTTTCACCACGGTAGTGTCTAAAACAGGCGTTCTCAACCTTTTTGAGAATGAGCACCACCTTCATACTATACCAAGTACATGAGCACTATTAAATTATTATTAGTATTAGCGGCTTCGGTAGCATAGTTGGTAGCATGCTGAACTGCTGTGCCATAGATAACGGGTTCAAACCCGGCCGAAGTCCTCGGATTTTTTAAGAGCGTTAAAATCCTTCATTATGCCTTCCTTCGGAGGGGAAGTAAAGCCGGCGGCCCCATGTCATAGATTTATGGCATGTAAAAGATCCTTCCACAGATTAAACTTGTGTGAAATTAAATCGTTAGGTTAGATTTCGTCGGAACGCTCTATCAAAGTTCCAACGTTCACCACTAGGTATCATTGATATCTGGTAGCGAAAGTTGGAATTACTTGAAATTGAACGTAACTTGTAGCTCACCCTAAGGGTGCCCGCTGGAAGCAGCTACAGACTCAGGCGAGCCGAACATGTCCTCGGACACTTCCGGCACTAAAATCCATACGATAAATAAATAAATTATTATTATTATTATTATTTTACATCGCTATGCCCTACCCAGGAGCACGATTGAATCTACTTAGCTTTCGATTCCCGGTCAATGCATGTGAGATTTTCGAAGTGAAATGCCATGTCCTGTGGTTCGGATTCCACGTAAAAAGGAGGTCCCGTGGCTCATGATCTCGAGATTAACGGTCCCGTTAAACTACAAGCTTGCTTTTGAATCTACTTAGCTAATGTATTGGCCTTCTTTTCCTCCCAAAATCTCATCATCCTCTCGATGAGTTTCTTCCTTCGTTCTTCTGTCCAAATTATAGTGGCTCTGGTGTTGGGTTTGCTCCAAAATGGTGCTTGTCGATTTTAGTTCTGAATTTACATCTGTCCCGTACAATGTCTTCTGAGATGTTGATTTCCTGGAGATCAGTTTAGATTTCTTGATTTTTAATGAAAGGTCCAGGTTGAGAATACTTTAATTAGTCTGTTATTGCTCATTCTGATAATGTGTCCATAAAATTTCAATCGACTTTTACGAAAAGTTTGAGAGATTTTTTCAGATTGACAATATATTTCCTGGGATGATTTTTGCATCCATATTCCCTCTATACAAACTGGCCCAAAAGTTGTTCTTACAATTTCCCTTTGCTTCTCTATGTCTTTGGTTAAAGATTTACCACCATTGATTAAGGTTTCTGATGCATACAACGCTTCAGGTTTAGTTACTGTGTTATAGTGTCAAAGTTTTGCTTTCCGAGATATTGATTTTTAGCATATTTTCATTTTATGAAAAAACAAGATGTTCAGCAAAGAACATATAGCCTACTTTCTCCTAAATGTATGGGTATATTTATGACTCTTTGTCCTCATCCCTAACACAATCACCTCTACCACAATGTATTGTTTGTTCTCTTTTATATTGATAATTAGCCAGTAAGTGTCAAAATCAATATTGTATACTTTATGATGATTGAATAACAAAACTACTAACTTATTGTAATGCATTCACGTCCGTTAATCTCTATATTAAGCCAGCCTGCTAAGTTAAGAATCTTCCGTTTTGGGTATCTTCCCCTTTAAAAATCCACGCCGATCACAGTAGGTTGGTGCTGCGACCTATCAGTGAATTAATCTTTATCTTGTACGCCTATGCACTGCCATCGTAATGTACTACGATGGCAGTGGCCTAAGGGTGTTGAATGAGTAGACAGTTTAAAGTAGCCAAGAGGGAGGCGATCCAGCTGGCAGTGTTTAAAGGTAATCGGAGCGCGATCGTGGCTAATAGTTGAACTACCAGTATTACAAAATTGCCATACTTCAGGAGGCCAGGTATTTACACAGCGGTAAGTTTGGAACAATATTACCCACATAACCCACAAGAGGACAGCACCGTACAGAGGCATTAAGAAGGCTGTGGTTAATGACAACGTGTATCTAGTTCTTCTATTCTCCTTTTCCTAATGTCTTCTGTTTACTTGTGATGCTGGGGGCTGTGATTTTATTAATAAACGAGTGTATACATTAGCCTCTCCTTTGAGCTAAATTACATCTTATTCAGTATCTGTGGAAAGAGCTCGTGCACATCATTTGTAAAAGAATTCAAGAAAAAGAAGTTAACTGCAGCAGTACTCGATCCCCAGTCGACTGCGCGACAGACTAACACGCTAGCCCAGAGCTAATCCTGTCCTTAATATCGTGGTGTTCTTAACTGACATTAGATACAACCTGTTGGCAAATAATGACTTTAAATAAACGATTTCTTCACAGCAGTACATCTTCATTAAAGATAATTTCATACAAAGTTTATATTATTGTATCAGTAGGGTATATCACATACAACATACTAAAACTATTGAAATATAAGACAGGCACATGAGGACAGCTGCCATCTTGTCGTGTGACACAGACAGCTCAGCTCTTTTAAGCCACCCATACAGTATAATATTATAATATTAAATTATAATAAATAAAGGATCACGACCTTCAGGATAGCTTAAACCACCCTAGGCTCGATAATCGGAATTGGTGGGTCTTAAGCCATTGATTAAAATGGTTGAATAATTCACACGGCCGCCATCCTGAAATGGTACGGCCGATGACCTTGAATGTTGGACGAAGGACGCGTCCTATATAAAGGTATGTTGTCACCAAATTTGGTAGAGATCGGATGATTAGTTTAGCCGTAATTTGATTTTACGTTTTGAACGTTTGAGTGGCCGCCATTCTGTTTTGGTAAAGATGGCGGCGATATAATGTATGACACTGAGGTGCCCTTTGCTAATGCTACCTCTGTACCAAATTTCGTTCAATTCGGTTTCACCGTGTTCGAATTGATAGGGGGGGGGGGGGGGCAGACATTCAGAGTACACACACACACACACACACACACACACACACAGACTCACACACACACAGACAGACACACTTTTTTTCGCCCTGTAGTGATCTCATAAGTCTACTTTCATTTTTTGCAAAAATCGAAAGTAGGCTAAAAATAGGCTTATGAGATCACCTTTTGTCCATGTGTCTGTCTGTGTGTGCGTGTGTGTGATGGATGGAGCGATTCCAATGAAACTCCGTAAGATCATAGCACCATTCTGGCCAACCCCGACCGTGCCCTTCAAATTTTATTGTGTCTCACCATTCCAACATGGCGGCTGTGTGAAATATTTCACCAGCATCCAGCATCTCCTAAACTATTACCGATATCACCCTGAAATTTTGTACGGTGATAAAGGGAACTACTAGAAGTTCACCTATGAGGCTTACAAAAACCTGGCAACTACAAAACCAACATGGCGGCCAAGCGAAGCTGAGCCATTTAAATAGACTTTCCTCGCGATTTAACCATCCAAACGTAATGAAACATGGTACAGGAAATGTTTATACATATTGTATTGCACTGGCATCTAATTTAGTTCAATTGTTTACATAACTCCAAGATGGTGGCTGTGCGAAATTTTAAAATTACGTTTTTATTTCTTGTCTCGTAATCATGCGTTCGAAGTGAAAGTTTGAATAATGAAGCTATGCAAAAAATTTCCTTTAATGGTACATATCTCTATGGCCTATACATATAACAATCCAAAATGGTGAGCATCCGAAATATTTTGACGGTTCTCAATATCTACGAATCTTTTACAGCAATCAAACTGAAATTTTTTATGTTCATAGAGGCTATGAACATAAGTTCATCTATATGAATTTCAGTAACCTGGTGAGCACAAATCCAACATGGCGGCGACGCGAAGTTTCTCGCGATTTAACCATCCGAGTGCAGCGAAACTTTGCACGTTAAATGCTTATACAAATGTTAATCCACTGGCATGTGATTTATTTCAATTGTTTTCATAACCACAAGATGGTAGTTGTACGAAATTTTCAAATCTCGGTTTAACTTCTTGTGTCCTAACCATGCGAATGAAGTCTGAATACCACACGTACACTTTAATTTTCATGCAATAGTACATAAATAAAAATCCAACCTGGAGACCATCTGAAATATTTAGACGGTTCTCAATATCTACGAATCTATCACAACAATCAAACTGAAATTTTGTATGTTGATAGAGGCAATTAACATGAATAGGGTATATGAAAATAGTCTGTATAGTTCTTCACCGAACTTCTTGTTTACTATACCTATTCCAAGTGATTATTATTATCATCATTATTATTATTATTATTATGCAAAAAGCATGCGCCCCACTTTCCTTTTCTTAACAAACCCTCAGAAGTGCTTAAATAGCTAGGGATTTACCGCTCGCCAGGCCTATTGCAACTACGTGCATGACTAATGCAGGTAAGATACATTTATGAGTGGACAGTCGAGTGGAATCATCATCATCTTTTCTGTTATCAATAAACTAGGGATGTGCAAATAATTACATTATTTTTAAGTATATTTCACAAGATGATAAAATTTCTGACTGTCAAAACTTGTAATGAAAATATTATTAGTCTGGTTCGTGCAACAGAATTTGATATGAAGAATGGATCTCAGAGGAGCTTGTGCTCGCGAGAACGTCTTGGCTCGTATGACGAGAGCTCGTATGGTGCTCGCGAGTACCAGATTGAGAACGCCTGGTCTAACAGGTATGCGGCCATCACTGTAGGACAGGTTGAATGTAGACTCGTCCAAAAACAATACATTTTGCCACTCACCTGAATTACAAATACACACACTACTACAGAAACCACAATAACAAAGGATATCAGACAAATTCTACACACATCCAACTTCACGGGTCTGAATTACGACGATGTCCAAGCCCCAAAAATGAAACAACAACAACAACAACAACAACAACAACAACAACAACAATATACTTTTGTTTATATGAAATGAAAATCCACAGCCTGCTTCCAGTCTCCAACCGGGTCAGGAATGGAATGAATGAAGCCCCCATCTAGCGGCGAGGATATGAAATGTGCCGGCTGCCGAGGCCTAACGCACTCCTCTGGGGCAATGATTAAATGAATGACAGATGAAATGAAATGATAGTGGAGAGTGTTGCTGGAATGGAATTTTGACAGGGAAAACCGGAGTACCCGGAGAAAAACCTGTCTGCCTCCGTTTTGTCCAGCACAGATCTCACATGGAGTGACCGGGATTTGAACCACGGATCCAGCGGTGAGAGGCCGGCGTGCTGTCGCCTAAGCCACGGAGGCTTCACTTTTGTTTATATAGCTAATAAAATAATTTACCATTGATGACAATAAGTGAATATGATTATAAATATAGACTTAATAATTAGTGAGAATTATTGGAGATTACATGGTACCAATCTACAATTGAAGAAATCAATCACCAAAATGCAAATTTACTGCACGTGAATTCCTCAAGGCATTCTGTCAGGTGTAAAATTCATTATCACAACATACAACAGGTTTAAAGTTTCTGGCTTACATCACATTAACCGTACAGCATAGCATAATAAGATAAGAAGGAAGCACCAAATGATTCTACAAAATGCAGGATGATACACATTTGACAGGGGGAAAGAGGTTAGTGAAAAGGAGGTCTAAATAGTTACACAAAAGTAGAAAGATAGAGAAGAAGGATATTTTATTTACAACAGACAAGCAATTTACAAAGAGTCACTTCTAGCAGACGTCTTGTGAGAAGACAGCATTCCAACACACAGAAACATATACGTAGACACACAAACACAAGAACACAATTATAGTAATAAAATCACTTGCTTCTTCAAGTACTTTCCTCTTACGTGCCATGCTTTTACTTGCGCAAACTGAAAGTATTAAAACATAGAAACGACTTTAGGACATAGCTCTCATTTGTTGAGTAAGACTTGATAATATGACAGCAGTCGGTATTCGAATCGGAATCCCCTGCTGTCTAGCTGGTGTGTTTAACCATTTGCATCAATGTGGCTATGTTCCGAAAGCGATAGAGCATTTCCATCCAAGAATGTGGCGCAAGATATGAAAGTTGTCAACATTATCATTGATTTATAATGTGATTTAAATAGACAGGGGAGAAAATAGTGTGGTAAAGTACAGATAGTGTAAAATACTGTATTTCAAGTATTAACGAGAACATACTGCTCGGGTCCAAGCTCTGTGGACTTGCGGGGTGAGGAGAAAGAGCAGGGAAGGGTCAGGCCGTGATATCTGGTATTCCTTTCTATTTCAATACTGCTAACATAGGGCCGTTGCTCAAACCACTGTGGTGTTATGAGTGACTGAGTGAGTCACCGACCAATGCATTTGGTTCTGTACTATGCACGGACCGAGAAACCTCATCACTCGTCAACACCATTTCTCATAGTCCACGATCCACATTCCTCTCAGGTTCACGCAGCTTAGACCCGCGCAGTAGTTGTGGTGGTCTATCGATTAATGTGATTTTTTTCTGACCCGAGGCATGATGCTCGATAGTGAGAAGGTGTCCTGATCCCGCTGTAAAAATGAGTAACATAGTTATCGTGTTAGAAGCCATTTTTTCAGTGTTACCGTAGTAATCAAAATTGAATGATTTTCAGTCGGTCAACACGATTATACTCAATTGTAATGAGTTTCCCTAATCCTGAAAAAAAGTTCTTTTTGAGATTAATAAATTAAATGGCCAGTTTCGATCGTCAAGCGATTATCATCAGTTCCTTTACACTTATGCCGTTAAATCTATGTCTACAAGTATGTTGGTGATGGTGTTTAAAATGCCGGCCCCGTGGTGTTGGGGTAGTGCGCCTGTCTATCACTCGGAGGCCCCGGGTTCGATTCCCGGTTCCATCAGGGATTTTAAAACTGACGTGAGGTTTGGAACGGGGTGCACTCAGCCTCGTGAGGACAATTGAGTAGCTGTCTGACAGTGAGGCAGCGCCCCGATCACGAAAGCCAAGATTAACGGCCGAGGGGACCCGATGCGGTGATCACGCGTCACCCCAATATCTGCTGGCCAAATGGCTGAGCAGCGGTCGCTTGGTCGGTCTAGGCCTTTCATGGGCTGTAGTGCCAGGGGTTGACTTTGTTGACTTGGTGTTTACAATACGTACATTTATTTAGTTACAGCAATTATTATTAATTTGTGCAACTAGTCGAGATGTTTTGGTTATGTGTGATTTGTTTTTAACTAGTTGCGCTAGCTTAATAACTATTGCAACGAAATAAGTGTATTGTAAATATCTTCACCCATACTTGTACACATAGATTTGATAAACTAAGTGTAAATGTTCTGATGATGATCGCTTGACGACCGAACTGTGTATTCATTAATCTCATGTAAGTACTTTTCATGATTAAGGAAACACCCATTACAATTGGGTATAATTGTGTTTACCGATTGAAAAACATTAAATTTCGATGAGTAACATAGAAAGTTACAGTATACGTCAACTTTAAATAGAAAGGGCAGTCGGGTCATGATGATGATGATGATGAAAATGATTGTACGTGTTTGGCATTCCTCATCACTTCATTGACCTATAGACCTAGACACCGTTAACTATTACTGAGCGTCCCAAAAAAGAGAGTTGGTCTTACTAATGGAAAATAATTGATCACAGGATTATTATTTTGATTACAAATGCCGTACAGCAAGAGCCTACATCCATTTATGAACTGATATTTGATCTCCATGATAGGTGTCAGAATGAAATGAGAATGAATTCTATGTAGGATTGAGCCGTATATCACTGGCGACCGTTGAAGGGTATTAGTTTGACACCTGTTGCTATCGAATAATTGTTATTGTCAGTATTCTATGGTAGGCTTATATCGGTAGTTTTAAAATTATATAGGGAATTTTATAAGTGTATAGTAATTACCAATGCTTAATGTTTCAATGAACGATGAATAATGAAATATTTCACATTAATCTGTAAATATAAAGTCATAAGACTATTTACAACGTTATGATTCTTTTTGTTGACTTGTGGGTGTTTTTAGAATGTATTGTACGTGTTTGACATTTGTTCTTCTTTTAAGTACAGTGCCCAGTTAGCAGCTTTAATGAATGAATGAATGAAGGAGTAGCATTCTTACAGGGAGTAAGAAAAGTTGATTCAAGGAATCAATAGGGACAGATAAACATATACCAATGTTTAAATAAAATAACTCACTAATTTGTGTATAATTTCCAAGTATGCGCAGATAATCGTGCTTTTCACCAAATTAGACCGAAGTTGGAACGTTTCAAAGTCTTTTAAATATACCACGAAACATTCACAATTCTGCAGTCCACTCGTAAGATTTGATTATATATTTTTATAGAGTAAAATAAAATAAATTAGGAAACTAGTTTATTAAAACTTGAAATTTTAAATTAAAGCAAAACTGTTTAAATCACAGTTGAAGTTACGATTAAAGCTACTGACACTTAGTCATCACTCGTTATTTGCGAACACACGCCACTGTAGCTTTGAGGTTTTACTCGCAATAGGCCAGAGGAGTGAGGAATGAGCATGGAGAGGACGTGCAAACCTCACTGTTGTCGTACGGCCACTGGAGGACTCTCCTCCACCCTCCAATCAATATGTGGGGCACGAGGCGAACTCGATAGCACAGTGCGCAGGTCCCCACATGGTAGGAACCAAGTAATGTTTTCTCATACACCATAACTTATATTAATGCTTATAAAATAATATTTCCGAAACCAATATTGTATTGTATTTCACCCAGGCATTCATTATCACGAACATATGTTAGTTATTTTATACCTCCACAATACGTGGACTGAGCCCACATCCCACGCGAATAGTTACTAAACATAGCAGCCGATCGATCTCAATAAAAATAAAACCACAGAAATACTTCACTTATTACGTTGCGATAAATGTTATTTTTGTATAGACACGAATTTTATGACAGGCTGCAATGTTACGGGTGTGGTCAGGATCAGAATACCACCCACGCATGTGAGGTGAAGTGTCGCGCACCAAATGTCATAGTATCATGTTTTGACTGAGAAATCGTACCGGCAGACTATACGTTTGCCTAACTAAATATAGTAAGTTGTTGTTATTGATTTATTGAGGGGCTTTGCGACATCTTGTACCCCATTTACTTGGGTGTGTATGTGCAGTTTGTCTGATAACCTGTGTTATTGTGACGGCTGTATTAGTGAGTGTAGTTGTAATTCAGATGAGGATTGGGAAGGAGGTGGCTGTGGCCTTAATTTAGGAACCATCATGGTATTCGCCTGGAGTAGAAGTGATAAAACCACGAATATCCACTTCTCGGATTGCTGAGGTAGGAATCAAACCCACCTGTTCTCAATTTTACCTCACGATGCTGAGTGAACCACGTTACATCCCTCAGAGCAGAATTTCATTTCTTGTCAGAGTCGAGATCATACCCGGACCTGAGGGGGTAACTGCTAACGATGCTTAGTGTACCATATACTGTACATTCTTCCATACATTCCATCATTGACCTCATAAAGTAAACGCAAGTGGTTAAAATACCCAATCTGATTTGTATGAACTGTGAACCCTTCAATCATTCAGCTGATAACAATTTCCCTGGAGACTCAAAGCAGCTCATATGTCTGTCTGTTGGGGGTTAATTTTGCATCCCACATAGGTTACACTTGCAAAGGGATGGCACCAAATCGATGTTCCATGTTGCAACGAATCACGCATGAGAAGAAAGTACCGCAAGTTGAAGTTTATGGGACTTGACTTCTTTCCGAATAGGTTCCAGGACAGCTGTTATTTTATATCTTCACGCGACGTGAGGAGTCTCGGCCAGCCATACACAGGAGATATAACGTGAATAACGACCATGGAAGACTGGGGTTTGAAAATATAAAAGGAAATTTTAATAATAGCAATAAAAATAGTCTAATAATAATAGAAATAATAATAATTATTATTATTAATATTATTATTATTATTCGCAGCCTCCGTGGCTTAGGCGGCAGCACGCCGGCCTCTCACCGCTGGGTCCGTGGTTCAAATCCCAGTCACTCCATGTGAGATCTGTGCTGGACAAAACGGAGGCAGACAGGTTTTTCTCCGGGTACTCCGGTTTTCCCTGTCAACATTTCATTCCAGCAACACTCTCCACTATCATTTCATGTCATCTGTCATTCATTTAATCATTGCCCCAGAGGAGTGCGTCAGGCCTCGACAGCCGGCACAGTCCAGATCCTCGCCGCTAGATGGGGGCTTCTTTCATTCCATTCCTGACCCGGTCGGAGACTGGAAGCAGGTTGTGGATTTTCATTTCATTATTATTATTATTCATCTAAAAGCTAGACCTTGTCGTTGCAACCCGATTTGTCTCTCACTTGCTGAACGTTTTAAGTCAGCATGCTGTTTAAATTGAAGTCAATGCACTACAGAATCCAGATCAGCCTTCCGTGGTCTTCCTCTTCCTTTCTTCCCCAAAACTTTTCCTTCCAGTATGGTGGTCAGGAACTCATTATTATTATTATTATTATGATTATTATTATTATTTTGACATTTTGTTTTGGCACCAGCTACAATGAATGGCCATCTTTCAAGGAATTGAGAAATCCAAAAATGTTTTAATGCTTACCTATCCTTAACAATATTGTTACGGCTGTGAGTTTGTGTCATCACTCGCCGCATGAGTCACAACTGCCCCAGGGCTGGGCTGTGGCCTGCCTCTTGTATTGCGTGTGCCTTATGCAACAGGGCTACTAGGACAAAGGGGTAGTCCAGAATATTCGTGACTGGACCAGCGATGGAAACCTCGAGAAGCCGTGAACCCTGGATGGATCTAGAAGCATTTATTGAGTCACCGGCCTGCTATATAATTGCGACCTGTCTAGCAGTTGTTGTTGTTGTGTTTTACGAGCTAGTGTGAGCGATTATCCTGTGCGACAGAAGTGTGGTGACGAAGTGCTGTGCGAGTTACGAAATCCAGTGACATTGTTTCTCCAGCTTGTGGACAGCGAAATAGCCTGCAGCAAGTGATCGTAAGTAATTGAGGTCGGTGAACGTAAGGGAGAGGAGCAGGTAGTTTCTGTCAAGGCCACTGTACTCATTAGGACGGATTAACTTCTGTGGTCTGTTGACAAGTGGAAGGGCCAAGAGCGCTCAAGGAAGAGACTTGAGGAAACTGGAGTAAGGCTCCTAATTGCTTGTATTTGCTGATTAGTGTAATTTTCTGGCCACAATAAAGTTAATTATTTCTTTAAGCAGTAATTGGTGTTGTGCTTCCTACCCACCGTAATCCAGTTAACAAAAAGTGCCACTAGGGGGGGTGGCACGTAACAACTGGTGTCAGAAGCCGGATTACGAACTCAAGCACAACACCTGACGGTCCTGGTTTCAAAACCCGAGCAGGTCATTTTCTCTAATTTTCCTGTGAGTGCATGCCCTTTACAAGGCAAACAACTAAAATGGAGGCGCAATTGGCAGCATTGCTAGAAAAGTTAAATGGCATAGAAGACGGCCAGAAGAATTTAACCAAGGACCTAACTGCCAAAATAGAAGACGGCCAGAAGAATTTAACCAAGGACCTAACTGCCAAAATGGAAGACGGCCAGAAGAAGATGGAGGATGGCCAGAAGAAGATGGAGGATGGCCAGAAGAAGTTAGCAGAGGACCTGAAGGACAGCCAACATAAGTTAGCAGAGGACCTAACCGCCAAATTTCTGGATGGCCAGAAAAATCTGGAAGAGTGTCTGCTGACGAAATTAGAGGAGAGCCAAAGGAAATTAGAACAGGGCCTACGTGAGGAAGTCGCAGCAGTGGAAAAGAAGTTCGACGCCTTACAAGTGGAAGTTGCCGAGCTGCGCCAACGCCCGCTGATGGGGGTGGAGGAGAAATTCAACGCCTTACAAGTGGAAGTTGCCGAGCTGTGCCAACGCCCGCTGATGGGGGTGGAGGAGAAATTCAACGCCTTACAAAAGGAAGTTGCCGAGCTGCGCCAACGCCCACTGACGGGGGTGAAAGAGGAATTCAACGCTCTACGAGAGGAAGTTGCCGAGCTGCGCCAACGCCCGCCCACCGTTACACCGGGAATATCAGGAACGGGACATAGCAGAGTGACGCCCCCAACCTTCGACGGAAAGGTCCCGTGGAGCACCTACTTACGTCAGTTCGAGGCAGCCTGTTCCATAAATTACTGGAACAACACAGAAAAGGCTACAGCTCTCATTGTAGCGCTGAGAGGCGACGCCCTTAACGTCCTTCAGGCCATCCCGACTGGATCCCAGGACTACGCTGCACTGATCGCCCATATGGAGTCCCGATATGGAGATAGCCATCTTCAGCAGGTCCACCAGATGCAGCTCCGGACCCGGGTACAGAAGAACGCGGAAACCCTGCAGGAGTTCGAGATGGACATCGCACGCCTCGTAAGGCTCGCCTACCCAACAGCGCCGGCCGACTTTCTGGAGCAGATAGCGACGCAGACTTTCACCGACGGGCTACGGGACTCGGACACTCAACAGGCGCTGCGTCTCGCGAGCAATAAGACCCTGGCAGATGCGCTGAGCCACGCACTTGAGTTCGAGACGGCAAAACAGGCATCCAGAATGCACGCGCGGGTGCGTCAAGTGGACGTCGACGAACCAGTAAAAACCAACGAAACCAAGCCCCTGGCCGACGAATTAATGGAGGCGCTAAGCCGTTTCTTCAAGAATCGCAGTACCACCAACAAAAACGTAGCCGAAGGACATCCGGAGAGGCGGCCCGGAAGAGGACTACTGACCTGCTGGACCTGCCGTAAGAGAGGCCACCTGAGCAAGGACTGCGGTGATCGCCGCCGCCAAGGGTTTCCGTCGGGACAGTCAGTCGTAGGGAAACAGCGCGGCCCAGGAAAGCAAGTATCAGCCAGCCTAGGGGGGCAAAGGTTGGCTTGTGACAGTCGTCAAGACCCAGCAGTCCAAGTGCGTGTGACGAAGTTACGGAGGGACAATAGCAGCCTGATGGTCGACGGAGTCGTCAACGGAGTGAGCTGGCCCATGCTCATCGACACGGGAGCATCGAGGACCATCGTCAATCCCACTGTGATCCCGAAGTGGAGAGTGCAACCCACACAAAGGAACCTCCAGCTAATAACCGCGACCGGAGAGACCGCACCGGTACATGGCGAAGCATCACAGGAGTTCGTCATTGGTCGACGAGTGATAAAGCATCCAGTGCTTGTGGCTGACGTATCAAACGAAGTGATCATCGGACTGGACTTCCTGGACCAGAACAACATCATCTTGGACCTGAGTACCAACACTCTGCACTTCGGAGGTGAGGAACTTGCTTTGCAACCAGCACACGAGGCCGTCACCGCACGACGAGTAAGGCTGAGAGAGGACGTCATCGTTCCTGCCAGGACGGAGGTCAGCGCCGCCGTAATTGTCGACGGAACTGCTGAGTGAGTGGCGGCTGTCATCGAGCCAAAATATGAGGACATCCAGACAAAAGGATTGCTAGTTGCCAAGACCCTCATCAACACGACGTCTCGGCCGTACGTCCGCCTGTCCAACCTGAACGACTACGACATTACGGTTCACCGGGACACCAACCTAGGAGTCTGCGAGCCCGTTACCTGGATTGCCCGCATCACCGACACGACGGACGGACACCTGCAGACGGACAACTGAAGAAGACGCACACTGCCAGAAGAACTACAGAAGCTGTACCAAGGATCCCAGGACCATTTAGACGAGGAACAATCACGCCAACTTCAGGACCTGCTACGCGAATTCCAGGACGTCTTCTCCGTGAGGAGCAAAGACTTCGGCAGGACAGGCTTGGTCCAGCACAGAATCGACGTTGGGGACAGCGCACCGATTAGGGCCCCATTCCGACGAGTCCCGCTCGCCAAGCAAGCCGAAGTCGACCGGATGGTAGAAGAGATGAAGGAGCAAGGGGTGATCGAGCCATCACATAGTCCTTGGAGTTCTCCGGTCGTGCTTGTGAAGAAGAAGGACGGTTCCACCAGGTTCTGCGTGGACTACAGGCGGGTGAACGACGTCACGAAGAAGGACAGCTACCCTCTACCCCGGATCGACGACACGCTGGACACCATATCAGGGTCAAGATTGTTCTCCACCTTGGATTTGAAGAGTGGCTACTGGCAGGTGGAGGTCCACCCTAAGGACCGCGAGAAAACGGCGTTCTCTGTGGGCAGCGGGCTCTGGCAGTTCACCGTCATGCCATTCGGTCTGTGCAACGCCCCTGCGACCTTCGAAAGGCTAATGGAGTCCATTCTGAGGGGACTACACTGGAAGACCTGCCTGGTCTACCTAGACGACGTCATCGTTCTGGGGAGAAGCTTCGAGGAGCACTACAGCAACCTGAAGGAGATCTTGTTGAAGCTACGGGCTGCCCAGCTGAAGTTAAGCCCCAAGAAGTGTCAGCTCTTCCAGAAGCGGGTCCAGTACCTTGGGCATATCGTCTCCGAGGAAGGGGTGCGCACCGACCCAGAGAAGACCGCAGCTGTGAGGGAGTGGCCAGTTCCGAAGGACAAGTCCCAACTACGAAGCTTCCTGGGACTCTGCACTTATTACCGTCGCTTCGTGAGGGGATTCGCCGACATCGCCAAACCTTTACATCGACTGACTGAGAAGGACCAACTCTTCACGTGGACAGCAGAATGCCACAGTGCCTTCGAACAACTCAAGCAGGCTCTGTGCACCGCGCCTATTCTGGCCTACCCCAGACCTGGAACAAGGTTCATCGTCGATACCGATGCCAGCGACTTTGGCATAGGGGGAATCCTGTCGCAGGTAGTGGACGGCGAGGAGAGAGTAGTGGCCTACTTCAGCAAGGCCTTGTCGAAGCCAGAAAGGAACTACTGCGTCACCAGGAAGGAGCTGCTCGCCATCGTGAAGACCATTGAACACTTCCACAAGTACCTGTACGGGCAAGAATTTCTCATCAGGACCGACCATGCATCCCTGCGGTGGCTCCGGAACTTCAAGCAACCCGAGGGTCAACTCGCGCGGTGGTTAGAGAGGCTTCAACAGTACAACTTGGAGATTCAGCACAGGAAAGGCCAACTGCATTCTAACGCCGACGCCCTGTCACGAAGACCGTGCCCCGAAGACTGCACCTTCTGTGCCCGAAGGGAGGAGAACACCGGGATACTGTGCCGACGGACTACTGTGGAACTTCAAGGGAACTGGAGCCGCGAATCTTTCACGCGGGCACAAGCAGAAGATGATGACCTGAGACTGATAGTCGAATGGAAGAGGGCCTGTGTCCCCAGACCCGGGTGGAACATTGTGAGTGACTGCAGCCCAAAGTTTAAGTCCTACTGGGCACAGTGGGACTCGCTGATTGTAAGGGATGGCCTCATCTGCCGTACCTGGGAGAGCACCGACGGGAAGACATCTCGGGAACAAGTCGTCGTTCCAAAGGCTATGACGGAGGAAGTCCTGAAGGAAGTTCATGGAGGATCATCTGGTGGACACCTAGGGATAAAGAAGACCCTGGAGAAGCTGAGAGAGCGGTTCTACTGGATTGGATGCCGAACAGACGTGGAGAACTACTGCGCGAGGTGCCACGATTGCGCAGCCAGCAAGGGCCCTGGACGAAGAAGACGGGGTCCACTGAAGACCTACAACGTGGGCGGCCCCATGGAGAGAGTGGCCATCGATGTTGCTGGGCCAATCCCGTTAAGCGAGGCAGGGAACCGCTACATATTAGTCGTCAGCGACTACTTTACCAAATGGCCGGAGGCGTATGCGCTCCATAACCAAGAAGCCGCGACGATTACAGAGACCCTGGTGAAGGAATTCGTCAGCCGGTACGGAGTACCCCTGGAGCTGCACTCCGACCAAGGGAGGAACTTCGAGTCGCAGGTGTTCCAGAACCTATGCCAGCTGCTGGGAATCCGGAAGACAAGGACAACGCCGCTACACCCTCAGTCCGACGGGATGGTAGAGCGATTCAATCGCACCATCGAGAACCATCTCCGAATAGTCGTCAGCGAGCACCAGAGGGATTGGGACAAGCATCTTCCACTATTTCTCCTGGCCTACCGCGCCGCCGTGCATGAAGCCACCGGGTGCACACCAGCCCGGGCCATGTTTGGGAGGGAGCTCCGTCTACCTGTCGATCTTGCCTTCGGCCGACCTGGGAATGATCCGATCCCGGTAAGCCAGTATTGTCAAGAACTGGTCGACCAACTGGAGGACGTACACGCGTTCACGAGGAGGAAACTACGGATCGAGACCGACCGAATGAAGACCCGATACGACCAGCAGACGGATGCCGGCGGATTCCACGAGGACTACCGGGTCTGGCTCTTCAACCCATTACGGAAGAAAGGCCTGTCACCCAAACTGCAGAAGTCCTGGGAGGGCCCGTACCGAGTCGTGAAACGGATCAACGATGTCGTCTACAGGATCCAGCGGAGCCCGAGGACAAAGATGAAGATCGTGCACCGAGATCGCCTGGCAGCTTACGGAGGGACACAGACGGACCAATGATTGATCGGGACGATCAGCCTTTTTAGGAAGGGGGTGGTGTTACGGCTGTGAGTTTGTGTCATCACTCGCCGCATGAGTCACAACTGCCCCAGGGCTGGGCTGTGGCCTGCCTCTTGTATTGCGTGTGCCCTATGCAACAGGGCTACTAGGACAAAGGGGTAGTCCAGAATATTCGTGACTGGACCAGCGATGGAAACCTCGAGAAGCCGTGAACCCTGGATGGATCTAGAAGCATTTATTGAGTCACCGGCCTGCTATATAAGTGCGACCTGTCTAGCAGTTGTTGTTGTTGTGTTTTACGAGCTAGTGTGAGCGATTATCCTGTGCGACAGAAGTGTGGTGACGAAGTGCTGTGCGAGTTACGAAATCCAGTGACATTGTTTCTCCAGCTTGTGGACAGCGAAATAGCCTGCAGCAAGTGATCGTAAGTAATTGAGGTCGGTGAACGTAAGGGAGAGGAGCAGGTAGTTTCTGTCAAGGCCACTGTACTCATTAGGACGGATTAACTTCTGTGGTCTGTTGACAAGTGGAAGGGCCAAGAGCGCTCAAGGAAGAGACTTGAGGAAACTGGAGTAAGGCTCCTAATTGCTTGTATTTGCTGATTAGTGTAATTTTCTGGCCACAATAAAGTTAATTATTTCTTTAAGCAGTAATTGGTGTTGTGCTTCCTACCCACCGTAATCCAGTTAACAAAAAGTGCCACTAGGGGGGGGGGGGGGGGGTGGCACGTAACAATATATTGCACCATAAAATTAGAAACTTACCTTGAAGGCACTTCACAGCTCCAGCTATACCTTTCTTTTCCAAATAGTAGTATATAGTCTTACCTTCGAGCACGAGCATCCTGGTTGCGAATTATTTGAATCTTGACATATGGTTACGTATTCAGATTCTAGCAAAAATCATCAGTTACCTTTCAAGACTTAAGGGCAGCATACGATGCAGTTTGGAGACATGGACATCTGTATAAATTACTGCAGGTGATGCCATGTCAAACAAGTAGTTCCGTGAAGAACTATACAGCCTATTTTCATATATCCTACTCATGTTAATTGCCTCTATCAACATACAAAATTTCAGTTTGGAGGTTGTGATAGATTCGTAGATATTGAGAACCCTCTAAATATTTCAGATGGTCGCCAGGTTGGATTTTTATTTTTGTACTATTACATTAAGACGTGTGGTATTCAAACTTCAATCGCATGATTAGAACACAAGAAGTAAAAACGAGATTTTAAAATTTCGCACAGCTGCCATCTTGTGAGTATGGAAATAATTGAAATAAATTAGATGCCACATTTGTATAAGCATTTAACGTGCAACGTTTCACTGCACTCGGATAGTTAATTCGCCAGAAACGTCCATTTAAATATTTATACTTCGCGTCACCGCCATGTTGGATTTGTGCTCACCAGGTTACTGAAAGTCCTGAAGGTGAACATATGTTAATAGCCTCTATGAACATAAAAATGTCAGTTTGATTGCTGTAAAAGATTGATAGATATTGAGAACCGTCTAAATATTTCGGATGCTCGCCATTTTGGATTGTTATACAGTGTGGCCCACCAGCCCCCTTTTTTTTTTGTGAGGAAGGCAACCCAACTAACGCGTATATCACAGTCATCCTAAAAACATTGGTACCTGCTCCTTTACGTCCATTGTACAACGTTACCGTTGAGTACATCATCGCGAATATAGTAGAAATCAATAGTGGCAGTGTTCTTTCAATGACCTCAAATATAATGCATGATTGAAACAATCAGAGCTCCGAATAACACCTTCTTACGTTTGCACAGGAAGTGTCTACGAATAGATTCAATAAGTGCCAGCAATACACCATGGTTCTCAGTAGCTATGGTGGCTAAATCAAGAATGGCTAGAATAGCGTCAAGGAAGTCGCATTGTAGTAGGTTCAAACCTTGAACTAGTACATTATTATTAGCCTACTTTCGATTTTTGCAAAAAATGAAAGTAGACTTATGAGATCAACACAGGGCGAAAAAAGTGTGTCTGTCTGTGTGTGTGTATGTGTGTGTGTGTGAGAGAGTCTGTGTGTGTGTATGTGTGTAAGTGAGTCTGTGTGTGTGTGTGTGTACTCTGAATGTCTGTCCCCCCCTATCAATTCGAACACGGTGAATGCGAATTGAACGAAATTTGGTACAAAGGTAGCACTAGCAAAGGACACCTCAGTGTCATGTTTTATATCGCCGCCATCTTTACTAAAACTGAATGGCGGCCACTCAAACGTTCAAAACGTAAAATCAAATAACGACTAACCAAATCATCCGATCTCTACCAAATTTGGTAACAACATACCTTCGTATAGGATGCGTCTTGTGACCAACCTACAAGGTCGTTCGCCATACCATGTCAGGATGGCGGCCGTGCGAATTATGCAAACTTTATAATCCATATCATGGGACCCACCAGTTCCGATTATCGAGCCGAGAATCGTTTTAACTGTTCTAAAGGAAGAGGCACGTTCGAAATTAAAAGTTTATTTTGTAATACTATAGTGCAGACGTGATTTTAAAAAGCTGAGCCGATTCAGTAATAAGACAAGATGGCAGCGGATATCTTGTGCCTGACTTATATTGCACTAATTTGAGTATTGCATGCAATATAGCGTACTGATACAAAATAAATAAATTTTGTATGAAATGCTTTATATATAAATAATATACTCCAGTGTTGAAATCGTTTAGTCTAAATCATTATTTGCTAACAAGTTATATGTAAGTCATTTTATATAGAACGATATTCGTTGACACAATTAGCTCAGTGGTAGAGCGTTAGCCTATCGCTCAAATGACTATGGTTCAAACCCGATCAGAGCTAGGTATTTTGCTTGAAATGTTATATGTTTATTGTTTTGTAATGACTCAGATGTTTTAAAATTAAGCGTTATATTGTGCATATTATGGTGTAAAATATATATTTAATTAAAACATAATACGTCAGCAGATTTACTCGAGACATCTAGCTGCCAAAAAGATAACTGCACGTCGACCTACTTATTAACTTTCAGATTTTATTGAAATGTTTCTTCTTCTGGCCGCTAGAATGCACTCGCTCTGTTAGGATTATATTGTTAGATATTTCACCACTAGATGTCACGACCAGTCTACGTGGGGCTCCATTGATTACTATACCATTGGCATTCTATGCGCATCGAATTTGAAGAATGACAAGATGATACTACGATACATTTTTACTTTTTATTTTAAAGGGTTTGTAACAGCCTATTTTGCGTTACTTGAAAATGTTATTTGAAGTAAACAACAAAACGATTTCACATAGTAACTGAATTCAAGCCGTTGGTGTTAGTTCATTACTTTTATTTCAGGCAAATAGCAATCGAAAATATCCACATAGTTTGTATACACACGTCTCCGTAGGGTCATGGAAAGATTTGTTAATTCAATTAGGGTTGTGAAAGCCATGCACAACCAGACGTGTAAAGACATGCCTCAACTCAAAGTTGGATGTTGCCCACGGCAGGTCGTATATGTAATAATAATAATAATAATAATAATAATAATAATAATAATAATAATAATGTTATTGGTTTTACATCCCTTTTAACTACTGCTGCTTTTAGAGACACCGGGGTGCCGGAATTTTGGCCCGAAGGGGATCTTTAACGTGCCAGTAAATGTACTGACACGGCTCCCTCGCATTTGTGCACCCTCAAATGCCAGCTGACTGCGCCAGGATACGAACCTGCAACCTAGGGCCCAGCAAGCGAGAACGTTACCGCTGAGCCACGCAGCCAGTCCGGTCGATTATGTCTCCAGATCCATAACATTCTTGATATACTTCTTATCTTTCTTTCTTCAATGATGGTAGCAGTTTTTATCTAGGTTGTGGCGTTTGGTAGAGGTAAATCGTTTCTAAGGTCTTCAACAAAGAATAGTTCTATTATACTCTTTGATAATAACAACGAGTTATAACTATACTCATACATTTAGGAGAAAGTAGGCTATATGTTCTTTACTGAACATCTTGTTTTTTGCTTAATGTCGTTTATTGTGGGTGTATTATGGCCGCATATCTATCTGTTCCAACGAGTGATTTTTAGCCTACTTTCGATTTTTGCAAAAAATGAAAGTAGACTTATGAGATCACTACAGGGCGAAAAAAAGTGTGTCTGTCTGTGTGTGTGTGTGCGTGAGTCTGCGTGTGTGTGTGTGTGAGTGTGTGTACTCTGAATGTCTGTCCCCCCCCTATCAATTCAAACACGGTGAGCGCAAATTGAACGAAATTCGGTACAAAGGTAGCACTAGCAAAGGACACCTCAGTGTCATGTTTTATATCGCCGCCATCTTGACGGAAACGTAATGGCGGCCACACAAATGTTCATAGCTTAAATCAAATTACGACTAACCTAATCATCCGATCTCTACCAAATTTTGCAACAACATACCTTTATGGGGGCAGCATCCTTTGACCAAACCTATAGGTCAACAGCCTGATAGTTTGTGGATGGCGGCCATCTTTGTGTCAAAAAAGATTACCCCTATTAATTCGAACACGGCGAAACCGAATGGAATGAAATTTGGTACAGAGGTAGCACTAGCAAAGGAAACCTCAGTGTCATGTTTTATATCGCCGCCATCTTGACGGAAACGTAATGGCGGCCACACAAATATTCAATGCTTAAATCAAATTACGATTAAACTAATCATCCGATCTCTACCAAATTTTGCATCAATATACCATTATGGAGGGAGCATCCTTTGACCTATCTAATAGGTCATTAGCCTAATATTTTGCGGATGGCGGCCATCTTTGTGTGAAATTCGATTCCCCCTATTAATTCGAACACGGTGAAACCGAATGGAATGAAATTTGGTACAGAGGTAGCACTAGCAAAGGGCACCTCAGTGTCATGTTTTATATCGCCGCCATCTTGACGGAAACGAAATGGCGGCCACACAAATATTCAACGCTTAAATCAAATTACGATTAACCTAATCATCCGATCTCTACCAAATTTTGCATCAACATACCATTATGGAGGGAGCATCCTTTGACGAAACTAATAGGTCATTAGCCTAATATTTTGCGGATGGCGGCCATCTTTGTGTGAAAATCGATTCCCCCTATTAATTCAAACACGGTGAAACCGAATGGACCGAAATTTGGTACAGAGGTAGCACTAGCAAAAGGCACCTCAGTGTCATGTTTTATATCGCCGCCATCTTGACGGAAACGGAATGACGGCCACACAAGTGTTAAAAGCTTAAATCCAATTTCGACCATCCTAATAATTTGATCTCTACCGGATTTTGCAACAACATGCCTTTTTGTGGAAAGCATCTTATGACTGACTACAAGGTCATCAGCCCAATAGTTTGCAAATAGCGGCCATGTATGTGTGCAAATCCATTCCCCATATCAATTCAAACACGGTGAAACCGAATTGAATGATTTTTTTTACAGAGGTAGCACTAGCAATGGGCACCTCATATTCATGTTTAATATCCCTATAGCACGTTGTATTTCAACAAGCTACTACAACCAATATTCAATCATACTCCTTGAAAAGGACAAATAGTTATAACAATACCCATGCATTTAGGAGAAAGTAGGCTGTATGTTCTTTACTGAACATCTTGTTTATTTGGTCCTCAAAAGGACCGTACTTATCCGATGGTACGCAGCCAGATTGGACTACGACATAATGATCTCTAGAACGAAAGCAAGGTATCCTGTATATTCAACGTAGCAAGTGTTCGAAATTTTGACACCTTTGTTTAAAGGAAAACTCCGACTCACTCAGACGACCCACATAACAAATAGATTTGTTATGTGGTTAGGCTCACGAATAAATACATCAGACCGAAACTATAATTTCTTTCAACGGCGTCTGTGCGAAAAGCGCTTGCTATACACTTACAATAATAGTTAGTGAGGATTTAAGGGGCGGAACTACGAGGACATCTGCCCTAAACATACAGTAAATACAGATAATTATAACATTATTGGTTTTACGTCCCTTTTAACTGCTCTGGCTTATAGATACGCCGGGGTGCAGGAATTTTGCTCCGTAGGGGATCTTCAACGTGCCAGTAAATCTACTGACACGGCTCCCTCGTATTTGCGCACCCTCAAATGCCAGCTGACTGCGCCAGGATACGAACCTGCAACCTTGGGCACAGCAAGCGAGAACGTTACCGCTGAGCCTCGCAGCAAGGCAGTAATTACAGAACGTGTCATATTATTATTATTATTATTATTATTATTATTATTATTATTATTATTATTATTATTATTATTATGTCGCCACCGTCGCGTAGCGTTCAGCATGGTTATCTGCCACCCCGGAGGTCATGGGTTCGATTCCCGGCTCTGCCACGAAATTTGAAAAGTGATATGTGGACTGGAACGGGGTCTAGTCAGCCTCGGGTGTTCCAAATGAGTAGAGGGGGTTCAATTCCCGCCTCAGCCCTCCTCGAGTGGTTTTCCGTGGTTTCCCACTCCATCTTCGGGCAAATGCTGGGATGGTACTGTCCCCGATAATCCGGATAGTAGGCTGTCAGAAATCCGCCCCCTCAATCGGATTGCCAATAATCAATCGCACCGGCACAGCTACATCAATGAAAATGGCACTGACAGATACTACCGATATTAGAGCACAGTAGTTAACATGAAAATTATTGTGGAACACACCAAAATATACGGGGGTTCATACTTACCTTTTACTTACCTATTCAATTTAATCTCGGGTCTGAGTTTTCAACTGGATCATTTAATAGTATGCCCTCACAATAACCTCCACCACGATATTTAAAATGAACCATGTCGGAAACAAGAAAATTTAAACTGCACAATAATTTATTTCACATAAAGAAAAAATAATAATTTAACAAAATTTAACAACAAAATATACGTGCCAATCAGAAGCCATTGTCAATGCAACCATGTCCTCCTGTAGGACTTGTAGACTTCACATACAAAAATTCAGCTTTCTCTAGCTCAAAAGAACGTAATAATAACAACAATGTACATTGGAATGGATAAGGGAGCTGGGACGAGACATATAGCATTTGTTTCCTTGTTCATGAACTTCACATTTTATTTATAACCGCAAGGCTGCTATGTAGATGACCTTGGCCTCTACCATTCAGTTATCTGGCCACCTGCAATACACCCTGCACCGTGTCGCATGCTTGCTTCGTCAAATGGACGCACCTGTCCAACCAATGTTAGCATATGCTAGTTACCTCAGAGCCTAGCTCCTTTTCAAAACACTTTAAATGTTCACATCTCAACTCAAATATTATCACGCAAATCTTTTAAATGTTCCGTTCAAATATCAATGGATTACTCTAATAATCCCAAATCTTGTTTAATTGTATATTCCAATTGTTGAACTAGCGTTGTTTAGAGTATAATAACGAAAACGCTTAATGTTTATAACAAAATGTTCATTAATTATTTATAACATTTTAAATTGTTTATAACATTGTCAAACGACAATTGAAAAATTTATACACGCCTCCATTAATCCCGTTCGTTTCAAATTATTATTAAAGATATTTACATAGTTATTTACATTATTTATATTATTTATATTAGAAATACATTAAACCACACGATTATTCGGTTGATAATTACTTAAATCGTGGTGATATAATCGACCAATGAAGGTTAGTTATATTTAAATTTTAGATTCAGGTTTAATAAGATTTAATAATTATTATTTGTGACGGTAACCTCCATTCAAAATCTTTATCTCAAATTATATAAACACTTTTGTTAATTTTAACAGTCACTTCACATGAATAATTTTCAATGGACCTGAACAATACACTCAGCGAAAAAATACCTCGCTCAAAACGCACAAAATTGCACCAAAAATTGGCCCATAATTCATCATATATCTCATTATATATGGCATCAAAATCTTCCACAATACACACAAAAAACCTCCACTTATTAATTCATCATCATCATCAATATTACTGTGGGAACCTCCTTCACTTATTAAAGGGCATTATTCATCAGCGACTTTTACACGTCCACTGAACTAACGATTATACATCCATAGTTCCTCTTTAAAAATTCTTATATTCATCAATTGTATCGAAAACTGTTATTATATTTAACCTTCGTGGGTTTCATTCATGAAGCGATATGAAGTAAAAATTTGCCAGTCACAAATAAATTTAATAGCAAATACGATTAGACACGCCTCCCTGGTCTATCAAAATTGAGATTAATATCATCAAAGTATCGCAGTATAAAAATACTAACTTCAATCAAAGTTCATCTAAACTGCATAAATAGTCGAATAGAATACAATTAGACTGTGGACTGCAAACATTATTGTTCCAATCTACAATTGAGAAAAACTCCTATCAAATGTTCATTACTATAGTGTACTCAATAAATCGTACTCAAAGTTCATATTTCATAAAATTGTCTATAATGCAATGGTATTTCAGAATTGACGATACATGTCTATGTTGCAATCATGTTCATAAAACGACTAGTATTTCTAAGATCGTCGATAATGTAGTAGATTTTAACGCTCTAAAATCTTTTAATCATTCTTCTTTCTTGAGGATGACAGAAAATTGGTCAAAGTAATTTACTGAATAGAATTACTTTAATAAAAAGACACGCTGTCTGTATTCAAACTTGCCATAGAGAATCGTTAACTTTACAGTTAAATCGTGACTACAAAAATATGCAAATTACTGAAAGAATATATAATATCAGTCTCAACTGATCCAAAATTATATAAATATGCCAATGACATAATAATGTCTCAATAAATCGTAGAAAAAGGCATAAATCAGCAAAGTATACAGAGTACAGAAATATCAAGCAAGAATATGGGGCAAAATATATGGGACAGAAAATATGGGAAAAATGGTTGCTCAGATATCGCTAAATGGCTCAAATAAATCAAGAAACGTTCACGACTACCTTATCTGTTGATTGAAGTTCTAGAGGAAAATTTCCAAAGAAGACTGCTGTTGGTTCCATTTCACCACCGTAAAGATGTGCTCCGACCTCGAACCTGGAACCTGCGCCCTCGGAGAATAGAACAGCTTCCTCCTCCGGAAATCGCACTGCTCCGTGTAGACGATAGACATCCTTCTGGCAAAACCCTTCTGTGTGAGCCGGGTCCACCCTGGCCTCTCTTGAAAGTTCCCTGAAGTTCTGGTAGAAATTCGCCATGAAGTTTATTGCAATTATTTCCGCAGAAATGTTCATAATTGTGGAGCATGAAGATATTTCCACTGCCATTTGATGTAATTCAGCGATGGATTACGATGCATGAGTGTAGTTGGATGTTCACTACATGCTCGCTTTTGTAGAATGACGATTAACGAAGCTCCATGTTGCCACTTCACTCCATTGATGTATGTCCCAATTGCATTAAAGTTTTATTCTTCCATCTCCACTTCCGTTATAATAATAGTCGAAAGTATTGCCAGATTATATAGTTCCATTGTAGAATGTAGCGTTGTATCACCAAATGTAATCTTCAGTATCACGGTTGCAATACATGTGTCAGCCGTAGCGTAGAATGTGGTATTATAAAAGTGCTTCTCAGGTGTCGAGAAAATCAATTTTGTCTGCAGTCTTAAAATGCGAATATCTTCCAAAGTATAATATTGAAAATGTTCAACTTTCGTACACGCCTCAATATTGTAATGCACAATTGAATTAGCATAAATGTAGTAGCTAACTCTTGATAGATACTCTTGTAGACTCGTTTATGTGTGCGCTCCAACTTCGCCTAGTTTTAGTAATCGTAAAATTGCACTGCTGCACGCTCAATGCTTGTTCGATGCTGTGGGCTCTGCCACACTTGCTAATGATGACTTGCTTCACTGAATAACATATACTTGTTCTATCGGAATTAAGAACTCGAAGTCTGACAATATGAGAATGAGAAAATGAGCCATGAGCCATGAGAACCTCCTCTCTGCTGTGCAAGGCCTTTTATCAACTTCTTAAGGGGCGTATCCATCCCTACCATAGCTTGTTCCTCCGTCATTGCTAGAAGTTCTAACTTTGGCTATACTTGACGGATTTTCTAATTTCAAAAACTCATAATTAATTTCTTCAAAATTCCAAATCAATGCCATAACTGAAAATAGATTTCCACAATTCTGCATGCCAAAAGTAATTAAATATGGTAATTTCAGTAATCTCCGTCTCCCTCCAAGCTATCATTCATTGGTTCGAGCCTCTCCTCCAATAGCGTAACTTCTTCCTCAGCACAATTCCTTGCTTCCCTGCGACTGCGTCGTAAATCTCAGATCCTTCTCGAACAAAATCATGACGTCACCAAGAATCTCAGCTCATCCAGCCTCTTTGCATGAAGTCTGCGTCATCCGTGCCTACGTCATGAATATACACGTCACAACTATGACGGCCATAACTTTATTCACATATGTCAATACAGCCACCGTGGTCTCAGTATAATTCAATTTACAGGGGCAGTACCTTCTTCAAGGCCACGGCTGCCTCCTTCCCTCATCATTGCCTATCCATCCTGACCATCCATTACCTTCCCTCATGAGGCCCCTGTTCGCTTTGCAGGTGAGGCCGCCTGGGCGAGGTGCCAATCACACCTCACCAGTTGTATCCACTCCGATTAGATGTTCCCAGCTCTAGGACACTGCCCGTAGAGGCGGTAGTGGTGAGTTCCCTCGCTGAGTCCGTGGGTTCCACCAACCTGGAGGGTAAACGACTAAGAATAGAAGAAGAAGAAGAAGTCATATTATTATAAAAATTGAACTGTTAAAATTCTAATTGTCACTAATAGAGTCGCCTCCGATACGTAGTGGTCAGCGTGATTAGCTGCCACCCCGGATGTCCTGGGTTCGATTCGCGGCTCTGCCACGAAATTTGAAAAGTGGTATGAGGACTGGGACGGGGTCTACTCAGCCTCGGGTGGTCCAAATGAGTAGAGGGAGTTCGATTCCCACCTCAGCCATACTCAAAAGTGGTTTTCCATGGTTTCCCACTTCGCCTTCAGGCAAATGCCAGGATGTTACCTACCGTACAGCCACGGCCGCCTCCTTCCCTCTTCCTTGCCTATCCTTCCCGATCCGCCCCTCCCTTCCCATCCCTCAAGAGGACCCTGTTTGCTTTGCAGGTGAGGCCGCCTGGGCGAGTTGCTGATCCCACCTCCCCAGTTGTATCTCCCAGACGAGATGGTTCAAGCTCCAGGACACTGCCCGTAGAGGCAGTAATGATGGGATCCCTCGCTGAGTCCGTGGGAAAACCTAACCTTGAGGGTAAAATCTACTCAAAATAATAATTATAACGAATAGTATCCATCCATGGTTTTGAACAGTATTTAGGGAAAATAGCAATTTAAATGAGACAAGAAAATAACTTTCCCTTCGTAGATAATGTGAACAAAACCAAGTTGAAATCTTTCTGTACGAGGTAGGGAGGGTATAATAAAATAGTTAAAAAGAATTAAGAAAATCTGCTGTTGGATAGTCTTGAACCCGGGATCTTCGAAAGAGCGAGCGGACCCAATAACACTTGCACCATTTCCAACACACTCTGGAGGTTTTTATTGCGCTTCTTATTAACGCGTGTGGTAAAATAATCAATTATTACAGTTAGATCTTAAATATTGATTGGAATGCATTCATTCAGTACTTGGCATGTTTTCTAATTTACTTAAGGCAAATTTCGCGACCGCTTTACGTTAATAAGGCGACAGAACTGCAAATAATGCCCTCAAACGACAGCCGTTCAGTTTTATTTCATACAACTTAGCGTACAAAATGCTAGCGTGTGATCCACTTCGGTCATACAAGCAGGTGTACTGACGAAGAGAACAGAATCATACAGGATTTTGTACCAGCGATCACAGCAGCTTCCTTGCCAGCGAGTGTCGTGTGATACGGGCCTAAATATATGCTATGACTTTTTGTTAAAATTTAATAACAAAACAAGATGTTCGGTATAGAACGTATTGCCTACTTTCTCCTAAATACATGGGTATTGTTATAACTCTTTGTCCTTTTCAAGGAGTATAATTGAATGTTGGTTGTAGTAGCTTCTTGAAATACAACGTGCTATACGGATATTATACATGAATATGATGTGCCCTTTGCTAGTGCTACCTCTGTAAAAAATTGCATTCAATTCAGTTTCACCGTGTTTGAATTGATAGGGGGAATCGATTTGCACACATACATGGCCGCTATCTGCAAACAATTGGGCTGATGATCTTGTAGTTCAGTCAAAAGATGCTTCCCACAAAAAGGTATGTTGTTGAAAAATTTGGTAGAGATCAATGATTAGATTGGTCGTAATTTGATTTAAGCTTTTAACATTTGGGTGGCCGCCATTCCGTTTTAGTCAAGATGGCGTCGATATAAAACGTGACACTGAGGTGGCCTTTGCTAGTGCTACCTCTGTACCAAACTTCGTCCCATTCGGTTCCACCGTGTTTGAAAAGATAGGGGGAATCGATTTTCACACATACATGGCCGTCATCTGCAATCTAATGGGCTGATGACCTTGTAGCTCAGTACAATGACGCTCGCCATACAAGTATATGTTGTTGCAAAATTTAGTAGAGATCGGTTGATTAAGTTAGTCGTAATTTGATTTAAGCTTTGAACATTTGGGTGGCCACCATTACGTTTCCGTCAAGATGGTGGCGATATAAAACATGACACTGAAGTGTTCTACGCTAGTGCTACCTCTGTACCAAATTTCGTTCAATTCGGTTTCACCGTGTTCGAATTGATAGAAGGGGTAGACATTCTGAGTACACACACTCACACACACACACACAGACACACAGTTGCACACACTCAGACAGACACACAATTTTTGGCCCTGTGTAGATCTCATAAGTCTACTTTCATTTTTTTGCAAAAATCGAAGGTATGCTAATAATACCATGGGAATTTCTAAGGAATACGTGTACTTCGATGCAAGCAATGGCGATCTGAATATCCTTCGATATGTTGTTGTTTTGTTTCATTTGAGGGGCTAGAACATCGCGGTCATTTAGCCCCGTGTACTTGGGTGTGTGTGTAGAATTTGTTCGATAACCTGAATTATTGCGGACTTTAATGATGTGTATATTTGCAATTAAGGATTGGGAAGGAGGCGGCCGTGGCCTTAAGAGAGAATCCGTCCCGGAATTTGGCCGGAGTAGAAGTGGGAAACCACGGAAAACCATTTCCAGGGTGGCTGAGGTGGGAATCAAACCCGCTTCTTCTCATATTTGTTTCACGAGGCTACGTGTACCCAATTTCAGCCCTCAGACAAGTATTACATTTCTTGGCAGAGCTGGGAATCGAACCCGGACCTCCGGAGCAACACTTCGATATGTTATGTTAATATTCATGCCATTTTTTAAATTTTCTGCCATTACAGGTCACGTGGCATATCGTACCAATTCGATCGTATTTTCTTTATAAATCATCAAAATTCAACGTACTCTTCACAAAAATACGTCGTAAGGCAATAAATGTGGCAATGTAGTTACATCCCGACTAAAATGGAATGTGGGCTTTCGATCAAAAAAGTATGCCGGCTACTGGATTCGAAGCACCGTTCTAACCGCTCGCGCCCACCACGTACGGTCATGCTTTAACCCTCTCCGTCACCAATACATGGTAGATGCCGCACTCTAAACGTGCTATAGTTACTGTAGCCATCCCACCTCAAACGTTAAGTCCATTTCAAAGTCTTCAATCACGGTTTATGTTGTTGATTTAACTTTCTACTATTACAGATCACGTGGCGTAAGCTATTAATTCGATCGTATTACGTGTTATGTGTGTTATTTCAAGGAGCAGTAAGTCATATGTTAGTAGAATGGGCCATAGTATTTGGCGGGGAAAAGTTTAAGGTCGGTTTTGCTTTGCTAGACCCATGACCCAATTACATTGCTGTCACACAGTCAGAGGGCAGAGCAATATCGACCATCGGGAGAAATGCAGTGTTAGTTGGGTTTCATAAAACTAAATAATAAGGGGCGGGTGGACCACACTGTATGTATAGGCCATAGAGTTATGTACCATTCAAGGACAATTATTGCCTAGGTTCATTATTCAAACTTTCACTTCGATCGCATGATTACGACACAAGAAATAAAAACTTAATTTTAAAATTTCGCACAGCCGCCATATTGGAGTTATGTTAACAATTGAACAAAATTAGATACCAGTGCATTACAATATGTAAAAGAAATCATTTACTGTACCACATTTCACTGCGCTCAGAGAGTTAAATCACGAGAATAGTCTATTAAAATGTTTCAACTTCGCTTGGCCGCCATGTTCCTTTTGTACTTTGCAGGTTTATGAACGTTACACAGATAAGCTTGTATCAGTACCCTTCATCACCGTACAAATTTTCAGGGTGATATCTCTAATAGTTTCGGAGATATAGAATGTCAGTGAAATATTTCGCACAGCCGCCATTTTGAGGTTATGTGAACTATTGAACTAAATTATACGCCAGTGCATTACAATGTGTATAAAAATTTGCTGTACCAAGTTTCATTACGTTTGGATAGTTAAATCGCGAGAAAAGTCTATATAAAAGTCTCAATTTCGCTTGCCTGCCATGTTGGTTTTGTAGTCACCAGGTTCTTGAAAGTCTCATAGGTGAAGTTCTAGTGGTGCCTTTTATCACCGTACATAATTTCAGGGCGATATCGATAATAGTTTCGGAGATACTGAATGCTGGTGAAATATTTCGCACAGCCGCCATATTGGATTTATGAGACACAATAAAATTTGATGGGCATGGTCGGGGTCGGCCATAATAGTGCTATGATCTTACCGAGTTTCATTGTAATCGCTCCAGCCGTTTAGAAGTTATTCGGGACACACACACCTCACACACACACACACACACACGCACACACACACATACAAAAGGTGATCTCATAAGCCTATTTTTTCATAAAATGAAAATAGGCTAAAAAGAACACGACTAATTTGCAACATGCTTAATGAAAGACATTTTACTGTAGTAATCAGAAAAGATGTCAGCTCTCCGAAAACACTGAACAATGGTCTGCCAGAAAGTTTTGTCCTTGCTCCTCTGCTCTTCAACCTATATCTATCTGACATGCCAGAAACAAAATCTAGAAAGTTAGGTTATGCAGATGATTGGGACATTGGTACTCAGAACAGTACGTTTGAAGTACAGCAAAAGTTTGGTGCTTTTCAGTAGATCAACACGAATGTACCCAAAAAGAGCTGGGTTATGCCCTAATCCTGAAATAAATTACATGAGATTAATAAATTATTAATAATTTATTTCAGGATTAGGGCATAACCCAGCTCTATTTGGGTACATTCGTGTTGACCGACTGAAAATCACCAAACTTTTGTTTACTTAGGCAACACTGAAAAATGGCTTCAAACCCCACAACGTTTGAAGTAACTGAACAAGTTCTAACTTCAGATTTGGTTAAGATAGGCTAGTACTTTCGCCAGTGGGAACTACAGGCGAACCTAATTAAAACAGAAGTGTCTCATTTTCACTTCTTGAATACATTTTCTAACAGAGCTCTTAATGTGTACTTTGAGGGAATCAGACTCAATCATAACGTGCGCCCTAAATATCTAGAGATTATTTTGGATCGGAGACTTTAAGGTACATCTTACGAAGGTAGCTTCCAAGTTGAGGAGTAGGAACAACCTCTTGCATAAATCGTGTGGTACTGGTTGGGGATCTTCAGCAGACACACAAAGAACTTCAGCTCTTGGGTTGGATTATTCAGCTGCAGAGTACTGCGCACCAGTGTGGATAAACAGCGTTCACACACAGAGAGCCGACGCTCATTTGAATGAGACCATAGGATGTTTGTATATAGGTTTATGAAGTTAGTTGTACTTTAATAGCTGTTCTTTTTATAAAATTTCATGTATGTGATAATTTAATGTTTTAATGTGCCATACGCTATATAAAATAAATAACTAGCAATAACAGTTTAGACGTAAAACAAAATCACAAGGGGAAAAAAAACGAAAGATACAACCAAAACAGACCATCTACAATGCTTAACTGCAAGGACTCGACGCGTACCAGGTCGAATGAAAATCATATTTTCGCTGTTTAAAGGTCAATCTAGGAAAATAGGCCGAAACAAGTACTGTATAGCCTGATTTTAAATTACTTCCATCTTGGGGTAATAGATTCCTTCTGATATACCAACCTGTCATTTGGTCAGATGAAAAAGAGGAAGAATCCTATGTTGGCGATTCACGTTTGGGGTTAATAAAAGTTGCAGGAGACAATATTATGAAAACACCACTATTCAAGCAGGTTTGTGAGATGTAGAACACACTAAGATACTATCGATGCAGAACACTTCAGCTTATTCTCTAACAAAAATTGAAAGGTCAAAGAGGTGTTGAGGGGAGAAGAATTTCATGGCTTGCAAAGTCCTGAATTAGAATAGAAATTCACCGTGAAAATCTCTTCCGTAAGGCGATTGATTGCGCATTCGCCACAGTAATCGCCAACGTCAGGAAGACCTGACATGGCAGGCAGAAGAAGAAGAAGAAGAAGAAGATCTAAAATTACATTTCAACAAATAGATTAATAAAACTTGTCATAATCATAAACGGAAACGCCAAGGTGTATGTTTCACACAACTCAAGCCCTTAAATCAGAGGAAGTTAGAAGGTGTGGCTAGCGCGAAATTATTCCAAATCGTCTCGTTAGTACATGCAAAATCTTGCATTTCTTGATAAGTCAACGGAAATGTATTTATTTGTTTATAAAGTGCGTTTAAACAAATAAACAAGACGATAGCCCCTACGAAAACTGTGTCGCGTCGAGCACGCATAACAGTTATGCCGAGCGGGTGGTTTCCAATAAGGACTATACACTAACATGGCACGACATAAATCTAATTGCCTTTTCACAAGAATTGGTTGAAAATAAGAAGAGGTCACTGGATCGATTCTTTCTAGTACTCGGCTAATGAAATTTTGTGTAATTGAAGTTCCAATGTTCCTAATTAGTAAATCCGGTAAGAGATTGTGAGAATTCTCGCTTCTTGTTGTGTTACTGCCTTGGGTAAAGACAGTGCCATCGCTACACGTAGCAGTGGCTGATGGCTTCCAATTGTTAAGGACATTCGAGTATATCACGCATCGGTTCATGCCATTGAATCAGAAAACCTCCCACCGACAAACAAGCTTGATTTACCGCATCACTAATTACGTAAACTACGGCAGCACAGCAGCCGTGTGAAATCAACTACTTGACTGGTGTTTTGAGGAGAGAGTGGAATACCATTGTCAATGGCGGTTCCTCGTTAATTTTTAGTCTATTTTTATTTATGAAATATAGGCTTATGGGATCTCCTTTTGTCCATGTATGTGCGTATGTGTGTATGTGTGTGTGTCGTCGTCGTCGTCGTCCCCGCGTAATAAAATCTAAACGGTTAGAGGGATTTCAATGAATAATGGTAGGGTTTAGCTACCACCTCCTACGACCTCGATCATGTCTTACAAAGTTTTATAAGTGTCACCAATCGAACATGGCGGCCACGCGAAATATTTTTCTCACATTCAGTGTCTCAGAAACTGTTACCGCTATCAACCTTAAATTCTGTATGGTTATAGAGGATACTATACTAAGTTCACATATAATACTTTCAAAAACATGTTAAGTACAAAACTAGCATGACGGCCATGCGAACTTCAAATATTAAAATGGACTTTTCACACAATTTATTCATCCGAGTGCAATGAAATCTGGTATCATGAATCTTTATGCAAGGATTAATTTACTGCTAATTAACACTAATGAAATTGTTTTGAGAAATTCAACATGGTGGCCGTAGGAAATTTTTAAAAAACATGCTTTAATTTCTTGAGTCTAAATTAAGCTTGCTATGTGGGTACGATATAAGTGCAGCACACCAGCTCAGAAAATGCAATGAAAGGCAAGGCTACAACTTATCGCCCATACTTTTGAATCTGTACATTGAACAAGCAAAAAAGGATAATAGAAAAGAAATTGAAGTATAGGAGTAGAGATTCAAACCAAACCAAACCCCGTGGCGCTAGGCCTAGGCCGACCAAGTGGTCGCTGCCCAGCCATTTGGCCTGCAGATTATGGGTCGACACGTGGTCAGTGCGTCGGGTCCTCTCCGCCGTTAATCTTGGTCTCCGTGACCGGGACGCTGCCTCACTGTCAGACAGCTACTCAATTGTCGTCACGAGGCTGAGAGCGCCCCGTTCCAGCCCTCACGTAAGTTTCTAAAATTCCTGACAATGCCGGGAATCGTACCCGGGGCCTCCGAGTGCGAGGCAACCGCGCTACCCCAGCAACACGGGGCCGGCCAGCTAGTAAAGATTCAAAGAGGAATAATTTTAACCCTGAGATTTGCTGACGACATTATAATCTTAGCCGATTCACCAGAGGATTTGAATGAGTTATTAAATGGTATGGGCTCCGTTTCGAGGAAGGAATTCATGATGTATGTCTACCCCTTATTATTCCCGGTCATCCGGGGAAAAGGAACAAACTCACTGCGAGGAATCAGAATGGCAATCGACACTCTCAAGACGAAGAAGTTCACAGAATGACCAACGAGGACAAGAAACCAGACCCGAGAAGGATGACTGTGAGCTGAAAGCAGTTGACAAGATGGCCTGGTTATACAACGGAAGGTTCAAACAATACACAACTATAAGTGATATTAGGCGTTTTCTTGAAAAAAAAAAAGGCATAAATGGTGGTATTGATTGTGAAGAACTCAACACACACGGAGATGGTAAAGCCTTCAAGGTTGGATTTGCATACGACTATCTAGAGATTACTCAACGACCGGAGTTTTGGCCCCAGCGAATAAATGCAAGACGTTTTAATATTCGGAGAAGTAACGAACGATTTCGGAGATACTATGGAGATATTGAAACAGAATTGCACTAAGCTTAATGACACTTCAACAACAAAGAGAATAAACGTACTGTTATGGAACATCGAGGGAATGAAACACGCACTACCATATATATCAGAAGAAATAATGGAGGACACTGATACTATAATACTCTCAGAAACCTTCCTTATGAAACTTATAGATCTTCAAGGATACTATGCTATCATGTCCTAGCGACCCTAACCGAGGGAAGACTATCTAGAGGAGTCAGATGCTTTCTGAAGGGGACAACAGGGACATCGAAAGAATCATCAAGGAAGAAAATATGAAAATAGTCAAAACCACTGCAGTAACGCTCACGCCACGCATACCCATTGAAAACATATTAGACATAGTATATAAAGCCTTAGAACAAACAGAGAATGACAACAATATTATACTAGCTGGAGATCTAAATTGTAGACTTGACAAGCACAACACCAAAACACTTCTACTGCTAGAAACTCTAGAAGAAGACGAGTTCAGAATAGCAAACAAACCAGACATACCAACATATTTCGCATATAATGGATCCAGCTCAATTGACCTAGTTTTCTATAAGGGAGGGGATATCAAATTGCGTAAACAAAAGTGGTTATGATCGTCATCATCAGCCCCAATAAGGAAATATATCCCCATGATGACAAGCTTTGACATTGAAATACGACAAATGAGGAAACCAGCAAATGAACCTATTATGTATACTACGAAATTAGATCAAGAAATAATCGAACAGAGCAAAGACAATATAGAGGAAGCCCGGAGCCTAATAGTAGAGGGAAAACTGGAGGAAGCACTAGAATTAACTACAGATATAATCCTAAAAGCCACCAAAATCAGAAACAAAAGGCATGCTCATAAATGCTTTGACCATGAATGCTACAAAAAATGGAAGGAAACGCTGAGAGCACTAGCCACAGCAAAAAAAAAAACAGACGACAGGAAGACCTAGAAATTTACGCAGGGAGTACAAGTCTACACTACGAAGGAAGAGAGGGCAGCACATTGAGAGGGAAGCAAAAAAAAATAGCGGAAGATGCAAAAAATGCTTTTATAGCAACGAGGAAGAAAATCGCCAACACAGCAGGAGAAGTGCAAATGAAGGACTGGGAAGTGCACTTCTCCGGGATACTGAATAAAGAAAACAAGGACCAATCATATTACGTGGAAGAGATAGAGCCAATAAACAATCTTGAACTTGAACAATAACTACCACGGAACTCAGACAAGCAATTAATGGAAGGAAAAATAAGAAAGCGGCAGGTCCAGATAATAGATACATGGAGCATATCAAAGAATCCCTTGATAACATGGAAGATCTAAGGACAGACAAGTGTTTGCAGACAGGGATAATTCCTGAAAGTTGGACAACGGTGATGATGCAGATTATTTATAAAGGGAAAGGAAATTTGACATCCCCCGACTCATTCAGTGGAGTGGCTTTGGAGAACACCTCGTTTAAAGTCTTCACGACGATACTCAATGATCGGCTACTGTAAGTGGTAGAAAAGAGCATACCAGAACGCCAATTTGGGTTCATGAAGGCAAGGAGCACCCTACAAGCGGTGAAACAATTATAGGAGCAAATAGAAAATACTTTGAGACACCCAGGAGAAAAATACTACGCAGTGTTCGTCGACTTCACAAAAGCGTTTGACTCAGTTAACAGAGAGATACTGATTGGAAAACTGAAACAAATGATTAAAGAGGGAGATTCCCTAGTGAGAACGATTGAATCCTGCCGTAAACGAAACATCATCCAGATAAAAAATAATGTCGAAATCTCTAATAAAATCATACAAACAAACGGAGTCCTACAAGGCGACCCTTTAAGCCCCACGCTGTTTAACATCTACACAGCTGATGTAACAAGCATCATAGAAGAAAATTCAACACAGATATAATTCTATATGCAGATGATATGGTGATAGGATCGAAGAAAATAGAGGATGTTCAAGATACACTACACAGATTAGAGATTTGGGCAAGGATAAATGACATGGACATAAATAAAGAGAAGACAGTACAAATGACATTTCGGAATGGTGGAAAAACAACAGCTAAAAACGCTCTAACTCTATTCAATGAGACTCTTCGGGTCGTAGGACACCATAAATACCTTGGAGTTACGATACAGACAACTTTAACTTCCTTCAGTATACACATCCAGGAGAGAGCAGCAGCAGCTATCAGAGCCTCTTACAATATTCTGAACATAACAAATTTATCGACGAACACAGCGATGCAGTTATTTAAAATGGTAGTGACGCCAGTCGTTACATATGGAATTGCATTAATTTGGGAAAAACTCAAGATAAGCGACTTGAAAAGACTTGAAAAAGTCAAGACATTGTTCATGAAACGAGTATTAGGAGTTGCAAAAACAGCGCCATCACGGCTAGTTTATGAACTAATGAGGGAGACCTACTATATATATAGAGGATGTTAAGACTACACCACTGGCTGCCATCTATAGGACCCTACCAGGATCTGGTTAACATTCAAGAAAAAAAAAGAAAAGAAAATGGAGATAGAAATGGAGTTCTACACCACCTCAGCAATGATAGATGACGGATGGAAGAAGGAATGCCAGTCCCATAAACATGTTATCACAAGAACTGCAATTCACGGATTCCATCACAAGATATGCAATATCAAAACATACCATCAACCGACTGAGGATTGTCAATGTGTGCTGTGCGGGCAGACCTTTGACAAATGCCACTTATTGAGATGCTTTAAGAGGACAAAATCGCTTACAGAATATAGCAAAGAATAATCTGTTATTTTAGATATAGTAGTAAATTAATGCTCAACTCGAGCGCACTTTTCTTGTTAATAATTATTGTTCCCGTTTTCCAACGGGGTCGGGGATGAGATGCGATGGAAGTAGTTGTGGCGATGGTTTTTACGGCCAGATGCCCTTCCTGACGCCAACCTAATGAGAGGAGTTAATGAGAGATGAAATGAATGATGGGGAATGAAACTGGGCAAGGATGTGGAAGGAAGCGGCCGTGGCCTGTCAGAAGGTACGGTCCCAGCATTTGCCTCGCGTTGAAAATGGGAAACCACGGAAAACCATTTCAAGGACGGCCGACGGTGGGGCTCGAACCCACGCGTCTACCGAGTCAGCAGAGAGCTTGGCCCCATGACCTAACGCTGCGCTTTAGCCAGCGTAGCCACTGCTGTCGGTGAAGGGGATTCATGATGAAAATCAATAAATGTATAACAAAAATAATGGAATGTAGCCGAAACAAATCAGAAAGCTCTATTGAAAATTGGCAGTTGAAAAGCTAAATGAAGTAGGAGATATCTACTACTTAAAAAGAAAAATAACCAGTGATGGACGAAGCAGAGAGGATATAAAGAGTATGTTGGTTCAGGCAAGGAAAGCATACCTAAGGAGAAGAAATTTGTTTACGTCAAATATATATTTAAGTATTAGAAAGTCACTTTTGAAAGCCTTTGTGTTGATCCTGGCACTCTGGATTTCTTTTTCTATAAAATATACTAAAAGGTTCCTCACTCTCGGCTGATTGCCAAATGCCCAATAGGCCGTCCAAGTACTAGGTGGATAGATACAGTAGAGTGATGGTGACATTGGAAGAAAAGAAACCTACAGCTTTCCTCGGTGATGCTATAGACAGAAGGAGGTGGAACAGGATCTCCAATATCGTACATATTTGAAATTGTGACCAGAAACATGCTTCTCATAGCCTATGTGACTGCACCTCTGATTTTTATTAGCCTACTTTTCACATTTTGCAAAAATGAGGAAAACGTAGACTTATGAGATCGATCCGGGAAAATGTGTGTTTGTCTGTCTGTTTGTCTGTCCGTCTGTCTGTCTGTGTGTGTGTGTCCCCTATCAACTCCTAAACGGCTGCAGCAATAGAAACCAAATATAGTATGAGTAAAGATGTATACCGGAATATCTCAAGCCCATATTTAAAAATTATGTCATTGCTACCAATTGATGAAAAAATACACAAGAAATTTGAGCTCCATGTTGGATATCATGGAAGGTATGCATGGGAGCTATTCCAAAATTGGCACACATGTAGATAATATGATGATGATGATAATTGTTGTTTTAAGGGGCCTAACATCTAGGCTATCGGCCCCTGTTGTAGATAATACTATTTCAGTTTAATTTCCAGGAGGCCATACATGACAGTGTTGACAAAATAATTTTAAGCCTTCTGATAGATCCAATTTTCAAATGCTTATAACATCTGCACTATTAATTGGATTTCAACCAAATTTTGTATGTAATATGTGTACATAAACAGTTATGACTGAGCGTATTCTTAAGAACCTCTATGTTTTTATCCAAATACCAATATACCAGAAAGTATGCAAGCCGACAGCTTTAAACTATGCAAACGTACAGTACCTGACATTTTAGATTAATTTGTAGTAACTTATATACGCCAGTTCTACCAACATGATTCTAAGCCTTCTGATAGGACCAATTTTTAAATACATGTAACTTCTATATTATCAGTTGGATTTCAACCAAATTTCGTATGTGCTATGTGTAACATAACAGATATTACTATTAGTATTGGTAAGAGCAATCAGAGCTGCCACTGTTAATAAATGCTGTCTATATTTTTTTTACCCTAATATCAATATATCAGAAAGTATGCAAGCCAACAGCTCTATACTTTGCACACGTATAGCACCTGACATTCTAGATGAAATTGTAGTAATTAATATAAGTCAGTGCTGTCAACGTGATTATATGCCTGCTGATAGGTCCAATTTTAAAATACATGTAACTTCTATACTAACAGATGGATTTCATCCAAAATTGGCACAACAAGATATCATAATATTTCAGATGATTTCTGACCAGTACACGCATGACATTGTTGTCAACATCCTTTTACGCGTGCTGATAGATCCAATGTCTAACTGCATGTAATGTCCATTCGACTTCAACCAAATTTTGTATTCTGTACCTTACGGCATGGAACTAATAATATAATTCGTCACCAGGGCTGCCAAATGTAGTGCTCAATTAGGCTACATTATACCAGCTATATTTCGAAGTAATTAGACATTTCAATATTAGGAACTTAATTTCGTCATTATTCTAAACTAGCTGAAGTACCCGTGCTTCGCTACGCGTCATAAATAAATTAAAATATGAAGGTGACAGTTAAAACAGGGGATAGGCGAGGTGCTGCGCAGAGGGATATTAAGGATGGAACATTTTCTCCAACTACACCGCTCGGTGTTGACCATGTTTTATAGCTCAAATTTAGGTTTTACTCGCTAACCGTTGGAGATACCTTTCGGATAGAAAATGTAATTTTAAACCTCGTACATGCCATCAAAAGTTTGCTATTTCTTAGCGTTCTCTTTTTATTTGAAATGGAAATATGAAAGTTTGAAACCAAAGGGTGTAGTGACGTCACTAAAATGGTCACCATCTTTAAATAGTGCAAAGTATTGAATTCAAAAGTAACCTATAGGTTAACCAGGTAAATCAGCTACTTCCATGTAAAATTCATGTATATCGGACCACTGGTACTTGCGTGATTGAGTAATACACAGACACACACCATCCCATATTTAGCCTCGCTACGCTCGCGTCAGAGTCGTGCCATATTGTTATTCAATAAAAAGCAGGTTTAACCCCGTTAACACCCCTTTAGAACCTGAATATCTAAAAATTCCTCCGTAGTAGACGTTTTTGACACACAACAACCATATCCCCAAAATATCATTCTTCTAACTTTAATAATTTGGGTTGGTCGATGAGAGTGAACATCCAAAAATCCTTCCTTAGTGGACGTTTTTCTTCCAGAATTTCACCCCTCCCCATAGGCCCCTTAAATTGCATTTATGGAAAAACGATCGAACACCTAATTATTTTATTTATTTATTTATTTATTTTTAAGCTGATTGATTTACTCAGAGTTTCAAACTCCTCGCCTATGTCGTTTAAGAGATACACGCTCCGTTAGGAATCTTTCAACCCCCACTTTTCATCCCTTTCACCTCATAATATACACTACATCGAAAAACCATTAGACATGTGTCAGCTTATTTTTAATGATTAGTATATATGCCAAGTATCACATCCCCAAATTAAACCACTCGTGAGATATTGTTATTCAATGAAATGCACGTTTACCCCCTTAACACCACTTTAGAACCTGCATATCCAAAACTCTTTCCTTACGGGACGTTTTCGACATACAACGAACATATCCCCAAAATTTCATGTTTCTAACTTCAATAATTTTGGCTGGGCGATGATGAGTGAGTGAGTCAGTCAGGAGATTTTTGATAATTTCACCCCTCCCCACGAACCCCTTAAATTGGATTTATGAAACAAACGGTCGAACACCTATTTACTTGTATTTTAAGCTGTTTTTTCCGCCGAATTTCAAACTTCTCGCCTATGTCGTTTCAGAGATACACGTCCGTTAAGAATCCATCAACCCCCAATTTTCACCCCTTTCACCTCATAATATACACCACATCGATAAACCCTTAGACATATGTCTGATTATTTTTAATGATTAGTTTATATACCGAATATCACATCCCCAAAGATACAACTCATGAGATATCGTTATTCAATGAAATGCACGTTTACCCCCTTAACACCTCTTTAAAACCCGAATAACCAAAAATCATTCCTTAGTTGACGTTTTCGACATACAGCGAACATATTCCCAAAATTTCATGTTTCCAACTTTAATAGTTTTTGCTGGGCGTGATGAGTGAGTCAGACAGGACATTTCCTTTCAATTATTTTTACCAGAATTTCACCCCTCCCCATGGGCCCCTTAAATTGGATTGATGGATAAACGCTTGAACATCTATTAACTTATTTTTTAAACTGTCTTTTTCACCTGAGTTTGATGAGTGAGTGAATTAGTCATTTAGGACACTTTCTCTCCTTTTCCCCCAGAATCTCACCCCACCCTATTGGCCCCTTAAATTAATTTATGAAAATACGGTCGAACACCGATTTACTTTTAAGCTGATCTTTTTTCGCTGAATTTCAAATTTCTCGCCTATGTCCTTTAAGAGATAGGCCTAAACGCTCCGTTTGGAATCCTTCAACCCCCACTTTTCAACCCTTTCACCTCATAATAATACACCACATCGAAAAACCCTTAAACACATGTCTGCTTATTAGCCTACTTTTCACATTTTGCAAAAATGAGGAAAAAGTAGACTTATGAGATCGATCCGGGGAAATGTGTGTCTGTCTGTCTGTGTCTGTCCTTCTGTCTGTCTGACTGTCTGTCTGGCTGGCTGTGTGTGTGTCCCCCCCTATCAACTCCTAAACGGCTGCAGCAATCATAACCAAATTTAGTATGAGTAAAGATGTGCACTGGAATATCTCACGTCCATATTTGAATATGATGTCAGTGCTACCAACTATTGAAAAAATGCACTAGAAATTTGAGCTCCATGTTGGATATCTTGCAAGGTATGCATGGGAGGTATTCCAAAATTGTCACACATGTAGATAAGACTATTTCAGTTTAATTTCCAGGAGGCCAACCATGACAGTGTTGCCAAAATAATGTTAAGCCTTCTGATAGGTCCAATGTTTAAATGCATATAACTTCTACACTATCAATTGGATTTCAACCAAATTTTGTAGGTAATATCTGTACTTAAACAGATATGACTGAGCGTATTCTTAAGACCACCAGGGCTGCCAACTGTTAATAATTGCTCTCTCTATTTTTTTCCATTCAAATACCTATATATCAGAAAGTATGCAAGCCAACAGCTTTAAACTATGCACACGTATATTCTGACATTTTAGATTAATTTGGAGTAACTTAAATACGTCAGTTCTACCAACATAATTATAAACCTGCTGATAGTACCAATTTTTAAATACATGTAACTTCTATACTATCAGTTGGATTTCAACCAAATTTCGTATGTGCTATGTGTACCATAACAGATATTACTATTAGTATTGTTAAGATCAATCAGGGCTGCCAACTGTTAATAAATGCTGTCTATATTTTTTTTACCCTTATATCAATATATCAGAAAGTATGCAAGCCAACAGCTCTATACTTTGCACACGTATAGCACCTGACATTCTAGATAAATTTGGAGTAATTAATACAAGGCAGTGCTGCCAACATGATTCTATGCCTGCTGATATGTCCAATTTTAAAATACATGTAACTTCTATACTAACAAATTTATTTCATCCAAAATTGGCACAACAAGATATCATAATATTTCAGATTATTTCTGACCAGCACACGCATGACATTGTTGCCAACATGCTTTTACGCGTGCTGATAGATCCAATGTCTAACTGCATGTAACGTCCATTGGACTTCAACCAAATTTTGTATTCTGTACCTTAAGAGACGGAACTAAGAATATATTCAGTCACCAGGGCTACATTATACCAGGTATATTTTGAACTAATTAGATATTTCGATATTACCAACTTAATTTCGTCATTATTCTAGATAGGTTCATATTCTGTAGAATAATCATTGGCATGAAAAGTAGGCTGTATAGTTCTTCACGGAACTTCTTGTTTTTAATGTTTAGTTTATATGCCGAGTATCACATCCACAAATGAAACCAATCGTGAGATATTGTTAATCAATGAAATGCAGGTTTAACCCCCTCAAGACCCCTTTAGAACCTGAATATACAAAAATCTTCCCTTAGTGTACGGTTTTGACATACAACGAACATATCCCCGAAATGCCATGTTTCCAACTTCAATACTTTTGGCTGGGCGATAATGAGTGAGTGAATGAGTCAAGACATTTTCTTTCAATTTTTTTTCTTCTGAATTTCGCAACTCCCGATGAAGCGCTTCAATTTGATTGATCAAAAAAAACTGTCGAAAAGCTATTTACTTACTTTAAAGCAGCTTTCCCCCTGAGTTTGAAGAGTGAGTGAGTCAGTCAATCAGTTAGGAAACTTTCTTTCCTGCTTCCCCCCCCCCCTGAATTACACCCCTCCCCATGGGCCTCTTAAATTAGATTTATGAAAAAACAGTTTAACAGATATTTACTTATTTTTATGCTGATCTTTTTCAAACTCCTCGCTCCGTTAGGAATCTTTCAATCCCCACTTTTCACCCCTTTCACCTCATAATATACACCACATCGAAAAACCTTCAGACACGTGTCTTCTTACTTTTTAACGATGAGTTTATATGCCGTGTATCACATCCCCCAATGAAACCAATCGGGAGATATTGTTATTCAATGAAATGCTGGTTTAACCCCCTTAAGACCCCTTTAGAACCTGAATATCCGAAAAACCTCCCTTAGTAGACGGTTTTGACATACAATGGACATATCCCCAAACTGTTATGATTCTAACTTCAATAATTTTGGCTGGGCGATGATGAGTGAGTGAGTCAGGACATTTTCTTTCAATTTTCTTTTTTCAGAATTTCACCCCTCCCCATGGACCCCTTAATTTTGATTTATGAAAAGAACTGTCGAACAGCTATTTACTTACTTTAAAGCAGTTTTTAGCCTACTTTCGATTTTTGCATAAAAGAAAGTAGACTCATGAGATCGCTACAGGGAGAAAAAAAAGTGTGTCTGTCTGTGTGTGTGTATGTGTGTGAGTCTGTGTGTGTGAGTGTGAGTGTGTGTACTCTGAATGTCTGTCCCCCCCCCCTATCAATTGGAACACGGTGAGCGCAAATTGAACGAAATTTGGTACAAAGGTAGCACTAGCAAAGGACATCTCAGTGTCATGTTTTATATCGCCGCCATCTTGACGGAAACGTAATGGCGGCCACACAAATGTTCAAATCTTAAATCAATTTACGACTAACCTAATCATCCGATCTCTACCAAATTTCGCAACAACATACCTTTATGGGGGAAGCATCCTTTGACCAAACTAATAGGTCATCAGCCTAATAGTTTGCGGTTGGCGGCCATCTTTGTGTGAAAATCGATTGCCCCTATTAATTCGAACACGGTGAAACCGAATGGAACGAAATTTGGTACAGAGGTAGTACTAGCAAAGGGCACCCCAGTGTCATGTTTTATATCGCCGCCATCTTGACGGAAACGTAATGGCGGCCACATAAATGTTCAAAGCTTAAATCAAATTACGACTAACCTAATCATCCGATCTCTACCAAATTTAGCAAAAACATACCTTTATGGAGGGAGCATCCTTTGACAAATCTAATAGGTCATTACCCTAATAGTTTGCGGATGGCGGCCATCTTTGTGTCAAAATCGATTACCCCTATTAATTCGAACACGGTGAAACCGAATGGAATGAAATTTGGTACAGAGGTAGGTAGCACTAGCAAAGGGCACCCCAGTGTCATGTTTTATATCGCCGCCATCTTGACGGAAACGTAATGGCGGCCACCCAAATGTTCAAAGCTTAAATCAAATTACGACTAACCTAATCATCCGATCTCTACCAAATTTTGCAACAACATACCTTTATGAAGGGAGCATCCTTTGACAAATCTAATAGGTCATTAGCCTAACAGTTTGCGGATGGCGGCCATCTTTGTGTGAAAATAGATTCCCCTATTAATTCGAACACGGTGAAACCGAATGGAACGAAATTTGGTACAGAGGTAGCACAAGAAAAGGCCACCTCAGTGTCATGTTTTATATCACCGCCATCTTGACGGAAATGTAATCGCGGCCACCCAAATGTTAAAGGCTAAAATGTAATTACGACCAACCTAATAATCTAGTCTCTACCAAATTTTGCAACAACAAATCTTTATGTGGGAAGCATATTCTGACCAAACTGCTAGATTATCAGCCCAATAGTTTGCAGATGGTGGCCAAGTATGTGTGCAAATCGATTCCCCCTATCAATTCAAACACGGTGAAACCGAATTGAACGAAATTTGGTACAGAGGTAGCACTAGCAAAAGGTACCTCAGTGTCATGTTTTATATCGCCGCCATCTTGACGGAAACGGAATGAAGGCCTCCCAAATGTTAAAAGCTTAAATCAAATTTCGACCATCCTAATAATTTGATCTCTACCGGATTTTGCAACAACATGCCTTTTTGTGGAAAGCATCTTATGACTGACTACAAGGTCATCAGCCCAATAGTTTGCAAATAGCGGCCATGTATGTGTGCAAATCCATTCCCCAGATCAATTCAAACACGGTGAAACCGAAATGAATGTTTTTTTTTACAGAGGTAGCACTAGCAAAGGGCACCTCATATTCATGTTTAATATCCCTATAGCACGTTGTATTTCAACAAGCTACTACAACCAACATTCAATTATACTCCTTGAAAAGGACAATGAATTATAATAATATCCATGCATTTAGGAGAATGTAGGCTATATGTTCTTTACTGAACATCTTGTTTCCCCCTGAGTTTGATGAGTGAGTCAGTCAGTCAATCAGTTAGGACACTTTCTTTCCTGTTCCCTCCCCCCCTCGGAATTTCACCCCTCCCCACGGGCCCCTTAAATTGGATTTATGAAAAAACGGTCAAACACATATTTACTTCCTTTTATGTTGATTTTTTTTTCGCTGAGTTTCAAACTCCTCGCCTACGTCGTTTAAGAGATACACGCTCCGTTAGGAATCTTTCAATCCCCACTTTTCACCCCTTTCACCTCATAATATACACCACATCGAAAAACCCTCAGACACGGGTCTTCTTACTTTTTAATGATGAGTTTATATGCCGTGTATCACATCCCCAATGAAACCAATCGGGAGATATTGTTATTCAATGAAATGCAGGTTTAACCCCTTAAGACCCCTTTATATCCTGAATATCCGAAAATCCTCCCTTAGTAGACGGTTTTGACATACAATGGACATATCCCCAAACTGTCATGTTTCTAACTTCAATAATTTTGGCTGGGCGATGATGAGTGAGTGAGTGAGTGAGTCAGGACATTTTCTTTCAATTTTCTTTTTCAGTCAATCAGTTAGGACACTTTCTTTCCTGTTCCCCTCCCCCCCCACAGAATTTCACCCCTCCCCATGGGCCCCTTAAATTGGATTTATGGAAAAGCTATCAAACACATATTTACTTCTTTTTTATGTAGATTTTTTTTCGCTGAGTTTCAAACTCCTCGCCTATGTCGTTTAAGAGATACACGCTCCGTTAGGAATCTTCCGATCCCCACTTTTCACCCCTTTCACCTCATAATATACACCACATCTAAAAACCCTCAGACACGTGTCTTCTTATTAGCCTATTTTCAATTTTGGAAAAATAGGCTTATGAGATCACCTTTTTTCCGTGTGTGTGTGCGTCTGTGTGTGTGTGTGTGTGAGGAGTGTGTGTGTCCCTAACAAAAACTAAACGGCAGGCGCGATTTCAATGAAACTCGGTAAGTTCATAGCACTATTCCGGATGACCCCGACCGTGCCCTTCAAATTTCGTTACGTTTCACCAATCCAACATGGCGGCTGTGCGAAATATTTCACCAGCATTGAATATCTCCGAAACTATTCCCGATATCATCCTGGATTTTTTTGCGGTGATAAAGGGAACTACTAGAAGTTTACCTATATGATTTTTGAAAAACTGGTAACTACAAAACCAACATGGCGGCCACGCAAATTTTTAACTTTTAAATAGACGTTTCTCGTGATTTAACCAACCAAACGCAATAAAACTTGGTACAGTATATGTTTATAGATATTGTAATGCACCGACATCTAACTTCGCTCAATTGTTTACATAACCACAAGATGGCGGATGTGCGAAATATTTCACCGGCATTCTATATCTCTGAAACTATTAGTGGTATCACCCTGAAATTTTGTACGGAGATAAAGGGCACTACTAGAAGTTCATCTATAAGACTTTCAAAAACCGGTTAACTACAAAACGAACATGGCGGCCAAGTGTATTTGAAAATGTTAAATAGACCTTTCTCGCGATTTAATGTTCCAACCACAATGAAATATGGTACAGGAAATGTTTATACACATTGCAATACACTGGTATCTAATTTAGTTCAATTGTTTACATAACCTCAAGATGGCAGCTTTGCGAATTTTAAAAAGTATTTCTTTTGTCGTAATCATGCAATTGATGTGAAAGTTTGAATAATGAACCTACGCAATAATTTTCCTTTAATGGTACATGACTCTATGGCCTATACATTTAACAATCCAACATGGCGACCATCCGAAATATTTAGACGGCTCAGAATATCTACGAATCTATTATAGCAATCAAACTGATTTTTTTTGTTCTTAGGGGCTATGAACTTAAGTTCACCTATAGGACTTGAAATAACCTGGTGATCACAAATCCAACATGGCGGCATCGCTAAGTATAAATATTCACATGGACGTTTCTCGCTATTTAACCATCCGAATGCAGTGAAACTTGGTACAGTAAATCCTTATACGAATGTTAATCCACTGGCATCTAATTTATTACAATTGTTTACCCCTGTAACAGCTCCTTAGAACCTGAATATCCAAAACTCTTTCCTTAGTGGACGTTTTCGACATACAACGACCATATCCCCAAAATTTCATGTTTCTAACTTCAATAGTTTTGGCTGGGCGATGATGAGTGAGTCAGTCAGTCAGGACATTTTCTTTCATTTATTTTTGATAATTTCACCCCTCCGCATAAACCCCTTAAATTGGATTTAAGAAACAAACGGTCGAACACCTATTTACTTATTTAAAGCTGTTTTCCCCCTGAGTTTGATGAGTGAGTAAGTGAGTCAATCAGTTAGGACACTTTCTTTCCTGTTCCCCCCCCCCCCCCAGAATTTCACCCCTCCACATAGGCCCCTTAATTGGATTTATGAATAAAAAACGGTCGAACACCTATTTACTTATTTTTAAGCTGATTTTTTTCCGCTTAGTTTCAATCTCCTTGCCTATGTCCTTTAAGAGATACACGCTCCGTTAGGAATCTTTCAGTCCCCACTTTTCGCCCCTTTCACCTCATAATAAACACCACATCGAAAAACCCTCAGACACGTGTCTTCTTATTTTTAGCCTACTTTTCACATTTTGCAAAAATGAGGAAAAAGTAGACTTATGAGATCGGGCAAATGTCTGTCTGTCTGTCTGTCTGTCTGTCCTTCTGTCTGTCTGTCTGGCTGTGTGTATGTCCCCCCTATCAACTCCTAAACGGCTGCAGCAATCGAAACAAAATTTGGTAGGAGTAAAGATCTTTACCTGAATATCTCACCGCCATATTTGAAAATGATGTCTGTGCTACCAACTGCTGAAAAATCGCAATTGAAATTTGAGCTCAATGTTGGATATCCTTGAAGGTATGAATGGGAGCTATTTCAAAATTGGTACACGTATAGATAATAATATTGCAGTTTAATTTCCAGGAGGACATGCATGGCAGTGTTGCCAAACTGATTATAAGCCTGCTGATAAGTCCAAATTTTAAATGCATATAACTTCTACACTATCAATTGTATTTCAACCAAATTTCGTATGTGTTATGTGTACATAAACAGATATGACTGAGCGTATTCTTAAGAGCTACCAGGGCTGCCAACTGTTAATAAATGCTCTCAATTATTTTTATCCAAATATGCATACGTATAGTACCTGACATTCTATATTAATTTGGAGTATCTTATATACGTCAATGCTACCAACATGATTCTAAGTCTGCTGAGAAGTCCAATTTTAAATACATGTAACTTCTATACTGTCATTCGGATTTCAACCAAATTTCGTGTGTGCTATGTGTACCATAACAGATATGGCTATAACGATTCTTAAGAGTAACCAGGGCTGCCAACTGTTATTAAATAGTGTCTCTATTTTTCTTACCCTAATATCAATATATCAGAAAGTATGCAAGCCAATAGCTCTAAACTTTGCACACGTATAGTACCTGGCATTCTAGATTAATCTGGAGTAACTAATATAGGCATACGCCAGTGCTACCAACATGATTCTAAGCCTGCTTATAGGTCCAATTTTAAAATGCATGTAACTTCTATACTAACTAATGGATTTCATTCAAAATTGACATAACAATAGATCATATTATTGCAGATTATTTCTTTCCAATACATGTATGTCATTGTTGCCAACATGATTTCACGTGCGCTGTTAGATCCAAAGTTTAACTGCATGTAACGTCAATGTTATCCATTGGATTTCAACCAAATTTTGTATTCTGTACCTTAATAGATGGAACTAAGAATATATTCAGTCACCAGGGCTGCCAACTGTAGATCTATATTAGGCTACATTATGCCAGGTATACAGTATTTCTAACTAATTAGAAATTTTGATATTGCCAACTTAATTTCGTCATTATTCTAGATAGATCCATATAGATTAATCATTGGCATGAATCTTAAATTTTAAGAAAAGTAGGCTCTTTAGTTCGTCACGGAACTTCTTGTTAATGATGAGTTTATATGCCAAGTATCACATCTCCCAATGAAACCATATTGCTATTCAATTAAATGCAGGTCTACCCCCTTAAAAACCCTTTAGAACCTGAATATCCAAAAATCCTCTCTTAATGGGCTTTTGCGGCCGTTGAGGAAGCTGCATACCAAATTTCATTCCAATCCGTTGGGTGGTTTCTGAGATTTCGTGATAAATGAATGAGTGAGTGAGTGAGAGAGTGAGTGAGTGGTATTTGACAAATATATAGTAGACTAGCTGACCCGGCAGACGTTGTCCTGCCAATCAAAGAAAGTGTTGAAACTTTGTTTCTTGAAGTGCTTTTGGATACACAATATTTTTTTCAATTTCTGTTAACTACCTCTAAACTATCGTGAAATGAATTAACTAATCTAGAAACATTCGTGGGAGCGTGCACAACAACTCTCCAAAGTTTCATCGCAATTGGATAAATGGCATTAAACGCATACGGGATTTTGTTAAATGATTCGTGCGCTGTCACACATTTGTTGAATCTACTCGTGCTCTACCAACTGTGAAATTGATTTACTAAGTTAGAAAGCTTCACGTATGTATACACAACAACTCATCAAAGTTTCATCGGATCAGATGAATGACATATGAACGTATACGGGATTTTTTTAAACGATTCGCGTGCTGTCACCCATTTGTTGAATCTACTCATGCGCTACCTATTGTAAAATAGATTTAATAAGCCTGAAACCTTCCCTGGAGTGTACTCAATCATTCACCAAGGTTTCATCGCAATCGGATGAATGCTATATGACCACATTCGCGACACTGTGGAAACGATTCACGCACCGTCGCTCATTTGTTCAATCTACTCGTGCGCTACTTATTAAAAACTGGATTTACTAATCCAGAAACCTTTCCTGGAGTGTACACAACAATTCACCGAAGTTTCATCGTAATCGGATAAATGGTATATGAACGCATACAACGCATACCAACTGCTGGAACGATTCGTGTGCCATCGCACATTTGTTGAATCTACTAATGTGCTACCTATTGTGAAATGAATTTACTGAGCCAGAAACTTTTACTGAAGTGTACACAACAATTCACCAAAGTTTCATCGCAATCGGATAAATGGTATATGGACGCATATGGTACTTTGTTGAAATGATTCGCGTGCCGTCACTCATTTGTTGAATCTACTCGTGCGCTACCAATTGTAAAATGGATATATTAAGCCAGAAACCTTCCGTAGGGTGTACACAACATCTCACCCTAGTTTCATCGTAATCGGACGAATGGTATTTGAACGCATACGGGACCTTATTGAAACGCTTCGCGCGTCGTCGCTCATTTGTTGAATCTACTCGTGCGCAACCTCCTGTGAAATGGATTTACTAAGTTAGAAGCCCCCACGTAAGTGTACACAACATCTCACCCAAGTTTCATTGCAATCGGATGAATGGTATATGAACGCATACGGGACTTAGTTTAAACGTTCGCACATCGTCGCTCAATTGTAGAATCTACTCGTACGTTACCTATTGTAAAATGGATTTACTAATCTAGAAACCTCCCCTGGAGAGTACACAACATCTCACCCAAGTTTCATCGAATCGGACGAATGGTATTTGAACGCATACGGGACCTTGTTGAAACGCTTCGCACGTCGCCGCTCATTTGTTGAATCAAGTCGTGCGCTACCTATTGTAAAATTAATTTACTAATCCAGAAGCCTTCCCTGGAGTGCACAGAACATATCACTCAAGTTTCATCGCTATCGGACGAATGGTATTTGAACGCATACGGGACATTGTTGAAACGCTTCGTGCGTCGACGCTCATTTGTTTATTCTACTCGTGCTTAACCTCCTGTGAAATGGATTTACTAAGTTAGAAACCTTCACGTAAGTGTACACAACAACTCATCAAAGTTTCATCACAATCGATGAATGGTATATAAACTTATACGGGATTTTGTTGAAACATTTCGCGCGTCGTCGCTCATTTGTTGAATCTACTCGTGCGCTACCTATAGTAAAATGAATTTACTAAGCCAGAAGCCTTCCCTGGAGTGTACACAACGTCTCACCCAAGTTTCATCGCTATCGGACGAATGGTATTTGAACGCAAACGGGATTTGTTTGAAACGCTTTGCGCGTCTTCGCTCAGTTGTTGAATCTAGTCGTGCGCTATCTATTGTAAAATGGATTTACTAATTCAAACACCTTCCCTGGAGTGCACTCAACATCTCTCCCAAGTTTCATCTCAATCGGATGAATGGTATATGAACGCATACGGAACTTTGAAACGCTCTAACGTGCAGAGACAAACAGAATTCGATATCACTGCCACCTTTGGAGTGTATGTAATGGCGGTAGTTGCACAGGTTGCGACCAGGTGGCTCTACGTGCAGAGACACACAGTCCAAAAGGAACACTTTTCACTAAGGCTAGCGGTTTCCATGACGACTGTTTATGAGTGTATTCTAAATTTGTGTGTAAATTGTGGTTCTAAAATTCCACCTATCTGGTCAAATTGAGAATCTAAACCATACATGGGTCCATCGTAACATTCATACAAAATTTCATCAAAATCGGCCCAGGCGTTTAGGAGGAGTTCAGTGACATACACGTGTCGAAGAATTATATATATAAAGATAGTGTCATATCTCTGTTATGCTAAACTCGGTTGACAGTGCTGTGTGAGCAGTTGAGTAACTAACGGGATTTCGAGTAAAGATCCTCATTTTCTATACCGGTAGTGTAGAGCGCAACTGGCATCCAGTCGGCCGTGTCTCGACTTGAGCTATGTTGCCATGGAAACTATATGCCTTCCCATTCCTCAATGAGTATATTTTATGATTTGATTACCCTGTGCTTGAGTGAAAAAGGGCCGAAATCAGAAGAATGAGAAAGACTATCGAAAATTCATGTAGCCAGCGGTTCCTTCTGGGTCCTAAACTATGTGTATGCAAAATTTGGTTGAGATTGGTGGAACGGTGTAGATTTGTATACGGAACAGACCCACCCACCCACCCACATACATACATACAGACTTTCACTTTTATACACACATCAAAAAAAGTTTTGCATCACCTCGGTTCCAAGAGTTCCGGAACCTTTAAATACAAAGGGAATAGAGATCAACACAAACAACATTTCAGCTCGTTTTATTGCTCATGAGACCCACACATTGCATGTTGTACCATCATACAGCTAGACTTTCAGCATTTGTGGTCCAGATTGCAGTACACACCACTACCTCTAATACCCAGTAGCACGTCCTCTTGCATTGATGCATGCCTGTATTCGTCGTGGCATACTATCCACAAGTTCATCAAGACTCTGTTGGTCCAAATTGTCCCACTCCTCAACGACAATTCGGCGTAAATCTCTCAGAGTGGTTGGTGGGTCAAGACGTCCATAAACAGCCCTTTTCAACATATCCCAGGCATGTTCGATAGGGTTCATGTCTGGCGAACATGCTGGCCACTGTAGTCGAGCGATGTCGTTATCTTGAAGGAACGCATTCACAAGATGTGCACGATGAGGTCGAGAATTGTCGTCCATGAAGACAAATGCCTCTCCAATATTCTGCCGATATGGTTGCACTATGGGTCGGAGGATGTCATTCAGGTATCGTAAAGCCGTTTCGGAGCCTTCCATGACCACCAGTGGCGTACGTCGGCCCCACATAATGCCACCCCAAAACATCAGGGAACCACCACCTTGCTGCACTCGCTGGACAGTGTGTCTAAGACGTTCAGCCTGACCAGGGTGCCTCCAAACACGTCTCCGACGATTGTCTGGTTGAAGGCATATGCGACACTCATCGGTGAAGAGAACGTGATGCCAATTCCGTGGGGTCCATTCTGCATGTTGTTTGGCTCATCTGTCCCGCACTGCATGGTGTCGGGGTTGCAAAGCTGGACCTCGCCATGGACGTCGGGAGTGAAGTTGCGCATCATGCAGCCTATTGCGCACAGTTTGAGTTGAAACACGACGTCCTGTGGCTGAACGAAACGCATTATTCAACATGGTGGCATTGCTGTCAGGGTTCCTCCGAGCGGCAATCCGTAAGTAGCGGTCATCCACTACAGTAGTAGCCCTTGGGCGGCCTGAGCGAGGCCTGTCATCGACAGTTCCTGTATCTCTGTACCTCCTCCATGTCCGAACAACATCGCTTTGGTTCACTCTGCGACGCCTGGAAACTTCCCTTGTTGAGAGCCCTTCTTGACACAAAGTAACAATGCGGACGCGATCGAACTGCGGTATTGACCTTCTAGGCATGGTAGAACTACAGACAACATGAGCAGCGTACCTTCGTCCTGGTGGAATGACTGGAACTGATCGGCTGTCGTACCCCCTCCGTCTAATAGGCCCTGCTCATGCATGGTTGTTTACATCTTTGAGCAGTTTTAGTGACATCTATGAACAGTCAAAGGGACTGTATCTTGGTTACAATATACACAGTCAACGTCTATATGCCGGAGATCTGGGAACCGAGGTGATGCAAAACTTTTTTTGATGTGTGTATATAAGATAGGTTCATATACTGTAGATCAATCATTGGCTTGAATCTTAATTTTAAGAAAAGTAGGCTCTTTTGTTCGTCACTTCTTGTTTATTTAATAATCTTCATTGTTATGTCATGGAATATCTTTTGTAATATAAATGGTATAGAAGCTATTTTTCAGTGTTGCCTAATTCTAATAAAGAAAGCTTTTCAGTCGGTCAACACGAATTGTGCCCAATTACAGTAGGCGGGAAACAAGGATTTACATGCCCTACAAACTAACATGCTTTTTATGTACAAATACCTACTTAATTGGACGACATGTTTCAAACGTCGCGCGTTCATCCTCAGATCCTGTTCACTTAGACATAACTAGTAAATGATGTTTATGAAACACAAATAAAAATATACACTATTTATATTATATACGTTTGCAAGTTTGTGTCAACTATTTACAAACAGTATATTACACCTCTCTGGTTGTTGCGTTCTTCTTCTTCTACGGACCACGATATTCAACTATTTTGCTTGGAGTGGGCCTTGATGTCACGCATCCTCTGGCTGTGTTGTTCTTTTCTCTCTTGTTGACTATTGATTTAATTGTTATTACGGATAATCTCAGTATTGAAATTATCTGCCTATTTCGTTATCACTGTTATAAATCAACCACACCTATTTAAACAATTGGCCTAATTGTATTGCAATGTCTCGCGTGGCAAATACACAGTTAACAAGAAGTTCCGTGACGAACTAAAGAACCTATTTTTCTTGAAATTTAAGATTCTTGCCAATGTATATAGACCTATCTGGAATAATGACGAAATTAAGTTGGTAATATCGAAATTTCTAATTAGTTCGAAATATACCTGGTATAATGTAGCCTAATAGAGCAATACAGTTGGCAGCCCTGGTGACTGAATATAGGCTATTGTTAGTTGCATCTCTTAAGGTACAGAATACAAAATTTGGTTGAAGTCCAACGGATTGCATGCACATTACATGCAGTTAGACCTTGGATTTATCAGCGCACGTAAAATCACGCTGGCAACAATGTCATACATGTGTTGGTCAGAAATAATATGAAATACTCGTATTATGATCTCGTGTTGTGCCAATTTTGGATGAAATACATTTGTTAGTATAGAAGTAACATGTATTTTAAAATTGGACATATCAGCAGGCTTAGAATCATGTTGGCAGCTCTTACGTAGGCTTATATTAAATTACACCAAATTAATCTAGAGTGCCAGGTAATATACGTGTGAAAAGTTTAGAGCTATTGGCTTGCATACGTTCTGATATATTGATATTAGGGTAAGAAAAATAGAGACACTATTTATTAACAGTTGGCAGCCCTGGTTACTCTTAAGAATCGGCATAGTCATATCTGTTATGGTACACATAGCACACACGAAATCTGGTTGAATTCCAAATGATAGAATAGAAGTTACATGTATTTTAAGTTGGACCTCTCAGCCGGCTTAGAATCATGTTGGTAGCACTGACGTATATAAGATACTCCAAATTAATATAGAATGTCAGGTACTATACGTGTGCATAGTTTCACACTGCCGGCTTGCATACTTTCTGATATAGGCCTATTGGTATTTGGATAAAATAAATTGAGAGCATTTATTAACAGTTGGCAGCCCTGGTGGCTCTTAAGAATACACTCAGTCAATCTGTTTATGTACACATAGCACATACGAAATTTGGTTGAAATCCAATTGATAGTGTAGAAGTTACAGTAGCCTCTCACAAATCCGGACCTCAAAAATCCGGACTCCGGCAAATCCGGACCGCTCAAAAAATATTTTTTGTAATACAAAATCAGTAAAATGTAGGTAACGTGATGCTTAAGCGCCTTCAATTTCTCCGCGACCATTCCGCATTACAAGAATGACGTCTTTTCTATTCTACTGGCTGTGCGGCACGGCGGGAGGTCATTGACTCGCCCCCTCCCCAACAGCTCTTTGTTTACTCATACAGTACTTAGTTGACCGCGCTCACTCTCTCTGTGCAGACGTTATTTTCGGTGGCTACCTCGTGTTGTGTCGGTGCTCTGTGTTTCTCGCGTCTTGTTTTTAAGTACTGTAAGATGAGTAACAAACGAAAGCAAGTGTGTGTGTCAGTGGAAGAAAAACTCCGTGCTATAAAGAGGATTGATGCTGGAGAATCGGCGAAAAAAATCGCTCTAGAGTTAGGAGTAGGAACAAGTACAGTTTCAGATTGGAAGAAGAATCGCGGACAGATAGAAAAATGGTGTTCCTCTCAATCGAGTGGAAGTGCGATTAAAATTAGAAAAAGCATGCATAAAGGCAAACATGTAGAAGTTGAAGAAGCATTGTTCTTGTGGCATGAACATTTAAGAGGTAAAGGGGTTCCTATTACGGGGCCTATGCTTCAAGAAAAGGCGTTGCATTTCAAAAAAGAAATTGAAGGTGAAGATGGTGAGTTTACAGCAAGTGAAGGTTGGCTTGATCGTTGGAAGAAACGATTTGGTGTTCGTAAACTGTCAATAAGTGGGGAGGCATTATCAGCCAACAAAGATGCTGTTCCTGAATTCAAGCATGTGTAAGTTTGTTTTTACACACTGTTTCTGGTGATTTATTTTCATTTATTTTGCATACTGTAGTACTGTAATGTAAATTCTTAAGTCTTATTAAAGTTGTTCAATACTATTAACCATCTATTTTTTCTACCCCTGTGTTCAGTTAATTGCAGTTCAGAACTGTTTTATGCGAGTAACAATAAAGTACACATATCGGCACGGAGTGGCGGCGATCGCGGCACGCAAACCACTGCCGCGACCGACGTCACTCTGTCTCCGGGAAATCCGGATTTTTCGGAATCCGGATCGGCCGTCCGCCACATTGGTCCGGATTTTCGAGAGTCTACTGTATATGCATTTAAAATTTGGACCTATCAGCAGGCTTATAATCATTTTGGCAACACTGCCATGTATGGCCTCCTGAAAATTAAACTGCAATATTATTATCTATACGTGTGCCAATTTTGAAATAGGTCCCATTCATACCTTCCAAGATATCCAACATGGAGCTCAAATTTCAATTGCGATTTTTCAGCAGTTGGTAGCACAGACATCATTTTCAAATATGGACGTGAGATATTCAGGTATAGATCTTTACTCCTACCAAATTTTGTTTCGATTGCTGCAGCCGTTTAGGAGTTGATAGGGGGGGACACACACACAGCCAGACAGACAGACAGACAGACACACATTTGCCCGATCTCATAAGTCTACTTTTTCCACATTTTTGCAAAATGTGAAAAGTAGACTAAAAATATACAAATGCACTGGAAGTAATGGAGTGATGTCAGTTTATTTGCTTTTTAGAGCTGATTCTTGTGGTCCGGTTCCGCTGCGTGTCTCAAGTGGACTGTAAATAGTTGACACGACACGTTACACAAGTTTTTACAAACTTATGTAATATAAATATTGTATATATTTATTTGTGTTTAAGTGTAATTCATAAACACCGTACACTAAGCCTAAGTGAACAGGATCTGAGGATGAACGCGTGACGTTTTAAACATGTCATCCAATTAAGTAAGTATTTGTACATAAAATGTGTGTTGGTTTCTAGGGTATGTACATTTTTAGCGTACTTTCGATTTTTGAAAAAAAAAATGAAAGTAGACTTATGAGATCTACGAGTACACAGGGCCAAAAATTGTGTGTCTGTGTGTGTGTGAGTGTGAGAGTGTGTGTACTCTGAATGTCTGTCCCCCCCCCCCCTATCAATTCGAACACGGTGAAACCGAATTGAACAAAATGTGGTACAGAGGTAGCACTAGCAAAGGGCACCTCAGTGTCATGTTTTATATTGCCGCCATTTTGACGAAAACGTAATGGCGGCAAACCAAATGTTAAAAGCTTAAATCAAATTACGACCAACCTAATCGTCTGATCTCTACAAAATTTTGCAACGTTATACCTCTATGTATGAAGCATCTTTTGACCAAACTGCAAGGTCATCAGCCCAACACTTTGCGGATGGTGGCCATATATGTGTGCAAATCGATTCCCCCTATCTATTCAAACACGGTGAAACTGAATTGAACAAAATTTGGTACAAAGGTAGCACTAGCAAAGAGCACCTCAGTGTCATGTTTTATATTGCCGCCCTTGACGGAAACGTAATGGCGGCCACCCAAATGTTGAAAGCTTAAATCAAATTATGACCAAACAAATAATCTGATATCTACCAAATCTTGCAACAACATACCTTTATGTAGGAAGCATATTTTGACCAAACTACAAGATCATCAGCCAAATAGTTTGCAGATTGCGGCCATGTATGTGTGCAAATCGATTCCCCCTATCTATTCAAACACGGTGAAACTGAATTGAACGAAATTTGGTACAGAGGTAGCACTAGCAAAGAGCACTTCAGTGTCATGTTTTATATCGCCACCATTTTGACGAAAACGTAATGGCGCCCACCAAAATGTTAAAAGCTTAAATCAAATTACGACCAACCTAATAATCTGATCTCAACCAAATTTTGCAACATTATACCTTTATGTACGAAGAATCTTTAGACCATACTACAAGATGATCAGCCCAATACTTTGCGGATGGTGGCCATGTATGTGTGCAAATCGATTCCCCCTATCAATTCAAACACGGTGAAACCGAATTGAACGGAATTTGGTACAGAGGTAGCACTAGCAAAGGGCACTCTAGTGTCATGTTTTATATCGCCGCCATCTTGATGAAAACGTAATAACGGCCACCCAAATGTTAAAAGCTTGAATCAAATTATGACCAACCTAATCATCTGATCACTACCCAATTTTGTAACATTATACCTTTACTAGCAGAAGTACCCGCTCTTCGAACGGTCTTCGGTATTCATAACCAGACGTTATCAATATTGAGCTACTGTTGCAATGGTTAGGGGCTCGCCAGTGTGAAGTTATTTCTCTGGGAATATGACAGACACTGCCAATTTAAGGGCCTTAAATTGTGGTTTTCGGAGACTCATTATAGACTCCCGAATTTTGTGTCTCGCAACATATGCTTTGGTCGTCCTTCAAGGATAATTTTTATATTTCGCCTTTTTTAGCATGTATTTTGAAAAGTTTTTTCCTATACCAACCCTTCGATGAGAAGTACGGTGAAGAGTGTTATAAATGATTGGTGTATTGACTCTCATGGATACCTAATTTTGCGATGCTCCAAACATTCGAACACGAGTTATAAGCATACATAAAGATACACAGAAAGTATGCCTTACTTCGGAGGGGAAGTAAAGTCGGCGGTCCCAAATCATAGGTTTATGTCATGTAATAGAACCTTCCACTAACTACAATTGTGTGAAGCTAAATTTGTTGGTTAGATTTTATTAACGCTCTATTAGTTCCAAAGTTTGCCACCAGGTGCCGGTTGAGGTGGTATCTAGCAGCCAAGTCACTGCTAGGTGTCGTTGACGGTAGCATTTGGTAGCAAAAGTAGGAACTACTGGAAATTCATCGGCTGCAATCCTTACCTGAAATACAGATAACAAACACTAATACAGCCATCACAATTAACACCGGTTATCAGACAGATTCTACACACACTCAAAATACACGAGGCTACGTGAACGCGTTGTCGCAGCTTCTAAACTGAGGAAACAACCAACGTTCAACATATCACCCAGATGTCCGAATATGGATATATCAACCACACAGTATCAAACAATATCATCCTTACGATGAACCTGTTTGTCGAAAAAATAGAATGTGCTCAATCTAAATTCACCTCCGGTGTACTTCCTGACGTGAAAACAAATTTGAAAACCTCGTAGACGAATCGCAATACACCTCACATAAAGACTGACCCTCACCGTTGTGTAAAGTCCCCATCCACAGGAAGACACCTTTAACAAATTATAAAGGCTTGTGGTGCATCAATATTCTGGTTTTTTAGCCTCCAATGGCCCTAATTCCTAATAGACGCAAAAATACTATTTCAATTCAGGAATTTGTGAAAATAATGTTGCTGTTTGGAGATATAATTCTGTACGACATATCACACGTGTAAATCACGTATAAAAATGCCAGGGGACCCCTTGACCCCCTTATGCGCATTGATGAATTTTACAGTCTAAGTTGGTTCCGTGATAACCTTATAGCCATTTGAAAACTTTCACAGAAATGTGATAAGAGGAGTGGCATTGCTTTTTACAGAAATAGGTGGATAGTTGGATGTCTTCTCTTGAGAACCTGTTGTCATTGTTGCCGGCTTGCATTCCTTCATTAGTTTATTAAATTCAATTAGTTTTCTGGGAATATCTCAGAATCTGTTGGTTTTAGAGCCTTAAAATGTAGTTTTCGGGAACCCTCGAGTTTTGTTTCTACCACCGAGGGGCTAAAAATGAGCTTTGTCTCGTCGTTGTTCGCCATAATATAATAATAATATTAATAATGATAATCATACTAATATATAAAAATGAGATTCGATAACAGCAGAAATGATTAAATGGGCTGAGCCAGAAATTCTAGACGACCTTCACAGAATCCTTGGTGCAGTCTGGGAAACCGAGAAAATTCCAGAAGAATGGAAAACAGCGCTGATCCATCCGCTCCACAAGAAAGGGGATAAGCAAGACGTGAACAACTACAGAGGTGTGTCCCTCCTTTCAATTGCTTATAAAATTCTCTCCAAGATTCTTCTAAACAGAATAGAAGATACGCTGGACAAACAACTAGGCGAGTACCAAGGAGGGTTTAGGAAAGGACGCTCCTGTGTTGAGCAGATCTTCAACTTGAAATCAATAATCCGTCACAGACTGCTGAGTAATAAGAAAATTGTGGTATCCTTCATAGACTTTAAAAAGGCATTTGATTCAGTGGACAGAGAGACCTTAGACAGGATCCTAAGGGAATTTGGAATCAAAACCAAACTAGCAAATATAGTCAAAGAGACCCTAACAAACACAACTTCCAGGGTGAAGTTCATGGGAGAGCTTTCTCGGCCGTTCGAAATTAAGACAGGAGTCAGGCAAGGGGATGGCCTATCACCAATCCTTTTCAACTGTGTCCTAGAGAAGGTTGTGAGAATTTGGAACTCGGAATTAGAGAGTCGAGGAATAAACCCAATCTGCCTCGGGAGGAAGTCGGTAGGAATTAAAGTCAACTGCCTGGCGTTTGCAGATGATTTTGCAGTACTATCGGAAACCACGGAAGAAGCAGTCATACAAATCAACCTCTTGGAAAAGATCGCTAGCCAAACAGGACTAAGGATATCAGTTGAAAAGACAAAATTTATGACAAATGACAAACATGGACCAAAGTTCCTTGACACGGAGATAGGACGGATTGAAAGGGTAAAAAAGTTCAAGTACCTAGGAGAGACTATACAGGAGAATGGGTTAGAAAAAGCAGCTGTTGGAGATCGAATTATAAAAATGGAAAGAGCGTATGGATTAACAAAAAAAATCTACAACAAAAAGTGCATCTCCTGGAATGCCAAAATAAGGCATTATAACACTGTCGTAAAAACAGAGTGCCTCTTTGCCAGTGAATGCCTCTCGATGAACTATAGCCTCGAAAAGCTAGAAGTCATGGAAAGGAGAATTCTTAGAAAAATCATGGGTGCAGTTCAGACTGAAGATGGATGGAGACTGAGAAGCAACGGAGAAGTCTACCAGAACGTGGAAAGAATCTCGGCGTCTATGCGGAAGAGAAGGCTGACATTCCTCGGACATCTCTATAGAATGAACGACCATAGATTAACTAAACAAATATTCGACTATCTCTGGAAGAAAAAGACCACCACAACATGGATTAAGGAAGTTAGGAAAGATTTAGAAAAGTTAAACATCACAGAATCTCAAATGCTAGAAAGAAATGTATTTAAGAGCAAAGTGAACAATCTGGAAGGGTTTCAAGATGAAGGAAGACCTAAGAGAAGTGGACGAACTTGGACAGAAGACCAAAGAAAAAATGCCAGTGAACGCATGAAGGAATATTGGAGACAGAGGAAACTCCAGGCAAAGAATAAGAAAAAGAAATAAAGTTGTTGCGTGATCCTAAGTGGTCAATTCGCGTGAAAAAAAAATGAGATGGTGTGTGTCTGTCTGTCTGTTACCTAATAACGCAAGAACCACTGGTCCGATTTAAATGAAATTTTGCATGGATGTAGCTGAAATACCAGGTTTACATATAGGATACTTTTAATTTCGATATATTGCACTATTAAGAAATGGCGACCATTTTAGTGACGTCACTACACCCTTTGGTTTCAAAATTTCATATTTCCATATCAAATAAAAAGAGAACGGTAGGAAATAGCAAACTTTTGATGGCACATGTGAGCTTTAAAATTGAATTTTCTATCCGAGAGGTCCTTATCACTTTTCGTGTATCTCCAACGGTTAGCGAGTAAAACCTACTTTTGTGACGTCACTACACCCTTTGGTTTCAAAATTTCATATTCCCATATCAAATAAAAAGAGAACGCTAAGAAATAGCAAACTTTTGATGGTATACACGAGCTTTAGCATTTAATTTTCTATCCAAAAGGTTCTTATCACTTTTCGTGTATCTCCGACAGTTAGCGAGTAAAACCTAAATTTGTGCAATAAAACACGGTCACATCGAGCGGTGCAGTATATCTCTACATATATAAAAAGAAAATTTGTCTGTTTTTTTCTGAATTTCTACGGAAATTTGAGTTATTTACACGTTTCAGACTGTTTTATGATAGATGCGCGCGAAAATAATGTTTTGGTCTGTCTGTCTGTTTGCTTGATTGTCTGTGGACAACTTTGTTCCCTTATAACTCGAGAACGGCTGGGTGTATCAACGTAAAATTTGGTACAGATATCCATAAGAGGCACGACACTAATCATTGATGTAACTCTTCTCTATACCTCTCATAAAAGGGGGCATACCCCCTTAAAATACATGCTGAAATAGGAGTAGAAGGACGAGACAAAGCTCATTTTCAGCCCCTCAATGTGAGAGACAAAACTCGGGGGCCCTAAAAGCACATTTTAAGGTCCTACGTCCAACCGTTTTTGAGATATTCCCAGAAAACTAATTTAATTTAATAAACTATGAACGAATGCAAGCCGATAACCATGGCAACAGATTCTCAGAGATCCATCTATTGCTGTAAGACGCAATACAATTCCATTAATTACATTAGTGTGAAAGTTTGCAAACGGTTAGATGGTTATTATGGAACCAAATTAAGCTGTAAATTTCATCAATACGTAAAATGCGCTTAAGGGGGTCAAGGGGTAGTCTAGATTTTTTTCACGCGATTTACATCTTCGGGTGTGGTATGGTAGGTCTATTATATTCCTATCCCTATGTTATATTATTATTATTAGTATTATATTATGGCGTACAACGACGAGACAAAGCCCCTCGGTGCCAGAAATAAAACTCGAGGGTCCTCGAAAACTACATTATAAGGCTCTAAAACCAACAGTTTCTGAAACATTCCCAGAAAACTAATTAAGTTTAATTTAACAAACTAATGAAGGAATGCAAATCGGTAACCATGACAACATTATCTCGAGGGGTGGCATCCAACTTTCCATCTATTTCAGTAAGAAGCAATTTATTACATTTATTACATTTCTGTGAAAGTTTGCAAATATAAGGTTATCACGGAACCAACGTAGACTGAATAATTCATCAATGCAAGATTTTTTCATGCAATTTTCACGTGCGACATATAGTGCAGAAGGTCTATTATATCTCCAAACAACAACATTATTTTCAAAAATTCCTGAATTGAATCAGCATTTTTTGCGGCTTTTAGGAATTTGGGCCATTTGAGACTAAAGAACCTGAATTTTCATGCACCACAAGCTTTTATAATTTATGAAAGAGGTCTTCCTGTGTATGGGGACCCAACACAACGTAGAGGGTCAGTTTTTATGTGACGTGTATTGCGTTTCATCTACAAGGCTTTCAATTCTATTTCATGTCAGGAAGTACACGTCAGGTGAATTTAGTTTGAGAGCACATTTCAACTAATCTTTTTTTTTTGTCGACATACGGGTTCATCGTAAGGATGATTTTCTTTGATACTGTGAGGTAGATATACCCATATTTGGATTTCTGGGTGATATGTTGTAGACAATAGTATTGTCTGTCTGTCTGTCTTTCTGTGTATCCTTATGTACGCCTATAACTCATGTTCGGATGCTTGGTGCATCGTAAAATTAGGTATGGTAAACATGAGTCAATACACTAATCATTTATAAAACTCTTCACCGTTCATTTCATACAGTAGAAGGGTGGATATATGGAAAAACTTCTCAAAATACATGCTAAAATAGGCGAAATATAAAAATTATCCTAGAAGGACGACCAAAGCATATGTTGCACTTCTCAATGTGAGACACAAAATTCGCGAGTCTATAAAGGGTCTCCGAAAACCACATTATAAGGCCCTTAAATTAACAGTGTGTGTGATATTCCCAGAAAACTAACTTCGTTTTGATAAACTTATGAAGGAATGACAAGCCGCTAACAATTGCAACAGTAGCTCAATTGATAATGTCTGGTGCGTCTCTAAAAGCAACAGTACTTAAAAGGGACGTAACACCAATAACATTATTATTATTATTATTATTATTATTATTATTATTATTATTATTATTATTATTATAATATCTGGTGTTAACACCGAACACCGTTCGAAGAACGGGTACTTCTGCTAGTAATATAATAAATACAATATGGGGATAGGGATATAGAAGACCTTCCGTACCACAGGCGCACGTGAAAATCGCGTGAATAAATTCTAGTGTGCCCCTTTACCCCCTTAATCGCATTATACGTATTGATGAATTTTACGGCTTAGTTTAGTTCCGTGATAACCTCATAGCCGTTTGCAAACTTCACAGTAATGTAATAAATGGAATTGCATTGCGTCTTACAGAAATAGATGGTCCTATGAGATTCCGTTGCCATGGTAACCGGCTTGAATTCTTTCATAGATTATTAAATGAAATTAGTTTTCTGGGAATATCTCAAAAACTGTTGGTTTTAGGGCCTTAAAATGTGGTTTTCGGGGTCCCATTAGGGCCCCCGAGTTTTGTTTCTCACATTGAGGGGTTGAAAATAAGCTTTGTCTCGTCCTTCTACGCCTATTTCAGCATGTATTTTAAGGGGGTAGGCCCCCTTTTATAAGAGGTACGGAGAAGACTAACATCAATGATTAGTGTGGTGCCTCTGATGGATATCTGTATCAAATTTTACGTTGATCCACCCAGCCGTTCTCAAGTTATAAGGACTCAAAGTTGTCCACAGACACACAGACAAACAGACAGACAGACAGACAGACAAAAATTTATTTTTGCACGCATCTGTCACGTGAAATTCAGAAAAAACAGACAAACTTTCATTTTTATATATAGAGAGATAAAGGCTTGTGGTGCATGAAAATTCAGTGTTTTTAGCCTCCAATAGCCCAAATTCCTAAAATCAGCAAAAAACAGTCTACTATTTCTATTCAGGAATTTTTGAAAATAATGTTGATGTTTGGAGATATAATGGACCTTCTGTACGACATATCGCACGTGTAAGTCGTGTGAAAAAAATCTAGGTTACTCCATTTGCAACCTTTCACAGAAATGTAATAAATGGAGTGGCATTACTTATTCCAGAAATAGATGGAAAGTTGGATGCCACCTCTTGAGATACTGTTGTCATGGTTAGTGGCTTGCATTCCTTCTTTAGTTTATTAAATGAAATTAATTTTCTGGGAATATCTAAGAAACTGTTGGGTTTAGAGCCTTAAAATATAGTTTTCGGGGACCCTTTACGGCTCTCGAGGGGCCCCGAATTTTGTTTCTGACCCCAAGGGTTTGAAAATGAGCTTTGTCTCTGCGTTGTACGCCATAATAATGATAATAATTAAAAGAATAATACTACTAACAATAATAATAATAATAATATAACAAAATAGGGATAGGGATATAATAGTCCTTCCGGACCATACCCGCACGTGTAAATCGCGTAAAAAAATTCTAGATTACCCCTTGACCCCTTAAGCGCATTATATGTATTGATGAATATTTCAGCTTAATTTGGATACGTTATAACCTTATTACCGTTTGCAAACCTTCATAGTAATGTAGGCCTAATAAATGGAATTGTATTGCGTCTTACAGAAATAGATGGACCTCTGAGATTTTGTTGCCATTGTTACCGGCATGCATTCCTTCATTAATTTATTAAGTGAAATTAGTTTTTTGGGAATATCTCAAAAACTGTTGGTTTTAGGGCCTTAAAATGTGGTTTTCGGGGTCCTTTTAGGGCCCCCGAGTTTCGTTTCTCACATTGAGGGGCTGAAAATGAGCTTTGTCTCACGCTTATCTCAGCATGTATTTTAAGGGGGTAGACCCCCTGTTATGAGAGGTACGGAGAAGAGTTACATCAATGAATAGTGTCGTGCCTCTGATGGATATCTGTTTCAAATTTTACGTTAATCCACCCAGCCGTTCTCGAGTTATAAGGACACAAAAAATTGTCCACAGACAGACAGACAAAAATATATTTTTGCCTGCATCCGTCACAAAACAGTCTGAAAAGGGGCAAATATGTCAAATTTTCGTAGAAAAGCCGAAAAATCAGACAAACATTCATTTTATATAATAGAGAAGGGATATAATAGACCTTCCGTACCACACCCGCACGTGTAAATCGCGTGAAAAAATTCTAGAGTACCCCTTGACCCCTTAAGCGCATTGTATGTATTAATGAATATTTCAGCTTAATTTGGATCCATTATAACCTTATAGCCGTTTGCAAACCTTCACAGTAATGTAATAAATGGAATTGCATTGCGTCTTACAGAAATAGATGGACCTCTGAGATTCAGTTGCCATGGTTACCGCCATGCATTCTTTCATTAATTTATTAAGTGAAATTAGTTTTCTGGGAATATCTCAAAAACTGTTGGTTTTAGGGCCTTAAAATCTAGTTTTCGGGGTCCCATTAGGGCCCCCGAGTTTCGTTTCTCACATTGAGGGGCGGAAAATGAGCTTTGTTTCACCCTTCAACGCCTATTTCAGCATGTATTTTAAGGGGGTAGGGCCCCTTTTATGAGAGGTACGGAGAAGAGTTACATCAATGATTAGTGTGGTGCCTCTGATGGATATCTGTATCAAATTTTACGTAGATCCACCCAGCCGTTCTCAAGTTATAAGGACTCGTAGAAGTTGTCCACAGACACACAGACAGACAGACAGACAGACAGACAGACAAAAAAAATATTTTTGCGCGCATCCGTCATAAAACAGCCTGAAACGCGCAAATATCGCAAATTTCCGTGGAAATTCAGAAAAAAATCAGACAAACTTTCATTTATATATATATAGAGATGTAGGCTATAAAGAGTCTTTTGACCAAACTACAAGGCCATGAGCTCAATAATGTACGGATGCTGGCCATGTATGTGTGCACATCGATTCCCCCTATCTTTTCAAACGCGGGGAAACCAAATTAAACGAAATTTGGTACAGAGGTAGCACTAGCAAAGGGCACCTTAGTGTCATGTTCTATATTGCCGTCATCTTGACGGAAACGTAATGGCAGCCACGCAAATGTTAAAAGCTTAAATCAAATTACAACTAACCTAATCATCCGATCTCTACCAAATTTTGCAACAACATATATGCGTATGGCGAGCGTCTTTTGACTAAAGTACAAGGTCATCATCCCAATATTTTGCAGATGGCGGCCATGTATGTTTGCAAACCAATTCCTCCTATCAATTCAAACAGGTTGAAAACGAATTGAACGAAGTTAGGTACAGAGGTAGCACTAGCAAAGGGCTCTCTAGTATCATTTTATATCGCTGCCTTCTTGACGAAAACGTAATGGCGGCCACCCAAATGTTAAAAGCTTGAATCAAATTACGACCAACCTAATCATCTGTACTCTACCAAATTTTGTAATGTTATACCTTTATGTATAAAGAATCTTTTGACCAAACTACAAGGCCATCAGCTCCATAATGTACGGATGGCGGCCATGTATGTGTGCACATCGATTCCCCCTATCTTTTCAAACGTGGTGAAAGCGAATTGAACGAAATTTGGTACAGAGGTGGCACTAGCAAAGGGCACCTTAGTGTCATATTTTATATTGCCGACATCTTGATGGAAACGTAATGGTAGCCACCCAAATGTAAAAAGCTTGAATCAAATTACGACCAACCTAATTATTTGATCTCTACCAATTTTTGCAACAACATATCTTTTTGTGGGAAGCATCTTTTGACTTAACTACAAGGTCATCAGCCCTATAGTTTGCAGATAGCGGCCATGTACTGTATGTGTGCAAATCGATTCCCCATATCAATTCAAACAAAGTGAAACCGAATTGAATTAATTTTTTTTCAGAGGTAGCACTAGCAAAGGGCACCTCATATTCATGTTTAATATCCGTAGAGCACGTTGTATTTCAAGTAGCTACTACAACCAACATTTAATTTTACTCCTTGAAAAGGATAAACAATTATAACAATACCCATACATTTAGGAGAAAGTAGGCTATATGTTCTTTACTGAACATCTTGTTATTTCCCGCTAATGTAATTGGGCACAATTCATGTTGACCGACTGAAAAGTTTTCTTTATTATTTGTAACGTAATGTATATTCTCTGTTTTCTGTCATGGGTCTTCATGGCCAGTTGAGTGCAATAAATGATGATGATAATAATAATAATAATAATAATAATAATAATAATAATAATGACGAGATATTCTAAATGGGGTAGGCAGGACTCCTGAGCTGTAGTGAAGGCAACCTGTCTAGGAGATGGAAAACTCCAAAATTAAACCTACAATCGTAGCGTCTGACCCGGAACGGGCGGCTGCCAACAGCGTTTGTATCCCATATTAGGGACGGCTGATAACAAAACCTGGCTGTAGGTATAAAAGGCAAACCCATCTAATGCATGATGGAGAAATTAACGAGTAATGCCTCGGATGAAATGCCGCTGCCTGGGGAGCGCCAGGGCACGTTTGGAGCCGGTGCTGGACGTGACAGTATGCGAGCCACCGGTGGTAGAGGGCTGAACAGGCGGGCCCCTACCGGGCAAGATCCCGAAATCACTACAGCCGACAAGCGTTTGCAAGATGAGTCTGAGCAGCGAAGTGAATCATTATCTAGTACTTCACCTGCTGAAGGTGCTGCACAGGTAACTCAACCTGTGCTCACCCAGGCAGGACTGCCACGACAGCGTATTAAATGGACAAATATCATGAATGAAACCATAATACGCACTTATTTTAGGGTTACTGACTTCGGACAGAATTCAGTTGGTTATAGGCAACGCTTACATTCTGAATTTATGTTGCATTACCCTGAACTAACTGTGACCGAACAGAGAGTATCTGATCAATACAGGGCTATTCTACGGAGTAACCTTATCCCTGAAGCCAGAATGAACACCATTAAAGAAGAGGTACGGCGTGAGAAGGAAGGTGTGAATGGAGACACTCAGAACAGTGTTCCTGAAGAACTGGAGTCGGCACAAGCTGATAGCCAGAACCTTCAAGAAGTCGATCCAGTTTCCATGCAAATTATCGATCAACACCAAATTGGAAAGTTGAAGAATGAAATGATGACTACAGTCATAGAGTTTTATGGAACTGATACAAATTGCAGGCCGAAAATACCGAAAGTCTGGTTCAAGAAAGCTGACAAAGATACTGAGTATCATGAATCGGGATGTTTTGCCGGAACATGTTGAAGCATCTGCCAATCTGGAATCCCTTCATACTATTATTTACTGTGGTGCAGTAACTGTTGTGAGAGCTATGGATATTGGACAACATGAACGGAAAAAGCAAATGCCATCGATGCCAAACTGGGAAAGAAGACTTGTTGGAAGGATTGAACAGCTCAGGGCAGATATTGCTAGAATGACACAATATGTTCGTGGTACAAAAACAAAAAAAAATACTGAGGAAAGCTGAGCATATAATGAGACAAAACACAAACCACACACAGCGAGTTGTACCGAATTCAACACCTGAAGAGTGATTAGATACCTTGAAACAAAGGCTGTCTGTTTTATCCGCCAGACTTGCAAAGTATAGGGAGAGTATGAAGAGGAAGAAAGATAACTTCCTTTTCGCCAACTCAGAGAGAAGATTCTATCAGACTCTGGGTAAGATAAAGGTTTCTGCGGACAAAAACTATCCGACTAAAGAATAAGTTCAAGAATTTTGGGGCAAACAACTGTCTACACCATCTCATCATGACACTCAATCAAGTTGGGTAAGAGAAGAACAGCAAGCTTCCCAAAGATTTGAGCAAACGCAGCACGAGAAATTCACCACAAATGATATTAAGGAAGTTATCAACAACATAGCGAATTGGAAAGCCCTTGGCCCTGACCAGATTCAGAATTTTTGGTATAAGAAGTTCTGGAGCATCCACAATCGACTAGGTGAGTTCATTAATGATGCCATCCTTCATCCTGATAGCTTGCCCGAATTCATCACACGTGGCATCACATATTTGCTTCCAAAAGATCTTCAGAATACATGGGATCCTACAAAATATCGCCCCATCACATGTCTGCCCACGTTGTATAAGATCATTACATCATGCTTGGCTAACAGGATATATGAACACTGTGAAAGAAACAATATAATTGCCGTGCAACAGAAAGGTTGTAAAAGGGTTCAATAGTGTGCAAAGAACAACTAATAATTGACTCAGTTGTGTGTGGCCAGGCACACTTAAATCACCGAAACCTTCACATGGCGTACATCGATTATAAGAAGGCCTTTGATTCTGTGCCCCATGACTGGCTAGTAGCAGTGCTGCGATTGTATAGGATCAATGAGGTATTTGTCAGTTTCTTGGAAAGGATTATGTCAGCATGGCAAACTAGACTGTGTCTCAGTACGCCACGCGGAGATATACGAACAGATGGGATGTCGATTCGGAGAGACATCTTTCAAGGAGACTCCCTTAGCCCCTGGTGGTTTGTCCTGGCAATGAATCCTTTATCTACCCAGCTTAGCTCTACTCACTACGGCTTTTCTATCAAGATTGGAAATAGAGTTGGTACTAGGCTAAATCATCTGCTATACATGGACGACCTTAAACTCTATGCCGAAACAGAGTCGCATCTGGAAAACTTGTTGAGAATAGTTGAAGCATTCTCACGAGACATACAAATGGGATTTGGTTTGGACAAGTGTCGGACACTAAAGGTGGTGAGAGGAAAAGTACAGAAGTCCGGGTATGAGCTGGAAGATGGACAGCATATTAGGGCTATGTTGGCAGAAGACACCTACAAATACTTAGGAGTAAAATAAGCTAAGCATATTGACCATGTGTCAATAAAGAAAGATCTGTCCTGTGAATTTGTCAAAAGATTAAAACAAATCATAAAAACGCACTTGAACACCAAAAACCTAGTGAAAGCTGTTAACATGTATGCTGTACCTGTGCTGAACTACTCCTTTGGCATAATCAAATGGTGTGAAACGGACATCGAAGGACTTGAGCGAAAAATGAGAACGATGCTCACAAAAGGAAGGAAACACCACCCACGATCTTCAATAGAGCGATTGACTCTACCCAGAAGCCTAGGTGGACGTGGGTTCGTTGACATTGATAATCAGATGAAACGACAGATAGTCAGCCTTAGGGAGTACTTCTACGCAGAAGCGAGGTCATCTGTATTTCACAGAGTCATCAGAGAGGCGGCCAGATCAACGCCACTGGTCTTGTGCCAGCAAGAGATTCAACACCTCCTATATACTGACCTTCAGAAGATGGAAGCATGGAAAGCAAAACCTTTGCACGGAAGACATCCAAATGAGGTGAGTCAAGCAAATGTTGATATAACTGCGTCAAACTACTGGCTCACTTCAGGAGAGATCTTTCCAGAAACTGAAGGTTTTATGCTAGCAATTCAAGACCAAGTCATCCCTACAAGGAACTACCTCAAGTTCATTGTAAAAGATCCCGCTGTACCAGATGATAAGTGCCGCTACGGATGTCAACAGTCAGAAACAATGCAGCATATTACATCTGCGTGTAAATATTTCCTGACGACGGAGCACAAACAAAGGCATGATGCAGTTGCTAAAATCTTACATCAGGAGTTGGCTGATAAGTTTCAGCTTTTGAAAGGAAAGAAAGTTCCGTACCACCAATATCAGCCAGAGTGTGTTCGTGAAAACAATGAATACAAGCTGTATTGGGACCGAACTATTTTGACTGATCAATCGGTATCACACAACAGGCCGGATCTGGTGGTTGTAAACAAGAAAACCAAGCAAACTACATTGATTTATGTTGCGATTCCTAACAACAAGAATCTCCAGTCAAAACACATTGAAAAGATCAGCAAATACAGCGAGTTGGTCGACCCTATCAAAAGACAATGGCATGTAGAGCGAGTGAAGACCATACCTATCATTGTCTCGAGTACGGGCGTGATCCCAAGTACCTTGCTCGAAGGCCTTAAAGAACTGGATCTGGATACTCGGCTGTACAAACTAATGCAGAAGGCAGTAGTTCTATCAACAACCAGAATCGTTCGGAAGTTAATGGGTAGCGAAATTCTAGCTTAGAAGTTGCTGTTTCCGTAGCTATACTTTGGTTCACTGAAGCCTGTATAGTTACGTTGTAATATACCAGAAATGTGTTATATGTACTGTATAAACCGAAAATAATAATAATAATAATAATAATAATAATAATAATAATAATAATAATAATAATAATAATATCGTATGGCCTCAGGTGCTGGGTGCAAGCTTTATTATTTGACACCCAAAGAGTAGCTTGCATGTCGAATTTCGTTGTTCCTTGACTCACTTATGAAAGTCCAGGAGGTTATATATCTAAGCTCCTTGAACACTAGCCTATAGCGCTTTCTAGTAGAGAAATGAGGAACTTTGTGTTTGCGGAAACTCCCGAGATTAATTTTTCCATTATGAACACGGCTTCTGAATTCAAATGGGTTCTTTGACATGCCAACTTCGTATGGCATGGAGTCGTAATTTTTGCCGCCTTTCAAAAAAAATCACCTACCATGGCCAGGAGCGAACCTGCAAGCTTGGGGTTAGTAGACCGACACGTTGACCACTCACCCACCCTGGCAAGCAATGATGACGATGATTTCGGGGGTTAGGACATCGTGGTCACCAGCCCTATTTATTAGGGTGTGTGTGTTGAACTTGTCTAATATCCTCCTGTTTCTGTGATGACTGTAGTAGTGTGTGTAGCTGTATTAGGGACAGGGATGAAGATGAATCCCCGGGGATTGAAATAAGGTACTATCTCGGCATTTACCTGGAGGGTCTGTGGAAAACCCCGGGGAAACATCACAAGCAGGATAACCACTTGTAGTGCCGATTTTGGACCTCCGATCTCCGGACATGCTTTGGGGTTATTTAGCGTCTTGTACACCGTGGTCACTCCAGTCCCGTCTGCTTTTTAGGTATGTGGAATGTATCTGGTAACCTTTGTTGTTGTAGTGTGTGTAATTGTAAATGAGGTAAAGAGTTAGAAAGATGCGACCGTAGCCTTGAAGAATATGCATATGATTCTTTTTGTAGAAAATAAAGTTTAAATTTCATGGTGGGCTTCATTATGTGATTGGAATAACCGTGTACCCATTTGCCTGGAAGAAAAGTGGGGACACTGATGATATAATAATAATGTTATTGGTTTTACGTCCCTTTTAACTACACTGGCTTTTAGAGACGCCGGGGTGCCGGAATTTTGCCCCGAAGGGGATTTTTAACGTGCCAGTAAATGTACTGACACGGCTCCCTCGCATTTGCGCACCCTCAAATGCCAGCTGACTGCGCCAGGTTTCGAACCTGCAACCTTGGGCTCAGCAAGCGAGAACGTTACCCCTGAGCCACGCAGCCAGACGACACTGATGAAAACTACTTCTAGGATGACTGAGGTAGGAATCGAATTCATCTGTTCTCAGTTTTGCCATACAAGGCCGAGCGTACCCTGATCCAGTCCTCGGACCAGAATTAAATGTCTTGGATTTCAGGGATGACAGTCGAGAATGCTAGCCATTACATCACGAGATCGTCCTTCAGATTTTTGTATTAGTAGGCCTATATGGATGGTATATGATAATATGTTCTGGCCACGGAGGCCGAGGGTGCTAACGCGCTAGCTCGAGCCCCGCTGGCATCGGAAGAGGGTGGGTTTGAGTCCCACATTGGCCATCCTGAAAATGTTTTCATGATTTCCCATTTTCACCACCAGTCAACAGATGGTTCCTTTCAACAGGTCCACTGCCAACTTCATTTCAAAATCCCTTCCCTGACCCTATCTTAATTAGACCCAAGTTAGCGGTCGCCCGGGCGTTCGGCCTGTCACTATCCCCAGTTGTATCTGCTGACAAAGTATATTCAGCTCCCAGACACCGTCCTTTCGACGGTAGAGGAATGATATCTCGGAGAATCCGTGGGCGAAGGCGAGCTGGGAGGATAAGTGATTTATAAAAATTATTGTATGGGCGTCAGATGTTCTAATTGCATGAAACCGAAGGACATTTCATCATGGTAAATTTGTTATAGGAATTGCTTGGTGAATTTAATAACTATCGCCCAATTACATTCCGAATTAATCTTATTTTTAACGAAATATTCTGTAACTATGCGGTTGGTTTTAGGCCGGAAAATGTGTTTTGAAACTTTTGGAAGAGTTAGTGTCTATTCTGCTAATTACCTAGGTCTATTTTTACTCTCTTTCATCCATTGTCTTAATTGGACAAACATTCATCATTCTAATCGTCCACAGACGTTTTTTCGGGAATTTCCACTCCGTGGGATTCCCAGTCTTTTCTTTAGGACCCTCTTTCTTATGGCACATCTGTACCAGTCAATTGATGCGAGGACACTCTGTCACGATCTTTCTAGGAGTTGCTCCTCATTGTACCTGCTAAATATTTACCTCGTTAAAGCACCTCCAAGGGTATTGAAAGGATCATTTCTCTACAGGTACCAGAGCGCCTTAGGAATAGCCTGGCTGTCTTGTCACTCCCACGAATCCTTTCCGTAGTGATGACGAGTGAAATTTTTGTGAAAGGAACCGATAGCTGGCGATCAAGGAGGTAACAATGAATGTAATAGAAAACTTGCGTGCCTAATGTTAATGTCTGACGCTCTGTATAGTTCTCAGCTAAACACCCGGAACATTTCCGCACATTCAACTTTAACACGGTTAAAGAATGCGTAACGACAGCGAAGAAATACTTCTTAAAACGATTTTGCTCTTCAATGCACTAAATATTTAGAGTTTTTAAGATTCTTGTGAAACTGAATTACTGATCAGTGGCGTAATCTGTAGTCATAATTAAACACTAGCTGGTGATTGTTAATGATCGTGAGGAATGAAGTCCCACGCTGTCGTTAATAATGATAATAATAATAATAAAAATATTATTAATAATAATAATTATAATAAGGCCTTAAAGAACTGGATCTGGATACGCAACTGTACAAACTAATGCAGAAGGCAGTAGTTCTTTCAACAACCCGACTTTCCAGCTTAGAAGTGGCTGTTCCAGTAACTATACATTGGTTCCCTGAAGCCCGTATAGTTATGTTGTGATGTACCAGCAATGTATTTGATGTACTGTTTAAAACATCAATAATAATACTCACTCACACACTCACTCACTCCGTTGGCTTTTCTGGGACGTGACGATCCCGTGCCGCTCTCACTATCTGCCTCCATTTCCTCCTATCCAGCGCAGTATTCTCCCATACAGTAATACCCATTTGTCTGCAGTCAGAGGTCACCTCATCTTGCCATCTACTCCTAGGTCTTCCAGGGGGTCTCGAGCCTTCTATCTTCTTCTCATACACCTGGCGAACTATTCTGGCAGCGTCCATTCTGATAACATGCCCTGCCCATTGCAGCCGTTTCGCTTTCATGACTTCCACTACTCTGGGTTGATTGGCCAACTTGTACAGCTCATGATTTGATCGGAGAACCCATCTTTGTGTTTCCTGGTCAAAGATGGGGCCGAAAATTTTTCTATATATCTTGTTTTCGAAGACTGTAAGTTGGCGTTCCCCCTTTTGGTCACACTCCATGTTTCGGCTCCGTATAGCAGTACCGGCCTGATGATCGTGTTGTATAGTTTTAGTTTTGTTTTCCTGGTCAAAAGTTTGGAGGAAAGTAATTTATGCAGGGAAAAGTAAACTTTGTTTGCATTCCGTAATCTAATTTGGTGTTCAACTTGTCTTCTATTGCAGTCATTTATATTTACCCCAAGGTATTTGAAGTTTGGCGTGTTCTTAAAGGTAAAATTGCCTATATGAAGGTTGTTGCGTTGGTCTGTAGTCATGTTTTCTCTCTGTATGATCATGTATTCTGTCTTCTCTTCATTAATCTTTAGACCTATTTTTGCAGCAGTTTCATTTAATTTCCTGAATAAAGCTTCAATTTCTCCTCCATTATTTCCTATTAATACAATGTCATCTGCATATGCCAGGATGCTGTGTTTGTTATCTGCTAGGTCTCCAGTTGCAGCTTCTTTGGTTTCCCGAATTACTTTTTCCAGAACGATGTTGAAGAGAAGTGGGGAGAGCGCATCACCTTGTTTTAGTCCTGTTCTGTTTTCAAAACCGTCTGATACGGATCCACAGTGTGTCACTTTGCTCACTGTCTCCTCCATACACATTTTGACCAGGCTGATAAGTTTCTGTGGGATTCCGTATTCTGCCATAATTTCCCACACCGTTTCTCTGTGGACTGAGTCATAGGCCTTTTGGAAGTCAATAAATAAGTAATGGACGTTTTTGTTATATTCCCAAACTTTTTCATTGATTGTCTTAACACAAAATATATTGTCTGTTGTTGATCTGTTTTTACGAAAACCATTCTGATAGTCTCCTATTATATCTTCGGTGTATGGAATTAGACGTTGTAATATTATGTGCGACAGTAATTTGTAAGCTGTGACAAGTAGGGATATTCCTCTGTAATTTACGCAGTTATGTTTATCTCCTTTCTTATGTATTGGAACAATAATTGCTTCCTTCCATTCATCCGGTATTTGTTCCTCGCGCCATATTTTCAGGATAAGTTTATGCAGTTTTTCATGAAGCTTCTCACCCCCATATTTCAGCAATTCAACTGGTATACCGTCAGATCCAGCAGCTTTGTGGTTTTTCAGTTTCTTCAGACTGCTGGTTACCTCTTCATATGAAGGATCATTTATGAAAGGTTCTACCGTTGAAAGAGTGGTTCTCTCCAATTTGTTGTCTGGTTCAGGGCAGTTCAGTAAGTGGTCAAAGTACTCTTTCCAAGCCTGTAATATGTGGTTTGTTCCTGCAATGATGTTACCATTGTTGTCGTGGAGAACTGCTGATCGCGGTTGGTAACCTTTCTTAATGTTATTCACCGTCCCATATACTTTACGGATGTTGTTCTCCTTCTGGTCATTCTCAATACTCTCTAACATATGTTAAAGGTAAAGCTTCTTTTCTTTTCGTAAGGTTATGCTTGTTTCTCTTCGTGTTTCCCTGTAGTGCTGTTCCAATTCTTCATTTCTCCTGTCCTGTAGCCATGCTTTCCTTGCTGAGATGCTAGCTGCTACTGCTGTTTTGCATGTACCATTAAACAATTTCTTCTTTCGTTCCACTTTTGGTAATGAGTTTTTAGCTGATTCTTGAATCACCTTCTTGATATCCTTCCACAATCTATTAATATCTGTAGTTCCACTTTCATCCCCTTCTTCTCCTACTTCATCAAGTACGCCAAACCTGTTGCTCACTTCCACTTGGTACTGACAAGTTTGAGGAGTTTCCTTTAATGCTTGTAGATCATATTGTATTGCGCGCCCTTGTTGTTGTTTGTGGTGAGTTTTCAGTTTCACCTCCATGGATGCAACCAGCAAGTTGTGGTCAGAGCCTATGTCAGCTCCCCGGTAAGCACGAATATCAGTGATGGCGCTTCTGTGTCGATTTGAAATTAGTATATGGTCAATTTGGTTTGCCGTCTTTCCATCTGCTGAATACCATGTTTCCTTATGTATATCCTACATCAATAATAATGGTAATACTAAATCTAAACTATTATAGAAAACTCTAGTGGTGTCTGTCTGTCGAATACCCTTTCACGCACAAATTTCTCAATCTATTAAGCTGAAATTTTGCAAGGACATAGTTTAGATAGCCTGAAAGAACACAGGGCTCTTTCTATTTTGCAGTGTAATACATTCTTCTCATTTCAGGCCTTTGGTCCTCGTAGAAGGCAAAATTAAGAAAAATAACGAAGTTGTCGTAAAAGAACTGGACATGGCTTATTTTACGGCCCTGAGTGCTAGAAACAATAGGCCTACTCAGCATGTTCCCAGGAACCTTGACACCACATTTTAAAGCCCTAGGATGAACAGTTAACGAAATATTTTCGAAACAAACACCGCTCTTGGTAACGGATCAAGCTATAACCATGAAAACGTCAGCTCAAGAAGTCCCATTCAGCTTTCTGAGACAGCCCAGCTCCATTTATCACATAAAACACATTCGGTTCACTTTTAGGACTTCGCTTAATATTCCAAATTGCAACAGGATTATTCTTAGCAATACATTATACTGGTCGCCTCCGTAGCGTAGCGGTCAGCATGGTTAGCTGCCGCCCCGGAGGTCCTGGGTTCGATTCCCGGCTCTGCCGCGAAATTTGAAAAGTGGTCTGAGGACTGGAACGGGGTCTACTCAGCCTCGGGTGGTCCAAATTAGTAGAGGGGGTTCGATTCCCACCTCAGTCATCCTCGAACTGGTTTTCCGTGGTTTCCCACTTCGTCTTCTGGCAAATGCCGGGATGGTACTGCCCCCGTAAATTGAATTATACTGAGACCACGGTGGCTGTATTGGCATATGTGAATAAAGTTATGGCTGTCATAGTTGTGACGTGTATATTCATGACGTAGGCACGGATGACGCAGACTTCATGCAAGTAGGCTGGATGAGCTGAGATTCTTGGTGACGTCATGATTTTGTTCGAGAAAGATCTGAGATTTACGACGCAGTCGCAGGGAAGCAAGGAATTGTGCTGAGGAAGAAGTTACGCTATTGGAGGAGAAGCTCGAACCAATGAATGATAGCTTGGAGGGAAACGGAGATTACTGAAACTACCATATTTAATTACTTTTGGCATGCAGAATTGTGGAAAACTATTTTCAGTTATGGCATTGATTTGGAATTTTGAAGAAATTAATTATGAGTTTTTGAAATTTGAAAATCCGTCAAGTATAGCCAAAGTTAGAACTTCTAGCAATGACGGAGGAACAAGCTATGGTAGGGATGGATACGCCCCTTAAGAAGTTGATAAAAGGCCTTGCACAGCAGAGAGGAAGTTCTCATGTCTCAAGGCTCTCATGGCTCATTTTTCTGATTCTCATATTGTCAGACTTCGAGTTATTCAGTGAAGCAAGTCGTCATTAGCACGTGTGGTAGAGCCCACAGCATCGAACAAGCACGGAGCGTGCAGCAGTACAATTTTACGGTTACTGAAACTAGGCGAAGTTGGAGCGCACACATAAACGAGTCTACAAGATTATCTATCAAGAGTTAGCTACTGCCTTTATGCTAATTCAATTGTGCATTACAATATTGAGGTGTGTAGGAAAGTTGAACATTTTCACGATTATACTTTGGAAGATATTCGCATTTTAAGACTGCAGACAAAAGTGATTTTCTCGACACCTGAGAAGCACTTTTATAATACCACATTCTACACTACGGCTGACACGTGTATTGCAACCGTGATACTGAAGATTACATTTGGTGATACAACGCTACATTCTACAATGGAACAATATAATCTGGCAGTACTGTCAACGATTATTATAACGGAAGTGGAGATGGAAGACTAAAACTTTAATGCAATTGGGACATATATCAATGGAGTGAAATAGTAACATGGAACTTCGTTAATCGTCATTCTACAAAAGCGAGCATGTAATGAACATCCAACTACACTCATGCATCGTAGTCCATCGCTGAATTATATCAAATGGCAGTGGAAATATCTTCATACTCTACAATTATGAACATTTCTGCGGAAATAATTGCAATAAACTTCATGGCGAATTTCTACCAGAACTTCAGGGAACTATCAAGAGAGGCCAGGGTGGACCCGGCTCACAAAGAAGAGTTTTGCCAGAAGGATTTCTATCGTCTACACGGAGCAGTGCAATTTCCGGAGGAGGAAGCAGTTCTATTCTCCGAGGGCGCTGGTTCCAGGTTCGAGGTCGGAGCACATCTTTACGGTGGTGAAATGGAACCAACAGCAGTATTCTTTGGAAATTTTCCTCTAGAACTTCAATCAACAGATAAGGTAGTCGTGAACGTTTCTTGTTTTATTTGAGCCATTTAGCGATATCTGAGCAACCATTTTTCCCATATTTTCTGTCCCATATATTTTGCCCCATATTCTTGCTTGATATTTCTGTACTCCGTACACTTTGATGATTTATGCCTTTTTCTACGATTTATTGAGACATTGTTATGTCATTGGCATATTTAAATAATTTTGGATCAGTTGGGACTGATATTATATATTCTTTCAGTAATTTGCATATTTTTGTAGTCACGATTTAACTGTAAAGTTAACGATTTTCTATGGCAAATTTGAATTCAGACAGCGTGTCATTTTATTAAAGTAATTCTATTCAGTAAATTACTTTGACCAATTTTCTGTCATCCTCAAGAAAGAAGAATGATTAAAAGAGTTTAGAGCGTTAAAATCTTCTACTTTATCGACGATCTTGGAAATACTAGTCGTTATATGAACATGATTGCAACATAGACATTTATCGTCAATTCTGAAATACCATTGCATTATAGACAGTTTTATGAAATATGAACTTTGATTACGATTTATTGAGTACACTATAGTAATGAACATTTGATAGGAGTTTTTCTCAATTCTAGATTGGAACAATAATGTTTGCATTCCAAAGTCTAATTGTATTCTATTCGATTATTTATGCAGTTTAGATGAACTTTGATTGAAGATAGTATTTTTATGCTGCGATACTTTGATGATATTAATCTCAATTTTGATAGACCAGGGAGGCGTGTCTAATCGTATTTGCTATTAAATTTATTTGTGATTGGCAAATTTTTACTTCATATCGCTTCATGAATGAAACCCACGAAGGTTAAATATAATAACAGTTTTTGATACAATTGATGAATATAAGAATTTTTAAAGAGGAACTATGGATGTATAATCGTTAGTTCAGTGGACCTGTAAAAGTCGCTGATGAATAATGCCCTGTAATAAGTGAAGGAGGTTCCCACAGTCATATTGATGATGATGATGATGATGAATTTATAAGTGGAGTTTTTTTGTGTGTATTGTGGAAGATTTTGATGCCATATATATTGGGATATATGATGAATTATGGGCAATTTTGTGCAATTTTGTGCGTTTTGGGCTAGGTATTTTTCCGCTGAGTGTATTGTTCAGGTCCTTTGAAAATTACTCATGTGAAGTTACTGTTAAAATTAACAAGAGTGTTTAAATAATTTGAGATAACGATTTTGAATGGAGGTTACCGTCACAAATAATAATAATAATTATTAAATCTTATTAAACCTGAATCTAAAATTTAAATATAACTAACCTTCATTGGTCGATTATATCACCACGATTTAAGTAATTATCAACCGGATAAACGTGTGGTTTAATGTATTTCTAATATAAATAATATAAATAATATAAATAATGTAAATAATTATGTAAATATCTTTAATAATAATTTGAAACGAACGGGATTAATAGAGGCGTGTATAAATTTTTCAATTGTCGTTTGACAATGTTATAAACAATTTAAAATGTTATAAATAATTAATGAACATTTTGTTATAAACATTAAACGTTTTCGTTATTATACCCTAAACAACGCTAGTTGAACAATTGGAATATACAATTAAACAAGATTTGAGATTATTAGAGTAATCCATTGATATTTGAACGGAGCATTTAAAAGATTTGCGTGATAATATTTGAGTTGAGACGTGGACATTTAAAGTGTTTTGAAAAGGAGCTAGGCTCTGATGTAACTAGCATATGCTAACATTGGATGGACAGGTGGGTCCATTTGAATATGCAAGCATGCGACATGGTGCAGGGTGTATCGCAGGTGGCCAGACAACTGTATGATAGAGGCCAAGGTCATCTACATAGCAGCCTTGCGGTTATAAATAAAAATGTGAAGTTCTTGAAAAAGGAAAACAAATGCTATATGTCTCGTCCCAGCTCCCTTATCCATTCCAAGTGCATTATTATTATTACGTTCTTTTGAGATAGAGAAAGCTGAAATTTTGTATGTAAAGTCTACAAGTCCTACAGGAGGACATGGTTACATGGACAATGGCTTCTGATTGCCACGTATATCTTGTTGTTAAATTTTTGTTAAATTATTCTCTTTATGTGAAATAAATTATTGTGCAGTTTAAAGTTTCTTGTTTCCGTCTTGGTTCATTTTAAATATCGTGGTGGAGGTTATTGTGAGGGCATACTATTAAGTGATCCAGTTGAAAACCCAGACCCGAGATTAATTTGAATAGGTAAGTAAAAGGTAAGTATGAACCCCCGTATATTTTGTTGTGTTCCACAATAATTTCTTGTTAACTACTGTGCTCTAATCTCGGTAGTATCTGTCAGTGCCATTTTCATTGATGTAGCTGTGCCGGTGCGATTGATTATTGGCAATCCGATTGAGGGGGCGGATATCTGACAGCCTACTATCCGGATTATCGGGGACAGTAGGATTGGCGACCCTAATCCGTGGGGATCGAATGGCTCGATTGGCTCGATTGACTCGAAGTTCGGAGTGCTTGAATAACATTGGATTACCAAGTTATTGGAGTAGGATTGGCACCGCAATTTCGTGGAGTGCTCGAATAACATTGGATTACCAAGTTATCGATGTCAATGGGATTGTGAAGACTCAAATAAAGAGGTTGATTCTTTGTTAGATGTCTTGGCCAATTGTAGAATTTGAGAGTGTGATTATATAGGGATTAAATGTTGTGTTGTATTAGGAAAAGATCAGATCTTATACAACTTGAGAGAGGTTAAATAGGCTGGAAACTTAGAAAAATCGCCTATGATCTGGAGTCTTATTTTTTTTGACCGGCTTATTACATGTTTAGTCATATTAAAGATAAAATTAAACTATTTGGATTGTAAATGTAAATTATTTGTGTTAGGATATTTAAAATGAGCCAAGGAAATTTGAACATGTGCTTGAGTTTATTTCAACATGAAGTGTCTACGAAAGTTAATTATAAGGTAATTATAAGTTAGATTTAAGACAGAAAATTGCTCAAACTTTATATATGGTAAAAAAGGTTGCTCAGATGTTGTTATCTTGCTCTGTTTGATGTATGTCCCTAAAGCAGTCTATTATTGAAATATTATTGAGATGGCAGATGAGAGTATTAGGAAGATGTTGGAGGAGATGTCCAACAGTTTGTCTGCTAATTTGAAAGCTAGCATGAATGAAAGCATGAAGGAGATGGAAGCTAGGAATACTAGTCGAATGGAGGAGAATGCTAGTAATTTGTCTGCTAATTTGAAAGATAGCATGAATGAAAGTGTGAGGGAGATGGAAGCTAGGAATACTAGTCGAATGGAGGAGAATATGAAAGTTCTTCAGACCAGTTCTGCAAACTTGGAAAATAATGTGTCGCGTTTACAGACCAGTACCCAGGGAATCCAGAATGCCGTGACTGACATTCACAAGGATGTCTCGGATGTTAAAGTAGATTTATCCAATGTCCATAAAGATGTCTCGGATGTTAAAGTAGATTTATCCAATGTCCATAAAGATGTCTCAGATGTTAAAGTAGATTTATCCAATGTCCATAAAGATGTCTCAGATGTTAAGACTGATGTTTCCAAAGTACAGAAAGACCTTACTATGTTGAATCTTGATGTTGCTAATGTCCGGGGTGATATTTCATGTGCTAGAGCAGAAGTAATCGTTGTTAGGAATTATGTTGCTACTGTACAAGACATGGTAGAAGAAGTTCAAAGAGAGATTAGAAATGTTCGAACCGATGTGTCAAACGTTCAAGTAGACATAAATAATATTCATTCTGATGTTAATGATATGCAAAGCGATATCAATAAGATACAAATAGAAGTTAATACAGTTTTTGTAGACATTGCCAAAGTTCAAACTGATGTTAATAAAGTTAGAGAAGAAATTGAAACTGCAAAAACGCTTTGTACTCGTAACATTAGTGCTTTAACAACTAGATTGGTTGACGAGTCTGTTAGGACAACAGCTTCTCTAGCTGGATTAAAATATGATGTAGAGGTCATGAGGACCCAAGTCTTAGATCATAATCGTTTACTTAAGGAAGACATTGAAGTAGATATTGCGGAAATGTTAACTGCAAATGTAACGGTTTGGAAAGATGAATGTAACAGGTCAAGTGGGGAACATGTCAATCAGATTCAGGAGCGAATTGAACGAAAACTTGCCAGTACACAAGTAGATATAAATAATAAAGTAGTTCAAATTAGAAAGGACTTGAATATAAGGATGGATTCGCTATCCGAAAAGCTGGTAGAGGATAGAACTCAAATAGGCCAGGACGTGCAAGCATTAAAAACCGCGTTAGAGGAACAAATTCATAAGGTTGTCTCTGATGTCAATGAAACTACGAGCAAACTTCAGAATTTGAAACTAGGAGAAGCTAGCATGATGGAAACGTATAAAGAAGAGTTGATTAGGAAAGTCATCACGGAAATCACAGATAAGGATCCAGAAGGATTGACTTGTGAAGATAATAGAAATTACGTGAGAAGATGTAACCTCGCTACTGAAGAGAGAGATATTAGTCCTGAGGAACGTATATTGAGATTCCGGGAAGAAGAAGAAGAGGATAGGAATATTGAACCTGAATGGAAATATCGTGATAGTGGGAAGAATTACATGGATTCATATCCAAGAAATGTGACAGTCATCCGAAACTTTGAGGACAAGCCTCAGAAATTTAGTAATACAGATAGTCTAACACCGATAGAGTATATCAGGAACCTTAAAGACTATTTTATTGAAGCCCATATTCCTAGAGAAAGAGAGATGAGAATCGTAGAAAGATTTCTAGCTGGAGGACCCCTTGAGTGGTTCAGAGCATTTCGGTACACTTTTAGTAATTTCGATGAATTTGCAGAGGCACTGATAAAACGATTCTGGTCAATAGAAGCACAAAATTCATTAAGAGCTGAGGTATACTCGAGGAAGTATTCGGGTACTCTTCCAACACGGTACGCTGATTTCTTCACGAGTCAGTTATCGCGCTTGAGATTCTTACAACCCCCATTGTCGACAGAGCAGTTGATAGATGCTATTTCTCGTATGCTGCCTGTGGAGGTAAGAAGGCTTATTATATCGTCAAATATCAGGGATTTGACCAGTATGGACGAACTATTGAGAAGGCTTGACTACACGAGTCCAATGCCAAATTTGGTTCAAAAAGGTCAGAGGCACGAATTCAAAGACATTAATACAGTCTACATGGATCAAGTTCAGCAAACTGATACGCCTGCTGAAGAGAAAACTGAAAATGTAGGTCCTCACAGGAACCATTATTTTCGCAACAACGGATCACAAGGTTACCGTCCATATCAGCAAAGACGAGGCTGGAATAACAATAGAGGGAACTATAATAACGAAAGAGGTAGATACTATAATAACAAAGGGTACAATAGGAACTACAACAGAAATAACCAGTACCAGAATCGGAATCAGAATTCTCAAGGTCAGGTTATGACACCGGACAAGTATCAAGAGAGAGAGAAAGAAAGTCAGCAGTATTTGAAGGAATTACGAGAGAAGGAAGCTGAAAACCAGAAGAAAAGACAGGATGTAGTGATCGATCCTGGTCCTTCTACAAGCCAGCAGGGGAACTCTGAGATTGGTAACACAAAAAAAACGCCGATTTCTCAACGACAGTGAGAAACTATGAATACATTGCCACACCAAACATAATTACCATTAATGAAATTTACGAAGTAACTGATGAGGATTTATTAGAAGAGAGGGGAATCGTCAAAGAGGAAAGACCATGTGCCTTACCTATTATTTCTGTACTGATAGATGGCCAACAGTACAAAGCTCTTATGGATACCGGCGCAATAATTTCTATCATTTCTGATGAATGCTATCAAAGTCTATTAAAAGGAGAAAACATGACAGTTTTACCTGTTTCTACCGTCAAAGTGAGAGGAATTTTCCAAGAAAAGGCAGTGAAATGCAAGATCCAAGTGTTGTTGAACTTTGAAATTAATGGAAGGAATTATGAACAGATCTTTATTGTGGTGAACAAGATCCATTTCGATATTGTGCTAGGAATCGATTTTATATCGAAAGTTGGAGCCATTATTGATATGAAGAATAGGAGTATTAGCTTTAATGATGGGTACATGATCACAGAAGAGATCGAGGAACAGGACGGGAAAAACAGTCTGGAGATAGACCTTAGGTAAGAGATTTTAAATACATTATCAATGAAGTGGAGAATCTAACAGAAATACCCAGTAGAAAAACTGAAGGATTTGAAGAAATTCAGGGGGAATTTGAGGATTTGATAAAGGAATTCCAAGATATTTTTGATGAAAAGCCTGGATTGATTAAAGACTATAAGTATAAGATAAGGCTGACCGATGAAACCCCTTACCAAAAGAGAATATACCCCATACCTGAGAAATACTACCAAGAAGTACGAGGGTTGATCAGAAAAATGGAGGTAGACGGGATTATTAAAAAACAGGCGTCGTCTTACATAAACCCCATCACTGTAGTCAAGAAAAGTAATGGTCAGATACGTCTCTGTCTCGATGCTCGGACCATCAACTTAAAGATTCTTCCAGAAAATGACCGACCACCTAAGATTAGAGATCTGCTTAGAAAGTTCAAAGGGAGAGCATGTTTCAGTGTTCTGGACTTGACATCTTCGTTTTACCAAGTTCAACTGGAAGAAGAAAGTATGCAGTACACTGGATTCTTATTTGACCAGACGTCATGGGTCTTCCAGAGAATGCCTTTTGGAATGGTCAACAGTGGACCAGCACTTATTCGAGCACTTGATAGCAAGCTCACTGACGAGGTAAAGGAAAATGTAATCTGCTACATTGACAATTTAATTGTATCTTCACCCAACGCCGCAGAACATTTAGTGCATTTGAGAAAGTTGTTTGAAAATTTAAGGAAGGCCAATATTAAGGTCAATTTTGGAAAATGTCAATTCTTGAAGAAGGAGATCAACTACTTGGGGCATACTATTGATAAGGATGGATATCATCCAAACATGCAGAAAGTAGATGCGATCACAAGGTTCCCAAAGCCAACTAAGGTGAAAAAAGTCAGAGAATTTGTAGGCGCATGTCAATTCATCAGCAGCCACTGTCCGAGATACTCTGAAATTATGGCTCCTCTGTATGACTTACTCAAGAAGAATAATAGATGGAAATGGAGTACCGCAGCAGACGAGGCTTTTGAGAAAGTAAAGGAGATGCTCAGAAACAACGTTAAACTGGAGTACCCAGACTATGAGTAGGTGTTCTATATTGAGTCTGATGCATCAAGAATAGGCATTAGTGCAGTCTTATACCAGAAAGACGAGGCAGGCAACAAGCACTACATTGCGTTCACTAGTCGGAAATTAAAGAAACACGAGGAAAACTACTTTACGACAGAACTAGAAGCGTTAGCTTTTGTAACAGCTTTGCAAGCGTGGAAAAAAATGCTGCTGGGACACAAGGTTATCATTATTACAGATCACAAAGCACTTCAGTTTATGCTGCAAACGGACATGTCTAGTGATAGATTGACACGTTGGGCTTTGTTCACCCAACAGTTTAACGCCACTATCGTCCATCAGCCTGGGAAAGACAACTTACTGGCTGATGCTTTATCACGTAACCCTATCAAAAATGTGCAGATACACCATGTACAATTGGTGCAGCAAGATCAAGAGACCGTTAGGAGGTTAGCCCGAATCGGTGTGTCACAGAAGAGACACGCTCCAGTCAGGAAAATGTACAGGTTCCTTAAGGGTTACATGGACAATACTGATGTTGACTATGCAGCTACACAGAGAGATTCACGACACTTTGTCTTGAGTCGAGACGTCGTATGTAAGTATGCTGACTCTGCGCATACAAAGCTCCGAATAGTCGTGCCACCTAAACTTGTTGTCAATTTAGTGTGGGTAGCTCATCACGCAACTGGACATGCCGGTCTAGATAAAACTCTTGATACTCATAAAGAGAGGTTTATTTGGACTAACATGCGTTCCAGCATTGCTAATGTCATTCGTTCATGTGATAAATGACAAAGAGCAAAGTATGCTTCCGCTCTATTAAAAGGAAAACCTAAGGCTATGATTCCCTCTAAACCAAATGAACTCATGGCGACGGACATATTTGGCTCCTGTCCGAAGGGATACCAGGGTAATCAGTACCTGTTGGTTACCGTGGATGTCTTCTCGAAATTTGTAACAATGAGTCCCATGCAAAAAGCTAACACGAGGAACGTTGTAAGCAGACTGGAACATGCTGTATTTCCAAAAGCTGGTAAACCAGAGTATCTACTATCGGATCATGGAGCTCAGTTTACATCCTTAGAATTTACTGCAGATATGGAAAGGCTCGGTATTAAGCACATATTTTCAAGCGTGCGCTATCCGGAATCAAATTCTTCAGAAAGATATATGGCTGAATTTTCGAAATTTTGTCGAATTTCCTGTCCGAATGATCATTCTGGTTGGGTGAGATTTGTACCCCTCATTGAGGAATGTCTAAATTCTACAGTGCAGGAGAGCACAGGAGAGGTGCCAATGAGACTTCATCTAGGAAGAAACCCAGAAAGGCCGTGGGACAATCTTTTCAACCACGTTCCTAGAGATCCCGACCTAGGAAGGCAGCAGAGAATTGACAGAGCGAAAGAACAACTCCAGAAAGCAGCACAAAAACGTCTGAAAAGAGTAGCTGGAAAACGTTTTGGTGCTCCCTTAGAAATTGGAAATCTGGTATTACTACGCAGACCTGTCAAGGCTGATGTGAGTAAGAAAATCTATCCCAAGTTTGGAATAGTGTTTATGGGTACGTTCAGAATTACGAATGCTTATGGAAACAACTGTTATGAACTCTACGATGATGAGAATAATGTCGTATATGGCAAGTTCAATGCTGGAAACTTGAAGAAATATTATCCAAGAGTAAGCCAATAATAATTCAATTTCGTGTTCAAGTGAATTCAGATATTTATAACAGAGAGTTTAAAAACAATTTGCAACTGTTTTTAAAACGTGGTGAAGGGAGAATGCCCCCGTAAATTGAATTATACTGAGACCACGGTGGCTGTATTGGCATATGTGAATAAATTTATGGCTGTCATAGTTGTGACGTGTATATTCATGACGTAGGCACGGATGACGCAGACTTCATGCAAGTAGGCTGGATGAGCTGAGATTCTTGGTGACGTCATGATTTTGTTCGAGAAAGATCTGAGATTTACGACGCAGTCGCAGGGAAGCAAGGAATTGTGCTGAGGAAGAAGTTACGCTATTGGAGGAGAAGCTCGAACCAATGAATGATAGCTTGGAGGGAAACGGAGATTACTGAAACTACCATATTTAATTACTTTTGGCATGCAGAATTGTGGAAAACTATTTTCAGTTATGGCATTGATTTGGAATTTTGAAGAAATTAATTATGAGTTTTTGAAATTTGAAAATCCGTCAAGTATAGCCAAAGTTAGAACTTCTAGCAATGACGGAGGAACAAGCTATGGTAGGGATGGATACGCCCCTTAAGAAGTTGATAAAAGGCCTTGCACAGCAGAGAGGAAGTTCTCATGTCTCAAGGCTCTCATGGCTCATTTTTCTGATTCTCATATTGTCAGACTTCGAGTTATTCAGTGAAGCAAGTCGTCATTAGCACGTGTGGTAGAGCCCACAGCATCGAACAAGCACGGAGCGTGCAGCAGTACAATTTTACGGTTACTGAAACTAGGCGAAGTTGGAGCGCACACATAAACGAGTCTACAAGATTATCTATCAAGAGTTAGCTACTGCCTTTATGCTAATTCAATTGTGCATTACAATATTGAGGTGTGTAGGAAAGTTGAACATTTTCACGATTATACTTTGGAAGATATTCGCATTTTAAGACTGCAGACAAAAGTGATTTTCTCGACACCTGAGAAGCACTTTTATAATACCACATTCTACACTACGGCTGATACGTGTATTGCAACCGTGATACTGAAGATTACATTTGGTGATACAACGCTACATTCTACAATGGAACAATATAATCTGGCAGTACTTTCAACGATTATTATAACGGAAGTGGAGATGGAAGACTAAAACTTTAATGCAATTGGGACATATATCAATGGAGTGAAATAGTAACATGGAACTTCGTTAATCGTCATTCTACAAAAGCGAGCATGTAATGAACATCCAACTACACTCATGCATCGTAGTCCATCGCTGAATTATATCAAATGGCAGTGGAAATATCTTCATACTCTACAATTATGAACATTTCTGCGGAAATAATTGCAATAAACTTCATGGCGAATTTCTACCAGAACTTCAGGGAACTATCAAGAGAGGCCAGGGTGGACCCGGTTCACAAAGAAGAGTTTTGCCAGAAGGATGTCTATCGTCTACACGGAGCAGTGCAATTTCCGGAGGAGGAAGCAGTTCTATTCTCCGAGGGCGCTGGTTCCAGGTTCGAGGTCGGAGCACATCTTTACGGTGGTGAAATGGAACCAACAGCAGTCTTCTTTGGAAATTTTCCTCTAGAACTTCAATCAACAGATAAGGTAGTCGTGAACGTTTCTTGTTTTATTTGAGCCATTTAGCGATATCTGAGCAACCATTTTTCCCATATTTTCTGTCCCATATATTTTGCCCCATATTCTTGCTTGATATTTCTGTACTCCGTACACTTTGATGATTTATGCCTTTTTCTACGATTTATTGAGACATTGTTATGTCATTGGCATATTTAAATAATTTTGGATCAGTTGAGACTGATATTATATATTCTTTCAGTAATTTGCATATTTTTGTAGTCACGATTTAACTGTAAAGTTAACGATTTTCTATGGCAAATTTGAATTCAGACAGCGTGTCATTTTATTAAAGTAATTCTATTCAGTAAATTACTTTGACCAATTTTCTGTCATCCTCAAGAAAGAAGAATGTTTAAAAGAGTTTAGAGTGTTAAAATCTTCTACTTTATCGACGATCTTGGAAATACTAGTCGTTTTATGAACATGATTGCAACATAGACATTTATCGTCAATTCTGAAATACCATTGCATTATAGACAGTTTTATGAAATACTAGCAGAAGTACCCGTTCTTCGAACGGTGTTCGGTGTTAACACCAGACATTATAATAATAATAATAATAATAATAATAACAATAATGTTATTGGTGTTACGTCCCTTTTAAGTACTGTTGCTTTTAGAGACGCACCAGACATTATCAATTCAGCTACTGTTGCAATGGTTAGCGGCTTGTCATTCCTTCATAAGTTTATCAAAACGAAGTTAGTTTTCTGGGAATATCACACACACTGTTAATTTAAGGGCCTTATAATGTGGTTTTCGGAGACCCTTTATAGACTCGCGAATTTTGTGTCTCACATTGAGAAGTGCAACATATGCTTTGGTCGTCCTTCTAGGATAATTTTTATATTTCGCCTATTTTAGCATGTATTTTGAGAAGTTTTTCCCTATATCCACCCTTCTACTGTATGAAATGAACGGTGAAGAGTTTTATAAATGATTGGTGTATTGACTCATGTTTACCATACCTAATTTTACGATACACCAAGCATCCGAACATGAGTTAATTATAGGCGTACATAAGGATACACAGAAAGACAGACAATACTAATGTCTACAACATATCACCCAGAAATCCAAATATGGGTATATCTACCACACAGTATCAAAGAAAATCATCCTTACGATGAACCCGTATGTCGACAAAAAAAAAAGATTAGTTGAAATGTGCTCTCAAACTAAATTCACCTGACGTGTACTTCCTGACATGAAATAGAATTGAAAGCCTTGTAGATGAAACGCAATACACGTCACATAAAAACTGACCCTCTACGTTGTGTTGGGTCCCCATACACAGGAAGACCTCTTTCATAAATTATAAAAGCTTGTGGTGCATGAAAATTGCGGTTCTTTAGTCTCAAATGGCCCAAATTCCTAAAAGCCGCAAAAAATGCTGATTCAATTCAGGAATTTTTGAAAATAATGTTGTTGTTTGGAGATATAATAGACCTTCTGCACTATAAGTCGCACGTGAAAATTTCATGAAAAAATCCTAGGTCACCCCTTGACCCCCTTAATTGCATTGATGAATTATACAGTCTACGTTGGTTCCGTGATAACCTTATATTTGCAAACTTTCACAGAAATGTAATAAATTGCTTCTTACTGAAATAGATGGAAAGTTGGATGCCACCCCTTGAGATAATGTTGTCATGGTTACCGATTTGCATTCCTTCATTAGTTTGTTAAATTAAATTTAATTAGTTTTCTGGGAATGTTTCAGAAACTGTTGGTTTTAGAGCCTTATAATGTAGTTTTCGAGGACCCTCGAGTTTTATTTCTGGCACCGAGGGGCTTTGTCTCGTCGTTGTACGCCATAATATATTACTACTAATAATAATAATATAACTTAGGGATAGGAATATAATAGACCTACCATACCACACCCGAAGATGTAAATCGCGTGAAAAAAATCTAGACTACCCCTTGACCCCCTTAAGCGCATTTTACGTATTGATGAAATTTACAGCTTAATTTGGTTCCATAATAACCATCTAACCGTTTGCAAACTTTCACACTAATGTAATTAATGGAATTGTATTGCGTCTTACAGCAATAGATGGATCTCTGAGAATCGGTTGCCATGGTTATCGGCTTGCATTCGTTCATAGTTTATTAAATTAAATTAGTTTTCTGGGAATATGTCAAAAACGGTTGGACGTAGGACCTTAAAATGTGCTTTTAGGGCCCCCGAGTTTTGTCTCTCACATTGAGGGACTGAAAATGAGCTTTGTCTCGTCCTTCTACTCCTATTTCAGCATGTATTTTAAGGGGGTATGCCCCCTTTTATGAGAGGTATAGAGAAGAGTTACATCAATGATTAGTGTCGTGCCTCTGATGGATATCTGTACCAAATTTTACGTTGATACACCCAGCCGTTCTCGAGTTATAAGGGAACAAAGTTGTCCACAGACAATCAAGCAAACCGACAGACAGACCAAAACATTATTTTCGCGCGCATCTATCATAAAACAGTCTGAAACGTGTAAATAGCTCAAATTTCCGTAGAAATTCAGAAAAAAACAGACACATTTTCTTTTTTATATATGTAGAGATATACTGCACCGCTCGATGTGACCGTGTTTTATTGCACAAATTTAGGTTTTACTCGCTAACCGTCGGAGATACACGAAAAGTGATAAGAACCTTTTGGATAGAAAATTAAATGCTAAAGCTCGTGTATACCATCAAAAGTTTGCTATTTCTTAGCGTTCTCTTTTTATTTGAAATGGAAATATGAAATTTTCAAACCAAAGGGTGTAGTGACGTCACAAAAGTAGGTTTTACTCGCTAACCGTTGGAGATACACGAAAAGTGATAAGGACCTTTCGGATAGAAAATTAAATTTTGAAGCACGTATGTGCCATCAAAAGTTTGCTATTTCCTACCGTTCTCTTTTTATTTGATAGGGAAATATGAATTTTTGAAACCAAAGGGTGTAGTGACATCACTAAAATGGTCGCCATTTCTTAATAGTGCAAAATATCGAAATTAATAGTATCCTATATGTAAACCTGGTATTTCAGCTACATCCATGCAAAATTTCATTTAAATCGGACCAGTGGTTCTTGCGTTATTAGGTAACAGACAGACAGACAGACAGACAGACAGAAAGACAGACACACACCATCTCATTTTTATATATTAGTATGATGAACTTTGATTACGATTTATTGAGTACACTATAGTAATGAACATTTGATAGGAGTTTTTCTCAATTCTAGATTGGAACAATAATGTTTGCATTCCAAAGTCTAATTGTATTCTATTCGATTATTTATGCAGTTTAGATGAACTTTGATTGAAGATAGTATTTTTATACTGCGATACTTTGATGATATTAATCTCAATTTTGATAGACCAGGGAGGCGTGTCTAATCGTATTTGCTATTAAATTTATTTGTGATTGGCAAATTTTTACTTCATATCGCTTCATGAATGAAACCCACGAAGGTTAAATATAATAACAGTTTTTGATACAATTGATGAATATAAGAATTTTTAAAGAGGAACTATGGATGTATAATCGTTAGTTCAGTGGACGTGTAAAAGTCGCTGATGAATAATGCCCTGTAATAAGTGAAGGAGGTTCCCACAGTCATATTGATGATGATGATGAATTTATAAGTGGAGTTTTTTTTGTGTGTATTGTGGAAGATTTTGATGCCATATATATTGGGATATATGATGAATTATGGGCAATTTTGTGCAATTTTGTGCGTTTTGAGCGAGGTATTTTTCCGCTGAGTGTATTGTTCAGGTCCTTTGAAAATTACTCATGTGAAGTTACTGTTAAAATTAACAAGAGTGTTTAAATAATTTGTGAAAAACGATTTTGAATGGAGGTTACCGTCACAAATAATAATAATTATTAAATCTTATTAAACCTGAATCTAAAATTTAAATATAACTAACCTTCATTGGTCGATTATATCACCACGATTTAAGTAATTATCAACCGGATAAACGTGTGGTTTAATGTATTTCTAATATAAATAATATAAATGATATAAATAATGTAAATAATTATGTAAATATCTTTAATAATAATTTGAAACGAACGGGATTAATAGAGGCGTGTATAAATTTTTCAATTGTCGTTTGACAATGTTATAAACAATTTAAAATGTTATAAATAATTAATGAACATTTTTATAAACATTAAACGTTTTCGTTATTATACTCTAAACCACGCTAGTTCAACAATTGGAATATACAATTAAACAAGATTTGAGATTATTAGAGTAATCCATTGATATTTGAACGGAGAATTTAAAAGATTTGCGTGATAATATTTGAGTTGATACGTGGACATTTAAAGTGTTTCGAAAAGGAGCTAGGCTCTGATGTAACTAGCATATGCTAACATTGGATGGACAGGTGGGTCCATTTGACGATGCAAGCATGCGACATGGTGCAGGGTGTATCGCAGGTGGCCAGACAACTGTATGATAGAGGCCAAGGTCATCTACATAGCAGCCTTGCGGTTATAAATAAAAATGTGAAGTTCTTGAAAAAGGAAAACAAATGCTATATGTCTCGTCCCAGCTCCCTTATCCATTCCAAGTGCATTATTATTATTACGTTCTTTTGAGCTAGAGAAAGCTGAAATTTTGTATGTTAAGTCTACAAGTCCTACAGGAGGACATGGTTACATGGACAATGGCTTCTGATTGCCACGTATATCTTGTTGTTAATTTTTTGTTAAATTATTCTCTTTATGTGAAATAAATTATTGTGCAGTTTAAAGTTTCTTGTTTCCGTCTTGGTTCATTTTAAATATCGTGGTGGAGGTTATTGTGAGGGCATACTATTAAGTGATCCAGTTGAAAACCCAGGCCCGAGATTAATTTGAATAGGTAAGTAAAAGGTAAGTATGAACCCCCGTATATTTTGTTGTGTTCCACAATAATTTCTTGTTAACTACTGTGCTCTAATCTCGGTAGTATCTGTCAGTGCCATTTTCATTGATGTAGCTGTGCCGGTGCGATTGATTATTGGCAATCCGATTGAGGGGGCGGATATCTGACAGCCTACTATCCGGATTATCGGGGACAGTACCTACTGTAAGGCCACGGCCGCCTCCTTCCCTCTTCCTAGCCTATCCATCCCAATCTTCCATCCCTTCCCCTCCCTCATGAGACCCCTGTTCGCTTTGCTGGTGAGGCCGCCTGGGCGAAGTGCTGATCACACCTCCCCAGTTGTATCCATCCCGACCAGATGTTCCAAGCTCCAGGACACTGCCCATAGAGGCGGTTGTGGTGAGTTCCCTCGCTGAGTCCGTGGGAACCACCAACCTAGAGGGTAAATTGGCTAAATAACAAGAAGTTCCGTGACGAACTAAAGAGCATACTTTTCTTAAAATTTAAGATTCATGCCAATCTATATAGACCTATCTAGAAAAATAGCGAAATTAAGTTGGTAATATCGAAATTTCTAATTAGTTCAAAATATACCTGTAGCCTAATACAGCACTACATTTGGCAGCCCTGGTGACTGAATATATTGTTAGTTCCATCTCCTTAGATACAGAATACAATATTTGATTGAAGTCCAATGGATAGCATGGACGTTACATGCAGTTAGAGATTGGATCTATCAGCCCGCGTAAAATCATGTTGGCAACAATGTCATGCATGCGTTGGTCAGAAATAATCTGAAATATTAGGATCTCTTGTTGTGCCAATTTTGGATGAAATCCATTTGTTAGTATTGTGCCCAATCGGTCACGGCAGACTGGCATCGAACTCAGGTCTTATCTGAGAAGACCATGCACATGATTCTAACTAGAATCGAACCATTGATCTCTGACGGGGAACAGTTTTAGGGAACCCGAAGAGCAAAGCGTTAAATAATGACATATAATAATGTAGCATGATTTCACGGTCAGTATGTGAATATCATAGCAGTTTAAGGTGAAGAATTGTAAGCAAATGCAAGCAAATATACGTTTTCGAAGCATACAAGAACGAGAGCAGGCCAGTTTGACGTTTTACTAATTGGAGTTGGCAAGTGGGTGGAGATTGTAGGCGCCGAGGGAACTACTTTCGTCTGGACCGAGGAGACAGCTCAAAATTAATGACTCGGGTATTCACCGCCTGACAACGATGGAAGCTGAAGTAGGGATGATTGCCCACGGAAATTAATTAATTACAGCCAAGTGGAGCATTGAAATGGAGTGAAATGTACACCCTGGTGAATATATTCAAGGAGAGACAATTTAGGAGGGATCTGACACCTAAATTAAAGCCTATATCTCCAAATGAGCATGTTAACACCGAGCCTACGCTCGAGAGGAGTGATTTGGTGACCAGCCAGAGGGGAATCACCATGGTGGCGTCCTGACGCGATGGAATAAGGCAATTAATTGTAAATAATTGGCCGAAGCGATCGCGTGCACGCGAACGTTTATGAAACCTCCACACCTAAATAAACAAGGTGTATATGTCAGTTCGGCTGAAAATGTATTATTTCAAGGAAGGAGTCACACCCGTATGTCCGGTGGACTAGTTTTTACGAGAATCCTTTATAAGGGGGAGCAGTGCAGACCAAGCCAGTTGTCTTCAGTCTTTCTTCAAGTTTTTCTCCAGTCTACACGTAACTAATACGCTGCCAGTAAGCGCGCGAAATGTTACAGTATCGACGCTCAACAGTTGAAGAACAATAGAAGCACAGCATACAGCTTCATAAGTATAATCATGAAGTGCATCGAAGTTAATTTAATACAGATATTTATCCATTATCTGACGCAAATATAAATTCGCTACAGCGAAAGAGTAATTTATAATGTTTTTGGACATTACATATACCAGGAGGTATTGTCAGAGTTGTATATGACATTATCATCAGGATCACTACAATTATGGGAGCCTGGGAGGCATCGCCAATTAATCTTGACAGTGAACTGTACGATATTGAAGGTGACGAGGATCGAACGCCCGTAAACGCAGTTAGACTTTCACGGAGACCAGCGGTTGGCGTAATTGCATCGCATCTCTGAGGTCAGGCGTAGGAGGAGTCCGATTAAGGATCAACCTGTGAAATAGTGAGAAAGTGTACATAAATTGTGTTATAGTGATTTAAAAAGTGTTCATGTGTATTGTGATTAATATGTATTGTGTAAAAGTGAAAGAAGCCACTGATAAGAGTATGTTTATCATGTGGGAAATATGTGAAATCAAGTGTCGTGTAAGATATAGCATGATGGCTTAAATCAAGCGTCATGGTAGGTCCGGAGCTGGAATGCTGGTATCATCCAGCGAAAATGAAAAAGTGAGTACCAATTTACAATGTTATTCTAACTAAATAGTTCACCATACAACGATGCATCACTTTGAGACTAAGATGTAACAGTCACTTATTGTACGAGTTTTCACCACTCGTCTTGAATAGAATATGGCTTGGAAGGTGATTTGTTTAGGGCCAGTCATGCCGAAAATAGTGATGAATGTAACGGTAACGTTAAATGATAAATAATAATAATAATCTGGGGTCGGCAACAGTAAAGTAATAGGCATTTTTGGCCTAAATAACGTTCAAAGTGTGTCATGTCTAATATAAAGATACTGTATTTTGGTAAACAGTAAGAAAGTAACGTGGAATATAGCGAGATAAGAGAGTTTTTCAGTGTCAAGTGAAGTGTTGAATGAATATTTGATATGGTCAATTCTTAGGATTGTATTTGAGGACCATTTAAGTAGTGTAAGCCAGTAAATTTATACCTTGTTTTTAGGAGCTATTTAAAGCTTTGGCTTAAGTGTTATTACAGAGAGAACGCGGGTGCCTTAATAATTGAGTCATCTATGAGAAGTATTGTTTGAGCCGCATATAGCGTGCAGAAGTAACGTAGAATCCAGCGATTTACGTAAATAATTATTGCGGGGACCAAACTAGTATAGCTTGCACGTTAGGTGAGAAGTTGGCTAATCTACGAGTTAGTATCGCCGTTGTGCATACTTTTATTATTCGCAGCGAATTGGACAGAGCCTGTCTGTATCCATCGCTTGCATGAATTATCGCCACGAGTGATGTCCGTCGAGACTCCGTGAGCACATGTGTAAAAATGGTCTGCCCTGAGAGGTAAGAATCATATTCGTCGTTTAGGAAACGCAGATTTCCTTATTATGTTATTATTGAGACAGCTGCTGGTGGGAATCTTGTATTCTCATTATGATGCGCGTCCAAAGCCACCAGTATTCACCATAGAACGGCAAGACTATCACAGAATCCATCCCCAGCCATGAATGTTAATAGGAGCCGAGTTGAGCCCGATACACTATAAATATAGGTGTTAAATAATTAGAATGACTCAATTACTTAAGAACAACACTTAGCGTAACTCTATTGTTCTGCAATTGTAAACAAAGTTGACCTTGCCAGCAGATGAGAAGGAGTGGGGGATAGCCATTGAGACGAGCGGCCATCTTGCACGGCCAGCCGGAACTAATTTTATTGCCTGCTAGGGGAAGGGGACGTCGGTCCGCCAGTCCTTTAAATTAAAGTCATAGTGGGACACTGAAGAATCTCGATATTTCGATATGCAATTAAGATATGAGTGTTATGATGATGCCAATTGAATTAAATGATGTGTTTCAACACACATACATTGTTGGATCAATGAAATCGGATAATATTTGGCCCAGTTATTCTCTGAGGAGGAACACTGAACCAAATAATATTGTTAGACATCTTTTTAGAATGCATTTTTGTCAGTTCACGCTAATTTATGCAGACGGGTATGTGATTTCTAAGAACATGACACGTGTGTAACGATAATAATCCCGACAAGACCCAGAAAATCGTTGTATGGTGAAACTATAAACATTTCTATCCATGTCTATTTTGGAAGGGAAACGTACCACTTTTTAAGCGTTTCATATTGATGGAAAAGAAGGAAGATGATTCACACGACACAACAAATATTTGTTAATTAAAGCATACAATAATGAATTTATGCTAATCAAAGTAAATGCCGTAAGAAACGGAGTAATGTTTTATTATTACAGTATTAATGTCATTTAGATGTGATATGTGACTTTTGTGTTGTGATACTCCAGTTATGTAAAATTGTGTCACATGATGAACACTATGGAGACCCATAGAAGTCTGAAAGTATAAATGATAGGATGCTAGAAATAGATTTGAGTGCAGTATAGCACTAATTAAGAAGAGACTCACAAAATAACCCTGATTTTAATTGTGGGAATTAAATATAATTTATCCTTTATTTGTATTTGTTGTATAGCCATGATTTTATACCAGTAAATGTTTTATTTTAGGAATATGTTTATTTCATGTAGAGTAGTTACCTGGTAGACTCAAATCCTGAGCATGTGGTCGTATGGTGGGCAGGAACGTCCCATACCTCGAAAGACCGTGAGTTAGCTGGGATACGAACACATGTTCCACATGATGACAATTGGGTACAGTATAGAAGTTACATGTATTTTAAAATTGGACCTATCAGCAGGCTTAGAGTCATGTTGGCAGCACTGACGTATATTAGGCTCTCATAATTAATCTAGAATCTTAGGTACTATACGTGTACACATTTTAAAACTGTTGGCTTACATACTTTCTAATATATTAATATTTGGGTAAAAATATAGAGACAGCATTTATTACCAGTTGGCAGCCCTGGTTGCTCTTAAGAATAAGCATAGTCATATCTGTTATGGTACACATAGCACATACGAAATTTTGTTGAAACCCAATTGATATTATAGAAGTTACATGTATTTAAATATTGGTCCTATCAGCAGTCTTAAAATCATCTTGGTAGCACTGACGTACATAAATTACTCCAAATTTATCTAGAATGTCAGGTACTATAAGTGTGCATAGTGTAAAGCTGTCGGCTTGCACACTTTCTGATATATTGGTATTTGGATAAAAGAATAGAGAGATCATTTATTGACAGTTGGCAGCCCTGGTGGCTCTTACGAATACGCTCAGTCATATCTAATTATGTACATATATTACATACAAAATTTGGTTGAAATCCGAATGATGGTATAGAAGTTATATGCATTTAAATATTGGATATATCAGCAGGCTTATAATCATTTTGGCAGCACTGCCATGCATAGCCTCCTGGCAATTAAACTGCAATATTATTATCTATTCGTGTGCCAATTTTGAAATAGCTCCCATTCATACCTTCCAAGATATCCAACATGGAGCTCAAATTTCAATTGCGATTTTTCAGCAGTTGGTAGCACTGACATAATTTTCAAATATGGCCGTGAGATATTCAGGTATAGCTCTTTATTCCTACCAAATTTTGTTTCGATTGCTCCAGCCGTTTAGGAGTTGATAGGGACACACACACACACACACACACACACACACACACAGACAGACAGACATTTGCCCGATCTCATAAGTCTACTTTTTCCTCATTTTTGCAAAATGTGAAAAGTAGCCTAAAAATAAAATAAAATACATTATACTATGAAAAAAAGCTCAAAAGAAGGAAATAAAGAAAAAGATTCCTGATACAATAAATAAAATATGACGGTTATCAATTATGACGATAAACCCATTTAAAGCGGTAGTCAGGGTGTTTGAGAAATACTTTTTGAAACTATGGGGGGCATTGCATTTAATGCTATGCTATTGCACTGCACCGTTGAGCAAGTTTGATCTTCCATGAAAACAGCATTAGTTATTAGCAAAGTTAATACACAATGTGAAACAATACTTGACACGTATCTTTCTGTAACATATTAAGGTAACAACCGGGTAACGCCGGGTACAACAGCTAGTGTTAAATAATTAGCTTCGAAAATACACGCTTTCTCTGATCCCTTGCAATGGTTAGATTTATCTTAGAACACTCCGATCATCTTGAATGAGTGCAATTAATTTTGGGACACATCAAGTTGACACATAACTCAATTTAGGCAATTCCGGCAATGAACGCATCTGTCATTCAGCTTTTCCTGGTCAATCGTTGGGACAGTATGTTAGTAAATATATTGTGATATATTATTTTATTAGAATATTTTCTTCGTATGTAACATCGTTTACGATATCAACTTTCAATCATATGTGTGCGTGGGTATGTCCGTATGTGTATGTGGGTCCTCCCCTTATAAATTTGATTGGCTTGTGCATTTTCATTGAACCTTGGCAAGGACTTACTACTAACCAGTCTGATTTTGACCGTCTCTTTCAAATTTTGAGCTGTGTCATGATGCAAACAATGTGGCAGTGCGAGGTGCTTAATCAGGACTCAATATTGTACCCAGATAGAAAACTATGCCTAAATAAGTTACTTAAATAAAAAATTACGAGCCTTAAAATAGTCGCATATGATGTGTAACATCTGACATAGAAGAAACCTCACGTGAAATTGTTGATACACCGGTATTTTATAGTATTATTGGCACAAATATTAATCTATTGTAAAAGGGAGTGTTTTACAGATATTTTAGTTTATAATACGGAACTCATTTTATTAGATGATTTGTAGCTTCCACCAGCACTAGCCTAAATAAAGAATACGATATGGATCAACTAGATTAATAGACGCGACACCGCTCATAACCTTAAATTCCTTATAAACAAGTCCTCTTGATTCACAGACCAACAAGTAATTTCATATGGATTCTGTTCAAATGATTCATATTGATATGATAAATATTGTTTAAAATGATAATCTGGTAACAAGGATATCTACCCCACACGGGATTCGGACCCAAGATCTCTAGATTCACAGTCATACGCAATAACCCCACGGCTATTTTGACTACTCAAATATTGTGCACAAGATGGTGACTTATTTCCACGTTCCAATAATACTGCATTACGGAATTAAGTTTCATTTATATTTTGCTTGTTTCGATAATGTTCCTGAGTGACATTGAGTTTAAAATGCCTTATGCCAATGCAATGCCGACTACTTACAATGTTTGCTATTAAGGCATTTTACCATTTAAATACTGATACGAAGACTTCGAACATGTACCATGTCATTAGTTTAAATCACTTGACACCAGATTTCGCATGAGCGTTTTCCGTTCAGTATGTCATATACATTCCACATGGCCAAGAGTGCGTCATTGTATCAATTTTCGACAGTGCGCGCTGATTTTTAGCCTATTTTCAATTTTGAAAAAATAGGCTTATGAGATCACCTTTTGTCCGTGTGTGTGAGTGTGTGATTCGTGTGTGTGTCCCCCCCTAATAAAATCTAAACGGCTGGAGCGATTTCAATGAAACTCGGAAAGTTCATAGCACTATTCCCGGCGACCTCGACCGTCCCTTCAAATTTTGTTACGACTCACCAATCCAACATGGCGGCTGTGCGAAATATTTCACCAGCATTCAATATCTCCGAAACTATTACTGATATTACCCTGACATTTTCTATGGTGATAGAGGGAACTACTATAAGTTCACTTATGTGACTTTTGAAAATCTGGTAACTACAAAACCAACATGGCGGCCAAGCGAATTTGCGACTTTTAAATAGACGTTTCTCGCGATTTGACCAACCAAACGCAATGAAACTTGGTACAGTATATGTTTATATACATTGTAATGCACCGACATCTAACTTCGTTCAATTGTTTACATAATCACAAGATGGCGGATGTGCGAAATATTTCACCGGCATTCTATATCTCTGAAACTATTAGCGGTAAAACCCTGATATTCTGTACGGAGATAAAGGGCACTACTGGAAGTCCATCTATAAGACTTTCAAAAACCGGTTAACTACAAAACGAACATGGCGGCCAAGCGAATTTGAAAATTTTAAATAGACCTTTCTCGCGATTTAATGTTCCAAGCGCACTGAAACCTGGCACAGGAAATATTTATACACATTGTAATCCACTGGTATCTAATTTAGTTCAATTGTTTACATAACCTCAAGATGGCGGCAGTGCGAATTTTAAAATTAAGATTTTATTTATTGTGATGTAATCATGCGATCGAAGTGAAAGTTTGAATAATGAACCTACGCAATAATTTTCCTTTAATGGTACATGACTCTATGGCCTATACATTTAACAATCCAACATGGCGACCATCCGAAATATTTAGACGATACTGAATATCTACGAATCTATTTTAGCAATCAAACTGCATTTTTTAATGTTCATAGGCGCTATGAACTTAAGTTCACCTATAGGACTTAAAATAACCTGGTGATCACAAATCTAACATGGCGGTGACGCGAATTATAAATATTCACATGGACGTTTCTCGCAATTTAACCATCCGCGTGCAGTGAAACTTGGTACAGTAAATCCTTATACGAATGTTAATCCACTGGCATCTAATTTATTTCAATTGTTTCCATAACCTCAAGATGGCAGCTGTGAAAAAATTTAAAATCTCCTTGTTTTTTCTTGTGTCCTAATTATGCGATTGAAGTTTGAATACTACACGTTCACAATAATCTGCATGTAACAGTACATAACTCTAGGACCTACATATATAAAATCCAACATGGCAACCATCCGAAATATTTAGTCGGTTCTCAATATCTACGAATCTATTACAGCAATCAAACTGAAATTGTGTATGTTGATAGTGGCAATTAACATAAGTAGGATATATGAAAATAGGCTGTATAGTTCTTCACGGAACTACTTGTTTCTCTTACCAATGCCAGCTGGATCGATTGATCGAGTTGGCAGTGCGTCTTATACTTCCGTTGGATCCACCACTGCCAGCTAGGGCACACTTCCATTCGATCGATCGAGCGGGCAGTGCATACTTCCGTTGTCCACCACTGCCAGCTAGTACACTTCCGTTTGATCGATCGAGCGGGCAGTGCATACTTCCGTTGTCCACCACTGCCATCTAGTACGCTTCCGTTTGATTGATCGAGCGGGCAGTGCATACTTCCGTTCGATCCACCACTGCCAGCTCGATCGTTCCGATCCACTTCCGTCCCCAATTATCAAAATCACTCCCACAAAACTATCCAGCAACCGAGCGGAAAGATGTCACACATCAAAAAAAAAATCCTCTCGGCACGCCGGAAGGCGGAGGTAGATTTCACGGGGCAAACTAGGGGATAGGCTATAATAGGCAAAATATGCAGGTTTTCGTAGGAGGATCAGACCTCATTTCTCCGGGTACTCCGGTTTTCCCTGTCAAAATTTCATTCCAGCAACACTCTCCACTATCATTTCATTTCATCTGTCATTAATTTAATCATTGCCCCAGAGGAGTGCGTCAGGCCTCGGCAGCCGGCACAGTTCATATCCTCGCCGCTAGATGGGGGCTTCATTCATTCCATTCCTGACCCGGTCGGAGACTGGAAGCAGGCTGTGAATTTTCATGGGGATGGTAACCTTCTTGACATTTGGGGTTAATTTTTATACTTGTGATCACACTGTCCTTATGCAAGGTTTGGAACTAATGTGTAACTATCTAACAGTCTGTTACTTCTTCACGCAAAATTTTATCTCCCGCAGAGATGTTGGTTGGTTCCTCAGTTTAGGGGCTGCGACAACGTGGTCATGTAACCCCGTGTACATTGGGTGTGTGTAGAATCTGTCTGATAAACGGTGTTATTTGTGATGACTGTATTAGTCTGTAATTCAGGTAAGGTCTGCAGACGGTCAATTTTAAGTAGTAGTACCTAATTTTGTACCAAATACTAACGTCAACGACACCTAGCTGTGAACTTGGCTGCTAGATGCCACCGCAACCAGCAACTTGCAACGAACGTTGTAACTTCCCCTCCGAAGGAAAGCATGCTGACGGATTTTTAGCGCTCTTAGAAAATCCGGCGACTTTGGCCGGCTTTGAACCAGCACCTTGGGCATAGAAGTTCAGCATGCTACCAGTTAGCCGCTTTCCTCATAGTCAGATGGAACAACAAGTTCCGTGACGAACTAAAGAGCCTACTTTTCTTAAAATTAAGATTCATGCCATAGATTAATCTACAGTATATGAACCTATCTAGAATAATGACGAAATTAAGTGGGTAATATCGAAATGTCTTAATTAGTTCGAAATAAGATATACTAGGCATAATGTAGCCTAATAGAGCAATACAGTTGGCAGCTCTGGTGACTGAATATATTCTTACTTCCATCTCCTAAGGTACAGAATACAAAATGTGGTTGAAGTCCAAAGGACGTTACATGGATTTAGACATTGGATCTATTAGTACACGTAAAAGCATGTTGGCAACAATGTCATGCGAGTGCTGGTCAGAAATAATCTGAAATATTATATATTTTTGTGCCAATTTAGGATGAAATCCATTTGTTGGTATAGAAGTTACATGTATTTAAAAATTGGTCCTATCAGCAGGCTTAGAATCATGTTGGTAGAACTGACGTATATAAGTTACTCCAAATTAATGTAAAATGTCGGGTAATGTACGTGTGCATAGTTTAAAGCTGTCGGCTAGCATACTTTCTGATATATTTGGATACAGAATAGAGCAATTATTAACAGTTGACAGCCCTGGTGGCTCTTAAGAATACACTCAGTCATATACGTTTATGTACACATATTACATACAAAATTTGGTTGAAATCCAATTGATAGTGTAGAAGTTATAAGCATTTAAATATTGGATTTATCAGAAGGCTTAAAATTATTTTGGCAACGCTGTCATGTATGGCCACCTGGAAATTAAACTGAAATAGTATTATCTACATGTGTGCCAATTTTAGAATAGCTCCCATGTATACCTTCGAAGATATCCAACATGGAGCTCAAATTTCTAGTGCGTTTTTTAGCAGTTGGTAGCACTGGCATCTTTTTCAAATATGGGCCTGAGATATTCCGGTATACATCTTTACTCATACTAAATTTGGTTTCGATTGCTGCAGCCGTTTAGGAGTTGATAGGACACACACACACACACACACACACACACACACAGCCAGACAGATAGAAGGACAGACAGACAGACAGAAGGACAGACAGACAGACAGAAGGACAGACACATTTTCCCAGATATATCTTATAAGCCTACTTTTTCCTCCTTTTTGAAAAGTGTGAAAAGTAGGCTAACAAGAAGTTCCGTGAAGAACTATACAGCCTACTTTTCATGCCAATGATTATTCTACAGTATATGAACCTATCTAGAATAATGACGAAATTTAGTTGGTAATATCGAAATATCTAATTAGTTCAAAATATACCTGGTATAATGTAGCCTAATAGAGCACTACAGTTGGCAGCCCTGGTGACTGAATATATTCTTAGTTCCTCCTCTTAAGGAACAGAATACAAAATTTGGTTGAAGTCCAATGGACGTTACATGCAGTTAGACACTGGATCTATCAGCACGCGTAAAAGCATGTTGCCAACAATACCATGCGTGTGCTGGTCAGAAATAATCTGAATTATTATGATATCTTGTTGTGCCAATTTTGGATGAAATCCATTTGTTAGTATAGAAGTTACATGTATTTTAAAATTGGACTTATCAGCAGGCATAAAATCATGTTGGCAGCACTGCCTTGTATTAATTACTCCAAATTAATCTAGAATGTCAGGTGCTATACGTGTGCAAAGTATAGAGCTGTTGGCTTGCATACTTTCTGGTATATTGATATTAGGGTAAAAAATATATACAGCATTTATTAACGGTTGGCAGCCCTGATTGCTCTTAACAATACTTATAGTCATATCTGTTATGGTACACATAGCACATACGAAATTTGGTTGAAATCCAACTGATAGTATAGTTACATGTATTTAAAAATTGGTACTATCAGCAGGCTTATAATTATGTTGGTAGAACTGACGTATATAAGTTACTCCAAATTAATCTAAAATGTCAGAATATACGTGTGAATAGTTTAAAGCTGTTGGCTTGCATACTTTCTAATATATTGGTATTTGGATAAAAAAAATAGAGAGAGAGCAATTATTAACAGTTGGCAGCCCTGTTGGCTCTTAAGAATACGCTCAGTCATATATGTTTATGTACAGATATTACATACAAAATTTGGTTGAAATCCAATTAATAGTGTAGAAGTTATATGCATTTAAACATTGGACCTATCAGAAGGCATAAAATTATTTTGGCAACACTGTCATTGTTGGCCTCCTGGAAATTAAACTTAAATAGTATTATCTGCATGTGTGCCAATTTTGGAATAGCTCCCATGCATACCTTGCAAGATATCCAACATGGAGCTCAAATTTCAATTGCGTTTTTTCAGCAGTTGGTAGCACTGACATCATTTTCAAATATGGACGTGAGCTATTTCGGTGCACATCTTTACTCATACTAAATTTGGTTTTGATTGCTGCAGCCGTTTAGGAGTTGATAGGGGGGGGGGTGGACACACACACAGACAGACAGACAGAAGGACAGACAGACATAAGGACAGACAGACAGACAGACAGACAGACAGACAGGCACACATTTCCCCGGATCGATCTCATAAGTCTACTTTTTCCTCATTTTTGCAAAATGTGAAAAGTAGGCTAAAAATGAATGTGATCTCGTTAATGGCGTTGTCTTGGCAACCTCTGGTAGATCATCCCTTATCAATTTATGTTTATGTACAGATATTACATACAAAATTTGGTTGAAATCCAATTAATAGTGTAGAAGTTATATGCATTTAAACATTGGACCTATCAGAAGGCTTAAAATTATTTTGGCAACACTGTCATTGTTGGCCTCCTGGAAATTAAACTGAAATAGTATTATCTGCATGTGTGCCAATATTAGAATAGCTCCCATGTATACCTTCCATGATATCCATCATGGAGCTCAAATTTCTAGTGCGTTTTTTTAGCAGTTGGTAGCACTGGCATCTTTTTCAAATATGGGCCTGAGATACTCCGGTATACATCTTTACTCATACTAAATTTGGTTTCGATTGCTGCAGCCGTTTAGGAGTTGATAGGGGGGGACACACACAGCCAGACAGACAGAAGGACAGACAGACAGAAGGACTGACAGACAGAAGTACAGACTCATTTTCCCGGATCAATTTCATAAGTCTACTTTTTCCTCATTTTTGAAAAGTGTGAAAAGTAGGCTAACAAGTAGTTCCGTAAAGAACTATACAGCCTATTTTCATATATCCTGCTCATGTTAATTTCTTCTAACAACATACAAAATTTCAGTTTAATTGCTGTAACAGATCCGTAGATATTGAGAACCGCCTAAATATTTCAGATTGTCGCCAGGTTGGATTTTTATTTTTGTACTATTACATTAAGATTATTGTGTACGTGTGGTATTTAAACTTCAATCGCATGATTAGAACACAAGAAGTAAAAACGAGATTTTAAAATTACGCACAGCAGCCATCTTGTGATTATGCAAACAATTGAAATAAATTAGATGCCAGTGGATCATCATTTGTATAAGCATTTAACGTGCAACGTTTCACAGCACTCGGATAGTTAATTCGCGAGAATCGTCCATTTAAATATTTATATTTCGCGTCGGCGCCATGTTGGATTTGTGCTCACCAAGTTAATGAAAGTCCTATAGGTGAACATATGTTCATAGTCTCTATGAAAATAAAAAAAATCAGTTTGGTTGCTGTAAAAGATTCATAGATATTGAGAACCGTCTAAATATTTCCGAAGCTCGCCATTTAGGATTGTTATATGTATAGGCCATAGAATTATGTACCATTCAAGGACAATTATTGCCTAGGTTCATTATTCAAACTTTCACTTCGATCGCCTGATTACGACACAAGAAATAAATACTTAATTTTAAAATTTCGCACAGCCGCCATATTGAGGTTATGTAAACAATTGATTTAAATTAGATGGCAGTGCATTACAATCTGCAAAATCATTTACTGTACCACATTTCACTGCGCTCAGAGAGTTAAATCACGAGAAAAGTCTATTAAAATATTTCAAATTCGCTTGGTCGCCATGTTCGTTTTTTACTTTAAAGTTTATGAAATATACATAGATAAACTTGTACGATTACCCTTTATCACCGTACAAAATTGCAGGGTAGTATCTGTAATAGTTTCGGAGATATAGAATATCAGTGAAATATTTCGCACAGACGCCATTTTGAGGTTATGTAAATAATTGAACTAAATTAGACTCCAGTGCATTACTATGTGTATAAACACTCGCTGTACCTAGTTTCATTACGTTTGGATGGTTAAATCGTGAGAAAAGTCTATTTAAAAGTCTCAAATTCGCTTGGTCGCCATGTTCGTTTTCTACTTTACAAGTTTATGAAATATACATAGGTAAACTTGTATCAGTACCCTTTATCACCGTACTAAATTGCAGGGTGATATCTGTAATAGTTTCGGAGATATAGAATGTCAGTGAAATATTTCGCACAGCCGCCATTTTGAAGTTACATTGTGGTGTTTGAAGCCATATTTTCAGTGTTGCCTTAGTAAACAAGAGTTTAGTGCTTTTCAGTCGGTCAACACGAATGTACCCAAAAGAGATGGGTTATGCCCTAATCCTGAAATAAATTACATGAGATTAATAAAACACTAGGATGACCAGTTTCGATCGTCAAGCGATCATCATCAGATCCAATACACTTAGGCTATAAAATCTATGTTTGAATAACAGGTGAAAATATTTACAATATGTACAATTATTTAGTTGCAGTATTGGTACTGCAACTGTCAGTGTATGCTAAATGCAGTATATATGTTAGGTGAAATGCTAAATGGTAATGGCTATCCGGAGATTGTACTTTAGAGAGATTATATGGCTTTAAACTATGGTTAAACTATAAAATTTTAGGCTAACTACTTATCTGATTGTCTTCCGTACTACAGCTATTCGCAGTTTCCGTGCTCACTTGAACTCGCTGTGCGGTCGACTGCGGTGGTTATCTTAACGACTGGTTTTTCCCTGCCTTCCCCCCCTGTCCCTACGTGCTGTGGGGAGTGATCGCGATGTGTTTATGTGAGGTGTTGCCAACCTAGATAAGATGTATGTTATTGAATGAGGTGGATCTACAACTATTAAAGACCGTGGATTAGTCCTCGCCACGCGTGGAGCATAACCCATTCGAACTAAGCGTTGACGGTCTTATGAGGACGTCCCGGCACCTTTAATACTGCCTCTAATATGGGCCTTGGTTTATTGCAGCAGAAAAGTACATCGTACACCTGATCCAGATAACATTTACCTATTAAAAACCCCCTAATTTCCCCCCTTTTTTTATTTATCTAGCTTGGCTGTGTCGCTAAATTGTGTTTTGTTTCCGACAGGGTGTGTTTTTTAGTAGCGTGAAGAGGGGTGAGCTCTCCATGAACGTGTGTTCATTTAGATTGTTGGGATTGTTTCGTTTGGCTAGGTGTATCTCGATTGCTTCCTTTATGTCAAGAGCTCTGCCTTTCGATTCGTGATGGATTATTTTAAGGTCCGACTCTATGTTGGTAAAGCTATGCCCTGCGTCACACATATGTTCGCACACGGCTGAATGTGTTCCGTATCTTATCGCATTTCTATGTTCATTATAACGTGTGTCTACTCGCCTTCCACTCTGCCCGATGTAATTAGCTTGACAATCGGTGTCTTGGCACGTTATAGAATATACCCCTGACCTTGAATACGGGTCACGTTTATTTAGATTACTATTTAGGAGGTGCCTAGCGGTTGTGTTTTTCGTCGTGAAAGCTATCTTTATGCCTTGCTTTTTGAATAGGTTAGTGATTTTATATGTATTCGCATTCACATAGTTGAAACGCGCAAATTTATTCTCATTACTGTCCGGTTTGGGAATCGTTTTATCTTTATTTTTATGTCTGGCTATAATTTGATTTATTTTGCTTGGCGAGAAGTTGTTTTCCTTTGCTATTTGCTATTTGCTATTTGCAAAATAGTTCTTATTTCCTTATTATAGTTGTCTTTTGACATGGGTATGTTTAAAGCCCTGTGCACCATTGAATTGAAACCCGCTAGTTTGTGCGTACTGGGGTGATTAGACTGATTGTCGATTGCATGCGAGGTTTGTGTTGCTTTCATATTCCATATTCCGGAAAGCAACACAAACCTCGCATGCAATCGACAATCAGTCTAATCACCCCAGTACGCACAAACTAGCGGGTTTCAATTCAATGGTGCACAGAGCTTTAAACATACCCATGTCAAAAGACAACTATAATAAGGAAATAAGAACTATTTTGCAAATAGCAAAGGAAAACAACTTCTCGCCAAGCAAAATAAATCAAATTATAGCCAGACATAAAAATAAAGATAAAACGATTCCCAAACCGGACAGTAATGAGAATAAATTTGCGCGTTTCAACTATGTGAATGCGAATACATATAAAATCACTAACCTATTCAAAAAGCAAGGCATAAAGATAGCTTTCACGACGAAAAACACAACCGCTAGGCACCTCCTAAATAGTAATCTAAATAAACGTGACCCGTATTCAAGGTCAGGGGTATATTCTATAACGTGCCAAGACACCGATTGTCAAGCTAATTACATCGGGCAGAGTGGAAGGCGAGTAGACACACGTTATAATGAACATAGAAATGCGATAAGATACGGAACACATTCAGCCGTGTGCGAACATATGTGTGACGCAGGGCATAGCTTTACCAACATAGAGTCGGACCTTAAAATAATCCATCACGAATCGAAAGGCAGAGCTCTTGACATAAAGGAAGCAATCGAGATACACCTAGCCAAACGAAACAATCCCAACAATCTAAATGAACACACGTTCATGGAGAGCTCACCCCTCTTCACGCTACTAAAAAACACACCCTGTCGGAAACAAAACACAATTTAGCGACACAGCCAAGCTAGATAAATAAAAAAAGGGGGGAAATTAGGGGGTTTTTAATAGGTAAATGTTATCTGGATCAGGTGTACGATGTACTTTTCTGCTGCAATAAACCAAGGCCCATATTAGAGGCAGTATTAAAGGTGCCGGGACGTCCTCATAAGACCGTCAACGCTTAGTTCGAATGGGTTATGCTCCACGCGTGGCGAGGACTAATCCACGGTCTTTAATAGTTGTAGATCCACCTCATTCAATAACATACATCTTATCTAGGTTGGCAACACCTCACATAAACACATCGCGATCACTCCCCACAGCACGTAGGGACAGGGGGGGAAGGCAGGGAAAAACCAGTCGTTAAGATAACCACCGCAGTCGACCGCACAGCGAGTTCAAGTGAGCACGGAAACTGCGAATAGCTGTAGTACGGAAGACAATCAGATAAGTAGTTAGCCTAAAATTTTATAGTTTAACCATAGTTTACAGCCATATAATCTCTCTAAAGTACAATCTCCGGATAGCCATTACCATTTAGCATTTCACCTAACATATATACTGCATTTAGCATACACTGACAGTTGCAGTACCAATACTGCAACTAAATAATTGTACATATTGTAAATATTTTCACCTGTTATTCAAACATAGATTTTATAGCCTAAGTGTATTGGATCTGATGATGATCGCTTGACGATCGAAACTGGTCATCCTAGTGTTTTATTAATCTCATGTAATTTATTTCAGGATTAGGGCATAACCCATCTCTTTTGGGTACATTCGTGTTGACCGACTGAAAAGCACTAAACTCTTATTTTGAAGTTATGTAAACAATTGAACTAAATTAGACTCCAGTGCATTACAATATGTATAAAGATTTGCTGTACCAAGTTTCATTACGTGTGGATAGTTAAATCGCGAGAAAGGTCTATTTAAAAGTCTCAACTTCGCTTGACCGCCATGTTGGTTTTGTAGCGACCAGGTTTTTGAAAGTCTCATAGGTGAACTTCTAGTAGTACCCTTTATCACCGTACAGAATTTCAGGGCGATATCGGTAATAGTTTCGGAGATTTTGAATACTAGTGAAATATTTCGCACAGCCGCCATTTTGCATTGGTGAGACGTAACAAAATTTGAAGGGCACGGTCGAGGTCGCCGGGGATAGTGCTATAAACATACCGAGTTTCATTGAAATCGCTCCAGCCGTTTAGATTTTATTAGGGGGGGGACACACACACGAATCACACACACACACACACGCACACACACACGGACAAAAGGTGATCTCATAAGCCTATTTTTTCAAAATTGAAAATAGGCTAAAAATGAATGTGATCTCGTCAATGGCGTTGTCTTGGCAACCTCGGATAGATCATCCCTTATCAATTTAAAAGCGTTGTTATGGTAACCTCTGATGGCACTTGGCATTTTTTAAAATTCCGAAATCATTTTTCTCATCCCTTGGCGTAATGGTGGGTCATATCAAAAAATATTTCAGACAAAAGTTTTAGGTAATTATTAGGGAAATATTTTCCATTTTGTACGGTTTTGATATTGTGCCTATTAAGAGAGATATGATTAATGTTTCCCGAAAAATCCACTTTTTTCCACCCCTTTGGTCAATGGTTTGTGCTATCAAAAAACTTATTTGACATAAATTGTTGGCACTTATCCGACACATATTATGAACTTTGAATGGATTCGATATTTCACGTATTAAGAGAGTTATAGCGAAATTTCACTTTTTCGAAAAAAGCCCCCCATATTCACCCCCTTCGACCGATTTACCCCATTAACGAACTCGACCGAGATTTTATAGGGATACATATTATGTAAGAAATTCAAAGTGATTGGTGCAAAATTACGGCAGTTATCGTGTCCACAAGAAACTGATATATATATAGATAGATACATATATACATAAATTATATATAAACTTTTGAACTGACGGTGGTTTTGGGGTCTGGGGGATGTGAAATGCGAAGATATGTCGAAATTTTCCGGAAGTCGAAACATGGTACCCATTGCAATAGTTAGCTTTCTAATGAAATCTACCTAATTAGGGATAGGCACAGAACCATATAAGTGAAATGAAAATCCACAGTCTGCTTCCAGTCTCCGACCGGGTCAGGAATGGAATGAATGAAGCCCCCATCTAGCGGCGAGGATATGAAGTGTGCTGGCTGCCGAAGCCTGTCGCACTCCTCTGGGGCAATGATTAAATGAATGACAGGTGAAATGAAATGATAGTGGAGAGTGTTGCTGGAATGAAATTGCGACAGGGAAAACCGGAGTACCCGGAGAAAAACCTGTCTGCCTCCGTTTTGTCCAGCACAGATCTCACATGGAGTGACCGGGATTTGACCATATAAGCATGACGAATAGAAGGACCTAGTGTGAGGACTCCGCCATTATAGCACGGTAGTTTGTGGTCCCGCCGCTACAAGCACTGCAAGCGATAATGTCCAACAACGTGTACCAGGGTCGTAGGCACTACAAGCACGCCATCAAGAAACAGCAGTTGAAACACAAGCAACAACAGCAACAACTCCATAAATCCATCCCCTCACTTCTCTCCCTCTCACCAACACTTCCGCCAAGCAATCCTAGCACTCTACATCAAATCCTACAGCTTTTAATCACGCCAGCAGCACAATAAATTTAATAAATCCAGGCTACAGAACAGACCAAAAAACTACACTTTAAGCGAAACCAAATTCACTTCTCAGCTCGACATAAGCCATAATACAAGTTAAAACCTATACAAAACATACTCTCCCTACTGTTTTACAACTATTAAGCGAACTATTCGCACTCAAAAACTAAAAACCCTGAAACGGGAGCTAATTTAAAAACGCAATAGCCTAGCCCGATTACGTCTCCGGCAGTGCTACCGCATACGCATTCATAACTTCACAATAACTTCCAAATTACGGCCAAGTGCAGGCGCGGATCTAGAGTTTGGCTTTGGGGGGGGGGGGGGGGGGGTCAGAGAATCGAAATTGTTAAGAAAAATGGTATCACTAAAAACACAATCACAAAATATCCAAACGTACAAAACCAGACCAATTTTTTTTTTGCAAGCTACATGGATAGATATTTGATGTGTTTAGCGCACCAAAAATATTCGTACAAATTGCAACGGCGTGTTTTGCGACTTTTACATCGAGCTTCGAGAAAAGGATCAAGGTACGTTACAGTTTCGGCAAGTCGAGTTGGTACCGACAAAGGGAGAAAGTCGCAGTTTGGACGTCGGCAACATTTTTTGGTGTGAAAAAAGCCCCAAATTCCTATCCGTGCATTGCTGCACATTCATCGTGACATCACTATAAACATCGATTCGGTAATCACAAGGTTTGCTAAACAAAATAGACGAGTTGATTTTGTTAAATAAATAATCGTTTTTATATAACAGGTATGAAGTTGCAAATATGTAGAGTTGTAACAGAACATAAAAATTGCAATAAAGATATTTTCAGTATTGATTAAAATAAAAAAAACAGTTTGTCAGTTAAAATTCGTTAAGTTTTATTTGTCTGGTTATTGTGTTTTCGTTTTTTGAATTTGCAAAAAAATTTGGTCTCCGTTTGGAGGGGGGAGGGTCATGACCCCCATGACCCCCCCCCCCCCCCCCTGAATCTACGCCTGGCCAAGTGACCTATCTGCCTGAGTAGTTACAGGTGTTACCGGTTTGCCTGGGACGATAGATTACCAAACCGGCATTTAAACTCAATTATTAAGCTTTAATTAACCAAATTCAGAGGAAACAGATCAGACCAAAAATCTACACTTTAAGCTACACCAAATTCACTTCTCAGCTCGACATAAACTTTAATTCAACTTAAAACCTACACAAAACATACTCTCCTTACTGTTTTACAACTATTTAACGAACTATTCGAACTCAAAACCTAAAAACCCTGAAACGGGAGCTAATTTAAAAACGCAATAGCCTAGCCCGATTACGTCTCCGGCAGTGCTACCGCTAATGCATTCATAACTTCACAATAACTTCCAAATTACGGTTAAGTGACCTATCTGCCTGAGTAGTTACAGGTGTTACCGACTTGCCTGGAACGATGGGTCACCAAACCGGTGTTTAAACTCAATTATTAAGCTTTAATTATCCAAATTCAGAGGAAACAGATGGTGCAAAATGATGAGTTTTAAAGCTATCTGGATCCAGTTTTTCAACCAATTTATTGTGATGTTTTATGTACGGTATGGTTAATGTCAAACGCAACTAATACCATTTTATCCATAATGTAGAATGTTGGGCTTATGCCGTGTTTTATTTATTCAAACTCGACGCATTTCGAAAGAAACCATGTCTTTCTTCATCAGGAATAAACGGAAATACGACTAAATTATTGCTAAGAGAAAGCAACAAAGAAACTAAAAAAGGTGCCCTAAGATGAACAATGAAGTGTATCTAACACGTCCTTCGAGAAGTGTATGTGGCATTCTTTTCCATGCCGAGAAGTAATTACCGGAAAATTAAACTCAAAATCGATCTGGAGCGAAATATTTATGATTGTATCGATTCCAAAGAAACAATTTCAGTTGATCCTTCAGGAGCTGGCTGCTGTCTTCAGCGTGTCATGGATATTATCCCCAGACTTGTTTATTTTGGGTGCCGATTCTTCTTCAGAACGAGGGAAATCCGCCGAGATTTGCAATCTCGAACACCCGCCAAGTCTGCACGCAAGCTTTCGAAAGTCCAGTACCGTAGCCGACAAAATAAATTGTTAAGTAGAGTGTTACTTTAAATAGTTTATGTGTGCTTGTTTTAATATGCTGGGGATTTTTTTAAAATCTGTGTCTGTATACTCCAAGAATCAGTGCGTTCCGTAACATGTAATGAAGGAAGGAAGGAAGATTGTAGTTTTACGTGACCGTGAATCTTGTGATTATGAGCCACGGGACCTCCTTTTTACGTGGAATCCGAACCACAGGACATGGCATTTCACATCGAAAATCTCACATGCATTGACCGGGAATCGAACCCGGACCACCTTGGTGAGAGGCATACAGCTAGACCGCTGAGCCACCACGCCCCCAACATGTAATGAAGACCGTAGTTCTTATTTCTATGAATTATATTTTCCAGTGTGCCCTGCCATGCTATTTTAATTGGAACCGCTAATTACTTTTTAAAAAAGTATCAGTTACAAAGTAATTCGTTTCCCTTAGCACCATCTCTAAGACCAGCTGACCACTACAGTGTGGAACGTACCCACTCGAGCGCTGCCTGGTGGGGCGCGCTTGAACTTCGGGAGTCTTCTCACTTTCTCCTTCTATTCGTCATGATATAAGTGAAATGAAAATCCACAGCCTGCTTCCAGTCTCCGACCGGGTCAGGAATGGAATGAATGAAGCCCCCAGCTAGCGGCGAGGATATGAACTGTGCCGGCTGCCGAAGCCTGACGCACTCCTCTGGGGCAATGATTAAATGAATTACAAATGAAATGATAGTGGAGAGTGTTGCTGGAATGAAATTGTGACAGGGAAAACCGGAGTACCCGGAGAAAAACCTGTCTGCCTCCGTTTTGTCCAGCACAGATCTCACATGGAGTGACCGGGGTTTGAACCACGGATTCAGCGGTGAGAGGCCGGCGAGCTGCCGCCTGAGCCACGGAGGCTTTCGTCATGATATAAGTATTTTAATTAAATTTTTCTTCTAACCTAATCCTTTGAACACTGTGAAACTTGGCTTAATATATATTGGTATGTAATGCGTCCGTAGTGTAGCGGCCAGCATGGTTACCTGCCGCCCCGGAGGTCCTGGGTTCGATTCCCGGCTCTGCCACGAAATTTGAAAAGTGGTATGAGGACTGGAACGGGGTCTACTCAGCCTCGGGTGATCCAAATGAGTAGAGAGGGTTCGATTCCCACCTCAGCCATCCTCGAAGTGGTTTTCCGTGGTTTCCCACTTCGTCTTCGGGCAAATGCCGGGATGGTACTGTCCCCGTTTACCCGGATAGTAGGCTGTCAGATATCCGCCCCCTCAATCGGATTGCCAACAATCAATCGCACCGGCTCAGCTGCACCAATGAAAATGGCACTGACAGATACTACCGAAGTTTGAGCACAGAAGTTACCAAGAAATTATTGTGGAACACACCAAAATAGACGGGGGTTCATACTTACTTTTACTTACCTCTTAAAAATTATCTCGGGAATTGGGTTGACAACAGGATCTCTAAAGTATGCTCCCACAATAACCTACACCATGACATTTAAAAATGAACCAGAACGAAGACGAGAACTTTGAACTGTACAAGAGCTTTTATTTCAAATAAAGGGTATGATTTTAACAACTCAACAAAATAAATGTGGCTATCAGTAGTACATGTCAATCTGACTATGTCCTCCTAAAGGACTTGCAAAGTTATCAAACAATATGTTAGCTCCCATGAGCTCAAAATAACGTAACATTCAAAACACATTTGGATTAGATAAGGAAGTCAGGACGAGACACATATATAGAGCATTTTGTTTCTTTTAATAAACATGACACTTGTATTTATAGGCGCAAGGCCTCAATGTGAACGACCTCGCCCGCTGATAACCAGTTGTCTGACCAGCTGCGATCTACCCTTCAACCTGACGCATACTTGTCAAATGGGGCTCACTTGTCACGCCACACTGCGTAAGAATTCAGCTCCCTCTCAACAGCTTTAAATGTCTGCAAGACAACTCATATATATTGACGCAAATCTTTCAAATGCTTAACTCACATACCACTGGATTATTCTGACAATCCCTAAACTTGTTAAGTTATCATCCAAATGTTTAATAAGCATAGTTTAGAGTATAAAACACACTCTTAAATGTTTCTAACAAAATCACATAAATTATTTATAACAATTAGAAATTGTTTATAATATTTTCGAAGATAATTACAAAAATTTTAAACACGCCTCTAACATTACTTTCGTTCCACATTATTGTCAAAGATATTTACATCATTATTTACAATATTAACATTTAAATTATTTAAATTATTAATTTAAGAAATACATTTAACCACATGTTCATCCGGTTGGTAATTTCATAATCGTGTCAATATAATCGACCAATGAAGGTTAGTTATACATTTTATGTCACAATCTGGTTTAATAAAGGTTGTAATAATTATAATTATTTGTGACGGTAATCTTCATTCAAAATCTTATCTCAAATTCTTTCAAAACTCTTGTTAATTATAACAGTAAATTCACTTGATTAATTTTCAACGAACTATGACAATACACTCCAGCGGAAAATACTTCGCTTACAAAATAATGCACAAACTGCATTAAAAATAGGCCCAAAATTCATCATATATTAATATATATGGCATCAAAATCTTCCACAGAACTTACAAAAACCTCCACTAACAAATTCTTTATCATTAATTACTGTGGGAACCTCCTCCATTTATTTAAGGGCATTATACATCAGCGACTTTCAACACGTCCGCTGCACTAGCGATTATACATTCATAGTTCCACTTAAAAATTCTTATAATAGTAGTGTGGTAAGGGGAAAGCTGCTCCACTTTTTATTGAGCCACCCTCGTAGCGGCCCCGAACCTGATATCTCGCGAACCAATCATGGGATTTGAACATACAGGGTGTCCTAGCATTGGTAGAAATGCCCCCTACTTTCCTATAGCCTCTTTATTTAATTAAACGACCAAAACTAAAAGGTCATTCGCGAGTAGTGGTGTAGTGTTGGTTTCCTTAAGTCGCGCTCGTGCTTGAATATGTATGCCTATGTTGGGAAAGGGTTAGGTGGTGGGAGAGGAGTAGGGTCGAGTGAGGGGTCGTTTAGATGGTATTTCTTCCGCTCTAGATGATGGTGAGGTTATTTTTAAAAAATGGATGGAATTGGGAAAAAGCATTTGGGGTAAACATGTGTTTTTTGACATTATGGCGATGAATGTTTTTTTTGTACGCCTGCGCACTTGGGAATGTTGTAAAAGGGCGGGCTTTTTAAATGATGATTTATAAATGAGTTTTTTAATATGTATTGAAATAAACCAAAAAAACTAATAGGTCATCGGCTTTTTACTATCTCGCTAACCAATAATCGGATTTAAACGTATGAGGTGTCGTAGGACTCGTGGTGAACTCTCTTTTTCTATCGAAGGGGTATATCCACTCCAAAATAAAAACTACCCTTACCCGGGGGATGCAATAGTAATTTATTTTTGTGTACCTACGAACTTGGCGGTTTTTGTAAAAGAGCGGGCTTTTTAAATGATGATTTATAAATGAGTGTTTTTTTTAAATATGTATTGAAATAAACCCCAAAAACCTAATAGGTCATCGGCTTTTTACTATCTCGCTAACCAATAATCGGATTTAAACCTATGGGGTGTCGTAGGACTCGTGGTGAAATCCCCTTTTCTATGGACGGGGCATATTCACTCTAAAATAAAAACTACCCTTACCCGGGGGTTGAAATAGTAATATTTTTTTGTATGTGCGCGCACGGACGGCTTTTGTCAAAAGGACCTAACTATACGTTTGTTAATATTTTCTGAACCCCTCATGGGATTTTGCCATAGGCAGTATTCTAACCCTGGGGGTGACGCCCCGTTTTTGAATGTATGATTCATTTTTGTCGAAAGGGCCTAACTACACTTTTGTTCATATCTCGCGAACCAATCATGCTAGGGACTTGTATGAGGGGTCCTAGCACTTGGGGCAACATTCCCTGTTTGGGGGTGAAACTACCCCCCAAAATTGAAAAATCCCTATCTCGGAAACGAAGAATCCTAAAATTAGGTGTGATAGCTTAAAAAATAGGGGATGATATGGGCTTTTACCTCGATTGATCATTTCACCCCTAAAACAGTAAATAGTTATGTTATGGGGGAAAAAACGTGTTAAACACCTAAAAATGATAAATGAACCTAAGATCTTTTGTTTTTGATGAAAAATAGCAGGGGGGTGAAACTACCCCCCAAAATTGAAAAATCCCTATCTCGGAAACGAAGAAGCCTAAAATTAGGTGTGATAGCTTAAAAAATAGGGGATGATATGGGCTTTTACCTCGATTGATCATTTCACCCCTAAAACAGTAAATAGTCATGTTATGGGGAAAAAACGTGTTAAACACCTAAAAATGATAAATGAACCTAAGATCTTTGGTTTTGATGAAAAATAGCAGGGGGAAGCAAACAACCCCCAAATTGAAAAATCCATATCTAGGAAACGAAGAATCCTTAAATTAGGTGTAATGGCTTAAAAAATAGGTCATGATATACGCTTTTACCTGGATAGGTCATTTCACCCCTAAAACAGTAAATAGTCATGTTATGGGGGAAAAATGTGTTATACACCTAAAAGCATAAGCATCTTTGTGAAACCATGCTTTAATGCACATGTGTATGGAGGATGATTGTTGTTATTATTATTATTAGGTAATTATGGATTAATGTGTGTATAGATACTAACCTGTGGGGAGCGTGATGGCGCAGGTGCTTAGCTGCTCGTCTTTACCCGGACGGCTGGGGTTCAAATCCCGGTGACAGCGGGGGTTGGAATTTTCACTCGAAAAATCACGTGGCGTCAGGAAGGGCATTCGGCCTTAAATCCCGGGCCAAAACCAAAATGAGCCTGGTTGGCTCCGGCGACTCAAACTAATTGGGAAAAACCGAAGAAAGAAAAAATGGTAACTCACTAGTAATAGTAAGCATTGGTTGGAGGTGTTGAAGAAGTCAGAATGGCCAACCCTTGCCATGGTTCACGAATGGACCCCAAAAAGTTTTACCTGTCAAGACTCAGTCTACCCTGTTGCAGGCTTTAGAAAAAAAAATTGAACCGGGGCCTCTGTGGTCACAGTGGACTTATATTCATGATGCTTTTTAAACAAACATACGCTTGTCTACTACCGCTGGCTTGAATCTGCACAGAGACACTGGCTTTGGTGATAACAGCACAGTGATCTTGTCAGGAAGTTTCATATTACTCATTTGCTTGATAGCGGACGTGCTCTGCACATGACTAGATCGTTGTTAGGTTTGACAAAGGCTTAGTGAAGCTTATTGCAACCTTGAAATGAATGTCATGGTATAGCCGGGGTTGGAAGCCAAGACCTTAGGGTTGACAACCAAGTAGGTTAACCACTACATGGTGAGATGGTCAAATAATAATGTAACAGAACATATAGAAACGTTTTCTATAGTTTAACGAATTGCCATACCATGAGAGGTGTAGGTAATGGAAATTGAATCCTTAGCTGATGATTATACTACTTTCCATGTCCCACGTATAAGCTATCATGTTAGAAAAAGAATTGTATGGCTTGTTTTAAACGGAGAATAATTGTGTTTACTATGAAACACAAATCTGAATTTAAAATTAATTTAAAATAATTAATAATTTAAAATTAACTAATTTAAAATTAGTTTAGTACGCTGAAGTTAAAATGAATAATGATCACGTTACAGACAGCCAGTTTCAAAGCCATGAGAACTAAGTGAACAAAGTATAAAATTCATGAGCCAGTGAGGAATTCAACATGCTGTCCTTTGGACAAGAGAGAAGCGTTCTACAGCGATCCTCAATGGTTTGGGTCATCGTAAAGATGAAAATTAAATCTAAGCTATATACTAGAAGAAGAAATGGAAAACAATAGGTCAAATAAAGGACAGAAGGAATAAAAAATGGCCCTCAACCCTCAAGCATAAGGATTGAGGGAGTTGGAAGGAAGGAGAGCCATGAAAGGCAGATAAAAAGTATACTAGGAGTGGCTCTGCCTCAGAGGTAATGGAGGAAAACTGGACTCAGCTCAGAAATCCCTTGGGGTCGCCAACTTCCAAACTGATCAGCCCTTGAGGGTGTAGCCATATGCAGAGTGCACCGCAAGTGGTGGGGCTAAATACACCCTACCTTCTTGAGGGGGCTTGAGCAAAAGACAGGAAATAACATGAAAATAAAAAAGCAAGGCGGCCTCCTCACACTAGTAGGATATCAGAAAAAATAAATAAACAAGGGCCAATGAAGTTGCAAAAGGAAGAGACTCCCTAGGCCTCGGATACCCTAATCATGATGGGGTCGGTAGAGAACAAGAGTTGAGCAAGTGTGGTCGACAGGAAATAAGACAGAGAGGAGCCTAGCACAAGTTAGTGGAAGCAATGACGGTCTCAGCTGGGACTCCGTGATCGTCAACCTACATGACACTAGATATGATGCCCAGGGTTGGAATTAAAGACCTCTTTTTGTTTTATATCACTGACTTTTAAGAACGCTAACACATGGCATGCCTTATAATGCAATACTGGTCCTAGGGTATGCAAAAATTGTATTAGAAACTCAGCTAATAATACTGTGCTTGCCCATGATTTACCTTAAATTTTCCTAAAATTCACTACATTTTCCGCAAATTGACCAAATGACATAACATTCCAGCAAAATTCAACAAATGACTACCAGATTTATTGAAATTCCATTGATTTACCTAAGCATGGTTTAAACTACCTCAAATTCATATAAAATTAGACGAATATAGATGAAAATTCACTAAAATTTACTGAATTTAGCCAAGTGGTGTACAAACCATGACATTTATCCAATTTTTATTAAAATTGACTGCATGTACTCGAAAATTCCATAATATTCCCTTTACATGTATGCTTTTTGTTGTTGTTGTTGTTGTTGTTTCGTTTACCACACTCCCTGTAGACAAACACCTCAACATGACTTTCTCCTAGACTAGGAGCTTCACATTCGACATGATAGCTGAGTTTCATTTCCCATAAACTTGTCTCTGAGGTGGGTGTCAGGAAAAGGCATTCAGCTGTAAAAACCACACCCTCACGTAGACTTTCATAACCTCTTACGTTGAGGTTCCTTACACTAACGACATTAAATGATTGAACGGTTTCCTTTTCACAATTCCTGTCTATACTTTCCTCTTTAAGGTTGCAAGATGTTTGCAAGATTCCTAAAATGCAATTAAATTTAATAAATACCTTAAGATGGTTTCATTTGTTTAATGATATGATGTTGATGGTGGATATACGTTAAGACTAATTTTTGTTAGGTCTTGACTGGCCTTGCAATTAGAAATTGACTAACCAAACATGGGTTATCTACCAGGGGAACACTTTGACCACTATATTGGTTATTGACCAGTAAGTACAGTTCTAGTAATGAGACAGAAATCCAACACAAACAATGAGCGCGCAATGCGGTGGAGATTGGTACCACGATGTACTGTCGGTTATGTAGCTATGTGGAATGTACATCACATATGGTTTACTTGAAGGTTTGGAGGTTTCATTAAAGATATTTCTACAATAAACCATTTTCAAATGGCCATTCGTTGGTGTGAAAATATTTATTATATGGTATTTTATGAAAACAATTATGATTTATAAAAAAAAATATATGTTTACTGTATTCTTATTTAATGTAAGCACTGGAGGCACTATCGACCAAAATACAGCACTATCTGGAATGTATATTGCATACTTGAAGGTTTGGTGATCCCATTAAAGGTATTCCTACAATAAATGATTTTTAAGTTCTCGTTTTATGGCATGATTATTTTATATATGCTATTTGCTAATAGGATTTGACACTGGAATTATTTTACAAGTAGTTATTTTAATGACCAACAGAGTTTAATGTTAACAAGGCACAGCTCTATTTGAAATTTTGAATAACATGTTGCATGTTATACATTATATGCAACTACTGTAAGGCTTGTAATTTATTTAATGCCTTTAACCCTATATTAAACACTCAGTTTGCAATACTGATAACTGCAATGTTACTGAAAAAAAAATTGAAACAAAACAAAAATCAGCATTGAAAAGCCAAAAAGTGGTTGAGCATATATATAGTGGGGAAAAGAAAAGTTTTGTAAACACTAATGTTCAACAAGACTAATTAAATCAGTAACTGTCAGGGTGGCCGAGTGGTTAAGGCGTTTGACTTAAGATCAAATTTCCAAATATATAAGGAAGCAAGGGTTCGAATCCCTTCCCTGACATAACTATTGCTTGAACATGCAAGAAAACAAGAAATATACACAAACTATGTTTATCAATTTAATCATTTTTTTTACAAGAGATAGACACACACAATACAGCTCTTTTGGTTTATCATTTCTTTTAAACATAACACTTGTTGAAAATTATTTTTTAGGGGATGGGGGTGTTGCTACGTTGACCCATCACACGATAATAGCAGCTTTACGAAGTTCATTTTCTATATTTAATAGCTCTTTTTCATAACCAATATGAGCAAGCTGTTTACAGGCATGCAAGAGCTGTAGACGTTCGACTAATATATTAGGATCGTTCCATTTACTATTTTTTATGAATGGTTTCAGAATCTCGGGAAGCAGTTCATCATTATCACCATTAATATGATTATCATCATCATTATTATAATCATTTTCATAATGATGATCATTATCATCGTTATCATTACCATGATAATTTCCACCTGTGTCCACAGTCTGTTCAATGGTTTGAGTTGTCTTTGATAGTGTTGAAAGCTTCTTTTTAGATGTGCTAGAATGCTTTAACATTCTTATGTTATTATTACCACTATTACCTTTCCCCACTAACTTTCTGATGGGGTATATTGTCTCTGATAGGGTTGAGGGCTTTTGAGATGTGGGTGCATGTCTGAACATGGGTTTCACAGGAGGTGTTAAAGTTTTCTCATTAAACAACTCGCTAACAGCATGAGTGCGTTGTAGTGTATTAAACTTGAGGTTAATATTATCTTGAGTAGTACTATCTTTCTCTTGGACTTGGTTTCTTGCTTTGGTTTGGGTTTTCCTTACATTTAGACTAGCATGATTATTAAGTTTACATTCATGATTGTTTGAAGAAAGTACGTCCAATTCTTTTGTTTTAAGCATTCCTCGACACTGTTTCGATCGTTGCTTTGAACAGCGCCAAATAACAGTTCCATTTTTATTGCTTCGTTTCACAATATATGAATATCCTTTATAGTATGCATAAGGCTTACCATACCTAGTCACTGATACTTCCATATCAACTGTCAAGCACAAACTAATCTCTAGTAAAGACAACTTGGTAATAACAACAATAGTTTAATGTGGGAGCATATACACATGCAAAAAGTGGGAGCAAAGGTGGGGGGTAAAAAGTGGGAGCAAAAGTGAGAGCAAATGTGGGAGAAAAACATAACTGTGAGCAAAAAGTGGGAGCAAATATGGGATCAAATGTGGGAGCAAAGCAAATATATAAAAAAGTGGGAGCAAATATGCTAACAAATATGTCAACAAATATACCAGCAAAAGTAAATACACAAGTCAATATAGATTCAAGTGCAAAGAAAATATGTAAGCAAATATGAGAGCAAAAATATTGTTTTTCTAAAACAACTAGACATAACAAACTTAGTCATAACCTAACCTAACCTAACCTAACCTAACCTAACCTCACCTAACCTCACCTAACCTCACCTAACCTAACCTAACCTCACCTCACCTAACCTCACCTCACCTAACTTCACCTAACCTAACCTAACCTAACTTAACTTCACCTAATCTAACTTGACTGAACTTTACCTAACCTAACCCATCATAACTTCACCTAACCTAACCCATCATAACTTCACCTAACCTAACTTTACCTAATCTAACTTCACCTAACCTAACTTTCAACTCACAGATCAAAATTAAATTCTAGGCATAGTTGAGTTGGAACCCAAGACTTCAGGGATAACACACAAGTATACTAGCCACTACACCGCAAAATGGGCAAATTATCATGCAACACAACATAAAGTAAAAGTTTCCTGTAGTGTAACTCATTGGCTGTCAACCATAGTTTGGGAATTCAAACCCAAGACCTCAGGACTTTTGTTTTGAACATTATCAGAAATATTATTCCATTTACATTTTGCTGCTGCTGCTTATAGTTATAAGAGTTGGCATTAATATGGAAAGCAAAAAAAAAAAAAAATGTGGGAGCAAAAAGTGGGTGGAAAACGTGTAAGCAGAAGTGGGAGCAAACAAGTGTGAGCAAATATGGGAGCAGAAAGTGGGAGCAAATGTGAAAGCAAAAGTGGGAGCAAAAAGAGCGAGCAAAAGTGAGTGTACAAAGTAGGAGCAAAATGTGTGAGTAAAAAGTGGGGGCAAATGTGGTGTTTTACTAAAACAATCTCACCTAACCTAACCTAAACTAACTTCACCCAACCTAATTTCACCTAACCTAACTTTACTTAACCCAACCTTCCAACTCTCAGATCAAAAATTAAATTCTGGCCATAGTCGAGTTGGAACCCAAAACCTCTGGGATAACACCCAAGTATACTAGCCACTACATCGCGAAATGGGCAAATTATCATGCAACACAACACAAAAATAAAAAGTTTTCTGTAGTGCAACTCATTGGCTGACATTCATAGTTGAGAATTCAAACCCAAGACCTCAGGACTTTTGTTTTGAACATTATCAGAAATATTATTCCATTTACATTTTGCTGTTGCTTATAGTTATAAGAGTTGGCATTAATATGGGAGCAAAAGTGAAAGCAAAAAGTGGGTGCAAGCATGGCTGGTTGTAGAGACTTTCATATCAACAAATACACATAAACTAAATTTTAGTAAAGTGACTTGGCTAATAATAATAATAATATTAACAGTTTAAAATTTTTTTCAAGGGGATTGATATTTTTCAGGGTGTAATTTCCAAAGTACTGTCAAGAATAATAATTACATGAACAGATTCCAAGAACTCTAGAGTGCTTTTAAGGTTAATGATTGGCTAGGAGTGAGATAGAGCTAGCTAACCTAAGTTAACCTCAGCTCAGTAAACCTAACCTTGTCACATGGCATGTTCTACAAGTATAGACTTGCTTTGAGACTGGCTATGACGTCACAGATGAATGGCGGTGGGAGGCTGGCAAAAAGGAAAATGTTTTTGGGTAATAAAAACGTCATGTCCAGCCTCCCACCGCCATTCATCTGTGACGTCATAGCCAGTCTCAAAGCAAGTCTATACTTGTAGAACATGCCATGTGACAAGGTTAGGTTTACTGAGCTGAGGTTAACTTAGGTTAGCTAGCTCTATCTCACTCCTAGCCAATCATTAACCTTAAAAGCACTCTAGAGTTCTTGGAATCTGTTCATGTAATTATTATTCTTGACAGTACTTTGGAAATTACACCCTGAAAAATATCAATCCCCTTGAAAAAAAATTTAAACTGTTAATATTATTATTATTATTAGCCAAGTCACTTTACTAAAATTTAGTTTATGTGTATTTGTTGATATGAAAGTCTCTACAACCAGCCATGCTTGCACCCACTTTTTGCTTTCACTTTTGCTCCCATATTAATGCCAACTCTTATAACTATAAGCAACAGCAAAATGTAAATGGAATAATATTTCTGATAATGTTCAAAACAAAAGTCCTGAGGTCTTGGGTTTGAATTCTCAACTATGAATGTCAGCCAATGAGTTGCACTACAGAAAACTTTTTATTTTTGTGTTGTGTTGCATGATAATTTGCCCATTTCGCGATGTAGTGGCTAGTATACTTGGGTGTTATCCCAGAGGTTTTGGGTTCCAACTCGACTATGGCCAGAATTTAATTTTTGATCTGAGAGTTGGAAGGTTAGGTTAAGTAAAGTTAGGTTAGGTGAAATTAGGTTGGGTGAAGTTAGTTTAGGTTAGGTTAGGTGAGATTGTTTTAGTAAAACACCACATTTGCCCCCACTTTTTACACACACATTTTGCTCCTACTTTGTACACTCACTTTTGCTCGCTCTTTTTGCTCCCACTTTTGCTTTCACATTTGCTCCCACTTTCTGCTCCCATATTTGCTCACACTTGTTTGCTCCCACTTCTGCTTACACGTTTTCCACCCACTTTTTGCTCCCACATTTTTTTTTTTGCTTTCCATATTAATGCCAACTCTTATAACTATAAGCAGCAGCAGCAAAATGTAAATGGAATAATATTTCTGATAATGTTCAAAACAAAAGTCCTGAGGTCTTGGGTTTGAATTCCCAAACTATGGTTGACAGCCAATGAGTTACACTACAGGAAACTTTTACTTTATGTTGTGTTGCATGATAATTTGCCCATTTTGCGGTGTAGTGGCTAGTATACTTGTGTGTTATCCCTGAAGTCTTGGGTTCCAACTCAACTATGCCTAGAATTTAATTTTGATCTGTGAGTTGAAAGTTAGGTTAGGTGAAGTTAGATTAGGTAAAGTTAGGTTAGGTGAAGTTATGATGGGTTAGGTTAGGTGAAGTTATGATGGGTTAGGTTAGGTAAAGTTCAGTCAAGTTAGATTAGGTGAAGTTAAGTTAGGTTAGGTTAGGTTAGGTGAAGTTAGGTGAGGTGAGGTTAGGTGAGGTGAGGTTAGGTTAGGTTAGGTGAGGTTAGGTGAGGTTAGGTGAGGTTAGGTTAGGTTAGGTTAGGTTAGGTTATGACTAAGTTTGTTATGTCTAGTTGTTTTAGAAAAACAATATTTTTGCTCTCATATTTGCTTACATATTTTCTTTGCACTTGAATCTATATTGACTTGTGTATTTACTTTTGCTGGTATATTTGTTGACATATTTGTTAGCATATTTGCTCCCACTTTTTTATATATTTGCTTTGCTCCCACATTTGATCCCATATTTGCTCCCACTTTTTGCTCACAGTTATGTTTTTCTCCCACATTTGCTCTCACTTTTGCTCCCACTTTTTACCCCCCACCTTTGCTCCCACTTTTTGCATGTATATATGCTCCCACATTAAACTATTGTTGTTATTACCAAGTTGTCTTTACTAGAGATTAGTTTGTGCTTGACAGTTGATATGGAAGTATCAGTGACTAGGTATGGTAAGCCTTATGCATACTATAAAGGATATTCATATATTGTGAAACGAAGCAATAAAAATGGAACTGTTATTTGGCGCTGTTCAAAGCAACGATCGAAACAGTGTCGAGGAATGCTTAAAACAAAAGAATTGGACGTACTTTCTTCAAACGATCATGAATGTAAACTTAATAATCATGCTAGTCTAAATGTAAGGAAAACCCAAACCAAAGCAAGAAACCAAGTCCAAGAGAAAGATAGTACTACTCAAGATAATATTAACCTCAAGTTTAATACACTACAACGCACTCATGCTGTTAGCGAGTTGTTTAATGAGAAAACTTTAACACCTCCTGTGAAACCCATGTTCAGACATGCACCCACATCTCAAAAGCCCTCAACCCTATCAGAGACAATATACCCCATCAGAAAGTTAGTGGGGAAAGGTAATAGTGGTAATAATAACATAAGAATGTTAAAGCATTCTAGCACATCTGAAAAGAAGCTTTCAACACTATCAAAGACAACTCAAACCATTGAACAGACTGTGGACACAGGTGGAAATTATCATGGTAATGATAACGATGATAATGATCATCATTATGAAAATGATTATAATAATGATGATGATAATCATATTAATGGTGATAATGATGAACTGCTTCCCGAGATTCTGAAACCATTCATAAAAAATAGTAAATGGAACGATCCTAATATATTAGTCGAACGTCTACAGCTCTTGCATGCCTGCAAACAGCTTGCTCATATTGGTTATGAAAAAGAGCTATTAAATATAGAAAATGAACTTCGTAAAGCTGCTATTATCGTGTGATGGGTCAACGTAGCAACACCCCCATCCCCTAAAAAATAATTTTCAACAAGTGTTATGTTTAAAAGAAATGATAAACCAAAAGAGCTGTATTGTGTGTGTCTATCTCTTGTAAAAAAATGATTAAATTGATAAACATAGTTTGTGTATATTTCTTGTTTTCTTGCATGTTCAAGCAATAGTTATGTCAGGGAAGGGATTCGAACCCTTGCTTCCTTATATATTTGGAAATTTGATCTTAAGTCAAACGCCTTAACCACTCGGCCACCCTGACAGTTACTGATTTAATTAGTCTTGTTGAACATTAGTGTTTACAAAACTTTTCTTTTCCCCACTATATATATGCTCAACCACTTTTTGGCTTTTCAATGCTGATTTTTGTTTTGTTTCAATTTTTTTTTCAGTAACATTGCAGTTATCAGTATTGCAAACTGAGTGTTTAATATAGGGTTAAAGGCATTAAATAAATTACAAGCCTTACAGTAGTTGCATATAATGTATAACATGCAACATGTTATTCAAAATTTCAAATAGAGCTGTGCCTTGTTAACATTAAACTCTGTTGGTCATTAAAATAACTACTTGTAAAATAATTCCAGTGTCAAATCCTATTAGCAAATAGCATATATTAAATAATCATGCCATAAAACGAGAACTTAAAAATCATTTATTGTAGGAATACCTTTAATGGGATCACCAAACCTTCAAGTATGCAATATACATTCCAGATAGTGCTGTATTTTGGTCGATAGTGCCTCCAGTGCTTACATTAAATAAGAATACAGTAAACATATTTTTTTTTTTATAAATCATAATTGTTTTCATAAAATACCATATAATAAATATTTTCACACCAACGAATGGCCATTTGAAAATGGTTTATTGTAGAAATATCTTTAATGAAACCTCCAAACCTTCAAGTAAACCATATGTGATGTACATTCCACATAGCTACATAACCGACAGTACATCGTGGTACCAATCTCCACCGCATTGCGCGCTCATTGTTTGTGTTGAATTTCTGTCTCATTACTAGAACTGTACTTACTGGTCAATAACCAATATAGTGGTCAAAGTGTTCCCCTGGTAGATAACCCATGTTTGGTTAGTCAATTTCTAATTGCAAGGCCAGTCAAGACCTAACAAAAATTAGTCTTAACGTATATCCACCATCAACATCATATCATTAAACAAATGAAACCATCTTAAGGTATTTATTAAATTTAATTGCATTTTAGGAATCTTGCAAACATCTTGCAACCTTAAAGAGGAAAGTATAGACAGGAATTGTGAAAAGGAAACCGTTCAATCATTTAATGTCGTTAGTGTAAGGAACCTCAACGTAAGAGGTTATGAAAGTCTACGTGAGGGTGTGGTTTTTACAGCTGAATGCCTTTTCCTGACACCCACCTCAGAGACAAGTTTATGGGAAATGAAACTCAGCTATCATGTCGAATGTGAAGCTCCTAGTCTAGGAGAAAGTCATGTTGAGGTGTTTGTCTACAGGGAGTGTGGTAAACGAAACAACAACAACAACAACAACAAAAAGCATACATGTAAAGGGAATATTATGGAATTTTCGAGTACATGTAGTCAATTTTAATAAAAATTGGATAAATGTCATGGTTTGTACACCACTTGGCTAAATTCAGTAAATTTTAGTGAATTTTCATCTATATTCGTCTAATTTTATATGAATTTGAGGTAGTTTAAACCATGCTTAGGTAAATCAATGGAATTTCAATAAATCTGGTAGTCATTTGTTGAATTTTGCTGGAATGTTATGTCATTTGGTCAATTTGCGGAAAATGTAGTGAATTTTAGGAAAATTTAAGGTAAATCATGGGCAAGCACAGTATTATTAGCTGAGTTTCTAATACAATTTTTGCATACCCTAGGACCAGTATTGCATTATAAGGCATGCCATGTGTTAGCGTTCTTAAAAGTCAGTGATATAAAACAAAAAGAGGTCTTTAATTCCAACCCTGGGCATCATATCTAGTGTCATGTAGGTTGACGATCACGGAGTCCCAGCTGAGACCGTCATTGCTTCCACTAACTTGTGCTAGGCTCCTCTCTGTCTTATTTCCTGTCGACCACACTTGCTCAACTCTTGTTCTCTACCGACCCCATCATGATTAGGGTATCCGAGGCCTAGGGAGTCTCTTCCTTTTGCAACTTCATTGGCCCTTGTTTATTTATTTTTTCTGATATCCTACTAGTGTGAGGAGGCCGCCTTGCTTTTTTATTTTCATGTTATTTCCTGTCTTTTGCTCAAGCCCCCTCAAGAAGGTAGGGTGTATTTAGCCCCACCACTTGCGGTGCACTCTGCATATGGCTACACCCTCAAGGGCTGATCAGTTTGGAAGTTGGCGACCCCAAGGGATTTCTGAGCTGAGTCCAGTTTTCCTCCATTACCTCTGAGGCAGAGCCACTCCTAGTATACTTTTTATCTGCCTTTCATGGCTCTCCTTCCTTCCAACTCCCTCAATCCTTATGCTTGAGGGTTGAGGGCCATTTTTTATTCCTTCTGTCCTTTATTTGACCTATTGTTTTCCATTTCTTCTTCTAGTATATAGCTTAGATTTAATTTTCATCTTTACGATGACCCAAACCATTGAGGATCGCTGTAGAACGCTTCTCTCTTGTCCAAAGGACAGCATGTTGAATTCCTCACTGGCTCATGAATTTTATACTTTGTTCACTTAGTTCTCATGGCTTTGAAACTGGCTGTCTGTAACGTGATCATTATTCATTTTAACTTCAGCGTACTAAACTAATTTTAAATTAGTTAATTTTAAATTATTAATTATTTTAAATTAATTTTAAATTCAGATTTGTGTTTCATAGTAAACACAATTATTCTCCGTTTAAAACAAGCCATACAATTCTTTTTCTAACATGATAGCTTATACGTGGGACATGGAAAGTAGTATAATCATCAGCTAAGGATTCAATTTCCATTACCTACACCTCTCATGGTATGGCAATTCGTTAAACTATAGAAAACGTTTCTATATGTTCTGTTACATTATTATTTGACCATCTCACCATGTAGTGGTTAACCTACTTGGTTGTCAACCCTAAGGTCTTGGCTTCCAACCCCGGCTATACCATGACATTCATTTCAAGGTTGCAATAAGCTTCACTAAGCCTTTGTCAAACCTAACAACGATCTAGTCATGTGCAGAGCACGTCCGCTATCAAGCAAATGAGTAATATGAAACTTCCTGACAAGATCACTGTGCTGTTATCACCAAAGCCAGTGTCTCTGTGCAGATTCAAGCCAGCGGTAGTAGACAAGCGTATGTTTGTTTAAAAAGCATCATGAATATAAGTCCACTGTGACCACAGAGGCCCCGGTTCAATTTTTTTTTCTAAAGCCTGCAACAGGGTAGACTGAGTCTTGACAGGTAAAACTTTTTGGGGTCCATTCGTGAACCATGGCAAGGGTTGGCCATTCTGACTTCTTCAACACCTCCAACCAATGCTTACTATTACTAGTGAGTTACCATTTTTTCTTTCTTCGGTTTTTCCCAATTAGTTTGAGTCGCCGGAGCCAACCAGGCTCATTTTGGTTTTGGCCCGGGATTTAAGGCCGAATGCCCTTCCTGACGCCACGTGATTTTTCGAGTGAAAATTCCAACCCCCGCTGTCACCGGGATTTGAACCCCAGCCGTCCGGGTAAAGACGAGCAGCTAAGCACCTGCGCCATCACGCTCCCCACAGGTTAGTATCTATACACACATTAATCCATAATTACCTAATAATAATAATAACAACAATCATCCTCCATACACATGTGCATTAAAGCATGGTTTCACAAAGATGCTTATGCTTTTAGGTGTATAACACATTTTTCCCCCATAACATGACTATTTACTGTTTTAGGGGTGAAATGACCTATCCAGGTAAAAGCGTATATCATGACCTATTTTTTAAGCCATTACACCTAATTTAAGGATTCTTCGTTTCCTAGATATGGATTTTTCAATTTGGGGGTTGTTTGCTTCCCCCTGCTATTTTTCATCAAAAACAAAAGATCTTAGGTTCATTTATCATTTTTAGGTGTTTAACACGTTTTTTCCCCATAACATGACTATTTACTGTTTTAGGGGTGAAATGATCAATCGAGGTAAAAGCCCATATCATCCCCTATTTTTTAAGCTATCACACCTAATTTTAGGCTTCTTCGTTTCCGAGATAGGGATTTTTCAATTTTGGGGGGTAGTTTCACCCCCCTGCTATTTTTCATCAAAAACAAAAGATCTTAGGTTCATTTATCATTTTTAGGTGTTTAACACGTTTTTTCCCCCATAACATAACTATTTACTGTTTTAGGGGTGAAATGATCAATCGAGGTAAAAGCCCATATCATCCCCTATTTTTTAAGCTATCACACCTAATTTTAGGCTTCTTCGTTTCCGAGATAGGGATTTTTCAATTTTGGGGGGTAGTTTCACCCCCTGCTATTTTTCATCAAAAACAAAAGATCTTAGGTTCATTTATCATTTTTAGGTGTTTAACACGTTTTTCCCCCATAACATAACTATTTACTGTTTTAGGGGTGAAATGATCAATCGAGGTAAAAGCCCATATCATCCCCTAATTTTTAAGCTATCACACCTAATTTTAGGATTCTTCGTTTCCGAGATAGGGATTTTTCAATTTTGGGGGGTAGTTTCACCCCCAAACAGGGAATGTTGCCCCAAGTGCTAGGACCCCTCATACAAGTCCCTAGCATGATTGGTTCGCGAGATATGAACAAAAGTGTAGTTAGGCCCTTTCGACAAAAATGAATCATACATTCAAAAACGGGGCGTCACCCCCAGGGTTAGAATACTGCCTATGGCAAAATCCCATGAGGGGTTCAGAAAATATTAACAAACGTATAGTTAGGTCCTTTTGACAAAAGCCGTCCGTGCGCGCACATACAAAAAAATATTACTATTTCAACCCCCGGGTAAGGGTAGTTTTTATTTTAGAGTGAATATGCCCCGTCCATAGAAAAGGGGATTTCACCACGAGTCCTACGACACCCCATAGGTTTAAATCCGATTATTGGTTAGCGAGATAGTAAAAAGCCGATGACCTATTAGGTTTTTGGGGTTTATTTCAATACATATTTAAAAAAAACACTCATTTATAAATCATCATTTAAAAAGCCCGCTCTTTTACAAAAACCGCCAAGTTCGTAGGTATACAAAAATAAATTACTATTGCATCCCCCGGGTAAGGGTAGTTTTTATTTTGGAGTGGATATACCCCTTCGATAGAAAAAGAGAGTTCACCACGAGTCCTACGACACCTCATACGTTTAAATCCGATTATTGGTTAGCGAGATAGTAAAAAGCCGATGACCTATTAGTTTTTTTGGTTTATTTCAATACATATTAAAAAACTCATTTATAAATCATCATTTAAAAAGCCCGCCCTTTTACAACATTCCCAAGTGCGCAGGCGTACAAAAAAAACATTCATCGCCATAATGTTAAAAAACACATGTTTACCCCAAATGCCTTTTCCCAATTCCATCCATTTTTTAAAAATAACCTCACCATCATCTAGAGCGGAAAAAATACCATCTAAACGACCCCTCACTCGACCCTACTCCTCTCCCACCACCTAACCCTTTCCCAACATAGGCATACATATTCAAGCACGAGCGCGACTTAAGGAAACCAACACTACTCCACTACTCGCGAATGACCTTTTAGTTTTGGTCGTTTCATTAAATAAAGAGGCTATAGGAAAGTAGGGGGCATTTCTACCAATGCTAGGACACCCTGTATGTTCAAATCCCATGATTGGTTCGCGAGATATCAGGTTCGGGGCCGCTACGAGGGTGGCTCAATAAAAAGTGGAGCAGCTTTCCCCTTACCACACTACTTATAATGATTAATTGTTTCAAAACTGTTGTCATTTAACCTTCGTGGATTTCATTCATGAATCGAAATGAAGTAAAAACTTGCCAATCACAAACAAATTTAATAGTGAATACGCTTATATACGCCTGTCTGGTCTATCAAAATTTAAGATTAACATCTTCAAAGAATTGTAGTATAAAAATACTATCATCAAACAAAGTGCGACTAAACTGCAAAATAGTCGAATAGAATCCAATTAGACTGGGAATGCAAACATCATTATATAAATCTCTAATTGAGAAAAAACTCCTAACAAAAGTTCACGACTTTAATGCATTCAATAATTCATAATTAAAGTTCATCTTTCACAAAATGGTCTATGATGCAATGATCGTTCATAATTGACGATAAATGTCTGTGTTGCAATCAATTCAAATAACGACTAGTATTTCCAAGATCGTCGACAACGTAATGGATTTTAACGCTCTAAAATCATTTAAATGTTCTTCCTTCTTGATGATGACAGAAAATTGGTCAAAGTAATTAAACTGGGGTAGAATTACTTTAATAAAGTGACACGCTGTCTGAATTTAAATCTGCCATAAAAATCATTAACTTACAGTCAAATCGTGACTACAAAAAAATAAGCAAATTACTGAAAAATCTAAATATCAGTCTCAACTGATCCAAAAATCGTTTAACTATGCCCATGACATAACGATGTCTTAATAAATCGTCGAAAAAGGCATAACTCATCAAGGTGTACTGAGAATAGGAATCTCAAACAAGAATATAGGGCAAAATACATGAGGACAAAAATATGGGAAAATGGTTGCTCAAATATTGCTAAGAAACTCAAATACAATAAACGTTCACGACTACCTTATCTGCCGATTGATGTTCCAGAGGAAAATTCCCCAAAGAAGACTGCGGATGGATCCATTTCACCAAGTTAAAGCTGAGCTCCATCCTCGAAACAGGAAACAGCACCCTCGGAGAATCGAACTGCTTCCTCCTCCGGAAATTGCACTGCTCCGTGAAGACGAACGACATCCTTCCGGCAATAACCTTCTTTGTGTGTCGGGACAACCCTGACCTCTCTTGAAATATCCCTGAAGTTCCAGTAGAAAATCGCCATGAAGTTTTTGTAGTAATTTCCGAAGAAATATTCATATTCAGTAAGTATGAAATCATTTCCATTGCTGTTTGATAGTATTCAGCGTTTAACCACGAAACATGGGTGTAGATGGTTATTCACCACATGTTCGCTTGTGCGGAATAGCAATTAGCGAAGTTCCATGCTGCTATCTTACTCCGTTGAAATATGTCCCAATTGCATTAAAGTCCTTTAGCCTTCCATCTTCTCTTCGGTTATGGTAATAGAAGAACCAACTGCCATATTAAACTGCTCCATAATACTGTAGCGTTGTGTCACAAAAGCAATCTGAAGTCTCCCTATTTCACTAGCCGTGTCAGCCGTGTCGTAGACTCTGGCGATACAAAGTGCTTCTCAGGTGGCGAGAAAATCACTTTTGTCAGTCGTCTAAAATTGCCAATAACTTCCAAAATAACTCCTCGAAATTGTTCAACTTTTCTACACTCCTTACTATAACACTGCACAATTGAATTAGCTTATAGGCGACCGCTAACTGTTCACAGCTAATCTTGTAGACGCGTTATAATGTGCGTTTCAACTTCACCTAGATTTACTCACAGTAAACTTGCACTGCTAGTATGCTCGACTCTCGTTTAATGCAGTGGCTTCACCACGCGTTATAAAGACGACTCTTTCTAGTAATCTCACTCGACGTTTCACCGAAATGACTATTTGAGATCTGACGATTGAGCTATCAGACGATTGAGAATGAGTCTCCTCTCTTCTGCGCAAGGCCTTTTATAAACATCATGAGGGGCGTATCCATCCCTTCCATAGCGTGTTACTGCGTCATCGCTAGAAGTTCCAACTTCGTCAATACATGACGGATTTTCAAAATTCAAAAACTGAAAATAAATTTCACCAAAATTCCAGATCAATGCCTCTACTGCAAATGGATTTCCACAATTCTGCATTCCAAAAAGTAATAAAAATATCATAGTTTCAGCAATCTCCGTCTTCCTTCAAACTATCGTTCATTGGTTCTAGCCTCCCCTCCATTAGCATACTTTCTTCCTCAGCAGAATTCCACGTTTCCTGCGACTGCGTCGTACATCTCGGATCTTTCTCGAATAAATGCTGACGTCACTGAGAATCTCAGCTCAAGTAGCCTGCTGGCATAACGTCTGCGTCATCCGTGCTTACGTCATGACTACCCACGTCATAACTATGACAGCCATAACTTTCTTTATAATTTTCCAATATAGCCACCGTGGTCTCTAAATAATTCAATTACGGGGGCATTCTCCCCTCACCACGTTTTAAAAACAGTTGCAAATTGTTTTTAAACTCAGTGTTACAGGTATCTCAACTCTCTTGAACACGAAATTGAATTATTACTGGCTTACTCTAGGATAGTATCTTTTCAAATTTCCAGCATTGAACTTGCCGTAAATGACATTATTCTCATCATCGTAGAGTTCATAGCAGTTGTTTCCATAGGCGTTCGTAATCCTAAACGGACCCATGAATACATTTCCAAATTTGGGGTAGATTTTCTTGCTCATATCAGCCTTGACAGGTCTGCGTAATAATACAAGATTTCCAACTTGTAAGGGTGCACCAAAACGTTTTCCAGCTACTCTTTTCAATCGTTTCTCTGCTGCTTTCTGGAGTTGTTCCTTCGCCTTGTCAATCCTCTGCTGCCTTCCTAGGTCGGGATCTCTAGGAATGTGGTTGAAAAGATTATCCCACGGCCTTTCTGGGTTTCTTCCTAGATGAAGTCGCATTGGCACTTCTCCTGTGCTCTCCTGCACTGTAGAGTTCAGACATTCCTCAATAAGGGGTACAAATCTCACCCAACCAGAATGATCATTTGGACAGAAAATTCGACAGAATTTCGAAAATTCAGCCATATATCTTTCTGAGGAATTCGATTCTGGGTAACGCACGCTTGAAAATAAGTGCTTAATGCCAAGCCTTTCCATATCCGCTGCAAATTCCACGGATGTAAACTGCGTTCCATGATCTGACAGTAGATATTCTGGTTTACCAGCTTTAGGAAATACAGCATTTTCCAGTCTGCTTACTACGTTCCTCGTGTTAGCTTTCTGCATGGGACTCATTGTAACAAATTTTGAGAAAACATCCACGGTAACCAACAGGTACTGGTTACCCTGATATCCCTTCGGACAGGGGCCAAATATATCCGTCCATAGCCTTCGGTTTTCCTTTTAATAAAGCAGAAGCATACTTTGCTCTTTGACATTTGTCACATGATCGAATGACCTTGGCAATGCTGGAACGCATGTTAGTCCAAATAAATCTCTCTTTAAGAGTATTAAGAGTTTTATCTAAACCGGCATGTCCAGTTGCATGATGAGCTACCCACACTAAATTGACAACAAGTTTAGGTGGCACGACTATTTGAAGTTTTGTATGCGCAGAGTCAGCATACTTGCATACGATGTCTCCACTCAAGACAAAGTGTCGTGAATTTCTCCGTGTAGCTGCGTAGTCAACATCCGTATTGTCCATGTAACCCTTGAGGAACCTGTACATTTTCCTTATTGGAGCGTGTCTCTTCTGTGACACACCGATTCGGGCTAACCTCCTAACGGTTTCTTGATCTTCTTGCTCCAATGGTACATGGTGTATCTGCACATTTTTAATAGGGTTACGTGATAGAGCATCAGCCAGTAAGTTATCTTTCCCAGGCTGGTGGACGATAGTGGCGTTAAACTGTTGGGTGAACAAAGCCCAACGTGTCAATCTATCACTTGACATGTCAGTTTGCAGCATAAACTGTAGTGCTTTATGGTCAGTAATAATGATGACCTTATGTCCCAGCAGGATTTTCTTCCACGCTTGCAATGCTGTTACAAAAGCTAACGCTTCAAGTTCTGTCGTGAAGTAGTTTTCCTCGTGTTTCTTCAACTTCCGACTAGTGAACGCAATGTAGTGCTTGTTGCCTGCCTCGTCTTTCTGGTATAAGACTGCACTAATGCCTATTCTTGATGCATCAGACTCAATATAGAACACCTTCTCAAAGTCTGGGTACTCCAGTTTCACATTATTTCTGAGCATCTCTTTTGCTTTCTCAAAAGCCTCGTCTGCAGTGGTGCTCCATTTCCATCTGTTATTCTTCTTGAGTAAGTCATACAGAGGAGCCATAATTTCAGAGTATCTTGGACAGTGGCTGCTAATAAATTGGCATGCGCCTACAAATTCTCTGACTTGTTTCACCTTAGTTGGCTTTGGAAATCTCGTGATCGCATCTACTTTTTTCATGTTTGGATGATATCCATCTTTATCAATAGTATGCCCCAAGTAATTTATCTCCTTCTTCAAGAATTGACATTTTCCAAAATTGACCTTGATATTGGCCTCCCTTAAATTCTCGAACAACTTTCTCAAGTGCACTAAATGTTCTGCGGCGCTGGGTGAAGATACGATTAAATCGTCAATGTAGCAGATTACATTTTCTTTCACTTCGTCAGTGAGCTTACTATCAAGTGCTCGAATAAGTGCTGGTCCACTGTTAACCATACCAAAAGGCATTCTGACAAAGACCCATGACGTCTGGTCAAATAGGAATCCAGTGTACTGCATACTATCTTCTTCTAGTTGAACTTGATAAAATGAAGACGTCAAGTCAAGAACGCTGAAACATGCTCTCCCTTTGAATTTTCGAAGCAGATCTCTAATCTTGGGTGGTCGGTCATTTTCTGGAAGAATCTTCAAGTTGATGGTCCTGGCATCGAGACAAAGACGTATTTGACCATTACTTTTCTTCACTACTGTGATGGGGTTTATATAAGACGACGCCTGTTTTTTAATAATCCCGTCTACCTCCATTTTTCTGATTAACCCTCGTACTTCTTGATAGTATTTCTCAGGAATGGGGTATATTCTCTTCTGGTAAGGGGTTTCATCTGTCAGCCTTATCTTGTATTTATAATCCTTAATCAATCCAGGCTTTTCATCAAAAATATCTTGGAATTCCTTTATCAGATCCTCAAATTCCCCCTGAATTTCTTCAAATCCTTCAGTTTTTCTACTGGGTATTTCTGCTAAATTTTCCACTTCATTAATTATGGTATTCAAAATTTCTTCCCTAAGGTCTATTTCCAGACTGTTTTTCACGTCCTGTTTTTCTATCTCTTCTGTGATCATGTACCCATCATTAAAGCTAATACTTCTGTTCTTCATGTCAATAATAGCTCCGACCTTCGATATAAAATCGATTCCAAGCACCATATCAAAATTGATCTTGCTCACCACAATGAAGATCTGTTCATAATTCCTTCCATTGATCTCAAAGTTCAATAACACTTGAATCTTGCACTTCACTGCCTTATCTTGGAATATCCCTCTCACTTTGACGGTAGAAACAGGTAGAACTGTCATGTTCTCTCCTCTTAGCAGACTTTGATAACATTCCTCTGAAATGATGGAAATAATTGCACCAGTATCCATCAGGGCTTTGTACTGTTGGCCATCTATCCGTACAGAAATAATAGGTAAGGCACATGGTCTTTCCTCTTTAACGATACCCCTCTCTTCTAGCAAATCTTCATCAGTAACTTCATATATCTCATTAATCGTAATCAGGTGTGGTGTGGCAATGTATTTACAAGTTCTCACTGTCGTTGAGAAATCGGCGTTTTTTTGTGTGTTACCGACCTCAAAATTCTGCTGGCTCGTAGAAGGCCCAGGATCGATTACAACATCCTGCCTTTTCTTTTGGTTGTTGGCTTCTCTTTCCCGTAATTCTTTTAGGTATTGCTGGCTTTCCTTCTCTCTTTCCTGATACTGATCGGGTGTCATAACCTGACCTTGAGGATTCTGATTTCTGTTTTGGTTCTGGTTATTCCTATTATAATTTCTGTTATAACCATTATTGTTGTAATATCTGCCTCTTCCATTGTAATTTCCTCGATTATAGTTCCAGCCTCTTCTCTGTTGATACGGTCGGTAACCTTGCGATCTGTTATTTCGAAACTGATTATTCCTGTGAGGACCTACATTGTCAGTTTTCTCCTCATCTGGCTTGTCAGTTTGTTGGACTTGGTCCATATATACAGTATTTATTTCTTTGAAGTCATGCCTTTGACCTTTCTGTACCACGTTAGGCATTGGACTTGTGTAGTCTAACCTCCTCAGTAATTCATCCATGCTGGTCAAATCCCTGATGTTTGACGAAATTATTAGTCTCCTCACCTCCACAGGCAGCATACGAGAAATCGCATCAATTAATTGCTCCGTTGACAATGGGGGTTGCAAAAATCTCAAGCGGGATAATTGACTCGTAAAGAATTCAGCGTACCGTGTTGGAAGAGTACCTGAGTATTTTCTTGAATACACCTCCGCTCTTAACGAATTCTGCGCTTCTATGGACCAAAATCGTTTGATTAATGCCTCTGCAAACTCGTCAAAGTTACTGAATGTGTATCTAAATGCGCGAAACCATTCGAGGGGTCCTCCAATCAAATATCTCTCCACTATCTTCATCTCTCTCTCTCTGGGAATGTGAGCTTCGATGAAATAATCTTTGAGGTTCCTTACATATTCTATAGGTGTCAAAATATCAGTGTTACTGAATTTTTGCGGTTTATCTTCAAAATTCCTGATGACCGTCACGTTCCTCGGATATGAATCCGGGTAGTTTTTCCCACTATCTCGATAGTTCCACTCAGGTTCCATATTCCTCTCGTCATCTTCCTCCCTGAATCTGGATATACGTTCTTCAGGAGTCACGTCTCTCTCTTCTGGATCTAGGTTATATCTTCTGGCATAATTCCTATTAGTTTCGCAAGCCAAGCCTTCTGTTTCCTTGTCAGTGATTTCCGTTAAGACTTTCTTGATTAACTCTTCTTTGTAGGTCTCCATCAAACTAGCCTCTCCTATCTTCAAATTTTGCAGTTAACTCGACGTTTCATTCACATCAGAGACAACTTTATGAATCTGTTCCTCTAATGCAGATTTTAATGCTTGCACATCCTGATCTAATTGTGTTCTATCTTCAACTTGTCTTTCGGATAGCGAATCCATCCTGACGCTTAAATCTTTCCTAATCTGTACTACTTCATTGTTAATATCTATTTGAGTACTGGCAAGTTTTCTTTCAATACGTTCCTGAATTTGGGTTACATGTTCCCCACTTGACTTATTCCACTCGTCTTTCCATACTGCTACATTTGCCGTTAACATTTCTGCTATGTCTACTTCGATGTCTTCTTTCAATACTTTATTATGGTCTAATACTTGGGTTCTCATGACCTCTACATCATACTTTAAACCTGCTAAAGACGCTGTCGTTCTAACTGACTCATCAACTAATCTAGTCGTTAATGCACTTATATTACGTGTACAAAGGGTTTTCGAATTTTCTATCTCTTCCCTGACTTTATTTACATCAGTTTGGACTCTAGCAATATCTACGAAAACTGTGTTGACTTCTACTTGAATCTTATTTATGTCACTTTGCACCTCATTTACATCCGAATGAATGTCATTAATATCAACCTGAACATTGGATACATCAGTTCTAACATTTTGGATTTCTCTTTGGACTTCCTCAACCTTGTCTTGGACAGTCGCAACATCATTTTTAACAACAACTACCTCGGCCCTAGCACAAGAAATATCACCTCGGACATTAGCTACATCTAGATTCAACATTGTAAGATCTTTCTGTACCTTAGAAATATCTATTTTAACATCAGCAACATTTTTATGCACATTGGACACATCTGTGCGCATGTCAGTTACAGTATTCTCAATTCCTTGGGTATTAATCTGTAAACGCGACATATTATCCTCTAAGTTAACAGAACTGGTCTGAAGAGCTTTCATATTCTCCTCCATTCGACTAGCATTCTCCTTCATACTTTCATTCATGCTAGCTTTCAAATTAGCAGACAAATTACTAGCATTCTCCTCCATCATCTGCTTCATACTACTATTCATGCTTGCTTTCAAGTTAGCAGACATCTCCTCTAACATCATCCTCAAACTTTCATCTGCCATTACAATATTATTCAAAAATTAGACTGCTGTAGGGACATACATCAATAGAGCAAAATAACAACATTTGAGCAACACTTTTCACCATATATAAATTTGATCAATTTTCTGTCTTAAATCTAACTTATAACTACCTTATAATTAACTTTCGAAGACACTTCATGTTGAAACAAACTCAAGCACATGTTCAAATTTCCCTGGCTCATTTTAAAATATCCTAACACAAATAATTTACATTTACAATCCAAATAGTTTAATTTTATCTTTAATATGACTAAAATGTCATAAGCCGGTCAAATAAAATAAGATCCCAGATCATAGGCGATTTTCCTAAGTTTCCAGCCCATTTAACCTTTCCCAAGTTGTATAAGATCTGATTTTTCTGAGTGTAATTTTCCTAATACAATACAACATTTAATTCCTATATAATCACACTCTCAAATTCTACAATTGGCCAAGACATCTAACAAAGAATAAACCTCTTTATTTGAGTCTAATCGAGCCACACGTTGTAGGTTTGCCAATCCTACTGGCGTTCAACCTGGTGATCCAGTTATGTTGAATCAGCCCCACGTTGGGCGCCAATCCTTTTGTCCCCGTTTACCCGGATAGTAGGCTGTCAGATATCCGCCCCCTCAATCGGATTGCCAACAATCAATCGCACCGGCTCAGCTGCACCAATGAAAATGGCACTGACAGATACTACCGAAGTTTGAGCACAGAAGTTACTAAGAAATTATTGTGGAACACACCAAAATAGACGGGGGTTCATACTTACTTTTACTTACCTCTTAAAAATTATCTCGGGAATTGGGTTGACAACAGGATCTCTAAAGTATGCTCCCACAATAACCTACACCATGACATTTAAAAATGAACCAGAACGAAGACGAGAACTTTGAACTGTACAAGAGCTTTTATTTCAAATAAAGGGTATGATTTTAACAACTCAACAAAATAAATGTGGCTATCAGTAGCACATGTCAATCTGACTATGTCCTCCTAAAGGACTTGCAAAGTTATCAAACAATATGTTAGCTCCCATGAGCTCAAAATAACGTAACATTCAAAACACATTTGGATTAGATAAGGAAGTCAGGACGAGACACATATATAGAGCATTTTGTTTCTTTTAATAAACATGACACTTGTATTTATAAGTGCAAGGCCTCAATGTGAACGACCTCGCCCGCTGATAACCAGTTGTCTGACCAGCTGCGATCTACCCTTCAACCTGACGCATACTTGTCAAATGGGGCTCACTTGTCACGCCACACTGCGTAAGAATTCAGCTCCCTCTCAACAGCTTTAAATGTCTGCAAGACAACTCATATATATTGACGCAAATCTTTCAAATGCTTAACTCACATACCACTGGATTATTCTGACAATCCCTAAACTTGTTAAGTTATCATCCAAATGTTTAATAAGCATAGTTTAGAGTATAAAACACACTCTTAAATGTTTCTAACAAAATCACATAAATTATTTATAACAATTAGAAATTGTTTATAATATTTTCGAAGATAATTACAAAAATTTTAAACACGCCTCTAACATTACTTTCGTTCCACATTATTGTCAAAGATATTTACATCATTATTTACAATATTAACATTTAAATTATTTAAATTATTAATTTAAGAAATACATTTAACCACATGTTCATCCGGTTGGTAATTTCATAATCGTGTCAATATAATCGACCAATGAAGGTTAGTTATACATTTTATGTCACAATCTGGTTTAATAAAGGTTGTAATAATTATAATTATTTGTGACGGTAATCTTCATTCAAAATCTTATCTCAAATTCTTTCAAAACTCTTGTTAATTATAACAGTAAATTCACTTGATTAATTTTCAACGAACTATGACAATACACTCCAGCGGAAAATACTTCGCTTACAAAATAATGCACAAACTGCATTAAAAATAGGCCCAAAATTCATCATATATTAATATATATGGCATCAAAATCTTCCACAGAACTTACAAAAACCTCCACTAACAAATTCTTTATCATTAATTACTGTGGGAACCTCCTCCATTTATTTAAGGGCATTATACATCAGCGACTTTCAACACGTCCGCTGCACTAGCGATTATACATTCATAGTTCCACTTAAAAATTCTTATAATCATTAATTGTTTCAAAACTGTTGTCATTTAACCTTCGTGGATTTCATTCATGAATCGAAATGAAGTAAAAACTTGCCAATCACAAACAAATTTAATAGTGAATACGCTTATATACGCCTGTCTGGTCTATCAAAATTTAAGATTAACATCTTCAAAGAATTGTAGTATAAAAATACTATCATCAAACAAAGTGCGACTAAACTGCAAAATGGTCGAATAGAATCCAATTAGACTGGGAATGCAAACATCATTATATAAATCTCTAATTGAGAAAAAACTCCTAACAAAAGTTCACGACTTTAATGCATTCAATAATTCATAATTAAAGTTCATCTTTCACAAAATGGTCTATGATGCAATGATCGTTCATAATTGACGATAAATGTCTGTGTTGCAATCAATTCAAATAACGACTAGTATTTCCAAGATCGTCGACAACGTAATGGATTTTAACGCTCTAAAATCATTTAAATGTTCTTCCTTCTTGATGATGACAGAAAATTGGTCAAAGTAATTAAACTGGGGTAGAATTACTTTAATAAAGTGACACGCTGTCTGAATTTAAATCTGCCATAAAAATCATTAACTTACAGTCAAATCGTGACTACAAAAAAATAAGCAAATTACTGAAAAATCTAAATATCAGTCTCAACTGATCCAAAAATCGTTTAACTATGCCCATGACATAACGATGTCTTAATAAATCGTCGAAAAAGGCATAACTCATCAAGGTGTACTGAGAATAGGAATCTCAAACAAGAATATAGGGCAAAATACATGAGGACAAAAATATGGGAAAATGGTTGCTCAAATATTGCTAAGAAACTCAAATACAATAAACGTTCACGACTACCTTATCTGCCGATTGACGTTCCAGAGGAAAATTCCCCAAAGAAGACTGCGGATGGATCCATTTCACCAAGTTAAAGCTGAGCTCCATCCTCGAAACAGGAAACAGCACCCTCGGAGAATCGAACTGCTTCCTCCTCCGGAAATTGCACTGCTCCGTGAAGACGAACGACATCCTTCCGGCAATAATCTTCTTTGTGAGTCGGGACAACCCTGACCTCTCTTGAAAAATCCCTGAAGTTCCAGTAGAAAATCGCCATGAAGTTTTTGTAGTAATTTCCGAAGAAATATTCATATTCAGTAAGTATGAAATCATTTCCATTGCTGTTTGATAGTATTCAGCGTTGAACCACGAAACATGGGTGTAGATGGTTATTCACCACATGTTCGCTTGTGTGGAATAGCAATTAGCGAAGTTTCATGCTGCTATCTTACTCCGTTGAAATATGTCCCAATTGCATTAAAGTCCTTTAGCCTTCCATCTTCTCTTCGGTTATGGTAATAGAAGAACCAACTGCCATATTAAACTGCTCCATAATACTGTAGCGTTGTGTCACAAAAGCAATCTGAAGTCTCCCTATTTCACTAGCCGTGTCAGCCGTGTCGTAGACTCTGGCGATACAAAGTGCTTCTCAGGTGGCGAGAAAATCACTTTTGTCAGTCGTCTAAAATTGCCAATAACTTCCAAAATAACTCCTCGAAATTGTTCAACTTTTCTACACTCCTTACTATAACACTGCACAATAGAATTAGCTTATAGGCGACCGCTAACTGTTCACAGCTAATCTTGTAGACGCGTTATAATGTGCGTTTCAACTTCACCTAGATTTACTCACAGTAAACTTGCACTGCTAGTATGCTCGACTCTCGTTTAATGCAGTGGCTTCACCACGCGTTATAAAGACGACTCTTTCTAGTAATCTCACTCGACGTTTCACCGAAATGACTATTTGAGATCTGACGATTGAGCTATCAGACGATTGAGAATGAGTCTCCTCTCTTCTGCGCAAGGCCTTTTATAAACATCATGAGGGGCGTATCCATCCCTTCCATAGCGTGTTACTGCGTCATCGCTAGAAGTTCCAACTTCGTCAATACATGACGGATTTTCAAAATTCAAAAACTGAAAATAAATTTCACCAAAATTCCAGATCAATGCCTCTACTGCAAATGGATTTCCACAATTCTGCATTCCAAAAAGTAATAAAAATATCATAGTTTCAGCAATCTCCGTCTTCCTTCAAACTATCGTTCATTGGTTCGAGCCTCCCCTCCATTAGCATACTTTCTTCCTCAGCAGAATTCCACGTTTCCTGCGACTGCGTCGTACATCTCGGATCTTTCTCGAATAAATGCTGACGTCACTGAGAATCTCAGCTCAAGTAGCCTGCTGGCATAACGTCTGCGTCATCCGTGCTTACGTCATGACTACCCACGTCATAACTATGACAGCCATAACTTTCTTTATAATTTTCCAATATAGCCACCGTGGTCTCTAAATAATTCAATTACGGGGGCAGTACCTACTGTAAGGCCACGGCCGCCTCCTTCCCTCTTCCCAGCCTATCCATCCCTATCTTCCATCCCTTCCCCTCCCTCATGAGGCCCCTGTTCGCTTTGCAGGTGAGGCCGCCTGGGCGAAGTGCTGATCACACCTCCCCAGTTGTATCCATCCCGTCCAGATGTTCCAAGCTCCAGGACACTGCCCATAGAGGCGGTAGTGGTGAGTTCCCTAACTGAGTCCGTGGGAACCACCAACCTAGAGGGTAAATCGACTAAATAAAATAAAATAAAAATGTAATGCGAATCAACTGTTTAGAAAATTTCAACCTGGTGACAGTGTCATTTAAAAAAAAAAAAATTCTTGTGTTCTATTTAAGTGTTCAAAGTGAAATCTTGTACAACGAACCACTACTATAATCTACATGTATTGACATGTACATAAGGATTCAATTTAATGAGTTGAAGATGGCATGCATTTCCATCCCTCATAGACGAGTTCACCTAACTCGTCGATGAATGATCCAATAACTGTGAAATTTGACATGATGGACCGCTACAATAACACAAACAGACAGGTATGAAAAGCTATCGTTTCCTTTTCACAAATTGTGGATGCACATCAAATCTTAGGGGATGAATTACTCTAACTCGTCAAAGAACGATCCGATTTCTGTGAAAATCGGTACAGTGGATCACTAATATAGTCTAAACATACAGGTACATACCGTGGTGTTGGGGTAGCACGCCTGCCTCTCACGCGGACGCCCCGGGTTCGATTACCGGCTCCGTCAGGGATTTTAGAAACTGACGTGAAGGCTGGAACGGGGTGCACAGCCTCATGAGGACAATTGAGTAGTTGTCTGACAGTGAGGCAGCGCCCCGGTCACGAAAACCAAGATTAACGGCCGAGGGGACCCGACGCGCTGACCACGCGTCACCCCAATATCTGCAGGCCAAATGGCTGGGCAGCGGTCGCTAGGTAGGCCTAGTCCATTCATGGGCTGTAGTGCAAGGGGTTATACAGGTACATTACTATAAATGCCATCCTCATTAAATTATAGCTGGCACACATTTCAATCTTCATATATGAATTCATCTAGCTCGTCACTTAACGATCCTATCACATTGAAATCTGGTATTGTGAACCACTGCTATAATCTAAACGTACATGTTCATAAATCTATTGCATTCCTTTAATTATTATGGCGCGAATGTCGATTCCTGAGGTATGAATTCCCTTCAGTTGTTTTACTAGTACCGCCACGTCCGTAAAAGTAGGCTTTTCATATTAATGCTCTTCGCCGATCTCGAGCCAGCATGTGTCGCATCTCATTCCCCGAGTCCGTAGAAATGGAAATACAGTCGAAGCAATATCCAGGGTTCACCAGAAGTGGTGAGGCTACACACACCCTGCTTCCTTTGGGGCCTTGCGCATAAGGCAGGAGAAAAAGAAGAGATCCAACCCTTCGAAGAATGAGGGTATCAGGAAATATAAGACAAGGACCAATTGAGGCAGGAAGATGAAAGACACCCTAGGCCTCTGATCACCCAATACCGGCGGGGTTGGAAAAGAACAAGAGTTAATCAAGAGTCGTCGACAGGAAAGATGACAGTGAGGAACCCGGCTTAAGTAAGTGAAAGCAATGCCAGACTCAGCAAGGGTCCCGTGGTCACGAACCCACGTCCTACTAGTTGTGAGTGCCTGGGAGGACTACATTTTTCGGTGTCCCTATAACTGACAAATGTTTAGGGTAGAATCTGTTTTTTCCCCTTTATATGAAAGTATGGCTTCGGCTGCTAAAATGTCTTGTATTGTTGGTGAAGCAAAGATCTTTCGTCACGAGTGCTACAACAATTATCACGGAGGCTGTGACGTCCCGTCTTCCGTACTGTGGAGAGACAATGCCGGACCAGAGGGCGGGGACAAGAGCCTCCCGCTACTCCGGTATTCACCGCTTCTGGGAACAGCCATCAAGCTCCAATGCTTTCCAACTGACACTTTGGTACATTGCGGGAAAGTCTGTCGTTAAGATCGGAGTGTTTACAAATGCACCATCGTGAACCGGATGACAATGAAAATATCTTGGGCGATTTAGGCAAGGAATTTTAACAAGAACGTTTACTTCAGTTTGAAATGTGAAAAGAATCTGCTCTATGTAGGATTTTCCTACGCATGTGGTTGTAACAGTTCAATGACAACGCTGTAGCTGTCAAACTACTAATTTAGTTCAGATGAGTAAATCAGAGTTAATATTCCGGTTTAATTAATTTTTGTTTGAACTTGAACGGTGTGAAATTTATATTTATAATTGCATATTCAATTTGTGATTTTGGAAATTGTTCTAAGGCATGAAACCTCAAGGTATCACTGGCCCTTGATGCGCAATTAAAGTGTTACTTGGAGAGAGCAGAAACTGGAGTTTGTTGGCAGTATTAAAATGTACAATACCTGCCGTAAGTGGGACAGAATGTTTTTATCGGTATGATCACTAGAAGGTGTCACAGAACAGTAGGTACAGTTTTTCACTTGAGTGGTGTTGAGGCAGGCCTTAGACTAGTGGGAGGAAACCACATTCACGAAGTGTGCATCGCATCGCAACTTGACCTCAAGTGTCAATCGGAGAATTATAGTAATATTTTTCTTAAATATCTTCGTACTTGTTACATCTTGTTGCTTATTGATAAGCAATATTGTCAGTGCTCTGTGTGTGTCATGTCGGACAGTTGTTTTAAGCATTGGCCATTCATGCCTATAACATTACAGGTTCAATATCGGCTTAGTTGAATGACAAATGCTACAGCCTAGGTACACATTCAAAATTCTCTCCCAGGTGAAATGTTGGCACCCCGTCTTCTCTAATTAGTTAAAAAGGACGATAAATCCACAACAATTTTATTATTATTATTATTATTATTATTTTTATTATTATTATTATTCAGTGTGTATATTTCCGAAATAATTAACATGTGCAGTAACATTTGGAGTCTGGACTTCAAGAAACAGTGTATTGCCAAGAATTGTCAGCACAAGTTCTGTGTGAGAGATGAGTGTTATCCAGAAAGTACTGCGGCCCTAGCCTCCAGGAGTGTATTTAACAAGTATGTGCGTCCACTGGTGACACGTGACGGGACTGAAGTGGTGCTAGAGGTAGAGTGTGCTCCCAACAGGGCCCACATGTTCCTTTCTCGACTGTGCCAAGGATCCAAGGGTCCCTGTATATTGTTCGCAAATTCGTGGCTGACTCCGAATCAGTTCCAATCAGTGAGCGGGCGAGAGACAGCCAAGGACTGGAAGAGGTCCATCAGACACTGTGGTCGTAGCATGAAGCTCCTCTTCTCCAAGGGTGTTGTGGGCCCTCTCCACCCACCCATGTGCGACTGCGGAGGCTGCCGTATTATCCTGCCTGTGGTAAGTACAACCCAGTGTTTACTTTATTACAAAAAAAGAAACAAATTGAGATCAAATTTCCCCCCTCTTTCCTTAAGATAAAAAGATAATTGGCGGGCGTATTAGTGCAGCGGTCATTCTGCTTACCCACTATCAAGATGGGCCGGGTTTGATTCACAGTTAATACATGTGGGATTTTCGACGTGAAATGATACGTTCGTTGATTCGGACTCTACGTGACTTATGATTGTGAGATAAACTATCATAATGAAACCTCAAGATTATTTCCTTTAACATGATAATGCTACTGTCAAAATAATGTTCGTTTTGTTTTTAGGTGAAAAAAAATCTACATTAAAGGCGATTTTCTAAGCAACAATATGCAACGAGTAAAATAGAGATTATACTGTATTACCGGGTGAATCAGCTGCCCCTAATAATATTGATTTATGCAGCCCAATTAGCAGGTCGATATTTCTCTGCATCCCGCATGATACGAATGCACTGCAAGCATATCCTGCAAACGATACTCAACACTATTATTTTTCCCTTGATAGGACTACAGACTAATGAAAATGAAAATCCACAGCCTGCTTCCATTCTCCGACCGGGTCAGGAATGGAATGAATGAAGTCCCCATCGAGCGGCGAGGATATGAAGTGTGCCGGCTGCCAAAGCCTGTCGCACTCCTCTGGGGCAATGATTAAATGAATGACAGATGAAATGAAATGATAGTGGAGAGTGTTGCTGGAATGAAATTGTGACAGGGAAAACCGGAGTACCCGGAGAAAAACCTGTCTGCCTCCGTTTTGTCCAGCACAGATCTCACATGGAGTGACCGGGATTTGAACCACGGACCCAGCGGTGAGAGGCCGGCGTGCTGCCGCCTAAGCCACGGAGGCTCTGGACTACAGACTAATACGAGGGAAAAATAATAGTGTTCAGTATCGTTTGCGGGATATGGTTACAGTGGATTAGTACCATACAGGATGTAAGCAGAGAAATATCGACCTTCCTGACAACACGCGTTTATTAGGTTGCATAAAACAATATCATTAGAGGCAGCTGATTCACCCAGTATAGTCCTATTATTAGTTAGTTATTGTTGTTATAATTGGCGGAACAGCGAGGTCATCTGCCCCTATATAGGCCTATTGTATATCGAATTAAACTAGTGTACCCGTGCGATAACTCTCGCATAATGGGTTGTGTGTGCCCCATGTGTACAGACTACCCACCCGGCTCTAGTGCTATGCGGGCTGTACGCGATGTTTATTTGTTTAAAAGCACTTTATAAACACATAAGATTTTCCTGTACTATCGAAACGATTTGGAAGATTTTGGTACAAACCACAACTTCTAACTCCCTCTGGTTTAGGAGCTTGAGTTTTGTGAAACATACAGCTTAGCGTATTATATAATAAGATGTTTTGCACGTCAAGTCAGAGTGTGGGAACTGAAAATGCCCCGGATAACACACCATCCTCTGGCATGATTGGTATGGAGATTCAAATAAGTGTACACTTTTAACTGTCCCATTTATAAACACCAAAACAGACCTTGGATCGTACCTGGCTAATGAAATGGCAACGAATATTCAAACTCGAAAGGAACTGCTCCATGAAGCCATTTCTATGCTTCAAAAATGTAAGGATCAGACTTTGGCGTACAGATGGCTCTGTGTGTGTCGTCTAGGAGATCACAGATATCTCCTCGTAATTCCGGAAGCCTCCGCAATAGTGCCTTTCCAACAAAGACTAGAAGAAAATTAGCCGTGGTCAGAGTTAGGTCGCATTGGTGAAAGTGGTTAAACTCACCTGTCCGGACAGCAGGAGATTTGGGTTCGAATACCGACTGGGTTCACATTTTCAAGTCATGACGGCCATTTCTAACATCGTTTGTCAAACCAAGTGTGCATGAGAAACATTGGAACTATACTGGAATGTCACTCGGCCTCTTTAGGCTGGTTTACCATGGATTACCAATTAAGTTGTTGTTAAATAATTTTAAGGCTAGGAACAACTTGTTCATCAGTCCCGTTTACTTGGTTGCGTGTTGAAACTGTCTAATCTGTGACTATTAGTGTATCTATATTAGGGACAGGGATGAAGTAGATGTCGCGGGATTTGAATTAATGTAGACCTACTATACATGCGATTGCTTGGGAGAATGTGGAAAAACTTGTTACAATTCCCCATCGCAATATTGATACGTGATTTAACGCGCATGCCTACGATGCGTGGGTTTTCCCACTACCATTCTCTATAGACAAATGCTGGCTACCCTACGACATAGCCGTGCTCGTTAAATTGTGCACCACGGCCATGCAGGCAGTTGCAGCAAGTCCGAAGTTCGCAGGTTTGAATCCCGTCGCTGACAGCGGCTATATTGAGTGTGGTCTTCCCCCGAGTTTTTCCACACTCCCTCTAGTCAAAAGCTGGGATAGTATCTTACTGCAAGCCCCGGGGTGCCTACCATATTTTTGCCCCGAAAACAGTTACTCACACTAATAGTCATGACATGAATACCGATTATCAGACAAGTTTAACACATATCCAACTACAGTACGTAGGGCTGATGACCAATATGTCCCGAGACCCTCAAATGAGTTAACAACAACAAGAACAACAACAAATGAATCCTAACAGAAAGTCATGGCCACCTCATTTCAATCCTCAGTTACTACACACAGTAGTTGACTACAAACACCAAACAGCCGGACAAATTCTACTTACATACCATCGTAAACAGGTACCATACTGATAACCACGATATCCAACCCTCTCAATGAAACAACAACAGCAATGAATTCTTTTTTCGGTTGCATAAACAGATATACAAGAGAAAAGGACGAAAACAACGTTGTTGATGTAGGAGATAGAAATATTTTCCCAGAGCTTGACTTTTCTCCTAATGTATGAAAAACGTGAGCGTAATGTACCGGTGGGAATCATGTCCGGTATTTGCTGATCGACCATTGAAATTGAAACAAGGTCATTATCGGCGAATTGAAGCGATACATTTCCATTTTCATGCATTGTCATTCAACAGTTTAGAACTCTTGTAAAACAAAGCCGACTGTGTAATGCACGAGGACAAGCGGCGCCTTCTTGCACTTATTCACAAGCAATATTATTGAAGTGAAGACACGAAATTTAATTGCTTTTCAGTCGGTCAACACAATTTTACACAAATTGTTATGGGTGTTATTCCCTAAAGCTGAAAGAAATTACCTGTGAGTGAAATTAATTAATTTACTTGGGTAACCAGTTTCGATCGTCAAACGATCATCTTGACATACTTTACACTCAGGTTATCTATATCTACAAATATGTAGGAGAAGAAGATATTGAAGTCTATAAATGCAAATATATTCACCCCTATATTCGTTGACATAGATTTATTAGCCTGAGATAAAGGATCTGATCATGATCGCTTGGCGATATTTACATAGCCTAAATACAATATCTTGGCCCACATATTCGTAGACATAGATTATAGCCTGAGTTAAAGGATCTGATGATGATTGCTCAGCGATATTTACACATAGGCTATACAATACTAGCAGAAGTACCCGTTCTTCGAACGGTCTTCGGTGTTAACACCAGACATTATCAATTGAGCTACTGTTGCAATGGTTAGCGGTTTGTCATTCTTTCATAAGTTTATCAGAACTAAGTTAGTTTTCTGGGAATATAGCACACACTGTTAATTTAGGGGCCTTAAAATGCGGTTTTTGGAGACCCTTTATAGAACCCGAATTTTGTGTCTCACATTGAGAAGCGCAACATATGCTTTGGTCGTCCTTCTAGGATAATTTTTGTATTTCGCCCATTTTAGCATGTATTGAGAAGTTTTTCCGTATATCCACCCTTCTACTGTATGAAAAGTACGGTGAAGAGTTTTATAAATGATTGGTGTATTGACTCTCATGGTTACCATACCTAATTTTACGATGCTCCAAGCATCCGAACACGAGTTATAGGCGTACATAAAGATACACAGAAAGACACACCGACAATTCTATTGTCTACAACATATCACCCAGATATGCAAATATGGGTATATCTACCACACAGTATCAAACAAAATCATCCTTACGATGAAACCGTGTGTCGAAAAAAAAAAGATTAGTTAAAATGTGCTCTCAAACTAAATTCACCTAACGTGTACTTCCTGACGTGAAATAAAATTGAAAGCCTTGTAGACGAAAGGCAATACACGTCACATAAAAATTTACCCTCGACGTTGTGTTAGGCCCCATACACAGGAAGACCCCTTTCATAAATGAAAAGGCTTGTGGTGCACGAAAATTCAGGTTCTTTAGCCTCAAATGGCCCAAATTCCTAAAAGCCGCAAAAAATGCCGATTCAATTCTGGAATGTTTGAAAATTATGTTGTTGTTGGGAGACATAATAGACCTTCTGTACTATATGTCGCACCTGAAAATTGCGTGAAAAATTTCTAGGTTACCCCTTGACCGCCTTAATTGCATTGATGAATTATACAGTCTAAGTTGGTTCCGTGATCACCTTATAGCCATTTGCAAACTTTCACAGAAATGTAAAAAAATGGATGGACATTGCTTCTTACAGAAATAGATGAGGCGGCTTCGGTGGCGTAGTCGGTAGCATGCTGAGCTTCTATGCCCAAGATAGCGGGTTCAAACCCGGCCGAAGCCGTCGGATTTTTTAAGAGCGTTAAAAATCCCTCAGTATGCCTTCCTTCGGAGGGGAAGTAAAGCCGGCGGTCCCATGTCATAGATTTCTGGCATGTTAAAGATCCTGCCACTAATTGCACCTGTGTGAAGCTAAATTGGATAGGTTAAGAACGTAAACAACGCTCTTAGGTTTCTATGTTCGTTGCTAAGAGCCGACTGCGGCGGCGTCTAGTAGCTCAGTTCTGAACTTGGCCTAGTAGTCGTTGACGGTGGCGCTTGGCGGCAAAAGTAGGAACTATTTGAAAAATTCTTAGTTGCAGTACTTAAATTAACAAACAGATAACACACACTAATACAGTCATCACAATTAACACTGGTTATCAGACAGATTCTACACACACCCAAAGTACACGGGGCTACATGACCGCGTTGTCGCAGCCCCTAAACTTAAGAACCAACCAACCAGAAATAGATGGAAAGTTGGATGTCCCCCCTTGAGATACTGTTGTCATGGTTACCGACTTGCATTCTTTCATTAGTTTGTAAAATTAAATTAAACTGTTGGTTTTAGAGCCTTATAATGTAGTTTTCGAGGACCCTTAAGGCCTCCGACTTTTGTTTCTGGCACCGAGAGGCTTTGTCTCATCGTTGTACGCCATGATATTATACTACTACTACTAATAATAATAATATAAATTAATATAGGGATAGGAATATAATAGACCTGCCGTACCACACCCGCAGGTGTAAATCGCGCGAAAAAAATCTAGAGTACTCTGCCCGTCAGAGGAGCTATCAGGGTTGCCAACAACCGAAATGACACCTCACCTGTCGGACCCATGTGCTATGAGGATCAGGTGAATTTCTTAAAGGCCATAGCGGCACGAGATTCCATGAACCAGGGGATCTGTGGTAACATGGTTGCTAAAAAGGTCAGAGACAGCCCAAGAAAATACACCTCCTAAAGCTAGACTGAGAAATAAACTTCCAGGCTTAAGTAAAACTTGTAGAAATATTTATTCAAAATATTCAGACACCTGGCCTAGTTTGGAGGGGTTCTATCGGCTAATCCGCAAACTAATAAATAAACAAAAATAAAAGATCAGGACCCTACCTGTAAACTACTATAAACCCTCGCGAAAGATCTATCTGACAAAGTAAAACAACAACAGCAACGCTAGGAAAATGGTACGGCAATAATCTCTAAGTCAAGTTACAAAATAAGTTAATAACGGAATTCACATTTAACAGGTTAGCAATAGCAAATCTAAGTTAGGATGCTACCATTTCCTCATTTACATTTAGTGTTAAATAATCTAGCTAATTCCTAACAATTAATACAAAATTTACGGCAATAACGTCCGTAAAGCAAAACAATTGATACAAATCTACATGACAAGCCGTCAATAAAAACATTAAATGCCCTCTTACAAGCTAAGAAAGGTAAACATGGGGTTATTATACACTTAAATAAATAACAACAAGATCGCAATCAATATTATTCCTGCCTTCGCCCTGGGTTACTCTTTGTAAACCAGTGTCATCTACGTGCATGTCATTTACGGTGGCAAATGCGTAGTAAAAACTACGTCTAACATTGCATGAGGCTCACGCTCCACCAGCTACTGACTAAAGGTTGAGCAAGCACTTCGTCGATAAAAATTAGTGTCATCCACAAAAGAAGTGTGCACAAAGCAAGTGTCAGCCAGCAGGTCCAAAATGCAAGAAAATCAAGGTTAAATGCTATAAAAAATTAGTTTTCATCAGTTTATAATAATGACGTGTTTGATTATTAGAATGTCGGTTTAGATTATCGTTTGTTTATGGCGAATAGGCTGACAATCCTGAATACCTTGGGATCAGCAGTAGCAGTCTCGTGCGAGATCAATCTCTGCTATAAAATACCATCAACGAGCTCTCCCGCTCGGACATAACAATAACACAGGTTATTAGTGGCTCTCGGCTCACTTAATTTACCTCTGGGTCGGTCTGGAATGAACATCAGTTACCTCCCTACAATAACACAGTCAACAGAATCGAAGTCTGGACACACATAAATATAGCCTCTACTCAGGGGCCTCATCTAGCCTCTCGATCTCAACAAATAAACCTTAACATAACGTGTAATCATTCTCAAATGGAGAAGAAAAATAGTCGCTCCTATAGTGATGTAAACACATGGCTCTTGCCAGTCAGATCAAAGTAGCAAAACATCTGATTATTACAAAATGGTGGCCTGGACATTGACCTACATATGAGACACAGCAACAAATGGTTAGTAAAGCTATAAGCATTGTCAAAACGTCCGAAAAGGTATGTCTCACTGAATGAGTGGTGCTCTAGTACATTGCATGCTGGGAACTGTTACCACCTGTCCATGACTTGAGCTAGGCTCGCTACTCACAGTCATCTACACGGACAGTTTAAAATGAAACATCACTGAAGGCAGGCGGCTTTCTCGCAGAAAGTCTATCAGAAAACTGGCCTTGTTATCTGATCCCAAATATAATATAAAGTAGCATAAGCATCAAGCTTACAATCACGCCTCAAAACTATACACAAAGCCGTGGCATGTTCATAAAAGTCAAATAAAAGAAAAATACAGATATACCACTTGTTCTGAACTTCTTTGAAATCTGCAGATATGTCACTCCGTAACTGCTTTGTCTAGCTATAACCAAAATAATGACTGAGTCGAAACACCTGACACAAAATAAACATCAAAAAGGCGCAAATCTTACAATTGCTAAGTTTGCCAATGATACGGCATTCATTACAGGGTTCGATGCTAGATTGCATACAAAATGTAACACCCTGAATGTGTTCACAACTTGAACTGGATGGCTTTATAGCACATCAAAATGAAAATGACATTGAATTACAAAACTGGTAGTTTCAGTCGACTACCTACTGATACGAACTGTTCTAACTAAATCAGTGGCGTGACAACATTTACAAGAAAGGGGGTGTCATAAAAATAACACTGTCCATGATGTCTGATCGTCATCCCAAATGACTATACACAAAATCACCCACCTAGGGTTGGACAAAACGTAGTAACAAAGACTTCAGTCACGCTTAGCAGGGGTAGAACTATCATCTTAGCGATGTCCATCAGAATGCACCGTGATCGAGAAAGATTCAATCACAACGGGTGACTAACAAATCACTGAAAGTGAACTACAAGGATTAATTCTAACAGTTCAAAACCTACCTATGGCTTGTCAAGGAGTTCGGCTGGTTCTACAATAAACTACAATAAACTACACTAAGCTACACCACAAAAGAACCTCACAAGGAATAGATTATTCGGACTCACAAGAAAGAATGTCTACATCTCGGTCGTTCCAACGACCTGAGGGATACAATAAGGCTTTGGTCTCCGGACAAGGGTTGTCCAATCCATTTCCACGGCCTTCATTCATCCTCGTCGTTGTCGTGATGATATGACCAGACTCCTCTCCCAAGTCGTCATGTTCCTTGGCTTAGCGGATGCTAAAGTCATGGTTCTCCTGTCATCGGCTGTAGTTCTCCGGTCCTCTCCTTCACATCATGAAGTTTAGCAGTTCATCTCCGCAGGTGATGAGTAATAAAGATCGTCGTACACGTGGTTATCAGGAAGTGATATGTTTAAATATGAAAATACGGAAAATGGGCGTAGCGCAGTTGCACTGAAGCTAGCTTTAATAAGGTAACAACTTCACTGCTTTTACACGGCGTAGATGATTTATAAATTGGCCATGCACTGTTATCTGCTTCACTATCACAGATTTTAACAGCCCACAAATCACGTAGCATTGAAGTTGTATGTTATAGAAATTAATCGCTCTTGCGATGATAGCAATATTCGTAGTAGTGAGTGTCAGAATAATTCACTGGATTAATTATAAATTCACAATAATTGACATATTTTCTCGTCACTTGACGATGTTGAAATTTCTACAACACGTGGTTGAATATATGGTGTTCCACGTTGCACGATTATCATCAGTTTCCAAAAATTCACAATTATCGTGGCACAAGCCTTCTCTGGCTGTAATACTCACTCGAATGATGTACAGTTTGTTGCAGAATATTGTGCGATGCACAACGATTACTTTCCTCGCCTTCCAGGCGGACTATTTCCTCGTCTTTAAGACGGACTTCACAAGCACATCCAATCTGGATGGAAAACCAAACACATGTGTTAGGAGCTCTGTCCTGCGCTGCGAGAACTTGTGAATACACTAGTCGTGCAGCGACTGGTTGGTTCCGGTTCGCGTATCTACGATGTTAATACCTTACGAAAAGTAGAAATAACATTCTGAAGAATGTTTCAATGATACAGAATTACAACATGAGAATAGCTGAGCTTCGTAGAAAATAGAAGTGTCATAATAAAGCGTCAGATTATATTAAAATGGTTTTCTGCATAGTCAAAAGATCAACCATTTATAACTCCAAAGAATGTTGGCATGTGGCGACAGAATGTCTGGTCAGTGGGTACGTTCTAAGATGATGCATCAAAATGCATTGCAATGAAAAATATCACATGAACCAGTGCTTAGCGGGTTCAGTACCCCTTGACCCCCTTATGTGCATTATACGTAGATGCACTTTACAGCTTAATTTGGTTCCGTGATAACCTTCTAGCCGTTTGCAAACTTTTACACTAATGTAATTAATGGAATTGCATTGCGTCATTTTACAGCAATACATGGATATCTGCGATTCTGTTGCCAAGGTTACCGGCTTGCATTCGTTCATTAGTTTATTAAATGAAATTAGTTTTCTGGGAATATCTCAAAAACGGTTGGTTTTAGGGCCTTAAAATGTGGTTTTCGGGGACCCTTCGGGGCCCCTGAGTTTTGTCTAACTTTGAGGGGCTGAAAATGAGCGTTGTCTCGTCCTTCTACGCCTATTTCAGCATGTATTTTAATGGGGAATGTCCCCTTTTATGAGAGGTACGGAGAAGAGTTACATCAATGATTAGTGTCGGCCTCTGAAGGATATCTGTAACAAAGTTTGGGTTGATACACCCAGCCGTTCTCGAGTTATAAGGGAACAAAGTTGTCCACAGACAAACAAACAAACAAACAAACAAACAGACAGGCAGACAACAAATAATTTTTGCGTGCATCCACTATAAAACAGTCTGAAACGCGTAAATAACTCAAATTTCCGTAAAAATTCAGAAAAAAACAGACAAACTTTAATTTTTATATATATAGAGATCTTCGCCCACATATTCGTAGACATAGATTCATTAGCCTGAGTTAAAGGATCTGACGATGATCGCTTGGCGATATTTACATAGGCCTATATATACAATATCTTCGCCCACATATTCGTAGACATAGATTATAGCCTGAGTGTAAAGGATCTGTAAAGGATGATCGCTTGGTGATATTTATACAATATCTTCGCTGACATATTCGTAGACATAGATTTAATAGCCTGAGTTAAAGGATCTGATGATGTTCGCTTGGGGATATTTACATAGGCCTATATGTACAATATCTTCGCCCACATATTCGTAGACATAGATTTAATATCCTGAGTTAAAGGATCTGATGATGTTCGCTTGGCGATATTTACATAGGCCTATATACAATATCTTCGTCAACATATTCGTAGACATAGATTTAATAGCCTGAGTGTAAAGGATCTGATGATGATCCTTGGTGATATTTATAAAAGATCTTCACTCACATATTCGTAGACATTGTGGGGTTTGAAGCCATTATTCAGTGTTGCCTAAGTAAACAAAAGTTTGGTGCTTTTCAGTCGGTCAACACGAATGTACGCAAAAAGAGCTGGGTTATGCCCTAATACTGAAATAAATTACATGAGATTAATAAATACACTAGGATGACCAGTTTCGATCGTCAAGCGATCATCATCAGATCCATTACACTTAGGCTATAACATCTATGTTTGAGAATACAGGTGAAAAATATTTACAATATGTACAATTATTTAGTTGCAGTATTGGTAATGAAACTGTCAGTGTATGCTAAATGTAGTATATCTGATGTTAGGTGAAATGCTAAAATGGTGATAGAAATTCGGAGTTTGTCTGTAAAACGTCAACTATGGTTATAATGTAATATTACAGGCTACTACTTATCTGGTTGTCATCCTGGCTGGAGCTTCGAGCAGTTTCGTGTTCATTCTTGCGCCAGTTGAGGTCGACTGAACCGGGGTGTTAACTGGACGAAACTGGTTTTTCGTCCTCCCCCCCCCCCCCCCTTTGTTCCTATGTGCTGTCTGAGGTCAGTGCAATGTGTATTTGTGTGACGTTGCCAAATCCAGATAAGATGTATGTTATTGAATACAGGAAGGTCTAAAACTATTAAAGACCGTGGATCTGTCTTCGCCACGCGTGGACTAAAATGCCATTCGTACTAAGCGCTGCCTGGTCTTTTGAAGACGTCCCGGCACCTTTAATACTGCCGCGAAACCGGCCTTGGTTTATTACAGAAGAAAGTACATAGTACACCTGATCCAGATAACATTTACCTATTAACCACTGCTATTCCCCCCCCCCCCTTTTAATCTAGCTTGGCTGTATTGCTAAGTTGTGTCTTGTTGCCGACAGGGTGTGTTTTTAGTAGAGTGAAAACGGGTGAACTCTCTATAAAAGTGTGTTCATTTAGATTGTTGGGATTGTTTCATTTGGCAAGGTGAATCTCGATTGCTTCCTTTATGTCGAGAGCTCTACCTCTCGATTCGTGATGAATTATTTTATGTCAGTCTCGATGTTAGTAAAGCTGTGCCCCGTGTCACACTTATGTTCGCATGCGGCTGAATGTGTTCCGTATCTTTTTGCGTTCCTATGTTCATTATAACATGTGTTACTCGTCTTCCACTCTGTCCAATGTATTTAACTTGACAACCAGTGTCTTGATATGTAATAGAATATACCCCTGACTTTGAATACGGGTCATGTTTATTTAGATTACTCTTTTTCAGGTGCCTACTGGTTGTATTGTTCGTTGTGAATGCTATTTTTATGCCTTGCATTTTGAAAAGATAAGTGATTTTATATGTGTTCTTATTCACATAGTTGAAGCGCGCAATTTTTTTTCTCATTACTGTCCGGTTTGGGAATAGTTTTATCTTTATTTTTATATTTGGCTATAATTTGGTCTATTTTGCTTGGCGGGAAATTGTTTTCCTTTGTTATTTGCTTAATGGTTCTTATTTCCTTATTATGGTTGTCTTTTGGCATGGGTATGTTTAAAGCCCTGTGCACCATTGAATTGAACCCCGCTAATTTGTGCGTACTGGGTGAATAGACTGATTGTCGATTGTACACTATGCGAGATTTGTGTGGCTTTCCGGAATATGGAATATGAAAGTTCCATGGTTCAATGGTTATGTCGAGATAATTTATTTTTCGGTCTGTTTCGGATTCCTTAGTGAATTTGATTGAGTGGTGTAGGCTATTCTCCAATCCATGTATAGCCTACGCCACTCAATCAATCGAAACTGGTCATCCTAGTGAATTTATTAATCTCATGTAATTTATTTCAGGATTAGGGCATAACCCAGCTCCTTTTGGATACATTCGTGTTGACCGACTGAAAAGCACCAAACTTTTGTTCGTAGACATTGATTAAATAGCCTGAGTGTAAGGTATGTGATGATAATGTAATATTTCTTTCAGCTTTAGGGAATAACGCCCATTAAAATTTGGGTACAATCGTGTTGACCGACCGGAAAGCATTTAAATTTCGTTATTAATACATTAGTACATTAAAAAGGCGAACAAATTGATCGGTCATAATACGATACATTTTAATTTTAAAGCGTTTGTAACAGCCTATTTTGTGTTATTTGACCAAAGTAACAAGATGATCCAACATAGTACATGTTGGTGCTACTTCAGGATAAACAATGTTTTAAGGCTTTGTAATTCGTTATTGGGTAGAGAGCAAATGCTGAGCCCACACAATTCCCAAGAAGAAAAAGAAGTCAACCGACAGAATCTCGACAGATATTTATGAATATTTATGTTAGAACATAGAACAAAGTTATAATTATCGTCGAACATAAACAGTCCTAGGCAACTCGCTTCGCATTTTTTAAACATACTCGTGTCTTAATTATTGCCATTATAGGCTCGTTTCATAAGGTACTTTATAGGGAGGTTATGGCTGCTTGAGCTGATAGTTCTCGCAATAAAGAGGCCACTCCTGTGGGGGTCCAGGCGGGGACACCAAGAGTCCACTGATGAGCCAGCTTGGTGTCCTAGGCGAAGCCCCACACAAGACACGGCACAAACCTAGAAAAAATGGTGAGTTTTAATTCACTGGCCGTGAAAGCCAATATACCATCTTTTTGGAAGCCTTCATAGGGAGATTATGCCTACCTGAGCTTTTAGTTCTCGCAGTAAAGCGGCGCAGGTGCGCTTCATAAAAAGGGAGGTAGCGCGCAGTTCGCTACTCCTGTGGGGATCCGGGCGGGGACACCAAGAGTCTGCTGGTGAGCCAGCTTGGTGTCCTAGTCGAACCCCCATACTAGACACGGCACACACCTAGAAAAATTGCTGAGTTTTATTAATATTACCGTTGCGAATATCGAATGTATATTTTCCGAAACGAATGTATTACTGAAGCGTAGCTGGGTATTATTTCTACATGGTATAGAACAATGTGTCTTGGATTTAACGGGTAATCTCGAGAACCACTGAATGAATTTTGATGCGGTTTGCAGCATTCTGTAAAAGATTTCTTGAGGAGGGTTTCTGTAGAAAAACATTCTTTTATGACTAAAGGAAGCCAAGCAGTAACGATTTCAGTGAATTGAGTCGAAGAAAAACCAACCGTCCGTGTGCCTTGTAAGCTTACGCTGAGTAAACCGTTAATGACACCGGGCGAAGCTGGGGCGGGTTGCTAGTTTTAAATATAAGGGACACGATCATAAAGCCAGCTTTTCTGACTTGACAAGCATAATTAGTGTTATGACAACTCATTGATATATTGGCTATTGGCTGACATTAGCCTACGGAGTGTGCGATCCAAGCGCACCTTATAACAGCTATTGTCTGGCCTAGGCATTTATACATTCAAGATTCATTAACATGTATTTAGAACTGGGGTGGCTCCTGACTAAAATTTTAGGGTGGGTCAGATTATTTTATTGTTCTTTTATGCTAAATATTGTTTTATTTGATATTTATTGTTGCTAATATTATCATTATCATAACTCCACACACGGCACTATTTGAAACAAATATTGTAATAAATAGTTCATGCATTAAAAACTGTGCTCACATGGGTTCTTATTTGTAAATATAATCTCCTCTACTGTGCAAATTTATCTATCAGCTTAGTTGATGAGGTTCTAATTGTTTAAATTTCTAACTTTGTGTTCAGAGGTATAGAAGACATTGGATATGGTAATAAGAACTCCATTTCATTCATCTTCTTATGTCACACACAACCAGCATATTGAATAACCACCGTACCATACAAGTTAAAAACACATTCATTTATAGAAATTCATTCGCATAGCAACTGAAAATGTATAAATATATTTTTGTGTAAAATCTCAATTTTGGCAAGATGTGAACAATGGCTAAGTACCTGTTGAAAGGGGTAGACCCATCTCCCGTAATCCGGTTTGACCTTGAAGCAGAGACAGAGGAAGGAAGTGAACTGCAGAGTTCTTCTATTTCACTCCAACGGAACGTTATGGGCCAATTCTCCAGGTCCAGATATTTAAATCCTTTCATAGCATAGAGAATTCGCGTGCAAGACAGTGCTATGTCCACTGTTTTCTCACCTGGCTCTTCACTCCATAGACTTGATATGGAAGGTTCTATAGAGCAGCCCTCGCTATTAGAATACACTGTACGAGACTGTCAGGATCTTAGCTACGGATGAGTGCTGTATACTGAATTCTTTTTAGAGATTTGAGTAGGTAAAAAACATATTTTAAGTAGAATATCTGTTATTTAAAGTAATTTTTAATGACATTAATTAAACTAATTTTGTGCATAACGGACTAACGACCCTGGGTGGGTGGGACCCTTTCAGCCCTTAATGACGTCTCGCCCCTGTTTCAGAATATAGGACTTCTAAAGGTGGCCATTCTATGAAGCTAAGAGTTTGAAATGAGAATGCTGTATATGAAAGGCTCAAGCCATTGGGTTTGATTAGAGAGAGAACGTTGCATTATAAAATAGAGCTTGAAGCTCTAAGTGGTGTATTTCTTTTAGTGCACCTGTTTGGAATGCAAGAGATTCATATCCGAGTCCAGGTGATTTGACTGCTTTAAAATAGACTATATTTTTGTCATTTCTGTGAATTGTCTTCTGCAGCTTTTCAGTCGGTCAACACAAGTTATAAATATGTAAATAACACTCCTGGAGAAATTACATGTATTAGTTAATTATCAGTCACACTTAAATGGGAAAATTTACATGTATTAGTTAATTATCTTAAATGGGCAATCCTAAATTAACTATTACATGTAATTACTTCCAGGAGTGTGTTTACATATTTATAACTTGTACCCCGCGCAATTCATTAGGCACAATCGTGTTGACCGAATGAAAATCAGCTAAAGACAATTTGTATAGGCAACACTGCCGGTCCCGTGGTGTTGGGGTTGCGCACCTGCTTCTCACCCGGAGGCCCCGGGTTCGATTCCCAGCTCCGTCAGGAATTTTAGAAACTGACGTGAGGGCTGGAACGGGGTGCACTCAGCCGTGAGGACAATTGAGTAGCTGTCTGACAGTGAGACAGCGCCCCGATCACGAAACCAAGATTAACGGCCGAGGGGACCCGATACGCTGATATCCCAATATCTGTAGGCCAAATGGCTGGGCAGCGGTCGCTTGGTAGGCCTAGGCTCTTCACGAGCTGTAGTGCTAGGGGTTATAGGCAACACTGAAAAAGAATGGCTTCAAATCTCAACATTTATGTGAATAAAAATAAACATATATATTTAATTTGCACTGACAAGTAATGGATACTTGCGTGGTGACGAAATAAATGGATATTAGTGTATACGAAATACCACAACATTTTCTTTCATAGCCGATTTAGAAAGCCTCACAAAATGTTTCACTTTCGATGCAGCTTCATGAGATGCTTGGTACTTCTCACAGTAGTGACAGCACGGTTTCGCTCAACAGTGCAATTTAATGGTTTTGGTTCGCCCTTTAACGTCCTCTAGCAGTGTAATAGGACTAAGTTATGCGGCCGTCCTGTGTGTGTTGTGTTTTTCTATACTCACTCCAGGACAAGTCCCGAGGCACCTTCCGCAATCCTAGTCCCTAATGATTATAAATACACACCCTACTACAATCACTTCTTTAACCCAGGCTATCAGGTAATTGACATACATACACACAGCAATTATGATCAAAGATGTCTCAAATCCTGCTCTAAAGAACAACAGCGATCTTGTGATGGGGCCCTCTGATAATAATCATTGCTCAGAAATCATGCGATACCGGTATTCATAATCATGAATATGAGTTCTGCACATCAGCCAGACGGCGGCGGTACGAGTGGAATGGTGGGAGACCGGTTGTATCAGTCCGTGATTGCAGACCGAGTGACGAGTACAGCTCAACAGCCGTAGAGTACGGATGGTATGTAGTGAGGCTTCAAGGTTGCGGTACAGTATGAGTGGTATGGAGCCCGAGCGCTGGAGGAGAAACCCCTTAACTACACCGAGCTCAAACGGTTTACATGCTCAGATTTCAAGCATTAACACGCGATGTCAGCATTACTGCAGACGACGGGTGACTGCTGTCACTGTTCCCCCACCACTGAAACGTGGCTTGAAATCTGACTGCCCACAGCGGTCAGCTTGACCTTGAAGCCTCACTACATACCGTCCGTACTCGATGCCCTTCCATAGTGCTGCTACGTGCACTGTCCTGCTTCTCCTCCACTCTACTTCTCCTCGGCGGTCTGCTTCCTCCCATCTTGCGCAGCTCATGCTATAACGTCCCTGTTGTAACATTCCCTTTAAGCATAATCTCCTCAATGGCTCACAGCTGCTGGATAACGTATCAACGCTGCATTACCGGAAACATGTAGTAATGGGAGAATGAATAATTGATTTATAATTTACTGTTTCGAGTGCACAGTTTAAGCCTATCGAACAGTTTCGCAACCAACGTCATTAACATTGCGTCAGCACTCGCGACCAGTGGCGTTGTCTAGGACGGGGGGGGGGGGGTTGAAATCCCCCCCTGGAATTCTTACAAAAATAAAATAGAAACTGATAATAAACACTAATCTATGATAAACATAAACTTGCTGATCAGTCTATAACTCATGCTAGGTGGGAAATCAGGATGGTTGTGATTTGTGTCTGCATCACCACCTCACCAGCTGCTTAGTGATGTATTGTTGTCGCCTTTCAGCATGACTTTCCATTTCAGGCCAAACACGTCTTTATGGAAACGTACCTATAACGTACCAGAAGTATGGACCTAAAAATAAGGAAAAAAACTGTTGAAGACATAGGCTATGTGTGGAGTGTGGCTTTGTATGGTAGTGAGACCTGGACAATAGGGAAGTCGGAAGAGAGGAAGTTGATGGCTTTTGAGGCTTGGTGCTGGAGAAGAATGCTTAAGATCAGTTGGATACAACATATGACAAATGAAGAGGTATTCAGAAGTAGAAGCTTTATGAAGAGTCTGAAAACAAGAAGAGCAAATATGTTGGGACATATTCTCAGACATAATAGCCTGCTAGCAAGAGTCATCGAAGGGATGTTAGAAGGGAAGACCACAAGAGGAAGACTACCACTTGCATACATCACACAGTTAATGACAGACACGAACACAAAATCATATCGTGAATTGAAGAGGATGGCGGAGAATAGAGAAGATTGGCGAGTTGCTGCAAACCAGCCCCAGGGTTGTTAACTTAAGGGAGACCTATAACTCCGCCCTCCCAGGGTTGTCAATGAACCTGGCTCAACGGTTCAAGGAGATGGAAATATTTCAAGTATCAAGCAATTTCCTTTTCTTTGATTGACATTTTACTCCGTTGAGTCAATACATGGCCCTTTGCCCAATACTGAAATATCCTGCCGTCGTTTATGTACCAAGTTCACGAAATTTAAAAGAGAAAAAAGAGCACACTCTTACGCTTTTGACAAAGAACAAGATGTTCAGTAAAGAACATATAGCCTACTTTCTCCTAAATGCATGGGTATTGTTATAACTCTTTGTCCTTTTCAAGGAGTATAATTGAATGTTGGTTGTAGTAGCTTGTTGAAATACAACGTGCTATAGGGATATTAAACATGAATATGAGGTGCCCTTTGCTAGTGCTACCTCTGTAAAAAAATTCATTCAATTCGGTTTCACCATGTTTGAATTGATCTGGGGAATGAATTTGCTCACATACATGGCCGCTATTTGCAAACTATTGGGCTGATGACCTTGTAGTCAGTCATAAGATGCTTTCCACAAAAAGGCATGTTGTTGCAAAATCCGGTAGAGATAAAATTATTAGGATGGTCGAAATTTGATTTAAGCTTTTAACATTTGGGTGGCCGTCATTCCGTTTCCGTCAAAATGGCGGCGATATAAAACATGACACTGAGGTGCCTTTTGCTAGTGCTCCCTCTGTACCAAATTTCGTTCAATTCGGTTTCACCGTGTTTGAATTGATAGGGGGAATCGATTTGCACACATACTTGGCCACCATCTGCAAACTATTGGGCTGATGATCTAGCAGTTTGGTCAGAATATGCTTCCCACATAAAGATTTGTTGTTGGAAAATTTGGTAGAGACTAGATTATTAGGTTGGTCGTAATTACATTTTAGCCTTTAACATTTGGGTGGCCGCGATTACGTTTCCGTCAAGATGTCGGTGATATAAAACATGACACTGAGGTGGCCTTTTCTAGTGCTACCTCTGTACCAAATTTCGTTCCATTCGGTTTCACCGTGTTCGAATTAATAGGGGGAATCGATTTTCACACAAAGATGGCCGCCATCCGCAAAATATTAGGCTAATGACCTATTAGTTTGGTCAAAGGATGCTCCCTCCATAATGGTATGTTGATGCAAAATTTGGTAGAGATCGGATGATTAGGTTAATCGTAATTTTATTTAAGCTTTGAATATTTTTGTGGCCGCCATTACGTTTCCGTCAAGATGGCGCCGATATAAAACATGACACTGAGGTTTCCTTTGCTAGTGCTACCTTTGTACCAAATTTCGTTCAATTTGCGCTTACCGTGTTCGAATTGATAGGGGTAATCGATTTTGACACAAAGATGGCCGCCATCCGTAAACTATTAGGCTAATGACCTATTAGATTTGTCAAAGGATGCTCCCTTCATAAAGGTATGTTGTTGCAAAATTTGGTAGAGATCGGATGATTAGGTTAGTCGTAATTTGATTTAAGCTTTGAACATTTGGGTGGCCGCCATTACGTTTCCGTCAAGATGGCGGCGATATAAAATATGACACTGGGGTGCCCTTTGCTAGTACTACCTCTGTACCAAATTTCGTTCCATTCGGTTTCACCGTGTTCGAATTAATAGGGGCAATCGATTTTGACACAAAGATGGCCGCCATCCGCAAACTATTAGGCTGATGACCTATTAGTTTGGTCAAAGGATGCTGCCCCCATAAAGGTATGTTGTTGCAAAATTTGGTAGAGTTCGGATGATTAGGTTAGTCGTAATTTGATTTAAGCTTTGAACATTTGTGTGGCCGCCATTACGTTTCCGTCAAGATGGCGGCGATATAAAACATGACACTGAGGTTTCCTTTGCTAGTGCTACCTTTGTACCAAATTTCGTTCAATTTGCGCTCACCGTGTTCGAATTGATAGGGGGGGGGGGGACAGACATTCAGAGTACACACACTCACACACACACACAGACTCACACACACATACACACACACAGACAGACACACTTTTTTTTCGCCCTGTAGTGATCTCATAAGTCTACTTTCATTTTTTGCAAAAATCGAAAGTAGGCTAAAAATCAAAGTAAAGACAGCTTGAAGCCTTTTTTCAGTGTTTCCTTATTGACAGTTGATATTGTAATTTTCAGTCGGTCAACACAAAATAATTCCAATATCTTAGAAGTAGACAAACACTGTTTTGTTATGTTGCAGTTGTAGCTTTTTGCCATAATCTCAGCAGAGTACTTGTGAGTCAATTCTACATATTAGCTTACAATTCTAGTTTGGGGTAGGCGGCTTCGGTGGCGTAGTTGTTAGCATGCTGATCTTCTATGCCTAAAATCGCGGGTTCAAACCCGGCCGAAGTCGTCGGAATTTTGAGAGCGTTAAAAATCCTTCAGTATGCCTTCCTTCAGAGGGGACGTAAAGCCGGCGGGCCCATGTCATAGATTTATGGTATGTAAAAGTACCTTCAACTAACTACACTTGTGTGAAGCCAAAATGTGTACGTCAGATTATAGATAACGCTATATTTGTTTCAATGTTCGCCGCCAGGTGCCGGTTGTGGTGGTATCTAGCAGCTAAGCTCACAGCTTGGTGATTTTGATGGTAGCATTTGGTAGCAAAAGTAGGAACTACTTGAAATTGATCATCTGCAGTCCTTACCTGAAATGCATATAACACAGTCTAATACAGCCATCACAACCAACACAAGTTATCAGATTCTACACACACCCAAAGTACACGGGGCTACATGAACGCGTTGTCGCAGCCCCTAAACTGAGGAACTAACCAACCACATGTAATATTTTTCAATTTATTAGCCTATTTTCATCGATGAAGAAATGGCTTTCCGAGTCTAGCTGCTGGACAGGACGCAAGCTACTTCTCCGAGCTCCAGCCACGAACAGTGAGTACACTCGAAAACTGATGATAATTGATGATCCGACTTCCGCCGATGCTCTGACTCATCGATACCATCTAACCCTACCCAGCCATTAGTCATTTCCCTTCCCGCCCTGCATTATTCAAGCAACAATACTTCTGGAAACCGTTATCTATTATCGCCAACAACCAAGCTTATTGCCCACCCTCAGACCATTCCGAATCAAGCAAATCCTTTCATCCAGAGTTGCCGCTAAGCCTACTCATCCCTTCTCTCCCCAGCAGCCAATAATTAATTAATACATTATTTATTAAATTAAATTCTACCAGCTCGTCCACTGTCGCAGCCCCTCTGCTCAATAACTGTAAACCTTGGACGACTGGTATTTCTCTTTGGCGAAGCCGATCAAAGTTCCCCTAAGGTCTGCCAAGCATTTGACCTTTTCACACATTCATTTCATACTTACTCAACCACACTCATTAACAGACATGAACTCCTCTCACAAACACAATCCTGAAGAGAACGATTCAGCCGAACCGTGCTGGGATACCTTCAGGGATACAACACGTCTATCTACACGCCCAAACTGGATCCAAACAATAGACACTACAGAACAGCTATACGCTATTGCTCCAAAAAGATCAGTTCCACAATGGAACACTATGATCGTGATCCGCCCTCCTCGCAATCTACATCCCACCACTCTAAGACAGGCCATATGCCACACACTTGCACCTCACTCCAGACTCATAGCATTCATTGAGGAGACCGCTCAACGTTAAGTTACAGTCGTCCCAACGCATGGCAGACATCTAAACACCCTGGGCTCAGCGCTCACGGAACACTCAGCCATACCACCGCTAGTCTACTTCAGTCAACACGCTCCAGACTTACACGACATGCACTCTCAAACAGATCCCAGCCAGTTATCGAACTCAGAACAGGACAAAAAAAAAAAGTCAACCCCTGGCACTATCCAGCCCATGACGGGCTAAGGCCGACCAAGCGACCGCTGCCCAGCCATTTGGCCTGCAGATATTGGGGTGACGCGTGATCAGCGCGTCGGGTCCCCTCGGCCGTTAATCTTGGTATTCGTGATCGGGGCGCTGTCTCACTGTCAGACAGCTACTCAATTGTCCTCACGAGGCTGAGTGCACCCCGTTCCAACCCTCACGTCAGTTTTAATATCCCTGACGGAGCCGGGGATCGAACCCGGGGCCTCCGGGCGAGAGGCAGGCACGCTACCCCAACACCACGGGGCCGGACACTCAAACTATTCCTATTCCACCACCTATGCCCATAAACAAGCATGCTAGGGAAACTCAAACAGTTCATACCCAAACAGTCACTCCAATAGCACAAATCTCACTGGCCCCTAACAGAGGGAACACTGCAGTAAAACCTCACGAACTCACAACTAAAACAAAATCAAAACGCAAACCTAAAGCCACTAGAACCTTAAATTCACAGCCCAACACAACAGATGAAATTAGCCCATGCACAAGCGACCTAGAAACACCCCCTCCCCTCCTGCAGCCACGGTGGCTTCATTACCACAACCAAGTACACGGGTGACTAGGCCCTCCACCCAAACCACACACTACTCTAACAATACAGTGTTTTAACTGTCAAAGACTGGACCATAATGCTGCAAGCTGCCCTCATAATACCCGCTGCAATAGATGTGGAGATTCACATCACCACTCTATATGTAAGGTACCTCGTGACAAGCCTAAGTGCGTCAATTGTGGAGGAGCACATGCGGCCTCTTATAATGGTTGCAGGTACCTAAAAACAGCTATAAGGCAAAGGTAGTTAAAGCTCAGACAACGCTCTAACACTTCCATCCCAGCCCTCATGTCTCTACCGCTAACCCCTCCCACACAGCGCGCCACTGCTCTGACACAGTTGCTAAGCTTGCTTCAGTAACTCTCAGCCATAACCATGTAAACCATAACAAACTCGAACCCAGAACCCAACTCTAAAGTACATTTAAAGCCCATTTAAAACATATAGAGTCTAGCCAAGCTATGATTGGCTGCTCCAAGACTCGAGCGGCCAATCAGAGCCTGGAGCCTTCGAAATTCAAACTACCGCTACAAAACTTCATAAAATTTCAATTACACAGTCTGCTAACACGCTCATTACTCGACCCACGACCGCGCTTGGTGCCTGCCCGCAGGATCGGCCACAGCCGACTTATTCGGGATGGTGCCCCGTGGGTCGTGGGTTCGATCATACACAGCCCACACTTCACATATACAATATACTAACACATTACATACACCTACATTTAAACCCAAATTACACATCTGAGGCTTATTATTAATATTATTATTTTCCAACACACAACCTACTACAGGTCTTTAACTTTTTCATACCACCAAAACCAACCTACTATGAGGTCTTTCTTACTTCAAATAACAATTTAAAACAAAAATTTCAACCACTCTTATAATTATTATCAAACTATTAAATTGCTGAAGCTGCTATTTCTGCGACAACAACAACTAATAAACACCTTGTCCCTCAGGGAATAGACGGTCTACCTTGACTCATATATCCAGGAATTGAGGGACAAAGCCATGGCGAAGAACTAAAAGAGGGATAATCTAAATTCATTACAAAATATAATCAAGCAAAATTTAACGCAAACATACTTTGCACCCGCTGTTGACATATATCAGTAAGGTGCAAAAAACATTGAAAATCAAAAACGCACTACAAAATAAAGCAAAATTAAAAATTTAATTTAATAAGGGACATAAGGAGCACATTTAGAGCACCAGGTTCCCACATTTTTTTCCAAGGCATACTTATTATGTCTACAAGCTTGATTATCTCTGAAGAAATGGCCTTATGAGATCACCTTTTGTCCTTGTGTGTGGGTGTGTGTGTCGCCTCTAAACGGCTGGAATGATTTCAATGAAACTCAGTAAGGTCATAGTACTATTTTGGCCAACCCCGACCGTTCCCTTCAAATTTTATTACGTGTCACCAATCCAAAATGGCGGCTGTGGGATATATTTCACCGGCATTCTATATCTCCGAAACTATTACTCACATCACCCTGAAATGTTGTACGATAATGAAGGGAACTACTAGACGTTCACCTATGTGACTTTCAAATACTTGTTAACTACAAAACGAACGTGACGGCCAAGCGAAGTTGAAACATTTAAATAGACTTTTCTCGCGATTTAACCGTCCGAACGCAGTGAAACTTGGTACAGCAAATGAATATACAATGCAATGCCATTTAATTTAGTTCAATTGTTTACACTGCCTCAAGATGGCGGCTGTGCGAAATTTTAAAATTAAGTTTTTATTTCTTGTGTTCTAATCATGTGGTTGAAATCAACGTTTGAATACTGAACGTACACAATAATCCTCATCTAATAGTACATAACTATATGGCCTACATATATTAAAATTCAACATGGAGACCATCCGAAATATTTAGACGGTTCTCAATAACCCCACATTTTAATCCACTGGCATCTAATTCATTTAAATTATTTCCATAACCACAAGATGGCGGCTGAGCAAAATTTTTAAATCTCGCTTTTATTTCTAATCATGTGATTGAAGTTTGAATAAAACACCTACGCAATAATATTTATGTAACGAATCTATTACAGCAATCAAACTGACATTTTGTATATTGATAGAGCCAATTAACATAAGTAGGATATAGCCTATCAAAATAGGCTATATAGTTCTTCATGGAACTACTTGTATTTCGCTTGTTGCAGAAATTGATATTTGCTACTGTGTATTGTTCTGCAATATTAATTGTCAGTAAGGCAACACTGTTAAATGGCTTCAAAGCTGTCTATACATCGAAAAAATACACCTAAGATTCACAGAAAAGTCACTGTGGAAGGAGAAGGCGGACGCAGTTCGAGGATCTGTCAATTTCGGAACTCACCGTTCTTGAAGTCCTTCATAGCGTCGCTTAGGTTCCACTAAGTGTAAGGTGTTCGTGATTGCTGACTGGCGGGAAGGAAGCCACATTGTTGGTCTTTGCTGGACAGTAAGGCACGTATTGTTCCTAACAAATGGAGCATTGCAGGTGTGCTTGTCGCTACAAGCTCAGTTCTTAAGGTGCCTAATTACCCTGCCCGTTTGACCAGCATGACACACAGCGGGGGTCTCTTCAGACTCTCAAGTAGACCACATCGAGGAAAAGTGTGGGAATGGTCCAGATACTTGATTGCTGTCAACACCTTCTTGCATCTTATTTTAATGTCACGCTCACGATCGGCAGCCTCTCTGACCCGGATAATGACCGATCACGACCAACGGCACTTCTATCTCATATGCGATTTTTACTAAACTAAATTTGTATTTTTAACTGTGTTACGAGATTAGATTAAAATGACCTCTCTTTTCCTCCCCCTAAAAATAGTTTTAATAAATCATTAGCATCATCATCATTACAGTCGAACATGACATGGCAAATATTTAGAGCTAACATATCTTATATATAAAAGTGAAAGTCTGTATGTATGTATGTATGTATGTATGTATGTATGTGGGTGGGTCTGTTCCGTATACAAATCTACACCGTTCCCCCAATCTCAACCAAATTTTGCATACACATAGTTTAGGACCCAGAAGGAACCGCTGGCTACATGAATTTTCGATAGTCTTTCTCATTCTTCTTATTTCGGCCCTTTTGCACTCACGCATATGCTAATCAAATCATAAAATATACTCATGAAGGAATGGCAAGGCAGATAGTTTCCATGGCAACATAGCTCAAGTCGAGACACGGCCGACTGGATGGAAGTTGCGCTCTGCACTACCGGTATAGAAAATGAGGATCTTTACTTGAAATCCCGTTAGTTACTCACCTACTCACACAGCACTGTCAACCGAGTTTAGCATAACAAAGACTTGACACTGTCTGCAGTATATTTGACAAATACCACTCACTCACGCACTCATTCATTCATCATGAAATCGCAGAAACCACTGAACGGATTGGAATGAAATTTGGTATGCAGATTCCTCAGGGGACGCAATGCCCACTAAGAGAGGATTTTTGGATATTCAGGTTCTAAAGGGGTGTTAAGGGAGTAGATCTGCATTTCATTGAATAGCAATATCTCCCGATTGGTTTCATTGGGGGATGTGATACTCGGCATATAAACTCATCATTAAAAATAAGAAGACACGTGTCTGAGAGTTTTTCGATGTGGTGTATATTATGAGGTGAAAGGGGTGAAAAGTGGGGATTGAAAGATTCCTAACGGAGCGTGTATCTCTTAAACGACATATGCAAGGAGTTTGAAACTCAGCGAAAAAAAAAACAACATAAAAAATAAGTAAATATGTGTTTGGCCGTTTTTTCATAAATCCAATTTAAGGGGCCCTTGGGGAGGGGTAAAATTCTGGGGGGTGGGAAACAGGAAAGAAAGTGTCCTAACTGATTGACTGACTGACTCACTCATCAAACTCAGGAGAAAAAAAACTGCTTTAAAGTAAGTAAATAGCTGTTCGACAGTTTTTTTTCATAAATCAAATTTAAGGGGTTCATGGGGAGGGGTGAAATTCTGAAAAAAGAAAATTGGAAGAAAATGTCCTGACTCACTCACTCACTCATCATCACCCAGCCAAAATTATTGAAGTTAGAAACATGACAGTTTGGGGGTATGTTCATTGTATGTCAAAACCGTCTACTAAGGGAGGATTTTCGGATATTCAGGTTCTAAAGGGGTCTTAAGGGGGTTAAACCTGCATTTCAGTGAATAACAATATCTCCCGATTGTTTTCATTGGGGGATGTGATACACGGCATATAAACTCATCCTTAAAAAGTAAGAAGACACGTATCTGAGGGTTTTTCGATGTGGTGTATATTATGGGGTGAAAGGGGTGAAAAGTGGAGATTGAAAGATTCCTAACGGAGCGTGTATCTCTTAGACGACATAGGCGAGGAATTTGAAACTCAGCGGAAAAATATCAGCATAAAAAATAAGTAAATATGTGTTTGACCGTTTTTTCATAAATCCAATTTAAGGGTCCATGGGGAGGGGTGAAATTCTGGTGGGGGGGGGGGGGGACAGGAAAGAAAGTGTTCTAACTGTTTGACTGACTGACTCACTCATCAAACTCAGGGGGAAAAACTGCTTTAAAGCAAGTAAATAGCTTTTCGACAGGTCTTTTTTGAAGAATCAAATTGAAGGGGTTCATCGGGAGGGATGAAATTCTGAAGAAAAAAAATTGAAAGAAAATGTCCTGACTCATTCACTCACTCATCATCGCCCAGCCAAAAATATTGAAGTTGGAAACATGGTATTTCGGGGATATGTTCGTTGTATGTCAAAACCGTACACTAAGAGAGGATTTTTGGTTATTCAGGTTCTAAAGACGTCTTAAGGGGGTTAAACCTGCATTTCATTGAATAACAATATCTCACGAGTGGTTTCATTTGTGGATGTGATACACAGCATATAAACTAATCATTAAAAATAAGCTGACATGTGTCGAAGGGTTTTTCGATGTGGTGTATTATTATGAGATGAAAGGGTTGGAAAGTGGGTGTTGAAGGATTCCTAACGGAGCGTGCAGGCCTATGTCTTAAACGACATTGGCGAGAAATTTGAATCTCGGCGAAAAAAAAAATCAGCTTAAAAAGTAAGTAAATCGGTGTTCGACCGTTTTTTCATAAATTAATTTAAGGGGCCAATGGGGTGGGGTGAAATTCTGGGGGGAAAAGGAGAGAAAGTGTCCTAACTGACTGACTAACTCACTCACTCATCAAACTCAGGGGAAAAAGACAGCTTAAAAAACAAGTTAAGAGGTGTTCAAGCGTTTTTTCATCAATCCAATTTAAGGGGCCCATGGGGAGGGGTGAAATTCTGGTAAAAATAATTGAAAGAAAATGTCCTATCTGACTCACTCACTCATCACGCCCAGCGAAAACTATTAAAGTTGGAAACATGAAATTTTGGGAATATGTTCGATGTATGTCGAAAACGTCAACTAAGGATTGATTTTTGTTTATTCGGGTTTTAAAGAGGTGTTAAGAGGGTAAACGTGCATTTCATTGAATAACTATATCTCATGAGTTGTTTCTTTGGGGATGTGATATTCGGTATATAAACTAATCATTACAAATAATCAGACATATATCTAAGGGTTTATCGATGTGGTGTATATTATGAGGTGTAAGGGGTGAAAATAGGGGGTTGAGGGATTCTTAACGGAGCGTGTATCTCTGAAACGACTTAGGCGAGAAGTTTGAAATTCGGCGGGGAAAAACAGCTTAAAATACAAGTAAATAGGTGTTCGACCGTTTTTTCATAAATCCAAATTAAGGGGCCCTTGGAGAGGGGTGAAATTCTTGGGGGGGGGGGAACAGGAAAGAAAGTGTCCTAACTGATTGACTCTCTTGCTCACTCATCAAACTCAGGGGGAAAACAGCTTTAAATAAGTAAATAGGTGTTCGACCGTTTGTTTCATAAATCCAATTTAAGGGGTTCATGGGGAGGGGGTGAAATTATCAAAAATAAATGAAAGAATATGTCCTGACTCACTCACTCATCATTGCCCAGCCAAAATTATTAAAGTTAGAAACATGAAATTTTGGGGATATGTTCGTTGTATGTCGATAACGTCCACTAAGGATAGAGTTTTGGATATTCAGGTTCTAAAGAGGTGTTAAGGGGGTAAACGTGAATTTCATTGAATAACAATATCTCACGAGTGGTTTAATTTGGGGATGTGATACTTGGCATATATACTAATCATTAAAAATAAGCTGACACATGTCTAATGGTTTTTCGATGTAGTGTATATTATGAGGTGAAAGGGATGAAAAGTGGGGGTTGAAAGATTCCTAACGGAGCGTGTATCTCTTAAACAACATAGGTGAGGAGTTTGAAACTCGGAGGAAATCAATCAGCTTAAAAATAAATAAATAAATAAATAAATAAATAAATAAATAAATAAATAAATAAATAAATAAATAAATAAATAAATAAATAAATAAATAAATAAATAAATAAATAAATAAATAAATAAATAAATAAATAAATAAATAAATAGGTGTTCGACCGTTTTTTCATAAATGAAATTTAAGGGGCCTATGGGGAGGGGTGAAATTCTGGAAGAAAAACGTCCACTAAGGAAGGATTTTTGGATGCTCACTCTCATCGACCAACCAAAACTATTAAAGTTAGGGGAATTATATTTTGGAGATATGTTTGTTGTGTGTCGAAAACGTCTACTAAGGAGGGATTTTTGGATATTCAGGTTCTAAAGGGGTGTCAACGGGGTTAAACCTGCATTTCATTGAATAACAATATGACCCGACTATGACGCGAGCGAAGCGAGGATAAAAATGAGATGGTGTGTGTCTGTGTATTACTCAAGCACGCAAGTACCACTGGTCCGATTTACATGAATTTTACATGGAAGTAGCTGATTTACCTGGTTAACATATAGGTTACTTTTGATTTCAATACTTTTTACTATTTAAAGATGGCGACCATTTTAGTGACATCACTACACCCTTTGGTTTCAAACTTTCATATTTCCATTTCAAATAAAAAGAGAACGCTAAGAAATAGCAAACCTTTGATAGCATATACGTGGTTTAAAATTACATTTTCTATCCGAAAGGTATCTCCAACGGTTAGCGAGTAAAACCTAAATTTGTGCTCTAAAACACGGTCAACGCCGAGCGGTGTAGTTGGACAAAATGTTCCATCCTTAATCTCCCTTTGCGCAGCACCTCGCCTATCCCCTGTTTTAACTGTCACCTTCATATTTTAATTTATTTATGACGCGTAGCGAAGCACGGGTACTTCGGCTAGTCACTAATAAAATGAAACTTTGTCTGTTTTTCCTGAATTTCCACGGAAGTTTGCGTTATTAAAGCGTTTCAGACTGTCCTATGATGGTTGCGCGCAAAAACATTTTATTTTGTCTGTCTTTGTACAAGTTTGTACGCTTTCAGTTCGAGAACGGCTGCGTGGATCAACGCAAAATTTGGTACAGATAGCCATCAGAGGCACGACACGAATCATTGATGTAACTCTTCTCCGTATCTGTCATAAAGGGGGGGCTATAGAGGAACCCCTCTTAAAATACATGCTGAAATAGGCGTAGAAGAACGAGACAAATCTCATTTTCAGCCCTAGAACCAAGAGTTTATGATATAGTCCCAGAAAATTAATTTCACTTAATAAACGAATGAAGGAATGACAAGCACCTAACCATTGCAACAGTAGCTCGATTACCAAAGACCGTTAAAAGAACGGGTATATCTGCTAGTTAACGTTTAAAACATTCAATTATTTCCAAATATTCAAGATGGTGGCTGTTCCAAAATTTTAAAACATTTTTAGCCTATTTTCAATTATGAGATCACCTTTTGTTCATGTGTATGTTTGTGTGTGTCCCCTAATAAAATCTAAAGGCTGAAGCGATTTCAATGAAACTCGGTAACGACATAGTACTATTTAATCCGACCCTTACAGTGCCCTTCAAATTTTATTATGTCACACCAATCCACCACGGCGGCTGTGCGAAATATTTCACGGCATTCAATATCTCCGAAACTATTACTGATATCACCCTGAAATTTTGCACGGTGATAAAGGGCACTACTAGACGTACTTCTACACTATGTGATTTTCAAAAACTTATTAAGTACAGAACGAACATGGCGGCCAAGCGAAGTTGAAATATTTTAATAGACTTTTCTCGCGATTTAACATCCAAGCGCAGTGAAACATGGTACAGCAAATGTTTATACACATTGTAATGTAGCCTACTGTCATCTAATTTAGTTCAATTGTTTACATAACCTCAAGATGGCAGCTGTGCGAAATTTTAAATTTAAGTTTTTATTTCTTGTGTCCGAATCATGCGATCGAAGGGAACTCTTGAATAATGAACCTACGCAATAATCATCATCTAATAGTGCATAACTCTAAGGCCTACATATAAAATAATCCAAAATGGCGACTATCCGAAATATTTAGACGGTTTTCAATATCTACTAATCTATGTCAGCAATCAACCTGAAATTTTGTATGTTGATAAAGGCTAGAAACTTAAGTTCACCTATGGAACTTAAAATAACCTGGCGAGCACAAATCCAACATGGCGGCGACACGAAATTTAAATATTTAAATGAACGTTTCCCACGATATAACCATCCGAGCGCAGTGGAACTTGGTACGGTAAATGCTTATACACATTGTAAAGCTCTGACATCTAATTTATTTCAATTGTTTTCCTAACCTCAAGATGGTGGCTGTGTGAAAATGTAAAATTTCGTTTTTATTTCTTGTGTCCTAATCATGCGATTGAAGTTTGAATAATCAATAATCTTCATATAAAAGTACATAACTCTATATTGTCTTTTTCTGCTTTTCAGTCGGTCAACACGATTGTGCCAATGAATTAGGCGGGGTACAAGTTATAAATATGTAAACACACTCCTGGAATTGCCCTTTTAAGTGTGATAACTAAGGCATGTATTTTTTTCCAGGAGTGTGTTTACATATTTATAACTTGTACGCCACCCAATTCACTGGGCACAATCGTGTTGACCGACTGAAAAGCAGCAAAATACATTTTGTGTAGGCAATACTGAAGAAAGAATGGCTTCAAATTTCCACATAATTCTGTAGCCTACATATATAAAAATCCAACAAGGCGACCATCTGAAATATTAGGACGGTTCTCAATATCTACGAATCTATTACAGCAATCAAACTGAAATTTTGTATGTTGGTTGGTTGGTTGGTTCCTTAGTTTAGGGGCTGCGACAACGCGGTCATGTAGCCCCGTGTACTTTGGGTGTGTGTAGAATCTGTCTGATAACCGGTGTTAATTGTGATGACTGTATTAGTGTGTGTATTAGTTTTTAAAATTCAAGTATGGACTGCAACTTTGATTTTTTCAAATAGTTCCTACTTTTGCCACCAAACGCCACCGTCAACGACTACTAGGCCTAGTTCAGAACTAGACTACTACTAGACGCCACCGCAGTCGGCTCTTGGCAACGAACGTAGTAATCTAAGAGCGTTGTTTACATTCTTAACCTATACAATTTAGTTTCACACAGGTGTAATTAGTGGAAAGTTCTTTAACATGCCATAAATCTATGACATGGGACCGCCGGCTTTACTTCTCCTCCGAAGGAAGGCATACTGAGGGATTTTTAACGCTCTTAAATAATCTGACGGCTTCGGCCGGGTTTGAACCCGCTATCTTGGGCATAGAAGCTCAGCATGCTACCAACTACGCCACCGAAGCCAACATTTTGTATGTTGATAGAGGCAGTTAGGATATATGAAAATAGGCTATTTAGTTCTTTACAGAACTAACTTACTTGTTATTTTACACATCCTATTTAAGCGATATCCACGGGAAAGGTTTTAATTAACCGATACGTGCGGTGGTGGTGGAGATATTTGTATTAAGTAGCAAACGTCGAGGTCATCTACCCTAATTTCCTGAGGCAATTGTCCAAAATTACTAAAATGATAGATGAAAATCATGTTGATTTATAAACTGATCCACATCCTACTCATGAATTATGAAGCCGGTCAGAGAAAAAGTTGGTAAAATGAACCAGTACGATGAACTATTTAAATAGGCCTATCTTTGAAGTTGTATTCATGTAGCCAATTCTAGTTAATGTCTCATCATTGAATTCGGATACGGTTTTCTGTACTGGAGGTGTGGCGTAGAGAGGTATAGTGTACTGAATAGCTTTGGCAGTTTTGTTTTATGATGAGGCATGTTCTAGTATCGTAATAGGATAAATTGCTAACTTAAAATTTTAACTTTTATGTTGATTGCCTAAAAATGGCTAAAGTATTTCATAACTTAAATACGAGTTAAAATTATTATCCTATGTTTTATAACAATGTAGGTAAATAACCAATAGTTACAATACTTAGTACATCAAATTTAATTGACTGAACAGTTTGGAGATGGAAAACACTAATCAAATATATACAGATAGGCTACATTAGTATTTCACGGAAGTACTTAACTTTCTCCGAAGTTTTCTTGACAGCTCTAAGTGTGTATAAATTACTATTCATTTACAAAAAAAAAACGGAAAGATACTATCAGTTTATATTTATCCTCTGTTTCAATATTTACTGGACATAGGTTTCGATTTCATCATGAGTACATGGAATTGACTACTGGAGTGGAATTCTCTGTTTCCTTTCAAAGTTCAAAGTACTGCCCTTGTCATAAAAAGTGGCTAATTACGTTACGCTGACAAGCGTGACTCTCTAAGATGTCCATTAGTGACGGAGAGATTTTTGTCACTATTGTCATTTGCAAGCTGAGAAATCGTTTTCTCCCGGTGAAGAGTTTCTTCTTGAATTATCGCGCCTCAAGTGACTCTGATCAAACTACATGACCAGTATCTGAGTCCGTAAAGATTATCACCCCCTAAAACTAGAACAAGAAAGATGACCGTTAACTTGGTACTACTTACAAATCTCTACTTAGTATAAAACTAAGTCCTCGATTCTTGGATGATACGGGTAAACTCGAGAACCACTGAATGGATTTTGATGCTGTTTTCACCATTCTGTAAAGGATATCTCGAGGATGATTTCTGTAGAAAATTATTTATTTATGATCAAAGGAAGCCGAGCAGTAACGATTTCAGTGGAAAAGTCGAAAAATAACTGGCGTCCGAGCGCTTTGTAAGCTTACGATGGGCAAACCGTTAAACATATTTAATACTATGAGTGTAAGTATTGTTCAGCATAAAAAGTTCTACAAAAAAGTCCGCGAGAGCATATGTCTATCTTCAATACATCTCCCACTATAAGTATTTTTACGATTTAATTTCTTCCAGCCATGTCCATTCAACTACTGAGGCGGCAGTTTACGAGCTAGGTAAGGGCGAGTCTATCATCCCTGTTACGGCCTAGCTAGAGGGCGAACCTATTGCCCCAGATACAGCCAGCAGCAAACCGTCGAGTCGTGTTGAGTTAAGACTTCTGAGAAGGGTGATTGTGTTTGGAGTTTCCCTGGAAGTGGAACTTGGGTTTTATTCATTTCGCCTGTGAAACACAGTCAAGTTAAGATTGGACATAAGGGGGATTTGAGTTTCATTCACCTCGCCATTCCCTGGAAGTGCAACTATCATTTCGTCTGTAAACTTTTCGTTCCGCAAAATTCCGTCAATTTAAGATTGGACGGAAGGGGGATTATATTAAATTATACTGATTGGCCTATAATCTCTACTCAGTATAAAACAAGTCGCTGATTCTTGGATGTCTCGGGTAATCTTGAGAACCACTGCATGGATTTTATGCGGTTTTTACCATTCTGTAAAGGATACCTCGAAGAAAGTTTCTGTAGAAAATAATTTATTTATAACCAAAGGCAGTCAAGCACTAACGATTTCAGAGAAAAAGTCGAAAAAAATCCTAGCGTCCGTGCGCTTTTTAAGCTTGGGCTGGGCAAACCGTTAAAAATATCAATATACAATGAGTGTAAGAATTGCTCAGCATGAACAGTTCTACAAAAACGTTCGGGAGAGCATATCTCTATCTTCAATATATCGTCTACTATGAGTGTTTTTAGATTGGACGGAAGGGGGATTCATGTTTCATGCACCTCGCCATTCTTAAATTACGTCTGACAAGAATTTGTTGCACATGCATCTCCATGATAATATAGTCAATAGTCCAGTCAGTGATTTTAACCCATCATGCCGAGACGTAAAACGGATATAGATCGTAGTTCATTGACATCGTAAAGCAGCACTTATCACGTAATGCCTTCACAACTGTTCCCGGGCGAAGCCGGGCCGGGTTGCTAGTATCATATATAATAATAATACTTTTATTGCAGCTTAACAGCCATTACATACATTTATATACACTATGTTTGCGCACCTGCGCCTAGGGTAGCATAGTCTTTTATGGACTTGATTCTTTTACTGAAAATTTCTATATGGTAGCGTTCACATGTATGTCCGCATAGTTGAAATACACATGTGTCGTCCGGATCATGGTATGCTTTATTTGTACACATCAAATCGTGAAAACCATGAAATGCCAGGCGTGTGAACATGTGCCTCATCTCAAAGCTAGCTGATGTCCACGCCCGGTCAACCATGGCCCCCGTTCCATAAAATTCCTGTGGGATTTCTTCTCTCTTCCTTCTGAGTGTCAAATATCATATATTATAAACAGTTAGCAGCAATGGCTCCTTTAAAGAGACTATTTGTCAGATGTTGGTTGATTAACTCGTAGGGCTACTAAATTTAGTCAAAAGTGCCATTTATAAGTTATTAAGGCTGTCACAGGGGTTGTTGATAACATTACCGAGTACAATGGACTATGCAAATATTCAAGTACAAATGTAATTGATCTTGTATTTATGTATTATTGATAGAATAATGTGTGAAAACATTAATCATTATACGTAATATTATGGCACAGGATCCGTATTGTTATCCATAAGGAACTCAGGTGAATATCTGCCTTAAACAATACTAAAGAATACAATCATGACAGTTAATATACATGATTACCGTACTAATTTTGGCACTCAATGGTGTCATCATCAGCGAGCGTAGAAAACAAGTAAAAATTAACCTAGGGATACAATGTCATATAAAGTTGTATAGAATTCTTAAATGCTAATGAAAACGCTAACATACACCCTGCGAGTTTTGTGAACATTAATATCAGTAAACATTCTTAATAGAATTCCTTACAAGAGATGGTTTTAAATTTAACAGACTCTGAAAATTGATTAACAAATATAGAAGTAAAACTTACATCATTCAAATCCTAAAAAGTAATGAACAAGAAGTTCCGTGACGAACTAAAGAGCCTACTTTTCTTAAAATTTAAGATTCATGCCAATGATTAATCTATATGGATCTATCTAGAATAATGACGAAATTAAGTTTCTAATATCGAAATTTTTAATTAGTTCGAAATACTGTATACCTAGCATAATGTAGCCTAATAGAGCACTACAGTTGGCAGCCCTGGTGACTGAATATATTCTTAGTTCCATCTCTTAAGGTACAGAATACAAAATTTGGTTGAAGTCTAATGAATAGCATGGACGTTACATGCAGTTAAACATTGGATCTAACAGCGCGAGTAAAATCATGTTGGCAACAATGTCATGCATGTAATGGTCAGAAATAATCTGAAATAATATGATCTATTGTTGTGCCAATTTTGAATGAAATCCATTTGCTAGTATAGAAGTTACATGCATTTTAAAATTGGACCTATCAGCAGGCTTAGAATCATGTTGGCAGCACTGACGTATATAAGTTACTCAAAATTCATCTAGAATGCCAGGTACTATACGTGTGCAAAGTTTAGAGCTATTGGCTTGCATACTTTCTGATATATTGATATTAGGGTAACAAAAATAGAGACATAACATATTAACAGTTGGCAGCCCTGGTTGCTCTTAAGAATACGCATAGTCATATCTGTTATCGTACACATAGCACATACGAAATTTGGTTGAAATCCAAATGATAGTCTGGAAGTTACATGTATTTAAAGTTGGACCTCTCAGCAGGCCTAGAATCATGTTGGTAGCACTGACGTATATAAGTTACTCCAAATTAATATAGAATGTCAGGTACTATACGTGTGCATAGTTTAAAGCTGTCGGCTTGCATACTTTCTGATATATTGGTATTTTGGATAAAATAAATTACGGGCATTTATTAACAGTTGGCAGCCGTGGTGGGTCTTAAGAATACGCTCAGTCATATCTGGTTATGTACACATACAATATACGAAATTTGGTTGAATTCCAATTGATAGTGTAGAAGTTATATGCATTTAAAAATTGGACCTATCAGCAGGCTTGTAATCATTTTGGCAACACTGCCATGTATGACCTCCTGGAAATTAAACTGCAATATTATTATCTATACGTTTGCCAATTTTGAAATAGCTCCCATTCATACCTTCCAAGATATCCAACATGCAGCTCAAATTTCAATTGCGATTTTTTAGCAGTTGGTAGCACTGACATCATTTTCAAATATGGCCGTGAGATATTCAGGTATAGATCTTTACTCCTACCAAATTTTGTATCGATTGCTCCAGCCGTTTAGGAGTTGATAAGGGGGGACACACACACAGCCAGACAGCCAGCCAGGCAGACAGACAGACACACATTTGCCCGATCTCATAAGACTACTTTTTACTTATTTTTGCAAAATGTGAAAAGTAGGCTACAAATTCTTGCGTCTATGGGTGACGAATCCTTGGGAAAGTAGAAATACCGTTCATTTCCAGCTAGTAACGGACTAAGAATTTAGTGCAGTTAGAAATGTACCCACCAAACCAATTGGTAAATATTATGTAGTACGGTATACGTCAAGTGTAAGACGGCAGAAATGAATATTCAGTGCTCAATTAGGTAAATAACCTGATTTTAAATGGAATATTGTTATGGCTTTTAGTCGATATGGATCAAAGCGAACGGCGTCCTCCTGGTTCTGGAATCATCTACACCTACGTAGAAGAGCTCTTTTTCCTTTCTTCTCTAGTTGAAATAACCGAGAGATAGTTAAGAACATATAGATTCCTCCTAAGATATCTATTCCTAATGATTCCAGGAGGATACCGTTCGTTTTGATCCATATATATTATGTACTAGCAGTAGTGCCCGGCTTCGCCCGGTGGATTTATTTATTTTATGGATGACTAGCAGAAGTACCCGTTCTTCGAACGGTGTTCGGTGTTAACACCAGACATTATCAATTGAGCTACTGTTGCAATGGTTAGCGGTTTTTCATTCCTTCATAAGTTTATCAGAACGAAGTTAGTTCTGGGAATATCTCACACACTGTTAATTTAAGGGTCTTAAATGTGGTTTTCGGAGACCCTTTATAGACTCCCGAATTTTGTGTCTCACATTGAGAAGCGCAACATATGCTTTGGTCATCCTTCTAGGATAGGCCTAATATTTATATTTCTCCTATTTCAGCATGTATTTTGAGAAGTTTTTCCCTATACCCACCCTTCTACTGTATGAAAAGTACGGTGAAGTGTTTTATAAATGATTGGTGTATTGACTCTCATGGTTACCATACCTAATTTTAGGATGCACAAAGCATCCGAACACGAGTTATAGGCGCACATAAAGATACACAGAAAGACAAGAAAGACAAGTCAGACAATTCTATTGTCTACAAATATGGGTACATCGACCACACTGTATCAAACAAAATCATCCTTACGATGAACCCGTATTTCGAAAAAAAAAAAAAAAAGGATTAGTTAAAATGTGCTCTCAAACTAAATTCACCTAACGTGTACTTCCTGACGTGAAATAGAATTGAAAGCCTTGTAGACGAAACGCAATACACGTCACATAAAAACTGACCCTTTACGTTGTGTTAGGTCCCCATACACAGGAAGACCTCTTTCATAAATTATAAAGGCTTGTGGTGCATGGAAATTCAGGTTCTTTAGCCTCAAATGGCTCAAATTCATAAAAGCCGCAAAAAATGCTGATTCAATTCAGGAATTTTTGAAAATGATGTTTCTGTTTGGAGATATAATAGACCTTCTGTACTATATGTCGCACGTGAAAATTGCATGAAAAAATTCTAGGTTACCCCTTGACTCCCTTAATTGCATTGATGAATTATACAGTCTACGTTGGTTCCGTGATAACCTTATAGCCATTTGCAAACTTTCACAGAAATGTAATAAATGGAGTGACATTGCTTCTTACAGAAATAGATGGAAAGTTGGATGCCACCCCTTGAGATAATGTTGTCATGGTTACCGATTTGCATTCCTTCATTAGTTTGTTAAATTAAATTAAATTAGTTTCCTGGGAATATTTCAGAAACTGATGGCTTTTGAGACTTATAATGTAGTTTTCGAGGACCCTTTAGGGGCCCCGAGTTTTGTTACTGGCACCGAGGGGCTTTGTCTCGTCGTTGTACGCCATAATATAATACTACTACTAATAATAATAATATAATAAGTATAGGAATATAATAGACCTGCCGAACCACACCCGCAGGTGTAAATCGCGTGAAAAAATTCTAGAGTACCCCTTGGCCCCCTTAAGCGCATTATACGTATTGATGAATTTTACAACTTAATTTGGTTCCGTGATAACCTTCTAGCCGTTTGCAAACTTTCACACTAATGTATTTAATGGAATTGCATTCCGTCTTACAGCAATAGGTGGACCTGTTGCCGTGGTTACCGGCTTGCAATCGTTCATTAGTTTATTAAATTAATTTTCTGAGAATATCTCAAAACGGTTAGTTTTAGGCCTTAAAAAGTGGTTTTAGGGGACCCTTTAGGCCCCCGAGTTTTGTCTCTGACATTGAGGGGCTGAAAATGAGCTTTGTCTCTTCCTTCTACGCCTATTTCAGCATGTATTTTAAGGGGATAGGCCCCCTTTTATGAGAGGTACGGAGAAGAGTTACATCAATGATTAGTGTCGTGCCTCCGATGGATATCTGTACCAAATTTTACGTTGATACACCCAGCCGTTCTCGAGTTATAAGGGAACAAAGTTGTCCACAGACAAACATACAAACAAACAGACAGACAGACAAAAAAATAGTTTCACGCGCATCCATCATAAAACAGTCTGAAACGCGTAAATAACTGAAATTTCCATAGAAATTCAGAAAAAAACACTCAAACTTTCATTTTTAGCCTATTTTCAATTTTGAAAAAATAGGCTTATGAGATCACGTTTTGTCCGTGTGTGTGTGTGTGTGAGGAGTGTGTGTGTGTTTCCCCCTAATAACTTCTAAACGGCTGGAGCGATTTCAATGAAACTCGGTAAGTTCCCAGCACTATACCGGACGACCCCGACCGTGCCCTTCAAATTTTGTTACGTCTCACCAATCCAACTTGGCGGCTGTGCGGAATATTTCACCAGCATTCAATATCTCCGAAACTATTCCCGATATCACCCTGGAATTGTTTAAGGTAATAAAGGGTACTACTAGAAGTTCACCTATCTGACTTTTGAAAAACTGGTAACTACAAAACCAACATGGCGGCCAAGCGAATTTGCGACATTTAAATAGACGTTTCTCGCGATTTAACCAACCAAACGCAATAAAACTTGGTACAGTATATGTTTATACACATTGTAATGCACCGACATCTAACTTGGTTCAATTGTTTACATAACCACAAGATGGCGGATGTGCGAAATATTTCACCGGCATTCTATATCTCTGAAACTATTAGCGGTATCACCCTGAAATTTTGTACGGAGATAAAGAGTACTACTGGAAGTTCACCAATAGGACTTTCAAAAACCGGTTAACTACAAAACGAACATGGCGGCCAAGGGAATTTGAAAATTTTAAATATACCTTTCTCGCGATTTAATGTTCCAACAGCAATGAAATCTGGTACAGGAAATGTTTATAGAAATTTAATACACTGGTATCTAATTTAGTTTAATTGTGTACATAACCTGAAGATGGCGGCTTTGCGAATTTTAAAATTAAGTTTTTATTTCTTGTGTCGTAATCATGCGATCGAAGTGAAAGTTTGAACAATGAACCTACGCAATAATTTTCTTTTAATGGTACATGGAGAAGATTAAAGTTCTGCCCTAAAACTTCCCCATACGGGAGAACGAAACGCATCAGGCGAAAGCCTGGACAAAATAACTACTGTGGTCAAGAAAATTAGACTGAAGCGGTGCGGGGTAGTGGGCATGAAATACGTGACTAGAAAACCAATATAAGGAGCAATACATTAACAATTTTTATTCCTATTAATAAATTTATAATGAATAAACAAATTGCACTTAAGTGCTTATCACAGAAATGAACAATTATAAATGTAGCAAAGTGTGAGGGCCTGATAACAGAAACCCAGATTAAAGAAAGGTCCATGAAACAAGCTTGCTTGATTGGAGAGAAGTTAAGCTTAACATATAAAAATGCACTTTATAAAAAGAGAGAACCATAAAACTGATTAAGAGTATAAAATAACTAGTATAATTTATTCTTCCTAAAATTGAACTTATCTTTGAAGAGGGTTGAAGAGCCAGCTCCTTACAAAGTTCCAGCTAGTATAAATGTTGATTTAAAAGTCCTCACGGTTTTCGCGGAAGGAGGCGTACATGGCCTAGAGATATGTGCACCATCGATAAAATGTCAACTCTCTCTTCTTTTCTTGCGCAGGAATGACATTTATAGTTTCCAAGAGATGATCCAGCAATATTTCGAAAGACGATTCCAAGCGTCCTCTCTAAGGTGAAGATGAAGAGTACAGCGGCTGGCAATTATTCTTGCCATCTTGAGCAATACGTCATGGTGCAGATCTCGTGACGTAACTGCTCGGTAGCGTAGATATCAGCGATGGTGTCATGAGATGCAGTAGCGGTGACCAGCAGGTTGAAGTGATCCAAAGTGATGATTGATCAGAAGTGGTGGATCAGAAGTGGTGAAGAACGCCAGCAAGCGGCGTCTTAAATAGGGACCATGGAACTCTCTCGAAGTTTGGAGATCGCCCGACCAGACAAAGACCTGCCATTGGTCGAACGAAAGTCAGGGTGACGTCAGTCGACACTACTCAGCGGACAGTGGATCAACCAGTAGAAGCCCTGTATGTCGGGAGTGAGGACGCCTGAGGTAGTGAGCGACTGTAACACTCGAGGTGAGAACTATAATATCTATGAATAAGTGATTGATAACAAGATTATGCATATGGTTTAAGCAATTAACATTTGTAAAGAAATAATTACCATTCGGGGATCTCGGTAACAATAAATAAAATTTGACCGACAAATGGGCCAAGCTAAACATTGAAAGTATCACAAAAGTGATCATGCTCCGAGAACTCCGAATGAAAACAAACAAAAGAATCAGTCAAAGCAAAACATGGATAACAGACGAGGAGAAACTAAGACTCGAAAGGCAAAACAGAAATAGCAGAGATGGGTCTAGTATAACGACCTTTACTAGTTAAAACATCAACAACTCTGACGCGTTTATCACGGCCAAAGTGGCAGTGAATAACTCTACCTAGGTTCCACACGAGAGGCGGAGATGGGTCCCGAAGAAGAACCATGTCCCCCACTCGTACATCTGGTTGAGGAAGCCGCCATTTCTCACGCCTATTTAGCAAGCTGAGATATTCTAACTTCCATCGGCGACAAAAAGAACATCGCAAAGATTCTACTTTTCTCCAAAAGATAGGTAAGTTAGGATCACAGCGTCGAACCAGCAAAGGCGGAGTAGCAGCAAGCGAACAGCCAATCAGGAAGTGACTGGGTGTTAAAGGTAAAAGATCCTTAGGATCGTTTGAAAGAGGGGTCAGAGGTCTGGAATTTACAATACCTTCAATTTGAATAATTAAAGAGTTGAATTCCTCATAAGAAAGGATGGTAGGACCAGGAGTTTTCTTAAGCTGTCTTTTAGTAAGTTTGATGCAGGATTCCCAACGGCCCCCATGATGGGGAGCATAAGGCGGGGAGAAATGCCATTTGAAACCTTTAGAATAGGAAAAGTTGGAAATTTTTTCCTTAGCAGAAGGGGAGCTTAACACTTTTTTCCAGAGATCAGAAGCGCTTACAAAAATTTTTGCATTATCTGAAAAAACTTCAGATGGAACGCCCCTTCTAGCAGCAAATCTAGAAAAGGCGGCCAAAAAGTAAGATACAGAAGCATTCGTAACCAACTCAAGGTGGATAGCTCCCGTCACCATACATACAAATAACGAGATGTAGAGTTTACCTAAGATTTTGCGCTTAGATGAAGAGGGATTGGTCTGATATACGTAAGGACCAGCGTAATCGATCCCAGTAAGAGCGAAGGGCTTACTAGGTTCTGAACGAAAGGGAGGTAAATTACCCATAATCTGCGTGGCTGGCCGTGGTTTAACCTTGAAGCAAGGTATACACTTTTTGACAACAGAAGAAACCTCATGAACGCCATTGATGATCCAGTAGAGTTCACGAATTATACAGAGCAAGGTGCGAGTGCCAGCATGAAGGTGTTTATAATGAAACTTTTTTATTATAAGGGTAGTGATAGGATGCTTTGAAGGAAGGATGATGGGATGCTTTTTCCCATCCTCACAACTAGACATAGCTAATCTTCCACCCACACGTATTATGCCGTCCTGGTCTAGAAAAGGAGTGAGTGGTGAAAGCCTGCTAGACTTGGGTAAATCTTTACCACTTATAAGAGCTTGCTTTTCAGGAGCAAAGACTTCCTGCTGAACAAGTAACAAAATCTTGCAAGTAGCAAATTCTAACTCTACTCTGGAGAGAAAGGGTTGAGGCTTCAATGGTTGATCAATTACTAAATATTTCCATCGGAAGATATAAGACACTACACGAATCAATTTATCAAATGAAGAGTATCTATGAAAAAGGATAGTAGAAGTAGAAGTAAGATGCGACGTGACAGGGTCATTACGGGCATCAGGTATTTCTTCTGCAAATTGATTAGCTAAGCGAGGCCAGCAAGATGATTCCTGACTTAGCCAAGGAGGACCATTCCAGTACAGGTCTGAAGAAATCAATTTTTTAGGCGTGCAACCACGTGATATTATATCCGCGGGGTTTTCACGGCTAGGAACATGTCTCCATTGTTCAGAATGAGAGACTTCATGAATCTTAGAAACGCGATTTGCCACAAAGGTATTCCAATGAGAAGAAGGCTTGGAAATCCAAGCTAATACAATAGAAGAATCGCTCCAAAAAAATGTGCGGGAAAATTTTAACTTTAAACTGACATTTAGTTTAGTAGCTAATTCTGTTGCCATTAAAGCAGAGCATAATTCTAATCTCGGCAATGATACTGTTTTAAGTGGAGCAACCTTTGATTTAGCGCACACTAAATTAGAAAATCCAGGGAAAGTAGCTGAGGAACGTCCTACTATGTATGCACAACAGCCATAAGCCCGTTCTGAACTATCAGAAAATACATGCAGGTCATACTGCTGGTATAAGGGATTAGAAATTAAAGGGCGGGGTATAGAAACCTTGGAGAGATCCAGCAAACTGCTGCGATACTCTAACCATTTTTCTACAAGAGGAAGGGGGAGATTTTCATCCCAGTCTGATTTTAATGACCAAAGCTTTTGCAAGAACATTTTTGCACCAATAACTATAGGAGCAATATATTGCAAAGGATCAAAGACCTTTGCGATTTCTGACAGAACTTGTCTCTTAGTTACAGGGGGAGATTCTGACAGATGTACCTGATAAGAGAAGGTATCAGAAGAAGGACACCAAAAAACACCCAATGCTTTTACGGCTGCTTCATCAGTAGGAATGGCAACAAATTCATCAACTGGGACCTCTGATGAAAATGTTGATATAAATTCAGTGGAATTTGAAGTCCATTTATGGAGCGGAAAACCACCTCCTAGGAGTAGGAATTTCAAATCTTCGCACACAAGGAGCGCTTCAGAAATATTAGGGAAAGAGCACAAGAAATCGTCGACATAAAATGCCGTTTTTAATGACTCAGAGGCCAAAGGATGATACAGATGACCATCTTGCTCGGCTAACATGTGGAGAGACCGAATCGCAAGAAAGGCTGAAGGCTTCAGGCCATATGTCACAGTCTTCAATCTAAATATATTTATGGGTTTGGAACTCTCATCGCGCCACAATATTCTTTGCAGATCTTGCTGCTCAGAATTTACGAGAATCTGCCGGTACATCTGCTTAATATCTGAGATTACAGCAATAGGAAACCTTCGAAAATTAAGCAAAACAGAGGTGAGATCTGTTTGAATCGCGGGACCACATTGCAAGGTATCATTTAAAGAGATTCCATTGGAATCTGGTGATGAGCCATTGAAAACTACTCTTATATTGTCTTGTGTTATGGAATTTTTCCATACCGGGTGATGATTTAGATAAACTATTTCATTTAAAGGATGGTCAATTTCTTCTGATTTAGAAATGACCTCCATGTGATTGGATGATTCGTATTCCTCCATAAAGGAAGCATATTGAGTTTTGACAGAAGCATCTTGTTTGAACCGATTTTCAATAGCAAATAGTGCCTAAGTGCTCTGGAATGCGAGCCCGTAATGGCGGGAGGACTGGGAATACGTGGAAGAGTTACTATAAATCTGCCTTCAGCATTACGGACAGTGGTTTCCTTATATAACTTTTCACAAATTTCGTTAGAAGAAGAAGAAGTAGCCTGAACATTCTCAAGATCCCAGAACTTGGTTAGCTCTTGGCTCAAATCGGTACCAACAAAATAACAATTCGATACAGTTTGAATAGGATTACGTTATATTTGTCCAGTAGCAATCCAACCAAAATCAGTTTCGCGGAAGAAAACATTGGGAGCAATTTTTACTTTATTGGAATGAAGACATTGCCAAGATACGCTTGAGCTGAAAAGAAGCTCTACGGGCGAAGCTCTGTTGAAATGAGGGTCAGCTAGCTGGACAAAATTCGGGATATTCCAACTTTGAATAGGATAAGAAGTGCCAGGAATATTGTTGCCTATAGACTTGATAATCAAACAATCTAATTGCAACTGCGTACCAAGATTATTAGAGTCCTTCAGATCCACTTTAGCAAAGCTTAAGGATTGCGATTTAGAGCAGTTTATTCCTGTAACCTCTATTGAGGTAGGATGTTTTGGGAGGCCTAACTTTTGTACCAACGATTCATTAATAAAATTGTTGGTAGCGGCATTGTCCAATAATCCCCTGACAGATACCCATTTTCCGTGAGAATTTTTCAATAGAACCTGCACGGTAGATAATAAAACCTGGACTTTGCCAAGCGAAGTAGAACTTTGAGCATACGACTGCGCACTATTTTGAGAAGTCTCCGAATTAGACTTGGTATTGGAACTGCTTGGTCCTGATAACCGTGGTCTTTCATGCCTGTGCAAAAGTGAATGGTGTCTTGCCCTACAATGAAAGCATAAACGTTGTGAACGGCAATTGTTTAACATATGCGTTCCTGACAAACAGTTGAAACAATGTTTTTTGTTCGTAATGAGCTTTCGTCTTTCATCTGCTGATAAAGATTTAAATTCATCACAATTGTATAAAGTATGCGATTGCTGACACAGACCGCACGTTTGCATTTGGTTAGGTGACCGAGCATCAACAGGAAGAGCCTGTGATCTTAAAATTCTTTGATTAGAACTGCTAACCTTATGTTTTGAGAAGGCTTTTGAATCTGAACTACTAGTTTTTTGATTAGCTATGGCGGAAAAGACTTGGCTTCTGGCCTTCAAAAAGTTAATAATCGCCTCATAAGTGCATTGCAAATTCTGGGAAAGTTCTGTTTCCCAGGCTTTTAATGTATTTGCATCCAATCTTGCAGAAATGAGGTGAACTAGAAATAAATCCCAGTGATTTACAGGTTGGTTTAAATTGGACAATGCTCTGACGTGTAGCTCTGCAGTGTCAATCAACTTACGAAGTGATAAACTGTTATCTGCTTGCACGTTAGGTAACTCAAATAAGCTTTGTATATGGCGTTGAATAGATAAACGAACGTTCCCATATCTATCCTTAAGAAGATTCAGAGCAACTTCATAATTATCACTGGTCAAAGAAAGTGCTTGGATCAGGTTAAGTGCGTTGCCTTGAACTGCCAGACGCAAGTAGTGAAATTTTTGTATTACTGGTATAGAAGTATTCTCATGTACTAAAGAATTGAATAATTCAAAAAATGGTTCCCATTCTATGTCTTTACCAGTAAATTTGGGTATTTCTAATTTGGGTAATATAATGCGTGAAGAAGATGTAGAAGATGCTGCAGAAGTTTGATCTTCTTGTTTTTCTTTTAAAGTTAAAGCCCTAATAAGCTGTTTAGCTTCAGCAAATCCCTGATAGTATAATTTTTCAACTTCCAACCTATCACTTTGCCGGTCCGGATGCTGAGTTTCTATACTGCATTGTATCTCATCATATTTCTCAAAGGCTTGTTCATAATCCTTAAGCCTCTGTGAAATTATGTCAAGATTACGCTCTTGGGGTTCGGGCTCCGTTAAGAAAGTACGAAACCGTGTGAGCTTGCCCTTACAAGAGGCTCTGGCGTTGCTGAGTTTTTCATCAAGGTTAGGCATGTCAAAAGTTGTTTGTTACTCACGTCAATATTGTGACTTCGAGTACTGGAAGTCAGAGGATGACAGCTTGCTAGGTAGTAAGGTTTAGTCTGATGCGGAAGAACCCGGCTTAGCTTACGTTTCTCTCTTCTGCTGAACATGCGCCTCAAGCTGAAACGTACAATGTGAATTAGTGTTGAAACACAATGAACAAAAATTTTTAATGTAAAATCCACAATATTAAACTTGTATAGGGATCCAGGGTGAAACAGATATGTTTCCCGGGTGTGAGGCACCAAAAGTATGCAAGAAAATTAGACTGAAGCGGTGCGGGGTAGTGGGCATGAAATACGTGACTGTTGTTGTTGTTGTTTGAGTCTTCAGTCTTTTGACTGGTTTGATGCAGCTCTCCATGCCTCCCTGTCCTGAGCCAATCGTTTCATCTCTACATAGCTACCACATCCTACATCAGAGGCTATCTGTTTAACATATTCTAACCTTGGTCTACCCCTACAGTTCTTGTCCTCGACCCTTCCTTCCATAACTAAGCTTGATATTCCTGGGTGTCTTAGTATGTGTCCTACCAACCTATCTCTTCTCTTCATTAGCAGTCGCCAGAAACATCTCTCCTCTCCCACTCGCCTTAATACCTCTTCGTTTGTAACCCTATCTACCCATCTGATCTTCATCATTCTCCTGTAACACCACATTTCAAATGCTTCAATTCTCCTCTTTTCTGCTGCACCAATAGTCCAAGTTTCACTTCCATAGAGCGCCACGCTCCAGACAAAGGCTTTCAAAAGTGACTTCCTAATACCTAAATCTATATTCGATGTCAACAGATTCCTTTTTTGTAGAAAGGCTTTCCTTGCCTGAGCCAACCTACTTTTTATATCCTCTTTGCTTCGTCCATCACTGGTTATTCTGCTTCCTAAGTAACAGAAGTTTCCTACTTCCTTCAGCTTTTCACCTGCCAATTTGATCTCCATATAGGTTTCTGATTTATTTCGGCTGCATTCCAGTATTTTTGTTTTACATTTATTAATTTTCATCATGAATTCCTTCCGTAAGACGGAATCCATACCATTCAAAAACTCATTCAAATCCTCAGGCTTGTCGGCCAAGATGACGATGTCATCAGCAAATCTCAGAGTTGAAATTATTTCTCCTTGAATCTTCACTCCCACTTTAAATTTGTCTCCAATTTCCTTCATTGCTTGTTCAATGTAAAGATTGAAAAGTATGGGTGATAAGTTGCAGCCTTGCCTTACACCTTTCTGAATACCAGCTTCTCTCTCATGTCCTTCAGCTCGAATGACTGCTGTCTGGTTTCTGTATAGATTGTATATCACCCTCCCATCCCTGTACTTTATTCCAATAGATTTCAAAATGTCAAACAATTTAGTCCAATCAACGTTATCAAAAGCCTTTTCTAAGTCTACAAATGCCATGAACGTTCTCTTATCTTTCCTTATTCTACCTTCCAAAATCAGCCTAAGACTTAGTACAGCTTCCCTTGTTCCTACATTTCTCCTGAAACCAAACTGGTCTTCACCCAACTCCGTTTCTATCTGGCTTTCAATCCTCTTGTAAATTATTCTAGACAGGATCTTTGAAGCATGAGTAATCAAGCTGATTGTACGGTAATCTTCACATCTGTCAGCTCCCACTTTCTTTGGTATAGGGATGATAACATTCTTCTTGAAATCAGGGGGTACCTCACCTGTCTCATTAATCCTACACACGAAGTGAAATAACCTGATCAGACCTTCATCTCCTATGCAGCGTAGCAACTCAATCGGTATATCATCTATGCCTGGTGCTTTGTTCCGGCCTAAGTCCTCTAATGCTCTGTCAAATTCTGATCTCAATATTAAATCTCCTTTTGCATCCTCATCAATTTCCTCCTCCCTTTCCATTACATGATTCTCAATCTCCTTTCCCTTATACAAGCACTCTATGTAAGCTTTCCATCTCTCGATCTTTTCTTCCCTATCTGTTAGAGGCTTTCCATTTGTGTCCTTAATATTACAGCACTTAGTCTTCTTTTCCCCAAAAGTATTCTTAATCCTTCGATAAGCTGTGTCTACTTTTCCTAATTTCAGACAATTTTCTATACCTGCAGATTTTTCTTTCAACCATTCTTCTTTCGCTTCCCTGCACTTCTTGTTAACCTCATTTCTCAAACGTCTGTATTCTGCTTTCCCCTTTTCATCTCTTAGATTCTTGTGTTTCCGCCTTTCATCCATCAATTCTAGTATATCCTGAGTGATCCACGGTATTCTACCTATTCTTTCTTTCCTACCAATGTTTTCTTCTGCGGATTTTCTTATTTCATTCTTCAAAAGTGCCCATTCGTCTGCAATTGAAGTTTGTTTAGGGGTTTTGATTAGTCCTTCCTTTATACTTTTCTTGAATCTTTCGTTTACATCCTTCACTTTCAGTCTGTCTATTGCCCACCTTTTTGGCTTTTGTCTTTTCTTCAGTTTCTTCAACTTTAATCTGCATTTCATTACAACCAGATTGTGGTCAGAGTTTATGTCAGCACCAGGATATGTTTTACAATCCAAAATCTGGTTTCGAAACCTCTGCTTGACCATAATGAAGTCGATTTGGTAACGCCCTGTATCTCCTGGTCTCATCCATGTGTATATTCTTCTATTGTGGTTATCGAATAAGGTGTTAGCTATGGCCAACTCATGTTCGGTGCAGAATTCCATCAGCCTGTTTCCTCGATCATTCCTTTCACCTAATCCAAAATCTCCTACTATGTTCCCTTCTCTCCCTTTTCCTACCACAGCATTCCAATCTCCCATTACTATAACATTTTCATCACCTTTGATATACCTCAGAATGTCATCTATTTCTTCGTAGACCTTTTCAACATCCTCATCATCAGCTTGACTGGTAGGCATATAGACTTGTACCACTGTGGTGCACGTAGGTTTAGTATTGATTTTTGCTACAATAATCCGTTCACTGTATTGCTCATAATATTCCACCCGCTGTCCAAGTTTCCTACTCAATATGAGACCAACCCCTGCTTGGCCATTGTTTGATTTAGTGCTAATGACCCTATAGTCTTCTGACCAAAAGTCCTGTTCGTCCTGCCAGCGCATTTCATACGTGACTAGAAAACCAATATAAGGAGCAATACATTAACAATTTTTATTCCTATTAATAAATTTATAATGAATAAACAAATTGCACTTAAGTGCTTATCACAGAAATGAACAATTATAAATGTAGCAAAGTGTGAGGGCCTGATAACAGAAACCCAGATTAAAGAAAGGTCCATGAAACAAGCTTGCTTGATTGGAGAGAAGTTAAGCTTAACATATAAAAATGCACTTTATAAAAAGAGAGAACCATAAAACTGATTAAGTGTATAAAATAACTAGTATAATTTATTCTTCCTAAAATTGAACTTATCTTTGAAGAGGGTTGAAGAGCCAGCTCCTTACAAAGTTCCAGCTAGTATAAATGTTGATTTAAAAGTCCTCACGGTTTTCTCGGAAGGAGGCGTACATGGCCTAGAGATATGTGCACCATCGATAAAATGTCAACTCTCTCTTCTTTTCTTGCGCAGGAATGACATTTATAGTTTCCAAGAGATGATACAGCAATATTTCGAAAGACGATTCCAAGCGTCCTCTCTAAGGTGAAGATGAAGAGTACAGCGGCTGGCAATTATTCTTGCCATCTTGAGCAATACGTCATGGTGCAGATCTCGTGACGTAACTGCTCGGTAGCGTAGATATCAGCGATGGTGTCATGAGATGCAGTAGCGGTGACCAGCAGGTTGAAGTGATCCAAAGTGATGATTGATCAGAAGTGGTGGATCAGAAGTGGTGAAGAACGCCAGCAAGCGGCGTCTTAAATAGGGACCATGGAACTCTCTCGAAGTTTGGAGATCGCCCGACCAGACAAAGACCTGCCATTGGTCGAACGAAAGTCAGGGTGACGTCAGTCGACACTACTCAGCGGACAGTGGATCAACCAGTAGAAGCCCTGTATGTCGGGAGTGAGGACGCCTGAGGTAGTGAGCGACTGTAACACTCGAGGTGAGAACTATAATATCTATGAATAAGTGATTGATAACAAGATTATGCATATGGTTTAAGCAATTAACATTTGTAAAGAAATAATTACCATTCGGGGATCTCGGTAACAATAAATAAAATTTGACCGACAAATGGGCCAAGCTAAACATTGAAAGTATCACAAAAGTGATCAGTACATGACTCTATGGCCTATACATTTAACAATCCAACATGGCGACCATCCGAAATATTTAGACGGCTCTGAATATCTACGAATCTATTATAGCAATCAGACTTTTTTTTTATGTTCATAGGGGCTATGAACTTAAGTTCACCTATAGGACTTTAAATAACCTGGTGATCACAAATCCAACATGGCGGCGACGCGAATTATAAATATTCACATGGACGTTTCTCGCAATTTAACCATCCGAGTGCAGTGAAACTTGGTACAGTAAATCCTTATGTGAATGTCAATCCACTGGCATCTAATTTATTTCAATTTTTTTCCATAACCACAAGATGGCAGCTGTGCGACATTTTAAAATCTCCTTGTTACTTCTTGTGTCCTAATCATGCGATTGAAGTTTGAATGCTACACGTACACAATAATCTTCATGTAACAGTACATAATTCTAGGACCTACATATATATTAAAATCCAACATGGCGACCATCCGAAATATTCAGTCGGTTCTCAATATCAACGAATCTATTACTGCAATCAAACTGAAATTTTGTATGTAGAGAGAGGCAATTAACATAAGTAGGATATATGAAAATAGGCTGTATAGTTCTTCACGGAACTACTTGTTTTATATGTAGAGATATACTGCATCGCTCAGTGTTGACCGTGTTTTATTGCACAAATTTAGGTTTTACTCGCTAACCGTTGGAGATACACGAAAAGTGATAAGGACCTTTTGGATAGAAAATTACATGTTAAAGCTCGTGTATGCCATCAAAAGTTTGCTATTTTGCTATTTCTTAGAGTTCTCTTTTTATTTGAAATGGAAATATGAAATTTTGAAACCAAAGGGTGTAGTGACGTCACAAATGTGGATTTTACTCGCTAACCGTTGGAGATACATGAAAAGTGATCAAGAACTCGCGGATAGGAAAATAAATTTTAAAGCTCGTATGTCCCATCAATTGTTTGCTATTTCTTAGCGTTCTCTTCTTATTTGAAATGGAAATATGAAATTTTGAAACCAAAGGATATAATGGCGTCACAAAAATGGTCGCCCTTTTTAATAGTGCAAAATATCGAAATCAAAAGTATCCTATATATAAGCTGGGTAAGTCAGCTACATCCATGCAAAATTTTCTTTAAATCGGACCAGTGGTTCTTGCGTTATTGAGTAACACACAGACAGATAGATAGACAGACACCATCTCATTTTTAGCCTATTTTCAATTTTGAAAAAATAGGCTTATGAGATCACCTTTTGTCCGTGTGTGTGTGCGTGTGTGTGTGTGTGTGTGTGATTCGTGTGTGTGTCCCCCCCTAATAAAATCTAAACGGCAGGAGCGATTTCAATGAAACTCGGGAAGTTCATAGCACTATTCCCGGCGACCTCGACCGTGCCCTTCAAATTTTGTTACGACTCACCAATCCAACATGGCGGCTGTGCGAAATATTTCACCAGCATTCAATAACTCCGAAACTATTACCGATATTACCCTGACATTTTCTATGGTGATAGAGGGAACTACTATAAGTTCACTTATGTGACTTTTGAAAACCTAGTAACTACAAAACGAACATGGCGGCCAAGCAAATTTGCGACTTTTAAATAGACGTTTCTCGCGATTTGACCAACCAAACGCAATGAAACTTGGTACAGTATATGTTTATATACATTGTAATGCACCGACATCTAACTTCGTTCAATTGTTTACATAATCACAAGATGGCGGATGTGCGAAATATTTCACCGGCATTCTATATCTCTGAAACTATTAGCGGTATCTCCCTAAAATTTTGTACTGAGATAAAGGGCACTACTGGAAGTCCATCTATAAGATTTTCAAAAACCGGTTAACTACAAAACGAACATGGCGGCCAAGCGAATTTGAACATTTTAAATAGACCTTTCTCGCGATTTAATGTTCCAAGCGCACTGAAACCTGGTACAGGAAATATTTATACACATTGTAATCCACTGGTATCTAATTTAGTTCAATTGTTTACATAACCTCAAGATGGCGGCAGTGCGAATTTTAAAATTAAATTAGGTAGATTTCATTAGAAAGCTAACTATTGCAATGGGTCCCATGTTTCGACTTCCGGAAAATTTCGACATATCTTCGCGTTTCACATCCCCCAGACCCCAAAACCACCGTCAGTTCAAAAGTTTATATATAATTTATGTATATATATATATGTATATATATATGTATATCAGTTTCTTGTGGACACGATAACTGCCGTAATTTTGCACCAATTACTTCGAATTTTTTACCGAAGATGTATACCTATAAAATCTAGGTCGAGTTCGTTACTGGGCTAAATCGGTCGAAGGGGGTGAAAATGGGGGGCTTTTTTCGAAAAAGTGAAATTTCGCTATAACTCTCTTAATACGTGCAATATCGAATCCATTCAAAGTTCATAATATGTGTCGGATAAGTGCCAAAAATTTATGTCAAATAAGTTTTTTGATAGCACCAACCATTGACCAAAGGGGTGGAAAAAAGTGGGTTTTTCGGGAAACATTAATCATATCTCTCTTAATAGGCACAATATCAAAACCGTACAAAATGGACAATATTCCCCTAATAATTACCTAAAACTTTTGTCTGAAAGAATTTTTGATATGACCCACCATTACGCCAAGGGACGAGAAAAATGATTTCGGAATTATAAGAAAATGCCAAGAGCTATCAGTGGTTGCCATGGCAACACTACTAAATTGATGAGGCATGGGCCATCAGACGTTGCCATGACAACGCACTTGCACGAGATCAGATTCAGTATTTCCATCTGATTAAGTGGTTGGTTGGTTGGTTCTTAAGTTTAGGGGCTGCGACAACGCGGTCATGTAGCCCCGTGTACTTTGGGTGTGTGTAGAATCTGTCTGATAACCGGTGTTAATTGTGATGACTGTATTAGTGTGTGTTATCTGTTTGTTAATTTAAGTACTGCAACTAACAATTTTTCAGATAGTTCCTACTTTTGCCGCCAAGCGCCACTGTCAACGACTACGAGGCCAAGTTCAGAACTGAGCTACTAGACGCCGCCGCAGTCGGCTCTTGGCAACGAACATAGAAACCTAAGAGCGTTGTATACATTCTTAACCTACCCAATTTATCTTCACACAGGTGAAATTAGTGGAAGGATTTTTAACATGCCATAAATCTATGACATGGGACCGCCGGCTTTACTTCCCCTCCGAAGGAAGGCATACTGAGGGATATTTAACGCTCTATAAAAATCCGACGGCTTCGGCCGGGTTTGAACCCGGTATCTTGGGCATAGAAGCTCAGCATGCTACCGACTACGCCACCGAAGCCGCCTGACAAAGTGGGAAGCGGCTTCGGTGACGTAACTGGTAGCATGCTGAATGTCTATGCCCAATGTCGCGGTTTCAAAGCCGGCCGAAGTCGTCGGATTTTCTAAGAGCACTTGAATCCCTCAGTATGCTTTCCTTTGGAGGTGAAGTTCCAACGTTCGTTGCGAGTTGATGGTTGGGGTGGCATCTAGTAGCCAAGTTCACAGCTAGGTGTCGTTGACGGTAGTACCTGGTAGCAACATTAGGAACTACTGCTTGAAATTGACTGTCTGCAGTACTTACATGAATTAAGACTAATACAGCCATTACAATTCACACCGTGTATCAGACAGATTCTACACTCACCCAAAGTACACGGGGTTAGATGACCGCGTTGTCGCAGCCCCTAAACTGAGGAACCAACCAGAGGTAGATTTCATTTGAAAGCTAACTATTGCAATGGGTACCATGTTTCGACTTCCGGAAAATTTCGACATATCTTCGTGTTTCACATCCCCCAGACCCCAAAACCACTGTCAGTTCAAAAGTTATATATAATTTATGTATGTATATGTATATCAGTTTATTGTGGACACGATAACTGCCGTAATTTTGTACCAATCACTTTGAATTAGGTAGATTTCATTAGAAAGCTAACTATTGAAATGGGTCCCATGTTTCGACTTCCGGAAAATTTCGACATATCTTCGCGTTTCACATCCCCTTGACCCCAAAACCACCGTCAGTTCAAAAGTTTATATATAATTTATGTATATATATGTATATCAGTTTCTTGTGGACACGATAACTGCCGTAATTTTGCACCAATCACTTCGAATTTTTTACCGAATATGTATACCTATAAAATCTCGGTCGAGTTCGTTACTGGGCTAAATCGGTCGAAGGGGGCGAAAATGGGGGGCTTTTTTTTGAAAAAGTGAAATATTGCTATAACTCTCTTAATATGTGAAATATCGAATCCGTTCGAAGATCATACTATGTGTCGGATAAAGCCCAAAAATTTATGTTTGAAGAGTTTTTTTTATACCATCAACCATTGACCAAAGGGGTGGGAAAAAGTGGGTTTTTCGGGAAACATTAATCATATCTCTCTTAATAGGCTCAATATCAAAACCGTACAAATTGAACAATATTCCCCTAATAATTACCTAAAACTTTTGTCTGAAAGAATTTTTGATATGACCCACCATTACGCCAAGGGATGAGAAAAATGATTTCGGAATTATAAGAAAATGCCAAGAGCCATCAGAGGTTGCCATGACAACACTACTAAATTGATGAGGGTTGAGCCATCAGACGTTGCCATGACAACGCACTTGCACGAGATCAGATTCAGTATTTCCATCTGACTAAGTGGGAAGCGGCTTCGGTGACGTAACTGGTAGCATGCTGAATGTCTATGCCCAAGGTCGCGGTTTCAAAGCCGGCCGAAGTCGTCGGATTTTCGAAGAGCGCTAAAAATCCCTCAGTATGCTTTCCTTTGGAGGGGAAGTTCCAACGTTCGTAGCGAGTTGCTGGTTGCGGTGGCATCTAGTAGCCAAGTTCACAGCTAGGTGTCGTTGACGGTAGTACCTGGTAGCAACATTAGGAACTACTGCTTGTAATTGACCGTCAGCAGTCCATACCTGAATTACAGACTAATACAGCCATCCCAAAGTACACGGGGTTACATGACCGCGTTGTCGCAGCCCCTAAACTGAGGAACCAACCAAAATCTCTGCGGGAGATATAATTTTGCGTGAAGAAGTAACAGACCGTTACATAGTTACACATCAGTGTCGCAACCTTGCATAAGGACAGTGTGACCACAAGTATAAAAATGGACCCCAAATGAGAAGAAGGTTACCGTTCCCATAAGACAAAAAATGTTTAAAATAAGCATAAAATGACGAAAAACAAAGTTAATTAAACTCCAATTATAAAATACCTTCTCGCAATAAGTGAGGTCTGATCCTTCTACGAAAACCTTCATATTCTGCCTATTTTCGCCTATCCCCAAGTTTGTCCGGTGAAATCTACCTCCGCCTTCCGGCGTGCCGAGAGGACTTTTTTTATTTCTTGTGATGTAGTCATGCGATCGAAGTGAAAGTTTGAATAATGAACCTACGCAATAATTTTCCTTTAATGGTACATGACTCTATGGCCTATACATTTAACAATCCAACATGGCGACCATCCGAAATATTTAGACGATACTGAATATCTACGAATCTATTTTAGCAATCAAACTGCATTTTTAATGTTCATGGGGGCTATGAACTTAAGTTCACCTATAGGACTTTAAATAACCTGGTGATCACAAATCCAACATGGCGGTGACGCGAATTATAAATATTCACATGGACGTTTCTCGCAATTTTACCATCCGCGTGCAGTGAAACTTGGTACAGTAAATCTTTATCCGAATGTTAATCCACTGGCATCTAATTTATTTCAATTGTTTCCATAACCTCAAGATGGCAGCTGTGAAAAAAAAAATTAAATCTCCTTGTTTTTTCTTGTGTCCTAATTATGCGATTGAAGTTTGAATACTACACGTTCACAATAATCTGCATGTAACAGTACATAACTCTAGGACCTACATATATAAAATCCAACATGGCGACCATCCGAAATATTTAGTCGGTTCTCAATATCTACGAATCTATTACAGCAATCAAACTGAAATTGTGTATGTTAAATAGTGGCAATTAACATAAGTAGGATATATGAAAATAGGCTGTATAGTTCTTCACGGAACTACTTGTTTAATATTACTACTAGCAGAAGTACCCGTTCTTCGAACGGTGGTATGTGTTAACACCAGACATTATCAATTGAGATACAGTTGCAATGGTTAGCGGTTTGTCATTCCTTCATAAGTTTATCAGAACGAAGTTAGTTTTCTGGGAATATCACACACACTGTTAATTTAAGGGCCTTAAAATGTGGTTTTCGGAGACCCCTTATAGACTCGCGAATTTTGTGTCTCACATTGAGAAGCGCAACATATGCTTTGGTCGTCCTTCTAGGATAATGTTTATATTTCGCCTATTTTAGCATGTATTTTGAGAAGTTTTTTCCTATATCCACCCTTCTACTGCATGAAAAGTACGGTGAAGAGTTTTATAAATTATTGGAGTATTGACTCATGTTTACCATACCTAATTTTACGATGCACCAAGCATCCGAACACGAGTTATAGGCGTACATAAAGATACACAGAAAGACAGACAGACAATTCTATAGTCTACAACATATCACCCAGATATCCAAATGGGTATATCTACCACACAGTATCAAACAAAATCATCCTTACGATGAACACGTATGTCGCCAAAAAAAAGAAAAAAAGATTACTTAAAATGTGCTCTCAAACTAAATTTACCTAACGTGTACTTCCTGACGTGAAATAGAATTGAAAGCCTTGTAGACGAAACGCAATACACGTCACATAAAAACTGACCCTCTACGTTGTGTTAGGTCCCCATACACAGGAAGACAACTTTCAAAAATTATAAAGGCTTGTGGTGCATGAAAATTCAGGTTCTTTAGCCTCAAATGGCTCAAATTCATGAAAGCCGCAAAATGCGGATTCAATTCAGGAATTTTTGAAAATAATGTTGCTGTTTGGAGATATAATAGACCTTATCTACTATATGTCGCACGTGAAATTGCATGAAAAAATTCTAGGTTACACCTTGACCCCCATAATTGCATTGATGAATTATACAGTCTACGTTGGTTCCGTGATAACCTTATAGCCATTTGCAAACATTCACAGAAATGTAATAAATGGAGTAATAATAATATCGTATGGCCTTGAGTGCCGAGTGCAAGCTTCGTAATTTGACACCCAGAGGGTAGTTCGAACGTCGAATTTCGTTGTTCCTTGAATCACTATGAAAGTCAAGGAGGGTAGATATCTAAGCTCCTTGAACACTATAGCGCTTTCTAGTAGAGAAATGAGGAACTTTGTGTTGGCGGAAACTCCCGAGATTAATTTTGCCATTATGAACACGGCCGGCCTACTGAATTCAAAGGGGTTCTTTGACATGCCAACATCGTATGACATACGTGTCGTATTTTTGCCGCCTTTCAAAAATCACTAACCACGGCCAGGAGTGAACCTGCAATCTTGGGGTTAGTCGACCGACACGCTATTCACTCACCCACCGTGGCAAGGTATAAATGGAGTGACATTGCTTCTTACAGAAATAGATGGAAAGTTGAATGCCACCCCTTGAGATAATGTTGTCATGGTTACCGATTTGCATTCCTTCATTAGTTTGTTAAATTAAATTAAATTAGTTTTCTGGGAATATTTGAGAAACTGTTGGTTTTAGAGCCTTATAATTTAGTTTTTGAAGACCCTTTAGGGCCCCCAAGTTTTGTTTCTGGCACCGAGGGGCTTTGTCTCGTCGTTGTACGCCATAATATAATTCTAATATTAATAATATAATATAGGGATAGGAATATAATAGACCTGCCGTACCACACCCGCAGGTGTAAATCACGTGAAAAAATTCTAGAGTACCCCTTGACCCCCTTAAGCGCATTATACATATTGATGAATTTTACAGCTTAATTTGGTTCCGTGATAACCTTCTAGCCGTTTGCAAATGTTCACACTAATGGAATGGCATTGCGTCTTACAGCAATAGATGAACCTCTGAGAATATGTTGCCATGGTTACCGGCTTGCATTCGTTCATTAGTTTATTAAATGAAATTAGTTTTTTAGGAATATCTCAAAAAAGGTTGGTTTTAGGGCCTTAAAATGTGGTTTTCGGGGACCCGTTGGGGCCCCCAAGTTTTGTCTCTCACATTGAGGGGCTGAAAATGAGCTTTGTCTCGTCCTTCTACTCCTATTTCGGCATGCATTTTAAGGGGTAGGCCCCCTTTTATGAGAGGTACGGAGAAGAGTTACATCAATGTTTAGTGTCGTGTCTCTGATGGATATCTGTACCAAATTTTACGTTGATACACCCAGCCGTTCTCGAGTTATAAGGGAACAAAGTTGTCCACTGACAAACAAACAATCAAACAAACAGACAGACACTCCAAAAAAAAAATTTTTGCGCGCATCCATCATAAAACAGTCGGAAACATGTAAATAACTCAAATTTCCGCAGAAATTGAGAAAAAAACATACAAACTTTAATTTTTAGCCTACTTTTCACATTTTGCAAAAATGAGGAAAAAGTAGTCTTATGAGATCGGGCAAATGTGTGTCTGTCTGTCTGTCTGTCTGTCTGTCCTTCTGTCTGTCTGTCTGGCTGTGTGTGTGTCCCCCCCCCCTATCAACTCCTAAACGGCTGCAGCAATCAAAACCAAATTTAGTATGAGTAAAGATGTGCACCGGAATAGCTCACGTCCATATTTGAAAATGATGTCAGTGCTACCAACTGCTGAAAAAACTCACTAGAAATTTGAGCTCCATGTTGGATATCCTGCAAGGTATGCATAGGAGCTATTCCAAAATTGGCACACATGTAGATAATACTATTTCAGTTTAATTTCCAGGAGGCCAACCATGACAGTGTTGCCAAAATAATTTTAAGCCTTCTGATAGGTCCAATGTTTAAATGCATATAACTTCTACACTATCAACTGGATTTCAACCAAATTTTGTATGTAATATCTGTACATAAACAGATATGACTGAGCGTATTCTTAAGAGCCACCAGGGCTGCCAACTGTTAATAATTGCTCTCTCTATTTATTTTTTTATCCAAATACCAATATATCAGAATGTGTGCAAGCCGACAGCTTTAAACTATGCACACGTATAGTACCTGACATGTTTGATTAATTTTGGAGTAACTTATATACGTCAGTTCTACCAACATGATTCTAAGCCTGCTGATAGGGCACATTTTTAAATACATGTAACTTCTATACTATCAGTAGGATTTCATCCAAATTTCACATGTGCTATGTGTAACATATCAGATATGACTATAAGTATTCTTCAGTGCAATCAGGGCTGCCAACTGTTAATAAATGCTGTCTATATTTTTTACCCTAATATCAATATATCAGAAAGTATGCAAGCCAACAGCTCTATACTTTGCACACGTATAGCACCTGACATTCTAGATTAATTTGGAGTAATTAATACAAGGCAGTGCTGCCAACATGATTCTATGCCTGCTGATATATCCAATTTTAAAATACATGTAACTTCTATACTAACAAATGGATTTCATCCAAAATTGGCACAACAAGATATCATAATATTTCAGATTATTTCTGACCAGCACACGCATGGTATTGTTGGCAACATGCTTTTACGCGTGCTGATAGATCCAGAGTCTAACTGCAAGTAACGTCCATTGGACTTCAACTAAATTTTGTATTCTGTACCTTAAGAGATGGAACTAAGAATATATTCAGTCACCAGGGCTGCCAACTATAGTGCTCTATCAGGCTACCTTATACCAGGTATATTTTGAACTAATTAGATATTTCGATATTACCAACTTAATTTCGTCATTATTCTAGATAGGTTCATATTCTGTAGAATAATCATTGGCATGAAAAGTAGGCTGTATAGTTCTTAACGGAACTTCTTGTTTTATATATGTAGAGATATACTGCACCGCTCGGTGTTGACCGTGTTTTATTGCACAAATTTAGGTTTTACTCGCTAACCGTGGGAGATACACGAAAAGTGATAAGGATCTTTTGGATAGAAAATTAAATGTTAAGCTCGTGTATCCAATCAGAAGTTTGCTATTTCTAAGCGTTCTCTTTTTATTTGAAATGGAAATATGAAATTTTGAAACCAAAGGTTGTAGTGACGTCACTAAAATTATCGCCAGTTTTTATTAGCCTACTTTTCACATTTTGCAAAAATGAGGAAAAAGTAGACTTATGAGATCGGGCAAATGTGTGTCTGTCTGTCTGTCTGTCTGTCTGTCCTTCTGTCTGTCTGTCTGGCTGTGTGTGTGTCCCCCCCCTATCAACTCCTAAACGGCTGCAGCAATCGAAACAAAATTTGGTAGGAGTAAAGATCTATACCTGAATATCTCACGGCCATATTTGAAAATGATGTCAGTGCTACCAACTGCTAACAAATCGCAATTGAAATTTGAGCTCCATGTTGGATATCTTGGAAAGTATGAATGGGAGCTATTTCAAAATTGGCACACGTACAGATCATAATATTTCAGTTTAATTTCCAGGAGGCTAAACATGGCAGTGTTGCCAAAATGATTATAAGCCTCCTGATAGGTCCAATTTTTAAATGCATATAACTTCTATACTATCAATTGGAATTCAACCAAATTTCGTATGTTGTATGTGTACATAACCAGATATGACTGAGCGTATTCTTCAGACCTACCAGGGCTGCCAACTGTTAATAAATGCTCCTAATTTATTTTATCCAAATACCAATATATCAGAAAGTATGCAAGCCGACAGCTTTAAACTATGCACACGTATAGTCCCTGACATTCTATATTAATTTGGAGTAACTTATATACGTCAGTGCTACCAACATGATTCTAAGCCTGCTGTCAGGTCCAACTTTAAATACATGTAACTTCCATACTATCATTTGGATTTCAACCAAATTTCGTATGTGCTATGTGTACCATAACATATATGACTATGCGTATTCTAAGGAGCAACCAGTGCTGCCAACTGTTAATAATAATAATAATAATATCGTATGGCCTCGGGTGCCTGGTGCAAGCTTTGTTAATTGACACCCAGAGGGTAGCTTGCATGTCGAATTTCGTCGTTCCTTTGAACGCTATGAAAGCCAAGGAGGTTAGATATCTAAACTCCTTGACACTACAGCGCTTTCAAGTAGAGAATGGAGGAACTTTGTGTTGGCGGAAAATCCCGAGATTAATTTTGCCATTGAACACGGCCTACTGAATTCAAATGGGTTCTTTAACATGCCAACAACGTATGACATGAGTATCGTGATTTTTGTCGCCTTCAAAAATCACCGACCATGGCCAGGGGCGAACCTGCAATCTTGGGGTTGGTAGTCCGACACTATAACCACTCACCCACCGTGGCCAACTGTTAATATGTGCTGTCCCTATTTTTGTTACCCTAATATCAATATATCAGAAAGTATGCAAGCCAATAGCTCTAAACTTTGCACACGTATAGTACCTGGCATTCTAGACGAATTTGGAGTAACTAATATACGTCAGTGCTGCCAACATGATTCTAAGCCTGCTGATAGGTCCAATTTTAAAATGCATGTAACTTCTATACTAACTAATGGATTTTATTCAAAATTGGCACAACAATAGATCATATTATTTCAGATTATTTCTGACCAATACATGCATGACATTGTTGCCAACATGATTTTACGCGCGCTGTTAGATCCAATGTTTAACTGCATGTAACGTCCATGCTATTCATTGGACTTCAACCAAATTTTGTATTTTGTACCTTAAGAGACGGAACTGAGAATATATTCAGTCATCAGGGCTGCCAACTATAGTGCTCTATTAGGATACATTATGCCAGGTATACAGAATTTCGAACTAATTGGAAATTTCGATATTAGCAACTTAATTTCGTCATTATTCTAGATAGGTTCATATTCTGTAGAATAATCATTGGCATGAAAAGTAGGCTGTATAGTTCTTCACGGAACTTCTTGTTAATAGTGCAAAATATTGAAATCAAAAGTATCCTATATGTAATCCTGGTAAATCAGCTACATCCATGCAAAATTTCATTTAAATCAGACTAGTGGTTCTTGCGTTATTGAGTAACACACAGACAGACAGGCACACACCATCTCATTTTTATATATTAGTATGATGATAATGAATAGCCTACTACTACAGAACTGGCACATGTTACTTAAACTACCAGAAAATAATATTTTTTAAATATATCTTTTTGTGGTGGTGGTGGTGGTGGTGGTGGTGGTGGTGGTGGTGGTGGTGGTGGTGGTTGTAGTGGGGGTGATATGCAATACAGTATAATGGATGTAACATTTAGGTCATTTTCCCGTAATGATAATAATGATAATAATGAATAGGGAAACGGCTCTTTACTAACTACAGCACTGACACATGTAATTTACAAAAAAAAAAATCTATAAATGACTAGAAAGAGGAGTAAGTGAAATAAAAGACACTGCCTAGGGCCTATATCTCATTGTCTGTTAGAAATGTAGAGACCAATAGTGTCGTCTTTTGTCGCATAGCGCCGTAGGAAAATAATCAGAAAACTTTGGAAAACTTCGGCTGTCCCGAGCTCCTGAGGTAGCAATAGTAGTCTATCATTTATCGCCACAAAGCGCTCAATGATAAGTTTCGGAATAAATTCAGGTAAATTTGAAAGCACCAACGCTTATTGCAGCTGATAACCTCAGTATACTGCACCAACACCATTGCACTTATACAGAGGCATAATATGTTCATGATGATAAATGTTTTAAGGGGCCTAAGAAATCTTTTTGCACTAATTACTCCCGGTGACTGAAATTTATAAGCAGCGCAAGATTTAACTATTTTCGCAGTTCTGCACCAGAACACTGGTAGGGGCGACGTGATGCAGCCCAAATTGCCAGTCAACAATAGACTTATTAAAATACTCTTACGGTTACACTACTACGGTTATGAATGGTTCTAGGGCCTTAATACGTGGTTTTCAAGTTCAGTTTGTTTGTTATTCTAAATGTAGGGAATGGAGAGCGTTATCCAAAATATCAAGTGGACAGAGTTACCAGCAGGGTGTCCAAGCGTAAGTAAAATTTGGTGCAATTAGGAGGAACGGTGTAGATTTGTGATAAAGGGCCTAAATGCAGGGAATGGAGTGGTCTGTCCGAAATTTAAAGTGGACAGTGTCACCCGCAGGGTTCCAAGGGGTAAGTGTACAAAATGTGGTTCAGATCGGTGAAACGGTGTAGATTTGAGCCAAAGGACCTAAATGCAGGGAATGGGGTGGTCTGACCGAAATTTCAAGCAGACAGTGTTACTTGTCGGGTTCCAAAGCGTAAGTATGTGAAATTTGGTTCAGATCGGTGAAACGGTTTAGATTTGTGCCTAAGGGCCTAAATGCAGGAAATGGAGTGGTCTGTCCGAAATTTCATGCAGACAGTGTTACTCGCAGGGTTCCAAAGAGTAAGTAAAAAGATTTTGGTTCAGATCGGTGAAACGGTGTAGATTTGTACCAAAGGGCATAAATGCAGGGAATGGAGTGGTCTGTCCGAAATTTCATGTAAACAGTGTTTCTTACTCGCAGGGTTCCAGAGGGTAAGTATACAAATTTTGGTTCAGATCGGTGAAAGGGTGTAGATTTGTTCCAAAGAGCCTAAATGCAGGGAATGGACTCGTCTGTCATAAATTTCATGTAGACAGTGTTACTCGCAGGGCTCCAAAGGGTAAGTATATCATTTGGGTTCAGATAGGTGAAACGGTGTAGATTTGTGTCAAAGGGCCTAATTGCAGGGAATGGAGTAGTCTGTCCGAAATTTAAAGTGGACAGTGTTATCCGCTGTGTTCCAAAGGGTACGTATACAAATTTGGGTTCAGATCGGTGAAACGACGTAGATTTGTGCCATAGGGCCTAAATGCAGAGAATGGAGTGGTCTGTCCGAATTTTAACATAGCCTAAACTATTCCTCTTGAATCTGGCTATCATTATCGAGAAATAATTTTTTGAATCCGACTGGTAGTTCCAGAGATTAGCGCGTTTAAACACACAAACACACAAACTCTTCAGCTTTATTATATTAGTATAGATGGCTACGTATCTCAGCGGAGCCGTTGGTTGTACAGTTGTTATGCTACCGCTTGCCAACTCCCGCATTTTTAGCCTACTTTCGACTTTTGGAAAAAGTGAAAGTAGACTTATGAGATCTACACTGGGCCAAAAATTGTGTGTCTGTGTGTCTTTGTGTGTGTGTGTGTGAGTGTGTGTACTCTGAATGTCTGTCCCCCCCCCCCCTTTCAATTCAAACACGGTGAAACAGAATTGAACGAAATTTGGTATAGAGGTAGCACTAGCAAAGGGCACCTCAGTGTCATGTTTTATATCGCCGCCATCTTGACGGAAACGTAATGGTGGCCACCCAAATGATCAAAGCTTAATTCAAATTACGACTAATCTAATCATCTGATTTCTACCAAATTCTGCAACAACATACCTTCATGTGGGAGGCGTCTTTTGACCAAAGTACAAAGTCATCAACCCAATAGTTTACAGATGGCGGTCATGCATGTGTGCAAATTGATTCCCCCTATCAATTCAAACACAACGAAACCCAAATCGAATAACCTTTGGTACTGAGGTAGTACTAACAAGGGACAACTCATTGTCATGTTGTATATTCTCGCCATCATAACCAAAACGAAATGGCGTCCACCGAAATGTTCAGATCTTAGATCAAATTACGACCAACCTAATCATCCGATCTCTAATAAATTCTTCAACAATATACCTTAATGTGGGAAACGTTTTTTGTCCAAACTACAAGCCAAATAGTTTCAGGATGGTGGATATATGAATCATGCAAGTATTATAGCCCAACCGTAACTTACGATCCAACAAGGCCTGACGTCAACAATTCAGTTTATCGTACATATGGAGGTTTAAACTGTTCTCAAGGAGGTGACCGGTACGATATTAGCCCATTATAATAGAATATGTAACCGTAGAAGTGACTTAACAGGTCCGATTGACCATGCCATATTGTTGTGGGTCGTGGCGTCCTGTAGACAAAATTACCGCTATTTGTGCTCGTAAATCCATATAAATCCGTGTAACAAGCGTAAGATCCTTTTAGGAATGTACTGAACAAAATAATATATATTTAGTTTCAAATGGTTTATAGAAGCGCCAAAAAAACGCTAATGAAATAGTTGATTTTAACACAAAAAAATGACACATTTGTACTATACAAGTTATTTACCTTTCGTTATTGTACCGCATCCATGGCTCAGTGGTAGCGATCTACCCTCATAGGCCGTGATTCAGTGGTTCGAAACCTTGTGGGTTCGATTATTTTTACTTCTTTTTTTTTGTATTTATTGATTCATAACTACTCACACCTTTTAATGTTAAGCATATATTGTGTGTATTTGCAATCGAAAATATTATATATCATGCTGTACTCATAACACCACAAATTTCAGCACTCGACGCGATTAAAATTCTTTGTCCGTAATCCGCGGTAGAGTCTATTGTTGTTGTTATTTTTGTTGTTGTTTCATTAGGGGTTTTGCGGCATCATGGTCTTGTAGCCCCGCGTACTTGGGTGTGTGCAGACGTTGACTGATAACCTGTGTCACTGTGAGGTCGGTAGGCTTACTAGTGTGCACTTTTATACGAGGAAGGATTTGGGTAAGAAGCTGTTGGTGTTGTTGTTGTTGTTTTATTTGAGATTCATGGACATCATGGTCATTTAGCCCCATGTACGTGGGTGAGTGGTGAATTTTGTCTCATAACCCGTGTTATTGTGATGGCTGTATTAGTGTGTGTATATATAATTCAGGTGAGGATTCAATCAATCAACGTATAAAATCCGTATAGCACGTTGTATTTCAAAAAGCTACCACAACCAATATTCAATTATTCTCCTTGAAGAGGACAAAGAGTTATAACTAAACCCATGCATTTAGGAGAAAATAGGCTATATGTTCATTACTAAACATCTTGTTTATCACTCAGTTTTCACTGCCTTTGACTGTTATAGATTTATTTATATCGTATGGCAATACAAGGAAACATTATAAATACATATATCCGCAGAAGAAAACATTGGTAGGAAAGAAAGAATAGGTAGAAAACCATGGATCACTCAGGATATACTAGAATTGATGGATGAAAGGCGGAAACACAAGAATGTAAGAGATGAAAAGGGAAAAGCAGAAGACAGACGTCTGAGAAATGAGGTTAACAAGAAATGCAAGGAAGCGAAAGAAGAATGGTTGAAAGAGAAATGTGAAGGTATAGAAAATTGTCTGAAATTAGGAAAAGTAGACACAGCTTATCGAAGGATTAAGAATACTTTTGGGGAAAAGAAGACTAAGTGCTGTAATATTAAGGACACAAATGGAAAGCCTCTAACAGATAGGGAAGACAAGGTTGAGAGATGGAAAGCTTACATAGAGTGTTTGTATAAGGGAAAGGAGATTGAGAATCATGTAATGGAAATGGAGGAGGAAATTGATGAGGATGCAAAAGGAGATTTAATATTGAGATCAGAATTTGACAGAGCATTGGAGGACATAAGCAGGAACAAAGCACCAGGCATAGATGATATACCGATTGAGTTGGTACGCTGCATAGGAGATGAAGGCCTGATCAGGTTATTTCACTTGGTGTGTAGGATTTATGAGACAGGTGAGGTACCCCCTTATTTCAAGAAGAATGTTATCATCCCTATACCAAAGAAAGTGGGAGCTGACAGATGTGAAGATTACCGTACAATCAGCTTGATTACTCATGCTTCAAAGATCCTGTCTAGAATAATTTACAAGAGGATGGAAAGCCAGATAGAAATAGAGTTGGGTGAAGACCAGTTTGGTTTCAGGAGGAATGTAGGAACAAGGGAAGCTGTACTAAGTCTTAGGCTGATTTTGGAAGGTAGAATAAGGAAAGATAAGAGAACGTTCATGGCATTTGTAGACTTAGAAGAGCCTTTTGATAACGTTGATTGGACAAAATTGTTTGACATTTTGAAATCGATTGGAATAAAGTACAGGGATAGGAGGGTGATCTACAATCTACAAACTATAGAGAAACCAGACAGCAGTCATTCGAGCTGAAGGACATGAGAGAGAAGCTGGTATTCAGAAAGGTGTAAGGCAAGGCTGCGACTTATCACCCATACTTTTTGTACCGATTTTGCAAATCAGTACATGTTCATCTTTATCTTCGAGACGCAGTAAGAGCTCCAGGTCTGACCGGATTATCATAGAGCATACACCAGGCCTCTTCTGAGAATTCCTTTCGCCAAACTGGCGCCTGAATGTTAGTGAAATGGTTCGCCAAGCTCTTTCTGCCAGGATTTGACCCCTTTGTGCAAACTGTCACTTAAAGTATTATCGCTGAGAGAGATAAATCAAGCTTTGTGTCTGTGAACATTGGAAAAGCGAACATTTCCTGTCAACTACATTCGCCAAGCCTTTGTTCTAAGAACACCCTTGCAAGAACATTGTGTGACGCCTCAACTCCTAGAAAGTTTCTACGCAGTAACCTGTGTGAGGTGATATTCAATAGTACCAACTCAAACCTTGGACTCTGGCCTTGGACTCTGCCCTTATGTTGGCTGGTTGCGCCACTAGTCGCGTTTGGTATTACTGGAGTAGGGTGGTGGGGGGACTCTGGAATACAAGGGGTGCGATCTGTGACTGGAGAGACAGTGTGAGAGGAAGCTTGCTGACGGAAGGACTCTTAAGCAATTGCCTCCGGGGAAACAAATAGTGCAGTTTCTCCGGAGGGCTGAAATACACCAGGTGGTATGAACTCAATTTGTTAGAAGGGGCAACCGTTCGATGGAACATTAAACTGTGTTATTTGGTATGTCATTAAGGCCATGTGTCGGTGGACCATCAACTTAATTAGATAAAGACTGACATTTTATTTTAGCACTTTAGTATGTAATCTTCTGGAGGGTCTTGTATAATTTGGTCATTCTGTTATATGTAGTTTACTGCGGGGTGGGTTATTCATTGTCGTATTTCCTGTTAGCTGGGTGGGAACCTCGTGGACTTAATTTTAGTCAGATAGGCTTCAAAGAACAGTCTGTGCTGGACTCGGAAGTTTCTCGGACGCTTTCGTTCGCTAAGGAACGCGTAAGTTGCTTATGTAACATTGTTTTGGAAGTGGCACAGAGTCTAACTTCATGTTGTTATTCCTTTAGTTTTGTCGTCAGGGGAATCATTCTAATCAAATTCATTTCTATCACAAATGTAGATGTGTGTAATCTAGCCAAGCGGGCAAGTGTCTGGTTTGTTTAGGTTAAGTCATTCATTGGTGTTTAATTAGATCATATTTGTCAGATGGTTAATTTTAGTGGTGGAAGGTCTATCTTGTAATTTGTTTGATCTTAATGTTCAATACATGTTAGCTTATTTCGATTTGTCACGTTATTTATTGCATGAAGTCACTAGGAAGATTATTCCCCCTTTCCTTCTTCATCTTTGGCAGGGTCATTTTAATACGGACTGCTGAGGTACGCATCCAGCCTTCCATTCAACAAGCTGGTCTTGACATTAGCTTCGTCCCGCCTGATCTCTTTTCCTAAATCAAATCAGGGTGTTCTTGAATACCACGAAAATTTGGAACATTCACTCCTAGGTTTTTTTTGCTGTGAACTCAGCTGACCTAGCGAGTAATTAAATTAGGCCTTTCCTGTGTGTTATAATTTATTAATTTTTGATATGCTAATTTTATTATCATCTTTTGGTAATTAAAAGGGTAAAAGGAGGATGAGAGCCTGTTACACTTTTCAATCTTTACATTGAACAAGCAATGAAGGAAATTGGAGAAAATATTAAAGTGGGAGTGAAGATTCAAGAAGAAATAATTTCAACTCTGAGATTTGCCGATGACATAGTCATCTTGGCCGACACGCCTGAGGATTTGAATGAGTTTTTGAATGGTATGGACTCCGTCTTGAGAAAAGAATTCATGATGAAAATTAATAAATGTAAAACAGAAATACTAAAATGCAGCCGAAATAAATCAGAAACCTCCATGGACATCAAATTGGCAGGTGAAAAGCTGAAGGAAGTAGGAGTCTTCGGTTACTTAGGAAGCAAAATAACCAGTGATGGACGAAGCATAGAGGATATAAAAAGTAGGTTGGCTCAGGCAAGGAAAGCATTTCTACAAAAAAGGAATCTGTTGACATCAAATATATATTTAGGTATTAGGAAGTCATTTTTGAAAGCCTTTGTCTGGAGTGTGGCGCTCTATGGAAGTGAAACTTGGACTATTGGTGCAGCAGAAAAGAGGAGAATTGAAGCATTTGAAATGTGGTGTTACAGGAGAATGATAAAGATCAGATGGGTAGATAGGGTTACAAACGAAGAGGTATTAAGACGAGAGGGAGAGGAGAGATGTTTCTGGCGACTGCTAATGAAGAGAAGAGATAGGTTAGTAGGACACATATTAAGACACCCAGGAATAGCATGCTTAGTTATGGAAGGAAGGGTCGAGGACAAGAACTGTAGGGGTAGACCAAGGTTAGAATATGTTAAACAGATTGCCTCGGATGTAGGGTGTGGTAGCTATGTAGAGATGAAGCGATTAGCTCAGGACAGGGAGGAATGGAGAGCTGCATCAAACCAGTCAAAAGACTGAAGACTCAAACAACAACATCTTACAATATATATACAATTAACTTATTTACAGGTCAACATTCAAAACTTAATATCCAGGCATTTCAGCCAGTCCACTGCCTCTGTAGAGGCACTATGTAGGCCTAGTTCTTGAATAGATCTATTGAATCTTCTTTTTGGGCAGTCGATAACAACGTGCTGGATGGTCTGGGGCACATTATCACAGTCTCAGAATGGGTCTGTAGATCTTCCCCACTTGTGAGCCAGAATTTACACGTCATGATTTGTCCTGGTTCTGTTTAGAGATGTCCATTCCCTTCTCGATAAGTTGAAACCAGGAGGAGCTCTACAAAGATGATGGATTGAACCCAGGCGGTCAGGATTTGAAGAGGTCCATTCTTCATGCCAGATCTCATCTGCATCAAAATGTGTTTCCAGGAGCTTTTCACCTAGCTTCCATGATGGGTTTCTGGACTTTAATCTCTTCGGTTTCTGAGGGCCGCAGTCTTGATGTAAAGGCAGCTGAGGGTTGCTACGAAACATCTGTCATTATCTTACAAGAGTCAGTTTTCTTGGTATGTGAGGGGGATGGATGTTGGATAAAACGGGTAGCCATTTTAGAGGTGTCGATTTGATAGCGCAAGATGTTGTGCTCATGGTGTCATTCAGTTGGGTATCAACTTTTGAAGTATGGGCACTGCTAAGCCACACAGGGCAGCATTCCGCATATTTTAGATGATAACTCGACAACCATATACTATATAATTAAAGAGCCTGGCGCAAAATATGAAATTTTTGGTTGGTTCCTTAGTTTAGGGGCTGCGACAACGCGGTCATGTAGCCCCGTGTACTTTGGGTGTATGCAGAATTTGTCTGATAACCGGTGTTAATTGTGATGGCTGTATTAGTGTGTGTTATCTGTGTTTTAGGTAGAAGGACTGCAGACGATTAATTTTTTCAAGTAGTTCTTACGTTTGCTACCAAATGCTACCGTCCACGACACCTATCTGCGGACGTGGATACTAAATGCCATCGCAGTCAGGACCTGGTGGCGAACGTTGGAACTAATATAGCGTTATCAAACTAACCTACAAATTTTAGCTTCCACAAGTGTAGTTAGTGGAAGGTTTTTTTCATGCCATAAATCTAGCCTATGACATGGAACCGCCGGCTTTACTTCCCCTCCGAAGGAAGGGATTTTTAACGCTCTTAAAAAATCCGACGACTTCGGCCGGGTTTGAACCCGGATTTTGGGCATAGAAGCTTAGCATGCTACCAACAACGCCACCGAAGCCGCTATGAAACTGTTCAGGAGACACAAAGAATTGAATAAAATAACTATATGTCAAAGAATTGAGGGTTATTTACGTATACTAGCTAGAAGCAGTTGTAACATACATATTGAAGGAGAAATGATACGGGGTTGTGTTATTGGACTACTCTCAGTTTATTCACACAACCGCTGGAACTGTCTTGTTTCGTGCCCCGGTAGGGGCAGACGACCTCGTAGTTCCTCCCCTTAAAACAACAATAACTAACTAACTTTCGTGCCCCGGTAAACTATGTTTACTACGGGGAATGCAATGACCAGATCTATTTACTTGAGTTATCACTGTAACAAATATTTTATATAGAAGACTTACTATGAGAGTAAGTATCGTTACAATGCACCAAGATTTAAATATACCAAATAAATGAGGTTCACAGGAAGTTCATCACCATTCAGCATCAGTATCATCACTCCCAGTTGAAACTATCTGGTGGTAGAACCACAAATAGTCAGGCGAAACATACTTCGAAGCTATATATTTAACAACCTTTGCCTTATCAGTATTGACTTAAGACACTGCGATATAGAAGACTGGATGCAGCTGGTAAGGAAGGAGTAGCTCCTGCTTTCTCTAAAACAAATAAATCTCTTACCATGGTATTCGCAATGACACAGCACGACAGTCCATTGCTGTTGTATTCAACGTATCTATATTTCGACAGTCAACGTAGCACCTTTACGAGCACGGAACTTTTATTGGAAAAAGGTTTTGAAGTGATTTGTGTAGTCCAAAACATTGTGTTACCTCATTAACAACGAACTGGGCGATTCGCATTCTATTCCAGACCACAAGAATCTTGTGGCAAATACATTATCTCCTTCCGAACATTGAACTATAACCCCTGCAAGACCCAGACTGCTCCAGGAGCTGTCTGGGTTCATACACCGGCAGAAACAGTTAAAATAACCCCGAGAACTCCTTTTACAAGTGAAACCACTTAAGTAAACTATAGCAACTTCAAGTTGAGATAGTTCGGTCACTTGAAGAGGATGGACGCAAAAGGTTTGATAAGGACATAAAAGGAAAGCGACCTAGGGGAAGACCAAGGACACGATGGATCTCCCATATAAAATATGATATGAAGGATAGAGGAGTGGAATTGCGTAAAGTTGAAGGAGAAGAAGAATTGTACTTGCATAGACTGAAATGGAGAGCACTCTTACACCGCACCAGGGAAACTGGAGACGGTTAAATGATGATGATGATGATGATGAACTCCTTCTACACTCCTACTACGCACCAAATCAGTGGAGCAGTACAGTTCTTGCACCGACACGTAGAGCTTCCTTTTTATGATAGCAATTTTAGTAATTGAAGGTCCATGCTGGTTCCGTATTGATGAACTAATTAGTAATAGTTGTAGCAAAAGTTCCACCTAATCAATACCTTTATTTTGATAAATGATTACTTGGTGGTCATTGGGTACATGTTTCGAGGCCTAATTGTTTTGGCCCTTTCATTAGGCGAAGGAAAACAGGTGGTTGGAAAGCTTAACACTAAAAACATTTCCATCAATAACCCTATTATGGTGCACCAAAATGGAATGGTGGAAGATGCTTACCCCAAAGATACATTAAAAATAAGTGACTGAATAGAAAGAAAGAAAGAAAGAAAGAAAGAAAGAAATAGTTAACATTTGAAAACCAAAACACAATACGAACAAACTCTAAAATATCACCCTTTCGTGCAGATCACTGTATTGTGCACTCTTCATTTGGGAAACAGTCATGTGGTCTAATTCTTCCGAAAAACATGCGGCGAACAATTACAAATTTGAAGACAAACACACGTTGTATTGTGGTTACAGCAAGAAACAAGTAGTTCCGTGAAGAATTATACAGCATATTTCCATATATCCTACTTCTGTTAATTGCCTCTATCAACATACAAAATTTCAGTTTGATTGCTGTAATAGATTCGTAGATATTGAGAACCGACTAAATATTGCGGATGGTCACCATGTTGGATTTTTATATATGTTTTATATATGTTTTTATGTTTTATGTTTTTATATATTTTGTTTATATATGTTGGTTATGTACTGTTACATGAAGATTATTGTGTACGTGTAGTATTCAAACTTCAATCGCATGATTAGGGCACGAGAAGTAAAAAACGAGAATTAAAAATTTCGCACAGCTGCCATCTTGTGGTTATGAAAGCAATTGAAAAAATTAGATGCTAGTGGATTAACATTTGTATTAGGATTTACTGTACCAAGTGCACTGCACTCGGATGGTTAAATTGCGAGAAACGACCATGTGATTATGTATACTTCGCGTCGCCGCCATGTTGGATTAGTGCTCACCAGGTTATTGAAAGTCCTATAGGTGAACTTATGTTCATAGCCCCTATGATAACTTAAAAATCAGTTTGATTACTGTAATAGATTCGTAGATATTGAGATCCATATAAATATTTCGGATGGTTGCCATGTTGGATTGTTATATGTATGGGCCATAGAGTCATGTCCCATTAAAGGAAAATGATTGCGTAGGCTCATTATTCAAACTTTCACTTCGATCGCATAATTACGACACAAGAAATAAAACTTAATTTTAAAATTCGCACAGCCGCCATCTTGCGGATATGTAAACAATTGAACTAAATTAGATACCCATGCATTACAATGTGTATAAACATTTCCTGTACCATGTTTCATTGCGTTTGGATCATTAAATCGCGAGAAAGGTCTATTTAAATTTTCAAATTCGCTTGGCCGCCATATTAGTTTTGTAGTTAACCGGTTTTTGAAAGTCTTATAAATGAACTTACAGTAGTGCCCGTAATCTCCGTAAAAAAATTCAGGGTGATACCGCTAATAGTTTCAGGGATATAGAATGCCAGTGAAATGTTTCGCACAGCCGCCATCTTGAGGTTATGTAAACTATTGAACGAAGTCAGATGTCGGTGCATTACAGTCTGTATAAACATATACTGTACCAAGTTTTATTGCGTTTGATTGGTTAAATCTCGAGAAAGGTCTATTTAAAAGCCACAACTTCGCCTGGACGCCATGTTGGTTTTGTAGTTACCAGGTTTTCAAAAGTCACATAGGTGAACTTCTAGTAGTTCCCTTTATAACCGTAAAATATTCCAGGGCGATATCGGTAATAGTTTCGGAGATATGAATGCTGGTGAAATATTTCGCACAGCCGCCATGTTGGATTGGTGAAACGTAACACGGTCAGGGTCGTCCGGAATAGTGCTATGAACTTACCGAGTTTCATTGAAATCGCTCCTGCCGTTTAGAAGTTATTAGGGGGTACACACACCATCACACACGCATACACAGACAGACACACGGACAAAAGGTGATCTCATAAGCCTATTTTTTTCATAAATGTATATAGGCTAAAAATTAAATTGATCAAAAAATTAGAGCTATCTGGTTCTTGAGCCGGGTTCTTAATTTGAGAAAACCTACTCTCATTAATATGATATGCCAGATATAGCCTCTGTCAGATTTTTTTCACTCATAGTATCGGGCTACCACTCCGATCGGGTCATTCCCTGAAAAGTTAGAAGAAATTATGAGTAATTTCTCAGGATTAGAACGCACGTGGTCTATAATTTGTGAAAAGGGAACAATACATGTGTGTTCCTGTGTATTTACATTATAATATGGTCCAATGTGCCAGGTATCGGATCATTCAGAGACGAGTTAGATAAATTCATGTTTGAGGAAATGACAATCACACTATTTATGATTTGTTTGAAACAAAATATTTTTCATTTATATGTTAAGACTACAGTATTTGTCTACTATACCAAGTTTCACGGATTAAGAGCGTTAAAAATCCCTCAGTATGCCTTCCTTCGGAGGGGAAGTAAAGCCGGCGGTCCCATGTCATAGATTTATGGCATGTTAAAGAACCTTCCACTAATTGCACCTGTGTGAAGCTAAATTGGATAGGTTAAGAATGTAAAAAACACTCTATGGTTTCTACGTTCGTTGCCAAGAACCGACTGCGGTGGTGTCTAGTAGCTAAGTTCTGAACTTGGCCTAGTAGTCGTTGACGATGGTGCTTGGCGGCAAAAGTAGGAACTATTTGAAAAATTCTAAGTTGCAGCACCGGTACTTAAATTAAAAAAACAGATAACACACACTAATACAGTCATCACAATTAACACCGGTTATCAGACAGATTCTACACACACCCAAAGTACACGGGGCTACATAACCGCATTGTCGCAGCCCCTAAACTTAAGAACCAACCAAGTTTCACGGAAATCGGATCATTACGTGACGAGTTAGAAGAATTTATCCCTAAATAATTGGCATGCACGCTAAGTTGTTAAATGTTTAGGTCTGAACAAATACTGCATTTTCTGTGGTAAGTTTTATTGCTGGGGCAGATGACCTCGATGTTTCGCCACTTAAATCAACACTTACCACTTCGTAAGTTCCATTGTGCGTCGTGTGATTAGATCGCCAGAAAAGCCAGTTTAAATATTTGAAATTCTTGTGGACAACATGATTATTCTAATGTTGGCAGGTTTTTGTCACATACAACTTACTACTAAATTTCATAACAATCGGTTCGGACAATCAAAAACCATTAGGGGGGAATGACACACATATACACGGACAAAATTCGTTCTCATAAACTTATATTTCATAAGATTAAATTAGGCCACAAAAGGAAGTTATACTAAACCTAATTATAAATAGGCGAAAGCCTGTTTGTATTTAAGTATTTAATGCCTGCCAAGTGAATCATAACCTGATGTTAAGTTGGCAGGTCTATTTCTTTTCAAGGAGTGCTTTGCCAAGGCCATCTTAATTTAAAACACGTTATGACTCGTAGGGAGAGCGCCATAGGATTTAACAGTGCACCTAAGATGACGTTACTTTACTACAGAATGTTCTCTTAAGTAATCATTATGTTCCATTCCATTTACATTTATAATAATTCACTTGCTCGGGTTCGCTCCCAAGCCACTAAGGAATTTCCTTAAGCCGGGCCTACAAACTGGCGGAGCGAGTTAACACAATCTTCTGAGCAGGTAATTCCATTAACACGGGCGGTTTGACAGCGTCGCGCTGGCTGGTTCTGGTAGGAGCTACACGTCAAAGGCTTGCTAAGTAATAAGAAATATCGTATCATACCTAGACTCTGTATGCTGGTCTACATTTAAGTTCTAGAACGCTTTCAACTATTGTTAATTTATTTTAGCGATTTGGAACATCGTGGTCATCAGTTCCGTGTCGTTGGGTTGTTTGTTGAACTTGTCTGATAACCTGTATTCATGTGATGACTGTAGTAGTGTGTGTAACTTTATCCGGGACAGGGATGAGGTAAGTGCCCAGGGACTTGAAGTAAAGTACTATCCTGGCATTTGCCTGGAGGAAGTGTGAAAAATACAAGGGAAATTCACACTCAGGTAAGACGCTGCCAGTGCCAGGTTTCAAACCTGCGATCTCTGGACTTCCTTCGGCAGCCTTCGCGGCCGTGGCGCACGATTTAAAGAGCACGCCGACGACGTGGATGATTATTAGCCTAATTTCGATTTTTGCAAAAAATGAAAGTAGACTTATGAGATCTACACAGGGTATTACGAAACGAAATTGTAACTATCGAAAGCCTAACCGGCGTATAGGTTCTTTTATAATATCGTACTGATACTTATTTTATTTTCAATAAATCAAAGCAGACAATGATCAGTCATGACCTCCAAAACAGACCGCAGAGATCATAATACAGAGCCCGATTGGAATATAAAGAAAAAGAAAGAGTAGTGACCAAAGTCCTTCACCCTCTCGAAAGATATAACAGTCCTCAACACCCTCCCACCTTGAGATATTTGTCTCAACACACATTATTTACAGTTCACTCCGAAAACCTTGATGGCACTTTTATTTTTCTTCCACATCTTGTCTTCACCATGGAATAGCCAACTATAGTTATCTCCTCAGCTACTGGTTCCAACGGTGACTGGTCTCCTACAGGTAGGGTCGACTGGTTACCACTACACCAAGCTCCAGATGAGATCTCTAAGGGACAAAGTCTTTGGACTGGCCGAATCAGAGTTCCAGATGATGTCTTCAGCCGTGCTACTCTTTCAACTCCATCCTGCCCTGGGATAAGTTCCTGTACAATAACAATAGGCCAATCAATTTTCTTGCTGTTGTCTGAGCCTATTAGAACAACTTCCCCAGCCATCAGGTTGTGCTTCAGATTCTTGGAAGTAAGTTTGAGTTGGCCAAGATACTCAGTTCTGAACCGTTGCCTCAAGCTTTCGATTAATTGTTGTTGATACCGTAGTCCTTTTCCTAAATCAGTGGCATAAGCAGTATCACAATCGGGTACTCCAATCTTCTTTACACCTTGTATACACATAGAAGGAGTGATGTGAACAGAATCAGAATTGTCTTCTGAGACGTAGGTCAAGGGTCTGGAGTTCAATATTGCTTCGCAGTCACACAGTACTGTTGACAACTCCTCCACAGTTAATCTAGATCTCCCAAGCGTTCTCTTCAGAAGCTGCTTCAGAAGACCGATGAGCCGTTCCCACCAGCCACCCCACCATGCAGCAGTTGGTGGATTGAACCGCCAGTCAATCCGTTCCACATTGCTGTATTCTGCTATTTTCTCCCAGTTAATAGCTTTTAACATATTGGAGGCTCCTGTAAAGTTGGTTCCGTTATCTGAATACACAATGGCTTGTCTTCCACGACGAGCCACAAATCGTCGAAAGGCTTGCAAAAAGTGTTCAGAAGATAACGAAGAGACTATCTCCAAATGAATCGCTCGGTAGACTGCACACGTGAAGAGACAAATCCAAACCTTATTTTCACGAGTATATAGCGGTCCCATTAGATCAACACCTATTCTTTCAAACACTGCAGCATCTCTTACACGTGTCTCCGGTAAAGGTGGGGAGCTAACAACCATCTTCCTCCCACCATGTCTCTTGCAGATGACACATTTTGAAATAACAGTGCGCACAGACCTCCTTCCTTGTAAAATCCAATACTTCTATCGTAAGATACTTAATAGTCCTTGAACACCAACATGACAATTTTTCACATGTGTGTCATGAATCAATCGGCAAACCACTGCATGTTTGGAGGGAAGCACGACAGGCAATCTAAAATCCATCAAATCTTTCCTTTCTGTCACCTTCGTAGTTAAGCGGATTACTCCATCATGGTCTTCGTAAGGAGCGAGTGATGCAAGTTGCTTATCTTGAACTCCAATGAACGACTCCTTCTGGACAAGTTTCATGATCCTTAGTTCCGCCTCTTCCATTTCTTTTGCAAGAAGTTCACCTTTCACCAGTTCAACTCTTTCTCGTTTCAGATGACAGTTTAATGCAAATCGAAGAATCCACCCAATTGTTCTCACGATCCTGTTAAATCTTGAAAAGTAGGAGTAGTACCAATCACCATCACCATTCTCGCAGAGCAAAGATATAATATCCCTTTTCTTTTCCACAATGACTTCTTCTTCATCCATCTGGTTCTCTTGTACTGGCCACATATCTCGTGCAAGTTGTAACCATTCCGGTCCTTTCCACCATTTTGATGTTACAAACTTCCTAATAGGACACCCTCTGCTAGGTAGATCAGCTGGATTTTCTTTTCCAGGTATATGTCTCCATGCTTCTCTTGGGGTAAGTTTCCTTATTTCATCCACTCGATTACTCACAAAGGTTTTCCATTGTTCCTCTCGTTTGATCCACGCTATAACGGTAGACGAGTCGCTCCAGAAGAACAGCTGAAGACCTTTAAATTCCATCTCTTGTAGTATGGAAGTGGTCAGTCGCGATAGTCTTAATATTCAGGAATTACCATACCTTACGAATTGAAAGTGCCTATTCTTATTGAAGGTATTATAACTACCAAGTCCACTTACTGGTGGTTGGAGACCTGGCTCGCACTTGATGAAGACATACTCCTCCATGTTGGTCTTGAACCTAGAAGAACACAAACCAACATCATGTTTGTAGCACACCAATAACTGCTGCAAGCAATTCAAGCCTAGGAATACTGATGTCTTTTATCGGTGCCACGCGAGATTTTGCTTGAATGAGCTGAATCCTTACCCCAGAACTGTTCTCTAATCTAATAAACACTGCAGCAGCATAGGCTTCCTGACTGGCATCACAAAAACAATGGATAGAACTCAAAGTATTATCACTGTCTACCATTGTTATCCACCTTGGAATCTTAATATCTTTCAGAAGTGGCAAGTCTGCCATCCAAGTCATGAAAGAGTGTTTGAGGCCCTCTTCCAGCTCTTCATCCCAACCATTTTTTGTTATCCAAGACTTTTGGAGAAGAATCTTGGGGAAGAGTGTCACTGGACATAAAAAACCAATGCGATCAAATAACCTCTGTGCTAAAGATAATACTGATCTTCTAGTGATCCTGTTCATGTCTTCACTTTCCCAGAAATCAGTGTTCACAAACAAGACATCTTCTTTCTTGTCCCAAAGAAGACCTGAAACTGAAGTAGGCTTAATGCCCTTCAATGGAAGTTCAGGATTGGTAAACTCCCACCCTCTTAAATCAAACTTGCCCTTAGTAAATATATCAGTGGATTCCTTTATGAAGCAATCTAGCTCATTTTCATCACGAACACTTGCTACACAATTATCCACATAGAAAGACTTCAGCAGTGTAGTAATAGTATTTGTGGAATAGGAAGAATTTCCATCTTTTCTGGGCATCGAACAGATCTTTAGATGGTGATCTAAAACAGCACACAACAGAAAGGGACTGCAAGTCACACCAAACACTACTCGGGTGTATCGAAATATTCTCAAGTTACCCGACTTGTCAAACCACAACAATCTTAGAAAGTCTCTGTCCTCTCTAGCAAGACTGATCTGCAAGAAAGCCTTTTTTATATCTGCTATCACTCCTATCTCATGAAGTCGGAAGCGAAGCAAAAGTGGTGGAATTAACTCGATCAAGTTAATGCCTTTGTCAATGCATTGGTTTAGAGATGGGCAACCTTGCTCTCTTGCTGAAGCATCGAAGACTGGCCGAATGGGGGTTGTACTATTTTCTTTAAAAACAGGCCTATGAGGAAGATAATGTCCATTGTCCCACTCTTCTCTTGGTATTTCTTCTATAACATCATCCCTTAACCATTCAGTCAACACAGCATCATAACGCTCAAAAGAATTACTGCCCGCCATCTTCTTCGCTGTCGAGTCCAATCTGCGCTTTGCCAGGTTGAAATTCCCTGGAAGGGGTGGGTGATCTTCTAACCAGGGCAACTGAACCTCATACCTTCCATCTTCATTTACACAAACAGTTTTCTCAAAATGGTCTTTGGCTAGGCGTTTCATCTCAGCCTTGCTGGTTCTCATTATTGGATCTAATACATCTAAGTCCCACGAGGTAGTTAACGACTTCTCAGTGGACAAGATTGACAAGACCATCATTGAACGGTTAATGTTCCCTGAGCTTTCATTTTTGTTCTTCCCCATGATTGTCCATCCCAAGTGTGTTTCGATAGCCACAAGACCACAATTAAGATTCTTCTTCTTACCAGTCAACAGCTTACCACAAACATCTGCTCCAATCAACACATCGATAGGATCCCCATTATCACTAGTAAGCTTTGTTCCTTCGTCTTCCAGTTCGCTCAACCATGGACCTTCTCGAGCAGTGGGCACATTTGAACAAATAACGTCCGGATCCAAAGCATCAATGTTGCATGCATATTTCCCATCCATACTATCTAACCTTACTTTGTAACACTGGTGTTCATATGGCTTAGAATGGGAACCACCAAAGAGTGCATGTACCACACTACCACTGCCTATAGACTGGTATTCCATCTGTTTGGCTAAGTCACTCCTAACATAGGATCTCTGAGAACCGTCATCGAACAGAACACGTATTGGTTTTTCAGCAACACCCTTAATTACAGCAGTCAAAGTTTTCAAAAGAACTTGTCCACAATTCACATTTGACAAATTGTTCTCGACTGAAGGAATATCGATTTTGTCAGATCTGACAGACACTCTGGCTTTGTCACACATGAGAGGTACGTGCCTACCCTCACAAACAATGCATTTTAAAAAAGTTTATGTTAAAACATATAATAAAGTTATAATTATCGTCGAACATAAACAGTCGTATGCAACTCGCCTATAATGGTAATTAAGACACTCGTATGGAAATTATAAAACTCGCATACGCTCGTTTTATAAAGATACTCGTGTCTTAATTATAGCCATTATAGGCTCGTTGCATAATGTACTATTTACATTTCTTACTAGTATGGTTGGGTTTCAAGCAGCCGAAACAGCATCTTTTATCTCTGACAACTTTCCTCAGTCATGACCTCCAAAACAGACCTCAGAGATCATAATACAGAGCCCACTTGGAATATAAAGAAAAACAAAGAGTAGTGACCAAAGTCCTTCACCCTCTCGAAATATATAACAGTCCTCAACCCAGGGCGAAAAATTGTGTTTCTGTCTGTGTGTGTGTGTGAGTCTGTGTGTGTGTGAGTGTGTGTACTCTGAATGTCTGTCCCCCCCCCCCTATCAATTCAAACACGGTAGAACTAGAACTAGAACTAGCAAAGGGCACCTCAGTGTCATGTTTTATATCGCCGCCATCTTTACCAAAACTGAATGGCGGCCACTCAAACGTTCAAAACGTAAAATCAAATAACGACTAACCAAATCATCCGATCTCTACCAAATTTGTGTAACAACATACCTTCATATAGGACGCGTCTTGTGACCAAACTACAAGGTCATCCGCCATACCATTACAGGATGGCGGCCGTGCGAATTATGCAAACATTATAATCCATATCTTGGGACCCACCAGTTCCGATTATCGAGCCGAGAATCGTTTTAACTGTTCTAAAGGAAGAGGCACGTTCGAAATTAAAAGTTTATTTTGTAATACTATAGTGCAGAAGTGATTTTAAAAAGCTGAGCCTTCTCAGTAACAAGACAAGATGGCAGCGGATATCTTGTGCCTGACTTATATTTCACTAATTTGAGTATTGCATGCAATATAGCGTACTGATACAAAATAAATAAACGTTGTATGAAATGCTTTACCGGTATATATAAATAATATACTCCACTGATGAAATCGTTTAGTCTAAATCATTATTTGCTAACAAGTTCTATGTAAGTCATTTTATATAGAACGATGTTCGTTGGCAGAATTGGCTCCGTGGTAAAGCGTTGGCCTATCACTCATATGCCTACGGTTCAAACCCCATCAGAGTTAGGTTTTTTGCTTGCAATTTTATATATTTATTGTTTTGTAATGACTCAGACGTTTTAAAATTAATCGTTATATTGTGCATAGTCTCCGTAGCGTAGCGGTCAGCATGGTTAGCTGCCGCCCCGGAGGTCCTGGGTTCGATTCCCGGCTCTGCCACGAAATTTGAAAAGTGGTACGAGGACTGGAACGGGGTCTACTCAGCCTCGGGTGGCCCAATTGAGTAGAGGGGTTCGATTCCCCCTCAGCCATTCTCGAAGTGGTTTTCAGTGGTTTCCCACTTCGTCTTCGGGCACGAGGCTGAGTGCACCCCGTTCCAAACATCTATCACGTTCGATGAATAGGCTATAAGACTAAATCAAATCTCAGATACTTGTCTTCTATACAGAGTTTCGATTTCTCAGTGGAAGAGAACCGAAGGAAATGTTATAACGATAGTCTAAATGACTCCAAATAACGGATCTTCACCAGTAGCTGAAGATGTACGATTATTATTTATTATGAATAAATAAGTAAATATGTATTATTATCATTATTCTTTTACAATATGAATTTCCCTTTTATTGCTTTCGGGCAATGCTTTTAGGTTTAGAGCAACAGTCGATATGTCTGAAACTGGCATGGTTATGTCACGGATCAATGATGAGCTGTTTGTACATTTTAAAATCTCGTCAAATATTCGTATTATCCCTGATGAGGTGTGACGAACGTATATCTTCAGTTTAATATATGTGTATTCATTGTTCTATCTTCCCAAACTCCTTGAGTGAATGGCATAAACAATGGTGATTTTAAATAAATAAATAAATAAATAAACAAATAAATATATAAATAATGCTAAGCTATTAATTAATTTTACCAAGTTTCGTAGCTGAATGCGTTATGTCACACGTCAAGACTGCAATGGTGAGCTGCAGCAGGTTGGAGATCTGAGGTTCGATTCCCGACTCTGATAGAGGCAATCGTGAATGTGCTCTTTTATACATTTCCTATGAACTATGCGGGTGACAATCAAATATTAGATTAGCGACTTTGGTGGTGTAGTTGGTAGCGTGCTGAGCTTCTATGCCCAAGATCACGGGTTCAAACCCGGCTGAAGTCGTCGGACTTTTTAAGAGCGTTAAAAATCCGTCAGTATGCCTTCCTTCGGAGGGGAAGTAAAGCTGGCAGATCCATGTCATAGATTTATGGCATGTAAAAGAACTTGCCACTAACTACAATTGTGTGAAGCTAAATTAGTAGGTTAGATTTGATTAACGCTCTATTAAGTTCCAACGTTTGCCACCAGGTGCCGGGTGCGGTGGCATCTAGTAGCCAAGTTCGCGGCTAGGTGTCGTTGAAGGTAGCATTTGGTATCAAAAGTAGGAACTACTTGAAATTGATCGTCTGCAGTCCTTACCTGAATTAAAGATAACACACATTAATACAGCCATCACAATTAACACCTGTTATCAGACAGATTCTACACACACCCAAAGTACACGGGGCTACATGACCGTGTTGCCGCAGCCTCTGAACTGAGGAGTCAACCAACCAAATATTGGATTATTTTTAGTTCCTGGGACCCTACCCCAATAGTGTACCCAAATAATTATATATTACAGTGGTGACAACACCGCATATTAGACAACAGACATACGTATACGGGGCTTATGATCAAATATGTCCTAAGACCTTGACTAAACAACACCAACAATAACATATTGGTCTTCTTTTTTATAACAGGGAGTGACGGGAATTAGATTGATTTTCTTTCTTTTCTTTTGTTGTTGTTGTTTCGGTTGAGGGGCTTGGACATGGTGGTCATTTAGCCCCGTGTACTGGCGTATGTGTGTGAGAGATAGAAATGTTGTCTGATAACCTGTGTTATTGTGATGACTGTAGTAATGTGTGTATTTGTAATTCAGGTGAGGGTTAAGTAGGAGTGGGCCGTGGCCTTAAGTTGTGAACCATCCTGGCATTTGCCTGAAGTAGAAAAGGGAAACGTCGGAAAATCACTTTGTTATCTAGCTTACAAATTGGTGCAATTATCGCTTCTATCCTATCTGAGCGTACCTTTCCTAAATCCCATGCCAATTCGAGTATCCTATGCATTCATTTTGCCCTGCTTTCCCACTATATTTTACCATTTCTGGCCGAATTTCTAGGTTGAAAATTTTAATTCTTTTAGATAATAAACAATTTTACATGCAGAAAACAGTTTCCTACGATTTCGCTAAGGTGCAGAGGTTCATATCCCAGATCTGCAGGATTGCTGAGTGTGCGATTTATCCCGGTTTTACACATTTACTCCAAACAAATATCTTATTTTAAGTTCCGTGGTACCTACCACATTCTCAACGCTAAAAATACAGTTATACATACTGCAGTTAGCACAAAATCACAGGTTATCAGACAAGTTCAACACACACCCTAGTACACGGGGCTAATGACCACGATGTCCCAAGCCCCTCAAATGAAAATGATTTAACAACATTTTATATCCTCTGCATTATTTTGGAATTATCATTTCATTAGTAGCCGCCACCAGCTATGTCCGATGTGCTTCAGGAACCTCCGCAACTTTTCCCATCAGAGTTGGTGTTCATCAGGGGTCAGCTTTGTCCCCGCTCCTGTTCGTCATCTGTCTTGACACCATCGCAGCCGAACTACTGCAACCACATCCCTGGACCTTGCTCTATGCTGACGATATCATTGTAGCCTGCAAGTCTCGCCTAGAATTGGAACAACATGTTCAATGTTGGAAAACTGCACTAGACAACCATCGCCTACGACTTAATATTGGGAAGACAGAGTATATGGAGTGTGGAGTAACAAGTGAAGGATCTATTCACATTGATGGCACTGAACTCCGAAAATCATCTGTATTCAAATACTTGGGTACGCTAATCTGTTCAGATGGCCGAACACTCCCAGATGTCCGAAACAGAGTCAACGCTGCATGGCTGAAATGGCGCCAAGTTACTGGAGACCTTTTTGACCGGAATGTGCCACTATATCTGAAGTCGAAAATTTACAGAACCATCGTTCGCCCAGTAGCACTGTACGGTACTGAATGCTGGCCAGTAACGAAGAGACATGAACAACAACTACATGTCATGGAGATGAAGATGATTCGCTGGACACAGGGACTTACTAGACTGGACCGCATCAGGAATGACAATGTTCGAGCTACATTTGGTGTTGCTCCAATCCATGAAAAAATGCGGGAGAGCCGTCTGCGTTGGTATGGCCATGGACTGCGTAGCAATCACTCTTCAGTCGCGAGAACTGCACTTGACATCAGTCCAGAAGGCCGACGACCACGAGGGCGACCGAGAAAGCGCTGGCTGGATACTATGCTGGAGGACATGCAACTAGTGAATGCCACAACTAGAGACGCTCAAGATCGAGCAGTATGGAAGAAAAAGTGCAGAAAAGCAGACCCTGCAATAAAGCGGGATTAATGCTAGGAAGATGATGATGATGATTTCATTAGTAGCCGTGTGCGTCAAGTCATGCACCACGACTGTGATAGACAGATAGGTTCGAATCCCATCGCTGACCGCGGCTATCCTGAGTGTGGTTTCTCCCCGGGTTTTTCCACTCTCTCTCTCTCTCTCTCTCTCTCTCAGGTAAATGTCGGGATTGTGCTTTATTTTAGGTCTCGGGTCATCCACCCCAATCCATATCCGATAATTGATTTATAAATTTCAGTCGGTCAGTACTTACTTATGAGAATCTACACTTAGTCTGGTGGGGCAGAACTGAGAAGAGTTCGGTTCGATTCCCACTTCAGCTATGCTAAAAGTATTTTGCGTGGTTTTCCCAAGACTACTCCAGGCAAATGTCGGGTTTGTTTCTAACTTAAGGCCACGGCCGACTCCCTCCCTATCATAGCCCCGATTACAAATACACACACTAATACAGCCATCACAATAATACAGGTTGTGAGACAAATTCCACACACTGCACATACACACAAGGACACGGAGTTAATTATCAAGATGTTCTTAGTACCTAAAAAAAATCACAATAATAACAGCAGTGCGTTTATATTTTGTCAGAAGCGTCTGCAATACCGTAGCGGCGGAGAAATACCTTACTTTTTTATATGCGGTACTCGGTTTTCATGGTTCATTATGTAGGAACAGGCGCTTTGAGGGGGTCACAGAATCGAAATTGTTAAGAAAAATGGTATCACTAACAACGCAATCACAAAATAACCAAACGTACAAAACCAGACCAACCTTTTGCAAGCTACATGGATAGAAATTTGATGCGTTTAGCGCACCAAAAATATTCGTACAAATTGCAACGGCGTGTTTTGCAACTTTCACATCGAGCTTCGAGAAAAGTATTAAGGTACGTTACAGTTTCGGCAAGTCGAGTTGGTACCGACAAAGGGAGAAAGTCACAGCTTAAATTGCCAACCAAGCTTGCAGTTTGGACGTCGGCAAAATTTTTTGGTGCGAAAAAAAGCCCCAAATACCTATCCGTGCATTGCTGCATTTCATCGTGACATCACTATAGACATCGATTCGGTAATCACAAGGTTTGCTAAACAAAATAGACGTGTTGATTTTGTTATATAAATAATCGCTTTTATTTAACAGTTATGAAGTTGTAAATATGTACAGTTGAAACAGAACATAATAATTGCAACAAAGATATTTTCAGTATTCAATAAAATGAAAAAAAAAAACTGTTTTTCAGTTAAAATTCGTTAAGTTTTATTTGTCTGGTTATTGTGTTTTCGTTTTTTTTTAGTTTGCAAAAAAAATTTGGACTCCGTTTGGGGGGGGGGGGGATAATGACCCCCGTGACCCCCCCCCCCCCTTGAATCCGCGCCTGTGTAGGAACATATTTAGGATATTTCTAAAATCACCTTCCGAGACAGAAATGATTCTCTTGAATCTATCCCATTTAATCCCCATGCGATGCAGGATTGAATCCTGGTGCTGACAGCTGGCATTTGAGGGCGTGTAAATGTGAGGGGGCCGTGTCAGTAGATTTACTGTCACGTTAAATATCCCATTCGGGGCGAAATTCCGGCACCCCGGCGGTGTGTCTCTAAAAGCCACAGTAGTTGAAAGGGACATAAAACCAATAACATTATTATTAATCCCCATGCTGCCGTTGCCACTTCTTGTTACTTGGTGATAGTAGCGATAAATAGGCGCTAAATTGATAGCAAGTTTGAATTGATTCGTTCAAATACCGCCGCAATCGAACTCAGTGTACACTTTCGTCCCTAGAGCACGCCACAGCACCAACACTGGCGTGGTAGGTTCCACTAGCCATCACTAGATGGCTCTAGTAGGAGCTAATTTTACTTACTTCCATGGAGCACGCAAAATATAATTGTGTGAGTGAAAATATATCTCTTGTTGTTGTTGTTGTTGTTAGTTCGTATTATGGATTTGGGACATGAGCCTCGTGTTCTTGGTGTGTTGTATTTCTGTGGTGACAGTAGTAGTGTTATGTTGCGCTTCTCTATAAAGCCACAGTAGTTAAAAGGGTCGTAAAACAAATAACATTATTATTATTATTGATTTAGGGTCTTTGTGACATCATGATCATGTATCCCTTTGAACTTTGGTGTGTGTGGATTTAATCCGATAGCCTGTGTAATTGTACCTCTGGCCATCTATAGGGACCCGCCCACCCTTCTTGGGTGTGAATGAAATGACCTTTATGTTATTATTTTTGTAATTCAGATGAGGATTAGGAAGGTGGCAGCCGTGACCATCCCAGTATTTTGCCTGGAATAGAAGTGGGAAACCACAGTAAACCACTTCCAAGGTGGCTGAGAACCACAATGTTACCTTAAAAACTATTGGATACTATTACCAGACACTCGCTGGATAAACAAAACGTTATCCGCATCTGCACAACTGTTATCCGCATCGTCCCCGATCCGCATGCCTATTATCCACATCCGTCCCGCATCCGCACAACTGTTATCCGCATCGTCCCCGATCCGCATGCCTATTATCCACATCCGTCCCTCATCCGCACAACTGTTATTCGCATTCACCCCGCATCTGCACGACTTTTTCCGCATTCCCACGTTTGTTTTACGAATCTACTAACTTTCTTCGGCTTTTCCCATATAATTGGGGTCGCCGGTGCCAACCAGGCTCTTTTTGGTTTTAGCCAGGGATTTAAGGCCGGATGCCCTTCCTGACGCCACGCTCCTCTATCTGAACCTACTGGCATTACAATAATATTTTTAAATAGATAAAGCATCAACTATTAAAGCAACATATTTAGACATTTGAGGACAAAGTCGTTCCCTTAGGCTTTGTATGTCAAGTGCTACGTTAAAAATGAATGTTATACAGCCAGAATAGCAACCCTTTTCTGTTCGGAGTGTTAGTTATGCTTAATAACGTAATTTGGATGAGATTAGCAAATTCATCATCTTACATTTGTCATGAAAAAAAAAAAAAAAAAAAAGATACGAGCCTTACAGTAGTCGCGTATGATGTGTAACATCTGACATGTTATCCTACTCGTATACTACACAGCTTGGACATTCTTAAAATGTTAATTTACACTCCATTTTCAGACTGGTACTATGATGAATGTATAGATTGAATTGGAGATATGCTACTGTCACATTTGAGGCGCAGCGGTCAAGCTGTTAGTCTCTCACCAAGGTAGACCGGGTTTGATTCCCGGTCAATACATGTGAGATTTTCGAATTGAAAAGCCATGTCCTGTGGTTCGCATTCCACGTAAAAGGGAGGTACCGTGGATCATGATCTTGAGATTAACGGACACGCAAAACTACAAGCTACCTTCCTTCCCTTTACATTAATAATTCATAATAACAAAGTGACACACAACGTCGACAGTACTCTGAAATACTGTGAGCACATTCCTCAGTAACTATAATATTCATTATTCTCAAGGCTCTCATACAGTTCGTCGTAAATAATCAAAACATGCCTTCCTACAATCATGAAATGACCTAGTCTCACATATGATGAAAATACAGCTTTTATTCCACTCATATAACAACATTCGGCTATGCATTTAATATTTGACTACTCACCCACAGCTTGACAATAATGTCGCTTACTTAAATGTCATATGTCGTCTTTGTCCTACCCCATGTGATATTCAACCTTGAACGTGAAGCTTCATAAACTGCTCAATGACAAATGAAAGTCGGTGAAACATTTGCCACTGTGCTCGTCAAACCAGTGCCTGCTAAATGCACTGCCTACTGTATTGCCATAACATTCTCGCGCTACAGAGCACACACTGCCTTGTTTCCAATAAACACATTTTCAATTGTACATCCAGCTGGCACTGCGTCTTCACTTCCGTCCGATCCACTTCCGTTCGATCCACTTCCGCCCGATTCACTTCCGTCCCCAATTTTCAAAATCACTCCCACAAAACTATCCAGCAACCGAGCGGAAAGATGTTACACATCAAAAAGGGCCATCCGGGTCCTAATAATAGATTAATATTAAACAAATTCGGATTGTATTCTAATAAAAACTATCCGCAAATTTTCTCCAAACATTACCTGCAGCTTATCCGCTATCCGCATAGCCATGCAAACTATATTCATTGAAACGTAACCTCCTACCCAGGTTTAATTATTGTATTAATAATGAAACGCTAGGTAGAGTGTCAACCATTAAGGATTTAGGGGTGACAATCACAAATAATTTCTCGTTCGATGAACATATTTCAAAAATATGTCGTGAAAGTTTCCGGATCCTGGTATTTTTAAAAAGAAATTATTTAAATTATTTTTCGGACATAACTCTATCCAAATTATTTAAGTCACTCATTCGGCCTAAATTGGAGTACTGTAGTGTGATCTGGAATCCTTTTCACAGTAATAAAATTGACGCCATCGAACGTGTGCAAAAGAGATTTGTCAAATGGCTCTGTTACAGGGGTGGACGATCGTACCATAGAGCTGAGTATGAGAGTTATTGCAACGTGTACGGTCTTCCTCCACTGAGCAGTCGGCGCACAGTGGGAGACGTGAGATTCCTGTGGAAACTGGTAAATGGTGGAATTGACTCGAATCAGTTGCTAGCTGACTTGGGTTTTCACGTCCCTCAGAGAACCACCAGACGGAAGCACACGTTCGATGGGGGCAGATCGAGAATTAATGTACATAAAAATTCATGTCTGATCCGGTTGCAGTCAACATACAGCTTGATGGAGAGTAAAAGTGCTACTGATATTCACTTCGACTCTCTATCAACTGTTATGAGAAACATCTCGAGTGGGCTGTAAAATAGTGTGTGCATTTTGTGTTTTTTTCTATTTGCGTTTATTGATTGATTGATTGAACATGTGGTTGAATGAATGGTTGATTGAATGTACGAGCGACTGAAGTAATGTTTTTTTTTTTTTTAGATCCTTGAATGTCACTCTTATATTACTTTTTTCCCAGTTTTCGATTTTTTCTTCTATCTTTCATTTTATGTTTTTGCCTTTTTCCGTTTACTGCAGATAGTTTTGTTTTTTCTGTAATTATTTCAATGTTTCTTGTACATAGGGATTGTATGAATGAATGCTTGAGATCGGATGTTTGAGTACGTGTCTGTATGGTTGTGGTTGTTGATTTATAATAGACTAGTGTATTTCTATTTTTTGTTCTTGTTTGCTGTTATTGTTTTGTTTATACTTGTACATTTTATTGTTAATTATTATATTGTCACTAGTGGATTCTATCTGTCTGACAATAAAGAATACATACATACATACATACATACATGCATATGTGGATCCGCACAGGGCGTTAGCTATAACCACTTGGTAACAAGTTGTAAGGACGCAGAGGAACGGATTCAGCTGATAACTGGTGCTTACCTAGTTTCCTCCAAACAGATTCCTTCTAAGTGAACCCTCCGTGACGACAGTCAAGAATGTTAGCCACTACACCGCGAGGTGGTCTGTGTGAAGTTAGGTTAGTTTAGGTAGGTGCCCTGGAGCTTGAAACAAGGTACTATTTCGGCATTTACCTCCAAGAAGATTGAAAGAATTTGGGGGGAAACCACCCTCAGGATAACCACTGTTAGAACCGATATTCCAACCACCAATTTCAGGACTTGCTGGCAGCTTCGGTGGCGTAGTTGGTAGCATACTGAGCTTCTATGCCCAAGATCACGGGGTCAAACCCGGCCGAAGTCGTTGGATTTTTTACGAGCGTTAAATATCCTTCAGTATGCCTTTCTTCGGAGGGGAAGTAAAGCCGGCGGTCCAATGTCATAGATTTATGGCATGTTAAAGAACCTTCCACTAATTACACATGTGTGAAGCTAAATTGTAGTTAAACATTTGACAAACGCTCTTAGGTTCCCACATTCGTCGCCAGGAGCCGACTGGGGTGGCGTCTGGTAACCAAGTTCTGAACTAGTAGTCGTTGACGGTGGCATTTGGCGGAAAAAGTAGGAACTACTTTAAAGAATTTAATGTCTGCAGTCCTTACTTGAATTGAAAACAGAAACACACACAATACAGCCATCACAATTAACACCGGTTATTAAACAGATTCTACACACATCCATGACCGCGTTGTCGCAGCCCCTAAACTAAGGAACCAACCAACGATCAGGACTTGCTACAGTTCCCCATCACCATCATGGTGAGCAATTAGCAATTACATGACACTACTCCACGGTGTGGAAATACGAGGCACGTCCAGAAAGTAAGTTCCGTTTGGTAATAAAATTAAATTGTGTACAAATACAGAAAAAATATTTATTGCACAACATTCTACACCTCAACTACTTTTCGACATAACTGCCGAACTTTTGCAGGCATTTGTCATAGCGTGGCACAAGTTTTTGGATACCTAAGTTACTTCATAGAAGTTTGCCGCCTGTGTCTTCAACCAGTTGGAAACATCTTCTTTCAGCTCGTCGTCATTGTTGAAGTGTTGACCGCCAAGGAAAGACTTGAGATGTGTGAACAGATGAAAGTCGCTAGATGCGAGGTCAGGACAGTACGGAGGGTGGTCAAACACGTCCCAGCCAAATCCCTGTACGAGGTTTTTCGTCACATTTGCAGTGTGTGGTCGTGCGTTGTCGTGAAGAGAAACAACACCTTTTGACAGCAACCCTCAGCGCTTATTCTGTATTGCGCGGTGCAATTTCCTAAGTGTCTCGCAGTAAGCATCTGCGTTGATTGTTTGACCACGCGGTAAGAAATCAATGAGTAAGATGCCTTTCCAGTCCCAGAACACTGTGCACATCATTTTCCGAGGTGTCAAGATTTGTTTCGGCTTAACCTTTGCTGGGGATGAAGTGTGCCTCCATGCCATTGATTGCCGCTTACTTTCAGGGGTGTCGTAAGAAACCCAAGTTTCATCTCCTGTGACTATCTGTGTCAGAAATTCATCGCCGCCTTCATTGTAACGGGTCAAAAACTGAAGTGCACTACCCATCCGTTTTGTTTTGTGTTGCTCCGTAAGAATCTTTGGTACCCAACGTCGGCAAAGTTTACGAATGTTCAGTTTTTCGGTAACAATTTCATGAATTCGTGATCGTGAGATTTGGGGAAATTCCATAGCGAGAGCACTAATTGTAAACCTGCGGTGTTCCCAGATCTTGTCATCAATCGCGTGAACCAGTTCTTCTGTAACCAAAGATGAACGCCCTCTTCGTTCTTCATCGTGCACTTCACTACGTCCTTCATTGAACTGTCGGACCCATCTTCTCACCATTGAATCACTCAACGCATTTTGTCCATACACTTCGCAAATTTGCCGATAAATTTCAATTGGTTTCACTTTCCTAGCATTCAGAAAACGAATCACAGATCTGATTTCACAAGCGGTGGGATTTTCAATCAACACCGACATTGTACGAGTAAACATGCACAACAACGCGTACGTGGCTGACAGCGCTCTCCAAATGGCGCACGTTTCTTCTCCTTGATACAGGGCGCCTACCGCGCATATGCGGAACTGCGCTGCAGCGGAACGTACAACTAGTTGAAGACAAAGGCGGCACACGTCTATGAAGAAGGTATACAAAAACTCGTGCCACGCTAGGACAAATGCCTGCAACATTTCCGCAGTTATGTGGAAAAGTAGTTTAAGGGTTGTAGAATGTTGTGCAATAAATAATTTTCTGTATCTGTACACAGTTTAATGTTATTACCAAACGGAACTTACTTTCTGGGCGTACTTCGTATTTCACTAATTATCTGCCAACATTTAATAGCCTAAATGATTTGCTAACTAGCTTTAAGTAGGCTATGGTATATTGGCTTTCACGGCCTAGGAATTAAAACTCAGCAAATTTTCTTAGTATTTGCCGTGTCTTGTGCGAGGTTTCGCCTAGGAACAGCAAGATAGGCTCATCAGCGGGCCGTTGGTGACCGTGCCCGGACCCCCAAAGGAGTAGCGAAATGCGCGCTACCTCCCTTCTTCTACCAACGGGTAGAGTACCTGCGCTTCTTTACTGCGAGAGCTAAAAGCTCATCTGTGGGTGACCGGGCACGGATACCGAGAGCCCGCTGATGAGCCTATCTTGGTGTTCCTAGTTGAAACACCGCACAAGACATGGCATAAATCAAGAAGAACTGCTGAGTTTTAGCTTTAAGTATCTTTTACAGGCTCAACATTGAATTTCCTGTACACGTAATGTAGCCTATATGCAACGCTCTATGTGATTACTGATTAATCGAGTGTTTATGTATAGTTTCCAGTTATTATACAAAATTTGGTAAATGTGATGAATGACTAAATATCAAATTAACTAACTCTTAATGGTCGTACGGATCTCCTTTCCCTACTTTTCTATCAATTACATACACATGAGGAAAGTTCTTAGTCATATCAACCTCACCTTACTTCCGCCCTATACCTATACTTTCTTGCTACCGCAAGTGGCTTTCACAGATCAAGGTGTGATTACATCTATATCTGTACATTGTTGCCGAGTGATGTGGAAACTTCGACCAAACTCCCCTGAACCCAGTCTAAACGTATCCCAGGTCTGGTAAGCATTTTGTTGGCCGGGAATGATGTTTTTCAATACCATTTTAAAACATACCTGGTACTCATATATTAAACACACCACGAACATGGCTACGATAAGCTACGTGCCCAGTTATGCGGCCTGATAACCTTAGTGGAATCGTATCGCTGCCACATATTATGGGTACCCATTCTCATTGGGGATAAATAATCAGTCACCATTTTATACTTGACGAACCACTATGGGGACAACGGAAGATCCTCCTCAGCGGAAAGTGAAAACATATCCAAATAGGAAAGCTCAGCCAAAAGTCCCCCGCCCTTTCTACCCGCTGAACATTCAATCCCCGCCTTTTCCCTAGTGGGGATAGTACGACAAGCCCCCAGTAGGTCAGGAGAACGTAGGGCTTCCGATGATTATGGTTCGTCAAATTGCAGCTCTTGCCTTAGGTTCCATGAAAGAAATGAAGAAGCTACAGACCTTGGTGCTTCTGTCCGAGACGCCACCACTCGCAACAACATCCACCACTGCCTCCACGACCTCGGGGCTTCTGTCCGAAACGCTACCCCACGCAACAACACCCACCACTGCCTCCACAACCTTGGAGCTTCTGTCCAAGACGCCACCCTACGCAACAACGACCCACTACTGCCTCCGCGACCTTGGGGCTTCTATCCGAGACGCCACCCCACGCACCTACACCCGACACTGCCTCCGTGGTCCTCGGTTCACTCGTCGCGACAACACCCACCACTGCCTCCACAACCTTGGAGCTTCTGTCCAAGACGCCACCCTACGCAACAACGACCCACTACTGCCTCCGCGACCTTGGGGCTTCTATCCGAGACGCCACCCCACGCACCTACACCCGACACTGCCTCCGTGGTCCTCGGTTCACTCGTCGCGACAACACCCACCACTAACCCCGCGATCTTGAGGCTCCTGTCCGAGACGCCACCCCACGTAACAACACCTACCACTGCCTCCACGATCTTGGGGCTTCTGTCCGAGACACCATCCTTCTATACCCCACGAAACGACACTAACCACTCCCTCAGCCGGTAACATCAACACCCTTTCAGGCTGCCCCGAGTAAACACACCGGTGGGACTTCATTTAGACCGTTACCAAGAGTACATGCTGATTCGTTTTTCAACCCGCGGCGTAGCCGTGCACGTTAACTAGCTCATCAAGATCGGGAGCTGCAGCAAGACCGGAGATCGGAGGTTTGAATCCCGGCTGTGACTGCAGCCTGAGAACGATTATTACCTGATGGCACATGCACATACAATGAGTTTGGTATGTTGGCGAGTCCATGTGCTACAGCGTGATTGAGAGAGGAGGAACATACACTTTGCTAGGTGATACGGAAATGTTCACGTCGGCACCTATACTTGGGCATCATTACTTTCGACTTGACGTTTATGTACTGCACTAGAGCTACCCAGTGGTCAGAAGTAAAAGAAATTCAAACCAACCAATCACGATAAATCGAGTTTCGTTCGCGATGTTGCTCTATCGATATGAATGACTGCCTGTGGTTTCACTTCTGACCGCTAGGTAGCTCTAGCGCAGCTCTTAAAACGTCAAGTCGAAAGTAATGACGCCTAAGTATGGTAACTGTATCTACATTGCACGTTAGTGTGTCTCCCAGAGGAGGATCAACACTGGCCCGCTTCACTACCTTCCTTCTCCTCCTTTCCCCTCTAACATCTTGGCGGCAGGCAGGTTTACGCCATAAAATAATAATCGCTCTCCACCCTGAGTGAAGTTTTCCATTGGTATTTTCCATACTCCCTCCAGGCAAATGCCGGGATAGAACCTATTTCAAGTCCCGGGACAACTACTCTATTTCTGACCCTAATAATTACACCTACACACACTACTGCAGTTACCACAGAAACACAGGTTATCAGATAAATTCAACACACACTCAAGTACACGGGGCAGATGGCAAAAGATGTCCCGAGACCGTAATAGGATTTAACAACAACTAAGATATCAACGAAAATCTTTGTGTGACTATACATGGAAATGCTATCGTACAGCCTGCAATCTGCAACCCATCCAGCAGGACACGGAGCACAGCAGCCGAGCTGGAAGGAGCGCGCTCTTCGTTAGCGAGGTGTTGTGTTATAAAGAAACACGTTCGTATGCAGTCAGTAATATTTTAATTTAATGTCTACTCATATTAAAAATGGAGTATTTGGCTGTACACATATTTATATGATCATAAAATCTACCTGTAGTTTGCACATACTGTAGTTTATATTAGCATTATTAACTGTCTATTTTATGGGATGTATGGTTGAGAAATAACACCGTGGATGTTAGCACTTAACGTGTCTTAATGTAGAAGTTATGGCTCAGTTAGTTGCATACTCATTCATTAAAAATCTATAACTATGGTTATATCAAGTGATTTTAATATCGTATAGGTTAAAATATGTGACTATAAAATAATATCAGTTATCTGTACAGTAGTTTAAATTGCGTACCTTGGTACAGGATTTCTATCATCCGATGAAATAAAGTACGAATTGAATTATTGAATCCATAAGGCGATATTAAAATGTTTCCGTTTGAGAGTGTTGCTGCAACGATACCCCGGGCTTTGCCTACCGAACAAAAAACACATTAGATGGCTGTTATCCTGGCGTGGTTGGTAGCATGCTGAACTGCTGTGCCCAAGATAGCGGGTTTAAATCCGGCCGAAGTGGTCGGATTTTTTAAGAGCGTTAAAATCCTTCAGTATGCCTTCCTTCGGAGGGAAAGTAAAGCCGGTGGTCCCTTGTCATAGATTTATGGCATGTAAAAGATCCTTCCACTAACTAAACTTGTGTGAGGCTAAATTTCTGGGTTAGATTTCGTTGAAACGCTCTATCAGAGTTCCAACGTTCACCACTAGGTGTTAGTGACATCTGGTAGCGAAAGTTGGAACTCCTTGAAATTGAACGGAACTTGTAGCTCACCCCTTGGGTGTCCGCTTGAAGCAGTTACAGCCTCTGGCGAGGCGAACATGTCCTCGGACACTCCTGGCACTAAAAGCCATACGCTAAATACTGTATATAAAACCTGATGAGTTTTAATGTTGAAGACAACACTTTCCTTGAGCGCATTGTTGCAAGTGACGAAACCTTGTGCCAATCCTGGGAACCGGAATTGAAAGCGTAGACGATGCAGTGGTATTATCCTTCGTCCCCTCGTCCCAAGAAATTCAAGCGTCAACAATCCCCTGGAAAAGTGATGCTCACCCTGCTCTTAGATTACCGGGGCCCATTGCTGATTGATTTCAAAGAATCTGGTGTCTCCATAACTGGCGAACGGTACTGCGCAACACTGGAAAAATTACGGCGTGCAATTAAGGTGATACGTCCGGGATAACTGCGTCAAGAGGTGCTGTTGCTTCATGATAATGCACGTCCGCACACCGCAAAGGTCGTAACACAGAAGGTACACCAACTCAAGTGGCGGACACTGGAATACCGGCCCTATAGTCCTGATCTCTCTCCATGCGATTTTGACGCCTTCGGTCCCTTAAAAAAGGCCGTGCAGGGTTGACGATTCCTGTCAGACGAGGATGTGGTGTATGTGGTTACGGAATTCTTATCAGCAGGACACGGTGTTTCACCACACGGGGATCATGGACCTGGTTCGTGGGTGGGATGAGTACCCCAATACTTACAGGTGATTTTTCCTGATCGGCATCCCGGTTCTGGACAGTACGGCCAACAAATGGAAACTTTTTGATCACCCTTTATATTTGGGGTGCAATTCTGAAATAAGATACTTCCATTGACCTGGGGGGGGCTTTAAAACTTTCTTTAACCCTTTATAGGACAAAACAATTTTTTATTTTGATGTGTTTTACATTTTAATTTATTTTAATGATTATAATTGTTAATAATGTTATGTTTTGTTTCTCTAATTTTTATGTTTATATAGGCTTTTTATTTGTAGCCTATTTTCAATTTTGAAAAAAAAAAAGGCTTATGAGATCACCTTTTGTCCGAGTGTGTGTGCGTGTGTGTGTGTGTGAGGTGTGTGTGTGTGTCCCCCTAATAAATTCTAAACGGCTGGAGCGACTCCAATGAAACTCAGTAAGCTCATAGCACTATTCCGGGCGATCTCAACCGTGCCCTTCACATTTTGTTACGTCTCACCAATGCAACATGGCGGCTGTGCGAAATATTTCACCAGCATTCAATATCTCCGAAACTATTACCGACATCACCCTGGAATATTTTACAGTGATAAAGGGAACTACTAGAAGTTCACCTATGGGACTTTTGAAAACCTGGTAACTACAAAACCAACATGGCGGCGAAGCGAATTTGCGACATTTAAATAGACGTATCTCGCGATTTTACCAACCAAACGCAATAAAACTTGGTACAGTATATGTTTTTACACATTGTAATGTACCGACATCTAACTTGTTTCAATTGTTTACATAACCACAAGATGGCGATTGAGCGAAATATTTCACCGGCATTCTATATCTCTGAAACTATTAGCTGTATCACCATGAAATTTTGTACGGAGATTAAGGGCACTACTGGAAGTTTATCTATAAGACTTTCAAAAAGCGTTTAACTACAAAACGAACATGGTGGCCAAGCGAATTTTAAAATTTTAAATAGACCTTTCTCCCGATTTAATGTTCCAAACGCAATGAAATCTGGTACAGGAAATGTTTATACACATTGTAATGCACTGGTATCTAATTTTGTTCAATTGTTTACATAACCTCAAGATGGCGGCTGTGCGAATTTTAATATTAAGTTTTTATTTCTTGTGTCGTAATCAAGCAATCGAAGTGAAGGTTTGAATAATGAACCTACGCAATGATTTTCCTTTAATGGTACATGGCTCTATGGCCTATACATTTAACAATCCAACATGGCGACCATCGGAAATATTCAGACGACTCTGAATATCTACGAATCTATTATAGCTATTAAACTGAAATTTTGTATGTTGATAGTGGCAGTTAATATATGTAGGATATATGAAAATAGGCTGTATAGTTCTTCACGGAACTACTTGTTATTTTTCAATTTATGTTCTTATAGATTTAATTTTGATGTTTTTATTGAATTAATTAATTAAGTAATTTAGAATTCATTTTTACAATTATTTTCATAATTTTCTTATAGTTATGTTTATTATTTTAATTTTTATATGTTTTATTATTGTAACTTTATGATTTTTATTTCTATAGTTATATTTAATTTTGCACTTTAATTGTTAATGTTTTCCAACACATTACATCAAGTAGATACGTAGGTATAATTAATTTTTAGAAATACTAGCACTTCAAAATTCTCCGACATTTGGCTTAAAGATTCAACTATCAGAATTTTTGAAAGCATAAACTGTCCTAATGACAGGTGGTTAATATAGAGACCACTATCCCATAAAGGGATTCCTGTACTGTATGTCCTGCGGAGTAGATGTGCTCGTTAACTCATGCACCACGGCTGCGATGGTAGCTGCGGCAAGTCAGGACAGCGCAGGTTTGAATCCTGGCGCTAATAGTGGCCATCCTGAGTGTGGTTCTTCCAATGGGTTTTCCTTGCTCCCTCCAGGCAAATGCCGGGATAGTACCTTACTTCAAGTCCCGGGGCACCTACATCATCCCTGTCTCTAATACAGTTACAGACAGTACTACATTCATCACAGAAATAAAGGTTATCAAACAACTATAAAACACATCCAACTACTCGGGGTTAATGACCAAGATGTCCCAAGCCCCTAAAATGAATTAACAACAACAACAAAGCATTTCTCCACATTATCTCCAATAACATTATGGAAACAGTATATACCTGGGTAGGCCTACTTCAAACGTGACTGCCTGCGAAGTTAGTTAATGGCTACTGTATGCTCAGTTAACTCTTATAGAAAGCTTTTCAGTCGGTCAACACAAATTGTACCCAATTATATTAGACGGTAAAACAAGTATTTAAACGCCCTAACCTGAAATATATATTACATTACATATTTATCACTAAAATAACAGACTTTTATGACGAAAGGAAAGTGTGGGCTGAGTGCTCGTGCCTCGTGAGGCAAAAGTGAAAAGAGGCGGGTTCGATTCCCATCTCAGCCATCTTGGAGCTGGTTTACGGTGGTTTCCCAGTCTTCTACTCCAGACGTTACCGGGATGGTTCCTAACTTAAGGCCACGGCCGAATCCTTCCCAATCTTCATCTCAATTATAAATAAATACACACACTAATTCAGCCAACATAATAACACAGGTTATCAAACAAATATCATACACCCCCCCCCAAATACATGGGGTTATATGACGACGATGTCGCAAAGCCCCTAAATGAATCAACAACAATTTTATGTAAAATAAGTAGTTCCGTGAAGAATTAAATAGCCTATTTTTATAAGCTATATTCTACTTATGTTAATTGTGTCTATCAACACACCAAATTTCAGTTTGCTTGCTGTAATAGATTCTTAGACATTGAGAGCCGTCTAAATATATGGGATGGTCGCCATGTTGGATTTTTATATATGTAGGTCATAGAGTTATGTACTATTATATGAAGATTATTGCGTAGGTGTATTATTCAAACTTCAATCGCATGATTAGAACACAAAAATTATAAAAACGAGATTTAAAAATTTCGCACTGCGCCATCTTGTGGTTATGAAAACAATCGAAATAAATTAGATGTCAATGAATTAAATTTGTATAAGCATTTACCGTACCAAATTTCACTGCGCTCGGATGGTTAAATCGCGAGGATCGTCCATTTTGATATTTAAATTTCGCGTCGCCGCCATGTTGGATTTGTGCTCACCAGTTTATTGAAAATCCCATAGGTGAACGTATGTCCATAGCCTTTATGAACATACAAAATTTTGGTTTGATTGCTATCATAGATTAGTGCTAGTAGATATTGAGAACCGTCTAAATATTTCGGATGGTCGCCATGTAGGCCATAAGGTAATGCACCATTAGATGATGATTATTGCGTAGGTTCATTATTCAAACGTTGTCTTCGATCGCATGATCATGACACAATAAATTAAAAAAAAAAACTAATTCGAACATTTCGCACTGCCGCCAATTGAACTAAATGAGATATTAGTGAAATACAACGCGTATAAACATTTTCTGTACCAAGTTTCACGGCGTTCGATGGTTACAACGCGCGAAAGGTCTATTTAAATATTTCCTTTTCGCTTTGCCGCCAGGCTCGTTTTGTACTGAACAGGGCTTTGAAAGTCACATAGGTGCATTTTTAGTAGTACCCTTTATCACGGTGCAAAAATTCATGGTGATATCAGTAATAGTTTCGGCGATATAGAATGCCGGTGATATATTTCGCACAGCCGCCATGTTTGATTCGTGAGACGTAATAAAATTTGAAGGGCATGATCGGGGTCGGACGAAACAGTACACTAGTTTCATTGAAATCGCTCCAAGTGTTGATTTTATTAGAGACACACGCACACATACGCACACATACACACATAAATACACACACGGACAAAAGGTGATCTCTTAAGCTTATTTTTATCATAAATGGAGATAGGCTAAAAAGTGGGGGATGGGGTTCGGGCATTTAAATCCTAGTTTTCCTGCCAAATGTAACTGGACGCAATATGTGTTCACCGATTAAAAAGGTTTCTATAATAGAACTAGGCAACACTGAAAATAGCTTCTAATACTTCATTAACAGTTAACTCTATAGAAAGCATCAGTTTTGGTTGGTTGCAGTGGAACTATGCATACATGTGGTAAGTTCATAATAAGTACTTAATCATTTTTAAGTAATGTACTGTCCCCGAATTCGTATAAAGAGATACGAGGTATTGATATGAAAGGCAGCCTTAAAAAAGGAGAGCATTTAATTAATATTGGAAGAATGAATTTTGGAATAGGTCCATTACACCAGCTTTATGTCATGATGTATTGCTCAACAAGAGGCTTGTTGGCTGAATGTAATCTCATCCTAGAAAGGGCGGATTTGATTGGATCATCCATTCGAGATAGACCATAGCCGGTTCTTGAAGAAAAAGGAATGGGATTGGAAGATCCGGTGAGCGAAGTTAGAAAAGGAATGTTTTATTTTGTCTAGTAGGCTATTTATTGCATTTGGAAGCATTGACCTTGGGAAATAAATTGAAGAGATTAATTAAGTTATAATCAGGAAATGTCTTCTGTGGATATTAATGCCCGAAGTATGTTTGAGGATATTCATGTCCGAATTTGGGTAAGCAGCATTGAGTAAGGAACAGGTGCTTCGAGAAGGCGAGAGAAGGATGACGTCAGAGTGTGTCAGGTGACGTGAGGGAGAGTCTACTTGGTCAGAGAGAGGGGAGCAGTGTGCTGCGAAAAGGCATTACGACAGTGGGTGTTCGTGTGGGATGTTTAAGGAAGTGATATGAACGTGTGAAACATCGTGTCTAAATGTGCTAGTGTATTGTGAAGCACGGAAGTCTGTGTGATTTTGAATGAATTTTGGAATATTCCGCGATAAAAACCGGTGGCATGGGGAGACAATGAATTGTCAGTCAGTACTGTGTAACGTATTCGTGGAGAATAAGGAAATGTGAATGTACTTTTTTAAAAGGAATAAACGTGTATGTTTGTAAGGAAACGCCCTGAGACACGTTACTTCGGAACGATATGTTCGAGAAGGTTGTGGTGAACAATAAAATGGAGAACATTATGGACACGTGGCCGGAAAGAGAATGTGATTTATCAGAGGAAGTCATGGTATTTTGTTAAATTATGCTGAGGGAAATGTGGTCTACATCATGAAAGTGAGAATTCCTTCGAGTGGAGTCACTTAGAACGATATGCGGAAAAGCAAAGTTCACGCAGCCACTTCAAAAATGCACAATCTACTAGAGAACATTATGAATTATGGCCAACGCAATTATGGAAGGAGACTACACGATTTTCTGGAGGGACGAGAAGAAGAAAACGCCAGGACGGAGACCAGGGATCGAACGAGGTGTCTGTCAGGGGGCGAACCGATTGCCGTGGCAATCAGCCCTTCTCAAAAACTCGGATGGCCGATGGCAGGGAACGAGCAGTTTCTAGGCGGACCAGGGATGAAGGATCGTGGTTTGAAGCGAGGCTACCCAGATGTCAGCCGAGTGAAATGGGAACCAGCGCCTGTTCTGAACGTGAATGGATCTTCACATTGTTCGTCTCCGATTCAGCAGAATGTAAGACAAGTCTTTCAATATTTGTAGCCCCAGTTCGTAGTTCTATGTTCTCCTAGATGCTTTGTGTGATCATTTTATTTCAGTAGACATTTTGTTAAGTATTTGGTTTAGATCTTGTGGCCAGTAATTTTTATTTCATCGAAGCAAGTTACGGTATGCTTTTAGTAGGCTTGTGAGCCTTAGTTCCAGCCTGTCTGGGGATCTTTGCAGACGAGTTATCTGCTTGCTGACCGTGCTTGGGTTAGTGGAGTTCTCGTTTCGATGTTTACCGCTGGCTTTTTTTTTCAATTGTAAAATTTTCTTTCTCAGTTTTGAAATTTTTCGACCTCTTGTGTTGCGCTTTGATTTATTTTAGGATTTAAGAGTGTTCCGGGATGAACAGTTTCTTGCGCTTTTTGCTTCTTTGCATTTTCTTATTTCTGCGCTGTTGCCACTTCGCAGCTTCAGAGGAGTTAGTTTTTGAAAATTGCTTTAGAAAATTAGATTTTCTTAGATGTTCAATATTGAATTTTGAGATTTAGCTATTTGATCTTCGATGATTCTTTTCACATTGTGCTGTTGCACAATTATCTGACTTTAACATTTGAATTATTTTCGGAATTTTCAATTTTGAATTATTTTCGATTTTGAAATTTTCACTCTGAAAATTTATTTCATTTAGATATTGGAATTTGAATCAAATCTTTCCTCGGATTTTCAGAAAATCCCGATCAATTTTGATTTTGAGAAATTTGGGACATCAATCCTGACTTGAGATTTTCCAACAAGAATTTCTTTCTTTATTGCCTTGAAAGTATAATTAATTTTCAGTCATGACTTTTAGAAAATGTCTTGTTGATTTAAAGTTGGTTGTTATTCTGATCGTTTAGATGAAGAGTTCTTTCGAAAACAATTTTTAATTATAAAATGTAATGTTGATTCGAGTATTATTCTCGACTGTTGTTATTGTGTGACACAGTGCATATACATAATTATTTATTTAAAGGTTTACTGAATATAGTGCACAAATAAGAGGAAAATGTTTTTGAGTTGACATTCACTATAAATGTAACTTGAAACGGATTATAGTAAGAATTATATCGTGCTTGGTTAACACGCACTGGGAGATTGTCATTCGATCTGTAAATGCTATCGCTTTTAAAGCATATTTAAAATTGGTATCAACGTTTTTGAATTACATAACTTGAGAGAGAGATGGTCATTTTTTTGATAGCATAGTGCGGGATGGTTGTGTTTGCATTGGAGAGGTGTGCGACAATACCAATTGTTTTTTTGTTGTTGTTGGTATTTCGAAGGTCGACCCCTGTAAGGGACGTTATGTCCTGGGAACCTTTCCTCGGTCAATGGTTGTTGTTGTTATTTGGGCTGCGTGGTGTAGATGATTAGGATTGCAGTTTTGTGAGTCAGCTGTTAGCTGCGTAAGCCGTTCGTTGGAACGCCGCATTATTAGGATTTGTGGAGTTTATTTCGACTTCTGATAGATTTCTTTTACTGTGTTTGATGACAGTATTTCCCTTATATTCGTTTTGTAGGACCATTTTGGTTGCGTTTGTTGTTTGCCGGGTTGACTGTCGCGTTCTTGTAGATCAGCTGGGTTGGCGATACCGGGGGCTCCATAAGTATGGTGTTCAAGACGTTGATGCTAATTCAGTTAGATGATTATTGTTATTGTTTTGAAGACTGGATAGAACAGGGGCTCAGTGGATAGCATTCTCACCTTTATTGGTCGGAACGCTAAACCATTATTTGCTCGTTAACCTCGATGTTGATCACCGTCAGTAAATATTGATGAATAATAGGTCTATGTAGATTAGTGGAGGAACATTGGTGTAGATACTGTCCTAGAACGACACATATATGATTATAATTAGGTATTTCTTAAATTTTTGTAATTAGAATTAAAAGATATTTCGGTTATCCAATGAAGAATAAAATCTGGATCTATGTATAGAGTAATATTTTGATACTGTAAATAGTGAGAGGCCGTCACAATTTAATTCTATTAAGGGGGTTGTTGTTTTTTTTTTCTCTCGCTCTTCATAATTTTTTAAAATTATTAATCCTGATATAAAAGGCATTGCGATAAGTTGCCAGTTTATTGTTGATCTTTAAGTCGTTATTTTTTTGTGTACTTTAGCTGACGTTATGTCAGAGTGTGTGCCATAAGACATCAATTGTAATTACATTCGGTTATGGATTTTCGATTTAATTATATCCATTTTTGAGGTGTCTTCTCTTTTCTGAATAAAATTTTGGCAAGCATTTGCGTATGCTTATACCATTTTCAATTTACTCTTGCGTTGTGTTTTTGTAGATAGTGGGGAGGATAGGGACATGCCATGGTTATTATAGTGGCTTGAACCATTTTTATCCATTCCTTTGTCCCTGTTACGCCCGTGTGAATGAGAGTCTTGCGCTCGTGTGTGTGTGTGTGTTGTCGCTGATCCTGTGGAGGATTTTCCATTGCATGTTAAAAATATCACATGATATGTGTCCACGATTTCAGAGTGTGTGATGCCGGATATTATTGTATGTATTTTTAGCCGGGGTACTGCCGTTGATATTTGATCCGCTGTTTTCTTGGATTGTGGCAGTCACGACACTGCTGAAATCGGGTACATATAGGATGGATATTTATGGCTAGCCCATACTAGTGGGGCTCGAGTATATTATATATACCCAATGGAGGAAATGTGTATTCAAGCCATGTTTATGTAGGAGTACGACTTCGACCATATTTGAGGCCTGACGATTATGGTAGTGTCGGTTTGTTTGTTTGTTTTGATTTGATGAGATTCTAGTTAGAGGAGTTGACACAAAGATACAATTGTATTATGTGGGTGCAGGAAGGCTAAGAATTATGTAAGATTAGCCGACCGACACTTATAAAGAAAATGAATTATGAAAATAATGAAAAGGATTCATTTGACTCTGAGACGTCTGACTAGGATAGTTTGCCAGTACAGGTGTAGCCACGTATGGTTGATACTGGATTAACTTAGTTTAGAAGCCGGTTGATCGACTTTGGGAGAGCGTTCATTAATATAGGGTGTTGTTTACTAAATGTTTCGTTGGCGTTGAGTTTTGATAGACCCGCTATCGTAAAGAGTAACTGTTCATGTAGGGATAACTGGATATCTAGACCAGATTTAAAAATGGATAAGCATTCGTAAACCAGTATAGGGTGTTAATAAAGCAAGAAACTGTTCATCGGAAACCACTCTGAAATAAAATGATCACAAAAGGTATTCTTATAGACATATGTAGTGCTGCATTTCCCCACATTTATCAAGAAAAGAAGAATATGTCTGCTGACTTGGAATCAATCCAAGCAATGTTTAAGGTGTTGAGGGAGACACAGAGTAAAATGGACAAGGATATTGAGGCCTTGCACCAAGGAACTCATCAAAATCAGAAAACATTGGAAATACAAATAAAAAAGAATGCCAATGAATTAAGAAAAGAAATAGCTCAAGTTCGGAAAGATTGTAAGAATAGTAATGATAACATGAATAAGTCTTTGAGTGTGTTACAAAATAATTCAATATGTACTCAAAACACTTTAGGTGAAATACGAACGAGTTCGGCTGCTATGAAGGAGACGTAGCAGACAACACAGAACACTTTAAAGGTAACACAGGATACTCTTGCTACATTGCAGGCTTCCATAGGTGAACTTCAAAACAGTGCAGATACAACACGTGATAACTATGTTCTTACTCAGCACACTTTAGGAGAACTTCGAGAGAGTGCAGCTACCACACGGGAGGAGTTTGTTAAGTTAAGACAGGAAATGTTGCAACAATTAAACACAAACCAATCAAACAATGATGAAAGATTGGAACAGTTAAAGGCTACTGTAAAAGCACTGCAGGTAGGGGTAAGAAATAAAGTTGAGCTGGTCTGAGGAGAGATTGAAATAGAAATTGGTAAGGTTGTCAAGGAAAACATAGAAGTTTTAAAGGTAGAATTAATTAGTGAGGGTAAAACTCAATGTGAATCCGTTACAAAAGAATTGTCAAATAAGCTAGTGTTAGCGGAATATCGTCTTAATAAAGACATTAACAATGTTAAAGAGGACTATGATAAACAATTTAAAAGTATGCAAGCATATCATGATAAGGTTATTGAGGAAATTAGGGAGAAAGCGGAATCCGAACTGTCAGATGTCGCAGCTAAACTTAAGGAAGCCGATTTAAAGACGGAAAATGTTAAATCGGATTTGCAGTCGCAAATGAGTAGTGTAAACTTGGACTTACAAACGCAGTTTAACAACTTAAATTCAGATCTTCAAGTGAAGATATCCGAATCTAGTTCTGGTTTAGAACGGAAAATAGATCAAATGGTAAACGATAGAGGTAAAATAGAATTAGAGATAGCCCTTATTAAAACTAAATTGCGTGAGGTTACTATAACTGGGAACACAAACATTACGAGGGACGAAGCCGGTATATTTACCGCGGAGAGGAGCGAATGTCGATCCACGCTGGAACGATTGGAAGCGGGGGATAACTTGAGAGAAACTCGACCTATTGGAGGAATAGGAACAGAAGAGGATACCCAAAACGAAACAATTCGAACTATACTTCAGGATCGGACTGGCCGTGTGAGATATGACGCTTCAGAGTTCTTTCCAAGTAGTGGGAGACCACTTGTTAGAGCAGAAGGAAACAATAGGCAGAACGTTACTATCATCCGTAATATTGACCAAAAGCCTAGGCACTTTTCGGGAAATAACCAATTCACGCCCATAGAATTTATCAACGACGTATCCGAATACTTTCTGGATAACCACATAGGAGAGGAAAGGCAACTACGAGTAGTTGAGAGGTTTCTGTACCATGATTGTTTACAATGGGTTAGGGCATTCAGGTGGACGTTCAGAACAATTGAAGAGTTTGCTGAAGCATTGATAAGACGATACTGGTCAATCGAGGATCAACAAAGTCTTAGGGCAGAGGCGTACTCGAAGAAATATGCAAGTACTCATCCAACGAGATACTCGACTTACTTTACGACACAGCTCGCAAAATTGCAGTATCTTCAACCCCCTCTATCAGAGGTAGAACTAGCGCAAACGATAGCAAGACAACTTCCGGCCGATATACGTAGATATTTGGCATCGTCAGGAGTTAGTAATTTGAAGGATATGGATGAACTTCTTAGGAAACTGGACCATACGAGTAACAGTATCAATCCAACAGGAAGAAACACTCGCGGAGAACACAGAGAGGTTAATGCCGTCATGATTGATCAAGTCCAACAGACAGAAAATTCATCGAGAAGAGAAGGGAATGTAGGACCTATTCGCGACGGATATTATGAACGTCGAAACTTCAACAGAAACGATAATGGATATAGAGATTATAGACCATATCGGCGATACCAAGGCAATAATGAGTCGTATCAGAGCAGACGTTACAACAGAAACGATCAGTATCCACGGAATAACAATGGAAACTTCCAGAGCGATAATAGAGACAATAGGGGATATAACCGTCACAAGAATTGGAACGATAGGAGTTATAATAGACCAGATTATGAGTAGAGGCATCGAGAATCGAAGGAGTACATACAGAGTTTGGGAGGGAAGGACGAAACAAAAAAGGTAAACGAAGATAGACCCAGAATTGATGATCCGCGACCTGGCACTAGTCAACAGGGGGGCAGAGGAGAAGGCCACCCTGAAGAAAAAAAAAAAAACGCCGATAAACCGACAGAAGAGGAGACAAGGATTCTGCACCAACTGACCTCTACATAATAAATGCAATCTACCAAACTACGGACGACGACTTATTGTTTGAGGAAGAGAATTGTAAGAAGAGAACGGCTATAATACAACCCATAGTAGAGATTGCTGTTAAGGAGAAGAAATTTAAAGCTTTATTGGACACGGGAGCGTCTGCTTCGGTCATGTTGACACAGACGCATGATCAGATAAAAGATTGTGAGGAAGTTACTTCGATGCCTGTATCAGCTGTGAAAGTCAGGGGAATTTTCCAAGATAAATCAGTCAGTTGTAAAATACAAGCTCTTATTGAATTTAAGATTGGAGATCGTAGATATGAACACATCTTCATTAATATGGATAGGATAAATTTCGACGCAATCCTCGGGATGGACTTTATAGTCAAAGTGAGAGCCATCATCGATATGAAGAACAGGATGATTAAGTTCAATAGCAATACTGATACTGAAGAGCTCGGAACGAAGGAAGAGAAAATCATGCCAGATGAGGAGAGCCGAGAGATGATATTGGAATATATTATTAATGAAGTCGAAGCGGAAACGAGTCAGTATGATAGGAAGATAGCAAACTTTACTGAGTTCGAGGGAGAATCGCAAGATATTGCGGATTTGATTGGATCATCCATTCGAGATAGACCATAGCCGGTTCTTGAAGAAAAAGGAATGGGATTGGAAGATCCGGTGATGAAGTTAGAAATGGAATGTTTTATTTTGTCTAGTAGGCTATTTATTGCATTTGGAAGCATTGACCTTGGGAAATAAATTGAAGAAATTAATTAAGTTATAATCAGGAAATGTCATCTGTGGATATTAATGCCCGAAGTATGTTTGAGGATATTTATGTCCAAGTTTGGGTAAGCAGCATTGAGTAAGGAACAGGTGCTTCGAGAAGGCGAGAGAAGGATGACCTCAGAGTGTGCCAGGTGACGTGAGGGAGAGTCTACTTGGTCAGAGAGAGGGGAGCAGTGTGCTGCGGAAAGGCATTACGACAGTGGTTGTTCGTGTGGGATGTGTAAGGAAGAGATATGAACGTGTGAAACATCGTGTCTAAATGTGCTAGTGTATTGTGAAGCACGGAAGTCTGTGTGATTTTGAATGAATTTTGGAATATTCCACGATACAAACTGGTGGCATGGAGAGACAATGAATTGTCAGTCAGTACTGTGTAACGTATTCGTGGAGAATAGGGAAATGTGAATGTACTTTTTTAAAAGGAACGAACGTGTATGTTTGTAAGGAAACGCCTTGAGACACGTTACTTCGGAACGATATGTTCGAGAAGGTTGTGGTGAACAATAAAATGGAGAACATTATGGACACGTGGCCGGAAAGAGAATGTGATTTATCAGAGGAAGTCATGGTATTTTGTTAAATTATGCTGAGGGAAATGTGGTCTACATCATGAAAAAGAGAATTCCTTCGAGTGGAGTCACTTAGAACGATATGCGGAAAAGCAAAGTTCACGCAGCCACTTCAAAAATGCACAATCTACTAGAGAACATTATGAATTATGGCCAACGCAATTATGGAAGGAGACTACACGATTTTCTGGAGGGACGAGAAGAAGAAAACGCCAGGACGGAGACCAGGGATCGAACGAGGTGTCTGTCAGGGGGCGAACCGATTGCCGTGGCAATCAGCCCTTCTCAAAAACTCGGATGGCCGATGGCAGGGAACGAGCAGTTTCTAGGCGGACCAGGGAAGAAGGATCGTGGTTTGAAGCGAGGCTACCCAGATGTCAGCCGAGTGAAATGGGAACCAGCGCCTGTTCTGAACGTGAATGGATCTTCACATTGTTCATCTCCGATTCAGCAGAATGTAAGACAAGTCTTTCAATATTTGTAGCCCCAGTTCGTAGTTCTATGTTCTCCTAGATGCTTTGTGTGATCATTTTATTTCAGTAGACATTTTGTTAAGTATTTGGTTTAGATCTTGTGGCCAGTAATTTTTATTTCATCGAAGCAAGTTACGGTATGCTTTTAGTAGGCTTCTGAGCCTTAGTTCCAGCCTGTCTGGGGATCTTTGCAGACGAGTTATCTGCTTGCTGACCGTGCTTGGGTTAGTGGAGTTCTCGTTTCGATGTTTACCGCTGGCTTTTTTTTTCAATTGTAAGATTTTCTTTCTCAGTTTTGAAATTTTTCGACCTCTTGTGTTGCGCTTTGATTTATTTTAGGATTTAAGAGTGTTCCGGGATGAACAGTTTCTTGCGCTTTTTGCTTCTTTGCATTTTCTTATTTCTGCGCTGTTGCCACTTCGCAGCTTCAGAGGAGTTAGTTTTTGAAAATTGCTTTAGAAAATTAGATTTTCTTAGATGTTCAATTTTGAATTTTGAGATTTAGCTATTTGATCTTCGATGATTCTTTTCACATTGTGCTGTTGCACAATTATCTGACTTTACCATTTGAATTATTTTCGGAATTTTCAATTTTGAATTATTTTCGATTTTGAAATTTTCACTCTGAAAATTTATTTCATTTAGATATTGGAATTGGAATCAAATCTTTCCTCGGATTTTCAGAAAATCCCGATCAATTTTGATTTTGAGAATTTTGGGACTTCAATCCTGACTTGAGATTTTCCAACAAGAATTTCTTTCTTTATTTCCTTGAAAGAATAATTAATTTTCAGTCATGACATTTAGAAAATGTCTTGTTGATTTAAAGTTGATTGTTATTCTGATCGTTTAGATGAAGAGTTCTTTCGAAAACAATTTTTAATTATAAAATGTAATGTTGATTCGAGAATTATTCTCGACTGTTGTTATTGTGTGACACAGTGCATATACAAAATTATTTATTTAAAAGTTTACTGCATATAGTGCACACATAAGTGGAAAATGTTTTTGAGTTGACACTCACTATAAATGTAACTTGAAACGGATTATAGTAAGAATTATATCGTGCTTAGTTAACACGCACTGGGAGATTGTCATTCGATCTGTAAATGCTATCGCTTTTAAAGCATATTTAAAATTGGTATCAACGTCTTTGAATTACATAACATGAGGGAGAGATGGTCATTTTTTTGATAGCATAGTGCGGGATGGTTGTGTTTGCATTGAAGAGTTGTGCGACAATACCAATTGTTTTGTTGTTGTTGGTATTTCGAAGGTCGACCCCTGTAAGGGACTTTATGTCCTGGGAACCTTTGCTCGGTCAATGGTTGTTGTTGTTATTTGGGCTGCGTGGTGTAGATGATTAGGATTGCAGTTTTGTGAGTCAGCTGTTAGCTGCGTAAGCCGTTCGTTGGAACGCCGCATTATTAGGGTTTGTGGAGTTTATTTCGACTTCTGATAGATTTCTTTTACTGTGTTTGATGACAGTATTTCCCTTATATTCGTTTTGTAGGACCATTTTGGTTGCGTTTGTTGTTTGCCGGGTTGATTGTTGCGTTCTTGTAGATCAGCTGGGTTGGCGATACCGGGGGCTCCATAAGTATGGTGTTCAAGACGTTGATGCTAATTCAGTTAGATGATTATTGTTATTGTTTTGAAGACTGGATAGAACAGGGGCTCAGTGGATAGCATTCTCACCTTTATTGGTCGGAACGCTAAACCATTATTTGCTCGTTAACCTCGATGTTGATCACCGTCAGTAAATATTGATGAATAATAGGTCTATGTAGATTAGTGGAGGAACATTGGTGTAGATACTGTCCTAGAACGACACATATATGATTATAATTAGGTATTTCTTAAAATTTTGTTATTAGAATTAAAAGATATTTCGGCAATCCAATGAAGAATAAAAATCAGGATCTATGTATAGAGTAATATTTTGATACTGTAAACAGTGAGAGGCCGTCACTATTTAATTTTATTAAGGTTTTTTCTCTCGCTCTTCATATTTTTTTATTATTATTAATCCTGATAGAAAAGGCATTGCGATAAGTTGCCAGTTTATTGATGATCTTTAAGTCGTTATTTTTTTGTGTACTTTAGCTGACGTTATGTCAGAGTGTGTGCCATAAGACATCAATTGTAATTACATTCGGTTATGGATTTTCGATTTAATTATATCCATTTTTGAGATGTCTTCTCTTTTCGGAATACAATTTGGGCACGCATTTGCGTATGCTTATACCATTTTCAATTTACTCTTGCGTTGTGTTTTTATAGATAGTGGGGAGGATAGGAACATGCCATGGTTATTATAGCGGCTTGAACCATTTTTATCCATTCCTTTGTCCCTGTTACGCCCGTGTGAATGAGAGTCTTGCGCTCGTGTGTGTGTGTGTTGTCGCTGATCCTGTGGAGGATTTTCCATTGCATGTTAAAATATCACCTGATATGTGTTCACGATTTCAGAGTGTGTAATGCCGGATATTATGGTATGTATTTTTAGCCGGGGTACTGCCGTTGATATTTGATCCGCTGTTTTCTTGGATTGTGGCATTCACGACACTGCTGAAATCGGGTACAGTACGAGTTGTAAAAGTAACGACAGTATGTAGTGAGGCTTCAAGGTCACGCTGACTGCTCTGAGCAGACAGATTTCCAGCCACGTTTCAGTGGTGGGGGAACAGCGACAGTAGTCACTCGTTGCCTGCCGTTCTGTCAACATCACGTGTCAGTGATTAAGATCTGTGCATGCAATCGTCTTGAGCTCGGCGCAGTAAGGGAGGGGTTTTTACTCCTGCGCTCCGGCTTCCCACCACTCGTACTGTACCATGACTTTGACGTCTCACCACACTTGCCAGCACCTAATCTATCTCTCATATTACTCCTTTCCCCTGGAACTGATCTTATAAACCTCCTCTCCTCTATATTTTAGGAGAAACGTAGGCCAGAAATTTCGACAAACTGAGTTTTGAACCAAAGTCCACAGATTCTCAAATGAAAAAATATTTTTGTACGGATTCGCAAAGAAAATCACGCAGGCCTAATCATTTGAAATGTGATTTGCCTACCTTCGCCACAATACAGCTATAAGAGAAAATCCAGCGATTCCCCTTCAACTAATTCTTGGTAAATACTGTCAGAACTCGACCTCGATCATGACAAGTCCTGGTAATAAATACTAGTGAAACTCAATACATCGCGAGCAGTTGACAACGAACACGTATTTGTTACATTGTTGTAGTGAGATTTATTGAAATAACAGATACGTTAAAGAGATCAATCACGAGGACAGGGCGGGCACGATCTTCCATTCTAGCATCATTTGTTACGGACTGCAGCTACGGTGCTGAAGGAAATATCAGTCACAGATCGAGGCCCAGATCTATTAACTAAGTCTGAGAAGACGATTAGACTGACAGGCTCTGGGATTATGCAGGTGTTGTCTCAAAAATAATAGACGACTACATCTGAAGTGCTTTGAGACAGGGAAATATGAATTACATTTTTTTTATTTTGGGGTAATCAGCTGCTATTACATACAGGAATGGTAGCCTAAAAAGTTCCACTCAAATATGTTCGGATCTAGAGTAAAAACTACACCCCTTTTACACTTTTAGACACCATTCGAAAATTATATGGGGTGGGAACGTCACTCACATAGGCCGTATTTATTATTACATTTCATTTGTCAAAATATGAATAATAATAGTAATGACTCTAATAAGAAAAATAAAAAGAAAAGAATAAGAATCTGAAAACAAAACCCGTTTTAATGAAAGTAAGTCAAGAGTTATTCTAATATCAAGAAGAAGAAAAGCAAAGAAGACAATTGATATCTTTATGAATTGGAAACGTCTTGTGCAAGTAGATACGATGGAATATCTAGGAATAACTATAGACTCTCGCTTTAAGTTCAACGACCACATCAATAAAGTTAGAGAAAAATGTATTAAATTAATAAACGCATTATCAATATCGGCTAGAATAGGATAGGGTCTAAAACACCAGGCTTTGGAAACAATATATAAAGGAGCAATATTGCCAATGATGTTATATGCTGCTCCGATCTGGATTGAATCCCTAGAAAAGAAATGTAATATGATTAAATACGTGAGAGTGCAAAGACTTATTCTCTTGAGAATAGCAAAATCGTACCGCACTGTATTTCATGAGGCACTGTGCATTATTACAGGAATTACTCCTATAGATATAATGGCTAATGATATTGTTACTCTATACAAAATCAAGTCAGGAAAAACAACTATGAACTATGTCATTGACCACCCAGAAAAAACCTATGAGATGGCTCCATCCAGCCTATTTTCCTGGTACCGAAGATCCAAGAATAGCATTAAATGAATATATCCCATGGAAAATTTACACAGATGGAAGCAAAAGTGAAGAAGGAGTGGGAGCTGGCATAGCTATATTCATATCACATGAATTAGTAGACCAATTGAATTATAGACTGCAAGACAACAGCTCGAATAATCAGGCGGAGCAATTAGCCATACTTAAATCTCTGGAATTCTTAGATACTACTAGGACAGAGGATGATGAAGATAAGAAAGTAATTATTTACACAGATAGTAAAATAGCAATTGACTCCATTGCGGACTTCAGAAATCATAACGAACTAATTGAGAATATAAGAAGGACTACAGCTATTCTAAAAAGAAAAAATGGATAGTAAAATTTGAATGGGTTAAGGCACATACAGGTGTTGCAGGCAATGAACTGGCTGATAAAATTGCAACGGAGGCTACAAAATTAAGTGAGGTTTGTTTCGATAGAATACCCATCTCAACTTAAAAAAAATCTCAAAGAAGAATCAATTCATGAATGGCAGCAGAAATGGGAACTAACTTCAAAAGGCACACTTACAAAAGAATTCTTTCCAACAGTTGCAGGTAGATTAAAATCCAAAATCACCTTAACAACTAATATGACTACAATACTGACTGGACACGGAAATATTGCTTCGTACTTACACAGACTTAAAATTATACGGAATCCCGAGTGTTCCTGTTAAAGCAGCCCTCAGACTATAGATCATATAATTTTTGTGTGCAGTGAAGTGAAAACTATTAGGCAATTCTTGATTAATAGTGTAAATAGAGACGATAAATGGCCGATTCAAAAATCTGTGCTATTGAAAAGTATTTGAAGGAATTTTATAAATTTGTGAATGCTTTGGATTTTCAAGCTCTTAGAAAAAACGATGAATAATATTGTTTGGATTAAGTCATCTAGAAATTGAAGTATTATAATGTAATTTATTTTGTTCATTTATAACATGTATTGTAAGTGCATGTAGTACCACTTATGTAGTGGAGCATGCAGAGAGTATGAACAGTAAATTTAAAAAAAGGAATATGAACAAGAATATGAACGAGAACAAGAACAAGAATATGAACAAGAACAAGAACAGGAATATGAACATGAACAAGAACAAGAACATGAAAAAGAATATGAACAAGAACAAGAAATGAACAAGAATATGAACAAGAACAAGAATATGAACAAGAGCAAGAACAAGAAAAAGGAGATGTTAAGAATGAGAATAAGAATGAGAATGAGAATGAGAATGAGAATGAGAATGAGAACAAGAACAAGAACAAGAACAAGAACAAGAACAAGAACAAGAACAAGAACAAGAACAAGAACAAGTACAAGAATATTTTGTCCCTAAATTGTACCATATCGTAGAGCAGTGAATAGCATTCTTGGCTGCCACCACTGAGGTTCGGGTTTGATTCTCGGCTCTGGCACCGAGTTCTCACATACTGCACTTTTCACCTGATTGCACTGTTACAGGCATTTTCCTCATCACGTACCGTAGACCCTCTGTTTAGGGAATGGCTGATGAACAGCGACAGGTTGGAAAGTACTTCGGCAGTGCCAAGTCTCGTGTGTGTCTTAAATGTATACAATTATACCTTCTGTAGAGATGGCTAAACGTGAATTTGGGATTGAAATATGTTTTATTTGCGATCTGACCAACACGTAAGCAATGTTTTACTGATATTGGGAATATCAAGATCGACATGTTCCCCTGTCAATCTGCAAATCTGTTAAAGACCCAGTCTACCCCGATTCCTCTTCTTCTCGATAGCTGAGTCTATTAGATTTCGATATAATCTCAACCACATTTTATGGTCTTGGGGCACGTACAGTAGTGAGATTCCAGTCCTAAATGCCATGGCTCACCATATTAATTTAAAGTTTAATTTCCTGTAATGGTTTCGTAGATATTGTGGAGTTCATTCAAGATTATCCTGATGCCGAGCAGTCTTCATTCTAGGGCAGGTAGCAGGCCGTGGCCCAATGGTTGATGTTGTTGTTGATTCTTCAGGGGCCTTGCGATATCGTGGTCATGTAGCCCTGTGTACTTGGGGAAGTGTGGAAGTTGTCTGATAAACTATGTCACTGTGGTATCTGTACTAGTGTATTTGTAATCGAGGCAGAATTTGGGTAGGAAGTGGTCGAGACCTTAGTTAGGTACTGTGCCCGTTTAGATGAAGTCCAACGACCACATACGCATGCCACCGAAATCAGTTTAGTACCATACTCAAAATATATATCTCAGGGCTATCTGATTAAAAGAAACAAGAAACAAAATCTGGGCTTGCTTTACTGATTTCGATTCTATGCAACAATAAGCATGGAGAAATGAAAATATCACAATTTCTTAAAATTTCATTTTATTCACTTAAAGGGAAGTTAAAATTAATTTAATATGAAAAATATCAATAGCAAGAAAATATGTTGGAAAATAAATTACCACAGAAACAAAGAATAAAAATACCACCACATTTATTACACTCTTAAATAATCACTTATTCGATGACACTGATCGATTACCAGAAATTCTCAGTCCGACTGGTATCGATAAATAAAAATATACATTTACTGCTGTAACGTCAGGTCGTTCAGGTAAATTGATAGTCCGTCGTGACGCCTGCGTTCCATTATTTACAAGCTCTCACTGTCATATTATTTCCAAGATTCGTTTATTGTTTTTCTCTTATCATGTCTCTCTTTATTTGTTTAGTCGATTCCGACTATCCGTGGTCTCATGTACTAAACTACGCCAATTTCTTCTGTCCTGCACTGCCTCCCGAAGATTTTCCAAGCTGGAATTTAGTTCTTCTGTGATGTCACAATCGGTTAATTAAATTCAAGTACCACCAATGCATGATGTATTACCACAATCGTTTATTGGATTAATCGTCGCACTTGATTTTATCAAAATTCTAGCAGGTACCCGCGGCTTCGCTCGCGATCAAGACAATGGGGACGATAATTGGTCTATTCTATTACAGCAATCGCGGCTACAGGTTGGTCCATTCTAATTCTGAAAATTCTGATACATACAGTATATTGATATGAGCAGCAAAGTGGGAATTTTATAGAGTTGTGAAAGTCTGCAGGGTACGATATTACATTAAGTGAACACATTTGAAAATTACGTTCTTGTTTTTGCCAACTTTTGCTGAGACATAACGATTTTGTTGCCCGGATACTCGTGAGCACACCACATACAGTTGCCCATGGGAAAAAATGTTTTGTCTGAATGTACACCTGCTGATGTTAAGTGTGTGTCATTGCGCTTTTTTCATAGAAATTGCGAATATTGTTTGAAGAGGGAACTGCACTGTTGCACACTGGAATGCCAAATCTATCGGAATATGGGGAATTAAAAGTATTTTTCCTTAAGCTATTCTGGGTGTAATTTTGCCACACTTATTGATGAATTGAACTACAACATGTCGCTATTAATAGACCTATAGTAAAATATCTCTCACCTTGGCCGCTGATGTACATTATGCAGTCTCTTCCAGAGTTACATCCCAGGGATTGAAATTTTCAAACAACCATTTTGACTCACATGCCTCTCTAAGTAATTAAAATTCCTGATTGATGTTGTTAGAGTCTTCATTTTTTGACTGGTTTGATGCAGCGCACCATGCCTCCCTCTTCTGAGCTAATCGTTTCATCTCTACATAGCTACCACACCCTACATCCGAGGCAATATGTTTAATCCTGGTCTACCCCTACAGTTCTTGTCTTCGATCCTCCCATCCATAACCAAGCTTGCTATTCCTGGGTGGCTTAATATGTGTCCTACCAACCTATCTCTTCTCTTCATTAGCAGTCGCCAGAAATATCTCTCCTCTTCCACTAGTCTTAATACCTCTTCATTTGTTACTCTATCTACCCATATGATCTTCATAATTCTCCTGTAACACCACATTTCAAACGCTTCAATTATCCTCTTTTCTGCTGCACCATTAGTCCAAGTTTCACTTCATTATAGTTTGACGCTCCAGACAAAAATGACTTCCTAATACCTAAATGTATATTCGATGTCAACAGATTCCTTTTCTGTAGAAATGATTCCCTTACCTGAGGCAATCTGCTTTTTATATCCTCTTTGCTTCGTCCATCACTGGACAATTTGCTTCCTAAGTAGCAGAAGTCTCCTACTTCTCGTAGCATTTCACCTGCCAATTTGATGTCCATAGAGGTTTCTCACTTATTTCGGCTGCATTCCAATAATTTTGTTTTACATTTATTGATTTTCATCATGAATTCTTTCCTCAAGACGGAGTCCATACCATTCAAAAACTCGTTCGAATCCTCTGGCGTATCGGCCAAGATGACGATGTCGTCAGCAAATCTCAGAGATGAAATTATTTCTCCTTGACTCTTCGCTCCCACTATAAGTTTTTCTCCAATTTCCTGATTATTGCGTTTTTAGAGATCTTTGAAATGCGTTGCCCTCGCACATGGTGTAGATGCATTGTCTAAGGAAAACATTTGATGTTACGAACATGGGCCGCATAATTAGTACCGAAAGCCTATTCTGAACAACAGTTCCCTGAACTCAGATTTGCCAACATTTTATTGTATCTTTCCATGTGGTATATCTCTGTACCTCAACATAGAGAAGATTGCTTCAAAAATCATGTCTTGTGTAAAGTTTGGAAAAGGTAGTGAGTGTGTTTTTTTCCGGAGTGTATACTCGCTCGTAGAAATTCTTTTCAGTAAAATACACTGCTTCACAATTTTGTAAGTGCACATTAAGGTATGCGACGGCGGGATGCCTTAAGTGTTACGGAAACGGCAATAGGCGCCATAGAGCTTCGTTACTACTGAATTAACGACCAGACTGATATTTGTACTTAACTATACGTGATTTGTGAGCCCAGTGTTTATGAAATTGAATCTAGCTATATCGCTACCTTTATATAGTAGCCACTACTGTAGTGTTTAAAAATTATAAGAGGTAGTAGCTGTTACCCGCGGCTTCGCCCGCAATAACATTTGGATTCCCGTTATAACATTAGTTAAATAGATAGATAAGCATGGGTCCTAGTGGAAAAAAATTATATCACCTGAAACCAAAAATGCATGGGACGAAAAAAAATATCAAAATATCATGTTGATTTCGGACCCTAAAAGACGTGAAAAATATAATAAAAGTATTAAAAAAAACTATTTTTTGAAATTTCATTCGAATCAACTTTTATGTCATTCCTGGGACTTGGAAAATTCCGGCCAAAAAGTACAAAATCATTAATAACTCTCTAAGTATTCGTCGTATGATGAATTAGCAAGAGACAAAAAAGATGTAATGTGTTATTGTCTACAACATAGGCCATGTAAAATTTTACTCTCAGACATATTACGTTTCCCCCCTCCCCCATAATTTCACCCCTCCCCGTGGCCCCTTAAATTGGATTTAGGAAAAAACGATCAAACACCTATTTAGTTATTTTTATGCTGATATTTTTCGGCTGAGTTCCAAACTCCTCGCCTATGTCGTTTAAGAGATACATGCTCCGTTAGGAATCCTTCAACCTCCACTTTTCACTCCTTTCAGCTCATAATATACACCACATCGAAAAACACTCAGACACGTGTCTTCTTATTTTTAATGATGAGTTTATATGCCGAGTATCACATCCCCCAATGAAACCAATCTGGAGATATTGCTATTCAATGAAATGCAGGTCTACCCCCTTAATACCCCTTTAGAACCTGAATATCCAAACACCCTTCCCAAAATTTCATGTTTCTAACTTTAACAGTTTTGGCTGGGCGATGATGAGTCAGTCAGTCAGTCAGTCAGTCAGGACACTTAGTTTTATATAATAGACTAGCAGAAGTACCCGTTCTTCGAACGGTGTTCGGTGTTAACACCAGACATAATAATAATAATAATAATAATAATAACAATGTTATTGGTGTTACATCCCTTTTAAGTACTGTTGCTTTTAGAGACGCACCAGACATTTTCAATTGAGCTACTGTTGCAATGGTTAGCGGCTTGTAATTCCTTCATAAGTTTATCAGAACGAAGTTAATTTTCTGGGAATATCACACACACTGTTAATTTAAGGGCCTTATAATGTGGTTTTCGGAGATCCTTTATAGACTCGCGAATTTTTTGTATCACATTGAGAAGTGCAACATATGCTTTGGTCGTCCTTCTAGGATAATTTTTATATTTCGCCTATTTTAGCATGTATTTTGAGAAGTTTTTCCCTATATCCACCCTTGTACTGTATCAAAAGTACGGTGAAGAGTTTTATAAATGATTGGTGTATTGACTCATGTTTACCATACCTAATTTTACGATGCACCAAGCATCCGAACATGAGTTATAGGCGTACATAAGGATACACAGAAAGACAGACAGACAATTCTATTGTCTACAACATATCACCTAGAAATCCAAATATGGGTATATCTACCACACGGTATCAAAGAAAATCATCCTTACGATGAACCCGTATGTCGACAAAAAGAAAGAAAAGAAAAATGATATGTTGAAATGTGCTCTCAAACTAAATTCACCTAACGTGTACTTCCTGACATGAAATAGAATTGAAGGTCTAGTAGATGAAACGCAATACACGTCACATAAAAACTGACCCTCTACGTTGTGTTGGGTCCCCATACACAGGAAGACCTCTATCATAAATTATAAAAGCTTGTGGTGCATGAAAATTCAGGTTCTTTAGTCTCAAATGGCCCAAATTCCTAAAAGCCGCAAAAAATGCTGATTCAATTCAGGAATTTTTGAAAATAATGTTGTTGTTTGCAGATATAATAGACCTTCTGTACTATATGTCGCACGTGAAAATTGCATGAAAAAATCCTAGATTACCCCTTGACCCCCTTAATTGCATTGGTGAATTATACAGTCTACGTTGGTTCCGTGATAACCTTATATTTGCAAACTTTCACAGAAATGTAATAAATGTAATAAATTGCTTCTTACTGAAATAGATGGAAAGTTGGATGCCACCCCTTGAGATAATGTTGTCATGGTTACGGATTAGCATTCCTTCATTAGATTGTTAAATTAAATTTAATTAGTTTTCTGGGAATGTTTCAGAAACTGTTGGTTTAAGAGCCTTATAATGTAGTTTTCGAGGACCCTAGAGTTTTATTTCTGGCACCGAGGGGCTTTGTCTCGTCGTTGTACGCCATAATATAATACTACTAATATTAATATAATATAGGGATAGGAATATAATAGACCTGGCATACCACACACGCAGGTGTAAATCGCGTGAAAAAATTCTAGACTACCCCTTGACCCCCTTAAGCGCATGTTACATATTGATGAAATTTACAGCTTAATTTGGTTCCATAATAACCATCTAGCCGTTTGCAAACTTTCACACTAATGTAATTTATGGAATTGCATTGCGTCTTACAGCAATAGATGGACCTCTGAGAATCTGTTGCCATTGTTATCGGCTTGCATTCGTTCAGTAGTTTATTAAATTAAATTAGTTTTCTGGGAATATCTCAAAAACGGTTGGACGTAGGACCTTAAAATGTGTTTTTAGGGCCCCCGAATGTTATCTCTCACATTGAGGGGCTGAAAATGGGCTTTGTCTCGTCCTTCTACTCCTATTTCAACATGTATTTTAAGGGGGTATGCCCCCTTTTATGATAGGTACAGAGAAGAGATACATCAATGATTAGTGTCGTGCCTCTGATGGATATCTGTACCAAATTTTGCGTTGATACACCCAGCCGTTCTCGATTTATAAGGGAACAAAGTTGTCCACAATCAAACAAACAGACAGACAGACCAAAACATTATTTTCGCGCGCATCTATCATAAAACAGTCTGAAACGTGTAAATAACTCAAATTTCCGTAGAAATTCAGAAAAAAAACAGACACATTTTCTATTTATATATGTAGAGATATACTGCACGGCTCGGTGTTGACCGTGTTTTATTGCACAAATTTAGGATTTACTCGCTAACCGTTGGAGATACACGAAAAGTGTTAAGGACCTTTTGGATAGAAAATTGAATGTTAAAGCTCATGTATGCCATCAAAAGGTTGCTATTTCTTAGCGTTCTCTTTTTATTTGAAATGGAAATATCAAATTTTGAAACCAAAGGGTGTAGTGACGTCATAAATGTGGGTTTTACTCGCTAACCGTTGGAGATAAACGAAAAGTGAAGCTCGTATGTACCGTCAAAAGTTTGCTATTTCTTAGCGTTCTCTTTTTATTTGATAAGAAATATGAAGTTTTGAATAAAGTGTGTAGTGACGTCACTAAAATGGTCGCCATTTTTAATAGTGCAAATTGTCGAAATAAAATTTATCCTATACGTAAACCTGGTAAATCAGCTACATCCATGCAAAATTTCATTTAAATCGGACCAGTGGTTCTTGCGTTATTGAGTAGCACACAGACAGACAGAAAGACAGACACACACCATCTCATTTTTATATATTAGTATAGCAGAAGTACCTGTCCTTCGAACGGTGTTGTATATTAACACCAGACATTATCAATTGAGCTACTGTTGCAATGGTTAGCGGTTTTTCATTCCTTCATAAGTTTATCAGAACGAAGTTAGTTTTCAGGGAATACCACACACACTGTTAATTTAAGGGCCTTAAAATGTAGTTTTCGGAGACCCCTTATAGACTCGCGAATTTTGTGTCTCACATTGAGAAGCGCAACATATGCTTTGATCGTCCTTCTAGGATAATTTTTTATATTTCGCCTATTTTAGCATGTATTTTGAGAAGTTTTTCCCTATATCCACCCTTCTACTGTTTGAAAAGTACGGTGAGGAGTTTTATAAATGATTGGTGTATTGACTCATGTTTACCATACCTAATTTTACGATGCACCACGCCTACGAACACGATTTATAGGCGTACATAAAGATACACAGAAAGACAGACAGACAATTCTATTGTCTACAACATATCACCCAGATATCCAAATATGGGTATATCTGCCATACAGTATCAAACAAAATCATTCTTACGATGAACCCGTATGTCGACAAAAGAAAGATTAGTTAAAATTTGCTCTCAAACTAAATTCACCTAACATGTACTTCTTGACGTGAAATAGAATTGAAAGACTTGTAGACGAAACGCAATACACCTCACATAAAAAATGACCCTCTACGTTGTGTTGGGTCCACATACACAGGAAGACCTCTTTCATAAATTATAAAGGCTTGTGGTGCATGAAAATTCAGGTTCTTTAGTCTCAAATGGCCCAAATTCCTAAAAGCCCCAAAAAATGCTGATTCAATTCAGGAATTTTTGAAAATAATGTTGCTGTTTGGAGATATAAAGGATGAGTGTAGTTTTACGTGACCATTAATCGCGAGATCATAAGCCACGGGACCTCCATTTTACGTGGAACCTGAACCACAGGGCATGGCATTTCACTTTGCAAATGTTTGAGGATATAATAGTCCTTCTGTACTATATGTCGCACGTGAAAATTGCATGAAAAAAATCTAGGTTACCCCTTGACCCCCTTAATTGCATTGATGAATTATACAGTCTACGTTGGTTCCGTGATAACCGTATAGCCATTTGCAAACTTTCACAGAAATGTAATAAATAGAGTAACATTACTTCTTACAGAAATAGATGGAAAGTTGGATGCCACCCTTTGAGATAATGTTGTCATGGTTAGCGATTTCCATTCCTTCATTAGTTTGTTAAATTAAATTAGTTTTCTGGGAATATTTCAGATACTTTTGGTTTTAGGGCCTTATAATGTAATTTTCGAGGACCCTTTAGGGCCCCCAAGTTTTGTTTCTGGCACCGAGGGGGCTTTGTCTCCTCGTTGTACGCCATAATATAATAATAATAATATAATATAGGGATAGGAATATAATAGACCTGCCGTACCACACCCGGAGGTGTAAATCGCGTGAAAAATTCTACTGTACCCCTTGACCCCCTTAAGCGCATTATACGTATTGAAGAATTCTACAGCTTAATTTGGTTCCGTGATAACCTTCTAGCCGTTTGCAAACTTTCACACCAATGTAATTAATGGAATTGCATTGCGTCTTACAGCAATAGATGGACCTCTGAGAATCTGTTGCCATGGTTACCGGCTTGTATTCGTTCATTAGTTTATTAAATGAAATTAGTTTTCTGGGAATATCTCAAAAACGGTTGGTTTTAGGGCCTTAAAATGTGGATTTCGGGGACCCTATAGGGCCCCCGAGGTTTGTCTCTCACATCGAGGGGCTGAAAATGATTTTTGTCTCGTCCTTCTACTCCTATTTCAGCATGCATTTTAAGGGGGTAGGCCCCCTTTTATGAGAGGTAGGGAGAAGGGTTACATCAATGATTAGTGTCGTGCCTCTGATGGATATCTGTACCAAATTTTACGTTGATACATCCAGCCGTTCTCGAGTTATAAGGGAACAAATTTGTCCACAGACAATCAAACAAACAGGCAGACCAAAACATTATTTTCGCGCGCATCTATCATAAAACAGTCTGAAACGTGTAAATAACTCAAATTTCCGTAGAAATTCAGAAAAAAAAACAGACAAATTTTCCATTTATATATATAGAGATATACTGCACCGCTCGGTGTTGACCGTGTTTTATTGCACAAATTTAGGTTATACTCGCTAACCGTCCGAGATACACGAAAAGTGATAAGAATCTTTTGGATAGAAAATTAAATGCTAAAGCTCCTGTATACCATCAAAAGTTTGCTATTTCTTAGCGTTCTCTTTTTATTTGAAATGGAAATATGAAATTTTGAAACCAAAGGGTGTAGTGACGTCACTAAAATGGTCGCCATTTCTTAATAGTGCAAAATATCGAAATTAAAAGTATCCTATATGTAAACCTGGCATCTCAGCTACATCCATGCAAAATTTCATTTAAATCGGACCAGTGGTTCTTGCGTTATTAGGTAACAGACAGACAGACAGACAGACAGACAGACAGACAGAAAGACAGACACACACCATCTCATTTTTATATATTAGTATGATAAGCATCGGTCCTAGTGGAAAATAATTCTATCACCTCAAACCAAAAATGCATGGGACGAAAAAACATCAAAATATCATGTTGGTTTCGGACCCTAAAAGACGTGAAAAATATAATAAAAGTATTGAAAAAAACTATTTTTCGAAATTTCATTCGAATCAATTTTTATGTCATTCCTGGGACTTAGAAAATTCCGGCCAAAAAGTACAAAATCATTAATAACTCCCTAACTATTCGTCGTATGATGAAATAGCAAGAGACAAAAAAGATGTAATGTGTTATTGTCTACAACATAGGCGATGTATAATCTTACACTCAGACATATTACGTTCCCCCCCCATAATTTCACCCCTCCCCATGGGCCCCTTATATTGGATTTATGAAAAAACGGTCAAACAGCTATTTTGTCATTTTTATGTTGATTTTTTTCCGATGAGTTCCAAACTCCTCGCCTATGTCGCTTAAGAGATACACGCTCGGTTAGGAATCCTTCAACCCCCACTTTTCACCCCATTCACCTCATTATATACACCACATCGAAAAACCCTCAGACACGTAACTTCTTATTTTTAATGATGAGTTTATATGCCGAGTATCAAATCACCCAATGAAACCAATCCGGAGATATTGTTATTCAATGAAATGCAGGTGTACCCCCTTAACACCCCTTTAGAACCTGAATATCCAAGAACCCTTCCTTAGTGGGCGTTTTCGACTTACATCTAACATATTCCCAAAATTTCATGTTTCTAACTTTAATAGTTTTGGCTGGGCGATGATGAGTCAGTCAGTCAGTACACTTGTTTTTATATAAGAGATAAGCATCGGTCCTAGTGGAAAATAATTCTATCACCTGAAACCAAAAATGCATGGGACGAAAAAAAACATCAAAATATCATGTTGGTTTCGGACCCTAAAAGGCGTGAAAAATATAATAAAAGTATTAAAAAGAAATATTTTCGAAATTTCATTCGGATCAATTTTTATGTCATTCCTGGGACTTAAAAAATTCCGGCCCAAAAGTACAAAGTCATTAATAACTCCCTAAGTATTCGTCGTATGATGAAATAGCAAGAGACAAAAAAGATGTAATGTGTTATTATCTACAACATAGGCCATGTATAATTTTACACTCGGACATATTACGTTTCCCCCCCCCCCCCATATTTTCACCCCTCCCCATGGGTCCCTTATATTGGATTTATGAAAAAACGGTCAAACACCTATTTCGTTATTTTTTATGCTGATTTTTTTCCGCTGAGTTCCAAACTCCTCGCCTATGTCGTTTAGGAGATACAAGCTCGGTTAGGAAACCTTCAACCCCCACTTTTCACCCCTTTCACCTCATAATACACACCACATCGAAAAACCCTCAGACATATATCTTCTTATTTTTAATGATGAGTTTATTTGCCGAGTATCAAATCCCCCAATGAAAGCAATCCGGAGATATTGTTATTCAATGAAATGCAGGTGTACCCCCTTAACACCCCTTTATAAACTGAATATCCAAAACCCTTCCTTAGTGGGCGTTTTCGACTTGTAACGAACATATTCCCAAAATTTCATGTTTCTAACTTTAATAGTTTTGGCTGGGCGATGATGAGTCAGTCAGTCAGTCAGTCAGTCAGTCAGGACACTTGTTTTTATATAAGAGATGAGACTTTCCAAGTCGATTTGCTCGTAGAAATATGGATTATAGCTCTTTTTGCGCGTATCAATGTGAGGAGCAATGTTCGTGGTTTCCACTTCGAAGAAGTGGGAACCGAACCCAGCGTTTTAAGGCCCTAAAACGAACGGTTTTCTAGATATTGCCAGAAAACTATCCCCGGTCTGTGAAATTTCAGCGGTTGCCATAGTCACGTTGATCTGTTTCTCAGAGGGAACACAGTTATTTGCGAATATCTCCGAAACCGTTCATTTTAGGAACTTAAAAAGTGTGTTTCGGGGTCCCTACAGGACCTCCGAGTATTGTTTCTCGTATCTGGCGGCTTAAAATGAGCTAAATCCGAACTTTGTACCGACTGTCCTTGCTCAGTGCCAAAGGGCCGAAAAAAGTCACTTACAAATTGAATTTTCAAAAACCGTTTCTTAGTGGGCCTCTACATACTCGGATCAACCAACATGCAAAATTTCAGCTTTTTAGGTCTAGTGGTTTGAGCCCTGCGTCGATGAGTCAATTTTGAATTGTCAACGCCAAAGGGCCGAAAAAAGTCACTTACAAATTGAATTTTCAAAAACCGTTTCTTATTGAGCCTCTACATACTCGGATCAACCAACATGCAAAATTTCAGCTTTCTAGGTCTAGTGGTTTGAGCCCTGCGGTGATGAGTCAATTTTGGATTATATATAATAGATTAGAAGGCGCTTTCCCTATTTTTTTTTTACCCCTGGCACTGCCGTTCATGAAAGGCCTATCATGCGATCGCTTCCCAGCCATTTGGCCTGCAGATATTGTGGTGACGCGTGGTCAGTGCATCGTGTCCCCTCGGCCGTTAATCTTGTTCTTCGTGTCCGGCGCGCTGCCTCACTATCAGATGGATACTCAATTGTCCTCACGAAGCTGAGTGCATCCCGATGCAGCCCTCACGTCAGTGTCTAAAATCTCTGATGGAGCCGGGAATCGAACCCGGGGCCTGGGGATGAGAGGCAGGCGCGCTACCCTGTTCTTTTTGTGTTTTTTATATATCTTGAAAAAGATTATAAATGGATTGGCATTGCCTCCTACAGGGATATATAGAAAATCGGATGTCGTACCTTGAGGTACTGTTGCCATGGAAACGGACTTGCCATTAGTTCATCAGTTTATCAGAGTGAAGATAGTTTTCTGCAAATATCTTCGAAACTGTTGGTTTTAGGCCTTAAAAAGTGGTTTTCGGTGTCCCACAGGGACGTACCGAGTATTGTTTCTTGCATCGAGGGGCGTAAAATGAGCTTTGTCCGGTCTTTATGTGACAACTTCGATATTTTGTCCTGGTTGAGCATTTTTGGTGACTTTTCAGTTATGTTGCCCGTTCCACGGGAACAATGATTTATTTCCGGATGAAAGGCAGCCTATATGTTATCCCAGGGTATAAGCTGTCTTCATTTCAAATTTCATCCAAATCCGTTCAGCCGTTTTAGTGTCAAGAGGTAACAAACTAACACGCACACAGACAGACTTTCACAATTATAATATATATAGGGATTCTGTTCATGATTTGTATTCCTTAAACATCTATATTTGAGCAACATGCAGTAAATTCAAATATTAACATGTATTAACTAAGAATTCATCCTTATGCAAAGATTGAAATTCAAATGTTGCAAAGTGTAACTTACTCAGAAATTATTTTATCCACTTGCCATGGACATTTTACAATAAATCGTTCACATAACATCTATTAAATATCCCACTCAAAGAATTATTGTATCTGAATCATAATGGGATTATCAACTTGTCCATATAAATTCTATAATTCATTTACAATGTTTTAATTTTACATAACCGATTCATTAATTATTTATATTTTAATTGTTTATCAAAACTAAATAATCAGCAATAAAATATAAATGTATTCAATTTGATCATCAGTTAATAATTTAAATCATTTATTTTTATCCAATTAATTAATTCAATTTATTTATCCAGTAATTCATATTAGTTAAATTTCATTTGTTTATCCAGTTAATTATTTATTTCAGTCTTTTAAATTCCATTTATTTAATCTGTGCACACAATATTTAACCATTTCCTTTATTATTCACTGATGGGTTCTTATCAACAATTAAATAACAGTAATAATTACACTGCACAAATTAATTCCTTCGGTGCATTATATTTCTCTTATTATTTTATCCTTATCTGGACTTACGGTAAGGCTTCGACAAGGCTAGGGTATGGCTAATCAACGTCGCACAAAAACGGCTTCGAAAAAATTGGTAAGTAAAATTGACTAGACATTTGAACTGAATTCTACTGATGATGGCCATGGGCTACATAAAATGAGGTAACCATTGGGCTTCACCCTTCGTCATTACTAATCCTCATAATATTTAACTCTCCTTTTTAATAATCAAATCGTGCAACCATTCCTGTGGCTGACGCATCAAAACTTCAATCATTCATTATATATATATATATATATTTATATGTCAGTTCACCAACTGAACAACCAATTCCACATTCTTTAAAATTAAGTCACATGCTTCTATCAACTAAAACGCCTCACTGCTCCATAAACAATTTATACCGATTCGGCCATCACATAGCTGTTAGTGATTCACGTGTGTCTTCCCATTGTTCATTTATAACATTCAGTCATCTTACGACTTTACCATTTGATCATAACTTAAACAATCTTAAAACCCTATATTATACAAAAGATCCTTCCGGCATTCTGAATACTTTCCGTTTCTCATTATCCTACTGCATTATTCTACTTGCTTTATGCAACCTCTTAACTGTTCGATATTATTTGCTAGCAACAAAATCCTCATCTGATATTAAGGTGCAATAAACTGTAGAAACACTGGATCATAATTCGAATTCAAATGTTCAAATTGTTCAAAATTTTATCTAAGAAACAATATTCAATATATACAAGATATTATTATTATTATTATTATCAAAAACGTATTCTAAAAAATCACGATTATTATTATCATCATCATTATTATATTTCCCAAAATGGAAGTCTGGAATGAAATACTTGAAATTTCCAAGTTCGATTCAAAAATATAGGACAACAAAAATCCATTTCCAAAATTTATCAACAATGAAAAATCTACGGCTGATGACCTCAATTACTTCGAAGAAAAAGAAAGCTACCTCATCTGACTTATAATTTTGTCCGTAGAATATGAGAATGCGTAAAATATACCAAGCGTAGGTATTGTCAAAAGGCTTGTTCTAATGTACAAAAAATGTGTTAATATTCCACTTAGAAAGGAAAATTTCAAAATGCAAATGACTAAGAAGATAAAAGTTCGCTTAAATTCTGCCGGTCTTGAAGTGTTGAATCTTCCATATGGTTCATCCAATGGTCCGATGCTTCAGGGCCTCCCGATCGCTCGGTCCCGTCAAACGCACGTCTCTAATCGCGTATCAGCCCCCATGTCTACCCGCAATTCACTTAGCGGCACATATTGAAAAGTACGAACACTTGTCCAAATCCGGCACTATCAACTTCGCGTTTCACCGGCATTATAGCTTGTGCTATAGGAGACGTCGTGGTTTTACCCGCTTGCTTGATGCTTTCAGTCTAGCAGTAATTCTTGATGCAGCTTTACAAATACTTTGATGTTCTACGCTTACCGTCTTTGCAATGGTTCAAATCGAAGATCCTGATATGGAAGCTAGACCTATAGGGTTGAGAATATGCTTCTCCCAGTAAACGCTAGGCAATGTTTGGTCCCATATCGTCGACTACTTTCTGTGGTCGGGTAATAGAGAATGCTCAAACAAATCTGTGAAAAAGATTGGCCTCGCTATTCTGAATCCTATAGGGTTGAGAATATGCTTCTCCCAGTACACGCTAGGCAATGTCTGGTCCCAAATCGTCGGCTAGCACTTGACCATGCAGACTGGTATCCGAAGAAATATTTAAGTATGGGAGTCTAAGTTGATCGTAAAATTATCGAGACAAATGCTCGGCGCTGACTGTTCGTAGATGAGTTGAAACAACAGCAACAAGTACAGTAACGTAAAGTTCCAACATACAGACACAATGTCTGACAATCGCAGCGTACTCTAAGTTTATCATTTGCTGTATGACAATTGTAGTTACTCACTGTTTATCTCACTCATTCAGTGACTATCGCATTCGGTGTCTACTTCACGCTTTTTTTTCTGGGGGGGGGAGGCGAAAGAGTACCCGCACCCCCCGCGTGGCAGCCGACCTTTACTACTGCTGCCTCCGACATGCAATTAAACTACGATTGTAGAAGAGAAAGCATAGGGGTTTGGATATGATAGCCGTTTGGCGAGGCTACCTCTGCCTGTCCCAGTACTATGTACTCTACCAGACATCATAAAGCGGGATTAAGGAACATAAGCGGGTTAGGTCTAAGTGTAGGGCCAGGGAAAAACCGCATCCTGACCTGACCTGACCCATGCTCCGCCGGCTTCGATGCAGACTATTTAGCCTATCAGCCCGAGGGCCTTGAGTGCTATATCCAATGAGTTTCGTACCAGCTGCAAATGTGTTAGGGTGATTGGGTGATTACAATGGAGTCGAAGTTGGCCAGGATATGACCTATTTCAGGAAATACAGAAGATAGAAAAAGGAGTAAAGATAAGTAGTCCTGAGAGAGTCAGAGGTTAGATGTGAAATTGAAAATAGATAGTTCTTAAGAGAAGAAAAGGTGTGCTATAGTAGCAGGTTCGTTGTGAAGAGGAAAGTCTTTCTATAATGATGCGGGGGCGCTTATGACGGCTACCCCTCGCTTGGTAATCACCCAATCTGTTGATAAGAGGGTTTGTCCTTAGTGTAGCTGTTCTATACAATTTTGCTGCCTGTCTACGAATTATCCGACTGATGGTCGGGAGATTGTAATCTGTGTGTAGTTGAGCATTGCGCACGAACCAGGGAGCGCCCGATATCGTGCGCAGTGCTTTGTTCTGAACGACCTGAAGTTTATTGATAGTGGATGGGGCGGCAAAACCCCGCGCAGGACTGGCATATTCCATAACAGGTCGCACTATTGTGGTGTATGTGAGAAGTCTGCTCCTGTTATCTAGTGAACTCTGAAACTTCATAATAGGCCAGAGTTGAGCTTGGATCGCTTTCGCTAGGTTCGCGCGCTGGGTGACCTCCTGTGCGAAAGTTAGGCCTCGATCTAGAGTAATTCCCAGATACTTTGTAGCTGGCTGCCATTTGATTACGTCGCCAAAGAAATTAAGGTCCTGGACTTCCTGACTGACTGCGTCTTATATACCCTGGCAGCGCGATGTACTGGTCTGCTAACGCGTTATCACACGTGACCGGCCTCGCTGTTCCTGCTGGCGCACTCACCCAGAGCGGTGAAAAATCTGCAAACTTCCAATGTAAATATCTCCACTTCTAGTGATCGGATTTTCTTCAAAGTTGGTTCATAATCTTCCGGATATAAATGCAAACAAAACATATTACATGTGGTGGCTCCAAACCATCAAAATAATGTTCACAATATAAGAGCATCGCCATTTCCCCGTGCACGCCACCTGCCTCCTGCACGTGCACTCTATACTTCCTCCTGCGAACTAACTATATCGCGCTTGCTTCAAAAATTTGCGTTGTGACACCATGTGCCTTAAATCCATATTCCCATGTTGAATAGGGGCACGTCACCATCCAGGCATTTACCTGGAGCAGAAGTGGGAAACCACGGAAAACCACCTCGAAAATGGCTAATTAGGAATTGAACCCGTCTCTTCTAAGTTTTGATTCACGAGGCAGAGTATACCCCGTTCCAGCCCTCAGACCAGAATTATATTTTTTGGTAGAGCCGGGAATTCAACTCGGGCCTCCGTGGTGACAAACAAGAATGCCAGTCACTACGCAACGAGGCGGATCCAATGGTTGAGAAAAATTCGCCAATACGGCCCAAAATGTGTCGTATCACCTTTTCAAGTGCATTGTACATTACATAATATTGTTGTTAAAACCATGACACTTATTTTTGGATTGCGCTGCGCAACGTTAAGGGCCGTTTTCACCAACTCTTAAAGTCTTAATTCTTCATTAAAGGTCATTTAACTTTGCACGAGCATTTCATCAAACAGCTCGTTAACTTACCACTAACAAGAAATAAGCGGCTTCGGTGACGTAGTTGATAGCATGCTGAGCTTCTATGCCCAAGATCGCGGGTTCAAACCCGGCCGAAGTCGTCGGATTTTTTAAGAACGTTAAAAATCCCTCGGTATGCCTTCCTTCGGAGGGGAAGTAAAGCCGGCGCAGCGGTCCCATGTCATAGATTTATGGCATGTTAAAGAACGTTCCACTAATTACACCTGTGTGAAGCTAAATTATATACAGGTTAAACATTTGACTAACGTTCTTAGGTTCCTGCGTTCGTTGTCAAGAGCCGACTGCAGAGGCATCTGGTAACTAAGTTCTGAACTAGTTGCTCGTTGACGGTGGCGTTTGGCGACAAAAGTTGGAACTACTTGGAAAAATTGAATGTGTGCAGCCCTTACTTGAATTAAAACAGATACACACACTAATACAGTCATCACAATCAACACCGGTTATCAGACAGATTCTACACACACCCAAAGTACACGGGGCTACATGACCGCGCTGTCGCAGTCCCTAAACTAAGGAACCAACCAACCAACCAACCAACAAGAAATTACGTTTAATGGCCAAATCTGACCACTCAACTCCCTAAAGCATCGTTAAAGTGGAGGGAAACAGCCGAACTCTACCTCGCGCATCTTGCAATGTCCGAAGAATTCGTTTGTTTCCGAGTTTCACACGAACTTTCATCCATATGAATATAACACACTATATGTTTATGAGAGTAAAATTGTAAAATATCACACATGTTACTAATACCAAGGAATTAAGAGAAAGTGGGATTCGAACTCCTTCCAGTTCTCCATAATGATCTCATAGGATGAAACGAACCACTTACGCTAAGAAGACGACGGGGAGAGCGTGTCTTATTTAGCTAAGTAAACAATGTATACACATAACAGCCAGTTCTCCTAAATACTTTGTTCATATCATTTGAAGCTTTTGTCATGAATATGGTCTTTTGTATTTTCCTTCCTTTATAAGTATGTTTCAGAAAATCTCAAGGAAGCATCACAAACAACGATCAATGCTACACGCGTCTTGTTCTGCCGGTCATATTTCTCCTTGGATATGGGCGAGTCTACGCATGCGTGAGGACGTAAAGCGTATTTTAGTAATAACGAACCCGAACGGCCTCGTGAAATGCATCGACGATAACCATGCATTAACTCTAGTATTATAGCGGCTTCGGTGGCGTAGTTGGTAGCATGCTGAACTGCTGTGCCCAAGATAGCGGGTTCAAACCCAGCCGAAGTCGTTGGATTTTTTTAGAGCTTTAAGAATCCTTCAGTATGCCTTCCTTCGGAGGGGAAGTAAAGCCGGCGGTCTCATGTCATGGATCTATGGCATGTAAAAGATCCTTCCACAGACTAAACTTCTGTGAAGCTAAATTGCTAATTTAGATTTCGTTGGAACGCTCTATCAAAGTTCCAACGTTCACCACTATATATCTGACATCTGGTGGCGAAATGGAACGACTTGAAATTGAACGGAACTTTTAGCTCACCCAATGGGTGTCCGCTGGCGAGCCGAACATGTCCTCGGACACTCCCGGCACTAAAAGCCATACGATAAATAAATAGATAAATAAATAAATAAATAAATAAATAAACTCTAGTATTTAAGTTAAAGGTTGCCTCTGTGGTGTAGTGGTCAGCGTGCTTAGCTGCCATCCCGGATGTCTGAGATTCGATTCCCCGCTCTGCCACGAAATTTGAAAAGTGGTATGAGAACTGGAACGGGGTCTACTCAACCTCGGGTGGTCCAAATGAGTAGAAGGGGTTCGATTCCCACCTCAGCCATCCTCGAAATAGTTTTCCGTGATTTTCCACTTCGTCTCAAGACAAATGCCTTCCCGTCCCTCATAGAGTCCCTGTGCGCTTTGCAGGTGAGGCCGCCTGGGCGAGGTGCTCGTCACATCTCCCCAGTTGTATCCCCCGACTCGATGTTTCAAGCTCCAGGACACTACCCTGGAGGCGGTAAAGGTGGGATCCCTCGCTGAGTCCGAGGGCAAAGCCAACCTGGAGGGTAAACCAACCAAGCAACCAACCAAAAAAAAAAGTTAAGTAGGAAATAAGTAACTAATCAACAGTAAAGATTTAGAAAACGGCCCTTAAGCCCGTTAACCAGTAGTTTCGTGTGACAATGCACCCGTAGTTCCCGCAATTAAACCATCATGACGGGGAAGGATATCAAGTTAGCAATACATTTTATGAGGTCGTCTACGTCATTGACTTATACTGCTCTTTTATGCCCCGTAAGCCTTTGACGGGTCGTAAACGGAGCCCCTTATCATCTCAATTGATTCCTACAGTTCGACCCAGTTGAAGAGTTGGACACCATCCAGGACCCTGTGAGTTGACCTGAGTGGGGCAATGGCCCAATGGGGACCCGCCCTCGACAGAGCGCGCTGCTGACTCAACTCATCAGGGCTCCATGACACTCTACGGCCCCCTAATCGAGGTAGTGTAACATGTTCTGACCTCGGTTTCCGTCTACAGATCTTCTCCTCCCCCATCTAAATATAGAATTTATTTATCTCATGTAGTTTTTCAGATGTAGGGAATAACACCCATTACAATTGGGTACAGTCTACCAGCGCTTGGCTGTGCACTTGACCTTCAGAGGTCAGTGGTAAGAGAGGGGTGTAGGGCGGTACGGAGAGTGGGCCGAATACTTTCCTATCTGAGAACAATGACGCGCGTGACAGTAGGTTCTCACAAACATAAACAGACACATTATGACTCTGTAAATAGCCACCGGAGACCACGGGTCTCCCGCATTAAAACACTCTGAGGGTGTTTCTGATCATCCTCCGAGGGATTGTCGGTGGAGTTCTAATTTACCCTATACAGTATATCAGGGCCAACCAATCATTGCGTTCCGGGAGCGCGGCCGCGCTCGGGGAGTACTGGGCAGTCAGACTAGCGCTCCCTCCCCTACCACTAGAGCCCTGCGCGGATAGACAAAACGTTATCCGCATCCGCCCCGCATCCGCACGGCTGTTATCCGCATTCGCCACGCATCCGCACGACTGTCATCCACATCCGCCCCGCATCCGCACGGCTGTTATCCACAACCGCCCCGCATCCGCACGACTGTCATCCGCATTCGCCCCGCATCCGCACGACTGTCATCCACATCCGCCCCGCATCCACGCGACTTTCATCCACACGTTTGTTATCCGAATCGTGGCATAACAATAATATTTTCAATGTGTTGCTTTATACTTTATCTTTTAGACATTCGAGGAGAAAGTCGAACCCTTAGGCTATGTAGCCTACTGTATGTCATGTGCTATGTTTAAAATGAATGTTAAACAGCCAGAATTGCAACCCTTTTCAGTTCGGAGTGTTGATTATGCTTATTGACCGAATTTGAATGAGATTAGCTTAAATTACCATCTTACATTTGTCACGTAAAAACATATAAAACAAGAAGTTCCGTGAAGAACTATACAGCCTACTTTTCATGCCAATGATTATTCTACAGTATATGAACCTATCTTATGTAGCCTAATAGAGCACTACAGTTGGCAGCCCTGGTGACTGAATATATTCTTTGTTCCATCTCTTTAGGTACAGAATACAAAATTTGGTTGAAGTCCAATGGACGTTACATGTAGTTAGACACTGGATCTATCAGCACGCGTAAAAGCATGTTGCCAACAATACCATGCGTGTGCTGGTCAGAAAAAATCTGAATTATTATGATATCTTGTTGTGCCAATTTTGGATGAAATCCATTTGTTAGTATAGAAGTTACATGTATTTTAAAATTGGACATATCAGCAGGCATAGAATCATGTTGGCAGCACCGCCTTGTATTAATTACTCCAAATTAATCTAGAATGTCAGGTGCTATACGTGTGCAAAGTATAGAGCTGTTGGCTTGCATACTTTCTGATATATTGATGAAAAAATCCACAGCCTGCTTCCAGTCTCCGACCGGGTCAGGAATGGAATGAATGAAGCCCCTATTAGGGTAAAAAGAATATAGACAGCATTTATTAACAGTTGGCAGCCCTGATTGCTCTTAAGAATACTTACAGTCATATCTGTTCTGGTACACATTGCACATACGAAATTTGGTTGAAATCCAACTGATAGTATAGAAGTTACATGTACCGTATTTAAAAATTGGTACTATCAGCAGGCTTATAATCATGTTGGTAGAACTGACGTATATAAGTTATTCCAAATTAATCTAAAATGTCAGAATATACGTGTGCATAGTTTAAAGCTGTTGGCTTGCATACTTTCTGATATTTTGGTATTTGGATTTTAAAAAATAGAGAGCGCAATTATTAACAGTCGGCAGCCCTGGTGGCTCTTAAGATTATGCTCAGTCATATCTGTTTATGTACAGATATTACATACAAAATTTGGTTGAAATCCAGTTGATAGTGTAGAAGTTATATGCATTTAAACATTGGACTTATCAGAAGGCTTAGAATTATTTTGGCAACACTGTCATGGTTGGCCTCCTGGAAATTAATCTGAAATAGTATTATCTACATGTGTGCCAATTTTGGAATAGCTCCCATGCATACCTTGCAAGATATCCAACATGGAGCTCAAATTTCTAGTGCGTTTTTTCAGCAGTTGGTAGCACTGACATCATTTTCAAATATGGACGTGAGCTATTCCGGTGCACATCTTTACTCATACTAAATTTGGTTTTGATTGCTGCAGCCGTTTAGGAGTTGATAGGGGGGGGACACACACAGCCAGCCAGACAGACAGAAGGACAGACAGACAGACAGACAGACAGACAGACAGACAGACATTTTCCCGGATCGATCTCATAAGACTACTTTTTCCTCATTTTTGCAAAATGTGAAAAGTAGGCTAAAAATATGATGTCATAAACATCCCTAGTAAGGGTGAGGGGGGGGGGGGGGATTGTGCGCACTTAAGCAAGAATCGGTTTTGTGATGATGAAATAATAGATAACACAACTGCAGTTATGAATAAGGGAGCCTTAGTAACTCTATATTCGATGTGAAGAAACGAATTTCATTCAAAAATACATTTGGTGGACTATAATTCGAAATCTCGCACAATTACCCAACTTTCCCTATGATATTCAACAAGTTCGGATTGTATTCTAAACACTATCCGCAAATTCACTCCAAATATTTTCCGCAGCTTATCCGCTGTCCGCACAGCCATGAAAACTGTATCCGCATGGCGAAAACTCTTGCGGATATCCGTGGGTTTATCCGCGGATATCCGCATCCGCGCAGGGCTTTACCTACCACCACTACGAGGAGACGGACGATGTTCGGACCACGCTGACTAGATACGTACGAACAGTCGTGCGGCCGACGGCTCTTGTGGGTTTGTTGGCATATTAATAGGGCTGTTTTGCCATAACAAATATACCGCATATACAAATCAAATGGTACTCCGATGTATGGAATGTGCAGGAAACAAACACAAGTGTTCAGTAAAGAATATTGTGATTTATTCCAAACTGAAATGTGAACATATTAGAGAGGAAAATTCAACAACAACTTGTGTTCTTTTTAACACATTACATCTCTGTTGCACATTTAACATTTGCATGCCCTTTATAAGCTGTACAGAAAAGTGAAATTTCCCATTCTGCTTTAAAGATTGCTGCTTTTATTGTATGCTGTTCAGTCATGACCACTGCGAAACTGATTTACTTACACGCTGTCAACAAAGCGCATTGGACTCGACTAGCGACTGATGGATCGGCTGCACACTTCAGCGTGCTCAGCCAGCCAAGCTCCTTCCACCACTTCCGAAACTACCTTCCACCAAATCGCTCGGAGCACAGGCTTAGAGCGCGGACGGAGCGCTAGCGCTTGGGGAGCGCTGTCTGGGTAGCCCTGCAGCCTATGTATATAGATAGAGAGACAGATTGATAAGATTTCACTTATAACCTGTGTTATTGTGATGACTGTGTTAGTGTAATTGAGGCTAGGAGCAGGATGGAAGGGGCCGTGGTCTTAAGTTCGGAACCATCTCGGAATTTTTCTGGAGTAGATGTGAAAAACTACGAATAAACATTTTAGATAGCTGGGTTGGTAATAGAACCCATGCCTTCTCTGTTCTCCCTCACGAGGCGGAATGCACCCTGTTCCAGTACAGAACTTAATTTCTTGGCAGAGGCGGGAATTGAACCCGAACCTCAGGGGTGACAGCTAAGAATGCTATTAGCTAATAGCTTAAAGTTTTCTTTCGTCGTAATCAATTATTGTCTATGAAAATAACTTGGAAACCTTTACAAATAACTTCAACTTCACAATATAATAGAAAGATATGCATCAACTCACCCACATCATTTTGTTAAGTGATTGGAGTAAAGGTAGGAACTGTATTGTGACAGACAAACAAGAAATATTATCTGAATTTATTAGGTTAACGCGTCCACTTCTACCGTCTGCCTGAAACATCTGCCAGGCAGTCAATCAGTCAGTCATTCGCTCACTCAAGACGTGTCGACAAATTAGAGTCATGATTAACGCACCACGTGTGATCTTTAGTCCTACTGCATTCAGTATCAAAGTAGTATATTATAACCATTTCTTAAAAATTAAATAGCTGTTTTCATGTTTCAGTTCCAAGTTGGGAAAATCATAATAACTTTAATAAGCATACTAAATGTATAAAGTAGCATGATCTCAGATGCTTAGGCGAAACTGAAGCATTTATGTGGGAGTATCACACCACTTTCTTTGTTTGTTTGTAGAACATTGTTGATTGCTTGCTGTACATCTGGTTTCCGACTTCCATGCCCTAAGGATAGAGACAAAGATAGATTATTGCAATCTCTCTTGAAACATCTCCCAGGCATCGACTAAGATTCAATATCACAAGTGTAGAAATTAAAACGCTGATATCCTAATCTATTTCATTCACCAGTGGACCAAGTCAAGCTTCCTAGTGGTGATCACAGTCATCATCCGCACAAGTGAACACTCATCAATTCCATTGGCAGCAGGACGTGTCGGCGAGGCCCGTGGTGGATGATGATACCAAGTTTGGAAAATAATTTAAACATTAATTTCTAATTTATCGAGAGAACTAGCGGTTCTCCAAAATGCATCACCGTTTTACAACCCCATGCGATGTTTTTGAAGCCGTGTCACCTTTGAATGCGATCTCTAGGATCGTAGCTTTAGCTCCATTCAGCGGCAGCCAGGGCAAATACAGACGAGCAGTGCGCACAAAACGAGAACTGATGTACCATATGTTCGTAGTATCATTCAGCATCTGTCACTTCATATACTTCATAAACAATACGTCTTACGATTACCCCATAACGTTCAATGTCATGTGTACCGAGGTGTTTCAAGATCACTTCAATTACTTAGCAGGGTTTGTGTCCCTAATTTGGTACGTCACAATTAGTCGCTGTTTTCAGGAAGATATATTCTTATTACTGCATCTAGCCGACCAATATTTACCCGAGGGCATAAGAAAAGTGAACAGAAAAATATATCTGGTTGATCTTAGCTTGATTACTCTTTTCTCGATTCATACGGCTGTTGGTATGGTGCTGGGTGCGATTGCGTGGCGATGGACCTGGATAAGATGTATTTTCAGCTACATAATGAACTTAATAGTAGTAATTAAGATTATACAGTTCGCTGAAGTTGCTCTACTCGTAGGATACCGGTTGAAAGTATTAAATGAATGTCTGTATCAGGAAATCCTCATGCTACAAGGTGAGACACATTTTGGTGCTACCAGTAATAACATATATTCTTGCAAGAAAGCTCGCCAAGTACCTGGGACTGTCAACGATCCGGAAAAGCATATCCAACTTAGAACGCATAACTGGTCTAGTGTTTTAATGGTAGATTATGTCCTGATTCACATAAATAACCTGGTGTCCTTCAAGAAAGATATGAGTCTAAGAATTGTATTGCCGAATAACCAGGAGCGACTTCACTTTCTCAGGGAGACATTTTCAATTATATCCTCAAGTGTACATACAGCCAACTCTGCATTTGGGGTTCCTGTTTTGTTTATTCTAGCTTGTCTCTTGATATCCATAGCTAACTTCGTGTATAATACCTTGTTATCCCTGTTGAACAATGAAGATAACTGGGGCAGAAATTCATTGTCAACCGCAAGCATAAGCTTGTATTGGCTTATCTGCTACTTCGCCCAAGTCTTGCTGATAACCCTCACATGCCAGAGGGCGAGCAGTGAAGCAGAGGTGTCTGTTGGTCTGGTAAGGAAGTTACTTCTACTAAGGACACTGGACGACAGGACGATGAACGAGCTACAAATGTTCTCTGAAGATCTGGTACATACGAAACTAAACTTCAAAGTGAATGGTTTCTTCCGTATCGATGGGACTCTCTTGTATTCCATTATCGGTGCCACAACAACATATCTAGTGATCATGTTGCAGTTCAATACCGTGAAGCAATAAGTGTTGGTTATTCAAGGTAAGATATTAGACAGAAGGAAGAAGACGCATTTCATAGCTTGATAATAATTTATGAACATGATTCCTCTGTTCAGCCTTAAACATATCATTAATGGTAGAGTGATGGTTGCCGAACTTCTAAAAGAAGATGACACTTGAAGATGAAGATAATGATTACTCATCTACCTAAAGTAAATAATTATTTCCGACACTCCAGGTTCATTAAATATGGTTGTATACCAAATAAAAACAAACAATAAGTCAAGTGTTACGTTGCTTTAAAATTCCCAAGTTGAGAGGAGTAGCTTCATATTTGTGGACGTCTTCTTAGCATAACCAAATCGTCACGTTCGTTTTCTTAAAGTGAATCACAATACCAAATATAGTTCAAAATGAATGTACTCGTCCTTCAAAGGTACAATGGAATTGTTTTATGTCGGGATTGCCCCCACATTCCCCGGAGAACGATTCTTGGAAACTGGATGACGTAAGTTAGCCGAGTGGTCGCGTAGTATCAGCAGTAGGTCTTGCATCACAGTGAGTTTCTTCCTCATTTATTGAAATTCAGCCGTTAACACAACGCTTCAAGCGAGGTTTATGGGTGCCCCAACACTTCTGGATAACTAATAACTTACAGACAAGGGCAGAAAGGGTAGAAAATTCTTCTTCTCATTTCCTAACAGAGACTGTTCTCCAAAGTGGCACTCGGCGTATGTGCAGTTTTGCAAGAGCTAACTGTTCATCACCGGCGTCACGTGCAGCCTTTCGATTGTCATGAACTCAAGTTTCAATTGTCCAATTGTTACCGAGGGATTAAAATAACTAGGCCTATATATGATTTAAATTTGAACATAATCTCACCTATTTAAAACTCAACTAACATTGGATATCATCGCTGTGATCCCCTTTAAGGACCGACACATACGGGTGAGAAAATGCAGCCTCACAGTAGAATGAGCCGCATTGTGGATATGGGTTCATGATCCATTCTTCTCCTTACGGCTGATGCCAGTTTACTTCACCAATGATAAAGCAGCGTACTTATTGATCAGCCATCTGGACAACGTGGAGCACCTGGAGCAAGTCTGCACAACATTTATACCTGCAATAAACATTGACATTTTATTTATTTATTTATTTATTTATTTATCGTATGGCTTTTAGTGCCGGGAGTGTCCGAGGACATGTTCGGCTCGCCTGAGTCTGTAGCTGCTTCCAGCGGACACCCTAAAGGGTGAGCTACAAGTTCCGTTCAATTTCAAGTAGTTCCAACTTTCGCCACCAGATATCAACGATACCTAGTGGTGAACGTTGGAACTTTGATAGAGCGTTCTGACGAAATCTAACCTAACAAATTTTGCTTTACACAAGTTTCGTCTGTGAAAGGATCTTTTACATGCCGGCTTTACTTCCCCTCCGAAGGAAGGCATACTGAAGGATTTTTAACGCTCTTAAAAAATCCGACGACTTCGGCCGGGTTTGAACCCGCTATCTTGGGCATAGCAGTTCAGCATTCTACCGACTACGCCACCAAAGCCGTTACTCAGAGGTACAAAACTCAGTCAATGCTCTAGCCTAGGGGAACAAATAAACTTGGAGACTGTGCAGTTTTCACGTTGGGCAAATAGCAAATTTTTGAATTTCCAGCTTGATAAATCTCTTCACATCCCATGCATTGATTATGTGTGTGTCTGCAAACTTATTCGACTTGAATGCTTTTGTTAATATTCAGCTAGTCTTGAGTGTTACGAACATATATTCGATAATTCCTTGCTTGTAGGAGCTTGTAGGAACTGAGCTGATTCTGTGACAGTTTATGAGGCTCTGGAATACTGTACCGAAGGTTGTGGGATCAAATCCTGACAGAGTATGGTTGCATTTGAGGCTGCTTAAACACAAGAAACCTATGTTAGTGTGTGCAGTAAATATGCATTCCCTGGGAAAAAGTTTGGAACCCCAGCATCTGAAAAACTGAAAAACTTAGTGGTGGTAGTGGTTGTTCTAAGGAGTTAAACAAAAGAATAAAGTTAGTCTAATGTTATAGAATATTGAACTGATTGAAAATCTTTCTTTCTTTCTTTCTTTCTTTCTTTCTTTCTTTCTTTAATTCTTACAGCCACTCAATGGCACCGAAGTTCATTACTCATTAAAACTAGAATTCACACATTTTATTGAGTGACAAGATTCACAACATTTAACACTGAAAGAAGTTTTTTTCATGTTGACAAAGAACTTCACATAGTTTCTAGAATTTTGAAAATATTAGGTTTTGATAGTAGGGGGAGAGTGTTGTACCTTGGAACGTTTGTACCTTGGAACAGTCTCATTATCTTTGTTCTTAGTAAACATTCTTTGGAATAGCTGGGTTGAGTTCATTACTTTGCCACCCTAGGCAGCACTGTTTGTCTGGTGGCATCCATTGTGGCTTCAGTTCCAAGTTATTTAAGTATAAAGCAATTTGGTACTTGGAAGTATTATTAAAACAATTTCATATCGGCATATAAGTAGTTCTCACAGGTAAAAGAGATTCCTTCAATTTTTATACTAGGTTAGTATGTAAATGGGCTAACTTATCCACAGGTTACATTTTTGTTCTACCTAACCTATCAAAAGAAATGCATGTTAGGTAGATTTCATTAGAAAGCTAACTATTGCAATGGGTACCATGTTTCGACTTCTGGAAAATTTCGACATATCTTCGCGTTTCACATCCCCCAGACCCCAAAACCACCGTCAGTTCGAAAGTTTATATATAATTTATGTATATATCTATCTATCTTTCTATCTATCTATCTATCTATCTCTATATATATATATATATATATATATATATATATATATATATATATATCAGTTTTTTGTGGACACGATAACTGCCGTAATTTTGCACCAATCACTTTGAATTTTTTACATAATATGTATCCCTATAAAATCTCGGTCGAGTTCGTTAATGGGCAAAATCGGTCAAAGGGGGTGAAAATGGGGGGCTTTTCTTCGAAAAAGTGAAATTTCGCTATAACTCTCTTAATACGTGCAATATCGAATCCCTTTAAAGTTTATAATATGTGTCGGATAAGTGCCAAAAATTTATGTCAAATAAGTTTTTTGATAGCACCAACCATTGACCAAAGGGGTGGAAAAAAGTGGGTTTTTCGGGAAACATTAATCATATCTCTCTTAATAGGCACAATATCAAAACTGTACAGAATGGAAAATATTCCCCTAATAATTACCTAAAATTTTGTCTGAAAGAATTTTTGATATGACCCACCATTACGCCAAGGGATGAGAAAAATTATTTCGGAATTTAAAAAAATGCCAAGTGCCATCAGAGGTTACCATAACAACGCTTTTAAATTGATAAGGGATGATCTATCAGAGGTTGCCAAGACAACGCCATTGACGAGATCACATTTTTTAGCCTACTTTCGATTTTTGCAAAAAATGAAAGTAGACTTATGAGATCAACACAGGGCGAAAAAAGTGTGTCTGTCTGTGTGTGTGTATGTGTGTGTGTGAGTCTGTGTGTGTGTATGTGTGTGTGTGAGTCTGTGTGTGTGTGTGTGTGAGTGTGTGTACTCTGAATGTCTGTCCCCCCCTATCAATTCGAACACGGTGAATGCGAATTGAACGAAATTTGGTACAAAGGTAGCACTAGCAAAGGACACCTCAGTGTCATGTTTTATATCGCCGCCATCTTTACTAAAACTGAATGGCGGCCACTCAAACGTTCAAAACGTAAAATCAAATAACGACTAACCAAATCATCCAATCTCTACCAAATTTGGTAACAACATACCTTCGTATAGGATGCGTCTTGTGACCAAACTACAAGGTCGTCCGCCATACCATTTCAGGATGGCGGCCGTGCGAATTATGCAAACTTTATAATCCATATCATGGGACCCACCAGTTCCGATTATCGAGCCGAGAATCGTTTTAACTGTTCTAAAGGAAGAGGCACGTACGAAATTAAAAGTTTATTTTGTAATACTATAGTGCAGACGTGATTTTAAAAAGCTCAGCTGATTCATTAATAAGACAAGATGGCAGCGGATATCTTGTGCCTGACTTATATTTCACTAATTTGAGTATTGCATGCAATATAGCGTACTCAAACAAAATAAATAAACTTTGTATGAAATGCTTTATATATAAATAATATACTTCAGTGATGAAATCGTTTAGTATAAATCATTATTTGCTAACAAGTTCTATGTAAGTCATTTTATATGGATCAATGTTCGTTGGCACAAATAGCTCCGTGGTAAAGCGTTAGTCTGTCATTCATATGCCTATGGTTCAAACCCCATCAGAGATATGTTTTTTGCTTGACATTTTACATATTTGTTGCTTTGTAATGACTCAGACGTTTTAAAATTAAGCGTTATATTGTGCATATTACGGTGCAAAACATATACTTAATTAAAACATAATTCGCCAGCAGATTTAATCGAGACATCTAGCTGACAAAAAGGTAACAGATTTTATTGAAAAGTTTCTTCATCTGGCCGCTAGAATGCACTCGCTCTGTTAGGATTATATTGTTCGATATTTCACAACTAGATATCACGACTAGTTTTTATATTTATTGTTTCTTGAGTACTGAGACGTTATAAAATAAAGCTTTATATGGTGCTTTTTGCAATGGAAATTATATATTTAAAAAAACGACATTCTCCACTGGTGTGACATCTTCCAGCCTTCAGTTGTACTATGCAGAAACTATAGATTCGAGCAGCGCTCTATACCGGCCAGTTAGTGAACCCAGTCTTAACGACTGCTAGGAGTAATAAGACAGTAACATTCGTTTATTCCTTGTGCACAGAGGCGTTGTTGATAATCTCAAAACTTGCAATATGGATGATTTGGAGATGGATTATTTTGTTATACCGTGTATTTAAGATTAGCCTATAAATTAACGGGTTGCGAAGTTACTTCACTTAGTTCTATATCATTCGTACACGACACAGAACAACAACGTGACGTCAGTTTCTGATCTGCTCTGATTGGCTATTACATTGCTGCAGTCGGGTAGTTGGCAGTCAAGGATAAAATTCTCGACTGCCAACTGCCAGCTACCAACTGCAACTTCATGTTGTGTATGGTGCCTATAGTATACACGGAGTCGATCGCGACTGCCGACCGAGGACTACCAACTACGGACTGCCGACTGCGCATTGTAGATGAGCCTTATTAGAGCAACGAAGTTTCAATTATTGTAAGTAGTCGGTGTTTGGAGTGTTTGCTGATGAAATTGCAAAATGCTGGGGTAAATTATAAACTATGGTTTGAACGCCACTGTTCAAATCCTGTGTGCCAATTTGCACTTCAAATAGGAAGAAATTAGGAGATGATAAGGACAGAGAGTTATAACTATACCCATACATTTCGGAGAAAGTAGGCTATATGTTCTTTCCCGAACATCTTGTTTAGCCTACTTTTCACATTTTGCAAAAATGAGGAAAAAGTAGACTTATGAGATCGATCCGTGAAAATGTGTGTCTGTCTGTCTGTCCTTCTGTCTGTCTGTCTGTCTGTCTGTCCTTCTGTCTGTCTGGCTGTGTGTGTCCCCCCCCCTATCAACTCCTAAACGGCTGCAGCAATCAAAACCAAATTTAGTATGAGTAAAGATGTGCACCGAAATAGCTCACGTCCATATTTGAAAATGATGTCAGTGCTACCAACTGCTGAAAAAACGCACTAGAAATTTGAGCTCCATGTTGGATATCTTTCAAGGTATGCATGGGAGCTATTCCAAAATTGGCACACATGTAGATAATACTATTTCAGTTTAATTTCCAGGAGGCCAACCATGACAGTGTTGCCAAAATAATTGTAAGCCTTCTGATAGGTCCAATGTTTAAATGCATATAACTTCTACACTATCAATTGGATTTCAACCAAATTTTGTATGTAATATCTGTACATAAACAGATATGACTGAGCGTATTCTTAAGAGCCACCAGGGCTGCCAACTGTTAATAATTGCTCTCTCTATTTTTTTAAAATCCAAATACCAATATATCAGAAAGTATGCAAGCCAACAGCTTTAAACTATGCACACGTATATTCTGACATTTAAGATTAATTTGGAGTAACTTATATACGTCAGTTCTACCAACATGATTCTAAGCCTGCTGATAGGACCAATTTTTAAATACATGTAACTTCTATACTATCAGTTGGATTTCAACCAAATTTCGTATGTGATATGTGTACCATAACAGATATGACTATAAGTATTGTTAAGAGCAATCAGGGCTGCCAACTGTTAATAAATGCTGTCTATATTCTTTTTACCCTAATATCAATATATCAGAAAGTATGCAAGCCAACAGCTCTATACTTTGCACACATATAGCACCTGACATTCTAGATTAATTTGGAGTAATTAATACAAGGCAGTGCTGCCAACATGATTCTATGCCTGCTGATATGTCCAATTTTAAAATACATGCAACTTCTATACTTACAAATGGATTTCATCCAAAATTGGCACAACAAGATATCATAATAATTCATATTATTTCTGACCAGCACACGCATGGTATTGTTGGCAACATGCTTTCACGCGTGCTGATAGATCCAGTGTCTAACTGCATGTAACGGCCATTGGACTTCAACCAAATTTTGTATTCTATACCTTAAGAGGTGGAACTAAGAATATATTCAGTCACCAGGGCTGCCAACTGTAGTGCTCTATTAGGCTACATTATACCAGGTATATTTTGAACTAATTAGATATTTCTATATTACCAAATTAATTTCGTCATTATTCTAGATAGGTTCATATACTGTAGAATAATCATTGGCATGAAAAGTAGGCTGTATAGTTCTTCACGGAACTTCTTGTTAGCCTACTTTTCACACTTTTCAAAAATGAGGAAAAAGTAGACTTATAAGATATATCCGGGAAAATGTGTCTGTCTGTCTGTCTGTCCTTCTGGCTGGCTGTCCTTCTGTCTGGCTGTGTGTGTGTGTGTGTCCCCCCCTATCAACTCCTAAACGGCTGCAGCAATCGAAACCAAATTTAGTATGAGTAAAGATGTATACCGGAATATCTCAGGCCCATATTTGAAAAAGATGCCAGTGCTACCAACTGCTAAAAAAACGCACTAGAAATTTGAGCTCCATGTTGGATATCTTGGAAGGTATACATGGGAGCTATTCTAAAATTGGCACACATGTAGATAATACTATTTAAGTTTAATTTCCAGGTGGCCATACATGACAGCGTTGCCAAAGTAATTTTAAGCCTTCTGATAAGTCCAATTTTTAAATGCATATAACTTCTACACTATCAATTGGATTTCAACCAAATTTTGTATGTAATATGCGTACATAAACATATATGACTGAGTGTATTCTTAAGAGCCACCAGGGCTGCCAACTGTTAATAATTGCTCTATATTTTGTATCCAAATATATCAGAAAGAATGCAAGCCGACAGCTTTAAAATATGCACACGTAAATTACCCGACATTTTACATTAATTTGGAGTAACTTATATACGTCAGTTCTACCAACATGATTCTAAGCCTGCTGATAGGACCAATTTTTAAATACATGTAACTTCTATACCAACAAATGGATTTCATCCAAAATTGGCACAAAAATATATAATATTTCAGATTATTTCTGACCAGCACTCGCATGACATTGTTGCCAACATGCTTTTACGTGTACTAATAGATCCAATGTCTAAATCCATGTAACGTCCTTTGGACTTCAACCACATTTTGTATTCTGTACCTTAGGAGATGGAAGTAAGAATATATTCAGTCACCAGAGATGCCAACTGTATTGCTCTATTAGGCTACATTATGCCTAGTATATCTTATTTCGAACTAATTAAGACATTTCGATATTGCCCACTTAATTTCGTCATTATTCTAGATAGGTTCATATACTGTAGATTAATCTATGGCATGAATCTTAATTTTAAGAAAAGTAGGCTCTTTAGTTCGTCACGGAACTTCTTGTTCCATCTGACTATGAGGAAAGCGGCTAACTGGTAGCATGCTGAACTTCTATGCCCAAGGTGCTGGTTCAAAGCCGGCCAAAGTCGCCGGATTTTCTAAGAGCGCTAAAAATCCGTCAGCATGCTTTCCTTCGGAGGGGAAGTTACAACGTTCGTTGCAAGTTGCTGGTTGCGGTGACATCTAGCAGCCAAGTTCACAGCTAGGTGTCGTTGACGTTAGTATTTGTACAAAATTAGGTACTACTACTTAAAATTGACCGTCTGCAGACCTTACCTGAATTACAGACTAATACAGTCATCACAAATAACACCGTTTATCAGACAGATTCTACACACACCCAATGTACACGGGGTTACATGACCACCTTGTCGCAGCCCCTAAACTGAGGAACCAACCAACATCTCTGCGGGAGATAAAATTTTGCGTGAAGAAGTAACAGACTGTTAGATAGTTACACATTAGTTCCAAACCTTGCATAAGGACAGTGTGATCACAAGTATAAAACAAGAAGTTCCGTGAAGAACTATACAGCCTACTTTTCTTGCCAATGATTATTCTACAGAATATGAACCTATCTAGAATAATGACGAAATTAAGTTGCTAATATCGAAATTTCCAATTAGTTCGAAATACTGTATACCTGGCATAATGTATCCTAATAGAGCACTACAGTTGGCAGCCCTGATGACTGAATATTTTCTTAGTTCCGTCTCTTACGGTACTAAATACAAAATTTGGTTGAAGTCCACTGGATAGCATGGACGTTACATGCAGTTAAACATTGGATCTAACAGCGCGCGTAAAATCATGTTGGCAACAATGTCATGCATGTATTGGTCAGAAATAATCTGAAATAATATGATCTATTGTTGTGCCAATTTTGAATGAAATCCATTAGTTAGTATAGAAGTTACATGCATTTTAAAATTGGACCTATCAGCAGGCTTAGAATCATGTTGGCAGCACTGACGTATATTAGTTACTCCAAGTTCGTCTAGAATGCCAGGTACTATACGTGTGCAAAGTTTAGAGCTGTTGGCTTGCATACTTTCTGATATATTGATATTAGGGTAACAAAAATAGGGACAGCACATATTAACAGTTGGCAGCCCTGGTTGCTCCTTAGAATACGCATAGTCATATCTGTTATGGTACACATAGCACATACGAAATTTGGTTGTAATCCAAATGATAGTATGGAAGTTACATGTATTTAAAGTTGGACCTGTCAGCAGGCTTAGAATCATGTTGGTAGCACTGACGTATATAAGTTACTCCAAATTAATATAGAATGTCAGGTACTATACGTGTGCATAGTTTAAAGCTGTCGGCTTGCATACTTTCTGATATATTGGTATTTGGATAAAATAAATTAGGAGCATTTATTAACAGTTGGCAGCCCTGGTAGGTCATAAGAATACGCTCAGTCATATCAGGTTATGTACACATACAACATACGAAATTTGGTTGAATTCCGCTTGATAGTGTAGAAGTTATATGCATTTAAAAATTGGACCTATCAGGAGGCTTATAATCATTTTGGCAACACTGCCATGGTTGGCCTCCTGGAAATTAAACTGAAATATTATGGTCTGTACGTGTGCCAATTTTGAAATAGCTCCCATTCATACTTTCCAAGATATCCAACATGGAGCTCAAATTTCAATTGCGATTTTTTAGCAGTTGGTAGCACTGACATCATTTTCAAATATGGCCGTGAGATATTCAGGCATAGATCTTTACTCCTACCAAATTTTGTTTCGATTGCTGCAGCCGTTTAGGAGTTGATAGGGGGGGACACACACACAGCCAGACAGACAGACAGAAGGACAGACAGACAGACAGACAGACAGACAGACACACATTTTCCCGATCTCATTAGTCTACTTTTTCCTCATTTTTGCAAAATGTGAAAAGTAGGCTAAAAATTAACCCCAAATGACAAGAAGGTTACCATCCCCATAAGACAGTAAAATGTTAAAAGTATGCATAGAAAGACGAAAAAATGTTAACTAACCTCCAATTGTAAAATACTTTCTCGCAATAAATGAGGTCTGATCCTCCTACGAAAACCTGCATATTTTGCCTATTATAGCCTATCCCCTAGTTTGCCAGGTGAAATCTACCTCCGCCTTCCGGCGTGCCGAGAGGATTTTTTTCCCCCTGAAATGGCTACATCATGTACCTTGGAACACACATACCTATTGTACCTTGGAACATGTTCCAAGGTACAATATGTGTTCCAAGGTACATTACAAGGTACACTATATTCTCCTAAATGCTATTTTGAAACATTATCTTGTTCTTATTCTGTATTCACCTGAATCCAACTCAGTATTAATAGATCTGGACCCAGTAATATGAAGTAGTCCACATAAGATAAAATACATGAATATGAAAAATAATGTTCTCAGTATAAAATTCAGTTTTTAAAGAGACAGGGTGACACTAAAACTTCATCTTTGACAAGAATACTCTATATAATGTTCCCAAGGAAGACGTCATAATGAAATTGCCTCAGCCAAATGCCTCTGGTGTCATCCAGCGACAAAAGAAACAGATGCACTTTGAAATAGACTTCATAACTTTCAGAAACAACGTTCACTGAAGCAAATCTGTGTTTGATTGCGCTGTTACTATATTATGAAGGAAAACTGATAACAGAACTAGTTTAATCTGATTCTTTTTATTGTCATGTTAATAGTCATTCTCATCAAATTGTTAAGTTATTTTTAGAGACTGTAATGAGAGAATAATTATGTGTCCAGTGACACAACATGTTTAATATTATATATACATGTACAGATGAATAACCATGTCATTCCTTGCAAAGAATATAATATTTTTGTCATATTCAGCAATTCTGTCATAATTGTTAAACGTGTTCCAAGGTACATGACAGTGTTGTACCTTGGAAGATGTTGCAGAGTTCAACAAAATGTTTAAAAAAAAAACTAGAATCTGACACTGAACACAAATCAAACTGCATTAAAATAAGTGGAAAGACCTATATGAATGAGGTGTAAGATGTAGGATTCACGAAATTCAAACAAATCAAAATTTTAAAAAATATGTAAAAACTGTTCCAAGGTACAACACTCTCCCTACTGTATTTCACTGTAGTCGAGTTGCCTAAATATTTTTAAACATTCAATTTTTAAATTTAAATGTTTTTGTGAGGATATCCATTCTATTTATGATCTAACTTCAATAACGGTAAAAATAATGTTTATATTCTTAGTTAAAATATTACTTAGGATAAGTTTTTCCATTCATAAAGCTGATGATGATGAGCCCATAGAAGGGTCGAAAGGTGTACTTCTAATTGAATATAAATGTTTCATGAATTTGAATTGATAGGCGTCATATTTATTAAGTATACTGTACAAGAAATTAAAATTCAATTTTCACACAACCACCATATTGAAAACATGTGTTCCACCCGGCGAACAGGTATCCATGGCAGGTTGCATATATTCACCCTGGGAACGCTTCCTGCTGCCACATTTTCGTTTTCGATTTAGAGTTAGAACAATAAAAATGTTTGAATTGAAGTACATTTTTACCCATTTCGAAGGGCGGGTAACCAACTAGTAATCGATTATTTCAAACGCATTCGTTACAGTACCTATGGCAGTGACAAAACTATTCTGTATTTATCATGCAAGTACACATTTATTATTAATGAAATGCGCACATATTATGCAAATACACTATTTCCATACCTTGCTAAACTGGATAACAGGATTAGGTTATACATTTATCATCTGGATAACAGGATTAGGTTATATATTTATCATCGAACTTGGTATCTTCCACGTAAAAGGCCGCGTATATCGCAGGGACATTCTGAGTCAGGTTGGTGGTGCCGTTTCTTCTTGCTGGTTTAATGCTGGTAACCATGCAACGCCTGAGAGTTCACAAACTCTCGATTAGAATATAATAAAATTTCAACTATCGTAGATACAGTAATGTAACGAGTGTTTGTATAATTATGGTTAATGCATAAATAAATGTCTTGCCGGTGCTGTACAACAACAGTTTTAAAATACTGTTTCTGGTAAAATAAATGTTAAATTACTTTCTTACACGAATAACTTAAATAATACAGGAAGAAGGATCACCCGAATGTGCATTAATATTTTTACTGAGTTCACTAAGTGTTATTTTTCTTTTGCGGCATGTCGTTATATAGTACTTGGTAGTTGGTACACCTTTCGTCGCACAGTACAAAGACACATTTGTCATTCGGGCTATGGTTAAAGCCCTGCGCGGATGCGGAAAGAGTTTGCATGGCTGTGCGGATAGCGGGTAAACTGCGGATAAGAGTAAATTTGCGGATAGTTTTTAGAATGCAATGTTAAAATGGATTGTTTTTTTTATTTAGTCAATTTACCCTCTAGGTTGGTGGTTCCCACGGACTCAGCGAGGGAACTCACCACTACCGCCTCTATGGGCAGTGTCCTGGAGCCGGGAACATCTGGACGGGAGGGATACAACTGGGGAGGTGAGATCAGCATTTCGCCCAGGCGGCCTCACCTGCAAAGCGAACAGGGGCCTCATGAGGGATGGGAGGGGATGGAAGATTGGGATGGATAGGCGAGGAAGAGGGAAGGAGGCGGCCGTGGCCTTACAGAAGGTACTGCCCCCGTAAATTGAATTATACTGAGACCACGGTGGCTGTATTGGCATATGTGAATAAAGTTATGGCCGTCATAGTTGTGACGTGTATATTCATGACGTAGGCGTGGATGACGCAACGCTCGAGCAAGTAGGCTGGCTGAGCTTAGATTCTTGCTGACGTCACGATTTTGTTCGAGAAGGATCTTAGATTTACGACGCAGTCGCAGGGAAGCAAATAATCGTGCTGAGGAAGAAGTTACGCTATTGGAGGAGAGGCTCGAACCAATGAATGATAGCTTGAAGGGAGACGGAGATTACTGAAACTACCATATTTAATAACTTTTGGCATGCAGAATTGTGGAAAACTATTTTCAGTTATGGCATTGATTTGGAATTTTGAAGAAATTAATTATATGTTTTTGAAATCTGAAAATCCGTCAAGAATAGCCAAAGTTGGAACTTCGAGTAATGATGGAAGAAGAAGCTATGGTAGGGATGGATACGCCCCTTCAAAGTTGATAAAAGGCCTTGCACAGCAGAGAGGTTTTTTTCTGACTTCGTGGTTTTATTCTGACTTGTTAGTCTGACTTGGTGTTCTGATAGAACAAGCATATCGTCATAAGCAAGCGTGGCAGAGCCCACAGCATCGAACAGTATTGGGTATCCAGCAGTGCAATTTTACTGTTACTAAAACTAGGCGAAGTTGGAGCGCACACATAAACGATTCTACAAGTTTATCTATCAAGAATTAGCTACTGCATTTATACTAATTCAATAGTGCATTACAATATTGAGGCGTGCGCGAAAGTTGAACATTTTCATTATAATATTTCAGAAGATATTCGCATTTAAAGACTGCAGAGAAAAGTGTTTTTCTCGAATCCTGAGAAGCACTTTTAATACCACATTCTACGCTACGGCAGACACGTGTATTGCAACCGTGATACTGAAGATTGCATTTGGTGATACAACGCTACATTCTACAATGGAACTATACAATCTGGCAGTACTTTCGACTAACATTATAATGGAAGTGGAGATGGAAGACTAAAACTTTAATGCAATTGGGACATACATCAGTAGTGTGAAGTGGCACCATGGAGCTTCGATAATCGTCATTCTACAAAGACGAGCATGTAGTGAACATTCAGCTACACTCATGCATCGTAATCCATCGCTGAATTACATCAAATGGCAGTGGAAATAAATTCATACTCCACAATTATGAACATTTCTGCGGAAATATTTGCAATGAACTTCATGGCTGATTTCTACAAGAACTTTAGGGAACTTTCAAGAGGGGCAAGGGTTTTTCCCAGCACACAAAGAAGAGTTTTGCCAGAAGGATGTCTATCGTCTACACGGAGCAGTGCGATTTCCGGAGGAGGAAGCTGTTCTATTCTTCGAGGGCGCAGGTTCCAGGTTCGAGGTCGGTGCACATCTATCCTGTGGTGAATTGGAACCAGCAGCAGTCTTCTTTGAAATTTTCTTCTAGAACTTCAATCCAACAGATAAGGTAGCCGTGAACGTTTCTTGATTTATTTGAGCCATTTTAGTGAGATCTGAGCAACTATCTTTCCCATATTTTCTGTCATATATTTGATTGCCCCATATTCTTTTGCTAGATGTTTCTGTACTCTGTACACTTTGCAGCTTTATGCCATTTTCTTCGATTTATTGAGACATTATTATGTCATTTGCATATTTAAACATTTTGGATCAGTCTATATTGAAGTTAAATATTCTTTCGAGAATTTGAATTTTTCTTGTAGTCACGATTTGACTGTAAAGTTAACGATTTTCTATGGCAAGTTTGAATTCAGACAGCGTGTCGTTTTATTAAAGTAATTCTTTCCAGTAAATTACTTTGACCAATTTTCTGTCATCCTCAAGAAAGAAGAATGATTAAAAGATTTTAGAGCGTTAAAATCTACTACTTTATCGACGATCTTGGAAATACTAGTCGTTTTTATGAACATGATTGAAACACAGACATTTTTAGTCAATTCTGAAATACCAGTGCATTATAGACAATTTTATGAAATATGAACTTTGAATACGATTTATTCAGTACACTATAGTAATGAACATTTGATAGGAGATTTTCTCAATTCTAGATTGAAACAATAATGTTTGCATTTTCTGGTCTATTTGCATTCTATTCGACTATTTCTGCAGTAAAATGAATTTTGCTTGAATATAGTATTTTTATACTGCGATAATTATGATGAGATTAATTCATTTTGATAGACCAGGGAGGCGTGTCTAATCGTATTTGCTATTAAATTTATTTGTGACTGGCAAATTTTTACTTCATATCGCTTCATGAATGAAACCCACGAAGGTTAAATATAATAACAGTTTTCGATACAATTGATGAATATAAGAATTTTTAAAGAGGAACTATGGATGTATAATCGTTAGTTCAGTGGACGTGTAAAAGTCGCTGATGAATAATGCCCTTTAAAAGGTGAAGGAGGTTCCCACAATAATATTGATGATGATGATGAATTTATAAGTGGAGGTTTTTTGTGTGTATTGTGGAAGATTTTGATGCCATATATAATGAGATATATGATGAATTATGGGCCAATTTTGTGCGTTTGTGCGAGGTATGTTTCCGCTGAGTTGTATTGTTCAGGTCCATTGAAAATTATTCATGTGAAGTTACTGTTAAAATTAACAAGAGTGATAAATTGATTGAATTATAGATTTTGAATGGAGGTTACCATCACAAATAATAATTATTAAATCTTATTAAACCTGAATCTAAAATTTTAATATAAGTAACCTTCATCAGTCGATTATATTACCACGATTTAAGAAAATATCAACCGGATAAACGTGTGGTTAATGTATTTCAAATATAAATAAAATATAAATAATGTAAATAACTATGTAAATATCTATAATAATAATTTGAAACAAACGGGATTAATAGAGGCGTGTAACAATTTTTTCAATTGTCGTTTGACTAAGTTATGAACAATCTAAATGTTATAAATAATTATTGAACACTATGATATAACATTATGCGTTTTGCTATTAACATTTAAACAACGCTAGTTCGATAATTGGAATAAACATTTAAATAATATTTGAGATTAACAGAGTAATCCATTGCAATGTGAACGGAACTTGTATAAATTTTGCGTGATAATATTTGAGTTGAAATGTGAGCATTTATATTGTTTTGAATGAGAGCTAGACTCTGCGTTGGCCAGCATATGGTGACACTGGTTAGGCAGCTGCGTCCATTTGACGAAGCAAGCATGCAACACTGCTTAGGGTGTATTGCAGGTGGCCAGATAACTGAATGGTGGAGGTCAAGGTCATCTACTTAGCGGCCTTGCGGTTATTAATAAATGTGTGTCAATGAACTAAATTATGAAGTTCATGAACAAGGAAGCAAATGCTATATGTCTCGTCCCAGCTCCCTTATCCATTCCAATGGGCATTATTGTTATTATTACGTTCTTTTGAGCTAGAGAAAGCTGAATATTTGTATGTGAAGTATACAGTCCTACAGGAGGACATGGTTGCATTGACAATGGCTTCAGACAGCCATAACTATTTTGTTGTTAAATTTTGTTAATTTTTTTTTCTCTATGTGAAATAAATTATTGTGCAGTTTAAATTTTCTGGTCTTCGACTTGGTTCATTTTAAATATCGTGGTGGAGGTTATTGTGAGGGCATATTATTAAGTGATCCAGTTGAAAACCCAGACCCGAGATTAAATTGAATAGGTAAGTAAAAGGTAAGTATGAACCCCCGTATATTTTGGTGTGTTCCACAATAATTTCATGTTAACTACTGTGCTCTAATCTCGGTAGTATCTGTCAGTGCCATTTTCATTGATGTAGCTGTGCCGGTGCAATCGATTATTGGCAATCCGATTGTGGGGGCGGATTTCTGACAGCCTACTATCCGGATTATCGGGGACAGCAGGATTGGCGCAATCAACGTGTGGGGCTCGAATAACATTGGATTACCAAGTTATCGATGTCAATGGGATTGTGAGGACTCAACTAAAGAGGTTGATTCTTTGTTAGATGTCTTGGCCAATTGTAGAATTTGAGAGTGTGATTATATAGGGATTAAATGTTGTGTTGTATTAGGAGAATTACACTCAGAAAAGATCAGATCTTATACAACCTGAGAGAGGTTAAATAGGCTGGAAACTTAGAAAAATCGCCTATGATCTGGTGTCTTATTTTATTTGACCGGCTTATGACATGTTTAGTCATATTAAAGATAAAATTAAACTATTTGGATTGTAAATGTACATTATTTATGTTAGGATATTTAAAATGAACCAGAGAAATTTGAACATGTGCTTGAGTTTATTTCAACATAGGGTGTTTATGATGTTAGTGATAAGTTAATTATAAGTTAGATTTAAGACAGAAAATTGCTCAAACTTTATATATGGTGAAAGGCGTTGCTCAGATGTTGTTATCTTGCTCTATTTGATGTATGTCCCTAACGCAGTCTATTATTGAAATATTATTGAGATGGCAGATGAGTGTATGAGAAAGATGTTGGAGGAGATGTCCAACAGATTGAAAGCTAGCATGAATGAAAGTGTGGAGAATTTGAAGGATCTCCAGACCAGTTCTGCAAATTTGGAAAATAACATGTCGCGTTTACAGACCAGTACACAGGAGGTCCAGAATGCCGTGACTGACATTCACAATGATGTCTCAGATGTAAAAATTGATGTTTCCAATGTACAGGGAAAAGTTGATTCAGTCCAGAAAGATCTTACTTTGTTAAATCTTGATGTTGCTAATGTCCGGGGTGATATTTCATGTGCTAGAGCAGAAGTAATCGTTGTTAGGAATGATGTTGCTACTGTACAAGACAAGGTAGAAGAAGTTCAAAGAGAGATTAGAAATGTTCGAACCGATGTGTCAAACGTTCAAGAAGACATAAATAATATTCAGTCTGATATTAATGATATGCAAAGCGATATCAATAAGGTGCAAATAGAAGTTAATACAGTTTTTGTAGACATTGCCAAAGTTCAAACTGATGTTAATAAGGTTAGAGAAGAAATTGAAACTTCAAAAACGCTTTGTACTCGTAACATTAATGCTTTAACAACTAGATTGGTTGACGAGTCTGTTAGGACAACAGCTTCACTAGCTGGATTAAAACATGATGTAGAGGTCATGAGGACCCAAGTCTTAGATCATAATCGTTTACTTAAGGAAGACATTGAAGTAGATATTGCTGAAATGTTAACTGCAAATGTAACGGTTTGGAAAATGAATGGAACAAGTCAAGTGGGGAACTTGTCAATCAGATTCAGGAGCGAATTGAACGAAAACTAGCCAGTACACAAGTAGATATAAATAATGAGGTAGTTCAAATTAGACAGGATTTGAGTATAAGGATGGATTCGCTATCCGAAAAGCAGGTAGAGGATAGAACTCAAATGAGCCAGGACATGCAAGCATTAAAAACCGCGTTAGAGGAACAAATTCATAAGGTTGTCTCTGATGTCAATGAAACTACGAGCAAACTTCAGAATTTAAACCTAGGAGAAGCTAGCATGTTGGAAACGTATAAAGAAGAGTTGATTAGGAAAGTCATCACGGAAATCACAGATAAGGATCCAGAAGGGTTGACTTTTGAAGATAATAGGAATTACGTGAGAAGATGTAACCTCGCTACTGAAGAGAGAGATATTAGTCCTGAGGAACGTATATTCAGATTCCGGGAAGAAGAAGAGGATAGGAATATTGAACCTGAATGGAAATATCGTGATAGTGGGAAGAATTACATGGATTCATATCCAAGAAATGTGACAGTCATCCGAAACTTTGAGGACAAGCCTCAGAAATTTAGTAATACAGATAGTCTAACACCGATAGAGTATATCAGAAACCTGAAAGACTATTTTATTGAATCCCATATTCCTAGAGAAAGAGAAATGAAAATCGTAGAAAGATTTCTAGCTGGAGGACCTCTTGAGTGGTTCAGAGCATTTCGGTACACTTTTAGTAATTTCGATGAATTTGCAGAGGCACTGATAAAACGATTCTGGTCAATAGAAGCACAAAATTCATTAAGAGCTGAGGTATACTCAAGGAAGTATTCGGGTACTCTTCCAACACGGTACGCTGATTTCTTCACGAGCCAGTTATCGCGCTTAAGATTTTTACAACCCCCATTGTCTACAGAGCAGTTAATAGATGCCATTTCACGTATGCTACCTGTTGAGGTAAGAAGACTTATTATATCGTCAAATATAAGGGATTTGACCAGTATGGACGAACTATTGAGAAGGCTTGATTACACGAGTCCGGTGCCAAATTTGGTTCAAAAAGGTCAGAGGCACGAATTCAAAGACATTAATACAGTCTACATGGATCAAGTTCAGCAAACTGATACGCCTGCTGAAGAGAAAACTGAAAATGTAGGTCCTCACAGGAACAATTATTTTCGCAACAACAGATCACAAGGTTACCGTCCATATCAGCAAAGACGAGGCTGGAATAACAATAGAGGGAATTATAATAACGGAAGAGGTAGATACTATAATAAAAATGGGTACAATAGGAACTACAACAGAAATAACCAGTACCAGAATCGGAATCAAAATTCTCAAGGTCAGGTTATGACACCGGACAAGTATCAAGAGAGAGAGAGAAAGGAAGTCAGCAGTATTTGAAGGAATTACGAGAGAAGGAAGCTGAAAACCAGAAGAAAAGACAGGATTTAGTGATCGATCCTGGTCCTTCTACAAGCCAGCAGGGGAACTTTGAAAATGGTAACACAAAAAAAACACGCCGATTTCTCAACGAAAGTGAGAAACAATGAATACATTGCCACACCACACATAATAACTATCAATGAAATTTACGAAGTAACTGATGAGGATTTATTAGAAGAGTAGCTGGAAAACGTTTTGGTACTCCCTTAGAAATTGGAAATCTGGTATTACTACGCAGACATGTCAAGGCTGACGTGAGTAAGAAAATCTATCCCAAGTTTGGAATAGTATTTATAGGTCCGTTCAGAATTACGAATGCTTATGGAAACAACTGTTATGAACCCTATGATGATGAAAATGATGTCGTATATGGCAAGTTCAATGCTGGAAACTTGAAGAAATATTATCCAAGAGTAAGCCAATAATAATTCAATTTCGTGTTCAAGTGAATTCAGATATTTGTAACAGAGTTTAAAAACAATTTGCAACTGTTTTTAAAACGTGGTGAAGGGAGAATGCTCCCGTAAATTGAATTATACTGAGACCACGGTGGCTGTATTGGCATATGTGAATAAAGTTATGGCCGTCATAGTTGTGACGTGTATATTCATGACGTAGGCGTGGATGACGCAACGCTCGAGCAAGTAGGCTGGCTGAGCTTAGATTCTTGCTGACGTCACGATTTTGTTCGAGAAGGATCTTAGATTTACGACGCAGTCGCAGGGAAGCAAATAATCGTGCTGAGGAAGAAGTTACGCTATTGGAGGAGAGGCTCGAACCAATGAATGATAGCTTGAAGGGAGACGGAGATTACTGAAACTACCATATTTAATAACTTTTGGCATGCAGAATTGTGGAAAACTATTTTCAGTTATGGCATTGATTTGGAATTTTGAAGAAATTAATTATATGTTTTTGAAATCTGAAAATCCGTCAAGAATAGCCAAAGTTGGAACTTCGAGTAATGATGGAAGAAGAAGCTATGGTAGGGATGGATACGCCCCTTCAAAGTTGATAAAAGGCCTTGCGCAGCAGAGAGGTTTTTTTCTGACTTCGTGGTTTTATTCTGACTTGTTAGTCTGACTTGGTGTTCTGATAGAACAAGCATATCGTCATAAGCAAGCGTGGCAGAGCCCACAGCATCGAACAGTATTGGGTATCCAGCAGTGCAATTTTACTGTTACTAAAACTAGGCGAAGTTGGAGCGCACACATAAACGATTCTACAAGTTTATCTATCAAGAATTAGCTACTGCATTTATACTAATTCAATAGTGCATTACAATATTGAGGCGTGCGCGAAAGTTGAACATTTTCATTATAATACTTCAGAAGATATTCGCATTTAAAGACTGCAGAGAAAAGTGTTTTTCTCGAATCCTGAGAAGCACTTTTAATACCACATTCTACGCTACGGCAGACACGTGTATTGCAACCGTGATACTGAAGATTGCATTTGGTGATACAACGCTACATTCTACAATGGAACTATACAATCTGGCAGTACTTTCGACTAACATTATAATGGAAGTGGAGATGGAAGACTAAAACTTTAATGCAATTGGGACATACATCAGTAGTGTGAAGTGGCACCATGGAGCTTCGATAATCGTCATTCTACAAAGACGAGCATGTAGTGAACATTCAGCTACACTCATGCATCGTAATCCATCGCTGAATTACATCAAATGGAAGTGGAAATAAATTCATACTCCACAATTATGAACATTTCTGCGGAAATATTTGCAATGAACTTCATGGCTGATTTCTACAAGAACTTTAGGGAACTTTCAAGAGGGGCAAGGGTTTTTCCCAGCACACAAAGAAGAGTTTTGCCAGAAGGATGTCTATCGTCTACACGGAGCAGTGCGATTTCCGGAGGAGGAAGCTGTTCTATTCTCCGAGGGCGCAGGTTCCAGGTTCGAGGTCGGTGCACATCTATCCTGTGGTGAATTGGAACCAGCAGCAGTCTTCTTTGAAATTTTCTTCTAGAACTTCAATCCAACAGATAAGGTAGCCGTGAACGTTTCTTGATTTATTTGAGCCATTTTAGTGAGATCTGAGCAACTATCTTTCCCATATTTTCTGTCATATATTTGATTGCCCCATATTCTTTTGTTAGATGTTTCTGTACTCTGTACACTTTGCAGCTTTATGCCATTTTCTTCGATTTATTGAGACATTATTATGTCATTTGCATATTTAAACATTTTGGATCAGTCTATATTGAAGTTAAATATTCTTTCGAGAATTTGAATTTTTCTTGTAGTCACGATTTGACTGTAAAGTTAACGATTTTCTATGGCAAGTTTGAATTCAGACAGCGTGTCGTTTTATTAAAGTAATTCTTTCCAGTAAATTACTTTGACCAATTTTCTGTCATCCTCAAGAAAGAAGAATGATTAAAAGATTTTAGAGCGTTAAAATCTACTACTTTATCGACGATCTTGGAAATACTAGTCGTTTTTATGAACATGATTGAAACACAGACATTTTTAGTCAATTCTGAAATACCAGTGCATTATAGACAATTTTATGAAATATGAACTTTGAATACGATTTATTCAGTACACTATAGTAATGAACATTTGATAGGAGATTTTCTCAATTCTAGATTGAAACAATAATGTTTGCATTTTCTGGTCTATTTGCATTCTATTCGACTATTTCTGCAGTAAAATGAATTTTGCTTGAATATAGTATTTTTATTCTGCGATAATTATGATGAGATTAATTCATTTTGATAGACCAGGGAGGCGTGTCTAATCGTATTTGCTATTAAATTTATTTGTGACTGGCAAATTTTTACTTCATATCGCTTCATGAATGAAACCCACGAATGTTAAATATAATAACAGTTTTCGATACAATTGATGAATATAAGAATTTTTAAAGAGGAACTATGGATGTATAATCGTTAGTTCAGTGGACGTGTAAAAGTCGCTGATGAATAATGCCCTTTAATAAGTGAAGGAGGTTCCCATAATAATATTGATGATGATAATGAATTTATAAGTGGAGGTTTTTTGTGTGTATTGTGGAAGATTTTGATGCCATATATAATGAGATATATGATGAATTATGGGCCAATTTTGTGCGTTTGTGCGAGGTATGTTTCCGCTGAGTTGTATTGTTCAGGTCCATTGAAAATTATTCATGTGAAGTTACGATTAAAATTAACAAGAGTGATAAATTGATTGAATTATAGATTTTGAATGGAGGTTACCGTCACAAATAATAATTATTAAATCTTATTAAACCTGAATCTAAAATTTTAATATAAGTAACCTTCATCAGTCGATTATATTACCACGATTTAAGAAAATATCAACCGGATAAACGTGTGGTTAATGTATTTCAAATATAAATAAAATATAAATAATGTAAATAACTATGTAAATATCTATAATAATAATTTGAAACAAACGGGATTAATAGAGGCGTGTAACAATTTTTTCAATTGTCGTTTGACTAAGTTATGAACAATCTAAATGTTATAAATAATTATTGAACACTATGATATAACATTATGCGTTTTGCTATTAACATTTAAACAACGCTAGTTCGATAATTGGAATAAACATTTAAATAATATTTGAGATTAACAGAGTAATCCATTGCAATGTGAACGGAACTTGTATAAATTTTGCGTGATAATATTTGAGTTGAGATGTGAGCATTTATATTGTTTTGAATGAGAGCTAGACTCTGCGTTGGCCAGCATATGGTGACACTGGTTAGGCAGCTGCGTCCATTTGACGAAGCAAGCATGCAACACTTCTTAGGGTGTATTGCAGGTGGCCAGATAACTGAATGGTGGAGGTCAAGGTCATCTACTTAGCGGCCTTGCGGTTATTAATAAATGTGTGTCAATGAACTAAATTATGAAGTTCATGAACAAGGAAGCAAATGCTATATGTCTCGTCCCAGCTCCCTTATCCATTCCAATGTGCATTGTTGTTATTATTACGTTCTTTTGAGCTAGAGAAAGCTGAATTTTTGTATGTGAAGTATACAGTCCTACAGGAGGACATGGTTGCATTGACAATGGCTTCAGACAGCCATAACTATTTTGTTGTTAAATTTTGTTAAATTTTATTTCTTTATGTGAAATAAATTATTGTGCAGTTTAAATTTTCTGGTCTTCGACTTGGTTCATTTTAAATATCGTGGTGGAGGTTATTGTGAGGGCATACTATTAAATGATCCAGTTGAAAACCCAGACCCGAGATTAAATTGAATATGTAAGTAAAAGGTAAGTATGAACCCCCGTATATTTTGGTGTGTTCCACAATAATTTCATGTTAACTACTGTGCTCTAATCTCGGTAGTATCTGTCAGTGCCATTTTCATTGATGTAGCTGTGCCGGTGCAATCGATTATTGGCAATCCGATTGTGGGGGCGAATTTCTGACAGCCTACTATCCGGATTATCGGGGACAGTATCATCCCAGCATTTGCCCGAAGGCGAAGTGGGAAACCACGGAAAACCACTTCGAGGATGGCTGAGGTGGGAATCGAACCCCCTCTACTCATTTGGACCACCCGAGGCTAAGTAGACCCCGTTCCAGTCCTCATACCACTGTTCAAATTTCGTGGCAGAGCCGGTAATCGAACCCAGGGCCTCCGGGGCGGCAGCTAACCATGCTGACCGCTACGCTACGGAGGCGACTTGTTTCAAAATAATTTTAGTTTTTGCAAAGATCTGCATCTTTCACGTTTCTTGTTATTTCCCAATTTGCTTTCGCTTGGATTGTAAGAGAATTATAGAGAAGTGAGTGAAGCCAGTCATGGAAATACCCTGAATTAGTTTTGCCTTATCCCCCCGAAAACTCCTTTATACCTTCGCTTACCTGCGTGGGTATATCCAACGACTAAGTAAGTGTTATAATCAGCCTATAGCTGATTTCATGCCGTTACTCAGAGGGACTAAACTCAGTCAATGCTCTAGTCTAGGGGAACAAATTTCTCCTCAAATTTCTAAATGTGTCGCTTTAATACTTTATCTAATAAATTAAAAATATTATTGTAATGTCGTCGCCTCCGTAGCGTAGCGGTCAGCATGGTTAGCTGCCACCCCGGAGGTCCTGGGTTCGATTCCCGGCACTGCCACGAAATTTGAAAAGTGGTACGAGGACTGGAACGGGGTCTACTCAGGCTCGGGTGGCCAAAATGAGTAGAGGGGGTTCGATTTCCCCTCAGCTTTCCTCGAAGTGGTTTTCCGTGGTTTCCCACTTCGTCTTCGGGCAAATGCCGGGATGGTACCTTCTTCAAGGCCACGGCAGCTCCCTTCCCTCTTCCTTGCCTATCCATCCTCACCATCCCTTACCTTCCTTCATGAGGCCCCTGTTCGCTTTGCAGGTGCGGCCGCCTGGGCGAGGTGCCAATCCCACCTCACCAGTTGTATCCCTTCCGATTCGATGTTCCCAGCTCTAGGACACTGCCCGTAGAGGCGGTAGTGGTGAGTTCCCTCGCTGAGTCCGTGGGTTCCACCAACCTGGAGGGTAAACGACTAAAAAAAAATTGTAATGTCAGTGGATTCGGATAACAAATGTGCGGATGCGGATAAAGTTGTGCGGATGCGGGGCGGATGCGGATAACAGTCGAGCGGATGCGGGGCGGATGTGGATGACGTTTTGTTTATCCGTGCAGGGCTCTAGCTATGGTACGATCTGGTTAAGCAAATCTTATGATGGAAGCCATGAATGACGAGTCTCGTTAGCCTACTTTCGATTTTTGCAAAAAATGAAAGTAGACTTATGAGATCAACACAGGGCGAAAGAAGTGTGTCTGTCTGTGTGTGTGTATGTGTGTGTGTGAGTCTGTGTGTGTGTGTGTGTATGTGTGTGTGTGAGTCTGTGTGTGTCTGTGTGTGTGAGTGTGTGTACTCTGAATGTCTGTCCCCCCCTATCAATTCGAACACGGTGAAACCGAATTGAACGAAATTTGGTACAGAGGTAGCACTAGTAAAGGACACCTCAGTGTCATACTTTATATCGCCGCCATCTTTACCAAAACAGAATGGCGGCCACTCAAATGTTCAAAACGTAAAATCAAATTACGGCTAAACTAATCATCCGATCTCTACCAAATTTGGTGACAACATACCTTTATATAGGACGCGTCTTTCACCCAAACTTCAAGGTCATCGGCCATGCCATTTCAGGATGGCGGCCGTGTGAATTATGCAACCATTTTAATAAATAGCTTAAGACCCACCAATTCCGATTATCGAGCCTAGGGGGGTTTAAGCTATCCTGAAGGTCGTGATCCGTTATTTATTATAATTTAATATTATAATATTATACAGTATGAGTGGCTTAAAAGAGCTGAGCCGTTTGTGTCACACGACAAGATGGCAGCTGTCCTCATGTGCCTGTCTTATATTTCAGTAGTTTTAGTATGTTGTATGTGATATACCGTACTGATACAATAATATAAACTTTGTATGAAATGATCTTTAATGAAGATGTACTGCAGTGAAGAAATCGTTTATTTAAAGTCATTATTTGCCAACAGTTTGTATCTAATATGTCAGTTAAGAACACCTGACGTCTTGGATACGGTTAGCTCTGGGCTAGCATGTTAGTCTGGCACGCAGTTCACTGGGGCTCGAGTACTGCTACAGTTAGGTTTTTTTTCTTGAATTCTTTTACAAATGATGTGCACGAGCTTTTTCCACAGATACTGAATAAAATGTCATTTAGCTCAAAGGAGAGGATAAAGTATACACTCGTATATTAATAAAATCACAGTCCCAGCATCGCACATAAACAGAAGACATTAGAAAAAGGAGAATAGAAGAACTGGATACACGTTGTCATTAACCACAGCCTTCTTAATGCCTCTGTACGGTGCTGTCCTCTTGTGGGTTATGTGGGTAATATTGTTCCAAACATAACGCTGTGTAAATGCCTGAGCTGGCCTCCTGAAGTATGGCAATTTTGTAATACTGGTAGTTCAACTATTAGCCGCGATCGCGCTCCGAATACCTTTAAACACTGCCAGCTGGATCGCCTCCCTCTTGGATACTTTAAACTGCCTACTCATGCAACACCCATAGAACACTGCCATCGTAGTACATTACGATGGCAGTGCATAGGCGTACAAGATAAAGATAAATTCACTGATAGGTCGCAGCACCACCTACTGTGATTGGGGCGGAAGATTCTTAATTTTGCAGGCTGGCTTAATATAGAGATTAACGGACGTGAATGCATTACAATAAGTTAGTAGTTTTGTTATTCAATCATCATAAAGTATATAATATTGATCTTGACACTTACTGGCTTATTATCAATATAAAAGAAAACAAACAATACATTGTGGTTGGGGTGATTGTTTTAGGGATGAGGACAAAGAGTCATAAAGATACCCATACATTTAGGAGAAAGTAGGCTATATGTTCTTTGCTGAACATCTTGTTTTTATATGTCTTTGTCCTTGGTTCTCGTTGGCCCTCGTTCTGTCCATCATGGCGTCAGTGATATAGAAGTCTGGGTCTATCTCTCTTCTCTTTGCTTTTCTACAGTTTAATAGATCAGTAGATGGTCCTGTGGCTGGCAATGGTATCTTCAGCCTGAATTCCACAATGTAGAAGGTTTCCTTCGCTAGCTCGTAGACCAATCTTGTAGAGGTCATCTTTCCAACTCGCAAAACATATCATGACTTGACACTCTCTATTCTTTCGAGGCGGCTTCGGTGGCGTAGTCGGTATCATGCTGAGCTTCTATGCCCAAGATCGCGGGTTCAAACCCGGCCGAAGTCATCGGATTTTTTAAGAGCGTTAAAATTCCTCCAGTATGCCTTCCTTCGAAGGGGAAGTAAAGCCGGCGGTCCCATGTCATAGATTTATGGCATGTTAAAGAACCTTCCACTAATTACACCTGTGTTAAGAATGTAAACAACGTTCTTAGGTTCCTATGTTCGTTGCCGGGAGTCGACTGCGGTGGCGTCTAGTAGCTAAGTTCTGAACTAGTAGTCGTTGATGGTGGCGTTTGGCTGCAAAAGTAGGAACTATTTGAAAAATGCAAAGTCTGCAGTCCTTACTTGAATTTAAAAAAAACATATGACACACACTAGTACAGTCGTCACAATTAACACCGGTTATCAGACAGATTCTACACACACCCAAAGTACACGGGGCTACAAAGACCGCTTTGTCGCAGCCCCTAAACTGAGGAACCAACCAACCATTCTTTCGAGAACGCTGATTGTGAAGTGATCCCATACTATTTCTAGACCATGTCACAATGGGTGAGATGGTGGTATGGAATAGCGACAAGACTGTAGCTAGGTTGTTAGGTTCCAGATCTGGTATATGGCTCTGATGGCTGTTGCTGATCTCTCCTGTATAACTTAGAAATCATATCGAACATCTCTGAAAATGAAAATCCACAGCCTGCTTCCAGTCTCCGACCGGGTCAGGAATGGAATGAATGAAGCCCCCATCTAGCGGCGAGGATATGAAGTGTGCCGGCTGCCGAAGCCTGTCGCACTCCTCTGGGGCAATGATTAAATTAATGACAGATGAAATGAAATGATAGTGGAGAGTGTTGCTGGAATGAAATTGTGACAGGGAAAACCGGAGTACCCGGAGAAAAACCTGTCTGCCTCCGTTTTGTCCAGCACAGATCTCACATGAAGTGACCGGGATTGAACCACGGACCCAGCGGTGAGAGGCCGGCGTGCTGCCGCCTAAGCCACGGAGGCTCATCGAACATCTCATTTAGTATAAATCAAAGTCCCCGATTCTTGAATGTCACGAGTAATCTTGAGAACCACTGGATGGATTTTGATGCGGTTTTCACCATTCTGTAAAGGATATCTCGAGGAAGGTTTCTGTAGAAAATAATTGATTTGTGATCAAACGAACCCAAGCAGTAACGATTTCAGTAAAAAAGTTGGAAATCAACCTGGCGTCCGTGCGCTTTTTAAGCTTACGCTGGGAAAACCGTTAAAAATATCAATATACTATGAATGTAAGAATTGTTCAGCATGAAAAGTTCTACAAAAACATCCGGGAGAGCATATCTCTATCTTCAATACATCGCCCACTATAAGTGTTTTTACGTTTTAATTTCTTCCAACAATCTCCATTCAATTACTGAGGCGACAGTTTACGAGCTAGCTAGGGAAAAGAACCGCTTATCACGTAATGCATTCATAAATGTTCCCGGGCGAAGCCGCGGTGGGTTGCTAGTAACCCTATAAATAAATCTTGCTTGTTGGTCTGAAATAATACGAGCGTTAATTAGTAATGTATTTAAGTCATGATATTTACACATTATCTACTCTACGGCACACTATAATTTACCTAAGGATGACAGTTTAAATAACTGAACATAGTAGTAGAAGCGAAGCAAGAAGAGGGAAAAGGCAATGATCGCAAAAATGCCCTTGAAGAGTTCTTGAACCTACAAAACATCTTTCTTGTATAAAAAAGTTACAACTTCTTTTATTTTTACCTACCACATCACCTTTCTGATATTATGTAGTTCGTGTGTGCCCGTAAGGTCATTCATTGGTGCCTTTGTTGTCATGGTTAGTGCCTCCGGATAATGTATAAGAGGCGTGGTGGTTTGGGAGGGGGGTTGAGTGGAAGGGAGGGGAAGTGCGCTTCAGACAGGAGCACGGAACATGCGCTTCATCACTCTCCTTAGTTGATTTTTGATTCCACAAGAAAAAGAGAGAAAAGGAAATTATCGATTCCTTTTTATTTTAATTTTGTTCTATGGGAATGTAAGTTCACCACATTTGCCCCTCAGGGATTCGTATGTTCCAAACGTGGGTAATATTAGAGTTTAGGAAGATGTATTGTTATCAGCCAAGTTGCATGTAACCACGCCCTCACCTACGGCTATCTTGTAAGCAGCATAGCGCGGCATCTTGAAGGAAAATGTCAACTACCAGCAGGTTATTTATTGATAGCTTATATAATCATTTTCATGCTTGGGTGAGAATTTTAATTTGCGAACAGGGCATTGGCTTCCTCTATCTACAGTGTTCAGCCAGACCTGTCAGACGAGATACTGTATTTTCTGAAACGAATGGTGAACAATGGATTTATTTGGGAATTATTGGAGCGAATGAGATTTTATGATGAGGGGAGAACAGCTTATGTGATTCAAGTAATATTTTTGTACCAATGTATTTTTAGACGAGTAACTTGCAATTTCACGTACCGTATTCCTGTTTAGGTGTGTTATTGTTGGTAAAATACAGTAAGTTTAATCTCCCAATGGTATACTGTATATACAAGTACAGTAAAACCTCGATATCTCGAATCATTAGGGGATACCATACTGAATTCGACTTATCGAAAATTTGAGTTATAGTGATATGCAGCAAAAAAGTTAAATTTGTGTTATTCTGGTAGCACAATACCGTATGTAACTCATGTAATAACAAGTAGTTTCGTGAAGAACTAAATATACTATTTTCATATATTCTACTGATCTTAGCCTACTTAGGACATGAGAAATGAGGTGCCATTTTTAAGTTCTCATAAACTTCCATTAAATTAGACGTCAGTATATTAAGGCTTGTATAAAGATATATCGTGACAAGTTTCACAGCGCTCGGATGAAAAGTCGAGAAAAATCCATTTAAATGCTTAAATTTCGCGTAGCCGCCATGTTGGATTGGCGAGACGTATTAAAATTTGAAAGGCACGGTCGAGGTCAGACGAGGTATGTACTTACTGAGGGGCAGATGACCTCGTAGTTCCGCTCCTTAAAACAACAATAAATTACTAACTACGTACTTACCGAGTTTCATTGAAACCACTTTGACCGTTTGGATATTATCAGGGGACACACACACACATACACACACATCCATGGACAAAAGGTAATCTCATGAGCCTATTTTTTTTCATAAATTAAAATAGGCTATCAATGGATGTTCATAATGATGACAGCTTTATTAAATTACCTAAGTAAGTTAAAATTAACAATACAAAATGACTTCAAGAAATCAATCATCTTCTTCTGCTTCATTTTCTGTGCACGAGCTTCCGACACAAAGTTCTCCACCACATTCAGTGATGTATGAAACAAGTTACACATACATGTTCGGGATAAAGAAACATTTTAATGACCAAGGTATTAAGCTTTGGAATATCGAAATATTCTAGTTATAATCAAGATGTTCAGGAAAGAACATATAGCCTACTTTCTCCTAAATATATGGGTATAGTTATAACTCTTTGTCTTTATCAGGGAGGCTACACGAAAAAAAAACTTCCTAATTTCTTCCAATTCGAAGTGCAAATTGGCACACTGGATTTGAGTAGTGGCGTTCAAACCATAGTTTATAACCTATTCCAGCATTTTGCAATTTCATCAGCTAACACTCCAAACAACGTAGGTATTCAGTATATTAACACCTACTACTTACAATAATCGAAACTTCGTTGCTCTAAACGTATCACTGGGAGAAACATATTTAATATACTGGTACCTATTATACAGCTATTTTGAAATCGCGCACGGGTAACGAGAAAGACAGGCCATGGCGCGTAAACCAAACCCTTCTGTGACGTAGGCAATGTACTGCTTGATGGTGCTTGTACGTTTAAGTCGAGAGCAATTCATAAGCAGCAAAAATGCAATATTTTATATCAATCTTTATAAAATGGACGCAGTTTAGATGTCCGTATGTTTTCAAACACGATAAATTATACTGTATAGGTTTGCAAAACTACGCCTGTTGAAGTTACTCGTTACAAAAATCCACGCGAACTAGGATTCAAGGGCTCGTTGTGTCTTTAATAGCTGCAACGAGTAGGCTACAGTAAGTTGAGCTGTAGAGTCTGTGACCTTCGTTGTGAGTTAAATTATGTGCACATGAGTATAATTAGATCAAAGAATCTTGCAGCACAGTATTGATATCATTAACTTATTGTTGTTTCAAGGGGCGGAACATAAATTAATACGTTTATAGAAGAGATCTGCGGAATACACTCGCCACCGACTAACGACTTGTATCAATACCTTCTATAAAGACAAGGGATAAATGAATACCAACATTTATACAGGTTCAATGATGTAGACAAGATGACTAGGTACCACACCGGCAGTAAAACGAAGATCATAGAATATTATGCTCGTGAATATATTTCAATTATAACAAGAAGTTCCGTGAAGAACTATACAGCCTACTTTTCATGCCAATGATTATTCTACAGAATATGAACCTATCTGGAATAATGACGGAATTAAGTTGCTAATATCGAAATTTCCAATTAGTTCGAAATACTGTATACCTGGCATAATGTATCCTAATAGAGCACTACAGTTGGCAGCCCTGATGACTGAATATATTCTTAGTTCCATCTCTTAAGGTACAAAATACAAAATTTGGTTGAAGTCCAATGAATAGCATGGACGTTACATGCAGTTAAACATTGGATCTAACAGCGCGCGTAAAATCATGTTGGCAACAATGTCATGCATGTATTGGTCAGAAATAATCTGAAATAATATGATCAATTGTTGTGCCAATTTTGAATGAAATCTATTAGTTAGTACAGAAGTTACATGCATTTTAAAATTGGACCTATCAGCAGGCTTAGAATCATGTTGGCAGCACTGATGTATATTAGTTACTCCAAATTCGTCTAGAATGCCAGGTACTATACGTGTGCAAAGTTTAGAGCTATTGGCTTGCATACTTTCTGATATATTGATATTAGGGTAACAAAAATAGGGACAGCACATATTAACAGTTGGCAGCCCTGGTTGCTCCTTAGAATACGCATAGTCATATCTGTTATGGTACACATAGCACATACGAAATTTGGATGAAATCCAAATGATAGTATGGAAGTTACATGTATTTAAAGTTGTACCTGTCAGCAGGCTTAGAATCATGTTGGTAGCAGTGACGTATATAAATTACTCCAAATTAATATAGAATGTCAGGTACTATACGTGTGCATAGTTTAAAGCTGTCGGCTTGCATACTTTGTGATATATTGGTATTTGGATAAAATAAATTAGGAGCATTTATTAACAGTTGGCAGCCCTGGTTGGTCTTAAGAATACGCTCAGTCATATCTGGTTATGTACACATACAACATACGAAATTTGGTTGAATTCGAATTGATAGTGTAGAAGTTATATGCATTTGAAAATTGGACCTATCAAGAGTCTTATAATCATTTTGGCAACACTGCCATGTTTGGCCTCCTGGAAATTAAACTGAAATATTATCATCTGTACGTGTGCCAATTTTGAAATAGCTCACATTCATACTTTCCAAGATATCCAACATGGAGCTCAAATTTCAATTGCGATTTTTTAGCAGTTGGTAGCACTGACATCATTTTCAAATATGGCCGTGAGATATTCAGGTATAGATCTTTACTCCTACCAAATTTTGTTTCGATTGCTGCAGCCGTTTAGGAGTTGATAGGGGGGGACACACACACAGCCAGACAGACAGACAGAAGGACAGACAGACAGACAGACAGACACACATTTGCCCGTTCTCATAAGTCTACTTTTTCCTCATTTTTGCAAAATGTGAAAAGTAGGCTAAAAATGTTTGATACATTTATGTACGGTATATCTTTCAATTATAAGACTTATACATGCATACATTGTCCGGCGTCATTCATAGCTTTTCTTAACCTTCCTGAACACTATGTAACCGTCAAGTAATTCAACATAATTAACAAGCAGCCGCCAGGGAAAAATAACATTCGTTATGTGTATTTTGTATAGTTTCATGAAACGTATTATCTTGTGAACAACTACAACGATTAATGGTCTACTGGTTGTACATAGAGTAGACTACAGGCAATGGTGCAACAGAACTACATTGCTGACGTCACGAAAACGTACCAGGGCCAGTCATTCTCGTTGGCCGTGATAATTGCGCCTAATCTTGGGGATGTGTGTGCTCTATTGTGAAAAATAAGAAACTTTTCAATTATACTGTAGGCATGGGCTCACTAACTGCCCGGTATAGAGCGCAGCTCGCATCTAGAAGGCTGTGATTAGTTCATACATAGTTCACCTAATTACAATTAGATGTCACTCCGGTGGAGAATGTTGTTTTAATTAAATATATATTTTCCATTGCAAAAAGCACCATATAATGCTTTATTTTATAACGTCTCAGTAATCAAGAAACAATAAATATAAAAAAATCAAGCAGAAAAAATTCAACTGTGGTAGGATTTGAACCACGGCCAGCCTGATGAAAGACTAAAGCTCTAACCACTCAGCCAATCGTGCAGACGTTAATTAAGCGTTAGGAACCAAATTAGATAGAATGTTCCAGCAAATCATAACTTGGACTAAACACGATTTCTTCACTGGAGTATATTTCAAACCGAGTTCATTTCATATAAAGTTCATATAATTTTTATCACTAGGCTATATTGCATGCAACATACTGAAATCAGTAAAAAATAGGTCAGAACGAGAAATCAGCTGCCATCTTGTCAAATAACCGAGACGACTCAGCTCTTTAATGTCACTTCTAGACTATAATATTACAATATAAACCTTTAATTGCAAACGTGCCACGTCGTTTAGAACATATAAAACGATTCTTGGTTCGATAATCGGAACTGGTGCGCCCCATGTAATGGATTATAAAGTTTGCATAATTCACACGGCCACCATCCTGAAATGGTACGGTTGATGACCTTCTGGTTTGGGCACAAGACGCGTCCCATACGAAGGTATGATGTTACGAAATTTGGTAAAGATCCGATGATTAGTTTGGTCGTAATGCATTATTAAGTTTTGACCATTTGAGTGGCCGCCATTAGGGTTTGGTAAAGATGGCGGCAATATAAAACATGACACTGAGGTGCCCTTTGCCAGTGCTACCTCTGTACCAAATTTCATTCAATTCGGTTGAACCGTGTTCGAATTGATAGGGGGGGGGGGGACAGACATTCAGAGTACACACATTCACACACACACACCCACACCCACACCCACTCACACACACACACACACACACACAGAGACTCACACACAGACAGATTCACTATTTTCGGCCCTGTGTTGATTTCATAAGTCTACTTTCATTTTTTGCAAAAATCGAAAGTAGGCTAAAAATTCGACTTAAGAGATCATATACAAGTAAATTACAGGAAGTTTGTTCGAGTTATCGAAAGTTTGAGATATTGGCCTGTTAATTATATATGAATTGCATCCAATGGCCATAGCGGGGTATTTTAATTGAACGCCCGTAGGCTCCCCATCAAGTTCAATTTCAAGTAGTTCCAACTTTGGCTACCGGAGATGCGGCGAACGTTGGAACTTGATAGAGCGTTTCTAACCTAATAACCTACAAATTTAACTACACACTGCCAATTGTAATGGTAGGTTCTTTTACATGCCCTAAATCTATGACAAGGGCCCACTGGCTTTACTTCCCCTCCGAAGGAAGGCATACTGAATGATTGTAACGCTCTTAAAAATCCGACGACTTCAGCTGGGTTTGCACCCGCGATTTGGGCATAGAAGTTCAGCATGCTACCGACTACGCCACTAAGCCCCCTATTGACCTATTTACACACATTATGGCTAGAAAACAAGTCGCACACGGACTAGCAGAAACGTGCATCAATGGATTTCTTTGAGAATCACTCCACCTCTTGCTGTAGCGGCTAGCATTCTTGGCTGCCACCCCGGAGGTCTGGGTTCGAGGGTTGGAACGGGGTACACTCAGCCTCGTGAGGTAAAACTTAGAATAGGTAAGTTTGAATCCCACTTCATTCATCCATGGAAGTGGTTTTCCATGGTTTTCAACGTCTACTCCATGTAAATGTTGGGATTGTTCCTAACTTAAGGCCATGGCCAACTCCTTCGCAATCCTCATCTGAATTACTAATACACATACTAATACAGCCACCACAATAGCACAGGTTATCAGAGAATTTACACATACAACCAAGTACAGGGGGCTACCATGATGTCGCAGGGCTCCTAAACTAATCAACAAAGAAAAAAAGAAAAAAAGTTTTAGCTGCAATACAATGTACTGAAGTTTATTAACATCGATCGCAATGATAAGACCAGGTATCTCATCTGAACGACCTGACGTATGTAAATGATGCTGTGTTGGCCGGTCATCAGTGGTTGCAATTAGATGCGAGGTCGTTGGACCGACCCGCCCGCGACCTCTCAGCTCTCGCTCTCATTCCAATCCCCCCCAACTCCCTGCCTCTCCCCCATGTCCACTCGTGCATGAACACACACACACATCCTTCAGATCAAAAAGCTGTAACTGTGCATTTGCTAACTCTGCCATTAAGTTGTAAAAAAGTTCGCCGAGTTTAAAGCGGCAATTAACAACATTTAAATAAGCACTGAAAGAGAGTAGCCAAACAACTGATTTGCATGGATGAAGCCCCACTAAATTACAGATTCGTGTGTATTAGACTGATATGATTCAGTCCTCAGAGTATAAATAGTGCGGTGTAATTTAATCCGTGTAATATAACCAGAAAATGTTTTATTGCCTTAACCCTTACATACAATTTTAATTAATATAGTTCTTTTTACATTCACTAAATACAGTACTTTGTAATTCATAATTAACCTGCTTCCGTTTCTAAGTATTACTCGGTTTATTGCCCTTGGATTGGCAGCAGCTATAGGCTATTGACACAAAATGCATTTGCGTTTCAATCAATTGATAAGGTGCCATGAGGTCCCTGGTTCTATTCTCTGCTCTAACAAGAGATAAACACTGATTTGATTGATATATGAATCGCAGTCAATGGCCATAAGCTGAGTATTTTTGATTGAACGCCCGGGGGCTCACAACAAGTTAAATTTCAAGTAGATTTTTTGGCTTCCAGATGCTTCTGTCACTAATACTAGCGGCGAACGTTGGAACTTGATAGAGCGTTTCCTAAACAGCCATATATAATCTACACATTTTGCTACACGGCACCAATTGCAGTGGTAGGTTTTTTCATGCTATAAATCTAATACATAGGTCCGCCGGCTTTACTTCCCCTCCGAAGGAAAGCATACTAATTTGAGAGCTGGAACATGGTTTCCTCGTTAACGAGCTTTTGAAACCAAGCTGGGCAGATATGTTTACATTCCATATCTGCGGGAAGCCAAGGCTTTCCGAGTTAGTGGCACAGTGTTGTCAACTCTCCACCGTAGCCACTGAGAACAAGCAGCGAGACTGCAACTGTGCAACACTGGAACACCAGACACGTGAGCAGGCCGCCAGGACCGTACTCTCGAGTCCACGTGGAGTGATAGAGGAAGCATGCTATTGATCAGTAGTAAACAATAGATATTATCGGCGCGTGCTACTGCCTAACGTTTGAGTCGCCACTCGTTAACGAGGAGAGTGAGAGAACTATACTGCAGTCGACCTCGTGAGGATAGTTAGTTATTGGAGTTTTAAGGGGCGGAATAGCGAGGTCATCTGGGCTTGAGAACGGGTGGGTTATGTTCTCACCTCAGCCATCCTAGAGATGGTTTTCCGTGGTTTAGGGACATAATTATAGCCTCAATCATCATCATCATTATCATCATTGTGCTACCTGGTGTCCGACATCCAGTCTTGGAAATGATGGAAAGGTACCCAACTGAAGAATCATGAACCGAATTACAAATACACATATTCGTAGAGACACCATGCTAACAGTGGTTACCATTCAGATTCTACACACAAGCAGGTGCTGTATATGAGACTGATGACCACTATGTCACAAGCCCCTACATGAAACAACAAACAATTATTTTGCATCTTATCAGCGTTCTTGTATCTTACCTAGAAGCACCTGCTCCGATATGACATTGAACAAGTAGATCCGTGAAGAACTAAAGCCTATTTCCATATATCCTACTTATGTTAATTGCCTCTACAAACATACACATTGCTGTAATAGATTCGTAGATATTGAAAACAGTCTAAATATTTCGGATGGTCGCCATGTTGGATTGTTATATGTATTGGCCATCGAGTTATGCACCATTAATAGTACATTATGCAACGAGCCGATAATGGCAATAACTAAGACACGAGTATGTTTATAAAACGAGCGTAGCGAGTTTTATAATTTCCATACGAGTGTCTTAAGTACCATTATAGGCGAGTTGCATACGACTGTTTATGTTCGATGATAATTATAACTATTTTATGTTCGAACATAAATATTCATAAATATCTGTCGAGATTTCACCAGTTGTATGTACTGAACAGAGCGCATGGGACGCAGAGAATACCTTGTATTTGACCATGACCTCCTGGAATACCTCACTTTGACACTCGCCACGCAGTGAAATTTAAAATAGGGGGTCATGGACGTGAGCGCAGGTGTGATGCTATCCTTACCTAATTGGTCACGCAACAGTTTCCTGAGCTCTGATTGGTGGGAAAAACTGTATCATAATGAAAACTTGTGCTATAATGAGCCTCATTAGAGTACAGTTTTCAGACATATAATATTTACATTTCACCAGGTTAGAACTTAAAGGAAAATTATGGCGTAGGTTCATTATTCAAACTTTCACTTCCACTGCATGATTACGACACAAGAAATAAAAACTTAACTTTAAAATTTCGCACAGCCACCATCTTGATTTCATGTAAACAATTGAACTAAATTAGATGCCAGTGCATAGTCTATGTATATAATTATTTACTGTACCATAGTTCACTGCGCTCAGATGATTAAATCACGAGAAAAGTCTGTGAAAATGTTACAACTTCGCTTGGCGGCCATGTTCGTTTTGTACTTAACAAGTTTTTGAAAGATACATAGATAATTTTGTAGTAATGCCCTTTATCACCGTACAAAATTTCAGGATGATATCAGTAATCGTTCCGGAGATATAGAATGCCGATGAAATATTTCGCACAGCCGCCTTCTTGAGGTTATCTGAACAATTGAACTTAATTGGATGCCAGTGCATTCCAATGTGCATACACATTTGCTGTACCAAGTTTCATTGCGTTCAGATGGTTAAATCACGAGAAAAGTCTATTAAAATGTTACAACTTCGCTTGGCGGCCATGTTCGTTTTGTACTTTACAGGTTTTTGAAAGATAGACAAACTTGTAGTTGTGCCCTTTATCACCGAAACAAATTTTCAGCGTGATATCAGTAACAGTTTCGGATATATAGATTGCCGGTGAAATATTTCGCACAGCCGCCATCTTGAGGTTATATGAACAATTGAACTAAATAGGCTTATGAGATCACCTTTTGTCCGTGTGTGTGTGTGCGTATGTGTGTGAGTGAGGAGTGTGTGTGTGTGTGTGTGTGTGTCCCCAATAACTTTTAAACGGCTGGAGCGATTTCAATGAAACTCGGTTAGTTCATAGCACTATTCCGGACGACCCCGACCATGCCCTTCAAATTTTGCTACGTCTCACCAATCCAACATGGCGGCTGTGCGAAATATTTCACCAGCATTCATTATCTCCGAAACTATTCCCGATATCACCCTGGAGTTTTGTACGGTGATAAAGGGAACTACTAGAAGTTCACCTATATGACTTTTGAAAAACTGGTAACTAAAAACCCAACATGGCGGCCACGCGAATTTGCGACATTTAAATAGACGTTTCTCGCGATTTAAGAAACCAAACGCAATAAAACTTGGTACCGTATATGTTTATACACATTGTAATGCACCGACATATAACTTGGTTCAATTGTTTACATAACCACAAGATGGCGAATGTGCGAAATATATCACCGGCATTCTATATCTCTGAAACTATTAGCGGTATCACCCTGAAATTTTGTACGGAGATAAAGGGCACTACTGGAAGTTCATCTATAAGACTTTCAAAAACCAGTTAACTACAAAACGAACATGGCGGCCAAGCGAATTTGAAAATTTTAAATAGACCTTTCTCGCGATTTAATGTTCTAACCGCAATGAAATCTGGTACAGGAAATGTTTATAGAAATTGTAATACACTGGTACCTAATTTAGTTTAATTGTGTACATAACCTGAAGATGACGGCTTTGCGAATTTTAAAATTATGTTTTTATTTCTTGTGTCGTAATCATGCGATCGATGTGAAAGTTTGAATAAACAACCTACGCAATAATTTTCCTTTAATGGTACAGGACTCTATGGCCTATACATTTAACAATCCAACATGGCGACCATCCGAAATATTTAGACGGCTCTGAATATCTACGAATCTATTAAAGCAATCAAACTGAATTTTTTATGTTCACCTATAGGACTTTCACTAACCTGTTTGTCACAAATCCAACATGGCGGCGACGCGAAGAATAAATATTCACATGGACGTTTCTCGCAATTTAACCATCCGAGTGCAGTGAAACTTGGTACAGTAAATCCTGATACGAATGTTAATCCACTGGCATCTAATTTATTTCAATTGTTTCCATAACCACAAGATGGCAGCTGTGCGAAATTTTAAAATCTCCGTGTTACTTCTTGTGTCCTAATCATGTGATTGAAGTTTGAATGCTACACGTACACAATAATCTTCATGTAACAGTACATAACTCTAGGACCTACACATATAATATCCAACATGGTGACCATCCGAAGTATTTAGCCGGTTCTCAATATCTACGCATCTATTACAGCAATCAAGCTGAAATTTTGTATGTTGATAGTGGCAGTTAACATAAGTAAGATATATGAAAATAGGCTGTATAGTTCTTCACGGAACTACTTGTTTTTCCATAAAATGAAAATAGACTAAAAATAACTTCTTCAAAAAGGCGACTGGCCCTCTTAGCTTCCAGCGGGATAGAAAAATCAACAGTAATGGAGATTACATTTGAGGTTATATATTTGATGACAAGTACTGCATAATGTAGGCCTACCGCTGAATCAAAATGAAGCCTGAGGTTTGAATTTCGATACTGGCAGTAACCATCCGAGCGACGTTTTCCCCGTATCATTCACACATTCTCTCTTGAAAGATGCTGGGATGAACGTTCTGGTCCATCAACCGCAATCCCCGACACTGTCAATTACAGTTGCACACGCTACACGATCATGGGCTATCTGACATTGTGACCGCCTAATGCGGCTTCAGTGGCGTAGTCGGGAGCACACGAAGATTCTATGCCCAAGATCGCGGGTTTAAACCCGGCCGAAGTCGTCGGATTTTTTAAGAGCGTTAAAATCCTTCAGTATGCCTTCCTTCGGAGGGGAAGTAAAGCTGGCGGTCGCATGTAATAGATGTATGGCATGTGAAAGAACCTTCCACTATTTAAACTTGTTTGAAGCTAAATTGTAGGTTGGATTTCGTTGAAACGCTCTATCAAAGTTCCTACGTGCACAACTAGGTGTCAGTGACATCTGGCAGTGAAAGTTGGAACTACTTGAAATTGAACAGAACTTGTAGCTTACCCCATGGGTGTCCGCATTGAAGCAGCTACAGCATCTGGCGAACCGAACATGTCCTCGGACACTCCCTGCACTAAAAGTCATACGCTAAATAAAAAGAATAAATAACCTTCCATTATAATTTTTAAAATAAATATTTGTGTAGTTTTATACTTTGAAGTGATAGAATCCATTTTTCAGTGTTGCCTAATTCTATTAAAGAAAGCTTTCCAGTCGGACAACACAAATTAATTTCGAAACCCACATTATCTTATGTAATTATGGTTCTGTGTCTTATAGGAAGCCTCGTAGGAACAGATCGTCATACAAAATCTAAAACTACAACTGCAACTTCAACTTAATCTTAACCTTAACCTAAGCCATAACCTTGACCTAAACATTAACCTTAACCTTAACTTGAACCTTAACCTTAACCTTAACCTTAACTTGAACCTTAACCTTAACCTTAACCTTAACCTTGACCTTAATCTAAACCTAAACCTAAACCTACAGTAAACCTAAACCTAAACTTAAACTTAAACTTAGGGGCAGATTACCTCGTAGTTCCACCCCTTAAAACAACAATTACTAACTAACTAAACTTAACCCTAAACTTACACTTAAACTTGAACAGAAACGAAAGGACATAGCTGTGTTGCATCAGGCCGTCGTGGTTGCTCTGGGGAGAAGTGTAGGCTATACAATATATTTCTGAAGCGTTGTTCAGTTGTCCTGGTAGTCAATTCAGAAGTATCCAACATCATAGTTAGGATTTTTAAAATCAATAACCTCCCAGACTATTATATCTCGTAGGCAAAGGAAAACCGAGTGACAGCGTGAGACCAACTAATAAGCTACACAATAGAAGCGCTCGCAATCTTAGCATTGGCATCTGTGTAACAAATGACACGGCCTTGCCTTTGTACACCACCAGGGAGATGATAGATATCGCACACACACACTCACACACACCGACATTTCCGATCGGCCATCAACCCGCATTCTTTAATTTGTAGCCTATGCTAACATCCACATAAATATTGTCCAACAGGTATAGGCGTAACCTAGTAAGATACAAATTTATGAGGGAAAATGTTTTATGTGTTCAGTATCTTAGAGGATGTGGTCGAGAATAAAGAGATACTCAGCCATAGTTTTTATTTGGTCAGTAAAATAGCGATTAATCAAGAACTAGTACAACTGGTTACGCAAGATTCTGTTCAGCAGCTGCTTCATCATTGGAGAAGTCGGCAACCTGTGACCTACTCTGTCATTGTAGAACTTAGTCTAGTTTTATTTCTCCTAGACTTCAATAGTGATTTATCTGAATGCTTTTAATGTGTCGCTTATGATCTATAGCCGAAGGAAAACCACACAGAACTGTGTTCATCTGCTGATGGTACTGTAGATGCCATTCTAAGAAAAAAATTATCTCACGTAACATTACTAGAGCTCCAGAATGCACGAGTATCTTAAGCTCAAAGTCTCACTATTTAGTCAATATAATCATGCAAAATTAAATAGCTTAGGGTAATGACATGGTAATGATTAATGTTTTAAGTGGCAAAGTATGTAGGATATCTGGCCCTAGCGATATTGGTGATGCAGACAATGATGAGAAAACTGGAATGTTGGCTTTCCCCGTGATGTAATTAACTTCAGCAATTCTTGCATTTTTAGCCTACTTTTCATATTTTGCAAAAATGAGGAAACATTAGACTTATGAGTTCGATCCGGGCAAATGTGTGTCTGTCTGGCTGTCTGTCTGTCCGTCCTTCTGTCTGTCTGGCTGTGTGTGTGTGTGTGTGTCACTCCCCATCAACTCCTAAACGGCTGCAGCAATCGATACAAAATTTGGTAGGAGTAAAGATCTATACCTGAATATCTCAATGCCGTCTTTGAAAATGATGTCAGTGCTACCAACTGCTGAAAAATCGCAATTGAAATTTGAGCTCCATGTTGGATATCTTGGAAGGTATGAATGAGAGCTATTTCAAAATCGGCACTCGTATAGACAATAATATGTCAGTTTAATTTCCAGGAGGCCATATATGGCAGTGTTGCCAAAATGATCCTAAGCCTGCTGATAGGTTCAATTTTTAAATGCATATAACTTCTACACTATCAATTCGAATTCAACCAAATTTCGTATGTGCTATGTGCACATAAACATATATGACTGAGCGTATTCTTAAGAGCCACCAGAGCTGCCAACTGTTAATAAATGCTCTCAATTTCTTTTATCCAAATACCAAAATATCAGAAAGTATGCAAGCCGACAGCTTTAAGGTCGATTCACACCATACATTACGTAACATTTCCGTTTCCTCTCTCTCCATCACGTCTTCGTACATGAAAGTTTACTGTATTTTAAATGAGTACATGTACACTGCACATTACATACATCTTCGTGAGCCTTACGTTTCCCGACAGGATTGTTTCGCAGCAATGTTTACATAACGTATGCGAACATGTATTGACAGTGTGCACCAGCAACCCCTTCCATTCCGTGTTTTGGCGCTGTCTTTGATTTTAACCTGGATGAGGTTTGGTTACAGTTTGCGGTCACACTCGCCAAAACAAAATAGTGAATCCGAGAAATATGCGTTAGAAAATTTATCGGGATTTTAAAATGAACAGTATTCAGTCGCAACCTAAAGTAATTTATGTCTTTTATTCTTATTTTCAACATCGCCTGAAACAGTACCTCATGGAATATACCTGCACATAAGATATACGGCAAAATAAGCAAGTTGACATTAAATCCTTTCTAACTGAAAAAAAAAATTGCATCGTCATCTGTTAGCTCTTGGAATAAAGTAACATATTTGTGGTGGACACAAAGTAAGAAACTCTTGTGTATTTCAAGTAGCATTTCATTCGATTGACAAAGAAGTAAGTTAGTGAGTCAGTTGTTAGTTTTTGGTGCATTCAAGTGTTATTTTCCCTGCTATAAAATGTGCGAATAAATATACAAAAAATATAGGTTAAATGCTACCATAACCAATATAAGTATACAACAATATTACAATTGAAATGCACCATAAACTAGCAACATACTCACTATCTTACTTCTTTGTCAATCCAATGAAATGCTACTTGAAAGCCCAAAGAGTTTCTTACTTTGTGACCACCACATATTCTCCTTCTGCAATTCGCCCTTTTAACAATATCATGAATCCATTTTCTTTGTTTCTTCTTTCTTGTTCTACGCTCCTCCTCGTCTAAAATAATAGCACATGGAACTAAATTTTGTCTTGACCACATTCTGTCAGTAAGTCCCAAAATTGACGCATCGTTGAGACAATTGAACGGTACTGTAATGTACTGTATTGTGTGAATACAACAACTTTTAACGCAAGGGGTATGGAAAGGAAAACGGAAAGGTTACGTAATGTATAGTGTGAATCGACCTTAAACTATGCACACGTATAGTACCTGACATTCTATATTAATTTGGAATAACTTATATACGTCAGTGCTACCAACATGATTCTAAGCCTGCTGAGAAGTCCAACTTTAAATACATGTAACTTCTATACTATCATTTGGATTTCAACCAAATGGCGTATGTGCTACGTGTACCATAACAGATATGACTATACGTATTTTTAAGAGCAACCAGGGCTGGCAAATGTTAATAAATGCTGTCTCTATTATTAGCCTACTTTCAATTTTTGCAAAAAATGAAAGTAGACTTATGAGATCAACACAGGGCGAAAAATTGTGTGTCTGTCTGTGTGTGTGTGGGTGTGAGTGTGTGTACTCTGAATGTCTGTCCCCCCCTATCAATTCGAACACGGTGAAACTGAATTGAACGAAATTTGGTACAGAGGTAGCACTAGCAAAGGGCACCACAGTGTCATGTTTTATATCGCCGCCATCTTGACGGAAACGTAATGGCGGCCCCCCAAATGTTCAAGGCTTAAATCAAATTACGACTTACCTAATCCATTGATCTCTACCAAATTTTGCAGCAACATACCATTATGTGGGAAGCATCCTTTGACTAAATTACAAGGTCATCAGCCAAATAGTTTGCGGATGGCGGCCATGTTTGTGTGCAAATCGATTCACCCTATCAATTCAAACACGGTAAAACCGAAATCAACGACATTTGGTGCAAAGGTAGCACAAGTAAAGGGCACCTCGGTGTCATGTTTTATATCGCCGCCATCTTGAGGAAAACGTAATGGCGTCCACCCAAATGTTAAAAGCTTAAATCAAATTACGACCAACCTAATCATCTTATCTCTAACAAATTTTGCAACATTATACCTTTATGTACGAAGAATATTTTGAACGAACTACAAGGACATCAGCCCAATAATTTGCGAATGGTGGCCATGTATGTGTGCAAATCGAATCCCCCTATCTATTCAAACACGGTGAAACCGAATTAAACGAAATTTGGTACAACTGTAGCTCTAGCAAAGGGCACCTCAGTGTCATGCTTTATATCGCCGTCATCTTGACGGAAACGTAATGGTGGCCACCCAAATGTTAAAAGCTTAAATCAAATTACGACCAACGTAATCAGCTGATCTCTATTAAATTTTGCAACAACATATCTTTATGTGGGAGGTATCTTTTGACCAAATGACAAGGTCATCAGCCAAATACTTTGGCGATAGTGGCCATGTATGTGTGCAAATCGATTTTCCATATCAATTCAAACACGGTAAAACGGAATTGAACGAAATTTGGTACCGAGGTAGCACTTGCAAAAGGCAACTTTGTGGCATGTTTTATATCGTCGCCATATTGACGGAAACGTAATGGCGGCCACCCAAATGTCAAATGCTTAAATCAAATTACGACTAACCTAATCATCTGATATACGGTATACTAAATTTTGCAACAACTTACCTTATCGTGCAGAGCATCTTTTGACTGAACTACAAGGTCATGGGCCTAATCGTTTGCAGATAGCGGGCATGTATGTGTGCAAATCGATTCACAATATCAATCCAAACACGATGAAACCGAATTGAATGAAATTTTGTACAGAGGTAGCACTAGCAAAGGGCACCTCATACTCATGGTTAATATCCGTATAACACGTTGTATTTCAACAAGCTACTACAACCAACATTCAATTATACTCCTTGAAAAGGACAAAGAGTTGTAACAATACCCATGCATTTAGGAGAAACTAGGCTATTATGTTCTTTAGTGAACATCTTGTTGATACCCAAATATCAATATATCAGAAAGTATGCAAGTCAATAGCTCTACACTTTGCACACGTATACTAGCTGGCATTCTAGATTAATTTGGAGTAACTAATATACATCAGTGCTGCCTGCTGATAGGACCAATTTTAAAATGCATGTAACTTCAATGCTAACTAATGGATTTAATTCAAAATTGGCACAACAATAGATCATATTATTTCAGATTATTTCTGACCAATACATGCATGATGTTGTTGCCAACATGATTTTACGCGTGCTGTTAGATCCAAAGTTTAACTGCATGTGACGTCCATGCCATCTATTGGACTTCAACCAAATTTTGTATTCTGTAACTTAAGAGATGGAACTAAGAATATATTCAGTCACCAGGTCTGCCAACTGTAATGCTCTATTGGGCTACATTATGCCAGGTATACAGTATTTCGAACTAATTAGAAATTTTGATATTACCAACTTAATTTCGTCATTATTCTAGATAGATCCATATAGATTAATCATTGGCATGAATCTTAAATTTTAAGAAAAGTAGGCTCCTTGGTTCGTCACGGAACTTCTTGTTTTGCTGAGTAGTGGAAAATGGGTGTGTAATAGTAGTTTCATTCCAGCGCTGGGTGATAGCGACGGCGCTAGTGAGTCCCCTCAGACAGTTGCACCGTCGCATCAAGCTGTGAACGCTCATATGCCATCCGTTCGTACCTCTGTCGGGAGGTACCAATGTTGAGGGAACTCTTAGTTCCCCCAGCAAACGGTTCGGTGCGCTTCATATATCTGATGTACAAAGTTCACTACCCCAGCGGCGATCTGGGCAAGGCGTACCAAAGAGCCCGCTGACGAGCCTGACTGGGTACACTTAGGTGAAAGCCCGCAACAGACACGGCAAAATCCGAGAAGATTTGCCTAGGTTTGGTATGAAAAGTACGATTACTATTACAACTGTTTTCCTCAGACCTATTATATCTTACGTAGAAGGAGTGGAAATGGTTAAATAAATATTAATAAGGGAAATGAAATACAGGTAAAGAAGTGGCCTCAGGACTGAGAATCTTGGAAGGACGTAGAGCCCTGTAAGGGAGATTTGAAAGTGAAAATAAGAAAGCGTCTACCCAAAAAGTCACTGGAAAAAGGATCCAGTTTGGAAATCCCTCGGGATCGCCAACTCCCACGCTCACCAACCGTGAGCGCTTGAGGGTGTAGCACCATCCATGATACATCGTGAATGGTGGGACTACACATAACCTGCCTCCTTTAGAGCCTAGGGCGTGGTGGCTCAGCGGTCTAGCTGTATGCCTCTCACCAAGGCGGTCCGGGTTCGATTCCCGGTCAATGCATGTGAGATTTTCGAAGTGAAATGCCATGTCCTGTGGTTCGGATTCCACGTAAAAAGGAGGTCCCGTGGCTCATGATCTCAAGATTAACGGTCACGTTAAACTACAAGCTTCCTTCCTTCCTTTAGAGCCTCTTGCAGAAGGCAGGAAATACCATGAATAGGCTATTGAAAAGAAGAATGTGGGTATCAAGAGAAAAAAAGACAAGGCATAATTAAGGCAGGATCATGAATACACCCTAGACCTCGGATACCCTAATACCATCGGGAGTCGGAAAGAATAATATTTGACCAAAAGAAGTCCACAAGGTAGAGGTAAGAGAAGAGCCCGACACAAGGAAATGAAACCAGTGCCGGACTCAGCTGGGGTTCCGTGGTCGCCAACCCACGTCTCACTAGTTGTGAGCCTCTGGGAGATAAATAGCGTAATTGATATTTTAACTTTTTAGTCGGTCAACACAATATAATTCCAAATACTACAATATAATAACCCCTGGCCCGTGAAGAGCCTAGGTCTACCAAGCGACCGTTGCCCAGCCATTTGGCTTGCAGATATTGGGGTGACGCGTGATCAGCACATCGGTCCCCTCGGCCATTAATATTGGTTTTCGTGATCGGGGCACGGCCTCACTGTCAAACAGCTACTCAATTGTCCTCACGAGGATGAGTGCACCCCATTCCAGTCCTCTCGTCAGTTTCTAAAATTCCTGACGGAGCCTTGAATCGAACCCGGGGCCTCCGGCTGAGAGGCAGGGGCGCTACCCCAACACCACGGCGCCAGCTAATCCCAGTTACTGGGGCATGCAAAAAGAAGATATACCGGTATACTGTATTTGTTATGGACGACGGAAGAGGGAGAAAACTATAGTTTTATATATATTTAATCACATGAAATTTTCTTCAGGATATTTTATCACATTTCCCAGTATGGCCTAATTGAGATTGACCGACTGAAACGTTGCAAGATCAATAATTATTGTCAATAAGGCAACACTGAAAAATGGTCTCAATGCTATCTATAAATAGAGTAAGAAATTATTGGGAAAGCGATGGTCGCTTGACGATCGAAACTAGACTTCCAAGTGAATTAATTAATCTCATGTAAATTTTTCAGGTTTAGGGAAACACCCATGAGGTTAATTGGATATAATCGTGTTGACCGACTGAAAAGCATTACACATCAATAATGGAAGTGAATACCTCTAGGTTTTCAGCTCAACTGTCCTCCGGAGATGCTAAGCAGTGAAGGAGCAAATTTACTGTCCTGTACGAGATAGGTGGCTATCAGTGGTGGCCGGTAATAAGGTAGCAGTGTTGCACAACGACCAGATTAATTCAAGAAAAACAATTAATACCGTAATATTATTTTTACTAAAAATGCTATACATTTCCTTTTATATGTATAGGAATTCCTAATTCTGTTCTTTGATAATTCAGGAAATCTTATAGTAAGTTACTGTGAACTGTCTGAGAAAGCGAACCACTCCAACTGTCTAGGAGCAGTCATTCATTTGGTTGTTGGTAAGCCCAAGCACCGACCAGATCTCAATAGTGAAGGGTATGGCAGAGATGCTAGAAAGAGTACAGGTAAGTCCTATCCCAACAGATAACTCAGTTGGTCGTTGCCCGCTGATTGCAACAAGGGAGCCGAGGCACGGACGGAGACATGCGTGATGCTCCGTCAACTGCCGATACTATGTCATGCAATGTAATTTGCGCGTTCTTTAACGCCCTCGTATATAGGCTACAACTTACGCTGTTTTGTTCTCATGAAGGTTTTCATGCAGACTAACTTATAAGCCATTTAATCCGATGGCAATGTGATGTTCTCTGAAATGTGGTTTTCGTGATGAATGAGGTACATTCGTTCTACCGCGCAATTGAGTACAGTTTTCTCTGATATCAAGCAGTCCTTAATCCTAACCCCCTAACCCCCTTAATGAAAATAGTGTATCGCCCAGAATAATTATCCACCAGCCGCCACTGGGTGGCTATATTGTGCTGGAGCGGTAATGATTGGCGGCTTCGGTGGCATAGTTGGTAGCATGATGAGCTTCTATGCCCAAGATCGCGGGTTCAAACCCGACCGAAGCCGTCGGATTTTTTAAGAGCGTTAAAAGTCTCTCAGTATGCCTTCCTTCGGAGGGGAAGTAAAGCCGGCGGTCCCATGTCATAGATTTATGGCATGTAAAACAACCTTCCACTAATTACACCTGTGTGAAGCTAACTTGTATAGGTTAGGAATGTAAACAACGATCTTAGGTTTCTACGTTCGTTGCCAAGAGCCGACTGCGGTGGCGTCTAGTAGCTAAGTTCTGAACTAGGCCTAGTAGTCGTTGACGGTGGCGTTTGGCGGCAAAAGTAGGAACTATTTGAAAAATTCAAAGTTGCAATCCTTACTTGAATTAGAAAACAGATACACACACTAATACAGCCATTAAATTAACACCGGTTATCAGACAGATTCTACACACACCCAAAATACACGGGGATACATGACCGCGTTGTCGCAGCCCCTAAACCGAGGAACCAACCAACCAATGTTTTTTCAGGATTAGGGAATAACCCATCTCATTTGGGTACAGTCGTGTTGACCGACTGAAAAGCATGAAACTTTCGTAATATACTGAGTGCAAAAGCGACGAAAGGAATGAGTAGATTTGATAAATAATAAAAGAAAGGAATACTTAATAACAAGAATAATGACCAGTGTTACAAAACTAGTCTGACATGGATGGGCTTGTTTTTTTTAGAATCAATGCGCGGATGAACCTCACTTCAGCCATTAAAATTCAATTATCTGTCTAATAAATGAAAAACTCCTTTCATGACATTACAATGAATTGCTACTCCTAACTGTTCTTGTTTCTATGGGATCAAGGATGAGATTTCTACGTGGCGATAGTTTTATTACACAACTGGTTGCCCTTCATTACACGAGTCTCACCAGAGGAGTTAATATGGGATAAAATGAAGGTAATAACAATATCTTATGGCCTCGAGTGCCGGGTACAAGCTTTGTTATTTGACGTCCAGAAGGCAGCTTGCATGTCGAATTTTTTCGTTCCTTGGAACGCTAGGAAAGTCAAGGAGGTTAGATATCTAAGCTCCTTGTCACTAGAGCGATTTCTAATAGATAAAGGGGGACGTTTATGTTGGTGGAAAATCCCGAGATTAATTTTGCCATTATGATCACGGCTTACTGAATTCAATTGTTTTTTTAACATGCCAATAACGTATGGCATGCGTGCCATGATTTTTGCCGCCTTTCCTAATACACTTACCACGGCCAGGAGTGAACCTGCAAGCTTGACGTTGGTAGTCCTACACGATAACCAATCACCCACAGTGGCGAACGAAATGAAGATGATAATTTAACCAATGAGGCTTTTAGAAACGCCAGGGTGCCAGAATTTTGCCCCGAAGGGGATCTTTAACATGTCAGTAAATCCACTGACACGGCTCCCGCACATTTGCTCACACTCAAATGCAAATTGACTGTGCCATGATTCGATCATGCAACCTTGGGCACAGCAGGCGAGAACGATACAGCTGAGCCACGCAGGCAGTAAAATGGAGATGAATGAAACAGGGAAGGAAACGGCCGTGGCCTCTAAGAAGGTACCTTCCCGGCATTATCAAAGCGTGTGGCTTCCGGGGTGGCCGAACGCAGGTAGTTTTGGTTGACACTCGTATGCGACTTGCGGGAGGTGTTGAGGATGAAATTAATGAAATGAATACCATGCTCCGAACCAGGGGGATTAACCATTGGCGATGAAAATCTCCTCGAACTGATCGGTAATCGAACCCAGTACCCTTGAGACCTAAGATTAGCTCGCTAGTCACTTAGCAATGGGGATGGACACGGCATTAAAATAATGAACAAAAATAGTCAATTGCACTCATTCCAGGTTCCGTATTGACCATGTTAACATGAAGAATAACATAAATTTCACGCCAAATCAATACTTTTTACTTACTTTTTTGTTATTTAGTGAGGTTATCGATGTTTTATGATGTTTAACACCAATAAGTGGGCTGAGGAAGAAAACATTGTGTGTTTTCGAAACATGTACCTGTAGAATTTTTTAAGTAAGTAAAAAGTATTGATTTGGCGAGAAATTTATGTTATTCTTCGTGTCAAAAATAGTCAACTTGTCATTACTTGAAATACCCATAGATTCGACATATCGGGTGTGAAGCAGCCCGACTAATTTTAGAGTAAACGCTACAGTGTAAGCTATATCGACTGGCGTTCATAAGAATCATCAGGCACTTTTTCTGAATATATTTTTAAGTTATTGTTTTTAATGAGTGAGTCGAGTCAGACCAAATAAAATAATAATTGTGTGCTATGTCTCAAGGCGATCAACTGAAAACATTTTCCTATGTGCCATTAAATCCTAAGTCTGATTTAATTGTATCTGACTAATCTATGATATATGATGATGATGATGATAATTGTTGTTTTAAGGGACCTAACATCTAGGCTATCGGCCCCCGAACTCTATGAAATACATCGGACTAGTCTGTTGCATATAAGTTCAAGGATATTTAACGGTGACCAATGCTCAAAGATTGTAATTTTAATTTCAAATAACTGCTTACAAAGTGAGTCTCCCTCGACTCCAACTCAAAGCTTTCAACAAGCAGCCCTCAGCCGCTGTTTGATATTAAAACTTTTGCTCAGTTACAGTCATTAAACATAATTTAATTGATATCTTACCGACTAATGTGATGCCACTCTATCGATAGCCAAATAAAATAATAAGATCATGTTTTAAATATAAACAAGTAGTTCCGTCAAGAACTATACAGCCTATTTTCATATATCCTACTTATGTTAACTGCCACTATCAACATACAACATTTCAGTTTGTTTGTAATAGATTCGTAGATATTGAGAACCGACTAAATATTTCGGATGGTCGCCATGTTGGATTTTATATATGTAGGTCCAAGTGTTATGTACTGTTACATGAAGATTATTGTGTACGTGTAGCATTCAAACTTCAATCACATGATTAGGACACAAAAAGTAACAAGGAGATTTTAAAATTTCGCACAGCTGCCATCTTCTGGTTATGGAAAAAATTGAAATAAATTAGATGCCAGTGGATTAACATTCGTATAAGGATTTACTGTACCAAGTTTCACTGCACTCGGTTGGTTAAATTGCGAGAAACGTCCATGTGAATATTTATACTTCATAGCCCCTATGAACATAAAAATATTCAGTTTGATTGCTATAATAGATTCGTAGATATTCAGAGCCGTCTAAATATTTCGGATGGTCGCCATGTTGGATTGTTAAATGTATAGGCCATAGAGTCATGTATCATTAAAGGAAAACTATTGCGTAGGTTTATTATTCAAACTTTCACATCGATCGCATGATTACGACACAAGAAATAAAAACTTAATTTTAAAATTCGCAAAGCCACCATCTTGAGATTATGTAAACAATTGAACTAAATTAGATACCAGTGTATTACAATGTGTATAAACATTTCCTGTACCAGATTTCATTGCGGTTTGAACATTAAATCGCGAGAAAGGTCTATTTAAAATTTTCAAATTCGCTTGGCCGCCATGTTCGTTTTGTAGTTAACCGGTTTTTGAAAGTCATATAGATGAACTTCCAGTAGTGCCCTTTATCTCCGTACAAAATTTCAGGGTGATAACCCTAATAGTTTCAGAGATATAGAATGTCGGTGAAATAATTCGCACATCCGCCATCTTGTGGTTAAGTAAACAATTGAACCAAGTTAGATGTCGGTGCATTACAATGTGTATAAACATATACGGTACCAAGTTTTATTGCGTTTGGTTGGTTAAATCGCGAGAAACGTCTATTTAAAAGTAGCAAATTCGCGTGGCCGCCATGTTGGTTTTGTAGTTACCAGTTTTTCAAAAGTCACATAGGTGAACGTCTAGTAGTTCCCTTTATCACCGTAAAATATTCCAGGGTGATATAGTTAATAGTTTCGGAGATATTGAATGCTGGTGAAATATTTCGCTCAGCCGCCATGTTGGATTGGTGAGACGTAACAAAATTTGAAGGGCACGGTCGGGGTCGTCCGGAATAGTGCTGTGAACTTACCGAGATTCATTGAAATCGCTCCCGCCGTTTAGAAGTTATTAGGGACACACATACACACACGCACACACACACGGACAAAAGGTAATCTCATCAGCCTATTTTTTCAAAATTGAAAATAGGCTAAAAATAAAGTCTTTCTTCGAAGTGAAGGCTCCTTATTCGCCCGATTTGTCATCTTCCCGAAATTGAAAACTTACCTCAAGGGACGACGTTTTGGGGCACTGATACCATTCAAACGGTTATAACCGACCAGTTTAAGACGATTCCAGTATCCGAGTTCCAGCACTGCTATCTATGAGGAATTTGGGCGTGTGCGAATTTTGTGCGATAACCTCTGTCATTATGGTGTCTGTTGTAGTGTATATATTTTTAAATTGGGGATAGGTTTGTGAAGAGGGTGACCGTGTCCTTAAGCTAGAAACCATCCCCGCATTTGTCTGGAGTGGAAGTGAGAGGAAACCAAGGAAAACCAGTTCCAGGATGGCTGAGTTCGGAATCGAACCCTCATCTTCTCAGATTTGCCTCACGAGGCTGAGTTCATCCCGTTTGAGCCCTCACATCAGAATTAAAATTTCTTGGCAGGGCCAAGAATCGAACCCTGACCTCCAGGGCGACAGCGAAGAAAGATAGCAACTACATCACGAGGTGGTCGAGAAAAGGTACCTGGCCACTCATAGATGAGAAACACTGTGCACTTTTATTAATGCAGGCTATGGATATTAGGTAGATTTCATTAGAAAGCTAACTATTGTAATGGGTACCACGTTTCGACTTCCGGAAAATTTCGACATATCTTCGCGTTTCACATCCCCCAGACCCCAAAACCACCGTCAGTTCAAAAGTTTATATATAATTTATGTATATATGTATCTATCTATATATATATATATATATATATATATATATCAGTTACTTGTGGACACGATAACTGCCGTAATTTTGCACCAATCACTTTGAATTTTTTACATAACATGTATCCCTATAAAATCTCGGTCGAGTTCGTTAATGGGCAAAATCGGTCGAAGGGGGTGAAAATGAGGGGCTTTTTTTCGAAAAATGAAATTTCGCCATAACTCTCTTAATACGTGAAATATCGAATCCATTCAAAGTTCATAATATGTGTCGGATAAGTGCCAAAAATTTATGTCAAATAATTTTTTTGATAGCACCAACCATTGACCAATGGGGTGGAAAAAAGTGGGTTTTTCGGGAAACATTAATCATATCTCTCTTAATAGGCACAATATCGAAACCGTACAAAATGGACAATATTCCTCCAATAATTACCTAAAACTTTTGTCTGAAAGAATTTTCGATATGACCCACCATTACGCCACGGGGTGAGCAAAATGATTTAAATTATAAGAAAATTCCAAGTGCCAGGAGTGGTTGCCATGACAACTTTACTTTTAATTGATAAGGGATGAGCCATCAGCAGTTGCTATGACAACGCCACTGCACGAGATCACATTCTGTTTTCATATGTCTGTGGGAAGCGACTTCGGTATCGGAACTGGTAGCATGCTGAACTTCTATGCCCAAGGTCGCTGGTTCAAACCCGGCTGAAGTCGTCGGATTTACTAAGAGCGCCAAAAAACCCTGAGTATGCTTTCCTTCGGAGGGGAAGTTCCAACGTTCGTTGCGAGTTGATGGTTCCGGTGGCATCTAGTAGCCAAGTTCACAGCTAGGTGTCGTTGATGGTAGTATTTTATATTATGTAGCCTATTTTAGGTAGATTTCATCAGAAAGCTAACTATTGCAATGGGTGCCATGTTTCGACTTCCGGAAAATTTCGACATATCTTCGCGTTTCACATCCCCCAGACCCCAAACCACCGTCAGTTCAAAAGTTTATATATATGTGTGTGTATATATATGCATATATATCAGTTTCTTGTGGACACGATAACTGCCGTAATTTTGCACCAATCACTTTAATGTTTTACATAATATGTAACCCCTTAAAAAATCGGTCGAGTTCGTTAATGGGCAAAATCGGTTAAAGGGGGTGAAAATGGGGGGGGGGGCTTTTTTTTTCGAAAAAGTGAAATGTCGCTATAACTCTCTTAATACGTGAAATATCGAATCAATTCAAAGTTCATAATATTTGTCGGATAAGTGCCAAAAAATTATGTCAAATAGGTTTTTTGATAGCACCAACCATTGACCAAAGGGGTGGAAAAAAGTGTTTTTTTTTTCGGGAAACATTAATCATATCTCTCTTAATAGGCACAATATCAAACCCGTACAAAATGGAAAATATTCCCCTAATAATTACCTATAACTTTGTCTGAAAGAATTTTTGATCTGACCTACCATTACGCCAAGGGATGAGAAAAATGATTTCGGAATTAAAGAACATGCCAAGTGCCATCAGAGGTTACCGTGACAACGCTTCTAAATTGATGAGGGATGAGCTATCAGAGGTTGCCAAGACAACGCCATTGCACGAGATCACATTCATTTTTCCATCTGACTGTGGGAAGCGGCTAACTGGTAGCATGCTGAACTTATATGGCCAAGGTCGCTGGTTCAAAGCCGGCCAAAGTCGTCGGATTTTCTAAGAGCGCTAAAAATCCCTCAGCATGCTTTCCTTTGGAGGAGAAGTTCCAACGTTCGCTGCAAGTTGCTGGTTGCGGTGGCATCTAGTAGCCAAGTTCACAGCTAGGTGTCGTTCACGTTAGTATATGGTACAAAATTAGGAACTACTACTTAAAATTGACCGTCTGCATACCTTACCTGAATTACAGACTAACACAGTCATCACAATTAACACCGTTTATCAGATTCTACACACCCGGGGTTACATGACCACGTTGTCGCAGCCCCTAAACTGAGGAACCAACAAAAATCTCTGCGGGAGATAAAATTTTGCGAGAAGAAGTAACAGACTGTCAGATAATTACACATCAGTTCCAAACCTTGCATAAGGACAGTGTGATCACAAGTATAAAAATGAACCCCGAATGACAAGAAGGATACCATCCCCATAAGACATTAAAATGATAAAAATATGCATACAAAAACGAAAAAAAAAGTTGATTTTTAACCTCTAAATGTAAAACACTTTCTTGCAATCAATGAGGTCTGATCCTCCTACGAAAACCTGCATGTTTTGCCTATTATAGCCAATCCCCTAGTTTGCCCGGTGAAATCTACCTCCGCCTTCCGGCGTGCCGAGAGGATTTTTTTTTTCATTTTCAGGACATGTCAGGGAAGGGATTTCGGAAGGAAATCGTCCGTGGACTTATTGAAAGAAACCTTATCGGCATTTGCCTGGTAGTGAACGTGGGAAACCATGAAAACCATTTTCAGGACGGCTGAGGTGGGATTCGAACCCAGCGAGGAATGAGTCAGCGCGTTCGTGATATCGGCCACCGTGGTGAGATCATCCGCATCAAGTTAATGGCCGACCGCAGCGTACACATTATGGGAAATATTTTTCATTAATCATGGTATTGATAATTGTAACTTATGACCTGCCACAGTCTTAGAGCCTTTTCCCAAACATATCGATGTGTTTGTGAGAAGGCTGACATTCTGTGTGAATACTACGATGTAATTACAGTACTTTAGTTTCCAAAACGCGACTTGTGTGCATTATGTGTGTTCGATATTATTGTTGGTATTTTTCTGTGATGATGATGATTGAGTCTTCAGTCTTCTGACTGGTTTGATGCAGCTCTCCATGCCTCCATGTCCTGAGCTAATCGCTTCATCTCTACATAGCTACCACACCCTACATCCGAGGCAATCTGTTTAACATATTCTAACCTTGGTCTACCCCTACAGTTCTTGTCCTCGACCCTTCCTTCCATAACTAAGCTTGCTATTCCTGGGTGTCTTAGTATGTGTACTACCAATCTATCTCTTCTCTTCATTAGCAGTCGCCAGAAACATCTCTCCACTCCCACTCGTCTTAATACCTCTTCGTTTGTAACCCTATCTACCCATCTGATCTTCATCATTCTCCTGTAACACCACATTTCGAAAGCTTCAATTCTCCTCTTTTCTGCTGCACCATTAGTCCAAGTTTTGCTTCCATATAGCGCCACGCTCCAGACAAAGGCTTTTTCTGTACAATTTTCCACTAGGGAATTACCCCCATTTGCAAATTAAGTAAATGAATGAATCACGGCATATGCCTGGTGGTGAAAATGGGGGAATCCACGAGAACCACTTTCAGGGCGACCGAGGTTTGATTCGACCCCACGCTCTCCCGAGCACGAGTTAGCGCGTTAGCGCTCTCGGCCACCGTGGCCGCTTGAGACACCCTATGTAGTAATCAGATAATTCTGCACACCCCTTGAGATAAGCTCAAGTACCACCGATGGTATGCGTTCCACAGCTTAGTACTACTGCATTAAATCCCTCGACCCCAAGTGACCCTTGCTCATGCTGCAAGGTGTCTGGTAATGTCAGCCAGTGCAATACTCTAGAATACATTATTAGCTGTTAGAAGCATTTTCAAGCATCTACTGTCTGAATCCTGCTACTCATAAAATATTTATATTTAGTAACGAAGTTGGCAGCGAGGAGCTGTCAGCTACCGGCCGGAAGTTTATTAGAGCTTCGTGTGTGGCGTACTTCACATCTAGGATGTGTGCACGATGTAATTACTGAAGATACTCGACCTCCCGCGTGCTGTTCCAAACTCTTAACATGATGCTGCTATTGGATTGCTGTCAACAACTTGACTTTTGCGGCAAAAGTTCACGACTTCGGATCCGGCTGCTATGCGTATTTTAATCGTGTTCATGGCATGTGCATAAGCGGAATAATAAATAACTGCCAGCAAATGAATCATGACTTAGACAACCCTGCAAGCTGCCAACCATAAGGGAGCAGTTTCGACGAGAATTAGCCCAGAGCGACATAATCCTCGGGGTGGCAATTTATATATTTATTTATTTATTTATTTATTTATTTAGCGTATGGCTTTTAGTGCCGCGAGTGTCCGAGGACATGTTTGGCTCGAATTTGTAGCTGCTTCTATGCGGACACCCTTGGGGTGAGCTACAAGTACCGTCGCGTGTTGATGAGATGAAATGAATGAAGATGAATGAGCAAGTTCGATTTCACGTAGTTCCAACTTTGGCTACCAGATGCCACTGACACCTAGCGACAAACGTTGGAACTTGGTACAGCATTTCTAACGAAAAATAACGTACAAATTTAGCTACACACTACCGATTATAGTGGTAGGTTCTTTTTCATGCCATAAATGTATGACATGGGCTTTACTTCCCCTCCGAAGGAAGGCATACTGAAGGATTTAAACGCTCTTAAAAAGTCCGACGTCTACGGCCGAGTTTAAACCTACGATCTTGGGCACAGTAGTTCAGCACGCTACCAACTACGCCACCGAAGCCGCTTCGGGGTTGCACATTTGAGATTTATGACATGTTGTGTGACACAGTGCCCTTGAAACCAGAGTTTAAGATTAGGCAACGGAGCATTTCCTTTTCACTTTCAGGGGCTGATGGCCTCGATGTTTCACTGAATACAAGTGTTATCGTAGCTAAACTTTAAATTTTGTCGGATATTACTTGAAATTTTCTGTCACAGTAAATTACTACAGAAAGAAGCTTCTCTGTTTTAAAACAAGTTAAGTCCATAAAAAGTCTATCAATCAATCAATCAGTGATAGAAGCTGCTCGGGAATGGTCACCACATCGCTCAAATATCCAGCTAGGTTCTTCAATCCATCTCCAAGTGATAAACACTAATCAGACAATTTACTAACCCCTACATGTCATATTATCACATTAAACTAGCTTGTTTTTGTCGTTGATTTATTTAGGAGCTTTGTGACGACATCATGGTTATGTAGCCCCGTGTACTTGGGTGTGTGTGTGTAATATGTCGGATAACCTGCCTTGAGACAGCTGTATTAGTGTGTGTATTTGTAAGTCAAATGACCTTATGTTAGGAACCATCCCGGCATTTGCCTGGAATAGAAGTGGGAAACCACGGAAAACCACTTCCAAGATGGCTGAGGTGAGAATAGAATCCGCTTATTCTCATTTTATCTACCTCGTTCCAGACCTCAGACCAGAATTATATTTCTTGGTGGAGCCGGGAGTCGAACTCGGACCTCCGGGGCGACAGCCAAGCATGCTAACCGCTACCTCACGAGGTGGTCACTAAACAAGTAAACTTGGAACAATTCCTGACAAGTTACACAAGATCACAATAAACCTTTGCAACTAAAATACCGTATGCATGTAAATATCTTCACCCACATATTCGTAGATATTCGCCTGTGTTTTAAGGGTCTGATGATGATCGCTTGACAATTGAAAATAGTCATCCAAGAGAATTAATTAATCTCATGTAGTCTTTTTTTCAGGTTTAGGGAATAATACCTATTACAATTTGGATGCAATCTAGTTGACCAACTGAAATGCGTTTGAAGATGTCGCTGACATGTCAAGCACGATCGATACATGAGATAGCTCATGTCTGTACTGGTTATGAAATGATTAGCTTGTGTTCTCACCATTGCCCTTTGGACGCCCAAATGTTGCTACAGTAAAACCTGCCTAAACCGGACCCTTTATATACCGGAAACCTGGACAAATGGAAAACAAAATTCAGAATGGGGGGTATTTTCTATGTAAAATGACATTGTAAATCGGAAAACTGCCTAACGCGGAAATGGAAAGAAATTCCGGAACTGTAGGCGTATTTATTTAGCGTATGGCTTATACAGACATTAAGAGTAATATATATATATATACAGGGTGTATTTGATATGATGGAAGTCCTTTACACTGGTGATAGAAGATGGTATTCTAAGCAAATATCTTCATGAAATTAAGTCGGATCTTAATTAGTGTAGGTGGAATTAAATCACAAAAATCGTCGGTCAATGTCTTGGAAACGGTCTTTCACTTCGTTCCCCTCAGCAGCAGAGCTGACTTCTCCCCGTCACCCTCCCCTCCTACGCTGATGAATGTTGACCAGAGTCTGCAGTTGAGTGACCTCCTCGCCTTGTCTGCCAATGACATTGAAATACACATACCGAGCCTATGAACAGCTGATTCACACCTTCATGGGGAGTGGCTACATGACTAGTGATGGTGGATCTGGCTAGGATTTTGCCAGCTTCATGAACTATGCATAGAAAATAGAAATCCTAAAGATTTGGTAAATTCATTTAAGGAACTGTTGGTCTATCTTTGTGTGAAGGTAGTGCAACAACTGTAATAAACATATTAATAATACTAATAACAGGCTTTTAGACACACTAACTTCTTTTATGTTTCTTTTTGGTATGTCGAGTTGCCAGACTTTAATGTACGTAGGATTTCATGTATGTGCCATGAAATCCATGGAGATGATCGTATTAGATCCCATTCATTTACTACATGACTGAACGTAGATCGCACCCTCGGGAAGGTTAGCACTCTACCACCAGAACTACACATACTGACTCTTATTATTATTAGACTATTATTATTATTATTAGACTATTATTATTATTACTATAACACTGTATTATAACAATGTATTTGTATTTTATTTTCATTTTCGTGTATTTTCATATGTATTTACATTGTTGATGGACCAATAAATCAACCCCCCCCCCCCCCCCCTCTCCAGTTAATGGCCACCCGAGGGCTGGAGATGGGATGGGACAATTCACAATATGAACATGTGGTACCGTACTAGTATTAAATCTTGGAAGTAGTTTTCCATGGGTTCCCACTTCTACCCCAGGCAAATGCCGGGATTGTTCCTTACTTAAGGCCACGGCCGCCTTCTTCTCAATAATCATAACCGCTGGCAGTGCAGCCCATGAAGGGCCTAGGCCTACCATGCGACCGCTGTCCAGCCATTTGGCCTGCAGATATTAGGGTGACGCGTGGTCAGTGCATCGGGTCCCCTCGGCCAATAATCTTGATTTTCCTGACTCGGGCACTACCTCACTGTCAGACAGATACTCAATTGCCCTCACGAGGCTTAGTACATTGCGTTCCAGCCCTGACGTCAGTTTCTAATATCCCTGATGGAGCCAGGAATCGAACCCAGGGCCTCCAGGTGAGAGGCAGTTGCACTGCCCCAACACCACAGGGCCGGCGCCTTCTTCCGAATCCTCACCTGAATTACAAATACCCACATTAAGTTACTACAGAAACCACAAAACACAGGTTATCACACAAATTCTACCCACACCCAGCTACATGGGGCTAAATGACCAAAATCCCCAAGCCTCTCAAACAAAACATCAAGTATTTTACTTCCGTCCTAAATGCCTAGTTCTGAACAGACTACGGGATGTCGGAATTTCGTCACACTGCATTTCATTAAGTGAATGTTTTTAGTATTTTCAGGAACTAGTCAACAGAAGGTCCGACACGGACGCCAATGATACATCAGGGCTGAGTATCGAAATTATTTTATACATGAACATCAATCAATGAATTCCACACTTACAAAGTAGGCTACACAATACAACCGGTCCCAACGTCCCAAGCCATTGCGTGCGCTGTCAACAACAACAACAAGAACAACGGCAATGCACATTTTCTTACGAGACGGTAGAGCTCTTCCTCATAACAGCTGATAGCCTACCACCCCTCAAGTCAACCGGTAAGGTCAATGCTCCGATTACGTAACAACTTCCCCTTCGCGCGTCGTCTCTCCTGGCTCCGCCTCGTTTACCCCAGCCTGCCGCTCCACTTTCTGCCTGATTAGTTTCTGAAATAACTAAAAACATTGACTTTTTAATGATTAATTATGAATTTCAAGATAGGTGACAATTTTTTTACCTAGAAAGCTTAGAATAGTCTCTTCTATCACCAGTGTAACGGACTTCCATCATATCAAATACACCCTGTATATATATATATATACATACATGTATTTACAGATGAGAAACAAAGTAACTCAATTTGTGCTTCACAACTGAATGTCCAGATTTTCAATCCAGCGTACAGCATCTGGAGTTACCAACGTGAAGTCTGCTTCATCACCGTGATAGGCTCGAATTTTCCATTCTCTGACAATGTGATGAATAGTCTGGTGTGGAGCTCCGCAGTCACAGTCTGCATTAGGTAGTTTTTCCCACTTGTGAAGAGCGTCTCTGTACCGACCATGTCCTGTTCTGATTCTGTTCAGGACAGTCCAGGTCTTGCGTGGTAGGTGGAATCCACTTGTAAATCTGGGACCTGAGAAGAAGGTATGCAGGCGCGTATCCGTTGCTGCTTCCCAACGACCTTTCCATTCATCAAGAGATTTAAAATCCTTAGCATTCATGTCAGCAGCATCACGTAGAGTTGGATGGCGTGAATATCCTGACTAAGATGCATAATCTTATTCATATTACAAAGCTACGGACAGTACTAAATTTTGAGCGCGACTCTATTTGCACCAAATTTCTAGGAAACATTAATGACTGAAGACATTAAAAGTGCAACTGATATAGCTGCCGAAAACAGCAGGTGCGAAGTCATTGAAGAAATGGACGACAACGACGAAGAAGGCACCGAAAGGGAGCTAAAATACACACTTTTGGAGAAGCACAACCTCCAGGAATTTGCAGATTCCAAGAATGTTGCAGAACTCCTGGAGGTAATACAAGATGCAAAGGAGATCATACAACGCTCTCTTGTAAATAAGTCATGACAATGCACTTCGAAAGACATGTGGAAACAAAGAAACGAGCAGAGAAACTGAAATGTTTGTACGTAAGTTGAATATACAGTTTATTACATGTGGACCTATTTTCTTCTTTATTCACAGACTTTTATTTCATTGTGATCCTATGCGATAATACAGTATTTCTTTGTAGTATATTTTGTCTGATTAACATTCAACCCTTTGTAAAACGGAAAAATAAATCCGAAACGATTGCGTTCCGCTTTAGGCAGGTTAGCACACAATATTCAGGTAGGCCAGTGAATTAAAACTCAGCAATTTTTCTAGGTTTGTGCCATGTCCGGGTGAGCGGGGACACCAATAGCCCGCTGATGAGCCAGGCGAAACCCCACACAAGACACGACACAAACCTAGAAGAATTGCTGAGTTTCAGGTAGGCTACTTCCGAGTTCATGAACAATATCCTTCTCCATCTCAAGAGTACACTGTGTCTGCTCACGCGAAGCAGATTGATGTCACTGTTAATAAAACGTTGTGGATCATAGCACGGTGTTTGAAGTCAATCCCAGTGCAGAAGCTGTACCTTCCCGTCGGAATAGCCCTACCTCACAACTGAGGGGACTCTGCTCCAGATGTGAAGAATTGAAAGCAAGAGGTGGATCCTCCCCAACCCCTACACGGCAATGAATGGATGAATTTTCATGTCTGTATTAAATTACAATTATTATTTTTTATACACTAGCAACCCAACCCAGCTTCGCCCGGTATCTTTAACGGTTTACCCAGCGTATGCTTGAAAGGCGCACGGACAGCACGTCCCAGATGCAATTCAGGAAAGCTGAGGTGAACAGCGAAACTCCAAAGACATTTACTCTTCTATGAAACCTTAACTCGACACGACTCTAATGTTTGATGCTGGCCGAAGCTGTGGTGATAGGCTCTCTCGCTAGTTCGTAAACTTGCTCCGAATCTAGTAATTTAATTTTCCTCTGAATGGAGATTGTTGGAAGAAATACACTTACTGTATAGTGGGCGATATATTAAAGATAGAGATGTGCTGTTCTGGACCTTTTGTAGACATTTTCAAGCTGAACAATTCTTACACTCATAGTATACAGATATTTTTGACGGTTTACCCAGCGTAAGCTTAAAAGGCGCTCGACGGCAGGTTTTTCTTCAACTCTATTCACTGAAATCGTTACTTCTAGGCTTCCTTTGGTCATAAATAATTGTTTTTCTACAGAAATCATCCTTGAAAAATTATTTACAGAATGGTGAAAACCGCATCAAAATCCATCCAGTGGTTTTCGAGATTACCCGAGACATCCAAGAATCGGGGACTTCGTTTTATACTAAGTAGAGATTTATTTATTTATTATTATTTTTATTATATCGTTTTTGCCCATATGGACAGTGTTTGAACTTAAATATCTCATGATGACACAATATTCACTTAACTCCCTTCTTCCTCTTCTCTTCCCAAAATCCCTTCATCCTTTGACTGTGCTCCTGTTTCCGTTGTTCTGTACACAATGTTCTTTCTTGTCTTCATCTTTTCATTTGCTTTAAATTTTGTATTCTTTATTTTGTTTCTGAATTCTCCTCTGTCTCCAATAATTTGCCTGCCGATCCCCACCTGCCTTAAGTCTTCCTCTATTTCATGATACCAATTAGTTTTCCTTCTTGAGCTGTTTACTACATCAAAGATTTTCTTTGTAAGTCTGTTGTTGTTCATTCTCTGTATGTGCCCGTAAAAAGTTAGTCTGGGTTTTCTGATCATATTTATTTATTTGAACATGCTAGAGGAAGCTTTTCGTGTGAGCCGACTCAGAAGGCGGGGTCATGTGATGAGAATGGGGGAAGAGAGTTTACCTAAGATGTTAATGAGTTCAACTGTAGAGGGTAAGAGAAGCAGAGGTAGACCTAGTAGGCGATGGTTACTGTCAGTTTTGAACGACTTCAAAGTGAGAAGTGTAGAAGCAGAGGAGGCTGCAGTGCTAACTGCTAATAGGGGATCATCGATGTGACTTGCTAGCAAACAGAGGCTTGCAGACTAGACTGGACGCTGAAAGGCAAAACAGTCTCAAATGAAAATGTATGTGTATTTATTTATAATGATACTAATAATATCGTGTGGCTTCGGGTGCCGGGAGCAAGCTTTGTCATTTGACGACCAGAGAGCAGCTTTCATGCCAAATTTCTGTTGTTCCTTGGAACGCTATGAAAGTCAAGGAGGTTAGATATCTTAGCTCTTTGACACAAAAGCGCTTTCTAGTAGAGAAAAGAGGAACTTTTCTAGGTTGGCGGAAAATCCCGAGATTAATTTTGCCATTATGAACACGGCCTACAGAATTCAAATGGGTTCTTTAACATACCAACATCGTATGGCATGTATGCCGTGATTTTAGTCGCCTTTCAAAAATCACTTACCACAGCCAGGAGTGAACCTGCAATCTTGGGGTTGGTAGTCCGACACGATAACCACTCACCCACCGTGGCGAGCATTTATTTATCTCTAGAATACAGTAGATATGAAAGTGGCGTGAATGATTGTAGGAACAATGAGATGCGAGCACTCCCAGGAGTGATTACCACGGTGGGTGAGTGGTTATAGTGTCGGACTACCAACCCCAAGATTGCAGGTTCGCTCCTGGCCATGGTAAGTGATTTTTGAAAGGCAACAAAAATCACGACACTCATGTCATACGTTGTTGGCATGTTAAAGGACCCATTTGAATTCAGTAGGCCGTGTTCAATGGCAAAATTAATCTCGGGATTTTCCGCCAACACAAAGTTCCTCCATTCTTTACTTGAAAGCGTTGTAGTGTCAAGGACTTTAGATATCTAACCTCGTTGACTTTCATAGCGTCCAATGGAACGACGAATTCGACATGCAAGCTACCCTCTGGGTGTCAATTAACAAAGCTTGCACCAGGCACCCAAGGCCATACGATATTATTATTATTACTACCAGGAGTGTTTTCCTACTGAAAGGATCAAGTATAAAATTAGGAAGCATTGCGTCCGATGAAACTAATCATATTGCAAGAACTCCGATGATACTGCATATTAGAGGAACTTACTGTATTGTCATCGCGTGTTAACTTGTGAGTTATACTTGTGTTGCACAGTGCTAAAGGTACTTCTCCTGCTGGATATAATCGGTACCACAAAAAGAGTTCACCTTGCCAGTCAAACCAGCTCAGAGTATTCTATCAAACTGCGACTTGCGGTGTGGTTGAAGTATTTATGAGGGAGGAAGCGAAACCTGTCTGTGGTACAAGCTGGTGGCACCTCGCTCGTCTGAGTACACAGCACTCTTCTCAGAGAAAACTGTCTTAATACAAGACTCGGTGTTCCTGGAAAGTCAAACGATGACCTACCTCAGACAATGGACTATATAGTTATTATCCACAAACTGATCTGATCTGTACATCAAGTGAGAATCCTCCGCGGTTCGACACGTTTCAGAAAATGTTTCACATGTACTTCCTCTCCATTGATGTGAAACGTACTAGAAAAACAAAGAACAGATGGAATTATTTGACGGAATTGTAATCGGTTTCAAGTTAAAGTTACATTTCTAAAAGGTAATCGGAATTAATACAAATACAATTTCTTTGACTTTGGACAAGACTTGTAGTTATTACCTGCTTCGCAGTTGGAATGGTAGACGTTATCAACAGGATTCTGCTCAGAAATCTCCTGACAATTTAGTACTGTGATTTACATGGATGGATTGTATATTGACCTTCACGGCCAAGGAATTAAATCTCAGCATTTTTTTTAGGTTTATGCCGTGTCTTATGCGGGGTTTCGCCTAGGAACACCAAGATGGCTCATCAGCGGGCTCTTGGTATCCGTGCCCAGATCCCTACAGGAGTAGTGAACTGCACGCTTCCTTCCTTCTTATGAACTGCGAGAGCAAACAGCTCACCTCCCTATAAAGGCTTCTAAGAAGATGGAATATTGGCTTCCACGGCCAAGGAATAGCCGAGTTTTACATGGGTGGAGTTTGATAGATGGCATTGTCGTATTAGTTTAGAACGTGCTAACATCTTCAACAAATACATCGGTATAAATAAATTGTATTGTTATAAATTATAAATTACGTTGTATACACATAATATCACCCATTTATGAAACGTATAACGTATACAGTATACATAAAATTTGATCAGGATATATTTACATTATTAACCTTGATTTCAATTGGACTCCTGTTATCTTAAATATTTCTTCAATATCGACAACAGGCAACCAACGCAATGTAACAACGCAATACGGGGTATTATTATGCTTGCCTCCCTACACACAGTTCCCGAAAATTTAGAAGAACATTTACACCGTTAATATAGTCAACTAGAAGAGGCAAATATATACCATTTTCTTTGAAAATGTCGACTTAAAAAAATTGAATTGCACAACTTAATGGGGACTACCATTTATAGAAGATACTTTTAAGAATAAATTTACGCTTAAAATGTCACATATTCTAATTAATAACAGCTTTTCCTGTCGCACAGCATTATTCATATTGTCAGAAAAAAAATAGTTAATTGATTTTTGTAACAGATCTGATTTCTCAGTTACCGTTTATTAGCCTACTTTCGATTTTTGCAAAAAATGAAAGTAGACTTATAGATCTACACAGGACCAAAAAATTGTGTGTCTGTCTGTGAGTGTGTGTGTATGTGTGTGTGTGCGTGTGCGTGTGGGATTTGGTATGTCTGCCCCCCCCTCTATCAATTCAAGCACGGTGAAACCGAATTGAACGAAATTTTGGTACAGAGGTAGCAGTAGCAAAGGGCACCTCAGTGTCATGCTTTATATCGCCGCCATCTTGACGGAAACGTAATGGCTGCCACCCAAATGTTCAAAGCTTAAATCAAATTACAACTAGTCTAATCCTCTGATCTCTACCAAAGTTTGCAACAACATTCCTTCGTGTGTGAAGCGTCTTTTGATCAAACTACAATGTCATCAACCCAATAGTCTGAAGATGGTGGCCGTGTATGTGTGCAAAGCGATCCCCCCTATCAATTCAAACACAACGAAACCCAAGTCGAATAACCTTTGATACTGAGGCAGTACTAACAAGGGACAACTCATTGTCATGTTGTATATCGCCGCCATCATAACAAAAAAGAAATGGCACCCACCCAAATGTTCTGAGCTTAAATCAAATTACGACTAACCTAATCATCCGATTTCTACCAAAGTCGCAAAATTATATCTTAATGTGGGATGCCTCATTTACCCAACTCATTTGCCACGGTGGGTGAGTGGATATCGTGTCGGTCTACTAACCCCAAGATTGCAGGTTCGCTCCTGGCCGTGGTAAGTGATTTTTGAAAGGCGGCAAAAATGCGATACGCATGTCATACGATGTTGGCATGTCAAAGAACCCATTTGAATTCAGTAGGCCGAGTTCATAATGCCTAAATTAATCTCGGGAGTTTCCGCCAACACAAAGTTCCTCATTTCTGTACTAGAAAGCGCTATAGTGTTCAAGGAGCTAAGATATCTAGCATCTAACCTCCTTGACTTTCATAGTGATTCAAGGAATAACGAAATTCGACATGCAAGCTACCCTCTGGGTGTCAATTAACAAAGCTTGCACTCGGCATCCGAGGCCATACGATATTATTATTATTATTATTATTATTATTATTTGCCTAACTTTAACTTATGACTATACAAGGCCTGGCCTTACCTAATCCGCTCATCGTACACAGGGAGGTTTAAACTGTCCTCAAGGAGGTGACCGGTAGGATATTAGCATTTTAAAATAGAATATCAAACAGCAGTAATGACTAACGCTTCAGGCTGACCGTGCCGCATCGTGCTTATCCATACTGCCCCGTCGTGTCAATGGCGGCTATGTTTTGCTCGTAAATCCATATTATCTCAGTAACCTCGTAAGTTTATATCCTTTTAGTAATGTACTGAACAAGATAATACATATTTAGTATCAAATGGTGATGGCTAGGGTGATTTCAACACAAACTAAAGGAGTTGTTTACATCCTTTCATTGTATATCATCCGTGGCGCAGTGGTAGTGATCTAGGCTCATAGTCTGGAGTTTAGTGGTTCGACACAGGGTCTCTAAACCGTACACAAATTTTGGAGGAGTGGTTTAAGTAATGCGATTGGTCAGAGAGCGTATGAAAACTGGGTGTGCCCACCCACTAGCGCCGAACCAAGCTTCGGGTCAATGTTCGGACACGTACTATTTCACCCTCTCTAAAGATGGTCCAAATGAAGGAAGTACATACAATCGTATAAAGGAAACATTCGCTACATATAGGCCTACCTACACTGCATCTTATCCCCAACCCCCTAGAAATGGGCCTAATAAAATGTAGAATTATTATTATTATTATTGTCATTATCTTGATTTTGTCAACTCACAGTTGGTAACATTACTCAAACTGGTAAATTAAGTACAAGAAACTAAGTATAACACTTTGAAGAGCCTATAACATACTTTTTCAAACTACTATAGGGGAGAATCAGCTAAATCGGCAATATTGAGGGGTTGATGGTAAACATGATAAATGAAGGGAAAACTTTTCAAAAAATCAACATGGAAATTAAATTACTACGTAATTGGGAAAATTCAGTTCTTGAAATGTTATCTGGCGTGGGATATCTGATCAATTAATCACACTTTCGAAGAAATTTGAATTTAGTAACTTTTATTTTGTTGTTGTTGATACTAGTGGTTTTAGCGCTAAATCCGCGATACCTTGTCTAAATCCGCTATATGATAACTCTAATAATATGCTTCTTTACTATCACTACCCCTTAAATGAATAACGGAATAAGCCTACGAGATTTTATAATAGTACATTATGCAACGAGCCTATAATGGCTATAATTAAGACACGAGTATTTTTTATAAAACGAGCGTATGCGAGTTTTATAATTTCCATACGAGTGTCTTAATTACCATTATAGGCGAGTTGCATACGTCTGTTTATGTTCGACGATAATTATAACTTTATTATATGTTTTAACATAAATATTCATATTCAGCTACTGGAATTTTGTGATTGCAGAGCGAGCGTTGGGTGTTATATCTTTGTCTTTCAAGAGCTTTGAACGACCGACGCATGCGCTCTGTGGGCTTGTAATGCCATATGCAGCCATATGTTTACATCAGCCGTCCCTCAGTAATATTGTCACCGCAGTCATTTGAAGACAATGCGCTGTGTAGAAATTAGTGTTGGTGATTTTAAGGTACAGTGCTATTTCTTGTCTCATATTCGCCAGTTTATTTACGCGAACACATGGACGGTGGGTATTCCATGTCGGTAATTTATTATAGTTCGATGTTGTGTTTATGTCCGACATGTTGGATTTTGAGCGCATGCGCGAAGTTATCGTTACCTAATTGGTCAATGAACGAGCTCTGATTGGCTGGAGAAACTGTATCATAATGGAAAACAGTGTTATAATGACCATCATTATGATACAGTTATCTGACACATAATAGTGAGGGTCGAACATAAATACTTTTCAAACAAAACACAGCACAGGTTTTCACGGTTTTACCACCAGGTGGTAGCATTTTGTCGTTTCGAAATTCATAGCCAAGATAAATTAAATAGTTGACTTGACACAACTGGTGAGAAGAAATCGTATCTTGCGCTGGGATATCTCTGCAGAAGAGGTATATTTAAAGTACTTGGGAATTATCAAAGTCTCCCCTATGAAAGTTTGACAATTGTATTATTTCCAGGAATATCATCTCCTTTTCACGAGAGGGTCCAAGAAAAACCTGGTATGTATTCCAAATTCCTCCAACGATGCTTCAGGTCTTCAGAATTGCAGCCTTTTGTGCAATAGTATGGGTATATATGGCAAGATCTTGTGTGGCTAGGTTTGCTGAAACAGATTTAGGTGTCAGGACAGTGGCAGAATGGAGGAAGAGAAGGATTGTCACATTTATTTGCTCCTGATTCTCGCTATCTCCAGAGCTACTGGAGTATATTATTATTATTATTATTATTATTAATAATATTGTTATTATTGACTACAGTAATATATCGAGAGTAACACAGATGTAACTAATGTCTAAAGTAAGATGTTAAAAAAAAATTGACAAATATATTCGTTGATGTCACTGTTTGTGTAACTGACACAATTTAATCACAAGTGCAACCAATAAAATGGAAATAACTTGTCATTATATCAATAACACGATAAAAGCTTGCCAACCCTAAAGACAAGACAAGTTAGCTTGTTCAGTAATCCTTAGGGGAAGACGTGTTCTGAATGCGCAAGTTCATCTGTCGCTCAAACATCAGGCCTACTCAATACCGGCCAAAGACCTGTCTTCGATTCTCGTCACCGGATGTAATTCCTCACGCGCGATGTCAGAAGAGAAGCTGTCGCAGTCGGATAAATCATGTAATGTCTGCTTGCCTTCGGCAATGAGTAATTATATGGCTCTCCAGAGTTCTCAAGACGTCTTATGTCCTTGCAATTACTATGATTACAGTAATAGTTGTAGGTTACAAACCGTTTAAAAGATTATGAATTGCAATGCAGAATTATTATGTAAATTTACCAGTGTTACTAACTTGAGGATATTTAATATCGTTGGGAAAATAAGTTCACTACTTCGTCAAAACAGCACCGTAGTTATCAGCCCCATGTCTCTCTCTCTCTCTCTCTCGAATTTGTCTTATAACCTGTAAAGATAGCTTTGAATCCGCTTTCACTGTTGTCTTGTAATGGTACTCCCACTGGGGCTGCCAATTAAACTTACTCAAATTACTAAAATACTAAACAATCTTACTGAAATCTATATTTAATTTGGGGTGGCGGGGGTAGCAAAGTTAATACCAATGTTAAGCATTCACACCTAACAATACGTGGAACTTCTCGAAATGAAAGCATAGGAAATTTGGTAAAAACATAATATATTCTAGTAAATGCAACTCGCAAGGATCCTAGTCATATACAGGCTATCTAAAAACACTCCCTATCATATGAACATGGCAAATATAGTGACACACTCCTATGGATCTGGGTGATGATGAAGATCTGGTACTCGCGATGTGACGATCTCTGGAACTGATGGCTATTTCTACTAGCTCTGGGGTATTTCTCCCAAATAACTAGTCCTATTGTACTTTGCACTGAAAATCTAGTTATTTCACTCGCTTCCTTCATTTACGTTTACTGAAGAGGCTCTTGCTAGCCGTTTGAAGATGTCGTGTGAGTAGAACATACTGTACTAGAGGACTTTGAATTATTATATTCTATAAAGGGCTTGCTATCCGTGGTACAGAATTTACTTCGCACCTCTCTGAATTGTACCTTGCAGCATAAACTAGCTGGTACTCAAATACTACGTTCCCCTGAATCTCGTTAATACATGAGTTCAGATCCTGATTAAGCACTCAAAAATCGCAGAATGGTTTGTCTTTGAAATCTCGACTGGATATACTCTAACATTATATATATCAGTTGGCTCCCAAGCTATACTCGAAACTATGTACATGCCATTGTGCAAGTCCCACAATTACAAGATCCCAACTCAAGCACAAGCTCAAGTGGTCTCTACCGACATATCTGAACTAAAAAAAGTCAGCTCAACAGCAAAATCAGAAAAATACTTGTTGACTCGGAAGGCAAATCGGAATTGTCATAGAACAAAGTCTGGTTGGTTGGTTCTTAAGTTCAGGGGCTGCGACAACGCAGTCATGTAGCCCCGTGTACTTTGGGTGTGTGTAGAATCTGTCTGATAACCGGTAATAATTGTGATGACTGTACTGTATTAGTGTGTGTTATCTGTTTTTTTAAATTTAAGTACTGCAACTTAGAATGTTTCAAATAGTTCCTATTTTTTGCCGCCAAGCGCACCGTCAACGACTACTAGGTCAAATTCAAAACAAAGTCTGCTCAACAGCAAAATCAGAAAAGTACTTGTTGACTCGGAAGGCAAAATCGGAAATGTCACAGAACGAAGTCAGGCGCTCCGTTCCTTCCAAAGATCATCACTACGTCACAAGAAAACCCCATCCAGTATTGGCACTAGTCTAGCGAATCCGATCTGGATAGCAATCACTAGGTACCTGCATGGCACACTAGGATGCCAGATCACCTCTGCCTAGCACTGCCTGCCAGCGCATGAGAAAATTCCAAGCACCAAATTTAACTGGGTTTCTCGGAAAGTAAAGCTATCTGTTGTTCACTTGAGTACACCTGAGCTCAGTCTTACAAGACTTGCTACATACAATAAAATATAATATACGTATCCCTGATATCGGATTCTTGTACAATGTTTATCTTAAATAACTAAATTAATTAAATTATACTGTATAGTATTACGTCCGAAGCTCAATTAAATAATAACATAATACATAAAGACATCATATAAAAATATATACACACTAAATTGGAATCTCACATGTCCCGAATATGAGGGTTCGATCCATGTGACTTTGGAATGTCATAGCCTTAGGCTATTGGCGATTGCTTTTGTAAATTTCAGTCGGTCAACACAGGCTTGATAGTGTTTTGTAGAGCTATTCGACTTGTAAATTTGGATCTGATGATGCTCGCTTGATTAGCGAAACATATCATCCCTTAGTTTTCTCCTTCAATAGTCCATAACAATATACTTCATTTCATGTTATATTTATTTATCAGTGCCTTACACTATATTTACAGTACACTGAAGGGAGTCTCTGAAAAGAGCAAAGCACAACTTCGCATTCGGGATGCGTCAGAGCCCCCAATATATATACACTGGGTTATATTTATATATGTACACAAGATGGCAATTAGTGAGAATCGAGCAATGAATCGAGCAATGATTACATTATTTACAGTATAAATTAGGGGGATGGTAAATTCACATTTAGATAGGATAAGGGAGGAACAACAAGAGTGGAGATGAAATGAATATTGCAAATAGAGATACACGGGGAACACTAGCACAACAAAGAATCGGGGCATAATTTATGAAGAGCAACCTTCTTTTTGAACAAATAATGCCGCAGCTTCCTATTGAACTGAACGGCATTATTGTTGCTGGCCTTCAGGGAACATGGTAGGCTGTTCCATGCACAGACCGATCTATTTACAAAACCCAGTTTGTACGACTCAGTCCTGGGTAGTGGGGCATACAGCGTAACTCCGCGGCCCTTCTGAGCTGATCGGTAGCCAAGGGAAATTTTGTCTAAAATAGCAGATGAGTCTGTATTATTAAAACGTTTTCGCAGGTATAACAAATCAATTTGGGTAAATAGGTTCTCAATAGATGGAAGGCTACATTTTTGGCGTCTGATTTTAGAGTCTACGTCGGAATTTTTCGAAAGAATGAATTTAGTGGCACGATTTTGTATCTGTTCTAGCTTAAGGATATTTCCCTTGGTACCGGGGCTCCATGAAGGGCACGCATGTATCAGCAGCGGTCGCACTAGACTCAGGTAGGCGGTCCTCTTCACTTTAGTACGGGTAGGGAGATTAGATTACTTTTGGAAGAATTGACAGCCAGGCCGTTAATTTTGCACCAGACACTGATATTATTTAGATCCTCATGCAGGGCGGCAAGGTCACTATTGACTTTGATCTTGCGATAGAGGGTTGTGTCGTCGGCGTATTGGTGGATGTTTGAGGAGACTGCATGGGGAAGATCCAACATGAATATGTTGAAAAGTAGAGGACCAAGGACAGATCCTTGAGGGACACCAGATGGGACCAAAACCGTAGAGGAATGAGCGCCTTGGATGACTACTCCCTGATGCCGGTTTGTAAAAAAGTCAGTCAACCACCCCACTTGTTTACCACTGAAGCTGTAGGAGCGCAGTTTATCAAGGAGACGTGAATTGGGAACCTGATCAAAAGCCTTGGTCCAATCGAGAGTAACGAGATCCACTTGACCGCCTGGTATTCTTTCCAAAGTTTGTTGCCAGTCGTCCACAGCTGAAGTGAGTAGCGTTGTAGAGGAACGTCCAGGTAGAAACCCATGTTGGTGTTCGTTAAGTGATCCTGTTTCTTTCAGGAAACGCAACATCTCCCTCGATAGCAGGCGCTCCATTACCTCACACAATATGGATGTCAGCGATATGGGGCGGTAGTTGGCTACTGATTCCTTATTACCAGTTTGGTGGACAGGAACAACGTTGGCGATTTTCCAATCAGAAGGTAATTTCCCATATTGAAAAGATGTGTTAAATATTGAGCAGATGGATGGAGCGAGGGCCTGAGCACATATTTTGAGTATTCTTGCGGGTATATTATCAGGCCTAGTAGCGGAATTGGGGGATAAAGATGACAACAACTTGCAGACCTCATCAACGGAGAAATAAATGGAGTTAAGTTTAGGGAAAGGAATATTTTGATCTATTATATCATTTTGTGATGGCGTAAAGGAAGAAAAGTTCTGGGAGAAGGAAGAGCAAAATGATTCAGCAATCTCTGCGGGTTCAGATAAAATTTTGCCGTTATACGTGAAATTCGTGGAGGGCGTGCTTCTTGATCTGGAGCTGATATATCGCAACAGAGATTTCGTGTCCGAGGAGCCCAAATTCCAGATGAAATTGCTGTGGCTGTTTCTAATGGTGACAAAGCCTGCAGTGAAACGTGTATATTTTATTTCATACAACCAATACAGCCATCTTATAGTAGTCTACATTAGGTTATTTTTCGACATAGTCACCATATCAGTTTAGGCACTTGTCGCTTCGTGAGATGAGTTTGAATATTCCCTCATGTTAAAAATCCTGTCCTTGAGTGTTCAGCCACGTTGCGTTGTCCCGAAGTGTTTTACCTCCTCGTCAAAAGCGAATCGTTGACCTCCTAGGTGCTCCTTCAAGTGAGGAAACAGGTGAAAGTTGCTTAAAGCGAGGTCCGGGCTGTAGGGAGGGTGGTAGATGATGTCTCAGCGAAACCCCTTCAACATCGTGGCGGTCCTCTGGACTGTATGAGGTCGCGTGTTGTCATGAAGGAAGATGACACACTCGGTGAGAAGTCCTGGCCGCGGTTACATGTTTTGCCAACAGATCGAATAACTGAGCGGATCTCTTTGCGGGTCCAGTTTTCCAAACGAATCACCATTAATGTTTTATCTACAACTAGCGCTGTAGTTGGTGGGTGGCTGAAATTCTGCACAGTTACCAACCGAAACCTGTATGTATTCGAATGACCCCACACTATTAATTTTTCTATAACAGACAACACTCCAGGAATATCGGCCTTGTAACCTTAGTTTTTGACCTCTCCACGTACAGGGAGCGGCAAAAAGGTCTCACGGTTTTTAAATCACAACAACACAAACATTTTAAATGATACAAACTCTTTTATTACTTATAACAGCAAGGTGTACATGTCAATTAATGGAAAACATGAAAGAACAATAGATTTTAACTTTTAAGATCTGAAGATAACGTCTTTCAAATGATGTCCATCTTTTGCCATGCGGCAAAAAGATCTGACGGTTTATGTCGTTGTACGGCTGAGCGAGTTAGTGGTGGGGGGGTCGTGGGGATGAGCCTACGTGATGCCATTTCAGTAGCCAAGGAGCTGTGGACAGGTGAACAACGTGCGTTTGTCGTCGAGGCATTTTTTAAAAGTCGTGAGTTTTGCGTCGTTACTCAGCGTCAGTTCCGTCAACACTTTAATCTGGGTCGAAGAGGACGCGTTCCATCTCGTAATATAATTTTGTTATGGGTGAGTAATTTTAGAGCTACAGGTTCAGCCTTAAAACTTACGCCGACAGGCCATCCAAGGTTAGCCAGGACACCAGAAAATGTTGAGCGAGTGAGACAAGCTGTGGAAACCAGTCCACTGCGGCCGGCTCGTAAACAAGTTGCTGCTTTACAAATGTCTGATCGAACAGTGAGACGAATATTGCGTTTCGATTTGCATTTTCATCCGTATAAAATGGTTATTGTCCAGCAGTTGAAGTCTAATGACTATGCAAGACGCAAGAGAAGACGTTTGACAGCTTCAGTGCAAGACTGGAAGAATGCATGGCAAAAGATGGGCATCATTTGAAAGACGTTATCTTCAAATCTTAAAAGTTAAAATCTATTGTTCTTTCATGTTTTCCATTAATTGACATGTACACCTTGCTGTTATAAGTAATAAAAGAGTTTGTATAATTTAAAATGTTTGTGTTGTTGTGATTTAAAAACCGTCAGATCTTTTTGCCGCTCCCTGTATATATCTTAATCACTTGCTTTTCAGGTAATTTTTTCTCTCATATTCCTGTAATTGGAATTATTTTGTGTTGACCGACTGAAAGTTACAATATCAATTGTCTAATAACCTGTGTTACTGCGGTCTCTGAAAAAGTGTGTGTATTTGTAAGTTTAGGTAGTATTTCGAGTAAGGTGGCTGTGGTTTTAAGTTTGGAACCATTCCGGCCTTTGCCTTAAGTAGAAGTGGGAAACAATTGGCATATACTTCTATTCTAAGAGGGCTGGGGTTGGGCAACATGCCAGCATTCATCTGGTAAGAAGTGGGAAACCACTGAAGGCCAGTTAGTTCTGCCTCGCGAGGCTGAAAGTGCCCCACTTCAGTCTTCAGACCAGAATTAACTATCTTGGTAAAACCGGGATCTAAACCCAGGTCTTCTGGAACCGGAGTGTCAATACGTATCTCGAGACTATGGAAGGCAATCCACTCGTCATGTCCACAGTGGCAAGTAAGTTTAATAATGCAGACACGTATGAGAGTTCGTTAATAAACCATCAACTTGTGTAGACTATTGAACCTTGAAGAACCCACAACAGTAGAGCAACGCGTGAGTTAATCAATAAATACACTTCAGAACTACACTAAAATAAACTTCAAATATGCCAACCATGTCTGAGTACAGCGTGACATGCGTCTAATGAAATTGCTTTTTTATACGAATCATTGCGAGCATGCTAACTTGAAGAGATACAATCATATAAAATCATTTCCATATTCTTGCTTTTGAACCACCTCAAAGACCCATAAAAAGTACAAGCTCGAGTGTAGTAACAAAAGCATTTACTGTGATTAATCGAAGTAATTGTGGAGTAATTTAAAATACAGAGTGTACAGATGAATTACCCGTACCCTAGTGGAGCTGGAGAACAATATACGGCAGCAGATATCCCTCACAGTAGAAGGGAATTACAATATTTATAATTACACGGTACAAAGCCTGTCTGTCAGCTGAAGGAGAACATTTTCAGCATCTTCTGTGAAAATGTAAGGTCTTTAATAAGGATTTTCTGTTGAATTTACCATTATTTAATGTATATTGTTACGGTTTCCACCTGCCACGCTATCGGCGGCCCCAGCTCGGTTGGCTGGCGGAAGGCGCGCGCGCCCGGCATCCAGTCGCCGGCCCCGCTCCAGCAAAAGGATCTCACAGTATATATGAGCGATGCTCAAATTAAACCCCTATAAGGTTTCTGGGAACCGAAGTAGGAAGAAAGGAGTGTTGTTGTTTCATTTGAGGAGCATGGGCATCGTGGTTATTTTACCCTGTGCACATGGGTGTGTGTATACCTACTATACAATTCTTTCTTTCTTTCTTTCATTCTTTCTTTCTATTTCGTTATGTCTTTACGCAACAGAAGCAATGGTGGACAGAAGATGGACAAACGAGAACCAGGAGATGAGACATGTGGTAACAAGACTCGCCATCCACGGTTTCCACCACAAGATCTGTAAAAATGTTAAATACCATGAAGCGAATGAGGAATGCATATGTTCTCTGTGCAATAACCCCTGCGACAAATACCACATGACATCATGCAGCAAACGGACAAAGAGCATAGTTGAATACAGTAAAGATTAATCTACCTGTAATAATTATTTGTAAGCACACCTTATAACTGTCCATTATGGCCACTTGGCTGCAATAAATATTTATTATTATTTATTTCCTTATTTCCTTATTGCTCTATTTCTTTGTTTCTTTTCTCTTTTCTCTATTTTTTATTTCTCTACTTCTCTATTTTTAGCCCATTTTCTTCTTCTTCTTCTTCTTCTTCTTCGTTTGGGCCTACTGAGGACCACGGGCCTCGTATCTTCTCGTCGCTTTGTCTTTTCTCTTCTTCCGGTACTCTTTCATCATCTGACTAAGGCGGTCCGGGTTCGATTCCCGGTCAATGCATGTGAGATTTTCGAAGTGAAATGCCATGTCCTGTGGTTCGGATTCCACGTAAAAAGGAGGTCCCGTGGCTCACAATCACAAGATTCACGGTCACGTAAAACTACAATCTTCCTTCCTTCATCATCTGACTATGAGCCAGCTTTCTTTCCTCCGTCCATGGTGGTCTGCTGACACCAGTGTTCTTCCTAGCTGTCAGTGATACCGGAAAAACTCCCTGTCGGATGGCTTGCCGGAATTGTTGGCGGTCCTGTATGGAATTAAGTGGGATCCCTAGGTGGTCTAAATCCGTCCTGACCGTAGAGATCCACTTGGTCCTAGAGGCCTTCCCTCTTCCTGCCACTGTGAAGATCTTAATGGTGAGCCGGCAAGGGATCATGAGGGTCAAGTGTCCATAGAAGGCTAAGCGCCTCTTTCTTATACAAGTCACAATGTCTTCTTGATGGCTGTAAAGCTCATCATTGTGCCGAATTCTGTAGGTGCCTCCCTCTTTCCGTCTAGGTCCTAGTATCCTCCGCAGGATCTTCCTCTTCTTGAATTCAAGTTTCCTGAGTGGGCCTTTCCTGGCCATCACGAGGCATTCAGAGGCGTACAGGACAAATGATTTTACTACTGAATTGTAGTGTCTGAGTTTTAGGTCTTTGGAGAGGAACTTCGATGCGTAGATGCTGCGGAAGGAGTGGTAGGCCCTCTCGTACTTGGTGCACCTGTTATCTATGGCCAGATTCTCACTCTGGTTTGCCGAGATCCACTCTCCTAGTTACTTGACCGCAGGGACTTTTCGGATGAAGACCCCCTCAAGTGGAATTGTGGACGGGGCTTCCTTGATGTTAGTCATGAATTCAGTCTTCCCAATGTTGATCTTCAGGCCAGCCTAAACCGCTACATCCTGAAGACTCTGTAGGTAGTGAGTAGCTTCCTCTATAGTGTTAGTCAGTATGGCGAGGTCGTCGGCAAAAGCCAAGCATGACACATGAAGGTCGTCTTTCTTGTATCCAAGCTGCAGACCAGTCCTTGGTGTTAGTCGCACCATCCATTCCCTTATGATCTTCAGAGTCTATCACCCTGTCTAACTCCCGTCTTGATGGGGAAGCTCTCGGATAGTTCACCTCTGAACTTGACTTTAGATGTTGTGTTTCATTTTATGAAAAAAAAAAGGCTTATGAGATCACCTTTTGTCCGTATGTGAGTATGTGTGTGTATATGTGTGTATGTGTGTATAGTGTGTGTGTGCCCCCCTCTAATAACTTCTAAATGGCTAGAGCGATTTCAATGAAACTCAGTAAGGTCATAGCACCATTTCGGCCGACCCCGACCGTGCCCTTCAAATTTTATTACGTCTCACCAATCCAGCATAGCGGCATGCGAAATATTTCAATGGCATTCAATATCTCCGAAACTATTACTGATATCACCCTGAAATATTGTACGGCGATAAAGGGCACTACTAGAAGTTCTCCTATGAGACTTTCAAAAATCTGGTAACTACAAAACCAACATGGCGGCCAAGTGAAGTTGAGACTTTTAAATAGAAATTTCACGCGATTTAACCGTTAAAACGTAATGAAACTTGGTACAGAAAATGTTTGTACACATTGTAATGCACTAGTATCTAATTTAGTTCAATTGTTTACATAACCTCAAGATGGCGGCTGTGCGATATAATTCACTGGCATTCTATATCTCCGAAACTATTACCGATATCACCCTGAAATCTTGTACGGTGATAAAGGGCACTACTACAAGTTTATCTATGTAACTTTCAAAATTCTGTTATGCACAAAACGAACATGGCGGCCAAGCGAATTTGAAATATTTTAATAGACTTTTCTCGCGATTTAACCATCTGAGCGCAGTGAAATATTGTACAGTAAATGATTATACATATCGTAATGTACTGGCATCTAATTTAGTTCAATTGTTTACATAACCTCAAGTTGGCGGCTGTGCGAATTTTAAAATTAAGTTTTTGTTTCTTGTGTCGTAATCATGCGATCGAAGTGAAAGTTTGAATAATAAAGCTACGCAATATTTTTCCGTTAATGGTACATATCTCTATAGCCTACATGTAACAATCCAAAATGGTGACCATAAGGAATATTTAGACGGTTCTCAGTATCTACGAATCTTTTACAGCAATCAAACTGATTTTTTAAATCTTCATATAGGCTATGAACATAAGTTCACCTATAGGACTTTGAATAACCGGGTGAGCACAAATCCAACATGGCGGCGACGCGATATATATATATATAAATGGACGTTTATGGCGATTTGACCAACCGAGTGCAGTGAAACTTTGTTCGGTAAATGCTTATACAAATGTTAATCCAATGAACTCTAATTTATTTCGATTGTTTGCATAACCTCAAGATGGCAGCTGTGCGAAATTTCAAAATCTGGTTTTTATTTCTTGTGTCCTATTCATGCGATTGCAGTTTGAATGCTACACGTACACAATAATCTTCATGTAATAGTACATAAATAAAAATCCAACATGGCGACCATCCGTAACATTTAGTCGGTTCTCAATATCTACGAATCTATTACAGCAATCAAACTGAAATTTTGTATGTTGATAGTGGCAGTTAACATGAGTAGGATATATTAAAATTGGCTGTAGGCTATAGTTCTTCACGGAACTACTTGTTTTCTTTTTCTATTTCCCTATTTCATACTTTCTTTCTTTCTTTCTTTCTTTGTTTGTTTCTGTCTTTGTTTCTTTCTTTCTTTCTTTCTTTCTTTCTTTCTTGATTTATGTATTTATTTCTTTATTTATTTATTTCTCATTTTTCCTTTCTTTATTTATTCTTTATTTATTTATTTCTCCACTTCTGTATTTCTTTCTTTCTTTCTTTCTTTCTTTATTTCCTTATTCCTCTTCTTTCTTTCTTTCTTTCTTTCTTTCTATCTTTCTTTCTCTCTTTCTTTTTTCTTTCTTTCTTTCTTTCTTCCTTTCTTTCTTTCTTTCTTTCTTTCTTTCTTTCTTTCTTTCTTTATATAAACATAGACAATGATCGATCGCAATAAAAGAAACAAAGAGACAAACAAACAACGCAACAACAGAAATACACTCCACTTAGTACGTTAAATGTTGTGTTTTATGTAGACAGGAATTTTATGACGGGCTGTAATGGTACGGGTGTGGTCAGGATCAGAATACCACCCACGCATGTGAGGTGAAGTGTCGCGCTCCAAATGTCATAGTATCATGTTTTGACTGAGAAATCGTACTGGTAGACTATAAAATACTTGATAATTTATTATAGCACACTACATAATAAATAATATAGTTAGCCTAACTGAGTATAGCAACTCACCGCGAAGGCTCGAGTTCGATTCCCGAATCTGCCAAGAAATGTAATTGTTGTGTGAGGGATGGAACGGGGTCCACTCTGCCTCTTGAGGCAAAACTGAGAAGAGGTGGGTTCGATTCCCATCTCAGCCATCCTGGAAGTGGTTTTCCGTGGTCCCCCTCTCCCCCTCCCGCACCCCCACTTCCACTCGAGGCAAATGCTGGGTTTGTTCCTAACTTGAGGCCACGGCCACCTCCTACCCTATTCTATCGGCAATTTACAAATACACACACTAGTACAGCTATCACTATAACACAGGTTATCACACACACAAAATACACGGGGCTACATGACCAAGATGTCGCAAAGTCCCTAAAGATTCAACAACTCTCTTTGAACATGTAGCGAGTTGAAAACTAAAACTTATAATACAGGGTTATTCAAAAAGAAGGAACAGATTTCAAACATTGGTTTCTTCCAAACTACAAAAGATAGAAACACAATTCCAACGTTCCTGGAAGGAGAAGAGTTCAATTTTCACTTTTCTTATTCATTCAATACGAGCACCATGTGTTCCACGTTAAATATAAAAACGATGGCTCATTTCTTGCCACACACGAATCAGCTGGTCTCTAGTTATCGAATTCACAGCTTCAACAATTCGATGTCGCAGACTTTCAACAGTGTCAGGAATAGGGGGATAAAAACACGGTCTTTTACGTAACCCTACAGATAAATATCACACGGAGTGAGGTCTGGAGACATGCGAAGCCACTGGTGAAGAAGTTGTTCTTCTGCTCCTCCTCTTCCAATCCAACGTCCTAGAAAGGTGTCATTCAGGTAACGTCGGACGAGAAATAACCAGTTTTCAAGCATGTCAAGATAGGTTAGTCCTGTCACTGTTTTCTCCATGAGGAAGAAAGGTCCATAAACTTTGTTTACAGATATGGCACAGAAGATGTTAATCTTCGGTGAATCTCGTTCATTTTCGATAATCGCCTTTTGATTTTCACTTGCCAATTCGAACGTTATGGGGATTAACTGTACCGTACCGTAAAGATGAAACGTGGATTTATCAGAAAAAATAATCATTCACATTTTACACTTTTGTCTGTCCAGGAACGTCGGAATTATGGTTCTACCTTTTGTAGTTTGGACGAAATAAATGATTGAAATCTGTTCCTTCTTTCTGAACAACCCTAAATAATGGCCTTGAACTTGCCATCTTGGCTATCGTGGTGGGTAGATATATGGTGTATTCACCTGTCCTGAGCAGCAGCAACAGCAGCAGCTGTTGCTAGTCGTAAAATGCTGGCGAGATATAGAGATCAGTATCAACTCGGCGCGCATCTGTTCAAACTTATAATTCCTCAAGAATAATTAGTGAGACTCCCAAGAACTGTCATAAACACGATAATGGGCTACTAAACCCGTTCACCCATGTGAATAGGTGTATTGTTGGAAGGCTATCGCCTGGGAGGTCATGCATCCTAAAGCAACCTTCAATGTGGAGGTCTTCAATCTTATCTCAGTCAGGTACTGCATGGAACTGCCAAAATATTCCTGAGATGGGTGGTCAATTTTGTATAATAATTAGCGCGAATGGGCCGCCTAAGACTACGCCGAATCAACATTTCTCGGCCTTCCATTTAGCACAGTAGTTCTTCATTCTTAAAGACTATGATAGCGGCTTCAGTGGCGTAGTCGGTAGCATGCTGAGCTTCTATGCCCAAGATTGCGGGTTCAAACCCGGTCCAAGTCGTTGGATATTTTAAGAGCGTTACAAGCATTCAGTATGCCTTCCTTCGGAGGGGAAGTAAAGCCTGTAGTCCCATGTCATAGATTTAAGGCATGTAAAAGAACCTTTCTCTAATTAAACTTGTGTGAAGCTAAATTGTAGGTTAGATTTCATTGAAACGCTCTATCAATGTTCCAACGTTCACCACTAGCTGTCAGTGAAATCTGGTAGCGAAAGTTGGAACTACTTGAAATTGAACGGAACTTGTAGCTCACCCCATGGGTGTCCACATTGAAGCAGCTACACCCTCTGGCGAGCCGAACATGTCCTCATATACATCCGGCACTAAAATCCATACGCTAAATAAATAAATAAATAAAGACTGTGATAAGAGGTGTGTAAATTAAGTAATGAGACTGATTTATTGCCTGGTATACTCCAATACCATTACAATTCAACACTGTCCCCTTCAAAGTAACTGCCATGGTAAGCCACATAGCGCTGTAAGCGGTTTTTCCATTTCTCATATCAATGGTGGGACTTGGATACTGAAATCGCCTTTATCTGGTCGGTTACAGTCGTTTAAATGAAGTCCAGTGCCCGAAAACGACGCCCCTTGAAGTGCGTTTTCAATCTCGGAAAGAGGAGAAAGACACAAGGACTCAAATCGGGCGAATAAGGAGGTTGAGGGAATGTTCTTATTGGCCAAATGCTGATTATCTGATATCGCTGTGAGATAAGGCGCATTGTTGTTTTGCAACACCTAGTTCTGTTTGATGTTTGGTCTTTCGAAAAGTATTTAGAGAACCTCTCGGTAAAAGTGTCACTCATTGTTAGAACGCACAAGCAAAACCTGCGTCACTAAAATACCCCCAACGGACAACCAACGTCCTCCCGTCTAAATCCCGCGTCACCAATGTTGCCCGATCGAAAATTACAGTTACACTTGAACTAAAATGAATGGCCTATAGAGTAACAATCTTTGTATTGTAGAATTTTTGACCAACTTTAGTATGATCATGGAAAAGACGAAATTGGTTCAATTAGTGAGAATTAGGTGATACCAATGTTACGATCAATCATGAATAACTGTGAAGGATACCCGAAAAATATTGCTTTTTAGTCGGTCATCACGTAGATGGAAGCTCAATATTTCGGAAATACTAAACAAAATACGCCTACACATTCTACACTTCACTACGCGTTGATAGCATGACAAAAGAAAACTTTACATAAATTCTAACATGGCAACGCTCAAGAAATAGCTACTAATTTTTCTGTAAATCTGAAAGGTCAGAGCCTAGCTTGACCAAACTTAGTGTGAAAAAATTGAACGCCAGAAACACTTTAATTATGTAGCTTAAGGGGTGTTAACTATGTAGCTTGACATTACAGTCATGATAATATATTTGGAAACATTGCTGTGAAGTTGATTTTTAGCCTATTTTCATTTATGAAAAAAATAGGCTTATGAGATCACCTTATTTCCGTGTCTGTCGGTGTGTGCGTATGTGTGTGATTCGTGTGTATGTCCCCCGTAATAAATAAACGGCTGGAGAGATTTCAATGAAACTCGCTAAGTTCATAGCACTATTCCGGGCGACCCCGACTGTACCCTTCAAATTTTGTTACATCTCACCAATTCAACATGGCGGCTGTGCGAAATATTTCACCAGCATTCAATATCTCCGAAACTGTTACTGATATCACCCTGAAATTTTGTACGGTGATAAAGGGAACTACTAGAAGTTCACCTATGTAACTTTTGGAGACCTGGTAACTACAAAAGCAACATGGCGGCCAAGCGAAGTTGCGAATTTTAATTGACGTTCCTCGCGATTTAACCAACCAAACGCAATGAAACTTGATACAGTATATATTTATATACATTGTAATGCACCGACATCTAACTTCGTTCAATTGTTTACATAACCTCAAGATGGCGGCTGTGCGAAATATTTCACCGGCATTCTATATCTCTGAAACTATTACCGGTATCACCCTGAAATTTTGCATAGAGATAAAGGGCATTACTGAAAGTTCATCTATGAGACTTTCAAAAACCGGTTAACTACGTAACGAACATGGCGGCCAAGTGAAATTGAAAAAATTTAAATAGACTTTTCTCGCGATTTAATGATCCAAATGCAATGAAACTTGGTACAGCAAATGTTTATACCCATTGTAATGCACTGGTATCTAATTTAGTTCAATTGTTTATATAACCTCAAGATGGCGGCTGTGCGAACGTTAAAATTAAGTTTCAATTTCTTGTGTCGTAATCATGCGATCGAAGTGAACGTTTGAATAATGAACCTACGCAATAATTTTCCTTTAATGGTACATAACTCTATGGCCTATACATATAACAATCCAACATGGCGACCATCCGAAATATTTAGATGGTTCTCAATATCTACGAATTTATCACAGCAATCAAACTGTTTTTTTATGTTCATAGGGGCTATGAACATAAATTCACCTATAGGACTTTCAATAACCTGGTGATCACAAATCCAACATGGCGGCGACGCGAAGTATATATATTCACAAAGACGTTTCTTGTAATTTAACCATCCGAGTAAAGTGGATCTTGGTACAGCAAATCTTTATACAAATATTAATCCACTGACATCTAATTTATTTCAATTGTTTCCATAACCACAAGATGGCAGCTGTGCGAAATTTTAAAATCTCGCTTTTACTTCTTGTGCCCTAATCATGCGATTGAAGTTTGAATACTACACGTACACAATTATCTTCATGTTACAGTACATCACTCTATTACCTACATATATAAAAATCCAACATGGCGACCATCCGCAATATATAGTCGGTTCTCAATATCTACGAATCTATTACAGCAATCAAATTGAAATGTTGTATGTTGATAATGGCAATTAACATAAGTAGGATATATGAAAATAGGCTTTAGTTCATCACGGAACTACTTGTCCAATAGGCCTACCCTATTCGTATTCAAGGGAAACACACCGCATTGACCACCTTTTTCCTTATTTGGCTTGAAATATTGTCAATATATTCTGGACTAACACATATTATTTTCAAGAACAATAACACAATGACATATTATGGGACGATAAACGTAAATTTCTGATATAACTCGAGATGATACTTCTAATTTCTTCATGGAACAATTTGTTCCACATTAATTCACACCCTTCCTACGTTCAGTTTACATTTTATTTAATACTTTGAAAGAGGGATTTAGAAGCTCAATGTGGTGTGATCTATACGTTCAACTGCGTGTAATACAAGCTCGTTGTTTATTTAAATAATTAATATAATTTTAATTAACTAATTACCGACAGAGGTAGCTACACTCCCTAATGCGCAGCGCTAGGCCATTGGGCCAAGCTCTCTGCGGACTCGACACACGTGGGTTCGAGTCCTACCGTCAGCGTTCTTGAAATGGTTTTCCGTGGTTTTCCCATTTCCAACTTGAGGCAAATGCTAGGACGGTACCTTCTGACAGGCCTCGGTCGCTTCCTTCCACATCCTTGCCCACTTTTATTCATTTTCATTCATTTCATCTCTCATTAACTCCCCTCCTGAAGTTGGCGTCAGAAAGGGCATCCGGCCGTAAAAGCCATCCTCCACATAGAAATTCATCGCATCTCATCCCCGACCCTGTTGAATAACGGGAATGAAGACATACATTGAAAATGTAAGTCCACAGCCTGCTTCCAGTCGACCGACCGGGTCAGGGAATGGAATGCATGAAGCCCCCATCTAGCGGCGAGGATATGAACTGTGCTGGCTGCCGAAGCCTGTCGCACTCCCCTGTGGCAATGATTGAATGAATGACTGACGAAATGAAATGATAGTGGAGAGTGTCGCTGACAGGGAAAACTGGATTACCAGGAGAAAAAACTGTCTGCCTCCGCTTTGTCCAGCACAAATCTCACATGGTGTGACCGGGATTTGAACCACGGACCCTGCGGTGAGAGGTGGGCGTGCTGCCGCCTAAGCCACGGAGGCTGTCAAAGACATACATTAATTAACTAAATAATTTATTTATTTATTTATTTATTTATTCAACCGTGAAGGAATGAAGATCTCACTACCAACATCCGACTTGTCAAACATCCTCACCATTCTGGCTTTGGAGATCTTCATATACTACGTCATGCCAAACAAGTCAAAGATCCTCTTTAGATGGCCAGTTCCTGCAATCACTTGTTTCTGAATAACATTTTATTATGATGAAGGTGATAGGTACTTTCTCATGATATTCAGAGCACACTCTCAATCGAAGACGTTTAATGGCTCCCGTCTCTAGAAAGTTCAAGATCGAAGATATAGTTAGCAGTATATTATTAGCGACGAGGATAATGGGTGAGGGAGATAAGGCAGCACATGGAAGAAGAAGGTCAGCTATTGATCTCGTAAGTAGAGCTCCTACATCGCAATATCAAGAGGTTACAACATTCTCCACCTATTCGTGCGAAGTTAATTCACCTCATTTCATTAATTTCTAAGAATTTTAATATTTACCGATTATTGTTGAGAATAGTCCAAAAGGCTTATCATGATAACTGTCCGGTGCCGGGCCAGAGATGATACCCCGCTTAGAGCCATATAGTGACATTGAGCACGCTAAGTTACACTTCATGGCGAGTTAGAAGTGGCACGAGATTGGATTCTCATGTGATATTGAAGGGCATGATTAGCCTAGTTTAAATTGTTGTTGATTTTAGGGGCTCTGCGACATCATGGTCATGTAACCCCGTGTACTTGGATGTGTGTGGAATTTGTCTGATAACCTGTGTTATTGTGATGGCTGTATTAGTGTATGTGTTTGTAGTGAGGATTGGGAGGGATGCGGCCGTGGCTGTGGCTGGAATTCGCCTGAACTAGAAGTGGAAAACCACGGAAAACCACTTCCAGGATGGGTGAGGTGGGAATCGAACCCGTCTCTTCTCATTTTGCCTCACGAAGCTGAGTGTACCACGTTCCAGCCCTCACACCAGAATTAAATTACGTGGGAGAGCCAGGAATCGTACTCGGGTCCCCAAGGGGTCAGCAACGACGCAACGAGGCGAACACCAAAGTTTCCAACCAAAGTCGACGCTGAAAATTTGAAAGGTGTGGACAAAAGAGAAATAGGAACAACACCTTCTACGAATGAAATAATTCTGGACTAATTTTATAGTTACATGGAAACAGTTGTGGTCCTTAGTTGGCTGAAACGAAACAATAGTAATAATAATCATCTTCTGGGTTTTAATTAGTTCTTTTGTGACTTCACTGACGACGGGTCATTGGAATTATTTTCCTGAAGGGAATAGCAGGCAAGAACGTTACCGTTGCGCCAAGCATTCCGCAACTTCAAAAGTAGCCGTTGTTTGGAATAGAACAACTCAGTTTAAGCTTTCAAGTTCTTTCTTCATGGCCTGCTGACGTCTTACCCAGGTAGGTTCGGTGGACTTTGGGAGCGCATATAGGCTAGCTTTGGGGGTGGAGCAATAACCTAAGTGAGACTGTCACATATACATCCGCAGGAAATGTGTTGCTGATAATAATATAATAATAATAATAATATTGAAGAAAATCCTAGGTCCAGTGAAAGAACACGGCGAGTTCTGAAGACGCCACAACCAAGTGTGTACACACACATACAGAAAATAACTGACGTGATGAGTAAAAGGAGGATATCTTTTTATGGACATATAACCCGAATGAAATCAACACGGCAATCAAACCGAATTTTTGCTTTTCTCCTTGAGAAAAAGACAAAGGGGGCCTGTTTCAGTGAAGTAGAGAGATCTGTTGGAGATTGGTATAACATGAGAAGATATTCAGGAGCGTGGCCCACTTAGGGAAAAACTTCAAAAACATCGGAGTTTTCAACTTAAGCCGAAACTAAAAACCGGGAAGGCGTGGACGACAGAGAGAAAGGTGCAACATCGATTGCGAATGAAGGAGTACTGAGCCAACATTAAAATGCAAAAGAAACAGTTGACATGACGTGGTCCTTAGTTGGCCGTAACGAAGGCATAATAATGACAATAATAATAATAATAATAATAATAATAATAATAATAATAATAATAATAATAATAATAATAATAATAATGACAAGATCTCCAAATATCTGCTCTTGGCTGAGGAAATACGGCAAATGTGGAGACAGGAAAGTGTAGTGGTTCTGCCCATAGTCATTTCTTCTACCGACATCGTACCTAAATCATTGGCTCGCAATCTGGAAATATTGGGAATACATCCTGGTCTACATATCACCATGCAGAAGGCCGTCATCTTGGAGACCTGTTCCATTGTTCGCTCGTTTCTCAACGTGCCACCTTAAGAGAATTAGCCATACCGTCTTGCAAACAAGCCGACGATATGTTGATATGTCCCACTTATGTGGTGAAATGAATGTGATAATAATAATAATAATAATAATAATAATAATAATAATAATAATAATAATAATAATAATAATCGAATCTGTGCCTACTTTGTGGGAAAGAAAATCAAAGAGATCTGGTTTACAGAGGTGGAAAAAGACCTACAAGAACTGGGGATATCACATGAGGACATCTTGGAACGTGACTCTTTGAAGAAGAAACTTGGGGAGATACAGAGTTTTCAGCCAAAACCTATATTGAAAACCAGCAAGAATTGGACCGAAGAACGAAGGGAAGCTCACCGAAGAAGAATGCGCGAATACTGGGCCAATGTGAAAGAACGAGGGAAGAGGCAGTTGAAATAACGTGGTCCATAGACGACCGAAACGATTAAAAAAAAAAAATAATAATTATTATTATTATTATAACAATAATAATGGCAATGCCCTTCACCAGTTCTCTACGATAGAACACAAAGAAACCACGATAAACAATTGTAATATAATAGTGTCTCAATTACCATCAGTTTGGTTTGAACACAGGGAGATAGATAGCAGGAGATTAGTTCTAGAATAGTAAGAATGAACCTTAAGTGGATTATCATTTACTTTTATGGTTATTGTTTCTGTACTAGAAGTTATTAGTAGTTAATTACAGTATTTTCCAATGGTCATTACTACTTATAGTGATATATTTATTATACATATGGGTTATCGAGTTGGGGAAATGACCTAGATATTTCCCCCCTAAGTGAAATCGCAACCATTTCCTTATTTCTAAATGTCCACCTAGCGGTGCTGTGGTTAACATTCTTATCTGTCACCCCTAAGGTCAGAGATCGATTCCCGGCTCTGCTACGAAACTTAATTCCGACCTGAGGATTGGAACTGGGCACACTCAACCTCGGGGGCTAAACCTAGCTGGGTGCGATTTCCACCTCAGCCATCCTGGAAGTGGTTTTACGCGGTTTCCCACACCACTACTCCAGGCAAATGCTGGGATGGTTCCTAACTTAAGATCACGACCGCCTCCTTTCTAATCCTTACCTGGATTACAAATATACACGCTGCTACAGACGCCTCAATAACACAGGTTATCAGACAAGGTCTTATACACACTCAAGAACACGGTGCTAAATGACCACGATATACAATCCCCTCAAATGAAACAACAACTTATTTAAAGAAACCATGATTTTAATTGACATACTATTTTCGCTCCCGCATAATGGCTTAATTTTAGCATGGCCTGTATTAATAGTTTCTGTTCAAGAATTTAAAATACAATCCTTGGATATACAGTACGGTATATATCTTAAGAATTTTGGATGACTGCTTGACGCAGCGGTAACGTTCTCGTCTGCAGTCCCCAAGGTAATAAAATCGAATCCCGGCGCAGTTAGTTGGCATTTGAAAGGAGCTTAAATGTGAAGAGGCCTTGTCAATGGATTTATTGGCACGTTGAAAACCCCCTATAAAGCAACATTCCGACACCAGGCGCATCTAATCCGCAGTAGTGAAAAGGGATGAAAAACTATTATTATTATCATTACCGTATTTATATTATTGTTATTATTATTAGTAATAATTTATAATACTTATTAATCGATTTGGTGATCTTTTAGGTAGATTTCATTAGAAAGCTAACTATTGCAATGGGTACCATGTTTCGACTTCCGGAAAATTTTGACATATCTTCGCGTTTCACATCCCCCAGACCCCCAAACCACTGTCAGTTGAAAATTATATATATAATTTATGTATATATGTATATATGTATCAGATTCTTGTGGACACGATAACTGCCGTAATTCTGCACCAATCACTTTGAATTTTTTACATAATATGTATCCCTATAAAATCTCGGTCGAGGTCGTTAATGGGCAAAATCGGTCGAAGGGGGTAAAAATAGGGGGCTTTTTTCCGAAAAGTGAAATATGACTATAATTCTCTTAATATGTCAAAAATCGAACTCTTTTAAAGTTCATATTATGTGCCGGATAAGTGCCAAAAATTTATGTTTAAAAAGTTTTTTGATAGCACCAACCATTGGCCAATGGGGTGGGAAAAAGTGGTTTTTTCGGGAAACATTAATAATATCTCTCTTAATAGGCACAATGTCAAAACCGTACAAAATGGACAATATTCCCCTAATAATTACCTAAAACTTTTGTCTGAAAGAATTTTTGATATGACCCACCATTACGCCAAGGGATGAGAACAATGATTTCGGAATTATAAGAAAATGCCAAGAGCTATCAGAGGTTGTGCCCAACTCTAGGAATGGGTATTCCAAGATTCAGACACCTAGATATCAAGGGAAAGGCTACAGCCGCTTTTGAAAGTTGAGATATTTGAATATCGCGCTACATTGCTTCGAGAAGGAATTGGAAAGAATATACCGCTAACAGCATGCCAAGTGACGTAGCGAGTAATAGCAGAGGTCGAGGCTATTTATTGATTAAATAGTTAACCATGGAGTAGAGACTTGAGACTTGGATCAGATTACTGGCACGGCCAAATGAAAGAGAATGCAATTAGTATCAAGTAAATCGGACCAGGGATACCAGAGATATGAGGATTTCCATATTTCAGCGTGATGACGCGTGACCCTGGCTGTTTTGAATAAAAGCCGGCCGGCCGAGGCATCGATAGCTCATTCCAACACAAGCAATTGCCGAGCAAGTTGCTGCTACGTTGAGCCAAGGCACATGGTTGCCGGATCTACGCAGAAGTAATTTTCAAAGTTGTGATAGTCACAAAAAGTGCGGCGCTACGAAGTTGAACTTAGTAAGTTTCCGGCGAGGAGAATCACTGAGGTGATTGATTTTTTTTTCTACAGACATTAGTGGAAATATTTATGTTTCTACATGGACATATGCTAGACTTTGTCTAGAATTAGTACTTTGTCACAGTCCAGTAATAACCTAATACTTGGATATTTTAAATCCATTTTAGTCAGTTTTCATATTTGTAACTTAATAACCACTTCGATCTATCAGTACATTGAAGACCAGTCTATCACGGTGGTGTTCATTAGTCTACGCAAGGGAAACTACAGGTTGCTTAGCGCATGGTAGATGGTGATAAACCATGCCCAGGGAACGATCTTCAGAACAGCCGTTGATTGGTTAGACTGTCAGTGTCTTCTTGTATTGATAAGATTACCGTGAGTTATGTTACAACTGACATATCTAAGAATATATCACTTAGATCTGACCCCATTTAAACAAACTGTTATGGCTTTGATAGAAGCCCATATTAAAATGGATCAACAGTTACTTCAAACGTCAAGAGATACTACCACTATGTCTTACTAGACGGATTGTGGGTATATAATGGCGGCCGATACAAGGATTATACGTGCTTGTCCGATAGGGCATGTCTATGGATAAATCTGGTACAGACCAGGTTCACTACGCTTCAAGACCATCAAGAAATGTAAGCCACATTTGAATTATATTATGCCTAGCTAATTGGAACAAACTATTTTTCTGCAGATGACCAACACATTTATTTTTCTTCGTATTTAAATCTTGCAATGATTTACGCAAGACTTGTTAAGAGTTATTCTGAGTATTTTCAGCACTCAGAACAGTTTAGGATCGATGACCGAGCATTTCGAGCATTTATTTGAATATTTCATATTTTAGGGATATCACGGAAAACCGTCGATGTAATGGTTGAGTTAAATTATTTTTGTTGAGGAATGGATATTTTTTCCATATTCGAAGGTTCGAACATGTGGATTCTCACACAATGAGATGATAATTAAACATATTTAAAATAATATAACTAATAATAATAATAATAATCCACTAATAATAATAATTATAATTTTTATAATTTTTCTAAATAATCTTTGGATATTATATTTTCTAATAATCATATGTATTGAGAGAGAGCCTATGAAGTAGTTTAATCATTTCTAGTTTGGAACAGGAGATTTTCCGAAGGAGAGTGGTTAGCGCAAGCCCGCATTCAACCAACATTTCAGTTCTGGTTGAACAGTTAATATTTGCAACTAGCTGAAGTACCCGTGCTTCGCTACGCGTCATAAATAAATTAAAATGTGAAGGTGACAGATAAAACAGGGGATAGGCGAGGTGCTGCGCAGAGGGAGATTAAGGATGGAACATTTTGTCCAACTACACCGCTCGGCGTTGACCGTGTTTTATAGCACAAATTTAGGTTTTACTCGCTAACAGTTGCAGATACCTTTCGGATAGAAAATGTAATTATGAACCTCGCATATGCCATCAAAAGTTTGCTATTTCTTAGCGTTCTCTTGTTATTTGAAATGGAAATATGAAAGTTTGAAACCAAAGGGTGTAGTGACGTCACTAAAATGGTCGCCATTTTAAATAGTGCAAAGTATTGAAATCAAAAGTAACCTATATGTTAACCAGGTAAATCAGCTACTTCCACGTAAAATTCACGTAAATCGGACCAGTGGTACTTGCGAGATTGAGTAATACACAGACACACACCATCTCAATTTTAGCTTCGCATCGCTCGCGTCATAGTCGTATCATATTGTTTTTCAATGAAATGCAGGTTTAACCCCGTTAACACCCCTTTAGAACCTGAATACCCAAAAATCCCTCCTTAGTAGACGTTTTCGACACACAACAAACAAACATATCCCCAAAATATCATTCTTCTAACTTTAATAGTTTTGGTTGGTCGATGAGAGCAAACATCCAAAAATCCTTCCTTAGTGGACGTTTTTCTTCCAGAAGTTCACCCCTCCCCATATTCCCCTTAAATTGCATTTATGAAAACACGGTCGAACACCTATTTATTTTATTTATTTATTCATTTATTTATTTATTTTTAAGCTGATAGATTTCCTCCGAGTTTCAGACTCCTCCCTATGTCGTTTAAGAGACACACGCTTAGTTAGGAATCTTTCAACCCCCACTTTTCATCCCTTTCACCTCATAATATACACTACATCGAAAAACCATTAGACATGTGTCAGCTTATTTTTAATGATTAGTATATATGCCAAGTATCACATCCCCAAATGAAACCACTCGTGAGATATTGTTATTCAATGGAAAGCACGTTTACCCCCTTAACACCTCTTTAGAACCTGAATATCCAAAACTCTTTCCTTAGTGGACGTTTTCGACATACAACGAACATATCCCCAAAATTTCATGTTTCTAACTTCAATAATTTTGGTTGGCCGATGATGAGTGAGTGAGTCAGTCAGGACATTTTCTTTCATTTATTTTTGATAATTTCACCCGTCCCCATGAACCCTTTAAATTGGATTTATGAAACAAACGGTCAAACACCTATTTACTTATTTAATGCTATTTTCCTCCTGACTTTGATGAGTGAATAAGTGAGTCAATCAGTTAGGACACTTTCTTTCCTGTTTTTCCCCCCCAGAATTTCACCCCTCTCCAAGGGCCCCTTAAATTGGATTTATGAAAAAACGTTCGAACACCTATTTTGTATTTTAAGCTGTTTTTTCCCACCGAATTTCAAACTTCACGCCTATGTCGTTTCAGAGATACACGCTCCGTCTAGAATCCCTCAACCCCCAATTTTCACCCCTTTCACCTCATAATATACCCCACATCGATAAACCCTTAGACATATGTCGGATTATTTTTAATGATTAGTTTATATACCGAATATCACATCCCCAAACAAACAACTCATGAGATATCGTTATTCAATGAAATGCACGTTTACCCCCTTGACACGTCTCTAAAACCCGAATAAACAAAAATCATTCCTTAGTTAACGTTTTCGACATACAGCGAACATCTTCCCAAAATTTCATGTTTCCAACTTTAATAGTTTTCGCTTAGCGTGATGAGTGAGTGAGTCAGACAGGACATTTTCTTTCATTTATTTTACCAGAATTTCACCCCTCCCCATGGGCCCCTTAAATTGGATTGATTAAAAAACGCTTGAACACCTATTAAATTATGTCTTAAGCTGTCTTTTTCCCCTGAGTCAGTCAGTTAGGACACTTTCTCTCCTTTTTCCCCCCAGAATTTCACCCCACCCCATTGGCCCCTTAAATTAATTTATGAAAAAACAGTCGAAAACCGATTTACTTACTTTTTAAGCTGATTTTTTTCGCTGAGTTTCAAATTTCTCGCCTATGTCGTTTAAGAGATAGGCCTACACGCTCCATTAGGAATCCTTCAACCCCCACTTTTCAGCCCTTTCACCTCATAATAATACACCACATCGAAAAACGCTTAGACACATGTCTGCGTATTTTTAATGATTAGTTTATATGCCGAGTATGACATCCACAAATGAAACCACTCGTGAGATATTGATATTCAATGAAATGCAGGTTTAACCCCCTTAAGACCCCTTTAGAACCCGAATATCCAAAAAAACCTCCCTTAGTGTACGGTTTTGACATACAACGAACATATCCCCGAAATGTCATGTTTCCAACTTCAATATTTTTGGCTGGGCGATGATGAGTGAGAGAATGAGTCAGGACATTTCCTTTCAATTTTTTTTCTTCAGAATTTCACCCCTCCCGATGAGCCCCTTCAATTTGATTGAAAAACAAACTGTCGAAAAGCTATTTACTTACTTTAAAGCAGTTTTTCCCGTGAGTTTGATGAGTGAGTCAGTCAGTCAATCAGTTAGGACACTTTCTTTCCTGTCCCCCCCCCCCCGAATTTCACCCCTCCCCATGGGCCCCTTAAATTGGATTTATGGAAAAGCGGTCAAACACATATTTACTTATTTTTATGCTGATTTTTTTCCGCTGAGTTTCAAACTCCTCGCCTATGTCGTTTAAGAGATACACGCTCCGTTAGGAATCTTTCAATCCCCACTTTTCACCCCTTTAACCTCATAAACACACCGAAAAACCCTCAGACACGTGTCTTGTTACTTTTTAATGATAAATTTATATGCCGTGTATCACATCCCCCAATGAAACCAATCGGGAGATATAGTTATTCAATGAAATGCAGGTTTAACCCCCTTAAGACCCCTTTAGAACCTGAATATCCGAAAATCCTCCCTTAGTAGACGGTTTTGACATACAATGAACATATCCCCAAACTGTCATGTTTCTAACTTCAATAATTTTGGCTAGGCGATGATGAGTGAGTGAGTAAGTGAGTGAGTCTGGACATTTTCTTTCAATTTTCTTTTTTTAGAATTTCACCCCTCCCCATGATCCCCTTAAATTTGATTTATGAAAAAAAAACTGTCGAACAGCTATTTACTTACTTTAAAGCAGTTTTTTCCCCCTGGGTTTGATGAGTGAGCCAGTCGGTCAATCAGTTAGGACACTTTCTTTCCTGTTCCCCCCCCCCCCACCCCCGAATTACATCTCTCCCCATGGACCCCTTAAATTGGATTTATGAAAAAACTGTCAAACACATATTTACTTCTTTTTTATGTTGATTTTTTTTTCGCTGTGTTTCAAACTCCTCGCCTATGTCGTTTAAGAGACACACGCTCCGTTAAGAATCTTTTAATCCCCAATTTTCACCCCTTTCACCTCATAATATACACCACATCGAAAAACCCTCAGACACATGTCTTCTTATTTTTAATGTTGAGTTTATATGCCGAGTATCACATCCCCCCATGAAACCAATCGGGAGATATTGCTATTCAATTAAATGCAGGTCTACCCCCTTAACACCCCTTTAGAACCTGAATAGCCAAAATTTCTCTCTTAGTGGGCATTTGCGGCCCTTGAGGAAGCTGCATACCAGATTTCATTCCAATCCGTTCGGTAGTTTCTGAGATTTCGTGATGAATAAATGAATGAGTGAGTGAGTGAGTGAGTGAGTGGTATTTGAAAATTATATAGTAGAAAGAAGATAGTGTCAAGTCTTTGTTATGCTAAACTCGGTTGACAGAGCTGTGTGAGCAGTTGAGTAACTAACGGGATTTCAAGTAAAGATCCTCATTTTCTATACCGGTAGTGCTGAGCACAATTGGCATCAAGTCGGCCGTGTCTCGACTTGAGCTATGTTGCCATGGAAACTATCTGCCTTGCCATTCCTTCATGAGTATATTTTATGATTTGATTAGCCTGTTTTTGAGTGAAAAAGGTCCAAAATCAGAAGAATGAGAAAGACTATCGAAAATTCATGTAGCCAGCGGTTCCTTCTGGGTCCTAAACTATGTGTATGCAAAATATGGTTGAGATTGGTGGAACGGTGTAGATTTGTATACGGAACCAACATATATACATACATACATACATACATACAGACTTTCACTTTTATATATTAGATGAGCAAAGTATATTTTTCAGATAACACGGAGAGGCATGAAACGGGAAGCAATTGATATTTGTATCAAATAGGATATTTTTGTATTTATATAAAATCATGACGTAAATACACTCGAAAGTGAAATAAAGATTTTCATAAGTATGGTAAATTCACGGGTTGAACTGAATGGTAAAATAAAATAAACTTGTAAGTTTATTAATCTTCCAGTGTTGATAACAAGCAGAGGCTTGATTTATTGTATAAATTTTGGGAAGAAAATTTATATGTGTGGAGTAGTTGAAATGCCATTCCCAGGTGCGCATGTTTAAGTCGCAGGAATGAAGAGGTTTTTTCGAGCATCAATCAAATAGCAGGTTCGATGGCTCAGGTTTATAGTAGGAGTATTGGAACTACACATTTCGTCGTATGAATGACCCGAAGGTTATTTCTTTGAAACCATCAGTTCTTATTTCAACCTTGTTTACGAATTCCATTTAGACTTTGATTTTGCTAGAACCCGGATTTGTCATGATAGTAGTTTATTCTTCTTCAGAGGAAGACCTTTGCCGTTGTTGTTGTAATATTGTGTTCTTACACAAATAATCGAATGGGCCACTGCCAATTAAAAATAATTCTTTAACCACGAATAATTTGAAGGATATTTTCAAACCTAGTGCCATGAACTAAATGAATTTATTATGAAATTACAATTCTTATTTCCGCATTCTGTCGAAGAATTGCAAGTTGTGAAAGTTACTAAAATGGCCATGAATATAAATATTTTTTCATAATAATGATTCCAAGTGGAAAATTGAATAGTTGAATGGTTCAACAATTTATTGACCAAGTTGATGATTCAGAAATCATATATTTTGTTAGGAACTTGGAAGTTCATAATCGAGTCACTTCTCGAAACGTTTAATGTCAGTAAAACATTTAATTTTGTTGTGCTTCGCACAGTTCTTCGATGCTATGCTCAAGGTCAAATACTTTTCAGATGTCATTAATATGTGTAAATAATTTGTGTTGATTCAATGATAATAATATTTTTCGACAATATATATTTTTGAAACTGGAAAAATAAGTGAAAGTTAAAAATTCTATGAACATTTATTCTACGAGTGTTAATATTATGTGAAAATTCAAACAGTGAACTACGATATTTCCAGTAGAGTCAATTAAATTTGAACTGGATTTAATCATTAATTATAAATAATTTTGGAACACAGTCTACAGGACTAACAATCAGACTTGTGTTTCCAAAAAAATAATTGTCAAATGTGTTTGGAAAATTTCTGTATATTGTGTAAATAGGAGTGTGGATCGCCACACGTGAGTGATGCTACTTTGAGCATTTTTGCAGTCAATTTTAAATTCAAAATAAAATGAGATAATTTTACTTGATGTGTTACGCCCAATTGAATCTCCTTCTATCCTTATTGTTGCATTGAGCCAAAAATCAGTAAAGCATTTTTTTTTATTTGATGTCGATTTTGCGATTAGCTTTAACCCATCTGGCGCTCCGGGATATTTTGACTCTCGTGCTGACTGATTGTTGGTAAAATGCATATGTGGTCGTGCGGACTCCGGTCTAAACGGACACATAAAATAAGATAGAGAGAGAAATGGCTTCGAACGTGGGTCTCGATTTAGACATGGTCAATCGCATGCCGATTTAAATTGTGATAATTTTTATAGAAATATTTTGGGAGTTGAGAGATGTCTGGTTTGGATGAATAAATTAGTAGGAAACCCAATTAGTGGGGAAAATTAAAAATTTAACTTGGTTAATAATTAGAATGGGTTTGATTATTTTTGATAATGGCTTATCCATTAGGGCGTCAAGTAAATTCAGTAGTAAACGTTCGATGACTGGACATACGCATTATTAGAATCCAGGTGGAGGATATTTGAGAACTTGCATATTTTTCTTGTGATATTGTGGTAAATGTAATTCGTAAAAGTAGAGAATTTTGTTTTTCCATCACGTCGACATTAGGACAAATCTCATTTTATTAGAGTGTTCCAATTAGCTATTCATATTTCTTGTTCTAGTTATAAGCTTGTGTTTGCCAATATTGTATACCCCTAAGTTTTGAATAATAATTGAAAATTATGGAAGAGATGATGAGGATGATGAGGAGTTTGGAAGAGAGTTCCAAAGAAGCTGGACTGCGTGTAGCAGCCATTATGAAAGAAAATACTGAGGCTTTGGAAAGGAAACTTAAAGAAAATTCTGATTCTTTAGAAAATAAACTTAAAGAAAATTTAAATGATAAACTTAAAGAAAGTTCTGATTCTTTAAAGGGTAACTTGAAAGAAAGTTTAGAGGATAAACTCAAGGAAAATTCTGATTTGTTAGAGAGCAGGTTAAAAGATAACTTGAAAGAAAATTTAAATAGTAAATTTAATTCTATGGAGAGTAAATTTAAAGAGAATTCCGAAATTTTGAAAATGACACTTGAGAGTAAAATGAATAAATTATGCGAAAAAACACATGAGCTCGAAACTTCATTAGCTACTAACGCAAGTTTAATGGACGATAAATTTCGCGATGGCGATCTTAGATCCCAAAGCTTAGCTGATAGGATAGAACATGGTCTTAGGAAAGTTTGTGAAGACATGGTCAACCTAGAAGTCAGAGTGAAGAAAGAGAGTAATGAGATGGGAATTCTAGTTGTTCAACGGTTGACAGAACAATTCAAAGAACTTGTAATGGGAGAAATAAGAGAAGGTGTGATTAATGAATTGCAAACTGAAATTAAAACCACAGTTGTCAATGAAATTAAAGACACACTCAAGCTGGAGAACCAAGAGGGAATCAAGGAGATTAGGGAATCTTTGTCATCCCATATTCAAGTAATTTCCAAAGATATCCAAGCGACTCAGAAGGACATATCAGATATGACAGGGTCATTGAAAAGTCATGAGGCTGTTATGAACCAGATATCCACTGATGTCAAGGAGAATTGTAAAGAAACTGAAGCAATTAAGAAAATGGCAGAAGAAAACCAGAAGGAACTTGAGGCTATGAAAACCCAAATCAAGGACGAGAAACAGTCTGACCATTTGTTGAAAATGCCGAGTGTAAGGGGAAAGGAACAGATACAGATAAATCTAGGAGGAGCTAGAGAAACTGATAGTCAAAGACAGGATGAGGTCAGGACAGTATTTCAATCCAACCCCATAACTGTATTCAAGAATGTAGAGGATAAGCCTTCTAAATTTTCAGGGCGAGATTCTGTGACACCCGTGGAATTTTTGAGAGAAGCAGGGGATTACCTGAAAGATTCCAATATCCCTAAAGAAAGACAGATCCGAGTTATAGGGAAGTTTTTGGAAGGTCCTGCACTTCTTTGGATTAGAGCTTTTAGATCCACTCTAACCACTTTTGAGGAGTTTTCTGGTGGGTTATTGAAAAAGTTTTGGTCCCCGGAAACCCAACAGCAAGTCAGAGCAGAATTATATTCTAAGAGATTCTCGACGTCACAACCTACTCGATACTCTACGTACTTTTCTGGACAGCTTTCTAAACTGCAACATTTAGATCCGCCGATGCCAGATAACGAATTGATTACTGCGTTAATACGTCAGTTTCCAGCAGACGTCCAAAGAACTTTGATCGCTGCTGACATCTATAATATGGAGCAATTTGACGAGGTATTACAGAAGCTGGATCATACGAATGCTCAATTCTTCCATCAGAAGGGAGGAAAGAATAACAACGTTGTGTATGCTGTTATGGCCGACAGTTATTCCCAAACACCTCGAGAGATTCGAGAGGGGCGAGAAGAGAAAACGCCGAGGGAAGATCCAAATAAAAGAGGATGGAATCAGTACAGTAACAGATACAGTTACAAGCCTTATGCGAGACCGGATGGTGGTAATCGATATAATACTCGATGGAGAAGGCCACGGGATAACCAAGGAAGGTACCAGGAAAGAAGGTACTATGGTCGAAACAACTACAATAACAGAGGGAATGTGGATACTCGTCAGTCCAATGAAGAGTTCAACAAGGAGACGAGGAAGAACTTGGAAGCAAGACACCAAGATAACTTGCAGTTCTTGGAGCAGAGGCCCAATGAACCAGGTCCATCGGGAACACAACAATCCCGGGGGAATGGAAACGAAAAAAAAACTTCGAATTCACAGTAGAAGATAGAATTTTGAACACTTTCACTTCCAGAATTATTAAATGGCAAGCAGAGGATGATGACTTAATTCAACAGAATGACGAACGGAAAGAAATGGGTACAAGAATTAGAATGCCAATCATATCATGCGAAGTATTCGGTATGCCTGTCGATACTTTGATTGATACTGGGGCTATGCTTTGTCTGGTGAGTGAGAAGCTTTATATTCCGTGGAAACTCAAAGAGAATTTAGAGGAGATTCCAGTATCAGGAATTAAGATCCAAGGAATAATACCCAACAAAATATCTCTGTGTAAAACACAATTATACTTATGTATTACTATTGGAGGACATGATTTCCGACATGTGTTTGTAGTAATGAAGGACATGGCTTTTGACATGATATTGGGAGCGGATTTCATTCAGAAATATCAAGCAGTGATAGACATGAAGACAGAGACGATCAGATTCAAGAATACCGAAGAGATTAACTTCGAGGGAAAAGAAGAGGAAGACATCGAGGGAGATGCTCAATGGTCTCTGATTTTTCATGAAGCTGAAGGAAGAGAAGTCTACACTGAGGAAGAGTCCCCAGAGCTAGGGAAGATTTTGGAAGAGTATCACGATATTTTTGATATTAAACCTGGTGAAATTAAAGATTTTGAATATCGTATTCGTGTAAATGATGATGCACCTTTCCATGCTAAATTGTATCCGGTAGCGGAAAAGCATCGAGAGAGAGTAAAAGTGCTTATCAAAGAGATGGAAAGCAACAATGTGATTGAAAAGTACACTACATCTTATGTCAATCCATTAGCAGTAGTGTCTAAGCAAGATGGAAGTCTGAGACTATGTTTAGACGCGCGAAATTTGAATTCAAGATTACTGCCAGAGTATGACAGACCACCAATCATTAGGGAACTGTTAAGGAAATTCCAAGGCAAGGTCTGGTTCTCTAATATTGATCTCACTTCGTCCTACCATCACATTAGGCTTAGTGAAGATTCCAAGAAGTTTACAGGATTTATGTTTGACCAGCAGACATATGTATTCCGCCGTCTACCATTTGGAGTCAAAACATCTGGATCTGTTTTGATCAGAGCACTGGAACAAAATTTGAGTCCTGAAGTAAAAGAGATAGCAATTCGTTACATAGATGATATCGTAATTGCATCTGAGACTAAGGAGGAACATTTGTTACATCTTCAGATGTTATTCGCAGATTTGAGAAAAGCTAACTTTAAAGTAAACCTTCGAAAATGTCAGTTCTTTCGAAAGGAAATAAAAATTTTGGGTCACATTTTGGATGGAGAAGGATACCGTCCCAATGAGACGAAGATACAGGCAATTGCAAATTTCCCTAGACCTACTAGAGTGAAGAATGTCCGCAGTTTTCTCGGGACATACCAATTCTTTGCAGGGCATTGTCCAAACTTCACCAAGACGGTAGCGCCATTGCAGGAATTATTAAAGGAAGGAAACAAATGGAAATGGGATGAAGATTGTGAACAATCATTTCAAGATGCCAAGAGGTTATTGGTAAACAGCGTGAAATTGGAGTATCCTGACTTTACCAAGAATTTCATCATAGAATCTGATGCATCCACCGTAGGGATTGGAGCTATTCTTCTTCAAGAAGATGACGACCACAAGAGACGTTACCTGGCGTTCATTAGCAGGAAACTTCGTCCATCAGAAAGGAATTATTACACCACGGAGTTAGAAGCTCTTGCTGTAATCTTCGCGTTGGAGTCGTGGAAGAAAATGTTAATTGGACATTCAGTCATTGTGAGGACTGATCACCACGCATTGGAGTTTATCTTGAGAACAAACTTTGCCAGTGATAGGATAACTAGATGGTCACTTTTTATTCAACAATTCAACCTAGTTATTGAACACACTCCTGGAAAGTTGAACGTGGGAGCTGATTTATTGAGTAGAGCAGTGGAGTCTACATCTAAGGTTTTTCAAGTTAACCTGACGCAGAAAGATGAGGATACCTTGAGAAGGTTAAGATTGTTGCATTTATCCCAGAGGAGAGACCGACGTCTTAGAAACATTTTTCGTTTTCTACAGGGAGACATGGATCCAAATGATGATGATTTTGTTGAAACTGAAAGAATTTCAAGAGATTTTATGATGTTAGATGGTTTAATCTACAAGTTTGCAGATCCCGACCATACGAAGCTGAGAGTTGTGATACCTCCACGATTGCAAAAACCCATTATTTGGATGGCACATCGAATCGCAGGTCATGCTGGAGTAGATAAGACAGTCAACATGATTCAAGAGAAATTTTCGTGGGGGCAGATGCGACAAACTGTCAGGAACACTATTCGAGAATGCGACTTATGCCAAAGGAGTAAACATAATTCTAGATTATTGAGAGAAATACCAAGGCCTATTATTCCTTCTAAGCCTTGTGAAATCTTCGCGACTGATTTATATGGTCTTCTCCCAAAGTCTAAAAGAGGTAACCGATATATTCTGGTGACCATGGATGTATTCAGCAAATACACTATGTTACATCCAATTCAGAAGGCAAACGCAAAATATTGTGCGAAGAGAATTAGAGACAACGTGATTCCGGAAGCAGGCAAACCGGAATTCCTTTTATCAGATCGTGGACCTCAATTTACATCTTTAGAATTTCGAACCGTCATGAATAATCTTGGGATTAGACAATTGTTTTGTTCTATTAGACATCCAGAGAGCAATCCCGCAGAACGCGTGATGGCTGAAATAGCAAAATTTTGCCACCTCTATTGTCCAAATGAGCATTGGAAATGGATGGATGTTCTCTCTTTAGCATCCGAATCCATCAACTCTACAATTCATGAGAGTACTGGACAGATTCCCATGTTGCTTCATCATGGAATTAAACCAACAAGATTATGGGATCGAATCATCTCTATTCCACCTGAGATTGAACCAATTCGTCAGATGAGGGAAACTCTAGCTTTAGACAAGTTGAGGAGCCAAGCTGAGAAAAGAGAGCGCAGAGTGAGAGGAAAGCGTTTTCGCAGACCCTTGCGCGTAGGAACTCTTGTTTTAGTGAAAAGACCTACACCCTCTGACGTGCAAAATCGAGTGTACTCGAAGTTTGCAAGCCTTTACGCTGGACCCTATCGTATTGTGGAAGTAAACAATAATGGAAGCTATGAAGTAGCCGATACACGAACTGGTAACATCGTGGGAACTTATAATGCATCGAATTTGAAGATTTATTATTCAAGAACCAGATGATTTAATGTGTAGATAGGAAAAATAAAAATTTTTCAATTTTTATTTTTTTCTAGGTGTGGGGTGGATGTGCCCAACTCTAGGAATGGGTATTCCAAGATTCAGACACCTAGATGTCAAGGGAAAGGCTACAGCCGCTTTTGAAAGTTGAGATATTTGAATATCGCGCTACATTGCTTCGAGAAGGAATTGGAAAGAATATACCGCTAACAGCATGTCAAGTGACGTAGCGAGTAGTAGCAGAGGTCGAGGCTATTTATTGATTAAATAGTTAACCATGGAGTAGAGACTTGAGACTTGGATCAGATTACTGGCACGGCCAAATGAAAGAGAATGCAATTAGTATCAAGTAAATCGGACCAGGGATACCAGAGATATGAGGATTTCCATATTTCAGCTTGATGACGCGTGACCCTGGCTGTTTTGAATAAAAGCCGGCCGGCCGAGGCATCGATAGCTCATTCCAACACAAGCACTTGCCGAGCAAGTTGCTGCTACGCTGAGCCAAGGCACATGGTTGCCGGATCTACGCAGAAGTAATTTTCAAAGTTGTGATAGTCACAAAAAGTGCGGCGCTACGAAGTGGAACTTAGTAAGTTTCCGGCGAGGAGAATCACTGAGGTGATTGATTTTTTTTTCTACAGACATTAGTGGAAATATTTATGTTTCTACATGGACATATGCTAGACTTTGTCTAGAATTAGTACTTTGTCACAGTCCAGTAATAACCTAATACTTGGATATTTTAAATCCATTTTAGTCAGTTTTCATATTTGTAACTTAATAACCACTTCGATCTATCAGTACATTGAAGACCAGTCTATCACGGCGGTGTTTATTAGTCTACGCAAGGGAAACTACAGGTTGCTTAGCGCATGGTAGATGGTGATAAACCATGCCCAGGGAACGATCTTCAGAACAGCCGTTGATTGGTTAGACTGTCAGTGTCTTCTTGTATTGATAAGATTACCGTGAGTTATGTTACAACTGACATATCTAAGAATAGATCACTTAGATCTGACCCCATTTAAACAAACTGTTATGGCTTTTATAGAAGCCCATATTAAAATGGATCAACAGTTACTTCAAACGTGAAGAGGTACTACCACTATGTCTTACTTGACGGATTGTGGATATATAATGGCGGCCGATACAAGGATTATACGTGCTTGTCAGATAGGGCATGTCTATGGATAAATCTGGTACAGACCAGGTTCACTACGCTTCAAGACCATCAAGAAATGTATGCCACATTTGAATTATATTATGCCTAGCAAATTGGGACAAACTATTTTTCTGCAGATGACCAACACATTTATTTTTCTTCGTATTTAAATCTTGCAATGATTTACGCAAGACTTGTTAGAGTTATTCTGAGTATTTTCAGCACTCAGAACAGTTTAGGATCGATGACCGAGCATTTCGAGCATTTATTTGAATATTTCATATTTTAGGGATATCACGGAAAACCGTCGATGTAATGGTTGAGTTAAATCATTTTTGTTGAGGAATGGATATTTTTTCCATATTCGAAGGTTCGAACATGTGGATTCTCACATAATGAGATGATAATTAAACATATTTAAAATAATATAACTAATAATAATAATAATAATCCACTAATAATAATAATAATAATAATTTTTATAATTTTTCTAAATAATCTTTGGATATTATATTTTCTAATAATCATATGTATTGAGAGAGAGCCTATGAAGTAGTTTAATCATTTCTAGTTTGGAACAGGAGATTTTCCGAAGGAGAGTGGTTAGCGCAAGCCCGCATTCAACCAACATTTCAGTTCTGGTTGAACAGTTAATATTTGCAATGAGCAAAGTATATTTTTCAGATAACATGGAGAGGCATGAAACGGGAAGCAAATGATATTTGTATCAAATAGGATATTTTTGTATTTATATAAAATCATGACGTAAATACACTCGAAAGTGAAATAAAGATTTTCATAAGTATGGTAAATTCACGGGTTGAACTGAATGGTAAAATAAAATAAACTTGTAAGTTTATTAATCTTCCAGTGTTGATAACAAGCAGAGGCTTGATTTATTGTATAAATTTTGGGAAGAAAATTTATATGTGTGGAGTAGTTGAAATGCCATTCCCAGGTGCGCATGTTTAAGTCGCAGGAATGAAGAGGTTTTTTCGAGCATCAATCAAATAGCAGGTTCGATGGCTCAGGTTTATAGTAGGAGTATTGGAACTACACATTTCGTCGTATGAATGACCCGAAGGTTATTTCTTTGAAACCATCAGTTCTTATTTCAACCTTGTTTACGAATTCCATTTAGACTTTGATTTTGCTAGAACCCGGATTTGTCATGATAGTAGTTTATTCTTCTTCAGAGGAAGACCTTTGCCGTTGTTGTTGTAATATTGTGTTCTTACACAAATAATCGAATGGGCCACTGCCAATTAAAAATAATTCTTTAACCACGAATAATTTGAAGGATATTTTCAATCCTAGTGCCATGAACTAAATGCATTTATTATGAAATTACAATTCTTATTTCCGCATTCTGTCGAAGAATTGCAAGTTGTGAAAGTTACTAAAATGGCCATGAACATAAATATTTTTTCATAATAATGATTCCAAGTGGAAAATTGAATAGTTGAATGGTTCAACAATTTATTGATCAAGTTGATGATTCAGAAATCATATATTTTGTTAGGAACTTGGAAGTTCATAATCGAGTCACTTCTCGAAACGTTTAATGTCAGTAAAACATTTAATTTTGTTGTGCTTCGCACAGTTCTTCGATGCTATGCTCAAGGTCAAATACTTTTCAGATGTTATTAATATGTGTAAATAATTTGTGTTGATTCAATGATAATAATATTTTTCGACAATATATATTTTTGAAACTGGAAAAATAAGTGAAAGTTAAAAATTCTATGAACATTTATTCTACGAGTGTTAATATTATGTGAAAATTCAAACAGTGAACTACGATATTTCCAGTAGAGACAATTAAATTTGAACTGGATTTAATCATTAATTATAAATAATTTTGGAACACAGTCTACAGGACTAACAATCAGACTTGTGTTTCCAAAAAAAAATAATTGTCAAATGTGTTTGGAAAATGTCTGTATATTGTGTAAATAGGAGTGTGAATCGCCACACGTGAGTGATGCTACTTTGAGCATTTTTGCAGTCAATTTTAAATTCAAAATAAAATGAGATAATTTTACTTGATGTGTTACGCCCAATTGAATCTCCTTCTATCCTTATTGTTGCATTGAGCCAAAAATCAGTAAAGCTTTTTTTTTATTTGATGTCGTTTTTGCGATTAGCTTTAACCCATCTGGCGCTCCGGGATATTTTGACTCTCGTGCTGACTGATTGTTGGTAAAATGCATATGTGGTCGTGCGGACTCCGGTCTAAACGGGCACAAGGTTGCCATGGCAACACTACTAAATTGATGGGAGATGAGCCATCAGACGTTGCCATGACAACGCACTTGCACGAGATCATATTCTGATTTCCAACTGACTAAGTGTGAAGCGGCTTCGGTGACGTAACTGGTAGCATGCTGAACTTCTATGCCCAAGGTCGTGGGTTCAAAGCCGGCCTAAGTCGTCGGATTTTCAAAGAGCGCTGAAAATCCCTCAGTATGCTTTCCTTCAGAGGGGAAGTCCAACGTTCGTTGCAAGTTAATGTTTGCGGTGGTATCTAGTAGCCAAGTTCACAGCTAGGTGTCGTTGACGGTATATTTGGTACCAACAATTGGAACTACTACTTGAAATTGACCGTCTGCAGTCCTTACCTGAATTACAGACTAATACAGCCATCACAGTTAACACCGTTTATCAGACAGATTCTACACACACCCAAAGTACACGGGGTTACATGACCGCGTTGTCACAGCCCCTAAACTGAGGAACCAACCAACATCTCTGCGGGAGATAAAATTAGGTAGATTTCATCAGAAAGCTAACTATTGCAATGGGTACCATGTTTCGACTTACGGAAAATTTCGACATATCTTCGCGTTTCACATCCCCCAGACCCCAAAACCACCGTCAGTTCAAAAGTTTATATATAATTTATGTATGTATATATATATGTATATGTATGTATATCAGTTTCTTGTGGACACGGTAACTGCCATAATTTGTTCCAATCACTTTGAATTTTTTACCGAATATGTATACCTATAAAATCTCGGTCGAGTTCGTTACTGGGCTAAATCGGTCGAAGGGGGTGAAAATGGGGGGGGGGGGGGCTTTCTTAAAAAACGTGAAATATTGCTATAACTCTCTTAATATGTGAAATATCGAATCCGTTCAAAGTTCATACTATGTGTCGGATAAAACCCAAAAATTTATGTTTGAAGAGTTTTTTTTATAGCACCAACCATTGACCAAAGGGGTGGGAAAAAGTGGGTTTTTCGGGAAACATTAATCATATCTCTCTTAAAAGGCACAATATCAAAACCGTACAAAATGGACAATATTCCCCTAATAATTACCTAAAACTTTTGTCTAAAATAATTTTTGATATGACCCACCATTACGCCAAGGGATGGGAAAAATGATTTCGGAATTATAAGAAAATGCCAAGAGCTATCAGAGGTTGCCATGGCAACACTACTAAATTGTTGAGGGATGAGCCATCAGACGTTGCCATGACAACGCACATGCACGAGATCAGATTCATATTTCCATCTGACTAAAGTGTGAAGCGGCTTCGGTGACGTAACTGGTAGCTTGCTGAACTTCTATGCCCAAGGTCGCAGGTTCAAAGTCAGCTGAAGTCGACGGATTTTCTAAGAGCGCTAAAAATCCCTCAGCATGCTTTCCTTTGGAGGGGAAGTTCCAACGTTCGTTGCGAGTTGCTGGTTGCAGTCGCATCTAGTAGCCAAGTTCACAGCTAGGTGTCGTTGACGGTAGTATCTGGTAGCAACATTAGGAACTATTGCTTGAAATTGACAGTCTGCAGTCCTTACCTGAATTACAGACTAATACAGCCGTCACAATTCACACCGTTTATCAGACAGATTCTACACTCCCAAGTACACGGGCTTACATGACCGCGTTGTCGCAGCCCCTAAACTGAGGAACCAACCAAAATCTCTGCGGGAGATATTTTGCGTGAAGAAGTAACAGACCGTTACATAGTTACACATCAGTGTCGAAACCTTGCATAAGGACAGTGTGACCACAAGTATAATAAAAATGGACCCCAAATGACAAGAAGGTTACCGTCGCCATAAGACAATAAAATGTTTAAAATATGCATAAAATGACGAAAAACAAAGTTAATTAAGCTCCAATTATAAAATACTTTCTCGCAATAAATGAGGTCTGATCCTTCTACGAAAACCTGCATATTCTGCCTATTTTCGCCTATTCCCAAGTTTGTCCGGTGAAATCTACCTCCGCCTTCCGGCGTGCCGAGAGGACTTTTTTCTTTTTATGTAGGTAAAATATGTATATTAGTGTTAGAGCTGTTGATTGTTTTATTGGCAGTAAACGTAATAATTATTTTTATTGCCGTTCACATAGTTATTGTATGCAATTTCGATGATTCTAACATGCAACTATGCCACCATGTTTAACCAAGAAATGATTTGAATAGCCTATACCAGGTAAATCGTTTGCATCTTTTTCTCACCATATGACAATGGTTTTACTGCTAGAATGATTCATTCATGGTTAACATCTTTGGAAGCTCTAAGGGGAATTATTATTTAAACCTATTCATCAAATGCACCTTGCAAAGATTATCCATACTACTACACTCAAACTTTTGATGATAATAGTTTTGAGGCCATTCCTATATAACGTAAACATTAATTTACAATAATATCTCTGGGCAGATTACCTATACGTTGCGCCCTTTAAAACAACTACAAACAATCTAATAATATTTATGTTGCTGATGCTTATTTTAGGGGCTTTGCGACATTGTGGTCATTCAGCCCCGTGTATTTAGGTGTGTGCGGAATCTGTTTGATAACCCGTGTTAATGTGATGGCTGCACTAATGCGTATTTTTGTAAATTAGGAATAGGATTGGGAAGGAGGTGACCATAAGTGAGGAACTATCGCGGCATATGTCTGGAGTTGACGTTGGAAACCACAGAAAACCACTTCTAGGATGACTGAGGTAGAAATCAAACCCTCCTCTTTTCCGTTTTTCCTCACGAGGCTGAGTATACCCCGTTCCGGTCCTCACATCAGAATTAAAAATGTCTGGGCAGAGTCGGGAATTGAAGCTAGACCTCCGGGGTGACAGCCAAAAACGCTAGCCGCCACACCACGAAGTGGTCGATAATATTCCTGTTGATGTTTCTGAGGACTGATTGATTTCCTTAGTATCTCAAGTAGCATGGTTTCAGGGGCAGCACACTAATAACGGTCTGAACGCAACGTTGGTCAGTCCGCGAAGCCTTGCCGCTACCATCACGGCCAAGATAAGCAGGTTGGTGTTTTCCCATCGTAAGCCCCTCTAGTTCTCGGAGAGCACTCAGCTGTGCATCTCTTGCTTGATGTGTGATGCTGGAGCAAGGTTATGATATCGAATCTTGTCGGAGCCAGTAAGCATTTGATGGTGTTTAAAATGCGAGGGACTCTGTACCACAGTTGATTTACAGGCGTGTTAAATATCCCCTTCAGGGAGAAATTCTGGCACCATGGCGTCTATAAAGACACAGCAGTTAAAACTGGGCTCTAAACCCATAACATTATTATTATCACAAATTGTTCATTAAACGCAGTCTATTCGAAATTTCTGGTCTTCGGCAAAACTTCGGTGGGTTTACACAAGAAGGTTTGCTGGTACTATACCACTATTCAAGAATTTCCTTACAATATTACATCTGTCCGGTATTGCTGCCTTCTGTGTTTTCTGATGTAAATTGAGTGGTAAATTCAGTTGGTTTAGAGCATTTTTGAGATGTTTTGGTATTACTCCCATGCCTGAGGTTATAATTGGGATGACAGTGACTGTTTGTTGTTTCCAAATACGTTTTATTTCTGTTGCCAAGTCCATATACAAGGTCCTTATATTTGCTTGTAAAGGACATTCTCGCTCACAGGCTCCGCAAGTGACGGCTCAGTTGCCGGCTACCACGCGCGCATATGTACGGCAGAGTAGGGTGCTTAAAATCAGTATCATGCATTTTTACTCACCAAGTTTACAGTAGATGCTGAAAATGTTCCCCATCCGCTGCCAAACATAATCGGCATCTCCTTATTAAGCTTCCAGATAATTTAGCTTCAGTAAGGAAATAATGACCTTTACGTCTATTTTTATTGTTTACTGAACCGCTACGTTTTAATCTATTAGCCAGTTTTTTATTGTTCGATTTATAGGAATGGGTCTCCCGGGAAATTTCATTCGAAACTTTTGTCTTGTTCTAACGCACGATTTCCTGCACTTTACGCACGTATTGTGGAGACATACACGTTCACGTAACGGATATTTCACATAAAGCATTACAACACTATACACAATCACAATAAAACACTAGAAATACGATATACAGTACACAGTAGTTTTATAAAACACTCAATTAGCTCAGAGCTCACATCTCGACTGCAGGAAGAGCGTGGGGATACCCAGGGAATACGGCCGGAGACCGCACGCGCCAACCTGTAACAGCCGGCTATTGGCCGGGGACCGGTGGCGAAGGTTAAGCGGAATCATCTTGCCAAGCGAAAATAAAGACCCTGTATTTGTTGCATTTTTCGTGAGTCTTTGATCTCATGTTTTGTGGCTTCGGTGGCGTTGTTGGTAGCATGCTGAGATTCTATGCCCAAGATCGCGGGTTCAAACCCGGCCGAAGTCGTCGGATTTTTTAAGAGCGTTAAAAGTCCCTCAGTATGCCTTCCTTCGGAGGGGAAGTAAAGCCGGCGGTCCCATGTCATATATTTATGGCATGTTAAAATACCTTCCACTAATTACACCTGTGTGAAGCTAAATTAACTATAGGTAAAACAATGCTCTAATTAGGTTCCTACGTTCGTCGCCAGGAGCCGACTGCAGTGGCGTCAAGTAGGCAAGTTCTGAACCAGTAGTCGTTGACGGTGGCGTTTGGCGGCAAACGTAGGAACTACTTGAAATTCAATGTCTGCAGTCCTTACTTGAATTAAAAATCAGATAACACACACTAATACAGTCATCACAATTAACACCGGTTATCAGACAGATTCTACACACACCTTATGTACACGGGGCTACATGACCGCGTTGTCGCAGTCCCTAAACTAAGGAACCAACCAACCAACCAACCGATCTCATGTTGTGGGAGTTTGGTACTGCAATGTTTATGAGCCATGTTTTCTTTGCACTTTTTCTGTGACAATGAGGTCCGGTTTATTGGCAGCTATTAGTTCGTTGGTGTAGACCGAGGAACTCCAGTGTATTTTAAATGTGTCATTTTCTACTATGGGTTGTGGTTGAAGTCTGAAGTATGGCTCTAGATCTATTGGTAGTTGACATTATTTGTCATGTCGGCGTACGTAGCCCCTTTGCGCAAGTACTGGGCATGCTGTAAGTGATCCATGGATCACATTATTATTATTATTATTATTATTATTATTATTATTATTATTATATTCCTTGACTATGGAGACACGTGCAAACCAAAACTATGTTGTCACCCAACATTGTGTGGCTTCGGTGGCGTAGTCGGTAGCATGCTGAACTGCTATGCCCAAGATAGCGGGTTCAAACCCGGCCGAAGTCGTCGGATTTTTCTCAGAGCGTTAAAATCCTTCAGTATGCCTTCCTTCGGAGGGGAAGTAAAGCCGGCGATCCCATGTCATAGAATTATGGCATGTAAAAGAAGTTAAATTGGTAAGTTATGTTTCGTCGGAACGCTCTATCATAGTTCAAACGTTCAACGTGGCGAAATTTGGAACTACTTGAAATTGAATGGAACTTATAGCTCACCCTAAGGGTGTCCGCTGGAAGCAGCTACAGACTCAGGCGAGCCGAACATGTTGAAACTTAATTGTGCGGTCGTGTAATAGAAATCTTTCGAAAGTGTGAAAAGGAGCAATTTTGAAACTCATTGGATGAAGATTTATGGAGTTCCGGTCAAGAAGCGCATTGTTGATGGAACGATCTATAATTAAGGTTCTAGATATGGAGTTAATTGTGATCTCTTTGTGGCGACTGATTGAAGTCAGAGGTCAGGCTGACAATGCTACCACGTGTCCTGGAGTCCATTGTAATTAAAATTATCTTCGCCATCGGCATGATGGGTTGCCGAGATATCAGGCTCGCCCATGATTGTAGAGTCGTCAACTAACTGAAGTAAGATGGTTCATCACATTTTTTAATATATTGCATGGCCCTTGTGAACTTCATGAAAAGCTTGAAAGTTATCAGATCGTTGGCAAGGCTGAAACCCTTGGTGCAAGAAGGTGATAACTGACATCTATTATTTAATTTTTACAGGAGAGATGTTGGTGTTCTATGTTACTTCATTTGGCGGTCTGATTAGCCCCGTGTACTTGGGTGTGTAACGGATTTTCCTGGTATAATCTTTGTTTCTGTGGTGCAGGAGTATGTGTCTATCTGTTAGTTTCGTCAGCCTAGAGGGTAGCTGGATCCTCAATAAGTACCGCCATAGTTTAGGTGCTCCAGCATTTGAAATAAGAAACCGTCTTGTCATTTGCCTGAAGTGAGTGTTGGAAATCTCGGGGAGAAACCACATTCATGATGGCCACTGGCAGTGCTAGGATTCAAACCACCACTCTCCGGATATGCTGCAGCACCTCATAGCATTCGTGGTGCTCGATTTAAAGTACGGCTAAACCACGAGTTACGTATTTTTATAGAATGAACATTGCTCACAATCTCCTCGCTTAGAGATAAACATGAGTTCATCATCATCATCATCATCATCATCAGCTTCTAAAGACTAAAAGCCTTGTCGTTGCAGCCATTTCTTACAGTCTTCAGCTGTTCTCTTCATATTGACATACGAGTCACATTCCATTTCCTTGACAATGTTCTTGAGATACCTTGGTCTTGGTCATACCCTTGGCTTTTCACCCCAAATTTTTCCTTCAAAAATTACCTGGAGGAGAGTGTCATGTCTGAGTATGCGTCCCATGGATTTTTCTTTCCTTTTCTTGGTGGTGTTTAACAGGCATCGATTCTCCTGAATTTGGTTCAGAACATCTCATTTGGTCGCCTCCGTAGCTTAGCGGTCAGCATGGTTAGCTGCCGCCCCGGAGGTCCTGGGTTCGATTCCCGGCTCTGCCACGAAATTTGAAAAGTGGTATGAGGACTGGAACGGGGTCTACTCAGCCTCGAGTGGCCCAAATGAGTAGAGGGGGTTCGATTCCCACCTCAGCCATCCTCGAAGTGGTTTTCCGTGGTTTCCCACTTCGTCTTCGGGCAAATGCCGGGATGGTACCTACTGTAAGGCCACGGCCGCCTCCTTCCCTCTTCCTAGCCTATCCATCCCAATCTTCCATGCCTTCTCATCCCTCATGAGGCCCCTGTTCGCTTTGCAGGTGAGGCCGCCTGGGCGAAGTGCTGATCACATCTCCCCAGTTGTATCCATCCCGACCAGATGTTCCAAGCTCCAGGACACTGCCCATAGAGGCGGTAGTGGTGAGTTCCCTCGCTGAGACCGTGGGAACCACCAACCTAGAGGGTAAATTGACTAAATAAAAAAAAATTTAAAAAAAACCCATCTCATTTGTCTTTCTTTCCATTCAACTTGTTCGGGTCATTCGTCTGTAACATGAGTTACAGTGACAAAATTAACGATAAATAACATAGCAATTTCCATTAAATAATATTAAGGGAGTCGAAGAAAAGGGTTTGAGTCCAAAATGTTCAATATGACATTTCGTAGTTGCAAATAAAATTCTGCTAGTCATAAGACAGCAGAAACTTACTACGATCAAGAAGTGCAGTGCTTTTAGTTGGTGTTACATTTTCGCATTGGGAGTAGATACGCGAAGGCGTGAAACCAACGCCAATGCTCAGATAAGTAACCATATACCTAATAGAATTCATGTGCAAGCTTTAATTTTATTTTAACTATTACATTGTATTGTGCATACACGTACATAATACTCATGCGTAGTTCACAAGCCTTATATAACGGACTGTGAATCGTAATGTATAAACATCAAATAAACGCACTAAACTAAATATAGTTAGATAATATTTGTACTAGAAAAATGAATGATAAAGACGTCATAAACAACTAGTCTCCGAACCAAGGGAATTAATCATCCGAAGTTACAATCCTATAATCCGACCGGTAATCGAACTCGGGTCTCTTTGAATCAAATGATATCGTTCTACCTACGTAGACACCTAATGATCCGATGAAGTATGTATGTCAAGAAGATGGTCCACGGAAGAACTGGGTAGCTACTTGTTCAGAGATCTATGACTCTCACTCGTATGCTGACTGCGCCACCCTGAAAGTGTTTAACCATTTTTTCTATGACAATTCCAGGAAAATGCTGAGATAATGCCTTATTTCAAGTCTAGACGAACCTACTAAGACCTTAGACCTTAATACACTGCCTGCCGAAAATACCGTAACAATTAGGAAAATGTAAGTTGTCGTCGAATAGTGTTTCGTAATTATGTTCATTATAATTCATTATATTGATTTTCCATTACGTCTCGGGGCCAAGAATCATGTTTTATAAATTTGGGAACAATAATATGAAAATTTACTGTTTATAAAGGTATTCTATAGCCTAGGGTTGGATTTGGAATTTTAAGGTGATATCTGCGTTAACTTTACAGCTTCATGCTTACACTGTTATTGGGATGTGAGAATGACGTTTTTTGTGCAATTGTTGGGCTGTCATCTAATGACTTGTTCTTCCTAGGGCAGGGATCTCCAAACTACTGCCCGCGGTCCAACACCGGCCCACGAGCACCAGCAACCCGCCCCGCAGCAGCGCGCCAGTCACAGTATCCAGCCCACCATTACTTATTTTGATTACATTGTAAAATTTACAATGTAAGTAAATCATACAAAATAATAATCGGATGTTTTTATTTAACGGCCAACTAAGATAATGTAATGTTATTGGTTTTACGTCCCTTTAAACAACTGTGGCTTTTTAGAGACGCCAGGATGCCGGAATTTTGCCCCGAAGGGGATCTTTAACGTGCCAGTATATTTACTGGCATGGCTCCCTCGGATTTGCGCACCCGCAAATGCCAATTGACTGCACCAGGATTCCATCCTGCAACCTTGGGCACAGAAGGCGAGAACGTTACCGGTGAGCCACGCAGCCAGCCATCAACTAAGGAACACAATAACTGACATAATTAAATTGAACGTTTTAACAGTCATGAGATTTATCCTAGAAACTTACAGTAAGTAACATAATGCAAATACGTAATTCACATAATAAACATTAACTTGAACATTAAAATTATGATTAATGAGATTTATGTATCTGTAACTTTCCACTGATAATTGTTAGCAGTTGTGGATCATGTTTACTAGAGAAAATTACCAGCTGCGATTTCAAATGCTCATCTGTTGATCTGTAAATATTTTCGTATGTTTCATTTTGGACAATAGTTTTCACATAGATAAGTATTGTCGAAAGCAGAAATAAATCCACGAGCATACGTATTGTAGTCCACATCCGCGCGCTGCGCCATAAATATCTCACTCACTCGCCGACCAGTCTCGAAACGAATATTTGCGCGCAATTCAAAATTACAGTATGCTGGTATGATGAGCTAATGGGTCTTGGCTCTTAGTGGAGGAGTCAGTGTGGCCCTTAGGCTAAAAGGTTTGGAGACCCTTGTCCTAGACACTTAGAGCATCGAGGCGTTTGGTTGCAATAAAGATGCCTTTAAGCGCTGTAGATCCTGAAAGTTGACGATGGACGCAGTTCATGAAAATATGTCAAATATCAAAGAACTGCATTTATTCTCATCTGAAAGTGAACTTTTAAGTGAAAAGTTGCTGATTATCTTCTTTGCATTTAGGTTTCAAAATAATGCAAGTAAAAATAATTTACCGTTGTACTACTACAGTCACCACAGTGGCACAGGTTACCAGACAAGTATTGTCGTGTTGGACGCCATTTTGCAGTGTTGCCTTAGTAAAAGAAATTTAATGTTTTTCAGTTGGTCAGAACGATTGTTTTCAATTGTAATAGGCGATTTAAATGAGAATAATAAATACACTTGGATGACAAGTTTCGATCGTCAAGCGATTATTTTACTATATAACACAATTGTTGTCCTTGGAAAGTAAATGTTATTTTATAATTGATTATGTCGGAAAAGGTAGGAAAAACATAATTATGCATGTCAAACTTTGCTTTTGTGAGCAGGACATTGATGTTTGTGACATTAAAGCATTTTCATGTATTTTGTCACTTTTTTAAATCATAACTAGCAAAGACACAAAGAAAGAGAGAGATTATGTTGCATGTAATTAAAATGCATGGAACATAGTATAATAAATATCAGAATATATTTAGAAGTGTATTGCTTTTCCACATGAGCAAAGCAAAGTTTATGCAACATAATGGCCATTTTCCATACTTATGGGGCATAAACAATCAGCAAATAACCCTTTCAACACAAGGAAAAACAAAAAGTTAAAATTTGTTACATAGTGTTATCAGACCCTTTACACTTAGACTATTAAATCTATGTCTATGGGTCATGATATTTATAAGGTGCGTTCAAAAAGTAACGAGCCGGAGGCTGTAATGCGCAAACAGGTGACGACATCGGCTAATCTTGGCGTGTGTAACGAGGCGTGTTTCCGACCAGAGCGTGGAAGGTAACAGCCCATCGCCAGAGGGCACGCATGCACGTCACGTGACGATACAAAGCAAGCAGCAGCATGCATCAATCGTCCAACTCTGCCTGTCGGATTGCAAACAGTGTTATGGAGGCGTCAAACGAAGAAGAAAGAGTTGTTGTTCGGTTTCTGACAGCGAAAGAAGTAGGGGGAACGGACATTCATCGCCGAATGTCACAAGTGTAAGGCGAACACTGCATGTCCCTTGCAAGGTTCAAGGCGTGGCACAAGCGTTTCAGGGAAGGACGGGTGTCGTTAGCCGATGATGCCCGGGCTGGGGCACCCCCTGCATTATCGATGACAACGTCCAGCTGGTTGATGCACTCATTACCCAGAACCGCCGAGTGACAGTGAACGCCATAGCCACCGTGGTCGAATTGAGCGTCGGAAGTGTGCACAACATCATGAAGGAACGACTGCACTTGCGGAAAGTGTGTGTCCAATGGGTGCCCCACAGTCTTCAACCACACCAGGAAGCATGTCGAATGGCGTACTGTCTTGGTCTTGGTTGGACGATTGTTGCATGCGCCTGCTCGCTTTGTATCGTCACGTGACGTGCAAGCGTGCCCTCTAGCGACGGGCTGTGACCTCCCACGCTCTTGTCGGAACCACACCTCGTTACACACGCCACGATTAGCCGATGTCGTCACCAGTTTGCGCATTACACCCTCCGGCTCGTTACGTTTTGAACGCACCTTATACAATATAAATAAATTTAACTAACTTAACTGAATAGGCTAAGTGAATATTATAACCCATACTTATAGACATAGATTTAATAGTCTAACTGTAAAGGATCTGATAATGATCGCTGTACGATAGAAACTGGTCATTTATTAATCTCATGCAATTCTTCTTTTCAGGAATAGGAAATCACCAATTACAATTGAGTCCAATCGTGTTGACCGATTTGAAACCTAATTCTCTATCTACTCTAGGGTCCTGGGGTGATGTACTCGCTACATAAATTATCCGATTATAAAAAAGGAAAAGAATTTAAAAAAATATGCTTAAATTTATTTGATCACATAGACTAGTTTGCCAGTAGGATACATGATATTTATAAACACAACTCACTCACATTGCACCAACTGACAGCTGTTTGATCTTGGATTGGTAATTTTCTTTGACATCTAGGTAAAATCTCCTGGTAAAATGTTTACATCACATACCTGTCGAGCAGCTACTTTGACGGTGATGCTGATGATGAAATCAGTAAGTGATTTTATTTTGCCATCGCAGCTGTACAGTGTTATTTTGTCGTTTGGTCTGGGGACTCAAAAATATAGGTTACAGACTGAAAAACATTTAATTGCGATTACCAGACTAATTCGTCACACATCTCAGAATTTGGGGGTGATGGATAATATATTATGAGCCTATAAATGAATCATCAGCAACAACTACAGTGCAACAACAGTGCAGTCAGTAAGGCTAAATGTTAGAAGCAACCTCTAACATAAAATGAATATTAAAAGTCCAGTAACCGTAAGTTGGATACGTCCCGAGTAATTGACACCTCAGCAACCCATAAAGCACCTGTATATGGACAAGGTCATACAGCAATGCATTATTCAGGACCCTAGACTCCACACTTGATGATACTTAATTGTTCCAAGAGCCACAAAACGTCAGAGTAATTATAGGTTACGTGTAAACTATGCCCATATGTTAAGAGTTCTAGCATTATTTCCCTTCACGGTGGTTAACCCTGACTGTCAAGCACCGATACACAGTAACATCAAGCTAGGTGATAAAAATAGCATGAGAAATTGATGTAACAGCATCAACAGAGCATCGAACCAAAGAGTGTGTGTGTAAAAATGAGGAGCTTAGGGCATCCTGGTCATCAACACCGTGTACTTGGGCGTGTGTTCAATTTGTTGATAATCGAGATTTAATGCATTTCAGACGGTCAGTACCATTGTTCACAATAATAATTGTAATGGGTATTTCTCGAAATCTGAAAATAAATTACATGAGATTGATAAATTCACTTCGAGAACTAGGTAGATTTGATTGTCAAGCGTTCATCATCAGATCCTTTACACTTAGACTATTAAATCTATGTCTACAAGTATGTGAGTGATGGGATTTACAATATATACACTTATTACCTTACAGGAATTATTATAAACTTCTTGGTTATCACCGTGGAGATCCGGGTTCGATTCCAGGCTCTACCAAGAAATTTAATTCTGGCCTGAGTGCTGGAACGCGATACACTCAGCCTCATGAGAAGAGGTGGATTTTATTGTCATCTCAGCCTTCTTGGAAGTGGTTTTCCGTGGTTTCCCACTTCTTCTCCAGGAAAATGCCGGGATGGTTCCTTACTGAAGTCCACGACCTCCTCCTTCTCAATCTTCATATAAATCACAAATACACACACTAATACAGCCATCATAATAACACAGGCTATCAGACAAATTACACACACACCCAAGTACACGAGGCTTCAAGACCACGATGTCACAAAACTCCTCAATTAACAACAACTGTTATAAACTTGCGCTACTTGTCAGAATTTGTTCGTTATGATACATGATTTTTTAAAGAAATTATTAGTGGCTATTAACCTTTAAGGATGGTTGGTTCTTCAGTTTAGGGGCTGCGACAACGCGGTCATGTAGCCCCGTGTACTTTGTGTGTGTGTAGAAACTGTCTGATAACCGGTGTTAATTGTGATGACTGTATTAGTGTGTGTATCTGTTTTAATTCAAGTAAGGACTGCAGACAATGATTTTTTTTTTCAAGTAGTTCCGCCAAACGCCACCGACAACTAGTTCAGAACTTAGTTACCACATGCCACCGCAGTCGGCTCTTGACGACGAACGTAGGAATCTAAGAACGTTAGTCAAATGTTTAACCTATGTATAATTTAGCTTCACACAGGTGTAATTAGTGGACGGTTCTTTAACATGCCATAAATCTACGACATGGGACCGCCGGCTTTACTTCCCCTCCGAAGGAAGGCATACTGAGGGATTTTTAACGTTCTTAAAAAATCTGACGATTTCGGCCGGGTTTGAACCCGCGATGTTGGGCATAGACGCTCAGCATGCTACCAACTACGCCACCGAAGTCGCTATTATTAACCTTTAAGTTTGCTTGTTTAGTGTGATATCTGTGATTGTTAGTAAATTGTCAGGTTGGTGTTTGTATTGTAAAGGATTGAGAACCTAGTTGGTTGTTAGAGCGATGTGGTATCTGTTATCGTGAAGGTTTTATTACTAACACTGTCTACACTAGGCCTATCTATAGAAGCAGCTGCTCGTGAATGGATCCCACACCGCTCAAACATCCAGTTAAGTTTCCAATCCCTTCCAATACAAATAGCAACGTGACCATTTCTGACTGTATCTTCTTCTTCTTAGTCGTTTACCCTCCAGGTTGGTGGAACCCACGGACTCAGCGAGGGAACTCACCACTACTGCCTCAACGGGCAGTGTCCTAGAGCTGGGAACACCTAATCGGAGTGAATACAACTGGTGAGATGGGATTGGCACCTCGCCCAGGCGGCCTCACCTGCAATGCGAACAGGGGCCTCATGAGGGAAGGTAAGGGATGGTTAGGATGGATAGGCAAGGAAGCGGGAAGGAAGCGGCCGTGGCCTTGAAGAAGGTACCATCCCGGCATTTGCCCGAAGACGAAGTGGGAAACCACGGAAAACCACTTCGAGGATGGCTGAGGTGGGAATCGAACCCCCTCTACTCACTTGGAACACCCGAGGCTGAGTAGACCCCGTTCCAGTCCTCATACCACTTTTCAAATTTCGTGGCAGAGCCGGAAATCGAACCCAGGACCTCCGGGGCGGCAGCTAACCATGCTGACCGCTACGCTACGGAGGCGACACTCTGAATGTATCTTTGGTTTTAAATTACGATCAGCTGAGTTATGGTCTAATGAGACCAGGCTATCAATGGACTCTGAACATGAATGGGTTTGAGCACCATCATCAGCCATCATTGAAATTGTTTTCTGTGATTTCCTATTTTCAACTCCAAGCAATTTATTCTCGCAAAGAAACGAACGTTCCCTAATTTTATTTCCTCTCTGTACGGTTTATCTTACGAGAATCTCAGTTTGCAAAAGAGCACACAACACAAGAAGGTATTAATTATTAATAACTTTCAGTCGGTGAAGACAAAAATCATTCCAATTATTGGAATATGAAAACGAAAGTTTGATGCACTTCAGTCGATCAACACGATTGTATCCAAATTAGACGAGTCATTCTCTAACCCTGAAGAAAAAAAAAATGAAAAAAAAATACATGAGATTAATAAAAACATGTACATTTTTCGGCATTAGGGAATAACCCATCTCATTTTGTACAATAGTGTTGACCGACTGAAGAGCATCAAACTTTCATTTACTAAGGCAACACTGAAAATGGCTTCAAACACCACAATGTTACTAGGATATATGAAAATAACTTGAAATAAATTCCATATTACGTAATAATAATAATAATAATAATAATAATAATAATAATAATAATAATAATAATAATAATAATAATAATAATAATAATAATAATAATAATATCGTATGGCCTCGGGTGCAGGGTGCAAGCTTTGTTGTCTAACGCCCAGAGGGCAGTTTGAATGACGAATTATGTCGTTCCTTGGAGCGCTATCAAAGTCAAGGAGGTTAGATATCTAAGTTCCTTGACACTATAGCGCTTTCTAGTAGAGAAATGAGGAAGTTTGTGTTGGCGGAAACTCCCAAGATTATTTTGCCATTATGAACACGGCCTACTGAATTCAAATGGATTCTTTGACATGACAACATCGTCTGACATGCGTGTCGTAATTTTTGCCGCCTTTCAAAAAAATATTATCACTTAACAGGGCCAGGAGCGAACCTGCAAGCTTGAGGTTGGTAGTTTGACACGTTAACCACTCACTCACCGTGGCAAGCATAATATTAATAATAATAATAATAATAATAATAATGTCGTATGGACTCGGGTGCCGGGTGCAGGCTTTGTTATTTGACGCCCAGAGGGCAGCGTGCATGTCGAATTTGGTCGTTCCTTGGAGCGCTATGAAACTCAAGGAGGTTATATATCTATGTTCCTTGACACTATAGCGCTTTCAAGTAGAGAAGGAGGTTAGAAAATATCTAAGCTCCTTGAACTCTATAGCGCTTTCTAGTAGAAAAATGAGGAACTTTGTGTTGGTGGAAAATCCCAACATTAATTTAGCCATTATGAACACGGCCTACTGAATTCAAATGGGTTCTTTAACATGCCAACAACGTATGACATGCGAGGCGAGATTTTGGTCGCCTTTCAAAAAATCACTTACCACGGCCAGGAGCGAACCTGGAAGCTTGGGGGTTGGTAGTCCGACACGATAACCACTCACCCACCGTGGCAAGTTCCGTATTACGTAACATTATATATAAATCTTAATCAAATGTAATTTATTTCAGGAATTTTCATATATTCCAGTAATTGGAATGATTTTTGTGATGAACGAATGAAATCTACAATATTAATTGTCAATAAGGCATCACTGAAAAATGGCTTCAAAGCTGTCTTTTTACAAGAAGGTATGTCGAGTCCTGGTCTTCTTTCATACAGGCCTAGTGTGCCCTTACGAACAATTAATACGTGATCATAGTTCCGTCAGCTCAGTAGTTACCGGGGCGTAGTGCATTCTCCCACTCTATGATACACGTATCTTGGATCAAAAGCATTAGGTCAACACTTGAAATAAACATCAAAAGTCATATTACAAAACTATTTAATATAATTCAAAATATAGGCGCTACAAAACATAAAATACATATAAAAATCAAAAATTATAATATCTACTTCACACTTGCTCTCAAATGAACATGGAATCTTTAAAGAATTGTCCTTTAACATCAATGGTTAAGGTTCCATCGAACTGACTCAAAGTTCATATAACTCTCACTTCCATAAAGTTCTTTCTTCAATTAGAACGGCGAAGCTTTCTATTGCTCCGTGTTTACATTTACAACACTATACATTGTTAAAATTACTCTTTACTCACTTGTTTTTAGTATAACTTAACTGTGCAAATTATTCTTTGTAATGATAATAATGATATCATTTCATTGGGGTCCACATAAATTCTAATTCTCATCTCTCTCTGTACAACCTGTACAATACTGTATTTCTGGAAAGAATTCGTGCCTCCCCCGAGTTTTGGAAACTACTGAAAATGTTCAAATTAAAACAGACTCCCCAGACTGTTTAAGATTTCCATGTACTCGGGAATAGACCTTCTAGGCTTTGTCATACACAGGGATGTTACTACAATCTTATAACAATTAATCTTTGTTTATACGGATCTGAACGATATTTAGCAAGAGTACTTCTAATAATTGGATCTCGGTGTTAATTACCGGATCGTTTCAATGTTTATAAACTTCCTTAGACCATGTGAAGACACGGGCTAGTACTTGGCCTACCCCAATACATTAGTGGCGACCCTCATAACTGTCAAGGCACTGGGTGATTTACGAGCTGAGACGTGCGGTCTCTTATGGCTGGACGGGATTTTCTTCATTAGACCGGTTGGCTGTAAGATATCATTGTTCCTTTAAAACTCGAAAAGCACACACAGTATTGTTTCTTTCACATTAAATTGATGCGGCCATATTATCCGCTCATATTGGCTCAGGTGAGATCACTAATTGCGAAGTATCCACGTTGGCTGGTGTAAGAGATTAATACAACAATAACTAAAGGGGCTTTCGAAGGATATGAACGTAGGTTAATATCTGGTCTACCTCCTAGGCAATTATCCATCTTCGGAGGAATTAGAGACACTTTATGACGGAGCGGGAACATTTAACACCAAGTCCTCCTCATTTTAGCGACTTTTGGGCGGCACACGACACTGTCCCCTGCGCTTAACACAAATGCAAATATAGCACCCTTTCCAAATTTAGCCTTAAGCATATACATTCAAATCTACTTCACCGCGCTCAACTTCACCTCGCATAAGTTTGGCCTGGCGTTATTTCACAGCAATCCTAGCTTGAATATTATATTCGCTACACTAGCGTTTTTACCTATAGTATTTACGTGACACTTTTCGAGTCGAATATTATATCCTAACCGTCTTTTAAATCTCCGTTCTTTAACATTATTTGCCATTTACAATTTGCCCTGCACTGAGCATTAATTTAATCTTTGACATTTCTCAACTGGAACAAAATAGTTCAACAACATTTATTTATTATTTCCGGAACCTAATGGCTTCCATCTTCTCATTTATTTTGAATATTGCAATTCAACATTTATTTCATTACTGAAGTTTTACCCTCTATTTCTTGCTTCTGTAGTAATTAACATATATATAATGTTGTTCCAAAATAATACAACTCCACTGAGCTTTAATTAACACTTATTAACTTGTTAATTTCACAATTATGTTATCGTTCAAAACCTTATGTTTCATTACACACACTTTGTTTCATGAATCCCTGTTTTTATATGAGTATGATTTTCTCATTATTTCTATTGGCACGAATTCCCCATAATCAAAATCTGGTATTTATATGACCTCGGAAATTCCTCCCAGATCCCAATGATTCGACCTTTTCACCCGCATTCTGGGTTTTAACCTTCCATTACACTCATCGTGGCACTCGTTACATACACTGATTCCCCATGAATTTTACACATATTCATTACACATATCACCGCCTCTTGAGGGATCAAAATCATGATTAAATACACTTTAATCACTAAATATTTCTAATTCTAACACACAGGAATTATCAAGCTTAATACACTGATTGCTTTTTACACTTTTTACACTGAATTTACTTCTTTCACCTCCTCCTAGAGTGTAGATACTAGCGCTGCCTGCTCCTATACCTAGCTCCTAGTTGGATTACTTGAAAGTCTCGTTCGCTGCATCCCTTATTCATTCATTCATTCATTCATTCATTCATTCATTCGTTTATTTGCAATTGGGGGTGTGTCCTCCGGTGGCAAATTAGATATACATAACAAATAAATAATTGTACATAACAATTCACTAACAATTAAACTGGAGTATTTACACAAATAGTCAGTCTTTTCTTAAACACACCTATATGTATGTGAAAAGGCTCTAAGACTGCGGCAGGTAGAGAGTTCCAATTATCAATGGCACGGTTTACGAAATAATATTTACCATAATTTGTTCGCTGTGGTCGGCCCTTTACTTTGAAAGGATGATCGCTTCTGCCCATGTAAGTAGGCTTTTCCATACGTTTGCTAAGCTCACTCCATGCTGGTTGATTTGTATTCGTGTTGTACATAGCGCAGAGTCTAAATTTCATCCTCCTAGCCTCAAGTGATTCCCACCCAAGTTTCTTTAACATACGGCTCACACTGCTCCTGGGATTAAAGTCACTGAGCACAAATCTAGCGGCCTTTCTTTGTACTATTTCCAACTCATTTATGAGCCCTACTTGATATGGATCCCAAACCGCCGAGGCGTATTCCAGAATAGGTCTTTCAAGTGACAAATATCCTAATTCTTTAGCAGAGGTACTACTTCCTTTTAATACCCTCATTACAAAGTGCAGGGATTTGTAAGCTTTAGAAACTACACATCCTATATGACTACTCCATTTCATATCATTTCTTACGTGAACGCCCAAATATTTGCAAGAATCTTCTTCTACAAGTATTTCCGAGCCAATGTTATATTGAAAATCTTGCCTTCGCACTTTCCCTAATTTTATTAGACTACATTTTCTTGTGTCTATTTTCATTTTATTTTCAATCGCCCACTTATAGACCACGTTCAGTTCATCTTGAAGTACTGCATTGTCTTGTGAGTCATGTATCTTTCGATATATTACACAATCATCCGCAAACAATCGACAGTCACTGCGAATCCCATTTGCTTAGTCATTTATGAACCCCAAAAATAACAAAGTTCCGATTCCGCTGCCCTGAGGGATACCCGACGTTACGGTAATTTCATCCGAGAATCGGCCTTCAACTTTCACTTTCTGGGAACGACCCGCCAAAAATTCTTGGATCCATAAAATTACTCTTCTATCAATCTTCGTCGAAGTTAATTTATGGAGTAGCATGTCATGCGGCACGACATCAAATGCCTTCGCAAAATCTATAACTACGGCGTCGACTGAAACTCCATGGTCTAACGATTCGCTAATATCTTGAAAAGTGATAGCATCTGAATCTCGCATGAGTAACCTTTCCGAAATCCATGTTGCCTATCATTAAACCATGTCAATGTTTCCCACTGTTCCCTCAAGTAGTCGCAAATGAGATGCTCCATCTGTTTACAAACGATGGACGTAAGACTAACCGGCCTGTAGTTGCCCAATTCAAGTCTGCTCCCTCCCTTAAATATTGGGACTACCGTAGCTCTCTTCCAATCATCTGGGATTTGCGCATTGTTTATGGACACATTAAATATCACCTCTAAGTATCGTGCCACGGCCACACCTCCTAGTTTAAGTACTTCACTAACAATATTATCAGGACCCTTCGATATATTGTAACGTAATTTTTGTATTAGCTTTACAATTGCTGACTGGTTTATTTGGAGAAGAGGAGCCCCTGATTCACTGTTAAGGTCCAACACACAGCTATTGGATTTATTGAACACACTACCATAAAATACATTTAATTCATTAGCAATGGTCTGCTTCCCAGTAATTAATTTACCGTCACCGGACATTATCATCGACAAATTATTTGAAATTCCCTTTCATCTCCTAACATAACTGTCATTTTTTTCCACCCATCGCCTCCTGAACCAAGTAAACCAGGCATATAATTGTCATGAGCAGCCCTCTATTTTAAGACGATCTCTCTTGATAAGGACTTAAATTTCAACATATACTTGTCACTATCATGTCTTTTATTGTATAATTTCCTAATTTTCCGTTTAAGACTCCTGATTTCCCGTGTGTAATACTCAGGGCCTGGGTTTTGTTTCAGTAATTTAAATGGAACAAATTTATCGATAGCGCTTTTTAAAATTTTCAAAAGTTGGTCCACAGGATATTAATGTGATTTCCTTCCGATGCCCATCCTGCAAATAGCTCATTCAAATACCCCTGAAATTTGCCCTGATCCGCCCTGCGATACTGGAATATGATCTTATTTGCTACATCAGAGTCTAATTTTGTAATGTCACCGTATCTAATATTTAATTCAACCCCAGAATGGTCACTAATTCCCAGTACTTTCAGACAGTTAATATACAGCTCTACAGGCCTTACGAGATAAACATCTAAGGTATTATTGCCTCTAGTTGGGAAGTCAACTAGTTGGGAAAATCCCCCCTCCCTTAAGAATTTGTTTGCAGCGCTCTGAGCTTGACCACAGCTAGTTGACTCACCAGACCAGTCTACTTTGGGGAGGTTTAAATCTCCGGCAATTATTAAGCTCTTTTTCATAGCATTATCCGTACAAGTTTTATCATAGAGTGTGTCGAGAAGCGAAAAGTTATTTTTCGGTGCTCTATACGCCCCTATCACCTGAAGAGGGAATTTATTCCCTTTATCCGAAATTTGTACACATAACATTTCATGATCCGTGTCCGCCCACTTTAAGAAACTGGCTATATTTTTGCGCACACAAATAAATAGCCCACCACCTCGCTTCCCCCGATACCTTCTGTACATTTCGTAGGTCCCTTGAATTATTTCATTACTATTTATATCCTCATATAACCAAGATTCAGTAGCAATGGCAATGTCCGGAGAACACGTCTCTACAAGATTCCAAAATTCAATTAATTTATTTCCTAAACTCTGACAATTAACCTGCAGTAATCTTAAAGTCTTACCTCCGCAGCAAATATCCCGAAGTAGCTGCTTCTGTTCCCGTCGGCTGGCAACCTCTGGACCTGCTCCTCGTCACAATGGCCTGCACGAACCGATGACCCAGTCATGTAGGCTCCCTAGGTTGAAAGCGCTCCGTCGATTTAGATGCAGCCCGTCTCGGGCGAAGTCACGGCCACCAATCCAGCAGTCAGAATCCACGTACACTAATCCCAGTTGTGCACAAACCCAGTCCATGCGGTCATTTACAGTCATAACTCGCCTTAACGGTACATCTCCCTGCCGATCAAGGCCACTCATTATAATTTTTGCATTTCTAAACTTGCTTTTAGCTTCTCTGCCTAGTTCTTAGAGCTCCCCCATGATGTAATCAGCTGTAGCCCTCTTCTTCAAATCGTTCGTCCCAACATGGAGCATCAACACTTTAACTTTGTCACAGTCCTCTACATTTGCTTCTTCCACTTGTTGGCAAGCTGGTCAATTTTAATCCCCGGATAACACCGCACTTTCGCACCTGATTTCCTCGAGATATTCGCACTCCATCGTATCATAGAATCACCCATTATGATAACGTCATCCTCAGTTTGCTCCTGCACGCCCTCTTCCACACTGATCCCAGTAGAAAGCCATTCAGTTACATCCTTCACCGTTTCCTCTGATTCACGAAGCTTTGTTCTAAGTTCCTGTATCATTTGATCCCTTGCTTTGATTTGCACCCTCAAACAGTCCGGCGTATCACATACTTTACAAAACCAATTCCCGACATCACAATCCTCCTTTTTGACCTTAATACAGCCGAAGTGAAACCATTTCTCACATAGTCCACACTGAACACCGTTCTTCAATGTTTTACTGCACGTCGAACACTTTAATGCTGCCACTGGATCATTTGCCTGATTCACATTTGGAGTAACAGTGCCTGGATTCACTTCCACTCCACCAATAACTAACAACGCAGCTATCTCTAGGGCTATAAACGACAAGTTACTAGGCCCCGTACGCACACACAAACACCGGAAATCCCGACTACCCTTCGCATACCACAGTCCGATCCTCGCGCGATAACACTCCAGAGAACAACCCATTTCAACACACCTTAGAGCTCGGGAAAAACACGACCTTTCACTTTGACTGCCAAATATAAATTTTACTGGTACTGGATACTTATATCCTTGTCCTGGCTTCTTTAGGGATCGGCACTACGTTAGAGTATTGGCACGATACTATTCTGGTTCGGCTAAAAGTTTACTGTTTGGCAAAATGGCTCTGCTAGTCATAAGTCCTAGAGTCGCAGTCTACTGTTACTAACGCTCTATTTTAATGTTTTTACTTCCGTCCACGTTTTATTTCCTTACTGGAATACTATGGTATTCTATCGCTGGACGACTTCTGAAGTCTTTTCACTTCTTTGATTCGCACTTACTGCGTTTACTTCGTACTCTCTGACCTATCGTCACTTTGAGCACTAACCTCCTAAGCACAGGAAATTTAGGCTTGTTATCCGACGTTCCGACCCTTATCCGGTTCTTTAACGAACTTGGATACACTTAGCACCTTTGATGCTACACGGATGTCTCGTTTACTGGCGAGATATTTCGATACTTTTCTACGTTCACTGAGTCTATTTATAATCGTCTTCTAAGGCTTTTACTAAATCCTTGTCGGCTGAATATAATTGTGGTCAAAGTAGAATACTTTGCCAAGTCCCAAAGACTGGTTACTTATGTGTCGTAGCCCGACGGATTTCTCACGATACGTTCCTCCCAACAGAGGTTCTCAGTTGACGACTTGGTGATACAGCAAGGCCCCTTCACGGTCATTCGAAGACTGCATGCATTCATTTGGACTGGCTGCCTATTTATTCGTTTCAAAACTATCTTTTAAACTAAGCGTCGTACGCTTGTGAAAAAATTATGTACTTATTCGTCATGATCTAAAGGTTTCAAATTTTCTTTAATTTTTGAAAATCAATTGTGGCAAATACTTCTAAAAATTACTAAGTGCTCCTGTACCGCGTGGGTGTAATTTCTTTTTATCTCACTCTCCGAGAGACTAGCTGGCCCCTCCTCCAATGACATTATGCACAATCATCACTTTTAATCTGTACAGTGATAAGAGATTTTTACCCTTCCAAAAATTCTAATTTCCAGAGTTATCATTATTGGCGTTCCCAACATCCAATAATTTTGCGTTGTTTCTGAAAAAGAGGGTTATTTCGCAACAATTCCGGGCCTCGCCCTCTACAGCGTTGCCAGTAATGTGCTGAATAGTCAACCTTCGGTGATTCCCTCTCCTTCTTGCATGAGTGGAAATTTTCTCTGTTGGTTGCACCATGAGGCTAAATCCGCTCTGCATCACGTACGCCCAGTGGCTCACACAGGTTGCGTGCTATAACTCAGATTATGAGCCTTATCGCTCATGAGTCACGCATAGATTGGTTCATCTGACCATCTCTCTGGCTTGTCTGTGTAAGAAAATTCCTATGAATATTCCTTCTTGCTTTACTTAAATTCACATGGGTTCGATTCTTGTACACCTCAAACGGGTACAGTAGATCACAATTATTTTTCGTATTAAAATAGCGTTTAACTTGCACGGAGGAACAACGGTTCTCTGAATATTAGGTTATTATTGCCTTCGTCTTAAATGGGGAGAATGTAACCGATGAGAGATCAAATTCTAAAATTTTGAAATATGTGTTTTTTGTATGAATGGCCTATTTTAATAATTTGTGTAAAAAGAGACAGTCGGTCTGAAAGACTGGACTTTATATCATTTTAAATGCTACAAATGATGAAAAATGCTTCGTTCGAAGCCAAAGACTCTTGACATGTTAGATGATCAAGAAAGTTACAAGTCATGAGGGAGCTGGAGCACGCGGTGAAAGGAGGGAGCTGGCTGGATGACCTCACGCTTGCCGTGTCGTTGTCGTCTCGTAACTCCAGAGCTCACCAGTGAACTCAGTGCACATGCACCAAGCGGTACTATGACGTCACACACCTCAGTGCATTCTCGGTACATTTCGTGACGTCGCCGTAACGTAACGACGAAGTCGACTAGATAATTTAAAATAATAAAATTTCAAGCTCATTGCTTAACTGGAAGTACTGTATTTTTAAAAATGATTTATATCTGATGCTGCATGCCAATATCCACTTAAATGTGAGTAAAATAACATAGCCAACTTTTAAATGTTGTTTTCTAAATATCAATTTTCCACCACATAGGTACATTTTTCTCTGAAAACCTAAATGCTACGTAACCGACATTTTCAGGGATTGTTTATTATGTGGTTATACACATATATAGGTACAGTGCGTCCGGGAATGTTCTCCGCAGTGCCTACAAGCTGCTGCAAGAGATTAGGTCATCAGGTACGTTGGCAGCACGGCTGTCGCTTGTATCATAACAAACAAGCAGTAAACTTTATACTCACCACAGCCATTCATAACTGATGCTAGAAGTGCTGATGACACACATGCTGGCGTATTGCAATACACACTGACGAATCAGACAGCCCACAGCCCGCACATGTGGCCTTCACCCTATCAAAAGGACACTGTGCTGCCAACTAAACTGATGACGCAGCCACTCGCAGATGCACGTAGCCACTGCGGAGAACATTTCTGGAAGCCCTGTAGAATTATGCTTCAATTATTAACCATTTGTAGAATTTACATGCATTTATATTCATATTTTCACTGAAGTTTATAGCATCCAAAATTCAAATGACTATTAAGTATCATGGTATTTGGATAATTATACATAAAGTTAAAGAAAGTGACATATTCGTATATTTGAACTAGTGGAAAGCTCAGGCCACGATCTTTTATAGTTATGTCGTAAAGTGTACCTAAATAAGAGGATGTAACAAACTTTTAGCAGTGACTGCACTGGTGCCATTTTACCACCCAAGATAGCTGTCGTTTGCCGCATAATAGATCAAACACCATTAGATAACTTTACAAAGTCTTTATGTTCTATGTCTTATTGTGAACTCAATGAACTTTTAAAGCCAGCTATGCATTTTCGGTTACATCCCCCCTTAATTGAGTTATATTCCTCGCTAACACCCCAATCACTTTTCAGTAGCTTCCAAGCCACATGGGAATTGCTGGAAATGAGTTAGCGAATCAAGCTGCAAAAGACACGGTATCACTACCACCTCGGCCATTAGAGACATTCATCCTCAGTTACGCCGACAAGTACTGGCATTCTGGGCGAGTCAGTGGCTAGCTGACCCAATGCCCAATAAACTGAGAGTGATAAAGGGCTCGCGTGTGGCGGAGCTCTTACAGGTCACGGAGAGAGTCCGTCATTTTGTGTAGGCTAAGGATAGGTCATGCAAGATCCACCCACTCGTACCTAATGAGAAGGGAAGACCCCCCCCCCCTCCCCCCACTTTGTACCTGTGGAGCCGTAGTCACCGTAGCCCACATTTTAACCGAGTGTGTGGATCTTGCTGATCTACGAAGAAACATTGGTTTGCAGATGACACTCAATGTTATATTAGCCGATGACTTGGTGGCTGCTGATCTCGTCATCCGCTTTATATGTGAAAGTGGATTAGGACCAGCAATCTAAATTTGCAAGTGAAAATTGACTTGCTCTTTTTTGAAACTCTGATTTTTATTTTCCCGTCATTTTTAGCCTATTTTCATTTTATGAAAAAAAAAAGCGAAAAAAGGTTTATGAGATCACCTTATGTCCGTGTGTCTGTGTGTGCGGGTGTGTGTGATTCGTTTGTATGCCCTTCCCCCTAATAACTTCTAAACGGCAGGAGCGATTTCAATGAAACTCGGTAAGATCATAGCACCATTTTGGCCGACCCCGGCCGTGCCCTTCAAATTTTATTGTGTCTCACCAATCCAACATGGCGGATGTGCGAAATATTTCACCAACATTCAGTATCTCCGAAACTATTACAGATATCACCTTGAAATTTTGTACGGTAATAAAGGGCACTACTAAAAGTTCACCTATGAGATTTTCAGAAACCTAGTAACTACAAAGCCAACATGGAGGTCAAGCAAAATTTAGACTCTTTAAATATACTTTTCTCGCGATTTAACAATCCAAACGTAATGGAACTTGGTACAGCAAAAGTTTATACACATTGTAATGCACTGGCATCTAATTTAGTTCAATTGTTTACATAACCTCAAAATAGCGACTGTGCGAAATATTTCACTGGCATTCTGTATCTCCGAAACTAATAGACTACGGATATCACCGTAAAATTTTGTACGGTGATAAAGGGCACTGATAAAAGTTTATCTATGTAATTTTGAAACACCTGTAAAGTACAAAACGAACATGGCGGCCAAGCGAAATTAAACATTTTAATAGACTTTTCTCGTGATTTAACCATCTGAGCGCAGTGAAATGTGGTCCAGTAAATGATTTTACATATTGTAATGCACTGGGATCTAATTTAGTTCAATTGTTTACATAACCTCAAGATGGACGCTGTGCGAAATTTTAGAATTAAGTTTTTATTTCTTGTGTCGTAATCGTGCGATCGAAGTGAAAGTTTGAATAATGAAGCTAAGCAATAATTTTCCTTTAATGGTACATAACTCTATGGCCTATACACATAACAATCCAAAATGGCGAGCATCCGAAATATTTTGACGGTTCTCAATATCTACGAATCTTTTACAGCAATCAAACTGATAATTTTTATGTTCATAGAGGCTATGAACATAAGTTCACCTATAGGACTTTCAGGGATCTGGTGAGCACAAATCCAACATGGTGGCAACGCGATGTATAAATATTTAAATGGACGTTTCTCGCGATTTAACCATCCGAGTGCAGTGAAACTTTGCACGTTAAAAGCTTATACAAATGTTAATCCACTAGCATCTAATTTATTTCAATTGTTTTCATAACCACAAGATGGCAGCTGTGCGAAATTTTTAAAATCTCCTTTTTACTTCTTGTGTCCTAATCATGCGATTGAAGTTTGAATACTGCACGTACACAATAATCTTCATGTAATAGCATAAATAATAATCCAACCTGGCGACCATCTGAAATATTTAGACGGTTCTCACAATATCTACGAATCTGTCACAACAATCAAACTGAAATTTCGTTTGTTGGTAGAGGCAATTAACATGGGTATGATATATGAAAACAGGCTGTATAGTTCTTCACGGAACTACTTGTTTTTATTGTTATAATTATTTGTTTGATTGATTTTCGGTCTTTTCATATTTAGGTGTCCACCACTAAATTTTTAATTCCATTCTAAATGTCTATGCATTAATCTGTGTTAATAGGGGCAGATGACCTCGCTGTTCCGCTCCTTTAAACCTCAATAATTAACTAAGTAACCAACTAACTATCTAACGAACGAACTAACTAACTAACAAAGTGGAATATAACTCAAATAAGCCCATACATGTTTCAGTACATTTTCTTAGACTAGATCTTTGAAGGAAATTTGTAAACATTAATTGCCTTTTTATCACGACCTGTGCGATTTGTGAACATCAGCTCCTGTTGCATCTATCGTATACATAGTATTAATTTATTGTAGTCCACCTCGTGGCACAGTGGTTAGCATTCTTAGCTGTCGACCCTGAGGACCTGAATCGATTTCTGTCTCTGCCAAGAAATTTAATTCTGAATTGAGGGCTGTAACGGGGCACACTCGATCTCGTGAGGCATAACTAAGGAGAGCAGGGTTCTATTCCCATCTCAACCATCCTGGAAGCGGGGTTTTCCGTGGTTTCCCATTTCTACTCCAGGCAAATGCTGGGATGATTCCCAGCTTAAGGCCACGGCCGCTTCTTTCCAAATCCTCACCTGAATTACAAATACACATAGTACTACAGAAACAACAACAACAACAATACAGGTTATCCGACAAATTCTACATTTATTATTGTTATTGTTGTTTTAAATTTGCGGAATGGCGAGGTCATCTGTCCCAATTCTTCATATACACACACCAAGTACACGGGGCTAAAAGACCACGATGTCCAAGCCCCTCAAATGAGACAACAACAACAATTTATTGTATATGGATTGAATACGTCCCCATGTGTTAACACTTGGTTCGAATCCTGACTGCCACCGTACTTTCTATTCTTACTCACTTATATTATTATTATTGTTATTAGAAGAATAGAAGGGAGAAGGGATGAGCAGATACTGGCAGAGAGTCAAGGCAGAAAAGTCAAAACGTAATGTAAAGGCTGTCAAGCGTGGTCCATAAAAGGCTAAGACGAAAATTAATAATGATTATCATTATTATTAGTTTGGTGCTACATATCGCTTGATGCAAGAATGTATGTATTTTCATTAATATTTCGAACGCTGAAGTATGATATTGGCTCTCGGGGTTTACCTGTAAGGAGGTTTTGCAAGATAGAGAACTCTAGGTGTGAAGAAGGATGGTTCTTATTCGCGTTCTGCATCATACCTCACCAGAGCTTACACAAACGGTGGGGTGGGCGTCAGGCCCTGGGGATAGGCGTTAGTTTCTCTATGCATTTTGAAGAATAATCCTTTGCAAGATCCTTGATCCTTGGTGTAGTAAATCTTACAGTTCATAACATGGATAATGAACGTGACCAGCAACACTGCCTTGTTGTTAATTCCCAGATAGAGTTCTTACGCAGAGTAACTGCTCTTCGTTGTTGTTTGACTCTTCAGTGTTTTGACTCGTTTGATGCAGCCCTCCATGTCTCCCTGTCCTGAGCTAATCGTTTCATCTCTACATAGCTACCACTCCTTACATCCAAGGCAATACATTTAACATATTCTAACCCTGGTCTACCCATACATTTCTCGTCCTCAACAATTCCTTCCATCATTAAATTTTGCTTTTCCTGGGCATCGTCGTATTTGTCCTACCAACCTAGCTCTTCTCATCAGAAGCATCTCTCCTCTCCCACTTGTCTTAATACCTCTTGATTTGTTACTCATCTACCCATATGATCTTCATCATTCTCCTGTAACACCACATTTCAAATGAATCAATTCTTCTGTTTTCTGCTGCGCCAACAATTCAAGTTTCACTGTCTTAGAGTGCCACGCTTCAGATAAGGGCTTTAAAAATGACTTCCTAATACCTAAATATATATTTAATGCCAACACGGTTATTTTCTCTAGAAATGCTTTCCTTGCCTGAGCCAACCTACATTTTATATCCTCTTTGCTTCGTCCATCGCTGGTTATTTTGTTTCCTAAGTAACAGAAGTCTCCTACTTCCTTTAACTTCCCACATGCCAATTTGACGTCCTTAGGGGTTTCTGATTTCTTTGTTCGTTGCGTATTATATATATATATATATTATATATATATAATTCTTCGACACGTGTGTATGTGACTGAACTCCTCCTAAACGACTGAACCGATTTTGATGGAATTTGGTATGTATATTAGGGTGGGTCCATGTATAGTTTAGATTCACAATCTGACCCGGTAGGTGGAATGAACACAATTTTAGAACCACAATTTACACACAATTTTAGAACCACAATATACAGTCAAAAACAGTCGTCGTGGAAACCACTAGCCTTGGCCTTCGTGAAAGCTAATGTCTTTGGATGGTTTGTCTCTGCACGTTAGAGCCACCTGGTCGCAACCTGTGCAACTACCGCCATAACACACTCCGCCCGTGGCGGAAAGTTGTGTTTTATACCCCAGGTGGCAGTGATGTCGAATTCTAATGTTTGTCTCTGCACGTTGGAGCGTTTCAAAGTCACGTATGCCTTCATATACCGTTCATCGTATTGCGATGAAACTTGGGTGAGATGTTGAGTGCACTCCAGGGTAGGTGTTTGGCTTAGTAAATTAAATTACAATAGATAGCGCACGACTAGATTCAACAAATGAGCGACGACGCACGAAGCGTTTCAAGGAGGTCCCGTATGCGTCCAAATACCATTCGTCCGATAGCGATGAAACTTGGGTGAGATATTGTGTACACTCCAGGGAAGGCTTCTGGCTTAGTAGATTATTTTACAATAGATAGCGCACGACTAGATTCAACAAATGAGCGACGACGCACGAAGCGTTTCAAGAAGGTCCCGTATGCGTTCAAATACCATTCGTCCGATAGCGATGAAACTTGGGTGAGATGTTGTGTACACTCCAGGGAAGGCTTCTGGCTTAGTAAATTCATTTTACAATAGGTAGCGCACGAGTAGATTTAACAAATGAGCGACGACGCGCGAAGCGTTTCAACAAAATCCCGTATAGGTTTATATACCATTCATCGATTGAGATGAAACTTTGATGAGTTGTTGTGTACACTTACCTGAAGGTTTCTAACTTAGTAAATCCATTTCACAGGAGGTTGCGCACGAGTAGATTCAACAAATGAGCGACGACGTAAGAAGCGTTTCAAAAAGGTCCCGTATGCTTTCAAATACCATTCGTCCGATCGCGATGAAACTTGGGTGAGATGTTGTGTACTCCAGGGGGAGGCTTCTGGATTATTAAATCCATTTTACCATAGGTAGCGCACGAGTAGATTCAACAAATGAGCGACGACGCGCGAACGTTTAAACTAAGTCCCGTATGCGTTCATATACCATTCATCCGATTGCAATGAAACTATGGTGAGTTATTGTGTACACATACGTGAGGGTTTCTAACTTAGTAAATCCATTTCACAGGAGGTTGCACACGAGTACATTCAACAAATGAGCGACGACGCACGAAGCGTTTCAATAAGGTCCCGTATGCGTTCAAATACAATTCGTCCGATTACGATGAAACTTGGGTGAGATGTTAAGTACACCCTATGGAAGGTTTCTGGCTCAATAAATCCATTTTACAATAGGTAGCGCACGAGTAGATTCAACAAATGAGTGACAGCACGCGAATCATTTCAACAAAGTACCGTATGCGTCCATATACCATTTATCCGATTGCGATGAAACTTTGGTGATTTGTTGGGTACACTGCAGGAAAGGTTTCTGGCTTAGTAAATCTAGTTTTTAATAAGTAGCGCATGAGTAGATTCAACAAATGAGTGATGGCATGCGAATCGTTAAAAGAAAATTCCGTATGCGTTCATATGTCATTCATCCGATTCCGATGAAACATTGATGAGTTGTTGTATACACGCCAGGGAAGGTGTTCAACTTGGTAAATCCATTTTACAATATTGGTAGCGCACGAATAGATGTAACAAATGAGTGACGACACGCGAAGCGTTCCAACAAAATCCCGTATGCGTTCATATACTATTCATCGATTGCGATGAAACTTTGATGAGTTGTTGTGTACACTTACGTTAAGCTTTCTAACTTAGTAAATTCATTTCACAGTTGGTAGAGCACGAGTAGATTCAACAAATGAGTGACTGCGCACGAATCATTTAAACAAAATCCCTTATGCGTTATATTCCCTTTATCCGATTGCGATGAAACTTTGGAGAGTTGTTCACGCTCTCACGAATGTTTCTAGATTAGTTAATTCATTTCACGATAGTTTAGAGGCAGTTAACAGAAATTGAAAAAAAATAGTGTGTATTCAAAATCACTTCAAGGAACAAAGTTACAACACTTTCTTTGATTGGCAGAACAACGTCTGCCGGGTCAGCTAGTATATATATATATATATATACAGTATACACGAATCGAAGTTTGTTTGTTTTTGTGAATTTAAACGGAATTTTGTGTTATTTGCGTATTTTAGACGGTTTTTCAGTCGGTTTACACGCTTATAACTCTAAAACGGCTGAGTAGAACAATGCAGCATTTGATATCTATATCCATCAGAGGCACCCGCCACGTCTACAATATTTTACCTCACCACCCAGAAAGGGTTTATAGGGGAACCTCCTTCAAAATATGTTGATATGAGTGAAATGTCGAAATCGACGCAGAACGAGACATGGCTCATTTTGGGTCCCTCGATGTGAGATATAACAGCATGGATGGTCCCGAAAGCTAAGCTTTAAGATCTTTGATCAACCTATTGCGATGTATTAGTATCATATCCCAGGTATAGGAAACAGATCAAGAATTTTTCTAGTTGTAATCAGGAGGGAGCCAATTTAAGTTTCCATCAAGCTCCGAAAGAGGTAGGGCCTCTTCGTTTATTACCCAGAATACTATAGGAACAGCTATGGAGACGTTTCAAACTGTAAACGGTATTTTGCAAACTAACATTTGAGGAAGACAGTCATAACTTTATTTACTTAATGAACATTTAGGTGTCGCCAAATAGGTGACCGGTTGTAATTATGATACTAATGTTAAACATCATTGTATTCAACTCTCAAAAGCTCACACGTAATATTTTAACCACAAATAACAAGGAAAAGAAAGTAATATTGGGTGCAAACTTACCTATACCTCACTTTTTTTCCCCTGATTAGAGTGAAACCCAGGGATGTATATCATCGCTGCGCCAGAAAAATCCGTTATGTGAAAATGTAGTTCACTTCCATTTTGTGCTCTAACGTTTGTCACGCCTCCAAAAGCCTATGTGAATGTACAGTCCAACCAAACAATTCACTTTAAGTTATTGTTGTGCGGTGCTTCATACCGAGATATGACAGGAGCTTAACCAGTTTTAAAGTATGGAAAAGAACACCATTGTCACTTAGCGGATTAATCGGGAATTAAAATGTGGATCCAGGGCCTCTAAAATAATGTATATATTACAGTTAGTTTATCCCATTATTCTAAGTTATGTAGCTGTGCTTTACAATTAGGTCTAGAATGAGTTATCCTAAAATGGCAATAGACGGTAGACGGTCCGCAGACGGTAAAATTTTGTATCCCAGCTGGAAGACTTGACGATTGATGCTGCGATGTGGTTGAGGGTCAACAATGTCCAGCTTTGATTCGTCTATTTTCAATAATTTTCAAAATCGATTATTGTGAGTGTGCTAATTTCTAAAAAATAATGCTTCCTGCTCGAAACCTATTCAGCTGATTGCACAGAACCTTGATTTGGCTGAACGAAGGGGCGGGATTCTGAAATAAAGTGTAAATCTTTAACATTAAAAGTAGGCAGTTAAGTCCTTCATGGTGTTACATGTTTCACTAATTAATTAATTAATTTGCAAATGGGGAAGTAGTCCCTGGTGTCAATGTTTCAATAAAATACAATTTAAAATATAGGCCATAAATTAATTATTTTAAATGAATAGATACACGTGCAGTTGTGGTTTTAATGATGCTGTACTCACATTTCTATGACTCCTTTATTATGAGGGAATAAAATACACATTTTAGAAGACGAACTAGCGAGGGATTATCACTAGCAGATCAACAATACTAAAAAATAAGAAAGAGTCAGAGATAAAATGGAGCCTCCGTGGCTCAGGCGGCAGCGCGTCGGCCTCTCACCGCTGAGTCCGTGGTTCAAATCCCGGTCACTCCATGTGAGATCTGTGCTGGACAGAACGGAGGCAGACAGGTTTTTCTCCGGGTACTCCGGTTTTCCCTGTCAACATTTCATTCCAGCAACACTCTCCACTATCATTTCATTTCATCTGTCATTCATTTAATCATTGCCTCAGAGGAGTGCGTCAGGCCTCGGCAGCCGGCACAGTTCATATCCTCGCCGCTAGATAGGGGCTTCATTCATTCCATTCCTGACCCGGTCGGAGACTGGAAGCAGGCTGTGGATTTTCATTTTCAGAGATAAAATATATACACGTAAATGTTCTCTTTTCGTCAGAGATAAAACATATACCGGTACAAGTAAACGTTATTCCCGCTAGATGTCTCCGCCACACAGTAAATCCATAGTAAATCCATTTTCAACACTTGAAATGTGTCAGATATGGTTACTAACAAAATGGTAAATTTATGTTCTTTTGTATTTTTATTTTGTCTCTCTCCTAAGATAACTTTAATTCCATTTCCAAAACACAGGCTGTGCAGTTTAGTGATTCTGAAATCTTGCCACTTCGTCGACTGGCAGCATTATATACAGTACTAGCTGTTATGCCAGTCGTTGCTCGGGATCACAATTGGATATTGAGAGATCGTACCTTTGCTCGCATTGTCGTATTGTGTGCTCCCCGGAGGAAGGTCGTTGTTATAATGAGAAATATTATTGACACTCAAAGTCCTTGAGCGTGATTTCCATCTGATCAAAAATTGTGTTGAATTTATTAAAAGGAGGGTACGACGGCTTTATACTGTTTGTAGCTTATAGATTAAGCCTGATGTTTCGCTAATATAACTGAATAATTAAGGAGCCTACATTAATCATTCTAGGCTATGCATTATTATCTTAAGTAACACATTTTAAGGGCCAATGAGTTTCTTTTTATTATTAGCCTATTTTCAATTTTGAAAAAATAGGCTTATGAGATCACCTTTTGTCCGTGTGTCTGTGTGTGCGTGCGTGCGTGTGTGTGTGTGTGTGTGTGTGTGTGAGGTGTGTTGTGTGTCCCACCTAATAACTTCTATACGACTGGAGCGATTTCAATGAAACTCGGTAAGTGCATAGCACTACTTCGGGCGACCCCGACCGTTCCCATCAAATTTCGTTACGTCTCACCAATCCAACATGGCGGCTGTGCGAAGTATTTCACCAGCATTCAATATCTCCGAAATTATTACCGATATCACCCTGGAATTTTTGCGGTGATAAAGGGAACTACTAGATGTTCACCCATGTGACTATTGAAAAACTGTTAACTACAAAACCAACATGGCGGCCACGTGAATTTGGACTTTTTAATAGACGTTTCTCGCGATTTAACCAACCAAACGCAATAAAACTCGGTACAGTATATGTTTTTACACATTGTAATGCACCGACATCAAACTTCGTTCAATTATTTACATAACCACAAGATGGCGGATGTGGGAAATATTTCACCGACATTCTATATCTCTGAAACTGTTAGCGGTATCACCCTGAAATTTTGTACGGAGATAAAGGGCACTACTCGAAGTTCATCTATAAGACTTTCAAAAACCGGTTAACTACAAAACGAAAATGGCGGCCAAGCAAATTAAAAATTTTAACAGATCTTTCTCGCGATTTAATGTTCCAAACGCAATGAAATCTGGTACAGGAAATGTTTATACACATTGTAATGCACTGGTATCCAATTTAGTTCAATTGTTTACATAACCTCAATATGGCGGCTGTGCGAATTTTAAAATTCAGTTTTTATATCTTGTGTCGTAATCATGCGATCGAAGTGAAAGTTTGAATAATGAATCTAAGCAATAATTTTCCTTCAATGGTACATGAGTCTATGGCCTATACATTTAACAATCCAACATGGCGACCATCCGAAATATTTAGACGGCTCTGAATATCTACGAATCTATTATAGCAATCAAACTTAATTTATTTATGTTCATAGGGGCTATGAACATAAGTTCACCTATAGGACTTTAAATAACCTGGTGATCACAACCCCAACATGGCGGCGACGCGAAGTATAAATATTCACATGGACGTTTCTCGCAATTTAACCATCCGAGTGCAGTGAAACCAGGTACAGTAAATCCTTATACGAATGTTAATCCACTGGAATCTAATTTATTTCAATTGTTTCCATAACCACAAGATGGCACCTGTAAGACATTTTAAAATCTCCTTGTTACTTCTTGTGTCCTAATCATGCGATTGAAATTTGAATGCTACACGTACACAATAATCTTCATGTAACAGTACATAACTCTGGGACCTACATATATCAAATCCAACATGGCGACCATCCGAAATATTTAGTCAGTTCTCTATATCTACGAATCTATTACAGCAATCAAACTCAAATTTTGTATGTTCATAGTGGCAGTTAACATAAGTAGGATATATGAAAATAGGCTATATAGTTATTCACGGAACTACTTGTTCTTAATTGCATTAGCCTTGCGTGTTTTGTCAAACAGCAACATTTCAAGTGGATAATGGTAGTCCGCAGATAAACGCTTAGAATCCCTGCTTAATAATAATATATGCATTTGATTATGGAAACATTGAATACCGAAAATAAGATAAACATACTAAATATCATCTATGACTCTATATGTCCACCTACACTTAAATAAGAACTACGCACACGACAGCAGAGGAACCTTGTGGCTGCGAGACAAATTAAACCTATTCAAAACACCATATCACCCAGATGACCAAATCTAGACGTGAAAACTATACACCAAATGGACCCAGGTTCTATGTGATGAAAAACTTTGACGACAAAAATGATATGATTACTAACAAATAATATCTGAAGCTATATTTACCAAAACTCTCCTTCCTCAGGTGAAATCAATACCGAAACACTCTTACACGAAAGGCAACACACGTAGTATAATAAAAGACCCTAAAACAATAAAGAAACAAATAAGGTATGGATATAGGCAAGTAGAAATACTATTGCTTCAGCTCATACTGTAAAGTAATGATACCTCACCGATGCTGTAGGTCCCCAATCCCATGATGACGTCCATAAATAAAATTATAAACCTTGTTGGGCTTGCAAATTCAGTGTTTTAGGCACCAATTTACAACTTTTATAATTAATTTAAAAAGAAAAACTTTTTCGTTACAGGAAGTAATGATGATGATGATGATAATTGTTGTTTTAAGGGGCCTAACATCGAGGGTATCGGCCCCAGGAAGTAATGAGAATAATCTTACTGAATAATGCTAAAAACTACCTTTCGTACGACATACCACACGAGTAAATAGAACGTAAATATAATATGGCAACCCTTGGTCCCCTTAAGCGCATTGCATGTATTGTTGAATTTTACATCCTAAAGTGATTCCGGAATGTTCTTATAGCCATTTGCAAATTTTGAACGAAATCTGTAGAGTCGTTTTCAATTGATGGAGGAACAGACAGACAGAAGGACAAAAGTACAATTTTATATACATAGGGATACGATATGTCGTTACGTTTAGTTAATAAAAGTAGAAATGAAAAATAACTTTTCTTCAACATTTACCACCAGAATCTGCAGCCAGGTGTAATCGATCGTTTAGAATTACCCGACGTAGAATAATGGAATTTTTCAATGCACAAAGCAGCTTACAAGTGTAGCAATGTACATACATTCTGTTGGATTGTACCTCGGGGGAGTTGAGGTTGCAATTTATTTGCTCGAACCCCGTGACGATTGGGAACAAGCCCTGTCATTAGCAGGGCTGTTTCCTGTATTAGAAGTCATCAATGTGTGTCTAAAAAGCTGTGGAATGTAGACTGCGGTCCATCTCTGTGATTGTGGTCTGTTCCTCTTGGCTAGGCAGTGTCCTGCTAGTGATGACAAAAACTGCGAACAAGTGCAACATGAGATACCCGTCATCTTTATCACACTCCATCATTACACTGTGCTTCCTTGGGGAATCGGTGGTACAATATCCGCCTCAGGATCCCCTGATTATAACTAGCGGACCCGTACGAGAAGTCTCGCATGTTCATAAACCACACTTTTCCCAATTCGTTGTTATTTTTTTATTTCAACCAAATGATTATAGAACACTATTTACATTTCAGTTAGAATTCCAAGTTCTATGTTCCCTAACTTGAGAAGGCAACCACTGAAAATTGGATCATCATAACACTCATAGGTTATTCGATATTTATGAAATTATACGATTTGGGTACTCATTCCTTTGATTTACTGTTTCTGAAATCCATGCAAAATGATAAAGGAAAGACCTCAGAATGTTAAAATGATATGAAACGGGCATCACAGCGGCCAAAATGTGAAGTGGACAAGAATTATGGAGCATATTTTCAAACAGCAACAGTATCTGCAAATCGCACACTTCGTACATTCTTTTAAAATTCACTTTTTAAAGAAATTATAAGTATTTATAATGTTAGAGTGAAATTCGTCACTACTAATGTATATTCTCTTGCATTTAAATGCTCATTTGTCACGATCGGCCACTTATGAGCGCCGCAGGAGGGATCTATACTACTGAAATAATATATACTAATGGGCCTTCGCTTTCGCAACGTGAACGTAGGTTTATGGGGTAGTAGGGAACTGCGCTGCTCTGCGCTCTAGCGGCTGGCTCGCCTAGCAGTACGCCACGCTTCAGCCAGATGGCTGCCGCCTCCGCACTGCCCTGCGCTCTAGCGGCAGGCTTGCCAGGTTACCGTGCTCCAATAGGGATGTAGCCAGAGAAAGTTCGCGCCAGATAGCGCTCGTGTAGTACTGGGTAAGCGCAAGGCGATCGTCTTATGTTTCTCCCAGTCAGCTGCGAGGAATGTATAAATTGTGACCGAGTTTTCTAAGCTAAAGAAAATTATGTCTTCTCTAATTTTACTCCATAACTATATTAATTAATTCTATAGGTGTATCTCCTAATATATTATGGACGATTTTAAGCGTTAAACAGCTGCAACATGAGCTATGGACTAGAGGCGCTAAAACTAGCGGGAGGAAAGAAGAATTAATACAGCGGTAATAACAAAATTCTAACACGCTTTTCTATTCAAATAATGAATATGAGTCAGCATGCTTTCTCCTAAAGATTACAATTACTTGAGTATTGTACTGTAGGCCTATATTGATAAATATATCTCCATAAGACTTAAATCATAAATAGAGATTTAAATATTCACTTGCTCCCCTTGCTTATAGACTTCTATTCATGTTTGAGGTTGATAGCTTACATGAAACTGTCATGTTTTAAGGTCAACATAATCAAAGAAAGTTGATACCAGTATTGTACCGGTATAAGTTACCTCGAAAATGCATCGCAACGTCTGGTTCTTATGTAATTTTGTCAATTTTTCAATAAGAATCGTTCCCGTACCCCTGGGAAAGGACTAGGGGGTACATTTTTTTTAGGTAGATTTCATTAGAAAGCTAACTATTGCAATGGGTACCATGTTTCGACTTCCGGAAAATGTCGACATATCTTCACGTTTTACATCCCCTAGACCCCAAAACCACCGTCAATTAAAAAGTTTATATATAATTTATGTATATGTATATGTATATACATATATCAGTTTCTTGTGGACACGATAGCTACCGTAATTTTGCCCCAAACAGTTTGAATTTCTTACATAATAAGTATCCCATTAAAATCTCGGTCGAGTTCGTTAATCGGCAAAATCGTCCGAAGGGGGTGAAAATGGGGGACTTTTTTCGAAAAAGTGAAATTTCGCTATAACTCTTTTAATACGTGAAATATCGAATCATTCAAAGTTCATACTATGTGTCGGATAAGTGCCAAAAATTTATGTCAAATAAGTTTTTTGATAGCACCAACCATTGACCAAAGGGGTGGAAAAAGTGTTTTTTCGGGAAACATTAATCATATCTCTCTTAATAGGCACAATATCAAAACAGTACAAAATGGAAAATATTCCTCTAATAATTACCTAAAACTTTCGTCTGAATGAATTTTTGATAGGACCCACCATTACGCCAAGGGATGAGAAAAATGATTTCGGAATTATAAGAAAATCCCAAGACCTATCAGAGGTTGCCATGACAACACTTCTAAATTGATGAGGGATGAGCTATCAGACGTTGCCATGACAACGCACTTGCACTAGATCAGTTTTCCATCTGACTAAGTGAGAAAAGGCCTCGGTGACGTAACTCGTAGTATGCTGAACTTCTATGCCCAAGTTCGCGGGTTCAAAGCCGGCCGAAGTCGTCGGATTTTCTAAGAGCGCTAAAAATCCCTCAGTATGCTTTCCTTTGGAGGGAAGATCCAACGTTCGTTGCGAGTTGCTGGTTGCGGTGGCATCTCGTAGCCAAGTTCAGAGCTAGGTGTCATTGACGGTAGAATCTGGTAGCAACATTAGGAACTACTGCATGAAATTGACCGTATGCAGTCCTTACCTGAATTACAGAATAATACAGCCATCACAATTCACACTGTTTATTAGACAGATTCTACACTCACCAAAAGTACACGGGGTTACATGACCGCGTTGACGCAGTCCCTAAACTGAGGAACCAACCAACATCTCTGCGGGAGATATAATTTTGCGTGAAGAAGTAACAGACCGTTACATAGTTACACATCAGTGTCGAAACCCTGCGTAAGGACAGTGTGACCAGAAGTATAACAAGTAGTTCCGTGAAGAATTATACAGCCTATTTTCATATATCCTGCTCATGTTAATTGCCTCTATCAACATACAAAATTTCAGTTTAATTGCTGTAACAGATTCGTAGATATTGAGAACCGTCTAAATATTTCAGATGGTCGCCAGGTTGGATTTTTATTTTTGTACTATTACATTAAGATTTCTGTGTACGTATGGTATTCAAACTTCAATCGCATGATTAGAACACAAGAAGTAAAAACGAGATTCTAAAATTACGCACAGCAGCCCTCTTGTGATTATGCAAACAATTGAAATAAATTAGATGCCAGTGGATCAACATTTGTATAAGCATTTAATGTGCAACGTTTCACGGCACTCGGATAGTTAATTTGCCAGAAACGTCCATTTAAATATTTATACTTCGCGTCGCTGCCATGTAGGATTTGTGCTTACCAGGTTAATGAAAGTCCTATAGGTGAACATATGTTCATAGTCTCTATGAACATAAAAAAAATCAGTTTGGTTGCTGTCAATGATTCATAGATATTGAGAACCGTCTAAATATTTCGGAAGCTCGCCATTTAGGATTGTTATATGTATAGGCCATATAGTTATGTACCATTCAAGGACAATTATTGCCTAGGTTCATTATTCAAACTTTCACTTCGATCGCATGATTACGACACAAGAAATAAAAACTTAATTTTAAAATTTAGCACAGCCGCCATCTTGAGGTTATGTAAACAATTGAATGAAATTAGATGGCAGTGCATTACAATCTGCAAAATCATTTACTGTACCACATTTCACTGCGCTCAGAGAGTTAAATCACGAGAAAAGTATATTAAAATATTTCAAATTCGCTTGGTCGCCATGTTCGTTTTGTACTTTACAGGTTTATGAAATATGCATAGGTAAACTTGTATCAGTACTCTTTATCACCGTACAAAATTGCAGGGTGATACCTGTAATAGTTTCGGAGATATAGAATGTCAGTGAAATATTTCGCACAGCCGCCATTTTGAGGTTATGTAAACAATTGAACTGAATTAGACACCAGAGCATTACAATGTGTATAAACATTTGCTTTACCAAGTTTCATTACGTTTGGATTGTTAAATCGCGAGAAAAGTCTATTTAAAAGTCTCAACTTCGCTTGACCGCCATGTTGGTTTTGTAGTCACCAGGTTTTTGAAATTCTCATAGGTGAACTTCTAGTAGTGCCCTTTATCACCGTACACAATTTCAGGGCGATATCGGTAATAGTTTCGGAGATATTGAATGCTAGTGAAATATTTCGCACAGCCGCCATGTTGGATTGGTGAGGCGTAACAAAATTTGAAGGGCATGGTCGAGGTCGCCGGGAATAGTGCTATGACCTTACCGAGTTTCATTGAAATCGCTCCAGCTGTTTAGATTTTATTAGGGACACACACACACACACCTCACACACACACACACACGCACACACACACATGGACAAAAGGTGATCTCATAAGCCTATTTTTTCAAAATTGAAAATAGGCTAAAAATGGACCCCAAATGACAAGAAGGTTACCGTCCCCATAAGACAATAACATGTTTAAAATATGCATACAATGACGAAAAACAAAGTTAATTAAGCTCCAATTATAAAATATTTTCTCGCAATAAATGAGGTCTGATCCTTCTGCGAAAACGTGCATATTGTGCCTATTTTCGCCTATCCCCAAGTTTGCCCGATGAAATCTACCTCCGCCTTCCGGCGTGCCGAGAGGACTTTTTAAAGTTTGAGAATCCCTGCTTTAGGGCCACGAACTGTTTCCATTCATTTGACTATGTCTCAAGAATTTAGAAGTCAGTCGCTACCACATTCTCCGTCGGGCAGATGGAAGTTGACGATTAATTCTGATTTCAAGAAACCAACCATAGGCCTAATACGTTTGTGACTGTTAATGTTGCGATGTATTGATGTCTTTGAAAATGGGAGTCAGAAATGTTACATTCACTTCTTCGTGTATATTGACGATGTCTTCCCGTACTTCAATGGAGATGATTTCTACAGATTCCGATATTGTAGGCTTATCGTGATAATCCGGCAATGTTCTTGTGTATGGCCTCTTCCTTATTTTTGTTGTGTTCGTGGTCCACGGAAAAAGCGATGGAACAACGCCCGGTTTTAATCTTGCTCTCTCACCTTCAAATACAAACGCATTAATTCAGTGGTTGTTATCGAAATGTCTAATCAGTTTATAGGTACAAAATAGGAATTATTTCCCTTCGTAAATCACACTTATCCAACACAGTTTTCGTGAAGTCATCGGGTTGTAAATGATGGGAACACACTATAATATATTCGGTCAGATTTTTCTCAGCGAAATTTTTTCTTCTAAAAGCACGTAACCATTTCTTCCTCATTTCTTTATTTTGTGGAAATTGGTGCAACGAAAAAGGGCTTCCTGATTTTTGCAAAGAGGAACACTGCAATAGCTCGGCATAGTCACGAAAATAACAATTTAAACAACTTAAATTCGTACATATTAGCGGCGTGAAATCACAGGAGACAAATGAAGAGTGCCTTGCGCTTACCCAGTACAACAGCAGTGCGCTCTATCGGTGCTAGTTCTATACATCCCTATTGTAAATGTACATTTTATAAGGTATTTATTTAATTGTGAGGCATTTAAAGGAAGTGAGTGCGTTTCGGGCTCACATGGGGTTATGCGGAACCTGTAGGTACCCCATATGTGTAGGTTGGTGTTAACAGGACCTTATTTTCGTTGCAAAACCGGAATGGGACCTTAGCAGAAAAATATAGGGAGGATAATTATTATTATTATTCAGTTTTATATACATAGAATATTTTTCGTTGTTGTGTGGCCTCCTGAGAGGCCGAGTGCAGGTCTTTCTAGTCGACGTCCTTGGGTGACCTGCACGTCGGGATGGAATGGATGGAGATGAATGAAACTGGGCAATGATGTGGAAGGAAGCGGCCGTGGACTGTCAGAAGGTACTGTCGCAGCATTTGCCTGGTGTAGAGAGTGGGACACCACGGAAAACCATTTCAAGGACGGCCGACGGTGGAGCTCGAACGCACGCGTCTACCTAGTCAGCAGAGAGATTGGCCCCATGACCTAACGCTGCGCTTTAGCGAGCGTAGTCACTGCTCTCGGTATTCATAGAATGAAACAAAATTTAATGCTTTTCAGTCGGTCAATACCAATCTACCCAATTGTAATGGGCGTTTCCATAAACCTGGAAAACAATTATATGAGATTAATAAATACACTTGGATGACCAGTTTCGGTTGTCAAGCGATCATCATCAGATCCATTACACTTAGGCTACAAAATCTATGTTTACAAGTATGGGTGATTGTATCTATATATACAGAATGTTTCAGGAGGAACAGTAAATATTTTAGGAGGGGTAGTATAGATGAATTGCAATAAAACATTCCATATAACATATGTCCCATTTGCATTGCGTACCGAGATACAGATGTTGGTGTGTAACCAGGGCAGTTGTCGTTACGTGTGTTGGTACTCCGGTTGCTATGGGCGTATTTAACGATTGTCAACAGTCGTGTGTTGATGTTCACGTTGTGAAGTTGCGCTTTAGTTTCCATTGAATGTGTTCACCTGTCAGTGTGCTTTGTTGACCAAGTAGTCTGTACTGTACCGTTTAAACATGCCGCACGTTTTTACACAAGCTGAGTATGCCGATATGGTATTTCTGTATGGGTTTTGTAATGGAAACGCTAATGCTGCTTGCACAGAATACGGAATACGATTTCCTAACCGCAGACGACCATATTCAAGGGTGTTTAAAATACACTGTCTGGCTCTGGTGCAGTAACCAGCTGTCGATATGGAGATACAAAATCCAAACCTAACATTCCCCGGGAGATGGATCGGGAGATATGGACACGTTTCTTGGCCATCAAGGTCCCCGGACCTTACCCCTTTGGATTTTTGCCTGTGGGGATGGTTGAAAGGCGAAGTATACAAGGAAAAAGTTAACACAAGAGCCGAGTTGGTTGTTTGGATTATGCATAGTGCAGCCCTCATCAAAGAACGCCAAGACGCCCTCCGAAGAGCTACACGGGGCGTTATCAAGAGAAGTTCAAAATGCATTGAAATTGGTGGTGGAAGTTTTGAAAATCGACTTTGAACGTCCTGATTTGACTTGGCTTTACATTTGTTTGGGTTAAATACTACCAGCTGTGTCTCGGTACGCAATACTATTGGGAAGTATGTTATATGGAATTTTTATTGCAATTCATCTATACTACCACCTCCTAAAATATTTACTATTCCTCCTGAAACACCTTGTATATAAAAATGAAGGTTTGTCTGTTTTTTTTCTGAATTTTCACGGGAAATCGAGTTATTAACGCGTTTCAGACTGGTTTATGATGGTTGCGCGCAAAAACAAAATTTTTGTCTGTCTGTCTGTGTACAACACTTTGTACGCGCATCACTCGAGATCGGCTGAGTGGGTCAACGTAAAATTTGGTACAGATGTCCATCAGAGGCACGAAAGTAATCATTGATGTAACTCTTCTCCGTACCTCTCATAAAAGAGGTAGTTAGTTATTGTTGTTGTATGTGGCGGAACTATGAGGTCATCTGCCCCTATCATAAAAGAGGGCCTACCCCCTTAAAATGCATGCTGAAATGGGCGTAAAATTACGAGACAAAGCTCATTTTCAGCGTCTCAATGTGAGAAATACATTTTAAGGTCCTAAAACCAACAGTTTTTGAGATATTCCCAGAAAACTAATTTCATAATAAAAGAATCCAAGACGGTAACCATAGCAACACAATGTCAGGAGTCCATCTATTTCTGTATGACGCAATGCCATTCCATTTATTACATTACTGTGAACGTTCGCAAACGGCTATAAGGTTATCATGGAACCAACTTAAGCTGTAAGATTCATCAATACGTACAGTTTATAATGCGCTTAAGGGGGTCAAGGAGTACTCTTGAATTTTTTCACGCTATTTACACATGCGGGTGTGGTACTGAAGGTCTATTATATCCCTATCCCTATATTATTAAATTATTATTATGTTTATTATTATATTATGGTTACAACGACGAGACAAAACTCATTTTCAGCCCCTCGGTGGCTCGGAGGCTACTACGTTTTAAGGCTCTAAAACCACCTTTCTGAGATATTCCCAGAAAACGAATTTCATTTAATAAACTAATAAATAGATGACGAGTACAGAAGAACACCAAATCAGGAGCTATATAGATATACTGAGAAAATCATAGATGTGGCCAGGAAGAGACTTCTGGCTTTCTACGGACATGTCTCTAGGATGAACCCAACAAGACTAACCAACCGGCTTCTCAACTACTGGGAGAATAGAAAGAGCGTGACACCGTGGCTAACAGAAGTTAATAAGGACATCCAAGAATTGAAGATAATGGAAAGTGATATTAGGAGCCGATCACATCTCAGAAATATACTTAAACAGAAGAGTTTTTAGGACAGACCACCCTGTAAGAAAACCGGCCTCGTCTGGACAAAAGAGAGAAAGGAGAAACATAGCCAGAACATGCGCGAATATTTTCGCCAAGCTGAAAAGTTGAACGTCGTGGTTCTTAGCTGTCCCATCCGAAAGGAGAAGAACAAAAAGAAACTAATGAAGTAATGCAAGCCGGTAACCATGACAACAGTACCGTATCTCAAGAGATTACATCCAACTTTCCATCTATTTCTGTAAAAAGCAATGCCACTCAATTTATTAAATTTCTGCAACATATGTGTGACGCGGGGCACAGCTTTACTAACATCGAGACGGACCTAAAAATAATTCATCACGTTCGGCTAGGTGTATCTTGATTGCTTCCTTTCATAAAGAGGATTTTTGACCAAACCAGCTTATGCAGATTGAGCAGGACTTCATCAAAAACAATACTCGGGATGTTTATAGAACTTTTGAGCGTAATCTGAGTAAATTGACACCTACAAGTCTACACTTTAGAGATCATACAGGAAAACTAGCCTTCAATGCCAGATCCTTGCAAATTACTTTGAATCTCTTCTTAACTGTGAAGCTCCACAATCCCAATTCAAATTTTAAGGATAGGCTACTAACCACCCTAACCCAGGCTCTTCTCCACCAACAAAAGACGAAATCAAGCAGATCATTCATTCATTAAAGAACAACAAAGCACCAAGTGAGGATGGCATAATAGCGGAACTCTGGAAGTACGTAAGTGAAAAGGCAATTAGGAAACTCACTGAAATTATCCAGAAGATAAGGGAAAGCGAGGAACTCCCTAGTGGCAGGACCTCAGTTTTGATTCACCCTCTTCATAGGATAGGTGACAAACCAGACGTAAACAACTATCATGGCCAATTCCCTCCTCATAACAACGGTACAAAATTCTCTCCAAAGCCTTTCAGACCCGGGCAGAGGAACAACTTGACTTTCAGCAGGGAGAATATCAATGAGGGTTTAGGAAAGGTCGTTCATGTGCAGAGCAGATCATGAGTCTTAAATTTGTTCTTTCATATTTGAAGCTCAGAAACAGGAAGTTCGTAGTCTTCTTCGTCGACTTCAAGAAAGCCTATGACTCTATTGATCGAACCACACTCTTTCAAATTTTAAAAGAAATGGGTTTGGACGACAAAACACGACCAATTATCCAGCAGATCTTGGCTAACACAAACTCCAGAGTGACATTTAGAGGAGAAATTTCGACGCTTTCAAAATCAGGACGGGTGTGAGGCAGGAAGATGGACTTTACTTTTCAACTGTGTACTGGAGAAAGTAATTCGTTAATGGCGCAAGGATATGGGTATGGGTAAAGAAGTGTTAGAAAATGGTGTAAGAATGGGCTGCAGGAGCTTGGACCTGACAATTGACTGCCTAGCTTTCTCAGATGATCTAGCAATCTTTTCTGATTCCCCAGACACAGCCGCAAACCAAGTCAACCAACTCATAATACAAGCGGCAGAGGCAGGCTTACACATTTCTTTTGAGAAGACCTAGTTTATAACTAATATTAGCCCTGCAGTCAAATAATTAAATGTTGAACATGGAAAGATCCATCAGGCAAGAATGTTTAAGTACCTAGGGGAGTGGATCGAACCCAACATATCACAGAAGGAAGCCTTCACATCAAGAATGAACAAGATGGAAGTGGCCTACCAGCTAACGAAAGGAGTGTACAACAAGCGAACAGTGTCCCGCAATGCCAAACTAAGACACTATCGTACAGTTATCCGACCTGAGGCGCTGTACGCAGCAGAATGCCTGGCAATGGATAGGAAGGGTCTGGTTGAGAAATTGGAAGCCAAGGAAAGGAAGATCCTGAGGAATATCTTTGGGCCGTTGAGAGTCGATGGTAAATACAGGAGACGGCATAACAATGAGCTGTACCATCATGTAGAAAAGATATCTCAATTAATTCGGAAGAGAAGAATATCTTTCTATGGCCACTTAACTCGTATGAAACATTAGAGAATCGCCAATCGGATATTTACCGATTTTCTTAACAAGAAAATCAAGGGCTCCTGGTTTTGTGAGGTAGACAAGGATTTCCAAGAAGACATTATTGAACGTGATCTTTTGAAGGAAAAGCTTAGAGCACACCACCAATTCCAAGAAAAAGCGAAATTAAAAACCGGCAAGAAGTGGTCTAATTAAAGAAAGGAGTTTCACAGGCAGCGAATTAGTGAACACTGGGTTATGATCAAGGCCCAAAGACGGAAGCAGTTGAAATGACGTGGTCCATAGCTTGCCTAAACTAAGAGAAGAATAATGTTATTGGTTTTACGTCCCTTTCATCAACTACTGCTTTTAGAGACGCCGCGCCGGGGTGCCGGAATTTGGCCCCGAAGGGGTTCTTTAATGGGTCAGTAAATTTACTGAAATGGCTCCCCCACATTTGCTCACCCTCAAATACCAACTGACTGCGCCAGGATTCGATCCTGAAACCTTGGGGACAGCAGGAGAGAACGTTACCGCTGAGCCACGCAGCCAGCTGTGTATAACAGGATCAGGGCGTATATGCATGGTACAAATTATTTGTAACATAAGAACCATCAAACCAGTCAAAAGACTGAAGACTCAAACAACAACAACAAGAAATATTCAATATAATTTGTTAATTATCATATCGAAAGCCTCCGTGGCTTAGGCGGCAGCGCGCCGGCCTCTCACCGCTTGGTCCGTGGTTCAAATCCCGGTCACTCCATGTGAGATCTGTGCTGGACAAAACGGAGGCAGACAGGTTTTTCTCCGGGTACTCCGGTTTTCCCTGTCAACATTTCGTTCCAGCAACACTCTCCACTATCATTTCATTTCATCTGTCATTCATTTAATCATTGCCCCAGAGGAGTGCGTCAGGCCTCGGCAGCCGGCACAGTCCATATCCTCGCCGCTAGATAGGGGCTTCATTCATTCCATTCCTGACCCGGTCGGAGACTGGAAGCAGGCTGTGGATTTTCATTTTCATTTCAATTATCATATCACATCACATCACATCACTCACGTCACATGACATGACATGAGAGGGCATGACATCACATCACATCACATTACATCTCAATCCTCGCATCACATGACATGACATGACATGACATGACATCACATCACATCACATCAAGATGCTTGAATCCAACCGAACAACGCCTGACATTTCTTGTACGAAAGGACTGCTTATTGTGATGCATGAAGACTGCTACAGCAGCATTGTGCTGCTTTCAGCTGGCAAGGAAGATTCATGATTTAAACTGTAATAATCCATCTACCGTATTCTTTGCGGATGGTCGAGCCTCTGGCATATGCATTTCCTCAGTTTCGACATAATGAATGGTATGCATCTTTACGAGGTTACAACCGTTTATTTATGACTTCTTTGTTCAGTAGGATACACAAAATGTCTGTCTGAAAGAGATGTACCCCATCACCTGCCAGGCGAATCGGAATTTGGATGAAACTGAGACGGAGTAATTATATTCTAAATGATGTCAGTATAACATTTGTTCCATTATAGTAACGCTTTGATATGCATCATACCTCATATAAGTTGTCCGTATTGACATATAAATGAAAATTCCTATGAATAGGTGGTATAGATTTATTCCACCTTTTAAGTCAATACTATATTATCAAAGTCGGAGGTAAGGAATTGGAAGTGGTGAAACACTTCAAATACTTGGGGAGTTAACTGACTGAAGATGGAAGTCTAGATTTGGAAATTAGCAGAAGAATACAACTTGGGAGTGCTTTCTACCAACAGGTACGGCGACTAGTATGGTACAAGGATATACCAATTAAGGCTAAAGAAGTTATGTTCAAAGCATATTATGTTCCTATAATGACATATGCAGCAGCAACTTGAACAATGACAAAGAGGATGAGAGCAGAGTACAGGCAGCTGAGATGAGATTCCTGAGAAGTATGGTCCAGAATACGAGGGGAGACAGAGTGAGAAATGAAGATATACGGAAATAACTGGGAGTACAGAAACTAAATGACAAACTGGAGCAAAACAGATTGAGATGGTTTGGACATGTCAAACGGATGAATGAAGCAAGGCTACCAAGACGAGCACTGGAACGATGGATGACAGGGAAGAGAGGACGAGGAAGACCATGAATGCGTTGGATGGACTCGGTGGAGTATAGCATTAGAAAACGGAACCTGGATTGGAACACGGTGCCGGAAGAGGAATGGTGGAACGACAGAACAAAGTGGAGAGGAACCATATTTGCCCCCACCCAGTGACAGCTGGAAAAGGGGAAATGGAGATGACGACTGTATATTGAAACTAAATTATATGTTATACTAGTTTCGGCTCACTTGCAGCCACCCTCAGTTAAAATTAAAATTATAAATATCAAACTAAAAGCATCAATATAACCTATACATTAACAATCTCTAAAAAAAAAAATAAGCATTAAAATAAAAATATTCACTGAACAAATTGGGTCAAAAGGCTAGTATCAGAATTGATGGACATATATCCAGATCAGTGGAAATAATGCGTGGTGTGAGCCAAGGATGCATTCTTTCACCGCTTCTTTATAATATCTATGCAGAACAGATTTTCTCTGAGGCACTTGATGGCATTCAACAAGGTATTAAGGTCAATGGTAATTATATTAATAATATACGGTACGCAGATGATACTGTATTGATTGCAAATAGTTTCGAAGGACTTAAAGAGATTGTTACTATGGTGTATCAAAAGAGTAAACACTATGGCCTTGACCTCAACATTAAGGAAACAAAATATATGATAATATCGCGAAAACCAGCATTGTCACAAGTCCTTTTAGTCGATGAACATCAGATTGAGCGAGTCAAGAGTTTGGTTTATTTAGGACAGAATATTAATGAGAATTGGGATCCTTCGGTTGAAATAAGATGCCGTATAGAGAAGGCTAGATTCATCTTTATGACAATGAAACAACTACTATGCTGTCGAGATCTCAGTATGACGCTTAAGAAAAGAATTGTGAAGTGTTATGTTGTCTCCACCCTTCTTTATGGTGTTGAAGCTTGGACCTTGTCCTTAGCTAGAGAAAAGAAGATTCGAGCTTATGAAATGAGGATATACCGGCGGATTCTTAAAATCTCGTGGACAGAACATGTGAGTAATGCCGAGGTTCTTCAGCGTGTGAGCAGCCAACCTGAGCTGTTAAACACAAGAAGAGGAAATTGGAATACTTGGGACACATGATGAGGAATCCAAAATACCGTCTGCTCCAAGTTATACTTCAGGGTAAAATTGAAGGCCAGCGTGGACCGGGAAGGAGACGAATAACTTGGTTGGATAATTTAAGAACGTGGTTTGGGCTGTCTTCCACGGAACTCTTCAGGATTGCACAGGATAAGAAGGTGTTAGTTAGCCATGGTGGTAGCCAACGTCCGTATCGGATAAGGTAGAAGAAGAAGAAGAAGAACAAATTGTTAATCTCCGTTGAATAATCTTCCAAATATAGACTGTAATCTGTTAGACAGTTTTGTTTAGCCTATTTTCGTTTATGAAAAAAAAAAAAACAATAGGCTTATGAAATCACCTTTTGTCCGTGTGTGTATGTGTGTGTGTGTGCCCCGCCAAATAAAATCTAAACGGATGGAGTGAATTCAATGAAACTCGGTGAGGTCATAGCACCATTTTGGTCGACCGTGCCCATTAAATTTTGTTACGTCTCACCAATCCAACATGGCGGCTGTGCAAAATATTTCACCGGCATTCTATATCTCCGAAACTATTACTGATATCACCTTGAAAGTTTCTACGATGATAAAGGGCACTATTTGAAGTTCAGCTGCGAGACTGTCAAAAACCTGTTAACTAAAAAACGAACATGGCGGTCAAGCGAAGTTGAAACATTTAAATAGACTTTTCTCGCGATTTAACCATCAAAACGCGAATTTTTTAAAATATAGTTTTTATTTTTTGTGTATTAATCATACGATCGAATTGAACGTTTGAATAATGAACCTACGCAATAATCGTCATCTAATAGTACATAATTCTATGGCTTACATATAAAACTCCAACATGGCAAACATCCGGTTCTCAATATCTACGAATCTATTACATCAAAAGTGAAATTTTGTATGTTGATAGAGGCAATTAACATAAGTAGGATATATAATAATAGGCTATTTAGTTATTCACGGAAACGCTAGTTGTTTCTGGTCCAACATTATTTTAAGCAGATTTCAGTTAGTATTTGGAAGGTTATTCAACGGACAGTTGATGGGTACATTTTTCTCTTTTAAGCATTCCCATATAGTGTTCCTTGGGACACTGTTAAATGCTTTTTCAAGATGCAAAGACACAAGTGTTAAGTCTCTGCCCTTCTCTCAGTGCTCTTCTAACAGCATTCTAAGTGCAAATATAATACCTGTATGCTGCTTGGAGTTCTCGGAAACCATAGGCTACTGCTCTTTCTGTAGCTGTGATTCTATAGATTTCCTTTGCCGTTTTCCGAGCATTTTTTAAGAAGACTTTCTGACCATGAGACAATAACGTTATCCCTCGATAATTGCTACATTTCTTTCGGCTTCCCTCTTGTAAAGTGAGGTACTATTATTCCCTTTTTCCAATCATCCGGAACTTTCCATCCATCCATATTGCATCTAATACTATATGAAGCCATTGCATTCCTACTGCACCAGCTGCTTTGAACATACCTGCACTGATTTCATCAAATCCTGTTCATCTTTCCTTGGACATAATATGAAGGGCTGTTTCTACTTCCTTCCGTGTTGGTGAGCTCTCTTGATCAGACTAATTATTGCATATTAAACAGGCCTGTGTGGCCACATTATTGGAGTCTTGTACTGTATTATTGTATAAATTATGGTGTACAACGAAATGAAAACTACGTTGGTGATCCTAGGGTTAATAAAGTCCGGGTATAGGCTACTGTTGTGATATACATCAGCGATAAACCCCACAGATGTGTACAGCCCTGACATGGTGTTAACTCAATACCCGACAACTTGGCTCCTTCCATGATCACGTACACACACAGGTTGTTGGCTTAAAGTACCGACATGGTATACATTTTACAAGTGGCTCTAAAATACCGTTCATCAGAAATCAATAACATGATTACTAATTTTCTGACGCATTCTGCTCTGTGGAACCCGTTTGGAGGACATTTAGATCAAGATAAGGAAATAATATGTCCTCGAAAATGAAGTTGCTTGTTCTTTTAACTTAATTGGTACGGATTTATAATTGCTGCGGTAGCGATTGTAAAGAAAACGACTGATATAAATCAGGCTGAAAGAGATTTAATTCCAATAGCCTATACGTAAGAGTTCATTAATTTGCAAATTCCTCAAGTTAGTGTAGTCGCTCGCCTAATGATGAGACATGGCACTCGTCCAACATCGCTCGAGGGTCTGAAACACCAGCGCCAATATTGACCAATAAAATCAGTTGCAAATGAGCTGTAGGAAAACAGTATAAAGCCCTATATTACGAAAACGTGTTATTATAATTTCTTGCCAAATCTTGTTATAGTTGTAACCTACAGTAAAATCGCGATTAACCGAGTGCCGATTTAGCGAGCTCCAGGTTAACCGGGGGAATTGTTGGCTTGGAAAAATTCAATGAAACTTTGCCGGGGCGAAATTGTCTCTGAACTCGTCTAGGCATCTAATGAACTACTAGTGGAAACGCCAATCGAAAATGAAGACTTCCTGAAGTGGATCTGACTGATGACACTATTGGTGATAAGGACATCAATCCTGAAAAAGAAATTGAGTATCATGACACCGATGAAAATATATTATCCTGCCTGGATCACGGCTTACAAGTCCGGACAACTTGAAAATCGTTATGAACGCTTGCGGTGAAAGCCTAAGCTGTTACATATTCTAAGAGCCTGAAGGTAGCCTATGCTGCTCTAACCTACTGTACACTGAACAGCAAGAAGAGCCTACTCTGCTTGATCTACTGTCCCCACAGCGTTGGCGCTACATGGCAGCGTCCAAGAAGGGCAAGAAGTTAGTCCAACAAAATTTTGAAAGTCTTTTACAAAAAGTAATCTTCTCATTTATCATTGTAATCTGCTTATCTTTTAATTGAACTGCTAAGGTAGTTAATGGAAATTTTATTGATTTGTGTAATAATAAACAAGATGTTCAGTAAAGAACATATAGCCTATTTTCTCCTAAATGTATGGGTATTGTTATATAACTCTTTGTCTTTTTCAAGGAGTATAATTGAATGTTGGTTGTAGTAGCTTGTTGAAATACAACGTGCTATACGGATATTAAACATGAATATGAGGTGCCCTTTCCTAGCGCTACCTATGTAAACAATTTCAATCAATTCAGTTGTACCGTGTTTGAATTGATATGGGAAATCGACTTGCACACATTCATGGCCGCTATCTGCAAACTATTGGGCTGATGACCTAGTAGTTCAGTCAAACGATGCTCCCCACAAGAAGGTATGTTGTTGCAAAATTTGGTAGAGATCATATGATTAGTTTGGTCGTAATTTGATTTAAGCTTTTAACATTTGGGTGGCCGCCATTCCGTTTCCGTCAAGATGGCGGATCAAGATGGCGGTGATATAAAACATGACACTGAGGTGCCCTTTGCTAGTGCTATCTCTGTACTAAATTTCGTTCAATTCGGTTACTCCGTGTTTGAAAAGATAGAGGGAATCGACTTGCACACATACATGGCTGACATCCGCAAATTATTGGGGTGATGACCTTGTAGTTTGGTCAAACGATTCTTTATACATAAAGTATAATGTTGCAACATTTGGTAGAGATCAGATGATTAGGTTGGTCGTCATTTGATTCAAGCCTTAAACATTTTGGGGGCCGCCATTACGTTTTCGTCAAGATAGCGGCGATATAAAACATGACACGGGAGTGCTCTTTTCCAGTGCTACCGCTGCATCAAATTTCGTTCTATTAGGTTTCACCGTGTTTGAATTGATAGGGGATTCCAATTTGCACACATACTTGGCCGTCATCTGCAAACTATTGGGTTGATGACCTTGTAGTTTAGTCAAAAGACGCTCACCAAACGAGTATATGTTGTTGCAAAATTTGTTAGTGATCGGATGATTAGGTTAGTCCTAATTTGATTAAAGCTTTGAACATTATGGTGGCCACCATTACGTTTCCGTCAAGACGGAGGCGATATAAAACACGACACAGAGGTGAACTTTACTAGTGCTATCTCTGCACCAAATTTCGTTCAATTCGGTTTTTACATTGTTGTTGCAAAATTTGGTAGAGATCAGATTTTTGGCCTGGTCGTAATTATATTAAAGCTTTTAACATTTTGGTGGCGGAAATTTAAAACATGACAATGAGGTGCCCTTCCCAGTGCTACCAACAACCAAATGTTGTTCAATTCGATTTCACCGTGTTTGAATAGATAGGGGGAATCGATTTGCACACATACATGGCTGCAATCCACAAAGTATTAGGCTGATGTCCTTGTAGTTTGGTCAAAAGATTCTTCATACATATGGGTATAATGTTGCCAACTTTGGTAGAGATCAGATGATTAGGTTGGTCGAAATTTGATTTGAGCTTTTTACATTTGGTTGGCCGCCATTACGTTTTCGTCAAGATGGCGGCGATATAAAACATGACACTGATGTGCCGTTTGCTAGTACGACCTCTGTACCAAATTTCGTTCAATTCGGTTTTACCGTGTTTGAATTGATAGGGGGAATCGATTTGCACACATACATGGCCGCCATCCGCAAAGTATTGGGCTGATGACTTTGTAGTTTGGTCAAAAGATTCTTCATACATAAAGGCATAATGTTGCAAAATCGGATGATCAGGTTCGTCGTAATTTGATTTCAGCATTGAATATTTGAGTGGCCGACATTATGTTTCCGTCAAGATGGCGGCGATATAAAACATGACACTGAGGTACCCTTTACTAGTTCTACCTCTGTACCAAATTTCGTTCAATTCGGTTTCACCATGTTAGAATTGATAGGGAGCGACAGACATTCAGAGTACACACACTCACACACACACACACACAGACAGGCACATATTTTTTTGGCCCGCTGTGGATCTCATACGTCTACTTTCATTTTTTGCAAAAATCGAAAGTAGGCTAATAATTATAATGCTGCACAGTTTGAAGCGTTTTCTCGTCATTTACGACCTATTAGCACATTATCTCCGTATTATTCGGGTTTTGCCGTATCCGACGTAGTCTCAGTCCCAAATAGCACGGATAATCGTGAGTTTACTGTTGGTTAGTTAGTTAGTTACTTAGTTAGTTATTGTTGTTTTAAGGGGCGGAACTGTGAGGTCTTCTGCACCTCTTAACACAGATTAAAGAATACAAATTTGGAATTGAATTTATAATTTAGAGGTGGACACCTTAATATGAAAAGACCTAAAATGCATGGGTATTGTTATATCTCTTTGTCCTTTTCAAGGAGTTTAATTGAATGTTGGTTATAGTAGCTTGTTGAAATACAACGTGTTATACGAATATTAAACATGCATATGAGGTGCCCTTTGCTAGTGCAAACTCTGTACAAAATTTCATTCAATTCGGTTTCACCGTGTTTGAATTGATATGTTGAATCGATTTGCACACATATATGGCTGCTATCTGCAAACTATTGAGCTGATGACCTTGTATTTCAGTCAAAAGATGCTTCCCACAGAATGGTATGTTGTTGCAAAATTTGGTAGAGATTAGATTATTAGGTTGGTCGTAATTTAATTTAATCTTTTAACATTTCGGTGGCCGCCATTACGTTTCCGTCAAGATGGCGATAATATAAAACATGACACTGAGTTTCCTTTTGCAAGTGCTACCTCTGTAACAAATTTCGTTCAATTTGGTTTCACCGTGTCTGAATTGATCGGGGGAATCGATTTGCACACATGCATGGCCGCTATCTGTATACTATTGGGTTGATGACCTTGTCGTTTGGTCATAAGATGCTTACCATATAAAGGTATGCTATTGCAAGATTTAGTAGAGATCAGATGATTAGGGTGGTCGTAATTTGATTCAAGCTTTTAACATTTGGGTAGCCGCCATTACGTTTCCGTCAAGACGGAGGCGATATAAAACACGACACAGAGGTGATCTTTACTAGTGCTATCTCTGCACCAAATTTCGTTCCATTCGGTTTTTACATTGTTGTTGCAAAATTTGGTAGAGATCAGATTATTGGCCTGGTCGTAATTATATTAAAGCTTTTAACATTTTGGTGGCGGAAATTTAAAACATGACAATGAGGTGCCCTTCCCAGTGCTACCAACAACCAAATGTTGTTCAATTCGATTTCACCGTGTTTGAATAGATAGGGGGAATCGATTTGCACACATACATGGCTGCAATCCACAAAGTATTAGGCTGATGTCCTTGTAGTTTGGTCAAAAGATTCTTCATACATAAGGGTATAATGTTGCCAACTTTGGTAGAGATCAGATGATTAGGTTGGTCGAAATTTGATTTAAGCTTTTTACATTTGGTTGCCCGCCATTACGTTTTCGTCAAGATGGCGGCGATATAAAACATGACACTGAGGTGCCGTTTGCTAGTACGACCTCTGTACCAAATTTTGTTCAATTCGGTTTTACCGTGTTTGAATTGATAGGGGGAATCGATTTGCTCACATACATGGCCGCCATCCGCAAAGTATTGGGCTGATGACTTTGTAGTTTGGTCAAAAGATTCTTCATACATAAAGGCATAATGTTGCAAAATTTGGTAGAGATCGGATGATCAGGTTCGTCGTAATTTGATTTCAGCTTTGAACATTTGAGTGGCCGACATTACGTTTCCGTCAAGATGGCGGCGATATAAAACATGACACTGAGGTACCCTTTACTAGTTCTACCTCTGTACCAAATTTCGTTCAATTCGGTTTCACAATGTTAGAATTGATAGGGAGCGACAGACATTCAGAGTACACACACTCACACACACACACACACAGACACATATTTTTTTGGCCCGCTGTGGATCTCATAAGTCTACTTTAATTTTTTGCAAAAATCGAAAGTAGGCTAATAATTATAATGCTGCACAGTTTGAAGCGTTTTCTCGTCATTTACGACCTATTAGCACATTATCTCCGTATTATTCGGGTTTTGCCGTATCCGACGTAGTCTCAGTCCCAAATAGCACGGATAATCGTGAGTTTTCTGTTGGTTAGTTAGTTACTTAGTTAGTTATTGTTGTTTTAAGGGGCGGAACTGTGAGGTCTTCTGCACCTCTTAACACAGATTAAAGAATACAAATTTGGAATTGAATTTATAATTTAGAGGTGGACACCTTAATATGAAAAGACCTAAAATGCATGGGTATTGTTATATCTCTTTGTCCTTTTTTAAGGAGTTTAATTCAATGTTGGTTATAGTAGCTTGTTGAAATACAACGTGTTATACGGATATTAAACATGCATATGAGGTGCCCTTTGCTAGTGCAAACTCTGTACAAAATTTCATTCAATTCGGTTTCACCGTGTTTGAATTGATATGTTGAATCGATTTGCACACATATATGGCTGCTATCTGCAAACTATTGAGCTGATGACCTTGTATTTCAGTCAAAAGATGCTTCCCACAGAAAGGTATGTTGTTGAAAAATTTGGTAGAGATTAGATTATTAGGTTGGTCGTAATTTAATTTAATCTTTTAACATTTTGGTGGCCGCCATTACGTTTCCGTCAAGTTGGCGATAATATAAAACATGACACTGAGTTTCCTTTTGCAAGTGCTACCTCTGTAACAAATTTCGTTCAATTTGGTTTCACCGTGTCTGAATTGATCGGGGGAATCGATTTGCACACATGCATGGCCGCTATCTGTATACTATTGGGTTGATGACCTTGTCGTTTGGTCATAAGATGCTTACCATATAAAGGTATGCTATTGCAAGATTTAGTAGAGATCAGATGATTAGGGTGGTCGTAATTTGATTCAAGCTTTTAACATTTGGGTAGCCGCCATTACGTTTCCGTCAAGATGGCGGCGATATAAAACACGACAATGAGGTGCCCTTTGCTATTGCTATCTCTGTACCAAATTTCGTTCAATTCGGTTTCACCGTGTTTGAATAGATAGGGGGAATCTATTAGCACACAAACATGGCCGCCATCCACAAATTATTGGGTTGATGACCATGTAAATTGGTCAAAAAATATTTAATATGAAAAGGTATAATGTTGAAAAAATTGGTAGAGATCAGATGATTCGTTTGGTCGTAATTTGATTTAAGCTTTCAACATTTGGGTGGTCGTCATTACGTTTTCGTCAAAATGGCGGCGATATAAAACATGACACTGAGGTGGCCTTTGCTAGTGCTACCTCTGTACCAAATTTCGTTCAATTTGGTTTCACCGTGTTTGAATAGATAGGGGAATCGATTAGCCCACAAACTTGGCCGCCATCCGCAAATTATTCGGCTGATGACCTTGTAGAGTGGTCAAAAAATATTCAATACGAAAAGGTATAACGTTGCAAAAATTGGTAGAGATCAGATGATTTGTTTGGTCGTAATTTGATTTAAGCTTTCAACATATGGGTGGTCGCCATTACGTTTTCGTCAGGATGGCGGCGATGTAAAACATGACACTGAGGTGGTCTTTGCCATTGCTACCTCTGTACCAAATTTCGTTCAATTTGGTTTCACCGTGTTTGAATAGATAGGGGGATCGATTTGCACACATACATGGCCGCTATCTGTATACTGTTGGGTTGAAGACCTTGTCGTTTGGTCATAAGATGCTTACCGCATAAAGATATGCTGTTGCAAGATTTAGTAGAGATCAGATGATTAGTGTGGTCGTAATTTGATTTAAGCTTTTAACATTAGGGTGGCCGCCATTACGTTTCCGTCAAGATGGCGGCGATGTAAAACATGACACTGAGGTGCCCTTAGCTATTGCTCTCTCTGTACAAAATTTCGTTCAATTCGTTTTCACCGTGTTTGAATAGATAGGGGGAATCGATTAGCACACAAACATGGCCGCCATCCGCAAATATTGGGTTGATGAACTTGTAAATTGGTCAAAAAATATTTAATATGAAAAGGTATACACTCACTCACTCCGTTGGCTTTTCTGGGACGTGACGATCCCGTGCCGCTCTCACTATCTGCCTCCATATCCTCCTATCCAGCGCAGTATTCTCCCATACAGTAATACCCATTTGTCTGCAGTCAGAGGTCACCTCATCTTGCCATCTACTCCTAGGTCTTCCAGGGGGTCTCGAGCCTTCTATCTTCTTCTCATACACCTGGCGAACTATTCTGGCAGCGTCCATTCTGATAACATGCCCTGCCCATTGCAGCCGTTTCGCTTTCATGACGTCCACTACTCTGGGTTGATTGGCCAACTTGTACAGCTCATGATTTGATCGGAGAACCCATCTTTGTGTTTCCTGGTCAAAGATGGGGCCGAAAATTTTTCTATATATCTTGTTTTCGAAGACTGTAAGTTGGCGTTCCTCCCTTTTGGTCACACTCCATGTTTCGGCTCCGTATAGCAGTACCGGCCTGATGATCGTGTTGTATAGTTTTAGTTTTGTTTTCCTGGTCAAAAGTTTGGAGGAAAGTAATTTATGCAGGGAAAAGTAAACTTTGTTTGCATTCCGTAATCTAATTTGGTGTTCAACTTGTCTTCTATTGCAGTCATTTATATTTACCCCAAGGTATTTGAAGTTTGGCGTGTTCTTAAAGGTAAAATTGCCTATATGAAGGTTGTTGCGTTGGTCTGTAGTCATATTTTCTCTCTGTATGATCATGTATTCTGTCTTCTCTTCATTAATCTTTAGACCTATTTTTGCAGCAGTTTCATTTAATTTCCTGAATAAAGCTTCAATTTCTCCTCCATTATTTCCTATTAATACAATGTCATCTGCATATGCCAGGATGTTGTGTTTGTTATCTGCTAGGTCTCCAGTTGCAGCTTCTTTGGTTTCCCGAATTACTTTTTCCAGAACGATGTTGAAGAGAAGTGGGGAGAGCGCATCACCTTGTTTTAGTCCTGTTCTGTTTTCAAAACCGTCTGATACGGATCCACAGTGTGTCACACATTTTGACCAGGCTGATAAGTTTCTGTGGGATTCCGTATTCTGCCATAATTTCCCACACCGTTTCTCTGTGGACTGAGTCATAGGCCTTTTGGAAGTCAATAAATAGGTAATGGACGTTTTTGTTATATTCCCAAACTTTTTCATTGATTGTCTTAATACAAAATATATTGTCTGTTGTTGATCTGTTTTTACGGAAACCATTCTGATAGTCTCCTATTATATCTTCGGTGTATGGAATTAGACGTTGTAATATTATGTGCGACAGTAATTTGTAAGCTGTGACAAGTAGGGATATTCCTCTGTATTTTCCGCAGTTATGTTTATCTCCTTTCTTATGTATTGGAACAATAATTGCTTCCTTCCATTCATCCGGTATTTGTTCCTCGCACCATATTTTCAGGATAAGTTTATGAAGTTTTTCATGAAGCTTCTCACCCCCATATTTCAGCAATTCAACTGGTATACCGTCAGATCCAGCAGCTTTGTGGTTTTTCAGTTTCTTCAGACTGCTGGTTACCTCTTCATATGAAGGATCATTTATGAAAGGTTCTACCGTTGAAAGAGTGGTTCTCTCCAATTTGTTGTCTGGTTCAGGGCAGTTCAGTAAGTGGTCAAAGTACTCTTTCCAAGCCTGTAATATGTGGGTTGTTCCTGCAATGATGTTACCATTGTTGTCGTGGAGAACTGCTGATCGCGGTTGGTAACCTTTCTTAATGTTATTCACCGTCCCATATACTTTACGGATGTTGTTCTCCTTCTGGTCATTCTCAATACTCTCTAACATATGTTTAAGGTAAAGCTTCTTTTCTTTTCGTAAGGTTATGCTTGTTTCTCTTCGTGTTTCCCTGTAGTGCTGTTCCAATTCTTCATTTCTCCTGTCCTGTAGCCATGCTTTCCTTGCTGAGATGCTAGCTGCTACTGCTGTTTTGCATGTACCATTAAACCATTTCTTCTTTCGTTCCACTTTTGGTAATGAGTTTTTAGCTGATTCTTGAATCACCTTCTTGATATCCTTCCACAATCTATTATTATATGAAAAGGTATAATGTTGAAAAAATTTGTAGAGATCAGATGATCCGTTTGGTCGTAATTTAATTTAAGCTTTCAACATTTGGGTGGTCGTCATTACGTTTTCGTTAAAATGGCGGCAATATAAATCATGATACTGAGGTGGCCTTTGCTAGTGCTACCTCTGTACCAAATTTCGTTCAATTTGGTTTCACCGTGTTTGAATAGATAGGGAGAATCGATTAGCACACAAACATGGCCGCCATCCACAAATATTGGGTTGATGACCTTGTAAATTGGTCAAAAAATATTTAATATGAAAAGGTATAATGTTGAAAAAATTGGCAGAGATCAGATGATCCGTTTGGTCGTAATTTAATTTAAGCTTTCAACATTTGGGTGGTCGTCATTACGTTCTCGTTAAAATGGCGGCGATATAGAACATGACACTGAGGTGGCCTTTGCTAGTGCTACCTCTGTACCAAATTTCGTTCAATTTGGTTTCACCGTGTTTGAATAGATAGGGAGAATCGATTTGCACACATGGCCGCCATCCGCAAATTATTGAGCTGATGAACTTGTAGATTGGTCAAAAAATACTTAATATGAAAAGGTATTATTTAGCATAAATTGGTAGAGATCAGATGAATCGTTTGGTCTTAATTTGATTTTAGCTTTCAAAATTTGGGTGGTCGCCATTACTTTTTCGTCAGGATGGCGGCGATATAAAACATGACTATGAGGTGGCCATTGCTAGTGCTAACTCTGTACCAAATTTCGTTCAATTCGGGTTCACCGTGTTTGAATAGATAGGGGGAATCGATTTGCACACAAACATGGCCGCCATCCGAAAATTATTGGGCTGATGACCTTGTAGGTTGGTCAAAATATTCTTCATATGCAAAGGTATAATGTTGCAAAAATTGGTAGAGATCAGGTTATTCGTTTGGTCGTAATTTGATTTAAGCTTTTAACATTTGGGTGGCCGCCATTACGTTTCCGTCAAGATGGCGGCGATATAAAACATGACACTGAGGTGCCCTTTGCTAGTGCTACCTCTGTACCAACATGGCGGCCACGCGAATTCGCGACTTTTAAATAGACGTTTCTCGCGATTTAACCAACCAAACACAATAAAACTTGGTATAGTATATGTTTATACACATTGTAATGCACCGACATCAAACTTCGTCCAATTGTTTACATAACCACAACATGGCGGATGTGCGAAATATTTCACCGGCATTCTATATCTCTGAAACTATTAGCGGTATCACCCTGTAATTTTGTACGGAGATAAAGGGCACTACTGGAAGTTCATCTATAAGACTTTCAAAAACCGGATAACTTCAAAACGAACATGGCGGCCAAGCGAATTTGAAAATTTAATAGACCTTTCTCACGATTTAATGTTCCAAACGCAATGAAATCTGGTACAGGAAATGTTTATACACACTGTAATGCACTGGTATCCAATTTAGTTCAATTGTTTACATAACCTCAAGATGGCGGCTGTGCAAATTTTAAAATTAAGTTTTTATTTCTTGTGTCGTAATCATGCGATCGAAGTGAAAGTTTGAATAATGAACGTACGAAATAATTTTCCTTTAATGGTACATGACTGTATGGCTCCTACATGGCGACCATCCGAAATATTTAGACGGCTCTGAATATCTACGAATCTATTATATCAATCAAACTGAATTTCCTTATGCTCATAGGGGCTTAAATAGACTTTAAATAACCTGGTGATTACAAATACAACATGGCGGCGACGCGAAGTATAAATATTCAGATGGACGTTTCTCGCAATTTAACCATCCTAGTGCAGTGAAACTTGGTACAGTAAATCCTTATACGAATGTTAATCCACTGGCATCTAATTTATTTCAATTGTTTCCATAACCACAAGATGGCAGCTGTGCGAAATTTTAAAATCTCCTTGTTTCTTCTTGTGTCCTAATCATGCGATTGAAATTTGAATGCAACACGTACACAATAATCTTCATGTAACAGTATATAACTCTAGGACCTACATATATAAAATCCAACATGGCGACCATCCGAAATATTTAGTCGGTTCTCAATATCTACGAATCTATTACAGCAATCAAACTGAAATTTTTATGTTGACAGTGGCAGTTAATATAAGTAGGATATATGAAAATAGGCTGTATAGTTCTTCGCGGAACTACTTGTTTTCTCTTAGATAATACAGCGAGAGTCGCTGCCTCTTGCAGAAATAGACGAGAAGTAGGATGCCACCCTTTGAGCAGCTGTTATCATGGTTACGGCTTGCCATCTGGTTACCAGTGTGAGGATAGTATTCTGTAAATTTCTCGGAAACTGTTGAATTTAGGCCGTTCAAATGTGGTATTCGAGGTGTCTGGAGTATTTTATTTCACATTGAAGGGCATTAAATGAGGTTTCTGCCCCTTGTACGAGTAACAATATTTTAATTGATTATACAAATTTAGTATAATTAAAATGTATAGGTAGTGGTCTATAAATGAAAACAGCCTAATAGTTATAAAACTAAACTGATAATTAGGTATTAGGACGTAATTTTTGAAAGCTTTTGTCCGGAGCATGGCACACTATGGAAGTGAATCTGTGACTGTTGGCGCCGCAGAAAAGAGAAGAATACTGTAGAACCATTTGAAATGTGGTTGTTACAGGAGAATGATGAAGATCATATGGACAGATAGAGTAACACATAAAGAGATATTAAGACGAGTGGGAGAGAAGAGATTTGTCTGGTGACTGTTAATGTAGAGAAGATATAGGTTGATAGGACACATACTAAGACACCCAAGAACAGCAAACTTAGTTATGGAAGGAAGGCTCGAAGACAAGAACTGATAGGGGAAAACCAAGGTTAGAATATGTTAAACATGATTAGCTCAGGACAGGGAGACATGGAGGGCTGCAACAAACCAGTCAAAAAACTGAAGACTTTTACATCAGCAATAATATTTATACTAACAAATAAAAATGTACGGAATAATAAAGATTAGAATTTCTAAATAAAAGAACAAATTCTTTGAGTGAAATTACACATTAAGACTTAGATGATTCAGCCTAACCCACTCCCAGTATATGTCGTGTTCGATCAGACATTATGGTACGGTATGTTCTATTTAAACAACTCTTATACTTGGTAAATTATTACAAAATATGGACAACTGTCAAGTTTTATTGATACTAATTATGGAATAAACGTGGTTCTGGTAGCACTAACTTATTACTGAGTTCATTGAAATATATCTTCATTCTACACGAATCGAACGAACTGGATTCCCTCACGTCTCCAAGCTTTTGTAATCACAATGCAAACAGCCTAGTTAGCACGGACGCCTCGACCGCAGAAAACAGCATCCACTTTTTAGATGCTTCCCACAATTTTTATTCTTGGTAGAAACATCCTGTGCCACTACCTTTTGTACTATTTAGTTCAAGTATTCAAAACTGAGCATCCCTAATACTTCTCAACTTCTTCAGTCTACACTCATAATGATCCCTAATACAATCAAGTTGCGAACACTCCGTTTAGCATGCGTCATCCTCACGAGTTAATGAGTGTACCAATGATACGATTTAGGTACGATATATCTGAGAGGCATATGTTCAGCCCATTAAAGTCACAAAAATAATAGACCTTACAATAATAATCATCACTACAAAATGACCTGTTTTCAGTCAAGAACTTAACACACAATATGCACGGGAGTGATAACCCAACCGTTAATTAATGCTACAGCAACAACAACAATTAATCATACCCCTAGTCTACTGAAGGTGTCTGGGTCCTTTATCAAATTCACGCACACATCTTATCTCTATATACCAGGTGGCCCATTATCGCCGTATTTTAGCCTATTTTCATTTATGAAAAAATAGGCTTATGAGATCACCTTTTGTCCGTGTGTCTGTGTGTGCGTGTGTGTGTTGGTGTGTGTCCCCCTAATAACTTCTAAACGGCTGGAGCGATTTCAATGAACCTCGGTAAGTTCATAGCATTATTCCGGGCCACCCCAACCGTGCCCTTCAAATTTTGTTACGTCTCACCAATCCAATATGGCGGCTGTGTGAAATATTTCACCAGCATTCGACATCTCCGAAACTATTACCGATATCACACTGGAATATTTTACGGTGATAAAACAAACTACTAGAAGTTCTCCTATGTGACTTTTGAAAACCTGGTAACTACAAAACCAACATGACGGCCAAGCCAATTTGCGACTTTTAAATAGACTTTTCTCGCGATTTAACCAATAAAACGCAATAAAACTTGGTACAGTATATGTTTATACACAGTGTAATGCACCAACATATAATTTCGTTCAATTGTTTACATAACCTCAAGAAGGCGGACATGCGAAATATTCCAACGGCATTCTATATATCTGAAACTATTAGCGGTATCACCCTGAAATTTTGTACGGAGATAAAGGCCACTACTGGAAGTTCATCTATAAGACATTCAGAAACCTGTTAACTACAAAACGAATATGGCGGTCAAACGAATTTGAAAATTTTAAATAGACCTTTCTCGTGATTTAATGATCCAAACGCAATGAAACTTGGTACAGGAAATGTTTATATACATTTGAATGCACTGGTATCTAATTTAGTTCAATTGTTTACATAACCTCAAGATGACGGCTGTGCGAATTTTAAAATTAAGTTTTTATTTCTTCATGTGATCGAAGTGAAAGTTTGAATAACGAACCTACGCAATAATTTTCCTTTAATGGTACGTGACTCTACGGCCTATACATATAACAATACGAAATATTTAGATGGATCTCAATATCCACGAATCCATTACAGCAATCAAACTGAATTTTTTAATGCTCATAGGGGCTATGAACATAAGTTCACCTATTAGACTTTCAATAAGCTGGTAATCACAAATCCAACATGGCGGCGACGCGAATATAAATATTCACATGGTCGTTTCTCGCAATTTAACCATCCGAGTGCAGTCACACTTGGTACAGTAAATCCTTATACAAATGTTAATCCACTGGCATCTAATTTTTTCAATTGCGAAATTTTAAAATCTTGTTTTTACTTTTTGTGTCCTAATCATGCGATTGAAGTTAGAATACTACTCGTACACAATACTCTTCATGTAACAGTACATAACTGTAAGACTTACATATATAAAAATCCAACATGGTGACCATCCGCAATATTTAGTCGGTTCTCAATATCTACGAATCTATTACAGCAATCAAACTGAAATTTTGTAGGTTGAGAGGAAATTAACAAAGTAGGATATATGAAAATAGGCTGTATAGTTCTTCCCAGAACTACTTGTTTACTTATAGGCTAAGTGTCACGCATGCACTTACAGTATGATGTGTAGGATGTCTAATGACTGATTTTCATAGGGGTGATAGCTGCATGCAGACAGGTTGCGTTAGAATATGAAGCGATAACATCCGGACGGAGGTAAGCCTCCGTGGCTTAGGCGGCAGCACGCCGGCCTCTCATCGCTGGGACCGTGGTTCAAATCCCGTTCACTCCTTGTGAGATCTGTACTGGACAAAACGGAGGCAGACAGGTTTTTCTCCGGGTACTCCGGTTTTCCCTGTCAAAATTTCATTCCAGCAACACTCTCCCCTATCATTTCATTTCATCTGTCATTCATTTAAGCATTGCCCCGGAGGAGTGCGTCAGGCCTCGGCAGCCGGCATAATTCATATCCTTGCCGCGATGGGGGCTTCATTCATTCCATTCCTGACCCGGTCGGAGACTGGAAGCAGGCTGTGGATTTTCAAACATCCGGACGGAAGCTCACTGTATGTACCGCAGCACTACCCGTCTAATGCACCCCAGTGAGTTATGAAACCTAGCATTGCAGTTGCTGTCCACATATCAGCAATGGCTGGAGTGTTCAGCAACGAAGACTACATTGACATAACATCTCTGCATAGTACCCTAAACAAAGTCTCTGATTCTTGGATAACGCGTAATCTCACTGGATGGATTTTGATGCGGTTTTCACCATTCTGTAAAAAGATTTCTAGAGGAAGGTTTCTGTAGAAAAACATTCATTTATAGTCAAAGGAAACCTAGCAGTAACGATTTCAGTGCATCGAGCCGAAGAAAAACCTTCCGTCCGTGCGCCTTTTAAGCTTACGCTTGGTAAACCGTTACTATGAGTGCAAGAGTTGCACAGCATGAAAGGTTCTACAAAATAGTCCGGGACATTCCGCTATGAGTGTTATTACGTTTTCATTTTCTTCCAACAGTTTCCATTCAGTGAAAATTTAAATTACTAGCTTTGGAGCGAGTTTATGAGCTAGCGAGTAAGCCTATCAGCCCAGCTTCGGCCAGCATGAAACAGTTGAGAAGTGTCGAGTTAAGGCTTCGGAGAAATTTGTATGTGTTTGCAGTTTCGCTGTTCTACTCGGCTTTTCTGAATTGGGCCTGGGACCTGCCGTTCATTCGGCGCCATTTAAGCTCACGCTGGGTAAATCATTGAAGATACCGGGCGAATCCGGGGTGGGTTACTAGTTTAATCTAAGGAGAATATGTTTTTAATGCAGCTCAAGATCACAGACAGAGTTTCCAAATAGATGTCGGCCTTTTGTGCATGTTTTTCACCGAAGATCGGCGTAATTAAGAGATATTGGGCTGTTCGTGGGGCATACAGGCCGGACGTTTGTTTTAGGCGATTGCCCTTGACCTTGAAGCTTGCGGGTGAGCCTACACACACTCACATTCTCAACCTATTGCCTCACACTTGTCACCACCGATCTGATGTAATGGAATTCCAGACTTGAGCAGACAGTACAGTCCACGTCGAAGTATTGTGTGACGCGGAAGTACACGTTACGTAGTTACGAACAGAACGTCATTATATTTGCCAATGACTGTACTTCAGCAGTAGTGTGAAACAGCTTTGTCAATCATCGAACCGCTTGGGGCAGCTGATAACAACACAGGTACTGTAGTAACTCGCCTCCAGTCTTCCATTAAGATTTTTCACACTTCTAAAACAAACGTCCGACCTGTACCAGCAATGTAACAATGCTGATGTTGTGCAAAATGAACTGGAGAAATTTGAACGAATCCTTCACACGGTAAATTGAATTTAACCTTGCTGTGATAATAATAATAATAATAATAATAATAATAATAATAATAATGTATGTCTACCCCTTATTATTCCCGTTTTCCAACGGGGTCGGGGATGAGATGCGATGGAAGTCTTTGTGGCGTTGGTTTTTACGGCCGGATGCCCTTCCTGACGCCAACCTCATGAGAGGAGTTAATGAGAGATGAAATGAATGATGGTGAATGAAACTGGGCAAGGATGTGGAAGGAAGTGGCCGTGGCCTGTCAGAAGGTACCGTCCCAGCATTTGCCTGGTGTTGAAAATGGGAAACCACGGAAAACCATTTCAAGGACGGCCGACGGTGGGGCTCGAACCCACGCGTCTACCGAGTCAGCAGAGAGCTTGGCCCCATGGCCTAATGCTGCGCTTTAGCCAGCGTACCCACTACTGTCGGTAATAATGATAATAATAATAATAATAATGATAATTTCATTACCTGTGTGTGGAACGCAAAGTGTAACGGTTGCGACAGCAAGAGGCCATATGCAATATCACCCTCGTTTTATGAGAAGAGACTGTAAAATATGGTGTATAACAATCACAATGAAACTTAGGATTATTATGAGAACCATTTATCCACACCTTCACACCTCATACCCTGTAATGTTAAATCGTTATTAAACATACAGTTTAAAGTTTCTTTTACAATGACGATTGGTTAGAATAAAGAGCCCGCTGATGAGCCAGCTTGGTGTTCCTAGATGAAACCCCACACAAGATACGGCATAAACCTAGAAAAATTGATGAGTTTTAATTCCCTGGACGTGAAATCCAATATACCATCGTTTCGGAAGCCTTCATAGGAAGGTTAAGACTGCTTGAGTGATATGGAGATGCAACCAGTCCGGGGATTAGTTGTGTTAATCCCTACGTTAACAGTGGCTATTCTGAGTGTAATTTCCTGCATGTTTTTTAACAATCTCTCCATAAAAGTTCCGGGATGGTACTTCATTTCAAATTCCAAGGCACTTAACCCAATCCCTTACCGTAATACCATTTATACACCCTATTACAGTCACCGCAGAAACACAGGTTACCAGGCAAATTGAAGACACACCAAAGTACACGGGGTTGATAACCAAATATATCACAAGCCCCTAATATGAATTAACAACAACACCATGTTATGGACACGTCTCTTATGACATTCTTCTATTGCAATCACAGTACCGGGTGAGTTAGCCGAGGTCGTTGCGGCATGACTGTTGGCAGTCGCTCACATCCGGGAGGCGAGGAGGTTTGAATCCCCCCACCGGCAACCTTGAAGATGGTCTTCTGTGGTTTCCCATCTTCCTTCCAGGCAAATGCCGGGGTTGGTCCCTAACTATAGGCCACAGCCGCTACCTTCCAACTCATCGACCCTCCCATCCAACATTCCTCCCCAACTGTACTTGTAGCCCACCCATTGGGTGTCCGTCTCGAAGCAGCTACAAAAACTGGCGAGCCGAACATGTCCTCGGACACTCCCGGCACTAAAAGCCATACGCTAAAAAAAACACAGAAAACACAAATTCATTTAACAGTCAGATCTGCTGAACGTCATGAATCGACATTTTACAATGACGTTTTTAAACATACAGTTTAAAGTTTCGTTTACAATGACGATTGGTTAGAATAAAGAGCCCGCTGATGAGTGAGCTTGGTGTTCCTAGATGAAACCCCACACAAGATACGGCATAAACCTAGAAATTGCTGTTTTAAATATTATTTTAATCACTACTTGGTGTTTCTATATTCTAAAATGTATATGACTACGCAATGTATTGTTCATGTTGATTCCCATTAGGGGCCTTGCGACATTGTGGTCATGTACCACCGTGTATTTGTCTGATAACATGTGCGACTGTAATGACTATAACTTGGCAATTATTTGAAACTTTGTTTACGTAAGTTTCAGTTGTTTTGGTTATAGTCACTGATGGCGCTGATATTCCTCTTTTATTGGTCGAAGTCTGGCTTTGTATAATAGTTGTGAGCCAATTGGTTTCTTTCACTGTTTAAAAAATAACAAATCATTACCCCTTCACCTTCGTAATTAGACGTCAATCAAAAGTAGCTGAATTCTTAGCTGTCATCCCGGAGGTTTGGGCTTGATTCTTGGCTCTGTCAAGAAATTTAATTTTGATCTAAGAACTGGAACGGGGTACACTCATCAGCGAGTGGAAATACTAAGAAGAGTTGGGTCCTGGAAGTTGTTTTGTTTACTGTGGTTTTCCACTTTAACTCCAGGCAAATGCAGGGATGATTTCTAACTGAAGACCATGACCATCTCCTTCAAAATCATCACCTGCATTACAAATACACACACTGCTATAGACCCCACAATAATACAGGTTATCAGACAAATTCTACACAAGTACACGTGGCTAAATAACCACGATGTCACAAAGTCCCTAAATGAATTAACAACAATTATTTGACCACGATCTCGTTGCGTAGTGGCTAGAATTCTTGGCTGTCACCGGGGAGGTTGGCTCTGCCAAGAAATTTAATTCTGGTCTGAGAACTGGAACGGGATACACTCATCAGCGTACGGTGTACGCATAACTGAGCCGAGGCCGATTTCTATCTCAGTCATCCTGGAAGTTATTTTCCCGTGGTTTCCCACTTCTACTCCTTGCAAATGTCGGGATGGTACCTAACTTATGACCACTATCGCTTGCTATCCAAATCCTACCTCAATTCTATCCTAATAATTAGCCACATCTGTAAATAGGAGAAAATATCAGTATATTTTAGTTTAGGCTACTTTCAATTTTTGCAAAAAATGAAAGTAGACTTATGAGATCTACACAGGGCCAAAAATTGTGTGTCTGTCTGTGTGAGTCTGTGTGTGAGTGTGTGTACTCTGAATGTCTGTCCCCCCTATCAATTCAAACACGGTGACACCGAAATGAACGAAATTTGGTACTGCCCCCGTAATTGAATTATGTAGAGACCACGGTGGCTATATTTGAAATTATAAGGAGAGTTATGGCTGTCATAGTTATGACGTGGGTAGTCATGACGTAAGCACGGATGACGTAAATGTTATGCCAGCAGGCTACTTGAGCTGAGATTCTCAGTGACGTCAGCTTTTAGTCCAGAATGTTCCAAGATTTACGACGCAGTCGCAGGAAACGAGGAATTCTGCTGAGGAAGAAACTATGCTATTGGAGGAGAGGCTTGAACCAATGAACGATAGTTTAAAGGAAGACGGAGATTGCTGAAACTATGGTATTTTTATTACTTTTGGAATGCAGAATTGTGGAAATCCATTTGCAGTAAAAGCATTGATTTGGAATTTTGGTGAAATTTATTTTCAGTTTTTGAATTTTGAAAATCCGTCATGTATTAACGAAGTTGGACCTTTTAGCGATGACGCAGTATCACGCTTTGGAAGGGATGGAAACGCCCCTCGAGAAGTTAATAAAAGGGCTTGCGCAGAAGAGAGGAGCCTCTTTCGTTCTCTGATCATTCTGAGATCGCATTCTCAGATCATCGAAGTATATTTGTGAAAGTTCTTTTCTTATACATTCATTATAGTGAGACATCGAAGTGAACAGCAGTGAAAAGAATCATCTTTATAACGCGTGGCGAGGCCACTATATTAACGAGATCCAGGTCAAACTAGGTGAAGTTGAAACGGACCTTAGAAAGCTTCTACAAGTTTAGCTTCGAACAGTTAGCGGTCTCCGATAAGCCAATTGTATTGTGCAGTGCTACATGCAGTTATAGAGAAAAGCTGAACAATTTCGACCGATTAGTGTAAAAGATATTAGCAGTTTTATTCGACTGACAAAAGTGATTATCTCGCCTCTAGAGAAGCACTTTTGTTTAGCCAGAATCAACGCAAAGCTGACGCTGCGAGTGGAGTAGAAAGACTTCAGATTGCTTGGTTACACAACGATACCAGTATAATGGAGCAATTGAATACGGCAGTTTGTTCTTCTGACACTACAATCGAAGAGCAGATGGAAGGCTAAGAGGGCTTATTGCAATTGGGACATACTTCAACGGAGTAAGATAGCGACATGGAACTTCGCTAATTGCTATTCCACACAAGCGAACATGCGGTGAATACCATCTACACCCATGTTTCGTAATTAAAGGCTGAATACCATCGAACAGCCATAGAAACAATTTCATACTCTGAATATGAATAATTTCTTCGGAAATTTCTACAAAACTTCATGACGATTGTCTACTGGAACTTCAGGGAATTTTTCAAGAGAGGTCAGGGATATCCCGACTCACAAAGAAGATTATTGCCGGAAGGATGTCTATTCGTCTTCGAGGAGCAGAGCGATTCACGGAGAAGGAAGCAGTTCGATTCTCCGAGGGTGCTATTTCCTATTTCGAGGATGGAGCTCAGCTTTAACGTGGTGAAATGGATCCATCAGCAGTCTTCTTTGGGGAATTTTCCTCTGGAACGTCAATCGGCAGATAAGGTAGTCGTGAACGTTTATTGTATTTGAGTTTACTAATAATGTTTGAGCAACCATTTTTCCCATATTTTTATCCTCATGTATTTTGCCCTATTTTCTTGTTGAGATTCTTATTCTCAGTACACCTTGATGAGTTTTGCATTTTTCGACGATTTATTAAGACATTGTTATGTCATGGGCATAGTTAACGATTTTGAATCAGTTGAGACTGATATTTAGAATTTTCAGTAATTAATTTTTTTGTAGTCACGATTTGACTGTAAGTTAATGATTATTTTTGGCAGATTTAAATTCAGACAGCGTGTCATTTTATTAAAGTAATTCTACCCCAGTTTAATTACTTTGAACAATTTTCTGTCATCATCAAGAAGGAAGAACATTTAAATGATTTTAAAGCGTTAAAATCTCTTACGTTGTCGACGATCTTGGAAATACTAGTCGTTATTTGAATTGATTGCAACACAGACATTTATCGTCAGTTATGAATGAACATTGCATTATAGACACTTTTGTGAAAGATTAACTTTAATAATGAATTATTGAATGCATTCAAGTCAAGTACTTTTGTTAGGAGTTTTTCTCAATTAGATAATTATATAACGATGTTTGCATTCCCCAGTCTAATTGGATTCTATTCGACTACTTTGCATTTTAGTCGCACTTTATTTGAAGATAGTATTTTTATACTACAAATTTCTTTTAAGATGTTAATCTTAAATTTTGATAGACCAGATAGGCGTATATAAGCGTATTCACTATTAAATTTGTTTGTGATTGGCAAGTTTTGACTTCATTTCGGTTCATGAATGAAATCCACGAAGGTTAAATAGAAAAACAGTTTTGAAACTATTAATGATTATTAAAAATTTTTAAGTGGAACTATGAATGTATAATCGCTAGTGCAGCGCGTGTTGAAAGTCGCTGAAGTATAATGCCCTTGAATATGAAGGAAGTTCCCACAGGAATAAATGTTAAAGAATTATTTGTGGAAGTTTTGTAAGTTATGTAGAAGTTTTTAATGCCATATAGATTAATATATGATGATTTTGGGCATATTTTTAATGCAGATTGTGCATTAACTTGTTAGCGAAGGATTTTCCGCTGGAGTAAGATTGTCATAGTTCGTTGAAAATTAATCAAGTGATTTACTGTTATAATTAACACGAGTTTTGAAAGAATTTGAGATAAGATTTTGAATGAAGGTTGCCGTCACAAATCATTATTAAAACCTTTATTAAACCAGATTGTGACATTAACATGTATAACTAACCTTCATTGGTCGATTATATTAAACAGGATTATAAAATTATCAACCGAATGAACATGTGGCTAATGTATTTATTAAATTAATAATTTAAACAATTTAAATGTTAATATTGTAAATAATTGCTGTAAATATTTTCAAAAATAATGTGGAACGAGAGTGATGTTAAAGGCGTGCTTATAATATTTTTATTGTCTTTGACAAATATTATAAACAATTTCTAATTGTTATAAATAATTTATGTGATTTTGTTATAAACATTTAAGAGCTAATTAAACATTTGGATTGAAGTTAACAAGTTTAAGAAATTAATATAATGATCCAATAGGATGTGAGCAAAGTACTTGAAAGATTTGCGTAAATATAATGTGAGTTGTCTTATAGACATTTAAAAGCTTGAGAGAACAAGCTGTATTCTTACGTAACTTAGCATGTGAGAAGGGAGTGCATTTAACCAGTATGCAACAGGCTGGAAGGTAGCCCGCAGCTGTGCCAACATATGGTTCTCAGGGAGTGAGGTCGTACACACTCTGGCCTTGCGACTATAAATACCATTCTCTTGTTTATTAAAAGGAAACCAAATGCTCTATATATGTCACACCCTGATGTCCTTTTCCAATCCAATAATGTTATGAATATTACGTTACTTGGAGCTCTTGGGAGCTAAAATGTTTTATATCATGTTGTATGATAATTTTGCAAGTCCTACTGGAGGACGTAGTCAGATTGACTTGGGCTACTGATAGCCACGTATATTTTGTTGTGTTAGTAAAATCATACCCTTTATTAGAAATACAGCTTTTTTACAGTTCAAAGTTCTCGTCTTCGTTTCTGGTTCATTTTTAAATGTCATGGTGGAGGTTATTGTGTGAACAGACTTTTAGTGATCCTGTTGTCAACTCAAACCCCGAGATAATTAAGAGGTAAGTAACGGTAAGTATGAACCCCCGTCTATTTTGGTGTGTTCCACAATGATTTCCTGTGAATTTCTGTGCTCATATCTCGATAGTATCTGTCAGTGCCATTTTCATTGATGTAACTGTGCCGGTGCGATTGATAATTGGCAATCCGATTGAGGGGGCGGATATCTGACAGCCTACTATCCAGGTAAAAGGGGACAGAAAGATTGGCGACCCAAGAACGTGGGGCTGAGTCAACAGAAAGATTCGCACCTAAAACGTTGGGGCGAATTCGACAAAACTGGATCACCAGGTTGAACGCCAGAAAGAGTGGCAAACCTAAAACGTAGGGTTCGATTAGACTCAAATAAAGAGGTTGATTCTTTGTTAGATGTCTAGGCCAATTGTAGTATTTAAGAGTGTGATTATATAGGAATTAAATGTTGTATTGTGTTAGGAAAATTACACTCAGAAAAGATCAGATCTTATACAACTTGAGAAAGGTTAAATGGGCAGGAAACTTAGAAAAATCGCCTATGATCTGGAATCTTATTTTATTTGACCGGCTTATGACATTTCAGTCATATTAAAGATAAAATTAAATTATTTGGATTGTAAATGTAAATTATTTGTGTTAGGATATTTTAAAATGAGCCAGGGAAATTTGAACATGTGCTTGAGTTTGTTTCAACATGAAGTATCTTCGAAGGTTAATTATAAGGTAGTTATAAGTTAGATTTAAGACAGAAAATTGATCAAAATTATATATGGTGAAAAGTGTTGCTCAAATGTTGTTATTTTGCTCTTTTGATGTATGTCCCTACAGCAATCCATTTTTGAATAATATTGTAATGGCAGATGAAAGTATGAGGTTGATGTTAGAAGAATTGAAAGCTAGCATGAATGAAAGTGCGAGGGAGATGTCTGCTAATTTGAAAGCAAGCATGACTAGCAGTATGAAGCAGATGTTGAATGAAAGCATGAAGGAGAATAATAGTAATTTATCTGCTAATTTGAATGCAAGAAAGGAGGAGAATGCTAGTAATATGTCTGCTAATTTGAATAGTAGTATGAAGGAGATGGAAGCTAGGAATAATAGTCGAATGGAGGAGAATATGAAGGTTCTTCATACTAGTGCTGCTAATTTGGAGGATAATATGTCGCGTTTACAGATTAATACCCTAGGAATTGAAAATACTGTAAGTGACATCCGCACAAATGTGTCTGATGTTAAAAATGATGTGTCTAAGGTACAGAAAGACCTTACAATGTTAAATCTAGATGTAGCTAATGTCCGAGGGGATATTTCTTGTGCTAGAGCCGAAGTAGTTGTTGTCAAAAACGATGTAGCGACTGTCCAAGACAAGGTCGAGGAAGTCCAAAAATAAATTCAAAAAGCTAGAACTGATGTATCCAATGTTCAGGTAGACATTAATAACATTCATGCGGATATAACTGAGGTGCAAAGTGACATAACTAAGATTCAGGTAGAGGTCAACACAGTTTTCGTAGATATCACTAAAGTCCAAACTGATGTAAATAAAGTCAGGGAAGAAATCGAAAACTCAAAAACTCTTTGTACGCGTAATATAACTGCATTAGCGACTAGGTTAGTCGATGAATCAGTTAGAACAACAACGTCTTTAGCAGAGTTGAAGTATGATGTAGAGGTCATGAGAACCCAGGTATTAGACCACAATAGAGTATTAAAAGAGGATATCGAAGTAGACATAGCCGAAATGTTAACAGCAAACGTAGCGGTATGGAAAGACGAGTGGAATAAGTCAAGTGGGGAACATGTAACCCAAATTCAGGAAAGGATTGAAAGAAAACTTGCCAGTACGCAGATAGAAATTAACAATGAAGTAGTACAGATTAGGAAAGATTTAAGCGTCAGGATAAATTCGCTATCCGAAAAACAAGTTGACGATAGAACACAACTAGATCAGGATATGCAAACTTTAAAATCTACATTAGAGGATCAAATTCATAAAGTTGTCTCGGATGTAAATGAAACGACGAGTAAACTGAAAAATTTGAAGTTAGGAGAGGCTAGTTTAATGGAGAACTACAAAGAAGAGATAGTCAAGAAAGTATTAACAGAAATCACCGACAAGGATACAGAAGGCTTAGCTTGCGAATTGAATAGGAAGTATACCAGAAGATGTCACCTAGAGCCAGAAGAAAGAGACGTGACTCCTGAAGAACGTGTATCCAGATTCAGAGAGGAGGATGACGAGAGGAATATGGAACCTGAGTGGAACTATCGAGATAGTGGGAAAAACTATCCGGATTCATATCCGAGGAACGTGACGGTCATCAGGAATTTCGAAGACAAACCACAAAAATTCAGTAACACTGATAGTTTGACACCTATAGAGTATGTAAGGAATCTCAAAGATTATTTCATCGAAGCTCACATTCCCAGAGAGAGAGAGATGAAGATAGTAGAGAGAGATATCTGATTGGAGGACCCCTTGAATGGTTTCGCGCATTTAGATACACATTCAGTAACTTTGACGAGTTTTCAGAGGCATTAATCAAACGATTTTGGTCCATAGAAGCGCAGCATTCGTTAAGAGCGGAGGTGTATTCAAGAAAATACTCAGGTACTCTTCCAACGAGGTACGCTGATTTCTTTACGAGTCAGTTGTCCCGCTTGAGATTTTTGCAACCCCCATTGTCCACGGAGCAACTAATAGATGCGATTTCTCGTATGCTGCCAGTTGAGGTGAGAAGACTTATAATTTCGTCCAACATCAGGGATTTATCCAGCATGGATGAATTACTAAGAAGGTTAGACTACACAAGTCCAATGCCTAACGTAGTCCAGAAAGGTCAAAGGCAGGAATTTAAAGAAATCAATACGGTATACATGGACCAAGTCCAACAAACTGACAAGCCAGAGCAGGAGAAAACTGACAATGTAGGTCCTCACAGGAATAGTCAGTTTAGAAATTACAGATCACAAGGTTACCGACCGTATCAACAGAGAAGAGGTTGGAACTACAACCGAGGAAACTACAATGGAAGAGGCAGATATTACAACAATAATGGGTATAACCGTAACTATAATAGGAATAACCAAAACCAAAATAGAAACCAGAATACTCAAAGTCAGGTTATGACACCTGATCAGTATCAGCAAAGAGAGAAGGAAAGCCAGCAATACTTAAAAGAATTAAGGGATAAAGAAGCTGACAATCAAAAGAAAAGGCAGGATGTTGTAATCGATCCTGGTCCTTCTACGAGCCAGCAGAACTTTGAAAATAGAAATACTGGTCAGAAGAGAAAGTAGAGAGGAAAGAATACATTAACCACACACAACCCAGAGTAGAAGAAATTTATGATTAAGGAACATAGAGGAAATATCATACTAGAGTAAGCCAGTAATAATTCAATTTCGTGTTCAAGAGAGTTGAGATACTTGTAACATTGAGTTTAAAAACAATTTGCAACTGTTTTTAAAACGTGGTGAGAGGAGAATGCCCCCGTAATTGAATTATGTAGAGACCACGGTGGCTATATTTGAAATTATAAGGAGAGTTATGGCTGTCATAGTTATGACGTGGGTAGTCATGACGTAAGCACGGATGACGTAAATGTTATGCCAGCAGGCTACTTGAGCTGAGATTCTCAGTGACGTCAGCTTTTAGTCCAGAATGTTCCAAGATTTACGACGCAGTCGCAGGAAACGAGGAATTCTGCTGAGGAAGAAACTATGCTATTGGAGGAGAGGCTTGAACCAATGAACGATAGTTTAAAGGAAGACGGAGATTGCTGAAACTATGGTATTTTTATTACTTTTGGAATGCAGAATTGTGGAAATCCATTTGCAGTAAAAGCATTGATTTGGAATTTTGGTGAAATTTATTTTCAGTTTTTGAATTTTGAAAATCCGTCATGTATTAACGAAGTTGGACCTTTTAGCGATGACGCAGTATCACGCTTTGGAAGGGATGGAAACGCCCCTCGAGAAGTTAATAAAAGGGCTTGCGCAGAAGAGAGGAGCCTCTTTCGTTCTCTGATCATTCTGAGATCGCATTCTCAGATCATCGAAGTATATTTGTGAAAGTTCTTTTCTTATACATTCATTATAGTGAGACATCGAAGTGAACAGCAGTGAAAAGAATCATCTTTATAACGCGTGGCGAGGCCACTATATTAACGAGATCCAGGTCAAACTAGGTGAAGTTGAAACGGACCTTAGAAAGCTTCTACAAGTTTAGCTTCGAACAGTTAGCGGTCTCCGATAAGCCAATTGTATTGTGCAGTGCTACATGCAGTTATAGAGAAAAGCTGAACAATTTCGACCGATTAGTGTAAAAGATATTAGCAGTTTTATTCGACTGACAAAAGTGATTATCTCGCCTCTAGAGAAGCACTTTTGTTTAGCCAGAATCAACGCAAGGCTGACGCTGCGAGTGGAGTAGAAAGACTTCAGATTGCTTGGTTACACAACGATACCAGTATAATGGAGCAATTGAATACGGCAGTTTGTTCTTCTGACACTACAATCGAAGAGCAGATGGAAGGCTAAGAGGGCTTATTGCAATTGGGACATACTTCAACGGAGTAAGATAGCGACATGGAACTTCGCTAATTGCTATTCCACACAAGCGAACATGCGGTGAATACCATCTACACCCATGTTTCGTAATTAAAGGCTGAATACCATCGAACAGCCATAGAAACAATTTCATACTCTGAATATGAATAATTTCTTCGGAAATTTCTACAAAACTTCATGACGATTGTCTACTGGAACTTCAGGGAATTTTTCAAGAGAGGTCAGGGATATCCCGACTCACAAAGAAGATTATTGCCGGAAGGATGTCTATTCGTCTTCGAGGAGCAGAGCGATTCACGGAGAAGGAAGCAGTTCGATTCTCCGAGGGTGCTATTTCCTATTTCGAGGATGGAACTCAGCTTTAACGTGGTGAAATGGATCCATCAGCAGTCTTCTTTGGGGAATTTTCCTCTGGAACGTCAATCGGCAGATAAGGTAGTCGTGAACGTTTATTGTATTTGAGTTTACTAATAATGTTTGAGCAACCATTTTTCCCATATTTTTATCCTCATGTATTTTGCCCTATTTTCTTGTTGAGATTCTTATTCTCAGTACACCTTGATGAGTTTTGCATTTTTCGACGATTTATTAAGACATTGTTATGTCATGGGCATAGTTAACGATTTTGAATCAGTTGAGACTGATATTTAGAATTTTCAGTAATTAATTTTTTTGTAGTCACGATTTGACTGTAAGTTAATGATTATTTTTGGCAGATTTAAATTCAGACAGCGTGTCATTTTATTAAAGTAATTCTACCCCAGTTTAATTACTTTGAACAATTTTCTGTCATCATCAAGAAGGAAGAACATTTAAATGATTTTAAAGCGTTAAAATCTCTTACGTTGTCGACGATCTTGGAAATACTAGTCGTTATTTGAATTGATTGCAACACAGACATTTATCGTCAGTTATGAATGAACATTGCATTATAGACACTTTTGTGAAAGATTAACTTTAATAATGAATTATTGAATGCATTAAAGTCAAGTACTTTTGTTAGGAGTTTTTCTCAATTAGAGAATTATATAACGATGTTTGCATTCCCCAGTCTAATTGGATTCTATTCGACTACTTTGCATTTTAGTCGCACTTTATTTGAAGATAGTATTTTTATACTACAAATTTCTTTTAAGATGTTAATCTTAAAATTTTGATAGACCAGATAGGCGTATATAAGCGTATTCACTATTAAATTTGTTTGTGATTGGCAAGTTTTGACTTCATTTCGGTTCATGAATGAAATCCACGAAGGTTAAATAGAAAAACAGTTTTGAAACTATTAATGATTATTAAAAATTTTTAAGTGGAACTATGAATGTATAATCGCTAGTGCAGCGCGTGTTGAAAGTCGCTGAAGTATAATGCCCTTGAATATGAAGGAAGTTCCCACAGGAATAAATGTTAAAGAATTATTTGTGGAAGTTTTGTAAGTTATGTAGAAGTTTTTAATGCCATATAGATTAATATATGATGATTTTGGGCATATTTTTAATGCAGTTTGTGCATTAACTTGTTAGCGAAGGATTTTCCGCTGGAGTAAGATTGTCATAGTTCGTTGAAAATTAATCAAGTGATTTACTGTTATAATTAACACGAGTTTTGAAAGAATTTGAGATAAGATTTTGAATGAAGGTTGCCGTCACAAATCATTATTAAAACCTTTATTAAACCAGATTGTGACATTAACATGTATAACTAACCTTCATTGGTCGATTATATTAAACAGGATTATAAAATTATCAACCGAATGAACATGTGGCTAATGTATTTATTAAATTAATAATTTAAACAATTTAAATGTTAATATTGTAAATAATTGCTGTAAATATTTTCAAAAATAATGTGGAACGAGAGTGATGTTAAAGGCGTGCTTATAATATTTTTATTGTCTTTGACAAATATTATAAACAATTTCTAATTGTTATAAATAATTTATGTGATTTTGTTATAAACATTTAAGAGCTAATTAAACATTTGGATTGAAGTTAACAAGTTTAAGAAATTAATATAATGATCCAATAGGATGTGAGCAAAGTACTTGAAAGATTTGCGTAAATATAATGTGAGTTGTCTTATAGACATTTAAAAGCTTGAGAGAACAAGCTGTATTCTTACGTAACTTAGCATGTGAGAAGGGAGTGCATTTAACCAGTATGCAACAGGCTGGAAGGTAGCCCGCAGCAGTGCCAACATATGGTTCTCAGGGAGTGAGGTCGTACACACTCTGGCCTTGCGACTATAAATACCATTCTCTTGTTTATTAAAAGGAAACCAAATGCTCTATATATGTCACACCCTGATGTCCTTTTCCAATCCAATAATGTTATGAATATTACGTTACTTGGAGCTCTTGGGAGCTAAAATGTTTTATATCATGTTGTATGATAATTTTGCAAGTCCTACTGGAGGACGTAGTCAGATTGACTTGGGCTACTGATAGCCACGTATATTTTGTTGTGTTAGTAAAATCATACCCTTTATTAGAAATACAGCTTTTGTACAGTTCAAAGTTCTCGTCTTCGTTTCTGGTTCATTTTTAAATGTCATGGTGGAGGTTATTGTGTGAACAGACTTTTAGTGATCCTGTTGTCAACTCAAACCCCGAGATAATTAAGAGGTAAGTAACGGTAAGTATGAACCCCCGTCTATTTTGGTGTGTTCCACAATGATTTCCTGTGAATTTCTGTGCTCTTATCTCGATAGTATCTGTCAGTGCCATTTTCATTGATGTAACTGTGCCGGTGCGATTGATAATTGGCAATCCGATTGAGGGGGCGGATATCTGACAGCCTACTATCCAGGTAAAAGGGGACAGTACAGAGGTAGAACTAGCAAAGGGCACCTCAGTGTCATGTTTTATATCGCCGCCATCTTTACCAAAACTGAATGGCGTCCACTCAAACGTTCATAACGTAAAATCAAATAACGACTAACCAAATCATCTGATCTCTACCAAATTTGGTAACAACATACCTTCATACGGGATGCGTATTGTGACCAAACTACAAGGTCATACCATTTCAGGATGGCGGACGTGCGAATTATGCAAACTTTATAATCCATATCATGGGACCCACCAGTTACGATTATCGAGCCGAGAATCGTTTTAACTGTTCTAAAGGAAGAGGCACGTTCGAAATTAACAGTTTATTTTGTAATACTATAGTGCAGAAGTGATTTTAAAAAGCTGAGCCGTCTCAGTTACAAGGTAAGATGGCAGCGGATATCTTGTGCCTTTCTTATATTTCACTAATTTGAGTATTGCATGCAATATAGCGTACTGATATCAAAAAAATGTGTATGAAATGTTTTATATACAGTATAAATAATATACTCCACTGATGAAATCGTTTAGTCTAAATCATTATTTGCTAACACGTTCTATGTAACTCATTTGACATCGGACTACATTCGTTGGCACGTTTGGCTCCGTGGTAAAGCGTTGGCCTATCACCCTTATGGTATGGTTCAAACCCCATCAGAGTTATTTATTGTTTTGTAATGACTCAGACGTTTTAAAATTAAGCGATATATTGTGCATATTACGATAGAAGAGAGTTCCGCAGTCGAGTTGACGGACTAAAACCATTTCAAGAGAAACCACCAAGCAGGAGGCCCAAACGGATCATTTCCGAAGAGGAGAGAAAACAAAGAAGTGACAGGATGAAGAAATTCTGGGAGGAGAAGAGAAAGAAAGCCAATAAGTCTTGAGTTCTTTGCGGTCCATTGTTGGCCAAATTCGATAATAATAATAAATAAAACTAAATTCCCCAGCAGATTTTTACGAGACATCTAGCAGCAAAAAGTGAATTATCATGGCCAACTGGCGGCGAACTGCCGGCCTACAGATTAACTTACAGATTTTATTGAAAGGTTTATTTTTATGGCCGCTAGAATGCACTCGCCCTGTTAGGATTATCTTGTTCGATACTTCTCCAGTAGATGTCATGACTGGTCTACGTGGGACTCCATTGTTTAGTATACCATTGGCATTCTATGCGCATCGAATTTGTAGAATGACAAGATGATACTACGATACATTTTTACTTTTTATTTTAAATATTTTGTAACAGCCTATTGTGCGTTATTTGAAAATGTTATTTGAAGTCAAGAACAAAACGATTTCACATAGTACCTGAACTCTAGCCGTTGGTGCTAGTTCAGGATATTAATTAATACTTATATTGCAGCCAAATAGCAATCGAAAATATCCACATAGTTGTTATACACATGTCTCTGTAGGGTAATGGAAATATTTGTTAATTCAATTAGGGTTGTCAAAGCCATGCACAGCCAGACGTGTAAAGACATGCCTCAACTCAAAGTTGGATGTTGCCCACGTCAGGTCGATTATGTAACAATAATAATAATGTTATAGGTTTTACGTCCCTTTTAACTACTGTTGCTTTTAGAGACGCCGGGTTGCCGGAATTTTGCCCCGAAGGGGATCTTTAACGTGCCAGTAAATCTACTGACACGGCTCGTTCACATTTGTGCACCCTCAAATGCCAGCTGACTGCGCCTGGATACGAACCTGCAACATAGGGTCCAGCAAGCGAGAACGTTACCGCTGAGCCACGCAGCCAGTCCGGTCGATTATGTCTCCAGATCCATAACATTCTTGAGATACTTCTTATCTTTCTTTCTTTCTTTCTTTTTTTCTTCAATGATGGTAGAAGTTTTTTTCGAGGTTGTGGTGTTTGGTAGAGGTAAATAGTTTCTAAGGTCTTCAACCAAGAAATGATTCTATTATACTCTTTGATAAAAACAACGAGTTATAACTATACTCATACATTTAGGAGAAAGTAGGCTATATGTTCTTTACTGAACATCTTGTTTCCTATGCTTTACACTTACTTACTTACTTCGTTGGCCACCCGAAGTTGGTTCATTGCCTCACTGTTTAGCCTCTTCCATTGGTCTCTGTTGCTACCCATGTTCTCGTTGGCTCCTAGTGTCTCCAGGTCTTTCTTGACTCCATCCATCCACCTCAGTTTTGGTCTACCCAGGGGTCTCGTACCTTGTGGCTTCCCTTCTAGCACTGTCTTTACCATTTTCCCTTCTCTTCTCAGGACATGTCCCAGCCATTCAATTCTTCTGCTCTTTATTACAGCTGTCACATCGGGTTCATTAAACAGCGTGTGTATTTCAATATTTTTTCTTCTTTTAAAGATTCCATTTTCAGATACTGGCCCAAAAACATTTCTTAATACCTTGTTTTCAAAAGTTATAATTTTTCTCTCCAATTTCTTGCTCAGTGTCCATGTTTCCGCCCCATACATTAATACTGGTCGCACTGGTACTTTACACATCCCATAATTATATAATTACCTCGGAAATATACATTAAACATTTTGAACAGCAGACGGGGATAACTAACAACCAGATTCGAGCAGGTCTATGTCCTGAAGCAAACTTTCCCATGTGTAAAATTTATTTAAGTGACTGATATCTCTGGTGTATGTGGTCCAATGTTATCGTTTCATTTACGGTTGGAATATCAATGTCCAAGTATTTCACACATCCTACAATTATTTATTAATTCTTTTTTGTGACCTTTCATTTATTTAAATTAATGACTCTTTGTAAGGATATCCATTTTGTTTTTGTTTTTTGTTAAGATAGTTTCTAAGATATTTTTCACGCTGACGAAGTTATCATTAATATAACGAAACATGTACGTGGTAATTTATTAAACTACTTTCTAGTGTTTGACAAGGCGGCTTTTATAATTTGAGATTAAATAAAGTAAATGAATGAATGAACTATGCACCACCTGAAACAATGTCGAGAATACTCTGCGCCCACGGATTCTACTTTGAGAACCACTGGTGAAGTTGCTATTGATGTGTTACAATGGGACAGTTCCTGTTCCAGCTCGTGATCTCGCCGCACCCTACACTGAACCCCACGGTAGCCGCGGTGAAAGTACTGTATCCTGTCACTGTCAATATAGATAGTCGATCAGTATTCTAACCACTACCGTGGAAAGCGAAAGTGCAAGGAATTGTTATATCTCTCTAGAATGTGCACTCTACTAATATGATCGTGCCGTTCACACTTACACAATGTAATTGGCTGTCGTGTAACCTAAATGTACAGTACAAGGCAACTTTGCCTTGAGGTCATTTGTCGCCTCAAGCTGACAGTCTTTGGTTCACATTTTCTTTTTGCCGCAGTGCATGTAAAAAGAATATATTGTCACTGAACTTGCAATACCACGTATGTGAGAATGCTTTCCTTCTCCAATATTTTTCCTTATGATTGGTCACCCCTCCCAGCCGTATGTGTGCCGTCCAATAGAACAATTCACGTTAAGTTCATTTTCTTGTGTAGTACTTCAAATACTTTCAAAGGAAAATTAGCTTTAAACTCATTGTATTGTACTGTAGGAGTGCATAACCGCACGGAAATATACTTGTCTACAGTATTGTCAGTTTTCCTGTGTGGAAAACTAAAGGAAAATGAACCTTACTTCAAATACTTCCAAAGGAAAGTGAGCCTTAAACTCATTGTGTAGTACTTTATGGTGTTTGAAGCCATTTTCAGTGTTACCTTAATAATCAAAATTTGATGTATTTTAGTCGGTCAACACGATTTTACCCATGCTAAAAAATTAACATACACTTGGATGACCAGTTTCGATCGTCAGGCGATCATCATCAGATCCAGTACACCTCGACTATTAAATCTATGTCTAAAAGTATGGGTGAAAGTATTTACGATATGTACACTTAGTTGCAGTAGTAGTTAAAATAATCCAACTAGTCAATATTTGTTAGTTAAAGTCTATGTGATGTTTTGTTAAGATGAGAGCAGACATTGGCGAAGTTAAATGCTCTCATCCGGACCGCGTGCGACTCAACCAGATAAGTAGACTGTACAATACAATCTGAACTGACCATTTAGCAACAATCACATATTCAAACAATGCAAGCAAATTTGGAGGTCAATCACCACTTTAAAGAAGTTAGGAAAGAGTATCTATTCATTGTAACTGTGGGAGTTCTACATTCTTTCTATTAATACTTTACTAATTACTGACAATCATTCTGTTAAGTTTTCAACCAACAGCACCACCAATAAACACAAGGTAGCGCTAGAAAGAGGCATATTAGGAAAAGTGACGAGTTTAATTATTGTTTTTCGTCTTGGGTCAGTTCATCAGCAATGACCCTATGAGTACCCTATGCATACAGAGGTACAAGCCGTATCCTGGATGCGTTTGCTCAGCACCACGTTGGTAGCTTCCCAAACTCGAAATGAGAAAAAAACATCGGTGAAAAGTCACATTGTGCTTCAGTCTGTGTCAACAGATGAATTCATAAATACTGCATTCATCAAAAGGCAAAATTTGCATACTTTTCATTGTATTTCTCATAAAATGATTTTCCATTCAAGATAGGAACTCGCACTCGTTGGTGATTAGGCTGATTTATAATGATTGGAATAATGTTTGATATTCAATAATGCCGGTAGAACACATAAACATAGCACTCACGGCTTTGTTTTAAGCTATTTTGTTCTAGTTGTAGGGTCACCATATTTATAACAAGCCTTTATGCCGTACTTTAACGTAATTTGGTTTGTGTTACAACGCAGGTGTGTCATCGACGTTCAAATTTATATGAATGTTTTCAAAGTTATAGCTTCATTATCTTGACTTATGATATATTAAACTGGTTTAGTGCGTCCAGAGCAGTGACCTGTAATACCAAGGACCCCAGCATGGAGCCCTGAGGCACACCGCGCGCAAGTATTATTTGATATACATCTTGATTGAATTTTCATCTAGTAGGCAAGTCCTTTATTAACGAGTTCTATATTTTTCTATGGAAGTTATTTCAATGGTGTTTCAATTATCATAAAATAGTGTGAGCCGCGCACGTTTGATTTCTGCGCTGGAATGAATCTCTCGGCCAGTAGACAGTCTAATCACGATTATCGTGTCAGAGGTCACCCTCAAGCCCACCTGCCGTTAAGTTAAAACTGGCTCAAGCTTTCACATATTCCGACTGCAATACATTTCTCCCCATGGGTAGCAACTGATACCTTTTAATATTTATATTTCGTTGAAGCGATCTACCGCTAAAATTAGTTGTCATTGGGAGTGTGAATATCACCGAAATTTGGTTTTGTGATTTAACTGACTTTAGTACACTCTTCAACCTTGTAAAATGAAGGGATAGTGTGGGATTTTTCAAGGCCCTACTACGGTACAATATTAACTTCCGTATAAGTTGGGGCCGTTCCGAATTTAAGCTTCACAGCCTTTTGCATCTCTTCGTTGCTTCTAAAGTGACCTTTCACAATCTCGTTGAAGACCATGAAACCCACTGGTGAAGATTTCCGTGGATCTTGAAACAAAGAACCAAAGGACGAGGAAAGGACCTGGCACTTGGTGGTTGGAAGGTTTTAAGCCTATCTCAAAGGAACCACATAAAGTATCATCCCAAATTTTGGGACGGTTAAGACAATGGGAGTGTGGATCTCCTTTACCTTCGAGTCGCACCCTAGATATTAAACGAATATTGTTTACACCCCAGGAGAAAACCGCTGGGTTTGTTTTCACCACAAATCGCTCATTTCAAAAAACATCAAGTCAGTCAGTACCAGCTTCAGTCATTCTTTCTTTCCTTCTTTCTACTATGTGTTTTGTTAAGAAATAAACACCAAGTCATATAAAAGTACAAGCAAGGGAACAATACACATTTATTTATTTTGTTGTCTCTGCATGAAGTTCTAGCTTATAAACAAGAAGAATCACAATAAGCAGCCTCTGATGTTTGTAGGTAATTTTTTCATAACCCTAAGAAGTTCTTAACGAAATATAAACGTCTCGCATATCCATGAAAAATACAAATGAAAACCAAAACACACAATAACCCGTGGCAAAATCCAACGTATTCCAACCTTCACTCCACTCCGCAAAGAGTACCTATATATTCAGCTTATGGAAATCACACCCTATTCATCATCACAAGATATGTTTTAAAGAATTTCTTTAGTCAGTTTTATAGTAATAGACTATAAAATCACCAACTGCTTAGCTATGCCATTTTCACAAAATTGTTTTATATCACCACTAGCAGGTACCCGCAGCTTCATTCCCGTCATAATCGTGTCATATTGTTATTCAATGAAATGCAGGTTTAACCCCGTTAACACCCCTTTAGAACCTGAATATCCAAAAATCCCTCCTTAGTAGACGTTTTCGACACACAACAAACATATCCCCAAAATATCATTTTACTAACTTTAATAGTTTTGGTTGGTCGATGAGAGTGAACATCCAAAAATCCTTCCTTAGTGGACGTTTTTCTTCCAGAATTTCAGCCCTCCCGATAGGCCCCTTAAATTGGATTTATGAATAATTGGTCGAACACCTATTTATTTTAATTATTTATTTATTTATTTATTTATATGCTGATTGATTTCCTCCGAGTTTCAAACTCCTCACCTATGTCGTTTCAGAGATACACGCTCCGTTAGGAATCTTTCAACCCCCACTTTTCTTCCCTTTCACCTCGTAATATACACCACAACGAAAAACCATTTGACATGTGTCAGCTTATTTTTAATGAATGGTATATATGCCAAGTATCACATCCCCAAATGAAACCACTCGTGAATATTGTTATTCAATGAAATGCACGTTTACCTCCTTAACACCTCTTTAGAACCTGAATATCCAAAACTCTTTCCTTAGTCGACGTTTTCGACATACAACGAACATATCCCCAAAATTTCATGTTTCTAACTTCAATAATTTTGGCTGTGCGATGATGAGTGGGTGAGTCAGTCAGGACATTTTCATTCATTTATTTTTGAGAATTTCACCCCTCTCCATGAACCCCTTAGATCTGATTTATGAAAAGAACGGTCAAACACCTATTTACTTATTTCAAGCTATTTTTCCAGCTGAGTTTCATGAGTGAGTCAATAAGTTAGGACACTTTCTTTCCTGTTTCTTCCCCCAGAATTTCACCCCTGCCCATGGGCCCCTTAAATTGGATTTATTAAGAAACGGTCGAACACCCATTTACTTATTTTTAAGCTGCTTTTCCCGCTGAATTTCAAACTTATCGCCTATGTCGAATAAGAGATACATGCTCCGTTAAGAATCCTTCAACCCCCAATTTTCACCCCTATCACCTCATAATATACACCATATCGATAAACCCTTAGACATATGTCTGCTTATTTTTAATGATTAGTTTATATGCCGAATATCACATCCCAAAATGAAACAACTCTGGTACATGAAATGTTTATACACATTGTAATACACTGGTATCTAATTTAGTTCAATTGTTTACATAACTTGAAGATGGCAGCATTGCGAATTTTAAAATTAAGTTTTTATTTCTTATGTCGTAATCTTGCGATCGATGTGAAAGTTTGAATAATGAACCTACGTAATAATTTTCCTTTAATGGTACATGACTCTATGGCCTATACATTTAACAATCCTACATGGCGACCATCCGAAATATTAAGACCGCTCTGAATATCTACGAATCTATTATAGCAATGAAACTGAATTTCTTTATGTTCATAGGCGCTATGAACATAAGTTCACCTATAGGACTTTAAATAACCTGGTGATCACAAATCCAACATGGCGGCGACGCGAACTATAAATATTCACATGGACGTTTCTCGCAATTTAACCATCCTAGTGCAGTGAAACGTGGTACAGTAAATCCTTATACGAATGTTAATCCACTGGCATCTAATTTATTTCAATTGTTTCCATAACCACAAGATGGCAGCTGTGCAAAATTTAAAATCTCCTTGTTACTTCTTGTGTCCTAATCATGCGATTGAAGTTTGAATACTACACGTACACAATAATCTTCATGTAACAGTACATAACTATAGGACCTACGTATATAAAATCCAACATGGCGACCATCCGAAATATTTATTCGGTTCTCAATATCTACGAATCTATTACAGCAATCAAACTAAAATTTTGTATGTAGATAGAGGCAATTAACATAAGTAGGATATACGAAATTAGGCTGTATAATTCTTCACGGAACTACTTGCTTAATGATGAGTTTATATGCCGTGTATCACATCCCCCAAGGAAACCAATCGGGAGATATTGTTATTCAATGAAATACAGGTTTAACCCCCTTAAGATCCCATTAAACCTGAAAATCCGAAAATCCTCCCTTAGTAGACGGTTTTGACATTCAATGAACATATCCCCAAACTGTAATGTTTCTAACTTCAATAATTTTGGCTGGGGGATGATGAGTGAGTAAGTGTGTGAGTCAGGATATTTTCTTTCAATTTTCTTTTTTCAGAATTTCACCCCTCCCCATGAACCCCTTAAATATGATTTATGAGAGAAAAAACAGTCGAACAGCTATTTACTTATTTTTAAGCAGTTTTTCCCCCTGAGTTTGATGAGTGAGTCAGTCAGTCAATCAGTTAGGACACTTTTTTTCCTGTTCTTTTCCCCCAGAATTTCACCCCTCCCCAAGGGACCCTTAAATTGGATTTATAAAAGAAAACGGTCGAACACCTATTTACTTATTATAAGCTGTTTTTTTTTTCGCTGAGTTTCAAACTCCTCGCCTATGTCGTTAAGGAGATACACGCTCCGTTAGGAATCCTTCAACCCCCATCTTTCACCCCTTTCACCTCATAATATACGCCACATCGAAAAACCCTCAGACACGTGTCTTCTTATTTTTAGCCTATTTTCAATTTTGAAAAAAAAAAAAAGCTTATGAGATCACCTTTTGTCTGTGTGTGTGTGCGTGGGTGTGTGTGTGTGTGAGGAGTGTGTGTCTCCCACTAATAACTTCTAAACGGCTGGAGCGATTTCAATGAAAATCGGCAATTTCATAGCACTGTTCCGGACGACCCCGACCGTGCCCTACAAATTTTGTTACGTCTCACCAATCCAACACAGCGGCTGTGCGAAATATTTCACCAGCATTCAATAACTCCGAAACTATTCTCGATATCACCCTGGAATTTTTTACGGTGATAAAGGGAACTACTAGAAGTTCACCTATGTAACTTTTGAAAATCTGGTAACTACAAAACCAACATGGCGGCCACGCGAATTTTCGACTTTTAAATAGACGTTTCTCGCGATTTAACCAACCAAACGCAATGAAACTTGGTACAGTATATGCTTATACACATGGTAATGCACCGACATCTAACTTCGTTCAATTGTTTACATAACCACAAGATGGCGGATGTGCGAAATATTTCACCGGCATTTTATATCTCTGAAACTATTAGGGGTATCACCCTGAAATTTTGTACGGAGATAAAGGTCACTACTGAAAGTTCATCCATAAGACCTTCAAAATCCGGTTAACTTCAAAACGAACATGGCGGCCAAGCGAATTTGAAAATTTTGGATAGACCTTTCTCGCGATTTAATGTTCCAAACGCAATGAAATCTGGTACAGGAAATGTTTATACACATTGTAATGCACTAGTATCTAATTTAGTTCAATTGTTTGCATAACCTCAAGAATTTGCGAATTTTAAAATTAAGATTGTATTTCTTGTGTCGTAATCATGTGATCGAAGTGAAAGTTTGAATAATGAAGCTACATAATAACTTTCCTTTAATAGTACATGACTCTATGGCCTATACATTTAACAATCCAACATGGCGACCATTCGAAATATTTAGACGGCTCTGAATATCTACGAATCTATTACAGGAATCAAACAGAAATTTTGTATGTAGATAGGGGCAATTAACATAAGTAGGATATATGAAAATAGGCTGTATAGTTCTTCACCGAACTACTTGATTTCCGCTGAGTTTCAAACTCCTCGCCTATGTCGTTTAACGGGTACACGCTCCGTTAAGAATCCTTCAACCCCCACTTTTCACCCCTTTCACCTCATAATATACACCACATCGAAAAACCCTCAGTCAAATGTCTACTTATTTTTAGCCTACTTTTCACATTTTGCAAAAATGAGGAAAACGTAGACTTATGAGATCGGGCAAATGTGTAACTGTCTGTCTGTCTGTCTGTCCTTCTCTCTGTCTGGCTGTGTGTGTGTCCCCCCCCCCCCCCCTATCAACTCCTAAACGGCTGCAGCAATCGAAACAAAATTTGGTAGGAGTAAAGATCTATACCTGAATATCTCACGGCCATATTTGAAAATGATGTCAGTGCTACCAACTGCTGAAAAATCGCAATTGAAATTTGAGCTCCATGTTGTATATCTTGGAAGATATGAATACGAGCTATTTCAAAATTGACACACATATAGATAATAATATTGTAGTTATATTTCCAGGAGGCCATACATGTCTGTGTTGCCAAAATGATTATAAGCCTGCTGATAGGCCCAAATTTTAAATGCATATAATGTCTACACTATGAATTGGATTAGAACCAAATTTCGTGTGTGTTATGTGTACATAAACATATATTACTGAGCGTATTCTGAGGATCCACCAGGGCTGCCAACTGTTAAAAAATGCTCTCAATTTTTTAAATCCAAATACCCATATATCGGAAAGTATGCAAGCAGACAGCTCTAAACTATGCACACGTATAGTACCTGACATTCTATATTAATTTGCAGTAACTTATATACGTCAGTGCTACCAACATGATTCTAAGCCTACTGAGAAGTCCAACTTAAAATACATGTAACTTCTATACTATCATTTGGATTTCAACCAAATTTTGTGTGTGCTATGTGTACCATAACAGATATGACTATGCCGATTCTTAAGAGTAACCAGGGTTGCCAAATGTTAATAAATACTGTCTCTATTTTTGTTACCCTAATATCAATATATCAGAAAGTATGCAAGACAATAGCTCTAAACTTTGCACACGTATAGTACCTGGCATTCTAGATTAATTTGGAGTAACTAATATAGGCCTACGCCAGTGCTGCCAACATGATTTTAAGCCTGCTGATAGGTCCAATTTTAAAATGCATGTAACTTCTATACTAACTAATGGATTTCATTGAAAATTGACATAACAATAGATCATATTATTTCAGATTATTTTTACATGTATGTCATTGTAGCCAACATGATTTTACTCGCGCTGTTAGATCCAATGTTTAACTGCATGTAACATCCATGCTATCCATTGGACTTCAACCACATTTTGTATTCTGTTCCTTAAGAGATGGAACTAAGAATATATTCAGTCACCAGGGCTGCCAACTGTAGTTCTCTATTAGGCTACGTTATGAAATGTGGGTGTTGAAGGATTCCTAACGGAGCGTGTATCTCCTTAACGACATAGGCGAGGAGTTTGAAACTCAGCGAAGAAAAACAGCTTAAAAACGTTTCGAACTAATTAGAAATTTCTATATTACCAACTTAATTTCGTCATTATTCTAGATAGATCCATAATATAGATTAATCATTAGCATGATTCTTAAATTTTAAGAAAAGTATCCTCTTTAGTTCGTCACGGAACTTCTTGTTAATGATGAGTTTATATGCCGAGTATCACATCCCCCAATGAAACCAATCGGGAGATATTGCTATTCAATGAAATGCAGGTCTACCCCCTTAACACCCCTTTAGAACCTAAATATTAAAAAATCCTTCCTTAGTGAGCGTTTGCGGCCCTTGAGAAGCTGCATACCAAATGTCATTCCATTTTGGCTGGGCGATGATGAGTGAGTGAGTGAGTGAGTCAGGACATTTTCTTTTAATTTCCTTTTTTCAGAATTTCACCTCTCCCCATGAACCCCTTAAATTTGATTTATGAAATAACTGTCGAACAGCTATTCACTTATTTTTAAGCAGTTTTTCCCCCTGAGTTTGATGAATGAGTCAGTCAGTCAATCAGTTAGGATACTTTATTTCCTGTTCCTCCCCCCCCCCCCCCCCGAGATTTTCACCCCTCCCCATGGGCCTCTTAAATTTCATTTATGAAAAAACCGGCCAAACACCTATTTACTTATTTTTAAGCTGTTTTTCTTCGCTGAGTTTCAAACTCCTCGCCTATGTCGTTAAGGAGATACACGCTCCGTTAGGAATCCTTCAACACCCACATTTAACCCCTTTCACCTCATAATATACACCACATCGAAGAACCCTCAGACACGTGTCTTCTTATTTTTAGCGTACTTTTCTCATTTTGCAACACTATGTTCCGTGACGAACTAAAGAGCCTACTTTTGATGCCAATGATTATTCTACAGTATATGAACTTATCTAAAATAATTACGAAATTAAGTTGGTAATATCGAAATGTCTAATTTGTTCGAAATATTCCTGGTATAATGTAGCCTAATAGAGCACAACAGTTGGCAGCACTGGTGACTGGATATATTCTTAGTTCCATTTCATAAGGTACAAAATACAAAATTTGGTTGAAGTCCAATGGACGTTACATGCAGTTAGACATTGGATCTATCAGCACGCGTAAAAGCATGTTGGCAACAATGCCATGCGTGTGCTGGTTAGGAATAATCGGAAATATTATGATATACTGTTGTGCCAATTTTGGATGAAATCCATTTGTTAGTATAGAAGTTACATGTATTTTAAAATTGGACCTATCAGCAAGCATAGAATCATGTTGGCAGCACTGACTTATATTAATTACTCCAAATTAATCTAGAGTGTCAGGTACTATACGTGTGCAAAATACAGAGCTGGTGCCTTGCATACTTTCTGATATATTGATATTAGTGTAAACAAGATGTTCAGTAAAGAACATATAGCCTACTTTCTCCTAAATGCATGGGTATTGTTATAACTCTTTGTCCTTTTCAAGGAGTATGATTTAATGTTGGTTGTAGTAGCTTGTTGAAATACAACGTGCTATAGGGATATTAAACATGAAAATGAGGTGCCCTTTGCTAGTGCTACCTCTGTACCAAATTTCGTTCAATTCGGTTTCACCGTGTTTGAATTCATAGGGGGAATCGATTTGCACACATACTTGGCCACCATCTGCAAACTATTGGGCTGAAGTTCTTGCAGTTTGGTCAGAATATGGTGTTGCAAAATTTGGTAGAGACTAGATTATTAGGTTGGTCGTAATTACATTTTAGCTTTTAACATTTGGGTGGCCGCGATTACGTTTCCGTCAAGATAGCGGTGATATAAAACAAGACACTGAGGTGCCCTTTGCTAGTGCTACCTCTGTACCAAATTTCGTTCATTCGGTTCCACCGTGTTCGAATTAATAGGGGGAATCAATTTTGACATAAAGATGGCCGCCATCCGCAAACTATTAGGCGAATGACCTATTAGATTGGTCAAAGGATGCTCCCTCCATAAAGGTATGTAGTTGCAAAATTTGGTAGAGATCGGATGATTAGGTTAATCGTAATATGATTTAGGCTTTGAACATTCGTGCGGCCACCATTACGTTTCAGTCAATATGGCGGCGATATTAATCATGACACTGAGATGCCCTTTGCTAGTGCTATCTCTGTACCAAATTTCGTTCCATTCGGTTTCACCGTGTTTGAATTAATAGGGGGAATCGATTCTGACACAAAGATGGCCGCCATACGCAAACTATTAGGCGAATGACCCATTAGATTGGTCAGAGGATGCTCCCTCCATAAAGGTATGTAGTTGCAAAATTTGGTAGAGATCGGATGGTTAAGTTAATCGTAATTTGATTTAAGCTTTGAACATTCGTGTGGCCGCCATTACGTTTCAGTCAAGATGGCGGCGATATAAAACATGACACTGAGGTGCCCTTTGCTAGTGCTACCTCTGTACCAAATTTCGTTCATTCGGTTCCACCGTGTTCGAATTAATAGGGGGAATCAATTTTGACATAAAGATGGCCGCCATCCGCAAACTATTAGGCGAATGACCTATTAGATTGGTCAAAGGATGCTCCCTCCATAAAGGTATGTAGTTGCAAAATTTGGTAGAGATCGGATGATTAGGTTAATCGTAATATGATTTAAGCTTTGAACATTCGTGCGGCCACCATTACGTTTCAGTCAATATGGCGGCGATATTAATCATGACACTGAGATGCCCTTTGCTAGTGCTATCTCTGTACCAAATTTCGTTCCATTCGGTTTCACCGTGTTTGAATTAATAGGGGGAATCGATTCTGACACAAAGATGGCCGCCATACGCAAACTATTAGGCGAATGATCTATTAGATTGGTCAGAGGATGCTCCCTCCATAAAGGTATGTAGTTGCAAAATTTGGTAGAGATCGGATGATTAGGTTAATCGTAATTTGATTTAAGCTTTGAACATTCGTGTGGCCGCCATTACGTTTCAGTCAAGATGGCGGCGATATAAAACATGACACTGAGGTGCCCTTTGCTAGTGCTACCTCTGTACCAAATTTCGTTCATTCGGTTCCACCGTGTTCGAATTAATAGGGGGAATCAATTTTGACATAAAGATGGCCGCCATCCGCAAACTATTAGGCGAATGACCTATTAGATTGGTCAAAGGATGCTCCCTCCATAAAGGTATGTAGTTGCAAAATTTGGTAGAGATCGGATGATTAGGTTAATCGTAATTTGATATAAGCTTTGAACATTCGTGTGGCCGCCATTACGTTTCAGTCAAGATGGCGGCGATATAAAACATGACACTGAGGTGCCCTTTGCTAGTGCTACCTCTGTACCAAATTTCGTTCCATTCGGTTCCACCGTGTTTGAATTAATAGGGGGAATCAATTTTGACATAAAGATGGCCGCCATCCGCAAACTATTAGGCGAATGACCTATTAGATTGGTCAAAGGATGCTCCTTCCATAAAGGTATGTAGTTGCAAAATTTGGTAGAGATCGGATGATTAGGTTAATCGTAATTTAATTTTAGCTTTGAACATTCGTGTGGCCGCCATTACGTTTCAGTCAATATGGCGGTGATATAAAATATGACACTGAGATGCTCTTTGCTAGTGCTACCTCTGTACCAAATTTCGTTCCATTCGGTTTCACCGTGTTTGAATTAATAGGGGGAATTGATTATCACACAAATATGGCCGCCATCCGCAAACTATAAGGCTAATGACCTATTCATTTGGTCAAAGGATGCTTCCTCTACAAGGGTATGTTGTTGCAAAATTTGGTAGAGATCGGATGATTAGGTTAATCGTAATTTGATTTAAGCTTTGAAGATTTGTGTGGCCGCCATTACGTTTCCGTCAAAATGGCGGCGATATAAAACATGGCACTGAGGTGTCCTTTGCTAATGCTACCTTTGTACCAAATTTCGTTCAATTCGCATTCACCGTGTTCGAATTGATAGGGGGGGGGGACAGACATTCAGAGTACACACACACACACACACAGACACACACACACACACAGACTCACACACACACATACACACACACACACACACAGACTCACACACACACATACACACACACAGACAGACACACTTTTTTCGCCCTGTGTTGATCTCGTAAGTCTACTTTCATTTTTTGCAAAAATCGAAAGTAGGCTAAAAATAGACTGCATTTATGAACAGTTGGCAGTCTTGATTGTTCTTAAGAATACTTATAGTCATATCTGTTATGTTACGCATAGCACATACGAAATTTGGTTGAAAACCTACTGATAGTATAGAAGTTACATGTATTTACAATTGTTCTTATCAGCAGGCTTAGAATCATGTTGGTTGAACTGAAGTATATACGTTACTGCAATTTAATCTAAAATGTCAGGCACTATACGTGTGCATAGTTTAAAGCTTTCGGCTTGCATACTTTCTGATATATTGGTATTTGGATGAAGAAATAGAGAGAGCAATTATTAACAGTTGGCAGCCCTGGTGGCTCTTAAGAATACACTCAGTCATATCTGCTTATGTACACATATTACATACAAAATTTGGTTGAAATCCAATTGATAGTGTATACGTTATATGCATTTAAAAATTGGACTTATTTATTTAATAATTATCAGAAGGCTTAAAATTATTTTCGCAACACTGTCATGTATGGCCTCCTGGAAATTAAACTGAAATAGTATTATCTTCATATGTGCCAATTTTGGAATAGCTCCCATGCATACCTTCCAAGATATCCAACATGGAGCTAAAATTTCTAGTGCGTCTTTTCAGCAGTTGGTAGCACTGACATCATTTTCGAATATGGACGTGAGATATTCCGGTATACATCTTTACTCATACTAAATTTGGTTTCGATTGCTGCAGCCGTTTAGGAGTTGATAGGGGGCACACACAGAGCCAGACAGCCAGACAGCCAGACAGACAGAAGGACAGACAGACAGACAGACAGACAGACACACATTTTCCCGGATCGATCTCATAAGTCTACTTTTTCCTCATTTTTGCAAAATGTGATAAGTAGGCTAAAAGTGAGGAAAAAGTTGACTTATGATATCGATCCGGGAAAATGTGTGTGAGTCTGTCTGTTCTTCTGTCTGTATGTATATCCTTCTGTCTGTCTGTCTGTCTGGCTGTGTGTCCCCCCCCCCCCTATCAACTCCTAAACGGCTGCAGCTATCGAAACAAAATTTGGTAAGAGTAAAGATCTATACCTGAATATCTCATGGCCATATTTGAAATTGCCGTCAGTGCTACCAACTGCTGAAAAATCACAATTGAAATTTGAGCTCTATGTTGGATATCTCAGAAGTTAAGAATGAGAACTCTTCAAAAATTAGCACACAAATAGAGGATAACATTCCAGATTAATTGCCAGAAGTTCATACATGGCAGTGTTGCCAACATGATTCTAAACCTGCCGATAAGTCCATAATATAAATGCATGTAACTTGTATACTAACGATTGAATTTCAACCAAATTCCGTACGTACTATTTGTACTACAACCGATATGACTGTACGTATTCTAATGAGCCGCCAGGGCTGCCAACTGTTGGTAAATGCTCTCTCTATATTTTAACATTAATATCAATATATCTGAAAGTATGCAAGCCAACGGCTCTAAACTTTGCACACGTATAGTAGCTGAAATTCTACTTTAGTTTGGCGTAACTTATATACATCAGTGCTGCCAACACGGGTCTATGCCTGTTGATAAGTCCAGTCTTTAAATGCATATAACTTCTATAGTAACAAATGTATTTCACCCAAATTTCGTTTGTGCCTTGTGTACCATAACAGTTATGACTGTGCGTATTCGTAAGAACCAACAGGGCGGCCAACTCTTAATAAATGCTCGCTCTAATTTTTCAATCCTAATATCAATATATCAGAAAGTATGCAAGCCATCACCTCGAATCTTTGCACACGTATAGTGCCAACTGTAGTAAGTTACTCTATTAGGCTTCACTATTTCAGGTGTATTTCAAACTGTAGTAGTTGTAAATGTTAGTATTACCAACTTGATTTCGTCATTATTCTAGATAGGTCTATATAGATTGGCATGAATCTTAAATTTTAAGAAAAGTAGGCTCTTTAGTTCGTCATGGAACTACTTGTTAATGATGAGTTTATATGCCGAGTGTCACATCCCCCAATGAAACCAATCGGGAGATATTGCTATTCAATGAAATACAGGTCTACCCCCTTAACACCACTTTAGAACCCGAATATCCAAAAATCCTTCCTTAGTGGGCGTTTGAGGCCCTTGAGGAAGCTGCATACCAAATTTCATTCCAATCCATTCGGTGGTCTCTAAGATTTCGTGATGAATGAATGAATGAGTGAGTGAGTGAGTGGTATTTGACAAATATATAGTAGATTAATTTAAAGCCCATAATTGTTACAGATCTGATTTTTAGCCTACTTTTCTCATTTTGCAAAAATGAGGAAAAAGTAGACATGAGATCGATCCGGGAAAATGTGTGTCTGTCTGCGTGTGTGTTTCCCCCCCCCCCCCCCCTATCAACTCCTAAACGGCTGCAGCTATCGAAACCAAATTTGGTAAGAGTAAAGATCTATACCTGAATATCTCACGGCCATATTTTAAATTGACGTCAGTGCTACCAACTGCTGAAAAATCGCAATAGTAATTTGAGCTCTATGTTGGATATCTCAGAAGTTATGATTGCGAACTATTCCAAAATTGGCACACATATAGACAATAGCATTCCAGATTAATTTTCAGAAGACTATACATGCCAGTATTGCCAACATTATTCTAAGCCTGCCGATAGGTTTAATTTCTAAATGCATGTAACTTCTATACTATTGATTGGATTTCAACCACATTTCGTATGTACTATGTGTACTACGGCAGATCTAACTGTGCGTATTCTAATGAGCCACCAGGGCTGCCAACTGTTAATAAATGCTCTCGCTATGTTTCAACCCTAATATCAATAAATCAGAAAGTATGCAAGCCAACACCTCTAAACTTTGCACACGTGTAGTACCTGACATTCTACCTTAGTTTGGTGTAACATATATACATCAGAGCTGCCAACACGATTCTAAGCCTCCTGATAGGTCCATTTTTAAATGCATATAACTTCTATAATAACAAATGTATTTCAACCAAATTTGTTATATGCGTTGTGTACCATAACAGTTATGACTATGCGTATTTATAAGAACCAGCAGGGCTGCCAACGTTGATAACTGCTCTCTCTATTTGTTTAATCCTAATGTCAATATATCAGAAAGTATGCAAGACATCAGCTCTTAACTTCGCACACTTATAGTACCTGACATTCTAGATTAATTTGGAGTAACTAATATACCTCAGTGCTGCCAACATGATTCTAAGCTTTCTGGTAGATTCAATTTTTCATTACATGTAACTTCTATACGAACAAATAGATTTAATCCAAAATTGGCACTATAGTAGATCGTAATATTTCAGATTAATTCTAAGCATCATATACATGTCATTGTTCCCAACATGATTTTACGCGCACTGATAAATCCAATATCAAACAGTATGTAACGTTGATACTATCCATTAGACTTCAGCCAAATTGTGTATGTGCATTCTATACCTTAATAGATGAAACTAAGTATACATTCAGAGTCACCAAGGCTGCCAACTGAAATAAGTTAATCTATTAGGCTACACTATTTCAGGTGTATCTCAAACTGCAGTACTTAGAAATGTTAGTATAACCAACTAGATTTCGTCATTATTCTAGATAGGTCTATATAGATTGGCATCAATCTTAAATTTTAAGAAAAGTAGGCTGTTTAGTTCGTCACGGAACTACTTGTTTAAACTACTTTGATTAATTCTTTTAATTAACTTTTCAAAGGGAAAATATCCCAGGCCCCAACAACACCATTACATTGAAAAATTATGTGATAGAATAACTTTCAGTATCGGTGATTAAGGCTCCTCTCGTGAGATGGCATCTCTCCGCAACGAGTCACCGGAATTTATTTTAAGAAAAGTTAAATCAATGATTTACGAAATGTAAGCTACATAAGTTAGTGCCATTAGATGATTATTATAATAGCCCATCATAAGAATCATATCTTGAATCGCTTTAATGGGATCCAAGGAATTAAGAAATAGGGTTTTAAAATTTTGAACTGATGTAATCTTGAAATTTTGTAAACAATTGAACATGAGATATCTCTATACTTAGCTCTGAATTAAAATTCGCTGTGCTAAGTTTCATTGTTCTCGGGTGATTAGATCATTTGAAATATTTGCAAATCACTATTCCGCTATGTTCCTTTCTGTGCTTCTCAGGGTTTAGAAAGTTACATATACTGTATGTAAAAAGATGGTATATTGGCTTTCACGGCCAGTGAATTAAAACTCAGCAATTTTTCTAGGTTTATGCCGTGTCTTGTGTGGGGCTTCGCCTAGGACACCAAGCTGGCTCATCAGCTGGCTCTCGGTGTCCCCGTCCGGACTCCCACAGGAGTAGCGAACTGCGCGCTACCTCCCTTTTTATGAAGCGCACCTGCGCCTCTTTACTGCGAGAACTAAAAGCTCAAGCAGCCATAACCTCCCTATGAATGCTTCGAAAAAGATGGTATATTGACTTTCACGGCCAGTGATTTAACTCTCAGCAATTTTTCAAGGTTTGTGCCGTGTCTTTTATGAGGTTTCGCCTAGGACACCAAGCTGTCTCATCAGCTGGCTCTTGGTGTCCCCGCCCAGACCCCGACAATTCTAGCGAACTGCGTGCTACCTCCAGTTTTATGAACTGCACCTGTGTTTCTTTACTGCGAAAACTAAAACCTCAAGCAGCCATAACCTACCCATGAAGGCATCCAAAAAGGTGGTATTGTGCCCGTTTGGACCGAGATCCAACGACCACATTTTGTAAAATACCGAAATCACATCAGCACGAGAAAATATATCTCAGGGTCTATCTAGGTGAATACTTGGGTCTAATCTGGCATCCCTGATCTCGGTAATTCACAAGTAAGGTAAGGTGAGAAATTATTTTTGAACTAGCACATTCCTTAAAATTCTCAATTTATTTATAAATAAAAAAATTGATTCAACTGGTAAAAACCCTCAACAAAGATAAAAACACATCACACATAAGAAATCAACAGTCCCTATAATATTATTAGAATTGTCGTAGATGTGATAATCAGAAAAAATTAATTAGTCCATTCTGATATCCATAAAAAATCAAAAAGAATATTTGCACTCGGTAATCACTGTTCAATAATGAGTTCTGAGTGATCCCTAATATTTACACGTTCGTAGTTCACTTTACAAAGATTGCAATTTGATTTTATCAAATATTCGTAGCAAAAATTTCTCAAAATAAATAGTCACTTGATTCATTCGGTGTTATTCCAAAACTAAACTTATTTGGAAAATTATCATATCACTGATTCGTTGTTTCATAACAATATCAATACTCGACTGACATAAAGTCGAATGTTAATAATTGTTCATAAAGATTTTCAAATTCATAAAACAAAATTTGTTCAAAAACTTTCATAATATTTTGAAAATTCAACTTTCTCCTTTTTTCACTTTCATTTGTTTAAATGTCATAAACGATTTTAAATTATTCTCATATGTTATTAACATTACACAAAAATAGTTGTAAACAATGTTGTTATTTCTATCCACCATCAGCAGATTAAATCATCTAACTCTTCACCAAATTTTTATGTTAACAAAATTTTCTATCACCAAACTTTTCGTATAATCTCACAAAAAAAATTAATTAAAAATTATTATTATTAATTAATTAATTTCAAACTTTCCCTTCACTTTATTTATAACAAGTTTTCTGAACCTCTCACATGATGAATATTTTATTTGCTCATTTCCAATGTTATTATTATTGTTATTCAAAAATAAAAATCATTAATTATTTATTTTAATTCATTTGCACTTTTCATCTTATTTTTTTTTTCTCCTCGGTCAGTTTCAACAAATCTAAGTTCAAGTTCTTCAATTATTTATTCAGGCATTCCATTTGAATTTTGAGTTGATCCAGAAAAAAAAATATTTGGATTAACAGAATAGTGAAATCTGACAAGAATATGGGGCGGTCCACATCGCCTAACCCTTCTTTTACAAATATAGCCCACAGGCTCCTTCAAACATCCGCACATCCTTCTGTGCCGACAACTACGGGAATAAAACCCACTTTGGTTGACCCCCTAGGCCTCCACAACTTTAAGTGTCGCCAAACGCACACTAAAATCATCACCAGAATATTCTGCACACAGCATCATATTATTACTATTATATTTTTTTTTACATATTATATTTCTTTCTTGTAATATTCTGTCAATTACTAGACTGTGGTTCTTCAGTATTATTTTACCAATTAAATAAATTCTGGTCAATATCTCCTTGCCTCCCATTTACATAAATTCTCCCTATTTGATACATTAAATACCTGCCGTTCCCTTCTTTTTTATCTGAATATTTTCTTTTCTTTCTTTTTAAGTGCTATTGATAAAACAAATCTCAGCTCAAAAATCTAATACTTCATTCTCTTCATCCATAAACTTATTTAAATTTATTTAAACTTCCAAACAAGGTTATTTAATTCAATTCCTTCCAACTAATTAAATTCATCCACAAATTATTATTATCACCACAAACAAAATTAAATATCATCAATGTCAAATGATTATTATCGCCCTATTCTTTTAAATAAATAAATATTTAAGTCTCATCTGTGAATCATTATCATCAACGTCTCCTAATAATTTTTATTTAATGCATTAATTAATTAATCACAATAAACAATTAACAACATTTAATTTAATTCCTAATGTTCGGTATTATCACTCCCTAATTATTTATAACTTTAAATAGCGTTGTTATTATTTATAAATATTATTAACTTATTAACTTCACACTTGATTATTATTATTATATTATTATTAACTTATTCACTTCACACTCTATTATTATTGTTATTAAATAAATCAAATTATTTAAATAATCCAAGCCTCAATTACTTCTGTTCTCATAATCAGAATTAACGAAAATATTTATATCCCTTGGAATAATCGAAATATTTCATGTCGAAACATGAACTAATGCTTGTCCTAACAAAAATATTAGATCGAAAAATAAATTGTCAGACAGCAGTTCCATTTGTCACCCAGAAAAATACAATCGAAGATCTAGCTAATATCTAGCTATGGTGAAAAATGTGTGTTGATTTCTGATCGTGACTGTTCAATAATATGGAATTCCCTAATACTACTGGTTAGTGGATAGTACATGAAATGGTTGTCTTACTTCATTCTTGATGTAGATGACGGGCGTGTCCCGCGGTGTACACTATTCCCACAGTGTCTTCCCATGGCCATCTGCCGTATCCAAATACCTCGTTCGTCTCTATGTCCTTCCAGTCCTGCGAGTAGATTTAGCGGCGCATGATGATGTTCGCAGTCATCCGTTCGAAATAACTCCCGTTATCACTAGTACCGTGTAACATGACAAAAAGTTGCTCAGTCATAGACTGGTACAGTACTCCTGTAGATTCGAGAATAAATCTCATGTTCCAATAATGCGGTTTCGTTTGCACGCTAAGATAGGAACACCTATTAGCTGCATAAACGAACAAAATGAAATAAACTTCTCCTGATGAATTCGAAGTGCGTGATGTATAGTCACCACAAGAAATACATCGTTCTGTAGGCTAACTTCTGTGAATGGTTTCGACACTACCATCACCTGACTATAGAATAAGTGGCCTGAAAGTCAGTGAATATTCTAAGTCCATTCGCTGCCAAAAGTTAAGTTCCTTCACTTGAACAAACACTAAGTCGTGCTGACCACTGGTACGGCGACTAAGTCCTCCGACCGTCAGAATCTCGGCGTGTATACTGTCACTTTCACGTAGCATAGATCCGAACACGAGCGAATGCTCTGAAGATATGATGACTCTCTGCTCAGCAACGTGGCCTTTTATAGTTCAGCGAGAAATTGTTCGAGAACATTCCATCTCGTATCTCGGCTTCTACTGGACCGCTTTTAATGATAGCTCAAAATCCTCCTCTTGTTATAGCCAGAAAAGTGTGCTAATTTCCGAGCGTCCATCTCTCATGACGTATTCAGGCTTCACGTCATAATCTCGCGTCTCTCGCTCCTGCGATGTATGCTTCCCTCAGCACTCTTGAGTCTCCTCCGCGCGATATTCAAATCATCCATTCCTTCAACCTCTTCAACTAACAACTCCTCTTTCCAAAATAAGAATGTCAACAATGTCACGGACGTGAGAACGATCCGGGTATAGTATACTTGCTTTCACAGCAAGTGAATTGAAAATCAGCAATTTTTCTAGGTTTGTGCCGTGTCTTGTGAACTTTTTAATAGTCCTCTACCACCATACAAAATCTCAGTTTCGAACCTATTGTGAACTAGTGAAATATATCGCTAGGACGCCATGTTGGGCAGTTTTATATATACTGTAGGCTACAGAGTTGTGTGCCAGTAGATGAATATCATGGACTAATGGTGGTTCGTTATACCAATCTACATTTATATCGCTTGTTTAGAACAAAGGAAATTTAACGTATTTTAGCCTATTTTCATTTATGAAAAAAAAAGGCTTATGAGATCACCTTTCGTCCGAGTGTCTGTCTGTGTGTGCGTATGTGTGTGCGTGTGTGTGAGGATTTTTGTGTGCCCCCACTAATAACTTCTAAACGGCTGAAGCGATTTCAATGAAACTCAATAAGTTCATAGCACTATTTCGGGCGACCCCGACCGTACCCTTCAAATTTTGTTATGTCTCACCAATCCAACATGGCGGCAGAGCGAATTATTTCACCAGCATTCAATATCTCCGAAACTATTACGGACATCACCCTGGAATTTTGTACGGTGATAAAGGAAACTACTGGTAGTTCACCTATGTGACTTTTGAAAACCTGGTAAATACAGAACCAACATGGCGGTCAAGCGAATTTGCGACTTTTAAATGACGTTTCTCGAGACTTAACCAACTTAACGCAATGAAACTTGGTACAGTATATGTTAATACACATTGTAATGCACCAACATCTAACTTCGTTCAATTGTTTACATAACCTCAAGATGGCGGCTGTGCGAAATATTTCACAGGCATTCTATATCTCTGAAACTATTACCGGTATCACCATGAAATTTTGTACGGAGATCAAGGGCACTACTCGAAGTTCATCTGTGAGACTTTCGAATACCGGTTCACTACGAAACGAACATGGCGGCCAAGCTAAGTTGAAAGTTTTAAATAGACTTTTCTCGCGATTTAATGATCCAAATGCAATGAAACTTCGTACAGCAAATACTTATACACATTGTAATGCGCTGGTATCTAATTTAGTTCAATTGTTTACGTAACCTCAAGACGGCGGCTGTGTGAATTTCGTTTTCTTTTCTTGTGTTCTAATCATGCGATCGAAATCAATATTTGCATAATGAATGTACACAATAATCATCATATAATAGTACATACCTCTATGGCCTACATATATTACAATCCACGAATCTATTACAGCAATCAAACTGACAATTTGTATGTTGATATAGGCAATTAATATTAGTAGGATATATAAAAATAGGCTATTTAGTTCTTCGCAGAACTACTTGTTTTTAATTTTGCACTACCGCTATGTTTTAACTTTCATAAAATTGAGTTAAATAAGACGTCACTATATTAAGCCTTGTATGAAAATATATTGTGCCAAGCGCTGTGAAGCGCTCCGAATATTGTCGCGAGAAAATTATATTTAAATATTTAATTGTGCATCGCCATCAGTTTGGTTTTGTGTTCATCAGATTATTGAAAGTTCCATAGTTGAACTTATTCTAACAGCCTCTACGAATATATAAAATTTCAGTTTGATTTCTGTAATAGGTTCGTAGATATTGAGAATCGGTGTATTATTTAGGATGTTCGCCACGTTCGAAACATGTACCCAATTGTATAAATAGACTATCAATATTGTATTGAAAAGACGGAGAATATTCATTGTTTTATTAGTAAACATATTCAACACGGACCTGAAATGGATAATATTATTCTGAGAGTGTTATGTACCAGTAGATGAAGATAGTTGTGTCGGTTCGGTTCATTATACAAACATTCATTTTGATCGCAACATTAGGACACAACAATTAATAACTTAATTTTTAAATTTTGCACAGCTGCCATCTTGAAAACTATTGAATTAAATTAGATGCCAGTAGAATATATAATGTATAATCTTTTACTTTATCAAGTTTCGCTGTGCTCGGATGATTACATCGCGAGGGAATTCCAATTTTAGCCTACTTTTCACATTTTGCAAAAATGAGGAAAAAAGTATACTTATGAGAGCGATCCGGGAAGATGTGTGTCTGTCTGTCTGTCTGTCCTTCTGTCTGTCTGTCTGTCTGTGTGTCACTCCCTATCATCTCCTAAACGGCTGCAGCAATCGAAACCAAAATTAGTATGAGTAAAGATGTGTACCGGAATATCTCAAGCCCATATTTGAAAATGATGTCAGTGCTACCAACTGCTGAAAAAACGCACTAGAAAGTTGAGCTCCATGTTGGATACCTTGGAAGGTATGCATGGGAGCTATTCCAAAATTGGCACACGTGTAGATAATACTATTTCAGTTTAATTTCCAGGAGGCCATACTTGACAATGTTGCCAAAATAATTTTAAGCCTCCTGACAGGTCCAATTTTAAATGCATTTAACTTCTACACTATCAATTGGATTTCAACAAAATTTTGTATGTAATATGTGTCATTAACAGTTATGACTGAGCGTATTCTTAAGAGCCACCAGGGCTGCCAACTGTTAATAATTGCTCTCTCTATTGTTTTAATCCAAATACCAATATATCAGAAGGTATGCAAGCCGACAGCTTTAAACTATGCACACGTATAGTTCCTGACATTTTAGATTAATTTGGAGTAACTTATATACGTCAGTTTTACCAGCATGATTCTAAGCCTGCTGATAGGACCAATTTTTAAATACATGTAACTTCTATACTATTAGTTGGATTTCAAACAAATTTTATATTTGCTATGTGTAACATAACAGATATGACTATAAGTATTCTTAAGAGCAATTAGGGCCGCCAACTGTTAATAAATGCAGTCTATATTTTTGTTACCCTAATATATATATATAAGAAAGTATGCAAGGCAACAGCTCTATAATTTGCACACGCATAGCACTTGACATTCTAGATTAATTTGCAGTAATTAATATAAGTCAGTGCTGCCAACATGATTCTATCCTGCTAATAGGTCCAATTTTAAAATACATGTAACTTCTATACTAACAAATGGATTTCATCCAAAATTGGCACAACAAGATATCATAATATTTCAGATTATTTCTGACCAATACATGCATGACATTGTTGCCAATATGATTTTGAGTGCGCTGTTAGATCCAATGTCTAACTGCATGTCACGTCCTTGCTATCCATTGGACATCAACCAAATTTTGTATTCTGTACCTTAAGAGATGGAACTAAGAATATATTCAGTCACCAGGCTGTAGTGCTCTATTGGGCTACATTAATTAGAAATTTCGATGTTACCAAGTAAATTTCGTCATTACTCTAGATAGGTCCATATAGATTAATTATTGGCATGAATCTTAAATTTTAGAAATGTAGGCTCTTTAGTTCGTCACGGAACTTCTTGTTAATGATTAGTTTAGATGCCGAGTATCACATCCCCCAATGAAACCAAACGGGAGATATTGTTATTCAATGAAATGCAGGTTTAACCCCCTTAAGACTCCTTTAGAACCTGAACATCCTAAAATCCTTCCTTAGTGGACGGTTCTGAAATACAACAAATATATCCCTCAAATGTCATGTTTCTAACTTCAATAATTTCGGCTGGGCGATGATGAGTGAGTCAGTCAGGGCATTTTTTTTCATTTATTTTTCATATTTTCACTACTCCCCATGAACCCCTTAAATAGGATTTATGAAAAAAAAATGGTCGAACGCCTATTTACTTAATTTAAAGGTGTTTCCCCCCCCTGAGTATGATGAGTGAGTGAGTCAGTCAATCAGTTAGGACACTTTCTACCTGTTTTTTCCCCCCAGAATTTCACCCATCCCCATGGGCCCCTTAAATTGGATTTATGAAAAAACGGTCGCACACCTATTTACTTATATTTAAGCCGATTTTTTCCCGCTGAGTTTTAATCTCCTCACCTATGTCGTTTAAGAGATACACGCTCCGTTAGGAATCCTTCACCCCCCCACTTTTCACCCCTTTTACCTCATAATATACACCACATCGAAAAAACCTCAGACACGTGTCTTCTTATTAGCCTTCTTTTCACATTTTTCAAAAATGAGGAAATAGTAGACTTATGAGATCGATCGGGGAAAATGTGTGTCTGTCTGCCTGTCTGTCCTTCTGTCTGTCTGTCTGTCTGTCCTTCTGTCTGTCTGGCTGAGTGTGTGTCCCCCCCTATCAACTCCTAAACGGCTGCAGCAATAGAAACCAAATTTAGTATGAGTAAAGATGTATACCGGAATATCTCACGTCCATATTTGAAAATGATGTCAGTGCTACCAACTGCAAAAAAAAACGCATTAGAAATTTGAGCTCCATGTTGGATATCTTGGAAGGTACGCATGGGACCTATTCCAAAATTGGCACACATGTAGACAATACTATTTCAGTTTAATTTCCAGGAGGCCATACATGACAGTGTTGCCAAAATAATTTTATGCCTTCTGATAAGTCCAATTTTTAAATGCCTATAACGTCTTCACTATCAATTGGATTTCAACCAAATTTTGTATGTAATATGTGTACATAAACAGATATGACTGTGCGTATTCTTAAGAGCCACCGGGGCTGCCAACAGTTAATAAATGCTCTCTGTATTCTTTTATCCAAATACCAATATATCCGAAAGTATGCAAGCCGACAGCTTTAAACTATGCACACGTATAGTACCTGACATTTTAGATTCATTTTAGAGTAACTTATATACTTCAGTTCTACCAACATTTCTAAGCCTGCTGATAAGGCCAATTTTTAAATACATGTAACTTCTATACTATCAGTTGGATTTCAACCAAATTTCGTATGTGCTATGTGTAACATAACAGATATGACTATAAGTATTCTTAAGAGGAATCAAGGCTGCCAACTGTTAATAAATGCTGTCTATATTTTTTTAACCTAATATCAATATATCAGGAAGTATGCAAGCCAACAGCCCTATACTTTTCACACGTATAGCACCTGACATTTTAGATTAATTTGGAATAATTAATATAAGTCAGTGCTGCCAACATGATTCTATGCTTGTTGATAGGTCTAATTTTATAATACATGTAACTTCTATGCTAACACATGGATTTCGTCCAAAATTGGCACAACAAGATATCATAATATTTCAGATTAGGCTATTTCTGACCAGCACACGCATGACATTGTTACCAACATTCTTTTACGCGTGCTGATAGATTGAATGTATAACTGCATGTAACGTCCATTGGACTTCAAACAATTTTTTATTCTGTACCTTAAGAGATGGAACTAAGAATATATTCAGTCACCAGGGCTGCCAACTGTAATGCTCTATTAGGCTACATTATACCAGGTATATTTCGAACTAATTAGACATTTCGATATTACCAACTTAATTTCGTCATTATTTGAGATAGGTTCATATACTGTAGAATCATTGGCATGAAATTTAATTTTAAGAAAAGTAGGCTCTTTAGTTCGCCACGGAACTTCTTGTTAATAATTTAACTTCGCTTGGCCGTGATGTTGTTTATGTGCTTAACAAGTTTTTAAGAGCCACATGGGTGAATTTAGTGCTCTTTATCACCGTAACAAAATTTCAGGGTGATATCGATAACAGTTTCGGAGTTATAGAATGCCAGTGAAATATTTCGCGTGGCTACCATGTTTGATTGGTGAAAAGTATTAACAATTGAAGGGCACGACCCAGGTCGGACGAGGTAGTATATGTTCGTACAGAATACACTTAAAATTGCTCCAATTTAGAATGTATTAGGACACATACACACTGATCACACACACACGGACAAACGGTGATCTCATAAGCCTACATTTCATGTGATGAAAATGGGTTAAATGTTCAGTAATCGTACATCGGAGGACTGTATTTCTCAAGAAATTTTTATTTTATGTTAGTTTGGTTTTGCTGACACAGTTTTCCGCTGTTTTGACTTATTATTGATTTTGACACGGTTTCATTAAGCATCCTTTCGTCTAAAATTGGTAATCAGTTGTACCCCAAAATATGTCTTAATCAACGCTTAATGTTATTTCTTAATTATTGTTATTATTATTATTGATATTATTTTTCTATTGAGAATTGGGTTTTGCAATGTTTAAAATCATAACCTTTTACTAGCTGTTGAGTTTTTTCGAGTTGGATAGCTTAGAAAGTGACGATGAAATTGTACGAGAATACTGGTCTGATTAATGTTGAACATATTTTCTACTATTTTCGATTATTCCCGGGCATTACTTTTGTATTTTGATAGCAGTCCATTTGATTGACCTCATTAGTCTCTTATGTTAACTTGTGATTCGGAATGTATTATATTTTGTGTATTTTTGTGGGGTGCTCAGTACCACAGTTTATAGTTAGTATCTCTAAAATAGCTAAGATTCTAGGGTTAAATAAGAGCCGCGTGGAATAAACTAGAAACCTCAGACAAGCCCTATTAGGAAACCATCTGAGATACAAATTTACAAAGCATTTCACTATGAAGAAAGCTCAGATAAAGTTTTGTTCTAGCTGGCATTGTTGTTGTTTCAATTGAGGGGTCTAGTTTAAAAACACAGCATATAAACACAAAACAAACTTATTTTTCACTTTCGGTCAAAAATGAAATGAAGTACTAAAACGGAGCCACATTTTCCGTAAGGAAAGATGAAGGAATGTTGAAGGAATACTGCCAGTAAGCTGAGTTGAGGTCGAATGTAGAAAGTTTCAAAGGAAGCCAGACAAAGAAACAACTTGGTTTAGAATTGCTCAAGTTATTTGTGATTATGTATAGTCCCCTGCGTTATCTAGTAGCATTCTATCTGGATCTTAAGAGCAAATGTGCGGGTATAATTTAGGAAGGAGTGGCGCTCCATTTGCACCTCGGCAAGTAATGATGTTCGACCAGAAGCAGATGGAAGGTTAAAGGCTAATTTAGCTCCTCTACCTTTATTGGAGTCTAACAAACACGTAGCTCCCACAGATAAGATCTCCAACAACACTCTCTGGACTTTATTGTAGATATATTTTAAGGTGTCCAAACCTAGAGTTTATTTATTTATTAATTATCTTTCTGCCAGTATAGAATACCATTAACCCTTAAGATGCATAGCAGGGTTCCATTAGGCCCCACAAGTTATTTAGGTTAAGGGACACTGGAACTGAGTTTGCGTCAGAAATAGGAAAAATATAGTTTTTTTAAATTTTGAACGAGAAATGCACACCTGACTACAGCGGATAATTTGGTGATACTATTTCTCATATACCAGTACAGTACCAGTCAAATATGTAAACCAGCCCAAGGTTGCAGGTTCGAAACCTGGCGCAGTCAGCTGGCATTTGAGGGTGCGCAAATGCGAGGGAGCCGTGTCAGTACATTTACTGGCACGTTAATGATCCCCTTCGGGGCAAAATTCTGGCACCCCGGCGTCTCTAAAAGCCAGGGTAGTTAAAAGGGACGTAAAACCAATAACATAATAATATAAATATGTAAACCACTGTAAAAACGAAATCAACCAAAAATACCTAACATCCAAAATTTTTCTGGAAGTGCTTTGCGATTTTTTTCTGAGGACTTAACATTACACAGCAAATTTTACACAAAATTTTACTTGATTCCGCTCTTTACATTTTCTACTATACTTTTTTATAACGTTGAAAATCAACCTAAAAGTTCACAAATTTTAGCGATAAAATGTGCTATGTGTTGCAGTGCGTTGTAGTTATTACCTCTATGATTTTTTGTGATCTGCTAGTATGGAGAAAACTATAAGAAATGCTCGATCATCTTTTTGTTGCAAGTGTAACTTATTTTAAACCTATGCTAAGAATGGTCTCGTTTTTCGAAGATAAGCTGAAAGAGCACTGACGTGCCAACAACCCCGGTGTTGCTCCTGCACGTAATTCCACTTGTCTCTTGGGGGTGGCATACAAGAACATAATTCACACGTGGTTTAGCTTTCTGTTATATGCAGTGCGCGGCAACAAGGAATTGTTATGAGTTCAATGGCGATGGCAAGGGTGTCAACATTTCTTTGGTACTGGCTCAGCGGTAACGTTCTCACCTGCTTGTCCCAAGGTTGGAAGATTGAATCCTGGCGTCGCCAGTTGGCATTTGAGGGTGCGCAAAAGCGAGGGAGCCATATCAGTAGATTTAATGGCACGTTAAAGATTCCCTTCGGGACAACATTCCGGCACTCCGGCCGGTTGTTAAAAGGGACGTAGAACGAATAACATTATTATTATAACATTTCGTCGGTCGATTTATTGGCATTTATTTACATGTGCTAAAAGGTTCATTGTGGTAATACGTACTGTAATGTATTGTTATTGTTTTAAGATGGTCCTAACTAAGGTCTCGGTAAAAAAAAAAAAAAAAACACTTTACGAGCCTTACAGTAGTCGCATATAATGTGTAACATCTGACATAGAAGAAACCTCCCGTGAAATTGTTGATACACCGGTATTTTATAATAGCCTAATATTGGCACAAATACAGTATTAATCTATTGTAAAAGGGAGTGTTTAACAGATATTGTAGTTTATAATACGGAACTCATTTTATTAGATGATTTGTAGCTTCCACCAGCACTAGCCTAAATAAAGAATACGATATGTATCAACTAGATTAATAGACGCGACACCGCTCATAACCTTAAATTCCTTATAAATAGGCCAACTTGCGAGTAAATGCAATGTGCAGAGCAGTAGATCATGAAAGGCTTGCCCAGTTCCCGGACCTTTTGATATACACACCAACACGTAATTTCATATGGATTCTGTTAAAATGAGTCATATTATTGATATGTTAGCAGCAGAGTATCAAGAAAGCAGTGCGAGAACAATCAAGAAGGCAGTGCGAGAGTAGAAATATCAAGTAGGCAGTGAAGAAAAAAAGAGAGAGTCTTGGAATTGTTAGTGTGTAAATAAAAAGACTTTTGTGTGGTGTTGAATGTCCAGGAGGGATACGATCCAGCTGGCAGTGCGTCTTTCACACTTCCGTCCCATTTTTCAAAATCACTCCCACAAAAATATCCAGCAACCGAGTGGAAAGATGTTACACATCAAAAACAATTTTCTCCCTTTTTAATGTTTTGGGTTGTGAACATATTGAAATGTTATAGGAAGTTTGTTTGAAGGGAAAATGTTAATTTATTTCCGAGATACACGCTTTTGAGGTTTGAGGTTGTGGAGTGGATGTGGCTTTGAGATAGTTTGACAGTTCATTGCAATACGTTCTCATTGCTTCATCCCTGTGTTCAGTGGTGGCCAAGAGGAAAAGAAAACGAGGGAGAGCACAAAACAAGAAGAAGATAGACAAGGAGAAATAATAAAATGCCCAAGACTAGGGGTATGGTCAGTTTTGAAGATGTACCGTGTGGATTCACATACATTTTGCAGACATTTCTTGGCAGCCATTCCCAACAACTTTAATTTTTATGCCTATGAGGTACATTTTCTCAGAAAGTACTGCACCGATATACCTGAAAATTTCAACGCATGAACATGTACATGAATCCGAACTAGAATTATATCCGTAGTATTTATATAACTTGAGTAAAAAAAAAGACATTGCTTAAAGAAGAAAAATCGTTTTCATAAACTTTTCAAAGAAAAATTCACAAAAATAAATGTCAAGTACTAGAACCATGATTATAGTTTGGATTGCAAGCCATGGAGTCTTCTATACGTGTGATAAGTTTCAAATCTCCAACTTTAACAGTACGTCATAAATGTACCTTTTGCTTAATATTTTGTTTTTAAGATTCATTAATTGTAATGTTGGTAACATTGAAGGATATGGTATTTTCAGTAACCTAACTCTTTTTTGTATAGAAGGAGTCCTTCTTACCATGTGGATAAAGTTTCATAAGAATAGTTCCTCAGCGCTACCCGTCTAATACGCCCCATTGCGTTATAAATTAAACCTCGAATTTGAGAGCGTACTAGGCTCATAGTGGAACAACATCACGACAGTTGCTGGCAGCATATGGACAACGGCTGATGTATTCAGCAACGACGAGTACACGGACATCATACTCATCTACGGAGAAGCTGGTCGTAATGCCGCCAAAGCTCGAGGCTTCATAACGCAATGGGGCACATTAAACGAGAGCACTGAGAAACATGTAGCGAGTGGCCGTCTGGTTGTTAACTCTTGGCATTCTGACGTAATCTGCTTGCATTAAAGGATAGCCCTTAGGAATTCAGTTATTAGGCCTCCCGATCATCATTAGTACATGTGGGATACCTAAAAGTAGATTGTACAGGGTAAATAAGCTACCTGGTATTTCTGAAAGTGGGGAAATTTTGTGTTATTCCTCAACTTTGAAAACAGTTATTGTCCAAACCCTATGATATCGAACATAAAATGTACTAGGATATGTAAGTGCTCCACACAGATCTTAAGGCAAACGTTTATGTTCTAGACAATGTTGGTCAATTTTGTGACTTGGAAGAAAAACAACCAATGTCCTTTTTTGCATTTTCATGCAAAATATAAACATTTTGGAGGTGGACTGTCGAATGGAGTAACACCTCATGTCCTACATTGACTCTAAATACTATTTTATGTTCGACCCTGACTATTATGTGTCAGAAAACTGTATCATAATGAGGCTCGTTATAACACTATTTTTCATTATGAATCAGTTTCTCCCACCAATCAGAGCTCAAGAAACAGTTGTGTGACCAATTAGATAAGGATACCTTCGCGCATGCGCTCAAAATCCAACATGTCTATATAAATTACCGAAAGCGCACCTTCCATATGTTCGCGTAAATAAACTGGTGAATCTGAGACAAGAAATAGCACTGTACCTTAATATCCCCGAACCCAATTTCTACACGGTGCGTTGTTTTGAAACGACTTCGGTGACAGTTTTACTGAATACTGGTGCACAAACTGAACATATTTATTTATTTATTTGGATTTATTGTGCTTCTAACAGGCATATGCCTAATAAAAAGAAACACATGTACATTTGGTTACACAATTCTATCAAATTATAATATAATTGACAGGCATAATGCTGAGATTGTAATGCAAATTAATTCTACAACTAAATACGAAAATATAATAATACTGTGCAGGTAATTGGTAGGTGGAATGTACGAGTTCATGTGATCGCACAGCAGGCAGAAACAAAGGAACTATATGTGTAACTGAATAAGTCGAGGTTGTTTGCTATTGAATGTTCATTGTATAATTGAATAGCACTTATTATTGGGGAATGTTTATGCTGTTCAGTTCTAGTTCTTGGGCAGTAAAATGTAATAAACTTAGGTCGAGTTGATGTAGGTGGGACACGTAAATTAAACTGTGATATTAAATACGGACTATACAAAAGGTTATTGAATACTTTGAAGACAAAAACAAGAATTGCAATTTTTGGGTCTGTTAGCCAGAGATGTATAATTCAGGTAACTTAGAAGATTTCCATAGCTATCATATTTCGGATAAATACCCGTCATTTTATACTGCAGATATCTTAGGAATTTATTCTGAACCATTTCAATTTCACTAATGTGGTTCAAGTACCAGGGATTCCAGATGCTGGATGCATATTCTAATCTGCTTCTAACAAAATAATTGAACAATAATTTTATACTTTTTGGGTTGACGAAATCTTTAGAATTTCTTCTTATAAAGCCTAGCATTTTATAAGCACTAGCTACCATTTCATGAGTGTGCAATGAAAATGTTAGCTTTGAATCAAAATGGACTCCTAGGTCTTTGATAGAATTGTTAATAGTGAGATACGCATCCAATATCCGGTACCGAAACATCACCTGGAATTTGTTTCTAGTAAACTTCATAACTGAGCATTTCTTTATGTTAAGGTTCAAGCGATTTAATTTACTCCAGGATGCCACATTATTGAGATCTTCTTGTAGTAATTGACAGTCCTGCTCTGTCTGAATATTTCTAAAAATTTTGACATCGTCCGCGAATAACAAAACGTTCGAATATTTAATACACCTTGTAAGATCATTGATAAGCAGTAAGAATAATAGAGGGCCTAGGTTTGAACCTTGTGGGACGCCTGATCGGGCATAGTATGAATAGGATTCACATCCATTGAAAGCAACAAACTGTTTTCGTTCACTGAGATATGAGGTGAACAACTTCAGCAAATTGTAGGAGAAGCCATAATATGCTAACTTATTTAAGAGGATATCATGATCTACCTTATCGAATGCCTTCGCATAATCTGTATAAATTACATCAACTTGACTTCCTTTGTCCATTGCTGCTGATACTTTGTGAGTAAACTCCATTAGATTAGTTACTGTTGATCTTTTAGGCATGAACCCATGTTGAAAGTCACTTTTAATGTACTGTACGTGCTGAAATATATGCTGATATAACAATTGTTCAAAGAGCTTTGCAATGGCTGACAGTATTGCCACGGGTCTGTAATTATCAAAATCAGACTTATGTCCAGACTTATGTATGGGACTTACCCTGGTAATTTTCCAACGACTGGGAAAAGTACCAGTTTGAATGGCTATATTGAATATTATAGTTAAAGGATAGGCCAGCACCTCTGCACAGCCTTTGATTATGTATGGAGGAATTAGGTCTGGGCCAGTGGCTTTCTTTTGGTTTATTTTTAGTATCGCATTCTTAACATCAGAAATACTAATCTGTTTAGAATCCAGTACATCGAGCAATGGGTGTATGTCCTGGTCACTTGCACCTGAACTGTCATACTTGGCGCATTCCTTGGAATAAACTGACGAGAAATAATCAGCAAAACCGTTGACTATCTGCTTATCATTTTCTAATATTTCCCCATTAATTTTCATTACGGGTATTGCCGGGGATCGTTTCTTGTGTCGAATAAATGCCCAGAGGCGATTCGTGTCCTCTCCGATTGCATTTTCGACATTACGTACGTATTGCCGGTAGGCGGATTGAATATCACGTTTTAGAATTTTCCTGAGCTCTTTAAACCTTTCGCAATGAAAGTCCTTGTTGGCCTGTTCCCTACGCATTTTCTTTCGATGGTAAGATTTTCTTCGGATGTTTTTTATTATATCAAAATTAAACCAGCATGGATACAGTTTGGTCCTCTTACTAATGCTTACAGGTACACTAGAATCCAGAGCCTGATAGAAACGGGAATAAACATTATCTACCGCCTCGTCCACATGGGAAAATTGCGAGAGAACACTCCAATCCACTTCTTGTAATTTTGTATAAAGTTGTTCGAAATTAGCCTTTTTAAAATTATATGTATGAGTTTGGTGAATATTGTGTCTAACTTCTCTCTGCCAGTATCGTACATTAATGTTTAAGGGGGGATGATTATTGTCTTCCGGTACAAGGGGTTGTTCCTCTCTATTGACAGCAATAGAGGAGATGGTGGACAGTACTAGATCAAGTGTTCTATTATTCACATTCACGATATTATTAAAACTTTTCAAGTTCATCATATTTATAAAATTATTTAAGGAGGTAGAAAGCCGAGATCCTGTTTTTAAATCAAATGTTGGGGTTATTTCTGGAATGTTAAAGTCTCCCAAAATAAGAACAGGATTGTTGCTTATGAGTGAGTTCGATTCTATACTTGTGTAAAATTCCTCGTATTTCTCTGCCTTCGACTCCGGCGGAAAGTAAACAGAACAGATAACTATGGTAAAATAGTTGTCTATGAAGAGTTTCACACAAAGGACTTCCGTTTCCAGACCCAGGTCAATCTCCACAGCTTTATACTTGTTATGGACAGCGAGGACTACACCCCCTCCTAGCCTCTTGCCGGTTATATTTTCGTCACGATCATTTCTAAATACAGCATACCTCTCATCAAAGAGTTCAGACGAATAGATTGACGAAATAAGCCAAGATTCTGTTAAAACCACTATACCGTAGCTCTCGCTGGTCATATTTGTATAAAACTGAGTAGTTTTAGTTCTCAAACCCCTACAATTTTGATAATATAAATTTAGCGATTTACTTAAATGAGAAGAGAGGCACCAACTATTTTACCATATGGCATTGAAGCACACAGAGCGCATGCGTCGGTTGGCCAGAGAGCTTGGAAAACAGAGATATACTACCCAGCGCAGCACCCGATCACAACATTCTAGTGACTGAACAGATATTTATGAATATTTATGTTAAAACATATAATAAAGTTATAATTATCGTCGAACATAAACAGTCGTATGCAACTCGCCTATAATGGTAATTAAGACACTCGTATGGAAATTATAAAACTCGCTTTCGCTCGTTTTATAAATATACTCGTGTCTTAATTATACCCATTATATGCTCGTTGCATAATGTACTATTAATGCATTGTCACAACAAATCTCTTCCGGCAAAATGTCCGAAAATTGGGGACTTGAAGAACCATCGTTAACATTGGTTGTCTTTCTTGTTGTTACTAATTATAGGGACTGCGACTACTTGGGTGTGTGTAGAATTGTGTCTGATAACCTATGTTGTTGTGGTGTCTCTAGTAGTGTGTGTATTTGTAATTAGGAGAGGTTTGGGAAGGAAGCAGGAACCATCCCGGCATTCAGCTGGATTAGAAGTTAGAAACCACGGAAGACCACTTCCAGGATGGCTGACGTGGGAAATGAACCCATCTCTTCTCATGTTTGCCTTACGAGGCTGAATGTATGCCGTTCCAGCTCACAAACAGAATTAAAATTCTAGGCAGAACCGAGATCGCACCCGATCCTCCGGGGTGACAGCCAAGCATGCTAGCAGCTACACCACGAGGCGAACTGGAGCTGAGTCAATGGTTAGCATTCTTGGTTGTCACCCCGGAGGTCCGAGTTCGAATTCCGGCTCTGCAAATAAATTTTATTCTGGTCTGACGGCTGGAACGGCGTACACTCAGTATCGTGATGCAAAACTGAGAAGACGAGGGTTTGATTCCCATCTCAGCCATCCAGGAAGTGGTTTTCCTTAGTTTACAAATTCCACTCCAGGCGAATGCCGGGATAGTTCCAATCCTTACCTCAATTACAAATACAAACACAACTACAGACACCACACTAACACGGGCTATCAGACATATTCCCTATTTACGGGGTATGAACCCATTAGCTTATATTTAGCTTACACCCAAGTATATGTGGCTAAAGGACCACGATGTCCAAGCCCCTCAAATAAGACAACAACAAAGAAATTAACTGTACCATACGAAGTTAAAATTCTAAGACCAGATCGAAAATTGATCCCTGGGTTGTTTGGACCAAACGATTTGGCATCAAAACCGGGTAATATTAAACGAAGAATGTCTTTTTCACGATTTGAAAATGCCACTTACGTATTTCTCTCCGAACAACTCATAAATTTCCTTCCAACATACCACGCTTCAGTGAAAATCTCAAGAACTGGTGTACTTAAAGTAATTATCGTTTCTTGCGAAGATAATGCCAGTTAATGATGCGTGCAGTGAGGAAGTATCTGTTTGATTGGTGTAATCGTAACAGAGCAGAAAAATCCTCCCTTTAAGAGTCTGCAAATGACCAACCGCTGCAATTAAAGAGTGTGGTTCACCCACAACAGAGACAACGAGTTTCTTTTGGATTGAATTATCGAATTTTAATTCCAAGAAACATGTCTTTTTAGTCTATTTTCATTTATGAAAAGAAATAGGCTTTTGAGATCACCCTTTGTCCGTGTGTGTGCGTATGTGTGTGTCCACCCCTAATAAAATCTAAACAGACAAAGCGATTTCAAAGAAACTCGGTAAGTACATACTACTACCTTGTCCGACCTTGGCCGCGCTTTTCAAATTTTAAAATGGTTCACAAATCCAACATGGCGGCCACGCGAATTATTTCACTGGCATTCTATATCTCCGCTACAGCATCAGAGATCACCCTGCAAATTTGTGTGGTGGTAAAGGGAACCACTAGAAGTTCAACTGTGTAATTTGCATAAATCTGTTAAGTACAAAACGAACATGGCGGCCAAGCGGAGTTGAAACATTTAAATATACCTTTCTCGTGATCTAACCATCCGAGCGCTGTGAAACTTGGTTCAGCAAATGTTCGTTGAGTCTTCAGTCTTTTGACTGGTTTGATGCAGCTCTCCATGGCTCCCTGTCCTGAGCTAATCGTTTCATCTCTACATAGCTACCACACCCTACATACGAGGCAATCTGTTTAACATATTCTAACCTTAGTCTACCCCTACAGTTCTTGTCCTCGACCCTTCCTTCCATAACTATGCTTGCTATTCCTGGATGTCTTAGTATGTGTCCTACTAACCTATCTCTTCTGTTCATTAGCAGTCGCCAGAAACATCTCTCCTCTCCCATTCGTCTTAATACCTCTTCGTTTGTAACCCTATCTACCCATCTGATCATCATTCTCCTGTAACACCACATTTCAAATGCTTCAATTCTCCTCTTTTCTGCTGCACCAATAGTCCAAGTTTCACTTCCATAGAGCGCCACGCTCCAGACAAAGGCTTTAAAAGATGATTTCCTAATACCTAAATCTATCTTCGATGTCAACAGATTCCTTTTTCGTAGAAATGCCAACCTACTTTTTATATCCTCTTTGCTTCGTCCATCACTGGTTATTTTTCTTCCTAAGTAACAGAAGTCTCCTACTTCCTTCAGCTTTTCACCTGCCAATTTGATGTCCATAGAGGTTTCTGATTTATTTCGGCTGCATTCCAGTATTTTTGTTTTACATTTATTAATTTTCATCATGAATTCTCTCCTTAAGACGGAGACCATACCATTCATAAACTCATTCAAATCCTCAGGCGTGTCGGCCAAGATTACGATGTCATCAGCAAATCTCAGAGTTGAAATTATTTCTCCTTGAATCTTCACTCCCACTTTAATTTTTTCTCCAATTTCCTTCATTGCTTGTTCAATGCAAAGATTGAAAAGTATGGGTGATAAGTTGCAGCCTTGCCTTACACCTTTATGTTTATATATATTGTAATGTACTGAAATCTAATTTAGGTCAATTGTTATATAACCTAAAGTTGGCGGTTGTGCGAAATTTTAAAATTAAGATTTTATTCCTTGTGTCCTAATCATACGATCGAAATGAAAGTTTGAGTAATGAACATTCGCAATAATCCTCATCTAATGGTACACAACTATATGGCCTATCATCCAACATGGCGACCATCCGATATATTTAGCTAGTTCTCAATATCTACGAATCTGTTACATCAATCAAACATTACTGAAGATTTGTATGTTTATAGATGATATTAACATAAGTTCACCTAAGGATCTTTCAATAACCTGGTGATCACAGAACCAACATGGCGGCAACGCGAAATTTAAATATTTAAATGGCTTTTTCTTGCGAAATTTAGCACGGTAATCTTCATACTCAATATACTGACGTTTAATCTTATGGACTTTTATGAGAACTTAAAAATGGCGGCTGTGTAATTAAGAAAAACCTCGGTTTCATTTCTCGTGTCCAAAGGATATATGAAAGTAGGCTATTTAGTTCTTCGCGGAATTACTTGTTATTTTTATTTTTGAGAGTTATTTCTTTAACCTTTTAATTGCTGAGTTATCTAGTTAGCTATTTGGTACCTCAGTGCTGAGTTTTCATTCGCATTTTACAAAAATTTTAACATTTAACTCATCATGGGGGTTGGGACTTTATTAGTCTAAATGTAAATTCAAAATCCTACGTTTATATACATCATTATTTTGTGACAAAGCAAATGTAAAATTTCCTGGACCAGAAATAAAATTATTTCCGAAAATCAGTAGGCAGGTAATACTCGTTGCTCGTTACTAGTAGGGGAGACTCGTCTAAATCCGTAATATTAAAGGATTGATGGTAATTATATTTAATTAAGGGAGAGGGTTCAAAAAAATTAACGTAGCAATTTAGTTACTAAATATTGGTGACATAATTCAGTTCTTAAAATTTAATCTGGCACGGGATGCCTAAATCATTCAATCCTTAAAATAACACTTTCGAATAAATTTAGTATTTTATTAGGAATTTTTGGTTGATACTAGTGGTACTAGGACTTTGTCTAAATTTAAAATATGAAACGTCTAATATGCTTCATTACTACGGTACTACTACCGCATAAATGCATCAAAGAAACACATGCGATTTCATAAATGCTTCACAAACAGAATGTAACACAGGTTTTCACGATTTGCCCCCCAGGTGGTAGCATTTGTTTTTTTTCGAAATTCATAGTCAAGGGAAAATAAATAGTCGACTTCATACTACTGGTGAGGTGAACTCGTTTCTTCCACTGAGGTATCACTGCTGAGTAAGTATATTTCAAGCACTGCGGAATTAGTCGTACTGCAACCGACAGCAGTGGCTACGCCCGCTAAAGCGCAGCGTTAGGTTTTGGGGCCAAGCTCTCTGCTGACTCGGTAGACGCGTGGGTTCGAGCCCCACCGTCGACCGTCCTTGAAGCGGTTTCTGTGGTTTCCCCACTTTCAACACCAGGCAAATGCTAGGACGGTACCTTCTGACAGGTGACGGCCGCTTCCTTCCACATCCTTGCCCAGATTCATTCATGTTCATCCATTCCATCTCTCATCCCGACGCGCAGGTCGCCCACGGGCGTCGACTAGAAAGACCTGCACTCGACCTATCAGGTCGACACAATAAAATAACAAATATATATATAGAAGCAGTACTGCAGAGTTATGGTTGGTTGGTTCCTCAGTTTAGGGGCTGCGACAACGCGGTCATATAGCCCCGTGTTCTTTGGGTGTGTGTAGAATATGTCTGTTAACCGGTGTTAATTGTGATGGCTGTATTAGTGTGTGTTATTTGTTTATGATTCACGTAAAGACTGCAGACATTCAATTTTCAAGTAGTTCCTACTTTTGCTACCAAACGCCACCGTCAACACCAACTAGTTCTGAACATGGTTACTAGATGCCACCGCAGTCGGCTCCTGGCGACGAACGCCGGAACCTCATAGTTTTGGTCAAGTCTAACCTATAATTTAGCTTCATGCAAGTGTAATTAGTGGAAGGTTCTTTTACATGCCATGAATCTATGACATAGGACCGTCGGTTTTAGTTCCCCTCAGAAGGAAGGTATACTGAGGGAAATTTAATGCTCTTAAAATTCCGACGACTTCTGCCGGGTTTGAACCCGCGACTTTGGGCATAGAAGCTCAGCAAGCTACCAACTACGCCACCGAAGCCGCTACTGAAGAGGTAACTAAGTCCCTTCTACACGAATTGATATTCTTTGATCCAAAATCACAACACGGCGTGAATAATTTGCTAGTTATTCCGCCATGCCTGTTTACATCTCAGATGAACCTCAGCTGTAGAGGACAGCCGTCTACAAAATGGTCTGTTAGTTACTTCTGGAAACAAAATATCCAAACTCAAGTACTACTGCATAATGCCCAACAGATGGCAGAGCATACCAGAGATCGACTCAGCACATGAAAGCGAATGGGGAAAATGAAAGAAACAAGTAGTTCTGTGAAGAACTATATAGCCTATTTTCATATATCCTACTTATGTAATTGCCTCTATCAACATACAAAATTTCAGTTTGATTGCTGTAATAGATTCGTAGATATTGAGAACCGTCGAAATATTTCAAATGGTAACCATGTTGGATGATTTTAATGTAGCCCATATAGTTTTGTACTATTAGAAGTGGATTATTGCGTAGGTTCATTATTCAAACGTTGACTTCGATCGCATGGTTAGGACACAAGAAATAAAAACGTAGGTTTTTAAATTTCGCACAGACGCCATTTTGAGGTTATTATGTGTTAGAGAGAGACACACACACACATACACGCACACATGCGCGGACAACAGGTGATCACATAAGGCTATTTTTCCATAAATAAAAGTGGGCTAAAAAGAAACAGTCCTTGTGTTAAGTTTCGAGTCGGGCGAAGCGCTTAACGGGTTAAGGGGATCACCATCGTGGTATAGTACTATGGTTTTGATATTAGGTTCTATTTTTCGCTAAAAGAGGAATATGTATTTATTGACATGGATCTAAAAAGTAGAGATTAACTTATGGAATAATCACGCGTTGATTACGATTATTTCTCTATCTTCCCTTCAGCCACTTAAGGAATAGATTAGTAGAAGTCACTCATTAATGCACTACTGTGCAGTAGATTCAAAGTAGTCATGGCCAGTATCGTGAACTAAGACTCTTTTATGTCATTGTTAATTCATTTAAGGACTTTGCAACATCGTGGTCATGAAGCCCAAGGAAATGTAGTGTGTGGGGAATTGGTCTGATAACCTGTGTCATTGTGATGACTGTGCTAGTGTGTGCATGTGTAATAGGAGCTAGGATTAGGATAGGAAGCGGCTATGGTCATAATCTAGGTACAATCCCGGCATTCACGTGGAGTAGAAGTGGGGAAACTAGGCTAACACACTTCCAGGATGGCTGAAGGTAGAATCGAACCCACCTCTTCTCAGTTATGTCTCATGAGGCTGAGTGAACTCCATTCCAAACCTCAGACCATAATCTTGTTGGCAGAGCCGGGATTCAAACCCGGACCTCCGCGATGACAGCCGAGGATTCTGGTTACTATGCTGCGAGGTGGACTAAGACTATTATGACAAGTGGGTCTACACATCCACCATCTTGTTTCTTCGCTATCACCAGACAGTTATAAAACAAACTTAAATTTCTCCCTATGACTTCTTCAGCTACTATGGTGTACATGTACATCGTTTGTGTTGGAGCTATAAAAGTGATCGATCTACTGTCCAATTTTGACGTTCTGTTTTGCACTGCCATCTGGCAGAGAAACCATAACTACTGGAAGAACTGTGGCTGAGATATAATACATTCTGTCTTAATATCACCAAATCTGACATAAGACTTCTTTTAAGTGCCGACATCGTATTTTTGGAATGCTATGGATTCTTTCCTCCCTTCCTAAATCTGACTTCCTCAACCGGAACTCGGACCCGTGATCATGAGATCAGCAGGCAGATACAAACACTGGTCGAGTATAATGTTGCTACTCTTATATTCCAAAGCTGCAGTTCGTGTCATAATACCGTACCGGCACATCGATGCTCAAAAGGTACTGTGGTACTCTTATAGTAGCTCTCCATTATTGCCTACAACCAGGGGGTCTTTCTCGCTGGGGGTTTTGAAATATGGAGCATGTTACCACTAGCAATTCACTGCACCTGAGGTGAATGTGCAGCCGATAACATCTAACATGTATAAATTACAATCAGTGATCTTTAATCTTAGAATGCTGCATGAATTATGGAGCGGTGGTCACCTTACAACAAGCACCTAGGTTTTGCACTGTCGACCTTCGTTTTCAAGGAGCGATTCTATTTAATTTAGAGGCTTGAGGCATGTGGTAATCTGTAATAATACGAAGTTTTGTAATTTTGGGGTCTGTGATTGGGAAGGATGTGGCTGTGGCCTCAAGTTAGGTACCATCCCAGCATTTACCAGGAGTAGAAGTGGGGGGGGGGGGGGGGGGGGGAGGGGACCACAAGAAAAAAAATCTTTGATGGCTGAGGTGGGATTTGAAACCACGTCTACTCAGTTTCCCTCTCGAGGCCGAGTGAACCCCGCTCCAACCTTGAGACAGCTATGCCGCGTAGTTAGTGTTATAATGGGACAATGTAGCAAGTTAAGGGATAAGGTAGTGTGTCATTGCTTTCCTCATGTCGATGTATGGATGATAGGCTAACCTGCGTTTCTGAGGTGACTGAGGTGAGGTAGTAGTAGTTGTTGTTGTTGTTGTTGTTTGAGTCTTCAGTCTTTTGACTGATTTGATGCAGATCTCCATGCCTCCCTGTCCTGAGCTAATCGTTTCATCTCTACATAGCTACCACACCCTACATCCGAGGCAATCTGTTTCTTGGTCTACCCCTACAGTTCTTGTCCTCGACCCTTCCTTCCATAACTAAGCTTGCTATTCCTGGGTGTCTTAGTATGTGTCCTACCAACCTATCTCTTCTCTTCATTAGAATTCGACAGAAACATCTCTCCTCTCCCACTCGTCTTAATACCTCTTCGTTTGTAACCCTATCGACCCATCAGATTTTCATCATTCTCCTGTAACACCAAATTTCAAACGCTTCAATTCTCCTCTTTTCAGCTGCACCAATAGTCCAAGTTTCACTTCCATAGAGCGCCACGATCCAGACAATGGCTTTCAAAAATGTCTTCCTAACACCTAAATCTATATTCGATGTCAACAGAATCCTTTTCTGTAGAAATGCTTTCCTTGCCTGAGCCAACTTACTTTTTATATCATCTTTGCTTCGTCCATCACTGGTTATTTTGCTTCCTAAGTAACAGAAGTCTCCTACTTCCTTTAATTTCTCCCCTACCAATTTGATGTCCATAGAAGTTTCTGATTTATTGCGGCTGTATTCCAATATTTTTGTTTTACATTTGTTAATTTTCATCATGAATTCTTTCCTCAAGACGGAGTCCATACCATTCAAGAACTCATTCAAATCCTCAGGCGTGTCGGCCAAGATGACGATGTCATCAGCAAGTCTCAGAGTTGAAATTATTTCTTCTTGAATCTTCACTCCCACTTTAACTTCCTCTCTAATTTCCTTCAATGCTTGTTCAATGTAGAGATTGAAAAGCATGGGCGATAAGTTGCAGCCTTGCCTCCCACCTTTCTGAATATCAGCTTATCTCTCATGTCCATCAGCTCGAATGACTGCTGTCTGGTTTCTGTACGGATTGTAGATCACCCTCTTATTCCTGTACTTTATTCCAATCATTTTCAAAATGTCAATCAATTTAGTCCAATCAACGTTATCAAAAGCCTTTCTAAGTCCACAAATGCCATGAACGTTCTCTTATCTTTTCTTATTCTACCTTCCAAAATCAGCCTAAGACTTAGTACAGCTTCCCTTGTTCCTACATTTCTCCTGAAACCAAACTGGTCTTCACCCAACTCCGCTTCTATCTGGCTTTCCATCCTCTTGTAAATTATTCTAGACAGGATCTTTGAAGCATGAGTAATCAAGCTGATTGTACGGTAATCCTCACATCTGTCAGCTCCTACTTTCTTCGGAATAGGGATGATAACATTCTTCTTGAAATCAGAGGGTACCTCACCTGTCTCATAAATCCTACACACCAAGTGAAATAACCTGATCAAACCTTCATCTCCTATGCAGCGCAGCAACTCAATCGGTATTTCATCTACAGTATACCTGGAGCTTTGTTCCTGCTTAAGTCTTCCAATGCTCTGTCAAATTCTGATCTCAAAATTAAATCTCCTTTTGCATCCTCATCAATTTCCTCTTCCCTTTCCATTACATGATTCTCAATCTCCTTTCCCTTATACAAACACTCTATGCAAGCTTTCCATCTCTGAACCTTTTCTTCCCTGTTAGAGGCTTTCCATTTGTGTCCTTAATATTACAGTACTTAGTCTTCCTTTCCCCAAATGTATTCTTAATCCGTCGATAAGCTGTGTCTACTTTTCCTAATTTCAGACAATTTTCTATACCTGCACATTTCTCTTTCAACCATGCTTCTTTCGCTTCCTTGCACTTCTTGTTAACTTCATTTCTCAGACGTCTGTATTCTGCTTTCCCCTTTTCATCTCTTACATTCTTGTGTTTCCGCCTTTCATCCATCAATTCTAGTATATCCTGAGTGATCCACGGTTTTCTGCCGATTCTTTCTTTCCTACCAATGTTTTCTTCTGCGGATTTTGTTATTTCATTCTTCAAAAGTGTCCGTTCGTCTACAGTAGTGTGTAATTGTAATTATCAAGGTCTTGGACTGGGTTATGACCCGCGGGACGTATAATAAAGTAGTCTATGAATACCAGCATTTGCCGAGAGTGAGTGTGCGATAGCCACTGCCAGTGCTGAGATTCGTACCGAGAATTTCTAATGCATTTCACAAGGGTTGGGAACGGGAATAATATAATATAATATAATATAATATAATATAATATAATATAATATAATATAATATAATATAATATAATATAATATAATATAATATAATATAATATAATATAATATAATATAATATAATATAATATAATATAATATAATATAATATAATATAATATAATATAATATAATATAATATTCACAAGGCACGTAGGAGACACGATCAGAGACCTTGACTATAACAAGGGTTTACTAAGCAAATGCCGGCATTGGTGGCGTAGTCGGTAGAATGCTGAACTGCTCTGCCCAAGATCGCGGGTTCAAACCCTGCCCAAGTTGTCTTTTTAAGAGCGTTAAAATCCTTCAGTATGCCTTCTTCCAGAGGGAAAGTAATGCCGGCGGGCCCATGTCATAGATTTATGGCATGTAAAAGAACCTACAACTGAAATTGGTGGTGTGTAGCAAAATTATTAGGTTATATTTGGCTATTTAGAAACGCTCTATCAAGTTCCTACATTCACCGCTAGATATTAGTGACAGTAGCATCTGGTAGCCAAAGTTGGTACTACTTGAAATTGAACTTGTTGGAAGCCTTGTGCGTTTAATTAAAATACCCTGCTATATCCATTGGCTGCAATTCATATCCTCAGTAGTACAGTACAGCTGGAATGGTTTTGTTCCAAAAACTGTGCTAAGGTTGGCTTTTTGTAAATCGTTAGAAAAGCACAAAAAAGCTTAACTCTGAATTTTAGAATAATTTGCACGATCATTTTGTCGGAAAACTAAAAAAAAAAAACATTGAAAAGCGTTTTTCTCTGAATTGACGTATTTTAAAGAAAGGTTTTTAATCAAAAACTGTAGAGAACATTGTCACCTACAATTCGTCTCATTGAGGTCATGTCATACGTCTTGAACTGCAGAAGCTAGGTGGCGCCAAATTTTCCAAAAAAGTGTTTTTTCACTTTTTGTCCTAGAAAAAATAGTTTTTTCCACAAACGAGTGAATCAGTAATTTGTTCCTCTTAAAATTGTCTGCAACATTTATTCAAACGTTTTTTTCCACCGACATACCGTTCCAAAGTTACAGCGCAGTAAATGCAACGCTGCGTAGTCAAGGCTACTATTTTGCATATTAAGGCTTTCACGGCCCGGATTATTATATAAATAATTCATGCTTTTGGGCTAATTCCGTGTGTATTAGGTAGATTTCATTAGAAAGCTAACTATTGCAATGGGTCCCATGTTTCGACTTCCGGAAAATTTCGACATATCTTCGCGTTTCACATCCCCCAGACCCCAAAACCACCGTCAGTTCAAAAGTTTATATATAATTTATGTATATATATATATATGTATATATATATGTATATCAGTTTCTTGTGGACACGATAACTGCCGTAATTTTGCACCAATTACTTCGAATTTTTTACCGAAGATGTATACCTATAAAATCTCGGTCGAGTTCGTTACTGGGCTAAATCGGTCGAAGGGGGTGAAAATGGGGGGCTTTTTTCGAAAATGTGAAATTTCGCTATAACTCTCTTAATACGTGCAATATCGAATCCATTCAAAGTTCATAATATGTGTCGGATAAGTGCCAAAAATTTATGTCAAATAAGATTTTTGATAGCACCAACCATTGACCAAAGGGGTGGAAAAAAGTGGGTTTTTCGGGAAACATTAATCATATCTCTCTTAATAGGCACAATATCAAAACCGTACAAAATGGACAATATTCCCCTAATAATTACCTAAAACTTTTGTCTGAAAGAATTTTTGATATGACCCACCATTACGCCAAGGGACGAGAAAAATGATTTCGGAATTATAAGAAAATGCCAAGAGCTATCAGTGGTTGCCATGGCAACACTACTAAATTGATGAGGCATGGACCATCAGACGTTGCCATGACAACGCACTTGCACGAGATCAGATTCAGTATTTCCATCTGATTAAGTGGTTGGTTGGTTGGTTCTTAAGTTTAGGGGCTGCGACAACGCGGTCATGTAGCCCCGTGTACTTTGGGTGTGTGTAGAATCTGTCTGATAACCGGTGTTAATTGTGATGACTGTATTAGTGTGTGTTATCTGTTTGTTAATTTAAGTACTGCAACTAACAATTTTTCAGATAGTTCCTACTTTTGCCGCCAAGCGCCACTGTCAACGACTACGAGGCCAAGTTCAGAACTGAGCTACTAGACGCCGCCGCAGTCGGCTCTTGGCAACGAACATAGAAACCTAAGAGCGTTGTATACATTCTTAACCTATCCAATTTAGCTTATCACAGGTGCAATTAGTGGAAGGATCTTTAACATGCCATAAATCTATGACATGGGACCGCCGGCTTTACTTCCCCTCCGAAGGAAGGCATACTGAGGGATATTTAACGCTCTTAAAAAATCCGACGGCTTCGGCCGGGTTTGAACCCGGTATCTTGGGCATAGAAGCTCAGCATGTTACCGACTACGCCACCAAAGCCGCCTGATAAAGTGGGAAGCGGCTTCGGTGACGTAACTGGTAGCATGCTGAATGTCTATGCCCAATGTCGCGGTTTCAAAGCCGGCCGAAGTCGTCGGATTTTCTAAGAGCACTAGAATCCCTCAGTATGCTTTCCTTTGGAGGGGAAGTTCCAACGTTCGTTGCGAGTTGATGGTTGGGGTGGCATCTAGTAGCCAAGTTCACAGCTAGGTGTCGTTGACGGTTGTACCTGGTAGCAACATTAGGAACTACTGCTTGAAATTGACCGTCTGCAGTACTTACATGAATTAAGACTAATACAGCCATTACAATTCACACCGTGTATCAGACAGATTCTACACTCACCCAAAGTACACGGGGTTAGATGACCGCGTTGTCGCAGCCCCTAAACTGAGGAACCAACCAGAGGTAGATTTCGTTAGAAAGCTAACTATTGCAATGGGTACCATGTTTCGACTTCCGGAAAATTTCGACATATCTTCGCGTTTCACATCCCCAGGCCCCAAAACCACCGTCAGTTCAAAAGTTATATATAATTTATGTATGTATATGTATATCAGTTTATTGTGGACACGATAACTGCCGTAATTTTGTACCAATCACTTTGAATTTTTTACCGAATACGTATACCTATAAAATCTCGGTCGAGTTCGTTACTGGGCTAAATCGGTCGTTGGGGGGTGAAAATGGAGGGCTTTTTTTTTTTCGAAAAAGTGAAATATTGCTATAACTCTCTTAATATGTGAAATATCGAATCCGTTCAACATTCATACTATGTGTCGGATAAAGCCCAAAAATGTATGTTTGAAGAGTTTTTTTTATAGCACCAACCATTGACCAAAGGAGTGGGAAAAAGTGGGTTTTTCGGGAAACATTAATCATATCTCTCTTAATAGGCACAATATCAAAACCGTACAAAATGGACAATATTCCCATAATAATTACCTAAAACTTTTGTCTGAAAGAATTTTTGATATAACCCACCATTATGCCAAGGGATGAGAAAAATAATTTCGGAATTATAAGAAAATGCCAAGACCTATCAGTGGTTGCCATGGCAACACTACTAAATTGATGAGGGATGAGCCATCAGACGTTGCCAAGATAACGCACTTGCACGAGATCAGATTCAGATTTCCATCTAAGTGTGAAGCGGCTTCGGTGACGTAACTGGTAGCATGCTGAATGTTTATGCCCAAGGTCGCGAGTTCAAAGCCGGCCGAAGTCGTCGGATTTTCTAAAAGCGCCAAAAATCCCTCAGTATGCTTTCCTTTGGAGGGGAAGTTCCAACGTTCGTTGCGAGTTGCTGGTTGCGGTGGCATCTAGTAGCCAAGTTCACAGCTAGGTGTCGTTGACGGTAGTACCTGGTAGCAACATTAGTAACTACTGCTTGAAATTGACCGTCTGCAGTCCTTACCTGAATTACAGACTAATACAGCCATCCCAAAGTACACGGGGTTACATGACCGCGTTGTCGCAGCCCCTAAACTGAGGAACCAACCAAAATCTCTGCGGTAGATATAATTTTGCGTGAAGAAGTAACAGACCGTTACATAGTTGCACATCAGTGTCGAAACCTAGCATAAGGACAGTGTGACCACAAGTATAAAAATGGACCCCAAATGACAAGAAGGTTACCGTTCCCATAAGACAATAAAATGTTTAAAATAAGCATAAAATGACGAAAAACAAAGTTAATTAAGCTCCAATTATAAAATACCTTCTCGCATTAAATGAGGTCTGATCCTTCTACGAAAATCTGCATATTCTGCCTATTTTCGCCTATCCCCAAGTTTGTCCGGTGAAATCTACCTCCGCCTTCCGGCGTGCCGAGAGGACTTTTTTTAATTTGAACCATACGTTTCGGAGAAACCTTGCCTCCTTTTTCAATGGAAATAAACAATGTGGCCATAGAAAGTAAATCAATGAGATTACAAACAAGATGTTCAGTAAAGAACATATAGCCTACTTTCTCCTAAATGTATGAGTATAGTTATAACTCGTTGTTATTATCAAAGAGTATAATAGAACTATTCTTTGTTGAAGGCCATAGAAACGATTTACCTCTACCAAACGCCACAATCTAGATAAAAACTGCTACCATCATTGAAGAAAGAAAGATAAGAAGTATCTCAAGAATGTTATGGATCTGGAGACATAATCGACCGGACTGGCTGCGTGGCTCGGCGGTAACGTTCTCGCTTGCTGGGCCCTAGGTTGCAGGTTCGTATCCTGGCGCAGTCAGCTGGCATTTAGGGTGCACAAATGCGAGGGAGCCGTGTCAGTACATTTACTGGCACGTTAAAGATCCCCTTCGGGCCAAAATTCCGGCACCCCGGTGTCTCTAAAAGCAGCAGTAGTTAAAAGGGATGTAAAACCAATAACATTATTATTATTATTATTATTATTATTATTATTGTTTTAATGTGCTAAACGGTTCCAGGCTAGTGTTCAGAAGTAAAGGGGGAGTTTTAGTCGGTAGTCTGCTACTCAGCCGCAGGAGCCCGACACTCTGTGCGTAAATGCATTTCTTGCCCTAAAAAAAAAAAAAAAAAAAAAAATTATTATTATTATTATTATTATTATTATTATTATTATTATTATTATTATTACATATACGACCTGCCGTGGGCAACATCCAACTTTGAGTTGAGGCATGTCTTTACACGTCTGGTTGTGCAGGGCTTTCACAACCCTAATTGAAAAAAAAAAGAAGGAAGATTGTAGTTTTACGTGGCCGTGAATCTTGTGATTATGAGCCACGGGACCTCCTTTTTACGTGGTATCCGAACCACAGGACATGGCATTTCACTTCAAAAATCTCACATGCATTGACCGGGAATCGAAAACCCTAATTGAATTAACAAATCTTTCCATGACCCTACAGAGACGTGTGTATACAAACTATGTGGATATTTTCGATTGCTATTTGCCTGAAATAAAAGTAGTAATTAATACCTGAACTAACACCAACGGCTTGAACTCAGTTACTATGTGAAATCGTTTTGTTCTTTACTTCAAATAACATTTTCAAGTAACGCAAAATAGGCTGTTACAAACCCTTTAAAATAAAAAGTAAAAATGTATCGTAGTATCATCTTGTCATTCTTCAAATTCGATGCGCATAGAATGCCAATGGTATATTAATCAATGGAGCCCCACGTAGACTAGTCGTGACTTCTAGTGGAGAAATATCGAACAATATAATCCTAACAGAGCGAGTGCATTCTAGCGGCCAGAAGAAGAAACTTTTCAATAAAATCTGGAAGTTAATAAGTATGTCGGCGTGCAGTTACCTTTTTGGCAGCTAGATGTCTCGAGTAAATCTGCTGGCGAATTATATTTTAATTAAATATATATTTTACACCATAATATGCACAATAAAACGCTTAATTTTAAAACATCTGAGTCATTACAAAACAATAAACATATAACATTTCAAGCAAAAAATCTAGCTCTGATCGGGTTTGATCCATAGGCAGTTGAGCGATAGGCTAACGCTCTACCACTGAGCTAATTGTGCCAACGAATATCGTTCTATATAAAATGACTTACATAGAACTTGTTAGCAAATAATGATTTATACTAAACGATTTCATCACTGGAGTATATTATTTATATATAAAGCATTTCATACAAAGTTTATTTATTTTGTATCAGTACACTATATTGCATTCAATACTCAAATTAGTGAAATATAAGTCAGGCACAAGATATCCGCTGCCATCTTGTCTTATTACTGAATCAGCTCAGCTTTTTAAAATCACGTCTGCACTATAGTATTACAAAATAAACTTTTAATTTCGAACGTGCCTCTTCCTTTAGAACAGTTAAAACGATTCTCGGCTCGATAATCGGAACTGGTGGGTCCCATGATATGGATTATAAAGTTTGCATAATTCGCACGGCCGCCATCCTGAAATGGTATGGTGGACGACCTTGTAGTTTGGTCACAAGACGCATCCTATACGAAGGTATGTTGTTACCAAATTTGGCAGAGATCGGATGATTTAGTTAGTCGTTATTTGATTTTACGTTTTGAACGTTTGAGTGGCCACCATTCAGTTTTAGTAAAGATGGCGGCGATATAAAACATGACACTGAGGTGTCCTTTGCTAGTGCTACCTTTGTACCAAATTTCGTTCAATTCGCATTCACCGTGTTCGAATTGATAGGGGGGGGGGGGCAGACATTCAGAGTACACACACTCACACACACACAGACACACACACAGACTCACACACACACATACACACACACACACACACACAGACTCACACACACACATACACACACACAGACAGACACACTTTTTTCGCCCTGTGTTGATCTCATAAGTCTACTTTCATTTTTTGCAAAAATCGAAAGTAGGCTAAAAATATAGAAAAATTCCTCTGTTCGTCACCAGAGAGCAGCTGCCAGAAACTTGGCTACCAGTTATTAAGGATCTAGGGAGCTAGTTCCTCTCAGTCTCTCTGTTTCTTCACATATTTAAAATTGTACATTTCCCCTCTAGGGCTCAGAGCCTGGATTTGATCTCCTTTGTTCGTCACTGGGGAGTTTCCATCTGTTTTTTCGCCGTTGACTGTATGACGTTAGGTATCGTTCAGATACACTTCCCTTTTGTTTATGTTTCCCTATATATCCATCTAACCCTCCCCCCTCCCCCCCCTCCCCCCCCCCCCTCCCCCCCCCCCCTCCTCATTCTTCGAGGAGTTTCTATATTTCCACACCGCCCCCTTTACCTTCTCGTTACTTACTAATCTGTCCGCCGTTCCACCATGGTCCATACAGTAATTTCTGGCAGCTGCTCTCTGGTGACGAACAGAGGAATTTATCTATATTTTTTAGCCTACTTTCGATTTTTGCAAAAAATGAAAGTAGACTTATGAGATCAACACAGGGCGAAAAAAGTGTGTCTGTCTGTATGTGTGTATGTGTGTGTGTGAGTCTGTGTGTGTGTGTGTCTGTGTGTCTGTGTGTGTGCGAGTGTGTGTACTCTGAATGTCTGTCCCCCCCCTATCAATTTGAACACGGTGAATGCGAATTGAACGAAATTTGGTACAAAGGTAGCACTAGCAAAGGACACCTCAGTGTCATGTTTTATATCGCCGCCATCTTGACGGAAACGTAATGGCGGCCACACAAATGTTCAAAGCTTAAATCAAATTACGACTAACCTAATCATCCGATCTCTACCAAATTTTGCATCGACATACCTTTATGGGGGGAGCATCCATTGACCAAACCAATAGGTCATCAGCGTAATAGTTTGCGGATGGCGGCCATCTTTGTGTGAAAATCGATTCCCCCTATTAATTCGAACACGGTGCAACCGAATGGAACGAAATTTGGTACAGAGGTAGTACTAACAAAAGGCACCTCAGTGTCATGTTTTATATCGCCGCCATCTTGACTGAAACGTAATGGCGGCCACACGAATGTTCAAAGCTTAAATCAAATTACGATTAACATAATCATCCGATCTCTACCAAATTTTGCAACTACATACCTTTATGGAGGGAGCATCCTTTGACCAATCTAATAGGTCATTCACCTAATAGTTTGCGGATGGAGGCCATCTTTATGTCAAAATTGATTCCCCCTATTAATTCGAACACGGTGGAACCGAATGGAACGAAATTTGGTACAGAGGTAGTACTAGCAAAGGGCACCTCATTGTCATGTTTTATATCGCCACCATCTTGACTGAAACGTAATGGCGGCCACACGAATGTTCAAAGCTTAAATCAAATTACGATTAACCTAATCATCCGATCTCTACCAAATTTTGCAACTACATACCTTTATGGAGGGAGCATCCTTTGACCAATCTAATAGGTCATTCACCTGATAGTTTGCGGATGGCGGCCATCTTTATGTCAAAATTGATTCCCCCTATTAATTCGAACACGGTGGAACCGAATGGAACGAAATTTGGTACAGAGGTAGCACTAGCAAAGAGCACCTCAGTGTCATGTTTTATATCGCCGCCATCTTGACTGAAACGTAATGGCGGCCACACGAATGTTCAAAGCTTAAATCAAATTACGATTAACCTAATCATCCGATCTCTACCAAATTTTGCAACTACATACCTTTATGGAGGGAGCATCCTTTGACCAATCTAATAGGTCATTCACCTAATAGTTTGCGGATGGAGGCCATCTTTATGTCAAAATTGATTCCCCCTATTAATTCGAACACGGTGGAACCGAATGGAACGAAATTTGGTACAGAGGTAGTACTAGCAAAGGGCACCTCAGTGTCATGTTTTATATCGCCGCCATCTTGACTGAAACGTAATGGCGGCCACACGAATGTTCAAAGCTTAAATTAAATTACGATTAACCTAATCATCCGATCTCTACCAAATTTTGCAACTACATACCTTTATGGAGGGAGCATCCTTTGACCAATCTAATAGGTCATTCGCCTAATAGTTTGCGGATGGCGGCCATCTTTGTGTCAGAATCGATTCCCCCTATTAATTCAAACATGCTGAAACCAAATGGAACGAAATTTGGTATAGAGGTAGCACTAGCAAAGGGCACCTCAGTGTCATGTTTTATATCACCGCTATCTTGATGGAAACGTAATCGCGGCCACCCAAATGTTAAAAGCTAAAATGTAATTACGACCAACCTAATAATCTAGTCTCTACCTAATTTTGCAACACCATATCTTTATGTGGGAAAAATATTCTGACCAAACTGCAAGAACATCAGCCCAATAGTTTGCAGATGGTGGCCAAGTATGTGTGCAAATCGATTCCCCCTATCAATTCAAACACGGTGAAACCGAATTGAACGAAATTTGGTACAGAGGTAGCACTAGCAAAGGGCACCTCATATTCATGTTTAATATCACTATAGCACGTTGTATTTCAACAAGCTCCTACAACCAGCATTCAATCATACTCCTTGAAAAGGACAAAGAGTTATAACAATACCCATGCATTTAGGAGAAAGTAGGCTATATGTTCTTTACTGAACATCTTGTTTTTGTAATCTCATTGATTTACTTTCTATGGCCACATTGTTTATTTCCATTGAAAAAGGAGGCAAGGTTTCTCCGAAACGTATGGTTCAAATTAAAAATACACACGGCATTAGCCCAAAAGCATGAATTATATATAAGGCTACTATTGTTACTGCGGAGAGAGCGGGGGGCATAATTTAGACAGGGACCGGTGTCGGACAGCTGCCTAATGCTCGGTCAAACTGGACGCGGGCTGTGTTTCTTAATTAGTTCAATCATATTTATTTCAATCGCAACGTATCAATCATAACTGTACACATATTAACCTTTGTGCCATCTGAATAGTACAATTTTCACACTTCGGCAGACTATAACTTTCGAACGGTAAGGCGGAGGAAAAAATGTTTCAATAAACGTTGTAGACAATTTTGAGAGGAACAAATTTCTGATTCACTCTTTTGTGAACAAAACATTTTTTCTAGGACAAAAAGTGAAAAAACACTTTTTTTTGAATCTTTGGCGTCACCTAGCTTCTGCCTTTCAAAACGTACGACATGACCTCAATGAGACGAATTGTAGGTGACAAAGTCCTCTACAGTTTTTGTTTAAAAAACTTTTCTTTAAAATACGTAGATTCGGAGAAAAAAGCTTTTCAGTTTTTTTTTTTTTGAGTTTTCCGACAAAATGATTGTGCAAATTATTCTAAAATTCAGAGTTAAGCTTTTTCTGTGCTTTTCTAACGATTTACAAAAAGCCAACCATAGCACAGTTTTTGAAAAGAAAAGGTTTTTTTCTGTGCAGCTGTCCTGTACTACAGTCAGAGTTTACATTCTGTAGGTTCAACAGATCCTTTCACCTCCCGCTCCTGCCATTGTGTCCGAGAGATTATTACTGCATTTGGCATCACGAGGCGTGGTGATCCCATGTACCAGGCAATACCAACACTTTTGAGTTTTTGACAGAGCCGGCAATCGAACTAGAGGTGGCAGTCAACAGCGCTATCAACCACCTCGCGGTGTAGCGGAAAACATTCTGTGCTGTCGCCTTAGAGGTCTGGGTTCGAGTCCCAGCTCTGCCAAGACATTTAAATTCTGGTTCGAGGGCTGGAACGGAGCACACTCAGCCTCGTGAGGCAAAACTGAGAGGAGGAAGGTTTGATTCAGAAACTCAGCCATCTTTGAAGTTTTTTTCCGTGGTTTTCCCACTTCTACTCCAGCCAAATGCAGGGATGGTTCCTGACTTAAGGCCACGGCCTCCTCCTTCTCAATACCCATCTGAATTACAAATACACACACTAATACAGCCATGAAAATGACCCAGGTTATCGAATTCCACAGACACCCAAGTACACGGGGCTACATGACCACAATATCGCAAAGCCGATAAATTAATCAATAAATCCGCAACAAGAACTACAATTCTAACCACTACACCATGATGCAGTCATTAGAGCATCCCCATAAACTATTTCAAGAGCAGTAGCCGTGACTGGTTTGTTCACAGAAGCTGCAGACAGTGGGGTTGCAAACTCGTAACCGCGACCCATTCCTCACTCCCCAAGAGCAATTATATCGCCAAGACATATTATGTTGGGAGTTGTAATTGGAAGGCGGTCTGTGATTGCGATTTGTAGATAACACTACTACTCAGCTCTGTCCACAATGAGACTACCATTCCTTGTTTTATTTTCTAGCTACTTCGGTTGCTGAAATACATTCGACGGTTCAAGAAATGTCTTCCCCTTCAGACAAGAAAATTGCGTTTGCTCGATTATCACGTTGTAATTAGCCTGATGATTTATGCGTCTATTCTTGTTTCGAGCAGAAGCAAACCGCGAGCAACTAACTTTTGACCTCTTCAAACTACCAGAGAAGAACTTCTATTCCCTTGTCGATCAGCCATTGTGAAGGCTCTCATTACATTTTCTAACTACAAACAAAATAAGAGGTCTCGTTTCTTCAATTACCAACTGATCGAACCAAAATGCTCTTAAGCATGGCGTCAGTTCAAGTAATAAAAATAACTAACTAACCTAACCCCGTGGCGCTACAGCCCATGAAGGGCCTAGGCCTACCAAGCGACCGCTGCCCAGCCATTTGGCCTGCAGATATTGGGGTGACTCGTGGTCAGCTTATCGGGTGCCCTCGGCCGTTAATCTTTGTTTTCGTGACCGGGGTGCTGCCTCACTGTCAGACAGCTACTTGATTGTCCTCACGAGGCTGAGTGCACCCCGTTCTAGCCCTCACAGCAGTTTCTAAAATCCCTGACGGAGCCGGGAATCGAACCCGGGGCCTCAGGGCGAGAGCCAGGTGCGTTTTCCCAACACCACGGGGCCGGTCAATAATAATGATAATAATAATAATGATGCAAATAAAGAAAGAGTCTCCAAATTACAGAACGCTTACAGGATCACTTGGAACAGATATAATAAAATATCAATATCTTAGAAAGCAAAACACTACTGCATAATGCTGTATTCAAACCTAAAGCGTTATATGCCTCGAAAACCTTAATCATCGGTAGTGGATCTTTAACCAAAGACATAGAGAAACAAAGAAGGACAATTATACGAAAATGTTTTGGTCCAGTTTGTATTGAGGAAATATGGAAGAAAGAATCGTCCCGGGAAATATATTGTCAATCTGAAAAATCTCTCACACTTTTCGGAAAAGACGATTGAAATTTTATGGACACGAATGAATAATAACAGACTAACTAGAAGAATTCTCAACCTGGACCTTTCATTACAAACCAAGAAAAGGTGGCTTTGTGAAAATGAAACAGATCTCCAGGAAATCAACATCTCAGAAGAAATAGTACGCGACAGATGTAAATTCAGAACCAAAGTCGACAATCACCAATTTGGAGACAAACCCAACACCAGAGCCACTATAATTTGGACAGAAGAACGAAGGAAGAAGCTCAGTGAGAGGATGAAGAGATTTTGGAAGTAAAAGAATGCCAACACATCAGCTAAGCAGGTTCAATCGCGCTCATGAGTAGGACATAACGATGTAATAATGATGATAATAATAATAATATTTCTCAAGAAAATATTCAGCCCAACGCAAGAAAATTGAATAAGAATGAAGAGTGGAATTGCAAACAAAAGTGGGATTGTAACCTCTACAATCGAACAGAAAGGTGTGTTATTATCATACGCCACATAGCCTATGTTTGATATCCTGTGGACATGTCTAGAAATCGAACAAAAACAGGCTCATCAAAATACAATAAATTTACACACTTCGAATATAAGATGGTTAGAAGAAATAAACACTTAGACGAATTAAACATAAATGACGACATAAGACATCACGAAGAAATTCAATAAATAAGCACATATTTTTGGAGAAATCCAAGGAAAATATCTGGAAAGAAATGGCCAGAGGCACGCAAGAAATAACACAGCAAATTGATGACGTATTTTGGATGAACAGGAAGACATAATAGCCCGGAGAATATTATGGACTTAATTTTGATTTTTAAACAAGTAGTTCTGCAAACTAATATAGCCTATTCTTTGTATATTCTACTGGTCATTCCCATCTTAAAACTCTCCTTTCAATAATAATAATAATAATAATAATAATAATAATAATAATAATAATAATAATTATTTATTTATCCGAGTCCAAAACACATACATATATACATATAAATTACACTAAATTTCATTACTCCAGTGTTCAACTGTTAGAATGGCACAGTCATTGGCTTCTATCAAGTCCTGCATAGCACATGGTCTTGATAACATGCTGCAATTCAGAAGGTGCTCAGGGTCTTGTCTTTCACCACATCTACAAATTTCTTCAGCACTGTATCCCCACTTCATTAAATTGCTTTTGCACCGACTCACACCAGTTCTCAGTCGGTTTACCGTTCCAGGATTCGTATTGTAGGTGGTAGCCAGCTGCTGGCTTCTCCTTCATTTCCCACGAAACTCCTGGTGATTTTGCTTTCCAAAGTTCAATTCGGCGAGCTTCAGCTGAGGAATGAATTGATATTGTTGTTTGGAGGAAGCTCTTTCTTGATTTTAGCCTAGGTGGATGGACATCAAGTCCATACTGTGCCCTTGTATATAACAGCGTCGTATATACGAGAATCAAACTCGGGGAGCGTTCAGTCCGGGTATGCTTTCACTAGAGCTCAAATACCAGACGGCTGCTTACAATTACAAGGACCATATGCAAAACTACAAACTAAGAAATGAGTGAAAAACAAATAAAATTACCACCATTTAATAACTGAATAAAAACAACAAAACATAAAAAATAATATAAACAAAGTCCACCCTGAACTTTACTCCCACAGTACAATAATTTACACAGATCTGAGTGGCCTAGAAAGGTCCACTCCAAAGAATTAAAATTGTGGATCAAAATTCCACTTGTCTGATTAATATGTATGCACGCGTATAACTACGCTAGAGAAGAAATAAGTACTTTTGATGGAGATTTGCTCACAGATGGAACAGCCAATATGCTTGCAAACCCCCATACTGCAAACCATTATTATGGCTTTATGGGACACACTCGTAGAATAACATACCAACAATTAAAATTTTACTGACACACGCAACCATTTAAAATTTATAAACTAATTGATCTCCATCGAGATCGCAGTGAGTCAGGAAACTCCCAGCAAAACAGAAGCTTGCCCAATGGCTCATATTGCTCAACACATACATGACAACAACGTGACCGAACATCGAGACCACCCGAGGTCACTGAACATGACAAAAATTAAACAAGAAATAAGATGCCTAAAACCCGATGATATTTACATGAAATAAAAGCATGGATAAGCTAACACGCTGGGACTCGATCAATCAAAACGCGAACAGCACCCATTTACCGATTACAATTCTTTTATCACTAAACAGGCTTTATTTTAATATAAGATAAACAATTACGAAGAACGGAGACCTGGTCCGTGAATACTAATGAGCACAGCTTGCTCCTTATCTGATGGAGTGCGCCGCGTAGAAATACCTTCACTTACCACTCATTAGCGTCTGTGTTCAAAACCAGCCCTCCTTGTCGAAGCTTTGAGTCATGCTATTTATAACAAGAGACTAGACAGTCCCGTTACGCCACCTGTTAATCGCGACACATAAATTCACACACTTCTTGTCAATTCCAAAGAATTGCAAGACATCGTAGAAGGGGATTCCAACATTTTCCTCGCAAGGATTAAATGCTTATCCTGGACAATAGCTTCAGACAGAACCAGGGTTCCCGAAAACTCCTATCCCATAAAACACATATTTGCAGACTCAACAAAGCATTTTGGGCAGAACACAACACAAATCTACCACGGGCCGACACTCCAATCAAATATCATAGATTTTGTGTACCAAGACACTAAAAGGGAAACTTCATCAACAAATAAAGTCATTGGGCATATGACCCCTCACTTAACAAAAATGCAACAAACGGCAATTAACACACAAGCCTGTGTAACAATAAAAATCTATACAATAAAAAGATTTCCCACCAATTCTATTATCTACTCTAGTTAATTCAGTTTCGCTTCTGTTATGATATCGGTTCCCAATTTGCGTCGCTTAGCCGCGCATTTTACGGTAGCGATACGCACTCGAGTACGCTTGCCCCGTGTACTTGACATCAACAAAAAAACAATCTTCATACAGATAGAATACATGCCACGTTGCTCATGAACTAAACTAAAGTGTGTCAGTACCACAAACCAACTACAATAAAACACGAAGACAAAAATAAAATAAAATATTTACACAAAATAATATGTTCCCACAAAACCATAACCAGTTTGTCAAATAATTAAATTATTTAGTACTCATTCCTCTTTCTGCGTCGTCTCATCGAACATCGCCTGACATTCTCTCTCCAAAGTGTTTAGCTCATCTCAGACCACATGGAGCCGTAGAAACGTTGGTTCGATGTCTTTCTCTGGGTCTGGAGTTCCATCTTGACGTTGAATAAAAATAAAAAAATAAAATGGTATTTATAGTCACACGTAATTTTCTATCTAAATTTTGCCAATAGATACTTTATTCACCATTTGTCTAGTGCAAAATTAAACGTAGACTTTCCCTAATAGTTGTAGTCGTGGGAGACTACTAAAATCTTACCGATACACAAATTTCACACTCAGCTGTGCGCACACAACTTTATTATAATGTTTTCAATAATGACCCTATCTCTGATAAATTTAACACAGTATATCTTCACGGTATGGAAAAGAATAAGTGATCACCTCACGGTGTCACCAAGAATCCACCTCCTCGTCACTCAGACGACAGTATTTATGTGAATATGGCAAAAAGACGGAGGGAGAGGGAAATCTATCACTAACTTCTATAATAATGCGACTATTGGCATGCAACAGGTATCAAACAGTTTGAAAAATTATACAGGTCACAATGGGGCTATCGTGCTCTGGAATCGATCATAGATTTCGTTAATCCAATCTTTCCCGCTTTCAACTTCAAGCCGGCGTCAGACGCTCCCTTGGCGCTAAAATTGGTGACCCTCTCTGATTGGTAGTTCATGACGTCAATATCGCAGTTTAGAACAGAAGCCTCTGTCCTATGATTGGTTGAAAGTTCCTCTCATCTCTCTCATCCAGCAACTATCTTACTCGTAACGCTAGGGTGACAAAGAAATTACGGTCTGAAATGAGTCAGGACCCCAACACACCTTTGTCTGATAAAGTGTCTGTCAAACATTCCGATCTCGTCACTCCTTTGTTTCAGGACTGGGCACGTTCAAACGTACTGTCTCCAAATAAGCTTGACATTTCGCAATCCAGTCTGGCCTTCCTGTATGATTCTGGCAGTAAAATCAGAATATAATGAAATGAATAATTAGAATCATTAATATGCGTAGCTTATTAAGGGTTCACAACTCCCTTAGTTGGGAAAAATCGAACTTAGGGATAAAGTCGATTTTTCTTCCCTAAGTCACATGGTGCAGATACTGGGTTAGTCTCCCTTCAAAGTTCTCAGTCAGTCCGCCTCTGCTAGTTGACAAGTGTTTTCCTCGTTCCAATGTTTACATTCTCGCCCATTCATTAGGACAGTACCAGTCTGCTGCTCACTTGCCCAGCGCTTCGCCTGGGGCTATTTGTTGCTTGAAGACTATTCCCCTCTCTGTTTCTCGTCTGTCGACATACCTGTCAACTCTGCTTGCTTCAAGATGTTAACAGGCCAGACGCTAATCACTTCCTCGATGTCGTGCTGGCTTCTGCTTGCCCCCCGTTCACTTGAATGATGTTGGACGATCACGTATTTAATTCGCTGCGTTATTTCTGACTTCCCAAGGCTCTCTGGTGTGATAATTTTTTAGATTTGCACTATTATATACAGACATGGTTCCTGTGCTTAATTCTTTGACTCGATATGCATTATTTCCAAGATTCCTCACTATGCTGAACGGCCCAACATACTTGGCACAGAACTTGTTGAAAATCTTCTTTGCTGGATCAGATACAGCGGGTCGGCGTACGAGGACAAGCTCGTCTAATTCTAGCTCACGATGGAATCTCTTGTTTCTCACGCGGCGCAGCCTCCTGTCTGCCTGGTTCCTCATATGCACTCTGGTGCGCTCAATTCTTAAATCATGAGCTATATTGTGATCTTGTGGGCAATTAATGATGGTACTCCATGATCTCTCTGGATGCTGATTCATGTGTAATACCATAGGAATCTGTCCTGTCGATTCGTGCTTCGTAGAATTCATGCACGTCTCTACATCCTTGATCTTGTCCACCCACTTGTGATGGTCGTTAGGAATGAAGATTCTCAGGTACTTAGTGACGCATTTAATTGCCCTTTCCGAGGGATTAGCCTGGGCGTGGCGTATGCTGGATAAAATGTGCTTTACGTCCATATCCTCCATTCCTTTTTAAATTCGGCGCTCGTAAAGTAACTGCCATGATCAGATAATATGAATTCTGGTTTTCCAAGGATGGGAATAACTCTATTTCGTATGCGACTAAGTACTTGTTTTGAGGTAGTTTTCTGGATTGGGCAAAGTACAACAAATTTGGAAAAAACATCCAGACAAACTAATAGGTGTCGGCATCCTCGCCTTCCCTTAGGAATTGGACCGAAACAATCTAGTGCCACCATTTCACAAGGTCTCTGAGGAAGCAGTGGTTTGTGGTACTGTTTCATCAGATAATTGTTTGGCTTTGTCCTCTGACACGGGTCACATGTTTTAATAACCTCACAAATAGTCGTCCTCATGCGTGGCCAAGTAAACGTCTCCCCAATGGTCGATTCAGACTTGTCGATTCCAATATGGCCGAGACTTTCGTGGACATGCCATGTCAATCCTCGCTGTAATGACGCTGGTACCAAGATGCGATATTTAGAGTGCTCTGCATCCACAAATTTATGGAGTAAATTGTTAAAATAGTGAAACTTTCCTTCTTTAGCTCTGGCTTCACGAAATGCGGGTGTTCCTGGCGGCAATTCCCTTCTAAAATATTGGATCATTAGATACATCCATGGCTCCGCTTCCTGTTCTCTCTGGATTTCTCGTAGCTCCTCCAAAAATTCATGATCCTTGGGTGTTAATTCAATATGTTGAACACTCGCTGCTTCAACATTGTCAGGCTCAGGGTTCCTGCTAAGAGCATCCGGAATTACATTCATTTTTCCTGGGCAGTGCTCAATCTCGATATTAAATTGTTGTAAGTAAATAGACCAGCGTGTGACACGTTCACTAGCCATAGACGTTTTGAACAGAAACGTCAGTGCCTTATGGTCCGTCCTGACAACAATGGGGTACCCATAGATGATTTTTTTCCATTGTTGGAACGCATGGAGAATAGCTAGTAGCTCCAGCTCTGTTACAGTGTAGTTGCGCTCGTGTTTCCTTAATCTGCGGCTGACAAATGCCAAATATGAGCGTTTGTGAAGGTTGGCCGGATCCTCTTGGTACAGCATAGCTCCCACTCCAATTAATGAGGCATCCGCCTGGATTATAAACTTGCGGCCAAAATCCGGTTAACCGAGCTTGATACAATTTTCCAGCAAAAGTTTGGTCGCTTGGAATGACTTTTCGCAAACAGCATTCCAAAGCCATTTATTACTTTTTTTTAACATCTCCTGCATGGGTGCTACTGTTTCAGTATAGCCAGGGCAGTTCTCCTTAAAGAATCCCGTTACGCCTAGGAAAGCACGGATGTGTTTTACTCTCGTAGGAGTCGGGAAATTCTTTATAGCCTCGAGCTTGGCAGGGTTTGGTCTGACTCCCTCTTGGTCTATTATGTGGCCTAAATATAGAATCTCGCTTTTGAAGAAGTGCGATTTCTTTAAGTTGATTTTGAAATTTGTTGTTCTCAGATTTTCCAACAATTTATCCAAATTTCTCATGTGTGTGTCAACGTTGTCCGATGCCAGCAGGATATCATCAATGTAGCGAACGGTCATCTCCTTCACCTCCTCAGTAAGATTTCGATCTAAAGCTCGTATCAACGCACACCCAGCAGTTCTCACACCGAAAGGCATACGGACAAAATAATACGTTTGGTTATCAAACAAGAAGCCCGTAAGTAGTTGTGACTTCTCATCTAATTCAATATGGTGGAAGGAATTTGTCAGGTCCACTGAACTGTAAATACTTTTATTTTTAAAACCTTTTAGGACATCTCTGATAATCGGCGCCGTGTCGTATTCCGGAAATATAAGTCGCTGGTTCAAATTTCTGGCATCCAGACATAATCTGATGGAACCATTCGGCTTGGAAACTGCCAAAATTGCATTTAAGTAAGGTGTAGGTGCCTTCTTAATAACCCCTGCCTGCAACATGCCATCTATTATTTGTTTCACCTGGCTGCGATGTTTTTCAGGAATAGGATACAGTCTACTCCTGAAAGGTGACCAATCCTGAACTTGCATCGAATATTGAAAATTTAGTATCTTCCCTGGAATCGTATCAAAAACTGCCTTGTGTTTCCTTAAAATTCCTTCTAACTGTTTCTTATGCTCACTCCCAAGTTGAACATCTCTGAGCCGCTCCTGTAATATCTCTTCAAAATAAGCCTCGTTATCATCTCCTTCCGTCAGTAGGGACCATAGTTCCTGGGACTCGCCCTCTTCAAGTTCTACAACAGCTGTGCCAATGACGTCACCCTCGGCCTCCTGTACCTCTTCGTTCGTCTCTTCCTGGATCGCTTCTAGTGTCCATGAACTCACATCCCTTCCTGTGGTGATCTCATCCATATGCAAACCCACGTTATTTAAATTTACAAACTCTCTGAAACTGACTGTATTCTTGTGCAGATCTATCACGGCTTGATAGTCGCAAATGAAGTTGGCTCCAAGAATAATATTAAAGCTCATCTTTGCCATTACGATGAAGGTCTGCCCAAATGTGTGCTCCAAAATATCAAGTTCAAGGTAGGCTTGATTTTTGCAAGTGACAGAGCGTTCAGGAATTACGCCTCTCACTTTGAGTTGTGGCACGGGAATCATAGCAATCTTTTGACTCCGTCCCAACTCTCGAATTAGGGCCTCAGATACCAGACTAATCTGCGACCCCGTATCTAATAAGCACCTGACCTTTAATCCACCAATCCTGGCGTATATAACCGGCAATTGTTTAATAATGTCGTTCCGCGGTTTCACCGTCTCCTCCAGGCAATCCTCCGGTAAAGCGATCCATTCCTCTATGTGTGCGACGATCCAATCTCCTCCTCCCACATGCTGTTGCAATCCCAGGCTGTCTCCAATCTCACTTATCAAACTTTTTTTTTACAGCCTCGACCTCTATTATCCTGAGGTCGAGTACTCTCCTGATGATCCTGCTGTCGCTGTAGACTTTCAGCCCCCTCGGTCTGAATGTCGGGATTTACTCTGTTGTCAATAGCATTTTCCCAGCGTCCTTGCTCATTCCCCTCATTAGCATGAATTTCCTCTAAGTATTTCTGCGATTGAGCATGCCTATCGTTCCAGTCGTCTCGGTAGCTTCTAGAGTCCTCACGATGCTGAAATCTGCGGTCTTGCCATCTCTGATTTTCATTCCGATCTCCCCATCTCCTGTATGGTACATCTTGTCTCCGATTGTCCCTCCATTGTTGAAATCCTCGTTGTTGGAATCTATTCTGTCCTTGGAACTGTCGGTTGTTATTACGGTTGTTATCGTAATGTTGGCGCTGTCTTTTCTCGACATCATCCTGACCTCTCACGGGTGTTGAAATGTTTGTATTTGTATTGGTAGCCTGGGATCTTGTGTTTATCTGGCTCGGCTTAATCACCTCGGTTGTATTTACCATTTCGACCTGTCTTCCAACTCTATTGTGTAAGTGGGACGTGGTTTCATCTATCTGGCGCAGGATCTGTTCAGCGTGTACGGCGTCTGAAACGTTAGCTGCGACCAATACCTGCTGAACGTTAACGGGAAGCTGGCGTCCGATAGTCATGACTAGCTCGGCCTCACTTAAAGGATTATCCAGATCTTTAAATTTAAGGAGCTGTGATGAAAAAAAATCTGAATACTTAGTTTGCTGAGTAGATCGGTACTTTCTGGAGTACAATTCCATTCTTAACCCCTGTTGATATGAAGACGACCAATATTTTCGAAGGAAAGCCTGCTTGAATGCATCTACGCTTTCAAACGTGTATTTGAAGCTCAAGTACCACGTTAAAACATTTCCAGTTAAAAAATTTTCCATCATGCGCAGTTGCCGGGCGGGAGCTATATCATTATCATTATAATAATGTTCGACTTCCCGCAAGAATGCCTTGGGTGTGACTCCAGAATTTTCCATAAACTTAGCCGGTTTGAATTCATTAGAACGGATGATTTGAACAAGTTGAGGGTGCTGATTACCGTCATGTGGTGTAGAACTTCTCCCTATGTGATTACGAAATTCTTCCGTGTTCCGAGCAAGTGGACTTTCCGTGTCAACCTGACTACCAGTTGAATGAGTCGCCTCCGGGCTATCTCTGTCTCCATCTCTCCCCTTCACGCCTAATGACCCTGCATTATGTTCCATAGAAAATAATTCTGCTTTTATCAGCCTGTCACCTTGTTCTTTAAATTTTGCTTTTATCTCATCTTCTAACGTCTGTATCCGTGTGTGGTTCTCCCCCAGCTTCTTAATTACCGCCAACCTTTCTTCCTTGGAGTCCTTACATAATTTTTGCCAATCCTTTCTAACGTTTTCTATCTTCAGATTATTAGTGTCCTGGCTCACTTCGATCCGTTCCAAGCGATCCTCCATGCGTACATTGTTTTCTTCAATAGTGGCTTTTAATCCCTCCCGGTCTACTTCTGCATTTTTCCAGCGATCTGTTGATTGGTTTTCGAGACGGTCTATGTCTTTTATAAGGCCGGTCACGTTTTCATCTACCGCCTTTATCTGTTCCTGTATAACTACGGTTATTTTCTCCACTTTATTAAATCTGTTTTGTAACCTGTCCTGTGCAGTTATAATTTCGCTATTTTTAGTTGTGCATGCCAATTCAATCTGTGCCAATTTTGCCAGAACTGTATCGTCTAAGTTATTAAGTTTAGCGTTAAACGGATCCTCAAGTTGTTTTATCTGTTTAACCTGCTTCTCATTGTTCTTACTTACATCTAAGGCGAGTAGTATAAGCTGTTTCCTTGTATGTTCTTTCATTTCAACCACTACATTATCGAGTTGCTCAGTGTTACGACTGTTTTGCGCGTCTATTTGAGAGTTTATTGATTCACTTTGTTGTGTCAATTGAGAACTAATATTATCATTTTGTAGAGCTAATTGTGTATTGATACTGTCATTTTGAAGCGCTAATTGTGTATTAATAGATTCATTTTGAAGCGCTAATTGTGTGCCAATAGATTCATTAATTTGGGCTTTGATCACCGCTGACTGTTCAACCCTACTACTGTCTATTTGTGCCTTAAATGTTTCACTCTGTGCTATTAATTCCGCTGATTGTTCAGCCCTGCTACTGTCTATTTGTGCCTTAAATGTTTCACTCTGTGCTATTAATTCCGCTGATTGTTCAGCCCTGCTACTGTCTATTTGTGCCTTAAATGTTTCACTCTGTGCTATTAATTCCGCTGATTGTTCAGCCCTGATACTGTCTATTTGTGCCTTAAATGTTTCACTCTGTGCTATTAATTCCGCTGTCATCTCCTGCCGTAACAACACCATTTGCTGCTGAGTGCGTGCCGCAGCGCTCTCTACAACCTGTCTTATTTCGTCTAAAGAAGCCATCACCACAATACACTTGAGAAAATAGAGAAAATGCCATTTGGCGATGTTCTCCGATACGTGCATACATATTAACACACATTTATATCAATTTACACATACTCAGTTCGTTTAAATTTATAAACACAATCCCATTAATCCAATAGCATCCCTGAGTATCCTTCATTTTACATAATTTAAAACTTAACCCACACATTCAGTTATTAAATGCTAGCCTTACAAAACGCTACAAGAACAGACTAATTAATCAAGTATTAATTGCCTTGGAAAAGCTACACGCCTTCCTATTACATTCATGGAGTTGTCTTTCTATGCAAAGCTAATTTTTATCAATAACATGGGCGCCCAGTCTCACGATATTATCTTTACAATTAATGCAAGAAACAAAAACGTGTACTGTATTTTACATTGCAACTCCTGATTTTACTGTATAATTCACTCACTTGGCGGTAATACCTTCGCCATAACTACGTTACTTAAAATTATCACATTCGGTGAATCAAATACTGTCACATTTTGCCTCCACTTGTGGCGTGTCAGTTTATCAAAAATTGCGCTAGAAAAGTCTAAAACAGTGAAATGCCCCACGTAGGGTAATGCCAGCGTTGCCTATGTGCCCTTGTATATAACAGCGCCGTATATACGAGAATCAAACTCGGGGAGCGTTCAGTCCGGGTATGCTTTCACTAGAGCTCAAATACCAGACGGCTGCTTACAATTACAAGGACCATATGCAAAACTACAAACTAAGAAATGAGTGAAAAACAAATAAAATTACCACCATTTAATAACTGAATAAAAACAACAAAACATAAAAAATAATATAAACAAAGTCCACCCTGAACTTTACTCCCACAGTACAATAATTTACACAGATCTGAGTGGCCTAGAAAGGTCCACTCCAAAGAATTAAAATTGTGGATCAAAATTCCACTTGTCTGATTAATATGTATGCACGCGTATAACTACGCTAGAGAAGAAATAAGTACTTTTGATAGAGATTTGCTCACAGATGGAACAGCCAATATGCTTGCAAACCCCCATACTGCAAACCATTATTATGGCTTTATGGGACACACTCGTAGAATAACATACCAACAATTAAAATTTTACTGACACACGCAACCATTTAAAATTTATAAACTAATTGATCTCCATCGAGATCGCAGTGAGTCAGGAAACTCCCAGCAAAACAGAAGCTTGCCCAATGGCTCATATTGCTCAACACATACATGACAACAACGTGACCGAACATCGAGACCACCCGAGGTCACTGAACATGACAAAAATTAAACAAGAAATAAGATGCCTAAAACCCGATGATATTTACATGAAATAAAAGCATGGATAAGCTAACACGCTGGGACTCGATCAATCAAAACGCGAATAGCACCCATTTACCGATTACAATTCTTTTATCATTAAACAGGCTTTATGTTAATATAAGATAAACAATTACGAAGAACGGAGACCTGGTCCGTGAATACTAATGAGCACAGCTTGCTCCTTATCTGATGGAGTGCGCCGCGTAGAAATACCTTCACTTACCACTCATTAGCGTCTGTGTTCAAAACCAGCCCTCCTTGTCGAAGCTTTGAGTCATGCTATTTATAACAAGAGACTAGACAGTCCCGTTACGCCACCTGTTAATCGCGACACATAAATTCACACACTTCTTGTCAATTCCAAAGAATTGCAAGACATCGTAGAAGGGGATTCCAACATTTTCCTCGCAAGGATTAAATGCTTATCCTGGACAATAGCTTCAGACAGAACCAGGGTTCCCGAAAACTCCTATCCCATAAAACACATATTCGCAGACTCAACAAAGCATTTTGGGCAGAACACAACACAAATCTACCACGGGCCGACACTCCAATCAAATATCATAGATTTTGTGTACCAAGACACTAAAAGGGAAACTTCATCAACAAATAAAGTCATTGGGCATATGACCCCTCACTTAACAAAAATGCAACAAACGGCAATTAACACACAAGCCTGTGTAACAATAAAAATCTATACAATAAAAAGATTTCCCACCAATTCTATTATCTACTCTAGTTAATTCAGTTTCGCTTCTGTTATGATATCGGTTCCCAATTTGCGTCGCTTAGCCGCGCATTTTACGGTAGCGATACGCACTCGAGTACGCTTGCCCCGTGTACTTGACATCAACAAAAAAACAAACTTCATACAGATAGAATACATGCCACGTTGCTCATGAACTAAACTAAAGTGTGTCAGTACCACAAACCAACTACAATAAAACACGAAGACAAAAATAAAATAAAATATTTACACAAAATAATATGTTCCCACAAAACCATAACCAGTTTGTCAAATAATTAAATTATTTAGTACTCATTCCTCTTTCTGCGTCGTCTCATCGAACATCGCCTGACATTCTCTCTCCAAAGTGTTTAGCTCATCTCAGACCACATGGAGCCGTAGAAACGTTGGTTCGATGTCTTTCTCTGGGTCTGGAGTTCCATCTTGACGTTGAATAAAAATAAAAAAAATAAAATGTTATTTATAGTCACACGTAATTTTCTATCTAAATTTTGCCAATAGTTACTTTATTCACCATTTGTCTAGTGCAAAATTAAACGTAGACTTTCCCTAATAGTTGTAGTCGTGGGAGACTACTAAAATCTTACCGATACACAAATTTCACACTCAGCTGTGCGCACACAACTTTATTATAATGTTTTCAATAATGACCCTATCTCTGATAAATTTAACACAGTATATCTTCACGGTATGGAAAAGAATAAGTGATCACCTCACGGTGTCACCAAGAATCCACCTCCTCGTCACTCAGACGACAGTATTTATGTGAATATGGCAAAAAGACGGAGGGAGAGGGAAATCTATCACTAACTTCTATAATAATGCGACTATTGGCATGCAACAGGTATCAAACAGTTTGAAAAATTATACAGGTCACAATGGGGCTATCGTGCTCTGGAATCGATCATAGATTTCGTTAATCCAATCTTTCCCGCTTTCAACTTCAAGCCGGCGTCAGACGCTCCCTTGGCGCTAAAATTGGTGACCCTCTCTGATTGGTAGTTCATGACGTCAATATCGCAGTTTAGAACAGAAGCCTCTGTCCTATGATTGGTTGAAAGTTCCTCTCATCTCTCTCATCCAGCAACTATCTTACTCGTAACGCTAGGGTGACAAAGAAATTACGGTCTGAAATGAGTCAGGACCCCAACACACCTTTGTCTGATAAAGTGTCTGTCAAACATTCCGATCTCGTCACTCCTTTGTTTCAGGACTGGGCACGTTCAAACGTACTGTCTCCAAATAAGCTTGACATTTCGCAATCCAGTCTGGCCTTCCTGTATGATTCTGGCAGTAAAATCAGAATATAATGAAATGAATAATTAGAATCATTAATATGCGTAGCTTATTAAGGGTTCAATACATTGGATGTCTTGGATCTGTTTCTTGCTTTTTCTTCTCTACTTCTGCCGCTACTTGTCTTCTAACTTCTGGAGGTGCTACTCCCATAAGCCGAAAGATCTTATCGACAGAAGTTTGACGTAGACAGCCTGTCACAATGCGGCCTGTCTCATGGAGGGCAACATCTACTTGGCTGGCATGAGCAGAGTTCCTCCAGACTGGGGCAGCATATTCTGTAGCAGAGAAACTCAGAGCAAGGGCAGTTGTACGCAGGACACTAGGCTGCGCTCCCCATCTGGTGTTTGTGAACTTCCGAACGATGTTGTTCCTGGTGCATACCTTCCGTTTGGTGTCCATGCAATGCTGTTTATAGGTTAGCGCGCGATCCAGCTTTACTCCTAAGTATTGAGGATGAACACAGTGTTTCAGATTGTGACCTTCCCAGGTGACGTTGAGCTGCCTTCTCGCCTCCCTATTGCGCAGGTGAAACGCGCATATTTGGGTTTTCTCTGGGTTGGGTTTCAAGTAGTTATCATTGTAGTAGATGGCTAAGTCTTCAAGAGCAGATGTCAGCTTTAACTCTACTTCTTCAAACGTTGATCCTTGAGCAGCAACAGCAGTGTCATCTGCGTAGATGAATGCTCTGGTCCTAGTGTTAAGTGGCTGGTTGTTAGTGTAGATATTATATAATAATGGAGCTAGCACGCTTCCCTGTGGGAGGCCATTCTTTTGGTTCCTCCATCGGCTTTTCTTATCCTTGAGGCTGACAAAAAATCGTCGATTCTGCAACAAACACTGAATAAACTGTGTTAGTCGAAAGTCTCTAGTTGTTGAGTACAGCTTCTTTGTCAATCGCTAGTGGTTTACAGTATCATAAGCAGCTGTGAGGTCCACAAAAGCAACTCCAGTAATCTGTTTCCTTTCATATCCATCCTCAATATACTGGGTTAAGTTCATTATTTGACCAGTACACGATTTCCCTGGTCTGAAACCTGATTGCTCCTTAATGATGTCTCTGTCAACAAAATCGGAAATTCGGTTCAAACTCATTCTCTCCAGGGCCTTACAGAGATGACAGAGAAGCGATACAGGTCTGAAATTCTTGGGTTCATTTGGTTCTTTACCTGGTTTGAGCAAGGCCACAACTTTTGCTTTACGCCATAACTTCGGGATTATCTTTTTAGTCACACAGGTGTTCATCATTTGTAGGATCCATTCGATAGTTAAGGGGCCAAAATGTTTTATTTGCTCAGGTCTTATATCATCCAAACCTGCAGCTTTGTTGTGTTTCATCTGTTGAATAACAGTTCTTAATTCTTCCGTTGTGAATCGTGTACCAAGATGGTTGTTCTCCTGTTCATATCGTTGGATTTTTATTTCTTTGGACCTTCTTGAGGCTTTACCGTTCAGCAGTAGTTGATTGGCTATTTGGTCAGCGGTAACTTTATCCGATTCCTGGGTTGGAACTGTAGGATCACCATTGAGATTCATCAATAATTTCCAAGCTTGACGACTTGTGCGCTTCATATTCAAACTTTCGAGAAGATTAGGCCATTTGTCTGTTCTTGATTTTGATATGGCTTGGAGAAGGTGATCTCCAGTTAGTATTGCTTCCTCTGCGAATGGGTCCTTTTCATATAGTTGTTCATATTTGTTAAGGAGGGATTTTGAGTCCTTATCGAGTCCAGGAATATACATTGTTCTGCAGCCCCTTGGGATGTGTTTACGGGAGATAGACTTTTCTAATTCAACCAAATCCATGTATTTCTCTAGGTCAGGCTTGATCTTCGTCACCTCATCATCTAGGTTTTGAGAAAAGCTATCCCACTGAGCTTTCTTAAAGTTGAACTGTCTTTTAAACGGGACTTGTTCAGGTTTGACAATAATTGCTTGTACTACACATATAATAGCTCGGTATTGTGTTCTTGGGAAAGGTTCTGCAATGTGCTTCTTGGTTTGATAAGCTATATGATCGGTGACAAAAATGTTGTCCGGATTGTCGCCTCTCTTCCACCGACCACTATTAAAGGACTGGGGTAGCTTTGGGTCATGTATCAATTTAAGACCCATGCATTCGGCCCATTCTTCTAATTTTTGACCATTTAAGTCCGTCTCTTTGTATCCCCATGATATACTTTGGCAATTGAAGTCACCTACGACTAATTTTGTAGCTTGGGAATGGAAGTTACAGGTTTCTGTGAATTTGTATTCCTTATTTGGTGGTTTGTAGACAGATGTAATAGTACAGGATTGTATTTCAACTGTCAGAATTTCTATATGATCTACACAGGTCATATCAGCAGAGAGAATGTTGGTTCCCAGTTTAGTGAAAACTGCACTCCCATATTGCTCATCAGGTCTCTCCAAAACGAGTTTCATTCCATTCACCCTTGGTCGGCGATCATTTGATCCCCTATGGGTTTCTTGGACCAGTGAGAAATCACAGTCATGTTTCCTGAAGATGTTAGATAATATGGCTTCCTTTTCTGATGAAATACCTTCAATGTTAATGGAGATTATCACTAGTGCTGGCATTGAAAAATGCCTTTTTAAAAGGATCGACATTATAGTAGTGTTTTGGTGTTGAAAGAATCAGCCGGTAAATTTTACAATATTTTTTACCGTTGCCCAGGGGACGCCCGAGTGCATGTAATTGGTGCATTCTTCTGGGAGGCTTCTTTCGTGACCCCCAATAATACTAATAATAATAATAATAATAATAATAATAATTTTATGGGTTTTACGTGCCTTTTAATTACTGCAGCTTTTCGAGACACGGGTTGCCGGAATTTTGTCCCGAAGGGGTTGTTTAACATGCCAGTAAATCAACTTGCACGGCTCCCTCACATTTAAGCACCCTCAAATGCCAACTGACTGCACCGGGATTCGATCCCGATATCTTGGGATCAGCAGGTGGGAACGTTACCGCTGAGCCACGCTCCCTTCAATTAAATAGCTCCCCATGTGATGGACTAAATAGCCTTTTGATTATTAACCCGTCCCTCGGCGCAGCCGAGCTCATTAAATCGTCTCAAAGGCAGCTGAAGCAACTCAGGAGACCGTAGGTTCAAATCCCGTCATTGACAGTGGCTATCCTGAGTGTGGTTTTCCCCCAGATTTGTCCACACTCCCTCTAGAAAAAATGCCGACATAGTGTAGTATCTCACTTCAAGTCCCGAGACGTACATGCGCAGGCGCAGATCAGGGTTTACAAGCTCGTGTGGAATATTATCAGAAAATCCACAGCCTGTTTCCAGTCGATCGACTGGGTCAGGGAATGGAATGAATGAATCCCCCATCTAGTGGCAAGGATATCAACTGTGTCGCCTGCCGAAGCCAAAAATACAAGGTCATCAGCCATACCATTTCAAGATGGTGGCCATGTTGATTATTCAAGCAATATAACCCATAACTTAGGACCGACCAATTCCGATTATGATTAAATGAATGGCAGATGAAATGATAGTGGAGATTGTCGCTGGAATGAAATTGTGACAGGGAAAACCGGAATACTCGGAGAAATACCTGTCTGCCTCCGCTTTGTCCAGCACAAATCTCACATGGAGTGACCGGGATTTGAACCACGGACCCAGCGGTGAGAGACCAGCGTGCTGCTGCCTGAGCCACGGAGGCACCTTAGCCGAGAAAGTAAATATTCTATCGAGTTAAGTCACCACTGAAGTAGCAAAGTAGCCATGTCTAGTATGCACGTCAGTCAAAGAGAATGGAGTATTGAATGAAACATGTTAAAAGTGAATGTCACTCGGAGTTTGTCTGTGGTTCTCACGCACCGCTGCGCTGGGAGCTTCACGTGTCATTAGCCTCCAGGTTAGGGAGAATAATCCCAGCCATTGAGCAGAGTACAGAGGGGCCTTCACATGTGATAACAGGCGACGCAGTGCTAAGTGTGTGATAACAACGTGAGCCACGTCATGCAGCCGGACCTCCGGCTCAATAACAATGGGTCCTCAGCTGCACTCCGCAGCGCGGGTAAATACTACACCTGCAGTGCCACAGTGCCGAATGTTCCCAAGGCACAACCCTGCACTTGCTTTAGCTTCGTAGCGACCGTGAAGATGGACGTTTAAACACTGACCTGGCCACCCCTTCGTGTAGCATGCTGAGTTTCTATGCCCAAGGACGCGGGTTCAAACCCAGTATGCCTTCCTTCGGAGGGGAATTAAAGCCGGCGGTCCCATGTCATAGATTTATGGCATACCTTCCACTAAATATACTTGTGTGAAGCCAAAATTTGTAGGTTAGAATGGATAACGCTGTATTAGTTCCAACGTTTGCCACCAGGTGCTGACTGCGATGCCATCTAGTAGCCAAGTCCTCAAGCTAGATGTCGTGGATGGTAGCATTTGGTAGCAATAGTTGGAACTGCTTGAAATTGTCTGCAGTCATTACTGGAATTTAAACAGATAACACACACTAATACAGCCATCACAATTAACACAGGTTATCAGACAGATTCTACACACACCCAAAGTACACGGGGCTACATGGCCGCGTTGTCGCAGCCCCTAAACTAAGGAACCAGCCAACCAGGATTCTTAGTTGTCACCCCAGAGGTCCTGATTTGATTCCCGTCCATGCTATGAAATGTAATTCTCCTCTGAGGGCACAGCGATGACGGAGTGCAGTGCGCACATAAGTCAGGCAGCATTGCGCGCTATTTGTGTTAGACAGAAGTTATATTGTGAATTGTTAACAGAAAAGTTTAAATAATGGGCGAATTAAGAATGGTGCTTTTCAACAACACCACTAAGCTTAACAGGATCACATGTCAGCACAGAGAATACAATGATGAAACGCTACTGGAAGTGAGTTATATCCTACCCACCCGACTGTGCCTGTCAACTAAGCAAGGTGACAGCATGACACAAGTAAACAATGAATAGTCTTCACCTCGACCACCGGCAATCGTAGACTATCTTGAAAAGCTAATACATGTAATTTTTCCATGAGTGTTTATTTATTTATTTATATATTTATTTATTTATTTTAGCCTACTTTCGATTCTTGCAAAACATGGAAGTAGACTTATGAGATCTACACTGGCCAAAAGTTGTCAGTCTGTCTGTGTGTGTGTATGTCTCTCCCTTTCAATTCAAACACGACGAAACCGAATTAAACGAAATTTGGTACAGAGGTAGAACTAGCAAAGGGCACCCCAGCGTCATGTTTTATATCACCGCCATCTTTACCAAAACTGAATGGCGGCCACTTAAGCGTTCAAAACGTAAACACAAATTACGACTAAACTAATCAACGGATCTCTACCAAATTTGGTAACAACATATCTTCATGTGGGACACGTCTTGCACCAAAACTACAAGGCTATCAGCCATAGGTGGTGGCTGTGTGAATTATTCAAGCATTATAACCCATAACTTAGGACCACCAATTCCGATTAACGAGTCGAGGGTTATTTAAGCTATCCCAAATGACGCGACCCATTGGATATTACAATTTAATATTATAATATCATACTGTATGAGTGACTTAAAAGAGCTGAGCCGTCTCTGTCACATGACAAGATGGCAGCTGACCTCTTGTGCTGTCCTACATTTCAGTAGTTGGAGTATGTTGCAAGCGATATAGACTACTGAGAGAAATAATATAAACTTTGTATGAAATGATTTATTATAATGATGCACTGCAAGGAAGAAATCGTTTATTTCAAGATATTATTTGTTAACACGTTGTATGCAAGTCGGTTAATAACACTGAGGTGTTACAGACGTGTTTGGCTGTGTGGTACAATGTTCGCCTCTCACACGGTGGGCTGGGGTTTGAAACCTATTGTACTAGAGTTTGCTTTTCATACTTGAATTATTTTATATTATTGTTTTATAACTACTCAGACGATATAAAATTAAGCGTTATACTGTGCATTTTACTATGGAAAATATACGTTTTATTAAAAGTTCGGCCTATTGAAACCAGATTGTGATAGCGGCTGCAGCATCGCACATAAACTGAAGACAAAAGAAAAAGGAGAATAGTAAACAAGACACACGTCATCCACATCCTTCTCTGTCTCTGTGCGGTGCTGTCCTCTTGCGGGTTACGTGGGTAATTGTTCCAAACAGTCCGCTTTGCAAATCCCTGGCATCCTGATGTATGTTACAATCTTGTAATAATTCAATTTCTAGCCATGACCGTGCTCCGATTATCTTAAAGTGACGTTAAGAACAGTGCGCAGTTCCTTGTAAGAATGGTGGAATTCGATCGTTGCTTGCTAATGGCTCCTATCAGGTTCTAGGGTTGTCGCACTATGTCAGGGAAAGCTCTGAATGAGGACCTAAGAATACAAATGCAACTGCAGAAAACTCGGGCTATTACGAGAAATAGGGGAGAAAAGGGTCTTGATCGAGGAAAGATTCTGCACTACCGATGCTTTGGTACATAAGGAGAGGATGAATGAGGAATACGAGTTGAGATACCGGATGACACGCTTTGCGATACACGGTTTTAATCATCATATTTATGCCAGGAAACATTTTCACCCAGCCATTCAGGAGTGTATATGAGTTCTATGCAGTGAACTGTGCGATATTTATCACGCGATGAAGTGCAAGAAAAGAAGAGTATCACTAGCTCAATTTTGCTCTTCTTGACTACGTATCATGTAATGTCCAGACTTTGCACATTGAGTGCAATGAATGTATTCGCAAAGTTGTTGGAAATAAAATATGGGAAGTGATATAGTTTGAGAGTAATTTGCAGTTGATTCACATGATGAACGCAAAGCGGGTGGGAAACTTGCCTTAAATAAAGTTGAAAACATGTCAGGCACTGAATTAAAGAAAATAAAGTTTCATTCTGATGTATTTATTTCATAGGTATACCCACATAACAAATCTATATGTTAATATTGTTGCTAGGACTTCGACTATAACAAGAAAAGCAATTTGATTGGTTGTTGTACCTGCCGGGAAAATGGCACCTGTTCAATTCCGTGAATTGCATAAAAGTTATCATGGAAGGCAGAGCTTAACCTAGAAGGTACAATTCGCTCGGGGATAATGGCGTCTTTACCAGCGTGTAGACGCGTACTGGCAGAACCTTCCATGCCCACTAGTGTCGTGTATACAGGCTTTAGGATCAAAGCCTAGAAAGCTAACCAATTAGCCCCGGTGCCGTAAGATCTCTCGACAAAAGTACCACATTGAGTTACACAGTCGGTACTAGGTACATTTAGTACCATAATGAGTGGAAATAAGGATAATCATTAGCATAGTATAATGTACAATACACCAAGTTGCATTTCAACAAGCTACTACAACGAACATTCAGTTATAGTCTAGTCCTTGATAAGGACAAAGAGTTATAATATAACTATACCCATGCATTTAGGATAAAGTAGGATATATGTTCTTTGCTGAACATCTTGTTTATATTATACAGTATATACATTGCACCTCCGGCCAGTCATTTGGGTAAGTTTGTGTTGACAGACTGAAGAGTTAAAACTAACAGTTCCTATTTCTACTCCAGGTAAATTCCGGGATGGTTCCTAACGTAAGGCCACGACCACGTCCTTACCAATATCACCTGAATTACAAATACTCACACTTATACAGTTATCAGAATAACACGGATTCTTCTTCTTCCTCTTCTTTATCTCAGCCTTTCCACACGTCACCTAGGGTCAGCGTTACTTGGTTGGTTCCTTCTCCTCCATAAATGTCTATTCCATGCTTCCTCCCCCTTCCATCCTTTTCTCTGAGGTCCCCTGTGACCTTGTCTTTTCACCTCGATGTTGGTCTTGACCATTCAATTTCCAGATTTTCAACCCTTTTCCCCACGGATTATATCAGATAAAATTACACACACACCCAAGTACGTGGGGCTAAAAGACCACAATGCCCAAGCCCCTCAAATTAACAACTACAACAACAACAGTCCCTGTGTGTATGTCGGGTATTGTATAGATTGGACGGCCAATGTTAGGTCTGGTGGGCACTAAAACCAATGGTCTACAGACAACGTACAGTACTGTATATGCCAGCGAAGTGAGAATGACAGGTAAGATCGTGGTCAGATTGTTAGAATAATTACGATATTGGTTTAGAGATACTGCTTCTTGTTAATTCATTTAGGGGTTTGGGACATATTGGTCATCAGTCCCGTGTAGTTGGGAGTGTGTTGGATTTGCCTGATAACCTGTATTTATGTAATGACTATTGTAGTGTGTGTAACTGTATTAGGGACAGGGATGAGGTCGGTGCCCCGGAATTGATAGTAAGGCACTATCCCTGCAGGGAGGGACAGTGGGATAACCCTTTGAAAAATGCACACAGCATAGCCGCTCACAGCACCAGGATTCGAACCTATGATCTCCTGACTTGCTGCAGCTGCCCTCGCGGCCGTGTACCATTTAATGTGGGACAATATATGATGAATACTCACCATTTAAACTCATTATTAATTATTTAAGCGTTAAAATTTCAACTCAAACACACATTTTATAGAATATTGTTGATGTTAATTCATTGAGGAGCTTTACGACATCATGGTCATGTGTTCTTGTGTGTGTGTGTGGAATTTGTCTGATAACCTGTACTACTCTGATGGCTGTATTTGTGTATCTAGTTGCAATTCAGATGAGGATTTGGACCGTGGCCTTAATTTAGGAACCATCCTAGCATTCGCCTGGAGGAGAAGTGGGAAAACAACGAAAAACCACATCCAGGATGGCTGAGGTGGGAATCGAATCCTCTCCTTCTCAGTTATGCATTACGAGGCTCAGTGTACTCCGTTCCAGCCCTCAGACCAGAATTTGATATTTCTTGGCAGAGACGGGAATCAAACCCGGGCCTCCGCGGTGATGGACAAGAGTGCTAGTCACTACGTAACGAGGCGGTCACTACTACTAATTAAAGCCACAAAGGTTTGAGTGAGCTTCATTTTGTAGATGAAGTTTTAACACACATTAAAAAAAACGAAAAGTCCAAAATTATTAAAGAAAGCTTTCCAGTCGGTCAACACAAATTGTACCCAATTATATTAGGCGGGAAACAAGTATTTACATACCCTAACCTGAACGAAATAATATATTATTACAAAATAACACGCTTTTGTACAGAAATGGGGATATTTAATTGGACGACACGTTTCGATCGTGAAACGATCATCATCAGATCGGCTCACTTAAGCTTAATTAATGACTTATTAGTGCATAAACTAAGCCTAAGTGAGCAGGATGTGATGATGATCGCTTTCAGTTTTTCTTGACTTTCATTGAGAGAGCAAGGTTGAGAAATCTTTTGGTGAGCCTGTCATTGTTCATTCTGAGAATGTGGACGTAGAACTTCAATCGCCTTTTCCTGAAGGTGTCAGTGATCTTTTCAGTATGCTTATAAAGCTCCTGAAACTTCCTTTTTATCCAAATTCCTCCTGAGCAGACTGGACCAAGAATTTTTCTCAATATCTTCCCTTCTTGTTTCTCTACATCTTCAATGAGAGATCTGCCTCCAATGATCAAGGTGTCCGAGGCATAGTGTGCTTCGGGTTTGAGTACTGCAGTGTAATGTCTTAATTTTGCGTCCTTTGATATTGATTTTTTGTTTTATATGTTCCAGAGGATTCTACAAGCCTTTTGCAATTTTGAATTCTGTCCTTGCTTGCCATTTTTAGCCTATTTTCATGTATGCAAAAATAGGCTTACGAGATCACCTCTTGTCCGTCTGTGTATGTATGTGTCTCCCTGATAAAATCCGAACGGCTGGAGCGATTTCAATGAAACTCGGAAAGCTCTTAGTACTATTTAGTTTCATTCCGACCGTGCCATTGACAATTTATTACTTCTCACCAATCCAACGTGGCGGCTGTGCGAAATATTTTATCGGCATTCTATATCTCCGAAACTATTACTGATATCACCCTGCAATTTTGTACGGTGATAAAGGACACAACCAGAAGTTTACCTATGTAATTCTGAAAAACCTGTTAACTATAAAACGAACACGGCGGCCTAGCAAAGTTGAAACATTTAAATAGACTTTTCTCGCGATTTAACCAACCGAGTGCAGTGAAACATGGTGCACCAAATGTTTATACACAGTATACACAATATTGTTTACATAATCCCAAGATGGCGGCTGTGCGAAATTTTAAAATTAAGTTTGTATTTCTTGTGTCCTAATCATGTGATCGAAGTGAACGTTTGAATAATGAACGAAAGCAATAATTGTCGTCTAATAGTACATAACTCTATGGCCTGTATAAAAAAAAGCATGGTGACCATCTGAAATATTTAGATGGTTCTCAATATCTACTAATCTATGATAGTAATCAAACTGAAATTTTGTATGTTGAAAAAGGCTATTATAATAAGTTCACCTATGGATCTTTCAATAACCTGGTGAGCAGAAATAAAAAATGGGAGCAACACAAATTTGAAATATTTAAATGGACGTTTCTCACGATTTAACCATCCAAGTGCAGTGACACTCGGTACGGTATATGCTTATACAAATTTGAATTCACTGACATCTAATTTGTTTCAAATGTTTTCATGACTTCTAGATGGCGGCTGTGTGAAATTTTAAAATTAAGTGTTTTCTTCTTGTGCCCAAATCATGCGATTGAAGTGTGAATAATACACGTACGAAGTAATCTTCATCTAATAGAACATACCTCTATGACCTACATATATAAAAATCCAACATGGCGACCATCCGAAATATTTAGATGGTTCTCAATATCTACGAATCTATTACAGAAATCAAACTGAAATTTTGTATGTTGATAGAGGCAATTAACATAAGTAGGATATATGAAAATAGGTTCTTAGATTCTTAACGGAACTACTTGTTTTGTTTATTATTTGTTTAAGGGTCTTTTTCTATTTCTCTAGTTGATCATTAGTTGTTATTTAAATTTTGGTTTTATTGTTTTTGGGCCATTTTAATAATTTGGTTCTAGAACCATTTAATAGGGCAGGGTAGATTATAGTCCTATAGGTCTTACCCTTCAATTCAATCGGCATCTGCCTGTCACTTTACTGATCTCATGCCACTTCATACATCCGACGTTGATACGGTGTTTAACGTCAGCGTTCAAAGTGACATCGCCAATGACGATGGATCCCAGGCATTTAATTTTTTTTGACATGTATACGTATACAAAGTTAAATAAATGTCTTAGATCGTAATCAGTGGTTTAACTGCCGTATTAACACACGGAGGAAATGGTGATATGTTCTGAGACACGTGTTCATTATATAGTCCTTCTGTTCTGAAGTTATTAAGGACTTGCAGATAAACACGATCCCAGCTTTCTTATGGAGATGAATTGCTTTAACATCACTTGTGATTCTAATTATGGTAGTGAATGGCATTTCGATTTGCGAGATGAGGAGAGAAAAACCAAAATGGGAATTGTAATAATAGCCAGAATTCTGTAATCAAGTTCAATAATAACAAGCCCCCTTTCTCGGGTTCAATTGGATTTACACACGCAACCGTTGAGCTGAGGGCAGAGCAGGTGGAACACCTCAAGTAGTACTGGTCATTCATCTCTTTGCATATTACGCAACAATTTCGTCCACCAACTGCACGTGTAGGATGACTGAATTCACGATTAGGATTGAGCTAAATCTGAATGACTTGTACTGAAATACATGCCTAATGTTATGCATGGCTTGAAATTTAAATAAATAAGTAAATAAATAAATTAATTAATTAATTAATTAAATAATAAGAGAGCATTCTTGCGCTGAAAATCTGCTTTCCAGCATCGTATGAAATGATGAAATGCTGTCATGTTATCTCATAGAGCATACAGTTACGACGGTATGTACCGAATTTGGACTGAAACTGACATCATTGGACCTTGTCATCCCCCTCCATCATTTTGCTTGGATCATGCTTTTTAATAAATCCACACATTCAACTATGCATAGAGCATGTGAAATTTTTAAAGCATTGCGTCAATACTAGGAACTATTTGAATGTAGCCAATTTCTTACGATCTTAATTTTAGTATCTGTACCAGAGTACGTATATTACTGACAGCAGTAGCTACAATGAATAACGCGCAGCGCTAGGCCATAGAGTGGACTCAATAGACGTGGGTTCGAGCCTCATTGTCGGCCATCCTTGAAATGGTTTTCCGTGATTTTACCATTTTTTACTCCAGGCAACTGCTGGGACGGTACCTTCTGACAGGCCATCCTCATTTATTTCACCTTTATTCAACTCCTCTCCTGAGGCTGGCGTCGGGAAGGACATCCGGATGTAAAAACCATCCGACACGAAGACTCTTATCGCATTCCATCCCCGACCCCGTTAATAATAACTTTATTAACGCAGTCAATGGCCATTTCCAGTATGGGTAAGGAAAGGGATTTTGGAAGGAAATTGGCCATGGCATTTGCCATGTGGTGAAAATGGGAAAACACGGCCAAGGTGAGACTTGAACCCACGCTCTCCCGATGCCAGCGAGGCACGAGGTAACGCGTTAGCGCTCTCACCACCGCGGCCGGTACCCAGTTAATAATAAGGGTATACATAATGTACGTAACTTACTAGAGTGCGTATATGGAATTAATTGGAGTTAGTTTTAAAAGAAATACGCCTGGATTATCCCCACAAGCGTCAGTGAATATGGAGGAAATATACGGGTAAATACCACTTGCGACATACTGTACCTATTCAAGGTGTTTTCAGTCCATGATTGAAGCACTTAGCCTAATTAGTTTTCTGGCGCTATCATGATATCTACCTTCTTGTATACGATTATAACGGCATGAATTTGCTCGTGATATACAAAGAGCGAATGCAATTACCTTGAAGGTTCTGCACTCCTTAATATTAGGGAAGTTAATTTTATGATGAGATGGTCTTCGATGAGACAGCCGTTGTGATAAATCAGAATGAAAATCTTGTAAAGTTACGCAGGCAACCTACTAAAAGGTTGTCCATTGCCAACTAATACATATGGACCTGTCAAATATATCCTCTGCAGTGTGCGCCACTGTCAAATATTACAAAAGATATAGAGGATGTATAAAATGTATCAAGGGAAGCAGTTAGGAAATAATCTGGCTCTCTCACAACTGTTCAGATGAGAAAATGTACATACCGTCGCTGCATCAGCAAAATACGTTGACGATGTAATTCACTCCTATTTTGTGCCCTAATGCTAGTCACGCCTCCAAAGTCTATGTTAATATACAGTCCAACCAAACAATTCATTCCGGATTACTTTAACCGGCCGCCGTGGCCGAGAGCACTAAAGCACTACCTCGTGCCTCACTGGCACCGGGAGAGCGTCCTGAAAATGGTTTTCGTGGTTTCCCATTTTCACCACCAGGCAAATGCCGGGACGGTTCCTTTCAATAGGTCCACGGCCGATTTCCTTCCGATATCCCTTCCCTGACCCGTCCTGAAAAGAAAAGTACATGGCCATTGGCTGCATTAATAAAAGTATTTTTATTTCTCTGCCTTTAAACATAGGAAAATGAAGTTTCCGAGATTCTTATGTGGAGCTACATACCCACATATGGCTTGACCAGTTTTATGATAAAGTATGGAGACGGACAACATTGTCACATAGCTCAATTTGCAGGCGCAGCAGAGATACCTCAGAATCTTCGTGGCCCAAGCGTCATAAGAGCCAAATTGAGGTTTCCTTGTAACACTACAATACATGTAATCGTCCACTGAGCGTTAATGACACCCATATTCGGTGGCTTCAGTGGCGTAGTTGCTAGCATGCTGAGTTTCTATGCCCAGGATCGTGGGTCAAATCCAGCCGAAGTCGTCGGATTTTTTAAGAGCGTTAAAATCCCTCAGTATGCCTTCCTTCGGAGGGGAAGTAAAGCCGGCGGGCCATGTCATAGATTTATGACATGTAACAGAATCTTCCACTAACCACGATTGAGTGAAGCTAAATTTTTAGGTTAGGTTTGATTAACGCTCTGTTAGGTTCCAACGTTCGCCACCAGAAACCAGTTGCGGTGGCATCTAGTATCAATTCACAGCTAGGTGTCGTTGACGGTAGCATTTGGTAGCAAAAGTAGGAACTACTTGATACTGATCGTCTGCGGTCCTTACCTGAATTGCAGATAACACACACGAATGCAGCCATCACAATTAACACCGGTTATCAGATAGATTCTACACACACCTTAAGTACACGGAGCCCCTAAACTGAGGAACCAACCATTACCCATATTTAAATCTTAGAGGATGTTTAAATGGTATCAAGGAAAGCAGTGAGGGAAATAATCTGGCTTTTCCACAATTGTACTGATGAGATAATGTACATACCGCCGCTGCGTCGCATTGGTGACGCGTGGCTAATTATGGTTCTGTCTGGATACCGACGACCCCCGAAGTCGTGTCTGGACAACGCAGTGATTAACAATTCATTGTAAAAAAAAGTACCGTAAAAACTAGAGGTGAAGTAACCCTATCAGTACGATGATAAGTTCAAGAAATTCTGTAACCGTGTGTGTTTTTCTTCCTGTATTAGATAGATAACTCCGTTTCCCATCAGGATAATGCCCGGCCTCACACAGCACGAGCATAACCGGCCTGCCTTCGTAGATTATGGGCGATATGTGGTGAGGCGTCAAGATCAAGCAGATCACTCTGGGCAGACAGGTTTACAGCCACATATCAGTGGTGGGTGAACAGTGACAGCAGTCACTCGTCGTCCGCCATGCTGTCAACATCGCGAGTTAATGCTTAAAATCTGTGCATGCAATCATCTTGAGCTCAGCGCAGTTACGTGAGGGGTGTCTCCCCAGCGCTCCAGCTCCCCACCGCTCATATTGTACCGTGACCTTGAAACCTCACCACATACCGACCGTACTCTAGTGTTAACATGCTGCCTTGACCAACAAGTTCTCCAGTCTTCATACCCATCCAGCTCGTTTGGAACCAGATTAGACGGCAACGTCAACCAGCGACAACAATGCCAGATTCGCAGGTGGGTGACCTGCTGTAGGATCTCCCTCAGTGGAACATCCGATGTCTTTATGCCTCTATATCACTACCTGTCTCTGTGCTACGGGTGGTTCAACGCCGTTCTAAGTGCATCCAGTGCGGGTTTGTTGGTATGTAACAATGTTTGATGTGATGTATTATTGTGATGTTTCCTGTCCTGTGTCTGAATCTACTTACGTACCCTTGCAATGGCTCCATCATAGTGAGCTCCTTTCATTTATTTGTATTTCTTCTAAATAAGTGTTGAAATAGAAATGAAGTTGTTAGTTATGGGGTTTTTAGGGGCGGAACAACGAGTTCATCTGTCCATATAAAAATGAAAGGATAAGAACGGATCAAATGGAAGAGAAAAATATGCAATTAACTACAAAATAGCATATCATTGCATAGGATGCAAATAAAATGTTGATTCATTTGGTGACAGTGTAGTCATGTAGGCTCATATACGAGTGTCTCAAATTTGTCTGATAACCTGTGTTATTGTGATTGTTTATTGTGTGTATTTGTAACTAGGGCGGAGAATGGGCAGGAGGCGATTCTGGTATAAAATTAGGTACTATCCAAACATTTGCCTAGTGTAGGAGTGAAACACCACGATAAATCACTTCCAGAATGACTGAGGTGGGATTCAAATCCATGTAGTCTCAGTTTCACCTCACGAGGCTGAGTGTAGCCCGTTTCTTCCCTCAGGCCAGAATTAATGATCTTGGTAGAGCCGAGAATCGAACCAGGACTTCAGGGGAGACTGCTTAGAATGCTGTGTCATGAGGTGTTCGCGCAAATAAATGAGTACAATCAATAACTAATAAAGGAAGAGCCCCATCCAACCGAAGTGGGTAAGAGCACATATGTGACCAGTCAGACGAGAAACAATATAAGGGAAGGTATCTGACCTCAAGTTCAGTGTAAAAAAGGACTCATCTGAGAGATATTGTGCGGGCTTTGAAATTAACAAGCCGCCCTAATATTATTTCCTGAAACACCATTGAGAAAAGTATCTAGTAGATTGAACAAGGTACACTTTACATTAGATGATATAATCAGTTATGAATCCATTGAAGTGAAGCAAGACTAGAATCATAATGTACAGAGCATACTATATAAGTAACTCACACGTGTTGTTAGTAATTTGGATTTGTGTATCCATAATTCCATACTTACCATACATCTTCTGGTGGAATACGAAATAGTAATTTGTACCAATGCATACATCAGCCGTATTCTCTAGCGTAAGTAATATCTATAACCTAAATGATGTAATTGGAGAAACGTGAGTTGAAATCCAGAAGCATTACAAGATAGAACTGGAAATGCATCAACTAAATGTATCGTGGGTAAAAGCGTGTACCAAAAGGCTATAAAGAGCCTTATTTGGAGCACCTAGGCGAAACCCAAAGAGAAGTGAAGGTATAAATCTTAAAACCAACCACGGTGGCCGAGAGCGTTAAAGCACTAGCTCGTGCCTCACTGGCATCAGAAGGAGTGGCTTCGCATCCCACCTCGGCTGTCCTGAAATGGTTTTCGTGGTTTCCCATTTTCACCTCGAGGCAAATGCCGGGACGATTCCTTTCAACAAGTCGACGGCCAACTTTCTTCCAAAATCCCATGCCAGTGGAATAGTCTCTCGCTAAAAGTAAAGTTCGCAGATTCCAAATTTACTGCACTTTGTAGCGCCTGTCGCGTTAGGCAACCCAACCTACTGCCAAGCGTCGGTTTCTCTTTTTGCTGTCCTGTGTGTAAGCTGTAGATAGTGGCTGTTATTTTAAAGTACAGAACATCGAGACTATCCGCCATGTATGTGTGTATGTTGGCGGCGTGATGATGCAGAGGTCGAGATGCTTGCCTCTCACTAAAACGGATCGGGTTTAATAAAAGGAACTATTCCGTATTTTGTAGACTGCAGCAGTTTAACTTTTACTGTAACGTTTAATATTAAAATCCAAATTGAAACAATTTTAGCCTACATTCGATTTTTGCAAATAACGAAAGTACATTTATGAGATCTACGCAGGGCGAAAAATTGTGTGTCTGCCTGTGTGTAAGTGTGTATGTGTGTGTGTATGGGATTTGGTATGTCTGTCCCGCCCTATCAATTCAAACACGACAGAGGTAGCACTAGCAAAGGGTACCTCAGTGACATGTTTTATATTGCCACCATCTTTACCAAAACTCAATGGCGGCCACTTAAACGTTCTAAACGTAAAATAAAATAACGACAAAACTAATCATCCGATCTCTACCAAATTTGGTAACAATATACCTCCATATAGGACGCGTATTGTGCCCAAACTACAAGGTCATCCGCTGTACCATTTCAGGATGGTGGCCGTGTGAAATATGCAAACTTTATAATCTATAACATGGGATACACCAGTTCCGATTATCGAACCGAGAATAGTTCAAACTGTTCTAAAGGACGTGGTCCGTTAGAAATTAATAGTCTTTCTTGTAATATTATAGTGCAGAATTGTCTTTAAAAAGCTGAGCCGTCTCAGTTAGAAGACAAGATGGCAGCTAATATCTTGTGCCCAGACCTATATTTCACTAGTTATTTTTATATCCTCGCCTGGTAAAATATTACCTGTTGAATATTGCTGATTACCTTGTGGATGGTAGAATGTTTGATTGCGCTAAGGTTATACGAGAGCGGATAGAAAAGTCTTGGTCCCTATCTTTCTAGCCCTGAAAATACATAAAGGTAATTACAAATATCCACACTGTTCTACGTGCCTTACACTATTTTTCCACATAGTCTCCACATTTGTTCAGACATTTGTCCCATCGCAACACTAGTATTTAGATGCCCGTGTGGTAGAATTCAGCCGGCTGACTGTGGAACCATCGTCGGACTGCTGTCTTGGCATCAACGTTGCACGTGAATCGCTCTCCTGTCAGGAACTTCTTCAGTGGACCATGCCAATGCGAGGCCACATGTGGCAACCAGAACGGCCAAAAAGCTCCGATCATTTCACTGGGAGAGTCTGGACCACCCACCAACAGTCCGGACCTCGTTTCTAGTGATTTCCACTTTTTTAGTCTGCTGAAGAAGCTGGTAGGACAGCGATTGCTCAAACCGAAGGATGAGAGATTTATGGCTTAAATTTGCTCTTCGTTTCGGCTCCGTGCTATTCCGCTTGCTTGACAACGTCATTCCTCACTCATATGCCCTCTTCTGTTCACTTGACTAGCTGTCCTGACTTCGTCTAATCAGACAGTCACGTATATTTCACTGTGGCTCTCGCTAGCTCTCTTCTCCACTTCACCTCCGAGCTGGTAAGTGACTGGCTGCCCTGTGCAAGCCAGTTGTAGATTAACGGTGAATCCAGCTCTGTTTCTCGTGCCGTATATAGACTATACACTTTGCAATTTACGTTAAATATACGTTGATGTGAATGGAATTGGATAATATAGAGTGAGTTCCTCTCATGACTCGTCCGGCCAGCTTATCACCCGTTGACTCAGCACTCCCCGCTCGGCATGCATAGCAATAAGAACAGAACAGCACTTGGCTCACTTTATCCGTGCATGACATGAGATAACAATTAAAATGAAGAAAGGAAGAATTAATAAACTAAGGTCGTGCCTTATGACAGGAGATGTTGGAAATGTTCTCCTCCTACATCCACACATTTTCGGCATCGTCTTAGGAAACTCCGATTCACACGCATAAGTTCGTCTTCGGTAATTGAGGCTATTTCTCTCCGGATATGTTCTTTCAGTTCGTCCAACGTGTGAGGGTTTCATGCATACACTTTATTCTTTAAGTTCCCCCATAAGTATAAGTCACAAACTGTTAAATCTGGGGACCGTGACGGCCATAAGTCCGTACTAATAACACGGTCTTCAAAAATTTCCTCAATTAGGTTTAATGTGTCATGAGCTGTATGCGCGGTGGCAGAGTCTTGCTGAAAATATCCACTTCGACAGTCAGTGTCAGTCAGTTCGTCAAAAAATGGTTTTAGTATATTATCCCCGTATCTTTGTGCATTAATTGTGCCCTGAAAAAATATAGGTCCTATAATTCTGTATCCATTCACTGAGCACCATTCTCCGACCCGTTCGTCATGAAGTGGAATTTCGTATATGCGATGGGGTTTCCTGTACTCCAATATCTGTTATTCTGCGTCGAAACATAACCGTATAAATGGAACCAACCTTCGTCCGAGAAAAATATTACGGTCGGATCAATTGTTTCATCATGAACGCTTCGTAACATCCAATTACAAAATCGTACCCGCTTATCATGATCACGTGGATGCAGTTCGTGTACTACAGTAATCTTGTATGGTTTCAGTTTCAACATTTTCGTAGTCCGCCACGCTGAGGTCTTCGAAACCCCGGCTTCTTGTCCAAGTCGTCTTAGGAATGTTGTAGGCGTATGTTCTAATCTTTCTGAGATTTAATTTACTTTTTCCTCATTAAGTACACGTTTTTTAACACTTCTCTTCTTATCGAGTAAAGAACCAGTTCCTCTCAATTTGTTTACGAGATTCCGCACGGTATCTCTATGTGGAGCGCGTACACCTGGAAAATGTGATATGAAACGTCTAACGACTTCCCTGCAAGACTCTGTTTTCACAAAATTATCGTACATAAATACCCTTTCATCTACCGTGTACACACGTGGAGGCATTATGAGAATTATACCCCAAGTAACACTTCACAACTCAAGAACAGTTGGAGCGACAGATCAACACTAACTTAATACACGTTATAAGCACGGACCAGAACTGGGAAGTGCGCGGTGTGTAACAGGAAGTGATCAGTCAACGCGAGGCAGATAAGCTCGATGCGCTGGCCGGACGAGTTATGAGAGGAACTCACTGTATATTGTATATTTAAAGATAATTAATTATTGGCGTACTGGCTTCCACGGCTAAGTAATTAAAACTCAGCAAATAATCTAGGTTTTCACCACGCTAAAACCTCGAAGATTTGCTCACAATTAATTAATATTTAAATAAACATGAACATAATGGTACGCACTTAATTGATTTCAATACTCACTTCTAAAGAACTTAAAATTTATCCATAAAAACTATCATGCAACAACTTCATAGCTTGAATTGTACTCTACGACGCAAAAATAACACAACCGACCGCAATAGCTTTGCGCACTTGGGCCAGGCTATCTTTGGACTCAACAGACGAGATTATTCGAACACCATCGTCAGCTGCCCTAGAAATGGTTTCAAAAAGTTCGGTGAATGGGTCTATATTACGAACGGATTTTTGGCTTACCTGAAACAGCCGTTCTATCCTTCGAAGTAATCCCCTTGGATGGTTATGCACTTCTTAGAACGGCTGTACAGGTTTGGCATAGTCTTCCTGAGAGTCCTGAGTCTTGGGTCGTCACACTACGTTGGATGTCCGAAATGTCCGAAAACTTCTGGCCCTTCAGGGCTTTTCGGTGACCCTGGACCCCAATACTCCATACTTTGACGCTTGCCTTCAAGGTCGTGTCTCAAGCACCCGGTCTCGTCACCCGTGACGATGGTTTTCAGGACCATTCCACTCCACAGAACATTCATCCTTCTCACTGCCACCCGTCGAACAGGTGTGCACGTAAGGTTGCAAAAATTCACCCTTCTCACTGCCGCCCGTCTATCAGGTGAGCAAGGCAGGTTGCATAAATTCACGCTTCTCTCTTGCTTTCAATTGAGAGTTTTGACGACCCAAACTGAAGGCTATTCCTAAAGAAGACTATGCCAGGAGTTTCCAGGAGTTATTCAGTCGTTCTCAGAAGTGCATAACCATTCACGGGGATTACTTCGAAGGACAGTAACGGCTGTTTCAGATAAGCCAACAATCCGTTCGTAATACAGACCCATTCACCGAACTTTTCAGACAGAGGATGTATTTCCTTCCAACTTGTTGCCAATTATATTTTATTTTATGAGGTTGATATCAGGAAGGGTTTTCGGGTGTAACAACAATCTTTCACATGGGAAGCTCATCTCACATGATTGCGGACACTGTAGAAACGGGAATACAACTGAGAATAACATAATTTTGCATTTGAATAACCGTTAAGTTGACCTGTAAAGTCGAGCAGTGTTTTGAACTGGTGAACGTTGCGGACTTGCTATCGGGAGTGGAGTGTTGAAAGTAACCTTGGGGGAATGCGCGGCACTGTGCGTTTCAATCAGATCAGCAGTCGTGTCCAATTAAATTGTCAAATGTGTGGTCTGACCCCGGGCTGTGCTGTTCCAGTGGACCACTTCATGATAGCAGCCAGCCGTGAGTTGGGCCCATTAAGATCGATCTCCTTCATGTCCGGGAACACAACACATGCCATTAATTGATTCCAAGCTTCGTTCAGCTTTTAAATCTAGTAGCAAGAATACAGGAATTATTATTATTATTATTATTATTGATGTGTAACATCCTTCCACTCGGTTGTTGGATATTTTTGTGGAAGTGATTCTGAAAAATTGGACGGAAGTGGATCGGACGGAAGTGTGTAAGAAGCACTGCCATTTGGATCACATCCCTCCTGCTCCTTTAGCAGCCAGAAGGGATGTGATCCAGCTGGCAGTGGTACCATGTGAAATGTTTATCACATACGGATTACTTTGTAACAGCAGAGTATCGAGAACGCAGTGCGAGAGTAGAAATATCAAGTAGGCAGTGAAGAAAAAAAAGAGAGTCATGAAATTGTTATGTATTATGAGAGTGTAATAAATAAGACGATTTTTTGTGTGTTGATGAATGTCAAGGATAATAAAAACGGTAACAAATTCAAGGTAGGATAACATGTCAGATGTTACACATCATATGCGACTACTGTAAGGCTCGTATATTATTATTATTATTATTATTATTATTATTATTATTATTATTATTATTATTATTTAATATATTATGAATCAATGTCAAGTGGTGGAACTGAAACACATTTGTTGTTGATTCATTTGGGTGCTTGCTGCAGCTCCCCGTCACTCTGTCAAAAATTTAATTCTGGTCTAGAGGGCTGTAGAACATTGGTGTACACCCTCTGCCTGAAAAGTTCGGTGAATGGATCTATATTACGAACGGATTGTTGGCTTACCTGAGACAGCCGTTACTGTCCAAAGTAATCCCCGTGGATGGTTATGCACTTTTGAGAACGACTGAACAACTCCTGGAAACTCCTGGCATAGCAATAGCCTTCAGTTTGGGTCGTCAAAACTCTAAATTGAGAGCGAGAGAGAATTGTGAATTAATGCAAACTACCTTGCACACCTGATAGATGGGCGGCAGTGAGAAGGGTGAATTTACACAACCTAACGTGCAGACCTGTTCGACGGGTGGCAGTAAGAAGGGTGAATGATCCGTGGAATGGTCCTGAAAACCATCGTCACGGGTGACGAGACCTGGTGCCTGAGGTACGACCTCGAAGGCAAACGTCAAAGGGTCCAGGGTCGTCGAAAAGCCCTGAAGGGCCAGAGGTTTTCGGTCATTTCGGACATCCAACGTAATGTGACGACCCAACTGAAGGCTATCCCTCAGGAAGACTATGCCAGGACTTGTACAGCCGTTCTAAGAAGTGCATAACCATCCACGGAGATTAGGCCTACTTCGAAGGATAGTAACGGCTGTTTCAGGTAAGCCAACAATCCGTTCGTAATATAAAACCATTCACCAAACGTTTTAGACAGAGAGTGTACAGATCAAAAGATTACAGGATTTATATTTGCATGCCATTTTACCTATGATACATCTATAGCCTATGGCTTGTACTCAATACAGACAACACGAGATAGCTGAATGTCTCTTAGGCCCTCTTTGTTAACCCACAACGGTAGCGCTAATTGCAACGTTGTTATCGGCAGTGTTTCGCATTGGCCACGACTACGATTCTAGAGGCTGATAATAAATACCAATTATGCCAATTTTGATGTGTAACATCTTTCCACTCGGTTGCTGGATATTTTTGTGGGAGCGATTTTGAAAAATGGGACGGAAGTGGATCGGAACGACCCAGCTGATAGTGGTGGATCGAACGGAAGTGTGTAACACGCAGTGGTATGCTCGAGGAAACAATAAGCGCGCGGTGTCGGAAATTGATACCATTTCTGATGGTAAACGCTCATGCGAACTCTGGTGTCAACTGATTGAAGCACATGTTATACGGGAACTAGGCAAGCATTCATGAGCTACTGCTGAATACAGTCTCTTTACTCACAAGAGGGTCTATTCATAAGGCATTTTAAACTCAGTTTCACGCAGGAACATTATCGAAACAAGCGAAATATAAATGAAAGGTAATTCCGTATTGCAGTATTATTGGAACGTTGAAATAAGTCACCATTTTGTGCATTATGTATGCGTGCTCCAAATAGCCGTGGTGTTAGCGACCCTGACTGAGAATCTAGAGATCTCGGGTTCGAATACCGGCTGGGATATATTTTTGCTACCAGATTAACATTTTAAACGATATTTATCATATCAATATGACTCATTTTAACAGAATCCATATTATGAAATTATTTGTTGGTCTGTGAATCAAGAGGTCCTGGAACTGGGCAAGCCTTTCATGATCTACTGCTGTGCACATTGCATTTACTCGCAAGTTGGCCTATTTATAAGGAATTTAAGGTTATGAGCGGTGTCGCGTCTATTAACCTAGTTGATCCATATCGTATTCTTTATTTAGGCTAGTGCTGGTGGAAGCTACAAATCATCTAATAAAATGAATTCCGTATTATAAACTACAATATCTATTAAACACTCATTTTTACAACAATAGATTAATATTTGTGCCAATAATAGTATAAAATACCGGTGTATCAACAATTTCACGGGAGGTTTCTTCTATGGCAGATGTTACACATCATATGCGACTACTGTAAGGCTCGTTTTTATTTTATTTCACTCTCTAGGCTGGCAGAATGGAGACAATTTTTGAATAATTTTGTTTGATTTTTGTTATTTCTTTGAGTGGGGATTTTGAATATTTTTTTTGAATTTTTGAGCTGTAACTTTGACTTATTATGATTGTTTTATTTTTGTATTTTGAATATTTTTTGGAACTTTTTTGAGTAATTTTCCTCTTTTTATGTATTTGGTCTAATTTTAGGCTATTTTTTGTTTGTTTATTTTAAGTATTATTTTCGTTTTCTTACTTTTTGAGCCTTTTATCTGACAAATTGTGACTAATATTGATTTTTCTATTTTTTGACTTATTTTTTATTTATTTTTGTGATTTTGACCAATTTGCTTTGTATTTTAGGAGTGCCAAACACTGGTGGGGATTGGACAAAAGGGAGAAGTGGGGGAAGCAGAAGTGTATCCCGTTTTCGTCGCGAGACGATACTATCATTCTAGGGTTAAAGTGAGAAAGTCATACATTCTATGTACAGCATTTGATAAAGTCACCTCCGTGGTCTAAGGATGTTTTAGCATTATTTATTACTTTTATTATATTAAGAGTTGTCCCCGTGGTGTATAGGTAGCACGCTTCCCTCTCAGCTGGGAGGATCTGAGTTCTGTTTCTGGCTCCGCCAGATATTTAAGGCTTGTCGTGCAAACTGGAGTGGGGTGCAGTTGTGGGCATTTGAGTAACTGTTTGATATATCTGGCTTAAAACCAAGGTAATGTGGCTGAAGGTGTCACGGCTGGACATGCATCCCTCACAATCCGCAGGCTATGAGCTGGGCGGCAGTCGTCCTTGGATTTGCACTGTTCTCAGGGCCCAATCGCATTGTTGGTTTAGTTTAATTGCAATATGAGGTTTGTTTTCCAACAAGCCACTCGTCGGTCGGCGTACTGTACTTTCCTTTTCTTTTTTCCTTAATTTTCTGAACTTATTTTTTGAAGACATCGCAATCACCCAGTCCCGGGGCTAGGGGAATTAATATAGGAGTTAAAACTACCCATAGCTCACCTGGGAATCAAACCGTGGACCCAGCGGGCCAAAGCCTAGCGTGCTAACCAATTATCCACTGAGTTGGACAGTTGAGAAGCAAGTTGCTGGTGAGAGGTGAATTCACCGTTTGATTTGAGTTTAGCTTCGGGCATGGCTAGGCGTGCTTTTCTTAATTGCAATTTCCTGTCAACATTGAGTTCAATCATATTGCATAACAAGAAATGATCAAATCACATTGAATGTAGTTGGCCGGGTGGCTCAACGCATTAACACGAAAATGCATGAGGCCAGGCTATATCCATAGGCCTATTCGATAGATAAGTGGGTGCGAACCAAACTGTCGGCTGTTCTTGTAATATTATAGGTTACATTGATTTCCCATTTTTCAATTCCATGAAAATCCCGGGATGAATTTCTTACAACTCATTGGCAAATTTCATCCATCGTCATTCATTGTTTACTGCAATTAATAGGCTACCTGTGCGAACTCGCGAGTGGAGAGGGAACAGGAGGAGAAGAAAGGTAGTGGACGGGGTCACTGCTGCTGTTCTCCAGGGAGAAACACTGACGTGGAATTACGGTAGGATCCGATGTGCACATTTCCACACCAATGATAGAAGTGAACGTTCCCCCCTCACGATCACGCTACTGCGCATGGACTCGCCCAAATTAAAAACTCTTTCTGTACGTTTGTGCCGTCAGTAGAGCCCTGCGCGGATAAACAAAACGTTATCCGCATCCGCACGTTTCTTATCCAAAAACGGCCCGCATCCGCACGTTTCTTATCCGAAAACGGCCCGCATCCACACGTTTCTTATCTGAAAACGGCCCACATCCGCACGTTTCTTATCCGAAAATGGCCCGCATCCGCACGTTTCTTATCCAATAATTGCTCGCATCCGCACGTTTTATCCGAAAATGGCCCGCATCTGCACGTTTCTTATCCGAAAATGGCCCGCATCCGCACGTTTTATCCGAAAATGGCCCGCATCTGCACGTTTCTTATCCGAAAATGGCCCGCATCCGCACGTTTCTTATCCGAAAACGGCCCGCATCTGCACGTTTCTTATCCGAAAACGGCCCGCATCCGCACGTTTCTTATCCGAAAACGGCCCGCATCCGCACGTTTTTTTTATCCGAAAACGGCCCGAATCCACACGTTTTATCCGAAAATGGCCCGCATCTGCACGTTTCTTATCCGAGAATGGCCCTCATCCGCACGTTTTATCCGAAAATGGCCCGCATCTGCACGTTTCTTATCCGAAAACGGCCTGCATCCGCACGTTTCTTATCCGAAAACGGCCCGCATCCGCACGTTTCTTATCCGAAAACGGCCCGCATCCGCACGTTTCTTATCTGAATCCGCTGACATTACAATAATATTTTTAATTTATTAGCAAAAGCAACATATTCATACATTTGAGGATGAATTCGTTCCCCTAGGCAATGTGTAAATTGCAAGAAAATGTTGATTGAGTTTTGTCCCTCTGAGTAACCACATGCATAAAAGCGAGTGGCTAATTATAACACGTACTTAGTCATCGGATGTACCCACGCAGGCAAGCACAAGTTTGAAGCATTTTCGTTTGGCATAATTGAGGGTATTTCCATGACTGGCTTCTCTCACTTCTCTATTGTTTTCATACGATCCAAGTGAAAGCAAATAGGGAAATAGCAAGAAATTGAAAGACGCAGATCTTAGAAAAAAATAACATTATTAAACAATAATCCAGTTTGCAGGGCTACAGCCGTCAGGTAATAATTGCGATGCCCAATATCTCCCGCTCGCTTGCGGCTGACGAATCTTTGCCGGCGGTAGAAATATGAACTACAAGTTGTAAACGGTGTGACGTAATTTATGTTTTCCTGGAGATATATGTACACGTGTAGGCCTACTGTACGTCGTGAATCATTCCGGCACAAGTTTTGTGTTTGGTCAGCTAGGTATTTCAAGTCTATATTAAGTGAAAATTTTTGAAGCATTCATGCGCTTTAACTGTAGACTTAATCGAGTCGAAGGACATGAGAGAGAAGTTTTTATTCAGAAAGGTGTAAGACAAAACTGCAACTTATCACCCAGAGTTTTCAATCCATACAATGAACACGCAATGAAGGAAATTTTAGAAAATTTTTAAGTAGGAGTAAATATTCAAGGAGAAACAATTTCAACTCTGAGATTGGCTGATGACATTGTCATCTTAACCGATTCACCAGATTTTTGATATATGTAATTGTTGTTGTTGTTGTTTGAGTCTTCAGTCTTTTGACTGGTTTGATACAGGTCTCCATGCCTCCCTGTCCTGAGCTAATCGTTTTATATCTACATAGCTACCACACTCTACATGCGAGGCAATCTGTTTAACATATTCTAACCTTGGTCTACCCCAACAGTTCTTGTCCTCGGACCCTTCCTTCCATAAATAAGCTTGCTATTCCCAGGTGTCTTAGTATGTGTCCAACCAACCTATCTCTTCTCTTCATTAGCAGTCGCCAGAAACATCTCTCCTCTCCCATTCGCCTTAATATCTCTTAGTTTGTTACTCTATCTACCCATCTGATCTTCATCAGTATCCTGTAACACCACATTACAAACGCTTCAATTCTTCTCTTTTCTTCTGCGCCAACAGTCCAAGATTCACTTCCATAGAGCGCCACGCTCCAGACAAAGGCCTTCGAAAATGACTTCCTAATACCTAAATCTGCTCCTTCAGCGATTTTAGAAACTGACGTGAGGGCTGTAACGGGGAGCACTCAGCCTCGTGAAGACAATTGAGTAGCTGTCTGATAGTGAGGCAGCGCCCCGATCACGAAAACCAAGATTAACGGCCGAGGGGACCCGATGCGCTGATCACGTGTCACCCCAATGTCTGCAGACCAAATGGCTGGGCAGCGGTCGCTTGGTAGGCCTAGGCCCTTCACAGGCTGTAGTGCCAGGGGTTATCCTTTTTTTTAGCCTATTTTCAATTTTGAAAAAATAGGCTTATGAGATCACCTTTTGTCCATGTGTGTGTGCGTGCGTGTGTGTGTGTGTGTGAGTGAGGTGGGTGTCCCCCTAATAACTTCTAAACGGCTGGAGCGATATCAATGAAACTCGGTAAGTTCATAGCACTATTCCGGACGACCCCGACCATGCCCTTCAAATTTTGTTACGTCTCACCAATCCAACATGGTGGCTGTGCGAAATATTTCACCAGCATTCAATATCTCCGAAACTATTCCCAATATTACTCTGGAATTTTTTGCGGTGATAAAGGAAACTACTAGACGTTCACCTATATGACTTTTGAAAAACTGGTAACTACAAAACCAACATGGCGGCCACGCGAATTTGCGACTTTTAAACAGACGTTTCTCGCGATTTAACCAACCAAACGCAATAAAACTTGGTACAGTATATGTTTATACACATTTTAATGCACCGACATCTAACTTCGTTCAATTGTTTACATAACCACAAAATGGCGAATGTGCAAAATATTTCACCGGCATTATATATCTTTGAAACTATTAGCGGTATCACCCTGAAATTTTGTACGGAGATAAAGGGCGCTACTAGAAGTTCATCTATAAGACCTTCAAAAAACCGGTTAACTACAAAACGAGCATGGCGGCCAAGCGAATTTAAAAATTTTAAATAGACCTTTCTCGCGATTTAATGTTCCAAACGCAATGAAATCTGGTATAGGAAATGTTTATACACATTGTAATGCACTGGTATCTAATCTAGTTCAATTGTTTACATAACCTCAAGATGGCGGCTGTGCGAATTTTAAAATTAAGTTTTTATTTCTTGTGTCGTAATCATGTGATCGAAGTGAAAGTTTGAGTAATGAACCTATGCAATAATTTTCCTTTAATGGTACATTACTCTATGGCCTATACATTTAACAATCCAACATGGCGGCCATCCGAAATATTTAGACGGTTCTCAATATCTACGAATCTATTACAGCAATCAAACTGAAATTTTGTATGTTGATAGTGGCAGTTAACAGAAGTAGTTTATATGAAAATAGGTTGTATAGTTCTTCACGGAACTACTTGTTTTTATTATAATACCTAAATCTATATTCAATTTCAACAGATTCCTTTTTTTTGTTGAAATGCTTTTCTTGCCTGAGCCAAACTACTTTCTATATCCTCTGTGCTTCGTCCATCACATGCTATTTTGCCTCCAAAGTAACAGAAGTGTCGTACTTCCTTCAGCTTTTCCCCTGTCAATTTGATGTCCATATAGATTTCTGATTTCTTTCGGCTGCATTCCAATATTTTTAAATGGTAGCCTATAAACTTCGTCTGAAGGAAATTCATGATGAAAATCAATAAATCTAAAACAGAAATAAAGGAATGCTGCCGAAGGAAATCAGAAACCCCTATTTGCATCAAATTAACAGGTGAAACGCTAAAGGAAGTAGGAGATATTTGCTACTTAGGAAGCAAAACAAACAGCGATGGACGAAGCATAGAGGATATCATAATTATTTAGTACAGGCGAGGAATGCTTTTCCACAATTATATATACCCAGTTTGCTACCGGGGGATTCACCCATATTGCAAATAAATAAATGATTGAATGAATGAATAAATTAATGAATGAATGAATGAATGAATGAATGAATGTAGTGTATTATTAGACTTCTGTAGTATTACAGTATAATATATTATCACTAGCTGCAGAACAGCTCGCCATCTGCCAGTGTTAATAACACTTGATGCGGAGTGCACATGCCTTCCCTCTTGCCTTACACTGGCCCTGACGCAGGGATAGATGTAAACAGTTGGCCGCGCAATCTCCTCAGAACGACAGAGATTCGTCAGACGGGTTCATAGAGCAGAGTAAAGAAAGTCATTTCATGGGAGCAACTTGTAGGTCATATCCCCGTAAGAAAAACAACAGTCAAGGGTGTTTTCCTCTAAATTGCTGCTAGTGGCGAAAATTCATTACCTCGATATTCCGTGCAGAATAAGGTAATTACAGTAGTAACGTTGGAATCTATAGCCAGAAATCAATTAATAGCATATTAATTATAGAGAACTAACCAGTGAAGTTTGAGTGAAACAGCAATAAACATAAACTCGTTCTGAAGAGAACCAATGATCCCTGCTCCTAGCGCATGGATTCACTCCACGGCCCGTGTGTCGAAAATGATAGATGCTTTGTGACTTCTTATATGCTTGATTGAGAAACTTGCATTAGAACTGAGTTGTAACATTTCTAAATCAGAAATATATTCTTCTCATCTCCCGATATTCTCAGAATAGTGGAGTCACCAAGCCAAAGTCACACCTGGCCTTGCAATGCCAATAGCTTGACTAGATATAGATTACACTAATGCCTTACTACGAAGATTCGTAGCTTCCTCTTAAGTTATAACTAATTTGTATTACGTAAATAATTTGTAGCCTTGTTTTATTGTACGAATCCCTTCCTCTTAAATACGAATTGTCATGCCTTTTACGTCAGTAGGTTTGACGCCAACACTTAACAACCAACATACAGACAAGCCGACAAAAGGACAGAAAAGGAATCCAAGACAAACACTAAGGTTAAGCTGAAAGTTCATAACGTTCAGACAGAACGTTTATTTTATTATAAATAAATAGTTAAATAATATATAAATAAGAATCAAATTAATGAATGAGTCAATAAAACATAGCTATTCACTACATCTGTTTTACAGTATGAAATATTAGATTAGTTGTTATTTGTATTTTGCAAAATTTCCAAAATGAACATGAGACCCAAGAATCTTTTCACAGTTGGAATTGAGTCGTGCCGTGTCCTGCTCTTCCCTTCGTTTCCTGTTACGCTGGAAAAGTTATTTGACTAGAGGTTTATCTGGAATTAGCGTCATCAATTTCCTGACACCATGACAGCGATGGCAACCAGTATTCTAAGTTAGTAGCGTCATCTGTACGTTGCTATAAGAACCATGCTCTAAGTTACGTGTTATTGTTCATCTATGCATACTAGATCAGTAGCGTCACCAATACATTATTAAAAGAGCACAAGTTATAAGGTACGTATTGTTTGTTTCGTTACGAATTTATTTGTTTCGTATATTGTTGAACGCTCAAATGGGTAAAAATTGTCGTGAACGGGAATGTTCGGAGATGGAAGAGAATGAGTTTAAGAAACTTATCCTCAACACGTCATTCTTCTCTACAACCATCGATGCAGAAATGTGCAAAGTATTTCAAGGATTCGAAGAAGCTCAGAAGTCAGAAAGTTATAGATGTGTTCCGTGTAGTGGAGAAAATGTAGTCTACCAGTATTTCCGTCTTATGTTTGCTTATGAATCTATGTTGGAATAACATCCGTAAATCTATTCGTAAATAGTAATCGTATCCATGGGTTATACAATCTATCCTTTCTAGTCATTGATTGCAGTGAAAGGTACATATAGAGCGTGTTCGTTACCAATGGAGGAGGCAAGTTGTTGCTCGCTGTAAAGAAACAATTAAAGGATTGAGGGGTGTGAATGTAAGATATATGTGAGGCTGTGTAAGCCGTGGCACCCTGCTGAGAAGAGAAGCGGCACGACTTTCCGTTTAAATATTCATCCAACGTGCTGGCCGACCTGTGAAATTGTCATCCGATTAGGAACTGGGAAATTACTTCCGTCACCGTGTATGGGAACAGGTCAATAGAATACCATTGTGGGCCAAGATGTAGTTTAAATATCGTAGGTGAGATTTAAATGTGATGATATTCGACCTTAAAATGCAATATAGTGTATGTAACCTATACTAATCGATCAACTACTGGTTTCTTTTCTGTTAATTCACAAAGGTCACGCCACAGGGACTTTCAGCGCCCTATAACCTACATGGCCTGCGGTGTAGCCATGCTCTTTAAATCAGTCACCACGACCGCGGGTAGCTGCAGCAAGTCCGGAGAACGTAGGTTTAAGACTCGGCGACCATACTGAGTGTGGATTTTTCCCTGGGATTTGCACACTCCCTCCTGGCAAATGCCGGGATGGTACTTTATTCAAGTCATGTGGCACCTACCCTACCCTGTCCCTAATACATTTACACACACTACTGCAGTCATAAAAATCCTACACACACCCAACTACACGGCGCTAATGACCAAGATGCCCCAAGCTCCTAAATAGAATTAACAACAAAAACTAATATCTCCTTATGTTCATGATATGAATTATATGCACTCATTCTCCGATTGCATTTCTATGGAGTCATTGTAATGAGATAAACAAGACACTCCACCCTTAGAATGACAGGTGCAAAGACAGAATTCAAATTCCTGATCTCCAAACAAGCACCAAAGCTGCCCTTGACATGGATTGTGACAACTCACTCAGCTATGGAGGTTGTTAATTTGATGATGATTTATTTATTTAATTATTTATTTAGAAGCCTCCGTGGCTTAGGCGGCAGCACGCCGGCCTCTCACCGCTGGGTCCATGGTTCAAATTCCGATCACTCCATGTGAGATCTGTGCTGGACAAAACGGAGGCAGACAGGTTTTTCTCCAGGTACTCCGGTTTTCCCTGTCAAAATTTCATTCCAGCAACACTCTCCACTACCATTTCATTTCATCTGTCATTCATTTAATCATTGCCCCAGAGGAGTGTGTCAGGCCTCGGCAGCCGGCACAGTCCATATCCTCGCCGCTAGATGGGGGCTTCATTCATTCCATTCCTGACCCGGTCGGAGACTGGAAGCAGGCTGTGGATTTTTCATTTATTTATTTATTTATTTATTTATTTATTTAACGTATGGCTCTTAGTGCCGGGAGTGTCCGAGAACATGCTCGGCTCGCCAGAGGTTGTAGCTGCTTCAAGCGGACACCCATGGGGTGAGCTACAAGTTCCATTCAATTACAGGTAGTTTCAACTTTCGCTACCAGATGTCACTGACACCTAGTGGTGAACTTTGGAACTTTGATAGAGCGTTACAACAAAATATAACCTAGATATTTTGCTTCACACAAGTTTAGTTAGTAGAAGGATCTTTTACATGCATTATGACATGGAACCGCTGGCTTTAATTCCCCTCCAGAGGAAGGCATACTGAAGAATGTTAACGCTCTTAACAAATCTGACGACTTCGGCCGGGTTTGAAATTACGATCTAGGGCACAGCAGTTCAGCATGCCACCAACTACGCCACCGAAGCCGCTGATGATGATGATGATGATGATAGGCCTGCTAATATTGGCTGTGATCACCTCGTAGTGTAGTGACTAACATTCTTGGCTGTTGTCCCTGAGATCCGGGTTCAATTCCCTGACTTGCCAAGAAAATTAATTCTTGTCTGATATCTGGAACGGGGTTCACTCAGACTCGTGAGGCAAAACTGAGAGGAGGTGGGTTCGATTTTCCCCTCAGCCATTCTAGAAATGTTAGTTTCCTCCACGTCTACTCCAGGTAAATGCTGGGATGGTTCCTAACTTAAGTCCACGGCAACCTCCTTCGCAGTCTTCACCTCAATTACAAGACCACATCAGTCATTAAATACGACGTCACATCTCAAGAATTACTGTGCCACAGAAATTGAACTTAATGTTTTGATATCTGTCTCATTCCGGTGAGAACTTTTCAATATGCTGTTGCTATATTTAGATTAAAAAAACTAATACATTTGATGTTCTTACAATTGGAAATGCATGCGAAAATACATTGAACCATACACTTGAGTTTAAAATTAATACATACAATTCCATAGCTTCCGTTGCTTAGAAGGCAGCAGGGCGGCCTCTCACCGCTGGGTCCGTGGTTCAAATCCCGGTCACTCCATGTGAGATTTGTGCTGGGCAAAGCGGTGGCAGACAGGTTTTTCTCCGGGTACTCCTCTCTGTTATTTCATTTCTTCTGTCTTTCATTTAATCATTGTCCTAGGGGAGGGCGACAGGCTTCGGCAGCCGGCCCAGTTCATAATTCATATCCTCGCCGCTAGATGGGGGCTTCATTCATTCCATTAACTGACCCAGTCGGTCGACTGGAAGCAGGCTGTGTGTTTTTATTTTGACATAAAATTCCACCTGTTCAATACATATAATTTATTTATATTTTATAACAGTATACAATTGTTTTGAGTCATATTTTTGGACTCATCTTCAGCACTTGTGACACAATAGTGTAAACATTTCTAAGATATGTTTATCTATAAAATATAAAACTTAAAATAGTACATTGGTATCATATCACAGCGCATTAAACTAGCCTACTTGCTCAACTCTGCAATTCAAGACTCAAATTCATACATAGTCTACGGTATTAACCTGTCAGCTCTACTAAACCATCGCTACAACCTAAAACTTACTCAATACCAATTCCACCCAAACAATCACTATATCACAATACTCTACAAGCTCAAACCTTAAACGCAGTAACCTAAAACTATACTAGGCCTAGTATAGGAGTACTCATTCTACACGTTTACCGCTGGATGGGTGATCAATTAGGCCTAAGTTGCTTAACTCCCAAATGAGACTAACATAAATTCTCAGTTCTGCGCTCAGCTGGCTTTGTTTTGACTCCATTCCTCCCCGATTAGACACTATCACATCACCTTTAATACTTTTATTCATTAAAATACAGCAAGATAACTCAATTATTAACAAAATACAACTCATTTTACAAATACTCGAAACACAGAACATTTACTTTCCGCTACTAAAACATGCATAAATAAAACTATCAGTAACCAATCACAGAGCCCCATTTCACTTTCCAACCAATCATAACGCATCTACATCTACAATGACAATTCATTTCAAACTTCAGCTACAAACCCAATTTAAAACAAAATTCCACTCCTCCCAGAGCTAATGAGGCTTATTTTTACTAATTCTACATATTATTTAAATAACGCCAACCTACTACAGGTCTATAACTTTCTTCATACTACGAAAATCAACCCCCTAGCGGTCATTCTATCTTCCTCTACCTTTCAAAATTATTACAACAACTTAAAATACTTTTATTAAAAATTCAATATAACCTACTTATTAAAACTGAAGCTGCTGCCGATACAAAAATGAACTAAACATCTAGGCCTACAGTCGCTGGGCGGTCCATTCGACTCATATGTCCAGATACTGTAGGCCTAGCCATGGCCGGGCCAAATACTAAACCATTCAAGCAAGTCTACTTAAAAAGTCTACTTAATAATAATGTTATTGGTTTTACGTCCCTTTTAACTACACTGGCTTTTAGAGACGCCGGGGTGCCGGAATTTTGCCCCGAAGGGGATCTTTAACGTGCCAGTAAATCTACTGACACGGCTCCCTCGCATTTGCGCACCCTCAAATGCCAGCTGACTGCGCCTGGTTTCGAACCTGCAACCTTGGGCAAAAGTCTACTTAAAAGTCTAATTAAAAACATAACTAAAGACAATTACAAACAACTATAAAATAAAAATTTTCTTTCCTCAATATCAAACGAGGAGATAAAATTTAATAACTACAAATTATATTATTATATTATTTAACTTCATTTTAAAAAAGGTACTACTAAAAGGGTAAAAGGAGCACCAATAAGAGCACCAGTCCCTTGTCACCATCCCATGGGCAGCTGGTCGCACTTCGTGCGCGTGGGGATGACACTGCCCTAGAACTTGACTTGAGTGCATTGGTAGGCCTATAGTAAACTTCAGTTCAACAGTTTCGAGAAGGAGGTGTCAAAACGGAACTAAAGGTCTTGTTTGAAGTGGCAGCTCCAGGATCTAAAAATAAGAAGGAAATCGCCTTCTTAAAGGCAAAACTTATATTCTTCGTGGAAGAAACCTTAATAAGAATGACAACTTGAGAAAACGTTTAGTAGTGTGCAATGGAGTTATGTTCCTTGTCCACTCTTATCATATTATTCAAAATGACGTCATTCGAACTTACACTTGAGTAAAATATACCGATTTTGAGATATGACGTTGTATTTAATGAGTGATAAATACAACTACAGGCACATAGTAACACAGGTTAACATACAAATTCTATACACACTCCGAAGTACACGGGGCTGAAATGACCACGATGTCCAAGCCTGGTTGGTTGGTTCCTCAGATTAGGGGCTGCGACAACGCGGTCATATAGCCCGTGTACTTTGGGTATGTGTAGAATCTGTCTCATAACTGGTGTTAATTGTGATGGCTGTATTAGTGTGTGTTATCCATAATTCAGGTAAGGACTGAACACGATCAATTTCAAGTAGTTCCTACTTTTGCTACCAAATGCTACCGTCAACAACACATAGCCGCGAACTTGGCTTCTAGATGCCACAGCAAACAGCACCGGCGTACGTTGGAAATAATAGAGCGTTAATCAAATGTAACTTGCAAATATAGCTTCACACAATAGTAGTTAGTGAAAGATTCTTTTACATGCCATAAATCTATGACATGGGCCTGCCGGCTTTACTTCCCCTCCGAAGGAAGGCATACTGAGGGATTTTTAACGCTCTTGAAAAATCCGACGACTCCGGCCGGGTTTGAAGTTTGAACCACCGATCTTGGGCATAGAAGTTCAGCATGCTACCTAGTACGCCACCGAAGCCGCCAATGATGTCCAAGCCTCTAAATGAAACAACAACTCCAAAACATTCCTTCTTCTCTTGGCAAACTATAAAATATCCCCTCCATGGAGGGAGCGATGTGCTGTGACCTGAAGAGCCCGGCAATTGAACTGTAGGCGGAGGTGTCGCGCGTCAACTAGCGTGTGGGCAGACAAACGGCAGGTAAATCAGAATCAGCACCTGCTTTGTACTGTACGACACCCACCCACTGATCTCTTCTTCTGCACAGTGTGTTCCTGGTCAATGCATGTGAGATTTTTGAAGTGAAATGCCATGTCCTGTGGTTCGGATTCCACGTAAAATGATCACGAGATTAACAGTCACGTAAAACTACAACCTTGGGGAGCATGATGTCCCAGTGTCTTAGCTGCTCGTCTTTCACCCGGCCGGCCAGGGTTCGAATCCAGGTGACAGCGGGGAGGAATTTTCAACTGAAAAATCACGTGGCGTCAGGAAGGGCATCCGGCCTTAAATCCCCGGCGAAAACCAAATTGAGCCTGGTTGGCTCCGGTAACCCCAATTAATTGGGAAAAGCCGAAGAAAGAAGGAAAGAAAGAAAGAAAAACTACAAGCTTCTTTGTCATCGCGGAGGCTCGATTCAAGGAACTGCCAAGAAATTGAAATCTGGTTTAACGGCTGGAACGCGGAGCACTCCTCCACACGAGGCAGAGATGATGAGGCGGGTTTGTTTCCTACCTCGGTAATATTATAGAAGTGGTTTTCCGTGGCTTCCCACTTCTACTCCAGGCAAATGCCGGGATGGTACCAAACGTAAGGCCACGGCCGCTTCCTACCCTAATCCTACCTTGATTATAAATACACCCACTAGTACAGACATCACAGTGACACATGTAATCAGACACCTTCCACACATACCCAACTACATGGGGCTACATGCCCACGAAGTTGAAAAGTCCCTAATGAATCAACAACAACAACATCATACCTGTACATTGTCCTGTAGTCTGTCTCTGTTGTTATGCAAGACGTGATGGCGCAGTGGTTACAATTGCCTCCCACTATGATGCAATGGGTTCGGTTTCAGGTTTATGCTTGTGGGATTTTCGAGGTCTGGTGGTTCTGATTCCATAATAAAAGGAGGTAACGTATCTCATGTACACGAGATTAACTATCACTTTGAAACAAAAAGGTCGTGTGTATTGTTAGTGTTTTTATTTAGGGGGTGGTGTCATAGTCTAATAATGTACTGACTGGGAGGAATTCTTTCTAAATTTATAAACAATTGAAGGGTCCACGAGAAGAAGGGGGAATGCCACGCAAAATGTAAAATCGAGATATCAGCGCGATCTGGAGGGCTTTTTGCGATATATTGAAGGTACAATTGTGTCTGGCTAAGAACAATGAGGGTCGTGAGAAAATGACGTTTCAAGTTGACGCGTACATTTAAGTACATACAGTAAGTAATGAAACCTTAAAACTCGTTTTCTGAACATTTTACATTATATGATATTCCCCGTCCTTCCCCTGAACCCTTCAATTACTAGAGAGAGTACACTCCACAACTATCGTACAGAGGGCATGATGGCACAGTGGCCAAGCTGCTAGTCTTTCACTAAGGCGGACTGAGTTTAATTCCCGGTTAATACATGCAGGATTTTCGAAGCGGAATGTCCAGCCCATATAAAATGGAGGTTCAGACACTCAGGATCGTGAGATTGACTGTCACATAAATCTGCAAGTATTTCCACTATTTTATTAAACTAAACTTGCCGTAGAGAAACCCCAAGTGCCATTTTGATGGGTGGTAGCAGTGTGACATTTCTTGCGCAGTGTATGAACATGATGCTCTTTTAAAATAAGAGCATACGCCATGCGCCCACGAGTAGCTGTCAGTCCACTTCACGCACAAGTGTATTTACACATAAACAACAGACAGCGACATTCATGAATACCTTACTATGCCGGCTGAAATTTCCTTGCTGCAGGCTTTCTACAACCACTGGTTTCTAACACAAGTGACCGCACAATTGGTCTTGGACTATCTTCAGATCGACCATCTCGTGGTGTAGCAAAGCTTTTACCCGACCGGTAGTCTCGCGATCATGAGCCACGGGACTTCCATTTTTACGTGTATTGTGAACCACAGAACGTGATATTTTATTTCGGTCTGTCTTGGTGAGAAGCCGGAGTATTTTATATGATGATGATGATAATTCTCGTTTTAAGGGGCCTAACGTCTAGGTTATCAGCCCCTAATGAAATGAAATGGTATGAAATGAAAGGATGATGATAAAATCAGCCTACTGCCAGAGATGAAACGAAAATGGGTTACATAAAACAGACAGTGAACCCCAACATTTATTCCTTATTTGAATATAAATATTAAAAGGGGATGGTAAAATACAATTAAACAAATATGGCATAGCGAACAATAAAATAGAGGAACGTAATACAAAACATAAAACAGACTAAAACTGGATTAAAAGTCTAATGTTATATTAAAACTTGAAAAAGTAACCCTCATGAGGTCTATTGACGGCCCGTCATCACGGAGAATAAGGGAGATGGTGTTAGGCAGTTTGAGAGTCCTTCGCAGATCGGTCAGGTCCACTCCAAGAGAATGTGTGCCACGGTAAGGTAAGGCCGCGAGTTTAGAAGTTTATTACAAGGTGAGCGAGATATTTGAGTTCAATAGGCTTATATGTAATTTTAAAATAGTTTTTCCTCTGTAATGTCGTCTACCTCCCCTATCTTTGTAGTTATTGTGACTAGTGTCGTACAAAAGAACTTGTTCACACACTTTCTGTGTGAGTTTCTCTGTTACTTTCTCAGTCCTGTCCGCTCGATATTACAGTATTTTGTCATTTTGTACAAGTATATCGCTTGCCGCCGCACTCAGGACAGACCACTTGGTGTGTGACGAGTATGGTGGAATATAGTGTAATGCAAATTTACAGGCGCCTAGTCGCGATACTGTATTACTTATCGCCGCGAAACATCGCGTGCTGTGTGCCCGGGCCTTAAGGTCGATGCCACACTTGCCAAGCGTCCTCTATAGCCTGCTCCATAGTCTACCTATGATTAGAGTGCTAATCGTCCTGGAATACTCCATGCGGGTCCCTGACGACCATTCATGATTTATAAATATTTTAGGGGCCGATAACCTAGATGTTAGGCCCCTTAAAACAACAATTATCATCATCATCATCATCATCATCATATAAATATTTATTATTATTATTATTATTATTAGATAGCGGCTACGGTAGCATGCTGAACTGCTGTGCCCAAGATTGAGGATTCGGATGTCTTAAGAGCGTTAAAATGCTTCGGTATGCCTTTCTTCGGAGGGGAAGTAATGCCAGCGGTCCCATGTCATAGATTTTTGGCATGTAAAAGATCCTTCCACTAACTAAACTTGTGTGAAGCTAAATGTCTAGGTTAGATTTCGTTGAAACGTTCTATCAAAGTTCCATCGTTCACCACTAGGGGTCAGTGACATCTGTTAGCGAAACTTGGAACTACTTGAAATTGAACGAAACATGTAGCTCACCCCATGGGTGTCCACTTGAAGCAGCTACAGCCTCTGGCGAGCAGAACATGTTATAGGACACTCCCGGCATTAAAAGCCATACGCTAAATAAATAATAAATTATTATTATTATTTTTACAACGTTTGCCAAACTAAGGAGCGTGATTGAGCCTATTTAAACTAAGAGTATGATTTTTCTTCTGCTGCTTCTGCTGTCCATGCAGTGGTGGCTCTCATCCGGTGGTTTGCAGCAAAGTGTTCCATAAAATTTTGTCTGTTACGTTTATTTCGTGAAAGTTAATTTTAATTTTGTTTATTCAGTTGAACTTGATTTTATTGAGGATGCATGATTAAATATCATTTTACTGTAGTATGACGTTCATTGTCCATTCTTTGAATATGTCCACTGTTATTATTATTATTACTATTATTATTATTATTATTATTATTATTATTATTATTATTATATTCATATAATTACAAGCCACACTGGCCGAGAGCACTGATGCACTAGCTCGTGCCTCGCTGGGATCTGGAGAGCGTGGGTTTGGATCCAACCTCGGTCGTCCTGAAAATGTTTTTTGTGGTTTTACCTTTTTACCACCAGACAAATGCCTAGACGGTTTCATTCAACAAGTCCATGGCTAACTTCCTTCCAAAATCCCATCCCTGGCCCTTCCTTGATTAGTCCCAAGTTAGCGGTCACCCGGGTGGTCGGCCTGTCCTGATTCCCAGTTGTATCTGCTAACGAAATGTCGTCAGTTCCCAGACACCGCCCTTGCGATGGTAGAGGAATGATCCCTCGCAGAGTCCGTGGGTTAAGCTAAGTTGGGAGAATATGCGATTAAAATAAAAGAAAAATATATTATTATTATTATTATTTAGAAATTAGCCGGCCTCAACAGGTTTGGGTAACACGCTTGGCTCTTACCTAGAAGGCTCCAGCTTTGAATATCGACTCCGCTAGAAATGTATGATCTTACGTGATGATGGAACACAGTACACTCACCCTCAAGAGGATGATTGAGTAGCTGCTTGATATGGCAAGTTGTTCTCCAAAGGTGCGCTGCAGTCGTCCTTGGATACGTGCAGTTCTCTTGGCCCCATTGTGGACTTAGTTCTTCTTCTTCTGTCGATTTTAGCCTACTGTGGACCGCGTGGAACAATCGGCCGACAGGCTGATCATCTTCTTCTCCTCCCAGAATTTCTTCATGCGTTCGCTGAGTCTCCTTCTTTCTTCAGACCAGATGACCTTGGTTTTTGAGCTTGGTTTTTCCTGAAACCCTTTAAATTTATCAACCTTTCTTCGAAACAGTGATTTGTTGAGAATATTTTCTTGAGTGATGCCAACTTCTTTGAGATCTGCTCGTGTTTCCTCAACCCATTTTGTGGTGTTGGCCACCACCATTATTGCGAACCTGGTCTAAACTGTTAATAGGTGTTTCTGTATTTATCATGACAACGAATATGGAAAGCTTTTTCAAGAACGTCTTCTCTGTTGAGTGTTTATTTTGTCCCATGTTTTCAGGTTGACCTATAGCCTGAGTGTGATAACAATATCAGGTGTTATCGGTGCGTTAGTCGGTGGTTGCACCTTCTGCACGTGAGTGAGCCAGTCAGTAAACTCGCCGCAGCATGGGTTTTCCAGACGCAGGAAGTTTCTGTGGTTGATAACGACGGACGTGTTTGTATGTGTCGATCCGAACGAACCCGGTAGCGCGTGTGAGTTCAGTGTTTTCCGTAGTTCTGTGCGCGTGTGTGTGTGAGTGTGTGTACCAATGGATTATTCTCTTTCGCCATTCCCAGAGGTAAGAGATCTATTTCTATTGTATTGACCTTTATAGGATGGCTTTACACAGACTTCGTCAACTGAAATTGAGCGACTATATTACTGTTGTTTAGGAGCTTTGCGTCATTGTTGTCATGTAGCCTCGAGTACTTGGGTGTGTGAAGAAGCTGTCTGACAACTTTTGTCCCTGGCTGCGTGGTTCAGCGGCAACGTTCTCGCTTGCTGGGCCCAATGTTGCAGAATTGAATCCTGGCGCAGCCAATTGGCATTTGAGAGTGTGCAAATGCGAGGGAGCCGTGTAAATAGATTTACTAGCACGTTAAAGATCCCCTTTGGAGCAACATTCCGACACCCCGGCCTCTCTAAAAGCTGCAGTTGTTAGAAGGGACGTAAAACCAGTAACATTTTCATTATTATTGACAACTTTTGTCTTCGTAATGGCAGAGCTGGTTTGTGTGTATTTGTTATTGAGGGCTTACGTTTTGGAAGTAGGCGGCCATTGCTCAATTTCTAGTCCTGACTCACCTACCATTATCCCATACCCTAACACTTCACCCTCAACAACTCTCAACAAATGCTGGGATGGTTCCTAACTTAAGACCACAGCCGCCTCCTTCGCAATCGTCACCTGAATTACTTGAAATGAAAATCCACAGCCTGCTTCCAGTCGACCGACCTGGTCAGGGATAGAATGAATGAAACTCCCCATCTAGCGGCGAGGATATGAACTGTGCCGACTGCCGAAGCCTGTCGCACTCCTTGGAGGCAATGATTAAATGAATGACAGATGAAATGAAATGATAGTGGAGAGAGTTTCTATAATGAAATGTTGACAGGGAAAACCGGAGTACCCGGCGGAAAACTGACCGCCTCCGCTTTTGTCCAGCACAAATCTCACATAGAGTGACCGGGATTTGAACCACGGACACAGCGATGAGAGGCCGGCCGCTGCCGCTTAATCCACGGAGGCTCCTACCTGAATTACATAATAATGTTATTTGTTTTACGTCCCTTTTAGCAACTGCAGCTTTTAGAGACGCCGGGGTGCCAGAATTTTGCCCCGAAAGGGGTCTTTAACGTGCCAGTAAATCTACTGACACTGCTCCCTCACATTTGCGCATACTCAAATAAAAATTGACTGCTTTAGGATTCGATCCTGCAACCTTGGGAACAGGAGGCGAGAACGTTACCGCTGAACCACGCAGCCAGCTACCCTGAAATACAAGAACACACTCTAGTACATTCAACACAATAACAACCGTGTGAGTTAGCCGTGGTCGTTACGGCATGACTGCTGGCAGTCGCTCATATCCGGGAGGCGAGGAGGTTCGAATCCCCCCGCCGGCAACCTTGAATATGGTCTTCTGTGGTTTCCCATCTTCGTTCCAGGCAAATGCCGGGATTGGTCCCTAACTAGAGGCCACAGACGCTACCTTCCAACTCCTCGTCCTTACATTCAAACTTTCCTCCCCAGACAACACTCCACACGCGACGGTACGTGTAGCTCACCCATCGGGTGTCCGCCTCGAAGCAGCTACAAAACTGGCGAGCCGAACATGTCCTTGGACACTCCCGGCTCTAAAAGCCATGCGCTAAAAAAAACACAATAACATAACATCTCACACACCAATAAAATACCTGGCTATCAAACAAATTCAACACACACCAAAGTACACGAAATTACAAAGCCGCGTTGTCGCAAAGCCTATAAATGACTTTAGGATAAGGAACAGACCAACTTGTGGTGTAGCGGCTAGAATTCTTGGCTGACATCCCAGAGATCCTGGTTCGATTCCCGACTCTGCCAAGAACATTAACTCAGATCTGAAGGCTTGAATGGGATACACTTAACCCCGTGATGCAAAACTCAGGATATGTGGATTCGATTCCCACCTCAGTCATCCTGAAGTGGTTTCTCCCAGTTCCTAACATTAACTAAAACCTTTGTGGCCTTAAAATATTCTTTTGGTTTTGCCCAGAATAAAAGTGAAATAAAGCTAAATTAATAAATAATGTGGACATGCGTGAGATTCATTTTCTAGCTCAAAGTTTAACGCCCACTTAAAAAAAAGGAAAGTCAAAACATTCCTCTGAACATGTACAATATGAGATTAGCACAAAGCAAGACAAAATTATGACAAGTAGTTCCGTGAAGAACCAAATAGCGTATTTTCATATATCCTAATGGTCTTACTTAGGTCACGAGAAATGAAACGAGATTTAAAAAAAAATCACAGCCGCCATTTTTAAGTTCTCATAAAATTCAATTAAATTGGTCGTCAGTAGGAAGGCTTGGAAAGGCGGACTGGTCTCGGAGACGAGGGCGGCCAGCATTGAGATGGACCGACTCCATCAAATCCAATATGAATATGTCAGTGAAGGATCTGAAGTACAGTACCCGTCAAAAGATTAGGATCACATAACGAAATCATGATATATCACCTAAAACCTAAACTTGTAGCACTAGAGCTCTGCGATTTTTGTACTGAGCTCTTACATCTGATAGAATATACACAACCTGATTTCGTTCAATTGGGCCAAGTATTGTAGAAGTTATGATTTTTTAACTGTTGGAAGGTCACACAAAGAAATCACCAACAAGTTGCATGTATTGGCACCATTTTTTTAATTTTAGACCTAGCATTAGTTGGGGATCATTTTGGTACAAATATACAAATTCCGAAAAAATGCAAGACCTAATTTTTTGCGGGTTTATACTTTTCAAGCCAGAGCTAAAATGGTCGATTTTTCCTTGTTTTATCACGCTTGTCGTAAGGCTTCCTTGCTACCTACCCACTTCTAACTTATCGTGTCTAGTAGCTCCACTTTCACTCAACAGATGGCATCCAAGCACAGATTTCTGGCTTGTGGGATTTCACCGTGAGATTATTTTGTTATCACCAGTACATCGACCATTTTAGCGCTGGCTTGAAAAAATATAAACCTGAAAAAATAAAGGTCCTGCATTTTTTCGGAATTTGTATATCTATACCAAAATGATCCCTAATTATTGCTAAGTCTCAAAAAGAAAATTGGTGGAAATACCTGCAACCAGTATGAATATAAAATACATTATCCCTCCGAAAATTGTGATTTCTTGGTGTGACCTTCCAACAGTTAAAAAAATCATAACATCTACAATACTTGGCCCAATTGAACGAAATCAGGACACATATATTCTATTAGATATAAGAGCTCAGTAAACAAATCACAGAGCTCTAATGCCACAAGTTTAGGTTTTAGGTGACATATCATGATTTCCTTCTGTGGTCCTAAACTTCTGACCGGTACTGTATATGGCTGAAGACCGACTCATGTGGAGACAGTCCATCCATGCGGTCGCTAGGAGTCGACGCCTACTTGATGGCACCTGATCATCATCAACATCATCATCATCAGGAAGGCTTGTATGAAGATAAACCGTGCCACGTTTCACAGCGCTCGGATGAAAAGTCGCGAGAAGAATCCATTTCAATATTTAAAATTCACGTCGCCGCCATGTTGGTCCTGTGCTCACCGGGTTATTGAATGACCCATAGGTGAACGTATGTTAATAGCCTCTATCAACAGCCTATCAACATACAAAATTTCTGAAATACATTCGTAGATATTGAGAACCGTCCAAATATTTCGGATGGTCGCCATGTTGAATTGTTATATGTTATGTACCATTTGATGAAGATTATTGCGTAGTAAAAATGTAGACTTTCACGACCGGCGTTGAAATAGGAATCTCTGTTTCGCGGGCTTATAGGTCGTGTTCCAAGGACATTTTGTCGTCCTGACGTTTCGCTGAATACTGCGTTCAGCATGTTCACAGGTTACATAAAGCGAGGTAAAACAAGTAACGCAGTATTCAGCGAAACGTCAGGACGACAAAATGTCCTTGGAACACGACCTATAAGCCCGCGAAACAGAGATTCCTATTATTGCGTAGGTTTATTATTCAGACGTTCATTTTGATTGCATGATTAGGACATACGAAATAAAAACTTAATTTTAAAATTTCGCACAACCAACATCTTAGGGTTATCAAAACAATTGAGTTTAATTGGATTTCAGTTATTAAATTTTGTATGCACATTTACCATACCAAGTTTCACTGCGCTCGTATGATGATATCGCGAGCACATTCCATTTACATATTTAAACTTTGCTTGGCCACCATGTTGGTTTGGTGATCACCATCGGTTCCATAAGTGAACTTCTGGAAAAACTCTTCATCACCGTACTAAATTTCAGGGTGATATCTCTTACGTCAGTAGATTTACTGGCACGTTAAAGATCCCCTTCGGAGCAAAATTCCGACACTCTGGCGCCTCTAAAAGCTGGAGTTGTTTGAAGGGACGTAAAACCAGTAACATTTTCATTATTATTGACAACTTTTGTCATATAGCCTTGTTGTGGCCACTCCTAACATATAACATGAATGCAGATCGTAACAAGGAGAATAATGTGACATGAAAATGAACATGTTAGTCCTGTTCCTTGTTGACGAAGTATAATACGTTCTGAAGATTAAAACCTTAAGTCAATATTAATTCGTAATTTTTATTGTACCGGTTTTGAGAACAACCTTCTTTTATGGTAAACTTTCTCATGTACTGTAAGTCTTGCTTTTATATTCACATTATTTGCGCAGAGGAAGGCCACAATGCAGACGAAACCGGTACAATAAAAAGTACAAATTAATATTGATTGAAGGTTTTTAATCTTCAGGACCAATTAAGGAGAATAATAATAATGACATATGCAGCGGAAACTTGGACAATGACTAAGAGGAATGAGAGCAGAGTACAAGCAGCTGAGATGAGATTCCTGAGAAGTATAGTCCAGAAAACGAGGAGGGACTGAGTGAGAAATGAAGATATACGGAAAGAACTGGGAGTACAGAGAAACTAAATGACAAACTGGAGCAAAACGGATTGAGATGGTTTGGACATGTCAAACGGATGAATGAAGTAAGGCTACCAAGACGAGCACTGGAACGACGGATGAGTGGAAAGAGAGGACGAGGAAAACCAAGAATGCGTTGGATGGACTCGGTGGAGAATAGTATTAGAAAACGGAACCTGGATTGGAACACTGTGTCGGAGGAGGAATGGTGGAACGACAGAGCAAAGTGGAGAGGAACCATATTTGCCCCCACCCAGTGTCAACTGGAAAATGAAGATGATGATGAATAATAATAAAATCAAACACAAGACTTCAACACACCTCAAAGTTCTACGTCCACCTGTCACCGCGGAAGCCCAGGGTTGATTCCTGTGCCAAAAAAATTAATTCTGGTCTGAGGACTGGAGCAAGGTACACTCAGCCACGTGAGGCAAAACTTTGAAGAGGTGGGTTCGATTTCTACCTCAGCCATCCTGGAAGTGGTTTACCCTGGTTTCCCACTTCTACTCCAGGTAAACACTGGGATGCTACCTACCGTAAGGCCACGACCGCTTCCCACCCAAATCCTACCTCGATTACAGATACATACACTAGTACAGACATCACAGTGATACAGGTAATCAGACAACTCCTACACACAGCTAAGTACACGGGGCTACATGACCACGATGTCGCAAAGCCCCTAAATAATCAACAACTCCACATCTGGACTGTTGATCCAGGCCACTGACTCAGACGTTACAGAGGTCAGGTAATCCTCACTTCCCAAAAAGGCTCGGAGAGGACATTCGAGCAGTGTAATACAGTATGTTCCATTGAATGTGTAATGGCAGCACAATCGCAGTGTGGGGAGTCTTTCCAGCCCCATTTATGGTATTAGAATTGCAGCCAACGGCCATAGCGGGATATTTTAATGGAACGCCCGTAGGCCCCCTCATCAAGTTCAATTTCTAGTAGTTCCAACTGTCACTGACGCCTAGCGGCGAACGTTGGAACTTGATAGAGCGTTTCTAACCAAATAACCTACAAATTTATCCACACACTACCAATTGAAGTGGTAGGTTCTTTTACATACCATACATCTATGGTATGGGCCCGTCAACATTACTTCCCCTCCGAAGGAAGGAATACTGAAGGATTTTAACGCTCTTATAAAATCCGATGACTTCGGTTGGGTTTGAACCCGCGATTTGGGGCATAGCAGTTCAGCATGCAAAAGTTTGGTACTTTTCAGTCGGCCAACATGAATGTACCCAAACGAGTTGGGTTATACACTCATCCTGAAAAAAATTATATGAGATTAATAAATACATGTAAATCTCATGTTGTTGTTTTTTCAGGATTAGGGTATAACCCAACTCATTTGGGTACATTCATGTTGGCCGACTGAAAAGCACGAAACTTTTGTTTACTGAGGCAACACTGAACAAGATGTTCAGTAAAGAACATATAACCGACTTTCTCCTATATGAAAGGGTATTGTTATAACTCTTTGTCCTTTTCAAGGAGTATAATTGAATGTTGGTTGTTGTAGCTTGTTGAAATACAACGCGTTATACGGATAATAAACATGAATATAGGGTGCCCTATGCTAGTGCTACCTCTGTAAAAAAAATTCATTCAATTCGGTTTCACCGTGTTTGAATTGATACGGTGAATCGATTTACACACATAGGCCTACATGGCCGCTATCTGCAAACTATTGGAATGATGACATTGTAGTTCAGTCAAAAGTTGTTTCCCACAAAAAGGTGTGTTGTTGCAAAATTTGGTAGAGATCAAATAATTAGGTTGGTCGTAATTTGATTTAAGCTTTGAACATTTGGGTGGCCGCCATTACGTTTCCGTCAAGATGGCGACGATATAAAACATGACACTGAGTTGCCTTTTGCAAGTGCTACTTTTGTACCAAATTTCGTTCAATTCAGTTTCACCGTGTTTGAATTGATAGGTGGAATCAATTTGCACACATACATGGCCACTATCTGCAAACTATTGGGCTGATGACCTTGTCGTTTGGTCAAAAGATGCTTACTACATAAGGGTATATTGTTTCAAAAGTAAGTAGAGATCATATGATTAGGTTGGTCAAAATTTGATTTAAGCTTTTTACATATGGATGGCCGCCATTACGTTTTCGTCAAGATGGCGGCGATATAAAACATGACATTGAGGTGCCCTATGACAGTGCTACCACTGTACCAAATTTCGTTCAATTCGGTTTCACCGTGTATGAATAGATAGGGGGAATCGATTTGCACACATACATCGCCACCATCTGCAAATTATTGGGCTGATGACCGTGTAGTTTGGTCAATGGATTCCTCATACATAAAGACATAATGTTGCAAAAAATTGGTAGAGATCAGATTGGTCGTAAATTGATTTAAGCTTTTAACATTTGGGTGACCGCCATTACGTTTTCGTCAAGATGACGGCGATATAAAACATGACACTGAGGTGCCCTTTGCTAGTGCTACCTGTCTACCAAATTTCGTTCAATTCGGTACCACCGTGTTTGAATTGATAGGGGGAATTGATTTGCACGCATACATGGCCACCATCTTCAAACTATTGGGCTGATGACCTTGTAGTTTAGTCAAAAAACGCTTGTCATATGAATATATGTTGTTGCAAGTTTTGGTAGAGATCGGATGAATAGGTTAGTGTTAATTTGATTTAAGCTTTGAACATTTCGGTGGCCGCCATTACGTTTCCGTCAAGATGGCGGCGATATAAAACATGACACTGAGGTTCCCTTTGCTAGTGCTACCTCTGTACCAAATTTCGTTCAATTCGGTTTCACCGTGTTCGAATTGATAGGGTGGGACAGACATTCAGAGTACACACACTCACACACACACACAGACACACAATTTTTCGCCCTGTGCAGATCTCATAAGTCTACATCCATTTTTTGCAAAAATCGAAAATAGGCTAAAAATGGCTTCAAATACCATTAAGTGCAGCATGCTATCGACTACGCCACCGAAGCCTGTCTAGCCCTATTTATGGAGAACCGAAGCACTTCTTACCAAGCCACGACTAACACGGTTTCGTCTCCAGGTAACTAATGGTAGTTTCGTAAGGGGTTCCACAACATTCGCGATGATGCCTTCCTTCGGAGGGGAAGTAAAGCTGGCGGGCCCATGCCATAGATTTATGGCATGTAAAAGAAACTTCCACTAACTAATTGTGTGAGACCAATTTTGTAGGTTAGATTTGATTAACGCTTTGCAGTACCAACGTTCACCGCTAGGTGCCGGTTGAGGTGGCATCTAGTAGTCAAGTACGCAGCTAGGTGTCGTTGATGGTAGCATTTGGTAGCAAAAGTATGAACTACTTGAAATTGATGATCTGCAGTTGTTACCTGTATCACAGATAACACACTCTAATACAGCTATCAAAATTATCACCGGTTATCAGACGGATTCTACACACACCCAAAGTACACGGGACTACATGACCGCGTTACACTGCCCCTAAACTGAGGAATCAACCAACCAACCAACATTCACGATGCCTGGTAATGTAGTTAATGTCCTTTCATCCCGCTAGTGTTGCAACACTGCTTGCTCTCAGTAACACAAACGCTTTTCCTCAAACCACGGTGGGTTAAGCAAGTTTGTTGTGTAGACAGCTAATAGGGGCGGGACAGTCCAACACGTGTAGGTAGACTACTATTACGGTGCTTCGAAATCAGTATTCGATTATGTTTCTAGATTAGTTGTTCACTGCGATTATGAATAACAAGTAGAGTAAAGCACATCATTTCCAGCACACACGTAATGACAGTCCTTTCTATCATGCGAGGAGCTGAGAATTGGCTGTGATTGGATAGCGTGAAAGGCAAAGCCTCCTAATATGATTCCCTATTAAGTGTGATTGAATGGTAATACGTGGTGAATTATTGAATGAAGTTAAATTGTACTGCGAACAAAACAATACCCTCAAAACAATAACCCATAACAAGCCAATAATAGGTTCAGTAGCCGTACAGTCAACATAGAAATACTAATACCACACCTGGTCATGATGCGATATTTTATTCGCAATGACATTTGTTTTAACCATCCTGCTCTCAGGCCATTTTGGGTGGCATGCTTGAAGGAATGTGTGCAAGATGCGGACGTGCTAGCTGCGGACAGGACAACCCTAATTGATACTCTTTTGTGCTAGTTGCGGACATAACTTGCCTCTTGCTACCAATCAGCGGTCGGAAATATGAAAAAATTAAATAGTTCTCACAGATCTGGCCAGGAGTAGCCATTCTTCTACATTGACTGTCTCATTGCTGGTCTGTAAAAATGGCTTGCTATCAGCGTTATTCTAAGGATGAACATTATGAGAGTGTAGTGGCTAACATGATTGGCTACCACCCCGGAGTAATGGTTTCGATTCCACGAAATTTAATTTGTTATAAACATTTTTAAAATTACTATTGTCATAAACCTTCCCTCGCGATTTCATCCAGGCTTGGGAGTGGTCAATGTCGCCCTGGTGATTTAAAGCTATTTTTATATCTTCAAGGTCTTCATCTAGCACGAATTCCTTCAAGCATGCCACCCAAAATGGTCTGAGAGCAAGATGGTTAAAACAAATGTCATTGTGAATGAAATATCACATCCTGCTCAGCCCCTAACGACCCAACTTTCTTTTTGTACATTTTTATGACGGAAAAATCTACTAAAGCTTCTTCATCATATTTAGAGTCATTAGTCCATCTTATCAGGAATTCCCAGGCAATAACCCAGGCGCCTGGTCATAAGTAGCCTACATCTAACCTCCAAAGAATCCACAGGGAATAATCCATGCGCCTAGCTTCCCGAACCTTGTCCGCATCTAGCACCGTCCGCAAATCGCACTACCCGGCTTGAAGTCTTGTCAGCTGTTTTCTGATGAATTTACTCAATGTTTTCTAAATATTTATAACATCTACACATTTACATGTACCAAAACAAACACATAACTTCAATACCAAACGTATGGGTGTACAATAGTTTATCGTCGTACCTTACCTATGATGTTAAACAACAATTATTAAAATGTTAAACATGTTGTTTATGCATAAAAATGTAATTTTAGAGTAAACCGCTTCTGCCATCTATCGAGTAAGTGTAGAACTTACAATAATTAAGTCTGTCCTACTTTGGGTGGCATACAATGATGTACAATGTGCAATGATATTGTAAAGAGGACATAATTGTTCACTCATGTTCATCATCCGATACCTTCCTCTGCCCTAGTTTCAGATTTGTTCCAAAATCGTTTTGAATTGTATACTAGGGAGTTGTCGGCGATCCTGGAGATCCGGAACATAAAATAATCTCATTTTTGCGGTAAACAAACAAGAAACACCGCGCTAACTCAATGCATAAATGAAAATCAAAATCTGGCTACGTTATTTAGTACGCTTCTGCCATCTAACGAGAAAATGTAGAACTTATTCAAGATTTCAAAGAGTGCCGACAGTTTTCGCACCAGGCATGTCGTTACCTTGAGAGTAAGACGGTTAATGGGAGGAATGTTGAGGTCACAAGTGATTTCTCTGAAGTGGAATCTTTGTAGGATTTATGATATTCATCTGGTTTAAAATCCTATGTTTCCTCGAAGAATAATACTTTTCATTTTATAACTGGCTACTAATTCGGTCCCTAATCAACAAGACCTTGTGGTGTAGCTGTTAGCACTCTTGGTTGTCACCCCGAAGGTTCGGGTTCAATTGCCGGCTCTGCCAAGAGATTTAATTCTGGTCTGAGGGCTGGAACGGGATGCTCAGCCTCATGAGGCAAAACTGAGAAGAGGTGGGTTCGATTCTCACCTCAGAAATTCTGGAAGTGGTTCTCCATGGTTTCCCACTTCTACTCCAGGCAAATGTCGGAATGGATCCTAACATAAGGACACTGCCGTCTCCTTCCCAAATCCTAAACTGAATTATTACAAGTACACACACTACTACAGACGCACTACCTGAAGGCTCCTTGAACTATTAGCTCTCGCAGGTGAACTTCATACGAAGGGAGGTAGCACGTAGTTCGCTACTCCTGTGGGGGTCCGCGCACGGACACCAAGAGTCCGCTGATGAGCCTATCTTGGTATTCCTTGGCGTAACCCCGCACAAGACACGGCATAAACCTAGAAAAATTGCTGAGTTTTAATTGTATATGTCAATTACCGAAAAAGGTGAGGGGAATTTTATCCCTTCCCGCTACTCCCTGACACCGAGGAACCGCCACTGACTCGTCCATACCTTGAGTTTTGATTGGAGTTTTTCCAAATGTTGCCTGCAGTGTACAGTATATTCTCTGTCTTTTTTCAGTGTAGAGATCCATGCAGAGAAGGCATAATTCTGTTTGTGCTATATTACATTGGAATAAGAGATGAAGGAATGTTATCATTGGATATGAACGTAACCGCAGGAAGCATGTCCGACGTTGAAACGTGACTGGCCATTATCGATTTATTATAATATTTTACGTCGATTCGTGTAAGGCTTTCGAGGTTGTAGGCATACCCCTATTGCCGCAGTAATGAAAATGTATTTTATGGCGGAACAAGAAAGTAGTTCTTCTTGAAACAAATAGCGCTTCCTTTATAAGATAGAGTATCTTGCACATGTATAAGTAACTTACATTATGTATGCATATGCTGGTTATGACTGCACGTAAAGAAGTGCAGCTAACTGGATTTGCAACAAGATCAAAGTTACTGCCCGCTGTCTGAGTTAACTTCAATAAAAATTACGGTAAGAGGTTCAATAATTAATATTTTCTGACGTTGCTGTTGAAAATAACTTTATGTTCGACCCTCACTATTATGTGTCAGACAACTGTATCATAATGATGGTCATTATAACACTCTTTTTCATTATGAAACAGTTTCTCCAGTAAATCAGAGCTCGTTCATTGACCAATTAGGTAACGATACCTTCACGCGTGCGCTCAAAATCCAACATGTCGGACATAAACACAACATCGAACTATAATAAATTACCGACATGGAATACGCACCGTCCATATGTTCGCGTAAATAAACTGGCGAATATGAGACAACAAATAGCACTGTACCTTAATATAATTTCTACACAGCGCATTGTCTTGAAACAATTCCAGTGACAATATTACTGAGGGGCGGCAGATGTAAACATATGGCCTGCATATGGCATTGCAAGCACACTGAGCGCATGCGTCGGTCGTCCAGAGATCAAAGACAGAGATATAACATCCAACGCTCGCTCTGCGATCACAAAATTCAAGTAGCTGACTCTCAACAGATATTTATGAATATTTATGTTAAAACATATAATAAAGTTATAATTATCGTCGAACATAAACAGTCGTATGCAACTCGCCTATAATGATAATTAAGACACTCGTATGGAAATTATAAAACTCGGATACGCTCGTTTTATAAAAATACTCGTGTCTTAATTATAGCCATTATAGGCTCGTTGCATAATGTACTATACCTTCATTATTTCGTATCTCATTATGATGTTTGAAGCCACTTTTAGCCAACCATTCTATTTTGGCAAAAAATGAAAGTAGACTTATGAGACTTGGGCCAAAATTTGTCAGTCTGTCTGTGTGTAAGTGTGTAATCTTCCCCTCCCCCCGCCCTATGAATTCAAACACGACGAAACCGACTTGAACAAAATTTGGCACAGAGGTAGCACTAGCAAAGAGCACCTCCGTGTCATGTCTTATATATTCAAAACTTAAAATTAAATTACGACCAAACTAATCATCGGATATTTACCAAATTTGGTGAAAACATACAATCCCATGGGACACGTCTTGCTCCCAAACTACAAGGTCATCAGCTGTACTATTTCAGGCTGGCGGCCATGTGAATTATGTAAGCTTCATAATCCATGACTTGGGAACCACCAGTTCCGATTATCGAACCGAGAATGGTTTCAACTGTTCTAAAGGACGTGGCCCGTTCAAAATTAAAAGTTTATATTATGATATTATACTGCAGAAGTGGCATTGAAAAGCTGAGCCGTCTCGGTTACAAGAAAAGATGGCAGCTGATCTGTCGTTGTGATCTATAGTTCACTAATATGAGTATGTTGCATGCAATATAGCCTACTGATAGAAATAACATAAACTTTGTATGAAATAAATTATAATGAATATATACTCCAGTGAAGAAATCGTTTAGCCCAAGTCACTATTTGCTAAGACGTTGTATGTAAATAGATTGATAACATTTATCCTAGGTGGACACGTTTGGCTCTGTGGGTAGAGATTTGGTCTTTCACCCAGCCGGCCGGCGTTCAAAGCTATTAGAGTAATACTTTTTTGCTCGTTTAAAAAAATGACTGATACGTTATAAAATTGAGCGTTATGTTGTGTACTTTGCAATGTAAATTATAATTAAAACAATGTTCTCCACCGGATCTGCACGATGACATCTACTAGCAACCAGTTGAACTATGCGTTTGCTAACCACGGCTTACTAAAGTCTGTTCGGCGAGTCGAGATAGTGGAAGTAAACACAGTTGTACACGTGATTGCAGGGCTGCCCGCAAGGGGTGCATAGAGCTGTGCATGTTGAACGTACGCCAACTTCAGCGCTGTGTATAGCCTACATGTGAAGCGGGCTGACTTATCGGTTACATGCTACAGCGCGGTTTATTTATTGTTCTATATATATTTGGTTGGTTGGTTGGTTCCTTAGTTTAGGGGCTGCGACAACGCGGTCATGTAGCCCCGTGTACTTTGGGTGAGTGTAGAATCTGTCTGATAACCGGTGTTAATTGTGATGACTGTATTAGTGTGTGTATCTGTTTTTTTTTAAATTCAAGTAGGGACTGCAACTTTGAATTTTCAAATAGTTCCTACTTTTGCCGCCAAACGCCACCGTCAACGACTACTAGGCCTAGTTCAGAACTAGCTACTAGACGCCACCGCAGTCGGCTCTTGGCAACGAACGTAGCAACCAAAGAGCGTTGTTTACATTCTTAACCTATCCAATTTAGTTTCACACAGGTGTAATTAGTGGAAAGATCTTTAACATGCCATAAATCTATGACATGGGACCGCCGGCTTTACTTCCCCTCCGAAGGAAGGCATACTGAGGGATTTTAACGCTCTTAAAAAATCCGACGGCTTCGGCCGGGTTTGAACCCGCTATCTTGGGCATAGAAGCTCAGCATGCTACCGACTACGCCACCGAAGCCGCCTATATATATTTATTTAATTAATTAGTTAATACGTTCTTAACTCCTTATGACAGGCAACAGTACACAGTGCAGCACAGAGCTAAGTGCAGCAAGTCTTGTTTTTTCTAGGGCTACGGCATGACTAATGATCTCGGAGCTTCTTGGCTACCCCTGTTCGGCAGAGCCGATGACGTGAACTGGGCGTGTTTCCCTGTCCGAGTAGCCAGGGGCACTGTCTCGACTCGGCGAATAGACTTTAGATGCGAGCTGCGCTCTATACCGGCCTTGAAATTCTTAGTTAGGGAACCCATGCATACGTCGTAATTGAAACATTTCCTCTTGTTGCCGATAGAGCGCACTCACACCCAAGGATAGGCGCGATTAAAAAGTAGGTGATCAGAAGGTTTATTAATGTGTTTCTCCCAGTGATACGTTTAGACCAACGAAGTTTTGTTTCAGTTTCAATTATTGTAAGAAGTCGGTGTTAATATACTGAATCCTACGTTGTTTGGAGTGTTTGCTGGGGTAAATCATTAACTATGGTGTGAACGCCGCTGCTCAAATCCAGTATGTCATACTGTTGTGTGCCATTTTGCTCTTCGAATAGGAAGAATGTAGGAGGTGATAAGGACAAAGAGTTATAACAATACCCATACATTTAGGAGAAAGTAGGCTATATGTTCTTTACTGAACACCTTGTTTCAGTGTTGCCTTTGTAATCGAAATTTGATGTTCTTCAGTCGGTCAACACGATTGTACCCAATTATGATGGGTTATTCTGTAGGCCTAATCCTGAAAAAAAAAAAAAAAACAACATGAGATTATCATATATAGGCCTAATTGATACGAAAAGTGTTGTGGTGATTTCCTTTTCAATTTAGAACCGAGTTTTGGAGAACTGTTCGCTGAGATGTTAGTAGGCTCTCTCAGTGCAGCGAATTATTTTGCAAGAAGCAAGCTTCTGGGAGGTAACCGGACTCTTCCTCCTTCTTCTTCTTCTTCTTCTTCTGGATTTCATTAATGACTTCTTTCCCTCCATTACATCTTTCTCCTTATTTTAATCATTTACTACTAACATTATTATACCCATTATTAACGGTAGAGTGATGGTGGTGTAAGTAGTACGGGCATGCATACACTATATCAGGCGTTCTCAATCTTTTTGAGTCTGTGAGCACCACCCTCACGCCATACCAAGTATCAAAGCACCATTCAATCGAATGCTATTATTATTATTATTATTATTATTATTATTATTATTATTACTATTCCTATTATTATTATTATTACAATAATAAAATTGATAAAAATAATGCCACAAACATGCTCCCCTCTACCCTATGCCTTTCTCTCTCTCCCTCTGAAGTGTTGAAATAGCTAGGGATTCACAGCTCACCAGACATGCTGCAACCACTTGCATCACTCATGTAGATAAGATACATTTACGTGTGGACAGTGGAGTGAAATCAGCATCTTTCGTGTTACTCATAAAACAGGGATATCCAATTTTTTTAAATGTAGATTTAACACAATGATGACATTTCTGACTGTCAAAACGTATATTGAAAACACTATTAATCTGGTTCGTGCAACAGAATTTGAAATGGGGAATTTGATCTCAGGGGAGATTGTGCACTCGATCACCTTTTGGCTCATATGACGAGAGCATGAAATTTCATTTAGAGAGCACCAGGTTTAGTACGCCTGCACTATACAGTCCAACTCGCGCTGCACTGTCTGAGCTCACTTGTCCAACACGGTGGGCTGTTTCCATTTCTCTCTCTGCCCGTCTACCACTGTCATCCCCTTTCAAAGTGGAAGCGAGCAAGTGAGCTCCTAGTGCTTAGGTTGGTGAACCAGTGCATGTCAGTCATGTACACCCCTGTTAGGGTCTTGGGGAGGGAAATTTCATGCTGGAGCTTGTTGAATTCCCCAAGGTTTTCCTCCATGCATTTCTTGTAAAAGATCGAAAATTTTAGTTGAAGTGTATGTGTTGAATATAACGCTGTCGAGACTCAGACCCACATTTCCTGTACTTTATGGGTTGGTGTGGTTTTCACTTCCGCTCGGATGCTGACGCTTCAGGTGTGACCTCGCTAAGGAAGTATCTAACGTGTATACTGCGGAACTTAAGCATGTTTTATTTGTGCCTCGAGTAGAAGTAGAAAAGCATGGAAAACCACTCCTATTTTCGCAGAAGTGGGAATCGAAACCTTTTCTTCTTAGTTTTGTATCAAGAGGCTGAGTGTACTCTGTTACATCCTTCATCCCGAAATTAAAATTCTTAGCAGAATTGGGAATCATACCCGGACCTCAGGGGTGACAGCCAAGAATATACTTTGGGTGGAATGTGGTGAAGCCTCAAGGTCAAACTGACAGCTCTCTGCAGACAGGTTTCAGTGGTGGAGAAACAGCGACCGCAGTCATTCTACGTCCGCCGTACTGTCGACCTCCGGCCTTGAGTTCGGCGCAGTTACATGATGGATGTTTGTTCTAGCGCTCTATCTCCCCACCACTCATTCTCTATTGTGAACTTGAGGCTTCACCAAATACTGCCCAAGATATACTAGCAACTAGCCGAACGCACTGCAAAGGACCGAACTTAATAGAGAGAACTCATTTTAGGGGCAAGCCAGTCGCAAAATGAAATACTCATGATGATGATTTAGCAAGGATAAACTTAAAAGTGCATATTCATAATGCGTAAGTCAATATTGGATCCACAATTCTAAACTGGATCATGAAGGGGATACTTTGATAACTCCGCAGTACGGCTAATTCCGCAGCACATGAAACATACCTTTTCTGCTGATATAGGCCTACCCCAACGCAAAATAAGAGTTCATCTCACCAGCTGTGTTTATTTAATTTCTCTTTACTGTGGATTTCGAAACGACAAATGAAACACCTAGTGGCAAAATCGTAAATCCTGTGTTGTATTTTCTTTCTGAAGTATTTATAAAATCACATATATTTCGGTGATTCATTTATGAGGTAGTGGTAGTAATGAAGCAAATTATTACACTTATCATATTGTACATTTAGACAAGGTATCGTGGATTTACCACGAGTAGGCCAACTACTAGTATCAACTAAAAGTAGAACCAAGTAAAAAATTACTAAATCCGAATGTCTTCGAAAGGGTTATTAATTGATTTAGACAACCCACACCAGATGAAATTTTAAGAAGTAAACTTATCATAAATATAAAGTAATTTAAGGTCTATGTTGATTTTTTGAAATTTTTCCGTTAATTTATCATATTTACCATCAACAATTTTGTTGCAGATTTAGCCGAGTCTCCCCTATTAGTTTATATTCGTTCCCTCGTGATTTTTAGGAAATACTGGCCTTGAGAAGGGAAAATATGGGGAGGTGACCCAGGTTCAACTCATGTTAATTGCATGCTCACTGTATCGATTCTCTCAGAGAGCTGAATGAAGTTAACCTCGTCAGCTGATTTGAATGTGGTATATTATAAAGGTGAAACACAGGGTGCTAAAGAAATTATTTAAGCGTCATTATTGCTAAATTTCTAAGGGTTACTGTATATGATAGTCGACCGTGTACTCATTTTATTCTAAGATCGTAATATTCTATAATTATTATTTTTTGCAAAGAAGTCACTCATCGTTGTCTGATAATTATGGTTTGTTATTTTCATTCCTCTGACCTACCTCTGCTCTAAAGTTTATTTTTTGTTCAAGTGTGAATCGAGTCATGAATATTGCCTCCATTCAAGTAAGCCATTAACTTTTAATCGATCTCCATTTTTGTGACCCAGGTTCAACTCATGTTAATTGCATACGTTAAGCGATGTTATAAAAGAACAGGTTTTGTATATTACGAATGCAATTTTCTTCTGTTATTTGACTCGCCTTTTATTCGATATCATCCTACGCGGATAGAACTATCTTAGTATTCTGTGGAGCATCTTAAATTTAACATAATAATAATAATAATAATAATAATTATTATTATTATTATTATTTATTTATTTATTTATTTATCGTATGGCTTTTAGTGCCGGGAGTGTACGAGGACATGTTCGGCTTGCCTGAGTCTGTAGCTGCTTCCAGCGGACACCCTAAAGTGTGAGCTACAAGTTCCGTTCAATTTCAAGTAGTTCCAACTTTCGCCACCAGATATCAATGATACCTAGTGGTGAACGTTGGAACTTTGATAGAGCGTTCTGACGAAATCTAACCTAACAATTTTGCTTTACACAAGTTTAGTCTGTGAAAGGATAATAATAATAATAATAATAACAAATCCAAATCTGAACAGTTACAAATATTATACAATATAACGACTGACTAAAGCTGTTAACGCTTTCTCCGAGAGCTGATGGAGATCATCTTCCGGGCAGGATGTTGGATACAGTCGACATTGGAGCATATGTTTTATGGTCTGTTCTTCTCCACAATCACATTTGATAATATCCTCCTTAGCGTAGCCCCATCTTGCCAGATTAATCCTGGATCAGCTACTCCTATTCAGAGATTTTAAAGTTATCGTCAGAGCCAGGTGGTAGGGTTTTAGATACTTTTTCCCTGCCAGAGAGAAGAGGGCTTTCCACTTTGAATGTTGCTTTACCATCGGTGATATTACTACTACTAATAATAATAGTATTGACCGGTCGCGGTGACCGAGAGCACTCACACGCTACCTCGTGCCTCGCTTGCATCGGGAGAGCGTAGGTTTGAATCCCACCTCAGTCGTCCTGAAAATGGTTTCGTGGTTTCCCATTTTCACCATCAGGCAAATGCAGGGATGGTTCCTTTCAATAGGTCCACGGCCGATTTCCTTCCAATAACCCTTCCCTAACCCGTCCTGAAAAGAAAAGTACATGTCCATTAATAAAATTAAATAATAGTGGCTCAGCGTAAGCCTCCGTGGCTTAGGCGGCAGCACGCCGGCCTCTCACCGCTGGGTGCGTGGTTCAAATCCCGGTCACTCCATGTGAGATCTGTGCTGGACAAAACGGAGGCAGACAGGTTTTTTCTCCGGGTACTCCGGTTTTCCCTGTCAAAATTTCATTCCAGCAACACTCTCCACTATCATTTCATTTCATCTGTCATTCATTTCATTATTGCCCCAGAGGAGTGCGTCAGGCCTCGGAAGCCGGCACAGTTCATATCCTCGCCGCTAGATGGGGGCTTCATTCATTCCATTCCAGACCCGGTCGGAGACTGGAAGCAGGCTGTGGATTTTCATTTTCAATAGTAGCTCAGCGGTAAAGTTCTCGCTTGCTGTGCTCAAGGTTGCAGGATCGAATCCTGGCGCAGCCAGTTGGCATTTGAGGGTACGCAAATGCGAGGGAGCCGTGTCAGTATATTTACTGGCACGTTTAAGGTCCCCTTCGTGGCAAAATTCTTGCACCCCGGCGTCTCTAAAAGCCAGTGTAGTTAAAAGGGACGTAAAACCAGTGTTTTGAACGCGGCATATTATAAAGGTGAAACACAGGGCAGTAATGTAATTATTTAAACGTCATTATTGCTAAATTTCTAAGGTTCATATGATAGTCGACAGTGAACTCATTTTATTCTATGGTCATTATTATTAAATAAGAGTATTATTAAAATAATATTAGTATTACTAATAAAATAATAATATCGTTTGGCCTCAGATGCCGGGTGCGAGCTTTTTTATTTGACACCCAAAGGGTAGCTTGCATGTCGAATTTCGTTGTTCCTTGAAGCACTATGAAAGTCAAGGAGGTTAGATATCTAAGCTCCATGAAAACTAAAGCGCTTTCTATTAGAGAAATGAGGAGCTTTGTGTTGGCGGTAAATCCCGATATTAATTTTGCCATTATGAACATGGCCTACTGAATTTAAATGGGTTCTTTGACATGCCAACATCGTATGAATTGGTGTCGTATTTTTGCCGCCTTTCAAAAAAATCACTTACCACGGCCAGGAGCGAACCTGCAAGCTTGGGGTTAGTAATCCGACACGTTGACCACTCACCCACCGTGGCAAGCTAGTATAATAATACTAATAATAACAATAATGACATAAAGGAGTGTGACTTTCTCAAAGGCCTAGTCCAGGTCATTCAAATTCACGGCCGTCGTAATGAGGAGGAAATGATCGGTGAAGACGTCACAAAGACCTAGTCTCGGAGCGAGGAGTATTAACCCTCCGAATTTAAAATACCACGGACCACCACGAGGTGGTCTAGACTGAGGCTCTTGTTACCCTGTGCCCTTGTTGTGACAAACTGCATGTTTTGTATGCAACAGCAGGAGTTGATCGAAGTGGAGTGTAATGGGGATGTGTGGTGGTCGTCATTAACGTTCGAACCCCCAAGCTAGATATTTATATGTTTTTTGTGTGCCCTTTAAGGGATCACAACTAGTGGGACGTAGGTTGGCGACCACGTGATTTCAGCTGAGTCCAGCATTGCTTCCAGTTACTTGTACCGGGCTCCGATCTGTCATTTTTCCTGTCGACCTCCCTTGGTCAACTCTTGTTCTCTTCTGATTACGATGGTAATAGGTTATGCGAGGCCAACGGAGTCATTCAATTTCCTGCCTTAATTGGCCCGTGTCTCGTCTTTCCTGTTATCCTCCCTCTTCGAGGGATCAGACCTCTTATTAGTCTACTTTCGATTTTTGCAAAAGTGAAAGTAGACTTATGAGATCCACGCAGGGCCAAACATTGTTTGTCTGTCTGTGTGAGTCTGTATGTACTCTGAATGCCCGCCCCCCCATCAATTCGAACACGGTGAAACCGAATTGAACGAAATTTGGTACAGAGGTAGCTCTAGCAAAGAGCACCTCAGTGTCATGTTTTATATCGCCGCCATCTTGACGAAAACATAAAGGCGGCCACTCAAATATTAAAAACATAAATCAAATTACGACCAACCTAATCATCTGATCTCTACCAAATTTTGCAACGATATACCTTTATGTATAAGGAATCCTTTGACCAAACTACAAGGTCATCAGCCCAATAATTTGCGGATGGCGGCCATGTATGTGTGCAAATCGATTCCCCTATCTATTCAAACACAGTGAAACCGAATTGAACGAAATTTGGTACAGATGTAGCACTAGTAAAGGGCACCCCAATGTCATGGTTTATATCGCCGCCATCTTGACGGAAACGTAATGGCGGCCACCCAAATGTTAAAAGCTTAAATCAAATTACGACTAACCTAATCATCTCATACCTACTAAATTTTGCAACAACATACCTTTATGTGGTAAGCTCTTTTGTCCAAACTACAAGGTCACCAGCCCAATCGTTTGCAGATAGCGGCCATGTATGTGTGCAAATCGATTCCCCCAATGAATTCAAACTCGGCGAAACCGAATTGAGCGAAATTTGGTACAGAGGTAGCACTCGCAAATGGCAACTCAGTGTTAAGTTTTGTATCGTCGCCATCTTGACGGAAACGTAATGGCGGCGACTCAAATGTTAAAAGCTTAAATCAAATTACGACCAACCTAATCATCTGATCTCTACCAAATTTTGCAACAGCATACCTTAATGTGCGAAGCGTTCTTTGACCAAGCTACAAGGACATCAGTCGAACAGTTTGCATATGGCGGCCATGTATGTGTGCAAATCGATTCCCTGACTTACGTCGTCTTCCTCCTCCTCTTCTTCGCCATCGCCATCTGCATCGGGGTCTCCAGTAACTGAAACCAGTGTCTCATCATCAGTGAGCTGGCCACACATCGCAAGTTCGTCGTCGAAGTTAACAAATTCTTCAAACTCCATTTCAATGTTAAGTGCTTCTCTTACTCTCGGCCAGCTTCTTTCAACGGTAGAAACAGATTGTGGTTGGGCTTCTAGGTCGTCGTCGTTTTCTTCTTGGTCCGGTTCATTCTCTTTAAACCCACTTTTCTTAAAACAGTTTGCAATCGTTTGGGATGTTACATTGTTCCATGCTTTCGTCACCATCCACATTGCGTCCAATACATTAATTTTGGTAGGAGTCTGAAGTTCCATGTCATTGAGAAACTGGCAAACAACCTCTCTTCGGTACTTAGTTTTAAAGTTTTTTATTATACCTTGATCGAGAGGTTGAAGTTTTGAAGTTGTGTTAGGTGGCAAGAAGAGGACTTTGATATTCGATAGATTTGGAATGTCCCCATGCGCCGAGCAATTGTCAATGAATAACAGTATCTTATTCTTTTTCTTTTTCATTTCTTTATTTGTTTCTTTCAGCCAGTCACTGAATATTTCCCCGTTCATCCAAGCTTTTTTATTCGCAGTGTAGTCTTAGGGTAGCTTGTCACATTTTTAAAGCATCTTGGTTTGGTTGACTTCCCAATAACCAATGGTTTCAGTTTCGTTGTCCCAGACCAGTTAGCACCAAGTAAGACTGTTAAACGTTCTTTGCTATTTTCCCTCCGTTACAGGGATCCCCTTTAAATGTCAAAGTTTTATCCGGAAGACACTTAAAAAATGGCCGGTTTCGTCAGCGTTGAAGATATCGTCTTGATGGTAACCGTGTGTTAAGCTTGCAAGTTTGTCTTTCCATTCCTCACACACAGTGTCCTCCACAGCTGCGGCTTCACCACACACCTTTTTGAAGCTTATTTCGTGCCTTTTCTTGAATCGACTCAGCCAGTCGTTACTAGCGCGGAAGCCATCGTGACCTAATTGTTGAGCTTTTTCTTGAAGTACAGGACCTCCTATTGGTAAGTTTTTATCGCGGCACTGTTTCAACCACTTCACCACAGCCTCTTCGACATCCTGGAGCTCACCTTTCTTCGCCTTCTTGCACAGTTTCGGAAGTCCGAACTCATCCGCATACTTGTCTCTATGCTTAATTATCGTAGCCATAGTAGTGGGTGTAATGTTAAACTCCTTCGCGATATCCACTTTTTTCCTTTTCGGATTGTCATCAACCACTTTAATTACTTTACGCTTAAATTCTACAGTATGGCTCTGTCTTGAACTTTTCCCCGCCATCACACTGAATAACCACGGTACGCGTTAGCTCAACTCGACAGACTGCACTGACTGAACGGCTGAGGGGAGGGGGTGGGAAGAAAGGAAGGAAGAAAGGAAGCTTGTAGTTTAACGTGACCGTTAATCTCTCGATCATAAGCCACGGGACCTCCGTTTTACGTGGAATCCGAACCACAGGACATGGCATTTCACATCGAAAATCTCACATGCAGTGACCGGGAATCGAACCCGGTCCGCCTTGGTGAGAGGCATACAGCTTGACCGCTGCGCCACCACGCCCCGGGGTGGGAAGAGAGGCCGGAAGTAGACGCTGGTGTTTTCATGTCGCGACAAGCGTCTGAGTCACTACATAGCTTCTGTACAGCGTGGGAAATACGTTACTTAGAGGTTACGTTCGTTATGTAGGGGTTTCGTATTTGGGATATTCGTAATGAAGGGGTTTTAAGCTCTCCACTAAAATCACAAAAAATACGTTATACCGAAGCTAAACCCAGTAAAACTTCTTAAAAAAGGGGTGTTTTTAGCATGGAGTGTTACGGATGTTTGAAGGGGATTTAAAAAAATTCGTTAAATCGGGGAATTCGTTATATCGGAGTTCGTTATATGGGGACTCCACTGTACAACCAACATTCAATTATACTCCTTGAAAAGGACAAAGAGTTATAACAATACCCATGCATTTAGGAGAAAGTAGGCTATATGTTCTTTTACTAAACATCTTGTTTTTCTTTTCATGGCATCCCCTGCCATCTGCACAAGTCCCTAAAGGAGGCAGGCTGTGTGTAGCCCCACCACTTCTGGTGCATTCTGGATAGTGCTGGACCCTCAAGTGCTCACGACTGGTGAGTTGGAAGTTGGCAAACCCGAGGGATTCTTGAGCTGGTTCTGATTTTCCCTTTTTTTCCCCTGTGGCTATGGGGTGGAGCCTCTCCTCTTTCCCTTTGATATTTGCCTTTCCTGGCCCTACTTATTTCCAAGTTCCTCAATTATCATTCTTCGAGTGTTGGTGACTTTTCTTTCGCCTGTCGTTTATTTCCTTTATACTTTCCTTTTTTGTCTTTTATTCTTCTAGCCCTAAGGTTATTATAGGTTGAAGTTAGTTTTAATTCTAATGTTCATTTCATCATCATATTTTATTTTCACCCAAACCATTAGTGGTTGATAACCTCGATGTTAGGGCCCTTAAAACACCAATTATCATCATCATCATCATCATCATCATCGGGTTTTGTGTAAACCTCACTGGGAAAAGGGTCACATATCATTGCTACTCGTGTGTTGTACCTTATATAGGGTGGTGTGTAATAAAGAGGAAGTAGTGGATAGGGATCAGTGAACCAGTAGCAAGGAGACAGCCTTGTATGGACTGAAGTTACATTAATTTCACTCGATGAGCGCGCAACTAGGACGCTGAGTCACGCGACCTACGAACTCACGATTGATTGCTTCACTTAAGAGACGCCACGCGACTTCATTTGATATTGTCGTCGCCTTGCGTTCTAATGCTGGCCGGACAGATGGTTTGCACAAGGCTATTGCAGTGGAGAAATTGAATGATAGAACAACACGTCAGCTCACCTCATGGTGAAGTGACTTGCTTTCTTGGCTTTCATCGCAAAGATCCATGTTCTTTTCTGGATTCTGCCATAAAATGTTATCCTATAGATTTCAAAATTTGAATCTTCAGAAACGCAATTTTGAGATTTGAAGAATTTAAGTGACAATCTGAAATACTGTGTAATGCACAATTAGTTGAACTATTAGAAGCCAGTTTTCAGAGTTGCCTAAGTAATCTTCGTTGGTTCCTGCGACAATGTGGTCATGTAGCCCCGTGTACTTTGGATGTGTGTAGAATCTATCTGAAAACCGATGTTAATTGTGATGGCAGTATTAGTGTGTGTGTTATCTGTAATTCAGGCAAGTAGTTCCTACTTTTGCTACCAAATGCTATCGTCAACAACAACTAGTTGTGAACTTGGTTACTAGATGACACCGCAATCTGCTCCTGGCGACGAACGTTGGAACTTAGAGTGTTAGTAAAATCTAACCTATAATTTAGCTTCACACAAGTGCAATTAGTGGAAGGTTATTTTGCATGCCATAAATCTATGACATGGGACCGCCGGCTTTACCTCCCCCTCCGAAGAAAGGTATACTGAGGGATTTTTAACGCTCTTAAAAATCCAACGATTTCGGCCGGGTTTGAACCCGTGACCTTGGGCATAGAAGCTCAGTATACTACCAACTACGCCACCGAAGCCGCCTCCTAATTACTCTATTAGAAACTTTTCAGTCGGTCAACACGATTGTGCCCAAATTACATTAGACGGGAGTTACAATTAATTTCCTAGTGCCTGAAATAAATACATGAATTATCTATGCACTTAATGAAACACATCTTACACAAATGGGGAGATTTAATAGGATAACTAGTTTCGTGTATTTTTAAGAACGCGTCAAGGAAAACCGTTCTACCCCATTCCGCAAATTCGAAGATCATTTCTTCATGAAATTGTTGACAACACAGGCGGTAACGTTCTATGAAGAAGGCATACAAAAATCCACAGGCAGGCAACTCAATGTTGAATGTTTAATGTCATAGACTAGAACTCGGCTCATAACTGAATATTATAGTTGATGCATTTGTAATTAATATTCGTTGTTTTCACCACATTCCCAGACGTAAAGGACACACTAAACGTTTCTTGCGAGGTGACCGCATGATAACACACGGTATACTGATGATTTATCACCGGAAACTCAACCATATCCAGTCGATTAGATTAGCAGTTTGCCTTTTCTACCACTACGAGTGATAGTGTGAGTCAATGAAACTCAACCATATCCGGTCTATTAGATTAGCAGTTTGCATTTCCTACCACTACAAGCGTTAGTGTGAGTCAATGCAGTGTTTCACTTAAACCCTTATAACTACTTCCGGTGTGAAGATGTTTCAAAATTTCAAAACATAACTAAGGGTTTTGAACCAAGGAACAGATTAAATGAAGAATTATGTAAATGAGTTAATTTGGCTAAGATTTGAATCTAAAAGAAAACGTGTAAAGAGTCAGGTGATTTTAGGTTTGTTTTTTCGGAACCGCATTTAGGGTAACAGTGATTTTCAAAATTTGTTTTTTTTTTAAGTTTGATTGATCTCTCCAATAATCACAATTGGAAAACATTTCTCGGGCCCTTTGGCCCTTCAAGATTTGGTGCAATTGAGGAACCTGTTTAATTTTATGATTTTGCTGAGATGGGGACCCCTACTTTGTTTGCTGTTTCAAGAGTAAAACTTGTGTCCCGCTTTGACAAGTGCCTCCAAAATGGTGGGAGCAAAGATTGTTTAAGATTTGCAGTTGGTTTTTAGTTTGTCTGCATCGGTACTTGTATTGTTTTTGTTAGCAAACGTGACTTAATTTCTGGAAAACGTCGAAATCAGACACGTCATCACTAGATTGGCAGGCCATGGATTCCACCACCTGATATGCATGAACACAAACGTCCACGAACCAAATATAGACTGTGAATATAGGCTGTGTGAAACGGCATGTGATCGTTATCATATCGAAATATGCACAAAAAGGACAAAGTCATTAACTGAATATGCAAACATGTAAAATTTCAATTTCATCTTGGCTATTTGGCCGCAGTAAAGATTTATTTCTGGACCTACAGCGCAGTCAATAAACCATCCTGATTGTGTATCAAGTCTCCAATCGACACTTCTCTATTAAGTAGCATCATTTCTTCTCAAACATGAAAAAGATCTTAATAGTTTATTAGCTTGCAGTAGTCATTCTCTTGATTCGTGTTTATGGGCCCACTGTTTCTTTAAATACCATTACTGAGCACTAAATATCTTATTTTATGACCTCTCTAATAGCTTCAACGACGTCATCGGTTAAGTCAACCTCTTCGCGTAGTGTTTGACTTCAAGCGTCCATGAAACTTCATTCTCCAGAATGCAAGAAGGATCATGACAATGCTGTTGCACTACGACTGTTATTGGAGTCGCACCTTAAAATCATACAGTTGCGAATTTCAATTTCGGGCGAAACAGCGCAGCGCTGAAACTGCTTACTTCCCAACATGTCAGATAGGGGTTTGAATCCCGGTTAATACATATGCTACATTCTAGGTGTAATGTCACATTCCGTGAATCAGAGTCCACGTGAAACGGAGATTACGAGATTAACAGTCACGTAAAATTACATGCTTCCTTTCTTTAAATGTCAATGTAATTTGCTTGAAGCAAGACGTTCATTGTGTTCTCAATGAATCCCGATATCCCAATATCCTTATATCTATGGTAATATAATAAAGCTGAAGAGTTTGTCTGTGTGTTTGTGTCTTTAAACGCGCTAATCTCTGGAATTACCAGTCCGATTCGAAACATTCTTTTATTTATATGATAGCCAGATTCAAGAGGAATGTAGTATTAGGCTGCAACTCTCAGGTAACCTTAAAGATTGATTTTTGTTCAGTAAGTCGGTAGAACAAGCGCTCCCTAACAGCTCTATCCGCATGCGCTGGCGTTATGGTTAGTGATACGTACACCGTTTCACCGATCTGACCCAAAATTTGCATAATTACCCTTTGGAATCCAGCGAGTAACACTGTCTACGTGAAATTTTTGACAGACCAGTCCATTCCCTGCATTTAGGCCCTTTGGCACAAATCTACATCTTTCCACCAATCTGAACCAAAATATGTATACTTACCCTTTGGAACCCTGAGAGTAACACTGTCTGCTTGAAACTTCGGACAGACCACTCCAGTCCCTGCATTTTGGCCCTTTGGCACAAATCTACACCGTTTCACTGATCTGAACCAAAATTTGTATACTTACTCTTTGGGACCCTGCGAGTAACACTGTCTGCATGAAATTTTGGACAGATTTTGGCACAAATATACACCATTTCACCGATCTGTACCAAATTTTACATACTTACCCTTTGGAACCCGACGAGTTACACTGATGCTTGAAATTTCCGACTGACCGCTCCAATCCGTTCATTTAAGTCCTTTTGCACAAATCTACACAGTTTCACTGATCTGAACCACATTTTGTATACTTACCCTTTGGAAACCTGTGGGTGACACTGTCCACTTTAAAGTTTGGACACACCACTCCATTCCCTGCATTTAGGCCCTTTATCACAAATCTACACCGTTTCTCCTAATTGTACCAAATTTTACTTACACTTTGAAACCCTGCTGGTAACACTGTCCACTTGATATTTTGGACAACGCTCTCCATTCTCTACATTTAGAATAACAGACAAAATAAACTTGAAAACCACGTATTAAGGCCCTAGAACCATTCCTGTCCGTAGTAGTGTAACTGCACGAGTATTTTAATAAGTCAATATTGTTGACGGGCAGTTCGGGCTCCATCACGTCACCCCTACCAGTGTTCTGGTACAGAATTGCGAAAATAGTTGCATCTTGCGCTGTTTATAATTACGGGGAGTAATTAGTGCAAATGGATCTCTTAGGCCCCTTAAAACAGTTATCATCATGAAAATATTATGTCTCTGTATAAGTGCGATAGTGTTGTTGCAGTCCACTGATGTTACCAGCTGCAATAAGCGTTGGTGCTTGCAAAAACACCTTAATTTATTCCGAACCTTATCGTTGAGCGCTATGCGGCGATAAATGATACTATTGCAACCTCAGTAGCTTGGGACAGCCGAAGTTTTCCAAAGTGTTCTGATTATTTTCCTACGGCGCTGTGCGACTAAAGACGACACTATTGGTCTCTACATTTCTAACAGCCAATGAGATATAGGCCCTAGGCAGTGTCTTTTATTTCATTTACTACTCTTTCTAATACTTTTTTAAAAATTTGTTTGTAAATTACACGTGTCAGTGCTGTAGTTACAAAATAGCCGTTTCCCCATTCATTATTATCATTACGGGAAAATTAACTGAATGCTACGTCCATTATACTGTACTACTTATAACCCCCACTACAACCATCAACACCTCAAAAAGTTATATTTAAAAATATTTCTTTTCTGTTAGTATAAGTATTGCAACCCGCGGACGGCTTAAGGCCAGCAGCACGTCGGTAACTCGATAACCAACGCTCTGCTTCACCAGAATGACACCGCCCAATGGCCAGCGTGGATGGGCCTACTTACCTGTATTCAGAGGTCCGGGTCGCTTCCGCAGCAAAATCACCTCCAGATGACATGTCCCAACAGAAGAGCTCCAAAGGAGTGGAAGGAAGATGGAGAAGGGGATAACGCACAGGCTATCCTACAGACACCCCCCAATAACTAACGGAACTGCTGCCGACGAAATAATGCCACAACAGTTGATTAAAAAAAAATTAAAATAAAATTTAATTGTTAAAATTAGCAAACACCTCCACCAGAAACAGAACATGCATCAACCAGCACAATTTACAAGGAAGGCAAGAGACCGCTTAACATGCTTGCTTGCAAAGCCAAGAAAAGAAAAGAAAAGAAAAGAAAAGAAAAGACTTAAATTAAAATTAAAATGTTAAAGCCCAAATATTAAAATAAAATTACATATACAGGCATAATTAAATGAGAAAGGGCTTGATAAATTACAGGGGAATGCAATATCGATCCGACATGCGGAGGTCCAGGCCACGCCAAAAACGAGAGGATTGAAATTAAATTAAATAAAATAAAACATGATCAATTCAGAAATTCCCGATATTCGAGACTAAGAAAAACACAAGAACATTCACCAAAAAACATAAGGTTAAACCGACAAGGTAAAATAAAAAAAAAAAAATTAAGTTAACACAACACGTTTGAGCTTCGCGGTCGGCGCCAAGAGACTGACCTCGAGACCAGAATGCATCTCGGCAAAACAAAACACAACATGGCCACTAAAAACAGGAGACCGCATGTCTGATCGAATAACGGCAACCAATTTAGCAAAACTAAATTTTAAAATCAGCAGAAGGAAAAGAACGGTGGAAAACAATTATGTCTAAACACAATTAACAACAGGGAGGAGCCACGGATCTTAAATCAGATAAATAATATGACAATCCCAAGATTGCCAAATGAAAATAAATAATAATTTAAACGTAAAATAAACTTATACATGTGTCTCCAGAAGGTACAAAAAATAATAACAACATTAATATATATATGTAAACATTATTAAAACATAAAAAGAAATTTTAGGCCTATCATGCAAAACAAACAGGCATCTCGGCGTACATGCAAGGCCAATATAGGAGCTACATAACAATATAAATAAGATTTAATAACGTAACGTACCTTAAATTTTTCAGTGGAGACACAATAAAAATAAAATATTTAACACATTTAAAACAAATATATGAACTGCCTGAACATTGCAGCGAAGTACACCCAAGCTGCTTCGATCATGCACGAGGCTTTCCTTCTCGTAGCCAGTAAATGAACAGACCACACGTCATCTTCACGGCAAATTAAGACATAAATGCCTAGGAGCACATGCATCTTCTTAGTTTCTTTTCTTGAATGGTATTCATTTTTGGTAAAAGCTAGGGGCCAAGCCCCTAGCGCAACGGATAGATACTCTTCCAACCAGCTGGCTTCTTGTTTACAAACCGCCAGACCATGAACTCCACAAGATGGCGGAGAAAAAACGCGTCAGATGCCGAACTGCATTCATGCAAATATTCCACTTCCAATCAAGGCTTGACACCTCAATCAACAATGCAATCAAGCAATCAATTTTGGCGGTATCACGAAGTATATATATTCTTTTGTTTATGATGTAGAATTATAATTTCCTTCACACAAGACTGGAATAAGATGAGTTTTAATAAGGTACAACCAACGCATTCTATTGGAGAAGCAGGAACCACGTGAAGACTTCCGAAGTCCGACAGCAGCTACCATCTCGTGTTCACAGACGGAACCAAGCGACGAAGCGGTCGTTTCAAAAATGTCAAGAATTGCATCCAGGGGAAAATAGATGATTGAAACGTTGGGACGGGCTCTTGCACGTAACAAGTATCATGTGCCAGTTCTGTAGTAGTATTCACTATCATCCATAAAACAAATAAATCCACCGGGTGAAGCCGGGCACTACTGCTAGTATATTATAATTGTCAAAATCTGTGTGTGTATGTGTGTGTGTCTGTGTGTTAGTTTGTTACCTCTTGACACTAAAACGGCTGGACGGATTTGGATGAAATTTGAAATGGAGACAGCTTATACCCTGGGATAAAATATAGGCAGCCTTTCATCTGGAAATAAATCGTTGTTTCCGTGGAACGGGCAACATAACTGAAAAGTCACCAAAAATACTCAACCGGGACAAAATATCGAAGTTGTCGCTTAAAGACTGGACATAGCTCAATTTACGCCCCTCGATGCAAGAAACAATAGTCGGTATGTCCCTATGGGCCTATGGGACACCAAAAACCACATTTATAGGCCCTAAAACCAACAGTTTCAAAGATATTCGCAGAAAACTATCTTCACTCTGATAAACTGATGAACTATTGGCAAGTCCGTTTCCATGGCAACAGAAACTCAAGGTATGACATCCGATTTTCTATATATCCCTGTAGGAGGCAATGCCAATCCATTTATTATCTTTTTCAGGATATAAATAAACATAATAACAACAGGGTAGCGTGCCTGCCTCTCATCCGGAGGCCCCGGGTTCGATTCCCTGCTCCGTCAGAGATTTTAGACATTGACGTGAGGGCTGAAACGGAGTGCACTCACCTTCGTGAGGACTAGAAACAATACTCGGTATGTGACACTGAAAATCAGATTTTAAGGCCCTAAAACCAACAGTTTCAAAGATATTCGCAGAAAACTATCCTCACTCGGATAAACTGATGAACTAATGAACAATCCCGGTAGGAGGCAATGCCAATCCATTTATTATCTTTTTCAAGATATATATAAACACAATAACAACAGGTACAACGGGACACCGAAAACCACATTTTAAGGCCCTAAAACCAACAGTTTCAAAGATATTCGCAGAAAACTATCTTCACTCTGATAAACTGATGAACTAATGGCAAGTCCGTTTCCATGGCAACAGAAACTCAAGGTATGACAAAACAATATACCACATGGAAAGATAAAATAAAATTTATATAGCCTTATAGCGAGGCAGCGGCCCGGTCACGAAGAACGAGATTAACGGCCGACGGAACACGATGTAATGACCACGCGTCGCCACAATATCTGCAGGCCAAATGGCTGGGAAGCGGTCGCATGATAGGCCTAGGCCCTTCATGGTCTGTAATGCCAGGGGTAAAAAATAAGGGAAAACGCCTTCTAATACCACTTTTAATTTTTAAACACTACAGTAGCGGCTGCTAAATAAAGGTAGCGATATAGTGCACCCTTGTAAACAAGCGTAATGAGACTCTTTTTCAGGGAAGTGTTTCGGTCCATACCGTTGTTGTTAAAAATATTTGCTTCTTATCATAACAAGGAACATAGGTAAAAATATCACAATAGAAAGAAAAGTTAAGCCAAGATTTAACTATATGAATTTAATTTAAGATCAATAAACAATAAACAAATAAACAACTCCCATAATTACACCCATAAGTTAATTAAATGACAAATCAAACAAAATCTCTCTGACGAGATTATACAAGTTTTCAGGTCATCAATGGTCCTGTTCTTCACTTAAAATCATGTGTGGCGATGTGACGAGGACACAGAAAAGAATAAGTACTTTCTATACGCGACCCGCGACCATAGGCAACAGCTCGACAAGCTGCGGGTCCGTATAAGAGAAGGTAGATATGGTACTGGGAATACAACACAACTAAACAAATATTTACAAATACCCGACACTCGCTAGCCTTACAAAATTAAAACTGAGATTCCCGCTCGGAATATTTATCTGGTGTCAAAGACACGAACAATGCCTAATCAGGACTTCACATAAATCAAAAACAAGTACGAACGCGCGTGACAATACTCGACTGACATCGCCCGATGACCGTTGTCACCTTACCAGGACACACAACATGGTGTCAAAAAAAATCAAATATATTACATGGAAAATCAAACACAATCACATTGCCCAGTGGCAATTATATACAACAAAACAAGAATTTATTTTAAACGAAATATGAGATTACCTTCCATGCATGAGCAACATCCCTTTAAATTATCAAAGTTTCAACTAAGCAGGCACACTCAATAACTAGGTCATGAGAAACCCAGTCCCCTCAACTCATTAGCGTGTCTTATCTAGATCTGCGGCTGGTGGATGTCTCTACGGCCAGTGTCAATAACCTAGTGCGTAAACAGAAATAACCCAATGCAGTGCTGAGGCATGCACCAAGATCGTAGATTCATTACTGTATATCAGTAAAATTATGTGTGTGTCATAAATATCCCAGGCTAGCCTATCGCATAGCGCCAAGAATCGAAGCAATACCATGTGTTTAACAAAATACCATCGGTTCCATTCATTCCCACGGAATTGAAGAACCTAGTCGGGGCGATCAGAGTCTCACAATGAGCACCATCTGACGCCCATACAGCAGCAGACAAGGAAAGCCATAGAAAATTCATCCGCGCAGAAAATCACACATTCTGACACATGACACATTAGCACACACACACCACCAGGGTTGGCAATCCCTGAAAAAAAAAAAACCATCATAAATTCCACCCACACGCAGCGCATCAGATCTTAGGTTCGACCGAAGAAAAAAAATAACAGAAAAATTTAATTTACTTATCAACTAGATTGATTGCAGAAGCAAACACAAAGTTAAATCAAATAAAATTACGCCTGTTTAATCCAAACGGCTAAAGAAAATATCAAGGTTGCTCCCATTCTAATCGTAAATCAAGCTCTATAATAGTCTCACTTGTCACACGACCCGTAACTCATGTTCGCTAAAACAAATTATACACTCAAGTACACGCGGCACTTGGATTAACATTACATTGAATATTTACACAATAAAGATCAAACAATAGTCACGCAACATTCTACATTTAAAATATGAGTGTCGGTACAACCCCTATCAACAGAAAAATCGAAACAACGCGAACAAAGTCTAAATTATACTATTTACATTTCCCAGTCCAAAATCTAACTACGAAATAGAAATAATTCAATGCGGTACTTATTCCTTCTGCAACTCGATTCAGCTCACGTCATATGACATGGCCTCTACTCCTCCATAACCATCTGGACAGATGATTCCATGGTCACCATCCCAATGCAGGTCCACGTTGTCGACATCTTGGCCTTCTTGAAAATGAAATGTTCAAATATAAATATGTGCTAAATAACCTGCTAAAATTGTAACATGAGCTACTGGCTTCACTCACAGTCGATTTACAATTTATACCGTCGACTTTCCCTAATTACAATAAAATCCTATTTACAAACGCATTTACACACGCACTCTTCATAATTACAGTATGAAAAATAGTTACACAGTTAATATAGATTAGACCCATGGTCTAACTCGAAATATATAAGTTCACAAGACTTCACAACTTAGCCTCCATTGAGACTCGAACAGACATTACTCCGCCTCTAATTACATCAAATAAGTGTTAAGTCGGGCAGCACTTCGTCTCCTCAAAGACTTCAGAAAAGTGTGTTATCGGGCAGCACTTCGTCTCCTCAGAGACTTCGAAAAAGTGTGTTTCAAACTAGCATCACGGACACATTTATACAAAACTGGCGTAAATTCGGTGGAGGCACAATAAAAATATTATAAATCGAAGCAGATGAGCTACCGGCTCGGGTAAGGTATCATTCTCCATCACTTTTCACGCAGGTCACATTCCTGCCCAGCGGATCTCAATTCGATCGGCCAATTAATCAGAACAGAGTTCACGCGCTTTCTCAACCCACGCACAATTTCAAGCCACAGCCTGGCATCTCTCTGTGATTCGCTAAATTCAAGCTCCGCACGTTGGATACAACCACCTCGCCACGCCTTCTTGACGTCACAGAGTATCTCCATCTCTCATTCTTCCGAGTTTCCCTTCTCTCTCATGACCCGTCCTGACAAAGACTCCAAGCCACACGTAAAGTTCATACTCCCTACCTACAGGAACTGGCTATTAATACCTCGCTTGCCTCAACTGCTTCTTCGCTCCGAATAACTTGCAACATATCCAGGTCCACTAGCCTTCCCATCTGCACCAAATAATGTCTTCCAAATATGATGACTAAAATAACATGAAACATTATTATACAGCATGTATCATAAGGGTTCAATAGCTACGTTAAATTTCATAAACACTGGGATCACAAATCCCGTATAGTTAAGTACAAATATCATTCTGGTCATTATTTCAGTAGCAATGAAGCTCTGTGGCGGCTATTGCCGTTTCCGTATCACTTAAGGCATCCCGCCGTCACATACCTCAATGTGTACTTACAAAATTGTGAACCAGTCTATTTTACTGAAAAGAATATCTACGAGCGAGTATCCACTCCGGCAAAAACCACACTCATTACCTTTTCCAAAATGTACACAAAGACATGATTTTTAAAGCACTCTTCTGTATGTTGATGTACAGAGATACACCACATGGAAAGATACAGTAAAATGTTGGAAAATCTGAGTTCAAGAAACTGCTGTTCAGAATAGGCTTTCGGTACAGGTTATGCGGCCCATGTTCGTAACATGGAATGTTTTCCTTTGACAATGCATCAACACCATGTGCGAGTGCAACGCATTTCAAAGATCTCTAAAAACACGATAATCGGGAAATTGGAGAAAAATTTAAAGTGGAAGCGAAGATTCAAGGATAAACAATTTCATCTCTGAGATTTGCTGATCACATCGTCATCTTGGTCGATACGACAGAGGATTTGAACGAGTTTTTGAATGGTATGGACTTCACCTTGAGGAAATAATTCATGATGAAAATCAATAAATGTAAAACAAAATTATTGGAATGCAGCCGAAATTAATCAGAAACCTCTATGGACATCAAATTGGCAGGTGAAACGCTACGGGAAGTAGGAGACTTCTGTTACTTAGGAAGCAAAATATCCAGTGATGGACGAAGCAAAGAGTATATAAAAAGTAGGTTGGCTCAAGTAAGGAAAGCATTTCTACAGAAGGAATCTGTTGACATCGAATATACATTTAGGTATTAGGAAGTAATTTTTGAATGCTTTTGTCTGGAGCGTGAAACTATAAGGAAGTGAAAGGAGAATTATGAAGACCAGATGGGTATATAGGGTAACAAATGAAGAGGTATTAAGACGAGTGGGAGAGGGGAGATGTTTCTGTCGACTGGTAATGAAGAGAAGAGGTAGGTTGGTAGGACACATAGTAAGTCACCCAGGAATAGCAAGCTTAGTTATGGATGGGAGGATCGAGGAAAATAACTGTAGGGGTAGACCAGGGTTAAACAGATTGCCTCGTATGTAGGGTGTGGTAGCTATGTAGAGATGATACGATTAGCCCAGGAGAGGGAGGCATGGAGGTCTGCATCAAACCAGTCACAAAATTGAAGACTCAAACAACTCAATCAGGAATTTTATTTTCTTAGAGAGGCATGTGAGGCAAAAGGGTTGTTGGAGAATTTCAATCCCTGGGATGTAACACTGGAAGAGACTGCATAATGTACATCAGCGTCCAAGGTGGGAGATATTTTACTATAGGTATATTAATAGCGACATGTTGACGTTCAAATCATCAACAAGTGTGGCAAAATTACACCCTGAATAGCTTAAGGAAAAATACTATTAATTCCCCATATTCCGATCGATTTGCCATTCCAGTGTGCAAGAGTGCAGTTCCCTCTTCAAACAATATTCGCTATTTCTATTAACAGAGCGCAATGACACACACTTAACAACAGCAGGTGTACATTTAGACAAAACCATTTTTTAGCCTACTTTCGATTTTTGCAAAAAATGAAAGTAGACTTATGAGATCAACACAGGGCGAAAAAAGCGTGTCTGTCTGTGTATGTGTATGTGTGTGTGTGAGTCAGTGTGTGTGTGTGTGTATGTGTGTGTGTGAGTCTGTGTGTGTGTCTGTGTGTGTGTGTGTGTGTGAGTGTGTGTACTCTGAATGTCTGTCCCCCCCCTATCAATTCGAACACGGTGAAACCGAATTGAACGAAATTTGGTACAGAGGTAGAACAAGCAAAGGGCACCTCAGTGTCATGTTTTATATCGCCGCCATCTTTACTTAAACTGAATGGCGGCCACTCAAACGTTCAAAACGTAAAATCAAATAACGACTAACCAAATCATCCGATCTCTACCAAATTTGGTAACAACATACCTTCGTATAGGATGCGTCTTGTGACCAAACTACAAGGTCGTCCGCCATACCATTTCAGGATGGCGGCCGTGCGAATTATGCAAACTTTATAATCCATATCATGGGACCCACCAGTTCCGATTATCGAGCCGAGAATCGTTTTAACTGTTCTAAAGGAAGAGGCACGTTCGAAATTAAAAGTTTATTTTGTAATACTATAGTGCAGACGTGATTTTAAAAAGCTGAGCCGATTCAGTAATAAGACAAGATGGCAGCGGATATCTTGTGCCTGACTTATATTTCACTAATTTGAGTATTGCATGCAATATAGCGTACTGATACAAAATAAATAAACTTTGTATGAAATGCTTTATATATAAATAATATACTCCAGTGATGAAATCGTTTAGTATAAATCATTATTTGCTAACAAGTTCTATGTAAGTCATTTTATATAGAACGATATTCGTTGACACAATTAGCTCAGTGGTAGAGCGTTAGCCTATCGGTCAAATGCATATGGTTCAAACCCGGTCAGAGCTAGGTTTTTTGCTTGAAATGTTGTATGTTTATTGTTTTGTAATGACTCAGACGTTTTAAAATTAAGCGTTATATTGTGCATATTATGGTGTAAAATTTATATTTAATTAAACATAATTCGCCAGCAGATTTACTCGAGACATCTAGCTGCCAAAAAGGTAACTGCACGCCGACCTACTTATTAACTTCCAGATTTTGTTGAAAAGTTTCTTCTTCTGGCCGCTAGAATGCACTCGCTCTGTTAGGATTATATTGTTCGATATTTCACCACTAGATGTCACGACTAGTCTACGTGGGGCTCCATTGATTACTATACCATTGGCATTCTATGCGCATCGAATTTGAAGAATGACAAGATGATACTACGATACGTTTTTACTTTTTATTTTAAAGGGTTTGTAACAGCCTATTTTGCGTTACTTGAAAATGTTATTTGAAGTAAAGAACAAAACGATTTCACATAGTAACTGAATTCAAGCCGTTGGTGATAGTTCAGGTTATTAATTACTACTTTTATTTCAGGCAAATAGCAATCGAAAATATCCACTTAGTTTGTATACACACGTCTCTGTAGGGTCATGGAAAGATTTGTTAATTCAATTAGGGTTGTGAAAGCCATGCACAACCAGACGTGTAAAGACATGCCTCAACTCAAAGTTGGATGTTGCCCACGGCAGGTCGTATATGTAATAATAATAATAATAATAATAATAATAATAATAATAATAATAATGTTATTGGTTTTACATCCCTTTTAACTACTGCTGCTTTTAGAGACACCGGGGTGCGGGAATTTTGGCCCGAAGGGGATCTTTAACGTGCCAGTAAATGTACTGACACGGCTCCCTCGCATTTGTGCACCCTCAAATGCCAGCTGACTGCGCCAGGATACGAACCTGCAACCTAGGGCCCAGCAAGCGAGAACGTTACCGCTGAGCCACGCAGCCAGTCCGGTCGATTATGTCTCCAGATCCATAACATTCTTGATATACTTCTTATCTTTCTTTCTTCAATGATGGTAGCAGTTTTTATCTAGGTTGTGGCGTTTGGTAGAGGTAAATCGTTTCTAAGGTCTTCAACAAAGAATAGTTCTATTATACTCTTTGATAATAACAACGAGTTATAACTATACTCATACATTTAGGAGAAAGTAGGCTATATGTTCTTTACTGAACATCTTGTTTTCCCATGGGCAACTCTATGTGGCGTGCTCGCGACTATTCAGACAACAAAATCGTTATGCCTCAGCAGAAGAAGGCAAAACCAAAAACGTAATTTTAAAATGTGTTCACATAATGTAACAACGTACCCTGCAGACTTTCACAACTCTATAAAATTCCCACTCTGCTGCTCATATCAATATCCTGTATGTATCAGATTTTTCAGAATTAGAATGGACCCAGCTGTAGCCATGATTGCTGTAATAGAATAGACCAATTATCAGCAATAATGTATTGTCCCCATTGTCTTGATCGCGAGCAAAGCCGCGAGTACCCGCTAGTATATAATAACGAAGGAAATCATCTTATCGGCCTAGTATTCATTTCGGTTAGTTTATTTAAAATTTAAAAGCATCAAACTTATGAAATCACGAGGAAAATAAATAAGTAAACGAAACAGATTTGAACCGAGGCCGTATTCTAGAATTAGATCATTTGTTATTCAACTGCCGGTTATTTCATAGATCTTAGTGTTGACCGAATGAAAAGTTGTAATATCAATTAGAGAAATCTGGTTTAAAGGCTGGAACGAGGTTCATGATATTGACAGGACCTACAATCAAGTTAATGCGGCTGGTGGTGTTGTGATGACCAGCCATAATCCAGGTGGCAACTGCTTCAAGTTCCAGTTAAGGAGACAACTCGATAAGTATAAGCTTGTATTATTTCAGTATAACCATAGTTGATTTTGTAAAACCATATAATCACCCCTAACAGACAAATTCCGAACTTTCATCACTATTTTAGTAGTTCACCTAACATTAGATATACCACATTTAACATACACCGACTGTTGCGTTACCAAGACTGCAGCTAAATAATTGTACATATTGTATCAGGTGGCCCACCTGCGCCGTGCAATCTACTTATAAATGTCCCGCATGCACTAGTGTTGAACGGGAGGTCTAATAACTGAATTGCTAAGGGGTAACCTTGCATACAAGCAGGTTACGTCAGAATGCCAAGAGATAACAACCAGACGGCCGCACACTGCATGTTCCTCAGTGCTCCCGTCTAATGCGCCCCAAAGCTGTATGAAGTCTCGCTGGAGAGCGCAGAATAGTAGCTTTGCACGTGGCACAGCTGTATTAAAGTTGCTATCAACACATCGACAATGGCTGAGGTATTCACCGAAAACGAGCGCGCACACACATAATTCTAATCTATGGAGAATCTGGTCACAATCTCACCAAAGCTCGCACATTAATAGACGCCGGCCTTTTGTACATGAATTTCCCCGAACAGAGCTGTATTTAAGTGCAAATGGATTGAAGCACATACCAGCCTGACTATACCCGTCTGCAACAATTCTGATGTCGTGCAGACTGTACATCAGAATTGTGATCGAAGCCTTCACACGGTACGTTGAATTTCACTGTTGAGTTGTTGAGTTGTTGAATTTCAGGGGCTTTACAACATAGTGGGCATGTAGCCCCGTGTACTTGAGTGTGTGACAGTAATAATAATAATAATAATAATAATACGTATCCTGTTAGAGTGCTTGTGTAGTAAAACTACTGCTAAATTGTTGCACAACATGCAACATATTGTATACCACGTTGTAACGCTCCTTTGCAAACAAAGATTTCTGTAATAAACAGGGTTCGTTTGTAAACACGCCAAAGATGCAGAAAAGAAAGTTCAATAACAAATTAATTTGTACATGTAGGCTACAGAAATTCCACTCTTCAATAGCATTGCTTGCTATGTGGACAAAAACTCACATATTATTGCATCAAAGGTTAGAAAATAAAATAAATTAAAATGTCTCACCTGGACAGTATTCATAATGAATATGCTCAAATACATGTCCCTGGTGGCGAATATAATGCTGAACACGTCTCGCAGTGTCTGCATGGACATGTCGTAACATTTCAGGTGTGACTGCAGCACAGGCCTCACCAATACGTTGTTTTAATTGATCAACATTTTCTGGCGCCGTTTCGTAGACTTTTGATTTTATATAGCCCCACAGAAAGAAGTTCAGAGGGGTTAGATCAGGCGATCGTGCTGGCCACTGCCAGGGGCCTCCATGGCCTATCCACCGTTCAGGGTATCGTGCATTTAGATATTCCGTAACGGCTCGGAAGGTGTGAAGTGGAGCACCATCATGCTGGTACCAATGTTGCAATACAACCTGGAGTGGAATATCTTCTAGAAGGTTTTCCAGAGTCAAGTCGGTTTGTAGAAATTCAAGATAATTCCTACCTGTGAGTCTGGGGGCTATAAAAACAGGCCCAATTATGTGGTCTCCCAGAATACCACACCACACATTAACTCCCCAGTGGATCTGAACATGCTGTGCTCGAACCCAGTGGGGATTCACTGGAGCCCAGTAACGAAGATTGTGAGTATTGACGTTGGCATCATTGGCGAAATAGCATTCATCACTCCACAGAATATTCCTGGCGAAATGTGGATCTTGTTGTAATGCAGCGGCCATTCTTCGGCAATATGCTACCCTGTGATCGAAATCATTTCCATACAGTTGTTGGTATAGGTGCGGCTTATACGGATGCCATTTTCGCTCCTTCAGGATCCTCTGTATTGAAGTTCGTGGCACTACTAGATTTCTTGCAGCTTCTCTTTGCCCTAAACAACAATAAATATGTGCACATTGTAACATAGAGGTTTCGTATTATTATTATTATTATTATTATTATTATTATTATTATTATTATTATTATTATTATTATGGTTTCAAGAGACTAAATTATCTTGCACCGTGGCTGGCTGCGTGGCTCAGGGGTAACGTTCTCGCTTGCTGGGCCCATGGTTGCAGGTTCGTATCCTGGCGCAGTCAGCTGGCATTTGAGGGTGCGCAAATGCGAGGGAGCCGTGTCCGTAGATTTACTGGCACGTTAAAGATCCCCTTCGGGGCAAAATTCCGGCACCCCGGCGTCTCTAAAAGCCAGTGTAGTTAAAAGGGACGTAAAACCAATATCATTATTATTATTATTATTATTATTATTATCTTGCACCAGCACTATTTAATGAACTTCTACCTCGACTGTACAACATGAACAGCAAACAACTAGCTATACGTCGCATAAAAAATTATTACCTAAATAAACATTAATTTATAACATAAACGTATTATTGTATGCACTCTTGTATTGAAATACAAACTGTATAATGCTGTGAAAAATAATTAATATTTCACAGATAATCTCTACTGATTTTGCCGTCAGATTCCTGAGACATATCACAAATGTATTATCAATAGTAATTAATAAATAAATTCTAGTACAAAATTCAAATTATTATTATTATTATTACTATTATCAGCCTTATCTCAGTAAGGTGAAGTGTAACTGACCGTGTGTAGGATTCCGTTCGAAGTACTCTTGTACATTCCGTACTACTTCAGCATTACCGCAGACGGGTCTAGTCATGGAACATTCCATTCGTTCGTAATTGCAGCTCTGTTCGGCGAAGGACTTGTCGAGACGGCAGGCGTCTATCTGAAAACACCAGTGCATACCGTCTACGAGCTTTAACGGCATTACGACCAGCTTCTCCATATATTAGTATAATGTCCGTGTACTCATCGATGCTGAATACACCAGCCATTGTCAATATGTTGCCAGCAACTCTCGTGTCGTTCTACCACATTTTATGAGTCTATTGCGCTCTCAAATGCGGGGTTCGAATAGGCAATGGGGTGCATTAGACGGGTAGAGCTGAGGAACATGCAGCTAGCGACTGTCCGGTTGTTATTCCTTCGTATTCTGACGTAATCGGCCAGCATGCACTGTGACCCCTATGGAAATCAGTTATTAGGCATCCCATACAGCACTAGTGTATGAGGGACATCTAAAACTAGATTGCACGGGGGAAACGGGCCACCTGGTATATTTTTCACCTGTAGTCTCAAACATAGTTGTTATAGCCTAAGTGTAATGGATCTGATGATGATCGCTTGACGATCGAAACTGGTCATCCTAGTGCATTTATTAATCTTATGTAATTTATTTCAGGACCGCTGGGTCCGTGGTTCAAATCCCGGTCACTCCATGTGAGATCTGTGCTGGACAAAACGGAGGCAGACAGGTTTTTCTCCGGGTACTCCGGTTTTCCCTGTCACCATTTCATTCCAGAAACACTCTCCACTATCATTTCATTTCATCTGTCATTCATTTAATCATTGCCCCAGAGGAGTGCGTCAGGCCTCGGCAGCCGGCACAGTTCATATCCTCGCCGCTAGATGGGGGCTTCATTCATTCCATTCCTGACCCGGTCGGAGACTGGAAGCAGGCTGTGTATTTTTTCATGTAATTTATTTCAGGATCAGGGCATAACCCAGCTCTATTTGGGTACATTCGTGTTGACCGACTGAAAAGCACTAAACTTTTGTTGTTAAATTTGCCTGCGTCCTAAAGCTATTGGTAGTGCTGTACATATTCAATGTTTTGCATGTTATTTGCCTAACTTCACTGAAGCCTATTTCTTTTTCACTTTCTCTAATTTGTCAGCGGTACACTCTGCACCAGCTACAGTGTAACACAGTAGTGTCAAAGTGAACCCACAGAAGAATTCAGCACGATTGATCACTAGGGGAAAGGTAATCTTAACATCTTAACAAGAGATTAATTATCAATATACTAATTAACTTTCAAACATGTAACCGAATTCGAATCAAGGGTTCATAACAAGTCAACAGTGAGATAATTTATCACCGGTTATCCGACAGACCAGTTGATGGATGTTCGTGTTATAGGGATTTCACTTGTAGATCATTATCCCCATAATGGAAAATGGTGGAGCACCTTTCCCTCGAATAATGAGACTATCAAGGTACAGATTTCAAGGACATTTTAGGGAAAAGACCAAAATAAAAGGCACCCAAGAGTTCAAATCTGGTATCTTATGAAAATAGGAGACCGTCACAATTTACAGCTGTGAATTTGTTGTTAGTTCATTTAAGGATAAAGAGACATCTTAGTCATCAGTCCCTTATACTTCAGTGTGTGTTGGATCTGAATTCCCGAGCATACAGTAATTATTTGTGTATCTGATTATTAGAATAAGGTAGTCCATTTGGGTAGGTGCCCCGGGACTTGAAATAAGGTGCCACCCTGGTATTCTCCAGAATTAAATTTGTAGAAACCAGGGAATATCCCTTTCAGGATGACCGCTGTTAGTTGTGAAATTCTACTCCAGACTTATTGCATCTCCGTGTCGCAGTTATGTTGAACAATGATTTAACGCGCTTGGGAACGCAGCCAGGTTTGTAAATTGACTTTTCTGGCAAAATAATCCGAACCAGTGAAACGTGGCAGAGCAATTCTATTTACATCTACATATCGTCGCTGAACTTGCAATACAGCGTAGCCCACAATGCTCTTCTTTTCCAATAGTTTCCTTATGATTGGTCACACCTCCTGGCGTATATAGATGTGCCATCCAACAGAACAATTCACTTTAAGATCATTTTCCTGTGTGTGAACCTAAAGGGAAATGAATCTTAAATATACTGTACTGTAGAAGTGTATAACTATACGGAAATGTACTTTTCTACAGTGACAATGATTTTAAAGCTCATATTTGTGACGGTGAGAAATTTAAAAATTATATTTATGTTCGACCATGGCGAAATGTAAATATTATATGTCAGAAAACTGTACTATAATGAGGCTCATTATAGTACAAGTTTTCATTATGATACAGTTTCTTCCACCAATCAGAGCTCAAGAAACAGTTGTGTGACCAATTAGGTAAGGATAGGATCGCATCTGCACTGACTGCACGGCCTCCAGTGGCTCGTGTCATAGTGGGGTATTCGAGGAGGCCATGGTATTCCCTGCGTCCTATGCGCTCTGTTCAGTACATAAAACTGACAAAATCTCGACAGATATTTATGAATATTTATGTTCCAACATAAAATGGTTATAATTATTGTCGAACATAAATAGTCGTGTGCAACTCGCCTATAATGGTAATTAAGATACTCGTATGGAAATTATAAAACTCGCTACGCTCGATTTATAAACATCCTCGTGTCTTAATTATTGCCATTATAGGCTCGTTGCATAATGTACTTATTTCTCGTATCCTGATTGGTATTAACCTTTCATGACACGAGTGCCGCTGCACTTGGCTGCGCCAGCGTTTGTGGTTTATAGCAGTAGGAGCCACGTGGGATGATGGGGACAGCGATGATGGAGGGGAGTCTCCAGCCAAACAGCATTGCCCTAATAATTAATAATAGTGGGCTAATTAAGAATGGTATGTTTCTAATTGTTACACAATAGCCCAGCTAAGCGTAACAAGAGCTCATGTCACCACGGAAAGGAGAACGATGACTGAGGCTATTTGAGCTGTGACATATCCTACCCGCGTGACTGTACTTGTCAACCAACCAGGCTGACAGTGTGACACAAGTAAACAAAGAATAGTACCCACCTCGATCGCCGGCACTCGTAACTCGAAAGGGTAATATACAAATGTATTGTCTACACTTAAATAAATATAGATGGAGCGCATATCAACTCTTCTGGGAAGAATTGCTCTAACTCGTCGCCGAATGATCCGATCTCAATGAAACTTGGCATAGCTAATCCCTACTAATCTATACCTACAAGTACATAAATATGTTGCTTCCTTTTCAAAAATCATACATAATGTTACGGCTGTGAGTTTGTTTTGTCGCCTCGCCGCGTTGAGTCACAGCTGCCTCCAGGCTGTGTGTGCTCTGCCTCAGTATATTACGTGCGCGTTACGCAACGGGCTGCGAAGTGAAAGGGACGGTCCAGAAAGTTCGTGACCCAGCCATTGAAGGAAATCTCTAGAAGCCGTGTGTCCTGGACGATTCTAGAATTCATTGAGTCACCAGCCTGCTATATAAGCGGCCTCAAAGTGAGGGGACTGAGTTTTTCTGTGGGTGTGTGTTTTTGAGCGAGTGCGACAGAAGTGTGGTGACGAAGTGCCGTGCGAGTTACGAAATCCAGTGACATTGTTTCCCCAGCTTGTGGACAGCGAAACAGCGGGTAGCGGATTATCGTAAGTAACTGTAGTCGGTGTACAATAAGGGAGAGGAGCAGGAAGTTTAGTTTCTGTCAAGGCCACCGTACTCATTAGGACGGATTAAATTCTGTGGTCTGTTGACAAGTGAAAGGGCCAAGAGCGCTCAAGGAAGAGACTTGAGGAAACTGGAGTAAGGTTCCAATTGCTTGTATTTTCTGATGAGTAGTGTAATTTTCTGGCAGCAATAAAGTTAATTATTTCTTTAAAGAAACAATCTGTGCTGTGCTTCAACCCACCGTAATCCAGTTAACAAAAGTGCCACTAGGGGGGTGGCACGTAACAACTGGTGTCAGAAGCCGGATTACGAACTCAAGTACAAGCACAACACCTGACGGTCCTGGTTTCAAAACCCGAGCAGGTCATTTTTTTAAATTTTCCTGAGAGCGCATGCCCCTTACAAGGCAAACATCTAAAATGGAAGAGCAATTCGCAGCATTGCTAGAAAAGTTAAGTGGCATGGAAACCAAGATGGAAGACGGCCAGAAGAATTTCACCAAGGAACTAACTGCCAAATTAGAAGACGGCCAGAAGAATTTAACCAAGGACCTAACTGCCAAATTAGAAGACGGCCAGAAGAATTTAACCAAGGACCTAACTGCCAAATTAGAAGACGGCCAGAAGAAGATGGAAGACGGTCAAAATAAGTTAGCGGAGGACCTGAAGAAGATGGAGGACGGCCAGAAGAAGATGGAGGACAGCCAGAAGAAGTTGGCCGAGGATCTAACTGCCAAACTAGAAAACGGCCAGAAGAAGTTAGCCGAGGACCTAACTGCTAAATTAGAAGATGGCCAGAAGAATTTAACCAAGAAGATAGAGGACGGCCAGAAGAAGATGGAAGACGGGCAGAATAAGTTAGCACAGGACTTGAAGAAATTAGAACTGGGTCTGCGTGAGGAAGTCACGGCAGTGGAAAAGAAGTTCGACGCATTAAAAGAAGAAGTTGCTGAGCTACGCCGACGCCCGCTGACGGGGGTGGAAGAGAGATTCAACGCTCTACAAAAGGAATTTGCTGAGCTGCGCCGACACCCGCCCACAGGGATGGAAGATAGATTAAAAGCCCTACAAGAGGAAGTTGCCAAACTGCGCCAACGCCCACTCACGGGGGTGGAAGAGAAATTCAACGCTCTTCAAGAGGAAGTTGCCGAGCTGCGCCGACGCCCGCCCACAGGTACACCGGGTGTTGTTGCTTAAACATCTCTCTGGTAGCAGTTAAAATGAAACACCTCGAGTACTCACTTAAAATAATTTATTTACTAAATTCTACAACTAAGGATAACATCTTAAAACTATGACATTGCTCTCCGTGAGACTACACGTGACTGAGGAAAAGGGACCTCGCCTCAAGGCTACCCGACTCGCCTGCGGGATGCTGCCGCCTAGTGGGTGCTGGGTGAACTACCCTTAGTCCAGAGCGAAGCACCAGACATGCCGCCCATCTAATTTGTACACAAATTATAAAGAAAGATAACAGTACGTGGACATAACTGCTCCAACACAAGTCTCTAGCAATAAATCAAAACACACAATGTAGACAAAAGAAAACAAGATAAACACAAGATAAACACTATATGAACACAAGATAAACACAAGATAAACACTATATGAACACATGATAAACACAAGATAAACACTATATGAACACAAGATAAACACAAGATAAACACAAGATAAGCACACTACACTGGTAGTCCTTTTAGATGAGTTCTTCGGGGAAAAGGCTGATCCTGGTTACTGGCCGTTTGTACGACCCCTTGCTCGTCCGCACAGTCACCACACGCACCAGCCCATCAGTCCCAGGATGGAGCTCTTCTATTATCCCGGTTGGCCATGTGAGGGGGGGAGCATTTTCTTCTTTGAGGAGCACCAGCCTTCCTGCCTTGAGGTTGGGTTGGTTGTGGAGCCACTTGGAACGCTGCTGGAGCTGGCCCAAGTAGTCGGTTGACCAGCGTTTCCAGATGAGTCGTCGGCACCGCTGGACCAGTTGCCATCTTGACAGCCGTGATGATGGCCCTAAGAGACAATCTGGTTCAGGGAACGACACTAAGGGTTCGCCAGTCAAGAAGTGACCAGGGGTGAGGAACGCATACTCATCAGGACTGTTGGGTATCGGGATGATGGGTCTCGAATTTAAACATGCCTCAATTTGTGTGAGCAGTGTTGTTACCTCTTCAAAAGTTAGCACAGTGTTACCAGCAACTTTCTTCAGGTGGGTCTTCACTGATTTTATACCTGCTTCCCACAGTCCGCCGAAGTGAGGGGAGTAAGGAGGTATGTGATGCCAACGAATTCCTTCTTCAGCTGTGAAGTTCGATACGGTAGTTTGAAGGTCTTCTGTTCGGATGAAGCGCGACAATTCATCTAGTTTCCTTCTTGCTCCGGTGAAGCACGTGCCATTGTCACTATACATGTGACTGCAGCGCCCACGTCTTGAAATGAACCTTCTTAATGCGGCAATAAAGGCCTCCGTGGATAGATCGCTGACTGCCTCAATGTGTAGTGCCTTGGTCGCCATGCACACAAACAATGCTATGTAGCATTTCTTCTGTATTTTACTTCGTGGGCTTCCATATTTCACATGCAGCGGCCCTCCATAGTCCACACCACAATGAGAGAACGGCTTGCTTGGGGTCACTCTAGACTTAGGCAACTGTCCCATGAGCTGACTGGTGTCATTGGTCTTCACTCGGAAGCATGTTACACAGCTGCGGATCACTTGCCTGATAACAGATCGGCCATTGGTTATCCACCACCGTTGCCGCAACGAGGCTAAGAGAAGTTGGCTTCCTGCGTGCAAAAGTCGTATGTGCTCATTCCAAATAAGCAATTTTGTGACAGGATGCTTAGGGGGCAGTATCAAAGGATGTTTTTGTTGAAATGATGCTTCAGCATCCTCCAGCCTGCCGCCCACCCTCAATAGGTTGTCACTATCCAGAAAGGGGTGCAGAGTGAGAAGTTTGCTCTGAAGTGGCACTGCGTTTCCTTGATGTAAATTATGTATCTCCTTAGGCTGGTTGAAATTAGGGTCGGCTAGTGGAATGTTGGCGGGCAGTTGCCAGTCCTCGCACTCTATTCTTGATGAAGACAGCGGGCCAGTAATCTGACGCAGGACAGAACCTACTATATGCCGACCATAAGTACCAACTCTCGACTCTATCTGAAGTTGACAGAAGTGAGAGTATTCAGTCGCTCGCGTGTTGCTAATGCCATTGATGGGCATTGAATGCCGATTCAGTTTGATACCCAACCGGTCCACTAAGTCTCGAGACACGAAGTTCATATGTGATGCACTGTCTAATAGTGCTCGGCATTGATGCATTCGACCTTCGCTATCCCTAATGTTAACAATGGCAGTTGATAGCAATACTTCATTGTGAGGGCAAGCGCCTCTGACAGAACAATATGCTTGGTGTTGGGATGCAGTGTGTGACGAGGTAACAGTACGGTCCATATTCTGGTCTATATGTAACATTGTGTGGTGACGTTTATTGCATCTTCGGCAGTTACCAGCGTTGCAATTGTTGGCTATGTGGTCATTTCTCAAACAATTGAAACAGAGATTATGTTCCCTCACAATACCTATACGGCCATTTACGTCCATGTATTTGAATTTTGGACATTTATGCAGACTGTGAGATGTCTTACATAGCACACAATAAGGTGACGTGGTGACGAAGGCTCGGTGTTGTCCCCTTGAACTTGTACCACGCTTGACCTCATCTTGTGTTACAGCAGCTGTCTTGTTGGACGTGACTATTTCTAAAGTTTGGCAATTACTTTCCAAGAATTGAATTAGGTCCTTCAAGCTGGCATGCACTTCATTTGACGTACCGTTCTCCCATTATTTCCTGAGATTGAGACTGATTCTTTCCAAAACTAAGTGCGAGAGCATAAGGTCATGCAAGGGCGTTTCAATTTTTAGAGCTTCTATGGCATTTAAGTTGCTGCAAAGTTGATTAATTAGCAAACGCAGCTCTTTAGGAGAATCATGCTTTGCGTTAGGGAGTGACAACAATTCCTTGATGTGAAGGTCTGATATAAGTCTGGGATTGTGATACCGACTGCGAATCAATTCCCAGGCGACCTTGAAGTTATCCTGTGAAATTTGCAAATTCTCAATTAGGTGGTGAGGTTCGCCAGACAAACATGATAGAAGATAATAGTATCTTTGAATGTCTGTGATTGTATCATTATTGATGATCAGCGCTACAAAGGTGTCATAGAAATGCATGAAATCTTGTAGAGCACCACTGAACGTGGGTAGTGAAATAGTTGGAAGTTTTAGTGCGCAACTATTGCTCATGTTATCACTATTTACAGGCGGAGGTGTGTGTGTATGTTCGGGGCACAATAGCGTTTCCATTTTTGACTTAATGTCCAAGCATAAATCATCAAAGGCTGCTCTATCTAGATCATGTGCTTCGTTTTCAGGATCATCGATTTCCAATTGTATCTGAGTGTCATTATACTCATCCATTAAACTCGCTAACGATTGTTTCCTAACTTTAATGCCATTAAGATTCCCACCTGCTGCAAATGCATTCACGAATATACTTAAGCGAGTCACGCGAGATTTGATGACTGCTCTTTTCTTTGTTAATACACGTTTTTGATTGGCATCCATAATAACCCGGTAAGGACAGAAGGAAATGTTGAACCAGATTGTACTCACCGATGCTGTCTTCAATGTTGGTAAGCTTGTTTATCTGTCGACAGCGGTCTCTGGTGGATGTTCCTGCAAGTTCCGTTCTCTAGCAATCCTGGCGGGCATGTATGGTAGCTGACGTAACCGGACTAGCAGCTCACAAGATGGCGTCCTACGGTCATGGCGTGGTTGTGCTATTCAAGATGGCTATTTACAGAATACGAATTTATTTCTACCGTTATATATGTATATATGTTGTATTCTTATACCGCACTTTGTATTATTCGTCACAGTTTGATTTGTAACATAAGTCATGCACATTTCATCACTAAACAGGTACACTTGTTTCACAAAAATCCCACATGTTGGCACACGAATAAGTTCGAAGTTCACTTTTTTCTATAATCCGGCATTAGGAGGACCAAAATGTTGTTGCTTAAACATCTCTCTGGTAGCAGTTAAAATAAAACACCTCGAGTACTCACTTAAAATAATTTATTTACTAAATTCTACAACTAAGGATAACATCTTAAAACTACGACATTGCTCTCCGTGAGACTACTCGTGACTGAGGAAAAGGGACCTCGCCTCAAGGCTACCCGACTCGCCTGCGGGATGCTGCCGCCTAGTGGGTGCTGGGTGAACTACCCTTAGTCCAGAGCGAAGCACCAGACACCGGGGACATCAGAAACGGGACAGAGCAAAGTGACGCCCCCAACCTTCGACGGAAAGGTCCCGTGGAGCACCTATTTACGTCAGTTCGAGGCAGCCTGTTCCATAAACAACTGGAACAGCACGTAAAAGGCTACAGCTCTCATTGTAGCGCTGAGAGGGGACGCCCTTAACGTCCTTCAGGCCATCCCGACTGGATCCCAGGACTACGCTTCACTGATCGCCCATATGGAGTCCCGCTATGGGGATAGCCATCTTCAGCAGGCCTACCAGATGCAGCTCCGGACCCGGGTACAAAAGAACGCGGAAACCCTGCAGGAGTTCGATATGGACATCGCACGCCTCGTAAGGCTCGCCTACCCAACAGCGCCGGCCGACTTTCTGGAACAGATTGCGACGCAGACCTTCACCGACGGACTACGGGACTCGGACACTCAACAGGCGCTGCGACTCGCGCGCAATAAGACCCTGGCAGATGCGCTGAGCCACGCACTTGAGTTCGTGACGGCGAAACAGGCATCTAGAATGCACGCGCGGGTGCGTCAAGTAGACGTCGACGAACCAGCAAAAACCAACGAGACCAAGCCCCTGGCCGACGAATTGATGGAGGCGCTAAGCCGTTTCTTCGATAGTCGCGGCACTACCAGCAACGACACAGCCGGAAGACAACCGGAGAGGCGGCCCGGAAGAGGACTACCGACCTGCTGGACCTGCGGTAAGAAAGGCCACCTGAGCAAGGACTGCGGTGATCGCCGCCACCGAGGGTATCCGACGGGAAGTCAGTCGTCTGAAAACCGCGCGGCCCAGGGAAAACGAGTATTAGCCAGCCTGGGGGGGCAAAGGTTGGCTTGTGACAGTCGTCAAGCCCCGTCAGTCCAAGTCCGTGTGACGAAGTTACGGAGGGACAATATCAGCCTGATGGTCGACGGAGTTATCAACGGAGTGAGCTGGCCCATGCTAATCGACACGGGAGCATCGAGGACCATCGTCAGCCCCACCGTGATCCCGAAGTGGAGAGTGCAACCCACACAAAGGAACCTCCAGCTAATAACCGCGACCGGAGAGACCGCACCGGTACATGGCGAAGCATCACTGGAGTTCGTCATTGGTCGACGGGCGATAAAGCATCCAGTGCTTGTGGCTGACGTATCAAATGAAGTGATCATCGGACTGGACTTCCTGGACCAGAACAACATCATCTTGGATCTGATTACCAACACTCTGCACTTCGGAAGTGAGGAACTTGCTTTGCAACCAGCACACGAGGCCGTCGCCACACGACGAGTAAGGCTGAGAGAGGACATCATCGTTCCCGCCAGGGCGGAAGTCAGCGCTGCTGTAATTGTCGACGGAACTGCTGAGGGAGTGGCGGCTGTCATCGAGCCAAAATATGAGGACATCCAGACAAAAGGATTGCTAGTTGCCAAGACCCTCATCAACACGACGCCTCGGCCGTACGTCCGCCTGTCCAACCTGAACGACTACGATATTACGGTTCACCGGGACACCAACCTAGGAGTCTGCGAGCCCGTTACCTGGATTGCCCGCATCACAGACACGACGGACGGACACCTGCAGACGGACAACCGAAGAAGACGCGCCCTGCCAGAAGAACTACAGAAGCTGTACCAAGGACCCCAGGACCATTTAGACGAGGAGCAATCACGCCAACTTCAGGACCTGCTACGCGAATTCCAGGATGTCTTCTCCGTGGGGAGCAAAGACTTCGGTAGGACAAGCTTGTACCAGCAGAGAATCGACGTTGGAGACAGCGCACCGATTAGGGCCCCATTCCGACGTGTCCCGCTCGCCAAGCAAGCCGAAGTCGACCGGATGGTAGAAGAGATGAAGGAGCCAGGGGTGATCGAGCCATCACATAGTCCTTGGAGTTCTCCGGTCGTGCTTGTGAAGAAGAAGGACGGTTCCACCAGGTTCTGCGTGGACTACAGGCGGGTGAATGACGTCACGAAGAAGGACAGCTACCCTCTACCCCGGATCGACGACACGCTGGACACCATATCAGGATCAAGATGGTTCTCCACCTTGGATTTGAAGAGTGGCTACTGGCAGGTGGAGGTCCACCCTAAGGACCGCGAGAAAACGGCGTTCTCTGTGGGCAGCGGGCTCTGGCAGTTCACCGTCATGCCATTCGGTCTGTGCAACGCCCCTGCGACCTTCGAAAGGCTAATGGAGTCCATTCTGAGGGGACTACACTGGAAGACCTGCCTGGTCTACCGAGACGATGTCATCGTTCTGGGAAGAAGCTTCGAGGAGCACTACAGCAACCTGAAGGAGATCTTGATGAAGCTACGGGCTGCCCAGCTGAAGTTGAGCCCCAAGAAGTGTCAGCTCCTCCAGAAACAGGTCCAGTACCTTGGGCATATCGTCTCCGAGGAGGGGGTGCGCACCGACCCAGAGAAGACCGCAGCTGTGAGGGAGTGGCCAGTTCCGAAGGGCAAGTCCCAACTACGAAGCTTCCTGGGACTCTGCACTTATTACCGTCGCTTCGTGAAAGGATTCGCCGACATCGCCAAACCTTTACATCGACTGACTGAGAAGGACCAACTCTTCACGTGGACAGCAGAATGCCACAGTGCCTTCGAACAACTCAAGCAGGCTCTGTGCACCGCGCCTATTCTGGCCTACCCCAGACCTGGAACAAGGTTCATCGTCGATACCGATGCCAGCGACTTTGGCATAGGGGGAATCCTGTCGCAAGTAGTGGACGGCGAGGAGGGAGTAGTGGCCTACTTCAGCAAGGCCTTGTCAAAGCCAGAAAGGAACTACTGTGTCACCAGGAAGGAGCTGCTCGCCATCGTGAAGACCATTGAACACTTCCACAAGTACCTGTACGGGCAAGAATTTCTCATCAGGACCGACCATGCATCCCTGCGGTGGCTCCTGAACTTCAAGCAGCCCGAGGGTCAACTCGCGCGGTGGTTAGAGAGGCTTCAACAGTACAACTTTGAGATTCAGCACAGGAAAGGTCAACTGCCTAACGCCGACGCCCTGTCACGAAGACCGTGTCCCGAAGACTGCACCTTCTGTGCCCGAAGGGAGGAGAACACCGGGATACAGTGCCGAAGGACTACCGTGGAACTTCAAGGGAGCTGGAGCCGCGAATCTTTCATGCGGGCACAAGCAGAAGATAATGACCTGGGACTGATAGCCGAATGGAAGAGGGCCTGTGTCCCCAGACCCGGGTGGAACATTGTGAGTGACTGCATCCCCAAGTTTAAGTCCTACGGGGCGCAGTGGGACTCGCTGGTTGTGAGGGATGGCCTCATATGCCGTACCTGGGAGAGCACCGACGGGAAGACATCTCGGGAACAAGTCATCGTTCCAAAGGCTATGACGGAGGAAGTCCTGAAGGAAGTCCATGGAGGATCATCTGGAGGACACCGAGGGATAAAGAAGACCCTGGAGAAGCTGAGAGAGCGGTTCTACTGAATCGGATGCCGAACTGACGTAGAGAACCACTGCGCGAGGTGCCACGATTGCGCAGCCAGCAAGGGCCCAGGACGAAGACGACGGGGTCCACTGAAGACCTACAACGTGGGCGGCCCCATGGAGAGAGTGGCCATCGATGTTGCTGGGCCATTCCCGTTAAGCGAGGCAGGGAACCGCTACATATTGGTCGTCAGCGACTACTTTACCAAATGGCCGGAGGCGTATGCGCTCCCTAACCAAGAAGCCGCGACGATCGCAGAGACCCTGGTGAAGGAATTCGTCAGCCGGTACGGAGTACCCCTGGAGCTGCACTCCGACCAAGGGAGGAACTTCGAGTCGCAGGTGTTCCAGAACCTATGCCAGCTGCTGGGAACCCGGAAGACAAGGACAACGCCGCTACACCCTCAGTCCGACGGGATGGTAGAGCGATTCAATCGCACCATCGAGAACCATCTCCGAATAGTCGTCAGCGAGCACCAGAGGGATTGGGACAAACATCTTCCACTATTTCTCCTGGCCTACCGCGCCGCCGTGCATGAAGCTACCGGGTACACAAGCCCGGGCCATGTTTGGGAGGGAGCTCCGTCTACCTGTCGATCTTGCCTTCGGCCGACCTGGGAATGATCCGGTCCCGGTAAGCCAGTTTTGTCAAGAACTGGTCGACCAACTGGAGGACGTGCACGCGTTCGCGAGGAGGAAACTGCGGATCGAGACCGACCGAATGAAGACCCGATACGACCAAGAGACGGATGCCGGCGGATTCCACGAGGACGACCTGGTCTGGCTCTTCAACCCATTACGGAAGAAAGGCCTGTCACCCAAACTGCAGAAGTCCTGGGAGGGCCCGTACCGAGTCGTGAAACGGATCAACGATGTCGTCTACAGGATCCAGCGGAGCCCGAGGGCGATGATGAAGATCGTGCATCGAGATCGCCTGGCAGCCTACGGAGGGACACCGACGGACCAATGACTGATCGGGACGATCAGCCTTTTAGGAAGGGGGTGGTGTTACGGCTGTGAGTTTGTTTTGTCGCCTCGCCGCGTTGAGTCACAGCTGCCTCCAGGATGTGTGTGCTCTGCCTCAGTATATTACGTGCGCGTTACGCAACGGGCTGTGAAGTGAAAGGGACGGTCCAGAAAGTTCGTGACCCAGCCAGTGAAGGAAATCTCTAGAAGCCGTGTGTCCTGGACGATTCTAGAATTCATTGAGTCACCAGCCTGCGATATAAGCGGCCTCAAAGTGAGGGGACTGAGTTTTTCTGTGGGTGTGTGTTTTTGAGCGAGTGCGACAGAAGTGTGGTGACGAAGTGCCGTGCGAGTTACGAAATCCAGTGACATTGTTTCCCCAGCTTGTGGACAGCGAAACAGCGGGTAGCGGATTATCGTAAGTAACTGTAGTCGGTGTACAATAAGGGAGAGGAGCAGGTAGTTTAGTTTCTGTCAAGGCCACCGTACTCATTAGGACGGATTAAATTCTGTGGTCTGTTGACAAGTGAACGGGCCAAGAGCGCTCAAGGAAGAGACTTGAGGAAACTGGAGTAAGGTTCCAATTGCTTGTATTTGCTGATGAGTAGTGTAATTTTCTGGCCGCAATAAAGTTAATTATTTCTTTAAAGAAACAATCTGTGTTGTGCTTCAACCCACCGTAATCCAGTTAACAAAAGTGCCACTAGGGGGGTGGCACGTAACAATAATGTGCATGCCAATTTCTGATTTATGAATTCCTCTACTTTGTCATAGAACGATCAGATCACTGTGGAACTTGATATAATCTAAATTTAGCCTACAGGTATAAAATCTATAGGCCTACCTTACGGATAACCACATCCAGGATGACTGAGGTTGGAATCAAACATTTAACAAACTACTTTATATATGGTGGGCAAGTCTATTCCTTACAGGCCTACATCAATTGACTTAACTCGTCACTGAATGATCCAATACCTGTGAAATCTTAAATAATGACTCTCTGCAATAATCTAAACCTACAGACACATGGGAAATCTATTTATATATAGGGAGAGTTTTGAGATGGAAAAGAGCAGCAGGCAGAACCTATGAAACTATGCCACATTAGTTCTAAACCAACTACTTCAGAACTACTTCTTAATTTCTATTACAAGTAAGATCGTTAGAGACAGTTTCGTAACAGTAGCTTTAGTTCCTTTCTATTCCTGGGAACTGGGAGTGGTGACTATTACTACCTATTGACACATATCTCTTATGAACTTCCACACATGTCAGAGAGGTAATTTTACCGAGCTCTACAGAGTTTGTCTTGACAATAGCTTTCATTGGGGTTAGGTTAATTATTATAATTAATCGCAACTGCCAATTTAGACAGCACATTAACAATCATTGATCTCGATCGCTTAGTATAATAATGACAAGTTGGTGTCCTTCAGTGCTAATCAACGGCGCCGTGCCAATCATTAGGAAAAATTAACGTCTGCCATAATTTTAGAATGTTCTCTATTAATATCACAGTATCCACTCCCACTGCAGCACCAGGATACGTATGCTATAGACGTGGAAAAAATATTACAATAATATATTATCCCCACCTCCTTGAGTATCGGCTAGCATTCTTGGCTGTCACTCCGGAGCTCCGCGCTCGATTCCCGGGTTTGCTAAAAATGTAATTCGGGTCTGAGGGCTGGAATGGGGTACACTGATCCTCGTGAGCAAACCTGACAAGAGATGGGTTTGATTCCAACCTCAGTCATCCTGGAAGTGGTTATCCGTGGTTTCCCAAGTTCTACTCCATACAAATGCTAGGATGGTTCCGGACTTAAGACCACAACCGCCTCCTACATATGTGCAGGTGTATTAAATCCAGAAATGGTAACTGGGCCATTTCATATAAACACACACATACATTTGCTTTCTGATTGTAGTTCTTATGCAAAAGAACGGTGGGTGAGTGGTTAACGTGTCGGTCCACTAATCGCAAGCGTGCAGGTTCGCTCCTGGCCGTGGTAAGTGATTTTTTTTTTGAAAGGCGGCAAAAATATGATACGCATTTCATACGATGTTGGCATGTTAAAGAACCCATTTGAATTCAGTAGGCCGTGTTCTTCTTTCTTTCTTTCTTCCGAATTTGGCCGCCTGTGGACCGCATGGAACCTAAGGCTTTCTGGTTAATCTCCTCTTCTCTTCCCAAAACCTCTTCATTCGTTCACTTCTGATCTTTCGCTCGTCCTCGGATATTACCAGTTTGGCTCTAATTTTAGGTGTTTTCTCCTCGAATATCTTGATGTTGTCAATTCGGTTTCTGAACTCTTTTCTGTTGTGGATCACATCCACTGAGAGTCCACTTTCCTTGACGTCTCTTTTAACCTCTTCTACCCACTTAGTTGTAGCCTTCAGCTCTGTAATATACTTGAATATCCTCTTAGTCAGTCGGTTCTCATCCATTCTCACCAAATGTCCGTAGAATTTCAACCTTCGCTTCCGCATTGTGACAGTAATTTTTTCAGTATGTTTATAGAGGTCATCATTCCTTCTGTTCTTCCATGTCCCGTCAGCAGTTTTCTGTGGTCCTAAAATTTTCCGCAAAATTTTTCTCTCCTTTTTTTCCAGTCCTTGAAGATCCCCTTTTTTATTCAGTGTCAAGCACTCCGAGGCGTACAGACCCTCTGGCTTAACTACTGTGCTATAGTGACTGAGTTTTGCCTTGTAGGATATTGCTCGTTTGTTGTATCTGTTCTGGGTTAACCTATAAGCCAAATCCAATTTTCTAGCTCTTGCCCTATTTGCTTCTTTATCTAGCCCATTGGGTTCTATCCATTCACCTAGATATTTAAACTTCTCAGTTCTTTTGACAGTCCCATGTTTCACTTTTATGTGTCTCTCTCCAAGGTGTCTGTACTCCATGTATTCTGTCTTTTCATAGGAGATTTCAAGACCCGTTTTCTCAGCGATTTCGTGCAGAGTATCCAGCATTTTTTGGGCATCATCTCGGCTTTGGGCTAAGAGGGCAAGATCATCAGCAAATGCCAAACATTTAATTTCCAGGTTCTGTCCTTTCCTTCCCAGATGTATCCCCCTTACTCCTTTCATGTCCAAAGCTTCCTCCCAGGTTCTCATGATTTTCTCCAGAACAATGTTGAAGAGGATAGGTGATAAGCCATCTCCTTGTCTGACCCCTGTTTTTATTTCAAAAGGATCAGAGATTTCTCCGAAGAACTTCACTTTTGACAATGGCAAAATTAATCTCGGGAGTTTCCGCCAACTCAAAGTTCCTCATTTCTCTACTAGAAAGCACTATAGTGTTCAAGGAGCTTAGATATCTAACCTACTTGACTTTCATAGTGCTTCAAGGAACAACGAAAGCATGCAAGCTACCCTCTGGGTGGCAAATAACAAAGCCTGCACCCGGCATCCGAGGCCATACGATATTATTATATTATTATCTTATGCAATAGGCCATGTCAGCTTCCTTGAAACTACTTGCATAGTTTTAGTTACCGGTATCTTAATTCTTTTCATCTCTCATCAATTCTTCTGATCATGAGAGTCCGGCTGTACAAACTACCCTCCTCACAGAAATTCATAGCATATTTTCCCGGACCTAGTAGAAACTGAAATAATAGGGGCTTGACATAATTATCCTCTCGTGAGTTAACTACGACTGTACCCTGGCCACCATGTGGTGTAGTGGGTAACATAGTTGGATGTCATCCTGGAGGCCTGGATTGGATTCTCGGCTCTGTCCAGATATTGTGCCCGTTTAGACCGAAGTCCGGACGACCACATAGGCTGTATCCCGGGGCGCCAGATGGGTTAAAGTGACTACAATAACTCAACAAAAAATATTGCTTTACTGATTTTCGACTCGATGCAACAATAAGGATAGAAGGAGATTTTCTGAAAATAACACAACCTGTAAAATTATCTCATTTTATTTAAAACGTTAAAATTTACTGAAGGCATGCAAAAATAGCCTAAATAGATGTATTACGAATCATACGTTATGTGCAAGATTTACAATTTCACCAACACATGAACACTTGGCAATTGAGACGAAGGTCAAATTAGTAGTCCTGCTGACTTCGCTCAAAAGAATAATATACAATAGTAGGGTTTTGTCAGTGAAAATTTAATTGTCCTTCCTGATTCCTATCTTATTTGAGTATTCATATATTGAAATGAAAAAAAGTTATCACTCGTTGAAAAATATCTCACTGATTCACTTTTTCAAAATATATCGTAGCAAATTAACTAACACTTCAGGATTCAGTTATCTCAAGATTTGTTCAAATACAAGAAATACAACACAATATCGTTTACATGGACATTCGAGCATTTGGATTCGATGAACTTCGTTAAACAGAAAATATTTATTGAATCTTCTGTTCTCGATCCAAAATATATTCAGAGCTTTTTGACTCAATCATCAATATAATGGTAAAAAATTACTATCAACAAAATATAAATTCAGTTCAATATGGATTCAACCATTTAATCAATTAACTATCACTTGGAAATATTATTTAGAAATTTTATCATAAAACAATTTCATTCGTTATTATCAAAATTACAATTATTTGACAAAATGTCAAATATGTTAATCAACAAATTTATTTGCAAAATGTTTATATTTTTACAGGATCACATAAATCCTCTCAGTTTGTAGTGGTTGCTAAGAAGTAACAGTTTTAAATAGTTTACAGCATCGGCCCATTAGATTTAGATGCGTCAAAAATCACATAATCATAATTAGCATCTAGACAACGGTAAAGTCTTTTCATAATGAAAGGTATAAGTTCAACAATAACAATACTCGGGCAAGCAATTACTAGGAATACTTCTCGAACACGTGGGTAAACTGTGAATTGACAATGATGGCTCAACAAAATAACCTTTGGGTATATCTCGACGAAAGTGTGGCTAAATTCAACTCCTCTACTAATTTCAAAGACATCCAACCTACAATATGGTTGATGCTTCATTTCAACAACCTCATTCCTGCGACTTAATTGCACAATCAGAATGGCATATTTAACTCTTTGCACACACAACAATTATTTCTTCCCAAATTATACAGAATAATCAAGCCTTTGCTTGTTACGACAAGTGGAAGATTTATAAGTTAGTAAACTCCCCCAATGAGTTTACAATAATAATTTTACCATCAGTTTAAAACATGAATAACTCCACACCGTGTCTATTCTTAGCCAAACGTTTTAATAGACGTTGCTCAATAATGATTTTATTTTTATACAAACTCTAGCAAAAAACCTGTTTTATACATGCTTTTAGCTTCCCGTATCATTATTTTCCTTGTCTTCTCAAAGATTTAAATGCATAATGCAAGTGTGAAATACTTCCACTGAATTAATATGTTGTTTGTGGGCATGCGTTAACCACTAACCTTCGAAATCAACAAGTATCCGATCTTAGAAAATTGTTTTAAATGTCAAATGTATAAATCACACTACATGATAATGATTATTAGAAATCACAACTATTATTATTATCTCAGAAAATTGAAAATAATAATTATTATTAAATCAACATTATTATTTCCTCAACAAATGGATTTAAAGTGGTTAAACTTTTCGGGGAATATCATCCTCGACTTCTTAATAATGGATAAATATCCATTCCTAAACTTAAATTTATTATTACATTTTCAGTTGCGACGGCTGATGACCGTGATTAGAAAAATATCTAAATTAAATAAATGCTCGTTCTGCTCGTCCATAAATTTCGAATCATTGACTTCTGAGTGTAAAAACTGCTCAGATCAAAGCTTCTATTGCAAAAAAAAAAATTGCAACAGCAAAAACATCGATGAAAAGAAAATATGTGTTGGTAAGACTGTAGAAAAATTGAGAAATTCCAGCTAACTACGCATAAAAATAATGCAAATTGTAGCTTACATTCCTGTAGATCTTGATGCTTGTTATCTGGTCTGAACCATATTATTTCAGTCTTCTTGTCCATATTAGGACACGTATTTATAATCTTGTATCGGCCTCCATTTTATACCCGCAATGGTCTTACTCAGACATAGCGGTATTCATACTTGTAGCCTGAGTATCTTGATGAAAATAGTTCGTAAAATATGCTGCTTCAACAGCTGAAGTAATCTTGACTGGGGTTAGATCGAAAAGATCCATGATGAAAAATTACCAGTTTTAACTCGACCCAACTGTAATGCCTTCAATACTGTCACTACTCTTACAATCTCATGCAAGACATGTTCGAGTTCTGAAGATCAGTTCCCTGGGCAGAGCTTCTCACTCTCCAAACAATGCAAGCATGCTGGTATTCCCTATGTCGGCTAATGAACTGAACTGTGCAAGACAGGTAGGTGAACAGTAATGAACTATTTTGGTTGGTCGAAAGTTATTAATTCCAAGACTTATACTGGTTGTTTGGATAAAATAATACAAGTTAAATGTTAATGGACAGTGGAATCAAAATATAGACTAAGTCTATTCATATGTCCGTTGTAGCAGTAAATAGTTACCATCGCCACAAAGTCTATCACCTTGGTGATAACTTTTGAAAAGTTCGAAGATCACTATAATGTTAAACACTTTTATAAGACCAGTAACCATGTACTGTCGAAATCACTAAGTCCCAGCGACTGTGCTGATAATAACGTAGATTTTGCAACCATGTGCACGAAGATCATAACAGTGTTCGGAGCGACGTAGTGTGTTTAGCGGCTGAGCGCTTACGAAGGAATGAACATACTTGGCTCTGGCGTGCGTGCCTTATATACCTCTCAAACAGACTCCTCGAGGTCAATGCGTGAAATATGCTGAAATTAAAACGTCTCATATCTCAGTTTCCGCTCAATCAATTTCCTCGAAATAAAGCACATTCTTCCTCCCTTGTCCGTGCCAGTAATCTGATGTTTGTCTCAAGATTCTACCCCATCGGGAAATATTTAATGTCAATTTAGCCTCGACTATGACGCTCTCGCCTACGTCACTTAACCATTTCTTGGCTGCTAAAAGCTTCCAATTCCTTCTAAGAAGGTACGGCGCGCGATATTCAAACTTTCAATTCTGGACTTAGCATTGTGGCCTGTGCTCTCAACTGGATTTGGGCACAATATCTAATTCTGATTTGAGGTACTGGAACGGTATCGTTGTCATGCAGTTACCCATGTGGTGTCATTTCGACAACTTGCACCAAGCTAGTGAGCTACACGACTTTACTTACTTACTATCACGGTGGGTGAGTAACGTAGTTAATTTTCACACAAAATAACTGTAACGGTAACTTTGTTAATATTTTTGGTATGTAATGGTAATTATAACGTAGTTAATTTTCACACAAAATAACTATAACGGTAACTTCGTTAATATTTTTGATATATAACGGTAAATTTAACGCAGTTAATTTTCACACAAAATGACTGTAACGGTAATTTCGTTAATATTTTTGATATGGAACGGTAATTGTAACGTAGCTAATTTTCACACAAAATGACTGTAAACTTCGTTATAATTTTTGGTATGCACCGGTAATTGTAACGTAGTTAATTTTCAATCAAAATAACTGTAACGGCAAATTCGTTAATATTTTGGTATGCAACGGTAATTGTAATGTAGATAATTTTCACTCAAAATAACTGTAACGGCAAATTCGTTAATTTTTGGTAGGCCTATGTAACGGTAATTGTAACGTAGTTAATTTTCACACAAAATAACTGTAACGATAACTTAATTAACATTTTGGTATGTAACGGTAAGTGTAACGTAGTTAATTTCCACACAAAATAACTGTAACGGTTCTTCGTTAATATTTTTGGTTTGTAACTGTAGTTATAATGTAGTTAATTTTCACACAAAATAACTGTAACGATAATTTAATTAATATTTTTGGTACGTAACGGTAAATGTGTCGTAGTTAATTTTCACACAAAATAACTGTAACGATAATTTAATTAATATTTTTGGTATGTAACGGTAATTGTGACGTTACTTTTCTGAAGTAACTGAGAAACTATAGAACGACCACTTTCACATAGTTACCTACCTCAATCAAGTCCAAGGCCAAATGTGTTGTTTTCTAATGAGACTACATTGAATGATATACAGTTCTTCTACACCTTGGCTTCCTACTGACTGTGACGGTGTTCAGCTGCAGGATATACAAGCGGGTTTCACCAGCTACGCGCTACCGAATAAGCCACTTAACAAGCATTTCTTGTCAGGCGACATTAGTTAGAAGTGAATGCTCGTTCCTTAGTTAAAAAGCAATAAACTGGTCAATCAGTAATTCCTCGCAACAGCCCATACTTGGAAACGAACATTGATGCTTGACTAAAATATGAACCAAGAAATGTAATCTAATCCGTTTCTCAGTAGAACTTTACCTTCTAGATGAGGACAAGTCAACAATGAACAGCAGTTGGAGATAATAAACTTTCAAACATCACCGACATATCATTCCTGATTGGTTCAGAAAGCCATGTTGTTTGATCCCGGTATGCAGCTGTTGCTGTTGTTGTCGATTCATTTAGAGGCTTTGCAATATCGTGATCATATAGCCCCACATACTTGGGTGTGTATGGAAACTGTTAAGAGCGTTCCCAGCACGGAAACCGAACCCATCTCTTCCTCAGTTTTAATATAATAATATACTACTACTACTAATAATAATAATAATTACTAGTGGGCCGGTGCGAGAACTCTCGCATAGGCCTACTGGTTTGTGTGCGCCCCATTTGTACAGACTACCTGCCCGGTTCTAGTGCTATGCGGGCTTTACTCGACATAGTTCTGCCAGAGGCTATCGTCTTGTTTATTGGTTTAAAAGCACTTTATAAACAAATACTAGGTACTAGCATTACCCGTCGCGGCTTCGCCCACGAATATTCTACTTGTCAAGAGTACACTTAGCAAAATCTCAATCATGAATGCTATGACTGATTAATCCTTGGTATGAATAATCAGACTTTATCAATTCAGCTACTGGTGCAGTGGTTAGGGGTTTGTCATTCCTTCATAGGTATATCAGAGCGAAGTTAGTTTTCTGGGAATATCACAGACACTGTAAATTTATGGGCCTTTGAATGTGGTTTTAGGAGACCCTTTATAGTCGGGTGAAAATACCTTTCGTACCACACTTACACGTGAAAATTGCGTGGAAAAATTCTAGAGTGCCCCTTAAGCGCATTATACTGTATGTATTGATGAATTTTACAGCTTAATTTGGTTCAGTGATAACCTTATAACCGTCTGGAAACTTTCACAATAATGTAATAATTGGAATTGCATTGCGTCTTACAGAAATAGATGGACCTGCGAAATTCTGTTACCATGGTTACAGTGTTGCATTCTTTCATTATTTCATTGTAAATATACATGGTTTAAGGTATTTATTTAATTGTGAGACATTTAAAGAGTAACTGAGTGCGTTTCACGTACGCATTGGGTTATGCTGAACCTGTAGGTACCCCATATGTGTAGGTTGGAGTTAATGGGACCTTATTTTGGGTACAAAACTGGAATGGGTTCTTAGCAGAATAATATAGGGAGGGATATTTCCGTTGACTTTTCAAGAAATGCAAGATTTTTCCTGTACTATTGAGACGATTTGGAATATTTTGGTACAAACCACAACTTCTAACTCCCTCTGGTTTAGGAGCTTGAGTTTTGTGAAACATACACCTTAGCGTATTATATAATAAGATAATACTTATAGACCTAATAATAACAATGATGATGAAACAAATGTGGGCAGTGAGGAAGAAGACTTTTAGCAAGAATTGAAGTGTTGATTTAAAGTGCTCTGTCTGTCTGTTAGGTAGTCAGCCCAGAGGCTGGTTGAATCCGCAAAAAGTACCACCGTTAGGTTATGTGGGTGGACACCCACAAAAACCCTAGGCAGCGCTATACTGAGGCGTACTAGGCACGAAGAGGAGTGAGGTAGTTTGCCATTGCTTTGCTCACTGAGTTAGAACAGCAGTACTAACCCTGCGAGCAGAACCTTTCACACCATCCATAGGCACTGACTGTGCCCTGAATGTCATTATTAAGCACCACTCATACCTCAGTAGCTTCCATATATTCACAGCCACGAGTGAGACTGAGACAGCGGTGAAAAGCCACATTTTACTCTAGCCTGTGCAAACAGACAAATGGAAATGAACTGCATTCATCAAGAGATGGCAAACAGGCCAAAAGTGCTGTGTACAATGTTATTCGATTAATGAATTAATGAACTAATGAATAAATAATATAATAGTAATAATAATAATGAGCCCAGCTTCTGGATAAAACTTTTCAATGGGTGCCATATAGGCAATTTACTCTCTAATTTTGATGTTCCATTTCCCATTGCCACTCAGCAGAGAAACCCAGAGACAATGTGGGCGTTTTATGCCAAGTTTCAATTTTACCTCTCCATTACCAAGTGTAATACGAGAGGTTTTTGTGCCGACATCATACGACTTGAAAAGCTGTGGATTTTCCTCGTCCTTATAAAAGCCGTCTTCAATGAAAATCGAACTCAAGATCTTGGAATAATGAATCGTACATTTTACCACTGATATACAGAGGAAATTAACTTCCAAATGTCTTATTTAGCACACGAGAAATGAGAACGAGATTTACAAAAATTGCACAGCCGCCATTTTTTTCTCAAAAAATTCCATTAAATTAGACGTCAGTAGGAATGCTTGTATGAAGATATACCGTGCCAAGTTTTCACAGCACTCGGATGAAAAGTCGCGAGAAAAATCCACTTAAATATTTAAATTTCACGTCGCCGCCATGTTGGTTTTGTTCCTACCAGGTTATTGAATGATCCATTGGAAACGTAAGTTACTAGCATCTATCAACATACAATATTTCAGTTTGATTTTAGTAATAGATTCGTAGATATTGAGAACCGTCTAAATATTTCGGATGGTCGCCATGTTGGATTGTTATATGTGTAGGTCATATAGTTATGTACCATTAGATGAAGATTATTGCATAGGTTCATTATTGAGACGTTGACCTTGATGGCATGGTTAGGACACAATAAATAAAAATTAATTTTAAAACTTCGCACAGCACCCATCTTGGGGTTATGAAAACAATTAAGTTTAATTGGTTGAAATTAAATTTTATATGAACATTTACCGTACCAAGTTCCACAGCACTCGGTTGGAAAAATCGCGAGTAAATTATTTTTAAATGTTTAAACTTAGCTTGACCGCCATGTTAGTTTTGTTATCACCAGGTTACTAAAAGTCCCATAGGTGAACTTTTAAAAGTAACCTTTATCACCGTACAATTTTTCAGGGTGATGACAGAATGACAGTGAAATATTACGTGCGGCCGCAATGTTGTATTGGTGAAACATATTAAAATTTGAATGTAACGGTCGAGATCGGACGAGGTTGTAGTATGCACTTTCTGCGTTTCATTGAAATCGCTTTGATCATTTAGATTTTATTACGGCACACACATACGCACGCACACACACACACACACACGGACAAAAGGTGATCTCATAAGCCTATATTTTATCCTATTTTCATTTATGAAATAGGCTTATGAGATCACGTTTTGTCCGTGAGTGTGTGCGTATGTCTGTGTGTGTGTTCTCCTCCCCCCTCACCCCTAATAAAATCTAAACGGCTAGAGCGATTTCAATGAAACTCGGTAAAGTCATAATGCTGTCTTGTGCGACTCCAACCGCGGCCTTAAAAGTTTGTTACGTCTCACTAATCGAACATGGCGGCTGTGTAAAATATTTACCCGGCATTCTGTATCTCCGAAACTATTTTGGATATCACCCTGAAATGTTGTACGGCAATTAAAGACACTACTAGAAGTTCACCTATGTAACTTTCAGAAACCTGTTAAGTACAAAACGAACATGGTGGCCAAGCGAATTTGAAACATTTAAATATACATTTCCCGCTATTTAACCATCTGAATGCAGCGAAACATGATACAGCAAATGTTTATACACATTATAATGCATTGACATCTAATTTAGTTCAATTGCTTACATATCTTCAAGATGGCGGCTGTGCGAAATGTTTTTATTTTATTTTTATTTCTTGTGTCCTAATCATGCGATCGAAGTCAACGTATGAATAACGAACCTACGCAACAATCATCATCTAAAAGTACATAATTATATGGCTTACATATATAAAAATCGAACATGGCGACCATCTGAAATATTTTGACGGTTCTAAATACGAGGGCTATTCCAAAACTAAGGTCCGGTTAAAAAACATCCAAAATCAAATTGTTTGCAAAACAATTGTTTTATTGACATTCCTTACGTCTTTCTCTATTTTCTACATAATTTCCATACTTATTTACACATTTGTCACATCGTTCCACAAGCTTTTGAATGCCTAAGTCGTAGAACTCGGCCACCTGTGAAGCTAACCAGTCTTTAACAGCTTCTTTCACTTCATCATCTGTGTCGAAGCGCTTGCCGCTAAGAAACTCCTTTAGGTAGCGGGACAGGTGGAAATCACTTGGCGCCATGTCCGGACTGTACGGTGGGTGGTCCATCTGTTCCCATCCAAATTTCGTGATCAGAGTTTACGTGTCATTCGCAGTATGGGTTCTGGCATTGTCATGCAACAACAACACTCCAGACGACAAAAGACCACGTCGCTTATTCTGGATTGCACGTTGAAGTTTAGTCAGGGTAGCGCAGTAGGCGGCTTTATTGATCGTTGTCCCTGAAATAGTGAATCGAAGATCTTCACGAATTTTGTCGTCAACCGCATGAACCAACTCTTCTGAAATCACTGATGGTCTGCCAGAGCGGGGTTCATCGTGCACATTTTCCCGTCCTTCATTAAAGGCTCGCACCCACTTGCGCACCTTACTGTCACTCATTATGTTAGGACCGTACACTTCAGTAATCTGCCAATAAATTTCTGCCGCAGAAATGTTTCTTGCAGACAGAAACCGTATCAGTGCCCTTACTTCACAATCGGCGGGCTGATTAATTGTCTTAAACATTGTGAACTGACACTATCAACAGCACACAGCAACAGTAACAACGCTACTGGTGGCTTTTGCCGCGCAAGGCATGCCAGGAGTCGGCGCGCATGCATGTTTTGCCCTTGGCGCCGCTTTCAAATATTTACGACGAATCGGACCTTACTTTTGGAAATACCCTCGTATCTACCACTCTAAGACAAGAATCAAACTGGAACATTGTATGGCTATGAACGTAAGTCCACCTATGGGACTTTCAAGAACCTGGTTAGCACAAATCCAACATGGCAGCGACGCGATATTTAAATATTCAAATGGACATTTCTAGCGATTTAACCATCCGAGTGCAGTGAAACTTGGTACGGTAAATGCTTATATAAATTTTAATCCACTGACATCTAATTCTTTTATATTGTTTCCATAACCTCAAGACGAAATTTTGAAATCTCGTTTTCAATTCTTGGGTCCTTATCATGCGATTGAAGTTTGAATAATACACCTACGCAATAATCTTCATATAATAGTACGTAACTATATGGCCTACATATTGTACCCATATGACATCATGTGGAGAACATGTGTTCACATCCCGTCTGGCTCTGTCCTTTCAGGGTGTGGTGCGTCTCCCCACAGTGCAAACACATATTCAGGATCCGAATACTATCAGGTACTACTCTACAAGAAAAGGGTAAACAACTTCCTAAAAATAATATTTAATTTTAAATCATGGCTTATCATACAACAATAAACATCCAATTACATTTAAATTACCCACAAACAACAAAATACACTTTGGATCACACAGATGATAATGGCAAAGGGACAATGAATGCTACTCTAAATCATCTGTGGTCCGCAGCTGAGATCGCAATCCAACCTCACCAGGCATACTGCCACATCTCTTCTTGTGAGTCTATGAGTCTATCACTGGTATCTCAATACACCCTACTCTACACCCTACTCTACACTTCACTAAACAATTCACTTATGGGAATGCACTTTTTGTCCTTTGACAAATGTTCATACCTTTTGCACACTCTTAAACAACAATAATAATCAAAACAAATCAAATAAACATGACATTAACTGTACAAAAATAGCACTTCAATGTTATTGACGTTACAGTATTTATTGCTTGGCTATCCATCGTGCTTATGGAATATTTACTTTACTTCATGGTTCAACAATGCGTTAGCCATTGTTGCGATAGGTTACTTGTACAACAATGTACTGTAATTCTCTGTATTGTGTCCTTTCTCCGCTTTCCCCATAAACGCTAACAATATTACATTCCTAGTCTACATAAACAATGCTAGTCTGCTATAACGATACAATACGTCTCTAAGTCGTTCAAAATATAAGTCGATTTATAATTAGTTTGCATCAAGTCCACATTCACGGTACCCGTATGCAAATATGCATCTCAGACTGGGTTTTAAACTTCAAATAATGTGTCAGTCGCTTTTAGCGCAGCTAGTGTCCAGAACAGCTAACTTTGCTAAATATCACTCGATTTCAACAATTAAAAGACGGATATGACATCCTTATAATGCTACGAATTGATTTCTGTAGCCAAAATAAACAATTTCTTATTAATTAATGTGCCAGACGATGAAAGCGCAGTCTCCAGTACATCTTACAGTAGGGTCAGTCATAAAACTACCACCCTCAGTGAATACAATAGCTTAAAGGTTGGGTCGCTCGGAGCCCCTGCTGCCTGGCCTGACTCTTGTCGTCCAGCCTACCCCAGCTGTGTCATTACTTATTCATACACACCAGCCAGATTTTACAATTTCACTCTGATTCTGTGTTTAGTTTAAGGCGAAACTATTCATCACATGAACTGGATATCCAAATATTTAACGACCTATCGATAGGGTAACAGTAATTAGCTCAATGTTGCTCAATAACATAATATAGCAAAGGAATGGGTTTTACTAGGCACAAAAGCCTTGAGGAACTGCATACGGCTTTTAATGGCGTGGTTTAGTGGACTTATTGCTTGCCACTTTTACGCATGAAGTCTCGGTAAGGCGTCCTCGACCCTTCCGTACAAATAGATTCTCGCATCACAGTGCGGATCATTACAATGGAGTAGCTAATTGAGTTGGCAAACGTTAATCCTCAATTGCCCTCAGGAAGCTGGTATGGTAGCTCAGACACTTGTCTGTCTCCATCCGCTATCAATACAACGGTATGCCCCATGGCTATACATCAATACAAACCTTCGTAGAATAGCCTGTATGGTCCTGACAATGTCCTAGAAACGTTCCTTGCATTAATTAACTTAATCATCTTGATTCTACTCTTAAATTGCTCGCATATCAGCGGCACAAATACTAGCTCTGTCGGTATACCGCAGATCATATGACATTTCTAGTTTCCCTTCTACCTGGCGTGTTTACTGATTTCCATATCATTACTTATCCTTACTGGTATTTGTTTACTGGCATTACTACTGGCTTTACATTACAACAGTTTCACTTATTACATTTTATCATGTATAACTTTAATTGCTGACACATTATATCATTCTTACACATTATCTTTACTTTGTAATTACCTGGGATCTGATGCAACTTTTATCACTTCATGCAAACATGCTGAATATTTCGTTACTTCGACATTCTTGCTTATAAAGTTACTGCTTTAATATTAGACTTATTTTGGTCTTACGCAAAACAGCTGTAAGCCAAATCATTTTCAAATTGCAAATACTTCTTCATCAAATAACGAGGAATGCAATCTCGTATGAATATTACTTCAAAATACCTATTTTGACATGATTTTCGACTTAGACGTATCGTATCGCTAGCTTCTACATGATATCATTGGAATTTGTACTCACATTGTTCTGGCGGTCGACTCTTATGATGCCACCTTTTACCCACCATCGTGGTGCTTACTGATGCATCATGATGGATATGTTATATTCCTTTTGTTGACACAATACACTTTTCACTTCGGTAAGACACATTTTCAATTTACCGTATTTACACATCTTCCCATTACATTTCATCACACAATACATTATTTTTAACACTGACATACATTAAAATTTATATCATAGACACTTTTTCACACGATTTGTTTCATACACTTCACAATTTCGTAATAACAAAGCTGCAGGTGACGCGATTTCCGACATCAACTCCAATGGAAGTCTCTATCAACCGCGATCCTGGCTAATCCTCGTTCAAACTGCTGCTAGTGTGAATGTTCCTCCAACTTCTACTCAGTGCCTTTGTCTGTAGTGGCATAATATCACAATAGCTGTGACCTGGTTCCCCTCCCATGATCTATATTAATGGAAATAGTGTGACCATTGTTGATTTCTAGATCATGACTTGCGCGTTTTATCAAATTACCCATGTGACGGTGTAATTTATTGTTCAATACCACTTTATCCTATCTACTGCGCGGCTTGATAACTATAAGCTCTACTTGGCTTCTTATCATTTATTACGGCGTCTACGCTCTCGTAATCTCTTCCAATCAGTCTAATACTGAAAAACATCTTCGTAACGGAAATACTTCCTTAGACTTTACACACCAAATATGTTCCTGTACGCACTTGTACATTACTTATAATTGCGCGGTCTAAGTTCTTCATGTTGACTATGTATAATACATTATAATACACTGGCGCGGTCTTTGTTACAATTCCCGAGCGGACGGACAGCACCTCCCCCGTCTGAGTGCTCCAAGTCGACTGACTTCTTCATGGCTCCATGCTCTATTTAAGGCTTTCTTCTTGAAAAATCGTTCTCTCAAATTCACGGGCCGACCTTTCCTTTAAAACTGCAGTTTGCAGAGCTAAAACTGCCTTCATTAGGTCCCATTTCTCACGGAGGTTACATTTCCAGTCTCGTGCCTGTGATTTGATCGTTCAATTAATTAATATTAATTGATCTTGGTGATGGCGTGGGCACGCTACTCCCGGGGATTTCCCTTCTGTGTATTATGCCAATGGTCTGACATCCACGTTTCTACGTCCTCCGTCCATGTAATGCTTAATCTGCTCCAATAAGCATACTTCTTGGGCTCATAATTATTCTCTCCGGATTTTATTCATCTCGGTGTTAATTTCAACTCTCTGGGATCCCTGGTTTTGATATAATCAATTATTTTCATGCGGCGTTCTTCCCTTTCCACTCTTCCTTCCTTATGTCTCGGTGAATCCCACAGCAATTAGTCTCTGTCTCGATTCCCCCTTGGAGACTTAAATAGTTCCTAGGCGCCAGCTGACACGCCTCCATTGACTTTGCTAATTTGTCAAATATCAGTCTTGCCTCGAATCTGTATTATCTTAGCTCCAATACTGTATCTTACAGTGGTATGGAGATCCTTTATTTTACAATGTTGCTTATAATTCCTGTACACAATCTGGAATTATGCTGAAATTTCATGAATAGTCTTATATCATGTGGTTCTTGGTTACCACGAGTTTTTTTTCCTCAAAGCCGTTTGGTTCGATACCCCGAAAAATCCTATGCCTGATTTTTCTTCTCTGGAGCATCAGGTTCGACGCCAGTCAGCACAAGTACCTTGGGTACAATATATAAACATCCAACATGGCGACCATCCAAAATATTTAGACTGTTCTGAATATCTAAGAATCTATTACAGCAATCAAACTGAAATTAACATAAGTAGGATATATGAAAATAGGGGAGCGTGATGTCACAGTGGCGAAGCTGCTCGTCTTACACCCGGACGGCCGGGATTCGAATCCCGGAGACAGCGGGGTGCAATTTTCACCTGAAAAATCACGTGGTGACAGGAAGGGCATCCGGCCTTAAATCCCCAGCCAAAACCAAAATGGGCCTGGTTGGCTCCGGCGACCCCAATTAATTGGGAAAAGCCGACGAAAGTTTTAGGATACATGAAAATTGGCTATTTAGTTCTTCACGGAACTACTTGTTTCATACATGAAAATAGGCTAAAAGAGACGACAACAATCAAATAATATTTAGTGTCTGAGAGTTATACCATCTCAGTGCAGCGTGGGAAGATCCTGGATGAAAGAGGGGCATGTTTGCATCCTTTCCAGTTCGATTCTCGCAGACAAATGGGCTGGCCTACTTGCTCCAGAACGGTGTGGGTGTTAATTTGGTTGGTAAAAAGAACACTTTCAATTATGCAGATGAAGGTGAACTCTCTTCATCCAGTGTTAGGTTACAACAGCTCGTCGTCAAGTGGAGCAGCCTTTCTACTACAGTAAATCTTCTGGTTACCAGAAGAACTCGAGGAGGTTGACTTACAAGTGTCTGGACTTTTCATTTAAGAAATTATGAACCATTATGCGGAAGCACAGATCAACCTCCGGGTTGATACTGTGCCTCAGGAACTAACAACAAGTAGGACGTGTATTGGCGACTACTGTACTCCACTGACTTGTGCTAAGTTCCTCACTTTCATCTTTCATGTCGACCATACTAGGTCAAATCTTATTCTCTTCCAACGCCAACGTGATTAGAGTATCAGAGTCCAAACGTCTTTTGTATATTACGGTATTTTCACCCTGTGTTTTCTTTTACTCCAATCATCATTTTGATCTCTGCATTTCCATTCTTCTTCTCCCTGTGAGTAGGGGATTGAATATATCCCCGGCATTCGCTGCCTGTCGTGACTAAAAGGGCAAGGTGTGTGTAGTCCACCACGCTTGGTTACACCCTGGATAACATTATGCGGCCTTGAATCTCAAGGTCTCGGGTGTTAATTGCTCATTCGTGAGCGGAGTGTGTCACATCCATTCTTTTCAGCAAATTTTGGGTGGAGCCTCTTTCATATCTACTTTTCATGGTTCTACTTCATTCCAAGTCCTTCTTTCTACTAGCATCGAGGCTATTTATTTATTTATTTATTTATTTATTTAACGTATGGTAAACAAATACATTATTAAAAATGAACAATAATTATCAATGAACTAAACTACAAACAAACATCTAGACCTTGTATATACTCAATACATTTTGGGGTTGCCAGCGAGAAGTCTTCCGATCGTCCTCCGTAAGCTCTGATGCTGCAGACGTCCCTGATGTGCTCAACAGTCTTTCACGGCGCACCAGAGTCGCATACTGGTGAGGGCAATATTCGCCATTTAAAAAGTGAATCCCCGCATCTTCCATTTCCCGTCCTACGGCGGTTCAGCATTGACCATACCTTGCGAGGTTGATCAAACCCAGGAACTGTCTCAGTGATGCATGCCATTGCCTGGCATATAGCTGGAGCATTTGGGTCCATTCTCTCATCCAGGGAATCGGTGGTGTTGAATCCGATGAGATTGCTGGCAAGTGCAAGAGGTGGATGTCTCGAACGGAGTCTGTTGATCCTGAGGTTTGAGATGTCAGAGAGTACCGGTAGTCCAGGGAGGGTATTAATAAACTTACTTTATATGTTTAAAACAAGATGTTCAGTAAAGAACATATAGCCAAATTTCTCCAAAATGCATGGGTATTGTTATAACTCTTTGTCCTTTTCAAGGAGTATAATTGAATGTTGGTTGTAGTAGCGTGTTGAAATACAACGTGCTATAGGGGTATTAAACATGAATATGAGGTGCCCTTTGCTAGTGCTACCTCTGTAAAAAATTTCATTCAATTCGGTTTCACCGTGTTTGAATTGATATGGGGAATGGATTTGCACACATACATGGCCGCTATTTGCAAACTATTGGGCTGATGACCTTGTAGTCGGTCATAAGATGCTTTCCACAAAAAGGCATGTTGTTGCAAAATCTGGTAGAGCTCAAATTATTAGGATGGTCGTAATTTGATTTAAGCGTTTAACATTTGGGTGGCCGTCATTCCGTTTCCGTCAAGATGGCGGCGATATAAAACATGACACTGAGGTGCCCTTTCCTAGTACTACCACTGTACCAAATTTCGTTCCATTCGGTTTCACCGTGTTTGAATTAATAGGGGAATCGATTTTGGCACAAAGATGGCCGCCATCCGCAAACTATTAGGCTAATGACCTAATAATTTTGTCAAAGGATGCTTCCTTCATAAAGGTATGTTGTTGCAAAATTTGGTAGAGATCGGATGATTAGGTTAGTCGTAATTTGATTTAAGCCTGAACACTTGTGTGGCCGCCATTACGTTTCTGTCAAGATGGCGGCGATATAAAAGATGACTCTGAGGTGCCCTTTGCTAGTACTACTTCTGTACCAAATTTCGTTCCATTCGGTTTCACCGTGTTAGAATTAATAGGGAGAATCGATTTTCACACAAAGATGGCCGCCATCCGCAAACTATTAGGCTGATGACCTATTAGTTTGGTCAAAGGATGCTCCCCCCACGAAGGTATGCTGTTGCAAAATTTGGTAGAGATCGGATGATTAGGTTAGTCGTAATTAGATTTAAGCTTTGAACATTTGTGTGGCCGCCATTACGTTTCCGTCAATATGGCGGCGATATAAAACATGACACTGAGGTGTCCTTTGCAAGTGCTACCTTTGTACCAAATTTCGTTCAATTCGCGTTCACCGTGTTCGAATTGATAGGGGGGGGGGGGTGACAGACATTCAGAGTACACACACTCACACATTCAAACACACACACACAGACTCACACACACACATACACACACACAGACACACTTTTTTCGCCCTGTTTTGATCTCATAAGTCTACTTTCATTTTTTGCAAAAATCGAAAGTAGGCTAAAAATTAAGGTACACTTATGACATCTATACGGACCAAATGTTCGTGTGTCTGTCTGCATGTATTTATATTTGTGTGTACATGTGTGTCCCCACTTTTAGTTCCCAAATGGCGAAACCGAATCGAATCAAATTTGGTACAGGGGTAGAAGTAGTAAAGGACACCTTTATGACATGTTGATTTCACTAAAATCTTAAATAAGACAAAATGGCGTCCACCAGATTGTTCAAACCTTAAACCGGATTCTGACTAAACCAATCATCTAAATTCTACCAAATGTTTAAACACAAACTCTTTTCGGGAAGATTAGGTGTAAGAACAGAAGATAACTTTTACGCGATAGATTACATTGTCTACATGACATAGTCCACTATACGTTATTCATATTGTCTATGAATTGTTTACGTATAGATGTAGACTGCGACGTTTTACGCATGGACGCACATCACTGCTATAAATCACATTTTAAGCTAAATTTATCTGGATAATAATTCAAGCACCGTATTTAGGCATCAATACTTGTACACACTACTTAAAATACTTAATTGGGAACGATACGTGGTGGTGAACGAATTCTCCAATTCTACCATTATGTTGAAAGTAAGGCATATTTTCTCACTCACTTCTAACTTGGTAGGTGGTGGGTTCCTAACGCAGATGGCCCAGTCGTGTGAGCACGATTCTCCTCCAATCTTATTGTGTACACTTGTGTTGACCGATTGAAAATAAATTACGTTAATAGATTATACGGTCAACACTGAAAAAGAGCTTCTTACATTTCAATATTGTGTTACACCTGACATTACGTTGTCATGGCAACAAATATTAGGTGTTAAGTCTTTTATATTAGCGGCTTCGGTGGCGTAGTCGGTAGCATGCTGAGCTTCTTGCCCAAGATAGCGGGTTCAAACCCGGCCGAAGCCGTCGGGATGCTTAAGAGCTTTAAAAATCCCTCAGTATGCCTTCCTTCGGAGGGGAAGTAAAGCCGGCGGTCCCATGTCATAGATTTATGGCATGTTAAAGAACCTTCCACTAATTGCACCTGTGTGAAGCTAAATTGGATAGGTTAAGAATGTAAACAAAGCTCTTAGGTTTCTACGTTCGTTGCCAAGAGCCGACTGCGGTGGCGTCTAGTAGGTAAGTTCTGAACTTGACCTAGTAGTCGTTGACGATGGCGCTTGGCGGCAAAAGTAGGAACTATTTGAAAAATTCTAAGTTGCAGTTTGTACTTAAATTTAAAAAAAACAGATAACACACACTAATACAGTCATCACAATTAACACCGGTTATCAGACAGATTCTACACACACCCAAAGTACACGGGGCTACATGACCGCGTTGTCGCAGCCCCTAAACTTAAGAACCAACCAACCAAGTCTTTTATATTTCCCTCAGTAGGCCATGGCTTTCTCTGTCATTTATTTACTATTCTATAAAACCATGCCCGGTCACGAAATCCAAGGTTAACGGCCAAGGTGACCCGACGCGCTGACCACGCGTCACCCCAATATCTGCAGGCCAAATGGCTGGGCAGCGGTCACTTGGTAGATCTAGGCCCTTCATGGGCTGTATTGCCAGGGGTTATAAAACCATGGATTCATGTCAGGCAAAACTGTCTTTTAATTGGTTTACTTCAGAATAGGAATCAAGGTATTTCATACATACATACAGGCAAAATAAAGAGCTGTTCTTATACATGTACATAAGAAATCTTTGTGGCAGGAGACAGTGTAAAATATTGTTAAAATGATATTCGTTGGTATAATTCAGAAAACACATGACATCAATTTCCTATAGTTAATTGGTCACATCTAGAAACTGGGTGAAGGTTTGAGGACCAATTTTTTTTATTTCTAAAAGGACATTTCTCACCAAAGGTGTTTAAGCGTAAATAAGAAAAAATATTTTACCAGCTAAATAACTTTGTATTGTCAATGTGTGAGGGCTAAATTAATTTCAAGGTTCCAGATAGTGAGTTATTATGTTTTAAGGGGTGGAACTACGAGGATATCAGTCCCAAGATTGCAGATAATTTTATTGTATATTTTTTAGAGAATCACTTTCATTTTTGCTGAGTATTTTCATGGTAGATTTAGATAGCTTACAGACGCCGTCTAACATAATTTTCATATCCATAGACTGAGAGTTCACTGTGGATTCAGGATAGTACAACACGCATATTGTTTGTTGAATTTGTCTAATAACTTGTGTTATTGTAATGTATGTAGTAGTGTGTGCATCCATAATTGAGACTAGGGTTGGGAAGATGGCAGCCATGGCCTTAAGTTAGGAACAATCCTGAAGTAAATGTGAGAAACCACGGAAAACCACTTCTTGGATGGCTGAGTTAGGAATCACACCATACTCTTTTCAGTTTTGCATAATGAGGCTGATTGTACCCAGTTCCAACCATCAGACCAGAATTAAATTTCTTGGCAGAATTGGGAGTGGAAACCAGAACATTTGGGACCGAATTTTGAGTACGTAGCCAAAAACCACATTGGCCTACTACAAGGTGCTCATCTGTATTATAGGAGATAGGGATTAATTTGATAAGAAGAAACAGTGACGTAGTCACGTGGGTGAGGTAGGTAAGGCCAAGGAGAGATCTTCTTTAATAATTTTAAACTCATAGGTAAACTTTAAGCCTGCATCACACAACAGTCACTGACAAGGAAGCTTTTGTGATAGCTGGGGGCAAGATCCTGGCCGATATCTTTCATCCTTGTATATATAAAATGTAAATTAAATCTATCAGCAGGTTTATGTGGTACTGCTAAGAATTATGCAATCTATAAGAAAATTCGTTAGAAATACCCTCATATTTCATGTTTTATAAAATGTACTAAGTGTTGAAGTTTCTTGTAAAGTAAGTGAAATGATATGAAAAACAATCAAAATAATGGGATATAGATAAGAAAAGACATTGAGAGAAAAGTCGGGTAATGTGAATCATTTCAGTAAATGAGTTGTTGTTGTAGGACATCGTGTCATTTTTCCCCATGAAGTTCTGTGGAATTTGTCTGATAACCTGTGTTACTATATATGGTGTCTATTATTATTATTATTATCTTGATTGGTCACATTGGACCACTTGAGTCGTTCCACAATCACTTCTTCTTTGAAGGTAGTACTGCTTGGTTCTTGCGCTCTTTCCAGTACTTTTTCATTCTTTCAGATCGGGATTTTCTCAACTCATCTGAAATCTCCATAGGCTTTCTATGTGTCATTTCTGCAGAAAATTTGTGAGTTTTAAGAATGGTGTTAATTTTATTTTTCTCCTCGGCATCTGTTATCTTAAGTCCAACTGCTTTGAGATCTTGTTGGATTTCTTGGATCCATTTTCCTCCAGTTTTCTTTCCTAGATTTCTCATCACCAGTTGGCGTACAATTCTCTTTTCTGGAAGCCGTAAGATGTGAAAAAAATATGAAATTCTTTTCTTCTTCATTGTGCTGGTGATGGGATCAATCTCACGATAGACAGTTTCATTTGGGAGAATCCTCCAGACTCCCTCAACCTGATACTTTTTATTTATGCACGTTCTAATGATTCTTCTTTCCGTTTTGAGGAGCTGATCAGTTCTTTGTTCATTTTTAATTTGGAACAGTGTTTCACAAGCATAAGTGGCTTCTGGGAAAGTTACAGTTTTATAATATTGGATCTTAGTAGCTATTGATAGGCATTTTTTATTATATGTTGACCAGGTTAGAGATTGTGCCTTTTTCATTTTATTTGTTCTATTTATCCAAGTTACTTTTTCGTTTAAGTTATGTGTTATAATTTCTCCAAGATACTTAAATTGAGGAACTAGGTTAATTTTATGATCATTTATATAGACTTCATTTATATCTAAGGGTTTCATAGGCATGATCTCAGTTTTTTCAAAGGATATCTGTAATCCTATCCCTTGAGCAATTTCTTGGAGACTAGTGATCTGAGTACAAACCTCTTCCTTGTCTAGTGCTAAAAGAGCCAAATCATCTGCAAATCCTAAGCAGTTTATTTTTATTGATGGTTTTGTTCCAATTTTGATGTTAGGAGGGTTTTCCTTTTGCCAAACCTTCATGATATAATCAAGAGCCACATTGAAAAGCAGAGGGGATAATCCATCACCTTGTCTGAGACCAGTTTTTACTGAGAAAGCTGTTGATATTTCTCCCCTAAATTTAACTTTCGAATTTGTGTTTGTTAATGTTAATTGAATGATTTTTATCAATTTAGGATGGAGACCATATGATCTGAGGATTTTTAGCAGTGTCAGTCTATGAATACTATCATAGGCTTTTTTGAAATCTATAAAAGAGATAAAGAGTTGCTTATTTCTGTTTTTGTAATATTCCATTATTAATTTCAGGCTAAGGATTTGGTCTGGACAACTTCTGTAAGGGCGAAATCCTCCTTGATATTCTCCAAGTTGTGGTTCCAGAATGTTTTTGATCCTGTTGTAAATTATGCGAGAGAAAATTTTATATGTGCAGTCCAGAAGGGTAATTCCTCTGTAGTTATCTGGGTTCGTTTTGTCTCCTTTCTTAAATAATGGATGGATTATTCCTGTGGTCCAGTGTGCAGGAATTTCTTCAGTAATCCACATTTTAACTAGATGTTGATGAAGATTTATAATCGCAGGTTTACCAGCATTTTTCCAGATTTCAGCAAAGACTAAGTCTTCGCCACAAGTTTTGTAATTTTTTTGTTCTTTAATTGCGAGTTCTACTTCATTAATGTTTGGAGGATTTATTAAATCAGGTGAAGTTAAAATAGGTGTATCAGTGTTTACTTGCAGGGTTTCCAGTGGATCATCACAATTTAACAGTTTCTCGAATGCTTCTGCAAGGATCTCTGTATTTTCTTGGTTAGAATGTGCTAACTTCCCCGTTTGATTTTTCAACATTAATGTTGGAGCTTCAATTTTTTTAAGATATTTACCAAATGTTTTGTAATAATCTCGAGATTGCTTTTTCCTGAAATCGTCTTCTATCTTTTCCAGTGTATTCTTAAGATGATTACGTTTCGTTTGTCTGATGATTTTATGGGTTAATTTTCTTTGTATAGTTAGTTCTAAATTTGATTCTTCTGACTTTAGAGCTTGATGTTTTATCCATGCTTGGTGTCTTTTCTCTATTGCTTGATCACAATCTACATTCCACCATTCATGTTTTTTCCTTGGATTTATTGGTGCTAACTCCTCTGCTATTGATTTTAATTTAGTGATTAATTCGTCCAATGTTTTAGTGTTGAGAGATTCTTCTCCTGTTCTTTCACAGTACTCTATATTTTTTATTAAGGTAGATGGATCAAATTTCCTCCTATTGTTATTATTAGTTTTTTTCTTGGCCATTGGAGTTAATTTTATTTTTATCTTTACCACATAGTGGTCTGATCCTGAGTCAACTCCCCTTAGAACCTTGACATTGTGAATTTCGCGATGGTGTCTATAATATATAGTAATAAAAATATATATAATATAACCTCTGGCACTACAGCCCGTGAAGGGACTGGGCCTACCAAGCGACCGCTGCCCAGCCATTAGGCCTGCACATATTGGGGTGACGCGTGATCCGCGCATCGGGTCTCCTCGGCCGTTGATCTTGGTTTTCGTGATCGTGGCGCTGCCTCACTTTCAGACAGCTACTTAATTGTCCTCACGAGGCTGAGTTCACCCCTTTCCAGCCCTCACGTCAGTTCCTAAAATCCCTGATGGAGCCGGGAATCGAACCCTGGACCTCCAGGTGAGAGGCAGGCGCGCTACCCCAACACCACGGGGCCGGCATGGTGTCTATAATAGTGCTTGCAATTCAGGTGGGGATTGGGAAGGAGGAAGCCGTGGCCTTTAGTTAGGAACTACCCCGGGTTTTGCTTGGAGTAGAAGTGGGGAAACTACGGATAACCACTTCCATGTTGGCCAAGGGGGGAATCGAACCCACCTTTCTTAATGAGGATGAGTGTACACCGTTCCATCCCTTAGACGAGTTTTTTTTTGTGGAGCCGGGAATTGAACTGAACCTCCTTACCAGTGATAGTCAAGAATGCTATCCACTGCGCCACGGGACAGACGTTTCTTTCTGATAATCAGCGCCCTCTCCTGTAAATAGATTGATTTAATTTTTCTGAAGGTTCAGAGCATATATTGGCCATAAACTGACAGCGTTGTTCACGGATGTCAATACATAATGCACAAAGCGCAATACTATGATTGATTACACATAAAATACGTAATATTCTCAGTGAATATTGCGCTATTGGCTATGGTCTGATGTGCGAAAGTCTAATGGTATTATCTAAATCAATAGTGGTGTAATAATACCTCTGATCATTTGTGGTTGAGCCTAAGTGAATTGAAATGCTATTAAAGCTGAGAAAACAGAAAGTGATAAACATGAATCACGTTCTTTGTCAATATTCTTCGCATGACCTCTTCGATTAATTCAACGTGTCCTTACATTTCAGATCACACGACCGCAACCGTATTTGTTACACATGATATTTACCAAATGCGGTGCTTCGAAACAAAATGCATCCATTTCAAAAGAGGCTTTCTGATATAATATCGTATAATATACAAGGCATATAAGCTAAAGTGATGTTAAGTAGAAAGCTAGAATGGTATAGCACGATAATGGAATCTTTGGTTTTAGCCACCTGTGCTGTTATTGAGTTGCCGTGACAAACCACTCACCACTCTTGGTGTTGGTGCAATATTTCTATGGAGCTGCACCCTCTGTAGGTTTCTCTTCAGTCTGTCAACACGATAACTAGAGTTCAATATAACTTATTGGACAATCAACATTAATAGGAAAAGATACCTTAAGTCAATAAAATCAAAAATTGGGGTACACTATTGATTTTGGTTATTTTATAACCTTCTTCAGCAGATAGTATATGAATGAAGTTGCAATATTACATATTATGAAAATGAAAATCCACAGCCTGCTTCCAGTCGACCGACTGGGTCAGGGAATGGAATGAATGAAGCCCCCATCTAGCAGCGAGGATATGAACTGTGCCGGCTGCCGAAGCCTGTCGCACTCCCCTGGGGCAATGATTAAATGAATGAGAGATGAAATGAAATGATAGTGGAGAGTGTTGCTGGAATGAAATTATGACAGGGAAAACTGGAGTACCCGGAGAAAAACCTATCTGCCTCCACTTTGTCCAGCAGAAATCTCACATGGAGTGACCGGGATTTGAACCACGGACCCAGCGGTGAGAGGCCGAAGTGCTGTCGCCTAAGCCACGGAGGCTATATTATAATTTTAAAAAAATGTATGAGTTCAAAAATATCTCCCAAAAAACTTAACTAACTGCTTAAAAACACTCTATTTATAAAAATGGATTTAATTCACTTAAGGTATCTTTTACTATTACAATTAAACTCTGTCAATAAGGATTTGGACAGACATGGTCTTTTTCATGTCACTTCATATTAATGCGGATTATAGCCTACAGATGTTAACTCCCTCGCCCCTTTGTATTATATGAATAATTTGCTGTCTAGCTTTGTTTTAGAGGTGCCTTCTACTGAAACAAATTCTCATGCAACTCGCTCCAGCAGTTTTGTCACCAAACCGTTACAAACAGACAAAAGTTAAACTGAGTGTATCCGTTGGTCATTCTACACTTCATCTAGCATAAGTACCAAGTTTTAAGCCAAAAATTCAAAATGTTCAGACAGTAAGAATACTGTACTTCATCTCTACATAGTATAAAACGAAGTCCCCGATTCTTGGATGTAACGGGTAATCTCGAGAACCACTGCATGGATTTTGATGTGGGTTTCACCATTATGTAAAGGATTTCTCGAGGAAAGGTTCTGCATATAAGAAACATTTATGACCAAAGGAATCCTAGCAGTAACGATTTCAGTGAATCGAGCTGAAGAAAAACCTGCCGACCGTGCGCCTTTTAAGCTTACGCTGGGTAAACCGTTTATCATATTAGTAAATATATATATGTATACATAACTTTATAACAAACTTATCATCATAACTACTATTGTGATATGACAGTTTATATTTCTAACACTGAGGTAATATATTATTTTGTTCTTTCGTGATTTACTGTACAGTAAATCACTTATTGACATATTTTGCCTATTTATGTTGTTAATCCTTTACATTAATAATTTTCTCGCTATCACTTCTAATAATAATAATAATAATAAAATAATAATAATAATAATAATAATAATAATAATAATAATAATAATAATAATAATAATAATAATAATAATAATAATAATCATAATAATAATAACAATAATAATAATAATTGAAATACGGAATAACAATTAATAAGTCTCACAGATAATCTGTACTGGATTTGCCCGCAGAATCGGTAGACGTATCGCAAAGTGTATTGAATAGTATTTAATCAAATTGAAATAGAAATTATTACGGTATTATTTTATTTATTTTCGTCTTGGCTTTCTATGGACGTCACTTGACAGTCTTAACATTATATTTTGCCTTCTCATCCTTTCTCCTACTTCCCTCTTCTGTACTTCTGTGTAGGTTCCTTTCATTGTCAATGGTTCCTCCCCCGTTTCCTGGAAACCACTGTACTCCTTAATCAGTCGTCAAAATTTCTCCTTATTTGCTAAGTCGTCTTCGTCTTTATCTTGGATAGGTCCATTCTCACTTCTCGAAATCATTTGAGCTCTGCCTTTCTCTTCCTGATAAATTCGAAAATTCTTTTTGTCAGTCTGTTACCATCCTTTCTCAGGAGGTGTCCATACAACAGTAATCTCTTCTTCTTCATCAGTTCAACCACACCTTCAGTTTTCTGGTACAATTCTTTATTTGGTCTTAGTCTTCTCTCACCATATTGTTCTTATCTTTGGGCCCAGGATATTCCTAAGCATTTTTTTCATTCTCCTGAATTATTTCGCCCAAGTACTTAAAAATTTTAACTCTCTTAATCTTGCCATCTCACATAATCAGCTGCAAGTGACGAGGAGCCGAAGAAAAAATTCTGTTTGATTACAATTTCGGTTCTCCTTGTCGTAGTTATCATTGATATCCCAATTCTACTCCAGATCAATTCTGGGATGCTACCTTACATGTGTTAACGACAACCTCCATCTCAATCTTAGACCCAATAATGCTAAAGATATCTCAATCACTAAGACTATTTTACAGATTCTCCATATCGGCTACTTACGTACATCAAGATGTTCCAAACCACTACATGAAACAACAAAAATCAACTTGTACTCGTGTCTTGAGTTTGTTGACCAAACATAAGGAAAAGAATGGAAGGGAACATCATGCCATACTAGGTTGTGCGGTTCCCGTGATATAGGCTATGTAAGAAAGTTTGAGGAAGTGTTTCAGCCACCAATACTTCACTATTGCACGAGTTAAAAATAATAAGGCTCATGTTACAAATCATAACAAAATACATTAATTTATAGAATCTAAAAATAATTACTCCCTCGATGAATAAATATATAATTTTATAAAATTACGGACCGCTAATTTCTAGTTAGCAGGTGGATTAATAAGGCTATTATATGTTTGTACAAGGAGTTAAGTAGCCCTATACATCAAGAGAGGAATGTTAGAAAGCCGCGGTGTAGGCGGTTTCACGAGAACAGGTGTGAGAAGTTAAGCTCAGTCCAAAACAAGAAGCAAATGCTGCCGTCACACCTCGTAATTGATTATTCGCGCAAAAATGTGTGCCGTCACTGGAAACAGAGTAGACCATTTATCATAATATTAGAGGTTACCATTCCTGTTTAAAAATCGTGGCGTCCCGTGTACGTGTGTCGAAACTGCAAAATCCCTGCAGTTGTTGGAATAACCTGTCGTTTACAACGACTCCAGGTTACTGCGAATGCTCTTGTGTTTGTATATTGAGGGATATGTTTATTTCTCCTTCTCGTGTTTATCCTGTGTAATTAATGTATGGCATGATTTCTAGAGCATTTCAATGTTCCGATCATCCAATATCGCACGACTTGGAGAGGTGGGAAATTTTCTCTCCCTTAAGAAAACGGCTTCGTCAGCCGGGAATCACACTCACTACTTTGCGATTAGCAGGCATGCACTATACCACTTATCTACTGAAATTAGAATTGTTAACATTTTTATGGTGTTATACATCTTATCTTATGTTTAGACTCACTGCTGTCCCCCTTTCGGATTTGAAAATGTCTTCCTTCTTCTCCTTAAGCGTCTTTGCGCAAATACCTTGTTCGAAATTCCTGTTACTCTACATGTAAGGAAACTCTAAATGGACTAACAATAAAACAAATATTTTTTTATTTCTTTTGTGCCATAAATGTTCTAAAATAATTGACCAATTTGAACCTGAAACAAAAGAAAAACATTTTGAGTTTCATTGTTTCATTGTTCACTTAGCAATATGTCCTCTACTTACGTACCAAATTCTATGCCGGAAGAAAGAGGCAAACAAAGGATGTTCTTTTTCTAAAAGAGCTAAAATGCCTATTTTTTCTTTCCTCTCGTAAACCCAAATTATTTCAATGTCACAATATTTCAACACTTAGCCTATCCTTAAGAATGCAGTGTCAGTACCATATCTTGGATTATTCCTCAATCAAATGCTGCATGCACGATCCTTGTGAATTTAAATTACTTTGGACGAATGATGTATCCAGCAGTTACGTTACGTCATGCTTTACATTGAGAACACGCTGAAAATTCCTGTTTGCTCCGTGTAATTCTTTTTACACCTATATTGGTCAAATTCAATGCACATAACATGACCTAGCAGCTGAAAGCCTCATCGAAGTGTCATTATTTCTCTTTGAGGGTTATTCGTACCAAAACCATCCAATTGATAACCTTATGAAGAATGATTACTTAAATCTATTAGATTCGTTGAAAACAGTAAGGTTTTAAGATTGTCTGTAATGTCTGTATTCAACTTGGAATAGTAAGTAAGGGAGGTCGGAGAGAGGAGATGAGTACCTTTCACCCAGATTATTAAATCCACCAAGCCCGCCTATTCGCAAGGTACGAGACTGGTATTCTAAATGATGGATGGGTAATAACTTACACACATTTAAAGTGTTCTTAATCTAGGTTACACATTGAAGCCTTTCACGAATGTGGACTTCGTACAATTTTCATTCCTGCCGTCGCAGAGTGGTACATTTTCGTACATTCCAAAAAATCAAACATAAATTAAAATTATACTTTGGAGGATATTTCCTCTCTTTATGTATGTTAAAGATGGGAAATGAGGCCATTCATTGTTTATTTTAGTAGCCGATGTCGACAATATTAGTCATAGAAGTATGATAAATATGAAGTTGGTGCAAGTTGTAAAATATGTTATTTTGAAAAATTTCCATTAATACTCTCTCTGCATGCTCCACTATAGTCATAGTACTACATGCTCTTAACTAATTTCATACAATTGTGTAATTATAATATACCGTACATTTTTTCCTATATTTTATTTGCTGACGGGTGATGATCTTGATTTTCTTTCATTACTGTAAAGTCCGAAGAGTTCACGAATTTTGAAAATGGTTTAAGAAATTTTCTGATTAAAAATATCCTTCTATGGAAACACTGTCTAATAACATTTTTCTCAAATATTAAATGGTCCACTGTTTGGGGTCCTTCGTTACAGGAACATTCGGGTCTGCGTACAATTTTATGTCCTGATATTAATGTTGTCAAATTTGGAGTGATGTTAATTTTGGTTGTTAATCTGATTTCTACTGTTGGGAAAAATTCTTTGTTGATTGGTTCTTAAATTTAGGGGTTGCGACAACGCAAAATTCCTTTGTGATATATCCTTTTGAAGATTCTTCCCATTTCTGCTGCCATTCATTAGTAGATTCTCTCCGGAGGTAATTTTTTCGTGTTGAGAGAGGTAATTTGTCGTAGCAGATTTGATTTAATTTTGTTGCTTCTTTTGCTAGTTTATCTGCCAACTCGTTGCCTTGTAAACCTATATGTGCTTTAATCCATTTATTTATTTATTTGTTTTTTTAATTTTATGTCTTTGATTGTGGCGAAGTTGGGGTTCATGCCCTTCTCTCACAGTTAACCACACAATATGGTACAAATGGAACAATTTCATTAAATACAATAAGTAAAGTACACATAAGTTCATGAAGATGAGTGTGAAGATAGAATTATAGAAACTTATTTATGTTAATACTAGAATAGATTCACAATATAGCTGCTTGGATTCCCCCAAGGCACAGTATACCCCTCAATCCTTCAGCCTTCTTATGGCAATTCATTAATAAACATACTTTTCTTTTACAATTTAAAATCCAGTGGTATTTTTTGATCAGAATGTCAGGTGTTGGCACTCTTGTAAATATGGTGCTGAAAAATGGCCACAGAGTCAGCAATGATACCGTCAGCAAGAGTGATCAGGTTATTCCTTTCTATGCCAAGCTTCTGGAACAGTTCCACAACTTCACGATTGTGCCCCTGGCATCAAACAACATTCCTCGCACATTGAAGGTGTGATTCCTGTACCTATCTCCGTATTTTTCCCGAAAGTACGGATCGCAATCTTCATAGACGACCTTTTATTCCTGGTCAGCCTCTTTAGCCTGATCTGGTGCATTCTTCTCAAACCGAATGGTTGGATGAAGAATATAGGCTTCTTAAGATGTTTTCATAAATGCAACTATGTCAACAAAACGGCTCCTCCCTTGAGAGTCGAGTGCATGCACTTCCTCGTAACATTCAAATCCCTTATTGCTCAGCATGTTGATGATTGAATGTTTAATTTTGTTATGTGTTCTGTTAAAAAGCAAATAATTAAATAAGGCACATTAATAATAATAATAATCGTCTGCAGGATCTACTGGGTGGATTGAGTAGCTCAGTAGTTTCTGTTGCCGGTCCGAAGCCCGGCGAATGTAGGAGGGTTGGCGTAAGCCGTAAATCAATAACCAGAACACATCTTGAGGCAACCTCTAGGAGTCTCAATCTTAGTTGTATAACGTTGGACTTTGTCCAACCCACATTTACTTTAATATCATGGATTTAGCTTATAATGGTCATGATTACCCTGGAGACAATGCTAGGCGTAAATCGTATTCCAGGGTGCCTAGCAGTTTAGGGTTACATTTTGGTGAATCGGTGCACCACAAGAACAGTTCAAGATTCAAGAAAATGAGAAAATATTTTTTTGGAACATACAATGTGAATTCCTTAATTCAGGTTGGTAAATTAAAACAACTAACAACAGAACTTCATAGACATCACATTACAATATTAGCCCTTCAAGAGACCAGGTTCTTGGATGAGGACACCTTTGAATCTGACAACTTCCGAATTTTCAAAGGAAAAGTTGGGAATAGATTGATGAAGAACATGCTACATCTGGGAACAGCTTTTATGGTCAACAAAAAATTTTTGGATGCAGTTATCGCTTTTAGTAGTGTGAATGCCAGACTATCTTTTCTAACTATAAAATCTCTCAATAAGAGATACACGCTAATCAACGCCCATGCTCCTATAAATATGGATAATAAAACGAATCCAGAGAAAGTTGATGAATTTTGGGATGAGTTAGAAGCCGAAATTCTCAAAATTCCTTCCAATCATGTAAAAATTTTACTTGGAGATTTCAATGCTCAGCTTGGATCTGAGAGAAAATTTTCTGATATAATAGGTAAATATCCCGCTCACAATAGAACCAACAGGATTGGTGAGAGATTGGTTAAACTCTGTGACCATCTAAACTTAAAGATTATGTCCACACATTTTAAAGCAAAACCAAGTAAAAAGAAAACGTGAGTCTCCCCAAATGCGTTGCTGGGTGAGTTCCAACTAGATCATGTAGCTATCTCTCGAAATTGTTACAAAGAAATCCAAAATGTTAAGGTCAGAAAATCCATTAATGTAACTTCACCTTTTTCAAATGAAGATGAATTTCATACCTTTTACACGCAAACAAAATACAACTAGAATTAAAATTCCAAAAATTAATAGAGAGGTTCTTACAAATGAAAGGGATAGAATTTCAAGGAAAACTTAAAATACCAACCAATTGGAATGATGTTACTAATAACCTTCTTGAACCAGCTCAGGAAATTGCACCGTGAACTTTTATAGGATACATACTTGGTGGAATGAACAATGTGAAAGAGTGATCAAAGAAAGGCATTGTGCTTGGCACAAGTGGAACGGGAACAAGACTCCAGAAAATTTAGAGGAAGTACAAAGATTAAGGAAAATGGCCTACCAGACTTTAAGGACGATTCGAATAAAATATAAGAAGGACCAAATAATGGAAATGGACGACAATTTTAAGAAAAATGACACACGATTATTTTATAGAGCATTATTTTATAGAGCACTAGCTGAAGTACCCGTGCTTCGCTACGCGTCATAAATAAATTAAAATCTGAAGGAGACAGTTAAAACAGGGGATAGGCGAGGTGCTGCGCAGAGGGAGATTAAGGATGGAACATTTTGTCCAACTACACCGCTCGGCGTTGACCGTGTTTTATAGCACAAATTTAGGTTTTACTCGCTAACAGTTGCAGATACCTTTTGGATAGAAAATGTAATTTTAAACCTCGCATATGCCATCAAAAGTTTGCTATTTCTTAGCGTTCTCTTTTTATTTGAAATGGAAATATGAAAGTTTGAAACCAAAGGGTGTAGTGACGTCACTAAAATGGTCGCCATTTTAAATAGTGCAAAGTATTGAAATCAAAGGTAACCTATATGTTAACCAGGTAAATCAGCTACTTCCATGTAAAATTCACGTAAATCGGACCAGTGGTACTTGCGAGATTGAGTAATACACAGACACACACAATCTCAATTTTAGCCTCGCTTCGCTCGCGTCATAGTCGTATCATATTGTTTTTCAATGAAATGCAGGTTTAACCCCGTTAACACCCCTTTAGAACCTGAATACCCAAAAATCCCTCCTTAGTAGACGTTTTCGACACACAACAAACAAACATATGCCCAAAATATCATTCTTCTAACTTTAATAGTTTTGGTTGGTCGATGTGAGCAAACATACAAAAATACTTCCTTAGTGGACGTTTTTCTTCCAGAAGTTTACCCCTCCCCATATGCCCCTTAAATTGCATTTATGAAAACACGGTCGAACACCTATTTATTTTGTTTATTTATTCATTTATTTATTTATTTATTTATTTTTAAGCTGATAGATTTCCTCCGAGTTTCAGACTCCTCCCTATGTCGTTTAAGAGATACACGCTCAGTTAGGAATCTTTCAACCCCCACTTTTCATCCCTTTCACCTCATAATATACACTACATCGAAAAACCATTAGACGTGTGTCAGCTTATTTTTAATGATTAGTATATGTGCCAAGTATCACATCCCCAAATGAAACCACTCGTGAGATATTGTTATTCAATGGAAAGCACGTTTACCCCCTTAACACCTCTTTAGAACCTGAATATCCAAAACTCTTTCCTTAGTGGACGTTTTCGACATACAACGAACATATCCTCAAAATGTCATGTTTCTAACTTCAATAATTTTGGCTGGGCGATGATGAGTGAGTGAGTCAGTCAGGATATTTTCTTTCATTTATTTTTGATAATTTCACCCGTCCCCATGAACCCCTTAAATTGGATTTATGAAACAAACGGTCAAACACCTATTTACTTATTTAAAGCTGTTTTCCCCCTGAGTTTGATGAGTGAGTAAGTGAGTCAATCAGTTAGGACACTTTCTTTCCTGTTTTTTTTTTTTTTCCATAATTTCACCCCTCTCCAAGGGCCCCTTAAATTGGATTTATGAAAAAACGTTCGAACACCTATTTACTTGTATTTTAAGCTGTTTTTTCCCACCGAATTTCAAACTTCACGCCTATGTTGTTTCAGAGATACACGCTCCGTCAAGAATCCCTCAACCCCCAATTTTCACCCCTTTCACCTTATAATATACACCACATCGATAAACCCTTAGACATATGTCTGATTATTTTTAATGATTAGTTTATATACCGAATATCACATCCCCAAACAAAAAACTCATGAGATATCGTTATTCAATGAAATACACGTTTACCCCCTTGACACGTCTCTAAAACCCGAATAAACAAAAATCATTCCTTAGTTAACGTTTTCGACATACAGCGAACATATTCCCAAAATTTCATGTTTCCAACTTTAATAGTTTTCGCTGGGCGTGATGAGTGAGTGAGTCAGACAGGTCATTTTCTTTCATTTATTTTACCAGAATTTCACCCCTCCCCATGGGCCCCTTAAATTGGATTGATTAAAAAACGCTTGAACACCTATTAACTTATTTCTTAAGCTGTCTTTTTCCCCTGAGTCAGTCGGTTAGGACACTTTCTCTCATTTTTCCCCCCAGAATTTCACCCCACCCCATTGGCCCCTTAAATTAATTTATGAAAACAAACAGTCGAAAACCGATTTACTTACTTTTTAAGCTGTTTTTTTTTCGCTGAGTTTCAAATTTCTCGCCTATGTCGTTTAAGAGATAGGCCTACACGCTCCATTAGGAATCCTTCAACCCCCACTTTTCAGCCCTTTCACCTCATAATAATACACCACATCGAAAAACGCTTAGACACATGTCTGCGTATTTTTAGCCTATTTTCAATTTTGAAAAAATAGGCTTATGAGATCACCTTTTGTCCGTGTGTGTGTGCGTGTGTGTGTGTGTGTGTGTGTGTGATTCGTGTGTGTGTCCCCCCCTAATAAAATCTAAACGGCTGGAGCGATTTCAATGAAACTCGGTATGTTCATAGCACTGTTCCCGGCGACCTCGACCGTGCCCTTCAAATTTTGTTACGTCTCACCAATGCAAAATGGCGGCTGTGCGAAATATTTCACTAGCATTCAATATCTCCGAAACTATTACCGATATCGCCCTGAAATTGTGTACGGTGATAAAGGGTACTACTAGAAGTTCACCTATGAGACTTTCAAAAACCTGGTGAGTACAAGACCAACATGGCGGTCAAGCGAAGTTGAGACTTTTAAATAGACTTTTCTCGCGATTTAACTATCCACACATAATGAAACTTGGTACAGCAAATGTTTATACACATTGTAATGCACTGGAGTCTAATTTAGTTCAATTGTTTACCTAACTTCAAAATGGCGGCTGTGCGAAATATTTCACTGATATTCTATATCTCCGAAACTATTACAGATATCACCCTGCAATTTAGTACGGTGATAAAGGGTACTGATACAAGTTTAACTATGTATATTTCATAAACTTGTAAAGTAGAAAACGAACATGGCGACCAAGCGAAGTTGAGACTTTTAAATAGACCTTTCTCACGATTTAACCATCCAAACGTAATGAAACTAGGTACAGCAAGTGTTTATACACATAGTAATGCACTGGAGTCTAATTTAGTTCAATTGTTTACATAACCTCAACATGGCGGCTGTGCGAAATATTTCACTGGCATTCTATATCTCCGAAACTATTACAGATATCATCATGCAATTTTTCACGGTGATAAAGGGTACTGGTACAAGTTTATCTATGTATATTTCATAAACTTGTAAAGTAAAAAACGAACATGGCGACCAAGCGAATTTGAAATATTTTAATAGACTTTTCTCGTGATTTAACTCTCTGAGCGCAGTGAAATGTGGTACAGTAAATGATTTTGCAGATTGTAATGCACTGCCATCTAATTTAAATCAATTGTTTACATAACCTCAATATGGCGGCTGTGCGAAATTTTAAAATTAAGTTTTTATTTCTTGTGTCGTAATCATGCGATCAAAGTGAAAGTTTGAATAATGAACCTAGGCGATAATTGTCCTTGAATGGTACATAATTCTATGGCATATACATATAACAATCCTAAATGGCGAGCTTCCGAAATATTTAGACGGTTCTCAATATCTATGAATCTTTTACAGCAACCAAACTGATTTATTTTATGTTCATAGAGACTATGAACATATGTTCACCTTTAGGACTTTCATTAACCTGATGAGCACAAATCCAACATGGCGGCGACGCGAAGTATAAATATTTAAATGGACGATTCTCGCGAATTAACTATCCGAGTGTTGTGAAACGTTGCACGTTAAATGCTTATACAAATGTTGATCCACTGGCATCTAATTTATTTCAATTGTTTGCATAATCACAAGATGGCTGCTGTGCGTAATTTTAAAATCTCGTTTTTACTTCTTGTGTTCTAATCATGGGATTGAAGTTTGAATACCACACGTACACAATAATCTTAATGTAATAGTACAAAAATAAAAATCCAACCTGGCGACAATCTAAAATATTTAGACGGTTCTCAATATCTACGAATCTGTTACAGCAATTAAACTGAAATTTTGTATGTTGTTAGAAGAAATTAACATGAGCAGGATATATGAAAATAGGCTGTATAGTTCTTCACGGAACTACTTGTTAATGATTAGTTTATATGCCGAGTATCACATCCACAAATGAAACCACTCGTGAGATATTGATATTCAATGAAATGCAGGTTTAACCCCCTTAAGACCCCTTTAGAACCCGAATATCCAAAAATCCTCCCTTAGTGTACGGTTTTGACATACAACGAACATATCCCCGAAATGTCATGTTTCCAACTTCAATATTTTTGGCTGGGCGATGATGAGTGAGTGAATGAGTCAGGACATTTCCTTTCAATTTTTTTTTCTTCAGAATTTCACCCTCCTGATGAACCCCTTCAATTTGATTGAAAAACAAACTGTCGAAAAGCTATTTACTTACTTTAAAGCAGTTTTTTCCCCTGAGTTTGATGAGTGAGTGAGTCAGTCAGTCAATCAGTTAGGACACTTTCTTTCCTGTCCCCCCCCCCGAATTTTATCCCTCCCCATGGGCCCCTTAAATTGGATTTATGGAAAAGCGGTCAAACACATATTTACTTATTTTTATGCTGATTTTTTTCCCGCTGAGTTTCAAACTCCTCGCCTATGTCGTTTAAGAGATACACGCTCCATTATGAATCTTTCAATCCCCATTTTTCACCCCTTTAACCTCATAAACACATCGAAAAACCCTCAGACACGTGTCTTGTTACTTTTTAATGATAAGTTTATATGCCGTGTATCACATCCCCCAATGAAACCAATCGGGAGATATTGTTATTCAATGAAATGCAGGTTTAATCCCCTTAAGACCCCTTTAGAACCTGAATATCCGAAAATCCTCCCTTAGTAGACGGTTTTGACATACAATGAACATATCCCCAAACTGTCATGTTTCTAACTTCAATAATTTTGGCTAGACGATGATGAGTGTGTGAGTAAGTGAGTGAGTCTGGACATTTTCTTTCAATTTTCTTTTTTCAGAATTTCACCCCTCCCCATGAACCCCTTAAATTTGATTTATGAAAAAAAAAACTGTCGAACAGCTATTTACTTACTTTAAAGCAGTTTTTTCCCACTGAGTTTGATGAGTGAGCCAGTCAGTCATTCAGTTAGGACACTTTCTTTCCTGTCCCCCCCCCCCCAGAATTTCATCTCTCCCCATGGGCCCCTTAAATTGGATTTATGAAAAAACTGTCAAACACATATTTACTTCTTTTTTATGTTGATTTTTTTTTCGCTGTGTTTCAAACTCCTCGCCTATGTCGTTTAAGAGACACACGCTCCGTTAAGAATCTTTTAATCCCCACTTTTCACCCCTTTCACCTCATAATATACACCACATCGAAAAACCCTCAGACACATGTCTTCTTATTTTTAATGATGAGTTTATATGCCGAGTATCACATCCCCCCATGAAACCAATCGGGAGATATTGCTATTCAATTAAATGCAGGTCTACCCCCTTAACACCCCTTTAGAACCTGAATAGCCAAAATTTCTCTCTTAATGGGCATTTGCGGCCCTTGAGGAAGCTGCATACCAGATTTCATTCCAATCCGTTCGGTGGTTTCTGAGATTTCGTGATGAATAAATGAATGAATGAGTGAGTGAGTGAGTGAGTGGTATTTGAAAAATATATAGTAGAAAGAAGATAGTGTCAAGTCTTTGTTATGCTAAACTCGGTTGACAGTGCTGTGTGAGCAGTTGAGTAACTAACGGGATTTCAAGTAAAGATCCTCATTTTCTATACCGGTAGTGCTGAGCGCAATTGGCATCAAGTCGGCCGTGTCTGGACTTGAGCTATGTTGCCATGGAAACTATCTGCCTTGCCATTCCTTCATGAGTATATTTTATGATTTGATTAGCCTGTTTTTGAGTGAAAAAGGGCCGAAATCAGAAGAATGAGAAAGACTATCGAAAATTCATGTAGCCAGCGGTTCCTTCTGGGTCCTAAACTATGTGTATGCAAAATATGGTTGAGATTGGTGGAACGGTGTAGATTTGTATACGGAACCAACATATATACATACATACATACATACATACAGACTTTCACTTTTATATATTAGATTTAAGAATGAAATCACTGGATATTCAGCGCCGAGTTTAAATTTCAAAAGGGAAGATGGTACGCCAGCATTAAACAACAAGAAAAATTGTGATATATTGGCTACGTATTTTGAGAACAAAACCAAAACCAACAGACAAGACAAGTTGAGACAAGTTGAGTTTCAAATTTACAATACAAAATTCTGACTCTACGCCATCAGATGTGAACGAAGTTAAAGGTATTATCAACTCACTTAAAAATATTAAAGCTTCAGGCGAGGATGGGATTATTGCAGAAATGTGTAAGCTTGTTGATGATGAATTTTTAATAGCGAAGACAAATCTATTTCAGAAAATTTGGATTGAGGAAGCAATTCCAGAAGACTGGTTAATCGCCTTGATTCATCCACTACATAAAGAAGGCTCAAAAATTGATGTCAATAGTTATAGGGGGATCTCTTTGTTGTCTGTCACATACAAAATATTTGCCAAATTACTTCTAAACAGACTTGAACCACAGATCGAACCACAGCTTGGCGAGTTCCAAGGTGGTTTCAGAAGGAATAGATCGCGTGCAGAACAAATTCTTAGTTTAAAATTGATATTAAAATATTACAACAACAGGCCAAAGAATGTCATTATTTCATTCGTTGATTTTCAGTGGATAGGGATACTGTTTTTGACACATTGAAGGAATACCAAGTTCATCAAAAAAACATAAATTTAATAAAACTTACATTAATTAATACGATTTCCAGAGTCAAATTTTTAAACGAAGTTAGCGAGCCCTTCGAGGTAAAAACTGGGCTAGGACAAGGGGACAGTCTACCACCACTGCTTTTCAATTTGGTCTTGGATAAAGTCATGAGGACGTTTTGGGAGAAGAACGATTCAAGTGCTAAAATTGGTACAAAGAATCAGAACCTCAAAGTCAAAGGTTTAGCATTTGCTGACGACGTAGCGTTGTTTGCTGAATCAGAACAATAAGCTATTAACCAAATTGATCAGTTAAAAGAAACGGCAGAAAAAGAGGGCTTACAGATTTCGTTGGTAAAACAGAGATGATGACAAGTGATCAGAAATACACTAAGAAAATGATAAAAACAAATTATGGGAGCATCAGGGTCACTGACCGATTTAAATATCTTGGAGAAATAATTAGTAGCAATGTGACGGATAAATTGGCAATTGAGAACAAAAAAGGGAAATTGGAAAGATTAAATTTTTGTACAAAAATTATATACAATAAAAATAACTTGTCTATCAATGCAAAATTACGACATTTTAATACAGTTGTTAGAGCAGTCATCTTGTACGGCATGGAAACTACAAATATAACTGGAATGGAGTATTTTCTCAAGATAGAAAGAAGAATTTTAAGAAGGATTTATGGTCGTAGGAAAAAACAGGAAGGTTATAGACTGAGATCCAAAGCAGAAATTTATAGTAAAATCGACAACCTTGAAGTGATGATCATAAAACGGCGACTTCAGTTCTACGGACATATGGATTGCTCACGGTTAAACATTTTTTGGATAAAATCTGGAACTATAAAGGGCAAGGAGGCTATATAAAACAAATGAAAGAAGAACTTCAAAAATTCAAAATTACTGAAGAAGATTGTCTAAATCGAACAGAGTACAGAAAAAAAATTCCGTCTCAAAATACTTGTCAGGGAGAAGAAGAATCTCAACAGAGGAGAATGGACTGCTGAAAGAAGAGCTGTGCAGTCGACCAGGATGAAAGATTTCTGGAAGAGAAAGAAGGAAACTAGACCTATAAAGAAGTGATATTTGCGTGGTCCTTCTTGGCCTGCCCGCGGTGTATATATAATAACTTGCAGAACTACCCGCTCTTCGAACGGTCTTCGGTATTAATAGCCAGACGTTTCAATTGAGCTACTGTTGCAATGGTTAGGGGCTTGTCATTCCTTCATAAGTTTATCAGAACGAAGTTAGTTTTCTGGGTATATCGCAGACACTGTTAATTTAAGGGCCTTAAAATGTGGTTTTTGGGGACCCTTTATAGACTCCCTAGTTTTGTGTCAAACATTGAAAAGCGCAACGTATGCTTTGGTTGTCTTTCTAGGATTATTTTTATTTTTCGCCTATTTTATCAAGTATTTTGAAAAGTTGTTACTTATATCCACTCTTCTATGAGAAGTACGTTGAAGAGTTTTCTATATCATTGGTGTATTGACTCATGGTTACAATACCCAATTTTACGATGCTCCAAGCACCCTAACATGAGTTATAGGCGTACATTAACATAAATATATTTCAACCACACAGTGTCAAACGAAATCATCTTTACGATGAACCGGTTTGTCGACGAAAATATTATTAGTTAAAATGTGCTCTCAAACTAAATTCACCTAACGTGTACTTCCTGACGTGAAATTAATATTGGAAACCTCGTAGACGAAACGCAATAGATGTCAAATTAAAACTGACCCTCACCGTTGTGGGAAGTCCCCATCCCCAGGAAGACCCCTTTAATGAATTATAAAGGCTTGTGGTGCATGAAAATTCGGGACTTTTAGCCTCCAATGGCCCAAAATCCCAATAGCTGCAAAACACTATTCCAATCCAAGAATTTTTTAAAATAATGTTGCTGTTTGGAGATATAATAGACCTTATGTACAACATATCGCACCTGTAAGTCACGTGTAAGAATTCTAGGGTACCCCTTAGTTACAGTCTATGTTTGATTCCACGATAACCTTATAGCCATTTGCAAACTTTCGCAGAAATTTGATACATTGAGTGGCATTGCTTCTTACAGAAATAAATGGAAAGTTGGATGTCACCTCTTGTGATACTGTTGTCATTGTTACCGGCTTGCATTATTTCATTAGTTTCTTCTTGTTCTTCTTCTTCTCTCGGATGGGCCAGCTAAGGACCACGACGTTCAACTTTTCAGCTTGGCGAGGGACTTGATGTTTGACCAATATTCGCGCCTTCTCTGGCTATGTTTCTCCTTTCTCTCTTTTGACGAGATGATGCCAGTTTTCTTACAGGGTGGTCAGTCTGAAAACTCTTCTGTTTAAGTATCTTTCTGAGATGTGATCGGCTTCAATTATCACTTTTCATTATCTTCCGTTCTTGGATGTCCTTGTTAACTTCTGTTAGCCACGGTGTCACGCTCGTTCTATTCCCACAATAGATGAGAATCCGGTTGGTTAGTCTTGTTGGGTTCATCCATGATACATGTCCGTAGAAAGCCAGACGTCTCTTCCTGGCCACATCTGTGATTTTCTCAGTATATCTACTCGTATACAGCTCCTGATTTGGTCTTCTTCTGTACTCGTCATCTATTTATTAGTTTATTAAATGAAATTAGTTTTCTGAGAAAATTTCAGAAACGTGGTTTTAGAGCCTTACGACGTAGTAGCCTCCGAGCCACCGAGGGGCTGAAAATAAGCTTTGTCTTGTCCTTGTACGCCATAATATAATGATAATCATAATAATAATATTTTAATAATATAGGGATAAGGCTATAATAGACCTTCAGTACCACACCAGCACGAGTAAATCGCGTGAAAAAATTCTAGAGTACCCCTTGACACCCTTAAACGCATTATATACGTATTGATGAATTTTACAGCTTAAGTTGGTTCCGTGATAACCTTATAGCCGTTTGCAAACCTTCACAGTAATGTAATAAAGGGAATTGCATCGCGTCTTACAGAAATAGATGGACTTCTGAGATTGTGTTGCCATGGTTACCGGCTTGCATTCTTTCATTAGTTTATTAAATGAAATTAGTTTTCTGGGAATATCTCAAAAACTGTTGGTTTTCGGACCTTAAAATGTGGTTTGTTTCTCACATTGAGACTCTGAAAATGAGCTTTCTCTCGTCTTTCTACGCCCATTTTAGTACGTATTTTAAGCGGGTAGGCCCCTTTTATGAGAGGTACGGAGAAGAGTTACATCAGTAATTAATTTCGTGCCTCCGATGGACATCTGTACCAAATCTTACGTTGATCCACTTAGCCGTTCTCGAGTGATGTGTGTGCAAAGTTGTACACAGACAGACGGACAGACAGAAAAAAAAATGCTTTTGCTCGCAACCGTCATAAACCATTCTGGAACGCGTTAATAACTCAAACGTCCGTCTAAATTCAGAAAAAACAGACAAATTTTCATTTTATATATAGAGAGGATTTTATTTTATTTTTTACGAGGGAAGTGGAAAAATCTTGCATAAGACCTTGGGGAGGGTCCGCTCTCCTCAAGAGTGTGGGATTCTTACCCACTAAAAACCACACCCTGTCCTCTTGACAAAACCCATCCCGGGACCACTTTCGTATTACTTCAGGATGGAGCCATTTTCTTTGCTTCACAAGCACCATCTTACTTCTCAATTCATAGTCCGCGGATCGCAGACTTAATCAACTAAATCATAGAGAGGTAATAATAGTCTAATAATAATAATAATAATAATAGCAATAATATTGAATTAGGAAAAACATTCAAGAAATTGGCATAACAGAGGAAATTATACAAGATCGACTTCAGTTCAAATCATTAATCAAAAAGAATAATTTATCTGAGAAAATGACTACCAGGACCAAGACATCATGGACTGAAGAACGGAGGAAGATTTTCAGTGCCCAGATGAAGAGATTTTGTGAGAAGAAAACATACATCATTAGCTAGAAAAGTTCTTTTGTGCTCCAAGATAGGTATAACGATGTAAAATAATAATAATAATAATATAAAAGTTGAAATCCTTTCTATAATATCCTAAATAATTACCCAAGAGCAGTCACGAGTCAGTCATCAGTATTCAACAGGCAATCTTGGCCTGCGGTCTTCAATTTATTTATTGTCTTAGAATTTCTGATATAGGCAGGAGTTGAATTGCATAGCTGGAACCCAGCGACAGCAAAAGAACGGCTGAACATGTATGGGTGTATTGAAGAGAATTGCGAGGGAAAAGCCAGATCGAATGTTTCGGTTATGGTACGAGGACAAGTAGTTAAATGTTGATGACTTGTACGTGGGAGTACTTTCATGAAGAATCGATAGATTTGTGGACTGTGAAAGGAGGTTAATTTCGTCTAATTGCAGTTTCAATGTTCCATTGCAGAACAAAGGCTAGCAGCATGGATTCCATTACTGGAGGTATGTAGAGCAGATAAGTGTAGTAGAAAAACAAATGGTACAGGTAGATACACAAAGCTAAGAATTACTTGTTGGACACGAATGTGTCACAATTCTGGTATGATTTTAGAGACATTTGAATTATTTATCTGAACTAAAATAACTTTCTGCCCCATGCTGCCTTTGAGGTCCTGTAATAGAGATAGATATAGTCATCCAGTAAGAGTTCTAGCCATGAATGCATCTATACAGTTCAAGTATTCCGTGTGAATCCCTCCTTCCATTAAGAACTCCATACACACCAATACATTAATTTGTCTTTGTGCTTGTGAGTGTAAAAAGCGATAATTATAGTCAGTGATGAATCTCGTTCCTCCTTAAAAACGGCTGTGCCCTCGAGGGTATTTGTTGAGAAGAACAGCTAACACCATAATACACAGTAGCTGCCCATTATGGCCAAACCCTCTTTGGGAGTGGTCTGTACGAAGTACTTCACAAATCTAGGGGTGTGCGTCAACATGTTGGGGAGGTTTTCACTTTCTTTTAAACACATTGCACCTTGTCGGAGCTCCTCTTAAGAAACTATAGAATGTGCCCATATTCATTTTGAACTTATTTACCTTTTACTTAAAAACTATTTGAAAAGTGAAAATCCACAGCCTGCTTCCAGTTCAACGACCTGGTCAGGGAATGGAATGAATAAAGCCCCCCATCTAGCGGCGAGGATATGAACTGCGCCGGCTGCTGAAGCCTGTCGAACTCTCCTGGGGCAATGATTAAATGAATGACAGATGAAATGAAATGATAGTGGAGAGAGTGGCTGGAATGAAATTGTGACAGGGATAACCAGAGTACCCGGAGAAAAACCTGTCTGCCTCCGCTTTGTCCAGCAGAAATCTCACATGGAGTGACAGGGAATTGAACCAAGGACCCAGCGGTGAGAGGGCGGCGTTCTGCCGCCTAAGCCACGGAGGCTACTTAAAAACTATTTACAGGAACTAATTGAATTTTTCAGCGAAGTTCCTTGAAGTGCTCTCCTTAATTTAACACAGGCTTTAGGAAAATAAATATATTTATTCTTTTTCAATAATATTTTTAAAATGGCGTAATTTGAATAGCATTTTCATGAACATATCCATTTGTCAAAATGTAACTTAAGTAATTTTTGAAAATAAACAAGATGTTCAGTAAAGAACATATAGCCTACTTTCTCCTAAATGCATGGGTATTGTTATAACTCTTCGTCCTTTTCAAGGAGTATAATTGAATGTTGGTTGTAGTAGCTTGTTGAAATACAACGTGCTATAGGGATATTAAACATGAATATGAGGTGTCCTTTGCTAGTGCTACCTCTGTAAAAAATTTCATTCAATTCGGTTTCACCGTGTTTGAATTGATATGGGGAATTGATTTGCACACATGTATGGCCGCTATTTGCAAACTATTGGGCTGATGACCTTGTAGTCAGTCATAAGATGCTTTCCACAAAAAGGCATGTTGTTGCAAAATCTGGTAGAGATCAAATTATTAGGATGGTCGTAATTACATTTCAGCTTTTAACATTTGGGTGGCCGTCATTCCGTTTCCGTCAAGATGGCGGCGATATAAAACATGACACTGAGGTGCCCTTTGCTAGTGCTACCTCTGTACCAAATTTCGTTCAATTCGGTTTCACCGTGTTGGAATTGATAGGGGGAATCGATTTGCACACGTACTTGGCCACCATCTGCATACTATTGGGCTGATGATCTTGCAGTTTGGTCAGAATATGCTTCCCACATAAAGATATGTTGTTGCATAATTTGGTAGAGACTAGATTAATAGGTTGGACGTAATTTCATTTTAGCTTTTAACATTTGGGTGGCCGTCATTCCGTTTCCGTCAAGATGGCGGTGATATAAAACATGACACTATGGTGCCCTTTGCTAGTGCTTCCTCTGTACCAAATTTCGTTCCATTCGGTTTCACCGTGTTCGAATTAATAGAGGAATCGATTTTCACACAAAGATGGCCGCCATCCGCAAAATATTAGGCTGATGACCTATTAGTTTGGTCAAAGGATGCTCCCTCCATAAAGGTATGTCGATGCAAAATTTGGTAGAGATCGGATGATTAGGTTAATCGGAATTTGATTTAAGCTTTGAACATTTGTGTGGCCGCCATTACGTTTCCGTCAAGATGGCGGCGATATAAAACATGACACTGAGGTGCCCTTTGCTAGTGCTACCTCTGTACCAAATTTCGTTCCGTTCGGTTTCACCGTGTTCGAATTAATAGGGGAATCGATTTTGACACAAAGATGGCCGCCATCCGCAACGTATTAGGCTAATGACCTATTAGATTGGTCAAAGGATGCTCCCTCCATAAAGGTATGTTGTTGCAAAATTTGGTAGAGATCGGATGATTAGGTTAATCGTAATTAATTTAAGCTTTGAACATTTGTGTGGCCGCCATTACGTTTCCGTCAAGATGGCGGCGATATAAAACATGACACTGAGGAGCCCTTTGCTAGTGCTACCTCTGTACAAAATTTCGTTCCATTCGGTTTCACGGTGTTCGAATTAATAGGAGGAATCGATTTTGACACAAAGATGGCCGCCATCCGCTAGGCTAATGACCTATTAATTTGGTCAAAGGATGCTTCCTCCATAAAGGTATGTTGTTGCAAAATTTGGTAGAGATCGGATGATTAGGTTAGTCGTAATTTGATCTAAGCTTTGAACATTTGTGTGGCCGCCATTACGTTTCCGTCAAGATGGCGGCGATATAAAACATGACACTGAGGTGTCCTTTGCTAGTGCTATCATTGTACCAAATTTCGTTCAATTCGCGTTCACCGTGTTCGAATTGATAGGGGGGGGGGGGACAGACATTCAGAGTACACACACACACACATACATACACACACACAGACAGACATACTTTTTATCGCCCTGTGTTGATCTCATAAGTATACTTTGATTTTTTGCAAAAATCAAAAGTAGGCTAAAAACCTGATGTTTTAAAATATAACACATACCGGTTGAATCAGCTGCCCCTAATAATATTGTTTTATGCAGCCCAACTAGCGTTTTATTCAGGAAGGTTGATATTTCGCTGCTTGCATCCCGTATGGTACTAATGCACTGCAAGCATATCCCGCAAACGATACTGAACACTATTATTTTCCTCTGTATTAGTCACATCAAAATCACAATTGATGATAGCTGAGGGCAATATGACTGCTCACCAATTCCAGTGGTTGGCAAACATTGCAAATGTATTGTTTCAGCAGGACAATGCCCGTGTTCACATTGCACGCTTCTCCATGGCATCACAACCTTACACTGGCCTGCTAGATTCCCGGACATCAGTAATGTTCAGTATCTCGGAACATGATACGTAGCAAACTGGCAACGTACCTCAACCACCCACAACTCTGAACCTGTTCAGTGCAGCAAGCATGGGTCACAGTTATTCAGGAAGTGATCCAGGGTATTATTGACTAAGTGCTTAGAAAAATTCAGCACTGTATTGCAGCGCTAGTGATGGACACATCCTGTATTAATTTTTGTCCACATTTGCGGTCAAAGGGACCTGAAAGTGTTATATTCGTATCGCAGGCAAACACTCGTGGTGCTTGTTCAATTGTAAGTTATCAATATCTCGTCACGGTGTTGTAATTTCCATTTACATGTGTGTAGTAGTATACTGTATATTCACAATTGTGGCTAGAATTTGGAAGGAGGTGGTCGTGGCTTTAAGTTAGGAACCATCTAGGCATTTGCTTTTAGTAAAATTGGAATCCATGAAAACCACTCCTAGGATTACTGGGATGGGTATCGAAACACCCTCTTATCAGTTTTGCTTTGAGAGGCTGAGCGTACACCTTTCAACCCCCAGATCAGAATTATTGTACCTCAGGAGTGATAGCCAAGAATGCTAGCCACCACAAGATGGTCATTGAGTTTCCTCATAAGAAGCTTGTTCTAATTCCTGATCACACTGTATACCCCTCAGAATTGTAGCAAATGTTAACGTGATATTCCGGATATTGATTTACATATTGAAGTTTGTTATTAGCCTATCTGGCAGAATAACAAGGCCAATAGCTCCTTCAATGTGTCAATTGAACACGTGAAACGCCCGCATTTATATCTAAAACCGCTCTAATAACTAGCGCAGCATTGGCACACCAATCACCTGGAACATGTTCATATATCGCAGAGGTCAGAAGTCACAGCCTTTCCCTTCCTCCCCTTGTTCCAGACAAGTGAGAGGCAATTTACATGATTGTGGGCGAATGGCCTCTACTTGCGTGCTTGATACCGGTACGTGATACAAATGCGTTCGTTACATTACACACTACTAGAAATGATAGCTTTAACTTCATCCTTACAACAAGACAGATAACTTCTTCTACCCACTCACAATCGAACAAAACTTTCACGGGACTGATTGAGTCTTTATAAACTCCTGATAGATGATGATGGAGATGGAAGACTCCAAACTGCCTTGTGCGGAAATTCCACCATTAATATCTATTGGTGATAGGGAAATGAGCTTCTGTGGCGTAGTCGGTAGCTGAACTGCTATGCCCAAGATTGCGGGTTCAAACCCGGCCAAAGTCGTCGGATTTTGAAGAGCGTTACATTCCTTCATTGTGCCTTCCTTCGGAGGGGAAATAAAGCCGGCGGGCCCATTTCATAGATTTATGGCACGTAAACGAACCAATCACTGCAATTAGTAGTGTGTTGAAAAATTTGTAGGTTATAGTTGGTTAGTTAGAAACGCTCTATCAAGTTCCAACGTTCGCCGCTCAGTGTTAGTGACAGTAGCATCTGGTAGCCAAAGTTGGAACTACTTGAAATGGAACTTGTTGGATCCCTCGGGCGTTCAATCAAAAATACCCAGCCATGGCCTTTGGCTGCAATTCATATAATATATGAATTATATTATAATTTAGGGAAATAAGAACACAGTTTGCAGAGTTAGCCAGTGTGAAAAATAATCATTTACCTGGATTTTATGAGTCTTCACCCTAGGACAGTTTGGTTTACTTCATGTGACGTGCGAGTTCTGCTCTAACATCGGAGCCAATCTGTGATGTAAAAATGATGTAAAATCAGCAACCATCGATTTACCCGTCTGCATAGACCTGCCGTTTGAATATTATGCATGTTTGGGCTCACATACACATGCGTACAATCGTTTTCTGCTATGAAACATGTTGTTTCGTCATCCAAGTAGTGGATCTGTTTTCTCCGACCGAGCGCCACACAAATCAAAACACGGAATATTAAAAAACTTGTAACGCTAAAGACAATGAGGCGATTGCGAGGAATTACTGTCGGCGACAAACCTACATGGAAGTTACTACATATTTTGCGTGACGGTTCTGTACCTTATTTACAGTTTACGCCAGAGTGTTTGGCCGGTCAACCCCTGTTGCGCAGTCGTACAGAAGACAGTCGGCGAGCCTCAGTCATGTGCAATTGTTACGTGAGTTGATTTCCGCGCAAATGATAACTCACGTATCAATTGATCATTCCTGAGGCTGCAGACCGTCCTCTGTACGACTGCGCAACCGGGACTGACCGGCCAAACACCGTGGCGTACGCTATATACCAGGTGAATCAACGTGAGTTGTCAGGAAGGTTGATATTTCGCTGCTTGCATCCCGTATGATACTAATGCACTGCAAGCATATCCTGCAAACGATACTGAACACTTTTATATTTCCATCGTATTAGGCTGTAGTCACATCGAAGGAAAAATAATAGTGTTCAGTATCGCTTGCAGGATATGCTTGCAGTGCATTAGTACCATACGGGATGCAAGCAGAGAAATATCGACCTTCTTGATACCAATGCTAGTTGGGCTGCATAAATAGTACATTATGGAACGAGCCTATAATGGCAATTATTAAGACTCGGCTATATATATAAAACGAGCGTAGCGAGTGTCTTATTTACCATTATAGGTGAGTTGCATACGACTGTTTATGTTCGACGATAATTATAAATATTTTATGTTCAAACATGAATATTAATACATATCTGTCGAGATTTCACCAGTTTTATGCACTGAAGAGATTGCATGGGACGCAGAGAATACCTTGTATTTGACCATGGCCTCCTGAAATACCTCACTGTGACACTCGCCACGCGGTAAAACTTAAAATAGGGGGCCATGGAAGTGAGTGCAGGTGCGATGCTATACTCACCTAATTGGTCACACAACTGTTTCTTGAGCTCTGATTGGTGGGAGGAACTGTATCATAATGAAAACTTGCACTATAATTATCTTCATTATAGTACAGTTTTCTGACATATAATATTTACATTTCACCAGGTTCGAACATAAACAATATTATTAGGGGCAGCTGATACACCTGGTATATCCCCACAAGAATGAAAGGTACTTTAGATTGCATTAAAATACGTATTAAGCAAGAATAGTATAATTATTTGTACTTAGAAGTATGGATAGTTATAGGCCTATAGAATATTCATTTAATGTAGCAAACATAGATGCGCTGACAGAGCATTTCTGTGTTATAATTGTTCAACTATCCGTACCAATTAGACCTACCGTATGGGCATTAATACTACTGTATTGTTTGTGTAAGACTCGTGTGTGGTGCACGGTACCCGCCTCGCTCGCCAGAACACAGCTGTGACGTCATACAGCAGTCTCGCGTAGGCCATGGCGCGGATCTGTGACGTCAGAGGAGTGGTGTCGCTCGCTCGCCTCGCCGCATTGATTGCACCAAGGTATTCTCATCTATAGAAGCCTACCAATAGCCGAGTAATTTGTTAGTGTGAATTTAAGAATACTCAAAAATAAAGTTAAAAGCTGTGGAAGAAATCCACCCCTATCACTAGCTCAAAACCTTAGAGCAGTAGAATATTAAGCAGTGTAATACAAACGTTGAATGGATGTTCCAGTTTATGCAGATATACAAAACTGTACATATTATCCTCTTATCTTCGTTCATCAATAAGTTGTTTCCATACCAGTTTACATGTAAGTTTAACTTTAAAAGCAGCTGGAATTAAAAAAAAAAGAAGAAACAACCAAGCATTGCATTAGGAGAAAGTATCCAGTGCTTCATTTATTGCAAGGGAAGGGTCATTCATGCCCCAAAATAATAAAAATGAATATAAGAAATTTGAGCCTACACTCGTGGTTTTTAGCATTTTGCTTTTTTGAGTAGGCCTACCATAAGACAATCATTTTCAACAACAAAAATTTAATGCATAGGACTACTTCAGATACATATATGAATTGCTGAGATTATACTTACCTCCTTTAGCAGAGAGCCTTTTATCTGACACCAATCCCCTACAGTGCCAGGTTTACTTCTTGTGGCAACTACTATCATGATGGACATGTTTAACGGTTCTCTCCCGTTCCCAGTTAGGCTTAGGTCAAATTTATGGTTTTATGGGCTCAAGATTTTTATAACGAAGTATATTACTACAAGTGAAGGACCTTGGAAACTTATTCATTGTGAGTTAATTCAGTGGATTGAAATGTCGTGGATATCAGCCCCATGCACTTATGTGTGTACTGTACTTGTATTAGAAAAGGATGTGGTAGTCGTTTTCAGTTAGCTTTTATTTACAGTTGAGTTGGGAAGACACTTCCAGGATGCAAGGAGTGGGATTCAAATCATTCTGTCAAGAGCCTTTGTGCGAAGCTTTGAAGAATAAATCCTATATCAGGTTTCAAATAATCCTTCGCAAAGCAGGTCACCTGGACAAGAAGCCACTTTACTTACCCCTACTCCATATAGGTGGAACTGTTCCATTTATTAAAATTAAAGAAAGACCATACTTGCCATTGTAATTTGGATCTATGCTGGCTACACGGACATGGTATCTCCCTCCCAATAAGATGTCCAAGATCTCCACCAAACGTCAAACGAGACCCTTCAAATTATTCAAATGAAAGCATTCCTCAACTTTTAATTATTTTTTCTTATTTTTTGTTTCACCCTGGTGGTCTGGGGATGAAGAATTTTATAACATACCCAGTCCCCCCCTACCCCTTCTTCCCATAAAATATCGTATACTCCTCACCACATCCATTCCCCCTGAAAAAGAACATGGGCATCCTTGCAGGCCACATGGAAAATAAGCAGTTAACAGTACTACACACTGGGTAAATCGGTTTGAAATGGGTAAATCTAGAGCTTTAACAGAGAATTCTGGATGTGGTGATTGGTAGGGCCCTGGAGTACAAAATTATACTTGTATCTTCAAGAACACTAGCAAATTGCAAGTAATCTTCATCCAATGACACAGTAATGTTTACACTTAATTATAATAAGCACACACAAAATGTATTACAGACATTATTTTATTTAGGACATTGGTTATAAATATAAGCATCTCAAGCACATTAACACATTGTCTGGAAGAATCTTAGAATGTAGAAAATGAAGTTTGCAGGTTTCACCAAGTAGACTATAAAGGTGATATCTTGCTGATCTTGGATATATTACTGGCGATTATTAGGATCTAATATCCTCCAGCTATTAATATTCTCAAAAAATCCTGCACTGCACATAGGGCCTACAGCCATTATACCCTGCTGATGATTCATGATCTCTTCAGGATTTTAAATTTTTCTGACACCATTTCCCAATCTCACTGGAGCTTAGTGGGTTACAAATTCATCGTTACAAAGATGCATGAACACAATTTGAGGACTGGACATGTCTAACTTGCTTCCAGCTGCCTTGCTACTGTTTCCTTATGCAGTACAAAATCACTATCAATTACATTGGTATCTTGCAGCCTTGGCAAAGATAGAGTCTTCTATTAACTCTTGTACTATTTTCATCTCTAATTTATCTCAACAAAACAAGCCTGCCAACTTGTGTCAATAGCTTTAATGTGGACATGGAATGGAATTTACACTTACAAAATTCCCCTAGACACAAAATGGCATCATCCATGACAACGTGGACAACACTTAGGGTTTAAACGCTGCATACATATTAAATTCTATGTGTTATACTCTGATTTACAAAAGATGAACGGTGCAAGCTGCCATCCGCTTGAATGGTGAGGTGAGGAGTGGAGACAAGAGGGGTAACGGTGTCCATAGCAACAGCGAGCAGTGTTGCAATGAATGCCGACACAGCAGTGAGCACATGGTTTGACGCAGTGTTCTACTGTGAACTAACTCGTCACTGCCATTAGTAATATCCCGAGTATATATTGAAGTGCATTTGCTTATTCTTTCATAGGCTACAGTAAGCGTTATCGTTCTGTTTTTGTTGGAAGCGTGTGTATATACAGATTTTGAGTTTATTTCTTTTATTTGCATCATCGTGTCTATTTTCGTTGTGTAAAAATGGCATCGGTACATGCTCGCGGAAGGCCCAGGATCCATTCTCTGCGACAGAACAACTTCAGGCCGTAGTGTGACTCTCCATAGCCAAGTAAAGGAGATGGTATGTGCGGTGAGGAATTTTATGGAGGAAGAAGAGGAAAGTATGCGCTTACGGGAGGAACCTCTGATTCCATTTGTTCAGGTGCGGAAAAGAACTGCCAAGACTCTTGGTGTGAGTGAAATCACTGCATACCGAGTGACGGAAGGGAAGTTCCTGTCTGATGATGCTGGCCCGTCTAAACTATCAACTCCAGGGAAGAAGAGGCATAGAGAAGGGGTGGTCACTAATTTAGATGGCTTTCAACAAGTTGCTGTTAGACGGCATATTTATAGCTATTATTTTAGGAAAGAAATTCCAACATGTCGCAAACTTCTTGTTTTTGCTCAGAGAGGCACAATTATTTCAAGGAAGCCTTTCTTCACTGAAAGTGTTGCACGATCTGGGATTTAAATATAAGAAAATTAATGGGGGGAAGGTGATCATGGAGAGGCCAGATATTGTGGCTTTGAGGTGTCAGTTCCTACATGAAATGGGGAGACCCTACTGAGTTGTAGGCCAAAAATTACAAACAAAAAACCAAAATCTGGTTTCATGCCCTAGAAGTTACCTATCACTTGGGGCACTTAAATATACATTTGTTTTTTATGTACGGCCATTTTTAAATGCCTTACGGGGGCTTTTAAAGAACACGTGCTTAGGTCTTGAAATGGGCAACGCCTACTTCCTAGAACCAAAAACCCCTCAATTTTGTTGTAATTTCATACTCTTGGCCAATATTATCATGCCAATCATCTGAATACAAGCTTATGGTGCCATCTGTTGGTAAATTTATCAGTTATGAGTAGCCTAGGCAATGTTTGTCAAGTGTGAAACTTTTCTTAGAGCATTATTCTTACTTTTCTTACCGTACATGTTATTTTCTTATCCCATATAATTTTTAACTGTATGGCATTCACTAAAAGAATATCATTACTATACACATGCACATATTTAACATCGAACAGAAGTATTTTGGTTTGTAGTAAAGTATAGGCCATTTTGGATACATGGTGGAACCATGCGTCTTTGTTTATTTTGATGGTCAGTGGCTTTAGTGAAGTTTATTCGCAAGAATTATATTTTTATTGGTTTACTGTGAGTGGTGGAACTTGTGTAAGTTAATGGTATTTTAGAGATTTGTGTGCAGTTTATTAGATGTATTCTGTATCTAGTCGATGGCGTAAACCGAAAGTCCGTGAAACAAAGAAATGGAATAGTGCTATTTAGAATGTTGACAAACAGTGGGGTGATATTACATGTGAAGTTAAGTAATGCTAGTTCAACAGCTGCAACTACTTCTTCTGCCAGTGTCAGAAAACTGGAATAGGCCTATTTTAGTGAGGAGAATACTGTTTGACCTAGTGTTAATGACAAGCACATTCTCATTCATATATGGGTGCCCTCCAAAATTTGTTTACAGACCTGTGTGGTGAATGTGGCAGTAAATCTTCGTGTCAACATCAGGGAGAAAGATGGGTTTAGTAATAAGTTACCTCTGAAGTGTGGGAAAAGTGATTTGTAAACTCAGGGAAGTCTTGATGCAGGAAATTCCACTAAAATACTGTATTTTTTAATAAAGTTAGCTTTTTCTCAATACCATATTTTTCAGCATTTTAAATGTTCCAGTTGTCTGCGTTTTGATCCCATTACCTTCAAACTTGGTTTTCACATACAACTTTGTGGTCTTAATAATGTGTGGAATCCATTTTGAAAAATATTAATAACTTTCAGAAACATTTAGGTTCAAATTTGAAAAAAATGACATATTTTAACAGAACAACAGGTCATTCTAAAAAAAAACCATTTTAATAATAAACCATTTGCACTGATTTTAAAAGTAATACCAATTTTTATTTGTAGACCATTGATGATCATTCCATACAAGTTTTAGATTGATAACTTTAAATTTGATGTACCTGGGACATTTTCAAAATTTGCATATTTATTACATAAAATGTTATAATTTCTAAATGACTGAACCAAATAGCTCCAAAGTTTAGAATTCCCTTAATTATGCTCACTTTAAAGAACCTACAAAATTTGGTGAAAATTGGGTGAAAATAGGCTACTGGAAAATTCAAAACTTAAGTTAATAGGGCAAAAAAGTTATGGATATTGTGTGGTTAGGTGAAATGTGGGTCAATGCTGGTCACACAGTGTCTAAGGGTTGGAGTGACAACTCAGTTCAGGGGACAAGGAAGGGCCGTCAGGCAGAGGGGGTCGATTTATTATTCTACATGCCGGGCAATCACACGGCTTTGTTAATAATACACTTTTGCTCTTTAGGTCGAAAAGAACTGGTGATTTCCATGAAGACATGGACTACAACTAGTTTTTAAAATGGTTCCAGGAACAATTGTTACCCAACATCCCTGAACACAGTGTTATTGTAATGGACAATGCTTCGTACCACATAGTACAGATAGAATAAGCTCCAACAACTTCAAGTACGAAGCCGCGAATGTTGGAATGGCTCGACCGCCATCATGTAGCCTACCATGCGACAGCTCTCGGACAAAAGGAATCCTTCTCGGTAGTGCTGAATGAACATAGAACGAGCGATAACATTCTATATAATACATGAATTAGCCAAAATACCTTATAAAAGGATGAGAAATAAATCAGGAAGCAATGTTTTAATAGATGTTTCCTCCTCCGCCGTCTGTGACCCACCCAGCCATTCCAAATATAGCGAAAATTACAGCAGTGAGCGGCATTGTTCAAATCAATCATCAAAAAAAGTACCATAACAGTACTGCCAACCTCGCCCTTACGGTACTATGTGAAACAAAAAAGTGCCCAATTCAGTCTCTAGTGGGCATCATTTGTTCGCAACACTCAGTTCACGACTCTAATTATGCTAGTGTGTGCAATATTTCGCATCTCTGTACGGCTGAAATGAGTGTTTTTTGTTATCTGCTCAGTAATAACTATGCAGTATATCGGTCTCCTGTAATATGTATGTCTATTTTTTTCCGCACAACTGTGGTTTTGACAAAGGTTACAGCCTAACGTGCCCAGATCAATGGTTTTGTGTCAACCATGCCCCGCTAGCAGCGCGCGGCCAAGGCTGCACCTACACCTGACCATTCTTACCTTCACTTTGTCCAATCCAATGGTTTTTGACAATGGTTACAGCCTAACGCACCCAGATCAATGAGTTTTGGCAATGGCTACTGCCTAACGTGTCCCGATGATTCTTTTTTTATCAACAGTGATTTTGCATCCCACTTCTTTTTATCAACAGTGATTTTGTATCTCACATGTGTGCCTCGGTGCGTGCTGCTAGAGTGAGCCTTGATGACGGTTAAAAGAGATCAAGTGCTATCGAAGCATGGCAGCTGTTTTTAAAATAGCAAAAAATAAAAACACATATTTACGTACTTTAGCACATATATGAGGTTCAGTAGTAAGTTTTAATTAGGGTTCCTAATTTCAATACGTAATATCGCCCAAAAAATGAAACAAGGACACAAGGTATGTAAAAGTACATTCATGTCTGCTACAAGTGTATAAGCCGCGTTCCACTTTCATTCAGAATTAATATCCTTCTCAACCTTATACAGCAGCGCAAGCCTAAATCCATGTAGGCTACCACGTGGATGAACTGGCGAGAAAGCATGGCCATGAGATCATCACGCTGCCCCATATCATTGCCACTTCAATCCTATAGAAATGATATGGGGTCAAGTGAAGGGTTATCTAGCACGGCATAATAAGAATTTCACACTCCGTGAGGTTGAGAAGCTTACCGTTTAGGCTATTAGGGAAGTGACTTCATAAAACTGGAAGTGTTTTGTGTTAATAGTGCAACGAGAACTGGATGAGGCTACGAAACGTGAATGTATACTCGATGATGGGGTAGATTGGTTCATCGTTTCCCTGGAAAGCAATTCCAGATCCAATTCAGACACAAGTGACGAAGAGGGGGCTATGAAAGGAATAGACCCATAATTAAGTTAGTAGCAGCTAGAGCGATTAGGCAACTAAAAATTCCCCTAAACTCGCGTGCATCGCAATGTTTAATTGACCCTTCACACGAATATGGCTGACACACCACAGATCCCAGTATTTGTGTCTTCCTGGAAGCTTCTTGGAATGTTATGAGTCATGATCTGCCTCAGTGGCAACGCAGCATTTCCTCACGTGTTAGCTTTGACAGCTGCCAGCGCTCATTATTGGTACCGGCAATACAGAGTATTCTTTGCGTACAAACACAAACCTAACCCCAGACCTCCTTGCTTGTACTACTAACAATAATTTTGGTCCAGATAGTCGCCTAACCAAGTAGCGACCAATGGCTTTGTCTCGCCATGGCTTTAGAAGAGTACAGTTCAACTTTTCCATTAAAATGAACTACGGTAAAAGTAATTTATGAACATTCATGATCTTTCAAGAAATTATTCTTCTTTAGACTGAGATAGGCTACTCAATACTCCCAATAATGTCAAAAGTACTCAAATCAAACTTACCAAGCAACTTTTGAAGATTTGATGGATGAGGCAGATAAATATGACCACTCCGATGTAACTTTTTGTACACTGATGACAAGTGAACATATTATATGGAAGCCGCCAAGAGTAACGTGTCTCCACTGTACCTACGATTGTTTGCCTAACATCTAAAAAATTAATTTGCTCTATTAAAGACTATAATGGTGTGCAATCATCACTCGAAAAACTTCTCTGTAGGATGTTCACAGGAGCATTCACTGCTGACAACTTTCTTCCCTTTTCATAGCACTCAGAATTTTCAATGAACTGAAGTAGGCTAGTTCATCAAATGAATTTTTATCAGTAATGCAAAGAAATTTTTGTGGAACTTAATGTTTGGGAATCTGCAACCCATTGACAGCCAGCTCAATGCTGAGGTTATTTAGAATACACACAGAACCTGTAATTATGGGCACTGCATCACTCAAATTCTTCAAGCACTTTACCAACTTGTCTTCTGTCTTGATATGTGTCCATTCCTGCTTAAATTTATTCCTGTTGGAGGAGAAGTGTTCAGATATATCCGATAGACTGTGCACAGAATTCTCTTCTTCGTAGTGGCTGAAGTCTTCCAAGCTCGCTTCTATGGCTTTATCCGAGATTTTCTACCTCTGCATCACACAGTCTTCTAGAAGAAGGCCCAGGAGTGGATAGCTATCCTGGCAAATTCGAAAATATTGAAGATACTGCATCAGGTTTCAACTTCGGATAACTCCTAGCAAATGTCTTTATTTCCCCATCAACTTGCTCTGTCCTGATAACAGAGCTATCAGGAAAGTGTTTTATACAAATTATAGGCTTGCTCACTTTAGAGAAGTCAGTGGGAATTTTTCTAGGCCATATATTTCCTAATTTTTCGTCCTTTGGGAGAGAAAATGTAGAAACATTTTCATGCTGAGATCTGTAAATGTTCTTACAGCCAGCCACATTACAGCATCTCGGCATTTTGATTTCCTGTAAAGAGACACATTCATTAAATATCTAACTTTAACTCAGATAATTAACTTAGCATGCATTCTAATAGTCCTTAACATCCACAATATTAGGCTAACGTAAGTTCGTACATAACCTGCACCACACGTGCGTTTGATTAACCTGTATCATTAATGAGAAATAAAGTGTTAACACTTACCCTGTAGGCTACGTGATTATTGCAGCTACATGATGCACCACAACACAAGTTGGATGTAAAGTTGGACATTACACTTTATAAAACACTAACTATTCTCACACTGCTATTCACAAGAAATTCACAAGTCGACTCAACCAGGGTCACTACATCGCCTACGTCACAGACAAGATGGCTGTTCGCACTGGGGCCAGTATCTTTCGTCGGCCACGGCAGTCTCGGTGGTAAACATTGCTGGTGTAGGAAACTGAGACCAAGTAAATTGTTCTGCTGATCTGCAAAATCACGTATGGTTAGGGGTGGTGACCAGCTACTATGAATGATTGATTGATTGACTGATTATTGCTTTATTTAGCCTTGAAGGATTGATGCCCAGATAACTATCAATTTATATTTTTCAACCCTTGAAAACTCACCGACATATGTTGAATTCAGTTTAGATTTCATTTGTTCTGTAACCATAATCATATTTTAAGCGTTGACACTTGTTTACGTTCTTGTTATTTGCTAGGTAGATATTGTATTCCTTATTTAAATGAACATTATTTAGTTATTATGCATTTTCTGGTAACTACTATCGAGTATTTTTATGATTAGCATATCTTATATTTCATGTCTATATTAATAATCTTTATTTTCATTGTTAGTTTTTTAGTAATATCTAGCTGTTAGTCACGCATTTATACTCTTAGTTCCATAATATAATTTATATGTTGTGTATCTTTTGTTCATGTATAATATAATGTAATATAATATAATATGATATAATATAATGTAATATAATATAATATAGACCTAATTAGCTGATCCGTGCGAGACTCTCGCATAATGGGTTATGTGCGCGCCATGTATACAGACTACCCGCCCGGCCCTAGTGCTATACGGGCTGTACACGACACATTTCTACCAGGGGCTATCGTCTTGTTTGCGCCCCATGTGTACAGACTACCCACCTGGCTCTAGTGCTATGCGGGATGTACGTGACACATTTCTGCCAGGAGCTATATCTTGTTTATTTGTTTAAAGGCACTTTATAAACAAATAACTATATTTCCGTTCACTTTTCAAGAAATGCAAGATTTTTCTTGTACTATTGAGACGATTTGGAAGATTTTGGTAAAATCACACCTTCTAACTCCCTCTGGTTTAGGAGCTTGAGTTTTGTGAAACATACACGAGCCTTACAGTAGTCGCATATGATGTATAACATGTGACATGCTATCCTACTATGTGTGTTCCGGGAGCACAAATCCCTTGTTAACAGTGAACTCTGTTAGTCATTGAAATAACTACTTGTAAAACTCCAGTGCCAATTAATCCTGATCGTAATAAATCATAATTGTTATTTGCTTAAACGTTGTATCTTAATCGATTGATAACATATTGTGCATTTTGCAATGGTAAATTAAAAGTGTATATTGTAATATTATAGTGCATAAGTGGCTTTAAAAAGCTGACATTATTGCAGACAAGATGGCAGCTGATCTCTCGTTCTGAACTATATTTCACTAATTTGAGTGTGTTGCATGCAATATAGCCTACAGATATAAAAATAATAGGAACTTTGTATGAAATGAACTTTGTTTGAAATATACCCCAGTGAAGAAATCGTTTAGTCGAAGTCATTATTGACTAAGACGTTGTATTTTAATCGATTGACAACATTCATTTTGAGAGGACATAATTAGATCTGTGGTTACAGCGTTGGTCTCTCAACCGCCGGCTGGGATTCTAATCCTAACAGAGTTGTATTTTTTGCTTGATTTTTTATACTTTTTGTTTTTTTGAGTACTGAGGCGTTATACAATTGAGCGTTATATTGTGCATTTTGCAATGGAAAATATAATTAATTAAAACAAAGTTCTCCAATTAAATATTTATTGCAGCCAATGGCCAAAGAAAATTAAATTACAATACTACATTTCATACTAACATGAAGGAACATTTTCGCTACACAGTTCCTTGAGCGACAGCTTCGGTTCGCATTCCAGAGCGTGATACCGTTCACAACGTTTCCTACAAAATTTACAAATACACTCTGCAGCAGGCGAATGGTACACTTCCGTCTCACAGACTCGAAAATGAAAACCATGCACTGCAAATCTTGTCCATGTGTGACGCAGCTCATAGTCTGGTCTTTTCCATTCTGCTGGGTTCAACATAGCTCCTGTGGAGTAGAAATCTAGCCAAATCGCCTCACGCTTGGTTTGAATCTCTTCCAGTAGTTCCTTGTAGGCCCCTGAAGCTGGCAAGAGCAGCTTTACACGGAGTTCTTCTATGAAGAATGGCTCACCAGTAAGCTCGTAAGTCAGTCTGGATGGTGTATTTTTGGAAACATAGAGAATCTTCATGAGAAACATCGATTTAATTGTCTCAATTTTCTTGAAGTTTGTTTTATTAAGGTAACCCCAAAACAACTGAATACCATAGGTCACAATGGCAATTATTTTACTGGAGAAAATCTTCATGGCTGTATTAATAGACATCCTTCTAAGGATCTGGAGTAGTGACATCTACCTTTTAACTAGTTGAATTACGGTATGCAGGAGCAATCCACTGACTACTTGATGCGAGCTGCGCTCTATACCGGCCAGTTAGTGAACCCATGCCAGCGATGTTATTGAAAATGGCCTCTCTTTGCCGAAATAGCACACTGTCAAGTATAGGCGCGATTAAAAATTAGGTGATCAGAAGGTATATTAAATGTGTTTCTTCCAGTAATACGTTTAGACCAACGAAGTTTCAATTGTCGTTCGTAGGCTAGTCGGTGTTAATATACTGAATTCCTACGTTGTTTGGAGTGTTTGTTGATGCGATATAGATTCCACATAGCCACACGGCCAACAGTAGACTACATCGAGTGCTTACATTAAATAAGAATCCAGCAAAAGTATGAAGATTTAACAAATCGTAATTCTTTTCAGCAAATATGATATAATGAATATTTTCACACCAAAGAACGACAACTTGAAGATAATTTATAGTAGAAATATTTGTAATGGCGCCTCCAAACCTTGAAGTAATCCGTATGTGATATACATTCCACATGGTACCACTGCCAGCTGGCAGTGCGTCTTACACACTTCCGTCCGATCCACTTCCGTCCCATTTTTCAAAATCACTCCCACAAAAATATTCAGCAACCGAGTGGAAAGATGTTCCACATCAATAAGATAGCCTATTTAATATAATGTAGGCCAATTACATTTTAAATACTTCCTTGCCTCACAGCAAGGCGGACCGGGCTCTATACCCGGTTAATGCCTGTTGGGTTTTCCAAGTGAAATGCAACGTTCTGTGGTTTGGATTTCACACAGAAAGGTGGTACCGTTCCTTATAAACGCATGATTGGCGTTCACGTAAAACTACAAGCTTTCTTTCTAATGAATTACCCAAGAATTTCGATACTCCATTCCTCACATAATGTAGCAACTGAAGTTGTTTATAGAATATAAATCACCACCAATACTATTGATTATGTTCGAGAAACAGGAATCTAACTTGAGGAACGTGCTGTAGCGAGCATGCCTGGTGGATGGGGTCAGTTCGTGTGTGTTCCCGATATTAAAATGGCTCGAATTGATATGTAGAGCTGTGAGTGAGAGGCCTTGAAGAGGCCGATAAATGTAGAAACTAATGCAAGGTGAAAAGCACAAAACTCTTAGTTTGATGGATAGGGTAAACCTGTTCTTGGTAATACGTACGTGCGCAGGTGTGTTAGCACATAAACAAACCGTTTGAAAGAAAAGTGAAATCTATTCACTTCAGCTGTAGGCTTGGCGCATGTATTGACATGATCGGCTTCTGTAATGTTCGTGCCTAATTTAAATCATCCTGGTAGACAGCGAGCCTATTAGAAGCTAACTTATTAGCTTGTTAGTGTTTTATTGGTCGGCAGTAAAGTCAGCTTTTATATTTTATTTTAATTATTAACCTAGCACTTAGGAAAATTAAATGACATTAGTATTCTAGTTGGGTAATAATAATAACTCATTTTGCGGCTCACTTTGTAGAGGATACAACCCGAAACAAAAATATGACTGTTTCAGTGATTCCATAAACTAGCCTAACCGGAGGAAAATCTCCATTGTCAATTGCAATGTTCGGGAATATTGAAAGTTAAAATCCTTGTATTGGATATGTAATTGGAATCATAATTAGAGTTGAATGGAATTGTTGTGCCTATACACTCGTCCCAATATATTGAAGTTATAATAATAATAAAATAATAATAATAATAATAAACTTAATAATAATAATAATAATAATTATAATAATAGTGTACCCATCTGTTTCCACATCTCCTGTCACTGTGAGTATTTATGATTTCATATAGTGCATGCTTATGCAATGTCCAATTGTGGTGAGCTATTCGAATGACATTGATCATAGGATGAAGTTCTTCATAATTTTCCTCTGACAATTCATATTGTTACGGCTGTGAGTTCGTTTCATCGCTCGCCGCATGAGTCAAAACTGCCCCAGGGCTGGACTGCTCTCCCTCAGTGTATTGCATGCGCGTTACGCAACGGACTGCGAAGTGAAAGGGATGGTCCAGAATCTTCGTGACACCACCAGCGAAGGAAATGTCGAGAAGCCGTGTGTCCTGGACGATTCTAGAATTTATTGAGTCACCAGCCTGCTATATAAGCGGTTTCAACGGTGAGGGGACCGAGTTTTCTGTGGGTGGGTGTTTTTGAGCGAATGCGACAGAAGTGTGGTGACGAAGTGATGTGCGAGTTACGAAATCCAGTGACATTGTTTCTCCAGCTTGTGGACAGCGAAATAGCCTGCAGCAAGTGATCGTAAGTAATTGTGGTCGGTGAACATAAGGGAGAGGAACAGGTAGTTTCTGTCAAGGCCACCGTACTCATTAGGACGGATTAACTTCTGTGGTCTGTTGACAAGTGGAAGGGCCAAGAGCACTCAAGGAAGAGACTTGAGGAAACTGGAGTAAGGCTCCTAATTGCTTGTATTTGCTGATTAGTGTAATTTTCTGCCCACAATAAAGTTAATTATTTCTTTAAGCAGTAATTGGTGTTGTGCTTTGTACCCCACCGTAATCCAGTTAACAAAAGTGCCACTAGGGGGGTGGCACGTAACAATATGATCTATTATTGTTGGCTAGGGGCCGTTTGTTTCATTTCTTTTCGATGAGTAGACTAAAGAGCACTATAATTTAACATAAAATGAGTAGGTGGAGATGTGCATGACGACGACTCTGGACCTGTTCCCGGAATGAGGTTACCATCGAACCGCGAGCGGCCGAGAGCGGATATAACGCCGATCGGTCGAGCTCACACTGAAAACAGTTCACTGTTAATAACTATAAGCAGCACCCAAAAATCTCCCAGCTGCGTCCTCAGTAGATGTTTTGTCGTCATCTGAGATGTCAACCACTGCTGCAGGACTACCGAGAAGACGCATTCAATGGTCAAATGACATGAACAAGGAAGTTATGAGTCTCTATTATTCCGTTACCAGACGAGAAACTGATATGTCTATGTACAGGCACATTCTGTGGTGAAACTTTATCGAGAAATACCCTTACTTGTCTCAGCGCCTCACATAACAAAATTTAGCGGATAGAAGAAGAGCTATTGTCGGGAAAATGTTGTTGTCAACCTTGGAAATCACTAAAATAAAATGCGAAGTCGTAGAACAACTCCAAATCAGAAACTCCGAAGATCTCATACTGCAATTACGGGAAGAACAGGTTGCTTTGGAAGAAAAAGATGAATTTCAGTTGGAAAGAGAACCTCCGTCACAAGCTCGTCTGCTTCAAGATATGCAATACGCGGCGTTGTGTGATCAAGCAGACCTCTATTTCCAACAAGCAATGGAGAAGTACTATGGGACTAACACATGTTGTCGTCACAAGATCCCGAAGGTAAACACCTCTGTAAAGTTTAGCGAAATCGTGAGCCATCTTAACAACACAGTTGTCTCTAAAGCTCTAGATGGCGTGGATGAGTACGTCCAACTGGTGATTTATTGTGGTGCGTTAGCTGCCGTACAAGCGATTGGTATTAAAATTGTGCCACAATATGCTAGTGTCCATGCGAGCTCAGTGATGCCTCCCCGATGGCAAAAGCGCCTGGAGAGGAAGATTGAGGAGCTTCGTAGAGAACTTGGTCAACTGACACAATTCAAAAGAAGAAATCGGTGTCTTAGAAAAATCAGGAATGCAGCGCGCATAATACAGCCAAGTCGTTCAGATGAGCTGGATCAAGACAAAATGTCGTAAATACTAGACACGCGCACTCAGAGATTGGCAGTCTATAGTAAACGGCTACGCAGGTACAAAGAAAGTCAAAAGAGGAAGGACCAGAAAGGAGCGTTTGCATTGAACCAGAAACAATTCTACAACAGCCTGCAAAACTCTCATCCAGAACGTCAGAATAATACTCCTTCAATCGAAGAGGCCACCAATTTTTGGGCTAATATTTGGGAAGAGCCCAAAGTCCAAAATTTTCGCGCCAACTGGATGATAGAAGAAGAGGCGAAGTGCTCTGGTGCGATTAATGAAATGAATAGCCCTGACATCATGGAGCATGAGGTGAAGGCAGCGATTCTACGTACACAGAACTGGAAAGCGCCCGGGCCAGATTTTATACGCAACTACTGGTATAAGAAGTTTACAGGCGCCCATGAAGCAATAGCCATAGCCTTCACGCGAATTTTACGATTTCTTAAGGAAGCTCCGGATTTTCTGTTCATGGGAGATACCTTCTTGATACCAAAAGGTGAAGAATGAAGAGATCCGTCGAAATACAGGCCCATCACTTGCCTGCCGGTGCTTTACAAGCTATTTATGGCTATAATTGCGGAATGAGTGTTTAGGAATTGCGATGCGAATGGGATACTCTCCCAAGAGCAGAAAGGGTGCCGACGGAAAACGCAAGGCTGCAAAGATCAAGTTATAATAAATTCAGTTATTGTAAATTTGGATATGAAATTACAAATAAACTTGTGTATGGCCTACATAGATTACAAGAAAGCCTATGACTCCGTACCTCATTCATATTTGATATAAGTATTAAAAATCTATTAGTGCGATCCCATCATTGTCCAATGCCTACAATATATCATGTCTAGATGGAATGTGAATCTTCATCTAAAAAACCGATGCCAAGTCACTCCGTCCCGTGCAATTCGAATTAACCGTGGAATATTTCAGGGAGACTCGTTTAGTCCTCTATGGTTCTGTCAGTGCTTAAACTCGCTCAGTTGGCAGTTAAATAGGAGTGGATTGGGATTTGAGATGCTAACTGGTAAGGTGAGCATAAGGTTTCTGTACATGGTTGACTTAAAAATCTATGCAAGCACACGACGTCAACTGCAAGGGCTCTTTGATATTACGCAGACGTTTAGTGACGATATAGCGATGGAATTCGGACTTGAAAAATGCAAAGCGATCATACTGGCAAGAGGGAAACTTGATACAGCAGAGGGCTTCGATATTGGTCTAGATGAGCTAATCGAATGTTTGGTTGAGGGCGAGACCTACAAATACTTGGGCTTTCTTCAGCTTCGAGGGATCCGACACACGCAAATTAAAGCCAATTTACAGAAGAAAATCTTTGATCGAGTGGATATGATTTTGAAATCATACTTGGATGCAGGCAAGAAGGTCAAAGCCCTTAAGACCTGGGCAGTACCTGTACTTACTTATTCGTTCGGGATCGTTAAATGGTCTAATACTGATTTAGAGCAGATAGAACGGAGAGTACGAGTGTCAATGACAAAATATCGGCTACATCATCCAATCTATACAGAAACCAGACTGCAGTCATTCGAGTTGAAGGACATGAGAGAGAAGCTGGTATTCAGAAAGGTGTAAGGCAAGGCTGCAACTTATCACCCATACTTTTCAATCTTTACATTGAACAAGCAATGTAGGAAATTAGAGAAAAATTTAAAGTGGGAGTGAAGATTCAAGGAGAAATAATTTCAACTCTGAGATTTGCTGATGACATCGTCATCTTGGCCAACAAGCCTGAGGATTTGAATGAGTTTTTGAATGGTATGGACTCCGTCTTACGGAAAGAATTCATGATGAAAATTAATAAATGTAAAACAAAAATACTGGAATGCAGCCGAAATAAATCAGAAACCTCTATGGAGATCAAATTGGCAGGTGAAAAGCTGAAGGAAGTAGGAGATTTCTGTTACTTAGGAAGCAGAATAACCAGTGATGGACGAAGCAAAGAGGATATAAAAAGTAGGTTGGCTCAGGCAAGAAAAGCATTTCTACAAAAAAGGAATCTGCTGACATCGAATATAGATTTAGGTATTAGGAAGTCATTTTTGAAAGCCTTTGTCTGGAGCGTGGCGCTCTATGGAAGTGAAACTTGGACTATTGGTGCAGCAGAAAAGAGGAGAATTGAAGCATTTGAAATGTGGTGCTACAGGAGAATGATGAAGATCAGATGGGTAGATAGGGTTACAAACAAAGAGGTATTAAGACGAGTGGGAGAGGAGAGATGTTTCTGGCGACTGCTAATGAAGAGAAGAGATAGGTTGGTAGGACACATACTAAGACACCCAGGAATAGCAAGCTTAGTTATGGAAGGAAGGGTCGAGGACAAGAACTGTAGGGGTAGACCAAGGTTAGAATATGTTAAACAGATTGCCTCGGATGTAGGGTGTGGTAGCTATGTAGAGATGAAACGATTAGCTCAGGACAGGGAGGCATGGAGAGCTGCATCAAACCAGTCAAAAGACTGAAGACTCAAACAACAACATCCAAAGGCAGCGATCGAGCGCATCACACTAACACGGAGCGAAGGTGGTCGAGGGGTGATTGATCTCACAATCGCTGAAAGTAGGCAACTAGAACGTCTGCGACAGTACTTTTTTGGCGCAAGAAATACTCCTCTGTATGAAGTCATTGTTGAAAGTGATAAGAGATTCACGCCACTACGACTTGCAGACATGCAATATGACACAAAAGAGCACGTTACTTCGTTTGAACAGCGCCAGATGTCATGGTTACGAAAAGAACTGCATGGTGTACACCCTCACATGCTCAGCCAACATCATGTCGACCGATCATTGTCGAACTTATGGTTGAAGCTCTTCAGTGAAACTGAGGGCTTTGTAATTGCGATACAGGACCGTGTCATTGCAACAAAAAATTACAGAAAGCACATCCTTAAAGAGAATGTAGCAGATGATCGATGAAGTAGATGCACCTCAGCGCTGAAAACCGTCGATCATATCATCGGTGGCTGCTCCACGCTGACTGGCATAGAGTATACCAAGAGGCACAATGCAGTTGCTAAGATCTTACATCAAGAGCTAGCTATAAAATGTGGACTTCTGGATACGAGCATGGCGTACTACTATTACCAGCCTGCCAACGTGCTTGAAAATGAGCATTATAAGATGTATTGGGATAGGCCTATTTTAACCGACCAGAAAGTCTTATCTATCTCAATAAAAGAAACCAAAAGGCCTACTTGATAGACATTGCTGTCCCACTAGGCCAAAATATGAAAACTACGCAAGCTAAGAAAAAAAGGCAAGTACGCACCGTTGGTTGAAGAAATGCGAAAACTATGGGGACTAAAATGCGTGAGAATTTTACCAGTGGTGATCTCTTCCACGGGAGTTGTTCCAAAGACCTTGGCAACGGCTTTGGAGGAACTGCAAATGAAAAACCTGATTGCCACAATACAGGAGGCAGTGCTGCTGGAAACATGCCATATTGTCAGGCTATTTTTATCTCAATAATACAGTAGGAAGGTTTACAGGATACTTGATGATCAAATCCGTATCCATTTCCGATCAATTCGTTTTTCACCAGCAAATATTTTTTGACCGATCTAATCAGTTTTTCGGCCTGGTCGGTCAACCACCGCATCATTCCCGATCAATTCGATTTTCACCAGCCAAATATTTTCTAGAAAATTTACTGCCCCTAAAATTGAGGAAATTCCAGCTAAATGAAGCGAAAAAATTGCTAAGTCTACAGAGGCTCCTGCATGAGCGATATTTGCAGAGAGTGGTGTGTAGACAGTTCAACCAGTTCCGGCTCCGTTTTCTACGAGGCTTCTTGTTAATAAAAGAGAGAGAGAAGGAGTTAATAATCAAAATCTCATATTATTTATTCGCGGGAAAGCTAAGTTATGAATACACTGACTTCGTCAACCCTCATGAATTTGATTCTTATATAATTCCCTATAATGAAATATCCAATAATGAATTCCGGTTCAACTTATTTAACTCAAGCGCCGAACTGAATTATTTTATTGATTTTCTAAATTATTTTGTGTATATTTTGATTTTTTTTAAAGCTTAACATTTTTACACTCACCGTTAATAGTTCTTATTTTCTAACTACTTTCTTAAAATTATTGTTAAAAGAAAAATCTTATATTTATTTAATACTACATTTTGTAAGGATATCAATTTTATTACTATATTTTATTTATTACAATTTTTATCATTAATTTTTCATTTTAATTTAGATTTAAGACACATATTGTACCCATGTAAGACCCCCTCGGGTTCAATATGCTATTTTAGTTTTCAATTCTTAATTGATTTCCTTTTTAGGCTGAGGATGACCCCAATGTAGGTCGAAACATGTACCAATATATAAATATATATTTGTTTATGTATTGATTTGGCGTATAATTTTAAACGTTTAATCCCACATCAATACGGATATTTAAAAATATTTGTTTTCAATGGCAAATGGGTTTGCATTCAATAGCTTAATAAATGAAATTAGTTTTATGGGTATATCTCAAAAACTGTTGGTTTTAGGACCTTAAAATGTGGTTTTCGGGGCCCGTAGGGCTCCCGAGTTTTGTTTCTCACACTAAGACGCTGAAAATGAACTTTGTCTCGTCTTTCTACGCCCATTTCAGCATGCATTTTAAGGGGGTCACTACAAGCTTCCTTTTCCTCTTTTATGAGAGGTATGGAGAAGAGTTACATCAATGATTACTTTCGTACCTCTGATGGACATTTGTATCAATTTTTACGTTGATCCACTCAGCCGTTCTCGAGTGATGCGAGTGCAAAGTTGTGCACAGACAGACAAACAGACAGACAGACAGACAAAAAATTTGTTTTTGCGCGCAACCGTCATAAACCAGTATTAAACGCGTTAATAACTCAAATTTCCGTGGAAATTCAGAAAAAACAGACAAACTTTCATTTTTATATACCGGTAGGCCTATATAGAGAAGGTATATATATATATTGAACCCTTTAGTATTGCAGTGTTTATAAGCAAGAATCTTGATCAAGGGGTCGCGCTCAGTTCATAGTGTGATGTTTACGTTCACCAAACAACATGCTCTACTGAGGTAAGGGTCATAGGATTAAAACTATAATTAAGAAAGGAAGTGACAAGGCGTAAAATAATAACATAATTTAATGATTATTAGTGCAAATAAAATGAATATAGACAACAACAATAATAAAATTCCTCCCTGAATCTTCCCATGACAGAAATATTTATCCAAAGTTGAGGAGTCAGACGGATCTCCCCCTTATAAAAAAATTGTGGATCCAAGCTCCACTAACTTGCATTGGATTTTATGTATGCGTAATGACTAACTACGAGGAATGAGTACTAGGATGACTGCTCGTTTACATCGGGTAACAGCCACGACGCTTACGAACAATCATCTCGTAAATCAACGTTTACGGATATGGGACACAACACTAATAAAACCCTTAAAAATTAATGCTGACACACAATCTAAAAATTAATATTTACAGGAATCTCCCTCGAGACCCTCCTTCGATGCAATGACGCATCTGACAAATGAGCTGCCAACCCGGCCAATTGCTCAATACACAAACAAGGAAAAGACAGCATCGCACGTGACTACACGGGTCACTAATACAGAACATAAACATGGAATGTAACCAACAACAACAAGAGCCTCACCGGCTGAGATTACGTTATATGAACAAAAATGCACGTTAAGCTAACGCTTCGGAGATTATAGTGATTCGTAGGCAACTCCCATTTATTTAAACAATTTTTACCATTGATCAGTTCTTATTCTGTATTTCAAGTAAATACGGAGCCAACAAGCACTCCCCTAATGACCTCGATGCAATCCTTTTCAGCCCGCCTTGTGAAACAACTTCCCCCTTCCTCACTCTGTCATCGTCCAGCCCCAGTGTGTAAAAATAACTTGACCAACAGACCGTTATCTCGTAGAATCGACAGCAACAAATCTCAACCACATAAACATATGGAAAGACCTTAATCGATATAGCCACATATGTCCTCGCAAGGTAACCATATGGACTTGGCACCAAGCTGACAGAAATCAGTCTACGCTGAAATTCCCGCTTGTAATGACCAATAAAATACACACACACACACTGCTGGGAATGACATAACATTTTTCACACAGGTCGGCTGAATCAGATCCTCACAAACTATTAAAAAAATATAACCTACGAGGGAGCTGACTGCTCCTCGCCACAATTCACATTGCTCCAACGGCAATGAACTCACTGAATCTGATCAATAATAAACATTACAAGATTAATTTACCCTCCAATCTACTGCATGATTATACTAATTCAGTCCTACTTCTGAATCACAATATATCTCCGAGAGACGCTTCTTAATCGCACTACGTAAACATATGCAAACACGGTCGTCCACATAGCTACGTTAATTAAACAAACAAACAAGAACTTACGACTGATAAAATATGTACGAGCTGTTTCCATGCAAAAGGTGTGTCAGACCAAACTAAATACACTACGTTAATCAACACAAGCAAGATATTTACAAACATAATATGTCCCATATACCATAAGTTAATTTGTCAGATAATAAGAATATTATTCATGTACTCATCCTCTGCCAGTCATCGTCAACGAACATCTGCAGCCATTTCCCTACTTAATGCCGCTTAGCTCGTCTCAAACATCTCGATGGAGTGTTGACAGTTCCAAACTTCTTCCAGGATAAGCGATGTCATCTCTCGTGCTGATGCAAAAAGTTATAAATTAATTCACACTCGATATCTGTTTACTAAATTCGCCGTTTTTGGTACTTAATTCCCCAGAACAGTCTGTTGGCGAATTGTCGATGATACTGTCCCTACCAAAATAGTACTGTGACTATCTATCACACTGAATTTACCACATTTGTATTAATAAAAATCTGTGTCCTCATGACACGCAAAGTACAAGTGCCTACGTCCTTAGACGCACAAAAATAATAGTAACCTGTGTCTTCCGACACACACAATATAATAGGTTACGTCCTCCGACACACAAAAGTATAATAGCCTACGTCCTCAGACGCACGAAAGTAATAGCAATGTCTTGGCTCTTCACGCCACTTATAAATGAACTGGCCCTAGGTATCGATAGAGGGGGAAATTATATAAAAATTTCTCAAAATAATAGTGGTACAGGAATGAAACAAATATCACTGAACTCGTAAAATTGCGCAGGTCAACAATATGCCCATTAATCCTAGAATCGATCGTAGAGATGTTGTCTAGCCGATCTCCCGCGTTAATGCTAGCATTCGCGTGCCCAAGCTAGACTTGGCGCGTTCGTAAGCAATCATCTCTCATTGGTTCCACTTTTTCAATAACTTGGCGGTTTTTATCAGACTTCGGCCTCGTAGGAGTGTCCAGCAGTATCATCAGCCACTCACGTTACTGCATTATATTTTTTCTAGACGCGAATATTACAATGAACATGCCATAAGCGTGTCTCACCACGGGTCCCTTCTATTTTGAGGTAGCCACCACCTGTCCTTCTGAAACATAGCTAGGGTCTTTCTTTTCACAATGCTAAAGTATTTAGCCTTTTGTCAAACTGCTGCAGGTATGTTCCCACTGTCTCCAACAAATGCTTGAAGTTTCCTCATCTTCGTCTGGCTATTTCATGACGCTGGTGGAAATATTAATTAATTGAAGAAATAAAACATCGAATCATTTATCCATCAGAGGATAAAGGGTTCAATATATTCAATTCAACCCCTGGCACTATACAGCCCATGACGGGCTAAGGCCAACCAAGCGACCGCTGCCCAGCCATTTGGCCTGCAGATATTGGGGTGACGCGTGATCAGCGCGTCGGGTCCCCTCGGCCGTTAATCTTGGTATTCGTGATCGGGGCGCTGTCTCACGGTCAGACAGCTACTCAATTGTCCTCACGAGGCTGAGTGCACCCCGTTCCAACCCTCACGTCAGTTTTAAAATCCCTGACGGAGCCGGGGATCGAACCCGGGGCCTACGGGTGAGAGGCAGGCGCGCTACCCCAACACCAAGGATATATATATATTATATACATAAATTATTATAAACTTTTGACTGACGGTGGTTTTGGGGTCCGGGGGATGTGAAACGCGAAGATATGTCGAAATTTTCCGGAAGTCGAAACATGGTACCCATTGCAATAGTTTGCTTTCTAATGAAATCTACCTAAAAAGGGGCAAAAAGGTGCTGGATTATTCAACTCATTTTCTCTTTATTATAGTTTATTGAATTACTAACAAGTACATCAAATCACTCATCAAAAGAAGGAAAACAACATCAGCATCTCTACATTTTTTAAAGTAAGTCTGTTTCTATTAGGAGATAGAATGTTTTGGTAGATCAAAAGCCTCTTTTGATATCCACAGAAGCCAGTGGGGAAAACCTTGTATTCACTCGGAATAGCAACTCGACAGAGGTGGCGAATTCCACAATGTCTGGAATCTTCTGAAGACTAGACTCAAGTTTGTCTTTGTCCCTCTCGGAAGTAAAAATATCCAAATGTTTTTCCTTTTCCATACCTTGTTCTTCTAATCGATTAATAACTGCAGTCAGGTTCTTGTAGCTATGGACAATATAACAATAGCCTATAGTTCTGTCTGAAAATTATGTGTTTTCTCCGGTAACCGAAGATGATGTGGCTTGAAAATTGCACCTGGGTCGGCTGGATCCAAAGAAAGCACAAACTCTCTAATTTTGTTAAACTTCTCACACAACAGGGCAGTGGTTTCCCTGTAGGCAACAACACAATTCAGTACTTTCATAAGAATCCTCATCAGGGCAGAGGTGAATTGATTTGCAATGTTGTATTCGTTTCTTATGAATTCACAAACCCTGTGAAGGGCATGAATCAAGCATGTCACATGATTCAACTTAGGAAATAAAGGTTTCAATTGGTTAACAGCTGAAACCATGTATGGAGCCTGGTCCGTGACCACAAGAAGAAGTTTTTCAAACGCTATACCAGTAGGCCAGAGTTTTTGGCAGAAGTCCATAATTGATTGCATTACTCTACTTGCATTGGCTTTCTGCAGCTCATACATTTTTAACAGCATGCTAAGGGAAAACTGAAATGTTCAAAACATATCGTTCCATTCAGTCACTATGAGTCCCACATCGCGATCAGACACTTTCTCCTTGATGCATTGTATGGATTCTCGGTAAACAGGCTCCATGTAGTTTCTCCTCAAAGTACTCTCATAGGGCATTGCCATCTTTGTGTATTTTTCAAGAAATCCCTTGAATTTTGGATTGTTCACCTTATTGAGTGGAATTCCTGCTTGTGTAAGAGCTGCACATAAATCAATGTTTAATGCCTTCAAATTTTGACTTTTTGAAGAACTCTGTTGAAACGCATTTCGTAATTGAGCTTGCCGAGATTTGTTTGCCTGAACAGTCTTATTCATTGGATGCTTAGAGCTCGAAATGTGTTGTTTGATGCTATCTCGCTGGTGTTTTTCATCTAACAAATTTCCTGAATCACAATCGCATAACAGTTCCATCAGTGTCTATGTAATCTTGTTTGAATTCCTGAGCCAGAGCAATAAATCGGGCATTGAACATCTTTGGCATGGTAAAATCTAGTAGTACAATCGTTTAGTAATGTAACAAAGTGCTAACAGCAGTTCACATGCTAACTCAATGTGACTATCACACAACTCACTCTTGAACTCACTCACTTGCTGTCCACACTTTATTATAACACCGTGACAATTACCAGAATGTTCTCAGTCATGATTGAACTGCAGTCTCGGCGATTTCTAGTAGCTTCGAGCAGAACCCAGTTTCAATTCTTGGAACTACGCGGGTGCGGTTGATGACATCTCTGCGTCACCAGCCTCCGCCTCCATGCGAACAGATGTCTCTTACAGTAACAAACTCACATTCACGAACAGCAGGTTACTGATTCTGGTGGGATATAAACACTCATTGTCAATTGCATTATTGCGGGCTACATTATAGCGGTAAAGCGAGAGAAAGAGGTTTTGTCGAACACACAATTATTTTCCTTTGTTGGAGGTGTGCTTTCAACTTCCGCGAGGTGTTTAATGAAAGAGATAGGTTTACTATTCGCACGCACACAGCAAGCTGAGGAGACGTTAATTGAAAGTTAAATATTTTATATTGATTAGAAATCTTAAAGAATAACGTGGAATCAAACTTTAAAGAGAAAATGTGGGAAAATAGGATTATGGGCATGGTTGGGGGAAAGAGGGATAAAGGTACCAAAAAAAAAAGGGAAAAAGGTGAGTGAAAAATTCCTCTTGTCGCAACTAGAAACAACATTTTACACTGTGATATCTTTCCGAACAGCATTAATTTACCCTAAGAAAAAGGTGCGTACCTAAAAATTCTAAGCCTGCTGAAAACTAACATGTTCTTATTGCAACAACAGATGTCTCTACTGAACTATAATGCATAGACCTAGACCAACACTTGTTGCTATGGTAACCATCGGATATCCGTGTCAGTTATTTGTCCACGCTATTCACAGATAGACCCCCCCCCCCCCCCTCAGACGTAAAATATATCCAAATTAAAATGCTTGTGCCAGTGCATGGGCTCAGACCTCACTGCTGTGCCTTGTCATTCTTGTGACCACTAGCACGGTGAAGTGAGGTTACAGTTGGTCTCTGCATGATGGGATGTGATGTGATGACCTCATGATGTCAGCGCCACTTCTACAGAGCACTTCCCAGGTCATAAGTCAGGAACTTTCTCTAGCCCTTGATCTTTGCCCAGGGCAAGTACATGGATGCCCTTTATTTCTCTTAATGCTAGTAATCATTTGAGCAATCTTTCATTAAGCTTAAAGATTATCTGTCATCAATTCTCTCTGTCCATTATGTCGCGTAACAGAACCAGCCTATTACTTGTGCATTAGAGTCTCTTTTGCATTAACCTGGAAGACCACCGTCATGGTTTAGTGCTACATGTATGTACTAATACTTACCGCATAGATTATTTCATGTGCAGGGTGAACTCTTCCTTACAAGGACAACACTATCGATATTTGTTAGCCTATTTTCATTTATGAAAAAATAGGCTTATGAGATCACCTTTTGTCCGTGTGTCTGTGTGTGCGTCTGTGTGTGATTCGTGTGTGTGAACCCCCCACCCCTTAAAATCTAAACGGCTGGAGTGATTTCAATGAAACTCGGTAAGTTCATAGCACTATTCCGGACGACCCCGGCCGGGATCTTCAAATTATGTTATATCTCACCAATCCAATATGGCGGCTGTGTGAAATATTTCACTAGCATTCAATATCTCCGAAACTATTACGGATATCAACCTGGAATTTTGACGGTGATAAAGGCAACTACTAGAAGTTCACCTATGTGACTTTTGAAAACCTGATAAATAAAAAAACAAAATGGCGGCCAAGCGAAATTGCGAATTTTAAATAGACGTTTCTCGCGATTTAACCAACCAAACGCAATGGAACTTGGTACAGTATATGTTTATACACATTGTAATGCACCGATATCTAACTTCGTTCAATTGTTTACTTAACCTCAAGATGGCGGCTGTGCGAAATATTTCACTGGCATTCTATATCTCTGAAACTATTACCAGTATCACCCTGAAAACTTGTACGGAGATAAAGGATACTGGAAGTTCATCTCTATGACTTTCAAAAACCGGTTAACTACAAAACTAACATGGCGGCCAAGCGAAGTTGAAAGTTTTAAATAGACTTTTCTCGCGATTTAATGATCCAAACGCAATGAAACTTGGTACATCGAATGTTTGTACACATTGTAATGGACTGGTATCTAATTTAGTTCAATTGTTTACATAACCACAAGATGGCGGCTGTGCGAATTTTAAAATTAAGTTTTTATTTCTTGTGTCGTAATCATGCGATCGAAGTGAAAGTTTGAATAATGAACCTACGCAATAATTTTCCTTTAACGCTACATGACTCTATGCCCTATACAAATAACAATCCAACATGGCGACCATCCGAAATATTTAGACGGTTCTCAATATCTACGAATCTATTACAGCAAACAAACTGATTTTTTTCATGTTCATAAGGGCTATGAACATCAGTTCACCCATGGGACTTTCAATAACCTGTTGATGACCTAACCAACATGGCGGCGACGCGAAGTATAAATATTCACATGGACGTTTCTAGCAATTTAACCATCCGAGTGCAGTGAAACTTGGTACAGTAAATCCTTATACAAATGTTAATCCACTAGCATCTAATTTATTTTAATTGCTTCCATAACCACAAGATGGCGGCTGTGCGAAATTTTAAAATCTCGTTTTTACTTCTTGTGTCCTAATCATGCGATTCAAGTTTGAATACTACATAATAATCTTCATGTAACAGTACATAACTACATATATAAAAATCCAACATGGCGACCATCCGCAATATTTATTCGGTTCTCAATATCTTCGAATCTATTACACCAATCAAACTGCAATTATGTATGTTGATAGTGACAATTAACATAAGTAGGATATATGAAAATAGGCTTTAGTTCTTCACGGAACTACTTGTTGTTAGTTTGCATCAAAATGTTATTTATTTACAAATTAAAACTAGCTGTACCTGGCATGTGTTGCAATGGCAATCAAAGAAAGTGTTGCCGTTATAACTTTGTTTGCAATTGGTTTAAAAAATATATTTTTCCTTTAACTGCCTCTAAACTATTGAAAAATGGATTTACTCTCTCAGAAACATTAGTGGGAGCGTGCTCAACAACTCACCTAAATTTCATCGCAATCGGATGAATGGTATATGAACGCATACGGGACTTTGTTTAAATGATTCGCGTGCCATCACCTATTTGTTGAATCTACTCGTGTGCTACCTATTGTAACAATGATTTACTAAGTCAGAAATCTTTGCAGGAGTGTAAACAAGAACTCACCAATGGTAAATCGCAATCGTATGAATGGTTCATGAATGCATACAGGACTTTGTTGAAAAGAAATCGCGCAAAGTCACTCATTTTTTGAATCTAATCGTGTGCTACCTATTGTAACATTAATTTACTAGGTCAGAACCCTTCGCAGGAGTGTACATAAAAACTCACCAAAGTTTCATTGCAATCGGATGAATAGTATATGAACGCATACGGGAGTTTTTTGAAACTATTCGCACGCTGTAACTCATTTGTTGAATCAACTCGTGCACTACCAACTGTGAAATGTATTTACTAAGTCAGAAACCTTAAAGGGAGTGTACACAATAACTCATTAAAGTTCATCGCAATCGGATGAATGGTATATGAATGCATTCGAGATTTTGTTGAAACAATTCGCGTTCCGTCACTCATTTGTTGAATCTACTCGTGCACTACCTATTGCAACATGGATTTACTAAGTTAAAAACCTTCACAGTAGTGTACATAACAAATCACCAAAATTTCATAGCTATCGTATTAATGGTTTATGAACGCATACGGGATTTTCATGAATCGATTCGCGCGCTGTCACACATTTATTGAATCTACTTGTGCGCTACCTATTGTAAAATTGATTTACTAAGTCAGACACATTCGCAGGAGTGTACACAACAACTCACCAAAATTTATCGCAATCGGATGAATGGTATATGAACGCACGTGGGACTTTGTTGAAACGAATCGAGCACCATTGTGTTGGAGCTACTCGCACGCTATCTATTGTAAATTAGATTCACTAAGCCTATAACCATCCCGGGAGTGTGCCCAACAAATCTCCAAAATATGATCGAAATCGGATGAATGGTATATGTACGCATAAGGGACGAACAAACAAACATCCATTTTTAGCCTATTTTCATTTATGGAACAAGTAGTTAGTTCCATCAAGAAATAAATCCTATTTTCATATATCCTACTTATGTTAATTACCTCTATCAACATATAAATTTTTAATTTGATTGCTGTAATACATTCGTAGATATTGAGAAGGTCTAATATAACGGATGGTCGCCATGTTGGATTTTTACATATGTAGGTCTTAGAGCTATGTACTGTTACGTGAAGATTATTGTGTAGCCTACGTGTAGTATTCAAACTTCGAACGCATGATTAGGACACAAGAAGTGAAAACGAGATTTTAAAATTTCGCACAGCTGCCATCTTGTGGTTATGAAAACAATTGAAATAAATCAAATGTCTGTGGATTAACATTTGTATAAGCATTTACCGTACCAAGTTTTACTGCACTCGGATGGTTCAATCGCGAGAAACGTCCATTTAAATATTTATACTTCGTGTCGCCCCCAAGTTGGATTTGTGCTCACCAGGTTATTGAAAGTCCTGTAGGTGAACTTACGTTCATAGCGTCTGTGAACATAAAAAAATCAGTTTGATTGCTGTAAAAGATTCGTAGATATTGAGAACCGTCTACATATTTCACATGGTCGCCATTTTGGATCGTTATATGTATAGGCCATAGAGTTATGTACCATTAAGGGAAAATTATTGCGTAGATTCATTATTCAAAATTTCACTTCTATTGCATGATTACGACACAAGAAATAAAAACTTATTATCAAAATTTCGCACTGCCGCCATCCTGAGGTTATGTGGAAAATTGAACTAAATTAGATGCCAGTGCATTACAATGTGTATAAACATTTGCTGTACCAAGTTTCATTGCGTTTGGATGGCTAAATCGCGAGAAAAACCTATTTAAAAGTATCAACTTCGCTTGGCCGCTATGTTGGTTTTGTAGTTACCAGGTTTTTAAAAGTCTCATAGGTGAACATCTAGTGGTGCCTTTTATCGCAATAAAAATTTTCAGGGTGATATCGGTAATAGTTTCGGAGATATAGAATGCAGGTGAAAAATTTCGCACAGCCGCCATGTTGGATTCTTCTTCTTCAAGTGCCTCGTCCTCCAAGTACATTGGCGATCAGTAGCATGATATGGTGTTTGTCCATAGCTGTTCTAAACAGTGACGCTGTTTTAAGTCCAAACCACTGGCTTAAGTTCTTTAGCCAGGATATTCGTCTGCGTCCTGGACCCCTAATGCCATCAATCTTCCCATGAATAATTAATTGCAAAAGGTGGTATATGTTGTTGCGCATGAAATGACCAAAGTATTCCAGTTTTCTCCTTTTGATGATACTGAGAATTTCCAAGTCTTTGTTCATACACCGCAGTACTTCCACATTTGTGACATTAGCTGTCATGTTGGATTGGTGAGATGTAATACAATTTGAAGGGCACGGACGGGATCGGCCAAAATGGTGCTATAACCTTAACGAGTTTCATTGAAATCCCTCCAGCCGTTTAGAAGTTATTAGAGGGGACAAACACACACCACCACACACACACACACATACAAACGCACGGACAAAAGGAGATCCCATAAGCCTATTTTTTTTCTTCATAAAATAAACACTCGACCGAGCCACGAAACTTTCAACGTCAATTACCTCTTTGAGTCCACTCGACACTACTTATTTATTTTCTGCAAATAGCGATTGCCAATCGTAATACTGGATATTTCTAATCAAAACATCACGTATAAGTTCATTGAATTGAGTTCCTTTATCAGATCAAACTTATATTTAATGACATAGCACTGAACAGTTACTGAGAATACGACGCGAGCTGGAAGCAACATGGCTGTCGAAACTGCACGGGCTATACTCCCTTTGTATAGTATAGTTGAATGAGTAGTAGCGATCCACGCCAACAGTGGCTGCTTGTCCGATTATAATACGTTGTCAGGGAGGTGTAGTAGTGATGTCATGCGGCTGTGGTTTCGAATTCACATCATTTACACCTTTCAGTATTGTACAGTAATTAGAGATTTCCAAAAGTCCCATACACATAGTTACCCATGTTTTTGTCCACCTGCTACTATGGACACGCACAGAAGGACGAGAGTTGATATGAAAGAAAATAAGGGAGAAAACTTGTAATGTTACGTGACAGCCGATCTCGTAAACAGAAACCACAGGACCATTTTTTGAGGTCTTATGATTTTGGGGCATTCGCAAGAACGTTCTGGAGGCTGACGACCGCGTTTGTCCCTAACTCATAAAATGAGCCCAAGCAATAAAAACATTTGATTAACGGTGTAATATTTATTGGCAGTTGACATGGTTGGATGTACTAAAGATACCAGTCAAGTAAGTTTATCGTCTGGGCTGGTTCAGTGTCAAATTAAATGCTGAGATTGTTTATATCTCGCAGGGCACCTACTACAGGTCACTTTTATAATTAATGAAACTACCGTGATGTTGAAGAGGTAGGCTACAAGTAGTGAGTGACAGGAAGCATAATATCAATTACAAAAGGAATATTTACTTTACTTCCATATTGTTTATGTTGTTATTGTTGCTTCTAATGCTGAACTGCTATGCCCAAGATTGTGGGTATAAACCCGGCCGAAATCGTTGGATTTTCAAGAGCCTTAAAATCCTTGAGCATGCCTTCCTTTGGAGGGGAAGTAAAGTCATAGATATATGGTATGTAAAAGAATCTACTACTACAGTGAGTCCGAAAATGTTCTCCGCAGCGCCTACATGCGTCTGCGAGAGCTAGCTACAGCAGTTACGTTGGTAGCACGGCTGCCGCTTGCAGCATCTCTACTTAGTATAAAACAAAGTCCCCGATTCTTGGATGTTACGGGTAGACTCGAGAACCACTGGATGGATTTTGATGCGGTTTTCACCATTCTGTAAAGGTTATATCGAGTATGATTTCTATAGAAAATTATTTATTTATGATCAAAAGAAGCCGAGCAGTAACGATTTTAGTGGAAAAGTCGATAAAAAAAAGAACCTGGCGTCCGAGCGCTTTGTAAGCTTACGCTGGACAAACCGTTAAAAATATATACATACTATGAGTGTAAGAATTGTTCAACATGAAAAGTTTTACAAAAAAATCCGCGAGAGCATACGTCTATCTTCCATACATCGCCCACTATAAAGGAACAACTGAAGCTTGTCTCTTACAGCTTTATGTGCTGTCGACTTGGAGATTCCTGTTTGTTGAGCTAATTTTCGTGTTGATTTACTTAGACTACGCAGCATTACGTCGGAGGTTTCATCAAGTTTTTTGTCTGTTAAAAGCGTAGGCCTGCCTGTTCCCGGTACATCGTGAACTGAGCCAGTGACACGAAATTTACTTACCAAATTCCGAACGGTATCACGGTTTGGACACTTTGAATTAGGAAACCGCGCCTGAAATCTTATTTTACATTTTCTGTAAACCGTTCGCCTTCGCGAAAAACGTATTCCACAAAAAGAAAAAAAAAACTCTCTCTTCAGTAGTAAACATTACCGCCTGTATAGTGTTGCACTCTTCCAATAATAATCTATCTGAACGCTCGCTTACACGCTGAACACATGCAGTCTCTGGCGCTTAATGCGATACACACCGACAGCTCACTCGGGGAAGTCCCGCTTTGAAGGACACAGTGCAGTGCAGCCAACTAAAACTCATGACTCAACCACTCACAGCTGCACGTACCCACTGCGGAGAACATTCTCGGGCGCCCTGTACAATTGGTAGTGTGTTGCCAAAATGTGTTGGTTATTTGTTTAGAAACGCTCTATTAAGTTCCAAAGTTCACCGCTGGGTGTCAGTGACAGTGGCGTCTGGTAGCCAAAGTCGAAATTGAACTTGTTGGGGAGCCTACGGACATTCACCTCTTATGCCCATAGGCCACAATTCAAATATAATTGTTGCTTCTAATGGGGACTTGGGATATTATTTCTCAGCAGGACTGTGCACTCGTGTTATTGATATGACTGCGGTAGGGAGTGTAACTGTAAATATTTGGGTCTAGGATAGGAATTGGTGCCCCGGACTTAAAATAAACTACTATCCCTGAATTTGCCTGTAGAAAGTGCGGAACAATCCGGATAAAGCACACACCCTGGATGGACATTGTTAGCCTCGGGATTCGAACCGCTGATATTCAAATTTATTGTAGCTTTACGTTGCAATCGGGAAGTGTGACTTAACGCACTTGGTTCAGCTGCTGGATACTCACTGTTTATGACCGTTTGTCTGTTGTAATTATGACCCTAATATTTATTAACTAAAACCTACTTTATGTATGCATAAAATATGCACTAATACTGTTGGTCTTTTTTATTTTATCTTTTATTTTTTGTGCATGGCTTTTACTGCCGGGAGTGTCCGAGGACATGTTCGGCTCGCCAGTTTTGTAGCTGCTTCGAGACGGATACCCAATGGGTGAGCTACAAGTACCGTTGGGGAGGAAAGTTGGAATGGAAGGTCGAGGAGTTGGAAGGTAGCGGCTGTGGCCTATAGTTAGGGACCAACCCCGGCATTTGCCTGGAAGAAAGATGGGAAACCACAGAAGACCATCTTCAAGGTTGCCGGTGGGGGGATTCGAACCTCCTCGCCTCCCGGATGTGAGCGACTGCCAGCAGGCATGCCGTAACGACCACGGCTAACTCACCCGGTAGACATCACAATAATATGCACAATACAAGGCTTAATTTTAAAATGTCTGATTCATTACAAAGCAACAAATATGTAAAATTTCAAGCTAAAAACCAAACTCTGATGGGGTTTGAACCATAGGCATATGAATGACAGACTAACTCTTTACCACGGAGCCATTTTTATTATTTTTTATTTTTTTTATTAGCTCTTTACAGAATTACAGAATTTTCGGATATGATAAATACCATACTAATACATCACAAGAAATCCAGATAGTGTCCATATTTATCGTACAATTGTCCACTTTCACTAAGCTTCCAACGCTCTTTTTGCAGGTTATACCTGAGATCCAGGAAAGAGAAATGTTGATCATTGTCCATCACGAAGTGTACATATTGGCCCATTATCCACACAATGGCAGTCTGTTTAATTTGGGGGAAGGCGGTCACAGACAAACGAACCAACTTCCTGTCATCAAGGTCATCCGTGGGCACATTTAATAGTTGACATACTTTTCCCTTACACCACAGCCACGTGGAGGCAACTCGCGTGCATGATGTGAAGCGGTGTATCGCCGTATCAGTTTGACCACATATAGTACACCATGGGTAAGCTTCAAGATGGATGGTATATCGCCGTAGAGTGGTTGGGATGAGATCGTTGAGGAAGATAAAAACCTGGGAGGGTACAGCAGAAGAAATGGCCATAGCCCCAAAATTTTTCCAAACAGTGGGCCAATGGACGTAGAGGGTGGTGGCCTCTATTCGCGGTTTGGAGTGTACCACTTGCCGCAACATGTTATAGATACTTTTCGTCGTTGGAACAATCCCTGAAGGCATTTGGCGAACAGTTTCCAGAAGGTGCTGTTGATGGTCCCTAAATATCTTCGGCAAAGCTCTATCACAACCACGGGCTGTGTTTCGAATATCTTTGTATAGCGCTTTCGTAAAAGTGTCATGTTGGGAAAGAATGGTGATATCGTTCTTGCAGAGGAGTGCACGGCATTTCATGCCATGAGCTGTTAGCCCTAGCCCGCCTTGCCGGGATGGGAGATACAACTGTTCCCGTTGTACTCGGAACAAAAATCCTTGCCATATAAACCAACCTGTATATTTTGCCAATTGGCTCTCAAACATTTTGGGAAGTGGGAAAAGTTGTGCGACATACCATATTTTAGAGAGCGCAAACACGTTGAGGACCATGACCCGTTGCACTATATTGAGGTTTCTTTGACCAAATTGGATCAGGACTCCCCTAACTTTGGCAATGACCTTAGTCCAGTTTGCTTGCACTGTGTCCAGAAGCGATTGCTTCCAGGTAATGCCAAGAATTTTCACCTCATTTACTATCCGGAACCAGGGCTGTGGGGCAATCACTGAGTTAGTATTGAGCGGAAGCAAAGCAGTTTTCTGGGGGTTCGATTGTGCTCCAGAGGCGATATGGTAGAGCTGAAGGACGCTATCGATGTGGGAGATGTCTTCTTTATTGCGGATCAATATTGATACGTCATCAGCATAGGCGCACATTCCAAAAACATGTGTGGACAGTTTGTAACCCTGTAGCTTCACCTGGGTAGTCCGAATGAACGGTTCAAGGCCAATGACAAAAAGTAGCATAGAAAGGGGACATCCTTGCCTAACTGATCGTTGTATTGGAATCAGAGGGGAAAGAAAACCGTTGACGAGCACTCTAGACGTAGCATTACAATTTATCATACGAATGTAGTCAATAAGGATTTCAGGAAATTCGAAGTGTTGCAAGATCATGTACAAGTATTCATGACTGATGCGGTCGAAAGCTTTATCAAGATCTAAGGTGAGAAAACTCATTGGCTCAGTGGGGAGCATTTCGGCTTTTATGTGTAGGTCCCGTAGTATCGCTAAGTTTGTTAACAGAGTTCTTCCAGGAATACTGCAACATTGTTCATCACCAATGATATCAGGTAGAACAGTCTTCAATCGGCATGCAAGTACTTTGGTAAGGACTTTATAGTCACTGCAGAGCAGAGTAACTGGTCGGAAGTCACCAGCTGCCATGGGAGAGGATGTTTTTGGTATGAGGACTATGGTACCCTCGTGATGTGATTGACAAAGAGCACGACGTTGGAGAATGGTACGCAGGACATGACAAAATTCTTTGCCAATGAGAGGCCAGAAGTGTTTATACATTTAATATGGCAGTCCATCAATGCCAGGTGAGCGTTTGTTTGGGAGTTGTTTAACCGCAGAGTGAATCTCTTCATCCGTAATATCCGCGCTGAGCAGAGTTTTGTTGTCCGGAGATAGTTGGGTACTGCAAGATGACAGCAATAGGGTCACCTGCTGTGGATCAATGGGAGCCTTAGCGTAGAACCGTTGATAAAATAATGATATTTCACGACGTATAGCGTCAGGGGAGGTGACGACACTTCCAGTACTGGTGCGGAGGCAGTGGATATATTTACGTTGCCGCTCACGTTGTCCTTTGGCGATATGGTATACACTTGCACTTTCGTCCGGGAGCACTGTACGATCTTTTAAAGCCACGTTTATATGAGCGAGCGTTCGTTGCTGTAGAGACAGGAGCTTGGTTTTAACTTCCCGGATCTGGTCATATATACGCTCCCCAGCATCAGATCTTTGCTGGAGCTGGCGAAGAACTCGATAGTAAAATTCAACTGTATCCCGTCTTTCACGACCTCGTTGGTAAGATATGTTCTTAAAGACGCGGCGGATCCCTGGTTTAACTAAAATATCCCACCAGTCTGTGCAGTCGCGAAATTTGCATTTTTGTTGGACCCATCGAGTCCAGTGTTGTCTGAAAATATCTTGGCATTCCTCCTCCAGTAACAGCGAGCAATTCAGCTTCCAATAACCTCTTCCTATGTGAAATATGGGATGGGGGTAAGAGATTGTACATACGACAGCATGATGGTTAGTGAAACTGGCAGGTATCACTTCATATCGTCTAGGCTGGATAAGTTCCTGTGAAAAGTAGATATACATATACATTTATCAGGGTGGTATTGTTTATGTGTCCAGATATTATGCGTCCTGATGGATGACATAGCACACCTTCGAGTGGGATATCATGTCTTATGAGGAATCCGGTCCCTCTATTCGTATTACCGGTATTGATGTATTGTTTGTAGAAGGCAGATATGGGCAAACAGGGTAGAGCAACTTCTTGAATGAAGGCAATGTCAATGTCTGCATCTCGAAGGAATCTCTCCAACAGTTGAAATTTCAGAGGGCATTCTATTACATTGATATTCACAGTGGCCACAGTGAGAAATTGCGCCATTAAGAGAAGTATAAAAGTTGTGCTAGACATACTGGAAGTTGGACTCGATAAAAAAGAAAAAAGAAAAAAAAAGACACAGGTGAGAAATATACTGGTGCACTATGTCAAATTAGGTTGAGATAGTTCCTTTTGACTGCCATTCATAGGCCGGCTGTCAGCGGTTGAGAGCGTTCGTGGGTCCCTAGATGACGTAGAATGAAGATTTTGTTTCTTTTTCACAGCTGCGGGAACGTTTGTAGAGCCAGTTTGATTCTTCGGGGCTGGTACGGCAATCGAGGCATTTGTTTTAATCTTCTTAGAGACGTTCTCGGATCCCCGATCAACATTCTTAAGTGAGTCGGTAGGGACCAGCGAAGGTGGGGGCAGTGAAGACAAAATTTCTGTGGCAGCCTGTAGTGACGGCATAGTTGGTTCTAAGGCTGCGATACAGGTTGCCGATAGCACAGGGGCATTCTGTGGCTCGCAGCTCTGGTCAGGGCAAGGTACCAGTTCTGCGTCAGATGTATCCGAGGTCACTTCTGGTGTTGTCCCAGCTGACTGATCAATAAGCATGTTTTCATATGACGTTTGCTGCGTCACAACTTCCGAGTATTGGACACGTCGTTGTTGTGTAGGAGTTATACCGAGGGGAATCATTTTCTTTGGGCAGTTAATACGTAGATGTGTGGTAGCATTGCAAATTAAACAGGTCTGTTTCTGTCCATTATACGTTATATAGCCAGAATGGCCACCAAAAGTCTCCGTGGAGGGGATATCTTGCTTGATTTCCATAGTGACGGCACGTATTCCATTATACACCGGGAACTGATAAGCAGAAGACCATTGTTCTTTCCTGACGTCACTCACAGTGCCATATTTCGACAGGACGGATTTGAAAATTTCAGGGGGTACTTCGAGTGGGACATTAAATATACGCACTGTGGTAAAATTGGAATCCGCTGTGGAGAGCTTAACATTTGTCATTTCGCCTGAGTCATACTGAAATTTAATAGGATCTGCAAAAGTATTTAACAATTTCTGATAAATAGATATGCTGATTACCTTGATGTACATGTTTTTTTCGTGCGCATTTAACTGGATGGCTTCTACTTGGTCGACAGTCAACCGGAGGGTATCGCCAATCCAGCGGTGAATTTCTCCTGGTGAGGGGCGAGAACTCTGCCTGTCCCATTGGCAGCGTACGGTGTTTTTTCTCTGGTATCCGGACATGATTTTCAGCGGGGTTTTCTGGGTTTCTGGTTTTGTTGTCCTATCTGGAACACTACTTGAAAAAGTATTGTCCGAATGACACACGGAAAGTCAGTACACACGTGGAACTAAGGAAGCACCGGAATTAGGAACCGTAAACTCTTCCAATGCGGTCACACAGCGCGCACACACGTACCGCACTCGGCCACGACTAGTGACCAACTTTGCCAACTGAGCCAACGAACATTGATCTATATAAAATGACTTACATAGAACTTGTTAGCAAATAATGATTTAGACCTAACGATTTCATCAGTGGAGTATATTATTTATGTATAAAGCATTTCATACTAAGTTTATTTATTTTGTATCAGTACGCTATATTGCATGCAATACTCAAATTAGTGAAATATAAGTCAGGCACAAGATATCCGCTGCCATCTTGTCTTCTTACTGAGACGGCTCAGCTTTTTAAAATCACTTCTGCACTATAGTATTACAAAATAAACTTTTAATTTCGAACGTGCCTCATCCTTTAGAACAGTTAAATCGATTCTCGGCTCGATAATCGGAACTGGTGGGTCCCATGATATGGATTATAAAGTTTGCATAATTCGCACGGCCGCCATCCTGAAATGGTACGGCGGATGACCTTGTAGTTTGGTCACAAGACGCGTCCTATATGAAGGTATGTTATTACCAAATTTGGTAGAGATCGGATAATTTGGTTAGTCGCTATTTGATTTTACGTTTTGAACGTTTGAGTGGCCGCCATTCAGATTTGGTAAAGATGGCGGCGATATAAAACATGACACTGAGGTGCCCTTTGCTTGTTCTACCTCTGTACCAAATTTCGTTCAATTCGGTTTCACCGTGTTCAGATTGATAGGGGGGGGGGACAGACATTCAGAGTACAGACACTCTCACACACACCCACACACACATACACACACACACAGACAGACACACAATTTTTGGCCCTGTAGTGATCTCATAAGTCAACTTTCATTTTTTGCAAAAATCGAAAGTAGGCTAATGACAATCCACAGCCCGTTTCCAGTCGACCGACCGGGTCAGGGAATGGAATGCATGAAGCCCCATCTAGCGGCGAGGATATGGACTGTGCCAGCTGCTGAAACCTGTCGCACTCCCTTGGGGCAATGTTTAAATGAATGACAGATGAAATGAAATGATAGGGGAGAGTGTTGCTGGAATTAAATTGTGACAGGGAAAACCGGAGTACCCGAAGAAAAACCTGTCTGCCTCAGTTTGTCCAGCACAGATCTCACATGGAGTGACCGGGATTTGAACCACGGACCCAGCGGTGAGAGGCCAGCGTGCTGCCGCCTAAGCCACGGGAGATCTTAGTATTCAAGTAATACCTAAAAATCTAATTTCACAGTTAGGCATTAAAGGCCGACTGTGTGACATAGTCAGTAGTGCTTTCACTCTCTGCCCGAGGTTGCGAGATCGAGTCACTTGAGGGTGCATAAATGTGAATGGTCTGTGTTATTAGAGATTTCTGACATGTTAAGGATCCCGTCTCTACAAATTCCAGGCATCTCTAAGACCACAGTGTCCCGTGACGTAGCCATGCTCGTTAAATCGAGCACTATGACCTTGAGGGCAGCTGCATTAAGTCCAGACATCGCAGGTTCGAATCCCGTGGTGACAGTGGCTATCTTGAGTGTGGTTTCCCCCTGGGTATTTCTACACTCCCTCCAGGCAAATGCCGGGATAGTATCTCATTTCAAGTCCCGGAACACCTACCCAATCTCTCACCCCAATACAGTTACACACAATACTACAGTCATCACAGAAATACAGGTTATCAGAAAAGTTCAACACACACCCAACTACATGAGGCTGATGTCCCACTCCCCTAAGTCAAATTAACAACAAATTAACAACAACAACATCCAAAGCCATAGTAGGCGTACTTAAAAGGATGTTACACCCACAATATTTTTATGGAATAATGGGAATTGCTCTGGAGGAAAACTCCCATTGGAGTAGTCATAAACCCTCCTTCTCCTCCTTTCCCCTATTCGCCCGCGGGCTCGCGCAGGTATTAATTGGAGTATATGAATATGTAATACTAGCGGACCCGTGCGAGAAATCTCGTATGTTCATAAACTACACTTTCCCCAATAGGTTTATAATAAGAGACTAAAGGAGAAAGGTTGTTATGTTTTTATTTTAACCAAATGATTATAGAACACTATTTACATTTCAAATATAGAGTACCGTAACAAAAATAATATTTATGGAGAAAATACCAGGAAGAAGACCACGAGGAAGGCCCAGAAAGAGGTGGATAGATACGGTGAAGGATAGCATAGAGAAAAGAGGAGTAAAAGAAAAAGAAGTATTGAAAGAAGGAAATGAATGGTGGAGGGATAGACAACTGTCGAGGTCCTTGATTCGCAACCCGACCCAGGGAACTGGAAACGGGAAATGGAGAAGAAGAAGATTTACATTTCAGTTAGAATTCCAAGTTCTACGTTCCCTAACTTAAGAAGTTAATTACTGAAAATTGGATCATCATAACACTCACCGGTTATTCGATATTTATTAAATTATACCTTTTGAGTACATATTCCTTTGATTTACTGTTTCTGAAATCCATGCAAAATTAGAAAAACCTCAGAATGTTAAAATGACATGAAACAGGCGTCACAGTGGCCAAAATGTGAAGTGGACAGCAATTACGGAGCGTATTTTTCTACAGCATTAGTATCTGAAAATCGCACACTTTTAACATTTTCCTAAAAGTCATTTTCTTAAGAAATTATAGATATTTATGAAATTAGAGTGCAATTCGTCACTGCTAATGTCTATTCTCTTTCATTTGAATGCTCATTTGTCACGATCGGTCGCTTGTGAGCGCCGCAGGAGGGATCTATACTACTGAAATAATGCATGATGATTATGAGCACCTTAATCAAGAGAGGTGCTGTAGAACAGATTCCCTTGGTCGGCGGAAGGACGACAGCTGTGAGCTTACTAGTGGACTGGCATGTGTCAATAAGTCGAAAATATACATATTCCCTGGACCACGACGAGTGGCAGCATATACATAAAATGTTCACCATAATAGCACAGGTTATCAGGTAAGAGTCAAACATGAAACTGATGAACATGAGTATGACTTGGAAATGAGTCAAGCGTGGTCGTTAACCACCCCTGTCTGGAATGCAGAAGATCCAGGTTTGATTCCTGACTGCAGTCTCATTCTCAAGTTTTACTCAGCAACATTATTATTGTAATTGATACGTGCACTGATATACAAGCGGGGCAGAAATGTAACTACATTCTTTGATATGATAATACATATTCTATGGCCTCTTATTTGTCAATTATCTCATTTTTGAAATCCATTCCTGATAAATTGATGGAGCTGGCGTACCATCTTATTTTTACATCATTTTTCCAACAGCGAATACCACTGTCTGGAGAGATTGCTTGATAACCGGTTCATAAATCCAGAGCATTACAATTAATAGAAGTCACTTGGACATTCTGTTCTGGTAAGATTGTAATGCAGTTCCTGAGTCAGCCAAACTGGATCAGCAGGTATCTAATTGTAATTGACTCTATCTGCCAATCACAGACCGTTTCACACCCTCGTTAGGCTTACTCATACGAATGTAATCTGAGCATTCGCAACAATGGTAGCCTGACTTGGTGCTGGGCAGACAGGAAATGTCCATTTCCTCATTAGCGTTGTTCAAAAGGCGTTAAGCAAAGTCTATTTGGACTTGAAGAATTAGTTTCTCCACAGAGAGCGCTATTCATTTCATGATACGCCGCGACGACGTAGCCACGTGCGTTAAATCGCTCACCACGACTACGATGGGGAACTGCAACAAGTACAGAGATCGCAGGTTCGAATCCCTGTGTTGACAATGGCTATCCTGAGCTTAGTTTCCTTCGTGATTTGCACACTCCCTGCAGGCAAACGCCAGGATAGTACCCTATTTCAAATCTTGGGTCACCTACCCCGTTCCTGTCCCTAATACAGCTGCATGCACTACTACACTCAACACAAAAATACACAAAATTTTCACACAAGTTCAACACACACACATGTTCACGGGGCTGATAACTGAGGTGCCCCAACCCCCTAAGACGAATTAACGAACTTTTCAGAAATATTTTGTTTTTAATTTGGGGTCCTGGGTTGTCGTGATCATCAGTTTCATGTTTGAATGATGCCTGGATAACCTGTGTTATTATGGCATCTATTATGATGTACAGAGATCGCAGGTTCGAATCCCGGTGCTGACAATGGCAGGCCTGAGCTTGGTTTCCTCCGGGATTTCCACACTCCCTCCAGGCAAACGCCAGGATAGTATTGCCGCACCCGACTTGCTGGAGCGAAGACCTTATGATTATGATGTATATGCTGCCACTCACCGTGGTCTAGGGATAGGTATAGTAGCTTTTCGACTTCGTTGACACGTGCCATCCCAGTAGTAAGCTCACAGCTGTCATCCTCCTGCCGACCAGGGTAATAGCCTCCTACTGCACCTTTCTTGACTAAGGTGCTCCCGTTACATATTCTTATACTCCAATTAATTCCTGATGGCGCAAACCTGCGTGAACCTGCAGGCGAAGAGGAGGAAGGAGAAGAAAGGTAGTAGAGGAAGTCAATGCTGTGTTCCTGGGAGACGCAGTTATAGCAGGAGGTGATGTAATAATAATAATAATAATGTTATTGGTTTTACGTCCCTTTTAACTACTCTGGCTTTTAGAGACGCCCGGGTGCCGGAATTTCGCCCCGAAGGGGATCATTAACGTGCCAGTAAATCTACTGACACGGCTCCCTCACATTTGCTCACCCTCACTGCGCCAGGATACGAACCTTTAACCTTGGGCCCAGCAAGTGAGAACGTTACCGCTGAGCCACGCAGCCAGCCAGGAGGCGATGTAAACATTTCCGTAGCAACGAACAAAGTGAATATTGCTCCTCTCTTACCCACGCTGCATCACATGGAATCGTTGCGTACTCATGTGCCATCAGGTAATACTTGCTGTCTAATAAGTAATAACGGATCAACGACGGGCATGTGCAACTAGTTAAATGAATATATAGACTATCTTCGCAAAGATGAGCCCTCATGGGATTGCAAGAATTGGATTTTTAAAGCCGCTTGCATAATTAGAAACAATTAATCTCATGCAATTTATTTCAGGTTTAGGGACCGACACCCATTACAATATAGATACAATCGTGTTGACCGACTGAAAAGCACTTAATAACTGCATTAATGGCCAAGGAATCTATAAGCCATTGGGTTGTGCTGTGTACTGTCCTCGCATTGAATCTTTGCCGCTGAGCGACCGTTACATTTCTAGGAATGATCAAGCTCTACTGCTATTCAAGTGACATTACCCGCGTTGTGGGGCTCGGGAGTTCTGACTGCAGACTTAGCTTAATGCACTCGGCACACTCATTAGTGCTTGTCAGTGTGTGTAGTTCTGCCGATTTGAGAAATGTTTTTGCTGAGACTAGTATAGTCGATAAACCTTTCCTGGAAGGAGTGACGTAGCTCACCAGCTCAGGTATAGCGCGGGCACTGTACATAGGCCATCAAAGAAGGCCCTTTTCATCTTTTCATTCGGGATAACGAATTGTCCTCTAAGATCGCACTCCAAATCAACTTTGATGAATAATTGGGTATTCTACAAGACCAAGCTGGAGGCGGTCAAGATGGGATCCCTCGCTGAGTCCGAGAGACAAGCTAACCCTGAACCCTGGAGGGTAAAACGACTAAGAAAAAGAAGAGAAGATACTTAATCCAGATCGGATGATTAGGTTAGTCGTAATTTGATTTAAGCTCAGAACATTTGGGTGGGTCGCCTCCGTGTTGTAGTGGTCAGCGTGCTTAGCTGCCACCCCGGAGGTCCGAGGTTCGATTCCCGGCTCCCACGAGATTTGAAAAGTGGTATGAGGACTGCAACGGTGTTTTCTCAGTCTCGGGTGGTCCAAATGAGTAGAGGGGGTTCGATTCCCACCTCAACCAACCTCGAAGTGATTTTCCGTGGTTTCCCACTTCATCTCCAGATCTAATACCGGGATGTTACCTAACGTAAGGCCACGACCGCCTCCTTCCCTCTTCCTTGTATATCCCCCCAATATTTTCTTCCTTTCCCACCCCTCACAATGCCCCTGTTTGATTTGCAGGTGAGGCGTCCTGGGAGAGGTACTCGTCTCATCTCCCCGGTTGTATCCTCTTTCCCGAAGTTTCAAGCTCCAGGACACTGCCCTGGCGGCGGTAAAGATGGGATCCCTCGCTGAGTCCGAGGGAAAGCTAACCCGAAGGGTAAAACGACTAAAAAAAAAGAAGAGAAGAAAAAACATTTGAGTGGGCTACCGTGTGTTTTCGTTGTAAACGTTGACTAAAATGTCCGCTGAGTATATTTATAATACGATGAAGACAACCTCGTTTCACTTAATGGCTCAATGAGTTAATTAACCAAGATCTATTATAAGGATAAGCTTCTGTTTTTGAAGCATTTTAGCCTATTTTCGTCATGTGAAATATATAGGTTCACGAGATCACCTCTGTCTGATTAACTGAAGCGATTTCAATGAAACTTAGTGTTTATTATATACTTCCAAAATTTTCCAATCTCGATCAAACCTGTAACATATTAATATGTGTGGCAAATCAAACATGGCGGCTACGTGAAATATTTCACCAGTTCTCAATATCTCAAAAAATATTGCAGTAATCTACTTGAAGGTGTGTAAGATGATAACAGACTATGAAATAGGTTCACATATGTGAAGTACAAAAACATGATAATCATAAAACCAACATGGTTAACAAGTGGAATTCAAATATTTTAATGAGCATTTCTGGTGATTTAATCATCCAAGCGTAATGGAACTTGTCTTTGTAAATCTGTATTTAGAGCTTAATTCATTGATATCTAATGTAATTGAAATGATATTATAATTTCTAAACGTATGTTCGAATGTTTAAAATCACGTTTTTATTTGTTGTACCTTGGTCAATTGATCGTAGTGAAACTTTGTATAATGGACCACTACTATAACATTTATCTAATATCACGGATAGTGTATTGGTTTTCACAGCCCGTGAATTAAAACTCAGCAATTTTTCTAGGTTTATGCCGTGTCTTGTGTGGGGTTTCGTCTACGAACACCAAGCTGGCTCATCAGCGGGCTCTTGGTGTCCACGCCAGGATCCCCACAGGAGTAGTGAACTTTGCACCACCTCCCTTCTTATGAAGTGCAAATGCGCCTCTTAACTGCGAGAGCTAAAAGCTAAAGCAACCAATCACCTCCCTATAAAGGCTTCCAAAAGATGATATAGGGAGGTGAAAGGCTGCTTGAGCTTTTAGCGCTCGCAGTTAAGAGGCGCATGTGCGCTTCATAAGATGGGATAGTGCACAGTTTGATACTTTTGTGGGGATCCGGGCGCGGACACCAAGAGCCCACTGATGAGCCAGCTTGGTGTTCTTAGGCGAAACTCCACACAAGACAAGGCATAAACGTAGAAAGAATGCTGCGTTTTATCACGGATAGTATTCGGAATGTGAGCACTGTTGAATTAGTTTTGTGTAGCCTAGATGTAGCAATTATTGTGATCGTTCAGAAAAATAATATCTGCACATTTACTTAACTGCTTGCCCCTTAATATTGAACCCTTGCAAAGAAGCTTATGAGACTCAGTTTCGGGGGGTGTAACAGTCCATATCGTAAGTTGTTGTTAAAGCGCTTCATTAACATGCAGGGTAACATATAAAAAAATAACATGCAGGAAAAAGTGAAGCCAGGGTTAAAACAAATGAATTTAATAACAAATCACCTAACAATACAAAAGAATTAACAAAACAAACTCCCAAATTACTCCCACTAAATAATTAAAATACGCCAAAACTAGGCAAAAATCTCTGGAGAGATTAATTACACGGACAAAGTGTCCTTAAGAAAATCAACAAAAGTGACAAATGTATGCGCGCGTGTCGTTCTGCATGCTTCACGATGTGTACAATCGAATGCATGATTCGTCATCATCCAGAATGAACATTCAGACAACAAATCCACATTGCTTAGAGCTAGACGGACGCGGGGAACAACTATACAACACTTAAAACTAAACCGACACTTCCTATACTTAAAATATACAACACAAAAATTTCCGAGTGAAATTGGAATCAAACAGCCGTTGCAAAAACATTACTGCCTAAAAACTTAGGACTTCTCACACAAATCAACACAAGTAAGTTAACACGTGACCAATATAAGAAATACACATATGACCGCTGTCAAATTTACAAGTAAACTACCACTACACCACACGGGCGTGACATCCTAAATTACATGAATTGAGTCATAAACACATCACTAGGCTCAAAGCCAACATTTACATTATTAACACAAATATCTATCCATACAACATGCAACAATCCGTCGCACACACGGCGAACTCCCAATTAATTATGGTACCAAAGTGACCATCACAATGAACAGGTTTGCTACATGAAAGCTTAAAGGGGCCAGTCGGAACAACAGGACTGCCTATCAAAATAAGTCACCAGGCGAGACGGGCGATTTGTGGAAATCTGCATATCTGTCAACCCACGTGTGTATCGAAGAAGCGTGCCCCAAAGCACAATAATACGTGTGTGTGTGTCAGAACAAAATATCCCGGCATTTCCACTAGGAAATCCAAGAATCAGCATATGGACAAGAAACAGCGGTCTCCCTAGAGCACCCTGCCTTTCCATCAAAAATACAACAACAACAAAATACGAGGGCGGTAGGACCTCTACCCCACTTCACGTAGAATCAACACACACACCTGACACAGTAACACACACAGAATCACACGTATGGGTTTGACAGACCCTGAAATAAAAAGACATAAATATTTTCCACGTGCTGGCGCCACCGTTCCACGCCGTGACTAATTAACCTGAAAAGGACTCAAAAGAAATCTATCAAATTAGAACGAAGGTGTTCTACAATTACATCTTAAATCGTTTCACTTGGCAACCCTAATATGAATAATAACCTGTTCAGCAAACATCTTACAGTAATTACCTCCCTTTTCCTATCACAAATATGAACTTTAATAAAGCACCACTTATCGAATGTAACGGGTTTCGCATTTGCATGGATAAAACATCACGTACACGCGCCGTGCACATTAAATATGACTCCAAGAAAAATATAAATATACAACAAACACTTTGGCCACGCGCCAACGTACATTTAACAATTAGTGCCGGTACAAAGAAAAACACTCTCAAACAAGAAAAAGACTAAAATTAACTATTTACAAAAGTTCCCACGCCAATCTAACTACATAATTGAATATTCAATTTTTGTACGTCACCGTCTCAGCTTGCAGAACATTATGACATCCATCTCAGCCCATTTCCCTATGGAAAAGCTAGCACTCCATATTCGTCTTCGTTGAAGCGCCGGACGTCATCCCAACTCCTGACCACACGTTGGACATCTTGATGTAGTCTCCTTGGAAGAAAAGTTCAATGATTATATTTCGACCTGGCTATAATCGCGTGTGGGTTACTAAATTCGCCCACAATTAGTCCTATGCGATTAATTACGAAGACTTTCCCTAAATATCGCTCACACACGCGCAATACACAAATGAAAAATACACTTAAAAATATACATGAAATACGCACTTCGAGTCCAACGCCACTGGCTCGACAAACAAGTTACAAAGACTGCCTGACTCACAGTCGCTATCTCGCTCGGTAATCTCCTGCTCTGCACGACCTTCGCTCGGGTGAGCGCTAATTAGAATGTTACAAGTCTTGCCCCTAAGAGCTGAAATAGTTGTCTTTCAGATAATATTACAAGTTTCCAATCACCACGCACGCTGGCGTGAATTTAGCTCACAAAGCTCACAAAGTAATATACTTCAAATAATTAAGAGCGTTAAAAATTTTCTGCGCAAACTAGCGTGAGTTTAGCTCATCAGAGCTCACAAATAAAATAACTTCAAATATATCAGAGCGTTAAAATCGTTATGCAAACGGGCGTGAAGTTAGCTCACAGAGCTCACGAACAGAAAGACATCGAACAGCTTCACGTCGAACAATTTATTAGAAACTGACAGGGTACGGAGGAGTGGGGTGGATTTAGAAAAATTTTCCAGAGTTTTCATCTCACGCAGATGGGACTAGTATCAATCTTCATCAAATAAGTCAAACGTCTCATCGCACTCGTGCGTAGATGATTCCGATCGGCGGTTCTTTAGATAATCAATTCCGCGCGCTTTTTACCACTGATGCCATCCATCGCGTGATATTGGCGTGGTCACTCCTGATTGGTTGATTCAATCGTAGGTCGGTTGTAAGTAACTCGTGACTACCCCTTTGTGATTCCAATTCTGGTGCAAGTTGTTACACAATTTGGCCTTGAACTCAAGTTTTCCAGGCCGTTCTTCAAGAATAGCTACAAGCTCTCCTTATGTGGCAATCATTGCGACACGCTACCTTGCCTTTTCCTCGTCACCTTCCTCATGTACTGTCTGGGCTGCAGTAATAATAATAATAAATTATGAATGCTTATTTATCGTAGATCAATAAGGGTTCAATATGGATATATTTTAGCACAAACATCAATCATTGATTCAGAGTGGTATTTCATGTTTCTGATAAATTACCATTCATTTGTAATATCGAGCGTGTTGTTGGCATCACATGATTTCCATGTGTTGTTTCAAATAGGGCAAATACGTATTCCGTGTGAAACAAGACTGTAACAGGTAGCAAATGATGTTCAACAGTTCCAACTGGGGTTTGGATACCACTGAATTTTGTAGAGAATCCTGGCTGGTTTAAAACAGTCATTAGTAGATTAGTCATTAGGAGATTAGTCATTAGTAGGTTTTACATCTTAAACACCCGGTATCATAACAATTATCCTTTGTTAGGAGGGGCAGATGACCTGGCTGTTCTTCTCCTTGAAACAACATTAATTAACTCCTTGTTAGGACCCTGCTCCCTCCGAAGTTTGGCGATTGAATTGATTATGGTTAAACGGTGAACGGTAGCTCTAAAGATATCACTTTTTATTGAAGTTTCCTCTTGTCACTCGAATGACTTACCTTACCTTATCCGGTGGTGCTACAGCTCACGAAGAAACTTGTCCTGCTCCACCATAAGTCTCCAGCCTTCACGATTTTCTGCTTGTTTCCTCCAGTTTCTAACTTCAAGGGCGTGGAGGTCTTCCTCGACGTCATCCAGCCAGCGTTTCCTTCGGTGTCCAACTAACCTTCGTCCTTTTGGTCTACTTTGGAAGACCTGGTGCGCGGCCTGACTGTCCGGCACACGCTGAATATGACCAAGCCAACGGATCCTTGCTCTTTTAATATCTGTCGTGATAGGAGGGTCTTAACAGATTATAAATATATTTATTTGTGCACACTAGCCATTCCCCATTAACTTGGTTAGGTCCATAGATGTTCCTCAGTATCTTCCCTTCTCATCTTTTGAATAGATCGTCACTAGAATGACTATACAATTCATTTGAGTAGTTATCTAATGCTTATAGTTACTTAAATAGAGCATAAAATATCATAAATTTACTCAGTGAAAGAGGAGATAACTTTCATAGCCTCACAGTGGTATATTGGTGAGTGTTAGCCGCTCTGAGCAGACAAATTTCCAGCTACGTTTCAGTGGTGGATGAATAGCGACAGCAGTCACTCGTATGTGCATACAATCGTCTTGAGTTCGGCGCAGTTACGTGAGGGGTGTCTCCCCAGCGCTCCAGCTCCCCATTACTCCTAGTGTACCGCGACCTAGAAGCCTCACCACATACAGTCCGTACTCTACAAGTCAAGCTCAAGCCTAAGCCGTTGCCAATCCTTCCAAACGTCAGAATAAGAGCTTGTGTAAAAGCGTTTCTTGTTCACCTCGTGGCGTAGTGTCTAGCATTCTTGGCTGCTATCGCGGGGACCCGGCTTAGATTCCCGGTTGTGATAAGAGAAGTAATTCTGGTTTGAGGAATGGAATGGGGTAGACTACTCTCAACTTCGTGAGACAGAACTGAGAAAAGCTGAATTCAATTCCCAGCACAGTCATCCTAGAAGTGATTTTCCGTAGGTTACCTTTTCTACGCCAGGAGAATGCCAGGATGGTACCCAATTTAAGGTCACGGCCGTCTCCTTCCTTCAATTACAAATACACACTCTTGTACAGCCATCACAATGAATAGATTAGTTAGTTATTGTTGTTTTAAGGGGCGGAACTACGAGGTCATCTGCCCCTAATTAATAGATTAATCAAACAAATGCGACTGGTAGTGTGGCTAAGCGGTTGCAGCATCGAATCCTGGCGCAGTCGGTTGGCATTTCAGGGTGAGCAAATGTGAGGGAGCCTTGTCAGTAGATTTACTGGCACGTTAAAGATTCCCTTAGGGGCAAAATTCCGGCACCCCAGCGTCTCTAAAAGCCAGAGTAGTTAAAAGGGACGTAAAACCAATAACATTATTATTATTATTACATCGCCTCCTGCCATAACTGTAGTGGGAGGGAGCTGAAGGAAAAATTCCGACACACCTGCGTCTCTAAAAGCCACAGTAGTTAAAAGAGACATAAAATCACTAACATTATCATTACAAAGAGATTCCAAACACACCCAAGTACACAGTGCTGATGACAAATGCCTCTAATACACATTAACAACAACATAAATAATAACACAAATCAGTCTATTCTGCTCTTGCTAGTTATATAGTAAAAATTGTTGTTGATGCTTACTTTAGAGATTGCGACATCGTGGTTATATAGCCCCGTGTATTTGGGTGTAAGTGGCATTTGTGTTATAACCTGTGTTATTGTGATGGCTGTACTAGACTGTGTATTTGTAAATTGGGGTTAGGATTGGGAAGATGACGGCCGTGACCTCAAGTTAGGAACCATCTCAGCATTTGCCTGGAGTAGAAGTAACATTGTTAAAACCTTTACAGGTCATAATATTATTGAAAATACAGTATGTTGTTAGTTATTGTTTTTTAAGAGGCAGAACAATGAGGTCATCTGCTCCTATATTTTATTTGTATTTATTTTCAAATTGATCATTTTAGCCTAATTGTAATTACAGTAGACCTATTAGTAATTATAATTTTTCTTTTCTTTAACATTTTAATGTTCATATTTATTTTGATTTTCTTCTCTTCTTAGTCGTTTACCCTCCAGGTTGGTGGAACCCACGGACTCAGCGAGGGAACTCACCACTACCGCCTCTACGGGCAGTGTCCTAGAGCTGGGAACATCTAATCGGAGTGGATACAACTGGTGAGGTGTGATTGGCACCTCGCCCAGGCGGTCTCACCTGCAAAGCGAACAGGGGCCTCATGAGGGAAGGTAATGGATGGTCAGGATGGATAGGCAAGGAAGAGGGAAGGAGGCGGCCGTGACCTTGAAGAAGGTACCATCCCGGCATTTGCCCGAAGACGAAGTGGGAAACCACGGAAAACCACTTCGAGGATGGCTGAGGTGGGAATCGAACCCCCTCTACTCATTTGGACCACCCGAGGCTGAGTAGACCCCGTTCCAGTCCTCATACCACTTTTCAAATGTCGTGGCAGAGCCGAGAATCGAACCCAGGACCTCCAGTGCGGCAGCTAACCATGCTGACCGCTACGCTACGGAGGCGACTATTTATTTTGATAATTTTTAATTTTTAAATTATGCTTATAATCTCAATATTAATATTATAAATTTATTATAATTTTAATTCTAATGAGCTTATTTATTTTAAATTTATCCAAGCATGTTTATTTTTAATTCTAATTTTTATTATCATATTATATTTTTTCACTCTTTAATTTTAATTGTAATATAAAAAAATTATATCATCAAGCACTTTAGTTCTAATATTTGGTTTTCAGAAAAACCAACAATTTAAAAAAACGCTTATCGAGCCTTACAGTAGTCGCATATGATGTGTAACATGTAATCCTACTATGAAATTGAGATGAAATGTATGTGAAGTCATCTGACATGTTATCCTACTCGTATACTACACAGCTTGGACATTCTTAAAATGTTAATTTACGCTCCGTAGATTCCAACTCAATGAAGCATTTGACCCTGCGCTTTGTTGATCGTAATACAAAACGCTGTGTAATAGGGAATTGCCGTCGTTTAAAAGTGAAAGGCATTGTAGTGTCAGATGGTGACAAATCTACGCGAGGTAGCAGTATTCGTTCCCCACTATTCACACCAGTTAGAACTTCTAAATCTATGATATTGTCGTACTTTTTTAAACTATTAGCCTCGTCCCGTTCAGTAATCCCTTAGTTGCATTGACATTCCTAAGGAGCATTACAATAGCACTTTCTTTCAAAGTCAGCACATGGGGAGGTAGACCACTCATCTCAAGGCTGTTCAAAAATTCACAGGGAAACTGCAAAAGTTCACTTTCTTCTTCAGTTACCAATGTATTCACACTCGTGTAAGATCTATAAGTTACTGGAAGTTACTGGTACTATGATGAATGTACAGATTGATTTGGAGATATGCTACTGTCACACTTGTTTGAACAAACATTACATATTATATTGTAAATTAAGAGGAGGAATGAAACCATAGTCTCTAGCCTATCTATAGACTACTAGAAATAATGTTCAATACAATCAAATTTCCCAACTCTTGCTTGGTGCAAACTATTGAAATTAAAATTAGATAAATCGTAATTTCATGTAGATTCTGTTAAAATGACGCATAATATTATGATAGGTCGCCTCCGTAGCGTAGCGGTCGGCATGATTAGCTGCCGTCCCGGAGGTCCTGGGTTCGATTCCCGGCTCTGCCACGAAATTTGAAAAGTGGTATGAGGACTGGAACGGGGTCTACTCAGCCTCGGGTGGCCCAAATGAGTAGGGGGGGGGGGGGGGGTTCGATTCCCACCTCAGCCATCCTCGAAGTGGTTTTCCGTGGTTTCCCACTTCGTCTTCGGGAAAATGCCGGGATGGTACCTACTGTAAGGCCACGGCCACCTCCTTCCCTCTTCCTGGCCTATCCATCCCTTCCCATCCCTCATGAGGCCCCTGTTCGCTTTGCAGGTGAGGCCGCCTGGGCGAAGTGCTGATCACACCTCCCCAGTTGTATCCCTCCAGACCAGATGTTCCAGGCTCCAGGACACTGCCCATAGAGGCGGTAGTGGTGAGTTCCCTCGCTGAGTCCGTGGGAACCACCAACCTAGAGGGTAAATTGACTAAATAAAAGAAAAACAAGATGTTCGGGAAAGAACATATAGCCTACTTTCTCCTAAATGTATGGGTATAGTTATAACTCTCTGTCCTTATCATCTCCTAATTTCTTCCTATTTGGAGTGCAAATTGGCACACAGGATTTGAACAGTGGCGTTCAAACCATAGTTTATAATTTACCCCAGCATTTTGCAATTTCATCAGCAAACACTCCAAACACCGACTACTTACAATAATTGAAACTTCGTTGCTCTAATAAGGCCCATCTACAATGCGCAGTCGGCAGTCCGTAGTTGGTAGTCCTCGGTCGGCAGTCGCGATCGGCTCCGTGTATACTATAGGCACCATACACAACATGAAGTTGCAGTTGGTAGCTGGCAGTTGGCAGTCGCGAATTTTATCCTTGACTGCCAACTACCCGACTGCAGCAATGTAATAGCCAATCAGAGCAGATCGGAAACTGACGTCACGTTGTTGTTCTGTGTCGTATACGAATGATATAGGACTAAGTGAAGTAACTTCGCAACCCGTTAATTTATAGGCTAATCTTAAATACACGGTATAACAAAATAATCCATCTCCAAATCATCCATATTGCAAGTTTCGAGGTTATCAACAACGCCTCTGTGCACAAGGAATAAACGAATGTTACTGTATTATTACTCCTAGCAGTCGTCAAGACTGGGTTCACTAACTGGCCGGTATAGAGCGCTGCTCGAATCTATAGTTTCTGCATAGTACAACTGAAGGATGGTAGATGTCACTCCGGTGGAGAATGTTTTTTTTTTTTTAATATATAATTTCCATTGCAAAACGCACCATATAACGCTTTATTTTATAACGTCTCAGTACTCAAGAAACAATAAATATAAAAAAATCAAGCAAAAAAGTTCTACTCTGATAGGATTTGAACCCCGGCCAACCACATGAAAGACGGGAGCTCTAACCACACAGCCAATCGTACACTCATAACTCACGCGTTATCGATTAAATACATATAACGTACTGTATTAGCAAATAATCACTTGGACTGAAGATTTCTTCACTGGAGTATATTTCAAACCGAGTTCATTTCATATTAAGTTCATATAATTTTTATCAGTAGGTTATATTGCATGCAACATACTGAAATTAGTAAAATATAGGTCAGAACGAGAGATCAGCTGCCATCTTGTCAAATAGCCGAGACGATTCAGATTTTTAAAGTCACTTCTAGATTATAATATTACAATATAAACTTTTAATTTCGAACGAACCACGTCGCTTAGAACAGATTAAACGATTCTTGGTTCGATAATCGGAACTGGTGGGTCCCATGTTATGGATTATAAATTTTGCATAATTCACACGGCCGCCATCCTGAAATGGTACGTTTGATGACCTTGTAGTTTGGGCACAAGACGCGTCCCATATGAAGGTAGGTTGTTACCAAATTTGGTAAAGATCCGATGATTAGTTTGGTCGTAATGCATTATTAAGTTTTGACCATTCGATTGGCCGCCATTACCTTTTGGTAAAGATGGCGGCAATATAAAACATGACAATGAGTTGCCCTTTGCCAGTGCTACCTCTGTACCAAATTTCGTTCAATTCGGTTTAACCGTGTTCGAATTGATAGGGGGGGACAGACATTCAGAGTACACACACTCACACACACACACACACACACACACACAGACTCACACACATACACACACACAGACACACTTTTTTTCGCCCTGTAGTGATCTCATAAGTCTACTTTCATTTTTTGCAAAAATCGAAAGTAGGCTAAAAATATTATGATTTATATCGTTTAAATCGATATTCCGGTAGCAAAAATAATTCCTGGGACTATGGTTCGAACGTGAGACCTCATGATTCGCAGACCAAGACGCTAATCACGCAGCCATTACAACAACAGAAATTAAGAGTACCAGACGGTTACTTCTTTTTAAGTGCCGGTAATAATATGGAAGCAATTTTTTATGCTCCATTAATATTTTGCTTTTTTCGATAATGTTCCTGCGTGGAATTGAGTTTTAAATTAGTAATGAATACGCCTACTTGACAGTAAAGGGAATTCCTTTACAGTTACAATGTTTCATATTAAAGCAGATCATCATTTAATTACTAATACGAAGTATTCAATGAGTTGACACCAGAGTTCGCATGAGCGTTTACCGTTCAGTATGAAAGTGTTGAACAAAGTTACTCGGCGAGTGGATGCCCATCACTTTTATCCAGAGATTGAAAAACAGACTCTTAATAAATCACAATTGTTTTCAGCAAATATGATATAATGAACATGTTTACACAACTTGAAGATTATTTACTGTAGGAATATCTGTAATGGCGCTTCCAAACCTTGAAGTAATCCGTATGTGATATTCATTCCACATCGCCGGATCACTGCATTACCGCAATGTGGGTTAATATCTGAATAGCCATCTTGCAGAAACACAATACCGGCTTCGCCGACCAGTTGCAATGTTTCATATTAAAGAATATCATAATTTAAATGCTAATACGAAGTATTCAATCAGTTGACACCAGAGTTCGTATGACGTTTACCGTTCAGTATGAAAGTGTTGAGCAAAGTTGCTCGGGGAGTGGATACCTATCACTTTTATCCAGAGATTGAAAAACAGACCCTTAATAAATCATAATTGTTTTTAGCAAATATGATATAACTAGCAGAAGTACCCATTCTTCGAACGGTCGTCGGTATTAATAACTAGACGTAATCATTTGAGCTACTGTTGCAATGGTTAGGGGCTTGGAACCTGTTTGTCGACAAAGATAAATGATTAGTTGAAATATGCTCTGAAACTAATTTACCTAACGTGTACTTCCTGACGTGAAAATAAAATTGAAAACCTCGTAGACGAAATGCAATTCACGTCACATAAAAACTGACCCACACTGTTGTGTCAAGTGCGCATCCAGAGGAAGACCCCTCTAATAAATTATAAAGGCTTGTGGTGCATGAAAATTCAGGTTTTTTAGCCTCTAATGGCCCAAATTCCTAAAAGCAAAAAAATAAAATAAAAAATTAACTATTTCAATTCAGGAATTTTTGAAAATAATGTTGCTGTTTGAAGATATAATAGACCTTCTGTACGACACATCGCACGTTTAAGTCTTGTGAAAAAATCCAGGGTACCTCTTGACCCCCTTAAGCGCATTGATGAATTTTACAGTTTTTGTTGGTTCCGTGATAACCTTATAGCCATTTGCAAACTTTCACAGAAATTTAATAAATGGAGTGGCATTACTTCTTGCAGAAATAGATGGAAAGTTGGATGTACCTTTTTGAGACACTGTTGTCATGGTTACTGGCTTGCATTCCTACATTAGTTTATTAAATGAAATTAGTTTTCTGGGAATATCTCAGAAACTCTTGGTTTTAGAGCATTAAAATATAGTTTCCGGAGACCCTTTACGACTGTTTAGGGGCCCCGAGGTTTTTTTCTGACACCAAGGGGCTGAAAATGAGCTTTGTCTCGTCGTTGTAGGCGGTAGTATCATCATCATCATCCTATTGCACAGTTTCCAGCCGTTGGCCGGGTCTGTTTGGAACACAGGCCACTCCAACGTCTTCTGTCTTCCCACCATCTCTCAGCTTCCACCCATGTCCAGTCTTCTCCTCTCTTCTTCACGCTTTCTTCCATCCTTTTCAGCCACCTGTCTCTCGGTCTTCCTCTCGGTCTCTTTCCTTCCCACTTCGTCTCGTGTATCCTCCTGAGTATCCTCATATCCTCCATTCGTTTTACATGTCCATGCCATCTAAGTCTAGATTTCTCTATACCATCCCGTAATGGTTCCTCCTTTATTAATTCTCTAATCCTCTCATTTCTTATTCTGTCCATCTTTGTATCTCCAATACTGCTTCTCAAGAACCTCATCTCACTGGCCTGTATTTTGCTCTTCTCCCTTCCTTTCATAGCCCAGGTCTCCGAGGCATACGTCAGGATAGGGGCATAGTACGTCCGATATATGATCTTTTTTCTGTTCTGAGGGACATCCTTGCTCCATAACATGCTTCTCACACTCCTCCGGAATGCTTCTGCCTGTCTCCCCTGCTCATTTTTTCTCTATAGTTTCTTCCATTATCTTGTATCAGGCTTCCCAGATACTTGAAACTCTCCACTTTCTTCAGCTGTTCCCCACCAATTGTTATTCCCGTTGTGGATCTTTCCTTCTTCCTTGTTGTGATCACCATCTCACTCGTATTTATGCTAAATTTCATCCCATATCCTTGTATTATTCCTTCCCACACGTTCAACTGCTCCTGTACTTCCTCCTCTTTGTTTCCCAAAATCATCGAATCATCTCCAAACACCATTGCTTTCATCTTTCCTTCCCCAATTACTTGTGCCACTCGGGTCATTATGTCATCCATCACCACAATGAAAAGTAACGGTGCCAGTGCACTTCCTTGTTTCAGGCCGTTTCTCTGTTCCACCCAGTCCGATCTCTCTCCTCCTACTTTCACACAGCTCACGCTTCCCTTGTACATCTCCTTTATCCTTCTTATAGTCCATTTTTCTACTCCTCTATCCTCCAGGGACTTCCATACTTTGTTTCTGCATACACTGTCATATGCTTTCTCAATGTCCAGGAAGGCCATCAGTAGATCTGTTCCATATTCACAGTGCTGTTCTTGTAACTGCCTTACAGCAAAAATCAAATCCACTGTGGACCTTCCTGCTCTGAAGCCATGTTGTTCTTCCCTCATCCCTCCTTCTATCCTTGTCCTAATTCTCCTTTCCAAAACTTTCTCAAACATCTTTGCACAATGACTCATCAGTTTTATTCCCCGATAGTTTCTGCATTCTGTTCTACTACCTTTCTTGAAGATCGGGACAATTATTCCCTTTTTCCAGTCCTCTGGGGTCTTCCGTTCCATAGTGTAATAATAATATTAATTATAATAATAATATAACAATATAGGGATAGGGATATAATAGACCTTCCGTAGCACACCAGCACGTGTAAATCGCGTGACAAAATTCTAGAGTACCCCTTGACCCTCTTAAGCCCATTATATGTATTGATGAATTTTACAGCTTAGTTTGGTTCCGTTATAACCTTCTAGCCGTTTGCAAACTATCTCAGTAATGTAATAAATGGAATTGTATTGCGTCTTATATTACAGCAATAGATAGACCTGTGAATTTCTGTTGCCATGGTTACCGGCTAGCTTCCTTTCATTATTGTATTAAATTAAATTAATTTTCTGGGAATATCTCAAAAACTATTGGTTTTAGGGCCTTAAAATGTGGTTTTCGGGGCCCTTTAGGGCCCCCGAGTTTCATTTCTCACATTGAGGGGCTGAAAATGAGCTTTGTCTCGCCCTTCTACGCCTATTTCAGCATGTATTTTAAAGGGGTAGGCCCCCTTTTATGAGAGCTACAGAGAAGAGTTACATCAATGATTGGTGTCTTGCCTCTGAAGGATATCTGTACCAAATTTTACGTTGATCCACTAAGCCGTTCTCGATTTATAAGGACACAAAAAATTGTCCACAGACAAACAAACAGACAGACAGACAGACAGACAGGCAGACAGACAGACAAAAATTTCATTTTCGCGCGCATCCGTCATAAAACAGTCTAAAACGCGTAAATAACGCAAATTTCCGTAGAAATTCAGAAAAAAACAGACAAACTTTCATTCTTATATATATATAGAGATGAATATTTTTACACCAAGAAACGACAGCTTGAAGATGATTTATTGTAGGAATATCTGTAATGGCGCCTCCAAACCTTGAAGTAATCCGTATATGATATACATTCCACATGGCCGACAGTGCGTCTTACACACTTCCGTCCGATCCACTTTCGTCCCATTTTTCAAAATCACATCCACAAAAATATCCAGCAACCGAGTGAAAAGATGTTACGCATCAAAAAATGAAATATGGCTGAAAGATTCAAACATTAGCATCTTTAACAATATAAATTGTTGTTATAGTAGGTGGTACATATGCAGTCCACTGACCTGTAAAGGGTTAAAGACAATTACAGTTATAGAGTGATATGTTAACCCTTCACAACTGCTTCACAGACAATGACAGATAATAACATCTCTTGTGAGAGAGAAAGGTAACCCCAAGGGTTTTCTATTTCTTGTTCTGCGAATGCGTTTGAAGATGACTAATGAAGTCTCCAACCTTTAGTAACGTGAATAATGTGTGTTCCAGAGATAATAATGCGTGTTGAGGTGCAGAGGAATGAGCACGCTTATTGTGAATTGATGCCCATAATGAAAATGTTTGCAGACATTTACAGAGGTTAAGGATCGTTTTTAAAGGCCATCATTTCAAGTAAGAATTGGAACAGGTCACAGTTTTCTCACAGTCAACTTAATTTCACACGAACTTGATAATGTGTTTATGTGAGGGTTCAGAAAGTGCTGCCCTGTCTGTATATTTAAATGTTATTTACGTAGACACCTAATTATTGTGGAGAGACCATACGTTTTATCTAAATCGTTGTTGTGGATATTTAGTTCCTGGGCTAGGGGTGCTGTCTCGGGTTAGCGTGAACAGTTTTGCATCGACAAATTTCCGATACTAGTTACCGTAGAAACAAGTTAAAGTGCACTTTGTTGAAACGTGCTCGATCACCATACACCATAACAGCGTCCAAAATCCCTCAGTATGCCTTCCTTCGGAGAGGAAGTAAAGCCGGCGGTTCCATGTCATAGACTTATGGCATGTAAAAGAACTTTCCACTAACTGCACTTGTGTGAAGCAAAATTTGTAGGGTTTGTTTGATTAATGCTCTTACTGTAAGTTCCAACGTTCGTCACCAGGCACTGGTTGCGATGGCATCTGGTAATAGGCAAGTTCACAGCTTGGTGTCGTGGACGGTAGCATTTGGTAGCGAAAGTAGGAACTACTTGAAATTATCGTCTGCAGTCCATACATAAATTAAAACAGATAACGCACACTAATGCAGTCATCACAATTAACACCGGTTATAGGACAGATTATACACACCCCAAAGTACACGGGGCTACATGACCGCGTTTTCGGAGCCCCTAATCTAAGGAACCAACCAACCAAGCTAGTCACGCCTCCAAGTCCTACAGGAATATACATGCCAATTTAACAATATCATCTATTGTCCATGTTAACAGTAATAACAATAATAATAATAATACTTGTAATAATAACCACAATAGCCTAATAGTAATCATAATAAAAATGAAGTAGCCTAATATTCACAAATTATCATTCTCATCATTAGCAGCCGTTTAGCTAGATGTTAGGGCACAACGATCATCATCATCATCGACGAGCGCGACCCCCGTTTACCACGCACAGTCGATGGCAAGACTGAGGAACCGAAACCGGTTCCTCGCATGCGCGGGATGAGGACCGGCCATGGATCGTATAACCAAGATGTGTACAATTCTTTCGCACCCTGAACTAGATGGAGATACGACTATTTAATGACTGCATCTCTCGAGTAATGGTTGCAGACAAAATTTTAATATCAAAACAGGTAAAACAAGGGACGTGAAAAGCGCATGAAATAATAGAATGAGGGGGTGATGGAACTGAAATAAAAGTATACAAGATTAACAAAAGTAAACATTAAAATATATAAACACACAATAATGTAATATCAAAGAAGAACAGAGAAGCCAAATACTAATTAGATTGGAGATCGTATCAAACTAGAGTGAACTCAAAGGGAACGTTAAATCAAATAAATAATAAATAATACTTTCGTCCCACCACAGGCTGATTACAGTACAGAAGTAATCAGAAGAAATATTCTAATTAGTACCGGTATATGAAGTCGTACCAACCAAGAACAAAACCCCCTTAAAGAACCAAAGTATGTTTCGCAAACAAGTTCTACAGTAAAAAGATAACTATTGGACAAAATATCATCCACATATTACTACATTACATCACGACGAACATAAAATAAAATTGAAGAGACACTTACACAATCCTTAAGTAAATAAAACACGACCCTTCAAACAAACAGAACCCGACTTCATAAACTCCCTGAATAAATCTTCTTCTCGGACGAAGTATGAGATTCGATTATCTTACCGAAAGTAAAATGAGCATCAATCACAGTCCCCGGGTACTTGTCATTAAAACACATATCACCAACCACAAGAATAATCGATATACCTCATTTAATAAACGTAAGAGTGAACACGCGTTATTTCTTGACTGAAAGTAACAAGCAACAAACCCAAGAACTACCCTCAACTTTCAGCCAAGCTCCCACTTAAACAAGACATTAACCCACCCTTAAACATTTGTCTAGAAACGTGATTATAAGATGAGAAGCCTTTCGATACATACAAGATCTAATGTCCGCCTACTCCTTATGGGAAACAAGAGAGAGGGAAATTCCAAGGAAGTATAACTGGCAGGACAAAAGAAAACAACAAACCCAAAATACGCAAGCGAAGAAATGTCTGCCCAGTCCGTAAGGAAGAAAGAAGAAAGACCCAGGGGGCCATCCTTAAGGTTGCACAAATGACGAGACATAGCTTAATTCCCAAAATGCAAACAACAAATAAATTAGTTTGTGTTATCACTATCAAGACAACAACAAGGTCATCTAATGTATGAACACCGCACTCTCCTACGTCTAGGCCCAAACAAATTAATCCTAAAATTACTAACCCCTAAAAACCTTGTAACATCTCATTCTATCACAAGGAGTAGGAGTTAATAAGAAATACCTCCCATAATTAAAATCACGTTTCATGACGAACAGGAAGATAAACCATACATAAAATATAACCTCAAGAAAACGAAACTAAAAACCACAACGACAATAACCTTAAATAAATTAAAACCCAAACAACAACACGATTCATCTCTACGCTATGTGAATATAAAGGTGGGGAATAAAGAAATTTTCAAAAACAAAACAAGACAATCACCAATCTAACTTAAAAACTGAAGAATCAGGGACACATTAACACGGAAAGAAAGGAGGACATGACGTTATTCCTTCATATGTAATTGTAATTCTTCAAACCTTGCTAACACCAAGAGAAATTTAAGTACCACTTAGCTTTTCTGTAGACGATCTCGACGTTCACTGAAGATGTTACATTCGTAATAAACCATATACATTTCCCTCTTAGCATAGGAATCCAATTCGTAATTCACCATGTCTTCATCAATATCTTCTCTCGCTTTAGGTACAATATAGCACGGTAAAGAAACATTTCAGACGGACCTTTCTTTTCATAGAGCCTGTCATGTCGGTAGACCCTACCATTCTTCTCTTTGTTAACGCAATCATCTCGACATAACAATAACATCAGTCGAGTTCCATAATTACAGAGCTCAAACTCCACCGCGGGTGCGTTTCATTCACATTAGACCCGAAGTCGCTTCAAATAGTAACCCACAGATGGCAGACTATACAACATGGCGTATTTGTCGATCCGCTTCTAAAATAGTTAAGTATCATTATCATTATCATTTTGTCCGGCTAGGTAGAAATACTTCTTGCATTTGGTTAGGAGGCCCCAGGTTCAAATCTCGTTTGGGTTGTGGGATTTTATCTTCGCGCTGTTAATTCTCTTGGTTAATTTTCTGGGGGTAGGTGTCATCCTCATGATTCATTTAATAACCATCACGTTGCATATGTCACACACGCATGCCAACTAGAATAACCTAGGCCAGGTCTCTCCAGATGCCTCACAGAATTATAATTATTATCGTTAATTTCCCCTTAAGGAGAGCGTTAAAACACAATCAATTTTCATGTTTCTATTTCTGTCCATTTCTTCTTTCTTCCCAAAAACCTCTCATGTATTCACTCTGCTTCCTCTTTCTCTTTTCTGTCCACTTCTTTCCTGTTGTTGCTCTCTTTAGGCGTGTGCTCAATTTTCTGTTTTCTGTTTTTTCTCTGTATATGCTCTTGTCTGCCTTGTCCTCTGTGGAGACGTTTAGTTTCTTGAGGTCTTCCACGTTTTTGTTTACCCAATTGATTATTATCAGTGTACTATTCATAACTATATTAAACATCTTCTTGATCAGTCTGTCTTCGTTCATCCTATGTATGTGTCCATAAAATTTTGGCCTTATTTTCCTGATGTTATTTATAATCGTCACTGTCTGTTTGTATAGTTCTACTGTTGGTCTCTTTATCCATATTTGCTCTGTCTGAACTGACCCGTAGATCTTTCTCGGTATTATGATTGTTATTATTATGTAGTGAATGTGTTGTGCAGCTGTCTACATTGAACTACAACACGAATGAAATCCATTAGCATAAGTGTTTTATATTTGTGAACAAATAAGCATGAATTGCTTCCAAGAGTGGCTCAGTGTTTATTGACGAGACCGTTCACTTATAATTTGTTGATAACCTAAAAGCAGCATGAACAAAATTCATATTTATAGCTATGACTGGCAACCGCATCCGGCTTCAGCCGGGGTCATCAGGAGCAGCTTTGCCTAGTAATGTTTCTTCCCACTTGCTCCCTTTCTAGTTGACCCCATGGTGCAGTGGTGCGTGTTAAATGGCTCACCGTGGCGATTATTTATTTAACGTATGATGCATAAAAGAATTCATGATGCAAATTAATAAATGTAAAACAAAATTTTTGTAATGCAGCCGAAATAAATCAGAAACCTCTATGGACATCAAATTGCCAGGTGAAAAACTAAAGGAAGTAGGAGACTTCTGTTACTTAGGAAGCAAAATAACCAGTGATGGACGAAGCAAAGAGGATATACAAAGTAGGTTAGCTCAGGCAAGGAAAGCATTTCTACAGAAAAGGAATCTGTTGACATCGAATATAGATTTAGGTACGGTGTTAGGAAGTCATTTTTGAAGCCTTTGTCTGGAGCGTGGTGGCACTCTATGGAAGTCAAACTTGGACTATTGGTGCAGCAGAAAAGAGGAGTATTGAAGAGTTTGAAATGTGGTGTTACAGGAGAATGATGAAGCTCAGATGGGTAGATAGGTTTACAAACGAAGAGGTATTAAGACTAGTGGGAGAGGAGAGATGTTTCTGGCGACTGCTAATGAAGAGAAGAGATAGGTTGATCGGACACATACTAAGACACCCAGGAATAGCGAGCTTAGTTATGGAAGGAAGGGTCGAGGACAAGAACTGTAGGGGTAGACCAAGGTTAGAATATGTTAAACAAATTGTCTCGGAAGTAGGGTGTGGTAGCTATGTAGAGATGGAACGATTAGCTCAGAACAGGGAGACATGGAGTGCTGCATCAAACCAGTCAAAAGACTGAAGACTCAAACAACAACAAAATCAACAATTTTCAGCATTAGGACCCTTCATATATGGGCTGCCAGGTCTTGAATCCATTCAAGTGTTTGTGGAATGGCTGCATGGAGCTCTTCTAAGGTCCCAGAGTACATGTATAGAGGGCATTCCTACATGATGTGCTTGATGGTTTGCACTTCATATCCACAATCACAAAGAGGCGAGTCTATCCAACCCCACTGATGTAAGGCTGCTCTAGTTCGAGCAGTGCCACATAGAATTCTGTTCAGACGGGACCAGACAGCTCGAGGGAGATGGAATCCAGGTAGTTTGATGGTAGGATCAAGTACTTCAATTAGGCCACGAGGTGGAGAGGTAGACCATTCAACTTTTCATGTATTTCGGGGGTCGAACGGAGCTGAAGTAAGTTCCATAGCCGTTTTGTAGGATTGTTTCCGTGATTTCAACCTGGATGTAGAAGGTTGATTGACGTCTTGGTGAATTGGGAGAACTTCATTATCCATAATTCTGCGCCACAGGCAGGAAAGAGCTTGCTGTCTCCTTATGTGAGGAGGAACAATATTACACACGAAAGGTAGCCACCGCTGGCGGTGATGGGGAGCTAAAACATTCCCGGAAATGAGAGGTTCAAAAACCAGCGCTGACAGGGGCTATCCTGAGTGTGCTTTTCCCCCGGTTTTGCCAAATTCTCTCCAGGCTTTTTACGGAATAGCACATTATTTCAAGTCTCGAAGCACCTATTTCGTCCTTAATCCCAATTATTACAACTACATATTCCACTACAGTCACCACAGAAACACAGATCATCAAACAAATTGAACACACACTTAAATACACGGGGCTGAAGACCGAACCTTTAAATCCAATAACATCAACACTCCTGGTTGGATAAGAATGTTTCTCCTGTCAATATTCACAGATTCTTTATCACTTGAAAATAATACAAAAGTATTCACTCCTACTAAGTCCAATAAGGTATAAAATGTAGCCATAGGCCAATGCTGAGTGCATCGTCAGTTGTACAGTTGGTACTTATGAAAATGAATTAACAACAACAAGACGGACTACATTTGAGTTAGTGGCGGAACAATGTCGCGAACAGTTTACTAAGGTGGCACCAAAAACACAGTAATTTATGCTGTCTAATGTTATGCAATTTCTTTGTACTGGTTGTGTATTGGAATGCAGCCGAAAGAAGTCAGAAACACCTATGGACGTCGAATTGGCAGGTGAAGAGCTAAAGGAAGTCGGAGACTTCTGTTACTCTGGAAGCAAAAAATCAGTGATGGACGAAGCAAAGAGGATATAAAATGTAGGTTCTACAGTTAAGGAATCTGTTGACGTCTAATATAGATTTAGGTATTAAGAAGTCATTTTTGAAAGCCTTTGTTTGGAGCGTGGCGCTCAATGGAAGTGAAACTTGAACTTTTGGAGCAGCAGAAAAAAGGAGAATTGAAGAGTTTGAAATGTGGTGTTACAAGAGAATGAATGATAAAGATAAGATGGGTAGATATGGTTACAAATGAAGAAGTATTAAGACGTTTGGGAGAGGAGAGATGTTTCTGGCAAGTGTTAATGAAGAGAAGAGATAGGTTGGTATGGCACCTATTAAGACTCCCAGGCATAGCAAACATAGTTATGGAAGGAAGGGTCGAGGATAAGAACTGTAGGGGTAGACCAAGGTTAGAATATGTTAAACGGATTGCCTCAGATGTAGGGTGAGGTAGCTATAGTGGGATTAAACGATTAGCTCAGGATAGGAAAGGATAGAGGGCTTCATCAAACGAGTCGAAAGACTGAAGACTCAACAACAACGGTAGTGTATTATCGTGTCAAAGGAAGGGAAGGTGTGGAAGGCCAGTAACTATGCCCACAAATGAAAATCGTGGCCGTGCCATCAATCAGGTGTTGGAGTCACCATAAGAAAGACTTCGACATAGTCCTTGAAATTGAACATCAGCAATTCGTCGATTCGTTGATTGTTTAAAGGTATGCCTACAGCGGGTGGCGCACATTTTGGACATTTACAATTACATGAATTGCAGCCAATGACCGGAACACGCGTAGGCTCCCAGCAAGTTCAAATTTCAATTAGTTCCTACTTTGGAAACCAGATGTCACTGTCACTGACACCTGACTGCGAACGTTGTAACTTGATAGAGGAGCATTTCTAGCCAAATAACCTACACATGTTGCTACACACTACAAATTGTAGTGGTAGGTTCTTTTACATGTCATAAATCAATGACATGGGCCCGTTGGCTTCACTTCCTCTCCGAAGTAAGGCATACTGAAGGATTTTAACGCTCTTAAAAATCCGACGACTTCGACCAGGTTTGAACCCGCCATCTTGGGCATAGCAGTTCAGCATGCTACCGACTACGCCACCGAAGCCTTTATTGTCGTCTTATTTATTTATTTATTATTTATCGTATGGCATTTATACCGGGAGTGTCCGAGGACATGTTCAGCTCGCCTGAGTCTATAGCTGCTTCCACCCTTAGGGTGAGCTACAAGTTCCGTTCAACTTCAAGTAGTTCCAACTTTCACTACCAGATATCAAATATACCTAGTGGTGAACGTTGGAACTTTGATATAGCGTTCCGACGCAATCTAACCTAACAATTTAGCTTCACACAAGTTTAATCTGTGGAAGATCTTTTACATGCCATAAATCTATGACATGGGACCACCGGCTTTACTTCCCGTCCGAAGTAAGACATACTGAAGGATTTTTAACGCTCTTAAAAATCCGACGACTTCGGCCGGGTTTGAACCCCCTATTAATTAATAAATAACAGCTCCACACTGTGTATTGCCAGTATTGTATTTTTGGCACATACTGTATTTATAGGCCTCAGTTATATATCAACTCAACATTTGAGAATATTTTGTGCATTCCATTTACACTTTCTTTATTGCATGTCAACCTCCTGCTAGGTAAATTAGTGAGAAATGCTTTTGCGTGTCACAATCTATAAAACAAATGATCTCGGCAATCTTTTTGTCTCCTTTGGTGTTGCGCCAGGAGCCACGGTTCTGAAAAAGAACTTGCTGTATGTGTAAATGTGACAGATCTGATTTATAAACAGGATTGTACGGAATAAATCCTGAGACACTTAAAATTAGTTGCTGCACAAACTAAGCTACTTGTTTAAAGAATTCCTCATCTTATTGTAATTAAAGAATGACTGAGTGATGTTCTGGCAGAATGCAAGGAACGTTTAATGGTTACATTCATACTGGATTTTTAAATTGACCTCAACTGAAAATACAAAATGTCATTGAACTATACTGATTGTCCATTCCATGATATATAAACTGTTAATAACGTAAGAGGTATGGTTAAATTTGTTATAGCATGAATTCCATCTACTTTGCCTTGCGGTGACAACTTAGAATCAAACTAGCTGTACTAGCGTATCGTTGATGAGTTTAAAGTATGATGTTTTTGATTGAATTATGGGCTTTGCGACATCGTAGTCATGTAGTCACATTTATTTTCACGTGTGAATAATTTGCTTGATGACCTGTGTTTTCGCGATGGCTGTGTGGTGGAACATGTTGCTACGAGTATAAACACTCAGTGAAGGGTGAATTGATAGGTGTTCTTATATATATGTATTATTTGGTTGAAATTTGCCTTGAAGATTGTTCTGTTAACAATTCCCAGGTTTTTCGTGCACCACTATGTCGTGTCTGTATAATGACGTGAAAGGGAGAGCAGAACAGAGGCACCGTGTTCTTCTTACGTGATTACTTTATTTTTTACCAAAGAATACATATAAGCTTATATAGACTGTATAAGAACATTTATCAATTCACCTTTCACAGAGTGCTTATATCAACAGGTTCAACCACAGGATGCATTAGTGTGTGTATTTTTCACTCATATGAGGATTGGGAAGGAGGCGGCCTTGGTTTTAAGTTAGGAACCATCCCAGCATTTACCTGCAGTAAAAATGAGAAACCTCGGAAAACCTCTTCCAAGAAGACTAAGATGGAAATCGTACCCTCCACTTCTCAATTTTGCCTCTAAAGGCTAAGTGTAACCCGTTCCAGCCCTCAGACCAGAATTAATATTTTTGGCAGAGCCGAGAATCAAACCTGGACCTCTGGGGTGACATCCATGAGTGCTAGCCACTACACCATGAGGTAGACTTTGAGCCAATCAACGCAATCAGGGGTCACATCAATAAAATCTTATCTCTCGCCTGGGTAACATCTGGTGGAATACTCAAAGGAATGTAATGAATTGTCTGATTGCCATCCCCTCAGTCGCAGGCAGGTGATGGTGATACTTACAGTATATTCCAAGGCAGACAACGTTCATAGTTAGTTCGTATCCGGTTCAGTCAGGCTCATAATCTTCAGGGTAGCTGAAATCACTGGAGGAATGTTATTACGCCGTTTAAACGTCATTGTGGAGATACCTTGGTGACCATTCTTCATCTCATTTTTGTTTAAATTTTAAATTGCTCACTGAATGGATCAATCTTGCTGATATTGGTGAGTTTCTTGAAGTAATTCGATGATATCTGAGCAATTAATTCACTCCTCTTGAGCCAATGCCAATGGCCATGGTGGCCGAAAACACAAACGCGCCTCGCTGGTATCGGGAGAGCGTGGGTACGAAACGAATCCCACCTCGGTCATCCTGAAAATGGTTATCGTGGTTTCCCATTTTCACCACCAGGCAAATGCCAGGACGGTTCCTTTCAACAGGTCCACGGCCGACTTCTTTCAAAAATGTCTTTCATGACCTTTCCTTAATTAGACCCAAGTTAGTGATCGGACTGTGCGTCCCTTTTGTGGTTGATTCCGCTTAATGTTCCAGGCCGCAATACAAGGAAAAGACACGCTTTCCGGATCCAGAAGTGTTGAACTGTAGCCAATTCCTGGTTATTGATGGCGTTGCGCTCTCTAAACCATCTTGATAGCTCTAGAAATATATTTTACTCCAAGCCTACTGAAATTCGTAGGTCCTTGTTGAGCTCAAGATCGTAGGTGTTTGTTGTATTTATTAATGTCTAAAAATTGTTATTTTAATTTAGGTATGCGGCTTCGGTGGCGTAGTTGGTTGCATGCTGAGCTTCAATGCCCAAGAACGCGCGGTCAAATCCGGCCGAAGTCATCACATTTTTTAAGAGCGTTAAAATCCCTCAGTACGCCTTCCTTCTGAGGGGAAGTAAAGCCGACGGGCCCATGTCTTAGATGTATGGCATGTAAAAGAACCTACCACTAACTACACTTGTGTGGAGCTAAAATTTGTAGGTTATATTTCTTAACGCTCTGTTAGTTCCAACGTTCGCTGGCAGGTGCTGGTTGCGATGGCATCTAGTAGCCAAGTTCGCAGCCAGGTGTCGTGGACGGTAGCATTTGGTAGCAAAAGTAGGAACTACTTGAGAATTGATCGTCTGCAGTCCTTACCTGAATCACAGATAACTCACACTAATACAGCCATCACAGTTAACACCGGTTATCAGATAAATTATACACACACCCAAAGTACACGGGGCCACATGACCACGTTGTCGCAGCCCCTAAAATAAGGAACCAACCGACCAACCAACCTAATTTAAGTATATAGAGAACTTAGTTTATAAGCTTAAATCACTGTTTTAGGTTAAGATAATTAGAATAGTTGCTTTGAAGTTAATTTAATGTTTATTATGTTTAATTATATCATCTGTAATTGGGTACCTGTCCTGTTGATCGTAAATACATCTATCTAGCCTGTCACCATCCCCAGTTGTATCTGCTGGCATTGTGTGTTCAGCTCCCAGCCGAGAGCGTGGAAGTAAAACGCTGACGGTTGCCTGGTCTCTTTGACAAGGCTGGATACTAACGGCTGTCTTCCACGTCTACGTGCCGACTCCCTGTTCCGCCTCTTTTCAATCGCTTTAAAAGGAGGCTTAATGCTAATTTTAGCAGATTTACTTACCACCATCGTATAGAATAATAGTAATAATAATAATAATAAAAATTACGAGCCTTACAGTAGTCGCATATGATGTGTGAAATTGTTGATACACTGGTATTTTATAGTATTATTGGCACAAATAATAATCTATTGTAAAAGGGAATGTTTTACAGATATTGTAGTTTATAATACGGAACTCATTTTAATAGATGATTTGTAGCTTCCACCAGCACTAGCCTAAATAAAGATTCCGATACGGATCAACTAGATTAATAGACGCGACACCGCTCATAACCTTAAATTCCTTATAAACAGGTCCTCTTGATTCACAGACCAACACGTAATTGCATATGGATTCTGTTAAAATGAGTCATATTGATATGATAAATATCGTTTAAAATGATAATCTGGTAGCAAGAGTATCTACCCCGCCCAGGATTCGAACCCAAGATCTCTAGATTAACAGTCAGACGCAATAACCCCACGGCTATTTCGAGTACGCAAATATTGTGCACAAGATGGTGACTTATTTCCACGTTCCAATAATACTGCATTACGGAATTAAGTTTCATTTATATTTTGCTTGTTTCGATAATGTTCCTGAGTGACATTGAGTTTAAAATGCCTTATGCCAATGCAATGCCGACTACTTACAATGTTTGATATTAAGGCATTTTACAATTTAAATACTGATACGAAGACTTCGAACATGTACCAAGTCATTTGTTTAAATCACTTGACACCAGAGTTCGCATGAGCGTTTTCCGTTCAGTATGTCATATACATTCCACATGGCCGAGAGTGCGTAATGTTATCAATTTTTGACACCGCGCGCTGATTGTTTCTCTTACCAGTGCCAGCTGGATCGATCGATCGAGTTGGCAGTGCGTCTTATACTTCCGTTCGATCCACCACTGCCAGCGAGGGCACACTTCCATTCGATCGATCGAGCGGGTAGTGCATACTTCCGTTGTCCACCACTGCCAGCTAGTACACTTCCGTTTGATCGATCGAGCGGGCAGTGCATACTTCCGTTGTCCACCACTGCCAGCTAGTACACTTCCGTTTGATCGATCGAGCGGGCAGTGCATACTTCCGTTTGATCCACCACTGCCAGCTCGATCGTTCCGATCCACTTCCGTCCCTAATTTTCAAAATTACTCCCCACAAAACTATCCAGCAACCGAGCGGAAAGATGTTACACATCAATAATAATAATAATGTTATTGGTTTATTGTACATATTTACATAAGCCCGGCCTGCCAGGACCGGGTATGGACTTTAGAGAAAATACAGGTGTGAAGACAATATTAATAATACGAATGAAATGTGAATATTTCACTAGTTTCATATAGGCTAGGTTCTAAAATGGAAATTTAACATCGAAACGAGGAAACAATATTGAATCAAATGTGAAAATATGATTCCAAAACACCATCACACAGCATGAAACCATGACGTCCTCACATTGAGTCATCACTATATTAACAAACTATGGCTTTTGCCAAGTTTTCTGTCAACATCCACACATCATGTATCATAAAATGAATAAGTAACTGAATGATGTTAAAACATGAGACGGAAAGGTCCAGCTCATGTAAATGTGTGGTAAATTACAAATAAGCTATATTGTTACGTAACTACAGAGGTGGCCAAATTATTAGACTAAAGGTCTGAAAATGCATTATTCAATTTTGCTGAGTACACATTTATTTGTTTTTCTATGGGAATTGACACTGGTGTTGTTACAATGATATAGCGACATTTGCATAATGATTTTAGGATTTTCCGTCTCCTAGTTTGGCAAAACGGTTACAAATAATTGCCTGCTGTCTCAAGGAACTATTTATTTCTGTGCACATGGTGTTGTTTGTTTGAAATTTTCCAAGAATTTAGTGATTGTTTAGTTACTATTTTCACTTAATTCCATCAGTAGAGCTTTGGTGCTTTATGCTGACATATTTATACCTACATTTGCGACGTGATTAGAAGGCAGTGCATAACAACGACCTATCAAGGGAATTTTATGTTTATGGGGAGAAAAAAGTGTTATGTCCCCAAGAAAAATTGGGATAACAAGAGCATTGCTAACTGAAGGATACTGCACACAGCAGGAGACAGCAACAAGACTTAATATTGCACAGTAATCAGTAAGGTGAAGTAAGAAAATGGAAGAAAACAGTGAAGTTTGCCAGTCACAACGAAAAGAAAAACGTGGTAGGAAAAGTAAATTAAGCCCTAGAGTTGAACGAAAACTGATGTCAATTTCACGAAACCATCGCTCAGCTACTAGCAATGAACTAAGAAATAATTTGAAGAGTAGTGGCATAGATATATCTGCAAGTACTGTAAGAAGAACATTGTACAATAGTGGATTAAAATCTAGACGACTCAGAAGGAAAGCAATGATCACTCCAGTTTTGGCAAAAAAGAGATTGGAAAGGGCAAAGGGCCTACAAGTTTGCTCTACAGATGACTGGAAGGTACATGTAACATCAAAATAATAGTTTTTCAAACATTAACTACTCTTATCATAGATTTAACAATGCTCACTGGAAACTTTAAAAAATTGTTGTTATTATTGTTCCTTGACTGATTGTAATAATGCCGCCAATGCACTACTAAAATGAAAATTTGACCCTAGGATTGCTTCAGTGATGAATCTATATTTGAAGTAAGTGAAAAAACGAGTCGGTACGTTCGTAGGAGGTCAGAAGAAGAGTTTCAGCACCAGTGCATACAACAGACAGTAAAATATCCAATAAAAGTTATGGTCTGGAGTATGATGTCTGTGTATGGAACCGGAAGATTATATATTGTCAAGGGTACCATGATGCAGGACCAATATATAAAAGTCCTTGAGAAGCGTCTCTTACCTCAGATAACAGATTGGTTTGGAGAAAATCCTTGCGTCTTCATGCATGATGGTGTTCCCTGTCATTCGGCCAAGAAAGTGGCTCAATTCCTCAGTGATAAAAACATTCCTGTGCTTCCGTGGCCCAGAAATATCCTGGACATGAACCTCGTTGAAATTAGTGGGCTATTGTCAAGAAGAAAATCAAGAAAACCACTTTTACAACAAAAATTGGTCAGATTGAAATTTTGGTACGGATTTGGCACCATGACAATGACATCAAAAACAATTGCCAAACACTCATTAAAAGTATGCCCAAAAGGATGAAAATGCTTATTTCCAACAAAGGAATGCATACAAAGTATTGAGGCACATGCATGTTTAATTTTCACTTGTAAGGCTAGCCAGAAAAATTCAATATGTCATTTTGCAAGTTTTAGTCTAATAATTTGGCCACCTCTGTATAAGCAACAATGGTTGATTGGTTCTACTACTTCCTTTCTCTTTAACTGTGAGTTGAATATTTGGAATTTCACACTAAAGGTCCGAGCACTATTACCATAAATTATTAATAAATCACACCCCAGGCCCCGGAGGCCCGCCTTATGCACTCAAGGGTTAACTACTGTGGCTTTTAGAGACGCCGGGGTGCCGGAATTTTAACGTGCCAGTAAATCTACTGCCACGGCTCCCTCACATTTACGCACCCTCAAATAGCTTGCCACGGTGGGTGAGTGGTCAACGTATCGGTCTACTAACCCCAAGCTTGCAGGTTCGCTCCTGGCCATGGTAAGTGATTTCTGAAATGCGGAAAAAATTACGACACCATGTCATACGATGTTGGCATGTCAAAGAACCCATTTGAATTCAGTAGGCCGTGTTCATAATTCCAAATTAATCTCGGGATTTACCGCCAACACAAAGTTCCTCATTTCTCTACTAGAGAGCACTATAGTGTTCAAGGCGATTAGATATCTAACCTCCTTGACTTTCATAGTGCTTCAAGGAACAACGAAATTCGATAAGCAAGCTACCCTTTGGGTGTCAAATAACAAAGCTTGCACCCGGCACCCGAGGCCATGCGATATTATTATTATTATTATTATACCCTCAAATATGCGTCAGGATTCGATCCTGCATCCTTGGTCACAGCAGGCTTCTCGTTTAGCCACGGAGCCAGTCGATCTTCCAAGAGTATCTTCTGACAACTACAGTCCGATGGGGGGTACGCGATACCAGAGTTCCCTTGTGAGAAGAAGAGATTTTCCCACCTCGTTAGCGGTTTAGGAGGCGTAGTTGGTAGCATGCTGAACTGCTGTGCCCAAGATATTGGATTCAAACCCGGCCGAAGTCGTCGGACATTTTTAAGAGTGTTAAAATACTTCAGTACGCCTTCCTTCGGAGGGGAAGTAAAGCTGGCGATCCCATGTCATAGATTTATGGCATTTAAAAGATCCTTCCGCAGACTAAGCTTGTGTGAAGCTACATTGTTAGGTTAGATTTCGACGGAACGCTCTATCAAAGTTCCAACGTTCACCGCAAGGTATCATTGATATCTGGTAGCGAAAGTTGGAACTACTTAAAATTGAACGGAACTTGTAGCTCACCCTAAGGGTGTCCGCTGGAAACAGCTACAGACTCAGGCGAGCCGAACATGTCCTCGGACACTCCCGGCACTAAAAGCCATACGATAAATAAATAAATAAATCCCACCTCGTTGCGGGAACAATGGAGGAGTTCAGCTCTGGAGGTTATTAGCAGAATTGTTGCAGATTGTGCCCATAACAATACTACACCATACTCATTTATTAAGGCGAGAGGCTACACAACAGGCTGCCAGGCTTCTGAATAATAGATTACACCATTCCTATGCAAATAAGGAACAAGCTCTAGGTGTTTACAGAATAATGCTTTTGACATAACAAATTGTCTCAGCTGGGAGGTTTCCTATACTTGTGGAGTTAAAGGAGCGTAAAACACCGCACTGAAACATGGAATAATAAATGGCCTATCTTGATTACTGTCGTAAAATATGGCTTTTACATTTTCTAGCAGCTGTTTCAAGATGTTTAACTCTACCTTTAAGTGGGAATTTAAACAGGGCACTATGAAAATAAACAAGACGGTTTAGCATGTTCTGAATTTTTTATCTATTTGGAAAAGGAATTCTCGGGGTGTAATTGTGGAGTAGATTTACTGCAAGTTTCAATAGCATAATTAGTCGTTTCCTTAGTAAAATGTTATGCAATGAGGTTTTAGTGGCCAATGAATTTCTATATAAAAATGGAACGGCCTTACTTCACTTTAGGGGATTGGGACATCCTAATCATCAGCCCCATATACTTGAGTGTGTTTTGTAACTGCCTGATTACCTGTCTCTCTGTGATAACTGTAGTAGTGTGTGTAGCAGTAGGCCTATAAGGGACAGAAATGGGGTAGCCACCCAGTAATTTATTTATTTTTTTATTTAGCGTATGGCGTTTAGTGCCGCGAGTGTCCGAGGACATCTCGCCAGAGGCTGTAGCTGCTTCAAGCGGACACCCTTAGGGTGAGCTACAAGTTCCGTTCAATTTCAAGTAGTTCCAACTTTCACTACCAGATGTCACTGACACCTAGTTGTGAACATTGGAACTTTGATAAAGCGTTACAACGAATTCTATCCTAGAAATTTAGCTTCACACAAGTTGAGTTAGTGGGAGGAAATATATGGCATGGGACCTCCGGCTTTACTTTCCCTCCGAAGGAAGGCATACTGAAGGATTTTAAAGCTAATCTAAATCCGACGACTTCGACGAATTTTGAACCCGCGATTTTGGGCACAGCAGTTCAGCATGCTACCGACTACGCCATCGAAGGTACTACCATGGCATTTGCCTGGAAAATGAAGAAAGCTTGTAGTTTTTACGTGACCGTTAATCTCGCGATCATGAGCCACGGGACCCCCTTTTAATTGGAATCCGAACCGCAGAACATGGCATTTCACTTTAAATGACCGCTGCGCCACCATTTTCCTAGAGAGAATATGGAAATGCTCGGGGATAAAAGCACACTCGGGATAGCCTCTCTCAGTGCCAGCATTTGAACCTACGACCTCCGGACTTGCAGCAGGTCCCCGTCGCTCTCGTGGTGCGTGACATAACGCCCACGGCTACTCCGGATGATGGAGTGCTTCAGACTCGCAATGTTTTGTCAGTTAGGTTGCTCCAGCGTGACACAGTAACTGACATGAACAATTCTTCAGGTTGCAACGTTGCGATCTTTACATGTACTGTATGTTACACACTAGTACAAACATCACAATAGTGTAGCTAATAAGACAGAATCCACGCACACCCAAATGCACAGGGCTACTTGACCTTGACTTTGAAAAGCCCTTAAACGAATCAGAAACAACAGCAACTCAACAGGTATGTCATCTCCGCACGATAATCTTAGTTGCCTCTCCGCCTTGCAAATTTTTCTTCCAGTTTTGTTGTTCGTGTTGATTCATATACTGTAGGGGCCTTGCGACATTGTAGTCACGTAATCCCGTGTATGTTTGATAACCTGTACCGTTTCTTCATGTTCCCGAATAGGTGATAATCACTTGGTGCCAAGTCGGGAGAGTATGGCGGTTGTGGCAGCACCGTGAATCCCATTTGATCAATGGCAGCGGTGGTCTCTCGGCTAGAGTGGGGGCGGGCATTATCATGTTGCAGAAGCACACCATTATCCCATGTTCCTGGCCGCTTAGTTTGAATGGCACGACGTAAGCGCTTAAGGGTGTCCACACATGTTGCGCTGTTAATCGTTGCCCCCAATTCCAGCCAGTCAATGAGGATGATGCCCTTTGTGTCCCAGAACACTGTCACCATTCGCTTGCCAACTGATTGCACTGTTCGACATTTCTTTGGCGGTGGACTGCCCCTATGTTTCCATTGCATGATCGCCGTTTTGTGGATTTCGCAGAACTGGATTCAGCTGTCAAGGCAAGGGTACGCAGCACTCCGAAAGAATGGTTTCAGGAAGATCTGGAGAGACTGACACATCGATGGCAAAAGTGCATAAAGTTACAAGGAGATTATGTTGCGAAGGTGGACGTAACAACTGATGTGTAATGTACTTCATTTGGGTAGACAAAAATAAAGTGTAAAACAATATAGTGCGCCCCTCGTATATTAATATTCCTTTTAGTTGTAGAAAATTGAAATTCTATTTGATTTTAAATCTTCAGAGCGACATAGCACTTTCATAAATTATTTCGAGATTAATTTATATTTTTTGGTTGAATAACATTTTAACAGATCTGATTTCGACAATATTGAAATATTTTAAGAGCATCTCAAAAACAAAACATGGTTTCGATTGCGCGTAACTTCATTTATTAATAGTTTAGTTAATTAGTTATTGTTGTTTTAAGGGGCAGAGCTACGAGGTCATCTGCCTTATTAATAGTTTCTTCCAACAACTGTGATGATCACACTGTGGTCGAAAATAATCCGAGTACATTAAACAACTTCCGGTGCCGTGGTGTTGGGGTAGCGCACCTGCCTCTCACCCGGAGGCCTCGGGTTCGATTCCCGGCTCCTTCAGGGATTTTAAAACTGACGTGAGGGTTGGAACTAGGTGCACTCAGCCTGGTGAGGACAATTGAGTAGCTGTCTGACAGTGAGGCAGCGCCCCGATCACGAAAACCAAGATTAATGGCCGAGGGGGCACGATGCGCTGATCACGCGTCACCCCAATATCTGCAGGCCAAATGGCTGGGCAGCGGTCGCTTGGTCGGCCTAAGCCCTTCATGGGCTGTAAAGTGCCAGCTGACATTAAAAAATTAATAATAATATTTATTGAATATTGTTGGTTTTATTTAACAGTTTAGATTTCAATTTAATATTTATTTATTAAGGATCTATCAGGCTGAATGGGGAAGGGTTTAACTTCCATCCGATCCCCTCTTTCGAACAACTTGACCTCTGGACATATTTATTAACACAAATTGACGTAATTAGAATCATCTTCAAATAATTCCATTATTTGAACTGTTAGATAAGACATCCACATTGTTCGAACGTTCCAATAATTTTGATGAATTTCGAATTGCCGAATTAATCGTATATTTGAATGATATGTACTGCCCTAATATTACTAGCAATATAGTTTGAAACAAGAAGTTCCGTGACAAACTAAAGAGCCTACTTTTCTTAAAATTTAAGATTCATGCCAATGATTTATCTATATGGATCTATCTAGAATAATGACGAAATTATGTTGGTAATATCGAAATTTCTAATTAGTTCGAAATACTGTACTATATACCTGGCATAATGTAGCCTAATAGAGAACTACAGTTGGCAGCCCTGGTGACTGAATATATTCCTAGTTCCATCTCTTAAGGTACAGAATAAAAAAATTGGTTGGAGTCCAATGAATAGCATGGACGTTACATGCAGTTAAACATTGTATCTAACAGTGCGCGTAAAAACATGTTGGCAACAATGTCATGCATGTATTGGTCAGAAATAATCTGAAATAATATGATCTATTGTTATGCCAATTTTGAATGAAATCCATTAGTTAGTATAGAAGTTACATGCATTTTAAAACTGGACTTATCAGCAGGCTTAGAATCATGTTGGTAGCACTGACGTATATTAGTTACTCCAAATTCATCTAGAATGCCAGGTACTATACGTGTGCAAAGTTTAGAGCTATTGGCTTGCATACTTTCTGATATATTGATATTAGGGTAACAACAAGATGTTCAGTAAAGAACATATAGCCTACTTTCTCCTAAATGCATGGGTATTGTTATAACTCTTTGTCCTTTTCAAGGAGTATAATTGAATGTTGGTTGTAATAGCTTGTTGAAATACAACGTGCTATAGGGATATTAAACATGAATATGAGGTGCCCATTGCTAGTGCTACCTCTGTAAAAATTTCATTCAATTCGGTTTCACCGTGTTTGAATTGATATGGGGAATGGATTTGCACACAAACATGGCCGCTATTTGCAAACTATTGGGCTGATGACCTTGTAGTCAGTCATAAGATGCTTTCCACAAAAAGGCATGTTGTTGCAAAATCTGGTAAAGATCAAATTATTAGGATGGTCGTAATTTGATTTAAGCTTTTAACATTTGGGTGGCCGTCATTCCGTTTCCGTCAAGATAGCGGCGATATAAAACATGACACGTAGGTGCCCTTTGCTAGTGCTACCTCTGTACCAAATTTCGTTCCATTCGGTTTCACCGTGTTCGAATTGATAGGGGAATCGATTTTCACACAAAGATGGCCGCCATTTGCAAAATATTAGGCTAATGACCTATTAGTTTGGTCAAAGGATGCTCCCTCCTTAAAGGTATGTTGTTGCAAAATTTGGTAGAGATCGGATGATTAGGTTAATCGTAATTTGATTTAAGTTTTGAACATTTGTGTGGCCGCCATTACGTTTCCGTCAAGATGGCGGCGATATAAAACATGACACTGAGGTGCCCTTTGCTAGTGCTACCTCTGTACCAAATTTCGTTCCATTCGGTTTCACCGTGTTCGAATTAATAGGGGGAATCGATTTTGACACAAAGATGGCCGCCATCCGCAAACTATTAGGCTAATGACCTATTAGATTGGTCAAAGGATGCTCCCTCTATAAAGGTATGTTGTTGAAAAAATTTGGTATAGATCAGATGATTAGGTTAATCGTAATTTGATTTGAGCTTTGAAAATTTGTGTGGCCGCCGTTACGTTTCTGTCAAGATGGCGGCGATATAAAACATGACACTGCGGTGCCATTTGCTAGTACTACTTCTTTACCAAATTTCGTTCCTTTCGGTTTCACCGTGTTCGAATTAATAGGGGGTGTCGATTTTCACACAAAGATGGCCGCCATCCGCAAACTATTAGGCTGATGACCTATTAGTTTGTTCAAAGAATGCTCCCCCCGCAAAGGTATGTTGTTGAAAAATTTGGTAGAGATCGGATGATTAGGTTAGTCGTAATTTGATTTATGCTTTGAACATTTGTGTGGCCGCCATTACGTTTCCGTCAAGATGGCGGCGATATAAAACATGACACTGAGGTGTCCTTTGCTAGTGCTACCTTTGTTCAAAATTTCGTTCAATTCGCGTTCACCGTGTTCGAATTCATAGGGGGGGACAGACATTCAGAGTACACACACTCACACACACACACACACACACACAGACTCACTCACACACACACACACACACACACACACACACATACACACACACACAGATACATTTTTTTCGCCCTGTGTTGATCTCATAAGTCTACTTTCATTTTTTGCAAAAATCGAAAGTAGGCTAAAAATAGAGACAGCACATATTAACAGTTGGCAGCCCTGGTTGCTCTTAAGAATACGCATAGTCGATTCTGTTATGGTACACATAGCACATACGAAATTTGGTTAAAATCCAATTGATAGTATGGAAGTTACATGTATTTAAATTTGGACTTCTCAGCAGGCTTAGAATTATGTTGGTAGCACTAACGTATATAAGTTACTCCAAATTAATACAGAATGTCAGGCACTAAACGTGTGCATAGTTTAAAGCTGTCGGCTTGCATACTTTCTGATATATTGGTATTTGGATAAAAATAAATTAAGAGCATTTATTAACAGTTGGCAGCCCTGGTGGTTCTTAAGAATACGCTCAGTCATATCTGGTTATGTGCACATACAGCACACGAAATTTTGTTGAATTCCAATTGATAGTGTAGAAGTTATATGCATTGAAAAATTGGACTTATCAGCAGGCTTATAATCATTTTGGCAACACTGCCATGTGTGGCCTCCTGGAAATTAATTTGCAATAATATTATCTATGCGTGTGCTAATTTTGAAATAGCTCTCATTCATACCTTCCAAGATATCCATCATGGAGCTCAAATTTCAATTGCGATTTTTCAGCAGTTGCTAGCACTGGCATCATTTTCAAATATGGCCGTGAGATATTCAGGTATAGATCTTTACTCCTACCAAATTTTGTTTCGATTGCTCTAGCCGTTTAGGAGTTGATAGGGGGGACACTCTCACAGCCAGCCAGACAGAAGGACAGACAGACAGACAGAAGGACAGACAGACTGACAGACAGACAGACACACATTTGGCCGATCTCATAAGTCTACTTTTTCCTCATTTTTGCAAAATGTGAAAAGTAGGCTAAAAATAATGTTATACGGTTGTGACTGTGATAATTTGAAATCCCACGCCACATTTACCAAGAGTGAAGTCAATAAAGAGCAAGAACTTGAATTTCTAGTTCTATGCTATGTAACTTATAGCGCGTACTTACCTGTGAAGTTACACAAGAATATCACGAGTTTCTCGTTCCAGTGATATGTTAATCTGTATTCATGACGAAGAATGTGCTCCGGCGACACTAACCTTTCACAAAATTATACTCTGCATATCCTATTAAACGTGCACAGTTTTTCGTTAATACTGAGTGATGTAATTACAAGTGGGTTCTTCAACCTGCTCCAGGCAGAGAAGCGCATTTGCAGTGCAACAGACAGAAGGTGGGTGTTACTTCCCGCCCCACTGACGTCATCATCCCTTGAAACATCAAGCGCATACCTGCCAACCTCTCAAACTGAAAAATCGGGAGATTTTGAAGACTATCAATGTCTAATCGTATTTCTGCGCCATATTACCGAAGAACCGACAAAATCACTCAAATCGAAAAATCACAATAGCCTACCGGCATATTAATGCCAACAATATCTTAGGTTATATACAAATAATTTCACATGTTGAACAAATACAATATTCGGCAAGCAACAACTACTTCTCACCTTCAGGCTATTATGAAAACTTCTAGGAACAAGCGCTGAATTAACCGTAGACTATTTCAAACAAAGAGGAACGTATTCAAAACCAACTAAGCGGTACGAGTAGTTATGGAGAATTATCTATAAACTAGCAGGTACCCGCGGCTTCGCTCGAGATGAAGACAATGGGGACGATGCATTATTGCTGAAAATTGGTCTATTCTATCACATCAATCGCGGCTACAGGTGGATCCATTCTAATTCTGAAAATTCCAATACATACAGTGTATTGATATGAGCAGCAAAGTGGAAATTTCATAGAGTTGAGAAAGTCCACAGGGTATGATGTTACCTTATGTGAACTGCCATCTTCTGCTGAGACATAACGATTTTGTTGTCTGGATACTCGTGAGCAGGCCACATACAGTTGTTCATGGGAAAAAATGGTTTTGTCTAAATGTACACCTGCTGCTGTTAAGTGAGTGTCATTGCGCTTTGTTAATAGAAATTGCGAATATTGTTTGAAAAGGGAACTGCACTCTTGCACACTGGAATGGCAAATCTAGCGGAATATGGAGAATTAAAAGTATTTTTCCTTAAGCTATTCACGGTGTGATTTTGCCACAATTATTGATGGTTTGAACGACAACATGTCGCTATTAATAGACCCATAGTAAAATATCTCTCACCTTGGCCGCTAGAGTACATTATGCAGTCTCTTCCAGTGTTACATACCTGGGATTGAAATTCTCCACAAGCCTCTGTGGGTAATTAAAATTCCTGATTGTTGTTGTTTGAGTCTTCAGTCTTTTGACTGGTTTGATACAGACCTCCATGCCTCCCTCTCCTGAGCTAATCGTTTCATCTCTGCATAGCTACCTCACCCTACATCCGAAGCAATTTGTTTAACCGTGGTCTACCCCTACAGTTCTTGGGCTCGACCTTCCCATCCATAACTAAGCTTGCTATTCCTGGGTGTCTTAATATGTGTCCTACCAACCTATCTCTTCTCTGCATAAGCAATTGCCAGAAACATCGCTCCTCTCCCACTCGTCTTAATACCGCTTCATTTGTTACCCTATCTACCCATCTATCTTCATCATTCTCCTGTAACACCGCGGTTCAAACGCTTCAATTCTATGTCAACCGATTCCTTTTCTGTAGAAATGCTGTCCTTGCCTGAGCCAACCTACTTTCGATATCCTCTTTGCTTCGTCCATCATTGGTTATTTTGCTTCCTAAGTAACAGAAGTCTCCTACTGCCCGTAGCGTTTCACCTGCCAATTTGATGTCCATAGAGGTTTTTGATCTTTTTCGGCTGCATTCCAATATTTTTGTTTTACATTTATTGATTTTCATCATGAATTCTTTCCTCAAGACGGATTCCATACCATTCAAAAACTCATTCAAATCCTCTGGCGTATCGGCCAAGATGACGATGTCATCAGCAAATCTCAGAGTCGAAGTGATTTCTCCTTGAATTTTCTCTCCCACTATAAATTTTCTCCAATTTCCTGATTACTGTGTTTTTAGAGATCTTTGAAATGCGTTGCCCTCGCACATGGTGTAGATGCATTGTCAAAGGAAAACATTCTATGTTACGAACATGGGATGCATAACCTGTACCGAATGCTTCTGCAGATTTAACACAAGGCCTGTCTGAACAGCAGTTCCTTAAACTCAAATTTGCCAACATTTTATTGTATCTTTCCATGTGGTATATCTCTGTACCTCAACATACAGAAGAGTGCTTTCAAAATCACGTCTTGTGTTAATTTTGCAAAAGGTAGTTCAGAATTTTATAAGTGCACATTGACTATGTGAGGGCGGGATGCCTATAGTGTTACGGAAACGGCAATAGCCGCCACAGAGCTTCGTTGCTACTGACATAACGACCAGACTGATATTTGTACTTAACTATACGGGATTTGTGAGCCCAGTGTTTATGAAATTGAACGTAGCTTGATCGCTACCTTTATTTAGTAGCCGCTACTGTAGTGTTTAAAAATTAAAGGTGGTATTAGAAGGCGCTTCCTCTATTTTTTTTTTACCCCTGACACTACAGCCCATGAAGGGCCTAGGCCTATAATGCGACCGCTTCCCAGCCATTTGGCCTGCAGATATTGTGGTGACGCGTGGTCTCTCGGCCGTTAATGTTGTTCTTCGTGACCGGGGCGCTGCCTCACTATCAGACAGCTACTCAATTGTCCTCACGAATCTGAATGCACACCGTTGAAAACCTCAAGTCAGTGTCAAAAATCTCGGACGGAGCCGGGAATCGAACCCAGGGCCTCCGGTTGAGAGGCAGGCCCGCTACCCTGTTCTTATTGTGTTTATATATATCTTGAAAAAGATAACAAATGGATTGGCATTGCCTCCTACAGGGATATATAGAAAATCGGATGTCATACCTTGAGGTAGTGTTGCCATGGAAACGGACTTGCCATTAGTTCAGTTTATCAGAGCGAATATAGTTTTCTGCGAATATCTTTGAAAATATTGGTTTTAGGGTCTTAAAATGTGGTTTTCGGAGTCCCGTAGGGACCCACCGAGTATTGTTGCTCGCATCGAGGGGCGTAAAATGAGCTTTGTCCGGCCTTTATGCGACAACTTCGATATTTTGTCCCAGTAGAGTGACTTTTCAGTTATGTTGCTCGTTCCACGGGAACAATGATTTATTTCTGGGTGAAAGGCATCCTATATGTTATCCCAGGGTATAAGCTGTCTCCATTTCAAATTTCATCCTAATCCGTCCAGCCGTTTTAGTGTCAAGAGGTAACAAACTAACACACAAACACACACACAGACTTTCACAATCTCTATCTCTATGTATAACAAGATGTTCAGTAAGGAATATATAGCCTACTTTCTCCTAAATGCATGGGTATTGTTATAACTCTTTGACCTTTTCAAGGAGTATGATTGAATGTTGGTTGTAGTAGCTTGTTGAAATACAACGTGCTATAGGGATATTAAACATGAATATGAGGCGCCCTTTGCTAGTGCTACCTCTGTACCAAATTTCGTTCAATTCGGTTTCACCGTGTTTGAATTGATAGGGGGAATCGATTTGCACACATACTTGGCCACCATCTGCAAACTATTGGGCTGATGTTCTTGCAGTTTGGTCAGAATATGTTTCCCACATAAAGATATGGTGTTGCAAAATTTGTTAGAGACTAGATTATTAGGTTGGTCGTAATTTCATTTTAGCTTTTAACATTTGGGTGGCTGCAATTACGTTTCCGTCAAGATAGCGGTGATATAAAACATGACACTGAGGTGCCCTTTGCTAGTGCTACCTCTGTACCAAATTTCGTTCATTCGGTTCCACCGCGTTCGAATTAATAGGGGGAATCAATTTTGACATAAAGATGGCCGCCATCCGCAAACTATTAGGCTAATGACCTATTAGATTGGTCAAAGGATGCTCCCTCCACAAAGGTATGTTGTTGCAAAGTTTGGTAGAGATCGGATGGTTATGTTAGTCGTAATTTGATTTAAGCTTTAAACATTTGTGTGGCCGCCATTACGTTTCTGTCAATATGGCGGCGATATTAATCATGACACTGAGATGCCCTTTGCTACTGCTATCTCTGTACCAAATTTCGTTCCATTCGGTTTCACCTTGTTTGAATTAATAGGGGGAATCGATTCTGACACAAAGATGGCCGCCATCCACAAACTATTAGGCGAATGACCTATTAGATTGGTCAAAGGATGCTCCCTCCATAAAGGTATGTAGTTGCAAAATTTGGTAGAGATCGGATGATTAGGTTAATCGTAATTTGATTTAAGCTTTGAACATTCGTGTGGCCGCCATTACGTTTCAGTCAAGATGGCGGCGATATAAAACATGACACTGAGGTGCCCTTTGCTAGTGCTACCTCTGTACCAAATTTCGTTCCATTCGGTTTCACCGTGTTTGAATTAATAGGGGGAATCAATTTTGACATAAAGATGGCCGCCATCCGCAAACTATTAGGCTAATAACCTACTAGATTGGTCAAAGGATGCTCCCTCCATAAAGGTATGTTGTTGCAAAGTTTGGTAGAGATCGGATGGTTATGTTAGTCGTAATTTAACTTAAGCTTTGAACATTTGTGTGGCCACCATTACGTTTCTGTCAATATGGCGGCGATATAAAACATGACACTGAGGTGCCCTTTGCTAGTGCTACCTCTGTACCAAATTTCGTTCCATTCGGTTTCACCGTGTTTGAATTAATAGGGGGAATTGATTTTCACACAAAGATGGCCGCCATCCGCAAACTATTAGTCGAATGACCTATTTATTTGGTCAAAGGATGCTTCCTCTATAAGGGTATGTTGTTGCAAAATTTGGTAGAGATCGGATGATTAGGTTAATCGTAATTTGATTTAAGCTTTGAACATTCATGTGGCCGCCATTACGTTTCCGTCAAGATGGCGGCGATATGAAACATGACACTGAGGTGTCCTTTGCTAGTGCTAACTTTGTACCGAATTTCGTTCAATTCGCATTCACCGTGTTCGAATTGATAGGGGGGGGACAGACATTCAGAGTACACACACTCACACACACACAGACACACACACAGACTCACACACACACAAACACACACACACACACACACACACACACACAGACACACACACATACACACATACAGACAGACACACTTTTTTTTTCGCCCTGTGTTGATCTCATAAGTCTACTTTCATTTTTTGCAAAAATCGAAAGTAGGCTAAAAATGAAAGTTTGTCTGTTTTTTCTGAATTTCAACGGAATTTTGCGATATTTGCGCGTTTCAGTCTGTTTTATAATGGATGCGCGCAAAAATATTTTTTGTCTGTCTGTCTGTCTGTCTGTTTGTTTGTTTGTCTGTCTGTGGACAATTTTTTGTGTCCTTATAACTCGAGAACGGCTGAGTGGATCAACTTAAAATTTGATACAGATATCCTTCAGAGGCACAACACCAATCATTGATGTAACTCTTCTCCGTACCTCTCATAAAAGGGGCCCAACCCCCTTAAAATACAAGCTGAAATAAGCGTAGAAGGGTGAGACAAAGCTCATTTTCAGCCCCTCAATGTGAGAAACGAAACTCGGGTGCCCTAAAGGGACCCCGAAAACCACATTTTAAGGCCCTAAAAACAACAGTTTTTGAGATATTCCCAGAAAACTAATTTCACTTAATAAATTAATGAAAGAATGCATGCCGGTAACCATGGCAACTGAATCTCACAGGTCCATCTATTTCTGTATGACCGAATGCAATTCCATTTATTACATTACGGTGAATGTTTGCAAACGGCTATAAGGTTATAACGGATCCAAATTAAGCTGAAATATTCAATACATACAATGCGCTTAAGGGGTCAAGGGGTACTCTAGAATTTTTTCACGCGATTTACACGTGCGGGTGTGATACAGAATGTCTATGATATCCCTTCTCTGTTATATAACAATGAATGTTTGTCTGTTTTTTCTGCATTTCCACGGAAATTTGACATATTTGCCCGTTTCAGACTATTTTGTGACGGATGCACGCATTTTTAGCCTACTTTCGATTTTTGCAAAAAATGAAAGTAGACTTATGAGATCAACACAGGGCGAAAAAAGTGTGTCTGTCTGTGTGTGTGTATGTGTGTGTGTGAGTCTGTGTGTGTGTGTGTCTGTGTGTCTGTGTGTGTGTGTGTGAGTGTGTGTACTCTGAATGTCTGTCCCCCCCTATCAATTCGAACACGGTGAATGCGAATTGAACGAAATTTGGTACAAAGGTAGCACTAGCAAAGGACACCTCAGTGTCATGTTTTATATCGCCGCCATCTTTACTAAAACTGAATGGCGGCCACTCAAACGTTCAAAACGTAAAATCAAATAACGACTAACCAAATCATCCGATCTCTACCAAATTTGATAACAACATACCTTCGTATAGGATGCGTCTTGTGACCAAACTACAAGGTCGTCCGCCATACCATTTCAGGATGGCGGCCGTGCGAATTATGCAAACTTTATAATCCATATCATGGGACCCACCAGTTCCGATTATCGAGCCGAGAATCGTTTTAACTGTTCTAAAGGAAGAGGCACGTTCGAAATTAAAAGTTTATTTTGTAATACTATAGTGCAGACGTGATTTTAAAATGCTGAGCTGATTTAGTAATATGACAAGATGGCAGCGGATATCTTGTGCCTGACTTATGTTTCACTAATTTGAGTATTGCATGCAATATAGCGTACTGATATAAAATAAATAAACTTTGTATGAAATGCTTTATATATAAATAATATACTCCAGTGATGAAATCGTTTAGTATAAATTACTATTTGCTAACAAGTTCTATGTAAGTCATTTTATATAGAACGATATTCGTTGACACAATTAGCTCAGTGGTAGAGCGTTAGCCTATCGCTCAAATGCCTATGGTTCAAACCCGATCAGAGCTAGTTTTTTTGCTAGAAATTTTATATGTTTATTGTTTTGTAATGACTCAGATGTTTTAAAATTAAGCGTTATATTGTGCATATTATGGTGTAAAATATATATTTAATTAAAACATAATTCGCCAGCAGATTTACTCGAGACATCTAGCTGCCAAAAAGGTACTTATTAACTTCCAGATTTTATTGAAAAGTTTCTTCTTCTGGCCGCTAGAATGCACTCGCTCTGTTAGGATTATATTGTTAGATATTTCACCACTAGATATCACGACTAGTCTACGTGGGGCTCCATTGATTACTATACCATTTGCATTCTATGCGCATCGAATTTGAAGAATGACAAGATGATACTACGATACATTTTAACTTTCTATTTTAAAGGGTTTGTAACAGCCTATTGTGCGTTATTTGAAAATGTTAATTGAAGTAAAGAACAAAACGATTTCACATAGTATCTGAACTCTATCGTTGGTGCTAGTTCAGGATATTAATTAATACTTCTATTTCAGCCAAATAGCAATCGAAAATATCCACATAGTTGGTATACACACGTCTCTGTAGGGTCATGGAAAGATTTGTTAATTCAATTAGGGTTGTGAAAGTCATACGCAGCCAGACGTGTAAAGACATGCCTCAACTCAATGTTGGATGTTGCCCGCGTCAGGCCGATTATGTAATAATAATAATAATAATAATAATAATAATAATGTTATTGGTTTTACGTCCCTTTTAACTACTGCTGCTTTTAGAGACGCCGGGGTGCCAGAATTCTGTCCCGAAGGGGATCTTTAACGTGCCAGTAAATCTACTAACACGGCTCCCTCGCATTTGTGCACCCTCAAATGCCAGCTGACTGCGCCAGGATACGAACCTGAAACATACGGTCCAGCAAGCGAGAACGTTACCGCTGAGCCACGCCGCCAGTCCGGTCGATTATGTCTCCAGATCCATAACATTCTTTAGATACTTCTTATCTTTCTTTCTTCAATGATGGTAGCAGTTTTTATCTAGGTTGTGGCGTTTGGTAGAGGTAAATCGTTTCTAAGGTCTTCAACAAAGAATAGTTCTATTATACTCTTTGATAATAACAACGAGTTATAACTATACTCATACATTTAGGAGAAAGTAGGCTATATGTTCTTTACTGAACATCTTGTTTTTTCTGTCTGTCTGTTTGTCTGTGGACAATATTTTGTGTCCTTGTAACTCGAGAACGGCTGGGTGGATTAACGTAAAATATGATGCAGATATCCATCAGAGGCACGACACTAATCATTGATGTAACTCTTCTCCGTACCTCTCATAACAGGGGGCCTACCCCCTTAAAATACAAGCTGAAACAAGCGTAGAAGGGTGAGACAAAGCTCATTTTCAGCCCCTCAATGAGAGAAACGAAACTCGGGGGCCCTAAATGAACCCCGAAAACCACATTTTAAGGCCCTAAAACCAACATTTTTCGAGATATTCCCAAAAAACTAATTTCACTTAATAAATTAATGAAGGGAGCCTCCGTGGCTCAGGCGGCAGCACGCCGGCCTCTCACCGCTGAGTCCGTGGTTCAAATCCCGGTCACTCCATGTGAGATCTGTGCTGGACAGAACGGAGGCAGACAGGTTTTTCTCCGGGTACTCCGGTTTTCCCTGTCAAAATTTCATTCCAGCAACACTCTCCACTATCATTTCATTTCATCTGTCATTCATTTAATCATTGCCCCAGAGGAGTGCGTCAGGCCTCGGCAGCCGGCACAGTTCATATCCTCGCCGCTAGATAGGGGCTTCATTCATTCCATTCCTGACCCGGTCGGAGACTGGAAGCAGGCTGTGGATTTTCATTTTTTCAAATTAATGAAGGAATGCATGCCGGTAACAATGGCAACAGAATCTCAGAGGTCCATCTATTTCTGTAAGACGCAATGCAATTCCATTTATTATATTACTGCGAAGGTTTTCAAACGACAATAAGGTTATAACGGATCCAAATTAAGCTGAAATATTCATCAATACATATAATGCGCTTAAGGGGTCAAGGGGTACTCTAGAATTTTTAACGCAATTTACACGTGCGGTTATGGTACGGAAGGTCTATTATATCCCTATCCCTACATTGTTATATTATTATTATTACTATTATTTTAATTATTATCATTATTATGGCGTACAACGACGAGACAAACTCATTTTCAAACCCTTGGTGTCAGAAACAAGACTCCGGGCCCCTCAAGAGCTGTAAAGGGTCCCCGAAAACTATATTTTAAGGCTCTAAACCCAACAGTTCCCTAGATATTCCCAGAAAACTAATTTCATTTAATAAACGAAAGAAGGAATGCAAGCCACTAACCATGACAAAAGTAACTCAAGAGGTGGCATCCAACTTTCCATCAATTTCTGGAATAAGTAATGCCACTGCATTTATTACATTTCTGTGAAAGGTTGCAAATGGCTATAAGGTTATCACGGAACCAACTAAAACTGTAAAATTCATCAATGCGCTTAAGAGGTTCAAGGAGTACCCTAGATTTTTTTACACGACTTACACGTGCGATGTGTCGTACAGAAGGTCTATTATATCTCCAAACAGCAACATTATTTTCAAAAATTCCTGATTTGAAATAGTAGACAGTTCTTTGCTGATTTTAGGAATTTGGACCATTGGAGGCTAAAGAAAACTGAATTTTCATGCACCACAAGCCTTTATAATTTTTAAAAGGGGTCTTCCGGTAGTTAGGCACTTGACACAACGGTTAGGGTCAGTTCGTATGTGACGTGTATTGCGATTCGTCTACGAGGTTTTCAATTTTATGTTCACGCCAGGATGAACACGTTAGGTAAATTTAGTTTGAGAGCACATTTTAGCTAGGCCTAATCATTTTTCTTTGCCAACAAACAGGTTCCAAGCCCCTAAACATTGCAACAGTAGATCAATTGGTAACATCTGGTTATTAATACCGAAGACCGTTCGAAGAATGGGTACTTCTGCTAGTTATAATATATATAGTGTGCCCAATCGGTCACGGCAGACTGGCATCGAACTCGGGTCTTATCAGAGAAGACCAGGCACATGATTCTGCCTAGAGTCGAACCATTGATCTCTGAGGGGGAACAGTTACAGGGAACCCGAAGAGCAATGAGATGTATAATGACATATAATAATATAGCATGATTTCACGGCCAGATTGTGAATATCATAGCTGTTTAAGGGAATAATTGTCAGAAATTGCAGTCATATGTACGTTTTCAAAGTATAGAAACGTAAAAGCAGGCCAGCTTGACGTTTTACTAATTGCAGCCAGCAGAGGGGAGGAGATTCTAGGCGCCGAAGGGACTTCTTTCGTCTGGACCGAGGAGACAGCTCGAAATTAATGACCCTGGGAGTCCCCAATGGACAACGCTTGAGACTGTAGTGGGGATGATTGCCCACGGAAATTAATTGATTACAGCCAAGTGGAGCATTGAAATGGAGTGAAATGTACACCCAGGTGAATATATTCTGGGAGAGATAATTTAGGAGTGGTCCTACACCTAAATTAAAGCCTATATCTCTAAATAAGCCTATTAACGCCGAACTTACGCGCGAGAGGAGTGATTTGGTGACCAGCCAGAGGGGAATCACCATGGTGGCGTCATGACGCAATGGAATAAGGCAATTAATTGTAATTAATTGGCCGAAGCGATCGCTTGTACGCAAGTGATTATGGGACTCCCACCTCTAGATAAACAAGGTGTATACGTTATTTTGAATGGAAATACATTATTTCAAGAAAGGAGTCGCTCTCGTGTGTCCTGTGGACTACATTTTACGAGAAACCTTTATATAGGGGAAGCAGCACAGACCAAGCCAGTTCGTTTTGAGTTCGTCTTTAGTCTTCTTCAGTTGCCCTGCAGTCTACACGTAACTAAACGCAGCCAATATTGCGCGAAATGTTAGAGTATCGACGCTCGAGTATATATGAAGAACAATGGAAGCACATCATACAGCTTCTTAATGGTAATCATGAATCGCGTAAGATTTAATCTACAGAAGATATTCATCCATTATGATACGCAAGTGTAATTTGCTACAGCGTAGTAATAATTTAGGATGGTTTTGGACACTGAATACCAGGAGGTATTGTCATACTTATAAATGACGCAGTATCGTCAGGATCATTACAGTTATGGAAGCCGAGAGGCATCACAAATAATCATGACGGTGAAATAACCAGTATTGAAGGGAACGAGAATCGAACGCACGTACACGCAGATAGACTTTCACGGAGACCAGCGGTTGTCATAGTCATCGCATCTCTGGGGTCAGGCGTTAGGAGGAGTCCGATTAAGGATCAACCTGTGAAATAGTGAAAAAGTGTATATAAATTTTGTTATAGTGATTTCAAAAGGATTTATGTGTATTGTGAATAAAATGTATCGTGTTAAAGTGAGAAAAGCCACTGATAAAAGTATGATTATCGTGTGTGAAAAATGTGATACCAAGTGGTATGTGAAATATATCATGATGGCTTAAATCAAGCGTCATGGTAGGCCCGGAGCTGGCATGCTGGAATAATCCAGTGAGAATGAAAAGTGAGTACCAATTTACAATGTTATTCTAACTAAATAGTTCACCATACAACGAAACATCACTTTAAGAATAAAATGTAACAGTCACTTATTGTACGAGCTTTCACCACTCGTATTTTGGTAGAATATGGCTTGGAAGGTGATTTGTTTATGGCCAGTCAGGCTAAAATTGTGATGAATGTAACGTTAACGTTAAATGATAATGATAATAATAATAATAATATCTGGGGTCGGTAACAGTAAAGTAAAGTAATAGGCATTTCAGGCCTAAAGAACGTTCAAAGTGTGTCATGTCTAATATAAAGATACTGTATTTTGGTAAACAGTAGGAAAGTAACGTGAAGTATAGCGAGATACGAGAGTTTTTCAGTGTCAAGTGAAGTGTTGAATGAATATTTGATATGGTCAATTCTTAGGATTGTATTTGAGAACCATTAAAGTAATGTAAGCCAGTAAATTTATACTTGTTTTTAGGAGCTATTTGAAGCTTTGGCTTAAGTGTAATTGCAGAGAGGACGCGAGTGCCTCAATAATTGAGTCATCTATGAGAAGTATTGTTTGAAGCCGCATAGAGCGAGTGAAGTAACGTAGAATCCAGTGATTTACGTCAATAATAGTGCGGGGACCATTCTAGCATAGCTTGCACGTTAGGTGAAATGTTGGCTAATCTACGAGATAGTATCGCCGTAGTGCATACTTTTATTATTCGCAGCGAATTGGACAGAGCCTGTCTGTATCCATCGCTTGCAGGAATAATTGCCACGAGGGAAGCTCTTCGAGAACCCGTGAGCACATGTATAAAATGATCTGCCCTGAGAGGAGATTCATGTTCGCCGTTTAGGAAACGCAGATTTCCTTATTATGTTATATTATTGAGACAGCTGCTGGTGAGCAATCTTGTATTCTCATTATGATGCGCGTCCAAAGCCACTAGTAATCACCACAGAACGGCAAGGCTATCACAGGACCCATCCCCAGCCATGAATGTTAATTAAGGAGCCGAGTTGAGCTCATTACACTATAAATATAGGTGTTAAATAATTAGAATGACTCAATTACTTGAGATAATACTCTGGGTCACTCCAGTGTACTGCAATTGTAAACAAGGATGACCTTGCTAGCAGATGAGAGGAGTGTGGAAGTAGTCCACTGAGACAGCGGCCATCTTGCGCGGCCAGCTGGAACTAATTTTATTGCCTGCTAGGGAGAGGGGAGGTCGGTCGGCCAGTCCCTTTAAATTAGAGTCATAGTGGGACACCGAAGAATCTCGATATTTCGATATGTAATTAAGATATGATTGTTATGATGATGCCAATTGAATTAAATGATGTGTTTCAACACACATACATTGTCGGATCATTGAAATCGGATAATATTTGGCCCAGTTATTCTCTGAGGAGGAACACTGAACCAAATAAATTGTTAGGCATCTTTTTAAAGTGCATTTTTGCTCAGTTCACACTAATTTATGCAGACGGGTATGTGATTTCTAAGAACATGACACGTTTGTAACGATAATAATTTCGACCAGACCCAGAAAATCGTTGTATGGTGAAACTATAAACATTTCTATCCATGTGTATTTTGGAAGGGAAACGTACCACTTTTTAGCGTTTCATATTGATGGAAAAGAAAGGAAGATGATTCACACGACACAACAACATTTGTTAATTAAGGCATAGAATAATGAATTTATGCTAATGAAAGTAAATGCCCGTAAGAAACGGATTAATATTTTATTATTACAGAATTAATGTAATTTTAAGTGATATGTGACTTTTGTGTTGTGATACTCCAGTTTTGTTAAATTGTGTCACATAAAGAACACTATGGAGACTCGTAGAGGTCTGAAAGTATCAATGATAGGATGCTAGAAATAGATTTGAGTGCAGTGTAGCACTAATTAAGAAGAGACTCACAAAATAACCCTGATTTTAATTGTGGGAATTAAATGTAAATTATCATTTGTTTGTATTTTGTTGTATAGCCATGATTTTATATCAGTAAATGTTTTATTTTAGGAATATGTTGTTTTTTTCATGTAGAGTAGTTACCTGGTAGACTCAAATCCTGAGCATGTGGTCGTATGGTGGGCAGGAACGTCCCATACCTAGAAAGACCGTGAGTTAGCTGGGATACGAACACATGTTCACATGATGACAATTGGGTACAATAGGGATTATCGATACGAAGCGAAACTGCGATATCTAAACACAATAGTCTACACGTAAAATCGATCTGTTCAATGGATGACTGGAGTTTGTCATCTCGCACTTTTAGTCTGAAATTACGCGTAGCATTTTTGAAAAATCGGGAGATTTAATAAATTAGGCAGGAGGGCGGGAGAAGTGGTGTAAACTCGGGAGTCTCCCACTTAAATCGTGAGAGTTGGCAGGTATGCAAGCGTTATTGCAAAACCAGTATTTATGTATTATGAGTTATACGGCACATACAAAATACATATATACCAAATTTTATCACCACGTCACATGCTGTCCTCCTCAAACAGATTTCGTACGAATTGTGATCTGTTTGATGGTATTGTATGGAGCGGAGAGTTGGTAATTTATCGATGGTGCTCAGAGTCCTTTAGACTCCATGGAGATACGCATATTTTGTTGGTCATTATGGTTTTCGTTCTGGACCATGCTTCCTCGGTGGATCAGAGGCAGAGTGTTCACCTCCCCACAAATATTGAAGTGTTTAAGAAAAGACTGAAATTTTGTGTAAATACTCCGGTGTAATTACTTTAGTTTCTAAATCGCGACTCTTGTACATTAAGTGAGTTTGATATTGATGTTGGTAATTTTCGGTAAAGGTAAAGTAAATGAATGATCCAAAGATCGTGGGTTTGGATTGCCCGATGACAACGAGGCACGAGTTAGATCTCTCAGCCACCGTGGCCGGTATAAAGAAATAATTCAATTTAGAAAATAGTGATTACATTGTGATGTAATGAGTAGTTTCAACTTGTACTGAATATGCGACTGCGCTGGCCACGAACATGAGACTTGACCTGATCGATCACACTGTTGGGTTGACAAGATAAGGGCATTATCTAATCTACTGAATGTGTTGCCTCGCTCACCTCGGTCGAGGTTCAAAAACGGGGTCACACTATCTTCCACCTGTACACTCACCAATAATTAAAGTAGAGACGTGCCTTCGGTTATTATTAGAATAGGAGCTCAGGGGAGTTACAAGCATGTTTGAATCCGGCACGACCGGGACTATACTGAGTGTGGTAATTCCTGGGGGTACCTACACCAATCCACCACAGTTTCACCCACTACTACAATGGCTACAAAAACGGGTATTATTATTATTATTAGTATTATTATTTAGCGTATGGCTTTTAGTCCTTGGAATGTCCGAGGACATGTTCGGCTTGCTGAAGTTTGTAGCCGCTTCTATGAGGACACCCATGGAGAGAGCTACAAGTAGCGTCTCGTGTGGATGAGATGAAATGAATGAAGAAGAATAAAACTGGGTAAGTTTGGTGGTTGGTTGGTTCCTCAGTTTAGGGGCTGCAATAACGTGGCCATGTAGCCCCGTGTACTTTGCGTTTGTGTAGAATCTTTCTGATAACCGGTGTTTATTGTGTATAGCTAGCTATGCAGTCAGCTTTACTGGGTTTTACATTATCATTTTATTTGAACACAACTGTAGACTACCTTTGAATCAACTACTAGATCATTGACCCGATATATCCTGAACTAATATTCGTAGAAAGTTGAGCAACGGTTTAAACGAAAGGGTCTAACAACACTTTTACACAGAACAAGGCATTTTTAGCCTACTTTCGATTTTTGCAAAAAAATGAAAGTAGAATTATGAGATCAACACAGGTCGAAAAAAGTGTGTCTGTCTGTGTGTGTGTATGTGTGTGTGTGAGTCTGTGTGTGTGTGTGTGTGTATGTGTGTGTGTGAGTCTGTGTGTGTGTGTGTGTCTGTGTGTGTGTGAGTGTGTGTACTCTAAATGTCTGTCCCCCCCCTATCAATTCGAACACGGTGAATGCGAATTGAACGAAATTTGGTACAAAGGTAGCTCTAGCAAAGGACACCTCAGTGTCATGTTTTATATCGCCGCCATCTTTACTAAAACTGAATGGCGGCCACTCAAACGTTCAAAACGTAAAATCAAATAACGACTAACCAATTCATTCGATCTCTACCAAATTTGGTAACAACATACCTTCGTATAGGATGTGTCTTGTGACCAAACTACAAGGTCGTCCGCCATACCATTTCAGGATGGCGGCCGTGCGAATTATGCAAACTTTATAATCCATATCATGGGACCCACCAGTTCCGATTATCGAGCCGAGAATCGTTTTAACTGTTCTAAAGGAAGAGGCACGTTCGAAATTAAAAGTTTATTTTGTAATACTATAGTGCAGACGTGATTTTAAAAAGCTGAGCTGATTCAGTAATAAGACAAGATGGCAGCGGATATCTTGTGCCTGACTTATATTTCACTAATTTGAGTATTGCATGCAATATAGCGTACTGATATAAAATAAATAAACTTTGTATGAAATGCTTTATATATAAATAATATACTCCAGTGATGAAATCGTTTAGTATAAATCATTATTTGCTAACAAGTTCTATGTAAGTCATTTTATATAGAACGATATTCGTTGACACAATTAGCTCAGTGGTAGAGCGTTAGCCTATCGCTCAAATGCCTATGGTTCAAACCCGATCGGAGCTAGGTTTTTTGCTTGAAATGTTATATGTTTATTGTTTTGTAATGACTCAGATGTTTTAAAATTAAGCGTTATATTGTGCATATTATGGTGTAAAATATATATTTAATTAAAACATAATTCGCCAGCAGATTTACTCGAGACATCTAGCTGCCAAAAAGGTACTTATTAACTTCCAGATTTTATTGAAAAGTTTCTTCTTCTGGCCGCTAGAATGCACTCGCTCTGTTAGGATTATATTGTTCGATATTTCATCACTAGATGTCACGACTAGTCTACGTGGGGCTCCATTGATTACCATTGGCATTCTATGCGCATCGAATTTGAAGAATGACAAGATGATACTACGATACATTTTTACTTTTTATTTTAAAGGGTTTGTAACAGCCTATTTTGCGTTACTTGAAAATGTTATTTGAAGTAAAGAACAAAACGATTTCACATAGTAACTGAATTGAAGCCGTTGGTGTTAGTTTTATTTCAGGCAAATATCAATCGAAAATATCCACATAGTTTGTATACACACGTCTCTGTAGGGTCATGGACAGATTTGTTAATTCAATTAGGGTTGTGAAAGCCATGCACAACCAGACGTGTAAAGACATGCCTCAACTCAAAGTTGGATGTTGCCCACGGCAGGTCGTATATGTAATAATAATAATAATAATAATAATAATAATAATAATAATAATAATAATAATAATAATAATAATAATAATAATAATAATAATGTTATTGGTTTTACATCCCTTTCAACTACTGCTGCTTTTAGAGACACCGGGGTGCCGGAATTTTGGCCCGAAGGGGATCTTTAACGTGCCAGTAAATGTACTGACACGGCTCCCTCGCATTTGTGCACCCTCAAATGCCAGCTGACTGCGCCAGGATACGAACCTGCAACCTAGGGCCCAGCAAGCGAGAACGTTACCGCTGAGCCACGCAGCCAGTCCGGTCGATTATGTCTCCAGATCCATAACATTCTTGATATACTTCTTATCTTTCTTTCTTCAATGATGGTAGCAGTTTTTATCTAGGTTGTGGCGTTTGGTAGAGGTAAATCGTTTCTAAGGTCTTCAACAAAGAATAGTTCTATTATACTCTTTGATAATAACAACGAGTTATAACTATACTCATACATTTAGGAGAAAGTAGGCTATATGTTCTTTACTGAACATCTTGTTTATTTTATGAAATGACCTAACTACAAATTTCAAATTTGAGTTTTTTAATAGTTTTTAACGTTAAACGTTCTTAAGGCTAAGAGAGTATATGACACCTGATAGGACTACAACAGGATAGACGAGAGGCTCCTTTTAGAGACCATACATATTATTATTATTATTATTATTATTATTATTATTATTATTGAATATTATTTATTATTCATATTACCCACCTCGTAAATAGGCTTTAACACGCATGGCCATACATGCAGCGGGTTTACAATATTGTTTAAACAAGAATAATCCTGTCGTGAGACCGTGGATAAACGGAATATTTTATTACTATTTATTATTGTATTTATTTTTGTTATTATTATTATTTAATATGTATTTAATTATGTCAATCCTAAAATTCTCTCAGATTTAGCCATAGTTTACCCACACTCTTACTAGGAGAATGCTGGAAATGTGGACTACAATATTATATAAATTGTTTTAAATCAAAAATGGAAAAGCTTGCAAATAATTAAATGCCATGTATCAAAAAATGATAGTAAAAAGATGCTATTAAAATATGAGATCTACCGTATAAACTGCCTACGTCAATACTCCAATAATTTTGATCGAAAAACTGTAGTGACAGAAGCCTTACAAAAATTGTTTTAAATCAAAATGGAAAATTATTTATTATTGGAGTATTGACGTAGGCAGTTTATAAGGTAGATCACATATTTTAATAGCATCTTTTACTATCATTTTTAACACATGGCATTTAATTATTTGCAAGCTTTTCCATTTTTGATTTAAAACAATTTGTGTAAGGATATTCATTTCTTTTTGGCTTTGTTAACTAGGTTTAAGATTTAATATCAATCACGCTGAGGAAGGTATCAATGAAATACCGAAACATGTACGTTTAGTAATGTAATTAAACGTTTCTTTAGTGTTTGACTAGGCGGTTTTAATAAGCGAATACACTATTATATACCTTTTTAAAGTATCCGAGTTTTATTTGTCATTATTTACTTATCCCCAACACTACCGAAAAGTGACTGCTAATTACTGATATAGCTATCTGTAGACTAGATTTTGGAACAGCTGACAAAGTAGAAATTTCCTAGTTAGAATTACGTGAATATGTGTTTGCATAATATAACAGTTGCAGTTTTTTTTAATCTTGCTTTTACCCAAACGGGAATGCTAACTCGTGCCTCGCTGGCATCGATAGATTGTAGGTTTAAATCTAGGTGCTAATAGCGGCTATCTGAGTGGTTTGTTTTAAAATTTTACATATATTTTTTCCAAAAAAAAAATAGAATTTGTTTCCACTTACATGCCACAGGCGATTATCTTGTCGATATTCCTTGGGCAACACTTATTATTATGGCACCTGTGGCCTAATATGTAATATTTAATGGGTAATAAAACGCACCCTCAACAGTTCGGCTCTTTGTATTAAAGTAACCGACTAAATTGACATGTTTGTTATACGATTTGCACACACAAGTACTCCGGGCTGATAACCACGATATTCCAAGCTTATTACCAAACGGGTCTAATGAGTGATTACTAACTTTCTTCGGCTTTTCCCAATTAATTGGGGTCGCCGGAGCCAATCAGGCCCATTTTGCTTTTAACCGGGGATTTAGGGCCGGATGACCTTCCTAACGCCACCCGATTTTTTCAGTTGAATATTCCACCCGGCTATCACCGGGATTGAAACCCCGGCCGTCCGAGTGAATGACAAGCAGCTATGCCACTGCCCCATCACGCTCCCTAATGACTGATTACTGATATATTTTAATGTCACAACACACCAAAGTGCACGGAGCTGATGACCAAGTTATCCCAAGTTCCATATACACTCAAGCACACGGGGCTGACTGTTGAAATATTCCTTTAGCAAGCTGCAACGAACCAGAATGAAATCTCTCATGTAGTAGCCAGCCGTGAAACAGCAGAAGCACGTCAACTGAATATGAATCTCCCTTGATAACTCATACAATACACGCCAGATGACGCACACTCTAGAGGCCTGGTTCAATCCCCCGACTCATTTTAAATTAGTTTGCTCAACTGAACCTGGGTTTCCATAGGAAGGCCTGCTTTATTCTTTCTAATGCCATTTCTAATTGTTAAATTTACTCTATCGCAGACACTATAATATCACAGTTTGGCATAACAAACCCATTAATGTATAAAGCCACATTGGTTTTAAACCATGTTAATCTCTCCATTATCCATTCTACTCTTCATAAGAAGGGAGGTAGTGCACAGTTCGCTACTCGTGTGGGGGTCCGGGCACGGACAACAAGAGCACGCTGATGAGCCTATCTTGGTGTTCCTAGGGGAAACATCGCACAAGACACGGCATAAACCTAGAAACATTGCTGAGTTTTTTTCAAGATTTGTAAGTTATTTGTGATTTATTTATTTGTGTCTGGCTGCGTGGCTCAGCGGTAACGTTCTAGCCTGCTGGTCCCAAGGTTGCAGGATTGAATCCTAGTGCAGTCAGCTGGCATTTGAGGGTACGCAAATGCGAGGGAGCCGTGTCAGTAGCTTTACTGGCTCGTTAATGATCCCCTTTGGGGTGAAATTTCGGCACTTCGGCGTCTCTAAAAGCCGCAGTAGTTAAAAGGGACGTAAAACTAATAACATTATTATTATTATTATTATTATTATTATTATTATTATTATTATTATTATTTACTTATTTATTTATTTATTTATTTATTTAGTTTTACTAGAGAACTAAGCAGATAAATTATTAATCAAGAGCAAAACCTCTACTCAATCGTAATTACAGTGCTTACAAGAGTATGTTACCTTAAATTTGAGTTATAGAGCAGTATTTCAACAATTTCGTAAATAATCAGTATACTCAACTCGTCAGACGAAGAGCACATCTGGCGTGCACTATGTCCGAGGGCTAGGTTACCGAGTGGGTAATGGTTTGAGAAAATGACGTGACTGATATCTAGCTGCAGGGAAAACACATGGTGCAGTACTTGAATGTGCTTTCATAATAGAGGAGACAATCAGTCATCTGCCGCTTTATGTCCCCTGTCCCGTTAGTGACATGTGTCGCGCGGCCACGCTGACCAAAAGGATTCACGATGCTCATTCGTTGTTTGCACAGGCATGTCTAAATTTAGATAACCAACAGGATGACCAGACACAGTCCTTTAAGCGAGTTAAGTTCAAAGGGGCGGCTTCGGTGGCGTAGTCGGCAGCATGCTGAGCTTCTATGCCCAAGATAGCGAGTTCAAACCCGGCCGAAGCCGTCGGATTTTTTAAGAGCGTTAAAAATCCCTCAGTATGCCTTCCTTCGGAGGAGAAGTAAAGCCGGCGGTCCCATGTCATAGATTTATGGTATTTTAAAGAACCTTCCACTAATTGCACCTGTGTGAAGCTAAATTGTATAGCTTAAGAATGTAAACAACGCTCTTAGGTCTCTACGTTCGTTGCCAAGAGCCGACTGTGAAGGCGTCTAGGAGCTAAGTTCTGAACTTGGCCTAGTTGTCGTTGACGGTGGCGCTTGGCGGCAAAAGTAGGAACTATTTGAAAAATTCTAAGTTGCAGTACTTAAATTAAAAAAAAACAGATAACACACACTAATACAGTCATCACAATTAACACCGGTTATCAGACAGATTCTATACACACCCAAAGTGCACGGGGCTATATGACCGCGTTGTCGCAGCCCCTAACCTTAAGAACCAACCAACCAAGTTCAAAGGGAATAATGAGTAGGCGTTTACGTGACGTAAAGAGACACTTCATTTCCTCTTCTCAGTGACGCAGGTCATAGAATGACATTTCATATTGTCAATTTCTTCCATAGAGTTTAGCACTATAGATAGACAAGTCACTCACTCACCTACTGCTTCAGTTCATAAAACATCCTATTTAATTTTGTTAATGCAGCCAATGGTCTTTTATTTTCAAGGCGGATCAAGGAGGAGATTTTGGAAGGAAATCGACCGTCGACCTATTGAAAGTAACTGTCCCGGCATTTGACTGGTGGTGGAAAAAGGAAACCACAAAAATTATTTTCAGGACGATAGAGTTGGGAGTCGAACCTACGATCGAGCCAGCGAGGTACAAGGTAGCGCGTTAGCGCAAGGGTGGTTGAAACATCCTATTGTTACCTCTTATTTCTCCTTTCCTACAGGGTCAGGGAAAGCATGAGAGAGGTTTCTACCTGGCAATAGTTTTCAAGGGGGGCTGCGTGGCGCAGTCGGTAGAGGCGCCGAGCTTCTAACTGAAAGAGAGTGGGTTCGATCCCCACCCAGGTAGTGGATTTTAGAAGCAAAACTACCACTTTCGGAAACGCAAATAGCCCTGGGGTTCACTCAGCCTACACCAGAAATGAGTACCAGGGTACTTCCTGGGAGCAAAGGCGGCCGGGCGTGGAGCTGACAACTCCATCCCATCTAGTGCCGATGTCTCAAAAAGTGGAAGCCTCTACCTTCCACTACTCCCAGGGCCTCCATGGCCTGTACGGAGTTGGCTTTGCTTGCCGGCCCCGTGGTGTTGGGGTAGCGCGCCTGCCTCTCACCCGGAGGCCCCGGGTTCGATCCCCGGCTCCGTCAGGGATTTTAAAACTGACGTGAGGGTTGGAACGGGGTGCACTCAGCCTCGTGAGGACAATTGAGTAGCTGTCTGACAGTGAGACAGCGCCCCGATCACGAATACCAAGATTAACGGCCGAGGGGACCCGACGCGCTGATCACGCGTCACCCTAATATCTGCAGGCCAAATGGCTGGGCAGCGGTCGCTTGGTCGGCCTTAGCCCGTCATGGGCTGGATAGTGGGGTTGACTTTGTTTTTTGAATAGTTTTCAAGGCCAGATTCTCTTCATGACCACTACATCATGGTGTAGCGGTTATACAGTAGTCAGTATTACGAAAGAAGAACTCTGACAGCTATCATCAACTCGTAAGGAGATGTGTGTAATAAAGGAGGTGAGCGGGGTAACGGTCTCCATTAATTTATGTATATATTTAGCGTATGGCTTTTAGTGCCGGGAATGTCCAAGGACATGTTCGTCTTGCAGACGCTGTAGCTGCTTCAAGCGGACACCCATGGGGTGAGCTACAAGTTCCGTTCAATTTCAAGTAGTTCTAACCTTCGCTACCAGATGTCACTGACACCTAGTGGTGAACGTTGGAACGTTGATAGAGCGTTTCAACAAAATCTAACATAGCAATGTGGATTCACACAAGTATAGTTAGTGGTAAGATCGTCAACATGCCATAAATCTATGAGATGGGACCGTTGGCTTTTCATTCCCCACGAAGGAAGGCATACTGAAGGATTTTAACGCTCTTAAAAATTCCGATGACTTCGGTCGGGTTTGAATCCACGATGTTGGGCAAAGCAGTTCTGCATGCTACCAACCACGTGTCCATAGTAACAATGGACAGTGTTGCAATGTACTCATGGCCTGACGCAGTGTCCTTGCCTCATCACTCACTGTCAGTATAATCCCGTGTACGTAGTGTACCCATGTGAGTAATCTCGATGGAAAATATGCTTCTGCCTCCAGCTAGCGTCAGGACTCAGGCGTGTACCGTTCCCCCATTGAGCAGTTGCATATTTTGGATTTGAGGCTAAAAGGTATCAACTCTACAATGATAAGGCACAACTCTACTCTAAAGACTTTAATTCAGTAAAACTCATGGCTTCAAACAAATAATGAGAACACAAATCCCATAAATAATACACAAACAAACAAAATTACTCCCACAATCCACTAATTATTCACATAGTTGAACAAATTGAATCCATATCACTATTCAATCTTTTACCATTATGTGGACTTTAAACTTTGCTCAAGTGCACTGATGCACATGTAATGTTTCACAAAAACTGAACTATTACATTCATGTCACCTAATGTGACTTCTTTATATTCACAAAGTTACTTGTATCCTACAATACATCTTAATTTACATCATGTGTACTATCTGTGTTACATCTCTCTCTCCCACCGAATGCTTTCATGCATTAGCCAACTCATGGTTTGCACAACAATCTACTTGCAATACCACAATTACGTAAGTCTACCCCCTCCACTCCCTTCTTTGTATAGTTACACTGCATGTCATTGTGATTTCACTAAATAACTTCTGTTATCGTTGTGTCGGATAGTATACTATTACGCTACCCTTGCGAGCGTAGCCTGTGGCATCGAGTAACCAACTTCATCAACTAGGTGTCAGTGACAGTAACAAATACAACTTCCAACCATTCGTTAGATTGCTAAATTTTTATATCATCAGGGTAATCTATGATTAGCAATGTGTTTTTAAACCACACACATTCATTACACATTTTAACAATTCTTCCTTTCAATACAAGCAAGGTCTTAAATCTGTCCGCTCAAAACGCGAACCTTCACAGTTTGTTTAGCAACCCCAGCCCCTTGGAGCTGCCTGCATACAATGGAACAGAGTAGGGTCGTTCACGGCTGTAAATCGTCCCTTGTCTCCCTTTCCTGGACTTCCTCCCCAAGCAGTATTACGACTTTGAATACAACATTGTGGTCACATTGATCCACGTGATCCCATATGATCTGAACTGAATATTATATGCAATGGTTCTGGGTGAGCTTGAATATTTAATCCTATCCTTAGGACATTAATAACGGCCTCAACAGGTCCGTATCAAAATATGAAGGCACGAGATTCATTAAACACAGGTCTAGTGGTTAGCCGGTATCTTAAATAAAATATTACGGTCAGTCAACAGCTGCCGCCAATGAATTCGCTTCAAGAGCCGAATCATTCCATCAAGTTCTCGGGCAATCAGGTATAGCGTAAGGGTTTCCAATGTTCTCCCCGCACTTACCACAGGATTCGAACCTGGAACATTTCATATCCATCATCGGAGATAGGGTACACACTAAATACGCTCCGGCATAAATTATTATCTCTGTACGCCCATGCTGTACGAGATTTCACACGTCGATTAGATTACCTGGCCCCTGCCTGTCTACGATCTCGTCCTATAATAAAGAGAACTCTAACTGTTACTCTACAAGCTTAATCAAGCCACAAATTCAATTCACTGTCAAGCTCCTACATTCCCTTGCATGATTATATTCCCATTAATACAATGTATTTAATATTAGCTCTTTTCTCTTCCCTTAATGCAATCTACTGCTTGGCTAGATAAATAATCCAATTAGCGTAAATATTTCTTGCTTAAAACCTTTCATCCTGATGTATTCAATTATACCGTTTATCATTATTATAATTATTATTATTATTATTATTATTACTGACATAAATTATTCTTCCGACACAACGTAACTGCTTCAATGATCGAACATTCGCGTTCGTCACGTTAAGTTTCACATAACTGAATTGCCATTTTTATTAGTAGCATTAATAGTGGTAACGATTAATCCACTCTCTGATGTATTCAACATCTTAACTTTACTGAAATCAAACATTAAACATATGAGGGTATGCCTCCTAATATTGATTCTTACTGGCATATTTTATACTTCCGAAATCGCATTACATGCAGTGACTATCCTTCTATAATAACATGATTTGTGGGGTACTTACGTCGGCTTATCCAGGTGGCTCCAACCACCATATTCCAGTGTCACCTGGCATCGGCTTACTTAGTGACACATTGCCATCTTGCAAATACACATATTATATGACATCTGATTCATAAACACACGACACTTTTCCATTTTTATAATGAAGCTAATGCTTCCAAAACACATAACACTATATAACACTGGTTATATTATTACTTTAAGAGATATTTTACATAACATCGCTGCACAAACACACGTTACACTTTATATTCCTGATTGGTTGACATTCCCTAGCATGTATCGAAAGTACAGGTGCGGACGGCCCTTTCTCCGGTCCTACCCCTTCCTGATTGAACCTCTCGAACATCTGCTCACGACCGGGTGAGTTAGCCGTGGTGGTTACGGCATGACTGATGGCAGTCGCTCACATCCGGGAGGCGAGGAGGTTCGAATCCCCCCGCCGGCAACCTTGAAGATGGTCTTCTGTGGTTTCCCATCTTCCTTCCAGGCAAATGCCGGGGTTGGTCCCTAACTATAGGCCACAGCCGCTACCTTCCAACTCCTCGTCCTTACATTCCAACTTCCCTCCTTCCCTCTCCAACGGTACTTGTAGCTCACCCATTGGGTGTCCGTCTCGAAGCAGCTACAAAACTGGCGAGCCGAACATGTCCTCGGACACTCCCGGCACTAAAAGCCATACGCTAAAAAAAAAAAAAAAAATCTGCTCACGGATTCACCAACAGTCTCTCGATCATCCCTTGATAACCTTCCTACTATTGCAGCGACATGATTACACATCGTCATGAACGCTACTTACTGGTATACTCCAGATATGTATAACCAATCACTATACTGCGCTCAACATTGTACACTATATTTACATGAATTATTACTTTCCACAGTCCTGCCTATTATATCACCCGGCACTTAATAAACATTATATAACAGTCTTACTGCACGGCTTCCCACATTGAAGTCCGAGCATCCTCTCCTAACTTCGGTAATATGCATTTCGCATAATCAAGTTTGTTGATTACCGACTTCATTCTTAGTTCATGACCATGCATGAATATTTTCTCACAGGTGTGTTACATTGCACAGCTAACATGCTGATTACCAGTGAAATGTTGAAGTCTTTGTGTGCGCGCCTGGGCGCTCCGTGTCCTTTTCAACTGTGTCAAACTGCGACTGCTTCAAAACAACTCTCCCTCTGACTGGGTCCAAAACCTGTACGCTTCGACTGGGTCCACCCTCTTATATCTGTTTCACACAAAAAGTAGGGCAAGAATTCCCGCGATAAATCAGCTCCTCTCTTAGGGTGATTCTGGACTTGGAATATTATCCATATTGTTCCTTTTTCTTCGCTAGTCACAAAAATGTATGTGTGTTCGAGGATCGATCGGCCACTTAATTAATATTAATTGTCTTATCCATGGCGTGGGGACGCTGTTTCTGTGGGAATCCCTGTCGACCTCCTCAAATCCAGCCGCGAACATCCATAGTCCTGTATCATTACGCACTGCATTAAACATGCCTTGATTTCGCCGTTTAATGGCTCTAAAATTAGCCTCATGGCTAAAGATTCACCTGTGCACAACTCTCATGTCATTGCATTGCTCCAATCATGAGTAATCAATGATTTTCCTTGGGATCTTCCCATTCCATTCTCAAATCTATTCTCAAACGGGGAAGAACCTGGTCATTATTCAACCTCCCGACCCCTTGCAGACGACTTAACTGGGTCAGCAAGATTGACGTGGCGCCAAGGGTCTCCTCCCACAATTCTGGGGCAATTTGCAAAACGTCAATCTCTGAAACTCCTGTGTTTCAAGTCCAGCATAGCCTACTTCATGTAGTCCAAATAATGCTATCTTCCACTATTTTCCTGCATTATTTCACTAAATAATGTCAGTAACTACTGATATCACACCAGTGATTAAATATATAATTTCTTCTAGGGGTTCTTACAATGAAACACCCTCAACCGATCTCGGGTTCGTTCCCTGGTGGAACCTTCATTCTGAGATCAACTTATCTCCGAGATCCACGTTCGATACCAGTCAGCATGACCCCCTCGGGTTCAGTAGTGACGTGAATTTGCTTATTATTTCACATGATAGAAGATCCTACAGGTAACAAAGAAAACTGCCTAATATCGGATTATAGAATGTCTTGTTTCACATACATACAACGACAGATGCTGAGTTAGGCCTAACCTGTTGCAGTAGCAACGCAGAATTTACCCACGCACTGGCTTTGAGAGCTGTCAGCTTTCTTCTCTCATAATACAGACTATAGCATTCTTGGCTGTAACCTCGGAGGTACGGGTTTGATTCCCGGCTCTGATAAGTTATTTAATTCTGGCCTGAGGACATGTACGGGGTACACTCAGCCTCGTGAGGCAGAACTGAGAAGATGTGGTTTCGATTCCTACTTCAACCATCCTTCAAGTGATTTTCCGTGGTTTCCCACTTCTACTCCAGGCAAATATCCGAGATGGTTCCTAACTTAAGACCAATGCTGACTCCTTCCCGATTCTCACCTTCAATAATAATACACGCACTAATACAGCAGTCAAAATAACACAGGTTATCAGATAAAATTCCCCACTCACTCAAGTACACAGAGTTAAATGATCACAATGTTTATGCCCCTCAAATGAAACAACAACAACAACAAATTAATTGCTCGTGCACACATAAGTACAGGGCGACGTGATGGAGCATTGGTAAAGCTGATTATCTCTCACCAAGAAGGCCGGTCAATGCATGAGTGATTTTCGAACTGAAACATCATGTTCTGTGGATCGGATTCCACGTTCAAATGAAAGTCCTGTGACTCATGATCGCGAAATTAACGGTCACGTAAAATTGCAAGCTTCCTTCCTTTTTACATGGGGCTAATGACCAAAGATGCACTGTACTTAGCCCTCTACTGAAGGAACTGTTAGGATAATAATTTAACTCCTGTACTGAAAGTGGCGTAGTTGGTAGCATGCTGAGCTTCTATGCCCAAGATCGTGGGTTCAAACCCGGCCGAAGTCGTCGGATTTCTTAAGAGCGTTAATAAATCCTCAGTACGCCTTCCTTCGGAGGGGAAGTAAAGCCGGCGGTCCCATGTCATAGATTTATGGTATGAAAAAGAACCTTCCACTAACTACACTTGTGGAAGCTAAAATGTGTAGGTTAGTTTGATAACGCTATATTAGTTCCAACGTTCGCCGCCAGGTACTGACTGCGATGGCATTTAGTAGTCACGTCAGCAGCTAGGTGTCGTGGACGGTAGCATTTGGTAGCAAAAGTAGGTACTACTTGGAAAAATTAATCGTCTGCAGTCCTTCTACCTGAATCACAGATAACACACACTAATACAGTCATCACAATTAACACCGGTTATCAGACAAATTCTACACACACCCAAAGTACACGGGGCTACATGACCGCGGTGTCGCAGCCCGTAAACTAAGGAACCAACCAACTAACCTGTACTGAAACACAAGCACATAACCTGAATAGAGTTTCAAGTGGCCTACTACTGAAATATCTTACTCGTTTTTCGATCTGACATGGAATACACTCTGTGCCAAGGAATTAGAACTAAACTGTGTAATAAATATTCATTATGCATTGTTCAGAACATTATCTGTAAATTTAACCGTGTCTGTTCATTGCAACAAGTTCTATGTAAGGAATTTACTTATATCATGGGAGCATCACATATGCCCACCTACAGCGTCCCATCCGTCTTTCAGGACATCAACAATGCAAAAGGAGCCATGTGCATCTTGTAAATACACCGTGTTCTGCTTCTGATTTGAAGCAAGCAATCGTAACGAACTCGATTCACCAGAGCATGCTAACTGACCATCTTTTATCCAAGCTACGACCTTTCCGTAACCAACACTCACTGCGATACCTCACGTAATTACTGTTGCAAATATTCTTCACTATAACAAAACAATAATTAACAAATTATAATTATATATATATGAATCGCAGCCAATGGCCATAGGTGGGTATTATTGATTGAACGCCCGAGGACTCCTAACAAGTACTGTAGGAGTCCACACCGCACGACGTGCTTTGGATGAGACGGTGGCGCAACATAGCGGCGAGCAAGAGAGGTAATAATCTCGAACAACAACTTCTTTGGCGGCAAGGCCTGTGGCCTTGCATTTTGGGCCTTCCTTCGGCCCGATTGCGTGGAAATTAGGAAAATTATAAAATGTTATTCTAGGCAATGCTGACACCATCACGTGGTTATGAAAGCCGGACGTCCTCAGAAATGGAGAATATCTTACAGCTGTAAATACATTACTCCACACATTTTTTGAGAATTCATAGGCAATATTTTTTACCCTAAAGTAAAGAGCCCCTGGCTGCCCTTTGCTACAGGCCCCGCGCTGGCTTATTCCGGCACTGTATCTAGCTTTTTCCGTTTCGAGATGCCGAGATGCCGAAAAATTAGAAGAAGAAGAAAAGCAGAAGAAGAAGAAGAAGAAGAAGAAAGGTTTGCTTAACCTATAACGTATGATAACATTTATTAATAAATTGTATGTCAAAATTTGAGGCTCATTCTAATACAGTACGTGTGTGCTTTTTCATTGAATACGGCTGTACATGGTGGCGCCTTTTCGATGTATTTAGCGGGTATCTTGGAAACGAATCAAGATAGAGCAAAACTCTTTTCGCAATTCCATGCCACGTTTTTGTGAAACAAACGAAGGTGCAATCGAATTCATCGCGGCCCTCTTGGTTTCGGAACTACAGGCTGATTTTGAAAAGTCTGCATTTTGGGACCCCCTTGTATTTCGAGCATTTTTTACTTATTGAAAAGATGAAAACGGGTTATTATAGAGAATTTTCCGTAGAATTCAATTAGACCAACCTTTGAATTTTTACAAATTGTTATATACCGTTGGGCCCCATTTTTTTTTCCAAAAAACAAATACATTTAATTATATCAAAACGGTGAGAGATATCAACAAATCATAAAGGGTAGAAAAGTTGGTAATTACTGAGATCGTACACCTGCAAATTTAACTTTTTCGATAGGACAGACCGTTTCCGAGATATGACAATTCGAAAAGAAAAGGATGGAATTCAGGGCCACTAAAAGAGAAAACGGTGAGAGATATCAAACAATCATGAGGGGTAAAAAAGGTGCTAATCACTAAGATCTTACACCTGTAAATTTAACTTGTTTCGATAGGACCGACCATTTCCGAGATATAACGATTCAAAAAAAAGGATGAAATGTAGGGCCCCCCAAAAAGGTCCGGCCCTGCACCGATTTTAACTCCCAACAATAGGGTTCCTCACAAACCCCAACCCTTTCACCGTACCAAATTTCAGCTCGATATCTTGAGACCTAAACGCAAAAACGTCACGCACATACATACAGACAGACTTTTTTCGATTTTTTTCGACCCCGATTTGATTGGTATAGGTTTGAACCCTGGGCGACGCTTAGTCAGGCTCATCAGTGGGCTCTTGGTGACCGTGCCCGGAAGCGTTTAGTTATGGGGAGGCAAAAAGCTTCAGGTCGTCACAACTCTGGCAGAAAAAGGGACGTACGGTAGTGCATGGTCCACTACCCCAGCGATAGTCCGAGACATGGCTGTGAAAGCCAATATATCATCTTTTCAAAAGAAATAATGTCATGCGACTACTGATATACTTAAAATGACAATAGTTTAATATCAATTTCTGAAACAAACATAATTTTAGTGATTTTCTTTTGTAAACTTCTCGATAAATTCAGAATCGATGTGCGTGAGACTGCTTTGAGAGAAATTTGGAACTTTCAGCTCAAATTTTGTTGCGACAAGTTTCTTGAGTCATTTAAACCCAATATTTTTTTCAGCGTAGAGAAAAAATCTCTGTTACTCGCTTGAGATTTTCGTCTATTTTTAAAATCAATATTGTGTACCACAATTTATACCTGATGGCAAATGCGTAAGCAACAAGTTCCATATGCAGGCGAGTCCATGTGCTACAGTATGGTAATGAGGGGAGAAGCGTTCATCTCTCTCGTTGCAACGGAAATGTTCACATTGGCTCCTATTGTAACTGTAGCAGTATTGCACGTTAGTGTCGCCCACGAACACAGCAGCAGTGACCCCCTTGCGCCATTACGTATTAATTGCTGTGAGATGAGAATTGATTCCTTCTCTTCCCATTTTTGCATCACGAGGCTGGCTGTTTCCCGTTCCTGCCCTCAGACGAGAATTAAAAACTTTTCTTCTTGGAGACGTAATATTCTAAAATTAATAACCCATCTATAGAACATTCCAATGTATATCTGGATTCGATCAGATGACAGGTTTTTAAGAAACTACAGTAGTTCTAAAAGTTGACGCATGGTTGAAACACGGTTAAAACACTTTTTGCGTTGAAACTGCGATAAGAAATATTAAAAAATAAATGAAAAATTCCAAACATACATGACCTAGCGTGAATTATAAGAAGGAAAATGATAATCTTATTAGCCTACATAATCTTTTTATGTAATACGCGAAGGTGGATGTTTTACAAAACTCAAGTTCCTAAATCAGAGGGAGTTAGACGGTGTGGTCTGTACCAAAATCTTCCAAATCGTACAGGAAAAATCTTGCATTTCTTGAAAAGTCAACGGGAATGTATGTATTTGTTTATAAAGTGCTTTAACAAATAAACAAGACGATAGCCCATGGCAGAACTGTGTCACGTACAGCCCGCATAGCACTAGGGCCGAGTGGGTAGTCTGTACACACGGGGTGCACACAACCCATTATGCGAGTGTTCTCGCACAGGTCCTCTAGTGTTATTGTATTTTATGTAGGCCATCATCATTAACTTTCACGTAATAGGCCTAGTGGCCTCTTAGAGTCTCTTGTCAGTGTCTTTTGATGTGTAACATCTTTCCACTCGGTTGATGGATATTTTTGTGGGAGTGATTTTAAAAAATGGGACGGAAGTGGATCGGAACCATTGAGGTGGCACCAGCTGGCAGTGGTGGATCGAACGGAAGTGTAAGACGCACTGCCAACTCGATCGATCCAGCTGGCAGTGGTAAGAGAAACAATGAGCGCGAAGTGTCGGAAATTGATACCATGACGTACTCTCAGCCATGTGGAATGTATATGACATACTGAACGATAAACGCTCATGCGAACTCTGGTGTCAAGTGATTGAAACAAAGCACATGGTACATGTTCGAAGTCTTCGTATCAGTATTTAAATGGTAACATGCCTTAATATCAAACATTGCCGGTATTATGTTTCTGCACAATGGCTATTCAAATATTAACCCACATAACGATAATGCAGACATTTTTTATTTTTTTTAGTCGTTTACCCTCCAGGTTGGTGGAACCCACGGACTCAGCGAGGGAACTCACCACTACCGCCTCTACGGGCAGTGTCCTAGAGCTGGGAACATCGAATCGGAAGGGATACAACTGGTGAGGTGGGATTGGCACCTCGCCCAGGCGGCCTCACCTGCAAAGCGAACAGGGGCCTCATGAGGGAAGGTAAGGGATGGTTAGGATGAATAGACAAGGAAGAGGGAAGGAGGCGGCCGTGGCCTTGAAGAAGGTACTGTACCCTTTTACCTACCAATACCTGTTGAATCCCTGGATAGCAGCTGGATCGTAGAACCTGAAAATGCCCCGGCTCTAAAGACCCCCCAAGTTCTACCAACAGACACAGGGATAATAGGGCCACTCGAATACCTAACAGGATGTATTAAGACTGACCAAGGCTCAGAAAAAGAAAAAACTAGCTCAAAACACGAGAATTCTTCAAAAGGAAGAAAGAATCTCAAAGGTGTGGTAAACACTAAAATACCTAGCGATGGCCCCCTTAATACACCCTTCCATCACCTCTATAAAGCATCACGCAATAATTAAAACCAAGTAGTAAAGTGATTTATTGTAAGAATAAACAAGACAGAATATCAATTTCGTCGATACCACGACTAATCAAAAAAAATCTCATTGATAATATTGGATTATCTTCCAGAAAAAAAATATTACCCATTGTCACAACTAACTTTTAGCTGATTAAAATATAAGGCATATTAATAATAACAATGATGATCAATCCCATAGGGTAAGCATTTACAAAAAGAGAAATATTATAAGACTTGAATACATTAAATTAATTTCGGTTCCTTAACGGAAATAACATCCTATACAAAAATATCCTGGTTATAATTACTAATCCTACACGACATCTTCAGTAACATTATATGTTCTTGTTATTGAATGAAGAAATTCATATGGCCTATTTACAGAATATAATTTACACAAAATTCCAGAATAATTTCAATTATTCTCTTCCTACTGACTTGAAGTCACGACATTCCTTTCTGTTTAATATTATTTCAATTCTTGTTTTAGGGAAATTCTGCCGAACAGTTAAGCTAAGCAAAAATTAATTGTAAAGTCAGTCTTAAATAGTTATCGGTTTCCTTTTTAAACATACATCTTATGACAAAATTGTTATATTAGTTTTACTGGAAATATTTAACCGAATATCCACACAAGATTCCCAACAATACTGCTCAGAAAAATATTAATCTTCATACAGGCATTTTCATGATAACAGCGATAAAGTTAACAATGACCAAATATTAACCATACTAGGTTAAAACAACACCTCTCTGGGTTAAAACCCCAATCAATCTAATCCTGATTGGCACAACTAGCTCAATCCTCTACAAGAAAAATCTGCTTTACAAAGCATAGCATCAATATACTTAAACACAAAGACATTACTCATAGTATATGCCTCTCTAAAGACCAATATGCACCTATAATAGGAGCCTTACTGTTATAAATCCACAATTATGCAAATCAGCTGTTTATGGTAAAAATCCTGAACTCGAAAAATATGATCCCGTAACAGATTACCAACAAAACCCAGTGGATTTCAGAAGTATTCCACCTAACTTTAAAAACTTGCCTTACATCGATTTATTACATGATCCATAATTCTTAAACGTATGACTTATAGTAAGTCGTCCCTGGGATTATCCTCGCAAATTTGGATGTCGTTCAAATACCCTCTTACTATAGAAAAACTATTGCACTAAAGGCAATGATATCAATTTAATCCAGTGTTAACATCAAAAAAAAATATAAACTGTATATAACGCTGCCCAACCACACAAACTGAGGTTGTAAAGAGGTCTATAAAAAAAAAAATCAATCTCAACATAAGATCCTCCCTGAATTTCCCGAACGCGAAAATGTCGATGGATTAGACCTACAGCATGGATCTAGGTTAGCAACAAAGGCTAAGCGACTAATGACCCATTAGGCAATCCATTTCGAAAATCACGCTCAGAAACACAAGTTAAATCTGTTATTAAAAAAAACTGAAGAAAATATAGTCCAAGGACTCGAAGTAACATTTAGAATAACTGGGTTCGAAAACTTCCTAGTATCTTAATCAAAATACGAAAAGGAAAATTCCCCTCCAAAGAATACGATAATCCAAGCGAAAGTGCTTAAAGAACAATGCACTAGAATATGAAAACTCAACCAAAGTTCTCAAAAGAAAGTTGCGTTACTAAAAATGTTCTTACACAAGAAAAACTGTAAATCTTCTTCCTACTTTTGCTTCTCGACAAATAAGAATGAGCATAATAGTTTAAATACTGTAAAATACTACTGAAATTATTAATTTATTCATCAAAATTACACAAAGGATGCACTCATTTTTATGAGTCAAAATCCTGGCATCATAGAAGGTCAGTTTCGAAATAAACATCGAACCTGCACTTTCTACTCAACCATTTAAACTACAAAATCAAATATGGCAAAGTGGTATCTATAAATGTCCACGCTACACTACTGTAACAAGTTGAAGTGATCAGTACCTTTGGCGAATCTAGATGAGGAAAAAAGGATATCGTTGGCCATAATCAGCTCCGGACCAACAGAAAATATGCTGGACTTCAACTGGGTTTCCATAGAACGAACCAAAGTCCTCCCAGGCTCGAACAACACCCGGTCGGTCGAAATAGTTCCAACATATCCTGGCGATATCTTCCCATACATATTCGAACACCAACGGAAGGACCGCACACAGTTTATCAACTCGTCACGACGCGAAGGTGAACTCGAACCGTCACTAACAAGTTCCAATATGAGAACGCGCGTGTGAACAAGTTCACGAGGGTCGACGCGGTCCCTTACAACACGAGAGTCGCGTGCACACTTCATGCTAAATGAAAGTTGCCTTCGACAAGTCCCCGCTGTACCCTGCTAATGCAGTATTCTTAAATCAATTTAGCCTACCATCGTAGTGGATATAAGCTTCATATTGTCTCTTCCCCCTGACGCCTTGCTTGAGAATGTACTCTTTTCAAGAAGTATAATCACTGTGAAGAGTGAATCAAATCTAGGCTGCATTTCCACGACGGATTATATGCAGAGTTTCGTGACACATCACGGCTGAGCTCGCTGTCGTGATTATAAAAGTATCCATCCGCATGGCCCGTTAGTTGCTGTAGACACACATTCGCAGAGGTAAATTATTACATGTTTAAGACCATGTCTGAGCCCTATTAAACACGTTTCTACTTCACGTAGAATGCTTAACGAACTAGAATACACTTCAGCACGGTCACACGTTTTTAAAACTCCCGTTAGCTGGCGATTTTACTTTCACTGATTTCCAGCTCAACCCTCTGCGCTGTCAAGTTCTATACACATTGTGCTCTGCACGAGGTCGCCTGAGTCTCACATCTGCTCCCCCCCACTCCTTCCTCACACGTCATGACTCGATACGAAATATATCGCAGTCGAAACGTGATCAGCAGTGAGTTAACATAGCATCTTCTGTTCTTCATACTTTCTTAATAATGGCTTTCTTAATAATGGCTTTCTGCCATGGAAATATACATATAGACACATGTATCTGCTTACATAAAGCGCTAAATATGCATTAATTTGTATTAATCACTCTCAGGTGAATCGATCGATATGGTGTTAGACACAGTCAACATGGTTATTATCGATGAGCTTCGGGTTTCTCGTCGGAACACGAGCTCTGCCGATCTCTTTCATGATAGCATGGCTTTTCCTTGCTGCAGACCAGCTGTTATGATCGACTTCAGAGGCAAGTTAGGAAGTTACAGGGTGTTCCCAAAATACTGTAACCATGTCTGTACTTAAGCCCTTTTATGAATAATGGTGCATTTTCCCTTTGATGCCTTAAATAAAAGTCTCCTCAACTTTTATTTACACCATTCCAGGTAATCTCGGCATATGTAGCATTATTCAGTCAACACTCAGTCTATCTTCTTCACATATCTTTTCAGGTTTTTTGCATTGAAACGACCTATCATTTCTCTTCCATTTAGGCTTACTACCTCATAACAATGATTTCCGAACGACCTAGCAATCTTATAGGGTCCGTGGAAGACATAGGAAAACTTGGTGAATTGCTTCTTAGCCACATCTGCTTTCGTCGGTTTCTTGACGAGAATCATCTCGCCTACTCTCATCGGTGGCCGATATCTTTTATTTCTGATTCGTTTATGCCGCTTCTCGGCTGCATCCATCAAGCTTTCTCTAGCTGAATTAATTCTTTCTTGGACTGTAGGCTCCCTGTCCTTAGGTAGAAATCTCACGATCTCTGTCCAGGCTCTTTCTGGCCTCTAAACAAAGCCTCAGTTGTCCGTTCGCTTTCTTTACCACAGTTATTGGATTCAAATACGAAGAAGCCTGTTTTTTTATTATACCATCTCTCTCCATTTTATCTATGATCTCTTTGACCTCATCATGGTATTTTTCTGGGATAGGATAAAGCTTGGCTTGATAAGGGGATTCATCTATTAGCCTAATCTGGTACTTGAAGTCTCGAATCAAACCAGGTTTATCATCGAAGATGTCCGCAAACTGACAAATCAAGTCGTCAAATTCTTCTTTCACATTTTTAAATCCCTCGGCTTTCAAGGTACATTGTTCCCTCACTTGCTCAGTTTCTTCAACTACGTGATCTAGGATTTCCATTCTAGGGATATCTCTATTAATTTCGTTTCCATCCATTTCCTCCATCACTACATCCTCTATACTTTCTTCCTTGAATCTTATTATTCCTTTGTCCATGTCGATGATTGCTCTAGCTTGAGTAATAAAATCGATCCCTAGTATGACGTCAAAATTAATATTCTTAACGACTATAAAAATATGTTCGTAACTTCTCTCATTGATCCAGAATTTCATTAGAATCTGCAATTTGCATTTCATAGTTTTATCCTTAAATATCCCACGAATTTTTGTTGGAGATGCTGGAAGAATGGTAAATTGATTTTCTGGTTTCAATCTTTCAAAACAGTCCTCGTCAACTATAGAGATCATAGCACCTGTGTCCATCAAGGCTTTACAATGTTGTAGACCAATTAGTATATCAATAACGGGAAGTTCAACTATCCTTCCTCTCGGTTTCGTTTCTGGTTCAAATAGAAGGTCTTCGTCAGTAGCTTCAAATATTTCAAAAATCGTGATATCAGAGGAATGCGTGGCAACGTCAGTTATTAATTTCGCCCGGAAATTGGCGTTTTTTTTCTCGATCCGGAGCTCTTTCTGAACTCCGACCTTCTCTGCTAGTACTGGGTTGTGACTTATCTAGATTTTCATCCTTTCTTTCCTTCGATTTTCTTCGTCCAACCTCCGTGGACTTATCTCGCCCTCTCTTGAGCCTCTCCTGTTGCACTTTTTTATCGGACGCCTCCGTTCGATAATTGTTGTATCTTGAGTACCCTTGATTTTGTCTGTTATCTCTATTGTCTCGGGTATCTCTATCATTCCTATTATATCTGTTATCTCTATTGTCTCGGGTATCTCTATCATTCCTATTGTATCTGTTATCTCGATTATTTTGATCATATCTGTAATTCCTATCATAAGGCGTTTCTCGATGATCATTCCGGTCTCGATCATTATCTCTTCGATAAAAATTTCTCTCCTCGTAGCGACGTTGCCAAGGCCTCTCCTGGGCGTCCCTACGTTGGTTTTCCCATCTCCTCTCTTCCTGATGGGTATTTCTAATAGGACCTATTCTATCATCTCTTCTTTGTTCGAAACGATCCGTCTGCTGTGTACGGTTCATCATTACCGCGTTTACAACTTTCGATTCCTGCCTGGCATTTTTGACTATAGTAGGTTGCGTCATCATACTCATGTGATCTAATCGACGTAACAGGTCATCTAACGACGTTAAAGACGATACTCCGGAAGAAATAATTGATTTCCTTACTTCCGCAGGCAATTGACGTGAGATAGCTTCAAGGAGTTCTTCCTGTGTTAACGGCGGCTGAAGAAAACGGAGTTTTGCTAACTGACACGCAAAGTATTCAGCGTAGCTGGTTGGTCCTGTACTGGAGTACTTGCGTGAATAGACTTCTGATCTCACATTCTGTTGGACCTCGATCGACCAAAATCTTTGTATGAAGGCTTCCGAAAACTGCTCAAAGTTGTCAAATGTGTAACGAAAAGCCCTGAACCATTGTAACGGAGCATCGGTGAGAAACCTTTCCACCATACGTAGCTCACGCTCACGTGGCACATGTGACTCCAAAAAGTAATCTCTTAATGTCTTGACAAATTCGATTGGTGTCATTCCATCCAAATTGCTAAACTTCCTAGGTTTGTCATCAAAATTTCGTATTATGGTTACATTCGGTGTCCTTTCCGATGATTTCGAAGTATAATCACCCACGCCTACGTTGGGGTTCGGAGAACTAAAAGTTTCCCTGCTTGTTCGAATGGGACTCGAATGTTCCATTTGACTGAGCCGAACGTTGGGTTCGTTGTTGGAAGATTCCTGTATCATCCTTTCCCTACCATCAGGTACTATCACTTCAGGTTGTTCAACTACAACTCGAAAATCGGACTGTAAAAGTGATCGCAATTGATCTTTTAGAGTATCTAAACTGATATGCCCCTCTAGATTAATTTGCTCGAGACCCTTTCTAATTTCATTAATCTCGGAAGTTTTCTTCTCCCTGACCTCATTTAACTCTATCTTACTTTGGTCGACTTTAGTTTCAACACTGTTAATACGTTTCTCTAAATCGGATATGTTATTAACCTGAGTATTTTGAATTCCATCCATTCTTTTGCTTAGATCTTCCCTAACATTTATTATGTCTTTGCTATTAGTTGCAAGACCAGTGGCAAGTTTAGATTCTAACTTAGATTTCTCAACTTTAAAACATTCCTCATTAATTTTCATAATATCTTGACGAAATGTTACAATATTATCACTTATGATCCCTTTCAAATCGATGTCAAAATCATCCCTGAGAAGTTTCGTATGATCAGTGACTTGAGCTCGGAGTGTCCCCATTTCACATTTCAACTGTTCCAGGCTATTCTGGGTCTGATTAGTGTCATGGGAAAACTGCAGCTGAAGTGCTTCTAAATTTTTTTTACTGAGCTTCACACTCTTTTCAAAGTCTAGTCTAATCTCAACTTGAAATTCTTTATTAGATTTTTCTAGCTCCATTAACTTAACCTCTGTCTGATTTTGACTAGATTCGATTTTTCGGACCTCTAGCTCCATTTTATTTTGACTGGATTCTATTAATCCCACATCTGTTCTTAAATCATTGATTTGGGATTGCATAATCCTTACATTAGAGTTTACATCCTTCACAGTTTCCTCAATTCCCCTTTGACTAGTCTGAATATTGTTAAGATCTGTTTGGATTGATGTTTGACTAGTTTGCATATTGTTAAGATCTGTTTGGATTGATGTTTGACTAGTTTGCATTGAAGTTTGACTATTTTGGATTCTTTCTTGGGCAACCTGTACCAGGCCAACATTAGCCCGTAATGTACTGATATCTAGTTGAGTTTTTCTATTATCATCCTGGATATCTTCGATATTAGATTCTACACTGGTAACCTTCTTTTCTACCCTTTTAGAACTGTCATTGATAGCCTTCAAGGAGGATTGCATAGTATCAATTTCCCCCCTGATACCTTCAGCAACTGCATCTTTTATCACTACCTGACTTTGAATAACAGTTTCAGACATATGGTCTAATGCAGATTTAGTTTGGACCTTAATATTTTCTATGTCCTGATTCAAATTGTCCATTTTATGTTGAATAATTTCAAACATCTTCTTAACGTCACCAACAGTCACCATATTACCTTCAGACATGCTTCACTACACTTCACAAGAAATAAGAATACCACACCAACAAAGCACAGCGAGAACATCTACAAACAACAACCATTTACCATACATGCTCATTCTTATTGTCTGGCGTTACCTTAAAATAAGCTTATGTCTAAACACAAAGTGCCCCATTTCATTTGGGATCGATCATATACAAGTGCGTGTTGGTTTATATCGGTGAAGGTCTATGATTCTACCATTACTTAAATTTTAAATTTACTACAAATACTTCTATTTTTAATGATGTCAGCAATGATCATCAGCCGGAAACAAGTAGAACAAATTATTAACAAAGCGTGTGGCACCACTCCAATACATAAAATAAAATAAAAATTAATAATGGTTGCAATACCACTTGTGGGTCAAGTAGCTCGAGTATCCTCGTAATTGCTTTGTTCCATAGGAATTCCAATAGTTCGTGCCAAAATATTGGTTCACCATTATTTTATCGCCTTGATTCATAGTCACACAAGAAACACGGTGTTCCAATTCGCGATCTGTGTTGCATGATCATAAACTAATTTCCACTTTGTACTTTCAGTTTCAATTTTGGCAGAATTATGGCATTCAACTCCCTGGTATTCGCTCTGGTATTCCAGTTTTTCGAAGCCCCTGAGCTGGGCGCCACCTAATGTACCCTTTTACCTACCAATACCTGTTGAATCCCTGGATAGCAGCTGGATCGTAGAACCTGAAAATGCCCCGGCTCTAAAGACCCCCCAAGTTCTACCAACAGACACAGGGATAATAGGGCCACTCGAATACCTAACAGGATGTATTAAGACTGACCAAGGCTCAGAAAAAGAAAAAACTAGCACAAAACACGAGAATTCTTCAAAAGGAAGAAAGAATCTCAAAGGTGTGGTAAACACTAAAATACCTAGCGATGGCCCCCTTAATACACCCTTCCATCACCTCTATAAAGCATCACGCAATAATTAAAACCAAGTAGTAAAGTGATTTATTGTAAGAATAAACAAGACAGAATATCAATTTCGTCGATACCACGACTAATCAAAAAAAAATCTCATTGATAATATTGGATTATCTTCCAGAAAAAAAATATTACCCATTGTCACAACTAACTTTTAGCTGATTAAAATATAAGGCATATTAATAATAACAATGATGATCAATCCCATAGGGTAAGCATTTACAAAAAGAGAAATATTATAAGACTTGAATACATTAAATTAATTTCGGTTCCTTAACGGAAATAACATCCTATACAAAAATATCCTGGTTATAATTACTAATCCTACACGACATCTTCAGTAACATTATATGTTCTTGTTATTGAATGAAGAAATTCATATGGCCTATTTACAGAATATAATTTACACAAAATTCCAGAATAATTTCAATTATTCTCTTCCTACTGACTTGAAGTCACGACATTCCTTTCTGTTTAATATTATTTCAATTCTTGTTTTAGGGAAATTCTGCCGAACAGTTAAGCTAAGCAAAAATTAATTGTAAAGTCAGTCTTAAATAGTTATCGGTTTCCTTTTTAAACATACATCTTATGACAAAATTGTTATATTAGTTTTACTGGAAATATTTAACCGAATATCCACACAAGATTCCCAACAATACTGCTCAGAAAAATATTAATCTTCATACAGGCATTTTCATGATAACAGCGATAAAGTTAACAATGACCAAATATTAACCATACTAGGTTAAAACAACACCTCTCTGGGTTAAAACCCCAATCAATCTAATCCTGATTGGCACAACTAGCTCAATCCTCTACAAGAAAAATCTGCTTTACAAAGCATAGCATCAATATACTTAAACACAAAGACATTACTCATAGTATATGCCTCTCTAAAGACCAATATGCACCTATAATAGGAGCCTTACTGTTATAAATCCACAATTATGCAAATCAGCTGTTTATGGTAAAAATCCTGAACTCGAAAAATATGATCCCGTAACAGATTACCAACAAAACCCAGTGGATTTCAGAAGTATTCCACCTAACTTTAAAAACTTGCCTTACATCGATTTATTACATGATCCATAATTCTTAAACGTATGACTTATAGTAAGTCGTCCCTGGGATTATCCTCGCAAATTTGGATGTCGTTCAAATACCCTCTTACTATAGAAAAACTATTGCACTAAAGGCAATGATATCAATTTAATCCAGTGTTAACATCAAAAAAAAAATATAAACTGTATATAACGCTGCCCAACCACACAAACTGAGGTTGTAAAGAGGTCTATAAAAAAAAAATTCAATCTCAACATAAGATCCTCCCTGAATTTCCCGAACGCGAAAATGTCGATGGATTAGACCTACAGCATGGATCTAGGTTAGCAACAAAGGCTAAGCGACTAATGACCCATTAGGCAATCCATTTCGAAAATCACGCTCAGAAACACAAGTTAAATCTGTTATTAAAAAAAACTGAAGAAAATATAGTCCAAGGACTCGAAGTAACATTTAGAATAACTGGGTTCGAAAACTTCCTAGTATCTTAATCAAAATACGAAAAGGAAAATTCCCCTCCAAAGAATACGATAATCCAAGCGAAAGTGCTTAAAGAACAATGCACTAGAATATGAAAACTCAACCAAAGTTCTCAAAAGAAAGTTGCGTTACTAAAAATGTTCTTACACAAGAAAAACTGTAAATCTTCTTCCTACTTTTGCTTCTCGACAAATAAGAATGAGCATAATAGTTTAAATACTGTAAAATACTACTGAAATTATTAATTTATTCATCAAAATTACACAAAGGATGCACTCATTTTTATGAGTCAAAATCCTGGCATCATAGAAGGTCAGTTTCGAAATAAACATCGAACCTGCACTTTCTACTCAACCATTTAAACTACAAAATCAAATATGGCAAAGTGGTATCTATAAATGTCCACGCTACACTACTGTAACAAGTTGAAGTGATCAGTACCTTTGGCGAATCTAGATGAGGAAAAAAGGATATCGTTGGCCATAATCAGCTCCGGACCAACAGAAAATATGCTGGACTTCAACTGGGTTTCCATAGAACGAACCAAAGTCCTCCCAGGCTCGAACAACACCCGGTCGGTCGAAATAGTTCCAACATATCCTGGCGATATCTTCCCATACATATTCGAACACCAACGGAAGGACCGCACACAGTTTATCAACTCGTCACGACGCGAAGGTGAACTCGAACCGTCACTAACAAGTTCCAATATGAGAACGCGCGTGTGAACAAGTTCACGGGGGTCGACGCGGTCCCTTACAACACGAGAGTCGCGTGCACACTTCATGCTAAATGAAAGTTGCCTTCGACAAGTCCCCGCTGTACCCTGCTAATGCAGTATTCTTAAATCAATTTAGCCTACCATCGTAGTGGATATAAGCTTCATATTGTCTCTTCCCCCTGACGCCTTGCTTGAGAATGTACTCTTTTCAAGAAGTATAATCACTGTGAAGAGTGAATCAAATCTAGGCTGCATTTCCACGACGGATTATATGCAGAGTTTCGTGACACATCACGGCTGAGCTCGCTGTCGTGATTATAAAAGTATCCATCCGCATGGCCCGTTAGTTGCTGTAGACACACATTCGCAGAGGTAAATTATTACATGTTTAAGACCATGTCTGAGCCCTATTAAACACGTTTCTACTTCACGTAGAATGCTTAACGAACTAGAATACACTTCAGCACGGTCACACGTTTTTAAAACTCCCGTTAGCTGGCGATTTTACTTTCACTGATTTCCAGCTCAACCCTCTGCGCTGTCAAGTTCTATACACATTGTGCTCTGCACGAGGTCGCCTGAGTCTCACATCTGCTCCCCCCACTCCTTCCTCACACGTCATGACTCGATACGAAATATATCGCAGTCGAAACGTGATCAGCAGTGAGTTAACATAGCATCTTCTGTTCTTCATACTTTCTTAATAATGGCTTTCTTAATAATGGCTTTCTGCCATGGAAATATACATATAGACACATGTATCTGCTTACATAAAGCGCTAAATATGCATTAATTTGTATTAATCACTCTCAGGTGAATCGATCGATATGGTGTTAGACACAGTCAACATGGTTATTATCGATGAGCTTCGGGTTTCTCGTCGGAACACGAGCTCTGCCGATCTCTTTCATGATAGCATGGCTTTTCCTTGCTGCAGACCAGCTGTTATGATCGACTTCAGAGGCAAGTTAGGAAGTTACAGGGTGTTCCCAAAATACTGTAACCATGTCTGTACTTAAGCCCTTTTATGAATAATGGTGCAGTAGCATCCCGGCATTTGCCCGAAGACGAAGTGGGAAACCACGGAAAACCACGTCGAGGATGGCTGAGGGGGAATCGAACCCCCTCTACTCATTTGGGCCACCCGAGGCTGAGTAGACCCCGTTCCAGTCCTCGTACCACTTTTCAAATTTCGTGGCAGAGCCGGGAATCGAACCCAGGACCTCCGGGGCGGCAGCTAACCTTGCTGACCGCTACGCTACGGAGGCGACTAATGCAGTCATCAATATAATATAATCGTTGTGGTTATACGAGAATTGAGCAAGCCTTCATGAACTATTACTGAATACATTCTCTTTACTCACAAGAGGCCCTATTCATAAGGCATTTTAAACTCAATTTCACGCAGAAACATTATCGAAACATGAAAAATATAAATGAAACTTAATTCCGTTATGCAGTATTATTGGGACGTGGAAATAAGTCACCATCTTTTGCCCAAAATTTGCGTAGTCGAAATAGCCGTGGGGTTAGTGCTTATGACTGTGAATCTAGAGATCTTGGGTTCGAATCCCGGACGGGGTAGATAATTTGCTACCAGATTACCATTTTAAACGATATGTATCATATCAATATGACTCATTTTAACAGAATCCATATGAAATTACGTGTTGGTCTGTGAATGAAGAGGACCTGTTTATCAGGAATTATGAGCGGTGTCGCGTCTATTAATCAAGTTGATCCATATCGTATTCTTTATGTAGGTTAGTGCTGGTGGAAGCTAAAAATAATCTAATAAAATGAGTTCCGTATTATAAACTACAATATCTGTAAAACACTCCCTTTTACAATAGATTAATATGTGTGCCAATAATAGTATAAAATACCGGTGTATCAACAATTTCACGTGAGGTTTCTTCTATGTCAGATGTTACACATGATATGCGACTACTGTAAGGCTCGTATTTTTTTTCTTCTCTGGTTTCTTTGACCATTTGGAGCATACGGAAGAATCTGTTTAGGGACTCGGCTAGAACTCATCCTGTCCACATGTTCTTTCAATTTTCCCTATGCTATGGTGTACAACTGGGGTGATGTTTGTTCTTGCATGATGTCTTCATTCCTCCGGTGATCAAATAAGGATTATCCAGATGTTCGTCTTATGAATCTCATTTCTGCTGCTGTTAGTCTTTTTTCATCTGCCTTCTTGATGGTCCAGGTCTCACTTCCATATGCAAGAACTTGTCTAGCAAGAGTTTGATGTACGGTACCTTCTGTAGGTCTATTGGTTAATTTCTTAAACAACCTTCAAACTCAAGTGCACATAATATTTTGGTCGACAGTAGACTAAGTTTGTCCTAAACTTGATCCTAATAAGGAATCCACTCTCTTTTGATACCCGATACTTAAGGTACATATACGTATCAATTGGCAAGGTGAGAGGGAAGTGTAACTATCTACATACTTCTAAATACAAGGAACATTCTCCGCTCTACCAAGGTAATTATTGTATTGAAATATAATACTACGGTGTGAAAACTTCACACCTCTGGAATTACGGGTCCCTCCTCCCTGATTTAATTTGTAGTCTATTCGCAGACGCCTGCACATCATAACCTGATCTAATTATATGAGCAGCTTTGTAATTTTATGATGTAAGGCTTTGAGTGATACCAAGCTCTCAATATCCATCACTAGAACCACTTTCCCTGTATCACTGCATCCTTTCAAAATGCTAATGCACCATATTAAGAGGGGGGATGATTAAAGTCAAGCTTCCGGACCACGCTTAGCTCACTCGCGCTCTAATATCACCACGACGTAGCTTGGATTCAACGGATTATACGAATTACAAAGCAAGTCCATTAACATTTGCTTCTTGGAACGATTCCCTAATGAATTATCTGACGGTATTAATAGTAATGACCGAGGGTACCTGGTATTATTGTATTACAGTATTACACCAATAAATATCCGTTGTACTTCCACTTCATTCCGAACGGTTTTCGGCAAAGTTATGCACTATTAACTAATAAACTAATACACAAAGGTCAATGAATTAAATAGTATGGCCTTAGAGAGTTTATACAAGAGGGAGAAGATCTGTGCATGTGTAAGTTTCTAGGCAGTGGGACAGATCACTTAGTCAAATCACAAGCGAAAACAGATACAAAAAGAAACGAGAATAGGATGTCGGGAGGGAACTGAAAGACAGATTCAGATCATTGGAGCATAGATTAGAGTACTGGGGAGTGGCTAGTTAGTTATTGTTGTTTTAAGGGACGGAACAGCGAGGTCATATGCCCCTCGTTTAGATCTAATAAGGGATCTTCGCAAATGTCGCATATTAACAAGAGTTGCAGGTTGGATATTTAGGAGACGCTGGGTGTCTCCCGTAATCCGCAGGCCTTAGATTCGTACGGTCTTCTGGGCACAATGGTGGGGTTATCTTATTTATTTAATTAATTAATTAATAAATTTATACATGAACAGTAGACTTCTTATTTACATATTTTCTTATTTACTTATTTATTTGTTTATTTACTTATTTGTTTATTAACATATTTATGTATTTATGAACAGTACTGATTTATTTGTTTGTTTATATATTTACTTATGTATTTATTTACATATTTATTTAATTAATTATTTACTGATTTATTTATTATTTTATTTACTTATTTGCATATGTATTTATATTAATTTCTTCTTCTTTAGTTTCACCCTCTTTGGGGTACGTTGAATCAATTTCTCTGTGTGTGTTGTTCTTTCCTTAGTGCCCAGTATCTCTTCATTCTTTATGATCTTCTTTTCCTCTCCTCTTCTGAGATTATGGGTTTAGATTTAGGTATAGATTTGTCTTGAAACCTTGTATTTTCGTCTTTAGTAATTATGTTAGCTTTTCGATTGAGTGGGGAATTTTCTGTAATTATTAATTCTACTAGGTCTTTTTCAGTTTCTTAAAACCATGTTGGTTTAGTTTTGTGGTTACGGAAGAAATCAAAGATTTGTTTCGTTAATCTATTAGAGTTATTTATTGGTTTATTTAATTATTTATTTATGAACAGTACTTATTTATTTGTTGACTTATTTAATTATTTGTTTATTTATTTACTTATTTATTTATTTGCATATTTATTTAATTAATTATATACTTATTTATTTATTTACTTATTTGTATATTTATTTATTTACTAGCAGAAGTACCCGTTCTTCGAACGACGTTCGGTGTTAACACCCTACATTATCAATTGAGCTACTGTTGCAATGGTTAGCGGTTTGTCATTCCTTCATAAGTTTATCAGAACGAAGTTAGTTTTCTGGGAATGTCACTCACACTTTTAATTTAAGGGCCTTAAAATGTGGTTTTCAGAGACCCTTTATACTGTAGACTCGCAAATTTTGTGTCTCACGTTGAGAAGTGCAAGATATGCTTTGGTCGTCCTTCTAGGATAATTTTTATATTTCGCCTATTTTAGCATGTATTTTGAGAAGTTCTTCCCTATATCCACCCTTCTACTGTATGAAAAGTACGGTGAAGAGTTTTATAAATGATTGGTGTATTGACTCATGTTTACCATACCTAATTTTACGATGCACCAAGCATCCGAACATGAGTTAGAGGCGTACAGTACATAAAGATACACAGAAAGACAGACAGACAATTCTATTGTCTACAACATATCACCCAGAAATCCAAATATGGGTATATCTACCACACAGTATCGAACAAAATCATCCTTACGATGAACCCGGATGTCGACAAAAAAAGAAAAGAAAAAAGATTAGTTGAAATGTGCTCTCAGACTAAATTCACCTAACGTGTACTTCCTGACATGAAATAGAATTGAAAGCCTTGTAGATGAAACGCAATACACGTCACATAAAAACTGACCCTCTACGTTGTGTTAGGTCCCCATGCAGAGGAAGACCTCTTATCAAAAAGTATAAAAGCTTGGGGTGCATGGAAATTCAGGTTCTTTAGCCTCAAATGGCCCAAATACCTAAAAGCCGAAAAAATGCTGATTCAATTCAGGAATTTTTGAAAATAATGTTGCTGTTTGGAGTTATAATAGACCTTCTGTACTATATGTCGCACGTGAAAATTGCATGAAAAAATTCTAGGTTACCCCTTGACCCCCTTAATTGCATTGATGAATTATACAGTCTACGTTGGTTCCGTGATAACCTTATATTTGCAAACATTCACAGAAATGAAATAAATGTAATAAATGTAATAAATGTAATAAATTGCTTCTTACTGAAATAGATGGAAAGTTGGATGCCACCCCTTGCGATAATGTTGTCATGGTTCCCGATTTGCATTCCTTCATTAGTTCGTTAAATTAAATTAAATTAGTTTTCTGGGAATATTTCAGAAACTGTTGGTTTTAGAGCCTTATAATGTAGTTTTCGAGGACCCTCGAGTTTTGTTTCTGGCACCGAGGGCCTTTGTCTCGTCGTTGTATGCCATAATATATTACTAATAATAATAATAATAATAATAATAATAATAATTATAATAATAATATAGGGATAGGAATATAATAGACCTGCCATACCACATCCACAGGTGTGAATCACGTGCAAAAATTCTAGACTACCCCTTGACCCCCTTAAGCGCATTTTACGTATTGATGAAATTTACAGCTTAATTTGGTTCCGTAATAACAATCTAGCCGTTTGCAAACTTTCACACTAATGTAATTAATGGAATTGCATTGCGTCTTACAGCAATAGATGGACCTCTGAGAATCTGTTGCCATGGTTATCGGCTTGCATTCGTTCATTAGTTTATTAAATGAAATTAGTTTTCTGGGAATATATCAAAAACGGTTGGACTTAGGACCTTAAAATGTAGTTTTAGGGCCCCCGAGTTTTGTCTCTCACATTGAGGGGATGAAAATGAGCTTTGTCTCGTCTTTCTACTCCTATTTCAGCAAGTATTTTAAGGGGGTATGCGCCCTTTTAAGAGAGGTACAGAGAATAGTTACATCAATGATTAGTGTCGTCCCTCTGATGGATATCTGTACCAAATTTTACGTTGATACACCCAGCCGTTCTCGAGTTATAAGGGAACAAATTTGTCCTCAGACAAACAAACAGACAGACAGACACAAAAATATTTTCGCGCCTAACCGTCATAAGACAGTATGAAACGCGTTAAATAACTCAAATTTCCGTAGAAATTCAGAAAGAAAAATACACAAACTTTCATTTTTATATATGTAGAGATATACTGCACCGCTCGGTGTTGACCGTGTTTTATTGCACAAATTTAGGTTTTACTCGCTAACCGTCGGAGATACACGAAAAGTGATAAGGACCTTTTGGATAGAAAATTGAATGGTAAAGCTCTTGTATGCCATCAAAAGGTTGCTATTTCTTAGCGTTCTCTTTTTATTTGAAATGGAAATAGGAAATTTTGAATCCAAAGGGTGTAGTGACGTCACACATGTGGGTTTTACTCGCTAACTGTTGGAGATACACGAAAAGTGAAGTGTACCGTCAAAAGTTTGCTATTTCTTAGCGTTCTCTTTTTATTTGATAAGGAAATATGAAGTTTTGATTAAAGGGTGAAGTGACGTCACTAAAATGGTCGCCATTTTTAATAGTGCAAAATATCGAAATAAAATGTATCCTATATGTAAACCTGGTAAATCAGCTACATCCATGCGAAATTTCATTTAAATCGAACCAGTGGTTCTTGCGTTATTGAGTAGCACATAGACAGACAGAAGGACAGACACTCACCATCTCATTTTTTTATATATTAGTATAGCAGAAGTACCCGTTCTTAGAACGGTGTTATATATTAACACCAGACATTGTCAATTGAGCTACTGTTGCAATGGTTAGCGGTTTGTCATTCCTTCATAAGTTTATCAGGACGAAGTTAGTTTTCTGGGAATATCACACACACTGTTAATTTAAGGGCCTTAAAGTGTGGTTTTCGGAGACCCCTTATAGACTCGCGAATTTTCTGTCTCACATTGAGAAGCGCAACATATGCTTTGATCGTCCTTCTAGGATAATTTTTATATTTCGCCTATTTTAGCATGTATTTTGAGATTTTCTTTCCCTATATCCACCCTTCTACTGTATGAAAAATACGGTGAGGAGTTTTATAAACGATTGGTGTATTGAATCATGTTTACCATACCTAATTTTACGATGCACCAAGCATCCGAACACGATTTATAGGCGAACATAAAGATACACAGAAATACAGACAGACAATTCTATTGTCTACAACATATCACCCAGAAATCCAAATATGGGTATATCTACCACACAGTATCAAAAAAAAAAAAACATCCTTACGATGAACCCATATGTCGACAAAAAAAAAGATTAGTTGAAATGTGCTTTCAAACTAAATTCACCTAACGCGTACCTCCTGACGTGAAATGGAATTGAAAGCCTTGTAGAAGAAACGGAATACACCCCACATAAAAACTGACCCTCTACGTTGTGTTAGGTCCCCATACACAGGAAGCCTCTTTTCATGAATTATAAAGGCTTGTGGTGTATGAAAAATCAGGTTCTTTAGCCTCAAATGGCCCAAATTCCTAAAAGCCGCAAAAAATGCTGATTCAATTCATGAATTTTTGAAAATAATGTTGCTGTTTGGAGATATAATAGACCTTCTGTACTATATGTCGCACGTGAAAATTGCATGAAAAAAATCTAGGATACCCCTTGACCCTCTTAATTGCATTGATGAATTATACAAACTACGTTGGTTCCCTGATAACCTTATAGCCATTTGCAAACTTTCACTGAAATGTAATAAATGGAGTGGCATTGCTTCTTACAGAAATAGATGGAAAGATGGATGCCACGCCTTGCGATAATGTTGTCATGGTTACCGATTTGCATTCCTTCAATAGTGTGTTAAATTAAATTAAATTAATTTTCTGGGAATATTTCAGAATCGGTTGGATTTAGAGCCTTGTAATGTAGTTTTCGAGGACCCTTTAGGGCACCCAAGTTTTGTTTTTGGCACCGAGGGGCTTTGTCGCTTCGTTGTACGCCATAATATAATACTAATAATAGACTAATAATATAATATAAGGATAGGAATATAATAGACCTGCCGTACCACACCCGCATGTGTAAATCGCGTGAAAAAATTCTAGTGTGCCCCTTGACCCCCTTAAGCGCATTATACGTATTGATGGATTTTACAGCTTAATTCGGTTCCGTGATAACCTTCTAGCCGTTTGAAAACTTTCACACCAATATAATTAATGGAATTGCATTGCGTCTTACAGCAATAAATGGACCTCTGAGAATCAGTTGCTATGGTTACCGGCTTGTATTCGTTCATTAGTTTATTAAATTAAATTAGTTGTCTGGGGATATCTCAAAAACGGTTGGTTTTAGGGCCTTGAAATGTGGATTTCGGGGACCCTTAGACCCCTTAGGGCCCCCGAGTTTTGTCTCTACAATTGAGGGGCTGAAAATGATCTTTGTCTCGTCCTTCTACTCCTGTTTCAGAATGTATTTTAAGGGGGTAGGCCCCCTTTTATGAGAGGCACGGAGAACGGTTACATCAATGATTAGTGTCGTGCTTCTGATGGGTATCTGTACCAAATTTTACGTTGATGCACCCAGCCGTTCTCGAGTTATAAGGGAACAAAGTTGTCCACAGACAATCAAACAAACAGACAGACAGACCAAAACATTATTTTCGCGCGCATCTGTCATAAAACAGTCTGAAACGTGTAAATAACTCAAATTTCCGTAGAAATTCAGAAAAAAACACACAAATTTTCTTTTTTATATATGTATAGATATACTGCACAGCTCGGTGTTGACCTTGTTTTATTGCACAAATTTAGGTTTTACTCGCTAACCGTTGGAGATACACGAAAAGTGAAAATAACCTTTGGGATAGAAAATTAAATGCTAAAGCTCGTGTATACCATCGAAAGTTTGCTATTTCTTAGCGTTCTCTTTTTATTTGAAATGGAAATATGAAATTTTGAAACCAAAGGGTGTAGTGACGTCACATATGAGGGATTTACTCGCTAACCGTTGGAGATACACGAAAAGTGATAAGGACCTTTCGGATAGGAAATTAAATTTTAAAGCTCGGATATGCCATCAAAAGTTTGCTATTTCTTAGCGTTCTCTTTTTATTTGATATGGAAATATGAAATTTTTAAATCAAAGGGTGTAGTGACGTCACTTAAAAGGTCGCCATTTCGTAATAGTGCAAAATATCGAAATTAAAAGTATTCTATATGTAAACCTGGTATTTCAGCTACATCCATGCAAAATTGGATTTAAATCGGACCAGTGGTTCTTGCGTTATTAGGTAACACACAGACAGACAGACAGACAGACAGAAAGACAGACACACACCATCTCATTTTTAGCCTACTTTCGATTTTTGCAAAAAATGAAAGTAGACTTATGAGATCAACACAGGGCGAAAAAAGTGTGTCTGTCTGTGTGTGTGTATGTGTGTGTGTGAGTCTGTGTGTGTGTGTGTATGTGTGTGTGTGAGTCTGTGTGTGTGTGTGTGTGTGTCTGTGTGTGTGTGAGTGTGTGTACTCTGAATGTCTGTCCCCCCCTATCAATTCGAACACGGTGAATGCAAATTGAACGAAATTTGGTACAAAGGTAGCACTAGCAAAGGACACCTCAGTGTCATGTTTTATACCGCCGCCATCTTTACTAAAACTGAATGGCGGCCACTCAAACGTTCAAAACGTAAAATCAAATAACGACTAACCAAATCATCCGATCTCTACCAAATTTGGTAACAACATACCTTCGTATAGGATGCGTCTTGTGACCAAATTACAAGGTCGTCCGCCATACCATTTCAGGATGGCGGCCGTGCGAATTATGCAAACTTTATAATCCATATCATGGGACCCACCAGTTCCGATTATCGAGCCGAGAATCGTTTTAACTGTTCTAAAGGAAGAGGCACGTTCGAAATTAAAAGTTTATTTTGTAATACTATAGTGCAGACGTGATTTTAAAAAGCTGAACTGATTCAGTAATAAGACAAGATGGCAGCGGATATCTTGTGCCGGACTTATATTTCACTAATTTGAGTATTGCATGCAATATAGCGTACTGATAAAAAAAAAATAAACTTTGTATGAAATGCTTTATATATAAATAATATACTCCAGTGATGAAATCGTTTAGTATAAATCATTATTTGCTAACAAGTTCTATGTAAGTCATTTTAAATAGAACGATATTCGTTGACTCAATTAGCTCAGTGGTAGAGCGTTAGCCTATCGTTTAAATGCCTATGGTTCAAACCCGATCAGAGCTAAGTTTTTTGCTTGAAATGTTATATGTTTATTGTTTTGTAATGACTCAGATGTTTTAAAATTAAGCGTTATATTGTGCACATTATGGTGTAAAATATATATTTAATTAAAACATAATTCGCCAGCAGATTTACTCGGGACATCTAGCTGCCAAAAAGGTAACTTCCAGATTTTATTGAAAAGTTTCTTCTTCTGGCCGCTAGAATGCACTCGCTCTGTTAGGATTATATTGTTCGATATTTCACCAATAGATGTCACGACTAGTCTACGTGGGGATCCATTGATTACTATACCATTATCATTCTATGCGCATCGAATTTGAAGAATGACAAGATGATACTACGATACATTTTAACTTTTTATTTTAAAGGGTTTGTAACAGCCTATTTTGCGTTACTTGAAAATGTTATTAAGCGTTATATTGTGCACATTATGGTGTAAAATATATATTTAATTAAAACATAATTCGCCAGCAGATTTACTCGAGACATCTAGCTGCCAAAAAGGTAACTTCCAGATTTTATTGAAAAGTTTCTTCTTCTGGCCGCTAGAATGCACTCGCTCTGTTAGGATTATATTATCGAAAATATCCACATAGTTTGTATACACACGTCTCTGTAGGGTCATGGAAAGATTTGTTAATTCAATTAGGGTTGTGAAAGCCATGCACAACCAGACGTGTAAAGACATGCCTCAACTCAAAGTTGGATGTTGCCCACGGCAGGTCGTAATAATAATAATAATAATAATGTTATTGGTTTTACATCCCTTTTAACTACTGCTGATTTTAGAGACACCGGGGTGCCGGAATTTTGGCCCGAAGGGGATCTTTAACGTGCCAGTAAATGTACTGACACGGCTCCCTCGCATTTGTGCACCCTCAAATGCCAGCTGACTGCGCCAGGATACGAACCTGCAACCTAGGGCCCAGCAAGCGAGAACGTTACCGCTGAGCCACGCCGCCAGTCCGGTCGATTATGTCTCCAGATCCATAACATTCTTGATATACTTCTTATCTTTCTTTCTTCAATGATGGTAGCAGTTTTTATCTAGGTTGTGGCGTTTGGTAGAGGTAAATCGTTTCTAAGGTCTTCAACAAAGAATAGTTCTATTATACTCTTTAATAATAACAACGAGTTATAACTATACTCATACATTTAGGAGAAAGTAGGCTATATGTTCTTTACTGAACATCTTGTTATATATTAGTATGAAGTATGATTTCATATTTATGTATTAACTTATTTGCATATTTATTTATTTATTTATTTACATTTTATTAACACTTATTTATTAATTTACTTATTTATTTATTTATTTATTTATTTTCATATGTTTATTTAATTAATTATTTACTTATTTATGTACTGATTTACATATTTATTTATTTATTTACTTATTTATTTACTCATTTACATATTTATTTATTCGTTTACTTATTTATTTACTAATTTTACATATTTATTTATTTATTTGTTTACTTATTTACTGATTTACATATTAATTTATTTGTTTACTTATTTGTTTACTAATTTACATATTTATTTAATTAATTAATTATTTCCTTATGAATTAATTTACATTTTTAGCCTACTTTTCACATTTTGCAAGAATGAGGAAAAAGTAGACTTATGAGATCGGGCAAATGTGTGTCTGTCTGTCCTTCTGTCTGTCTGGCTGTGTGTGTGTCCCCCCCCCCCCCCCCCCCACCGCCCTACCAACTCCTAAACGGCTGCAGCAATCGAAACATAATTTGATAGGAGTAAAGATCTATACCTGAATATCTCAATGCCGTATTTTAAAATGATGTCAGTGCTACCAACTGCTGAAAATTCGCAATTGAAATTTGAGCTCCATGTTGGATATCTTGGAAGGTAATGAAGGGAGCTATTTCAAAATTGGCACACGTATAGATAATAATATTTCAATTTAATTTCTAGGAGGCCATACATGGCAGTGTTGCCAAAATAATTATAAGCCTGCTGATAGTTCCAATGTCTAAATGCATATAACTTCTACACTATCAATTGGATTTCAACCAAATTTCGTATGTGCTATGTGTACATAAACATGACTGAGCGTATTCTTAAGAGCCACTATCGCTGCCATCTGTTACTAAATGCTCTGATTTGATTTTATCCAAATACCAATATATATGAAAGTATGCAAGCCGACAGCTTTAAACTATGCACACGTATAGTACCTGGCATTCTATATAAATTTGGAGTAACTTATAGACGTCAGGGCTACCAACATGATTATAAGCCTGCTGAGAGGTCCAACTTTAAATACATGTAACTTCCTTACTATCATTTGGATTTCAACCAAATTTCGTGTGTGCTATGTGTACCATAACAGATATGACTATGCGTATTCTTAAGAGCAACCACCGCAGCCAACTGTTAATAAATGCTGTCTCTATTTTTGTTACCCTAATATCAATATGTCAGAAAGTATGCAAGCCAATAGCTCTAAACTTTGCACTCGTATAGTACCTGACATTCTAGATTAATTTGGAGTAACTAATATACGTCAGTGCTGCCAACATGATTCTAAGCCTACTGATAGTTCCAATTTTGAAATGCATGTAACTTCTAATCCAAATAATGGATTTCATTCAAAATTGGCACAACAATATATCATATTATTTCAGATTATTTATGACCAATACATGCATGATATTGTTGTCAACATGATTTTACGCGCGCTGTTAAATCCAATGTTTAATTGCATGTAACGTCCATGCTATCAATTGGACTTCAACCGAATTTTGTATTCTGTCCTTAAGAGATGGAACTAAGAATATATTCAGTCACCAGGGCTGCCAACTCTAGTGCTCTATTAGGCTACATTATGCCAGATATACAGTATTTCGAACTAATTAGAAATGTTGATATTACCAACTTAATTTCGTCATTATTCTAGATAGATCCATATAGATTAATCATTGGCATGAATCTTAAATTTTAAGAAACGTAGGCTCTTCAGTTCGTCACGGAACTTCTTGTTTATTTATTTATTTATTCATTTAATTACAATGCGAGAATGCTCACAAAAGCGAGTTTCTGAAGTATAGATGCCGAGAATATCCAAATAGGATAACGAATACAGTACCATTCATTGAAACATTCCGCTTGTACGACTGCCACAAGTAAGTCGAAAGGATGTCAGACATGCGAGAGAAGTAACCCCAAAGTCACTAACGATGATATTATAGATTTTGAACTCCATGATAAAATATTAAGATTTCTTCCATCTTACGTTAAGTAATTGGATAACAAGGTAACTCATTCTACGTGTGTTACAATTAATTCGTAAGTACGTTCGAACTAGTAATGTATGCGACGGTTAATGATACACCTTGAAATAGCACTAATGTTCTCACCAGTCATGAGAAACGAAGCAATGGCGAAATATTGACACTATATACTCGTATCTCGTATTTAATAGGCATCACTGTAACCTTGACACAATGTTAAAGTTCCAGGAGATTGTACAGATTGCCGAGATAATTGTATGACCATGAATCAACAAGCTACACCCAACAGAGCCACACTTGTTCTGCAACATGGCTAGCGATACACGATCTACAAACAAAATGCAAGTCTCTTTTCTTTTCAATGCTCTTAAATATACAAAAGAACCGTACGGTGCAGCTACGTGTGGTAACGTGAAGGGGCCAAAGGGCAAGGTTATACCCAGACTCCAGAAATGACTGAGTTCGAATGCTACCGTTGGCCGGTTTTCCATTTTTAAATCCGGGCAAATTTCAGGATGGCTCCTAATATACCATGGCCACTTATTAGTAAGCTTTTAAGTCGGTCAACAAAAATTGTACCCAATTACATTAGGCGGTTAAACAAGTATTTATACACCTGAACCTGAAAGAAATATTACATAAGATATTTATCGGTAAATAACACGTCTTTGTGTACAAAAGTGGAAGAAGGAATATTTAATTGGATCATCATGAGATCCTGCTCACTTAGGCTTGGATAATGATTTACACTTAAGCACAAATATACTGCTCAAAAGAATTAAAGCACCACTTTTTTCAAAGGCCACCAAATTTGGAATGTTGACTGCACAAGGTCGAAATCTCAGTATGACGTTTGCCCCGACGCCTACCAAGCACATGCTTCAGCACAACTCCCCAACTTGTGTAGTTTCGGGATAGCGCCCCCAAAACCAGCCCATTTTTGAAAACCGTAAATTGAAGTTTGCGAAAAACGCTGTAGGACTTGTCGCAGGTTGCCAAAGCAGTCGAAAATGAATGAGTCTTGCTCTTAAGGTTCCACAAACACGTTGAAATCGTTACATTTGACGTTTGGGCATTTTCAACCCCCTTCATCATCCCCTAAACATGGACTACCATTGGGGGCGCCTGAGAAGGTACTGGATGTGTTTAACCACCTGAAAACCTGCACACCGTCCTCAGTTGCTGATCGCGGTAAGTTCTTAAGGCCTCCGGCAATGTTCACCCCTCCTAACACCCTCAACTGGCAAGGGACCAAACCACCCCGTCTTGATTCACCCCTAAGGAAGGTTTAAATCGAGACTTTTATCAGTGCTGCTAATGGGGGGGGGGGGTCTTCCCCGAACGTTTCAAAAGAGGACCTGCGCCTGTGTCGCTACCCCTTCCCTTGCTACCCCCTTTTGTATGATTTTTCGAATCAGAAGGGCTGTAAAGGTCCTTAGACGTAGTGGTGACACGAAATCAACCCCTTCCGATGTTTGATTGACATTCCATCCCCCAAAGTTGACATTTTTGCACCCTCAACCCTCCCTGTCTGGACGCGTAACGCGTCATGGCAGAGTTTTCAGAGTTGGATCAAAATGAAGCTTATGGCCTTAAATGGAGCCCAAAACAGCAGGTTGGATGGAAATTCATCGGTAGGGTGGGAAACGGGACCAAAAAGTTTTCAAAAACGTTAAGTGCCTCTAGTAAGTACACCAATGCATAGGCAACCCACATCACTTAATTTTTCTCCCATTGCCAAACTTTGTAACCTATTGCCGATCATAGGCAACCCACACGCACGGACATGATGTGGGTTGCCTATGCATGGGCGTACTTACCGTAGGCTGTACACTTTTTTGAAACATTTTGGTCCCGTTTCCCAACCTACCGATGAATTTCTATCCAGCCTGTTGTTTTGGGCTCCATTGCAGGCCATAAGCTTCATTTTCATCCAACTCTGAAAACTCTGCCATGACGCATTACGCGTCCAGACAGGGAGGGTTGGGGGTGCACAAATTTCGAATTTGGGGGACGGAATGTCAATCATCGATCGGAAGGGGTTGATTTCGTGTCACCACTACTTCTAAGGACATTTACAGCCCTTTCAGCGATTAAGACGTCGTTTCAGCCCTTAAAAAGGGCCTGATTCGAAAAATCATACAAACGGGGGTTGCAGGGGAAGGGGTGGTGACAAAGGCACAGTTCCTTTTTTGAAACGTTAGGGGAAGACCCCCCCCATTAGCAGCACTGATAAACATCTCGATTAAAACCTTCCTTAGGGGTGAATCGAGAAGGGGTGGTTTGGTCCCATGCCAGTTGAGGGTGTTAGGGGGTGTGGACATTGCCGGAGGCCTTAAGAACTTACTGCAATCAGCAACTGAGGACGGTGTACAGGTTTTCAGGTGGTTAAACACACCCGGTACCTTCTCAGACGCCCCCAATGGTAGTCCATGTTTAGGGGATGATGAAGGGGGTTGAAAATGCCCAAACGTCAAATGTAACGATTTCGACGTGTTTGTGGAACCTTTAAGAGCAATACTCATTCATTTTCGACTGCTTTGGCAACCTGCAACAAGTCCTGCAGCGTTTTTCGCAAAATTTCAATTTGCGGTTTTCGAAAATGGGCTGGTTTTCGGGGTGCTACCCCGAAACTACTCAAGTTGGGGAGTTGTGCTGAAGCATATGCTTGGTAGGCGTCAGGAAAAACGTCATACTGAGATTTCGAGCTTGTAGGTCAATTTTTCAAAATTTGGTGGCCTTTGAAAAAAGTGGTGCTTTAATTTTTTTGAGCAGTATATATAGCTTACCGTGTGTGTCATCTGCTCCTAATAATATTATTTTATGCAACCCAACTAACGCGTGTTGTCAGAAAAGTCGATAATGCTCTGCTTTTCCCTCGTATTTGTCTGTAGTCACATTGAGGGAAAAATAATAGTGTTCAGTATCGTTTGCAGAATATGCTTGCAGTGAATTAGTACCATACGGGATGCAATCAGAGATATATTGCTCTTCCTGATAACAACGCTAATTGGGCTGTATAAGATAATATTATTAGGGGCAGCTGATTCACCTGGAATACATGTCAATCTTATTTATAAATATTAGTACTCGTTCGTTTTAAAATACTTTCATAGTTGTTGCGTTATTATTAAATTTGTGACGAACTTCGGGAATGATGTTGTCTGCACTGTTTTGTTATTTGTCTGAAGAGAGGTTTCTAATACTTCAACAGCCACTTCTTTCCAACTTCTTGCTCAGTTTCATAAATCTTCATTCATTCTATATCTGAATTTCTCTGCTGTGTTTGGCGTGAGGATAAGCAACTGGCTGCAAAATGTATTTGCCACATAACGATATTACTAACTTCTTCCCCGACACGTAAAAATGGGTATAGTAGCATAGTGCATAATTACGGTATTTGGGTATTAAGGGGCTGCATAGCCGAGGCAATAGGGGCGCTGAGTTTCTAACTTAATGAGAGTGGGTTCGATTCCCACCCGGTTTCATAAAGGTATATATCTGCGGTATATTCATGCTACAACAGAAATGAGTACCAATGTAATTCCTGGGAGCAAAGGCGGCCGGGTATGGAGAAGACAACTCCATCCCATCCAGCACCAATGTCTCGAAGGGTGGAAGCTTCTACCTTCCACTGTTCCACGGGCCTCCATGACCTGTAGTGAGGTAGCATTGCATTTGATTTTAATCAGGCAATGATCGATTTTTAATCAACGTTACAACTTTAAGGGAAAATGACTACATTTCAGTAAAGTCATGTGATTGAGTAAATTATATTACTCGTAGTTCCAAAGAAAGTTGAGAGCTTGGTTGTATTCTACTTGGTGTCCACATTTTATGGATTCATATTTCAAGTTTTTTGTCAATTGGTTATCCTCCCAGCTCGGTTTCACCCACGGGCTCTGCGTGGGATCGTTCTTCAGTAATACAACTGAGGATGGTATCAGGGCGATGCCCAGGAGAGCACGAACTTGGGTCTCATTAAGGAAGGGTCAGGGAAGGCATTTTGGAATAATTTCGACCATGGAGCTGTTGAAAGGAACCGTCTTGGACTTTTCCTGGTGGTGAAAATGGGAAACCATGAAAATCATTTTCAGGACGGCGAAGGTAGGATTCGAACCCACACTCTCCCTATACCAGCGAGGCACCAGCTAGAGCGTAAGCGGTCTCGGCCGACCGTGGCCGGTATCTCAGATCGCATGGTAATATTTCTCGAAAGTCAAATTTTGTCATTTTTTAGCATATTATATATTCATTTCAAAGTGTAAAAATGATTGATTATAACTTTGTCGTCACTATGGTATACTCAATAAATTCATATGTTCTCGACCTGGATGCGGTTCGAGCCCTTATTTAAAATTTGTATCCAAAAACTGTTTTTGTAGAATTGAGACGGAGAACCACGGAAGTCCTATTTTTTAGAATGTCTGACGGTAGCATTCAAACTCGCCTTTGTACCGAATTCAGACCTCATTGAGCTGAGTTAATTTAGCGTATTTGGACATGTTAAATTGAATTCTAAGGTTTATTTAATTGTTATGGTAGAAGCAGAAAATGTGGATGACCACTGCACGCCACGAGGTCGTGAGCTGAGCACGCTACTCGCTACCTGCTTCCCTCGCCTTGCCTCAATAAATCATGTCCTGTGCCAGCAACAAGAAGAAAGGAAGCCGTGATCCATTGCGCCTGCGTAATATAAGTAATGTGCTATAATTATACTTCCTACTGCGAGATCCGAACACGCGGCCATTTGTGGTCCAATCTATTTATCATGATTATATCTCTGGCAAGCATGAACAATTTACATTTCAAACTGAAGGTTTTGAAATTGTGTGTCACTCGGTTTGTTGTTATTGTTGTTGTTGTTATTATTGTTGTAGTTTTTGTTGTTGTTGTTGTTGATTCATTTGAGGGGCTTGGATATCGATGTCATTTATTACCGTGTAATTGGGTGTGTGTGGAATTTGTGTATAATAGCCTGTGATTTTATGATGGCTGTATTAATGTGTATTTGTAATGCAGGCGAGAATTGGGAAGAGGAGGCCATCACCCTAAGTTTGGAACCATCCTGACATGTGCCTACTCTGGACAAATGCAGGGATGGTACCTGAATTAAGACCACGGCCACTTTCTACCAAAATCCTAAACCCAATTACAAATACCTACATTAGTAGAGCAATCCTAGGGCCTCCGTGGCTTAGGCGGCAAAACGCCGGCCTCTCACCGCTGGGTCCGTGGTTCAAATCCCGGTCACCCCATGTGAGTTTTGTGCTGGACAAACCGGAGGCAGACAGGCTTTTCTCCGGGTACTCCGGTTTTCCCTGTCACAATATCATTCCAGCAACACTCTCCACTATCATTTCATTTCATCTGTCATTCATTTAATCATTGCCCCAGAGGAGTGTGACAGGCTTCGGCAGCCGGCACAGTTCATATCCTCGCCGCTAGATGGGGGCTTCATTCATTCCATTCCCTGACCCGGTCGGTCGACTGGAAGCAGGCTGTGGATTTTCATTTAAGTAGAGCCATCACAAAGTCAAATGATATCACACAGATTCCACATACACACAATTACATGAGGAGACTTGACCACGATGCAGCAAAGTCTCTACATGAATCAACAACAATAACAACCACCAAAGATACGTAATTGCCTTAATCGGAATCTAAACTTTGGATTATTGAAAAGCCGCAACTACGTTCTAAATATGGTCGCTGAACTTGTAATAATGCGTATCTGTCAATGCTCCCCTTTTCCATTACTAGCCTACTTTTCACATTTTGCAAAAATGAGGAAAAAGTAGACTTATGAGATCGGGCAAATGTGTGTCTGTCTGTCTGTCCTTCTGTCTGTCTGGCTGTATGTGTGTGCCCCCCCCCCTATCAACTCCTAAACGGCTGCAGCAATCGAAACAAAATTTGGTAGGAGGAAAGATCTATACCTGAATATCTCAATGCCGTATTTGAAAATGATATCAGTGCTACCAACTGCTGTAAAATCGCAATTGAAATTTGAGTTCCATGTTGGATATCTTGGAAGGTTATGAATGGGAGCTATTTCAAAATTGGCACATGTATAGATAATAATATTGCAGTTTAATTTCCAGGAGGCCATACATGGCAGTGTTGCCAAAATGATTATAAGCCTGCTGATAGGTCCAAATTTTAAATGCATATAACTTCTACTCTATCAATTAGATTTCAACCAAATTTCGTATGTGCTTTGTGTACTGTACCCAATCGTCATCATATGGAACATGTGTTCGTGTCCCAGCTAACTCACGGTCTTTCGAGGTATGGGGCGTTCAACACACCATACGATCACATGTTCAGGATTTGAGTCTGTCAGGTGACTACTCTACTTGAAAGAAACAACATATTCCTAAGTATAACATTTAATGATAGAAAATCATGGCAATACAACATAAAAACACAAAAAAAGGATACTTTACATTTACTTCCCACAACAACAAAATCAACATTATCTGTGAGTCTCTTCCCCTTAAAATTAGTGCTTCACCACACTCAAGTCTATTCAAAACATCCTATTATTAATACTCTTCGATATTTGCGAGTGTCCATAGTGTTCTTCACGTGGCACAATTTAACACAAACTGGAATATCACAACACAATAAACCCAAATTATATTTAAATGACATTAAATCTGCAATTATTAAACATTTATCAGTTTTACACGGGGCATTTACTTTCAGTAACATTAATTCATTATCTTATGCCTTGATTAATAAGTGTTGTGTCGTGCGAATCGTATTATTTTCCCCATCAATTTGAAACGCTGAAGTGGCACACTTTCCCTTCCAAAATACACATGGATAGAGAAGTTTTATAGCTTCACCATACAACGATTTTCTGGGTCTGGTCAAAACATTATCGTTACAAACGTATCATGTCATTCAAATTACGCTACCCGTATGAATAAATTAGTGTGAACTGGGCAAATACACCTTACAAAGATGCCTTTTATCAATTTGGTGCAGTATTCCTCCTCAGAGAATAACTGGGCCAAATATTATCCGATCACAACATTCCAACATGGTATGTGTGTGGAAATAATGCATTTAATTCAATTGACATCATCACATCAAGCATATCTTAATTACTTTTCGAAATATCGAGATTCTTCAGTGTCCCACTACACTTTTAAAATAAAAAGATCAGGTCTATAGACTTCCTTTCCATGCGAACAATGAATTAGTCCCGGCTGCCTCAGCAAGTTGGCCGCCGGTTTAGAGGACTAGCTGCTCCCCGTCTGGCTCAAGTTCCTTCACTAGTGTGGCCATGCCGGAGGTAACCTGAGTGGGTCGTGTCCTTAATAATTGAGTCAATCTAATTATATAATACCTACATTTAGAGTATAATGGGCTCATCCCGGCTCCTAATTAATATTCATGGCAAGGGATGGATCACGAAATAGCTTTTCCGTTCTGTGGCCGTCATCAGTAGCTTTTGCGCGCATCTCAAGTGAGTGTCATGGTTCTCTCACTGGTGCAGCATGCATATAACAAGAGGAAATCGACGTTCCCTATACGAAGAACCATTAGTCTTACCTCTAAGGGCAGATCAAATAATATATGGGCTCACACAGGGTCTCTAACAGTTATCCCTGGTGGCAAAAATCCTGCGAACAGTGGATACCGACAGACTCTGTCTCAGCTCTGTTGCGAAAAACACAAGTATGCTCTAAGGCGATACTATCTCGTAGATTTCGAAGATTAGCCGACTAGATTCGCCTAACGCGCAAGCTATTTTTGGATGATCCCCACAACTTATTGACGTAAATCTCTTGATTCTACGTTACATGCTCGCTTGAACGCGGCTCAAACAATATCTCTTACAGATGACTCAATTCTTAAAGCACTCACGTCCTCTCTGCAATTACTCATAAGCCAGAGCTCTACGTAGCTCCAAAACAAGTATAAATTTACTGGCTTACATTTAACTATCTTAATGGCTCTCAAATACAACCCTGTAGAATATACCATAATAAACATTCCTTCAACAATTATATGACACTGAAAAAACTCTCATTATCTCGATATTCACGTTTCTTTCTTACTGTTTACAATAACACAGTATTCTTACGCTAGACATGACAACTTTGCACGTACTGTAGGCCTGACATGCCCATTTATTTATTATTGTTACCGACCCCAGATTATTATTATTATTATTATTATTATTTAACGTTACCGTTACTTTCATCAATGTCTTACGCCTAAATGGCCGTAAACAAATCACCCTCCAAGCCATATTTTACCAAAATACGAGGGGTGTGAACTCGTACATCAATGACTGTTAATTCTTAATCATAGAGTGATGCTTCGTTGTATGGTGAGCTGTTTAATCATATCAACATATTAAATTTGTACTCACTCTCATTTTTGCTGGGTTGGTCCAGCACGCCAGCCACGCACCTGCTTAAGCCATCATGATATTATTCACACGACACATTGTATAAACTTTACACATGGTAATCATATTTTTCATTACTGGCTTTTGCCACTTTGACACAATACACATTATTTTACCATATACACATAAACACTTTTAACAAGAAGTTCCGTGAAGAACTATACAGCCTACTTTTCATGCTAATGATTATTCTACAGTATATGAACCTATCTAGAATAATGCCGAAATTAAGTTGGTAATATCGAAATATCTAATTAGTTCAAAACATACCTGGTGTAATGTAGCCTAATAACGCACTACAGTTGGCAGCCCTGGTGACTGAATATATTCTTATTTCCATCTCTTAAGGTACAGAATACAACATTTGGTTGAAGTCCAATGGACGTTACATGCAGTTAGACACTGGATCCATCAGCACGCGGAAAAGCATGTTGCCAACAATACCATGCGTGTGCTGGTCAGAAATAATCTGAAATGTTATGATATCTTGTTGTGCCAATTTTTGATGAAATCTATTTGTTAGTATAGAAGTTACATGTATTTAAAAATTGGTACTATCAGCAGGCTTATAATCATGTTGGTAGAACTGATGTATATAAGTTACTCCAAATTAATCTAAAATGTCAGAATATACGTGTGCATAGTTTAAAGCTGTCGGCTTGCATACTTTCTGATATATTGGTATTTGGATAAAATCAAAAGAGAGAGAAATTATTAACAGTTGGCAGCCCTGGTGGCTCTTAAGAATACGCTCAGTCATATCTGTTTATGTACAGATATTACATACAAAATTTGGTTGAAATCCCATTGATAGTGTAGAAGTTATATGCATTTAACCATTGGACCTATCAGAAGGCTTAAAATTATGTTGGCAACACTGTCATGTATGGCCTCCTGGAAATTAAACTGAAATAGTATTATCTACATATGTGCCAATGTTGGAGTAGCTCCCATGCATACCTTGCAAGATATCCAACGTGGAGCTCAAATTTCTAGTGCGTTTTTTCAGCAGTTGGTAGCACTGACATCATTTTCAAATATGTACGTGAGATACTCCGGTGCACATCTTTACTCATACTAAATTTGGTTTTGATTGCTGCAGCCGTTTAGGAGTTGATAGGGGGGGGGGGGCACACACAGCTAGACAGACAGACAGACACACATTTTCCCGGATCGATCTCATAAGTCTACTTTTTCCTCATTTTTGCAAAATGTGAAAAGTAGGCTAAAAATCACTGTAATATAACTTTATACACGATTCTCGCACTATATTCACACATGGACCCTTGATTGGATTCCCACTATCGCCTGACCTCAGAGATGCGATGCAGCTAACTCCTGACAACCACTGGTCTCCATGAAAGTCTATCTTGCGTGTGTGTGTGTTCGACTCCCGTCACCTACGGTTTATATCTCATCTACTGCAAATCTGTTCAATCCTATGTCACGACTACATGTGACGCCTTCCAGGCTCCCGTAACTGTAGTGATCATTACAATAATATGTCATTTTACCTATGACAACACCTCCTGGTTATGTTCATTGTCTATAAACATCCTAAATTATCTCTACCCTTTACTGAATCTATACTCGCGTATGTTATTGCTTAAACGTCTATTGTAGGCTAAATCTTATACGATGCCTAATTACTGTTATGAAGCTGCATGATGCGCTTTCCATTGTTCACCACTAATACATTTGAGCGTTAACACTCTATAAATTCCGCGCACTTCCTTGCGTGATCCGGCCGCGTGCCAGCTTACAGGTTGAGTCAAGACGAACTGACTTTCCTACCAAGCTTCTCCTATATAAAGCTCCCTTGTGAAACATAGTCCACTGGATCTCCAGGACCGACTCCCTTCTTGATATGATACATTTCCAGACAAAGTGAAGTATGATCCTCGTTTGTCTAAGTGTGGAGGTCCCAAAATCACTCGCGTGCAAGCGATCGCTTCGGCCAATTAATTATTATTAATTGCCTTCTTCCATGGCGTCCTGACGCTACTCCGGTAATTCCCCCTCGGCTCATCTACAAATCCTTCCTCCGTAGCGGATGAGGTCCGTGCATAGGTTCGTTTATAGATGCAGGCTTTAATTTAGGCTTGAGAACACTCCTAAATTATCTTTCCTAGAATACATGCATCTAGGTGTAAGTTTCATTTCAATTCATTGCTCCAATTGGCTGTAATCAATTAATTTCTGTGGGCGACTGCCCCCACTCTCTTGTTTCGCGTTGTTAGACTGTGGTTCCCAGAGCCATTAATCTTTGGCCACTCCTCCAGTGCAGACGAAAATTAGTTCCTTGGCGTCACCTAGTAACGCCCCTTCACTAACCACGATTTGTCAACTGTCAAGCTGGTTCGCTTTCTTGCATTCTGGCTTCTAAAACGTACATAGGCTGGTATTTTCTGCAATGATCCATCTTAAAAGCTATGATATTCCCGTTATAGCCGTGAAATCCTGCTATCATACTTATATGCAGATATAACTCATTGTTCCTCGGGTTCACTGGCTGTTCCCCCTCAGAGATCAATGATTCGATTCTGGGCAGAATCCTGGGCGTGGTCTTCTTTGATAAGACCCGAGTTCGATGCCAGTCCGCCGTGTCTAATTGGGCACAGTACATAAACAGATATGACAGTGCATACTGTAATCTTAAGAGCCACCAGGGCTGCCAACTGTTGATAAATGCTCTCATTTTTTTAAATCCAAATACCCATATATCAGAAAGTATGCAAGCCGACAGCTTTAAACTATGCACACGTAATAGTACATGCCATTCTATATTAATTTGGAGTAACTTATATACGTCAGTGCTACCAACATGATTCTAAGCCTGCTGAGAGAACCAACTTTAAATACATGTAACTTTTATACTATCATTTGGATTTCAACCAAATTTCGTGTGTGTTATGTGTACCATAACATATATGACTATGCCGATTCTTAAGAGTAACCAGGGCTGCCAACTGTTAATAAATACTGTCTCTATTTTTGTTACCCTAATATCAATATATCAGAAAGTATGCAAACCAATAGCTCTAAACTTTGCACACGTATAGTACCTGGCATTCTAGATTAATTTGGAGTAACTAATATAGGCCTACGCCAGTGCTGCTAACATGATCTAAGCCTGCCTATAGGTCCATTTTTAAAATTCATGTAACTTCTATACTGTGCCCTTTCAGCATGAAATATGCAAATCACAGTATGCCAGCAATGCTCAAATCAGGATTTTCGGGGTTATGGTATGTTCTCCCACTCTGTGACTTACACATTTTGGATTAAATAGAGGATACACTTCCAAAATAATAAACAAAATCAACTCCTACTATAAAACATTTAATTACTCAAATATATGGCGCTACAACAAATTAAACAAATAAAATACTGACCCATAAATTCTAACTTGTTCAGAGTGATCAAGGAATACATAATAAAACAAAGGTTAAATCATAATAAATAGCTTTTCATAAACCAACACACTCATATTACTTTTCACTTCCATATAGTGTCCTTTTAAAATTCAATAAAATCAAGAGCTCCAATTGGCTCGATACTTTTTATATACACTGTGTTATTCTTTTTCAACACATCACTTCCTATTATATGAGTATCTTATAATCAAAAATATATAATTCTTATTAAAGTACTGTTACTCCTTTACTTAAATTTTTGGGCTTTCACAATGTTCTCAGGTTACCATCTCTCTCAAGTCAACAATTCACTACCGTGATTGGGGAACCTTTGCGTACTCCCGAGCTACAGAAGACTACTTGAACACGTCAAAAACTAAGATCACTCCCGGAATCTAATTGTCTTCACTAAACTCGTGAATCACTACATCATAATTATAACATTAGGGATTTCTCATTATTTGTCTTAAAAGACCATTATCTCATAAGAAAGCAACGATCTGAACTTGCAAGCGGTAATCTTCATCTAAAAGATCCTCGGTTCGAAGACCGGGTCGTTAACAAACTCTAAACACTCTTGTGTAATATAACTTCAAACAGACGGCTCTCTAGACCTACCACAACACATCAATAGTAAGGGTCTGGCCTGGCCACTTAGCGTGATTTATTGCCAGGAGCAGGAACTTCATGGCCTCACTCACTAGAGCCGAGCTACCCTAGCTTTTACACAGCTGTTTCTTAAATGCAGTTCTTTGAACAGGCAAGGCTTTCATTCTACTTATTTTAACAACATATTTAGGTTCATTAGACCTATTCTCTTAACCTCGGTATTTATTAATTATGAAGTGTCCTCAATGGCGGGTATGAATATTTCAATACAACAACAAATACTTAGGGGCTTCAACTTAGACGAATCTGGGTTCGATTCTTTCAACTGCCTCGGGAACCATATCCCATACTGGAGGACTTATAACATTCGCGACTTAGGGCGGTCTTTAATCTTGAACCTGCGCTCATAATACAATAAATATTTCGCACCCTTTTACAATACAATACACACATGGCCTCGTGATCACATCACTATTTAGAGGACTTACCATCGTTCAATTACCACGACCAACTGCCCCTCATAATTAGTGTTACCGAGTCTTTAACGCATTCCTAGCGTGACAAATTACTTCAATGCGCTACATGGCGCTATTACTTTACCGCCAAGTTGCCTTCAACGAACTGATAATTCAACATCAACATTTGATCTACATCTCAATTTTATATTAATCCTCTCCCGTGACAATAATCGCTTTACCTTAAGAACATGTGTTCACAACATGTATTAATTCTTTTAAAGGAGCTCAAAAGCTCTTATTTTTCATATAATTCATCATAATTTTCATTCATTTATACAATTGTTATTATTATTATTATTATTATTACGCTTGCTTTCACATATTTAAATCATTTCTCAAATACACTGATATTTTATTTCAGACATTTCCCCCAAGGGATTTATTTATTTCACATAATTATTTTATACTTTCTCAATTTTAATCGTTCAGATCGCGCTATTATTCTGTTATTTATTATTCAAAAACATCCCTATTCTTTCATTCTCAGGTGGATTGTACGCAAATCTTCCCCAACACATAACATAATGAAATGGTTACTCACATGATATTACGGTCACCGACCGAATTCTCCAGCGATGTTTCATTTTTGCCCACTCAATGTGTTTAAGCCATCTTCACTAATTCCATTTCACACAAGGACACTTCTTGATACACATACACATTATTTACTTTAAACACTGGTAACATATTGAATACAATTTTGTATTCTTTTATCATACACAAATAAATTCACTAAAAATTATTACACTAAAACAGATTTTACTATATTTACATTACACTGCTTTTAATCACTGAGGCTTTAATTTTTGCCTTACACACGTGATTTCTTTCTTCCCCGTTTCCAAGGGCGACACTCTTAGACGTCTGCTTCCTAATCTGGCCAAGATAATGAAAGTCTCGATCAATCTCCCCCTCCCTGGAACGGTAATTCTTCAGATCCGGTTTTCTGACTATCGGCTTCTATTTTTACTAGCTCGAAGTCGTTTCTTTCTAGACACTATTTAGTTTTTCTAGATAAAGTCTGTCCTGTTTACGGCCTCTCAAATACTTTATCGGTGACCTATGATTCCCTAGCATTTACTGCTATTCCTTCACTTCGTAGCTTATTGTTTGTTACTGTTCGTTTGTCTCTTTTAGACAACGTCTTGAATTCAATTCTCACTTCTTATTATACTGCGCTCTAGTTCCTATCTTTTCGGTACACTAGGCGTTACTTATTTCGTCCGACCCTGATCGGGTTCCTTAACTTTGTTAGAAATGTTTGTTTAACTATCGTTGGTACTTCAAAAGGTTACGATACTTTCTGTCGTTTAACTGAACTGTTATTTGAAGACCTATCGCCTGTTCTTTAAGTTCGCAGCCTAACTTTGACTGTAATACGGAACTCTCACTATAAAGACTGACGCTTGCTGAACGAAATCCTGTACTAGGATTTTACTAAGTCTTCACACGGCGATACTATTGACGATACTTCTCGGCCACGCCCATACGGGTGTTCTTTGGATATACGGCGATCACGACCTCTCGAGGTCTAGTAAGTACTGCATGATTTGCCTGGCTCTGCCACGGCTTTTATACAAATCGGCGACAAAAAGATAAAATCCTCGTCTTTTTCATAACTAACTCTGGAAGCAATAGTCGCACACTTTTGAAAATTATATCTCTGGAAAGCTCGTTTTCTGAACGTAAACTGACTTCTTTGCACATTAAAATCGATCGTACAATTCCTAGATATTAAATAAATTTTGCTCTTCAGATACGTGGGTGTTGCAGTTGATTTTTAATCCCTACCACCTCGGGTCTCGGGGAACTTTTAACTACGTCATGCTGCGTTTGCACTTCTTTCCTGTGCAATTATTATAACATCTTTTCCCACACAAAAATCTCTATTCCAAAATGATTCACAATGATGTATTTCTTTTGTTAATTTTATCCTCACAAATGGCTTAAATCTAATTATCCCTCCTCATGCACAACTGCGAGGATGCCATATTATCGCTGCGTAAGATCAATTTCCGAAACCTCCTCTCGCTCACACACAGCGGAGAGTTTTAAATTCTATTTATAGCCATGATCAGCTCCCTGTCGGTGCGTCATGCATGATATCATTTCCTGGTGCCACCTGGACTCTTATTCTAGCACAGCATTATACCGGTTCTCTTGCATAAAATCTTTCCAAGTCATTCTAAAGACTGTATTTTTCCTCCCTTCTTTTACCAATAAATGATGGATTCGGCGCTTGAACCAACAGTACATGGGTTCAATACTAACTAATGGATTTCATTCAAAATTGACACAACAATAGATAATATTATTTCAGATTATTTCTGACCAATACATGTATGTCATTGTTGCCAACATGATTTTACGCGCGCTGTTAGATCCAATGTTTAACTGCATGTAACGCCCATGCTATCCATTGGACTTCAACCAAATTTTGTATTCTGTAACCTTAAGAGATGAAACTAAGAATATATTCAGTCACCAGGGCTGCCAACTGTAGTTCTCTATTAGGCTACATTATGCCAGTATTTCGAACAAATTGGAAATGTCGATATTACCAACTTAATTTCGTCATTATTCTAGATAGATCCATATAGATTAATCATTGGCATGAATCTTAAATTTTAAGAAATGTAGGCTCTTTAGTTCGTCACGGAACTTCTTGTTTTCGTTATGATGTGTCGCGGCTCCCAGCCTTGTGAAGAGAACAGTTCACGTTAGGTTCATTTTCCTGTGTTAGTCTGCAGTCACATCGAGGGAAATATAATAGTGTTCAGTATCGTTAGCAGGAGCGCATTTATCGTTCGGGATGCAAGCAGAGAAATATCGACATTCCTGACAGCAACGCTAGTTGGGCTGCATTACGCAATATTATTAGGGGCAGCTGATTCACCCGGTAGGCTATTTATGAGTTATTGAGTTACTTCATGCCACTACACAGGAAAATGAACCTTACGGGATTTCTTCTGTTGGATGACACATAAACTTTACACACTGTAGGGAGGCGTGACCAATCATATGGAGAATTTATTTATTTTTCGTATGGCTTTTAGTGCAAAGAGTGTCCGAGGACATGCTCGATTCCCCAGAGGCTGTAGCTGCTTCAAGCGGACACCCATAGGGTGAGATACAAGTTCCGTTAAATTTCAAGTAATTCCAACTTTCGCTACCAGATGTCACTGATACCTAGTGGTGAACGTTGGAACTTTGATAGAGCGTTCCATCGAAATCTAACCAAGAAATTTAGCTTCTCACAAGTTTAGTCTGTGGAAGGATATTTTACATGCCATAAATCTATGACATGGGACCGCATGCTTTACTTCCCCTCGGAAGGAATGCCTACTGAAGAATTTTAACGCTCTCAAAAAATCCGATGACTTCGTCTGGGTTTGAACCCACTATCTTGGGCACAGCAGTTCAGCATGTTACCAACTACGCCACCGAAGCCACTTATAAGGAGAATAATGCAAAATAAGAGCATTGCCAGATACGCGGTATTGTAATTTCAGTGACGATATTGATCGCGCTCTTCAAGGTTTGACCCAACTAATGGAGTTGTACTGTACTTTATGTAGACAGGCGTGCTGCTGCAGAGCCTCTGTGTCTGACAGGAATATGGTAGAAGAGTAAAAGTACTACAAGAACATAACTAGTCTAACTTACGAGATACAATTCTCATAAAACGTTTCCATATTACGATTTCACGCTGTTGTCATGGCACCTCATTCATGTTTATATTATGCAGTTTAGACAAATGTCTGAGACACAAGCCGATGTTAATCTGAAATCAGGTTCGATATTTCACAGGCCAGAACAAAATAGAGCTATTCACTTATGCTTCATGTCTCAGCAATGACATTCGGGGCCCAGGGTGTCGTGAAAAGTGCTACTCATAGAGAGAGAGTGGTGATGCACTGGCTCAATGAGGAAAGTGAAGGCAAACTACCTCACTCCTCACCTTGCCCAGTATGTATTATTTAAGTACATCCTGCAACAGGCACGGCAAAAAACATTAAAAAATTGCTGGAGTAGAACGAATGACCGTGAAAGCCAATCGATTTGGAAACCTCTAGGCCAGGGGTTCTCAACCTTTTTCAACCATCGTACCCCTTTAAAAAATTAAACATCCTGCGTACCCCCTACTAACCTTTCTTATGAAGTAACAATGGTTATTAAAAATGTAAAAGGTATTTAGTTAGTATGGTTTAACCTTTGTAATTTTATAAGGAAAGATATTTTAATAAAACAAAATATAGCTGTTGTTGTTTTTCAGTTTCTTTTCCCAAAGGTTGATTTTTGCAATCATTGCGTTAGTTTTCATTTCAACATATAACATATCAGAAACACTACCTTGCATACACTTATTCCAAATGTTCAGTTTTTCAAAAATATCACTTAAATAGGCCAATTTTAAAAGCCAACCAAAGTCATTGCGTACTGATGATAAATTAGAATTGTGCTCGGTAAAGAAAAGATGCAATTCGTTGTGGACTTCAAATACACGCGCCGTAAATAACTCACACAGTAGTCACGGCACGAAGCTCACGGCGCAGGTGGATCGAGTAGAAGGATGGCCTGCCGCGTACCCCGTACCACAGTTTGAGAACCCCTGCTCTAGGCTATAGGGATGAGGAAAGCTGTGGCAGCAATGATGTGATGTAAGTATGTGACGTAGGGTACGATGCGCTACCCCAGTGCTAGCGGTAGTCCAGGCAGGGTGTATGCTTGGAGTCTTGTGAATGAAAATGTTTCCACTCCACTAAACCCCCTGGTACCCTTCAGAAAGAGACTGAAGTTGCTCCATGAGTAGAGGAGCAATATTGGCCCTGAGACAAACAGAATCCTGTGATATACCACCTCGTAGTATACAACAAGAGGTCCCGGTTCGATTCCCGATTCTACCCAGAAATGTCATTCTGATCTGAGTGATTGAACGGTTTACACTCAGCCTCGTGAGGCAAAACTGAGAAGACGTGAGTTCAATTCTCACCTCAGCCATCCTGAAAATGGTTATCCGTGATTTCCCTCTTCTACTCCAGGCAAATGCCGGGACGCTACCTAACTTATGGCCACGGTCGCCTCCTTCCCATTCCACATCTGAATTGCAAATACACACACTAATACAGTCATCACAGGTTACCAGACACGAGGCTAAATGATCACAATGTCCAAGCCCCTCGAACAAATTAACAACAATCCTGTGGCCCTTACCATGTCTCACCTTGTTTAAGCGAACTTCAGTGAGCAAACACACACGTTAACAATCATGCACGTCTGTTGCGTTTCTATTTGTTTGAATCTAAAATAATATTGTTCTCAGTCAGTCAACATAATAGATTACAAAGGCAACATGTAACAAATTGCTTCTAACATGTCAATATTTGTTTGAACAGCTGAACACATTTTGCTTCTCTTTGTATGCATAAAATGTACCGTCGGAGAGCGTAGTGTTAGCCCATATTATATCGAATCTTCTGTCACCAGCCAAATCCAGAGTCACAGAAGGTTCACTAGGAATATTTCTAGATATCCTGAAACAAGAGAAAAAATATTATTTAGACTATTTAGCAATGGAATGTAAACAACATATTACAGAATTGACCACACTTGGCTCCCAGCTCAAACGGACACTGGAAGCAATACACAGTTCCAAAGCCTCAGACACTGATGCTGGACTAAGCCTTTTGATTATGCAACCCAACTCACCAATCTGAATGTTCCGGTGACAGCAGAAAACAAAATATTTCGTCAGTAAGATCAGATGCTTTACCTTCATCACTTCTTCCTGACAACAGCTGATTCAAAGAGAGAAGTTGTCGTTTAAATTGCAAGCGTTATCGGCTAGAAAAGTTAACTTGAGTTCACACCAACCTTACCGGTCAGGAACCTCAAGTGAAAGGTGAAATACCAGTCACTTCACTAATGTATATGAAGTTCACTTGAAAGAATATTCAACTAGGAAATTATATGAAACAGGACTGGTAACCTGGTGCTCAAAGGAGTGCTTGATTTACTTCTCCATCTTCATTCTGGTGCTCCTAACGTCTTAGCACGACGCTAATACAGTGGATGAAGGGTCTGTCGTACTCCACTAGAGAGATATTAATAATTCAATTTTATTTTGTCAAAAATCAAATTGAGTTCGGGAGAGTAAAGAAACAACCTTGGCCAATGTCAAGATACTGCAACAGCTTTTGCTTTGACTTGAAAATGAAAAACCACGGAAAACCGTTTAGTGGATGACTAATGGTTAGGTTCGAATCCATTCGTTTCCCACATAAGAAGAGAGACTGCGTGTTAACGCACTGAGATGGAACGTGGTAAAATCAATCTCGTGAGGCAAAATAAGGAAGAGGTTGCTTCAATAGCCACCTCAGTAATCATAGAAGTGGTTTTCCGTGGATTCCCTCTTCTACTCCAGGCAAATGCCTGGATGTTTCCTAACTTAAAGCCACAGCCGTCTCTTTCACAATCATCTGAATTACAAATACACACACTGCTACAATCATCACTTTAACACAGTAGACAAATGTTTACACTCGCTCAATGACGCTGGACTATATGACCACAATCTCCAAGCGCCTCAAATGAAACAACAACAACAACGTCATCACTTCGAAAATCACACTTGCATTCAGTCCGCCTTGGTGGTAGGCAAGCGCCATTTCACCCTTCAATCAAAGTGAGTAATCAAGGCCAAAGCTCTATAAATTAGACAAAGTCTACTTACACTTGTTGCCATGGTAACTAGGTGTCAGACATTTTGTCCTAGCCAATCCCAGGTTGGCCTCCAGATCAAACACAAATCGAAGTAAAAAAGTGGATACAGTCACTCAACGTTTGATACTTTCGCTTGAGATCAAATATTCGCTTCCTGGAGCTGATAGTCTCCTTTTTAGCCTATTTTCATTTATGAAAGAAAAATGGTTTATGAGATCACCTTTTGTCCGTGTGTGCGTATCTGTGTGTGTGTGTGTGTGTGTGTGTGTGTCCCTAATAAAATCTCAACGGCTAGAGCGCTTTGAATGAAACTCGGTAAGGTCATAGTGCTAGTTTGGCCAACCCTGACCATGCCATTCAAATTTTATTACTTTTCACCAATCCAACATGACGGATATGCGAAATATTTCACCGGTATTCTATGTCTCCGAAACTATTACTGATATCCTTAAATTTTGTACAGTGATAAATGGTACCTACTACTAAATGTTCACCTATGTGACTTTCGAAAACCTGTTAAGTAAGGAACGAATATGGTGGCCAAGCAAAGTTGAAACATAAATAAACTTTTCTCGCGATTTAAACATCCAAACGCATTGAAACTTGGTACAAAAAATGTTTACACACATTGTCATGTATTGACCTCTAATTTGGATCATTTTTTAAAAATAAACTCAAGATGTAGGCAGCGCGAAATATTAAAATTAAGTTTTTAATTCTTGTGTCCTAATCATGCGATTGAAGTCAACGTTTGAATAATGAAACTACGCAATAATAGTCATCTAATAATAGATAACTCTATGGTGTGCCCTTGCAGCAAGAAATATGCAAATCAAAGTATGCCAGCATTGCTCAATTCGGGATTTTTCGGGGCTGCGGTAAGTTCTCCCCCTCTGTGACTTACATATTTTGGATTAAATAGAGGATACACTTGCAAAAATAACAACAAAATCAACTCCTATTTTAACACATTTAATTAATCAAAAATTATGGCGCTACAAACAAATAAACACATAAACTACTGACCAATATCATTCTACTTGTCCAAAGTGAACAAGGAATAGCATAAAAATAAAACAAATATTAGATTAAAACACATGGTTTTCTTTAAAACCAACAATTCATGATTATTTTCACTTCCATAAAGTACTTATCTTAAAGTTCCAAATAACTACGAGCTTCCTTGGCTCGATACTTTCCCATAATAATGGTGTCATATTTTTGTACACCTCAAGAATTATTTTTATCTTTTCTTATCATCAAAACAAATATATAATTACATTTAAAATTACATGTTAATTATTCACTTCAATATTTGGGCATATCACATGTTCTCCATATTTACTATCTCTCTCAAGTTTTGCAAATTCACTACGGTGATCGGGAAAACTATTTGTGTACTCCAGAGTTATAAAGATTACTTGACAAAGTCAAAAACTATGATCACTCCCGAAACCTAGTTATCTTCACAAAACTCGTGGATTCCTTCTTTTCCATACAATATTACAATAGGGATTTTTATTTAATTCATTTGTCTTATAAGACCATTATCACATAAGAAAACTACGATCTGAATTGGCAAGCGATAATATCAATCTACAAGGACCTCGGTTCAACGCCCGGGTCATTAACAACTTTAAACACTCACGGTGTATTTAACACATCTACAAGACGGTTTTTACCCACCCTCGCTCTATGAGGGTCAGGCCATTATACTCGGGCGTGATTTATGACAAGGAAAGCGACTCTCTGCCTAACCTACGGTGGCAGCTCTCTTCAATGCTTTAAAACAAACCTTCACATTATTCTCAGTTCTGTGGAGAGACCTGGCTTTTACTTCACTTATTTCCATTCAACAATATTCTTTGGCTCACAAACCACTTTCGTAACCTTGGCATTTATTAATTATGAGAGGGTCCTCATTGATTGGGAAGATTAATACACATTCTACGACGAATAATTAGGGGCTTTAACAACAAAAGGATTCTAGGTTCGAATCTCTTAACATGCCTCGGGAACATTTCCACATTTGGAGGACTTATACAAGACGCGATTTAAAGTCGGCCGTGGCCTACATGACATACGCTCAATAATACCATACATTAGCTCCCTTTTAAATAATACACACATGGCCTCGTGATCTACGTCACAATTAGAGGACTTACAACATATCTCAATTCACTGCAATCAACTACCCTCCATAAGTAATTTACCAAGTACTTTAACTTTTACGCGTTCCTAGCGTGACTTTTTATTTAATTGCGTTCCATTACGCTACACATTACTTGACGGCCGAATGTCTTCCAAAGAACTGATAAATTTCATAGTAACAATTGATACATATCTTAATTCTTATATTAGTCTTTTCCGTTGACAATAAATCGCTCCCTTTTTAAGAACACGCATTCACATCATGTCTTATACATTTGTTAAGGCTTCAACGCTCTATATTTTTATATCATTCAATTTAATCTTTATTTAGATTTCTTTACCTTGTTATTCACATCATGTTTTCATTCCTTACAAAAGCTCAAAAGCTATTTCTTTCATATAATTCAAATTTACCTTTATGTAAATATCTTTGTTATAATTATTATTATCACGCTTGCTTTTATAACATTCATTAAATACTGACATTTTATTCCATGCCTTTCCTCTACAGGATTTATTATTTCACATAATTATTTATTATTTCTTAAAACTTTATTTTCGTTCAGATCGCGTTCTTATTTAGTTATTATTCATTTAAAAACATCCCTTCTACTCAAAACTCCGGTGGAATTGTACACAAAATTTTTCCCGACACCAAAACATAATGAAAATCTTTACTTACATGTTTAAGGTCGCTTTCTCACCTTTATTCTCGATAGATGTGACATTTTGGCCCACCTTCTTGACCTACTCCATATTGTACAATCTAATCTTATGTACAGAAATTTCTTGACACATATTCACTATATTTAACACTGACAACATTTTTTTTTATACACTGGTGTATCCGTTTTGAACACACATTAAAACACTAAAAAATATTACTCTGGTACATATTATAACACATATCACTGTGCATAAAACGCTTTCACTTTACCTAAAACACTTTTCTTACAATATTTACACTTCACTCCTATCACACGGGTGTATCTCAACGATTTTTACAATTTCTGTCGGCTGTTGATGATCCCTGATGTGAATCCTATCGACCTGCATTGGACGTGTGATTTTACTCGTTCAAAGTTTCTCTCTCCTACAATGGAAACTACTGGTTTCAGTCTCTCAAAACCGCTTCTATTGTCTATTACTCGGCTTTACTTTATCTGCTTTAACTAGGCGATAAATGACTTTTCTTTGCCGTCACCTCTATTTATATATGGTGGTCTATCGCACCCTATAGTTTCTATATCTTGGCCTCCCTTCGAGGACCGTATACTGTCTATCGTACCGTTTAGTTTCTATATCTTGGCCTCCCTTCGAGGACCGTATACTGTCTATCGTATATTTTTGACGTTTTCTCACTAGAGTACGTTTTCCCTCTGGTTTCGAACCTAAGTTCCTAAGTTCCTTTCGCTTGAACTTCTATCTTTCGCGATCGTAATTACTGTTTATTCTTGTCCTTTACAGGACTTAATGTTTTTAACAATGTCTTTACTAGACGTAACGCCGTTTATTTGTTGGAGTTCTTATAACTTCATAACTGTATTGAACTAGTGTTCTTCTGGAAATCGAAGTTCCCTACTGATCGCTGTGTCTTACTTTGGCGATATTGCTTTAAAGTCCGTACATTTAATGTTCTTTATAATTTAGGACTCTTCAAAGTCTCGAACTGCTAACCCTCAGCGTAGCGTACTTATATCGTAACTGGTCTACACTCGGTGAACTTGTAGCATAGCCTCCCACAGGCTCTGGATCAATGTCTGATACAGCTTAACGGGCCCCCTCACGGGCTCTTGAATACTGCGTATACGATGTGGTGCAGCACTTCCGCTCACGGAATGCTCGTAGACTGAATGATTGGCTTGGTGAGGCCAGGAGTTTTATACCTTTCAGTCACAAAAAGGTAAAATCCTAGTCCTTTTCGTGATCAACTTTTGAACTAATTGTCGCACAATTATAAAAATCGTATCTCCAGACAGCTCGTCTTCCAAACGTAAAATAATCTTCCTGTGCATGGAAATCGATCGTGCATTTCCGAGATATTAATTAATTTCTCGTCCTCAACTGTGTGGGTGGTGCTGTTCTTTTTTTTATTCTCCCACTCCTTGGGTCTCGGTGAACCCCCAATGACGTCTACTTGCGTTTGCAGTTTTTTCCTGTGCAATTTTTACAAGGTTTATCTTTACACAAAAATCTCTAATCCAAAATGATTCACCGTACTGTATCTGTTTACTTATTTTTATACTCGTAAACGGGTTAAATTTAATTATTCCTGTTCTGACTCAGCAGCGAGGTTGCCATATTCCTGCAACGTAAGAGCAACTTCCGAGTCCAGCTTCTTCGTCTTACAGTCAAAACTTTCCACTCGTTCTAATAATATCCATGACTGGCTCCTTATAAATGTCAAGAGGCTTGAGCTCATCTAAGGAACACCTGGCCCTAGCGCTTGCACAATGTTAGGCTGTAATCCTGGCTTGAAATCTCTCTCCGTTCCCTTAGAAACTGTATGATTCTTTCATTCCTTTCTCAAAGTACATGGATTCGACTCCCTTTGAGGCCTATGGTACATGGGTTCATCTCTCCCCTCCTTAGGTAAATAAATTTTCGAAAAATTTTGAGGAATTTTATTTTAATTATCAAAAAAAATATCTTATTTTTCCTTTTTAACTGTCGAAGCCATCATAACGTTATCCGTACCTTCTGATTTTTCTTCCTCAAAAATCCCACGATAATTTGATTTCTTTCATCTTTTTAAGTCATATCCGATAATTGTGTCGGTTGGGTACGCTCTGTCCCTACCCTTTCTTTCTCCTTTTTATTTGTCTGGATATCAGGTTTCCAGAACCTCATTCTTCTTTGCGGGTGTGGTCTATCCCTACCCGTTCCCTTATTTCATCATTCTCCTTTCTTAAATTGAAATTTTCTTCTTCAATAAAATCAATTATTTCTTTTATTTCCCAATATAATTTCTCCAATTCGCATTCGCACTCGAATGTTTGAGCTCTGTTTCCTTTTTCTATCTCATTCTCGTTTCTATCAAAATTGGATTCTTCATCTCTAAATGTTTCCATAACCAGGGCTTGTTCATTGGCTTCATCGAAGTCTTCGGGAGGGTAATACACTTTTAAATTTGCTGAATTCATGGTCACTTCATGATTCGTTTCACAGTGCCGAATTCTATAGGCATTATTTCTCAAATCCCTTATTATTTGATACGGTCCGTGGTACATTTTCTGGAACTTTTTGTACACGCGGTTCCCTGGATCCGAAATGGCGGGTCTTTTTACTAACACCATTTCCCCTGCTAATAATGGCCGATGATACCTCTTGTGCCTATTTCTTCTTTGTCTCCTGTCGGCTTGAGCTTTTAGATGCTCAAAGGCTCTTCTTATACGTACATCTCTTCCAGGCTGAGCGTCTGCTGGCCTAGGAATTGCCAGACTCCAAGGTCTCTCTGGTTGCTCATTCCGATGTAACGTTATTGGTATCTCTCCCGTAGATTCATGGATTGTATTGTTTATACAAAATTCGATAATATCCAAGATATCTATCCACTTCCAATTTTCTTCGGCACAGTATATCCTACAATACTTGGCCGTCTCCCTCATCACTCTTTCTACAGGATTTGCCTCAGGATGGCGAATACTTGACAAAATCTGACGTATTCCAAGTCTTTCTAATTCTTGTCTGAACTCTACACTGGTGAAACAACTACCGTGATCCGACAACAAATTCTCAGGTTTTCCCAGAATCGGTATCACTTTTTCTTTGAGTCGTTTTAACACCTGTTTGGTACTAGTCTTCTGTATGGGAGCAAGGACAACCATTTTAGTGAAGACATCCATAGCCACCATTATGTGTCGAGTTCCTCTTCTTGCCTTTGGCAAAGGTCCGAAGTTATCAATAGATATGATTTGACCTGGCCTTTCGGGCAACAATGGTATAGGCTTTTGTCTCATCAGAAATGCATTTGGTTTGATCCTTTGACATAAATCACATGTCTTTAGCGTGTCCCTTACAGTTTCTCTCAGTCTCGGCCATACAAATGCTTCTTTCAGCATCGAGACTGTTTTGTCGACTCCCATATGTCCGAACGATCTATGGGCTAGCCATACTATTTTCCTCTGCAAAATTGCAGGTACAACAATCCTTAATCGTGTATGGTCAGAGTCCACAAACTTATATAATAATCCATTATAAAATGTGTAATCTTGAGCTATCTTATTAGCTTCTGTGTACGCTGGTGTTCCCCTTATCAAACTTCCTTCGAGGAAAGATATGAGCATGTTCATCCATGGATCCTCACGTTGCCGATGACTAATGCTCCTTAACTCATTTAGAGTACGCTGATCCCTGTCTTCCAAATCAATAGCCATTACTTCCTCTTCTGTGGACTCTGGCTGTCTACTTAAGTAGTCTGGAACTATATTTTCTTTTCCTGGGCAGTATTCTATCTTTACATCAAACTGTTGAATATATAAAGCCCAACGCATCAACCTTTGACTGGATAGATCAGTCTTCATCAAAAAGGTTAAGGCTTTATGATCCGTTCTTAAAATGACCTGAAACCCATATACGATCTTTCGCCAATATTGCAGCGCGTGCAATATCGCTAACAGCTTGATTTCGCTGATCGTATAATTTTTCTCGTGTGGTTTCAGTCTCCGACTTGTGAAAGCTAGATAATTTTTCTTATCAGGGGTTATCCGGGTTTTCCTGATATAGCATTGCCCCTATTCCAATCTGGGATGCATCTGTTTGAATTATAAATTTCTGATTAAAATCAGGATATCCTAGCTTCACATAGTTTAAGAGCATTTCCTTGGCCTCCACGAATGCTTTTTCTGTTTCCTCCGTCCATTTCCACTTGCCCCCCTTCTTCAGAAGGTCCTGTAGTGTTGCAACAGTTTTTGTGTATGATGGACAATGTCCTGAGAAGAACCCAATCAATCCCAAAAACTGGCGAACGTTCTTCACCTTCAAAGGCCTTGGAAAATCCGTTATCGATTCCAATTTGCATGGATTTGGTTTAACACCATCCTTATCAATCACATGCCCTAAAAATGTTACTTGTCTTTGACAAAAATTTGACTTCTTTAAATTGATTTTAAAATTTGCCCTTCTTAAGTCTTCCAATAATTTCTTCAACTTTTCTAAATGTTCCTCAATATTCTCCGAGGTAAGCAAAATATCATCCACATAACGGATAGTGCCCTCTTTCACTTCCTCTGACAGGTTTCGATCAAGCGCTCTTATTAAGGCAGATCCCGCGGGCTTCAATCCAAACGGACATCTCCTAAAGCAATAGGTTTGTTGGTCGAACTGAAATCCAGTCAACAAGCTGGTTTTCTCTTCCAGTTCGAGATGATGATACGAAGAAGTCATGTCAATATTTGTGAAAATCTTCTTGCCTTTGAACTTCCTCAGTATTTCTTTTATGGGTGGTGCCGAATCATTTTCTGGTATGATTTTTGCATTTAAATTTCTGGCATCTAGACACACCCTTACTGAGCCATCCGGTTTGCTCACAATCACTAATGGACTAACATATGGTGTCGCCATCTTTTCTATAACACCTGCATTCATCATCTCCTGCAGTGTTTTCTTAGTTTGTGGGTAATGTTTTTCCGCAACCGGGTATGGTTTTTGTCTGAACGGTGCCCAATCATTTACTTGGAACGCGTATTTAAAATTTTCAATCTTCCCTGGCTTGGAATCAAATACATCCCTAAAATTCAATAATAATTTCTTTAATTGTTCCTTATTTTCGAGGTTCACTTTAGCTTCCTCTACTTTTCCTGACAGGTTGGTCTCGAACTCAGTTTCCAAATTATCTTCGAGCTCTATGTTGAGGACTTCAAATATCCTTTCTATGTCCTTACAACCTTCTTCCGTTACTTCTTCCACATGCCATACCTGTTCTCCTATTTTCACATCCTGTTCCTGTAGGTTAATGTTTTGTTCATCCACATCCTCTCTTTGGATTCTAATGCAGTTTTGCGCTAGGTCTATGATGACCTTGTTCTCACGGATAAAATCAATACCTAATATGACATTATACGGTAATTGATTTACCAGCAAAAAGCATTGCGAAATTTCAGCGTTACCCATGATCAGATCAATGTATACCTGAAATTTGCATGTTAAAGATTTTTCAGGGATAATTCCCTTAATCTTTACACTTGATGTGGGGATTTTTAATACGCGGCCTCTTGTTTCCAATTCATTCAGAAGGGTTTGCGTAATTAAACTTATTGTTGATCCGGTATCAATCAATGCCCTGACCAGTAATCCTTCTATTCTTAGCATAATTATGGGTAATTCTCTTTTGATAGGTGGGATTCCTTCCACATCCTCATTAATTAGCTCATCTGGTCTTGCTATCCAATTCACAATTTCTACCTCCTCCCAGCTCCTGGTATGTTTCCACTTTTGACGATTTAAATTTGGAGTTTTTTTTAAATCCTGAGGGCTCCCTTTTCCCTCATTCTTTAACTGAGCTTGTAGTTCCAAGCTTTGAGCTCCATCTAGTCGGTCGGGTGATTTCCGGTTCTTGATTGCCTCACTCCAACGGACTTTTTGCCTTTCAGGTTTGTCTGGTCGTTCGTTCATGTAACGAAGACTTTCCTGATATCTTTCCTCTATTTCGGCCCGATATTCATCATCCCTATCCTCTGGCCTTACGTTCCTTCTGGGATAATTCTCCCATTTCTTTCTGTTTTCTTGCCTTTGATGGTTATTGTTATAGGGTCGGCTTTCTTGTTGCCTATAACCCGTATTCCTAGGATTTCTTCCTCGATATCCTCCTCTGTGGTATGGATGTATTCCTCTAGGCTCTTGGTGCCCATACTCTCGACCTAGTCCTTGAGTATCAGTGCTGGTGGACTGATTCCTGGTCGATGGTTTTTCGCTGGTTTCCTGACTGCTGGCCATGTGTACCTGTTCAGTCTGTCTTTGGTGCCTAGGAATTACGTGTGACGTCGTCATGTCTAATTGACGTAATACACTCTCCACTTCCACAGCACTTCTGGCTTTGGATGAGATTAACAGCCTCTGAATCTCATATGGAAGTTGTCTTGCAATGGCGGCACACAGGTCGTTCTCAGCTGGAGCAATGTCAAGTTCGCGGAATTTACACAGCTGAGCGGTAAAAAATTCCGAGTACTTAGTTGGTGCATTTGTGCTGTACTTCCTAGAGTACAGATCTAGCCTCAAATTCTCCTGGACGTCTGCTGCCCAATATCGTTTTAAAAAGGCTTCTCTAAAGCCTTCCACCGTATCAAAGGTGTACCTGAAGCTTCTGAACCAAGTGAGATAATCACCTGCCAACAACTTCTCAATAGCTCTCAGTCTCCGATCCTGAGGAACCTTCATTTCGTTTAAGTACTCTGCGACTTCCTTTAGCCAGTATTTTGGAGTAATTGACATGTTATTACCCGTAAATTTTACCGGTCTGTCCTCATTCGATTTGATAATGTTTATTATCTGACCATTTGTCTGGTTCATGTATGGGGTTGACATCGCCATCGGATATCCTGTGTTCTTGTAAGGGCTCTCCCCTCCTAAGTCCCTATCGGTATCTGTGCCTTGTTCACGGGAATCTACCCATCCTGTCTTTGGAAACTCCTCCTGATTCTCAAATTCTAATTTCCTTTCCCTTCGGGCACTTTCTTCATTAGCCATGAGTTGGATTTCCATTTGACTGTTCTTATGTTCAGTCCTCTCCAACCGGGATCCTAATTCATTTTGAATTCTTTCCTGATTTTTCTTACTGGTTTCCAGTTCTTGTTTGAGTTGGTTTTTGTCGTTCCTGAAGCTATTCCTGATTTCATTTAAGTGTTCTTCTACCTCTTTCTTGATGACCATGACCTGTTCTGTTATTATTTCTGGTTTAACGTCACCTCTGGTATCTAGGCCTTCTCGTATTTCCTTTATCTTTTTCTCCATCTCTTTTTGTCCTTTGACCATATTTACTTTAATTCCTTCCAGTTTTTCCTCAGTTTTCCCTTGACTCTTATATAATATCATCAAGTCATTTTGGATCTGGCCTACTTCCCTATGATTTTTTCCTACTTCGACCTTTAATGTTCCGATGGTTCCCTGAACATCATTAATACCCTGACTTATTTCATCTTATGGGTACTTTCCTTATTTTCGTCCTCTCGTTGTTTTCTTTCACTCTGGAGATGCCCCTTGTATATACCTAATCTTCGATTTATTTCACCCTCATACTTCTTTAAGTTATCATCTACCTGCCCGGTAAACAGCTCAAATTGACTTTTCATATCCCGCGCATCCTTTTGATTTTGGTTTTTCATCTCAGTTACTTCGGTCTGAACTACACCGATTTTGTTCTCGAGGGTCCCTACTTTCTCCTCAACCTTTCCAAATCGGGTTCCTAGCTCATTCACACTTTGTTTTATTTCATCCCGGGATGTTTTACAGATATCGCTGTTAGATTTTATCTGAGCTTCTAATTTTTTCTGCACACCTTGGATCTGGGTTACAAGTTTCTTTTCACATTCCTCTACATTTTCTTTACATGCTTTTTCCATGCTATTTAATTTAGTTTCTATAGTACCAAAATTATCTTCTAAAATTTTAAAATTTTCTCGGCATTCATTTTGTGATTCTCCCATATTTTTGTTCATAGTATTTATTTGGCCTTGCAATTCTGACTGAAATAATTTATTTTCCCTTTGAATTTCACTTGCGATTTTCCCTTTTAAATCATTTAATTTGTCCCCAAACTTAGTGTCAAAATCTTGAAATTTGGTATTCATTGTTTCTTCTAAAACCTTGGAACCCTCTTTCATTTCCTTAATTTCAACCTTCAGTTTCTTATCCATTTTTATACAATTAGCTTCGATAGCTTCTAATTTAGTTCCCATGTTATCACTTTTAGCTTCGATATCTACTAATTTAGTTCCCATGTTATCACTTTTAGCTTCGATATCTACTAATTTAGTTCCCATATTAGCACTATCAGTTTTTAGTGACTCTAAACTTTGATTCATGGATCCTAACTTTTGGTTATTTTCCTCCTGTTGGCTGTCCAACTTATTCAAACTCTCATTTATGGATTCGAACACTTTGTTATTTTCATCCTTTTGGAGGCCCAATGTATTGTTTATAGCCTCCAACTTCTCATTGTTATCGGCTTTTATAGCCTCCAAAAGCCGTTGCATCTCTTCACTCAATGCCATCTTATTAGAATATAGTGGGCTACTAATGCCACATCGCTAGAACATGCTTGAGAGATAGTAATCTGAGCCATTGTGTCCCAATTTCTTTAAAAATTTACTTTGGTACGGGTGTTTACTACACCGTACCCTTTTGATACTCTGCTTTAAACTCAAAGACCTTTATGGAAGTATTTAAAATTCAAAATTTCGAAAAACCATTTTTTTTTTCAAATAAAAAATGAAAATTTTGATTTTTCAAGAAAACTCGGGTTTTCCCTAGGAAAACTCAGCCCTGCGTACTGGGCGCCATGAAAGAGATTGGGTGTATGATAAAATCATACATGCCCCACGTTGGAAAACGGTAAAACCAATAAACTACTAATGGCCCCACGTTGAAGCCACTACACAAATTAAAACTACTCCTGTTCCAAATAAACACGGAGTCCATAAGATAACACAAATGTTATTTTAAATAGGTGGGTTTCATTACAACCATCAATTCACGATTATTTTCATTTCCATAAAGTACTTATCTTAAAGTTCCAAATAACTACGAGCTTCTTTGGCTCGATACTTTCCCATAATAATGGTGTCATATTTTTGTACACCTCAAGAATTATTTTTATCTTTTCTTATCATCAAAACAAATATATAATTACATTTAAAATTACATGTTAATTATTCACTTCAATATTTGGGCATATCACATGTTCTCCATATTTACTATCTCTCTCAAGTTTTGCAAATTCACTACGGTGATCGGGAAAACTATTTGTGTACTCCAGAGTTATAAAGATTACTTGACAAAGTCAAAAACTATGATCACTCCCGAAACCTAGTTATCTTCACAAAACTCGTGGATTCCTTCTTTTCCATACAATATTACAATAGGGATTTTTATTTAATTCATTTGTCTTATAAGACCATTATCACATAAGAAAACTACGATCTGAATTGGCAAGCGATAATATCAATCTACAAGGACCTCGGTTCAACGCCCGGGTCATTAACAACTTTAAACACTCACGGTGTATTTAACACATCTACAAGACGGTTTTTACCCACCCTCGCTCTATGAGGGTCAGGCCATTATACTCGGGCGTGATTTATGACAAGGAAAGCGACTCTCTGCCTAACCTACGGTGGCAGCTCTCTTCAATGCTTTAAAACAAACCTTCACATTATTCTCAGTTCTGTGGAGAGACCTGGCTTTTACTTCACTTATTTCCATTCAACAATATTCTTTGGCTCACAAACCACTTCCGTAACCTTGGCATTTATTAATTATGAGAGGGTCCTCATTGATTGGGAATATTAATACACATTCTACGACGAATAATTAGGGGCTTTAACAACAAGAGGATTCTAGGTTCGAATCTCCTAACATGCCTCGGGAACATTTCCACATCAGAGGACTTATACAAAACGCGATTTAGGGTCAAGCCGTAGCTTACAGGACCTACGCTCAATAATACCATACATTAGCTCCCTTTTAAATAATACACACATGGCCTCGTGATCTACGTCACAATTAGAGGACTTACAACATATCTCAATTCACTGCAATCAACTACCCTCCATAAGTAATTTACCAAGTAATTTAACTTTTACGCGTTCCTAGCGTGACTTTTTATTTAATTGCGTTCCATTACGCTACACATTACTTTACGGCCGAATGTCTTCCAAAGAACTGATAAATTTCATAGTAACAATTGATACATATCTTAATTCTTATATTAGTCTTTTCCGTTGACAATAAATCGCTCCCTTTTTAAGAACACGCATTCACATCATGTCTTATACATTTGTTAAGGCTTCAACGCTCTATATTTTTATATCATTCAATTTAATATTTATTTAGATTTCTTTACCTTGTTATTCACATCATGTTTTCATTCCTTACAAAAGCTCAAAAGCTATTTCTTTCATATAATTCAAATTTACCTTTATGTAAATATCTTTGTTATAATTATTATTATCACGCTTGCTTTTATAACATTCATTAAATACTGACATTTTATTCCATGCCTTTCCTCTACAGGATTTATTATTTCACATAATTATTTATTATTTCTTAAAACTTTATTTTCGTTCAGATCGCGTTCTTATTTAGTTATTATTCATTTAAAAACATCCCTTCTACTCAAAACTCCGGTGGAATTGTACACAAAATTTTTCCCGACACCAAAACATAATGAAAATCTTTACTTACATGTTTAAGGTCGCTTTCTGACCTTTATTCTCGATAGATGTGACATTTTGGCCCACCTTCTTGACCTACTCCATATTGTACAATCTCATCTTATGTACAGAAATTTCTTAACACATATTCACTATATTTAACACTGACAACATTTTTTTTATACACTGGTGTATCCGTTTTGAACACACATTAAAACACTAAAAAATATTACTCTGGTACATATTATAACACATATCACTGTGCATAAAACGCTTTCACTTTACCTAAAACACTTTTCTTACAATATTTACACTTCACTCCTATCACACGGGTGTATCTCAACGATTTTTACTATTTCTGTCGGCTGTTGATGATCCCTGATGTGAATCCTATCGACCTGCATTGGACGTGTGATTTTACTCGTTCAAAGTTTCTCTCTCCTACAATGGAAACTACTGGTTTCAGTCTCTCAAAACCGCTTCTATTGTCTATTACTCGGCTTTACTTTATCTGCTTTAACTAGGCGATAAATGTCTTTTCTTTGCCGTCACCTCTATTTATATATGGTGGTCTATCGCACCCTATAGTTTCTATATCTTGGCCTCCCTTCGAGGACCGTATACTGTCTATCGTACCGTTTAGTTTCTATATCTTGGCCTCCCTTCGAGGACCGTATACTGTCTATCGTATATTTTTGACGTTTTCTCACTAGAGTACGTTTTCCCTCTGGTTTCGAACCTAAGTTCCTAAGTTCCTTTCGCTTGAACTTCTATCTTTCGCGATCGTAATTACTGTTTATTCTTGTCCTTTACAGGACTTAATGTTTTTAACAATGTCTTTACTAGACGTAACGCCGTTTATTTGTTGGAGTTCTTATAACTTCATAACTGTATTGAACTAGTGTTCTTCTGGAAATCGAAGTTCCCTACTGATCGCTGTGTCTTACTTTGGCGATATTGCTTTAAAGTCCGTACATTTAATGTTCTTTATAATTTAGGACTCTTCAAAGTCTCGAACTGCTAACCCTCAGCGTAGCGTACTTATATCGTAACTGGTCTACACTCGGTGAACTTGTAGCATAGCCTCCCACAGGCTCTGGATCAATGTCTGATACAGCTTAACGGGCCCCCTCACGGGCTCTTGAATACTGCGTATACGATGTGGTGCAGCACTTCCGCTCACGGAATGCTCGTAGACTGAATGATTGGCTTGGTGAGGCCAGGAGTTTTATACCTTTCAGTCACAAAAAGGTAAAATCCTAGTCCTTTTCGTGATCAACTTTTGAACTAATTGTCGCACAATTATAAAAATCGTATCTCCAGACAGCTCGTCTTCCAAACGTAAAATAATCTTCCTGTGCATGGAAATCGATCGTGCATTTCCGAGATATTAATTAATTTCTCGTCCTCAACTGTGTGGGTGGTGCTGTTCTTTTTTTTATTCTCCCACTCCTTGGGTCTCGGTGAACCCCCAATGACGTCTACTTGCGTTTGCAGTTTTTTCCTGTGCAATTTTTACAAGGTTTATCTTTACACAAAAATCTCTAATCCAAAATGATTCACCGTACTGTATCTGTTTACTTATTTTTATACTCGTAAACGGGTTAAATTTAATTATTCCTGTTCTGACTCAGCAGCGAGGTTGCCATATTCCTGCAACGTAAGAGCAACTTCCGAGTCCAGCTTCTTCGTCTTACAGTCAAAACTTTCCACTCGTTCTAATAATATCCATGACTGGCTCCTTATAAATGTCAAGAGGCTTGAGCTCATCTAAGGAACACCTGGCCCTAGCGCTTGCACAATGTTAGGCTGTAATCCTGGCTTGAAATCTCTCTCCGTTCCCATAGAAACTGTATGATTCTTTCATTCCTTTCTCAAAGTACATGGATTCGACTCCCTTTGAGGCCTATGGTACATGGGTTCATCTCTCCCCTCCTTAGGTAAATAAATTTTCGAAAAATTTTGAGGAATTTTATTTTCATTATCAAAAAAAAAATATCTTATTTTTCCTTTTTAACTGTCGAAGCCATCATAACGTTATCCGTACCTTCTGATTTTTCTTCCTCAAAAATCCCACGATAATTTGATTTCTTTCATCTTTTTAAGTCATATCCGATAATTGTGTCGGTTGGGTACCCTCTGTCCCTACCCTTTCTTTCTCCTTTTTATTTGTCTGGATATCAGGTTTCCAGAACCTCATTCTTCTTTGCGGGTGTGGTCTATCCCTACCCGTTCCCTTATTTCATCATTCTCCTTTCTTAAATTGAAATTTTCTTCTTCAATAAAATCAATTATTTCTTTTATTTCCCAATATAATTTCTCCAATTCGCATTCGCACTCGAATGTTTGAGCTCTGTTTCCTTTTTCTATCTCATTCTCGTTTCTATCAAAATTGGATTCTTCATCTCTAAATGTTTCCATAACCAGGGCTTGTTCATTGGCTTCATCGAAGTCTTCGGGAGGGTAATACACTTTTAAATTTGCTGAATTCATGGTCACTTCATGATTCGTTTCACAGTGCCGAATTCTATAGGCATTATTTCTCAAATCCCTTATTATTTGATACGGTCCGTGGTACATTTTCTGGAACTTTTTGTACACGCGGTTCCCTGGATCCGAAATGGCGGGTCTTTTTACTAACACCATTTCCCCTGCTAATAATGGCCGATGATACCTCTTGTGCCTATTTCTTCTTTGTCTCCTGTCGGCTTGAGCTTTTAGATGCTCAAAGGCTCTTCTTATACGTACATCTCTTCCAGGCTGAGCGTCTGCTGGCCTAGGAATTGCCAGACTCCAAGGTCTCTCTGGTTGCTCATTCCGATGTAACGTTATTGGTATCTCTCCCGTAGATTCATGGATTGTATTGTTTATACAAAATTCGATAATATCCAAGATATCTATCCACTTCCAATTTTCTTCGGCACAGTATATCCTACAATACTTGGCCGTCTCCCTCATCACTCTTTCTACAGGATTTGCCTCAGGATGGCGAATACTTGACAAAATCTGACGTATTCCAAGTCTTTCTAATTCTTGTCTGAACTCTACACTGGTGAAACAACTACCGTGATCCGACAACAAATTCTCAGGTTTTCCCAGAATCGGTATCACTTTTTCTTTGAGTCGTTTTAACACCTGTTTGGTACTAGTCTTCTGTATGGGAGCAAGGACAACCATTTTAGTGAAGACATCCTTAGCCACCATTATGTGTCGATTTCCTCTTCTTGCCTTTGGCAAAGGTCCGAAGTTATCAATAGATATGATTTGACCTGGCCTTTCGGGCAACAATGGTATAGGCTTTTGTCTCATCAGAAATGCATTTGGTTTGATCCTTTGACATAAATCACATGTCTTTAGCGTGTCCCTTACAGTTTCTCTCAGTCTCGGCCATACAAATGCTTCTTTCAGCATCGAGACTGTTTTGTCGACTCCCATATGTCCGAACGATCTATGGGCTAGCCATACTATTTTCCTCTGCAAAATTGCAGGTACAACAATCCTTAATCGTGTATGGTCAGAGTCCACAAACTTATATAATAATCCATTATAAAATGTGTAATCTTGAGCTATCTTATTAGCTTCTGTGTACGCTGGTGTTCCCCTTATCAAACTTCCTTCGAGGAAAGATATGAGCATGTTCATCCATGGATCCTCACGTTGCCGATGACTAATGCTCCTTAACTCATTTAGAGTACGCTGATCCCTGTCTTCCAAATCAATAGCCATTACTTCCTCTTCTGTGGACTCTGGCTGTCTACTTAAGTAGTCTGGAACTATATTTTCTTTTCCTGGGCAGTATTCTATCTTTACATCAAACTGTTGAATATATAAAGCCCAACGCATCAACCTTTGACTGGATAGATCAGTCTTCATCAAAAAGGTTAAGGCTTTATGATCCGTTCTTAAAATGACCTGAAACCCATATACGATCTTTCGCCAATATTGCAGCGCGTGCAATATCGCTAACAGCTTGATTTCGCTGATCGTATAATTTTTCTCGTGTGGTTTCAGTCTCCGACTTGTGAAAGCTAGATAATTTTTCTTATCAGGGTTATCCGGGTTTTCCTGATATAGCATTGCCCCTATTCCAATCTGGGATGCATCTGTTTGAATTATAAATTTCTGATTAAAATCAGGATATCCTAGCTTCACATAGTTTAAGAGCATTTCCTTGGCCTCCACGAATGCTTTTTCTGTTTCCTCCGTCCATTTCCACTTGCCCCCCTTCTTCAGAAGGTCCTGTAGTGGTGCAACAGTTTTTGTGTATGATGGACAATGTCCTGAGAAGAACCCAATCAATCCCAAAATCTGGCGAACGTTCTTCACCTTCAAAGGCCTTGGAAAATCCGTTATCGATTCCAATTTGCATGGATTTGGTTTAACACCATCCTTATCAATCACATGCCCTAAAAATGTTACTTGTCTTTGACAAAAATTTGACTTCTTTAAATTGATTTTAAAATTTGCCCTTCTTAAGTCTTCCAATAATTTCTTCAACTTTTCTAAATGTTCCTCAATATTCTCCGAGGTAAGCAAAATATCATCCACATAACGGATAGTGCCCTCTTTCACTTCCTCTGACAGGTTTCGATCAAGCGCTCTTATTAAGGCAGATCCCGCGGTCTTCAATCCAAACGGACATCTCCTAAAGCAATAGGTTTGTTGGTCGAACTGAAATCCAGTCAACAAGCTGGTTTTCTCTTCCAGTTCGAGATGATGATACGAAGAAGTCATGTCAATATTTGTGAAAATCTTCTTGCCTTTGAACTTCCTCAGTATTTCTTTTATGGGTGGTGCCGAATCATTTTCTGGTATGATTTTTGCATTTAAATTTCTGGCATCTAGACACACCCTTACTGAGCCATCCGGTTTGCTCACAATCACTAATGGACTAACATATGGTGTCGCCATCTTTTCTATAACACCTGCATTCATCATCTCCTGCAGTGTTTTCTTAGTTTGTGGGTAATGTTTTTCCGCAACCGGGTATGGTTTTTGTCTGAACGGTGCCCAATCATTTACTTGGAACGCGTATTTAAAATTTTCAATCTTCCCTGGCTTGGAATCAAATACATCCCTAAAATTCAATAATAATTTCTTTAATTGTTCCTTATTTTCGAGGTTCACTTTAGCTTCCTCTACTTTTCCTGACAGGTTGGTCTCGAACTCAGTTTCCAAATTATCTTCGAGCTCTATGTTGAGGACTTCAAATATCCTTTCTATGTCCTTACAACCTTCTTCCGTTACTTCTTCCACATGCCATACCTGTTCTCCTATTTTCACATCCTGTTCCTGTAGGTTAATGTTTTGTTCATCCACATCCTCTCTTTGGATTCTAATGCAGTTTTGCGCTAGGTCTATGATGACCTTGTTCTCACGGATAAAATCAATACCTAATATGACATTATACGGTAATTGATTTACCAGCAAAAAGCATTGCGAAATTTCAGCGTTACCCATGATAAGATCAATGTATACCTGAAATTTGCATGTTAAAGATTTTTCAGGGATAATTCCCTTAATCTTTACACTTGATGTGGGGATTTTTAATACGCGGCCTCTTGTTTCCAATTCATTCAGAAGGGTTTGCGTAATTAAACTTATTGTTGATCCGGTATCAATCAATGCCCTGACCAGTAATCCTTCTATTCTTAGCATAATTATGGGTAATTCTCTTTTGATAGGTGGGATTCCTTCCACATCCTCATTAATTAGCTCATCTGGTCTTGCTATCCAATTCACAATTTCTATCTCCTCCCAGCTCCTGGTATGTTTCCACTTTTGACGATTTAAATTTGGAGTTTTTTTTAAATCCTGAGGGCTCCCTTTTCCCTCATTCTTTAACTGAGCTTGTAGTTCCAAGCTTTGAGCTCCATCTAGTCGGTCGGGTGATTTCCGGTTCTTGATTGCCTCACTCCAACGGACTTTTTGCCTTTCAGGTTCGTCTGGTCGTTCGTTCATGTAACGAAGACTTTCCTGATATCTTTCCTCTATTTCGGCCCGATATTCATCATCCCTATCCTCTGGCCTTACGTTCCTTCTGGGATAATTCTCCCATTTCTTTCTGTTTTCTTGCCTTTGATGGTTATTGTTATAGGGTCGGCTTTCTTGTTGCCTATAACCCGTATTCCTAGGATTTCTTCCTCGATATCCTCCTCTGTGGTATGGATGTATTCCTCTAGGCTCTTGGTGCCCATACTCTCGACCTAGTCCTTGAGTATCAGTGCTGGTGGACTGATTCCTGGTCGATGGTTTTTCGCTGGTTTCCTGACTGCTGGCCATGTGTACCTGTTCAGTCTGTCTTTGGTGCCTAGGAGTTACGTGTGACGTCGTCATGTCTAATTGACGTAATACACTCTCCACTTCCACAGCACTTCTGGCTTTGGATGAGATTAACAGCCTCTGAATCTCATATGGAAGTTGTCTTGCAATGGCGGCACACAGGTCGTTCTCAGCTGGAGCAATGTCAAGTTCGCGGAATTTACACAGCTGAGCGGTAAAAAATTCCGAGTACTTAGTTGGTGCATTTGTGCTGTACTTCCTAGAGTACAGATCTAGCCTCAAATTCTCCTGGACGTCTGCTGCCCAATATCGTTTTAAAAAGGCTTCTCTAAAGCCTTCCACCGTATCAAAGGTGTACCTGAAGCTTCTGAACCAAGTGAGATAATCACCTGCCAACAACTTCTCAATAGCTCTCAGTCTCCGATCCTGAGGAACCTTCATTTCGTTTAAGTACTCTGCGACTTCCTTTAGCCAGTATTTTGGAGTAATTGACATGTTATTACCCGTAAATTTTACCGGTCTGTCCTCATTCGATTTGATAATGTTTATTATCTGACCATTTGTCTGGTTCATGTATGGGGTTGACATCGCCATCGGATATCCTGGGTTCTTGTAAGGGCTCTCCCCTCCTAAGTCCCTATCGGTATCTGTGCCTTGTTCACGGGAATCTACCCATCCTGTCTTTGGAAACTCCTCCTGATTCTCAAATTCTAATTTCCTTTCCCTTCGGGCACTTTCTTCATTAGCCATGAGTTGGATTTCCATTTGACTGTTCTTATGTTCAGTCCTCTCCAACCGGGATCCTAATTCATTTTGAATTCTTTCCTGATTTTTCTTACTGGTTTCCAGTTCTTGTTTGAGTTGGTTTTTGTCGTTCCTGAAGCTATTCCTGATTTCATTTAAGTGTTCTTCTACCTCTTTCTTGATGACCATGACCTGTTCTGTTATAATTTCTGGTTTAACGTCACCTCTGGTATCTAGGTCTTCTCGTATTTCCTTTATCTTTTTCTCCATCTCTCTTTGTCCTTTGACCATATTTACTTTAATTCCTTCCAGTTTTTCCTCAGTTTTCCCTTGACTCTTATATAATATCATCAAGTCATTTTGGATCTGGCCTACTTCCCTATGATTTTTTCCTACTTCGGCCTTTAATGTTCCGATGGTTCCCTGAACATCATTAATACCCTGACTTATTTCATCTTATGGGTACTTTCCTTATTTTCGTCCTCTCGTTGTTTTCTTTCACTCTGGAGATGCCCCTCGTATATACCTAATCTTCGATTTATTTCACCCTCATACTTCTTTAAGTTATCATCTTCCTGCCCGGTAAACAGCTCAAATTGACTTTTCATATCCCGCGCATCCTTTTGATTTTGATTTTTCATCTCAGTTACTTCGGTCTGAACTACACCGATTTTGTTCTCGAGGGTCCCTACTTTCTCCTCAACCTTTCCAAATCGGGTTCCTAGCTCATTCACACTTTGTTTTATTTCATCCCGGGATGTTTTACAGATATCGCTGTTAGATTTTATCTGAGCTTCTAATTTTTTCTGCACACCTTGGATCTGGGTTACAAGTTTCTTTTCACATTCCTCTACATTTTCTTTACATGCTTTTTCCATGCTATTTAATTTAATTTCTATAGTACCAAAATTATCTTCTAAAATTTTAAAATTTTCTCGGCATTCATTTTGTGATTCTCCCATATTTTTGTTCATAGTATTTATTTGGCCTTGCAATTCTGACTGAAATAATTTATTTTCCCTTTGAATTTCACTTGCGATTTTCCCTTTTAAATCATTTAATTTGTCCCCAAACTTAGTGTCAAAATCTTGAAATTTGGTATTCATTGTTTCTTCTAAAACCTTGGAACCCTCTTTCATTTCCTTAATTTCAACCTTCAGTTTCTTATCCATTTTTATACAATTAGCTTCGATAGCTTCTAATTTAGTTCCCATGTTATCACTTTTAGCTTCGATATCTACTAATTTAGTTCCCATGTTATCACTTTTAGCTTCGATATCTACTAATTTAGTTCCCATATTAGCACTATCAGTTTTTAGTGACTCTAAACTTTGATTCATGGATCCTAACTTTTGGTTATTTTCCTCCTGTTGGCTGTCCAACTTATTCAAACTCTCATTTATGGATTCGAACACTTTGTTATTTTCATCCTTTTGGAGGCCCAATGTATTGTTTATAGCCTCCAACTTCTCATTGTTATCGGCTTTTATAGCCTCCAAAAGCCGTTGCATCTCTTCACTCAATGCCATCTTATTAGAATATAGTGGGCTACTAATGCCACATCGCTAGAACATGCTTGAGAGATAGTAATCTGAGCCATTGTGTCCCAATTTCTTAAAAAATTTACTTTGGTACGGGTGTTTACTACACCGTACCCTTTTGATACTCTGCTTTAAACTCAAAGACCTTTATGGAAGTATTTAAAATTCAAAATTTCGAAAAACCATTTTTTTTTCAAATAAAAAATGAAAATTTTGATTTTTCAAGAAAACTCGGGTTTTCCCTAGGAAAACTCATCCCTGCGTACTGGGCGCCATGAAAGAGATTGGGTGTATGATAAAATCATACATGCCCCACGTTGGAAAACGGTAAAACCAATAAACTACTAATGGCCCCACGTTGAAGCCACTACACAAATTAAAACTACTCCTGTTCCAAATAAACACGGAGTCCATAAGATAACACAAATGTTATTTTAAATAGGTGGGTTTCATTACAACCATCAATTCACGATTATTTTCATTTCCATAAAGTACTTATCTTAAAGTTCCAAATAACTACGAGCTTCTTTGGCTCGATACTTTCCCATAATAATGGTGTCATATTTTTGTACACCTCAAGAATTATTTTTATCTTTTCTTATCATCAAAACAAATATATAATTACATTTAAAATTACATGTTAATTATTCACTTCAATATTTGGGCATATCACATGTTCTCCATATTTACTATCTCTCTCAAGTTTTGCAAATTCACTACGGTGATCGGGAAAACTATTTGTGTACTCCAGAGTTATAAAGATTACTTGACAAAGTCAAAAACTATGATCACTCCCGAAACCTAGTTATCTTCACAAAACTCGTGGATTCCTTCTTTTCCATACAATATTACAATAGGGATTTTTATTTAATTCATTTGTCTTATAAGACCATTATCACATAGGAAAACTACGATCTGAATTGGCAAGCGATAATATCAATCTACAAGGACCTCGGTTCAACGCCCGGGTCATTAACAACTTTAAACACTCACGGTGTATTTAACACATCTACAAGACGGTTTTTACCCACCCTCGCTCTATGAGGGTCAGGCCATTATACTCGGGCGTGATTTATGACAAGAAAAGCGACTCTCTGCCTAACCTACGGTGGCAGCTCTCTTCAATGCTTTAAAACAAACCTTCACATTATTCTCAGTTCTGTGGAGAGACCTGGCTTTTACTTCACTTATTTCCATTCAACAATATTCTTTGGCTCACAAACCACTTTCGTAACCTTGGCATTTATTAATTATGAGAGGGTCCTCATTGATTGGGAATATTAATACACATTCTACGACGAATAATTAGGGGCTTTAACAACAAGAGGATTCTAGGTTCGAATCTCCTAACATGCCTCGGGAACATTTCCACATCAGAGGACTTATACAAAACGCGATTTAGGGTCAAGCCGTAGCTTACAGGACCTACGCTCAATAATACCATACATTAGCTCCCTTTTAAATAATACACACATGGCCTCGTGATCTACGTCACAATTAGAGGACTTACAACATATCTCAATTCACTGCAATCAACTACCCTCCATAAGTAATTTACCAAGTACTTTAACTTTTACGCGTTCCTAGCGTGACTTTTTATTTAATTGCGTTCCATTACGCTACACATTACTTTACGGCCGAATGTCTTCCAAAGAACTGATAAATTTCATAGTAACAATTGATACATATCTTAATTCTTATATTAATCTTTTCCGTTGACAATAAATCGCTCCCTTTTTAAGAACATGCAGTCACATCATGTCTTATACATTTGTTAAGGCTTCAACGCTCTATATTTTTATATCATTCAATTTAATATTTATTTAGATTTCTTTACCTTGTTATTCACATCATGTTTTCATTCCTTACAAAAGCTCAAAAGCTATTTCTTTCATATAATTCAAATTTACCTTTATGTAAATATCTTTGTTATAATTATTATTATCACGCTTGCTTTTATAACATTCATTAAATACTGACATTTTATTCCATGCCTTTCCTCTACAGGATTTATTATTTCACATAATTATTTATTATTTCTTAAAACTTTATTTTCGTTCAGATCGCGTTCTTATTTAGTTATTATTCATTTAAAAACATCCCTTCTACTCAAAACTCCGGTGGAATTGTACACAAAATTTTTCCCGACACCAAAACATAATGAAAATCTTTACTTACATGTTTAAGGTCGCTTTCTGACCTTTATTCTCGATAGATGTGACATTTTGGCCCACCTTCTTGACCTACTCCATATTGTACAATCTCATCTTATGTACAGAAATTTCTTGACACATATTCACTATATTTAACACTGACAACATTTTTTTTATACACTGGTGTATCCGTTTTGAACACACATTAAAACACTAAAAAATATTACTCTGGTACATATTATAACACATATCACTGTGCATAAAACGCTTTCACTTTACCTAAAACACTTTTCTTAAAATATTTACACTTCACTCCTATCACACGGGTGTATCTCAACGATTTTTACAATTTCTGTCGGCTGTTGATGATCCCTGATGTGAATCCTATCGACCTGCATTGGACGTGTGATTTTACTCGTTCAAAGTTTCTCTCTCCTACAATGGAAACTACTGGTTTCAGTCTCTCAAAACCGCTTCTATTGTCTATTACTCGGCTTTACTTTATCTGCTTTAACTAGGCGATAAATGTCTTTTCTTTGCCGTCACCTCTATTTATATATGGTGGTCTATCGCACCCTATAGTTTCTATATCTTGGCCTCCCTTCGAGGACCGTATACTGTCTATCGTACCGTTTAGTTTCTATATCTTGGCCTCCCTTCGAGGACCGTATACTGTCTATCGTATATTTTTGACGTTTTCTCACTAGAGTACGTTTTCCCTCTGGTTTCGAACCTAAGTTCCTAAGTTCCTTTCGCTTGAACTTCTATCTTTCGCGATCGTAATTACTGTTTATTCTTGTCCTTTACAGGACTTAATGTTTTTAACAATGTCTTTACTAGACGTAACGCCGTTTATTTGTTGGAGTTCTTATAACTTCATAACTGTATTGAACTAGTGTTCTTCTGGAAATCGAAGTTCCCTACTGATCGCTGTGTCTTACTTTGGCGATATTGCTTTAAAGTCCGTATATTTAATGTTCTTTATAATTTAGGACTCTTCAAAGTCTCGAACTGCTAACCCTCAGCGTAGCGTACTTATATCGTAACTGGTCTACACTCGGTGAACTTGTAGCATAGCCTCCCACAGGCTCTGGATCAATGTCTGATACAGCTTAACGGGCCACCTCACGGGCTCTTGAATACTGCGTATACGATGTGGTGCAGCACTTCCGCTCACGGAATGCTCGTAGACTGAATGATTGGCTTGGTGAGGCCAGGAGTTTTATACCTTTCAGTCACAAAAAGATAAAATCCTAGTCCTTTTCGTGACCAACTTTTGAACTAATTGTCTCACAATTATAAAAATCGTATCTCCAGACAGCTCGTCTTCCAAACGTAAAATAATCTTCCTGTGCATGGAAATCGATCGTGCATTTCCGAGATATTAATTAATTTCTCGTCCTCAACTGTGTGGGTGGTGCTGTTCTTTTTTTATTCTCCCACTCCTTGGGTCTCGGTGAACCCCCAATGACGTCTACTTGCGTTTGCAGTTTTTCCTGTGCAATTTTTACAAGGTTTATCTTTACACAAAAATCTCTAATCCAAAATGATTCACCGTACTGTATCTGTTTACTTATTTTTATACTCGTAAACGGGTTAAATTTAATTATTCCTGTTCTGACTCAGCAGCGAGGTTGCCATATTCCTGCAACGTAAGAGCAATTTCCGAGTCCAGCTTCTTCGTCTTACAGTCAAAACTTTCCACTCGTTCTAATAATATCCATGACTAGCTCCTTATAAATGTCAAGAGGCATGAGCTCATCTAAGGAACACCTGGCCCTAGCACTTGCACAATGTTAGGCTGTAATCCTGGCTTGAAATCTCTCTCCGTTCCCTTAGAAACTGTATGATTCTTTCATTCCTTTCTCAAAGTACATGGATTCGACTCCCTTTGAGGCCTATGGTACATGGGTTCAATGGCCCACATATATAAAAATCCAACTTAGCGACCATCCGAAATTTTTAGACGGTGCGCAATATCTATTAATCTATGACAGATATCAAACTGACATTTTGGTTGTTTATAGAGGCTTTGAACGTAAGTTCCCCTATGGGATTTTCAATAACCACGTGAGCACAAACCCAACATGGTGGCGACGCGAAATGTAAATATTTAAATGGACGTTTCTCGTGATTTAACCATTCGAGCGCAGTGAAACTTGGTGTGGTAAATGCTTATACAAATTTTAATCCACTGGTATCTAATCTATTTCAATTGTTTTCATAACCACAAGATTACGGCTGAGTGAAATTTTGAAATCTCTATTTTATTTCTTGCGTCTTACTCATGCGATTGAAGTTGGAATAATACACCTACACAATAATAGTCATGTAATAGTACATAAATCTAAGGCCTACATATGTAAAAATCCAACATGTTGACCATCCGAAATGTTGAGATGGTTCTCAATATCTACGAATGTATTACAGCAATCAAACTGAAATTTTGTATGTTGATAGTGGCAATTAACAGAAGAAAAATAAATGAAAATAGGCCATATGGTTTTTCACGGAACTACTTGTTTCTGTGTGTAGTTTATTTTCCTTCCACACTCCCTTCCTAGACATTAATCATAAAATTACAGGCTAACCTTCCTAGAAATTCATCATAAAATTACAGGCTATCAGACAAATTCAATACCAAATTGCACGGGATGATGGCCATGATGTCCCTAACTCTTAAATGAAGTATCAACTAGGCTATACCAATCAAAACTAAATATTTCCGGATCATGCCTCTGGGTTGACCATTCCCTTTATAATGTGTTCGCTCATTATAGCCCCACCTGGTTATTGAGCTGTTAGTCTGGTCAATGAATAATGCGCCTCAATTAATTCATATGCCGTGATGAGAGAAAGGGAATGACGCTGACAGTTACTTTTGGACACATCAATCATCAAAGTTTGTCAAGTAAATTCTCTGCAGAGAAATTGATTTATGACCTTGGATTTAATGCCCTTAATCTTATTCACCAATCTTTCCCTGCACTGTCTCAATCATCCAGTGACACCTGAGAGCATTGTAACAGAATGTCGATTCCTAAAATATAATTAATAATTCTGAGTTTAATGTTTCGTTGTTGATTCATTTAGGGGCTTTACAACATCGTGGTTATTTAGCGCCGTGTACTTGGGTTGTTTCCAAAATTAGTCTGATAACATGTGTCATTGTGGTGGCTGCTGTAGTGAGTGTACTTGTAATTTTATTTATCGTATGATGAATGTATGTACATATATACAATATATATAATATCTGGACAAATATGCATAGTCACAAGTACGTATGATCTTACAACTCTAGGTCTAGTTCTTTGACCCATTCAACTGCTTCATCCGATGTAAGATGATAGTCCATTGTTGTTCCTTTGAAAGATCGAAGAGGACAATCAGCAACAATGTGATGGATTGACTGTGATAATGCACTGCATTCGCAATTTGCAGAGCAAGCGCATCCCCATTTGTGCAGTAGATAGCCACATCTGCCTGTCAGTTCGAATCCGGTTGATGATCCACCACTGGCACCTGGAGAGATGGAATCCTTGTATCCGGTTACAAGGGTTGTCAACTAGATGTTTATTTACCACTGAAGACTGCTCCCATTGGATTTTACACGCGTTGTTAACTTGGAAGGAGCATATTTCAAGGTTGAATGCTGTACGCCTTAGTGGCTTTTTCTTGATTTCAAGCGTTGGTGTTCTGCTCGTGCAAGATCTTGGTGAATGGATAGCTGGGGATTCTGCCGAATGTTTTTCCATACATTTAAGAGAGCTTCTGATCTTCTTAGCACTGGAGGTGGAATGTTGCTGTGAAGAGGCAGCCAAAGTGTGTTCGTGCTCCGAATACAACCAGTGATTATTCGCATTGCTTGATTGAGTTACACATCTATCTTCTAAGATTTGGGAGGAGGTGGCTGTCTCCTTAAGTTAGGAACCATCTCAACAGTTGGATAATGTAGAAGTAGGAAACCACGGCAAACCACCTCTAGAGAAAGAACCTTTCACTAACTACAATTGAGTGAAGCTAACTTTAGTTTAGAGTTGATTAACGCTCTATTAGTTCCACCGTTCGCCGCCAGGTGCCGGTTGTGGTGGTATCTAGTTGCCAAGTTCAAAGCTAGGTGTCTTTGACGGTAGCATATGGTAGCAAAAGTAGGAACTACTTAAAATTCATCGCATGCAGTCCTTACCTGAATTACAGATAACACACAGCCATCACAATTAACACCGGTTAACAGACAGATTCTACACACACACGATGTACACGGGGATACATCACGGCGTTGTCACAGTCCTTGAACTGTGGAACCAACCAACCAAGTAACTTTAACTCTGGTGTGAATGCTGGAACGGGGTACACTTAGCCTCGTGAGGAAAAACTGAGCAGGGAAGAGTTCGATTTCCAACTCAACCATCCTGATGTTGTTTTCCGTGGTTTCCTCCACTTCTCCTCCAGACAAATGCTGGGATGGCTCTTAACTTAAGCCACGGCCGCCTCCTTCCAAATGATATCTCTAATTTGCAAATACACACACAAGTAGGCCTACAGCTCATCACAATAACACAGGTCATCACACAAATGCCACACTCACTGATACACACGAGGCTACATGGCCACAATGCAGCCCCTAAAATAAGCAACAAAAACAAAGACCTTTATCCAAGGGGCCCCTGGTTGGTTCATGAGATTTTAAGTTCTGGTTAATCCCTCATGATTGGGGATATCTTCATCATTCATTTCATCCTCATCACAAGAAGTAAGTTGCCTATGGGTGTCATCTTGGAAGACCAGCACTAGAATTCTCTAGTGACCACATGGCATTATTATTAGCATATGTGCCCCCAAAGAGGGATGACTGAATTATTGAAGTGATAGCAGCCTGCAGAGAACTGAAAGGTATGGCCTTCCCTCCCCCTCCCTCATTTCTAGCTGTCTGTGTTTGTCGAGAAATGTACAGTATTATTTTCATGTATGTTTTTTTCAGCGTTGCCTAGTTCAATTATACAGGGCGCCAGGGAATGTTCTCCGCAGCGGCTACATGCTGATGCGAGAGGTAGCGTCAGCAGTTACGTTGGCAGCACGGTAAACTTTGTTCTCACCACAGCCATTCCTAACAGATGCTAGAAGTGTTGTCCTTGTGTTCGAAGACAGACTTCAACACATCTACACACATTGTCTGTGGACTGCACATTATTAATGATTTCACTTTAAGTTCATCAGTCGTTTTTGGATTAGTTTGTGAGCCAGTCACACAACATTTACTTATCAAATCCTAAACGATATCCCGGTTTGGACACTTCGAGTTAAGAAACTGCGCCTGAAATGTTAGTTCTTACATTTCTTCGTGAAAATCTCATTTTACCAAAAAAAAAGCTCTTTCTTCAGTAGTAAACATTATCGCCTGTATACTGTTGCACTCTTACAATATATCTGAACGCTCCCTCACTGCAATATACACTGACGATTTCGACAGCCTACAGCCCACACGCGTAGCCTTCACTGTACCACTACCCAGTCCAGGACACCATGCTGCCAACTTAACTGCTGACGATACTTCTCGCAGCAGGATGTAGACGCTGCGGCGAACATTTCCTGGCACCCTCTAGAAAGCTTTCCAGTCGGTCAACACAAATTGTGCCCAATTACATTAGGCGGTAAAACAAGTACTTATTCACCATAACATGAAAGACATATTATATAAGATAGTTATACTTTAAGAAATTTCAAAAGAAAACTTGTAAAAATGGTTCGGTTAGCTCAAATCAGTTACCAGCGTTTCACCCCGTTTCATAGTGGGAGGTGGGAATCAAACCCACCAGTTCTGCCGTACGAATCTGAGTACCCCGTTTCAGCCGTCAGACCAAATTGAATTTCTTGACCTAGCCGAGAATTGAACTCGGACCTCCGAGGTGACAGACAACAAAGCTAGCCACTACATCACGAGTTGGACTCCCTTTGACCACGTTAACATTAACGATATTTCGAAATAGGGAACATATTCTGGAATTAATTTCATGTGGCAGAAAGTGCCTACCCTCCCTATTCGGCGCTTAAGACCTGGATATTAGGCCCCTTAAAATCAACAGTCAGCATCTTCCTTCAACTTTAGCAATTATGATCAGTCACTGAACCACCTTGACATGTAGTGGCTAGAATTATTGGCTTCACACCTGAGATTTGCATTCTATCCTCAGCTCTGCCATGAAATGTAATTGCGGTCTTTGGGTTAGATTGGGGTACACTTAGCATTGTGAGGTAAACCTGAAAATAGGTGGGTTCAGTTCTAAATCCAGCCAACCTAGAAGTGATGTTGTGGTGTTTTCCATTCCTACTCCAGTCTGTCTCTCCTTTCCACCCATAACTTCAGTTACAAAATACACTCAGTACTAGTACGAATACTACTACAGGCACCCCACAATAGCACAGGTTATTGGATGAATTCTGTACACACGGAAATAAATGGGCCTGATTATCTTCATAATGCAGATCAATTACCGATATCCTAGTATTGGTTGCATCTCATGTCATCACTGTGCCCCTCTACTCGTCCGGCATAGCTCAAGCTATAATCTTCAACAAACCCAGGCGCAGCCAAGTTCAGCGGCAGCCGTATCTTGATACGATAATACATGCCTATTGTTACAGAGCGGGAAACGATCACCAACGGCATTTTACTGTAAGTTGATGATCTTTTATTTCATTTATGCTGTGGGGAGGTTTAACATTTTTGAACTGTTGAGCAAGTTTAAGAATGACAGATATTTAGACACGTGCCACTGTATTGGTGGGAGGATCCCATGCGTGGAGGTTTCTCTTCAGAGACGTCAAGTACAATACCTGTTGCGGAAAGAACATGTAGTACAAAAGTTACCTTTTCTTGTCCTCCTTTATTTTTCTGCCAACTCACTGTATTTGCTGGTTTTATGGCTGTACGTCTGTTAGATGTTGTGTGTATTTGGCACAGAAATGTTGATTAAAGTCGGCCCCGTGGTGTTGGGGTAGCACGCCAGCCTCTCATCCGGAAGCCCCGGGTTCGATTCCCGGCTCCGTCAGGGATTTTGGAAACTGACGCGAGGGCTGGAGCGGGGTACACTCAGCGACTTAAGGACAATTGAGTAGCTGTCTGACAGTGAGGCAGTGCCCCTGTTATGAAAACCAAGATTAACGACCGATGCGCTGACCACGCGTCACCCCAATATCTGCAGGCCAAATGGCTGGGCAGCGGTCGCTCGGTAGGCCTAGGCCCTTCATGTGCTATAGTGCCAGGAGTTATTATATTATATTATGTTAATCAAAAGCGTGTGTTCTTGAAGTCTTATTATTAATATTTTTATTGTCACTTGTAGCCTTTCAGTCAGTCAACACAAGTATGCCCAATAAGTGGGCGGGGTACAATAAATATGGAAATACTCTCCTGGAAAAAATACATGTATTAGTTAATAATTACAATTAATCCTAAATTGCGCCATTTAATTGTGATCATTAACTGAAAATGAAAATCCACAGCCTGCTTCCACTCTCCGACCGGGTCAGGAATGGAATGAATGAAGCCCCCATCTAGCGGCGAGGATATGAACTGTGCCGGCTGCCGAGGCCTGACGCACTCCTCTGGGGCAATGATTAAATGAATGACAGATGAAATGAAATGATAGTGGAGAGTGTTGCTGGAATGAAATTTTGACAGGGAAAACCGGAGTACCCGGAGAAAAACCTGTCTGCCTCCGTTTTGTCCAGCACAGATCTCACATGGAGTGACCGGGATTTGAACCACGGGCCCAGCGGTGAGAGGCCGGGGTGCTGCCGCCTAAGCCACGGAGGCTGTGATCATTAACTAATACATGTAATTGACAACACTGAAAAGATGGCTTCAAATCTCTTCATTATTTTTATTATTATTACGGAAAATTCCCCTTGGATCACAGTCAAATCGAAGTTTAGCACCATCAAGCCCTCTTTGTTTCCACACAAAATGAATAATTATATAAGAATTGCAGCCGAATGGCGATAGTAGGGTGATTTATTTGAACGCCCGTGCGCTTCCAACAAGTTCAATTTCAAGTAGTTCCAAATTTGGCTACCAGATGCTACTATCACTAACATCTAGTGTCAAACGTTGTAACATGATAGAGCGTTTCTAACCTGCCAAATACACCCGACAAATTTTGTTACACATTATCAATTATTGTGGTAGGTTATTTTACATGCCCAAGATCTATGGCATGGGCCCGCTGGCTTTACTTCCCCTCCGAGTAAGCCATACGAAAGGATTTAAACGCTCTTAAAAATCCGATGACTTCGGCCGGGTTTAAACCCGCGATCTTGGACATAGCATTTCAGCATGCTACCGAGTGCGCCACCGAAAATGAATTATACGTTTCAGTATAAACTTAAACTGCTTGTGAATTGTGAACGGATCAATAGTAATAATAATAGTGGGTGAATTAAGAAAGGCGTGTTTCTAACTGTTTCGCAATAGCACGACTAAGCTTAATAGGAGTTCATATCACCATAAAGAGTAAAATGAAGAACGTCTACAGGACTTGAGTTCCATCCTTCCCGCGTGACTGTCATAAACACAAGTAGCGCGCGCAATGCTGCTTGACTTATGTGCAGACTGCACGCCGTCATCACCATGTCTCCGCAAGGATCCTGCTTCTATAAACAACAAAAGGTAACGATGCCGAGTACAGCAGCAATCGTATCTTGAAAGGCTAATATACAAGAGAATAACAATGATAACAATAAAAATAATAAGAATAATCAACTAATATGCCCCGTTAGCCAACGGTCTGGCCATGTTGAAACACCGGATCCCATGAGAACTCCGTAGTTAAGCATCATTAGACGTGGTTGGAACTTGGATGGCATGCCGGTTCTAGGTACTGCGCGCTGTTGGCAAACAAAAGGAGGAGCGGAAAGGCCCTGGCCACCCTACCGCTCGTTAACTCGGGCTGAGGATAGCCTCTTCGGTGGCTCTGACCTGTGTTTGGGCAGAATACCAAATACATATACATTTATATGCACCGTTGGCGGAAGAAATCAGAAAGATGTGGCGAAAAGTTTACCACTGGTAATGTCTGTAACGGGAATAGTTCCAAAGGCTCTGGTAACGGGTCTGGAGGAACTAAAAATGAATTATCTGATCACCAGAATGCAGAAGGCAGTGTTGCTAGAAACATGTCACATAGTCCGAATAATTTTATCACAGTAATAATTCTAAGGTACTTGATTGTAAAGTCCGTACCTTGTATGTTGAGACTTACCATATCCATGATAAATACAGATAATAGTAATAATAATAATTATTATAATAATAATAGGTCGCCTCCGTAGTGTAGCGGTCAGCATGGTTAGCTCCCGCCCCGGAGGTCCTGAGTTCGATTCCCGGCTCTGCCACGAAATTTGAAAAGGGGTATGAGGACTGGAACGGGGTATACTCAACCTCGGGTGGCCCAAATGAGTAGAAGGGGTTCGATTCCCACTTCGGCCATCCTCGAAGTGGTTTTCCGTGGTTTTCCACTTCGCCTTCGGGAAAATGCCGGGATGGTCCCTACTGTAAGGCCACGGCCGCCTCCTTCCCACTTCCTTGCCTAACCGTCCCACTCTTCCCATCCCTTTATCAGGCCCCCTGTTCGCTTTGCAGGTGATGCCGCCTGAGCGTAGTGCTGGTCACACACCCCAGTTGTATCCCTGACTAAGAGTCTCAAGCTCCAGGACACTGCCCTCAGTGGCGGTAGAGGTGGGATCCCTCGCTTAGTCCATGGGAAAAGCCAACCCTGGAGGGTAAAACGATAGCGAATAATAATAATAAAGGCCTACTTGATAGACGTTGCTGTCCCATTTAGCCTAAATATGCTAACTACCCAGGCTAAAAAACAGACAAGTACCTACCGTTGGCTGAATAACATATACGGAAACTATGGGGACTACAATGCGAGAGAATTTTGCCAGTGGTGATCTCCTCCTCGGGAGTTGTTCCAAAGACGTTGGTAATGGCTTTGGAATTGAATCACATGATTGCAAGAATACTGAAGGCAGTACTGCTGGATACCTGTATATTGTTAGACTGTTTTCTATCTCAGTAGTTTACAGGATACTTGATTGTCAAATCCGTATCTTGTAGACTGAGTTGTACCATATTCCTGAGAAAGTAAAGATAATAATCGTGTTGGAAGCCATTTTTGAGTGTTGCCTTAGTAATAGAAATGTAATGTTTTTCAGTCGGTCAACACGATTGTACCCAATTGTACTTGGTGTTCCTCTAATCCCGAAAAGAGAAACATTATTCATGTATTTATTAATCTCGTGTAAAATCTTTTTCAGGATTAGAGAAACATCCATTACAATTGGTTACAAACGTGTTGACCGACTGAAAAAACATTACATTTCGATGATAATACAACGAGCACCTAAAGCTTGCATCAATAGAACTGAGTAGATGCTTAGTCGCTCTTTTTAATGCATGTTTAAGATATGGTACAATCCCTCACAGGTGGAGAAAATCGACAATAAAGATGCTGTATAAAGGAAAGGGAGATTGTGGGGACCCTAACTCGTACAGAGGAATTGCCCTAGAATCGACAGTATTGAAACTCCTCAGCAATATAGTTTGCATTCGTTTGACAAAGGCAATTGAATCTCAGATACCGGAAGAGCAATTTGGTTTTAGGAGGGGACGATCTGCAACTCAGGCTATACAATCTCTGCAGGCTGACATAGAAGATGCCCTGAAACCACCCGGGGGGAAACTACATGTGGTATTCTTGGACTATGAAAAGGCCTTTGATACCATCAATAGACAAATGCTAGTAAGGAAATTAGACAACATGATTGGTGAAGGCAACTACTTGGCGAGATTTGTTAGGATCCTGTTGAGCGAAAACTACATCGTTATTTCGGACAACATTACAATTTCCAAGGAAATACAGCAGACAATTGGAGTACTGCAGGGGGATCCCTTAAGCCCCATCCTCTTCGCTCTTGCTACGGCAGATGTGGTGGAAATATTACCCCCAAATGTAAAAATATACATTTACGCAGACGATATGGCTCTAATTTCAACCAGTGAAAAGGATTTACAGCAGGCGTTTGACAGAGTTGCGGAGTGGGCGGAAGAGAATGAACTCTATCTGAATGAAAGGAAAACAGTTGCAATGACTTTCAGAAAAGGGGGAAGAGGAGCGACAATTCTCTACAAAAATAGACCGCTGGGATGTGTTACGCACTTCAAGTATCTGGGGGTGACGTTCCAGACTCAGGGAAACGTCTTCACTATTCACATCAAGGACAGAACAAACGCGGCTATAAAGGCCATGAGTGGCATACGACATCTCCGAACACTGTCATTACAGACAGCGATGAGACTTTTCTCGCTGAAGATCATTCCTGTAGTTGCATATGGTTTGGAAAGTATTTGGCATCACCTTAAGTATAAGCAACTTGTAGAATTGGAGAAGGTGAAAGCTACCTACCTGAAAAGGGTAATGTGTCTTTCGAAATTCACTCTTTCTCGGTTGGTGTATGAACTCGCGAAAGAGCCTCCTTTTGTTGAAGACCTCAGATTACAGCTGTTCCTGCCATCTACATCGGGTTATGAGAGACTAATGCAGGAAATTAAGTTAAAGGGAGGAAGCATATGGCAGGAATTTTATATCACGGATGCGATGACATAGCGGGATTGGACGAGGGGTTTCTATGAGATGAGACACTTGATAACCAGATTCGCGGTGCATGGATTCCACTTCAGGGTGGGTGCAAACAAAATGTACCATCAGCCGGATTGCTGGTGCGTGTGTGCCCTCTGCGGCAAAGCATGTGACAGATATCATGTAATGCAGTGTGATCAGAGGAAGTTATCTCTGTCACAGTTTTGTACCAGTGATAAGTAATTAATGGTTGGTTGGTTGGTTGGTTCTTAAGTTTAGGGGCTGCGACAACGCGGTCATGTAGCCCCGTGTACTTTGGGTGTGTGTAGAATCTGTCTGATAACCGGTGTTAAATGTGATGACTGTTTTAGTGTGTGTTATCTGTTTTTAATTTAAGTACTGCAACTTAGAATTTTTCAAATAGTTCCTACTTTTGCCGCCAAGCGCCACCGTCAACGATTACTAGGCCAAGTTCATAACTTAGCTACTAGACACCACCGCAGTCGGCTCTTGGCAACGAACATAGAAACCTAAGAGCGTTGTTTACATTCTTAACCTATCCAATTTAGCTTCACACAGGTGCAATTAGTGGAAGGTTCTTTAACATGCCATAAATCTATGACATGGGACCGCCGGCTTTACTTCCCCTCCGAAGGAAGGCATACTGAGGGATTTTAAGTAATTAATGATGATGATGATGATGTTCGAGGAAAATATAAGTCATGCTTAATTCAATTGCATATTTTGTGCTCTAATAAATTTATAATAATAATAATAATAATAATAATAATATGGAACGATGACAGACTAACTGAAAGAGTTCTCAACCTGGCTCTTTCATTAAAAACCAAGAACAGCTGGCTCCGTGAAATGAAAACTGATCTCCAGGAAATCAACATCTCAGAAGACATTGTACGGGACAGATATAAATAATTGTAGACAAACCCAAAACCAGATCCACTATAACTAGGACAGGAGACCAAAGGAAGAAGCTCAGTGAGAGGATCAGGGGATTTTGGGAGGAAAAGAATGCCAACACATTAGCTAAGCAGGTTCAATCATGTTCCTGAATAGGGCATGCCGATGTAAACAATTAATAATAATAATTATTATAATAATGATAATAATAATAATAGTAATAATAATAGAAAGTTGATAAATATGCATGCTTTTCTATATTCTTATCAACATATGTGTGTCCTCATAACGCGAGTTTATGTTGACCAGGAAACAGTCCTATGACGAAGGAAGGCCACAATGGTGGAGATTGATCGTGGCGCTCCTTATACGAGCTGGCGAGTGTAATATTTGGGTGCTGGCAGTCAGTACCACTCACCACAACAGCCTTCAACAGCGACCTCTCTATCATGCTAATGACACGTGCTGACGTCACCCACTAAGACAAACACCTACTAATCACAAGTCACGGCAGCAAGGACCTTATTGTACAGTCTGACAAAATAAGAGCATATTTTTCTTAATTCCCAAATCTTAGTTATTATTCTGCCTCATAAGAATGGTTTTAAAGGCAGAATAATAACTAAGATTTGGGAATTAAGAAAAAATCATATTTTTTATGAGTTCATTTTGTCCAAAATTTGAAATATAAGTGGGAATGACGAGTCTCTGACCTTGTTTATAGCAATTTTATTTCACCTATAAATGCATATTTTAGTTTATATTATGGTTTTCGTTATAGTTTGCTCATTTTAGTGATACGAAGTCATATTTGGTTATATTTTGAGCATTTGTGCATACATTTTGTCTAGGTACATATTATCGGGGTGGAGAAACAGAGAAGCTACTCGCAAGTTAAAGATAGAATGGTCAGGAGTCTAAATGGTACACTGTGAGAGCCCAAAATATTTAGGAGCAAGACTTGACAGATCTCTTACTTTCAAGAAGCACTGCATGAACTGTAAGTCGACAGATTCCACCAGGAACAATCTTCTACAGAAACTAGCCGGATCACAATAGGGTAGTCAACCTGCAACGATCCGAACCTCTGCAATGGCTCTATGCTCTTCTGCGGCAGAGTTTGCCTGTCCTGTTTGGTATAATTCTACACATGCCAAACAGGTGGATGTATCTCGCAACGACACCTGCAGAATTATAACAGGTTGCTTGAAATCCACTCCAGTTCAATGGCTTTACCACTTCGCAGGAATAGCACCACCTCCCGTTCGAAGATAAATAGCTGCGAACAAGGAAAGAATGACAGTGGAGCAGGAAAGCACCCATCCTCTGTATGGACATGAACTGCACCCGCATCGAATGAAGTCAAGGAAGAGTTTCCTTAGAACATTGAAGGAACATAGAACCAATCCTGAAGAAGCTAGGTTGCAACTGTGGAGGGCGACGACCTACCTTCCCCCTGGTTGGAAAAGAGTCTCTGAATACTTATCTCCTGGATATGACGAGAAATGAATGACTAGGAAGTCACTGAATAGATTGAGATCTGGAGTTGGCAGATCAAAGGTTAATTTGGAAAGACCATTATAATATTCAATGTGACTATGGAGAAGGCCAGACTGTTCAACATAAATGCATCAATGTCGACAATGTCCAACCTCCTGTACAGAAGACGATCTTCATCAAGGAACATAAAAATGATTGGAAGTGGCCAAGTTTTGGGCTAAAATAATATAACTGCGTAAAATATGTATGTTTCTGATACGAGAATAATATTAATCATGGTGGAGTATCAAAAATGAGATTTAGCCTATAAATGGTCCAGTTGATATACTTTTCTCTGTATTCCCGAAACAGGTAAATGCCATGTTTAGAAGACCTGATTCCGAAAAGAAGCTTCTCTTCGGATGCCCCGTCGAGGAAGATGCCACCCCAGCAGACAAATTTAGTTCAGAGCAATTAGTAAACAAGGAAATGCCGAGTTATCTCACGCCAGTAGATGGTCCGGTCGGTATTGTAGCTGTATCAGTTTCCGTGATTAAATGTATCCACTGTATTATCGCGTTTTATGTTAGAACTACTTGCTACATAGCCATGAAATGCATTGGTCATGTTTTCCCGTCCCTAGGTCATCGTTTGTACTTTGTTAGGTCTTAAACTCCCAAACCCTAATAATAACAATCAGCAGTGATTACAGACCTGCACTTATCTTGTACAGTCATGGATATTTTATACATTGTCACAACATAGCCTATTCTTCTTGTCTATCCTGTTTGCTTAGTATTCTTCTCCCGTACGTATGCCGTTTAACAACAATAAATACATTTCTTCAATATTTAAAACTTCGTTCTCCCACGTTCTTCCCTAATACCCCATAAACCTACATTCACGTTGCGAAAGTTCGAAAGGGCCCACTAGTCTTGATATAAAACCAGCTTGGAGAAGGAAACAGTGATGTGGATGTTATATAGACAAAATTGTTATTGCGCTGAGGAAGGGCACAATGTGGCCGAAACCTGTACAATAAAAAGTACAAATTAATATTAACTCAAGGATTTTAATCTTCAGGACTTATAATACTTCGCCACCAAGGAACAGGGCTAACATGTTCATTTTCATGTCACATTATATTGCGAGTGCCCCTGATCGTGGTGGCATGTGGTCCTGATACTGGCATATTACGAAATGCCACTTGGTAGTTCAGAAGTGTTCCTTGCCAGCAACACGGCCAGATGTAGCTGATTGCTATACATCATTCATCCATCACAAGAGGCACAAGCATGAATAATTCTCGCAATGAGCATGACATGGAATAAGTAACTCAAATTGTTGATTTCTCTCAGCTGTAAAATATTGATGGTTGATTGGTTCCTCACTTTAGGGGCTGCTACAACGTGGTCATGTAGCCCCGTGTCCTTTGTGTGTGTGTAGAATCTGTCTAATAACCGGTGTTAATTGTGATGGCTGTATTAGTGTGTATTATCTGTAATTCAGGTAAGGACTGCAGACGATCATTTTCAAGTACAGTAGTTCCTACTTTTACTACCAATTACTACCGTCAACGACACCTAGCTGTGAACTTGGCTACTAGATACCACCGCAACGAGTACCTGGTGACAAACGTTGGAACATAGAGCGCTAATCAAACCTAACCTACAAATTTTAGCTTCACACAATTGAAGTTAGTGGAAGGTTATTTTACATGCCATAAATCTATGACATGGACCCACCGGCTTTACTCCCTTACTCCCCTTCCGAAGGAAGGCATACTGAGGAATTTTAACGCTCTTAAAAAATATGACGACTTCGGCTGGGTTGAACCCCGCGATCTTGGATATAGAAGCTCAGCATTCTACCAACTACGTCACCGAAACCGCCTAAAATATTGATGTCTTCCGATATTGTGCATAGATCACATACAAGCCCATGCTTTGATCTTCGAGGAGTTTTTTTTTGGCCAACTTTCGATTTTTGCAAAGCATGAAAGTAGACTTATAAGATCTACACTGACCAAAAGTGTGTGTCTGTCTGTCCGTGTAATTTGAGCTCTATGTTGGATATCTCTGTAGGTATCCATGGGAAATATTCCAAAATAATTAATTAATCTAACATAATTTTTCTCAGGGTTAGGGAATACCACCCATACACTTTGGGAACAATCGTGTTGACCGACTGTAAAGAAAGTACATTTATTGGCAATAATATAGTGGTGATAGTCTCCGGGTGGGGACTACTCGAGAGGGGGTTAACATCACAGAAGTGACAAAGAGGAAATCTGACATTCTACGGATCGGAGCGTGGAATGTTAGAAGTCTGCTAGGAAGTGGAAGGTTAGAAAACTTGGAAAGGGAAATGGATAGGTTGAGGTTGGATTTGGTTGGGATTAGTGAAATGCGCTGGCAGGAAGAACAGGACTTTTGGTCAGGAGACTATAGGGTCATTAGCACTAAATCAAACAATGGCCAAGCAGGGGTTGGCCTCATATTGAGTAGGAAACTTGGACAGCGGGTGGAATATTATGAGCAATATAGTGAACGGATTATTGTAGCAAAAATCAATACTAAACCTACCTGCACCACAGTGGTGCAAGTCTATATGCCTACCAGTCAAGCTGATGATGAGGATGTTGAAAAGGTCTACGAAGAAATAGACGAAATTCTGAGGTATATCAAGGGTGATGAAAATGTTATAGTAATGGGAGATTGGAATGCTGTGGTAGGAAAAGGGAGAGAAGGGAAGATAGTAGGAGATTTCGGATTAGGTGAAAGGAATGATCGAGGAAGCAGGCTGGTAGAATTCTGCACCGAGCATGAGTTGGTCATAGCTAACACCTTATTCAATAACCACAATAGAAGAATATACACATGGATGAGACCAGGAGATACAGGGCGTTACCAAATCGACTTCATTATGGTCAAGCAGAGGTTTCGAAACCAGATTTTGGATTGTAAAACATATCCTGGTGCTGACATAAACTCTGACCACAATCTGGTGGTAATGAAATGCAGATTAAAGTTGAAGAAACTGAAGAAAAGTCAAAAGCCAAAAAGGTGGGCAATAGACAGACTGAAAGAGAAGGATGTAAACGAAAGATTCAAGAAGAGTATAGAGGAAGGAATAATGAAAAACCCTAAACAAACTTCAATTGCAGACGAATGGGCACTTTTGAAGAATGAAATAACAAAATCCGCAGAAGAAAACATTGGTAGGAAAGAAAGAATAGGTAGAAAACCGTGGATCACTCAGGATATACTAGAATTGATGGATGAAAGGCGGAAACACAAGAATGTAAGAGATGAAAAGGGGAAAGCAGAATACAGACGTCTGAGAAATGAGGTTAACAAGAAGTGCAAGGAAGCAAAAGAAGAATGGTTGAAAGAGAAATGTGCAGGTATAGAAAATTGTCTGAAATTAGGAAAAGTAGACACAGCTTATCGAAGGATTAAGAATACTTTTGGGGAAAAGAAGACTAAGTGCTGTAATATTAAGGACACAAATGGAAAGCCTCTAACAGATAGGGAAGAAAAGGTTGAGAGATGGAAAGCTTACATAGAGAGTTTGTATAAGGGAAAGGAGATTGAGAATCATGTAATGGAAAGGGAGGAGGAAATTGATGAGGATGCGAAAGGAGATTTAATATTGAGATCAGAATTTGATAGAGCTTTGGAAGACTTAAGCAGGAACAAAGCACCAGGCATAGATGATATACCGATTGAGTTGCTACGCTGCATAGGAGATGAAGGTCTGATCAGGTTATTTCACTTGGTGTGTAGGATTTATGAGACAGGTGAGGTACCCCCTGATTTCAAGAAGAATGTAATCATCCCTATACCAAAGAAAGTGGGAGCTGACAGATGTGATGATTACCGTACAATCAGCTTGATTACTCATGCTTCAAAGATCCCGTCTAGAATAATTTACAAGAGGATTGAAAGCCAGATAGAAACGAAGTTGGGTGAAGACCAGTTTGGTTTCAGGGGAAATGTAGGAACAAGGGAAGCTGTACTAAGTCTTAGGCTGATTTTGGAAGGTAGAATAAGGAAAGATAAGAGAACGTTCATGGCTTTTGTAGACTTAGAAAAGGCTTTTGATAACGTTGATGGGACTAAATTGTTTGACATTTTGAAATCGATTGGAATAAAGTACAGGGATAGGAGGGTGATATACAATCTATACAGAAACCAGACAGCAGTCATTCGAGTTGATGGACATGAGAGATAAGCTGGTATTCAGAAAGGTGTAAGGCAAGGCTGCAACTTATCACCCATACTTTTCAATCTTTACATTGAACAAGCAATGAAGGAAATTAGAGAAAAATGTAAAGTGGGAGTGAAGACTCAAGGAGAAATAATTTCAACTCTGAGATTTGCTGATGACATCGTCATCTTGGCCGACAAGCCTGAGGATTTGAATGAGTTTTTGAATGGTATGGACTCCGTCTTACGGAAAGAATTCATGATGAAAATTCATAAATGTAAAACAAAAATACTGGAATGCAGCCGAAATAAATCAGAAACCTCTATGGAGATCAAATTGGCAGGTGAAAAGCTGAAGGAAGTAGGAGACTTCTGTTACTTAGGAAGCAGAATAACCAGTGATGGACGAAGCAAAGAGTATAAAAAAAGTAGGTTGGCTCAGGCAAAGAAAGCATTTCTACAAAAAAGGAATCTGCTGACATCGAATATAGATTTAGGTATTAGGAAGTCATTTTTGAAAGCCTTTGTCTGGAGCGTGGCGCTCTATGGACGTGAAACTTGGACTATTGGTGTAGCAGAAAAGAGGAGAATTGAAGCATTTGAAATGTGGTGTTACAGGAGAATGATGAAGATCAGATGGGTAGATAGGGTTACAAACAAAGTGGTATTAAGCCGAGTGGGAGAGGAGAGATGTTTCTGGCGACTGCTAATGAAGAGAAGAGATAGGTTGGTAGGACACATACTAAGACACCCAGGAATAGCAAGCTTAGTTATGGAAGGAAGGGTCGAGGACAAGAACTGTAGGGGTAGACCAAGGTTAGAATATGTTAAACAGATTGCCACGGATGTGGGGTGTGGTAGCTATGTAGAGATGAAACGATTAGCTCAGGACAGGGAGGCATGGAGAGCTGCATCAAACCAGTCAAAAGACTGAAGACTCAAACAACAAACAACAATATAGTGGTTTGGTGAATGTATAGGAAACGAACTATAGGCTAATGTCCATATTAGAAGATCGATAGACGTTGCTACGGACAGTTAGACCTTTGATCACAAAAACTTATTAGATGATGAAGTGAAAGTGCCTAATTACAGGAAGTGAGCATGGTAAATTATAGGTCTTGCTAATTCAACGAAAGAAGGGCAATCATGAATATCGGTGGACTTGCAATATTTAAGAATGAATGTAACGTCAAAATAAATCACAGAGTGAAGCCAATTCATTGAAATCCAAAGTCGTGATAAAAGAGTTTATATTGTACAACGTGAAGGATTAAATCAGTGTGTACTATGTTAGCGCTTACGTGTGTTTAGTGATAGCACCTGAGCCGTCAGCAAGAAGTGAAGGAGCAATTCCTTTTCAGTTTGTGATAACTATCAACAACTTCTTTACAATGCCAAACACTTGGTAAGGTGTGTGGTGATGGAGCGAAACATCTCCTAGAAGAACATGCGATTAGAGTAACGCAGAAGCTATTACAGTATCTTCCTGTATAATTGCTTATTGGACACATCTTCTCACATATCATATTAAGTAGCAGTAATTCAGATAATGTAGCTCAAACTTGATGTAATAGTTCGAGTCCTTGAGATGCAAATGATGGATGTCTACCTACTAACTGACCATTTGGCTAAATCAACGACTGAACGAATGACTGTCATACTGAACGAACAATAAGCAAGCCGAAAAACTGACCGATCGACTGAAGAATCAGTTACCAACCAATCTACTGCCCAATCGACTGTGCATACATAAAACCAAATAACCAGCCATCAGATTGAGCTACTAACCTAATAGCAACGCAAAGGAACATAGAGTCATTGCCTAACCCACTGTGGTGTTGCGAATGAGTGAGTCACCAACCAATGTATTTGGTTCTGTTACTATGCACGGACCGAGAAACCCACACACCACTCCTCATCATCTGCGATCCACATCCTTTCAGGTTCACGGAGCTTAGACGCGAGAAGTAACTGAAAACCAACTAGTCAAGCAGCTGAAAACATGACTGAGTAACCAACCAACCACGCAGTCAATCAACTAATAGCCAACTGATCAACCATCCAATTAAACAATTAAACAACCAACTATCCAACCAACCAGTCATCCAGCCAATTAATCAGACGACCGACGATCAATTGACTAGTCAACAAACTTACCGACCAACAAGCCAACCAATTTAATTAACGTTATTCACACACAGGTCATGAATCTATCAGCCCGCACAACCTACATCAATATTGTAAATTAATTTCAAGCATGGAAATCTTCGCGACAGACGAAGACGAATCGTCAGCAAATTTAAGGTATGTTTCACCTCTTAGTATCTCAGAAAGTTTCTGTCTTATTTATGTCCATTATTATTCATGGACGTTTTTAATATACAGTAAAACCTGGCTTCGACGAACCCTTAATTATACGGAAACTTGTCTTAAACTGAAACATTTGACGGTACCTGAGAACTTGAGGGTGAAAATATGTTAAGTTCCCCTCATCAAACGAAAGCTGTGTTACGTTCAAAATACGTTTTTTATAGAACATTTCCAAGTTCCGGATTGCAGTGTTTAGAAATTTTCCAGCCCCTTGTGAGATTCCACCTAGTCTGCTGTAACAGTTGATTCTTCAGCTAATGAGGAATGTGCAAATAGGTCTTCCTTCTTTATTCTCCAACTTACACATCAAAGAATACGATTATTTGCCCAAGCCTTTCCCATTTCTCACTTTAATGAGCTGTCAAAAACAAATGCCTGTCTTTATGTACATTGTAAGGTCGTCGTATACAGTACTGAGTTAATTCGTAGCAGAAATATATAAATACAACACTGAATATGGAATGTACGCACCACTTTACATTTTCTCAGTTTGTCCATTAAATGCCTGTCCATGGTTTAATTATTTTAGTATAGACCTACGTTTGTTAACCGGAAATCTATCATCAAAGGAAATATTTGCAAGTCCCGTTCATTCCCGTTGAAGGCGTGTTTTACTGTATATACGAGCCGCTTCCAGAAAGTAAGATTCCCTATTCTCTTTGTTAAAGAGAACATATTTTTATGCAAAACTTTGTTGGCAACAGGTACAGCAATGTGTCAGCTGCTATATTTTTGACACAGGCATTAAACGAATTGAGACACTTGCCATAGAGTGGTATCAACTTTTAAATATTTATTGCAGCCAAGTGGCCATAACGGACGATTACAAGGTGTGCTTACAAATGATTATTACAGGTAGCCTAATCTTGACTGTATTCAACTATGCTCTTTGTCCATTTGCTGCATGATGTTATGTGGTATTTGTCACAGGGGTTATTGCACAGAGAACATAAGCATTCTTCATTCGGTTCATGGTATTTCACATTTCTACAAATCTTATGGTGGAAACTGAGGATGGCGAGTCTTGTTATCACATGTCTCATCTCCTGGTTCTCGTTTGTCCATCCTCTGTCCACCATTGCTTCTGTTGCATAGAATTCGTGCGGGATTTCGTTCTGCTTCTGGTGTCTTATCTCGAGGAGTTTCTTCATGTGCATGGTAGATGGCAGTTGTAGTCTAAATCTGGCATCTTCGATCTAGTATGTTTCTCTATTTGTTAGTACATATGACAGCCTGAACGGGGACGTTCTTGCAATTTCTAGCACCCTTTTCTGGAAATATATCTTTACTTTTTCTATTGTTAATAGGTCTGTTATGGTTAGCCTTTTCCAAATCTGTTCTAGGGCATATGCAATGATGAGGGTTATTTTCACGTGGAAGAGAATTATTGCTGTTTGCATAGATAGTTTGGTAATATTGTTCAAATCGTGCATTCCTCTAATGGCTGCTGATGCAACTTTTGTACTCTTGTGTCCTAGAAGTCTGTCGCCTGAGAATGGAACCAGCTTGTGACAGTCGTCATCAGCTGTTCGTCAGTGTGAAAATGCTGACCGGTAAACAGAAATTTCTTGAAGTGCAAGGAAATGTGGAAATCGCTGGGAGTAAGATCAGGACAGCATCTGTTCTGCAGAAGTTTGGCTGGGAGCTGTTTGATCATCCACCGTACAGTCCTCATCTTGCTCCCAGCGATTTCTATCTTTTCTTACACCTCAAGAAATTTCTATTCTCCGGTCAGCATTTTCACACTGACGAAGAGTTGAAGCGAGTCGGCAGACTTCTATGACACAGAACTTTAGAAGTTGATACCACGCTATGCCAATTGGCTCAATTAGTTTTGTGCCTATGTCGAAAAATAGCTGATACATTGTTGTACCTGTTGCCAATAATGAATTTTTTCAAGTATGGAAACTGAATTTCTGGATGCACCTCGTACGACCTTCAAAATAAACCTGAAATTCTGTCGTAATTATTCCGTTGTGAGTCTTGTCTCGTTTTAATCTAGTTGCGTGGCATGTAGGTCTCCTAGAAGTGCTACTGATACTATCGTGCTCCAAGCACATTCTTCAACCTGAGAATGATACCTGTAAGTGAATGGAACATAGGCTACCTTACCCTCGCAAGAAAATGAAAGTGAGGTTAAACACATTGTGAGCTATTATCTGCGCTCCTACGTACGCACGTAACTCGCTTGAGTTGAAGGAATCAATATATTTCCTACTGGCAGGAATAACACCACCATGAGTGCGTGCCAACAGGTATTCTAGAGCTCTCATTATACAATAACTAGCGTACCCGTGCGAGAACTCTCGCATAATGGGTTGTGTGCCCCCATGTGTACAGACTACCCGCCCGGCTCTAGTGCTATGCAGGCTGTACGCAACACAGTTCTGCCAGGGGCTATCGTCTTGTTTATTTGTTTAAAAGCACTTTACAAACAATATATTTCCGTTGACTTTTCAAGAAATGCAAGATTTTTTCCTCTACTATTGAGAGGATTTAGAAGATTTTGGCACAAAAGGCACCTTCTAACTCCCTCTGGTTTAGGAGCTTGAGTTTTGTGAAACATACACCTTAGCGTATTATATAATAAGATTTGCAGGCAATCGACCATTAGAGGAAACAGAGTTTAAGGCTCTTATCATAGTTAATTTTGTATCGTAAGGACAACCTATAATGTGAACTGATTCACGATTCAAATCTCGCAGTTCATCCTCTGATGGGGAAAAAATTGTCAGCTATTGTAATCTAAGGATATATATTGAATATTCTATCTTCAAGATTTTAGGTTCTATTCTCGCCTCCGATAGAACTTTATTTTTTTCCTGAGTGTTGAAACGAAGTGCACTCAGTTTCGTAACGACAACGAATCCCAACTCAGTCATCTTAGAAGTGGACTTCTGTGGATTTCCACTTCCACTCCAGGTAAATGTTGTGAAGAGACCTAACTCAATACCATTATCAATTCATTCCGAGTCCTGCACAGATAATTATCAACAAAATTGGTATCGTTGTTCATAATTAATTGTGTACCTTCTTACAGTGCCAAGAGTTTCATCAAAATCGACGAGTGCACTTCAAAAAGTGACTCTTTGAGGATAAAATAATCCACTTATGAAATAAATGAGAGTAAATACAAATAGGAAGCAATGTTCTTTAGAGTAGAACTATTCTGTATTCAGGGCCACACTCAGTAGCTATGTAGCTTATAACAGATGTCATGTGACTGGCTACTGGTTTAGTTGCCTCATTGTCGTTAATCACACAATGGATTGAAAGATTCTGTCCTATTTTAATATTTTATTGGATATCTAGACTTTTTTTTACAACACAGTCTACTAGAATGTGTTTTTAATTCATGCGTTAAGTTAATGAGCTGTGAAGTGTTTGCTCTCTATAGAAATAACTTCATCAGTTATACTCCCTCAAATCTATTGTTTTGCACGTTTCTTACGATTGCGTGTTTAAACACAAACATGTCTGACAAGGCGTCCTTAGAAATGTGAATTCCTCAGTGTTTGCAAAATCAGTAGTTTTCCGTTAAATCTGACTTTTTGAAGAGCGTCATATCGGTTAAATTAACAGACTGCACAAAGTTCTTTTGAGAATATTTCATTAGCTCTTGACATATTTAACAGTATTCAGAGTAATGATGTTTAAACCAATTTTTAATTTAATATATTGTAAGGATATCCATTTATTTATGTATTTATTTATATATTTATTTATTTTCTTAGTTCCGTTTGGGCCGGCTGTGGACCACGTGGTTCTTTTCTCTGGCAGCTTCCATCTTAGCCCAGTATTCCTTCATCCTGGCTCTGTGAATGTCCTTCCGCTCCTGAGTCATTTCACACCTACTCCTGGACGCACTGCTTTTGCTGGAGAGAGTCTGATGTACTGATCAAAGTTCTATATTTATTCCTGTCGTAGATGTTACTGGGGTCAATATCCAATTTATTTATTTATTTATATTTATTTATTTATATTTTTATTTATTTATTTGTTTATTTATTTATTTATTTATAGCCACATACGGCCTAAAGATCATATGGCCGAATCTCAAGTACAGTCACCTGAAAATGCTAGAAAGAGTGACATCAACCTTCCTAAAGATAACGCTTTATCTGTCGAAATACACTCCATCGCGCCTAGCATACAGACTAGCTAGAGAGCCCTTCATCATTGAAGAACCGAGGATGCATCTACTCTTGCCTTCTTCAGAAGGTTACGAGAACATGATGAAGGAATAATTGGAGAGGAAGAGAGGGGAAATCTGGATAGATTTCTACTCGCCGGACGCGATGACTACGGATGAGTTATCTTACTAGTTAAGGCATACAGTGATAAGGTTCACTGTGCATGGATTTCACCACAGAATTTGCAAGGATAAGAGCAATCACCATCCTAACTTATTATGTGTGTGTAGGTTGTGTGAGAACAGTTGTAACAGATATAATATGAAACTGTGCAAAAAGGACAGTGCTCTTTTACTCAGTTATGTAAGGACGATTAATTATGCACATTGTGCGCATTTCTCTAAATATATTTATTTACAGTTTATTTGAACCTAATTATAGCTTTAGAAATATTTTTATTTTAAGTTTTAATTAGAATAGATTAGCTGAAGAAGACTCCATGGAACGGTCTAAACATGTACTTTAATTCAATATACGTTTCATGAATTGTATTGATAGACTACCTAGGTATAAGTCAATACGGAAAATATACATTTCCGAGTATGGTAAATGTTATTGCTTTTTATGCTTAAAATAATCCATAAGCGGTAAGCAGGAAATCCAGAGGATTTCGAGTGTTTAGCTGGTGCCTTTTTTTTAGATTTAGCATTATACGAGATATTTAGAAATATTTGAGTTTTCATCTGGTGATTTTTAAGCTTATTGTGTGTAGAAGTATTGATGCATTATTTTCAATCAAGACAGAAAAACTACATCCGTCTTATTGCAGACAGAGAGGACTGGTTGAGGAAGGAATTTAGTACGTGTGGTGTAACCAAAGATTAATAAGGAGATACCCTGTCAGCTCTCTGGCACGCAGTAAGTTGAACCATTGACCGCGCCCTAATAAAGGCACTATAATATGTGCACAAGAAAAGTCCGTCTGAGGGATCAGTTTCCCAGTGGTGGAATGAAACAATTGTCACGTTTTGCTATCCTCACGGGGTTCAAACAGGGTGTACCATAAGCTTGCTGACGAGTCCAACTTGGTACTCCTGAGTAAACCCTGTAACAGACACTATAAAAACCTAGAATTTCTGGAGTCTAATTACTTGTCCACGAGGGCCAATATTCCATCTGTTTGTTCACATGCTCTTGATGTCCACGTTATAGGAGTATTTTTCTTTGGTAGGTCGCATAAATGCGGTAAATGTAAAAAAAAACGTAGCAATAAGCCATCAGCTGTAAGTGAAGTAATACTTTTTCTTTGACAAGGCAAAGATAATCGTGAGCATTGCACGTCCCAGAAGATGGTCTTCATTTGGCCTCAAGCCAGACACCAGCTTCGAAGTAATGAAGAGATGATATCAATTTTCAAGAACCTATTGTCGGACAGGTTCCTCGTGCAACGAGCAAGCAAGGTCGTAATGAAATGACACGCAGTCGAACAGCTTCCACTGGTGGAAGGGCGTGGAGGAAGGCAGTGCAGCATAAGGTTGGAGAAGATTGGTAAGGCCACTGAGGTCACCAATAGCTACCTTCAAGTTCGGACCATTATCCTGTTGCAACAAGCAAGCTGGCTCGTTCAATTACATGGACGTAATCCATCTAATCATATTAATTTCTTCTTGCTGGTTACGTGTTTTAACGTCCAAGGAGATGGAATTTCTTTATATGAAATACAGTACGGACGGATTTAGAAAGAGACACGTGATCAGCCTTAGATATGATTCCCCTTGAAAATCTGTAATTGAATCTACACATGGCTAGGAGAATCATTACACTTGCTCATTATTTTAACACGCCAAGAATAGCAATGATTACTCACTGCCAGCACGAATGTGATATTGCCTGTACCAAATACAGTTGAACCACGATATCTCGAACTGTTTGAGGATATCAAAATTAATTCGACTGATCGAAAATTTGAGTTATGGAGATACGTAGGAAAAATGGCATATGTGACGTATATGCGAGACTTTACAAACTGCGCAGTACAGTACTTGAAATATACATTTTCTACATATATACCCCAGTGCAAAGGATGAGTTCATCTCACCCTTTGTCATTTAGTTAGTTTGATAGTTAGTTAGTTAGTTAGTTAGTTATTGCAGTGCTGAGTCAACAATTTAATTTCCCTCAGCTATGAATTTCAAAACAACCAAGTAGTTCCGTGAAGAAGTAAAGCCTATTTTCATATATCCTACTTATGTTAATCACCTCTATCAACAAACAAAATTTCAGTTTGATTGCTGTAATAGATTCGTAGATATTGAGAACCGTCTAATATTTTAGATGGTCGCCATTTTGGATTTTTGTATACGTAGGTCTTAGGGTTATGCACTATTACATGAAGATTATTGTGCACGTGTAGTATTCAAACTTCAATCGCATGATTAGGACACAAGAGTAAAAACGAGATTTTAAAATTGTGAACAGCTGCCATCTTGTGGTTATGAAAACAATTGAAATAAATTAGATTCCAGTGGATTAACATTATTGTAAAAGCATTTACCGTACCAAGTTTCACGGCACTCGGATGGATAAATCGCATGAAACGTTCACTTAAATATTTATAATTCGTGTCGCCGCCATGTTGGATCTGTGCTTTCCAGGTTATTGAAAGTAGGTGAATTATGCTCATAGCCCCTAGGAATATAAAAATTTCAGTTTGATTGCTGTAAAAGATTCGTAGATATTGAGAACCGTCTAAGTATTTCGGATAGTCACCATGTTGGAATGTTATATTTAGAGGCCATAGCGTTATGTACCATTAAAGGAAAATTATTGCAAAGGTTCATTATTCAAACTTTCACTTCGATCGCATGATTACGACACAAGAAATAAAAACTTAATTTTGAAATTTTGTACAACCGCCATCTTGAGGTTATGTAAACAATTGCACTAACTTAGATGACAGTGCATTACAATATGTATAACCATTTAATGTACCATATTTCACTGCGCTCAGATGGTTAAATCACGAGAAAAGTCTATTAAAATGTTTCAACTTTGCTTGGCCGCCATGTTCGTTTTGTACTTAACAGGTTTTTGAAAGTTGCATAGATAAATGTTTAGTAGTGCCCCTTAACACCGTACAAACTTCCAGGGTGTTATCGGTAATAGCTTTGGAGATATAGAATGCCGTTGAAATATTTCGCACAGCCGCCATCATGAAGTTATGTAAACAAATGAACTAAATTAGATGCCAATGCATAAAAATGTGAATGAAAATTTGCTGTACCACCTTTCATTGCGTTTGGATGGTTAAATCGCGGGAAATTTCTATATAAAAGTCTCAACTTCTCTTGGCCGCCATGTTGGATTTGTAGTTACCAGATATTTGAAAGTCTAACAGGTGAACTTCTGTACGAAATTTCAGGGTGATAATGGTAATAGTTTCGGAGATATTGAATGCTGGGGAAATATTTCGCACAGCCGCTATGTTGGATTGGTGAGACGCAATAAAATTTGAAGGGCTCGGTCGGGGTCAACAAAAATTGTGCTATGACCTAACCGAGTTTCGTTGAAATTGCTCTAGCCGTTTAGACGTTATTAGAGGGTGACACACACACATACATACACACGGATAAAAGGTGATCTAATAAGCCTATTCTTGTTTTTTTTGTTTTTTGTTTTCATAAAATTAGAATTGGCTGAAATTGGCTAGAGAGAAAATTGTAAAAACCTGTGTTGTATATTATTTGAAAAAAAAAAATCTCATGTATTTTCGTGATGCATTTATGCGGTAGTGGTAGCAATGAAATATGTTTTTAGGCTTATCATATTGTGAGAAATATGGCTTCGGTGGCGTAATCGGTAGCATTCTGAACTGCTATGGCCAAGGTCGCTGGTTCAAACCCGGCCGAAGTTGTCGGATTTTTGAAGAGCGTTAAATCCTTCAGTATGCCTTCCTTCGGAGGGGAAATAAAGTCGGAGGGCCCATATCATAGATTTATGGCATGCAAAAGAACCTGCCACTAAAATTGATAGCGTGTAGCAAAATATGTAGGTTATTTGGTTAGAAACGCTCCAATAAGTTACAACGTTCGCTGCTAGATGTTAGTGACAGTGGCATCTCTGGTGGCCGAAGTTGAAACTATTTGAAGTTGAACTTGATGGGAACCTTCGGGCTATTGGATGCAATTCAAATATAATAATATTGTGAGAAATCGAACCCAGGGTCTCGGAAACTGGAGTTTCAATACATACATAGAAAAACCAAGAAATATGCAACTAGCCTATTGTAACGTCTAATGTTACGACCAGCAATGCTACCATTTGTAACGTCTAATGAAACGACCAGCGATGCTACCTTTTGTAACGCCTACCCTTTCGCAGATGTTGTCGCAGTGGAAGTGTGTACCTATTAGTCTTGCGCTGGGCCCATGATACATGGCTAGGTGGTGAAAGGATAATAGAAACAGAGGCGGTGGACTGAACGTACATCCACATTGCTGTGAATACAAGTTCAATTCGAATCCCGTAACTATGAAAAACCATGGGCCTAGCCTAGTTGCTTAAAGAATAAAGAACTAAACAACGTACGAAATGAGGTACACCAACACGCCGCATACGTAAAGGAACGGTAATGTATTCTCCAAGGAAATAGTGCTAAGGAATGACGAGGAAGCATTCCATGCTAAGGTGAGGTTATGTGGTTGTCAAGCAGATGACATAAGGTAAACTAGCGATACAAAGGACTGTGACGTTAAGGTTATGGGATGTAGGAGGTAAAGGTAAAAGGGAGGGACATATGGGGCAGGAATACTCGTAAAGAGTAAAATTACATTGTGAAATAAGAAGGATAAAAGGGCTAGACAAGATGTCAGGAAAAGTGAGACTAGCGCCAAAATAGTGAACGGTAACTCTAATAGCCCAGAAGAATAGGAGGAGGTGAGGGATTACAAGAAAGGACGGAGTTTAATAAAAGCGCGCGTAGATATGACGTAGATAAATAAACCATAAAATGAGGGGCAAGAAACCGAAATAAAATAAACACAAGAGACGTTACGTTACACAAAATAAAAGATATCCATCAAAATAAGTTACGCTAGAAGGGAATAAGCCATACTCTTAGACTTGCGTTGGAAGACGCAATCTTAAGATAAGGGAGGCAAACAAAAGGTAAGAGGTATGGTATTGGTCTTACTGGGTGAATGCACCATACAGTAAACCGAACCAAATACCCACACAAAAAGATACGACGATAGAGAGACAAAGATAACGGTAACGAAACAGACACACAATGGACATACTAAAAAGGCCATACGCCATAGTATTTCATATGATAAGCACATACAAAGACAGAAAGACGTGACCTACCTTGATGGAATCTGCTTAATCCAGCATCACGGAATTACATTAAACAAACTAGATCCACGCCCCTACACGCACCTTTATAATAAACACAAGGCATGGGGTAAAAACGGAAAGAAAACACGGCATCTCGAAGGTGAGAGCGAGAGCACAAAATATAAAGTCCTACATTGGAGAGAAAAAACAGAAGACTGCCCAGAGACTAACCAGAGGTTGCCACTGGTGGCGGAAAAAGAGAAGATAAAAGGGAAGAAGTGTCACTAATCACGATTCGGCATAGCAAGAAATTACTATAACGAACCTTGATCAGCAATTATAGAAATGCCCACTGATCTGCTTGGTTATTCTGGCCAGTAATAACCAAGAAGAAAAGAGAACAATTCCGATAATTGGCACGCGGAAGGGGAAAAGAAAAAAAAGATGTCTACAGGTGGAAGAAAATGGGTCACTATGTACACTTATCTATCGACTTCTCAATAAAAATACACTTAACTATCTTTCTGGTAAGTTTTGTTTCCTTTCTTCTTTTTACGATTGTCACACGTGATCTGGAGCTATAGATGCAATTCTTCTGCATCATTCTTCTGCTTTCAGTAACTCTTTCTTCGTGTCGGGATCTAGAATTTGGAATAATTGTTCTTAAGACCTTAGAACTTTCAAACGTGCATGTAAAGATTTCCTCGTGAATTCGTAGTCCAAATATAACAATTGTAATCGCGCGCTATGATAGTGCAAGCAGCTGCAGCAAGTTCGGAAATAGTATTCTAAGGCCGTTCTAGTATGAGGTTTGGCTCGATGCTCAAGAGGGGAAGTGATCGGTGAGATAGTAGAGGTGGGATAAGCCGTGACTCGAAGTCAGTGTACGTAGACTAGGCTGTTCCAGCCGAGCTGCTCACCAGTTGGCAGTGGAGTAATCCTTCAACATGCAATATATCTCTGCTGTGGGGGCTGCCGTCACTGCGCGGTGGATACATCAAGACTGGCAGGAAGCACATGGACTTGTGTTATGACCTTCGCCCAGTAACGTATTGGCTATCACCCCTCGTCCCTCTCTAACCGTGCTCCGAGCATCACTGCTGAGTAGTCGCGTTTACGCATACTCAAACTCGTGGATTTGGAACAGCCTGACGTAGATAGTGCATTCACATTCGTATTGACACTGAGTGCTGCTATGCTCACACACACCCAATTAAGCTACGCGAGGCTAAATGACCACGATCTTGCAAATACCCTAAATGAATCAACAACAACAACAACAAGAACCCTATGCTCACCGCTCGACTTGCCTGCATGGTCTCCGACCACTCCTCACGGAGCGCTGGCTAGTCGATACGCAGTGTTATAGCAAAGCTATCCCTACAGGCGAATGCCGGGACAGTGTACTATTTCAAGTTCAGGGGCATCTACCCCCTATTTGTTACACACACTACTTCAGTCATCACATAAATATATTGGGGTTAGTAAGCGGCTTCGGTGGCGTAGTTGGTAGCATGCTGAACTGCTGTGCCCAAGATAGCGGGTTCAAACCCGGCCGAAGTCGTCGGATTTTTAAGAGCGTTAAAAATCTCTCAGTATGCCTTTCTTCTGCGGGGGGCGGAGTAAAGCCGGCGGTCCCATGTCATAGATTTATGGCATGTTAAAGAACCTTCCACTAATTACACCTGTGTGAAGCTAAATTGGATAGGTTAAGAATGTAAACAATGATCTTAGGTTTCTACGTTCGTTGCCAAGAGCCGACTGCGGTGACGTCTACTGTAGTAGCTAAGTTCTGAACTTGGCCTAGTAGTCGTTGACGGTGGCGCTTGGCGGCAAAAGTAGGAACTATTTGAAAAATTCTAAGTTGCAGTCTGTAAATAAATTAAAAAAACAGATATACCACACTAATACAGTCATCACAATTAACACCGGTTATCAGACAGATTCTACACACACCCAAAGTATACGGGGCTACATGACCGCGTTGTCGCAGCCCCTAAACTTAAGAACCAACCAACCTTTTTGATTCAGATAGTACATGGGTAGATAATCTGAAAAGCCCGGGACAAAAATTTTTCTGGCCCTCTAGCAGTGTTGGTGACGTAATCAATATGGCCGCCAACAGTGGTAATATATACCGTTGGAAATGTAATTCCTTGATGAACAGAAAAGTATAGGACACGTTTTCAGCTACATGTAACGGATTTCAAGTTATTTAGCAAAGTGCGTTGAAAAAATCAAAATCAAAATAAATTATAAAATTTCATATTTTTGTTTTTGATATTGTGAACTTAAACAATGAAATCATACCGTTGGAAAGCGCGTTTTCTCCTGATTCATATTCACTAAGTATTATGTTACTTTCGAAAAGGAAAACAGAGTTATAACGAGGAATGTAGAAGCGTGTCTCAAAATTTTGGCGGCCATGTTGATTACGGCACCAACACCGCTAGAGGGCCAGAAAAAATTGTGTCCCGGGCTTTTTAGACTTGTCTATCCATGCACTATCTGAATCCAAAGGGGCGCATTGGTTGCCAGATGTGAAATATTTTGGCATAACTTTTAGCTAACTCACCCACCCCACAGCTGATTACGAATATGTCCCAAACCGCTAAAATAAATTGCCAACAACAAACAAGAGAAAAATATTGTGTAAGAATGTGTGAGAAAATATATTATATTTCCGTATCCAGATACATTGTTAAATAATGTTTATCCAATGTCCAGGTATAAGAACAGCTTTATCATGGGCCTGCAAAACATCTTTTGTGCATGGTGATGGTAAATTCTGGCAAACCAGAAGGTGCTCTTCAACCTGTAGTAGTCCACAATCACAGACCGTTTCTCTTTGTGCGTAGCCCCACTTCACAAGGTTGGATTTGCATTATATTATATATAACAGTGCTCTGGTTATGAGAGAATCAGCCGTCTAGGAATAGACCTAGCCCGTTGCCCAGGAGACACCCAGATGAATACCAATATCACATGCAAATACACCCTACTGGGGGGTTTCGCTCCTGTGATTACAGTAAACATTTGTTAAGACTTCTTACATTGTTATTTTGTAAATTTTATTTATTAGTTAATATTATAACATGTCAAACACAGAATTGTCATCTCAATTTTAGTACATTCAAGTTTGCCCGGACTTAATATGGTCGGTTAAGACAGACACATGAGGGTATTATTTGCAATAAGTATTGTGTGGCGAAGTGTAAGAGAGAGCCAAGAACCCTACCTTTACCCAAGAAAGGCATCAATAGTTATAATAATAATAATAAAATAATAGTGCCAAACTCCATCACTACCACACAGTCATTCTCCCAGAGGAACTCTATGTGAATGAGACGTCATCGATTACCATCAACATCTAAGACATTGAGAAGATAGAACGGCAGACACTGAGGAAAATATTTGGACCAAAGCTTCAGGACGGTATCTGGATGAGGAAAAGCTCAGAAGATCTGTACTCACTGACTGAACGATTCAACTCACTTGCACGGAAGAGACGCATGGAAGACGGACATATAGCTTGAATGGACAACTTCTGACTGACCAAGAAAATCTTCCTCACAATCAATGGAACCCGACAAACCAAAGTACGCTGGCTAGCTGACACCCAAAAGGACCTTACTGATACCAACAATGACCCACTAACAACGACACGAACTGCATACAGACTGAAAGTAAACTTATATAAGTTTCCAACCAAGTTCCCTACGGGAAGGCATTGAAACTCAAAGCCACATGGACACAAGAAAGAAGACAGACACATAGCGAAAGGATGAGGAAATTTTGGGAAGATAAAAGAACAAGAAGACCAATGCTAAATAATGGTTCTACGTGCTCCTTAGAGGGTCAAACGCATCTCTACTTAGTATAAAACAAAGTTCCCGATTCTTGGATGTCACGAGAAATCTCGAGAAGCTCTGGATGGATTTTGATGCGGTTTTTATCATTCTGTAAAGGATATCTCGAGAATGACTTTTGTAGAAAATCATTTATTTATGATCAAAGGAAGCCGATCAGTAACGATTTCAGTGAAAAAGTCGAAAAAAACCTGGGGTCCGAGCACTTTGTAAGCTTACGCTGGGCAACCCGTCAAAAATATATAAATACTATGAGTGTAAGAATTGTTCAGCATGAAAAGTTCTACAAAAGTCCGTGAGAGCATATCTCTATCTTCAGTAAATGCAACATTTAAACTTCCTTTGAAAGGCAGCAGTAATGATGGAAGCGTATGTAATATTTTAAAACAAAGTAACACTGCCAGTTTAATCAAAAATTGTTCTTTAGTTCTATGGGATGAGGCTACAATGTCGCACAAACTTCCGTTGAGGCTGTAGACTGGACCTTGCGTGATCTAAGGAATCGGAACACACCTATGGTGGCTGCACAGTTTTGTCCGCCAGAGATTTTCGTCAAATCTTACCAGTTGTTACAAGAGGAACGAGAACCGAAGAAGTGAACGCTTCATTAAATAGATCTTACATCTGTTCCCGGGCGAAGCCGGGGTTGGTTGCTAGTTTGTATATAGAGTAATAATAATAATAATAATAATAATAATAATAATAATAAACTTTAATTCTCTACTGAAAGTAGGTAAACTCAAACAAACACTTGACGTGTTGGACGAGCACAAAGTTATGATAGCAGCACTACAAGAGACACGTTTTACCGAAGAGGATGCAATAGAGTTCCGGAGTGTATAGAATATTCAAGGGGAAACCTGATGAAAGAGTTATCAAGACACTCCCACAATTTGGTACTGGGTTTGCGGTACAACAGAAGATGGTAGACCATAATTTAGAATTCACTTCACCTAACGGAAGGACCTCCTCGTTATCATTCAGGTCTCGTAATAGAGCACACACAATTGTAAATTTTCACGCTCCCACAAATTATACAAACCGGAAAAACCTGGAATACGTGGAGCAATGCTGGGCAACCTTAGAAGAAACTCTGGATATGGTCCCACCTCACCATTCCATCATACTCATGGGAGACTTTAACGCACAAGTCGGGAAGGAGTGGAAGTCCATAAGAGAACAAATAGAAATGGAGAACGTCTTATTGAACTATGTGACAAGTACTACCTGGTCCTAAAATCAACAGCTTTCAAACGTCTACCTAGAAAGGCCAAAACCTGGAAGAGTCCAAATCCTATGCTTGGTGAGTTCCAGTTAGATCATCTTACTATAGCACGACAACATCATATTGATATACAGAACGTAAAGGTATTACGAGGAGCTAACATAGACTCTGATCACTACCTTTCACTTGTCAAGATTAATTTACAACCCTTTAGGAAACAACCAAATCTTCAAAGTAGTCATAAGATACCCAGGTTCAACACTCTGCGACTGCGCGATGAGGATTGTGACTTCCAGAACACCCTTAGGAAGAATACAGAGAAAGACGGATGACCTGCCTTACAAAAGGTCTTGTTGGAGGCAGCTCAGGAAACTATCCCTGCATCATCAACCAAAGGCAAACACCCATGGTGGGATGCAAATTGTGATGAGGTTATAGAAGAAAGGCGTAAAACCTGGATTAGGTGGAACCAACAAAAAAATGAAGCTAATTATGAAGCCTTCCTCCTGCAAAGGAAAGCTACAGCTAACACCATCCGCAGAGCCATGAGGAATTATCTTAGGAGTCTAATGCAACAGGCTGAAAATGATTTTCAGAGAAACAACTCAAGAAATTTGTACAAGGGACTTAAGAAGCAAACGGCTCAGTATACAGCTCCTACCCTCATCCTCCGCGGGCCGGATGGAAAACTTCAACTAAACAATAAAGACTGCACTAAAACTCTTGCAGATTACTTCCAGAAGCTACTAAACGCAGAGGAACCTAATGAAAAGCTTATTTTCCATGAGCCTCCGCACAGGAACCCTGATTCTCAAGCGCCTACAAGAGAAGAAATAATGAACATCATTTAGAATGGTCTCAAGAACAACAAGGCTCCAGGTGAAGACGGCATAGTAGCCGAGATGTGGAAACATGCAGATGACCAGTACTTACAGAACATCTATCATATCATATAGGACATATGGGCAACAGAGTCCCTACCCGAAGGTTGGATGTCTGCTGTGATTTATCCCCTCCACAAGAAGGGAAGTAAGACAGACCTCAACAATTATAGGGGTATTTCCTTGTTACCAATTACCTACAAGATCCTCTCTGTAGCCTTGCTCAATAGAGGCACTGCACAGCTAGACTCAGAATTAGGTGAATACCAGGCTGGTTTCCGTATGACCAGATCTTGCCCAGATCAGATAAATAATCTTCAGACAGTTCTCACCTACATGAACCGAGGTGGCCATCCTTGGGTGGTGGTTCTAGTAGATTTTCAGAAAGCTTATGACTCTGTGGATAGAGATACCCTTTCCTTCATACTACGGGAATTTGGTCTGGATGGGAAGACACTACAATTAGTCCAAGCCACTCTGAGAAACACGACGTCCAAGGTCAGATTCAGAGGTGAACTCTCCGAAAGCTTTCCAATCAGAACTGGAGTTACACAGGGTGATGGTCTCTCCCGTATTCTCTTCAACTGTGTAGTGGAAAAGATCATTAGGGAATGGAGAACGATGCTACCACCGGGAGCTGGACTGAAGCTTGGTTACAAGAGAGACAACCTCTTCGTCCCTTGCCTAGCCTTTGCTGACGACCTCATTCTACTGGCAAATATCATAGAGGAGGCTACCTACAACCTACAGAGTCTTTATAGTGTAGCAGTTAAGACTGGTTTGAAGATCAACATCCAGAAGACTGAATTTATGACCAATATCAAAGAGGGCCCCTTCTAATATTCCTCTCACAGACACTACCATACGAAAGGTACCTGCAGTTAAGTACTTGGGAGAATGGATTTCTGCGAATCAGAGCGAGAACCTAGCCATAGATGCCAGATGTACCAAGTTTGAAAAGGCTTATCATTCCTGTCGTAGTATCTATTCATCTAAGTGCCTCTCCAAGAGCCTCAAACTCAGACACTATAACTCCGTCGTCAAGCCATCTGTTCTGTATGCTTCTGAGTGCCTTGTAATGACCACAAAGGGTCCACTCAGAAAACTGGAGTTAAAAGAAGGAAGATCCTGAGGAGGATATTAGGTCCAATTAGAGAGGAAGGAGGCATTTACAGAATCCGTCATAATGTTGAATTGTATGAACACCAGGAGGACATCATCACGTCTATAAGGAAAAGACGCCTGGCCTTTTATGGACACTTGGCACGTCTAGATTCTGAAAGACTCAGCAAAACGACATTCACAGTAACAGGAAGAGGCAAGGCTTCTAAGAACAAATGGATTGCGTCAGTTAAGTCAGATATGGAACAACTAGATATCCCACTGGAACAAACTCGTGACCGTCTGATGTTCCGTCAGGTCATCCGACAGGGCGTTTTCCCAACGTCCCTTACAAGTAAGAAGATTACAGGAGCTAAGTGGACAGAAGAAAGAAGACTGACTCATAGTCAGAAAATGAGGGACTATTGGAAGAAGAAGAAAGCAACAACTTTACCAAAGAGTAGATACGAGCCCCGTGGTCCTAAGTAGGCCTAAACGATAAAGAAAGAAAGAAAGAAAGAAAGAAAGAAAGAATGAAAGAAATAATAATAAAAATAATAATAATAATAATAATAATAATAATAATAATAATAAAAGAAGTCAAAAAGGATTTGTAAATAAATAATATCAGAGTAGAAGATACACCACAGAGAGATATTTTTAGGCAAAAAGTGCTAAAAATTGAAGGATTCCAAGGGAGGAAGGGGAAGAAACCCGGCTGGAAATGGTCCGAGGAAAGGAAGGGGAAACATAGTGAGATGATGAAGGAATATTGGAGGAAGAAGAAGGAACAGCAAAGGGCAAAGCATTGAAATTGGCTCGTGGTCCCTAGACGACCGAAAAGAAAATAATAATAATAATAATAATAATAATAATAATAATAATAATATAGTATTAGTTTCATATGAAGTATTCTTTATTGCCATTATTTCATCAATTGTAATTTTGACCACAATGAGCGTTGCCTTACCATGCTATTGGTTATCATGTCTCAGCTCGTATGACATCATCCACCCGGTGCTATGATCAACACCAATGTAAATACGGTATCTGGCTCGTACAGCAACTGCGTTATGCAACACATCGTTATAACATTAGCTACCGCCTCAATATGAAGGTACTGTAATGGTAATATCGTGCATTTCCAGCCATAAAGCAGCATTCCATCTGGTGCTGCTCACTTATTGACCTTCTGGCCTGACTTTATGGTAACTAATATGGGTTTAGGCGTCCCTAAATATAATTGGGTTAACTACACAATTGTTTATCGTCCCTGGCCCCGTTGTTTGAACTACACACAGCACACCCATAAATCGTTCCGTAATACTGTACTGACCTAGGTTTGAGGAAGAAGAAAACTTGACAGTGCTGCCAATAGAGCCTAAGTAGATTCTGCAGATCAAGATTAGCGATGAACTTTATTCTCATTAGAAAATTGCACGAAAAGAAAATATTAAAGATAATGTCCTCCAATCTGAGTTTGAAAGAAGGAAAGAAGCTTGTAATTTGATGTGGCCATTAGCCAAGAGACCTCTTTTCTACTTGGAAACCGAACCATTAGACGTGACATTTTACCTCAAAAATGCTACATACATTAACCAGAAATCGAACCCTATCCACCATGATAGAGGGCATGCAGCTTGACCGCTACGCTATCATTCCCCTCAAAGATTTGGAAAGAATACGTTAATAATAAAAATTATACTGGTTTTACGTCCCTTTTAACTACCGGGTTTAATAGTCACCGGGGTACCAAAATTTTTGCCCCAAAGGTGATCTTTAACGTGACAATGAATCTACTGACACGGGTATTTCTCCTTTACGCACCTTAATATGCCAACTGTCTGCGCTAGGATTCGATTCTTCAGCCTAGGGAACAGTAGGCGTAAACGATACGCTGCGCCACGCCGTCGGCTGGAAAGAATAATGTGGATAGGAAGCAGCCGTGGCCTTACGTTATGTACAATCCTGACATTTACCTGGAGTAGAAATGGGGAAACCAAGGAAAGCTATTTCTAGGACGGCTGAGGTAGGAATCGAACCCGTCTCTTCTCACGAGGCTGAGTGTACCCCGTTCCAGCCCTCAGACAAAAATTACATTTCTTGGTAGAGCCGCGGTGACAGCGAAGATTGCTAGCCACTAGCCTACATGACGCGGTGTGGGTAAGGAATTGGTTGACAGTGGCCGTGGCCTAATATAAGGTGCGGTTTCAGCATTTGCCTGGATCTGAAAATAAGGAAACCACGGAAAGCTATTTCAAGGTCAGCCGGTTGTGGGGTCCGAACCCATTAGTCTATCCATTTTGGAGGAAGCCTGGTTCTATGGCTCTGTGCCTAAGCGTGTGTAGTGTGTAACTACCGAAGGTCGGATTAATAATAATAATAACAATAATAATGTATTGTATGTCTACCCCTTATTATTCCCGTTTTTCCAACGGGGTCGAGGGTGAAATGCGATGGAAGTCTTAGTGGCGATGGTTTTTACGGCCGGATGCCCTTCCTGACGCCAACCTCATAAGAGGAGTTAATGAGAGATGAAATGAATGATGGTGAATGAAACTGGGCAAGGATGTGGAAGGAAGTGGCCGTGGCCTGTCAGAAGGTACCGTCCCAGCATTTGCCTGGTGTTGAAAATGGGAAACCACGGAAAACCATTTCAAGAACAGCCGACGGTGGGGCTCGAACCCACGCGTCTACCGAGTCAGCAGAGAGCTAGGCCCCTTGACCTAACGCAGCGCTTTAGCCCGCGTAGCCACTACTGTCGGTAATAATAACAATAATAATAATAATAATAATAATAATAATAATAATAATGTATACCATAACCTCCCTTTTACCTGTTGTGGTTTTAGTGAAGTGTGGACAACACAGTATTGCTTGGGAGGGTTTCTTTCATGTACCAGTAAATCACTGGTAGACAAATCTGCTAAATATTAATTGTGCAGTTGATTGTAAAAGCATGAGCTAACTTCTGTTAGCTAAGGTATGTTTGAATAAATAGGCTACATGCGTTGTTAAGCATCACATATACTCCATATCATGTTATGAATGCATTACGTGATAAGCGCCTTTTTTTTTGTCCAATGTCAAAGAACAACGACCAATATCCGTTTTACGTCTCGGCATGATGGGTTAAAATCACTGACTGGACTATTAATTATATTATCATGGAGATGCATATGCAACAAATTCTTGTCAGACGTAATTTAATAATGGCGAGGCGCATGACATACAAATACCTCTTCCGTCCGATCTTAACTTGACTGTGATTTTGCGGATCGAAAAGTTCACAGGCGAAATGAAGAAAAGCCGATTTGCACTTCCAGGGAAACTCCAAACACAACCACTCTTCTCTAAAATGTTAAACTCAACACGACTCGACAATTTGCTGCTGGCTGTATCTGGGGCAATAAGCTCGTCCGTTAGCTAAGCTGTAACTGGGGTGATAGACTCGCCCCTGGCTAGCTCGTAAACTGTCGCCTCAGTAACTGAATGGCGATTGTTGGAAGAAATGAAAACGTTAAAACACTTATAGTAGGCAATGTATTGAAAATAGAGATATGCTCTCCCGGGCTTTTTTTTTGTAGAACTTTTCATGCTGAACAATTCTTACACTCATATAATATAGATATTTTTAACGGTTTGCCCAGCGTAGGCTTAAAAAGCGCACGGACGCCAGGTTTTTTTCGACCTTTTCACTGAAATCGTTAGTTCTTGACTTCCTTTGATCATAAATAAATTACTTTCTACTGAAACCTTCCTCGAGATGTCCTTTACAGAATGGTGAAAACCGCATCATGATCCATGCAGTGGATCTCGAGATTACCACTTGACGTCCAAGAGTCGGGGAATTTGTTTTATACAAAGTAGAGATTATACGCCAATCAGTATAATTGAATATAATATAATCCCCCTTCCGTCCAATATTAAATTGACTATGAATTTTGCGGAACGAAAAGTTCACAGGCGAAATGAGAGTTGCACTTCCAGGGAATGGCGAGGTGAATGAAACTCAAATCCTCCTTGCGTCCGTCCAATCTTAACTTGACTGTGTTTCACAGGCGAAATGAAGAAAACCCGAGTTGCACTTCCAGGGAAACTCCAAACGCAACCAGCCTTCTCAGAAGTCTTAACTCAACACGACTCAACGGTTTGCTGCTGACTGTATCTGTGTCAATAGGTTCGCCCGCTAGCTAGGCTGTAACAGGGATGATGGACTCGCCCTTAGCTAGCTCGTAAACTGTCGCCTCAGTAGTTGAATGGACATGGTTGGAATAAATTAAAACGTAGAAACACTTATAGTGGGCGATGTATTGAAGATAGACATATGCTCTCCCGGACTTTTTTGTAGAACTTTTCATGCTGAACAATTCTTATACTCATAGTGTATAGATATTTTTAACGGTTTGCCCAGCGTGCGCTTACAAAGCGCTTGGACCCCAGGTTTTTCTTCGACTTTTCCACTGAAACCGTTACTGCTTGGCTTCCTTTGATCATAGATAAATTATTTTCTACAGAAATCATTCTCGAGATATCCTTTACAGAATGGTGAAAACCGCATTAAAGTCCATCCAGAGGTTCTCGAGTTTACCCGTAACATCCAAAATTCGGGGACTATGTTTTATACTAAGTAGAGATTATGATCTATAGTCTGAGGGCTGCTTTTACAGGAACACTCGGGATTACGTATGATTTAAAGTCTGTGTATGTGCGAAGCAATATTTCCATGTCCAGTCATTATTGTAGTCATATTTGGTGTTAAGGTGATTTTGGATTTTAATCTACCTGCAACTGTTGGAAGGTTTCCTTTGTAAGTGTGCCTTTTGAAGTTTGTTCCAATTTTTACTGGCATTCATGAATTGATTCTTCTTTGAGTTATTTTATTTTTTATGTTGAGATGGGTATTCTATCGAAACAAACTGCACTTAATTTTGCAGCCTCTTTTGCAATTTTATCAGCCAGTTCATTGCCTACAACAACTGTATGTGCCTTAACCCATTCAAATTTTATTATCCAATATTTTTCATTTTAGAATAGCTGTAGTCCTTCTGAAATTCTGAACTAGCAGTAGTGCCCGACTTCGCCCGGTGGATTTATTTGTTTTATGACCCGGATAGTTATGTGCTTAACTTTTCAGAAATATGTATTTATTTATGTGCCTAAAAGTGGGAAAATATGTGATTAAGTTTCCAAAATATGTTCTTAAATTGGTATCGTATTTATGTCCCTCAGTTACTCTAAAAATAGTTGAAACGTACAGCTGCTTCAATAACCCAGTCCACAGTACAAATATTCCCGCTTAACAGACCGGGTCTTGCCTCAATTTCCGAATTCTACAATACTTCCTGCAGATACGCGATACGAAATCATATATGTGCTGTTTTCGAATTTCATTATAAACAACGGAAGAAAAGGTCACTTAAGAATCTGTCATAGCACTGATTGTATTGTCTTATACTGATACTTGAGTGCGTAAATTTGCTCGATTGACGTGTAAAGTAAATTAAATGTCGTCCCCAGCAATTAGGCCACAGAAGCACCATCGCATCATTGAATGCTTTAGCTATTGTGTAACTGTTGGGTTTCTCAAAATTAACAGCAGTCAGTAAAAATAACTGTGATGGATCGTATTTTAACGCACCAACTACAGTATGATGTTGGCTACGTAACGGCCAGCATCGTCGGTCGTCTCGTCCATTGTAATCCACACAGCGTTGTCGCCTATTTCACTACGAATTCTGTGCACTCAGAGTAAAGTTTAGTAAATAGTTCTTACGCAGTGTTGACTCGTCAGGGAGGGGAAGTTTGACGTACTTTTCTAACGTTCCACGTAGCACTGGATTCTGCAATTTGTTCAATGGTATATCAGCCACACGAAATGCGTGATATATGTCTTGTGAGAACTAGCAGTTTGCTGGACCAGATCTCACATCCTGCATTTCGAGAAACCAACGTTGTGTGGACTTTAAAAAAAATGCACATTTCACGTGTTTCGCTGTCGCAAAATGTTGCGTAACTTGTGAACGCATGCCTGCCGCTGTGGGTTTCTCACAAATGTTGCAAAATAAATTAGGTCCTTCAGTACTAAAAACGTCTCCGAACTCCCGCACTAAACGATTCAAAGTAACACATTTCGCACTTTTGGGACGCATCGTATTCGTTGAAACGACAAGTATACTCACACGTTATGCACACCACTGTGATATCAAGTAAAATTTCCCGTCTAGGTAAGGACTATATAGTGGAGGCTTAATGAGCCTGTTTTTCATTTCATTTCATATTTATTTATCAGTGCCTTACACTATATTTACATTACACTGAAGGGAGTCTGTGAGAAGAGCAAAGCCTCACTTTGCCCCCCCCCCCCCCCCTGCTGTACTTAATGACCGGGAAATTCCTGTCTTGACATAGGACTACAGTATGGAGATAATGGAGCACTGACCAAATAGAGAAGCCACTTACTGGAATTCCAAAGGGTTGAAAATGTGGGCAGCAGTCATCCAAGGAGTACAACATACCACCAAATGTAGGAAATATGTGCTTATCAATAAACACGCCAGAATATGTATGTATTTATAAAAACGGTAAAATTATTTAAATAAATAGAAAATATTTAATTAAATAAAAATATTTACACACATAACTATCCGGGCCTTAATGATAATGAATACTACTACAGAACTGGCACATGATACTTAAACTAACAGAAAAAAATATTTAAAAAAAAATCTTCTGTGGTGGTGGTGGTGGTGGTTATAGTGGGGGTGATAAGTAGTACAGTAAAATGGACGTAACATTCAGGTCATTTTCAACTTAATGATAATTATGAATAGGGAAACAGCTATTTACTAACTACAGCACTGACACATGTAATTTACAAACAAATTTACAAAAAAAAATAGAAAGAGGGGTAAGTGAAATAAAAGACAATGCCTAGGGCCTATAGCTCATTGGCTGTTTGAAATGTAGAGACCAATAGTGTCGTCTTTTGTCGCATAGTGCCGTAGGAAAATAATCAGAACTCTTTGGAAAACTTCGGCTGTCCCGAGCTCCTGAGATAGCAATAATATCATTTATCGCCACAAAGCGCATAACGATCAGTTTCGGAATAAATGAGGGTAAATTTGAAAGCACAATTGGAATTGATGAACGTCGTTCTATCTTTGAAGTAGCTCTTAGTAAGGTAGTACAAATTTCTCGGGCATTTAAAGTCTTTTAGGGCCTTTAGGACACATGGCCACCACGCAGAAAGACATGCTCCTTCGACATCAAGACTAACTATAACGGTAATTTGACCATAACCTGATAACCTCAACGTCCTGCACCAACACCATTGCACTTATACAGAGGCATAATATTTTCATGATGATAACTGTATAATGGGGCCTAAGAAATCTTTTTGCACTAATTACCCCCCGTGACTGCAATTTATAAACAGCGCAAGATGCAACTATTTTCGCAATTCTGCACCAGAACACTGGTAGGGGTGACGTGATGGAGCCCTAACTGCCCGTCAACAATAGACTTATTAAAATACTCTTACAGTTACACTACTACGGACATGAATGGCTCAAGGGCCTTAATACGTGGTTTTCAAATCATTTTATCTGTTATTATAAATGTAGGGAATGGAGAGCGTTGTCCAAAATATCAAGTGGACAGTGTTACCAGCAGGGTTTCAAAGTGTATGTAAAATTTGGTACAATAAGGAGAAACGGTGTGGATTTGTGATGAAGGGCCTAAATGCAGGGAAAATTTAAAGTGGACAGTGTCACCCGCAGTGTTCCAAAGGGTAAGTATACAAATGTGGTTCAGATCGGTGAAACGGTGTAGATTTGTGCCAAAGAGCCTAAATGCAGGGAATGGAGTGTTCTGTTCAAAATTACACGTAGACTGTGTTACTCGCAGGGTTCCAAAGGGTAAGTATACAAATTTTGGTTCAGATAGGTGAAACGGTGTACGTATCACTAACCATAACGCCAGCGCATGCGGATAGAGCTGTTAGGGAGCGCTTGTTCTACCGCCTTACTGAACAAAAATCAATCTTTAAGATTACCTGAGAGGTGTAGCCTAATGCTACATAGCCTAAACTATTCCTCTTGAATCTGGCTATCATATAAAAAAAGAATTTTTCGAATCGGACTGGTAGTTCCTGAGATTAGCGCGTTTAAACACACAAACACACAAACTCTTACGCTTTATTCTATTAGTATAGAATTGTTAGTTATGATTTCTGAAGTCCGCAATGGAGTCAATAGCTATCTTACCATCTGTGTAAATAATTACTTTCTTATCTTCAACATCCTCTGTACTAGTAGTTTCTAAGAATTCCAGAAATGTTGGTATGGCTAATAGCTCCACCTGATTATTCGAACAGTTGTCTTGCAGTCTATATTGCAATTGGTGTATTAATTCATGTGATCTGTATATAGCTATGCTAGCTCCCACTCCTTAATCACGTTTGCTTCCATCTATGCAAATTTTCCATGGGATATATTCATTTAATGCTATTCTTGGATCTTCGGTACCAGGAAAATTGGCTAGATGGTGCCATCTCATAGGTATTTATGGGTGTACAATGTCATAGTTCATAGTTGTTTTTCCTGACTTGAATTAGTACAGAGTAACAATCTCTTTAGCCGTTATATCTATAGGAGTAATTCCTGTAATAATGTACAGTGCCTCATGAGATACAGTGCGGAACGATTTTGCTATTCTCAAGAGAATAAGTCTTTGTACTCTCACGTATTTAAGCAGATTACATTTCTTTTCTTGGGATTCAATGCAGATCGGAGCAGCATATAACAGCATTTGTAATATTGCTCCTTTATATATTGTTTCCAAAGCCTGGTGTTTAGACCCTATCCTATTCTAGCCGATTTTGATAATGCGTTTACAATTTAATTCATTTTCACTATCATTATTGATGAGGTCATTGAACTTAATGCGAGAGTCTATAGTTATATCTAGATATTCCATCGTATCTACTTGTACAATACGTTTCCAATTCATAAATATATCAATTGTCTTCTTTGCCTTTCTTCTTCTGGATATCAGAATAACTCTTGACTTACTTTCATTGAATCGGGTTTTGTGTTCTGCTGACCACTTAGTAACTTTCCGTAATTACATATTCACAATATTTTCTGCTTCAATTTCAGTTTCAGCCCGGACTGCAATTATAAGGTCATCAGCAAATGCTATAGCTTGGGATATTTTACCGTATTCAAAACTATGCAGTGCATTATACTGTACATTCCAGTACCCCGGTCCAGAACAAGAACCTAGAGGACATCCTTTATTAACTACTGTTTCTACTTGGATACTATCGGAATTCATGAACGTCGTTCTATCCTTGAAGTAGCTCTTAGTAAGGAAGTACAAATTTCTCGGGCATTTAAAGTTTTTAGGGCCTTTAGGACACATGGCCACCACGCAGAGTCAAAAGCTCCTTCGACGTCAAGACTAACTATAACGGTAATTTGTCCATTTTTGAACGCCTCAGTAATAAATTCCTTAAATGCGATAGCCGCTCCAGTAGTAGACGTTTGAACTGTGAAGCCATATTGATTTTCGTTCAGTAGTTTATTGGTATAGATGTAGTGATTTATTCTATTTATTAGAAGTTTATCTGGCTTATTGTTCGGAATTTAGAGGGATCCTGAATCTTATCTTTATACATATACTAGCCGAAGTACCCGTTCTTCGAACGGTGTTATATATTAACACCAGACATTATCAATCGAGCTACAGTTGCAATGGTTAGCGGTTTGTCATTCCTTCATAAGGTTATCAGAACGGAGTTAGTTTTCTGGGAATATCACACACACTGTTAATTTAAGGGCCTTTAAATGTGATTTTCGGAGACCCCTTATAGACTCGCGAATTTTGTGTCTCACAATGTGAAGCGCAACATATGCTTTGATCGTCCTTCTAGGATAATTTTTATATTTCGCCTATTTTAGCATGTATTTTGAGGAGTTTTTACCTATATCCACCCTTCTACTGTATGAAAAGTACGGTGAGGAGTTTTATAAATGATTGGTGTATTGACTCATATTAACCATACCTAATTTTACGATGCACCAAGCACCCGAACACGATTTATAGGCGTACATAAAGATACACAGAAAGACAGACAGACAATTCTATTGTCTACAAAATATCACCCAGATATCCAAATATGGGTATATCTACCATACAGTATCAAACAAAATCATCCTTACGATGAACCCGTATGTCGACAACAACAAAAAGATTAGTTAAAATGTGCTCTCAAACTAAATTCACCTAACGTGTACTTCCTGACGTGAAATAGATTTGAAAGCCTTGTAGACGAAATGCAATACACCTCACATAAAAAATTACCCTCTACGTTGTGTATGTCCCCATACACAGGAAGACCTCTTTCATAAATTATAAAGGCTTGTGGTGCATAAAAATTCAGGTTCTTTAGCCTCAAATGCCCAAATTCCTAAAAGCCGCAAAAAATGCTGATCCATTCAGGAATTTTTGAAAATAATGTTGCTGTTTGGAGATATAATAGACTTTCTGTACTATATGTCGCACGTGAAATTGCATGAAAAAATTCTAGGTTACCCCTTGACCCCCTTAATTGCATTGACGAATTATACAGTCTACGTTGGTTCCGTGATAACCTTATAGCCATTTGCAAACTTTCACAGAAATGTAATAAATGGAGTAGCCTAATAATAATATCGTATGGCCTCGGGTGCCGGGTGCAAGCTTCGTAATTTGACACCCAGAGGGTAGCTTGCATGTCGAAATTTCGTTTTTCCTGGAATCACTATGAAAGTCAAGGAGGGTAGATATCTAAGCTCCTTGAACAATATAGCACTTTCTAGTAGAGAAATGAGGAACTTTGTGTTGGCGCAAACTGCTGAGATTAATTTTGCCATTATGAACACGGCCTACTGAATTCAAATGGGTTCTTTGACATGCCAACAAAGTATGACATGCGAGTCGTATTTTTGCCGCCTTTCAAAAATCACTTACCACGGCCAGGAGTGAACCTGCAATCTTGGGGTTAGTAGACCGACACGCTATCCACTCACCCACCGTGGCAAGGTATAAATGGAGTGACATTGCTTCTTGCAGAAATAGATGGAAAGATGTATGCCACCCCTTGAGATAATGTTATCATGGTTACCGATTTCCATTACTTCATTAGTTTGTTAAATTAAATTAATTTAGTTTTCTGGGAATATTTCAGATACTGTTGGTTTTAGAGCCTTATAATGTAGTTTTCGAGGCCCCCAAGTTTTGTTTCTGGCACCGAGGGGCTTTGTCTCCTTGTTGTGCGCCATAATATAATAATAATAATAATAATAATAATAATAATAATATAATATGGGGATAGGAATATGATAGACCTGCCGTACCACACCCGCAGGTGTAAATCGCGTGAAAAAATTCTAGTGTACCCCTTGACCTCCTTAAGCGCATTATACGTATTGATGAATTTTACAGCTTAATTTCTTTCCGTGATAGGCTAACCTTCTAGCCGTTTGCAAACTTTCACATCAATGTAATTAATGGAATTGCATTGCGTCTTACAGCAATAGATGGACCTCTGAGAATCTGTTGCCATGGTTACCGGCTTGAATTCGTTCATTAGTTTATTAAATGAAATTAGTTTTCTGGGAATATCTCAAAAACGGTTGGTTTTAGGGACTTAAAATGTGGATTTCGGGGACCCTTTTGTCTCTCACATTGAGGGGCTGAAAATGAGCTTTGTCTCGTCCTACGCTTATTTCAGCATGTATTTTAAGGGGGTATGCCCCTTTTATGAGAGGTACGGAGAAGGATTACATCAATGATTTGTGTCGTGCCTCTGATGGATATCTGTACCAAATTTTACGTTGATACACCCAGCCGTTCTCGAGTTATAAGGGAACAAAGTTGTCCACAGACAAACAAACAAACAGACAGACAGACCAAAACATTATTTTCGCGCGCATCCATAATAAAACAGTCTGAAACGCGTAAATAACTCAAATTTCCGTAGAAATTGCGAAAAAAACATACAAACTTTAATTTGTATGTATGTAGAGATATACTGCACCGCTCGGTGTTAACCGTGTTTTATTGCACAAATTTAGGTTTTACTCGCTAACCGTTGGAGATACACGAAAAGTGATAAGGACCTTTTGGATAGCAAATTAAATGTTAAATCTTGTGTATGCATCAAAAGTTTGATATTTATTAGCGTTCTCTTTTTATTTAAAATGGAAATATGAAATTTTGAAACCAAGGGGTGTAGTGACGTCAAATATGTGGGTTTTACTCGCTAACCGTTGGAGATACACGAAAAGTGATAAGGACCTTTCAGATATGAAATTAAATTTTGAAGCTCGCATGTGCCATCAAAAGTTTGCTATTTCTTAGCGTTCTCTTTTTATTTGATATGGAAATATGAAATTTTGAAACCAAAGGGTGTAGTGACGTCACTAAAATGGTCGTCAATATTTTAATAGTGCAAAATATCGACATTAAAAGTATCCTATATGTAAACATGGTAAATCAGCTACATCCATGCAAAATTTCATTTAAATCGGGCCAGTGGTTCTTGCGTTATTGAGTAACACACAGACAGACAGACAGACAGACAGATAGAAAGACAGACACACACCATCTCATTTTTAGCCTACTTTCGATTTTTGCAAAAAATGAAAGTAGACTTATGAGATCAACACAGGGCGAAAAATTGTGTGTCTGTCTGTGTGTGTGTATGTGTGTGTGTGAGTCTGTGTGTGTGTGTGTGTGTGTGTGTGTGAGTGTACTCTGAATGTCTGTCCCCCCTATCAATTCGAACACGGTGAAACCGAATCGAACGAAATTTGGTACAGTGTTAGCTCTAGCATAGGGCACCTCAGTGTCATACTTTATATCGCCGCCATCTTTACCAAAACTGAATGGTGGCCACTCAAACGTTCAAAACGTAAACTCAAATTACGGCTAAACTAATCATCCGATCTCTACCAAATTTGGTGACAATACACCTTTATATAGGACGCGTCTTTCACTCAAACTTCAAGGTCATCGGCCTTGCCATTTCAGGATGGCGGCCGTGTGAATTATGCAACCATTATAATCAATAGCTTAAGACCCACCAATTCAGATTATCAAGCCTAGGGTGGTTTAAGCTATCCTGAAGGTCGTGATCCGTTATTTATTATAATTTAATATTATAATAGTATTCTGTATGAATGGCTTAAAAGAGCTGAATCTGCCACACGACAAGATGGCAGCTGTCCTCATGAGCCTGTCTTATATTTCAGTAGTTTTAGTATGTTGTATGTGATATACCCTACTGATACAATAATATAAACTTTGTATGAAATGATCTATAATGAAGATGTACTGCAGTGAAGAAATAGTTTATTTCAAGTCATTATTTGCCAACAGGTTGTATCTAATATATCAGTTAAAATCACTATGTTGTTAAGGATATGGTTAGCTCTGGGCTAGCGTGTTAGTCTGTCACGCAGTTGACTGTGGATCGAATACTGCTACAGTTAACTTTTTTTTTTCTTGAATTCTTTTACAAATGATGTGCACAAGCTCTTTCCACAGATACTGAATAAAATATCATTTAGCTCAAAGGGGAGGCTAATGTATACACTCGTTTATTAATAAAATCACAGTCCCAGCATTGCACATAAACAGAAGACATTAGGAAAAGGAGAATAGAAGAACTAGATACACGTTGTTATCAACCACAGCCTTCTTAATGTCTCTGTACGGTGCTGTCCTCTTGTGGGTTATGTGGGTAATATTGTTCCAAACATACCGCTGTGTCAATACCTGGCCTCCTAAAGTATGGAAATTTTGTAATACTGGTAGTTTAACTATTAGCCACGATCGCGCTCCGATTAACTTTAAACACTGCCAGCTGGATCGCCTCCCTCCTGGCTACTTTAAACTACCTGCTCGTTGAACATCCAGAGGCGTACAAGATAAATATTAATTCACTGCTAGGTCTCAACACCAACCTACTGTGATCAGCGCGGATTTTTAAAGGGGAAGGTACCCAAAACGAAAGATTCTTAACTTTGCAGGCTGGCTTAATATAGAGATTAACGGACGTGAATGCATTACAATAAGTTAGTAGTTTTGTTATTCAATCATCATAAAGTATATAATATTGATTTTGACACTTACTGGCTAATTTTCAATATAAAAGTAAACAAACAATACATGGTGGTAGAGGTGGTTTTAGGGATGAGGACAAAGAGTTATAAATATACCCATACATTTAGGAGAAAGTAGGCTATATGTTCTTTGCTGAACATCTTGTTATATATTAGTATGATATACTAGCAGATGTACCCGCTCTTAGAACGGTCTTCGGTATTAATAACCAGACGTTATCAATTGAGCTACTGTTGCAATGGTTAGGGGCTTGTCATTCCTTCATATGTTTATCAGAACGGAGTTAATTTTCTGGGAATATCGCAGGCACTGTTAATTTAAGGGCCATAAAATGTGGTTTTTGGAGCCCCTTTATAGATTCCCTAGTTCTGTGTCACACATTGAGAAGCGCAACATATGCTTTGGTCGTCCTTCTAGGATAATTTTTATTTCTCGCCTATTTTAGCATGTAGGTTGAAAAGTTGTTCCTTATACCCACCCATGAAGAGTTTTCTAAATGATTGGTGTATTGACTCATGGTTACAATACCTAACTTTACGATGCTCCAAGCACCCGCACACGAGTTAAAGGTGTACATAAACTTAAAGATATATTAACCACACAGTGTCAAACAAAATCATCTTTACGATGAACCCGTTTGTCGACAAATATATGATTAGTTAAAATGTACTCTCAAACTAAATTCACCTAACGTGTACTTCCTGACGTGAAAATAATATTGAAAACCTCGTAGACGAAACGCAATATATGTCAAATTAAAACTGACCCTCACCGTTGTGGAAAGTCCCCATCCCCAGGAAGACCCCTTTAATAAATTATAAAGGCTTGTGGTGCATGGACATTCGGGATTTTTAGCCTCCAATGGCCCAAATTCCCAAAAGCTGCCAAAAAACACTATTCCAATGCAGGAATTTTTGAAAATAATGTTGCTGGTTGGAGATATGATAGACCTTCTGTACAACATATCGCACGTGTAAGTCACGTGTAGAACTTCCAGGGTACCCCTTGACCTCCTTAATCGCATTGCTGAATTTTACAGTCTATGTTTGATTCCACAATAACCTGATAGCCATTTGCAAACATTCACAGAAATTTAATAAATTGAGTGGCGTTGCTTCTTACAGAAATAGATGGAAAGTTGGATGTCACCTCTTGTGATGCTGTTGTCATGGGTACCGGCTTGATTACTTCATTAGTTTCTTCTTGCTCTTCTTGTTTCGGATGGGCCAGCTAAGGACCACGACGTTCAACTTTTCAGCTTGGCGAGGGACTCGACATTTGCCCAATATTCGCGCATTCTCTGGCTATGTTTCTCCTTTCTCTCTTTTGTCCAGATGATACCGGTTTTCTTACAGGGTGGTCATTCCTGAAAACTCTACTGTTAAAGTATCTTTCTGAGGTGTGATCGGCTTCTAATATCACTTTTCATTATCTTCAGTTCTTGGATATCCTTGTTAACTACTGTTAGCGACGGTGTCACGCTCTTTCTCTTCCCCCCAGTAGTTGAGAAGCCAGTTGGTTAGTCTTGTTGGGTTCATCCATGAGACATGTCCGCAGAAATCCAGACGGCTCTTCCTGGCCACATCTGTGATTTTCTCAGTATATCTATATAGCTCCTGATTTGGTCTTCTTCTGTACTCGTCATCTATTTATTAGTTTATTAAATGAAATTAGTTTTATGAGAATATGTCAGAAATGTGGTTTTAGGGCCTTAAGACGTAGTAGCCTCCAAGCCACCGAGGGGCTGAAAATGAGCTTTGTCTTGTCCTTGTACGCCATAATATAATAATAATCATAATAATAATTATATAATATAGGGATAGGGATATAATAGACCTTCCGTACTACACCTGAATGTGTAAATCGCGAGAAAAAATTCTAGAGTATCCCTTGACACCCTTGAGCGCATTATATACATATTGATGAAGATTACAGCTTAAGTTGGTTCCGTGATAACCTGATAGCCGTTTGCAAACTTTCACTGTAATGTAATAAATGGAATTGAATTGCGTCTTACAGAAATAGACGGACTCTTGAGTTTGTGTTGCCATGGTTACCGGCTTGCATTCTTTCATTAGTTTATTAAATTAAATTAGTTTTCTGAGAATATCTGCAAAACTGTTGGTTTTAGGACCTGAAAATTTGGTTTTCGGGGCCCGTAGGGACTCCAAGTTTTGTTTCTCACATTGAGACTTTGAAAATTAGCTTTGTCTCGTCTTTCTACGCCCATTTCAGCAGGTATTTTAAGGGGGTAGGCTCCCTTTTATGAGAGGTACGGAGAAGAGTTACATCATTGATTACTATCGTGCCTCTGATGGACATCTGCACCAAATTTTACGTTGATCCACTCAGCCGTTCTCAAGTGATGCGCGTGCGAAGTTGTACACAGACAGACAGACAGACAGACAGACAGCCAGACAAAAAAAACTGTTTTTGCGCGCAACCGCCATAAACCAGTCTGAAACGCGTTAATAACTCAAATGTCCGTGGAAATTCAGAAAAAACGGACTAACTTTCATTTTATATACGGTATAGATTATATTTATTATTATTATTATTATTATTATTATTCCTGCGTTCATACTATGACATTTGAAAGGAATGCTCGAACATGTGGACTCATGTTATTGTCACCCTAACTTGGATATAAGTTGCCCTGTATTGGATTATTGCCTCATTACTGCTACAGTTTGAAGAACTACTTGCCTCCAATAGCTGACATTAGTTCGACATCACAACTGAATATAATGTGATATATTATGCAGCGTAACAATGGTCGTGGCGTGGCGTGTTCTGCTGGTCGTCAATTAATACTCGTCTCGCAGTATTCTGCTGTAACTCTTGTCACACGTGTTTTATACAATAGTAATACGGTGGGTTTATGTCTGCCAGACAGTATCATAAAGTAGGCCACTATGATGAGCGGTCATGGAGCAAATCTCCAGACCTCTATCTATAGAGGTATAAATATCTATGTCCGTAAGTATGTATATTCCTTATTATTGGACCACCTCGTGTGCAGTGGCTAGCAATCTTGCCTCCCACCGTTTGCGTCCCGGGTCCATTACTGGCTTTGCCAAGAAATGTATCTTTTGTTTGAGGGCTGAAACGTGGTATACTCAACCTAATTAGGCCAAACTGAGAAGAGGTGGGTTCAATTTTCATCTCAGATTGCCTAGCAGTTATTTTCCTATTTTTCTTCACTTATACTCCAGGCAAATGCTTGGAATGTAATATTTATGTAAGTTCGAGTCATCTCGGAATAACTCACACATTAACTATACCACTTGGATTTAGTTTACCTTCCCAATCCTAGTGGCAATTGAAATTACTCAAACTGATACAGCCATCACAATAAAACAGGTTATCTGACAAATTCCACACACACACCCAAGTACATGCGGCTACATAACTATGATATTGCAAATATCCTAAATGAATATACAACAATATCAATCCTTAATATTCTATTTTCAGCGGAGTTGGGTGGGTGGATATTAGAGCTGGATGCCCTTTCAGATACAAAACAAGTGAGAAGATTTTGATGAAAGAAGAAATGAAAAGTAGATTGAAGGCGTTGGAAGGAAGAAGCCTTGGTCTCTTAAGGCTGCATCCTACCGGCAGTTGCCAGGAGTAAACAAGAAGTTCCGTGACGTACTAAAGAGCCTACTTTTCTTAAAATTAAGATTCATGCCAATGAATAATCTACAGTGTATGAACCTATCTAGAATGACAAAATTAATTTGGTAATATCGAAATGTCTAATTAGTTCGAAATATACCTTGTATAATGTAGCCTAATAGAGCACTAGAGTTGGCAGCTCTGGTGACTGAATATATTCTTAGTTCCATCTCTTAAGGTACGGAATACAATATTTGGTTGAAGTCCAATGAACGTTACATGCAGTTAAACAATGAATCTATCAGAACGCGTAAAAGCATGTTGGCAACAATGTCATGCGCGTACTGGTCAGAAATAAACTGAAATATTATGATATCTTGTTGTGCCAATTTTGGATGAAATCCATTTGTTAGCATAGAAGTTACATGTATTTTAAAATTGGACCTATCAGCAGGCAGAGAATCATGTTGGCAGCACTGACTTGTATTAATTACTCCAAATTAATCTAGAATGTCAGGTGCTATACGTGTGCAAAGTATAGAGCTATTGGCTTGCATATTTTCTGATATATTGATATTAGGGGGGGAAAATATAGACAGCGTTTATTAACAGTTGGCAGCCCTGATTGCTCGTAAGAATACTTTTAGTCATATCTGTTATGTTACACACAGCACATACGAAATTTGGTTGAAATCCAACTGATAGTATAGAAGTTACATGTATTTAAAAATCGGTCCTATCAGCAGCTTAGAATCATGTTGGTAGAACTAACGTATATGAGTTACTCCAAATTAATCTAAAATGTCAGGTACTATATGTGTGCATAGTTGAAAGCTGTCGGCTTGCATTCATGTACTTTCTGATATATTGGTATTTAAATATAAAAATAGAGAGAGCAATTATTAACAGTTGGCAGCTCTGGTGTCTCTTAATAATACGCTCAGTCATATCTGATTATGTAAACATATTACATACAAAATTTGGTTGAAATCCAAGAGATAGTTTAGAAGTTATGTGCATTTAAAAATTGGACCTATTGGAAGGCTTAACATTATTTTGGCAACACTGTCATGTATGGCCTCCTAGAAATTAAACTGAAATTGTATTATCTACATGTGTGCCAATTTTGGAATAGCTCCCATGCATACCTTCCAAGATATCCAACATGGAGCTCAAATTTCTAGTGCGTTTTTTCAGCAGTTGGTAGCACTGATATTATTTTCAAATATGGGCTTGAGATATTCCGGTATACATCTTTACTCATACTAAATTTGGTTTCGATTGCTGCAGCCGTTTAGGAGTTGATAGGGGGACACACACATACAGCCAGACAGACAGAAGGACAGACAGACAGACACACACAAATTTTGCCGGATCGATCTCATAAGTCTACTTTTTCATCATTTTCGCAAAATGTGAAAAGTAGGCTAAAAATGGGAAACCATGGAAAACCACTTCCAGGATGGCTAAGGTGCGAATTGAACCAACTACTGCTCAGTTTTGCCTCACGAGACTGAGTGTGCCCCGTACCAGCCCTCAGATCACAAATAAAGTTCTTGGCAGAGTCGGGAATCAAATTCGGACCTCAGCGGATACAACCAAGAATGCTAGCCGCTTCACAATGAGGTGGTCCCAAATAATCGAGATACGGTGAAGAAAGTGTTAACCGACTGGGTTAATACGCAAATTAAAGTGAATGGCCATGGGACCAGGCTATCTTGGGACTCGAAGCAATATTAATCTGCACATTTTTATAACAAAATTAAAGCGGCTTCGGTGGCGTAGTTGGTAGCATGCTGAACTGTTGTGCCCAAGTTACCGGGTTCAAATCCGGCCGAAGTCGTCGGATTCTTTAAGAGCGTTAAAAATCCTTCAGTATGCCTTCCTTCGGAGAGGAAGTAAAGCCGGTGGTCCCATGTCATAGATTTATGGCATGTAAAAGATCCTACCACAGACAAAACTTGTGTGGAGCTAAATTTCTTGGTTAGATTTCGTTGGAACGCTCTATCAAAGTTCCAACGTTCACCACAAGGTATCATTGACATCTGGTAGTGAAAGTTGGAACAACTTGAAATTGAACGGAACCTGTAGCTCACCCTCTTTGTGTCCGCTGGAAACAGCTACATACTCTGACGAGCCGATCATGTCCTCGGACACTCCCGGCACTAAAAGCCATATGATAAATAAATAAAATAACAAAACTGGATGCAGGGTAGGTAGGAACTAAGAATTTACAAGGGCGATAGCTGAATAAGGGTTCACTGAATACAACAGCCTGGCCACTGTTCACCTATTTACGCCAATCGCAGTGTCCGTCTCAAGATCTCAACAACGCGGGTTCGATTCCTGGCTCAGGAATTGTTTTTTTCTGGGACGGAAGAATCCAAGACTCCTAGTGCACCCTATGTCGGCTCCTACAAGATTTCTCATGTCTCATTTCGTTCACATCTCAGCCACAGGTCGTATAACAGAGTTCTAGTTTCTCTACCACATGGCAGGATAAACGGAACGCGGAAATTGGAGAGAACATCGTCTAAACAGCTCAAAATCATAAGTTCCACACCTAGTTAGTGCAGCTATAAAATAAATATAATAATAATAATAATAATAATAATAATAATAATAATAATAATAATTATTATTATTATTATTATAATGACGAACTAAAGAACCTACTTTTCTTAAAATTTAAGGTTCATGCCAATCTACATAGACCTATCTAGAATAATTACGAAATCAAGTTGGTAATACTAACATTTCTAAGTAATTCAGTTTGAAATACACCTGAAATAGTGTAGCCTAATAGAGTTTACTACAGTTGGCAGCCCTGGTGATTCTGAATATATTCTTGTTCCATCCCTTAAGGTATAGAATGCCCATACAAAATTTGGTTGAAGTCTAATGGATAGTATGGACGTTACATGCTGTTTGATACTGGATTTAACAGTGCGCGTAAAATCATATTGGGAACAATGTCATGTATATGATGCTCTGAATTAATCTGAAATATTACGATTTATTATAGTGTCAATATTGGTTAAAAACCATGTGTTAGTATAGAAGTGAAATGGTTTTCCGTGGTTTCCCTTTTTCAACACCAGGCAGATGCTGGGACAGTACCTTCTGACAGGCCACGGCCGCTTCCTTCCACATCCTTGCTCAGATTCATTCATCTTCATCCATTCCATCTCTCATCCCGACGCGCAGGTCGCCCACGGGCGTCTACTAGAAAGATCTGCACTCGGCCTCTCAAAAGGCTATACGACAAAAAAAAAAGTAAAGAAGTTACATGTAATTAAAAATTGAAACTATCAGAAAGCTTTGAATCATCTTGGCAGCACTGAGGTATATTAGTTACTCCAAATTAATCTAGAATGTCAAGTGCTATACGTGTGCAATGTTGAGAGCTGATGGATTGCATACTTTCTGATATATTGATATTAGGGTTAAACAAATAGAGAGAGTATTTATTAACACTTGGCAGCCCTGCTGATTCTTACGAATACGCATAGTCATAACTGTTATGGTACACAAAGCACATCGAGATTTGGTTGAAATCCATTTGTTTGTATATAAGTTATATGCATTTAAAACCTGGACCTATCAGCAGGCTTAGAATCGTGCTGGCAGCACTGAAGTATATAAGTTACACGAAACTAAGGTAGAATGTAAGGTCCTACACGTGTGCAACGTTTAGAGCTGTTGGCTTGCACACTTTCTGATATATTGATATTAGGGTGAAAACATAGAAATAGCATTTATTAACAGTTGGAAGCCCTGGTGGCTATCTAGAATATGCACAGTCATATCTGTTGTAGAACACATAAAACATACGAAATTTGGTTGAAATCCAATCGATAGTATAGAAGTTAGATGCATTTAGAAATTGGACCTGTTGGCAGGATTAGAATCACGTTGGCAAAATTGGCATGTATGGACTTCTGAAAATTAAGCTGGAATGTTATTATCTATATGTGTGCCAATTTTGGAATAGTTCGCATGCACAACTTCTGAGATATCCAACATAGAGCTCAAATGTCAATTGCGTGTTTTCATCAGTTGGTAGCACTGACGTCAATTTCAAATATGGCCATGAAATATTCAGGTATAGATCTTTACGCTTACCAAATTTGGTTTCGGTATTTGCAGCAGACAGACAGACAGACAGACATTTTCCCGTATCGATCTCATAAGTCTACTTTTTCCTCATGTTTGCAAAAATGAGAATAGTAGGCTAAAAATAAGCGGAGGTATATCAGTTAAGACCAGAACAAAAATCAGGGTTCCGTGACCATCTCACATCTGTGCTCCCAAGGGTGTAGAAAGTTCTACTGTGGATACAAATCTCTGAAGGTATTCTAAAGAGTACCATGTTTGCATGATTCTTCTTTTTTCATCGTTATGCCCATTCAACGAGCGCGTTTGAACTTTTTAGTTGGCCTGATGGTTTTCGCCTTCTTATCCTCCCAAAATTTCTTCATGAATGCACTGTGTTGTTGTTTTCTTTATGGGTTTCTCCCTAAATTTATGGTCGGCTACTTTTGTCCTAAAAGCTCCACGATTACGGGTAGTCTGTGATATTTATTTCTTGGAGGTCCGCCTTAGTTTCTTCCAGCCATTTTATCCTGACCTTCTTTGAGTTGATTACTTTGAATACCGGTAATCTCTTAGTAAGTCTGCCGCAGTTAATTCTGTAGATATGGCCATAGAATGCATGCGTCGCTTCCGTACGGCATCAGTGAACCTCTCAGAGAAGGAGTAGGTCTGCTGTTCCCCTCTTAATGCACATTCCATTCATAAATTTTCCGGATAATTTTCCGTTCATGTTTTTCAATGTCTGCAATTTTAGAGTGGCCACCCAGGCATACGGTTTCTGAGGCATATAAAACTTCCAGCAATACAACTGTCTTGTAGTGTCGTAATGTTGCATATGGCTCTTTTGTTGTAGTAATTCCATGTCAGTCAGTACGCCTTATGGTTTGGTGGTTCTTTCTACATTGGCACTCCTGTCTAGCGTAGTATGATATCTCCAAGATATTTGAAGGAGGAAACCTGTGAAAAATTATGCCGTTTTCCAACTCAAGCGTAGTTCTTTCGCTATTTTGATGTAGATTTTCCATGTACTTGGTTTTCTCGTACGATATCTGGAGGCACTCCTTTGATGCTAAATTGTGTAGTCTCTGTATGGCATATCTTGTTTCATCCTTGGTCTTAGTAATGATTGCTAGATCATCAGCAAATGCTAAACAGTTCACATTATTATTATTATTATTATTATTATTAGAGCCTCCGTGGCTTACTGTCGACCAAAATATTATGTGTACTCGATTTTGAAGGTTGTTTGTGAAGTAACCAATAGACCTACATAAAATCCAATAACATCATCATTTTCGTCGTTCTATTTTACGTTAGTTCATGTAGGTTTGGAATTTTTAATTTATATTTTAATATTATTTTGTTATCGCAGTTGGAACACAAAAAGTGCCCGTTTTTAAGCGTGTTTCAACCATGCGTCACATTTAAGAATTATTATCTCACAAACCCGTTATCGGATCGAATCCAAATTTTAACACATAATACATTGGAATGTTGTATAACTGGTTTATTAATTTCAAAATTTTGTGTGTTCAAGAAACAAAGTTGTTTACATTTTTGTAAGGTAACTTTTTCTCGGCTCGGGGAGGTTGGAAAATTGCGTTCTTAGTTGCGTTGTAATCCTTATACATCAAAAAGGTATGCTGTATGATTGTGAAATACGTAAATTAATTCACTTCTTTTATATCGGTTTGTATTTGTACGGGGAATTAAGACATGGATCACCAGCTAGCCGCTCCGGTGAAAGTTGTACAACGTTGCCAAGATGGGCTCCATCACGCTCATGGCGCGCCTCGCTCGGAAGTCATGGGCTCCATATCAGCAACGCTGTACAGCATATCCCGGAGCGACTAGCTGGTGAACCATGTCTTATTTCCCTGTACAAATACAAACCGATATAAAGTAAGTGAATTAATTTACGTATTTCACAGTCATACAGCATAACCTTTTGATGTATGAGGATTACAACGCAACCAAGAACTACATTTTCCAACGACCCCGTGCCGAGAAAAAGTTACCTTACAAAAATGGTAACAACATTCGTTCTTGAACACACAAAATTTTGAAATTAATAAATCAGTTATGCAACATTCCAATGTATATTGTGTTAAAATTTGGATTCGATGTGATGTCGGGTTTGTGAGATAATAATTCTTAAATGTGACGCATGGTTGAAACACGCTCAAAAACGGGCACTTTGTGTGTTTCAACTGCGATAAAAAATATAAAAATATAAATTAAAAATTCCAAACCTACATGAACTAACGTAAAATAGAACGATGAAAATGATGATATTATTGGATTTTATGTAGATCTATTGGTTACTTCACAAACAACCTTCAAACTCGAGTGCACATAATATTTTGGTCGACAGTACGCGGCAGTACGCCAGCCTCGCACCGCTGGATCCGTGGTTCAAATCCCGGTCACTCCATGTGAAATTTGTGCTGGACAAAGTGGAGGCAGACAGGTTTTTCTCTGGGTACTCCGGCTTTCCCTGTCACAATTTCATTTCAGCAACACTCTCCACTATCATTTCATTTCATGTCACTCATTTAATCATTGCCACAGGGGAGTGCGACAGGCTTCGGCAACCCGCACAGTTCATATCCTCGCCGCTAGATGGGAGCTTCATTCATTCCATTCCCTGACCCGGTCGGTCGACTGGAAGCAGGCTGTGGATTTTCATTATTATTATTATTATTATTATTATTATTATTATTATCTTCCAAGGTGGCTGAGAGCGCTAACACGCTAGCTCGTGCCTTGCTGGCATCGGAGAGCGTGGGTTTGAATTTCACCACGGCCGTCCTGAAAATAGTTTTCGTGGCTACCCATTTTCACCACCAGGCAAATGCCGAGACGGTTCGTTTCAACAGGTCCACGACCAATTTCCTTCCAAAAAGAAAATCTCTTTTCCGACCCATCCACGTTTTTGGTCGCCTGGGCGATCAGCCTGTCACCATCCTCAGTTGTATCTGCTGACAAAGTTTGTTCAGCTCCCAGGCACCATCCATGCGATGGTAAAGAAATGAGAGAATCCATGAGTGAAGCCGAACGGGGGGGGGGGGTATATGAATATTTTATTCAGCATTATTATTTTTATCATTAGTAGTAATAGTAGTATTATTACTACGTATAATTTATTCTTGCAGCAGTCTGCCTGAGTGAGGGAGTGCCAATGTTCGACAAAGTGTGTAGAGAGGCCATCCCGCTATAAATATATCTATCGCACTTGTGTGGCAGAGGTTAAACATACATGCCTGGCTGTGGAGGTGGGCCAGAAAAGTCATGGGTCGCGGCTCACTCACATCTGTGTTCTCAGGGGTGTAGAAAGTTCTACTGCGGTCTCGAATCTCTCAAATTATTCAAAAGAGTATCATGCTAACATTAGAAATTGCAGCAATAGATATCGCCAAATGATAAGATGAATTTTAAGATCTCCCTAACTTGATAACTACTGTTGTTATCAATCCATGTTAAAATAATTATTATATAATAGTAGTCTAATAATAATAATAGGATTAATAATAATAAAAATAATAAAAATAGTATTATATTGGTTAATGTGATTGAGTCTTCAGTCTTTCGACTTGTTTGATAAAGCTCACCATGCTTCCCTGTCCTGAACAAATCATTTCATCTCTATGTAGCAACCACACCTTACATCCGAGGCAATCTGTTTAACATATTCTAACCTTGGTCTACCCCTACAGTTCTTATCCTCGACGCTTCCTTCTATAACTAACTGCGACTACGGTGGCGTAGTTGGTGAACTGCTGTGCCCAAGATAGCGGGTTCAAACCCGGCCGAAGTCATCGGATTTTTTAAAAGCGTTCAATTTCGTTCAGTATACCTTCCATCGGAGGGGAAGTAAAGCCGGTGGTCCCATGTCATAGATTTATGGCTTGTAAAAGATCCTTTCACAGACTAAACTTGTGTAAAAGCTAAATTGTTAGGTTAGATTTCGTCGGAACGCTCTATCAAAGCTCCAACGTTCACCACTAGGTATCATTAATATCTGGTAGCGAAAGTTGGAACTACTTGAAATTGAACGGAACTTTTAGCTCACCCTAATAAGGGTGTCCACTGGATGCAGCTATAAACTCGGCGAGCCGAACATGTCCTCGGACACTCCCGGCACTAACAGCCATACGATAAATAAATAAGTTTGCTATTCCTGGGTATCTTAGTATGTGTCCTATCAACCTATCTCTTCTCTTCATTATCAGTCACGAGAAACATCTCTCCTCTTCCACTCGTCTTAATAGCTCTTCATTCGTAACCCTATCTACCCATCTGATCTTCATCATACTCCTGTAACACTAAATTACAACCGCTTCAATTCTCCTTGTTTCTGCTGCTCAAACAGACCAAGTTTGACTTCCATAGAGTGCCACGCTCCAGACAATGGCCTTCAAAAATGACTTCCTAATACCTAAATCTATATTCTATGTCAACAGATTCCTTACTGTAGAAATGCTTTCCTTGCCTGTTGGTTATTATTGGTTAATATTTATTATTATTATTATTATTATTATTATTATTATTATTATTACCGACAATGGAGCCACACTCTCTAACGCGCAGTGCTACGCCATGGGGCCAAGCTCTCTGCTGACTTGGCAGAGGTGGGTTCGAGTCCACCTTTGGCCGTCCTCGAAATGGTTTTCCGCGGTTACCCCGTTTTCAACTCCATGCAAATACTGACATGGTTCCTTCTGATAGGCCACGTGCGTAGAGCCTCGCATGACATAATGTTTGAAGTCCTGTAACTCAGGAACGGTAGGCTATGTCAGCGCAGGTTACGATTTCTGATCTAGACGCACATATTCCAGCACTGTACGTCCTGTTTAGGAGCACCATAATTTTGAATTAGCCTGTATAAGAATCTTTGTGAAACATCAGTCTCATTTAAATAATGACGAAACAACATGCGCTACCTTCAACTTGTTAGTTTACAACACACGGATTCCACAAACTTCACGTCCACCCTTTCCCGTGCTGAAATACTTCCTTGCATCACCACATTCGAGTACATCCTGCAGGATATGCAACCCAACCTATATGCATGATACCCAGTGTAGTGTCATGTGAATGTTTTCTTAGTGTTAATAATGAAATTAATCCGCCCCCGCAGTTGATTGTCTACCATGCTAAGATTTTGCCTGAAGGTCTTGGGTTCGTTTCCTGACCAATCCGTGTGGATTTTATTCTTCTGTGGTTAATGCCCGTGTCTCGGGGACTAGGTGTTTGTGATTTCATCTTGAAAATAAACTGAAAGAATAATATACTGCTCAAAAAAATTAAAGCACCACTTTTTTTCAAAGGCCACCAAATTTGGAAAGTTGACTGCACATGGTCGACATCTCAGTATGACGTTTGCCCCGACGCCTACCAAACACATGCTTCAGCACAACTCCCCAACTTGTGTAGTTTCGGGATAGCGCCCCCAAAACCAGCCCATTTTTGAAAACCGTAAATTGAAGTTTGCGAAAAACACTGTAGGACTTGTCGCAGGTTGCCAAAGCAGTCGAAAATGAATGAGTCTTGCTCTTAAGGTTCCACGAACACGTTGAAATCGTTACATTTGACGTTTGGGCATTTTCAACCCCCTTCATCGTCCCCTAAACATGGACTACCATTGGGGGCGCCTGAGAAGGTACCGGATGTGTTTAACCACCTGAAAACCTGCACACCGTCCTCAGTTGCTGATTGCAGTAAGTTCTTAAGGCCTCCGGCAATGTCCACCCCTCCTAACACCCTCAACTGGCAAGGGACCAAACCACCCCGTCTTGATTCACCCCTAAGGAAGGTTTAGATCGAGATTTTTATCAGTGATGCTAATGGGGGGGGGGGTCTTCCCCTAACGTTTCAAAAGAGGACCTGCGCCTGTGTCGCCACCCCTTCCCTTGCTACCCCCTTTTGTATGATTTTTCGAATCAGGCCCTTTTTAAGGGCTGAAATGAGGTCTTAATCGCTGAAAGGGCTGTAAAGGTCCTTAGAAGTAGTGGTGACACGAAATCAACCCCTTCCGATGTTTGATTGACATTCCATCCCCCAAAGTTGACATTTTTGCACCCTCAACCCTCCCTGTCTGGACGCGTAACGCGTCATGGCAGAGTTTTCAGAGTTGGATCAAAATGAAGCTTATGGCCTGAAATGGAGCCCAAAACAGCAGGTTGGATGGAAATTCATCGGTAGGGTGGGAAACGGGACCAAAAAGTTTTCAAAAAAGTTAACAGCCTCTAGTAAATACACCAATGCATAGGCAACCCACATCACGTCATTTTTCTCCCATTGCCAAACTTTGTAACCTATTGCCGATCATAGGTAACCCACACGCACGGACGTGATGTGGGTTGCCTATGCATGGGCGTACTTACTGTAGGCTGTACACTTTTTTAAAAAATGTTGGTCCCGTTTCCCAACCTACCGATGAATTTCTATCCAGCCTGCTGTTTTGGGCTCCATTGCAGGCCATAAGCTTCATTTTCATCCAACTCTGAAAACTCTGCCATGACGCATTACGCGTCCAGACAGGGAGGGTTGAGGGTGCAAAAATTTCGAATTTGGGGGACGGAATGTCAATCATCGATCGGAAGGGGTTGATTTCGTGTCACCACTACTTCTAAGGACCTTTAAAGCCCTTTCAGCGATTAAGACGTCGTTTCAACCCTTAAAAAGGGCCTGATTCGAAAAATCATACAAACGGGGGTTGCAGGGGAAGGGGTGGTGACAAAGGCACAGTTACTTTTTTGAAACGTTAGGGGAAGACCCCCCCCCCCCCCCATTAGCAGCACTGATAGACATCTCGATTAAAATCTTCCTTAGGGGTGAATCGAGAAGGGGTGGTTTGGTCCCATGCCAGTTGAGGGTGTTAGGGGGTGTGTGGACATTGCCGGAGGCCTTAAGAACTTACTGCAATCAGCAACTGAGGACGGTGTACAGGTTTTCAGGTGGTTAAACACACCCGATACCTTCTCAGACGCCCCCAATGGCAGTCCATGTTTAGGGGATGATGAAGGGGGTTGAAAATACCCAAACGTCAAATGTAACGATTTCAACGTGTTTGTGGAACCTTTAAGAGCAAGACTCATTCATTTTCGACTGCTTTGGCAACCTGCGACAAGTCCTGCAGCGTTTTTCGCAAACTTCAATTTGCGGTTTTCGAAAATGGGCCGGTTTTCGGGGTGCTACCCCGAAACTCCTCAAGTTGGGGAGTTGTGCTGAAGCATATGCTTGGTAGGCGTCAGGACAAACGTCATACTGAGATTTCGAGCTTGTAGGTCAACTTTTCAAAATTTGGTGGCCTTTGAAAAAAGTGGTGCTTTAATTTTTTTGAGCAGTATAGAATAAAAGGGAAAAAATAGAGTAAAATTTAAAAGAAGAATAGAAAAAGAACAAAGAAAGTGTCAAAGAAAGTGCCACTGGGGGTAGCAGAGACTCATTCTACCATACGCTACTGCTATAGCGAAAAATTTCCATGCTGCAGGTAGTAGATCTTTCTAATATTAATGTTTCAAGCAGACCTGAGATTAATTTCCATGTGACGCGTGGTTTTTACGGTGGAATGACCATCCCCATACCCACCTTATGAGAGATGAAATGAACGATAATGAATTGAGACGGACGAGAAATTAGAAGGAAGCGTCCGTGGCCTATTCGAAAATCCCACCCAGGCATTTGCCTATAATTCGAAATGGGAAACACTGGAATCCGTTTCAAAAACGGCCAACTGTAAAGTTCTAACATACTCTGCTATCAATTCTGAAGATAGCTTTGTCCCAAGGCCTGGCACTACACCGTAGTCAGCGTAGCTACCACAGTCAGTATAAAAACTATGGGACTAATTTCCCAATTTTTATTCACCTTTTCCTCAGGAAATAATTATATTGTCACACGTCGAGACTATCTGTTAGACATAGCCTACATACTGTAGCCTACATAATCGATTTTTTTTTTCAGGGATATCATTGAAGACTCCCTTCTTACTTTGGTTGGCAGGTTGGTTGTTTCCTCAGTTTAAGGGTCGCGACCACGCGATCATGTAGCCCCGTCTACTTTGGGTGTGTGTAGAATCTGTCTGATTCATTCATTCGTGTCAGAAACACTTGAAATGAAAATCCACAGCCTGCTTCCAGTCTCCGACCGGGTCAGGAATGGAATGAATGAAGCCCCCATCTAGCGGCGAGGATATGACTGTGCCGGCTGCCGAGGCCTGACGCACTCCTCTGGGGCAATGATTAAATGATTGACAGATGGAATGAAATGATAGTGGAGAGTGTTGCTGGAATGAAATGTTGACAGGGAAAACCGGAGTACCCGGAGAAAAACCTGTCTGCCTCCGTTTTGTCCAGCACAGATCTCACATGGAGTGACCGGGATTTGAACCACGGATCCAGCGGTGAGAGGCCGGCGTGCTGCCGCCTAAGCCACGGAGGCTTACCATGTCAGAAACACTTACAGTGTAAAATTGAATATACAATAAATACACTAATATTATATACAACATTTTAAATTTCAATTTATTGAAACTATAGCCGCCCAGAAGTTGGCGACCTCTATGGCATTAGGTGATTCATGTAACAGGTCTTCTAGCGTATATGTTGTTGGGCACTGACTGCGCTGAAGCAGATGGTAGGCCGTCTGCGTTGTTCCACATTCACAAAACGGTAACTCCACATGGAAACCCCATTTCATTAAGTTGCCTTTGCATCATGTGACACACGACCGAAGTCTGTTGAGTGATCTCCATGTACTCCATTTCTCTGTGAAACCGGCTGGTAGTTATCTGTCCGATATCCGGTGTTAATTGTGATGGCTGTATTAGTGTGTGTTATATGTAATTCAGGTAAGGACTGCAGACGATCAATTTTAAGTACTTCCTACTTTTGCTACCAACTGCTACCGTCAACGACACCTAGCTGTGAACTTGGCTACTCGATGCCACCACTACCTACACCTGGCGCGGAATGTTGGAACTTCAAGAGCGTTAATCCAATCTAACCGACAAATTTAGCTTCACACAGTAGTTAATGGAAGGTTCTTTTACATGCTATAAATGTATGACATGGGCCCGCCGGATTTACTTCCCCTCCCAAGGGAGGAAGGCACTCTGAGGGATTTTTAACACTCTTCAAAATTCCCGCGATTTTGGGCATAGAAGCTCAGCAAGCTATCGACTACGCCACCGAAGCCACCTCTCTCCTTGCTTTGACACATGCTTTTTGGAAATAAATGAATTTTTGTATTTTCATGAATCTTTGCAGAATGCATAATTTTAACAGAACGTTCATCAAGAATTCTATCTAACAAAATTAAACTTAAGTAAATTTTGAAAAACGGATGTGTTAAAATTTAACATATTATAAGGTGCAATTCAACCTAAAACAATTCCAGCGTTGTGTGCTGAACAAATTACGGTAAAAATGGGAATTTTATATCTAGAAAAACATCGTAGCGAGAAATGCGTATCAAATAATTTTCCGTTCTTTCAGAACATGCCATTACCATAGGATTCCTCTTCTTCCATTTCAAGCACTAGAATCAATTTTACTGTTGCTCCATGACCCTTTTCAGCCATCTTGGAAGTGTTTTTTTCTTGGCTTCCCTACTTTTATTCCAGACAAATTCTTGGATGGTTCCTGACTTAAGGCCACAGCCACCTCCTTCCCAATCCTCACCTGAATAATAAATACACATACTAGTACAGCACACAGGTTATCACACAAATACACTATGTCATAGCCCCTAAAATAAGCAATAACAACAAGATTGAGTCATGATTGTCTTTATTATGGGGTTTGAAGCCATTTTCAGTGTTGCCTTAGTAAACAAAAGTTTCCCTCAGTATGCCTTCCTTCGGAGGGGAAGTAAAGCCGGCGGTCCCATATCATAGATTTATGGCATGTTAAAGAACCTTCCACTAATTGCACCTGTGTGAAGCTAAATTGGATAGGTTAGGAATGTAAACAACGCTCTTAAGTTTCTACGTTCGTTGCCAAGAGCCGACTGCAAAGGTGTCTTGTAGCTAAGTTCTGAACTTGGCCTAGTAGTCGTTGACGGTGGTGCTTGGTGGCAAAAGTAGGGACTATTTGAAAAATTCTAAGTTGCAGTCTGTACTTAAATTTAAAAAGAAAAAACAGATAACGCACACTAATACAGTCATCACAATTAACACCGGTTATCAGACAGATTCTACACACACCCAAAGTACACGGGGCTACATGACAGCGTTGTCGCAGCCCCTAAACTTAAGAACCAACCAACCAAAAGTTTGGTGCTTTTCAGTCGGTCAACACGAATGTACCCAAAAGAGTTGGGTTATATGTTGTTGTTTGAGTCTTCAGTCTTTTGACTGGTTTGATGCAGCTCTCCACGCCTCCCTGTCCTGAGCTAATCGTTTCATCACTACATAGCTACTACACCCTACATCCGAAGCAATCGGTTTAATATATTCTAACCTTGGTCTACCCCTACAGTTCTTGTCCTCAACCCTTCCTTCCATAACTAAGCTTGCTATTCCTGGGTGTCTTAGTATGTGTCCTACTAACCTATCTCTTCTCTTCATTAGCAGTCGCCAGAAACATATCTCCTCTCCCACTCGTCTTAATACCTCTTCGTTTGTCACCCTATCTACCCATCTGATCTTCATCATTCTCCTGTAACACCACATTTCAAATGCTTCAATTCTCTTCTTTTCTGCTGCACCAATAGTCCAAGTTTCACTTCCATAGAGCACAGACGGAGTCCATACCATTCAAAAACTCATTCAAATCCTCAGGCATTTCGGCCAAGACGACGATGTCATCAGCAAATCTCAGAGTTGAAATTATTTCTCCTTGAATCTTCACTCCCACTTTAAATTTTTCACCAATTTCCTTCATTGCTTGTTCAATGTAAAGATTGAAAAGAATGGGTGATAAGTTGCAGCCTTTCCTTACACCTTTCTGAATACCAGCTTCTCTCTCATGTCCTTCAGCTCGAATGACTGCTGTCTGGTCTCTGTATAATATATTGTATATCGCCCTCCTATCCCTGTACTTTATTCCAATAGATTTCAAAATGTCAAACAATTTAGTCCAATCAAGGTTATCGAAAGCCTTTTCTAAGTCTACAAATGCCATGAACCTTCTCTTATTTTTCCTTATTCTGCCTTCCAAAATCAGCCTGTGACTTACTACAGCTTCCCTTGTTCCTACATTTCTCCTGAAACCTAACTAGTCTTCACCCAACTCCGTTTCTATCTGGCTTTCCATCCTCTTGTAAATTATTCCAGACAGAATTTTTGAAGCATGAGTAATCAAGCTGATTGTACGGTAATCTTCACATCTGTCAGCTCCCACTTTCTTTGGTATAGTGATAATAACATTCTTCTTGAAATCAGGGGGTACCTCACCTGTCTCATAAGTCCTACACACCAAGTGAAATAAACTGATCAGACCTTCATCTCCTATGCAGCGTAGCAACTCAATCGGTATATCATCTATGCCTGGTGCTTTGTTCCTGCTTAAGTCCTCCAATGCTCTGTCAAATTCTGATCTCAATATCAAATCTCCTTTTGCATCCTCATCAATTTCCTCCTCCCTTTCCATTACATGATTCTCAATCTCCTTTCCCTTATACAAACACTCTATGTAAGCTTTCCATCTCTCTACCTTTTCTTCCCTATCTGTTAGAGGCTTTCCATTTGTGTCCTTAATATTACAGCACTTAGTCCTCTTTTCCCCAAAAGTGTTCTTAATCCTTCGATAAGCTGTGTCTACTTTTCCTAATTTCAGACAATTTTCTATACCTGCACATTTCTCTTTCAACCATTCTTCTTTCGCTTCCTTGCACTTCTTGTTAACCTCATTTCTCAGACGTCTGTATTCTGCTTTCCCCTTTTCATCTCTGACATTCTTGTGTTTTCGCCTTTCATCCATCAATTCCAGTATATCCTGAGTGATCCACGGTTTTTAGCCTACTTTTCACATTTTGCAAAAATGAGGAAAAAGTAGACTTATGAGATCGGGCAAATGTGTGTCTGTCTGTCTGTCTGTCCTTCTGTCTGTCTGGCTGGCTGTGTGTGTGTCCCCCCCCCTATCAACTCCTAAACGGCTGGAGCAATCGAAACAAAATTTGGTAGGAGTAAAGATCTATACCTGAATATCTCACGGCCATATTTGAAAATGATGTCAGTTATACCAACTGCTGAAAAATCGCAATTGAAATTTGAGCTCAATGTTGGATATCTTTGGAGGTATGAATGGGAGTTATTTCAAAATTGGTACACGTATAGATAATAATATTGCAGTTTAATTTCCAGGAGGCCATACATGGCAGTGTAGCCAAAATGATTATAAGCCTGCTGATAGGTCCAAATTTTAAATGCATATAACTTCTACACTATCAATTGGATTTCAACCAAATTTCGTATGTGCTATGTGTACATGAACAGATATGACTGAGCGTATTCTTACGAGCCACCAGGGCTGCCAACTGTTAATAAATGCTCTCAATTTTTTAAAATCTAAATACCCATATATCAGAAAGTATGCAAGCCGGCAGCTTTAAATTATGCACACGTATAGTACCTGACATACTATATTAGTTTGAAGTAACTTATATACGACAGTGCTACCAACATTATTCTAAGCCTGCTGAGAAATCCAACTTTAAATACATGTAACTTCTATTCTATCATTTGGATTTCAACCAAATTTCGTATGTGCTATATGTACCAAAATAGATATGACTATTGTTTTAATCCCTTGGTTGGGGGGTAGTTGGGATAAAACAAGGTTGTGTCACTGTGCTAATTTAGAAGGCTCTTCCTGGATGAGAGTAGCTTCCCGTGGCTGGGAGAGCTTACTAATGTAGTGTGTTGGTGTTTAGTGTTTAATCTCTTAGGAGTGTCCCTGCAAGATGCAATTATCTGCTAGGGGATGGATCTCTAAGTGCAGGCTACTATACTGGCCTGCTAGCTGAGCGGAATGAGTAACTCAATAAATGTGCTGGGTCAGCGGCTCGACGCTATGCAGTCGAGTCGCGTGCTGTGAGTACAATGGAGTCTGACGAAGCAATTACTGGCTTCTACGGTCACGGGCAATTGTGACGAAGGTCAGGTGGGGTATGATGATGTGAAGTGGAGTGTAATCAGTATTACAAGTGTAGTTTACTGACCATGTATTTATTGGTCAGTGGATGTAGTTTGGTGTCCCTCTTGGGGAGTTTAGACAAGTATGGAATACAATCTGTGAGGTGTACAAGTTTAGGGTAGGTGTTTACAAAATAAAGGAGTCTGAGCACGAGCTGAATCTCACCTGGTGATAAGCTGGAACAGATGTCGGACAGGGCCGCTGGCGAAGCACAGAGTAGAACAGATAATGGCTCCAATCTGGACTCCATTCTTATACTTTTCGGCGCTGCTTGGTCAGCATTGCGTCAATGTAGCTGCCCCAGATAGTTGTTAGTGTAAATGTTTGTGTATGTTTTGCAAGCAGTTGGCTAACCTCCTAGGCTTAGGCGGCCGCCACTTGCTGTGTATAGATATGTTCTGGAATTATGGTGTTTCCAGCTGGGGTGGTTTTGGTAAAAGATGGGGGGTGGCTCTCAGGGTACTGCCCCCCCCCCCCGGGCTGTACAAGTCCCCCTCATCGATTAGTTCGCGTCCTCGCGAACGGGAAGTAGAGTGGGCGTGTCGATGGGATGGTTTCTTCTTGTTTTCTCCTTGTACCTCTTCTTCTTTGTCTTCCGTGTCGGTGTCGTGTAGGTGTAGCGATGTCGTGGTGATGTGAGTCCAGCGTGTGCTCAGAGGGGTAGGTTTTGGGTATACATAGTTATACATAGTTAATCTAGAATTGATCATCGTGAAAGTTGACATTTGAAATAGTAAAAATACAAAAAAATACATGATTTTGACGTTATATACACGTTGGTATTATCCAGGGAGGAAAAAAAACCATGGCTGGACGGGTGGTTGTGCCGTCCGGCGCTGTGTGGAGAAAAAAATTGCTCCCTGCAGTGTATTGTGTAAAAGATGGAAGAAAATAGAAAAGACAGGTGCCCCTGTATAAAGGAATATATATTAAATGGTTTATTGTGTTGGGGTGAAACGGGACACCTTCACAAATTTTGTCGTTATTAGAATGGAAAGGAAAGAAACAAAAGTGTTTTACAGTGTGGATGGTGTTAGAATGTTGCATTTTGTGTGTATTCTCCATTTTTCTTATGCTGTGATGGTTTTATAATTTGTTACAATTTTTATTACAATCCTATATTATTATTATATTATTATTATTATTACGAAACCTTTTCTGCCCATGAGTACCTTGTATGCATGTGGCCGTAGTGCTTTCCATTCTTGGCCACCTGTACTTTGTGCCATTCATTTTGACCTGCCACTGTGGTTTTAGTGACTAAACCGTTTGCCTGCTCTCGTGGGGTAGGTAATAAAACCTTTCTTATGCCCCGTGTATTGTATGTTTGTGGCTGGTCAGTTTGCACAGGCGTGCGTTTTGCACCCTGAGGGGCTGAAGGCAACACCCTCTTATGCATTTGTACTGGGGGTACACATGTTAGTGTCCGCCTCCGCTCTGGCGAAATCGCCCGCTGAACTAGCGGTAAGGGTCGTGTATTTGTCTGTGATTGCCCTGGCAATGTATTGGAGGGTAGTCTGACCGATTTCTGGCCTATGGCCACGGTAGACTCCTTCCCTCGCGTCTGCCTATGTGTGTAGGTTTGTGTTGGCTTATCGTGCTTTGGCACAGGCTCTACGTCCTCAGCCCATGACATAGTTACCTCCCGGTTTCTCGCTGTGTTACGGTGTGTGCCTGATAGCCCTGGCGTCAACTCCTTTTCGTTCGTCCGTTCTGAGGGGGTTGACGCTGCCCCTCCGTCTGGCAAGATTGCCTCCCGGACCGGAGCTGAGGGACGTGTGTTCATGTGAGCTTGGCCCTGTAGTGTGTTGGAGGTTAGCCTGCCCGATTTCTGGCCTATGGCCACGGTAGCCTCCTTCCCTTGTGTCTGCCTCCATTCCGGCCTAATAGTCTTCTGAACCGGAGCTGTGAATTGTGTTGATGTATTCGAGTGCCCCTTAGGTGTGTTAGAGCCTAACCTGGCCGTTTTCTGAACTGTGGCCACGGCGAACTCCTTCCCCTACGTTTTGCTAGGTGTAGAGATGGACATCCTCGCGAGTTGCTGAGTTAGCATATCTATGCCTATGTCCTCTCTAGGCTGGACTGGTGGCCCTGCCGTGAACTCAAAGATGGCCCTGTTGGCCTGGAGTTCGCGGTAATCATCCCAAATTTGGGCATATTCCCGGTTAAGGCGTATGGCCTGCTCAGCGACCTTTGTCCCACAAGTCCCTATACATGTGTGCTGTTCCCTAAGTGCATTATACTGTTGGAACATTACGTCGTGTAAACAGTGTAGTCTCCAATGAGAGCGATTCAGTTGTCTGCGAAGGGTGGGAACTTTCGCTCTCATTTTCCTATTCTGAGCCGTGCTCCTTGGTCAGACAAGTGTCTTAATTACGCGAATGTACTGTGCGTGCAGGAGCTGTTGATATTTCTGCAGGTAATCCTGCCTTGTTGCGAAGACTTTGTGCCAGGCGATTAGGTCCTGGAACTCTGCAATGTTTCTTAGCATGGCCAAACGGTATAAGGGGGCCATTTTGATTTAGGTGTGTTTGGCAGTTAGGGTAATAATCTGAGGGTTCTTCCTAGGGAGGGTGGGTGGGTTTAATAATGAAAATCCCTGACAAATGAAGGTAAAATGTGGGGCGTATTCGGAGAAAAACGTTATTTCGCTTGGCTACTTGTGGTACGGCTCGTTCTACCACGAGTGCTCGTTGTTTGAGTCCTACCCTTATTGTGCGTGGTAGCAGCGCCTCCACAAAATATGTTTTAATCCCTTGGTTGGGGGGTAGTTGGGATAAAACACGGTTGTGTCACTGTGCTAATTTAGAAGGCTATTCCTGGATGAGAGTAGCTTCCCGTGGCTGGGAGAGCGTACTAATGTAGTGTGTTGGTGTTTAGTGTTTAATCTCTTAGGGGTGTCCCTGCAAGATGCAAGTATCTGCTAGGGGATGGATCTCTAAGTGCAGGCTACTATACTGGCCTGCCAGCTGAGCGGAATGAGTAACTCAATAAATGTGCTGGGTCAGCGGCTCGACGCTATTCAGTCGAGTCGCGTGCTGTGAGTACAATGGAGTCTGATGAAGCAATTACTGGCTTCTACGGTCACGGGCAATTGTGACGAAGGTCAGGTGGGTTATGAGGATGTGACGTGGAGTGTAATCAGTAATACAAGTGTAGTTTACTGACCATGTATTTATTGGCCAGTGGATGTAGTTTGGTGTCCCTCTTGGGGAGTTTAGACAAGTATGGAATACAATCTGTGAGGTGTACAAGTTTAGGGTAGGTGTTTACAAAATAAAGGAGTCTGAGCACGAGCTGAATCTCACCTGGTGATAAGCTGGAACAGATGTCGGACAGGGCCGCTGGCGAAGCACAGAGTAGAACAGATAATGGCTCCAATCTGGACTCCATTCTTATACCTTTCGGCGCTGCTTGGTCAGCATTGCGTCAATGTAGCTGCCCCAGATAGTTGTTAGTGTAAATGTTTGTGTATGTTTTGCAAGCAGTAGGCTAACCTCCTAGGCTTAGGCGGCCGCCGCTTGCTGTGTATAGATATGTCCTGGAATTATGGTGTTTCCAGTTGGGGTGGTTTTGGTAAAAGATGGGGGGTGGCTCTCAGGGGGTACTGCCCCCCCCCCCCCCCCTCTGGGCTGTACATTATGCCGATTCTTAAGAGCAACCAGGGCTGCCAACTGTTAATAAATGCTGTCTCCATTTTTGTTACCCTAATATATCAGAAAGTATGCAAGCCAATAGCTCTAAACTATGCACACGTATAGTACCTGGCATTCTAGATTAATTTGGAGTAACTAATATACGTCAGTGCTGCCAACATGATTCTAAACCTGCTGATAGGTCCAATTTTAAAATGCATGTAACTTCTACTCTAACTAATGGATTTCATTCAAAATTGACACAACAATAGATCATATTATTTCAGATTATTTCTGACCAATACATGTATGTCAGTGTTGCCAACATGATTCAACGCGCGCTGTTAGATCCAATGTTTAAGCATGTAACGTCCATGCTATCCATTGGACTTCAACCAAATTTTGTATTCTGTACCTTAAGAGATGGAACTAAGAATATATTCAGTCACCAGGGCTGCCAACTGTAGTTCTGTATTTGGCTAAATTATGCCAGGTATATAGTATTTCGAACTAATTAGAAATTTCGATATTGCCAACTTAATTTCGTCATTGTTCTACCGGTAGATAGATCCATATTGATTAAGCATTGGCATGAATCTTAAATTTTAGGAAAAGTAGGCTCTTTAGTTCGTAACGGAACTTCTTGTTTACCTATTCTTTCTTTCCTACCAATGTTTTCTTCTGCGGATTTTGTTATTTCATTCTTCAAAAGTGCCCATTCGTCTGCAATTGAAGTTGGTTTAGGGTTTTTCATCTTTCGTTTACATCCTTCACTTTCAATCTGTCTATTGCCCACCTTTTTGGCTTTTGACTTTTCTTCAGTATCTTCAACTTTAATCTGCATTTCATAACAACCAGATTGTGGTCAGAGTTTATGTCAGCACCAGGATATGTTTTGCAATCCAAAATCTGGTTTCGAAACCTCTGCTTGACCATAGTGAAGTCGATTTTGTAACGCCCTGTATCTCCTGGTCTCATCCATGTGTATATTCTTCTATTGTGGTTATTGAATAAGGTGTTAGCTATGACCAACTCATGCTCGGTGCAGAATTACATCAGCCTGCTTCCTCGATCATTCTTTTCACTTAATCCGAAATCTCCTACTATCTTCCCTTCTCTGCCTTTTCCTACCACAGCATTCCAATCTCCCATTACTATAACATTTTCATCACCCTTGATATACCTCAGAATTTCATCTATTTCTTCGTAGACCATTTCAACATCTTCATCATCAGCTTGACTGGTAGGCATATAGACTTGTACCACTGTGGTGCACGTACGTTTAGTATTGATTTTTGCTACAATAACCCGTTCACTATATTGCTCATTATATTCCACCCGCTGTCCAAGTTTCCTACTCAATATGAGACCACCCCCTGCTTGGCCATTGTTTGATTTAGTGCTAATGACCCTATAGTCACCTGGCCAAAAGTCCTGTTCTTCCTGCCTGCGCGTTTCACTAATCCCAACCAAATCCAACCTCAACCTATCCATTTCCCTTTCTAAGCTTTCTAACCTTCCATATCCTAGCAGACTCCTAACATTCCACGCACCGATCCGTAGAATATCAGATTTCCTCTTTGTCACTTCTGTGATGTTAACCCCCTCTCGAGTAGTCCCCACCCAGAGATCCGAACGGGGGACTAGTTTACCTCCAGATTGAAATTTTACAAGGGAGGAGGCCATCATCACTTGTAATTATGCATAGAGAGGTGCATATCCTCGGGAATAGCATTACGGCTGTAGTTTCCCGTTGCTTTCAGCCGTGCAGCAGAACGCAGTGTAGCCATTATTTGGCTTATATCATCAGTATCTTAACCGTCTGTGAGACAAGTAAAGAACTGATTTATTCTGAAAGGCTGCTACTCCCTTTCAGAATAAGTAAAGAGCAATTCTACTAACAAAAATACTAACCTTCTACTAACAATTAAATACCAAAATTATACTAAAGAAAATTTACTTAAGTTCCATCAACAACAAGTACTACCACTGAAACAGTCCGTCACCAGGCACACTCAAATGCACCCTCACACATCACAGTCTAATGAAACAATGAACTATATCTAATAAACATGCAACTGCCACCAGACACACTCACACGCCACAGTCTAATAGATGATGATGATGGTAATTGTTGTACAGAAGATGATAAGCAGACCTGACTACACGGTCATTGGACCAGATGATGATGATAAGCAGACCTGACTACATGGTCATTGGCCCAGATGATGATGATAAGCAGACCTGACTACACGGTCATTGGACCAGATGATGATGATAAGCAGACCTGACTACATGGTCATTGGCCCAGATGATGATGATAAGAAGACCTGACTACATGGTCATTGGCCCAGATGATGATGATAAGCAGACCTGACTACATGGTCATTGGCCCAGATGATGATGATAAGCAGACCTGACTACACGGTCATTGGCCCAGATGATGATGATAAGCAGACCTGACTACATGGTCATTGGCCCAGATGATGATGATAAGCAGACCTGACTACACGGTCATTGGACCAGATGATGATGATAAGCAGACCTGACTACATGGTCATTGGCCCAGATGATGATGATAAGCAGACCTGACTACACGGTCATTGGCCCAGATGATGATGATAAACAGACCTGACTACATCGTCATTGGCCCAGATGATGATAAACAGACCTAACTACATGGTCATTGGCCCAGATGATGATAAACAAACCTGACTACATGGTCATTGGCCCATATGATGATGATAAACAGACCTGACTACATGGTCATTGGCCCAGATGATGATAAATAGACCTGACTACATGGTAGTTGGCCCAGATGATGATAAACAGACCTGACTACATTGTCATTGGCCCAGATGATGATGATAAACAGACCTGACTACTTGGTCATTGGCCCAGATGATGATAAAGAGACCTGACTACTTGGTCATTGGCCCAGATGATGATAAATAGACCTGACTAGTTGGTCATTGGCCCAGATGATGATGATGATGATAAACAGGCCCGACTTCATGGTCATTGGCACATTTTATAATACCTAATTCTATATTTGATGTCAACAGATGTCTTTTCTGTAGAAATGCTTTCCTTGCCTGTGCTAACCTACTTTTTATATCCTCTTTAGTTAGTTAGTTAGTTAGTTAGTTATTGTTGTTTTAAGGGGCGGAACTACGAGGTCATCTGCCCCTCTTAACACAGATTAAAGAATACAAATTTTGAATTGAATTTAAAATTTTGAAGTGGACATCTAAATTTAAAAAGACCAAAAATTAATAAAACAAAAACAAAAAATTAAATTTAAAAAATATATAAAAATAAACAAAATTTACAGAAAAACAAAAACATTATCATTCAAAAACGAACAAGTCGTTGAGTCAATGTTCACTGGAAATTTAGATTGCTGGCCCTAAACCACTCTCACTTATAAAGCGGATAACGCGATCAGCAGCCACCGCGTCATCGGCTAATATAAGTTTCAGTGTCATCTGCAAACCAAGGTTTCTTCGTAAGTCTGCAAGATCCACACACTCTGTGAAAATGTGGGCCACGGTGAAAACGGCTCACAGCTACAAAGTGGGGGGTCTTCCCTTCTCATTAGGTACGAGTGGGTGGATCTTGTATGACCTATCCTTAGCCTACACAAAATGACGGACTCTTTCCGGGCCCGGAAGGAGCTCCGCCAAACGCAAGTAGTTCCCCTGATCGCTCTCAGTTTACTGGGCAGTGGGTCAGCTAGCCACTGACTCTCCCAAAAAGCCAGAACTTGTGGGCGTAACTGAGAGCGAATATCTCTAGCGGGTACCTCCATTGGTCGAGGTGGTAGTGATGTCGCCTCGTTTGCAGCTTGATCAGCTAACTCATTTCCCGCAATTCCCATGTGGCTTGAAAGCCACAGAAAGGTGATTCGAGTGTCAGCTTGGCACTGCCCGGCTAGTAGGTCGTGGATTCGCTGCACTAGGGGGTGTTGCGGGAAACATGTAGCAATTGACTGCAACGAACTCAAAGAGTCGGTACACACGAGAAAGTGGATTCGTGCATCCAGTAGTGCAAACTGCAGAGCTTCATAGATGGCAACGAGCTCCGCAGTAAACACACTACAGGCCTCAGGCAAAGAGATCTTGGTATTTGCACCTTCAATAACGTAAGCACAACCCACCTTCTCGTCTACCTTCGAACCATCCGTGTAGAGAATGCCAGCGTCCGGAAATTGGTGAACTATGCTGTGGAACTGCCTCCGGTAAACAGAGGCATCCGTGTTCACCTTAGGACCTCGGTGAAGATCTAACCGAATTTCCGGACAAGGGACTTGCCACGGAGGCACCTCGCTAGATGTCCGGATCATACAGGGACCTACAGCCACTCCTATTTCAGTACACGAGCTATCAAGTCTAATACCAACTGGCCGAGTGGTACGAGGCCGGTTGGCGTACCCCTGGTGGTTTTGGGTACCGAAGAGAGCTTGATAGGTCGGGTGTTGCGGCATTTGACGCACATTGGCAGCATATGCTAAAAGCATATGTTGGCGTCTATAATTTAAAGGTGGAATACCCGATTCGGCGAGTAGGCTGGGTATCGGGCTGGTCCGGAAGGCACCGGTAGCCAGCCTAACGCCACTATGGTGGATACTGTCCAGCATTTTCAAGGTTGCCGGCCTTGCTGAACCGTATGCCGCAGAACCATAGTCTAGCCGGGACAGGACGAGGGCTTGGTAGAACCGTAGGAGCACCGCACGGTCAGCCCCCCACGTAGTACCACTAAGAAACTTGAGCATATTCAGTTTCCTGAGACATGTCATTTTTAATTGCCGTATATGGGGCTGCGACGTTAATTTGCTATCAAAATGGAGCCCCAGGAAGCGATAAGTGTCAACCAACGGCAACGCAGCATCCCTGAGATGTAGTTCAGGGTGTAAATGTAGCCTCCGGAGCCGACAAAAATGGACGACGGAGGTTTTCGCTGCTGAAAAACGAAAACGAAAACCCCGGTCGTGGGCCCACCTGTCGACCCGGTTGATAGCTAGCTGCAATTGCCGTTCCACGACTGCCATACTTCCAGAGCTGTAATGCAGAGCTAAATCGTCTACATACAGCGATGGAACTACCGCGGACCCGGTGGCGGCAACAATGCCATTTATGGCAATCGCGAACAAGGTGACACTCAGCACTGAACCCTGAGGAACTCCATTTTCCGGAGTATAATATTGCGATAATGTCATACCGACCCTTACACGGAAGAGTCGGACGGACATGAAATTCGCAATGAAAGTCGGTAGGTTATACCCTAATCCTAAAAAAACACATGAGATTAATAATTAATAGATTAATAATAAATACTTAATTAATAATTATTATTTAATCTCATGTATTTTCTTCAGGATTAATAATTAATAATTAATAATTAATAATTAATCTCATGTTTTATTTTCAGGATTAGGGTTTAACCCAACTCTTCTGGGTACATTCGTACATTCGTGTTGACCGACTGAAAAGCACCAAACCTTTGTCATGACAGTCTCGTTAGAATAGGAATATATGCGAAATGTTGAGACGGATGTCTCAGTTGCCCCAGACGTATAGGTTGTTATTGTTATTCTTAATTCGTTTTAGGGACTCAGAAAATCTTGGTTATCAGCCTCATGTATTTGGGTGTGTGTTCAATTTACTTGATAACCTGTGTTTTTGTGCTGGTTATAGTAGTACATGTAACTGTTATTATTAGGGTCAGGAGTGGGGCTTTAAATGAGGTACATTTGCATCGAAGGAGTGTAGAACAACCCGAGAGAAGTACATTTTGGATAACTACTGTCAGTGCTAGGATTCGAACCTCTGATCTACGAACAAGATGCCGCACCTCATCGCGGTCGTGGTGAGTGATTTAACATGCACGGCTACGGCATGGACCGGAGGTTAAGAGCTATGATGGACAACTAAATGTCGGAAGACAAACCTCATTAACTCGTGTTAAATGGGTGGGAGCTCACTGCTTGGTTTCGAGCAGACTGCTCTCTCTCGCCAGGCGGAACTCGCTGTTTTCATTGGTCGGCTTCATCTCCACACCAATACATTTATATTCCTTTTTGTATATAACTTGACACCCGATCAAGACAATTACATCAAAAACATCTACGAGAATTTTTTTTCTTGTTGGTCAATTTACCGGAATCACATGCTTCCACGCGAAACGGACCAATCATGGCAGGCAAACCCCAGGCAAGCTCTGGTGCATTTGTTTTAATCGGTGCAGGCCGGACGTTTGTTTTAGACGAGTAAAAAATCATAATGAAAGCCTGGAGGCGAGTTACTCCAGTACCTGTGTTGCTGTCAGCTGCCCTATGCAGTCAGATGATGGAAAAAACTATCTCACACTTCTGCTTAAGTACAGTCATTGGCAAATATAATGGCGTTCTGTTCGTAACTATGTAACGAGTACTTCTGTGTCACACAATACTTCGACGTGGACTGTACTGTTCTGCATGGTGGTGTCGTCACAAGCTCAGGTCTGGAATTCCATTACATCAGACCGGTGGTGACAAATGTGAAGTGAGAGGGTGAGAGAGTGACTGTGTACAGGCTCACCCGCAAGCTTCAAGGTCAAGGGCAATCGTCTAAAACAAACGTCCGGCTTGTAGAAGCTCCGTTCACTATTAGCTGACAAATTCCTATTTGGTCAGGGGGTAATTCATATACAGGGTGTTTGTAAATTCCCATTTCAGACTTTAAGGACTTGTAGTGGGGACCAAGACGGTCAAGTTTAGCATAGGAATGTATGTCCTGAATCGTACCGTGTTCCCACCACCCGCAAAAACCACCACAGCACACGTTCCCAGATCCCGCATTTGAGGGGCTCTGTCGGACGCTTGCTGCTTGTCATCTGGGTCCGATTACAGGTTGGCCTTGATGTTCTTTTTTTTTTTTTTTTTTTTTTTTTTTTGTCGTGTAGCCTCCTGAGAGGCCAAGTGCAGGTCTTTCTAGTCGACGCCCGTGGGCGATCTGCGCGTCAGGATGAGAAATAGAATGGATGAAGATGAATGAAACTGGGCAGGGATGTGGAAGGAAGCGGCCGTGGCCTGTCAGAAGATACTGTCCCAGCATTTGCCTGGTGTTGAAAATGGGGAAACCACGGAAAACCATTTCAATGACAGCCGACGGTGGGGATCGAACCCACGCGTCTACCGAGTCAGCAGAGAGCTTGACCCCATGACCTAACGCTGTACTTTAGCCAGCGTAGCCACTACTGTCGGTGGCCTTGATGTGACAACCACCGATGTCAACACAGACATGGTACCTCCGTACCATGCTCTGGTACACACATCACCAATCCCTGGTCCTTCAACAACCGCCGCAGCCATAACCCGTGTCAGTAAAACTTCCTCGGATTCACAGGGGTCTCGTAAATCAAGGTTGTCATAAGTCGGGTGAACGTGCTGTGAACGTGTGTTGTGGTGTTTTTTGCGGGTGGCGAGAAGACAGTACGTTCCCGGACAAAAGTTCCTATGCTAAACTTAACCGTCTTGGTCCATACCGTACTACAAGCACTCAAATACTGTAATTGGAATTTAGAAACACATTGTAAGTTAAGGTGAATACCGTAAGAAACTATGAACTCGAAGTAAAAGGATAGCTGGAATTTGGTTTAGCAATTAATTTTGAAACTGGTACAGTACATCAACAAATATTTTATTTAGAATCGGTGCATATCATACTATTTTCACATAAATTAAATTTCGTGTTTTACCCTTACATTATGTGTATGCCTCATTTAAGCATTCTATTGTATTTTGTGCTTTACGCTTTCAGTAAAATGTTGTAACGATAAAAACTCTAGTACGAAAAGGCACGCAGTTAAATGAAACATAATATTCTACCGGGATTGATTCATTACCAGTTCTGTCAAATTACTATTATTTCTTTATAAATGTCCTGACTGAGAACATTGTGATTGATTAAAAGAAATAGATTGTGACTCATAATTTATATTATTTGCGAGCATATATCGTGGAAATTGTGACTGAGATAAGCTTGAAATTGAGGTCCCTTAAGCTTTCTCTTCGCATTTTAACCTAGACATCTGCAACTAACCCAACTGTAGTAACAGCACCCAACATTGTGCGCTTCAAAGAAGATGTGCCACCCCTGACATATACAAACCAAGTCATGTTTGTGTGTATATTTAGCACTGCCTCGGGCGGGAATGTTGTCGAGGTCGAGACACCAGAACGACCTGACTTGCTTACGTAATTCCCCCAAAGTGATGCTCGTCAGCATCCCTTCCTAGAAGCACCAATATTGGAGCTAACCGTATTGGACACGGTACAGGAGGACAGTGAACTATGAAGTAGAACAGTCTTCCACCGTGCACAATGAGGATCCGTACTTCATCTACTGTAGCCTATAGCCTATTAAGTTTATATTTCTGTATTTTGAATTCAGATTCTGATGATTCGTTTGTGTGGTGGTGACTGTAGTTACAAAGTGTCGAAAATATAGATCATCTCTTTCTTTCACTTCTGATACCCGGTTTACTTTGTCGTCTGCCAGTCCGTCTGTAACTGAAACAGTGGATTACAAAACAAACCCCGTGGCATCACAGCCTAGTCCTACCAAGTGACTGCTGCCACGCTATTTGGCCTGCAGATTGTGGGGTGACGGGTGGTCAGCACGTCGGGCTCCCTCGGCCGTTAATCTAGTTTTCTCGTGACCGGAGTGCTGCCACACTGTTACACAGCTACTCCGTTGTCCTCACGAGGATGAGTGCACCCCGTTCTAGTCCTCATGTCAGTTTTTAAAATTCCTGACGTAGCAACATCGTCTGAGGCGGGCACATACTAAGACGCTCAGCACAGTACCTTTTCTCGTTAACTACCGGCGACTCAAACGTTAGGCAATAGCAAGAGCCGACAATATTGTTCACCGCTGACCGATAGCTGATGGTTCTTGTCCAATACCATGTTTGCTCTATCACTCCATGTGGGGTACAAAGTCCAGTCCTGGCTTGTTTTTCATGTCTCTTTCGTTGCACAGTTTCACGCAGTTATCTCCAGTATCACTGTTCACTCTCACAGGCTACGGTGGAGAGTTGACAACACTGACCCTCGAGATGGGAACGCCCTGACTCCACGCAGACGTGGAATGGAAACATATCCGTCCACCTAGGTTTCAAATAAAATTAAGTTGTTTTTTCGTTTCTGAGCCTTGGACATCGTGGTCAATTCGGTCCCGTGTGCTTGGGTGTTTGTATGATTTGTTTGATAAACTGTAATATTATAGTGTATGAGAGTGTGATTTTTTAATTAAGGTTAGGATTGAGAAGGAAGTGAACGTGGCCTTAAGTTGGGATCCACTCCGGCATTTGCCAGGAGTGGGAGTGACTAAACACTCCTATTATGGCTGAGATGGGAATCGAACTCAATATTTGCACTTTTTGCCTCAGGACACTGATACAGCCCTCGACCGCAAGTAAATTTCTTGCCATGGTGGGAATTCAACTCAGACCTTCAGAGTGACAGCACTTAAACTTTAAAGGAGATTTTGTTTGCGATAGGAAGCGCCAAGCTGTTTACGTTTAAGCTGGACGTCACATGACGTTGCGGATAAACTCTGGACTGACTCTGCGTACACATTATTAACTCAATTGAAAATATCACCATAAGCATTGGAGAATAAACGACTGATTTCTATTAAAAGAGAGAATACTGGAGGATTCTTTCTACTGGCGGTGAATGTTGTACTGCGGGACTGCATTCTCATGAATGACAGGGAGCGAGTATCCAGCACCAAACAGCGAATGAATATTGAAACGTGCGAGATGTTATAACTTCAAACACGATATTATTTTCATGCCTTTTGACATCTCGGTGCCTCTAAAGCCAAACCAGTTAAACGGAACGTCTTTCCCCCTATAAAGGTTCATCCAGAACATGTTTCCCTATTCCTAAATAAGAAGAAAACATAATAAGGAAAACCTTTATTGACACCAGATACAGCAATATTTGAGCTATGTATCGATATAATCACCACCATAATTGAGACACCTGTCATAACGTGGGATTTGTTTCTAGGGGGGGGGGGGGGGGGGGGGGAAGAGCGGAGTCAAATCTGAAATAATTTCGTTTTAAATTTTGTGTTTGTTGTTATTTGTTTTTGGTTTTGGGCTTGTTTTCTACTTTTGCTTTTGTTTTTGATTTTTGATTCTTTGTTTTTGGTTTTGTGCTTGTTTTCTACTTTGGCTTTTGTTTCTGATTTTTAGCATACTTTTCACATTTTGCAAAAATGAGGAAAAAGTAGACTTATGAGATGGGGCAAATGTGTGTCGGTCTGTCTGTCTGTCCTTCTGTCTGTTTGTCTGTCTGGCTGTGTGTGTGTCCCCCCCCCCTATCAACTCCTAAACGGCTGGAGCAATCGAAACAAAATTTGGTAGGAGTAAAGATCTATACCTGAATGTCTCACGGCCATATTTGAAAATGATGCCAGAGCTACCAACTGCTGAAAAAACTCAATTGAAATTTGAGCTCCATGTTGGATAACTTGGAAGGTGTGAATGGGAGCTATTTAAAAATTGGCACACGTATAGATAATAATATTGCAGTTTAATTTCCAGGAGGCCATACATGGCAGTGTTGCCAACATGATTATAAGCCTGCTGATAGGTCCAATTTTTAAATGCATATAACTTCTACATTATCATTGGAATTCAACCAAATTTCGTATGTGCTATGAGTACATGAATAGATATGACTGAGCGTATTCTTAAGACCCTCCAGGGCTGCCAACTGTTAATAAATGCTCTCAATTTTTATTCCAAATACCCATATATCAGAAAGTATGCAAGCCGACAGCTTTAAACTATGCACACGTATAGTACCTGACATTCTATATTAATTTGGAGTAACTTATATACGTCAGTGCTACTAACATGATTCTAAGCCTGCTGAGAGGTCCAATTATAAATACATGTAACTTCTCTACTATCATTTGGATTTCAACCAAATTTCGTGTGTGCTATGTGTACCATAAAAGATATGACTATGCCGATTCTTAAGAGTAACCAGGGCTGCCAACAGTTAATAAATGCTGTCTCTATTTTTGTTACCTTAATATCAATATATCAGAAAGTATGCAAGCCAATAGCTCCAAACTTTGCTCACGTATATTACCTGGCATTCAAGATGAATTTAGTGTAACTAATATAGGCCTACGCCAGTGCTGCCAACATGATTCTAAGCTCGCTGATAGGTCCAATTTTAAAATGCATATAACTTCTGTACTAATTAATGGATTTAATTGAAAATTGACACAACATTGGATGAGATTACTTCAGATTATTTCTGACCAATACATGTATGACATTGTTGCCAACATGATGTTACGCGCGCTGTTAGATCCAATGTTTGACTGCATGTAACGTCCATGCTATCCATTTGACTTCAATCAAATTTTGTATTCCGTACCTTAAGAGACGGAACTAAGAATATATTCAGTCACCAGGGCTGCCAACTGTAGTTCTCTATTAGGCTACATCAGTATTTCGAACTAATTAGAAATTTCGATATTACTAACTTAATTTCGTCGTTATTCTAGATAGATGCATATAGATTAATCATTGGCATGAATCTTAAATTTTAAGAAAAGTAGGCTCTTTAGTTCGTCACGGAACTTCTTGTTTTTTGTTTGTTTTCAATTTTGTGTTTGTTTTCTGCTTTTGCTATTTTTGAACTTTGCTTTTTTGTTTTCATTTTGCGTTTGCTTTCTGCTTAAACTTTTGTTTTTGAATTTTGCTTTTTTGATTTTGATTGTGTGTTTGTTTTCTGCTTTTGCTTCTTTTTTAATTTTTCTTTTTTCTTTTAATTTTGTGTTTGTTTTCTGATTTTGCTTTTTAATTTTGGTTTTTGCTTTGTGTTTTATGTTTTTGGTTTTGTGATTGTTTTCTGCTTGAATTTTGCTTTTTGGTTTGTGCTTTTCGGTTTGGTGTTTGTCTTCTGCTTTTGGGTTTTTTGAATTTTGCTTTTCACTTTGTGTTTTCGGTTTTGTGTTTGTATTCTGCTTTGACTTTAGTTTTTAAATTTAGCTTTTACGCGGGGGGGGGGGGCAAAATAAGACAATCAGTGAAAGCAAACCTTTTCATGTTTTATTTCAATAGCATTGTTTGTTATTTGAACCTCTCAATGTGCAAAAGCTCGGAAATGAACAGTTTTGGTAGGTCTAAATATTTTACACAAGTAGAGATGAGTGTTTTCAAATTATAAACCTACATAATCCAATCGTTTGTCAACAGCCCGAAAATTGGCATTTTTAGCCCACTTTTCACATTTTGCAAAAATGAGGAAAAAGTAGACTTATGAGATCGATCCGGGAAAATGTGTGTCTGTCTGTCTGTCCTTCTGTCTGTCTGTCTGTCTGTCTGTCTGGCTGGCTGGCTGTATGTGTGTATCCCCCTATCAACTCCTAAACGGCTGCAGCAATCGAAACCAAATTTAGTATGAGTAAAGATGTATACCGGAATAGCTCACGTCCTTATTTGAAAATGATGTCAGTGCTACCAACTGCTGAAAAAACTCACTAGAAATTTGAGCTCCATGTTGGATATCCTGGAAAGTATGCATGGGAGCTATTCCAAAATTGGCACACATGTAGATGATACTATTGCAGTTTAATTTCCAGGATTCTGTCCTAGCCCCAGCCCTTTATAAAAGGACTGTACCTATACATACATAAAATATAATCAGAAGTAACTACGTAAAAGACGGCATGGCAACACGACTACGGAGTAAGCCGTAGGTCATAGACCTAACGTCCAACAGCAAGCAGGTAGACAGGACACAGCGGACATTACACTCCCAACATACCGCTGAGTGGACTGACCAGGCACATTTTACCTATAAATAGAGGTACGAACACGCGCCGCGCTCTCTAGCTTTTGACGCTCTAACCTAAACTGGCCGCGCTCTTAAGCACGGGCTCTACATCTTACTTGGACGCTGTTACAGTCTTACACTCTATCTGAGTTGTGCTACGCCGGACCGATATGGGGCATCGCCCCATATCGAGTCCCAACGCCACCAACATCATAGAAGACCGGTATCAACGGTGGGGTGAGTGATAACGTGCCTGCTAGATTCCTTTTTCCCCCTAGATTATTATTTCCATCCTCCCCTATTGCCATTGCCACTATTTCATAATAAACCCCCCTTTTGAACAGTCTAATGATTACCTTTTTATTTCGTTTATATTAAGAAGCCCTTCCCTTTAGATTAGTACCTAGTTTTAAGATCTCCATTGAACGCTGCCCAGCAGGAGGCGATGCACAGCAAGCGTGCGGCCTACTAAGCCACATTGAGGTAAGCTAGGTGAGTATTCCTCCCGCCAGTTCCCCTGTATGTAAATTGCTCTTTAAACGTGTCCGCAGTTCTTCATAAGACATCCTAGTACATCCCCGTAGATGCAAGGATGCCCCACAATCAAACATCCTTAAGAAATGGAGGGAGGTGCGGGTTAGGACAATCAAACATCCTTAACAAAGGCTGAAGGCACGGGGTGAATCCCTCTAAAACGGATCAGCTCAGCCCTCAGACCAACCAAACATCCTTAACAAATACTGAGGGCGTGCGGGGGTACCAATCAAACATCCTTAACAAATGGTGGTTAAGGCACCAATCAATCATCCTTAACAAATGGAGGGAGGCGCGGGTTAGAACATTCAAACATCCTTAACAAATGGTGGAGGCGCGGGTTAGAAACAAATCAAACATCCTTAACAAATGGTGGAGGCAAGGGTTAGAAACAAATCAAACATCCTTAACAAATGGAGGGAGGCGCGGGTTAGAAACAAATCAAACATCCTTAACAATTCCATACATGACAGTGTTGCCAAAATAATTTTAAGCCTTCTGATAGGTCCAATTTTTAAATGCATATAACTTCTACACTATCAATTGGATTTCAACCAAATTTTGTATGTAATATGTGTACATAAGCATATATGACTGAGCGTATTCTTAAGAGCCACCAGAGCTGCCAACTGTTAATAAATGCTCTCTCTATTTTTTTTATCCAAATACCAATATATCAGAAAGTATGCAAGCCGACAGCTTTTAAACTATGCACACGTATAGTACCTGACATTTTAGATTAATTTGGAGTAACTTATATACGTCAGTTCTACCAACATGATTATAAGCTTGCTGATAGTACAAATTTTTAAATACATGTAACTTCTCTACTAACAGTTGGATTTCAACCCAATTTCGTATGTGCTATGTGTAACATAACAGATATGACTATAAGTATTCTTAAGAGCAATCAGGGCTGCCAACTGTTAATGAATGCTGTCTATATGTTTTTACCCTAATATCAATATATCAGAAAATATGCAAGCCAACAGCTTTTTACTTTGCACACGTATAGGACCTGACATTCTAGATTAATTTGGGGGTAATTAATATGATTCAGTGCTGCCAATATGATTCTATGCCTGCTGATATGTCCAATTTTAAAATGCATGTAACTTATACACTAACAAATGGATTTCATCCAAAATTGGCACAGCAAGACATCATAATATTTCAAATTATTTCTGATCAGCAACGCATTACATTGTTGCCAACATGCTTTTACGCGTGCTGATAGATTTAGTGTCCAACTGCATGTAACGTCCATTGGACTTCATCCGAATGTTGTATTCTGTACCTTAAGAGATGGAACTAAGAATATATTCAGTCACCAGGGCTGCCAACTGTAGTGCTCTATTAGGCTACATTATACCAGGTGTATTTCGAACTAATTAGACATTTCGATATTACCAACTTAATTTCGTCATTATTCTAGAAAGGCTCATATACTGTAGATTACTCATTGGCATGAAACTTAATTTTAAGAAAAGTAGGCACTTTAGTTCGTCACGGAACTTATTGTTAAATAAACATTTCATCATTTTTTTAAATTATTTGGCTCTGGGGGGGATTGATCCCCCTAATGACCCCCTCCGTAGTTACGCCACTGTATTCCTGTGTCGTAGAAGTCTGCTGCCTGGGAAATGAACAAGCGTGCGGCATTCGTTTTCAGCGCTTAATAGCAGCACTACTATTTCTACAATGGTACCATGATGACGAAGACGAGTTCCTTGACAGTATCGTCACGGATGATGTGACTTTCATATCCTCTGATCAGCATTATCAAACTGACGATGAGCTTGAGAAGAATGTCACACTCTGGTTCCATTCCCAGGCGCAGACTTCTTCGACACAGGAATACAAAATTTAATCCCACAATATGACAGGTGTTTCAATTCTGGTGGTGATTATGTCGAAAAATAGCTCAAGCATTGCTGTATCTGGTGCCAATAAAGTTTTCCAGTTAACTATTGTTTTTTTTATTTAAAAAATTGGGAAACTTAATTTCTAGATGGCCCTCGTATAATATAGTATAACTAGCAATCCGCCCGGTACCTTTAACGGTTTACCCAGCGTATGCTTAAAAGGCGCACGGACAACAAGTCCCAGATGGAATTCGGAAAAGTCGAGGTGTACAGCGAAACTCCAAACACTCTGAAGTCTTAACTCGACAAGACTCGACAGCTTGATGCTCGCCGAATGTAGTAATTTAAATTTCCACTGATTGGAGATTGTTGGAAGAAATGAAAACCTAAAAACACTTATAGTGGGCGATGTATTAAAGATAGAGATATGCTGTCCCGGACGTATCTGTATAACATTTCATGCTGAACAATTCTTACGCTCATAGTATATAGATATTGTTAACGGTTTACCCAGCGTAACTTAAAAGGCGCATGGATGGTAGGTTTTTATCGACTTGATTTACTTAAATCGTTACTGCTCGGCTTCCTTTGGTCACAAATAAATTATTTCTACAGAAACCTTTCTCGAGAAATCTTTTACAGAATGGTGAAAACCTCATCAAAATCCATCCAGTGGTTCTCGAGATTACCCATAACATCCAAGAATAGGAGACTTTGTTTTATACTAAGTAGAGATATTTTATATTTGGAAGGATCATGTAGATAAATTAATTAATTAGTTAATTAGTAAATAAATAAATAAACTACCTTTTATGCTTCAAAAAATTTGTCGATGAATGTCAAACTAAGACACTACAATGCAGTAGTCAGACCTTCAGTCCTCTATGCAGCAGAGTGCCTATGTCTAACTAAGAAGATCCCATTAAGAGCCCTCGAGGTACAAGAAAGAAAGTTCCTGAGACGGATAGTAGGACCAAGAATTCTACCAGATGGAAGCCGATGGTATCAACCAAATCGTGAGCTATATAAACACCAAGAAAATCTCATAGATACCAACAGAAGAAGGCGACTAGCTTTTTACGGACATCTATTCAGAATGGACTCAAACAGGTTATCCCATAGGATCTTCAAGGCTGCTAACAAGGGCAAAGCTACTGGATTCTTGTGGAAGAAGCAAGTGGAGAAGGATCTTTCGGAACTCCATATAAATGAAAATGACATAGCCGACCGGAGTAACTATCATACAGCTCTCAAAATTAAATCCTTCGTATCATCCCTCACAGAAGCTACCCACAGACAAAAAGACGAGACTAGGAAATGGTCTGAGGAACGTAAGATTCAATTTAGCCGGAAAATGAAGGACTACTGGACCATCAGAAAAGCTCGAGGTACCAACATGAAAGCAGCTGCCAAACCCACCACTAAGAACACCAATCGTGGCAAGCCTGACGATGACATCAAGAAACAGCTAAAACACAAGCACCGTGGTCCATAGATGGCCCTAACGATTTTTTTAAAGGAATTGATTATGCTTTAATCTCGACTGTAGTAAGTTCTTTTGGTTTACAACTCACCATGTCTTCTTCACATTAATACTGTAGGCTTATACTGTATTTTTGAAATCGGACTGAGAGGCGCAGCAGGTTAGACGATGGTTTCTGAATAGGCTATCGCCTCATTCCGATGACATTTCTTGGTGATTAAATGTGATAGCCTTGTGTCAGTAAATTCAATAGCAAATTAAAAATTAACTTCAGGGTAAAATGTTTACTCTAAGCAACATTAGTTGAAAGGAACGTTTTTGTATTTTTTTATTATTAATGCAGCCAATGGCCATGTACTTTTCTTTTCAGGAAGGGTCAGGGAAGGGATATTCGAAGGAAATCGGCCGTGGACCTATTGAAAGGAACCGTCCCGGCATTGCCTGGTGGTGAAAATGGGAAACCACGAAAACCATTTTCAGGACGGCCGAGGTGGGATTCGAACCCACGCTCTCCCGATGCCAGCGAGGCACGAGGAAACGCTTTAGCGCTCTCGGCCACCACGGCGGGTAACGTTTTATGTTTTAACTCGGCTTATATTCTAATGCAATATCTATAAAAAAAGTCGACTCACTCTGATGTGTGTAATTTACTTTAGGCTACATGAAGAAGATACCAGTCAAGGTCTCCAATGACTGGATAGGCCTACATCCGGATATTTTAAAAATTTCATGTCTGTCTGTCCGGAAGGGCACAGAAATTTGAAACTTATCACAACATCAGACTATGTCATGATTAATCGTCTTTTTTAACCGCTGTGGCATAGAAATGCTAAAATGCTATGATTTTATTTACAAGAGGGATATTAATGTACAAATCCACAAACACGTGTGTCTTACTTTTAAGCATCCTCGAAGGCCAACTGGTGACACCCCGCAGGGTAGCCGTGCTGGTTAAATCGTGCAACACGTCCGCATGGGCATCTGCAGCAAGTCTGGAGATTGGAGGTTCCATTCCCGGTGCTGACAGCGACAATCATGAGTATGGTTTTCCCCGGTTGTCTCCACACTAACTCCTGGCAAATGCCGGGATAGTGCCTTACTTCAAGTCCCGGGGCACCTAGCTCATCCCTGCCCCTAATACAGCTTCACACTCTACTACAATCCTCACATGTTTATATGGTACAGGTCATCAGACAAAATTCAACTCACACCCAACTACATGGGGCTGACGACTAAGATGTTTCAAGCCCCTAAAATTAAAAATAATATTAACTGAATAGCCTGATTGTCCATTTTAAACGGGAAAGAAAGAACTTTTCTTAAAATGCAAGTTTGTTAAGATTTGCTATTCCCGCATAATCATAGAAATCATCGCGTTTTAGAAAGATTTTGGGGAACGAGGCCCTCTAGTGTCCTCCCGCTAACAGTGACCGTGGTCCTGCCACAGCTTCCAGTCAACAGAAGAGTAATTACAGTGATCCAGCTGACCTTCGTGTGTTGATGCTGGGGGACTGGCAATGAGTTATGTATACGAACAAGAACACGCATCAAGTGCAGTGAATGACAAACGATCTCGACCACTCCTTGACTGACTACCCAGATGTTCTTCTAAACTGGACAAAATAGCCATATTGAGCAGACCGCCACGATTCTTCTTTTCTTCACTTTATCTCGATTCCTTATCGATTCACCTTGCGCTCCCTTTGGAATTTAATCACTGAAGCAGACGTGCTTGTTTTTTCGTTCCATTCTTAGCCTCTCTTTGTAGAACATGGGTCTCCAACTCGTGGCCCGCGGGCCTCATGTGGCCCAGAAAACTGTTTTCTGCAGTTCGACACCTGATTACTATATCTTGATAGTCTTCACTATATAGGCTATAGATATATATTATGGAGTTACATATAGTCTAATAGTACAATTTTGTAAGAGCAGAAATGGTTGATTTCCATTCCAAATACGTCCAAAGCGACAATCTTCTAGTGTTTTTTTCTTATACCCTGAACACGTGTTCCCAGTCTTGAATTGCGCACGTTAGCTTCTATCCTCACTTAAAATATTACTGAAACAGACTTTTACTTCAATAATCAACACTTGAATAGCTACATCAAATATATTAGACTAATGTAGTCTATAGTGTTTGAAGCCATTTCCAGTGTTGCCTTAGTAATCGAAATTTGATGGTTTTCAGTTCGTCAACACGATTGTACCCAATTGTGATGGGTTATTCCCTAATCCTGAAAAACATTTACATGAAATTAATAAATACACCTGGATGACCAGTTTCAATCGTCAAGCGACCATCATCATATCAATTACATTAAATCTTTGTCTAAAAGTATGGGTGAAAGTATATAAGTGTAGCCTACATGTTGTAAATGCTTTCACCCATACTTTGAGACCTCCCCAGTTGTATCCCCCGACCCGATGTTTCAAGCTCCAGTACACTGCCCTGAAGGCGGTAATGGTGGGATCCCTCGCTGAGTCCGACAGAGAAGCCAACCATGGAGGGTAAACCAACTGAAGAACATCAAATATGAAACTTATTGCTATCATGTGAATATTACTGTAAATCTGGTAATTACACATCGCAGAACAATACAGCGTGACATATTTTACTATGAAAATGGAATCATGGTGTTTGAAGCCATTTTCAGTGTTGCCTTAGTAGACTAATCATTTGATGGTCTTCAGTCGGTCAACACGATTGTACCCAATTGTGATGGGTTATTCCCCAATCCTGGAAAACATTTACATGAGATTAATAAATACATAAATAAATATTTATTAATCTCATGGAATATTATGCATGGAGAACTGATTAGAGTGTGCACTACAAAATATTAATCGAGTTATAAAACATATTTCAGATTTCTAATTAATAGACTATTCTTTCAGTTTTAACGTAAGATGCACCAGCTTCACAGAAAGATGAATGTTGTAAATAACTAACTAAATTAATTAATTAATTAATTAATTAATTAATAACATGCATAGGCTGCATTTTCATTTGAGACTGATTTGCCTTTGAGCGTCCAGTGTAGTCTGCAAGCCTCTAATTACGAACAATTCGCCTCTATGATCCCCTATTAGCAGTCAGCACTGCGACCTCCTCTGCTTCTACACGTCTCACTTTGAAATCGTTCAACACTGAATCAAACCATCCCCTCTCAGGTTTATCTCTGCTTCCCTTGCCCTCTACAGCGGAAATCATTAACTCTTAGGTAATCTCTCCTCCCCCCATTCTCTTTATATGTCTCCATCATCTAAGTCTGATCATACAAACAGCTTCATCTAGCGTGTTAATTCTAACGTAACATGTATCTCTTAATTACGAGTACCTACCTTCCATTGCTCCCATCCACAGATTACCTACTACTACAGATAGCCGACAGCAATGCTAATTCTTGGCACCTAAGACTTCAGCGCTATCTGGCGCGGTACTAGTTGAGCACGGCCGTTCGGGTAGCCTACCCCACCCCTTCCCCTCGTTCCGCTCAATATTCTCGTCCTAAATGCTCTGCCCACTTCAATGTTCCGAAAATCACAATCTTCCCAATACTTATAGCACGTTTTTAAGTGTGGAGATAATAATATGATCTACACGAAATAAATCACATACAAAATAGCAATAACAGATTTAAAAAAAAAAAAGTGGGAAATTGTGAATTCCGGAACTCTGAAATGAGCAATCACAGCATTTAGGAAATGACCTCATCAATAATTTACATGTTTACATTTCTTTCAGTTGCAATTGGAGCATATTGCATTGTTGACAAGAATTAGGCTACTATAAGGTCTGCAGCATATTATTACTCAATTTAAAAAAATGGTCACTTCCAATTAACCTCTGTAGGCCCAATCATAACCGATTAGTTCCGAGATTAAACTAGAAAGTAAAAGTACTGGGAAGGGAGAATATTCATATCTTAAAATGATTGATGCTGTTCGCAATAACAGGAAAATTTTAAGAGAGAATACTAAGGAAATAGGTGGTGTAACCTGATCCTCATCACACTAAAATTGTAAGTGTAATTAGTGCCAAATTCATTAGTTTCAGAAAAATAATTGGATGTCACAAAATTTATATACAGTAGTTCATTTCATATTCCCTTTAAAATAGATCCAGTCCACCAATTTTGAAGGGTGAAATACAGTAAGTACATGTACATAAAAAAATATCATGGCACACTAATACAGTAAATTCTATGACATGCTGTGAAGGGGAAAGGAGAAATAGCACTTTCAATGAAAAACAAGAAACACACTCAATACTGCTAGAACTCATCATGTGTTATATAAAAAATTTGTCAACGAAGAAAAAATAACAGGGAGAGCCAAAATCAAACTTAGCAAAAATACAGTAAACAAAGCTGGTCCTTTTAAAAGTATGCGTTGAGGCATGTTCTTCTTTCTTGCCAAGGTATAACGGTAGGCTACAGCACATGATAATGGACCTATTACCTCCTTGACGCCATGGCTGACAACGATGAACCGTAAATTCCTACAACACATGCAAGTTTGTATGTTGAAACAGTTAACTTAATAAATGTGTAATGCTTGAAATGGAGAACTTGAATTTGCTGTTATGTGTATGTTTGCACCTACTATAACTACATTTTAAAAGAAACTCTTATTGTAGAATCATTGTGTTTTTGATATTAATTTTAGGGCTTTTGATAACATATTAATTTAGCCCCATATATTTGGAAGTGTGTAGGATTTATATGATAATCTGTGTTATTGTGGTATCTGTAGTAGTGTGTAGGCTATACTTTCTGTAATTCAGATGAGGACTGGAAAGGTGGCAGCCGTAATGAGGAACATTTATTTTTAAGAATTTTTAATAATATGTACTAAAAAAAAATGAAATTCCAACAGGAACAGTTACAACTTCCCTGTCCACTCAGCCAAGATAATCTGCAGATCTCTCCTGTGGGCCTCAACATTATTAGCCTATTTTCAATTTTGAAAAAATAGGCTTATGAGATCACCTTTTGTCCGTGTGTGTGTGCGTGTGTGTGTGTGTGTGTGATTCGTGTGTGTGTCCCCCCCTAATAAAATCTAAACGGCAGGAGCGATTTCCATGAAACTCGGAAAGTTCATAGCACTATTCCCGGCGACCTCGACCGTGCCCTTCAAATTTTGTTACGACTCTCCAATCCAACATGGCGGCTGTGCGAAATATTTCACCAGCATTCAATATCTCCGAAACTATTACCGATATTACACTGACATTTTCTATGGTGATAGAGGGAACTACTATAAGTTCACTTATGTGACTTTTGAAAACCTGGTAACTACAAAACGAACATGGCGGCCAAGCAAATTTGCGACTTTTAAATAGACGTTTCTCGCGATTTGACCAACCAAACGCAATGAAACTTGGTACAGTATATGTTTATATACATTGTAATGCACCGACATCTAACTTCGTTCAATTGTTTACATAATCACAAGATGGCGGATGTGCGAAATATTTCACCGGCATTCTATATCTCTGAAACTATTAGCGGTATCTCCCTAAAATTTTGTACTGAGATAAAGGGCACTACTGGAAGTCCATCTATAAGATTTTCAAAAACCGGTTAACTACAAAACGAACATGGCGGCCAAGCGAATTTGAACATTTTAAATAGACCTTTCTCGCGATTTAATGTTCCAAGCGCACTGAAACCTGGTACAGGAAATATTTAAACACATTGTAATCCACTGGTATCTAATTTAGTTCAATCTTTACATAACCTCAAGATGGCGGCTGTGCGAATTTTAAAATTAAGTTTTTATTTCTTGTGATGTAGTCATGCGATCGAAGTGAAAGTTTGTATAATGAACCTACGCAATAATTTTCCTTTAATGGTACATTACTCTATGGCCTATACATTTAACAATCCAACATGGCGACCATCCGAAATATTTAGACGATACTGAATATCTACGAATCTATTTTAGCAATCAAACTGCATTTTTTAATGTTCATAGGGGCTATGAACTTAAGTTCTCCTATAGGACTTTAAATAACCTGGTGATTACAAATCCAACATGGCGGTGACGCGAATTATAAATATTCACATGGACGTTTCTCGCAATTTAACCATCCGCGTGCAGTGAAACTTGGTACAGTAAATCTTTATCCGAATGTTAATCCACTGGCATCTAATTTATTTCAATTGTTTCCATAACCTCAAGATGGCAGCTGTGAAAATTTTTAAAATCTCATTGTTTCTTCTTGTGTCCTAATTATGCGATTGAAGTTTGAATACTACACGTTCACAATACTCTGCATGTAACAGTACATAACTCTAGGACCTACATATATAAAATCCAACATGGCGACCATCCGAAATATTTAGTCGGTTCTCAATATCTACGAATCTATTACAGCAATCAAACTGAAATTGTGTATGTTAAATTGTGGCAATTAACATAAGTAGGATATATGAAAATAGGCTGTATAGTTCTTCACGGAACTACTTGTTTTATTTTATTCCTTTCCTGATGGAACTCCGGTAGTACCTTATTTCAACTCCTGGGGCACCTCCCAAGCCTGTCCCTTATAAAGCTACCACACTACTACTGTCATCACATAATCGGAGCATTTCTACTCACACCCAACTGCACGGGGCTGATGACCAAGATGTCCCAAGCCCATAAAATGAATTAACAGCAGACAAAATCAAGTCATTATGTTATTTTGTGTTGTGTTGGATTCTGACACATGTATGCGTTTGACAAAGTGCCATTTAAGCTCATGAATAGGAATGAATGAATACGACTAGCCTACTTGCTTACGGATTTACAGGAGGCAGTCATGATAGGAGTTACCTAGACATTTATATTCAGTATGTGTGGGAACCCATGATAAACAACGGAGAATCAAACCCAACATTTCCCGGTGTACCTCACTAGGCTGTGTGTACCCCGTTCTTACCCTCAGACTAGAATTAGATTTCTTGACATTCAGGAATCGAACATGGACCCCAGAAGTGACAACCAAGAACTATACCACCTGGTTGGTCACATTTATTTTTAAGAATAATCTTATATATAAAAGTGAAAGTCTGTATGTATGCGGGTGGGTTGGTTACGTATACAAATCTACACCGTTCCACCAATCTCAACCAAATTTTGCATACACATAGTTTAGGACCCAGAAGGAACCGCTGGCTACATGAATTTTCGATAGTCTTTCTCATTCTTCTGATTTCGGCCCTTTTGCACTCAAGCACAGGCTAATCAAATCATAAAATATATTCATGAAGGAATGACAAGGCAGATAGTTTCCATGGCAACATAGCTCAAGTCGAGACACGGCCGTCTGGATGCCGGTTGCGCTCTGCACTACCGGTATAGAAAATGAGCATTTTTACTTGAAATCCCGTTAGTTACTCACCTACTCACATAGCACTGTCAACCGAGTGCAAAACAAAGACTTGACACTATCTTCTACTATATATTTGTCAAATACCACTCACTCACTCACTCACTCATTCAGTCATCACGAAATCTCAGAAACCACCGAACGGATTGGAATGAAATTTGGTATGCTGCTTCCCCACGGGCCACAAATGCCCACTAAGAGAGGATTTTGTATATTCTGGTTCTAAAGGGGTGTTAAGGGGTAGACCTGCATTTAATTGAATAGCAATATCTACGATTGGTGTCATTGGGGGATGTGATACTCGGCACATAAACTCATCATTAAAAATAAGAAGACATGAGTCTGAGGTTTTTTCGATGTGGCGTATATTATGAGGTGAAAGGGGTGAAAAGTGGGGATTGAAAGATTCCTAACGGAGTGTGTATCTCTTGAACGACATAGGCGAGGAGTTTGAAACTCAGCGGAAAACAAGATGTTCAGTAAAGAACATATAGCCTACTTTCTCCTAAATGTATGAGTATAGTTATAACTCGTTATTATCAAAGAGTATAATAGAACTATTCTTTGTTGAAGACCTTAGAAACGATTTACCTCTACCAAACGCCACAACCTAGATAAAAACTGCTACCATCATTGAAGAAAGAAAGAAAGAAAGATAAGAAGTATATCAAGAATGTTATGGATCTGGAGACATAATCGACCGGACTGGCTGCGTGGCTCAGCGGTAACGTTCTCGCTTGCTGGGCCCTAGGTTGCAGGTTCGTATCCTGGCGCAGTCAGCTGGCATTTGAGGGTGCACAAATGCGAGGGAGCCGTGTCAGTACATTTACTGGCACGTTAAAGATCCCCTTCGGGCCAAAATTCCGGCACCCCGGTGTCTCTAAAAGCAGCAGTAGTTAAAAGGGATGTAAAACCAATAACATTATTATTATTATTATTACATATACGACCTGCCGTGGGCAACATCCAACTTTGAGTTGAGGCATGTCTTTACACGTCTGGTTGTGCATGGCTTTCACAACCCTAATTGAAAAAAAAGGAAGGAAGATTGTAGTTTTACGTGACCGTGAATCTTGTGATTATGAGCCACGGGACCTCCTTTTTACGTGGAATCCGAACAACAGGACATGGCATTTCACTTCGAAAATCTCACATGCTTCGACCGGGAATCGAAAACCCTAATTGAATTAACAAATCTTTCCATGACCCTACAGAGACCTGTGTGTACAAACTACTATGTGAAATCGTTTTGTTCTTTACTTCAAATAACATTATCAAGTAACGCAAAATAGGCTGTTACAAACCCTTTAAAATAAAAAGTAAAAATGTATCGTGGTATCATCTTGTCATTCTTCAAATTCGATGCGCATAGAATGCCAATGGTATAGTAATCAATGGAGCCCCACGTAGACTAGTCGTGACATCTAGTGGTGAAATATCGAACAATATAATCCTAACAGAGCGAGTGCACTCTAGCGGCCAGAAGAAGAAACTTTTCAATAAAATCTGGAAGTTAATAAGTAGGTCGACGTACAGTTACCTTTTTGGCAGCTAGATGTCTCGAGTAAATCTGCTGGCGAATTATGTTTTAATTAAATATATATTTTACACCATAATATGCACAATATAACGCTTAATTTTAAAACATCTGAGTCATTACAAAACAATAAACATATAACATTTCAAGCAAAAAACCTAGCTCAGATCGGGTTTGAACCATAGGCATTCGAGCGATAGGCTAACGCTCTACCACTGAGCTAATTGTGTCAACGAATATCGTTCTATAAAAAATGACTTACATAGAACTTGTTAGCAAATAATGATTTATACTAAACGATTTCATCACTGGAGTATATTATTTATATATAAAGCATTTCATACAAAGTTTATTTATTTTGTATCAGTACGCTATATTGCATGCAATACTCAAATTAGTGAAATATAAGTCAGGCACAAGATATCCGCTGCCATCTTGTCTTATTACAGAATCAGCTCAGCTTTTTAAAATCACGTCTGCACTATAGTATTACAAAATAAACTTTTAATTTCGAACGTGCCTCTTCCTTTAGAACAGTTAAAACGATTCTCGGCTCGATAATCGGAACTGGTGGGTCCCATGATATGGATTATAAAGTTTGCATAATTCGCACGGCCGCCATCCTGAAATGGTACGGCGGACGACCTTGTAGTTTGGTCACAAGACGCATCCTATACGAAGGTATGTTGTTACCAAATTTGGTAGAGATCGGATGATTTGGTTAGTCGTTATTTGATTTTACGTTTTGAAATATTGAGTGGCCGCCATTCAGTTTTAGTAAAGATGGTGGCGATATAAAACATGACACTGAGGTGTCCTTTGCTAGTGCTACCTTTGTACCAAATTTCGTTCAATTCGCATTCACCGTGTTCGAATTGATAGGGGGGACAGACATTCAGAGTACACCCACTCACACACACACAGACACACACACACACAGTCTCACACACACACATACACACACACATACACACACACAGACAGACACACTTTTTTCGCCCTGTGTTGATCTCATAAGTCTACTTTCATTTTTTGCAAAAATCGAAAGTAGGCTAAAAATCAGCATACAAAATATGTAAATATGTGTTTGACCGTTTTTTCATAAATCCAATTTAAGGGCCCACGGGGAGGGGTGAATTTCTGGGGGGGGGGGGGGGACAGGAAAGAAAGTGTCCTAACTGATTGACTGACTGACTCACTCATCAAACTCAGGGGGAAAACTGCTTTAAAGTAAGTAAATAGCATTTCGACAGTGTTTTTGATCAATCAAATTGAAGGGGATCATCGGGAGGGGTGAAATTCTGAAGAAAAACAAATGAAAGAAAATGTCCTGACTCATTCACTCACTCATCATCGCCCAGCCAAAAATATTGAAGTTGGAAACATGGCATTTTGGGGATATGTTCGTTGTATGTCAAAACCGTACACTAAGGGAGGATTTTTGGATATTCAGGCTCTAAAGGGGTCTTAAGGGGTTAAACCTGCATTTCATTGAATAACAATATCTCACGAGTGGTTTCATTTGTGGATGTGATACTCGGCATATAAACTAATCATTAAAAATAAGCAGCCATGTGTCTAAGGGTTTTTCGATGTGGTGTATTATTATGAGGTGAAAGGGGTGAATAGTGGGGATTGAAGGATTCCTAACGGAGCGTGTAGGCCTATCTCTTAAACGACATAGGCGAGAAATTTGAAACTCAGCGAAAAAAAATCAGCTAAATAAATATGTAAATCGGTGTTCGACCGTCTTTACATAAATTAATTTAAGGGACCAATTGGGTGGGGTGAAATTTTGGGGGGAAAAGGAGAGAAAGTGTCCTAACTGACTAACTGATTAACTAACTCACTCACTCATCAAACTCGGGGGAAAAAGACAATTTAGAAAATAAGTTAATAAGTGTTCAACAGTATTTTCATCAATCCAATTTAAGGGGCCCATGGGGAGGGGTGAAATTCTGGTAAAAATAATTGATAGAAAATGTCTTGTCTGACTCACTCACTCATCACGCCCAGCGAAAACTATTAAAGTTGGAAAAATGAAATTTTGGGAATATGTTCGCTGTATGTCGAAAACGTCAACTAAGGAATGATTTTTGTTTATTCGGGTTTTAAAGAGATGTTAAGGGGATAAGCGTGCATTTCATTGAATAACGATATCTCATGAGTTGTTTCTTTGGGGATGTGATATTCGGTATACATACTAATCATTAAAAATAATCAGACATATATCTAAGGGTTTATCGATGTGGTGTATATTATGAGGTGAAAGTGGTGAAAATTGGGGGTTGAGGCATCCTTAACGGAGCGTGTATCTCTTAAACGACATAGGTGAGAAGTTTGAAATTCGGCGGGAAAATACAGCTTAAAATACAAGTAAATAGATGTTCGACCGTTTTTTCATAAATCCATTTGAAGGGGCCCTTGGAGAGGGGTGAAATTCTGGGGGAAAAAACAGGAAAGAAAGTGTCCTAACTGATTGACTCTCTTACTCACTTATCAAACTCAGGGCGAAAACAGCTTTAAATAAGTAAATAGGTGTTCGACCGTTTGTTTCAAAAATCCAATTTAAGGGGTTCATGGGGAGGGGTGAAATTATCAAAAATAAATGAAAGAAAATGTCCTGACTCTCTCACTCACTCATCATCGCCAAGCCAAAATTACTGAAGTTAGAAACATGAAATTTTGGGGTGATGTTCGTTGTATGTCGCAAACGTCCACTAAGGATAGAGTTTTGAATATTCAGGTTCTAAATAGGTGTTAAGGGGGGTAAACGTGCATTTCATTGAATAACAATATCTCACGAGTGGTATCATTAGGGGATGTGATACTTGGCATATATACTAATCACTACAAATAAGCTGACACATGTCTAATGGTTTTTCGATGTAGTGTATATTATGAGGTGAAAGGGATGAAGAGTGGGGGTTGAAAGATTCTTAACGGAGCGTGTATCTCTTAAACGACATAGGCGAGGAGTTTGAAACTCGGAGGAAATCAATCAGCTTAACAATAAATACATAAAATAAATAGGTGTTCGACCGTTTTTTCATAAATGCAATTTAAGGGGCCTATGGGGAGGGGTGAAATTCTGGAAGAAGAACGTCCACTAAGGAAGGATTTTTGGATGTTACTCTCATCGACCAACCCAAAATATTAATGTTAGCAGAATGATATTTGGGGGATATGTTTGTTGTGTGTCGAAAACGTCTACTAAGGAGGGATTTTTGGATATTCAGGTTCTAAAGGGGTGTTAACGGGGTTAAACCTGCGTTTCATTGAATAACAATATGACACGACTATGACGCGAGCGAAGCGAGGCTAAAAATGAGATGGTGTGTGTCTGTGTATTACTCTATCACGCAAGTACCACTGGTCCGATTTACATGAATTTTACATGGAAGTACCTGATTTACCTGGTTAACATATAGGTTACTTTGATTTCAATACTTTGCACTATTTAAAGATGGCGACCATTTTAGTGACGTCACTTCACCCTTTGGTTTAAAACTTTCATATTTCCATTTCAAATAAAAATGAGAACGCTAAGAAATAGCAAACTTTTGATGGCATATACGAGGTTTAAAATTACATTTTCTATCCGAAAGGTATCTCCAACCGCTAGCGAGTAAAACCTAAATTTGTGCTATAAAACACGGTCAACGCCAAGCGGTGTAGTTGGACAAATTGTTCCATCCTTAATCTCCCTCTGCGCAGCACCTCGCCTATCCCCTGTTTTAACTGTCACCTTCACATTTTATTTTATGACGCGTAGCGAAGCACGGGTACTTCAGCTAGTAACTTATGTACTAAAAATAAATTAAAATTCCTACAGGAACAGTTACAACTTTCCCTGTCCACTCTGCCAAGATATTCTGCAGATCTCTCATGTGGGCCTCAACATTATTTTATTTGATTCCTTTCCTGACGGAACTCCGGTAGTACCTTACTTCAACTTCTGGGGCACCTCCCCATGCCACTCCCTTATACAGCTACACTCACTACTACAGTCATCACGTATTACTAATTGCACAACCGCAACATCAAAATTTGAAGGGGTAGGAGGTCTAAGATTGCTCTTGGTAAACTGTCAAAGTGTAGTAAACAAGCATATAAAACTCAGTACAGCATTGGAAGCATATGAAATTGATGTGGCGATAGGAGTGGAATCATGGCTGAGAGAAGGGCTAGGAAATAGAGAAGTATTCCCAGAAGGGCATGTAGTCTATCGTAGAGACCGAGGAAATAAGAAGGGAGAGAGGGGGGGGGGTTATTCTGGTGCAGGGAACCTACTGCTCACATGAATGGTTTACCGACGAAAAGGATGAAATGTTAGGATAAAATTAGTTTGTGACAATATGAAGGAGGTGGTAATTATAGGAATATATAGGCCTGGGAGAGAGAAAAGAGACATGGAAATATTTGAGAAAGTAATAGATTACACTCATAAAAACAATAACTTAATGACATGGTAATAATTGGGGGGGATTTAAATTTGCCAGAAGTTGATTGGAATGGAGCTGCAACAGACGCCCATGAACAGAAACTTGCAAATAAATTAGTTTGGGATGGAGGATTTACACAAGTAGTGCAAGCCCCAACTAGGCTCAGTAACTTGCTGGATGTATTCCTGATAAAACCAGGGGAACTTGTTGAAAAAACCCACGTAATTGAAGGAATAGGTGACCAAAAGGCTGCAATAATGGACGTTGGTCTGTTACCAAAAAGGCTTAATAGGAGGGTCACACAGGACAAGAAATTATACAGAAGAAATAAATTCGATGAATTTGGGCTTTACCTGCAATCAAAATTTATTTCTTGGATAAGTGAAGGGAGTAATGTGGATACACTCTGGGCAAATCTTGGATTGCAGTGTCAGGTCCGGTAGTATAGAAGGTCCTGACCAGAGCCAAGGCATTCTTCGTTCATCCACGGAGTGGCAGCACTGGTCACATGAAATGAGAACGTGGCCGGTGGCACCTTCTAGTCCCTGCGATAGCATTTTAGAGGGAATCGCTCAAATCAATCGGGGAGAAAATAGAGGAAGCTATCAGCAGTTCCCATCTGAAGGTTTATTAACACTCCCAACTTACTCTTGAGTGTTTCTGAGAGAATGCTACTGTATTTCTAAATATTTTAATTCTTTAGAGGGGGGATGGGTTACAGCACTAATTTCCTACACCAGCCACTACTGAGCACGAGCTGTGACTGGCTTAGACATTGGCATCCTACGTGTTGAAAAATATTGTTAGTAACGTGTAGGATTAAAATACTACCTATAGGTATGTCAACCATTACATTGGCATATAATAAATCAATTATATTTGTCTTGTATCTATCTATCCCACGATATAACATAATACATAATACAAGGTGAAGAGTCATTAAAACAAATTGTTTACTGCGATACTGGAAGAAACAATACAACACAGTGGTAATAGTTCTAGCCTGCACCTATTTGTTAATAAAATTTCATTTGATTTCACTCAGATCTCTGCTGTAGTGGCTTATTATATGTGCACCTTGTAACTTAATAGTACATTATGCAACGAGCCTATAATGACAATAATTAAGACACGAGTATGTTCATAAAACGAGCGTAGCGAGTTTTATAATTTCCATACGAGTGTCTTAATTACAATTATAGACGAGTTGCATACGACTGTTTATGTTCGACGATAATTATAACTATTTTATGTTCGAACATAAATATTCATAAATATCTGTCGAGATTTCACCAGTTTTATGTACTGAACAGAGCGCATGGGATGTAGAGAATACCTTGTAATTGACCATGGCCTCCTGGAATATCTCACTATGACACTCGCCACGCAGTGAAATTCCAAATAGGGGGCCATGGAAGTGAGCGCAGGTACGATGCTATCCTCACCTAATTGGTCACACAACTGTTTTTTGAGGTCTGATTGGTGGGAGATACTGTATCATAATGAAAACTTGTACTATAATGAGCCTCATTATAGTACAGTTTTCTGACATATAATATTTACATTTCGCCAGGGTCGAACATAAACATATTAACCAATCTTCTTTACACTGTTTTATGACTTAACACCCCTTCAAAACTGATGAGTATTTATTTTAGTTAGACACAGAAGCTTATTTATTAATGTAATGGACATCTATGATTGATGCAACCCATAAGATTGCCTCTCTCACCTTTCAGTAAATAACTAAAATTTTTATTCTGCGATTAATGAAACTAATCCACATGTGTTTATATTACACAACAATTCAGGGTAACTCCAGCATATCTTCTAGATTTTTGATGTGTCTGGTGAGTGGTTTTGTTACTGATTCTGCAGGTATCACCCTTCTGATAGATGTCTCATCATTTCTAATTCTATTCTTACTCTTCTGCCAGAAGAGAAATAGTTTTGCAACGCATGAATACAGTGCTGTAGCTGCTGAATTTTCTAAAAATAATTATGGAATGATGGGAAGAAAAATAAATAGCCTATAGCCTATTCTAAAATAACAACATAGCCTACGCATAAAATGAAACCATTCTGATGAACTTAATATTCTTCAAATTCAGAGTACAAATGCGTTCACCATTTGGTGCTTCGTTCATTTGTATATTTGGACCAAAATGTAGACATCTGAAGTACATTTTAATGTTGGACTTTGCTCCACAGAACAAGAGCACACAGACACCCACAGGACCAGTGTGTGTTAAGATTTTAGAACCTGTAATTACAGTTCTACATCAGTAATGGCATTACTACATATTCGACCAACTGAATATTGCCACTGCACCAGTAACTAACATGTGCAAGAACTGATCTTTTTTGAATACGGTACCAATAATTTGAATTTCAAGGAAGGGGAAAATATTAAAGCTTAGACACGTTGTCATGAACCATGACATTTTTACCGCAATGTAAAATGAATTATTAGCACTCCTCAAGAACTTGAGTACACATATGCGATAGGCTCATGGTACTGTACGTATCTCTGCAAGATGTAATCAAGTTGAAAACATTACGGTAACATAGACTCTTACCTGGTCATTTCTCAGGAGAGTAGGCCTAATTGCCACATTCCTCTGCTATCTCGAGAACAGAAAATTACGATGTGATTGTTCACAGAATTTAGTAGGCCTACCTGTGGGGTAAATAATAGTGAAAGTTAATTAATATGTCAAGTAGAATATCACCTGTACACTGCGTCTAATATCAATTCAAAACTAGGCTACGGTATATTTTTCACAGGCACTACAGAAACAAGTTTTCACTTAAACTCTTAAAATAAGCGTACTTACTTGGCGTAGCAGAAGAAGAACTGTTCACTTCTCATTACCAAGTAGACGATTTGATGAAAGAAAGATGAGAAAGAACAACATTAGCTAATTATAAAATAATAATATACGACCAATATTGTTTACACCATGCAACACATAAAAAGAGCGGCCATGTTGGTCAATGCCGCCAACCCAGAAGAAATAATGTTTATTTAATTATAAGTGCCGTAATTATCGTCTGTGAGCAAGATAATTGCAAGGAAATGCCAATTAGGAATTATGTGTATATTTATTGACTAAATATAGGGATATGTTTGCAATTTAATTACAACGTGTATCATGCATATGTTGGCCAGACGATATACAGCGCTCCACATGGCTGGCCGCGCAACTTCACCGATGTTGTCATATAATCCCTATCTGGTTGACACCCCCTGCTCCCATCTATTCGTCTCAGCAATCATTTATGCTACCCTCATATCAGTTACCTCTAGCTTATGTATCAGATATCGTAAATGTTCACAGTTTTCACTTCCATACAGTAAGGTCGGTCTAAATACTGAGTGGTGTAAGAAGAGTTTCGTCACTACACTAACTTATTTCTTACAGAATATTGTGTATTGCAACTGAGAACTCACTGCATTGGCTTTTTCACACCTCGATTCTATTTCCTTCCCCATACCACCATCCTGAGAGAATACATGGCCCAAGTACTTAAAATGTTCCACCTGCTCCATTTTAGCTCCTCCTACCAGTCATTCTATTTTCTTGCGTTTCTTCCCTACCTGCATATCTTTCGTCGTTAAAATGTTGATTTTTATACCATACTCCCTACATTTCTGTTCAAGTTCTAACATGTTGGCTTGCAAGATTTTGATAAGAGTCCGTCATTACAACCAGTTATAAGCATAGACCAGACTGCTTACCTGGTTCTCACCTAATTGAATGCTTGCCACGGTGGGTAAGTGGTTATCGTGTCGGACTGCCAACCCCAAGCTTGCAGGTTCGCTCCTGGCCGTCGTAAGTGATCTTTGAAAGGCGACACAAATCACGGTACGCATGTCATACGATGTTGGCATGTTGAAAAACGCATTTGAATTCAGTAGGCCGTGTTCATAATGGCAAAATTAATCTCGGGATTTTCCGCCAAAACAAAGAGTTCCTACTTTCTCTACTAGAAAGCGCTATAGTGCCAAGGTGCTTAGATATCTAACCTCCTTGACTTTCATAGCGCTCCAAGGAGCGATAAAATTCGACATGCAAGCTGCCCTCTGGGGTCAATTAACAAAGCTTTCACCCGGCATCCGAGGTCATACGATATGATATTATTATATGACATAATTGAATCCCACCTAGCCAGTTTTATGCTCTTCAGCAAATGGTCCATAAATAAATAAAATAAAATAAAAAAGATACGAGCCTTGCAGTAGTCGCATATGATGTGTAACATCTGACATTGAGGTTGTTACCGTTATTATTATCCGTGGCATTCATCAACACACAAAAAATCTTTTTATTTTTTACACTGTTATAATACATAACAATTCCTAGACTCTCTTTTCTATCTTTTTTCTTCACTGCCTACTTGATATTTCTACTCTCGCACTGTCTTCTTGATACTCTGCTGTAACATCACTCTCCTGCCAGTAACTAAGTTAAGTTAACAGAGACTGACTTTTTTTCTTCACTGCCTACTTGATATTTCTACTCTCGCACTGCCTTCTTGATACTCTGCTGTTACAAAGTAATCCGTATGTGATAAACATTCCACATGGTAGACTACCACTGCCAGCTGGATCACATCCCTTCTGGCTACTAAAGCAGCCAGGAGCGATGCGATCCAACTGGCAGTGCGTCTTACACACTTCCGTTCCATTTTTCAAAATCATTCCCACAAAAATATCCAGCAACCGAGTGGAAAGATGTTACACATCAAAAATGTTCGCTGATAGGCTATATGGGTCCTTAAAATGTTAGATAATTGAAAACGTTCGTACGGCCCTTGAATATCCCATTAGTACGTACACGGCCGTCAGCAACAAATAGTTGAGCACCCCTGTTGTAGAGCATGCACGTACACTTCATTCTGAAGGTCGGTCGGGTCGGTATTGTCATGTGCCGTGACCTTCAACCCATACCGCCGTACCTCCTCCCTTCCCGCGCACTGGGCGAATCAAAGGCCTCATTGGCAGCCAGTCCGTCCGCCATTGGTCACGCATGACTCCCTAACAACCTCCCCTCCATCACACTCATCAGCAGCTATAATTGAAGGAGCTACCTCAGGTAAGCTGTGAAAAACTGGAAGACTGGGAGACAAGAGCAAGAAAATCTTCTTCTTTGATGCTTCCGATTCTACTACACTGCCTCTTTAAAAGTTGGGAGCCTTTTTATTGGATACCTGCGGTTTGAAATATGATGCATCCTTTGTCTGCCTGGCTTCTGGGTTTATATTTGTTCTACAAGAAAGGCTCTGGTTTTACTAATGGCTAGGGTAGTCCATTTCAATAAAGAACGATCCTTCATAAACTAGACCTAAGATAATAGAAGAGGGAATTGAAGGATAAATCTAACTAATGTAGGCCAATGTGTGATATGAGAGAAAAGTATGGCTGCTCTCAATTAAAACGATGCGGTTCGATTCCCGACTCAGTTATGAAGATTTTAACGGTTTTAGGAAGCTTGGAGCGAGGCACTCAGCCTTCTAAATGATACTGGGAAGATTTCTGTTGTTGTTTCATTTGAATGGCTTGGTTATCGTAGTCATTTAGCCCCGTATACTTGGATGTGTAAAAAATTTGTCTATCAATCTGTGTTATTATGATGGCAGTATTAGTGTGTTTTTTGTAATTCTAGAGAAGATTAGAAAGGAGGCGGCCCTGGTCTTACGTTAGGAACCATCCCGGTATTTGCCTGGAGTAGAAGTGGGAAACAACGGAAAACTACTCCCAGGATGTGGGACTCGAACTCACCTCTTCTCAGTTTTACTTCGTGAATTTGAGTATACCTCGTTCGAGCCCTCCGACCGGAATTAAATTTCTTGGCAGAACCAGGAATCAATCCCGGACCTTCGGGGCGGCAGCCGAGAATGCTAGGCGTCACAACCACGAGGTGGACTAACTGGGAAAAGAGGTTGGTTCGAATCTCACTTTGTTATCCTGAATGTGAGGATGATACTTTGGCTTCCGATCACGGCAACTAGAATGAAACACCACAATAACACAGCTTATCAGAGATTTTCAGCACATTCTCAAGTACACTGGTATGATGAGCACGATGTCCAAAGCCTCAAAACTAAACCAAACAACAACAGCAACAATCTCTCCTATCCTCCTATAAGTTATCAACCAAACCATTTTGAAATGTGTTCTTTGTACAGTCAAGATTGAATTCCATCTAATTAACTTCCTGTTTTGTCAATTCATTTAGGACTTTTGCGACATCGTGTATATATTATCCCCGTGTGCTTGGGTGTGTACAACATATTTTCTGATAACCTGTGTTATAATGGTGTCTATAGTATTGTGAGTATTCGTAATTGAGGCGAGGATTCGGAAGTAGGCGGCCGTAGGTTTAAGATAGGAACCATCCTGGCATTTGCCTAGCTAGAAATAGGAACCATGGAAAACCACTTACAAGATGGCTGCGATGGGAATCAAACACCTCTTCTCAGTTTTGACTGACGAGGCTGGGTGTTACCCAATCCAGCTCTCAGACCAGGATAAAATTCTTGGCAGAGCCAAAAATCGAACCCGGACTTCTGGAGTGACAGCAAAGAATGCTAGCCGCTACCCCACAAGGTGGTCAACGTCCTTTCTAATAATAGGAGAATTGTACAGTACATAATTACGACTAAGTAATTAAATGGTAGGTAGGAATCAAACGTAAGAAGAACGTACAGCAAGTACGCAAGAAGCAATAAAACCGACTAGATACAGTAATACGTTTCCTAACTCCCACTGCCAGACATGACCGGAGCTACTGCGTTGATGATGATGATGATGATGATGGTGGTGGTGATGATGGTGTAAATTGTTTTTGTTTTAACGGATGGAACAGCCTAGTTATCTGCCAGAGGACAGGTTGCAACCACTTCACAAGAAAGCCCCCAAGATTCCAAGGTGGTGCTAAAGAAGCATAGGCCCTACTGAGTCAGAATAAAATGAGATAGGGTAACAAGTTCCTTTCCTTTTCCAAAAACAAGATTAACGGAGCCTGGATGTTTAGGCGTTAATAGGATAGACTGTAATTTCTTATAGACTTTTTAATGAAGGTATGGCATAGAAAGTAAGTTCAAAGCAACTAAATTGGGTTTCTCGTTAGCTGTTATTCAAACTTGGATGACCAGTTTCGATCGTCAAGCGATCAGGGTCTAATGATGATCGCTTGACGATTGAAACAGGACATCAAAGTGTATTTATTAGTCTAATCTCATGTAATGTTTTTTTTAAGATTAGGAGACATCCATTACAATTTGGTACAATCGTGTTGACCGACTGAAAAACATTAAATTTCGATTACTAAGGTAACACTGAGAAATGGCTTCCTACACGACAACCTACACTAAAATATTTTTGCAGTAAACACAAAACAAAGTTCTAGGAGAAATTACAATCCATTCCCAAAGGCTACAGGCCTGAATTACACTGAGCTGAAGCGGAGGCTTATCCTTGTTGAATTATAATGTTTCAGACAATAGAATCTTGTAAAAGAAAGGACCTTATCTTAAAGGAAACATAATGGCAGCCACCAGGTTGTTCAAATCTTAGCCTAAGTCTTATATCGACTAAACTGGTCATCAGAGCTCTACCAAATTTTATTAAAGAAAGCTTTCAAGTCGGTCAACACAAATTGTGCCCAATTACATTATGTGGGAGAACAAGTATTTAAACACCCTAAACTAAAAAGCGTGTTATTTTGTGTTAAATATCTCATGTAATATAGTGTTACGTGCCACCCCTTGTGGCACTTTCGTTAACTGGATTACGGTGGGTAGAAGCACAAAACAATGGCCCTTTTAAATAAATAGTAATTTTATTGCAGGTCTTAGCAAGTTACAGTACACCGCACAATAAACAGATACAAGCAATTAGTTTCTCGTTCTAGTTCCTCTCTGACTGGGAACACTTCCCTTTCACTCTCTCGAGCAGCTGTCCGTTCACTAATTAGGCTGACCTGTGTCTAGCCAGTCTGTCACTCACCGAAATACCTGTACACTCCCTTGAGTACACTAACTACCGTTAGGCTACTTACGAGTCTGCTACACACTGGCTCGGAAAGAATCTCACTAGGTTTCTCAATTCACACAGCACTCAACTGCATGCAATAGCCTCACTTGGGTTTCACAAGTCACGTCACCACACTACTGTCGCTCTGGTAAAAACACGCACTGGCTCAAAAACACTGTCCCTCCCTCGCTGATGAGGCCGCTTATATAGCAGGCCGGTGACTCAATGAATGCTTCTAGAATCGTCCAGGATTCACGGCTTCTCGAGATTTCCATCACTGGCTGGGTCACGAATATTCTGGACCATCGCTTTGTCCTCGCAGCCCGTTGCGTAAGGCGCAGGTAACACACAGAGGCAGAGCATAGCCCGGGGCAGCTGTGACTCACGCGGCGAGGCGACGAAACAAACTCACAGCCGTAACAATAGCATATCTTTCAGGTTAGGGTGTTTAAATAGGCTACTTGTTCTCCCACCTAATGTAATAGGTCAAAATAGGAGTTGACCTACTAAAAAGCCTTTTATAATTGTATTAGGCATCACTGAAAAATGGCTTCTATTACTTCAATCTACCAAATTTTCGAAAAACAAACGTCCATGTAGGACACGTGAGAGGTCCATACTACAATGTCATCACCTAAATATTTTAAAGGTAATAATTATGGAAATATTGTAACGTAGACCTCGGATTTTAGGGCAAATGACTATTTTGTTCCTTTAAGGATGGTAAGTAGGCGATGAGATGTCTTTGAGATTCATGAAAAGATATCTATTCCTATGAAGTTTATTAGTGCCCTAAAATGTCTATTTGGTACCCGTTGGTGCCTATTTTATATTTTTAACGCCAAAAGGCCTAAAATTGCATTTTCAGCGTATTGCTGGGAAGGTTTGTTGTAAATTGACGGTGTTTTTAAATTAGCAACGCAAATATGGTTCTGTACTATGGAAACTGTAATCGAAAAAGATTAGAATAAATAAAGTGGAAACAAGTTCTGAAAGCAATCTTTCTACTATACTGCAGTTTATTGCGCTTCGAAGGTCACTTTTATAGAGAGTGAAGAGGGTGGCGATATGACAGAACTGAATGTTGTCAGGGATGCAAAGAAGGTGCAACATCTGTTTCACTTGAAAGGTGTTGCTTTTAAAATGATTTTGTCAAACAAAAGATAATTTCGAGAAAAATGTTAGTTATGTAGCCTACTGTGCAGCCAATATTATGGCAGTGGACATTAACCAAAATATGAAAACAACCTCCATAAAGAGACAGTTAATAGATTTAGTAGCCTATTTAAACTTGCTCCTAGTTCCTGAAAAATTGTCTACTGTTTAATTTAGTGACAAATACATTGTTTTCTTGTCGTTACTTAGGCTATATTTATGCAATAACTGATCACTCATTGTATCCACTTTTACTACCAAATATTAATAGGTTGTAGCCAAGTATAAATTTTTGTGCCCAATATTAATAGGTTGGAGCCTAATTTACCAGCTTTAACTCATACTTTATGTGTCTAAAGCAGTACTTTTTGATGCCTAAAAATCCGAGGTCTATAATCGTTAACTAATGACGAAATGAAGCAATGTTCACAGTAGTTGGCATTCACTTAGTTTGATATAAAAACCTGGTATCACCAACGTGAAGACATTGAATGGTAGCCATGTTCAAATTGTGAAATGTAAAAATAAATAACTATTTTAACACTTACGAGCTACAATTATGAATATTAGTGACTGTAGGCTATAAGTGTTTTTTCATTAATCAAAAGCACAGTGATTTACATTCAAGATGATGGCAGGTCGAAGTATTTGAACATTAAAATCGACAATTCGGAATGTAATAGCGCAATTAAGATGAATCTTGGTAAAATATGAGTATCATATACTGTAAATATCACTATTGTTAGTCATAGGTCTAATATAATCGCAATCAAATTAGTGCACAGCGGCCATCTTGAAATTTCAAAATAAATAAATAAATAAATAAATAAATAAATTAATAACGTTCTATATTGTAGAACTTCACTAATGAAGAATAGTAATAAGGTAGAGGCTATAAGTCACTTTTATACACAAATTAAGGGATCAGCAACACTATACATTCATGATGGTGACTAGGCGTACTATTAATATATAAAATCATTGACTCAGGAGGTAATTACGCAACTATGGTGAAACTTCGTGATAGAGGAGAATAATACAAGTGGCCTCAGTAGCGTTAGTGACACACAATGAATGCAGCGACAATCCTGAAATTTCAGAATATAAAAATAAATAACTCTACGTTTCAGAGCTTCAATGGCAAGACTTCGTATTAAGGAAGAACCGTATAGGCTGTGGTTTCGTATGGCTAATACATAAGGTTCTCCATTATATATATATTCGATATGACGGCTGGGCGTAGTCGGCTATTAAAACTTGAACAACAATTATTTATGATATAGTTGCGCAATTAAAATTGAACTCACACGGAGATAAGTGTCACATTAGAGAACCCGCTGACATAAGTAACAAGAATTTCACAGAGAATATGGCGCACAGCAACCATCTTGAATTCAAAGACCTTCACAATAAATAAGTCTTCATATTTTTGAGCTACAATAACGAAAATTGGTAGAAGTTTTGTAGAAAATTACAATAGCCTATATGTGCTTTCGAATATAAGTACATGGACCTACATGAGTTTTCTTCTTTAGTTTACCACCCTTATTCAACGAAAATGTACTGCATGATAAGGCTAATACGTCGAAGAAAAAGTAGCCCACACTATTATGTTCTTTACTGAACATCCTATTTAGTTTCATTTAAACGCGAAATAGACATTTATGTGATCTTAGAAATCAATGGTTATAAAATGATTTTCAATGGAATTTTGTTTGTTTGTGAATAAAATTACAATAAGCTATTCTTCTCTTCAGAAATACTACTTTTTGCAGGAATGAGTGTAAAACGGGAAAACCTTCTCTCTTCCAACTGAAAGCCTATAACGTGTTGAAACCTAACTTATTAAACCTCAAACATCCGTGCACGACTGATAACTGAGCAGACAAACTTTATTTTTGTTTTACTTACTAATTTGGAGAATAAAGGTCCAGGAAGCCTTCATTCGCTGTAATGTCTCACCAGAAATACCTGACAAGCCAGCAAAGAAACCAAGACACAGAAGTAAGGCAACGGTGCATTCTTGTCTGCGTTGCATTCTACTCCAGCCAGCCTGAATTACTGGTAGAGTGAGCTTGACTCGTACATCAGCCGGTCAAAGAACAAACTGGAGAAGTAGTTACCGAATATTTGAGCAATGAATAGAAAATGAAAATCCACAGCCTGCTTCCAGTCTTCGACCGGGTCAGGAATGGAATGAATGAAGCCCCCATCTAGCGGCGAGGATATCTAGCGGCGAGGATATGAATAGATATGTTTCAATTTTCAGTTAGAGCTCGAGTCAGGTGGGAAGGCGGTGCGCAGAACTCAGCGCTACCATTACGTCATGCCTCACTTCCATCCCACCAATCACAGTCAGTCTGAGCTTGTGTGTTGTCAGGAAAGCGAAGTGATTACATCGTAATATTCAAAGATCCAGTAAAAGCGGTTGTGTACATTTTGAGTGCTATGGAAGCAGAGGGAAGCTAGCGACAGGTTGTGCATAGTCAAGCCCGAGAAATTGTTTACAAAGTGCACGAATACTTTACAAGTGTAAAGCAGCGTGAAAGAGACGGGCTCGATGAGGTAAGCGACGGTGTTTCAACACCGAAGGAACTCATGGTAGCAGCTTTTGGTGTGGGGCTCGGACATGGTGCACCTGTTGCAACTGTGGACATGTATCTCTGTCTCTCTCTGCGCAAATCCCAGAGAACCGGCCGCCTTCCCGGCTGACGCGAGCTCTAGTGACCTGATACCAATAGCATGGGCTTAGCAACTTGGTTGTAGATCTTTCGAGCAGGATTCGACAATCAATATTGATATGTCACTGACCCTGCCACCTAGCAGCAAAACAGTTCTCTGTAGCTGAAATGTCATTAATTTTGTCTTGAACTTCAGTGCAGGCAGTGGTGGGAGGAGCGGCACGGAACCGGACCACACATCGTTCAAACAATCAGCTAAGTTTATAATCCACTCCAACTTGACCATTTGTAACAATAACAGATATCACACTAAGCGAGCAAACTTGAAGATCAATCGCCACTATTAATATCTTAACAATAACCAAAAAAGAATCACGTATAACTAACAAATCTTGACTACTGAATATGGCCTAGTTTAATAACTACTGCAACAAAAGAAATGTATATATTGTAAATATCATAACCCATACTTGTAGACTTAGATTTATTTGCCTACTGTATATGTAAATGATTTGATGGTTATTTATTTATCGAATGGCTTTCAATGCCGGAAGTGTCCGAGGGCATGTTCGGCTCGCCTGAGTCTGTAGCTGCTTCCAGCGGACACCCTTAGGATGAGCTACAATTTCCGTTCAATTTCAAAAAGTTCCAACTTTCGCTACCAGATATCAATGATACCTAGTGGTGAACGTTGGAACTTTGATAGATCGTTCCGACGAAATCTAACCTAACAATTTAGCTTCACACAAGTTTAGTCTGTGGAAGGATCTTTTACATGCCATAAATCTATGACATGGGACCGCCGGCTTTACTTCCCCTCCGAAGGAAGGCATACTGAAGGATTTTTAACGGTTTTAAAAATTCCGACGACTTCGGCCGGGTTTGAACCCGCTATCTTGGGCACAGCAGTTCAGCATGCTACCAACTACGCTACTGAAGCCGTTGATCTGAAGGTGATCACTTGGCAATCGAAACTGGTCATTCAAGTGTATTTATTAGTCGCACGTAATTTTTTTCAGGATTAGGGAAATACCCATTACAATTGGGTACAATCGTGTTGACCGACTGAAAAACATTCAAGTTTGATTACTAAGGCAACACTGAATAATGGCTGCCAACACGATAATAAATGAATAAATAAACTTTCCTGAAAACGAAAAAAAAAATGTCTGTATTAATTAAGATGGCGATTAATAATGGGGGTAATTCACCCCCAATATTAATAGTAATCATAATTGATACATGCCGTTTTTCTGTGGTGTTTATTTATTATGTTGTGCCCCACCCATTCATTAGGCAAATTCATGTTGACCTAAGGAGTTACAACTAACAAGGAGAAAGGATGTTCTCTTGAGTTGGTTTTCATTGTGACGGAGTGTACCGCTGGAACTTGAACCTTGTCACGATTTGGAGGTGCTAACGGTGATCCCACGCCTCATTTGCACCCCCTATACTGTACTCTTTCATCCCCACACGCTGCAAATCATTAATTATTGTAGCAGGTGGCAGAGTAGAAGTCTTTAGAACGATGGTACATTTCAACAAAACATGTGGGATGATTGATGATAATTTCCTCAACGTTTTAGTTGGTTTTGTTAAATGCCTGACCGTCGTCAATTAGATGCTGCTTTACTCTACCATTGCCTTGAGATGATGCAACCGGGCTAAGTGTCAAGGTTTGTGAAAGTGTCAGGGATTTTCCTAGGGCTCCAACAATAGAATCTATTAATCAAGTGTGGGCGTCAATGGGTCGACAGCTGTCTTTGTATGCCTAACCCTTTCTCTGACTTGGTTGGCTTCTCTTGTGAGCAAACTTAAGTAATTGTTCTGGGAATATTTCTCGTCACAATTATTTACCCTGGTTTGCTGCGATTTAAAAGCAGATGCTATGAAGTTCCAAAATTAATTATAGAGGTAGATCCGTCATATGGTTTTGCGTATTAGAAAGTCTAACATTTGTCTTCAGTCTACGTATAAACGTCAAACTTATGTTTGTTCTAGAATAGGGATCATTTTAGATCCTATCAACGAGGGCCTCGACTATCCGATGCTCAGCTCGTTAGCAGCCTATGTAAGGTAGCGATGATGTCTTTGTGTGGTTAACAGTTCTTCTGGCTATCTTGGGTGATTGTTTTTGCCTTAATACTTCATGCTGTTCCTATACCATGATTTCAGAACAGTTAAAACTTTGAATGAAGTTCAGAAATTAATATTTGGGGTAGATCCGTCGTATGGTTTTGCGCATCAGATGACGTTTGTCTTCAGACTGCGGAGAAATGTCAAACATTTGTTTGTTCTTTGAAAAGTGGTGACTGTTAGGTCATTCATCATCTACGACGACTCAACTGCCTGATGCACGGCTCATGACTTCGTTGTGATACGTAAGGTAATGTTGATGTTGCGAGACTAACAATTTTAATGGAAATATTTATCCTCTCTATTCTTCTTAAAACAACAATTATCATCATCATCAACTAAATACTAAGGCAGCAAACAGCTGACTGATTAACTCAGCACAAAAAGGATTAAAATCAAATAAATCATGAAATATCATCTTGTTGTTTTAAGGGGCCTAACATCCAGGTTATCGGCCCCTGATGGTTCGGGTGATCGTGAAGATGAAAAATGAAAAGCGAACTTAAAACTAAAACTAACTAATAACCTACATACTAGAAGAAGAAATGGAAAACTAAAGGAGAATAAGACAAATAAAAGGACAGAAGGAAAAGAAATGCCCTCAACCCTCGGAGAAGGCGGATTGAGGGACTTGGAAGGAAGGAGAGCCATGAAAGGCATATAGGTAAGAGGAGAGGGTCCGCCCCAAAGGTAAGGGACAAAAGGGGAAAACGGACCCAACTCAGGAATCCCTCGGGGTCGCCAACTCCCGAACTCACCAGCCGTGAGCCCCTGAGGGTGTAGCATTATCTAGGGCGCACCAGAAGTGGTGAGGCTACATACACCCTGCCTCCTTAAGGGCCTAGAGCACAAGGCAGGAGGTAAAAGGAAGAGAAAAAGAAGGCTGACCCCTCGCAGAAGGAGGGTATCAGAAAAGATGAGACAAGGGCCAATTAAGGCGGGAAAGGAAGAGACTCCCGAGGCCTCGGATACCCTAATACCGTCGGGGTCGGAAGAGAACAAAAGTTGACCAAGTGAGGTCGACAGGAAAGAAGACGGAGAGGAGCCCGGCACAAGTAAGTGGAAGCAATGCCGGACTCAGCTGGGGCCCCGTGGTCGCCAACCCACGCCCACAAGATGTGAGCCCCTGGGGGACTTAGTATTTAGTTTCATCGCATTCAAAGAATTATAGAAGTCGTTATTTTGAGCCAAATTTCTCATTTTGCAAAAATGAGGGAGAAGTAGACTTATGGGACCGATCCGGGAAAATGCGTGTCTGTCTATCTGTCCTTCTGTCTGTCTGTCTGTCTGTGTGTCCCCCCTATCAAATCCTAAACGGCTGCAGCTATCCAAACCAAATTTAGTGAGAGAAATGATCTATACCTGAATATCTCACGGCCATATTTGAAATTGATGTCAGTGCTACCAACTGATGACAAGCCATTAGGGAAGTAATATATGTTACTCCTTACTTGTACAAAAATTATATTCTTTGATCCGCAATCGCAACGCGACGAGAAGAACGTACATGTTGTTCCACCATCATTGTTTACATCTCATATGAACTCCACATGTAAAGGTCAGTTGTCTACAATATGCTCTCTTAGTTCCAGAAGCAAACTCAAATAGTACTACATAATGCCCAACAGTTGGCAGAATATGCTAGAGATCGACTCAGTAACTGAAAGCGGATGGGGAATATGAAAAAAAGTTATTGTGACCATCTTCAGACTGGCGAAGCACTCAACAGGTTAAAGGAAGATCCAAAATTAATTTTTGAGATACATCCGTCATATGGTTTCATACATTAGATGACATTATTGTCTTCAGTCAGTATATATATATATATACGTCAAAATTTGCTTGTTTCTGAATAGGGATTGTTTTTGGTTGTTAAAATTCACAATAGGCACAATAATACGATACCAAAGGGTGAGGATCGTTGACCCTGCATAAGATCTTATTCAGTATTTACCAACAGTTATTATCTAGAAGTCACTAATTCTGAAGTAAATGTAACAAAATCTCACTAAATGATATCTTGCGAATTATATGTCCAAAGTGCTCGTCACTTAAGTCTATACCGGCCACGGTAGCTGAGAGCGCTAACACACTAGCTCGTGCCTTGCTAGCATAGGGAAAGCGAAGGTTTAAATTCCACCTAGGCCGTCCTGAGGAAGGCTTTTTGGTTTCGCATTTTCACCACCAGGCAAATACCGGGACGGTTTCTTTCAACAGGTCCACGGCCGACCTCCTTCCAAAATTCCTTCCCTGTCCCTTACTTAATTAAACCCAAGTGTGAGGTCGCCTGGGCGATCGACTTGTCAAAACCTCCAGTTGTATCTGCTGCTAAAGTGTGTTCAACTCTCAGGCACCATCCTTGCGACAGTACAGGAACAATCCCTCGAAGACTCCATGGGTGAAGAAGTTCTGAGATGAAAAACGATATTTAAAAAACTCGTCGCTTATTTCTAAGGAGAAATAAGATACACCCTCTTGTTACATGGCTGCTGACGTCAATGATACGTTGTAAACATTCAAGTTTTAGTAGAAAGCACACAGGGATTTTTTACGCAATGTTCAAAACCTCAAAATCTGTACCTTATTCCCGCTATGTGGGATGGAAACAACATAACATTTAGGCCTAATGGTTAGTCCGTTGCATATTTTGATTCGTGCTAACTTTGTTTGAATAAATAAGTTGCTGTTGATTCATTTAGGGGCTTGCGATACCGTGGTCAAATTACCCCGTGTACGTAGGCATGTGTAGGATTTGGATCACAACCAGTGTTATTGTGGTGTCAGAAGTAATGCTCTGTATGCAATATTGTAATTGAGGCTAGGATTTGAAATTATGTGGTGGTGGACTTAAGTTAGGACCATTGAGGCAATTACCTAGTGAAGAAGTGTGAAACCAAGGAAAATCACCTCTAGGATGACTGAGGTGTGAATCGAACCCATCTGTTTTCAGTTCTGCTCCCAAGGCAGAGTTTATCCCGTTTCAGTGTTCAGAAAAGAATTAAATTTCTTGGCAGAGGCAGATATCGGACCCAGAACTGAGGTGTGTCAGTCATGAATGCTAGTCACTACACCATAAGGTGGTCTCACTAAATAGGTTTTGTGTCTCAGAATACAAGGTCATGATGGTTCAGTGGTCAAGCTGCTTGACACCCACCAAGACTTTCCGGGTTAGATTCCCGGTTAATGCAAATTCGTCCTTCAAAGTGAAATGTCACGTCTGGTGGTTCGGATTCCAGATGAAAGGAAGGTACACTATGGTTTATAATGATGATATTAACGGACACGTAAAACTATAATCTTCCTTCCTTCCTACCTTCCTACCTTCTATCCTACCCTCCTTCCATCCTTCCTACCTTTCTACCTTATATCCTACCCTCCTTCCTTCTTATCTTCCTACCTTCTATCCTACCCTCCTTCCATCCTTCCAACCTTTCTACCTTATATCCTACCCTCCTTCCTTCCTATCTTCCTACCTTCTATCCTATCCTCCTTCCTTTATATCTCCCTACCGTATATCCTGCTCTCCTTCATACCTTCCTACCTTCTATCCTAACCTCCTTCCTTCCTACCTTCCTATCTTCTATCCTGTCCTCCTTCCGTTCTATCTCCCTACCTTCTATCCTGCTCTCCTTCGTACCTTCCTACCTTCTATCCTACCTTCCTTCCTTCCGACTTTCCTACCTTCTATCCTACCTTCCTTCCTACTTTCCTACCTTCTATCCCTCCTTCCTACCATCTATCCTGCCCTCCTTCCTTCTTACCTTCCTTCTTACCTTCCATCTTACCTGCCTTCTCTCTTTCCTTCCTTCTTTCCTTCCCTCTTATTTTTCTCCACTCTATCCTCCCTTCTTTCCGTCCTTCCTTTCTTTCTTCTCGATGCTTTCTTCCTACCTTTCTTCCCTCTATCCTTCCTTATTTCCGTCCCTCTGTCCTTCCTATCATCTATCCTTCCTTCATTCCATCTTTCCTGCCATTCTTCCCTCTATCCTTCCTAAATTCCTTCCTTCTATCCTTCCTTCTTCCCTTTCTTCCTGTCTGAGTGTTCACACACAGAGAGAAAATAATTTAGACACCTTCAAATACTGACAACTCTTTGAAGGTATTAATTATAGTCATACCCTTGAATTTCTACTCAATTGTGAAATGTTGCTCCACTGATGAACAGGTGCAATAACTTCTCCTCCTCTTATTTTTCTTTTTCGGGAGGAAGCTTTAGAATTGTTTTAAAATACTAAGCCGCGGCAATTTTCAAATTTTAATTACCTTTTTTCTGAACCTATTACATCTTAAGTCTGAAATTTTCGCCACGATCGAAGACCATAAACAATTTTGCAGATATAGCCACCTTTAAAAATTGTAATGAACGATCTAACATGGTAGCCGTGCGAAATTCTGACATTTTACTGTCCATTTAGGTGACCTAACTATCCTAGTTGTTTCTATTAGTTAATTTTAGGACCTCGGGTCATGTTGATCATCAGCCTCGATTACTTGAGTGTATGTTACATTTGTCTGATAAATGTGCTTCAGTGGCGACTATAATACTGTGTATAACTGTTATAATAATAATAATAATGTTATTGATTTTACGTCCATTTTAACTACTCAGGCTTTTGGAGACACCGGGGTGCCAGAAGGTGGCCCCGAAGGGGATCTTTAACGTGCCAGTAAATCTACTGACACGGCTCCCAGGTATTTGCGCACTCTCAAATGCCAGCTGACTGCTGTATAACTGTTATTATTGGGATTTAGGATTGTGGTAGGTGCCCCAGGGCTTGAAATGAGGTATCATCCCAGCACTTACTTGATGGGAGTGTGAGAAATCCCTAGGAAAATCCATTTCTAGAATGGCTGTTGCCAGCGCAGGGATTCGAGCCTTTAATTTCCGGTTATCCATCCCCCACATTTAGTCGAGGTGCATGGCCTTACGCTCACGGCTACGGTGCAGTGTAGCTAATGTAATAAGGATCACTGTACAATATGAATATTTAATTATAAGCACATACCTGGTTGACAATATGTAGCCACGTTTCTATCTTTAACAAGCACTGACTAAAGGCTTTGAAATGGTATTCAAGTTCTATTTAATTTGAAACACGTCTCTGTAATAAGACCATTGCGTTTTCCATGTGAGGAGTGCAGAAGTACAACATGGATACCATTTCTTGTGCCGACAGTTTTATTAGATTGTGTCTCGGCATCTCGCCGCTAGGTGACTTATAAACTGCTATGTTAAAACGTAAAACGGACACTTCAGGAGATTGGCTAAATGTGAATCAACCCAAGCGGTATTCACAGTGTCATTCCAACTTTTCTTAATACTACCTTCATAATTATGAAGAGCTTTCCACACGCCTATAAATAAGTGTGGTAACTATAACCTATGGCGTAGTTGTATACGTTAATTCGCTCACCACGAATGTGTTGGGAAGCTGCACTAGGTCCAGATATCAGAGGTTGGAATCCTGGTGTTGAGAATAACTATCCTGAATGTGGGTTTTCCGTGGGTTTTCCATACTCTCTCCAAGACAATATCGGGGTAGTACGTTATTTCAAGTTTCGCAGCACATACCCCAATACCTGACCCTAAGAAATACAGTTACACACACTACAACAACAACAACAACAACAACAACAATAGCATCTAGCTGGACTAGCATTGAGTAAAGATAGCTTTGAAGCCATTTTTCAGTGTTGCCATGTTAACAATTAACATTGTAACTTTCAGTCGGTCAACACGAAATACAAGTAATTCCAATAACTTGAAGATGTGAAAACATAACCTGAAATAAATTACATGTGATTAAGATATATATTGTTATGGACTATTGGAAAAGGTGAAAACTAAGGGATGACATGTTTCGCTTGTCCAACAAGCATCATCAGATTCAAATTAACTAGCCGAGAACAGGGGCCAACACTATCTCGAAGACGAATTACATGTTAGAAGTCACCGGTAAGAAACCAAACGGACGTACAAAACAACGGTAGGCCAATATACTACACAATGGTCTGAAGAACGTCAAATCTTCACCGTAACATGGCCCAGGACAGAACCAAATAGAGACAACGCATCCATGTAGTGGGCCGCGCTATTAGGAGGGACAAACGCAGAAGAAAAGGAAGAAATAATATGAATTTCTTTCTTTCTTTCTTTATATTAGGTCATCTAATATTTCAGCATCCACCAATAAATTTAACCCTGGATCACCCCAGGGTATTTTTAACTGGAATGTTTTGAAGTTGGTAGCATTGGTGTCTCTTATTTCCCCTGGCTTTATTTGTCTCGCTAGTAGGTCGTTAGTGACACTTTGACCGTTTGTCTGCGTATTTATCAGTTGTCTGGACACAGACATTGGGGTGATGTCGCACCCCACCTTACTCAATGCAATACGTTTCCTGTTGTGCAATGTCCAAGAATTAAAGACTACAAAACCGAAGTTCTTTTATGGCTTTTGAAATAGACCTGTATGTCAGGAACAAACCTGCGATAGCTGCATTGGCTGGGAAGTGTGAAAATAGCCTCTTTTTTGAAAAGCATATTTTAAAAGATGATTTTGAAACAGTTTTTTTAATGTTCTAGGTTATACTGACTCGAATTATTAAAATCTGACATCTTCTTGTCATTAAATTGATAATACAATGTTAGGTTAGTAACTTCAATGTATTAAAAGAAGTTCAAAACGTTTCCACTCATTATACTTAAACTTTAATAAGTGGGGTTCGTATACACCCGACCTTACTCATAGTGCTGTAACAACCACACCTTACTCATCCAGAATTAAAAGAAGAAGTTCCGTGACGAACTATAGAGCCTACTTTTCATAAAATTTAAGATCCATGCCAATGATTAATCTATATGGATCTATCTAGAATAATGACGAAATTAAGTTGGTAATAATAGAGAACTACAGTTGGCAGCCCTGGTGACTGAATATATTCTTAATTCCATCTCTTAAGGTACAGAATACAAAATTTGGTTGAAGTCCAATGGATAGCATGGACGTTACATGCAGTTAAACATTGGATCTAACAGCGCGCGTAAAATCATGTTGGCAACAATGACATACGTGTATTGGTCAGAAATAATCTGAAATAATATGATCTATTGTTGTGTCAATTTTGAATGAAATCCATTAGTTAGTATAGAAGTTACATGCATTTTAAAATTGGACCTATCAGCAGGCTTAGAATCATGTTGGCAGGACTGGCGTAGGCCTATATTAGCTACTCCAAATTAATCTAGAATGCCAGGTACTATACGTGTGCTAAGTTTCGAGCTATTGTCTTGCATACTTTCTGATATATTGATATTAGGGTAACAAAAATAGATACAGTATTTATTAACAGTTGGCAGCCCTGGTTACTCTTAAGAATCGGCATAGTCATATCTGTTATTGTACACATAGCACACACAAAATTTCGTTGAAATCCAAATGATAGTATAGAAGTTACATGTATTTAAAGTTGGACCTCTCAGCAGGCTTAGAATCATGTTGGCAGCACTGACGTCTATAAATTACTCCAAATTAATGTAGAATGTTAGGTACTATACGTGTGCATAGTTTAAAGCTGTCGGCTTGCATACTTTCTGATATATGGGTATAAAGATAAAAAAATTGAGAGAATTTATTAACAGTTGGCAGTCCTGATTGCTCTTAAGAATACGCTCAGTCATATCCACTTATGTACACATAGCTCATATGAAATTTGGTTGAAATCGAATTGATAGTGTAGAAGTTATATGCATTTAAAATTTAGACATATCAGCAGGCTTATAATCATTTTTGCAACACTGCCATGTATGGCCTCCTGGAAATTAAACTGCAATATTACTATCTATATGTGTGCCAATTTTGAAGTAGCTCCCATTCATACCTTCCAAGATATCCAACATGGAGCTCAAATTTCAATTGCGATTTTTCAGCAGTTGGTAGCACTGTTATCATTTCTAAATATGGCCGTGATATATTGAGGTATAGATCTTTACTCCTACCAAATTTTGTTTCGATTGCTGCAGCCGTTTAGGAGTTGATAGGGGGGGGGGGCACACACACAGCCAGACAGACAGAGAGAAGGACAGACAGACAGACACACATTTGCCCGATCTCATAAGTCTACTTTTTCCTCATTTTTGCAAAATGTGAAAAGTAGGCTAAAGATCGAATTTCTTTTACAGTAATATCTGTGTTACGACGGGTATATGATCTTCGTTTCACTCCTTAAAAACTATCAAACGCCACCAAGAACGTCAAAGCTCCTAAAATGAATTAACCACAACATCAACAACAACAGCTCTTGATTCTTCATGCAAAGTTCCAATTCAGTGTGCATGTAATGAACGCCCTGGCTGATCTTTTGTTGGCACTGTGCAGTGTTGCGTCCTGGAATGCTGTTGGGCCGGGTCAATTCTTCACGCCGCAGCTTCAACAAAAGGAGACCTCAGCACTGATATCATTTATCATAACACTTCCATTACCACGCGCTCTGGAGAAAACAATCAGTCACCCATTCCTCTTGGCTAGCAGGGAACATAAACATACAATCACAGGCAGAGGCATTAGCTTCGGGGTTATAATGTCAGACTATCAACACTGTCTGCTGAGGGGGAACTTACTGCACTTTGACAAAGAACTGGAATAACGTTTCTCATCACCATCGTCTAGCTTAGGTATCACATAATGTTTTCATTAAAAGTGGAACATTTTGTAAAATTGTTAAGAAAACATGCGGACGTTTCAGAGAAACATGGGAATAATCAACATTATGGGAAATAATAGTATTATTATTAATAATGATGATATGCATGATTAATGATTAATTAATAAATTAGACGAGCACTGGAACGAAGGATGACAGGGAAGAAAGGACGAGGAAGACCAAGAATGCGATGGATGGACTCGGTGAAGAATAGCATTAGTAAACGGAACCTGGATTGGAACACCGTGTCGGAAGAGGTATTGTGGAAAGACAGAACAAAGTGGAGAGGAACCATATTTGCCCTCACCCAGTGTCAGCTGGAAAAGGGGGGAATGAAGATGATGATGATGATTAATGATTAATAAGGTATTGGCATTTCATTTCAAAACATTAGCCAACATTATCATGCCAGGAAAGAACATTTGTTTTATTATTATTATTATTATTATTATTATTTCCCATATGTAATAGAAAAAGTATGGAAGGTCTTGAGAAAAAATGTAAACCCTACATACATAATATATGCTTCACTCTAACTTCACATTCAATTACAAAACCCCATACAGTATTATATATAAGTTATTTTCAACACATAAGTTACAATACAGTACTTACACCACCGCCCGTCTCGTTGCGTAGTGGCTAGCATTCAAGGCTGTCACCTTGGAGGACCGGGTTCGATTCCCGGCTCAGCAAAGGAGTTATATCCTGGTCTGAGGGCTGGAACGGTGTATGCTCAGCCTCGTGAGGCAAAACTGTGAATAGGTGGGTTTGATTTTTACCTCAATCATACTGAAAGTGGTTTACCGTGGTTTCCTACTTCTACTCCAGGCAAATGCCGGGATAGTACCTAACTGAAAGCCACAGCTGCTTCCTACCCAAAACCTGCCTCAGTTACAAGTACACACTCTAGTACAGACATCACACTCATACAGGTTATCAGACAACTTCTACATACTGTGCCCTTGCAGCAAGAAATATGCAAATCACAGTATGCCAGCATTGCTCAATTCGGGATTTTTCGTGGCTGCGGTAAGTTCTCCCACTCTGTGGCTTACATATTTTGGATTGAATAGAGGATACACTTGCTAAAATAACAACAAAATCAACTCCTATTTTAACACATTTAATTAATCAAAAATTATGGCGCTACAAACAAATAAACACATAAACTACTGACCAATATCATTCTACTTGTCCCAAGTGAACAAGGAATAGCATAAAAATAAAACAAATATTAGATTAAAACACATGGTTTTCTTTAAAACCAACAATTCACGATTATTTTCACTTCCATAAAGTACTTATCTTAAAGTTCCAAATAACTACGAGCTTCTTTGGCTCGATACTTTCCCATAATAATGGTGTCATATTTTTGTACACCTCAAGAATTATTTTTATCTTTTCTTATCATCAAAACAAATATATAATTACATTTAAAATTACATGTTAATTATTCACTTCAATATTTGGGCATATCACATGTTCTCCGTATTTACTATCTCTCTCAAGTTTTGCAAATTCACTACGGTGATCGGGAAAACTATTTGTGTACTCCAGAGTTATAAAGATTACTTGACAAAGTCAAAAACTATGATCACTCCCGAAACCTAGTTATCTTCACAAAACTCGTGGATTCCTTCTTTTCCATACAATATTACAATAGGGATTTTATTTAATTCATTTGTCTTATAAGACCATTATCACATAAGAAAACTACGATCTGAATTGGCAAGCAATAATATCAATCTACAAGGACCTCGGTTCAACGCCCGGGTCATTAACAACTTTAAACACTCACGGTGTATTTAACACATCTTACAAGACGGTTTTTACCCACCCTCGCTCTATGAGGGTCAGGCCATTATACTCGGGCGTGATTTATGACACGGAAAGCGACTCTCTGCCTAACCTACGGTGGCAGCTCTCTTCAATGCTTTAAAACAAACCTTCACATTATTCTCAGTTCTGTGGAGAGACCTGGCTTTTACTTCACTTATTTCCATTCAACAATATTCTTTGGCTCATAAACCACTTTCGTAACCTTGGCATTTATTAATTATGAGAGGGTCCTCATTGATTGGGAAGATTAATACACATTCTACGACGAATACTTAGGGGCTTTAACAACAAAAGGATTCTAGGTTCGAATCTCTTAACATGCCTCGGGAACATTTCCACATCAGAGGACTTATACAAAACGCGATTTAGGGTCAAGCCGTAGCTTACAGGACCTACGCTCAATAATACCATACATTAGCTCCCTTTTAAATAATACACACATGGCCTCGTGATCCACGTCACAATTTAGAGGACTTACAACATATCTCAATTCACTGCAATCAACTACCCTCCATAAGTAATTTACCAAGTACTTTAACTTTTACGTGTTCCTAGCGTGACTTTTTATTTAATTGCGTTCCATTATGCTACACATTACTTTACGGCCGAATGTCTTCCAAAGAACTGATAAATTTCATAGTAACAATTGATACATATCTTAATTCTTATATTAATCTTTTCCGTTGACAATAAATCGCTCCCTTTTTAAGAACATGCATTCACATCATGTCTTATACATTTGTTAAGGCTTCAACGCTCTATATTTTTATATCATTCAATTTAATCTTTATTTAGATTTCTTTACCTTGTTATTCACATCATGTTTTCATTCCTTATAAAAGCTCAAAAGCTATTTCTTTCATATAATTCAAATTTACCTTTATGTAAATATCTTTGTTATAATTATTATTATCACGCTTGCTTTTATAACATTCATTAAATACTGACATTTTATTCCATGCCTTTCCTCTACCGGATTTATTATTCACATAATTATTTATTATTTCTTAAAACGTTATTTTCGTTCAGATCGCGTTCTTATTTAGTTATTATTAATTTAAAAACATCCCTTCTACTCAAAACTCCGGTGGAATTGTACACAAAATTTTTCCCGACACCAAAACATAATGAAAATCTTTACTTACATGTTTAAGGTCGCTTTCTGACCTTTATTCTCGTTTGATGTGACATTTTGGCCCACCTTCTTGACCTACTCCATATTGTACAATCTCACCTTATTTACAGAAATTTCTTGACACATATTCACTATATTTAACACTGACAACATTTTTTTTAATACACTGGTGTATCCGTTTTGAACACACATTAAAACACTAAAAAATATTACTCTGGTACATATTATAACACATATCACTGTGCATAAAACGCTTTCACTTTACCTAAAACACTTAAAATGATACTCTTATTTCTTTTCTTACAATATTTACACTTCACTCCTATCACACGGGTGTATCTCAACGATTTTTACAATTTCTGTCGGCTGTTGATGATCCCTGATGTGAATCCTATCGACCTGCATTGGACGTGTGATTTTACTCGTTCAAAGTTTCTCTCTCCTACAATGGAAACTACTGGTTTCAGTCTCTCAAAACCGCTTCTATTGTCTATTGCTCGGCTTTACTTTATCTGCTTTAACTAGGCGATAAATGTCTTTTCTTTGCCGTCACCTCTATTTATATATGGTGGTCTATCGCACCCTATAGTTTCTATATCTTGGCCTCCCTTCGAGGACCGTATACTGTCTATCGTACCGTTTAGTTTCTATATCTTGGCCTCCCTTCGAGGACCGTATACTGTCTATCGTATATTTTTGACGTTTTCTCACTAGAGTACGTTTTTCCTCTGGTTTCGAACCTAAGTTCCTAAGTTCCTTTCGCTTGAACTTCTAACTTTTCGCGATCGTAATTACTGTTTAGTTCCTTTACCGGACTTAATGTCTTTAACAATGTCTTTACTAGACGTAACGCCGTTTATTTGTTGGAGTTCTTATAACTTCGTAACTGTATTGAACTAGTATTCTTCTGGAACTCGAAGTTCCCTACTGATCGCTGTGTCTTACTTTGGCGATATTGCTTTAAAGTCCGTATATTTAATGTTCTTTATAATTTAGGACTCTTCAAAGTCTCGAACTGCTAACCCTCAGCGTAGCGTACTTATATCGTAACTGGTCTACACTCGGTGAACTTGTAACATAGCCTCCCACAGGCTCTGGATCAATGTCTGTTACAGCTTAACGTCCCCCTCACGGGCTCTTGAATACTGCGTATACGTTGTGGTGCAGCAGTTCCCCTCACGGGCTCTCGTAGACTGCATGATTGGCTTGGTGAGGCCAGGAGTTTTATACCTTTCAGTCACAAAAAGATAAAATCCTAGTCCTTTTCGTGACCAACTTTTGAACTAATTGTCGCACAATTATAAAAATTATATATCCAGAAAGCTCGTCTTCCAAACGTAAAATAATCTTCCTGTGCATGGATATCGATCGTGCATTTCCGAGATATTAATTAATTTCTCGTCCTCAACTGTGTGGGTGGTGCTGTTCTTTTTTTATTCTCCCACTCCTTGGGTCTCGGTGAACCCCCAATGACGTCTACTTGCGTTTGCAGTTTTCTCCTGTGCAATTTTTACAAGGGTTTTCTTTACACAAAAATCTCTAATCCAAATTGATTCACCGTACTGTATCTGTTTACTTATTTTTATACTCGTAAACGGGTTAAATTTAATTATTCCTGTTCTGACTCAGCAGCGAGGTTGCCATATTCCTGCAACGTAAGAGCAATTTCCGAGTCCAGCTTCTTCGTCTTACAGTCAAAACTTTCCACTCGTTCTAATAATATCCATGACTGGCTCCTTATAAATGTCAAGAGGCATGAGCTCATCTAAGGAACACCTGGCCCTAGCGCTTGCACAATGTTAAGCTATAATCCTGGCTTGAAATCTCTCTCCGTTCCTTTAGAAACTGTATGATTCTTTCATTCTTTTCTCAAAGTACATGGATTCGACTCCCTTTGAGGCCTATGGTACATGGGTTCATCTCTCCCCTCCTTAGGTAAATAAATTTTCGAAAAATTTGGAGGAAATTTATTTTAATTATCCAAAAAAAATATCTTATTTTTCCTTTTTAACTGTCGAAGCCATCATAACGTTATCCGTACCTTCTGATTTTTCTTCCTTAAAAATCCCACGATAATTTGATTTCTTTCATCTTTTTAAGTCATATCCGGTAATTGTGTCGGTTGGGTACGCTCTGTCCCTACCCTTTCTTTCTCCTTTTTATTTGTCTGGATATCAGGTTTCCAGAACCTCATTCTTCTTTACGGGCGTGGTCTATCCCTACCCGTTCCCTTATTTCATCATTCTCCTTCCTTAAATTGAAATTTTCTTCTTCAATAAAATCAATTATTTCTTTTATTTCCCAATATAATTTCTCCAATTCGCATTCGCACTCGAATGTTTGAGCTCTGTTTCCTTTTTCTATCTCATTCTCGTTTCTATCAAAATTGGATTCTTCATCTCTAAATGTTTCCATAACCAGGGCTTGTTCATTGGCTTCAGCGAAGTCTTCGGGAGGGTAATACACTTTTAAATTTGCTGAATTCATGGTCACTTCATGATTCGTTTCACAGTGCCGAATTCTATAGGCATTATTTCTCAAATCCCTTATTATTTGATACGGTCCGTGGTACATTTTCTGGAATTTTTTGTACACGCGGTTCCCTGGATCCGAAATGGCGGGTCTTTTTACTAACACCATTTCCCCTGCTAATAATGGCCGATGATACCTCTTGTGCCTATTTCTTCTTTGTCTCCTGTCGGCTTGAGCTTTTAGATGCTCAAAGGCTCTTCTTAATTGTACATCTCTTCCAGGCTGAGCGTCTGCTGGCCTAGGAATTACCAGACTCCAAGGTCTCTCTGGTTGTTCATTCCGATGTAACGTTATTGGTATCTCTCCCGTAGATTCATGGATTGTGTTGTTTATACAAAATTCGATAATATCCAAGATATCTATCCACTTCCAATTTTCTTCGGCACAGTATATCCTACAATACTTGGCCGTCTCCCTCATCACTCTTTCTACAGGATTTGCCTCAGGATGGCGAATACTTGACAAAATCTGACGTATTCCAAGTCTTTCTAATTCTTGTCTGAACTCTACACTGGTGAAACAACTACCGTGATCCGACAACAAATTCTCAGGTTTTCCCAGAATCGGTATCACTTTTTCTTTGAGTCGTTTTAACACCTGTTTGGTACTAGTCTTCTGTATGGGAGCAAGGACAACCATTTTAGTGAAGACATCCATAGCCACCATTATGTGTCGATTTCCTCTTCTTGCCTTTGGCAAAGGTCAGAAGTTATCAATAGATATGATTTGACCTGGCCTTTCGGGCAACAATGGTATAGGCTTTTGTCTCATCAGAAATGCATTTGGTTTGATCCTTTGACATAAATCACATGTCTTTAGCGTGTCCCTTACAGTTTCTCTCAGTCTCGGCCATACAAATGCTTCTTTCAGCATCGAGACTGTTTTGTCGACTCCCATATGTCCGAACGATCTATGGGCTAGCCATACTATTTTCCTCTGCAAAATTGCAGGTACAACAATCCTTAATCGTGTATGGTCAGAGTCCACAAACTTATATAATAATCCATTATAAAATGTGTAATCTTGAGCTATCTTATTAGCTTCTGTGTACGCTGGTGTTCCCCTTATCAAACTTCCTTCGAGGAAAGATATGAGCATGTTCATCCATGGATCCTCACGTTGCCGTTGACTAATGCTCCTTAACTCATTTAGAGTACGCTGATCCCTGTCTTCCAAATCAATAGCCATTACTTCCTCTTCTGTGGACTCTGGCTGTCTACTTAAGTAGTCTGGAACTATATTTTCTTTTCCTGGGCAGTATTCTATCTTTACATCAAACTGTTGAATATATAAAGCCCAACGCATCAACCTTTGACTGGATAGATCAGTCTTCATCAAAAAAGTTAAGGCTTTATGATCCGTTCTTAAAATGACCTGAAACCCATATACGATCTTTCGCCAATATTGCAGCGTGTGCAATATCGCTAACAGCTCGATTTCGCTGATCGTATAATTTTTCTCGTGTGGTTTCAGTCTCCGACTTGTGAAAGCTAGATAATTTTTCTTATCAGGGTTATCCGGGTTTTCCTGATATAGCATTGCCCCTATTCCAATCTGGGATGCATCTGTTTGAATTATAAATTTCTGATTAAATCAGGATATCCTAGCTTCACATAGTTTAAGAGCATTTCCTTGGCCTCCACGAATGCTTTTTCTGTTTCCTCCGTCCATTTCCACTTGCCCCCCTTCTTCAGAAGGTCCTGTAGTGGTGCAACAGTTTTTGTGTATGATGGACAATGTCCTGAGAAGAACCCAATCAATCCCAAAAACTGGCGAACGTTCTTCACCTTCAAAGGCCTTGGAAAATCCCTTATCGATTCCAATTTGCATGGATTGGGTTTAACACCATCCTTATAAATCACATGCCCTAAAAATGTTACTTGCCTTTGACAAAAATTTGACTTCTTTAAATTGATTTTAAAATTTGCCCTTCTTAAGTCTTCCAATAATTTCTTCAATTTTTCTAAATGTTCCTCAATATTCTCCGAGGTAAGCAAAATATCATCCACATAACGGATAGTGCACTCTTTCACTTCCTCTGACAGGTTTCGATCAAGCGCTCTTATTAAGGCAGATCCCGCGGTCTTCAATCCAAACGGACATCTCCTAAAACAATAGGTTTGTTGGTCGAACTGAAATCCAGTCAACAAGCTGGTTTTCTCTTCCAGTTCGAGATGATGATACGAAGAAGTCATGTCAATATTTGTGAAAATCTTCTTGCCTTTGAACTTCCTCAGTATTTCTTTTATGGGTGGTGCCGAATCATTTTCTGGTATGATTTTTGCATTTAAATTTCTGGCATCTAGACACACCCTTACTGAGCCATCCGGTTTGCTCACAATCACTAATGGACTAACATATGGTGTCGCCATCTTTTCTATAACACCTGCATTCATCATCTCCTGCAGTGTTTTCTTAGTTTGTGGGTAATGTTTTTCCGCAACCGGGTAAGGTTTTTGTCTGAACGGTGCCCAATCATTGACTTGGAACGCGTATTTAAAATTTTCAATCTTTCCTGGCTTGGAATCAAATACATCCCTAAAATTCAATAATAATTTCTTTAATTGTTCCTTATTTTCGAGGTTCACTTTAGCTTCCTCTACTTTTCCTGACAGGTTGGTCTCGAACTCAGTTTCCAAATCATCTTCGAGTTCTATGTTGAGGACCTCAAATATCCTTTCTATGTCCTTACAACCTTCTTCCGTTACTTCTTCCACATGCCATACCTGTTCTCCTATTTTCACATCCTGTTCCTGTAGGTTAATGTTTTGTTCATCCACATCCTCTCTTTGGATTCTAATGCAGTTTTGCGCTAGGTCTATGATGACCTTGTTCTCACGGATAAAATCAATACCTAATATGACATTATACGGTAATTGATTTACCAGCAAAAAGCATTGCGAAATTTCAGCGTTACCCATGATCATATCAATGTATACCTGAAATTTGCATGTTAAAGATTTTTCAGGGATAATTCCCTTAATCTTTACACTTGATGTGGGGATTTTTAATACGCGGCCTCTTGTTTCCAATTCATTCAGAAGGGTTTGCGTAATTAAACTTATTGTTGATCCGGTATCAATCAATGCCCTGACCAGTAATCCTTCTATTCTTAGCATAATTATGGGTAATTCTCTTTTGATAGGTGGGATTCCTTCCACATCCTCATTAATTAGCTCATCTGGTCTTGCTATCCAATTCACAATTTCTACCTCCTCCCAGCTCCTGGTATGTTTCCACTTTTGACGATTTAAATTTGGAGTTTTTTTTATCCTGAGGGCTCCCTTTTCCCTCATTCTTTAACTGAGCTTGTAGTTCCAAGCTTTGAGCTCCATCTAGTCGGTCGGGTGATTTCCGGTTCTTGATTGCCTCACTCCAACGGACTTTTTGCCTTTCAGGTTCGTCTGGTCGTTCGTTCAAGTAACGAAGACTTTCCTGATATCTTTCCTCTATTTCGGCCCGATATTCATCATCCCTATCCTCTGGCCTTACGTTCCTTCTGGGATAATTCTCCCATTTCTTTCTGTTTTCTTGCCTCTGATGGTTATTGTTATAGGGTCGGCTCTCTTGTTGCCTATAACCCGTATTCCTAGGATTTCTTCCTCGATATCCTCCTCTGTGGTATGGCTGTATTCTTCTAGGCTCTTGGTGCCCATACTCTCGACCTAGTCCTTGAGTATCAGTACTGGTGGACTGATTCCTGGTCGATGGTTTTTCGCTGGTTTCCTGACTGCTGGCCATGTGTACCTGTTCAGTCTGTCTTTGGTGCCTAGGAGTTACGTGTGACGTCGTCATGTCTAATTGACGTAATACACTCTCCACTTCCACAGCACTTCTGGCTTTGGATGAGATTAACAGCCTCTGAATCTCATATGGAAGTTGTCTTGCAATGGCGGCACACAGGTCGTTCTCAGCTGGAGCAATATCAAGTTCGCGGAATTTACATAGCTGAGCGGTAAAAAATTCCGAGTACTTAGTTGGTGCATTTGTGCTGTACTTCCTAGAGTACAGATCTAGCCACAAATTCTCCTGGACGTCTGCTGCCCAATATCGTTTTAAAAAGGCTTCTCTAAAGCCTTCCACCGTATCAAAGGTGTACCTGAAGCTTCTGAACCAGGTGAGACAATCACCTGCCAACAACTTCTCAATAGCTCTCAGTCTCCGATCCTGAGGAACCTTCAATTCGTTTAAGTACTCTGCGACTTCCTTTAGCCAGTATTTTGGAGTAATTGACATGTTATTACCCGTAAATTTTACCGGTCTGTCCTCATTCGATTTGATAATGTTTATTATCTGACCATTTGTCTGTTTCATGTATGGGGTTGACATCGCCATCGGATATCCTGGGTTCTTGTAAGGGCTCTCCCCTCCTAAGTCCTTATCGGTATCTGTGCCTTGTTCACGGGAATCTACCCATCCTGTCTTTGGAAACTCCTCCTGATTCTCAAATTCTAATTTCCTTTCCCTTCGGGCACTTTCTTCATTAGCCATGAGTTGGATTTCCATTTGACTGTTCTTATGTTCAGTCCTCTCCAACCGGGATCCTAATTCATTTTGAATTCTTTCCTGATTTTTCTTACTGGTTTCCAGTTCTTGTTTGAGTTGGTTTTTGTCGTTCCTGAAGCTATTCCTGATTTCATTTAAGTGTTCTTCTACCTCTTTCTTGATGACCATGACCTGTTCTGTTATAATTTCTGGTTTAACGTCACCTCTGGTATCTAGGTCTTCTCGTATTTCCTTTATCTTTTTCTCCATCTCTCTTTGTCCTTTGACCATATTTACTTTAATTCCTTCCAATTTTTCCTCAGTTTTCCCTTGACTCTTATATAATATCATCAAGTCATTTTGGATCTGGCCTACTTCCATATGAGTTTTTCCTACTTCGACCTTTAATGTTCCGATGGTTCCCTGAACATCATTAATACCCTGACTTATTTCATCTATCTTATGGGTACTTTCCTTATTTTCGTCCTCTCGTTGTTTCCTTTCACTCTGGAGATGCCCCTCGTATATACCTAATCTTCGATTTATTTCACCCTCATACTTCTTTAAGTTATCATCTACCTGCCCGGTAAACAGCTCAAATTGACTTTTTATATCCCGCGCATCCTTTTGATTTTGATTTTTCATCTCAGTTACTTCGGTCTGAACTACACCGATTTTGTTCTCGAGGATTCCTACTTTCTCCTCAACCTTTCCAAATCGGGTTCCTAGCTCATTCACACTTTGTTTTATTTCATCCCGGGATGTTTTACAGATATCGCTGTTAGATTTTATCTGAGCTTCTAATTTTTTCTGCACATCTTGGATCTGGGTTACAAGTTTCTTTTCACATTCTTCTACATTTTCTTTACATGCTTTTTCCATGCTATTTAATTTAGTTTCTATATTACCAAAATTATCCTCTAAAATTTTAAAATTTTCTCGGCATTCATTTTGTGATTCTCCCATATTTTTGTTCATAGTATTTATTTGGGCTTGCAATCCTGAATGAAATCCTTTATTTTCCTCTTTTAACTCAGTTAACTTACTCTCAAACTTAGTGTCAAAACCTTGAAATTTGGTATTCATTGTTTCTTCTAAAACCTCTCTGAGTCCATTTGACCCCCTTTTTATTCCCTCAATTTCAGCCTTCACTTCATCGTTCATTTTTATACAGTTAACCTCGATAGCTTCTAATTTAGTTCCCATGTTATCACTTTTAGCTTCGATATCTACTAATTTAGTTCCCATGTTATCACTTTTAGCTTCGATATCTACTAATTTAGTCCCCATATTAGCACTATCGGTTTTTAGTGACTCTAAAGCCTCATTTATGGATTCGAACACTTTGTTATTTTCATCCTTTTGGAGGCCCAATGTATTGTTTATAGCCTCCAACTTCTCATTGTTATCGGCTTTTATAGCCTCCAACATCTCATTGTTATCGGCTTTTATAGCCTCCAAAAGCCGTTGCATCTCTTCACTCAATGCCATCTTATTAGAATATAGTGGGCCACTAATGCCACATCGCTAGAACATGCTTGAGAGATAGTAATCTGAACCATTGTGTCCCAATTTCTTTAAAAATTTACTTTGGTACGGGTGTTTACTACACCGTACCCTTTTGATATTCTTATTCAAACTCAAAGACCTTTATGGAAGTATTTAAAATTCAAAATTTCGAAAAAAACATTTTTTTTTTAATGAAAATTTTGATTTTTCGAGAAAACTCGGGTTTTCTCTAGGAAAACTCATCCCTACGTACTGGGCACCAAAAAGCTAAGTTTTTCTGGGGGGTTGTTTAATCCAGGGCTGCTCGGTGTGAGTTTCTAGGGACCCAATGTGGTCAGTTAACATTATACGTTGTAGCTACTACTATCATTACTTTACTTTTACATGAATCGACCGTCCTTAGTGTTCCTCTAATTATTAATCCAAGCACAGTACTTCTATTCACCCCCCTGTGCCCTTGCCGCAAGAAATATGCAAATCACAGTATGCCAGCATTGCTCAATTCGGGATTTTTCGGGGCTGCGGTAAGTTCTCCCACTCTGTGACTTACATATTTTGGATTAAATAGAGGATACACTTGCAAAAATAACAACAAAATCAACTCCTATTTTAACACATTTAATTAATCAAAAATTATGGCGCTACAAACAAATAAACACATAAACTACTGACCAATATCATTCTACTTGTCCCAAGTGAACAAGGAATAGCATAAAAATAAAACAAATATTAGATTAAAACACATGGTTTTCTTTAAAACCAACAATTCACGATTATTTTCACTTCCATAAAGTACTTATCTTAAAGTTCCAAATAACTACGAGCTTCTTTGGCTCGATACTTTCCCATAATAATGGTGTCATATTTTTGTACACCTCAAGAATTATTTTTATCTTTTCTTATCATCAAAACAAATATATAATTACATTTAAAATTACATGTTAATTATTCACTTCAATATTTGGGCATATCACATGTTCTCCGTATTTACTATCTCTCTCAAGTTTTGCAAATTCACTACGGTGATCGGGAAAACTATTTGTGTACTCCAGAGTTATAAAGATTACTTGACAAAGTCAAAAACTATGATCACTCCCGAAACCTAGTTATCTTCACAAAACTCGTGGATTCCTTCTTTTCCATACAATATTACAATAGGGATTTTATTTAATTCATTTGTCTTATAAGACCATTATCACATAAGAAAACTACGATCTGAATTGGCAAGCGATAATATCAATCTACAAGGACCTCGGTTCAACGCCCGGGTCATTAACAACTTTAAACACTCACGGTGTATTTAACACATCTTACAAGACGGTTTTTACCCACCCTCGCTCTATGAGGGTCAGGCCATTATACTCGGGCGTGATTTATGACAAGGAAAGCGACTCTCTGCCTAACCTACGGTGGCAGCTCTCTTCAATGCTTTAAAACAAACCTTCACATTATTCTCAGTTCTGTGGAGAGACCTGGCTTTTACTTCACTTATTTCCATTCAACAATATTCTTTGGCTCATAAACCACTTTCGTAACCTTGGCATTTATTAATTATGAGAGGGTCCTCATTGATTGGGAAGATTAATACACATTCTACGACGAATACTTAGGGGCTTTAACAACAAAAGGATTCTAGGTTCGAATCTCTTAACATGCCTCGGGAACATTTCCACATCAGAGGACTTATACAAAACGCGATTTAGGGTCAAGCCGTAGCTTACAGGACCTACGCTCAATAATACCATACATTAGCTCCCTTTTAAATAATACACACATGGCCTCGTGATCCACGTCACAATTTAGAGGAATAACAACATATCTCAATTCACTGCAATCAACTACCCTCCATAAGTAATTTACCAAGTACTTTAACTTTTACGTGTTCCTAGCGTGACTTTTTATTTAATTGCGTTCCATTATGCTACACATTACTTTACGGCCGAATGTCTTCCAAAGAACTGATAAATTTCATAGTAACAATTGATACATATCTTAATTCTTATATTAATCTTTTCCGTTGACAATAAATCGCTCCCTTTTTAAGAACACGCAATCACATCATGTCTTATACATTTGTTAAGGCTTCAACGCTCTATATTTTTATATCATTCAATTTAATCTTTATTTAGATTTCTTTACCTTGTTATTCACATCATGTTTTCATTCCTTATAAAAGCTCAAAAGCTATTTCTTTCATATAATTCAAATTTACCTTTATGTAAATATCTTTGTTATAATTATTATTAACCCGCTTGCTTTTATAACATTCATTAAATACTGACATTTTATTCCATGCCTTTCCTCTACAGGATTTATTATTCACATAATTATTTATTATTTCTTAAAACGTTATTTTCGTTCAGATCGCGTTCTTATTTAGTTATTATTCATTTAAAAACATCCCTTCTACTCAAAACTCCGGTGGAATTGTACACAAAATTTTTCCCGACACCAAAACATAATGAAAATCTTTACTTACATGTTTAAGGTCGCTTTCTGACCTTTATTCTCGTTTGATGTGACATTTTGGCCCACCTTCTTGACCTACTCCATATTGTACAATCTCATCTTATGCACAGAAATTTCTTGACACATATTCACTATATTTAACACTGACAACATTTTTTTTTAATACACTGGTGTATCCGTTTTGAACACACATTAAAACACTAAAAAATATTACTCTGGTACATATTATAACACATATCACTGTGCATAAAACGCTTTCACTTTACCTAAAACACTTAAAATGATACTCTTATTTCTTTTCTTACAATATTTACACTTCACTCCTATCACACGGGTGTATCTCAACGATTTTTACAATTTCTGTCGGCTGTTGATGATCCCTGATGTGAATCCTATCGACCTGCATTGGACGTGTGATTTTACTCGTTCAAAGTTTCTCTCTCCTACAATGGAAACTACTGGTTTCAGTCTCTCAAAACCGCTTCTATTTTCTATTGCTCGGCTTTACTTTATCTGCTTTAACTAGGCGATAAATGTCTTTTCTTTGCCGTCACCTCTATTTATATATGGTGGTCTATCGCACCCTATAGTTTCTATATCTTGGCCTCCCTTCGAGGACCGTATACTGTCTATCGTACCGTTTAGTTTCTATATCTTGGCCTCCCTTCGAGGACCGTACACTGTCTATCGTATATTTTTGACGTTTTCTCACTAGAGTACGTTTTCCCTCTGGTTTCGAACCTAAGTTCCTAAGTTCCTTTCGCTTGAACTTCTATCTTTTCGCGATCGTAATTACTGTTTAGTTCCTTTACCGGACTTAATGTCTTTAACAATGTCTTTACTAGACGTAACGCCGTTTATTTGTTGGAGTTCTTATAACTTCGTAACTGTATTGAACTAGTATTCTTCTGGAACTCGAAGTTCCCTACTGATCGCTGTGTCTTACTTTGGCGATATTGCTTTAAAGTCCGTATATTTAATGTTCTTTATAATTTAGGACTCTTCAAAGTCTCGAACTGCTAACCCTCAGCGTAGCGTACTTATATCGTAACTGGTCTACACTCGGTGAACTTGTAACATAGCCTCCCACAGGCTCTGGATCAATGTCTGATACAGCTTAACGTCCCCCTCACGGGCTCTTGAATACTGCGTATACGATGTGGTGCAGCAGTTCCCCTCACGGGCTCTCGTAGACTGCATGATTGGCTTGGTGAGGCCAGGAGTTTTATACCTTTCAGTCACAAAAAGATAAAATCCTAGTCCTTTTCGTGACCAACTTTTGAACTAATTGTCGCACAATTATAAAAATTATATATCCAGAAAGCTCGTCTTCCAAACGTAAAATAATCTTCCTGTGCATGGAAATCGATCGTGCATTTCCGAGATATTAATTAATTTCTCGTCCTCAACTGTGTGGTTGGTGCTGTTCTTTTTTTATTCTCCCACTCCTTGGGTCTCGGTGAACCCCCAATGACGTCTACTTGCGTTTTCAGTTTTCTCCTGTGCAATTTTTACAAGGTTTTTGTTTACACAAAAATCTCTAATCCAAATTGATTCACCGTACGTTATCTGTTTACTTATTAGCCTATTTTCAATTTTGAAAAAATAGGCTTATGAGATCACCTTTTGTCCGTGTGTGTGTGCGTGTGTGTGTGTGTGTGTGTGTGTGTGTGTATGTGTGTGTGTGTGTGTGTGTGTGTGATTCGTGTGTGTGTCCCCCCGTAATAAAATCTAAACGGCAGGAGCGATTTCAATGAAACTCGGAAAGTTCATAGCACTATTCCCGGCGACCTCGACCGTGCCCTTCAAATTTTGTTACGACTCACCAATCCAACATGGCGGCTGTGCGAATTATATCACCAGCATTCAATATCTCCGAAACTATTACCGATATTACCCTGACATTTTCTATGGTGATAGAGGGAACTGCTATAAGTTCATTTATGTGACTTTTGAAAACCTGGTAACTACAAAACCAACATGGAGGCCAAGCGAATTTGCGACTTTTAAATAGACGTTTCTCGTGATTTGACCAACCAAACGCAATGAAACTTGGTACAGTATATGTTTATATACTTTGTAATGCACCGACATCTAACTTCGTTCAATTGTTTACATAATCACAAGATGGCGGATGTGCGAAATATTTCACCGGCATACTATATCTCTGAAACTATTAGCGGTATCTCCCTAAAATTTTGTACGGAGATAAAGGGCACTACTGGAAGTCCATCTATAAGACTTTCAAAAACCGGTTAACTACAAAACGAACATGGCGGCCAAGCGAAGTTGAAAATTTTAAATAGACCTTTCTCGCGATTTAATGTTCCAAGCGCACTGAAACCTGGTACAGGAAATATTTATACACATTGTAATCCACTGGTATCTAATTTAGTTCAATTGTTTACATAACCTCAAGATGGCGGCAGTGCGAATTTTAAAATTAAGTTTTTATTTCTTGTGATGTAGTCATGCGATCGAAGTGAAAGTTTGAATAATGAACCTACGCAATAATTTTCCTTTAATGGTACATGACTCTATGGCCTATACATTTAACAATCCAACATGGCGACCATCCGAAATATTTAGACGATACTGAATATCTACGAATCTATTTTACCAATCAAACTGCATTTTTTGATGTTCATAGGGGCTATGAACTTAAGTTCACCTATAGGACTTTAAATAACCTGGTGATCACAAATCCAACATGGCGGTGACGCGAATTATAAATATTCACAAGGACGTTTCTCGCAATTTAACCATCCGAGTGCAGTGAAACTTGGTACAGTAAATCCTTATACGAATGTTAATCCACTGGCATCTAATTTATTTCAATTGTTTCCATAACCTCAAGATGGCAGCTGTGAAAAATTTTAAAATCTCCTTGTTTTTTCTTGTGTCCTAATTTTGCGAATGAAGTTTGAATACTACACGTTCACAATAATCTGCATGTAACAGTTCATAACTCTAGGACCTACATATATAAAATCCAACATGGGGACCATCCGAAATATTTAGTCGGTTCTCAATATCTACGAATCTATTACAGCAATTAAACTGAAATTGTGTATGTTGATGGTGGCAATTAACATAAGTAGGATATATGAAAATAGGCTGTATAGTTCTTCACGGAACTACTTGTTTTTATACTCGTAAACGGGTTAAATTTAATTATTCCTGTTCTGACTCAGCAGCGAGGTTGCCATATTCCTGCAACGTAAGAGCAATTTCCGAGTCCAGCTTCTTCGTCCTACAGTCAAAACTTTCCACTCGTTCTAATAATATCCATGACTGGCTCCTTATAAATGTCAAGAGGCATGAGCTCATCTAAGGAACACCTGGCCCTAGCGCTTGCACAATGTTAAGCTATAATCCTGGCTTGAAATCTCTCTCCGTTCCCTTAGAAACTGTATGATTCTTTCATTCTTTTCTCAAAGTACATGGATTCGACTCCCTTTGAGGCCTATGGTACATGGGTTCAATACACACCCAAGTGCACGGGGCTACACGATCACGATGTCGCAAATTCCCTAAAGAATCAACAACAACAACAATACAACTATCAACCAATTAAATTCAATTCTCTCCTCATGGTTTATCACCTCCAGTGGTCACTGTCCATTATCATGTAACTTGTTATCAAGCTTTGATAAATAATAGGCATTGTATTGTGCCCGTTTAGACCGGAGTCCGCACGACCACATATGCATTTTACCAAGAATCAGTCAGCACGAGAGTCAAAATATCCCGGGGCGCCAGATGGGTTAAAGCTAATCGCAAAAACGACATCAAATGAAAAAAATGCTTTACTGATTTTTGGCTCAATGCAACAATAAGGATAGAAGGAGATTCAACTGGGCATAACACATCATGTAAAATTATCTCATTTTATTCTGAATTTAAAATTGACTGAAAAAAATAAAATGCTCAAAGCAGCATCATTCACGTGTGGCGACCCACATTACTATTTACACAATGTACAGAAATTGTCCAACACATTGGACAATTATCTTTGGAAACACAAGTCTGATTATCAGTCCTGTAGACTGTGTTCCAAAATTATATCCATTATTTATGATTAAATCCAGTTCAAATTTAATTGTCTTTACTGGAAATATTGTAGTTCACTGGTTGAATTTTTACATAATATTAACACTCGTAGAATAATTGTTCATAGAATTTTTAACTTTCACGTATTTTTCCAGTTTCAAAAAAAATATTGTCAAAAAATATTATTATCTCTGAATCAACACAAATTATGTACACATATTAATAACATCTGAAAAGTATTTGACCATTGAGCATAGCATCGAAGAACTGTGCGAAGCACAAAAAAATTAATTGTTCTTCTGACATTAAACGTTTCGAGAAGTGACTCGATTATGAACTTCAAGTTCCTAACAAAATATATGATTTCTGAATCATCAACTTGATCAATAAATTGTTGGACCATTCAATTATTCGATTCTCCCCTTGGAATCATTATTAAGAAAAATATTTATATTTGTGGCCATTTTAGTAACTTTCACAACTTGCAATTCTTCGACAGAATGCGGAAATAAGAATTGTAGCTTCATAATAAATTCATTTAGTTCATGGCACTAGGATTGAAAACATCCTTCAAATTATTCGTGGTTATAGAATTATTTTTAATTGGCAGTGGCCCATTCTATTATTTTTATAAGAACACAATATTCCAACAACAACGGCAAAGGTCTTCCTCTGAAGAAGAATAAAATACTATCATGACAAATCCGGGTTCTAGCAAAATCAAAGTCTTAATGGAATCCGTAAACAAGGTTGAAATAAGAACTGATGGTTTTTTAAGAAATAACCTTTGGGTCATTCATACGACGCAATGTGTAGTTCCAATACTCCTTCTTTAACACTGAGTCATCGGACCTGCTATTTGATTGATGCTCAAATAAAAACCTCCTCATTCCTGCGACTTAAACATGCGCACCTGGGAATGGCATCTCAACTACTCCACACACATAAATTTTCTTCCCAAAATTTATACAATAAATCAAGCCTCCGCTTGTTATCAACACTGGATGATTTATAAACTTACAAGTTTATTTTATTTTACCATTCAGTTCAACCCGTGAAGTTACCATACTTATGATACTCTCTATTTCACTTTCGAATGTGTATTTACGTCATGATTTTATATAAATACAAAAATATCCTAATTGATACAAATATAATTTGCTTCCCGTTTCATTCCTCTCCGTGTTATCTGAAAAATATACTTTGCTCATTGCAAATATTAACTGTTCAACCAGAACTGTAATGTTGGTTGAATGCGGGCTTGCGCTAACCACTCTCCTTCGGAAAATCACCTGTTCCAAACTAGAAATGATTAAACTACTTCATAAGCCCTCTCTCTCAATAAATGTGATTATTAGAAAATATAAGATCCAAGAATTATTTAGAAAAATTATGAAAATCATTATTATTATTATTAGTGGATTATTATTATTAGTTATGTGTTTAATTATTATTTCATTATGTGAGAATCCACATGTTCGATTCTTCGAATATGGATAAAATATCCATTTCTCAACAAAAATAATTATTAACTTTTACAGTTACATCGGCTGATTACCGTGATTATCAAAAAATATGAAACATTCAAATAAATGTTCGTTATGCTCGGTCATCGATCCTAAACTGTTCTGAGTGCTGAAAATACTCAGAATAACTCTAATATGTCTTGCGTAAATCATTGCAAGATTTAAATACGAAGAAAAACAAAAAAAAATGTGTTGGTCATCTGCAGAAAAAGAGTTTGTTCCAATTAGCTAGGCATAATATAAAGTCAAAAGTGGCTTACATTTCTCGTTGGTCTTGAAGCGTAGTGAACCTGGTCTGTACCAGGTGTATCCAGATACATGTCCTATCGGACACGCACGTCTAATCCTTGTATCGGCCGCCATTATATGCCCACAGTCTGTCTAACACGACATAGTGGAAATATTTCTTGAAGTTTGAAGTAACTGCTGATCCATTTTAATATTGACTTCTATTAAATCCATAGCAGTTTGCTTAAATGGGGTCAGATCTAAGTGATCTATTCTCAAATATGTCAGTTGTAACATAACTCACGGTAATCTTTTCAGTACAAGAAAACACTGACAGTCTAAACCAATCAACGGCTGTTCTGAAGATCGTTCCCTGGGCATGGCTTATCACCATCTATCATGCGCGAAGCAACATATAGTTTCCCTTTGTCGGCTAATGAACAACACCGTGATAGACTGGCCTTCAATATACTGATAGATCAGAGTGGTTATTAAGTTACGATTTATGAAACTGACTAATTGGACTAAAATATCCAAGTATTAAATTATTATTACTGGACTGTGACAAAGTACTTTCTAGACAAAGTCTAGCATATGTCCATATAGAAATAAAATATTTCACCAGTGTCCGTAGAAAAATAACAATCACTTTAGTGATTCTCTCTGCCGGAAACTTACTATGTTCCACGCGTATCGTAGCACTTTTGTGACTATCACAATTTAAAGATATCTTCTGCGTAGATCCGGCAACCATGTGCCTTGGCTCAACGTGGCAGCACCTTGTCATGCAAGAGCTTGGTTCGAAGTGAGCTGATGTTGCTTCGGCCGGCCGGCTTTTATTCAAAACGGTCAGGTCCACGCTGCATCACGCTGAAATATGGAAATTCTCATATCTCCAGTGTCCCTGGTCCGATTTACTTGATACTAAGTTCATTCTCTTTCATTTGGCCGTGCCAGTAATCTGATCCAAGTCTCAAGTCTCTAATCCATGGCTAACTATTTAATCAACAAATAGTCTCGACCTCTGCTACTACTTGCTACGTCACTTGACATGCTCTTGGCTGCATAAAATTTCCATTCCCTTCTAGAAGTAATGGAGCGCGATATTCAAATATCTCAACTTTCAAAAGCGGCTGTAGCCTTTCCCTTGATATCTAGGTGTCTGAATCTTGAAATACCCATTCCTAGAGTTGGGCACATCCACCCCACACCTAGCAAAAAATAAAAATTGAAAAATTTTTATTTTTCCTATCTACACATTAAATCATCTGGTTCTTGAATAGTAAATCTTCAAATTCGCTGCATTATAAGTTCCCACGATGTTACCAGTTCGTGTATTGGCGATTTCATAGCTTCCATTGTTGTTTACTTCCACAATGTCATCATTTGGATCCATGTCTCCCTGTAGAAAACGAAAAAATGTTTCTAAAACATGTTTCTCTCCTCTGGGATAAATGCAACAATCTTAACCTTCTCAAGGTATCCTCATCCTACTGCGTCAGGTTAACTTGAAAAACCTTAGATGTAGACTCCACTGCTCTACTCAATAAATCGGCTCCAACGTTCAATTTTCCAGGAGTGTGTTCAATAACTAGGTTGAATTGTTGAATAAAAAGTGACCATCTAGTTATCCTATCACTGGCAAAGTTTGTTCTCAAGATAAACTCCAATGCATGGTGATCAGTCCTCACAATTACTGAATGTCCAATTAACATTTTCTTCCACGACTCCATCGCGAAGATTACAGCAAGTGCTTCTAACTCTGTGGTGTAATAATTCCTTTCTGATGGACGAAGTTTCCTCCTTATGAACGCCAGGTAACGTCTCTTGTGATCGTCATCTTCTTGAAGAAGAATAGCTCCAATCCCTACGGTGGATGCATCGGATTCTATGATGAAATTCTTGGTAAAGTCAGGATACTCTAATTTCACGCTGTTTACCAATAACCTCTTGGCATCTTGAAATGATTGTTCACAATCTTCATTCCATTTCCATTTGTTTCCTTTTTTTAATAATTCCTGCAATGGAGCAACCGTCTTGGTAAAGCTTGGACAGTGCCCTGCAAAGAATTGGCATGTCCCGAGAAAACTGCGGACATTCTTCACTCTAGTAGGTCTAGGGAAATTTGCAATCACCTGTATCTTTGTCTCATTGGGACGGTATCCTTCACCATCCAAAATGTGGCCCAAAAATTTTATTTCCTTCCGAAAGAACTGACATTTTCGAAGGTTTACTTTAAAGTTCGCTTTTCTCAAATCTGCGAATAACATCTGAAGATGTAATAAATGTTCCTCCTTAGTCTCAGATGCAATTAGGATATCGTCTATGTAACGAAATGCTATCTCTTTTACTTCAGGACTCAAGTTTTGTTCCAGTGCTCTGATCAAAACAGATTCAGATGTTTTGACTCCAAATGGTAGACGGCGGAACACATATGTCTGCTGGTCAAACATAAATCCTGTAAACCTTTTGGAATCTTCACTAAGCCTAATGTGATGGTAGGACGAAGTGAGATCAATGTTAGAGAACCAGACCTTGCCTTGAAATTTCCTTAACAATTCCCTAATGATTGGTGGTCTGTCATACTCTGGCAGTAATCTTGAATTCAAATTTCGCGCGTCTAAACATAGTCTCAGACTTCCATCTGGCTTAGACACTACTGCTAATGGATTGACATAAGAGGTAGTGTACTTTTCAATCACATTGTTGCTTTCCATCTCTTTGATAAGCACTTTTACCCTTTCTCGATGCTTTTCCGCTACCGGATACAATTTAGCATGGAAAGGTGCATCATCATTTACACGAATACGATATTCAAAATCTTTAATTTCACCTGGCTTAATATCAAAAATATCGTGATACTCTTCCAAAATCTTCCCTAGCTCTGGGGATTCCTTCTCAGTGTAGACTTCTCTTACTTCAGCTTCATGAAAAATCAGAGACCATTGAGCATCTCCCTCGATGTCTTCCTCTTCTTTTCCCTCGAAGTTTATCTCTTCGGTATTCTTGAATCTGATCGTCTCTGTCTTCATGTCTATCACTGCTTGATATTTCTGAATGAAATCCGCTCCCAATATCATGTCAAAATCCATGTCCTTCATTACTACAAACACATGTCGGAAATCATGTCCTCCAATAGTAACACATAAGTATAATTGTGTTTTACACAGAGATATTTTGTTGGGTATTATTCCTTGGATTTTAATTCCTGATACTGGAATCTCCTCTAAATTCTCTTTGAGCTTCCACAGAATATAAAGCTTCTCGCTCACAAGACAAAGCATAGCCCCAGTATCAATTAAAGTATCGACAGGCATACCGAATACTTCGCATGATATGATTGGCATTTTAATTCTTGTACCCATTTCTTTCCGTTCGTCATTATGTTGAATTAAGTCATCATCCTCTGCTTGCCATTTAATAATTCTGGAAGTGAAAGTGTTTAAAATTCTATCTTCTACTGTGAATTCGAAGTTTTTTTTTCTTTTCCATTCCCCCGGGATTGTTGTGTTCCCGATGGACCTGGTTCATTTGGCTCCTGTTCCAAGAACTGCAAGTTTTCTTGGTGTCTTTCTTCCAAGTTCTTCCTCGTCTACTTATTGAACTCTTCATTGGACTGACGAGTATTCACATTCCCTCTGTTATTGTAGTTATTGTTTCTACCATAGTACCTTCTTTCCTGGTACCTTCCTTGATTATCCCTAGGCCTTCTCCATCGAGTATTATATCGATATCCACCATCCGGTCTCGCATAAGGCTTGTAACTGTATCAGTTATTGTACTGATTCCATCCTCTTTTATCGGGCTCTTCCCTCGGCGTTTTCTCTTCTCGCCCTTCTCGAATCTCTCGAGGTGTTTGGGAATAACTGTCGGCCATAACAGCGTACACAGCGTTGTTATTCTTTCCTCCCTTCTGATGGAAGAATTGAGCGTTCGTGTGATCAAGTTTCTGCAATACCTCGTCAAATTGCTCCATATTATAAATGTCAGCAGCGATCAAAGTTCTTTGGACGTCTGCTGGAAACTGACGTATTAATGCGGTAATTAATTCATTATCTGGCATCGGCGGATCTAAATGTTGTAGTTTAGAAAGCTGTCCAGAAAAGTACGTAGAGTATCGAGTAGGTTGTGACGTCGAGAATCTCTTTGAATATAATTCTGCTCTGACTTGCTGTTGGGTTTCCGGGGACCAAAATTTTTTTAATAACCCACGGGAAAATTCCTCAAAATTGGTGAGAGTGGACCTAAACGCTCTAAACCAAAGAAGTGCGGGACCTTCCAAAAATTTCCCTATCACTCGGATCTGTCTTTCCTTAGGGATTTTGGAATCTTTTAGGTAATCACCTGCTTCTCTCAAGAATTCTACGGGTGTCACAGAATCTCGCCCTGAAAATTTAGAAGGCTTATCCTCTACATTCTTGAATACAGTTATGGGGTTGGATTGAAATACTGTCCTGACCTCATCCTGTCTTTGACTATCAGTTTCTCTAGCTGCTCCTAGGTTTATCTGTATTTGTTCTTCTCCCCTTACACTTGGCATTTTCAACAGATGGTCAGACTGTTTCTCGTCCTTGATTTGGGTTTTCATAGCCTCAAGTTCCTTCTGGTTTTCTTCTGCCATTTTTTTATCGCTTCGGTTTCCTTACAGTTCTCCTTGACATCAGTGGATATCTGGTTCATAACAGCCTCGTGACTTTTCAACGACCCTGTCACATCTGATATGTCCTTCTGAGTTGCTTGGATATCTTTGGAAATTACTTGAATATGGGATGACAAAGATTCCCTAATTTCCTTGACTCCCTCTTGGTTCTCCAGCTTGAGTGTGTCTTTAATTTCATCGATAACTGTGGTTTTAATGTCAGTTTGTAATTCATTAATCCCACCTTCTCTTATTTCTCCCATTACAAGTTCTTTGAATTGTTCTGTCAAACGTTGAACAACTAGAATTGCCATCTCATTGCTCTCTTTCTTCACTCTGACTTCTAGGTTGATCATGTCTTCACCAACTTTCCTAAGACCATGTTCTATCCTATCAGCTAAGCTTTGGGATCTTAGATCGGCATCGCGAAATTTATCGTCCATTAAACTTGCGTTAGTGGCTAATGAAGTTTCGAGCTCATGTGTTTTTTCGCATAATTTAGTCATTTTACTCTCAAGTGACATTTTCAAAATTTCGGAATTCTCTTTAAATTTATTTTCCATAGAATTAAATTTACTATTTTAATTTTCTTTCAAGTTATCTTTTAACCTGCTTTCTAACAAATCGGAATTTTCCTTGAGTTTATCATCTAAACTTTCTTTCAAGTTATCTTTTAACCTGCTTTCTAACAAATCGGAACTTTCTTTCAAGTTATCTTTTAAAGAATCAGAACTTTCCTTAAGTTTATCATTTAAACTTTCTTTAAGTTTATTTTCTAAAGAATCAGAATTTTCTTTAAGTTTCTCATTTAAACTTTCTTTAAGTTTATTTTCTAAAGAATCAGAATTTTCTTTAAGTTTATTTTCTAAAGAATCAGAATTTTCTTTAAGTTTCTTTTCCAAAGCCTCTGTATTTTCTTTCATAATGGCGGCTACACGCAGTCCAGCCTCTTTGGAACTCTCTTCCAAACTCCTCATCATCCTCATCATCTCTACCATAATTTTCAATTATTATTCAAAACTTAGGGGTATACATATTGGCAGACACAAGCTTATAACTAGAACAAGAAATATGAATAGCTAATTGGAACACTCTAATAAAATGAGATTTGTCCTAATGTCGACGTGATGGAAAAACAAAATTCTCTACTTTTACGAATTACATTTACCACAATATCACAAGAAAAATATGCAAGTTCTCAAATATCCTCCACCTGGATTCTAATAATGCGTATGTCCAGTCATCGAACGTTTACTACTGAATTTACTTGACGCCCTAATGGTTAAGCCATTATCAAAAATAATCAAACCCATTCTAATTATTAACCCAGTTAAATTTTTAATTTTTCCCACTAATTGGGTTTCCTACTAATTTATTCATCCAAACCAGACATCTCTCAACTCCCAAAATATCTATATAAAAATTATCACAACTTAAATCGGCATGCGATTGACCGTGTCTAACTCGAGCCCCACGTTCGAAGCCATTTCTCTCTCTATCTTATTTTATGTGCCCGTTTAGACTGGAGTCCGCACGACCACATATGCATTTTACCAAGAATCAGTCAGCACGAGAGTCAAAATATCCCGGGGCGCCAGATGGGTTAAAGCTAATCGCAAAAACGACATCAAATGAAAACAAGAAGTTCCGTGAAGAACTATACAGCCTACTTTTCATGCCAATGATTATTCTACAGAATATGAACCTATCTAGAATAATGACGAAATTAAGTTGCTAATATCGAAATTTCCAATTAGTTCGAAATACTGTATACCTGGCATAATGTATCCTAATAGAGCACTACAGTTGGCAGCCCTGATGACTGAATATATTCTTAGTTCCGTCTCTTACGGTACTAAATACAAAATTTGGTTGAAGTCCACTGGATAACATGGACGTTACATGCAGTTAAACATTGGATCTAACAGCGCGCGTAAAATCATGTTGGCAACAATGTCATGCATGTATTGGTCAGAAATAATCTGAAATAATATGATCTATTGTTGTGCCAATTTTGAATGAAATCCATTAGTTAGTATAGAAGTTACATGCATTTTAAAATTGGATCTATCAGCAGGCTTAGAATCATGTTGGCTGCACTGACGTATATTAGTTACTCCAAATTCGTCTAGAATGCCAGGTACTATACGTGTGCAAAGTTTAGAGCTATTGGCTTGCATACTTTCTGATATATTGATATTAGGGTAACAAAAATAGGGACAGCACATATTAACAGTTGGCAACCCTGGTTGCTCCTTAGAATACGCATAGTCATATCTGTTATGGTACACATAGCACATACGAAATTTGGTTGAAATCCAAATGATAGTATGGAAGTTACATGTATTTAAAGTTGGACCTGTCAGCAGGCTTAGAATCATGTTGGTAGCACTGACGTTTATAAGTTACTCCAAATTAATATAGAATGTCAGGTACTATACGTGTGCATAGTTTAAAGCTGTCGGCTTGCATACTTTCTGATATATTGGTATTTCGATAAAATAAATTAGGAGCATTTATTAACAGTTGGCAGCCCTGGTAGGTCTTAAGAATACGCTCAGTCATATCTGGTTATGTACACATACAACATACGAAATTTGGTTGAATTCCGCGTGATAGTGTAGAAATTATATGCATTTAAAAATTGGACCTATCAGGAGGCTTATAATCATTTTGGCAAAACTGCCATGTTTGGCCTCCTGGAAATTAAAGTGAAATATTATGATCTGTAGGTGTGCCAATTTTGAAATAGCTCCCATTCATACTTTCCAAGATATCCAACATGGAGCTCAAATTTCAATTGCGATTTTTTAGCAGTTGGTAGCACTGACATCATTTTCAAATATGGCCGTGAGATATTCAGGTATAGATCTTTACTCCTACCAAATTTTGTTTCGATTGCTGCAGCCGTTTAGGAGTTGATAGGGGGGGGGACACACACACACAGCCAGACAGACAGACAGAAGGACAGACAGACAGACAGACACACATTTGCCCGATCTCATAAGTCTACTTTTTCCTCATTTTTGCAAAATATGAAAAGTAGGCTAAAAATGCTTTACTGATTTTTGGCTCAATGCAACAATAAGGATAGAAGGAGATTCAACACATCATGTAAAATTATCTCATTTTATTCTGAATTTAAAATTGACTGAAAAAAATAAAATGCTCAAAGCAGCATCATTCACGTGTGGCGACCCACATTACTATTTACACAATGTACAGAAATTTTCCAACACATTGGAGAATTATCTTTGGAAACACTAGTCTGTTTATCAGTCCTGTAGACTGTGTTCCAAAATTATATCCATTATTTATGATTAAATCCAGTTCAAGTTTAATTGTCTTTACTGGAAATATTGTAGTTCACTGGTTGAATTTTTACATAATATTAACACTCGTAGAATAATTGTTCATAGAATTTTTAACTTTCACTTAATTTTCCAGTTTCAAAAAAAATATTGTAAAAAAATATTATTATCTCTGAATCAACACAAATTATGTACACATATTAATAACATCTGAAAAGTATTTGACCATTGAGCATAGCATCGAAGAACTGTGCGAAGCACAACAAAATTAATTGTTCTTCTGACATTAAACGTTTCGAGAAGTGACTCGATTATGAACTTCAAGTTCCTAACAAAATATATGATTTCTGAATCATCAACTTGATCAATAAATTGTTGGACCATTCAATTATTCGATTCTCCACTTGGAATCATTATTAAGAAAAATATTTATATTTGTGGCCATTTTAGTAACTTTCACAACTTGCAATTCTTCGACAGAATGCGGAAATAAGAATTGTAGCTTCATAATAAATTCATTTAGTTCATGGCACTAGGATTGAAAACATCCTTCAAATTATTCGTGGTTATAGAATTATTTTTAATTGGCAGTGGCCCATTCTATTATTTTTATAAGAACACAATATTCCAACAACAACGGCAAAGGTCTTCCTCTGAAGAAGAATAAAATACTATCATGACAAATCCGGGTTCTAGCAAAATCAAAGTCTTAATGGAATCCGTAAACAAGGTTGAAATAAGAACTGATGGTTTTTTAAGAAATAACCTTTGGGTCATTCATACGACGCAATGTGTAGTTCCAATACTCCTTCTTTACACTGAGTCATCGAACCTGCTATTTGATTGATGCTCTAATAAAAAACTCCTCATTCCTGCGACTTAAACATGCGCACCTGGACATGGCATCTCAACTACTCCACACACATAAATTTTCTTCCCAAAATTTATACAATAAATCAAGCCTCTGCTTGTTATCAACACTGGATGATTTATAAACTTACAAGTTTATTTTATTTTACCATTCAGTTCAACCCGTGAACTTACCATACTTATGATACTCTCTATTTCACTTTCGAATGTGTATTTACGTCATGATTTTATATAAATACAAAAATATCCTAATTGATACAAATATCATTTGCTTCCCGTTTCATGCCTCTCCGTGTTATCTGAAAAATATACTTTGCTCATTGCAAATATTAACTGTTCAACCAGAACTGTAATGTTGGTTGAATGCGGGCTTGCGCTAACCACTCTCCTTCGGAAAATCACCTGTTCCAAACTAGAAATGATTAAACTACTTCATAAGCCCTCTCTCTCAATAAATGTGATTATTAGAAAATATAAGATCCAAGAATTATTTAGAAAAATTATGAAAATCATTATTATTATTATTAGTGGATTATTATTATTAGTTATGTGTTTAATTATTATTTCATTATGTGAGAATCCACATGTTCGATTCTTCGAATATGGATAAAATATCCATTTCTCAACAAAAATAATTATTAACTTTTACAGTTACATCGGCTGATTACCGTGATTATCAAAAAATATGAAACATTCAAATAAATGTTCGTTATGCTCGGTCATCGATCCTAAACTGTTCTGAGTGCTGAAAATACTCAGAATAACTCTAATATGTCTTGCGTAAATCATTGCAAGATTTAAATACGAAGAAAAACAAAAAAAAATGTGTTGGTCATCTGCAGAAAAAGAGTTTGTTCCAATTAGCTAGGCATAATATAAAGTCAAAAGTGGCTTACATTTCTCGTTGGTCTTGAAGCGTAGTGAACCTGGTCTGTACCAGATTTATCCAGATACATGTCCTATCGGACACGCACGTCTAATCCCTGTATCGGCCGCCATTATATACCCACAGTCTGTCTAACACGACATAGTGGAAATATTTCTTGAAGTTTGAAGTAACTGCTGATCCATTTTAATATTGACTTCTATTAAATCCATAGCAGTTTGCTTAAATGGGGTCAGATCTAAGTGATCTATTCTCAAATATGTCAGTTGTAACATAACTCACGGTAATCTTTTCAGTACAAGAAAACACTGACAGTCTGAATCAATCAACGGCTGTTCTGAAGATCGTTCCCTGGGCATGGCTTATCACCATCTATCATGCGCGAAGCAACATATAGTTTCCCTTTGTCGGCTAATGAACAACACCGTGATAGACTGGCCTTCAATATACTGATAGATCGGAGTGGTTATTAAGTTACGATTTATGAAACTGACTAATTGGACTAAAATATCCAAGTATTAAATTATTATTACTGGACTGTGACAAAGTACTTTCTAGACAAAGTCTAGCATATGTCCATATAGAAATAAAATATTTCACCAGTGTCCGTAGAAAAATAACAATCACTTTAGTGATTCTCTCTGCCGGAAACTTACTATGTTTCACGCGTATCGTAGCACTTTTGTGACTATCACAATTTATGGATATCTTCTGCGTAGATCCGGCAACCATGTGCCTTGGCTCAACGTGGCAGCACCTTGTCATGCAAGAGCTTGGTTCGAAGTGAGCTGATGTTGCTTGGGCCGGCCGGCTTTTATTCAAAACGGTCAGGTCCACGCTGCATCACGCTGAAATATGGAAATCCTCATATCTCCAGTGTCCCTGGTCCGATTTACTTGATACTAAGTTCATTCTCTTTCATTTGGCCGTGCCAGTAATCTGATCCAAGTCTCAAGTCTCTACTCCATGGCTAACTATTTAATCAACAAATAGTCTCGACCTCTGCTACTACTTGCTACGTCACTTGACATGCTCTTGGCTGCATAAAATTTCCATTCCCTTCTAGAAGTAATGGAACGCGATATTCAAATATCTCAACTTTCAAAAGCGGCTGTAGCCTTTCCCTTGATATCTAGGTGTCTGAATCTTGGAATACCCATTCCTAGAGTTGGGCACAGTATATTGGAGGAATAAACTACAGCAGATCCATTGTGTTCCTCTTTTTATCTTGTGGAAGAATGACGCATGTCTGACTTACACCACTTTAGCTTTGACACATTCAGCTTATTGCAAACAGTTATAATATTGTGATACTACCAGGTGACCCTGAGTAGAACTACGTCTTAAATCACAGTGCCATAAGTTGAGGCTGGTTTAACAGACCTGATTTATGGCTGAGGTAGAAATCGAAACCACCTCTTCTCAGTTTTGCCTCACGAGGCTGAGAGTACCACGTTCCAGCCTTCAGACTAGAATTAAATTTCTTGGAAGAGCCGGATATCGAACCTGGGCGTCCGAGGTGACAGCCAAGAATGCTAGCCACTATGCAACGAGGAGGACTTGTGAAAGTTTTCCGACGAAGCAATTGCTTAAAGATAAATGTAATATTATTATTATTTTTTTGTTTGAGTTACCTGTCTGGAATAATGGAGGAATATCAGGTCAACCGATACTTGAAACATGATGCTGTTTCATTTAGGGGTTTTTCGTCATTGTGACTATGTTACTCCATGTACTTGGGTGTGTGTGTGGAATCTGTTATGATCAGGAGGCTGAATGTACACTGATCCAAATTTCAGACTAAATTAAATTTCTTAGCAGAGTCGGGAATAGATCCCAGGACATTTGAATTCAAAGTTCAAATACGTACTCCCAGTCAGCATACTAAAAATAACCTAGTCAGTTATGTGTGGAATCTACATTCCAACAAATGTAGGTTACATCTCAAAACTGGCTTTGTTGACTTGCAGCAATTTGACTTTTACCTGTCTATTATATACACAATAAATAAACCTATGAGCCCCCTCTATTACTATTATTATTATGATGCTTATTATTATTATTATTATTATTATTATTACCACCGACAGTAGTGGCTACGCTGGCTAAAGCACAGCATTAGGTCATGGGGCCAAGCTCTCTGCTGACTCGGTAGACGCGTGGGTTCGAGCCCCACCGTCGGCCGTCCTTGAAATGGTTTCCGTGGTTTCCCATTTTCAACACCAGGCTAATGGTGGGACGGTACCTTCTGACAGGCCACGGCCGCTTCCTTCTACATCCTTGTCCAGTTTCATTCACCATCATTCATTTCATCTCTCATTAACTCCTCTCATGAGGTTGGCGTCAGGAAGGGCATCCGGCCGTAAAACATCGCCACAAAGACTTCCATCGCATCTCATCCCCGACCCCGTTGGAAAACGGGAATAATAAGGGGTAGACATACATTATTATTATTATTACCGGCCACGGTGGCCAAGAGCTCTGACGCGCTACCTCGTGCCTCACTGGTATCGGAAGAGCGGGGGTTTTAACCCCATCTAGGTCGTCCTGAAAATGGTTTTTGTGTTTCCCCATTTTCACCCCAGGCAAATGCTGGGGTGGATCCTTAGAACAGGACGACCACCTTCCCACTCCCTTCCTTGACCTTCCCTTCATTAGACCAAAGTTAGCGGTCACCTGCGCGATCAGGCTGTCACCATCCCCAGTTGTATCTGCTGTCAAAGTGTGTTCAGCTTCAAGACACTGTCCTTGTGGCGGTAGAGGAATTATTTCTAGCAGAGTCTGTGGGTGAAGCCAAGGTTGGGGGATAAGTGATTTAGAAATTATTATTATTATTATTATTATTATTATTATTTTGTAGAAGGCTACAACAATGTGCTAAACTAGGAAAGAAATGGAACTTCTTGAGCAAAGAACATTATTCTCTCGCATATTTGCATAGGAATTGAAGTGGTGCACATAGTTGTACATGTCATAGCCATTTTGTCCGTCGTTAAACATTTCATTGGAAGCAACTGTGACTATTGACCTCTGCCTATTGGATAGCTGTGAGTTATTTTTTCTCCATTTTCACCAATTTTGAGTTCAAACATATTTTAGAATCTTTCGACAGTCATTCTGTGTTGTCAAGAGGAAATACCAATAAAACCAACTCGTGAACCACATCCAGATATTGTCCCAGCGAGTCGTGCATGACTGCTGGTGGAGAAGTATGAGAAGAATATGAAATGCATTTTGTGGTCACTGAGAGGTGAATTGTATGCAGAGAAGGCTAATGGAGACATGCGCGCTCAGGCACGTCCTAGCTGCCACGGGAAAAGCTTGAATGAAACACCGCACCACAGATGTTATCTCGAGTCTGCCACCTCTGACTTGACTTGCAGTCTGAAGGACAGGACAGCATTGGTAGCAAATACACGTAGCTCATGTAAATAGGGGGGATATATCACAACGTGTCCCTGGAGCGACCACAATAAAACTCGAAAAAGGTTATTAAATTTTCCCACGATGAACAGAGAGTTTGACAGAAAGAGTAGATAGATAGATAGATGTATTTTGACTGGCAAGATTAGGGCCATTGGGCCCTCTCTTACATCTAACCAGATTATACAAATAATAAATGATGAGCAATACAAATACAACTTAAATCTAACAATTTTACAATATTTATACAGTATTATTTATTTAATCGTATGGTGATACAATACAGAATACAAATCTATAGTTTGATGGTCCTGAAAAGAACCGTTACTTGATATGTTTCTGGGCATATTGTAAGTCACCTTTAACGCTGTTGCTCGTTTAGCACCACCCAGGGGTCACGTGTAGGGCAATTTAAGGTAGTACCTACGGACGTGAGCAACGTTCGACCCCCATTTATACAGTATAAAATACATATAAACTGGATTAGCTTGGTGGTGTAGGCTGTAAATTGTTGCATTGTTAGGGTGAATAACTAAGATACTTAGGAGTAAGTTTAAAATTACAGTAAGGTAAAGGAAATAGGCTACTGAAAAAAAAGTAGACTAATGATGGTGATGAAGATGATGATGAAGATAATTAGTCGTTACTGAAGGAGGTTATTTAGATATCTAAATAGAGAGTAAATGAGAAAGTGAGAATTGGAAAGTTTGAATATATGTAATACGACGTAAGAATATAAGCATAAATGTTGAGTTCAACTTTCATTTACTTAGTGAATATGTACTGCTGGCAACGCTGCTTGAAGCTGGACGGGGTTGCTCCTCTGACAGAGCGAGGCAGATTGTTCCACAGTCGTGCAGTACGCTTGTACGCTAACTCACAGGGGTTTATGGTGTCGATTCACATCAATTCACTCAGAATTTATTTGTTGATAATTTTCCCATTCTAATACAAGAAAAGGTTGTGTTTGTGGATAGTGTTGTTACTTAATGGAAAGTTTTGAAGCCATTCTTACAGTGTTGCCTGTACAAACTGTCAGATGTAGCTCTTCAGTCGGTCAACAAGAAATTCACCCAAATATTGCCCCTTTATAAAAGTGATCAAAACTCTATCTATGTCTTCCCCTTATTAATCCCGTTTCCAACTTGTTCGGGGATCAGATTCGATGAAATTCCACGAGGCTGATAGTTTTCACATCCGGATGTCCTTCCTGATGCCAACCTCACGAGAGGAGTTAATGAGAGATGAAATGAAGATGAATGAAAGTTCAATTTCCAGTAGTTCCAACTTTGACTACCAGACGCTACTGTCACTGTCAACCAGCGGTGAATTTTGGAACTTGATAGAGCGTTTCTCACCAAATTACCTACACATTTTTCTACACACTACTAATTGTATTGGTAGGTTCTTTTTCATGCCATAAATCAATGACATAGACCCGCCGGCTTTACGTCCCCTCCGAAGGAAGAATTTTAACGCTCTTAAAATTTCAACGACCTCGGCCGGGTTTGAACCCACGATTTTGGGCATAGCAGTTCAGCATGCTACCGGCTACGCCACCGAAGCTGCTTGATCATAACTAATACACGTATTTTTTCCAGGAGTGTTATATAGACTACTCATTGTGCATATGCCAACGGCCTGGCCATGTTGAAACAAAGGATCCCATAGGAAATCCTCAGTTAAGCAACATTGGGCATGGTTGGAACTTGGATGGTTTGCCAGTTTTGGTGGAACCACGTTCTGTAGGCGCACGTTCGTAGGAGCGAAACGGACCTGGCCAACTTCCGCACGTAAACTCCTGGCTGAGGATAACCTCTTTGGAGTCTTGGACCTGCCTTCGGGCACAATACCTGTTACTTTTACTGTGCATATACTGTTTTATATATATTGTACCCCACCCAATTTTTGGGAAAATATGTGTTGAACGACTGAAGAGTTACATTTTACAGTTGTTACGTAACTTAGGGAATAAAGGCTACTTGATGATCAATCCCATGTACTTGGGTAATAGGCTACTTGAAGGTTTTTTATTACCTGTGTTTCTGAGACGATAATACTGTAAATGTGTGGGTAAAGGGTTTTTTGTTGTTATTTTAATCTTGGATTGAGACTGTTAGGCCTATCTCTGAAATCAAAATAATGTACCATACTGGAATTTGCTTAGAAGAATTGCGGGGAAATAACATTCTGGATGGGCAGTGTATGCGCCGGAATTCGAGCCTCGGATCTTCGAATGAACAATGTCCAGTCGTCAAGCCTGGATAAGAGCACTTAGCAACGCTAATGTGTAAAGAATAGCAATAACAGAATTCCTTATGTATGTCTAGGTTAGATTTGATTAACGCTCTACAAGTTCCAACGTTCGCCACCAGGTGCCGGTTGTGGTGGCATCTAGTAGCAAAGTTCACAACTAAGTGTCGTTGACGGTAGCATTTGGTAGCAAAAGTTGGAACTACTTGAAATTGATGGTCAGCAGTCCTTACCTGAATTTCATATAACACACACTAATACAGCCATTACAATTAACACCGGTTATCAGACGGATTCTACACAAACCCAACGTACACGGGGCTATATGACCGCGGTTGTCGCTGCCCCTAAACTGAGGAACCAACCACAAAACTAGTGTTGACAGGCGATTGTTATTCATTTAATTCTAAACGGTGGAATTTAATTCAAATTAATTTGGTTATTTTCTTTACATTGTATAGGTATTAAGATGTTATTTCAGAGCAGAGTATCAGGGTAAAACTATCAAAGCATGGTATGACCCATTAGTGGGAACAGGTTATATGTGACACCGAGAGAAAAGATAGAGACGCTCTCGCAGCGGATCACTTGTGGAAGCCGTGAGGGGAACGTATGCACAAAGTCAAAAGAAAGAAGCTTGTAGTTTAACGTGATCGTTAATCTCGCGATCATGATCCATGAGACCTCCTTCTCTTTTGGAATCTAAACCACACGGCATTGCTTTTCACTTCGAAAATCTCACATGCATTGGTCGGGAATCAGGCAAACATCTGGATCGCTGCGCCACCACGTCCCTTGTAGCCAATGGAAGTCTTGGAGTAAGTTTGAAGCTGGTCATTCCAAAACCCGGTATGGAGGATTTCACGACGAGGACTGCAATGTCAGGGGTACAAATTACAACTGGGATAGGCGTTTATTATTATTATTATTATTATTATTATTATTATTATTATTAGCCTATTTTCATTTATGAAAAAATAGGCTTATGAGATCACCTTTTGTCCGTGTGTCTGTCTGTGTGTGCGTGCGTGTGTGTGTGTGTGTGTGTGAGGATTTTATGTGCCCCCCCTAATAACTTCTAAACGGCTGGAGCGATTTCAATGAAACTCGGTAAGTTCATAGCACTAATCCGGGCGACCTCGACCGTGCCCTTCAAATTTTGTTACGTCTCACCACTCCAACATGGCGGCTGTGCGAAATATTTCACCAGCATTCAATATCTCCGAAACTATTACCGATATCACCCTGGAATTTCGTACTGTGATAAAGGGAACTACTAAAAGTTCACCTATGTGACCTTTGAAAACCTGGTAACTACAAAATCAACATGGTGGCCAAGCGAAGTTGCGACTTTTAAATAGACGTTTCTGGCGATTTAACCAACCAAACGCAATGAAACTTGGTACAGTATATGTTTATACACATTGAAATGCATCGACATCTAACTTCGTACAATTGTTTACATTACCTCAAGGTGGCGGCTGTGCGAAATATTTCACCGGCATTCTATATCTCTGAAACTATTACCGATATCATCCTGAAATTTTGTATGGAGATAAAGTTCATCTATGAGACTTTCAAAAATCGGTGAACTACAAAACGAACATGGCGGCCGAGCGAAGTTTGAAGTTTTAAATAGACTTTTCTCGCGATTTAATAATCCAAACGGAATGAAACTTCGTACAGCAAATGTTTATACATATTGTAATGCACTGGTATCTAATTTAGTTCAATTCTTTACGTAACCTCAAGATGGCGGCTGTGTGACTTTCGAAAATTAAGTTTTTATTTATTGTGTTCTAATCATGCGATCGAAATCAACATTTGCATAATGAACGTACACAATAATGGCCTACATATATTACAATCCAACATGGCTACCATCCAAAATATTTAGACGGTTCTCAATATCTATTAATCTACTACAGCAATCAAACTGAAATTTTGTAAGTGTATAGAGGCTATAAGCATAAGTTCACCTATGAGACGTTCAATATCCTGGCGAGCACAAATCCAACATGGCGGTGACGCGAAATTTAAATATTCAAATGGACGTTTCTTGCGTTTTAACCATCTGAGCGCAGTGAAACTTGATACGGTATATAATTATATAAATTTTAATCGACTGGCATCTAATTCATTCACATTATTTTCATACCCACAAGATGGCGGCTGAGCGAAATTTTAAAATCCCGCTTTTATTTCTGGTGTCCTAATCATGCGATTGAAGTTTGAATAAAACACCTACACAATAATGGTCATGTGATAGTACATAAATCTAAGGCCTATAATATAAAAATCCAACATGGTGACCATACAAAATATTTAGGCAGTTCTCAATATCCACGAATCTATTACAGCAATCGAACTGACATTTTTTATGTTGATAGAGGTAATGAATATTAGTAGGAAATATGAAAATAGGCTATTTATTTCTTCACGGAACTAGGCCTACTTAATTATTTTATATTTTAGCGTATGGTTTTTAGTGCCTGGAGTGTCCGAGGACATGTTCGGCTCGCCAGTTTGTAGCTGCTTCTATGCGGACACCCATGGGGTGAGCTACAAGTGCCGTCACGTGTGGAGTGTTGTCTGGGGAGGAAAGTTTGAATGTAAGGACGAGGAATTGGGAGGTAGCGGCTGTGGACCAACCCCGGCATTTCCCTGGAAGGAAGATGTGAAAACACAGAAGACCATCTTCAAGGTTGCCGGCGGGGGGATTCGAACCTCCTTGCCTCCCAGATGTGAGCGACTGCCAGTAGCCACGCTGTAACGCCCACGGCTAACTCACCCGGTGGACAGAAGTTGAATGCTTGTGATAAGCAGAAACGGTACGAGTTCTTTGTGAACATAATACGCAGGAAGGAATATGGCAGTGTTTCTTTTAATACGTTTGTGTTCAGTGATGAGGCGACCCTCACCTTAGTGGTACAGTAAACCGCCACAATATGATAATAATAATGATATTGGTTTTACGTCCCTTTTAACTACCATGGCTTTTAGAGACGCTGGGGTGTCGGAAGTTTGGCCCGAAGGGGATCTTTAACGTGCCGGTTTATCTACTGACGCGGCTCCCTAACATTTACCCACCCTCAAATGCCAACTGACTGAGCCAGGATTCGATCCTACAACTTTGGGTACAGCTGGCGAGAACTTTACCGCATCCACACTAGGAGAAAATGGGGCACATAGAAATTTCCATTGGCGTTAAATCGGGAGATCGCAGTGGCCTGGCTATATTCCCACCACGTCCAATCCAAGTGGGAGTGGTGTGGGATAGGTAGCCTACGTAATGACCTCTTGGTAAAATGATGGGATTGAAAATAATAATTTCTCCCATATCTTGTTGCGGCCATGGCATCTCGTAATATATCCACATACAGTACTGTACTGTATCTAGAGATGTGTTGCCATTCACAGTCTTCTCAGGAAAAGAGAATGGTCCATACACATTCACAGAACTTAGTGCACAGAACACAATGAGTGTTAGTTAGTCCTGGGTTTGTTCCATTCACTCCGTCAGTTTCTGTGTGCTTTTGCTCTGAATTCCCAATAGCCATCAGTCAGAACAGTGGCTTCTGTGGCGTAGTTGGTAGCATGCTGAGCTTCTATGCCCAAGATAGCGGGATCAACCCCGGACTTTTTAAGAGCGTTAAAAAATCCTTCAGTATGCCTGCCTTCGAAGGAGAAGTAAAGCCAGCGGGCATGCAAAACAACCTTCCACTAACTACAATTGTGTGGAGCTAAATTTGTATGTTAGATTTGATTAACGCTCTACTAAGTTCAAACGTTCGCCGCCAGGTGCCAGTTGCGGTGGCATCTAGTAGCCAAGTTCGCCGGTAGGTGTCGTCGACAGTAGCATTTGGTAGCAAAAGTAGGAACTACTTGAAATTGATCGTCTGCAGTCCTTACCTGAATTACAGATAATACACACTAATACAGCCATCACAATATTAACACCGGTTATCAGACAGATTCTACACGCACCCAAATTACATGGGACTACATGACCGCGTTGTCGCAGCCCCTAAACTGAAGAACCAACCACTCAGAACAGTTGCATAGGGATAAAGAATTTGGTTATCTAGTAACCTTCAATGATTATCCATCTCACTTCAACAAAGAGGAAAGCCGTCTGTGGGACGTGTTTGGAAAGTTCTCGTCTACTGTCCCTAGGTTCCAGAATCGTATTCCAGCACGGTTAGTATTTGAGGGTGCCGTTTCTGTAGAAAATGCCATGTTTGACGACGGGTTCCTAATAGAACATTTTCCAACTCTACCATAAATGGCACCTGCAATACGTTTACCTTTTGTATCCAAATAATTCTCCTTAAGGTGTCTACATAAATTGGGCAACGGCAGCATCTTAAAATATGCATAAATTGGCTACAATTCGGCACGTCAAAAGAGACAAGTGACAAGCGGAAAATGTTGCCAACATTTAACAAACAAAACAGCTGCCGGTAGCAGTACTTGCAATCATGGTGAATTGGAGACATGTGTAGCAATAATTCACGCAACCTAACAACAAGAAATGTAACGTTGTTGTTTTTGAATTTATGTAGGAACTTTGGGAAGCCGTGGTCATGTTTCCCCATGTGCTTGGGTGTGTGTGAAATTTGTCTGATAACCTGTATTATTGTGAAGGCTGTATTAGTGTGTGTCTTTGTAAGTCAAAAGAGGATTGGGAAGGAGACGGCCGTGGTCTTAAGTTAGGAACAATCCCGGCATTTGCCTGGAGTAGAAGTTGGAAACCACGGAAAACCACTTACACGAGGCTAAGTCTACTCCGTTCCAGCCCACAGACCATAATTAAATTTCTTAGCAGAACCGGGAATCGAACCTGGACCTCCAGGGCGACAGCTAAGAATGCCAGAAACTACGTCATTAGGTGGACCAAAATCACTGTATTGCAGCAACGGAGATAACATTGGTAGGGTTTCCCCTTTGCAACTTTTGACTTCAGCTGTAGTACAGTATGGTGTCTGACAAAATGTAACGATGACAAATGAAGTTATTTTACAAATGTTACTTGAAATGTTCTTTGAGAAGGTGAAGGAGAGGAAGAATGAAGACATATTATTGTAATGTCACTGATGTGTGAAATGACACTAATGGGGCAGGCGATGAAGTATTGTAGAAGCCAGAGATTCTTGGCCTGTGACCCTGCACGTGGTTCAGTGCCAAGTTGTGGCGAACTCACGGGGTTCACTGAACCATGCACCAACAATATAGTAACGGAACTGTTACACTTTATGTACGTAGATCTAAGGCAGTTCCTTCACAATAAACTTATGTGAATATCGTTTTCCAATAACAGCATGTCTACCAAAACCAACTTACTGATTTCCCTGACAATTCCCTGATTTTTCCAGGATAAATCAGAAAATTCCCTGAGTAATAATAGCGGACATAACAAATATATAAAACAGATTTTGTACTTAAAGCACATTTCAAAAAGTGCTTGAACAATAAAGGGTAGCATGGCAAAGTTCAACAGAAAAAAAAAGAAAAAACATCTATATTTTGCCAATTTCTAAATTTTTCATCCAGAAAAACTATTGTACTTGCGAGTATTCAAAGTAGTTCGTCAATAGTAATGCTCTCAAAAATCTTACAGTTGCTCATTTATATACAAATGCACGGTTTACACAGGTAATTTGTGTGCTCTAACTTGCAAGAAATGAGAGCTCACTGATTTAATGTCAGTACGAACCTACATCTGCAACAATGATCACCAGGATATACTTTTCTCTCATCAACATGTAAATTCTTAATTTCCAATTATTCAAGGTTGGGCCTTGTAAGATTAAAATTCCCTGAGTATCATTAAAATACCCTGATAATTCCCTGAGTTTTACAGGATTTAAAAATTCTCCGAGTATTCCCTGTTTTCCATGTTTTCCAGAGTAGTAGCCAGCCTGAATAAGACAGGATTCGATTTTAGATTTAGAATACCCTCTTTTCCGAATCTAGGATAGCCAGAGATTGGGCGAGAGTATTAGGTAGATTTCATTAGAAAGCTAACTATTGCAATGGGTACCATGTTTCGACTTCCGGAAAATTTCGACATATCTTCGCGTTTCACATCCCCCAGACCCCAAAACCACCGTCAGTTCAAAAGTTTATATATAATTTATGTATATATGTATCTATCTATCTATATATATATATATATATATATATATCAGTTTCTTGTGGACAAGATAACTGCCGTAATTTTGCACCAATCACTTTGAATTTTTTACATAATATGTATCCCTATAAAATCTCGGTCGAGTTCGTTAATGGGCAATATCGGTCGAAGGGGGTGAAAATGGGGGTCTTTTTTCGAAAATTTGAAGTTTCGCTATAACTCTCTTAATAGGTGAAATATCGAATCCATTCAAAGTTCATAATATGTGTCGGATAAGTGCCAAAAATTTATGTCAAATAAGTTTTTTGATAGGACCAACCATTGACCAAAGGGGTGGAAAAAAGTGGGTTTTTCGGGAAACATTAATCATATCTCTCTTAATAGGCACAATATCAAAACCGTGTGAAATGGAAAATATTCCCCTAATAATTACCTAAAACTTTTGTCTGAAAGAATTTTTGATATGACCCACCATTACGCCAAGGGATGAGAAAAATGATTTCGGAATTTAAAAAAATGCAAAGTGCCATCAGAGGTTACCATAACAACGCTTTTAAATTGATAAGGGTTGATCTATCAGAGGTTGCCAAGACAACGCCATTGACGAGATCACATTCATTTTTAGCCTACTTTTCACACTTTTCAAAAATGAGGAAAAAGTAGACTTATAAGATATATCCGGGAAAATTTGTCTGTCCTTCTGTCTGTCTGTCCTTATGTCTGTCTGTCTGTCTGTCTGGCTGTGTGTGTGTGTGTCCCCCCCCTATCAACTCCTAAACGGCTGCAGCAATCTAAACCAAATTTAGTATGAGTAAAGATGTATACCGGAATATCTCAGGCCCATATTTGAAAAAGATGCTAGTGCTACCAACTGCTAAAAACGCACTAGAAATTTGATCTCCATGTTGGATATCTTGGAAGGTATACATGGGAGCTATTCTAAAATTGGCACACATGTAGATAATACTATATCAGTTTAATTTCCAGGTGGCCATACATGACAGCGTTGCCAAAATAATTTTAAGCCTTCTGATAAGTCCAATTTTTAAATGCATATAACTTCTACACTATCAATTGAATTTCAACCAAATTTTGTATGTAATATGTGTACATAAACATATATGACTGAGTGTATTCTTAAGAGCCACCAGGGCTGCCAACTGTTAATAATTGCTCTCTATTTTGTATCCAAATATATCAGAAAGTATGCAAGCCGACAGCTTTAAACTATGCACACGTAAATTACCCGACATTTTACATTAATTTGGAGTAACTTATATACGTCAGTTCTACCAACATGATTCTAAGCCTGCTGATAGGACCAATTTTTAAATACAAGTAACTTCTATACCAACAAATGGATTTCATCCAAAATTGGCACAAAAATATATAATATTTCAGATTATTTCTGACCAGCACTCGCATGACATTGTTGCCAACATGCTTTTACGTGTACTAATAGATCCAATGTCTAAATCCATGTAACGTCCTTTGGACTTCAACCACATTTTGTATTCTGTACCTTAGGAGATGGAAGTAAGAATATATTCAGTCACCAGAGCTGCCAACTGTATTGCTCTATTAGGCTACATTATGCCTAGTATACCTTATTTCGAACTAATTAAGACATTTCGATATTACCCACTTAATTTCGTCATTATTCTAGATAGGTTCATATACTGTAGATTAATCTATGGCATGAATCTTAATTTTAAGAAAAGTAGGCTCTTTAGTTCGTCACGGAACTTCTTGTTCCATCTGACTATGAGGGAAGAGGCTAACTGGTAGCATGCTGAACTTCTATGCCCAAGGTGCTGGTTCAAAGCCGGACAAAGTCGCCGGATTTTCTAAGAGCGCTAAAAATCCGTCAGCATGCTTTCCTTCGGAGGGGAAGTTACAACGTTCGTTGCAAGTTGCTGGTTGCGGTGGCATCTAGCAGCCAAGTTCACAGCTAGGTGTCGTTGACGTTAGTATGTGGTACAAAATTAGGTACTACTACTTAAAATTGACCGTCTGCAGACCTTACCTGAATTACAGACTAATACAGTCATCACAAATAACACCGTTTATCAGACAGATTCTACACACACCCAATGTACACGGGGTTACATGACCACCTTGTCGCAGCCCCTAAACTGAGGAACCAACCAACATCTCTGCGGGAGATAAAATTTTGCGTGAAGAAGTAACAGACTGTTAGATAGTTACACATTAGTTCCAAACCTTGCATAAGGACAGTGTGATCATAAGTATAACAAGTAGTTCCGTGAAGAACTATACAGCCTATTTTCATATATCCTGCTCATGTTAATTGTCTCTATCAACATACAAAATTTCAGTTTAATTGCTGTAACAGATTCGTAGATATTGAGAACCGTCTAAATATTTCAGATGGTCGCCAAGTTGGATTTTTTATTTTTGTACTATTATATTAAGATTATTGTGTACGTGTGGTAATCAAACTTCAATCGCATGATTAGAACACAAGAAGTAAAAACGAGATTTTAAAAGTACGCATACCAGCCATCTTGTGATTATGCAAACAATTGAAATAAATTACATGCCAGTGGATCAACATTTGTATAAGCATTCAACGTGCAACGTTTCGCGGCACTCGGATAGTTAATTCGCGGGAAACGTCCATTTAAATATTTATACTTCGCGTCGCCGCCATGTTGGATTCGTGCTCACCAGGTTACTGAATGTCCTATAGGTGAACATATGTTCATAGTCTATATGAACATAAAAATTTCAGTTTGGTTGCTGTAAAAGATTCATAGATATTGAGAACCGTCTAAATATTTCGGAAGCTCGCCATTTAGGATTGTTATATGTATAGGCTATAGAGTTATGTACCATTCAAGGACACTTATTGCCTAGGTTCATTATTCAAACTTTCACTTCGATCGCATGATTAGGACACAAGAAATAAAAACTTAATTTTAACATTTCGCACAGCCGCCATCTTGAGGTTATGTAAACAATTGAATTAAATTAGATGGCAGTACATTACAATCTGCAAAATCATTCACTGTACCACATATCACTGCGCTCAGAGAGTTAACTCACAAGAAAAGTCTATTAAAATATTTCAAATTCGCTTGGTCGCCATGTTCGTTTTGTACTTTACAGGTTTATGAATTATACATAGGTAAACTTGTATTAGTACCCTTTATCACCGTACAAAATTGCAGGGTGATATCTGTAATAGTTTCGGAGATATAGAATGTCAGTGAAATATTTTGCACAGCCGTCATTTGGAGGTTATGTAAACAATTGAACTAAATTAGACTCCATTGCATTGCAATGTGTATAAACATTTGCTTTACCAAGTTTCATTAAGTTTGGATAGTTAAATCGCGAGAAAAGTCTATCTAAAAGTCTCAACTTCGCTTGGCCGCCATGTTGGTTTTGTTGTCACCATGTTTTTGAAAGTCCCATTGGTGAACTTCTAGTAGTGCCGTTTAATACCGTACACAATTTCAGGGCGATATCGGTAATAGATTCGGAGATATTGAATGCTAGTGAAATATTTCGCACAACCGCCATGTTGGTTTGGTGAGACGTAACAAAATTTGAAGGGCACGGTCGAGGTCGCCGAGAATAGTGCTATGAACTTACCGAGTTTCACTGAAATCGCTCCAGCCGTTTAGATTTTATTAGGGACAAACACACACACACCTCACACACACACACACACACACACACACATACACACACACACGCACACACACACGGACAAAAGGTGATCTCATAAGCCTATTTTTTCAAAATTGAAAATGGGCAAAAAATTAACCCCAAATGACAAGAAGGTTACCATCCCCATAAGACAGTAAAATGTTAAAAGTATGCATAGAAAGACGAAAAAATGTTAACTAACCTCCAATTGTAAAATACTTTCTCGCAATAAATGAGGTCTGATCCTCCTACGAAAACCTGCATATTTTGCCTATTATAGCCTATCCCCTAGTTTGCCCGGTGAAATCTACCTCCGCCTTCCGGCGTGCCGAGAGGAATTTTTATTTATTGCAACCATCACCTGATACATGTGATTATTAGTTACAGTGATGCCCTTATTTATTTATTTATTTATTTATTTTTATTTTTTATTACTGAGTTTGGCTAACTATGGACCGCAAAGAACTCAAGACTTATTGGCTTTCTTTCTCTTCTCTTCCCAGAACTTCTTCATCCTGTCACTTCTTTGTTTTCTCTCTTCCTCGGAAATGATGCGTTTGGGCCTCCTGCTTGGCGGTTTCTCCTGAAATGATTTTATTCCGTCAACTCTACTGCGGAACTCTCTTCTATCGTAGGCCATCGGTGGAGTAATTCCAACTTCCGCTGCATCCCTCTTTACCTCATCTACCCATTTAGATGTGACCTTTAACCCCATGATGTAGCTGAAGATCCTTTTTTGTCAGCCTACCTCCATCCATTCGTAATAAATGTCCGCAAAGCTTTAGCCTCCGCTTCTTCATTACATCTGTGATCTTTTCAGTACACTTGTAAAGTTCTTCATTTTTCCTCTTCTTCCATTGTCCCATCAGTAGTCTTCTGTGGTCCAAGTATTTTTCTCAGAATCTTCCTTCCTTTCTTTCTCTCTCTCTCTTTCTTTCTTTCTTTCTTTTCAAGTACTTGCATTTCTCCCTTTTTACTTAAAATAAGACACTCTGAAGCGTACGATCCTTCAGGTTGTACTGCCGATTTGTAGTGTCTGATTTTGGCCTTGTATGATAAAGCTCGTTTGTTGTATTTATTCTGGGTTAGTTTGTAGACCATGCCCAGTTTTCTGGTTCTTCCTTTGATTGCTTCCTTATCTAGTCCGTTGGGTTGGATCCATTCCCCCAGGTATTTAAACTTCTCTGTCCTCTTAATCTTCCCATGATTTACTTCCATATATTTCTCATTTTGGTGTCTGCACTCCATATATTCGTTTTTTTTCATAAGAGATTTGAAGACCTGATCTTCGAGCTATTTCATGAAGACTGTCAAGCATCTTTCGAGCATCTTCTCGGTTGTTAGCTAAAAGAGCAAGGTCATCAGCAAAAGCTGAACACTTTACTTCAAGATTTATTTATTTATAATTTTTATTTATTTAGCGTATGGCTTTTAGTGCCGGGAGTGTCCGAGGACATGTTCGGCTCGCCAAAGGCTGAAGCTGCTTCAATTTCAAGTAGTTCCAACTTCGCTACCAGATATCACTGACACCTAGTGGTGAAGGTTGGAACTTTGAAAGAGCGTTTCAACGAAATCCAACCCGTAAATTTAGCTTCACACAAGTTTAATTAGTGGTAGGTTCTTTTACATGCCATGAATCAATGAGATGGGACCGCCGACTTTACTTCCCCTCCAGCTCAGTGAGATTAATAAATCACAACATGGATTTAAATAAATTAGTCACAGAACCTACAAATAATTTGCATGGCATTAAATGTTAAAAACAATTATTGGGAACTCTACGTAATAATGGCTGTAAATTATGTACTATATGTAATATGTAATATGTAATATATCGAAAGATACATGACTCACAAGACAATGCAGTGCTTCAAGAGGACCTGAACCTGGTCTATAAGTGGGCGATTGTAAATAAAATGAAAATAAACACAAGAAAATGTAGTCTCTTAAAAATAGGGAAAGTGCGAAGGCAGGATTTTCAACATAACATTGGCTCGGAAATACTTGTAGAAGAAGATTCTTGCAAATATTTGGGCGTTCACGTAAGGAATGATATGAAATGGAGTAGTCATGTAGGAAGTGTAGTTTCAAAAGCTTACAAATCCCTGCACTTTGTAATGAGGGTTTTAAAAGGAAGTAGTACCTCTGCTAAAGAATTAGGCTATTTGTCACTTGTAAGACCTATTCTGGAATATGCCTCGGCGGTTTGGGATCCATATCAAGTAGGGCTCATAAATGAGTTGGAAATGGTACAAAGGAAGGCCGCTAGATTTGTGCTCAGTGACGTTAATCCCAGGAGCAGTGTGAGCCGTATGTTAAAGAAACTTGGGTGGGAATCACTGGAGGCTAGGAGGATGAAATCTAGACTCTGCGCTATGTACAACACGTATACAAATCAACCAGCACGGGGTGAGCTTAGCAAACGATTGGGAAAGCCCACTTACATGGGTAGGAGCGATCATCCTTTCAAAGTTAAGGGCCGACCACAGTGAACAAATTATGGTAAATATTATTTTGTAAACCGTGCCATTGATAACTGGAACTCTCTACCTGCCGCAGTCTTAGAGCCTTTTCCCAAACATATAGGTGTGTTTAAGAAAAGAGTGACTATTTGTGTAAATACTCCAGTTTAATTGTTGTATAATTGTTAATGAATTGTTATGTATAATTATTTATTTGTTATGTATATCCAATTTGCCACCGGGGGACACACCCCCCATTGCAAAAAAAAAAAGATTGAAATGAAATGAAATAACCTTATTCTATCATATTCTAATTGGTACAGTGAGGCTATCCTAGACTTTAACTAAGTTTTATAGTTTAGGGAAGGAAGGAAGTTTTATGTGACCGTTAATATCGCGATCAGGAGACACGGGACCTCCTTCTTACCTGAAATCCGAACCACAGGACTTGGCATTTCACTTTGAAAATCTCAAACCTGGTCTGCCATGGTGAGAGGCCTGCAACTTGACCACTGCGCCACCACACCCGTATAGTTTAGGATACCGTCTCTTGTACCCTTATGTTAGTTTCACTCGCATCTTTGTTGTGTTTCTCATCTGTCAATGGGGCGTGGTATCACAGCGGTGAAGCTGTTGGCCTTTCACCACGGCGGCCTGGGTTCGATTCTCGGTCAATGCATGTGAGATTTTCAAAGTGAAATACCATTTCCTGCGGTTCAGATTCGACGTAAAAAGGAGGTCCCGTGGCTTATGATCTCGAGATTAACGGTCACGTAAAACTGAAATCTTCCTTCCTTCCTTCATCTGTCACCGTCCTCCCACTTTCCCCTGATGACATTAAAACGTTTCGCTTATTTTCCTGGTTTCCTCCATTCCCTATTCGGCACTTTTATTAAAGTGTCATATTCTTTTTGACTTTATAATCTTCGTGGACCTCCATTAACTGTGTTTTCTTTCACTCAATCCAGGTACATGTTGGAGGGTCCATGTGTATCAAGACTGTGTTAGTAGCATATTTGTTGTTGCTTGAATTAGGGGCACGCCATAGTGATCATTTCATCCTCTTGTTATTGGTTGTGTACAGAATTTGTCAGAAAAACTGTTTAAGCGAGTATTTTAAATTAGGGCTATGATTGTGGAGAAGACAGCTGTGGCCTTAAGTTATAAACCAACCAGGCATTTACCTGGAGTGAATGCGGAGAAACCACCAAAAACTAATTCCAGAATGGATGAGGTGAGAAACGAACCCACCTCTTCTCAGTTTTGCCTCAATAGGCTGAGCGTAGCCTACCCCATTCCGACCAGAATTAAATATCTTTGCAGGACAGGGAATCCAACTCGGAACTCCGGCATAACAGCCATTACAGTACAGTATCACCTCGTGCCGCAGTAGCAAGCATTCTTGACTTTCACCCCGGGTTTGATTCCCTGCTCTGCCAATTGATGCCAATTGGTTTTTCCGTAGCTTTCCCACTTCTACTCCAGGAAAATTCTGAGATGGTACATAACTTAAGGCCAGGGCTGCCGCCGTTCCCAATCTTACAATTTCAAATATACAATCGAGTTGACTGACTAGATGCAGCGGACCGAGTGAAGTGGCGCTCCATGATACGAAAAGCGGACCTCATCCCAATGGGAAAACGCTAAGAAGAATAAGAATAAGAAGAAGAAGAAGAAGAATCGTGTTGACTGACTGAAAACCATTTAGATTTCATATACGTAAATGGGAATAGAATTTATCTCTGACGCTCAGACACAGTGTTGTGAATGAATAAGAGCCTAGGGAAATGCAAAGCTCAGGATACTTTAGATCATCCATGGGCTGTACCACTTACGACATAGACTACCTTGGTTTTCACCCCATAAGTCCGGATTCGATTCCCGGCTCTATCAAGAAATGTAATAATGGTCTGAGAGCTCGAATGGGGTGTATTCAGCCTCGTGAGGTAAAACTGAGAAGAGGTGGGTTCGATTCCCATCTCAGCCATCCTAGAAGTGGCTTTACATCGTTTACCACTTCTACTCCAGGCAAATGCCCGGACGGTTCTCAAGGCCACGGCCACCTCCATCCCAATCCTAATCTCAATTACAATTACACACACTAATACCGACATCACAATAACACAGGTTATCAGAAACATTCTTCACACACACACCCCACTTATGGGGCTGAAGTGACCACTATATCTAAGCCCCTAAATTAAACAATAATAATAATAATAATAATTATAATAATGTTGATGATAATAATGAATGCATTTGTGAAATTAGATAAGGAGGAGATGAAAGGTACATGAGGCTATATACAGGCCGGACGTTTGTTTTAGACGATTACCCTTGACCTTGAAGCCTTCGGGTGAGCCTGTACACAGTCACTCTCTCACCCTATCGCTTCACATTTGTCACCACCGATCTGATGTAATGGAATTCCAGATTTGAGCACGTGGCGACACCGACTAGCAGACAGTACAGTCAACTTCGAAGTATTGTGTGACGCGGAAGTACACGTTACGTATTTACGAACAGAACGTCATTATATTTGCCAATGACTGTACTTCAGTAGGAGTGTGAGACAGCTTTGTCAATCATCGGACCGCTTGGGGCAGCTAATAACAACACAGGTACTGCAGTAACTCGCCTCCAGGCTTCCATTAAGATTTTTCACTCGTCTAAAACAAACGTCCGGCCTTTTTTTTTTTGTACCACTGCTTTTACTCATAATTTGTAAGTAAATTTTGTGAGATTATCTGGCTCTAGAACCACTCAACAACTGTTATCAGGAGCCTAGGATTTACAGCTTTATGTCAGCATTGTCCACTTGCACTTCCGGTGGTCTCACATTTATCATCCTTGACAAGTAGGCCTTAGTTGGTGTAATAATTGTAATGATTATGAAAGAGATGTTTCTAAAGTACAACATTCACCGCATTTACTTATCAAGTTGTACACACTGAGATAGGAAAAGATGAAATAAATGATACTAGACAATACCAGAAACCTTTACCATAATTAAAACTCAGCATTTTTCTAGGTTTGTGCCGTGTCTTGTGTGGGGCTTCGCCTATACCTCTGGCACCTCAAGACCCTTTGATATTCTGGTTTGTGAAGAGGCTAACGCGCCAAGAAATAGTTCCCACTTTTTCTGCTTGTTTTTGGCGTACAAGATTTTCCAGCACATGTTGCTATGTGTTCATAAGCTGGGTCGATTACTTCTCAGAATTTCCTTCGTAAAAATCTATAAATATATTTTTCATTTTCTGGTTAATTGGAATGTTTTCCAACTTTGCTTTCCATGCGATGAATTGTGTGTGTGAATATTGTTTTTAGTGGTATTTGGAACGATAGGCAGAGTAATTCAGGACGAATTTAATATTATATTACATTTTGTTGTGTGTGTATAAACCTTGGTTGAGCGGCAAAAGAGCATCCGAGTAATTCGATTTTATGGTGAATCCGGCTCAAAGGTTGACAACACTGATACGATTTCACAAAGTTCAACATGGTTTCCTCTAGTACACAACGTGTTCAAACTGCAGATTTAAGCTTGATTCACCGCTAAAATACTCCAAAGGTAATAAAAGTGGAGAGAAGTTCAGTAAAAGGTTTAATGTATATAGTAGGTTGAGATATGACAACCCATGCCGGAAACACAAGAAGGTACAGAGAGAGAGAGAGAGAGGAGATGTGCGGAGAGATATTTTCCTCAGGACTTGACCTGATGTTTGGTATAGGACACCAAGGTGGCGCATCAGCGGGCTCTTGGTATCCGTGCCCAGACCCCCACAGGAGTAGCGAACTGCGTGCTAGGTTTGTGCCGTGTCTTGTGTGGGGTTTCGCCTAGGAACACCATGCTGGCTCAACAGCGGGCTCTTGGTGTCCCCTCCCGGACCCCCAGAGGAGTAGCGAACTGCGCGCTACCTTCATTTTTATGAAGCGCACCTGCGCCTCTTTCCTGAGAGAACTAAATGCTCAAGCAGCCATAACCTCCCTATGATGGCTTCCAAGAATGTTGGTATATTGGCTTTCACGGCTCTCGAATTAAAACTCAGCAATTTTGCTAGGTTTGTGCCGTGTCTTGTGTGGGGTTTCGTTTAGGACACCAATCAGGCTCCTCAGCGGGCTCTTGGTGTCCCCAACCGGGTTGAGTCTACCCCGTCCCAGCCCTCAGACCAGAATTGAATTTCTTGGCAGTGCCAGGAATCGAATCCGGGTCTCCACTCCTCCCCACTGAGAAGCTGGGTAGATAGTATACAGGTGTTGTTATTGTTTTTAAACGTACGGTAACAACTTCACTAAGTGTTTAGTGCTGAGCCACTTAGTTTGCATTCCTTCCGCACATCATAATGAACAATGGCGGGCCGATCACCATAACAAGTTAACTGAAACAATTACCATGTATTCATAATATTAGATTTCTGCTGGAACTCCTGACTTGCTGTTGCGTCTAATGTTTCTGTTTTCCACATTAGTGCCGAGCTGGCTTAAGGCACAGGTGTTCACTCGATGACGTCTTCATTCGTGCATAATAAGTTGAATCCGGAGATCAGTTCAGTTGCAAACTTAATCGTTATCCACAGCTACTCTTAAAATTGCGCCGCCCCACGACATGGCCATGCTCATTAAATCATGCACCATGGCTGTGAGGGCAGCTGCAGTAAGTCCGGAGATCGTAGGTTTGAATACCAGCGCTTATGGTGACTATCCTGGGTGTGGATTTTCCCGAGTTTTTTCCACACTCCCTGGATATTACCTTACTACAAGTCCCGAGGCACCTATCTCATCCCTGTCCCTATTACAGTTACACCCACTACTACAGGTATCACATAAATACAGGTTATCAGACAAATTTAACACACACCCATCTACACGGGGCCCGATGACCAAGATGTACCAGCACCCTAACATGAATTAACAATATAACACCATCTTCAGATGCGATCGTTGTGAAATGTCAATGCATCTTATAAACTAAGTTTCTTGAAGTTTTGATAATTCTTTCCATTTGTTTCTTGAAGAATCCCAAATGCAAATTATTTAAATATTTGGATTAATATCCGTAAACTACGGATATCTAGTTCCCATATGTCATTATGAATTTGGACTGATGACCAAAATGTCTCAAGCCCCAAAAATGAATTAGAAGAACAACAATCATCATTAATTTACCAATAAGTCTTGATTTCTTTGACTCAAGGCAAATCCTGACTTTATTAAATGGAACCAAATCGGTATTTTGAGGATTTCTAGGAAACTTGAAATTTATAGTAAAAGAGAATTCAGCAGATTTAAGTGAAATCTGTTTTTTGTTGTTGTCAGATTTTGAATTAAATGAAGTTTTACTGATATTTGAACTGCGTTTAACCCAAGTTATAAATTATAATATTAGGCCTATCCACTAGGTGATTTAGACGCTTTATTCGCTGTGTCTTGCTTGTTACAGGTGCTTATTTTGCTTTAGCCTATGTAGGGTCTAGGGGCATACACTCAACATACTACAGCAGCACTCCAGTTACTTGTGTAAGATATATCTAGTAGAGGGCAGTATTAGATGCTTCAGAATCATACAGGCGCTGATAGTTTGCAGATGATGACAAAGACAAAGAAAATTATTTTCAATGTACATAAAGGAGGTTCGAATCCTCCCGCCGGCAACCTTAAAGATGGTCTTCTGTGGTTTCCCATCTTCCTTCCAGGCAAATGCCGGGGTTGGTCCCTAACTATAGGCCACAGCCGCTGCCTTCCAGTTCTTCGTCCTTACATTCAAACTTTCCTCCCCAGACAACACTCCACACGTGACGATACGCGTAGCTCACCCCATGGGTGTCCACATAGAAGCAGCTACAAACCCTGGCGAGCCGAACATGTCCTCGGACACTCCCAGCGCTAAAAGACATACGCTAAAAAAAAAAAAAAAAAAAAAAAAAAAGATAATGTTACAAAGGAAGTATGATTGCTTATCAGCGACGCTTCAAACCAATAATTCCAGGTATTCAAATAATTAATAGCATACAGGTTTGTATACAATGCTGTCCCATCATGCTAAACTATAAACCTCCGCAACACAGATATTAATCAACGTGGGGATCGATCATATAAATTTAATTCTATAATCACATGGTGGTGAGCTTGTTCGTGCATATTTCCTCTGTGTGTTACCTACTTCGTAACGATTAACGCACTCCATTTCCTGAACAGAAAAAGAATGAGCAACACATGACGGTGAGTTTTCAATTGAGTTTTTGTATCATTTATGGTCTTCCCACATCGTGGTCACCAGCTCCGTACTTGGATGAGTGTGGAACTTATCAGATAAACTGCTATTATGGTATTAGTCAGTGTCGGCTGATGGATAATTGTTCTGGGCGTTGCAATATTTTGCTTGATATCAGAGAAAACTACTCAATTGCGCGATAAAACGGATGTACCGTAATCATCACGAATGCCGCATTTCTGAGAACTTGACATTTCTATCGGATTAAAAGAAATTATAAGTTAGTCTACATTAAAACCTTCACGAGAACAAAACAGCCTAAGTTGTGTATAAGAGGGCGAGGAAGAACGCAAAAATTACTTTGCAAGACATACTGTAGTATCGGCAGTTGACGGAGCATCTCGGATATCTCCGTCAGCACCTCAGCTCCCTTGTTGCAATCAGCGCGCAACGACCAGCTGAGTTAACTGTTGGGATAGGACTTACTTGGTCTAGCATCTCTGTCATACCCTTCACTATTGAGATCTGGTCGGTGCTTGGGCCTGGCAACGATCAAACGAACGTGTGCTCCTAGACAGTTGGCGCCCTTCGCTTTCTCAGACAGTTCACAGTAACTTACTAGAAGATTTCATGAATTAATTAGTAAAGAACAGAATTATGAATTCCTACACATATAAAAGGAAACGCACAGCGGTTTTTTTTTTTGTAAAAATATTATTACCGGTACTATATTAATTGCTTTTCTTGAATGAATCTGGTCGTTGTGCAACACTGCAACCTTATTACTGCCCACCACTGGATTTAGTGTGTGTATTTGTGATTAGGGAGGATGTAACTGAGTAGGGTTCATAAGTTACAGTAGATACCATGCCGGTATTTGCCTGGAGTAGAAGTGTGCAAGTCCAGCTTGTGGCGTAGTGGCTAGCATTTTTGGCTGTCGCCGTGGAGGATTGAGTCCCATTTCTGGCTCTACCAAGAAATGCAAGTCCTGTTTGATGGCTGGAATGGCATAAAACCTAGCCAACTCAGGCAGAGCTGAGAAGATGTGGATTCAATTCCCACCTAGGCCATCCTAGATGTGGTTTTCCGCAGTTCTTCACTTCTCCTCCAGCCATGTTCGAGCATGGTACATAAATTAAGGCCACCGAAATTAATGCGGTTGGTTGGTTCCTTAGTTTAGGGGCTGCGACAACGCAGTCATGTAGCCCCGTGTACTTTAGGTGTGTGTAGAATCTGTCTGATAACCGGTGTTAATTGTGATGGCTGTATTAGTGTGTCTTAAAATTCAAGTAAGAACTGCTGACTTTAATTTCAAGTAGTTCCTACTTTTGCTACCAAACACTACCATCCAAAACACTTAGCTGGTTGACTTGGCTACTAGATGGCACCGCAGTCAGCCCCCGGCGGCGAACGATGGAACTAACAGAGCGTTATCAATTCTAACCTACAAATTTTGGCTTCATACAAGTGTAGTTATAGGAAGGTTCTTTTTCATACCATAAATCTATGACATGGGACCACCGGCTTTACTTCCCCTACGAAGGAAGTCATACTGAGGAATCTTTAACGCTCTTTAAAAATCCAACGACTTCGTCCGGGTTAAAAATAAATACGTAATCAAATTTGAGACAGGAAATGAACTCCAGTGAATGAGTTCCTTTCATTCTTGTTTGTCTGTATTACGTTACTCGTGCTGGATTCTCATCAACCAGAGGGGCAGATGACGTCGCTGTTCCGCCCCTTAAAACAACAATGACTAACTAACTAGCTTGCCACGGTGGGTGAGTGGATAACGTGTCGATCTACTAACCCCAAGATTGCAGGTTCACTCCTGGCCGTGGTAAGTGATTTTTGAAAGGCGGCAAAAATACGACACGCATGTCATACGATGTTGGCATGTTAAAGAACCCATTTAAATTCAGTAGGCCGTGTTCATAATGGCAAAATTAATCTCGGGAGTTTCCACCAACACAAAGTTCCTCATTTCTCTACTAGAAAGCGCTATAGTGTTCAAGGAGCTTAGATATCTAACATCCTTGTCTTTCATAGTAATTTAAGGAACAACGAAATTCGACATGCAAGCTACCCTCTGGGTGTCAAATTACAAAGCTTGCACCCGGCATCCGAGGCCATACGATATTATTATTATTATTATTATTATTACTAACTAACTCACCAACCAGGAGCTTAACCTGGATATGTTACGTTGTTCATGAAAATACCGAATTGAGACGAAATGAAGTCAACAATGGTACTGTACTTTCTCCATGACAACACGCTAGCTGATAAGCATTAAACTTCTATAATATGTAGATTAAGGCTTTCACGGCCCGGAATACGGTTACATTTATTCATGCTTTTGGGATATTGCCGTGTGGAAATAAAAAATAACATTTCTATACGTTTCGAAGGAATCTTGCCACCTTTTACAATAGAATTAAAACAATGTGGTCAAAGAATGTGTGTCAATAAGCTTACAAAAACTAGAGAAATTCCTCTTTTCGTCACCAGAAAGCAGCCAGAAGCTACACTAGTTTCTCTAGTTTTTGTAAGCTCATTGATACACATTCTTTGGCCACATTGTTTTAATTCTATTGAGAAAGGAGGCGAGGTTCATTCGAAACGTATAGAGTTTTAAATTTTATTTTCATGGCAATATTCCAAAAGCATGAATAATTGTTATTATAAACTTCTACTGTATATTATAACATACCACACAATTTTCCAATTTTGTACCCTGCGGCTTTGACTTCTTTCTATGGATGAAACGCATCCGTAAGGACCTCATTTTTCACTTATAAATCTAAAGTACAAGCTGTATCGCAGGAGTCGTTACGAGAGCTAGCGAAATAGCTTTCAATGGTTTTACAGCTCTGACAAAAGTACAGACACCCAATATTATTCATTAGTTTGAAGGTGATTGTGCATTGATGATCTTAAAGAATGTATGGCAAAGTACAATGCCAAATACCTTTCTAGGTCATCTGAGGTGGGAATCAAACCCATCTCTCCCAGTTTTACCTCACGAGGCTGAGTGTACCCCGTTCCAACCTCGGACCAGAATTACTGAACGTAAAATAGTGTATGTAAATATCCTTTATGTTCGACGATGTCGATATGTAAATATTATATGTCAAAAAACTGTGCGGTATCATAATGGTTGCCATTAAAGTACTACTTTTCATTATAACACAGTTTTTCCAACCAATCAGAGCTCAATATTTTCATTCATTGATTAATTAGGTAAGGATAGCGTCTGACATGCACTAAAAATCCTAAGTTTCGGACATGAATTAAATGATTTTAAAGTTGACAATGAAGCCTATATTGGATCAACAATTGTAGTTACAATGCATAAACAAACTGGGCAATATTGCAATAGTACATTATGCAACGAGCCTATAATGGCTATAATTAAGACACGAGTATTTTTTATAAAACGAGCGTATGCGAGTTTTATAATTTCCATACGAGTGTCTTAATTACCATTATAGGCGAGTTGCATACGACTGTTTATGTTCGACGATAATTATAACTTTATTATATGTTTTAACATAAATATTCATAAATATCTGTTGAGAGTCAGCTACTGGAATTTTGTGATCGCAGAGCGAGCGTTGGGTGGTATACCTTCGTCTTTCAAGAGCTTTGAACGGCCGACGCATGCGCTCTGTGGGCTCTCAATGCCATATGCAGCCATATGTTTACATCAGCCGTCCCTCAGTAATATTGTCACCGCAGTCATTTGAAGACAATGCTCTGTGTAGAAATTAGTGTTAGTGATTTTAAGGTACTGTGCTATTTCTTGTCTCATATTCGCCAGTTTATTTACGCGAACATATGGACGGTGGGTATTCCATGTCGGTAATTTATTATAGTTCGATGTTGTGTTTATGTCCGACATGTTGGATTTTGAGCGCATGCGCGAAATTATCGTTTCCTAATTGGTCAATGAACGAGCTCTGATTGGCTGGAGAAACTGTATCGTAATGAAAAACGGTGTTATAATGACCATCATTATGATACAGTTTTCAAACACATAATAGTGAGGGTCAAACATAAAAGAAATAGCACTGTACCTTAATATCCGCAAATCCAATTTCTACACATTTGTAAGATTTCGCCGACAATTTTAGTAACTGCAGTTGTTGACATAAACACACCATAAGGTCATGGAGGAAGCATGAGTATGCCATTAGTTTCACGGAAATTATAATCCAGCTCCCTGTTCAGTAAATGGGTTTCTTATGCAAAACTTTTCTGCCAGATACCGTTACTGTTCTATTTGGGACTACATTGATTTGCCTTCCGTTGACATTCTATACGCATCAAAATTGAAGAATAACTAGTTGATAATACGATACATTTTAATTTTGAAGCGTATGTGACAGCCTATGTTTTGTTTAACCAAAATAACAAAATGATTATACATGGTACCTGTGCGCTATCTGTTGATGCAACTTCAGGATAAACAATGTTTCAAAGTTTTGAGATTTGTTATTGGGTAGAGATCAAATGCTGAGCCCACACAATTCCCAAGAAGAAGAAGTCAACCGAAGGAATATCGACAGATATTTATGAATATTTATGTTAGAACATAATTATAATAGATTTATAATTATCGTCGAACATAAACAGTCGTATGCAACTCGCCTATAATGGTAATTAAGACACTCGTAGGGAAATTATAATACTCGCTTCGCTCATTTTATAAACATTCTGGTGTTTGAAGCCATATTTTCAGTGTTGCCTTAGTAAACAAGAGTTTAGTGCTTTTCAGTCGGTCGGTTGACCGACTGAAAAACACTAAACTCTTGTCATTTTATAAACATACTCGTGTCTTAATTATTGCCATTATAGGCTCGTTGCATAATGTACTATTTTATTCTTGCCTTGCCATCTTCTACCGAAAGTTGGCGGTCATCATGGCTATTCTAGTCTTGGAGTCTGACACACGGTAAAGAGTTGTTGTATTCATCTCAAACCAGTCCCTGAGGTTATTCAGACATGAGATTCTCCTTCGGCCAGGGGTCCAGTGTCCTCAGATCTTCCCTTGCATCCCTAACTGTAGGTTCCTGTATTTTTATACCGCATCATGTGTCCAAAGTATTCGATTTTCTGCTTCTTGATGGAGTGGAGCACTTCAGTTTTCTTGTTTAATCTTTCAATCAACTCATTATTCCTCATACTTTCGGTCCACGAGATACGTAACATCCACCGTTACAACCACATTTCCATCTTCTTGTAAATATTAATCGCCCTAACAGATTGTGAAATAGGAAAACAATCTAAGCAATTGGTCGCGTTTCTTGCCACAACATTGTCTTTGTTGTTAATTCATTTTAATGCATTTGGATATTTTTTTCATCAGCAGTCTACTTTGGTGTGTGTTCAATTCGTCTGATAACCTGTGTTTTTGGGGTGACTGCAGTAGTGTGTATATGCTGAACTCAACACGTCAAATATTTGAATCCTTATGCTGAGTTATATTCGTGTTTCTAATTTACATTTTATTTATTTTCTGCTTAGAGGTACCTAATTGTTTTCTTACATCCTTTAAATGCGCATTGCAAAATCAATATTATAGTAATAACTCAGTAATAATGCTTATCATCATCATCCACATCATCACATCATCATTAGTTCCTGTTTTATTTAGTGTTTGTATTTCCCTATTAATTTCTTACTTTAGCAATAATTAATTAATGAACATAATTTTTCCTACGCCTTGCTTACCTGCCTTTATATGTATTGTGAATGTATCTGAAATGTATTCCTGTTAGATTTAAGTACCATTGTTAAGTTCTGCTAATATTGTAATAATGTATTAATTGTAAAATCTGGTTAGATGGAAGAGAGGGCCCAATAGCCCTAATCTTGCCAGATAAAATAAAGCTATCTATCTATCTATCTATCTCTCTATCTATCTATAACTGTAATATTAAAGACCGAAAATAAAGTACAGAGGTGTGCAAAGTATTAGACTCAACGCCAGTTATTCAAAATTGCATTTATATTTTTCATTAATATTAATTCACGAAATAGAGCCTCCGTGGCTTAGGCGGCAGCACGCCGGCCTCTCACCGCTGGGTCCGTGGTTCTAATCCCGGTTACTCCATGTGAGATTTCTGTTGGACAAAGCGGAGGCCGACAGGTTTTTCTCCAGGTACTCCGGTTTTCCCTGTCACAAATTTCATTTCATCTGTCATTCATTTAATCATTGCCCCAGGGGAGTGCGACAGGCTTCGGCAGCCGGCACAGTCCATATCGTCGCCGCTAGATGAGGGCTTCATTCATTCCATTCCCTGACCCGGTCGGTCGACTGGAAGCAGGCTGTGGATTTTCATTTTCATTAATGCACGAAATATGTTTAGCCTACAAGGCATCGCAATCATTTCAAATGTTTAACCAAATGTCTTAATTACATTTTATTTAAAAAAAAATCATAGTAAAATGATTTAATAGAATTTCTACTAAAAGAGGAGCCTTCTTAATGCAAAATGCCATAACTTTTGTTCTGATTAACTTAATTCTAATGTTCATGTGAGTTTAAAGCAGAGGAACTCTTGAACTATTAAAATATTCGTGGACCACGGTTTGAATTCACCTGATTGAGAGGGTACATTCCAAAGTCAATAAAACAAGAGAAAGCGAACTCGTATCAGATATTCCTCGGAATCCCCAATTCTAAAATCTCTAGATGCCATTCCTAATGGGAAAAGTTATAAGTCTACATCGGAGAAAACATTACTAAGTTGGGTGATAATCGATATCAGCAGTTGGTCAATCAAATTATTTATTTATTTGTTTAGCGTATGATGAAAGAAGAAGAAGAAGTATACATGTGAGTTAAATTATGAGGATCTACAGTAGGATGGGGATAGTTGTCCAGCTCTTGAAATAAGGCTAAATCCCAGCATTTGCCTAGAGTGAGTGTGAACAACCTGCGGATAGCTGTCAGCACTGAGAGCTGAATCTAGGACCGCTATGCAGCTGGGTATACTTCTATTTTAAGATGCTACATATTTCTTTCACGGATTGATAAGAATGTACCGGGAAATAGAAGCAGGAAATGAACACAAGATGACATATTCCGTCATTGGCGTTCTGAATGTTTCACTTCGCTAAACACTTTGCGCTGTGCTCGAGTTCCGATATGAATTTAATTTGCTCCCAACTAATCTATATTATCCACCCTAAATTGGCCACGGTCAGCTGCTTCAACGACTATGATTGAGCTAACCACGTATCTTCAGAGTCATGTTATCTCATATAAGGCACGTTACTTCAATGTTCTAAACTATTTGCATATACTTATTTAAATCATTCCGGGTGGTCCAACTTTCCTCCAGAGCAATTTCAGGATGGAATACACCATAATTAGTCCCGTCATTTAATAATCACGTCTGTATGTTGATGCATCCACATCGTTGAGACTGATCTTTGACCATGAAGGCCAGAGTTCAATAACCTAAAATACAAAATAAAACTGTGATATTTGCAAATGCCACTTAGCTATCCCTATCACGACCACAGTCCATTGAAACCTTTAGATACGGAATTGAATTTTAGGGACTGTTTTATCAGTTTTTGTCAATATGTCAAACCCAAATGTGATTTCAAAATGAGCTTCAGTTTGAAATGGTCAAGCTGCTTGCCTGCCAACAGGTGGTCCAGTTTCGATTCCCGGTTAACGCTTGTGGGATTTTCAAGGGGAAATATCACGTTCGGTGGTTTGGATTCCAATTATACAGGAGGTCCTGTAACTTTTAATTGTAAATTGTAGTGATAGAGGCCATTTTTCAGTGTTGCTTAATTCTATTCAAGAAAGCTTTTGAGTCGGTCAACACAAATCTTGCCCAATTATATTAGGCGGGAAACAAGTATTTACATACCCTAACCTGAAAGAAATGAGATATTATTACAAACTAACACGCCTTTATATACAAAATGGGGTAGGCCCTACTTACTTAATTGGATGACATGTTTCGGGCGTCAAGCGTTCATCCTCAGATCCTATTTACTTGGGCTTAATTAGTATACGCCAGCCCCGTGGTGTTGGGGTGGCGCGCCTGCCTCTCACCCGGAGGCCCCGGGTTCGATTCCCAGCTCCGTCAGGGATTTTAGAAACTGACGTGAGGGCTGGAACGGGGTGCACTCAGCCTTGTGGAGACAATTGAGTAGCTGTCTGACAGTGAAGCAGCGTACCGGTCACGAAAACCAAGATTAACGGCCGATGGAACCCGATGCGCTGACCAAGCGTCACCCCAATATCTGCAGGCCAAATGGTTGATCAGCGGTCGCTTGGTAAGCCTCGGCCCTTCATAGGCTGTAGTGCCAGGGTTTATATTATTAATTAGTATACGATGTTTATGAATTACACTTAATCACAAATATACAGTTACATAATTAGTATTTTTTTTTTTTTTTTTTTTAGCGTATGGCTTTTAGTGCCGGGAGTGTCCGAGGACATGTTCGGCTCGCCAGTTTTGTAGCTGCTTCGAGACGGACACCCAATGGGTGAGCTACAAGTACCGTTGGGGAGGAAAGTTGGAAGGGAGGGTCGAGGAGTTGGAAGGTAGCGGCTGTGGCCTATAGTTAAGGACCAACCCCGGCAGTTGCCTGGAAGGAAGATGGGAAACCACAGAAGACCATCTTCAAGGTTGCCGGCGGGGGGATTCGAACCTCCTCGCCTCCCGGATGTGAGCGACTGCCAACAGTCATGCCACAACGACCTCGGCTAACTCACCCGGTAGTATAATAATAATAATAACGAAAAAACCATAAAAGTTTAGTATAACTGCATAAAATATTTTGTCTTGGAATGAACTATTTCGTTAGCGTTTTCTGTCATTTTTATAAACCATTTGATTCTAAATATGTATTATTTTGTTCAGTACATTCATAAATGGGTATAAACTTACAAATGTACTGAATAGACAAGCGAGCAAACAAAAGTCTCCATTTGACATAAAGGGACGGCACGGCCCAGCGCGATATGGCACGGTCAGCCCTAACAGTAAGTCACTGCTACGGTTAAATATTCTATTATACAGGGTGTCCCACCTAACTTTGCGACCTCAAATATTATCGAAATGAAACAAGATTTGAAAAATCTACTTGCGCAGAAATGTAGCCACGTCAGGGGATCACACAATGGGAGGATATGCACAATCCAGGAAATTATAACAATACCACTTTCAACGCAGTTACCTTTTTTTTAAAATGAAATATACATGTTTTTTCAAGCAAAATCAAGAGTAAACGTACAATTATTGATAACAGAATTGGTTTCACTTCTCTAAACCCCTTAACTTCTGAAATAACTAACGTTGTAGAGGATGGCAATGGAGACACTGTTTGTCAAGTTTAACAAATGTGTAGAACTGTACACATAGTTCAAAATGTACAATTAACGATTTCCTAAACAAACGTGTGGCCTATAGCTTAAAGAAACGTCATGTTTTTAAATTACATCCAGCAGGGAAGAGACATTCACAAGTAAGCAGTAACATCTTAGCTGATGAAACTGTGTCACTTCAGCGGATGTTCAATGTGACCACCGTTTGCATCAAAGCACTTCTGTAGACGGTGAACAACAGAGCGTTGTACTGATCCCAGTGTTTCCACAGATATTTACGCACACGCCGAAGTAATACGCTGTTGCATATTCGCTATTGTAGTTGGGACTTCCTGATAGACTATCTTGCAATGCGCTCCAGAGAAAGTAGTCTAATGGCGTCAAGTCGAGGGACCGTGCTGGCCATCTCACAGGACCACCACGTCCTATCCACCGATTTGTAAACTTCTCATCCATTACATCTCTGGCAACACGTGCGAAATGTTCGGGGCACCCACCATGCTGGAACCACATTGATACACGAGTTTCCAATGAGAAGGGGTAACGTGTCTTGAAGAAATTATGCATATCGCTGTCCGTTTAGTGTTCCCTGATAAAAATAGGGACCTACAATACGGTTGCCAGTGATACCGCACCAAACATTGATACTCCACTGTCGTTGGTTAGTAACCTACAACTTTAGTTATTTCAGAAGGTACGAGGTTTAGAGAAGTGAAACCAATTCTGTTATCAATAATTGTATGTTAACTATTGATTTTGCTAGAAAAAACATGTATGTTCCATTTTAAAAAGGTAACTTTGCGTTAAAAGTGGTATTGTTATAATTTCCTGGATTGTGCATATACTCCCATTGTGTGACCCCCTGACGTGGCTACATTCCTGTGCAAGTAGATTTTTCACATCTTGTTTCATTACGATAATATTTGAGGTCGCAGAGTTAGGTGGGACACCCTGTATAATGCTAATAACCTACCTGTCGCCTCCTTGAGGAAAGTTTAAAACTCTCAATGTTCGGAAGGAAGCTTGTAGTTTAACGTGACCGTCAATCTCGCGATCATAAGCCACGGGACCTCCATTTTACGTGGAATCCGAACCACAGGACATGGCATTTCACATCGAAAATCTCACATGCATTGACCGGGAATCGAACCCGGTCCGCCTTGGTGAGAGGCATACAGCTTGACCGCTGCGCCACCACGCCCCTTCTCAATGTTCGATGAGCGGATTTGGTAAGACCAGACGTTGTTGAATCGTAAGTTACGGTTAGGCTATAATACTTGCATGATTCATACATTCGCCATCTTGAAATTATTTGGCAGAATACCTTGTAGTTAGTTCGAAGGATGATTCCACACGAAGGTATGTTGTTGCAAAATTTGGTAGAGATCAGATGATTAGGTTAGTTGTAATTTGATTTAAGCTTTGAATATTTGGATGGCCACCATTACGTTTCCGTCAAGATGGCGGCGATATGAAACATGACACTGATTTGTCCTTTGCTAGTGCTACCTCTGTACCATATGTCGTTCAATTCGGTTTCGTCGTATTTGAATTGATAGGGGGTACAAATACACACACACACACACTCCCAGACACACACACACACAGACAGACTGACAACTTTTGGCCCGTGTAGATCTCATAGGAAGAATGTTGTTGTTTTAATAATGGATAGGCACATCTTTTGTCATCTCCAGGATGTGCATCATGCATTATTATCGTTATTATAGCGGCTTCGGAGGCGTAGTTGGAAGCATGCTGAACTGCTGTGACCAAGCTAGTGGGTTCAAACCCGGCCGAAGTCGTCGGATTTTTTACGAGCGTTAAAATCCTTCAGTATGCCTTCCTTCGGAGGAGAAGAAAAGCCGGCGGTCTCATGTCATAGATTTATGGCATGTAAAAGATCCTTCCACAGACTAAACATGTGTAAAGCTAAATTGTTTGTTTAGATTTCGTCGGAACGCTCTATCAAAGTTCCTACGTTCATCACTAGGTATCATTGATATCTGGTGGTGAAAGTTGGAACTATTTGAAATTGAACGGAACTTGTAGCTCCAGGGTGTCCGCTGGAAGCAGCTACAGACTCAGGCGAGCCGAACATGTCCTCGGACATTCCCGGCACTGAAAGCCATACGATAAATAAATCGTTATTATTATTATTAGGCCAATTATTACTATCATCGTTATCATCACCATGATCAATTTGTGCAATTTTCCTTGACAATACCCTTATTAGAAAATTGCGCAACGTCAGTTAATCATTTAATATACACATGGCATGAATAACTAAAAATACTCAAATTACTATATCGGCCATTGTGTCTAAAAACTATCAGAATAGATTCTTATTACGGATTGGGTGTAAACCAAGGAAAATACACTTTCTAAGCTTACGGTATAGAAAGGAGGAAAGAGAGACTGGTTTTAAATATGGTCAATTGGTGAAGAGTGCTACAAATTTCCCTCATTAAAATAGGCAAATGTATGATAATTGTTGTACAATTAATGCTTGTGTGGGGCTTACTGTCCCGGGGCGTCAGAGTGGAACAGCGACCACCGCTTTAATTTAATATCATAATTGGAGCATCACACATATATAATGTGGCCATTTCTATGCATGAGATCGTTTATATTTCCAGTGGGCAAGTGTTTCAGAAAGAAATGGATGTGCAGCGTACCGCGTTCGAATTCCGAGCATGCATGCATATGTATCATACGTTAATGAAACCATGCTTTTCAGTGTGGACATTCTATTGGTATCGACCCGTTCAAAACATTTATATACGAGTATATATATATAATAATAATAATTTATATAGACTATATCTGATGGAATAACAAGATGTTCAGGAAAGAACATATAGCCTACTTTCTCCTACATGTATGGGTATAGTTATAACTCTTTGTCCTTATCACCTCCTATTTTCTTCCTATTCGAAGTGAAAATTGGCACACTGGATTTGAGCAGCGGCGTTCAAACCATAGTTTATAATTTACCTCACCATTTTGCAATTTCATCAGCAAACACTCCAAACAACGTAGGAATTCAGTATATTAACACCGACTACTTACAATAATTGAAACTTACTTGGTCTAAACGTATCACTGGTATAAACACATTCAATATACCTGGTGCATACCTAATTTTTAATCGCGCCTATCATTGGGAGTGCGCTCTTTCGGCAACAAGAGGGCATTTTCAATTACACCGTAGGCTTGGGTTCACTAACTGGCCGGTATAGAGCGCAGCCCGCATCTAGTAGGCTGCGGTTGGATCACGCATAGTTCAACTGGTTGTTAGTAGATGTCACTCGTGCAGATGCGGTAGCAACTTTGTTTTAATTATATATTTCCCATTGCAAAATGTATAATATAATGCTTAATTTATTGTAGAACGTCTCAATAATCAATGCACAATAAACATAAAAATATCAAGCAAAATCAATCAACTTTGTTAGGACTAGAACCCTAGCAGACCGTGGGAAAGACCAAAGCTCTACCACGGAGCCAAATTTGAACGTTATCAATTGCTTTAGATGCAACTCCTTAGCAAATAATGACTTTGACTGAGCGATTTCTTTACTGGAGTATATTTCAAACCAAGTTCATTTCACAAAAAGTTCATTTTATTTCTATAAGTAGGCTATATTGCATGCAATATACTTGGTGTATTTTTGGAAATACACGGAAAGAAAGAATTAGCTTTTGCTGTTCTTCATTACTTTATATCAGTCCATTTATTTACATTTCTTTCCCGCACACACCAACATCGAACTGTTACCTCCTGTTTGCCCCGTGCATTTGTTTAATTTTTCTGTCAGTTTTTTACAGAAACGCATATTCCGCTGAACCAGCCTGACGGCGTCCCATCGCTGCCTTCCGAACTTCCATTGCTTCAAGCCATGAATACTTCTACATTAATCCGCAGGGCGTCGTGTTCTTCACCTACCCACTACTCCGTGAAGACACCGCTCCAAGAATAATTTTGTTTTTGTAAAGTTTTTTCATGTTTATGTATAACCTCTTTGTTTCCTCCCCTTACTCGCCCGCTTCCCCCTCTTCTCGCCTCCTCCTACTGCTCGCTTCTCCGCGCGCGCAGCCCGCTCGCTCGTTCACTTCTACACTTCGTCTCGACTTGTCTCCGTGCTGTGAGCAACCGCTCACCCTCTCAAGTGCACTCAACTTCTTGTTGGACATGCCATCTAGGCCAGTGTACTTTCTCTGCGTCTAGCAGCCTTCACTTGTACGTCGGAAATCAAACCAGTCAGTTAGAGCTTAACTAAAGCTCGCCTCCTCAACTCTAGAGGCAAACTTTTAAACTCGACGCTATGTTCAAGTTTTAGAACCAACCGTCAACAGCAACATCGCCTTCTTCATGAAGCAAAGATAAGTACCGACTTCATGTTTTAACCTCATTCTCATCGTTTTTAAAAGGCTCAATGCTTTTATTTGGAAAGTGAAAGTTGCTATGTGAAAATAACTGCTTTCTAGAGATCTTCTTGATCAAACTTAAACTATCAAGTCTAACTTTCAATATGAAAGATTTTCTGAGATGATATCTCACATCGAGGGATATTTCCAAAATACCCACTGTCTATATAATCTAGTTTTCCGCCGAGGGATTCTCTACCCTATTTAAGCAAATCATCATTGCTCTGGAACCTTCCAGAACCTGCACTCTATCTACCAGTTATACTGTCATGTACTTTCCACTCACATATGGGAATACTTTTTCAAACTAAGGAATCTTCCTTATGAACTGTTAATCAATATCTAATTTTTCTTCCTCCGTTGGGATTTTTCTGGTGCATTCAACTATAACCTACAAGTTTTTCAAGCAATAGACTCTCGCAAATCTAGTGTAACTAGTTATTTTCCACCATTGCAATAACTTTCTTTGCTATCAACTTTTTGTGCTACTACAGTGAACTTTTCAACTATATCAACAGACTATAGTGAAAACGGTGCCTGTTCAACATTTCATCCGCGTCGCGCTCGTCCGAGTACAATAAATACGGCCATGAACACTTTTCCACAATCCCATTTGATCTTTCCCAAACCCTTTACTAACAAACTAAAATAATAAAATTGTTACTTTAGGTCTTTTTTCAATGAGGTGTCACTCTACATATGTGCCCTCCCTTATTTGCTCCATGTATAACGAATTAATGTCTGTAAAACTTCGTGTCTAGTACACGCCTTAAATTATATTGTTTCTCTCTTCTAATGAGGGAATCCAATTCTTTCTACTCAAAAGTGAGTTATCCCTAGGTTTCACAAAAGGGAAACTTGCCCCATTTTTCTCGTGATCCCTACTTAAACATAGGAGTTCTAGAAACTTCCTTTCAATTGTTCTCTTCAGGTTTCACAATAAGTGACCTGCCCTATTTGTATAATCTAACCACGTAGTTCAGTATTAATACATGAAGTTATAGAAACTTCTATTTCATTTCTTCCTATTTTTTTGTTGTTACTTTCGAAGTTGTTATTATTTCTAAGATACTTATCTAGAAATCCTTAAAGTACACACCTTGTACTTGATTCATTGTTTAACTTTAATTACGTCAATTATCTTTAAATTTCCCATTTATTTATCTTAGCCATTTCAAAATCTTACGAAGATTTTAAAGCATATAAAAGGTTGAAAATCAAAAGAATTGTCAATTGCCTGGCGCAAGCTTTAGATGTTTTCGGAGGTCTGCGAACCCAATTGTTTGTAAAAAATCTAAATTATATATTTGTTACATAAACTAATTCCTTTTACATTGTTAAATAAATTAAGATTTGTTATTTTGATTTATCATTTCTCTGAAATAACTGTTAGGCAAGATCCTGTCTTCCCTAACTCTTCCTAGGTTTATGTCCTCTTTAATAAAAATAAATCCATTGATATGGTTTTCACCACTTGTTGCATTTGAGCAAGAACTCTTAGTTATAACTTCTGTCAGACTCTCGTCCTATTTCTCCATCCTTTTTCTCCAGTCCGAAACCCACTTCTTTTTCTTCATCATCTTCCCTTGGGGGTTAGGTTATTCCCAAGCTAATAATCTACCCAATACTCAAATTAGTGAAATATAAGTCAAAACAAGAGATCAGCTGCCATCTTGTCTAGTAACCGAGACTGCTCAACCTTTTAATGTCACTTCCGCACTATAATATTACAGTAGGATATAAACTTTTAATTTCAGCCGGGCCACGTCCTTTAGAACATTTAAACGATTCTCGGTTCGATAATCGGAACTGGTTGGTCCCATGTTTTGGATTATAAAGTTTTCATAATTCACACGGCCGCCATTCTGAAATGGTACGGTTGATGACCTTGTAGTTTGGGCACGAGACGCGTCCCATATGGAGGCATGCTCTTACCAAATTTGGTAATGATACGATGATTAGTATGGTCGTAATTTAATTTTACGTTTTGACCATTTGAGTGGCCGCCATTACGTTTTGGTAACGATGGCGACAATATAAAACATGACACTGAGATTCCCTTTGCTAGTGCGACCTTTGTAACACTTTCCTTTCAATTCGGTTTCGCCGTGTTTGAATTGATACACAGACAGACTCACAAGTTTTCGCTCTGTGTAGATCTCATATCTACTTTCATTTTTTTTTGCAAAAATTGAAAGTCGGCTAATAAATTAGAAAATTAATACCCTAAGTCAATTAATTATTATTCTTAAGTACAGTGTACATTGTGACCTTCTTGAGCATAAAGTATTTAATACAAAACGCTTAAGTTGCAAGTCATACACTAAATTGTATTAAAAGACTGATTTCATAACTATTTAAAAAAACTATCTAAACTGTTAAAAATTCACCAAAAGACTAAAAATCCAGATCTGTTACAATTTTTGATTGATGTTGAAAGATATCTCTTGAAAAAAAATAGATCGAAGTGGAAAATATTAATGATGTGGACATTTTGTATTGGTGCATAGGAATTTTGAGTTTGGTATGATTTATGTTTTGATCACAGGCCTATGTATACGTGAATATAAAAAAATGCTTTATGATTACGTTGCTGTGAAAATAGTTATTCCAAGAGTAGTTATAAGTTATTTGTATTAATTAATTTTTGCTGAATAAGCTTACCATATGACCGAAACCGATACATTAATTTATTGACTTGCGGTATTGATTTTCTAATTTGTTAAACATTGTCTGTAAGAATTTTTGGGCAGAGATGGTCATTTTCATATATTTTCATTCTGATGGAATATGTATTAATAATATTGGCTGTCTTATAGAATTAACCCAACTGAACTTGATGGTAACAAAGAATCGCCGGCTTAGGACCAGGTTAGCGTATCTACAAAAATAGCCAAATTGGCTTTTTGCATGGCTTTTCTTAGTTAGAGTGAAGAATACTTAGGCTACTGCCAAAACAGCGTAAGCGTAATCTTAATACTTTCTGAAATAAGCCCATAGCGTAACTAATTTCCGCAAGATATCGTTAATACCTGAAAATCGTAAGTTAAGAAACGTCAGCTTCCTTCTATGGATTACGAGGAAAATGTTGAGCAGTAACAGCGTAAGTGTACATACGCTACTTTTGTTCGAACTGAATTATTGGCGCGCACTAAAGTGTAGTTATGCTTACCGCCTCTTCCTTACTAATTAATTGTATCTCCAAGCTCTATGAACTTGTGGAGTGAGGTGACGTGGGAGGCAGGAAGAGACGGGCCTGTTAACAGCCCGCCGTGTTATCTAGAATTCCCGTATATTCCAATACTGCTAACATAGGGCCGCTGCCTATACTAGTGTGGTGTTCCAAAAATGAAAGCATAGATAAAACGAAAGTAAAGCAAAACTAATGGAATGCAGCCGAAATAGATCATAAAGCCCTATTTACGTCAAAATTGGCAAGTGAACAGATAAAGGAAGTAGGAGACTTCTGCTACTTAGGAAGCAAAGTGATGTACGAAACAAAGACGATATAAAAGTAAGTTGGCTCAAGCAAGGAAAGCATTTCTGCAGAAATGGAATTTCTTGACATCGAATATTGACTTAAGTTTTAGGATATCATTTTTGAATGACTTTGTCTGGAGCGTGGCACTCTATGGAAGTGAAATTTGGACTGTTGGCACAATAGAAAAGAGGAGAATTGAAGCATTTGAAATGTGGTGTTACAGGAGAAGGATAAAGATCAGATGGGTAGATAGAGTAACAAATGAAGAGTATTAAGACGAGTGGGAGAGGAGAGATGTTTCTGGCGACTGAGAATGCAGAGAAGAGATAGGTTGGAAGGAAACATACTGAGACTCTCAGCAAACTTAGTTAAGGAAGGAAGGGTCGAGGGCAAGAACTGTAGCGATAGACCAAGGTTGGAATATGTTAAACGTATTGTCTCGGATGTAATGTTTGGTAGCTATGTAGAGATGAAACGATTAGGTCAGGATAGGGAGCCATGGAGAACTGCATCAAACCAGTCGAAAACTGAAAACTCAAACTTAAAACAGCACTGATATAGAATTAAGGTCTACGACCTGTATAGTTATGCCAACAATATTTGTCTGTCTTTGTCGTAAACAGGTTTGACATCATGAGACCCTTCCACGAGAAGGAATAAGAACTTGGTTTTGCCCACAATGAACTAGGAACTTACTCGAATCCCAGGGCTGACAGCGACCATTACAGGTGTGGTTTTCCACGGGTATCTTACACTTCCTCCTGGCAAATGTCGGGATGGTACCTCATTTCAAGTTCTGGAATTTAATCTCCAGTTTTAAAACCTAATTATGAGCGTTACACACCCTACAACAGTCACCACAGAAAGACAGGTTATTGGACAAATCCAACATACACCACATCCATTGGGATGTTCACTATATGCCCCAAAAACCAATAACAACGAATGTATATGTACTTGATACCTTTATTTGAGAAGATATCTACGTGCATCCAAGAATTCTTTCGGATCAGTCTTCTTCACTGACCACGGACCACGGTGGCCGAGAGCACTAACTTTTTCTTCGATGGCATCGGAAAAGCGTGGGTTCGAATCCCACCTAAACCGTCCAGAAAATGGTTTCGTGGTTTCCCATTTTCACCACCAGGCAAATGCCGGGATGATTTCTTTCAACAGGACCACGGTCAACTTCCTTCCGAAATACCTTCCCTGACCCTTCCTTAATTAGACCCAAGTTAGTGGTCACTTGGGAATGCCTGTCACCATCCCCAGTTGTAAGTGTGCTCATCTCCCAGACACCGTCCTTGCAACGGTAGAGGAATGATCCCTCGCGTAGTCCGTGAGTGAAGCCAAGCTGGGAGGATAAGCGATTCAAAAAATCAGGTTTCTTACCAAAGACCTCCATTTGACCTGTGCGGTGATTCATTGGCAACATGTATCTTTTGTAAAAATTAAGAATAATTTATGTTTTACTATTTACAACGATTTACAGTAAATTATGTTACACTTTCAATCCTTACATATCTGAAATTCTATATCACCCCAAGTGCCCCCTCTTTTGGCAAAATATTCTGGTGATGCTACTTTTGCTCATTGATCTCCAAACCAAGGAATCAGAGGGAAAAGAACTGACCAACTCACTCATAACACGTCTTGACCTCTCTAAGATCCTGCTTTCGTCGAAATAAGTCGACAGCATGAGCAAAGAGTAGATATCGGGTATGTATTCATGGAAACTTGTGATGTGCTTGGAAAGATGTGTGAGTGTTGAATAACAGCATTGGCTTGCAGACCATGCCTGAGAAGCCCTTGTACGTCGTGCGTTACGCACGATCCAATTGTACCGGTTAGCTATATTTAGTTCAGAGTTCATGGAACGTCTTTCCTAATATGTCCCGCTGGACTGTATTGTCCACGGCCATGTTAACACAGCTACTGAAGTAGCGAATGGTGGCAAGCAATGTTCAAATTTCACACAGTAAAACTGTTGTAGTTCTATGACGAAATACACGATATTTATTACTTCGCACATAACTTTCCTAGGGGAGATCATTTTGTTTAAATTAATGATATTTATTGCAACCAATGGTCAAATACAATAATAATTAAAATTGCGCACAATGAAGTCATGTACAGAATTCTGTTAATGTCACTGTTCTCTTACTACAAACTTTTGCATGATATCTTTCACACGACTTTCCACACAATTCACACCTACAGTTCTCGTCTGGGTCATGGTAGACCTTCTTGCAGCACAGCTTGAAATGAAAACCATGAACAGCGAAACGTGTCATGAAATGGCAAAGTTCATACATAGAATTCTTCCACTCTGAGGTCGTCATGGCATCTGTCTGGTAGAAATCCCTCCAGATGTTGGCTTTCTTGAAGTTCTTGCAGTAATAACTGATATTGCTTTGTAGATGGCAGTAACATTCTTATACGTAACTCTTCTATGTAAAATGGTTGTCTCGTTAGTTCATAGGTCGTCCTTGACGGTGCATTTTGTCCTAGACACAGAATCTTTTTCATGTATATAGCCTTTACCCTTTCTATCTGAGCAAGATCGTTTTTCGAGAGATGCTCCCATTAATTCTATTGCATATGTCATGATTGGAGAAATTTTTATGTGAAAGAGTTCTAATGCAGTCTGTATGGAGAGTTGTCTTATTAATTTTATCTCATTCATGGCTATAACCGCGGTAGCAGCTCTATCTTTTACATGTTTGGAGAAATTTCGTCCAGTCGTTTGGAGTATCAGGCCAACATACTTGTAGGAGTTTACCCTTGTTAGCTCCACATTGCCATACATGATTTTCACTGATGCTGGTAGCCTACCTCCGTTCCTGAACGTCATGTGTACTGTCTTATGTGGATTAAGCTTGAGGTCATTTTGTTTAAATGGGTACCAGTAGCCTATGTTTTTGGGCTGGGTGTGTATCTGGAATTAGAGTCAACAATTTCACATCATGGAGACTAAGGCAACCAGTGTTCATCATCGATGTTTACTAGGTGAGTAGCCGTTCATACGGCACGACAAAAACGTAAGCTCTTAGTTACGTGATTAGTTACTTACGTGTCGTTTGTTCATATACTGTGTTGTAGGCATACTAGATCAGTAGCGTCACCTGTCTGATGCTATACGTAACTCTTTGCTACGTGTCTTAGTCACGTAGTGTTTATTTCGTTACGAATTTATTTAAAACTCAGCACTTTTTCTACGTTATTTTACTGAGTTTTAATTCACTGGCCGTGAAAACCAATAAACGTTTTATTTGTTTCGTGTAATATTGAACGTTGAGAAGTGATTGGAAAGGGAAATGAGAAAGGGAATGAGTTTCAAATATTTATCCTCGACACACCCTAGTACAGTCACCACGGTAAAAGGCCCTCAAGGAGGCAGGGTGTATGTAGCCCCACCACTTCTGGTGCACCCTGGATAGTGCTACACCCACAAGGGCTCACCGCTGGTGAGTTTGGGAGTTGGCGACCCCGAGGGATTCCTGACCTGGGTCCAGTTTTCCCACTTTTTCCTCTGACCTTGGGGTGAGCCCTCTCCTGTTTCCTATCTGCCTTTCATGGCTCCCCTTCCTTCCAAGTCCCTCAATCCTCATTCTTCGAGGGTTGAGGGCATTTCTTTCCTTCCTGTCCTTTATTTGCCTTATCCTTTATTTGTTTACCATTTCTTCTTGTAGTATGTAAGTTTGTAGTTAGTATTAGTTATAGTTTTCATTACAACCTCATCTCATCTTTCACTATCACCCAAACCATTAGGGGCCGATAACCTAGATGGTAGGCCCCTTAAAACAACAATTATCATCACCACAGTAACACAGATTTGTATTTATTATTTATGTATTGCTTACATAGTCTACGCCTACATTGGAGCATTCAAATCAAACCAAATACATTTAAGTCATCTATGGGCTGACAGGGATTTAGCTGTTATTATGGCTGACCTGGCTGACTTTTCCTCATCAGCTATGACATATTGCTTTCGTTGAATAATGTTTAGTGTAAGTCTTATGTGTTAGTTCTCCAGAATCCTTTATTCTTCTCTATTTGCAATTTGTTACTTTGTAATATTCAATTCATCTAAGTCATTTTGAACTTCTTTGAAACTACAGTATAACCCCTCAAATCCGAACTAATTGGGGCTATAGCCTGTTCGGATTTCAATTCGTTCGGATTAGCCGAAAGATATCCATAACATAATGACCAGCCCTCGTTACGGTATAGGACTGTAGCCTACATTGAGCGAGGCAGGCTGGTTTGGCGCAAACAGCGAACATGAAATAGTGAGTCTGGTCCAAAGTCAAATTGACGGCAATGTAGCTAATGGCAGTGAGGAAGAAGAAACTTCGGCAGACAATATGACTTATACTGAAGCTGCATCTGCTGTTGACATCGCATTGCGCTTCGTAGAACAACACCCAGCAGCCACGCCAAACGATGTCATCTTAGTGCGACGCTGGCGCGCAATTGCCTCCGCGGGAAGGTTTTCGTCACTTCTACAATATTGAAGATAACTGATTTCAAGTGAACGATTAAGTGATATTGTATGAGTTTCTATTGCTATTTCATTGTCTTAGCAAAGACGGAATAATAACCAACGTTTCCGTTTCTCAATCCTGGATGGGATAAGTAGTCTATGTAGGTACGTTTACACTATGCAAAGTGTACTCCTTGTTAATTTTTCAACTAACTATGTAAAATGAAGTCATAATGATTGTTTTATGACTAAATAAATAAGTTTCTCTTTTTGCGTGTATTTTTTCAAACTTCAAATTGTCGAAAGAACCTCGTTCGGATTACCCGGGATTTCGGATTTCCGGGGTTCGGATATGAGGGGTTTCACTGTATTAATATTTTGCTTTACTTTTCCCAAAGTAGTTAAGTACTGTAGTTGTTTTAGTAGCCTGTTGTCATGTAATCTCGATAAATTACAGACAAAGATTTTTAGTATTTTTAAAAAGATCTTATCAACATGACCTACATTTAAAAAATTGTCATTGAGTGAATAGAATCAAAACTCTTGTCGGTTTAAGGTTCTGTAGTTGTACCATGTATACAAGTCCTCGGCTATTTGGGTAATATGTGGGTCTGTGAAAGAATATTATTTTTGAATACAAATAGATGTACACCTAATGGGAAATACATTAATATTAGGCTAATGAAGTGCAATAATCTGTATTTAGTAATAGGCTATGGTGGAATTTAGACGCCTATGAACGTGGACGTGACTCTATGCTGTGAAGAGCTTGTGTTCTTTTTGACATTTAAATCACGTTCGTTTCTTTTGGTGAGACGCCGACGAGTTATTCTCACCAAACACGTTCACTCTCTGCGAGTAAAGCGTACGATCTTCCAGAGTCAGATATGAATTTTATGTATAACTATCGCAAATGACATTCACCCACAGCTTGTCCGTTTTCTAAAATCTATATATTGATTTTAACAGTTACTAGACATGGAAATTTACATTGTGAATGTCACCTTGGTTGTAATTACTTGGTATTAACAGACAACTACGATTTACAGGTGGAGAAACTTATTGTAGCACCTAGTTGTACACTTTAATAAAATTCATCTCTCAAAATTTAAAACATGATGTAGAATTAAAATTAATACTTTATCTGTATTTAATATAATAGGGTAGGCTACCTAAACCTAGTTTACAATTTAAATTTCAAAGCTTCATTATCTTCAGGAAATATCATTTAATTTCTAATTTCTACCTTTAATCTATTCTTCCTATACCGTATTGGCCCGGAAATAAGTCGCCCCCGCATATAAGCCGCACCCTTAATATTCGAAGAGGAAAAAGCAAAAATAAAGTGTATGCCCGAAAATAAGCTGCATCCGGATCTATTATATTGTACTTACCATATTTTCTTCCAGCCTATCTGTTGGTTGTGCTTTTGGCATAACGCACAACTGCAAGTTTGAAGGCTGCATCATTAGCACGCCGGATTCCTTTGTTTAATGAAGCTTTTCGCTCTACCGGTAAATGATCGCTCATCTTTGCGTTAAACAGGCTTTCTTACATATCTTACTGAGCCTGAGCTACCGTAGATTATTCAAGCTTACGAAACAATTCCGTGTTACCGAATAACAAAAGTTTGCATTGTTGTCTCTAATGCCGCTAGTTTCTCTTACAGACTTTTTTGTTTTTGATGTGTAACATCTTTCCGCTCGGTTGCTGGATAGTTTTGTGGGAGTGATTTTGAAAATTGGGGACGGAAGTGGATCGGAACGATCGAGCGGGCAGTGGTGGATCGAACGGAAGTATGCATTGCCCGCTCGATCGATCGAACGGAAGTGTACTAGCTGGCAGTGGTGGAAAACGGAAGTATGCACTGCCCGCTCGATCAATCGAATGGAAGTGTACTAGCTGGCAGTGGTGGAAAACGGAAGTATGCACAGCCCGCTCGATCGATCGAACGGAAGTGTACTAGCTGGCAGTGGTGGAAAACGGAAGTATGCACTGCCCGCTCGATCGATCGATCCAGCGGGCAGTGGTAAGACCCAGCTGGCAGCGGTACGAGAAACATTGAGCGCGCGGTGTCGGATATTGATACCATGACGTACTCTCGGCCATGTGGAATGTATATGACATACTGAACCGAAAACGCTCATGCGAACTCTGGTGTCAAGTGTCAAGTGACATCGTACATATTCGAAGTCTTCGTATCAGTATTTAAATGGTAAAATGCCTTAATATCAAACATTGTAAGTAGTCGGCATAGCCGGTATTATGTTTCTGCACAATGGCTATTCAAATATTAACCCACATAATGGTAATGCAGTCATCAATATAATATAACCGTTGTGGTTATACAAGAATTGAGCAAGCCTTCATGAACTATTACTGAATACATTGTCTTTACTCACAAGAGGGCCTATTTATAGGGCATTTTAAACTCAATTTCACGCAGGAAAATTATCGAAACAAGCAAAATATAAATGAAACTTAATTCCGTAATGCAGTATTTTTGGAACGTGGAAATAAGTCACCATCTTGTGCACCAAAGTTGCGTAGTCGAAATAGCCGTGGGGTTAGTGCTTATTGCTGTGAATCTAGAGATCTTGGGTTCGAATCCCGGACGGGGTAGATATATTTGCTACCAGATTATCATTTTAAACAATATTTATCATATCAATATGACTCTTTTCAACACAATCCACATGAAATAACGTGTTGGTCGGTGAATGAAGAGGACCTGTTTATAAGGAATTTAAGGTTATGAGCGGTGTCGCGTCTATTAATCTAATTGATACATATCGTATTCTTTATTTAGGCTAGTGTTGGTGGAAGCTACAAATCATCTAATAAAATGAGTTCCGTATTATAAACTACAATATCTGTAAAACACTCCCTTTTACAATAGATTAATATTTGTGCCAATAGTCTAATAGTATAAAATACCAGTGTATCAACAATTTCACGTGAGGTTTCTTCTATGTCAGATGTTACACATCATTTGCGACTACTGTAAGGCTCGTAATTTTTTTGTTGCTGTGTTCTTGCTATACCTCTAGTCACCTCACGACCTTTTGATGTCCTGGTCAGTGAAGAGGCTAACGCGCCAGGAAATAGTTTGCACTTTTTCTGCTTGTATTTGGCATACAGGATTTTCCAGCACATGTTGCTGTGTTTCCGTAAGCTGGCTACATTACTTTTCGGAATTTCCTTTGTAAAAATAATTTTCACGTTAATTGGGAGCTTTACTGTACCCTTGCGTACCATTGGGTACATTACCAACTTTGCTTTTTATGTGATGTGTGAGTATAGTTTTTAGTGGCATTTGGAACGATAGGCGGAATAATTCAGTACTAAATTGATATTATTTAGTTTTGTACAAACCTTGTTTGAGCGGCAAAAGAGCACCCGAGTATTTCTATTTTGTGGCGAATCAGGCTCAAAGGTTGGCAACAATGTTGCGATTGCCGAAAGTTCCTCAAGTAGACAAACTGTTCAAACTTCAGCTGTAAAGCTTGATTCACCAATAAAATACTTCAAAGGTAATACACGTGGAGAGAAGCTGAGTCATAGGTGTAAACAAATAATTTTGAAGGTTGACAATCTCGAATTTCCATGTCGGAAAAAAAGAAGGAACAGAGAGAGAAGATACGAGGAGAGATATTTTCCTCAGGGCTTGACCTGACGTTTCGTATAATGAGCATTCAATTTTAAACAGTAGGCTACATGCCATATAAAAGTGAAGGTAGCGAATATAAGCCGCACCCAGAATTTTTAGCCAAATAATTTAAATAAAAAGTGCTGCTTATTTCCGGGCCAATACGGGTTATGATAATTAGAATGTTTTACTCCATATCGTTTGATAAATCAAATAACATTCATTTTTAATTTTATATTTCGAATAAGATATGTTATATTTTCAATTATAGGAATGTCATGGCGCCACCAGACAAGTTTCAATTATTCACAATTTTGAATTTAAAATTACTTGGTTGTGTGTATAGAGTTGTCTGATGACCTGTGTTATTGTGATAGTTGTAGTAATGTGGTTATTGATAATTCAGGTAAGGATTGCGAAGGAGATGGCCATGACCTGAAGTTAGGAACAATCCCAACATTTGGCTGGAGTAGAAGTGAGAAACCATGGAAAACCACTTGCATAACGGATGAGATGGGGATCGAACCCACTTCTTCTCAGTTTTGCCTCACGAGACTCCAACGCTCAGGCAAGAACTAAGTTTGTTGCCAGAGACGGGAATCAAACCCAGACTTCACGGTGTCAGCCAAACATGCTAGCCCCTGCACTACAAAGCGGAATTTTATTGATAAATACAGCTCCACTGTTAAGTGAAAATATCGGCTACTGAGGAGCAAGTATTATTGATAAATAAGACGAGGGAAATCAGGCAAAAAGGAGTGATTAAATAATCAGACGCAACAGTTAGTGAAAAGCTCTTGTCGAAACAAAATAATGAAAAATGAACGCCGATGCAATAAATATTTCCAGCAGGAATAATCTGGGTTGGAACAATATGTCCAGTAATTGTGTTTCCATATTGAAATAGTTATAAATGTAAATTTGTGTCTTGTGTGTGCAAAATGTTTGTAATTTACTTGTGAATGTTTTAATGTTTCTCCATGTTAAATACCGGTATCCACAAACACAATAATATGTGGTTACGAGTAAGAGAGAGCCAAGAGTCCTAACTTTGCCATTCAAAATACAATAAATAAATAGCTTTTTCCGGGGTGCCTTTCTCAGACCAATCTGAGGTGGAATATTATCAGGGTTGTGCCCGTCAGTTGGCAGTATGGATTACAAACAATGACCAGTAATTAGTAGTTGAATATCATAATTATTACTCATTGGATTGTGTAGTTGTTCGCCACTTAGGAAAAAATGCCCCGTATTTATCTCCACGGAAACTACAGAAAACACATGGAATTTAATATCACAGTTTCATAAAGTCAGTGGTAAGCTAGAAGTAATTAATTTCCAGCAAAGGTGATCCTGTTTACCCAGAGATGAGCTAAAAACGCACCAATGAAGATGACCCACTCTTTCCGGAGTCGGATCACAGAAGTTTGAAAAACAGGGAGCATTTTAAAATATTACATATCAAATATTAAATATCAAATATCAAATATTAAATATTAAATATTAAATATTAAATATTAAATATTAAATATTAAATATTAAATATTAAATATTAAATATTAAATATTAAATATTAAATATTAAATATTAAATATTAAATATTAAATATTAAATATTAAATATTAAATATTAAATATTAAATATTAAATATTAAATATAAATTGCACTGCCCTACCAACAGGGCCCTTTTATGTCTCACGCCCGTATTTAAACGTGTGTTATTTCACTATATCCAGTTGTAACCTAAGTGAATTTAGGGCTTAAGTCTCCTATACGTTGTACCGAAACACTTGTCATTCAGTATCTGTCCGCGCTATGATTTGGGCTGGGCGAGATTTATTCGCTAGCCCGGTGACACGCAGTAGACACCCAGAGCTCACGCATAACTCGCGCACGTACGACTAACTCATTGATGCACAACGGAGGCTCCGTCACAGCTGCCTGCTATCTGGCGATCATCTGGAATGTATTGTGTGTGAACGTTGACAGGCAGGCCATGTGTTGGCGCCGCGCTTCTGGCGGGACACTTGATTCATCAGGCCCAGGCACTAATACACTAAGGTGTGGCTGGATTTACTTCCCCTTTCTCACACCACTGCTCATAACACGAAGTTCCGTATCTACAGGGGAGAAGAGGCGTGATGTCTGACACGTCCTACAATCCAAGTCATACTGTATTTACCACCACAGTAGCCCAGTGGGGATAGTCGACGTGTCTACCTCTAAATGTCAGGAAGCAATATAAGAATGACTTCCTCATTTCGACCCTATGTCTCAGAGAGCCAGTCCACTCCGCCTGCTAGCCTATCAGACCAATTTTGATTGGTCCAGGTTTCGTGTGGACCATGACGTTGACTGGTTCAAATTTCTTGCCGTACGCGTTGCTCTCGTGGAAATGGTTGGTTGATTCCTCAGTTTAGGGACTGCGACAACGTGGTCATGTAGCCCCGTGTACTTTGGGTGTGTGCAGAATTTGTCTAATAATCGGTGTTAATTGTTGGTTCTTAAGTTTAGGGGCTGCAACAACGCGGTCATGTAGCCCCGTGTACTTTGGGTGTATGTAGAATCTGTCCGAATGATGACTGTATTAGTGTGTTATCTGTAATTCAATTTCAAGTAAATCCTACCTTTGCTACCAAATGCTACCGTCAATGACACCTAGCCGTAAACTAGGCTACTAGATGCCATCGCAGCAGCACCTGGCGGCAAATGTTGAAAATTTAATAGAGCGTTAATCAAATCTAACCTACAAATTTAGCTTCACACAATTGTAGTTAGTGGAAGGTTTCTCTTGCATGTCATAAATCTATGGCATGGGCACGCTGGATTTACTTCCCTTCCGAAGGAAGGCATACTGAGGGATTTTAACGCTCTTAAAAAATCCGACGACTTCAGCCGGTTTTGAACCCACGATCTTGGGTATGGAAGCTCAGCATGCTACCAACTACGCCACCGAAGCCGACCTCGTAGAAATGTCTTTGTCCAAAGTGATCAGTACCGTAAATAATATATTTTAATCACTGTTAATGTATTTAAGCCTATTACGTGATTAATTAGGTAGATTTCATTAGAAAGCTAACTATTGCAATGGGTCCCATGTTTCGACTTCCGGAAAATTTCGACATATCTTCGCGTTTCACATCCCCCAGACCCCAAAACCACCGTCAGTTCAAAAGTTTATATATAATTTATGTATATATATATATATATGTATATATATATGTATATCAGTTTCTTGTGGACACGATAACTGCCGTAATTTTGCACCAATTACTTCGAATTTTTTACCGAAGATGTATACCTATAAAATCTCGGTCGAGTTCGTTACTGGGCTAAATCGGTCGAAGGGGGTGAAAATGGGGGGCTTTTTTCGAAAAAGTGAAATTTCGCTATAACTCTCTTAATACGTGCAATATCGAATCCATTCAAAGTTCATAATATGTGTCGGATAAGTGCCAAAAATTTATGTCAAATAAGATTTTTGATAGCACCAACCATTGACCAAAGGGGTGGAAAAAAGTGGGTTTTTCGGGAAACATTAATCATATCTCTCTTAATAGGCACAATATCAAAACCGTACAAAATGGACAATATTCCCCTAATAATTACCTAAAACTTTTGTCTGAAAGAATTTTTGATATGACCCACCATTACGCCAAGGGACGAGAAAAATGATTTCGGAATTATAAGAAAATGCCAAGAGCTATCAGTGGTTGCCATGGCAACACTACTAAATTGATGAGGCATGGACCATCAGACGTTGCCATGACAACGCACTTGCACGAGATCAGATTCATTATTTCCATCTGATTAAGTGGTTGGTTGGTTGGTTCTTAAGTTTAGGGGCTGCGACAACGCGGTCATGTAGCCCCGTGTACTTTGGGTGTGTGTAGAATCTGTCTGATAACCGGTGTTAATTGTGATGACTGTATTAGTGTGTGTTATCTGTTTGTTAATTTAAGTACTGCAACTAACAATTTTTCAGATAGTTCCTACTTTTGCCGCCAAGCGCCACTGTCAACGACTACGAGGCCAAGTTCAGAACTGAGCTACTAGACGCCGCCGCAGTCGGCTCTTGGCAACGAACATAGAAACCTAAGAGCGTTGTATACATTCTTAACCTATCCAATTTAGCTTCACACAGGTGCAATTAGTGGAAGGATCTTTAACATGCCATAAATCTATGACATGGGACCGCCGGCTTTACTTCCCCTCCGAAGGAAGGCATACTGAGGGATATTTAACGCTCTTAAAAAATCCGACGGCTTCGGCCGGGTTTGAACCCGGTATCTTGGGCATAGAAGCTCAGCATGTTACCGACTACGCCACCAAAGCCGCCTGATAAAGTGGGAAGCGGCTTCGGTGACGTAACTGGTAGCATGCTGAATGTCTATGCCCAATGTCGCGGTTTCAAAGCCGGCCGAAGTCGTCGGATTTTCTAAGAGCACTAGAATCCCTCAGTATGCTTTCCTTTGGAGGGGAAGTTCCAACGTTCGTTGCGAGTTGATGGTTGGGGTGGCATCTAGTAGCCAAGTTCACAGCTAGGTGTCGTTGACGGTTGTACCTGGTAGCAACATTAGGAACTACTGCTTGAAATTGACCGTCTGCAGTACTTACATGAATTAAGACTAATACAGCCATTACAATTCACACCGTGTATCAGACAGATTCTACACTCACCCAAAGTACACGGGGTTAGATGACCGCGTTGTCGCAGCCCCTAAACTGAGGAACCAACCAGAGGTAGATTTCGTTAGAAAGCTAACTATTGCAATGGGTACCATGTTTCGACTTCCGGAAAATTTCGACATATCTTCGCGTTTCACATCCCCAGGCCCCAAAACCACCGTCAGTTCAAAAGTTATATATAATTTATGTATGTATATGTATATCAGTTTATTGTGGACACGATAACTGCCGTAATTTTGTACCAATCACTTTGAATTTTTTACCGAATACGTATACCTATAAAATCTCGGTCGAGTTCGTTACTGGGCTAAATCGGTCGTTGGGGGGTGAAAATGGGGGGCTTTTTTTTTCGAAAAAGTGAAATATTGCTATAACTCTCTTAATATGTGAAATATCGAATCCGTTCAACATTCATACTATGTGTCGGATAAAGCCCAAAAATGTATGTTTGAAGAGTTTTTTTTATAGCACCAACCATTGACCAAAGGGGTGGGAAAAAGTGGGTTTTTCGGGAAACATTAATCATATCTCTCTTAATAGGCACAATATCAAAACCGTACAAAATGGACGATATTCCCATAATAATTACCTAAAACTTTTGTCTGAAAGAATTTTTGATATAACCCACCATTATGCCAAGGGATGAGAAAAATAATTTCGGAATTATAAGAAAATGCCAAGACCTATCAGTGGTTGCCATGGCAACACTACTAAATTGATGAGGGATGAGCCATCAGACGTTGCCAAGATAACGCACTTGCACGAGATCAGATTCAGATTTCCATCTAAGTGTGAAGCGGCTTCGGTGACGTAACTGGTAGCATGCTGAATGTTTATGCCCAAGGTCGCGAGTTCAAAGCCGGCCGAAGTCGTCGGATTTTCTAAGAGCGCCAAAAATCCCTCAGTATGCTTTCCTTTGGAGGGGAAGTTCCAACGTTCGTTGCGAGTTGCTGGTTGCGGTGGCATCTAGTAGCCAAGTTCACAGCTAGGTGTCGTTGACGGTAGTACCTGGTAGCAACATTAGTAACTACTGCTTGAAATTGACCGTCTGCAGTCCTTACCTGAATTACAGACTAATACAGCCATCCCAAAGTACACGGGGTTACATGACCGCGTTGTCGCAGCCCCTAAACTGAGGAACCAACCAAAATCTCTGCGGTAGATATAATTTTGCGTGAAGAAGTAACAGACCGTTACATAGTTGCACATCAGTGTCGAAACCTAGCATAAGGACAGTGTGACCACAAGTATAAAAATGGACCCCAAATGACAAGAAGGTTACCGTTCCCATAAGACAATAAAATGTTTAAAATAAGCATAAAATGACGAAAAACAAAGTTAATTAAGCTCCAATTATAAAATACCTTCTCGCATTAAATGAGGTCTGATCCTTCTACGAAAATCTGCATATTCTGCCTATTTTCGCCTATCCCCAAGTTTGTCCGGTGAAATCTACCTCCGCCTTCCGGCGTGCCGAGAGGACTTTTTTTTAGTAAGGTACTGTATATTCATATAGGGAAAACTGTTCGTTGTTTTTTTTAGCGTATGGCTTTTAGTGCCAGGAGTGTCCGAGGAAATGCTCGGCTCGCCAGTTTTGTAGCTGCTTCGATACGGACACCCAATGGGTGAGCTACAAGTACCGTTGGGGGGGGGGAAGTTGGAATGTATGGGCGAGGAGTTGGAAGGTAGCGGCTGTGGCCTATAGTGAAGGACCAACCCCAGCATTTGCCTGGAAGGAAGATGGGAAACCACAGAAGACCATCTGCGAGGTTGCCGGTGGGGGGATTCGAACCTCCTCGCCTCCCGGATGTGAGCGACTGCCAGCAGGCATGCCGTAACGACCACTGCTAACACACCCGGTAACTGTTAGATATGGAGTATAGATGGGCCGGTCATTCGTGGCCGGTCGTAAGCGCGTGAGAATTCTTCTTAAAGCCCGAGCAGAACACTGAGACCACTGAATATGCACATGCACTGCCAAGGACACATTGCGCACTTTATTTGCATTGATCACAAGGGTATGAATGCTCACTGCGCGTGGAGACACCACTGCACACCGGTCAAGAAGGAACGGCCCACTTATACTGGCAGGGAAGAGGATTATTTTTCGTCGATTAGAAATGGAAAAGCAACTGAAAGCATGCACGATACTTGTATCTGGTACTACTCGGGAAGGGTTTCTAAATACGCTGACAGGAAAGTGAAACTCTGGATACATACATGATGTTGTAAATATTTATGTGTGTTTCAAGATAGTGTTTGTACTTACTAATCCCACGATTGATCGCTTGTTGTTTGTTATGGGTTGCTGAGGGGAATGACATGAAAATTAGTACGGTATGTAGGTAAAGCTCGGCAATTGCAACTGAAGTCTTGAGTGAGGGCGCTGCAGGCGCGAGCGAGCGAGAGAGGGAAAGCGCGTGGTGGGCGAGGGTGAGAGTGATGAAAAATCCACAGCCTGCTTCCAGTCTCCGACCGGGTCAGGAATGGAATGAATGAAGCCCCTATCTAGCGGCGAGGATATGAACTGTGCCGGCTGCCGAGGCCTGACGCACTCCTCTGGGGCAATGATAAAATGAATGACAGATGAAATGAAATGATAGTGGAGAGTGTTGCTGGAATGAAATTTTGACAGGGAAAACCGGAGTACCCGGAGAAAAACCTGTCTGCCTCCGTTTTGTCCAGCACAGATCTCACATGGAGTGACCGGGATTTGAACCACGGACCCAGCGGTGAGAGGCCGGCGTGCTGCCGCCTAAGCCACGGAGGCTTCCGGGGTGAGAGTGATACCATTGGTAAATCATTCTTTGGTGCACGCTACCCAGCGCCAGCTGGTTTTTGTGCAAGTTACGTCTTTCGCGTGCAGCAAATAGCAGTAGATCCAGCAACATGATGACTAGAGGGGCAAGAGGAAGCCTAGTAGTTCGCATATTTTCTGGGGCTTCAGATGAAGCCTAAAATAAAGCTAGGGCGGGGTTACGAAAAAAAAATCCCAGCAGTAGGGTGTTTGTGCAATCTGTACCCGTCGCTTGATATGACAAGACCAGGTATGACTGAGTTACTACCACTAATGTGAAAATATCCTGAGTTGAGAAGGTGGGTGATTGAGTGACAGCCCCGTTCTAATGCACGAGTCTCAATAAAGCAGGTATGTTTACAAATTCAAGGCATCCTCATTTACGTCACACGAACCGTGGAGTGAGCCCATCCGCACGCTACCTAAACTTTGTCTTCTGTCTGAAGTGGCACTAATGGATTATCTTCAGAATTATCTTATGTTTCGTACGTTCTAATTTATCGACAAGGGACGCGCTAACCCTGATTTCTTGCTTTACATTCTAATGTTAGTATGTTCTTTATTTTTCGTGGAAAATCGAGGAAGTGTAATTCACTCCTCTATTAGCAATTTAATATTAAATATTGATTATTAAATCTTCTAATATACAGAATAAGAATTAATGTTTGTTAGTGTGTTTCTTCGTCTTGTATACGTTCATATACCATTCATCCGATTACAATGGAACATTGGTGAGTTATTGTAAATCCATTTTACAATAGGTGGCGCGTGAGTCGTTTCAAGAGACAAGTATTGAAGAGAGAACCGTTTCAACTAATGAACTTTGGTGAATTGTTGTGCACACGCCCGTGAAGGTTTTTGAGTTTGTAAATTAATTTTACAATTGGTGGCGCACGAGTTGTTTCAACAACAAAAATGTGAGTTGGCACGCGAATACTTTCAACAAATTAACTTTGGTGAGTTGCTGTGTGTTCCTATCCGTTATCTCATTGAGTTGGGTGTTGTTCATTTCCAAATGTTTTGCTTTAGTGATGCAGTTGAGGAGAGCTGGAGGAGCCTATGCTGCCCATGTAAAAATTATAAATTTTGAGGAATATGTATGAAGAAACTATTAAATATATCTCAATTTGTAACTTTTTCAACATAAGCTAGAGACTACATTGGTTTCATGCTGTAGTTACAACGGGGGAATTCAGGTAATGTCTGAGTTCTAAGAATGTCTTTAAAAGATGATGGTGAGAGTGGAACAGTGTGACCACCTGCACTAATGTCTTTAAAATAAAACAGTTTTATGATGAGTCACCTAGAAATATTTTCGACGAGCTTTGGTGACTGCAAGTTAACGTATGAGGGTCACAAAGTGAGTTCCCTTCTAAACATCGGCCGCGTTCGGTAGACGTCGTATTTCACTTGTTGATATTGTTGGCAGACCCAACACTTCAAATTTCACTTCCAGGTAAAACAACGTACCTCTCTTGGAATTAGGTTTGAAACATCATTTTAAATGTACGCTCTAATGCAGTATGTCTGTACAGCTGGGGGCCCCTAATTGGGATGCGGCATAGCCTAGTGGTAATCCCTCCAGGCTCATAACTGGCTTTCGACTAGACCATCCTGAAGAAAAGGTCGACCGTGTACGTTAAAGGGGATGGATGCTGTAATAATATGGGAAAGTTATCACTGCATCAACTGATGTTGGGATTTTGGGCCAGCTCCAATCACTACATAATCATTTATAATACAGTTGCCTGGATTTAATAGATGGAAATGTTTATGCATTTCGAATCTTTCTTTAAATGTGGTATTAGTGAAGAATTTGACCATTAGTTTTCTTCCTTAACTCCATGACTCTGAAAGTACTTGCTAATGTTCTGGGGGTATTAAGGTATTGTAAAATTAATTCATAAGCCGTTTCTTCTGTCTGAAATCTCATTAACATGGAAAGCTTATTGTAACTGTAGACTTGATTAGGCTTACGTCATTCTTATCAGAAAACAGATTTGACGAAGTTCTTTTTATTCTTAATTTTAGGCAAAATGTTACTACAGAACTTTTGTATTTGGTTAATTGACTGTATTTTGTATTCATTATTGAAATAAAACATACATATAGTTTGATTCTTATCGATATACCATTAATGAATTAATGACTTATTCTTTATGAGGACTGTACCAATTAAACACAGGGCAATCGATCAATCTTCAGACATGGGTCATACTTATAGCACTATAAGAAACGAAGAAACAAAGATACAACTGATTAGACCTATAGAGTTATATTATCCAGGATTTATTTATTTATTTATTTATTATTTCACACGTTACAGGCCTATTAGACCACGTTAAGCAATCATGACTACCGGTATTTGTTCTTCCTGTTTTTCCAGTATTCTTTCATTCGAGCACTAAATGCCCTCTTCGTTTCTTCGGTCCTCTTTGGTCTTTGGGCTGTAGGTGCTGCACACTTCTCACTTGTATACTTTGTATCGAAAAACGCTTTTGTCTATAACGTCTTCTGGGTCGACCTGTGCTTTTACGAGATCAATTCTGACATGCATCATCCAGGGTGTAGTAATCTTGAGCCACTGTATGTATCTAAGCATTTTGTTGGTGAATCTGGTTTGTGGGAGTCTGCTCATGTGGCCGTAACATTTTAGTCGCCTCTTTCTGATGTATGCTGCGAGGTTGGACAATTTCTCTGTGGTGTCTGGAGCGAAGCCTGTATCCTTCATATGTATTTATCTTTCTTTCTCCGTTACGGTCTTCTAAGGACCACGAGCCAATTTCAATGTTTAGTCCTTTGGTGTTCTTTCTTCTTCCTCCAGGTCTCCTTCTTCTTCCTCCAGGACTCCTTCATCTTCACACTATGCATCTTATTTCTCTCTTCGGACCATTTTGAGCCGCTTTTCATTTCCTTCCTTCCTTGGAACCCTTCCATTCCCAACACTTTTTTCCTAAACATTTCTCTCTCTATTGCATCTTCTTCTCTTATATTGTTTCTTTCCAAATCATTTTTAACTTCTTGAATCCAAGTTGTTGTTAATTTCTTGTTCCAAAGATATTTGAATATCTGTCGGGTTAACCTGTTGTCATTCATTCTATATAAATGTCCAAAAAATAGCAATCGCCTCTTTTTTATTCTGTCTGTTATGTTTTCAATGTTGCGGTATATTTCATCATTACTTCTTAATTTCCAGAATTCTGTAATTCTTAATGGACCAAATATTTTCCGTATAATTCGTCTTTCTAATACTTCCAATTTATCTAACTTAAAATTCAGTGCTAGACATTCGCTTGCGTATAGGCATTCTGGTTTGATTACTGTTCTGTAGTGCTGTATTTTCAAGTTTCTAGATAAACATGTATGTATTTATATTATTACTATCATTATTATTCTGTTTTGTAATCCCCAAACGCGCCCTAGTCATACAGCAACACTTCCAAAGTGCGGCGACCAAGCGCAGAAAGGTGCACTTCGAACACGAAGTCTTCGTCGAAGACTAGAAATACGAAAACAAATCGAATTAGAATTTATTACCCTCAGTTCCGAATCTTGGATTGTCAAAGATTGGAGCGAGATTATTATTTATTGAATCCATCATCCAACATTGGTGCAGCAAGAGGCATAACCATTCTTTATTGTGATTAGAAATCTCCTCACTACTTGACATGTGTCCAGAATTTCTTTCTGCGTGAATGGTGTCTATTTCTGATGTCCATTAGAAGATCCTTCAGATGTAGTGTTCAGGTGAAATCAGTCATTCCAGATGGGATGTATCCTATCCTTAAACACTTATCACGTTTGCTCTACTTTTTAGCTAATTCTATATATTTATTGATCTTCAGAGGGTAGGTTTTGAACATATTTCCAATATTATTATCATTATTATTATCATCATTATTATCATCATCATCGTCACTATCATATGAGAGTGACGTGTACTGATAAAAGCGAGCCATCACAAAAGGTTTTTAAATTGTAATTGCACATTCATTATGAAGTCCATGCTGTAATTTCAAATAAAATAATTTTAACGAAATCTGGAGTTGACGTGAGTAATTTTTACGATATAATGCTTTGAAAATCATTGAGTATGACAACGTCCTTCAGGTTATAATTTGCCTACGAGGAAATGTTTGTAACAAAGGCTGCATATCATTTCAGTATACTGCTGTAACACCTAGACGTCCTTCTTCTGTCACAGTTGCTCTACATTTGAACATCGAGTCTTCTGATAACTTCCAGTTATGCATAATAGTACCGTGGTGTCGCGAGGAACTTGCTCTAGCCTTGACATTTCACCTTAAGGTCGCTCAACAGGTACTGGCAGCACGTGTGACACCTGGGCCTTGACTTGGTGTCATGATATATGTGATACACTTTGTTGCTAAGTGACATTCTAGCCAATTACTCCACAATATTTTTTATACACAATGGACCACAAAATGTACACCCTTGGGCTACATCACATGAAATCTAGAAAAGTGGCCACCATTTCAAATACAGGGAACTTAGTAATGAAGGGAAGTATCGTACGAAAATGGTTATTATAGCGGCTTCGGTGGCGTAGTTGGTAGCATTATGAACTGCTGTGCCCAAGATCGCGGGTTCAAACCCGGCCGAAGTCGTCGGATTTTTTAAGAGCGTTAAAATCCGTCAGTATGCCGTCCGCCCGAGGGGAAGTAAAGCCGGCGGTCCCAAGTCATGGCATGAAAAAATGTCCTCGGACTCTCCCAGCACTAAAAGCCATACGCTAAATAAATAATGGCTATCATAATTTAAATTTTATAAAACCAATAATTATCACACTCAAACAAGAAAGAGGGGGGGGGGGGGGGTGGAGTTATGAATGAATACGGACGCTGTACAGGATTTTGCAAATGCCAGCTATGTTAATATTACCTTATTCTACTCTAGTGTATTGTGGCAATCATGTATTAGCTTTTTTTAACCAACTAACCACATTATAATAAACCACCAGTTAAATAGAAACGGACGTAAACTAAATAGGACAACTTTCATATCTGACGTTCGTTACAATAATAAGTTATACACCAGTGTTGACATGCTTAAACAACAACAATAATAACGCATTGAAAATTACGAGCACAGGCGACGGCATAACAACCTGCACATTGAGAGGGTAACATACACCATTCGGAAAAGGAGGATTCAATTTTATGGCCACATAACACACATGAGCTCGCAGAGACAGACCGACATGATATTTTCCTTCTTTCCTAAAAAGAAAACCAAGGGACCCTGGTTCATCGAAGTTGAAAATGAACTTCGAGAAGTAGGAATCACACTTGAAGACATCCAGTAACGTGCACGTCTCCAGAGAAGACTTCAAGCATACAAGAGCTTCCAAGAAAAATCAAAATTGAAAACCGGCAAGAAGTGGACTGATGAAAGAAAGGAGGCTCACTGAACGTGAATGCGAGAATATTGGGGAAGAGTTAAAGCATTAGGGTGCAAACGGTTGAAGTAACGTGGTCCACAGCAGCCGAAACGAAGAAAGAGGAAAGAAGAATAATAACGCAAAATTATAGAAGTACTACAGAGCAACTCAGTAATAATATCTGTAAATAAGAACGACACGTCACACAAATTATGCACGACTTTTGTAACTAGGTAATTGTAAATATATTTGTACGTAAGTTAAGTGTAAACGTATCCGCCGTATCTTATCTCAGCCTGAGTGAACAGATTCTGATGATCATCGCATGGCGATTGAAACATGTCCTCCAATTAATTACCACCCCCCTCTCCTTGTTTGTTTGTTTGTTTGTTTGATTGTTTGTTTGTTACATTTAACCTTTCTTTTAGGTTAGGGTGTATACATATTTGTTTCTTGTTGTTGATTGATTTAGGGGCTTTGCGATATTGTGATCATGTAGCCCCATGCATTTGGGTGAGTGTAATTTGTCTGATAACCTGTGTTATTGTGATGACTTGATTAGAATGTGTATTCGTAATTGAGATGATGATCGGGAAGGAGGCGGCCGTGGCCATAAGTTAGGAATCATCTGGTATTTGCATGGAGTAGAATAGGGAACATTTTGATCATTAGACCAGTGTACTTTCTTGTGTATGGATTTGTATAACAATTGTGTTGTTGTTCCATTTGAGGGGCTTGGACCACTTTCCAGATGGCTGATATAGGAATCGAATCCATCTCTTCTCAGTTTTACCTCATAAGACTGAGTGTACAACGATCCAGCCCTAAGACCAGATTTAAATTTCTTGGCAAAGCGGGGAATTGAACCCGGACCTCGCCGGCGACATCTCCTACACCAGGAAGTGGACCCCTTGGAATGGTTTTCCGTGGTTTCCTACTTCTACTCCAGGTAAATGCCGGGATGGTTCCTAATTAAAGCCACAGCCGCCACCTTCTCAATCCTCACCTGAATGCAAATACACACACTCTAATAAAAACATCACAATAACGCAGGTTATCAGACAAAACTCCACACGCACCCAAAAACATGGGGCTGAATGACTACGATGTTCAAGCCCCTAATTCAAAACAACATCAACAACGACATTATCGTTGTAGGCTACAAATCCATACACACAAAAGTACACTGGTCTAAAGATCAAAATGTTTCTTACTCCTCATCTTAGTAGCAGCAACAGCAACAACAACAACAACAACAACAATTGTGTATGTATTATTCCCGTTTTCCAACGGAGTGGGGGATAAGATGCAATGAAAGTCTTTGTGGCGGATGGTCTTTACGGCTGGATGCCCTTCCTGACGCCAACCTCATGAGAGGAGTTAATAAGAAATGAAATGAATGATGATGAATTAAATTGGGCAAGGATGTGGAAGGGAGCGGCCGTGCCCTGTCAGAAGTTACCATCCCAGCGTTTGCCTGGAATTGAAAATGAAAAACCACGGAAAACCATTTCAAGGATGGCCGAATGTGGGGCTCGAATCCACGTCTACCAAGTCTACGGAGAGCTAGGGCCCATGGCCTAGTGCTTCGCGTTAGCGAGCTTAGCTACCGCTGTCGGTCAACAACAACAACAACAACAACAACAATAATAAGTTATAATTATTTTGCACTCATCTATCTTCTAATGAACACTTGTTGAGAGAAACTGACACTATAACTACCATTTTATATGAAGTTTTTTAAATCATGGTTTCAACACTACCTCTACTCCAAGTATTCAAGACGGTGATCATTTACTTAAGCAAGAGGGACTAATTTACGTAATAAAGGCATTTAAATGCATATTAATTCAAGATGACGCCTAGCAACTGCCCATATCACCTTTAAAACTCGCAGTTAACGGGCAAATAAAGGATTAAATACCATTATTAACAATTTCCTATCCATTCTGAATGATATACATCTCTGATAAGGAATATAAACATGTATAGTATACACACGAGTTATTTTTAGAACGCTACTTAATTACATTGAAACATTCAAGATCATATCCCCGAAGGGAATCTTATGTAATCAAATCGAAAATGTTATTTCTAATTTATGAGCCCTGGTGGTTCATGGTGTAGTTAACTGTACTCATGTCCTAGTTCTTGAACCATGAGAAACGACTGAAGTAGCAAGATGATGCCAGTTCGGCGTCACTTTTTCAATCACCAATCGGCATTCCTTCATCCCCCAGGTGGCCGATCGATTGACTGATTATCGATTGATCGATTATTGATTATCAATTATGTACTATAGATTTATCGATTATTGATAAACTACTAGGTCATCGACCCAAGATTTCCGAAAATAGTCGATATCTCCCGAACAAGGAATCGGAGAAATTCGTGTGATGGCTCAAACGAGAGGAGGCTAAGCCTTTCCAGTGGACAAGTGAGTCGTCCAGTTGCAAAACTCATTTAATCTACTTGTGAATAAGGGTCATGTCGTAAAATTATTTATTTATTTTTTATTTTATTTTACTTTATATTGTTTTATTTTATTTTGTTTTGTTTATTTTTTATGATTTTGTTTTGTTTTACTTTATTTCGTTTTATTTTGTTGTATTTTTATTTTGTTTTGTTTTATTTTGTTTGATTTTGATTTTGTTTTGTTTATTTTGTTTATTTTGTTTTATTTTGTTTTGTTTTATTATGATTTTCCAGAAAACAAATACAAAACTAAAAACAAAAAACACGAAGCAAAAAGCAAGATTCAAACACATAACAAAAGCAGAAAACAAAAAAAAAGAAACACAAAGCAAAAATCAAAAGTCAAAAACAGCAAAAGCAGATAGCAAACACAAAACCAAAACAAAAAGACGAAGCAAAAAGCAAAAGTCAAAAACAAAAGCAAAAGCAGAAAACAAAATCAAGAAACATAAAGCGAAAGGCAAATTTCAAAAAAGCAAAAGCAGAAAACAAACATAAAACCAAGAAAGAAAAGCAAAAATTAAAATTCAAAATTAAAGCACAAAGCAAACACAAAACCAAAAACCAAAAACACAAAGTAGAAAACAACAAACACAAAAGATACGTGAGGCAAAGTCTAGAAAAACGTGTCTCATGAAAATGATTCTTATTCACAAGTGGATTAACGAGTTTTGTAACTTGACGACTCATTAGTCATTTCTGCTCTAAGATTAAACCTACGCCTACCGCAGGGAAAATAGTTGTTTTACGCCTTTATGCGCAATCGCGGCTCCTTCCAGATTCCGGTCAAGGGACCAATAATCGATAAATCTATAATCAATAATCGGCAGTCAATAATCGATAATCAGTCAATCGATTCGCCGCCTGGGTGATGAAAGAATGCCGATTGGTGATTGAAAAAGTGACGCCAAACTGGCATCATCTCACTACTGGCTGACTGGCTTAGTAAGTGGTCCTGACAGTAGGGATAGGGATTAGCCTACCATGGATTAGGAGTAGGTATTTCAGGCACATTCTGAATCGTAGCACTCCTTTTGCTCATGTGGCTAGGACTACCCAATTCACTGGTTTGTTCCTTGGACCGTAGATGTAGACGCTGTTGTTGCTTTATTTAGGGTCTTTCCGACATCGTAGTCATGTAGCCCCATGAACTTGGGTGTGTGGGATTTGTCCGATAATATGTGTTGTTGTGATGATCTTATTAGTGTGTGTATTTGAAATTCAAGTGGGGATTGGAAAGGACGCAGCCGTGGCCTAAAGTTAGGAGGCATTCGCCTGGAGTATAAGTGGGAAACCATGGAATATCACATGTAAAATGGCTGAGGTAGGGATTGAATCCACCCACCACTTCTAAGTTTTGCCTCACGAGGCTGAGTACACACCGTTCCAGCCCTCGGACCAGAATTAAATTTCTTAGCATAGCTGGGAATCGAACCCAGCGCTTCATGTGGCTACCAGTGAGGTGTACTGACAGATTGCAAAATGAAAAGCGAATTGTTGCAAATTCTGGGACAGCGATCGTTACGCAATGGTAGTAACTTACCAGAGGACTACTAGACATTTAGTTCTTATCGTGATGGAAGCCATTTTTCAGTGTTGCCTTGATAATCAAAACTAATGCTTTTCAGTCGGTCAACTCGATTTTACCCATTTAATAATTAATAAAATAATTTCATGTATTTTTAGCCTACTTTTCACATTTTGCAAAAATGAGGAAAAAGTAGACTTATGAGATCGGGCAAATGTCTGTCTGTCTGTCTGTCTGCCTGTCTGTATGTCTGTCTGGCTGGCTGGCTGGCTGGCTGGCTGGCTGTGTGTGTCCCCCCCCCCCCCCCTATCAACTCCTAAACGGCTGGAGCAATCGAAACAAAATTTGGTAGGAGTAAAGATCTATACCTGAATATCTCACGGCCATATTTGAAAATGATGTCAATGCTACCAACTGCTGAAAAATCTCAATTGAAATTTGAGCTCCATGTTGAATATCTTGGAAGATATAAATGGGAGCTATTTCAAAATAGGCACACGTAAAGATAATAATATTGCAGTTTAATTTCCAGGATGCCATACATGTCAGTGTTGCCAAAATGATTATAAGCCTGCTGATAGGTCCAATTTTTAAATGCATATAACTTCTACACTATCGATTGGTATTCAACCAAATTTGGTATATGCTATGTGTACATAAACAGATAAGACTGAGCGTATTCTTAAGAGCCTCCATGGCTGCCATCTGTTAATAAATGCTCTCAATTTTTTTTATCCAAATACTCATATATCAGAAAGTATGCAAGCCGACAGCTTTAAACTCTGCACACGTATAGTACCTGACATTCTATATTAATTTGGAGTAACTTATATACGTCAGTGCTACCAACATGATTCTAAGCCTGCTGAGAGGTCCAACTTTAAATACAGGTAAATTAATTCTATCATTTGGATTTCAACAAAATTTCGTGTGCGCTATGTGTACCATAACAGATATGACTATGCCTATTCTTAAGAGTAACCAGGGCTGCCAACTGTTAAAAAATGCTGTCTCTATTTTTGTTACCCTAATATCAATATATCAGAAAGTATGCAAGCCAATAGCTCTAAACTTTGCACACGTATAGTACCTGGCATTCTAGATTATTTTGGAGTAACTAATATAGGCCTACGCCAGTGCTGCCAACATGATTCTAAGCCTGCTGATAGGTCCAATTTTAAAATGCATGTAACTTCTGTACTAACTAATGGATTTCATTCAAAATTGACACAACAATAGATCACATTATTTCAGATTATTTCTGACCAATACATGTATGTCATTGTTGCGAACATGATTTTACGCGCGCTGTTAGATCCAATGTTTAACTGCATGAAACGTCCATGCTATCCATTGGACATCAACCAAATTTTGTATTCTGTACCTTAAGAGATGGAACTAAGAATATATTCAGTCACCAGGGCTGCCAACTGTAGTTTTCTATTAGGCTATATTATGCCATGTATACAGTATTTCGAACTAATTAGAAATGTCGATATTCCAAACTTTATTTCGTCATTATTCTAGATAGATCCATATAGATTAATCATTGGCATGTATCTTAAATTTTAAGAAAGTAGGCTCTTTAGTTCGTCACGGAACTTCTTGTTTATTTAGGTTTAGGGTAACGCCCAACAATATTGGGTACAATCATGTTGATCGACTGATATACATTAATCTCGAATTAGTTCTTAATTAGTAACGGTAATTAGTATTTTAAAGGAAGGCCAGTTGTCTAAAAAATGAGGTCTGAGAGTTTAAGATCTCCTGCAATATTGGTCGCTTACAGAGCACTTTGGAAATTATTGGACCGTAAAATAAATATTACATTTAAACTAACACAAGCACAAAGAAATACCTGGCCAACGTAAAAATGTATCTTACTACAAATGCAAAGCTAAGGCATTTTTATACCATCATTACACATGAGGCGACATATGGGAGCGAACCTAATTTAAATTAAACACGCTATCAACGACAGATAAATTGCAGAAGGTTTATAGGAGAATCATTAGGGCAATACAAAAAACATCAAATTAATGGACAATGGAGACTTTTAGTGAACGCTGTACTGTAGTATACCGGGAAAGTGATTCGGTAAAAATAATAATGAAAATGAAAATCTACAGCCTGCTTCCAGTCTCCGACCGGGTCAGGAATGGAATGAATGAAGCCCCCATCTAGCGGCGAGGATATGAACTGTGCCGGCTGCCGAGGCCTGACGCACTCCTCTGGGGCAATGATTAAATGAATGACAGATGAAATGAAATGATAGTGGAGAGTGTTGCTGGAATGAAATTTTGACAGGGAAAACCGGAGTACCCGGAGAAAAACCTGTCTGCCTCCGCTTTGTCCAGCACAGATCTCACATGGAGTGACCGGGATTTCAACCACGGACCCAGCGGTGAGAGGCCGGCGTGCTGCCGTCTAAACCACGGAGGCTTCGGTAAAAATAATAATAATAATAATAATAATAATAATAATATCGTATGGCCTCGGGTGCCGGGTGCAAGCTTTGTAATTTGACACTCAGAGGGTAGCTTGCATGTCGAATTTCGTTGTTCCATGAATCATTATGAAAGCCAAGGTGGTTAGATATCTAAGCTCCTTGAACACTATAGAGCTTTCTAGTAGAGAAATTAGGAACTTTGTGTTGGCGGAAACTTCCGAGATTAATTTTGCCATTATGAACACGGCCTACTGAATTCAAATGGGTTCTTTTACATGCCAACATCGTATGACATGCGTATCGTATTTTTGCCGCCTTTCAAAAATCACTTACCACGGCCAAGAGCGAACCTGCAATCGTGGGGTTAGTAGACCGACACGCTATCCACTCACTCACCGTGGCAAGCTAGTGAATCGGTAATTGATACAATGAGGAAAAGGAGAATTGCTTTTTTTGGTCATATGAAAAGGTTAAAGAACACGAGAATTTTGAAACAATTTTTTGAATATTTGGGAAATCAAAATGAAAAGCAACTGGTTCAAGGAAGTACAAACGGATTTAGATGAACTAAACATTACAATGCAGCACATTGAACGACGAGAAGAAAAATATGTTTAACGTAGTTTGATATTTTGCATTCGGTCAACACGATTGTGCCAAATTGTGGGTTATTCCCTAATCATGAAAACAATTTGCATGAGATAATAAATATAGCAACACCTTATAAACATATTTTGAGAAATGAATAACCACGATTTCCTTTGCAAACTGTAAAACGTAAGCAGCATGTCATATCTGAAGACGAAAGAGTGGCAAGATTGACTCCAATGAAGACATTCTGGGAGGGAGGAATGTGTTGAAGAAATAAGGTATATTGTGGAACACTTGATACGTATTTGGTTGGATTAAGTGCTCCAATATGTGCGTAAACTATACAAATAAATAAAATATTTATTATTATTATCACTATTACTATTATAATTATTATTATTATAAACACAAAGCTATTATTATTTGCCTCGCCATTTCTGGCCATGTGTACTTTTTAATCGAAAATAATATGGCCAAGAGAACAGTTCTCCCAATTTTGCATGGAACGAGAATTTTGTTTACCAAGATTCGTTAAAACTATCTTCAAAAATATATGTACAGTAAGTACAAAACAGTATGTTCATTTTGGCATTGGTTTGCCTTTTCAAAGGCATCTGAACAGCGTTTTAAAAGTGTTCTGTAATTTACAAAGTTATACAGTGGAACTTGGATAATTCGAACCTCAAGGGACCAGTAAAAAATTTCGAATAATCCAAAAATTCGAATTAAGAAAGTTATTTGAAAAGGGTAGAGAAAATATGTTGAATTACGTTTACATAATGATTTACGTTCAACAAAGCAGACTGTATCGTCAATAACCTCAAAAGTTTCAAATGAAAAATAAAACCAAAATGTACTATTCATCTATTTAACGACAGTAGTAATCCAGCAATCTAGTTAAGTCTTAGAGAAATCTACTGTTTTTCAAAATAGTTTGAGGTTTTTACCTGTTTCCTACAATTAAGTCTCTCAGCCATCACAAAAGAATCTAACAAATGTAAGGGACGGAAAACAGAACTACTTACGTCATTTCTACTTTAAACAAACCGCGTAAGTTCTGTGATGTGGTTTGTTCCTTGGGGCTGCACTCTGAACAGTTTTTTCGGGAATTGTCCCAACTGTTTGGCTTCTGATCGGCTTTTTACACTAAAAACTTCGAATTATCCAAAATATAATTCGAATTAACCACGATTTTTAGCATTAATTGTATATAAAATGCTAGGGACCAAGAGAAAAATTCGAATAAAAGAAGATTTCGAATTATCGAAGTTCGAATTAGCCACGTTCCACTGTATTTGATATTACGGCAACACTGAAAATTGGATTCAAAGTTACCTATAAAGTTGTATTTGGTAGGAAATACTTCACGAATTTCGATTCCACACTTGATATAGAGAAAATAGCTGATGTTTTCATATTTACTTTGTGATGCATGCAAATTTTAAAAGTCTGGAGGTTAGAAATCAGCAATGAAGACGTGTAGGCTATACTTTCTTCAGAATAGACCTAATGCATTTGGTTGGTTATGTTCCTGTTACTAATCGAAGGGTGATCTAGGAAACACGTAATGATGCACCTTGCAGCTAATTCGATGACTAGAAATCACCTTGAATAATTTTTTTGATTTCTGCACGTTGCAAATAATAATGATATGGATAAGGATGATATATTGCCATAGCTTCGCCCAATGATAAACAAGTCAAATGATTTGTTTCTGTGTTATTTTCCTATCCAACATGCCTTGTCAACAGACGAACCAACGATTCCATACTTCGTAAGTTTAATTTGCGGGCAGACTGAACCATCTTCAAGTACTGAGCCAGCGCGTGGCACCATGTTCGCTTCCGGGTGCTGGCTCTAAACACAGTGATTCTCTTTTCGCTTATTGCCGCTTGAGGCATACGCATCCCATAACAAGAGGTCTGCATTTGATCATCATTGTGCCGCTGAAAGTAGGTTCTTTATGTGCTATAATGTTCCTAATATCCCTACCCACCTCCGTATCGAGCAAGCTGAGACACGCTCTATTTACCAGGCAACATAGTCAAGTGCGTCACATCACGCTGCACGACTGCCATGGGAAACTGTAAGTTTGGAGATAGAAATATCGAATCCCGATCCTGAGAGAGGGCATCCTCAGTATGAATACCCTCGAGTTTTTCTTCAATATTTTTAGCAAACTTAAGGATGATAGTCTACTTTACATTACGTCCTTGAATACCATCTCTAATTATTGAAAATGGTCCGACTCCGTGGCACAGTGGTTAGCGCGTTAAGCTTTGGCTCAAAGTGCCCCGGGTTTGATTCCCGGCCGAGCCATCAGGGATTTTAATCCCTTGGGATTAATTCCCGTGGCTCGGGGACTGGGTGTATGTGCCGTCTTCATCATCACTTCATCCTCATTGCGACGTGCAGGTCGTCCACGGGCGTCAACTAGAAAGACCTGCACTCGGCCTCTCAGGCCACACGATCACCATCATCAATTGAAAATGAAAATCCACAGCCTGCTTCCAGTCGACCGACCGGGTCAGGGATGGCGAGGATATGAACTGTGCCGGCTGCCGAAGCCTGTCGCACTCCTCTGAGGCAATGATTAAATGAATGACAGATGAAATGAAATTATAGTGGAGAGTGTTGCTGGAATGAAAATTTTGACAGGGAAAACCGGAATACCCGGAAAAACCTGTCTGCCTCCGTTTTGTCCAGCACAGATCTCACATGGAGTGACCAGGATTTGAACCACGGACCCGGCAGTGATAGGTCGGCGTGCTGTCGCCTAAGCCACGGAGGCTTCACCGTCTCTAATTCCAGACCCTAATAATTCCAATTACACGCAATACTGCTGTAAATAAAGCACAATAACATATGTTAAGAGACAAATACACACACCATATACGGGACAGATCACGAAATATTTCAGACACAGTACACGCATTATTACAGACGCTACTGTAAGACAGGTTATTACAGAAATTACACCCACATTCACCTAAGTGCATGTGGCTGATGATCTCGGTGTTAAAGCTTTTATTTTAATTAAACAGGTAATTCCATGAAGAATAGCCTATTTTCATATAAGCTACTAGTCATTTCCAACTCAAAATTCTCCCTCCGAATAAATAGATTTTCCATGTAATGGACTAAATATCTTTTGATTTACGGCCTACATTATTCAACTCAATGTCCAAACAATGCAGCCTAAAATTTTCATACATCATATAATATTATTACAGTGCTAGAACTTTCCCCGTACAACGTTAAGATAGAAATAAAACATCTGTACACTGGAAACCTATGTCAGAAGTCACATTAGGAGGCGCTATTCTTCGAAATCCTCACCCGAATTACAAATACACACACTACAGACACCACAAAGATACAGGTCATCAGACAAATACTTATAAACGCTCAAGTAGATGGGGCTAAATAACCACGGTGCCCAAGCCCCTCAAATGGAATAACAACAACAAAATATATTACCAGAGTACAGTAATTTTTCGTTTGAGCGACTACGTCTTTGTTACCATAGAAGTCCAATGTAGATGAACATGTAAAGTAAAATTATATTTAGTTTTTGGGGTATAGCCTATTGGTATTTTAAGTAGTCTTTCAAATGGATTTAATTGGTGCACAATTTGCTATTAAGTACATTTCAGTTAATTGCAGCAATTGCTTTTAATTTTTTATGGGGAATATGACCTCGTAATTCCGCCCCTTAAAACTTTAATAACTAACCATCTACTTTCAAATTTATACATAAACAAGCTGTACCCGGCATGCGTTGCAATGCCAATCAAAGAAAGTGTTGGCGTTGAAATTCTGTTTCTTGAAGTGCTTTTGGATACACAACATGTTTTTCAATTTCCGTTAACTGCCTCTAAGCTATCGTAAAATGGATTTTCTAATTTAGAACCATTCGTGGGAGCGTGCACAACAACTTTCAAAAGTTTCATCGCAATTGGATGAATGGCATATGAACGTGTACAGGATTTTTTTCGAACGATTCGTGCACTGTCACTCATTTGTTGAATCTACTCGTACGCTACCTATTGTGCCCTTTCAGCAAAAAATATGCAAATCACAGTATGCCAGCATTGCTCAATTCGGGATTTTCGGGGTTGTAGTATGTTCTCCCACTCTGTGACTTACACATTTTGGATTAAATAGAGGATACACTTGCAAAAATAACAAGAAAATCAACTCCTATTTCAAAACATTTAACTAACCAAAATTATGGCGCTACAAACAATAAAACAATGAAACTACTGACCAAAATCTTTTACTTGTTCCAAGTGAACAAGGAATAATATAAGAATTAAACAAATATTATATTAAAACACATGGTTTCCTTTAAAACCAACAATTCATAATTATTTTTACTTCCATAAAGTATCTATCTTAAAGTTCCATATAACTACGAGCTCCTTTGGCTCGATATTTTCCAATAATAATGGTGTCATTCTTTTGTACACCTCAAATACTATTTTTATATTTTCTTATCATCAAAACAAATATCTAATTTCCTTTAAAGTACATGTTAATTCTTTACATAAATATTTGGGCACTTCACATGTTTTCAGCATTTTTCATCTCTCTCAAGTTTTTACAAATTCACCATAGCGATCGGGAAAATACTTGTGTACTCCAGAGTTATAAAGATTACTTGACAAAGTCAAAAACTATGATTACTCCCGGAATCTAGTTACCTTCATTTAACTCGTGGAATCCTACTTCCATACAACATTACACTAGGGATTGTTATTTATTTTATTTGTCTTATAAGACCATTATCACATAAGAAAACTACGATCTGAACTTGCAAGCGATAATTTCATCTACAAGGACCTCGGTTCAATTCCCGGGTCATTAACAACTTTTAAACACTCACGGTGTATTATTTACTTCTTACAGACGGCCTTCACCAACCCTCCTGCATTTAGGGTCTGACCGTTATACTTGAACGAGATTCATGACTGGGAGGGTGACTCCCTGTCTAGTCTGCGGTTGGAGCTCTCCTCAATGCTTTTAAAACAAATCTTCCTTCCTTTTCAGTTCTATGGAGAGACCTGGCATTTTACTTCTCTCTTACTTTCAACAATATTATTGGGCTCATAAACCACTTTCGTAACCTTGGCATTTATTAATTATGAAAGGTCCTCATTGATTGGGAAGAGTAATGCACATTCTACGACGAATAATTAGGGGCTTCAACAACAAGAGGATTCTAGGTTCGAATCTCTTAACATGCCTCGGGAACCATTCCCACATTGGAGGACTTATACAAAATGCGATTTAGGGTCGGCCGTGGCCTACATGACCTACGCTCATAATACCATACATTTGCTCCCTTTTACATAATAACACACACATGGCCTCGTGATCTATGTCACTATTGGAGGACTTACAACATATCTCAAATTACCGCAATCAACTACCCCTCATAGGTAATTTACCAAGTACTTTTAAATTCTACGCATTCCTAGCGTGACATTTTATTTTAATTGCGCTCCATTGCGCCATACATTATTTTAAGCCTAGCGTCTTCCAAAGAACTGATAAATTCCATATTAACAATTGATACATATCTCAATTTTTATATTAATCTTTTCCTTTGACAATAATCGCTCTATTTTTAATAACATGCATTAATATCATGTCTTATACTTTTATTAAGGCTCCAACGCTCTTATTTTCATATCATTCAATTTAATCTTATTTATATTTCCTTTATATTATTATTATTATTATTAATACGCTTGCTTTTATAACATTCGTCAAATACACTGACATTTTATTCATACATTTCCTCTACAGGATTTATTCTTTCACATAATTATTTATAATTTCTCAAATTCTATTTTTGTTCAGACCGCGTTCCTATTCTGTAATTAGTTATTTAGAAACATCCCTTTTACTCAAAAACTCCGGTGGATTTGTACACAATCACTTCCCCGACACCAAAACATAATGAAAATCTTTACTCACATGTTTGAGGTCGTTTCTTGACCTTTCTCCTCGTGCGATGCGTCATTTTTGGCCCACTTTTTTAAATTACTCCATCTTGTACAAATTCATTGCATGTACAGACATATCTTGACACATATTTAACACGTATACATTTAACACTGATAACATTTTAAATACACTGGTGTATCCGTTTTGAACACACAATAAGAACACTGAAAATATATTACTTTTAACACAAAATCTTGATATATTTACACTTCACAAATTCTGATCACTAGGCCGCTATTTAGCCTATCACACGTGACCTCTTGACCTCCCGTCTCCAAGGGTGAAATTTAGTAATGTCGGCTTCCTATCCTCTCCGAATATGAAAGTCTCGAATCATCTGCTTCCTCCCTGCAATAGCACTTCTTCGAATCCCTTTTTTGACGATCTGCTATTTCTCTAACTTGAACGGTTCTCCTTTTAGATCCTAATTATTGATCTTAGCGAAAGTCTGTTCTGTTCACGGTCCCGTCGATAGCCTATCGGTGACCTATGGATTTTTAGCAACTAATACTTCTCGAGTCTTAGTGCTTTTGAATAGTTCGTCTGCTTTCTTGAAACAATGTCTATAGTTTCCTTTCATCTTCGCTTATTCGGTTCTCGCACTTCTAATCTTCTAGAATACTTACGAACCTTATTTTCTCTGTCCCTGCTCGGGTTCTTGAAATTTGATAAAATGTTTATCTCGCTGTTACGGTACTTCCGTACGTTATGATACTTTTGGTCGTTTACCTAAAGACCTATCGCCCTGAGTCCTAAGTTCGCAGCCTGCTTTGACTGTATTTTATGAACTTTTCACTGTAAACTTTTATACTGTCGGACCTAAATCCTGTAACTAGGATTTTCCTAATTTTCAACACGGCGATACTGTTATATTACTTCTTTGCAACCCTTATGGATGCACGTAAGTTATTGATACCGCGACGCCCGTGGCTGTCGGATATTTTCTATGCGATGTGATACAGCGTTTTTCCCCTCAAGGAAAGCTGGTATACTGTCTTCGATGTGTCTCCGTGTGACGCCCCCTCACGGACTGTCGGAATACTGCATTCGGTGCTTATACTTGTTGCACAGTATGACCTCCCCTGAGGTTCATACGTTTGAAGACTGCGTGGTTATGATGCTCCAGCGTCACGTCCCCTGGACGGACTAGTAACTGCATGATGCGTAGTGACGCCCCCTCTCGGCTCTTGAATACTGCACGTACTGATACAGCGTGACGCCCCCTCTCGGGCTGTCGGAATGACTGCATGCGGTGTCTGATACAGCGTGACGCCCCCTCACGGGCTATCGGAAACTGCATTCGATGTATCTGACACAGTGTCACGCCCGCAGGCTGACAATAACTGCATGATAGGCTTGGTGAGGCCAGGAGTTTTATACTCTTTAGTCACAAAAAGATAAAATCCTAGTCCTTTCCGTGACCAACTTTTGAACTAATTGTCGCACAATTATAAAAATTATATCTCCAGAAAGCTCGTCTTCTCAACGTCAAATGATCTCACTGCGCATAAGAATCGATCGTGCAATTCTGAGATATTAATTAATTTGTAGTCTTCAGCTGCGTGGGTGTTGCTGTTCATTTTTAAATTCCCCACTCCTCTGGTATCAGTGAATCCCCAATGACGTATGCTGCGTGTGCATTTATTTCCTGTGCAATTATTACAAGCTTTTTCTTTACACAAAAATCTCTAATCCGAAATGATTCACAGTACGGTATTTATTTACTTACTTTTATTCCTGCAAAGGGGTTAAATTTAATTATTCTTCTTCTGGCACATCGGCGCTGTTGCCGTTTTCCTGCAAGCTAAGCTGGATTTCCGAGTCACGCTTCTCTGTCTTACAGTGAAAATTATCCACTCGTTCTATTAATATCCATGACCCGCTCCCACTCAATGAGTCAAGAGGCATGATCTCATCTTCTGAACACCTGGTCCCCGCTGCTTGCACAACGTTAGGCTAGAATCCTGGCTTGAAATTTCTCTATGTTACATCAGAACTGTATGTTTCTTTCATTCCTTCCACAAATACATGGATTCGACCCCTTATGAGCCAATGGTACATGGGTTCACTATTGAGAAATGGATTTACTAAGTCGAAACCCTACCCTAGCGTGTACACAATAACTCATCAAGGTTTCATCACAATCGAAGAAGGTTTTTTGAACGCATAGGGGATTTTGTTAAAACGCTTCCCGCGTCGTCACCCATTTGTTGCATATACTCGTGCGCTACCTATTGTGAAATGGATTTACTAAGTCGAAACCCTTCCCTGGCGTGTACACAATAACTCATCAATGATTCATCGCAATCGGATGAATGGTATGTGCACGTATACGGGGTTTTGTTTAAACGATTCATGCGCTGTCACTCATTTGTTGAATCTACTCGTGCGCTACCTATTGAGAAATGTATTACTAAGTCGAAGCCCTTCCCTGGCGTGTACACAATAACTCATCAAGGTTTCATCGCAATCGAAGAATGTTATATGAACGCAATAGGGGATTTTGTTGAAACGCTTCGCGCGTCGTCACCCATTTGTTGCATCTACTCTTGCGCTACTTAATGTGAAATGGATTTACTAAGTCCCCTTCCCTGGCGGGTACACAATAACTGATCAATGTTTCAACGCAATCGGATGAATAGTATATGAACGCATACCTGATTTTGTTTAAACGATTCGCACTCCGTCACTCATTTGTTGAATCTACTCGTGCGCTACCTACTGTAAAATGTATTTACTAAGTTAGAAACCGTCACGTAAGTGTCCACAACATCTCACCCAAGTTTCATCGCTATCGGACTAATGGGATATGAAGACATAGGGGACTGTATTGAAACGCTCCGCGTGTCGTCGTTCATTTGTCGAATCTACTCGTGTGCTACCTACTGTGAAATGTATTTACTAAGCCAGAAACCTTCCTTGGAGTGTCCACCATATTTCACCCAGGTTTCACCGCTAACGGCAGAATGGTATATGACCTTATACGGGACTTTGTTGAAACACTTCGCGTGTCGTACCTCATTTGTTGAATCAACTTGTGCGCTGCATATTGTATAGTGGATTTACTAAGCCAGAAATTTTCCATGACTTGTACACAACATCTCACCCAAGTTTCATAGCTACGGACGAATGGTACATGAATGCATACGGGACTTGGTTGAAACGCTTCACGTGTCGTCGCTCATTTGTTGATTCTACTCGTGCTCTACCTATTTTTAAAGGGATTTACTAAGCTAGAAACCTTCCCTGGAGTGCATACAAAATCTCAGCCTAGTTTCATCGCTATCGGACGAATGGTATATGAACGCAAACGTGACTTTGTTGAAATGCTTCTCGCGTCGTAGCTCATTTGTTGAATCTTCTCTTGCGCTGCCTATTGTAAAGTGGATGTACTAAGCGAGAAAATTTCCCTGCAGTGTACACAACATTTTACGCAAGTTTCATAGCTATCGGACGAATGGTATATGAATGCATACGGGACTTTGTTGAAACGCATTGCGTGTCGTCGCTCATTTGTTGAATCTACTCGTGCGGTATCTACTGTGAAATGTATTCACTAATTTTGAAACCTTCACGTAAGTGTACACAACATATCACCCAAGTTTCATCGCTATCGGACGAATGGTATATGAACACATACGGGACTTTGTTGAAATGCTTCGCGCATCGTCGCTCATTTGTTGAATCTACACGTGCGCAACCTATTGTAAAATGGATTTACTAAGTCAGAAACCTTCCTTGGAGTGTACTCAACATCTCACCCAAGTTTCATCGCAATCGAACGAATGGTATATGAACGCATAGGAGACATACCCACAGACAGACAGACAGACAAACTATCACGTAACATTGATTTTTATATATATAGATAAGAAGTTGAGAAAATAACATATAGCCTACTTTCTCATAAATGTATGGGTATAGTTATAACTCTTTGTCCGTATCACCTCCTATTTTCTTCCTATTCGAAGTGCAAATTGGCACACAACATTATGACATACTGGATTTGAGCAACGGCGTTCACACCATAGTTAATGATTTACCCCAGCAATCACTCAAAACAACGTAGGAATTCAGTATATTAACACCGACTAAGTTAACTTACTTAAAATAATTGAAACTGAAACAAAACTTCGTTGGTCTAAACGTATCACTGGGAGAAACACATTTAATAAACCTTCTGTACAGCTAATTTTTAATCACGCCTATAGGGACTTGGCGGCGAGTGCGCTTTATCGGAAACAAGAGGAAATGTTTCAATTACATCGTATGCATGGGTGCACTATCTGGGAATGTGAAGGCCGGTATAGAGCGCAGCTCGCATCTAGTAGGCCATGGTTAGCAAACACGTAGTTCAACTGGTTGCTAGTAGATGTCACTCGTGCAGATCCGGTGTCGAACTTTGTTTTGATTAAATAGGCCTATGTGTGTTCAATTGTATAACGTCTCAGTACTTCCAAAAACAAAATATAAAAGAAATCAAGAAAAATATACAACTCTGATAGGTTTTGAACCCCAGTCGAACGGGTGAAAGATCAAAGCTTTACTACAAAGCCAAACGTGTTCACCGAAATTCAACGTTATCAATCTCTTTAGGTCTACATACAACGTCTTAGCAAATAGTGACTTGGACTAAACGATTCTTCACTGGAATATATACACATTATAATACATTCCATACAAAGTTTATATTATTTCTATCAGTAGGCTATATTGCATGCAACTTACTCAAATTAGTGAAATGAGAAATCATCTGCCATCTTGTCTTGTAACCGAGACGGAGCAGCTTTTTAAAGTCACTTATGCACTATAAAATTACAATGTAAACTTTTAATTTCGAACGGGCCACGTCCTTTGGAACAGTTTAAACCATTCTCGGTTCGATAATCGGTATTGGAGGGTCCCAATATGTGGATTATAAAGCGTCCATAATTCACACGGCCACCATCCTGAAGAGCTATGGACTTGTCGTATGGACACAAGACACGTCCCGTATGAAGATATGTTTTTAACATATTTGGTAAAGATCCGATGATTAGTTTGGTCATAATTTAATTTTAAGTTTTGAGTGGCCGCCATTAAGTTTCGGTAAAGATGGCGGCAATATAAAACATGACACTGAGGAGCTCTTTGTTAGAGCTACCTCTGTACCAAATGTCAGTCAATTCTGTATCGTCGTGTTTGAATTGATAGGGGTCCAGATATATACACATACACACACAGACAGACTGACAACTTTTGGCCTGTGTAGATCTCAAAAGCATTCTTTCATTTTTTGCAAAATTAGAAAGTTGGCTAAAAATATAACCATTCAAAATCTCGGTCGAGTTCGTTAATAGGCAAAATCAGACCAAGGGGGTGGTTTCTTTATATTTCTTTAAAAAATATAAGAAATATCACTATACCTGTCTTAGTACCGGTACGGTATGTGAAATGTCGATTCCATTCAAATTTCGTACTATTCTTCAGATAAGGGCCAAGGACTTGGTAAGGGCCAAAAACTTATCTCGGAAAAGTTTTTTGATTGCACCAACCATTGACCAAAGGGGTGGCAAAAATGGAGTTTTGAGGGGAAAATAATCATACCTCCCTTAATAGGCACAATATCAAAACTGTTCAAAATGGTCAATAGTCCTCTAAAATTCATCTAAAACTTATGTCTGAAAGAGTTTTTGATTTGACCCATCCTTGCGCCAAGGGATGAGCAAATGTTTCCGGAATGATAAGTAGATGGAGCTTATCGTATGCTAAATAATAATTATGTGGAACTTTGTGGGTACGCAACAATTGGCAAGTTTAGTGCATTTGAAATATTTTTCCTTGCCCGGTGGAATCTACCTCCGCCTTCCGGCGTGCCTAGAGGGAGTTTTGTATTGTTGTTACTTCATATTAGGGGCTTGGGAAGTCTTGATCATCAGCCCTGTGTACTTGGTGTATGTGTTCGAAGAGTCTAACATCCTGATTTTCTGTTGTGACTGTAATTATTAGGGTCAGAGATGGGGTAGGTGCCCCTGGACTTGAAATAAGGTACTATCGTGCCAATTACCTAGAAGTTCTTGCCGGTTCCGTATTGATGAACTAATAAGTAATGTATGTATTGAACCCAACGGTGTTAGGCTGACTGGTGTCGAACCTGGATCTCTGAGATAAATGAGTACAGACTAGAGATACCAGCAAGAATCGAACACAAGATCTCTTGAGGGAGTTTAAGCCATAAAAACCCCTAGAGAAAATACAAATTAAATCACTGTTGTGACATGAACAAATTCTGACATTATTTGTTAATAAAATGTAGAAAATATTAGCAGAATACTGCAGTATTGGGCTGTAGGATGCATACAATTCTGGACTTAGCGCAGAGAGTTTGAACTCTTGACAGATTGTAAATTGCCCTGGAATAGAGGCGTGGTTTCGTGGAGCCATGCCAGTCACTTTGACCTATTTATGCTGTCTGGGACAAGGCAGGACGGTAATATATGGGCAAGTGATTCCCCGTTACATAAGGAAGAGTCCAGGGGGATGATAAGATACCAGAATAATTTAATGATTACTCGTGAATGGAGTAACTCAGAGACATGAGGATTGCACCTATGTGAATGAATGGCCGGGAGGCTAATTATCAAGCCGTTAAACATTGAAATCGAGGCAGATTTAATGTAACACGCATTAACACCGTAGAAGTGAGGCCAGCGCCAGAATCTGACCATGTCTTCAGGGAAGAACCGATGGCGCGGCGTGGGGACGCGCTGGCAAAGGCAATTCATATTAATTAATTGGCCAATCGATCCTCGAGCACACAGACGGATATGGGATCAGCGAGGAAAAATGGACCAGGTAAACGTTACCAGAAATATACGGAGAGAGGAGATGAAGTTCCAAGGAAATTTTAGACCTACCTTTTTTTTAATCTCCAAACGAATATAAGGTCAGTGGAGCGAACAGCCGGAGTCAGTCGAACCATAGTCTAGTGCGAAGCGCACGTCGCCGGAGTCCAGGAAGGGACGGGCGGACTTCAGTATGTTGAGTGCTCATCAACATAATAACCATGCAGTAAGGCCTTAAGTAAGAACAATTAATGTAGTCAGTCGAACCATAGTCTAGTGCGAAGCGCACGTCGCCGGAGTCCAGAGTGGGGCGCGCGGACATTTAACAGTTTAAGTGCATCAACATAATAGCCATGCAGTAAGGCGTTATTAAGAACAATTAATAAGGACAGTCGTGCCATACTTTTATAGTCGGCATTACGAGGGATTACTATGGAGTACGCAGAAAATGTACCGTGTGATGTACAAGGTAAGACAATGTCAGATGAGGAAATCGTACCTCAGGACGAGGAGATATTATGTGGTATCATAATAATGTACGTGGAACTGTCCAATGTTTTGTTATAAGCAGATCAATAAGGGGGACTGTAAGTCCTGCCGAAGGACAATTGAAAGTGGTAATTGTACAAGTACAATGTACAATGGACGAGCGCAATATATAAGCTATTGGTTAGACATATAATAGGATGTCGAACTGCGCAGGTATAAACTTTGTTATGCGAGTGATGAAATTTCGCAGGGATACCACTGTAATTAATGCTTAGGACGATGTGAAAGCATATTTATGCGATATCGGGAAATGTATCTAAGGATAGAAATTGATAGACAGATTGGGGACCGCTAGGAATCATTAGGCAGAGAATCGAGACTTTCGAACGAGAAGCGGGATAGCAGTGAAGGATAGATCTTCAACGCCTGCATTTTTGATATTCTGCAAGGAAGGGTCAACCATTAAGAAATGTACATAACGATTGTGTGATTTTAGTGATGGTCATTTAAATATATGTAAAATTAACAGTGTAATAAGTGATATAACGTGTTGTGTGAATAAGGAAGCAACAGCTTCGACATGCAGTGTGTTTTGTAAGGCAAAAATTATGTAAAATGTGTGTGAGAAGTGTGATAATGCCTTGCTAATTTGCAAATGATGGCGGGCATTACAGGAGGAAATGTGTGGTCGGAGCCATCAGATTAACGAATGTGAGTACCCAAAAACCATGATTTTGTAGTAAATATAGTCCACTGTATGTTGAGTGATTTAAAAATTTATCGAATATGCCAATAAGAGTCAATTTTGGCAGGTAGAACCTCGAGATATTAATGTTGTGTTGATTTAAGTCAAGTTGAGATGTCTTTGTACATCATTGAGTGGATAAATCGTTACCACTAATGTAAAAATGGCAATTGAGTTATATAGAAAGTTAACGTAACTAACACGTATGTTCGGTTATTGTTTATATAAATACGGTTACGTTGTGTCAGTATAGGGAAAATTTATGTCAGTAATAATAATAATAATAATGAGAATAAATGAATACACATCAGAAAAAATGTTTGTAAGCAAAATATATATGCTAATTGGAATACTTGGGTATCCAAGCAGTAGTATTATACGTGAAGGGCTAAGCAAAGGAATTTAATATCAGAGTATATTATGATAATGGAAATAAATATGCAAGAATATAAGAACTGGAAGGGTTTAATAGTGACTTGAATCGCAGCTTGATGAATAAGCTTGTAAGAGTAATTGATAGATTTTATCTTACTAATTAAAGGACGGGATCATATCACCATGGTCATGGGAGCCAGGTAATCTAATCGACGTGTGAAATCTCGTATAGCCAAGGGCATACAGAGATATTATTATTTGCCAGAGCGTATTTAGTGATGGAAACCCTAGCTCTGAGGATTGCTATGAAATGTTCCGGGTTCGAATCCAGTGGTGCATGGGAGGATAACAATGGACACCTCAGCATGACACCTGATATTGACCGAGAACTAGCTATTGAATAAATTCAGCTCCTGGGAGTGAATTTTTGACGGCAGGAAGTGTACCTGACCGTGTTCTTTAACAAGATGCCGGTTATCCCAATTCGACATGTGTATGATGAATCTCGTTCCTTCATATAATGTAAATGGACCTGTAGAGGCCAGCTATTAATATGCTAAGGATAGGGATAAATGCTTAAACAATTCCATACCCTGTCTTGCATACCAGTTTAGTTAGATCATATGTGTTGTGCAGGTCAGTGAGACTGCACTATTGTATTTAAAGCCACATGCTACTGCTTGGAGATAAAAGAGAGGGTCAGAGCGAGGGACGTAGCAAGTGTTTTGTTACCGCCCGGCGCAGACCCATTGTATACAGGAAGAGCCAGGGGAGAGATTTTAAAACTACCCTTGGAGGGTGACGTTTAGAGTGGAAAGACCTTGAAACCCTGTTTGTAATAAAAGAATCATTGTTGTATTGTATAATGAATTTGTGTGGTTTGAAACACATTGATAATTAAGGATCATTCTGATAACTTAATACTTGGCAAACTTATGAGATGTTGAAAGTTGCATTTTTATACTGACATTGTCGCCTATTTCCGAAGGTGGACACTAGATGCCATATGCTATGCCCACGCAAGGGTAGCATAGAATACCATCCGACACAGCGGTAACGGAATCATTGAAATTGAACTCATGATGGCATACAGTGGAACTACATAAAGGGGTATAATTACAAGTAACCGTGGAGTTCCGAGTAAATATGATGTGCAACCCATAAATTGGTTAATGCAAGGTAGAGCATTTTGGTGGGAAGAGAAATACAGAACATAATTGTACGCATAATGTAAAATAGGATGTGTTGAGAATAAACAACTCGATTGTGAAATTAAAGTGGTCACAATAGGTGACGTAAGATTGTAAGTACAGTTATATGTGTAATTTACCAGTGCATCAGCGCACTTCAGATTGAATTTTATGTTAAACTCATGGTAAATGAATAAATAATCATTTGGATTTGCGAGGATAAAGTGCAAATATTAGTGGATTGATGGAAAAAGTTTTGCATTGTTTTGTGTTATATTGTTGGGATTGTGTTTTTGTATGTGTGAAGCCATGATTTAGAGCTCAATTAAAGTCTTTAGAATAGAGTTGTGCTTTATTATTGTAGAGTTGATACCTTTTAGTCTCAGATCAAAAATATGCAACTGTTCAGTGGGTGGACGGTACACGCCTGAGGACTGATGCTGGCTGGAGGCAGAAGCATGTTTTCCATGGAAATTAGTCACATGGGTACAGTATGTATGACTACCCCTTATTATTCCCGTTTTCCAACGAGGTCGGGGATGAGATGCGATGGAAGTCCTTGTGGCGATGATTTTTACGGCCGGATGCCCTTCCTGACGCCAACCTCAGGAGAGGAGTTAATGAGAGATGAAATGAATGATGGTGAATGAAACTGGGCAAGGATGTGGAAGGAAGAAGCCGTGGCCTGTCAGAAGGTACCGTCCCAGCATTTGCCTGGTGTTGAAAATGGGGAAACCACGGAAAACCATTTCAAGGACGGCCGACGGTGGGGCTCGAACCCACGCGTCTACCGAGTCAGCAGAGAGCTTGGCCCCATGACCTAATGCTGCGCGTTAGCCAGCGTAGCCACTACTGTCGGTACGAACTAATAAGTAATAATTGTGGCAAAAGTTCCGCCTAATGGTGCACCATAACATGTTTATTTTATAGGAATGTGTTTTAGTGTTAAGCTTTACAACCACCTGTTTTCCTTGACATTTTAATCCACACCGGTTGATGAAGGGGCCAAAGCAATTAGGCCTCGAAACATGTCCCCAACCAATTATTAAAATATAAAGTATTGATTAGGTGGAACTACCTATTCATGAAGACATCCCCTCTCTTCAAATAAACAGGCTCAAATCCAGGAAGCCACCCATTTGTCATGCCCAGAGGCTTGTAAGAAACCATTTTGATTCCAGCATGCAGTGGATTAGTGAATGGACACTAAAAGCTTGTCCTGAGTCGAGCTCCTTCCTGGACCCTACAAGAACATCCACTCCAGGTTCCGATCTGCCTAGGAGGGCTTGGGCAACTCTCAATAGGATTCGGACAAACCACGGAATATGCAATGGAACTTTGTTCAAATGGGGAATAATTTTGTCTCCTCAGTGTGATTGTGGTGCTCCTAATCAAACCATCCAACACATTACAACTGACTGTCCTCTGAGGGCATATGGAGGGGACTGGATCGACTTCCTGTTGGCGACACCTGACGTGGTCCAATGGATAGACTCATTAGACCTGAGCCTGTAAATAGTGTAAATAGTAAAAATAATGTACAGTAGATTTTAAAGTGATTTTCTTTGTACTCTGAAATCTTGTATTGATTATATTGCCAAACGATAAATAGGTGGAACTTTTGCCACAATTATTACTATTTACCTGGAGAGAAAGTGGAAAAATACCCAGGGAATAATGATACTCAGAATGGCTGCTTTCAGCGCCGGGATTCAAACCTATGATCTCCGGACTTGCTGCAGGCCCCCGTTATAGTCGTGTTGTTGTTGTTGTTTGAGTCTCCAGTCTTTTGACTGGTTTGATGCAGCTGTCCATGCCTCCCTGTCCTGAGATAATCGTTTCATCTCTACATAGCTACCCCACCCTACATTCGAGGCAATCTGTTGAACATACTCTAACCTTGGTCTACCCCTACAGTTCTTGTCCTCGACCCTTCCTTCCATAACTAAGCTTCCTATTCCTGGATGTCTTAGTATGTGTCCTACCAACCTAACTCTTCTCTTCATTACCAGTCGCCAGAAACATCTCTCCTTTCCCACTCGTCTTAATACCTCTTCGTTTGTAACCCTATCTACCCATCTGATCTTCATCATTCTCCTGTAACACCACATTTCAAACGCTTCAATTCTCCTCTTTTCTGCTGCACCAATAGTCCAAGTTTCACTTCCATAGAGCGCCACGCTCCATACAAAGGCTAATGGCTTCCTAATACCTAAATCTATATTTGATGTCAACAGATTCCTTTTTTGTAGAAATGCTTTCCTTGCCTGAGCCAACCTAATTTTTATATTCTCTTTGCTTCGTCCATCACTGGTTATTTGGTTTTCTAAGTAACAGAAGTCTCATACTTTCTTCAGCTTTTCACCTGCCATTAGAAGTTTCTGGTTTATTTCGGCTGCATTCCAATATTTTTTTTTTGGCATTTATTAATTTTCATCATGAATTCTTTCTTCAAGACGGAGTCCATACCATTCAAAAACTCATTCAAATCCTCAGGCGTGTTGGCCAAGATGACGATGTCATCGGCAAATCTCAGAGTTGAAATTATTTCTCTTTGAATCTTCACTCCCACTTTAAATATTTCTCCAATTTCCTTCATTGCTTGTTCAATGTAAAGATTGAAAAGTATGGGTGATAAGTTGCTGCCTTGCCTTACACCTTTCTGAATACCAGCTTCTCTCTCACCTCTTTCAGCTCGAATGGCTGCTGTCTGGTTTCTGTATAGATTTTAGATCACCCTCCTATCCAGTACTTTATTCCAATCGTTTTCAAAATGTCAAACAATTTAGTCCAATCAACGTTATCAAAAGTATTTTCAAAGTCTACAAATGCAATGAACGTTCTCTTATCTTTCCTTATTCTACCTTCCAAAATCATCCTAAGACTTAGTGCAGTTTCCCTCGTTCCTACATTTCTCCTGAAACCAAACTGGTCTTCACCCAACTACGTTTCTATCTGGCTTGTTAAGAGATTTAACGCGCATGGCTAAGCCATTGGGCACACAATTTACAATATAAAATAAATCAAAGCCTCTTATATATGTTTGTTAGTTAGTTGACCATGCACTCCAGTTTACCTATCATCACTGGTCCCATCAGGAGACAAACTTGCCTCGTGATCACAATTATGGAGACAAGACTGAACGGGTTGATAATGATGAGATAACTCAGGTCGAGCCGTAACGGTACGGTGGTTAACAGACTGGATCTCAGAATAACATATCTCACAGACCAGGGAATCTAGGTCATTATATTTATCAGCTAAGCATATCTTCAGAATGACCTCGGATTCTTCACGCTATTTTCTGCCATATTTTATTCTCAAGGCGAATAGGTGGCTGGTAACTGGGGCACTTGACATTACTCTATTTAGAGTGAGGCAAGGCCATGGTATAGCGCATCAGTGATATCCACAACTATGACCGAATTGCAAACACATACACTAATGCAGTCATCTCAATGACACTGGTTATCAGACGGATTCTACACAGGCCCAAATACACAGGAATATATGACCACGATGTCGGAAAGCCTCGAAATGAATCGACAACAACAACAACGACAAATGAACACAAAATGTCTCTATGAACATACCTTCCTTGAAAAATTACTTTGAAACCTGATATAATAAAAGCCAACGTCTGTCTGTATGAACATCATGATACAACGAAATTTTCTGCAATTTTTACGAATACTCAAAGAAAACCTGTTAAATGTCAGTACCTCATACACAGTGTATTGTTTTGAATGTGGGTAGCCGAGGTACGACCCCCCCCCCCCCCCAATCAATACAAAATACATGGCATGGCCTAGTGAATAGCATTTATGGCTGTCACCTTGGGGGTCTGGGTTTGAGGGTAAGGAATTTAAATCAGGTCTGACCGCTTTATGATGCCTGGTCGAGTACTTAGTACTGGGACAGGCAGAAGGAGCCTCGCCAAATTGCTATCACATCCAAACCCCTATGCTTTCTCTTCTACTATCGTAGTTTAATTGCATGTCGGAGGCAGCAGTAGTAAAGGTCGGATGCCACGCGGGGGGGAGGCTGCGGGTACTCTTTCGACCCCCCCCCCCCTGAAAAAAAGAAAAAAATGGAGCGAAGCTCACTCGGCCTCGCGAGGCAGAAAAGAGAAGAGGTGGGCTCGAAGCTCACGTCAGCCATCCTCGAAGTGGTTTTCCCGTGGTTTAGTATTTCTACTCCAAGGGAATGCCGGGTTTTTACCTAAATTAAAGCTACGACCACCTCCTACTCTAATCCTGGCCCCTACTACAGTCATCACAACGACACTGGTTATCAGACACATTCCCGACACACCCAAGTGCACAGGGCTACACGATGTTGTAATGCCCCTAAATGAATCAACAACAAAATAATACAAAATGTCCCTATGAACATATACCTTTAGGTCGATCGTTTCGAGTTACAAACTTTCGAAATCGGGATTTAATGCTTTTCAGTCGTTCAACACGACTTTACTCATTGTAATAGGTGTTATTCCCTTAAGCTGAAAAAGATATAGGCCCTCCATGAGATTAATAAATTCACTTAACCTAAATAACCAGCATTTTTCACAGGTTTAGGCAAACACCCAAAACAATATTGGGTACAATGGTGTGGACTAACTGGTAAACTGTTAATTTGTAGCTCTTAAGTCGGTCAACACGATTGTGCCCAATGAATGGGTGGGGTACAATATATAAATATGTAACGACACTCCTGGAAAAAATTACATGTGTTAATTAGATTATAGCAAATACTGCCCCATTATCTGCGATAATCTTCTTCTTCTTCATCTTACGAATTTGGCCAACTACCATGGACCGCATAGAACTTGAGGCTTCTTGGCCTTCCTTCTCTTTTCTTCCCAGAACCTCTTCATTCTTTCGGTCAATGCATGTGAGATTTTCGAAGTGAAATGCCATGTACTGTGGAGGTCCCGTGGCTCATGATCTCGCGATTAACGGTCACGTTAAACTAAAAGCTTGCTTGCTTTGCTTCATTCTTTCGCTCCTTATCTTTCTCTCCTCCTCGGAAATGATCCGCACGGGTCACTTTGAAATTGGTATCTCTGCAAAATATTTTAAACTGTCTACCTTTCTTCTAAACTCACTTCTATTGTGGATCAACTCTGGAGTAATTCCAACTTCTGCTGCGTCCCTCTTGACCTCTTCTACCCACTTAGAGGTGGTGATGTATTTGAAGATCTTTTTGGTCAGTCGGTTCTCGTCCAATCTTACCAGGTGTCCATAGAATTTCAGCCTTATTTTCCGCATTGTGTCCGTGATCTCTTCAGAACACTTGTAGAGCTCCTCGTTTTTCCTCTTCTTCCAAGTTCCATCAGAAGTCTTCTGAGGTCCCAGAATTTTCCTAGAATCTTCCTTTCCTTTTTCTCGAGTTTTTGCAGCTCCCCTTTTTTATTTAAAATTATACACTCTGAAGCGTACAATCCTTCTGGTTAGCCTACTTTCGATTTTTGCAAAAAATGAAAGTAGACTTATGAGATCAACACAGGGCGAAAAAAGTGTGTCTGTCTGTGTGTGTGTATGTGTGTGTGTGAGTCTGTGTGTGTGTATGTGTGTGTGTGAGTCTGTGTGTGTGTGTGTGAGTGTGTGTACTCTGAATGTCTGTCCCCCCCTATCAATTCGAACACGGTGAATGCGAATTGAACGAAATTTGGTACAAAGGTAGCACTAGCAAAGGACACCTCAGTGTCATGTTTTATATCGCCGCCATTTTTACTAAAACTGAATGGCGGCCACTCAAACGTTCGAAACGTAAAATCAAATAACGACTAACCAAATCATCCAATCTCTACCAAATTTGGTAACAGCATACCTTCGTATAGGATGCGTCTTGTGACCAAACTACAAGGTCGTCCGCCATACCATTTCAGGATGGCGGCCGTGCGAATTATGCAAACTTTATAATCCATATCATGGGACCCACCAGTTCCGATTATCGAGCCGAGAATCGTTTTAACTGTTCTAAAGGAAGAGGCACGTACGAAATTAAAAGTATATTTTGTAATACTATAGTGCAGACGTGATTTTAAAAAGCTCAGCTGATTCATTAATAAGACAAGATGGCAGCGGATATCTTGTGCCTGACTTATATTTCACTAATTTGAGTATTGCGTGCAATATAGCGTACTGAAACAAAATAAATAAACTTTGTATGAAATGCTTTATATATAAATAATATACTTCAGTGATGAAATCGTTTAGTATAAATCATTATTTGCTAACAAGTTCTATGTAAGTCATTTTATATGGATCACTGTTCGTTGGCACAAATGGCTCAGTGGTAAAGCGTTAGTCTGTCATTCATATGCCTATGGTTCAAACCCCATCAGAGATATGTTTTTTGCTTGACATTTTACATATTTGTTGCTTTGTAATGACTCAGACGTTTTAAAATTAAGCGTTATATTGTGCATATTACGGTGCAAAACATATACTTAATTAAAACATAATTCGCCAGCAGATTTAATCGAGACATCTAGCTGACAAAAAGGTAACAGATTTTATTGAAAAGTTTCTTCTTCTGGCCGCTAGAATGCACTCGCTCTGTTAGGATTATATTGTTCGATATTTCACAACTAGATATCACGTCTAGTTTTTATATTTATTGTTTCTTGAGTACTGAGACGTTATAAAATAAAGCTTTATATGGTGCTTTTTGCAATGGAAATTATATATTAAAACAAGATGTTCAGTAAAGAACATATAGCCTACTTTCTCCTAAATGCATGGGTATTGTTATAACTCTTTGTCCTTTTCAAGGAGTATGATTGAATGTTGGTTGTAGGAGCTATAGGGATATTAAACATGAATATGAGGTGCCCTTTGCTAGTGCTACCTCTGTACCAAATTTCGTTCAATTCGGTTTCACCGTGTTTGAATTGATAGGGGGAATCGATTTGCACACATACTTGGCCACCATCTGCAAACTATTGGGCTGATGTTCTTGCAGTTTGGTCAGAAAATGTTTCCCACATAAAGATATGGTGTTGCAAAATTAGGTAGAGACTAGATTATTAGGTTGGTCGTAATTACATTTTAGCTTTTAACATTTGGGTGGCCGCGATTACGTTTCCATCAAGATAGCGGTGATATAAAACATGACACTGAGGTGCCCTTTGCTAGTGCTACCTCTATACCAAATTTCGTTCCATTTGGTTTCAGCGTGTTTGAATTAATAGGGGGAATCGATTCTGACACAAAGATGGCCGCCATCCGCAAACTATTAGGCGAATGACCTATTAGATTGGTCAAAGGATGCTCCCTCCATAAAGGTATGTAGTTGCAAAATTTGGTAGAGATCGGATGATTAGGTTAATCGTAATTTGATTTAAGCTTTGAACATTCGTGTGGCCGCCATTACGTTTCAGTCAAGATGGCGGCGATATAAAACATGACACTGAGGTGCCCTTTGCTAGTACTACCTCTGTACCAAATTTCGTTCCTTTCGGTTCCACCGTGTTCGAATTAATAGGGGGAATCAATTTTGACATAAAGATGGCCTCCATCCGCAAACTATTAGGTGAATGACCTATTAGATTGGTCAAAGGATGCTCCCTCCATAAAGGTATGTAGTTGCAAAATTTGGTAGAGATCGGATGATGAGGTTAATCGTAATTTGATTTAAGCTTTGAACATTCGTGTGGCCGCCATTACGTTTCAGTCAAGATGGCGGCGATATAAAACATGACACTGAGGTGCCCTTTGCTAGTGCTACCTCTGTACCAAATTTCGTTCCATTCGGTTCCACCGTGTTCGAATTAATAGGGGGAATCAATTTTGACATAAAGATGGCCGCCATCCGCAAACTATCAGGTGAATGACCTATTAGATTGGTCAAAGGATGCTCCCTCCATAAAGGTATGTAGTTGCAAAATTTGGTAGAGATCGGATGATTAGGTTAATCGTAATTTGATTTAAGCTTTGAACATTTGTGTGGCCGCCATTACGTTTCCGTCAAGATGGCGGCGATATAAAACATGACACTGAGGTGCCTTTTGTTAGTACTACCTCTGTACCAAAGTTCGTTCCAATCGGTTGCACCGTGTTCGAATTAATAGGGGGAATCGATTTTCACACAAAAATGGCCGCCATCCGCAAACTATTACGCTGATGACCTATTGGTTTGGTCAAAGGATGCTCCCCCCATAAAGGTATGTTGTTGCAAAATTTGGTAGAGATCGGATGATTAGGTTAATCGTAATTTGATTTAAGCTTTGAACATTTGTGTGGCCGCCATTACGTTTCCGTCAAGATGGCGGCGATATAAAACATGACACTGAGGTGCCTTTTGTTAGTACTACCTCTGTACCAAATTTCGTTCCATTCGGTTGCACCGTGTTCGAATTAATAGGGGGAATCGATTTTCACACAAAGATGGCCGCCATCCGCAAACTATTACGCTGATGACCTATTGGTTTGGTCAAAGGATGCTCCCCCCATAAAGGTATGTTGTTGCAAAATTTGGTAGAGATCGGATGATTAGGTTAATCGTAATTTGATTTAAGCTTTGAACATTTGTGTGGCCGCCATTACGTTTCCGTCAAGATGGCGGCGATATAAAACATGACACTGAGGTGCCTTTTGTTAGTACTACCTCTGTACCAAATTTCGTTCCATTCGGTTGCACCGTGTTCGAATTAATAGGGGGAATCGATTTTCACACAAAGATGGCCGCCATCCGCAAACTATTACGCTGATGACCTATTGGTTTGGTCAAAGGATGCTCCCCCCATAAAGGTATGTCGTTGCAAAATTTGGTAGAGATCGGATGATTAGGTTAGTCGTAATTTGATTTAAGCTTTGAACATTTGTGTGGCCGCCATTACGTTTCCGTCAAGATGGCGGCGATATAAAACATGACACTGAGGTGTCCTTTGCTAGTGCTACCTTTGTACCAAATTTCGTTCAATTCGCATTCACCGTGTTCGAATTGATAGGGGGGGACAGACATTCAGAGTACACACACTCACACACACACAGACACACAGACACACACACACACACAGACTCACACACACACATACACACACACAGACAGACACACTTTTTTTTCGCCCTGTGTTGATCTCATAAGTCTACTTTCATTTTTTGCAAAAATCGAAAGTAGGCTAAAAACGACATTCTCCAATGGAGTGACATCTTCCATCCTTCAGTTGTACTATGCAGAAACTATAGATTCGAGCAGCGCTCTATACCGGCCAGTTAGTGAACCCAGTCTTAACGACTGCTAGGAGTAATAAGACAGTAACATTCGTTTATTCCTTGTGCACAGAGGCGTTGTTGATAATCTCAAAACTTGCAATATGGATGATTTGGAGATGGATTATTTTGTTATACCGTGTATTTAAGATTAGCCTATAAATTTACGGGTTGCGAAGTTACTTCACTTAGTTCTATATCATTCGTACACGACACAGAACAACAACGTGACGTCAGTTTCTGATCTGCTCTGATTGGCTATTACATTGCTGCAGTCGGGTAGTTGGCAGTCAAGGATAAAATTATCGACTGCCAACTGCCAGCTACCAACTGCAACTTCATGTTGTGTATGGTGCCTATAGTATACACGGAGTCGATCGCGACTGCCGACCGAGGACTACCAACTACGGACTGCCGACTGCGCATTGTAGATGGGCCTTATTAGAGCAACGAAGTTTCAATTATTGTAAGTAGTCGGTGTTTGGAGTGTTTGCTGATGAAATTGCAAAATGCTGGGGTAAATTATAAACTATGGTTTGAACGCCACTGTTCAAATCCTGTGTGCCAATTTGCACTTCAAATAGGAAGAAATTAGGAGATGATAAGGACAGAGAGTTATAGCTATACCCATACATTTCGGAGAAAGTAGGCTATATGTTCTTTCCCGAACATCTTGTTTTATGACTGAGTTATATTGTCGGATTTTGGCCTTGTATGATATTGCCTGTATGTTATACCTGTTCTGTGTTAGCTTGTAGGCCAGGTCTAATTTTCTGGCTCTTCCCTTGTTTGCCTCTTTATCCAGTCCGTTGGGTTGGATCCATTCTCCCAGGTATTTGAATTTCCCATGCTTTACCTCCATATACCTCTCGTGTTGGTGCCTGTACTCTATATATTCCGTCTTTTCATAAGAAACTTTAAGACCCGTTTCTTTGGCGATTTCATGCAGGATCTCCAGCATCTTTTGAGCGTCTTCTCGGTTTTTGGATAAGAGGGCAAGGTCATCGGCAAAAGCTAAACACTTGATTTCTAGGTTCTGTCCTTTCCTTCCAAGGTGCACTCCACTTATTCCTTCCACCTTCAGAGCTTCTTCCCATGCTCTCATTATTTTTTCTAGTACGATGTTGTAGAGGAACGGGGATAATCCGTCTCCTTGCCTGACCCCTGTCTGTATTTCAAACGGATCAGAGACTTCGAAGAACTTAACTTTTGAAATGGTGTCGGTCAGGGTTAGCTTTATGATTTCCCTTGTTTTCTTGTCAATTCCAAATTCCTCCAAGACACTGAATAAGTTTTGCCTGTCAATAGAGTCATATGCTTTCTTGAAGTCGACAAAGGTGACCACGGTGTTCTGGCTCCTTATCGCTCTTGTTCGCAGGATGCATTTCAGGTTGAATATCTGCTCCACGCATGACCTCCCTTTTCGAAAACCAGCTTGGTATTCTCCAATGAGATGATCAGCCTGTCTTTCAACTCTGATCATCAAGGCCTTAGAGTGTATCTTATAGGCGATTGGAAGTAAACAGATCCCTCTGTAGTTGTTTGGATCCGTGAGGTTACCTTTCTTATGGAGTGCACATTTCCAGTCATTAGGGATTATTTCAGTTCTCCATATTTCATCCATAAGGCGGTGGATTCCTTTTGCAGTGATTTCTCCTCCGATCTTGAACATTTCTGCCACAATACCACCTTTACCTGGTGCTTTGTTATCTTTAAGCTCCTTGATTATCTGCTTGATCTCATCTAGGCTAGGTGGTTTGGAATCTGTGTTGTCTTGAATTTTTTCCTGGGCATCTAGTCTTTCCAGAGGTTTATCGCAGTTTAGTAGCGCTTTGAAATAGTCCGTCAAGAACTGGCAATTTTCTTTATTGTTAGTCACCAGGCTTCCATCAGGTCGCTTAAAGCAACTCACTGGAGTTGTTATTTCTAAACTCTTCCTCGACCTTTTCCACCCTACTTTGGTCATATTTTCTCTTCTCGGCTCTTATGATCTGGGCTGCTTCCTTCCTTTCATTTCGGAAGTCTTCCAATTTCTCCTCGGTCTTATTGGAGTTCCACCTCTTCCAGGATTTCAATCTTCTTTCAAGTGATTCATCACACTTTCCATTCCACCATCTGTGCTTCCGTTTTCTTGGAGGTTTTCCCAAATTTTCGGATGCATTGGTCAAGGATTCTCTAATCTTTTCCCAACTATTCATCTCCAGGTTAGACAGGCTTTCTTTGTTCTGCTTCAGTGTCTCTATATTGATTCTAGGCTTGTTGGTGGCTCTGGGTTTGGGTCTATTTGGCTGGAATCTTACTTTGATCTCTGACAGGTAGTGATCTGAGTCGATGTTGGCCCTCTTTCTCACTTTTAAGTTTAGTATTTCTTTTCGATTTTGGGCTGTTATTGCCACATGGACGATCTGGAACTCCCCTAGTATTTTATTAGGAGACACCCAAGTTTTCTCTTTCCGTGGGAGGGCTTTGAAGTATGTAGACATCAATTTAAGGTTGAATTGTCTACAGAATTCGATATGTTTTTCACCATTTTTATTCGTTCTTCTATGTGCAGGGTAGTCACCCACGATTTGTCTATAGCCTACTTCTTTTCTCTGCCCACCTGAGCATTGAAGTCACCGAGAAAGATTTTTACATGGTGCTGGGGGATTTTAGAAGCTGAGTCTACGAGAGTTTCCCAAAAGTCGTCCACCTTTTCTGGGTCTTTCCTATTATCTTCATTTATTGGGGCGTGCGCATTAATTGTGTAGGCTTTATTTCCAGGCCTAAAGGAGAGGAGCTAGATCCTCTCTGAAGGTGAAGTGAAATTAATGATGGACTCCATTATGTTCTTTATCGTTCTTTATCGTGGGGTTTCCCTTGTAGATTCCGAACTGTTCTGAATCTATTTGGTTTTCATCAAGGTATCTGGTCTCTTGCAGTGCCAATATGCAGATGTTCCGGTCTTCCAAAACGTTAATTAGTTGTTTTAATTTCCCTGCTTTCAGAAGCGTATTGATGTTCAGCGTTCCAAGCTGGTGTTTGCGCTTGATTCGTAACTTTCATGCTGTGGTTCTGGGAAGCTCCGACTCTTCCCTAATGATGTTCCACGCTCTCCAGAGTACGACGGCCTGGTTTCACCGCTCAAGGCGGTGTAGGATTTCCGTTTCCGGCTACCTCCTGGAGTAGTCGTTACCGAATGTGTTTCCATCATGCTTTAAGTTGAAGATAGTTGGGAGGGTGAGCATAGCTCACTCCTCGGTGCTAAAACTGGAGTTGTAAGCCCCAGAGTTTATTTCAGGCCGCCCCTAACCTGGAGTACAGACGCATTTTGCAGCCACTCCTAACCTGGAGAACAGACGCTGGTTGCTGGATTTCAGTGGCATTTCCTCCACTGATGGGTCCATCACCCACCTAAAGGGGCTCCTCCGCCCAAAGCCGTTGGCCCCCTAGGAGGTCAGGTTATTTTCCGCCGCCCTACACTCGGCGTAGAGACGCTGGCTGTACGGTCTACTCCATTACCGTAGTAAGGCGAATCTGGCCAGACTAACTGTGATAATCTAATACATGTATTTTTAGCCTATTTTCAATTTTGAAAAAATAGGCTTATGAGATCACCTTTTGTCCATGTGTGTGTGTGCGCGTGTGTGTGTGTGTGTGTGAGGTGTGTGTGTGTGTGTGTCCTAATAAAATCTAAACGGCTGGAGCGATTTCAGTGAAACTCGGTAAGTTCATAGCACTATTCCCGGCGACCTCGACCGTGCCCTTCAAATCTCGTTACGACTCACCAATCCAACATGGCGGCTGTGCGAAATATTTCACTAGCATTCAATATCTCCGAAACTATTACCGATATCGCCCTGAAATTGTGTACGGTGATAAAGGGCACTACTAGAAGTTCACATATGAGACTTTCAAAAACCTGGTGACTACAAAACCAACATGGCGGCAAAGCGAAGTTGAGACTTTTAAATGGACTCTTCTCGCGATTTAAATATCCAAACGTAATGAAACTTGGTACAGAAAATATGTATACACATTGCAATGCACTGGAGTCTAATTTAGTTCAATTGTTTACATAACCTCAAAATGGCGGCTGTGCGAAATATTTCACTGACATTCTAAATATCCGAAACTATTAAAGATATCACTCTGCAATTTTGAACGGTGATAAAGGGTACTGATACAAGTTTACCTATGTATATTTCATAAACCTGTCAAGTACAAAACGAACATGGCGACCAAGCGAATTTGAAATATTTTAATAGACTTTTCTCGTGAGTTGACTCTGAGCGCAGTGAAATGTGGTACAGTAAATGATTTTGCAGATTGTAATGCACTGCCATCTAATTTAATTCAATTGTTTACATAACCTCAAGATGGCGGCTGTGCGAAATTTTAAAATTAAGTTTTTATTTCTAGTGTCGTAATCATGCGATCGAAATGAAAGTTTGAATAATGAACCTAGGCAATAATTGTCCTTGAATGGTACATAACTCAATGGCCTATACATATAACAATCCTAATTGGCGAGGTTCCGAAATATTTAGACGGTTCTCAATATCTATGAATCTTTTACAGCAACCAAACTGATTTTTTTTATGTTCATAGAGACTATGAACATATGTTCACCTATAGGACTTGCAGTAACCTGGTGAGCACAAATCCAACATGGCGGCGACGCGAAGCATAATTTTTTAATTGGACGTTTCTCGCGAATTAACTATCCGAGTGCCATGAAACGTTGCACGTTAAATGCTTATACAAATGTTGATCCACTGGCATCTAATTTATTTCGATTGTTTGCATAATCACAAGATGGCTGCTGTGCGTAATTTTAAAATCTCGTTTTGACTTCTTGTGTTCTAATCATGCGATTGAAGTTTGAATACCACACGTGCACAATAATCTTAATGTAATAGTACAAAAATAAAAATCCAACCTGGCGACCATCTGAAATATTTAGACGGTTCTCAATATCTACGAATCTGTTACAGCAATTAAACTGAAATTTTGTATGTTGATAGAGGCAATTAACATGAGCAGGATATATGAAAATAGGCTGTGTAGTTCTTCACGGAACTACTTGTTTTTTCAGGAGTGTCGTTAAATATTTATATCTTGTGCCGCGACCATATATTGGGCACAATCTTGTTGACCGACTTACGAGCTGCAAATTAACAATTCTGTATAGGCAATACTGAAAAAGTATGGCTTCAAATCTATTCATAACAGGAAAGCATTTTACAAAAACGAACATGCACAGTAGTAGCGAACTGAACGCTACCTACCTTCTTATGAAGCTCACCTGCGCTTCTTTACTGCAATAGCTAACGCTCAAGCAGCCTTTCACCTCTCTGTAAAGGCTTCCAAAAAGATGGTATTTTGGCTTTCACCGCCAAGAAATTAAGATTCAGTAATATTTCTCGATGTACGCCGTGTCTTGTGCGGGGTTTGGCCTAGGAACACCAAGATAGGCTCATCGGACACCAAGAGCCCGCTGATGAGCCTATTAGGGTGTTCCTAGGCGAAACCCCGCATAAGACAAGGCATAAACCTAGAAAAGTTGCTGAGTTTTAATTCAACTTGACCCCTTCACTTTAGATGGTAGCATTAAAAAGTAGCACATAACTCCAAATATAATAGAAGTGAATGACGCCTAGTAAGGCATAGAAACAAGAACCTACTGCAGCACACTTAGTGGTATGGCGGCCAATTACCAGTATAAAACCTAAGCTCCCGAATATTTTCATTTTTTTGGGGGGACATTCAATTCATATTTTGATTAAAGAAGATTGCGACAACTATAGACATTGGATTGAACGGTTTTATTCTGAACTGTGTTCACTGATGTAGTATGACCCATAGTCTTTGGTGTGAGCAACACCGCATTTTGATTGACAAACACAGTTTACGAATGAAAAGTATGGAGCACGATTATAAGCTTTTTTTATAATTTTATCGTATGGCTTCGGTGGCCGGGTGCAAGCTTTGTTATTTGACAACCAGAGGGTAGCTTGCATGTCGAATTTCGTTGTTCCTTGACTATGACAGTCAAGGAGGTTAGATGTTAGATATCTAAGCTCCTTGAACACTATAGCGCTTTCTAGTAGAGAAATGAGGAACTTTGAGTTGGCGGAAACTCCCGAGATTAATTTTGCCATTATGAACTCGGCCTACTGAATTCAAATGGGTTATTTGACATGGCAACATCGTATGAGATGCGTATCGTATTTTTGCCGCCTTTCAAAAATCACTTACCACGGCCAGAAGCGAACCTGCAATCTTGGGGTTAGTAGACCGACACGATATCCACTCACCCACCGTGGCAAGCTGATTATAAGCTGCAGAAATACGACAGGATCGTGTTATCTGGGAACAATATTTTCTATTGCGAGTAGTTTGAACGCTAACGTGACTTAAATATCTCTCAAAATCAGAATAATGAACATTTACCGGAACGTGCTTCAAGCACGCGGGCAACACAGAACCGCACAGAACTTCAAACATAACAAGGCCAAAATGAACGAATTAAGAGGCGATCTTTGGCCTAGCAGCGCTCACAGTGGGATGGCGTTGAAGTGTCCAGTGTTGTGATTTGCTCGTGTCGTAGCTTCATCCCCGTGACAAGAAGTATAACTCGTAGTGGTCAACCATATGATATACTGTATGCTCATACGGATATTTTGTGTGATTTAGGTGGCTACTAGCAATGCTTCGGTTAATAACCACATTTTCTGAACAACCGTATTCAATATAGCACGATATGTTGTGTGAGAGTTAATAGTGACAAAATATTTAACAAACTCTCAACTTTTAATTACAAGCATATCTATGCGCAAAGTAAAAAACTGTGAAATTGTTTGAGTGTGTGCCAGTGTCCTCCAAGTCAAGCAGCGTAGTCCTCCTCCTCTTCCTCCTACTAGTCCTGGGAGCGTTGAAGTCAGATTAGTAAACTACTCGTATATTTGTTAATGTTATCTTCATGTAAGAGGAAGCCTCCGTGGCTTAGGCGGCAGCACGCCAGTCTCTCAACGCTGGGTCCGTGGTTCAAATCCCGGTCACTCCATGTGAGATCTGTGCTGGACAAAACGGAGGCAGACAGGTTTTTCTCCGGGTACTCCGGTTTTCCCTGTAAAAATTTCATTCCAGCAACACTCTCCACTATCATTTCATTTCATCTGTCATTCATTTACTCATTGCCCCAGAGGAGTGCGTCAGGCCTCGGCAGCCGGCACAGTTCATATCCTCGCCGCTAGATGGTGGCTTCATTCATTCCATTCCTGACCCGGTCGGAGACTGGAAGCAGGCTGTGGATTTTTTTTTTCATCTTCCTGTAAGAATCTGTTAACGGTAAGTACTCAAAATGTGTAGAAAATAGCCATTGTTCCTTTTTTTTTCTTTCCAATTTTAAATGCTTTGTCATCACTTCAAACATAGATTTATTGATCAACTAACAAATTCAACGGACAAACATTACCTGTCCGCCATTCTGGACGCACTGTTTACATTGTTGTGAGTTTTACTATCACTCTCATCGTCCTGCTAAGTCTCCTCATCTCTATATATCCATCTCTCGTAAACCGCCTCACTCGCAGCTAACTAGTCCGGACACAGCAAGCGAACAATTGAGCTGGGGAGGCCTGATTTATGGCAAGCTGCAAGTCTCTTCCACAACACCATTTTCCATGGGACTGCATAGGAGGGGTCAATATACTATGGTTAATCATCACGGGCATTAGAGGTAGCCTATACACGGCTAGATTTCACTCTCCACTTCAGCCCGGTGCTGTCTAACTTGCTTCGCCATTACTGATCTCATATCTTCTGTTCACTTATCAACTTCGTCAGCTCCTCTCACTTATTCATCTCTTGCAGCATATCCTGAACCGTGAACTTTGTTGTTTCGTTCACGTTGTGTTCTTAAATTGCGTTAAAGATAATTACGTTGTTGTTAATCATTTGAGGGGCTTGCGATATATTGGTCAGCACCTCCATGTACATGGGTGTGTGTTGAATTTGTCTGATAACCTGTGTTTATGTGTTGATTGTAGGTATGTGTTTTTAACTATAGTAGGCACAGGGATGAGTTATGTATCCTAAACCTTTAAATAAGGTACTGTCCTGGTATTTGCTTGGAGGAGTGTGGGAAACCTGTGGAAATGTCACTCTCAGGATACCCACTGTCAGCGCCGGAAATCAAACCTCCGATCATCTGATTTGTTGCAGCTCACCGTCGCGGTGGTGCTGCGCGATTTCACGCAAACGACTATGCCACGGGATAGAAAATTGTGTCTGAAGATAGTTTGTAATAGAACATTTGGTTAGAAAAGGATGTACGAACAAATATGCTAAATAGCAACTGGGTGAAATACAAAAGTGGTACTGGTACTCACCGAAGAGTGTGCCAACAAGAGAACCTTAACGGAGTTCTGCGAAATAAGGAAATTTATGAGCATCAAGCCTGGATGTCGAATGAAAAGAGAAATGGGAGGGATAGTTTGGTGGTTAATGGGGCTGTATAAGAAACAAGAAGTTCCGTGACGAACTAAAGAGCCTACTTTTCCTAATATTTAAGATTCATGCCAATGATTAATCTACATGGATCTATCTAGAATAATGACGAAATTAAGTTGGTAATATCGAAATTTCTGATTAGTTCGAAATACTGTATACCTGGCATAATGTAGCCTAATAGAGAACTACAATTGGCAGCCCTGTTGACTGAATATATTCTTAGTTCCATCTCTTAAGGTACTGAATACAAAATTTGGTTGAAGTCCAATTGATAGCATGGACGTTACATGGAGTTAAACATTGGATCTAACAGCGCGCGTAAAAAAATGTTGGCAACAATGACATACATGTATTGGTCAGAAATAATCTGAAATAATATGATCTATTGTTGTGTCAATTTTGAATGAAATCCATAAGTTAGTATAGAAGTTACATGCATTTTAAAATTGGACCTATCAGCAGGTTTAGAATCATGTTGGCAGCACTGGCGTAGGCCTATATTAGTTACTCCAAATTAATCTAGAATGCCAGGTACTATACGTGTGCAAAGTTTAGAGCTATTGGCTTGCATATTTTCTGATGTATTGATATTAGGGTAACAAAAATAGAGACAGTATTTATTAACAGTTGGCAGCCCTGCTTACTCTTAAGAATCGGCATAGTCATATATGTTATGGTACACATAGCACACACGAAATTTGGTTGAAATCCAAATGATAGTATAGAAGTTACATGTATTTAAAGTTGGACCTCTCAGCAGGCTTATAATCCTGTTGGTAGCACTGGCGTATATGAGTTACTCCAAATTAATATAGAATGTCAGGTACTATACGTGTGCATAGTTTAAAGCTGTCGGCTTGCATACTTTCTGATATGTAGGTATTTGGATTTTTAAAAAATGAGAGCATTTATTAACAGTTGGCAGCCTTGATGGCTCTTAAGAATACGCTCAATCATATCTGTTTAAGTACACATAACTCATACGAAATTTGGTTGAAATCCAATTGATAGTGCAGATGTTATATGCATTTAAAATGTGGACCTATCAGCAGGCTTATAATAATTTTGGCAACACTGACATGTATGGCCTCCTGGAAATTAAACTGCAATATAATTATCTATACGTGTGTCAAGTTTGAAATAGCTCCCATTCATATCTTCTAAAATATCCAACATGGATCTCAAATTTCAATTGCGATTTTTCAGCAGTTGGTAGCACTGACATCATTTTCAACTATGGCCGTGAGATATTTAGGTATAGATCTTTACTCCTACCAAATTTTGTTCAGATCGCTGCAGCCGTTTAGGAGTTGATAGGGGGACACACACACACAGCCAGACAGACAGACAGAAGGACAGACAGACAGACAGACACACATTTGCCCGACCTCATAATTCTATTTTTTCCTCATTTTTGCAAAATGTGAAAAGTAGGCCAAAAAGCATTGGGAGAAGTAGGAAAAGAGGACCTTGGCGTTTTTATAATTTCAAATGATCTTGTCGACTTCATCGTTATGCTTAGGTCTACCGTTATGCGTCACGGTTACGGCGCGAATACGTCATCATGTTGTTCAGTGCATATGCACCCAGTCTGAGTTTACTCCTGGGGCGAGTGCGTGACGTCATGCAGCCCCCGCGCCGGAAGCCTAAGTTAAAGGATAATGGAGACTGTTGAGTCGAGTTTACTCCTGGGGTCTGGCGTTATGTGAACGGCGAGACGGCGAGTGCGTGACGTCATGCAGCCCCCGCGCGGGAAGCCTAAGTTAAAGGGTAATGGAGTCTGTTGAGTCTGAGTTTACTCCTGGGGTCTGGCGTTATGCGAACGGAGACGGCAAGTGCGTGACGTCATGCAGCAGAGTGCACGGGAAGCCTAAGTTAATGGGTAATGGAGTCTGTTTAAAGAGTCCTGGGGCTTCGAGCGAAGCGAAAAGCCCTCCTGAGTATTTCTAACATGTGTAGCGTTTGTATCATGCGTCATTTGAAATGATATAAAGTCTAGTCTCTCAGACTGACTGTATCTTTTTGTGGGAAGGTTTTGGGTGCAGCACGCCTGATCAGGGAATGCAATGGGACAAAAATGATAAGAGAAAAGTTTGTAAACAACCCAAATAGGTAGTTAGTTATTGTTATTTTAAGGGGCGGAACTACGATCCAGTTATAAACCGAATAGGAAGTGAAAATGAATATCAGACTTTAATAAAATTACTAAATATGGAATGGAGGAAGCCAGGTAAATTTGCGAATTTTTTGAATATTTTCAGGGGAATGTAGGATGGGACAGCTACAGATGAGAAACACGACAAAGGTGCATGTGAAACAAGTATACGGGTACAGGAGATAGTATCATAAACTATAAAACTTAGTTAAAGTCTACGATAACTTCTCTGTATCAATTAGGATAAGATTAAATTAGTACATAATTAATAGCCATTATTTGTGTTTTGATAATTGTTTATAACATTTAATACAATGTAAATTAGTTGTAGGTTAGTGACTTATGTTTAAATGTATGTTGCGATTTATTAATCTTACTGAGCAGGATTTTAGTATTAGGCTATAGATAGAAACATCCAAGGCTTGTTTTCTTTCAAATTTCATTGTAAAAATACGATAGTGTTGTACGACAAAGTAACAAGAGCTGGCAGAATTTCTTTAGTTAAGCCTTGTCCCTGTGTGCAGTATAAACCGAGAAGCTGTGAGATTTGAATCTCTCGCGTGCCAGTGCCAAGAAATAACAAAATCACATATGAAGCATTCCCCTCGTATGTTCATCAGGTTAAGCGGTGGCGTAGGGACCGTTGTGCATCTTAAGTTCTCTTTCCCAACTTGAGCTTGGAGATGGCAAACGAGTGGATCCCCAGTGCAAACCATTCAACTTATGACAAAAAGTTATTAAACAGTTCTACTTGCCCGATGAAATTCGGATTAGTAAATAAACCAACCTTGCAGTCCAAGTCAATAAACTCATTCCTTGTAGCGAACGACAATGAGACCTCTGAAGGTAGACATTTTGAAACCCACGTTGGTTAATGGAACGAAGCTACAAGAAAATTACGGAGAAATATCTGGCGACTGAACTATTTTTTTAAGATCAAGTTGAAGAATGTGGTACCGTACATCAGCGGTTCGTGACCTCGCACCGAGGTTGGTTCCAAGTAAGGTAAGGTAGGCTTCCAAACAGGTCAATCCATCTACCATCGTCCTGAGCACCTGCTCTCTCCACGGTGACTAATTGCGTATCGTAATAGCCTTATAACCCCTAGATCAAGTCAGCAGCCTAGCTGTCGGAACAGGAATAAAATAAGAGCATTCATAGGCCTACAAGTCAAAGTCTACTTTTCACTCCTTATCTTAACTCAAACCTGGATTAACCTTTTTAGTGCCAATCAGTCTCCTGAATTACTTGTTGAAAATGCCAAGACATTTGCAATCATTATGCATTAAATATTCATTAAAGACACATTATGTTTAAAAGTTAAGATGCATTATTAGCCTACTTTTCACATTTTGCAAAAATGAGGAAAAAGTAGACTTATGATATCGGGTAAATGTGTGTGTGTCTGTCTGTCCTTCTGTCTGTCTGTCTGTCTGTCTGTCTGGCTGGCTGTGTGTGTGCCCCCCCCCCCCCTATCAACTCCTAAACGGTTGCAGCAATCGAAACAATATTTGGTAGGAGTAAAGATCTATACCTGAATATCTCACGGCCATATTTGAAAATGATGTCAGTGCTACCAACTGTTGAAAAATCGCAATTGAAATTTGAGCTCCATGTTGGATATCTTGGAAGGTATGAATGCGAGCAATTTCAAAATTGGCACACGTATAGATAATAATATTGCAGTATAATTTCCAGGAGGCCATACATGGCAGTGTTGCCAAAATGATTATAAGCCTGCTGATAAGTCCAAATTTTAAATGCATATAACTTCTACACTATCAATTGGAATTCGACAAAATTTCGTATGTGGTATGTGTACATAAACAGATATGTCTGAGAGTATTCCTAAGAACCACCAAGGCTGCCAACTGTTAATAAATGCTCACAATTTTTTTTATCCAAATACCCATATATCAGAAAGTATGCAAGCCGACAGCATTAAACTTTGCACACGTATAATACCTGACATTCTATATTAATTTGGAGTAACTTATATTCGTCAGTGCTACCAACATGATTCTAAGCCTGCTGAGAGGTCCAACTTTAAATACATGTAACTTCTATACTATCACTTGGATTTCAACCAACTTTCGTGTGTGCTGTGTGTATCATAACAGATATAACTATGCTGATTCTTAAGAGTAACCAGGGCTGCCAACTGTTAATAAATACTGTCTCTATTTTTGTTACCCTAATATCAATATATCAGAAAGTACGCAAGCCAATAGCTCTAAACTTTGCACACGTATAGTCCAGATCAATTTGGAGTAACTAATATAGGTCTACGCCAGTGCTGCCAACATGATTCTAAGCTTGCTGATAGGTCCAATTTTAAAATGCATGTAACTTCTATACTAACTAATGGATTTCATTCAAAATTGACACAACAATAGGTCATATTATTTCAGATTATTTCTGACCAATACATGTATGTCATAGTTGCCAACATGATTTTACGCGCGCTGTTAGATCCAATGTTTAACTGCATGTAACGTCCATGCTATCCATTGGACTTCAACCAAATTTTGTATTCTGTACCTTAAGAGATGTAACTAAGAATATACTCAGTCACCAAGGCGGCCAACTGTAGTTCTCTATTAGGCTACATTATGCCAGGTAACTTATAAGTATTTCGAACTAATTAGAAATTTCGATATTACCAACTTAATTTCGTCATTATTCTAGATAGATCCATATAGATTAATCATTGGCATGAATCTTAAATTTTAAGAAAAGGAGGCTCTTTAGTTCGTCACGGAACATCTTGTTTTTTCTGTAATTTGCACAATATGCCCTCACAAAAGGAAATATGCTTGTATTTTCTTACTTTAAAAAATTATTTAATTTGATATTTGTATTCATGACAGTATATTTTTTAACGTTCAAATGACATATGCAAAATCTTCATTCAGCTTAGAATTTAACAGATTAATATAATTTCGATGAACTTAGACTACAACTATCCCCAAAATATATTAGTAATATTTCGTATTTACCACTTACGTCGGTTAAGTGCAGTGTCCTGAACATCCACTGTACGCAGTCGAAACAAGATGTTCAGTAAAGAACTTACAGCCTACTTTCTCCTAAATGCATGGGTGTTGTTATAACTCTTTGTCGTTTTCAAGGAGTATAATTCAATGTAGAAGCTTGTTGAAATATAAGGTGCTATATTATGCGTTGATTGATTGAATCCTCACCTGAATTATGAATACACACCAAACACAGCTATCACACTAAAGCAGGTTATCAGACAAAATTCAACACTCACCCAAGTACACGGGGCTAAATGACCATGATGTCTAAGCCTCTCAAATGAAACAACAGCTTCCTACTCAAATCCATCCTCGTATAAAAGTACACACACTAGTACTAACATCACAGTGGCACGGTTTATCAGACAACTTCTACACACACCCAAGTATACGGGGCTACATAGCCACGTGCCGCAAAGCACCTAAAGAATCATCAACAACAACAGACTATACCGTGGATGAAGGACGGATTCCTACACAAATCCTGCCTCATTTACAAATACACACACTAGTGCAGACATCACAGTGACACAGGTTATCAGACAACTTCTTCACACACCCAAGTATATGGGGCTACATGACCATGATGCCGCAAAGCCCCTAAAGAATCAACAACAACAACAGTCTGTACTGTGGATCAAAGAGAACGAATTTTAATCGCTGTAGTCGAGTATTGAAATATGTGCTGTTGTTGTTGTTGTTGTTGTTGTTTGAGTCTTCAGTCTTTCGACTGATGCAGCTCTCCATGTCTCCCTGTCCTGAGCTATTCGTTTCACCTCTACATAGCTACCACACCCTACATCAAAGGAAATCTGTTTAACATATTCTAACCTTGGTCTACCCCTACAGTTCTTGTCCTCGACTCTTCCTTCCATAACTAAGCATGCTATTCCTGGGTGTCTTAGAATGTGTCCTACCAACCTATCTCTTCTCTTCATTAGCAGTCGCCAGAAACATATCTCCTCCTACTCGTCTTAATTCCTCTTCGTTTGTAACCGTATCTACCCATCTGGTCTTCATAATTCTCCTGTAACACCACATTTCAAACGCTTCAATTCTCCTCTTTTTCGCTGCACCAATAGTCCAAGTTTCACTTCCATAGAGTGCCACGCTCCAGACAATGGCTTTCAAAAATGACTTCCTAATATTTAAATTTATATTCGATGTCAACAGATTCCTTTTCTGTAGAAATGCTTTCCTTACCTGAGCCAACCTACATTTTATATCCTCTTTGCTTCGTCCATCTCTGGCTATTCTGCTTCCTAAATAACAGAAGTGTCCTACTTCCTTTAGTTCTTCACCTGCCAGTTTGATCTCCATAGAGGTTTCTGATTTATTTCGGCTGCATTCCAATATTTATGTTTTATATTTATTAATTTTCATCATGAATTCTTTCGTCAAGACGGAGTCCATACCATTCAAAAACTCATTCAAATCCTCAGGCGTGTCGGCCAAGATGAAGATGTCATCAGCAAACCTCAGAGTTGAAATTATTTCTCCTTGAATCTTCACACCCATTTTAAATTTTTCTCTAATTTCCTTCATTGCTTGTTCAATATAAAGATTGAAAAGTATGTGGTGTTATAAGTATATATAATATTTTCGATTGCAAATACACACTGTAGCCTATATGCTTAACATTTTAATGGACGAGTAGTTATAAATCAATAAATACAAAGAATCAAGTAACTTTTTTAACCAGCTTGGATTCGATCCAGGAACCTCAAGGTTAAGAGCTAAAGATGCTACTACTACACTGGTTTAGTATAACTGTATAGCATATTTTATCTTGGAAATAACGATTTCATTAGCGTTTTCTGCCGTTTTATGCCGTTTTTATAAACCATTTGATACTAAATTTGCATTATCGTCTTCAGTACATTGCTAAAAGGATATCAATCTACTGAAATATGGACTAGCTAGCAAAAATGACCTCCATTTTGACCCAACGGGGGCACGGCCAGCTATGCATTTTCGGTTACATCCCCCCTTAAGATGGATGAAACTGTACAATGAGTTAGTCGAAGTTGCCGTGGCCTATTAGAAGATTCCGTCCCGACATTTGCCAGAAGTTCAATATGGAAAACCACGAAAAACCATTTGTAAAAGTTGGTATACTGTATAATTGGAATATAAGGTTAATAATGGTTTTGGACGAAGCACTCTCCACGCCATTAACAACCTACTCAATGACATTGAAGAAACCCTAAGACATTTTAGTGGCAAATTTCACGTAGTGTTTGTCGATTACGCGACAGTTTTTGACTCGTTAAGCAGGTCGCTAATAATTGCGAAACTGGTAGCCATAATGGGCAAAAACAACAAACTCACGACACTGATAAGCAACATTCTGACCACAAATGATATACAAATTGATGACCGTGTCGCAACTTCGAATTTGATAACACAAACCAACGGTGTATTGCAAGGAGACCCACTCAGCCCTCTACTGTTCAACATTGCAACGTACGATGTGGTGACGGCAACTACGCTAGGAACGGAAAATGTTAAAATATACCTATACGCTGACGATATGGTCATTGATTCAAATTCCGTACATGAAGTGCAAAAAGCCATAACAAATCTCGACATTTGGGCAAAGGATAACAAGATGAAAATTAACTCAGAGAAAACAGTAAAAATGACGTTTCGGAAAGGTGGCAGAGAGGCCTCAGGAGACAGGATATACCTAGGATTGAATCCCCTCAAGACAGTAAATACATTCACATACTTAGGATTGACAATGCAAACAACAGCTAGAGCCTACAGAGTCCACATCAAGTCTCATACAACGGCGGCAACTAAAGCCATATATGACATTAAATCACTCACGAAGCTCTCTTTGGGAACTGCAATGAGATTATTTGACGCGAAAATAGCGCCCATCGCCACATACGGGATAGACTTACGGGATACGGGATACGGACTTGAGGACGCTCGAGGCAGTGAAGTCACGCTTTCTAAAAGCAACCCTGGGATTATCGAAATAGGCAAAATCTAAACTAGTGTACGAACTTGCCAAGGAGAAATTCTCCATTGAGGACCTACGGACGAAGAGAGGACTACCATCTACGGACGCCTGGAAAAGACTAATGCATGAGAGAGTGAAGGAGAGAGATGAAATCTGGCTCGAATTTTACATAACGGAAGCCATGACGAATAGGGTATGGACTGACACCAATCAAGACCTACGACACTTCGTTAACTCGATGGCGGTACCTGGGTACCACCATAAACTGGGCGTCACCGAGTACTTTTATGACATAGACATATCCTGTACTTGTAAATTATGTGGTAAACAATGTAGTCGATACCACGTAATCACATGTAAGAACCGGGGTCCTTCCATTGTGAAATTTTGTGAAGGTGGAAGGTGAAAACAGTAATGTATATTCACATTTATTAACCCTATGCACAATTTGTGCTCTGTATTTTCAATAATAATGGTTTTGGTCACTTGAGTAAATATATTTCAGCTTGATAGGAAATAATTATCCTGTTTAGGGTGTTTGCCATAGAAATGAAGATTTTTAAAATTACTTATCTGTGTTTTAAGTAAATACTATTTTGAAATTATTGAATTATAGCCTACTAACTTTTAAGATTTCCAAATCAATTTTATATTTTTGTGTGCAGTTTTCAGCAAGGATGTTATAGGTCTCTGAATGTGTGTTGCGTGGGAGTGACGCTATTTTAAATTATAGAGCGTGATTTGTGTTTGTATATACTATATCATGTTAAATAAACCTCGATATTGAGTGATAAACACAGTATCATCATAATTTGGAGGTGGGAAATTATTACCCCATTGCTCATTTTAAGAAAACATACTGTCGGGTATGGGCAGTGGGATAATAATTTCATAAAATAGAATCCACACCTATAAAATTGTTGCATATTCCTACTCATCGATGACCCCTAATTTCAAATGTGCAAAAAAATACCCCCAGTCTTTTGCCCTATATCCGGTGTACCGCAGGGTTCGGTCTTCGGTCCTTTTCTTTTTAACGTCGCAGTTAATGATTTACCACAAAATCTTAAATCACAATCAGACGACACAACGTGCATCGGACCATATTAAGTCTGAATGAGATGTCACAAGAAGTCCTTAGAAATGCAGTAAATTGGCTTTCATCCAATAAATTACTTTGCAATGAGGATAAAACTCAACACCTTCTGTTAGGATTGTCTAATAATATAGAAATTCAGTCATTTAAGCTCTTAGGCATTTATATCGATTCCAAATTAAACCGGGAGATGCACGTCAATCATGTCTGTAAAAAGGTATCACGGGTTTCTTATCTCATGTGGAAATTGAGGGAATGAGTGACGACAAACTATCTGAGAATGGCATATTTTGGACTCTATCAGTCCCACATTTCTTATGGGCTGCTATTATGGGGCACTCAGCGTATGTCCATAATGTGTTACTGATACAGAAGAAGATTGCTCGTGTAATGTGTAAAGCTGATCCTAAGGAGCACTGTAGTCCCCTTTCTATTAGACTTAGAATATTAACAATTACAAATCTATATATTTTCATCTTGTTACTGTATGTAAAAAACAACTTAAGTGAATTTATTACTAGAGAATACATACACCATCACAACACTCGAAATAAAGGAAACATTGATATCCCAACCCATAGACTGGCAAAAACTGGTAGCTCATATATAGTAAATGGCATGCATTGTTTTAATAAATTACCACATTATGCACAGTCTACGTTCAAAAGATAACCGTACAACTGAATGTTAGCAAATCCACTTTACACCGTAAAGGAATTCTTGGATATAAAATTGTTAATATTGATTTTTAATAACTGTATATAGAGGATAGTAATAATAATACTGTACCACGAATGACGAAACCTATTTCATGTAAATGATCCATGGTGAATAAAATATTCGTATTCTTATTCTTATTATCAATAAATAATTAACACGACAAATTTGCCAACACCACGCATACCTACTTTTATTTGTATTTTTATTGCAATAATATTGTATTACTACTAGTTTTAGTCTAGTTCTGTTCATACCTGTATTGCTCATAATGTATTAATGGTATAGTCTGGTTAGATGGAAGAGAAGGCCCAGGCATGATAATCTATTCTATTCTATTCTACTGGGACATGCTGATATACTCCAAGAGCTATCCCATCCAATTCCCCATCTGTTCCTTCTAAATTTTTGAAACTAACGACATAACAGAGGCGGTGCTATCTATTACAGTCACTGTAACCTTGTCTGACTTCCGCACATAGGATGCACCCTTAAGTTCCGGCTTAGTTCTTGTTTACTTCTGAGTGTCTCCATAACTCCTTCAACATCTCCCATATCCTCCATCAATAAAATAACTCGAGTATTCTCTTCTGAATGTATGGAACCAGATGGCATTCCCGTTTCCCTTGTCAGTAGGCTATGCTCTGAATATTGGTTTGAAAGTCCCGTTCCTTCCGATCACTGAGGCTGCCGACTACAGTAAGTTCCGGTCGGTGTGCTGTATGCCGCAGTATAAATCTTCTTACCGTTAGACCACTCTTGTTTGATGAGAGGTCAGGACGTTATCGAGACACCTGTAAACCGGACAGGTAGCCCTAATACTTGTTTGGAACATTCTTAATTCAGAGAATAAATAGGCATCAGGTGCCTCATTTATTTAAACCACAGGTATTGTTTAATGTGCTTGCTTCCTCTTACCTGCCATGAAGCGCCCAGACAGGTCCTGCTACTACCACATGGAATAAATTCAAGCATACTAACGTTCCTTTGTCTTTCTTCAAAATGTACAGCATAATGATTCACATTGTATAAAAACTCAGGAAACTAAGTGGCTTTAGTTCTGACTGAACACCTCCAACCAATGGGTCAACTGTTTCTCATAGTAATAATAATAATAATAATAATAATAATAATAATAATAATAATAATATCGTATGGCCTTTGGTGCCGGGTGCAAGCTTTGTTATTTGCACCCAGAGGGTAGCTTGCATGTCGAATTTCGTTGTTCCTTGAAGCAGCATGAAAGTCAAGGAGGTTAGATATCTAAGCTCCTTGAGCACTATAGCGCTTTCTAGTAGAGAAATGAGGAACTTTGTGTTGGCGGAAACTCCCGAGATTAATTTTGCCACTATGAACACGGCCTACGGAATTTAAATGGGTTCGTTGACAATGCCAACATCGTATGACATGCGTGTCGTAATTTTTTCCGCCTTTCAAAAATCACTTACGACGGCCAGGAGCGAACCTGCAAGCTTGGAGTTAGTAGACCGACACTTCAACCACTCACCCACCGTGGAAAGCTTCAAATAGTAATACTAATAATAATAATAATTAGAAGAAGAATATGCGACCACAATCTCTTGGCTTCCGACTTCTTATATGAGTTTCCTATAGATCGAGACTGCTTATATCCCAAACAAGGACTGACTGTTGAGATTTCAACTAGAATATATTGAGACGTCTCTGGTTTACTTCCCATAGGCGAAAAATGTAATTTGCCATCAGTGACTTTAAGTAATGGGATTTGTACACTGTTGAAACAGAGATTTATAACATTATATGTTTCGTACTTGTATGTTGATGTGAGAAACAACGGGATTGATTGTTTATTTAAGAATTATATGCATAGGGCAGAAAAGCCCCATTTGTTGCATGCAATCCGCTCATTTACATGACAATGCACTAAAGAACAACAAGTAGTTGTGTGAAGAACTAAACAGCCTATTTTCATATAACCTACTTATGTTAATTGCCTCTATCAACATACACAATTTCAGTTTGATTGCTGTAATAGATTCGTGGATATTGAGAACCATCTAAATATTTCGGATGGTCGACGTGTTGGATTTTTATACATGTAGGCCATTGAGTTATGTACTACTAGATAAATATTATTGCGTAGGTTTATTCAATCGCAATATTATGACACAAGAAATAGAAACGAAATTCTAAAATTTCGCATAGCCGCCACCATGAGGTTATGTAAACAATTGAAATAAATTAGATGTTAGAGGATTGAAATTTGTATAAGCATTTACCGTACCAAGTCTCTATGTGCTCGGATGGTTGAATCACGAGAAACGTCCATTTAAATATTTAAATTTCACGTCACCGCCATGTTGGATTTGTGCTCACCTTGTTGTAGAGAAACCCATGAGTGAACTTACGTTTTTTTTCGTGTAGCTACACGAAAAAAAACTTACGTTAATCGCCCTTATCAACAAACAAAATTTCAGTTTGACTGCTGTAATAGATTAGTAGATACTGAGAACCGTCTAAAATCTAAATATTTCGGATGGTCACCATGTTGGATTTTAATATAGGCTTATGTGGACCATAGAGTTACGTACTACTAGATGAATATTATTGCGTAGGTTTATTCAATCGCATGATTAGGACACAAGAAATAAAAACGAAAATTTAAAATTTCGCAAAGCCGCCATCTTGAAGTTATGAAAACAATTGAAATAAATTAGATGTCGGTGGATTCAATTTGTATAAGCATTTACCGTACCAAGTCTCTATGTGCTCGGATGGTTAAATCACGAAAAACGTCCATTTAAATATTTAAATTTCGTGTCACCGCCATGTTGGATTTGTGCTCACCAGGTTATTGAAGAATCCATAGGTGAACTTATGTTAATAGCGCTTATCAACATACGACATTTCAGTTTGATTGTTGTCATAGATTAGTAGATATTGTAAACCGTCAGTATTTCGGATGGTCACCATGTTGGATTTTAATATATATAGTTATGTACTATTAGATGGCAATTATCGCGTAGGTTCATTATTCAAACATTGACTTCCATCGCCTGATTATGACACAAGAAATACAAATTTAATTTTAAAATTGTGCACAGCCGTCATCTTGAGGTTATGTAAACAATTAAACAAAATTAGGTGTCAGTGCACTATAATGTGTATAAACATTTACTGTACCAAGTTTCACTGCGCTTGGATGGTTATATCGCGATAAAAGTCTATTTGAATGTTTCAACTTCGCTTGGCCACCATGTTTGTTTTTTACCTAACAGGATTGTGAAAGTCACATAGGTAAACTTGTAATAATGCCCGTTATCACTGTACGAATTTTCCGGGTTATATCCGTAATAGTGTCGGAGATATAGAATGCTGGTGAAATATTTCGCACAGCCGCCACCTTGGATTGGTGAGACGTATTAAAATTTGAAAGGCACGTTCGAGATCGGACAGAATAGTACTATGACCTCACCGAGCTTCATTGAAATCGCTCCAGCCATTTAGATTTTATTAGGGACACACACATACACACACACATGGACAAAAGGTGATCTCATAAGTCTTTTTTTTTTTCATAAATGAAAATAGGCTAAAAATGATGGGAAAGTATATCTTGTCCTTATAGAGCCCTAGAAATGTGTGTTACATAATGGACTACATCGCTGAGTGCAGTGGCTAACATTATGTAGGCTAGTAATGCATAACAAGGTACAAGGTTGACATTACTTTTGAAAATATGCAGTTGGTGTTCCTGCAATACAGGAAACACTAGATTGATATTCTTCTTGTATTGGCAGAACTGCAAGAACGCAACATAACCTCAGGTGACGCTATATCTTAACAGTTTCATTTACAAAAGGGACGAATCTAATAATTGTATGATCCTTGAGCGGGCATGAGGTACATTCTTCCGGTAGAGCGAATTATAATCGCACACTCGTCGCTCAATCTCTACGGGGGTGACACAAAAACTATTATTGACTATTATTGACGAAAATGACATAGGCCTATGTATGCAGCTACAAAGAAATACTGTATTTTACACAGATGGTATCATACTTCGTGTTTTAAAAGTGCATCACACTCTGACTTCAATGTTTGCAACACTCCTTTTTGAAAACTTTTTCTCACTGGTCTATCACCTTAATATTGTCCTAGGTCAGTTAATATTGATCTATAACCTAGCTTCGTACAAATACTGTGAGTACATAATATATCCCTCTGCATTCATTATGAGTCGTTCTTACCTTGCTTATCAACTGTATTTGCCTCCCCTCCCCTTTTCACATTGGTCTGGAAGTTTAATTTCATTCAAATGGAATCGAATTGGCAAAGAGGTAACCAAACATTAGTATGCAAACTTAATTTTCATTCAAACATGAAGCAGAAATTACGCATCAGTTAAGGCGGGTACAGGCTTGCAGTTCATGAGCCACTCACACTACCAGCGTCATCAGTGTGTATTGGCTTTTGAGCCTATAAGTGAGCTGCCAGAATAGGATTGACAGTTCTCGCCTCGCCATGTGGTCTGAGAACGAGGTTGCCAAACTGCACAAGCCAGAGATACAGCTGACCAGGCAATGAAGCACGTGGGCTGTAATATTACAACGCAGACTATTATGACATCAACTATGCGAACATGGATTGGTCAAGAGGCAGAGGGGTGATGACTGACGTGGAATTTCCGGCCAAATGTCAATACCATTCTGTCAGCTCACAGTTCGAGTCGACCTCGAGTCGCTCACTCTGAGCCGCTTGCAGTCGGTTTTTCCGGCGAGCACAAAGGGACGCTCAGTGATGGAGTCAGTGATGCTCAATGGACGCACCTCACACAAGAGCACGCAATATTCACATTACAAATCGTGCAGTACGGCCGTAGTTAATATCACAATAACGGGTCATATTAACGCTGACAGTTCTTACAACCAATGAAAGTGCTCTAACAGAAATGAAATAAGACAAAATTCGAGGCTGCAAACACCCCTTCGAAGCTCAATACCAACGATGCTGGAAAACAAATAACTCTCCCGCCATTCGGTTTGGAGTGACTACCAAAACTAATCTTTAAGATTAATGTTTCACTTATTGGTATTGATGGTTGTTTATCCTTTATCACTTTATCCAGGAATCACTACAATGCTTTCACAGTTATACACTATGTAGTTAAATGATACAATCATTAATATTTACTATCAAAGAAAACAGCACAACTTTCTAATTCAAGTTTCTCCCAGGAACCCATGTAGATAGCAGCATTTGTCTTGTAATGATATGCCACCAAGAATTGTTAGGCGAATTTCCAACAGCTTCCAGACTTATTTTGTTGAAAACTCGGCTCTCAGTATTTCTATATAATGTGGATCATAAGAATAAATTAGTTACAAGTAATTACCAATGATATATCATTTAAATAGTTCAGTCAGCATATTTCGTAAGGCCACAGGGTCTTTTGAGTTCTCGACCAGCTTCATGTAACCAATTGTAACCATTTCGATTCCATCCCATGAGGACAGGACAAGCTGCATTTCCTGTTACCAAATCTCCGTCTCCGTTTCTATAGAGGTTGTAGGCCTACCAGAAATCAGCACTCCCCTTTGTTGGCCAAAGTGCTACCTTGAGTTCTGCAAAACATAGTGGCACCCCCTTGTGGAACATCGCTCAAATAGAATAATATTGTGCCAATTCTGTTCCAAGTTTCTTAAATGCATCCTTTTCTCCTTTTCAAGTAAAATCAAAATGAGTTTCATGATGTCTCTCAATGCCATAGTTGACACCTTGAAGTTCTTCAATGATGAGCTGGGTCATATCTGTAACTACTTATTTACTTCCGCTACGTGTGGGTGATCGTCATCCTTTAACCAAGCTGACATGCTGATATGATAGTTGGCTACCTCCAACTCCCTAGTTTTATTAGAACGCAGTTTACAGCCTTCTTTGCGCTGCCTATAAAGTGTCGTCCGCCTGTGCCCACTCATCCCATTGTTCCCCACATCAACATGAGCTTTCCAGACTAGTCCACCCATCCATACCAAGTTCCTGTCAAAATCGCGTCCATTCCCATTTACTACCAGAGTCGCACGATTTAAATGCCAGTTACTAGGGCTATTTGAGACAACGTCGTACATGTTTATCGCACAAGTCATAGGCTTCACTCTCATGTCTACTTGTCTATTTACAATTTACTTAAAATGAAAAATGAAAATCCACAACCTGCTTCCAGTCTCCGACCGGGTCAAGAATGGAATGAATGAAGCCCCCATCTAGCGGCGAGGATATGAATTGTGCCGGCTGCCGAGGCCTGACGCACTCCTCTGGGGCAATGATTAAATGAATGACAGATGGAATGAAATGATAGTGGAGAGTGTTGCTGGAATTAAATTCTGACAGGGAAAACCGGAGTACCCGGAGAAAAACCTGTCTGCCTCCGTTTTGTCCAGCACAGATCTCACATGGATTGACCGGGATTTGAACCACGGACCCAGCGGTGAGAGGCCGGCGTGCTGCCGCCTAAGCCACGGAGGCTTACAATTTACTTAAAATAATAATTGTAATTTATGACAGTTTTTTATTTACTAATTATTTTCACATACGGTACCCTTAAATTTAGCTATTCATCATATTTCCCTTCAGCAATTCTCGCCTTTGCAGAACGTACCAGAGTTAATGCTTTCTTTCTGTGGCAAGGAAGCTTCCACCTGGGGCACTAAAATGACCTTACATTCCTCAGTAAGGACTCCGCCATAGGGAACAAGAAATAGACTTTTCGTTCAGGTGGAATGATAAAGTAAGAAACAATTATTCCGTTAGAAGTTAGTTTTTACTTTCCTTGTCATTACAATCCGCGATGGGCGTGTTTTTCTTCTCATTTCCTTCAGGACTTATGATCACCGAAGTGATTTCTACCAGTGTATCAACCGCCTGAGGTCTCTTGTTAAATAATAACAGACTATACAGCCAGTGGTTATGTGCTGCGAACTATACGGTTAGTTGATTGATTTTAGCTTGTGAACGCGTCGTTAAAGAAAGGCCATTGTATGTGGGGCCGTCCTTTGCCAATTTACTCGCGCTCTAAATATATAACATTTCAAAGGTCAAGTGAGAAACAACTGAAGGTCACTGTGCACACCCTAAATAGTAGAGTACAAGATATCCTAATACAGGGTGGGAGGGGAGTCATACAACAGGGCATGTCCAAAGTTAGTTGCGTAATATTTAGATCGCAGGGATCAATAATTGGGGGTAGAAAGAGTGTTTCATGCGAAACAGATCGTCAATGACTGCATATCTCATATTCATGTTCCTCAAATTAAATATATAAGAAAATAATAACGGGATGACTGTTATACACAAATAAATTTCCGATAAATTGGTTTCAATGATACATTTGATTTAGTTTAATAAGTTTTTCAAACATACTTAATTTAAAAAACTTTTTTTAAGGAGCGTTAAAAATCCTTCGGAGGGGAAGTAAAGCCGCCAGTCCCATGTCATAGATTATGGCATGTAAAAGATCCTTCCACAGACTAAACTTGTGAGGAGCTAAATTTCTAGGTTAGATTTCGTTGGAACGCCCTATCAGAGTTCCAACGTTCACCACTAGGTATCATTGACATCTGGTAGCGAAAGTTGGAACTATTTGAAATTGAACGGAACGTGTAGCTCACCCTCTGGATGTCCGCTGGAAGCAGCTACAGACTCTGGCGAGCCGAACATGTCCTCGGACATTCCCGGCACTAAAAGCCATACGATAAATAAATAAATAAATAACCACCACTATTTTATTTAAATTCGTTTTATTTTGAAGGAAATGAAGAATATCACATTTATTTTTCAGAAAGAGGGATAATGTCGCATTTTGGGCCCATTGTGCATTTTATCGTTAATTGAATGCCACCAAAACCCTCTAATAGAGATCTTTGAACCTGAAGACACATGTTTTATTGCATATTTAACAAATTTCGTAGCTATTCCAAGGGTCAAATCACAAACTCTAAATGCAGGGTGTATGCAGATTCTGATTACAGACTTCTAGGAATTATAGAGAGGAGTGAGTACATACTATTTTCAACTGGAACCCATGTCCGGAAACGTAACTTTTCCGTTATACATCCATTTCAAAGTGTTTACCTCATCCACTTCTGCTTCCACTAACCCCTCTTTGGAGAATGACGTTTGGGGAATGTGTCAGACGATCGGAAACCTCGATTATGTCTGTATCTGCAATCATAGACCTCACACACGGAGACGGATTTGTACGAACGCTGTGTTGGGCATTTCGTACCAATTTCAAAGTTTTATTACAAGATAAAGTCCCTCCCATTCGGACTAAATTGGTGTTCTGACAAGGGAAGAATACTGTATATACGAAAATACTGGTTGGCATTTCCCGTTCCTTCAGCAGAAGTGGATGAGTTAAACACCTGGATTGAATTGGATGTTGAACGGTAACGGTACATTTCCGAACATGGGTTCCTGTGATAGTACATTATGCAACTCGCCTATTATGGTAATTAAGACACGAGTATAGAACTTAAAAAATCGCTTCGCTCGTTTAATAAACATACTCGTGTCTTAATTATTGCCATTATAGACTCGTTGCATACGACTGTTTATATTCGACGATAATTATAACTATTTTATGTTCGAACATAAATATTCATAAATATCTGTCGAGATTTCGCCAGTTTTATTTACTGAACAGAGCTCATGGGACGCAGAGAATACCTTGTATTTGACCATGGCCTCTTCAAATACCCCACTATGACACTAGTCACGCAGTGAAAATTAAAATAGGAGGTCGTGGAAGTCAGCCCAGATGCGATGCTATCCTTACCTAATTTGTCACACAAGTGTTTCTTGAAGGTCTGATTGGTGGAAGAAACTGTTTCATAATGAAAAAATAGTGTTATAATGACCCTCATTATGATACCGTTTTCTGACATATAATATTTACATTTCGACATCGTCGAACATAAATTATATTATGTTCTCACTCCCGTCTACAAGTCCTAGAAGTTTGTAACCAGAATTTCCAAAAACCTTGTACAGTAAAACCTGCCGTTGACGGAATGAACGGGACTCACAATTCTTTCCGCTAAATATAGATTTCCGGTTAACGGAGGTAGTTCTTAACTAAAATAATTAAACCAAGGACATGCATATATTGCACATACTGAGTGAGAATAAAATGGTGTAAGCCCTACATAACAATCATATTTAGTGTTGATTTACAATTTCCTGTTACGAATTAACTCAGTATTACCCTTTCACGAATTGATTGCCGGCGGTCGAGATGGGAACTATTCTTTGTTTACTTGTGTCACACGTCAGTCTGCTTCGTTGACAGGTACAGTTGCATAAGTAGGATATGAGTCAGCTCCAGTAGCCTCAGTCATTGTTTAACTGTCCATGGTACATGAGCTCATGTGACGCTTATCTGACGCAAGGCTGCTTAACTTATGTGCAGACTGCACTCTGTGCCCTCGGCTTCACCCCGCGGGGCTCCTGCTACAATAATCAAGAAACGCTGGTGCAGCCACGCTCACCGGCAATCAAATGTTAAATGGGTAATACCATACAGTACTTTAACTCTCGTGTTAACATCAAGCTCAACTCTTGCTTTGGAAGCCATAATGACTACTACCGAACAATGTCAGGGATGTAAGTTGAGAAGTGTTCAAAGCTGAATTCTAAGCTGATTGTCAAAGTCCAAAACAAAGACGGGCATTTGTTGATTGAAAGATCATTAAAGCGAGCATTGGGAAAGTCTATGGAAACAGGCAATTGGTCGTACACATTGACGTGTAAGTTGTAGAACAAACGAAGATGATGATAATTGTTGTTTAAAGGGGCCTAACATCTAGGTTCAGGCGCGGATCTAGAGTTTGCTTTTGGAGCGGGGTCAGAGAATCGATCTAGAGTTTGGCATGGGGGGGGGGGGGCGGTGGAGGGGGGGGGGGGTCAGAGAATCGAAATTGTTAAGAAAAATGGTATCACTAAAAACGCAATCACAAAATAACCAATCGTACAAAACCAGACCAATTTGAAAGCTCATTAAAGCGAGCATTGGGAAAGTCTATGGAAACAGGCAATTGGTCGTACACATTGACGTGTAAGTTGTAGAACAAACGAAGATGATGATAATTGTTGTTTAAAGGGGCCTAACATCTAGGTTCAGGCGCGGATCTAGAGTTTGGTTTTGGAGGGGGGTCAGAGAATCGATCTAGAGTTTGGCATGGGGGGGGGCGGTGGAGGGGGGGGGGGTCAGAGAATCGAAATTGTTAAGAAAAATGGTATCACTAAAAACGCAATCACAAAATAACCAATCGTACAAAACCAGACCAATTTGAAAGCTCATTAAAGCGAGCATTGGGAAAGTCTATGGAAACAGGCAATTGGTCGTACACATTGACGTGTAAGTTGTAGAACAAACGAAGATGATGATAATTGTTGTTTAAAGGGACCTAACATCTAGGTTCAGGCGCGGATCTAGAGTTTGCTTTTGGAGGGGGGTCAGAGAATCGATCTAGAGTTTGGCATGGGGGGGTGGTGGAGGGGGGGGGGGGTCAGAGAATCGAAATTGTTAAGAAAAATGGTATCATTAAAAACGCAATCACAAAATAACCAATCGTACAAAACCAGACCAATTTGAAAGCTCATTAAAGCGAGCATTGGGAAAGTCTATGGAAACAGGCAATTGGTCGTACACATTGACGTGTAAGTTGTAGAACAAACGAAGATGATGATAATTGTTGTTTAAAGGGGCCTAACATCTAGGTTCAGGCGCGGATCTAGAGTTTGCTTTTGGAGGGGGGTCAGAGAATCGATCTAGAATTTGGCATGGGGGGGGGCGGTGGAAGGGGGGGGGTCAGAGAATCGAAATTGTTAAGAAAAATGGTATCACTAAAAACGCAATCACAATATAACCAATCGTACAAAACCAGACCAATTTGAAAGCTCATTAAAGCGAGCATTGGGAAAGTCTATGGAAACAGGCAATTGGTCGTACACATTGACGTGTAAGTTGTAGAACAAACGAAGATGATGATAATTGTTGTTTAAAGGGGCCTAACATCTAGGTTCAGGCGCGGATCTAGAGTTTGGTTTTGGAGGGGGGTCAGAGAATCGATCTAGAGTTTGGCATGGTGGGGGGGGGGGCTGGAGGGGGGGGGGGGTCAGAGAATCGAAATTGTTAAGAAAAATGGTATCACTAAAAACGCAATCACAAAATAACCAATCGTACAAAACCAGACCAATTTTTTTGCAAGCTACATGGATAGAAATTTGATGCGTTTAGCGCACCAAAAATATTCGTACAAATTGCAACGGCGTGTTTTGCGACTTTTACATCGAGCTTCGAGAAAAGGATCAAGGTACGTAACAGTTTCGGGAAGTCGAGTTGGTACCGACAAAGGGAGAAAGTCACAGCTTAAATTGCCAACCAAGCTTGCAGTTTGGACGTCGGCAAAAATTTTTGGTGCGAAAAAAGCCCCAGTTTCCTATCCGTGCATTACTGCACATTCATCGTGACATCACTATAAACATCGATTAGGTAATCACAAGGTTTGCTAAACAAAATAGACGAGTTGATTTTGTTGTATAACTAATAGTTTTTATACAAGAGGTTAGAAGTTGTAAATATGTACAGTTGTAACAGAACATAATAATTCCAATAAAGATAATTCAGTATTGAATAAAATGAAAAAAAAACTGTTGTTCAGTTAAAATTCTTTAAGTTTTATTTGTCTGGTAATTGTGTTTTCGTTTTTTGAGTTTGCAAAAAAAGTTGGTCTCCGTTTGGGGGGGGGGGGGGGGTCATGACCCCCGTGACCCCCCCCCCCCCCCTTGAATCCGCGCCTGTCTAGGTTATCGGCCCAACAAAAGAAGGATGACCTATTTAAACATTCCTTGTTAGTTACAGAATCAACTGTTCCAGAAGGAAAGTTTCTAAACACTCGACCGTCAAATATTTCCGTTAAATAAAGGGGCCTTTGAAGGCAGGTTTTGCTGTATAACTCATTAGAGAAGTCGTTGGACACCCCAGCGTCTGTGCAGTGAGACATCAAACACATGTCACTGTTATTTTTAGGAACATTTGATTATTCAATTTTGCAAGCTTCGTTGATGACAAGTGCTATTTTGACCTCGACATTGTTGTGGAATGAATTAATCTGGGTGCTTGCTATAGTCCATGTTATCGTCTTGTGATCTCTTTCTCAAACCTCTACTTCTGTAATGACATTTATTACAGGTAAATCACTTCTTTCTGATTTACATTGACAGATAAAGAGCTCCTGAATGGCAACTTGTTGATTGGAAATCTATAACCTGTTAGTCACCGCACCTCTTTCACCAGGAGAAACTTATTACATCATGTTTAACAAGCCGCCCCCTTTATGACATGTTAATGGTTTCTTCTCAATTCATATTGAAATTCTATGCTTCATAAAAGTTGTCATGCATTCCTTTACACTTTCCATTCACCAGTCAACAGCATAGAATAGCAAGCATCTTACTGTTCACCAAGGACGGTATATGTACAAAGATCCTCTTTTAAAGCTCTCACCAAGGTGGACCGGGTTCGATTCCCGGTCAATGCATGTGACATTTTCGATGTGAAATGCCATGTCCTGTGGTTCGGATTCCACGTAAAAAGGAGGTCCCGTGGCTCATGATCGCACGATTAACGGTCACGTAAAACTACAAGCTTCCTTTTCCTCTTTTAAAGAAGGGTCCAGGGGAAGAAGGAATGCCAAATAATGTAAAATGTTCAGGAAACGATTTTAAAGTTTCATTAGTTAAGTACTTATATGTACGCATCAACTTGAAATGTCATTTTCTCACGACCCTCATTGTTCTTAGCCAGACACAAGTGTGCCTTCAATACGTCGCAAAAAGGCCTACCAGATCGCGCTGATATCTCGATTTTACACTTAGAGTGACATTCCCCCTCTTCCCGCGGTCCCTTCATATGCAGACCATAGCGGAAAGTTTGAAACTTTCTCAAGCAAACCCTTCTAATACAATCTATTTTGAAATTTGTTGAAACCAGCTACAGTGGTCGAGAGCGCTAACGCGCTACCTCGAGTAGCGCTGGCATCAGGAGAGCGTGGATTCGAATCCCACCTCAGCCATCCTGAAAATGGTTTCTGTGGTTTCCCATGTTCACCACCAAGCAAATCCCGAGACGGTCCATTTCAACAGGACAACGGCCTATTTCCTTCCAAAGTCCCTTCTCTGACCTTTCCTTAATTAAACCGAAGCTAGCGGTCACCTGGACGATCGGCCTGTCACCATCCCCAGTTGTATCTGCTGACAAAGTGTGTTCAGCTCGCAGACACTGTCCTTGTGGCGGTAGAGGAACGATACCACGAAGAGGCCTTGGGTGAAGCCGAGCTGAGAGGATTAGCGATAAAAAAAAAGTGACATTGTTAAGTATGCATAGTTGGAATCCGCTTTGCTTGAACCCCGCGACGGAGTCGTGTGTGCTAAATCCGTCACCACGGCCGCGACGGGAAGCTGCAGCAAGTCCGAAGATCTGAGTTTCGGATACGGCACTGACAGCGGTTATCTTGAGTAGCCTATGGTCTTTCTCCCAATCTTTTCCACAGTCCCTCCAAAATGCCAGCATAGAACCTTATTTCAAATTCAAGGACACCTATCCTATTCCCAAGCCTACACAATTAGTTACACACAGCACTTCAGACACAACAGAAATACAGGATATCAGACAAGTTCAAAACACACACCCAAGTACATGGGATGATGCCCAAGATACCCCAGGCTCCTAAAGCAAATTAACAAGAACAACAACAAAAATAAAGAATTCTTTGGTTGGAAAAAAATACACCCTATTGCCCTTCAATATTTATAATTTTTCCTTTATATCGCCTGATTTCAACTAAACTCGATACAGTTAAAGTATTAGCCTAGTCACCTTAATGACCTGATTATTGATTATTTATAATCTAATTGTGCAATGGGATATTAGCATACTCTCCGAAAATTGAGTAAAACAATAAACAAGAAAACCAAAATAAAACCACAATGATCCCAATGGACATACTAACCCCATTCCGTGTTTCATCTGGACTATACCGGTATAATTATATTTCATATTCTTTATATCGTGTGACTTGTGGGCATTTTCACCAGTTCCGTGATGTCACCGAAAACTACTCAAATTCAGGCACTAGATGGCATAATAAACCTAACATATAGTCCGTGAAGACATATACAGCCTATTTTCACATATCCTACTTGCGTTAATTGCCTCTATCAACATACAAAATTTCAGTTTGATTGCTGTAACAGATTCGTAGATATTGAGAACCGTCTAAATATTTCAGATGGTCGCCATGTTGGATTTTTATTTATATATATGTTTTAAGGGGGGGGGGAGAACTACGAGGTCATCTGCCCCTAATTTTTATATATGTAGGCCATAGAGTTATGTACTATTACACATGAATATTATTGCGTAGGTGTATTATTCAAACTTTGTTGGTTGGTTGGTTCCTCAGTGTAGGGGCTGCGACAACGCGGTCATGTAGCCCTGTGTACTTTGGGTGTGTGTAGAATCTATCTCATAACCGGTGTTAATTGTAATGAGTGTATTAGTGTGTGTTTTCTGTAATTCAGGTGAGGACTGCAGACGATCAATTTCAAGTAGTTCCTACTTTTGCTACCAAATGCTACCGTCAACGATACCTAGACACGAACTTGGCTACTAGATGCCACCACAACTTGTACCTGTCGATGAACGTAGGAACTTCTATAGAGCGTTAATCAAATTTAACTGACAAATTTAGCTTCATGCAATTGTTGTTAGTGGAAGGTTCTATTACATGCCACAAATCTATGACATGGGCCCTCCGACTTTACTTCCCCTCCGAAGGAAGACATACTGAAGGATTTTAAAGCTCTTAAAAATCCGGCGACTTCTGCCGGGTTTCAACCCACGATCTTGGGCACAGCAGTTCAGCATGCTACCAACTACGCCACTGAAGCCGCCATTGAAACTTCAATCACATGATTAGGACACAAGAAATAAAAACGACATTTTAAAAGTTCGCATAGCCGCCATCTTGATGTTATGTAAACAATTGAACTAAATTAGATGTCAGTGCATTACAATGAGTATAAACATTTGCCGTACCATGTTTCACTGCGCTCGGAATCTTAAATCGCGAGAAAATTCTATTTAAATGCTTCAAATTCAGTTGGCCGCCATATTCGTTTTGTACTTAACAGATTTTAAGAAGTCACAGAGGTGAACTTCTAGTAATACCCTTTATTACCGTACAAAATCTCAGGGTGATATCAGTAATAGTTTCGGAGATATAGAATGCCAGTTAAATACTTCGCACATCCGCCATGTTGGAATGGTGAAACGTAATAAAATTTGAGGGCTCGGTCGGGGTTGGACGAAATAGTTGGCTACTTTGAGATTGTAATCGCACCAGCCATTTAGATTTCATTAGGGGGGCACACACACTTACGTACACACACACACACACGGACAAAAGGTGATCTCATACGCCCATTTTTTTTTTTTCATAAATGAAAATAGGCTTACAATTGCCAAAATTTGATTTATCATGTCTTTCCTCTGTGGTCATGTGAAATTTTCATTCTACCATAGAGTTACAATACAAGTTCTTCGTTCTGGCCCAGGGAAAGAAAGAAATTCTTAATTGTCATTAGAATAACTTAAACTCCTGGAATTACACAGTGAATCTATGTTCAAACTACTACCAAAGCCGTAAACAAGTAGTATTCAACCCTAGGGGGTTTCTGGCGATATCCTACGGGGTATTTATACCGAATACGGTATTCATAAAAGGATTAGACAAATGATTTTATCCGTTTCTCTCCCAGTCGTCGGGTGTGGATTACGCTTACTTTAAAACATCTTTGAACAGTTGAACGTTTTATATGCACTTAGATTGACTGCGTGGCGCAGACGTAACGTTATCGTCTGCTGTCCCCAAGGTTGCAGGATTGAATCCTGGTGCAGCCAGTTGTCATATGAGGGAGCGCAAATGCGAGGTAGCCGGGTAGTAGATTTACTGGCACGTGGCAAAATTCGAGCACCCCGCCGTATCTAAAAGCCTCAGTAGTTAAAAGAGACGTAAACCCTTTAACATTATATTATGATTTACACTTACTGTTATTTCTTTTCCGTTCTGGCATCTGACAAAACAGAACATCTCAGTTGTCTTCAAATAGCCGATTGTAAACCATTCTAATTCTCTTACTGGAATTGAAAATCCCCATGACAAAGCCGGGAATTGAACCCGAGTCCCCTGACCCATTTGCTTGCGAAGATTCGTCTTATATTGATGTGCAGTTGAGTCAGAAATATCCTCAGAAAGTTCAGTAATACCTCAGGGTACAATAATTAACAACAATGGTACGTTTTCCAATAAATAAGTACGTTGCTCAAATATTATTTTATTTGAAATACAATAATACATTTAATATTTAATCATTTAATTCCCTTTTCTCTAATCAAAATACGATTTAATGACATTCGGGATACAGTCAGTGCCTGTGGATGCTGCGAAACGTGCTGCTCATAGGGACAGTGAAGAAGTTAATGGCAAACTATCTCACTTCTCATTTTGAGGCCGTTCATTTTGAGGATCCAAGAACCCTACTGGCTGACTACGTAGCAAACAAATAAACGAACAAACAAACAAACAAACAAACAAACAAACAAACAAACAAACAGACTTAATTATAATTGGTTGACTGTAAATTCTGAAGGTTTGGATAAAGGCATCATCCCTGATCTATTTCAAATACAAATATAGAATGTGCATTTATCTGCTTCTGGGTGAGGGGAGTAGAAGGTAAATTATACAAGTGAAGTACGTGGTCTCATGATAGCTACCATCCCGGCATTTGCTTGGACTTGATGTCCATTTCCACGATGGCTGAAAGTGGAATTAAAATATACATCCCATCTCAGTTGTCTGGACATAACCGAATGCAGTTCTAATTCTCATACTAGGATTGAAAACCCCCATGATAGAGCCGGGAATCAAACCCGAGTCCTCTGGGCGGGAAGTTTCTTCACATTCTACCGGACCCCGATGATCGTCTCCTGTATTAAAGAAGGAATGATTTAATTCATATCCTTTTTGTTTCAGAACCGCGGCAAACTGGCGGAGACGGATACAGTTGACCACCAGATAGCGGGTCCAAGTCGAGGGAGTCCCTTGACCCTGGTGGATGGTCCAGTGGAGCCTGGTTTCAAGACCTCCAGGTAAGAGCATATCTTGTGAATTGAGAGCTACTTAATGACTACGTTGGTAGAGTTGATGTTGATCTTTTAGGAGCTTTGCGACATCGTGATCATGTGGCCCCGTGTACTTGGGTATGTGTGGAATTTGTCTGATAACCTGTGTCACTGTGATGTTTGTACGAGTGTGTGTATTTTTAATTGAGGTAGGACTTGAACAGGGAGTGGCCGTGGCCTTACGTTAGGTACCTTCGCGGGCCTCCAAGAATGCTAGCCACTACGCAACGAGTCTACTACAGCCAACATATTCTGGCACATAATCCAAATACAGTAGTATTCTTTATATTAATAGTAGGTAATTTTATTTGGCCAAAGGACGGGTGTAGGAATCCTTAGTCAAATAAATAGCCACAATGTTGTGGAAGCTTGCAATAAATTGGGCTGTGTGATTCGTATTTATTTTCCATTCGAAAATACGCACTTTTTGTAATCAAACGGGTACCGTAATTATAAAACAAGAAATGAAATAAAACACGAATATAAACACAAGTTTTACATATTTACAAGCCGTCTGCACGGGTGAAACCAACCATCTTAGACCACTCAACCAAAGTACCACAATAGGTTCAGAAGTACTGTAGAAAAGAAGGAAAATCTTTAGCAAAGTATAACATATAAGCTTAACACTAAGGCAGATGACCTCACTGTTCCACCCATTAAAACAACAATCAGTCAATCAACCCATAACCACGTTGTATTTCAACAAGTTACTACAACCAACATGCAATTTTACTCCTTGAAAAGGACAATGAGTTATAACTTTACCCATGAATTTAGTAGAATGTAGGCTATATGTTCTTTACTGAACATCTTGCTTCGTATGGCAGGCAAGCTTTGAGCTGACCTAGGCACTCAGCTACAGTGTGCTGGCCCTTCAATGAGCATTAATACCAACAACATAGTTCTCGCCCATACTCAACGCATGCGTCACTTTGTCAAGCATGCTTAAATCTTGCCTACCATTCCTATCGGAACGATAATTACCGACTATGGAAAAGATCCCCCGCGCTGAGTATTCAAGTTCCTTGCCTTATGCTGTCAATTGGCGTCAACAATCAAATTACCTCTAAATTGTTACGTATTTTGTGACTTGTATTTCTAGCAATTAATTTATCATACTTCGTATTCCGTGAGTTTTGAATAGAGTTGGCACACAGTTCCGGATTTAAAAAATGATTGGGTTATAATATAATAATCCTACCCAAAGAATTTAAGGACGGGCCACTAGAGTACCTGTATAGTATTGGAACTTCGTCGGGATTGACACATTTCATAATAATGTAGTTGATTTTACGTCCCTTTTAACTACTGGAGCTTTAAGAGACGCCGGGGTGCCGGAATTTTTCCCGGAAGGGAATTTTAACGTGACAGTAAATCTACTGACACGGCTCCCTCACACTTGCGCACCCTCAAATGCTAACTCACTGCGCCATGATTTGATCCTGCAAACTTGGATACAGCAGGCAAGAACGTTACCGCTGAGCCACGCAGTTTTTTTTTGTTACAGTTCGAAGTTTTGAGGAGCAAAATTTCGATATGAATACAGCGTAACATGAAAAATGGAGAAAGAAGATCTGCAACATTGGCTTACAAATGTCTTGTGAGACTGATTTTGAAATACGCCACGAGTGTGTGGGAGCCCAATCAATTAACTCTAACGAACAAATTGGAGATGGGGCAGAGGAAAGCTGCATGATTCGTTCTTGGCACATTCTCGCAAACTGACACTGTCTCTGACATGTTAAAGTCATTGGGATGGAATCTCTTCACACCAGAAGATATAAAAACGACTCCAGGGGATATACAAAGCATACACAGGGGAGCCGGCTTGGACTGAATTACGAAACAGAATGCATGAGGCAAATAATATGGGTAGGAAAGATCACGCTTACAAAATTAGGCCCAAAATTCAAAAAAAGAAAAAATAGCAAAATATTATTTTATTAACAGGGGTAATGAAACATGGAATGAGTTAACTGAAGAAGTCTTAAAAGCTTTTATGAACAATTTAATAGTTTTCCAGAAGAAAATGAATATTGTATCACGAAACAGAGACATTTTGAAAAGCAATTGAGATGTCTGTAAATAATTTGTTACCACCAGGTTTTCCCTAACTATAACTGTATCTTTTAATAAATAAAATAAATAAATAAATAAATAAATAAATAATTTAATTATTGAGTTAATTAATCTCTACTTAGTATAAAACAAAGTCCCCGATTCTTGGATGTCACGGGTAATCTCGAGAACCACTGGATGGATTTTAATGCAGTTTTCGCCATTCTGTAAAATATATCTCGATGAAGATTTCACTAGAAAATAATTTATTTATAATCAACGGAAGCCGAGCAGTAACGATTTCAGTGAAAAAGTCGAAACACAAACCTGGCGTCCGTGCGCATTTAAGGCTTACGCTGGTCAAACCGTTAAAACTATCAATGTACCGGTACTAAGAGTGTAAGAATTTTTCGGCATGAAAAGTTATACATAAAGTCCTCGAAAGCATATCTCTATCTTCAATGCATCGCCCACTATAAGTGTTTCTAGATTGGACGGAAGGAGGATTTGTGTTTCATTCACCTCGCAATTCTTAAATTACGTCTGACAAGAATTCGTTGCACATGCATCGCCACGATAAAATAATTAATAGTCCAGTCAGTGATTTTAACCCATCATGTCGAGACATAAAACGGATATAGGTCATAGTTCATTGACATCGAAAAAAAAAGCTTATCACGTAATGCATTGATAACTGTTCCCGGGCGAAGCCGGGGCGGGTTGCTAGTTAGTTAATAAATACATAATCTGACCAACGTGTCATTAAAGTTTCAGCATGAAATGTTGGATCATGTTAGCGATGTCCCCTCGAAAATAGAAGAATTCCTGTCACACCAGGAATCCCATAGTCACTAACTCACTCTCCACAAGTTATGAGCCCCGAGGAAGAAGAGAAGACGGACTGAGTTTCCTTGTAAAAAATCTTAGAAAGTTTCGGCACGAATGTACATGGGTGTAAGTGACATAAAAATAAATTGCATGGTTATGAAGGCAGGACCTGAAAGTTGTAAACAAAACGCCATAATGACAGCTACATCTAGATAACATTTATCTTAATTGCACGTTCATTTTCTAGATATGAATTTAATATGTCACCGTGGTTGAATTCTTTGAATAATTTAACGCTAGTTGTAGATGTTAATGAGTGTGTGAGATTTATCTGGCACTTTATGGAGCCGGCCCCGTCCCGCTCCCATAACAGGTATCATCAACGTTCGGAGCCCCTCGCTTACCTTAATTAATGTGAAACACTGGTATGTGAGCCGCGCTACTACAGTAGTTTAGTGTACACTCTTGGCAGCAATATTGTATCCTTACCTTCCTTCACTAGCAATCACTTAATTGAAAGCGGCTTCTTTGGCATAGTTGGTAGCATGCTGAACTACTGTGCCCAAGATCGTGGGTTCAAACACGACCGAAGTCATCGGATTTTTTAAGAGCGTTAAAATCCTTCAATATGCCTTCCTTCGGAGAGAAAGTCAAGCCGGCGGTCCCATGTCATAGATATATGGCATGTAAAAGATCCTTCCACTAGCTAAACTCGTGTGAAGCTAAATTTCTAGGTTAGATTTCGTTGAAACACTTTATGAAAGTACCAACGTTCACCACTAGGTGTCGGTGAGATCTGGTAGCTGGAACTACTTGAAATTGATCGAAACTTGTAGCTCACCCCATGGGTGTCCGCTTGAAGTAGCTCCAGCCTCTGGCGAGCCGAACATGTCCTCGAACACTCCAGGCACTAAAAGCCATACGATAAATAAATACTCGTAAATTAATAAACCTACTTGAATTCAAATCTTCTTCTACTTCCTCTTCATCTTATCCAGCTTCAAACGGGGTCTATATTTCTTGCCGTTCTTTTCTACTTCTTCCTGTCCCACATATCATCTTCCTCTAACTTTCCTTCAGGTCTTCTCGGATATTCCCAGTCCATCTTCTTCTGGGTCTGTCCCTATTTCTCGTTCCATCTACAACCAGATCCATTACCTACTCTCCTCCCTACATAGCTTTCGTCCCTTCGCATAATATGCGATTTTCTTTGATGCTTCGTCTCTTTAATAGTTCCTCTGATTTTCTAATGTTTATGTGGTCCTTCTCAGTGACAACACTCATCCATCTAAGCACCTTCATCTCGGTCACATCCAGTTTATTACATTGCATTCAAATTAAGAACTCAAAATGTACTTAAGGCCCACTTATACTTAAAATACCACATAGATTTTGTGTTGTTTAAACATTTAGGGCTTGCAACGGCGTTGTTATTTTAGCCCCATAAACTTGGGTGTCTGTGGGGTCTGTCTAATAACGTGTGATATTGTGGTATCTGTAGTAGTGATGAAGTTTAGAATTTGGGAGGAGGTTTACGAACCCTTCAGTTAAGAACAATTCCTATGATAGTCTGAAGTTGAAGTGGGAATCAACAGAAAATCACTTCTAGGATAAGTGAGACGTGTATCGAACCCACCTTCTCTCAGCTTTATCTCACCAAACTGAGTGTGCTTCATTCCAATCTTCAGACCAGAATTAAACATCTTGGTAGAAATCGGACCCAAACTTCAGGGGTAAGAGCCAAGAATGCCGAAAATACACATAAATCGATGATATGTGTGATAAGTGTTTTAGTTATTCTAATTCCTGGCAAACGTTTGACGGTATGAGAATAAGATTGCAGTTTAGAATTAACTAGACTGTCATTTGGAAGCTGTATATTAAACTGATATTTCTGTTCTACTTTCATATTTGGTCCACTTGTTTCGCATTATAATATAATTTGCTTGCTAGGTAATGCGGGGTTTGTGAATTGATTTACCCTGGAGCTGGCACATTAGATGCGCCAAGTAATATGTAGTTACAGTACTACATTCATTAGTAGTTATTAGCATGTTGATCACTGGCATTGTACTAAGTACACTTCGTTCTATATACTGTAGTTGGCTTGGACGTACTTCGAATGAATAACAAGAAAATACTCGTACGTTCGTTTAAATTGAATTATAAGGTGAATAATATTTTGAAACAGATAATCAAATGTATAGACTATATTTATTCATTTATTCATTTATTTATTTATTTACTTATCTACCTATCTATCCATCTACTTATCTATTTATTTGTTCATTTATTCCCTTATTTATTTACTTATTTACTAATTTTTAATTTATTTATTCATTTCATAGTTATTAATTTATTTAACCGAAAGCGGTGGCTACGTTCGCTAAAAGCGCAGCGTTAGGTCATGGAGCCTAGCTCTCTGCTGACTCAGTAGACGAGTGGGTTCGAGCCCCACCGTCGACCGTCCTTGAAATGGTTTTCCGTGGCTTCCCCATTTTCATCACCTGGCAAATGCTGGTACCTTCTGACAGGCCACGGCCGCTTCCTCCCACATCCTTGCCCAGTTTCATTCATTTCCTTCATTTCATCTCTCATTAAATCCTCTCATGAGGTTGGCGTTAGGAAGGGCATTCGGCTGTAAAACCATCCGCCTTAGAACTTCATCGCATCTGATCCCCGACCCCGTTGGAAACGAGAATAATAAGGGGTATACTGTGCCCTTTTAGCAAGAAATATGCAAATCACAGTATGCCAGCATTGCTCAATTCGGGATTTTTCGGGGCTGCGGTAAGTTCTCCCATTTCTTTCTGTTTTCTTGCCTCTGATGGTTATTGTTATAGGGTCGGCTCTCTTGTTGCCTATAACCCGTATTCCTAGGATTTCTTCCTCGATATCCTCCTCTGTAGTTTGGCTGTATTCCTCTAGGCTCTTGGTGCCCATACTCTCGACCTAGTCCTTGAGTATCAGTACTAGTGGACTGATTCCTGGTCGATGGTTTTTCTCTGGTTTCCTGACTGCTGGCCATGTGTACCTGTTCAGTCTGTCTTTGGTGCCTAGGAGTTACGTGTGACGTCGTCATGTCTAATTGACGTAATACACTCTCCACTTCCACAGCACTTCTGGCTTTGGATGAGATTAACAGCCTCTGAATCTCATATGGAAGTTGTCTTGCAATGGCGGCACACAGGTCGTTCTCAGCTGGAGCAATGTCAAGTTCGCGGAATTTACACAGCTGAGCGGTAAAAATTCCGAGTACTTAGTTGGTGCATTTGTGCTGTACTTCCTAGAGTACAGATCTAGCCTCAAATTCTCCTGGACGTCTGCTGCCCAATATCGTTTTAAGAAGGCATCTCTAAAGCCTTCCACCGTATCAAAGGTGTACCTAAAGCTTCTGAACCAGGTGAGACAATCACCTGCCAACAACTTCTCAATAGTTCTCAGTCTCCGATCCTAAGGAACCTTCATTTCGTTTAAGTACTCTGCGACTTCCTTTAGCCAGTATTTTGGAGTAATTGACATGTTATTACCCGTAAATTTTACCGGTCTGTCCTCATTCGATTTGATAATGTTTATTATCTGACCATTTGTCTGGTTCATGTATGGGGTTGACATCACCATCGGATATCCTGGGTTCTTATAAGGGCTCTCCCCTCCTAAGTCCCTATCGGTATCGGTGCCTTGTTCACGGGAATCTACCCATCTTGTCTTTGGAAACTCCTCCTGATTCTCAAATTCTAACTTCCTTTCCCTTCGGGCACTTTCTTCATTAGCCATGAGTTGGATTTCCATTTGACTGTTCTTATGTTCAGTCCTCTCCAACCGGGATCCTAATTCATTTTGAATTCTTTCCTGATTTTTCTTACTAGTTTCCAGTTCTCGTTTGAGTTGGACTTTCTCATCCCTGAAGCTATCCCTGATCTCATTTATGTGTTCTTCTACCTCTTTCTTGATGACCATGACCTGTTCTTTTATAATTTCTGGCTTAACATCACCTTTAGTATCTAGGTCTTCTCGCATTTCCTTTATCTTTTTCTCCATCTCCTTTTGTCCTTTGTAGACTTTGTCCTGAATCTTGTTCATATCCTCTCGAGTCTTTCCTTGTTCCTCGAATATAATTGTTATGTCGGTCATAACCTTATCTATATCTCCCTTTGTGTCTTCCATTTGTTTTGTTATTCCACTTACTGTTTCCCGAATTCCATTGATACCCTGACTTATTTCATCTATCTTATGAGTACTTTCCTTATTTTCTTTATTTCTTTGTTTTCTTTCTTTCTGGAGATGCTCTTCGTAGGTACCGAATTTTTGAGTTATTTCCTCCCCGTGCCTCTTTAAATTCTCATCTACCTGCCCGGAAAAATGATCAATCTGCTCTTTCATGCCCTGTATATCTTTGTGATTCTGAATTTCCATATCATCCACTTTGGCCTGAACTCCCACTACTTGTTCCTCAAGTTTTCCTACTTGGTTCTCCACCCCTGTAAATCTGTCTCCTAAATCACTAAAACTTTTTTTATCTCATCCCAGGAGGTCTCACAAATACTCTTGTTAGATTCTATCTGAGCTTTCAATTCATTCTGCACACCTTGGATCTGGGTTACAAGTTCATTTCTACATCCGTCTACATTCTCTTTACAGGCTTTTTCCATGCTATTTAATTTAGTTTCTATAGAACCAAAATTATTTTCCATGGAACCAATTTTATCCTCAATAATTTTAAAATGATTTTGACATTCATTTTGTGATTCTCCCATATTTTTGTTCATAGTATTTATTTGGGCTTGCAATCCTGAATGAAATCCTTTATTTTCCTCCTTTAACTCAGTTAACTTACTCTCAAACTTAGTGTCAAAACCTTGAAATTTATTATTCATTGTTTCCTCCAAAACCTTGGATTGTGCTGAAAAATGGTTTGAATTTTCTGTTTTTATACTATTGAATTTGCTTTCTATCTCAGCCGTCAGTACATCGTTATTTGCTTTACTGTCGGCTCTTATAGACTTTAACGTCTCATCTTTTATAACTTTCAGCTGTTCTGCCATGTTATCCCCACTTTCTGTTTTAATCTTTTCTATCTCAGCCTTCAGGGCCTTATTCATTTTTATACCGTCGGCCTCGATAGCTTCTAATTTAGTTCCCATGTTATCACTATTAGTTTCGATGGCTTCTAATTTAGTTCCCATATTATCACTATTAGTTTTTAGTGACTCTAAACTTTGATTCATGGATCCTAACTTTTGGTTATTTTCCTCCTGTTGGCTGTCCAACTTATTCAAACTCTCATTTATGGATTCTAAATCCCTTTTATTTTCACTCTGTTGGCTATCCAATTGATTCAAACTCTTATTTATGGATTCGAACTCTTTTTTATTTTCATCCTTTTGGAGGCCCAATGTATTGTCTATCGTTCCCAATTTATTGTTTATGGCCTCCAAGAGCCGTTGCATCTCTTCACTCAATGCCATATTATTAGAATATAGTGGGCTACCCATGCCACATCGCTAGAACATGCTTGAGAGATAGTAATCTGAACCTTTGTGTCCCAATTTCTTTAAAAAATTTACTTTGGTACGGGTTTTTACTACACCGTACCCTTTTGATATTCTTATTCAAAATCAAAGACCTTTATGGAAGTATTTAAAATTCAAATTTTCGAAAAACCATTTAAAAAAAAAATGAAAATTTTGATTTTTCGAGAAAACTCGGGTTTTCCTAGGAAAACTCATCCCTGCGTACTGGGCGCCATGAAATGTCTGGTAGGGGGTTGTTTATAATCCAGGGCTGCTCGGTGTGAGTTTCTAGGGACCCATGCGGTCAGTTAACATTATACGTTGTAGCTACTCCTATCATTACTTTACTTTTACATGAATCGACCGTCTTTAGTGTTCCTCTAAATATTAATCCAAGCACAGTACTTCTATTCACCCCCCTGTGCCCTTTTAGCAAGAAATATGCAAATCACAGTATGCCAGCATTGCTCAATTCGGGATTTTTCGGGGCTGCGGTAAGTTCTCCCACTCTGTGACTTACATATTTTGGATTAAATAGAGGATACATTTGCAAAAATAACAACAAAATCAACTCCTATTTTAACACATTTAATTAATCAAAATTATGGCGCTACAAACAATAAAACAATTAAACTACTGACCTATATCATTCTACTTGTCCAAAGTGAACAAGGAATAGCATAAAAATAAAACAAATATTAGATTAAAACACATGGTTTTCTTTAAAACCAACAATTCACGATTATTTTCACTTCCATAAAGTACTTATCTTAAAGTTCCATATAACTACGAGCTTCTTTGGCTCGATACTTTCCCATAATAATGGTGTCATACTTTTGTACACCTTAAGAATTTATTTTTATCTTTTCTTATCATCAAAACAAATATATAATTACATTTAAAATTACATGTTAATTATCCACTTCAATATTTGGGCATTTCACATATTCTCAGTATTTACTATCTCTCTCAAGTTTGCAAATTCACTACGGTGATCGGGAAACTAATTGTGTACTCCAGAGTCATAAAGATTACTTGACAAAGTCAAAAAACTCCTCTCGGCACGCCGGAAGGCGGAGGTAGATTTCACCGGGCAAACTAGGGAATGGCTATAATAGGCAAAATATGCAGGTTTTCGTAGGAGGATCAGACCTCATTTATTGCGAGAAAGTATTTTACAATTGGAGGTTAGTTAACATTTTTTCGTCTTTCTATGCATACTTTTAACTTTTTACTATCTTATGGGGATGGTAACCTTCTTGTCATTTGGGGTTAATTTTAATACTTGTGATCACACTGTCCTTATGCAAGGTTTGGAACTAATGTGTAACTATCTAACAGTCTGTTACTTCTTCACGCAAAATTTTATCTCCCGCAGAGATGTTGGTTGGTTCCTCAGTTTAGGGGCTGCGACAAGGTGGTCATGTAACCCCGTGTACATTGGGTGTGTGTAGAATCTGTCTGATAAACGGTGTTATTTGTGATGACTGTATTAGTCTGTAATTCAGGTAAGGTCTGCAGACGGTCAATTTTAAGTAGTAGTTCTTAATTTTGTACCAAATACTAACGTCAACGACACCTAGCTGTGAACTTGGCTGCTAGATGCCACCGCAACCAGCAACTTGCAACGAACGTTGTAACTTCCCCTCCGAAGGAAAGCATGCTGACGGATTTTTAGCGCTCTTAGAAAATCCGGCGACTTTGGCCGGCTTTGAACCAGCGACCTTGGGCATAGAAGTTCAGCATGCTACCAGTTAGCCGCTTCCCTCATAGTCAGATGGAACAAGAAGTTCCGTGACGAACTAAAGAGCCTACTTTTCTTAAAATTAAGATTCATGCCATAGATTAATCTACAGTATATGAACCTATCTAGAATAATGACGAAATTAAGTGGGTAATATCGAAATGTCTTAATTAGTTCGAAATAAGGTATACTAGGCATAATGTAGCCTAATAGAGCAATACAGTTGGCAGCTCTGGTGACTGAATATATTCTTACTTCCATCTCCTAAGGTACAGAATACAAAATGTGGTTGAAGTCCAAAGGACGTTTCATGGATTTAGACATTGGATCTATTAGTACACGTAAAAGCATGTTGGCAACAATGTCATGCGAGTGCTGGTCAGAAATAATCTGAAATATTACATATTTTTGTGCCAATTTTGGATGAAATCCATTTGTTGGTATAGAAGTTACATGTATTTAAAAATTGGTCCTATCAGCAGGCTTAGAATCATGTTGGTAGAACTGACGTATATAAGTTACTCCAAATTAATGTAAAATGTCGGGTTATTTACGTGTGCATAGTTTAAAGCTGTCGGCTTGCATACTTTCTGATATATTTGGATACAAAATAGAGAGCAATTATTAACAGTTGGCAGCCCTGGTGGCTCTTAAAAATACACTCAGTCATATATGTTTATGTACACATATTACATACACAATTTGGTTGAAATCCAATTGATAGTGTAGAAGTTATATGCATTTAAAAATTGGACTTATCAGAAGGCTTAAAATTATTTTGGCAATGCTGTTATGTATGGCCACCTGTAAATTAAACTGAAATAGTATTATCTACATGTGTGCCAATTTTAGAATAGCTCCCATGTATACCTTCCAAGATATCCAACATGGAGCTCAAATTTCTAGTGCGTTTTTTTAGCAGTTGGTAGCACTGGCATCTTTTTCAAATATGGGCCTGAGATATTCCGGTATACATCTTTACTCATACTAAATTTGGTTTCAATTGCTGCAGCCGTTTAGGAGTTGATAGCGGGGGACACACACACAGCCAGACAGACAGACAGAAGGAGAGACAGAAGGACAGACACATTTTCCCTGATATATCGTATAAGTCTACTTTTTCCTCATTTTTAGCCTATTTTCAATTTTGAAAAAATAGGCTTATGAGATCACCTTTTGTCCGTGTGTGTGTGCGTGCGTGTGTGTGTGTGTGTGTGTGTCCCCCCCTAATAAAATCTAAACGGCAGGAGCGATTTCAATGAAACTCGGAAAGTTCATAGCACTATTCCCGGCGACCTCGACCGTGCCCTTCAAATTTTGTTACGACTCACCAATCCAACATGGCGGCTGTGCGAAATATTTCACCAGCATTCAATATCTCCGAAACTATTACCGATATTACCCTGACATTTTCTATGGTGATAGAGGGGAATACTACAAGTTCACTTATGTGACTTTTGAAAACATGGTAACTACAAAACCAACATGGCGGCCAAGCGAATTTGCGACTTTTAAATAGACGTTTCTCGCGATTTGACCAACCAAACGCAATGAAACTTGGTACAGTATATGTTTATATACATTGTAATGCACCGACATCTAACTTCGTTCAATTGTTTACATAATCACAAGATGGCGGATGTGCGAAATATTTCACCGGCATTCTATATCTCTGAAACTATTAGCGGTATCTCCCTAAAATTTTGTACGGAGATAAAGGGCACTACTGGAAGTCCATCTATAAGATTTTCAAAAACCGGTTAACTACAAAACGAACATGGCGGCTAAGCGAATTTGAACATTTTAAATAGACCTCTCTCGCGATTTAATATTCCAAGCGCACTGAAACCTGGTACAGGAAATATTTATACACATTGTAGTCCACTGGTATCTAATTTAGTTCAATTGTTTACATAACCTCAAGATGGCGGCAGTGCGAATTTTAAAATTAAGTTTTTATTTCTTGTGATGTAGTTATGCGATCGAAGTGAAAGTTTGAATAATGAACCTACGCAATAATTTTCCTTTAATGGTACATGACTCTATGGCCTATACATTTAACAATCCAACATGGCGACAATCCGAAGTATTTAGACGATACTGAATATCTACGAATCTATTTAACAATCAAACTGCATATTTTAATGTTCATAGGGGCTATGAACTTAAGTTCACCTATAGGACTTTAAATAACCTGGTGATCACAAATCCAACATGGCGGTGACGCGAATTATAAATATTCACATGGACGTTTCTCGCAATTTAACCATCCGCGTGCAGTGAAACTTGGTACAGTAAATCTTTATCCGAATGTTAATCCACTGGCATCTAATTTATTTCAATTGTTTCCATAACCTCAAGATGGCAGCTGTGAAAATTATTAAATCTCCTTGTTTTTTCTTGTGTCCTAATTATGCGATTGAAGTCTGAATGCTACACGTACACAATAATCTGCATGTAACAGTACATAACTCTAGGACCTACATATATAAAATCCAACATGGCGACCATCCGAAATATTTAGTCGGTTCTCAATATCTACGAATCTGCAGTATTATAGCAATCAAACTGAAATTGTGTATGTTGATAGAGGAAATTAACATAAGTAGGATATATGAAAATAGGCTGTATAGTTCTTCACGGAACTACTTGTTGAAAAGTGTGAAATGTAGGCTAAAAATGAATGTGATCTCGTCAATGGCGTTGTCTTGGCAACCTCTGATAGATCATCCATTATCAATTTAAAAGCGTTGTTATGGTAACCTCTGATGGCACTTGGCATTTTTAGCCTATTTTCAATTTTGAAAAAATAGGCTTATGAGATCACCTTTTGTCCGTGTGTGTGTGCGTGTGTGTGTGTGTGTGTGTGTGTGTGTGTGTGATTCGTGTGTGTGTCCCCCCCTAATAAAATCTAAACGGCAGGAGCGATTTCAATGAAACTCGGAAAGTTCATAGCACTATTCCCGGCGACCTCGACCGTGCCCTTCAAATTTTGTTACGACCCACCAATCCAACATGGCGGCTGTGCGAAATATTTCACCAGCATTCAATATCTCCGAAACTATTACCGATATTACCCTGACATTTTATATAGTGATAGAGGGAACTACTATAAGTTCACTTATGTGACTTTTGAAAACCTGGTAACTACAAAACCAACATGGAGGCCAAGCGAATTTGTGACTTTTAAATAGACGTTTCTCGTGATTTGACCAACCAAACGCAATGAAACTTGGTACAGTATATGTTTATATACATTGTAATGCACCGACATCTAACTTCGTTCAATTGTTTACATAATCACAAGATGGCGGATGTGCGAAATATTTCACCGGCATTCTATATCTCTGAAACTATTAGCCGAATCTCCCTAAAATTTTGTACGGAGATAAAGGGCACTACTGGAAGTCCATCTATAAGACTTACAAAAACCGGTTAACTACAAAACGAACATGGCGGTCAAGCGAATTTGAAAATTTTAAATAGACCTTTCTCGCGATTTAATGTTCCAAGCGCACTGAAACCTGGTACAGGAAATATTTATACACATTGTAATCCACTGGTATCTAATTTCGTTCAATTGTTTACATAACCTCAAGATGGCGGCAGTGCGAATTTTAAAATTAAGTTTTTATTTCTTGTGATGTAGTCATGCGATCGAAGTGAAAGTTTGAATAATGAACCTACGCAATAATTTTCCTTTAATGGTACATGACTCTATGGCCTATACATTTAACAATCCAACATGGCGACCATCCGAAATATTTAGACGATACTGAATATCTACCAATCTATTTTAGCAATCAAACTGCATTTTTTAATGTTCATAGGGGCTATGAACTTAAGTTCACCTATAGGACTTTAAATAACCTGGTGATCACAAATCCAACATGGCGGTGACGCGAATTATAAATATTTACATGGACGTTTCTCGCAATTTAACCATCCGAGTGCAGTGAAACTTGGTACAGTAAATCCTTATACGAATGTTAATCCACTGGCATCTAATTTATTTCAATTGTTTCCATAACCTCGAGATGGCAGCTGTGAAAAATTTTAAAATCTCCTTGTTTTTTCTTGTGTCCTAATTATGCGATTGAAGTTTGAATACTACACGTTCACAATAATCTGCATGTAACAGTACATAACTCTAGGACCTACATATATAAAATCCAACATGGTGACCATCCGAAATATTTAGTCGGTTCTTAATATCTACGAATCTATTACAGCAATCAAACAGAAATTGAGTATGTTGATAGTGGCAATTAACTTAAGTAGAACAAGGTGGATGGATTCAGTGAAGAACGGCATAAGAAAAAGAAATCTGGACTGGGACAAGATCGTGGAAGAAGAATGGTGGAAGGAAAGAGGAAAGTGGAGAAGTGCCATAAATACCCCGACCCGGCAGGAGCTGGATAAGGGGAAATGATGATGATGAGGATATATGAAAATAGGCTGTATAGTTCTTCACGGAACTACTTGTTTAAAATTCCGAAATCATTCTTCTCATCCCTTGGCGTAATGGTGGGTCATATCAAAAATTCTTTCAGACAAAATTTTTAGGTAATTATTAGGGGAATATTTTCCATTTTGTACGGTTTTGATATTGTGCCTATTAAGAGAGATATGATTAATGTTTCCCGAAAAACCCACTTTTTTCCACCCCTTTGGTCAATGGTTGGTGCTATCAAAAAACTTATTTGACATACATTTTTGGCACTTATCCGACACATATTATGAACTTTGAATGGATTCGATACTGCACGTATTAAGAGAGTTATAGCGAAATTTCACTTTTTCGAAAAAAGCCCCCCATTTTCACCCCCTTCGACCGATTTTGCCCATTAACGAACTCGACCGAGATTATACAGGGATACATATTATGTAAAAAATTCAAAGTGATTGGTGCAAAATTACGGCAGTTATCGTGTCCACAAGAAACTGATATATATATATATATATATATATATATATATATATATATATATATATATATATAGATAGATAGATACATATATACATAAATTATATATAAACTTTTGAACTGACGGTGGTTTTGGGGTCAGGGGGATGTGAAACGCGAAGATATGTCGAAATTTTCCGGAAGTCGAAACATGGTACCCATTGCAATAGTTAGCTTTCTAATGAAATCTACCTAAAACTATGATTACTCCCGAAATCTAGTTATCTTCATAAAACTCGTGGATTCCTATTTTCCATACAACATTACAATAGGTATTTTTATTTAATTCATTTGTCTTATAAGACCATTATCACATAAGAAAACTACGATCTGAACTGGCAAGCGATAATATCAAATCTACAAGGACCTCGGTTCAACGCCCGGGTCATTAACAACTTTAAACACTCACGGTGTATTTAACACTTCTTACAAGACGGTCTTTACCCACCCTCGTACTATGAGGGTCAGGCCATTATACTCGAGCGTGATTTATGACAGGGAGAGCGGCTCCCTGCCTAGCCTACGGTTGGACCTCTCTTCAATGCTTTTAAAACAAACCTTTATTTTATTCTCAGTTCTATGGAGAGACCTGGCATTTTAACTTCTCTTTTCACTTTCAACAATATTCTTTGGCTCATAAACCACTCTCGTAATCTTGGCATTTATTAATTATGAAGGGTCCTCGTTGATTGGGAAGAGTAATACACATTCTACGACGAATAATAAGGGGCTTTAACAACAAGAGGATTCTAGGTTCGAATCTCTTAACATGCCTCGGGAACCATTTCCACATTAGAGGACTTATACAAGACGCGATTTAGGGTCTAGCCGTAGCTTACAGGACCTACGCTCAATAATACCATACATTTGCTCCCTTTTATATAATAACACACACATGGCCTCGTGATCTACGTCACAATTAGAGGACTTACAACATATCTCAATTCAATACAATCAACTACCCCTCATAAGTAATTTACCAAGTACATTCAAATTCTACGCATTCCTAGCGTGACTTTTATTTAATTGCGTTCCATTGCGCTACACATTACTTTACGGCCGAATGTCTTCCAAAGAACTGAAAAATTTCATAGTAACAATTAATACATATCTCAATTCTTATATTAATCTTTTCCGTTGACAATAAATCGCTCCATTTTTAAGAACATGCATTCTCAGCATGTCTTATACATTTGTTAAGGCTTCAACGCTCTATATTTTTATATCATTCAATTTAATATTTATTTAGATTTCTTTACCTTGTTATTCACATCATGTCTTCATTCCTTACAAAAGCTCAAAAGCTATTTCTTTCATATGATTCAAATTTACCTTTATGTAAATATCTTTGTTATAATTATTATTATTACGCTTGCTTTTATAACATTCGTCAAATACACTGACATTTTATTCCATGCATTTCCTCTACAGGATTTATTATTCACATAATTATTTATTATTTCTTAAAACTTTATTTTTGTTCAGATCGCGTTCTTATTTAGTTATTATTTATTTAAAAACATCCCTTTTATTCAAAACTCCGGTGGAATTGTACACAAAATTTTCCCGACACCCAAAACATAATGAAAATCTTTACTCACATGTCTAAGGTCGTTTTCTGACCTTTATTCTCGTTCGATGTGACATTTTGGCCCACCTTCTTGACTTACTCCATATTGTACAAACTCATCTCATGTACAGACATTTCTTGACACATATTCAATACATTTAACACTGACAACATTTTTAATACACTGGTGTATCTGCTTAGAATACACAATAAAACGCTAAAAAATATATTACTTTTAACACACACTCTTGATATATTTACACTTCACAACTTTTGATCACTAGGCCGTCTTTTTAGCCTATCACACGTGACCTCTTAATCTCCCGTCTCCAAGGGTGAAATTTATTCAATGTCGGCTTCCTATCCTGCAGAATACGAAAGTCTCGAATCATCTACTACTTCCCTGGAATAACAATTCTTCGAATCCTTTTCCTGATGATCGGCTATTTCTCTAGCTTGAACGGCTCCCCTTTTAGATCTGATTTATCGATCCTAGCGAAAGTCTGTTCTGATCGAGGTCCCCTCGATAACCTATCGATGACCTATGGATTTTTTAGCCACTAATACTTCTCGAGTCTTAGTGCTTTAGAATAGTTCGTCTGCTTTCTTGAGACAATGTCTATAGTTTCCGTTCTTCTTTGTTTATTTGGTTCTCGCACTTCTAATTTTCTGGAATACGTTGCGAACCTTACTCTGTTCTTTAAAATTGATAAATTGTTTATCTCGCTGTTCCGGTACTTCCGTACGTTATGATACTTTTGGTCGTTTACTGAAAGACCTATCGCCTGAATCCTAAGTTCGCAGCCTGCTTTAACTGTATTTTTGAACTTTTACGATAAACTTAGCACTGTCGGACCTAAATCCTGTAACTAGGATTTTCCTAATTTTTCAACACGGCGATACTTTAATATTTCTTCTTTGCAACTCCTTCCGGAGGCACGCAAGTTACTGATACTTCGACGCCCGTGGCTGTCGGATATTAATTCTGCGGTGTAATACAGCGTTTCTCCCCTCAAGGAGCACTGGTAAACTGCCTTCGATGTCTGATACAGCGTAACGCCTCCCTGGGCTATCGTAGACTGCATGTACTGATACAGCGTGACGTTCCCCTCACGGGCTCTTGAATACTGCATATACGATGTGGTGCAGCACCTCCGCTCACGGAATGCTCGTAGACTGCATGATTGGTTTGGTGAGGCCAGGAGTTTTATACCTTTTAGTCAAAAAAAGATAAAATCCTAGTCCTTTTCGTGACCAACTTTTGAACTAATTGTCGCACAATTATAAAAATTATATCTCCAGAAAGCTCGTCTTCCAAACGTAAAATAATCTTCCTGTGCACGGAAATCGATCGTGCATTTCCGAGATATTAATTAATTCTTCGTCCTCAACTGTGTGGGTGGTGCTGTTCATTTTTAATTCTCCCACTCCTTGGGTCCCGGTGAATTCCCAATGACGTATACTTGCGTTTGCAGTTTTTTTCTGTGCAATTATTAAAGGGTTTTTCTTTACACAAAAATCTTTAATCCGAAATGATTCACCGTACTGTATCTGTTTACTTATTTTTATACTCGTAAACGGGTTAAATTTAATTATTCTTGTTCTGACTCAGCAGCGAGGTTGCCGTTTTCCTGCAACGTAAGAGCAATTTCCGAGTCAAGCTTCTTCGTCTTACAGTCCAAACTTTCCACTCGTTCTAATAATATCCATGACTGGCTCCTTATAAATGTCAAGAGGCATGAGCTCATCTTAGGAACACCTGGTCCCAACGCTTGCACAATGTTAGGCTAGAATCCTGGCTTGAAATCTCTCTCCGTTCCCTTAGAGACTGTATGATTCTTTCATTCCTTTCACAAAATACATGGATTCGACTCCCTTTGAATCCTATGGTACATGGGTTCAATACATACATAGTTATTAATTTACTAATTAATTTATTGACAGATATGTGCCCGATATTACTCTCTTATTCCTTTAGACAAGCATTATCTAAGTAGTAATAACAAGGCCGATGTTTTAGTGGGTTCACAGGATTCCATTCCAGAAATCTCATTTGTTGATTGGAGTTAGAAAGGTTGGAAAATGATGAAGGTTATCAGACACATCTCACAGACTTTCCACAACTACACGGATATGTAATGTTCACGATATTAGCCCCTAAATAAATCAACATCAACTACTAATACTACTACTACTACACTAATAATAATAATTATAGTACCTTTCTCTAAACACAACTACAGTAAGACAACTATAAGTATCCGGCGTTGCGAAAGACTATCGGTCTTATGGGCTTTTACTTGTTACGGAATTTTGTTGTCTACCCTATTGTGATGAAACGACGCTAAACACATATATTGTTCAACATTTATCTAAAAATTGATTATCTTCATTAGTGTGCAAGTATCGTATTTATTAATTCTTGGTAATTTTAAAAGTCTCAGGTTGAGCACGTTAGAAGGAACACCCACACAACGTGCTGCAATATCGTTTTAAGCGAGCACTTGCTGATTTTCTCAACACAGGTCTCGAAGCGGGATGTCAACACTAGCACTACCTATAAAGGCTGCAACATTGCTGTCAGAAGGCACCACAATCTTTCTTTAATCCTGGTTGCTCTAAAGTAGCAAATGTACCTATCTTCCACTATACCTTCTGGAAAGCCGTAGTGGGATTTCCTGCACTACCAACACTTTGTTTTCACCACTAATTTCACCTCTCCCTACAGCATTTGTCAGTTTCGTCAATCCCATACTCACCAGATATAGTTTCTCGTCTCTTTCCTATTAATCATCGCTGCTCAATTCAGCTTGAACTAATCGAGATGATACAGAGCTTCAAACTTCCCATGAACAATATGCTTACCATTAATGTAAACCATTTTGAAATTAGTCTTTAGTTTCTAAATTTAAAGATGATTGACCGAAAAGTATAAAAACTAAAATCCCTTTAGTTTATTGTTATTTTATCAGAATATTTTGCTGAAATAGTCCATTTGCAGACTCAATAAAGAAATAAGGTATTCCTTCAGGCAATGCAATACCTATTTCCAATCATATCGTTTCCTCCTTAAAACAAATCGCTCAATCCTAGTGTGTAATTCTATCTCTCTTATTCCAATTTATTCCTTCTTTCCTACGGGATCAGGGACGAGGAGAGAATTTTACATTTTGGCAGAAGTTTTTGCGGCTTGATGTTTTTCCCAGCGCTAAACTCATCTCAGGAGTTAATGATAACATTGAATTGAGATGAATGAATTTGGGTAAGAAGTTGGAAGGAAATAGCCGTTGCCAATTCAAAGGTACCGTCCTGGCATTTGCCTGGAGTTGAAATTGGGAAACCATGGAAGGCCATTTCACAGATGTCTTACTGTACGATGGGTTCAACCATGGACACCTTGTCCTAGCTCACCGCATCAAATATTAATGATTGTTGCGTGCTAAACGATTAGGCCTACCTATCGCAGTTTGTTTTAGTAGCACGCAGGAACCGCTTCCTCCATATCCATGGTGAAACCTCACTGGACAATGCAACGTTTATTACAAGTTGCATTCATTTAGTTTAGGGGCTTGGGACATCGTGCTCATCAACGCTATGTAATTGTGTGTGTGGAATCTGGCTGATAACCTGTGTTATTATGATGTTTATAATAGTGTGTGTACTTGTTTCTAATGCTAGGATTGGGACGAAGCCGTAGTCTCAGGTCATATGCCAGGAGGAAAAGTGGGAAACCACGGAAAACTACTTCAATAATGTTTTTTTTTTTTTTTTTTAGGGGCTTTGCGATATCGTGGTCCTATAGAACCATGTATTTGGGTGTGTATGGAATTTGTCTGATTAAAAAAGGAAGCTTTTAGTATTACGTGACCGTTAATCGTGCAATCATGAGCCATGGGACCTCCTTTTCACGTGAAATCCGAACCACAGAACATAGCATTTCACTTCGAAAATCTCACATTCATTGGCTGGGATCGAACCCGGTCTACCGTGGTGAGAAGTCAACAGCTTGACCCCTGCACCACAACGCCCCCTAATGTGTCTGATAATTTGTCTTATTGTGATGCCTGTATTAGTGTTTGCATTTGTTATTCAGGTGAGGAGTGGGAAGGAGACGGCCGTGGCCCTTAGTTTAAACAAGTAGTTCCGTGAAGAACTATACAGCCTATTTTCATATATCCTACTTATGTTAACTGCCACAATCAACATACAAAATTTCAGTTTAATTGCTGTAACAGATTCGTAGATATTGAGAACCGTCTAAATATTTCAGATGGTCGCCAGGTTGGATTTTTATTTTTGTACTATTACATTAAGATTATTGTGTACGTGTGGTATTCAAACTTCAATCGCATGATTAGACAACAAGAAGTAAAAACGAGATTTTAAAATTACGCACTGCAGCCGTCTTGTGATAATGCAAACCATTGAAATAAATTAGATGCCAGTGGATCAACATTTGTATAAGCATTTAACGTGCAACGTTTCACGGCACTCGGATAGTTAATTCGCGAGAAACGTCCATTTAAATATTTATACTTCGCGTCGCCGCCATGTTGGATTTGTGCTCACCGGGTTCCTGAAAGTCCTATAGGTGAACATATGTTCATAGTCTCTATGGATATAAAAAAAAATCAGTTTGGTTGCTGTAAAAGATTCATAGATATTGAGATCCGTCTAAATATTTCGGGAGCTCACCATTTAGGAGTGTTATGTGTATAGGCCATAGAGTTATGTACCATTCAAGGACAATTATTGCCTAGGTTCATTATTCAAACTTTCACTTCGATGGCATGATTACGACACAAGAAATTAAAACTTAATTTTAAAATTTCGCACAGCCGCCATCTTGAGGTTATGTAAGCAATTGAATTAAATTAGATGGCAGTGCATTACAATCTCCAAAATCAATTACTGTACCACATTTCACTGCGCTCAGAGAGTTAAATCACGAGAAAAGTCTATTAAAATATTTTAAATTCGCTTGGTCGCCATGTTCGTTTTGTACTTTACAGGTTTATGAAATATACATGGGTATACCTGTATCAGTACCCTTTATCACCGTACAAAATTGCAGTGTGATATCTGTAATAGTTTCGGAGATATAGAATGTCAGTGAAATATTTCGCACGGCCGCCATTTCGAGGTTATGTAAACAATTGAACTAAATTAGACTCCAGTGCATTACAATGTGTATAAACATTTGCTGTACCAAGTTTCATTACATTTAGATAGTTAAATCGCGAGAAAAGTCTATTTAAATGTCTCAACTTCGCTTGGCCGCCATGTTGGTTTTGTAGTCACCAGGTTTTTGAAAGTCTCATAGGTGAACTTCTAGTAGTGCCCTTTATCACCGTACACAATTTCAGGGCGATATCGGTAATAGTTTCGGAGATATTGAATGCTAGTGAAATATTTCGCACAGCCGCCATGTTGGATTGGAGAGACGTAACAAAATTTGAAGGGCACGGTCGAGGTCGCCGGGAATAGTGCTATGAACATACCGAGTTTCATTGAAATCGCTCCAGCCGTTTCGATTTTATTAGGGGGACACACACACACGAATCACACACACACGCACACACACACACACACACGCACACACACACACACGCGCACACACACACGGACAAAAGGTGATCTCATAAGCCTATTTTTTCAAAATTGAAAATAGGCTAAAAATCCTGGCATTTGCCTGGAGTAATAGTGGGAAACCACGGAAAACTACTTCCAAGATGGCTGAGGTGGGATTCGAACCCACCCAATGTCAGTTTTCTTTTTGTCTCACGAGACTGAGTGGACCCCGTTCAGCCTTCAGACCAGCATTAAATTCTTGGCAGAGCCGAGAATCGTACTCGAACTTTCGGGGTGAGAGTCAAGAACGGTATCCGCTACACCACGAGGTGGTCTACATCCATGTGGATCGTTCCTAATGTACACAACACAACTTAATTTCTGAAAGACTATCGTTATCAGTATGAACGGCGCAGTGCCTCAGGCGTTGACTTTCAAAATCCAAGATTGTTGGTTCGATTTTAGCTCAGCCCGAAAAGTGCGACAGCCACGTGACAGTAGATTTAGTAATAGGTTAAACATCCTTATCAGAGCATCATTCCGGCATCGTGGCGTCCCTAAGATGACAGCAGTTAATAGAGACGTCAGAATCGTACTTTATTATTGTTATTATTATTTCTCTTGCATACACACCTATTGTTATGGAAGCCGGGAAACGATGAGCGAGGGCATTTTAGTGTAAATTACGATTTCCTATTTCATCAATGCAGTGTGAAGGTAAACTTTCCAACTGTTTAAAACAGATTTTGAGTGACGGAATGACATATTTTTTGAAAGTTGTTGTAGTTTCATCAGGGCTTGGACATCGTCGTCATTCATCCCCGTGTACTTGGGTGTGTGTATAATATTTTGTCAGATAACCTGTGCTATTGTGATGACTGTATTGGTGACATTTGTAATTCGGGAATCGGAAAGGAGGAGGCCGTGGCCTTAAGTCAGATACCATCCCGGCATTTGCCTGGATTTTCTTTTTTGCATATGTCTATATATCACTATACTACAGGGTTCTCATCAGATTCGTCGGACAATTACTGTTGATGGCATAAAACAGTAGTTGGCCTATTTATAATAATAATATACTACTACTACTACTAATAATAATAATAACAATACAGTATTATTGTAATTTATGTTCATATTATGTTGTCATAAGGTTTTCCTGAGATATTATATTTTGTCGGTTACAGGCCTTCTTTATTGGATGAGAGTATTTAAATTTTGTTACTTACTAATGTGATTGTGACTCGAAGTGTGACTCATACATCTTTGAGGCTTACATATGATCCTAAAACCACGGCTACTGACCTGTAGTCCTGCTACTGATGAATGTTGATTATCTGACCAAAATGAGAACAATTGCCGTCTGACACAGACCTCGAGTGAGGTAAACGGACTAGTTATAGGACGGCGTACCGACCGAATCTGTAGCCAGGAGCTATATGCTAATTTACGAGTTCAAAACTAGAGTGCGAAGGGAGTAGCTGCTTTCAGTCCGTTAACAGGATATCCTCGAGAACATGAAGATCTTAACAGGATGTATGCAAATACAATCTCCAAGACAACACACAAGAAACTTAGAGAAATATTCTTGCTGTTCATTTATCAGTTATCTATAAGATGTTATGTTGAGAAGCAACCTCTCATCCTGCCAGTAAGGCAAGTGTGCAATTCATATTCATCCCTTGACATGAAACCGTAGGCTCAGTCAAGAATTCGTTGGTCGCCTGGGGATCACTTACCACCCTGCAATAAGGTGATAACCACATCCTTCTGACGTGCATGTGTTCCAATAAAGCCCACTGAGATTTTCAAAATATTGCTGGCAAGGGAACTCCAGCCAGGGAGTATTGAGAAGACACTCGAACGGCCAGAGGTTGAAGCCAGCAGACGCGCCCACTGAGATGTTGAAAACAATGCTGACAAGGGAACTCCATCCAAGGAGTAATAAGGAGACGCCCTAACGGCCAGAGAGTGAAGCCAGCAGACACGCCCACTGAGATGTTCAAAACACTGCTGGCAAGGGAACACTATCCAAGGAGTAATAAGGAGACACTCTAACGTCCAGAGCGTAAAGCCAGCAGACACGCCCTTTGAGATGTTCAAAACACTGCTGGCAAGGGAATTCCATCCAAGGAGTAATAAGGAGACGCCCTAACGGCCAGAGAGTGAAGCCAGCAGACACGCCCACTGAGATGTTCAAAACACTGCTGGCAAGGGAACACTATCCAAGGAGTAATAAGGAGACACTCTAACGTCCAGAGCGTAAAGCCAGCAGACACGCCCTTTGAGATGTTCAAAACACTGCTGGCAAGGGAATTCCATCCAAGGAGTAATAAGGAGACGCTCTAACGGCCAGAGAGTGAAGCCAGCAGACACGCCCACTGAGATGTTCAAAACACTGCTGGCAAGGGAACTCCATCCAAGGAGTAATAAGGAGACGCCCTAACGGCCAGAGCGTAAAGCCAGCAGACACGCCCTTTGAGATGTTCAAAACACTGCTGGCAAGGGAATTCCATCCATGGAGTAATAAGGAGACGCTCTAACGGCCAGAGAGTGAAGCCAGCAGACACGCCCACTGAGATGTTCAAAACACTGCTGGCAAGGGAACTCCATCCAAGGAGTAATAAGGAGACGCCCTAACGGCCAGAGAGTGAAGCCAGCAGACACGCCCACTGAGATGTTCAAAACACTGCTGGCAAGGGAACTCCATCCAAGGAGTAATAAGGAGACGCCCTAACGGCCAGAGAGTGAAGCCAGCAGACACGCCCACTGAGATGTTCAAAACACTGCTGGCAAGGGAACACTATCCAAGGAGTAATAAGGAGACACTCTAACGTCCTGAGCGTAAAGCCAGCAGACACGCCCTTTGAGATGTTCAAAACACTGCTGGCAAGGGAATTCCATCCAAGGAGTAATAAGGAGACGCTCTAACGGCCAGAGAGTGAAGCCAGCAGACACGCCCACTGAGATGTTCAAAACACTGCTGGCAAGGGAATTCCATCCAGGGAGTAATAAGGAGACGCTATAACGGCCAGAGAGTGAAGCCAGCAGACACGCCCACTGAGATCTTCAAAACTTTGCTGGGAAGTGTTGGGAATAGTGTTTTATCCGACCAAAGGGTGTCTACAATAGACGCACCCAGTATTGTAAATAGATGCCTAAAACTCTTAATACATAATGTACGGCTCCCAGTTAAGTCCTTCTAGCCTAATCAAGCAGAAACTGCTGGAAATGCATGTGCATTTATGAACACGCTATGGATATTGCACACGGTTATCTTATTTGTTTCTACTGCAATAGACAGATATAATATGACGGATATTACGAAATATTTACAGCGAAAATTCATCACCATGCATGTAAATGATCACTCATATTGCTTAAGGGGACATTATACTGAAATTTCTAACTTCTATATTTTTCATTGAATTTTTACCATTTTTTTCTGCGATATCCCTTTTCAAGTAAAGTAATGTTACCAAGTTTGAATATTGTACCTATAAAAATTTCTGAGTAGGAGTTTTTAAATGCCATTTTACCACCATCTTTAATAAAAGTCCCTTGCATCACAATATTTTTCCAATCGGTACCAAATTTTCCACAAACCTTCTTAATACCTTTGCTAAAAAAAGTTAGTGTCACAGTTTGTTGTTTGACAAACACATTAGCATGTAGAATTTTTTTTAAATGTAATGTTGATTTTTTTAAAAATATGATTGCAAACAGAATTTGATAGGTCAAAAATAATTTTGAATCGTCTTTTCACAACATATTGCATACTAATATTTGTGCAACAACAATCTAGCTACTTCTGTGTAAAATTGTACTTGTATCAGGCAAAAACTGCACGACAAGGGACTTTTTTAATGAAAGAAAACATTAAAATTTTGTTAAGCCATAAAATGCAAAATAAAAATCGAAGCAACTTCACACACTTTAGAACTGCCCTGCACTATATGTATGCCCTTCAGATTGCTTTCTTTTCTCCTCCAGTGATATTTTCATCACCTTCTTTTTTCCTTAGCCTCTTGCTGTCACCTGAGCACCTTTTCCTATTTTGTCTTATGCCCTTTTGGTCTCGCTGGGTACTGATTTTCACAGCATAGGTTGGTGCTGGCTTCCCTCTGATGGACTGTAGGATTTCAATTGTTCTAACACACCCCATGTTGAACTCACTCACAGCACTCACAATACTAAGCTATTACTACCAGTAGCACTATAAAAAGAATTTAAGTAATATTATGTAATACATTTCAGCGCAAGGAGTGAAACCATGGTTATTAGTATTTATTTCACTAATAATGGATCAAGTAGTAGAACAACTGAGCATTGAGTTGCAAAATATCACCTCTGCAAGTCTATTCTTCAATAGCATTTGAAATCCCAGTAAGAAAGACTTCAGAAACACATAATTTCTTAGCAGCAACTGGACGTGGCGTGTCGAGTAGCGCATGGAACAATTAAATACCACCGCAGCGCCACTTAAAAATGGCGCTGAAGACTTTAAAAATGGCGGTATTTAAAAAATAAAAACATTTTTTGATAGAGGACATATCCGGCTATTTTTTAGTGCTATAAACCCAAATTCGATATTTTCCTCGAAATACATGAAATTTAAGTATAATCTCCCCTTAAACAGTCTATCGTCCATGGAAATGCATATTGCATATTGCCTATCTTCTTTCAATAGATCTGTTTCAACTGGACGTCCTCCATTTGTCTCTGTCCTGAGCATCTTCTTCCATTTGCTTGTAACTTCTTCCCTTCTTCACATCAGTTAACATTCTAAACCTTCTTCTTCCTGTCCCTATTTTTTCATCTAATTTTCCTTCCATTATTCTTTGTAGTAGACAATTCCTACATAGTACGTGACCCGTCCAAGATGTTTCCCTCTTCTGTATCATCCTCATGAAACTCCTCTTCTCTCCTACCCTTCTTAGCATCTCCTCATTTCTCATTCAATCGCTCGATTTCACTTTCTCCATTCTTCTCTATAACCACAGTTCAAGACTTTTTAAATAATTTTGATCTTTCTGTCTGACTGTCCATGTTTCCGGAACTATGAGACACCACACTCCACACGAAACATATTGCAAACCTCTTCATAAGTTTGATCGGTATGCTTCTGGCTGTTAATAAACCTTTCACTCTTCCGAAAGCTCTCTTCCCCATGGAGATTCTGCGTCTCAATTCTCCCGTACAACTTCCGCTGGAGTTTATCAAGATTTGTAAAAACAGGAATAATTGTACCTGTTCTAATATATTTCCATGTATTGTTAAAATACATGTTTCTTCTTCTTTTCCTGCTCTCATTACTTTGGTCTTGGTAATGTTGATTTTCATTCCAAGCTCTTTGCCCACACTTAAAATATTCTCCATCATTGCCTGGAGCTGTTCCTCCGTTTCTGATAGAACAGCCATGTCATCAGCCTACTTGATGGTTTTTATACTTTCTCCTCCCACTACCAGTCCTTTTGTTTTTCCAGGGCCTTATTGATTAGCTTTTCAGCATATACTGTATATTGAAAAGTGTTGGTGACATACAGCAACCCTGTCTCACACCTCTTCCAATACCCACCGCTTCAGTGTCTTCACCTTCTACTTGAACTACCACTCTATGGCCCGTATAGTATTGCTTTATCAACCTTCTATCCTTCCAATCTTTACTAATATCTTTCAGAATCTTCATCAGCATACACCAGTCAGGTCTGTCAAATGCTTTTTCCCAGTCGACAAAACAAACATACATTTTCTATGTACTTCCAAAAGTCTTTCTACCATCATCCGCAGACACCCAATTGCATCTTTGGTACCTCTTCCTGTTCTAAATCCGAATTAATCCTATCCTATATTCTCCTCTATTTTGCTTCCTATTCTTCTTAGCACTATTCTGGTCACTGCCTTAGTGATATGGCATATAAAACGAATTGTCCTATAATCTTTACATTGATTGACATTGCATTTATTTGGCAAGCGAACCATTATGGTCTTTAGGAGATCCTGAGGCCAGATACCTGAGTCATATATGTTATTGATCAGATTTATAATACTAACTATTGCATCCTTTCCTAAGGCCTTCAGTGCCTCAGCCGGTATTTGATCGCAGCCCATTGCTTTCCTTTCCTTAAGATCCTGGATCGCTTTCTGTACCTCCCATTTTTCTGTCGTTGGTCCCTGGCGAGTTTCTTCACATTCTTCTTCATCATATTATGTTAATCCTTCGTGATCAGCCGTAGAATCATATAGATCTTCAATGTATGCCTTCCATACATTTTTGCTTTCACCGATATTCCTTGTTGCTTTTCCCTGCTCTCGGTTCTCTCATTGTTAAACAACCTGCAGTTCTGTAAAATTCTTCTATCTTTCCTTGCAATTTCCTCACATTGCCTTATCATCCAATCTTCTCTTGCTATGTCAGTAGTCCTCCGTAAATCGTTGTTCAGTTTCCTATTGAACCCTTGGGCCATCGGGTCCATGACGGTCGAACCAATGTCCTTAAGGAAGAAATGAAAGAAACGTATAGTTTCTTAAAGGAACGGAGAGAGATTTTAAGCCAGGAATATAGCTTAACATTGTGCAAGCGACTAGGGACAGATGCTCCTTAGATGAGATCACCCCACTCGACATGCCAGAGAGGGCTGGTCACGAGTATTAATAACTGAGTGGAATCTTCCACCGTGATAGAAAGAGAAGCCTGAATCGGAATTCAAGCTGACGTGGCTGGAAATTGACAACGTCGCATATGCACCAGAAGAGGAATAATTAAAATTAACACGTTTACGAGCATAATAATGAGTAAACAAGCACAGCACAGTGAATCATTTTGAATGAGAGATTTTTCAGTATAAAGAAACCATGTAATAATTGTGCAGAAATAAACTGCCGACGTAAGACGACGTCATCGGTGAATTACCTAAGCCTCTGTGGAGGGGAGAGAACAAAAAGAATGCAACTCCCACACAATTGAGGACGAGAAATTAATTAATATCTCCAAATTGCACGATCGATTCTTAGGTGCAATAAGATCATTTGACATTGAGAAGACGAGCTTTCGGAAGGTATAATTTTTATATTTGTGGCACCATTATTTTAGAAGTTGACCACAGGAAAGGCTTGAGTCTTATTTTTTTGTAGTAAAACAGTATAAAGCTTCGGGCGTTTCCAAGCCAATCATGCAGTATTCGAACGGCCCGAGGGGTATCGCCACGCATCACGCATCACGAATCCGTCCAGGAGGACGTGAAGTTATATCAGCACATGCAGTTATTCCGACAGTCCGTGAAGGGACGTAACTCTGCGTTACATCGATAACAGCTACCAGTACTCCTTGAGGGGAGAAACGCTGTTTAACACCGCCGAAGCAAGATCCGATAGCCACAGGCGTCACAGTAGTAACGACTTGCTTGCCTCCATAAGGAGCATTCAAGGCGAGATTTTAAGGTATCGCCGTAGTGAAATATTAGGAAAATCCTAATTATAGGATTTAGGCCCGACTGTATACAAGTTAAAGTGAAAATTCGCAAGATATAGTCAGAGCAGGCTGCGAACGTCGGACTTAAAGGCGATAGGTCGTTATATGTTCGAACGAACAGATCATAACGTACGGAAGTATCGTACCAGACAGATAAACTGTTATTTAAATTGAAGCAACCTAAAAAGGAAGAACAGAATAAGGTTCGAACGTAGGAGCGTTAAAACAGTTCAAATAAATAGAATAGGAGACTATAAACATTAGCTCCAGATATCAGGCGAACAATTCTAATAGTACTAGAATCAAGAAGTGCTAGCTGTTAGAAACTAAATCTATAGGTCTTAGAGGAGACCTCGATCCATATAGACTTTCGTTAGGATCGATAGACAGATCTACAGAGAAGCCGTTCAAGCTAGATCAATAGCCAGTTATCCAGGATAGGAATAGCCGAATTGAACTCCAGGGAACAGTAGATGTTTCAGGACTTTCGCATTTCTTCAGAATAGGAAGCCGACATCAGATAAATCTCACCCTTGGAGACGGGAATTAAAGAAGATCACGTGTGATAGGCTCAGAAGTACGGCCTAGTGATCGAGTAATTGTGAAGTGTAAAATAATCAAGATTGTGTGTTAGATAATATTTTTAGTGTTATTATGTGTTCAAAAGGGACACACCAGTATATAAAAATGTCGTCAATATTAAGTGTTCTAGATATAGGTCAAAAAGTGTTTTTACGTAAGATGAATACCTTCAATATGGTGTAAAAAGTTCAAAGTGGGCCCTAAAAATGAAACACCGCACCAGATTTAAGATCAGGGATGATCTGGAAAATATGTAAGTACAAAATTCATTTTTATTTTGGTGTCAGAAATTGATTGTGTGCAACTCACCGGAGTTTTGAGTGAAAGGGATGTGTTTTAATGAATGAATACTGAATAATCAAGAATACGGTCTGAACAATAATAAAATAAATAGAGAAATTATGAATAATTATGTAAAGAATAAATCCAGTATAGGAAATATGTGAATAAAGGGTTAATGTATTTAACAAATGTCATAAGAGCAAGCGAAATATCAGTTAATTATCACGAAAGACATTGAAATAAAGTAAAGTTGAGATATGAAAGAAATAGCTTTTGAGCTTGTATAAAGAATAAAGATAATAATAATAATAATTAAATATGGAAATGTTAAACAAAAATCAAATAAATTGATATGAACATAAGAACGTTAAGCCTTAACGTATGTGTAAGAAATGAGGTTCAATAGAATATTTTCAAACAGGGAGCGATTTATCGACCATGGAAAGATTAATATGTGAATTAAAATAATACTAGATGAAACCCGTCAAAACATGACGGACAATGGAAAACAAATTTACTGAAGAAGGTTCTTATATAAGTTACATTCTTTGTACGATTACTTTTTAGCACTATTGCATCTTTAAGGGCGTCAAAAGATAGCACTCTCAGCATTGCAACATATTGCTGGTCATGACTGAAAACGTGATGAGGTCATCATCATCTTGCACAGTTTCCAGCCACTGGCCGGATCTGTTTGGAACACAAGCCTCTCCAACGTCTTCTATCTTCCCACCATCTCTCAGCCTCCACTCTTGTCCAGTCTTCTCCTCTCTTCTTCACGCTTTCTTCCACCCCCTTCAGCCACCTGTCTCTCGGTCTCCCTCTTGGTCTCTTTCCTTCCCACTTCGTCTCGTGTATCCTCCTGGGTATCCTCTTCTCCTCCATTCGTTTTACATGTCCATACCATCTAAGTCTAGATTTCTCTATACCATCCTGTAATGGTTCCTCCTTCATTAATTCTCTGGTCCTCTCATTTCTTATTCTGTCCCTCTTTGTAGCTCCAATACTGCTTCTCAAGAACCTCATCTCACTGGCCTGTATTTTGCTCTTCTCCCTTCCTTTCATAACCCAGGTCTCCGAGGCATACGTCAGGATAGGGACATAGTACGATATATGATCTACTTGCTGTTCTGAGGGACATCCCTGCTCCATAACATGCTTCTCACACTCCTCCGGAATGCTTCTGCCTGTCTCCCCCGCTCATTTATTTCTCTACCGTTTCTTCCATTCTCTTGTATCAGGCTTCCCAGATACTTGAAACTCTCCACTTTCTTCAGCTGTTCCCCACCAATTGTTATTCCCGTTGTGGTCATTTCCTTCTTCCTTGTTGTGATCACCATCTCACTCTTATTTATGCTAAATTTCATCCCATATCCTTGTATTATTCCTTCCCACACGTCCAACTGTTCCTGTACCTCCTCCTCCTTGTTTCCACAATCATCAAATCATCCGCAAACACCATTGCTTTCATCTTTCCTTCCCCAATTACTTGTGCCGCTCGGGTCATTATGTCATCCATCACCACAATGAAAAGTAACGGTGACAGTGCACTTCTTTGTTTCAGGCCGTTTCTCTGTTCCACCCAGTCCGATCTCACTCCTCCCACTTTCACACAGATCACGCTTCCCTTGTACATCTCTTTTATCCTCCTTATAGTCCATTTTTCTACTCCTCTATCATCCAGGGACTTCCATACTTTGTTTCTGCATACACTGTCATATGCTTTCTCAATGTCCAGGAAGGCCATCAGTAGATCTGTTCCATACTCATAGTGCTGTTCTTGTAACTGACTTACAGCAAAAATCAAATCCACTGTGGACCTTCCTGCTCTGAAGCCATGTTGTTCTTCCCTCATCCCTCCTTCTATCCTTGTCCTAATTCTCCTTTCTAAAACTTTCTCAAACATCTTTGCACAATGACTCATCAGTGTTATTCCCCGATAGTTTCTGCATTCTGTTCTACTACCTTTCTTGAAGATCGGGACAATTATTCCCTTTTTCCAGTCCTCTGGGGTCTTCCTTTCCTTCCATGCTGCCTTCATCACTCGGTACAACCATTGTATCCCCACCTCTCCTGCTGCTCTCACCATCTCCACACTCAACTCATCCACACCCGGTGCCTTCCCTCCTTACATCTTCCTCACTGCATCTTTCACTTCTTTCCATGTTAAGTCCTTTTCTGTTTGCAGTTCATCTACTGTACCTCTTCCCCGATTTCTTCTTCCTCGCCGTGGTTTCCATTTGGGTTCAGAAGTTCTTCAAAATATTATTTCCACATTTTCTTCAGTTCTTCCCTATTTTCTATCCCTTGTCCCCTTTTGTTCACCATTCTGACACAATCCGTAGGATCCTTCCGCCTCTTATTCTTTACCATCCCATACAGGACCTTTTTTGTACCTTCACTATCCTGCTGGTCATGACTTAAAACGTGATGAGGTAAATAGCCCAATACGTTCAAGAGTTTCTCCTTGAGCTTGATTGATTGTGATAAAGTGGGCCGAGCGAATAGGACATTGTTGCCTATTAAAAGAAAATGTACTGTACCTGCAAGTGTTTTATCGGAAGGTGTTAAATCAAGTCGTAGGATTTGAGCTCTCTGCCTAATATTACTGCACCTATTATATCCGAATCCAAGCAATTTCTTACATATTTCTTACAATTAATATATTACCATATATGAGTCCTTGGGAAACGTTCAGATTTCTAAGGAGCATAACTATGGCTCAAACGTTCGGAGTATGTGGAGGCGAAGCACTTAATTCCAAGGAATTGAAAAATTCAATAATAGGGAAATGAAGTAGCTGGCTTTCATCTTCAGTATCCAATCTGTTAACGCTGATGTATGTGTTTGAACTACTGGATATAAGTTCAATGACTTTTAAATTAATATCTTTACATTGTTGCAGCTTGGCAAATATTTTATATTCCAGCAGATCAATTTTACCCTCACAACAGTAAAGACCAAAGTAACCACGCATAGATTTTTCGCAAGAGAAGTACAATGTAGAACAATGTTTACATTTGATCGTCAAAGACCTTACAGTACACTGTACTGCATAATATCTGGAATTGTTTCTGAAATGGCCTATTTATATTGGATTTTAAATGTGGCTTCGTATTAGTAGAACAATGTTTACATTTGATGGTCAAAGACCTTACAGTACACTGTACTGCATAATATCTGGAATTGTTTATGAAATGGCCTATTTATATTGGATTTTAAATGTGGCTTCGTATTATTCGATAACACTATAGTGTCCTGCAATAACGGAGCCGCTAAATATTAAATGGCAAATAATACTTCCATTGCCGAAATCAACTGCGTAGTTAGACTCAGTACTCTAAACAAATAATCATTAAACAATTGTCTTATACAATGAAGTTCAACATGACCGTCCAGAGACTTTCATACTCAAGTTGGTTGGTGAGGAGAATGCGATGAGACTGATCGCTTAAAATAAATTCCTTATAATTGTTCCTGCCAGCGAAATATTTTGCGATAGCTTGAAAACGCAGCTCAGAATGACGTTCTTCATTTTGTTATAAACAGTACGAAACTGCTCTAAATAAGCAATTTCCATCACCTGTTATAGGTTATGTCAGTACATTTTGCAGGGGAACATAGAATCACTTCGCCTACTACTGGGACGACCATAGGCATATACTCAATACTCACTTCGGCAGTCACCCTAATGGAGGCAGTTTTTGAATTATATGTCCCGTGCATGTCAAAAATCGTATTAACACATGGAGGCCCACCTATTCTTGTCTATCGACCCGGAAACCCGGGTTACATTTCCTGCTCTGCCAAGAAATTGAATTCTCGTCTGAGGGCAAAAACGGGGCACATTCAGTCTCTTGAGGTAAAACTAAGAAGAGGAAGGTTTAATTCCCACTTCGACAATCTTGGATGTGGTTTTCCGTGGTTTCCCACTTCCACTTAAGGCAAATACCGGGATGGTTCCTAACTTAAGGCCTTGGCCGTCTCCTTGCCATTTACCACCTTAATTACAAATACACACAGTAATGCAGCCATCACAATAACACAGGTTATGAGAGAAAATTTCACACATACACACCCAAGTACACGGGGCTGAGTGACCACGATGTCGGAGCCCTTCAAACGTTTTATGTTTGCCAAGTGTCTCTTATGGCGAAAGCAATTGTGGACACGCGCGAGTGCCTGGAAAACTACTTTTTTCTTTAATAATTTAAGAGTATATCGACGATGCATAATTATAACTTTTAGTCTAGGACGCTAATAACTTGACCACCGAAGCATTGGGAAGGAATTGCAATATTAAGGTACATAAACAACATAGCCTACACATTCAACTGTCGGTTAATGTTCCTCAAAATTTCCCTTCTTAAATATTCCCCTCCTTTATAATTCTCCATCACGTGAAAACGTGCCATGTCTTGGGTTTTAAATATATCGATGCAATGGTGCTGCCATCTGCTGTCAGTTACTGGAACTATATGGGCGATGTACTGCCATCTGTTGTCAGTTATAGGAACTGATTGCAGATATTTAAACGGCGTACTGAGGACAACAGTTTGCTCTTTTGATCACATGCTGTAATGCAATGGTAAAACGGAAATAAAACGTATTGAGAGGGAATGTAGAAATATGTATCTTTTACAGACATAAAACCTTACTAATACTCCTTGATTAAACAATATTTCAATGGTAAAAAAAAAACATATCGGCGAGGGCTGGGATCGAACCGGCGAACCTGGGAACCACAGTCTGTCGCCTTAACCACATAGCTACTCGCGCAATCTTTTTCAGCAGCAGACGCAGCCATTCATTATCTTCAAAAGCTGCTGTCTTAAGGAAATAATCCATTACATTATCCAAATAAATCAATGTTGCACATTCGTATACGTTCATACTGTTATTATATTTTATTGCCAGAACTTGGTTAATGTATGTTTTCAATTACATGGAAGCTTATTAAATAACTTACATTTTAATGGAATTCTCACCGCCATTTTGTCATGACCTCAGGCGGATTGTGCGCATGCGTGAGGGCCAAGAATTCTGCTATTTTCTATATTAATTCAAAAATATACCGAGAGGGAATGTAGAAATATGTATCTTTAAAACAGACATAAAACCTTACTAATACTCCTTGATTAAACAATATTTCAGTGTAAAAAAAAAACTATCATGTGAGGTCTGGGATCGAACCAGTGAACCTTGGAACCACAGTCTGTCGCCTTAACCACATAGCTACTCGCGCACTGTTTGTCAGCAGCAGACGCAGCCGTTCTTTATCATTAAAAGCCGCTGTCTGAAGGAAATAATCCATTTCATTATCCAAATAAATCAATGTTGCACATTCGTATACGTTCATACTGTTATTGTATTTTATTGTCAGAACTTGGTTATTGTATGTTTTCAATTACATGCAAGCTTATTAAATAACTTACATTTTAATGGACTTCTCACCGCCATTTTGTCATGACCCCGGGCGTATTGTGCGCATGCGTGAGGGGCTAGAATTCTGCTATTTTCTATATTAATTCAAAAATATACCGTAATATATTTGTTTATTTTATAGACACTCTGCAAATCTAGAGGCCAAGAGCTTTCGTTAGAGTGCTCTACGAAGTAAATCGGTTCTGTCGTTCTCTCAATCTCGTGGTAACAAAAATCACCTTACTGTTTTAAATATATAGATGAATTGTTACTAAAGAGATTTATCAGTTCTTGGGAAGACATTTTCGGCTTAAAATAATGCATTAGCGCATAATGAGCGCAAATATAATATTAAAGTGTCACGCTAGGAACGCGTAGTGGTGAAATACTTGGTACATTACTTATGGAGGGTAGTTGATTGCAGTGAATTGATAATTGTGTAAGTCCTCTATTTGTGACATTAGTATCACGAGGCATTGTGTATGTATTTAAAAGGGGAGCTAATAGATGGAATTATTGAGCGTATGTCATATGGGCCACGGCCGACTCTAAATCGCATTTTGAAATAAGTCCTCTGTACGGGATTAGTTCCCGAGGCACCTGAAGAGATTCGAATGCAGGATCTTCTTATGATAAAAGCCCCTGAAATTCTCCGTCGTCGTATGTGTATTTAATCTTCCCAATCAATGAGGACCCTCTCATAATTAATAAATGCCAAGGATATGAAAATGGTCTGTGAACCAAAGAATAGTTGTTTGAATGTTACGGTACAATAAAGCCCGGTCTCCTCAGAACTGGATAGAATGGAAAGGTTTGTTTTAAAAGCCTTGAAAATAAACTACTAATGTTGGGTCAGATAGGATGGCTCCGCCACCCTAAGATGTCATAAATCGCACCCCTTGTCGTAGAGTCTAGCTCTTTTAAAGCGAGATGGAACCGAGACCGTCTCGTAAGCTGTTGTAAAAGGGAAATGAATACACCAGGAGTGTTTAAAGTTGTAAACGATTCGGGCGTTGAACCGAGGTCCTTAAAGATAGATATTTCGTTTGCCGGTTCAGATCGTAGTTTCTTATATGATAATGATCTATTAAGACATAAGAGATAAATAACAATCCCTATTGTAATAATGTAAGGACGTGGGTTTTCCACGAGTTGATCGAAGGCAACTGAGTTCGGGAGTAACTATAGTTTTTTTGACTGTGTCAAGTACCTTCACGCTCTGGAGTACACAATTGATTTTCTGATTACCTTAATATGTTTGTGAAATAAAGAGAGATGATAACAACTGAATGTGTGGACATGCCCAAAAATATTGAGTTAGATGATTAACCTATATTTTTAAATATAATTATATATTTGTTTTAAAGAATAAGAAAATATAAAAGACAGTGTTTGAGGTGTACAAGAATGACACCATAATAATGTAAATGCATGGAGCCAAAGAGCTCGGAGTTATGTAAACTTAATGTTAGTGCTTTATGGAAGTGAGACTAAGTAAGAATTGTTGGTTTATGTGGAAACCACAGGTTTTGAATTCAATATTTGTTTATTTTATTTTGTGATCCCTTGTTCATTTGGAACAAGTAGTTGATATTTGGGTCAGTAATTAAAGTGTTAAAATGTTTGTAGCGCCATTAATTTTATTAATTAAATATGTTTAAATAGGAGTTGATTTTGTTGTTATTTTTGCAAGTGTATCCTCTAATTAATCCAAAATATGTGAGTCACAGAGTGGGGGAACTTACCACTGCCCCGAAATCCCGAATTGAGCTACGCTGGTATACTGTGATTGGCATATTTCATGCTAAATGGGCACAGGGGGATATATAAATACTGTGCTGGATTAATAACTAGAGGAACACTTAAGTCGGTCATCTCATGTAAAAATAGAGTAATGATAGGAAAAGCTACAACGTAAAATATTAACTGACCGCATGGGTCCCTGGAAACTCATACCGAGCAGCCCTGAATATATATTATATTATTAAACCCCCTAGCAAAACTAAACATGGCGCCCAGTACGCAGGGCTGAGTTTCCTAGGGAAAACCCGAGTTTTCTCGAAAAATTAAAATTTTCATTTTTTGAAAAAAAAAATGGTTTTTCGAAATTTTGAATTTTAAACACTTCCATAAAGGTTTATGATATTGAATAAAAGTATTAAAGGGGTACGTTGTAAGTGAATACCCGTACCAAGGTAATATTTTAAAAGAAATTGGGACACACGGATTCAGAGTATCATCTCTCAAGCATGTACTAGTGTGGTGGCATTTGTGGCCCACTGTATTCTCATAAGATGGTATTGAGTGAGGAATTGCAGGGTCTTTTGGAGGCGATAAAAGCCGATAGTAATGAGAAGTTGGAGGCGATAAACAAGACATTGGGCCTCCAAAAGGAGGAAAATAACATAGTGTTCGAATCCATAAATGAAAGTTTGGAGTCAATAAAAACTGATAGTGCTAATATGGGCACTAAATTAGAGAATATCGAAGCTAAAAGTAATACCATGGAAACTAAATTAGATAATATCGAAGTTAAAGGTAATACCATGGGAATTAAGTTAGAAGCTATCGAGGCTAACTGTGTAACAATGAACAATGAAGTAAAGGCTGAGATAGATAAAATAAATAACAAGTTCCAAGGTTTTGACACTAAGTTGGAGACTAAGCTAAGTGAAATTAAAGAGGAAAGTAAAGGATTTTACTCAGGAATACAAGTCCAAATAGAGACTATGAACAAAAATAGTATAGAATCCAAAAAGGAGTGCCAAGATAATTTTAAAAGTATAGGGAATAAAATTGATACCATGGAAAATAAATTTGGTTCTATAGAAACTAAATTAATTAACATAGAAACAAAGGGTGATGAGTGTGAAAATAAACTTGTAACCCAGATCCAAGGTGTGCAGAAAGAATTGGAAGCTCAGATAAAATCTAACAGCGATATTTGTAAGGCATCCCGGGATGAAATAAAACAAAGCGTGAATAAGTTAGGAGATAGATTTGAAGGGGTTGAAGAGAAAGTAGAAAAACTCGAGGGGAAAGTCGAGAAAGTACAAACAGAAATAACTGAGGTTAAGAAGCAAGCTGAGGCCGATGCCAACAAAAGGGAATTGCAATTTAACGTATTCACGGGACAGGTGGACGAATGGTTGAGAAAGCATGAGGGGGATATAACTACGAAGTTAAGCGAATACGAAGGGAATCTTAAGAAGGAAAGCACGCAACGAAAAAGGGATCGTGATGAACAACTTATAAAAATAGAGAAGATAGATAAAGGGGTTACTGGAATTCGGGAAACCGTAGTAGGATTAACAAAACAAATGGGAGACACAAAGGGAGAGATAGATAAGGTTATGACCGACATAACAATTATATTCGAGGAGCAAGGAAGGGCTCGAGAGGATATGAACAAGATCCAGGATAAAGTCTACAAAGGACAAAAAGAAGTGGATAAGCAGATAAAGGAGATACGAGAGGGCCTGGAGACCATAGGTGACGTTAAGCCAGAAATTATAGACCAACAGGCTAAGATCATTAAGAAAGAGGTAGAAGACCAAATAAAGGAATTCAGGGATAGTTACAGGGATGAGAAATTCCAATCCAAAAAGGAAGAGGAAGAGATTAAAAGGAATCAAGAAAGAATTCAGAATGAATTAAGATCCCGATTGGAGAGGACGGAACATAAGAACAGTCAAATGGAAATCCAACTCATGGCAAATGAAGAAAGTGCCCGAAGAGAAAGGAAGCTAGAATTCGAAAATCAGGAGGAGTTTCCAAAAACAGGATGGGCAGATTCTCGTGAACAAGGCACAGATGCGGAGAGGGACTTAGGAGGGGAGAGCCCTTATAAGATCCCAGGATATCCAATGGCGATGTCAACCCCGTACACGAATCAGACAAATGGCCAAATAATAAATATTATTAAATCCAATGAGGATAGACCAGTAAAGTTTACGGGTAATAACATGTCTATTACTCCAAAATACTGGCTAAAAGAAGTGGCAGAGTATCTAAATGAAATGAAGGTTCCTCAGGATCGGAGACTGAGAGCTATTGAAAAGCTGTTGGCAGGTGATTGTCTCACCTGGTTCAGAAGCTTCAGACACACTTTTGATACGGTGGAAGGCTTTAGGGAAGCATTTTTAAAGCGATATTGGGCAGCAGATGTCCAAGAAAACTTAAGGCTAGATCTGTACTCTAGGAAGTACAGCACCAATGCACCTACTAAATACTCGGAATTTTTCACTGCTCAGCTGTGTAAATTCCGTGAACTGGATATTGCTCCGGCAGAAAACGACCTGTGTGCCGCCATTGCAAGACAGCTTCCATATGAGATTCAGAGGCTGCTAATCTCATCCAAAGCCAGAAGTGCTGTGGAAGTGGAAAGCGTATTACGTCAGTTAGATATGACGACTTCGCACGTAACACCTCGGCATCAGAGACAAACTGAGCAAGTACACATGGCCAGCAGTCAGGAAACTGGAGAAAAACCAGCGACCAGGAATCAGTCCACCAGTACGGATACTCAAGGACGAGATCGAGAGTATGGGCACCAGGAGCCTAGAAGGATACAGCCATATTACAGGGGAGGATATCGAGGAAGAAATCCTAGAACTACGGGTTATAGGCAACAGGAAAGCCGACCCTATAACAATAATCAGCAAAGGCCGGACAATAGAAAGAAATGGGAGAATTATCCCAGGAGGAATGTAAGGCCAGACGATAGAGATGATGAATATCGGGCCGAAATAGAAGAAAGATATCAGGAGAGTCTTCGTTATATGAACGAAAGACCAGATGAACCTGATAGGCAAAAAGTCCGTTGGAGTGAGGCAATCAAGAACCGGAAATCACCCGACCGACTAGACGGAGCTCAAAGCTTGGAACTACAAGCTCAGCTAAAGAATGAGGGAAAAGGGAGCCCTCAGGATAAAAAAAAACTCCAAATTTAAATTGTCAAAAGTGGAAACATACCAGGAGCTGGGAGGAAGTAGAAATTGTAAATTGGATAGCCAGACCAGATGAACTAATTAACGAGGATGTGGAAGGAATCCCACCTGTTAAAAGAGAACTACCTATAATTATGCTTAGGATAGAAGGATTACTGGTCAGAGCATTGATTGATACTGGATCCACAATAAGTTTAATTACACAAACCCTTTTAAATGAATTGGAAACAAGGGGCCGAGTACTAAAGATTCCCACATCAAGTGTAAAGATTAAGGGAATTATCCCTGAAAAATCTTTGACATGTAAATTTCAGGTATACATTGATTTAATCATGGGTAACGCTGAAATTTCGCAGTGCTTTTTGCTGGTAAATCAATTACCGTATAATGTCATATTAGGTATTGATTTTATCCGTGAGAACAAGGTCATTATAGACCTAGCGCAAAATTGCATTAGAATTCAAAGAGAGGATGTGGATGAGCAAAACATTAACCTACAGGATCAGGAGGCGAAAATAGCAGAACAGGTATGGCATATGGAAGAAGTGATTGAGGAAGATTATAAGGACATAGAAAAAATATTTGAAGTCCTCAACATAGAACTCGAAGATAATGTGGAAAATGAGTTCGAGACCAACCTGTCAGGAAAAATGGAGGAAGCTAAAGTCAGCCTCGAAATTAAGGAACAGTTAAAGAAATTATTATTGGATTATAGGGACGTATTTGATTCCAAGCCAGGGAAGATTGAAAATTTTAAATATGCGTTCCAAGTCAACGATTGGGCACCGTTCAAACAAAAACCATACCCGGTTGCGGAAAAACATTACCCACAAACCAAGAAAACACTGCAGGAGATGATGAATGCAGGTGTTATAGAAAAGATGGCGACACCATATGTTAGTCCATTAGTGATTGTGAGTAAACCGGATGGCTCAGTAAGGGTGTGTTTAGATGCCAGAAATCTAAATGCAAAAATTATACCAGAAAATGATTCGGCACCACCCATAAAAGAAATACTGAGGAAATTTAAAGGCAAGAAGATTTTTACAAATATTGACATGACTTCTTCGTATCATCATCTCGAACTGGAAGAGAAAACCAGCTTGTTGACTGGATTTCAGTTCGATCAACAAACATACTGCTTTAGAAGATGTCCGTTTGGATTGAAAACTGCAGGATCCGCATTAATAAGAGCGCTTGATCGAAACCTGTCAGAGGAAGTGAAAGAGTGCACTATCCGATACGTAGATGACATTTTGCTTACCTCGGAGAACATTGAGGAACAGAGAGAAAGTATTTCTAAGGAAAGGGAGAAGATAAACAAACTTCGTAAGAGGGCCAGTATAAATAACTATCAGATATCTAAACAGGAATTAGAGGAATTGTCCAAAGAAATTCCTAATGTTAAAAGGTCATTGATAGAAATGAAGAAGAAAATTCCAATTTAAGAAAAGAAAATGATGAAATAAGGAAACGGGTAGGGATAGACCAAACCCGTAAGGGAGAATGAGGTTCTGGGAACTTAAAGTCCAGACAGAAGTTGAAAAACAAGCCGAAATTGAAGAAGAAAAAGAAGTCACGGTGCCAGAACAGCCTAAAGTTGAGATTAAAGAAGAAAAACAAGAAATAGAGAGCATCATGACTCCCGTGGAAATTGAAGAAAACTTGGAGATCCTTCCAGAGAAACCAATGGAAATTCAGGAAGAAATCGTAACTCCAGAACAGGAGGATAGCCAAAATGAAAATGAGCTCCAAACGGAAGAGACTCATTTTTATGAAAGGGTCGAGCTGGAAGAACAAGATATAATCTCGGAACAGGAGATACTAAAGGAATTGATAGTTGAAGAAACAGAAATGATAATTCCAGAAGAAATAGAAAAATTAAATGAAATAAATATAGAAAATTTCAACGAAGCATCGATGGAAACAGAGGTTCAAGAATTCACAGGAATTGAAAAAGAAAACTCCGAAGAAAAAAAGGAAATAGCAAAAGAAAACCTAGAAGACATTCAGGAGGATCAAGAAGGTAAAACGGCAGTAGAAGGACAAAAATTGAAAGCTCAGATCCTTGAATTGTTGATTAAATACCAGAACTGGCAACAAAAGAACAGAGAAAGGGATGCAAATAAGAGCCAAGAAACCCTAAAGGAAAAAGATGAGATTGTTGGGAGCAATGAAAAAACGAGAGGAGACATCTCTGAAGAAGAGCCAAAAGGAGGAAAACCGCCGTTGATAATTGGTGTACCAGGAAATGGATACCCTATGGAAACAATGAAAGAAGGTGAAATAACAAACAATGCCATGGAGAAAGAGGATGCCCAGGCATATTTCAGCTGGAAGCATCGTAAGAAGAAAGGAAAGGATAAAAAGAAGAGAAAGAAAAGAGATTGGGAAAATCTAAAGAATTGGAAGAGTAGGAAAAAGAAATACTCTTGGAAAATGCCACCTCAATACGAGGTGAAGGAAGAGAATTATCCCATAGGAACAAACGGGTACAGATATCTGCAACCATCAAAGAATACGAGAAATAAGTATAATATGTGCTGAAATACCATCTCAATGAGAGATGAGGAATAGGGAAGAGAGCCAGAAAGAGTCAGGTGAAGTCAGACTGAGCTCTTAAAATTTTTTAATTGAAGTGTAACAGACTTGAAATCTGATAACTGTAATGGAGTAAATTACGGGTAAAGCTAATTGCACCCGCAAGATAATTAACATAAAGGCATTAAGTTGAAGAAATATAATGAATAAAGAACAGACCGATTTGAAGTCTGACCTGAGAAAAGAAGAAAGGGAACCAACTGTTGACTCGAGTTTGGAGAAGAGCGCGCCAGACGAGGGTAGAGAGTTGTAAACATCGAACGTGACAAGAGATTTATGGCCTGAGTGGAGTCGACCACTAGGGAATAAATAAATGAATGGGAACTCTTGGAGACCCAACCTAAACACAGACCAGAAAGGAAAGGAACTTTAAAGAAGTAATTGATTTTATTGAAAAGGAAAATTTTAATGTAATAAAGGAAGAAAGGGTAAAGATTTGAGCATACCCAACCTACACAATTAGTGGAAGGAACTTTAAGAAAATAAAATAACAGTAAATACGGAGGACGTTATGATGGATTCGACGGATAGAGTAATACAAATTAAAATGAAATAAATTTCCTCAAAATTTTCGAAAATTTATTTACCTAAGGAGGGGAGAGATGAACCCTTGGGCCATCGGGTCCATGACGGTCGAACCAATGTCCTTAAGGAAGAAATGAAAGAAACGTATAGTTTCTTAAAGGAACGGAGAGAGATTTTAAGCCAGGAATATAGCTTAACATTGTGCAAGCGACTAGGGACAGATGCTCCTTAGATGAGATCACCCCACTCGACATGCCAGAGAGGGCTGGTCACGAGTATTAATAACTGAGTGGAATCTTCCACCGTGATAGAAAGAGAAGCCTGAATCGGAATTCAAGCTGACGTGGCTGGAAATTGACAACGTCGCATATGCACCAGAAGAGGAATAATTAAAATTAACACGTTTACGAGCATAATAATGAGTAAACAAGCACAGCACAGTGAATCATTTTGAATGAGAGATTTTTCAGTATAAAGAAACCATGTAATAATTGTGCAGAAATAAACTGCCGACGTAAGACGACGTCATCGGTGAATTACCTAAGCCTCTGTGGAGGGGAGAGAACAAAAAGAATGCAACTCCCACACAATTGAGGACGAGAAATTAATTAATATCTCCAAATTGCACGATCGATTCTTAGGTGCAATAAGATCATTTGACATTGAGAAGACGAGCTTTCGGAAGGTATAATTTTTATATTTGTGGCACCATTATTTTAGAAGTTGACCACAGGAAAGGCTTGAGTCTTATTTTTTTGTAGTAAAACAGTATAAAGCTTCGGGCGTTTCCAAGCCAATCATGCAGTATTCGAACGGCCCGAGGGGTATCGCCACGCATCACGCATCACGAATCCGTCCAGGAGGACGTGAAGTTATATCAGCACATGCAGTTATTCCGACAGTCCGTGAAGGGACGTAACTCTGCGTTACATCGATAACAGCTACCAGTACTCCTTGAGGGGAGAAACGCTGTTTAACACCGCCGAAGCAAGATCCGATAGCCACAGGCGTCACAGTAGTAACGACTTGCTTGCCTCCATAAGGAGCATTCAAGGCGAGATTTTAAGGTATCGCCGTAGTGAAATATTAGGAAAATCCTAATTATAGGATTTAGGCCCGACTGTATACAAGTTAAAGTGAAAATTCGCAAGATATAGTCAGAGCAGGCTGCGAACGTCGGACTTAAAGGCGATAGGTCGTTATATGTTCGAACGAACAGATCATAACGTACGGAAGTATCGTACCAGACAGATAAACTGTTATTTAAATTGAAGCAACCTAAAAAGGAAGAACAGAATAAGGTTAGAACGTAGGAGCGTTAAAACAGTTCAAATAAATAGAATAGGAGACTATAAACATTAGCTCCAGATATCAGGCGAACAATTCTAATAGTACTAGAATCAAGAAGTGCTAGCTGTTAGAAACTAAATCTATAGGTCTTAGAGGAGACCTCGATCCATATAGACTTTCGTTAGGATCGATAGACAGATCTACAGAGAAGCCGTTCAAGCTAGATCAATAGCCAGTTATCCAGGATAGGAATAGCCGAATTGAACTCCAGGGAACAGTAGATGTTTCAGGACTTTCGCATTTCTTCAGAATAGGAAGCCGACATCAGATAAATCTCACCCTTGGAGACGGGAATTAAAGAAGATCACGTGTGATAGGCTCAGAAGTACGGCCTAGTGATCGAGTAATTGTGAAGTGTAAAATAATCAAGATTGTGTGTTAGATAATATTTTTAGTGTTATTATGTGTTCAAAAGGGACACACCAGTATATAAAAATGTCGTCAATATTAAGTGTTCTAGATATAGGTCAAAAAGTGTTTTTACGTAAGATGAATACCTTCAATATGGTGTAAAAAGTTCAAAGTGGGCCCTAAAAATGAAACACCGCACCAGATTTAAGATCAGGGATGATCTGGAAAATATGTAAGTACAAAATTCATTTTTATTTTGGTGTCAGAAATTGATTGTGTGCAACTCACCGGAGTTTTGAGTGAAAGGGATGTGTTTTAATGAATGAATACTGAATAATCAAGAATACGGTCTGAACAATAATAAAATAAATAGAGAAATTATGAATAATTATGTAAAGAATAAATCCAGTATAGGAAATATGTGAATAAAGGGTTAATGTATTTAACAAATGTCATAAGAGCAAGCGAAATATCAGTTAATTATCACGAAAGACATTGAAATAAAGTAAAGTTGAGATATGAAAGAAATAGCTTTTGAGCTTGTATAAAGAATAAAGATAATAATAATAATAATTAAATATGGAAATGTTAAACAAAAATCAAATAAATTGATATGAACATAAGAACGTTAAGCCTTAACGTATGTGTAAGAAATGAGGTTCAATAGAATATTTTCAAACAGGGAGCGATTTATCGACCATGGAAAGATTAATATGTGAATTAAAATAATATGAATTGTTACTAAAGAGATTTATCAGTTCTTGGGAAGACATTTTCGGCTTAAAATAATGCATTAGCGCATAATGAGCGCAAATATAATATTAAAGTGTCACGCTAGGAACGCGTAGTGGTGAAATACTTGGTACATTACTTATGGAGGGTAGTTGATTGCAGTGAATTGATAATTGTGTAAGTCCTCTATTTGTGACATTAGTATCACGAGGCATTGTGTATGTATTTAAAAGGGGAGCTAATAGATGGTATTATTGAGCGTATGTCATATGGGCCACGGCCGACTCTAAATCGCATTTTGAAATAAGTCCTCTGTACGGGATTAGTTCCCGAGGCACCTGAAGAGATTCGAATGCAGGATCTTCTTATGATAAAAGCCCCTGAAATTCTCCGTCGTCGTATGTGTATTTAATCTTCCCAATCAATGAGGACCCTCTCATAATTAATAAATGCCAAGGATATGAAAATGGTCTGTGAACCAAAGAATAGTTGTTTGAATGTTACGGTACAATAAAGCCCGGTCTCCTCAGAACTGGATAGAATGGAAAGGTTTGTTTTAAAAGCCTTGAAAATAAACTACTAATGTTGGGTCAGATAGGATGGCTCCGCCACCCTAAGATGTCATAAATCGCACCCCTTGTCGTAGAGTCTAGCTCTTTTAAAGCGAGATGGAACCGAGACCGTCTCGTAAGCTGTTGTAAAAGGGAAATGAATACACCAGGAGTGTTTAAAGTTGTAAACGATTCGGGCGTTGAACCGAGGTCCTTAAAGATAGATATTTCGTTTGCCGGTTCAGATCGTAGTTTCTTATATGATAATGATCTATTAAGACATAAGAGATAAATAACAATCCCTATTGTAATAATGTAAGGACGTGGGTTTTCCACGAGTTGATCGAAGGCAACTGAGTTCGGGAGTAACTATAGTTTTTTTGACTGTGTCAAGTACCTTCACGCTCTGGAGTACACAATTGATTTTCTGATTACCTTAATATGTTTGTGAAATAAAGAGAGATGATAACAACTGAATGTGTGGACATGCCCAAAAATATTGAGTTAGATAATTAACCTATATTTTTAAATATAATTATATATTTGTTTTAAAGAATAAGAAAATATAAAAGACAGTGTTTGAGGTGTACAAGAATGACACCATAATAATGTAAATGCATGGAGCCAAAGAGCTCGGAGTTATGTAAACTTAATGTTAGTGCTTTATGGAAGTGAGACTAAGTAAGAATTGTTGGTTTATGTGGAAACCACAGGTTTTGAATTCAATATTTGTTTATTTTATTTTGTGATCCCTTGTTCATTTGGAACAAGTAGTTGATATTTTGGTCAGTAATTAAAGTGTTAAAATGTTTGTAGCGCCATTAATTTTATTAATTAAATATGTTTAAATAGGAGTTGATTTTGTTGTTATTTTTGCAAGTGTATCCTCTAATTAATCCAAAATATGTGAGTCACAGAGTGGGGGAACTTACCACTGCCCCGAAATCCCGAATTGAGCTACGCTGGTATACTGTGATTGGCATATTTCATGCTAAATGGGCACACTATACTGTCGTTTTCCTTCTTCGAATAAGTTATTTTCCCATTTTCTCCATTCATCCATTTTATCTTATACACCCTGTGTGATCCATTCCCTTTTATTTATTTTTGATTCCAGTTTTCCAACATCATTCTCTAAAGTCTCCAGCATTGCATCTTTAATAGTAACCCATTCTTCTGATATAACGAAACTCGGTCTTATAGTTTCCAATCTTTCTTCCATACTATGTGTGAAGGGCTCAGCATCCTCATTCTTCAGTTTTGCCAGATTCCACTTCTTAACAATTTTTTTCTTTTTGATATGTTTCAGCCGAGTTCTTATGTCTGCCACAAGCAAATAGTGGTCTGTATTGGTATCTACTCCATGGAAAGCTTCAGACATGCAGTTTTCGAACCTTTGATTGGTTAATATGTAGGTTTTCTATCTGGTACCTAGCTTTATCAACAGGGCTTTTCCATGTATACAGTCTTCGTTCACGGTTCCTAAACAAGGTGTTGGCAATTCAAAGTTCAAGACTATCACAAAACCCTGTCAGTTTATCTCCTCTTTCAATCCGCTTTCCTAGTCCATAATTTCCAACAAGTAGTTCCGTGCAGAACTATACAGCCTATTTTCATATATCTTACTTATATTTTGATTGCTGTAATACATTCGTAGATATTGAGAACCGACTAAATATTTCGGATGGTCGCCATGTTGGATTTTATATATGTAGGTCCTAGAGTTATGTATTATTACATGAAGATCATTGTGTACGTGTAGCATTCAAACTTCAATCGCATGATTAGGACACAAGAAATAACAAGGAGATTTTAAAATTTCGAACAGCTGCCATCTTGTGGTTATGGAAACAATTGAATAAATTAGATGCCAGTGGATTAACATTCGTATAAAGATTTACTGTACCAAGTTTCACTGCACTCGGATGGCTAAATTGCGAGAAACGTCCATGCGAATATTTATACTTCGCGTCGCCGCCATGTTGGATTTGTGATCACCAAGTTTTTTGAAGTCCAATAGGTGAACTTAAGTTCATAGTCCCTATGAACATAAATAAATTCAGTTTGATTGATTTAATAGATTCGTAGATATTCAGAGCCGTATAAATATTTCGGATGGTCGACATGTTGGATTGATAAATTTAAAGGCCATAGAGTCATGTACCATTAAAGGAAAATTATTGCGTAGGTTCATTATTCAAACTTTCACATCGATCGCATGATTACGACACAAGAAATAAAAACTTCATTTTAAAATTCGCACAGCCGCCATCTTGAGGTTATGTAAACAATTGAACTAAATTAGATACCAGTGCATTACAATGTGTATAAACATTTCCTGTACCAGATTTCATTGCGTTTGGAACATTAAATCGTGAGAAAGGTCTATTTAAAATTTTCAAATTCGCTTGGCCGCCATGTTCGTTTTGTAGTTAACCGGTTTTTGTAAGTTTAGAGATGAACTTCCAGTAGTATCCTTTATCTCCGTACAAACTTTCAGGCAGATACCGCTAATAGTTTCAATGATATAGAATGGCGCTGAAATATTTCGCACATCCGCCATCTTGAGGTTATGTAAACAATTGAACCAAGTTAGATGTCGGTGCATTACAATGTGTATAAACATATACTGTACCAAGTTTTATTGCGTTTGGTTGGTTAAATCGCGAGAAACGTCTATTTAAAAGTCGTAAATTCACGTGGCCGCCATGTTTGAGTTGTAGTTACCAGTGTTTCAAAAGTCACATAGGTGAACTTCTAGTAGTACCCTTTATCACCCTAAAAAAATACAGGGTGATACCGGGAATAGTTTCGGAGATATTGAATACTGGTGAAATATTTCGCACAGCCGCCATGTTGGATTGGTGGGACGTAACACAATTTGAAGGGCGCGGTTGGGGTTGTCTGGTATAGTGCTATGAACTTACCGAGTTTCATTGAAATCGCTCCAGCCGTTTAGAAATTATTAGGGGGACACACACACACACACACACACACGCACACACACAAACAAAGGTGATCTCATAAGCCTATTTTTAGCTTATTTTCAATTTTGAAACAAGATGTTCAGTAAAGAACATATAGCCTACTTTCTCCTAAATGTATGAGTATAGTTATAACTCGTTGTTATTATCAAAGAGTATAATAGAATCATTTCTTGGTTGAAGACCTTAGAAACTATTTACCTCTACCAAACGCCACAACCTAGAAAAATAAAACTACTACCGTCATTGAAGAAAGATAGATAAGAAGTATCTCAAGAATATTATGGATCTGGAGACATAATCGACCGGACTGGCTGTGTGGCTCAGCGGTAACGTTCTCGCTTGCTGGGACCTAGGTTGCAGGTTCGTATCCTGGCGCAGTCAGCTGGCATTTGAGGGTGCACAAATTCGAGGGAGCCGTGTCAGTAGATTTACTGGCACGTTAAAGATCCCCTTCGGGCCAAAATTCCGGCACCCCGGAGTATCTAAAAGCAGCAGTAGTTAAAAGGGACGTAAAACAAATAACATTATTATTATTGTTATTATTACATAATCGACCTGCCGTGGACAACATCCAACTTTGAGTTGAGGCATGTCTTTACACGTCTGGTTGTGCATGGCTTTCACAACCCTAATTGAATTAACAAATCTTTCCATGACCCTACAGAGACGTGTGTATACAAACTATGTGGATATTTTCGATTGCTATTTGCCTGAAATAAAAGTATTAATAACCTGAACTAGCACCAACGGCTAGAATTCAGTTACTATGTGAAATCGTTTTGTTCTTTACTTCAAATAACATTTTCAAATAACGCACAATAGGCTGTTACAAACCCTTTAAAATAAGAAGTAAAAATGTATCATAGTATCATCTTCTCATTCTTCAAATTCGATGCGCATGGAATGCCGATGGTATACTATCAATGGAGTCCCATGTAGACCAGTCGTGAAATCTAGTGGAGAAGTATCGAACAATATAATCCTAACAGGGCGAGGGCATTCTAGCGGCCATAAGAAGAAACTTTTCAATAAAATCTGGAAGTTAATAAGTAGGCCGGCGTGCAGTTACCTTTTTGGCTGCTAGATGTCTCGAGCAAATCTGCTGTCGAATTATGTTTTAATTAAATATATGTTTCCCACCGTAATATGCACAATATAACGCTTAATTTTAAAACGTCTGAGTCATTACAAAGCAATAAATATGTAAAATTTCAAGCAAAAAACCTAACACTGATGGGGTTTGAACCATAGGCATATGCATGATAGACCAACGCTCTACCATGAAGCCATTTGTGCCAACGAACATTGTTCTATATAAAATGACTTAGATAGAACTTGTTAGCAAATAATGATTTAGACCTAACGATTTCATCAGTGGAGTATATTATTTATATATAAAGCATTTCATACAAAGCTTATTTATCTTGTATCAGTACGCTATATTGCATGCAATACTCAAAATAGTGAAATATAAGTCAGGCACAAGATATCCGCTGCCATCTTGTCTTCTTACCGAGACGGCTCAGCTTTTTAAAATCACTTCTGCACTATAGTATTACAAAATAAACTTTTAATTTCGAACGTGCCTCTTCCTTTAGAACAGTTAAATCGATTCTCGGCTCGATAATCGGAACTGGTGGGTCCCATGATATGGATTATAAAGTTTGCATAATTCGCACGGTCGCCATCCTGAAATGGTCCGGCGGATGACCATGTAGTTTGGTCACAAGACGCGTCCTATATGAAGGTATGTTATTACCAAATTTGGTAGAGATCGGATGATTTGGTTAGTCGCTATTTGATTTTACGTTTTGAACGTTTGAGTGGCCGCCATTCAGTTTTGGTAAAGATGGCGACGACATGAAACATGACACTGAGGTGCCCTTTGCTTGTTCTACCTCTGTACCAAATTTCGTTCAATTTGGTTTCACCGTGTTCGAATTGATAGGGGGGGGGGACAGACATTCAGAGTACACACACTCACACACACACAGACTCACACACACACATACACACACACAGACAGACACAAATTTTTTGGCCCTGTAGTGATCTCATAAGTCTACTTTCATTTTTTGCAAAAATCGAAAGTAGGCTAAAAATAGGCCTATGAGATCACCTTTTGTCCGTGTGTGTGTGTGTGTGTGTGTGAGGAGTGTGTATGTCCCCCTAATAATTTTTAAACGGCTGGAGCGATTTCAATGAAACTCGGTAAGTTCATAGCACTATTCCGGGCGACCCCGACCATGCCCTTCAAATTTTGTTACGTCTCACCAATCCAACATGGCGGCTGTGCGAAATATTTCTCCAGCATTCAATATCTCCGAAACTAGTCCCGATATCAACCTGGGATTTGTTACGGTGATAAAGGGAACTACTAGAAGTTCACCTATGTGACTGTTGAAAATCTGGTAACTACATAACCAACATGGCGGCCACGCAAATTTGCGAATTTTGAATAGACGTTTCTCGCGATTTAACCAACCAAACACAATAAAACTTGGTACAGTATATGTTTATACACATTGTAATGCATCGACATCTAACTTCGTTCAATTGTTTTCATAACCACAAGATGGCGGATATGCGAAATATTTCACTGTCATTCTATATCTCTGAAACTATTAGCGGTATCATCCTGAAATTTTGTACGGAGATAAAGGGCACTATTGGAAGTTCATCTATAAGACTTTCAAAAGCCGGTTAGCTACAAAACGAACATGGCGGCCAAGCGAATTTGAATATTTTATATAGACCTTTCTCGCGATTTAATGTTCCAAACGCAATCAAATCTGGTACAGGAAATGTTTATACACATTGTAATGCACTGGTATCTAATTTAGTTCAATTGTTTACATAGCCTCAAGATGGCGGCTGTGCGAATATTAAAATTAAGTTTTTATTTCTTGTGTCGTAATCATGCGATCGAAGTGAAAGTTTGAATAATGAACCTACGCAATAATTTTCCGTTAATGGTACATGACTCTGTGGCCTATACATTTAACAATCCAACATGGCGACCATCCGAAATATTTGGACGGCTCTGAATATCTACGAATCTATTATAGCAATCAAACTGAATTTTTTTATATCATAAGGGTTATGCACTTAAGTTCACCTATAGAACTTTAAATAACCTGGTGATCACAAATCAAACATGGCGGTGACGCGAAGTATACATATTCACATGGACGTTCCTCGCAATATAACCATCCAAGTGCAGTGAAACTTGGTACAGTAAATCCTTATACGATGTTAATCCACTGTCATCTAATTTATTTCAATTGTTTCCATAACCACAAGATGGCAGCTGTGCGAAATTTTAAAATCTCCTTGTTACTTCTTGTGTCCTAATCATGCGATGGAAGTTTGAATGCTACACGTACACAATAATCTTCATGTAACAGTACATAACTCTAGGACCTTCATATATAAAATCCAACATGGTGACCATCCGAAATATTTAGTCGATTCTCAATATCTACGAATCTATTACAGCAATCAAACTGAAATTTTGTATATTGATAGTGGCAATTAACATAAGTAGGATATATGAACATAGGCTGTATAGTACTTCACGGAAATACTTGTTCAAAATTGAAAATAGGCTAACAACATTTCAATGCCTACCCCTCCCCACCACGCTGCTCCAATCTCCCATCAACACCGATCTTATTTGACATTTTGCATTTTCCTCGAACTCTCCCTCTATCTGTTCATATATCTTGTCCATCTCTTTCTCAACTGCTTCCTATGTAGGCATGTACACTTCAACAAATAAGGTATCCACAGGGTCACTCAATATCTTCATCGCTATCACCCTGTCATATATATATACAGGGTCTTCCACTCAGTGCTTCGTGCGAGTGGAGGGTCGGACGAGCACATGCCAACTCGCTGAGCTTGGGGTGGAGAGAGCGCCCGTACGAATCGCATGTAAATAACACGCACACGAAGAACACATAAATAAAGTAAAATAATTACTCAACTTGTCACAGAAGATGTTGAAAATGTCCTCCTATTGCATCTACATATTTCTGGCATCATCTATGGAAATTTTCATTTCTCCTTTTTTCATCTACGGAGATAACCTCAATTTCTCGCGTGATATTTTGTGCTAATGGGTACGCAGGTTGAGGCATTATTGAAACAATAGGCTTTAACACTTAGCAATAACACGTTATAAAATTTTGAAACACAAATACAATTACGGTAAGCAATAACTAATAACACGTAGGGCCTACACACCTTATAAACTTATAGCACTTATAACTTGAAATAGGCTATAAAAGAAATAACAAAGTCAACTTTACTCGGCATACACTGCGTCGCAACTGTCTCAGCACCACGAAACCCGCAGCATTAATTCCATCACTCCAACAGCACTTCTTTCCTTGAGTTCGCGTTGCCATCTGCTCGTCTGACCTTTAGCTCGACGTTCTGCCTGCAGTGGTGCCCTGGCCAAGCGGCTAGCCCCGCTTTGTTTGAAAGACATTGTGCATACTGTAGGCTATATGCCTATATCTGAAAACTAAGCAATACAATAATCCAATCTCACCGTATTATTTGCTATTGAATTTCAATTGAATTGAATGTATTCATAGAGAACTGCCGCTGAGTCTAAAGAGCCCCTTTGCGTACCGTATTCAATGTTCTAGCTTGAAGTTTTGTAAAAAGAAACTAAACCTAGCTTAACAACTAAAAACATTAAAATCCACAGCCTGCTTCCAGTCGACCAACCTGGTCAGGGATGGAATGAATGAAGCCTCCATCTAGCTGCGAGGATATGAACTATGCCGGCTGCCGAAGCTGTCGCACTCCTCTGAGGCAATGATTAAATGAATGACAGATGAAATGAAATGATAGTGGAGAGTGTTGCTGGAATCAATTTTGATAGGAAAAACTGGACAGGATGCCTCTGTATACTCCTCGCATCCATATCGAACAGAGACTCGCGGTGGCTGCGTGGCGCCCGGGGTACTGTGTATTGCAGCGTGTCGCGCAAGGCCCTGGCGTTAGCGGCAGCGTAGCAACCAACTAATTTAACACATTTACACTTTTTGACGTATTTAATAATCATAATTACTTACATGAATTTCATAGTAGTTGCTGGAAATGCTGTCCTTCAATTTCTAAATAGACGTTGCAGGAAGTTTTGATACACTCGCAGTAATTCATCCTCACTGATATTTTGTATCAGTGCAGTTATTTCGTTCTCAAGGGCCTCCAGAGTGCACGGATTGCTCCTGTATACCTTTTGTTTGAGGTTTCACCACAAGTAAAAATCGCACGGCGATGAAACTTACGAACACTTTTACTGCTAACTTCTTCTTGAGAAGATAAGTTTCCACTAGGAAACTTCGATGTTTTGTTCTATACCTAACCTTGTTCATGGGATACGAGGTAGGTGACAGTACTTCACAGCAAGTCTTAATTATTACAACTATATTATCTTGCCAGCTGCGTATGCAATAAATGCTATAATAATAATAATAATAATAATAATAATAATAATAGAAGGCTGTGACTTGGTGAGGCTGATCGGATCGAGGCTCCTCCTATTTATATAGTTTGTTTAGTTATTTAATGTCTACTTCAGTGTTTTATGGTTTGGAAGATGTTTTGAGTGACTTACTGACAGTACACAGTGTTTAATAGTGATTGTGCGAGGTTTGTATAGTGATATTTGGATATCATATGTCTGTTCATGAAACTTGTTTACGTGGTTGCCTAGGAATTGCTGGTACAGGTTAGGTTATCATTACCACAAATATTCCGTTGAAAATAGTTTAATCTATGCCCTGTATTGTGTGTTTATTACTCCGATTACTCAATTAGTCCAATTGGGCCCCTATAACAGATATTAATTGTGTAATGTCGTTTATTTCGTTAGAAACAGAGGATTGAGTTAAATGACATCAGTTGGATCACATTTTTACAAAGAATCTGCGTCGATCAGTCAAAATAACAGACTAGCATTCACGGAGTGTTGTAAACCTTGCCATAGGTATCAAAGGAAATACACAGGCAATACCTGGCTGAAGGTATAAAAAGCACACAGGAAAGGCAATAATAGTAATTTGCTTTAAGAAATGTCACTGCCTGTGATACGGCAGGTTACCTCTAGAACCACCGCTAGAGGTGACAATACGCAAACCGGTGGCAGTGGGATGACAAGCTGCTGTCCACCCACCAGTAGATCCGAAGAAGCTCCAGCAGCCCAAGACGATATTGGCGGTACACAAAATCTCGAGTCTCGCACCGCACCTGACGGCAGTGCCTTTGTAATAAATACAACCACTCTCGCAGGTAAGCCCAGAAAACGCATGAAATGGGAAACTCATATGAATGAATATATCATGCGGGCATATTATCGAATAACTCGTCTTGAAACAGATATAACAAACTACCGCCAAGCACTGCATGCGGCTTTCAAGCAGCAGTATCCTCTGTTTAGCATCACTGAGCAACGAGTCGCGGATCAAAGAAGAGCAATTGTAAAGGATCATTTAGTTCCCGACCCTGTTCTGGATCGAATCAGACAGGAGATATCTCATGAACTATATCCCTCAGCTGCAAGTGGTGAAACTAGCCAAATAAATACTGATAGTGAGGTCTCCATGAATGAATCGACTCACGTAAATGAACCTCATAATGGGGAAACAAGCCCTCATTCCAAGATCCAAGACGAATTCAGCTCTGCTTGAATGTGCAGGTACTGACCCTACCCAACGTTCAATACTTCCGAGGCAGCAGTCTTCCCGCAAGTTTGCCATGGTGTTGAAAGAACTGAACGAAACCGTACTTCCCAACTATTTAGAAGAGCACAAATCTTTCATGGAGGTTCATACTGCTATCTATTATGCAGCACTAGCTGCAGTACGAATTAATGGGGGTAGGCCACGCCCTCCAAACCAACAGTCTGCTGCAAGGAAACCCAGCGATCCACCATGAGCAAAACGTTTAAAACAACGCATTGAACAACTACGCCAGAATGTGAACAGACTGCAAAAGTATAAGAATGGAGTGAGAAGTAGACGTCTGAACAACCGCATACGAAGGATCATGATGGACTCCTCACTTGAAGAATTTCAGGTCCCCGAGGACGCAGTGATAACTGAAGTACTTGATACTTATAAACAAATACTTGCAGCCCTCTCTAAGCGTCTTAAGAGATACCAGAACACTACCGAACGGAAGAAACAGAACAATGACTTCAAGAGATATGAGAGAAAGTTCTATGAAGACCTGAAAAAGACACCTCAAGTTCAGAATGATTCTCCAGAAGGACCCAGTGCGGAGAGTATTACCGACTACTGGTCATCAATATGGTCTAGGCCGGAAGAACACAACAATGAAGCTCCGTGGTTTAAGGAAATAGAGAATGCTACCAGACGAATAAATCAAATGGCACATACAGACGTTAATGTTGAGGAACTACGCCAGGTCATCAGCAGCCTACAGAATTGGAAAGCACCTGGAATTGACCGGATCCATAATTACTACTATAAAAGGCTCACGTGTACCCACCGTTTACTGGCTATTCACATACAATGTTTTCTGGAAAATCCTGCTGCATTTCCAGTTTTCCTAGCCAGAGGGTTAACCTATCTCAAGCCAAAGGACTCTAAAATCACAAACCCATCTAAATATCGCCTCATCACCTGCTTGCCAAACTTTTATAAGATCATTACATCCATTATCGCAAATCGAATTCGTGCGCATTGTGAGGAAAACGCCATTATCGCAGAGGAGCAAAAGGGTTGCAGAAGGAATTCTCAAGGATGCAAGGAACAGCTCACTATTGATGCAGTGGCATTAGAGCAGGCCTGTCGTAGATCACGAAATCTTTATGCCTGCTTTATTGATTACCAAAAAGCTTTCGATTCCGTGCCTCATACATGGCTTATACAGAGCTTGGAGATTTACAAGGTCAACCCTATTATAGTGAACTTCCTGAAGTGCGCAATGGTTTCATGGAGCACTGCCTTCCAACTTACAGTGGGTGGCACTCGTTTAACATCTTCATTAATACCGATTCGCCGAGGAATTTTCCAAGGAGACTCGCTAAGCCCACTCTGGTTTTGTCTGGCATTGAATCCTCTCTCGAAAATCCTGAACAGTAGCAACTATGGATTTAGTATTAAGGGTAATCATGGTGAAGCGTACACGATGAACCATCTTCTTTACATGGATGACATTAAACTCTATGCATCAACTAAAGTGCACCTGCAATATCTCATCTCTATCACTCAGAGCTTTTCTTCAGATATCCATATGCAGTTTGGTTTTGATAAGTGCAGAACACAGACTGTTATTAGAGGCTCGCATTCTGCACAAGGAATACCCGTTGGGGAGGGACAGAGTATTCAGCCGTAGGAGGAAGGCGCATTGTACAAATATCTTGGGTTCGCCCAGAGTACCCGTCTCAGACATGGTGATATCAAGAAGAACATAACTGAGCAGTATACTTCCCGACTTCACAGTGTTCTCTCTTCAAAACTTAGCGCTAAACATATCATTAAGGCAGTTAACACATTTGCAATGCCCGTAGTTACATACTCCTTTGGTATAATCAGGTGGACTCAAACTGAACTGCACGATCTGCAACGAAAAACATCGGTGCTTTTATCACGCCATCGTATGCACCATCCGAAATCAGCAACAGAGCGCCTGAATCTACCTCGGTCTGAAGGTGGTAGAGGACTGATAGACATCATGAACCTTCATACAAAACAAGTGACTACTCTGCGTGCATTTTTCCACAACAAAAGAGAAACATCCCCTCTCCATCACACTGTATCTTCAGCTGATGATAATTACACACCGCTCCATCTGTCATCTTTAGATCCACCAGTAAAAGAAATGAAAACTACTGAATACAAGATCGGGAATTGGAAACAGAAGGCGCTTCATGGGAAGTTTCCACATGAGTTGGACCAGCCTCATATCGACAAGTTAGCGTCGCACGCATGGCTGAACCTCTCGGTCCTCTTTCCGGAAACAGAGGGATTTGTTCTAGCTATCCAAGACCAAGTTGTTGCTACTCGAAGCTATCGGAAATTTATCAGAAACGATCCAGCAACAGAGAATGAAAAATGTCGCCGCTGTGGCAAATGTAGTGAGACCATTCAACACGTTATATCAGGTTGTTCCCACCTTGCCAACACTGACTACAAACATCGACACGATCAAGTTGCCAACATTATCCACCAGAAACTGGCCTTAAAGTACAAACTTCTTCAAAGCACCGTCCCCTATTGGAAATACTCACCATCTGCAGTACTCGAAAATGCCACACACAAGCTCTATTGGGACAGAGGAGTTGTGACAGATGTCGCAGTCAGTAACAACCGGCCAGATATCATTGTCATCAATAAAGTACACAAAGAGGCATTACTGATAGATATCGCATGTCCCAACACACAAAACATCCGAACAACAGCTGCTACTAAAATATCTAAGTACACAGAGCTGGCAATTGAGATAAAGCAGATGTGGAAACTCGATTCGGTGACTACCATCCCAATAATTGTATCGTGTACTGGTGTTATACCGAAAACTCTCCACAGTAGTCTATCAATATTGAATCTGCACCCGCAGATACATATTGAACTTCAGAAGGCAGTTCTGTTAAACACATGCCATATAGTTAGGAAGTTCCTTGGTGACAATGCCCTGGCCGAATACTCAGCAAAGCTCGACGATCCAGATGGGAATTTAGCTCATCCTACAAATGAAGGAGACTCGTGAAGACTGCGGGCACGATATGGATGTGAAGTCTCTGAACAGTGTAATAGAAATTATCTCAGTACTGAACCCGCTGAGCTAAGGTTCATGTGATATTTTTCATGACAACACATTTATGATGGGATGTTTTACCTTTGAACCCACCCAGAAAGCAACTAGAAGCTGAGAGCTTATACAATTCTCTTTGGAGTAGCGGAGAATCGCACTTTTGACTATGGTGAAGTCGGCTAATTATTTATCTGAGGTCTTATTAATCAACTTTACCTTTCTACGAGACTCAGAATATTCCATTTCGTCATACAGTATTTTTGAAACATTTTGGAGAATGTTTTTACACTTTAAGGTATGGTAATATCATTGCAGATACGCAAGAAGGGATGTGAATAGTCGCTCAACGACTTAGTTTGACGACTTGATTCCACGAGGAACACAGTTCCGTGCACTACGTCTTGAGAATCCGCCCGGTGGAGGCGTGTTGAAATACCCGTCGTGTAAGACGTGGGAAAAGTCCGCTTTATAGCGAGGAATTTTTATCAAGTGTCATCGAGCACCATCGTACTGTGCATCACGATTTGTAAAGTGTAGTGATCAGCACAAATAGCATTGTGAACTTATTTGAAACATATTGTGAATTTTCTACGATTCTGTAGCACCATATTTTTGTACCCACGTGATTTGTGGAGGGCTAAAGCCTAGTGTTAAATATACATGTAATCGTGGTAACATTGCATGAAACGAGTGTTACACTAAATACGCATTGCATATAAATTGCTGCGGTGGATTTATCCGCACGAATTCGACGCCAATTTCACGGATGCCACGTGATTGCAAAAGTAGAGTCTGTGCACGTGTGAACCAGCAGATCAGTGCATGGCCATTTATTAATGATATTTGCAGAGTGTATTGGCTGTGTTGCTAGATATATGTGTAACGCCTGTGATAGCTACAAAGCACACCGCAATTTTCAAGTACTAATGGAATACATGATGTCTAATATTACCGACCACGTGTTCGACATTTATAACACCATGTTCGAGTCAGAGACAATGGGCTAAGTACCGTTATGGTATGAGGGAGACGTCTCGGATGGAACGAGCATGATTTGGGAACTTCAAGAACGTCGAACGAGAAGGAAGGAATCGAGGATGCCTTTCCTAGACATGTCCAACCCATTCACGATGTAGACTACAGGGACAAACCGAACCCTGGTCTTTAGGAGAGCCAAGATGGAAGTGCTGATACGGACGATGCCAATCCTGAAAGCCAGAGGTGCTTTTGTTCAACCCTTGTCGTTGGACAGAGAGCTAAGTGTGGGCTCCTTCATATCATGAGTTTGTACAACCCTTCTTTGTTCTAGTCATTGGTGGTATAGTTAGATTAGTGTAGATCGTAAATCAGCCGAACTTAGTGACAGCCATTTCATAGGTAGGGAATGTAATTAGTATAATTAGATGTTATTTATCCACAGTGATTGTTCGCCACCCTTGGGTTTGATATTTTGTTCAACCCTGGTGCAACCTGATGGACGTCATAGGACGCCAATTCATGTCTATTGCTAAACGTGACCGTAGTCATCTCAAGGCTACTTTGTTTAACCCTATCTGGGGTGATTTTTGAGTCTTAGCAGACTCCTGTTACGGCAAACTGATGCCATGATTATAATTCTTTAACTGCACTCATAGCAGACAGTCAATGTTACGCCCCTGACTTCATGAGAGAAGTCGTATCATTTAGGTAATTGACTGTAATTACCAGTTTTGTAACTGCATTTATATTTCATTCAGGATGTGCTCAGAAGCCATCCAGGTCAAGTGTAGACCTTGCAAGTAAAAGGGATGTTTCGTTGTAGCCTAACATCGAACCCAGTTCCCAACGTATCATTAAGCAAATCCAGCAGAGTGGAGTTTGCGCCATAATATTATTTTGTTTGTGTCAAGTGTGATGACACGTGATTATTTGAACGTTTGATACAAGAAACTAATGAAGTATTTTATCTTTGAGAGCAAAGAGCTCCAGCGATGAGTGACATTGCTATCTTTTAAACGTCTTTCCTATGAAAGACAGATGTCTGTAATCAGCTTTATAGCGTGCTCTTAATGCACACATTCTTTGATGTTTATAACCTATGGTAAAGGTATTATTATGAGGTCAGTTTCATAGTTATTTTCTTGTCTGAATTGCTGGCCCAGTCAACGTGTTGTGTCTAATAGCGCAGGGAGCCTGCAACTTGATGTGACACAGACAGGTTTGTGAATATTTCCCAGCGCACGAGGGAGAGCGCTTGCTTCCAAGTGAGACAGACTTATATTAACACAGGACAGAATGCGTGTAGCATTCATTTATTTTTCATTGCATTGATAGCTCATGGAACCCAGTGTCCATTTCTGTATCTGCTCACATGTTCTTTAGATTGTCATTTGTTAGTTAAACGCCTTTTGCGTGTACCGTTGTTTCGACGAGTACAGTTATGTCAGGATTCTTATTTTATGTTGGAGGCTAGCCCCGTGATGAGGGTTTTTCATGTGTGAAGGTATGTTGTGTACCATGTCCGGGACTGTTCCCGTAGACCAGATATTTAGGGAGGGTAACTGATGTGTCCAGGCCCGTCCCAGAGTTATTGAACGTGAGCTGTGCGCCGCTGGTAACTTGTGTTATTGTGTGTCCGAGTTGTTATTGCTCGTTGATTGTATTCCGACTTTTGAGTCGAGGCTTTATGGCAGAGATGATCTCACAGAGACGCTCCGTGCCAGGCTAGTCAGCTGTTATTCGCCATAAACCAACGATAATTTAAACCGACATCTTAATAATAAAACGCATAATTTTGATAAACAAAATATAACTAACGAATCCTTTCTATTTAACCTTGTTCATTTGCATTTGGAACCTGCTGACATAGCCGTGCCAATGAAAGTATTTCCTGGAGGAAATGACTTTAGGACAGCTGACACTTTTTGTAGCGACAGAGGCTTGCTCGAACTTTTAGTTCGTAGCTGGTGGAGCGCAGGCCATACGATGTTAGACGTAGTCTTCACTACGCAGTCGTCACCGTAATTACACACGTTAAATGACTATGGCTTACAAACAGTAAACCAAGGTGTAGGTAGGCTTTGAATAAAACTGTGGTCTTGAATTTATTGATTTATTGATGTAAAAGTGTACACATCCTCTATGTCACCTTTTGTGTGCTGATTAGCACCCAGTTTGTAAGAGTGTCTTAGGTATTTTTCTTATGGCTTGTCACATAGCTTTGATTGTAATTGTTTGATACTACGGACGTCACCGCCGTAAATTTTGTAATTAATTGGTAGGACTTAGCTAGATATATTAATATTAAATGTAAATGTGGAAATGGTATCATCCTAACTCAGATCTGTGTTGCTGCCCTGTTAAATGTAAATTCCGACATTAGCTTGATCTTGTAACTTGACGTAGGGTTTTTCGCAGTACCATTTTCCTAGTGTTGCTGTTGTTGCTTTAATTATTGTGAGATAGATCTTTCGCGAGGGTTTACTGTAACTTCTCAGGTAGGGACCAGCCCTTTATTTTTTGATTATTTATTAGTTTGCGGATTAGCCGATGGAAACCCTCCGAACTAGGATAGGGGTTTGTTGATTTTAAAATAAATCTTCACGATGTTTTACATAAGTCTGGATGTTTCTTTCTCAGTCTAGCTTTTAAGGTGAACCTTTCCTTAGGCAGTCTATGACCGTTGTCACCATGTACCACGATCCCCGTGGATGATGGATTCTCGTGCTGCTTTGGCCTGTTTGGAAGTTCACCTGATCCTCTCGGCAATTAGGTCCGGCGGATGAGATATTAGGGAAGTCATTTCGGTTGTTGGCTCTCCTGGCAGCTCCTCTGACGGGCACATATACCTTAGATATTTATTTAAGTGGCGCCCAACTCATGTGCCGACGTTAACGTGGTGACCGTCAGTTCCATTTTATATAAGAGGATCTTAATGTTGATCAATGGTAAATTGACCGGACTGGGACGAACTTAGAAAAGTCGTACTGCAGATCAATTAACCACATGGCATTCATGTTTGATACAAGTCCATGGGGGTGAGGCTTTTGGGTTAGATAAATGATGGATAGGATTTTCTTTGATGATGCCTCATCCTGAGTAAACGTAATACTTTGCTTTGCTCGCTGTTGTCTTTGTAAATGTAGAAGCACCTAGTTTGCATACTCCAGCTGTACTCGTGATGTTTATTTAAATGAAACAAGCTTTATACCACCAAGTAACTAATCATAGCTGTAAGTTCTATAAGAGGTTGCTCCCTCTCTTTCTCAATAATTTCTTGTCATGGATGAGGAAACAATCCGTCGTGTATTTGGGGAGATGTTGGCAGGTGTCAATGCCAATCTCCAGCAGATTACTGCTGACTTAGGTGAAGTCAGGCAGGAAGTAGGTACTGTAAGGGGTGACTTGGGTGAGAACACCCGATCAATTAACAATGTAAGTGGTCATGTAGACCAGGTTAGACAGGATCTTGAGGTTAACACCCGATCAATTAATAATGTTAGACAGGATCTTGAGGCTAACACACAGTCAATTAATAATGTTAGGGCTGATCTAACGCAGGTCAGGGCCGACATTGATGCTCATAGAATAGAGGCTAGAAATGATCTTACGGCAGGTTTAGCAGCTGTTAGGGTTGACGTAATACGACACCATCAGGAGGCTAACCAGCGTATTGATAATTTGACGGACCAAATGAATAGAGCTAGGGAGGACGTGCAAGCCCGTTTAGAGGAGCACACCGCTCAGATTCAAACTACTATTAATAGAGTTCAGGTTGATATGAGGGCTGACTTAGACCATACTCGAGAGGAATTTGGAACTCGATTAACTCACGTCGAGGGATTCATGAAGAACGTCAAGAAGGACATGGCTACCATGAACATAGGACTCGTACTGATGAGAGGTGCAGCGAACGCCGTCAACAATAATATCAAGACAATCGTCGATAGTTTGATCCAGGTCAAGGTCGAGTTGCGTACGAACCAAAGGGACATTACGGAATTAACCGAGACCGTAACGGGGCTACGAGAGACAGTAGACATTCATCGAGAAGAAAATAAGGTCAATGTAATGCTGTTGAGGGGTGACCTTAATGAGCCTAAAATTATTATGGAGGCGAAGGTCAAGGATGACGTAGGTCGGATCAAGGACAGCATGTCCAAAGTCGAGGGGGAAATCGACTCATTGCAGAAAAGATTTGAGGAAGTCGCAATAACCGAGAGGTTAGACCTCAGTTACAACTTGAGGACAGCTATTCGTGAAGTCGACACCAACCTCAAAGGTAAAGTTGAGAGAATTGAGTTGCAGCTCAACGATTTGGGAAACAAGGTCACAGCTAAGACTATCTCAGGGCTCGAAATTATCGAGAGACGTCTCGACCGACATGAGACTCAACCAAGGCAGATACACTTACCTCCACAGATGGGAGACTCTCAGGCAACGCCAGGACCGCAATCCGCAGGGATAATGCCCACACTCGTTCAACCTAGCGCACCCATGGAATCACAACCGTTCCAAGTTACCGGTTCAGTGCAGAGTCAAGCGTTAAATCATAACGCGAATCCTTTCCAACCCGCACATAATCAACAAAGTCAGGATACGAGTACGTCAACACATAATTATACGCCGAGTTCATTTAGACCCGCGCACACGCAGGGGAACGTGACAATCATCCGTTCGCGAGAAGAGCAACCAGCTCGATTCTCAGGCACTGGAAGTGGCATCACTCCTGTAGAATTTTTAGCGAATGTGGAGAGCTACTTAAGGGACTCAATGGTAACTCCGGAGAGAGAGCTCCGAGACATTGAGCGTTTGCTTGAGGGACAAGCTAGCACTTGGTTCAGGGCCTTCCGATATTCATTCGTAGGCTATCAAGACTTCAGAGAAGACCTACTGAGAACTTACTGGTCGAGCGACATCCAGCAAAGTATCAGAGCTGAGATGTACACTCGCCGATACAGCTCGAACACTCCGACGCGCTATGCGAACTGCTTCGCAACCCATCTAGCGAAACTTCGTTGTTTGCAACCCCCACTGTCAGAGCAAGACCTTGTAAATACCATCGTCTGGCAATACCCTGCAGACGTGCAACGAGTATTGATCGCTGCAGGAGCATCAAATTTCAGCAGTGCGATCAGATCTTACGGCGATTGGACGCCAATACTGAACAGTTTCCAACACACCGTCAACAGAAGGCTGATAGACGTGATGAGCGACACATTAACTTGATGACTGTGGACAAAGTGTGCCAGACGCCACAGCAAACTTAGACTCAAGAGAGCCTTGACCAGCGTGATGAATACGATCGTGGTCGGAGAAATTGGAATAACACTCCGTACGCTAGAGACCGGAGAGATGGCCGTCGTAGTTATTGGAACCGACGCTTTGATCGAGGAACGAACGACAACCGTCGCTACGATGACGACCGCCGAAGGAATAACAACCGGAACCCACAGCAGGGAGGTGTCCGTAGAGATTACCGCTACAGCAGAGGATACAGTCGAGATCGGGACCCCAGATACCAGGTCGATCGGGACTGGAGAGGAAGAGCACAGGAGTGTCGTGAATACCTTCAGCAACTCCGAGGACTCCAAGAAATCCAAGAAGGCGGGGATCAGAACCCGACTACACGGGAAACACGAAATATTCCGGCGGAAGAAACGGGGCGAAGCCAGCCTGGTACTTCCCGCCAAGAGAGGAAAAAAAAAACGCCAAAAACTCAGTAGATTATTATCCGATTGAGCACAGAGTAACTGCCACTATCTTACTCTGGGAGCCGATTCAGGAAGATCTATTAGACGAACGACGAACCACAACTACGAATTGACGCGTCTACCGAAGATTGTAGCTACCCTGAATGGATGTGACGTAGTCATTCTCATCGATACAGGGGCAATGATACGTGTCATTTCCGCCGATTGCCATGCCAGACTGAAAGCAAACTCTGAGGTGACAGAGCTGCCAGTTTCTGCAGTGAGAGTCAGAGGAGTCATACCTGACCGTGTTGTAACGTGCAAAGTTCAGATTTTATGCACTTTAAAAATTTCGAGCCACGTGTACTTGCACGAATTTCTAGTGATGAAAGGCTTGCATCATGATGCCATATTGGGGGCAGACTTCATTCGGAAGTACGATGGAATCATTGATATGGGACGTAATACGGTGGAGTTTAAGCCGAATGAACCCATCCAAATGAATTTAGTAGAGGAAGAACCGGAATTTGAATCCGAAGTCAACGTTGTTGATAATTTAAATGGCAAGGAAATTGAGGAGACACGAGATGCTGACGGAGAGGCAGAACAATTATCAGCACCCGTACGAGAGAAACTAGATGCGATATTAAGCGAATACGAGGATATATTCGACACCACACCTGGTGAGATATTAGACTACGAGTACGATCTTGTACTACTGGATGATTTCCCGTTCCAGAAGAAGATTTATCCTATCGCAGAGAAACACCGAGAGGAAGCTGCTAAGAAGATCCATGAAATGGAAGCAGCAGGTACAATTAAGAAGTCACCAACTCCTTTCTTGAATCCTATAACACCTGTGGTTAAGTTGGATGGAAGCCTGAGACCTTGTCTTGATGCCAGGGCCTTAAACGAACGCCTAGCTCCTGAGCATGACCGACCGCCCAAGATTAGGGACATCCTCAGAAAATTTAAGGGGAAGAAGTTATTAGCGTCATTGGACGTAGTACTATCCTACTACCATATAAGATTGTCTGAGCATACTCAGAAGTATACAGGGTTTCTGTTCGATCAGACCACCTACGTCTTTCGAAAACTACCCTTTGGAGTGAAAAATGCCGGAGCTGCATTAATTAGAGCACTTGATGCGAAGCTGACTCCTGAAGTAAAACAGAATGTGATATGTTACGTGGATGATATCATCATAGCCTCGGAAACGGAGGAAGAACATGTAGCAACTTTATGCCTTGTTTTTGAGAATCTTCGACAGGCTAATTTCAAAGTGAAGTTCGACAAGTGTCGATTCTTCCAGAGAGAAGTCAAATTTGTGGGACACATAATTCATAGAGATGGATACAGGCCGAATCCGGCGAAGATCAGAACCGTTGCTGCATTTCCGACACCAACCCGTGTGAAACACGGGAATTCCTGGGAATTATCCAATTCTTTGCTGCTCATTGTGAGAAGTATTCTGAGACTGTCGCACCACTTCAAGGTTTGCTGAAGAAGAATTGCCGATGGGCTTGAGACGACGAGTGCGAGACGGCTTTCAGAAAAGCTAAACAGATGCTGGTTGATTCGATTCGGTTAGAATATCCGGACTACTCCCGGAATTTTATTCTAGAGACTAATGCATCTGCGATTGGAATAGGTGCCATCCTATTGAAGGAGGACGATGAGAAGAAACGTCATTACATCGCTTTCTTAAGTCGACGTTTGAGAGCGCATGAATCTCATTATTTCACCACTGAGATTGAAGCACTTGCGATGGTTTACGCACTTGAGTACTGGCAGAAACTGTTGTTAGGCCAGAGGATTATCGTGAGGACCGACCACCATGCGCTGACCTTCATTTTACGAACAAGACTGGCAAGCGACAGGATCACACGTTGGACGCTGTTTCTCCAACAGTTTGATTTGGAAATTGTTTACCGACCAGGCAGAGAGAATGTGTTGGCCGACATTCTCAGCCGGAATCCTGAAGCAACCGTGAATGCCATTGACATCGAGGGAGAATGCGAGGAACACCTTCGCCGACTTCGTCATCTACCAGAAGGACAACGACGTGAGGAGGAACTCAGGGACATTATCCGCTTCCTGGAACGGCGAATGGATCCACAGGATGCTCACTATGCGAGGACAGCCGCTCTTGCAGATGACTATCTGATCTATCATCGTGTCTTGTATAAGTTTGTGGACGTGGACCACACTCAACTGCGTGCAGTCATTCCGAGGAGATATCAAGAATCTGTCATTCTTATGGTTCATCTATCCATTGGACATGGTGGGACTGACAAGACCATTGCGACCATCAAGGAGTCTTCACCTGGAGAAGGCTAGGAACCACCGTTAGACAGTGTTTACGTGCTTGAGACGCATGCCAGCGGAACAAGTACACGTCACACTTGTTGAAGGAATCCCCTAGGCCCATACTCCCAACTCAACCCAGAGAGTAATACGCACAGGACCTCTATGGCCCAATACCAAAGGCCCGCCGTGGGAATCGCTTCATTGTTGTAACCATTGATGTGTTCACGAAATATACGATGCTTCATCCAATTCAGAAAGCCACCGCACACCAGATTATCCAGAGAATTAGACGACAAGTTATACCAGAGGCAGGAAAGCCACAATTCCTGTTGACTGACCATGGATCACAGTTCACCTCCGCAGAATTCGCCAATGCTATGAACTAGTTGGAGATAGGTCATGTTTTATCTTCTATTCGCCATCCAGAGAGCAACCCAGCAGAATGCGTAATGGCTACTATCGCAAAATTCTGTCGATTGTATTGTCAGGAAGGACACTGGCGTTGGACCGAAGGCAGTTATCATGGCAAAATGTATTAACTCAACAGTCCATGAGAGCACTGGTCAGATACCCATGGTTTTGCATTTGGACCAGATGCCGATGAGAATGTGGAATCGTGTGATTGTAAATCCACCTTGTTTACAACCATCACACGCCAGCAGGCTTTTAGCTGCAAGGGACACTTTGGACAGACAAGCTGCGAAATGTTTGATAAGAACCAGACGCCAGAGATTCAGAGAACCACTAGTCACGGGAGACCTTGTTCTTATAAGGAGACACGGAATTTCAAGTCCTGTAGACCGCGTATATGGGAAATTTCTGTCTTTATATTATGGCCCCAGTCGTATCCGACAACCTCTGAACAATGCAAGTTACGTGATCGAAGACATTCAAACAGGAGAGTGCATTGGAACCTTCAACGCAGCTAATCTGAAAAAATATCACTCATGAATGAACTTTGAGTCAAATAAAAATGTCTTCCCTACATTTTATTTGAAACGACGGAGAGGCAGATGAACCCGCTGAGCTAAGGTTCATGTGATATTTTTCATGACAACACATTTATGATGGGATGTTTTACCTTTGAACACACCCAGAAAGCAACCAGAAGCTGAGAGCTTATACAATTCTCTTTGGAGTAGCGGAGAATCGCACTTTTGACTTAGGTGAAGTCGGCTAATTATTTATCTGAGGTCTTATTAATCAACTTTACCTTTCTACGAGACTCAGAATATTCCATTTCGTCATTCAGTATTTTTGAAACATTTTGGAGAATGTTTTTTCACTTTAAGGTATGGTAATATCATTGCAGATACGCAAGAAGGGATGTGAATAGTCGCTCAACGACTTAGTTTGACGACTTGATTCCACGAGGAACACAGTTCCGTGCACTACGTCTTGAGAATCCGCCCGGTGGAAGCGCGTTGAAATACCCGTCGTGTAAGACGTGGGAAAAGTCCGCTTTATAGCGAGGAATTTTTATCAAGTGTCATCGAGCACCATCGTACTGTGCATCACGATTTGTAAAGTGTAGTGATCAACACAAATAGCATTGTGAACTTATTTGAAACATATTGTGAATTTCCTACGATTCTGTAGCACCACATTTTTGTACCCACGTGATTTGTGGAGGGCTAAAGCCTAGTGTTAAATATACATGTAATCGTGGTAACGTTGCATTAAACGAGTGTTACACTAAATACGCATTGTATATAAATTGCTGCAGTGGATTTATCCGCATGAATTCGACGCCAATTTCACGGATGCCACGTGATTGCAAAAGTAGAGTCTGTGCACGTGTGAACCAGGAGATCAGTGCATGGCCATTTATTAATGATATCTGCAAAGTGTAGAGGCTGTGTTGCTAGATATATGTGTAACGCCTGTGATAGCTACAAAGCACACCGCAATTTTCAAGTACTAATGGAATACACGATGTCTAATATTACCGACCACGTGTTCGACATTTATAACACCTTGTTCGAGTCAGAGACAATGGGCTAAGTACCGTTATGGTATGAGGGAGACGTCTCGGATGGAACGAACATGATTTGGGAACTTCAAGAACGTCGAACGAGAAGGAAGGAATCGAGGATGCCTTTCCTAGACATGTCCAACCCATTCACGATGTAGACTACAGGGACAAACCGAACCCTGGTCTTTAGGAGAGCCAAGATGGAAGTGCTGATACGGACGATGCCAATCCTGAAAGCCAGAGGTGCTTTTGTTCAACCCTTGTCGTTGGACAGAGAGCTAAGTGTGGGCTCCTTCATATCGTGAGTTTGTACAACCCTTCTTTGTTCTAGTCATTGGTGGTATAGTTAGATTAGTGTAGATTGTAAATCAGCCAAACTTAGTGACAGCCATTTCATAGGTAGGGAATGTAATTAGTATAATTAGATGTTATTTATCCACAGTGATTGTGAGCCACCATTGGGTTTGATATTTTGTTCAACCCTGGTGCAACCTGATGGACGTCATAGGACGCCAATTCATGTCTATTGCTAAACGTGACCGTAGTCATCTCAAGGCTACTTTGTTTAACCCTATCTGGGGTGATTTTTGAGTCTTAGCAGACTCCTGTTACGGAAAACTGATGCCATGATCATAATTCTTTAACTGCACTCATAGCAGACAGTCAATGTTACGCCCCTGACTTCATGAGAGAAGTCGTATCATTTAGGTAATCGACTGTAATTACCAGTTTTGTAACTGCATTTATATTTCATTCAGGATGTGCTCAGAAGCCATCCAGGTCAAGTGTAGACCTTGCAAGTACGGTAAAAGGGATGTTTCGTTGTAGCCTAGCATCGAACCCAGTTCCCAACGTATCATTAAGCAAATCCAGCAGAGTGGAGTTTGCGCCATAATATTATTTTGTTTGTGTCAAGTGTGATGACACGTGATTATTTGAACGTTTGATACAAGAAACTAATGAAGTATTTTATCTTTGAGAGCAAAGAGCTCCAGCGATGAGTGACATTGCTATCTTTTAAACGACTTTGCTATGAAAGACAGATGTCTGTAATCAGCTTTATAGCGTGCTCTTAATGCACACATTCTTTGATGTTTATAACCTATGGTAAAGGTATTATTATGAGGCCAGTTTCATAGTTATTTTCTGTATTGCTGGCCCAGTCAACGTGTTGTGTCTAATAATGCAGGGAGCCTGAAACTTGCTGTGACACAGACAGGTTTGTGAATATATCCCAGCGCACGAGTGAGAGCGCTTGCTTCCAAGTGTGACAGACTTATATTAACACAGGACAGAATGCTTGTAGCATTCATTTATTTTTCATTGCATTAATAGCTCATGGAACCCAGTGTCCATTTCTGTATCTGCTCATATGTTCTTTAGATTGTCATTTGTTAGTTAAACGCCTTTTGCGTGTACCGTTGTTTCGACGAGTACAGTTATGTCAGGATTCTTATTTTATGTTGGAGGCTAGCCCCGTAATGAGGTTTTTTTTATGTGTGAAGGTATTTTGTGTACCATGTCCGGGACTGTTCCCGTAGACCAGATATTTAGGGAGGGTAACTGATGTGTCCAGGCCCGTCCCAGAGTTATTGAACGCGAGCTGTGCGCCGCTGGTAACTTGTGTTATTGTGTGTCCGAGTTATTATTGCTCGTTGGTTGTATTCCGACTTTTGAGTCGATGCTTTATGGCAGAGATGATCTCACAGAGACGCTCCGTGCCAGGCTAGTCAGCTGTTATTCGCCATAAACCAACGATAATTTAAACCGACATCTTAATAATAAAACGCATAATTTTGATAGACAAAATATAACTAACGAATCCTTTCTATTTAACCTTGTTCATTTGCATTTGGAACCTGCTGACATAGCCGTGCCAATGAAAGTATTTCCTGGAGGAAATGACTTTAGGACAGCTGACACTTTTTGTAGCGACAGAGGCTTGCTCGAACCTTTAGTTCGTAGCTGGTGGAGCGCAGTCCATACGATGTTAGACGTAGTCTTCACTACGCAGTCGTCACCGTAATTACACACGTTAAATGACTATGGCTTACGAACAGTAAACCAAGGTGTAGGTAGGCTTTGAATAAAACTGTGGTCTTGAATTTATTGATTTATTGATGTAAAAGTGTACAAATCCTCTATGTCACCTTTTGTGTGCTGATTAGCACCCAGTTTGTAAGAGTGTCTTAGGTATTTTTCTTATGGCTTGTCACATAGCTTTGATTGTAATTGTTTGATACTACGGACGTCACCGCCGTAAATTTTGTAATTAATTGGTAGGACTTAGCTAGATGAATTAATATTAAATGTAAATGTGGAAATGGTATCATCCTAACTCAGATTTGTTTTGCTGCCCTGTTAAATGTAAATTCCGATATGAGCTTGATCTTGTAACTTGACCTAGGGTTTTTCGCAGTACCATTTTCCTAGTGTTGCTGTTGTTGCTTTAATTATTGTGAGATAGATCTTTCGCGAGGGTTTACTGTAACTTCTCAGGTAGGGACCAGCCCTTTATTTTTTGATTATTTATTAGTTTGCGGATTAGCCGATGGAAACCCTCCGAACTAGGATAGGGGTTTGTTGATTTTAAAATAAATCTTCACGATGTTTTACATAAGTCTGGATGTTTCTTTCTCAGTCTAGCTTTTAAGGTGAACCTTTCCTTAGGCAGTCTATGACCTTTGTCACCATGTACCACGATCCCCGTGGATGATGGAATCTCGTGCTGCTTTGGCCTGTTTGGAAGTTCACCTGTTCCTCTCGGCAATTAGTTCCGGCGGATGAAATGTTAGGGAAGTCATTTCGGTTGTTGGCTGTCCTGGCAGCTCCTCTGACGGGCACAGTACAGATGGTTCCTTGCTAAGGCCGAACCAGGCTGTAACAGAAAATGTAGCCAGTATTTGCCGTGATAATGTTGTCAAACAATAAACTGTAATAATAATAATAATAATTGTAACCCCACATTAACGGCACTGGCCAGCAGCACGTCGGTAACTCGATAGCCAACGCTTTGCTTACCAGAATGAGACGTGTACGGGGAGCGTGGATGGGCCAACTTACCTGTATTCAGAGGTCCGGGTCACCTCCGCAGCAACATCACCTCCAGATGACATGTCCCAACAGAAGAGCTCCAAAAGGGGTGGAAGGAAGATGGAGAAGGGGACAACCCACACAGGCTATCGTACAAACACCCCCCAAAAACCAACGGAACTGCCGCCGGTGAAATAATGCCACAACAAAAGAATAAAAATTTAAAATAAACATTTAATGTTAAAATTTAAAAAGTAAACACCTCCACCAGCAAACACAACATGCATCAGGCAGCCAAAATTAAAATTAAAATAAAATCTCAGCTAGAATTCTCACTGTAGAAATAATAAATATTTAAGGCCAATATCAAAAAGGATTACTAGAGGTAAGAGCATAAACAGCTACAAACCCAAAAAGAAAACTAAATAAGCACCAGACACACTCCCAAACTGGACCATGAGGGCCTTGGAGAATCAGAAAAAAAACTAGTGCGAAATAATTACCAAAAACAAGGTAACGAAAGAATAACGAAGGAGTACCAAGAAAACTCCACCAAAAAAGAAAACCAAAGGAAAATTAAAACAAATAAGTTAACCAACATCACCATGACCTCAAGAACGTGCACTTCAAACAAAACGCCAGAAAACAAAAACCCACAATGCACTTCAGAAAACAAGTTACCATGGCGACCGAGAACAGAAGAATGTACATCAGTACGTAATAATGAGAAACGCGTAATTTACATATTTAAAATAAACTTCTCCAGTGAGAAAACAGCTAGATATAACAAACTCTAGACATTACGAGATCAAAAGGTTTTTACATGCAACGGATCGGACAAAAAAAAACGACCGACTAATGAACCAATTTAGGCCTAGAGTAAATAGACTCGTCTGGCCATTACCATAATATTATAAAAAGAAACTGCCTTAGCTAGATGCAAATAATAAGTTAAGAAGAAAAACATTAGTGTTCCCCGGACAAAAAAAGGTTTAACAAAATTTTACATTTTCATAGGTGACATATCTATTCCAAGGTCACCCTTTAAGAACTAAAACAAACACTCATCACACAACGCAAAATAAGGAGCTCCAAAAATTTAAATTAAATGTTTCAAAACATACCTTAATAAGGCCTTTGGGGAGACACTGATGATAAAACAAACATAACACTAATAAATAATTTAAAAAAAAATGAAAACTGCCCAGATGACTGTTGCTGGCACACGCAACCATTGACACTAAACATCTTCACGTTTTCTCATTCCGGCGAAAATAAGGTAGACCATGCTTCAGGGGCGACGATCCCACTTCCTACCCACTGCGGTTTACGTTTTTGTAATGTAATTCCATTTCTTGGTGAGGCGAGGGCCACAGGCCCCCGCCTCAATAGACAATCAAATTCACGATCACTCAGTTCAATCCAGACTGTTCAGTTACCGATGACAACACATAATGGCGCCGACAAGGAAGCCAGGCGTGCTGCATGCATGATATTTGGAAAATGTCCAATCACGGTTTGACACCTCAAACAACAATGTCATAAATAAGTTCATAATTTGGCGGTATCATGAATACACACCGTTCTTTGTTTTATGACGTAGAATCATAATTGTTTTTCACTTATGTCACGAATTGGTAGAGTTTTAAAGGAAACACCAACGCACTCTATTGGTGAATAAGCAGGAACTACTTGGATAAAGCCGAAGTCCGACAGCAGGAGCCATCTCGCGTTGACTAACGGAACCACGACAACAGGCGGTCGGTTCAAATGTCATGAAGTATGATCCACCGGAATATACATGATTGAAAACGAAGAGACGTGCACTTGCACGTATCAATAATAATAATATATTTTTTACGAGGTAAGTGGAAAAATCTTGCATAAGACCTTGAGAAGGGTCCGCACTCCTGAAGAGTGTGGGATTCTTACCCACTAAAAAACCACACCCTGTCCTCTTGACAAAACCCATCCCGGGACCACTTTCGTATTACTTCAGGATGGAGCCATTTTCTTTGCTTCACAAGCACCATCTTACTTCTCCATTCATAGTCCGCGGATCGCAGACTTAATCAACTAAATCGAGCAAGTCCCCATCCGACTTCTTCCGACGAAGGACCACCTCAATAATAATAATAATAATAATAATAATAATAATAATAATAATAATAAAATAATAATAATAATAATAATATCGTCCCAGGAATCAACATTGGAGGAGTCCTTACGGCTCTGGGCTAATGGGAGTGAAATGCGTTGTTGCATGTCAGCTGCGACTTAAACATATTGGATTCAGCAAGAGAATCCAACTTAGCCTCTTTCACTCCAACTCCAGCATGTAACCTACAAGAAGTGCCCCCTGTTAAGCCGAGCAACCTAGTGGAAGGTTGGGTAACCAATCCCAACAGGAAGCTGGGTCGATATGCCGATCAGTGCTGGGGACTCCAAGGCTCACAACCTTGGCAGTACATTGGTCAGTGTGCAATATCACTTACCCCCTATCTACAGTTTTTTCAACTGTGAAACGCATGGAGGAAACGTCTGCTGAAGCAACTACCCCAGGTGGTAACCAATCCACCGTCGTCTTGCACGATGCATGCAGGCCTTCGGACTCTGGGGATTCTGCAACGACATGCTTGGAGGTATCGGAGACTCCTACAAACAATATTGGACACAAACGTCGCAACTTCTTCGCAACATTCAACGTGAACTCCCTTATGAAATGAAAATGAAACAACTGATTGACACCCTACAACATCATCAAATCCTGATCGCAGCAATTCAGGAAACAAGTTTTGTTGATGCAGAAGCTTTTGACTCCCAGGGGTATAGAATCTTCAAAGGTAAAGTCGGAAAACGTGTAGTAAAATCCATACCCCACCTTGGTACAGGATTTGTGGTCAGTAAGAAGATTTTAGAGTCCATCACCAACTTCACTTCCCCCAACAGTCGAGTCTCGATCCTTTCGTTTCGAAGCACAAATAAAATCTACACCATGGTGAACGTCCATGTCCCAATTAATCAAGCTAACAGAATTGATCAACAAGGGACGGAAATCTTCTGGGAAGAGCTTGAAGATATTCTATCCAAGATTCCGAAGGAACACATCATCGTCCTTCTTGGGGACTTCAATGCTCAGCTCGGTAAGGAAAAGAATTTCAAGAATATTATCGGAGAATACCCGGCCCACAGAAGAACAAACCGAAATGGAGAATGGTTAGTAGAGTTGTGCAAGGCGTTCAACCTAGTGATGAAGTCAACCGCTTTCAAACGACTTCCTGCAAAACAGAAAACATTGTCATCCCCAAATCCCCATCTCGGCGAATTCCAAATTGACCACGTTGCTATTTCTCGTAAATCTCGTAAAGAAATCCAGAATGTAGAAGTCTTAAGAAGCGCGAATCTTGACTCTGATCACTATCTTTCAAAGATAAAATTAAAACTTCTACCAAGATCCACCAAGAGATTTCAAGGAAGAAAGATCAACAGGTTTGATGTGGAAAAATTGAAAACACAAAGCAAATTCAGTCAGAAACTTGAAACACTTGAGCCACAGAATTGGAAACAACTCAAAGAAGTAATTCTTGAAACGGCACAGGAAACCATCCCACTGACAAAGTCGAGGCGGCATCCTTGGTGGACTAATGAATGTGACGATGCCATTCACCAAAGGCGGCTTGCCTGGTTGCGATGGAACAAACAGAAGAATGAAGAAAACAGAGAGAGATTCCTGGTCGTGAGAAAGCAGGCTGATAAAACCATACGCGGTATAAAACGAGCATTCCACAAAAATCAGTTGGCACAGATAGAACAAGATTTCAAATAGAACAACACCCGTTATTTCTATAAAACCTTCAAGCAAAACCTCAGTAAGTACACACCACCCAGTCTTCACTTTAGAAATCCCGATGGGAAAGTTTCTTACAATTACAAAGACAACTGTCAGATCCTGGCGAAATACTTTGAGTCCCTTCTCAATTGTGAGGCTCCAACATCGATATTTTCCTTTCACAATAATGTGCTCGTTAATCCAGACTCAAGTCCACCAACTAGGGAAGAAATCAAGCAGATCATTCACTCACTTAAGAACAATAAAGCACCAGGTGAGGATTCAATAGTTGCCGAACTCTGGAAATACGCAGGAAAAAAACCAGTCGACAAGCTAACGGATATCATCCGGGAGATTTGGGAAACAGAGAAACTGCCCAGTGATTGGTCATCGGCTTTGATTCACCCCCTGCACAAGAAAGCCGATAAAGCGGACGTAAACAACTATCGTGGTATATCACTCCTCTCGATAACATACAAGATTCTCGCGAAAGCGCTTCAAACGAGAGCGGAAGCACAGCTCGATCAACAACTGGGCGAATACCAAGGTGGATTTCGAAAGGGGCGCTCTTGTGTTGAGCAAATCATGAATCTAAAATCAATTCTATCGTACATGAATCTGAGAAGTAAGAAATGTGTTGTGACTTTTGTTGATTTCAAGAAGGCTTACGACTTTCTGGATCGAAGTACCCTGATCCAGGTTTTAAGAGAATTTGGTTTAGATAATAAGACAAGAGCAATCATCCACCAATCCCTATTGGATACAGCTTCCAAAGTGAAATTCAGGGGAGAGATTTCTGAATCCTTCGCAATACGGACAGGGGTGAGACAGGGAGATGGGCTCTCGCCTCTGTTATTCAACTGTGTTCTTGAGAAAGTTATTCGAGAATGGCGTAACGAATTATGTAAGGATGGTATAGAGAATGGGGTCAGACTAGGTTGTAAGAACAAAAACCTGACAATCGACTGTTTAGCTTTCGCAGATGATGTTGCAATTTTCTCTAATTCTCTTGACACGGCCACACAACAAATCAATCAATTACAGGTGCAAGCAGCAAAGGCAGGTCTTCAGATTTCGTTTGAGAAAACGCAGTTTATAACGAACATCAAGTCAGAACCCATAGAGCTTACGGTGAATGGAGGACAAATAACACAGGTAGAGAAATTCAAATACCTAGGTGAATGGATTGAGCCCAACATTCGTGAAAAGGAATCCTTCGTGGCACGGATTAACAAAATGGAAATGGCTTACCATTTAACCAAAGACATTTACAAAACACGATCAATGTCCTTCAAGGCCAAACTGAGGCACTTCGTTACCGTTATTCGCCCGGGGGCGTTATATGCATCAGAATGCCTGGCGATGAATAAGAAAGGCCTGGCAGAACAACTCGAAGCCAAAGAGAGGAAGATTCTGAGAAATATCTTGGGCCCGGTCAAGGAACGAGGAGAGTATAGAAGGCGACACAACGATGAACTCTATCTACATGTGGAGAAAATAACGGACACCATTCGCAAAAGAAGACTCTCCTTTTATGGCCATTTAACATGAATGATCTCCGGAAGATTGTCCAATCGAATCTGTGTCTACTTTGTGGGAAAGAAAACCAAATGGATCTGGTTTACAGAGGTGGAAAAGGACCTACAAGAACTGGGGATATCACATGAGGACATCTTGGAACGTGACTCTTTGAAGAAGAAACTTGGGGAGATACAGAGTTTTCAGCCAAAACCTATATTGAAAACCGGCAAGAAGTGGACCGAAGAACGAAGGGAAGCTCGCCGAAGCAGAATGCGCGAATACTGGGCCAATGTGAAAGAACGAGGGAAAAGGCAGTTGAAATAACGTGGTCCATAGACGACCGAAACGATTAAAAAATAAATAAAAATAATAATAATATCGTATGGACTCGGGTGCCGGGTGCAAGCTTTGTTAATTGACGTCCAGAGGGCAGCTTGCATCTCGAACTTTATCGCTCCATGGCGCGCTATGCAAGTCAATGAGTTTAGTTATCTAAGCTCATTGGCTCTATAGCGCTTTCTAGCAGAGAAAGAAGGAACATTTTGTGTTGGCGGAAAATCCCGAGATTAATTTTGTCATTATGAACACGGCCTACTGAATTCAAATGGATTCTTTAACATTCCAGCAACGTATGGCATGCGCACTGTGATTTTTGTCGAATAAATGCTATGACAGTATCCAGGGCTGTTATAATCGGTAAATGCTATAAATATGACAGTGAGTCATTGCGACCCGTCCGCGGCACGGCCTTTGAAAAGCTCCGTTCTATAGGAAGGGCCGTCACTGCACAGTACATTGCGAATGATCTCATTAGCACGGCAGAGGGGAGGAGAATTGAGGGTTAGAGGAGATACGTTTTGATGGAGGCTCTCACGTCGTGTTGTTCTGGGATGCCATTATTTGAGCGCCTTGTTTAACTGAGTTCAACTCAAAGTCACACAGTGCTGTTCACCTGTGTCGGTAGACACTAATTTAACTATTCTCAAGTTTTAAAACGAGGAATTTTGATTCTTTTCTTGCAATAAAAGGTAAGTAAACTAGTCGTTCTCGCATACTGTGTTAGAGCTTCTATATACATGTCGAGGACCAGTGATATAGAGCACCTTAAAACTTCTCTTTGGTAAATTCCTTACTTATTTTACAGCCTACATTAGCAGTATTTATAGCGTATCAAAGTCCGTAAAAGAGGTAATGAAAGAGTGCCGAAACAACCATTAAGTAATAAATTTTCAATTGGACGTACACTCGACTCTTCATCGGCAGTCTTACAGAGACTTTGTTTTGGTGCGGTAGGCTATATTTCCTTTACACCAACCACTGTGGCCGAGGGCGCTAACTCGCTAGTTCGTGACTCGCTGGCATCGGAAGTGCATCGGTTCAGAACCCACCTTGGCCGTCCTGAAAATGATTTTCGTGGTTTCTCATTTTCACCACCAGGCAAATGCCGGGACGGTTCCTTTAAACAGGTCCACGGCCGACTTCGTTCCAAAATCCCTTTCTTGACCATTCCTTAAGTAAACCCAAGTTATCTGTCACCTGGGCGATCGGCCTGTCACCATCCCCAGTTGTATCTGCTGACAATGTGTATTCAGCCACCGTCCTCGTGACGGTAGAGGAATGATTCCTTGCAGAGTCCGTAGGTGAAGCCGACCTGGGATATGCCTTTCAGATATACAGTAGAGGATGAATACCTGTTAGTTTTCCTAACAACCTCTCTAACAAGGTTACCCGTATATTACAGGGGAGCACGTGTTTACAACACTCGCAATTTGCATGAGGATAGGTCTGTAAACCAGTTTTGTATAACGTTGTTGACACACAAAGTTAGCTATTTTTGCATTGACTTTGCTGGGACAAGTACAAATCAAGAAAATGAACAGATAGAGCGCGATACTGAGTAAAGGACGATGCTGATAGGAATATGAAATGTACTCTCGAATCGTCAAATGATTAAGAAATCGACTAAACACGGCTTCAACACACGTAGCAATGAGATGCGGGTAGTATCTGCTCGCACCCGCTTAGTGGCAAGATGCGCGGTAGAGCGTCACACATTCAATGTGGATAACCTAAATTGTATCGCGCAAAGTTTGGCCCAAGAACTTACTTATGATTTTTCTTTAATCCTTCAACTCACAAATATTTGCAGTCTAACTATACTGTAATTCCCGGACGTTAGAAGCTACCGAATGGAATGTTATGCTTTGATGCTGTGTATCCCTATTAACATGAAATTCATCTGACCACACTGCGTTTAATTATTCACCCTGACTGCCACCAGGAGCTGCAGAAAATCCGAAGATAGAAGGTTCGAATCCCCGCGCGATAGCAGCTATAATGAGCGTGGTTTTCCCTCTGATTTTTCCAAACTCTGTCCGGGAAATTCCTGATTAGTATGGTACCTTATTTCAAGTTTTGGAGTACTTACCCCATCCCCGATTCTACTTACAGCTACACAGACTATTATATTTACCCTACGCGAGAAACACAGGTTATTATGACAAATTCAACACTCAAACAAGTACACGGAGCTTACATGACCTCGATGTCGAAGACGCTCCTAAATGAATCTAGAAGAAAAACTAGGCTATAATAAAATAAGGAAGGTGCTCGTCTCCATTTCTGTAAGTATTATTCATGATGTATTGAACCGACTGCTAGCAAATCCGCAAGTCAATAGCCACTAACGATAACAAAACAAAACAAGTAGTTCCGTGAAGAACCATACATAGTCCAGTCAAAATATACATCCGACCTTGCAAAAGGTCATGTAGTTCTAATTTTTTTATATGTTGTTTGGACCTCTACCAATAGTAAACAAACAAATTTGCAACTTCGAAAGTCCTGTGCTAGCTGTGTAATAGCCAAAAACAGCCAGATATTTGCACTTTTTTTCAGGTTTTGCTCAATATCATCTAAACTATGTGTCTGAGAGAAAACATTGTGAATACCTGCTTACAAGTATATTACATTGTCTACAATTTGAGTCCTAAGTAAGCTATTGTATGTTTCATAGTTCCCGAGATACAGTTATTCAAAGATTGGATGTTTTTTTTAAGTAAAAATTGTTGGTTTTGATCTCCTAATTTGGCAAATATTGTCCAAAATACTCAACCTGTGAGAAATGTCATTGAAAATGAACTTGAAGTTTATTTGTTTACCTTTAATTTGAGCATAAACGGTTACCTGTAGGCCCAGTTTTCTCCCAAATGTGGCATGTAACGGAAAACCTTGAAAAATTGAATTTTAGAAAAATGAAAGAAGAGAGTTCACGTAGGTACTATCTTATTTAATTAGAAAAGAAAAACGTTACATCTAAAATTATTTTATAATTATGAAGCAACAGGTCTCGTCGTAATTTCAATTGTGATGGCCTGGGTCTCGAAAAATCTTCCTTCGACGATGGTGCAGGTTTATTGGGGGAATTTTTGAACTGAACAGCAGGCGCAGGCTCATTTTGCAGTTCTAGCAATATTGGGGTAGGGATGTCTTCCTTATCGTCCGAATCCTCTAGCTGAAGTGATTGCTCGTTTCGACACATTTTGCCACCATAAAATCGACAAAGGGTTGAACATTTCAGTCCAGCTTTGCGGCAACTGCAACCTGTTCTTCAATTGCAGGAAATGCTGCGCAGTAGGACCACGTAGTTGTTGTGATAAGGGTAAACCCTTGATCATCAAGCTTCCATCCCCAATCTGTAGGAATTTTGTTGACCCCGAACCATTTTTGAACTTGGTGGTAAGTTCTGTAAGCATGGTGTGCGTTCTGCATCCACTGTTGGAGGCAAGCGAGCAAGATTGATTTTGATGTTGGCTGCAGATGTGACAGACAGTTGGTAGCGAAGGCTATTCAGGGAGTCAGTTAAAAATCACCCCCGTACAAATACACAAAGCACTTCTTCCCAGTTTTTGCTATGGTTTAGTTAGTGGAGTCTGACAGCATTTCTACAAATTGGGGATTTTTTATATATTAGCTAACTTGGTTTTGCCATGTTCATGAGGGGCTGAAGTGGTGTCACACCCACTGAATGCATGGATAAAAGGCCACTGTACCTGGTGAGTGTTGAGCAGGTCGATGTGTGAAAGAGGAGCTTGAGTAATGGACACAGCTGGCTACACCTTTGCTACTCTTCTGAAGGTAGATGTTAGTTGCATCTGAGCCTAAACCATTGTGTTTTAGTTAGTGGCCTCTTCAGGATATCCGTCAATATCTACCGAGACGTTGCTACCAAAGTGGTTTTTAATGTAGCTGATGTAACCTGAAATAATGGCTGTCACAGACGTTTTGCGCTGCCAGACAACCTTGTGTAAAAGATAGTCCCCATCCAAAACGACGTAAGTATTGGAGTCAGATGGTGTGTGGCTGTAAAGTGAGTAAAAGCAGAGAAGAGACTGGACTTGGTCCACTTTCGTACCCCCTGTTCATTAAACAAAGATATTGGGAATGGGGCTAATTCATGTTTAAAATGTTCTTTCAGTTCTTCGTCCGATTTTTTGGTTATGCACACCCTTTGGAAAATAGTAAGGGGAACGACAACTACTCTCTTGTTCCCCACTTTAACAGAGGTGGTGATGGATGATAATGTGGTTACTTTGTCGTTACGTTTAAAGATTACTTTATGAAACGTATTCCCAATGATTTTCTTAACTCCTTCAGTTCCTAGTTGTCGGGTCAAGTGGCAATTTATGTTAGGGCCACCAACTATTCCTCTACTGATGGATACGAATTTATCAGTGATGGGAAATGGAGGGTGGAGAACAAACCAATTTTTTAGATTTTCTGCATCACCATTATTTCGAATGATTCGAGAAGGCCTCATAACAACATGATGTTCACCAGTAGAATAGGAGATGTGGCAGATACGTTCCAGTTCCTCGCATACGTTTACCATGAACACCATTTCTACCGTCCACCGGACTAGCACACTGCTGGAGATTCCACGCCCCTGTGTCAATCCACCAAAGCTTTTCATAGACCACATCAATTTTTGCTCAATTGTTAAGTCTGACCATAGGCCAGATCGGTGGATAGCAAATCCTCCTTCTGTAAACATCTTAAACTCAGTAGGATCCATCCAATCTTCTAGAGCCATCGTATCCTGCAGATATACTGTAGATGAGCACTCTTTGCGTAGAAATAGTGACCAGCAGAATTAAAAAGGTAGCATTTTATGGACAGAATACAGGTGAAGGTTCCAATCACCAGCACGCTCTGCCTGAATGAATATTGTATGAGAGTACACATGCGAAAATATTGGACCGACAGCTTATCCGATGCAGTTTTGAATTTGGCTCTTAGGGTATGGTAGGTCTCGTTTTCCTTTACAAACATGATGAGAGACCGCTCACTTTTCAAGTACCGTAGCATCTTTTCAGTTGCAGTTCTTTCCTCCTCAGTCATTTCTACCTCATCCATAATAATGCCAGCCAGTAGTAGCAGAGTCGAAGCATATCGACGCTATGATCACACAAAAATATTCAAACCAAAATAACACAGCAAATGATGGCAAATAACTACAAGCCATTATAAGTAGTCTAATATTATACGTACCGGAATCTAACACATCGTTTCAGTAAATAATTAATAATTAACACGGAAACATTCCCATAATTATGAAACCTTGCTACGTAAACTTATCATAATATTAACTCCGATTTAATCAGTACAGGCCCTGTACGTGGTGTCTGATAACGCACAAAACTTGATTTAATTGATTTCACCCAATTTCTATTTTTCAAGGCTTTCTGTTACTTGCCACATTTGGGAGAAGCACTAAGCCTACCGGTACCCGTCAAAACTCAAATTAAAGGTAAACAAATAAACGTCAAGTTCATTATCAATTATATTTATCATAGGGTGAGATTTTTTGACAATATTTGTCCAATTAAGAGACCAAAACCAACAATTTTTGCTCTTTTGAAAAAAACATCCAATATTTAAATAACTGTATCTCAGGAACTACTAAACGTACATAGCTCGCTTAGGACTCAAATTGTAGACAATTTAATATAATTGTAAACAGTTATTTACAATGTTTTCTCTCAGACGCATAATTTAGACGATATTGAGCAAAGCCTGAAAAAAGTGCAAATATCTGGCTGGTTTTTTAGCCAATTTTCAATTTTGAAAAAATAGGCTTATGAGATCACCTTGTGTCCGTGTGTGTGTGCGTGTGTGTGTGAGAGAGAGAGGTGTGTGCGTGTGTCCCCCTAATAAATTCTAAACGCCTGGAGCAATTTCAATGAAACTCGGTAAGTTCATAGCACTATTCCGGACTACCCCGACCGTGCCCTTCAAATTTTGTTACGTCACACCAATCCAACATGGCGGCTGTGCGAAATATTTCACCAACATTCAATATCTCCGAAACTAATCCCGATATCAGCCTGGAATGTTTTACGGTGATAAAGGGAACTACTAGAAGTTCACCTATGTGACTTTTCAAAAACTGGTAACTACAAAACCAACGTAGCGGCCACGCGAATTTGCGACTTTTAAATAGACGTTTCTCGCGATTTAACCAACCAAACGCAATAAAACTTGGTACAGTATATGTTTATACACATTGTAATGCACCGACATCTAACTTCGTTCAATTGTTTATATAACCACAAGATGGCAGATGTGCGAAGTATTTCACTGGTATTCTATATCTCTGAAACTATTAGCGGTATCACCCTGAAATTTTGTACGAAGATAAGGGGCACTACTGAAAGTTCATCTATAAGACTTTCAAAAACCGGTTAACTACAAAACGAACATGGCGGCCAAGCGAATTTGAAAATTTTAACTAGACCTTTCTTGCGATTTAATGTTCCAAACGCAATGAAATCTGGTACAGGAAATGGTTATACACATTGTAATGCACTGGTATCTAATTTAGTTCAATTGTTTACATAATCTCAAGATGGCAGCTGTGCGAATTTTAAAATTATTTTTTAAATTAATGTGTCGTAATCATGCGATTGAAGTGAAAGTTTGAATAATGAACCTACGCAAAAAATTTCCTTTAGTGGAACATGACTCATGGCCTATACATTTAACAATCCAACAAGGCGACCATCTGAAATATTTAGACGGCTCTGAATATCTACGAATCTATTACAGCAATAAAACTGAATTTGTTTATGTTCTTAGGGGCTATGAACATAAGTTCACCTATAGGACGTTAAATAACCTGGTGATCACAAATCCAACATGGCGGGACGCGAAGTATAAATATTCACATGGACGATTCTCGCAATTTAACCATCCGAGTGCAGTTAAACTTGGTACAGTAAATCTTTATACGAATATTAATCCACTGGCATCTAATTTATTTCAATTGTTTCCATAGCCACAAGATGGCACCTGTGCGAAATTTTAAAATCTCCTTGTTACTTCTTGTGTCCTAATCATGCGATTGAAGTTTGAATGCTGCGTACACAATAATCTTCATGTAACAGTACATAGCTCTGGGACTTACATATATAAAATCCAACATGGCAATCATCCGAAATATTTAGTCGGTTCTCAATATATACGAATCTATTACAGCAAACAAACTGAAATTTTGTATGTTGATAGTGGCAGTTAACATAGGTAGGGTATATGAAAATAGGCTGTATAGTTCTTCACGGAACTACTTTTTTTTGGCTATTACACAGCTAGCACAGGACTTTCGAAGTTGCAAATTTGTTTTTTTACTATTGGCAGAGATCCAAACAACATATTAAAAAAATTAGAACTACATGACCTTCTGCAAGGTCGAGCCCTTTTTATGTCTAATTTGACTGGACTAACAGCCTATTTTCATATATCCTACTCGTGTTAATTGCCACTATCAACATACAACATTTCAGTTGATTGTTGTGATAGATTCGTAGATACTGTGATCCGTATAAATATTTCAGATGGTCGCCATGTTGGATTTTTAGCCTATTTTCAATTTTGAAAAAATAGGCTTATGAGATCACCTTTTGTCCGTGTGTGTGTGCGTGTGTGTGTGTGTGTGTGTGTGTGTGTGTGTGTGCGTGTGTGTGTGATTCGTGTGTGTGTCCCCCCCTAATAAAATCGAAACGGCTGGAGGGATTTCAATGAAACTCGGTAAGTTCATAGCACTATTCCCGGCGACCTCGACCGTGCCCTTCAAATTTTTTTACGTCTCTCCAATCCAACATGGCGGCTGTGCGAAATATTTCACTAGCATTCAATATCTCCGAAACTATTACGGATATCGCCCTGAAATTGTGTACGATGATAAAGGGCACTACTAGAAGTTCACCTATGAGACTTCCAAAAACCTGGTGACTACAAAACCAACATGGCGGCCAAGCGAAGTTGAGATATTTAAATAGACTTTTCTCGCGATTTAACTATCTAAATGTAATGAAACTTGGTACAGCAAATGTTTATACACATTGTAAGGCACTGGAGTCTAATTTAGTTCAATTGTTAACATAACCTCAAAATGGCGGCTGTGCGAAATATTTCACTGACATGCTATATCTCCGAAACTATTACAGATATCACCCTGCAATTTTGTACGGTCATAAAGGGTACTGATACAGGTATACCTATGTATATTTCATAAACCTGTAAAGTACGAAACGAACATGGCGACCAAGCGAATTTAAAATATTTTAATAGACTTTTCTCGTGATTTAACTCTCTGAGCGCAGTGAAATGTGGTACAGTAATTGATTTTGCAGATTGTAATGCACTGCCATCTAATTTTATTCAATTGCTTACATAACCTCAAGATGGCGGCTGTGCGAAATTTTAAAATTAAGTTTTAATTTCTTGTGTCGTAATCATGCGATCGAAGTGAAAGTTTGAATAATGAACCTAGGCAATAATTGTCCTTGAATGGTATATAACTCTATGGCCAATACACATAACACTCCTAAATGGTGAGCTCCCGAAATATTTAGAAGGTTCTCAATATCTATGAATCTTTTACAGCAACCAAACTGAATTTTTTTATGTTCATAGAGACTATGAACATATGTTCACCTATAGGACTTTCAGGAACCTGGTGAGCACAAATCCAACATGGCGGCGAAGCGAAGTATAAATATTTAAATGGACGTTTCTCGCGAATTAACTATCCGAGTGCCGTGAAACGTTGCACGTTAAATGCTTATACAAATGTTGATCCACTGGTATCTAATTTATTTCAATGGTTTGCATTATCACAAGATGGCTGCTGTGCGTAATTTTAAAATCTCGTTTTTACTTCTTGTTGTCTAATCATGCGATTGAAGTTTGAATACCACACGTACACAATAATCTTAATGTAATAGTACAAAAATAAAATCCAACCTGGCGACCATCTGAAATATTTAGACGGTTCTCAATATCTACGAATCTGTTACAGCAATTAAACTGAAATTTTGTATGTTGATTGTGGCAGTTAACATAAGTAGGATATATGAAAATAGGCTGTATAGTTCTTCACGGAACTACTTGTTATTTATGAAATTACATGAAGATTATTGTGAACGTAAGGTATTCAAACTTCAATCGCATGATTAGGACACAAGAAGTAAAACGAGATTTTAACATTTCGCACAGCTGCCTTCTGGTGGTTATGAAACCAATTGAAATAAATTAGATGGCAGTGGATTAACATTTGTATAAGCATTCAACGTGCAAATTTTCACTGCACTCGGATGGCTAAATCGCGAGAAACGTCCATTTAAATATTTGTAATTCGCGTCGCCACCATGTTTGATTTGTGCTCACCAGGTTACTGAAAGTCCAAGTCCTATAGGTGAGCTTATGTTCATAGCCTCTATGAACATAAAAAATATCAGTTTGATTGCTGTAAACGATTCGTAGATATTGAGAACCGTCAAAATATTTCAGATATTCGCCATTTTGGATTGTTATATGTATAGGCCATAGAGTTATGTACCATTAAGAGAAAATTATTGCGTAGCTTCATTATTCAAATTTTCACTTCGATCGCATGATTACGACACAAGAAATATAAACTTAATTTTAAAATTTCGCACAGCCTCCATCTTGAGGTTATGTAAACGATTGAACTAAATCAGACTCCAGTGCATTACAATATGCATAATCAATTACTGTGCCTCATTTCACTGCGCTCAGATGGTTAAATCACGAGAAAAGTCTATTAAAATGATTCAACTTCGCTTGGCCGCCATGTTCGTTTTGTAATTTACAGGTGTTTGAAAGTTACATAGATAAACTTTTAGCAGTGCCCTTTATCACAGTACAAAATTTCAGGGTGATATCGGTATTAGTTTCGGAGATACTGAATGCTGGTGAAATATTTCGCACAGCCGTCATGTTGGATTGGTGAAACACAATAAAATTTGAAGGGCACGATCTGGGTCGGCCAGAATGGTGCTATGATCTTACCGAGTTTCATTGAAATCGCTCCAGCCTTTTAGAAGTTGTTAGGGGACACACACATACACACGAATCACATACGCACACACAGACACACGGATAAAAAGTGATCTCATAAGCCTATTATTTTTTTCATAAAATGAAAATAGGCTAACAAAAATCACACAATGTTAACATTTTTGAGATGTTGTAATGGGTGGTTCCCTAATCCTGAAAATATATTACATGAGATAAATGATGTATTAAGATTAATGTTAATCTCGTGTATTTTTTTAGGATTAGAGAACCATCCATTACAATTGCGTACAATCGTGTTGACCAACTGAAAAACATTAAATTTCGAAGGTGAAATTGTGAAATAGTTAAACTCCCGTAGGGGCTCATTTTGGTATTACTCATTAATAGTGGGGGATGCTCTGCGGTAAAATTCAATTTCCTGTCTGTACAAATAAAGAACCTCTCATATACAGTGAGTAACTAAATATGTGGGGAAGCTCCGGGAATTCAATAGAGAACCTGATAACAAGCAAACAATGTCCTGTACACATAATTGGTGTATGTGCGTTCGTTACCGTGTTACAAGCATTGTTTGTGGTGTACAGACGGCGGCACGATGATAGTTGGTCATTTGTGGAGGGCACACAGGCCACTTGTATGATTCGTCGCTATTCAAGTCCAAACAAATGGATAGGGCGTTAGGGACTGACACCGTGGCCTGCTAGTTCTCATGATCTCAACCCATTAGACTTATACTTTATGGGGCCATTTAAAGGCCATTGTGTATGCCACACCTAATCATAACGTGGACATGCTGCGTCAGCGAATAGAGCAAGGATGTCAGCAGATACGACAGACACCGGGAAGATGGGAGCTTGGAGACAGTCAATGACCAACCTGCATAGTGAAGCGGTCTGTGTTATGTACACCACAACTAATGCTTGTAACACGGAAACGAAAGCAAATACACCATATGTTTACAAGACATGTTTTGCTTGATGTCAGGTCCTCTATCGAATCCCTGGAGCTTTCCCACATATTTAGTTACACCCTGCATAGCCTATATGGAAAGGAGCAGTTAAGGGATAAGTTTCCAGCAAATAATCAAAGATTTGTCACCAAATTATGTTCTGGTTCCAATACCATGCAGCTATCTACATAGGTTTAAATGATTCGTAGATATCTTCAACTAGTAGACACATAAGACTTGGAAGGCAGTATGGAGTATTCCTTAACTAACATAATTTTAGTAATTTTACAGTATAGCATTGAGTAAGGTGAAAGCAGACGCGCGTCCACCTAATTGCGAAGTGGCTAGCATTCTTGGCTGTCACCGCAGAGGCGTGGGTTTCATTCCCGGCTCTGCCAAGAAATTTAATTCTGGTCTGAGGACAGGAACGGCATACACTCAGCCTCGTGAGGCAAATGTGAGAAGAAGCTAGTGTGACCCCCACCTCAACCAACCTGGAGGTGGTTTTCTCTGGTTTCCCACATCTACTCCAGGCAAATTCCGGGATGGTTGTCTTCTTCCCAATCCTCATCTGAATTACAAATACACACACTAGTACAGGTTATTAGACAAATTCCACGCACCTACACCCACGTATACGGGGATACATGACAACGATGTCGCAAGGACCCTAAATGAATCAACAACAGAACAACTGAAGCGACGTAGCATTCTTTTACCATTGTAATGCAGTAATTTCTATTGACCAAACAGTTTCTTTTAAATTTAATAGAGTATTCTGAACTACACATATGGATGATCGTTGACAATCCTCAGTGGGTAGTCACGAAATTTTATAACCTGCCTTCAGTATGAGAAGCGAGAATGTGAGTGGTCAACATACGCTGACGGCTTCACTCTTAGCGATTTGTCGGACTTAAGTTTCCCTTTTCAATTGTGATTAGAGAAACAATACGTGTTTATTTTACCGATGAGTTACAGAAATTCTCGAGGTCGGGATTTCAACCATCATTTGCGCTCATAACTGAAGCAAGTGTTATGTAGAGGTCTCAGGCTGTTCCCTGGAGAAGTGAGCAATATTACGCACGCATCATTGAGCAGTGTGTTCCTAGCACGTAATACGTTCCCAGCCGAGCGCTAACCGCAGGACAGATCTTACATCCATCATGCGAGTGCTATTGGATCATGTTATATTTACTATACCTGCATGCTGGTATTTTACAGTGAAATAAAGAACAGAGTATTTGCAATCAGGACAACACGTTGTTGTATTGTTATTGTTTTAAGGGGTGGAACAGCGAGGTCATCTGCCCCAGGACAACACGTTCACTCAGCTTATACTGTATGTACAGTAGTTAATGACAGCATTTGAATGTAAACTCAGCAATTTTTCTAAGTTTGTGCCGTGTCTTGTGTGGGGTTTCACCTAGGAACACCAAGCTGGCTCATCAGCGGGCTCTTGGTGCTCCCGCCCGGACCCCCATAGTAGTAGCGAACTGTGCACTACCTCCGTTCTTATGAAGCGCACGTGCGCCTCTAACAGCGAGAGCTAAAAGCTCAAGCTGCCTTTCACCTCCCTAAAGGGAGTTGGTGGTCCTGGCGGGGAGCACCAAGAGCCCGCCGATGAGCCAGCTTGGTGTTACTAGGTGGAACCCCACACAAGACAAAGCATAAAACTAGAAAAATTGCTGAGTTTAAATTCACGGGACGTAAAAGCCAATATACCAACATTTGAATGATTTAAGCTTTATTTCAACAGAATAAGAACAGTAGCCTAGTGGGTAGCTTAATATGTTAACGCGCATGACCATAGACCCAGGCTAACTCCCAACTGGAAGAAATGTAAGCCATCAATGGCCGTCCTTGGAATTGTTTTCCGTGGTTTTCTATTTTCAACTAAAGGCAAATGCCTAGGCTTCATCTCTTGATGATCGCAATACATTTGCATTTGTCTGTTGGCACAGGCTAGAGTAAAATACGGTTTGACGCCGATGTCTCAATCTCATTCATGGTTGTGATTGTATGGAAGCTACTGGGGTATGAGTGGTGGTGTGTAATGGCCTTCAGGGCACAGCCAGTGTCTGTGGATGTTGTGAAGGGTTCCACTCCTAGGGTCAGTACTGCTGTGCTGGCACGGTAAGGAAAGAAATGGCAAACTACCTCACTTCTCACCTTGCATAGTACGCTTCAATATAGCGCTTCCTTGCTTCTTGTGGGTTGCTACCCACAAAGCCTACGGTGGTACTTTTTGAGGATCCGACCAGCCTCCGGGATGACTACCCAACAGACAAATGCCAGTGCGTTTTGTTAGTATTCATCATTTAGACGATTTTCGACATCGCAGTCATGAGGCGCTGTGTGTAAGAAATCTGTCTGATAACCTGTGATAGTGTGATGGCTGTAGTAATGTTTGTAATTGATGCTAGAATTTGGAATGAAGCGGCAATGGCCTTAAGTTAGGAATCATCCCAGCATTTGCTTGGAGTAGAAGTGAGGAAACTACTGAAAACCACTTCTAAGACAGCTGAGGGGGGGATCAACCCCATTTCTTCTCAGTTTTACCTCATGAGGCTGAATGTATCCCCTTCAAGACCTCAGTCCAGAATTACAGAATCAACAACAACGGTATGTACACATGGGGCGCTCACAATAATGTTATTGGTTTTACGTCCCGTTTAATTACTGAGGCTTTTAAAGACGCCGGGGTGCCAAAATTTTGCCCCGAAGGAGATCTTTAACGTGCCAGTAAATCTACTGACACGGTTCCTTCACATTTGAGCATAATCAAATGCCATCTGATTGCAAGCTCAGAGGGCAACTTGCATGTCAAATTTTGTTGTTCCTTGGAGCTCTATGAAAGTCAACGAGGTTATATATCTAAGCTCCTTGACACTATAGCACATTCTAGTAGGGAAAGAAGGAACTTTTGTGTTGGCAGAAAATCCCGAGATTATGTTTGCCATTATGAACACGGCCTACTGAATTCCAATGGGTTCATTAACATGCCAACAACGTATGACATGTGTCGCTTTTTTGTCGCCTTTCAAAAATCAGTTACCATGGCCAGGAGCGAACCTGCAAGTTTGGGATTGGTACACTGATACGATAACCACTCACCCACTGTGGGAAGCCTAATCAACGAACCTACATATTGTGAGCCCTGGTAGCTACCATTACGCCACGGCTAATAATAATAATAATAGCCCGATTAAAAGACAAAGGTGAATATAGACGACGGCATAACAATGAGCTGTATATTCATGTCCAAAAGATATCTGATGTTATGAGGGAAAGGAGAACTGTATTTATAGCCACGTGCTTAGAATGAAATCCACACGATTGACGAATCGGATCTTTACCTATTTTGAAAACAAGATGGTCCGTGAAGAACTATACAGCCTACTTTTCTTGCCAATGATTATTCTACAGAATATGAACCAAACCAGAATAATGACGAAATTAAGTTGGTAATATCGAAATATCTAATTAGTTCAAAATATACCTGGTATAATGTAGCCTAATAGAGTTGGCAGCCCTGGTGACTGAATATATTCTTAGTTCCATCTCTTAAGGTACAGAATACAAAATTTGGTTGAAGTCCAATGGACATTACATGCAGTTAGACACTGGATCTATCAGCACGCGTAAAAGCATGTTGCCAACAATACCATGCGTGTGGTGGTCAGAAATAATCTGAAATTTTATGATATCTTGTTGTGCCAATTTTGGATGAAATCCATTTGTTAGTATAGAAGTTACATGTATTTTAAAATTGGACATATCAGCAGGCATAGAATCATGTTGGCAGCACTGACTTATATTAATTACTCCAAATTATCTAAGAGGGTCAGGTGCTATACGTGTGCAAAGTATAGAGCTGTTGGCTTGCATACTTTCTGATATATTGATATTAGGGTTAAAAAAATATAGACAGCATTTATTAACAGTTGGCAGCCCTGATTGCTCTTAACAATACTTATAGTCATATCTGTTATGGTACACATAACACATACGAAATTTGGTTGAAATCCAACTGATAGTATAGATGTTGCATGTATTTAAAAATTGGTACTATCAGCAGGCTTATAATCATGTTGGTAGAACTGACGTATATAAGTTACTCCAAATTAATCTAAAATGTCAGAATATACGTGTGCATAGTTTAAAGCTGTTGGCCGATAACCTAGATGTTAGGCCCCTTAAAACAACAATTATCATCATTATTATTTAAAGCTGTTGGCTTGCATACTTTCTGATATATTGGTATTTGGATAAAAAAAACAAGATGTTCAGTAAAGAACATATAGCCTACTTTCTCCTAAATGCATGGGTATTGTTATAACTCTTTGTCCTTTTCAAGGAGTATGATTGAATGTTGGTTGTAGTAGCTTGTTGAAATACAGCGTGCTATAGGGATATTAAACATGAATATGAGGTGCCCTTTGCTAGTGCTAACTCTGTACCAAATTTCGTTCAATTCGGTTTCACCGTGTTTGAATTGATAGGGGGAATTGATTTGCAGACATACTTGGCCACCATCTGCAAACTATTGGCCTGATGTTCTTGCAGTTTGGTCAGAATATGTTTCCCACATAAAGATATGGTGTTGCAAAATTTGGTAGAGACTAGATTATTAGGTTGGTCGTAATTACATTTTAGCTTTTAACATTTGGGTGGCCGCGATTACGTTTCCGTCAAGATAGCGGTGATATAAAACATGACACTGAGGTGCCCTTTGCTAGTGCTACCTCTGTACCAAATTTCGTTCATTCGAATCCACCGTGTTCGAATTAATAGGGGGAATCAATTTTGACATAAAGATGGCCGCCATCCGCAAACTATTAGGCTAATGACCTATTAGATTGGTCAAAGGATGCTCCCTCCATAAAGGTATGTTGTTGCAAAGTTTGGTAGAGATCGGATGGTTATGTTAGTCGTAATTTGATTTAAGCTTTAAACATTTGTGTGGCCACCATTACGTTTCTGTCAATATGGCGGCGATATTAATCATGACACTGAGATGCCCTTTGCTAGTACTATCTCTGTACCAAATTTCGTTCCATTCGGTTTCACCGTGTTTGAATTAATAGGGGGAATCGATTCTCACAAAAAGATGGCCGCCATCCGCAAACTATTAGGCGAATGACCTATTAGATTGGTCAAAGGATGCTCCCTCCATAAAGGTATGTTGTTGCAAAGTTTGGTAGAGATCGGATGGTTATGTTAGTCGTAATTTAACTTAAGCTTTGAACATTTGTGAGGCCGCCATTACGTTTCTGTCAATATGGCGGCGATATAAAACATGACACTGAGATGCCCTTTGCTAGTGCTACCTCTGTACCAAATTTCGTTCCATTTGGTTGCACCGTGTTCGAATTAATAGGGGGAATCGATTTACACACAAAGATGGCCGCCATCCGCAAACTATTACGCTGATGACCTATTAGTTTGGTCAAAGGATGCTTCCCCCCATAAAGGTATGTTGTTGCAAAATTTGGTAGAGATCGGATGATTAGGTAAGTCGTAATTTGATTTAAGCTTTGAACATTTGTGTGGCCGCCATTACGCTTCCGTCAAGATGGTGGCGATATAAAACATGACACTGAGGTGCCTTTTATTAGTACTACCTCTGTACCAAATTTCGTTCCATTCGGTTGCACCGTGTTCCAATTAATAGGGGGAATCGATTTTCACACAAAGATGGCCGCCAACCGCAAACTATTAGGCTGATGACCTATTAGATTGGTCAAAGGATGCTCCCTCCATAAAGGTATGTAGTTGCAAAATTTGGTAGAGATCGGATGATTAGGTTAATCGTAATTTGATTTAAGCTTTGAACATTTGTGTGGCCGCCATTACGTTTCCGTCAAGATGGCGGCGATATAAAACATGACACTGAGGTGCCTTTTGTTAGTACTACCTCTGTACCAAATTTCGTTCCATTCAGTTGCACCGTGTTCGAATTAATAGGGGGAATCGATTTTCACACAAAGATGGCCGCTATCCGCAAACTATTACGCTGATGACATATTAGTTTGGTCAAAGGATGCTCCCCCCATAAAGGTATGTTGTTGCAAAATTTGGTAGAGATCGGATGATTAGGTTAGTCGTAATTTAACTTAAGCTTTGAACATTTGTGTGGCCGCCATTACGTTTCCGTCAAGATGGCGGCGATATAAAACATGACACTGAGGTGCCTTTTGTTAGTACTACCTCTGTACCAAATTTCGTTCCATTCGGTTGCACCGTGTTCGAATTAATAGGGGGAATCGATTTTCACACAAAGATGGCCGCCATCCGCAAACTATTACGCTGATGACCTATTGGTTTGGTCAGAGGATGCTCCCCCCATAAAGGTATCTTGTTGCAAAATTTGGTAGAGATCGGATGATTAGGTTAGTCGTAATTTGATTTAAGCTTTGAACATTTGTGTGGCCGCCATTTCGTTTCCGTCAAGATGGCGGCGATATAAAACATGACACTGAGGTGTCCTTTGCTAGTGCTACCTTTGTACCAAATTTCGTTCAAATCGCATTCATCGTGTTCGAATTGATAGGGGGGGACAGACATTCAGAGTACACACACTCACACACACACAGACACACACACACACACACACAGACTCACACACACACATACACACACACACACAGACTCACACACACACATACACACACACAGACAGACACACTTTTTTCGCCCTGTGTTGATCTCATAAGTCTACTTTCATTTTTTGCAAAAATCGAAAGTAGGCTAATAGAGAGAGCAATGAACAGTTGGCAGGCCTGGTGGCTCTTAAGAATACGCTCAGTCATATCTGATTATGTACAGATATTACATACAAAATTTGGTTGAAATCCAATTGATAGTGTAGAAGTTATATGCATTTAAACATTGGACCTATCAGAAGGCTTAAAATTATTTTGGCAACACTGTCATGGTTGGCCTCCTAGAAATTAAACTGAAATTGTATTATCTACATGTGTGCCAATTTTGGGATAGCTCCCATGCATACCTTGCAAGATATCCAACATGGAGCTCAAATTTCTAGTGCGTTTTTTCAGCAGTTGGTAGCACTGACATCATTTTCAAATATGGACAAGAGATATTCCGGTGCACATCTCTACTCATACTAAATTTGGTTTTGATTGCTGCAGCCGTTTAGGAGTTGATAGGGGGGGGGGGACACACACAGCCAGACAGACAGACAGACAGACACACATTTTCCCGGATCGATCTCATAAGTCTACTTATTCCTCATTTTTGCAAAATGTGAAAAGTAGGCTAATAAGGAGACCAAGCGGCCTGGTTCGAAGAGGTGGAAAGTGGCTTCAGAGAGATGGAGATTACCTATGCAGATATTCAAGAACGCAATCCCCTCAGGATGAAACTAAACGGCCACCAGGGTTTTCAAGTAAAACCAAAGTTGAAGACTGGAATGATGTGGACGGAAGAAAGAAGAGAGTAACACCGGCAACGTATGAAGGAACACTGGACAAAGATCAAAGCCCAGGGAATACAGTTAAAATGACGTGGCTCTTAGTAGGCCGATACGATTAATAAAAACATGATGTTCAGTAAAGAACATACAGCCTACTTTCTCCTAAACGCCTGGGTATTGTTATAACGCTTTGCCCTTTTCAAGGAGTATAATTGAATGTTGGTTTAGTAGCTTGCTAAAATACAACGTTTTATACGGATATTAAACATTAATATGAGATGCCCATTGCTAGTGCTAACTCTGTACAAAATTGCATTCAATTCGGTTTCACCGTGTTTGAATTGATATGGTGAATTGATTTGCACACATACATGGCTGCTATCTACAAACTATTGGGCTGATGACCTTGTAGTTCAGTCAAATTATGCTTCCCACAAAAGGGTATGTTGTTGCAAAATTTGGTAGAGATCAAATGATTAGGTTGGTCGTAATTTTATTTAAGCCGCCATTCCGTTTCCGTCAAGATGGCGGCGATATAAAACATGACACTGAGGTGCTACCTCTGTACCAAATTTCGTTCAATTAGGTTTCACCGTGCTTGAATTGATATGGGGGGGGGGGGGAACAGACATGCAGAGTACACACACACACACAGACACACAATTTTTGGCCGTGTAATGATGTCATAAGTCTACTTTGATTTTTTGCCAAAATCGAAAGTAGGCTAATAATAGCAACAATAATAGTTTGACGTTGACGAAACGGATCTTTACCTATTTAAAAAAAAAAGAAGATTAACCAGCCTGGTTCGAAAATGTGAAAAGTGACCTGCAAGAGATGGAGATTACCTGTGGAGATATTGAAGATCGCAATCCCCACAGGATGAAACTAAACGACTGCCAGGATTTTCATGAAATACTAAAGTTGAAGACGGGCAATTTATTTATTTATTTATTTATTTATTTATTTATCGTATGGCTTTTAGTGCCGGGAGTGTCCGAGGACATGTTCGGCTCGCCAGAGTCTGTAGCTGCTTCCAGCGGACACCCTAAAGGGCGAGCTACAAGTTCCGTTCAATTTCAAGTAGTTCCAACTTTCGCCACCAGATATCAATGATACCTAGTGGTGAACGTTGGAACTTTGATAGAGCGTTCTGACGAAATCTAACCTAACAAATTTTGCTTTACACAAGTTTGGTCTGTTGAAGGATCTTTTACATGCCATAAATCTATGACATGGGACCGCCGGCTTTACTTCCCCTCCGAAGGAAGGCCTACTGAAGGATTTTTAACGCTCTTAAAAAATCCGACGACTTCGGCCGGGTTTGAACCCGCTATCTTGGGAATAGCAGTTCAGCATGCTACCGACTACACCACCGAAGCCGCTAGACTGGAAATATGTGGACAGAAGAAAGAAAAGAGCAAAAGAGTTGGAGCCATCGAGTCTACCCGTATTATCTCGCAGCTTGTGGATGAAACGAACCCTGTATCAGGATAGATGAGACGTAAATATCGATGTTCCATTAAAATTCCTTGTTTTACTCAAATTTGGCATTAATCCCTTTGTTCGACTGCACGGTTCAATTCTCCAATTATTTTCTGGGTACATTAATGTGAAACAGCCTGTATAATATGTCCAATGGTAATTACGAGGCTGTGAACTGCAGATTCGGACAGCCTGCTGCGATAACCACAGATTGCCTTCCAGCAGGCTTCCACATTCCATCCTTAATGAGTTTTGTCATCTTGGATGATGAGTTCTAATTTACCTATTTATTCCGCATTGTTTCAGTATAATCATACGCCATTCACTGCTAGCTCAGTCTTCATTACCTTTCTTTCCTAATTCACTTCTCCTGGAAGAATGCTGGTGTTATTAAAATGACCATTCATGTGGCAATAAAATGCAATTTAAGCATTAGAAATCAACCGGAAACAATTTAGCACTCAAATGAAAATCACCTGCATAGAGAGGAAAAATGGAGCTGCATTGAAACTCTCTCATTCATAGTCACAACGGGCACGGCAGAAACCAAGAAGATTTGCTTGAATTAGGGGCTCCGGAACCACATATCCTCATTTTTTTTTAAATTTGTATTCCTTTTCGTCGTATTAAGGTGGCGCTTACTGAATAGTTGAACAGAACAGTTCAGTTTCTTAATATGATCCAACCACACAAACTATTGAATCAATGTAATGAGAATTTATCAGCATTTACCTTTCTATGATAAATAGTTAAGGCACTGAAAAGGCGTTATCATTCACTGATACCAACATTACAATTAGTGATTTTTGTAAAACAAAATATTAAGCAAACGGTAGATTTATTACCTTACTATTGAAATGAAAGGGTTGAAACTTAATCCAATCGATGAAGATTTCATGGCTTTCAATCCAAATTATAAGCATGTTTCTAGTGCCTCAAACATTTTATTTGTAAATTTTTCTTTCATATGTTTGAAAAGCAATGCATTTTTTCTCAAGTTACATAAATGGGCGGGCATCAATTCCACCCGGGAATTCCAGTCAGGTAGCCAGGGTTACCTCAATTCCACCCGGTCCTCCTAGGGACCCAGAAATGAGTTCTTCAACTCCCCCCAGGCTTTTTCCCAATGACGTAAACAAATGTCATAACCCTCCTGCTCGCATACCAAGGGCCTGTATAGTTTGAAATGAAGTAAAGATTTATGTAATTTTAAGATAGGTACTGATTTTTCTTATTTTATTAAATTTCCTGCCCATATTTTTATTTAACAACAGTGCTTAATATCTAGTTCTTTATGTATTATGTTTATATCTGATTTAACGAATGAGCGGACTTGACTTCAGAGCGTTTGACCGATGGCGTGGTGGTGTTCGTAAGACATTGTTGTGCCATTGGTCAACCGCTCTGATATCAAGTCCGCTCATTCGTTAAATCAGGTATAAAGTGTTTGGCACATTATAACTTATATGGCAGAAAATACAAGTGATTTAAAATTAATCATAATATTCTTTTAAATAAGTCAGCCAAGTTTTCTATTTTTTTCTACAAATTTTATACATTGTTTTTAACATGTGCATAATTAAATGTTTGTATGTTTTTTGACCTAGTCAGACATTATTAAATTAAATTTAGGTAATAATTGGTGTATAATTTGAACCTAAAAGAATACTTTCGATATCAGCTGCGGATGCTGAAAATACTGTTTTCCAGCCTAGACCGGAAAAATCAGCTGCATTCAAGAATTCACTCATGCGCTGCATAAGGTGATAGACCCGGCCCTTGGTATGCGAGCAGGAGGGTTATGACATTTTTTTTTTACGTCTTTGGGGATAACCCCTTTGCCGACCCCTTGCCAAAGCCTGAGCGGAGTTGAACTTATTTTTGGGTCCCTTGGATGACCGGGTGGAATTGAGGAAAATCGGGCGGAATTGATGTTCGACCACATAAATACTGCAGCCGATAATCTAGGTAAGATTAATGCACATAAAGATACTGTGAAGTAGTTCGGCGCAGTAGTTTCTGAAGTAGTTCTGCGCAGTAGTTTCTGATGTACCTTATTTGCATAAAAATAAAAGTTGTAAGAAATGGCTGTCAAAGAAATGTCTGCAATGGTAGATGAATAAAGATTTGGTAGATGTTTGCCAATGTTGACAAACTTCAAAAACCCTTATCTCGGAAACAGATAAATAGTTTTGCTCCAAACTAGCTTCCTATGATATTTCAATATGCTGAGAACCCAAAGCATGAGAAAAGAGAAAAATGATTTTTTCAACCGAAACTTTACCTTGACCGGTACACTGCTACGCCCGAGATATCTCGGGTGAGGTAGAACGTCACGTCCTTGCTGCGCCTGAGATATCTCGTCGGCAACTTAAGCTGCATTTCTGAAGAGGAATTAGGTACCTTTGGAGTTTCCTTCGATTTTCAAACTTGAGCGGCAGCAAGCTATATCTATTAGGAACATAATGGACCAGACTGCATTTTAACGCTATCTACGGTGAAATATCCGAAATAGTGCACTCAGCTCAGTGCACAACCTAGGTTGGCAGTCCAGCGACTACTTTGGCCATTATGTACAACCCCATTTTTAAGTTAGCTAAACTGTCTAAAATGTCTGATTTTCGTAATTTTTCAAAGAGTGTTGCGCTATTTGGTCAGAATTTAGCCCTTGTGAAACAGGAATATCGAACTTTTTATAGGATATAATACTTTTTGGCTCCAATGGACAACCGTATTTTCTCCGTTCTAAATTTTTGTGGAAATAACTAAATCTGAAATCTATTCCGGAATTATTTTGCCAGTTCAGATGAAATGTCTTATCTGCTTTGCTCACTTTTCATATATTTCATATTATTTTTGATAACATATTTTTAAAAATGTATTCAGCATGGAGGGTTTTGATAGTGTCTCACAATATTAGCAGTGTTAGCGCCACCTTAAACTGCAGACCCTTAAGTTTCATAGAATAGGCTACATTTATTTTCTTCGTTGTTCTTACCTAAGGCTAATGGCTGAGAGCCTCAGCGGTAACGGTCTCGCATGCAAAAGTTCCACCACAAAAGAATTAGGATATCTGATCCCGATGAGGTCAATCTTGGGTTACGGCTCAGAGGTTTGTAACCCATATCAAGTAGGGCTCATCTATGAGCTGGAGATGGTACAAAGGAAGGCTGCTAGTGTAACTTCAATGACAGTAATACTAGGGTGGGAATCGCTGGAAGATAGAAGGACGGAATCCAGACCATACACTATGTTTAACACTTACAGTATTAGGCCAGTATGGGGAGAAATAAAGAAACATCTTGGAAGGTGGTACTTACCTGAGCAGGGCAGATCATCCACATAAAGTGGAGGGCCGACCGCAGCATAGAAATTATGGGAAATACAGTAGAGTCTTGATCAACCGAGCTTTGATTAACCGAGGTTCCGTGTCAACCGAGCATGAACTGGATGTGTAAATACATTAGTTTTGCCTGTAAGTAGCGAAGCATTATCGTCGGAAGCAATCGCAAATTTAGTGTCACAAAACAACCAGAGTGACGATGAAGATGACGACATTCCAAGTGATGTACGACTCGAAACGAAATCAGTCACATTGACGGATTGAGGGCTTTTTTTTTAGCGTATGGCATTCAGTGCCGGGAGTGTCTGAGGACATGTTCGGCTTGCCAGTTTTGTAGCTGCTTCGAGACGGACACCCAATGGGTGAGCTACAAGTACCGTGGGGTAGGAAAGTTGGAAGGGAAGGACAAGGAATGGGAAGGTAGCGGCTGTGGCCTATGGTTAGGGACCAACCCCGGCATTTGCCTGGAAGGAAGATAGGAAACCACAGAAGACCATCTTCAAGGTTGCCGGCGGGGGGATTCGAACCTCCTCGCCTCCGGGATGTGAGCGACTGCCAACAGTCATGCCGTAACGACCGCGGCTAACTCACCCGGTGGATTGAGGGCTATTGAGAAGGTGCTACGCAGAACAACAAGAAGACACAACACCAGCTGACATCATTATATTTCGTCATCTCCGCAGTTTCGCGGCCAAGAAACGAGGCAGCGCAATCAAGCGGAAAACTGTAAAGGACTTTTTCAAACATTTGTAATTTTAGAGGTGGGTGTACATTATGTACTGTACTGTACTTTGTACACTTTTCTATGATAATAATTAGTTCTTTTGCATATTTTGAGCCAATCCAGTAATAGTACCGCTGCTTCCATATGTTTATTTTTATTTTTTATTATTATTTTCCTTAATCTCTCTCTGAGTATCGGTGTTAACGGAGGATTTGGTTTCCCGGGATGGCTTCGGTCCACATTACCACGGTTAATCAAGACTCTACTGTATTCTTTCATTAATCGTGGTATTGATAATTGGAACGTATTACCTGCCACAGTCTTAGAGCCTTTCCATAAACATATTGGTAAATTTAAGAAAAGACTGAAATATTGTGTAAATACTACTACGTCAATACTGTAGTTCCCAAATCATGGCTTGTGTGTATTGTAAAAAGGAAGGAAGATTGTAGTTTTACGTGACCGTGAATCTTGTGATTATGAGCCACGGGACCTCCTTTTTACGTGGAATCCGAACCACAGGACATGGCATTTCACTTCGAAAATCTCACATGCATTGACCGGGAATCGAACCCGGACCGCCTTGGTGAGAGGCATACAGCTAGACCGCTGAGCCACCACGCCCCTTGTGTGTATTGTGTTTGATATTATTGTTGGTAATTTCCTGTAATTGTACAATTTGCTTCCGGGGAATTATTCCCATTTGCAAACACAGTAAATGAATGAATGTTGTCCCCAAGGTTTCAGGATCGAATCCTGGTAGAGGCAGTTGGTATTTGAGGGTGCACAAATGTGAGGGAGCCATGTCAGTAGATTTACTGGCACATCAAAGATTTCCATCGGCGAAAAAATCTGTCATTTTGGCGTCTCTAAAAGTCAGAGTATTTAAAAGGGACGTAAAACCAATAACATTATTATTATAATTATGTTATTTCTTACGGATCTTTTTCTGTTTCGATACATCATTACCATTGCTATGAGGGAGCAATGTTTCTCACTGCTCTCCTCCATTTATACCGGACATGCACATCATCTACCGACAACTGACTTTTCCTGATGTCCTCCTGCACACAATCCATCCATCGTCCTTTAGGCCTACCTCTCGTCTCACTCGCTGTATCTGAATGGCTAGCATCCATGTAGAATTCATTTCTTCTTCTCACATGCCCATACCACTGAAGTTGTTTTTCATTTAATTGCGAGTTCATTCCTAAGACTACTTTCCTCAACAAACCCGGCAATTTAAATTTGTATTTCTCTATTTTTCTCTAGATTTCTCTCTTGCTTTTTGTTTTTATGTTTCTGTCTATGAAATATCTACGTAGTATAAAACAAAGTCCCCGATTCTTGGATGTCACGGGTAATCTCGACAACCACTCGATGGATCTTGATGCGGTTTTCACCATTCTGTAAAGGATTATTCGAGGAATGTTTCTGTAGAAAAACATTCATTTATGACCAAAGGAAGTCAAGCAGTAACGATATCCATGAATCGAGTCGGAGAAAAACCTGCCGTCCGTGCACCTTTTAAGCTTACGCTGGGTAAACCGTAAAACATATCTATATACTGTATTATGAGTGTAAGAATTGTTCAGCAGGAAAAGTCCGTGACTTCATATCTCTATCTTTAATACATCGCCCACTATAAGTGTTTTTACGTTTCCATTTCTTCCAACAATCTCCATTTAGTGGACATTTAAATGAATAGCTTCGGAGCTAGTTTACAAGTTAGCGAGTGAACCTATCCCTCCAGCTTCGGCCAGCATCAAATTGTTGTGTCGTGTCGAATTAAGGATTCAGAGTATATGTTTTAGGAGTTTCGCTGTTCACCTCGGCTTTTCTGAATTGCGTCTGGGACCTGTCGTCCGTGACCCTTTTAAGCATACGATGAGTAAACGATTAAAGATACCGGGAAAAGCCAGGACGGTTGCTAGTATTAGATTTTTTAAACAGACTAATACGAGTGAAAAATAATAGTTTTCAGTATAATTTTTGGATAATTATGCTTGCAGTGCATTCCTACCATACGAAATGCAAGCAGAGAAATATCGACCTTCCTGACAACACGCGTTAGTTGGGCTGCATAAAACAATATTATTAGGGGCAGTCAATTCATCCGTATATCTATGTAAAAGTTTGTCCGATAACCTGTGTTAATGTGGATTTTGTAATAGTGAGCACATTTGCAATTCAGATAAGGATTGGTAAGGAGGTGGCCGTGGCCTTAAGTAATGAACTATCCAGGCATTTGCCTGGAGTAGAAGTGGGAAACTACGGAAAACGTCTTCCAGGGTGGCTGAGATGGGAATCGAACTCACCTCTTCTCAGTTTTGCCACATGAGGCTGAGTGTACCCCGTTCCAGCCCTCAGACAAGAATTAAATTTCTTAGAATAGTCGTTATTTTAGGCCGCTAGACCATGAGGTGTCTTTATTTATAAAGATGGAGAGTGTAGCTCCCTGCAATCTAAACTCCCAGGCTTGCAATCTATCTTCTGTGTCCACTAATATGGTGAGCACTCCATAAGACCGCTCCTACGGCTGACATAATTGCAGCGAACAATAGAAGAATTAAATCGAACGAAGGACAACGGCAGCCATGAAATTATGCCGACATGCTATAGGCTGTACTTACTCAATGCACACTGCACCTCAACAATCCAGAAATAACTCTCACGTCTGAAATAACTGTAGTAAGCCATTCACAGAGTTCTAATTGACTCTTTGAATTACCAACAGTTCAAATATCAACAAGTATCCAGGGGCAAGAGCAAGACATTAGCAATTAGTCTATTGTAGTACTCTTGTAAAATCCAGTGCAGCAACGATAATTGAGTAAAAAATTTCGATTAACCGTCATCGTCGGGACCGTGGTAGTGACGGTTAAGCGGATAGACGGATAACAGAAACACTGTATATTTCCTCCAATACATGTCCTCAATCTATTACATTATAGACAGATATCACTCTCACAGTAATGTAATATATTTCGGAGAGAAAAGAAATTAAACACGATTGTAATAACAAATAAAACTATTTTTTTATTTTTTATTTAGTCAATTTACCCTCTAGGTTGGTGGTTCCCACGGACTCAGCGAGGGAACTCACCACTACCGCCTCTATGGGCAGTGTCCTGGAGCTTGGGACATCTGGTCGGGTTGGATACAACTGGGGAGGTGTGATCAACACTTCGCCCAGGCGGCCTCACCTGCAAAGCGAACAGGGGCCTCATGAGGGATGGGAAGGGATAGAAGATAGGGGAGGATAGGCTAGGAAGAGGGAAGGAGGTGGCCGTGGCCTTACAGTAGGTACCATCCCGGCATTTGCCCGAAGACGAAGTGGGAAACAACGAAAAACCACTTCGAGGATGGCTGAGGTGGGAATCGAACCCCCTCTACTCATTTGGACCACCCGAGGCTGAGTAGACCCCGTTCCAGTCCTCATACCACTTTTCAAATTTCATGGCAGAGCCGGGAATCGAACCCTGGACCTCCGGGGCGGCAGCTAACCATGCTGACCGCTACGCTACGGAGGCGACTAAAACTATTTATTACGTGATAAAAACATCCGTACAGTAGCTACAAATGTGGCAAAATAATGTACAGTACAGTAATATAAACTTGCAGGTGAAATAGTTCATGTAGCTTGAAAATAGTCAGTCATTTTGTCTGCCTCTTTGATGCTCGAGCTTTCACCGCGGCAATATTTCGTAATTTTCCGAGCAGTAGTGTCTGCGTTGCATTGGCCTCTTCTTGACTTTCAAACCATTCACTTGGACAGCAATGTTTCAGCCTCTGAGTGGCTAATAGTTTGCTTTTCGTCATGGTTTGAACACTCGTCTTCATCAGCCCCTTCTTCTTCTTCTTCTTCTTCTTCTTCTTCTTCTCCTTCTTCTTCGGTGGCACTTACGCTGGCAACAATTTCACCTTAAAGCACTTTGTTATTGCAGTATTATTAAGCTATTACAGCAATGACGGTTAACAGTAACTGACGGGTTAAAGAGTGACGGGTAAACGAAGTAAACAATTCAACAGGTATAAGTGGGCCGTTCCTTTTTGACCGGTACATATTACGTGCGCAGTGGTGTCTCCACGCACAGTGAGCCTTCATACTTTGTGATCAATGCAATTAAAATGCGCGGTGTCTTCGGCAGTGCATGTGCATATTCAGTGGTCTCAGTGTTCCACTCGGGCTTTAAGAAAAATTCTCATGTGCTTACGACCGGCCACGAATGACCGGCCCATCTATAACAAACTTAAAGATTGTATATCGGCTTTCACGGCTTCGGTGGCGTAGTTGATAGCATTCTGAACTGCTGTGTCCAAGATCGCGGATTCAAAACCGGCCGAAGTCGTCGGATTTTTTAAGACCGTTAAAATCCTTCAGTATGCCTTTCTTCGGAGGGGAAGTAAAGGCAGCAGTCCCATGGCATAGATTTATGGCTTATAAAGGATCCTTCCACTAAATAAACTTGTGTGAAGCTAAATTTCTAGGTTAGATTTCGTTGAAACGCTCTATCAAAGTTTCAACGTTCACCACTAGATGTTAGTGACATCTGGTAGCGAAAGTTGGACTTACTTGAAATTCAATTCGGTTTCACCGTGATTGAATTGATATGGTGAATCGATATGCACACATACATCGCCGCTATCTGCAAACTATTGGGCTGATGACCTTGTAGTTCAGGCAAAAGATGCTTCCCACAAAAAGGTATCTTGTCGAAAAATTTGGTAGAGATCAAATAATTAAGTTGGTCGTATTTTGATTTAAGCTTTTAACATTTGGGTGGCCACCATTCCGTTTCCGTCAAGATGGCGGCAACAATAAAACATGACCCTGAGGTGCCCTTTGCTAGTGCTACCTCTGTAACAAATTTAGTTCAATTCGGTTTCACCGTCTTTGAATAGATAGGGGAATCGATTTGCACACATACTTGGCCGCCACCCGCAAATTATTGGGCTGATGACCTTGTAGTTCCGTCGATTCTTCATACATAAAGGTATAATGTTGCAAAATTTGTTAGAGATCAGATGATTAGATTACCTTTCAACATTTGGGTGGCCGCCATTACGTTTTTGTCAGGATGGCGGCGATATAAAACATGACACTGCGGTGCGCTTTACTAGTGCTACCTCTGTACCAAATTTCGTTCAATTCGGTATTACCGTGTTTGAATTGATAGGGGGAATCGATTTGCACACATACATGGCTGCCATCTGCAAACTATTAGGTTGATGACCTTGTGGTATAGTCATAAGGCGCTCGCCTTATAAATATATGTTATTGCAAAATTTGGTAGAGATCGGATGATTAGGTTAGTCGTTATTTTGATTTAAGCTTTGATCATTTGGGTGGCCGCCATTACGTTTCCGTCATGATGGCGGCGATATAAAACATGACACTGAGGTGCCCTTTGCTAGAGCTACCTCTGTACCAAATTTCGTTCAATTCGGTTTCACCGTGTTCGAATTGATCGGGGGGACAGACATTCAGAGTACACACACACACACACACAGACACACACACAGACACACAATTTTTCGCCCTGTGTTTATCTCATAAGTCTACATTCATTTTTTTGCAAAAATCGAAAGTAGGCTTAAAATATATGTCATAATAAAACATCCGGGTCTAATAATTATATTAAATTAGTTCGGATTGTATTCTAAAATCTATCCGCAAATTTACTCCAAACATTATCCGCAGTTTATTCGCTATTCGCACAGCCATGCAAACCACATCCGCATGGCGAAATTTTTTTCGGATATCCGCGATGGCGTTAGTTATAACAGCCTTATTTCATGTTTGCACGTAGGCCTACTATAAGGGGACTAAAAACCCAAATTTGAACCATTCTATATCAAGCAGCTTACTTTATGTCAGTCTCAGCAATCATTTCTTATTGTACTCTCATGAAATTCGAAATTGCGACACCATGGACGAATCGGTTGTTTGTGTTGATTTTCAATATATTTGCATTGTGAGGCAGAACAGAGAATAGGTGGGTTCGAGTCACACCTCAGCTATCCTAGAAGTGTTTTTCCATTAATTTTCACAGGCAAGTACAGGGATAGTTTCTACCACAATGCCATGGCCGCCTCCATCCTCATCCTAATTCCAATTACAAGTGTACGTAGCTTACTACAGGGAGTCTGGGAATGCTCTCCGCAGTGGCTACTTGCAGCTGCGAGTAGTCGCGTCATCAGTTTAGTTGGCAGCACGGTGTCCTTGATAGGGCGAAGGCCACATGTGTGGGCTGTGGGCTGTCGAATTCGTCAGTGTGTATAGCTAAATTATTGGAAGAGTGCAACATTATGTTATGATTGGCTGTGGTGAGTATGAATGGCTGTGGTGAGCATAAAGTTTACTGTTTGTTTGTATTGATACAAGCGACAGCCGTGCTGCCAACGTAACTGATGACAATCTCTCGCAGCAGCTTGTAGGCACTACGGAGAACATTCCCGGACTCCCTGTTTTACAGGCTTCACAATAACGCAGGATACCAGGCAAATCCTACACAGTCAAGTACATGGAGATACATGACCACATTGTCACAAGGCGAGTTGATAGCAGCAGAGTTGATCCCCATCAAACATGGCTCGACGATAAATAAGAGCATGTTACTGTGGCAGTTTGAGAGATCTCGGATAATCTCTATTGACGGTAGCTGCACATCTTGGCCGACAGACATTTACGGTACTGCGGATATGGCAGGAGAAGTACCGGTACGCACACTTGTAGACCCGGTGCAGGTTCAACTAGAGGCACAACTATAAGGGAGGACCACCGCATCAGCTATAGGCTACACATCAGTAACAGTTTTGCATATACAGCCCGGGAATGTTCTCCACACTGCCTACAATCTGCTGCGGAAGATTACGTCACCAGTTACGTTGGCAGCACGGCTGTTGCTTGTATCATAAAAAGCAAACAGTAAACTTTATACTCACCACAGCCATTCATAACTGATGCTAGAAGTGCTGATCGCACACATGCTGGCTTATTGCAATACACACTGTCGAATTCGACAGCCCACACATGTGGCCTTCATCCTATCAAGGACACTGTGCTGCCAACTAAACTGGTGACGCAACCACTCGCAGATGCACGTAGCCACTGCGGAGAACATTCCCGGGCGCCCCGTACTTACCACATTGAGCGGCGGTGGTACATTACTTCCTCCAGGAGTCCGCCATTGCACTAATGGAATGGCCTGCGATGTCGCTGGACATGAACTGTATCGAACATGTCGGGATATGCTGAAGCGTTTTATTGCCCAGCGTCCATGCCCTCCCATATCCCGCCAAGAGATCATGGAGGCCGTCGTTGAAGATTGGGATCGCATGCCTCAAGAGGACCAGGACAACTTGATCTGTTATGTGCCACGGTGAGTAAGAGCTCTGCTGGACGCCCGTGATGGCCATACTCCTTATTGAAACGTAACAGGATGGGAAGATTACAACACATAGGCTATCAGTCCCTGTTTAACAGGCCAAATGTCTTCCTGTTTGTAATTTTCTCTTCACACATGAATAAAGTCTGCAGGATTTGTCAGAAGGCTGTCTCTTTTGTAATAACCTCGCCAACAATCCCACATACGCTCTGCACAAGTGTTATGCAAACACATTTTTGGATATCTATAGACGTCTCGGATGGATCCCCGCGTAACAGTAGCGCATATTCGAGCAACAGTGGCGCTCCACGTTACAAAAACAAGTTAGGAATCGTCTGGGTCCAGAAGGCCTACAAGGTCGTGCTCCTACACAAGGAGATCCATTGACCCCACAACATCGACATGAACTGCCGACATCGTGTCGAGAAAGATCAGCCAGGAACGAATTTTTCATATGCACTCGGACATATTGTACTGTATTACAAGTTATCAGAACATTTCAACACATACACACATAGCCTATAACTACACGGGGCTGATTACCAAGATGTCCCGAACTCCTAAAGTGAATTAACAGCTTAACATATTGCATTAATAGTAACTACTGTATGAGTAGGCTCATGGACCTAACCCAAGACCTTAGATTTTGCAGACGAGTGGGTTTGAACCCCACCTTCACTCACCCTTGATGTGGTTATTTTTGTGATTTCGCACTTCTACTTCAGCCAGATGCCGGAATGGTTCTTAACTTCATGCCTGAATTACAAATACACACACTATTACAGACATCACAACAATGCAGGTTATCAGACAAATTCTATATACACAAAACCAAGTATAGGGGGTTAAATGACCACGATGTCCAACCCCACTGAAATAACAACTCTATTAATTACTCTGATGAGATTCACGCCAGGAGAGGCATCCGGCCTTAAAAGCATCCTCCACTTAGAATTTCAACTCACCTCATCCCCGACCCCGTAGCAACCTGAATGATCAGGAGAGACCATGAGTAGACTGAGATTGACGTACCTCAGGGCGGTAATGGTGGTTTATATGCTGCATTGCTCGTCGAGTGGCAGCACTGTTATTAGCTGATGGCTGCTATTTGCTCCTCACAGTGCCAGATTCATTTCCGTCTCGGAAAATTATTACTTCTGCTCTGTGGTTTTTGTCTCCTGTGGTAGCCTACCTTCTTACGTAACGCGTATGAATGCAACACCCTTTTACCTCGCTCTGAACCTGAAGCATTTTAAACCTGCAAGATACCCGAGCCAGAACCGGTATTCAATAAAATAATACTGAAGTTTCGTTCAAATGGGCAAAAACTGGCAATAATAACAGTACTTATTAAAATTGCTTGAAAAAAGTTACAGCGATAAAGAGATTACGAAAATTGTTCTCTCTTGGTAGCCATTTTAGAATCTTGCAGCATTATAAAAATTCTCTTCTCTGGATTATTATCCGTCATCTAGCTTGTTTTGCTCTCTGGAAATGCATTTTTGTGGGCACTCAAAAATTGTTCCACAACACTTTCATTAGATTTATTGTTATTGTTGCTTATTTTAGGGGTTGCGACATCGTGATCATATAGACCAATGTATTTGCGTGTGTGTAATGTGTGTGATAACCTGCGATATTGTGGTGGCTGTACTAATGTGTGTATTTGTAAATTGGGTATAGTATTAAAAAGGAGGTGGCCGTGGTCTTAAATTAGGAACCATCCCAGCATTAGCCTGGAGTATAAGTGGGGGAAACCTTGGAAAAAACAATTCTAAGATGGCTGAGGTAAGAATCGAACCTTCGTCTTCTTATGTTTTCCTCACGAGGGGAAGAGGACTTCGTTCCATCTCTCACACCAGAATTAAATTTTCTTGACAGACGCGGGAATTGAACTCGGACCTTTGGCGCGATAGACAAGAACGCTAGCCGATACACCTCGAGGTGTTCATAATGTATTTGAGTAGTGCTGGCATATCCAGACAAAATCTTGGTGGCTATTTCTTTGTGGACGTGTTGATACAAAATTTGGATAATTGGTCGGTAAGGGTGCAAACAAAAATTTCAAACAGTTCCTTTTCCTAACAAATAATCATTGTTATTAATTCATAAGGGACTTGGGTCATCTTGGTCACCAGCCACCTATAGTTGGGTGAGTGTTGAACTTGTCTGATAACCTCTGTTTTTGTGATGACTGTAATAGTGTGTATTTGACTATATATTATTATGGACAGGGATGGGGTAAGTGCTCTGGGACTTGAAGAAAGGTACTATCCAGGCTTTTGCCTGGAGGGAGTGCGAAAAAACCTGGGCAAAAAACAAAAACCACACTCACGATAGCCACTGTCAGGCTCGGGATTCACACCTACGACAGCTGCCCTCGCGGCCGTGGTGTGTGATTTAATGAGCACGGCTACGATGTGGGGCAACATATAATCGTAACTGAAGAGCATCCTTGGTTCGTATTGGTTTCTGTGATAATTTGTACCATACAAGCTACAGACAGTACTTGGTTCAGATAGCGTCAGGCCCACGTCTGTTAGTTCAATGTATGCCCTTGATGTGGTCATTAATTGGGAAAGAAGGCGGCTTCGGTGGCGTAGTTGGTAGCATGCTGAACTTCTGTGCCCAAGATAGCGGGTTCAAACCTGGCCGAAGTCTTCGAATTTTTTAAGAGCGTTAAAAATCTTTCAGTATGTCTTCCTTCGGAGGGGAAGTCAAGCCGGCGGTCCCATGTCATAGATTTATGGCTTGTAAAAGATCCTTCCTCAGACTAAACATGTGTACAGCTAAATTGTTAGGTTAGATTTCGTTGGAACGCTCTATCCAAGTTCCAACGATCACCACTAGGTATCATTGATAACTGGTAGTGAAAGTTGGAACTACTTGAAATTGAACGGAACTTGTAGCTCACCCTAAGGTTGTCCGCTGGAAGCAGCTACAGACTCAGGCGAGCCGAACATGTCCTCGGACACTCCCGGCACTAAAAGCCATACGATAAATAAATAAATAAATTGGGAAAGAAGTTCTAAGTGTGAACAGCCAATCACCTTCGCCACATCCTACCAGTATTAACGACCTCCCTAGTAACACTACTAAGGATCAACTTTAAGTTTTTATACTTCACAAATTGGGTGGGATTAATTTTCCTAATATTATTATAAAACCGCGCTTAATACTTGTGTGTAGGCAGTTCTGACACCAGATGATTGATTACTGTACACCTTTACTTTGTTAATGAACAGTATCATGTGTGTCGAATCGCACACTTAATCGTCTTCCGAATCTTTTTACCCTAGCCAGCACGATCGCGAGGGTTCGTTTAATTTAATTTTTCCTGACGAAACCAGCTCAATTCTTCGCAAAACTACAATCTGATGATAAAATACCAAAATTTACCGTACAAAGAAGAGATACTTCGATATTTCCTCATGTTTCATGAGGTTTATTGACAAAGTAATATCTGGAGTCAAATTTCATCGTAATAATGTCTGAAGCTGATTTTCGACTCAAAGCGTTATTTGCATTGCTACCATGTCTAAATCTCATATTGGTTGTAGTGGCAATAATTGTGTATTCAACTGACCCGAATGATCTTTACTCCTGAAGTCAAGTTTGTTCTCTCTTTGCTCTATTCTTGATTAGTTCTCTTCATGTGCGTTTGCGACAGTGCGATATCTTATATAGTGACTGATGATCTTATAATCTTATTCTTATTCATCTTGAGTATTATATCTGCCCTATTGGAATCTACTGGTCAGAGGTGTGCACTATAGCAAGAGTGAATTTCTTGATTCTACTACAGAGTAAAGGTTTTATATGTAGTATAGTTGCGTTTTGGCAATAGACTACTAACAGCTGGTGTTTCATAGCGATAGCACCTTGTTGATGAATAATGTTTGTTGACAGATGTTCTATTCCAAAGAGGCAGATGCTGACAGTAATCAGCATCCAGCAGAACAATCATGTGTGCCAACTTCACCAAATTATTCTACAGCTCAGACACTTACGTTCACACACAGTGTCACTCATAATTTTTGGTTTTGACAATTCTGTACTGAATAGATATAAAACGTAATGTATCTAGATTATTATTATTATTGTTATTATTTCGCAGTGTTGGTGAACGTGACCGCCGGCATCGTGGCCTCACTTCCATCATCGATCAACTGAGGAGCAGCAAGGAACAAGGTAAGTGTCTGAATGTGAATACACTTATGGAAAATAGGATTTTATACAATTTGTACACATGTTAACAGTATAAATTGCATTAATAACTGGCAATGATATGCGAATGAGTTTCTGTTTATCCAAGAAGGGATATGAAACCTAAACTCTTTGGAAGCCTTCATCGGGAGGTGAGGACTGCCTGAGCTTTTAGCACTCGCAGTGAAGAGGCGCAGGTGTGCTTCATAAGAAAGGGAAGTAGTGCGCAGTTCGCTACTCCTGTGGGGGTCCGGACGCGGACACCTAGAGTGCGCTGATGAGCCAGCTTTGTTGTCCTAAAAGAAACCCCACGCAAGACATGGCACAAACCTAAAATGATTGCTGAGTTTCTTTTCGCGGTGCTCATAGTTCTAGAAAGTTGATAATGGTAAAGAAATTCTATCAAGAAACTTGTGGAAAAATTTGAAACAAATGAAATAAAATTATGGTGAATGCAGACTTTCTGAACCAAGAATATGAATATTATAGAAAAGTCGCAATACCTATGAAGAAAACGTAAACTTGCGATATTCACGAAGAGATGCTGAATTCACTGTATTCGCGATATTTCAAATGCGAAATTTTCATGTCCCAATTATAATTAGTTGCGAAGGGTAAAATTGTTTGAATTCTAACATTACATTTGTCCGTAATAAATTTCCTATAGCAAGTTTCACAGTATATTTACATTTTGCCTTTAACATGCAGTACCAGAACCTGTTACATTTGTCGATTATTTTAACGCAATGGAAATGGACAACTGGAGATCGTGTCATCACTTAAGTACCTAGGCATCACACTGCAGACCATATGCGCAACCTTAACATTGCACGTTAAAGATAAAGCAACGGCAGCAACCAAAGCCTTCTACGAGATCCCCAAACCGCAGAACCTCTCAATAAGTAACTGCAATGGCACTATTGAAGCTCATATTGCCCCGGTAGCTACATACGGGATACAACTAATATGGCACAAACTAACTGCTGCAAACATGAAAAGAATAGAAAACATTAAGGCCAGTTTCTTGAAGCGGATCCTACAGATCTCAAAATTCACAGAGAACTGAATGGCATTCATTTTGGCAGACAACCCATTCTTCCTGGAAGTCATTATGCAAACCTTTTGACTGTCAGACACTGCTGCATCGACTAGCGTCCTTAAAGAAAGGAGACAGAAAGCCCAGCCGACACCTGAAGGTTTCTATGAGACAGAAGTAATGAGGACCGACTAATGGAAGGGCCCAAACTACCAACTACGCCACGTCTACACACGCTTCGGCGTCCACGGGGTCCACGGGAGAATATGCCTAATCACCAGATTCCACGACCCGACGAAGGATGCGTCTGCCGTCTCTGCGGCGACACCTGCCCTAGGTATTACCTGATGAACTGTATCAAGCAAACACAACGCGTCAGCACTCTTGCTAAGGACTGGTAATCAAAGTGACATAAGTTATATAGCTTTAACCCCAAACCAGCATGTACACATTGTGTTAAATAAAATTATTAAAAATTATATTAACGCAACTTCTAAGTACGCACCAAAATCTAGATCCACTTGACGAACACAAGATAATGAATGCAGCTATTTAACCAAGAAAGTTTGATTACAACAACAAAACAAGCTACATACGATAATGTCATTATAACATGTTTATGTTTACACAGTATAGGCCTATCTATCTCTCAGTAAGTTCTATTTTAATGCTTAGTACAGTATTGCCAAATGTCATATGCGCATAGTTGTAAGTCCGATAATCCTGAGACTTAATCGAATGTCTCTTATGTAAGACTTACACATTGTTAAGTTTCATAGCAGTTGCTTCATTAAATCCTGAGTTACTGATTTCAATTGGTTTAACTCTACGCACACGCATCCTCTTCAAAATAATAAACCAATGATTTTGTAAATTTCGCAGACTAACGATGTTGTATGATTTTACCTTCTTGCCAGGTTTAGTTATTATTGCTCAATTTTATTACTTTGTATAGGCTTATTCATGATGGTGGTTATGCGTGTTGTTCAATATGATCACATTTTTAAGACTTAGAGAAGCTATATTCCTCCTTTAAGCCTTTATTACGTGGAATATGCTCAATCAAATTCTACATTTATCGTTCGTTGTGTTTCATTTTACGTACATCAACCATCTTGAATTATATGCCCAATAACCTTACGACGTAAGAAAAGAATTCCCTTGTAGTCAATCAATTTGCCAACTTTCGTCACTATAGATTCATTAGATGGAGAGTTATCGAGCTTAATAATTTATTTACTTATTAAAAATGGTGGTTGTGAAGCTAAAAAAAATAGGCGTTCTGGGACACCAACGTGAAATCTATTTTATATACTTTTTTAAGTGTAGGTACTATAAATTAGTTTATAATAAGATTTCCTTAATAACTATCTAATCCAATATGCTGATATGTTTAGATCGCCTCAATATTTCTACGATTGACGAGGAGGAATTACAAAATTCTCTGTGTGCTACAGCTCTAACAGAATGGAGTTTAGAACTGTATTTACCAACCTCTCTTCTGTTATGAAGCCGGAGGAACCATTGAACCTTGAGTTGTGTGTGTTCTGACTCGCACTTGATGCGTGACGACCCAAAGGCTAACCTTAGACTTGATACGTGAACTTCAATCGCGTTGTTCATTCTGATCCAGAGTTCTAATGTGACCTGCAAACATGATTAATGGTCGAGTTGAATCGCGCAATCAACGCATGGATTAATCAAAGATCGCATTTTCGTCAAATATAATTGCGCAATTAATCATCCAATGAAATCATTTACGGAAATGAAATGGCAGTAATTGATATCACATCGTTGTTAATATTTCACTAGGGCACGCTGATTTTGACGCTCCCACACGAGGTACTCTTTTCAGACTTAGTGCACCCTTCACCGGCGTTTGGTTGGTTGGTTCCTCAGTTTAGGGGCTGAGACAACGCGGTCATGTAGCCCCGTGTACTTTGGTTGTATGTAGAATCTGTCTGATAACTGGTGTCAATTGTGATGACTGTATTAGTGTGTGCTATCTGTTACTCAGGTAAGGACTGAAGACGATAAATTTCTAGTAGTTCCTACTTTTGCTACCAAATGCTACCGTCAATGACACCTAGCTGCGAACTTAGTTACTAAATGCCACCGCAATCAGCACCTGGCGGAGAGCGTTGGAACTTAATAGAGCGCTAATCAAATCTAACCTACAAATTTAGCCTCACACAATTGTAGTTAATGGAAGGTTCTTTTACATGGCATAAATCTATGACATGTGCCCGCCGGTTTTACTTCCCCTCCGAAGGAAGGCATACTGTGGGATTTTTAACTCAAACAATTCGACGACTTCAGTCAGGTTTGGACCCGCGATCTTGGGGATAGAAGCTCAGCATGCTACCAACGACGCCACCGAAGCCGCCATTCAGCGGCGTTGAATGATATGGTCGTTGATTCATTTAGGGGCTTTGTGAAATCTTATCGAGCTAGCCCCGTGTAATTGGGAGTGCGTGGAGTCTACATAAGAACCTGTGTAATTATGATGCATGAACTAGTCTCTTTATTTGTAATTGGGGTTAGGAATTGAATAAGAGGTGGTGGTGGCCTTAATTAAGGTCCATCTTCGCATTTGCCTAAAGTAGAAGAGGTAAACCACGGATAACTACTTCTAGGATGGGTGAGGAGGGAATCAAATCCGCCTCTTCTCAGTTCTGTCTCACGAGCCTGAGTGAAACTTGTTCCACTCAGACCATATTTAAATTTATATGGTAGAGCCGGGAATCTAACCCGGACCTCTGTGGTGACAGCCAAGAACGTTAGTCAACAGGCAATTAGAAAGGACACAGTGCGCTCGGGACTGATTCACTTGCATAGAGACAACAGAAAATTAAGGTTCATTTGATATCAGGTAATTTATTTATTGAACAATTCGAACGAAGTGTATTCATAGTTATTATAAGGTGCGTTCAAAAAGTAACCAGCCGGAGGCTGGAATGCGCAAACCAGTGACGACATCGGCTAATCGTGGCGTGTATAACGAGGTGTGATTTCGAGCAGAGCGTGGAAGGTCACAGCCCGTCGCTAGAGGGCGCGAGTGCACAGACGATACAAAGCGAGCAGCAGCATGCATCAATTCTATATAAAATTCTAGTAGTGTCTGTCTTTACTTTCACACAGAAACTACTCACCGATTTAGCTGAAATGTTGCATGAACAATTCAATATGTGGTAAAAAAAAATGTTTCGTTGCAGTAGCAGGTGTTACCGCTTTCCGCCCGGCGATCATGTATCCATGCCAGGTTGCATGCACTTTATTTATACTTTTTTACGTTTCTTGCTGTTAATTTTTTACTTTCAATGCAGGGTTCATTTACTCAGCGTTGATTTTCTTTTTGAAGTGTAAGATTCACACACAATTGTATGTTTACCCGTACGAAGTATGAATAACCCGCTGGTACATTTATAAATCATACTTAGTTCAATTCTGTGTAGCTTGCATTATCATTTGGATTATTGGAATGGCAACATTGGCAATTGAAAACCAAATTTTAAACACGATTGATAGTGATGAAATTTTGGAAGACTGTGGCAAGCTTAAGGCGAGAAAAGTATGTTTTTAAAAGTTTGTTCATTTTTTCTTTTTGTAGTCAATTTTACCCTCCAGGTTAGGGGTTCCCACGGACTCAGTGAGGGAACTCACCACTACCGCCTTTCCAGGCAGTGTCCTAGAGCTGGGAACACATGGACGGGTTGGATACAACTGGGGAGGTGTGATCAGCACTTCGCCCAGGCGGCCTCACCTGCAAAGCGAACAGGAGCCTCATGAGGGAGGGGAAGGGAAGAGTGGGAGGGTTAGCCAAGGAAGAGGGAAGGAGTCAGCCGTGGCCTTACAGGAGGTACATTCGCGGCATTGGCCCGAAGACGAAGTGGGAAACCATGGAAAACCACTTCGAGGATGGCTGGGGTGGGAATCGAACCCCCTCTACTCATTTGGACCACCCGAGGCTGAGTATACCCTGTTCCGGTACTCATACTACTTTTCAAATTTCGTGGCAGAGCCGGGAATCGAACCCACGACCTCCGGGGTGGCAGATAAGCACGCTGACCACTACGCTACGGAGGCGACAGTTTGTTCATAAGAAGTATATCATGATGCAGTATTTGTTATTCCATTAGTCAATTTTTTCATTCAATGTAAATACAATACACAATTATTTATTTTAATTTAATAAACAATAAAATTATTACATCCCATTAATTAAAAGATGAATACGGTTTTAAGAGAGGGGACCAAACCCTGATCTCACATGTGCCAAAAAAGAAAAACTTGTACTGGCCCTGGCCGCAGCCACTCTATCCTTAATGTGTCTGGTATAATTTTTTCCTCATGTCTGTAATGTAGGCCTAATGCCCAAATATTTGAGGTTATTTACGATTTGCATAGTTTCACCTACGTTGTTTACTATAAGCGATTATTCTTATTCAGTATCTACATACAACACACTTACAATAGTGTAATGTGCAGAAAGTGCAATAAGATCCCGTGCATCTCGCTGAAGGGAGTGAGATCTCTTTTACTGGGCTGCATGAGGTTGGTTCCCACGACCGTACAGGTCTATGTGTCAGTTGGTGTGAACTCCAGTAGCGATTGTGGAACGGATTGAAGGAGCTGCCGGGGAGCAGACAGGTGTATAATTTAATACTTCCATCTGAGATCCAACTCTTGAAAATGTTAATACAGCCGTGTCTGAAGGTGGAAATCGTGAGGAAACTGCTAAATTAAGCATATGACTCTATTTGTTATGGATCGCTTACACTCGCTCAGTTGTGGAATGTTATTTGGTACTTAGGCCATAGGTGTGGAGGAATAACAAGAGCATTGCGCCTCTCAGTGTTGGGTCGCGGTAAATAATCCTAGGGGAAGAAGTTTCTACTGTTGAAAACATTACTTAGCAGACAAAGTATGAGTTCTCATCTTAGCAAAATCGAAAAATTAAGCTATTTCCTCAATTGTACCAAACGTTGAAGGTCTTAGCAAAATCGTAAAATTAAGCAATTTCCTCAATTGTGTCAAACGTTGAAGGTCTTAGCAAAATCGTAAAATTAAGGAGTTTCCTCAATTGTGTCAAACGTTGAAGGTCTTAGCAAAATCGTAAAATTAAGCATTTTCCTCAATTGTGTCAAACGTTGAAGGTCTTAGCAAAATCGTAAAATTAAGCAATTTCCTCAATTGTACCAAACGTTGAAGGTCGTAGCAAAATCGTAAAATTAAGCATTTTCCTCAATTGTGTCAAACGTTGAAGGTCTTAGCAAACTCGTAAAATTAAGCATTTTCTTCAATTGTGTCAAACGTTGAAGGTCGTAGCAAAATCGTAATATTAAGCAATTTCCTCAATTGTACCAAACGTTGAAGGTCGTAGCAAAATCGTAATATTAAGCGATTTCCTCAATTGTGTCAAACGTTGAAGGTCTTAGCAAAATCGTAAAGTTAAGCAATTTCCTCTATTGTGTCAAACGTTGAAGGTCGTAGCAAAATAGAAAAATTAAGCAATTTCCTCAATTGTACCAAACGTTGAAGGTCTTAGCAAAATCGTAAAATTAAGCAATTTCCTCTATTGTGTTAAACGTTGAAGGTCGTAGCAAAATAGTAAAATTAAGCAATTTCCTCAATTGTACCAAACGTTGAAGGTCTTAGTAAAATCGTAAAATTAAGCAATTTCCTCAATTGTACCAAACGTTGAAGGTCTTAGTAAAATCGTAAAATTAAGCAATTTCCTCAATTGTGTCAAACGTTGAAGGTCTTAGCAAAATAGTAAAATTAAGCAATTTCCTCAATTGTACCAAACGTTGAAGGTCTTAGCAAAATCGTAAAATTAAGCATTTTCCTCAATTGTGTCAAACGTTGAAGGTCTTAGTAAAATCGTAAAATTAAGCAATTTCCTGAATTGTACCAAACTTTGAAGGTCTTAGTAAAATCGTAAAATTAAGCAATTTCCTCAATTGTACCAAACGTTGAAGGTCTTAGTAAAATCGTAAAATTAAGCAATTTCCTCAATTGTGTCAAACGTTGAAGGTCTTAGCAAAATAGTAAAATTAAGCAATTTCCTCAATTGTACCAAACGTTGAAGGTCTTAGCAAAATCGTAAAATTAAGCATTTTCCTCAATTGTGTCAAACGTTGAAGGTCTTAGTAAAATCGTAAAATTAAGCAATTTCCTGAATTGTACCAAACTTTGAAGGTCTTAGTAAAATCGTAAAATTAAGCAATTTCCTCAATTGTACCAAACGTTGAAGGTCTTAGCAAAATCGTAAAATTAAGCATTTTCCTCAATTGTGTCAAACGTTGAAGGTCGTAGCAAAATCGTAAAATTAAGCGATTTCCTCAATTGAACCAAACGTTGAAGGTCTTAGCAAAATCGTAAAATTAAGCAATTTCCTCATAATAATAATAATAATAATGTTATTGGTTTTACGTCCCCTTTAACTACCCTGGCTTTTAGAGACGCCGGGGTGCCAGAATTTTGCCCCGAAGGGGATCTTTAACGTGCCAGTAAATGTACTGACACGGCTCCCTCGCATTTGCGCAATCTCAAATGCCAGCTGACTGCGCCAGGTTTCGAACCTGCACCTTGGGCTCAGCAAGCGAGAACGTTACCCCTGAGCCACGCAGCCAGACCTCAATTGTACCAAACGTTGAAGGTCGTTGCAAAATCGTAAAATTAAGCAATTTTCTCAACATTACCCAACGTTGAAGGTCTTAGCAAAATCGTAAAATTAAGCATTTTCCTCTATTTTGTCAAACGGGTCTTAGCAAAATCGTAAATTTAAGCAATTTCCTCTATTGTGTCAAACGTTGAAGGTCATAGCAAAATCGTAAAATTAAGCATTTTCCTCAATTGTGTCAAACGTTGAAGGTCTTAGTAAAATCGTAAAATTAAGCATTTTCCTCTATTGTGTCAAACGTTGAAGGTCTTAGTAAAATCGTAAAATTAAGCATTTTCCTCTATTGTGTCAAACGGGTCTTAGCAAAATTGCAAATTTAAGCAATTTCCTCTATTGTGTCAAACGTTGAAGGTCTTAGCAAAATCGTAAAATTAAGCATTTTCCTCTATTGTGTCAAACGTTGAAGGTCTTAGCAAAATCGTAAAATTAAGCAATTTCCTGAATTGTACCAAACGTTGAAGGTCTTAGTAAAATCGTAAAATTAAGCATTTTCCTCTATTGTGTCAAACGTTGAAGGTCTTAGCAAAATCGTAAAATTATGCAATTTTATCAATTGTGTCAAACGTTGAAAGGTTTCAAATTGTGAGTCCTGGAGAGCACTATCAAACTAAAAAGCTAATTTATGGTGTTTGAAGCCATTTTCAGTGTTGCCTTAGTAAACGAAAGTTTGATGTTGTTCAGTCGGTCAACACGAGTTTTTCCCAAAAGAGAGGTGTTATTCCCTAATCCTGAAGAAAATTACATGAGATTAATAAATACACTTGGATGACCAGTTTCGATCGAAACTCTGAAGAAGTGTTATGGGAACCGCTCCCGTCAAACAAGAGGAAAATATGGCATTTTGTGAATAGGTGTGATCTCCAGGAGCGATTGTGGAACGGATTGGATGAGCTGTCGGAAAGCAAGGAAGGCAAAGTTACAACTAAGTTTCGAACGAAACTGGTCATCCAAGTGTACTTATTTATCTCATGATATTTTTTTCAGGCTTAGGGAATAATCCATCTCTTTTGGGAAAATCTCGTGTTGACCGACCGATAAGCATAAAACTTGCGTAAAAAAGAAAATTTTGAAAATCACTTCCGTCCTAAATGCAGTTCCGGAAAAATAGCCTAAAATTGTTTGCTTCTTTAATTATTATTATTATTATTATTATTATTATTATTGCCTTTTAAAGTCGTCCTTGGTTCAATACCGTCAGGTGATTTAGATTTCTTGAAGAATCTTCACACCGGAAATAGTAATAAGGGCTTAAGTGAAACTCTGCAATGATTCACACTAGCGCTCGTACCGGTATAAAAGACAAACTGCTATTCTAATCGAGCAGATATGTTTGAATTTCATTGACTCACACTAGCGCTTGTAGTGATAGAAGGGGCAAACTGCTAATTTTATCGACCGGACTTTCCGATGAACAATAATCCGTCTACCGCGTGTCATCATACCGGCATCTCGTAAGAAACGTTTCGTGTGTCCTTTACGTTTGGAAAATTGGATAAAACAACGAAAATTAATTACAAATGCACAACGATAAGATTCGGTTATGAACCGGGTTCGAGTCGGCAATGGCACGAAAATGTGATAGGATGTTTTCAACATTGATTTGCTTGCCTGAACTGTGGATTTTTTTGAATATTCCCACACTGGGAATTTTTAATATTGTCAGTATTTTATTTAGTCTACCTTATTTTACCGCTGACCTCAGTTAGGGCCAGGAAGTTAACATATATTTTAATCACTTATACAGGGTGAACAAAAAATGCCGCACTTGGAGGTCGGCATGCGGATCCTCGTCGAAATTCACGACAAAAGTTTATGTTGCAAAACCTAGTCCCGCCAATAGGTTAAACAGGAATGAGTTTTAAGAAACGAGGCACTGGCAACGCTGTAACTGCATGCAGCGTGGCCAAAAGCAGGTCGCAGGAACTCGGCGCTCTTCCGGAGCTTTCTCTGTACATTCCGATGCACTGCAGGATGTGACAGTGTTGCCAGCTTCTCGTTTTCATACTTGTATTTTCAAACAGCACCCGATCCGATTTTGCTATAAAGACTTTTGTCTTGGAATTGGTTGAGGAATCGCATGCCAACCTCCAAGTTCCCAGATATATCATTTGAACCACTCGCGTCGTCATAATCACATTTACACACTGATTCATTCATACATACAGTAGTTGCAGATTATACATACATTTACATGGACGAAGAGCAAGTGGAGGAAGAAGACGATGATCCTCATGAAATGTCTTTCCCGGTGAAACGTCAGCCGAAGATATGATTTTCCTGAAAATCCCCTAATGTTGGGCTTACATGCTTTTACATTACAGACTTAGTTTTTTCATTGGAATAATGTGCTAGTCTATAGGCTACTAGTTTTCCAAACAGAGAAATGAAGTTTGAAGCAGTCTGGTAACGATTCATTCTCATACCAGGAGTGACCGTCTAAATGATTAGTTAAGGGAATTCATTCAGGTAATTGTTGAACAGGAAGCATATATACAGCATTTTAATATAGTTCAAAAGTTACTCAGAGTGGAAGATGTTAATTTAGATGTTTGTGGAAATCTTGACGGGGGAGAATAAGAACATACTACAATATTTTAATTTCCCAACAAGTGATGGTACAGAATCAAAATAAGGACTCCCAGATATTTCATTTGAACCACTCGCGTCATCATTATCATATCCACACACTGACTCATACCTAGTTGCAGATTATACATTGATTTACATGGAGGAAGAGCAAGTGGAGGAAGATGAAGATGGTCCTCATGAAATGGCTTTCCCGGTGAAAAGTCAGTCGATGATAGGATTTTCCTGAAAATCCCCTAATGTTGGGCTGATATGCTTTTACATTACAGACTTAGTCATGTTATTGGAATAATGTGCTATACAGTAGCCTACTAGTTTTCCAAACAGAGAAATGAAGTGTGAAGCAGTCTGGTAGCGATTCATTTTCATGCCAGTGTTTACCATCTAAATGATTAGTTAAGAGAATTAATTAAGGGAATTGTTTAATGGGAAGCATATATACAGCATTTTAATATTGTTAAAAAGTTACTCCGAGTAGAAGATATTCATTTAGCCAGGCCTATTTGTCAATATCTTGACTGGGAGAAGAAGGAAATTCTTCAATATTTTAATTCCCAACCCAGTGATGGTATAGAATCAAAATCAGGACGTTGCGTACGGAATGACCTTCTGAAACTGTCATTTGAAGCTTGGTGCAAACTTCCTCATAAAAGTAAAGGAGTGGAAGTTTATGAACAATATCCTAAGAACAACTCGTGAGTAAATAGCAGAAAAGGTTTATCGTGCTCTGAATGGACGAATGCCATCAAAATGTCCTGCAGCATCTCAGCGGTGAGAGCTGTGCCGGGGAGAAGTCAGCACACAACCCTATGCCGGCAACCAGGTTGTCACCAACCATAGACGCTAGGACCTGTCTTTGGTCAATATTCTAAAGGGGAGCTATTACGGAATTTCCGCCATCACAGAGTACGATCATCAATTGCCTTTTACCTGAGGAAATTGAACTGGGAATTTTATGAGGAGGTGCACTGCATTTCGAAAAATGGCAGTCACTGTAGAGCAGATATCGTTGCCATTGACAGAAAGAACGGAAGAGGTTTGATCCTGGATCCCACAGTACGAATGGAAGTGAACATTGCTCAAGCCGTACGAGTCAACGAGGAGAAAGTGGCTACTTACCGACCATGTACACCTTACCTCAGTGAAAGATATAACCTGCCTAAATATGGATGGAAAGACAAAGGCCTTATTTTCGGAGTTCGGGGACATCCTTGAAGTTCGTCGTGAACATCCTGAAGGAGCTTGGCATCATCGAGGATGACCTTGAGAAGGTCTGCTTGGGCATATTAAGAGCTTCAATCCGCATTCCGCATAACCATTTATATGATGTATCGTAACGTATATTATCAACTGTAGAGCCAACAATGTACCTACACTGTATATTACTCTGGATCATTATGGTCTTCCAGAATGCCAGGCGGATTTCGCTGTGGAAATATATATATACATTCTTTGATATTTTAAAATATTCTAGGTAACTTTTGTTTAAACCACAAACGTTGTAAATAATTCAAAAATATTAAATTAGGAAGTGATGTGGTCCTTCTATATAATCGCTCACAATTATTGACGTTATTGCATTATATGTGATTTGGAGCGTCATGGCGCAGTGGCTTAGCTGCTCGTCTTTCACCCGGACGGCCGGGGTACGAATCCCGGTGACAGAGGGGTGGAATTTTCACCTGAAAAACCAAGTGGCGTCAGGATGGGCATCCGGCCTCAAATTCCCGGCCAAGACCGAAATGAGCCTAGTTGGCTCCGGTCTCCCCAATTAATTGGGAAAAGCAGAAGAAAGTTTTTATTGCATAATAAGTGATATTGAAGAGTTGCATATAATTGCTTAGTTACTGAAATCTCTGTTGCCTCCGCAGCGTAGCGGTCAGCATGGTTAGCTGCCGCCCCGGAGGTTCTGGGTTGGATTCCCAGCTCTGCCACGAAATTTAAAAAGTGGTATGAGGACTGGAACGGGGTCTACTCAGCCTCGGGTGGTCCAAATGAGTAGAGGGGGCTCGATTCCCACCTCAGCCATCCCCGAAGTGGTTTTCCGTGGTTTCCCACTTCGTCTTCGGGCAAATGCTGGGATGGTACCCCCTGTAAGGCCACAGCCGCCTACTCCCCTCTTCCTTGCCTCTCAATTCGAATCTTCCTCTACCTACCCATCGCTCACGAGGCCCCTGTTCGCTTTGCAGGTGAGACCGCCCGGGCGAAGTGCTGATCACATCTCCCCAGTTGTATCCACCCCGACCACATGTTCCAAGCTCCAGGACACTGCCCGTAGCGGTGGTAGTGGTGAGTTCCCTCTCTGAGTCACTCTACGTGGTATAAAACAAAGACCCCGATTCATGGATGTAACGGGTAATCTCGAAAACCACTGGATGGATTTTGGTGCCATTTTCACCATTCTGTAAAGGATATTTTGAGGACGGTTTCTATTGAAAAATCATTCATGACCAAAGAAATCTCAGCAGTAACGATTTCACTGAATCGAGTCGAGGAAAACCCTGCAGTCCGTGCCCCTTTTTAAGCTTACGCTGGGTAAACCATTAAATATATCTACTATGACTGTAAAAATTGTTTGGCATGAAATGTTCTACAAATCAGTCCTCTATCTGTAATACATTGCCTACTATAAATGTTTTTATTACGTTTTCATTTCTTCCAACAATCTGCATTCAATGGAAATTTGAAATTACTTGCATCGAAGCGAGTTTACGAGCTAGCAAATAAGTCTATCGCCCCAGATTCAGCCAGTATCAAACTGCCGAGTCGTGTCGAGTTAAGACTTCAGAGAAGAGAATTTGTGTTTGGAGTTTCGCTGTTCACCTCGGCTTTTTGAATTGCGTCTGGGACCAGCCGTCCGTGCGCCTTTTAAGCTTACGCTGGGTAAACCGTTGAGGATACCAGGCCATTCCTGGGTGGGTTGGTAGTATCTTATAAATTTGCTCCTTCTGGGCAATGACATATGTCAGTGATTTCAGAATAAAAACAAGAAGTTCCGTGACGAACTAAAGAGCCTACTTTTCATGCCAATGATTAATCTACAGTATATGGTAATATCGAATTGTCTAATTAGTTCGAAATATTCCTGCAATAATGTAGCCTAATAGAGCACTACAGTTGGCAGCCCTGGTGACTGAATATATTCTTAGTTCCATCCCTTAAGGTACAGAATACAAAATTTGGTTGAAGTCCAATGGACGTTACATGCAGTTAGACATTGGATCTTTCAGCACGCGTAAAAAGCATGTTGGCAACAATGTCATGAGTGTGCTGGTTAGAAATAATCGGAAATATTATGATATCTTGTTGTGCCAAATTTGGATGAAATCCATTTGTCAGAATAGAAGTTACATGTATTTTAAAATTGGACCTATCAGCAAGCATAGAATCATGTTGGCAGCACTGACTTATATTAATTGCTCCAAATAAATCTAGAATGTCAGGTGCTATACGTGTGCAAAGTATAGAGTTGTTGGCTTGCATACTTTCTGATATATTGATATTAGGGTAAAAAATATAGACAGCATTTATTAACAGTTGGCAGCCCTGATTGCTCTTAAGAATACTTATAGTCATATCTGTTATGTTACACATAGCACATACGAAATTTGGATGCAATCCAACTGAGTGTATAGAAGTTACATGTAATTAAAAATTGGTCCTATCAGCAGGCTTAGAATCATGTTGGTAGAACTGAAGTATATAAGTTACTCCAAATTAATCTAAAATGTCAGGTACTACTCGTGTGCATAGTTTAAAGCTGTCGGCTTGCATACCTTCAGATATATTGGTATTTGGATAAAGAGAATAGAGAGAGCAATTATTAACAGTTGCTAGCCCTGGGGGCTCTTAAGAATACACTCAGTCATATCTGTTTATGTACACATATTACATACAAGATTTGTTTGAAATCCAATTGATAGTGTAGAAGTTGTATGCATTTAAAATTGGATTTATTAGAAAGTTTAAATTATTTTGGCACCACTGTCATATATGGCCTCCAGGAAATTAAACTGAAATAGTATTATCTACATGTGTGCCAATTTTGGAATAGCTCTCATGCATACCTTCCAAGATATCCAACATGGAGCTCAAATTTCTAGTGCGTTTTTTCATCAGTTGGTAGCACTGACATCATTTTCAAATATGGGCTTGAGATATTCCGGTATACATATTTACTCATACTAAGTTTGGTTTTGATTGCTGCAGACGTTCAGGAGTTGATAGAGGTGACACACACACAGCCAGACAGACAGACAGACAGAAGGACCGACAGGCAGAAGGACAGACAGACAGACACACATTTTCCCGGATCGATCTCATAAGTCTACTTTTTCCTCATTTTTGCAAAATGTGAAAAGTAGGCTAACAAGAAGTTCCGTGACGAACTAAAGAGCCTACTTTTCTTAAAATTTAAGATTCATGCCAATGATTAATCTTTATGGACCTATCTAGAATAATGACGAAATGAATTTGGTAATATCGAAATTTCTAATTAGTTCGAAATACACCTGTCATGATGTAGCCTGATAGAGCACTACAGTTGGCAGCCCTGGTGACTGAATATATTCTTAGTTCCATCTCTTAAGGTACAGAATACAAAATTTGGTTGAAGTCCAATGGATAGCATGGACGTTACATGCAGTTAGACAGTAGACCTATCAGCGCATGTAAAATCATGTTGGCAACGATGTCATGCATGTGTTGGTCAGAAATCATTTGAAATATTATGATGTATTGTTGTGCCACTTATGGATGAAATCCATTTGTTAGTATAGAAGTTACTGGAATTTTATAATTGGACCTATCAGCAGGCTTAGAATCATGTTGGTAGCACTGACACACATTAGTTTACCCAAATTAATCTAGAATGTTAGGAACTATATGTGCGCAAAGTTTAGAGCTGTTGGCTTGCATACTTTCTGATATATTGATATTAGGGTAAAATATATAAACACCATTTATTAACAGTTGGCAGCCCTGATTGCTCTAAAGAATATGCACAGTCATATCTGTTATGGTACACATAGCACATACGAAATTTGGTTGAAATCCAATTGATAGTATAGAAGATACATGTAATTAAAAATTGGTTTTTCAGCAGGCTTAGAATCATGTTGGTAGCACTGACATACATTAGTTGCTTCAAATTAATCTAGAATGTCGGGCACTATACGTGTGCTATGTTTAAAGCTGTAGGCTCGCATACTTTCTGATATATTGGTATTTGGATAAAAAATAGGGAGAGCATTTATTGACAGTTGGCAGCCCTGGTGGCTCTTTAGAATAGGCTCAGTCATATCTGTTTATGTACACATAGTACATACGAAATTTGGTTGAAATCCAATTGATAGTGAAGGAGTTATATGCATTTAAAATTTGGACCTATCAGTAGGCCAGAATCATTTTGGCAACACTGTCATGTATGGCCTCCTGAAAATTAAACTGAAGTGTTATTATCTATATGTGTACCAATTTTGGAATAGTTCCCATGTATACATTCCAAGTTATCCAACATGGAGCTCAAATTTCAATTGCGAATTTTTAGCAGTTGGTAGCACTGACATCAATTTCAAGTATGACATTGAGATGTCCCGGTATATATCTTTACTCATACCTAATTTGGTTTTGATAGCTGCAGCCGTTTAGGAGTTGATAGGGACACACACACACACACACACACACACACACAGACATACAGACAAAAGGACAGACAGACAGACATTTTCCCGGATTGATCTCATAAGTCTACTTTTTTCTCATTTTTGCAAAATGTGAGAAGTAGCCAAATAATTTTATATTATGAAGGAAGAAATGTGATAAATTTTCACAAAACAATCGAGTAGAAATAGTTCATTTGCCTTTTATTGTATAAAATATCAAATAGTTCAAATTTTAGAAAATTCAGTGATTAAATTAAAATTTATGGAGAGCAAGCTTACATTAATAAGGATTAAATAGATGTTAAATTTAGTTTTTTTTTTTAAATTCTAATAACTTGGCCACGTTTGTACTTGGTTTGACTTTGAATTGCACTAGCCTAAATTGAAATTTCTGAATCTTAATGAATTCAATAGTAAGACTTGTTGGGTGCCAATCATCATACTAATACATAACAAGTAGTCCCGTGAAGAACTATACAGCCTATTTTCATATATCCTACTCATGTTAATTGCCTCTATCAACACACAAAATTTCAGGTTGATCGTTGTGAACGATTCATAGATATTGAGAACTGTCTAAATATTTCAGATAGTCGCCAGGTTGGATTATTTTTTTATGTACTATCACATGAAGATTATTGTGTACGTGTGGTGTTCAAACTTCAATCGCATGATTAGGACACAAGAAGTAAAAACGAGATTTTAAAATTTCGCACAGCTGCCATCTTGTGGTTATGAAACAATTGAAATAAATTAGATGCCAGTCGATTAAAAATTGTATAAGCATTTAACGTGCAAAGTTTCACTGCACTCGGATGGTTAAATCACGAGAAACGTCCATTTAAATATTTATACTTCGCGTCGCCGCCATGTTGGATTTGTGCTCACCAGGTTACTGAAAGTCATATAGGTGAACTTATGTTCATAGCCTCCATGAACATTAAAAAATTCGGTATAATTGCTGTAAAAGATTCGTAGATATTGAGAACCGTCAAAATATTTCGGTTGCTCACCATTTTGGATTGTTATATGTATAGGGCATAGAGTTATGTACCATTAAAGGAAAATTATTGCGTAGCTTCATTATTCAAACTTTCACTTATGATGGATGCGTGCGATTTGTTATGTCTGTCTGTCTGTTTGTTTGTTTGTCTGTGGACAACTTTGTTCCCTTATAACTCGAGAACGGCTGGGTGTATCAACGTAAAATTGGGTACAGATATCCATCAGAGGCACGACACTAATCATTGATGTAACTCTTCTCCGTACCTCTGATAAAAGGGGGCCTACCCCCTTAAAATACATGCTGAAATAGGCGTAGAAGGACGAGACAATGCTCATTTTCAGCCCTTCAATGTGAGAGACAAAACCACATTTTAAGGGCCTAAAACCAACCATTTTTGAGATATTCCTAGAAAGCTAATTTCATTTAATAAACTAATGAACGAATGCAAGCCGGTAACCATGGCAACAGATTCTCATAGGTCCATCTATTGCTGTAAGACGCAATGCAATTCCATTAATAACATTAGTGTGATTGTTTGCAAACGGCTAGAAGTTTATCACGGAACCAAATTAAGCTGTAAAATTCATAAATACATATAATGCGCTTAAGCGAGTCAAGGGGTACTCTAGAATTTTTTCACGCGATTTACACCTGCGGATGTGGTACGGCAGGTCTATTATATTCCTATCCCTATATATTATTATTGTTGTGTTGGCAGCAAGCACAAGAGTAGTGTAGTGCAGTATCTTTGACATAGTCTTTGATATCAGTGAAGTTCAGTGTCAAATCAATATGGTGTGTATCGTGTGAATTGTGAACTTTTCCACAACAAATAATAAAATATGCATTCTAGAGGAGTCTATGTGATTTATTAAGAAGTGAACCTAACATTTTATGGCGACCAGTGACACGATTCATTCATAGTAAAGGGCTCCCGTGAAGAAAGAAGATGGAAAGACTCGCTAAAGAAAGAACCGTAAAGCGGCGGTTATTTACGCGCTCACACAATCAACTAATGGCGTTGTTAGAAGATGATCAAACTGAAACGGAAAAAGTGCAAGTGCAACTTGAAATCCTTCAAGAAAAGTATGATGATATCTCTAATTTAGATGGATTAATATTTCAACAGATGATAGACGACGAGTGTGAGGATGACGAAATAGAAACGGAATGTGAATCAGCTGATGATTACAAACACAAATTCCTTAGCTGTAGAACAAAAGCAACACGTTTTATGAATCCCGTTGTTTCCATTACCCCTCCACAAAGTGTAGTGAATGACAATGTTTGTGATAAAAAGAAATATAGACTTCCAAAAATAGAATTTAAGAAATTTTCTGGTGAAATAATTGATTGGTTATATTTTTGGAGCCAGTTCCGTAAAATTCACGAGGATGAGGACATTGGGAAGGAAGATAAATTCCAATATTTAATTCAGGCTATGACAGAAGGTTCCAGAGCATATGAATTAGTTACTAGTTTTCCACCCACTGCCGAGAATTATGACAAAGCTATAGAGAGTCTTCAAGCTCGATTTGGTAGAGAGGACGTGCAGGTGGTAGTTTATGTTCGTGAATTGCTCAAACTAGTATTGACGAATGCAGTCAATTCCAAAGAAAGGCCAACACTGAGTAGCTTGTATGATAAATTAGAGTCACATCTCAGATCGCTGGAAAGTTTAGGCGTTACTACAGAAAAATGTACTGCAATGCTGTATCCCCTAATTGAATCATCTTTGCCAGAAGACCTATTAAGAGCATGGCAGAGGAATACTTCCTTCAGGTGTGATTCCGTATCCAAAGATCGTTTGCAGCAGCTTATGGCTTTTCTTCAAAATGAAGTAGTAAGTGAAGAAAGAATTTCATTGGCTATGAAAGGGTTTAGTATTAGCACATCCCAAGGATCTAAGATTAAGGGAGACAAGAAACCAAGGGATGTCATTGAACCAAATATACCTACTGCTTCTGCTTTGTTTGCTGATGTTTCTAAGAGACAGGAGTGTCTTTTTTGTCTTAAACCTCATTCGAGCCCAGAGTGCATTAAAGCTCAAAAATGACTGTAGGGGAGAAAAGGAAAATCTTAACTGATAAACACTGTTGCTTCAATTGTTTAAAGAAGGGCCATGCAAGTAGAGCTTGTAAATCGATTGTCAGGTGCATTGTTTGTGGTGGTAAACATGTGGTATTAATGTGTTATAAGCTCCGTGACAAAGAAAATGAAAGTGTGTCCAAGCAGAATTACGAGGGAGACAGGAATTTGGTTCTCCAGGATGTCAATAATGTGGATAAGGCTTTAGATAATGTGTCTTGTTCTCCTGAGGTGTACTTGCAAACCCTGGCAGTTGTCGTTAAAGGAAAGGGTAAACAAAAAACTGTACGAGCTGTCATTGATACTGGGTCTACTAAATCCTACATTGCACGTGACCTAGCCGAAGAAATGGGGTATCAGTCAATCAGGAAGGAAACGTTAATACATTCCTTGTTTGGTGGAGTACGTTCTCGAGAAGCAAACCACGACTGTTACAGAATAAGTTTAAAGCGATTGGAGGGAAACTATTCCAAGGAGCTGGAAGTTTTAAGCCAAGAGATAATTTGTGAAGATGTCCCATATATTAAGAATGGTTCTTGGAGTGAGGAGATAAGGGATCTGAAAATATGTTTAACTGATGTACGAGAGAGAGGGCCTGTGCAGATTCTGATTGGGGCCGATAAGGCGGGTGAACTGCTCACTGGGAGGAAACATCAACTAAAATGTGGCCTAGTTTTGGTGGAGACTTCCCTAGGGTGGACACTAATGGGAAAAGTCATAGGTAACAAGGCCCAAAGGGATTCGGCATCATTATTAGTGTCATCATTGTTTTCCCAACATACAATAATTTCTGATCTCTGGGAATTAGAAATTCTTGGAATTACTGACCCTGTTGTGAAAGAATCTATCATCGAGAGGAATGAGCGTGTTAGAAATAACTTCCTTGAGACTGCACGACTGAATGAAGATAACAGATATGAAGTGTGTCTGCCTTGGAGTGAACAACATCCACCTCTCCCTGACAACAAAGAAATTGCTCAGCACAGATTAGAAATCACTACAAAGAAACTACAAGCTGAACAACATTATCAGGAGTACGATAATGTCTTACGAAGTTGGTTGGAGCAAGGAATCATCGAGAGGGTACCTGAAGAAGAACTGAAGAATAGTGGACACTATCTACCTCACCGACCTGTCTTCAAAGAAAACAGCACCACCAAGATCAGGCCTGTTTTTGATGCCTCGGCGAAGCAGAGAAACGCTCCATCTCTGAACGAATGTATTGAAAAAGGGCCTAACTTCATAGAGTTGATCCCTAGTTCGCTACTGAAGTTCAGAGAAAATGAGATCGGTGTGACGGCCGATGTAGAAAAAGCATTTCTTCAAATAAGTGTCAATCCTAGAGACCGTGATTTTCTGAGATTCCTTTGGTGGGAGGAGGAAAGTACAGGGAAGGTAGAAGTGTTCCGTCACAATAGAGTTGTCTTTGGACTTGCATGTTCTCCGTTCCTATTGTCGGCAACCATCAAACTCCACTTGAACGAGTTGAAGAGACAAACAGTCGATAATAGTTCCTACTCAACTTCAACAATAGAAAGATTGGAAGAATGTTTTTATGTGGATAACTGTGCTATTAGTGTTAACAACAGAAATGACCTTCATTCATTCATGCGAGAGGCAAGCATAATAATGGATAAGGCATCTTTCAATCTCCGAGGGTGGGAGTATTCTCAGGATGGTACAGCTGAAAATCTTACTCATGTGCTAGGGCTCATTTGGAATAAAGGAGAAGATACCATTGAACTGAATCTAACTCATGTTAACGATTTCAAATATGATGTAATCACTAAAAGAGCTATACTAGGAGCTGCACATAAGGTGTTTGACCCGGTATTTCCCTGTCCAAAATTAATCTTGCAAGAACTATGGGCCACTGACTTGGGTTGGGACACCAGAGTAGACGAAACAACAAAGAGAAGATTCATGAAGTGGTTGGCAGAACTACCTCAGCTGTCTGAGATTAAGATTCCTAGATGTTTGATCGGTAGTGTCCAGTCGGTTGAAGATATATCTCTTCACGTGTTCTGCGACGCCAGTCAAACTGCGTATGCTGCAGTTATATTCTTGCGAATACAGAGGGTTGACAAAATAGAGCTACGATTTGTACAAGCCAAGACAAGAGTGGCACCCAAGAAGAGTATCACCATACCACGCCTGGAATTATTAGCAGCTACAATAGGGGTTCGACTAGTGACGTCAGTACTGCCAACATTAACTGCAAAAGAAATCGTTACTTATTATTGGAGTGACTCGTCGACTGTGTTGTCCTGGATCAAGTTAGACGAACCTTGGGGGACCTTCGTTTGGAACAGAGTGCAAGAAATTCGAAGACTGTCCAGAATAGAACAGTGGCGTCATGTTCCAGGAACCATGAATCCGGCTGACCTGGCATCGAGGGGATGTAGCACAAAACAGTTACTTCAACAGAGATGGTGGGAAGGGCCAAAATGGCTAAAACAATCTACTACACAATGGCCTAGCCCCGAAATTTCAACAAACGATGATGAAGTCTTCCAAGAAAGAAAAAAGAAAGTCAACACTATGATGGTGTTAGAAGACGAGTCCAATACCCAAGAATGGCACCTTGACTATTTCTCAAGTTTCCGTAGAACAGTTCGTATGATAGGATGGATCTTGAGGTTTCTGTATAATTGTCGACAGAAAAATAATAGAAGAACTATCCATTGAAGAAACCACAGAAGCAGAAAAAGTCGTGATGAAGTTCATACAAAAGGAGTGTTTTGTTGGTGAAAAGGATGAAAGATTCAACTCACTATGTGTTTTCATGGATGATGAGGGAGTGATGAGACTGAAAACAAAAATTATATCACGCAAAGATGATTATGCTTTCCGTTGTCCTGCTATCCTTCCTGCGAAGCATACAGCGGTTCACGCTCTCATTAGGGAGAAGCACAAAGACTTATGTCATGCTGGAACCCAGATTCTGCTCAGTGGGCTCAGACAGAAATATTGGATCCTTGGAGGAAGGAGAACGGTGAAGGGTGCAATTAAAACATGTGTTGTCTGCAGGAGGTACCATGGAAAACATCTTGAAGCAGAACAAACTCATCTCCCCATAGAGTAAGAGAAGCCTCAATTTTTGAAATAACAGGGGTCGACTTTGCAGGGCCTCTGATTTTGAAAGGTGGAGAGAAAGCCTGGGTCTGTCTGTTCACGTGTGCGGTTTTTCGTGCAGTACACCTGGAGTTAGTAACATCTTTGGCTACTGCAACATTCCTCGAAGCTTTTCGGCGCTTCGTGTCCAGACGTGGAAGGCCAATGATTGTCTATAGTGACAATGGGACAAACTTTCCAGGCACCTGCAATATGTTGGAGACAATTCAGTGGGATAAAATTGCTGAATATAGTTCTGTACACCAAATAAAATGGAAATTCAATCCTCCCACTGCAGCATGGTGGGGAGGATGGTGGGAGAGGCTGATTGGTGTCCTCAAACAAATACTCAGGAAAGTTCTGGGAAGGTCATGTCTGTCGTACCAAGAAATGATGACTGTTCTGTGTGACATTGAAGCTGTCATGAATTCACGACCACTTACTTACCTGTCCAATGATGGAGAAGACTTGATGGCTATCACCCCTGCAATGTTCCTACAGGAAGTCAAGGAGATTGGAATGCCCGATATCGACATGATAGAGGACATAAAACTTGACAGAAGATTCAGGTACAGACAGAAAGTAAAGGAAACATTAAGGGTAAGATTCAGGAATGAATATCTTGGACAGCTAATACAGAAGAACCACATTAGGAAAAGTCATCACAAACCCTGCGTAGGTGAAGTAGTACTGGTAGCCAGTGACAACACGAAGAGACTAGACTGGCCGCTGGCAAGAGTGACGGAGGTCATCCCTGGCAAAGGTGGTGTCGTGAGAGTTGTTCGCTTGGCGACTACAAAAGGAGAGCTACTGAGGCCAGTACAGAGGGTGTATCCACTTGAAGTGACATCTGGAGAAGATCATGCTTTAAGACTGCAAGTTGAGCGGAATGAAAATGAGAAGAAGGAGAAAAATCCAAAGACGGTTAAACCATCTACTAATACTTCTGATCTCATCAAAACCAGTAGTGGGAGAGTGGTGGTTAAACCAAAGAGATATTTTGAGTGACTTATTTATTTCTGTGTTCATTTATATTGTGAAAATATGTGTGTTATGTTATTTTATTGTTTTGTTGAGTTGTTTCCACAACTCAAGGTGGGAGAATGTTGTGTTGGCAGCAAGCACAAGAGTAGTGTAGTGCAGTATCTTTGACATAGTCTTTGATATCAGTGAAGTTCAGTGTCAAATCAATATGGTGTGTATCGTGTGAATTGTGAACTTTTCCATAACAAATAATAAAATATGCATTCTAGAGGAGTCTATGTGATTTATTAAGAAGTGAACCTAACAATTATTATTATTATTATTAGTAGTAGTAGTAGTAGTAGTAGTAGTAGTAGTATATTATGGCGTACAACGACGAGACAAAGCCCCTCGGTGCCAGAAACAAAACTCGCGGGCCCTAAAGGGTCCTCGAAAACTACATTATAAGGCTCTCAAACCAACGGTTTCTGAAATATTCCCAGAAAACTAATTTAATTTAATTTAACAAACTAATGAGGGAATGCAAATCGGTAACCATGACAACATTATATCAAGGGGTGGCATCCAACTTTCCATCTATTTCTGTAAGATGCAAGCAATGCCACTCCATTTATTACATTTCTGTGAAAGTTTGCAAATGGCTATAAGGTTATCACGGAACCAACCTAGACTGTATAATTCAGAATTTTTTTCATGCAATTTTCGCGTGCGACATATAGTACAGAAGGTCTATTATATCTCCAAACAGCAACATTATTTTCAAAAATTTCTGAATTGAATCAGCATTTCCTGCGGCTTTTAGGAATTTGGGCCATTTGAGGCTAAAGAACCTGAATTTTCATGCACCACTAGCCTTTATAATTTATAAAAGGGGCCTTCCTGTGTATGGGGACCTAACACAACGTAGAGGGTCAGTTTTTATGTGACGTGTATTGCGTTTCGTCTACAAGGCTTTCAATTCTATTTCACGTCAGGAAGTACACGTTAAGTGAATTTAGTTTGAGAGCACATTTTAACTAATCTTTTTTTTTTTTTTTTTTTGTCAACACACGGATTCATCGTAAGGATGATTTTGTTTGATACTGTGTGGTAGATATACCCATATTTGGATATCTGCGTGCTATGTTGTAGACTATAGAATTGTCTGTCTGTCTTTCTGTGTATCTTTATGTACGCCTATAACTCGTGTTCGGATGCTTGGTGCATCGTAAAATTAGGTATGGTAACCATGAGAGTCCATACACCAATCTCTATATATATAAAAATGAAAGTTTGTCTGTTTTTTTCTGAATTTCCACGGAAATTTGCGATATTTGCGCGTTTTAGATTGTTTTATGACGGATGCGCGCAAAAATAATTTTCTTGTCTGTCTGTTTGTCTGTGGACAATTTTTTGTGTCCTTATAACTCGAGAACGGCTGGGTGGATCAACGTAAAATTTGATACGGATATCCATCAGAGGCACGACACTAATCATTGATGTAACTCTTCTCCGTACCTCTGATAAAAGGGGGCCTGTCCCCTTAAAATAGATGCTGAAATAAGCGTAGAAGGGTGAGACAAAGCTCATTTTCAGACCCTAAATGTGAGAAACGAAACTTGGGACAGGGCCCCTCGAAAACCACATTTTAAGGCCCTAAAACCAACAGTTTTTGAAATATTCCCAGAAAACTAATTTCACTTAATAAATTATGAAAGAATGCAAGCCGGTAACCATGGCAACACAATCTCAGAAGTCCATCTATTGCTGTAAGACGCAATGCCATTCCATTCATTACATTACTGTGAAGGTTTGCAAACGGCTATAAGGTTATAACGGATCCAAATTAACCTGAAATATTCATCAATACATATAATTCGCTTAAGGGGGTCAAGGGGTACTCTAGAATTTTTTCACGTGATTTACGCGTGCGGGTATGGTACGGAAGGTCTATTATATCCCTATCCCTATATTGTTATATTATTATTATTATATGTTGGCATGTCAAAGAACCCATTTGAATTCAGTAGGCCATGTTCATAATGGCAAAATTAATCTCGGGAGTTTCCGCCAGCACAAAGTTCCTCATTTCTCTACTAGAAAGCGCTATAGTGTTCAAGGAGCTTAGATATCTAACCTCCTTGACTTTCATAGTGATTCAAGGAACAACGAAATTCGACATGCAAACTACCCTCTGGGTGTCAAATTACAAAAGCTTGCACCCGGCAACCGAGGCCACATGATATTATTATTTATTATTATTATTATTATTATTATTATTATTATTATTATTATTATTATTATTCCTTGTTGGGTACGCTGATGATATTGCAGCGGTGATTGTGGCCCGAGATGCGGTTCTGGCTCAGTGGAAACTCAATCAGGTAATGCGACGGGTGAGTGGTTGGATGAACGCTCATGGTCTGAATTTAGCTATGGCGAAAACGGTTTAGTCATGTTAACTAGGAGGAGAATGGACACTATAATTCCCATGAAAGTTGGAGAGGTGGTCGTTCGAACTGGAGCCACAGCGAAGTACTTAGGATTTACTCTTGACACGAAACTGACATACTAGTCTCATATACGGAAGGCAGCAGACAAGGCTGAAGTAGTGACAGCTGCCATTAGTAGACTCATGGCTAATGTGCATGGTCCTAGAGAAAGCAAGCGTCGACTACTGTTGTCCACAGCGCAGTCAATTCTCCTGTATGGAGCTGAGATTTGGTCTGATTCGCTGAGGATAGAGAAGTATAGGAAACGCCTAGCTGCAATTCAGAGTAGAGGAGCTCTGAGGGTGGCGTGTGCTTGCCGTACAGTTTCGGAACCTGCAGTTCTGGTTGTCTCAGGTGTTGCGCCAATAGACTTACTCGCGCAAGAACGTAAAGACGTATACTTCCGACGAGTAGAACTGGGCAAGGCTCAAGCCCGGAAGGAAGCCGTAGCACGCAAGATGGAGCTTTGGCAGCAGAGGTGGAATGACGATCACAGAGGAAGATGGACAACTCGGCTGATACCGAGTCCGGTCGAGTGGACGAGTAGGAAACACGGAGAAATAAATTACTTTCTGACACAGATGATGACAGGTCATGGCTACTTTCGGTGTTACCTTCATCGTATGGCCAAAGTAAGGAGTCCAGTTTGTATTTACTGCGAGAACGAACGAGATGACGTTTATCATACCTTTTTCGTCTGCGATCGTTGGGCAGCGGAAAAACAACAACTTGAAGCTGAGGTTGGTCCAATAACGCCGGACAATATAGTTGGCCTTATGCTGATGAACGAGCTCAGCTGGGATACGGTCGCTTTCTTTGTTGAGGTGGTCCTTCGTCAGAAGAAGTCGGATGGGAACTTGCTCGATTTAGTCGATTGAGTCTGCGATCCGCGGGCTATGAATGGAGAAGTAAGATGGTGCATGTGAAGCAAAGAAAATGACTCCATCCTGAAGTAATACGAAAGTGGTCCTGGAATGGGTTTTGTCAAGAGGACAGGGTGTGTTTTTTTTAGTGGGTAAGAATCCCACACTCTTGAGGAGTGCGGACCCTTCTCAAGGTCTTATGCAAGATTTTTCCACTTCCCTCTTTAAAAAAATTATTATTATTATTTATATTATTATTATTATTATCATTATTATGGCGTACAACGACGAGACAAAGCTGATTTTCAACCCCTTGGTGTCAGAAATGAGACCCCTAAAGAGCCGTAAAGGGTCCCCGAAAAAATATATTTTAAGGCTCTAAAACCAACCGTTTCTTAGATATTCCCAGAAAACTAATTTCATTTCATAAACTAATGAAGGAATGCAAGCCAGCAACCACGACAACATTATTCAAGAGGTGACATCGAACTTTACATCTATTTCTGCAAGAAGTAATGCCACTCCATTTATTACATTTCTGTGAAAGTTTGCAAATGGCTATAAGGTTATCACGGAACCAACTAAAACTGTAAAATTCGTCAATGCGCATAAGGGGTTCAAGGAGTACCCTAGACATTTTTCACACGACTTACACGTGCGATATGTCGTACAGAAGGTCTAGGCTATTATATCTCCAAACACCAACAATATTTTCAAATATTCCTGATTTGAAATAGTAGACTAGTTTTTGCTGCTTTTAGGAATTTGGGCCATTGGAGGCTAAAAACCTGAGTTTTCATTATTTTTTTCATTTTTTATTAAAGGGGTCTTCCTGTGGTTGGGCACTTGACACAACGGTTAGGGTCAGTTTTTATGTGACGTGTATTGCGAATCGTCTATGAGGTTTTCAATTTTATTTTCACGTCAGGAAGAACACGTTAGGTAAATTTAGTTCGAGAGCACATTTTAACTAATCATTTTTCTTTGTCGACAAACAGGTTCCAAGCCCCTAACCTTTGCAACAGTAGCTCAATTGAAAACGTCTGATTATTAATACCGAAGGCCGTTCGAAGAATGGGTACTACTGCTAGTCATTTATAAAACTCTTCACCGTACTTTTCATACAGTAGAAGGGTGGATATAGGGAAAGAATCTCAAAATACATGCTAAAATAGTCGAAATATAAAAATTATCCTAGAAGGACGACCAAAGAATATGTTGCGCTTCTTAATGTGAGGCACAAAATTCGGGAGTCTATAAAGGGTCTCCGAAAACCACATTTTAAGGCCCTTAAATTAACAGTGTGTGTGATATTCCCAGAAAACTAACTTAGTTCTGATAAACTTATGAAGGAATGACAAACCGCTAACCGTTGCAACAGTAGCTCAATTGATAATGTCTGGTGCTAACACCGAACACCGTTCGTAGAACGGGTACTTCTGCTAGTCATTTATAAAATGAAAAATGATAAATAGCTGCTTCGGTGCGTAGTTGGTAGCATGCTGAGCTTCTATGCCTAAGGTTGCGGGTTCGAACATGGCTGAAGTTGTCGGATTTTTAGAGCGTTAAAAACCCTAAGTATGCCTTCCTTAAGAGGGGAAGTAAAGTCGGCGGTCCCATGTCATAGATTTATGGAATGTAAAAGAACCTTTTATTAATTATACTTGTGTGAAACTGAATTGTAGGTTAGATTTGACTAACGCTCTTAGGTTCCAACGTTCGTCACCAGGAGCCAACTGTGGTGGTTTCTAGGAACCAAATTCAGAACTAGTTGTCGTTCAGGGTGGCGTTTGGTAGTAAAAGTAGGAAATACTTGAAAATTGAATGTCTGCAGTCCTTACTTGAATTAAAAACAGTTAACACACACTAATACAGCCATCGCAATTAAAACAGGTTATCCGACAGATTCTATACACACCCAAAGTTCACGGGACTACATGACCGCGTTGTCGCAGCCCCTAAACTGAGGATCCAACCATAAATTATAATTTGGTGGAGAATCAATCTTCTTGGTCGTACAATATACAAATAGTGAAGCCCCTTAATTTGAAGTTAGAGAATTAACTGACTGGACATACTGGGACACGAACATGATATATCTAAGAATCAGGGCTCCACCATCATATCACTCTGTGATTGTTGCCAGCTGTGGGCTACCTATGGATTCCAATAATTCGATATTCATGATCACAATAATAAGAAGTAAAGATGTGGTGTTGGCGTCGAATATTAAACATGAACTGGGTTGCGAGAAAGACCAACTTTGAGGTGCTAGAAATTGTTCAAGAAAGGAAACAGATGCTTCATCACATCAGAAAGAGGCAAATTACATGGCTCTCTGATGATTGACGTGATTGAAGGAAAAATACCTGGGAAATGACCTCAAGGAAGACGCAGAGATACATTCGTAAAAACCTTCTTGAGAATATTTCAAGACATAAAACGTACTGCTTAGGACCGAACTGAATGGAGGAAACTCATTGTGGGGTAAAGCAGTCGAAAGACTAAATAAAATACTCATGATGATGAATACAGTAGATCGTGCCACGCAGAAAAGACGCAAGTCTTGTACTGCTCGAGTGAAGCTCTGTGTACTTGAGAGGGATGTGTTTCGCAGTTAGTGAGGTGAGGTGCGGGGGTTCCCGCGTACTAACAGAACCAAATACATTGGTCGGTTACTTAATACGCACGTTACGCTTCTTTTACGTTTAGAACCAATAAACGTTTATAATAAGCGACTTCGGTGGCGCAGTTGGTAGCATGCTGAGTTTCTATGCCCAAGGTCACGGATTCAAACACGGAAGTAAAGCTGGCGGTCCCATATCATATATTTATGGCATGTAAAAGAACCTTCCATTAATTACACTTGTGTGAAGCTGAATCATAGGTTAGATTTGATTACGCTCTAGGTTCCAACATTTGTCACCAGGAGCCGACTGCGGTGGCATCTAGTAACCAAGTTCAAAACTAGTTGTCGTTGACGGAAGCGTTTCGTGGCAAAAGTAGGAACTACTTGAAAATTGAATGTCTGCAGTCCTTATTCGAATTAAAAACAGATAACACACACTAATACAGCCATCACAATTAACACCGGTTATCAGACAGATTCTACACACACCAAAAGTACACGGGGCTAGATGACCGCTTTGTCGTAGCCCCTAAACTGGAGTAACCAACCAACCAAACTGTTAATATTTAGTCATCCCAAGCTGTTAATGTTGGACTTTGTCAAACAAACCAACATCAGACCGGCTCATTGATGGCAAGTGGGCATATTTCCTCAGAGACAATACTTTGATTCGCGTTTAATGACGTCTTAATGAGAGTTATAGAAACAGAGGAGGCCACAGTGCTAACTGCTATTAAGTGATTATGGCAGCACCTCGTTCATTCAAAAGACTTTTAGACTAGACAGGAAGTTGAAGGGCGTTGATTGTATGAATGAATGAATGAATGAATGACATGGACAATACTCAATGGACTGCTGAAAGTAGCATTCCGTTAATTGTTTTTGTCCCAGATATTGTTAGCTTGTGGTTGTTAATTCATTTTAGGGGCTAGAAACATCTTGGTCATCAGTCCGTTACGCTTTAATATGTATTGGCTTTGTCTGATCACCTGTGTTTCTGTGGTATTTCTAGTAGTTAATATAACTGTAATTTCCAGGGTAAATATTGGGGTAAGAAGCACGGGACTATTAGTACCATCTCGACGTTTGCCTAGGCGGAGGGTGGAAAGAACTGGGAGGAATCCACATTCAAGGCGGCCACTGCTTGCGCCGGGATTCGAACCGCACTCCAAATTTTCTTCAGCCCCCAATTCCATGGGGATGGTAATTTTAACGTACAATACCACAACAGATTTTACGTTCTTGTGATCTGACCAAAAGGTATACCACATTTCATCTAGATCGGGGAGTTTATGTTCGAGATGTTCCCTTGTAAGTCAAGTTTCATTTCTTGATTTCACTTTCATAAAAACAGCGTCATTTTCCGTCAATTTACCAAGTGGGCGGTAAGATCCTCAGACAATAGGAAAAACAACTTGGTGCGTGTAAGTATTTCAATGACAGGCGTAAAGATATTAATGTCGCCCACTTACTTCGCTCACTTGCCATTTGATGCAAATGTATGAGTGAGCTCGTGGGTGTTGACCTGTTTCCCGCTTCTGTCTTGTTGTTTCATATAGGACAGGCATGTCAGCGTAGGCCTACAATGCACGGGGTACACCAGACGTATACATCTCTGCAGAGTTACCGGCAGCTAGCTCTGAACTTGCCCGTCCTCCTCCTCATGCATAATACTAGAGCGTAAAACGTTTCCTACGCCAAGCGGCACTGACTTCGACTAATAATGCTCGAGGGAACATGCTATTGTCAAGCGCGTCAATGTCCTCAGGCAGGGGAGTATTCGGCACGATCCCCACAATGTCCTCAGGCAGGGAAGTATTCGGCACGATCCCCGCACCACTACACGCCCCTCTCCTACCACTGAGCTCTCAAGGTCAAGTGCAGAACTAGTCGCCGGAATCATTAAGTTGAATAATAATAATGTTATTAGTTTTATGTCCCTTTTAACTACACTGGCTTTTAGAGACGCCGGGGTGCCGGAATTTTGCCCCGAAGGGGATCATTAACGTGCCAGTAAATGTACGGACCCTCAAATGCCTGCTGACTGCGCCAGGTTTCGAACCTGCAACCTTGGGCTCAGCAAGCGAGTCTTTAAGTTAAACTTACTACAGTAATAGGAGCTTCAGAAAGACAGATGTATAATCAAAGCCTCTAACTTATCGGCAACTTCTCCTTTTTATTATTTATTATTATTGTTATTATTATGATTATTATTATTATTATCATTATTAGAATAAGCAATATTGCATCCAGAAGTAGACTACAAGATAATAAATACATACATGGAATTTTAAGTATTAGGACATATCCGCTCATTGTTCAAGCAATTAGCGTATGGTTTCTAGACATTGCCCTTGTCACTACAACACTGTATGATTTTACTTGTTTTCTTCATTTCCAGAAGTCCCGTTATATGTAATATGTACACACATCAAAAAAAGTTTTGCATCACCTCGGTTCCAAGAGTTCCGGAACCGTTAAATACAAAGGGAATAGAGATCAACACAAACAACATTTCAGCTCGTTTTATTGCTCATGAGACCCACACATTGCATGTTGTACCATCATACAGCTAGACTTTCAGCATTTGTGGTCCAGATTGCAGTACACACCACTACCTCTAATACCCAGTAGCACGTCCTCTTGCATTGATGCATGCCTGTATTCGCCGTGGCATACTATCCACAAGTTCATCAAGACACTGTTGGTCCAAATTGTCCCACTCCTCAACGACAATTCGGCGTAAATCTCTCAGAGTGGTTGGTGGGTCAAGACGTCCATAAACAGCCCTTTTCAACATATCCCAGGCATGTTCGATAGGGTTCATGTCTGGCGAACATGCTGGCCACTGTAGTCGAGCGATGTCGTTATCTTGAAGGAACGCATTCACAAGATGTGCACGATGAGGTCGAGAATTGTCGTCCATGAAGACAAATGCCTCTCCAATATTCTGCCGATATGGTTGCACTATGGGTCGGAGGATGTCATTCAGGTATCGTAAAGCCGTTTCGGAGCCTTCCATGACCACCAGTGGCGTACGTCGGCCCCACATAATGCCACCCCAAAACATCAGGGAACCACCACCTTGCTGCACTCGCTGGACAGTGTGTCTAAGACGTTCAGCCTGACCAGGGTGCCTCCAAACACGTCTCCGACGATTGTCTGGTTGAAGGCATATGCGACACTCATCGGTGAAGAGAACGTGATGCCAATTCCGTGGGGTCCATTCAGCATGTTGTTGGGCCCATCTGTACCGCGCTGCATGGTGTCGAGGTTGCAAAGCTGGACCTCGCCATGGACGTCGGGAGTGAAGTTGCGCATCATGCAGCCTATTGCGCACAGTTTGAGTTGAAACACGACGTCCTGTGGCTGAACGAAACGCATTATTCAACATGGTGGCATTGCTGTCAGGGTTCCTCCGAGCGGCAATCCGTAAGTAGCGGTCATCCACTACAGTAGTAGCCCTTGGGCGGCCTGAGCGAGGCCTGTCATCGACAGTTCCTGTATCTCTGTACCTCCTCCATGTCCGAACAACATCGCTTTGGTTCACTCTGAGACGCCTGGAAACTTCCCTTGTTGAGAGCCCTTCTTGACACAAAGTAACAATGCGGACGCGATCGAACTGCGGTATTGACCTTCTAGGCATGGTAGAACTACAGACAACATGAGCAGCGTACCTTCGTCCTGGTGGAATGACTGGAACTGATCGGCTGTCGTACCCCCTCCGTCTAATAGGCCCTGCTCATGCATGGTTGTTTACATCTTTGAGCAGTTTTAGTGACATCTATGAACAGTCAAAGGGACTGTATCTTGGATACAATATACACAGTCAACGTCTATATGCCGGAGATCTGGGAACCGAGGTGATGCAAAACTTTTTTTGATGTGTGTACATTCTTCATCATATTGTAACTTAAGTCTATTTCTTCTTATTATGTTAGTAAACGTATTAGTCTAAAAATGTACATTCTTAAATCTGTATGATGAATCTCAAATGTGAAGTATACCACAGAAGCCTTGTTGGTGGTGTATTAGGCCTACGAACATAATTATAACATTTAGTGAAAATGAATGAAAATCCACAGCCTGCTTCCAGTCTCCGACCGGGTCAGGAATGGAATGAATGAAGCCCCTATCTAGCGGCGAGGATATTAACTGTGCTGGCTGCCGAGGCCTGACGCACTCCTCTGGGGCAATGATTAAATGAATGACAGATGAAATGAAATGATAGTGGAGAGTGTTGCTGGAATTACATTTTGACAGGGAAAACCGGCGTACCCGGAGAAAAACCTGTCTGCCTCCGTTTTGTCCAGCACAGATCTCACATGGAGTGACCGGGATTTGAACCACGGATCCAGCGGTGAGAGGCCGGCGTGCTGCCGCCTAAGCCACGGAGGCTTATAACATTTAGTGATCTTGTTAAAAAATATATTAAAATTATAATTCTCTGTCTTACATTTACAGCGAGACGATCGAATCTGGAGCGAAAGCTTCGAGTGACGACATAAAGTTTAAAACAATCATCAGGTAACATTGCTGGCATGCGAAAACGTAAATAAACAGCAAATATTTTGGGTCTCACCTAGGTACACCAAGTCAGGTTGATCAGCGGGCTCTTGGTACACCCTCTCCGCATCTTGCACTACGTCCCATACTTAACCGCTCCGAACCCTAGATTTACCTAGGGGCATTATAAAGTGCACAAAAATGTTTTGCATATTGCGATTTAGTGACTTGTGTTTTTTTAGCCTATTTTAATTTTATGAAAAAAAAATAGACTTATGAGATCACCTTTTGTCCGTGTGTCTGTATGTGTGCGTGTGTGTGTGTGTGTGTGTGTGTGTCCCTAATAACTTATAAACGGCTGGAGCGATTTCAATGAAACTCGGTAAGATCATAGCACCATTCTGGCCGACCCCGACCGTGCCTTTCAAATTTTATTGTGTCTCACCAATCCAACATGGCGGCTGTCTGAAATATTTCACCAGTATTCAGTATCTCCGAAACTATTACCGATAACACCCTGAAATTGTGTACGGTGATAAAGGGCATTACTTGAAGTTCAGGTATGAGACTTTCAAAAACCTAGTAACTACAAAACCAACATGGCGGCCAAGCGAATTTGAGACTTTTGAATAGATTTTTCTCGCGATTTAACTATCCAAACGTAATGAAACTTGGTACAGCAAATGTTCATATAAATTCCAATGCAATGGCGTCTAATTTAGTTCAATTGTTTACATAAACTCAAAATGGCACTGTGCGAAATATTTCACTGGCATTCTATATCTCCGAAACTATTTCTGATATCACCCTGAAATTTTGTACGGTGATAAAGAGCACTAGTACAAGTCTATCTATGTAACTTTCATAAATTTGTAAGGTATGAAACGAACATGGCGGCAAAGCGAAGTTGAAACATTTTAATAGACTTCTCGTGATTTAACTCTCTGAGCGCAGTTAAATGTGGTACACTAAATGATTATACATATTGTAATGCACTGGCTTCTAATTTAGTTCAATTGTTTACATAACCTCAAGATGGCGGCTGTGCGAAATTTTAAAAAATAAAGTTTTTATTTCTTGTGTCGTAATCATGCGATCGAAGTGAAAGTTTAAATAGTGAACCTACGCAATAATTTTCCTTTAATGGGACATAACTCTATGTCCTATACATATAACAATCCAAAATGGCGAGCATCCGAAATATTTAGACGGTTCTCAATATCTACGAATCTTTTACAGCAATCAAACTGATTTTTTATGTTCATAGAGGCTATGAACGTAAGTTCACTATAAGACTTACATTAACCTGGTGAGCACAAATCCAACATGGTGGCGACGCGAAGTATAAATATTTAAATGGACGTTTCTCGCGATTTAACCATCCGAGTGCAGTGAAACTTTGCACTTTAAATGCTTATACAAATGTTAATCCACTGTCATCTAATTTATTTCAATTGTTTCCATAACCACAAGATGGCAGATGTGCGAAATTTTAAAAACTCGTTTTTACTTCTTGTGTTCTAATCATGCGATTGAAGTTTGAATACCACACGTACACAATAATCTTCATGTAATAGTACATAAATAAAAATCCAACCTGCGAACCATCTGAAATATTTAGACGGTTCTCAATATCTGTGAATCTATCACAACCTTCAAACTGAAATTTTGTATGTTGTTAGAGGCAATTAACATGAGTAGGATATATGAAAATAGGCTGTATATTTCTTCACGGAACTACTTGTTCTATGTGCATGTAATCTCAATATGCACAAAATTGGGTACATAGGCCTATAAAGATAAACAACACACAATTTGCTCTGCAAAAGAGACAGATACACAAATGGAATAACATATGTGATAATGTGTGACTTGGTACAAACACCTTTGTCATGTTGGGACATATCTTATCAATGCCACCACGAGCTCTAAAGTATGCTTGCAGATGATGAGGCATACTGAGAACAAACGGATCCAACCTGGTTTGGGCAGATTATTCCACTCTTTGATACCAGATTAAATCAGTTGCTGATTGTTTCTTGGGAGACTGGGGCGGTGCGAAATTGTCCTCTTAAGATCTTTCCATGCATGTTCAATACAGTTCACGTCCACTGAATATACAGCCACTCCATTCTCCGTATGCCATGCATCTAGAGGAACTAATAGACCACCCTAGCTTATTGGAGCGAGCATTATAGTCCACTAGTGTAAGGCCCTCACTAACTGTGGCAGCGAAACCTGTAAACAAAAGGTTTGAGGATGCGTCTCTGTACACCAGAGTAGTCATGTTACCGTGGATAGGAATCAAAGGCGTACGTCCACCAAACATGAGCCCACCCTAAATCATGACTTGAACCTCCTTGCTGTTGGTGGCGCTCCTGGATGAAGGACTCATGAAATCTCTCATTCACTTTTCGCCACACTCGAATGCTCCTGTTGTATGGGTTCAAACCAATGGAAACCTCATCAGGAAATAGAGCACGCTTCCAGTCCTCCTGCTGCAATGTTCGATGAGTTGCTGACCCCCTTACAAGAGCTGCGTTATGCTGTGGTTTCAGAGAAGGTTTTGGCACAGGCACCCTTAACATCAGTCCTGCTTCATGCAGCCAATTGCGCACTGTCTGACTGGACACATTCCATTCAGAGGTCCTTCGAAGAACCTGGCGGAAAGACGTGTCAGTACCAATGTGTCTACGACGTGCTGAATGCAACAGATACGGATCCTCCCTGCGAGTGGTTTTGCGGGGGCGTCCAGTTCTTTGTCGATCAGTAATTGTTTAGGTTTACCTGTTGCTCCACACACTCAATACATCACTTTGACTCACTCTAACATGAGCAGCAACATCCACTTGTCGGAATCCTTCCTGAAGCAATGTTCAAATTCCAATACGGTCTGTTGTACGAATGACATGTTTACAGTAGGCTACAGAACATTTTGTCCTTCTCGTGCTCTTGAAACCAGCTGTACAAGTGATGTTAACCGGAAGGACACGAGACATGCCTCCTTGCAGACAAATATTCAAGGATTAGTACGGTGTACAGTCATTGTGTGGCTCTAAACATGACGTACAGTGCCTACTGTACAGACGTATGCAAATTATTAGAGAAGCATTTAAATCAGTCTGATTTCTTTTATTCAAAATCATTTTGTTGAACAATGGCTGGCATCTTTTATCACTCTACTTAGTAAAGTTTTCTCCCCTGTAGAAATAACTTTCCCACAAGGAATTGCGACTGGAAATTTTCAGATTGGGTATTCCGAGGGATACCTGAGCTGGGTCCGTTTTCTCTTGTTTCATTGACTTTGAAATGTGCCCTCTAAATCATGTGATTTCAATCCATGGTCACAAATCTTTGTATAGTTCAAGAGCGGATGATCAGTATAAGAGGCTTTGAATTCCTCAGCTCTAAATTCACACGAGAAGAAGAATATAGTAATCAAAAGAAAATGTGTGGCATTTTGCATTAACGAGATCCTCCTTTTAGTGGAAGTTCTATAAAATCATTTTACTATAATGTTCTTAATATTAAATGTAATTAAGACTAATGGTTAAATATTTGAAATAACTTCGGCGTCTTGTGATTTCAATCATGAAAAGTATGAATGAATTTTTTTGAAAACTTGCGTTGAGTCTAATAATTTGCACACCACTGTAAACGTGTTTGCAGTATCGTCCCATAATAATAACCCCTGGTACTACAGCCCATGAAGGGCCTAGGCTTACCAAGCGACCACTGCCCAGCCATTTGGCCTGCATATATTGGGGTGACGCTTCATCAGCGAATCGGGTCCCCTCGGCCGTTAATCTTGGATTTCGTAATCGGGGCGCTGTCTCACTGTCAGACAGCTACTCAATAGTCCTCACGAGGCTGAGTGCATCCTGTTCCAGCCCTCACGCCGGGAATCGAACCCGTGGCCTCTGGGTGAGAGGAAGGTGTGCTACCCCAACACCACGGGGCCGGCCGTATCGTCCCATCACCCATGTGTAATCGCCATATGCAAAACTTTTTTGAGAACTGTACAGTATTATCAGTGAGGTTTTGGAGCTTGTATTGTGAAAGGAAGGACTTTTAACTAGGAAAAGTCACAATTTCAGCATTTTCTTTGAGTTGGAAGGGGAAATCCATTAAATTCTGTTAGAAAGATAGTTACTCGTGTGATTCGACTCCTCCTATATTCCCAGTGGGCACAATGACCAGTGCTATTCTGGCTGTGCCGCAGCTGTCACGCGTCATCTCGATCATCTACCTCTGCGAACATCAAAGAGCTGGCGATTCTCCAGTATTCAGAGCTACAGACGAACCCTTATTTTCTCAGTTGCGAGCTGTGACGGAATATCAATATTCATTACCACAGTGTTTGTAGCAGTAAGAATGGCATGCTAATTCACTGTCTTTATCCCTTATAGACATGATATATGACTCCAAAGATACGCATAAAATGTTGATATCGCTGCTCATTAAGAAACCGTACAAAGCCAGTGTAGCAGATGACTTTCAATACTGGTAGGTCTTTCAACTGTTCTGTTGCAATGAAATAAACTGTCGTATTACAGCAGTTAGTCTAGATGTTCGCCATTTAAAACAACAGTCATCACCACATAAAAGAGTGGCGCACTTTCGACAATAATCAAGGCTTGCTTTTGAATGAATTGGCAGCACTACCATAGCAACCAATCCTACACTTCCTACAGTCAGGAGCGAGAGGCTATCAAGGCCAACCTACCGGTTGGTACAGAGTTTTCATGGATAACAAAATGCCATGGAATTAACATAGATCTCTTTTTGGACTGAGGATCATCAAAAATGTTCGTAATATGACCAAAAAGTGTTACGGTCATCTAGGCCTCTTATATGGTTACCTAGGCAACAAGTATTCATCAACTAAATCTGATGTGTAAGGCCATCTAGGCCTCCTTGGTTACCGAGGCAACAGGTATCCATAATCTAAATCTGAAGTGTAAAGGCCATCTACGCTTCCTACAGTATATGGTTACCAAGACAACAAGTATTCATCATCAAAATCTGAAGTGTAAATGCAATCTAGGCCTCCTAGTTAGTTATTGTAGTTTTAAGGGGCGGAACTACAAGGTCATCTTCCCATTCTAGGCCTCCTATATGGTTACCTAGGCAACAAGTATTTATCAGCGATATCGGAAAAGCATATCCATGATTCAATGTCCCTCAGTGTAGCGGAGGAACTTTAATTAAATGTTATTTTTGGCTGCCGTTTTTTCATAGGAGTTGTATAGCGATAGCTTTTAGTAAAAGGTGCATGAGTAAATTTTAGAACAGTGATTGGAATCCATGTGACATAAAATAATTCTTATAGCTTCGAAGGATCCAAATTCTAGGTCGTGGACCTCCCTAGACGAAAAGAATGCCATGGAAATCTACAGGAAATAATTTTCCAGAGAGGTGAACATGCACAAATGGTTTTCGACTTGAGTAAATTTACATGCATTGAAGTGAGGTAACTGGCGAAATATTATTGATTGTGGAAAAGATCGTTGCTTGAACAAAGTCCAACTGAGAAACAATACCTCCAGTGTACCCTAATGAGCAAAATTTACCATTGATGTGTCGCATGTTTTCGCCAGGGCCTCTTATACGGAGGTCGTTTTATAATCCTCGACAGTAAGATATATAGTATATTCCGAAATATGGTCAGTGTTGTACAGTATATGCATTTGAAAACCCTGTTTTACTCAATATGGAATATCGCCGCCAGATTTCGACTGTGTGCATTGGTGGCTGGTTGACAGCACGCCCAAACGATAATAATATGCTAGAAGCCGTGCTTCATGATGGATGTAAATAAAGTTAAATAGTGATCATAGCTCTGGTCATTCATGATGTATCATCTGCGTCGTACAATTTCGAGGAACCGTTCATCACTACCACTGCAACTTCTGTCAGGAACCTTTTGCAGTGGCGAGGGTGCGAAATTTAGGAACACCTTCTCAGTCACCTAATCTCGGTCCACAAGACGTTGATCTCGTTCAGCAAGTGAAGAAGCCGATGCTTGGGGCGTGGATTGCAGGGCATTATGACAGCAAACCTACGAGAGGCGGTATACATAGACGAATGACACGTGGCATATGTCCAAAATAGAACAATGATTTTTATTTACGCATCCATCAATCCCTACTACGCCACTGATTGAGTGGGGGTGAGGAGGGGACCTCCAATCTGTTAGCTTTATGGTTGAGTGTATTAAAATTGTGTTAGGACCTTTCCAAATGTTAGCTTTCCACCACTGCGTACTTTCCGAAATTAACTTCAGGTGCAGTTTATTGAGGTTTATTCGTTTAAGTTCATGCTTTAAAGTTTTATAATATTTTGCAGCTCTATACTTTTAATTTTATTTTATTTTTGATATTCATATTAGCCTACTTTCGATTTTTGCAAAAAATGAAAGTAGACTTATGAGATCAACACAGGGCGAAAAAAGTGTGTCTGTCTGTGTGTGTGTATGTGTGTGTGTGAGTCTGTGTGTGTGTATGTGTGTGTGTGAGTCTGTGTGTGTGTGTGTGTGTGTGTGTGTGTGTGTGTGTCTGTGTGTGTGTGAGTGTGTGTACTCTGAATGTCTGTCCCCTCCTATCAATTCGAACACGGTGAATGCGAATTGAACGAAATTTGGTACAAAGGTAGCACCTGCAAAGGACACCTCAGTGTCAAGTTTTATATCGCCGCCATCTTGACGGAAACGTAATGGCGGCCACACAAATGTTCAAAGCTTAAATCAAATTACGACTAACCTAATCATCCGATCTCTACCAAATTTTGCAACAACATACCTTTATGGGGGGAGCATCCTTTAAACAAACCAATAGGTCATCAGCGTAATAGTTTGCGGATGGCGGCCATCTTTGTGTGAAAATCGATTCCCCCTATTAATTCGAACATGGTGCAACCGAATGGAACGAAATTTGGTACAGAGGTAATACTAACAAAAGGCACCTCAGTGTCATGTTTTATATCGCCGCCATCTTGACGGAAACGTAATGGCGGCCACACAAATGTTCAAAGCTTAAATCAAATTACGATTAACCTTATCATCCGATCTCTACCAAATTTTGCAACAACATACCCTTATAGAGGAAGCATCCTTTGACCAAATGAATAGGTCATTAGCCTAATAGTTTGCGGATGGCGGCCATCTTTGTGTGAAAATCAATTCCCCCTATTAATTCAAACACGGTGAAACCGAATGGAACGAAATTTTGTACAGAGGTAGTACTAACAAAAGGCACCTCAGTGTCATGTTTTATATCGCCGCCATCTTGGCGGAAACGTAATGGCGGCCACACAAATGTTTAATGCTTAAATCAAATTACGACTAACCTAATCATCCGATCTCTACCAAATTTTGCAACAACATACCTTTATGGGGGGAGCATCCTTTGACCAAACTAATAGGTCATCAGCGTAATAGTTTGCGGATGGCGGCCATCTTTGTGTGAAAATTGATTCCCCCTATTAATTCGAACACGGTGGAACCGAATGGAACGAAATTTGGTACAGAGGTAGTACTAACAAAAGGCACCTCGGGTCATGTTTTATATCGCCGCCATATTGACAGAAACGTAATGGCGGCCACACAAATGTTCAAAGCTTACGTTAAATTACGATTAACATAACCATCAGATCTCTACCAAACTTTGCAACAACATACCTTTATGGAGGGAGCATCCTTTGACAAATCTAATGGGTTATTAGCCTAATAGTTTGCGGATGGCGGCCATCTTAATGACAAAATTGATTCCCCCTATTAATTCGAACACGGTCGAACCGAATGGAACGAAATTTCGTACAGAGGTAGCACTAGTAAAGGGCACCTCGGGGTCATGTTTTATATCGCCGCCATCTTGACTGAAACGTAATGGCGGCCACACGAATGTTCAAAGCTTAAATCAAATTACGATGAACCTAATCATCCGATCTCTACCAAATTTTGCAACTACATACCTTTTTGGTGGTAGCATCCTTTGACCAATCTAATAGGTCATTCGCTTAATAGTTTGCGGATGGCGGCCATCTTTATGTCAAAATTGATTCCCCCTATTAATTCGAACACGGTGGAACCGAATGGAACGAAATTTGGTACAGAGGTAGTACTAACAAAAGGCACCTCGGTGTCATGTTTTATATCGCCGCCATATTGACAGAAACGTAATGGCGGCCACACAAATGTTCAAAGATACGTTAAAGTACGACTAACATAACCATCCGATCTCTACCAAACTTTGCAACAACATACCTTTATGGAGGGAGCATCCCTTGACGAATCTAATGGGTTATTAGCCTAATTGTTTGCGGATGGTGGCCATCTTTATGACAAAATTGATTCCCCCTATTAATTCGAACACGGTGGAACCGAATGGAACGAAATTTCGTACAGAGGTAGCACTAGCAAAGGGCACCTCAGTGTCATGTTTTATATCGCCGCCATCTTGACTGAAACGTAATGGTGGCCACACTAATGTTCAAAGCTTAAATCCAATTACGATTAACCTAATCATCCGATCTCTACCAAATTTTGCAACTACATACCTTTATGGAGGTAGCATCCTTTGACCAATCTAATAGGTCATTCGCCTAATAGTTTGCGGATGGCGGCCATCTTTATGTCAAAATTGATTCCCCCTATTAATTCGAACACGGTGGAACCGAATGGAACGAAATTTGGTACAGAGGTAGCACTGGCAAAGGGCACCTCAGTGTCATGTTTTATATCGCCGCCATCTTGACTGAAACGTAATGGCGGCCACACGAATGTTCAAAGCTGAAATCAAATTACGATTAACCTAATCATCCGATCTCTACCAAATTTTGCAACTACATACCTTTATGGAGGGAGCATCCTTTGACCAATCTAATAGGTCATTCGCCTAATAGTTTGCGGATGGCGGCCATCTTTGTGTCAGAATCGATTCCCCCTATTAATTCTAACACGGTGAAACCGAATGGAACGAAATTTGGTACACAGATAGCACTAGCAAAGGGCATCTCAGTGGCATGATTAATATCGCCGCCATATTGACAGAAACGTAATGGCGGCCAAACAAATGTTTAAAGCTTAAATCAAATTACGACTAACATAACCATCCGATCTCTACCAAACTTTGCAACAACATACCTTTATGGAGGGAGCATCCTTTGACCAATCTAATAGGTCATTAGCCTAATAGTTTGCGGATGGCGGCCATCTTTATGTCAAAATTGATTCCCCCTATTAATTCGAACACGGTGGAACCGAATGAACGAAATTTGGTACAGAGGTAGCACTAGCAAAGGGCACCTCAGTGTCATGTTTTATATCACCGCTATCTTGACGGAAACGTAATCGCGGCCACCCAAATGTTAAAAGCTAAAATGTAATTACGACCAACCTAATAATCTAGTCTCCACCAAATTTTGCAACACCATATCTTTTATGTGGGAAACATATTCTGACCAAACTGCAAGAACATCAGCCCAATAGTTTGCAGATGGTGGCCAAGTATGTGTGCAAATGGATTCCTCCTATCAATTCAAACACGGTGAAACCGAATTGAACGAAATTTGGTACAGAGGTAGCACTAGCAAAGGGCACCTCATATTCATGTTTAATATCCCTATAGCACGTTGTATTTCAACAAGCTACTACAACCAACATTCAATCATACTCCTTGAAAAGGACAAAGAGTTATAACAATACCCATGCATTTAGGAGAAAGTAGGCTATATGTTCTTTACTGAACATCTTGTTTTTATCTTCATTTTAACTCACAGTTTAATCGTTGATTCATATTTTTTAAATTATACACTGTCGTGGACGTTGGCGTTGAGTCCACAAGTCCACTGGAAATTAATTAAACTGAATGCAGCTCCTGAAGAGATTAATGAATAGTCGCAGTGATTTCTCCAGATTTTGCTATTGCTGTACCATTAAGGAAGCTGAAATATCCCGGTTTTATTCACAACTACTTAGTTGCTTGAACCCCTCAAGCTTGTCTGTGTTATTATGGTGTTAGTAGAAGTATGCGTATTTGTAATTCAAGTGCGGATTGGGAAGGGGATGGCGGCGTAGCATTAAGTATCCCGGCATTTGCGTGGAGTAGAAGTGAGAAACCACGCAAAACCACTTCCAGGGAGGCTGAGATGGGAATCAAATCAATCTCTTCTCAGTTTTGCTTCACGAGGCACAGTGTACCCCATTCCAGGGCAAAGCCCAAGCCGAGCCCAGACCTCCAGGACGACAACCACGAATGCTAGCCAGCACAAGGTGGACTTGTGTAGCTACGGTCAGTAGACTAGTTATTGTGCACCTGTGTTCGTTGAACGTTACTTGACCGATACAGGGAGGTTAAGAAGCTGCTGGAAATGAAGTAGAAGATAACTTAACAGCGTTACGCCTCCTTTCTTCTCATTAGGCGTGACTGTCAATGCAAATCCTGTTTTCCTTTGTAAACAAAGTCTATGCATAGTTTTTACACTTCACTGCAGTCACTCCAAATGCAGCTATCTTCAATGCTTTTGCGTTGGTCTTTCTTTGAATAGCTTTCTCGGTATGTTATTGTTTAATTCTAACAGGACAATATGAAATAATTTCTCTTGGATAGATGAAGCTTTGACAGGCCGCGATGGCCGAGAGCACTAACGCGCTACCTCGTGTCTCGCTGGTATCGGGAGAGCGTGGGTTCGAATCCTACATTGGTCGTCTTGAAAATGGTTTTCGTGGTTTCCCATTGTCACTACCAGGCAAAGACAGGACGGTTCCTTTCAATAGGTCCACGTCCGATTTCCTTTCATAATCCCTTCCCTGACCTGTCCTAAAAAGAAAACATACATGGCCATTGGCTGCATTAATGAAGAAAGAAAAAAAGAGAGAAGCTTTGATCTTTTTATCATAGCATGGTCGTAACATTCTCGACCATCTCGTGTTGTAATGGCTAGTGTTCTCAACAGATACCCTTGAAGATTTGGGCTCGAATCCTGGGTCCGTCAAAAATAGTTCTGGCCATATGGTTAGAAGTGAGGTATACTTCGCCTCGTGAGGCAATATAGAATAGATTTGGGTTAGAATCCTAGCTCAGATACCGTGGATAAGGTTTTCCACGATTACGAACCCTAGAACATGCCCACCTCCTTCCCAATCCTAGCCTGTTTTTCAAATAGACCCACTAATACAAACACAACAATTCACAGGTTATTATACAAATTTAAAACACACACAAGTTCATAGTTATACTAGATTATCATACGAATCTTCTGTTCAATCGCTTCAATAGGATACGAGGAATTAAAAAATAGTTTTAAAATTTCGAACTGATGTCATCTTGAATATTTTTAAACAATTGAACATGAGATGTCTCTATACTAAACTATGAATAACGATTTCACTTCCCTCGGGCGATGAAATCGCCGGAAAAGTCATTTGAAATATTTGAAAACCACTTGGCCGCCATATTGTTTTTGTCATTCTCAGGATTTGGAAAGTAACATATATTTCCTTACTTAACAGTCCTCTAACACAATACAAAATGACAGTTTGATTGCTTAAACAGTTTGGGAGAGATTGTGAACCGGTGAAAGATAATTTTATGGACACCAAGTTGGATTGTTTTATATATAAGCTATTGGCTATAGCAGATAAGAATTCTAATGGTAGTTCATTACACAACCTACATTTCTATTGCTTGATTAGGACACGAGAATTCTAAACGAGATTATTAAAATGTTGCACCGCCGCCATTTTTAAGTACCGTACTCATAAAATTGAATTAAATTAGACGATAATGTATTAAGCTTTGTATGAAGATACACCGAGCCAAGTTTCACACCGCATGGATGATTACAATTTGTCATCGCCGCCATGTTCGTTTTGTGCTCATGTTATTGAAAGTCCCATAGTTGAACTAATATTTTAAGCTCTGTTAACATACAAAATAATTCAGTTTGTTTGCTATATTGCTGTAGATTCGTAGATATTGAGAACCAGGAGATTATTTCAGATGATCACCATGATGGATTGTTCTATATCTTTGCTATACAGAAAATGTACCAGTAGATAAAGATTATTGTGTTGCACAACACAAACACGATGAGGACACAAAAATAATCATTTAATTTTAAAATTTCGCACAGCTGCCATCTTGGTGTTATGAAAACAATTGAAGTAAATAAGATAACCGTAGATTTACTCTTGTATAAGCACTTACCGTATCAAGTTTCATTGTAATCGGATTATTAAATCGCGAGAACATTTCAATTAAATATTTTAACTTCGCTTGGCCGCTTTGATTGTTTTGTATCGAACAGGTTTTCAAAAGTCACATAGGTGAGCTTACTGGAGTTTCTTTATCACCGAACAAAGTTTCCAGGTGATATCAGTAATCATTTTGGAGATATAGAATATTAAATATTTCGTGTGGTAGCCATGTTGGTTTGGTGAAACGTACTTGAATTTCATAAGCACGGTTAAGGTCGGACGATGAAGTAGTATGCCCTTACCAACTTTCATTGAAATCGCTACTGCCGTTTAGAATTTATTTGGAGGGGGACAAACACACACTGACAAAAGGTGATCTTATAAGTCTATTTTTAGCCTACTTTCGATTTATGCCAAAAATAAAAGTAGACTTATGAGACCTACACGGGCCAAAATTTGTTAGTCTGTGTGTGTGTGAGTGTGTTTATCTGCCCGAATTGAACGAAATTTGGTACAGAGCAAAGTGCACCTCAGTGACATGATTTATATCACCACCATCTTTACCAAAACTTAATGGCGGCCACTCAAATGGTCAAAACTTAAAATTAAATTACGACCAAACTTATCATCGGATCTTTAGCAAATTAGGTAAAAACATACTTTCGTATGGGATGCGTCTTACGCCCGAACTACAAGGTCATCAGCCGTACCATTTAAGGATCGTGGCCGTGTAAATTATGCAAGTTTTATAATCCATGATTTGGGAACCACTAGTTTTATCGAACCGAGAATGTCTTAAACTGTTATAAAGGACGTGGCCCGTTCGAAATTCAAAGTTTATATTATACTGCAGAAGTGACTTTAAAGAGCTGATTCGTCCCGGTTACAAGACAAGATGGCAGCCGATCTCTCGTTCTGACCTATATTTCACTAATTTGAGTATGTTGTATGCAATATGGTCTATTGATAGAAATAATATACACGTTGTATGACATGCTTTTAACGAAAATACACACCACTGAAGTAATCGTTTAGTCCAAATCATTATTTGTAAAGACGTTGTATGTAAGTCAATATTGATAATGACGAATTTCGGGGAACTTGTTTGGCTGTGTAGTAAAACTTTAGTCTTTCACACGTTTGGCCGGGGTTCAAAACCTATCAAAGTTGGGTTGTTTTTAGCCTACTTTTCACATTTTGCAAAAATGAGGAAAAAGTAGTCTTATGAGATCGATCCGGGAAAATGTGTGTCTGTCTGTCCTTCTGTCTGTCTGTCTGTCTGGCTGTGTGTGTGTGTCCCCTCCTATCAACTCCTAAACGGCTGCAGCAATCAAAACCAAATTTAGTATGAGTAAAGATGTGCACCGGAATAGCTCACGTCCATATTTGAAAATGATGTCAGTGCTACCAACTGCTGAAAAAACGCACTAGAAATTTGAGCTCCATGTTGGATATCTTGCAAGGTATGCTTGGGAGCTATTCCAAAATTGGCACACATGTAGATAATACTATTTCAGTTTAATTCCCAGGAGGCCAACCATGACAGTGTTGCCAAAATAATTGTAAGCCTTCTGATAAGTCCAATGTTTAAATGCATATAACTTCTACACTATCAACTGGATTTCAACCAAATTTTGTATGTAATATCTGTACATAAACAGATATGACTGAGCGTATTCTTAAGAGCCACCAGGGCTGCCAACTGTTAATAATTGCTCTCTCTATTTTTTTAATCCAAATACCAATATATCAGAAAGTAAGCAAGCCAACAGCTTTAAACTTTGCACACGTATATTCTGACATTTTAGATTAATTTGGAGTAACTTATATACGTCAGTTCTACCAACATGATTATAAGCCTGCTGATAGTACCAATTTTTAAATTCATGTAACTTCTATACTATCAGTTGGATTTCAACCAAATTTCGTATGTGCAATGTGTACCATAACAGATATGACTATAAGTATTGTTAAGAGCAATCAGGGCTGCCAACTGTTAATAAATGCTGTCTATATTCTTTTTACCCTAATATCAATATATCAGAAAGGATGCAAGCCAACAGCTCTATACTTTGCACACGTATAGCACCTGACATTCTAGATTAATTTGGAGTAATTAATACAAGGCGGTGCTGCCAACATGATTCTATGCCTGCTGATATGTCCAATTTTAAAATACATGTGATTTCTATACTAGCAAATGGATTTCATCCAAAATTGGCACAACAAGATATCATAATAATTCAGATTATTTCTGACCAGCACACGCATGGTATTGTTGGCAACATGCTTTTACGCGTGCTGATAGATCCAGTGTCTAACTGCATGTAACGTCCATTGGACTTCAACCAAATTTTGTATTCTGTACCTTAAGAGGTGGAACTAAGAATATATTCAGTCACCAGGGCTGCCAACTGTAGTGCTCTATTAGGCTACATTATACCAGGTATATTTTGAACTAATTAGATATTTCGATATTACCAACTTAATTTCGTCATTATTCTAGATAGGTTCATATACTGTAGAATAATCATTGGCATGAAAAGTAGGCTGTATAGTTCTTCACGGAACTTCTTGTTTTGCTTGATTTTGTTTACATTTATTGTTTTGTAATTACTCAGATGTTATAAAATTAAGCATTATATTGTGCATATTACAATGGAAAATATGTATTTAGTTAAAACAACATTCACCACCGGATATGCATGAGAGACATCTAACAGCAATCAGATGAACTATGAGGGTGACAAACACCGCCAACTGGATGTGTGCTGCGCGCCGGCCTGGGCGTTGGAACAGCTGTAATTGAAAAGTTTCCTATTATGGCCGCTAGAATGCACTCGCCCTATTAGGATTAACTTATGCGAACCTTTTCCGCCAGATGTCATGACTGGTCTATATGGGACTCCTATGGCTTGCCTTCCGTTGGCATTCTATACGCATCGAATTTGAAGAATGACAAGTTGATAATGAGATAAATTTTTATTTTAAAGCGTTTGTAACAGCCTATTGTGTGTTATTTGAAAATGATATTTGAACTAAAGAACAAAACGATCCCACATAGTGCCTGTACTCTAGCAGTTGGTGCTAGTTCAGGATATTAATTAATACTTTTATTGCAGCCAAATAGCAATCTAATACAAAGAATGGACATGTAGGCTACACTAAAATTGCGCTCTGGCGATTTGAATTGCATAGTCTTTGATTGATTGTTTCCTTTTACTACAGAGCTCTAAGTGGTAGCGTTCACATGCTTGTCCACATAGTCGGCATTCACACGTCACTGTAAGACAGGATCATGGAAAGATTTGTTATTACTATTAAGATGGTGAAAACCACGGACAGCCAGACGTGTAAACACATGCCTCAACTCAAAGTTGGATGTTGCCCAAGTCCGGTCGATCATGTCTCCGGTTCCATAAAATTCTTGAGGTATGTCCTCTCTTTCTTTCTTCAATGATGTTAGTAGTTTTTCTGAGGCTCTGGTGTTTGGTAGAGATAAATAATTTCTGAGGTCTTCAACCAAGAAATGATTCTATTATACTCCTTGATAAACACAAAGAGTTATAATTATACCCATAGATTTAGGAGAATGTAGGTTATATGTTCCTTACTGAACATCTTGTTAATAAGATGAAAATAGGTCTTAAATTGGTTCTGTGATTTCAATATTGAATACTAGCCCACTGCAGGCTTTTTATTTAATCAATTGGATTGTTACGTTCGCATTGTATACTGTACAATTGCAGACTTCCAGCTACGAAATAGTGCATTATACAGAAAGCACAGGCTATTTATATGGAAGGTGGAGAATTCACCTGTCTGAATCTTGCGGAGCACTAACCCGTGACCTCGGATTTTGCACACCATTGTTCTGAGCAATATGAAAATCATTATAATTCTCCAAAATCTATCAAAAAGCTTAATCTTTCTGTACACTACATGCCCTAGTCGTTGAAAACCCCAGTATGTCACTCGTGTGGTCGATATGTTTAGCCTATTTTCAATTTTGAAAAAATAGGCTTATGAGATCACCATTTGTCCGTGTGTGTGTGAGAGAGAGAGAGAGAGAGAGAGAGAGGTGTGTGTGTGTGCCCCCCTAATAACTTATAAACGGTTGGAGCGATTTCAATGAAACTCGGTAAGTTCATAGCACTATTCCGGACGACCCCGAACGTGCCCTTCAAATTTTGTTACGTCTCACCAATCCAACATAGCGGCTGTGTGAAATATTTCACTGGCATTCAATATCATTGAAACTATTCCCGATATCACCCTGGAATTTTCTTTTACGGTGATAAAGGAAACTACTAGAAGTTCACCTATGTGACTTTTGAAAACTGGTAACTACAAAACCAACATGGCGGCCACGGGAATTTGCGACTTTTAAATAGACGTTTCTCGCGATTTAACCAACCAAACGCAATAAAACTTGGTACGGTATATGTTTATACACATTGTAATGCACCGACATCTAAATTCGTTCAATTGTTTACATAACCACAAGATGGCGGATGTGCGAAATATTTCACTGGTATTCTACATCTCTGAAACTATTAGCAGTATGACCCTGAAATTTTGTACGGAGATGAAGGGCAGTACTGGAAGTTTATCTATAAGCCTTTCAAAAACCGGTTAACTATAAAACGAACATGGCGGCCAAGTGAATTTCAAAATTTTAAATAGACCTTTCTCGCGATTTAATGTTCCAAACGCAATGAAATCTGATGAAGGAAATGTTTATACACATTGTAATGCACTGGTATCTAATTTAGTTCAATTGTTTACATAACCGCAAGATGGCGGCTTTGCGAATTTAAAAATTAAGTTTTTATTTGTTGTGTCGTAATCATGCGATCGAAGTGAAAATTTGAATAATGAACCCACACAATAATTTTCCTTTAATGGTACACGTTTCTATGGCCTATACATTTAACAATCCAACATGGCGACCATCCGAAACATTTAGACGGCTCTGAATATCTACGAATCTATTATAGCAATCAAACTGATATTTTTATGTTCATAGGGGCTATGAACTTAAGTTCACCTATAGGACTTTAAATAACCTGGTGATCACAAATCCAACATGGCGATGACGCGAAGTATAAATATTCACATGGACGTTTCTCGCAATTTAACCATCCTAGTGCAGTGAAACTTGGTACAGTAAATCCTTATACGAATGTTAATCCACTGGCATCTAATTTATTGCAATTGTTTCCATAACCACAAGATGGCAGCTGTGCGAATTTTTAAAATCTCCTTGTTACTTCTTGTGTCCTAATCATGCGATTGAAGTTTGAATGCTACACGTACACAATAATATTCATGTAACAGTACATAACTCTAGGACCTACATATATAAAATCCAACATGAGACCATCCGAAATATTTAGTCGGTTCTCAATATCTACGAATCTATTACAGCAATCAAACTTAAATTTTGTATGTATATAGAGGCAATTAGCATAAGTAGGATATATGAAATTAGACTGTATAGTTCTTCACGGAACTACTTGTTATTATTATTATTAACTTTCTCGTTTGGTAAGTGGTAGAATGCCCGCCTAATGGTATCAAGATAGCGGGTTGGATTCTCGACCAAAGAATACACATTTTTGAAGGGTGGTCAAAATCCACGGCACTGTGATTGTACCATATCGGCGCGTAATAATCTCTCGTATCACATATGGTGATTACATGAAGAGAATAATTAAAAATTAGGCACAGGTCTCCAAGTAGATTTCTGGTTTTAACTGCCAGATGGCAGTGTTAAACCCATCGTCAAAATTGGTGTGTAGATCGCTTCAAAGGCACCAACACAAAATGTTTATGCCACGGTAGATCAGGCCATAAGATTCCTTTTTATTTTTATTTATTTTTTCTTCTTTTTACTCTTGCCATCGCAGGCATCGGGAGTGCGTGGTTTCCAATCCCATCTTGGCCGTCGTGAAATTAATTTACGTGGTTTCCCATTTTTACCACCAGGCAAATGCCGAGGCGGTTCTTTTCAACAAATCCATGCCAGCTTCCTTCCTAAAACCCGTCTCTGACCGTTCCTTAATTAGATCCAAGTTAGCGGAGGCTGGGCGATTGGCCTGTCACCATCCCGAGTTGTATCTAGTGACAGTGTATCCAGCTCTCAGACACCGTCCTTTCCTCGCAGAGTCCGTGGGAGAAGCCAAGTTGGGAGCATAAGCGATTAAAACGTATTATTATTATTATTATTGACATTTTCTGTTTCGCGGAGGAAGGAAGCACGGTAGTAGAGTTAAAATGAGGACGTTATGGAGCGGGATGTCCTTGCGTCAGAAGCTGTCTGCCCACTCGCTGCTGGCATTAGGACCAGGCAGGCGCTAGGCGGCTCGTTGTCAAGCATGGCTTCAGCGCTCGGTATTTCTGGATCGCACTCCTAACTTCTTAAAATAGGGGGTTACAGGTTGCCGCTGTGTGCTGACCTTTTGCTATGACACACATCCTGTGTTATCTTAGTGCGACAGGGGTGAAACAACTGGTGCGCCACGCTGCACACTCAATCGCCGTTCCAGATATATATGTTGGTCCATTCATGGGCTTTGCGACATCATGGATCATATATCCCTGTACACTTAGATGTGTGTAGAATCTGTTTTACGACCTGTGTCATTGTGATGGTTGTAGTAGTATCTATGTATACATGTCTACCCCTTATTATTCCCATTTTCCAATGGGGTCGGGGATGAGATGCGACGACATTCTATGTGGCGGATAGTTTTACTGGCGGATGCCATTCCTGATGCAAAACTCATGAGAGGAGTTAATGAGAGATGAAATGAATGAAGATGAATGAAACTGCAAGGAAGCGATCGTGGCCTGTTAGAAAGTGCCGTCTCAGCATTTGCCTGGAGTAGATGTTGGGAAACCACGGAAAACCATTTCAAGGATGGCCAACGGTGTGGCTCGAACCCACGTCTACGGAGTCCGCAGAGAGCTTACCCCATGGCCAAGCGCCGCACTTTAGCGAGTGTAGCTTTCACTTTGGTGTGATGGCTGTATTAGTGTATATTATTAACTAGAAACCGGGTGAGTTAGCCGTGGTCGTTACGGCATGACTGCTGGCAGTCGCTCACATCCGGGAGGCGAGGAGATTCCAATCCCCCCGCTGGCAACCTTAAAGATGGTCTTATGTGGTTTCCCATCTTCCTTCCAGGCAAATATTGGGGTTGGTCCCTAATTATAGGCCACAGCCACTACCTTCCAACTCCTCGACCTTCCATTCCAACTTTCCTCCCCAATGGTACTTGTAGCTCACTCATTGGGTGTCCGTCTCGAAGCAGCTACAAAACTGGCGAGCCGAACATGTCCTCGGAAACTCCGGGCACTAAAAGCCATACGCTAAAAAAAAACTAGAAATCCGCCCAGGCTTCGCCTGGGAACAGTTATGAATGCATTATGTGCTAGCTCGTAAACTGTCGCCTCAGTAATTGGATGGAGATTGTCGGAAGAAATGAAAACGCGAAATCACTTATAGTGGGCGATGTATTAAAGAAAGAGATATGCTCTCCCGGACTTTTTGGTAGAACTTTTCATGCTGAACAGTTCTTACACTCATAGTATATTGATATTTTTAGCAGTTTGCCCAGCGAATGATTAAAGAGCGCACGGACGCCAGGTTTTCTTTTCGACTTTTTCACTGAAATCGTTACTGCTTGGCTTCATTTGATCATAAATAAATTATTTCCTACAGAAATCTTTCTCAAGATATCCTTTACAGAATGGTAAAAACCGTGGTTCTCGTGATTACCTATGACATCCACAAATCGGGGACTTTGTTTTATACTAAGTAGAGATTAAAACTAGGCACTTTGACTTTAAATTATAATACTATCCCGGCATTAGAACTGGAAAACCGCAAAAAAAAAAACACTTCTAGGACATCGGAGGTGTATATGAAACACATCTCTTCTCAGATTTGCATCACAAGGCATATTGCACCCCGTTCCAACACTCAGTCCAGAATTAAGGTTCTTTAAGGTTCTTGGCAGAGCCTGGAATCGATCCCACAACCTTTGGATACGGAGTCTCAAACCGCTCTCTGAGACTACCGATGATGGCCTTTCCAGAGAAATGAATAGCAATGTTATGGTTTATCTCTTGCAATTATTGCGGCTTTAACCCCTTTGTCGTGCGCACATAATCTGTGAGATTAAGAGGAATTAATTTTTACCTCCTTGTTTTAGTTTTTGCTGTATATGAGCTGTGCGCGCGTCGCAATGGCTTCCGCTCTACCCACCAGTTGCGTGAGGGAGAGATCATGTATATTTCAGCGCCCTTCGTTACTCCATGGTAAACGAATTCATCCAGGAGATAATGTGCTCCCGATTGTGTAGGCACTATTAGTTATGCTTTTGTTTACGATATTAAATTTATTTGTTTATAATATTGATAAAAACATTCTTTTGTTTTAGACCATTCATTGTTTGGTTGGTTGGTTGGTTCTTAAGTTTAGGGGCTGCGACAACGCGGTCATGTAGCCCCGTGTACTTTGGGTGTGTGTAGAATCTGTCTGATAACCGGTGTTAATTGTGATGACTGTATTAGTGTGTGTATCTGTTTTTTAATTTTAAGTACTGCAACTTATAATTTTTCAAATAGTTCCTACTTTTGCCGCCAAGCGCCACCGTCAACGACTACTAGGTCTAATTCAGAACTTAGCTACTAGACGCCACCGCAGTCAGCGCTTGGCAACGAACGTAGAAACCTAAGAGCGTTGTTTACATTCTTAACCTATCCAATTTAGCTTCACACAGGTGCAATTAGTGGAAGGATCTTTAACATGCCATAAATCTATGACATGGGACCGCCGGCTTTACTTCCCCTCCGAAGGAAGGCATACTGAGGGATTTTTAACGCTCTTAAAAAATCCGACGGCTTCGGCCGGGTTTGAACCCGCTATCTTGGGCATAGAAGCTCTGCATGCTACCAACTACGCCACCGAAGCCGCTATTCATTGTTTAAATCTTAGTAGAGGAGCGTGGGAGCAGTATGTTTGCAGAATAAGTTCTAGTCGTAGAAATTAGTATTTTGATTTTATTAAAAATGGAGCATTTTTTTAGTTTAAGCGGAAATTCTCCTATCTTCTAGTTCAAAATACAACAGTTAAATGAGTTAACAAATTCTAGCGCTGATCTGAGGCGATGAAATGTAAATGAACTTATATTTCAATGGTTAATCTGACGGAATAGTTGCGCCCGACGGTGGTATTATTTAGGTTGCACCCGGGCGGTGATATTATTAAGGATGTACTGTGCCCAAATCCAGTTGCCCAGATTTGAGAGCACAAGCCCAGAGGTTAAATCCAGAGCTGAGGTTTTGAATAGCGCGCGCCAATCCTTCTAAGAAGCATTTAGAAGCTTTATGCAACCAAGAGATCGCTAAGTGACGTAGCAAGGTTATCAGAGTCGAGGCTATATTTGTATAAAATATTTTCCTGTGGAGTAGAAACATGAGACTAGCACCAAATTACTGGCAGGGACAAGGGAAGAAGAACGTGCTATACTTCAAGAAAATTGATCGAGCGGAAGCTGAGAAATGAGATGTTTTAGTTTTAGCCGAGGTCACACAGTGACGTAGAGAAGTCCGTCCGCTGGGTATATAAGTGCTGGCAGCCACCACTCAAATATGTTCACTTCCCCATAGGCACTCCGTCGCTATGGATGTCACTTCTTCGTAAGCGCCCCATCGCTAGACATATCACGTCGCTCCGAACATCGTTATACTTCAGAATTATCTTCGTGCACATGGTTGCAATACTCTACGTTTTTACTAGCACGCAGTTGCTAGGACTTAGTGAATTCCTACGACAGTACATGGTTTCTGTACTTCGTAAAGTGTTGGAAGTTTTAGTTAAATTCATCGTAAGTTATCACTGAGGTGATAGACTTTGTGGCAGAACATTGGTAACTATTACTGCTACACGGACATATGATAGACTTAGTCTATATTTTTCTTTCCACTGTCCACTAAGATTTAAACTTGGATTATTTTCATCCAATGTCCAGAACAATCTTTTGTCTTGATAACACTTTGACCAACCAAGATAAGTCAGTACTGTTCACATGCCAGTCTTGAACGTCCAGTTCATTTAGCCGACATAGGGAAACCAGCATGCTTAGCATTGTCTGGAGAGTGAGAAACTCTGCCCAGGGAATTGGACATCAGAACTTGGACCGGTGCTGAAAAGGTTTGTCAGAGTATTGATAGTACTGAATGCATCACAGTTGGGTCAAGTTATTTCTGGTAATTTTTGCATCATGGATCATTTCGATCTTACCCCTATCAAGAAGATTACTTCAGCTGTTGAAGCAGCTAATATTATAGACAGTTTTCATCAAGATATTCAGGCAACGAGTATAAATACTGCTATGTCTAGTTAGACATTTTTGCGGGTATATAATGGAGGCCGATACGAGATTATACGTACGTGCCCAAATGGGGACAGAAGGCTGAAATAATCTGGTTCAGACCAGATTATCCACATCAAGATCTACAAGAATGTAAGCTACATTTTGAATTATTCTTATGCGTAGTTGGCTGGAATTTCTCATTTTTCTACAGTCTTGCCATCACATTTTTTATTCGATATTTTGCTGTTGCAAATATTTTTGCAAGGCATATGGAAGCCTTGATCTGAGCAGTTTTTACACTCAGACATGAGAAGTCAATGATTTTAATTAATGGACGAGCAAACCGAGCATTTATTTGATTTTGAAATTATTTTTTCTAATCGCGGTCATCATCCGTCGTAACTGTAAATTTAATAATGAATTTAAGTTGAGGAATGGATTTTTATCCATACTTAAGAAGTCGAGGATGATTTTTCCCAAACAGTTTAGCAACGTAAATTCCATTTGTGAAATAATAATAATAATAATAATAATAATGCTGATTTAATCATAATAATCATTTTCAACATTTGTCAGAGATAATAATAATAATTATGATTTATATTTCTAATAATCATTTCATGTAGTATGATTTATAAAGTTGATATTTAAAACAGTTTGCTAGATCGGAGACTTGTTTTTCCGAAGGCTAGTGGTTATCACATTTCAACTAACAGAATAATCCTATGGGAACATTTTACACTTACATTATGCAGTTAAATCTTTTGAAAGACACGGAAAGTAATGATACGGGAAGCATATAGCATGTATAAATTAGGGTTTTACTAGAGTTTGTATAAATATTATATCATTTTGAGCAACGTCTTGTGATAGAACCTTTGGCTAGAAATAGACACGGTGTGGAATAATTAATGTTTAAACTGATGGTAAAATTACTGTAAACTCATATAGGAGCTTACTAGATTACGAATCTTCCAGTTTGAGTAACAAGCAAAGGCTTGTTTATTGTGTATAATTTGGGAAGAAACTTTGTGTGTGTGGAAATAGTTGAATATGCCATTCTGATTGTGCATTTTAAGTCGCAGGAAAGAGGTTGTTATAATGGAGCATCAACCATATTGTAGGTTGGATGACTTTGAAATAATGTTGGGAGTTGATATATTTTTGTAAGCCACACTTTCGTCGAATTCATAACCGAGGGTTATATTATGGAACCATCATGTCAATCCACAGTTTGCCCACGTGTTCTATAAATATTTGCTAGTACTTGTTAGCCAGGAATTTTGTTATTTCTTTATGAGAAGACTTTACCGTTGTTTAGATGCTAATTATGATAATGTGATTTTTGACACATTTAAATCGAATGGGCCGATCCTATAAATAAATTAAAACTGTTATTTCCTAAACAACCACAACAATTTAAAGGATATTTGTGATCCTGTTAAGAATATAAACATTCTGCAAATTAATTTGATGATTAACATTTTTGACATTCTGTCAAAAGAATTGTAATTTTGATAATAGCAACCACTAATATTATTTTTGTGATAATTTTCTAAATAATATTTCCAATTGATATTTAAATATTTGAATGGTTAAATCCAGATTTAAAGGAGTTGATATTTTGTTAATAATAATTTTTTGACCATAATATTGCTATTTGAGTCAAGAACTCAGAATATTACTGTTGGATCGAGAACAGATGATACAATAAATATCTTTTCTGTTTATCGAAGTTCTTGGAATCCATGCTCGAATGTCCATGTAATTAATCTTTTGTTATTTTCATTGTTGTAACTTTATATCTGAACCAATTTTGAGACACTGATTCCTGAAAAAAGTGTTGGTTAATTTTCTGCTACTATTTGAATGACGAACAAAAACAGTGATTTTTTTTCATCGAGTGATAATATTTCATTTCAACGTTTGAATACTTAACGTTAGGAATCAGTATGGACAATTAAATTTGCACTGACAAACCTTACGATTGTAAATAATTCTTTTGAGCGAAGTCAACAGGACTATTAATTTGACTTCCGTTTCAAATGCCTAGTGTTCATGTGTTGGTGAATCTGTAAATTTGTGTATATAATGTATGATTCGGCATGCATCCATTATTCTATTTTTAGTATTTCTTCGTTAACTTTTTAACATTTTAAATAAATTGAGATAATTTTACGGATTGTGTTATTTTTAGAAACTCTCCTTCTATCCTTATTGTTGCATCGAGCCGAAAATCAGTAAAGCAATTATATTTGTGTTATTGTACTCACTTTAACCTATATGGCGCCCTGGGATGTTTAGATTCTCGTGCTGACTGATTTTTTTGTGAAAATGCATATGTGGTCGTCCAGACTTAGGTCTAAACGGGCACAGTACCCGGACGGTGATATTTAGGTTGTGTCCGACGGTGATATTGTTTAGGTTGTGCCCGACGGTGGTATTATTTAGGTTGCTCCCGACGGTGGTTTTAGTTAGGTTGCGCCCGAAGGTGATATTATTTACGTTGCGCCCGACGGTGGTATTATTTAGGATGCACCCGGACGGTGATATTATTTAGGTTGTACCTGGACGGTGATATTTAGGTTGTGTCTGACGGTGTTATTATTTAGGTTGTGCCCGACGGTGGTTTTATTTAGGTTGCGCCCAACGGTGGTTTTATTTACGTTGCGCCCGACGGTGATATTATTTAGGTTGCGCCTGACGGTCATATTATTTAGGTTGTGTCCGACGGTGTTATTATTTAGGTTGCGCCCGACGGTGGTATTATTTAGGTTGCGCCCGACGGTGATATTATTTAGGTTGTGTCCGACGGTGTTATTATTTAGATTGCTCCTGATGGTGATATTATTTAGGTTGTGTCCGACGGTGTTATTATTTAGGTTGCGCCCGACGGTGGTATTATTTAGGTTGCGCCCGACGGTGGTATTATTTAGGTTGCTCCCGACGGTGATATTATTTAGGTTGTGTCCGACGGTGTTATTATTTAGGTTGCGCCCGACGGTGGTATTATTTATGTTGCGCCCGACGGTGGTATTATTTTCGTTGCAGCCGACGGTGGTATTATTTAGGCAGTGCCCGTTGGTCGTTTTAGTTAGGTTGCACCCAACGGTGATATTATTTACGTTGCGCCCGACGGTGTTCGTTAGGTTTAGGCCAGATGGAAAGTTTAAGTCCCCGAGGTACCGGAATTTGGCTCAGAAGAAAATGCATTGGCATTGAACACCTCAATTGGCCACTGAATGAGCCGCGATCTCAAAATCTTGGGCAGAGCTAGCAATAACAATACCGTTGAGACACGCAGACACCCTCTAGAGAAATACTAGAATGACTTACATTGCGTCTTTTGGGAAATTTTGGTCATCAGCCCTGTATACTTCATTATGTGTTGAATTTGTTTGAGTTTCTGTATTACTAATGTGACTGTAGACGTGTTTTGTGACTCGTGTTTCAGGGACGGAACACCAGTGTCATCTCCACCTACGTAGTGGCGTATAAAGCTGAAATTAAGGGACTAGGATTAAAGTAGGTGCCCTATGTCTTGAATTATGCTACCAAGCATTTCCCTGAGATGTGAGATTGGATCTTTGAACAAATTGCTACCGAGTTCAGTCATGGAACGTTCCTTGAATCACTGGGCTACGCTAGTGGGAAGATCGAAACCCACACTAACGTAGATGCCACAACAATACAGGTTATAAAACACCATCATCACATGTATGAGTGCAGATGCGGGATAATAAATACAACCACCACAATGGCTCAGATCCTACACGTACACCGAAGTACACGAGGCACCGACGGCAGTATCTAGGCTATATTCGATAATGAGCGGTGCAGGGCCATGGGGTAAGCTATCTGTGGACTCAGTAGACTTGGGTTAAAAACTCCACTGTCTGCCGTCCTTGAAATGGTTTTCCATGGTTTCCGATTTTCAACTCCAGACAAATGCCAGGACGGTGTCTTCTAAAAGGCCACGGCTGTTTCCTTCCATCTCCTTGCCCCATTTGATTTATCTTCATTCACTTATTCTCTCATTAACTTCTCTTATGAAATTGGCGTCAAGAAGAGCATCCGGTCGTAATAATACTCTCGCCACATAAACTTTCATCGCATCTCATCCCCAACCCCGTGGAAAACGGGAATGATAATAATAATAATAACAATATCAATATTGAATCTGCATCCGCAGATATACAGGGAGATTCCTTTGCTGGAGCGGGGCCGGCGACCGGCTACCAGGCGCGCGCGCCTTCCTCCAGCCAACCGAGCTCGGGACGCGGATTGCCCGCAAGTGGAAACCGTAACAAAGTACATTAATTAATGGTGATTTCACCAGCAAATCATGAATAAAGAACTTACCTTTTCACAGAAGATGCTGTGAGTGTTCTCCTTCAGCTGACAGACAAGTGTTGTACCATGTAAATACAGTAAATTAGAGTTTACACGTTGTAATTCCCTTCTGTTGTGAAGGATATCTGCTGCCGTATATTGTTCTCCAGCTCCACTAGAGTACGGGTAATTGATCTGTACACTTTGAATTTTAAATTACCCCACAATTAAATATCAAATGAGCTTAGTTCCGTGCTTCCATTAATGACACTAAACACGCAGTGGGGTGCAGGAGTAGCTACATAATGTACAGGCCGGACGTTTGTTTTACACGATTGCCCTTGACCTTGAAGCCTGCGGGTGAGCCTACACACACTCACTCTCGCACCCTATCGCTTCACACTTGTCACCACCGATCTGATTTAATGGAATTCCAGACTTGAGCAGACAGTACAGTCCACATCGAAGTATTGTGTGACACGGAAGTACACGTTACTTAGTTGCGAACAGAACGTCATTATATTTGCCAATGAATGGACTTGACCAGTAGTGTGAAACAGCGTTGTCCATCATCGGACCGCTTGGGGCAGCTGATAACAACACAGGTACTGTAGTAACTCACCTCCAGGCTTCCATTAAGATTTTTCACTCGTCTAAAACAAACGTTCGGCCTGTAACGATGTAACTTCCAAAGTTGCTGTCTGTCAGCTGAAAGACTACATTTTCAGCATCTTCTGTGAAATGGTATGTTCTAACCATTATCTGGTGACGTGAGGTCATCCAGACTCCCAAGAAATAAAAAGAACATCTGTGCAGGAAGGTGTTATGTTACCTTCTTATCTGTGCGCTGACACTTCACACCCTCGTTGATGAAAGTTGAGTGACTGACTTTAATGACCCTGGATAGCTCGCCTCCGTGCGGCCCGAGCTAGTTTGGCTGGCGCAAGATGCGCGGGCCCGGCAGTCGGCCGCTGGGCCCGCTCTAGCAAAAGAATCTCACTGTATTTTGAACTACAGAAGGCAGTTCTCTTAAACACCAGCCATATTGTCAGGAAGTTCCTTGGTGAAAACACTCTGGTCGAACACTCAGCAAGACCCGATGATTCAGAAGGAAATTTAGCTCATCCTATAAATAAAGCCCTGCGCGGATGCGGATATCCGCGGATAAACCCGCGGATATCCGCAGCATTTTTCGCCACGCGGATATATTTTGCATGGCTGTGCGGATTGCGGATACGCTGCGGATAATGTTTGGAGTAAATTTGCGGATAGTTTTTGAATACGATGTGGAAATTTCGATAATATTACATATTTGATATGGCAATCTACAGCTTCATGCTTAAAAGAGGAATACTCCTATAGCCTATTGCGTACGAAATGTTCGGGTACGTTTTGCAGTTATACACGAGAAGATTATTTTACTCATAATGGTTTCAACTACATTTTATTAAGTACCGTACCGTATGTTTGTAGTAGAAGGTCTTGACATATCATCATCATCATCATCATCATCATCATCAATTTCTCATTGCCATTATCCACGAGATATAATGCTGTCAATATGTTGGTTAGTTCATCGTGGTGACATCATTAACACTTTTCTCAAGTCAGCTACTTCGCTGTCTAAGCTATCCTGTAAGATCTGGTTCCAGGTTTATCTGTAGATTTATTTCCATCTTGGCACTGAAACGCGTGGGCTGTGATATTGCAACGGAGACAGATATGACATCAACTATGCGAACATTGATGGGTCAAGAGGCAGTATGATGACTGACTTAGTGACTTGGAAGTTCCGGCCAAATGTCAATCCCCTTCTCCAAGCTTAAAGAGAAGTTCACTTAGTAAATGTTACCGCGACCGGGAAGTATGAACATCATTCAACCAACATTGATAAAATATCTATTAAAACAAAACAAGGTGTATATTCAATAGTGCTTAAAACAAAGCTCAATTCAAGGATAAGGAAGATATTTGGTTACGTTTTCAACGGAACCAAAGAGGTGAACGATATCGCAGGATGTTTTAGCTTTAAAAAAGTGTATTCATACTCAGGACACAAATCAGGCACATCAAACCTACTGCGGCACAAGTGCGATAGTAGCCAAAGAAGTATAGCCAGTTTTTTTGTCTAAAGCGGAGGTCAGGAAACCAGAATTGAAATATCAGCGGATTTTTATACAAGTCTTGCGGATGCGGGGCGGATGCGGATAAGTCATGCGGATGCGGGGCGGATGCGGATAACAGTCGTGCGGATGCGGGGCGGATGCGGATAACAGTCGTGCGGATGCGGGGCGGATGCGGATAACAGTCGTGCGGATGCGGGGCGGATGCGGATAACAGTCGTGCGGATGCGGGGCGGATGCGGATAACGTTTTGTTTATCCGCGCAGGGCTCTACCTATAAATGAGGGAGACTCGTGAAAAGTGCGGGCACGAAATGGATGTACAGTAATGTGAAGTCGCTGAACAGTGTAATCTACAAACGTACCTCAGTACAGATGGTTCCTTGCTAAGGCCGAACCAGCCTGTAACATAAAATTAATGTAGTCGGTATTTGCCGTGATAATTATGCCAAGTAATAATAACATAATATCATACCGGTAATAATAATAATAATAATAATAATAATAAAAATAACAATAATAATAATAATAAAGGGTAAACATACATTCCCAAGTACACGGGGCTAAATCACCTCGATGATGCAAGTCCTTAATTGAATCAACAACATCAATTGTTGTGCAGTGCCAGTCACAGTGCAGGACTGGATGAAGTAATGACTCCAGTACTTCATTAATTAATACACGGTCCACTGCGCTCTGTAAATTAATACCGATTGATATAACATACGAACGTACATTGTAGAAAGTTGTATTGACCTTTCCATCCATTGCAGGTAGCAATTACATGTTAAACTGTCATCTCAAACAAGCTTAATCACTACTTCCGAAGCAACTAATTATATCAACAAATGATGTATGTAAGCCTAATTAAAAACACGTTGACGTATGCAAGAAATATTAAGTAAGTAGGCCTAATACTATCAAAAAATATTTTACGTAATGAATCATACCAAAAACACATTTCATATGCAGTTAATTGATACTCGTGGACTAATTGATATTTCAAACATGATAATGAGTGTTCGATATGTTCACATGCCAAATGAATAGAGCAGAAATGTAAATCACATCAGCTGTATGCGTTGCACGTAAATCGCCTACTTTTACTTCAAGTGAATTTAAAAAGCTTAGAATTATTCGATGATGATTACGATGATGATAATTGTTGTTTTAAGGGGCCTTACATCTAGGTCATCAGTCCCAAATGGTTTGGGTGATAAATAAAGGCCTGCGCGGATGCGGATAACCGCAATTTTTTACGCCATCCGGATTCAGTTTGCATAGCTGTGCAGATAGCGGGTATGCTGCGGATATTGTATAGAGTAAATTTGCGGATAGTTTTTAGAATACAATGTTGAACTGGGATTTTTTTAAATAATTTAGTTTCGCTTGGATTTTATGAGAATAATAGAGAAGTGGGAGACCCCAGTCATGATAATACTCTCAATTAGTGTTGACTTCTGAAAAAAAAAGTCCTTTATATCTGCGCTTGCGCGCGTGGGTTTATCCGACGACTAAGTAAGTGTTATAATTAGCCACCCGCTGTTTCACTTGCAGTTACTCAGAGGGACAAAACTCAGTCAACATTGTCTTGTGACTCACACAACAGCCTAGGGGAACGAATTTCTCATCGAATGTCTAAATGTGTTGCTTTAATACTTTGTAGGCATACTTTATCTATTAAATTTAAATTTTCTTGTAATTTCAGTGGATTCGGATAACAAACGTGCGGATGTGGGGTGAATGCGCATAACAGTCGCGTTGATGCGGGACGGATGCGAATAACAGTCGTGCGGTTGCGGGACGGATGCGGATAACAGTCGTGCAGATGCGGCCCGGATGCGGATAATGTTTTGTTTGTTCGCGCAGGGCTCTAGTGATAGACTACTAAAAGTGAAATATGATGACATGAAGCCTACAATTAAAACTAACTACTGACGTAACAAACTATTTACTTACATACTAGATGAAGAACAGGACAAAAAGCTAAGGGAAAAGGAAAACGACAGCGAAAATAAATGCTCTTAGCCCTTGAAGAATGAGGAGAGAGGAACTCGGGAAGAAGTAGAACTATGAAAGGCAAATGAAGAAAGGGAAAGGGAAGAGGGTCGACGCCAAAGACATGCAAAAAGGGGAGGACACGGATCCAGCTCAGGAATCCCTTGGGATCGTCAAATCCTGAACTTGAACTCAATGGCAGTGAGCTCTGGAGAGTGTAGCACTATCAAGGATGCACCATAAATGGTACCGACAGCGGTGGCTACGCTCGCTAAAGCACAGCTTTAGGCTATGGGGTCACGCTCTCTGCTGACTTGGAAGACGCGTGGGTTCGATTCCCACCGTCGGCCGTCTATGAAATGGTTTTCCGTGGTTTCCCATTTTCAACTCCAGGAAAATGCTGGGATGGTACCTTCTTACAGGCCACGGCCACTTCCTTCCACATCCTTGCCCACTTTCATCCATTCATCTCATCTCTCATTCCAACGCGCAGGTCGCCCAAGGGCGTCGATTAGAAAGACCTGCACTTGCCATCTCAGTAGGTCACAGGAAAAGAAAAGAGAAAAACCATAAATGGTCGGGCTACACACATCCTGCCTCCTTTAGTGCCTTGTGCAGAAGGCAGGAGACACCACGAAAATGAACACTTTTGCTTTAAATAGTCTAAGTGTTCAGTTGGATAACTCTATAAATGTCATACGAGTAAACAGAAATGTTCTCAAATTAGTAAGTACCGTATAAACGTACTTATTCTAGTCTTTTGTCGTCCAACCAAAGATTGATTTTATTCAAAATAACAAGTAGTTCCGTGAAGAACTAAATAGAATATTTCCATACATCCTACTTATATAAACTGACTCTATCACACAAAACATTTCAGTTTGATTGCTGTGATAGATTCATAGATATTGAGAACCGTCTAAATATTTCAGATGGTCGCCATGTTGGATTTTTATATGTGTAGGCCATAGGGTTATGTACTATTACATGAAGATTATTGCGTCGATGTATTATTCAAAATGTTATAGCATGATTCGGACACAGGAAATAAGAACAACAATTTCAAATTTCGCACAGCCACCATCTTGTGATTATGAAAACAATTGAAATAATTTAGATGTTAGTAGATTAAAATCTGTATAAGCATTTACCGTAAGCCTCCGTGGCTTAGGCGGCAGCACGCCGGCCTCTCACCGCTGGATCCGTGGTTCAAATCCCGGTCACTGCATGTGAGATCTGTGCTGGACAAAACGGAGGCAGACAGGTTTTTCTCCGGGTCCTCCGGTTTTCCCTGTCAAAATTTCATTCCAGCAACACTCTCCACTATCATTTCATTTCATCTGTCATTCATTTAATCATTGCCCCAGAGAAGTGCGTCAGGCCTCGGCAGCCGGCACAGTCCATATCCTCGCCGCTAGATGGGGGCTTCATTCATTCCATTCCTGACCTGGTCGGAGACTGGAAGCAGGCTGTGGATTTTCATTTCATAAGCATTTACCGTACCAAGGTTGACTGCGCTCGGGTGGTTAAAACGCGAGAAACGCTTATTTTAATATTTAAATTTCGCGTCGCCACCATGTTGGATTGGTGCCCACCAGGTTATTGAAAGTCTCATAGGGGAACTTACGTTCATAGCCAGTTTGAGCATACACAATTTTGGTTTGATTGCTGTCATAGGTTAGTAGATATTGAGAACCGTCTAAATATGTTGGATGGTCGCCATGTTGGATTTGTATATATGTAGACCATATAGTTATGTACTTTTAGATGACAATTATTGCATAGGTTCATTATTCAAACGTTTACGTCGATCGCATGATTAGGACACAAGAAATTAAAACGTAATTTTACAATTTTGCACAGCCGACTACTTGAGGTTATGCAAACAATTGAACTAAATTGGATGCCAGTGCATTACAATGTGTATAAACATTTGCTGTACCATGTTTCACTGCGCTCGGATTGTTAAATCGTGAAAAAAGTATATTAAATGTGTCGGCTTCGCTTCACCGCTATGTTCGTTTTGACTTAACAAACTTTTGAAAGTCTAATAGGTGAACTTCTAGTGGTGCCCTTTAACCCCGTACAGATTTCAGGGTGGCATCAGTAATAGTTTCGTAGATATAGAATGCTGGTGAAATATTTCGCACAGACGCCATGTTGGATTTGTCAGACGTAATAAAATTTGAAGGGCACGGTTGGTGTCGGACGATGTAGTCGTTCCAGCCGTTTAGATTTCATTATGGGGGGGGGGGGGGGAGGAGAGAGACACATACGCGCACACACGGACAAAAGGTGATCTCCTAAGCCTATTATTTTAGCCTATTTTCAATTTTGAAAAAAAAAATAGCCTTATGAGATCACCTTTTGTCCGTTTGTCTGTGTGTGTGTGTGTGTGTGAGGTGTGTGTGTGTGTTCCCTAATAACTTCTATACGGCTGGAGCGATTTCAATGAAACTCGGTAAGTTCATAGCACTACTCCGGGCAACCCCGACCGTTCCCTTCAAATTTTGTTACGTCTCACCAATCCAACATGGCGGCTGTGCGAAATATTTCACCAGCATTCAATATCTCCGAAACTATTCCCGATATCACCCTGGAATTTTCTTTTACGGTGATAAAGGGAACTACTAGAAGTTCACCTATGTGACTATTGAAAAACTGGTAACTACAAAACCATCATGGCGGCCACGCGAATTTGCGACTTTTAAATAGACGTCTCTCGCGATTTAACCAACCAAACGCAATAAAACTTGGTACAGTATATGTTTATACACATCGTAATGCACCGACATTAAACTTCGTTCAATTGTTTACATAACCACAAGATGGCGAATGTGCGAAATATTTCACCGGCATTCTATATCTCTGAAACTATTAGCGGTATCACCCTGAAATTTTGTACGGAGATAAAGGGCACTACTAGAAGTTCATCTTTAAGACCTTCAAAAACCGGTTAACTACAAAACGATCATGGCGGCCAAGCGAATTAAAAATTTTAACAGACCTTTCTCGCGATTTAATGTTCCAAACGCAATGAAATCTGGTACAGGAAATGTTTATACACATTGTAATGCACTGGTATCAAATTTAGTTCAATTGTTTACATAACCTCAAAATGGCGGCTGTGCGAATTTTAAAATTAAGTTTTTATATCTTGTGTCGTAATCATGTGATCGAAGTGAAAGTTTGAATAATGAACCTACGCAATAATTTTCCTTTAATGGTACTTGACTCTATGGCCTATACATTTAACAATCCTACATGGCGACCATCCGAAATATTTAGACGGCTCTGAATATCTACGAATCTATTATAGCAATAAAACTGATATTTTTATGTTCATAGGGGCTATGAATTTAAGTTCACCTATAGGACTTTAAATAACCTGGTGATCACAAATCCAACATGGCGGCGACGCGAAGTATAAATATTCACATGGACGTTTCTCGTAATTTAACCATCCTAGTGCAGTGAAACTTGGTACAGTAAATCCTTATATGATTGTTAATCCACTGGCATCTAATTTATTTCAATTGTTTCCATAACCACAAGATGGCCGCTGTGCGAAATTTTAAAATCTCCTTGTTACTTCTTGTGTCCTAATCATGTGATTGAAATTTGAATGCTACACGTACACAATAATCTTCATGTAACAGTACATAACTCTGGGACGTACGTATATAAAATCCAACATGGTGACCATCCGAAATATTTAGTCGGTTCTCAATATCTACGAATCTATTACTGCAATCAAACTGAAATTTTGTATGTTGATAGTGGCAGTTAACATAAGTAGGATATATGAAAATAGGCTGTATAGTTCTTCACGGAACTACTTGTCATAAATGATAATAGGCTAATTTTTTTAAATTTCTTTGACTGATCACTCCTCTTAGTTACGACACTGCACTGGAGCTAAATTAAGCCTTAGTGAGCGGTATCTAAAGATGTTCGCTTGACGAACAGGACTAGGCATCCAATTTAACCCTCATTGGTATGAGAAGTGTCTTATGAAGTGTATTCATTATCCAGGCAGTTATTTCAGGTCCTAGCAATTAAATGTTACTGCCCGACCAATCTAATCCATACACCCATGTTGACCGACTGAAAAGTGATTCTGTCAATAGATTATGTATACAACACTGAAAAATGCCTTCTATTATTTCAGCATTTCATATAACTCATTTGGCCTCTTCAATCAACTATATTTTGGTTGGTTGGTTGGTTGGTTCCTCAGTTTAGGGGCTGCGACAACGCGGTCATGTAGCCCCGTGTACTTTGTGTGTGTGTAGAATCTGTCTGATAACCGGTGTTAATTGTGATGACTGTGTTAGTCAACTATATTTTGGGGAATGCATTTTCGAAGGAACAGTGTGTAGCTAGCAAATGACAATGACTCGTAGGAGGCTGTGTAGATAAGACAACGCGAGCCGCGTGCCCCCTACCCCCAAACTCTTTATTGACTCCACGGGACATCGCCTGCATGTGTAATGATGTCGACACTTGTCAATAGGCTGCAGGTTTGTTTGTCAAGCCATGATCCCTGACGTGTGTGTGTACACTCTCATCCTCCAGCAAGTGAGTCGCCGAGTCTCATTTCCTCCTGCTTTGTTACTAGAAGGCAGAGTTTAAAATCCCGGGCAACAAGTGAGGTGAGCGAGACATAGGAGTCATTCAAGCAAGTAGTTCCTTGAAGGACTAATAGCCTATTTGCGTACATTCTACTAGCCCTTCTCATCTCAAAACTCTCCCATCAATTCAATAGATTTTCCACGTACGCTTAATAAACTAAATAGCATTTAGGTTATGATCTACGTCGTGATAAAATATGGGGTAAAATTGCAAACTCTTAAATAAATAAACAAACATTCTACTTTTGGCAATATAATTCAAAATATTAAAATTGATGACAGGAATTTTTTAACCCATTTTCATATTTTTAAAATAGGCTTATAAGATCACGTTTTGTCCGTGTGTGTGGGTGTCCCACTAATAAAAACTCAACGGTTGGAACGATTTCCATTAAATTTGTTAAGATCATACTAGATGTACTACCTCGTCCGACTTGGCAATGTCCTTAAATTTTAATACATTTCACCAATCTAACATGGCGGCCTCGCGTAATATTTCACTGGCATTCTATAGCTCCAAAACTGTTACCGATATCACCCTGAAATTGTGTATGATAATAAAATATACTCTTCTAATTTCACCTATGTGACCTTTGAAAACTTGTTATGAGCTAAACCAACATGGCGGTCAAGCAAAGTTAAAATATTTAAATGGAAGTTTGGTACGTAATGCTGGAAATTTGGAATCCACATTCAAAGGAAAGAATACATGCTATAGAGGTAGTTGAAAACAAATTCTTAAGGTATATCTATTGTATTACAGAACATTAAATATATTTTGTCCTTACGATACATCAACGCAACTGTTAAGACATATGTTCAACTTCATATCACTGGAGAATAGAAGGCTGCTTATTTCATAGCAAACATTGAGGAAAAAACAAGTAAATATGATTCTGTAGAATTAATAAATCTTCTCTCTTTCCATGTTCCACACGTTAAATCGCGATGCTATACATTATTTCACATTCAAAGGTCAAGAACTTCCCAGCACTTAAATTCACCATTCATGAAAATAATAACTTAAGACAATAAATTTGCTTCATCCATAGATATATTTACTGAATCAGACCTTGTGATCAATAAAAACAAGTAGTTCCGTGAAGAACTATACAGCCTATTTTCATATATCCTACTTATGTTAATTGCCACTATCAACATACACAATTTGTGTTTGATTGCTGTAATAGATTCGTAGATATTGAGAACCGACTTAATATTTCGGATGGTCGCCATGTTGGATTTTATATAGATAGATAGATAGATTTTTATTAATTCCATTTGATCAAATACATGCATTCAATACATTTTTGATATAGGACACGTCAGAATTTACATGCATAAAATAAAAGAACTAACAGGTATATATTACTAAGATTATAACTATTTATAACTTATTATAATAGCAAATCTTAATAGATACAATCTTATTGCACAACTATTTACACCTCACTCTATTATCATAATATGAAAACTTAATTCTATAAATACAACAACATACAGCTAGGTATTAAAATTAAATTTAAAAAGTAAAATATAGTTATAGATTCCATCACTCCTATACGCTAAAATATTCAACTACTGAGTAAAAACAATGGCACTGCAGATAAGCTTTCAACATTCTATCAAAGGTTTTTATTTTTGGGGCCAGTTTTATATACTGGGGTAGTTTATTGTATAATTTAACTCCAGTGTGAAAAGTTCCTTTTTGATATATGCTTGTGTGTGTGTGTGAAATATGAATGTTTTGATTTTGTCTTGTGTTATGCCTATGAACATCATTGTTTGTTTTAAGAAAAACATCTTTATTCATTAAATTCTTTTTAAAAAACATAATACTTTCAAAGATATATATGCAGGGCAGTGGGAGAATGTTTAAATCTTTAAACAGAGGTCTACATGATTCTCTAGAGTTTACATTTGCCATAATTCTAATCGCTCTCTTTTGTATCCTAAACGTGCTTAGTACATCTGGCGACATACCCCAAAATATGATCCCATATCTTAAGTATGAATGGAAATAAGCAAAATAAGTATTTCTTAATGTGTGTATGCTAGTGCAGGTTTTCAAAATACGTAACGCAAAGCACATCGAGTTCAGTTTAGTATTCAGATATTGTATATGTTTATTCCATTTCAAGTCTTGTTGTATCCATAGTCCTAAAAACTTTGTTTCTGATTTATTTTCTATTTGATGACCATTTAATGTTATATTGGGCATCGCAGGATTCCTATTCTGTATAGTGTGGAAATTTAGACATACTGTCTTTTTATAGTTTATTATGAGGCGATTATCTTGTGACCATTTGGTTAACTCTCCTGTAACGGAGTCAGCAGACTGCTGTATGACCTGTTTAGTTTCACCTTTTATTACGAGTGTTGTATCGTCCGCAAACAAAATTTCCTTATGTGAATGAACGTTCTGTGTTATATCATTGATATACAGAAGAAAGAGTAGTGGGCCCAAAACCGATCCCTGGGGTACTCCAAATTCAATAATTCCCTCATTGGACAATGTTTCATTAAGTAATTTGGTTCCATCATCCTTGTGTCTCAAGCTTACTATTTGTTTACGCCTTGTTAAGTAAGACTCGATCCATTTATTAGCTAGACCTCTAACACCATATTGATTTAGTTTGGTAAGGAGGATTTTATGGTCAACTACATCAAATGCTTTCGATAAATCCAAGAATAGGCCAGTTACATGTTCCTTATTGTCAATTAATTTCAGTATACTATTACTACATTCGTAAATTGCTGTCTGTGTAGATTTTTCCGTTCTAAATCCATGTTGTGAGTTTGATAATATTTTATTTTTTTCTATGAAACTTATCAGTCTCTTATACATAATTTTTTCCACAATTTTTGCAATACCAGTTGGTAAGGTAATAGGACGATAGTTATCTAATTCATCTTTTGAACCGTTTTTGTGCACTGGAATTACTTTTGATAACTTCAAAATATCCGGGTAATTTCCTGAGAGAATTGAACTGTTTATTAAGTGCGTAAGTGGATTTATTATATTTTCTGCACATTTCTTTAAAATTACATCAGGGATGCCATCAATGCCGGCACAGAATTTATTTTTTAGCTCTTTTATAACTATTCTTACCTCTTCACTTGTGACATGATTTATAAATAAAGAATCGCTGCATATATTTATTTTATTATTAGAATTTAGTGTATTTACCTGTGATTTATTTAATAATTTTTGCGGAATTTCCAGAAAATAGTCATTAAAAGTGTTTGCTATTTCCTCTGGATTATTAATCACTTTATTATTTCTGGTCAGTGTAATGTTCCTTTGTATTTTAGCATATTTTCCAGTTTCTTTCTTTATTACGGACCACATAGCCCTGTTTTTATTAGATGATTGGGAAATAAAATTATCATTATGCATTTTCTTTGCTAGTCTTATTACCTTATTTAATATGCTAGTGTATTTTTTGTAGTATAAATTGAATTCAGGTGTTGTGTGGTATTGTTTATATAATTTGTGTAGAAATTTCTTTCTTTGACATGAATTTATAATCCCTGTTGTTATCCAATTGCTAGTTTTGTTATTTTGAACAGTTCTTCGTTTAAAGGGGAATGCTATTTCAAAATAGTGTTTTAGGGTACTGTTAAATGCATTAAATTTATCATTTACATTTTCTAGTTCATAAATTTCTGACCATGTTTCCTTATTTAATAAGTCATTGAAATATGTAACATTTGATTCAGTGAATGACCTGCACTTTGATTTTACTCCATTATCATTATTATTGATTACTTCGGATACTTCAAAACTCAGTATTTGTCCATGGTGGTCACTAAAACCCGGACAATAGACTTCTATTGAATGGTGATATTTATCTGTATTTATAAAAATTTGATCAGGAGTGGTTTTACTAAATTTTGTTATTCTTGTTGGTGTATTTACTGTAGGTTTCAGTCCATAGGAAATTAGTAACTGGTTTAATAATTCACAATTTCTATCAAGTTTTAAGAAATCCACATTTACATCCCCACAAATTATTATATCGAAATTTACTTTGCTCATGTTATTGAGTAACAATTCTAGTTTATCTATAAATAGAGGAAACTTTCCTGACGGAGAACGGTATACGCATACAATTATTAACTTAAACTGCTGAATTTTTACGGCAGAGAATTCAAAATCCTGTTCCATAATTAGATAATCATAAGCTGTTATCTGTTCATGATCTAAATTATTTCTTAAGAAGATGCAAGTACCACCATGGCTAATATTAGATCTAGAGTATTTACTAGCTTGTATAAACCCTGGGAATTGAATTAATTCGAGTTGTTCCTCTTTCAGCCAATGTTCTGAAATACATAGTGCTGAGATGTCTTTAAGTTCATTTTTAAGCATTAGATTTATGTAATCAATTTTATTATAAAGAGACTGGACATTCTGGTGGTAAATTTTAAATTTGTTACTTTTGCAAGCTTGTGTTGGTGATTTATTTACATTATTATTATCATAATTGTTATTATTATTGTTGCTAGACAAATCCGAAATACCATTGTTGCACTCCGTTAAATTTGACTTCAAAAGATGTGAATGCCAAACCTCACGTTTGGCTTCTTCTACCAGTTTCCCTGCTTCCACTCTAATGATATTACTGTCGAATTATTCTTACCATTTGAATTTACAATTTTGCAGATTTCATCACTAAGATACTCTTTTCCTAATCTATTTAAGTGTAGGCCATGCCGAGTGTGGAACTTCCTGTCTAATTTACTTACATCTACAATTTGGACATTTGGAAAACTCTTACAAATTTTATGAATTTTTCCATTTGTAGCCTCTATTTCTACATTTACACATGACTTGGGAATTAAATCGTGTCTCTGCGGAATGTTTACAATAATGACATTTGTTTTTTGCATGGATGGCAATGTACCCTTTAAATCTTTGATTATATATGTAGGTCCTAGAGTTATGTACTGTTACATGCAGATTATTGTGAACGTGTAGTATTCAAACTTCAATCCCATAATTAGGACACAAGAAAAAACAAGGAGATTTTAAAATTTTGCACAGCTGCCATCTTGAGGTTATGGAAACAATTGAAATAAATTAGATGCCAGTGGATTAACATTCGTATAAAGATTTACTGTACCAAGTTTCACTGCACGCGGATGGTTAAATTGCGAGAAACGTCCATGTGAATATTTATAATTCGCGTCACCGCCATGTTGGATTTGTGATCACCAGGTTATTTAAAGTCCTATAGGTGAACTTAAGTTCATAGCCCCTATGAACATTAAAAATTGCAGTTTGATTGCTAAAATAGATTCGTAGATATTCAGTATCGTCTAAATATTTCGGATGGTCGCCATGTTGGATTGTTAAATGTACAGGCCATAGAGTCATGTACCATTAAAGGAAAATTATTGCGTAGGTTCATTATTCAAACTTTCACTTTGATCGCATGACTACATCACAAGAAATAAAAACTTAATTTTAAAATTCGCACTGCCGCCATCTTGAGGTTATGTAAACAATTGAACTAAATTAGATACCAGTGGATTACAATGTGTATAAATATTTCCTGTACCAGGTTTCGGTGCGCTTGGAACATTAAATCGCGAGAAAGGTCTATTTAAAATTTTCAAATTCGCTTGGCCGCCATGTTCGTTTTGTAGTTAACCGGTTTTTGAAAGTCTTATAGATGGACTTCCAGTAGTACCCTTTATCTCCGTACAAAATTTTAGGGAGATACCGCTAATAGTTTCAGAGATATAGAATGCCGGTGAAATATTTCGCACATCCGCCATCTTCTGATTATGTGAACAATTGAACGAAGTTAGATGTCGGTGCATTACAATGTATATAAACATATACTGTACCAAGTTTCATTGCGTTTGGTTGGTCAAATCGCGAGAAACGTCTATTTAAAAGTCGCGAATTCGCTTGGCCTCCATGTTGGTTTTTTAGTTACCAGGTTTTCAAAAGTCACATAAGTGATCTTATAGTAGTTCCCTCTATCACATTAGAAAATGTCAGGGTAATATCGGTAATAGTTTCGGAGATATTGAATACTGGTGAAATATTTCGCACAGCCGCCATGTTGGATTGGTGAGTCTTAACAAAATTTGAAGGACACGGTCGAGGTCGCCGGGAATAGTGCTATGAACTTTCCGAGTTTCATTGAAATCGCTCCTGCCGTTTAGATTTTATTAGGGGGACACACACACACGAATCACACACACACACACGGACAAAAGGTGATCTCATAAGCCTATTTTTTCAAAATTGAAAATAGGCTAAAAATCTTATATATTAAAATAGTTTTCAAAAAATTTCACCCTTTACTAAAACTGAAATATCTCAGGAAGTATTTGCGCTACGGCGACGTTTGTTGTCTTAAAATGTAATGCCTGTCACGCACTCTCGATTGATACCCACCTTACTTGATTATATCATTCGAGTATTAAAATAATAGCGAATATTACTTCCTTCAAGGTCTCACGAAAATGGAATATTCGAACGACTTGACGACATATTGTCGCTAGGCGACAACGACTAACACCGTATCATGATATTCAACGCCGCCCCAATAATAAATCGAACTTGATATTAACCGAAAGTTCCCTAATTACGTCATGATATCGTTAACTTCTACCTGCTCCACTCGGGCGCTAATGTCGCATGTAACCATACATGATATCGTTAACTTCTACGTGTTCCACTCGGGCGCTAATGTCGCATGTGTCCATACAATAAGCAGAAGGGGATTCTGTGCACATAATTTACTTAAAACTTCTCAAAGAATGGATTACTTTGAGACTGAAATGTTCATGCACAATCAGCAGCCATTTTGCTAATGACACTGGCATGTCAACATCTCTTTGAATGACAACATTTACTGTATTCGAAAGACAACTAATTTCACGAAGATGCCGCTACAGTCGAATGTTGGAACCGCCATTTTGTATTGTGTATCCTATCTTTCTGTTATAGACTATAGTCTTTGGTCTCACCAGCTACAAACTGTCTTCTTTTCGTTTCATCATTCGTCCTTATAGGTTGTGTGCTCAATCAAAGCAATGAATCATATTATGATGAATGTGAGGCGACACTCAATTACAAATGTTATAAATGTTACAAATGTTACAAATGTTACACATGTTATAAAGACGGTAATTGTCTGTTCAGGTCATTGGCATATTGTGAGTACAAAAATCAGAGTTTATTTACACAGGTTAGAAAGCAAATTGTAAAACACGTTACTGACAATTGGAATAATTATTCTTCCTTTATTGTTGGCAACAGCGATATGTACGAAACTGTTATCAATACGAGCGATGATTACAAAATGTCTATGAATGGTATTCATGGAGGTCATGTTGAGTTAGTTGCCGCTGCTCAAGTTTACAAAATAGATAATGACATAATCACTAATAATAAAACTCATAGTGTAAAAGCAGAAAATACGCCATCAAATAGAATAATTTCTTTGCTATACTCTGGGGATGGGTGGAACGGTCATTATGACGTCTAAAATACCGGTATCAGTGCTAACTCAGTTGAGAACGTGGATGCCAAGTCACTCGATTCAGTGGCTGATTTACAGTTTCAAATTAAGAGTGGGTTTGCGTGCAGTAAAACCCCAGGATCGTGTCGGAAGCGAACCTCAGAACCAGTTAGCCAGAGACAAAATGTGATAAGAATTAAAGGTGACGGAAATTGTCTGTTCAGGGCATTGGCATATTGTGTGTACAACAGTCAGAGTTTATTTACAAAGGTTAGAAAACGAATTCTTCAACATGTTACAGACAATTGCAATAATTATTCTTCCTTTATTGTTGACAACAGCGATATGTACGAAACTGCTATCAATACGAGCGATGATTACAAAATGCATATGTCTATGAATGGTATTCATGGAGGTCATGTTGAGTTAGTTGCAGCTGCTCAAGTTTACAAAATGAATATTAACATAGTTACTAATAATAAAACGCATACTGTAAACGCCGAAAATACGCCACCAAATAGAATAATTTCCTTACTGTATTCTGGAGATGGTCGGAACGGTCACTATGACGTCCTAGATATCAGTGCTAACTCAGAGTCAAGTATGGTCGAAAACGTCAATACCAAGAAACAGAAACGTGCACTACGCGACTCAAATCAATATCAGAAACAGATTGTCACAAAACCGTTCTCAGCCACTTATCGATGTGCTATTTTTGATACTATTCCCTACATAGAACCATTCTCATTTGGAAGTCTGTGTAACATTTGTCACTACTGCTCAGCTGTATACTTTTCAAAAGAGAAAAATAAAAGTGGTCGCTTTTCTTTTTGTTGTAGCGATGGCAAAGTGAAACTTCCACCATGCACAATACTTCCAGAAACTAAGCAGTTGTTAACGAATTGTGACGAAATCAGTAAAAATTTTGGGGAAAATGTTCGGCAGTATAATAATGCTATGTCGTTTGTATCCTTTGGTGCTACTGCTGAGCTACTACCGAGCCATGGGCCTTACTCTTTCAAAATCAATGGTGTCATTCATCATAGAATTTCCCCTTTATATGCCAGAAAACAGGAAAACAGTTCATATGGCCAATTATACATATTAGAATGTTCAGAGGCAAATGATTTAAGGCTACTGAATGATGCTAATCACGAACTGAGAGAAGATACACTCAGTCTTTTAAATCGTTTACTAGATCAGCACAATCCTTACGTGCGCTCTTATAAAACAATGCACGAGAAAGTAAGCGACGATAAAAAAATCAGCTCTAAAAGAAAATCGTCGTCAAATCGAATTGGTAATGCGTTTCTATCACGAACCTTCCTCAGATCCAAGACGTTATAATGACCCCACATGTTCAGAAATTGCTGCTGTATTAGGAACTGTTGATGGAGCTCCACAATCTCATCGACACATTGCAGTATATGAGAGAGAAGGTGGCTTGAGGAATGTTGATTATGATAGTATGCACTGTGATCCTATGTGTTATACCTTGATTTGGCTTTGCGGAGAGTCTGGTTGGCACATTTCAATGCCAACTGCTGGAGTGAGACAAACTAAAATACGTCATACTGTCACAATGCGTGAGTATATTCTGTACAGAATTGCCATTCGAGGTCTAGGAGCTGAGTTCTATTTCAATCCCCTTATTAACGCTGGTAAATTGACTCAACAGCTATTCGTGGATTACTACTGTCGTATGGAAGGTGACCGGTTAAAATATATACGTCATCAACAAACTAAGTTGCGAGTTGATACATATGCCGGTTTAGCAGACGCCTTGCATGTACGAGCAGAAAATGAAAATCTCAGAGTCGGTCGTATTGTAGTTTTGCCATCTTCTTTTACAGGTAGCCCAAGGAATATGATGCAAAATTATAAGGATGCGATGGCGATAGTGAGGAAGTTTGGAAAGCCAGATTTATTCATTACATTCACCTGTAATGCGGGATGGCCAGAAATACTTAACAGCATTCATCCTTGGGAAACGGCTAATAATAGGCCTGATATTGTAGTGAGAGTTTTCCATTGCAAAGTAAAGGAATTGCTACGATTGATTAATATTAAGGAAATTTTCGGTAAAGTTAAAGCATATCTATATACAGTGGAATTTCAAAAACGAGGTCTCCCGCATATCCATTTACTATTAACGTTAACGGAAGATAGTAAGTTTCGAGAAATTTCAGACATTGACAGTGTGGTGTCAGCCGAAATACCAGATCACAAGGATGAAGCGCTATACGAGTTGGTAAGACGTCATATGGTACATGGTCCTTGCGGATCTTTGAATCCTTCTTCAGTCTGTATGAACGATGGCGTATGCAAGAAAGATTTCCCTAAACAGTTTCAGGAAGAGACCAAAGATAACGCCAATGGTTATCCTTCGTATAGGAGAAGAAATAATGGACGGATTATTGTAAAAACAATTCGAGGTATTGACATTGAAATCGATAGTCGATTCATTGTTCCCTACAATCCATTTCTTTTACTTTACTTTCAAGCTCATATTAATGTTGAAATATTCTCGAGTGTTCGGAGTGTTAAATTCATCCACAAGTATGTGTATAAAGGTCATGACTGCTGCAATGTTAAAATAATTATGTCCTGAAGGCGAAACGGTGAACTACGATGAAATTACTTCTTTTCTAAATGTTGGTCCAACAGAAGCCGCATTCAGGACATTTTCATTTCACATGCATGAACAGTCACATTCTATCGTGCGATTACCAGTTCACTTGCCAAATTTGCAAAATATCTATTTTAAAAATGATAACGCTCCTGATATTTTACTTCAAGCACAGTTGCGCAACACGGAATTACAAGCGTGGTTCAAGTTAAATCAAGATTCGCAAGCCAGAAGTCCGTATATATATCCAGAAACATCAGTACATGACGTCTGGAATAAGAGCAATTGCCAGTGGCAAAAAAGAAAAAATGTTTCATAAACTATAGGCAGATTGTATAATGTTTCGCCTACAGAAACAGAAAGGTATTATTTAAGCCTGTTATCGCTTCACGTCATTGGTGCTACCAGCTTCCAGGATCTACGAACATACAAAACCGTTGTCTATTCTACTTTTAAAGAAACGGCTAAGGAGCGAGGTTTGCTGATTGATGATTCTGAATAACAGCGTTGTTTGGCAGAAGCGTCACAATTTCAGATGCTTTCTCAGTTACGACAACTGTTTTCTTACATATGTATCTTTCAGACCCCTTCAAATGTAAGACAGTTATGGGACATTTTCAAGAATTCATTATCAGAAGATTATCTGCAGTTTCACGAATCTAACATTGCATATCAGTTCACTCTTATACATATTTCTAATACATTAAAGCTCCATGGTCTTCCCATTACTTCTCTCGAATTGCCAGCTATTATTGATAATTTCCCTCGGACAAATTAACCAATGAATTATTCAAAACTTAATGAGGATCAATTAAGTCGGATGATAAACCAAGCAAATGAAAACCAAATGGCTATAATTACAGAAATTTTGGGGTTAGTACAAAACGGCAATGAAAGGATGAGTAATGCATATTTCATTGACGGTCCAGGGGGCACCGGGAAAATATTTCTTTACCAATGATTGATTCACAGTTGCACAAATTTGGGGTTAAATGTAGTTTATGTTGCATGGACTGGTATTGCAGCAATGTTACTACCTCAGGGGCGCACTGTACACAGCCAGTTCAAGTTACCTCTACATTTACATGAAAGTTCAGTATCAGGAATAAAAGTTAACAGAAAGGAAGCTATTTATATTCGTTCAGCAAAACTTATCATTTGGGATGAAGCCCCTATGGCTAATAAGCACGCATTGATGTGTGTAAATCGGCTGCTTAAGGACATCATGAGTAACGAAGTGCCTTTCGGAGGAAAAATTATCATCTTAGGTGGAGATTTCAGGCAGGTATTGCCTGTTGTGCCTCACGCATCTAGAGCAGCTTCAGTCCAAATGTCAGTAAGGTTCTCTCCTTTGTGGCCGTTATTCAAAATTTTTAAACTCAACAAAAATATGCGAGCGGATATAGATCAACGTGACTTTGCAAACTTCTTGATACAAATTGGTAACGGTGAATACTCTCACGTCGATGGAGAAAATTCAGAATTAGTCGACTCACCACCCTCCAACATTTTAAAACTGATATCATCACTGAAATATATGGAAACGAAGTTTCCACACTGAAAAATATTTCACGCTTTTCAAAAATTGCGATTTTAGCACCTAAAAATGAACACTGTAAAGAAATCAATAACAACGTTTTAGAGCTAATCCCAGGATCATCGTGAACTTACATCAGTGTGAATAATTTAATTACTGAAGATGAGAGTGAACTTCTACAATTCCAAACAGAATTTTTAGACAGCTTAGACATAAGTGGATTGCCACCTCATATCCTTCGACTAAAAGAAGGCTCTATTGTGATTTTGTTGAGAAATGTTAATGTTACCCAAGGTCTGTTGAACGGCACTAGACTCATGGTTCGGAAGATGCATGACAATTGCTTACACCTGGAAATTATTACTGGCGTAAATGTTGGAAACAATGTTCTACTTCCTCGCCTTGACCTTACGCCATCAGATACTTCTATGCCGTTTTCCTTCAAAAGGAGGCAGTTTCCAGTACGTTTGGCTTTTTGTATAACTATCAATAAAGCTCAAGGACAAACACTAGATCAAGTAGGCATTTATCTACCTCAACCGGTGTTTAGCCACGGACAACTGTATGTCGCACTATCGCGTGCAAAATCCTTTCGTGACGTCAAAGTTCAAATAGAACCAAAAGGCAAGTGAACAGCAAATGTCGTATGGAAGGAAGTACTATTAGAATGTTGAAACGAATGTAGCGGAGGAACACAGACCTCAGCAAACGGGGCACAGTTTAAATAGCAATTATACAAGGACGTCCGAATCCCTAATACGAAAACTGTCCTGTGGTAATGGTAAAAGAGTGCTATTGTCCTACATCGGTGATTACTATCCTATATCCTGTTCTTTCATTCCCTCAGTTCTATAACTAAGTTATACTCAATCAAATTTACAGCTTAATAAATATTAATTCCTTCTGTGTGAGTTATCTTTTCATTTCTCATCAATCTCCTTGACTAACTATTCTATCCGTTGTGGTGGAGGCGATAGCTGTCTTTACAGAGGTGTGCAAATTATTAGATTCGATGTCAGTTTTCCAAAATTGCATTTTTACTTTTCACGGTTTAATGCACTAAGTAGGCCTATGTTTACAAGGCGATGAAATTACTTCAAATGTTTAACCAAGACTCCTAATTATATTTTAATTTAGGAAACTCAAATTAAAATGATTTTTTAGAATTTCCACTAACAGAGGAGCCTTGCAAATGCAAGATGCCACACGTTTCGTTTTTATTACTTCACTCTACTTTACGTGTGAATTGAGAGCAGAGGGATTTGAGGTCTTTTAACTGATGAACGCTATTGAACTATTCAAAGATTCATGAACTATTCATTGAAATCACCTGACTTAAATTCTAAAGTCAATGAAAAATTGAAAGCGGACCCAGCTCGCATATCCCTCGGAATCCAATAATCTGAAAGTTTCCTGACGCAATTCCTTATGGGAAAAGGTGTAATTCCACGGGAGAGGAAACACTACTAAGTAGGATAACAAAAGAAGTTGGTCAATAAAATGATTTTGAATAAAAGAAATTATGACATATTAAAATTAATTTATTTAATTCTATTAATTTGCACACTTTTATAATTATGTTACCCAAGAGTTACGGTGCATCTCTAAATTCAAAAATAAGAGACCCATCTTTTATTTTAAATGTATACCATTGGTATCATAAGTAGACAGATCACCAAATTGTACTGCTGAAGCATTACATTGTGTGGATATCTCTATCTACTTAGTATAAAGCAAAAGTTCCCAATTCTTGGATGTAACGGGTAATCTCGAGAGGAACCTGGTGGATTTTGATGCGGTTTTAACCATTCTGTGAAGGATTTCTCGATTAAGATGAAGGATTAGGTAGAAAAAGATATGTATGACATTTTATGGGTAAACCGTTAAAAATATAGATATACTCTGAGAATTGTTCAGCACGAAAAGTTCTGCAGGAAAGATCGCGACAGCTCCCACATCGACCACTGTAAGTGTTTTTACGTTTTCATTTCTTCAAGCAATCTCCATTCAGTGGATATTTAAATTACTAACTTCAGAGTGAGTTTACGAGCTTGCCAGCGACCTATCACCCTACCTTCAGCCAGCATCAAACTGTCGAGTCGTGTCGAGTTAATACTTCAGAGATGATGATGATAATTGTTGATTTAAGGAGCCTAAAATTTAGGTTATCGGCCCCTAATGGTCTGGGTGATAGCGAAAATGACAATGAAGTTGAAACCAGAACGAAAATTAAGTGAGAAGGAAAATACTTACAAAAAGGAACTCAGATTGAAACTACTCACAAAATGGAGAGCGGTAATACTTACAAAAGGGAATTTAGAACGAAAATACTCACAAAAGAAATACCGTAGATTGAAAAATGCTTACAAAATGCAAATGAGATTGAAAATACGTACAAAATGCAATTGAGGTTCAAAATACTTACAAAATGCAATTGAAATTGAAAATACACAATGCAATTTAGATTGAAAAAAGCGCATTTCTGATTCCAAAAAAAACACGCTGAGCAATTGAAATTCAAAATACTTACAAAATGCAATTGAAATTGAAAATGCTTACAAAATGCATGGTAGATTCAAACTACTCAATTGGATGGACAATACTTACAGAATGCAATTTAGATTTACTTACAAAATGTAATATTTAGATTCAAAATACCCACAAAATGCAATTGAATCAAAATACCTGCAAAATGACCACCATACAAAATGCAATTTAGATTCAAAATACTCACAAAAGTCCCATCCCCTATATTGAAAGACTTACAAAATGCAATCGAGGTTGAAAACACTAGCAAAATGCAATTTACTGTAGATCGAAAAGACTTTAAAAATGCAACGTAGTCTGAAAACACCTACAAAATGGAGTGTAGATGCAAAAGAAATCGCTCAATGGAATTTAGATACACGGGAGCCAATTAACAAAAAACAGTGCGGGATCTTAAAGAGTAAAGGAAATATAATGAAAGAAAACAAGAGGTCTGACCCCTCGAAGAAGGAGGGATCAGGAAAGATGAGACAAGGGCCAATTAAGGCAGGAAAGTGAAAGACTCCCTAGGCCTCGGATACCCTAATACCGTCGGGGTCGGAAAAGAACAAGAGTTGACCAAGGGATGTCGACAGGAAAGAAGACGGAGAGGAGCCCGGCACAAGTAAGTGGAAGCAATGCCGGACTCAGCTGGGGTCCCGTGGTCGCCAACCCACGTACTTCAGAGAAGAATATAGCTTATGTGTTTGGAGTTAGCTGTTCACCTCGGCTTTTCAGAATTGCGTCTGGAACCTGACGTCCGTGCGCCTTTTAAGCTTACGCTGGGTAAATAGTGTCACACACACACACACAGAGGACATTTGATCTCATAAGTCTACTTCAACATTTACCCAAAAGCGACGGTACGTTAAATGTCTGTTCAGGTCACTAGCATGAACACAGGCAAATGTCATATGGACAGAAGTGCTGTAGGATTGAAGTGAATTTTTTTTATTGTTTTTTAAATTATTTTCTAGTATTAACTTGATTATTCTTATTTATTTTCTTGTCTTTTCCTAACATTGTTATTTAGATTTACAATTATGTACTTTATTTTTGGGTTTATGACCTGAGTACTTTCATATGTAAATAAATAAATACATACGTTTCTTGTATTTTGCTTTTAGAGGGCAGAGCCTGTATGTGCGTGTCATTGTTGGTTTGGTAGAGTTTTGCAAAGCTATTTGTCTCGCTTATTTGGATCTGATGATACTCTCTGGATGAGAGAAACATGTCATTCCTTAGTTTTCTTCTTCTTCTTCTCCTTCTTCTTCAATAGCCCCAATTAATATACCAGGTGAATCAGCTGCCCCTATTAATATTGTTTTATGCAGCCCAACTAACGTACGATGTCAGGAAGGTCGATATTTCTCTGCCTGCATCTCGTAGTGTACTAATGCACTGCAAGCATATCCAGCAAACGATACTGAACACTATTACTTTTCCCTCGTAATAGTCTGTAGTCACATCGAGGGAATAATAGTAATGTTCAGTATCGTTTGCAGGATATGCTTGCAGTGCATTAGTACACTACGAGATGCAGGCAGAGAAATATCGATCTTCCTGACAACCCGCGTTAGTTGGGCTGCATAAAACAATATTATTAGGGGCAGCTGATTCACCTGATATATAAATCTTTCTGAAATGTAATTTATTTCAGTATATTTAGCCTATTTTCATTTTATGAAAAAAAAGGCTTATGAGATCACCTTTTGTCCGTGTGTGTATGTGTGTGTTTGTGTGTGTGTCGCCCATTAATAGCATTTAAACGGCTAGAGCGATTTCAATGAAACTCGGTAAAGTCATAGCACATTTTGGTCGACCCAGGCCATGCCCTTCAAATTTTATTACGTCTCACCAATCCAACATGGCGGCTATGCGAAATATTTCACCAGCAGTCAATATCTCTGAAACTACTACCGATATCTACCTGAAATTCTGTATGGTGATAAAGGGCACCTCTAGAAGCTCACCTATGAGATTTTCAAAAACCTGCTAACTATAAAACGAACATGGCGACCAAGCGAATTTAAGACTTCAAAATAGATTTTTCTCGTGATTTAACCATCCAAACGCAATGAAACGTGGCACAGCAAATGTTAATACTCATTGTAATGCACTGGCATAGCTAGGTAATTTAGTTCAATTATTTACATAACCTCAAGATGGCGGCTGTGCGAGATATTTCACCGGCATTATATATCTCCGAAACTATTACCGTACTGACATCACCCTGAAATTTTTGTACGGTGATAAAGGGCACTACTACAAGTTTCTATATGTAATTTTCAAAACCCTGTGAAGTACATCACGAACATGGCAGCCAAGCGAAGTTGAAACATTTCAATAGAGTTTTCTCTCGATTTAACCATCTGAGCGCAGTGAATGTTTATACGTTTTGTAATACACTGGTATCTAATTTGGTTCAATTGTTTACATAACCTCAAGATGGCGGCTATGCGCAATTTCAAAATTAAGTTTTCATTTCTTGTGTCGTAACAATGCGATCGAAGTGAAAGTTTGAATAGTGAACCTACGCAATAATTTTCCGTTAATGGTACATAACTCTATGGCCTATACATATAACAATCCAACACGGCAACCTTCCAAAATATTAGCCTATACGTGTCTCAATATCTACGAATGTTTTACAGCAATCAAACCGAATGTTTTACGTTCATAGAGGCTATAAACATAAGTTCACCTATAGGACTTTCAATAACTTGGTGACCACAAATCCAATATGGCGGCGACGCGAAGTATAAATATTAAAATGGACGTTTCTCGTGATTTAACCATCCGAGTGTAGTGAAACGTGGTAGGTAAATGTTTGTACTAATGTTAATCCACTGGCATCTAATTTATTTCAATTGTTTTCATAACCACAAGATGGCAGCTGTGCGAAATTTTAATATCTCGTTTTTTCTTCTTGTGTCCTACTCGTGCGACTGAAGTGTGAACACTACACGTATACAATAATCTTCATGTAATAGTACATAACTCTAAGACCTACATATAGCCTATATGAATCCAACATGGCGACCAACCGAAATATTACACGGTTCTCAATATCGATGAATCTATTACAGCAATCAAACTGAAATATTGTATGTTGATAGAGGAGATTAACATGAGTAAGATATATAACAAGAAGTTCCGTTAAGAACTATACAGCCTACTTTTCATGCCAATGATTATTCTACAGAATATGAACCTATCTAGAATAATGACGAAATTAAGTTGGTAATATCGAAATATCTAATTAGTTCAAAATATACCTGGTATAATGTAGCCTAATAGAGCACTACAGTTGGCAGCCCTGGTGACTGAATATATTCTTAGTTCCACCTCTTAAGGTACAGAATACAAAATTTGGTTGAAGTCCAATGGACGTTACATGCAGTTAGACACTGGATCTATCAGCACGCGTAAAAGCATGTTGCCAACAATACCATGCGTGTGCTGGTCAGAAATAATCTGAATTATTATGATATCTTGTTGTGCCAATTTTGGATGAAATCCATTTGCTAGTATAGAAATTACATGTATTTTAAAATTGGACATATCAGCAGGCATAGAATCATGTTGGCAGCACCGCCTTGTATTAATTACTCCAAATTAATCTAGAATGTCAGGTGCTATACGTGTGCAAAGTATAGAGCTGTTGGCTTGCATCCTTTCTGATATATTGATATTAGGGTAAAAAGAATATAGACAGCATTTATTAACAGTTGGCAGCCCTGATTGCTCTTAACAATACTTATAGTCATATCTGTTATGGTACACATTGCACATACGAAATTTGGTTGAAATCCAACTGATAGTATAGAAGTTACATGAATTTAAAAATTGGTACTATCAGCAGGCTTATAATCATGTTGGTAGAACTGACGTATATAAGTTACTCCAAAATTAATCAAACATGTCAGGTACTATACGTGTGCATAGTTTAAAGCTGTCGGTTTGCACACATTCTGATATATTGGTATTTGGATTTAAAAAATAGAGAGAGCAATTATTAACAGTTGGCAGCCCTGGTGTCTCTTAAGAATACGCTCAGTCATATCTGTTTATGTACAGATATCACATACAAAATTTGGTTGAAATCCAGTTGATAGTGTAGAAGTTATATGCATTTAAACAATGGACCTATCAGAAGGCTTAAACTTATTTTGGCAACACTGTCATGGTTGGCCTCCTGGAAATTAAACTGAAATAGTATTATCTACATGTGTGCCAATTTTGGAATAGCTCCTATGCATACCTTGCAGGATATCCAACATGGAGCTCAAATTTCTAGTGCGTTTTTTCAGCAGTTGGTAGCACTGACATCATTTTCAAATATGGACGTGAGCTATTCCGGTGCACATCTTTACTCATACTAAATTTGGTTTTGATTGCTGCAGCCGTTTAGGAGTTGATAGGGGGGGACACACACACAGCCAGCCAGACAGACAGAAGGACAGACAGACAGACAGACAGACAGACAGACACACATTTTCCCGATCTCATAAGACTACTTTTTCCTCATTTTTGCAAAATGTGAAAAGTAGGCTAAAAATAGGCTGTAGTTCTTCACGGAACTAGGCCTACTTGTTTCTCATATTCCAGTGATTGGAATTATTTTGTGTTGACCGACTGAAAGTTACAATATCAATAATTGTCAATGAGGCAACACTGAAGAATGGCTTCAAAGCTATCGTTTTCAAAATCATTAGGAGCTATCTACGAAATATGAAAACAACAAATGAGAATCATGTATCAGAATACTTGGTTCATTGTATTGACCTGAAAATAGTTTTCCATGGTTTCCCATGTTCACCTCCACTCAAATGCTGGGACGGTTCCTTTCAACAGGTCCACGACCGACTTCCTTCCAATCCCTACCCTGACCCTTCCTTAATTAGACCCAAGTTAGCGGTCGCTTGGACGATCTACCTGTCACCATCCCCAGTTGTATCTACTGACAAAGTGTGTTCAGCTCTCGGACACAGTCTTTGTGGCAGTAGAGGAATGATCCCTCACGGAGTTCGTGGGATAAACTGAGCTGTTGAGGATAAGCGAATTTTAAAAAATATATTATTAATCGCAGTAAGGATAAAATATACTTTTCGTAAGTTTACAAGGCGAAGTAGGCTATACCATAGGAATAATAAAGTTAGCCTTGTTACGTAGTTGCTAACACTGTTAGATGTCTGAACAGAGGCCGGAGTTCCATTTCCGGTACTGCCAAGAAATTTAAGTCTGGTCTGAGAAATGGAACGGGGTACACTCAGCCTCAAGAGGCAATAATGATGTGGGTTCGATTCCTACCTCAGCCAGCCTTGAAGTGTTTTTCCGTGGTTTACCACTTCTAATCCAGGCATATGGTGGGATAATTCCTAATTTAAGGCCATGGCCTCTTCCTACTCAAATCCTTCGTCAATTGCAAATACACAAATACACACTCTAGTACAGACATCACAATAACACAGGTTATAAGACAAACTCTACATACTCCCAAGTACACGGGGATGAATGGCTACGATGTCGCAAAGCCCCTAAAGAATCAACAACAATAACATGAATAATGAAGAATGTTAGTAAGTTATTAAAACACAGAAGTTTGTAATTACGTCACCAAAATATGATGATAGAAGGTGATTACTACAATTACTCCTGATAACTTACTGAGAGCACTTTGGTACCTCTCAGGAATAAATTACATAAACCTACACACCACAATGCAAAAATCATTTTTCCATTACGCCAGAGGTAAGAATTAAATGACTTGTTCCAGGAATTTGAACCCATAGACAGTTTTTCATTCTGGGCCATTTAATTTCTTCCATCACAGCGGACAATTATCTGGCATCGTTAAAGGTGAAGAGATGATGCCCCCCCCTCTAGCGAGCATGACTCTGCAGAGTTGAGGTGTAATAATCTGTGTAGCGACCTCATGGCACCGTCTAGTTCAGTAGCCTCGCTGCCTCAACAAATAGAACACATTTTCATTCCCCACAGCCAAGAAGTGTTAATGAAGACTTGTTAATGGAGAACGAATTTCTTCGCGGAAACAGATAATCGTTGACACCCAAGTAGATCTTCAGTCTATGGTCCTGGTGTGTCGGCAAATATCTGCTTTAGAAGTACTGCAAAAGGATACTCTACAGCGGAATGCAGCAGATTCAACCACTTGAAGCTTTCGCCTTTAGACTCAACCGTCCCGCTGTACTTTTATAGTAACGCAGAGAACTTGGCGATACAGCTCGTATTACTGAAGGCCAACGGTTAGCTATGAGAGAGTTTGCTCCTTGAGTTAATGATATTCTTATTTTTGTAAGTTTCTTGTTCTGTTTGGTGCAAACATTTGTGGGCCAATGGGATTCTTACTATGCCACCTTTTCCCCCTCAAAACATCTTTATCTCTTAATCTTCTTAATTATGACTGACGCAGTGGTAACGTTCTCGTCTGCTGTTCCTAAGGTTGCAGGATCGAATCCTGGTGCAGCTCGTTGGCATTTGAGGCTGTGAAAATGCAAGGGAGCCGTCAGGTGATTTACTGCCACGTTAAAGATCCCCTTCTGGGCAAAATTCTGGAACACCAGCGGTGTCTCTAAAAGCCCCAGTAATGGAGGGAAGGAAGCTTTTAGTTTTACGTGACCGTTAATCATGTGATCATGAGCCACGGGAACTTCTTTTTACGTGGAATCCGAACCACAGGACATGGCATTTCACTTCGAAAATCTCACATGCATTGACCGGGAATAGAACCCAGTCCACCTTGGTGAGAGGCCCCAGTAATGATACGGGGCGTAAAACCAATAACATTATAATTATTAATATTTTTAGTCAAACATCACTCGTATTGTCACTGCCCAGAAGTAGCCTACTGTAAGTTAAAACAAAAATCACTAATTACGTAATTATATGTATTGTGCCCTTTCAGTAAGAAATATGCAAATCACAGTATGCCAGCAATGCTCAAATCGGGATTTTCGGGGTTATGGTATGTTCTCCCACTCTGTGACTTACACATTTTGAATTAAATAGAGGATACACTTCCAAAATAAAAACAAAATCAACTCCCACTATAAAACATTTAATTCCACAATTATATGGCGCTACAACAAATTAAACAAAATAAAATACTGACCCATTCTAACTTGTTCAAAGTAAACAAGGAATACAATATAAAAACAAATGTTAAATCATAAATAAATAGTTTCTCATAAACCAACAAATATATCTCTATTTTCACTTCCATATAGTGTCCTTTTTAAAATTCCATACAATTCAGAGCTCCAATAGGCTCTATACTTTCCAATATAAACTGTGTTATCACTTTAGTGCATATCACTTCCTATTATATGAGTATTTTATAATTCAAACAATATATAATTCTTATTAAAGTACTTTTACTACTTTGCTTAAACTTTGGGCTTTCACAATGTTCTCAGTTACCATCTCTCTCAAATCAACAATTCACTACAGTGATTGGGAAAACATTTGCGCACTCCCGAGTTTCTGAAGACTACTTGAACTAGTCCAAAAATTAAGATCACTCCCGAAATCTAATTGTCTTCACTGAACTCGTGAATCAGTACATCATAATTATTACATCATATTAGGGATTTATTATTATCTGTCTTATAAGACCATTATCTCATAAGAAAGCAACGATCTGAACTTTCCAGCGGTAATCTTCATCTACAAGAACCTCGGTTCGAAGACCGGGTCTTTAAACAAACTCTAAACAAGCTAGCGTACTATAACTTCAAAACAGACGGATCCCCGACCGACCGCAACATCAATGACAAGGGGTCTAGCCTGGACACTTAGCGTGAGTTATTGTAGGGAGGGAGATTTCACGGCCAACGCCCCCACGGGACGAGCTACTCATAGTTTCAACACAGCTGTTTCTTAAATGCAGTTCTTTGAACAGGCCTGGCTTCTCATTCACTTACTTTACAACATTATTATTTTCATTAGACCATTCTCGTAGCCTTGGCATTTATTAATTATGAAGTATCCTCATTGGTGGGTAAGAGTAATTCACATACAACAACGAATATTTAGGGGCTTCAACAACTAGACGAGTCTGGGTTCGACTCTCTCAACTGCCTCGGGAACCAATCCCATACTGGAGGACTTATATAAATGCGACTTAGGGCGGCCTCGGCCTAATAACCTGCGCACATACTACAATAAATTCGCACCCTATTATAACACAACAACACACATCACTATATAGAGGACTTACTATAGCTCAATTACCACGACCAACTGCCCCTCATAATTAAATTTCCCAAGTATATTTAGGTTCAACGCCTTCCTAGCGTGACAAATTTACTTCAATGCGATACATTACGCTTATCCTTTATTTCCAAATTGCCTTCAAAGAACTGATAAATTCAAAATCACATTTGATCTATATCTCAATTTTATATTAATCCTCTCCCGTACAATAATCGCTTTACCTTAAGAACATATGTTCACAACATGTATTTATTCCTTTAAATGAGCTCAAAAGCTACTACTTTCATATAATTCATCATAATCTTCATTTATCTAATTGTGATTATTATTATTATTACGCTTGCTTTCATATAATTAAATCATTTATCAAATACACTGATATTTTATTTCATACATTTCCCATAAGGGATTTATTCATTTCACAGAATCATTTTATACTTTCTCAATTTTAGTTGTTCAGATCGCGCTATTATTCTGTTATTTATTATACAAAAACATCCCTATTATCTCATTCTCTGGTGGATTGCACGCAAACATCTCCCAACACATGACATAATGAAATGGTTACTCACATGATAAGACGGTCCTCGACCGTATTTTCCAACGATGTTTCATGTCGCCCACTTGAATGTGTTTAAGCCATCTTCCCTAATTCCATTTCATACACTGATATTTCTTGACACACATATAACTTATATACCTCATACACTGGTAACATTTTGAATACGATTCCGTGTTCTTTTATAATACACAAATGAATTCACTGAAAAATTATTACACTAACACAAATTTCCTATATTTACAATACACTGCTTTTATCACTAAGGCTTTGATTTTAGCCTTTACACACGTGATTTCTCTCTTCCCCGTCGCCAAGGGTGAAACTAGTAGATGTCGGCTCCCTATCTGACCAGAATATGAAAGTCTCGAACACTCTACCCCTCACTGGAATGGTACTTCTTCAAATCAGGTTTCCTGACGATCGGCTATTATTATTATTAGCTCGAAATTGTTTCTTTCTAGACACTATTAGTGTGTTTAGCGAAAGTTTGTCTTGTTCACGGTCTCCCAAATACTCTATCGGTGACCTACTATTTTCTAGCATCTAATGCTCCTCCTTCAATACGTAACTTAGTGCTTTTTATAGTTCGTTTGTTCCTTGAAACAACGTCTCAAATTAAATTCTCACTTCTGATTATTCTGTTCTCTAATTCCTATCTTTTCAGAATACTATGCGGCCCTTATTTTGTCCGACCCTGATCGGGTTCTTTAACATTGATAGAATGTTTGTTTCGCTATTATGGTACTTCAAAACGTTACGATACTTTCGGTCGTTTAAATGAACTGTTATTTGAAGACCTATCGCCTGTTCTTTAAGTTCGCAGCCTACTTTGACTGTAATACTGAACTTTTCACTATAAGACTGATACTGGCGGAACTAAATCCTGTATTAGGATTTTCCTAAGTCTTCACACGGCGATACTTTGATGATACTTCTCGGCCACTCCCTTCGGGTGCACGCTGGTGATACAGAGTATCACGACCTCTTGAGGTCTAGTAAGTACTGCATGATTTGCCTGGCACGGCCAGGACTTTTATACAAATCGGCGACAAAAAGATAAATTCTACGTCTTTTTCATAACCAACTTTTGAAGCAATGGTCGCACACTTTTAAAAATTATATCTCTGGAAAGCTTGTTTTCTAAACGTAAACTGACTTCTTTGCACAAGAAAATCGATCGTGCAATTCTGAGATATTAAATAAAATTTGGTCTTCAGATATGTGGGTGTTACAGTTGATTTTTAATCCCCACCTCCTCGGGTCTCGGGGAACTTTTAATGACGTATGGCCACGTTTGCACTTCTTTCCTAGGTAATTATTAAAACCTTTTTCTCCACACAAAAATCTCTATTCCGAAATGATTCACAATGATGTATTTCTTTAGTTAATTATATGCTCGCAAGTGCTTTAAATCTAATTATTCTTCTTCTTCCACAACTGCGAGGTTGCCAATTTACTGCAACGTAAGATCAATTTCCGAAACATGCTCGCAGTCACTCCGACGGAAAGTTCCACTCGTTCTAATTATAGCCATGATTCGCTCCTATCGGTGCGTCATGCGTGATATCATTTCCTGGCCACCTGGGCTCTCCTTTCTTGCACAACGTTATGCTCGCCCTCTCGTATAAAATCTTTCTATGTTCCACTGAAGACTGTATATTTCCTTCCTTCTTTTTACCATAATACATGGATTCGACCCCTTGAACCAATGGTACATGGGTTCATCTCTCCCCTCCTTAGGTAAAAAAATTTTAGAAAATTTTGAGGAAATTTATTTCATTAATTTTCATAAAAATCTCTTTTTTCTTTAGTGTCGAAGCCATCATAACATTTCTCCGTACCTTCTGATCTTTATTCTTTTAAAATCACACGATAATTAGGGTTTTCCACCTTTTTAAGTCATATCCGGTAATAGTGTAGGTTGGGTACGCTCTGTCCCTACCCTTTCTTTCTTTCTTTCTTATTTTTCTGGTCTAAAAGTCTCCAGAACATAATTCTTCGTTACGGGTGTGGTCCATCCCTACCCGTTTTTTATTTCCTCATTTTCTCTTCTTAAATTGAAATTTTCTTTTTCAACAAAACCAATTATTTCTCTTATCTCACAATACAGTTTCTCTAATTCGCAGTCGCAATCGAATGGTTGAGCTCTGTTTCCTTGTTCTACCATACTATTGTTTCTATCAAAAGTGGATTCCTCATCTCTAAATTGTTCCATAACCAGGGCTTGTTCATTTGCTTCATCGAAATCTTCGGGAGGGTAATATACTTTTAAATTCGCTGAGTTCATGGTCACTTCGTGATTCGTTTCACAGTGCCGAATTCTATAGGCATTATTTCTTAAATCTCTTATTATTTGATACGGTCCGTGGTACATTTTCTGGAACTTCTTGTACACGCGGTTCCCTGGATCCGAAATGGCTGGTCTTTTTACTAACACCATTTCTCCTGCTAATAGTGGTCGATGATACCTCTTGTGGCTGTTTCTTCTTTGCCTTCTTTCAGCTTGAGCTTTTAGATGCTCAAAGGCTCTTCTAATACGTACATCTCTTCCAGGCTGAGCGTCTGCTGGCCTAGGAATGACCAGACTCCAAGGTCTCTCTGGTTGCTCATTCCGATGTAGAGTTATGGGTATCTCTCCCGTAGACTCATGGATTGTGTTGTTTAAACAAAATTTGATAATATCAAGGATATCTATCCATTTCCAATTTTCCTCGGCACAGTATATCCTACAATAAATGGCCGTTTCCCTCATAACTCTTTCCACAGGATTTGCCTCAGGATGGCGAATACTAGACAGTATCTGACGTATTCCAAGTCTCTCTAATTCCTGTCTGAATTCTACACTTGTAAAACAACTACCGTGATCCGACAACAAATTCTCGGGTTTTCCCAGAATAGGTATCACTTTTTCTTTGAGTCGTTTTAACACCTGTTTGGTACTAGTCTTCTGTATGGGAGCAAGGACAACCATTTTTGTGAAAACATCCATAGCCACCATTATATGTATTTCCTCTCCTAGCCTTTGGCAAAGATCCGAAATTGTCAATAGAAATAATTTGACCTGGCCTCTCGGGCAACAATGGTATTGGCTTTTGTCTCATCAAAACCGCATTTGGCTTAATCCTTTGACATAGATCACATGTCTTGAGCGTATCCCCTACAGTCTCTCTCAGTCTCGGCCATACAAATGCTTCTTTCAGCATCGAGACTGTTTTGTCGACTCCCATATGTCCAAACGATCTATGGGCTAACCATACCATTTTCCTCTGCAAAATCGCAGGTACAACGATCCTCAATCGTGTATGGTCAGAGTCCACAAACTTATACAACAATCCATTAAAGAACGTGTAATCCTGAGCTATCTTATTAGCTTCAGTATACGCCGGTGTTCCCCTTATCAAACTCCCTTCCAAGAAAGACATGAGCATGTTCATCCATGGATCCTCCCGTTGTCGTTGACCAATGCTTCTTAATTCATTCAAAGTGCGCTGATCCCTGTCTTCCAAATCAATAGCCATTACTTCCTCTTCTGTGGACTCTGGCTGTCTACTAAAATAATCTGGAACTACATTTTCTTTCCCTGGGCAATACTCTATATTTACGTCGAACTGTTGGATATATAAAGCCCAACGATCAACCTTTGACTGGATAAATCCGTCTTCATCAAAAAGGTTAAGGCTTTATGATCAGTCCTTAATGTGACTTGAAACCCATACACAATCTTTCGCCAATATTGCAACGCGTGCAATATTGCTAACAGCTCAATCTCGCTGATTGTATAATTTTTCTCGTGTGGTTTCAGTCTCCTACTTGTGAAAGCTAGATAATTTTTCTTCTCAGGGTTATCCGGGTTTTCCTGATATAGCATTGCCCCTATTCCAATCTGGGATGCATCTGTTTGTATCACAAATCTCTGATTAAAATCAGGATATCCTAGCTTCACATAATTTAAGAGCATTTCCTTGGCCTCTATAAATGCTTTTTCTGTTTCCTCCGTCCATTTCCACTTGCCCCCCTTCTTCAGAAGGTCCTGTAGTGGTGCAACAGTTTTGGTATATGACGGACAATGTCCTGAGAAAAATCCGATCAATCCCAAAAACTGGCGAACGTTTTTCACCTTCAAAGGCCTGGGAAAATCTCTTATCGATTCTAATTTGCATGGATTTGGTTTAACACCATCCTTGTCAATCACATGCCCCAAAAATGTAACTTGTCTCTGACAAAAATTCGATTTCTTCAAATTAATCTTAAAGTTAGCCCTTCTTAAATCTTCTAATAATTTCTTCAACTTTTCCAAGTGTTCCTCAATGTTTTCCGAGGTAAGCAATATGTCATCCACATAACGGATAGTGCAATCTTTCACTTCCTCTGACAGGTTTCGATCAAGCGCTCTTATTAAGGCGGATCCCGCGGTCTTCAAGCCAAACGGACATCTCTTTAAGCAATATGTTTGTTGGTCGAACTGAAATCCAGTTAAGAGACTGGTTTTCTCTTCCAGTTCGAGATGATGATATGAAGACGTCATGTCAATATTTGTAAAAATCTTCTTGCCTTTAAATTTCCTCAGTATTTCTTTTATGGGTGGTGCCGAATCATTTTCTGGTATGATTTTCGCGTTCAAATTCCTGGCATCCAAACACACCCTTACTGAGCCATCCGGTTTACTCACAATTACTAATGGACTAACATATGGTGTCGCCATCTTTTCTATAACACCTGCATCACTCATCTCCTGCAGTGTTTTCTTCGTTTGTGGGTAATGTTTTTCTGCAACCGGGTATGGTTTTTGTCTGAACGGTGCCCAATCATTTACTTGAAAAGCGTATTTAAAATTTTTAATCATTCCTGGCTTGGAATCAAATACGTCCCTGTAATTAAATAGTAATTCCTTTAAATGTTTCTTGTTTTCGAGGTCAACTTTAGCTTCCTCTATTTTTCCTGACAGGTTGGTTTCGAACTCAGTTTCCAAACTATCTTCAAGTTCTATATTTAGGACTTCAAATATCTTTTCTATGTCCTTACAACCTTCCTCGTTCACTTCTTCCACATGCCATACCTGTTCTCCTATTTTCGCATCCTGTTCCTGTAAATTAATGTTTTGTTCGTCCACATCCTCTCTTTGAATCCTAATGCAATTTTGCGCTAGGTCTATTATGACCTTGTTCTCACGGATAAAATCAATACCTAATATGACATTATATGGCAATTGATTTACCAGCAAAAAGCATTGCGAAATTTCAGCGTTACCCATGATCAAATCAATGTATACCTGAAATTTACATGTCAAAGATTTTTCAGGAATAATTCCCTTAATCTTCACACTTGAGGTGGGAATTTTCAATACGCGGCCTCTTGTTTCCAATTCATTTAGGAGGGTTTGCGTAATTAAACTTATGGTTGATCCAGTATCAATTAATGCCCTGACCAGTAATCCTTCTATCCTTAGCATGATGATAGGTAGTTCTCTTCTAATAGGTGGGATTCCTTCCACATCCTCTTTAATTAGCTCATCTGGTCTTGCTATCCAATTCACAATCTCTACCTCCTCCCAGCTCCTGGTATGTTTCCACTTTTGATGATTTAATTTTGAAGTTTTTTTTTATCCTGAGGGCTTCCTTTCCCCTCATTCTTCAATTGAGCTTGTAACTCCAAGCTTTGAGCTCCTTCTAATCGGTCGGGTGATTTTCGGTTCTTTATTGCCTCACTCCAACGGACTCTTTGCATTTCAGGTTCGTCCGTTCGTTCATTCATGTAACGAAGACTTTCCTGATATCTTTCTTCTATTTCGGCCCGATATTCATCATTTCTGTCTTCCGGCCTCACATTCCTTCTGGGATAATTTTCCCATCTCTTTCTGTTATCCTGCCTCTAATTATTATTGTTATAGGGTCGATTCTCTTGTTGCCTATAACCCGCATTTCTAGGATTTCTACCTCGATATCCTCCTCTATAGTATGGCTGTATTCCCCTAGGCTCTTGATGTCCATATTCTCGACCCAATCCCTGAGTATCAGTGCTAGTGGACTGATTTCTGGTCGATGGTTTCTCTCTGTTTTCTTGACTGCTGGTCATATGTACTTGTTCAGTCTGTCTTGGATGCCTGGGGGTAACGTGTGAAGTCGTCATATCTAATTGACGTAAGACGCTCTCCACTTCCACAGCACTTCTGGCTTTAGACGAGATTAACAACCTCTGGATCTCATATGGAATTTGTCTTGCAATGGCGGCGCACAGGTCGTTCTCAGCAGGAGCAATGTCAAGTTCCCGGAATTTACACAGCTGAGCGGTGAAAAATTCAGAATATTTAGTTGGGGGCATTTGTACTATACTTCCTAGAGTACAGATCTAGCCTCAGATTTTCTTGGACATCTGCTGCCCAATATCGTTTCAGAAAAGCTTCTCTAAAACCTTCCACCGTGTCAAATGTATACCTGAAACTCCTGAACCAAGTGAGACAATCACCTGCCAACAGCTTCTCAATAGCTCTCAGTCTCCGATCCTGAGGAACTTTCATTTCATTCAAGTACTCTGCGACCTCCTTCAACCAGTATTTAGGAGTAATTGACATATTATTCCCTGTAAAATTCACCGGTCTTTCCTCATTTGACTTGATGATATTTATTATTTGACCATTTGTTTGGTTCATATAAGGGGTTGACATCGCCATTGGATATCCTGGGTTCTTATAAGGGCTCTCCCCTCCTAAGTCCCTATCTTGATCTGTGCCTCGTTCATGGGGATCTACCCATCCTGTCTTTTGGAACTCATCCTGACTTTCAAATTCTAATTTCCTTTCTCTTCGGGCACTTTCCTCATTAGCCATGAGTTGAATTTCCATTTGACTGTTCTTGTGTTCAGTCCTTACCAACCGGGATCCTAATTCATTTTGAATTCTTTCCTGATTATTTTTACTGGTTTCCATGTCTCGTTTGAGTTGGAATTTTTTTCCCCTGAAACTATCCCTCATTTCAGCTAAGTGTTTTTCTACCTCTTTCTTGAAACCACGACCTGTTCTTCTATGATTTCTGGCTTAACGTCACCTTTGGAATCCAAGTCTTCTCGTATCTCCTTTATCTTTTTCTCCATCTCCTTTTGTCCTTTGACCATATCTTCCTTAATTCCTTCAAGCTTTTCCTCAGTTTTCCCTTGACTCTTATATAATTTCGTCAATTCGTCTTGGACCTGGTTTACTTCAGTATTGGTTTTTCCTACTTGTACCTTTAATGTTTCCATGGTTCCCTGAACCCCATTGATACCCTTACTTATTTCCCTATCTTCCGAGTATTTTCCTGATTTTCTTCCTTTCGTTGCTCTCTTTCTTCCTGGATATGCCTTTCGTATGTACCTAATCTTTTATTTATTCCCTCCTCGTGCTTCCTTAAGTTCTCATCTACCTGCCCGGAAAAATAATCAATTTGATCTTTCATGCCCTTCACATCTTCTTGATGTTGGCTTTTCATCTCATTTACTTCGACCTGAACTCCATCGACTTTTCCCTCGAGTTTTTCTACTTGGTTCTTCACCCCTTTAAATCTGCCTTCTAGCCTATCAAGACTATCTTTTATCTCCTTCCGGGATGTTTCACAAATACTCCTATTAGATTCTATCTGAGCTTCTAACTTTTTCTGCACCCCTTGGATCTGGTTCACAAGTTCATTTTTACATCCGTCTACATTCTCTTTACAAGTTTTTTCCATGTTACTTAATTTAGTTTCTATAGAACCAAAATTATCTCCTAAATTTTTAAAATTTTCTTGACATTTAGCTTGGGAATTTACCGTACTTTCTTCTAAGGTCTTTATTTTGTCTTGCAATTCTGACTTAAGTACCCCGTTTTCCTCTTGAATTTTACTAGTGATTTCCCCTTTTAACTTATTTAACTTATTCCCAAACTCAGTGTCAAAACCTTGAAATTTGTTATACATTGTCTCTTCTATTTTCTTATTTATATTACTTTGTATTTTAGTCTCCATGACCTCTAGTTTATCTTACAAAACCCTGGATTGTGCTGAAAAATGATTTGAATTCTCTGTTTTTATACTATCCAATTTACTTTCTATCTCAGCCTTCAATGTACTGTTCATCTTTATACAATCGGCTTGGATAGCTTCTAATTTAGTCCCCATGTTATCACTATTAGTTTTTAGTGATTCTAAACTTTGATTTATGGATCCTAACTTTTTGTTATTTTCATCCTGTTGGAGGCCCAATGTATTGTCTATCGTTTCAAATTTATTGTTCATGGACTCCAACTTTCCATTGCTATCGGCTTTTAAGGCGTCCAAAAGCTCCTGCCTCTCTTCCCTATTCTCTGCTTTTGCAGCTTTATTACTTTCCGTACTTATTTTTATCATCTCCTACCTAGTCTTTTGGAAATGCTCATCCAAGCATTCCTTTATCTCCATCATCGTACCCATCTTATCCACAATATAAAAATACAGTGGGCTACTATGCCATATCGCTGGTACATGCTTGAGAGATGGTACTTCGATCCATTGTGTCCCAATTTCCAAATTTTTACCTTAGTACGGGTGTTTACTAAAACGTACCCTTTTGATATACTCATTCAATCTCAAAACCTTTATGGAAGTATTTAAAAATTCAAAATTTCGAAAAACCATTAATAAATGAAAATTTTGATTTTTCATGAAAACTTGGGTTTTCCCTAGGAAAACTCATCCCTACGTACTGGGCGCCAAAAAAGGTGTTTAGGGGGGGGGGTTATTATATTTAGGGCTGCTCGGTGTGAGTTTCTGGGGTCCCATGCGGTCAGTTAACATTATATTTTGTAGCTACTTCTATCATTACTTTACTTTTACATAATAATGAACGTCTTAAGTGTTCCTCTAATTATTAATCCAAGCACAGTACTTCTATGCCCCCCTGTGCCCTTTCAGTAAGAAATATGCAAATCACAGTATGCCAGCAATGCTCAAATCGGGTTTTTCGGGGTTATGGTATGTTCTCCCACTCTGTGACTTACACATTTTTGATTAAATAGAGGATACACTTCCAAAATAAAAACAAAATCAACTCCTACTATAAAACATTTAATTCCACAATTATATGGCGCTACAACAAATTAATCAAAATAAAATACTGACCCATTCTAACTTGTTCAAAGTAAACAAGGAATACAATATAAAAACAAATGTTAAATCATAAATAAATAGTTTCTCATAAACCAACAAATATATCTCTATTTTCACTTCCATATAGTGTCCTTTTTAAAATTCCATACAATTCAGAGCTCCAATAGGCTCTATACTTTCCAATATAAACTGTGTTATCACTTTAGTGCATATCACTTCCTATTATATGAGTATTTTATAATTCAAACAATATATAATTCTTATTAAAGTACTTTTACTACTTTGCTTAAACTTTGGGCTTTCACAATGTTCTCAGTTACCATCTCTCTCAAATCAACAATTCACTACAGTGATTGGGAAAACATTTGCGCACTCCCGAGTTTCTGAAGACTACTTGAACTAGTCCAAAAATTAAGATCACTCCCGAAATCTAATTGTCTTCACTGAACTCGTGAATCATTACACAATAATTATTACATCATATTAGGGATTTATTATTATCTGTCTTGAAAGACCATTATCTCATAAGAAAGCAACGATCTGAACTTTCCAGCGGTAATCTTCATCTACAAGAACCTCGGTTCGAAGACCGGGTCGTTAAACAAACTCTAAACAAGCTAGCGTACTATAACTTCAAAACAGACGGATCCCCGACCGACCGCAACATCAATGACAAGGGGTCTAGCCTGGACACTTAGCGTGAGTTATTGTAGGGAGGGAGATTTCACGGCCATCGCCCCCACGGGACGAGCTACTCCTAGTTTCAACACAGCTGTTTCTTAAATGCAGTTCTTTGAACAGGCCTGGCTTCTCATTCACTTACTTTACAACATTATTATTTTCATTAGACCATTCTCGTAGCCTTGGCATTTATTAATTATGAAGTATCCTCATTGGTGGGTAAGAGTAATTCACATACAACAACGAATATTTAGGGGCTTCAACAACTAGACGAGTCTGGGTTCGACTCTCTCAACTGCCTCGGGAACCAATCCCATACTGGAGGACTTATATAAATGCGACTTAGGGCGGCCTCGGCCTAATAACCTGCGCTCATACTACAATAAATTCGCACCCTATTATAACACAACAACACACATCACTATATAGAGGACTTACTATAGCTCAATTACCACGACCAACTGCCCCTCATAATTAAATTTCCCAAGTATATTTAGGTTCAACGCCTTCCTAGCGTGACAAATTTACTTCAATGCGATACATTACGCTTATCCTTTATTTCCGAATTGCCTTCAAAGAACTGATAAATTCAAAATCACATTTGATCTATATCTCAATTTTATATTAATCCTCTCCCGTACAATAATCGCTTTACCTTAAGAACATATGTTCACAACATGTATTTATTCCTTTAAATGAGCTCAAAAGCTACTACTTTCATATAATTCATCATAATCTTCATTTATCTATTTGTGATTATTATTATTATTACGCTTGCTTTCATATAATTAAATCATTTATCAAATACACTGATATTTTATTTCATACATTTCCCATAAGGGATTAATTCATTTCACATAATCATTTTATACTTTCTCAATTTTAGTTGTTCAGATCGCGCTATTATTCTGTTATTTATTATACAAAAACATCCCTATTATCTCATTCTCTGGTAGATTGCACGCAAACATCTCCCAACACATGACATAATGAAATGGTTACTCACATGATAAGACGGTCCTCGACCGTATTTTCCAACGATGTTTCATGTCGTCCACTTGAATGTGTTTAAGCCATCTTCCCTAATTCCATTTCATACACTGATATTTCTTGACACACATATAACTTATATACCTTATACACTGGTAACATTTTGAATACGATTCCGTATTCTTTTATAATACACAAATGAATTCACTGAAACATTATTACACTAACACAAATTTCCTATATTTACAATACACTGCTTTTATCACTAAGGCTTTGATTTTAGCCTTTACACACGTGATTTCTCTCTTCCCCGTCGCCAAGGGTGAAACTAGTAGATGTCGGCTCCCTATCTGACCAGAATATGAAAGTCTCGAACACTCTACCCCTCCCAGGAATGGTACTTCTTCAAATCCGGTTTCCTGACGATGGGCTATTATTATTATTAGCTCGAAATTGTTTCTTTCTAGACACTATTAGTGTGTTTAGCGAAAGTTTGTCTTGTTCACGGTCTCCCAAATACTCTATCGGTGACCTACTATTTTCTAGCATCTAATGCTCCTCCTTCAATACGTAACTTAGTACTTTTTATAGTTCGTTTGTTCCTTGAAACAACGTCTCAAATTAAATTCTCACTTCTGATTATTCTGTTCTCTAATTCCTATGTTTTCAGAATACTATGCGGCCCTTATTTTGTCCGACCCTGATCGGGTTCTTTAACATTGATAGAATGTTTGTTTCGCTATTATGGTACTTCAAAACGTTACGATACTTTCGGTCGTTTAAATGAACTGTTATTTGAAGACCTATCGCCTGTTCTTTAAGTTCGCAGCCTACTTTGACTGTAATACTGAACTTTTCACTATAAGACTGATACTGGCGGAACTAAATCCTGTATTAGGATTTTCCTAAGTCTTCACACGGCGATACTTTGATGATACTTCTCGGCCACTCCCTTCGGGTGCACGCTGGTGATACAGAGTATCACGACCTCTCGAGGTCTAGTAAGTACTGCATGATTTGCCTGGCACGGCCAGGACTTTTATACAAATCGGCGACAAAAAGATAAATTCTACGTCTTTTTCATAACCAACTTTTGAAGCAATGGTCGCACACTTTTAAAAAGTATATCTCTGGAAAGCTTGTTTTCTAAACGTAAACTGACTTCTTTGCACAAGAAAATCGATCGTGCAATTCTGAGATATTAAATAAAATTTGGTCTTCAGATATGTGGGTGTTACAGTTAATTTTTAATCCCCACCTCCTCGGGTCTCGGGGAACTTTTAATGACGTATGGCCACGTTTGCACTTCTTTCCTAGGCAATTGTTAAAATCTTTTTCTCCACACAAAAATCTCTATTCCGAAATGATTCACAATGATGTATTTCTTCAGTTAATTATATGCTCGCAAGTGCTTTAAATCTAATTATTCTTCTTCTTACACAACTGCGAGGTTGCCAATTTACTGCAACGTAAGATCAATTTCTGAAACATGCTCGCAGTCACTCCGACGGAAAGTTCCACTCGTTCTAATTATAGCCATGATTCGCTCCTATCGGTGCGTCATGCGTGATATCATTTCCTGGCCACCTGGGTTCTCCTTTCTTGCACAACGTTATGCTCGCCCTCTCGTATAAAATCTTTCTATGTTCCACTGAAGACTGTATATTTCCTTCCTTCTTTTTACCATAATACATGGATTCGACTCCTTGAACCAATGGTACATGCGTTCAGTATCATCAGCTGTAAATAAATGTGAATAAGCCAATTGATGCTTTTCAGTCAAACAACACGATTGTTCCAATTGTTATGGGTGTTTCCCTAAACCTAAAAACATAAGATTAATAATAAAATTCACTTGGATGACCAGTTTCAATCGTTTTTGATGATGATCTTTTGTCGATTGAAACTGGTCATCGATGTGAATATATTTATTAATCTCACGTTTTTTTTAGGTTTAGGGAAACACCCATTAAAATTGGATACTATTGTGTTGACTGACTGAAAAGCACTAATTTCGATTACTATGGCAACACTGAACAAGTAGTTCTGTTAAGAACTAAATACTGTAGCTTAAACACGGCATATACCAAGAAAAATAGTTGAGTTTTCATTCACTGGGAGTGAAAGCCAATATACCATCTTATTTTCATATATCCTACTGGTCTATTCCGTTAAAAATATCCTGCCTATTAAAAGGATTTTCCATTCAATATAATAAAAGGCTTTGGGTCCACGTCTTATGTCTTTAACACCATTACAATGATAAGTTGTATTTGCTATAAAAATGTATGTAGCTTTCAATAACGGTGATCAGGCTCCTCCCGTGAGATGACATCTTTCTGTGGATATTAACTATTAGAAAAATTAAATGCACGGCTTCTATGATTTACGAAACGTTAGTTACAGAATTTAGTGCCATTAGATAATAATTGTTATCATAGCCCAGCATACGAATCATATTTTCAATTGCCTGAATAATATAAGTATAAGAAATTAAAAAAGAATAAGGTTTAAAATTTTCGAACTGATGCATCTTGAATTTTTGAAACCGATTGAACATCATTAGATGTCTTTATTACTAAACTCTAAATAAAGATTCACTGTGCCGAGTTTCATTGCACTCGAGTGATTTTAACATCATTAAATGTCTTTATTACTAATCTCTGAATAATGATTCACTGTGCCAAGTTTCATTGCACTCGAGTGATTAGATCGCCAGAAAATGTATTTATAATAATTGAAAATCACTTCGTCACCATGAAGTTTTTTTTTCAGGATTAGAGAAAACACATATTTTAATTTCTTATACTTATATTATTCCTTACATAACAGTCATCTGACGATATACAAGATTTCATTTTGATTGCTTAATAGTTTTGGAGATATTGAAAACCGGTGAAATATATCGTATGGACGCCATGTTGGATTGTTTTATTATATGCTGCAGAAATATATGTCTGCAGATGAATACTATAATCGTGGATCATTATATTAACCTATATTGCTATCGCTTATTTAGGCCATGAAAAAATATAACGTGATTTCAAAAAATTAGCACAGCCACCATTTTTAAGTTCTCAGAGAAATTGAAATAAAATAGGAAGTGTCACTGCTCTCGGATAAGTTAGTCACGAGAAAAATCCATATAAGCTAAATATATAAATTTCGCGTCACCGCCACGTTGGATTTGTGTTCATCAGGTTATTGAAAGGTCCATAGGTGAACTTATGATAATGGCCTCTATCAACATACAAAATATCAGTTAGATTGCTGTAGTGCAGTGGTATTCAACCTTATTTTAATGAAGGGCCAAATTTTTGTTATGGAAGGGCTTGCGGGCCGCATTAATCTTAATATTTATATTGTCTTTCAACTTGGAAAAAGAAAACATCATTTTTAAATAAGTTTTTTATTTAGTTTTAAAATTACAGTGAAATCAATATTAAACTATGTAACAAAAAATAAAAATAAATTAAAGATATCAAAATGGTAATTGTTTTTAGTTCAATGAGAAATCTGACACTGTTTTTCTTTCACTTATATGTCAGCATTGGCTTTTATGTTGGATGGAGCAATTAGAAGAGAGTTCTCAAAATGAGTGTCAGAAATACAATTCCTCAATTTTGACTTCACATTGTTCATTTTGGAAAATAACTGCTCACAGATGTAACTGCTACCGAAAAGGGATGTTTCTGACAGAGCATGAGATCTGATTGCTGGAAATCGATCTTTTTCAACATACAATTGGGTGAAACTCCAAAAGTCCAAAATTTTTAAATTTCTCCTGTAAATCGCTATTACACTGAAACTCAATAATTTCCATTTGTATGTTTCCGGGATAGTCTTCCACATTCACACGAAATGGAGCACAAAATAGCTTCATCGTTTCTTTTATTTTACTCAAAATCTTCAAACCTGTTACTGAAATCAGATCGTAGAACAGTGAGTGCTTCACTGTATGTTCCTTTGTTTTGAACTTCACATCCCTTTGGGGCCGCTGAAATATACGCGGTGGGCCGCAATTGGCCCGCGGGCCGCGGGTTGAAGATCACTGCTGTAGTGGATTCGCAGATATTGAGAACCGGATGATCGCCATGTTGGATTGTTCTATACGTAGGCCAAACGTAGTTAAGTAACATTTGATGGAGATTATTGCCTAGGTTTATTATTCAAACGTTCACTTTGATCGCATGATTAGGACACAAAAAATAAATACGTAATTTTAAAATTTCGCACAGCCACCATCTTGCTTTTAAGAGAAATTGAATTAGATGCCAGTAGATTAAATCTAGTATAAACATTTATCGTAACAAGTTTCACTGCGCTCAGTCGATTAAATCTCGAGAAAATGCCATTTAAATATGTTAAGTTCGCTTATGTGCCATGTTGGACTTTTACTTATCAAGTTTTAAAGCATCACGTAGCTGAACGTAACATAGTATTCTCGATCTCCACACAACATTTCAGGATGATACCAGTAATAATTTCGGAGATATGGAATGCCGGTGAAATATTTCGCACAGCCGCCATGTTGGATTACTGAAACGAATGTGAACTTGAAGGGTACGGTCGGGGTCAGACAAGATAGTACTATATCCTTACCGAGTTTATTTAAAATCGCTCCAGCCATTTAGATTTTATTAGGGACACACACACGCGGACGAACGGTGATCTCATAAGCCTACTTTTAGCGTACTTTCGATTTTTGTAAAAAAAGAAAGTAGACTTATGAGATCTACACAGGGCAAAAAATGTGTGTGTTTGTCTGAGCATGAGTGTGTGTGTGTATGTATGTGTGTACGCTGTATGCCTGCCCCCCCCCCCCCCGCCCCCTGAACGAAATTTGGTACAGAGATAGCAAATAGCACCTCAGTGTCATGTTTTATATTGCCGCCATCTTCACCAAAACGTAATGGCGGCCACTCAAAAGGACAAAACTTAAAATTAAATTACGACCAAACTATTTATTGGATCTTTACTACATTTGGTAAAAAAACATACCTTCATACGGGACGCATCTTGTGTTCAAACTACAAGGTCATCAACCATACCATGTCAGGAAGGTGGCCGTGTGAATTATGCGAACTTTGGCTTTTTTTTATAATCCATAACATGGGGCCCATCAGTTCCGATTATCGAACCGAGATGAGTTTAAACTGTTCTAAAGGACGTGGCCCGTTCGAAATTAAAAGTTTATATTGTAATATTATAGTGCAGAAGTGACTTTAAAAAGCTGAGCCGTCTCGGTTACAAGAAAAGATGGCAGCTGATCTCTCGTTTTGACCTATATTTCACTAATTAGAGTATGTTGCATGCAATATGGCCTACTGATAGAAAGAATATGAACTTTGTATGAAATTAACTTTGTTTGAAATATACTCCAGTGAAGAAATGGTTTAATGAAAGTTATTATTTGCTAACACATTGTATCAAAATCAATTGATAACGTTCAACTTGGGAGGACTTATTTGGCCCTGTGGTCAGAGCTTTGATCACTCACCCGGCCGGCTAGGGTTCTAATCCTAACAGAGTTGTAATTTCTTTGCTTGATGTTTTTATATTTATTGTTTCTTGAGTACTGAGAAATTATACTATTGAGCGTTATATTGTGCATTTTGCAATAGAATATATATATTTAATTAAAACAAAGTTCTCCAACAGATCTGCACGAGTGACATCTACTAGCAAACAGCTGAACTATAGTATGCGGGAGCTATCCACGGCCTACTAGATGCGAGCTGTGCTCTATACCGGCCAGATAGTGAACCCATGCCTAATGTGTTATTGATTGCCTCTTAGTGCCGATAGAGCACACTCCCAAGGATAGGTGCGATTAAAAATTAGGTGTGCGGTAGGTCTATTAAATGTGTTTCTCCCAATGATACGTTTATACCTACGAAGTTTCAATTATAGTAAGTAGTCGGTGTTCACGAGTGGCATCTACTAGCAAACAGCTGAACTATAGTATGCGGGAGCTATCCACGGCCTACTAGATGCAAGCTGTGCTCTATACCGGTCAGTTAGTGAACCCATGCATACTGTGTTATTGATTGCCTCTTAGTGCCGATAGAGCACACTCCCAAGGATAGGTGCGATTAAAAATTAGGTGTGCGGTAGGTGTGTTTCTCCCAATGATACGTTTCAACCTACGAAGTTTCAATTATAGTAAGTAGTCGGTGTTAATATACTGAATTCCTACGTTGTTTTGAGTGTTTGCTGATGAAATTGCAAAATAATAATAACCCCTGGCACTATAGCCAATGAGGGCCTAGGCCTACCAAGCGACCGCTGCCCAGCCATTTGGGCTGCAGGTATTGGGGTGAAGCGTGGTCAACACGTCAGGTCCCCTCGGCCGTTAATCTTGGTTTTCGTGTCCGGGACGCTGCCTCACTCTCAGACAGCTACTCAATAGTCCTCACGAGGCTGAGTGCACCCCGTTCCAACCCTCACGTCAGTTTCTAAAATCCTTGACGGAGCCGGTAATCGAACCCGGGGCCTCCTGGTGAGAGCCAGGCGCGCTACCCCTACACCACGGGGCCGGCGCAATTGCAAAATGCTAGGGTAAATTATGAACGATAGTTTGAACGCCGCTGCTCAAATCCAGTGTGCCAATTTGCACTTCGAATAGGAAGAACATAGGAGGGGATAAGGACAAAGAGTTATAATATATTTATGCCCATACATGTAGGAGAAAGTAGGCTATATGTTCTTTCCTGAACATCTTGTTTTTATGATGAAAATAGGCTAACAATGGCTCCCAACACGATAATGAATATGTATAATTCAATAACTTCAAAATGTAAATAAATTACATGGCGACGTCTTATTCATTATTTTAATTATCTTGAATATTATTTTATCGACTTCTGAGGTACACATTGACCCTTAAATATAGCCTACCGAACAAACACAAGAATGTATTTACTTGAAAATACAGTAAACCGGAATGAAAATAAATCGGTTTTAGAATACATTTATTCATTTGGAGGGCCTTAAGGTTAATAGAAAACTTGAAGTGATAGAAGCCATTTTTTAAGCGTTGCCTAGTTCTAATAAAGGAAGCTCTTCAGTCAGTCAACACATATAAACCTCCCTTTTTGTTCATAAAATTGTGTTATTTTGTGATAAATATCTTACTACATATAGGCTAGTGTTTTCCATGTTAGGGCATAAAAATACTTGTTTTCCCGGCTAATGTGAAAATGAAAATCCACAGCCTGCTTCCAGTCTCCGACCGGGTCAGGAATGGAATGAATGAAGCCCCCATCTAGCGAGAGGATATGAAGTGTGCCGGCTGCCGAAGCCTGTCGCACTCCTCAGGGGCAATGATTAAATGTATGACAGATGAAATGAAATGATAGTGGAGAGTGTTGCTGGAATGAAATTTTGACAGGGAAACCCTGAGTGCCTGGAGAAAAACCTGTTTGTCTCCGTTTTGTCCAGCACAGATCTCACATGGAGTGACCGGGATTTGAACCACGGACCCAGCTGTGAGAGGCCGGCGTGATGCCGCCTAAGCCACGGAGGCTTACTCCCGGCTAATGTAATTGGGCAAAAAACAAGTAGTTCCGTGAAGAACTATACAGCCTATTTTCATATATCCTACTTATGTTAATTGCCACTATCAACATACACAATTTCAGTTTGATTGCTGTAATAGATTCGTAGATATTGAGAACCGACTAAATATTTCGGATGGTCGCCATGTTGGATTTTATATATGTAGGTCCTAGAGTTGTGTACTGTTACATGCTGATTATTGTGAACGTGTAGTATTCAAACTTCAATCGCATAATTAGGACACAAGAAATAACAAGGAGATTTTAAAATTTTTCACAGCTGCCATCTTGAGGTTATGGAAACAATTGAAATAAATTATATGCCAGTGGATTAACATTCGTATAAGGATTTACTGTACCAAGTTTCACTGCACGCGGATGGTTAAATTGCGAGAAACGTCCATGTGAATATTTATAATTCGCGTCACCGCAATGTTGGATTTGTGATCACCAGGTTATTTAAAGTCCTATAGGTGAACTTAAGTTTATAGCCCCTATGAACATTAAAAAATGCAGTTTGATTGCTAAAATAGATTCGTAGATATTCAGTATCGTCTAAATATTTCGGATGGTCGGCATGTTGGATTGTTAAATGTATAGGCCATAGAGTCATGTACCATTAAAGGAAAATTATTGCGTAGGTTCATTTTTCGAACTTTCACTTCGATCGCATGACTACATCACAAGAAATAAAAACTTAATTTTAAAATTCGCACTGCCGCCATCTTTAGGTTATGTAAACAATTGAACTAAATTAGATACCAGTGGATTACAATGTGTATAAATATTTCCTGTACCAGGTTTCAGTGCGCTTGGAACATTAAATCACGAGAAAGGTCTATTTAAAATTTTCAAATTCGCTTGGCCGCCATGTTCGTTTTGTAGTTAACCGGTATTTGAAAGTCTTATAGATGGACTTCCAGTAGTGCCCTTTATCTCCGTACAATATTTTAGGGAGATACCGCTAATAGTTTCAGAGATATAGAATGCCGGTGAAATATTTTGCACATCCGCCATCTTGTGATTATGTAAAAAATTGAACAAAGTTAGATGTCGGTGCATTACAATGTATATAAACATATACTGTACCAAGTTTCATTGCGTTTGGTTGGTCAAATCGCGAGAAACGTCTATTTAAAAGTCGCATATTCGCTTGGCCGCCATGTTGGGTTTGTAGTTACCAGGTTTTCAAAAGTCATATAAGTGAACTTATAGTAGTTCCCTCTATCACCATAGAAAATGTCGGGGTAATATCGGTAATAGTTTCGGAGATATTGAATGCTGGTGAAATATTTCGCACAGCCACCATGTTGGATTGGTGAGACGTAACAAAATTTGAAGGACACGGTCGAGGTCGCCGGGAATAGTGCTATGAACTTTCCGAGTTTCATTGAAGTCGCTCCTGCCGTTTAGATTTTATTAGGGGGACACACACACACAAATCACACACACACGAATCACACACAAACACACGCACACACACACGGACAAAAGGTGATCTCATAAGCCTATTTTTTCAAAATTGAAAATAGGCTAAAAATGGTGTTGACCAACTGAAAAGCTCTCTTTATTATTACTAATAGCAAACGTCATTCTAATAATATGACCCCGTCTGTTGCAAACATTTTCAAAAAGTTCCCTGTAAAATGAAAATTAAGTGATATTCGATTTTATTACAGTAGACTTTTCATTTGTATCAATTGTTGGTGGCAACTATTGAAGACATTCTTTGGACATGGCACTGGCTAGCAGAGATGTGGGTAGGACTGTACTTTGGACACGGTGAAATGTGGCTGAAAAGAGCTAAGAGTGATGTCAATGCAGCTCACGGAGCTCGTCTTTGTCTTCACTCAATGACGGAATAGTCAATAGAGTCACGTGACCTCACAAGGTCAAAGGTGCCTGGGATTTCACAGTTCACTATTGTCAGGAATGTGTTTTGGCTCGCAGTCCTCTCTCCAAGTGGCGCCGCGTTGCGTTGTGCCGTGGGTGGACGGTACTCCATTTCTGTCTAAAGTAACAATACCGCTGACTGTAGCATTGTTAGTTACAGCAAATAACTAGATGATAAATACCCTCCTTATCTTTGCTCTTCTTTGTGTTTCTTTAATTCTTCACATGTGTACTGAACTGGTACGCCCTTATGTAAGGCACTGAGGTGGACTTCAATTAGGGAGACGACAGAATCTCTAGTAGTTGGCTGCATATAAGAATGCTATTCTGTGTTCCTATGGATGGAATAATACTGTAATAATAAGCCTTCGTGGCTTAGGCGGCAGCACGCCGGCCTCTCACCGCTGGGTCCGTGGTTCAAATCCCGGTCACTCCATGTGAGATCTGTGCTGGACAAAACGGAGGCAGACAGGTTCTTCTCCGGGTACTCCGGTTTTCCCTGTCAAAATTTCATTCCAGCAACACTCTCCACTATCGTTTCATTCCATCTGTTATTCATTTAATCATTTACCCAGAGGAGTGCGTCAGGCCTCGGCAGCCGGCACAGTTCATATCCTCGCCGCTAGATGGGGGCTTCATTCATTCCATTCCTGACCCGGTCGAAGGCTGGAAGCAGGTTGGGAATTTTCATTTTTCAATACTGTAATAATAATAATAATAATATGAAATGTCTGACATTTTTATTCCAAGGCACCCCGCTTCGTAGCAGTGCGCGTTAAATAGCTCACCATGACCCACGACGAGGAGTTTGAGCTAGACTGAAGGTTGAACGTTCAAATCCCAGCACTGACAGCAACTATCTTGAGAGTTGTACTTTATCTCAAGCCCTTAATACAGTTCCATATACTAGACTACTACATTCATCACATAAATGTAGGTTATCAATCTCAACACACACCCAACTACACGGAGCTGATATCCAAGATCTCCCAGGACACTAAAATGAATTAACAACAATCTTTAAGGAACGCAGTGTAAGAACATCTATTTAAATTAGCGTTCTTTAAATTTTTTATTTTTATTTTTATTTTTATTTTTATTTTTATTTTTATTTTTATTTTTATTTTTTTTATTTTTATTTTTATTTTTATTTATTTTTTTATTTTTATTTTTATTTTTATTTTATTTTTTATAATTTTTTTATTTTTATTTTTATTTTTATCTTAATTTTATTTTTATAATTTTTTTATTTTTTATTTTTATTTTTATTTTTATTTTTATTTTTATTTTTATTTTTATTTTTATTTTTATTTTTATTTTTATTTTTATTTTTATTTTTATTTTTATTTTTATTTTTATTTTTATTTTTATTTTTATTTTTATTTCTATTTCTATTTTTATTTTTATTTTTATTTTTATTTTTATTTTTATTTTATTTTTTATAATTTTTTTATTTTTATTTTTATTTTTATCTTAATTTTATTTTTATAATTTTTTTATTTTTTATTTTTATTTTTATTTTTATTTTTATTTTTATTTTTATTTTTATTTTCATTTTTATTTTTATTTTTATTTTTATTTTTATTTTTATTTTTATTTTTATTTTTATTTTTATTTTTATTTTTATTTTTATTTTTATTTTTATTTTTATTTTTATTTCTATTTCTATTTTTATTTTTATTTTTATTTTTATTTTTATTAATTAATTTAGGTTACTTATTTTGGGGGGCTGGGGGTATGAAATGAAAGCAGTATCTTTTTTAATTGTCTGTTGGCATTGATGTTTCAGTCTCTTTCATGGCTGTGATTCTATGAAATCTCCCGAGGTATGAGTAGTTCTGAGTAATGGTCTTCAGGGCACAGCTAGTGCTTTGGATACTGTGAAAGTTGCTACTAATTGTGGTGCTGCCTTGAGCTTTTGTGGGTTTCTACATAATCTACGGCGTACCTTTTATGTTCTGACCAGATTTCGGGCTGACTACAAAACGAACAGATATTGTGGAAAAATAGGACTTATCTGTTCAAATATACCCACGATGTACTACACAACCAGTAGGATGAAGAATGAATCGTTATTCCACCTGCCTTCAGTTGCTACGGCGAGCAACAATGACATGCCTACTGCAAGCCATTCAGTTGTCGTCCGAGGAAGTGTCGTCCTTACTAAGGAACTCATTCATATCCGACCACCATTCTTATCATAACTGACCTGCACCAAGAAAATTAATTAACATGTATTCTTCCGAGGATTCATTCAGTTTTAAAGCCTATAACAATGAAAGTGGGTTCTTGTTTACATCTAATATCACGTCCGTTTTTTCTTCAATGACTGATTCCATGTTCTTTTCATTAATCATCGTAAGGAATTCGTCTCACAGTTAAGCTTTATTAATATACGTCTCGTAGTGTCGTTGTTAGCATTGCAGGATACCGCTATGGATGTCCGGTTTTGATCCCAAGCTCTACCAAGACATTTTAATTATGGATAGAGCCACTGGACTCGTATTGTTGACATGCAAGTCACCCAAGTGGAGTAAATTTCGAAGTTTTGCACTAGGCCAGCTGGCTACGTTATCCGGAAGGGTTCCGGGTTCAATTTCCGGCCGGGCTGTGGAGATTTTAATCTCCTACGCTTAATTTCCCTGGCTCAGGAACTGGATCGTTGTGATGACATCATCATCGTTTCATCGTGATCAGGGCGCGCCGGTCAACCACGTGCGTTAACTGGCAATAGGCCACTCGTCATTAGTATTATTATTATTACTATTATATTGTTATTGTTTTATTATTATTGCAATATATTAGTAGTAGTATGGTTGTTAACATTTCCTTATTATTATTATTATTACGTTCATATTATTATTATTATTAGACTATTATTATTTATTATTATTATTACAAACATGGTTAAATTATTAGTAATAATATTTCCCAATTATGTTTTATAACCCTAATTAAGAAGTGACCACTGCTTTAATAAATCTTATTTTAGTCACCGATGAATGTACACTATATTTTGAGATAGTTAATATCAAATGCAATTATTTTGAGCCAATGGAGTTCTTTCTACCCTAATGTTCTTATAATAATTAGTCATTCGTCGTCTTTCATCATCCAAAATATTTTAATTCAGAAAAAATCCTACATTTATTTTACTGTCCTGAAAGAAGCTCATGTGCAAGATATTTCAGCAAGTAAGCAGTTATATGCAACAATGACTCTACATAAATATTTATAATCCGAAAACATCAATAATTATGAGCGATTTTGTAGCAGGATCACATCTCTTCCTAATTCAATTGTTTTGAAATAATTTCAACTTTTGTGGTGCAAATGTACCTCAAATTTTCTCTATGTGAAAAACTGGTTTGCTCCTCAGTTTTAGGGGCTGCGACAACGCAGTCATTTAGCAACGTGTACTTTGGGTGTGTGTAGAATCTGTCTGATAACCGGTGTTAATTGTGATGGCTGTATTAGTGTGTATTATCTGTAAATCAGGGAAGGACAGCAGACGGTCAATTTCAAGTAGTTCCTACTTTTGCTACAAAATGCCACCGTCAACGACACCCAGCTGTGAACGTGTATACAAGATGCCACCACAACCAGCAACTTGCGACGAACGTTGGAACATAATGGAGCGTTAATCAAATCAAACCTACAAATTTAGCCTCACACAATTGTAGTTAGAGGAAGGTTGTTTTACATGCCTTAAATCTATTACATGGGCCCACCGGCTTTACTTCCCGTCCTAAGGAAGTCATACTGAGGGATTTTTAACGCTCTTAAAATATCCGACGACTTCGGTCGGGTTTGACCCCGCGACCCTGGGCATAGAAGCTGAGCATGCTACCAACTACGCCACCGATTCCGCCAAAAAAGAAATATGTGACTACCATTGTATTATGTTTATTATTATTATTATTATTATTAATTTGATTATTTCTTTCTTTCTTTCTTTCTTTCTTTCTTTCTTTCTTTTCTTTTCTTTCTTTCTTTCCTTCTTTCTTTCTTTCTTTCTTTCTTTCTTTCTTTCTTTCATCGTTATGCCCATTCTTAGAGCGCGTTTGAACCTGTTAAGTTGCCTTGATGACTTTTACCTTCCTCTTCTCCCAAAATCTCTTCATGAACTCACTGTGCTGCTTCTTGCGTTCTTCTGCCCATATTGCACCAGTCCAGCTGCTAGGTATTACCCTAAATGTTTGCTTATTTACTGAGGCTCTGAATATTTCTAGTTTTTTCATTATGTTCTCCCCGATGTTCAACTTATTCAACTTATTGTATCCTCCAGCTATTATATCTTAGTATTCTGTGTTTTAAATATATTGAATAATCGTTTTGACAGTCTAATATGAGCCCAAAAATGTCCAAACGTCTCCTGCGTGCAGTGTCTGAGAAACTATAGAGGTTGTAATAAAATCCCTTAGGTTGGGTGCTCCACTATGTTGTAATAAAATATAATTGGGTGGGCGCCAGTTCATTAGCAGGAAGCTTGTGAACGATTACACCAATAATATTCGGTAAAGCACAGCAGAACTCTCCCTTCTCTAGTCATGGTGTGACACAATCGGCTACCAAAATCATTAGATGAGAGGTAAGATACTATATACTGTACTATAATTTATTTAGAAAAACTTACACAGGTGGTGAATATATGTATACAGGGTGATCTTATTAAAGTTTAAAACTCTCTACAGCGACGTAGATGGCATTGAGACAAGTAATTTGATATAGGACACTTAGGGTCGCAAGTGACCGGAAATACCTTAAAAGTGAACCACAACTGTTAAACATATGACGTCATCAGGTGACGGCTCAGCTCGAGCGGTCAGGCCCGTGCTCCCTTACGCACACCAAAGCAAACGTTGAATATCACATCACTCGGGTTCCGTGTCCTGCTTCCACTTGAAAGGAGAAGAAAGGGAACAAAGAAAGCTGATGGATAGGCCCCGGATTTGAATCTCGAACCCCACGCGCCCGAGTCGCACATGCAGACTCGGAGCCAGAGTGATATGGCATTCAACGTATACTTAGGATGCTATGATGTGCGTAAGAGAGCACGAGCCTGACCACTCGAGCGTAGCCGTCACCTGATGACGTCATATGTTTAACAGTTGTAGTTCACTTTAAAAGTATTTCCAGACACTTGCGACCCAAGTGTCCTATATCAAATTACTTGTCTCAATGCCATCTATGTCGCTACAGAGAGTTTTAAACGTTAATAAAGAATCACCCTGTATATGAATAATTTCTTGTAATTCAATTCCATTCTCTCCATACGCGTTAGTTTTCTCGGACTGTTGCAACAGTTCCCAAATCCGAATTCCTTCACGGATAATCTTCTTCCTATTTCATCTCCATTATTAGACTATTTATTCTCTCCCAATGAACAATCAGAGTAGGTCTCTCTGCTTTCTTGACCATCTCGTTCCTTAGTTCATAATATCACCACTACTATAAATCCTTAGCCGCAGCAGCCACCTTGCACATCATAGTAGCTTCATTAGATCTGCATTTCACCATATCAGCTTCAGCTTCAGCCGCCATCTTGCACGTCTTAGTAGCTTCTTGTGCGCATCCATTATGTTACCTTCTCTAGAGTTTCTTTACTCCATGCTATCAAATCACAGTGCATATAATAGGATACCACTACAGGTACATCTATGAATTTTCTTAGGAATGCTGCAAACACCTGTCCTTCCAATAGCACATCGCAATTGCACAAGATCATTTTTAAACAGTTCCAATCTCGATTTCTGAATATATTACAAGGTTTGTCGTTGATCTATTGATTGAAATATCTGATTTTAGTGTAGGGCCGAATATTTTTGTAAGAATTTTGCGTTCTTGCTTTATGATTTCAGCAATTTTTGAATGCTCTACTAAAGTTATGATTTTTGATGCATATACAGTAGATCCTTTGTATCTATAATTATAGCTTGCCACGGTGGGTGAGTGGTCAACGTGTCGGTCTACTAACCCCAAGCTTGCAGGTTAGCTCCTGGCCGTGGTAAGTGATTATTGAAAGGCGGCAAAAATTACGACACCATGTCATACGATGTTGGCATGTTAAATATCCCCTTTGAATTCAGTAGGCCGTGTTCATAATGGCAAAATTAATCTCTACTAGAAAGCGCTATAGTGTTCAAGGAGCTTAGATATCTAACCTCCTTGACTTTCATAGTGCTTCAAGGAACAACGAAATTCGTCATGCAAGCCACCCTTAGGGTGCTAAATTACAAAGCTTGCACCCGGCAACCGAGGCCATACGATATTTATTATTATTAGTAGTAGTAGTAGTAGTAGTAGTAGTAGTATACTTTTAGGTCCAAGCATTCTAGTTACGCCCCTTCATGTTTTCTATTACAGTACTTTGGATTCGTTCCTGACCCTTGAGATACAAAACACTTATCATTGCGGAGAAGCTGTTCGTTTTTGCCGGCTGAAAGTGTTCCCTGGTAATGCTGGGGTGAGCAAGAAGCCTCGCGAGAGTCGAACCGTGAGACTGTTGAGTGTTCTCAGAAGAGCTGTCGTATTTGTCCCTCTCAAGGCCAGGTGACAGGGGGTCATGTGTGTCGAGTGCGACTAGAATAAACAGCGGGAACTTGCCAGGCACGCTGAGGTCCACGCCCGTCAACATCGGGCAGGTGCTTGCCTTCATCACCACGGATCAGTTAACGTCAACTGCACAGTCAGCGGTTTAATTAGATATGGTTCAGCAAGAAAATAACTTTAGATTTGGATTTACATGTGTCTAAATGAGTAGTCTAATGTTAAAATGTCTAGAACACGAAAATGTTCTTCTAGAACCTGACCCGTTTAGTCAAAATACGAATGTCACTTCCACGGAGGTTTGCATTAGTTACGTGTTTGATCCTGTTTAAGTAGTCTAGTAGAAGTCATTATTCAGTGTTGCCTAGTTCTATTATAGTGAAACTTGGACTGTTGGAGCAGCAGAAAAGAGGAGAATTGAAGCGTTTGAAATGTGGTGTTACAGGAGAATTATGAAGATCAGATGGGTTACAAATGAAGAGGTATTAAGACGAGTGGGCGAGGAGAGATGTTTCTGGCGACTGCTAATGAAGAGAAGAGATGGGTTGGTAGGACACATACCGTACTAAGACCAGGGCTGGCATGCGAAATTAAATTCATGGCTGTGGGGACGAAAATAATTTAATTTCGCCGTAAGCGCGATATTCGGGAGCGAAATGATAATAATTGTCGGCGCGTAATTAAATCAAAGCGAAACTTAATTCGAAGCGAAATTAATTTCGTTCCAGACTTTTAATTTCGCTCCCGGCGCGAAATTAGTTTAGTTCCAGACTTATAATTTCGCTCCCGGCGCGAAATTAATTTCGTTCCACACTTTTAATTTCGCTCCCGGCGCGAAATTAATTTCGTTCCACACTTTTAATTTCGCTCCAGGCGCGATATTAATTTCGTTCCAGACTTATAATTTCGTTCCCGGCGCGAAATTAATTTCGTTCCACACTTTTAATTTCGCTCCAGGCGCGATATTAATTTCGTTCCAGACTTATAATTTCGCTCCCGGCGCGAAATTTATTTAGTTCCAGACTTATAATTTCACTCCCGGCGCGAAAATAATTCGTTACAGACTTTTAATTTCGCTCCCGAGGCGAAATAAAATTCCCAAACGGCATTAAGTTTCGCTCTCCGACGTGTATTTAAAATGCATGAAACATTTAATTTCGTTGTTGAAATTAAAATACAGTATATTCGTTTCGAGAGTTAAATAATGTTCTGTACGATGTTCAAAGTCCTGACGTCTGTCTGTTAGGTATTCAGCCCGAAGGCTGGTTGGATCCTCAAAAAGTACCGCCGGTAGGTTATGTGGGTAGATACCCACAAAAACTCAAGGCAGCGCTATAGTGAGGCATACTAGACAAGATAGGGGGTGAGGTAGTTTGCCATTGCTTTCCTCACTGAGTCAGAACAGCAGTACTAACCCTATGAGTAGAACCCTTCACAGCATCCACAGGCACTGACTGCCCCGAATGTCATTACTAAGCACCAGCCATACCTCTGCAGCTTCCATATAATCACAGCCATGTGTAAGACTGAGACATCGGTGAAAAGCCACATTTTACTCTAGCCCGTGCCAACAGTCAAATGCAAATGAGTCGTCAAGTTACAAAACTCGTTTAATCAACTAGTGAATAAGGATCATTTTCATGAGAAACGTTTCTCTGGACTTTGCCTTACGTATCTTTTGTGTTTGTTGTTTTCTACTTTTGGTTGGTGTTTTTGTGTTTGCTTTGTGCGTTTGCTTTTGAATTTGACTTATTGCTTTTCTTTCTTGGTTTTGTGTTTGTGCTCTGCTTTTGCTTTTTTGAATTTTGCTTTATGTTACTTGTTTTTTGTTTTCTGCTTTTGTTTTTGAATTTTGCTTTTTGTTTCGTCTTTTTTGTTTTTGTTTTGTGTTTGTTTTCTGCTTTTGCTTTTATGAATTTTGCTTTTTGCTTTATGTTTCATGTTTTCTGATTTTGCTTTTTTGTTGTTCTGCTTTTGCTTTCTGCTTCGTCTTTTTTATTTTGGTTTTGTGTTTGTTTTCTGCTTTTGCTGTTTTTGAATTTTGCTTTTTGGTTTTGTGTTTCTTTTTTATTCTGCTTTTGCTTTTGTGTTTGAATTTAGCATTTTACTTCGTGTTTTGTGTTTTTGGTTTTGCATTTGTTTTCTGGGAAATCAAAATAAAACAAAATCAACAAAACAAAATAAAAACAAAAACAAAATAAAACAAATACAACAAGACAATTTAAAACAAAACAAAATAAAGCAAAATAAAATAAAACAAAATAAAATGAGGTAAAATAAATTAAAAAATTAAATAAATAATTTTACGACATGATCCTTATTCACAAGTGGATAAAACGATTTTTGCAACTGGACGACTCAAATGTAGTGCACGGGGTCGTTGGAATGAGGGAGATGGCTACCTGGGAGGCTTGTCGTAGTATAGTATCTATGAGTGCAGTATATGCGTCGACCGTCGTCTGGTTATCCAGTGGGAGATGGTCCGCACGGAGGTGATTGTTGACGTAGGCGCGGTATTCCTGCCAGTTTGCTGTGCAGAAATTCTGGACCATCCTGGGAGGTGGTAGTGGGGGAAGAGGGAAGTTGAGCAAAACGGGGGCATGATCACCTCCTTTGAGTGGCAGGACAGACACGTCAAACAGATGGAGGAGGGAGTTATGAGCAATGACTGCGTCGGGGTGGTATTGGAGGAAGGTCGGGTAGATTCTGGGAGAGGGACGAGGGTGGCGTCGATGTGACGTAGGTAGATGTCTAGGCTATGAAGTTCTAGGGCCGAACGGGAATGAAGGTTGAGGTCGGCCATTAGAATTAAATGGGGGAAGACTTCAGACACGTGGGTAATGCAGTCTTTGGGGATGGGGTGGTAGGGACGAATGTAGATGGTGGCTAGGTGTAGGACGCGGGAACAAATAAGGCTTTCGGGGAAGAAAAGAAACATATTTCATTTCAGAAACAAAATGAAATGTTCCATGCATTTTAATTTCAGGCCGGAGGGGGGGACTAAATGCCGGGAACGAAATTGATGGTCGTTAACAAATTTTATTTCGCGCCAGGAGCGAAATTAAAAGTCTGTAATGAATTTAATTTCGCGCCAGGAGCGAAATTTAAAGTCTGTAACGAATTTCATTTCGCGCCGGGAGCTAAATTAAAAGTCCGTAATGAATTTAATTCCGCGCCAGGAGCGAAATTAAAAGTCTGTAACAAATTTCATTTAGCGCCGGGAGCTAAATTAAAAGTCCGTAATGAATTTAATTCCGTGCCAGGAGCGAAATTAAAAGTTTGTAACGAATTTCATTTCGCGCCGGGAGCTAAATTAAAAGTCCGTAATGAATATAATTTCGCGCCAGGAGCGAAGTTAAAAGTCTGTAACAAATATCATTTCGCGCCGGGAGCTAAATTAAAAGTCCGTAATGAATATAATTTCGCGCCAGGAGCGAAATTAAAAGTCTGTAACAAATATCATTTCGCGCCAAGAGCGAAATGTTATTCCATTGAACAATTTCATTTCGCGACGCTAAATTAAATTGATAATGCATTTCGTTTCGCATGCCTGCCCTGACTAAGACACCCAGGAATAGCAAACTCAGTAATGGAAGGAAGCGTCGAGGATACGAACCGTAGGGGAAGACCAAGGTTAGAATATGTTAAACAGATTGCCTCAGATGTAGGGTGTGCTAGCTATTGTAGAGATGAAACGATTAGCTCAGGACAGGGAGCATGGCCAGCTGCATCAAACCAGTCAAAAGACTGAAGACTCAAACACACACATCATAGAAAGCTTTTCAGTCGGTCAACACAAATTATGCCCAATAACGTTAGGCGAGAAAACAAGTAGGCCTATTTAAACACCCTAAGGAATATTACCTAAAATATTTATCACTAATATAATACACTCTTATGTACAAAAAAGAAGAGGGGGTATTTAATTAGATGGCATGTTTCGATCGCCACGCGATCATCATCGGATCTTGCTCACTTAGGCTTAGATAAGGTTTGGCTTGATACCCAACCCATAATATTATTAATTATTCTTCCTTTGATGTCAGTACTATCGTCTATGGATACGTAAACCAAGACAAATTCGGAATGATTCCTCAAACGCAGAGCATATTGCTGTATTTTTCAAGACCTCCGGAATATAGAAACACGATTCGTGACTGGTCAGGCAATATCGGGACGAATTATCGCAACATGTAGCCTATCTCTTTCCCATAACATCTTAAGGTGGCGCTGAATTATGTTTTGGGTTCTCAGCATATTAAATACCGACAGCGGTGGCTACGCTCGCTAAGGCGCAGCGTTAGGTCATGGGGTCAAGCTCTCGGCTGACTCGGTAGACACGTGGGTTGGAGCCCCACCGTCATCCGTCCTTGAAATGGTTTTCCGTAGTTTTCCCGATTTTCAAACCCAGGTAAATGCTGGGACAGTACCTTCTGACAGGCCACGGCCAATTCCTCCCACATCCTTGCCCAGTTTCATTCATTTTCATCCATTCCATCTCTAATCCCGCGCAGATTGCCCACGGACGTCAACTAAAAAGACCTGCACTCGGGTTCTCAGGAGGCCTCACTAAAGAAAAACAAAAAAAAACATAGGAAGTTAGTTTGGAGCAAAAACGTTAATCTGTTTCCGAGGTGAAGGTTCTTGAAGTTTGTCAACATTGGCAAACATCTACCAAATCTTTATTCATCTGCCATTGCAGACATTTCTTTGACAGCCATTTTTACAACTTTTATTTTTATACAAATATGGTAGACTACATTATCTCAGAAACTACTGCACCGATGAACTTTAAATGTTCACAGTATCTTCATGTGTCTAAGCGCTTTGATCTGACGTAGAGTAATGGCTGCAGTATTTATGTAACTTGAGAAAATATGTATTGCTTCAAAACTTTTTAAACTTATCAAAGAGAAATTTACAAATATACCGTTTGAAGCACTAGAATCATGATTCTAATTTAGATTGCAAGCCATAAAATCTTCTTCAATTGTATTAATTTTCAACCCTTTAACTTCAATAGTTAGGTAATAAATGTACCGTTTGCTTAATACAGGGTCATCGAAAAATAATGCCAACATTTAAAATAACTATTATAAAAAACTATTCGAGGTAATTCAATTGTTTTAATCTTAAAATGGGCGGAAAAAGGTAGATTATTTTTCATACCTTAGTATGTTTCGATATGTGCACCGTTCGTAGCTCTGCAAATGTCTAGTCTGTAGTCGATTTCTTGCCACGTACGTGCAATCATTTCAGGAATTACTGTCAAGATGGCGGCAGACATTCACTCCCGCAGGTGCTCCAAATCCCGAATTTTTTCTGCATACACAATGTTTTTAATGTACCGTACCCCTAGAAAACATGATACTGAACGGCGCGGAGGTCGGGCGGTGCAATTATGGCGCGCCCCCGGCCGACCTTGGCTACTGCGCATCTAGTGTGCGTATAGCAAGGTCACGCCCGCTCCACAACAAAACTTACTTTAACCAGCTAGCGTTCAGTGAAAGAATTACACGTTTAACATAAAGGGTTTCGGTGCTATATTTTTTTAGCCTACTTTCGATTTTTGCAAAAAATGAAAGTAGACTTATGAGATCAACACAGGGCGAAAAAAGTGTGTCTGTCTGTGTGTGTGTATGTGTGTGTGTGAGTCTGTGTGTGTGTGTGTGAGTGTGTGTACTCTGAATGTCTGTCCCCCCCTATCAATTCGAACACGGTGAATGCGAATTGAACGAAATTTGGTACAAAGGTAGCACTAGCAAAGGACACCTCAGTGTCATGTTTTATATCGCCGCCATCTTTACTAAAACTGAATGGCGGCCACTCAAACGTTCAAAACGTAAAATCAAATAACGACTAACCAAATCATCCGATCTCTACCAAATATGGTAACAACATACCTTCGTATAGGATGCGTCTTGTGACCAAACTACAAGGTCGTCCGCCATACCATTTCAGGATGGCGGCCGTGCGAATTATGCAAACTTTATAATCCATATCATGGGACCCATCAGTTCCGATTATCGAGCCGAGAATCGTTTTAACTGTTCTAAAGGAAGAGGCACGTTCGAAATTAAAAGTTTATTTTGTAATACTATAGTGCAGACGTGATTTTAAAAAGCTGAGCTGATTTAGTAATAAGACAAGATGGCAGCGGATATCTTGTGCCTGACTTATATTTCACTAATTTGAGTATTGCATGCAATATAGCGTACTGATATAAAATAAATAAACTTTGTATGAAATGCTTTATATATAAATAATATACTCCAGTGATGAAATCGTTTAGTATAAATCACTATTTGCTAACAAGTTCTATGTAAGTCATTTTATATAGAACGATATTCGTTGACACAGTTAGCTCAGTAGTAGAGCGTTAGCCTATCACTCAAATGCCTATGGTTCAAACCCGATCAGAGCTAGTTTTTTTGCTTGAAATTTTATATGTTTATTGTTTTGTAATGACTCAGATGTTTTAAAATTAAGCGTTATATTGTGCATATTATGGTGTAAAATATATATTTAATTAAAACATAATTCGCCAGCAGATTTACTCGAGACATCTAGCTGCCAAAAAGGTAACTGCACGCCGACCAGATTTTATTGAAAAGCTTCTTCTTCTGGCCGCTAGAATGCACTCGCTCTGTTAGGATTATATTGTTAGATATTTCACCACTAGATATCACGACTAGTCTACGTGGGGCTCCATTGATTACTATACCATTTGCATTCTATGCGCATCGAATTTGAAGAATGACAAGATGATACTACGATACATTTTTACTTTCTATGTTAAAGGGTTTGTAACAGCCTATTGTGCGTTATTTGAAAATGTTAATTGAAGTAAAGAACAAAACGATTTCACATAGTATCTGAACTCTACCGTTGGTGCTAGTTCAGGATATTAATTAATACTTCTATTTCAGCCAAATAGCAATCGAAAATATCCACATAGTTGGTATACACACGTCTCTGTAGGGTCATGGAAAGATTTGTTAATTCAATTAGGGTTGTGAAAGTCATACGCAGCCAGACGTGTAAAGACATGCCTCAACTCAAAGTTGGATGTTGCCCGCGTCAGGCCGATTATGTAATAATAATAATAATAATAATAATAATAATAATGTTATTGGTTTTACGTCCCTTTTAACTACTGTTGCTTTTAGAGACGCCGGGGTGCCAGAATTTTGTCCCGAAGGGGATCTTTAACGTGCCAGTAAATCTACTAACACGGCTCCCTCGCATTTGTGCACCCTCAAATGCCAGCTGATTGCGCCTGGATACGAACCTGAAATATACGGTCCAGCAAGCGAGAACGTTACCGCTGAGCCACGCCGCCAGTCCGGTCGATTATGTCTCCAGATCCATAACATTCTTTAGATACTTCTTATCTTTCTTTCTTCAATGATGGTAGCAGTTTTTATCTAGGTTGTGGCGTTTGGTAGAGGTAAATCGTTTCTAAGGTCTTCAACAAAGAATAGTTCTATTATACTCTTTGATAATAACAACGAGTTATAACTATACTCATACATTTAGGAGAAAGTAGGCTATATGTTCTTTACTGAACATCTTGTTTAATATTGGCATTATTTTTCGATGACCCCGTATTTTGTTTTCAAAAAATCATTAATTGTAATGTTGGTATCAGTGAATGATAATGACTTTTCAGTATCTTAACTATTTTATTTTAGGAAGGTGAATGATGATAACTTTTCATTACATTGATTCAGTAGTTTGTGTGGTTGGAGCATTTTAAGAAACTGAACAGTTTTTTTCAACTAATCAGTTAGTGCCGCCTTAAAACAAATTTAAGCTGCGGAGTCGACAATTCATAACTAAGGATATAAATAAGCGTTTACGACGAAGTTCCAGACACCTGTTGTAATTCACCAGTTGCAGCTCTGCTCCAACTCTATCATTCATTGTTTACGTTATATGAGACATTTATTGTCACTACATTCACTTAGCACCTGTCCACATACAGAGGCATGTTTCCAAGGAATGGGACTTGCTCCATCTGTGTATCAAAACCAGCCAGATTGCAGTTTCATTCGAGCAGTCAGCTTACTAAACTCCAGCAAGTAAACACGGAAAACAAAGATTATTGTGAAATGATTTGTGCAGCGCCAAGTGCTTGAACTTGTCAACAATAAGAATGGAGCCCTCTCACATTCACATAACCAATTTGTGCTAGTCAGGCAGTTCAGAGAAATGCAGTATTTAACTTATCAGCTGTCGCAGCTTGAGCAACCTGCTAGGAATAGACTGCAGATCGGAAGCACGGTTGAGATGTAGTCTTTGGGAGTAGAGTTGGTAGGCCTGACGAGAGCGAGGGACAAACAGGGCTCGGATTTGCTGAGGGGTTGAAGGGTACAGGGTGGTAGAGAAGCTACTTTGAAACTTTTTGAAACTTTCTCGTAGGTCTATATTAGGACTGGTACAAGCCGGACGTTTGTTTTAGAAGATTGCTCTTGACCTTGAAGCTTGCGGGTGAGCCTGTACACAATCACTCTCTAGCCCTCTCGCTTCACATTTGTCACCACCGATCTGATGTAATGGAATTCAAGACTTGAGCACGCGACGACATCACCGTGCAGACAGTACAGTCATTGTCGAAGTATTGTTTGACGCGGAAGTACACGTTACACAGTTACGAACAGAACGCCAGTATACGTATTTGCCAATGACTGTACTTCATCAGTAGTGTGAGATAGCTTTGTCCATCATCTGACCGCATGAGGCAGCTGACAACAACACAGATATTGCAGTAACTCGCCTCCAGGCTTCCATTAAGATTTTTCACTCGTCTTAAACAAACGTCCGGCCTGTAATTTGAATCGATTAATTTCAGTTTTCAAATAATTCATTAATCGAAACAGAAAAATCGATTAATTGCTCTAAATAACGATTAATCGATTGGTCGGTTAATCGATTAATCCGTTGGTCGAATAATTGATTAATTGTTTTTTCGATTAATCGACGGAATTCGTTCCTTTCAATACGCTCTCTCAGAAGCAAAACAGACAAATAATTAAAATATATTGTATCATATAATTTTAAATAATGTACATTCTTGGTGAAAACTAGGCTAAAACAAAATTAAACCTAAACGTTCCAGTCCGAAATTGTAAACTTTGAACATGAATTCAAAATCTTTACTGAAGACTCTTCGTTTCCTTTTTTTCGAAACCCATCACAATTTGATTGCTGTTTGTCCTTCCACTGTCACTGACTCTTATTTGGTTATTGGCTTGCCACGGTGGGTGAGTGGTTATCATGTCAGACTAACAACCCCAAGCTTGCAGGTTCGCTCCAGGCCGTGGTAAGTGATTTTTTGAAAGGCGACAAAAATCATGGCAAGTATGTCATACGTTGTTGGAATATTAAAGAACCCATTTCAATTCAATAGGCCGTGTTCTTAAAGGCAAAATTAATCTCGGGATTTTCCGCCAACACAAAGTTCCTCCTTTCTCTACTAGAAAACTCTATAGTGTCAAGGAGCTTAGATATCTAACCTTGACTTTCATAGCGTTCCAAGGAACGACAAAATTTGACATGCAAGCTGCCCTCTTGGCGTTAAATAACAAAACATGCACCGGGCACCCGAGGTCATACGATATTATTATTTATTCAAGCAAAAATTCCCGTACAGGAGAGCGATTAACCTTGATAACATGATGTCATTTGGAGGTGTGTCTCCTCCGCTCCTCCCAAAATCTCTTCATTCGCGCGGAATGCTCCCTCTTCCTCTCATCCGTCCACTTTTTCCCAGCTTGTCGTAATAATCTTGGTTCGAACTTAACATTCGCGATTTTCGTCTGGCACTCATTTCGGTCTTCGAAATTTTCTATATTGATTACTTGTCTCTCTGTACCTCTTTAAGCCATTCTGTGCCGCATTTGCTCTGTGTTATGATACCTAGTAGTTTCTTGGGCAATCTGGAGGAGGCCATCCTGTGGATGTGAATGTAAAATGTTTACGATATTATTATTTTTATTATTATTATTTGGTTATTGTTAACATAAAAATGGAAGGATACTTCGCAGACTATATTTAGATTAAAAAAAGTAACTTTTATACATTTCTATTCATCATTCCGAAAATAAGCGCAACTCAACTCAAGCGATGAACTCTCATTTAAATTTCTGTTCTTATCTCGTGTCTAGTAATCACTTAATCGATTCTTCGGTTACCCGATTAATCTGTTATTAATCTATTTTGTGGGTGGTTTTTACGAATGCCATTCATGACGCTAACAACATGAGAGGACTTAACGAGAGATAAATGTATAAGAGGCCTTGGCCTAAAGGAGGGGTTAAATTCTATGGCATGTGTGCAAACGTATTTTATGGATAATCCCAACGCGCAGTAAATTAAATTAAATTACTTGCTTGTATTTCGGCAACATTTCTTGACTTTTGTACATACTGTCCCTGTATCTACTACTAAAGATTTGAAGGGGTTTGAGACAGCAATCTTTCTGTTTCTCTGGTTATATTTTATCTTCAAATTCAGGCACTATTAAACACATCAAAACAAGTTTTGCATATGCCCGAATGTGTTGATATCATCGGGCCAGGCTTCTGCATTCTCCTAGCCGTGCCGTCTACAATTACGTGTTTGCTTACAAAGTCATCCTTGACCTCTCACTGGACCATCATTCTCTCACCTGCTCCGTAATTAGCGTACTTATCTTGAGACAGGGTGGGCCCTCAACTGGTCAAATATTGGCACCTGTACGACCACCTCTCCAAGGTTCAGTATTCAAACAAGTATACCTGCAGGCATACAGGAGACAAGGTGTGTAAGCATGCGCTACCTCCGTGGTCTATATTTACGCGTTGAGAATTCTGTCCCGAGGGACATGGGATCAATTTCTGGCTGTACCAATTACTTTAATTCTGGTTTAGGAGGTCAAATTAGGTAGCAAGACTGGTCTAGTTCACACATTTGATAAATAGACCGTCATAAGCTAAATTCATGTCTCATTGGCTACCTCAACCCTTGAGAACTGGCGTGAAAATTTTAACACGAGGACTAGCGTCATGTCATTTTGACATATAGTGTGTCACTTCCTCGTTGTCGTAGTCGTACGGATTTTAATTAAGTAATTTTACACCTGGTGTCTTCCTATGGACTATTCCCAATATATAATGAGGTTTATTTATTTTTTCAAATTTAACATGCAGGAAAATAACAATAATTTTCTGAACAGTATAATTGACCTTGATAGTGGCGGCAAAGCAGTCATCTCAATTTCTTGAACAAAGGAGCTGATGACCAAGGTGTCCCTAGACCCTAAACATGGATCAACAAGAACGTGAGCTATGTGATTGAGCTGCACCAAAATATATGGATTTTCCCCCTTATTTTTTACAGATTGATCCGACTAACGTAAGCCGAAAATTGTCCGCGAGGACTGGCGCCATGGGTAAATCTGACCCGACCGTAAATAATATAGAAATAACTTGAGTGTTCAAAAGGCTATAGGCATGTATTTTTGTAGGGAGAAGTTCAAGGCTAGGAAGGAAGGTGCAGTAAGCGACAGGAAGCAAGGGCTAACGAAAATGAAAATATAAAGCATTATTGAAGCCTTGGTTCAAAATTACCCATGCGCCAGTCCTCGCGGGTGAACAAATCGTCAAATTTCGAACTGCACATTCCATTCAGAGCAAATGTTTTATCCACAAATTCATAAGGAAAATTCGATACTTGAATCATATTAAAATAATGACTCAGAGCATTGTACTTGATATAAATGCTTTCTTCCAGTCTTTCTTTCATACTGCCTTCAGAGGTAGGTGATGGCGTTTAGTCTCTTATAAACATACTTTGTTCTCCCGTGAGTCAGTTCCAGTTGGGAAGGAAAATGCAGCAGTGGTCTTTCGCAAGTGGGTTCACAAACCACTCGAATGCCGATCACCTCAATGGATGTTGTGAAATTTACTAAACATAGACTTAGCTGACGACGCACCTTTTCTTCCATCTCTCCAAGCAGCAAAACTGTCTGATTGCCCACGCACGATAAATGGAGCAGAATGATTCCATTCGTTTTACGGTCAATTTGGCCCCCGTATAGGCCTACAGATATCGTATTTATAGGACTATATACAGGGCCTTTCATATAAAGTAAGAACGGCAAGCGGCAGTTTTGTTATTCGCTACTACGGTGGCCTTGGCCGAGCTTGTGGCGCGCCGTGGCTGCCTGCTTTAAGCGTGTGTACAATCCTGTATGAAATATTACCTTATAAAAGATGTTGGAAGTGTCGTCCTTCCTGGGTTATACAGGCAATGTATCTGGTAACCATATTCTGGCAGACGCAAGAGAGGTCTGCCACTGTAATGTTTATGATTTTTAATTTAATTTTTTAATTGAGCACTGAGTCAGTAGTGTCAAACATATTTACAATTACGTGAATCTGTGCAAGTGAAGGTGGCACTTCATCAGGAAATTGCTGAACAAATGCGTCACGTACCCGCCAAGCCGACTAGTACTTAAAATAAGTTGTACATACAAAAATGCGATGTTGCAATGATAACTGTCTTATGTTAACATCTGAGGTTCAGACTGGCGACTGAACACCTGCACGTTTATTACAAGGTCGAGTACAGTACCACTATGCGCGCGCATTCAATACTACAGCAGGGAGCCGTGGCATGCCACATGCTCGGCCAAACCCATTGCAGCAGCGGATAACAAAGCTGCCGCTCACCGTTCTTGCTTTATATGAAAGATCCTGTAGATGTCTGAAAGGAATGAAAATTCATGCTGACATGAAATTACTCCTATCAAAAGGAATAAACATAATGTTCGGAAAAATGCAACGAATGAAAAAATATTTAATAACTTAATGAAAGTATCATACTGTTGAAGTACATAAAGAATGTTGGAATTAAATTTCAAGCTACACCAAGCTGTAGACTACAACAATCTAATAATAGATTGTATCTCAAGTTCACATTAATTTTTAGACAGTAAGATTTAAATTTAAGCCATAGACAGTTCTTACCCTGTGAAATTTTGGGAAGGAAAGTGCTTCTGTGGTCTGTTAAACTTAAGAGTTTTATGTTTATTTACATACTCCAACAGTGTTCGGGAAGTGAAATCCTGTAGCAATCTTACGTAAGCTGGTTTAAAGACCACTTCAAATCTTTTAGCAAGCGGGTTTACAAACCACCCAGAATCTTTTTGCGAGCAGTTTCACAAACCATCCAAAATCCTTTAGCAAGCAGGACAATAAATCAACCCGATTCATGTAGTAAGTTGTTTCACAAACCCACTTGTATCATGTCGCAAACGCCCCAGAAACCAGCCCGAATCGTCTCGCAAGTGGGTTCACAAACCACCCAGAATAGCTGTTTTGCATGTGGGTTTACAAAACACTCAATATTGTATCGAGAACAGTCTCATAAGCCACCCAAATCGTTTTGCAAGCGGTTTTACAATCCACTCAAAATTGTCTCTCAAGCAGTTTCATAAACCACCCAATGCACGCGGGTTTACAAACCATTCAAAATTGTCTCACGAGCGGATTCACAAACCACCCACACCAGTCTTGCAACAGGTTTCACAAATTACCCACAATTGCCTTGCAAGTGGTTTCATAAGCCATCCAGAATCTTTCCGCACGCGGGTTTAAAAACCATTCAAATTGTTTTGCATGTGGTTTCACAAACCACCCTGACTCATGTCGCAGGTCGGCTCAGAAACCTTCCTGAATTATCTCGCAAGCGGATTCACATACCCCCAGAATTGTCTCGCAAGCGATAGGTATATTCTTTCGCCAATATGCCGGATTTCTTGTTATATTTGACGAACGTTCTTCTTCGATTCATGGACTCCCTAATATATTAACTGCGTCAGTTTATCTGTCTCTTCTATCTCCTGGAAGCACTTGGTTATTACAATACTTAGCAGTATATTTATAGTTTCGCAATTATTCAATAACATGTGTGATGAGAACACCTGAACGACTGAAGATGCTGACCTCACACTGTCTATCCACACGTGTGACAGACGGGTTCAGATTACGCCACACACTGGCTGTCTCACTTAATTAGCTGCTCATCACCATAATTATGAGCGATCAAAAGCACCTGTTAATCACGATTTGTTTGTGTCATCTTCAATACTGCTTTGTAGATGTTCAACAAATATAAATAAGTATACTGTAAGTAGGCCGTTGTTTCTTGACCGGTATATATTACATTCGCAGTGGTGTCTCCAAGCACTGTGAGCCTTGTAATCAATGCAAATAAAGTGCGCAATGTATCCCTGGTAGCGCATGCGCATATTTAGTGGTCTCAGTGTTCTACTCGGGATTTGAAAAAAATTATCACATGCCTACGACCGGCCACATATGACCGACCCATCTATATCTCGCTTCAACATTTCAATTCAAGCCAACTTTCCACCTACAAGTACATTTAAACAACATATAAGCAAGAGCTCCAGCCAATCAGCGACAAGCACATCGAAATTCAAACTCCCCGCTCCAGTGCCACACATTACACTTCAATTACACTGTCCACTAACATATTTCATAAATTTTAAACATCAAAGGCGGGAACTGAAGCCTTCTAAAAGCAATATAATTGCCAATCAATTGTCTTTCTTTTTCCTCTCTCCTAGAGCACTACTAAATTTCTACCCACTAGAGGTCTTCTATATTTTCACGTTAAATTCTAATCTGCTGCAAAACTTTAAAACATTACACACAATGAAAATCACACACAGCTAACCCATAATTAATTAATTAAACAATTATATATTATTCCTTGCATAACTACTTAACCTTCGCATTAAATATTATCTGAAATACTATATCCAGAAGTAATATATTCCACATTATTATTATTATTATTATTATTATTAACACGGGTACCAGTCTCTGATTCTTCCTGCATTCACACTTTCAAGGTGCTATGCTTGTCACTGCATAAGAGTAGTATTCAAGCCAAAGCCAAATTCGTAAAGGCCACAGCACTGGAAGAAGGTAGAGATTTCCACCCTTCGTGACATCGGCACTGGAAGTGATGGAGTTATCAGCTCCATGCCCGCGCCTTTGCGCTTTGGAATTTCTCTGATAGGCCTTACTCATGTATGTTGTAGACTGAGTGAACCAGTGGCCATTTGTATTTCTGAAATTGGCAATATTGTTTCTAAAACCCACTACCTGGGCGGGATTGAACCCACTCCCTTTGAATCAAAAGCTCAGCGCCTCTACAGACTGCACTACGTAGCCCCAAGAAATTCATTTGTCTACTAATAAATTAATAAATAAATAAATAAATAAATAAATAAATAAATAAATAAATAAATAAATAAATAAATAAATAAATAAATAAATAATGAGGCTTCATCTCTAAATAGTATAACACAAAGTCCCCCATTATTAGATGTAACAGGTTATCTCGAGAACCATTGGGTGGATTTTGATGCGAATTTCACCAGTTAGTAGTCTAAAGGATTTCTCGAGGAAAGTTTCTGTAGGAAGACATTCATTTATGGCCAAAGGAACCCGAGCAGTAACGATTTCAGTGAATCGAGTCGACGAAAAACCTTCCGTCCATGCGCCTTTTAAGCTTACGCTGGGCAAACCGTTAAAAATATCTATAGACTATACTATGAGTGTAAACATTATTCGGCATGAAAAGTTCTACAAAAAGGTCCCCGGCAGCATATCTATATCTTGAACACATCGCCCACTATAAGTGTTTTTACGTTTTAATTTCTTCCAACAATCTCCATTCAGTGGAAATTTTAATTAATACCTTCGGAGCGAGTTTACGAGCTAGCAATCGAGCCTATCGCCCCAGCCTCGGCCAGCATTTATCTGTCGAGACGTGTCGAGTTAAGACTTCACAGAAGAGTAGGATATATGTGTTTTGAATTTCGCTGTTGACCACGGCTTTTCTGAATTGCGTCTGGGATCTGCCGTCCGTGCACCTTTTAAGATTAGGCTGGGCAAACCGTTAAAGATACCGGGCGAAGCCGAGGTGGGTTGCTAGTTAATATATAAATATACGTCAACTATCCGGCGTAGATATTTTAATGTGGTGCTATCTAGACGATTTACTTGCTAAATTTGATGATCTGAGTTTCTAATGCAACCATCCGAGAAAACTGGAAGTCTACAGTCTACTTGTGGATAAATTTCCAACGTGCATCGTTGTCACCGAATGTGAGACGAGCGATCTTCAGCCGACGTTGTACTGCCAGAAGTGCCACAGATTCTTCTTGTCCTTCACAAATCCGATCTACACTAGTTAGCTGAGGTCATGTGATTATTATTAACAGCGTCTTAAATCTGTCTTTGGTGTCTTGTGTTTCCCCGAAAAAAACTGGGGTTTGCTATAGCTCTGATATCAACAGTAACATAACTGAGTTATGGGGCTCAGAAGGTAGCATTACTGTCTGCGGAGGTTCGGGTTCGATTCCCAGCTCTGCCAAAAAATTAATTCTGGTCTGAGGGCTGGAATTAGGTATACTCAGCCTCATGAGGCAAAACTGAGAAGAGGTGGGTTTGATTGCCACCTTGGCCATTCTGGAAGTGGTTTACTCTGGTTTCCCACTTCTACTCCAGGCTAATGCCAGAGTGATTCCTAACCTAAAGCCACAGCCGCCTCAATCCCAATCACCACCTGATTTATAAGTACACACACTACTACAGTCACTACAATAACACATGTTATCAGACAAATTCGATACACACCCTTTTACATGGGTCAAAATCTCACGATGTTCGAACCTCGTAAGTTAAATAATAATAATGTTATTGGTTTTACGTCCCTTTTAACTACACTGGCTTTTAGAGACGCCGGGGTGCCGGAATTTTGCCCCGAAGGGGATCTTTAACGTGCCAGTAAATGTACTGACACGGCTCCCTCGCATTTGCGCACCCTCAAATGCCAGCTGACTGCGCCAGGTTTCGAACCTGCAACCTTGGGCTCAGCACGCGAGAACGTTACCCCTGAGCCACGCAGCCAGACGAACCTCTTAAGTGAAATTATAACAACAAGAAGGTAAGTATTTATCCCCGCCCAATTTAATTGTGCATATTAACATATTGACCGACTGAAAAGCAGGTCTTGCAATAGATTACGAAGGGGACACTGACAGAAATGGTTTCTAAACAGCCTGTACCTAAGTTAAGGCCGGGGCAGATAACCTCGCTGTTCCTCTTCTTAAAAGAACAATAACTAACTAAATTAAGGCCACGGGCACCTACGAACCAAATACTAGCCCCAATCACAACTATACGCACTAGCGAAGGCATCACAATGACATAGGTTATCAGATTGATTCCACACACACACACAAAAGTTGACGATTATCACAAAGCCCCTAAATGAATCAACAAGATATATCAGGTACTGAAGATTTTACCCCGTGGCGTAGCTGTGCACATTAAATCACCACCACCACAATCGTAATGGAGGGCTGCAGCAATTCCGGAGATAGGAGGTTCGAATCCCGGCACCGACAGTAGCTGTCTTCAATGTGTTTTCTCTCCGGATTTTTCCACATTTCCTGCAGGCAAATCCCAGGCCACCTATCTTATCCTCGACCCTAACAATTAGGCTACAGTTACACACACTACTTCAGTCACCAAAGAAACACAGGTTATTATACAAATTGAACACGCAACCACGCCCACAGTGCTGATGACCATGATGCCCCAAGCCTCTTAAACCAATTTATTTGCTGTGTGGCCTTCTGAGAAGCCGAGTGCAGATCTTTCTAGTCAACGCTCGAGGGCGACCTGCGCGTCGGTATGAGAGATGGAATGGATGAAGATGAATGGAACTGGGCAAGGATGTGGAAGGAAATGGCCGTGGTCTGTCAGAAGGAAATCACGGTAACAATTTCAAGGACGGCCGACGGAGGGGCTCGAACCCACGCGTCTACCGACTCACAGAGAGCTTGGCCCTATGACCTAACGCTGCGCTTTAGCGAGCGTAGCCACCACTGTCGGCCTTAAACCAATTAATAATAATCAACCGTAGATTATACGTTGACTCGACAATCAAAGTTGAACTCTAAGGTCTGAGAAAGAACGTTGAAAATTATGGGAACTACAGCAGGTATGTAAGTACAAATAATCGTGCAGTTAGCTAAAGCCATAAAATATACTTTGGGAATCACCAGTCACGTAATTTCTCAGTGTCAGTACATCGGACACAATGAGGGTTGAGGCCAGTTCATCTAAAAGTATAAAGAAGCACACGTCACTCTCTGCCAACAAATTGGACACTTGTGTCTGCTTATGTCGTTAGCTAAATAAATATTTCTTATTCCTGGGAAGTCAGGCATCACGCTCCCTGTCTGAGACAGTCACGTCAAGTATCTGTCCTTGTGTAAACTCTGTGACCTTTACAGGAACTTCCGGGTGCTACAGAGTACGGTACTGTTCCCTGTCGTATGCCAATTGTTGTCCATTTAGGGTCATTGCGACATTGTGGACATAGTCACATGTACTTGGGTGTGTGTGTGAGGAATCGGTCTCATAACCTGGGTTATTGCGATGGCTGTAGTAGTGTGTGTGTATTTAATTTTGAAATTAGGAGGTGGAAGGAGTCGGCCGTGGCCTTAAATTAAGCACCATCCTGGAGTACACGTCGGAAGTCATGTAAAACCACTTTAGGATGGCAAATGATGAAACGAAACCACCTATTCTTAGTTATGGCTTAGTGGACCCTTTTTCAGCCCTCAGACCAGAATTAAATTTCTTGTCAGAGTCGGGAATCAAACTGGGACCTCAGAGGGTTGACCGCCAAAAATGTTAGCTGCATCACCACGAGGTGGTCATATGTCAATTGTTTTACTAATCCAGAAGCATAGTCACTCGACGACTGAACTATTTGCTCGTTCAGAGACCCGAGGTTCAAATTCCGGTTTTAATAATGGTGATATTATCTTAATTTTCCATGCGTTTTCTTCACTCGCTTCTGGGAAATGTGGGGATGGCATCATATTTCAAGATCAGGACACCTAGGACCTAACAATTTAAGTTACTCACAATACTATAAAATTTACATAAAGAAAGGCTATCAGACAAATTCAATATACACGAAATAAATCGGGTTGATGACCAAGATATTCCAAGACTCTAACTGAAGTGCAGTAAAAATGCTACAGTGTTTGCAGAATGGGTTTTCACGACTGCATTGATGACAAAAATGGAAGCTACATCTATTAGGTCGTGTATTGTACGGAAAGAAGATGGAAGACGTAGAATTAAAATGTCTAGCCAGTAAAGTATTGATACGAACACCGGAAGAGCTTGGACGGAAAACCAACAGTAGCAGCACAGCGAACGTATGAAGGAGTAGGCATACAGGAGGCAGAGTAAATTACTGACAAAGCACAAATAGTGAAATTGTAGCGTGATCCTAAGTGGTCAATTCCCGAAAATATAGGATATTTTCTTAAAAGAAACGACCAGGAGGTCCACGGCCGACTTTCTTCCAAAATCCCTTCCCCGACCCAAATTACTGGTCGCCTGGGCAATTGGCCTGTCATCATCCCCAATTGTATCTGATGGAAAAGTGTGTTCAGCTCTCTGGTACTTTACTTGTGACGGTAGAGGAATGATCCCTTGCAGAGTCCCGGAGTTAAGTGGATCTGTGAGAACAAGCGATTAAAAAAAAAGAAAATCCGTCACATAATTAGTTCCTCCAGATCCTCTGAGGTATTTTCAGTATGCTCAAAAATGATGGGTTTTAATTACTCAATAAACTAGTCGCTACAATTCGAAGAATTGATTTTCATTCGGTCAACACGAGCTTACCCAATTTGATTGGGCGGGGAGTAACAATTAATTTCCTAATACCTGAAATATAAGGTATAGTGAGTTATTAACACACTTAATAAAACACTTCTCATACAAATGTGGGGTTTAATTGGATGAATAGTTTCGTTCACCAAGCAAACATCATCATACCTTTCTCTCTTAGGCTTAATTTAGATTCGCTTGATACGCACATAGATACGTACATCAATCAGTATTTACAATTATGAACTTTTAGACAAAATATCTAACCTTGTAACGATGCAGATTATTATCAAACAAGTATATTTTATTATGATAGAAGGGTTTTCAGTCGGTTAACAAGGTTTTTGCCCACTATGATTGGATGGGGCTACACTATATATTATATTACACTAAATCTGAACATACATTAGATGTACTAATAATATTCACTGATAAATAAGGGGGGAGTTTAGGATTACACATTTCGACCATCATGTGGTCATCACTAAGGTTGAAGTTTAATAAACTTTGTCAGCACAAATTATTAGCTTGTATTTCGATTCAAGTATATACCACCATACGTAGGCCTACGTGTCTAGGGGATTTTTGATGTGTAACATCTTTCCGCTCGGTTGCTGGATACTTTTGTGGGAGTGATTTTGAAAATTGGGAACGGAAGTGAATCGGGCGGAAGTGGATCGAACGGAAGTGGATCGGACGGAAATGAAGACGCACTGCCAGAAAAATGGGACGGAAGTGAATCGGGCGGAAGTGGATCGAACGGAAGTGGATCGGACGGAAGTGAACGCACTGCCAGCTGGATGTACAATTGAAAATGTGTGTATTGGAAACAAGCAGTGTGTGCTCTGTAGCGCGAGAATGTTATGGCAATACAGTAGGAAGTGCATTTAGCAGGCACTGGTTTGACGAGCACTGGGGAAAATGTTTCACCGACTTTCATTTGTCAATGAGCAGTTTATGAAGCTTCACGTTCAAGGTTGAATATCACATAGGGTAGGACAAAGACGACAAATGACATTTAAGTAAGCTGCATTATTGTCAAGCTGTGGGTGAGTAGTCAAATATTAAATGCATAACAGAATGTTTTTATATGAGTGGAATAAAAGCTGTATTTTCATCATATGTGAGACTTGGTCATTTCATGATTGTAGGAAACCATGTTTTGGTTGTTTACGACGAACTGTATGAGAGCCTTGAGATTGATGAATGTTATAGTTACTGAGGAATGTGCTCACAGTATTTGAGAGTACTGTCGACGTTGTGTGTCACTTTGTTATTATGAATTATTAATGTAAAAGGAAGGAAGGAAGCTTGTAGTTTTGCGTGTCCGTTAATCTCACGATCATGATCCACGGTACCTCCCTTTTACGTGGAATACGAACCACAGGACATGGCATTTCAATTCGAAAATCTCCCATGTATTGACCGGGAATCAAACCCGGTCTACCTTGGTGAGAGACTAACAGCTTGACCGCTGCGCCACAAATGTGACAGTAGCATATCTCCAATTCAATCTATACATTCATCATAGTACCAGTATGAAAATGGAGTGTAAATTAACATTTTAAGAATGTCCAAGCTGTGTAGTATACGAGTAGGATAACATGTCAGATGTTCCACATCATATGCGACTACTGTAAATCTCGTATCTTTTTAGTGTAGTCGATGACGTCACGGATGACGTGCGGACGTTGACGTTCATTTGTTTGATGTCGGGGCTTGAATAGTCGCCATATTACTCAGCTGTATTGGGATTTAATCAGTGTGTTGTTACAAGTGGATGCAGTCTCTTGTGCTCAAGTGGGTGGTTTGTTCGTGAGGTACAAATCTACATAAATCTAAACTTCAACTTCTAGGATGGCTGAGGCAGGAATAACTCCCACTTTTTCTTGGTTCTTCCTTACGGAGCTCAGTTAATCCCGTTCCAACTACCAAACCAGAAATAATATCTTGGCAGAGCCTGGAATCTAACTTGGACCTGCACGGTGATTGACATGAACACTAGTCACTACATCCTGAGGTGAATCCGAGGGAGAGAGCCTTACCAACTACGCCACATAACCGGCCATACATTGAAATATAATTAAGTACATAAATCAACTCGCTTCTATTGCCTCAGTGTTAAATAAAACGCTGTTTTCGCAATGAATACAGAGTTATGGTACAGACTGTAGATACGAGTGTGCGGAACAACGTATCAATAGGAGCTCACGCTTAATTCAATAAAACTTGTGAATATGAATAGTAGTAAGTTAGGAAGTGCATGCAACCTGCTGGAAACCTAAGCCAGGCCATAAACAGCTAAGTCAGAGGACTATGAGCTATTATGTCATTTGAATATGTAAATACTGTGCTGTACCTATGACACAGTGTCTAAAGCAACTTGTTTGTTGGCCGGCGAGTCCGGTACGGCGCGGTGTGGGGTACCGCTGTCAACACTCCCCATCCTAATTATAAGAACATTACTTCCACCTGTCACATTAAATAACAAGCAAACTGCTCATCTTTTATACGGCATCAAAATTATTTTCAGCGCGAATAAATTCAACAAGCTATTCTGCACGTGCGTAGTCTTAGACGCAAGAATTTAGGATTCATGCAGTATAATGTAAATACAGTAGCCTTGGCGCGTCATTCGTAAGATAAAAGTGCGAGTTTCATGTTTAATTTTACACGAGTATTAAGTTTCTATAGACCACTGATTCTTAACCGGTGGTCCTCGGACGACAGATGGTCCGCGAGTGCCTCGGGAGTGGTCCGTGGGAGAAAAGGGTCCACCAGCACGTATATAAAAGTGGCCAATAAATGGGGATTTCGAAAACGATGTGCGTTGAATGAGAATCATCCGAATGTATTCGCGGCGATGACTATCAGGTTTAGAATTGAAATATCTTTAAAATAAGTGTTATTGAGGAAGGGTTACAACTGATAAGGTGTATTAGGGGGGGAGGGGGGGAGGGGGGGGGGCGATCCGTACATGATTCAATTTCAGGCTGAGTGGTCCCCAGACTTCTACGGGTTCAGAACCACTGCTATAGACACAGGGTGTCCAAAGGTTTGTACACAGGACCTGTGTCTTTATAAAGTTTCTTCTTTCCTGTCGACCTCACTTGGTCAACTCTTGTTCTCTTCCGACCCCGACGGTATTAGGGTATCCGAGGCCTAGGGAGTCTCTTCCTTTCCCGCCTGAATTGGCCCTTGTCTCATCTTTTCTGTTACCCTCCTTCTGCGAGGGGTCAGCCTTCTTTTCCTTTTTATGTTCTCTCCTGCCTTCTGCTCAAGGCCCTCAAGGAGGCAGGGTGTATGTAGCTCCACCACTTCTGGTGCACCCTGGATAATGCTACACCCTCAAGGGCTCACGGCTGGTGAGTTCGGGAGTTGGCGACCCCGAGGGATTCTTGAGCTGGGTCCGTTTTCCCCCTTTTGTCCCTTACCTGTGGGGTGGACCCTCTCCTCTTTCACTTTCCTATCTGCCTTTCATGGCTGTACTTCCTTCCAAGTCCCTCAATCCGCTTTCTTCGAGGGTTGAGGGCATTTCTTTTCCTCCTGTCCTTTATTTGCCTTATTCTCCTTTAGTTTTCCATTTCTGCTTCTAGTATGTAGGTTAGTCATTAGTTTTGGTTTTAAGTTTGCATTTCATTTTCATCTTCACGATCACCCAAACCACCAGGAGCCGATAACCTAGATGTTTGGCCCCTTAAAACAACAATTATCATCATCATCATTTATTAAGTTTCTATAAACACAGGGTGTCAAAAAATTTGTACACAGGACCTGTGTCTTGTGAATCCTGAATACTCGTATATAGACTGCATTGTCATCTTCTTTCAGTAGATCTGTCCGCAGACAGGTTTCAACTGGATATCTTCAATTTCTCTCTGTCATGAGCATCTTCTTTTATTTGCTTGTAACTTCTTCCCCTCTTCACATCTGTTGACGTTTCAAACATTCTTTTTCTTCTCCTCTTTTACCTTCTATGATTCTATGTAGTTGACCAGGGGTTCCCAACCGGTGGTTCGCGTACCACTGGTGGTACGCGGGAACGTTTGAGGTGGTTCGCGTGGGTGATACAATTGTTAACAAGTACAGGAGGAGAATTTATCTGCAATTCCTACTCTATCATAATTTTTAAAAGAAAATGAAATATCTCTAATGACACATGTGGTTGCTGATATCATTGTTCACTTGGAACCCCTTCATCTTACTGGTTCATTTATTATTTTTCCCAGTAAGCGGTTCAATAGAACATGTTATCTTTAACTCTTCAGTCGGTCAACACTAATTTGCCCAATGATTGGGTGGGGAAGAGAGCTTTCGGGAGAGTGAAAGATTCACTAGCAGCCAGAAGTATACTAATCAAACTTCGGAAGAGGTTTGCAAAATATGTTGTGTCTTATGTTTCGTAAACATGGACAGTCAGACACAAAGACCAAAAATATTTAGAAAGTTTTGAAATGAGGTTATGGAGAAGAATGGAGAAAGTTAAATGATTCGATAGAATGAGAAATGAGGAGATGCTAAGAAGGGTTGGAGAGGGGAGGAGTTTCATGAGGATGATACAGAAGAAGAAGAAGATGAACTAAATATTTTCGTACATAATGTTTCAATATTGTGTTGGTCAATTTCGTGTTGACTGACTGAAGAGTTAAAGATAACATATATTATGTTCGACCATGGCGAAATGTAAAGATTATATGTCAGAAAACTCATTATATTACAAGTTTTCATTATGATACAGTTTCTCCCACCAATCAGAACTCAAGCAACAGCTGTGTGACCAATTAGGTAAGGATAGCATCGTGCATGTGCTCAAAATCCAACATGTCGGACATGAATTACATGATTTGAAAGTTCAAATTGGATTTAGGATCAACCATTGTAGTTACAATCCCAAACACAAAGACAAAATCAGCACGAACCTTTAAGGTAACAAGAAAATACTATGACATATGCAAGCAATTTATGAATCTACGTCCAGAATGTAGCAACACAGCATCCTTCCATATAAATTACCGACTTGGAAAGTGCACCGTCCATATGTTAGCGTAAATAAACTGGCAAATATGAGACAAGAAATAGCACTGTACCTTAATATCCCCAATTCCAATTTCTACACAGCGCATTGCTTTCAAACTACTTTGGTGACAATATTAGTGAATGCTAGAGCTGGACGGCACTAGACATCATGCAGGTTGTAAACAATAGCATTGCCAAGCAAAGTAGGTCTCTGCTTTCGAAGATATTTGACCCACGCATGCACTTTGTTCAGTCAGCAAAGCCAGCGCGCCCTGTTCACTAACTAAAGTAACTGAATCCCACAGATATTTATGAATATTTATGTTAAAACATATAATACATATTTCTCCGAAGATTATTCCAAATTTGACTGGATCAGAAATCATTTAAGTGGCTTGTTACATTTTGGTCATCAACCCCGTGTATTTGGGTGTATGTTGAACTTTTCTGGTAACCAGTATTCTTGTGATGACTGTGCTAGGGTCCGAAATAGGGTAGGCGCCTCGGGTCTTGAAGTTAGGTACAATCCCGGCATTTGCTAGGAGGGAGTGTGAACAAACTCGTGGAAAAATCATATTCAGGATAGCTGCTGTCAGCGCCGGGATTCAAAAGTGCGATCTCGGAACTTGTCTGCGCTGCTGTGGTGCACGCTTTAATGAGCAAGGCTATATTGACTTGCTTTTGAGTTGTGTAGACCTCAGCCTTATAATTTTGTCTCATAAAGCTCAGTTTCTGTCTACTGGCAGTGATGCACTGTAATGTTAACATAAATAACATAGCTGCTCAGATGACAGACGTAAAATGTACGAGCAGTGCAATGCCTCACATTTCATATGCAAATAGCAAGCTTATTTATTTATTATATTGACTTGCTATGGATAACATGAGAAGTAGATCTATTAAGTGTGTCGGCGTAAGGGAGCATCGACTATGACGTAAAAAGTCCTCTCGGCACGCCGGAAGGCGGAGGTAGATTTCACCGGACAAACTTGGGGATAGGCGAAAATAGGCAGAATATGCAGATTTTCGTAGAAGGATCAGACCTCATTTAATGCGAGAAGGTATTTTATAATTGGAGCTTAATTAACTTTGTTTTTCGTCATTTTATGCTTATTTTAAACATTTTATTGTCTTATGGGAACGGTAACCTTCTTGTCATTTGGGGTCCATTTTTATACTTGTGGTCACACTGTCCTTATGCTAGGTTTCGACACTGATGTGCAACTATGTAACGGTCTGTTACTTCTTCACGCAAAATTATATCTACCGCAGAGATTTTGGTTGGTTCCTCAGTTTAGGGGCTGCGACAACGCGGTCATGTAACCCCGTGTACTTTGGGATGGCTGTATTAGTCTGTAATTCAGGTAAGGACTGCAGACGGTCAATTTCAAGCAGTAGTTACTAATGTTGCTACCAGGTACTACCGTCAACGACACCTAGCTGTGAACTTGGCTACTAGATGCCACCGCAACCAGCAACTCGCAACGAACGTTGGAACTTCCCCTCCAAAGGAAAGCATACTGAGGGATTTTTGGCGCTCTTAGAAAATCCGACGACTTCGGCCGGCTTTGAACTCGCGACCTTGGGCATAAACATTCAGCATGCTACCAGTTACGTCACCGAAGCCGCTTCACACTTAGATGGAAATCTGAATCTGATCTCGTGCAAGTGCGTTATCTTGGCAACGTCTGATGGCTCATCCCTCATCAATTTAGTAGTGTTGCCATGGCAACCACTGATAGGTCTTGGCATTTTCTTATAATTCCGAAATTATTTTTCTCATCCCTTGGCATAATGGTGGGTTATATCAAAAATTCTTTCAGACAAAAGTTTTAGGTAATTATTATGGGAATATTGTCCATTTTGTACGGTTTTGATATTGTGCCTATTAAGAGAGATATGATTAATTTTTCCGGAAAAACCCACTTTTTCCCACCCCTTTGGTCAATGGTTGGTGCTATAAAAAAAACTCTTCAAACATACATTTTTGGGCTTTATCCGACACATAGTATGAATGTTGAACGGATTCGATATTTCACACATTAAGAGAGTTATAGCAATATTTCACTTTTTCGAAAAAAAAAGCCCCCCATTTTCACCCCCCAACGACCGATTTAGCCCAGTAACGAACTCGACCGAGATTTTATAGGTATACGTATTCGGTAAAAAAATCAAAGTGATTGGTACAAAATTACGGCAGTTATCGTGTCCACAATAAACTGATATACATATACATACATAAATTATATATAACTTTTGAACTGACGGTGGTTTTGGGGCCTGGGGATGTGAAACGCGAAGATATGTCGAAATTTTCCGGAAGTCGAAACATGGTACCCATTGCAATAGTTAGCTTTCTAACGAAATCTACCTCTGGTTGGTTCCTCAGTTTAGGGGCTGCGACAACGCGGTCATCTAACCCCGTGTACTTTGGGTGAGTGTAGAATCTGTCTGATACACGGTGTGAATTGTAATGGCTGTATTAGTCTTAATTCATGTAAGTACTGCAGACGGTCAATTTCAAGCAGTAGTTCCTAATGTTGCTACCAGGTACAACCGTCAACGACACCTAGCTGTGAACTTGGCTACTAGATGCCACCCCAACCATCAACTCGCAACGAACGTTGGAACTTCCCCTCCAAAGGAAAGCATACTGAGGGATTCTAGTGCTCTTAGAAAATCCGACGACTTCGGCCGGCTTTGAAACCGCGACATTGGGCATAGACATTCAGCATGCTACCAGTTACGTCACCGAAGCCGCTTCCCACTTTATCAGGCGGCTTTGGTGGCGTAGTCGGTAACATGCTGAGCTTCTATGCCCAAGATACCGGGTTCAAACCCGGCCGAAGCCGTCGGATTTTTTAAGAGCGTTAAATATCCCTCAGTATGCCTTCCTTCGGAGGGGAAGTAAAGCCGGCGGTCCCATGTCATAGATTTATGGCATGTTAAAGATCCTTCCACTAATTGCACCTGTGTGAAGCTAAATTGGATAGGTTAAGAATGTATACAACGCTCTTAGGTTTCTATGTTCGTTGCCAAGAGCCGACTGCGGCGGCGTCTAGTAGCTCAGTTCTGAACTTGGCCTCGTAGTCGTTGACAGTGGCGCTTGGCGGCAAAAGTAGGAACTATCTGAAAAATTGTTAGTTGCAGTACTTAAATAAATTAACAAACAGATAACACACACTAATACAGTCATCACAATTAACACCGGTTATCAGACAGATTCTACACACACCCAAAGTACACGGGGCTACATGACCGCGTTGTCGCAGCCCCTAAACTTAAGAACCAACCAACCAACCACTTAATCAGATGGAAATACTGAATCTGATCTCGTGCAAGTGCGTTGTCATGGCAACGTCTGATGGTCCATGCCTCATCAATTTAGTAGTGTTGCCATGGCAACCACTGATAGCTCTTGGCATTTTCTTATAATTCCGAAATCATTTTCCTCGTCCCTTGGCGTAATGGTGGGTCATATCAAAAATTCTTTCAGACAAAAGTTTTAGGTAATTATTAGGGGAATATTGTCCATTTTGTACGGTTTTGATATTGTGCCTATTAAGAGAGATATGATTAATGTTTCCCGAAAAACCCACTTTTTTCCACCCCTTTGGTCAATGGTTGGTGCTATCAAAAATCTTATTTGACATAAATTTTTGGCACTTATCCGACACATATTATGAACTTTGAATGGATTCGATATTGCACGTATTAAGAGAGTTATAGCGAAATTTCACTTTTTCGAAAAAAGCCCCCCATTTTCACCCCCTTCGACCGATTTAGCCCAGTAACGAACTCGACCGAGATTTTATAGGTATACATCTTCGGTAAAAAATTCGAGGTAATTGGTGCAAAATTACGGCAGTTATCGTGTCCACAAGAAACTGATATACATATATATATACATATATATATACATAAATTATATATAAACTTTTGAACTGACGGTGGTTTTGGGGTCTGGGGGATGTGAAACGCGAAGATATGTCGAAATTTTCCGGAAGTCGAAACATGGGACCCATTGCAATAGTTAGCTTTCTAATGAAATCTACCTAAAAAAGTGGAAATGCATGCAGACTAAAGCTATCTTGAGCTACCTACCATCGAGACTAAAGACCACGATGCCCAAGATCATAAACGAAACACCAATAACTGTTCTTACAGCAATAAGCGATTCAGCCAGGAGAACAGTTTCGTCCGCAGATAAGATGTTTCAAGGCCTGCACTGAAGACGACCATTCTGAGTATGGCAACACCCGATACTCTCTGCAAAACAATCTTATTTCATCCAGGCACAGTTGGTATTTGGAGAGGGTGTTTTAATGCTAGAGAGCCGTGTCATTGCATATATTGGCATGTTAATGATCCCCTTCAGGATGAAATTCCGGCACTCGTCACCTTTAAAAACTGCAGTATAATTTAAAGAGATATAATACCCATAATATTGTTTATGTTCGACCCTGATTATTATGTGTCAGAAAACTGTATCATAATGAGGCTCATTATAACACTATTTTTCATTATGAAACAGTTTCTCCCCCCAATCGGAGCTCAAGAAACAGTCGTGTGACCAATTAGATAAGGATACCTTTGCGCATGCGCTCAAAATCCAACATGTCTATATAAATTACCGAAAGTGCACCGTCCATATGTTCGCGTAAATAAACTGGTGAATATGAGAAAAGAAATAGCACTGTACCGTAATATCCCCAAATCCAATTTCTACACAGTGCGTTGTTTTTTCAAACGACTTCGGTGACAGTTTTACTGAATACTGGTGCACAATCTGAACATATGGCATTGAAGCACACAGAGCGCATGCGTCGGTCGGTCAGAGAGCTTGGAAGTCAGAGATATACTACCCAGCGCAGCACCCGATCACAAAATTCTAGTGACAATCTCAACAGATATTTATGAATATTTATGTTAAAACATATAATAAAGTTATAATTATCATCGAACATAAACAGTCGTATGCAACTCGCCTATAACGGTAATTAAGACACTCGTATGAAAATTATAAAACTCGCATACGCTCGTTTTATAAACATACTCGTGTCTTAATTATAGCCATTATAGGCTCGTTGCATAATGTACTATGATATTATTAATATTATTTTTATTATTATTACATTATCGTGTTTCTCCCTGGCCATGGTTACTATGAAGCATACATCCATCGAATGGGAATAGCACCGAGTTCACGGTGTCGTTATTGTGATGATAAATGGGATGACGTTCAGCACACGTCCTTTGCATGCTTAAGGTGGAGATATCTTCGATGGCTTCTGGAGACAAAAGTTGGAGTCATTGCACCAGACAATGTGGTGGATAAAATGCCCATCAGCAGAGAGAGTTGGGCACAGATTGCTGTCTACATCTCTGAGCTGCTAAAAACAAAAAAGAAGAGGATCTGAGAAGAGTGGTTGCTGAAGACAGTGAGGATGATGATGAGTAATTTCATTATCATCACGTTAAATGAAATTGACTGAGTCCTCTGGTCATAACAGTGGCTCCACCCTGAAGTAAGGATGAACAGGCAGTTCCGGGGTGGCCTCAAGCCAAGTATAGGGTTTGTGGGGTTTTATAGTGCGGGACAAACCATTGGAAGCCTGAAGGTCAACCGGCTCTCCGCTCCGCTCTCCACCCCGCACCCGGCGGTGTTGCCATGCTATTGCATCTTACCTTCAGTCGCGTGCTCGATGCGAGAACGTACAGGACAACAGCGCACCGACTACGCGTGACCTTCAGGCTTCCAATGGTTTGTCCCGCACTATAGTAGGTAAGAATCCTGCACAGTTGTAAGTCCGGAAGCTTGAAATCTGTCTTTTCAAGATTTCCTCACGGTTTCCCTCGAAAACTAAAAATAATAATTTAATCCCTTATATAGGTCACCAAGCTCACATTCTGGGCTCATATACAGTGAGTTACGTACTCCACACATTCTTTGATTGTGAACGCTGGTTAACGCACATAAGAGATCTGGAAGCTTCTCTTGGTCAATTTACGCCGGACAATATCATACGGGTGATGCTACGCCATGATGAAGCCTGGAATCAGGTAGCTATTTATGTAGAAGATGTTTTGCGTCAGAAGAAGACAGAACTGGATGCTCAGGAACGTTAACGATATATCAAATGCAAAATCTGGAAGATTCTCTAGGAGTAATTGCTTCGGACAGTATCGAACAGGTGATACCGTAAAATGTCAAACCTTTAACCAGATAGCGATCTAAGTGGGAGTGTTTGGCATCGGAGGAAGAGGAAACTGGACGCTCATGAGCGTCGACGTTATATTGAATAAATCAAGAAGAGGCTCAAAAGACTTATTAAATCGACACCGTCCTGAAGTAATACGAGAGCGTTTCCAGGACGGAATGTCAGGAAGAAAGGGTGTGCTGATTTTAGTGGATAGGGATCCCACACACTTGAAGAGTTCGGACCCTCTTTAAGCGTCTAATGTAGGATTTTCCACAATCCATTGTAAAAGAATTAATAAAAATAAAATAATCCCTTATAACACGTTCAGTAGCACGTCGAACACTTTACTGCATGACTTCTATTAGAATTTTGTCGGTCATATATTAATGTGTATATTTATAATACCAGATATCTAGAAGAAGAACGTAACATAATTTGTCAAACAATAAAATCGATGGACTGCACAAATGGTGTAATTTGTGTTTTGTTACCATATTGCAACACTATGCATATAATCAACATTACACATTTGAGAATTAATGTTGCCAGATTGCAACATGATACAGTGCAGGGTTCCTGTTTTCTATACTTATTTTCGGTTTGTCGTATTCCTACGTTTTAACCCCACAGCCACATGGAATTGGTGCAGATTACAAGTACAGGGGGTTGTAACATACCATGACTGCAATAATGGTTTTGATTGACTTAATACGTTGCCAATCAAACCACACTTGATATGGAAAGAAGAGAAGATTAATTGGTGGCTTGAAATTTGTTTTTTTAAATAATGCAACAGGATAGCTTATAAACAAAAATATATTTGTTTCATAAGTTGATGATAATATTGCGGTTTTACACTTTGTAAATCTTGGGTTCAGAAGCCGAGGATGTCAAATTATCAGTTAGTATGTAGCCCTCGAGAATTGCTTGTAGTACTTTTCAGATCATAGATTTTAAGTTGTCCATCTAACTCAGCGGTTTTAAATACCTTGGTTTCTTTTAGCTAATACTTTCATAATATATATTTTTTATTTTTAATATGTTGTATATTTTCAAAACTACAGTATAATACTTTCCAATTCATTGTTTATAATAAGAAACAAGAGGCCAGTTTTCAGTGTCAACTTGCTAGATTTTATGCAAAATTGTTTTTCAGTTAGCAAAAAATTTAAAATTATAAAATATCGTGCAAAATGAACACACCTGCTGCTTGCAAAATTATGTGTCTCTTTTATCTTTTCAGGTAAAGATACTAAGTTAATACCAGAGAGAACAAAACCATACGGTAAGTGCTGCCAGACTTGAACGATTTGTATGAATTTTGTATCTATCTGTGATTAAGCTGTTCAAAAAGAAGATAAAAAGAGAACCACGGTCTATTTTCATAACGATTTCTGAAGAAATGTCAGTAGTATTATTCAATGTAGTGATTGCAGTAAAAATATAGTCTCGTGTACAGAAATTCACAGTTGGTACAATATTGTTTTTTTTTTTTCAATTAGCAATACATTATTTTCCGTGATTTGTCATTAATATTACTGACTCAAATTTCACTTGAACGTCGTGCTTGATAATGTAGACTATGTTTGGCATCATGACAATATAGGAAGTAAGCACGTAAACAAAAGAATCCTACATTTACATCTGTTTTAATATCCAAAATTAGGCAGAGCAATTGTTTGTATCACCCCAATTATAGTAAGGTTGTCCTTCACCTTATGAAACATTCCCACAACCCTTACAAGAGGCACTCACAGCTGCTTTATATGTGAATGTAACTACCAAAACTGGAAACACAAACGATTAAAACGTGAAGGTAAGTGAAGAAATAGTGCATCAATTTCTTTCTAAGCACTTAATAGTAAACTGTCCTCAAAACATGTATCTGAGCTGCATTGTCGTGTAACAATCCACGTGTTTAGAATAACTGACGAGCAACCGAACGTTTCATTTTACACAGCAGTAACATAATTATTTCAAAAACATGACATATAACTGTTACGCTAATACACAGTTTGTACTACTCGGCAACCCATAAGAGCTTGAAGAATGTGAGGTAAAGCTGATTAGTCCCGCGGCGAAGACGTGCTCCTTAAATGATGCACCATGGCCGTGAAGGCAGCTGCAGCATGTTCGGAGATTGAAATTCGAATTTCTCATAGCTTACTTCAAGTCCCGGGGCACCCTGCCCCTAGTACAGTTATAAACACTACTACAGTCTTCACATAAATACAGTACATGTTGTAAGACACGTTCTACACACACTCAACTATACGATGCTGATGACCGAAATGTCCCAACCCCCTGTAATGAATTAGCAATAACATTATTTACGTAAAGCTGATTTATTGAATTGGTATAATTATATCACCATTATGATGATTTTGTTTGTGTTTGTGTTCTTATTCTTGTCCTTTTTTTGTCGTTTGATTTTGTTTTTTGCTTTCTCCTTTTGCTTTTAATTTTATTGTTGATTTTAATTTTAATTTTAATTTTAGTTTCAATTTTAATTTTAATTTTAATTTTAATTTTAATTTTAATTTTAATTTTAATTTTAATTTTAATTTTAATTTTAATTTTAATTTTAATTTTAATTTTAATTTTAATTTTAATTTTAATTTTAATTTTAATTTTAATTTTAATTTTAATTTTAATTTTAATTTTAATTTTAATTTTAATTTTAATTTTAATTTTAATTAATTTATTTATTTATGAAACGGTAGGATATAACATTTGCACACAAATTTGAAATTGGCTGTGCTTGCTGAGCATACGAGGACGTGATTGCCATTTGTTATTATTTCACCCATCAAGTAGCTTGCCACGGTGGGTGAGTGGATAGCGTGTCGGTCTACCAACCCCAAGATTGCAGGTTCGCTCCTGGCCGTCGTAAGTGATTTTTGAAAGTCGGCAAAAATACGACACGCATGTCATACGATGTTGGCATGACAAAGAAACCATTTGAATTCAGTAGGCCGTGTTCATAATGGAAAAATTAATCTCAGGAGTTTCCGCCAACACAAAGTTCCTCATTTCTCTACTAGAAAGCGCTGTAGTGTTCAAGGAGCTTAGATATCTAACCTCCTTGACTTTCATAGTAATTCACGGAACAACAAAATTCGACATGCAAGCTACCCTCTGGGTGTCAAATTACAAAGCTTGCACCCGGCACTCGAGGCCATACGATATTATTATTATTATTATTATTACCCATTAAGTCTGATACAATTCTAAACAAGATGTTCAGTAAAGAACATATAGCCTACTTTCTCCTAAATGCATGGGTATTGTTATAACTCTTTGTCCTATACAAGGAGTATGATTGAATGTTGGTTGTAGTAGCTTGTTGAAATGCAACGTGCTATAGGGATATTAAACATGAATATGAGGTGCCCTTTGCTAGTGCTACCTCTGTACCAGATTTCGTTCCATTCGGTTTCACCGTGTTCGAATTGATAAGGGGAATCGATTTTCACACAAAGATGGCCGCCATCCGCAAAATATTAGGCTGATGACCTATTAGTTTGGTCAAAGGATGCTCCCTCCATAAAGGTATGTTGTTGCTAAATTTGCTAGAGATCGGATGATTAGGCTAATCGTAATTTGATTTAAGCTTTGAACATTTGTGTGGCCGCCATTACGTTTCCGTCAAGATGGCGGCGATATAAAACATGACACTGAGGTGCCCTTTACTAGTGCTACCTCTGTACCAAATTTCGTTCATTCGGTTCCACCGTGTTCGAATTAATAGGGGGAATCAATTTTGACATAAAGATGGCCGCCATCCGCAAACTACTAGGCTAATGGCCCACTAGATTGGTCAAAGGATGCTCCCTCCATAAAGGTATGTTGTTGCAAAGTTTGGTAGAGATCGGATGGTTATGTTAGTCGTAATTTGATTTAAGCAGTAAACATTTGTGTGGCCGCCATTACGTTTCTGTCAATATGGCGGCGATATAAATCATGACACTGAGATGCCCTTTAATAGTGCTACCTCTGTACCAAATTTCGTTCCATTCGGTTTCACCGTGTTCGAATTAATAGGGGGAATCGATTTTGACACATAGATGGCCGCCATCCGCAAACTATTTGGCGAATGACCTATTAGATTGGTCAAAAGATGCTCCCTCCATAAAGGTATGTATTTGCAAAACTTGGCAGAGATCGGATGATTAGGTTAATCGTAATTTGATTTAAGCTTTGAACATTCGTGTGGCCGGCATTACGTTTCAGTCAAGATGGCGGCGATATAAAACATGACACTGAGATGCCCTTTGCTAGTGCTACCTCTGTACCAAATTTCGTTCCATTCGGTTCCACCATGTTCGAATTAATAGGGGGAATCAATTTTGACATAAAGATGGCCGCCACCCGCAAACTATTAGGCTAATAACCTATTAGATTGGTCAAAGGATGCTCCCTCCATAAAGGAATGTTGTTGCAAAGTTTGGTAGAGATCGGATGGTTATGTTAGTCGTAATTTAACTTAAGCTTTGAACATTTGTGTGGCCGCCATTACGTTTCTGTCAATATGGTGGCGATACAAAACATGACACTGAGATGCCCTTTGCTAGTGCTACCTCTGTACCAAATTTCGTTCCATTCGATTTCACCTTGTTCGAATTAATAGGGGTAATCGATTTTCACACAAAGATGGCTGCCATCCGCAAACTATTACGCTGATGACCTATTAGTGTGGTCAAAGGATGCTCCCCCCATAGACGTATGTTGTTGCAAAATTTGGTAGAGATCGGATGATTAGGTTAGTCGTAATTTGATTTAAGCTTTGAAGGAAGGAAGGAAGATTGTAGTTTTACGTGACCGTGAATCTTGTGATTATGAGTCACGGGACCTCCTTTTTACGTGGAATCCGAACCACAGGACATGGCATTTCACTTCGAAAATCTCACATGCATTGACCGGGAATCGAACCCGGACCGCCTTGGTGAGAGGCATACAGCTAGACCGCTGAGCCACCACGCCCCTATTTAAGCTTTGAACATTTGTGTGGCCGCCATTACGTTTCCGTCAAGATGGCGGCGATATAAAACATGACACTGAGGTGCCTTTTTAGTACTACCTCTGTACCAAATTTCGTTCCATTCGGTTGCACCGTGTTCGAATTAATAGGGGGAATCGATTTTCACACAAAGATGGCCGCCATCCGCAAACTATTACGCTGATGGCCTACTGGTTTGGTCAAAGGATGCTCCCCCCATAAAGGTATGTTGTTGCAAAATTTGGTAGAGATCGGATGATTAGGTTAGTCGTAATTTGATTTAAGCTTTGAACATTTGTGTGGCCGCCATTACGTTTCCGTCAAGATGGCGGCGATATAAAACATGACACTGAGGTGTCCTTTGCTAGTGCTACCTTTGTACCAAATTTCGTTCAATTCGCATTCACCGTGTTCGAATTGATAGGGGGGGACAGACATTCAGAGTACACACACTCACACACACACACACAGACACACACACACACACACAGACTCACACACACACATACACACACACACACAGACTCACACACACACATACACACACACAGACAGACACACTTTTTTCGCCCTGTGTTGATCTCATAAGTCTACTTTCATTTTTTGCAAAAATCGAAAGTAGGCTAAAAACTACACGCCCAAAGCTCCTGTAGGCTATATCGACAAAAATGAATATTTCAAACGAAATAAATGACTAATAAATCAGTCACTAACATATTTCTAAAATAACCAATCATTCACAATCGAACATCAACTTGTGGTTTAGATCAAAAACTTTCTGGTACTTGAAGGTTTAATCACCTCGTATTAAGATCCATTGAGAAGTTTTACCCTCAGTATAATGCAGTTTCATTGCCCATAAATCACAGACTATAGCCTATTTAAAACTATTGCTGTCGTCCTCTGTGGCCCCAGCCAATACATGCAGTCCATCGCATGTCAAAGCAGCGCCAAAACATTACCATAACAAGAAACAGCCTTGTTAGCAGCCAACAATCTCTTCAAAGAAATGGCCAATCGCTGAAATAAATCGTCAGTCGTGACTTTTGCGTTATATCAAGGCTGTATTGTTTAGCAGGCCGTCTTATGTACGTGTATGGAGCAGCTTTTGCCATGTATTAAATTAAAGTATGTGACCACGGTTGTCAGAAAAATTCAAACACACACCCATCTAAACGAGGCTGATGACAAAGATATCCCAAGTCCCTAAAATGAATTACATGACCACGATATCGTAAAGCCTCTAAATGAAACAACGACAATGTATTCTTCTCCATGCTGTTCATTTCTGAGGATCCAACCAGCCTTCAGACTGACTACCTAACAGACATGTGATCATATAATGTATAAACAGGTGATATATTAATTACTTAAATCGACATCCTGAAATATCTAAACACGTCTAACGACTACGTCAGTCTTACCTCAATGCTCTCCCAAGGTGATAGCAAACTCCGGCACGGTTGTCAAAGGATAAACACTATGCACATGTTGAGACCAACCAGCTGTTTTGAGAGTCAATGGCAGCTGATGCTATTACTTGTGCTTGGAATTCCACGGCGTACCCGTGTTCGTTAGATCGTGCACCACGGTTGCGAAAGCACCTGTAGCAAGTCTGGAGATTGCAGAGTCTAATACTGCTGTTGACAGTGGCTATTTTTCGCCGTTTTTTTCCACACTCCCTCCAGGAAAATGCCGGGGCACTTACCTCATTCCTGTTCCTAATACAGTTACACACACTACTACAGTCATAGAAAACATACAGGTTGTCAGACAAATTCAAACACACACCCATCTAAACGAGGCTGATGACAAAGATATCCCAAGTCCCTAAAATGAATTACATGACCACGATATCGTTAAGCCTCTAAATGAAACAACAACAATATATTCTTCTCCATGCTGTTCATTCCTTCCGTTTGTCAACGCGGAGTCCCAGGTTCGATTTTTGGCTCTGCCGAGAAATTTAATTCTGGTCTGAGGGCTGCAACGGTGTATACTCAGCCTCGTGAGGCAAAACTGAGAAGAGGTCGGTTCGACGTACCTTAGCCATCTTGGAAGCGGTTTTCCGTGATTTCCCACTTCTACTCCAGGCAAATGCCAGGATGGTTCCTAAATTAAGACCATTACCACCTCCATCCCCAATCCTTAGCTCAATTACAAATACGCACCCTATTACAGCCGTCAGAATAACACAGGTCTGTGTGTGTGTGTGTGTGGAATTTGTCCGAAAACAAGTGCACTGCGCTACATGATCACGATACTGTAAAGCCTCTAAACCAGGGCTCTCCAAACATTTTAGCCTAAGGGCCGCACTGATTCCACCACAAAGTCCCAAGGCACAAGACCTGGCTAGTTCACCATACCAACATCTGTAGTTTTGAATTATGCGCAAATTTTCGTATCGGGACTAGCCGGGCGTGAAATATCTATAGCGCAGAGCTTTGGCTCCTCTCATATTGCTCGTGCCTTTTCTTCCGCTTTCGGCACTACATCTGTGTGAAAAGCATGGAATATACAAAATATATTTACAGATTCAAATTAACTGATGAGCAGGGCCCGAATAATTATGTGCTTAACTTTTCAGAAATATGTATTTATTTATGTGATTAAAAGTGGAGAATGTGTGATTAAGTTTTCGAAATATGTTCTTAAATTTGTATCATATTTATGTCACCTAGTTACTCGAGATATAGTTGAAACGTCCAGCTGCATGAATACTCCATAATCATGTCTACAGTACAAAATGTTCCCGCTTAATAGGCCGAGGCTTGCCTCGGTTTCCCAATCCTACAATTCTTACTGCAGATGCGCGATACGAAATCAAGTATGTGCGGTTTTCGAATTGAATCAGTCGCAGCTGAAAAGCATTAAGTCAGTTTTCTCTACTTTTCAAGAAACAGATAAAACGTCATTGACAGAACAGAACTTAGTTGGTTGGTTGGTTCCTTAGTTTAGGGGCTGCGACAACGCGGTCATGTAGCCCCGTTTACTTTGGGTGTGTGTAGAATCTGTCTGATAACCGGTGTTAATTGTGATGACTGTATTAGTGTGTGTATCTGTTTTTTTTTTAAATTCAAGTAGGGACTGCAACTTTTAATTTTCAAATAGTTCCTACTTTTACCGCCAAACACCACCGTCAACGACTACTAGGCCTAATTCAGAACTAGCTACTAGACGCCACCGCAGTCGGCTCTTGGCAACGAACGTAGCAACCTAAGAGCGTTGTTTACATTCTTAACCTATCCAATTTAGTTTCACACAGGTGTAATTAGTGGAAAGATCTTTAACATGCCATAAATCTATGACATGGGACCGCCGGCTTTACTTCCCCTCCGGAACAGAACTTAACAAACACACTAGTTTAGTCATCTATGTTGTGAAGTAACTGTTCAGGTTATATTTGTGTTAGCGGAATATCAATTTTAATTTAATAAACATATTTTTCTAATCAATTTTGGAAACGTGACTTAATATCTTTCAGCTCTGTGGTCAGTTTAGTGCGTCATTAAGCCATCCAGAATGAATATGGCACATGATATTTTATTTTAAAATGGATTTGTAACATAAACACCACCTAAACTCTGTACAAATTTAATTTACATTAGCACTGTAACACGCGGGAATCTTGCAGTGCGGCCAACATTAAGTAAGGAATACGGCGAGCAGTGGTTTCTAGCTTAAACAAAAGGCTGACTTAATTCTTTCCTATGCCGTTCCAAGACCCTTGGGTTAATACTTCAGAATATTAATTGTTTAAAAATTGACCATTTTTGACTTAATGCTTTTCAGCTCCGACAGATTGAATTTCATTCTAAAGAGCGGAAGAAAAGATTACTTCAAAGACTTTCATAGCACTCTGTCAATACTCACAAGTTTCACAGACCACTGTACTGTAATTTCAAGTCAAAATTCCTGTCTAGGTGGGTAAGGACTACTGGAGGCTTAATAAGACTGTTGACCTCAGGTCTCCTGCTATACTTAATGACCGGGGAATTCCTGTCTTCATATACTACTACAATTCAGAGGAAAGGGTGTATTCACGAAATAGAGAAGCAAATTACTGGCATTGCCAAGGGTCGAAAATCTGGGCAGCAGTCAACTAAGAAGTACATCATACTACCAAATAACGGTAATACTGTATGTACTTATGAATAAATACGCCAGAATATATATATTTATTTATAAAAGCGGCAAAGATATGTAAATAAATAGAAAATATTTAGTTAAATAAAACATATTTATACAGTACAAATGACTATGCAGACCTTACTGATGAGCATTTGATGTCGCTGCTGATAATTTGCAAACAATTGTCAGTGGAAAGGTACAGCTACATACTTCTCATCTTCCCTATATTATTCTGCTAAGGTCCCATTCCGGTTTTGTACCGAAAATAAGGTCGTGTTAACACTATCCTACACATTTGGGTGCCTACAATTCCGCATAACCCCATGTGTGTCCGAAACGCACTCACTTCCTCTTTAAATGCCTCACAATTAAATAAATACCTTAAAAATGTACATTTACAATGGGAGCACCGTAACCTGGCGAGCCTGCCGCTAGAGCGCAGGGCAGCGCGGCGGCGGCAGCCATCTGGCGGAAGCGCGGCGTACTGCTAGCTGAAGAGTCTCTCGGCAGATGGCTTCGGTGTGGTCTCGCCAAGACTTTTTCTAGGGTTCAATCCTTTGCAAATGTAAAAATTGCTGTAGAAGAAACTTCCGAGCAAACAATAACCGATGAATTCGTTGTAACATCGAATATTGTCTACAAAGAGGTGCTGTGACAAGAATAGATACATTTCTTCAATATTTAAAACTTCGTTCTCCCATATTCTTCCCTACTACCCCATAAGCCTACATTCACGTTGCGAAAGCTCGCACGGGCCCACTAGTTAATTATAATTTTATTATAATGTTCAATTTCATTGTGTGAATTACCTTCGTATGTCACTTACAGGAAGTTTTGAAGTGAAATGCCATCTTATATACTGTAGCCCATATTACTCTAAGGTGTATGTTTCACAAAACTCAAGCTCCTAAACCAGAGGGAGTAAGAAGGTGTGGTTTGTACCAAAATCTTGCAAATCGTCTGAAAAGTACAGGAAAAATCTTGCATCTCTTGAGAAAAGTCAACGGAAATATATTTATTTGTTTATAAAGTGCTTATAAGAAAATAAACAAGACAATAGCCCTGCGAGAATTGTATCGCGTACAGCCTGCATAGCACTAGCGCCGTGCGGGTAGTCTGTGCACATGGGGCGCACACAACCCATTATGCGAGACTTCTCGCAAGGGTCCACTAGTATAATTAATTACAGTTAAAATATTCACTATGTATGTCAGTTATAGTGTATTTATTTGTTCGTTAACTAAGTTCATCCGATTATTATTTTGTATGAGTTACTTACATTCAAAACAAACTATGGCGGAGGGGCAGATAACCTCGTAGTTCCGCCCCTTATAACAACAATAACTAGCTAACTAAACTATGGCGGGCCGGATTGGTGGTACTCACGGGCCGGGTTTGGCCCACAGGCCGTAGTTTAGAGGCTCCTGCTCTAAATGAATCAACAGTGCATTCTTCGCTGTTCATGACTTTCATTCTTCTATTTCCCAACACTATTCTTTGGTTCATTGACCTTTACCCCTCCCCTGTTTTCTGTTACCTTTAACATCTGACTTTTAGTGTATTCTCTTACATCATCCGTGGCATCATTTCCAATTTATATCCTCACACTAAACCTGAACAGCCTGTTGAGCGGGTCCCAGGCATAAAATACGGAGGGAAGTGCTCCATGATTTAGCTGCTAAATGAACTTAACACGAGAAATGAAGGGGAACTTGCAGATCATGAACGTTAGAACAAGAATTAATAGTCTTGCTCAGCTCAGATGAGTTATGCTTCGAAAAGTAAGAATCTTGCTACTACAAACATCACATTTCATTTCATACGCTGTTAATTTTATCTGTGTTTCTGGCGTAGTAAATCAGTTCCTGTGTTTCTAATCAAGTACAACACGGTCATGTTCGGCTGGGTGGAGTAGTTGGGACTTCAGAATCCAAGATAGCGGGTTAGATCCTTGCTCAGTTTGGGAGGCGTATAAAGTTAAACGCACAATCCCATTGATCGGACCGCATGCATCGGTCTCACTGGATATTACCGCAGTGCTTAAAAAACATATTTAAGGGGTACTCTCGGTTGTAGTTGACAAAACATCACGCTCTTGCAATTTTCGGCAATTTGCAAAGTCCGGTCATTTTTTGTGTTCGAATCATTAACTCTCAGCTTTTTCGATGCCTGGGTGGATGTTAAATAGTTCGTTATTTTCTTCATCCTTCAAAACTAACCACACGCACAAAATAACAACCTACCCCGCCTCCAAATACTAGCCTGCGTGCTTATAAGAACGGAGTGCCGAGTTGCCAACCAAAAGAAACAGATTCGATAGATCGATTTAAATCAAGGATTACTCGAAATCTCCTTCAGCTGTTGTGAACAGCGCGTTCATGCCAGCTGATCGATGAACTTTCAAGTCGGAAGTTATATTTTCCGGACTATATAGGCCTACAAATGTACCAATATTTTTGTCTTAAACAGTTTTCAAAAGTTTCAGGCGTGCGCGTACCCCCGCGTCCGCCCTGAAAAAAAAAAGCACTGGATAGTATTATACAGGTCGATTCAAATGAGCTTTTGCGCACCTGTCCGCGCCAGACTGGTTATACTGGTATTATATACGTTCATTCAAATCTGCAGAATATGGGTTGGGTGTTGGTATTATATACGTTCATTCAAATGTGAAGAATGCGGGTTGGATGTTGGTATTATATACGTTCATTCAAATGTGAAGAATGCGGGTTGGATGTTGGTATTATATACGTTCATTCAAATGTGAAGAATGCGGGTTGGATGTTGGTATTATATACGTTCATTCAAATGTGAAGAATGCGGGTTGGATGTTGGTATTATATACGTCCAATCAAATGTGAAGAATGCGGGTTGGATTTTGGTATTATATACGTTCATTCAAATGTGAAGAATGCGCGTTGGACGTTGGTAATATATACGTTCATTCAAATGTGAAGAATGCGGGTTGGATGTTGGTATTATATACGTTCATTCAAATTTGAAGAATGCGGGTTGGATGTTGGTATTATACACGTTCATTCAAATGTGCATAATTTGGATTGAATGTTGGTATTATACACGTTCATTAAAATGTGCAGAATTTGGATTGGATGTTGGTATTATACACGGTCATTCAAAGCTGCAGAACACGGGTTTGATGTTGGTATTATACACATTCATTAAAATGTGCAGAATTTGGAATGGATTTTGGTATTATGCACGGTCATTCAAAGGTGAAGAATACGATTTGGATGTTGGTATTATACACGTTCATTCAAATGTGAAGAATGCGGATTGGATGTTGGTATTATACACGGTCATTCAAAGGTGTAGAACAAGGGTTGGATGATGGTAATATACACGTTCATTAAAATGTGCAAAATTTGGATTGGATTTTGGTATTATAGACGTTCATTAAATATAGATTCGACGACTGTCGCGCAAATTATTTTGCTCATATCGAGGTGTATTAGGTACGGTATGTTTAAAACATTATGAGTTTCTCTACTTGTAGGAATAAACTGCCAATAATTATCTCAATACTTTACTAGATGTTACTTTCTATTTCCTAATACAACCAAGCCGGACCCAGGCTGTATAATGTAATTATTTTTCAGTTTTCCAGATATGATTACGGGGGTGATCAGAAACTAAGGTTGCAAAGCCTGCTGTTAAAGGTGTACATTTTATTTCATACAACCAATACAGCCATCTGATAGTAGTCTACATATATTAGGTAATTTCCAAAATAGTCTCCATATCAGTTTAGGCACCTGACGCTTCGTGAGATGAGTTAGAATATTCCCTCAAGGCAAAAATCCGGTATTGCGTGTTCAGCCACGTTGTCGCGAAGTGTTTCACCTCCTCGTCTGAAGTGAATCGTCGACCTCTTAGATGTTCCTTCAATTTAGTGAGGGTTGACAATGATTTCCAGCCAAACCGCTTCAACATCGTGGTGGTCCTCCGGTTAGTTAGTTAGTTAGTTATTGTTTTAAGGGGCGGAACTATGAGGGCATCTGCCCCTCTTAACACAGATTGAAGAATACAAATTTGGAATTGAATTTAAAATTTGAGGTAGACACCTAATAACAAAAAATTAAATAAAAATAATAAGTATAAAAATAAACAAAAATTACGGAAAAACAAAAAAATATCTTTAAAAACCCCACTCTCTCTTATAAAGCGGATAACGCGATCAGCAGCCACCGCGTCATCGACTAATATAAGTTTGAGTGTCATCTGCAAACCAAGGTTTCATCGTAAGTCAGCAAGATCCACACACTTGGTTAAAATGTGGGCCACGATGAAAACGGCTCCACAGGTACAAAGTGGTCTTCCGGGCTGTATGAGGTCGCGTGTTGTCATGAAGGAAGATGACACCCTCGGTGAGAAGTCCTGGCCGCGGTTATATGTTTAGCTCTCAGAAATCGAATAACAGTGTGGATCTCTTCGCGAGACAAGTATTCCACTCGAGTCACCATTAGTTGTTTACCTACTACTAGCGCTGTAGTTGACAGGTGGTAGAAACTCTGCACAGTTACCAACATCATGTTTCCTAATTACCCCACACTGCTTATCTTTATATATTATAGTCTATAACTAGCAACCCGACCCGGCTTCGCCAGGGAACAGTTATGAATACTTGACGTGATGAGCGCTTTTTTTTTCAATGCCAATGAACAACGACCAATATACGTTTTACGTCTCGGCATGATGGGTTAAAATCACTGACTCGACTATTAATTATATTATCATGGAGATGCATGTGCAACAAATTCTTGTCAGACGTAATTTAAGAATGGCGAGGAGCATCAAACACAAATCCCCCTTCCGTCCAATCTTAACTTGACTGTGAATTTTGCGGAACGAAAAATTCACAGGCGAACTGAAGAAAAGCCGAGTTGCACTTCCAGGGAAACTCCAAACACAACCACTCTTCTCTAAAGTTTTTAACTCAACACGACTCGACAGTTTGCTGCTGGCTGTATCTGGGGCAATAAGCTCGTCCGCTAGCTAAGCCGTAACTGGGGTGATAGACTCGCCCCTAGCTAGTTCTTAAACTGACACCTTAGTAACTGAATGGAGATTGTTGGAAGAAATGAAAACGTAAAAACACTTATAGTAGGCGATGCATTGAAGATAGAGATATGCTCTCCCGGGCTTTTTTGTAGAACGTTTTATGCAGAACAATTCTTACACTCACGGTATATAGATATTTTTAACGGTTTGCCCAGCGTAAGCTTAAAAAGCGCACGGACGCCAGTTTTTTTTCGACCTTTTCACTGAAATCGTTAGTGCTTGACTTCCTTTGGTCATAAATAAATAATTTTCTACAGAAACCTTCCTTGAGATATCCTTTACTGAATTGTGAAAACCGCATCAAATCCATTCAGTGGTTCTCGAGATTACCCGTGACATCCAAGAATCGGGGACTTGGTTTTATACTAAGTAGAGATTATACGCCAATCAGTATAATTTAATATAATATAATCCCTCTTTCTTCCAATCTTAAATTGACTGTGAATTTTGCGGAACGAAAAGTTCACAGGCGAAATGAGAGTTGCACTTCCAGGGAATGGCGAGGTGAATAAAACTCAAATCCCCTTTCCATCCAATCTTAACTTGACTGTGTTTCACAGGCGAAATGAAGGAAACCCGAGTTGCACTTCCAGGGAAACTCCAAACACAACCAGCCTTCTCAGAAGTCTTAACTTAACACAACTCAACGTTTTGCTGCTGGCTGTATCGGGGGCAATAGTTTCGCCCGCTAGTTAGGCTGTAACAGGGATAATAGACTCGCCCTTATCTAGCCCGTTTACTGTCGCCTCAGAAGTAGAATGGACACGGTTGGAAGAAATTAAAACGTAAAAACACTTATAGTGGGCGATGTATTGAAGTTAGATATATGCTCTCCCGGGATTTGTGTAGAACTTTTCATGCTGAACAATTCTTACACTCGTAGTATATAGATATTTTTAACGGTTTGCCCAGCGTAAGCTTACAAAGCGCTCGGACGCCAGTTTTTTTTCGACTTTTCCACTGAATTCGTTACTGCTCGGCTTCCTTTGATCATAAATAAATTATTTTCTACAGAAATCTTCCTCAAGATATCCTTTACAGAATAGTGAAAACCGCATCAAAATTCATCCAGTGTTTCTCGAGTTTACCCGTAACATCCAAGAATCGGGGACTTCGTTTTATACTAAGTAGAGATTCTTCGACACGTGTGAATGTCACTGAACTCCTTCTAAACGGCTGGACCGAATTTGATGAATTTTTTAAGGTATATTAGAGTGGGTCCATGTATGGTTTAGATTCACAATTGGACCCGGTAGATGGCGTAGCGACCAAGATCTAAGATGAAAACACTTTTAGAACCACAAGATGCAGTCATCAAAACGAAGAATGTCGTCGTGGAAACAGTTAGCCTTGGTGAAAACTTAGTTAGTGAGTTAGTTATTGTTATTTTAAGGGGCGGAACTACGAGGTCATCTGTTCCTGGTGAAAACTTCTCTCTCCGCTTAACAGGGTCATCTCCCCCACTAATTCCCCCAAGCCCGTTCCCTTGGCAGTGGTTTCTTCTAAAATGTTCACGAATAATTGACTTTCTGAGAATAATTCATGGTTAAGTTTTTGTACCGTAGGTGGTGGTGATGTCGAATTCTTGATATTTGAGGTAGGCTTCCATGGAAATGATTAGAGTTTTCGGCCTACTTTTCACATTTTGTAAAAATGAGGAAAAAGTAGATTTATGAGATCGATCCGGGCAAATGACTCTCTGTCTTTCCGTCTGTCTGTCTGTCTGTCTGTCTGTCTGTCGGTCTGTCTGTGTGTGTCCCCCCCCCCCTTTCCTATCAACTCCTAAACGGCTTCAGATATCGAAACCAAATTTGGTACAAGTTAAGATCTATACCTGAATATCTCATGGCCATATTTGAAAATGATGTCAGTACTACCAACTGCTGAAATATTGCAATCGAAATTTGAGCTCTATGTTGGATACCTTGGAAGGTATACATTGGAACTGTTCCATACATGACAGTTTTGTCAACATGGTTCTAAGGCTGCTGATAGGTCCAACTTTTAAATGCATGTAACTTATATACTATCAATTGTATTTCAACCAAATTTTATATGTTCTATGTTTACCATATAAGATATGACTATGCGTATTCTTAAGAGCCACCAGGGCTGCCTACTGTTCATTAATGTTCCGTCTATTTAAAAAAAATCCTAATACCAATATATCAGAAAGTATGAAAACCACCAGCTTTAACTTTGCACACGTATAGTACCTGACATTCTAGAGTAATTAGGAGTAATTAATATACGTCAGTGCTGCCAAAATGATTCTGAGGCTGCTGATAGGTCCAATTTTAAATGCATGCAACTTCTATACTAACAAATGAATGTAAACGAAATTTCGTTTGTGCTCTGTATACCATATGCCTGTGCATATTCTTAAGAACCACAAGGGCTGCCAACTGTTAATAAATGCTCTTTCTATTACTTTATCCTTATATCAATATATCAGAAAGTATGCAAGCCGACAGCTCTAAACGTTGCACACGTATAGTACCTGACATTCTAGATTAATTTGGAGCATCTGATATACGTTGTGCTGCTAACAAGATTCTAAGCCTGCTAAAGGGTCCAATTTTTAGCCTACTTTTCACATTTTGCAAAAATGAGGAAAAAGTAGTCTTATGAGATCGGGCAAATGTGTGTCTGTCTGTCTGTCTGTCTGTCCTTCTGTCTGTCTGGCTGTGTGTGTGTCCCCCCCTATCAACTCCTAAACGGCTGCAGCAATCAAAACCAAATTTAGTATGAGTAAAGATGTGCACCGGAATAGCTCACGTCCATATTTGAAAATGATGTCAGTGCTACCAACTGCTGAAAAAACGCACTAGAAATTTGAGCTCCATGTTGGATATCCTGCAAGGTATGCATAGCAGCTATTCCAAAATTGGCACACATGTAGATAATACTATTTCAGATTAATTTCCAGGAGGCCAACCATGACAGTGTTGCCAAAATAATTTTAAGCCTTCTGATAGGTCCAATGTTTAAATGCATATAACTTCTACACTATCAACTAGATTTCAACCAAATTTTGTATGTAATATCTGTACATGAACAGATATGACTGAGCGTATTCTTAGGAGCCACCAGGGCTGCCAACTGTTAATAATTGCTCTCTCTTTTTTTAATCCAAATACCAATATATCAGAATGTGTGCAAGCCGACAGCTTTAAACTATGCACACGTATAGTACCTGACATGTTTGATTAATTTTGGAGTAACTTATATACGTCAGTTCCACCAACATGATTCTAAGCCTGCTGATTTTTAAATACATGTAACTTCTATACTATCAGTAGGATTTCATCCAAATTTCGCATGTGCTATGTGTAACTATCAGATATGACTATAAGTATTCTTCAGTGCAATCAGGGCTGCCAACTGTTAATAAATGCTGTCTATATTTTTTACCCTAATATCAATATATCAGAAAGTATGCAAGCCAACAGCTCTATACTTTGCACACGTATAGCACCTGACATTCTAGATTAATTTGGAGTGATTAATACAAGGCAGTGCTGACAACATGATTCTATGCCTGCTGATATGTCCAATTTTAAAATACATGTAACTTCTATACTAACAAATGGATTTCATCCAAAATTGGCACAACAAGATATCATAATATTTCAGATTATTTCTGACCAGCACACGCATGGTATTGTTGGCAACATGCTTTTACGCCTGCTGATAGATCCAGTGTCTAACTGCATGTAACGTCCATTGGACTTCAACCAAATTTTGTATTCTGTACCTTAAGAGATAGAACTAAGAATATATTCAGTCACCAGGGCTGCCAACTGTAGTGCTCTATTAGGCTACATTATACCAGGTATATTTTGAACTAATTAGATATTTCGATATTACCAACTTAATTTCGTCATTATTCTAGATAGGTTCATATTCTGTAGAATAATCATTGGCATGAAAAGTAGGCTGTATAGTTCTTAACGGAACTTCTTGTTAAATATACCAATGTAACTTCTATACTAACAAATGGATTTCATCGAAAATTGGCACAATAATAGGTCATAATATTTCACATTAATTCTAAGCAGCACATACATGACATTGTTGCCAACATGACTTAACACGCGCTAATAGATCCTATGTCTAACTGTAAGTAATGTCCATACTATCCACTGAACTTCAACCAAATTTGGATGTGCATTTTGTACCTTAAGAGATGGAACTAAGAATATATTCAGAGTCACCAGGGCTGCCAACTGTAGTGCTATATTTGGCTACACTATTTCAGGTATATTTCGAACCAAATAGAAATGCCAGTATTACCAACTTAAAATTCGTTATTATATTAGACGAAATCATTGGCATGAATCTTAAATTTTAAGAAAAGTAGGCTCTTTCGTTCGTCACGGAACTAATTTCTTCTTTAAAAATCAATGTCACATGTCTCTTAGTATAAAGTTCATCGAAAATGCAAATATGTTTGCTGAACCCGCTCTATGTATTCGGGCAGGACAACGTCTGCCGGGTCCACTAGTTTCTCTATAAAAACGAAACTCCTGGTCTATCAGCCTTGTAGCCTTAGTTTATTTAGTTAGTTATTGTTGTTTTATGGGGCGGAACTAGGAGGTCATCTGCCCATCTAGCCAAATTTCTGATCACCCCTTGTAGATAAGGGTTCTACTCCGCCCAGTTTAATTGTGCACATTGTAGTGTTGACCGACTCAAAAGCAATTCGTTTACTAAATTAAAAAAATATCTAGCCATTACGTTTCCAATTTATGTTTTAATGAAGATTAATCAGTATGGAATATTGAGGGAAAGTCGGAAGCAAGAGTCCAAAGCAGGCACTGACCCTGAGAAACGGAGACGTCTGGTAAATTCATCATGACAGTAGTGTAAGATTCAGATCTTTGTCCCAGGGCCTCAAATAAGGTACCATTGTATTACTGTATTTGGCCATAGTGAAAACATAAGGGAGATTGCTACTCAGAGTGAGTCTACCTGTAGGTCCTCTGGAACTCTATCTCCAAAAGTGTGTTGAGAAAGACAATGGACACAGCTACCTCGTAGTGTATTACGCAACAGCTATTGTTTTCTAAGGTGTCAGCTATGGTGGTCCTAAGGCCATTGGGTTTACCCAGGCTTTGACGTTATATATAAATATTTATGAGTGCTCAGTTGTGTGTTGGTGTCAGCATGACCCCGCGTAGCGCGTGTCACCAGCCATTCTTCCGCGGGGTCGGGTCGCTCTCACTCCAGTTTAATGAATATAGATCCTAAAACGTAACTCCAATCTTGGTGTATACAATTTATTGTTGTACGTAAAATATTCTGCTACTTATTAATTTAATAAAATAGACTTATGAAATCTACACATTGTGTGTCTGTGTGTGTGACTATGTGTGTACTCTGATGACTGCTCCCCGCCCTATCAATTCAAACACGGTGAAACTGAATTGAACGAAATTTGGTACAGAGATAGCACTAGCAAAGGGCACCTCAGTGTCATGTTTTATATCGCCGCCATCTTTGCCAAAAGTGAATGGTGGCCACTCAAACGTTCAAATCGGAAAATCAAATTAGGACTAAACTAATCATCCGATCTCTACCAAATTTGGTAACAACAAATCTTTGTATACGATGCATCATTCGCTCAAACTACAAACTACAAGGTCATCATCCGCGCTATTTCAGAATGGCGGCCGTGTGAATTATGCAACCATTATAATCAATAGACCTACCAATTCCGATTATCAAGCCAATAGTGGTTTAAGCTATCCTAAAGGACGTGATCCGTTATTATAATAATTTAATATTATATTATCATACTGTATGAGTGACTTAAAAGAGGTGAGCCGTCTCTGTCACATGTCAAGATGGCAGCTGACCTCTTGTGCCTGTCCTATATTTCAGTAGTTTGAGTATGTTTTATGCGATATAGCCTTACTGATAGAAATAATATAAACTTTGTATGAAATGATTTATAAAGAAGATGTAGCCTACTGCAGTGTAGAAATCGTTTATTTCAAGACATTATTTGATAACACGTTCTAACTAAACCAGTTAATGACACTCAGGTGCTAAGGAGAAGTTTGGCTCTGGGCTAGAACGTTAGTCTCGCACGCGGTTGACTGGGGATCGAATATTACTAGTGCTATCATTTTTTAGCCTATTTTCAATTTTGAAAAAATAGGCTTATGAGATCACCTTTTGTCCGTGTGTGTGTGTGTGTGTGTGTGTGAGGTGTGTGTGTGTGTGTGTGTCCCTAATAAAATCTAAACGGCTGGAGCAATTTCAATGAAACTCGGTAAGTTCATAGCACTATTCCCGGAGACCTCAACCGTGCCCTTCAAATTTAGTTACGTCACACCAATCCAACATGGCGGCTGTGCGAAATATTTCACTTGCATTCAATATCTCCGAAACTATTACCGATATTGCCCTGAAATTGTGTACGGTGATAAAGGGCACTACTAGAAGTTCACCTATGAGACTTTCAAAAACCTGGTGACTACAAAACCAACATGGCGGTCAAGCGAAATTGAGACTTTTAAATAGACATTTCTCGCGATTTAACAATCCAAACGTAATGAAACTAGGTACAGCAAATGTTTATACACATTGTAATGCACTGGAGTCTAATTTAGTTCAATTGTTTACATAACCTCAAAATGGCGGCTGTGCGTAATATTTCACTGATATTCTATATCTCCGAAACTATTACAGATATCATCATGCAATTTTGTACGGTGATAAAGGGTACTGATACAAGTTTACCTCTGTATATTTCATAAACCTGCAAAGTACAAAACGAACATGGCGACCAAGCGAATTTGAAATATTTTAATAGACTTTTCTCGTGATTTAACTCTCTGAGTGCAGTGAAATGTGGTACAGTAAATGATTTTGCAGATTGCAATGCACTGCCATCTAATTTAATTCAATTGTTTACATAACCTCAAGATGGCGGCTGTGCGAAATTTTAAAATTAAATTTTTATTCTTGTGTCGTAATCATGCGATCGAAATGAAAGTTTGAATAATGAAGCTAGGCAATAAGTGACCTTGAATGGTACATAACTCTATGGCCTATACATATAACAATCCTAAATGGCGAGCTTCCGAAATATTTAGAGGGTTCTCAATATCTATGAATCTTTTACAGCAACCAAACTGATTTTTTTTATGTTCATAGAAACTATGAACATATGTTCACCTATAGGACTTTCAGTAACCTGGTGAGCACAAATCCAACATGGCGGCGACGCGAAGTATAAATATTTAAATGGACGTTCCTCGCGAATTAACTATCCGAGTGCCGTGAAACGTTGCACGTTAAATGCTTATACAAATGTTGATCCACTGGCATGTAATTTATTTCAATTGTTGGCATATTCACAAGATGGCTGGTGCGTACTTTTAAAATCTCGTTTTTACGTCTTGTGTTCTAATCATGCGATTGAAGTTTGAATACCACACGTGCACAATAATCTTAATGTAATAGTACAAAAATAAAAATCCATCCTGGCGACCATATGAAATATTTAGACGGTTCTCAATATCTACGAATCTGTTAGAGCAATTAAACTGAAATTTTGTATGTTGATAGAGACAATTAACATGAGCAGGATGTATGAAAATAGGCTGTATAGTTCTTCACGGAACTACTTGTTTAAACTTTAATCCTTTTACAAAAAATATGATATGCACGAGCTCTTTACACAGATTCTAAATAAATTGCTATTTAGCTCAAAGGAAAGGCTAATGTATACACTCGTTTATTAATAATCACAGCCCCAGCATAGCACATAAACAGAAGGCATTAGAAAAAGGTGAATATAACTACAAGATACACGTTGTCATCAACACAGCCTTCTCAATGCCTCTGAACGGTGCTGTCCTCTTCTGGGTTCCAATCAATGGCAATTTTGTAATAGTTCAACTATTACCCACGACCGCGCTACAATTAGCTTTATGCAATGCCAGACGGATCCCATACCTCCTGGTTGCTTTAAACTGCCTGCTAATTCAACACTCAGAGGCGTACAAGATATTATATTAATTCACAGCTAGGTTGCAGCACCAACCTACTGTGATCGCCGCGGATTTTTAAAGGGGAAGATACCCAAAACGAAGGATTCTTAAGTTTGGAGGCTTAATATCGAGATTAACAGACGTTAATGCATTACAATAAGTTAGTAGTTTTGTTATTCAATCATCATTAAGTATATAAAATTCATTTTGACACTTACTGGCTAGTTACCAATATAGAAGAAAACAACAATACATGGTGGTAGAGGTGATTGTTTTAGGGGTGAGGACAAAGAGTTATACGTATACGGTACCTATACATTTAGGAGAAAGTATGCTATATCTTCTTTGCTGAACATCTTGTTACTAGCTGAAGTACCCGTGCTCCGCTATGGGTCATAAATAAATTAAAATGTGAAAAGTATTGCATAGTGGAGGTGTACATAGGATTCAATTTGATACATTACATCAAAAACAAGAAGTTCCGTGAAGAACTATACAGCCTACTTTTCATGCCATTGATTATTCTACAGAATATGAACCTATCTAGAATAATGACGAAATTAAGTTGCTAATATCGAAATTTCCAATTAGTTCGAAATACTGTATACCTGGCATAATGTATCCTAATAGAGCACTACAGTTGGCAGCCCTGATGACTGAATATATTCTTAGTTCCGTCTCTTACGGTACTAAATACAAAATTTGGTTGAAGTCCACTGGATAGCATGGACGTTACATGCAATTAAACGTTGGATCTAACAGCGCGCGTAAAATCATGTTGGCAACAATGTCATGCATGTATTGGTCAGAAATAATCTGAAATAATATGATCTATTGTTGTGCCAATTTTGAATGAAATCCATTAGTTAGTATAGAAGTTACATGCATTTTAAAATTGGACCTATCAGCAGGCTTAGAATCTTGTTGGCAGCACTGACGTATATTAGTTACTCGAAATTCGTCTATAATGCCAGGTACTATACGTGTGCAAAGTTTAGAGCTATTGGCTTGCATACTTTCTGATATATTGATATTAGGGTAACAAAAATAGGGACAGCACATATTAACAGTTGGCAGCCCTGGTTGCTCCTTAGAATACGCATAGTCATATCTGTTATGGTACACATAGCACATACGAAATTTGGTTGAAATCCAAATGATAGTATGGAAGTTACATGTATTTAAAGTTGGACCTGTCAGCAGGCTTAGAATCATGTTGGTAGCACTGACGTATATAAGTTACTCCAAATTAATATAGAATGTCAGGTACTATACGTGTGCATAGTTTAAAGCTGTCGGCTTGCATACTTTCTGATATATTGGTATTTGGATAAAATAAATTAGGAGCATTTATTAACAGTTGGCAGCCCTGGTAGGTCTTAAGAATACGCTCAGTCATATCTGGTTATGTACACATACAACATACGAAATTTGGTTGAATTCCGCTTGATAGTGTAGAAGTTATATGCATTTAAAAATTGGACCTATCAGGAGGCTTATAATCATTTTGGCAACACTGCCATGTTTGGCCTCCTGGAAATTAAACTGAAATATTATGATCTGTACGTGTGCCAATTTTGAAATAGCTCCCATTCATAATTTCCAGGATATCCAACATGGAGCTCAAATTTCAATTGCGATTTTTTAGCAGTTGGTAGCACTGACATCATTTTCAAATATGGCCGTGAGATATTCAGGTATAGATCTTTACTCCTACCAAATTTTGTTTCGATTGCTGCAGCCGTTTAGGAGTTGATAGGGGGGGACACACACACAGCCAGACAGACAGAAGGACAGACAGACAGACAGACAGACAGACATTTGCCCGATCTCATAAGTCTACTTTTTCCTCATTTTTGCAAAATGTGAAAAGTAGGCTAAAAATTGGTGCGAAAGCGACTCGAACATCGGCGCGTCCGCACAACCGGCATTTATGGCATAACCTCGTCTCACTGAGCTTATGAGACAGCTCCGGCTGAGCGCCGAGTTACTGCGACCAGTTTTTGGGCCCCGCAGCATGCAGTTACAGCGTTGCCAGAGCCTCGTTTCTTAACACGCATTTATGTTAAACCTATTGGCGGGACTAGGTTTTGCAACACAAAATTTTGTCGTGAATTTCGAAGAGGAACCGCATGCCGACCTCCAAGTGCGGCATTTTTTGTTCACCCTGTATATAGACCTATCTAGAATAATGACGAAATCAAGTTGGCAGTACTAACACTTCTAAGTACCGCAGTTTGAAATACACCTGAAATAGTGTAGACTAATAGAGTAACTTACTACAGTTGGCAGCCCTGGTGATACTGAATATATTCTTAGTTCCATCTCTTAAGGTACAGAATGCAAGTAGGGGAGCAGTGAGAGTTTAAACGCACAGCCTACTTTCCTGGGAACATTGCCGATATCTCTCGAACGACTGGTGGGATTTTTACAAATGAGGGGTCGTTGAACTCGAGCTGACGGGGGCTTTGCTATGGACCACTCGTCATATTTTTGAAAATATTTTTGAAAATTTTTGTTTTTGAAAGTAGGCGATAGTTTGAAAACCAAACATGATAGAACGTTGTGCCATAGTTGAAACGAATGGTCTCTATGACCTTTATATTTTATAATAAAACTTTTTTATTTTTTGAGACTTTTTTTGAAAAAACTTAAATTTTGATTTTTTTATATTTTGGAAACTGGAGAGTTTACAAAATAATTTGCTTGACGTAAATAAATGGCCATGACCCCCTCTACCCCCAAAATAAATTTCAAGTCTCTGGGACTAAAACAGTGCCGTAGTGTGGTACCGGGGGTTCTGAGTCGCCCCCTAATTTCATATAAACTTTGGCCGATATCTCTCGAACGCGTGGTCGGATTTTAACGAACGAGGTATTGCTGGCGTTGGGATGACGTACTCTTGGCTAAGCATGTGTGTTTGTATAAAAAAATGATAATTTTTGTTTTTTGGATTGGCGCTATTTTGGAAACGGTGAATTGTGGAAAAACGTTTGTTTGACGATAGTGAATGTTGGGTATTATCTCTAGACGGGCAGCAAGTTTCAAGGGTGTAGAAGGAAAAACAAAATGATAGCCTACTTTCTCGCGAACATTGGTGATCATTGGCGAACGGATGGACGGATTTTAACAAATGAGGTGTCGCTGGACTCGAGCTGACGTCCTCTTTCCTATGGACCTCTTGTTACTTTTTCATTTTTTTTGAAAAATTTTGTTTTTGAAAGTAGGCGATAGTTTGAAAACCAAACATGATAGAATGTTGTGCCATAGTTCATGCCATGGTGCCGTGGTGCCATGGTGGATACGGGAAATGGCTATTTCGACGGGGGCGATGTATGGCAAAACGAGGGGTCGCTTTTCGATATTTTTTCCTATGACCTTTAATTTTCATAATAAAACATTTTTATATTTTGAGATTTTTTGAAACCCTTTAAATTTTGAATTTTTACTATTTTGGAAACTAACATGTTGACAAAACATTCTTTTTGACATAAATGAAAGGTCCCTACCCCCCCTCTATCTTGAAAATAAATGATAAGTCTCTAGGACAAAAAATAGGCATTTTAATTTTTTTATTTATTTTTAATAAAAGCGTGTTTGTAGACAGAGAGCCGGTAGCGCTTGACGTATGTTACAACGAGGCTATGATTGGCCATGGTGGATACGGGAAATGGCTATTTCGACGGGGGAGATGTATGGCAAAACGAGGGGTCGCTTTTCGATATTTTTTCCTATGACGAATGAATGAAGGCGAATATTTTGAAATGTGACAAGCATGCTAAGATTTTTTACCCCTGAAGGGGATCTTTAACGTTTTAGTTAACGGTGATGAGCGAGAACGCTCTCTGACACAACAGACGGTTGTAGGATATGACCAAGTGATTCTTAGACGTTGGCGATCTCGGTGACCGTGCCCGGAAGAAATGAATAGCTATTTTGGTGGGATGGCGGGGGCAGCTTATGACGGTTGGTTTTGTGACATTTCCTATGACGGATAGAGGCGAATATTTGAAAATGTGTTAAGTGTGCTAGGATTTTTTTACCCCTGAAGGGGATTTTTAACATGCTAGTAAACGGTGATAAGCGAGACTGCTGTCTGGCACAGTAAATGGTTTTAGAATATGGAAACCTATGACATTTGCTCGACCAAGTCATGTGCATGTACGCAAAGAGCCAAAACGGTAAGGTCATTGGCCTGAAATGTTATAAACAAAATATTGAACTGGGTAAAGGCATGTGTTTTAGGATGAAAGTATGTGGTTAACATGATCATGTATTGAGGATGGCCGCTTGCTAGTAATTATTATTACAGTAAAATGCTTAATAATAGTAATAATAATAATAAGACACACACACACATGTTTTGAATGCTAACACGCACACAATCCAGCTCACTGGTGACTGAATATTGTACCTAGCCAGAGGACTCGTGAGAGCTGTTGCTGGCGCTGACGAGGCAGGAATGTCTACGTCAGCAGGAAGTGTGATATCAGCTTACTTGCCTCGTGGTGGCTAGCAGGTGTGCTGTTTAAGCAGAGACCGCCATTTTGGTTCTGCGATAGTAGGGCTACCGATGTATAAGAGGTAGCCATTTTGGTTCCTTATTAAAAACATGAAACTAGTTTAAGGTACACGAATCTTATTCAGATTGAGGAATGTGCAAAGGCGTGGGAACACGTGCGAGAGAGAGACAAAGAACCATTCAAGGTCAAAACGCTGAGAAAATACAACTTTTTCTGCTGCGTTAGTCATGCACTTGCCATTTTAGCACACGGACGTATAGAGTAGAGCTGTGGAAGAAAAATCCTTTTATTTTTTGGTAAGTACCTATGAATGATTATTTTAATAATGCCATGCTAATGAACCTTAAATTTGTAGTTATTGATTAGGTAATTATTGTTTTTTTAATTTATTTGTTTGTAGATAACCGGTATACCTTACATGTCTGAGATACAAGAAACCAGTTTACTTTTGAGCCCACTAGAAGGAAACAGCAACAAGCCACTTCAAGTGAAGGTGGGATTATTTTTTTAAACTAACTTGTTTCATTTTTTGTTTCATATTTTTATTTTTATGAAATGCATGTATTAACCTGAATTTAGGTATTTATAACGGTTTATTTTATTTATTTTTAGAAACTTGGAAAGAAAAGCCTTACCGCCGTAGCAGTCGCTGAAAACACGAGACGCAGTAAAGTGAAACCATTGTTTCCAGGCAGTGAACTATTTAAATCTCAGGTAAGCCTAACATAAAATGCTATTCCATTTTACCACGACTGAAAACTCGTAGACAAAAAATTCATTACCTGTACATGACTAGGACGATGATTGCTTTCTTGATTAATGACTATGTATTGGCAACCGGTACAAGACCATATTGGTTGTTTACCGGGAAAGTACAAGGCCATATTGGATTTTGTAAAAAACAAAAATTTTAATTTAACTGACATGTCGTTCCCTATAATAATAATAATAATAATAATAATAATAATAATATATTAATAATAATTTTAATATCGTATGGCCTCGGTTGCCGGCTGCAAGCTTTGTTATTTGACACACACAGGGTAGCTTGCATGTCGAATTTAGTTGTTCCTTGACTATGAAAGTCAAGGAGGTTAGATGTTACATATATAATCTCCTTAAACTCTATAGCGCTTTCTAGTAGAAAATGAGGAACTTTGTACCCTATGAACTGAACGAATATTCACAGGATTGAACATTATAATCTGATCAAGCAATCATCTATTCCAGCGGATGCAGCGAAGACTCTCCTTCCAGGGGATGCTATTCCTCCGAGACTCTATGGTGTTCCTAAAATACATAAAGAAGATGTTCCTCTTAGACCTATTGTTAGTACGATTGGTTCTCCTACATATGCCCTTTCCAAATACTTAGGTAGACTACTTCAGCCGCTTCTGGATAACACGCCTTCGTACATTAAGGATTCCACACACTTCGTGGAAAAGTTGAAAGCTATAACACTTCAGCCGGGTGATATCCTAGTGAGTCACGACGTGGTGTCTCTGTTTACGAGAGTACCTATTGATGGTGTTATGTCTCTCATTAATGGATTTTTTCCTGAAGACATCACAAGGCTTTTCTTTATCACTGCATGACCTCCTCGTGGGAATTTTTATGAGCAGACTGAAGGTGTGGCCATGGGTAGTCCTCTCTCTCCTGTTGTGGCTAATTTCTTCATGGAGAACTTTGAAGAGAAAGCTTTGTCGTCGGCTCCTTTCAAACCGAGGACCTGGTGGCGTTATGTGGATGACACGTTCGTTGTTTGGACGGAAGGTGAGGAAAATCTTAGCCATTTCCTGGATCACCTTAATCTCCAGCACCCTTCTATTTGTTTCACCATGGAAAAGGAATCTGACGGCAAAATACCGTCTTTAGATGTTCTCGTCACCAAGAAAGAGGATGGATCTTTAGGACACAGCGTTTTTTGTAAGCCAACACACACCAATAGATATCTCCACGCAAGTTCTCACCATCACCCTGCCCAGAAACATGGTATCCTTACTACTCTAACTACCCGGGCAGGGAGGATTTGTGAAGTGTCTTCTTTACAAGAAGAAATTAATACCTTGCGAACCACCTTTGAGAGCAACGGTTATAGCAAGGCTTTGATCTCTACGGTTCTGAAACCAACAAATAATAATAGGACGTCAGTTGATAAAAGAGATGTAAGAGGAACTGCTTACCTACCTTACATACATAACACGACAGATCGTATTGCTAAAATCCTACGTCGGTACAACATACGGACTGTATTTGGAACTTCTGTTAAGATTAGGCAACTCCTGCGACCAACTAAGGACAGTTTACCTAAATTGCAACAACCGGGTATCTACAGAGTTCCCTGTACTTGTGGCAAGGTTTACATCGGGCAGACTTCGAGAACAATATGCACTCGCATTAAGGAACATAATAGATGTATCAGGCTCATTCAACCTGATAAATCAGCTGTTGCCGATCATGCATTAACACCTGGCCATGATGTCATGTTCCAAGGAGTGGATGTTCTTGCCCGTATAAAGCAATATCGTCCCAGAATCATCAGGGAGGCGGTTGAAATACGTAAACACCCAGATAATTTCAACCGCGACACCGGCTACAATCTTAGTGAATCCTGGCTACCTATTATCAGAACCCTGAGAAAGTAATTCACTGCTGCTTTCCGTTGTCCCTAACATGGGGCTATAATGGCGTCCATCTTTGGGCACCTTCTATATGTTCTTTGTTGCTTTCTCTTAGCAATCATTGTCGTATTCCAGATTATTCCTGACGAAGAAAGGCATGGTTACTTTCGAAACGCGTCGAATTTTAATATAATAAACATGGCATAAGCCCAAAATTCAACATTATGAATAAAATGACATGACATTATTATTTTTTTGTTTATGTATTGGTTAAAGGGGAATGTAAATGACTGCAGTTTTATAAAAAGAAAATAAGTACATGGGTTACTGTTAGTGCCGACATACAGTTTATTATAATTTTTATGGTGTTTTGATATATTTATGCCAATAAACGTAAAAGTTTTATTTACAAGTATTGATTGATTGATTGATTGAGTGTGTGATTGGTTATTTTGTTTGCTTTTATGTGTCGTCATGCGCCATTAACGTAATGAACAGACAGTGAACAAGCATACATTGTGCTTTAAATTACTCTGTGCAACGTTAATAACTTGCAATAAAATAAAGTTTTATTATAACACATGGCGTTAGTACCAAATACAACAAGTGAGCAAGTTGCTTTACCACGTGGGTTAAATTTTAAAATCAGAACATGATCGCTGGTTAACATTTGAATCCTGGCCTGTAGGATTTTTATCGACACATGAACTTGCAAAAGCCGTTTTTTTTTACTTGAACAGAGAAGATGTGGTGCGCTGTGTGTTTTGTCGTATAGAACTTTCACACTGGGAAGAAAGGGATGATCCCTTTAGAGACCATTTGCGATGGTCTCCTTGTTGTCCTTACATGCATGGTAATCAAGTGGGTAACATACCCGTGTATCCATTTTACCGAACCACAAGACCATTGGCCGCTACTTACGTTGCTGAATCACAAATGAATAATAATAATAATGATGTATTACCAGCCAACAACGGTAGTGTCATTATATGTGGTCCATATGCCATAGACAGTGTTGAATTGGCATGTGCTTTTGAAAAATTGGGAGTTTGCAAGACTAAAGCACTAGCACACCCATAGTACAGCTCTGTTGAAAACCGTTTAGAATCTTATACAAATGTTTGGCCATTAATATTAAAACACCTTACCAAACAGCTAAGTAAAGCTGGATTTTTTTATACTGGTGAAGGGGATAAAACAATATGTTTTTATTGTGGATTTGCTTTAAAGGATTGGCAAATGACTGATGACCCTTTTGTGCAACACGCTCGTTGGTTACCTAACTGTGAATACATGGTGTTGCTTAAAGGTCAGGGATTTGAAAATATTATTCGTAAAGAAAAAGTGATTGCAGCACAAGACATAAAAGTGACTTTAGAGTTAGAACATGCGGAGCAAATCAATGAGGCTGAAAAAATAGACTTGTTTCACGAACAGATACAAAAGTGTGACCAACAGTTATGTAAAATTTGTTATTAAGATGAACTAGGTGTTGTGTGTTTGCCTTGTGGACACATGATAGCCTGTGTCAAGTGTGCATTAGAACTCAACACTTGTGCTATATGCAGAAAAGCAGTATCTGCTACAGTTAGGGCATTTCTTGCATAAATAATAAAATTTATCAGCCATGCATAGTGCAAAATCCCTAATTGCACAATATTATTAAAGCTGTTTTAGTGTGTAATAGATATGCTTTTCTTTTGTTTATAGACTACTACAATGAATGTTTTGAATGCTGTGGGTCAAGCATGTGGCTTAGAGACAAAGAAGGTCAGCGAATTGCCAACGTATGTTCCATTCCGCATTATCAAGATTCGGAAATTGAAAACAGCATATGTTGATCGTGTACTTTGTGTATGTGAAAACTTTGAGACATTTCTGCCTACACGGTTTAATGATATGTCGGAGGGTGTTTTTGATGAAGTCAATAATGCTGTACAACTTGTACACTTAATTATTAAGGTTTTAAAAACAATAGGTGCATGGTTCGTTTTAATTAAATAAAAAAACAAATGTCAAATAATAATGGAAGATATAAGTCATGACAATGGACTGGAAGAAAAATATGTGTATAGAATAATAATGTTTTAGTTTTTAGTATTGTCTTAAAAAATATTATCATGAAACCAAAAAAAAATGCTGCTTATGATTATGATAGTGATAATGATCCAAAACAAGACAATAACGTTTCCATGCCTATTGTTCACCGTGTAATAAAAAAAAGAACTACAACAAGCTTTGTTTTTAAAACTATAACACACTATCGTAAAGGCAAAGACTTGTATTAAGTGTGCTTTTTATTGTTATAATCATGTATACTCTGCAATGTTAAATATTCTGACTTCTATAGAAAATAAAACAACATTGTACCTTTATTTTCATTTATTTACAAACTTTATATACATTTTTTTTTGGTTTCATGACAATATTTTTTAAGACAATACTAAACACTAAAACATTATTATTCTATACACATATTTTTCTTTCAGTCCATTGTCATGACTTATATCTTCCATTATTATTTGACATTTTTTGCCTACTTTCGATTTTTGCAAAAAATGAAAGTAGACTTATGAGATCACTACAGGGCGAAAAAAAGTGTGTCTGTCTGTGTGTATGTGTGTGTGTGAGTCTGTGTGTGTGTGTATGTGAGTGTGTGTACTATGAATGTCTGTCCCCCCTATCAATTCGAACACGGTGAGCGCAAATTGAACGAAATTTGGTACAAAGGTAGCTCTAGCAAAGGACACCTCAGTGTCAAGTTTTATATCGCCGCCATCTTGACGGAAACGTAATGGCGGCCACACAAATGTTCAAAGCTTAAATCAAATTACGACTAACCTAATCATCCGATCCCTACCAAATTTGGCAACAACATACCTTTATGGGGGCAGCATCCTTTGATCAAACTAGTAGGTCATCAGCCTAATAGTTTGCGGATGGCGGCCATCTTTGTGTGAAAATCGATTGCCCCTATTAATTCGAACACGGTGAAACCGAATGAAACGAAATTTGGTACAGAGGTAGTACTAGCAAAGGGCACCCCAGTGTCATGATTTATATCGCCGCCATCTTGACGGAAACGTAATGGCGGCCACACAAATGTTCAAAGCTTAAATCAAATTACGACTAACCTAATCATCCGATCTCTACCAAATTTTGCAACAACATACCATTATGGAGGGAGCATCCTTTGACAAATCTAATAGGTCATTAGCCTAATAGTTTGCGGATGGCGGCCATCTTTGTGTCAAAATCGATTCCCCCTATTAATTCGAACAACGGTGAAACCGAATGGAATGAAATTTGGTACAGAGGTAGCACTAGCAAAGGGCACCCCAGTGTCATGTTTTATATCGCCGCCATCTTGACGGAAATGTAATGGCGGCCACCCAAATGTTCAAAGCTTAAATCAAATTACGATTAACCTAATCATCCGATCTCTACCAAATTTTGCAACAACATACCTTTTTGAAGGGAGCATCCTTTGACAAATCTAATAGGTCATCAGCCTAATAGTTTGCGGATGGCGGCCATCTTTGTGTCAAAATCGATTACCCCTATTAATTCGAACACGGTGAAACCGAATGGAATGAAATTTGGTACAGAGGTGGCACTAGTAAAGGGCACCTCAGTGTCATGTTTTATATCGCCGCCATCTTGACGGAAACGTAATGGCGGCCACACAAATATTCAAAGCATTAATCAAATTACGATTAACCTAATCATCCGATCTCTACCAAATTTTCCATCAACATACCATTATGGAAGGAGCATACTTTGACCAAACTAATAGTTCATTAGCCTTATATTTTGCGGATGGCGGCCATATTTGTGTGAAAATCGATTCCCCATATTAATTCGAACACGGTGAAACCGAATGGAACGAAATTTCGGTACAGAGGTAGCACTAGAAAAGGCCACCTCAGGGTCATGTTTTATATCACCGCCATCTTGACGGAAACGTAATCGCGGCCACCCAAATGTTAAAGGCTAAAATGTAATTACGACCAACCTAATAATCTAGTCTCTACCAAATTTTGCAACAACAAATCTTTATGTGGGAAGCATATTCTGACCAAACTGCTAGATCATCAGCCCAATAGTTTGCAGATGGTGGCCATGTATGTGTGCAAATTGATTCCCCCTATCAATTCAAACACGGTGAAACCGACTTGAACGAAATTTGGTACAGAGGTAGCACTAGCAAAAGGCACCTCAGTGTCATGTTTTATATCGCCGCCATCTTGACGGAAACGGAATGACGGCCACCCAAATGTTAAAAGCTTAAATCAAATTTCGACCATCCTAATAATTTGATCTCTACCGGATTTTGCAACAACTTGCCTTTTTGTGGAAAGCATCTTATGACTGACTACAAGGTCATCAGCCCAATAGTTTGCAAATAGCGGCCATGTACGTGTGCAAATACATTCCCCAGATCAATTCAAACACGGTGAAACCGAATTGAATGAATTTTTTTTACAAGAGGTAGCACTAGCAAAGGGCACCTCATATTCATGTTTAATATCCCTATAGCACGTTGTATTTCAACAAGCTACTACAACCAACATTCAATTATACTCCTTGAAAAGGACAAAGAGTTATAACAATACCCATGCATTTAGGAGAAAGTAGGCTATATGTTCTTTACTGAACATCTTGTTTTATTTTATTAAAACGAACCGTGAACCTATTGTTTTTAAAACCTTCATAAATTAAGTGTACAGGTTGTACAGCATTATTGACTTCATCAAAAACACTCTCCGACATATCATTAAACCGTGTAGGCAGAAATGTCTCAAAGTTTTCACTTACACAAAGTACACGATCACCATATGCTGTTTTCAATTTCCGTATCTTGATAATGTGGAATGAGATATGCGTTGGCAATTCGCTGACCTTCTTTGTCTCTTAGCCACATGCTTGACCCACATCATTCAAAACATTCATTGTAGTAGTCTATAAACAAAAGAAAAGCATATCTATTACCCTCTAAAACAGCTTTAATAATATTGTGCAATTAGAGATTTTGCTCTATGCATGGCTGATAAATTTTACTATTTATGCAAGAAATGCCCTGACTGTAGTAGATACTACTTTTCTGCATATAGCTCAAGCGTTGAGTTCTAATGCACACTTGACACAGGCTATCATGTGTCCACAAGGCAAAAATACAACATCTAGTTCATCTTGATAACAAATTTTACATAATTGTTGGTCACACTTTTTTATCTGTTCGTGAGACAAGTCTTTTTTTTTGAGCCTCATGTATTTGCTCATCATGTTCTAACTCTAAAGGAACTTTTATGTCTTGTGCTGCAATCACGTTTTCTTTACGAATAGTGTTTTCAAATTCCTGACCTTTAAGCAACACCATGTATTCACAGTTAGGTAACCAACGAGCGTGTTGCACAAAAGGGTCATCAGTCATTTGCCAATCCTTTAAAGCAAATCCACAATAAAAACATATTGTTTTATCCCCTTCACCAGTATAAAAAAATCCAGCTTTACTTAGCTGTTTGGTAAGGTGTTTTAATATTAATGGCCAAACACATGTATAATATTCTAAACGTTTTTCAACAGAGCTGTACTCTGGGTGTGCTAGTGCTTTAGTCTTGCAAACTCCCAATTTTTCAAAAGCACATGCCAATTCAACACTGTCTATGGCATATGGACCACATATATCGACACTACCGTTGTTGGCGGGTAATACAACATTATGATTATTATTTATTTGTGATTCAGCAACGTAAGTAGCGGCCAATGGTCTTGTGGTTCGGTAAAATGGATACACGGGTATGTTACCCACTTGTTTACCATGCATGTAAGGACAACAAGGAGACCATCGCAAATGGTCTCTAAAGGGATCATCCCTTTCTTCCCAGTGTGAAAGTTCTATACGACAAAACACACAGCGCACCACATCTTCTCTGTTCAAGTAAAAAAAACGGCTTTTGCAAGTTCATGTGTCGACAAAAAGCCTACAGGCCAGGATTCAAATGTTAACCAGCGATCATGTTCTGATTTTAAATTTAACCCACGTGGTAAACCAACTTGCTCACTTGTTGTATTTGGTACTAATGCCATGTGTTATAATAAAACTTTATTTTATTGCAAGTTATTAACGTTGCACAGAGTACTTTAAAGCACAATGTATGCTTGTTCACTGTCTGTTCATTACGTTAATGGCGCATGACGACACATAAAAGCAAACAAAATAACCAATCACTCACTCAATCAATCAATCAATCAATACTTGTAAATAAAACTTTTACGTTTATTGGCATTAATATATCAAAACACCATAAAACTTATAATAAACTGTATGTCTGCACTGACAGTAACCCATGTACTTATTTTCTTTTTATAAAGCTGCAGTCATTTACATTCCCCTTTAACCAATACATAAACAAAAGTAATAATGTCATGTCATTTTGTTCAGATTATAATGTTCAAACCTATGAATATTCGTTCAGTATATAGGGTACAAAGTTCCTCATTTTTCTACTAGAAAGCGCTATAGAGTTTAAGGAGATTAGATATCTAACATCTAACCTCCTTGACTTTCATAGTCAAGGAACAACTAAATTCGACATGCAAGCTACCCTGTGTGTGTCAAATAACAAAGCTTGCACCCAGCACCCGAGGCCATACGATATTAATATTGTTATTTATATTATATTATTATTATGATTATTATTATTATTATTATTATTATTATTATTATAGGGAACGACATGTCAGTTAAATTAAAATTTTTGTTTTTTATAAAATCCAATATGGCCTTGTACTTCCCCGGCAAACAACCAATATGTTCGTGTACTGGTTGCCAATACATAGTCATTAATCAAGAAAGCAATCATCGTCCTAGTCATGTACAGGTAATGAATTTTTGTCTACGAGTTTTCAGTAGTGGTAAAATGGAATAGCATTTTATGTTAGGCTTACCTGAGATTTAAATAGTTCACTGCCTGGAAACAATGGTTGCATTTTACTGCGTCTCGGATTTTCAGCGACTGCTACGGCGGTTAGGCTTTTCTTTCCAAGTTTCTAAAAAAAAAACGTTATAAATACCTAAATTCAGGTTAATACATGCATTTCATAAAAATAAAAATATGAAACAGAAAATGAAACAAGTTTGTTTTAAAAAATAATCCCACCTTCACTTGCAGTGGCTTGTTGCTGTTTCCTTCTAGTGGGCTCAAAAGTAAACTGGTTTCCTGTATCTCAGACATGTAAGGTATACCGGTAATCTGCAAACAAATAAATAAAAAAATCAATAATTACCTAATCAATAACTAGAAATTTAGGGTTCATTAGCATGTCATTATTAAAATAATCATTCATAGGTACTTACCAAAAAATAAAAGTTTTTTTCTTCCACAGCTCTACTCTATACGTCCGTGTGCTAAAATGGCAAGTGCATGACTAACGCAATCGTTATCAGTTGGCCTAGCAACAGAAAAGGTTGTATTTTCTCAGCGTTTTGACCTTGAATGGTTCTCTGTCTCTCTCTCGCACGTGTTCCCACGACTCTTCACATTCCTCAATCTGAACAAGATTCGTGTACCTTATACTAGTTTCATGTTTTAATACGGAACCAAAATGGCTACCTCTTATACATCGGTAGCCCTACTGTCTCAGAACCAAAATGGCGGTCTCTGCTTAAACAGCACACATTCTAGCCACTACGAGGCAAGTAAGCTGATATCACACTTCCTGCTGACGTAGACATTCCTGCCTCGTCAGCGCCAGCGACAGCTCTCATGAGTCCTCTGGCTAGGTACAATATTCAGTCACCAGTGAGCTGGACTGTGTGCGTGTTAGCATTCAAAACATGTGTGTGTCTTATTATTATTATTTATTTATTTATTTATTTTACACGTTTCAGGCCTATTAGACCACGCGAAGCAATCATGACTTTTTGTTCTTCCTGTCTTTCCAGTACTCTTTCATTCGTGCACTAAAGGCCCTCTTCCTTTCTTCGGTCCACTTTGGTCTTTGGGCTGTAGGTGCAGCTCTCTCTGACAACACTTCCCACTTGTATACTTTGTGTCTAAATACGCTTTTGTCTATGACGTCTTCTGGGTCGACTTGTGCTTTTACTAGATCAATTTTGACTTGCATCATCCAGGGTGTAGTAATCTTGAGCCGCTGTATGTATCTAAGAATTTTGTTGGTGAGTCTAGTTTGTGGGAGTCTACTGATGTGGCCATAAAATTTTAGTCGCCTCTTTCTGATGTCTGCTGCGAGGTTGGACAATTTCTCTGTGGTGTCTCTGGAGTGAAGCCTGTATCCTTCATCTGTGTGCTTTGGTCCAATTATTTTCCTTATTATTTTTCTTTCCTCTGTGAGGATTTTTTCCAAGTCGCCCTTAGTGTGTAACGTCAACGTCTCACTAGCATAAAGCACCTCAGGTTTAATAACCGTGTTGTAATGACGAAGTTTAGTGAATGTGGACAGACATTTTTTGTTGTAGACACTCTGTGTCTTGTATAAGGCTCTCTTCATTTTCATTAACCTAGTGTTCTGCGCGATTTTCTCTTTTCCCGTCGGTTCAAGCACTTCACCTAGGTATTTAAAGTGGGCGACTCTATTGATCTTGCCATATTTCGTGTTTAAATTCTGTATGTCGAATTTCGTACAGAAAAACTCTGTCTTTTGGAACGAGATCTGTAGTCCTACTTTTTCGGCGCACTCTTGGAGTACTTCTATCTGTCTGATTGATGTGGTTTCGTTATCTGAGAGTAGAGCCAGATCATCCGCGAAGGCTAGACATCCAACCTCCAGTTCGTCCTTTGGTCGTCCTAGTCGCACTGGCCTCCAGTAACCTTGAAGTCTCAGTTCTTTCTCCCATTCCTTGATAACTTTGTTCAGCACTAGGTTGAAGAGAAGCGGAGAGAGCCCGTCACCTTGGCGAACACCTGTATTGATCTGAAATGGTTCTGAGATTTCCCCCATGAATTTCACTTTTGATGTCGTGTCTGTCAGTGTCTCTTTGATCAATCGCAAGGTCTTGCTATCCAAACCGTGCTCGTGCAAGATGTTGAACAATGACTGACGGTCAATGGAGTCATATGCCTTCTTGAAGTCAACGAACGTACATATAACTGGAGTATTCCTGAGGGCTTTGATTTTCAATATACTTTTTAGGTTGAAGATTTGTTCCGCGCAGGAGCGACCAGGACGAAATCCCGCCTGGTACTTGCCAATCTTGTGTTCCAGCTGGTCCCGAGCCCTTTGGAGTAGGCACGCTGAGAGGATCTTGTACGTAACTTGTAATAGTGAAATGCCCCTGTAATTGTTTACGTCAGAGCGGTCGCCTTTTTTGTGTAACGGGTGGATCAATGCACATTTCCACTCATCTGGTAGCTTTTCTGATGTCCAGATGTCAGTGATAATCTGTGTGAGTTCCCTGAGTGAGTGTGGCCCTAGGTTTTTCAGTAGTTCGGCCACTATGCCGTCTTCACCAGATGTCCTGTTGTTCTTAAGTTTGATGATGTGCCTGTGAACTTCCTCTTGTGTCGGAGGTAATGAGTCTGCGTTCTTGACTGTAGGTTCTTCCTCTGAGAATCTCTCTATTGGTTCTGGACAGTTGAGAAGATCAGAGAAGTATTGTGCCATCACCTTGCAATTCTCCTTATTCGTTAGTGCTAATTTTCCATCACCTTTTCTGAAGCAAAGGTTTGGTGGTGTGTACCCTCTGATGTGTCCTGCAAACGTTCTGTAGAAGTCCCTTACGTTGTAGTTACGGAAGTTGTCCTCAATGGAGTCTAACTGTTCCTTCAGGTATCTCCTCTTGGATTGTCTGATAATTTTTGCGGTTGCTTTTCGTGTTTCATGGAAATTCTGTAAATTTTCTGGGGATTTTTTACTGTTGTATTTCTGATATGCCAATTTCCTGGTAATGAGTGCATTCTCACAATCAACATCCCACCAAGGATGTTTGGAATTCTTCTTCAAGGGAATGAGAGCTTGTGCTGTTTCTATGATTTTTCGGTGGAAATGTTGCCAGTCATTGGCATGTTCTTTTTCCCAGGCTTCCTTCACTCCAGAGTCTGCGATCTTTTTTGTGTCAAATTTTGGTAGGGGGGTTTTCTTACAGAAAGTTCTCTTTGGGGTGAACTTGACCTTGACGCGGGTTAGGTAATGGTCAGAGTCAATGTTGGCTCCTCTACGTACCTGTACATCATGAATCTCCTTCTGTACTGGATATGAGATTGCCACATGGTCGATTTGGAACTCACCTAACTGCTGGACTGGAGAACGCCAGGTTTTCTGTTTTCTAGGGTGTTTTCTAAGAGATGTTGACATGAGCTTGAGGTTATTCTGCTGGCAGAGTTCTATGAGTCGTGTGCCATTTTTATTTGTGAATTTATGTGCAGGATAGTTTCCGACTGTTTTCCTGTACATCTTTTCTCTACCGATCTGTGCATTGAAGTCGCCCATGAGGAGTTTGACGTCATTCCTGGGGACTTTGGACATCACTGTGTCAAGGGTCGACCAGAATTTTTCTGCGGACTGTGGATCGCTCTTGTTACTTTGGTTAGTGGGGGCGTGTGCGTTGATCAGTGTGTATTTTTTGTTGGCGCACCGGAAGCGCATGCTCATCAATCTGTTGTTTACTGGAGTAACTTCTTCTAAGGATTCTACTATGGTCTTGTGGACCATGAAGGCCATCCCCAGAAGTGGAGCGCCTTTGGCAACGCGCCTGTCAGTCTTGCTCTTGAACAAGCGATAATTGCCGTAGTCCATGGTGTCTTCATCTGTGATACGTGTCTCCTGCAGCGCGAGGATTAGAAGCTTCTGTCTATCGAGTTCTGTCACTAGATTGTGCAACTTTCCAGGCTGTATGAGAGTGTTGATGTTTAGAGTGCCTACGTATGTTGGTGTCTTATGTGGAAGTTTGCCAGAGAACTCCGATTTTCTCTGTGGCCGTGGTTGCCCGGGTCCCCCAGAGTCCGAACGCCCGGGTGCCGTCAGTTGACGGGTGGATTGGTTACCACCTGGGGTAATACTGTTATTATTTGCACGCGCCATGGTTACTTGTAAGAAAAGGGGTCTAGTGGTTATCCACTAGGTTTCTTAGAACCAGGGATTGTTAGTTCCTGGAGCATGTTTACAGCCGCACCACATGGTGAACAGACGCTGACCATAAGCCGCCCAATCTGGGAACAAACGCTTTTGGATTTAGAGTTCTTTATTGGTGGGGAAACCACCTGGCTCTTCCGCTCCATCCATCGTTGGGAATCTTAGATTCCTCTTCCGCCATCAGGACCGTTGACCAATTTTCACCTAGTAACCCTAGGCAGGGGCCCTTACAGGGTGCTACCATCCGGAGCCAGATGGACCCAGGTTTTTTAACGAGGTGTTACTCCTCCCCCTCCTCCTTCCTCATCACTTACGAGATTATTATTATTATTATTATTAAACATTTTATTGTAATAATAATTATTAGCAAGCGGCCATCCTCAGTACATGATCATGTTAACCACATACTTTCATCCTAACACACATGACTTTACCTAGTTCAATATTTAGTTTATAACATTTCAGGCCAATGACCTTACCGTTTTGGCTCTTGGCGTACATGCACATGACTTGGTCGAGCAAATGTTATAGGTTTCCATATTCTAAAACCATTTACTGTGCCAGACATCAGTCTCGCTTATCACCGTTTACTAACATGTTAAAATCCCCTTCAGGGGTAAAAAAAAATTCCTAGCACACTTAACACATTTTCAAATATTCGCCTCTATCCGTCATAGGAAATGTCACAATACCAACCGTCATAAGCTGCCCCTGCCATCCCATCAAAATAGCTATTCATTTCTTCCGGGCACGGTCACCGAGATCGCCAACGTCTAAGAATCACTTGGTCATATCCTACAATGTTGTGTCAGAGAGTGATCTCGCTCATCACCGTTAAGTAAAACGTTAAAGATCCCCTTCAAGGGTAATAAATCTTAGCATGCTTGTCACATTTCAAAATATTCGCCTTCATTCATTCATCATAGGAAAAAATATCGAAAAGCGACCCCTCGTTTTGCCATGCATCGCCCCGTCGAAATAGCCATTTCCCGTATCCACCATGGCCAATCATAGCCTCGTTGTAACATACGTCAAGCGCTACCGGCTCTATGTCTACAAACACGCTTTTATATACACCACGGACAGGCCAACAAGGACCACGCAAATATCACTTCTTTATAGTTCTTGTTTCCTTCTTTCTCTTCCACAAGTCTTTCATCCTGGTCGACTGCGCAGCTCTTCTTTCAGCAGTCCATTCTCCTCTGTTGAGATTCTTCTTCTCCCCGACAAGAATCTTGAGGCGGAATTCTTTTTCTGTACTCTATTCCATTTAGACAATCTTCTTCAGTAATTTTGAATTTTTGAAAATCTTCATTCATTTGTTTTACAAAGCCTCCTTGCCCTTTATAGTTCCACATTTTATCCAAAAATGTGTGTTTAACCTTGAGCAATCCATATGTCCTTAGAACTGAAGTCGCCGTTTTCTGATCATCACTTCAAGTTTGTCGATTTTACTATAAATTTCTGCTTTGGATCTCAGTCCATAACCTTCCTGTGTTTTCCTAGGCCCATAAATCCTTCTTAAAATTCTTCTTTCTATCTTGAGAAAATTCTCCATTCCAGTTATATTTGTAGTTTCCATGCCGTACAAGATGACTGGTCTAACAACTGTATTATAATGTCGTAATTTTGCATTGATAGACAAGTTATTTTTATTGTATATAATTTTTGTACAAAAATTTAATCTTTCCAATTTCCCTTTTTTGTTCTCAATTGCCAATTTATCCATCCCATTGCTACTAATTATTTCTCCAATATATTTAAATCGGTCAGTGACCCTGATTCTCCCATAATTAGTTTTTATCTTTTTCTTAGTGTATTTCTGATCACTTGTCAACATCTCTATTTTTACCAACGAAATCTGTAAGCCCGCTTTTTCCGCCATTTCTTTTAACTGATCAATTTGGGTAATAGCTTATTGTTCTGATTCAGCAAACAACGCTACGTCTTCAGGAAATGCTAAACCATTGACTTTGAGGTTCTGATTCTTTGTACCAATTTTAGCATTTGAATCGTTCTTCTCCCAAGACGTCCTCATGACTTGATCCAAGACAAAATTGAAAAGCAGTGGTGGTAGACTGTCCCCTTGTCTTAGCCCAGTTTTTACCTCGAAGGGCTCGCTAACTTCGTTTAATAATTTGACTCTGGAAATCGTATTAATTAATGTAAGTTTTATTAAATTTATGTTTTTTTGATGAACTTGGTATTCCTTCAATGTGTCAAAAACAGTATCCCTATCCACTGAATCATACGCTTTCTGAAAATCAACGAATGAGATAATGATATTCTTTGGCCTGTTGTTGTAATATTTTAATAACAACTTTAAACTAAGAATTTGTTCTGCACACGATCTATTCCTTCTGAAACCACCTTGGAACTCGCCAAGCTGTGGTTCGATCTGTGGTTCAAGTCTGTTTAGAAGTAATTTGGCAAATATTTTGTATGTGACAGACAACAAAGAGATCCCCCTATAACTATTGACATCAATTCTTGAGCCTTCTTTATGTAGTGGATGAATTAAGGCGATTAACCAGTCTTCTGGAATTGCTTATTCAATCCAAATTTTCTGAAATAGATTTGTCTTCGCTATTAAAAATTCATCATCTACAAGCTTCCACATTTCTGCAATTATTCCATCCTCGCCTGAGGCTTTATTATTTTTAAGTGAGTTGATAATACATTTAACTTCATTTACATCTAGGGGCGTAGAGTCAAAATTTTGTGTTGTAAATTTGAAACTCAACTTGTCTGTCGGTTTTGGACAATTTAACAACTCTCAAAATACGCAGCCAAGATATCACAATTTTCCTTGTTGTTTAATGCTAGCGTACCATCTTCCCCTTTGAAATTTAAACTCGGCGCTGAATATCCAGTGATTTCATTCTTAAATGCTCTATAAAACAATCGTGTGTCATTTTTCTTAAAATTGTCGTCCATTTCCATTATTTGGTACTTCATATATTTTCTTCGAATCATTCTTAAAGTCTGGTGGGCCATTTTCCTTAATCTTTGTACTTCCTCTAAATTTTCTGGAGTCTTGTTCCCGTTCCACTTGTGCCAAGCACAATGTCTTTCTTTGATCACTCTTTCACATTCTTCATTCCACCAAGCATGTTTCCTATAAAAGTTCAACGTTACAATTTCTTGAGCTGGTTCAAGAAGGTTATTAGTAACATCATTCCAATTGGTTGGTATTTTAAGTTTTCCTTGAAATTCTATCCTTTTTTCATTTGTAAGAACCTCTCTATTAATTTTCGGAATTTTAATTCTAGTTGTATTTTGTTTGCGTGTAAAAGGTATGAAATTCATCTTGATTTGAGAAAGGTAATGATCTGAAGTTACATTAATGGATTTTCTGACCTTAACATTTTGGATTTCTTTGAAAGAATTTCGAGAGATAGCTACATGATCTAGTTGAAACTCACCCAGCAACGCATTTGGGGAGACCCATGTTTTCTTTTTACTTGGTTTTGCATTAAAATGTGTGGACATAATCTTTAAGTTTAGATGTTCACAGAGTTTAACCAATTTCTCACCATTCCTGTTGGTTCTATTGTGAGCGGGATATTTACCTATTATATCAGAAAATTTTCTCTCAGATCCAAGCTGAGCATTGAAATCTCCAAGTAAAATTTTTATTACATGATTAGAAGGAATTTTGAGAATTTCGGCTTCTAACTCGTCCCAAAATTCATCAACTTTCTCTGGATTCGCTTTATTATCCTTATTTATAGGAGCATGGGCGTTGATTAGCGTGTATCTCTTATTGAGAGATTTTATAGTTAGAAAAGATAGTCTGGCATTCACACTTCTAAAAGCGATAACTGCATCCAAAAATTTCTTGTTGACCATAAAAGCTGTTCCAAGATGTGGCATGTTCTTCATCACTCTCTTCCCAACTATTCCTTTGAAAATTCGAAGTTGTCAGATTCAAAGGTGTCCTCATCCAAGAACCTGGTTTCTTGAAGGGCTAATATTGTAATGTGATGTCTATGGAGTTCTGTTGTTAGTTGTTTTAATTTTCCAACCTGAATTAAGGAATTCACATTGTATGTTCCAAAAAAATATGTTCTCATTTTCTTGAATCTTGAACTGTTCTTGTGGTGCTCCGATTCGCCTTAATGTAACCCTAAACTGCTAGGCACCCTGGAATCCGATTTACGCCTAGCATTGTCTTCAGGGTAATCATGACCATTAGAAGCTAAATCCATGATATTAAAGTAAATGTGGGTTGGACAAATTCCACCGTTATACAACTAAGATTGTGAGTCCTAGAGGTTGCCTCAAGATGTGTTCTGGCTCTAATTTTACGGCTTAAGCCAACCCTCCTCCTTTCTCCGGGCTTGGGACTGGCAACAGAAACTACTGAGCTACACAATCCACCCAGTAGATCCTGCAGGCGAAGTTCAAACACGCTTTTATTTAAAAAAAATAAAGAAATGCCTAGATTTTTGTCCTAGAGACTTGACATTTATTTTCATTGTAGAGGGGTAGGGACCTTTCATTTATGTCAAACAAATTGTTTTGTCAAGATGATAGTTTCCAAAATAGTAATAATTCAAAATTTAAGGGGTTTCAAAAATTCTCAAAATATAAAAAAGTTTTATTATAAAAAATAAAAGTCATAGAGACCATTGGTTTGAACTATGGCACAACATTCTATCATGTTTGGTTTTCAAACTAACGCCTACTTTAAAAACAAAATTTTTCAAAAAAAATGAAAAATATAACGAGAGGTCCATAGGAAAGAGGACGTCAGCTCGAGTCCAACGACACCTCATTTGTTAAAATCCGACCATCCGTTTGCCAATGATCACCAATGTTCGCGAGAAAGTAGGCTATCATTTTGTTTTTCCTCCTACACCCTTGAAACTTGCTGCCCGCCTACAGGGCATGCCCACCTTTCATTAACGTCAAACAAACGTTTTTCCACAATTCACCGTTTCCAAAATAGCGCCAATCCAAGAAACAAAAATTTTCTATTTTTTCTTAAATACAAATACACATGCTTAGCCAAGAGTACGTCATCCCAACGCCAACAATACCTCGTTCGTTAAAATCTGACCACGCCTTCGAGTGATATCGGCCAAAGTTTATATGAAATTAGGGGGCGACTCAGAAACCCCCGTACCACACTACTTCACAGTTTTAGTCCTAGAGACTTGAAATTTATTTTGGCGGTAGAGGATGTTAGGGCCATTCATTTACGTCAAACAATTTTTTTGTAAACTCTTTAGTATCCAAAATAAAAATAAATAAAAATGTATGTGTTTTCAAAAAATCTCAAAAAGTAAAAAAGTTTTATTATAGATAATAAAGGTCATAAAGACCATTCGTTTCGACTATAGCACAGCGTTCTATCATGTTTGGGTTTCAAACTATCTCCTACTTTCAAAAACAAAAATTTTCAATTTTTTTTTCCAAAAATATGACGAGTGGTCCATAGCAAAGCTCCCGTCAGCTCGAGTTCAACGACACCTCATTTGTAAAAATCCCACCAGGCGTTTGAGAGATATCGGCAATGTTCCCAGGAAAGTAGGCTGTGCGTTTAAAATCTCACTGCTCCCCTACTAATGCACATACAGAATTTGGTTGAGGTCTAATGGATAGTATGGACGTTACATGCTATTTGATATTGGATTTATCAGTGCGCGGGAAAATCATGTCATGTATGTGATGCTCAGAAATATTCTGAAATTTTAAGATCTATTATAGTGCCAATTTTGGATAAAATCCATTTGTTAGTATAGAAGTTACATGTAATTAAAAATTGAAACTATCAGAAAGCTTTGAATCATGTTGGCAGCATTTGAGGTATATTAGTTACTCCAAATTAATCTAGAATGCCAGGTACTATACGTGTGCAAATATTAGATCTGATGGCTTGCATACTTTCTGATATATTGATATTAGGATTATAAAAATAGAGAGAGCATTTATTAACCGTTGGCAGCCCTGCTGGTTCTTACGAATGCGCATACTGATAACTGTTATAGTAGACAAAGCACATACGAAATTTGGTTGAAATCCATTTGTTAGTATAGAAGTTATATGCATTTAAAAACTGAACTTATCAGCAGGCTTAGAATCGTGTTGGCAGCACTGATGTATATAAGTTACACCAAACTAAGGTAGAATGTCAGATATTATACGTGTGCAATGTTTAGAGCTATTGGCTTGCATACTTTCTGATATATTGATATTGGAGTTAAAACATAGAGAGCGCACTTATTAACAGTTGGCAGCCCTGTAGCTCTTTAGAATATGCACAGTCATATCTGTTGTAGTGCACATAGCACATATGAAATTTGGTTAAAATCTAATCGATAGTATAGAAGTTACATGTATTTTAAAATTCGACCTATCGGCAGGCTTATAATCATGTTGGCAACACTGGTATGTATGGACTTCTGGAAATTAACCTGGAATGCTATTATCTATATGTGTGCCAAGTTTGGAATAGTTCGCAAGCATAACTTCTGTGATATCCAACATAGAGCTAAAATTTCAATTACGATTTTTCATCAGTTGGTGGCACTGACGTCAATTTCAAATGTGACCGTGAGATATTCAGGTATAGATCTTTAGTATTACCAAATTTAGTTTCGATAGCTGCAGCCGTTTAGTAGTTGATAGGGGAGTGACACACACAGACATACAGACACACAGACAGACATTTTCCCGGATCGATCTCATAAGTCTACTTTTTCCTCATTTTGGCAAAATGAGAAAAGTGGGCTAAAAATTAAAGAGAACTAAGTAAACAAGACGTCTAAATTACACCCATTACAACAAAAATAATGACTGTACTATTGTGAGACTAGGTTCTTGAGAAATGTGCATATACAGTCCTGTTTAGCCTACTTTCGTTTTTTTGCAAAAAATGAGAGTAGTCTTATGAGATCTACACAGGGCCAAAAATTGTGTGTCTGTATGTGCGTCTGTGTGCGAGTGTGTGTGTGTGTGTGTGAGCGTGTGTACTCTGAATGTCTGTCCCCCCATCAATTCGGACACGGTGAAACCGAATTGAACGAAATTTGGTACAGAGGTAGAAGTAGTAAAGAGCACCTCAGTGTCATGTTTTATATCGCCGCCATCTTCACGAAAACGTAATAGCGGCCACCAAAATGTTAAAAGCTTAAATCAAATAACGACCAAACTAATCATCTGATCTCTAGCAAATTTTGCAACATTATACCCTTATATCTGATGAATCTTTTGACCAAACTACCAGGTCATCGGCCCAATACTTTGCTGACGGCGGCCATGTGTGTGTGTAAATAGAATCCCCCTATCTATTCACTTTTGACTAAACTACAAGGTCATCAGCCCAATAGTTTACAGATGGCAGCCATGTATGTGTGCAAATCGATTCCCCCTGTCAATTCAAACACGGCGAAACGGAATTGAACAAAATTTGGTACAGAGGTAGCACTAGCAAAGGGCACTCCAGTGTCATGTTTTATATCGCCGCCATCTTGACAGAAACGTAATGGTGGCCACCCAAATGTAAAAGGCTTAAATCAAATTACGACCTACAAAATCATCTTATCTCTACTAAATTTTGCAATTACATACCTTTATGTGAGAAGCATTCATTGACCAAGCTACAAGGTCATCAGTTCAATAGCTGTTAGATGGCGGCCATGTATGTGAGCAAATCGATTCCCCATATCAATTCAAACACGGTAAAACCAAATTGAACGAAATTTGGTACAGAGGTAGCACTGGCAAAGGGCACCTCAGTGTCATGATTTATATCGCCGCCATCTTGACGCAAACGGAATGGCGGCCACCCAAATATTAAAAACTTAAATCATATTACGACCAACCTAATCTTTTGATCTTTACCAAATCTTGCAACAACATACCTTTTTGTGGGAAGCAACTTTTAACTGAACTACAAGTTCATCAGCCCAATAGTTTGCAGATAGCGGCCATGTATGTGTGCAAATCGATTCCCCATATCAATTCAAACAAGGTGAAACGAATTGAATTCAATCACTAACAAAGGGCACCTCATATTCATGTTTAATACCCGCTTATGCACGTTGTATTTCAACAAGCTACTACAACCAACATTCAATTATACTCCTTGAAAAGGACAAAGAGTTATAACAATACTAATGCATTTAGGAGAAAGTAGGCTATATGTTCTTTACTTAACATCTTGTTATTGATGCATTCTCTACTACGTTATTGTACTTCACAGTACCTTTCGCCTGGATTTTCAGTGATTTAATATTGCACTTGATTTATTTAAGAGCACAGGAGAACTATGTTTTACTCACTTAGGGGAAAAGTGAATATACTATTCGTCTGGAATAGTTTGACCAGTGTGGTGTTCGAGGAAATAACTTAATTTAGGATTGCTTAGTTTTCCTAGTGGAATATTAGCACTAACAGACACTTCACATAATTCTTTATAAAAGGAAGATGACTTATTTGATGTCGAAGCAGTTTCTTTTAACAGTAATTGAGACACTCATTTTTTCCACATTTTCAACACCTCGCAAATATTTATCGCGGCCGACGTGTTGTTGTACGGTGAACCGTTTATCTGCAGCTACTAGGATTTCGCACACTTTACGGAACAAAATAGTTCCATCAGTTGAGAATATGTTTTCACCGAAATCTGACACATAGTTTTAAACGGCTTGCAGTTGTCTGCTTTTGTTTTTGCATTTCAATTGTACTACCCTACCAGTGAATTGTTAACTGCTGGCGGAAATCGGAACTAATGCGCTCCGCCCAGCCACACGCCTGCGATAGACGTGCAGTTGTCGCCAGCGAAACCTCATCGCGTGTCGTTTGTGTGCATGAGTCATGCTGGGTCGTGGCTGTGCGGTGTGTTCACATTGTATGCCTGTACATGCGTTCCCCCTCTTGCTCCGCAACCGCCTGCTGCAGCCGTAACGAGGCGAGATGACGTAATGTATACGCAACGGCAGCGCTCTACGTCTAGCGGTAACAATTACCTGATAGGGTAGTACTGCACAAGGAAACGTCACACACTTACAACACAAACACACCTTAAAAGTCCTATATTTGCCGGGTAACTGAGTGAACGATCAGAGGCCAGAGCTCCGTCAGAGCTGTCAACACTTCTAATAAAGATAAACTCGGCATAAACCACATGGTGCTGAGGGGATTACCCCGTTTCTTTTCTCAGACTGACGCAATACTCACGTGCACGTGAAGAAATCAGTGACGCAAACTGTAGGCTACACACAAATGCATCTTCGAGAAAAATTAAATCAGCTGCTTAGATAAGAAACGAGTAATGAAAACAGATGAGCACTGCAGGACTACAGTATATGGGTTAGTCCAAGAACGTTAACGCCGACATGTTTATAAATACAGATACTAAAAACATAACTATAAAATGAGCATTTAACCATATTGAATTAAAAAAATTACCTATAAACGTATAGCACATGAAAAATGACCTAAAATGACCCTGAATGTTAGAAAATGATTTTATTCTGCAAAATGTAGGAACAATGCATTTTGATGACTTTTAGAAAACCCATATATCTAACATATTTATTGTAAAATACGCTTAATTACCACTAAACATCGTCTTCGTGTACTCAGAAAAAAGATGACTTTTCATCAAAATCAGATAAAGAAATAATTCACTGTTGTAGAGGGTTTCTGACACACTACCACAGATACCTTAATTACACATGTTAATACTTGAAATAACAAAAACAGCAGCAAACTACCCTAATGTGGACTAGAGAGTATCAAATAAAATATGAATATGAAATATATGGGTCTTTTAATGTCCCTCCGTGCAGATGGTGTGGTTTGGCCAGCATGGCTCGACCGGTGGTCCAGAAATCGAGCCCCGCCTTCGGCAGGAATTGTTCTTGTCCTTGGCCCCACGCAAGCCGTGCGTGTGGGTAACATTGGCCGCAAGGCGCTGTCAATCAAAGTGCGGCTGGAGCATTGCACTGACCTCATCACCTCTCTTAAGAGCACTGAGCTACACCTGCAAGTTAAATACGAGGGTGGTTCCAATAATTAACATTACAATTCTAGCAGGTGAAGAAACCGTGAATTGTAATACAATCAAAGTGTGGCTGAAGCATTTTACTGACCACATCACCTCTCTTGAGAGCACTGAGCTGTTCCTGCAATTTATATACGAGGGTGGTTCAATAATCAACATTATAATACTATCAGGTGAAGAAACTGTCAAGTATAATACAATCAAAGTGCGGCTGAAACATTTTACTGACCATATCACTTCTCTTGAGAGCACTGAGCTGCACCTGCAATTTATATACGAGGGTGGTTCAATAATTAACATTATAATACTATCAGGTGAAGAAACTGTCAAGTAGAATGCAATCAAAGTGCGGCTGAAACATTTTACTGACCTCATCACCTCTCTTAAGAGCACTGAGCTACACCTGCAAGTTATATACGAGGTTGGTTCAATAATTAACATTATAATACAATCAGGTGAAGAAACTGTCAAGTATAATACAATCAAAGTGCGGCTGAAACATTTTACTGACCTCATCACCTCTCTTAAGAGCACTCAGCTACACCTGCAAGTTAAATACGAGGCTGGTTCAATAATTAACATTATAATACAATCAGGTGAAGAAACTGTCAAGTAGAATGCAATCAAAGTGCGGCTGAAACATTTTACTGACCTCATCACCTCTCTTAAGAGCACTCAGCTACACCTGCAAGTTATATACGAGGTAGGTTCAATAATTGACCGGAACAGGTGAAGAAACTGTGAAGTATAATACAATCAAGATGTGGCTGGAGCATTGTACTGACCTCATAACCTCTATTAAGTACACAGAGCTACACCTGCAAGTTATATACGAGGGTGGTTCAATAATTAAAATTATAATACTAGCAGGTGAATAAACTATGAGGTATAATACAATCAAAGCCCGGCTCAAGCATTGAACTGACCTGAACACTTTCCAAAAGAGCGCTGAGCTACACTTGCAAGTTATATACGAGGATGGTTCAATGATTTAAATTATAATACTAGCAGCATAGCGTTTAGAAGAGAAAGTGACGTGACTTGTGGAGTTTGTATGGTCCAGCCGCTAGGCAGCACTAGTGTCGGCTAGCGCTGAGTGAGGACGGTAGCAATACAAGCAGTTGAATGTTACATTTCAGTAACCGAATGTTATCAGCTTACACTACGTTGTATTAGACAAGATGATCCAAATATAAAATTCTCCGCACTGAGTATATAAAACGCTGACGTCCGTTGTGTTAATTATGAAACATCAGATCACGTCATAGGTTCATATAATAAGGAAAAATGTCAAATGTCAAAATGTAACAGATGTGTAAAATTCGTTAAGCTACAGACCATTCACTACTGCACAAATACAGTAAATATAATATACTAGCTGAAGTACCCGTGCTTCGCTACGGGTCGTAAATAAATCAAAATGTGAAGGTGACAGTTAAAACAGGGGATAGGCGAGGTGCTGCGCAGAGGGAGATTAAGGATGGAACATTTTGTCCAACTACACCGCTCTGCCTTGACCGTGTTTTATAGCACACATTTAGGTTTTACTCGCTAACGGTTGGAGATACATTTCGGATAGAAAATGCAATTTTTAACCTCGTACATGCCATCAAAAGTTTGCTATTTCTTAGCGTTCTCTTTTTATTTGAAATGGAAATATGAAAGTTTAAAACCAAAGGGTAGAGTGACGTCACTAAAATGGTCGCCATCTTTAAAAGTGCAAAGTATTGAAATCAAAAGTAACCTGTATGTTAACCAGGTAAATCTGCTACTTCCATGTAAAATTCATGTAAATCGGACCAGTGGTACTTGCGTGATTGAGTAATACACAGACACACACACACCATCTCATTTTTAGTCTCGCTTCGCTCGCGTCATAGTCGTGTCATATTGTTATTCAATGAAATGCAGGTTTAACCCCATTAACACCCCTTTAGAACCTGAATATCCAAAAATCCCTCCTTAGTAGATCTTTTCGACACACGACAAACATATCCTCAAAATATCACTCTTCTAACATTAATAGTTTTGGTTGGTCGATGAGAGCGAACATCCAAAAATCCTTCCTTAGTGGACGTTTTTCTTCCAGAATTTCACCCCTCCCCATAGGCCCCTTAAATTGGATTTTTGAAAAGACGGTCGAACACCTATTTATTTTATGTATTTATTTATTTATTTATTTATTTTTAAGCTGATTGATTTCCTCCGAGTTTCAAACTCCTCGCCTATGTCGTTTAAGAGATACACGCTCCATTAAGAATCTTTCAACCCCCACTTTTCATCCCTTTCACCTCATAATATACACTATATCGAAAAACCATTAGACATGTGTCAGCTTATTTTTAATGATTAATATATATGCCAAGTATCAATCCCCAAATGAAACCACTCGTGAGATATTGTTATTCAATGAAATGCACGTTTACCCCCTTAACACCTATTTAGAACCTGAATATTCAAAACTCTTACCTTAGTGGATGTTTTCGACATAAAACGAACATATCCCCAAAATTTCATGTTTCCAACTTCAATAATTTTGGCTGGGCGATGATGAGTGAGTGAGTCAGTCAGGACATTTTATTTCATTTATATTTGATAATTTCACCCCTCCACATGAACCCCTTAAATTGGATTTATGAAACAAATGGTCGAACACCTATTTACTTATTTAAAGCTGATTTCCCCCTGAGTTTGATGAGTGAGTAAGTGAGTCAATCAGTTAGGACACTTTCTTTCCTGTTTTATCACCCCAGAATTTCACCCCTCTCCAAGGGCCCCTTAAATTGGATTTATGAAAAAACGGTCGAACACATATTTACTTGTATTTTAAGCTGTTTTATCCCGCCGAATTTCAAACTTCTCGCCTATGTCGTTTAAGAGATACACGCTCCGTTAAGAATCCCTCAATCCCCAATTTTCACCCCTTTCACCTCATAATATACACGACATCGATAAACCTTTAGATATATGTCTGATTATTTTTAATGATTAGTTTATATACCGAATATCACATCCCCAAAGAAACAACTCATGAGATATCGTTATTCAATGAAATGCACGTTTACCCCCTTAACATCTCTTTAAAACCCGAATAAATAAAAATCATTCTTTAGTTGACGTTTTGACATACAGCGAACATATTCCCAAAATTTCATTTTTCCAACATTAATAGTTTTCGCTGGGCGCGATGAGTGAGTGAGTCAGACAGGACATTTTCTTTCAATTATTTTTACCAGAATTACACCCCTCCCCATGGGCCCCTTAAATTGGATTGATGAAAAAACGCTTGAACACTTATTAAGTTATTTTTTTAGCTGTCTGTTTCCCCTGAGTTTGATGAGTGAGTTAGTCAGTCAGTCAGGACACTTTCTCTCCTTTTCCCCCCCAGAATTTCACCCCACCCCATTGGACCTTTAAATTAATTTATGAAAAAACGGTCGAACACCGATTTACTAAATTTTTTAGCTGATTTTTTTTCGCTGAGTTTCAAATTTCTCGCCTATGTCGTTTAAGAGATAGGCCTACACGCTCCGTTAGGAATCCTTCAACCCCCAATTTTCACCCCTTTCACCTCATAATAATACACCACATCGAAAAACCCTTAGACACATGTCTGCTTATTTTTAATGATTAGTTTATATGCCGAGTATCACATCCACAGATGAAACCACTCGTGAGATATTGTTATTCAATGAAATGCAGGTTTAACCCCCTTAAGACCCCTTTAGAGCCTGAATATCCAAAAATCCTCCCTTAGTGTACGGTTTTGAGATACAACGAACATATCCCCAGAATGCCATGGTTCCAACTTCAATATTTTTGACTGGGCGATCATGAGTGAATGAGTCAGGACATTTTCTTTCATTTTTTCCTTCAGAATTTCATCCCTCCCGATGAACCCCTTCAATATGATTGATCAAAAAAACTGTCGAACAGCTATTAACTTACTTTAAAGCAGTTCCCCCTCCCCCCTGAGTTTGATGAGTGAGTCAGTCAGTCAATCAGTTAGGACACTTTATTTCCTGTTTCCCCCCCTCCCCCCAGAATTTCGCCCCTCCCCATGGGCCCCTTAAATTGGATTTATGAAAAAACGGTCAAACACATATTTACTTTTTTTTTTTTTTTGCTGATTTTTTCCGCTGAGTTTCAAACTCCTCGCCTATGTCGTTTAAGAGATACACGCTCCGTTAGGAATCTTTCAATTCTTACTTTTCACCCCTTTCACCTTATAATATACACCACATCGAAAACCCCTCAGAGACGTGTCTTCTTCCTTTTTAATGATGAGTTTATATGTCGTGTATCATATCCCCCAATGAAACCAATCGGGAGATATTGTTATTCAATGGAATGCAGGTTTAACCCCCTTAAGACCCCTTCAGAACCTGAATATCCGAAAATCCTCCCTTAGTAGACGGTTTTGACATACAATGAACATATCCCCAAACTGCCATGTTTCTAACTTCAATAATTTTGGCTGGGCGATGATGAGTGTGTGAGTGAGTGAGTGAGTGAGTCAGGCAGGACATTATCTTTCCATTTTCTTTTTTCAGAATTTCACCCCTCCCCATGAACCCCTTAAATTTGATTTAATAAAAAAAACTGTCGAACAGCTATTTACTTACTTTAAAGCAGTTTTTCCCCCCTGAGTTTGATGAGTGAGTGAGTCAGTCAATCAGTTAGGACACTTTCTTCCTGTCCCCCCCCCCCCCCCCAGAATTTCACCCCTCCCCATGGGCCCCTTAAATTGGATTTATGAATAAACGGTCAAACACATATTTACGTATTTTGTATGCTGATTGTTTTCCGCTGAGTTTCAAACTCCTCACCTATGTCGTTTAAGAGATACACGCTCCGTTAGGAATCTTTCCATCCCCACTTTTCACCCCTTTCACCTCATAATATACACCACATCGAAAAACCCTCAGACTCGTGTCTTCTTATTTTTAATGATGAGTTTACTTGCCGAGTATCACATCCCCCAATGAAACCAATCGGGAGATATTGAAATTCAATGAAATGCGGGTCAACCCCCTTAACACCCCTTTAGAACCTGAATATCCAAAAATCCTATCTTAGGGGGCATTTGCGGCCCTTTGGGAAGCTGCATACCAAATTTCATTCCAATCCGTCGGTGGTTTCTGAGATTTCGTGATGAATGAATGAGTGAGTGGTATTTCACAAATATATATAGTAGATGATAGTGTCAAGTCTTTGTTATGCTAAACTCGGTTGACAGTGCTGTGTGAGTAGGTGAGTAACTAACGGGATTTCAAGTAAAGATCCTCTTTTTCTATACCGGTAGTGCAGAGCAGAACTGGCATCCAGTCGGCCGTGTCTCGACTTGAGCTATGTTGCCATGGAAACTATCTGGCTTGCCATTCCTTCATGAGTATATTTTATGATTTGATTAGCCTGTGCTTGAGTGCAAAAGGGCCGAAATCAGAAGAATGAGAAAGACTATCGAAAATTCATGTAGCCAGCGGTTCCTTCTGGATCCTAAACTATATGTATGCAAAATTTGTTTGAGATTGGTGGTACGGTGTAGATTTGTATACGGAACAGACCCACATACATACATACATACCCACATACAGACTTTCACTTTTATATATAAGATAAGGTGCGTTCAAAATGTAACGAGCCGGAGGCTGTAATACGCAAACCGGTGACGACATCGGCTAATCATGGCGTGTGTAACGAGGTGTGGTTCGGACCAGAGGGTGGAAGGTCACAGCCCGACGCTAGAGGGCATGCGTGCACGTCACGTGACGATACAAAGCGTGCAGCAGCATGCATCAATCGTCCAACCAAGACCAAGACAGTAGGCCATTCGACATGCTTCCTGGTGTGGTTGAAGACTGTGGGTAACCCATTGGGCACACACTTTCTACAAGTGCAGTCGTTCCTTCATGATGGTGTGCATACTTCCGACGCTCAATCCGACCACGGCGGCTATGACGTTCACTGTCACTCGGCGGTCCTGGGTAATGAGTGCATCAACCAGCTGGACGTTGTCATCGGTAATGCAGGGGGGTGCCCCAGACCGGGCATCATCGGCTAACGACACTCGTCCTTCCCTGAAGCGCTTGTGCCACACGTTGACCCTTACAAGGGACATGCAGTGTTCGCTGTACATTTGTGACATTTGGCGATGAATGTCCGTTCCCCCTACTCCTTTCGCTGTCAGAAACCGAACAACACCTATTTGCTCTTCGTTTGACGCCTCCATGTCACTGTGTGCAATGCCACTGGCAGCGTTGGACGATTGATGCATGCTGCTGCTCGCTTTGAATCGTCACGTGACGTGCACGCGTGCCCTGTAGCGATGGGCTGTGACCTTACGCTCTGGTCGGAACCACACCTCGCTTCACACGCCACGATTAGCCGATGTCGTCACCGGTTTGCGCATTACAGCCTCCGGCTCGTTACTTTTTGAACGCACCTTATAATACAGTATAACATAATACAAACTCACCCATGTAACTTATAGCTGTCAGTTGTCCAAACTTTGGACAGTTTACGCGACGATTTTCCAGACTTAGAAGATGACTGTTCTTTCCTAATTTCTTTCGTACGAAAGAAAAAATGGCACTTCATGAAATGAAAAACGAGTTTTCCAATAAGGTCCAGTTTATGTTCCATACGACATCCTAAATCACACTGCCTTAAGACAATCTCATCAATGCTGTCCAAACACTCATAAAATATATCACCCCACACATTTGAAAGGGAAGATAGTTTCTTTTCAACGACTACTTCGACCTGTAAAAGAATGTTGAAGACATTGTCGGATGGGTGAGTTAGGTAAGCAAGGGCATTCATTGTGCCAAAGTCCTTTATGTTAGTGAAAGTTGCAGCTGTTGTGTCCGACGGCCTTTACCTTTGAAGGGTTGTTGCACACTTCATACAGCTGATTCCTTTCCTTAGTTGCTTGACGATGTACCCTGCTAGATAGTAAACCAAGCATTGTTTCGGAATGTTGTCTTCATAAGGAAGGGGAGGATCATTCTCCGAGTCCGTTATCACCACAATGTCTCTAATTTTGTTCTCCACACACAACTTAACAGATTTGTTTTGTTCCTCGGTTTGCTTCGTATATAATCGCATTTGATTAACAAATGACGTGAGAGGTGGTTCTAACATAGGTTCGCAGTTCCCGGACGGTGATATAGCCACCTTAATTGGGACATACACGCACTGTAACATATGCAAATGCTGAAAATTAACAGTTCATAGGTGATCGTCACAACTTATGGACCATTTCCAGAGATATGACTACATGTGTTATTTCAACTTCATGGATCTTAATTCAGAGCACCAGATTAGCATCTACGTCGTTATGCCTTCAGTTCCGCGTGCCAACTATTTTGGGATATTTAATGTATTAATATTAAATATTAAACTCCAAAATATTTATAGGTCTTTCAATGTTAAACATATGATCATAAATCCTTAATACATTGAAAGATTTCAACTCATTAAGGATTTATGATCACATGTTTATCATTGAAAGACCTTAAAATTCCGAAATGACCTTCCAAAGTGTCTTGATTGAATTTCCCTGTCAACACGTACTTGAAGCCCTTGGACCATAAATATTGAGCGACTTCTAATGTACTCTTTAGCGTGACTCTAAGAGTTTCCAGTGTCCTATTTGAGGCAAATGTGTTATTTTCTTAGCTAATGGTTTCATAGAAGTCCATTAATGTCTTGTGCGAAGGGGAATCTTTGTACAGTGCGTTTGTTGGTATTCTTGAGTTCAACGCATCTGATAGATTGTTCATGTCTCTCGTGAATAATTCTGTATCCTCACTGCCGCTAAAAATGTCGGGGTTAATTTGCCGGAAGAACTTAATGCCATTCGCGGTCGCATTGCTGAATAATTGGAAAGCGAGTCTCTATAAGAGCTGAAATACTCCATCTTTACTTGTCAAGTCTCGAGATACGTAATGTGACTCTGAATACGAAGTTGTCGCATAAAGACCGGACATAGCTCATTTTACGCCCCTCGATGCGAGAAACAATACTCGGTATGTCCCTACGAGACTCCGAAAACCACATTTTAAGGCCCTAAAACTAACAGTTTCAAAGATTTCCCAGAAAACTATTTTCGCTCTGATAAACTGATGAACTAATGGCAAGTCCGTATCCATGGCAACTGTAGATCAAGACATGACATCCCTGTAGGAGACAATGCCAATCCACTTATTATCTAAAACACGATTGACTAGCTTTGAGGCTCAGCGATAACGTTCTAGCTTGCTGGGCTCAAGGTTGCAGGTTCATATCCTGGCGCAATCATCTGCCATTTGATAGTGCGCAAATGCAAGGGAATCATATCAGTAGATTTACTGGCACGTTAAATATCCCCTTTGGGGCAAAATTCTAGCACCTTGGTGTTTCTAAAAGCCAAAGTAGTTAAAAGGAACGTAAATCCAATAACATTATTATTAAAACACGATAAGAACATCAGAAATCTAAACGGTCATCCCCTTTTCAATATATATCCAAACACGATAAGAACATTAGAAATCTAAACGGTTATCCCTCTTTCAAGATATATCAATATCATAATTTAAATATAACTTCCTATGTTTTTGAACTACAATAACAAATATTAATGTGAGATAGCGCCACCTTTAATTTTGTAACACTATAGTAGCGACTACTAAATAAAGGTAGCGATCAAGCTACGTTCAATTTCATAAATACAGGGCTCACAAATCCCGTAAAGTTAAGTACAAACATATCAGTCCGGTCGTTATGTCTGTAGCAACGAATTTATGTGGCGGCTATTGACGTTTCCGTAACACTAAAGGCATCCCGCCGTCACATACCTCAATATGCACTTACAGAAATGTGAACCAATCTATTTTACTGAAAATAATTTCTACTGGCGCGTATCAATTCCGCCAAAAACCACATTCACTACCTTTTCCAACAATTACACAAGACGTGATTTTGAAACCACTTTTCTGAATGTTGAGGTACAGAGATATTACACATGAAAAGTTAAAATAAAATGTTGGCAAATCGGAATTCAAGGAACTGCTGTTCAGAATAGGCCTGGTGTTAAATCTGCAGAAGCTTTCGGACCAGGTTATACGGCCCATGTTCGTAACATGGAAAGTTTTCCTTTGACAATGCATCTATTGATATCGCGCCAGAAGTTGGCAGTTGGGTTTGAAATGCGGATGTCTTCCCGCTCACTGCTTATCGTGCATTCCAAAAACATAAGGTTGGTCAGTACTTGCTTCACTCACTCAGCACATTCCTTATTTCACTGGCTGCGTGTCGTCTGCTGCGATAACAACCATTGGCATGCGGGAAGCTGATATATTTAGGTTAGGAATATGCGGGTCGCGCATGCATACTGTAAGACACCCTCCCCCCTCCGCACCCTTGCGCAGCGTGTTGAACTGCCATCTCCTGGCGCGATGACAATACACCATGTGCGAGGGCAACGTATTTCAAAGATCTCTAAAAAAACAATAATCAAGAATTATTTAGAGAGGCATGTGAGGCAAAAGGATTGTTGGAGAATTATAATCCCTGGGATGTAACACAGGAAGAAGCTACACTATATACATCAGCGGCCAAGGTGAGAGATATTTTAGCTATTGGTCTATTAATAGCTGCATGTTGACGTTCATATCATCAATAATTGAGGGAAAAGGGAATAGCTTAAGGAAAAATACTTTTAATTCCCCATAGGCTATTCCGATTATTCCGATTTGCCATTCCAGTGTACATGAGTACAGTTCCCTCTTCAAACAGTATTCGCAATTATTATTAACAAACCGAATTAACACGCACTTACAGCAGCAGGTGTACATTTAGACAAAACCAGTTCTCACGAGTATCCGGACAACAAAATTGTTATGTCGCAGCAGAAGATGTCAAAACCCAAAACGTAATTTTCAAATGTGTTCACGTAAGGTATCATCGTCCCCTGCAGACTTTCTCAACTCTATGAAATTCCCACTTTGCTGCTCATATCAATGTATCTGAATTTTCAGAATTAAAATAGACCCACCAGTAGCCGAGATTCCTGTAATAGAATAGTCCAATTATCAGCAATAATGCATCGTCCCCATTGTCTTCAACGCGAACGAAGCCGCGGGTACCTGCTAGTATCTAATAAACAAACTAACTACATTGTTACAACAAAAACCAAACACACACCCACATTCTAGAAGAGGAAACGGTAAACAGAAATAAGAGTAAGGGAAACAAAAGACAGGGGGAAAGGAAATGCCCTCAACCCTCAAACAACGAAAATTAAGGGACCCGGAAGAAAGGAGAGCCAGGAAAGGCAGAAAGTAAAGGTAAAGAGGAGAGGGACCGCCCCAAAGGCAATGGAAGAAGCCTCCTAAAGGAGGTGGCAGCAACCTGATTTCTGGCACTCAAAGCAGTGGGTCATTCATTTTTTGACAAGATCTTACGTCTTGAAGTGAGGAGGAAAACAAAACAGATCAGGAACCAGGGTTGCCAGATATCTGAGATTTCATATAGAATGAAGAAGGAAATTGAATAGATAAGAAGAAAGGAATTGCTGAGCAAAATAAGGCAGGTGAGGAAGAAAAGGAAAGAGAAGCAGGAAGGGAAGGTGAAGAAAAAGAAGGGAAAGGAGAGGAAGGAGAGACTGAAGGCTGTAGGCAAGTGACTGACGCCCAAGCAGAAGGTAAACCGTGCACGTGCTCAGGCCCTGGTACAGGCTCGCATGGCCCAAGGCATGCAGCTGCCTGTGGCGGGCGACCGCAAGCCTCCTCGACCAGGCACCAGGATACGACCCAACAATACCAAGCAGCAGCAAGCCACTGCCGACCAAGAAGAACAGAAGGTGGAGGTGGAGATTGTGGACCAAGTCACCCTGCCGTCAGTGGGCAGCACAAACACAAGAAGAATGAGGAAGAGGAGGATGTGAAGGACACCTGGGATACCGTAGAAATGGTAGAGGAATTGCGGGAGGCGGACGATAGTGACGGTGAGGAAGTGGAAGGAAGTACTATGAAATCTGCGGCGCAGAAGAAGAGAGACTGAAGAAGGAAAGGGAGAAGCAGAAGAAACTGGAAGAGAAGAAGGAGAAGAAAGGAAAATATGATGATACTGAATCAGAGGACACAGACCAAAAGAAGAAGAAGAAAGGAAAGGGAAAGGACTTAATGATGATGATGATGATGATGATGATGATGAAGACGAAGATGATTATGATAACGGCACAGACAGGTCTGATGACAATTCTGCCATTTCTTCTGACTATGATATTGTTGTCGGATTTTTCCGATGGAGCAGGAGTGTCTGATAGACTCGATGAGATAGTTTCGGCTACTCTATCAGAAGAAAATATTTATGCTGGTGATTATGGTGAACTTAGAATGATTGTTTGTGGCGATGATAGTGCCAATGGTCTTTCTGAAGATGATATCGCCATTGAAATGGAAGATGGCGATGCCACTATTGGCGAAGATGATCCTGTTATCTTTTCTAAAGAAGATAATATTTGTTTCACTTTGTATTTTGTTTTAGTCTGTGTATTGTACCCTTCTGTAAAGCAGTGTTTATGACAAGATTCCGTTTTTGGAGTCACGTTCAGTCCTGTATACTGCTTAAATAAAGTTCACAAAAACAACATGCTCTACGGATAGTAGGATCATATGAAAAACTATAATTAAGAAATAAGTGGGTAACAAGTAAAATAAACGTGATTTAATAACTGAGAAAAAGGTGCATAAAACAATAACAACCAAGAAAAACTCCTCCCTGACATCTGACTCCATATAAAATGATCTCAACAAAATGAGGGGTAACACAGACCCCCTCCTCTCACTAATGCATGTGGATACCTGGTCTACTGACGGGTTAAGAATTGTGTATGCGCGCGTATTGACCAACTAAAATAAAATGAGTACTTTTGATGAGTGATCGTTTACAACGGGATAACAGCCACGATGATCACGAACACCCATCTTGCAAATCAACATTATGGCTACAGGACATGCACTTTAATCATAACAAACTATAATTAAATACTGACACACGCAAAAACTAACAGATTCTATAATTACATGAATCTCCCCTGAGATTCCAACCAGTGCTAGAGCACAGCAAACAACGAGCATGCCTCCAAGGCCAAGTGCTCAGACAAAAATAAACATGGGAACAGCATCGCGTGCAAGGTGGCCACACGGGTCACTGACACGAAACGTAAACACAAGTCAAGCAACAACAACAAATATAAGCCTCGACGGCTGAAATTACATTACATGAATAAAAGCATGATAAGTTAACGCTTCGGAGATGACAATACAACGTGGACAGCGCCCATTTAATCAACAACTACATTTTCTATTGATCAGTTCTTTTCTGAATTCAAACAACATTACAAGAGATACAGGCGAAGCTGCCCTGTCACGCTAATGACCCATCGACCGTTTTTATCTGATCGAGAGGTCGCCTCGTGGTGTGGTTCCAGCTCCGCAACACACCTGTTATTTGTCAGCCCACCAAGCAGTGTCTAAATATAACAAGCGACCCACTGGCCTCGTTGTCATTATCTATAAATCGTAGCATCAACACAACAATATCTCATCCATTCATTGGAATGGCAAGAACACAATATTATCCACAGATCCACCTTTCGAGGACTGGATAAGGAATCTGGCGTGCAGCAGACGGAATCAGTCATGATGCTGAATTCCCGCAAGCAATTACCAGTATAAATCACCCATGACACCATACGCTTGGACTGACACTAATAATCACACCATGCAGGTCGGCTCTAAATCAGATCTCCTAAGTTCGTGTCCATGACATTCAAAATTTTAAATCAAGATTAACACTCGAGTGAGCTTATTGCTACTCGCATAAAAGTAAATTGCGACATGGCAATTATCAACAATGAATCTGATCAATCATAAAATCTATATAGAGTCAAATATTACTCTCCAATACTAGTTTGATATTACATTAATTCGGTTCCACTCCTATCATTCTGCACATCTCCGATATACGTTACTTAACGGTATTTACGGGATCATATGCGCGCTCGGTAGCACACATAGCCACGTACACTTGACAACAATAAAACACAAAAATATCTACAAAATAACGCTAGCTGTTCCATGCAATTTACTGTGTGTCAGAAACAAAACAAGATTCTACATTACACACACAAACAAGATATTTACAAAAATTTGTCCCATAAACAATAATTGATCTGTCAAAATAATAATGCATTATTTAGTACTCATTCCTTTCTGCCAATCAGCGTCAGAGAACGTCGCCAGCAACCCCCCCCCCCCCTCCTAATGGCTTAGCTTGAGCCACACATGTTACTGATGTGCTGATGGGTTCAAGCTCCTTCCTGGTTCAATGATGCCATCTCTGCTCTGAATAAAATGTTTGTCAATTAATACACACGCTGTATCTCCCTACTAATTTCGCCGATTCAGGTACTTTATTCCCCAAAACAGTCTATTGGCGAAATATCGAAGTACTTTCCCTATTCTCGTAGAACTAGGACTACCTAAAATCACTGAAGTTACGATACATTATTTACAGTCTCCAAAATATAATAAGTGTCTTCATGACACGCAAAATAGTACAAGTGTCTATTCGACACGCCAAATGAAATAACTTGTGTCCTCTGAAACGCACATAGAAAATAATCAGTATCTTCCGACACGCACAAATAGAATAAAACTTGTGTCCTCAAACACATAAAAAGAATAATGTTCATCGCCTCACAGGCCACTTATAAATGAAACAGTCTAGAGGTACACCTGGAAGGGGAAAAGTGAAATAATTTTCCATAAAAATTGTCGTACTGGCATGCAAAAGGTATCAATGAATTCGTCGTAACACGCAGGTCAAGATCAGGCTATAGTTATCAGGAATCAATCGTGGGGATTATCCGTACCTAATTTCCCGCTCAAATCCAACCTCCTGAGCTATGATGCCGTCCTGGCGCCGAAAGGAGCATCTCTCTCCTATTGGTCCAAAATCACGCTAATATTGCGGGCTTTTTCTCTGCACACCGTCCTGTGGGAGTGGTTAATAGTTCAGTTGGCCTCTCATATCGCAGCATTATTTCGCCTAGGCGCGAAATGGACAATGAACATGCCAAGCGTGTGCGTCATCCACAGCGTCTTCGTCGTTCTAAGTTAGCTAGCACCTGCCATCAATTCGTCATCAGGGTTGGCCCCCCTTTCTAAATTCCTCAAGCGATCAACCTTTGTTTGCGTGCTGCCAGGTACATTCTGAACGTCTCCAACAAATAGTGAATGTTTCACCATCACTGTCTGGTTTATACATGATGCTGGTAGAAATATCATACAATGCAGAATAAAACTTAGAATCATTTATACTGACTGTGTATAAAGGGTTCAGTATGTTCCATGTATTCTTTTTTAATTTATGTATTTGTTTCGAAGGTTGAGAGTGAATTTCTAACCTTCAGTTAGATAGTCACTCTCAAGGGGGAGTTTCTATAACTGAGCTTTTAGTAGGTTACAGAGACTGCTTCCAGTTTGTTTTGTTGGTAGTATTTATTTATTTATTGTATTATCAGGTTGCCAGCCATGCCCACTTGTTGGTAGACCGCCATGGAGAGTCTTGTGTGTTCAAAGCCATAGAGATTCTTGGAGGAGGTCTGGCTATTGGTGGTCCAGGTGGCTTTGGCTAATGGCAAGGTTTGCTTTGACCTTAGGGCAAGGTAACCGTAGAGATGATATTGATAGTTAGGATGCCATGCAGAATGGATGCTGGCTTTGATGAACAAAAATGATGATAGTTGTTGAATGATGTGTGATGTTCTGTGGTATGTTTGTGAGGATTGGGAAAATAGATGTTACTGTACATCTAGTAAGAAAATGCACAGAAAGAAAATTTTATGAGAGCCAGAGAATGACCAGAAATGAAGTAATTGACCAGATGGAGAAGAATAAAAGTTAGTTGTGAATACTGGGTGACCACTTCCAGGATGGCTGAGGTAAGAATCGAACCCACCTCTTCTCAGTTTTGCCACACGAGGCTGAGTGTACCCTGTTCCAGCCCTCAGACCAGAATTTAATTTCTTGGTCTTCGCGATGCCAGCCAATAATATAGAGATGGTAAGATAAGCAGAGGTAGATGGTTAGGCCTACATTCAGTATTCAATGATTTCAAAGTGAGAGTTGTAAAAGCAGACAAGGACGCTGTGCTAACTGCTAATAGGGGATCATGGGGGGGGGGCCTCGTTCGCTACCAGACTTGCAGAGTAGACTGGACGCTGAAAGACTACAGTAATTAGTCTCAAATAAAAATTAATTATCTTTTTTTTTCCACATCGTTATGCCCATCTAAGGAGCGCGAGAGAACTCATTAGCAAGTTATGTTGATCTTTTCTCCTCCCAAAATCTCTTCATACGGGTACTGAAGAGTTTCTTCCGTTCTTCAGTCCATGGTTTCCTGGTACTGGTACTGATTTTCTCCACAAAATGATAGTTGTTGACAACTGTTCTGAACTTGGATCTGTCTTGTACGATGCCAACTTCCTGAATATCTTCCTCTATTTCCTTAAGCCAGTTGGTATTGACTTTCATTGTGAGAGCAAGATTGAGAATCCTCTTCGTCAGTCTGTCATCGGTCATACGAAGAATGTGGCCATACAACTTTAATCGCCTTTTCCTAAATGTGTCGGTCTGAGTGATGATATAGGTCCTGAGACTTCCGTTTCATCCAGATCCCCTCTACGGAGACTGGACGAAAGAGTTTCCTCAATATTTCCCTCTCTTGCTTCTCTATTTCTAAAGTAAGAAAGACCTGCCTATCTCACCCATGTTAAATCTTCAAATTTGTGGTACACTTCACTCAAAATCCGTTTGGGTTAGCCAATTGAAACTTTCAGGGATTACTGTTTGGATCATTATCTGCAATAATATGAAGTATTATTGACAAAAACGAAATACTTTTGCCAATGTGAATTTTTGTTTAAGGTACTACATTTTAATCCAAAATTATATCGAAAAATATTTATATTTCATTCTGTATATTACTTAAAGGGATATCCCTTCTTATTACTGTTCATTAGGATGATGATGATACATTAAAAATATATATAGACCTATCTTGATTAGTGTTCTTACAAGTGGTACCAAAGTAGTGAAAAATGTTAAACTGAGAAAAATGAGGTTGAAGTTTTTCATTACATTTTGTTACCTCTGACAATTCCTAGAACATTCCTGCCCCATAACTTGCATCATTTCGTCCAACTCTGGTTATTTTGCTTCTCCTACTTCCTTTTGCTTTTAAATAAATAAATAAATGAACAAATAAATAAGTAAACAAATAAATAAATAAAAACAATATAAATGAATTTAAAAATTAAGAAATGCGTATTTCAACTTATCTGTTTGCAAATAAGTGGACTTGTTTCCCTCTTCAAATCAACGATTCAATTATTAATAATTGGGGCCGATTACCTCGCTGTTACGCCCCTTAAACAATATTTCTTCAATAGGTCAGTGAAAAATCACAGTGATGACGATGTTCAGTAACCGCTAGTAACTTAATCAATGCAGGAAGTTGTCATTGTTACCAACACAAAGTCTGCGCTCAACAGAGCAGACAGGAAGTGAGATTAGAGATCTATCTACAATAGTTCAGAAGTTATACGCATAAACATAAATCTGGGTAATAGTGGGCGTTGTCATTAATGGTACAACATAGTCATTTATATCTTATAAAATTACCATTTTTCATATTTTTTCGATTTTTTGACAAATTCATGTTCCCTACTTTGTATATAACTAAAAACACCAAAAACATAATTTTTCAAATTTGACGACCCTAGGCGGATCTTTCTTACCATAATAGATCTGCCTCCAACGAGAAAGGTTTCTGAGGCGTATAATGCTTCAGGTTTGATGACTGTGTAATAATGTCGTAATTTAGCATCTGAATTGAGCCGCTATGAACTATATGTTAACAACCAATCTCATTTCAGTAACGACTAGATCTTATTCGTTTGCAAGCTTTGACATCCTGCCTGTATTTTATGAGCCCATCAATGAGAGCTTTCTTTCTATCTTCAGATAAAGGCCCTCTTTGTTTCCTGGGCTCTGAATCCACTATAAAACCCTGATAGTTTTTCACAGTCCTTCTGAAACTGTCCCTGCCATTTATTTTATCATTTGCAATGCCTATCTCTCTCAGATCTTTCTCACACTCCTGGAACCACTTTATTCTAGATGTCTTGGATTTTAGAAAATTCCAGATTTGCTTTGTGAGGCGGTCATTGTCCATACGGAACATATGCCCATAGCATCCATAGAATATTAGCCTTCTCTTCTTGATACAGGATCCATAATAACACAAGTTATCAGGCAGTGTACACTCACCCAATCATAGGGGATTGATGACCACGATGTCAAATACCCTGTACTGGAACTTCTTATTCTTCTTGTCATTCATTTCTTCGTCGTCTTCACTGGCTCGATTAGAGTTGAATTACCACCTATAGCCAGTAAAGTCTTCCTTGCTTGTGTTAATAATGATATCCCCGGGAAAACGTGTTAATATCTAGTTATTTAAGTAGGGCCACGTGGAGAGTTGTAACTTCCTCCTCGATTTTTTAACGATACGATATGATGTGATGTGGTATGATATGATATGATATGATATGATATGATATGATATGATATGATATGATATGATATGATATGATATGACATGACATGACATGACATGACATGACATGACATGATATGATAAGATATGACGTTTCTTCCCAGTGCTACTCTCAGTGTCCATTGCTACTTTCAATTTATCCCCCCACTAAACTATGACCAGAGAAGCTTCATCATGTGTGTAATAACTTCTAATTACTCCGCCACGGGCCGTTTTCATATCGACATGGACCGTGTTATTTGAACGATGATGCCGGATAATCACAGACTGGCTCTCAATCCCCTGCTTTATAAGTAGACTAACACCAAATTAAGTAAATTACGAATGTAGCAGAAAACAAGTTATTTTGTGAAGCATAACATTAGCACGCTTGTATCAACAAAAACAGTCAGACCAACAAGTAAAAATCGAGTTTCATTTTGGCCTCTCTTTGAACTCGCTCGTATCCACTTGCTCTATAACGTAACATAATATAATTAATAGGTTTACTGATTTATTACAAATGAAAAGGCTCAAAATAATTAGCCAAAACAGGTCTCAGTGGTTCATTATAATTTGGCACCGTGTGGTCTCAGTAATTTTGTTGTACAACCTATTGAAGAAATCGCTGAGATTAAACACTGTTGTTATCTTTCTTTGAGGGCATGTTACATCTGTTTTAAAAATAAGAATGACTTCATTCAGTCAGGATACATCTCCAAAATGGGATGGAGTTGAATACCTGCGCAATTTCCTCTCCACACAGATTTACTGGGCTAACTTTTAAAGCAGCGTAACGAATTCAAACGGTAATCTTTAGAGGTACTGAACAAACTTTCAGTCCAGTTTGATGCAGCCCTACATGTTCCCCTACTTTGTGCTAATAGATTTTTTCTTAACTACCTCGCACTATATCTCCACGAGGGATGCGAGGCAAAAACCAGATGAAAGTAATTGAAGATATTTTGTGGTAAACACTGCAAGTTCCCCCAATTTCAATATCAATTTTTGATCGGAAAGTACTGTATGTAAGTTACCAATGACCATCCTGCAGCAAATCTAGGAAGTGCCAGTTTCAGCTCCAAGTAGATCGCATTATCGCTCGAAGATATCTACACTTGTCGGCGCAGCACCTTCCTTTGTGGAAAACACATTAAGTGCCTCATAATAAAACAAGTAGTTCCATGAAGAACTGTACAGCCTATTTTCATATCCCACTTATGTTAATTGCCTCTATTTACATACAAAATTTCAGTTTGATTGCTGTAATAGATTCGTAGATATTGAGAATCGACTAAATATTTCGGATCGTCGCCATGTTGGATTTTATATATGTAGGTCCTAGAGTTATGTACTGTTACATGAAGATTATTGTGTACGTGTAGCATTCAAACTTCAATCGCAAGATTAGGACAGAAGAAGTAACAAGGAGATTTTAAAATTTCGCACAGCTGCCATCTTGTGGTTATGGAAACAATTGAAATAAATTAGATGCCAGTGGATTAACATTCGTATCAGGATTTACTGTACCACGAATCACTGCACTCGGATGGTTAAATTGCGAGAAACGTCCATGTGAATATTTATACTTCGCGTCGCCGCCATGTTGGATTTGTGATCACCAGGTTATTTAAAGTCCTATAGGTGAACTTAAGTTCATAGCCCCTATGAACATAAAAAATCAGTTTGATTGCTATAATACATTCGTAGATATCCAGAGCCGTCTAAATATTTCGGATGGTCGCCACGTTAGATTGTTAAATGTATAGGCCATAGAGTCATGTACCATTAAAGGAAAATTATTGCGTAGGTTAATTATTCAAACTTTCACATCGATCGCATGATTACGACACAAGAAATAAAAACTTAATTTTAAAATTCGCACGGCCACCATCTTGAGGTTATGTAAACAATTGAAGTAAATTAGATACCAGTGTATTACAATGTGTATAAACATTTCCTGTACCAGATTTCATTGCGTTTGGAACATTAAATCGCGAGAAAGGTCTATTTAAAATTTTCAACTTCGCTTGGCCGCCATGTTCGTTTTGTTGTTAACCGGTTTTTGAAAGTCTTATAGATGAACTTCCAGTAGTGCTCTCTATCTCCGTACAAAATTTCTGGGTGATACCGCTAATAGTTTCAGGGATATATAATGCCGGTGAAATATTTCGCACATCCGCTATCTTGTGGTTACGTAAATAATTGAACGAAGTTAGATATCGGTGCATTACAATGTGCATGAACATATACTGTACCAAGTTTTATTGCGTTTAATTGGTTAAATCGCGAGAAACGTCTATTTAAAAGTCGCAAATTCGCGTGGCAGCCATATTGGTTTTGTAGTTACCAGTTTTTCAAAAGTCACATAGGTGAACTACTAGTAGATCCCTTTATCACCGTAAAAAATTCCAGGGTGATATCGGGAATAGTTTAGGAGATATTGAATGCTGGTGAAATATTTCGCACAGCCGCCATGTTGGATTGGTGACACGTAACAAAATTTGATGGGTACGGTCGGGGTCGTCCTGAATAGTGCTATGAACTTACCGAGTTTTATTGAAATAGCTCCAGCCGTTTAGAAGTTATTAGGGGACACACACAAACACACACACACGGACAAAAGGTGATCTCATAAGCCTATTTTTTTCAAAATTGAAAATAGGCTAAAAATAAAATAAATACGTAGGATTATTAAATTCTCAAAACCTGGGCTCACAGAGAAGTTGGATTACCTTTCATAATACACTACCAAAACTAAAAAATCATGCACCAATAAGAAATTGAGGAAATTGCATGAAACCGTCTATGGATATTTGTAACGTTGATGCACGTCAATTATTACATCATCAGAGCAAACTCCTAGCCTCCATACAGGTGGAGGTGTTCCGCGGTGCTGGGATGAGTTTGCTCTGATGATGTAATAATTGACGTGCATCAACATTACAAATATCCATAGACGGCTTCATGCAATTCCCTCAATTTCTTATTGGTGCGTGATTTTTTTGTTTTGGTAGTGTATTGTGAAATGTAATCCAACTTCTCTGTGAGCCTGGTTTTGAGAATTTAATAATCCTACGTATTTATTTTATTTTTTTATTATGAAACGCTTACAGTGTTTTCCACAAAGGAAGGTGCTCCACCGACAAGTGTAGATATCTTCGAGCGATAATGCGATCTACTTGGAGCTGAAACTGGCACTTCCTAGATTTGCTGCAGGATGGTCATTGGTAACTTACATATAGTACTTTCCGATCAAAAATTGATATTGAAATTGGGGGCACTTGCAGTGTTTACCACAAAATATCTTCAGTTACTTTCATCTGGTTTTGCCTCGCATCCCTCGTGGAGATATAGAGCGAGGTAGTTAGGAAGAAATCTACTATTAGCACAAAGTAGGTGTACATGTAGGGCTGCATAAACTAGACTGAAAGCTTTTTCAGTCCCTCTAAAGATTACCGTTTGAATTCGTTACGCCGCTTTAAAAGTTAGCCCAGTAAATCTGTGTGGAGAGGAAATTGCGCAGGTATTCAACTCCATCCCAATTTGGAGAAGTATCCTGACAGAATGAAGTCATTCTTATTTTTAAAACAGATGTAACATGCGCTCAAAGGAAGATAACGACAGTGTTTAATCTCAGCGATTTCTTCAGATTGTACAACAAAATTACTGAGACCACACGGTGCCAAATTGTATATATATTTTTTTAAAGTGCGTGTTGATCCAGCAGCTACAATTTGAATATTATGTCTTTTACAGATATGTTAGTTGAGCTATATTATTTTGTATTTTTCAGGCAAATTCAAAAGAACTTTTTAAGATTAACATAGATTTATTTTGTTGCTGCAGTTTGGACACGCACTTTAAGAAAGGAAAATTAAAAACGTTCTTATGAACATGGGAGATATGAGGGAAACTGTGAAGGGTCAGCTCAAAGAGAGGTCAAACTTGGAAAATTGGATACAATTTAGTTAAAATAACAATTTTTAAAATTTAGTGTTTTTTTTTTCTTCTTTCGAATGGTAAGATGCCTGTGTTTCCTAGGAAATGTGTATAATCATTTTAATAGATTATTGGAACTGTATGTTGGCCAGTTACGAAGAGACATGAACAACAGTCGCCTGTCGTGGAAATGAAGATGATTCGCTGGCCGCAAGGATTTACACTGCATCAGGAATGAGGATGTTCGGGCAACATTTGGTATAGCTCCAATTACTGATAAAATGCGTGAAAGCCGTTTGAGATGGTATGGCCATGTGTTACACAGCAACAAATCATCAGTTGCGAAAACTGCACTAGATTTGTGTCCTGAAGGCCATAGACTGCGAACAAGGAAGCGCTGGCTCGACCCCTTACGGAAAGACATGCGGACGGTCAATGTTCTACCTAGGGATGCCAAAGACCGGCAGAAATGGAAACAAAGGTGCAAGAAAGCAGACCCTGCAATGAGGGATAAATGCTAGGAAGAAGAAAAATAATATGAATATTAAGAGGATGACGTTTTTAATAGATTTACAACAGGCACAGTCATACAATTAAAGTTATTATTTTTGCACTTCGAGCTGTATCAAACTTAATTACGGGATGGTCCTCGTATTATAAACCTACTGTTAAGTTGTGCTATTGCAGCGAGATTTTAAACGAAAAGGACAGTCAACATCTATGTTGGTATTATTACTTCAAAAGGCACATTTTCTTCAGTAAATGACTTGCTTTTCAGTGGTAAATGTGAGATGACTCCGGCAATATATAAGTAGCCCTCTTCTAGACAGTGTTGTTGTTGGTGGTGATATTTTTTTTCAGAGGACATCGATATCAGAGTAATGTAATACCATTATTATTATTATTATTATTATTATTGCCAACCTCATGGTTGAGGGTTCGATTCTCGGCTCCGTCAGGGATTTGATAAACTGACGTGAGGGCTGGAATGGGGTGCACTTAGGGCGGGCATCAATTCTGCTCGGGAAATCCAATCAGGTAGCCAGGGTTACCTTAATTCCAATCGGTCCTCCAAGGGACCCAAAAATAAGTTCCTCAACTCCGCTCAGGCTTTGACAAGGGGTGGCAAAGGGGTTATCCGCAATGACGTAAACAAATGTCATAACCCTCCTGCTCGCATACCAAGGGCCGGGTCAATCACCTTATGCAGCGCATGAATGAATTCTTGAATGCAGCTGATTTATCCGTTCTAGGCTGGAAAACAGTATTTTCAGCATCCACAGCTGATATCGAAAGTATTTTAGGTACAAATTATACACCTACTATTATCTAAATTTAATTTAATAATGTCTGACTAGGTTAAAAAACATAGAAACATTTGATTATGCACATGTTAAAAACAATGTATAAAATTTGTAGAAAAAAATAGAAAACTTGGCAGACTTATTTAAAAGAATATTATGATTAATTTTAAATCACTTGTATTTTCTGCCATATAAGTTATAATGTGCCAAACACTTTATACCTGATTTAACGAATGAGCCGACTTGACATCGGAGCGGTGGACCAATGGCACAACAATGTCTTGCGAACACCACCACGCCATCGGTCAAACGCTCTGAAGTCAAGTCTGCTCATTCTTTAAATCAGATATAAACATAATACATAAAGAGCTAGATATTAATCACTGTTGTTAAATAAAAATATGGACTGCAAATGCGCTGCAGAAGGTGTTTGACCCGGCCCTTGGTATGCAGGGTTATGGCATTTGTTTACGTCATTGGGGATAACCCTTTTGCCGACCCCTTGTTAAAGCCTGTGCGGAGTTGAGGAACTTATTTTTGGGTCCCTTGGAGGACCGAGTGGAATTAAGGAAAATCGAGCGGAATTGATGTTCGACCTGCACTTAGCCCCGTGAGGACAATTGAATATTTGTCTGAGAGTGAGGCAGCACCCCGGCTGGAAAAACCAAGACTAACGACTGAGGGGACTACGTGTCACCACGTAATCTGTAGGACAAACGACTGCGAAGCGGTCACTTGACAGGCCAAGGCACTTCAAGGCCTGTGGTGGCACAGGTCATGATTATTATTATTATTGTTATTATTATTGTTATTAGCCTATTATTGTTATTATTAATGTCGTTGAAAGTAATAAAATCGAGACCACTTCGCGGTGTATAGATGGGCCGGTCATTCGTGACCGGTCGTAAGCGCGTGAGAATTCTTCTTAAAGCCCAAGTAGAACACTGAGACCAGTGAATATGCGCATGCGCTGCTAAGGACACATTGCGCACTTTATTTGCATTGATCACAAAGGTATGAAGGCTCACTGTGAGTGGAGACACCACTGCGCACGTAATATGTACCGGTCAAGAAGGAACGGCCCACTTATACCAGCTAGCATTCTTGACTGTCACACCGGAGATCCAGGTTTGAAACCTGGATTTGCCTAGAAATTTAATTCTGGTCTGAGAGCAGAACGGGGTACACTCCACTCCAGCCATCCTGGAATTACTTTGCCACTTCTACTCCAGGCGAATGCAGGGATAGTTCCTAACTTTAAGGCCACGGCCTCTTACTTCCTAATCTTCACCTGAATTACAAATACACTCACTACTATGGACACCACAATAACACATGTTATCAAACCAATTGTGCATCTACCCACGTACACTGGGATAAATGACCACGATATCCAAGCCCCTCAAATGAGACCGAAACACTACCCTGTATTTCGAGAGTAAGAACTTGAAGCATTTGGCGGGAACGATATAATAATGACTACCGCGGGCTCCTATTGGCTGGATTTTGACAACTAATGTCACACGTTGCCAGCACATTGTTCATTCATTCAGTCGCCTGCTAATCACTGTATGTGTCGGAGTTAGTTTCATTGTCATCGTTTCGTTATTTCTTTTACAGTACGTCAATAAGTTGCAAATAGTACCGCAGGAAGAACGTGAAAAAACGCGGAAGATACGGCCGGAGACCGCGCGCGCCAACCTGTAACAGCCGGCTATTATTCATTTGTCCATTTCGATATCACACTTTGTTCATGGTTAGCCTTGTTTGTTCAATTCAAATTTAAAAATTCTTAATTTAGAATACCTGCGTAACGTAAAAAATAGGCTGCGTACATTTAGTCTTAATGTTTACGTATCTAGTAATGTTTCAATGCAAATACTGAAAGCAAATAGCCTACATAGATTGGGGCTATAGGTGTTTCTCAAATTTTTATTCCGTCAAGGCTGTTGTGTGCCAACGTACATTGTTAAGAAAATATGCGCATTATTCTAGGAGTATTGGTGTCAGTTCGCGCAGTCGATAATACGAGTACAGCACAAGTTATTGCTTCCCGTCATACCGTAATGTTCAAATTACCGCCGTCATTCACTAGCCTACAGATCGACAATGTAAAAATACGGCAATAATATCGCCACAGAGCGGCTTGTTTGTGTGCTCGGTGGTAAATACTGTACTTCTTTACCTTAACATTACGTTTGTGGAAGGTATTATAAACCGTATAGAGTCGCGATACAATGAGTAAGTGTGCTTGGTGTTATCATCATGTTGTTTCTGTAAACTGCTGTAAACTGGGAACGACCTTAACCCAAACTGTTGTTTCATCTTGAAGGATAATCATTGCATGGTGAGAGTTGATATATTCATCATTAGACAACTTTGTGTTTGTATTTTGTATTATATTTGTATAGCTGTCGAGTGTTTGGCCTCTTTCTCGTATTTATTGAAAACGGTGATAAAGGTAGCATAGCTTCGGTGTGTTATTTATTTATTTATTTATGTACCGTATTTCTCTATTTGAATGTTACGCATATTACGCATAATAGTACATAAATAATGTCCGAAGTGTAGCCCTGTGTATTATTGGAATCAGCTAATCTACATCAACAATAAAAACTTGGCAACAGAGCTCAGCTGTTCCAAGCTCCCACCATTTCCTTCACGTTCTTTTTTTTGTAATACAGAGTATAGTGTTTAAATTGGGAACAACAGTCAATAAAGCCTCCGAGGCTTAGGCGGCTGCACGCCGGCCTCTCACCGCTGGGTCCGTGGTTCAAATCCCGGTCACTCCATGTGAGATTTGTGCTGGACAAAGCGGAGGCAGACAGGTTTTTCTCCGGCTATTCCGGTTTTGTCTGTCTCAAATTTCACCCATCAACACTCTCCACTGTAATTTCATTTCATCTGTCATTCATTTAATCATTGCCCCAGGGGAGTGCGACAGACTTTGGTAGCCGGCACAGTTTATATCCTCATTCCATTCCCTGACCCGGTCGGTAAATTTCAAGCAGGCTGTAGATATTCACCTAATTAATTGAAGTCAGTGCTTTGTGATCAATAGTAGGCATATACATTAACCTGTTTGTAAACAGAGTTTTAATACAGGGTGGGGTTTAGTTCGTTCACATGTCACCTTCCAACGAGATCAGAATGTAACCCTTGAAGGTTTCTCTTGTAGCTTGAACTGCGATGACAGTCGTACGAGGTTGATAACCCTTTGGTTTGTGCGTCTCCTTTCTCTCCAATTCACCAATCAGAGGCGAGGTGTCTGCACGTTATATCAGCAAAGCTCTCATGTCTTTCTATTGTTGCTACCTATCGTCTTCTTTACCAGCTAGCATGATCATTGCGATACCAGGCTGACACGGAGCAATTCATACCGTGGTTAATCACTCAGCCGTATCTCAGTTGTTAAAAGCTGGAGGTCGAAGAGCCGGACTTGAGGTTCAGAGATTTATATTTCAGATACCCTGCGAGGTTTGCCCGTGAAGTGGGTCGTGAGTTCGAGAAGTCCCCAAGAGAGGAGGGCATGTGATGGCAAACACCGTCATGTTCATGAATTATTAAATAGAAACATCTGGTTAAATGATTTATGTGTGGAGCCGCGTGCCCTATGGAGACCTTAAAACTTTTCACAGACATTATCTCTAAACACTATCATCCTGGTTGCATCAGGTATCTGCAACTGTTCCGTCAAACGAATCACCGTCCGTACTGGTTTGTTGTAATGAATTCAATCAATGAAGTCAATCAATTATATAAACAAGAAAGCGATGTACCATATTGTATTCAGATCGTCTGAGTGGCGAAGCAGTATGTTCCTCGCCTGCTCTGCCCTACGTTGAGGGATCGAATCACAGCGCAGAATGTTGACATGAGAACACTTACTACCCTGCCTGGGTGTTGTTACAGCTAGGCGTGGAGCGGGGATGTTGTGTATACATTGGGTCAGCTCGCCACGTTATGACTGCTGCGGGCGGGTGCGGGGCAAGAGGGCAAACGCATGTACAGTCATACAATGAGAACACACAGCACAGCGCACGACCCTGCACGAACCATGCACACACACGACATGCGATGAGGTTTCACTGGCGACGACTGCACGTCTATCGCAGGCGAGTGGAAGGGTGGAGCGCATTAGTTCCAATTCCCGCCACCAGCAACAATTCGCTGGCAGGGTAGTCAATGCGAGAGACCCGTGTTTGTAAACTTACTGAAACTGGACAAAACACTGGTACCACAGTGACTATAAAGCAACAACAGCTAAAAGGTACGCAACATCCTCAAATTACGGCATTATTATTGTTATAATAATTATTATTATCATATAAAAAACGCTAAGGTGTATGTTTTACAAAACTCAAGCTCTTAAATCAGAGGGAGTTAGAAGACGCGATTTGTACCAAAATTTTCCAAATCATCCCAGTAGAACAGGAAAAATATTGCTTTTCATGAAAAGCCAACGGACATATATTTATTTGTTTATAAAGTGCATTCAAACAAATAAACAAGACGATAGCCCTTGTCAGAACTTTGTCGCGTATAGCCCGCATAACAGTAAAGTCGAGCGGGAGGTCTATACACATGGGGTGCTCAAAAGTAACCTATACCTATAATGTTACTGGTACAGCGTCCCTTTTAACTACTGTGGCTTTATGAGACGCCGGGGTGCCGGAATTTTGCGCCGAAGGGGATCTTTAACGTGCCAGTTAATCTACTGACACGGTTCCCTCGCATTTTCGCATGCTTAAATGACAACAAACTGCACCATGATTCGATCCTGAAACATTGGGATCAGCAGGTGAGATCGTTAGCGCTGCGCCACGCAGCCAGTCATACAAGTAACCGATCGCCACAAACAAGCATTCAAAAGTAAGAGAATTACCCGCAGCAGTGACGAATCGCACTCTGATTTCATAAATATCGACAATTAGTTTAAAAAGTGCGATTAAAGAAATAAATAAGACGATAGCCCTTGCCAGAACTTTGTCGCGTCGAGCCCGCATACCAATAAAGCCAGGCTGATAGTTTTTACACATGCAAGAGTTCTCGCATGGGCCCGCTTATTATTATTATTATTATTACTATAATTTTTTATAACCATTAGTCAATATATATTGTTCTTTATGTTCGACCCTGGCGAAATGTAAATTTTATATGTCAGAAAACTGTACTATTATGAGGCTCATTATAGTACAATTTTTCATTATGATACAGTTTCTCCCACCAATCAGAGCTCAAGAAACATTTGTGTGACCAATTAGGTGAGGATAGCATCTCACCTGCGCTCACTTCCATGGCCCCCTATTTTAAATTTCACTGCGTGGCGAGTGTCATAGTGAGGTGTTCCAGGAGGCCATGGTCAAATACAAGGTATTCTCTGCGTACCATGCGCTCTGTTCAGTACATAAAACTGGTGAAATCTCGACAGATATTTATGAATATTTATGTTCGACATAAAATAGTTATAATTATCGTCGAACATAAACAGTCGTATGCAACTCGCCTATAATGGTAATTAAGACACTCGTATGGAAATACTCGTGTCATAATTATAGCCATTATAGGCTCGCTGCATGTTGTACGTTAATATCGTACCGGTTTCAGTCGCATTGTGATCTTCCCCAGCGTAATTTAGGACATGAAAATGTGCAAGAACATATACTTAATATACATTTCTTGCCCATTCCAACGTTTTCATTCCATTATTTCTCCAGAACTTCGCAAATACATACCAAACTACCAGATCTAACCTAGCTATTTCCACTTATATTGTTTCACAACCACGTCTCTTCTATTCCACGCTGTTTTTATCAAGACTTATATTATCATTTAGACTTTCACGGCCCGTGTTACTATTTATAATGTAGAATTTTGGGCTTATGTCGTGTTTTATTATATTAAAATTCGACGCGTTTCGAAAGAAACCATGTCTTTCTTCGTCAGGAATAATCTGGAATACGACAAATGACTATCCCTGCTAAGGAAGGCGGACCAATCCTATAAGAGCCCGGTTGTACCAGGATCTGGAATGTTGCAAAGGCTTGATAATGCTTCTTAGTTTTTGGATCAATATACTCATTTGTTGTATTCCAGATTATTCCTGACGAAAAAAGACATGGTTTCTTTCGAAACGCGTCGAATTTTAATATAATAAAACCCGGCATAAGCCCAAAATTCTACATTATGAATAAGACTTATATTTTTCATGTTTTTCTTACTTAACACATTGTGTAACAGATCTGTTTCTTTTTAAATTTTAATGTGTGAGCTTATGGACGAAGAATATTTTTAGAAGTTTTGATAACATCCTCCGTTATGTCAAATTTATATTAAGTATATGTTCTTGCAAAAAGCCTCCGTGGCTTAGGCGGCAGCATGCCGGCCTCTCACCGCTGGGTCCGTGGTTCAAATCCCGGTCACTCCATGTGAGATCTGTGCTGGACAAAACGGAGGCAGACAGGTTTTTCTCCGGGTACTCCGGTTTTCCCTGTCAAAATTTCATTCCAGCAACACTCTCCACTGTCATTTCATTTCATCTGTCATTCATTTAATCATTGCCCCAGAGGAGTGCGTCAGGCCTCGGCAGCCGGCACAGGTCATATCCTCGCCGCTAGATGGGGGCTTCATTCATTCCATTCCTGACCCGGTCGGAGACTGGAAGCAGGCTGTGGATTTTCATTCATATGTTCTTGCACATTTTCATGTCCTAAATTACGCTGGGGAAGATCACAATGTGATTGAAACTGGTACGGTATTAAAGTACAACATATATTGACTTATCGTTACATAAATTTTATTATAATTACATCGTCAATAAGTATCGGGCTATCATGGTCATCTTTATATCATTATTATTATTATTATTATTATTATTACAAACTGTCGATGTTTGTATTCGATTCAATTCAATTAGGTCAAGCTTGCGCACTCATACAAAGAAAACACATAAAGTGTCGCTAAACTGTGTGAAATACACTCATGTGCTGAATCGACTCGAGCCACCATATTGTAAAATACGCACATCAACTCACCAAAGTTCATTTCTTGAAACGATTCGTGCACTAACACTTATATGTTGAAATGAATTGAGCACCACCTATTGTGAAATGGATTCACTAATTCAGAAACTTTCGCAGGTGTGCACACTTTAACTAACCCAAAGTTTCTTAGTTGAAATGATTCGCGCGACATCACTCATTTGTTGAAACTACTCATGCAACACCTATTGTTGTAATGGATTCACTAATTCAGACACATTTGCGGGAGTGTGCACAACAACTCAAAAAAGATTTATCACAATCGGATGAATGGTATATGAACACATACGGGACTTTGTTGAAACGATTCGCGCGCCGACACTCATTTATTGAAACTACTCATGCGGCACCTTTTGTAAAATGGATTTACTGATTCAGACACCTTTGCGGGAGTGTGCACAACAACTCACTTAAGTTTCATTGCAATCAGACGATTGGTAGTCCATATGAACCCCCACGTGATTTTGTTGAAACGATGCGCGCGTTGACACTCATTTGCTGAAACTACTCATGCACTACCTATTGTAAGATGGTTTTACTAATCCAGAAACGTTCATGGGAGTGTGCACAATACTGCATATCACGAAAATGTCGCAATCGGATTGTATATGAGCGCATACGGGACGGACAGGACGTAACATTCATTTTTAGCCTACTTTTCATATTTTGTAAAAATGAGGAAAATGTAGACTTATGAGACTTACGAAACGACCGCTGCCCAGCCAATTGGCCTGCAGATATTGGGGTGACACGTGATCAGCGCATCGGGTCCCCTCGGCAGTTAATCTTGGTTTTCGCGCAGCCTCATTGTCAGACACAGATACTCAATTGTCCTCACGAGGCTGAGTGCACTCCGTTCCAACCCTCACGTCAGTTTCTAAAATCCATGATGGAGCCGGGAATCGAACCCGGGGCCTCCCGGTGAGAGCCAGGCGCGCTACCCCAACACCACGGGCCGGCTTTAAACCAAATGTGGTATGAGTAAAGATCTATACCTCAATATCTCACGGCCATATTTCAAAATGACATCAGTATTACCAACCGCTGAAAAATCACAATTGAAATTTCAGTTCTATGTTGGTTATCTCAGAATGTATGCATGCGAGCTATTCCAAAATTGGTCCACACAGAAAGTATATAAGCCAACAGCTCTAAATTTGCACACTTATAGTACCTGACATCCAAGGTTAATTTGGAATATCTGATACATGTACAGTGCAGTATGTGCTGCCAACATGATTCTACGCCTGCTGATAGGTCCAATTTTTAAATACCGTACTTCTAACCATTAACAAATGGATTTTCCCCACAAAATTGGGACAATAATAGATCATAATATTTCAGATTAATTCTATGCAACACATACATGACAATGTTGCCAACATGATTTTACGCGTGCTAATAGATCCAATGTAACATCTCATAGCGGCTTCGGTGGCGTAGTCGGTAGCATGCTGAACTGCTGTGCCCAAGATAGCGGGTTCAAACCCGGCCGAAGTCGTCGGATTTTTTAAGAGCGTTAAAAATCCTTCAGTATGCCTTCCTTCGGAGGGGAAGTAATGCCGGCGGTCCCATGTCATAGATTTATGGCATGTAAAAGATCCTTTCACAGACTAAACTTGTGTAAAGCAAAATTTGTTAGGTTAGATTTCGTCAGAACGCTCTATCAAAGTTCCAACGTTCACCACTAGGTATCATTGATATCTGGTGGCGAAAGTTGGAACTCCTTGAAATTGAACGGAACATGTAGCTCACCCTTTAGGGTGTCCGCTGGAAGCAGCTACAGACTCAGGCGAGCCGAACATGTCCTCGGACACTCCCGGCACTAAAAGCCATACGATAAATAAATAAATAAAACATCTCATTTTTGATATAGAATATTCATTGTCATGAATCTTAAATTTTAAGAAAGGTAGGCTCTTTAGTTCATCACGGAACTAGTTGTTATGATATAGAGATTATCATTATTATTACAAACAGAGGTGAAAGAGTTGCGTTAGGTGCTACTAATAACGAAGAACATTGTAACGCGTTACCTCATTCTCCTTACCCAAACCTGCTACACCGCAATAGTACCACGTCACTGCTCTTAATCCTATTGCTACTGGGCATACAGCAGAACCAAATATTAAATATTACCTTCAATGCAACTGGAGCAAATGATATGGTCGTCAATTTGGTACGTGATCAAAAACACAGTCGTTCATTATGTCTCATTATCAGGAGAGCTGCATTAAACCAGTCGAAAGACTGAAGACTCAAACAACAACATCACACTCCAGGAAACAAAAAACATGTATGGAGTGTACTACCTGTTCAGTCCCTTGTACGGAGCAATCAGTCCTTTAATAACAATCGTGTCAATAAAAGTGTAAACATGTGTTGCCTTAACCTTGGCCTTGATTTCGTGGAACGCCCAGCCCTTTCACTGTCATTTGCTTCACGATATTCATATCGCTCAGTTGAGAGAGTAGAAAATGAAAGATACGATTTTAACGGGATGAGTCAGTTTCATTTTTCAAGGTCAGCTTATTTTGGTTAACAGTGGAACACTTTCATTAAATTGAAAAATCTCCTAAGTAACCACAGTCTACTGTAAATCTAGATCTTGAGCTGTGAATGGTCAGGGGATATGTATTTCCCATACTACTCGTATTATATGGAATGGAAGGGTATACTCTCACCCTTGCCCTATGCAAGAAGCCTTCGAAATGTGGGTGTTTCCATGGATGTTACGTATCTCGTGGACCGATATTATGAGGAATACTGAAGTGATGCGAAGATTAAACAAGAAAACTGAAGTACTCCTTTCCATTAAGAAGCACAAACTCAAATATTTCGGACACGTAATGCGGAATGAAAAATACAGGAAACAGTTGGTGATACAGGGAAAGATATCGGATAGCAAAGACCTGGTTGCAGGAGAATATCTTGTCTGAAGAACCTCAGGGACTGGTTTGAGATGAATACAATGATCCTCTTCCGTGTGGCAGATTCCGAGACTAGAATAGCCACGATGACCTGGCAAGAAGGAGTGTGATACAATTTTGTATTTTCTACCCCTTATCATTCTCTTTTCTCTTTCTCTTCTCCTGGGGATATAACTGATGAGGGGTCAAAATATCAAAATTTTGAAATATGTGTTTTTTGTGTCTTTTATACTTTCTGTAAAAATTTCAAGCTCATTACTCACTTGGAAGTATTTAAATATATATATATATATATATATCTGCTGTGCATGCCTATAGACAAAGCTACTTAAATGTGAGTAAAATAACATATCGAACTTTCAAATGTTGTCTTCTGAATGTAAATTCTTCCACCTCATAGATACACTTTCCTCTGAAACCCTAAATGCAACACAACTGAAATTTTCAGGGATTGATTATTGAGTGATTATACACATATTTATGTAGAATTATGCTTGTATTTAACCATTTGTAGAATTTGCATGCATTTACATTTATATATTCACTAAGGTTTATAGAATCCAAAATTAAAATGACCATAATTTTTTTCTTGGTATTTGGATAATTCTACACTAAGTTAGAGATAGTGATATATTATATTTATCTACTGTAGTTATGAGCTCAGGCCAGGATCTTTTATAGTTATGTTGTAAAGTGTACCTAAATAAGAGGATGTAACAAACCATTTGGAGTGATTGTACTGGTGCCAGTTTTCCACCCAAGATAACTGTTGCTTGCCACGTAATAGATCCAACACCATTAGACAACTGTACACAGTTTCAATGTTCTACTGTATGTCTTATATTGTGATCTCGGTGAACATTTGAAGCCAGCTATGCATTTTCGGTTACATCCCCCCTTAATCACCAGCGTACAATCAACAACAGAAACTGTTCTTGCTATCTAAATTTTCTGTTTTATCATCCGACAATTTTTAAGATGTATTCAACAAAAATATATGTAGGTTTCTTCTGACGTAGAAGACCACCTCTTGGTGTAGCGACTAGCATTCTTGGCTGTCACCCCGGGAGTCCAGGTTGGATTCCTGGCTCTGCCAAGAACTTTAATTCCAGCGTGAGGGCTGGAAAGTGGTACACTCAGTCTAGTGAGGCAAAACTGAGAAGTGATGGGATCGAAGCTTATGTCACCCAAACTAGAAGTGGTTTTCCCGTGGTCTCCCACTTCAATTCCAAGCGAATGCCGGGATAGATTTTAAGGCCACGGTCCTCTCCTTCCCAATCCGTTCCTGAATTACAAATGAACTCACTAATACAGCCATTATAATATCACAGGTGAGCAGACAAATTCCACTCACATACACTTAAGTACACGGGGTTAAATGACCCCGATGCCCGAGCCCCTCAAATGAAACAACAACTCTTATGTTATATTTATTGCTTCTGTCAACATCCGGATATCAGAAAATTATGAATCTGTTTTGATCAATATTTTATTGTATCTATCGCTTGATACATTTTTGTTTGCAAAAATATAATTTTGCACCAATTGTGAAAATTGTGACAGGTATTGCATTATTGATTTATGCCTTTTAAATTCACATCATCAGATAGAGCTGAAAGTTCTGTACTTGGACACGCAGTCGTTTCATTAGATTTATCACATTGCATTGTTAGGAAATTGCCAACATCGCGGGGGTAGAAAAGGACGAAGCTTATTGAAAGACATGAGAGTGGAAGCGAGTGACAATCACTACTTTTAATTCCATACAGTCTTAATAGATTGAGGCGTACTAAAGTAAGATATACTGTATGATGGAATGAACCCTTCACGAAGCTCCCTCTTAGTGCCAAGCCATTTCCTGAGATACTTGACAAGAATGCCAAGCCATTTTCAATGGTCATGCAGACTATTCGAAAAAAAATCATAAATACCACATTTCCAACGATAGAATCATATTTTTTTTGCATTATAAACAGTACCTCATTCTTTCATACATTATGTTCATAAAAGTAAATACGGCATCTAAACCATTTTAATTGAGGTTATTCTGATAATTGTTCGATTTTTCATTTTTTTCTTTTTGTAAAAAATCTGTTTTGATCCTAAATTAATGACACCCAAGAGTCATATTCAAAGAAACACTACGTTCCCAGATGTAGAAAGTTCTTAGATACATCTGTAGGCAGAAAACTTCAACAAGAAGTAAACAACTTCACCGAAATTTTGGCGGGAACGCGCATGAGAGAGGGCGTGAATACAAGGTCAAACCTATCGCGTACGGACTTCGAAGGAAAAAAGTAAACACCGCACAGGCAAGCTAGAAACCTCACCTTTCCAACAGTACGGAATAATCACGGACATATGCCTACTGTACTCACTGTCAAACTGGCTTTGATGGTACAGACTCTTGTCGTCCGTCCGTCAGATGTGTTATAAGTGGTATATGAGTACATACTACATATAACCCAAAGAAACTCATTGCCTTTTTTCGTTTCGCCAGCTGGCGTGGGACATCGGTGAAAGGTTGGTCTAAAAACTGAACTCGCTCTCAGCTCTTAGCTTCATGACTGTGTGTATTATGTTAAACTTACAGTAGTACCCGGCTTCGCCCGGTGGAATGATCACGAAGTCTCAAAGTCTTCTTAATATTTGTGATCTGAAAGCACTCAAAGTGGTGATTTATTTATTTATAACACATATACTCTTCTCTGAAGTCTTAAATCGACACGACTCGACAGTTTGATGCTGGCCAAATCTGGGGTGATAGGATCACTCACTCGCTCGTAAACTCGCTCCGAAGCTAGTAATTTAATTTTCCACTGAATGGAGATTGTTGGAAGAAATGAGAACGTAAAAACCCTTTAAGTGGGCGATGTATTGAAGATAGAGATATGCTGTTCGGGACCTTTTTGTAGAACTTTTCTTGCTGAACAATTCTTACACTCGTAGTATATAGATATTTTTAATGGTTTACCTAGCGTAAGCTTAAGAGGCTCACGGACGAAAAGGTGTTTTTTTTTCGACTCGATTCACCAACACCGTTACTGCTTGGCTTCCTTTGGGCATAAAATGATTTTCTTTCTACAGAAAACTTCCTTGATAAATCCTTTACAGAATGACGAAAACCACATCAAAATCCATCAATTGGTTTCCGTGATTACCCGTTAGGCTACATCCCAAATCGGTGACTTAGTTTTATACTAAGTAGAGATTGTAAACCCATTCCATTTCTATGATATAATTTTATAAACATTATAATCAGTTTTCCTTATTATAACAAGACTCATAATGCAAGTAAAAATAAATTAAATTGCAAAATTAGAAAGGGCCAAAAGAAAACAAATGTTTATTAAAGCTTTTCTCTTTCAGGATTTACGAGCTGGCTGATGAGTTTACTTGTCTTAACAATTGAGTGGGCGCTCGCAAAAAAGGGCTAACCAACATTTAGCTAAAGCTGAGAAAATAGGACATTTGTGTTTGGGTAAAAAAAACTATATTTCACCGGCATTCTATATCTCCAAACTATTACTGTTATCACCCTGAAAATTTGTACGGTGATAAAGGGCATTACTAGCAGTTCACCTATGTGACTTTCAAAACACTGTTAAGTACAAAACGAACATGGTGGCCAAGCGAAGTTGAAACTTTCAAAATCGCATAAACTTCAAAGTCATGTACTTCGTTAAATAAGCCTATCTGATGTTAGCCTGTTTCACAGAAGATTTTTTACACTTTTCTCCATAGATTGCAAAACATAACTCAATTTCTGAAAAGAATATGGTTAGCCCGTTTTTGCGAACACCCACTCAATTGTTAAATGTTATTTTTTGTCAACCAAATTGTCTTCCTTTCGTTCTAAGCAGAACAAAGTACTGGATACAAATTGCAAAATTCACGGAGTTTGGCTAAACAATATCCGACAGTCCCGCCATAACTAATTTAACCCCTCTCACCAGTCTCGTGTTATAAATGTCTTTCTTTCTCTTGCTATGTTCTTCAGTTAACTTCTACGAGCCTAATTGCTCAATTTGTTAAGCATATATAAGATCTTATATGCTTTAAGCTGCTGCATTCTCCAACTCCCTATCCTTACTCCTAATTCCTTCCACCTCATCTCCCATCCCAAAACCTCAGGTCATATTCTGGCCAGTTTGATTCAAATGCCCGAACCCAATCACTCCTATCCTATCAAGTTGAAATTAAACAAGTTCCTACCCTTGATAAAGCTCTAAAGGCCCCATAGATGGGCTGAGAGGCTAACAATCACGATAGCCGGCTTCGCTTGCTTGGGTGTTGACGCTAGCCGGTACATATTACGTGCGCAGTGCTGTCTCCACGCACAGTGAGCCTTCATGCCCGTGTGATCAATGTGCGCAATGTGTCCTCGGCAGGGCATGTGCAAATTCAGTGGTCTCAGTGTTCTACTCGGGCTTTAAGAATAATTCTTACGCGCTTACGACCGACCACAAATACCCTTACAACAAAAACCCATCAAAGCTAGTATTTTATGTGTTGCAAAGTATTGCCCTTTCACGAATTGATTGCCGGCGGTCGAGATGGGAACTATTCCTTGTTTACTTGTGTCACACGTCAGCCTGCTTCGTTGACTGGTACGGTTGCGTGAGTAGGATATGACTCAGCTCCAATAGCCTCAGTTATCGCTTGACTGTCCATGGTGACATGATCTCCGGTGACGCGCAATGCTGCTTATCTTATGGGCAGAACGAACTCTTGTCATCGCTGTGTTCCCCGCTTCGTCCCGCGGGGCAGCTGCTACAATCAACAACAAACACTGGCGCAGCCAGGCTCAGCGGCAACCAAATGTTAAACGAGTAATACCCTGAATTATTAAAACATTCGTGTGACCCACATAGCTTTAAATGGTTCAAATGACACAGAAAGAAACAAAGTCCCTTGCACTGATCAGCAATGCAGTGTATTATGCTCTTCCAGCGGAAGGTACTTGGTCCAGTGCCTGCTTCATTAGCTGAAGGTATGCCAGCAAGACGGAAGTTACGAGCTACCGTATATAAACGACCTATTAGTTCTTGACAGGGCAGTGCCCTCACATATGACCTCTGTGACTGATCAGTTATCTCCTACATTTTAGAAAAACAGCTTGGGAAGTTGACTTCTGACGGATGTGTTTGTGTAGGAAGGTAAAGAATAGGCCTACTTATTACTTATTTACTGCTTATTATACTTAAAGTTATTATTACTTATTATCATTACTTATTGCATTGTTTAATTGACCAGTGCGATTGGTTTGCTTCAAAAACGACTTATTCTTTATCACAGAAACTGTTCTTATTATTGATTCAATTAGTGCGACCTATGACACAGAAAACAAGTAGTTCCGTGAATAACTTAATAGCCTATTTTCATATAACCTACGTATGATAAATGCTCTATCAACATACAACATTTTAGTTTGATTGCAGTAATAGATTCGTAGATAATGAGAACCGTCTAAATATTTCGGATGGTCGCCATGTTAGATTTTATATAAGTAGGCCATAGACTTATTGCGTAGGTGTATTATTCAAACTTGAATCCCATGATTAGGACACAGGAAATAAAATAAACAGAATTTAAAATTTCGTACAACTGCCATCTTGTGCTTATGAAAACAATTGAAAGAAATTAAATATCAGTGGATTAAAATTTGTATAAGCATTTACCGTACCATGTTTCACTGCATTCGAATGGTTGAATCGCGAGAAACGTCCGTTTAAATATAAAAAATTCGCGTTGCCGCCATGTTGGATTTGTGCTCACCAGGTAATTCAAAGTCCCATAGGTGTACTTATGAGTATAGCCTTTAGGCCTATCAAAATACATTAATGCAGTTTTATTGCTGTCATAGATTAGTAGATATTGAGAACCGTCTAAATATTTGGAATGGTCGCCATGTTAGATGTTTATATATATAGGCCATAGAGTTATGTACTATTAAATGACAATTATTGCGTATGTTTATCATTCAAACGTTGACTTCAATCGCATGATTAGGACACAAGAAATATAATTTTAGTTTTAGAATTTCGCACTGCCGCCATCCTGCGGTTATGTAAACAATTGAACTAAATTAAATGTTAGTGCATTGCAATGTGTATACAAAATTTCTGTACCCTGTTTTACTGCGCTCGGATAGTTAAATGTTTCAACATCCTTAGCCGCTATGTTCGTTTCGTACTCAACAGGTTTTTGAAAGTCATATAGGAGAACTTTTAGTAGTGCCCTTTATCACCGTAAAAAAATCAGGGTGAAATCGGTTTTAGTTTCGGTGATATAGAATGCCTGTGATATATTTCGCACAGATTCCATGTAGGACTGGTGAGACATAATAAAATTCCAAGGGTACGGTCAGGGTTGAACATGATAGTGTTATGACCTTACTGAGTTTCATTGAAATCGCTCTAGCCATTTAGATTTCATTAGGTATGCCAGCAAGACAAAAGTTTTTCTGCGACAAGGTGCTCACATAGCCCCATGTACTTGGATATGTGTGAAATATGTCCGATAATATGTGTAATTGTAATTTGTGATGACCGACTGAATAGCATTCCTTCTTGTTTACTTCAGGCTAAAATGTAATTAATCTGGAAGTTATGTAATCGTATGATAATTACATATGAAAACGTATAATTCAAAGCCTCAATTTTAAGCCTCTATTAGATTATCTGCAATTCTCACCTAGTATATGAACGCTGTTCAACATCTGAATAGTGAACAAGATGTTCAGTAAAGAACATATAGCCTACTTTCTCCTAAATGCATGGGTATTGTTATAACTCTTTATCCTTTTCAAGGAGGATAATTGAATGTTGGTTGTAGTAGTTTGTTGAAATACAACGTGCTATAGGGATATTAAACATGAATATGAGGTGCCCTTTGCTAGTGCTCCCTCTGTAAAAAAAAATCATTCAATTCGGTTTCACCGTGTTTGAATTGAAATGGGGAATGGATTTGCACACATACATGGCCACTATTTGCAAACTATTGGGCTGATGACCTTGTAGTTAGTCATAAGAAGCTTTCCACAAAAAGGCATGTTGTTGCAAAATCTGGTAGAGATCAAATTATTAGGATGGTCGTAATTTGATTTAAGCTTTTAACATTTGGGTGGCCGTCATTCCGTTCCCGTCAAGATGGCGGCGATATAAAACATGACACTGAGGTGCCCTATGCTAGTTCTACCTCTATACCAAATTTCGTTCAATTCAGTTTCACCGTGTTTGAATTGATAGGGGGAATCGATTTGCACACATACTTGGCCACCATCTGCAAACTTCTTGGCTGATGATCTTGTAATTTGGTCAGAATATGCTTCTCACATAAAGATATGTTGTTGCAAAATTTGGTAGAGACTAGATTATTAGGTTGGTCGTAATCACATTTTAGCCTTTAACATTTGGGTGGCCGCGATTACGTTACCGTCAAGATGGCGGTGATGTAAAACATGACACTGAGGTGCCCTTTGCTAGTGCTACCACTGTACCAAATTTCTTTCCATTCGGTTTCACCGTGTTCGAATTGATAGGGGGAATCGATTTTCACACAAAGATGGCCGCCATCCGCAAAATATTAGGCTAATGACCTATTAGATTGGTCAAAGGATGCTCCCTCCATAAAGGTATGTTGTTGCAAAATTTGGTAAAGATCGGATGATTATGTTAGTCGTAATTTGATTTAAGCTTTGAACATTTGTGTGGCCGCCATTACGTTTCTGTCAAGATGGCGGCGATATAAAACATGACACTGAGGTGCCCATTGCTACTGCTACCTCTGTACCTAATTTCGTTCCATTCGGTTTCACCGTGTTTGAATTAATAGGGGGCATCGATTTTGACACAAAGATGGCCGCCATCCGCAAACTATTAGGCTAATGACCTATTAATTTGGTCAAAGGATACTTCCTCCATAAAGGTATGTTGTTGCAAGTTTTTGGTAGAGATCGGATGATTAGGTTAGTCGTAATTTGACTTAAGCTTTGAACATTTGTGTGGCCGCCATTACGTTTCCGTCAAGAAGGTGGCGATATAAAACATGACACTGAGGTGCCCTTTGCTAGTGCTACCTCTGTACCAAATTTCGTTCCAATCGCTTTCACCGTGTTCGAATTAATAGGGGGAATCGATTTTGACACAAAGATGGCCGCCATCCGCAAACTATTAGGTTAATGACCTTTTAGATTGGTCAAAGGATGCTCCCTCCATAAAGGTATGTTGTTGCAAAATTTGGTAAAGATCGGATGATTATGTTAGTCGTAATTTGATTTAAGCTTTGAACATTTGTGTGGTCGCCATTACGTTTCTGTCAAGATGGCGGCGATATAAAACATGACACTGAGGTGCCCTTTGCTAGTGCTACCTCTGTACCTAATTTCGTTCCATTCGGTTTCACCGTGTTTGAATTAATAGGGGGAATCGATTTTGACACAAAGATGGCCGCCATCCGCAAACTATTAGGTTAATAACCTTTTAGATTGGTCAAAGGATGCTCCCTCCATAAAGGTATGTTGTTGCAAAATTTGGTAACGATCGGATGATTATGTTAGTCGTAATTTGATTTAAGCTTTGAACATTTGTGTGGCCGCCATTACGTTTCTATCAAGATGGCGGTGATATAAAACATGACACTGTGGTGCCCTTTGCTAGTGCTACCTCTGTACCTAATTTCGTTCCATTCGGTTTCACCGTGTTTGAATTAATAGGGGGAATCGATTTTGACACAAAGATGGCCGCCATCCGCAAACTATTAGGCTGATGACCTATTAGTTTGGTCAAAGGATGCTCCCCCCATAAAGGTATGTTATTGTAAAATTTGGTAGATATCGGATGATTAGGTTAGTCGTAATTTGATTTAAGCTTTGAACATTTGTGTGGCCGCCATTACGTTTCCGTCAAGATGGCGGCAATATAAAGCATGATACTGAGGTGTCCTTTGCTAGTAGTACCTCTGTACCAAATTTCGTTCCAATCGCTTTCACCGTGTTCGAATTAATAGGGGGAATCGATTTTGACACAAAGATGGCCGCCATCCGCAAACTATTAGGTTAATGACCTTTTAGATTGGTCAAAGGATGCTCCCTCCATAAAGGTATGTTGTTGCAAAATTTGGTAAAGATCGGATGATTATGTTAGTCGTAATTTGATTTAAGCTTTGAACATTTGTGTGGCCGCCATTACGTTTCTGTCAAGATGGCGGTGATATAAAACATGACACTGAGGTGCCCTTTGCTAGTGCTACCTCTGTACCTAATTTCGTTCCATTCGGTTTCACCGTGTTTGAATTAATTGGGGGAATCGATTTTGACACAAAGATGGCCGCCATCCGCAAACTATTAGGCTAATGACCTATTAATTTCGTCAAAGGATACTTCCTCCATAAAGGTATGTTGTTGCAAGTTTTTGGAAGAGATCGGATGATTAGGTTAGTCGTAATTTGATTTAAGCTATGAGCATTTGTGTGGCGGCCATCACGTTTGCGTCAAGATGGCGGCGATATAAAACATGACACTGAGGTACCCTTTGCTAGTACTACCTCTGTACCAAATTTCGTCCCATTCGGTTTCACCGTGTTCGAATTAATAGGGGGAATCAATTTTCACACAAAGATGGCCGCCATCCGCAAACTATTAGGCTGATGACCTATAGTTTGGTCAAAGGATGCTCCCCCCATAAAGGTATGTTGTTGTAAAAGTTGGTAGAGATCGGATGATTAGGTTAGTCGTAATTTGATTTAAGCTTTGAACATTTGTGTGGCCGCCATTACGTTTCCGTTAAGATGGCGGCAATATAAAGCATGATACTGAGGTGTCCTTTGATAGTAGTACCTTTGTACCAAATTTCGTTCAATTCGCGTTCACCGTGTTCGAATTGATAGGGAGTACACACACTCACACACACACACACACACACAGAGACTCACACAGACTCACACAACACACACACACACACATACACACACACGGATAGACACACTTTTTTTCGCCCTGTGTTGATCTGATAAGTCTACTTTCATTTTTTTGCAAAAATCGAAAGCAGGCTAAAAATCCGGTTATCGAATATTAATGTTTTACTCCTCCCTTTACTGAATTTGCTTAATTGACCAGTGCGATTGGTTTTCTTCAAGAAGGACGTCTTCTTTATCACAGACACAGTTGTTATTGTTGATTCAATTAGGGGCTCTGTGACATAAAGTGCTCACGTAGCCCCGTGTACTACCCTACCAGGGAATTTTTCCGGTAGAAGGAGAGTGCAGATATTGTGTATACATTACATCATCTCGTCTCGTTATGCCGGCAGCGAGTGGCTTGCGGAGCAAGGGGGGGGGGGGGCTCATGTACATTCATAGGCTACAATGAGAACACACTGCACAGTGCACGACCCAGCATGAATCAGGCACACAAATAACGCCCATCGCAGGCGTGTGGCTGGGCGGAGCGCATTAGTTCCGATTTCTGCCACCGGTAACAATTCGCTGGTAGGGTTGTACGTGGATGTGTGTGAAATATGTCCGATAATAAGTGTAATTGTGATGGCCGTAGGCTACTACTGTAGTTTGTGCATTTGAGTCGACCGTGGGCTTATTTTAGGTTCCATCCATTTGTATGGATATGAAGTAGGAAAACAGGGAAATCCACCTCTAGGATGTTTGAGGTTTGAATCAAACCATCCGCTTCTATTCTGGTCCGAGGGATGGAGCGGGTTCACTCAGCCTCGCGAGGCAGAACTGGGAAGGGGTGGATACGTTTCCCACTTTACTCAACCTAGATGTGGTTTCCCACTTCTACTCCAGGCGAATGCCAGGATTGTACCTAAACTAAGGCCATTGCCGCCTCCTATCAAAATCTAAGCCGCAATTACAAAAAATAGCACTGCTATCACAATAACTCAGGCACAGATTAAGCACATTGACCTACACACGGGTCTACATGATCCCCATGTCACAAATGAACAATAAAAAAAAAATCCCTCTCTGCACGCCGGAAGGCGGAGGTAGATTTCACCGGGCAAACTAGGGGATGGGCTATAATAGGCAAAATATGCAGGTTTTCGTAGGATGATCGGACCTCATTTATTGCAAGAAAGTATTTTACAATTAGAGGTTAACCTTTTTTTTCGTTATTGTATGCATATTCTTATCAATTTATTGTCTTATGGGGATAGTAACCTTCTTGTCATTTGGGGTTCAATTTTATACTTGTGATCACAATGTCCTTATGCAAGGTTTGGAACTGATGTGTAACTATCTAACAGTCTGTTACTTCTTAACGCAAAATTTTATCTCTAGCAGAGATGTTGGTTGGTTCCTCAGTTTAGGGGTTGTGACAACGTGGTCATGTAACCCCGTGTACATTGGGTGTGTGTAGAATCTGTCTGATAAACGGTGTTAATTGTGATGACTGTAATAGTCTGTGATTCAGGTAAGGTCTGCAGACGGTCAATTTTAAGTAGTAGTTCTTAATTTTGTACCCTATACTAACGTCAACGACACCTAGCTGTGAACTTGGCTACTAGATGCCACCGCATCCAGCAACTTGCAACGAACGTTGGAACTTCCCCTCCTAAGGAAAGCATGCTGAGGGATTTGTAGCGCTCTTAGAAAATCCGACGACTTTGGCCGGCTTTGAACCAGCGACCTTGGGCATAGAAGTTCAGCATGCTACCAGTTACGCCACCTAAGCCACTTCACACTTAGATGGAAATCTGAATCTGATCTCGTGCAAGTGCGTTGTCATGGCAACGTCTGATGGCTCATCCCTCATCAATTTAGTAGTGTTGTCATGGCAACCACTGATAGCTCTTGGCATTTTCTTATAATTCCGAATTCATTTTTCTCATCCCTTGGCGTAATGGTGGGTCATATCAAAAATTCTTTCAGACAAAAGTTTTAGGTAATTATTAGGGGAATATTGTCCATTTTGTACGGTTTTGATATTGTGCCTATTAAGAGAGATATGATTAGTTTTTCCCGAAAAGCCCACTTTTTCCCACCCCTTTGGTCAATGGTTGGTGCTATAAAAAAACTCTTCAAACACAAATTTTTGGGCTTTCTCCGACACATAGTATGAACTTGGAACAGATTCGATATTTCACATATTAAGAGAGTTATAGCAATATTTCAGTTTTTCGAAAAAAAAAAGCCCCCCATTTTCACCCCCTTCGACCGATTAAGCCCAGTAATGAACGCGACCGAGATTTTATAGGTATACATATTCGGTAAAAAAAAATCAAAGTGATTGGTGCAAAATTACGGCAGTTTTCGTGGCCACAAGATACTGATATACATATATATACATAAATTATATATAAACTTTTGAACTGACGGTGGTTTTGGGGTCTGGGGGATGTGAAACGCGAAGATATGTCGAAATTTTCCGGAAGTCGAAACATGGTACCCATTGCAAAAACTGTTAAATTATTTTAAGTCTGCCAACACGAGTGTACCCAATTTTAAAGGGTGTTATTCCCTGAACTTAAAAAGAAAGTACAAGAGAAAAATAATTGCATTTGGATTGCTACTTTCGACGTCATGTGATCATCATCAGATCCCTTACAGTCCTTCCTTCCATTCTTCCTTAGGAGCGGTGAATTATCCCATCGTTCTTGTGAAATGTTACCGCTTAAGAATATAATCGTTTGAAAAGACAAGATCGATAAATATCAGCGCTGTATGAGATATGCCATGCTTGTCTAGCCTAGGCAATGAGACCACACAATGGCATGCTCACTGCGGACCATTCATATTCCTGGCCCCATTCATGCTTCAGGCTCTGGTGGGCGCTGCATAATACAGGTCTAACACATCCAACTTGAAAACCTACGACTCAGTTTTGAACTCTTCAAGTTGAGTTCTTAACTTTGCTACATGGCCGAAGGTTGCACTTTCTCCCTCCTCTGAATTTTAACTCTTGAGAACTGGCGTGGAAAGATATAACACGAGGGCTGACGCCAGGTCATTTTGACACATAGTTTGTCACTCCCGTTTTGTCTTAGTCGTACGGATTTTAATGAAGGAATTTTACACCTGGTGTCTTCCTATGAACTATTCCCAATATCTAATGAGGTTTATTTATATTTTTTCAAATTTAACATGCAGTAAAATGACAATACTTTTCGCATCAGTATAATTGGCCTTGATAAGCCTCCGTGGCTTAGGCGGCAGCACGCCGGCCTCTCACCGCTGGGTCCGTGGTTCAAATCCCGGTCACTCCATGTGAGATCTGTGCTGGACAAAACGGAGGCAGACAGGTTTTTCTCCGGGTACTCCGGTTTTCCCTGTCAACATTTCATTCCAGCAACACTCTCCACTATCATTTCATTTCATCCGTCATTCATTTAATCATTGCCCCAGATGAGTGCGTCAGGCCTCGGCAGCCGGCACAGTTCATATCCTCGCCGCTAGATAGGGGCTTCATTCATTCCATTCCTGACCCGGTCGGAGACTGGAAGCAGGCTGTGGATTTTCATTTTCATAATTGGCCTTGATAGTGGCGGCAAAGCAGTCATTTCATTTTTAGCCTACTTTCGATTTTTGCAAAAAATGAAAGTAGACTTATGAGATCACTACAGGGCCAAAAAATGTGTGTCTGTGTGTGTGTGAGTCTGTCTACTCTGAATGTCTGTCCCCCCCCCCCCTATCAATTCAAACACGGCGAAACCTAATTGAACGACATTTGGAACAGAGGTAGAACCAGCAAAGGGCACCTCAGTATCATGTTTTATATCGCCGCCATCTTGACGGAAACGTAATGGCGGCCACCCAAATGTTCAACGCTTAATTCAAATTACGACTAACCTAATCATCCGATCTCTACCAAATTTTGCAACAACATATATTTATATGGCGAGCATCGTTTGACTAAACTACAAGGTCATCAGCCCAATAGTTTGCAGATGGCGGCCATGTATGTGTGCAAATCGATTCCTCCTATCAATTCAAACACGTAAAACCGAATTGAACGGAATTTGGTACAGAGGTAGCACTAGCAAAGGGCACCTCAGTGTCATGTTTTATATCGCCCCCATCTTGACGGAAACGGAATGGCGGCCACCCTAATGTTAAATGTTTAAATCAAATTACGACCAACCTAATCATTTGATCTCTACCAAATTTTTCAACAACATAGTTTTTTGAGGGAAGCATATTTTGACTGAACTACAAGGTCATTAGCCCAATAATTTGTAGATAGCAGCCATGTATGTATGCAAATCCATTAACCATACCAATTCAAACACTGTGAAACCGAATTGAATGAAATTTTGTACGGAAGTAGCACTAGCAAAGGACACCTCATATTAATGTTTAACATCCGTATAAAACGTTGTATTTCAACAAGCTACTACAACCAACATTCAACTGTACTCCTTGAAAAGGACAAAGAGCTATAACAATACCATGCATTTAGGAGGAGGTAGGCTATAAGTTCTTTACTGAACATCTTGTTTTTTTAAACAAAGGAGCTGATGACCAATGTGCCCCTAGTCCCTAAACATGGATCTACAAGAACGTGAGCTATGTTATTGCGCTGCACCTAAATAGTTGGATTATCCCCGTTATTTTTAGCCTACTTTCGATTTTTGCATTAAATGAAAGTAGACTTATGAGATCAACACAGGGCGAAAAAAGAGTGTCTGTCTGTGTGTGTGTGTGTGTGTGTGTGTGTGTATGTGTGTGAGTCTGTGTGTGTGTGTGTGTGTGAGTGTGTACTCTGAATGTCTGTCCCCCGCCCCCCCCCCCCTATCAATTCGAACACGGTGAACGCAAATTGAACGAAATTTGGTACAAAGGTAGCACTAGCAAAGGACACCTCAGTGTCATGTTTTATATCACCGCCATCTTGACGGAAACGTAATGGCGGCCATACAAATGTTCAAAGCTTAAATCAAATTACGACTAACCTAATCATCCAATCTCTACCAAATTTTACAACAACATACCTTTATGGGGGAGCATCCTTTGACCAAACTAATAGGTCATCAGCCTAATCGTTTGCGGATGGCGGCCATATTTGTGTGAACATTGATTTCCCCTATTAATTCGAAAACGAAGAAACCGAATGGAACGAAATTTGGTACAGAGTTAGTACTAGCAAAGGGCACCTCAGTCTCATGTTTTATATCGCCGCCATCTTGACGGGAACGTAATGGCGGCCACACAAATGTTCAAAGCTTAAATCAAATTACGACTAACCTAATCATCCGATATCTACCAAATTTTGCAACAAGATACCTTTATGGAGGAGCATCCTTTGACCAAATCTAATAGGTCATTAGCCTAATATTTTGCGGTTGGCGGCCATCTTTGTGTGAAAATCGATTTCCCCTTTTAATTCGAACACGGTGAAACCGAATGGAACGATATTTGGTACCAAGGTAGCACTAGGAAAGGGCACCTCAGTGTCGTGTTTTATATCGCCGCCATCTTGACGGTAACGTAATCGTGGCCACCCAAATGTCAAAAGCTAAAATGTAATTACGACCAACCTAATAATCAAGCCTCTACCAAATTTTGCAACAGCATATCTTTATGTGGGAAGCATATTCTGACCAAACTGCAAGATCGTCAGCCCAATAGTTTGCAGATGGTGGCCAAGTATGTGTGCAAATCGATTCCCTCTATCAATTCAAACACGGTGAAACCGAATTGAACGAAATTTGGTACAGAGGTAGCACTAGCAATGGGCACCTCAGTGTCATGTTTTATATCGCTGCCATCTTGACGGAAACGGAATGACGGTCACCCAAATGTTAAAAGCTTAACTCAAATTACGACCATCCTAATAATTTGATCTCTACCAGATTTTGCAACAATATGCCTTTTTGTGGAAAGCATCTTATGACTGACTACAAGGTCATCAGCCCAATAGTTTGCAAATAGCGGCCATGTATGTGTGCAAATCCATTCCTCATATCAATTCAAACACGGTGAAACCGAATTGAATGAAATTTTTTACAGAGGTAGCACTAGCAAAGGGCACCTCATATTCATGTTTAATATCCCTATAGCACGTTGTATTTCAACAAGCTACTACAACCAACATTCAATTATACCCCTTGAAAAGGACAAAGACTTATAACAATACCCATGCATTTAGGATAAAGTAGGCTATATGTTCTTTACTGAACATCTTGTTTACAGATTGTCCCTACTAACGTAGACTGAGCCAAAAATAAAATTGTCTCGCGAAAACTGGCGCCATCGTAAATCTGACCCAACCGTAAATATTATAGAAATAACTTGAGTGTTTAAAAATGTCCATGTCCATGTTTCTTTTGCAGGATGAAATTCAAGGATAGGAAAAGAGGTACAGTAAGCGATAGGAAATAAGGGCTGGCCAAAACGAAAATATAAAGCATTATTAAGCCTAGGCTCAAAAATACACATGCGCCAGTCCTCGCGGTTAATTCTCAGAACCCCATCGGTCTGAGCAGTGAATGAAAACACTTGCCACTGTACCACCTACGTGGTCGTATTTAGGGAAACTGTAATTATTTAGATTAATATGTGTTACAGTTAAGAGCCGCCGTGGCTTGGGCGGCAGCACGCTGGCCTCTCACCGCTGGGTCCATGGTTCAAATCCCGGTCACTCCATGTGAGATCTGTGCTGGACAAAACGGAGGCAAACAGGTTTTTCTCCGGGTACTCCGGTTTTCCCTGTCAAATATTTCATTCGAGCAACACTCTCCACTATCATTTCATTTCATCTGTCATTCATTTAATCCTTGCCCCAGAGGGTGCGACTGGCTTCGGCAGCCGGCACAGTTCATATCCTCCCCGGTCGGAGACTGGAAGCAGGCTGTGGATTTTCATTTTCATGTGTTACAGTTAACAGGTGACCCCTACGGCTATACATAATTTATCATTCGAATATTTTAATAATTCTACTACTTTGAATATTCACCAATTAAAATTTCGAATAAATTATTGGAATGTATGATGTATTCAAATGTTCAAATGTTCGAGCAATTCCAATGTCTGAATAATTCGGTTGTTCGAATCATTATTTTGAACATTCAAAGTACCGGTGCTCGAGTATTTCGAAAAGTTGGTTATTAAAATAAATCAAACAGTTTCAATACTTGGATTATTCAATGATGGCAGGCACCTTCAAATTAGAGCAATTCTTGTAAAGAAATTTGTACGGTGGACCAGTTGTTCGAAGCAGGAGCGAATCCAAGTGGTCGAATAGGGGTTGATTCCTTTCCCATTCAGCCTGATTGATCCTTAAAAATAAACATTAAGGTGTTTGAAACCATTTTTCAGCGTTGCCTTAGTAATCAAAATTTGATGTGTTTTTTTTTTCAGTCGGTCAACACGATTCTACCCGATTGTAATGGATATTCCTTAAAGGACTGTAAACTCAAATTTCGACCTTAGAAATAAATATTTAAAAAAAGATTCACTTGTTATATCTTTCTTTCTTTCTTTCTTTAATCAATGGCAGGAACAAACTTCCCTGACACATCACCATCTAATTGTGACTCCTTGGGAACGACCTGCAGGTTTTCGTTTACCTCGACGTCAATGGTGCACACTGAACCGGATAAGAACGGGCCAAGGCAGGTGTGCAGCGATACTGAATCAATGGGGCTGGAAGTCCTCCCCTGAATGTGACAGTGGAGAAGATCGGCAAACTATGGACCACGTAGCTTTCGAATGTCCTCTCAGAGCATTCAAAGGGACAATACAAGAACTCCACCAGCTTAATCAAGAAGCCATCGATTGGATTCAACAACATAAAATTGAACTCTAATTTTACAAACATGAGATCATGTGTATCTTGTTGTATATATTTTTGTACATATTCCTCCTTTCATCATACGATAAATAAAATAAATAATAAATAAATTTCTTTCCATATGTCGTTCTTTCTTTCTTTCTTTCTTTCTTTCTTTCTTTCTTTCTTTCTTTCCTGCAGTTTCCCTTAATGCTTTTTTTCTCTTTGTTTCTATGTTTATTTTAATTATGCGAACATTTGAATGATTCGATCGGTTCGTCGGTACTGGTTGAATAGTCGGGTTTGATCTCTAATGCGAATGGTTTGAAATTCAAATATTATTAGAAAATTTGAATACTTTAAATATGTGCAACCCTAGTGACCACATCGTGGTTTCGTGGCTAGCATTCTTTATTGCCACTTCTGTTGTCCGGTTCGAGTCGCGTTTCTGCCAAAAAAAATGTAATTCAGGTCTGGAGGCTGAAATGGTATACACTCAGTCCCGTGAGGCAAAACTGAGAAGAGGTGGACTGGATTCTCACCTCAGCCACTTTCAAAGTGGCTTTCCTTGGTTTCCCACTTCTACTTCAGGCAAATACCCGGATGGTACCTAGCCGAAGGCCACGGCTGTTTCCTTCCCAATTCTCAATTGAAATACAAATACATACATTAACTCTTGTCAACTGGCGTGAAAAGATATAACAGGAGGACTGTCGCTGGGTCATTTTGACACATAGTGTCACTCCCTTTTTTGTCGTAGTCGTACGGATTTTAACGAAGTAATTTTACACCTATGAATTATTCCCAATATAAAAAGTGATTTATTTATATTTTTGAGATTTAACATGCAGAAAAATGACAATACATTTCATAGCATTATAATTGGCCTTGATGGCGAAAAAGCAGTCATCTCAATTTTTTGAACAATGGAGCTGATGGCTAGGGCGTCCTACACCCTAAACATGTATCCACAAGAACGTGAGCTATGTTATAGTGCTGCACCAAAATAGGTGGATTTTGCCCCTTATGTTTTACACATTGTCTCGACTAACGTAAGCCGAAAATTGTCGCACGAGAACTTACTGGCGCCATGGGTAAATCTGACCCGACCGAAAATAACATAGAAATAACTTGGGTGTTCACAAGGTAATGGACTTGTTACTTTTGCCGGATGATGTTCAAGGCTATGAATTAAGGTAGAATAAGCGACAGGAAATGAGGGACGATCAAATCGACTATATACAGTCAGAGCATTATTTAAGCCTCGGGTCATTAATACGCATGTGTCAGTCCTAGCGGGTTAATACAGCCATCAAAAAAGACTGATAGTCAGTCAGAAAGACTAGACTTTATATCATTTTAAATGCTACCAATGCTAAAAGTGCTGCGTGAACTCAAAGTCCGTTAGCAAGTGCAAACCAAGGTTAAAGGAGGTAGCTGGCTGGATGACGTCGCGCTCATCGGAGCGCGCGGGGAAAGGAGGAAGCTCAAGCAGTACTATGACGTCACACACCTTAGTGCATTCTCGGTACATTTCGTCCCGTCACCGTAAAGTAAAGCCAGACCCCAGCGCACAGTGGGTCAAAATCGAAATCGAGGGGGACAAAATTATTTTTACGTTTTAATCATGAATTTAGAGTGAAAGCAACGTATATAATTTGTTTACTTCATAATAAACATCAGTTAATACGTTTTCTAAGCTCCATCTACACATGCATGACATTTTCTATGACTAGGAGTTGGATAGAGCATTCAGTTATCTCTTCAGAACAATTTTCTACCCCTAATTTACTTTCAACAAAGTCACAAAGTTCCACTTTTGACATAATCGTCGAACCCAGTGCTTCAAACAGTTCTAAACGTGTTAGAAGTGGTTGCACGGCATCTTCTAAAACGTAAAATAACTAAGTAAGTTTCAAAAAGATGCATAAAATCTTATAACAGGCGTAAACTACAAGACTTGATCTACATTTTAACATTAAGTGGAAAGTGACGCAGAGTTACGCGACACACTAAAAATCTAAGTGAAAATATAATTTAAAAAAATAGTTAAATATTATATAATGCAAATAATGCTAAAATAACGTAACAATTACGCCCATTAATAACTGAAACACTTTACAAAGATCATACCTTCAGCTGCATGTTCCATCTTAAAGCATCACACTAACCACAAAGACAACCAAACCACAGCCAGTTACATTCACCCTCCAATTCAGACTGCTCGACAGTGGTGGCAGATGTACACTGGGATGCGTTTATATCTCAGAATAGTGAGCGGCAATTGTATGAGAATGCTGTAGAAGTAATATATTTTGATTTTTTAGTTATGAAAATAAATAATTTTGTCCTCCTAGATTTCGATCTTGATCCACTGTGCAGCGTAATGACGAAGTCGACAAGATCATCTAAAATTATAGTCTAATAAACATGTTATCAGACAAATCCCACACACCCAAGTACACAGCGTGACATGATAACGAAGTCGCAAGACCCCTAAATCGATCAACAACAAATACAGTAGAAGGATATGAAAGGAAACTTTGCCCTGGCTTACACAGCCACATACCGTGGCCACCTGTCTGGCGCACAGTTCCCAGTGCAGTGCAATGTCAGCGGGCTGTAAGGGGAGCTCATTGCTGAGGTGAGAGTTCACCGGGAGGTCAGGTGCACCGGCTCCAGCTCCCAGCCTCTCGTCTTACATGACGCAAGCACTCTGGACACCAAGCAATACTTCGTCCACACTTGGACTGCGATAGATTTCGGTTCCTGCGGCTTCGGTAGCGTAGTTGGTAGCATGCTGAGCTTCTATGCCCAAGATCGTGGGTTCAAACCTGGCCGAAATCGTCGGATTTTTTAAGAGCGTTGAAAAACCCTAAGTATGCTTTCCTACGGAGGGGAAGTAAAACAGGAGGACCCATGGCATGTAGAGACACCTTCCACTAACTACAATTGTGTGAAGCTAAATTTGTAGGTTAGTAGTGATTAACGCCCTGTAAGTTCCAACGTTTGCCACCAAGTGTTGGTTTCGTTGGCATCTAATAGCCAAGTTCACAGTTAGGTGTCGTTGACGGTAGCATTTGGTAGCAAAAGTAGCAACTACTTGAAATTGATCGTCTGCAGTTCTTACCTGAATCAGAGATAACACACACTAATGCAGCTATCACAATTAACACCGGTTATCAGACAGATTCTACACACACCCAAAGTACACGGAGCTACATGACCGCGTTGTCGCAGCCTCTAAACTCAGGAACCAACCAGGAGTTCGATTCCTAACTCCGCCGAGAATTGAAAGTCTAGGTATGGTTAGTAATAATTAATTCATAAAATTTGGATCGTACAGTTTCAGTACCGGCCACAGTGGCCGGGAGTGCTAATGTGTCACCTCGTGCCTTGCTGGTATCGGGAGAGCGTGGGTTTGAATTCCACCACAGCCGTCCTGAAAATGGATTCCTATTTTCACTCCCAGGCAAATGCCGGGATGGTTCCTTTCTACAGGTCCATGGCCGATTTTCTTTCATTAGACCCCAGTTAGCGGTCGCCTGGGCGATTGGCCTGTCACCAGCCGCAGTTGTATCTACTGACAAAGTGTGCCAGCTCCAATACACTGTCCTTTTGGCGGTAGAGGAACGATCCCTCGCAGAGTCCGTAGGTGAAGCCGAGCTTGAGGGATAAGCGATATAAAAATTGAAATGTTGTTAATTTTAAGAGCAGCACACAAAACTGAATAGTAATAAATAATGAATTGATTACCTCCAGGAGCAGCGAAAAGTAAACTTGTGTAGCCGTCTTGCATGGTTTGACTACATAAATAATTTATTAAGTATTTTAGTTGTAGGGATGCTCTTTATATAGCCCATACAGTAAAATCTAGCTTCAGTGGGACTTTTATAAAACTGAAATTTGTCGTAAATGTAAATATTTGACGGTTCCGTGAACTTAAGGTGTAAATCGTGTTAAATTCCCTTCATTAAACAGAAACTGTGTTACACGGACAGCGGAAATCAAAATACGCCTTTTAACGAAAAATTTCCAAGTTCCGGAATGATGTGTTGAGAACATTATCAGGTACCCTTGTCTACCAAGGAATGTGCAAATAGGCCCTCCTCCAACTTACACGTCAACGTGTACGATGTGCCAGTTTCCTGTTGCCAAAACATTTTCCAATGCTCGCCTTAATGATCTGTCAATCAACAAATGCCTACATTTATGTTCATTGTAAGTTTTGCTTGTACAGTACTGTATTAATTCGTAGCTGACGTATGTAAATACAACACTGAATAGGGTATGTACACAAATGTATTTATTTTTCTCAATATGGTCATTATGTTCATGTCCATGATCTAATTAATTATTTTAGCATAGTCATACCTCCATTAACTGGAAACCTATGCATATCGGAAATATTTGCGAGTTCCGTTCGTCTCCGTTGCAGGCAGGATTTACTGTATACGATTTTTCATGTCATTCACTCCAGTAGTTTTGACGCAAGCACATAACAAACAGAAAAACAGTCAAACAGACAATCAGAGGGTATATTTGGTCATTACAGTATACCTCTTCCGGGATGAGTAGGGAGTTTCAACCGAAAATTCAAAATGTGCAGACAGAAGGCTTGCCAGTAATTTATATAGAGTGATTCATTACATTTATATTAGAAACTCTTCAGTCGGTCAACACAAGTGTACCCAATTACACACATCAAAAAAAGTTTTGCATCACCTCGGTTCCCAGATCTCCGGCATATAGACGTTGACTGTGTATATTGTATCCAAGATACAGTCCCTTTGACTGTTCATAGATGTCACTAAAACTGCTCAAAGATGTAAACAACCATGCATGAGCAGGGCCTATTAGACGGAGGGGGTACGACAGCCGATCAGTTCCAGTCATTCCACCAGGACGAAGGTACGCTGCTCATGTTGTCTGTAGTTCTACCATGCCTAGAAGGTCAATACCGCAGTTCGATCGCGTCCGCATTGTTACTTTGTGTCAAGAAGGGCTCTCAACAAGGGAAGTTTCCAGGCGTCTCAGAGTGAACCAAAGCGATGTTGTTCGGACATGGAGGAGGTACAGAGATACAGGAACTGTCGATGACAGGCCTCGCTCAGGCCGCCCAAGGGCTACTACTGTAGTGGATGACCGCTACTTACGGATTGCCGCTCGGAGGAACCCTGACAGCAATGCCACCATGTTGAATAATGCGTTTCGTTCAGCCACAGGACGTCGTGTTTCAACTCAAACTGTGCGCAATAGGCTGCATGATGCGCAACTTCACTCCCGACGTCCATGGCGAGGTCCAGCTTTGCAACCCCGACACCATGCAGCGCGGTACAGATGGGCCCAACAACATGCTGAATGGACCCCACGGAATTGGCATCACGTTCTCTTCACCGATGAGTGTCGCATATGCCTTCAACCAGACAATCGTCGGAGACGTGTTTGGAGGCACCCTGGTCAGGCTGAACGTCTTAGACACACTGTCCAGCGAGTGCAGCAAGGTGGTGGTTCCCTGATGTTTTGGGGTGGCATTATGTGGGGCCGACGTACGCCACTGGTGGTCATGGAAGGCTCCGAAACGGCTTTACGATACCTGAATGACATCCTCCGACCCATAGTGCAACCATATCGGCAGAATATTGGAGAGGCATTTGTCTTCATGGACGACAATTCTCGACCTCATCGTGCACATCTTGTGAATGCGTTCCTTCAAGATAACGACATCGCTCGACTACAGTGGCCAGCATGTTCGCCAGACATGAACCCTATCGAACATGCCTGGGATATGTTGAAAAGGGCTGTTTATGGACGTCTTGACCCACCAACCACTCTGAGAGATTTACGCCGAATTGTCGTTGAGGAGTGGGAGAATTTGGACCAACAGTGTCTTGATGAACTTGTGGATAGTATGCCACGGCGAATACAGGCATGCATCAATGCAAGAGGACGTGCTACTGGGTATTAGAGGTAGTGGTGTGTACTGCAATCTGGACCACAAATGCTGAAAGTCTAGCTGTATGATGGTACAACATGCAATGTGTGGGTCTCATGAGCAATAAAACGAGCTGAAATGTTGTTTGTGTTGATCTCTATTCCCTTTGTATTTAACGGTTCCGGAACTCTTGGAACCGAGGTGATGCAAAACTTTTTTTGATGTGTGTAGATTGGGTGGGGAATTACAATTAATTTCCTAGTGCCTGAAATACATTACTTGAATTATTAAACTTATACACTTAATAAAAACATTTCTCTCAAAATGGGAGGCTAGTTTCGTTCGTCAAGCAGAACCTGGTAACTTAGGCTTTATTTAGGTTCATTGGATATAATAATTATGTACAACAGTATTTAAAATTATTAATCTACAGTAACAAATTGATTAAAAAACCCTACTCTTTGCAAAGTTTAATTAAAAACTCATTTAGCTTAATAATTGTAAATGTTGTTATGTAGGCCTATATATCCGCTGAACCTAAATTAAGTGTAAGTGAGCAGGATCTGATGATGTTCGCTTGACGAATGAAACTAAATATCCAATATAGCCCCAATTTTGAGAAATGTTTTATTAAGTGTATCCTATACATAATTCATGTAATTTCTTTCAGGCACTAGGTAATTCATTGTATTTACCCGCCCAATCTAATTTGGGCACACTCATGTTGACCGACTGAAAAGCTTCTAATAGTTTTAGGCAACATTGAAGAATGGCTTCAAATATTTCATTACATTTGGCAATTTCGAAATCCTCAAAAGTCAGGTTTTCGTATTGCGCATCTTAAGCATGCAATGTGTGGCCAAAGTATTGTTAGCGAATGGCCTTTATGTTAGGAAGACCTATTTCGAACAGTTGTTAAACCATCGGTAGGTGCGAGCTTTATGTCCCAACAACAGATCATAGAGTGCTCTAGCAAGCTTAATCGATCTCAAAGTAGATCACCTTGCAGCGTTCCTACATCTTGGCCCTTTAGTGTAGACAACGCCCGTTCGGAAATCAGGAGCTAATCATATTATTGGTATACAAAATTTGTAATTACTGTGGTACATTATTTATTTATTTATTCATTTACATTGGTAGCACTGCACGAGTTATTATTTGCTTACGCCAATCCATGATAAAATATCATACATGGAGATGTCTTTACATTTTCGAATGTACAGTAAGTGATTGAAGTAATGCAGAAGCATGCAAGTCAAGTTCTGTCATCCTTCTCTTCATGTAATTAAATCATACAGTCCTCTCTTCGTCAAATTCCTTTAAGTTACTGTAGGTCATTTTGAAACGCCCCCAACAATGGGCCTTGAAAGAGATCTACGAATAAGCTTATAACATGCCAGTAATCTATTGATAGGCTGGCTGGTAACGTTCTCGCTTGCTGAGCCCAAGGTTGCAGGTTCGTATCCTGGCGCAGTCAGATGGCATTTGAGGGTGCGCAAATGCGAGGGAGCCGTGTCAGTAGATTTGCTGGCACGTTTAAGATCTTCTTCGGGGCAATATTCCGGCACCCCGGCGTCTCTAAAAGCCAGAGTAGTTAAATGGGACGTAAAACCAATAACATTATTATTATTATTATTAATCTATTGATAAGGTCTCCTGCAGTAAAATCGGGCTCGAATTCCGAGGCAGGTCTCAATTTCAGTCGTGTTACAGAGATATGACCTCTGAAGAAACATATACTGTACTGTATTAGTTTGTCCAGTGTGACGCCTAACCATACATTGCACATTCCGTGGGCGGTTACTGCACGCTTGTTCTGCGCACACAAAAGGCAGTGCTGACACTGATGGCTAATGTTTGAACGGGAGTCGGGCTAACCTGCTTTATAAACACCGGCTTAGAGATGATGCTCAGAAAAAGAACACAGCACCTCAGCTGCTAAGAAACATTGTATGATGATTTATGATGCTGCGGAAATGGAAACCTCACTTTGTGGTTTGATGTAAAGTTGTATTAACCTAATGATTCTTGTTACAGATAGGAAGACAAGTATGTTACTTTTCTCAGAATACTAAACGCATTGCTTATTCTAGCCAGACGAAGAAACATGTGCCTGTCTTAAAGGAAATATGCATTTGATTGATTGATTGATTCATTCATTCATTATTTAATCATTCGTTAATATTAGATGTTCGTTTATTTGGGTCATTGGTGCAACAGTGTTATTATTGTCATTAATTTAATTTGTGTGGAATCTGTTTGCTATCCTGTGATATTGTTGAATACATATAAATCTGTGGACTTGTAATTAATTAGAGCATTGCAGTTCATATGAAGTCACGGAAAATGTTAGTAACTCCAAATCTTATCTTCCCCACAGTTCACATCAAACCGCGGAAAACATTAATAGCTTCATTTTACATTATTTTACCCATAACATTGCAGATTCATATGAAGCTGCAGAAAATATTCGTGCTTCCAAAACTTATCTTGTCCACTCCATCCCTCATAAATATTTTTTTAAAGAAAGAAATGAATAAATTAATACAGTAAATTAATTAATAAATCAATACTTTTAATAATTAAATATACTTCTATTCCTTTTATTTCCTTTTATGCAGTCGGAGATGAGGTGAGATGTTTCTCTACGTGGAGAAACATATCAACACATCTCCAAATTAAGCAGGATTATTTTGCTGACGTCAACATCATCGGTGGAGTTCTTGAGAGAGCAAATCAATGAAGATGGCTGTAGCTGAACAAGTAAAGAGGGTACCATTCAATAATTTTCTTGAAGTTGAAAATAGCGCACCTTGTAAAATCATTTCAAGGATGACCAACGGTAGGTATTATTGTTATTAATATTATAATTAGAATTATCATATATCACCGTTAATATTATTATCATTATTATTAGTATTATTACTAAAAATACCATTACAATATTCATAATATACGAAATTCAGAGGACATAACACAATTCATGAATTTCTTATCGATTCACTATCATTTATATTACCTGTAAATTTACAATCATTTAATTTAATACTGCTTTTAGATGAAGACAGGTGGGAATAGGATATAACATTTATGCAGAGAAGGAAGGGCAAACACATATACCACAAAAAGGTACATCAAACCTCCATATCGTTTACGCCATTCTTCTAAAATGACAGGACTATCGAAACACGGAGTTCTCGTGGTCGGCTGCTCAAGGGAGGAAAGTTCGGGAGCCACTGTGTTGGAGAGTAATTTCATGGTATACACCCGTGCGTGCTCTACTCTTTGGACTAATGGATTAATTAGAGTTTAAGCAGAGAGCGAGATATCATATAAGATGGTCATATTGTGTGCACATCGTGCGCACCCTCTCACCAGGGCAATAACATGGACATGGGCGCACAGGAAGCCATGTGTGAATGAATCCTCGCCAGGGCTGTACATTCCAACCCAGTAGGGATATATCATCGCTGCACTCTGTCACCAGGGCTATAGCATGGACATGGCACGCAGAGAGCTATGTGTGAATACTCACCAGGGCTGTATATTCCTTCTCAGTAGACATACTTAATCACTAGAGCTGGGATTTGTATGAAATATCAAGTGGCATAATATGTACATAAATATGTAACAAAAAGCACCAAAATAAGTAGCAAAATATGTAGATTGGGCAAAATATGTAATATCATATAATGAATATAAACTTACCATTTTGTCAGTTACAACACACTAAACACGCTTTATATTACATTTTGTAGGACAGTGAACTATTAAGTATTTTACGATGTTCTCTGGGATCATAGAAAGGCGTTTGTCACTTAGGATGTTCTTATATGCAGAGAAAGATCTTTCAACATCACATGATGTAACTGGGGCAAATTTTAGGAGAGGAATTTTCGCTGCAGAAATGTCCTCGGGAGGATCAACGTCATCTCCATTTAGAATTCGGCACACACTATGAAATGTTGAATAATCAGGGTTTCTCTTCAACACTTTTTGCAATTTACTCAATACACTTGCACCAGTTTCCCCATGCACAGCACTTATCCTCTCAAATACCTGTCACTCATAATTACCTTAATCCCCCTGTTGAGAGGACAGAAAAAAGCCCCACATTTAGTGTGAAACTTCAATTCAGCAATTTATTTCATATAAAACAGGAAAACTCTGAAATATGTAATTTTATGTAATATCACTAAGAATATGTAGAATACTCACAAATATGAAAACATATGTAAAATATGTAATTACATAGAAATCCCAGCTCTATTAATCACTGTACTCTCTAACCAGGACATAAGAATACAGGAAGTCAAGTGTTAATCCTCGTCAGGGCTGCACATACCTTCCCACCAGAGACACATCACCACGTGCAACCTCTCATTAGGGCATAGGCTCGCAGGTAGCCATATGTAAATCCTTGAGAGACTGTAGGCCTATATTTCTTCCGTGGAAGAATACATCATTACCAGAAATCAGACTTAAACTTCAAATGTAGGTAACCAAAATAGTATTTTAAAATCGAATATACTTCTATTTAAACACAATTATGTCATTATAACTACATTATAGGTAATTATTATCCTAATTCTTCAATAAGTTAGAAATGCAAATTTGATTATCTTACAGAGGCTCGTTATTTTTATAGTGGCAATATTACCTTAACATTTAGTACACTCTATTTCTTCTTATTCTTCTCCTAATATCGTGAACGGAATTGGTTAGTTAGCTATTGTTATTTAAGGGGGCTACACTACGAGGTCATCGCGCCTCTTTACACAGATTAAAATTATAAGTTCCTATTACAAAATCACCCAATATTTTACATTGGTGACACGAACATTTGTGAGTATAGATGAATTCTTACTGATTCGTTATACCCCTGTTTATTTGCAATACAGTATTACAGAACTGTGTAAGTATTTTTGAAAGTTACGTAATAGCAGACTTTGGATTGCAAGTTGCTAGGAGTAACCATTTTACATCACTGGGACATTATATTTTACTCATTATAAACCCTCTGATATTGAGCCTATAGGTTACCTAAATAAATCAGAATCCTTTATGGACATCAAATTGGCAGATGAGAAACTAAAGGAAGTAGGAGACTTCTGTTACTTAGGAAGAAAAATAACCAGTGATGGACGAAGCAAAGAGGATATAAAAAGTAGGTTAGCTCAGGCAAGGAAAGCATTTCAACAGAAAAGGAATCTGTTGACATCGAATATAGATTTAGGTATTAGGAAGTCATTTTTGAAGGCCTCTGTGTGGAGCGTGGCGCTCTATGGAAGTGAAACTTGGACTATTGGTGCAGCAGAAAAGAGGAGAATTGAAGCGTTTTAAATGTGGTGTTACGGGAGAATGATGAAGATCAGATGGGTAGATAGGGTTACAAATGAAGAGGTATTTAGACTGGTGGGAGAGGAGAGATGTTTCTGGCGACTGCTAATGAAGAGAAGAGGTAGGGTGGTAGGACACATCTAAGACACCCAGGAATAGCAAGCTTAGTTATGGAAGAAAGGGTCGAGGACAAGAACTGTAGGGTTAGGCCAAGGTTAGAATATGTTAAACAGATTGCCTCGGACGTAGGGTGTGGTAGTTATGTAGAGATGAAACGATTAGATCAGGACAGGGAGGTATGGAGGGCTGCATCAAACCAGTCAAAATACTGAAGACTCAAACAACAACAGGTTAACTAATTCAATGTGAATATTTAAACTAACTGAAATACCCGTTCTTCGAACAGCCTTTGTTACTTGCCGGCCAAAAATATTCGTATAACCACAATGTAGTTATTCTATGACAATGTTAGGAATTTAAATCCATAATTTAATCAGAGGTACTGAAATAAATATTACTAATACAGCTCAACAGTAATTATTTGATAGCGTTCCGTGACATTGATGATGAGGAGAGACAACGTTAGTCTTTGGAACTAAATAATGATTATAGCACTTTAAATCAATTAGGCATACCCGACTAACGACATCAACGATAACACAGTGAACAAAACCGAAATGCCAGTTAAATAAAACACTTTGAAATATCATAACGGATGGACTATAAATAAACAGTGACACATAAGTCAAATAGCCATCACACAGGATTATCTTATAAACAATAGCTGAATGTACTCCCTAGTATTATAGGAAACACTTGTAGATCAATTGCCAGAATTGCATTTTCAACTTCTTTGATCATGATCGAAGTAGAAAATTCGTTTCCTCTTAATTAAAATTGAATTGCAGATTTTTAAATGTAGAGCATGAAGGAGTAGTTATCTGGGTCTCTTTGCGACCTGCCAAGTATTATTTATCGTATCAAGGGGCGGAAAATGTGCGATATATGGTCCTTGTACGATAACTTCAATATTTTGCCTATTTTGCTCGACTGTCAAAGGACCGGATAGACCCAAGTCATGAATATTCAAAAACTGTCTCTTAGTGTGCACCTACAACCTAAGAGCAACCAACATGCAAAATGTCATCCTCCTAGACTTAATGGTTACAGAGCTGCGATGATGGGTGACTCAGTACATCGCTCTTCGATTATATAGTAAGATATGATCATGGCTTGTATATTTTTAACATTTCACCAATCTGGAAAATAGCAACCTATCATGATTCAAAATTGAAGAAGAATTATGAGAAATAAATAAATAATAATAAAATAATATCGTCGTTTTGCAACACGTTCGGCACAAGTTTGGGAGACACTGAGCTAACCCACCGTCGAAGTCACCACAGTCTGCCAGTTTCCTTCATTATCCTCGCCTAGTCGTGCCATCTGACCTGGAAGTTCCACTGGTTGCTTCTCTCCGCGCACTTCTTCTTGTGGTGTCAGTGCAGTAGTTAGGAGTAATTAGATGGGCTGGATGCTAGAACGGACATGTTAAACCAGTATCGTGGTTGGATGACTGGCATCTGCGAGCATGGCTCATATTTTTGTGCTTTAATAAAGGCAAAATAATTAGCCACTCTCCAGAAATGAAACAGACGAAATGTGAGGTGATTTTTTTATGTTCTTATTTATTATCATTATTATTATTATTATTATTATTATTATTATTTCAGTTTATTACTTAGGCCTAATACCAGTAAAACAGCTGCATTGTCTCCAGCATTGGGGAACGTCTATTTCTTCTGCATTGCTCTAGTTTCAGATTCAATTTGAAATGTAATAATAGTATTAATAATAATAATAATACTAATAATAATAATAAAATAATTATAATATTTTTAATAATGATAATAACAATAATGATACCACTATTCTGACGAAGAAGCTTGCTCAGCAGACACATATGATGTTTATAGCCTGCTGTGTATTTGACTTTTGACAAATTGAAACTTTCAGCAGTCTTATATAATTTTATTTTACCTTCTTTTGTTTTATTCTTTATTTATTTTATTTAAATTTTTGTCTTGTTTAATTTATGTCTTATTTGATATGAGCTCTTCTTGTTTTATTTTGTTTCATTAAATATTTTATTTTAGTTAATTACATTATATTTTATTGTCAATATATCACAATCAATAAAGCTCAAGGGGAAACTCTCGAACGTTTAGATCTCTATTTGCCTCATCAAGGTTTCAGTCATGGCCAATTATATGTTGCGAAGTCGATCATTCGACGCCTTTAAAGTTGCAACAGTGTCAAAAAGTAATCGTTAAAAAAATGCATATAAGAGAATCGTTCAGTAAATATTTTCCCAATGACCGTCATGTTTTGACGGATTTCGACTAGTTTCATGTTATATTACTTTGTTTTACATTATTCTCATCTATTATTCTATTTTATTTCATCTTATTTATTTTCCTCTCTTATTTTTTTAGCTTATTTTAATTTCCGAAAAAAGTAGGCTTATGAGATTACCTTTTGTCTGTGTGGGTGCCTATGTGTGTATCTATTCCCCCACCCTCACCCTAATAAAATCTAAACAGCTTCAGCGATTTCAATGAAACTCGGTAAGGTCATAGTACTATTTGGTCCGACACCGACATTACCCTTCAAATTTTATTACATCTCACCAATCCCGCATGTCGGCTGTGCGAAATATTTCACCGGCATTCTATATTTCCGAAAATATTAACGATATCACCCTGATATTTAGTACGGTGATAAAGGGCAATACCACAAATTCACCAATGAGACTATCAAAAACCTGTTAAGTTCAAAACGTACATGGCGGCCAAGCAAATTTGAAGCATTTAAGTAGACATTTCTGGCGATTTAACAATTCGATCACAGTGAAACATGGAACAGTAAATGTTTATACACAGTGTAATGGATTGCCATCTAATTTAGTTCAATTGCTTAAATAACCTTAAGATGGCGACTGTGCGAGATTTTAAAATGATTCTTTTATATCTTCTGTCCTAATCATGCGATCGAAGTCAACGTTTAAATAATGAACCTACGCAATAATCATCTAATAGTACATAACTCTATGGCCTACATATAAAAATCCATTATGGCGACCATCCGGAATATTTAGACGGTTCTCAAATTCTACTAATCTATGACAGTAATCAAATTGAAATATTGTATGCTGAAGAAGGCTATGAAAACAAGTTCACCTACGGGATTTTCAATAACCTGGTGAGCACAAGTCGAATATGGTGGCGACGCGAAATGTAAATATTAAGTTGACGGTCCTCGTGATTTTACCATCTGAACGCAGTGAAACTTGGTGTGGTAAATGCTTATTCAAATTTTAATCTACTGACATCTAATTTATTTCAATTGTTTTCATAACCACAAGATGGCGGCTGTACGAAATTTAAAAATCTCGTTATTATTTCTTGTGTCCTAATCATGCGATTGAAAAATCTATGCAATAATCTTCATCTAATAATACATAACTCTATGGCCTACGTATATAAAAATCCAACATGGCGACCATCCAAAATATTTAGACGGTTCTCAATATCTACGAATCTATTACAGCAATCAAACTGAAATTTTGTATGTTGATAGAGGCAATTAGCATAAGTAGGATAACTTATATGAAAATAGGCTTTATAGTTCTCCACGGAACTACTTGTTACCTTATTTACTTCATTTTGTTTTATGTTACCTTTTCATTTTATTTTATTTTCTTATATCTTACTGTAAATTCATTTTATTTTATTTGTCTTGCGTAACTTTACTTTAATTGATTTTATTTTATTTTATTTTATCTTATTTTAGATAACTTGTCCTCTCTACGTTATATGGTACCTGATAACTGAACATATCCATTTGTCATCGTTGCATATGACTACTTGGCTGTCACCGTGGATGTTCGTATCCGTTTCCCGGCTTTGCCAAGAGATATAATTCTGGTCTGACGGCTGGAACGGGGTTCATTATGGCCTTGACAGGCAGAACTGTAATGAGGTTTGTTATAACCTTACCTCCGTCATCCTATAAGTGGTTTTCTCTCTTTTCCCACTTTTAATCAATACAAACGCTGGACTGGCACCTAAATTAAGGTCACGGCCAATTAATTCTCACTCAATTACAAATACAAACACTAGCTCAACCATCACAACGATATAGGTTATGAGACAGATTCCACACTGTGGCGGCCAACGCGTACTCAGGAGATTACTAAAAAAAATGGCATGCAATTGATTAAAAACACAAGTGTTTCTCGCCCAGTAGAGATGTGGGGTGGAGTTGTGGGGGTTTGGGGTTTTGATCGGACGTTGGCTTGGAGTTAATCTCTCCAAAACAGTAGGTATACAGTCACAGTATGCTATGGCACTGGGGCATAACATTGAGGTAATCATCTGGAATAAGTGTTGGTGCCTTGAAAGTTTCTTTGACGTGCTCCGATCATTTTCCTACAGTGGCATGAGGCAGACGACGACAATATTGCTCCCCCTTAAATACCTCTAAATCACTAGGTACATCTACTGTCAAGAGAAAGGAAGCCGACACCAAATCCTCATAGCTAGTAGGGCGGGACTGAACGGCAGGATTGTGGTGATGAAACAACAACGCCTGGGTGCACGTCGCCTGGCAACTCTGTACACGGAGCTACATGGCCACGATATTGCAAAGACCCTACATGAATCAACATCAACAACAGTATATCCTCAATGTGAAGATGGATTACGTGATGTGTCGTGTCAGAAATACTTTAATTATATGTTAGCAATGTGATTCGTGCACAGTGAAACGTATTGCAAAGGTGCGGAGCAAATAACCAATGAAGAACTAAGAATGTTATTAGTTTCACGTCTCTTTTAACTACTCCGGCTTTTAGAGACGCTGGTGTGCCGAATATTTGCCCCGAAGGAGATCTTTAACGTGCCAGTAAGTCTACAGAGACGCCTACCTTGCATTTGCGCCAGGATTTGATCCTGCAACCTTGTTTACAAGGGGTGAGAACGTTACCGCTGAGCCACGCAGCCAGTACTCAAGGAAGAGAGTGACTGACTATAAATATTTATAATCCAACAACATCGATAGTGACCACCTCGTGATGCGGAGGATAGCATTGTTGGCTGCCACCCCAGAGTTCCCGAATCAGTTCCTGGCTCTGCCAAGAAATTAAAATGCATTGTATGATCTGGTAATGGATCTCACAGCCCCATGATGCAGCTAATTGGGAACCTGCCTGATTATATGGCAAGGTGCGGAATGGGAAGAAACTGGGCGCCCTACCATACGAGAACTCCGGTCCAGGATGCCCGTTTATTAATCCCTTTACAAAGCCAGGAACTCGAATTGGATCGTCTACACCTCTTGTGGATATGACACTCTTTGATCACAAGAAGGTACACCTAATTTCATCCTGAATTATTATTATTATTATTATTTCCATATTATTTCCAATCGCTCTGGTGTCAATGTGCCAAATATTTCTAGAGACGTATTAAAATGATTTCCTGGCTGATTTAGAGTAGGCCTGCATTTATCCATTTTCCGAGTGTCCTGCAGTTAATGTCACACATTTAAGTAATTTTATTATTACCCCATTCACTTCCCCCATCGGTAAATTTTACATATTACGTCTAATGTGGATCCTGACCGATACCATGAACGACGGATAAAGGGGCTTCCACTGTACCCCTCCTCGTGTGACCCCTTCAAGACACGCAACCCAACCTACTGCAGAACACCGTGTGTAATTTCTACGAAACCAGTACACTGCTATGGACTCTGACTTACTTTTCTATTGCAAATGACACTCAAGTGAAGTATTATGCTCCGAAATAAGGGTTCATGTGAGAATGGAACAAAGCGGTATGTCAACACTCAATGTCGTGATTAACGGCCCGGGTTATGGACCTGCACAGGTGTACCGCACTTCTCCAAACTACTTGAGTACTGTAACTCGACGGAGCAATCCTCAAGGACCCATTATACTTGTTCTGAGAGGAACGAGACGTTACAGCAGTGCAACTCAGCTATGAAAACTCATATTTGAGCACGATTCTTTTAGTTAAATCAACGTACAGTTAGACATATGAATTGCATAGAGGTGGAGTGTCTGCAGAAATATGTCTGTATGGGTTGTGGTCCCTCCATCTTGTTGATTGTTGTATGCACTACTTTTTTTTGTGGACCAACGTTTCATAAATCAATTTTCTATTGTCATTGTTGTACCTGTACGAACTGGCTGCGTGGTTTAGTGGTAACGTTCTCGCCTGCTGATCCCAAAAAACAGGATTGAATCTCGATGCACTCAGCTGGCATTTGAGGGTGCTTAATTGTGTGGGAGACGTATCAACAATTTACTGGCACGTTAATGATCCCCTTCGGGGCAACATTCCGACACCCCGGCGTCTCTAAAACGCGCAGTAATTAAAAAGGACGTGAAACCAATAACATTGCTAAATAGTACCTGTTCAACGTCGGTCTAATTTGATACTGAATGTTTCCTAACTTGATAACTCACCGGGAATTGTGGTGGTGCTTACAGTACTTCCTGGTTGGCGTACAACAAATAACATCCTTGAATGTACGTTCATATGCTTTTTGCATTTATCTTATCAATCACTGGATTGACCTGTATACGGTATATTATTATTGTTATTATTAGCGGCTTCGGTGGCGTAATAGGTAGCATGCTGAGCTGCTGTGCCCAATATAGCGGGTTCAAACACGGCCGAAGTCGTCAGATTTTTTAGGAGCATTAAAATCCTTCAGTGTGCATTCCTTCGGAGGGGAAGTAAAGCCGGCGGTCCCATGTCATAGATTTATGGCATGTAAAAGATCCTTCTACAGACTAAACTTGTGTGCAGCTAAATTGTTAGGTTAGATTTCGTCGGAACGCTCTATCAAAGTTCCAACGTTCACCACTAGATATCTGGTAGCGAAAGTTGGAACTACTTGAAATTGAACGGAACTTGTAGCTCACCCTAAGGGTGTCCGCTGGAAGCAGCTACAGACTCAGGCGAGCCGAACATGTCCTCGGACACTCCCGGCATAAAGGCCATACGATAAATAAATAAATAAATAAATAAATAAATTGTTACTATTATTATTATTTGTTGTCTTTTGAGTGGCGACGTTAGGACTCTCGGCCCTCTCTTACACATAACCACATATTGTGCTATTAATTTAACATGTAGGAGCATTAAAACCTTTTACATTAGAGTTTCTTTTAGAATCAAAACACAAATTTGCATTAATAATTATTTTAATTATAGTCGGCTTCGGTGGCGTAGTCGGTAGCATGCCAAACTGCTATACCGAAGATCGTGGGTTCATACCCGGCTGAAGTCGTCGGACTTTTAAGAGCGATAAAATTCTTCAGTATGCCTTATTTCGGAGGATAAGTAAAGCTGGCGGGCCCATGTCATATAGATTTATGGCATGTATAAGAGTCTACCACTACAATTGGTAATGTGTGGCTACATTTGTAGGTTATTTGGTTTAGAAACGCTCTATCAAGTTCCAACGTTCGCGTTAGGTGTCGGTGACAGTGGCGTCTGGTAGCCAGAGTTGGAACTACTTGAAATTGAACGTTCATTCATCTTCATTTCTTTCATCTCTCATTAACTCCTCTCATGAGGTTGGTGTCAGGAAGGGCATCAGGCCGTAGAAACCATCAGCCATGTGGAATTTCATCGCATCTGATCCCCGATTAATAAGATATAGACATAGATAGAGAATTATTTCAATTACAATTACACACTCATCCACACAAGTCAGTCATCAGGTGGTCGTGGCATCCTGTTTTTCAAATTTCTGTTGTTCTCACACCTTTAGCCTTTCTACATTACTCATAAATTCAATTTCAATCATAAATTTAAAGATCTTTTGTTAATTGTGGTTATAGTTTCCATTAGATAGGGTACTTTGTTCTATTCATCTTACTTATGTTTATTCCACTACCGGGCGACCGTTAATGCAACCTAGGCTTGCCATACGTCCCGGTTTGACCGGGACAGTCCCGGAATTTTGCTCTTGTCCCGGTGTCCCGCCCGGTTTTGTCAATGTCCCGGAAAACGGCCATACGATGTAAAAAGTAATGAATTTATGTGCTTAAGATTTTTTTATGAATCGGTTACTTTCCAACAATCAACATCGTTGACTAACGCGCGCAGCGTTGAAGAGGTCAGGAGAATTCAAACGAATGACACAAAACAATAGCCCAAACTGCTAATTCAGCGCGTTGCGAGGGTAGTGTAATCTATGAGCAAACGCTGGAACTACTTGCCTAGCGCTGCCAGCCCCCTATTCTATCACACTATCTGCGAATCTTTTAGTTGTGTTGTTTATGTTTATATACAACAAAAAGTAGTGTGGGTTTTAGTTTGAGATTTTAGTGCGTATTTTGTTGTTGTAATGTGTTGTAATTATCATTAAAAAGGAAAAATTATATATTTGTATGTAGCAAAAATTCCTTTTTTTATTTTTGAAAAGTGTGTAGAACTAACAATTTAGGGTGCCAGATTCCCCCCTCCCATTACTTGTGAGACTTAAAAAGAAGGCTTAAGACTCACCATTTTGCTACACTGGGGGGTATTCCCCCGGTAATTAATGTGTCCCGGTTTCACTCACCAAAAATTTGGCAAGCCTAATGCAACCGAGCTTTATCCAGAACACTTTCTAGGCCTACAATCTGTGCTGAATATTTGAAGGGTCCAGGGGAAGAAGGAGGATTGTCAAGTAATGTAAAATGTTCAGGAAACGAGTTTTAAAGTTTCATTACCTATATGTACACATCAACTTGAAACGTTATTTTCTCACGACCCTCATTGTTCTTAGCCAGACACAATTGTGCCTTCAATACGTCGCAAAGCGCCCAACCAGATCGCGCTGATGTCTCGACTTTACATTTTGAGTGTCATGGCCCCTTCTTCCCGTGGACTCTTTATTTCCTCCATGATTATCTTTTATTTCCTTATCAAAAACACTTAATTTTTTATTTACACTAATATTCCTTTCTTTGAAATACAATAAGGCAACCGATGAAGTTAACAAAAATCTGGAAATGATGAATTGCACCTCAATGTTCAGTATCTTTGGAATAGAGAACAGGGATGCAAAATGTATACGCCAGGAGGCGTCTCTCCCATATGATCATCGCAAGGAATACGCTCCTTCGGGTGTTAAAACTCTATCAAATGCTTCCAGAAAACATTTCCCTTTACATGACATTGTATGCGTATTGCAGCGAGGAGTAGACATAAATCAAAGAAAACATTTGCGCTGAATCAGGGTGATAATGCTACGAAAGGATGGAGAGAAAATCAGATGCAGCCTATTTGTTTAAATAAATTACACAATCTAACATCCCTTAATCAATAATATTGCGCAATAAATAAAATTCGTGTATAATTTTCATTTTATAGAATCACTCTGCACATACTGTATACAAATTTAGAGACCTTTACTTTGCATAGGCAAATGAGGCTAATCAGTTCGTTTCTTCAGATGAACTATCACAGAAATCGAAGCTTCATATAAATACGCTAACTGGTACGGCAAAATCTGTTTCCAGTTTCTAAAAATTCTTTAGTGAATCGAGAGACAATGAGACAGGGAATCAAGGATGTAATTTTTATCTTGACAAAAGTGGTCTTGACTGAGTTGATATAACAGCTAGCAGCTGTGCCTCCAACTGTCTCGGCGGTAATGGAGTGAATTGTCCCAAGCCGCTTTAATAAGGTCGGTTGGTGGGTGACGTTTCTATGCATCGAGCAACCATCCCATCTTGTCAGCCCATGCAAATGGAAAAGAATACAAGCATTGTTTTGTCTCTTAAAACAGCGGCGAGAAACGGGTTCTTAACATGCTCGATGTGCGGTTCAATGAATGTCGAAGCTGTTGTAACATGTTCTCAGACTATCACACAAACAAAAGGGAGATGTTTTTAAAGACATCGATATTTCCAGCGGAAAGTGGTTCTCATTGAGTCAATTGAATCCAACCAGATGAACGCCTAAAATTAAGCTTTTGTATACGAATAAATATATTGTTGTATTCTCCTAGCGACGAACTCATGAAATGAGATGTGAAATGAATAAGTATGAATTGTCCGGCTCCGTGGCTAATTGGTTAGCTTGTTTGACTTTGGCCCGAAAGGTCCCCGGGTTCGATATCTGGCAAAGCAGTGGGAATATTAATTCCCTACCTTGAATTTCCCTGGATTGGAGCCTGTGTGTTTGTGATGTTTCTCTAATAACTAAAATAATTATGAATTCCCAAAAATAAAGCAAAATAGAAAAGTAAGACAAGTACAGCAACGTGAAAACAGATTTTAAAAACTGAAAGAATTCCTCCTCTGTTGATCGCCCTTGAAATGGTTTCCCGTAGTTTCTTATTTTCAACTCGAGGCAAATGTCTGGTCCGTCACAATCTTACATCTTCTTGGGTTATTCATTTTTTTTAAAATTTCCTTCCTTACTTACTTTACTTCTTTCAATTATGAGAAGGTTTTCAGTCGATCAACACGAGTGTACCCAATTATATTGGATGGAGAGTTACAATTAATATCCTAGTACCTGAAATAAATGACATGAGTTATTTATGCACTTAATAAAACACTTTTCACATACATAGGGAGGCTAAAATAGGATGACTAGTTTCGTTAGTCAAGAGAACATCGTCAGATCATGATCACTTAGGCTTCTGTACATCTTTCTGAGATATTTTGTTGATGGAAGATAGTCCAAATCGTCTTTTGACCTCCTTCAATCTGTAGGTCTTCGATGGTTAATTCAGGTGGAAGAGTGTTTCAGCTGCATATGTGGCTTCTCGTTTAATGACTGTGTTATAGCGTTTTATTTTTAGCCTACTTTCGATTTTTGCGAAAAATGAAAGTAGACTTATGAGATCAACACAGGGCGAAAAAAGTGTGACTGTCTGTGTGTGTGTATGTGTGTGTGTGAGTCTGTGTGTGTGTGTATGTGTGTGTGTGAGTCTGTGTGTGTGTGTGTGAGTGTGTGTACTCTGAATGTCTGTCCCCCCCCCTATCAATTCGAACACGGTGAATGCGAATTGAACGAAATTTGGTACAAAGGTAGCACTAGCAAAGGACACCTCAGTGTCATGTTTTATATCGCCGCCATCTTTACTAAAACTGAATGGCGGCCACTCAAACGTTCAAAACGTAAAATTAATAACGACTAACCAAATCATCCGATCTCTACCAAATTTGGTAACAACATACCTTCGTATAGGATGCGTCTTGTGACCAAACTACAAGGTCGTCCGCCATACCATTTCAGGATGGCGGCCGTGCGAATTATGCAAACTTTATAATCCATATCATGGGACCCACCAGTTCCGATTATCGAGCCGAGAATCGTTTTAACTGTTCTAAAGGAAGAGGCACGTTCGAAATTAAAAGTTTATTTTGTAATACTATAGTGCAGACGTGACTTTAAAAAGCTGAGCTGATTCAGTAATTAGACAAGATGGCAGCGGATATCTTGTGCCTGACTTATATTTCACTAATTTGAGTATTGCATGCAATATAGCGTACCGATACAAAATAAATAAACTTTGTATGAAATGCTTTATATATAAATAATATACTCCAGTGATGAAATCGTTTAGTATAAATCATTATTTGCTAACAAGTTCTATGTAAGTCATTTTATATAGAAAGATATTCGTTGACACAATTAGCTCAGTGGTAGAGCGTTAGCCTATCGATCACATGCCTATGGTTCAAACCTGATCAGAGCTAGGTTTTTTTGCTTGAAATGTTATATGTTTATTGTTTTTGTGATGACTCAGATGTTTTAAAATTAAGCGTTATATTGTGCATATTATGGTGTAAAATATATATTTAATTAAAACATAATTCGCCAGCAGATTTACTCGAGACATCTAGCTGCCAAAAAGGTAACTGCACGTCGACCTACTTATTAACTTCCAGATTTTATTGAAAAGTTTCTTCTTCTGGCCGCTAGAATGCACTCGCTCTGTTAGGATTATATTGTTCGATATTTCACCACTAGATATCACGACTAGTCTTCGGGGGGCTCCTTTGATTACTATACCATTGGCATTCTATGCGCATCGAATTTGAAGAATGACAAGATGATACTACGATACATTTTTACTTTTTATTTTAAAGGGTTTGTAACAGCCTATTTTGCGTTACTTGAAAATGTTATTTGAAGTAAAGAACAAAACGATTTCACATAGTAGTTTGTATACACACGTCTCTGTAGGGTCATGGAAAGATTTGTTAATTCAATTAGGGTTTTCGATTCCCGGTCAAAGCATGTGAGATTTTCGAAGTGAAATGCCATGTCCTGTGGTTCGGATTCCACGTAAAAAGGAGGTCCCGTGGCTCATAATCACAAGATTCACGGTCACGTAAAACTACAATCTTCCTTCCTTTTTTTTCAATTAGTGTTGTGAAAGCCATGCACAACCAGACGTGTAAAGACATGCCTCAACTCAAAGTTGGATGTTGCCCACGGCAGGTCGTATATGTAATAATAATAATAATAATAATAATAATAATAATAATAATAATAATAATAATAATAATAATAATAATAATGTTATTGGTTTTACATCCCTTTTAACTACTGCTGCTTTTAGAGACACCGGGGTGCCGGAATTTTGGCCCGAAGGGGATCTTTAACGTGCCAGTAAATGTACTGACACGGCTCTCTCGCATTTGTGCACCCTCAAATGCCAGCTGACTGCGCCAGGATACGAACCTGCAACCTAGGGCCCAGCAAGCGAGAACGTTACCGCTGAGCCACGCAGCCAGTCCGGTCGATTATGTCTCCAGATCCATAACATTCTTGATATACTTCTTATCTTTCTTTCTTCAATGATGGTAGCAGTTTTATCTAGGTTGTGGCGTTTGGTAGAGGTAAATCGTTTCAAAGGTCTTCAACAAAGAATAGTTCTATTATACTCTTTGATAATAACGAGTTATAACTATACTCATACATTTAGGAGAAAGTAGGCTATATGTTCTTTACTGAACATCTTGTTGAATTTATGGATAGCTTCTTAAGTCAGTGTGCCACGTTAAATTTTGAGCTTTATTTAGCTTGTTTGTTCATTTTGGATCGAAAAATAACATATACGCAAATCGTACTTTTCAAATTCTTCACATTAAGTGAATACGTTCAAGGAAGTTGGATGTTTAAGGGGATACGGAACAGTTAAAATTGTTAAAATTAACATTTTTTTATATTTTTATATTTTATGAATCTCTGAAGTCTGCCCTTAAAAATAATGTGCAATACATTATAGTTTAGCCATTAGAAATTGCCACAATTTTAATTTACACTTGCGCTAAAAATGAGTTAATCATCATTTGTATGGAAAGTTTTAAATGCATTTAAAAAGAAATCTATGTTCCTTTTTCTAGGCGACTGCATATCACAGAGATGTGAAATTGTCACCACAAATTTGTCGTATAGTGGTTAATATTTTAATGGAGAATTTTTCTTGTTTTAAGCAAACCTGTCTGGTTTTGGCTGTTTATTATCATTTTAAATGATCTTGTCGACTTCGTCGTTACGCTGGAGTCGGGCGTTACGTTACGGTGACGGGACGAAATATACCCAGATGCACTGAGGTGTGTGACGTCATAGTACTGCTTGGTGCATGTGTTCCTCGACAATCTCTACTTCGTTAGTACAGAGAGGTTTGTTTGGATGTATCGGAGACCCTCGCTAACCAGCTCGCCCGCGGCGCGAGCCTGTCTCTCGCCAGGCACTTTGCCGTTATGCGGCGGAAGCGCGGCACTGAGTCATTGAGTATAGGAGTTTGTACTCACCTAGTTCACAGCTGGTGCTGAAAATGTTCGCCATTCACTGCTACACATCGCTGGCACCTTTTTATGAAACTGGCATGTACTCTCTGAAGTTCCTCAGCACCGATTGACTGTATTTCAGCTGTAATATAGTCTTTAAGCTCATTTTAATGGAGGGTTTCTCGCATACACTCTATTTATAAGCGTCCCCCACACATAAAAGTCACATGGTGATAAGTCTGGGCTTCGCGGGGGCCACACGTTCCGACTTATAATCCTAGTACCAAAAATGCGACGCAATTCTGTCATGGATGCTTCGTCAGTGTGAGCAGTGGCAGAATCTTGTTGAAAATAAGTTGACAATCGCACTCCGTAAGTCAGTTCGTCAAAAAATTGGTCAAGGAACACATTGAAGTACAAATTTAAGTACAAATTCCTATACCCAATGACTCAATGCCGCACGAGCGCAGCATAACGGCAAAGTACCTGGCGGGAGACAGGCTCGCGCCGCGGGCGAGCGGGCTAGCGAGGGTCTCCGATACATCCAAACTATCCTCTCTGTATAAGACAAAAATCCCCGATTCTTGGATGTCACGGGTAATCTAGAGAACCACTGGATGGATTTAGATGCGGTTTTCACCAGTCTGTAAAGAATATCTCGAGGAAAGATTCTGTAGAAAATAATTTATGTATGATCAAAGGAAGCCAAGCAGTAACGATTTCAGTGAAAAAGTCGAAAACAAACTTGGCGTCCGTGCGCTTCTTACGCTGGGCAAACCGTTAAACATATCAATATACTATGAGCGTAAGAATTGGTCAGCATGAAATGTTCTACAAAAAAGTCCGCGAGAGCTTACCTCTATCTTCAATACATCGCCCACTATAAGTGATTTTAGACTGGATGGAATGGGAACGTCCCCGCGCGCTGTGGTGAGTGTGACGGCATTCCGCGCGCTTGACCTTGGTTTGCACTTGCCGTTCGCGAGTAATATGAAACAAGATAAGCAAGATAAGTATTATGCAGATAATTTTCTAACATGTCAAGAGTCTTTGGCTTCGAGCGAAGCGAGAAGCCTCCAGCCTTTCTAGCATTTTTCAGCATTTGCAGCATTTAAAATGATACAAAGTCTAGTCTTTCAGACTGTCACTTTTTTAAGACAAAGTAATTATATTTATTGACAGTTAAAAAACTATTTCTGACTCCCCTGAAGTCCAATATAAAAATCGCTCCTTTATTATGTCAAGTGGGGGTTGATTCAAACGTGACACACATTTCATTGTGAAACCTTTATTAGATTCTGAGGAAAGAGAACATGAATTCTAGAAATTAACATTGGTAAGATAGGCGATTCCATATTCCCTTAATTTATAAGGTTACAACTCCAACATTTCACAACATTTGGGTGGGTGGATGGAAACTAGATCGGAGAATAATAATTAACGCTTGCCCACTCACCAATAATTTAAAAATCAATCTTTAAATTTAGCTATGGTAATTAGATGGTTGTGGCAGGTCTGATTAAAATGTTGCAATAGTTAGCAAATGATATCGAGGGTCGGCTGCACCAAACAAATTTCAATATTTTGTGATAATCAGGTTGTCATACTCAGAATTATTAGTGCATGCCTCATCTAAGAGAAATGGATAAGCTCAAGAAAATTGCTTGTTCAATTTATTAAGTTAAAATTCCTACGTTTCGATACAGTTGAGTAGATGGATGCAAATTAGACCAAAGAATAATACTGATGCACATATCTTTTGCGTAAAAAAGTAAAATCGAAACTGTTATGAAAGATCAAGTTGATTAACTTTCTAGTTATTTCGATGATTATAGACCAATCTGAACTTAATGCATATTTATGATTGAGAGAAAACTGTTTCGGTATCTTCCGTTGAGCTCCGCCTTGTCGATTAGATAATGTGGGTGGGATAAATTACAAGTAGGAAAGCTTGGAGCCACTTATTTGATTACGCTACGGTCTAATAAAAGTTGCGACATTATGGACAAGTTGATTGTTAATTTGTAGAGTCTCTGGATGTTGTAATATTCCGGCCTATTGGTTTAGGGATACACGCTTGCCTCTTAGCGACGGTTCCTGGTTTCATTTCCGGACCCATCAGTGATTTTAGAACTGACGTAAGGGCTGAAATCGGGCGCACTCTGACTCGTGAGGGCAATTCAGTAGGGAAGCAGTGACTCTGGTCAATGAGGGCAAGATTCACCACTGAAGACACAAACAACGAACAACAATTCGTCCGAAGACTCACAACAATCACCAACACAGGTATGAAAGAAAAGGTAATTAAAGTGCTATTTGTTTTTTGGTTTGAACGTTGTACAGTTACGGGGTAAAGTGCAGTTTGTAAACTCATTATAACGAGTACATTTCCAAAACTATGACACAGCAAAAGATACACCTACACTGCCACATGCTGTATGCAGATTTTTGAGCCTGTCTGTGGACGCTATTTGTTCAGTGATGTTCTCAGAGGATTGCAAGAAGCATCTGTTATTGCAGCACAAAGCTACTGTTTGCAGGCCGACCAGATAAACAAACAAGCCGTGTGGAACTGGACAAGTTTGTTCTACAGATTACTGAATGTCCTCAACTCAGACTCTTCAGATGAGAATGAGAAATTCCTCAGCTGTGACGTCTGCACCTCGAGTCCTCCACCTCGTTGTTTATTTCGGTCACCGAGAAAATACCAAAGACGACTTAACTTAAAATAATGAATGGCACAGATTCGGTTCAAGTATATACCGCGATACGTACGTGTCTAGGGGAACTTTTAGTGTATTCGATGACATGACGGATGGCGTGCTGACGTTGGTGTACGTTTCTTTGATCATGTGACTTGAATTGCCACCATATTACTCCGCTACATGAGTTTCAAGCATAGTGTCGTTACATGCGGATGCAGTCAGATGTGCTCAAGTGCGAGGTTTTTGGTGAGTCAAGAATGTTCAAAAAATACTTTTAGTTGTTCAATTTAATTGAAAAGTTGCACTGCACTCTTTTAAAGCCATGATGAGACATAGCCATTGGTCACTGCTTGGTTAGAAGATGGTCTATACGAAACTATTGGCCCCTAATAGATTAGACAGCTGTCTGGACGAAACCATTGGTCGCTACTAAGTTAGGCGACTGTCTGGGCGAAACAATTGGCCGCTACTGTAGTATGTTAGGCGACTGTCTGAGCTAAACCATTGGCTGCTACTTCGTTAGACGACTGCCTGGACGAGACCATTGGCCACTACTACGTTAGACGACTGTCTGGATGAAACCATTGGCCGCTACTACAGTACGTTAGACGACTGTTCTGGACGATACTACCGCTTGTACTACAAGCAAGGGTGGTCTGGGGAGTAAGCTCCAGGTTAGGTTTGTGTTTGTATGTAAAGCCTTATTAACACTTACAATTTAACATGTATGCATCGATTAAACCTTTAGTGTCGTCCATGAGGTCATGGATGCTGCCATGTTGTGTCTAGGGTAATAAGGCCACTACAGCCTCCTTACAAATCCTATCCTCAATTACATACAAACACACTACGACAGCCATCACAATGATACAGATTGTCACACAAATTTTACTCACACACACACATATTGACAGTGCGCCAAGAGGAGTCAGTTGGACAAGCTGCGGCCTCATTCTTAAACCATACACTTAATATATTGTTGTCTCGACTGGCTGATGTAGTAAGTTATACTTCTATGTTTCATATTAAACTCAAAAAATATCACATAATAATTAAGTCCACACCAGGAGACAAACATCTTACGTGAACTTATTACAAAACAAATAAAGAATTAAGTAAACTCTAGTGGTGAAAGGCATCACTCGTGCTAAGCTCAGTAAATACTCTGCGGTAAGAACTCCTTTTATAACCCAATTCTTACTGCAGTCTGATTACATTATAAATACAATTGCTTGTTAGAAATATTTCCCTCAATTATATAACCATTTAAAACTGACTCCATCACTTTGGGTGTACGATCATTGCTTTACGCATTTAATGTGGTAAGTTGGTTGGTTGGTGCCTCAGTTTAGGGGCAGCGACAACGCGGTCATGTAGCCTTGTGAACTTTGGGTGTGTGTAGAATCTGTCTGATAACCGGTGTTAATTGTGATGGCTGTATTGTCGATGTTGTTGATTGAGTCTTCAGTCTTTTGACTGGTTTGATGCAGCCCTCCACGCCTCCCTGTCCTGGGCTCACCGTTTCATCTCTACATAGCTACCACACCCTACATCCAAGGCAATCTGTTTATTATATTCCAACCTTGGTCTACCCCTACAGTTCTTGTCCTCGACCCTTCCTTCCATAACTAAGCTTGCTATTCCTGGGTGTCTTAGTATGTGTCCTATCAACCCATCTCTTCTCTTCATTAGTGTGTGTTCAGGTGAGGATAACGATCAATTTCAAGTAGTTCCACCTTTTGCTACCAAATGTTGCTGTCAACGACATCTAGTGGCGAACTTGGCTACTAGATGCCACCTCAACCAGCACCTGGCGACAAACGTTGGAACTTAGAGCGTTAACCAAATATAACTTACAAATTTTAGCTTCACACAATTGAATTTAAAGGCAGGTTCTTTTACATGCCATAAATCTACATGGGCCGGCTTTACTTCTCCTCCGAAGGCATACTGAGGGATTTTTAATGCTCTTAAAAATCCGACAATTTGGCCGGGTTCGGACCCGCGATCTTGGCCATAGAAGCTCAGCATTCTACCAACTACGCCACCGAAGCCGCCTAAAATGTGGAAAGTAATTGGAAGTCCTAGGCCCTTCAAGGGCTGTATCGCCACAGGGTTTGGTTTTGCTTTTTCACTTTTTCGATAATCAAGTCCTGCTGATTTGAGGACAAAACACATAGGTCACTCAAAATCAATTTCCAATTTCAGATAGGAAGTAAAATATCAGCAAAGGCCCAACCATTTTGTCAAGGTGAGAAAATCCTCATTATTGGCTTTTAGTTCCAGTTTGGTTACATCTGACCAAAGGTAAGACCTCCTGCCATAACTGGCAGTATTTTGCGAAAATCTTCAGTACAACCTCATATTAATGTGTTGTTATTTCATGTCAAGCAGTGTTCTATCTAACACCTCAACAAAGTTGTTAAGTGACATGGAAGCGTATTTTACGCCTGACATTTCAAGAGATAGATGGCGTGGGTCATTCCTTTCACCATCTAGGTAGTATCCCTTGTAAGCAACTTTCTGAGAAACAGATAACGAGATAACAGTATTTTACGCAAGACTGCTGCCACAAAATGCCTAGAGAGAATAGCAGCAGAATGTATTTAATACATCAGTGGGTGTCAGGTAATAGTGATTATTCAACTGATAGTGTTGTCGTATGCCTGAAGAAAGTGAAATGCGAGGAGAAATTTCAACTTGAACAACATGCAAAACCGACTGTACATATTACGGCAAAGGAATGTAAGAAGAGTGAATAAGATTCGCTCATTGTTAAGTGCATATTTTCCAATTTTTAATGCATATTTTCTACATTTTTAGTGCATTATTGCATGCTTATTTTAATTGTTTTGAGTGCATAAATGTCCGGTGCCTAGTCATAAACGTTGGATGCGTCATCAGGGCGAATCATAAGTTGGATCATGAAAGTGGCGTTTGCAGTGCGTAGAGCGTTGCTGCAATGCCGGACTGAGCTACAGCAGGAGTGTTTTCTTTATCTGGCGACTACCTACAAGTGTGAAACATCTTCAGTTCATTTTGAAGGTTAGTAGAGGCTATATCAAGACACGTTACTTGTCTCATATTACACCTAGAAAGCAACTTTTCATAAGAATATATTTTTGGCTAGTCAATTGATAATCATTTCATACTACGTTCATATATGTTTTTTCCACACATTATATTCACATGCGAATCAGATAATCTATGAGTGAAGTATCATTCTGAAGTTTTTGGCTGATTTTTGGACAGTATTTGATTACGTTTTCTTCCTCGATAAATTTTCAAATTGAAACGATGACCTTTTTACATACCTACATTTCACGAAAAGAGAAGTCTATATTATTCGAGTTATTATTAGAATATCAAAATAGCATTTTTAACGTCATTTGCATGTCAATTAGTACTGTATATTTGAATGTTATCGTTATTTTAAATTTAGAACTGTTTTGTAAGGTTATCCATTTTCTTGATACTGTTAATTAGTTTTTAAGGTCTAGTATTTTTTCACTCGGATGATGGAATCATTGATATTCCGAAACATGTACGTTTAATACTTTCTTTAGTGTTTGACTAGGCGGTTTTAATAAGATAGTATTATCTGGCCTTTTTTAACGAGCAATATATTGATTAAAATATTTTCCCTCCCTATCTCCAAGGTCATCAAGGAAGAACATTTTGCCTTTAGTATTGAGACCGTTAGTCGAGTCAACAACCACGATGACTTTCCTAACATCCCACAAGTCGAATAAAATTACCGTGAGGATCAGGTGAACTTCCTAATAGGCTGAGCGGCACGAGACACTGTAGTCCACGGGGATCGTGGTACATGGTGACGATGGTCATAGACTGCCTAAGGAAAGGTTCACCTTAAAAACTAGACTGAGAAATTAAACATACAGACTTAAGTAAAACACCGTGAAAATGTATTGGTAAAATTCACAAGCCCCTAGCCTAGTTCGGAGGGTTATGATCGGCTAGTCCGCAAACTAATAAACAAAAGAAAATAAAGAGCAGGTCCCTACCTGAGAAGTTACTGAAAACCCTCGCGAAAGATCTATCTCACAATAATAAAGCAACAACAGCAACACTAGGAAAATGGTACGACGCAAGTCCCTAGTTCAAGTTACAAGATTAAGCTAATATCAGAATTTACATTTAACAGGGTAGCAAAACAAATCTAAGTTAGGATGATACCATCTCCACATTTACATTTAACGTTAATCATCTAGCTAAGTCCTAACAGTTACTAACAAAATTTACGGTGATGACGTCCGTAACCGAAAACAATTACAACAAATCTAAGTGTACAGCCACGAAAAACATTTAATTATTCTTAATAACTACGTGCTATCAGCACACAATAAGGTAACATGTGGGATTTACACGCTTGTGCATCATAAATAAGTAATGAAATAGACACAAATCTTTATTAAATTCCTGCCTACACCTTGGTTTACTCTTTGTAAGCCATAGTCATCTAATGTGTGTAATTACGGTGACGAATGCGTAGTTGAGACCACGTCTGACATCGCATGGCCTGAGCTCCACAAGCTACGAACTCTAGGTTCGCGCATGCTTCAGGTCGCTACAAAAGTGTCAACTGTCCTAGTCATTTCCACACAAGGAAATTACCTTCAACTGCACGGCTATGTCAACAGTTCCAAAATGCAACAGAACAAAGTTAGATAGAAAGAATTCATTAGTTAGCTTTTGTTTTACTAAAATTATGCGTTTTATTATTAAGATGTCGGTTTAGGTTTATCGTTGGTTTATGGCGAATAATACTGACAATAGCTCGGGCACGGAGTGTCTACACTGAGATCATTCTCCACCAAAAAGCCTCGACTCAACAGTCGGAATAAGATCAACGAGCAATAACAACTTGGACACACAATAACACGGGTTACCAGCGGCGCAAAGCTCGCATTCAATAACTCTGGGATAGGCCTGTCCACAACAGTTACCTTCCAATAACATCTGGTCAACGGGAACCCTCCCGGACAAGGTAATCACAAGTACCTTCATACAATAAATTCCTGCATTTAACAGGGTCGCCTGCAACTCACTATAGAAAACCTGACCTAATTGTACACGTCAAGACGGTACACGCAAGAAGTGCGCTCAACTAACAAAAAGCAGTCTATAAAACATGTGATCTGAGACAGGGTTGAAAACTGGGTTACATAAGCTAAGTTGCAATGAAAGAAAGAGCGAATACTACAAGCATTCTGTCTCTTGTCAAAGTAGTCTTGTCTCACAAACAAATGAAGCGTGCTCTCAAGGGCACTGGATTACAAAACCAGTTTATGTCACCAGCAGGCTACCACATTCCTGCGTTCGGTCGACACAAAACACACATTATTCAAGGCCGGCGATTTAATCAAAATAAAACTATACATCTGGCCTGTTCATTAAAAACTTTACCATGGGTTATGAACCTCTAAAGAATCCGTGTATAAAAACACGCAATAAATCTGAATAGAATAATATGATTCCGTCTTTCTACCAAAGACGTCTAAATGATAGTAATCTTACAATTACTGGAGCTCTTTGCTCTCAAAATACAATTCAGTAGTTGCTAGTACAATATCAAATAAAAACGTGTCTTACATGACACAAGCAAAATGATAATTGTGGTGCAGATTCCATGCAAGGATCTGCTTAATGATACGTTGGGAACTGAGTTCGATGCTAGGCAACGAAACATTCCTTCTAATCGTTAGGTTCAAACTCGACCAAGAATAGCTTCTGAGCTTATTCAAAATGAAAATATAATGCATTTACAAAACTGGCAATTACAGTCGATTGCCTAACTGATACGACTGTTCTAACGAAAGTCAGGGGTGTATCAAAACTGGCTGCAAAGAATGCAGTTAAAGAAATAACCATGACATCTGATTGTCATAACTAAAGTCAGCAAAGACTTGAAAAATCACCCCAAATAGGGTTGGACAAAATAGCCTCGTATGACTACGGTCACATCTAGCAAAAGATAGGCTTTGACGTTCTACGACGTTCATCAAGCTGCACCAGGGTTAACCAAAATGTCAGACCCAAGGGTGTCTCACTATACTGAAATAAATGACATTAAATTAAACTAGATACAATCCATACCTAGAAAAATGGCTGACACAGAGTGCGGTTGATTCACAAACTACATTAAATCTAATATACCACCAGAACTAGAACAAGAGAAGGGATGTCCAAAAACTCACGACATGGAGAAGCTATCACTCAGCCCTCTATTCAATAACCAGGGTTGTACAAATTCATCTCTGGATCTCTGGAACGGTATTATCCTCATCAGGATTCCCATCTGGACTCCTCCAAAGACTAGGGTTCGATTCGTCCCTGTCGACAACTCCGTGGATATGCTGGATATGCCTGGAAATGGCATCTTGGATTCCTTCCTTCTCGTCCTCGGTTCTGCAAGCTCCACCATCATGCTAGTTCTCGTAGAAACATCACCCTCATACCAGGATGGTATTAGCCTATGATGACTGATTCAAGCATGGTGTAGAATAGTCTGGTCACGTTGACGGTGAAATAAATTATGAAATTCATTATTTCACTTTCCAAAAATATAATGTTCGTCGTAAATGTTGTAGGCTTTGATAGTAATTGATAACACAGCCTTAATTTCGTGGATGTGAACAGATATGTGAGCTAGCACTGCTCTATGATTCTGCACGTGCTAATGACGCTACTTTTCTGTCATGCAGCATCGGTAAAATGTACGTCGTTTTGGAAATAAAAACTTCACTCTAGCAATCCAAATATGTTACACTATCATAATCACACTTATTTGAAGTAGTTGCAACACGTTTACCTGTATATTTTCCACAAGGCATTTGGCCCTCCACAAACACGTGGGTACTAAAATGTGGTGTTCCGGTAAAATTATATAATTCACTAATACTTGCCAATAATTATCTTCAATATGTTTCTGTGGCTCACTGTGCATAAATAACAGTATTTTACAATATGCCAGTGCACGAAGGCACCTGATAACCAATTCAACGCTAACAAGCGGATATTCTTCTATGTCTTACAGGACAAATACGATTACACGCCTGTACTGGGCGGATTCTCCAGACGTAGTGCAAGGCACTGGGTGTCTCAAGGAAGTAGGTCGTCAAGCCGAAGTCGTTGAGCGACTACTTACGTTCCTATTTGCGTATCTGCAAGGGTATTACCTTACCTTAAGCTAAAATAACATTCTCAAAAATGTTTTAATAATGCAGCATGACGAAATGGAATATTCTGAGTCTTGAGAAAGAATAAAATTAATTAATAAGATCTCAGATAAATAATTAGCAGTTTTCACCAGAGTCAAAAGTGCGATTCAACGCTACTTCAAAGAGTATCGCGTGAGCTCTCAGCTCCACGTGGCTTCCTGGGTGTGTTCAAAGGTACAACATCCCATCATAAATGTTCTGTCATAAAAAATATCACATGAACCATAGCTCAGCGGGTTCAGTATTGATGTCATTACTGTATCATAAACCGTTATCTGGTCCACGTTTTAGTGAATCTCATTTTGAACTGTTTGTAACAGACAGGAGTTATCGTAGGACGTCTCTCGTAAATACAGTAGGTTCTGTTTGGGAGAGGTAAAAAAATATTTGACGTTTTTACCACAAACAGATTCTACCACTTCATTTATCTCCAGCAAAGCTTTGTTGAAAATAAATTAAGTGGTAGAACTATTTGTGGTAATATTCTCAGGATGATTTTGTCAAAAGCTAACGGGGTCCGTACCTTGGCATGGTTTTACTATGCAATAGAAGATAAGCACAGGGCACCATGGCCTCCTGCAGAATAATAGAATTTGTGAATTTATGTCTAGAAAAATGAATGAATATGCATCTATCCTTATGCTATTTTTCCCTTCGAATTGGATCGGAGATGAGATGCTATATTTGGTGGGTAATTTTACGGCTCGATGCCCTTTCTAACGACAAACTTATGACAGGAGTTAACGAGAGATGAAATTAATGAGGATGATAGAATCTGGGCAAGGAGTTGGGAGAAAACCGCCGCACCTGGGGCCTATTAGAAGCTACCTTCCTGCATTTGCCTGGATTTCAAAATGAGAACACTCACCAAACCATTTCATGAACAGCTGATGGTAGGGTGCGAACCCGAGTCCACAGATATCTCGGTCCCATGGCCTAGCGCTACATTTTAGCAAACATAGCTACCGCAGTCGATCAGATAGAATGAAAGAATATCGTAAAATAATTGGAATTGCTGGATAATTTTTCGTTGGCTGTGGTTCAACGATGAAAAATAATAAGCCACATCACAAATGAATTATTCAAAGTTGCTGTTTTAACAAATTCACGAGATTCTTGTGCCTGGGGCTCGCGTCTCATTATTTCTGCATAACAAGTGCTGTGTCTGGTAGATAGCTTCAGTTCCGATAAGCCACACAAAGAGTCCAATTACAGGTTCTAATTGCCCACACTGTCTACATCACAGGGAAATTTCAATCGTTAGCATTAAATTAATGTTGTTGTTGTTCATCTTCAAGCGCCAGTGGAGGATACGTTTGGCAATGTGTAACGCTAGGCTACGGGGCCAAATTATCTATACCTCTAGTCACCTCAAGACCTAAGAGGTCCCTTTGATGTCCTGGTCTGTGAAGAGGCTAACGCGCCAGGAAATAGTCCCCACTCTTTCTGCTTGTTTGGCGTACATGATTTTCCAGCACAGTTTGCTATGTTTCCATAAGCTGGCTACATTTCTTTTCGGAATTCATTTTGTAAAAATATATGAATAAATCTTTCATTTTCAGTTTGCTTTTCATGTGATGAATAAAATTGTGAGTGTGAATATGGTATTTAGTGGTATTCGGAACGATGGGCAGAGTAATTCAGTACAGATTTGATACTATAATACCTTGTGTATGAACCTTGTTTGAGCGGCAAAAGAGCACCAGAGTTGTTATATTTTATGGAGAATCAGGCTCAAAGATTGGCAACAATATTAAGATTGTACACAGTTTAACATGGTTTCATCAAGTAGACAACGTGTTCAAATTGCAGCTGTGAAGCTTGAATCACTCATAAAATACTTAAAATGTTATAAAAGTGGGGACAAGTGGAGTAAATGGTGCTAACAAATTATTTTAAATGTGTATTGGCCTACTATGTTGAAGGATGACAATCTAGAGTGGGCAATCAAGAGTTTCCATGCCGGAAACATAACAAGAAACAGAGAGAGAAGATACTCGGCGGGATATTTTCCCCAGGACTTGACCTGACGTTTGGAAACGAACTCGACTGGATTGAAACCCTATCGTCTACCGTCGTTGAAATGTTTTTTTTTGACGTTTCACATTTTCAACTGCAAGTATTCATAAATGCCGGGATGTTACCTTCTGATAGACCACCGACGCTCCATTCAACTGCATTGGTTTCACATCTTATAAACTTATTTGATGAGGTAGATATCCTGCCGAACAAAATACCCGCCAAATCGAAATGCATCGCATCTCACCCCTGACTATGTTCAAACTCGAATATTAAGTGGTAGACATGCTGCATATTAATGTACTTTCTGGGGACGGATCTTAGAGCATTTGTCTTATAGGCCTACTCATAGGTGTGTGATGATTATGTATAATAGCCTGAGCTATTTTGGTGAATGCACCTGTGTCTATACTCGCAATAGTGAATCAAGGTTTGGAAAGGAGGCAACCTGGTTCTAAAACTGCTTCTAGGTTGCCTAAGGTCAGTATCAAACACACCTCCTCTATGTTTTCAGGCTCAGTGTATTTCAGCCTAATCATTGGCCTGAATTCATCACAAATATGACATAATTATATGACAATCTGTCTGTGACCGTCGATGACGCGTTTGCGATCTAGGGCAAGAAGAAAAATAGCCCTCGGAAGATTGGTGACAGGGATAGCGCAGCTATGGATAGACTCCAGGATCTTTTAGGTCGCACCCCCGTTTAGGCATTTAAGGACATATGAAATATATATATTTGGTCCCACGAAGTGTGAAATATATGTATCCTGAAATTAGTTCTTTAAACGACAAGGAAACGAATACGTTAAAACATAAGAATCCAGGCCCTAGAAATGTGTCCTTACCATAAAAGATAGATTTTTCTGTGAGGAAAGAAGGTGATTGCTGATTGTACAAATATCTTACTTCCCGGGACAGATTTACGTATTTATTTCAGTAAGGGTTCATACCACCATAAACATAGGCAGCTGGAAATGTAGGCTACACAATTAAATTCCCAGTAACTACTGTATTGTTCTGTACAGTATTTAAACTGAACTGACCACTTTGAAGGAAAGAGCAAACAAGTAGTTCCGTGAAAAACTACACAGCCTATTTTCATATATATCCTACTTATATTAGTTGCCTCTATCAACATACAAAATGTCAGGTTGATTGCTGTAATAGATTCGTACATATTGAGAACCGTCTAAATATTTCAGATGGCCGCATGTTGGATTTTTATATATGTAGGCCAGGAGTTATGTGCTATTAGATGACGATTTTTGCGCAGGTTCATTATTCAAACTTTCACGTCGAGCGCATGATTAATACACAACAAATTAAAACTTAATTTTAAAACTTCGCTCAGACGCCATATTGAGGATATGTGAACAATTAAGCTAAATTAGATGCCAGTGCATTACGATGTGTATAAACATCTCTTGTACCATATTTCACTGCGCACAGATGGTTAATTTGCGAGAAAAGTCTATTTAAATGTTTCACCTTCGCTTCGATTTTACAAGTTTTAGAAAGTGTCATAGCTGAACGTCTAGTAGTACCCTTTATCACCATACACAATTTCAGGGCTATATCAGAAATAGTTTCGGAGATATAGAATGCCGGTGAAATATTTCGCACAGACGCCATGTTGGATTGCTGAGACGTAATAACATATAAAGGGCACGGACGGAGTTGACCAAAATAGTACTATGACCTTACCGCGTTTTATTGAAATCGTTCTAGCCGTTTAGAAGTTATTCGTGAAGGCACACACACACACACACACACACACACACACATGCACACATGCACACACATACACACACACATATACACACACACACACATACAAACACACACGGACAAAAGGTGATCTCATAAGCCTATTTTCTTCATAGATGAAATTGGGCCAAATATTGCTTAGAATTTTCATTTAACCTCCTCATCCCTTAGAACCATGTAATTTATGTGTAGCCTAGTTTTGTTCTAGGGTAACCTTCCACTTAAATACCAATTTTCATGCTATTCACTTCGATACTTTTGTCTCCAACCCATAACAAACAAAGTCACAAACGTACAAAAATTAAATTGAGGGTATATTTAAAGGGCAGATGACCCCGCTGTTCCGCCCCCTTCAAACAGCGATAACTAACTAACTAGCTGACTAACTAACTTCGGTATATTTGGTTGGAGTCAGTCATTGCGTTGGTAGATGATGTCATTTAGAGTTAGAATAATATTATATGAAGTTGTGGTAGAGATTAGTGTCACCATTTAGTTAGACGCCATGGTGATTTCCCCAGATCCGCAGTATTTGGGTCACCTACATGGTTCGATGGCCATTACTTTCTCGGTGTGTTAGATGCGATAGCAGCAGCAGCAGTCTCAGCATACTTGTAAAGTTATGAGTATGTGAAATTATTATTATTAATAATAATAATAATGTTATTGTCTTTACGTCCCTTTTACATACTGCGGCTTTTAGAGACGCCAGGGTAACGGAATTTTGTCCCAAAAGGGATCTTCAACGTGCCAGTAAATGTACTGATACGGCTCTCTCGCATTTGCGCACCCTCAGATGCCAACTGACTGCGCCAGGATTCGATCCTCCAACCTTGAGAACAGCAGGCAAGAACGTTACCGCAGCGCCACGCAGGCAGTCGGTGTATATGAAATTAAGCTTCGATAGAAATTGAAGAATTTAATGAGTTGCAAATGAGAAGTCCTGTAGTAGAAATGTTGGTATTAGTTTAAAAAGTGTACTTTAGCCCTCGGACTATAATCGCATTGCTTGACAGAGCCGAGAATCACACCCAGGACCTTTGCAACAAGGGTGTCCCTCTATATTAAGGATGGTGGCTCATCACGTTACACGCAGTGAGGAGGGAAATGGGACGTGAAATCATTCTCAACTACGAGTTGAAGCTGGTCAGACACAATACTCCATTCTCGTCATCCGAATGACGCTGGAATTGATTGCTCTCGTAATTAACTAGGAGCAGTGATGAAAGTAACATGTTGAGCAAGCCTTGGCTCTTTGACCGGCAACTGAGAGTTCATGAAGTAGCACATGCACTCCATTAGTTTACATCATCATGTTTTTCTTTGATTGGATAATTTGCCATTGTTTCCTGAAGTGTTGTATAGATGGGCCGGTCAATCGTGGCCGGTCGTAACTGCGTGATAATTCTTCTTAAAGCCCAAGTAGAACACTGAGACCAGTGAATTTGCACATGTGCTGCCGAGAACATATTGCGCACTTTATTTTCTTTGATCATAAGGTCATGAAGGCTCACTATGCGTGAAGACACCATTGCGCATGTAATCTGTACCGGTCAAGAAAGAACGGCCCATTTATACTGTAGTTTAGTTTCGAAGCCTGTTACATAATTCATGTGTTTTGAACCCAACCGATAAGTTCCAAACAGCTTAGTTTTTCTTGTACTACAACATTTATTCAAGAGCAGTGAAAGACATGGAACTGATGATGCTGTAGAAATCTCTTTCTATCTATTCTTATTATTATTTATTTTATTATTGTTATTTTCTTATTTTATAATCGTTTTGGTCTTCTGTGGACCACGCTATTTCAACTGCCTTTTCCCTCGTTCTTTCACATTGGTCCAGTATTCGCGCATTCTTCTTAAGTGAGCTTCTTTTCATTCTTCGGTCCACTTCTTGCCAGCTTTCAATATGGGTTTTGGCGGAAAACTCTGTATTTCCCCATGTTTCTTCTTGAAAGAGTCACGTTCCAAGATGTCCTCATGTGATATCCCCAATTCTTGTAGGTCTTTTTCCACCTCTCTAAACCAGATCCCTTTGGTTTTCTTTCCTACAAAGTAGGCACAGATTTCATTGGACAATCATCCGTAGCTCATTCGTGTTAAATGGCCTTTATTATTAGCCTACATTCGATTTTTGCAAAAAATGAAAGTAGACTTATGAGATCAACACAGGGCGAAAAAAGTGTGTCTGTCTGTGTGTTTGTATGTGTGTGTGTGAGTCTGTGTGTGTGTGTGTGTGTATGTGTGTGTGTGTGTGTGTATGTGTGTGTGTGAGTCTGTGTGTGTGTGTGTGTGGGTCTGTGTGTGTGTAAGTGGTGTACTCTGAATGTCTGTCCCCCCCTATCAATTCGAACACGGAGAATGCGAATTGAACGAAATTTGGTACAAAGGTAGAACTAGCAAAGGACACCTCAGTGTCATGTTTTATATCGCCGCCATCTTGACGGAAACGTAATTGCGGCCACACAAATGTTCAAAGCTTAAAGCAAATTACGACTAACCTAATCATCCGATCTCTACCAAATTTTGCAACAACATACCTTTATGGGGGGAGCATCCTTTGACCAAACCAATAGGCCATCAGCGTAATAGTATGCGGGTCGCGGCCATCTTTGTGTGAAAATCAATTCCCCCTATTAATTCGAACACGGTGCAACCGAATGGAACGAAATTTGGTACAGAGGTAGTACTAACAAAAGGCACCTCAGTGTCATGTTTTATATCGCCGCCATCTTGACGGAAACGTAATGGCGGCCACACAAATGTTCAAAGCTTAAATCAAATTACGACTAACCTAATCATCCGATCTCTACCAAATTTTGCAACAACATACCTTTAAGGGGGGAGCATCATTTGACCAAACTAATAGGTCATCAGCGTAATAGTTTGCGGATGGCGGCCATCTTTGTGTGAAAATCGATTCCCCCCATTAATTCGAACACGGTGCAACCGAATGGAACGAAATTTGGTACAGAGGTAGTACTAACAAAAGGCACCTCAGTGTCATGTTTTATATCGCCGCCATCTTGACGGAAACGTAATGGCGGCCACACAAATGTCCAAAGCTTAAATCAAATTACGATTAACCTAATCATACGATCTCTACCAAATTTTGCAACAACATACCTTTATAGAGGAAGCATCCTTTGACCGAATGACTAGGTCATTAGCCTAATAGTTTGCGGATGGCGGCCATCTTTGTGTGAAAATCAATTCCCCCTATTAATTCAAACACGGTGAAACCGATTGGAACGAAATTTGGTACAGAGGTAGCACTAGCAAAGGGCATCTTAGTGTCATGTTTTATATCGCCGCCATATTGACAGAAACGGAATGGCGGCCTTACAAATGTTCAAAGCTTAAGTTAAATTACGACTAACATAACCATCCGATCTCTACCAAACTTTGCAACAACATTTCTTAATAGAGGGAGCATCCTTTGACCAAACTAATAGGTTATTAGCCTAATATTTTGCGGATGGCGGCCATCTTTATGTCAAAATTTATTCCCCCTATTAATTCGAACTCGGTGGAACCGAATGGAACGAAATTTGGTACAGAGATAGCACTAGCAAAGGGCATCCCAGTGTCATGATTTATATCGCCGCCATATTGACAGAAACGTAATGGCGGCCATACAAATGTGTAAAGCTTAAATCAAATTACGACTAACATAACCATCCGATCTCTACCAAACTTTGCAACAACATACCTTTATGGAGGGAGCATCCTTTGACCAATCTAACAGGCCATTAGCCTAATAGTTTGCGGATTGCGGCCATCTTTATGTCAAAATTGATTCCCACTATTAATTCGAACACGGTGGAACCGAATGAACGAAATTTGGTACAGACGTAGCACTAGCAAAGGGCACCTCAGTGTCATGTTTTATATCGCCGCCATCTTGACGGAAACGTAATGGCGGCCACACAAATGTTCAAAGCTTAAATCAAATTACGATTAGCCTAATCATCCGATCTCTAGCAAATTTTGCAACAACATACCTTTATGGGGGGAGCATCCCTTGACCAAACTAATAGGTCATCAGCGTAATAGTTTGCGGATGGCGGCCGTCTTTGTGTGAAAATCGATTCCCCCTATTAATTCAAACACGGTGCAACCGAATGGAATGAAATTTGGTACAGAGGTAGTACTAACAAAAGGCACCTCAGTGTCATGTTTTATATCGCCGCCATCTTGACGGAAACGTAATGGTGGCCACACAAATGTCCAAAGCTTAAATCAAATTACGATTAACCTAATCATACGATCTCTACCAAATTTTGCAACAACATACCTTTATAGAGGAAGCATCCTTTGACTGAATGACTAGGTCATTAGCCTAATAGTTTGCGGATGGTGGCCATCTTTGTGTAAAAATAAATTCCCCCTATTAATTCAAACACGGGGAAACCGAATGGAACGAAATTTGGTACAGAGGTAGCACTAGCAAAGGGCATCTTAGTGTCATGTTTTATATCGCCGCCATATTGACAGAAACGTAATGGCGGCCACACAAATGTTTAAAGCTTAAATCAAATTACGACTAACATAACCATCCGATCTCTACCAAACTTTGCAACAACATACCTTTATGGAGGGAGCATCCTTTGACCAATCTAATAGGCCATTAGCCTAATAGTTTGCGGATTGCGGCCATCTTTATGTCAAAATTGATTCCCCCTATTAATTCGAACACGGTGGAACCGAATGAACGAAATTTGGTACAGAGGTAGCACTAGCAAAGGGCACCTCAGTGTCATGTTTTATATCGCCGCCATCTTGACGGAAACGTAATGGCGGCCACACAAATGTTCAAAGCTTAAATCAAATTACGATTAGCCTAATCATCCGATCTCTAGCAAATTTAGCAACAACATACCTTTATGGAGGGAGCATCCTTTGACCAAACTAATAGGTCATCAGCCTAATATTTTGCGGATGGCGGCCACCTTTGTGTGAAAATCGATTCCCCTTATCAATTCGAACATGGTGAAACCGAATGGAACGAAATTTGGTACAGAGGTTGCACTAGCAAAGGGCACCTCAGTGTCATGTTTTATATCACCGCTATCTTGACGAAAACGTATTCGCGGCCACCCAAATGTTAAAAGCTAAAATGTAATTACGACCAACCTAATAATCTAGTCTCTACCAAATTTTGCAACACCATATCTTTATGTGGGAAACATATTCAGACCAAACTGCAAGAACATCAGCCCAATAGTTTGTAGATGGTGGCCACGTATGTGTGCAAATCGATTCCCCTATCAATTCAAACACGGTGAAACCGAATTGAACGAAATTTGGTACAGAGGTAGCACTAGCAAAGGGCACCTCATATTCATGTTTAATATCCCTATAGCACGTTGTATTTCAACAAGCTACTACAACCAACATTCAATCATACTCCTTGAAAAGGACAAAGAGTTATAACAATACACATGCATTTAGGAGAAAGTAGGCTATATGTCCTTTACTGAACATCTTGTTTTTATTATTATTATACTAGCAGGTACCCGTGGCTTCGCCCGCGATCAAGACAATGGGGACGATGCATTATTGCTGATAATTGGTCTATTCTATTACAGCAATCGCGGCTAGAGGTGTGTCCATTCTTATTCTGAATTATCTGATACATACAGTATATTGATATGATCAGCAAAGTGGGAATTTTATAGAGTTGTGAAGGTCTGCAGGGTTCGATGTTACAATATGATAACACATTTTAAAATTACGTTTTTGGTTTTGACATCTTCTGCTGAGACATAACGATTTTGTTGTCCGGATGCTCGCGAGCACGCCACATACAGTTGGCCATGGGAAAAAATGGTTTTGTCTAAATGTACACGTGCTACTGTTAAGTGTGTGTCATTGCGCTTTGTTAAAGAAATTGCGAATATTGTTTGAAGAGGGAACTGCAGTCTTGCACACTGGAATGGCAAATCTATCGGAATATGGGGAATTAAAAGTAATCTTTTCTTAAGCTATTCTGGATGTAATTTGGCCATACTAATTGATGATTTGAACGTAAACATATCCCTATTAATAGACCTATAGTTAAATATCGCTCACCTTGGCCGCTGATGTACACTATGCAGTCTCTTCCAGTGTTCCATCCCAGGGATTGAAATTCTCTAACGACCCTTTTGCCCCACATGCCACTCTAAGTAATTAAAATTCCTGATTGTTGTTGTTTGAGTCTTCAGTTTTTTAACTGGTTTGATGCAGCCCTCCATGTCTCCCTCTCCTGAGCTAATCGTTTCATTTCTACATAGCTACCACACCCTACATCCGAGGCAATCTGTTTAACCCTGGTTTACCCCTACAGTTCTAGTCCGCGACCCTCCCATCCATAACTACTGTCGACCAAACTATGTACTCGAGTTTGAAGTTTGTTTGTGAAGTAACCGATAGACCTATATAAAATCCAATAACATCATCATTTTCGTCGTTCTATTTTACGTTAGATCATGTAGGTTTGGAATTTTTATTATATATTTTAATATTTTTTATCACAGTTGGAACACAAGAAGTGCCCGTTCTTAAGCGATTTTCAACAATGCGTCACATTTAAGAATTATTATCTCACAAACCCGTCAGCAGATCGAATCCAAATTTTAACACAATATACATTGGAATGTTGTATAACAGGTTCATTAATTTTAAAATTTTGTGTGTCCAAGAAACAAAGTAGTTATCATTTTTGTAAGGTAACTTTTCCTCGGCTCGGGATGGTTTGAAATTGTAGTTCTTGATCGCGTTGTAATCCTTATACATCAAAACGGTATGCTGTATTATTGTGAAATACGTAAATTAATTCACTTATTTTATATCGGTTTGTATTTGTACGGAGAATTAAGACATGGTTCACCAGTTAGTCGCTCCGGTGAAAGCAGTACATCATTGCCCAGATGGGCTACATCACGCGTCATGGCGCGTCTCGCTCGGAAGTGATGGGCTCCATATCAGCAACGCTGTACAGCATTTCCCGGAGCGGCTAGCTGGTGAACCATGTCTTAATTCTCCGTACAAATACAAACCGATATAAAATAAGTGAATTAAATTACCTATTTCACAGTCATACAGCATAAGTTTTTGATGTATAAGGATTACAACGCAACTAAGAACTACATTTTCCAACGACCCCGAGCCGAGAAAGAGTTACCTTACAAAAATGATAACAACATTCGTTCTTGAACACACAAAATTTTGAAATTAATAAACCCGTTATACAACATTCCAATGTATATTGTGTTAAAATTTGGATTCGATCTGATGACGGGTTTGTGAGATAATAATTCTTAAATGTGACGCACGGTTGAAACACGCTTAAAAACGGGCACTTTTTGTGCTTCAACTGCGATAAAAAATATTAAAATATAAATTAAAAATTCCAAACCTACATGAACTAACGTAAAATCGAACGACGAAAATGATGATGTCATTGGATTTTATGAAGGTCTATTGGTAACTTCATAAACAACCTTCAAACTCGAGTGCACATAATATTTGGGTCGACAGTAAGCTTGCTATTCCTGGGTGTCATAATATGTTACCTACCCTCCTATCTCTTCTCTTCATTAGCAGTCGCCGGAAACATCTCTCCTCTCCCACTCGTCTTAATACCTCTTCATTTGTTGCCCTATCTACCCATCTGATCATCATTCTCCCGTATCACCACATTTCAAAAGCTTCAATTATCCTCTTTTCCGCTGCACCATTAGTCCATTAGTACAACTCAGCAACTTTTCTAGGTTTAAACCGTGCCTTATGCGGGGATTCAATGGCCGTGAAAGACAAAATACCAACTTTATTGAAATAAGATTGCCCAATTCCTCAGTAAGATAATTTAAGAAACAATAATAATTAGCGTGACAGCCGGTAGAATACGACACATTCGACTGTGAATATGCGTTGCAGATCATGGTTAAAAACGAAAAAGAGCGGATCAAAATTGGCAAACAAAAATATTCAGTTAACAAAAAACAAATTTATAAAGAAAATGAAAGCATACCGTGCAAAATAGAAAGTATCTTAACATTGTAAATTCGAGTAAACTTCTGAAAGCTCGCTTACAACAATCAGCCGTAAGAGTATAAAATCAGACTCAAAATCACGATCGTATCCGAGCCCCAAAAGCAACCTCTATAAATAACATATATCTCATTTTACGCGTATCAATGAGAGGACAACGTTCGTGCTTAAAAGTGGGAACCGAACCCAGCGTTTTAAGGCCCTAAAACGAACGGTTTTCGAGATATTGCCAGAAAACTATCCCCGGTCTGCGATATTTCAGCGGTTGCCATAGTAACGTTGATCTGTTTCTCAGAGGGAACTTAGTTATTTGGGAATATCTCCGAAACCGTTCATTTTAGGAACATAAAAAGGTGTGTTTCGGGGTCCCTACAGGACCTCCGAGTATTGTTTCTCGTATCTGGTGGCTTAAAATGAGCTAAACCCGAACTTTGTACCGACTATCCTTGCTCAGTGCCAAAGGGCCGAAAAAAGTCACTTACAAATTGAATTTTCAAAAACCGTTTCTTAGTGGGCCTCTATATACTCGGATCAACCAACATACAAAATTTCAGCTTTCTAGGTCTAGTGGTTTGAGCCCTGCGTCGATGACTCAATTTTGGATTGTCAATGCCAAAGGGCCGAAAAAAGTCACTTACAAATTGAATTTTCAAAAACCGTTTCTTAGTGAGCCTTTACATACTCGGATCAACCAAAATGCAAAATTTCAGCTTTCTAGGTCTAGTGGTTTGAGCCCTGCGGTGATGAGTCAGTTTTGGATTATATATAAGAGATTATTATTATTATTATTATTATTATTATTATTATTATTATTATTATTATTCATTTAATTGAAACTTGGTATATGCGTGAACAAGACGAAGATAAACCCTTAGAAAGGAATATAGATAAGTAATCTATTTTGCATGTTGGTTGATCCGAGTATGTAGAGGCTCACTAAGAAAGGTTTTTTTAATTTCAATTTGTAAGTGACCTTTTTCGGCCCTTTGGCACTGAGCAAGGACAGTCGGTACAAATATCGGATTTAGCTCATTTTAAGCCGCCAGTCCGGGGATAGTTTTCTGACAATATCTCGAAAACCGTTCGTTTTAGGGCCTTAAACCGCGGGGTTCGGTTCACGAACTTTGCTCCTCGCATTGATACGCGTAAAATGAGATATATTTTATTTATAGAGCTGGTTTTTGGGGTCGGATTCGAGCGTGATTTTGAGTCTAAATTTATACTCTTTGAGCTGGTTATTGTAAGCGAGCTTTCGTATCTTTACGCTAATTTACAATGTCAAGATGCTTTCTATTTTGCACGGTATGCTTTCATTTTCTTTATAAATTTGTTTTTGTTAACTGTATATTTCTGTTTGCCAATATTGATCTGCTCTTTTTCGTTTTATTCCATGATCAGCAACCCATAATCACAAACGGATGTGTCGTATTCTACCGGCTGTCACATTAAATTATTATTTTTCTTAATTATTCTTACTGAGGAATTGGGCAAACTTATTTCAATAAAGTTTTTATATTTTGTCTAACACAGCCATTGAATCCCCGCACTAGGCACGGCTTAAACCTAGAAAAGTTGCCGAGTTGGACTAATGGACTAATGGTGCAGCAGAAAAGAGGAAAATTGAAGCGTTTGAAATGTGGTGATACAGGAGAATGATGATCAGATGAGTAGATACGGTAACAAATGAAGAGGTATTAAGACGAGTGGGAGAGGAGAGATGTTTCTGGCGACTGCTAATGTAGAGAAGAGATAGGAGGGTAGGACACATATTAAGACACCCAGGAATAGCAAGCTTAGTTATGGATGGGAGTGTCGAGGACAAGACCTGTAGGGGTAAACCAGTGTTAAACAGATTGCCTCGGATGTAGGGTGTGGTAGGTATGTAGAGATGAAACGATTAGCTCAGGAGAGGGAGACATGGAGGGCTGCATCAAACCTGTTAAAAAAACTGAAGACTCAAACAACAACAATCGGCAATATATTTTTTTTAGCGTATGGCTTTTAGTGCCGGGAGTGTCCAAGGACATGTTCGGCTCGCCAGTTTTGTAGCTGCTTCAAGACGGACACCCGATGGGTGAGCTACAAGTACCGTTGGGAAGGAAAGTGGGAATGGAAGGACGAGGAGTTGGAAGGTAGCGGCTGTGGCCTATAGTTAGGGACCAACCCCGGCATTTGCCTGGAAGGAAGATGGGAAACCACAGAATACCATCTTCAAGGTTGCCGGCGGGGGGATTCGAACCTCCTCGCCTCCCGGATGTGAGCGACTGCCATCAATCATGCCGTAACGACCACGGCTAACTCACCCGGTGGCAATTTTAATTACTTAGAGAGGCATGTGAGGCAAAAGTGTTTTTGGAGAATTTCAATCCCTGGGATGTAACACTGGAAGAGACTGCATAATGTACTGTACATCAGCGGCCAAGGTGAGAGATATTTAACTGTTGGTCTATTAATAGCGATATGTTGACGTTCAAATCATCAATAAGTATGGCAAAATTACATCCAGAATAGCTTGAGGAAGAATACTTTTAATTCCCCATATTCCGATAGATTTGCCATTCCAGTGTGCAAGAGTGCAGTTCCCTCTTCAAACAATATTCGCAATATCTTTAACAAAGCGCAATGACACACACTTAACAGTAGCACGTGTACATTTAGACAAAACCATTTTTTCCCATGGGCAATTGAAAGTGGCGTGCTCACGAGCATCCGGACAACAAAATCGTTATGTGTCAGCAGAAGACGTAATTTTAAAATGTGTTTGCATAATGTAACATCGAGCCCTGCAGACTTTCACAACTCTATAAAATTCCCACTTTGCTGCTCATATCAATATACTGTATGTATCAGAATATTCAGAATTAAAATGGACCCACCTGTAGCCGCGATTGCTGTAATAGAATAGACCAATTATCAGCAATAATGCATCGTCCCCATTGTCTTGATCGCGGGCGAAGCCGCGGGTACCTGCTAGTGAGTTATATACTTGAAATAGAAAGACGAAGGACATTACCCTTAAGTACAAACGTTTTAAGAATTATTTCGTTGTTGTTGATTCTTTTAGGGGCTTTGCAACATTGTGGTCTTGTAGGCCCGTGTACTTCGGTGTGTGTAGAATTTGTCTTACTAGTGTGTGTATTTGTAATTTTATTGAGGTAGGATTTTGGTAGGAAGCGGCCGTGGTACGTTTGGTAGCATCCCGGCATTTACCTGGAGTAGAGTGGGAAACCACTGAAAATCACTTCTAGGATGGCTGAGGTATGAATCGAACCCGCCTCCTCTCAGTTTTGCCTCACGATGGTGAGTGCACTCCGTTCCAGCCCTCAGATAAGGCTTATTTTATATGGATTCTTAGACATCAGTTACCTCCCTTGGTTTCCATCCGTCATTATTCGTTATGAAATTTCAGTAATAAAATCGATAATATGAATTCGATGAATGTCTTACACTGTACTACAATTCCCGTGTCTCACCAAGAAAATTGCTAGGCTTTGGACCTACGTGTCCCGGGTACGATTCCCGGCCGGGCCATCAGGGATTTTAATCTCCTGGGGTTAATTTCCGTGGCTCGGGGACTGGGTGTATGTGACGTCTTCATCATCACTTCATCCTCATTACGATGCGCAGGCCGCCTAAGGGCGTCAACAAGAAAGACCTGCACCCGGCCTCTCAGGAGGCCACACGATCATCATCATTACCAAGAAAATTGATTCCTGCTATGTTGAGAGGAATAGGGATTCATTAAAACGAACATTCATAACATTTCCCTTGAATATCAAACATTATACCGTACTGTAGTTACAATAATGAAGTAACTTAGTTCAAGCTCTGCCTCGAGACTTGTCAACTGGTAATGAAACTCTGCGATCAGCAGATACGCTAATCATATGGGCGTGTTCTGAAGTGCGTCTGTGAGCTTCACATCCAGTCTGTTTTGTTACGTTGGAGCTCCTTGGTTCGATACCCATGTCGAGCAGAATTTATGTGCCCAAGCTGTCATCGTATCAGCCTTGCTGGCAAGTGTAGCGAAACGCTGATTATCATACAAATTGCTGCAGACTGTTGCAGGTGCGCCACGAGAAACACACACTTCAAATACTATCGTATCTCAGCCTTGAATACAAGAATGTTCTGGAATATAGCATTTTAGATTCCATATTGATATATTTAATTCTCTATTCCTTACCTTCCTTGAATTACTTTTAATTTGCTTATATTGTAACATAGCCAGCTCGGATATGACATTCCCTACTCTGAAAGTAAAAAAAAAGATACGAGCCTTACAGTAGTCGCATATGATGTGTTACATGTTATCCTACTATGAAATTGAGATGAAATGTAAGTGAAGTCGTCTGACATGTTATCCTACTCGCATACTACACAGCTTGAACATTCTTAAAATGTTAATTTACGCTCCGTTTTCATACTGGTACTATGATGAATGTATAGATTGAATTGGAGATATGCTACTGTCACACTTGTTTGAACAAACATCACATATTATTCTGTAAATTAAGAGGTGGAATGAAACCATAGTCTCTAGCCTATCTATAGACTACTAGAAATAATGTGCAATACAATCAAATTTCCCAACTCCTGCTTGGTGCAAACTATTGTAATTAAAATTAGATAAATCGTAATTTCATGTAGAATCTGTTAAAATAACGCATAATGTTATGATAGATATCGTTTAAATCGATATTCTGGTAGCAAAAATATTTGCCGGGACTGGGGTTCGAACCTGAGACTTCATGATTCGCAGACCAAGGGGCTATCGACGCAGCCATTACAACCCCAGATATTTAGTGTACAAGACAGTTACTTATTTTACGTGCCGGTAATAATATGGAAGTATTTTTTTATGCTCCATTAATATTTTGCTTTTTTCGATAATGTTCCTGCATGGAATTGAGTTTTAAATTATTTATGAATGCACCTACTTGACAGTAAAGGGTGTTCCTATGAAAGGCTAGCCCAGTTCCCGTATAAAAATCTATATATATTATATTGATCACTGCATTATCGCAATGTGGGTTAATATCTGAATAGCCATTCTGCAGAAACATAATACCGGCTTTGCCGACTAGTTACAATGTTTCATTATTAAAGCATATCATCATTTAAATACTGATACGAAGATTTTGAACATGTGGTTTGTGTTTCAATCAGTTGACACCAGAGTTCGCATGAGCGTTTACCGTTCAGTATGAAAGTGTTGATCAAAGTTACTCGGGGAGTGGATGCCTATCATTTTTATCCAGAGATTAGAAAAGAGACTCTTAATAAATCATAATTGTTTTCAGCAAATATGACATAATGAATATTTTTACACCAAAGATCGACAACTTGAAGATGATTTATTGTAGGAATAATCTAAATGGCGCCTCCAAACCTTGAAGTAATCCATATGTGATATACATTCCACATGACCGGCAGTGCCTCATGGTACCAATCTCCAACACCGCGCGCTCATTGTTTCCTCTTACCACTGCCAGCAAGATCGCATCCCTCCTGGCTGCTTTAGCAGTGCCAGCTGGCAGTGCGTCTTACACACTTCCGACCCATTTTTCAAAATCACTCCCACAAAAATATCCAGCAACCGAGTGGAAAGATGTCACACATCAATAAATGAAGAAGACACCGCGAATACTTCTTCTGCTAACTTCATAATTAGGCTAGAGATGAGAGTTATATCCAAATCGTATGACCTAATTGTATAAGTTGGTGCATATAATAAATAAGTTATGCATAATTACACGGATTGTTCTTCACAGGCTACTTATATATTTTGTTCGTTCATGCTTATCTTCTAGCTTATTTCTTACATTTTGAACGAGTAGTTCCGTGAAGAACTAAATAACCTATTTTCATATATCCTTCTTATGTTAATTGCCTCTATCAACATACAAAATTTCAGTTTGATTGCTGTAATACCTAGGTAGATTCGTAGATATTGAGAACCATCTAAATATTTCGGATCATCGCTATGATGGATTCTTATACGTAGGCTATATTTATAGACCATAGAGTTATGTACTATTACATGAATATTATTGGGTGGGTGTATTATTTAAACCTCAATCGCATGATTAGGATACACGAAATATAAAAGTGATTTTAAAATTTCACACAGCCGCCATCTAGTGGTTATGAAAACAATTAAAATAAATTAGTTTTCAGTGGATAAAAATGTATATATACATTTACCGTGCCAAGTTTCACTGCGCTCGGATTGTTACATCTCGTGAAACATCAATTGAATATATTTAAATTTCGCGTCGCCGCCATGTTGGATTTGTACTCGCCAGTTTATTGAAAGTCAGATAGGTGCACTTATATGCATAGCCTTTATCAACCTACAAAATTTCAGTTCGATTGCTGTCATAGATAAGTAGATATTACGAACCGTCTAAATATTTCGGAAGGTCGCCATCTAGGATTTTTATATAATCTAGACCATAGAGACTATTAGATGACGATTATTGCATAGGTTCATTATTCAAACGTTGACTTCGATCGCATGATTAGGACACAAGAAATAAAAACTTAATTTTAACATTTCGCACAACCGCCATCTTGAGGTTACGCAAACAATTGTACTTTATTAGATGTCAGTACATTACAATGTGTATAAATATTTGCTGTACCTTGTTTCACTGCGCTCGGATAGTTAAATAACGAGAAAGATCGATTTAAATGTTTCAACTTCTCTTGGTCGGCATGGTCGTCTTGTACCTAACAGGTGTTGGAAAGTTAGGTAAACTTCTAGTAGTGCTCTTAATCACCGTACACAAAGTTTCAGGGTGATATCGGTAATAGTTTCGAAGATATAGAATGCCGGTGTATTGTTTCGCACAGCCACCATGTTGGATTGGTGAGACGTGATAAAATTTGACGGCCACGGTCGGGGTCGGAGAAAATAGTTCTGCACTGTACCCAATTGTCATCATATGGAACATGTGTTCGTATCCCAGCTAACTCACGGTCTTTCGAGGTATGGGACGTTCATGCCCACCATACGACCACATGTTCAGGATTTGAGTCTGTCAGGTAACTACTCTACATGAAAGAAACAACATATTCCTAAATAAAACATTTACTGATATAAAGTCATGGCTATACAACAAAATACAAACAAAGGATAATTTACATTTAATTCCCACAATGAAAATCAAGGTTATTTTGTGAGTCTCTTCTTAATTAGTGCTACACTGCACTCAAATCTATTTCTATCATCCTATCATTGATACTTTCAGACATCTACGAGTCTCCATAGTGTTCGTCATGTGGCACAATTTAACAACTGGAGTATCACAACACAATAGTCATATTACAATAAATGGCATTAATTCAGTAATAATTAAACATTAATCCGTTTCTCACGGCATTTACTTTCATTGACATAAATTCATTACCTTATGCCTTAATTAACAAATGTTGTGTCGTGTGAATCGTCTTCCTTTTTCCCATCAATATGAAACGCTAAAAGTGGTACGTTTTCCCTTCCAAAATACACATGGATAGAAATATTTATAGTTTCACCATACAACGATTTTCTGGGTCTGGTCGAAATTATTATCGTTACAAACGTACCATGTCGCTGAAATCATCTACCCGTCTGCAAAAATCAGTGTGAACTGGGCAAAAATGCACTTTAAAAAGATGCCTGCATTTATTTGGTTCAGCGTTCCTCCTCAGAGAATAACTGAGCCAAATATTATCCGATCACAACGATCAAACAAGGTATGTGTGTTGAAACACATCATTTAATTCAATTAGCATCATCACAACAATCATATCTTAATTACATTTCGAAATATCAAGATTCTTCAGTGTCTCACTATGCTTCTAAAATAAAGGGACCAGGTCAACAGACCTGCCTTTCAAGCAGGCAATAAAATTAGATCCAGCTGTCCGAGCAAGATGGCCGCCGTCCCCGTGGTCTACAAACTACCCGCCTTGGCTGCTAGCAAGGTCATCTTTGTTTACAATTGCAGTACAAAGGAGTTACGCTGAGTGTTGTCTCTATTAATTGAGTCATTCTAATTATTTACCTCCTATATTTATAGTGTAATGGGCTCAACTCGGCTCCTAAATAACATTCATGGCTGGGGATGGATCCGGTAATAGCCTTGCCGTTCTGTGGCGAATACTAGTGGCTTCGGGCGTGCATCATAATGAGAATACAAGACTGCTCATCAGCAGCAGCCTAAATAATAATAAGGAAATCTGCGTTTCCTATACGACGAACATGATTCTCCCCTCAGGGCAGATCAATTAATACATGTGCTCACGGGGTCTCGATGAGCATCCCTCGTGGCAATTATTCCTGCAAGCCGTGGATACAGATACCCTCCGTACCACTCGCTGCGAATAATACAAGTATGCATCACGGCAATACTATCTCGTAGATTAGCCAATTTTTCACCTAACGTGCAAGCTATGTTAGAATGGTCCCCGCAACTTTATTGACGTAAATCACTTGATTCTACGTTACCTCGCTCGCTATGTGCGGCTCAAACAATACTTCTCATAGATGACTCAATATTGAGGCACTCACGTCCTCTCTGCAATTACTCTTAAGCCAAAGCTTCAAATAGCTCCAAAAACAAGTATAAATTTACTGGCTCACATTACTTTAATGGTTCTCAAATACAATCCTAAGAATTGACCATATCAAATATTCATTCAACACTTCACTGACACTGAAAAATTCTCGTATCTCGCTATATTTTACGTTACTTTCTTACTGTTTACCAAATACAGTATCTTTATATTAGACATGACACACTTTGTACGTTCTTTAGGCCTGAAATGCCTATCACATTACTGATTACTGTTACCGACCCCAGATTATTATTATTAGTATTATCATTTAACGTTACCGTTACATTCGTCACTTATCCTAGGCCTGAATGGCCCTAAACAAATCACCCTCCAAGCCATATTCTACCAACAATACGAGTGGTGAAAGCTCGTACATAAGTGACTGTTACATCTTACTCTTAAAGTGATGCTTCGTTGTATGGTGAACTATCTAATTAGAATAACATGGTAAATTTGTACTCACTTTTCATTTTCGCTGGATTATTCCAGCACACCAGCCACGCGCCCACCATGATGCTTGGTTTAAGCCATCATGCTATATCTCACACGACACATGCTATCACATACTTCACACATGTTAATCATATTTTTATCAGTGGCTTTTCTCACTTTAACACAATACATATTTTTCACAATACACATAAACACTTTTGAAATCACTGTAATAAAACTTATATACACTTTTCGCACTATTTCACATGTGGATCCTTAATTGGACTCCTCCTAACGCCTGACCTCAGAGATGCGATGCACCTACGAAAACCGCTGGTCTCCGTGAAAGTCTATCTTGCGTGTGTGTGCGTTCGATTCTCGTCATCTTCAATACTGTTCATTTCACCGTCATGATTACTTGTGATGCCTTCCCGGCTCCCATAATTGTAGTGATCCTGACGATACTGCGTCATTTATAACTATGACAATACCTCCTGGTATTCAGTGTCCAAAAACGTCCTAAATTATTCCTCCGCTGTAGCGAATTACACTTGCGTATAATAATGGATAAATATCTGCTGTAGATTAAATCTTACGCTATTCATAATTACTATTAAGAAGCTGTATGATGCGCTTCCATTGTTCTTCAAATTTACATGAGCGTCGATACTCTAACATTTCGCGCACTTTCTGGCAGAGTATCAGTTACGTGTTGAGTCGAGACGGACTGGAGAATAACTGCAGAGCAACTGAAGACGAAGTGAAGACGAACTGGCTTGGTCTGCTCTGCTCTCCCTATATAAAGGTTTCTCGTAAAATGTAGTCCACAGGACATACGGGAACGACTCCTTTCTTGAAATAATGCATTTCCATTCAAAATGACGTATACACCTCGTTTATCTAGGTGTGGAAGTCCCATAATCACTCGCGTGCAAGCGATCGCTTCGGCCAATTAATTACAATTAATTGCCTTCTTCCATAGCGTCATGACGCCACCATGGTAAATCCCCTCGTGCGTGTCTCCAAACCAATCCTCTTGGGCGTAGGCTCTGTGTTCACAGGCTTATTTAGAGATATAGGCTTTAATTTAGGTGTGAGACCACTCCTAAATTATCTCTCCTAGAATATATTCACCTGGGTGTACTTTTCACTCCATTTTAACGCTCCAATTGGCTGCAATCAATTAATTTCCGTGGACAATTACTCCCTCTCCAGTCTCAAACGTTGTCTAGTGGTGAACCCCAGAGTCATTAATTTCGAGCTGTCTTGGCGGTCCAGACGAAATGAGTTCCTTCGGCGACACGAATCTCCGCCGATCTGCAGGCTGCGATTAGTCAACCGTCAAGCTGGCTTGCCTTCATATTTCTATGCTTCCAAAACGTACATATGACTGCATTTTCTAACAATTTTCCCCTTAAACAGCTATGATATTCACATTCTAGCCGTAAAATCATGCTATATTATATGTCATTATACAACTCATTGCTCTTCGGGTTCCCTGTATCTGTTCCCCCTCAGAGATCAATGGTTCGACTCTAGGCATAATCATGGGCCTGGTCTTCTCTGATAAGACCCGAGTTCGATGCCAATCTGCCGTGTCCGATTGGGCACATCTTTCCCTTGCTAAGCTCGGAAAATTCATTTCACAAGTGGATTTTTCGGGCCTTCAGATGGCATTGACACCATGCTATATTTACTTTAAGCGGTCAGTGCTCCCGGCAATGGGATATCTCGTTCCCGCATTCCTCTATGTCTGCCGTCTCGTGTTCTCTTGTTTTGCTCTCTTAGTTGTTCATTCATTTCTTGGAGTTGTGCAGCGGCCTCACCCAACTGGTCGTAAAATTCTTTCAACCGACAGCTGCATTCACCCCTCGTTTCCCCTGGGTCTGCGAGCTGGTCGCCTCGCTTTCTTTCTTCCTGGGTCTGCGAGCTTCTTTTTCAGGACTCTCCGCGTGCATATATAATGACTCCCTGTCCATTTGGGTGTGCATGGCTTGCTCTTCTCTGGTATCATAATCCTCTGGCGGACTATATAACTTTAAATTAGCTGCATTTACAACAACTTCTCTACCTGTCTCTTCATCTCTGATTCGGTATGCATTATTTTGCAAGTCCCTTATAATCAGGTAGGGTCCGTGATAGCTATGTTGAAATTTCTCGTATTTCCTGCTCTCTGGATCTGAACTAGCTTTTTTTCAATAAGACGTACTCGCCAACGAGTAGTGGTCCGTGGTAGCGTTTCCTCCTATTTCTTCGCTGCCGTCTGTCCGCTTGTTTCTTGAGATACTCGAATGTTCTCTGAATTCTCAACTCACGTCCAGGCTGTGCATCTACAGGTGTCCGAATGACATTATTCCATGGCCTCTCTGGTCTTCTATCAAGATGTAGGCTCACTGGCACTTCTCCTGTCGCTTCATGCACGGTACTGTTGATACAATGCTCAATAATCTCTAGTACACCTATCCATTTCCAGTTTTCTGTAGAGCAGTATATCTTCATGTACTTTTGCAGTTCCCTCATCACTCTCTCAGCGGAATTCGACTCCGGGTGTCGAACTGTGGACAAAATCTGTCTTATACCCAGATTTTCCAACTCCCTGCGAAATTCTACGCTGGTAAAAGAGCTCCCGTGATCAGATAATATGTTCTCCGGCTGCCCTAGTATAGGAATGATTCTTTCCTTCAGCCTCTTAAGTACCTGTTTTGTACTGGTTTTCTGAAATGGACAGAGGACTACCATTTTAGAAAACACGTCTAGTGCAACTAGGATGTGTCTATTTCCTCTTCTAGCTCTCGGAAGCGACCCGAAATTGTCCAATGCCAGAAGCTGACATGGCTTCTCTGGTAAGAGTGGTATCGGTTTTTGCCTCATTAAATAGGAGTTAGGCTTTACTCGTTGGCAAATACCACATGTCCTGATTGTATTCCTGACTGTATCTCTAAGTTTTGGCCAAATAAATGCTTCTTTAAGCAGGGCAACAGTTTTGTCTACGCCAGGGTGGCCAAAAGCTCTGTGTGCTACCCATACTAGCCTTCTTTGCAATGCTGGTGGTATAACAATCCTGGGTCGAGTGTGGTCTGTATCGCTCCATTTGTGTAGCATCTGGTTAAACCATAGATACTCCGTTGATAGCGCCTCGGCTTCATCATACGTCGGGGTTCCTCTGACAAGCTTTCCCTCGAAGTAATTTATCATCATCCGTATCCAGGGATCTTCACGTTGAAAAACGGTGATGTTCCTTAGATCATCTAAGGTCTTCTGGTCTCTATCTTCTATCTCGATAGCTAGGGCTTCCTCTTCATCAGCTGTCGGGTATCTGCTCAGCAAGTCAGGTATGATATTGTCCTTCCCCGGGCAATACTCGATTTCCACTTGAAATTGCTGTATATACAAGGACCACCTCGTCAGTCTCTGACTTGACAAGTCAGTTTTCAACAGGAATGTTAGGGCTTTATGGTCCGTTCTCAATATAATTCTGAAGCCATAAATAAGCTTTCGCCAATACTGTAAGGCATACAATATTGCGAGTAATTCGATCTCCGTGACCGTATAATTCTTTTCATTAGGTTTCAACCTTCTGCTTATGAATGCAATGTAAGTTTTCTCCTCTGGCCTGTCCACATTCTCCTGATAGAGCATCGCCCCAATGCCTATAAATGATGCGTCAGTCTGGATAATAAATTTCTGGGTGTAGTCTGGATATCCCAATTTAACATAATCTAAAAGCATCAGTTTAGATTTCACGAAGGCTTCCTCGCATTTTTCCGTCCAACGCCACCTTCCTCCTTTCTTCAGTAAATCTTGGAGTGGTGCTACGGTCTCGGTATACTTCGGGCAATGGCTTGAAGAGAATCCCATAACGCCTAGATATTTCCTGACGTTCTTTACCTTCGTTGGTCTCGGGAAATGTTTAATAACCTCCAATTTTCCCGGATTAGGCCTAACTCCTTGTGCATCTATTATGTGGCCTAGGAATTTAACTTCTCTCTGACCAAAGTTAGATTTCTTTATATTGACCTTAAAATTAGCCTGACTTAGGTCATTCAACAGCTTGCGTAGGTCTCTGATGTGTTCCTCGACTGTTTCAGATGTCAGTAGTATATCATCTACATAGCATATGGTTGTTGCTTTTACTTCTTCAGACAGGTTCCGATCAAGCGCTCGTATCAACGCTGAACCCGCTGTTTTCAGGCCAAATGGGAGACACACGTATGAATATGTATGCTGGTCGAATAAAAACCCAGTTAATAAGCTTGTTTTCTCCTCCAGAGCAAGATGGTGAAAACTTGCTGTCAGGTCAAGATTTGAGAAAACAGTCTTTCCTTTGAACCTCCTGAGGACCTCTTTGATGGGCGGCACTTGGTCAAACTCTGGTATGACCTTGGAGTTCAAATTTCGTAGGTCCAGGCATATCCTTACACTTCCGTCCTGTTTAGGTACAACTACCAGTGGGCTGACATAAGGTGTGGCCGTCTTCACAATGACGCCTGCCTCTAGCATCTCCTGTATTGCTTCCTTAACCTTTCAATAATGTTTCTCGGCTACAGGATACGGCTTCTGTCTGAATGGTGTCCAATCACTAACTTGGAACGCATATTGGAAATTCTTGATCCGGCCAGGTCTCGAATCGAAGACTCCTTTGTATTCAAATAGCAGTTCCCTTAGCATTTGCTTATGCTCTGGACCAATTTTAGCTTCTTCTATCTTTTCTTCCAGGCATTCTTCAAATTGTGGTTCGAGGTCCTTTTCAATGTCTGCGGCCAGAGTTGCCAACTCTCCCTCGATGTATTCTGTTGTCAATACTGCATCCCCAGTCATATCTCAGTATGTATGCCATACGTACTCTTCTGGTCTCGTTTCATTGTGTTTTAATGAGAGCTCTAAATCTTCCTTTCCCTCACTTGCGCGAAACATAACAATATCTTGTGAGAGATCTATTATGACCTTATATTCTCTTATGAAATCCATGCCAACAATAACGTTAAAAGGCAGCTTATTCACAAGTAGGAAGCTCTGTGAAAATGTAGAGTTCCCTATCTGCAAATCTAAAATTACTTGGTATCTGCATATCATTACTTTATCTGGTATCACACCTTTTATCTTCACGCTTGAAATAGGTATTTTCAATACGTGGATTTTACTTTGGATTTCATTATATAATGCCTGGGTTATTAGACATACCGTTGAGCCTGTATCAAGAAGACTTCTTATATTCATGCCTGCGATGTTTACAATAATAATGGGTAGTTCCCTTCTCACATTGACCGTCCCTTCATCTAGGTCTTCAATAAGTTCCTCAGGTTTGGCAATCCAGTTAACCACATTCACTGCATTCCATCCTGCATTTATCTCTCTTCTTTGGTCATTTAATTTTGATGTTTTCTTTTTCATTGCTCCATTCTTTGTGGAGTTCTTCTGTCTGTCTTCGTACTGCTGAAGTTCCAGACTCTTGGCACCGTCATCATTTTTATAGATGTCGGGTGACCTCCTATTCTTAATCGCTTCATCCCAATGTACTTGCGATTTTCTATGGTCGTCTCCACGCTCTTCCATGTATCTCAATGATGCGTGATAGCGGTCTTCCGCTTCTTCATCGAACCCGCGACTCTGTTCATGGGATCTCCATTCACGGTTGTTCCCACTTCGGCCGTAATTTCTTCTGTTATCAGGCTGCTGGTCTCTTGTGCCGCGCTGATTCGAGGCTTTCCTTCCTCGGTATCCACGGTTCGATCCTCCTCTGTATGCTGGCCTCCAATTCTGGTTTTCCCGTCCTTCTTGTTGCCAGTCTGATTTCTCCGTTTCGGTGCTAGTAGACTTAGTTTTTGTCTGCACCTTAGTCGACTCAGTAGGTGTAGTCGTCATGTTGACTTGTTCCATGTTCCGACTTTGCCTTGTGTGCTGCGCTGTGGTAAGATCGAGTTGTCTCAGCACCTCCTCCATGTCAATCGCTGTCTTGGCGTTTGCTGAGATTAATAGACGTTGTACTTCATACGGTAACTGCTTGGCTATCGCTATACACAGATCTGACTCTCTAATTCCTTCATCAAGTTCGCGGAAACGGCACAATTGAGCCACGAAAAACTCTGCGAACTTCATAGGGTTATTAGTACTATAGCGCCTGGAGTACAAGTCCAATCTGAGGTTCTGTTGTATACTTGCGTTCCAGTACCTGCTTAAAAATGCCTGGCGAAATTCATCAACGGTGTCGAACGTGTACCGAAAACTCCTAAACCATAAGGCACACTCGCCTTCAGTCAGTTTTTCAATAGCTCTCAACCTTCGCTCTGGCGGTACCTTCGCGTCATTCAAGTACTCGGAAACTTCTTTGAGCCAGTACTTGGGTGTCATGTTAGAATTACTCCCAGAATATTTCTTCGGTTTCTCGTCACTATCCCTCACAACAGTGACTATTTGATTTTGAACAGCATTTTCATGCGGTGTAGACATAGCAATGGGTATACCAGGCGTGGTATACGGGCTGTCACTTGGCATGGCTGCATTCTTTGGAGTGGGCTGAATCTCTATATCTGCCCATTTATTTCTCCTATTTTCATCTATACTTCCTTCGCTAGATCTAGGATTTCGCAATATGGATTCCTCCTGTGCGGTCATTCTAGTTTCTATTTGGCTGTGCCTATTTTCTGCCCTTTCTAAACGAGCTAATACCTCTCGTTCTATTTTTTCTAAGCGATCCCGGTTTTTCTCTGTCATAGAAAATACTTTCTCCTTGTCATCCTTAAGGCTTTCTTTCATGTGGATAATTTCCCCCGCTAGACTCTCTCTTACCTCGGCAAGAGTTTTATCGCTGGCTTCAGTCTTCAAGCCTTCTCGAAGTTCTAATTCTTCTCGTAAGCCTGTAACTTCTTTCTGTATGTGACCATGCATATGAGAGATTTCAGTCCTTATTTTCGTAATTTCTCCCTGGTCCTCATCCTGCCTTTTATGAATGACTGCTAGGTCGTTCTGAGTTTGTTCTAACTCTTTTTGAACCTTTCCGACCTGCCTTTTCATGTTTGAAATTATTTCCTTATTCTCTTGATCAGAAGTTTTTATTTCATTGATCTCCTTGCATTGGTCAAGGATATTCTGATCCTGCTTCCTTAAGGCTTCGTCTACTGCCTTTGCGTAGCCTGCCATCGGCTTATTCCATTTTCCGTCGCTGTCTTCGGGCCTTTGATCCACGGTCTGAGTGAACGTATTAAATTGCTCCTGCCTACGCTTAGTATTCTCTTCCTTCTGACTTTGGATGTCTTTAAGCTCTATGGACATACTGCTTAAGCTATCATTAATCTCACGCTGTGATTCTCTGCACGCTTGCAGATTATTCTCTAGTTTTAGCTCTATTGACTCAAAGCGTTTATCGTTAACAGCTTGCATCTCTGAGACCACGCTAACAATATTCTTAGTTACTTCTTGCTTAAGAGACTCTTTAACGTCATCCATTTTTCTACTGACCTCTAACTGATTAGCCTCTAATCTAGTGTTTATTTCAGTTTGATTAGTCTATAACTGAATATTTACTGTGGCCAACATCTTGCTTACCTCAGTTTGACTGGCATCCAATCTACCCGCTATTTCATCTTTAACTGCTCTAGCCCCTTCCTTACTCTTAGCATGAGTAGTATCAAAATGTTCTCTTAACTCCGCGATACACTTGAGTACCTCCTCAGTTCCAGCCATCCTGTATTTCTTATTTTGAGATTCAGGTAGACCGCAGCTGAGCATGCTGGCGCGTTCTATTGGAAAAAAGGAATTCCGATCTCGCGACAACAACACATCATCTTACACAGTTCTGTATCCACCTATGGAATGGGTTTAGACTCTCGTACCCGTCTGACAACAGTGTCTAATGTCTGAGTATCATCTAGAAAGACTCACAATCGCTCAAACACAGTTTGAGGGAAAAAATACTATTATGGTTTTCCCCATGAAAACCATGCAATTATTATGGGGTTTTCTGAATACCATAATCCCCACGTTGGGCGCCATGATAATGTAAGAAGAGGGGTGGACACGCACACCTATGGTGACCTGTATTTCAAACCGGCCCCACGTATCAGCGTCATGATAAATAAAGGGAAGTAATGGTCATCTATGGTTAACTCATGCTTTGCTTTGAGGTGAATGTAAGTAGGTGGGTATACAAGCTAACAAGTTACATTTAAGCATGTCTTATGGAGGATTATCAACATTGTTTTTGACGTGAAGGCTTATTACCAAATGGGACGCGGCCTTTTCCTAATATATCCTAATTTTTCTGCTGTACTTGCTTCTACCATTAATATCTTGGCCGACTTTTAGTAGTACCTGTGATCCATTCCTAGTACAGTGACATCTCCTCCATGTACCCAATTGTCATCATATGGAACATGTGTTCGTATCCCAGCTAACTCACGGTCTTTCGAGGTATGGGACGTTCATGCCCACCATACGACCACATGTTCAGGATTTGAGTCTGTCAGGTAACTACTCTACATGAAAGAAACAACATATTCCTAAATAAAACATTTACTGATATAAAGTCATGGCTATACAACAAAATACAAACAAAGGATAATTTACATTTAATTCCCACAATGAAAATCAAGGTTATTTTGTGAGTCTCTTCTTAATTAGTGCTTCACTGCTCTCAAATCTATTTCTATCATCCTATCATTGATACTTTCAGACATCTACGAGTCTCCATAGTGTTCGTCATGTGGCACAATTTAACAAACTGGAGTATCACAACACAATAGTCATATTACAATAAATGACATTAATTCAGTAATAATCAAACATTAATCCGTTTCTCACGGCATTTACTTTCATTGACATAAATTCATTACCTTATGCCTTAATTAACAAATGTTGTGTCGTGTGAATCGTCTTCCTTTTTCCCATCAATATGAATCGCTAAAAGAGGTACGTTTTCCCTTCCAAAATACACATGGATAGAAATGTTTATAGTTTCACCATACAACGATTTTCTGGGTCTGGTCGAAATTATTATCGTTACAAACGTACCATGTCGTTGAAATCATCTACCCGTCTGCATAAATCAGTGTGAACTGGGCAAAAATGCACTTTAAAAAGATGCCTACATTTATTTGGTTCAGCGTTCCTCCTCAGAGAATAACTGAGCCAAATATTATCCGATCACAACGATCAAACAAGGTATGTGTGTTGAAACACATCATTTAATTCAATTGGCATCATCACAACAATCATATCTTAATTACATTTCGAAATATCGAGATTCTTCAGTGTCTCACTATGCTTCTAAAATAAAGGGACCAGGTCAACAGACCTGCCTTTCAAGCAGGCAATAAAATTAGTTCCAGCTGTCCGAGCAAGATGGCCGCCGTCCCCGTGGTCTACAAACTACCCGCCTTGGCTGCTAGCAAGGTCATCTTTGTTTACAATTGCAGTACAAAGGAGTTACGCTGAGTGTTGTCTCTATTAATTGAGTCATTCTAATTATTTACCACCTATATTTATAGTGTAATGGGCTCAACTCGGCTCCTAAATAACATTCATGGCTGGGGATGGATCCGGTAATAGCCTTGCCGTTCTGTGGCGAATACTAGTGGCTTCGGGCGTGCATCATAATGAGAATACAAGATTCCTCATCAGCAGCTGCCTAAATAATAATAAGGAAATCTGCGTTTCCTATACGACGAACATGATTCTCCCCTCAGGGCAAATCAATTAATACATGTGCTCACGGGGTCTCGAAGAGCATCCCTCGTGGCAATTATTCCTGCAAGCCGTGGATACAGATACCCTCCGTACCACTCGCTGCGAATAATACATGTATGCATCACGGCAATACTATCTCGTAGATTAGCCAACTTTTCATACAACGTGCAAGCTATGTTAGAATGGTCCCCGCAACTTTATTGACGTAAATCACTTGATTCTACGTTACCTCGCTCGCTATGTGCGGCTCAAACAATACTTCTCATAGATGACTCAATTATTGAGGCACTCACGTCCTCTCTGCAATTACTCTTAAGCCAAAGCTTCAAATAGCTCCAAAAACAAGTATAAATTTACTGGCGTCCATTACTTTAATGGTTCTCAAATACAATCCTAAGAATTGACCATATCAAATATTCATTCAACACTTCACTGACACTGAAAAATTCTCGTATCTCGCTATATCTTACGTTACTTTCTTACTGTTTACCAAATACAGTATCTTTATATTAGACATGACACACTTTGTACGTTCTTTAGGCCTGAAATGCCTATCACATTACTGATTACTGTTACCGACCCCATATTATTATTATTATTATTATCATTTAACGTTACCGTTACATTCATCACTTATCCTAGGCCTGAATGGCCCTAAACAAATCACCCTCCAAGCCATATTCTACCAACAATACGAGTGGTGTAAGCTCGTACATAAGTGACTGTTACATCTTACTCTTAAAGTGATGCTTCGTTGTATGGTGAACTATCTAATTAGAATAACATTGTAAATTTGTACTCACTTTTCATTTTCGCTGGATTATTCCAGCACACCAGCCACGCGCCCACCATGATGCTTGGTTTAAGCCATCATGCTATATCTCACACGACACATGCTATCACATACTTCACACATGATAATCATATTTTTATCAGTGGCTTTTCTCACTTTAACACAATACATATTTTTCACAATACACATAAACACTTTTGAAATCACTGTAATAAAACTTATATACACTTTTCGCACTATTTCACATGTGGATCCTTAATTGGACTCCTCCTAACGCCTGACCTCTGAGATGCGATGCACCTACGACAACCGCTGGTCTCCGTGAAAGTCTATCTTACGTGTGTGTGCGTTCGATTCTCGTCACCTTCAGTACTGTTCATTTCACCGTCATGATTACTTGTGATGCTTTCCCGGCTCCCATAATTGTAGTGATCCTGACGATACTGCGTCATTTATAACTATGACAATACCTCGAGGTATTCAGTGTCCAAAAACGTCCTAAATTATTCCTCCGCTGTAGCGTATTACACTTCCGTATAATAATGGATAAATATCTGCTGTAGATTAAATCTTACGCTATTCATAATTACTATTAAGAAGCTGTATGATGCGCTTCCATTGTTCTTCAAATTTACATGAGCGTCGATACTCTAACATTTCGCGCACTTTCTGGCAGCGTATTAGTTACGTGTTGAGTCGAGACGAACTGGAGAATAACTGCAGAGCAACTGAAGACGAACTGAAGACGAACTGGCTTGGTCTGCTCTGCTCCCCCTATATAAAGGTTTCTCGTAAAATGTAGTCCACAGGACATACGGGAACGACTCCTTTCTTGAAATAATGCATTTCCATTCAAAATGACGTATACACCTCGTTTATCTAGGTGTGGAAGTCCCATAATCACTCGCGTGCAAGCGATCGCTTCGGCCAATTAATTACAATTAATTGCCTTCTTCCATAGCGTCATGACGCCACCATGGTAAATCCCCTCGTGCGTGTCTCCAAACCAATCCTCTTGGGCGTAGGCTCTGTGTTCACAGGCTTATTTAGAGATATAGGCTTTAATTTAGGTGTGAGACCACTCCTAAATTATCTCTCCTAGAATATATTCACCTGGGTGTACTTTTCACTCCATTTTAACGCTCCAATTGGCTGCAATCAATTAATTTCCGTGGGCAATTACCCCCTCTCCAGTCTCAAACGTTGTCTAGTGGTGAACCCCAGAGTCATTAATTTCGAGCTGTCTTGGCGGTCCAGATGAAATGAGTTCCTTCGGCGACACGAATCTCCGCCCATCTGCAGGCTGCGATTAGTCAACCGTCAAGCTGGCTTGCCTTCATACTTCTATGCTTCAAAAACGTACATATGACTGCATTTTCTAACAATTTTTCCCTTAAACAGCTATGATATTCACATTCTAGCCGTGAAATCATGCTATATTATATGTCATTATACAACTCATTGCTCTTCGGGTTCCCTGTAGCTGTTCCCCCTCAGAGATCAATGGTTCGACTCTAGGCATAATCATGGGCCTGGTCTTCTTTGATAAGACCCGAGTTCGATGCCAATCTGCCGTGTCCGATTGGGCACAGTACTATGTCCTTACCGAGTTTCATTGAAATCGCTCCAGCCGTTTAGATTTAATTAGGGACACACACATACGCACACACACATACACACAGACGGACAAAAGGTGATCTCATATGCCTATTTTTTCTTAAATGAAAAAAGTATGATGGCATATTGGCTTTCATGGCCCGTGAATTAAAACTTAGTAATTTTTTCTAGGTTTATGCCGTGTCATGTGTGGGGTTTTGCCTAGGAACACCAAGCTGGCTTGTCAGCAGCCTCTTGGTGTCCGGGCTAAGTTTGCTATTCCTGGGTGTCTTTGTATGTGTCCTTCCAACCTCTCCCTTTTCTTCATTAGAAGTCGCCAGAAACAACTCTATTTGCCCACTCGTCTTAGTACCTCTTCATTTGTAACGCTATCTACCCATCTGATCTTCAACATTCTCCTGTAACACCACATTGCAAACGCTTCTATCCTCCTCTTTTCTGCTGCGCCAACCGTCCATGTTTCACTTCCATAGAGTACCACGCTCCAGACAAAGGCTTTCAAAAATTATTTTCTAATACCGAAATATACACTATATATACCTGATTTTCTAATGATATCAATCGCCATGAATTTATTTTAATTCCAATATAAAATATGGGTGACATAAAATGTGTATGAACTGTTTTCAGACATAGGCTCTTCTTCTTCCTCTTCTTATTCTTCATCTGGCACTACAGCCTGGTGTGAGCCTCCCCAACCCCAGATTTCCATCGATCTCGATCTCGGACAGCTGTTCACCAGGGTCTTACGTTCATTGTTTGCAAGTCCACATCCACTTCATCTTTCCATTGATTCTTTGGTCTACGAGGGCATCGTCTTCTTTCCATTCTGGCTTTATATTATAATCTTTGGTGTTCGTTTGTCTTCCATCCTTTCAATGTGGCCCAGCCATCGTAGTCTTTGTGATTTTACATATCGAACAATGTCTTTGCTTTTGAGGATTTCATCTATTTCCAAGCTGCCCACTGGGTGTCATATAACAAAGCTTGCACCCGGCACCCGGGGCCTTACGCTATTATTATTCATTTATCTATTTCCCTATTAGTTCATATCCTCCATTCTCCTCTATCCAATACAGCACCATAAATTCTCTGTATTATTTTCCTCTCAAACACCATATGTTTATTGCAATCCTGAACCGACATATTCCATGTTTCTGAGCCTTAAATTAACACTGGTCTGATCAAGGTCTTGTAAATTTTGAGTTTTGTTTATGCGACAACAGTTGCGACTTAATGAGTTTCAGATTGGCAAAATAGGCTCTGTTTCCATCAATAATCTTTCTATTTATTTATTTATTCACTCACTTTGTTTTTAATATTTACTAGAGCACTCAAAATTTACAACACTTTCTAATAACCAGGAGTCTATTATTAAATTATCACAGTTTCTTATTGCTTCAACAGATGTTAGGTGCATGTATTTTGTTTTGGCCGCGTTCACATTTAGACTCATTTTTCCCCCTTCCTTCTTCATCTCTTCAAACATCTCCTTTGAATAGTCTAGTCTTCTCGATATCAATACTACATCATCAGTATAGGCACACATTTGGGTTGATTTATATACTATATTGTTTTCTCCGTCCAATTTCTCCAATACTTTATTTAAAACCAAGTTGAATAGCGAAGTGGACATGGCTTCACCATGTCGTTCACCTCTTTCCAAGGAAAATTCAGCACCAAGTTTACTTTGGCTTAGCATTTTCTGCGGTTATTCTCACTAATCTTATTAGCTTTCCGGGAATTCCTTTCTGTTCCATATATATGTATAATCTTTCCCTGTCAATACTATCAAAGGCTTCTCTGTAGTCTACAAACAACATATGAAGATCTACGTTGTGTTCATAACATTTTCTATCGCTTGTCTAACAACGAAGATTTGATCAATAGTACTTATATTCTTGCGGAACCCACATTGATATTCTCCTACTATTTCCTCATAGTAGATCTGTAACTTCTTTAATAACACATTGGAAAACACTTTATAGACTATATACAGTAATGTAATTCCTCGGTAATTTGCACAATTATACTTATTTCCTTTCTTATGTATGGGAAAAATTATTCCGATGTTCCACTGAGATGGCAAATTCTCTTCCTCCCATATCTTGACGATAGGATTATATATTTCGGATATAATTTCTTGTCCCGAGTTTTTTAACATCTCACTCGTAATGCCATTCTCCCCCGGAGTTTTATTGTTTCTTAGTCTCTCAATGGCTTCCTGCACTTCATGAATGGTCGGTGTTTCTATATGTGGTTCTACATTCATTATCTTTGAATGTGTATCACATTCTTCTTCAGTCCTAACATTTAATAACTCTTCAAAATGTTCCTTTCATCTATTGATAATATCATCCTCGTTGTCTAATATTTTCCCCTGTTTGTCTCTACGTCCAGTAAGCCTAGATTGATACCCTTTCATGAAGCAGTTAACGTCTGTATAAAATTTCCTCACTTCGTTTTGTTGTCTTCTCTCTTCTATTTCATCTAACTTTCTCATTAGCATTTCCTTCTTTTTCTGTTTACATAATGTTTTGGCTTTTCTCCTATATGCCTTGCATCTTTCTCTACTTTGTCTTGTATCTCTTTGTAACATTAACTTCCTTGCTTCATTTTTCTTGTCCATTGCTTCTTCACATTCTTTATCGAACCATTCATTCTTTACTCTCTCTTTAATTCCTAATACTTCCTGAGCACTTTTTCATCGATATCCATAGGATTTGTTGTCTACAGTCGCCTTTTAAACTCCTCTTTGAAACTGTTTAATTTTCTTAGGTCGTTCAGAGCTTCTTGGTTCAACTTCTTTCTTTCTGTTCTCGTCTGTGCATTAGATAGTTTTTGACTTATTACAGCTTTGACCAAGAAATGGTCCGAATCACAATTGGGTCATCTGCAGGCACGCAAATCAATAACGGACGAAGTGTGTCTTTCTTCCACTAAGATATGGTCTATTTGGTTCACTTGGTCACGTCCGGGTACCTGCCACGTACCCTTATGGATGTTCTTATGATTGAAATAGGTGCTCCTAATAACCAAATTATTTGCTGCAGCCAACTGGCCGAGTAATATACCATTTCCACTTGTCTCATCATGTAATGAATATTGTCCTGCCACCTGGTTCATAAAGTCCTCAGGTCCAATCTTTGCATTGAAGTCACCGAGTAAGCAACAGGTCATATCTGGGCGCGCTGTCAATTACTCTCGTTAGTTCGTCATAAACCTCATCCTTACAATCCTCTTCTGCATCTTCTGTTAGTGCATGTGCTGAGATAATTGTCATGCTTGTAAACCGTCCATCCAATCTTAGTTTACATATCCTATCAGATATAGGTTCACACCCTAGAACACTTTTCCTTATTTTCTGATTTACAATAAATCCCGTACCAGATAATCCTGTTCTTCTTTCTTGTTCACAATAAAATAAACTAAAATCTTTCTTATCAATTCTTCCTCTTCCATTCCATCTTATCTCTTGTAGTGCCACTAAATCCAATCCAAATGAAATAATCTCTCTCCCAATTTCTTGCATTTTCCCTGGTAGTAACATCGTTCTTACATTCCAAGTAGCCATTTTTATGTCCTTTTTCCTTATGCGTGTCCTTTTGACTTGCTTAGGTCTTCGTTCAAAAGATCCGTCTGATTTAGTCTGTGTTTGGTCCTTCTCAACAAGATATTTTTACATGATAAGGCTGTTAACCTCACGCCTAACCTTTATCAGAGGATGGGGATATTGTTATCGAGGCATCAAACCTCTAGACAAGCTGCCTTCACCATGGCCTTGGAGCCTCGTCTGCCCCTCCTTATCCTGAAGTGTCTCTTCCGCCTCCTCCTTCGTTGGGACTCTCACTCCTCTTCCGCATTTGGAGTCGTTGGACAGTTTCTTGGGTTGCTTCTTAGTATGGATCTTCACCTTTGGCCTGTCTGGCAAGGGAGGCCCTGCCAGTAGAATACCGCCGGCAGAGCCCATAGGATCATTATACCACGCAAGCACTCTCACCACGTCAAGGTCTTGCAACCCGTAGAGAGCATCAGACATAGGCCACAAATGTAAATATAACTTAAATTACAGTAAATCAGAGGATAGTTGAAAGCCGCTCCACTTGTACATTTTAACCTTTTATGTGCTGAGTTACACAGAGCAAGAGCTGGCATCAGGGTCCCCGTTTCCAACTTTCTGGGGAAACGCAGACTTCAGTGGTATGGCCATGTAATGAGGAAGGATAGCTGTAGAACAGCTAAAAAGTCAGAGGGAAGAGACCAAGAGAAAGACCAAGGAGACGATGGATAGAGACAGTTCGATCAGAGGTGGAGAAGAATGGTTTTTAGCCTACTTTTCACATTTTGCAAAAATGAGGAAAAAGTAGAATTATGAGATCGGGCAAATGTGTGTCTGTCTGTCTGTCCTTCTGTCTGTCTGTCTGGCTGTGTGGGTGTCCCCCCTATCAACTACTAAACGGCTGCAGCAATCGAGACAAAATTTGGTAGGAGTAAAGATCTATACCTGAATATCTCACGGCCATATTTGAAAATGATGTCAGTGCTACCAACTGCTGAAAAATCGCAATTGAAATTTGAGCTCCATGTTGGATATCTTGGAATGTATGAATGGGAGCTATTTCAAAATTGGCACACGTATAGCTAATAATATTGCAGTTTAAATTCCAGGAGGCCATACATGGCAGTGTTGCCAAAATGATTATAAGCCTGTTCATAGGTCCAAATTTTAAATGCATATAACTTCTACACTATCAATTGGATTTCAACCAAATTTCGTATGTGCTATGTGTACATAAACAGATATGACTGAGCATATTCTTAAGAGCCACCAGGGCTGCCAACTGTTAATTAATGCTCTCAATTTGTTTATATCAAAATACCCATATATCAGAAAGTGTGCAAGGCGACAGCTTTAAACTATGCACACGTATAGTACCTGACATTCTATATTAATTTGGAGTAACTTATATACGTCAGTGCTACCAACATGATTCTAGGCCTGCTGAGAGGTCCAACTTTAAATACATGTAACTTCTATACTATCATTTGGATTTCAACCAAATTTCGTGTGTGCTATGTGTACCATAACAGATATAACTATGCGAATTCTTAAGAGCAACCAGGGCTACCAACTGTTAATAAATACTGTCTCTATTTTTGTTACCCTAATATCAATATATCATAAAGTATACAAGCCAATAGCTCTAAACTTTGCACACGTATAGTACATGGCATTCTAGATTTATTTGGAGTAACTAACATAGGCCTACGCCAGTGCTGCCAACATGATTGTAAGCCTGCTGATAGGTCCAATTTTAAAATGCATGTAACTTACACTAACTAATGCATTTCATTCAAAATTTACACAACAATAGATCATATTATTTCAGATGATTTCTTACCAATACATGTATGTCATTGTTGCCAACATGATTTTACGCGCGCTGATAGATCCAATGTTTAACTGCATGTGACGTCCATGCTATCGATTGGACTTCAACCAAATTTTGTAATCTGCAACTTAAGAGATGGAACTAAGAATATATTCAGTCACCAGGGCTGCCAACTTTAGTTCTCTATTAGGCTACATTATGCCAGGTATACAGTATTTCGAGCTAATTAGAAATTTGGATATTACCAAACTTAATTTCGTCATTATTCTAGATAGATCCATATAGACTAATCATTGGCATGAATCCTAAATTTTAAGAAAAGTAGGCTCTTTAGTTCGTCACGGAACTTCTTGTTACTGATACGATGTCCAAGAACAAATGGGGTACCAAAATCGGGAAAGTTGGAGAGCGCTTGTTTGCCACGTCCGGGGGAAACTAGAGATGAACAAGTAGTTCCGTGAAGAACTATACAGCCTATTTTCATATATCCTACTTATGTTAATTGCCACTATTAAAATACAAAATTTCAGTTTGATTGCTGTAATAGATTCGTAGATATTGAGAACCGACTAAATATTTCGGATGGTCGCCATGTTGGATTTTATATATGTAGGTCCTAGACTTATGTACTGTTACATGAAGATTATTGTGTACGTGTAGCATTCAAACTTCAATCGGATGATTAGGACACAGGAAGTAACAAAGATATTTTAAAATTTCGCACAGGTGCCATCTTGTGGTTATGGAAACAATTGAAATAAATTAGGTGCCAGCGGATTAACATTCGTATAAGGATTTACTGTACCAAGTTTCACTGCACTCGGATTGTAAAATTGCGAGAAACGTCCATGTGAATATTTATACTTCGCGTCGCCGTCATGTTAGATTTGTGATCACCAGGTTATTTAAAGTCCTATAGGTGAACTTAAGATCATAGCCCCTATGAACATTAAAAAAATCAGTTTGATTCTGTAATAGATTCGTAGATATTCAGAGCCGTCTAAATATTTCGGATGGTCACCATGTTGGATTGTTAAATGTATAGGCCTTAGAGTCATGTACCATTAAAGCAAAACTATTGCGTAGGTTCATTATTCAAACTTTCACTTCGATCGCATGATTACGACACAAGATATAAAAACTTAATTTTAAAATTCGCACAGCCGCCATCTTGAGGTTATTTAAACAATTGAACTATATTAGATACCAGTGCATTACAATGTGTATAAACATTTCCTGTATCAAGTTTCATTGCGTTTGGAACATTAAATCGCCAGAAAGGTCTATTTGAAATTTTCAAATTCGCTTGGCCGCCATGTTCGGTTTGTAGTTAACCGGTTTTTGAAAGTCTTATAGGTGAACTTCCAGTAGTGCCCTTTATCTCCGTACAAAATTTCAGGATGATAACGCTAATAGTTTCAGAGATATAGATTGCCGGTGAAATATTTCGCACATCCGCCATCTTGTGGTTATGTAAAAAATTGAATGATGTTAGATGTCGGTGCATTTCAATGTGTATAAACATATACTGTGCCCGTTTAGACCGGAGTCCGCACGACCACATATGCATTTTACCAATAATCAGTCAGCACGAGAATCAAAATATCCCGGAGCGCCAGATGGGTTAAAGCAAATCGCAAAAACGACATCAAATTTATAAAAATGCTTTGCTGATTTTTGGCTCAATGCAACAATAAGGATAGAAGGAGATTTAATTGGGTGAAACACATCTGGTAAAATTATCTCAGTTTATTTAAAGTTAAAATCTGACTGCAAGAATAATGCTCAAAGCAGCATCATCCACGTGTGGCGATCCACACTCTTATTTACACACAATATACAGAAATCTTCCAAACACATTTGACAATCTTTTTGAAAACACAAGTCCGATTGTTAGTCCTGTGGACTGTGTTCCAAAATTATTAACATTTTAACTCCAGTGCAAAATGAATTGTCCATACTGGAAATAACGTAGATCACTGTTTGACTATTTACATGATATTAACACTCGTAGAATAAATGTTTATAGAATTTTTTAGACTTTCATTTGTTTTCCAGTTTTCCAAAATATATCGTTGAAACTATTATTATCATCGTAGCAACACAAATTATTAACACATATTAACAACATTTGAAAAGTATTTGACCATTGAGCATAGCATCGAAGAACTGTGCGAAGCACAACAACAATTAATTGTTCTTCTGACGTTAAACATTCGAGAAGTGACTCGATTATGAACTTCAAGTTCCAAACAAAACATATGATTTCTGAATCATCAACTTGATCAATAAATGGTTGAACCATTCAACTATTAGATTTTCCACTTGGAATTATTATGAAAAAATTATTTATATTTATGGCCAATTTTAGCAACTTTCACAACTTGCAATTCTTCGACAGAATGCGGAAATTAGAATTGTAGTCTTATAATGAATTCATTTAGTTCATGGCACTAGGATTGAAAATATCCTTCAAATTATTCGTGGTTAAAGAATTATTTTAAATTGGCAGTGGCCCATTCTACTATTTGTGTAAGGACACAATATTATAACAACAACAACAACAACGGCAAAGGTCTTCCTCTGAAGAAGAATAAACTACTATCATGACAAATCCGGGTTCTAGCAAAATCAAATTCTAAATGGAATTCGTAAACAAGGTTGAAATAAGAACTGATGGTTTCAAAGAAATAACCTTCGGGTTATTCATACGACGAAATGTGTGGCTCCAATACTCCTACTATAAACCTGAGCCATCGAACCTGCTATTTGATTGATGCTCGAAAAAACCTTCATTCCTGCGACTTAACATGCGCACCTGGGAATGGCATTTCAACTACTCCACACACATAAATTATCTTCCCAAAATTTATACAATAAATCAAGCCTCTGCTTGTTATCAACACTGGAAGATTAATAAACTTACAAGTTTATTTTATTTTACCATTCAGTTCAACCCGTGAATTTACCATACTTATGAAAAGCTTCATTTCACTTTCGAGTGTATTTACGTCATGATTTTATATAAATACAAAAATATCCTATTTGACACAAATATCAATTGCTTCCCGTTTCATGCCTCTCCGTGTTATCTGAAACATATACTTTGCTCATAGCAAATATCAACTGTTCAACCAGAACTGAAATGTAGGTTGAATGCGGGCTTGCGCTAACCACTCTCCTTCGTAAAATCTCCTGTTCCAAACTAGAAATGTTTCAACTACTTCATAGGCTCTTTCTCAATACATATGATTATTATAAAATATAATATCCAAGAATTATTTAGAAAAATTATGAAAATTATTATTATTATTATTAGTGGATTATTATTATTATTATTATTTCAAATATGTTGAATTATCATCTCATTATGTGAGAATCCACATGTTCTAACCTTCGAATATGGAAAAAATATCCATTCCTCAACAAAAATAAATTTAACTTTTACAGTTACATCGGCTGATTACCGTGATTTCCCAAAAATATGAAAAATTCAAATAAATGCTCAAAATGCTCGGTCATCGATCCTAAACTGTTCTGAGTGCTGAAAATGCTCAGAATAAATCTAACAAGTCTTGCGTAAATCATTACAAGCTTTAAATACGACGAAAAAAATGTGTTGGTCATCTGCAGAAAAATAGTTTGTTCCAATTAGCTAAGCATAATATAATTCAAATGTGGCTTACATTTCTTGATGTTCTTGAAGTGTAGTAAACCTGGTCTATACCAGATTTATCCGTAGACATGCCCTATCGGACAAGCACGTATAATCCTTGTATCGGCCGCCATTGTAGACCCACAAATCGTCTAGTCAGACATAGTGGTAGTATCTTTCGACGTTTTAAATGACTGTGGTTCCATTTTAATATGGGCTTCTAACAAAGCCATAACAGTTTGTTTGAAAAGGGTCAGATCTAAGCGATCTCTTCTTAAATGTGTCAGTTGTAACCTAACTCACTGTAATCTCATCAGTACAAGAAAAACGTTGACAGTCTAAGCAGTTAACGGCTGTTCTGAAGATCGTTCCCTGGGCATGGTTTATTAATATCACCATCTGCCATGCGCTAGACAACTTGCAGTTTCCCTTGCGTAGACTAATGAACGCCACCGTTATAGACTATTCTTCAATGTACTGACGGATTGAAGTGGTTAAATAGTTACAAAATATGAAAACTGACTTTAAATGGATTTAAACATCCAAGTATTAATTTACTATTGGACTGTGACAATATACTATTTTCTAGACCAAGTCTAGCATATGTCCTTTAAGAAATATAAATATTTCCACCAATGTCTGTAGAAAAACAATCACCTCAGTGATTCTCCTCACCAGAAACTTACTAAGTTCCAACTCGTTTGCGCAGCACTTCTCGTGACTATCACGATTTGAAAAGTACTTCTTCGTAGAGGCGGCAACCATGTGCCTTGGCTCAGCGTAGACGCAACTTGTTCGCCAAGTGCTTGTGATGAATTGAGCTAACTAAGCCTGCTCCAGCTTGCTTTTATACAAAAACGGTCAGGGTCACGCGTCATCGCCTGATATCTAAAAATCCTCATATCTCTTGAATCCCTGGTCCGATTTACTTGATACTAATTGCATTCTCTTTTATTTGGCCGTGCCAGTAATCTGATCCCAGTCTCAAGTCTCTGCTCCATAGTTAACTATTTAATCAATAAATAGTCTCCACCTCTGCTGTTACTCGCTACGTCATTTACCATCCAACTATCGGTAATTTCCTTCGAAAGGCTTCGAGAAGCAATGTAGCGCGATATTCAAATATCCGAACTTTCAAAAGCTGCTACAGCCTTTCCCTTGATATCTAGGTGTCTGCAACTTGGAATACCCATTCCTAGATTTGGGCACATCCACCCCACACCTAGCAAAAAATAAAAATTGAAAAATTTTTATTTTTCCTATCTACACATTAAATTATCTGGTTCTTGAATAATAGATCTTCAGATTCGATGCATTGTAAGTTCCCACGATGTTACCAGTTCGTGTATTAGCTACTTCATAGCTTCCATTATTGTTTACTTCCACAATATTCAAAATCTTCAATTTCACCAGGTTTAATGTCAAAAATATCTTGATACTCTTCCAAAATTTTCCCTAGCTCTGGGGACTCCTTCTCAGTGTAGACTTCTCTTCCTTCAGCTTCATGAAAAATCAGAGACCATTGAGCATCTCCCTCGATGTCTTCCTCTTCCTTTCCCTCGAAGTTTATCTCTTCGGTATTCTTGAATTTAATCGTCTCTGTCTTCATATCTATCACTGCTTGATATTTCTGAATGAAATCTGCTCCCAATATCATGTCAAAAGCCATGTCCTTCATTACAACAAATACATGTCGGAAATCATGTCCTCCAATCGTAATACATAAGTATAATTGTGTTTTACACAGAGATATTTTATTGGGTATTATTCCTTGGATCTTAATTCCTGATACTGGAATTTCTTCTAAATTCTCTTTGAGCTTCCACAGAATATAAAGCTTCTCACTCACCAGACAAAGCATAGCCCCAGTATCGATCAAAGTATCGACAGGCATACCAAATACTTCGCATGAAATGATTGGCATTCTAATTCTGGTACCCATTTCTTTTCGTTCGTCATTCTGTTGAATTAAGTCATCATCCTCTGCTTGCCATTTAATTATTCTGGAAGTGAAAGTATTCAAAATTCTATCTTCTACTGTGAATTCGAAGTTTTTTTTTTTTCATTACCATTCCCCCGGGATTGTTGTGTTCCCGATGGACCTGGATCATTGGGCCTCTGCTCCACAAATTGTAAGTTATCTTGGTGTCTTGCTTCCAAGTTTTTCCTCGTGTCCTTGTTAAACTCTTCATTGGACTGACGAGTCTCTACATTCCCTCTGTTATTATAGTTATTACCATAGGATCTTCTTTCCTGGTACCTTCCTTGAGTATCTCGTGGTCTTCTCCATCGAGTGTTGTATCGATTACCACCATCCGGTCTTGCATATGGTTTGTAACTGTATCTGTTACGGTATTGGTTCCATCCTCTCGTATTGGAATCTTCCCTCGGCGATTTCTCTTCTCGCTCCTCTCGAATCTCTCGAGGTGTCTGAGAATAACTGTCAGCCATAACAGCATACACAGCGTTATTACCCTTTACTCCCTTCTGATGGAAGAATTGAGCGTTTGTATGATCCAGCTTCTGCAATACTTCATCAAACTGTTCCATATTGTAGATATCAGCAGCGATCAAAGTCCTCTGGACGTCTGCTGGAAATTGACGTATCAAAGCAGTAATCAACTCGTTATCTGGCATTGGCGGATCTAAATGTTGGAGTTTAGACAGCTGTCCAGAAAAGTATGTAGAGTATCGAGTAGGTTGTGACGTCGAGAATCTCTTCGAATACAACTCTGCTCTAACTTGCTGTTGGGTTTCAGGGGACCAAAACTTCTTCAATAACCCACGAGAAAACTCCTCAAAAGTATTTAGAGTGGATCTAAATGCTCTAAGCCACAAAAGTGCGGGACCTTCCAAGAACTTCCCTATTACCCTGATCTGTCTTTCTTTAGGGATCTTAGAATCTTTCAGGTAATCACCTGCTTCTCTCAGAAATTCCACGGGTGTTACAGAATCTCGCCCTGAAAATTTAGAAGGCTTGTCTTCTATATTCTTAAATACAGTTATGGGGTTGGATTGAAATACTGTCCTGACCTCATCCTGTCTATCAGTCTCTCTAGCTCCTCCTAGATTTATCTGTATCTGTTCCTTTCCCCTTACATTCGGCATTTTCAAAAGATGATCAGACTGTTTCTCATCCTTTATTTGAGTTTTCATAGCCTCAAGTTCCTTCTGGTTTTCTTCTGCCATCTTCTTGATTGCTTCAGTCTCCTTACAATTGTCTTTAACATCAATGGATATCTGGTTCATAACCGCCTCATGACTTTTCAATGACCCTGTCATATCTGATATGTCCTTCTGAGTTGCTTGAATATCCTTGGCAATTACTTCAATGTGGGATGACAAAGATTCCCTAATCTCCTTGATTCCCTCTTGATTCTCCAGCTTGAGTGTGTCTTTTATTTCATTGACAACTGTGGTTTTAATCTCAGTTTGCAATTCATGAATCACTCCTTCTCTTATTTCTCCCATGACAAGTTCCTTGAATTGTTCCGTTAAACGCTGAACAACTAGAATTCCCATCTCGTTACTCTCCTTCTTCACTCTGACTTCCAGGTTGACCATGTCTTCACCAACTTTCCTAAGACCATGTTCTATCCTATCAGCTAAGCTTTGGGATCGAAGATCGGCATCGCGAAATTTATCGTCCATTAAACTAGCGTTAGTAGCTAACGAAGTTTCGAGCTCATGTGTTTTATCGCATAATTTATTCATTTTACTTTCAAGTGTCATTTTCAAAATTTCAGAATTCTCTTTAAATTTACTTTCCATTGAATTAAATTTACTATTTAAATTTTCCTTTAAGTTATCTTTTAACCTGCTCTCTAACAAATCGGAATTCTCTTTGAGTTTATCCTCTAAACTTTCTTTCAAGTTACCTTTTAAAGAATCAGAACTTTCTTTAAGTTTATTTTCTAAAGAATCAGAATTTTCTTTAAGTTTATCATTCAAATTTTCTCTAAGTTTATTCTCTAAAGAATCAGAATTTTCTTTAAGTTTATCATCTAAACTTTCTTTCAAATTATCAGAATTTTCTTTAAGTTTACTTTCTAAAGAATCAGAATTTTCTTTAAGTTTCTTTTCTAAAGCCTCTGTATTTTCTTTCATAATAGCGGCTACACGCCGTCCAGCTTCCTTTGAACTCTCCTCCAAACTCCTCATCATCCTCATCATTTCTTCCATAATTTCAATTATTCAAAACTTAGGGGTATACAACAGTGGCAAACACAAGCTTATAACTAGAACAAGAAATATGAATAGCTAATTGGAACACTATAATAAAATGAGATTTGTCCTAATATCGACGTGATGGAAAAACAAAATTCTTTACTTTTACGAATTACATTTACCATAATATCACAAGAAAAATATGCTAGTTCTCAAATATCCTCCACCTGGATTCTAATAATGTGTATCTCCAGTCATCGAACGTTTACTACTGAATTTACTTGACGCCCTAATGGTTAAGCCATTATCAAAAATAATCAAACCCATTCTAATTATTAACCAAGTTAAATTTTTAATTTTCCCACTAATTGGGTTTCCTACTAATTTATTCATCCAAACCAGACATCTCTCAACTCCCAAAATATTTCTATAAAAATTATCACAATTTCAAATCGGCATGCGATTGACCATGTCTAAATCGGGACCCACGTTCGAAGCCATTTCTCTCTCTATCTTATTTTATGTGCCCGTTTAGACCGGAGTCCGCACGACCACATATGCATTTTACCAATAATCAGTCAGCACGAGAATCAAAATATCCCGGAGCGCCAGATGGGTTAAAGCAAATCGCAAAAACGACATCAAATTTATAAAAATGCTTTGCTGAGTTTTGGCTCAATGCAACAATAAGGATAGAAGGAGATTTAATTGGGTGAAACACATCTGGTAAAATTATCTCAGTTTATTTAAAGTTAAAATCTGACTGCAAGAATAATGCTCAAAGCAGCATCATCCACGTGTGGCGATCCACACTCTTATTTACACACAATATACAGAAATCTTCCAAACACATTTGACAATCTTTTTGAAAACACAAGTCCGATTGTTAGTCCTGTGGACTGTGTTCCAAAATTATTAACATTTTAACTCCAGTGCAAAATGAATTGTCCATACTGGAAATAACGTAGATCACTGTTTGACTATTTACATGATATTAACACTCGTAGAATAAATGTTTATAGAATTTTTTAGACTTTCATTTGTTTTCCAGTTTTCCAAAATATATCGTTGAAACTATTATTATCATCGTAGCAACACAAATTATTAACACATATTAACAACATTTGAAAAGTATTTGACCATTGAGCATAGCATCGAAGAACTGTGCGAAGCACAACAACAATTAATTGTTCTTCTGACGTTAAACATTCGAGAAGTGACTCGATTATGAACTTCAAGTTCCAAACAAAACATATGATTTCTGAATCATCAACTTGATCAATAAATGGTTGAACCATTCAACTATTAGATTTTCCACTTGGAATTATTATGAAAAAATTATTTATATTTATGGCCAATTTTAGCAACTTTCACAACTTGCAATTCTTCGACAGAATGCGGAAATTAGAATTGTAGTCTTATAATGAATTCATTTAGTTCATGGCACTAGGATTGAAAATATCCTTCAAATTATTCGTGGTTAAAGAATTATTTTAAATTGGCAGTGGCCCATTCTACTATTTGTGTAAGGACACAATATTATAACAACAACAACAACAACGGCAAAGGTCTTCCTCTGAAGAAGAATAAACTACTATCATGACAAATCCGGGTTCTAGCAAAATCAAATTCTAAATGGAATTCGTAAACAAGGTTGAAATAAGAACTGATGGTTTCAAAGAAATAACCTTCGGGTTATTCATACGACGAAATGTGTGGCTCCAATACTCCTACTATAAACCTGAGCCATCGAACCTGCTATTTGATTGATGCTCGAAAAAACCTTCATTCCTGCGACTTAACATGCGCACCTGGGAATGGCATTTCAACTACTCCACACACATAAATTATCTTCCCAAAATTTATACAATAAATCAAGCCTCTGCTTGTTATCAACACTGGAAGATTAATAAACTTACAAGTTTATTTTATTTTACCATTCAGTTCAACCCGTGAATTTACCATACTTATGAAAAGCTTCATTTCACTTTCGAGTGTATTTACGTCATGATTTTATATAAATACAAAAATATCCTATTTGACACAAATATCAATTGCTTCCCGTTTCATGCCTCTCCGTGTTATCTGAAACATATACTTTGCTCATAGCAAATATCAACTGTTCAACCAGAACTGAAATGTAGGTTGAATGCGGGCTTGCGCTAACCACTCTCCTTCGTAAAATCTCCTGTTCCAAACTAGAAATGTTTCAACTACTTCATAGGCTCTTTCTCAATACATATGATTATTATAAAATATAATATCCAAGAATTATTTAGAAAAATATTGAAAATTATTATTATTATTATTAGTGGATTATTATTATTATTATTATTATTTCAAATATGTTGAATTATCATCTCATTATGTGAGAATCCACATATTCGAACCTTCGAATATGGAAAAAATATCCATTCCTCAACAAAAATAAATTTAACTTTTACAGTTACATCGGCTGATTACCGTGATTTCCCAAAAATATGAAAAATTCAAATAAATGCTCAAAATGCTCGGTCATCGATCCTAAACTGTTCTGAGTGCTGAAAATGCTCAGAATAAATCTAACAAGTCTTGCGTAAATCATTACAAGCTTTAAATACGACGAAAAAAATGTGTTGGTCATCTGCAGAAAAATAGTTTGTTCCAATTAGCTAAGCATAATATAATTCAAATGTGGCTTACATTTCTTGATGTTCTTGAAGTGTAGTAAACCTGGTCTATACCAGATTTATCCGTAGACATGCCCTATCGGACAAGCACGTATAATCCTTGTATCGGCCGCCATTGTAGACCCACAAATCGTCTAGTCAGACATAGTGGTAGTATCTTTCGACGTTTTAAATGACTGTGGTTCCATTTTAATATGGGCTTCTAACAAAGCCATAACAGTTTGTTTGAAAAGGGTCAGATCTAAGCGATCTCTTCTTAAATGTGTCAGTTGTAACCTAACTCACTGTAATCTCATCAGTACAAGAAAAACGTTGACAGTCTAAGCAGTTAACGGCTGTTCTGAAGATCGTTCCCTGGGCATGGTTTATTAATATCACCATCTGCCATGCGCTAGACAACTTGCAGTTTCCCTTGCGTAGACTAATGAACGCCACCGTTATAGACTATTCTTCAATGTACTGACGGATTGAAGTGGTTAAATAGTTACAAAATATGAAAACTGACTTTAAATGGATTTAAACATCCAAGTATTAATTTACTATTGGACTGTGACAAAATACTATTTTCTAGACCAAGTCTAGCATATGTCCTTTAAGAAATATAAATATTTCCACCAATGTCTGTAGAAAAACAATCACCTCAGTGATTCTCCTCACCAGAAACTTACTAAGTTCCAACTCGTTTGCGCAGCACTTCTCGTGACTATCACGATTTGAAAAGTACTTCTTCGTAGAGGCGGCAACCATGTGCCTTGGCTCAGCGTAGACGCAACTTGTTCGCCAAGTGCTTGTGATGAATTGAGCTAACTAAGCCTGCTCCAGCTTGCTTTTATACAAAAACGGTCAGGGTCACGCGTCATCGCCTGATATCTAAAAATCCTCATATCTCTTGAATCCCTGGTCCGATTTACTTGATACTAATTGCATTCTCTTTTATTTGGCCGTGCCAGTAATCTGATCCCAGTCTCAAGTCTCTGCTCCATAGTTAACTATTTAATCAATAAATAGTCTCCACCTCTGCTGTTACTCGCTACGTCATTTACCATCCAACTATCGGTAATTTCCTTCGAAAGGCTTCGAGAAGCAATGTAGCGCGATATTCAAATATCCGAACTTTCAAAAGCTGCTACAGCCTTTCCCTTGATATCTAGGTGTCTGCAACTTGGAATACCCATTCCTAGATTTGGGCACAATACTGTACCAAGTTTTATTGCGTTTGTTTGGTTAAATCGTGAGAAACGTCTATTTAAAAGTCGCAAATTCACGTGGCCGCCATGTTGGTTTTGTAGTTATTAGTTTTTCAAAAGTTACATAGGTGTACTTCTAGTCGTTCCCTTCATCACCGTAAGAAATTCCAGGGTGATATCGGGAATAGTTTCGGAAATATTGAATGCTGGTGAAATATTTCGCACAGCCGCCATGTTGGATTGGTGAGACGTAACAAAATTTGAAGGGCACGGTCGAGGTCGCCCGGAATAGTGCTATGAACTTACCGAGTTTCATTGAAATCGCTCCAGCCGTTTAGATTGTATTAAGGACACACACACACACACACACACACACACCTCACACACACACACACGCACACACACACGGACAAAAGGTGATCTCATAAGCCTATTTTTTCAAAATTGAAAATAGGCTAAAAATGATGATGATGATGTGCTGAGTTAGCTGTTTGCAGTTTTTGGGTCTCCATTAACCAAAATGAAAATTTTGAATCTTATGTTTCTATTAAATCTTATTTTGTGACAAATTAACATTTTTGAGGCATTTTCATACCTGATAAAGGGCCTAAAATAAAATTATTTCATACAATCAGTAGAAAAGTAATACATATTGCTTCTTCCATACATCACAGAAGAACACCAGCTGTAGAGGATAGACTTCAGACTACAGTAATGTAAAGTGATATGTTAGTTACTTCTGGAAGAAAGAAAAATCCAAACTCAAGTAGTAATACATAATTTCCAACAGATGGCAGAACATGCCAGGGATCGACTCGGCATTTATGAGCGAACGAAGAATATATAGACGGGAGTAGCAATCAACAGGTTAAAGGAAGGCTAGGCAGACACTAGACCTTGTGTATCGTAATACGGCTCTCTTATTTATACTGAATCTGTCAAGGTTGATTTAATATAGAGTATATCAGTAGAAATCTATAGTTATTGTTTAACAGCTCCCATACATTAATTAACCAGTTCATTAATATGTCACATGTAAGGTAGGAGAACGCCCCAATGATCCGGACCAGTTCTGACAATCTGGCAGGTCAAACCTACGCTCTGTAGAACATTAACACATAGCATGGGCTGGACCATGTCTAGTTAGGTAGGATTCAACAAGACAGTTTTATTGCGCCCAATGATTAAGTGCACTGCGCGAACTCATTGCCAACCCTGAAATTCCTTTCTGAAAGCAAATATGACGTTGTTGTTGCTTATATTAGGGGTTGCGACATTGTGTGATAACCTGTGTTATTGTGTTGTAGTAGAGTCATCTATTGTACTTTTTTTTTGTCGTGTAACCTTCCGAGAGACCGAGTGCAGGCCTTTCTATTCGACGCCCGTGGGCGACCTGCGCGTCGGGATGAGAGATGGAATGGATGAAGATGAATGAAACTGGGCAAGGATGTGGAAGGGAGCGGCCGTGTCCCTACATTTGCCTGGTGTTGAAAATGGGAAACCACGGAAAACCATTTCAACGACAGCCGACGGTGGGGCTCGAACCCACGCGTCTACCGAGTCAGCAGAGAGCTTGGCCCCATGACCTAACGCTGCGCTTTAGCCCGCGTAGCCACTACTGTCGGTATCTATTGTACTAAGATAGAGGCAAACAATTGTATGTAGTGAAGGGCTCTCATGAGCTGGCGTTGTAATCGATACGTATGGCTATTCCTTAAAAAATTTCGCAGTACGGGAATGTATTTTAGGCCAAAAAATGACTTATTGAAAGTTTTTTTTTTTTTGTAATCCTGAGATGGAGATCTTTATTTTGATGTATAACAGGTGGTGGTTAGTATTGCGGTTTTCTCACAATGTTGCGTTACATGTTCAAATTATGTATATATATATATAGATAGATAGATAGATGCTGTATAATTCAGACCTTATTGCCAAATGGTAGCAACATTATTTTGTTACATATTCACCAACAACTACTGAACACATGTCACAGTAATTAAATTTGATATTATTAATAAAATAAATAGAATAGGCCCTGATCGAAATTTGGAATAAATATTGTTTCAAAATTAAAATGTATTTACGGTGAAATAAATAGAGACCCAGGAATTGCGAATACAAATTTAGCACGATAGAATTTTAATTACAAATCTTGAATCCCTTTGCTACGTAAGCAACTTACAGGCCTATTCTAATTAATGTATTCTAGGATTATATTTAAGCCAATACGTATCTATGAGAATTTCTGCATAATACATAGTCAAAATAATTGTGACTTTCCACTACACAACAGTCAACCAAGAAATATTATCACTTCAAATATTTAGTCGCCTCCGTAGCGTAGCGGTCAGCATGGTTAGAGTTCCTGGGTTCGATTCCCGGCTCTGCCACGAAATTTAAAAGTGGTATGAGGACTGGAACGGGGTCTACTCAGCCTCGGGTGGTCCAAATGAGTAGACGGGGTTCGATTCTCACCTCAGCCATCCTCGAAGTGGTTTACCGTGGTTTCCCACTTCGTCTTCGGGCAAATGCCGGGATGGTACTGTACCCTTATATACTGGATGATCCACCAATATCCTCTGGCTGGAAATAATCTGGGATTGTAGCATCTTGAAGTCACGGCTAAAAACGACATGGTGCCACTTAACGAAAACACTCAGAATAAGGGACAGGATTTTCTCAGACGGAATGTGCTGCAGTATCTAACTACAGAACAGTAGGGTCATCTAACTACTTAGGATAGAGAGAGTCTCAAAAAAATCTCGGGCGTAAGGATGTGGATTAGGTCCCTCGGGAACTTCCACCCTACAGCACATTCCTCTACCATCTAACTACAAGTATAATGCCAGTTTCCTATAAAACAATCAGGAAATCGTCAACACGAATCCGTCTATTTATTATTAAAAGCAATACACTTCTCGTGTCGTCGAGCTTCGATTAAACGCTCTCAAAAAAACAACAACAATGAAATAAATAAGAATGACCAAGTGTCATTAATCCACATAAAAATACAGATCGTTTGCTTAAGAAACCGTAAAAACTGTTACGTGTAAGCTTCAATAAGCTTCTATACAGCGAACAACTGCTGTGTCCTAGGTGGCGGGAGTTTATAACAAGAAAAATGTTATAAGCAAAAAATTTTAATAATCTCAAAAATAAATGACGTTACCCATACGTAGATCTCCGTCATTACAAATACTATTCATTACTCTATACAATTTATCTCCCGCACCCTAACATTAAAATTTCTTCCTCTAGGAAGCGCAAAATCTCTACACAACTGTAAAGTTTAAATTTAAAATATAAAACACTCCTAAATCTACTTACGAATCTATCTGAAATATTTTTAATACAACATTCTATACAATGGAAATAATCATGTGGTAGTTCATCGACTACTTACTTAAAACAAAAATATATATAACGCGTTCCTTCCTTTCTCCTGACAATACAACATGTCATTGTCCTTCTACTTCACTCTTGCCTCGCAACGGACTTCAGAAAAATATGACTTCACTCTACTATGCCTCGTTCGTGGTTTGCGTTACAATCTGGGATTCTATCTAATATATAAAAGTGAAAGTCTGTATGTATGTATGTATGTATGTATGTATGTATATATGTTGGTTCCGTATACAAATCTACACCGTTCCACCAATCTCAACCATATTTTGCATACACATAGTTTAGGACCCAGAAGGAACCGCTGGCTACATGAATTTTCGATAGTCTTTCTCATTCTTCTGATTTCGGCCCTTTTTCACTCAAAAACAGGTTAAACAAATCATAAAATATACTCATGAAGGAATGGCAAGGCAGATAGTTTCCATGGCAACATAGCTCAAGTCCAGACACGGCCGTCTTGATGCCAATTGCGCTCAGCACTACCGGTATAGAAAATGAGGATCTTTACTTGAAATCCCGTTAGTTACTCAACTGCTCACACAGCACTGTCAACCGAGTTTAGCATAACAAAGACTTGACACTATCTTCTTTCTACTATATATTTTTCAAATACCACTCACTCACTCACTCACTCATTCATTTATTCATCACGAAATCTCAGAAACCACCGAACGGATTGGAATGAAATCTGGTATGCAGCTTCCTCAAGGGCCGCAAATGCCCACTAAGAGAGACATTTTGGCTATTCAGGTTCTAAAGGGGTGTTAAGGGGGTAGACCTGCATTTAATTGAATAGCAATATCTCCCGATTGGTTTCATGGGGGTATGTGATACTCGGCATATAAACTCATCATTAAAAACAAGAAGTTCCGTTAAGAACTATACAGCCTACTTTTCATGCCAATGATTATTCTACAGAATATGAACCTATCTAGAATAATGACGAAATTAAGTTGCTAATATCGAAATTTCCAATTAGTTCGAAATACTGTATACCTGGAATAATGTATCCTAATAGAGCACTACAGTTGGCAGCCCTGATGACTGAATATATTCTTAGTTCCGTCTCTTACGGTACTAAATACAAAATTTGGTTGAAGTCCACTTGATAGCATGGACGTTACATGCAGTTAAACATTGGATCTAACAGCGCGCGTAAAATCATGTTGGCAACAATGTCATGCATGTATTGGTCAGAAATAATCTGAAATAATATGATCTATTGTTGTGCCAATTTTGAATGAAATCCATTAGTTAGTAAAGAAGTTACATGCATTTTAAAATTGGACCTATCAGCAGGCTTAGAATCATGTTGGCAGCACTGACGTATATTAGTTACTCCAAATTCGTCTAGAATGCCAGGTACTATACGTGTGCAAAGTTTAGAGCTATTGGCTTGCATACTTTCTGATATATTGATATTAGGGTAACAAAAATAGGGACAGCACATATTAACAGTTGGCAGCCCTGGTTGCTCCTTAGAATACGCATAGTCATATCTGTTATGGTACACATAGCACATACGAAATTTGGTTGAAATCCAAATGATAGTATGGAAGTTACATGTATTTAAAGTTGGACCTGTCAGCAGGCTTAGAATCATGTTGGTAGCACTGACGTATATAAGTTACTCCAAATTAATATATAATGTCAGGTACTATACGTGTGCATAGTTTAAAGCTGTCGGCTTGCATACTTTCTGATATATTGGTATTTGGATAGAATAAATTAGGAGCATTTATTAACAGTTGGCAGCCCTGGTAGGTCTTAAGAATACGCTCAGTCATATCTGGTTATGTACACATACAACATACGAAATTTGGTTGAATTCCGCTTGATAGTGTAGAAGTTATATGAATTTAAAAATTGGACCTATCAGGAGGCTTATAATCATTTTGGCAACACTGCCATGTTTGGCCTCCTGGAAATTAAACTGAAATATTATGATCTGTACGTGTGCCAATTTTGAAATAGCTCCCATTCATACTTTCCAAGATATCCAACATGGAGCTCAAATTTCAATTGCGATTTTTTAGCAGTTGGTAGCACTGACATCATTTTCAAATATGGCCGTGAGATATTCAGGTATAGATCTTTACTCCTACCAAATTTTGTTTCGATTGCTGCAGCCGTTTAGGAGTTGATAGGGGGGGACACACACACAGCCAGACAGACAGACAGAAGGACAGACAGACAGACAGACAGACAGACAGACAGACAGACAGACTGACGGACAGACAGACAGACACACATTTGCCCGATCTCATAAGTCTACTTTTTCCTCATTTTTGCAAAATGTGAAAAGTTGGCTAATAAGAAGACACGTGTCTGAGGGTTTTTCGATGTGGTGTATATAATGAGGTGAAAGGGGTGAAAAGTGGGGATTAAAAGATTCTTAACGGAGCGTGTGTCTCATAAACGACATAGGCGAGGAGTTTGAAACACAGCGAAAAAAAATCAACATAAAAAAGAAGTAAATATGTGTTTGACAGTTTTTTCATAAATCCAATTTAAGGGGCCCATGGGGAGAGATGAAATTCTGGGGGGGGGGGGGGACAGGAAAGAAAGTGTCCTAACTGATTGACTGACTGGCTCACTCATCAAACTCAGGGGGAAAAACTGCTTTAAAGTAAGTAAATAGCTGTTCGACAGTTTTTTTTTTCATAAATCAAATTTAAGGGGTTCATGGGGAGGGATGAAATTCTGAAAAAAAGAAAATTGAAAGAAAATGTCCAGACTCACTCACTTACTCACTCACTAATCATCGCCTAGCCAAAATTATTGAAGTTAGAAACATGACAGTTTGGGGATATGTTCATTGTATGTCAAAACCGTCAACTAAGGGAGGATTTTCGGATATTCAGGTTCTAAAGGGGTCTTAAGGGGATTAAACCTGCATTTCATTGAATAACAATATCTCCCGATTGGTTTCATTGGGGGATGTGATACACGGCATATAAACTTATCATGAAAAAGTAACAAGACACGTGTCTGAGGGTTTTTTCGATGTGTTTATGAGGTTAAAGGGGTGAAAAGTGGGGATTGAAAGATTCCTAACGGAGCGTGTATCTCTTAAACGACATAGGCGAGGAGTTTGAAACTCAGCGGGAAAAAAATCAGCATAAAAATAAGTAAATATGTGTTTGACCGCTTTTCCATAAATCCAATTTAAGGGGCCCATGGGGAGGGGTGAAATTCGGGGGGGGGGGGACAGGAAAGAAAGTGTCCTAACTGATTGACTGACTGACTCACTCATCAAACTCAGGGGGAAAACTGCTTTAAAGTAAGTAAATAGCTGTTCGACAGTTTGTTTTTCAATCAAATTGAAGGGGTTCATCGGGAGGGGTGAAATTCTGAAGGAAAAAAAATGAAAGGAAATGTCCTGACTCATTCACTCACTCATCATCGCCCAGCCAAAAATATTGAAGTTGGAAACATGACATTTCGGGGATATGTTCGTTGTATGTCAAAACCGTACACTAAGGGAGGTTTTTTGGATATTCGGGTTCTAAAGGGGTCTTAAGGGGGTTAAACCTGCATTTCATTGAATATCAATATCTCACGAGTGGTTTCATTTGTGGATGTGATACTCGGCATATAAACTAATCATTAAAAATACGCAGACATGTGTCTAAGCGTTTTTCGATGTGGTGTATTATTATGAGGTGAAAGGGCTGAAAAGTGGGGCTTGAAGGATTCCTAATGGAGCGTGTAGGCCTATCTCTTAAACGACATAGGCGAGAAATTTGAAACTCAGCGAAAAAAAAATCAGCTTAAAAAGTAAGTAAATCGGTTTTCGACTGTTTTTTTCATAAATTAATTTAAGGGGCCAATGGAGTGGGGTGAAATTCTGGGGGAAAAAATGAGAGAAAGTGTCCTAACCGACTGACTCAGGGGAAAAAGACAGCTTAAGAAATAAGTTAATAGGTGTTCAAGCGTTTTTTAATCAATCCAATTTAAGGGGCCCATGGGGAGGGGTGAAATTCTGGTAAAATAAATGAAAGAAAATGACCTGTCTGACTCACTCACTCATCACGCCCAGCGAAAACTATTAAAGTTGGAAACATGACATTTTGGGAATATCTAATATCTAATATATAAAAGTGAAAGTCTGTATGTATGTATGTATGTATGTATGTATGTATGTATGTATATATGTTGGTTCCGTATACAAATCTACACCGTTCCACCAATCTCAACCATATTTTGCATACACATAGTTTAGGACCCAGAAGGAACCGCTGGCTACATGAATTTTCGATAGTCTTTCTCATTCTTCTGATTTCGGCCCTTTTTCACTCAAAAACAGGCTAAACAAATCATAAAATATACTCATGAAGGAATGGCAAGGCAGATAGTTTCCATGGCAACATAGCTCAAGTCCAGACACGGCCGTCTTGATGCCAATTGCGCTCAGCACTACCGGTATAGAAAATGAGGATCTTTACTTGAAATCCCGTTAGTTACTCAACTGCTCACACAGCACTGTCAACCGAGTTTAGCATAACAAAGACTTGACACTATCTTCTTTCTACTATATATTTTTCAAATACCACTCACTCACTCACTCACTCACTCATTCATTTATTCATCACGAAATCTCAGAAACCACCGAACGGATTGGAATGAAATCTGGTATGCAGCTTCCTCAAGGGCCGCAAATGCCCACTAAGAGAGACATTTTGGCTATTCAGGTTCTAAAGGGGTGTTAAGGGGGTAGACCTGCATTTAATTGAATAGCAATATCTCCCGATTGGTTTCATGGGGGTATGTGATACTCGGCATATAAACTCATCATTAAAAATAAGAAGACACGTGTCTGAGGGTTTTTCGATGTGGTGTATATAATGAGGTGAAAGGGGTGAAAAGTGGGGATTAAAAGATTCTTAACGGAGCGTGTGTCTCATAAACGACATAGGTGAGGAGTTTGAAACACAGCGAAAAAAAATCAACATAAAAAAGAAGTAAATATGTGTTAGACAGTTTTTTCATAAATCCAATTTAAGGGGCCCATGGGGAGAGATGAAATTCTGGGGGGGGGGGGGACAGGAAAGAAAGTGTCCTAACTGATTGACTGACTGGCTCACTCATCAAACTCAGGGGGAAAAACCGCTTTAAAGTAAGTAAATAGCTGTTCGACAGTTTTTTTTTTCATAAATCAAATTTAAGGGGTTCATGGGGAGGGATGAAATTCTGAAAAAAAGAAAATTGAAAGAAAATGTCCAGACTCACTCACTTACTCACTCACTAATCATCGCCTAGCCAAAATTATTGAAGTTAGAAACATGACAGTTTGGGGATATGTTCATTGTATGTCAAAACCGTCAACTAAGGGAGGATTTTCGGATATTCAGGTTCTAAAGGGGTCTTAAGGGGATTAAACCTGCATTTCATTGAATAACAATATCTCCCGATTGGTTTCATTGGGGGATGTGATACACGGCATATAAACTTATCATGAAAAAGTAACAAGACACGTGTCTGAGGGTTTTTCGATGTGTTTATGAGGTTAAAGGGGTGAAAAGTGGGGATTGAAAGATTCCTAACGGAGCGTGTATCTCTTAAACGACATAGGCGAGGAGTTTGAAACTCAGCGGGAAAAAAATCAGCATAAAAATAAGTAAATATGTGTTTGACCGCTTTTCCATAAATCCAATTTAAGGGGCCCATGGGGAGGGGTGAAATTCGGGGGGGGGGGGGGACAGGAAAGAAAGTGTCCTAACTGATTGACTGACTGACTCACTCATCAAACTCAGGGGGAAAACTGCTTTAAAGTAAGTAAATAGCTGTTCGACAGTTTGTTTTTCAATCAAATTGAAGGGGTTCATCGGGAGGGGTGAAATTCTGAAGGAAAAAAAATGAAAGGAAATGTCCTGACTCATTCACTCACTCATCATCGCCCAGCCAAAAATATTGAAGTTGGAAACATGACATTTCGGGGATATGTTCGTTGTATGTCAAAACCGTACACTAAGGGAGGTTTTTTGGATATTCGGGTTCTAAAGGGGTCTTAAGGGGGTTAAACCTGCATTTCATTGAATATCAATATCTCACGAGTGGTTTCATTTGTGGATGTGATACTCGGCATATAAACTAATCATTAAAAATACGCAGACATGTGTCTAAGCGTTTTTCGATGTGGTGTATTATTATGAGGTGAAAGGGCTGAAAAGTGGGGGTTGAAGGATTCCTAATGGAGCGTGTAGGCCTATCTCTTAAACGACATAGGCGAGAAATTTGAAACTCAGCGAAAAAAAATCAGCTTAAAAAGTAAGTAAATCGGTTTTCGACTGTTTTTTTCATAAATTAATTTAAGGGGCCAATGGAGTGGGGTGAAATTCTGGGGGAAAAAATGAGAGAAAGTGTCCTAACCGACTGACTCAGGGGAAAAAGACAGCTTAAGAAATAAGTTAATAGGTGTTCAAGCGTTTTTTAATCAATCCAATTTAAGGGGCCCATGGGGAGGGGTGAAATTCTGGTAAAATAAATGAAAGAAAATGACCTGTCTGACTCACTCACTCATCACGCCCAGCGAAAACTATTAAAGTTGGAAACATGACATTTTGGGAATATGTTCGCTGTATGTCGAAAACGTTAACTAAGGAATGATTTTTGTTTATTCGGGTTTTAGAGACGTGTCAAGGGGGTAAACGTGCATTTCATTGAATAACGATATCTCATGAGTTGTTTGTCTGGGGATGTGATATTCGGTATATAAACTAATCATTAAAAATAATCAGACATATGTCTAAGGGTTTATCGATGTGGTGTATATTATGAGGTGAAAGGGGTGAAAATTGGGGGTTGAGGGATTCTTGACGGAGCGTGTATCTCTGAAACGACATAGGCGTGAAGTTTGAAATTCGGTGGGAAAAAACAGCTTAAAACACAAGTAAATAGGTGTTCGAACGTTTTTTTTTCATAAATCCAATTTAAGGGGCCCTTGGAGAGGGGTGAATTTATGGGGAGAAATCCAGGAAAGAAAGTGTCCTAACTGATTGACTCACTTACTCACTCATCAAACTCACGGGGAAAACAGCTTTAAATAAGTAAATAGGTGTTTGACAGTTTGTTTCATAAATCCAATTTAAGGGGTTCATGGGGACGGGTGAAATTATCAAAAATAAATGAAAGAAAATATCCTGACTGACTCACTCACTCATCATCGCCCAGCCAAAATTATTGAAGTTAGAAACATGAAATTTTGGGGATATGTTCGTTGTATGTCGAAAACGTCCACTAAGGAAAGAGTTTTGGATATTCAGGTTCTAAAGAGGTGTTAAGGGGGTAAACGTGCTTTCCATTGAATAACAATATCTCACGAGTGGTTTCATTTGGGGATGTGATAGTTGGCACATACACTAATCATTAAAAATAAGCTGACACATGTCTAATGGTTTTTCGATGTAGTGTATATTATGAGGTGAAAGGGATGAAAAGTGGGGGTTGAAAGATTCCTAACTGAGCGTGTATCTCTTAAACGACATAGGGAGGAGTCTGAAACTCGGAGGAAATCTATCAGCTTAAAAATAAATAAATAAATGAATAAATAAATAAAATAAATAGGTGTTCGACCGTGTTTTCAGAAATGCAATTTAAGGGGCATATGGGGAAGGGTGAGTTTCTGGAAGAAAAACGTCCACTAAGGAAGGTTTTTTGTATGTTTGCTCTCATCGACCAACCAAAACTATTAAAGTTAGAAGAATGATATTTTGGGGATATGTTTGTTTGTTTGTTTTGTGTCGAAAACGTCTACTAAGGAGGGATTTTTGGGTATTCAGGTTCTAAAGGGGTGTTAACGGGGTTAAACCTGCATTTCATTGAAAAACAATATGATACGACTATGACGCGAGCGAAGCGAGGCTAAAATTGAGATGGTGTGTGTCTGTGTATTACTCAATCTCGCAAGTACCACTGGTCCGATTTACGTGAATTTTACATGGAAGTAGCTGATTTACCTGGTTAACATATAGGTTACCTTTGATTTCAATACTTTGCACTATTTAAAATGGCGACCATTTTAGTGACGTCACTACACCCTTTGGTTTCAAACTTTCATATTTCCATTTCAAATAAAATGAGAACGCTAAGAAATAGCAAACATTTGATGGCATATACGAGGTTTAAAATTACATTTTCTATCCGAAAGGTATCTGCAACTGTTAGCGAGTAAAACCTAAATTTGTGCTATAAAACACGGTCAACGCCGAGCGGTGTAGTTGGACAAAATGTTCTATCCTTAATCTCCCTCTGCGCAGCACCTCGCCTATCCCCTGTTTTAACTGTCACCTTCACATTTTAATTTATTTATGACGCGTAGCGAAGCACGGGTACTTCAGCTAGTAATCCATACAATTAAGTAGAGACTATCTCAAAAACCTCCTACAACTTATCTGTTCATGAAATAAATATACGTAATAAAAATAGACATTTCCACTCGTCGAATAATTACCATAAATGAAAAACATTAAGGAAAGAACCATTTAATAGACCTCAGTTTACTCTCAGCTTCAACAAAGATCCATTAAATCCTATAATTTCTATCAGATTTAACTTCATCCTGGATCCGCAGTCCTGTGAATTTCAAGGAGTTTCAACTATATTGAGACTATTTCAATAACATCCACAATTAATAAACTTCCATAACATTTCTCTCATAACTTCTTACTTCCATGAAATACACGCGTCTGTCACTAAGACATTTCTACAAAAATAGACCAATGGCTACACACTGGCTCATTGTCTTACTACAAATACCTCAGTCTACAACGGGAATAATAAATCTCATCCATCAAGATACTTCGCAGTTCCTTCAATACAATTCCTCTCCCGATACTTTCCCATAATCAACTCTTCTTCCAGTTACTGCAATCTTAATAACCATATAATAAAAATGTTGGTTCTCTCCATGAATCAATTTAATAGGTAATGCGATAAAATGATAATCTTCAAATAAAAAAACTTCTTTCTTTGCCTCACTCACATTTCTTAAAAACGTTTCAACAAACTGTAACATTCCTTCAATTCCTTCGCTACATTATTTCTTACTTCAAAATACGCTATCGTTCGTATTTGTTAATTCCACATTACAATTCTTTACAGATTCTTTCTTAGCTGTCTTTTCAACAAATTCCAATACCTTTAAAAAACATTACTCACAAAATTTCTTCACTAAATCTGTTTCATTATTTCTCAGATTGTGACTTTATATAGATCTCTACAATAGATCTTTCTGAATCGCGTTCTTTGACATATACTTCCTATCACATACTTGGAAAACATTTCCATCATTACAATCATTAATAAAACATAGATATCGTGCGATTTTAAACACGTTTAAAATTTTACTATAACTATTCTGAACTAAACTACAACATCTCCCTTCAAATTTCGAATATCGCAAAAATCGAAAAAATCGAAATGAAAAATCCCTAAAATTCCAAAATCGTCGAAAAATACGACCAAACATCCGCATGATATTTTTACGAATATAAGAATGAAAACTACAATAATCTAATAAACAATATAGAAAAATGGCATTCAACAATAGTTGTCGGATATTCAAGATATATACAATTCTACAAAGTGGGATGTTCAATGTTGGTCCGTGGACTACCATGTGCTGGGTTAAAGTTGACATGAAGCGGACTTCCTTTGGTTACCCATTAGAAACGGAATGTTTCTAGCGGCTTAAGACTGCGTGATGTTCTGCATTCTTGTCCAATTCGTCCACCGAATATCTCGTGCGGTCAGGTCTCGGGATACGAACTCGATCATCATCGTGCTGTCGCCCCCTTCCGCCGATGACTCTTCTGGGTGAGATGGGATAGCCCTTTCTCGCTTCGGCGCCGGGTAATTCCCTGGCCGCCCTCGTCCATGAATTTCTTCTGGTCTTCTTCCCCCAAAGTTCCCTGTAGATCGTCATTTGAGATGGTAAAATGACTGATAATTGTAGAATTTCTATTACGGGAGAGATGAGATGTTAATCTCCCCCGAAATGTTGATGTTAAGTCATTTCGGATGTTCGTGATGCCATCATAGCGTCGTTCCCATAATTGTTCAGGCGTTCATCGCGACGCTTGTAGAATCGTCAGGAAATTCCACCCTCAACTTTTGGAATTTTACCATGCTTGAAGCTGTAGATTTGTTGTTAATAATAATAATTCTTTCTTCGCTGAATGTCAACTTTTACGTTACTTGCACATTACTAATTGCCTTCCATGAATATTTTCTATTTGCTTTGTTCAACTTGCAGAGTAGTTTGTTCGAACGTCCTTCTGCTTCGAAGTCGTGGTTGATAAGAATCTCGCTGCCTCTTCTCTTTCCCCCGCGTCTAATTTCCAAAACCGCGTCTTTTCTCAATCCATGGCTCTGATTAGTTGCTTATAATAATTGATCAAACTCTTCATTAATTACTTAAATACTCGTCTGTAATAGTAGTCAATCGTTCTTAATTATCATTGAACCCTCTTCATGATGTTTTAATATAATAACTTTGTCCTATTAATTATATATGTTAATTACTCTGTTGGTGTTAATTTTAATAAGGCGGCTTCTCATTGGTTCCAGTCACGTGTCGAGCTCGCGCCACTTCCCCTTCTCCTCCTTCTAGCCACACGCCTCGCTTCTCTGTCGGGGATCTTACTCGGGAGTCTTCGTTGCTGCTCGGGCTCTCTGTCGTCTCGGCAAAGCAAGTTCCGAATCCCCTAGCGGCTACTAATCTGCTATTGGCTGGCCGAATTAACTCAGTTAATTCCTTCGCTCAACAAACCTGTTTTGTGTCAACTTGTAGCATCGATAAATATTAACATGGGCCAATTTATAAAACTTTCCACTGGATGTATAATTCTCTGTCTCGTCTCTCCAAACGAATACAGCACCTACTGTAAGGCCACGGCCGCCCCCTTCCCTCTTCCTCGCCTATCCATCCCACTCTTCCATCCCTTCCCATCCCTCATGAGGCCCCTGTTCGCTTTGCAGGTGAGGCCGCCTGGGCGAAGTGCTGATCACACCTCCCCAGTTGTATCCATCCCGACCAAATGTTCCAGGCTCCAGGACACTGCCCGTAGAGGCGGTAGTGGTGAGTTCCCTCGCTGAGTCCGTGGGAACCACCAACCTTGAGGGAAAATTGACTAAATAAAAATAAAAATAAATAAATCAAATATTTATCAGATGTGCATACAAACCTTCATTCTTGCGCAAAAAAATATTCTCCCCCCCCCCTCCCCAACAAATAGAAACAAACCAAAAAACAATACCATTAACTCTATAACGAATTCAATTGTTGAAGCCACAAAATAGGATTTCAACGGTATTTGCGGATGCGCAAAGTTTAAATTCAGATTGCACATTGATTTAATATTAAATTTTGACGACGAGGATGGGATTCCAACACCCACGCGTGCAGAGCACATTGGATGAGCAGTCCAACGCCTTAACCACTTTTTTTTATTAGCTCTCTACAGAATTACAGAATTTTCAGATATGATAAATACCATACCATTACATCACAAGAAAATCCAGATAGTGTCCATATTTATCGTACAATTGTCCACTTTCACTAAGCTTCCAACGCTCTTTCTGCAGGTGATACCTGAGATCCAGGAACGAGAAATGTTGCTCATTGTCCATCACGAAGTGTACATATTGGCCCATTATCCACACAATGGCAGTCTGTATAATTTGGGGGAAGGCGGTCACCGACAAACGAATCAACTTCCTGTCATCAAGGTCATCCGTGGGCACATTTAATAGTTGACATACTTTTCCCTTACACCACAGCCACGTGGAGGCAACTCGCGTGCATGATGTGAAGCGGTGTATCGCCGTATCAGTTTGACCACATATAGTGCACCATGGGTAAGCTTCAAGACGGATGGTATATCGCCGTAGAGCCGTAGGGATGAGATCGTTGAGGAAGATAAAAACCTGTGAGATTACAGCAGAAGAAATGGTCATAGCCCCAAACTTTTTCCAAACAGTGGGCCAATGGACGTAGAGGGTGGTGGCCTCGATAAATACTTTTCGTCGTTGGAACAGTCCCTGAAGGCATTTGGCGAACAGTTTCCAGAAGGTGCTGTTGATGGTCCCTAAATATCTTCGGCAAAGCTCTATCACAACCACGGGCTGTGTTTCGAATATCTTTGTATAGCGCTTTCGTAAAAGTGTCCTGTTGGGAAAGGATGATGATATCGTTCTTGCAGAGGAGTGCACGGCATTTCATGCCATGAGCTGTTAGCCCTAGCCCGCCTTGCCGGAATGGGAGATACAACTGTTCCCGTTGTACTCGAAACAGAAATCCTTGCCATATAAACCAACCTGTATATTTTGACAATTGGCTCTCAAACATTTTGGGAAGTGGGAAAAGTTGTGCGACATACCATATTTTAGAGAGCGCAAACACGTTGAGGACCATGACCCGTTGCACTATATTGAGGTTTCTTTGACCAAATTGGATCAGCACTCCCCTAACTTTGGCAATGACCTTAGTCCAGTTTGCTTGCACTGTGTCCAGAAGCGATTGCTTCCAGGTAATGCGAAGAATTTTCACCTCATTTACTATCCGGAACCAGGGCTGTTGGGTAATCACTGAGTTAGTATTTAGCGGAAGCAAAGCAGTTTTCTGGGGGTTCGATTGTGCTCCAGAGGCGATATGGTAGAGCTGAAGGACGCTATCGATGTGGGAGATGTCTTCATTATTGCGGATCAATATGGATACGTCATCAGCATAGGCGCACATGCCAAAAACATGTGTGGACATTTTGTAACCCTGTAGCTTCACCTGGGTAGTCCGAATGAACGGTTCAAGGCCAATGACAAAAAGTAGCATGGAAAGGGGACATCCTTGCCTAACTGATCGTTGTATTGGAATCAGAGGGGAAAGAAAACCGTTGACGAGCACTCGAGACAGATGCGGTCGAAAGCTTTATCAAGATCTAAGGTGAGAAAACTCATTGGCTCAGTGGGGAGCATTTCGGCTTTTTGGTGTAGGTCCCGTAGTATCGCTAAGTTTGTTAACAGAGTTCTTCCAGGAATACTGCAACATTGTTCATCACCAATGATATCATGTAGAACAGTCTTCAATCGGCATGCAAGTACTTTGGTAAGGACTTTATAATCACTGCAGAGCAGAGTAACTGGTCGGAAGTCACCAACTGCCATGGGAGAGGATGTTTTAGGTATGAGGACTATGGTACCCTCGTGATGTGATTGACAAAGAGCACGACGTTGGAGAGTGGTACGCAAGACGTGACAAAATTCTTTGCCAATGAGAGGCCAGAAGTGTTTATACAGTTCATATGGCAGTCCATCAATGCCAGGTGAGCGGTTATTTGGGAGGTGCTTAACCACAGAGTGAATCTCTTCATCCATAATATCCGCGCTGAGCAGAGTTTTGTTGTCCGGAGATAGTTGGGTACTGCAAGATGAAAGCATTAGGGTCACCTGCTGTGGATCAATTGGAAGCCTTAGCGTAGAACCGTTGATAAAATAATGATATTTCACTACGTATAGCGTCAGGGGAGGTGACGACACTTCCAGTACTGGTGCGGAGGCGGTGGATATATTTACGTTGCCGCTCACGTTGTCCTTTGGCGATATGGTATACACTTGCACTTTCGTCCGGGAGCACTGTACGATCTTTTAAAGCCACGTTTATATGAGCGAGCGTTTGTTGCTGTAGAGACAGGAGCTTGGTTTTAACTTCCCGAATCTGGTCATACATACGCTCCCCAGCATCAGATCTTTGCTGGAGCTGGCGAAGAACTCGATAGTAAAATTCAACTGTATCCCGTCTTTCCCGACGTCGTTGGTAGGAAATGTTCTTAAAGATGCGGCGGATCCCTGGTTTAACTAAAATATCCCACCAGTCTGCACAGTCGCGATAGTTGCATTTTTGTTGGACCCATCGAGTCCAGTGTTGTCTGAAAATATCTTGGCATTCCTCCTCCAGTAACAGCGAGCGATTCAGTTTCCAATAACCTCTTCCTATGTGAAATATGGGATGGGGGTAAGAGATTGTACATACGACTGCATGATGGTTAGTGAAACTGGCAAGTATCACTTCATATCGTCTAGGCTGGATACGTTCCTGTGAAAAGTAGAAGCGGTCAATTCGTGATGAGGAGTTGTGACTTATACAGGTGTAATGGGGCAGGGGCACCCTTAAACTATCCACAGCATCAATGAGGTGTAGGGAAGTAAGGAGGGTCCTGAGAGCCGGGTTGACACCTTGGTATGGACTAGTGGAATCCTCTTGGCGTTGAATACAATTGAAATCCCCTGCAAGAATAAGTTTTTCCTTAACGTCGTGCAGATGAGGCAATATACTCTGTTGAAAGAACATTTTTCGTTCCACACGTTTATTGGACCCGGATGGGGCATATACATTTATCAGGGTGGTATTGTTTATGTGTCCAGATATTATGCGTCCTGATGGATGACATAGCACACCTTTGAGTGGGATATCATGTCTTATGAGGAATCCGGTCCCTCTATTCGTAGAACCGGTATTGATGTATTGTTTGTAGAAGGCAGATATGGGCAGACAGGGTATAGCAACTTCTTGAATGAAAGCAATGTCAATGTCTGCATCTCGAAGGAATCTCTCCAACAGTTGAAATTTCAGAGGGCATTCTATTACATTGATATTCACAGTGGCCACAGTGAGACATTGCGCCATTAAGAGAAGTATAAAAGCTGTGCTAGACATACTGGAATGTGGACTCGAGAAAAAACAAAAAAGACACGGGCGAGAAATATACTGGTGCACTATGTCAAATTAGGTTGAGATAGTTCCTTATGACTGCCATTCATAGGCCGGCTGTCAGCGTTTGAGAGCGTTCGTGGGTCCCTAGATGACGTAGAATGAAGATTTTGTTTCTTTTTCACAGCTGCGGGAACGTTTGTAGAACCAGTTTGATTCTTCGGGGCTGGTACGGCAATCGAGGCATTTGTTTTAATCTTCTTAGATACGTTCTCAGATCCCCGATCAAACTGCTTAAGTGAGTCGGTAGGTACCAGAGAAGGTGGGGTCAGTGAAGGCAAAATTTCTGTGGCAGCCTGTAGTGACGGCAGAGTTGGTTCTAAGGCTGCTATACAGGTTGCCGATAACACAGGGGCACTCTGTGGCTCGCTGATCTGGTCAGTGCAAGGTTCGTGTTCTGCGTCATGTGTGTCCGAGGCCACTTCTGCTGGTGTCCCAGCTGACTGATCCATAAGCATGTTGTCATGTGATGTTTGCTGTGACACAACATCCGAGTATTGGACACGTCGTTGTTGTGTAGGAGTTATACCGAGGGGAATCATTTTCTTTGGGCAGTTGATACGTAGATGTGTGTTAGCATTGCAAATTAAACAGGTCTGTTTCTGTCCATTATACGATATATAGCCAGAATGGCCACCAAAAGTCTCAGTGGAGGGATATCTTGTTTGATTTCCATAGTGACTGCACGTATTCCATTATACACCGGGAACTGATAAGCAGAAGACCATTGTTCTTTCCTGACGTCACTCACAGTGCCATATTTCGACAGGACGGATTTGAAAATTTCAGGGGGAACTTCGAGTGGGACATTAAATATACGCACTGTGGTAAAATTTGAATCCGCTGTGGAGAGCTTAACATTAGTCATTTCGCCTGAGTCATACTGAAATGTAATAGGAGCTGCAAAAGTATTTAGCAATTTCTGATAAGTAGATATGCTGATTACCTTGATGTTGTACATGGTTCTTTCTTGCGCATTTAACTAGATGGCTTCTACTTGGTCGACAGTCAGCCGGAGGGTATCGCTAATCCAGCGGTGAATTTCTCCTGGTGTGGGGCGAGAACTCTGCCTGTCCCATTGACAGTGTACGGTGTTTTTCCTCTGGTAACCGGACATGATTTTCAGCGGGGTTTTCTGGGTTTCTGGTTTTGTTGTCCTATCTGGAACACTACTTGAAAAAGTATTGTCCGAATGACACACGGAAGGTCAGTACACCCGTGGAACTATCGGAAGCACCGGTATTAGGAAACGTACACTCTTCCAATGCGGTCACACAGCGCGCACACACGCACCTCACTCGGCCACGACTAGTGACCAACTGTAACCACTCGGCCACTTCGTCTACCTGCCGGAAGCTAATAGAAGTATATATACTTCACACACACAGTGTGTGCTCGTGCTATCCCTATCCGCAACACACAGTTAATCCTGGGATTTTATTTAAGGCAATGCATACTAAATCTACTGACAAGCAACTCCATAGTGCAGCAGACGCAGTGCGTAATCCAAAATTCATTAGAATCCACCTCTTCAGTGTTTTTGGACCCTGTCTGCATATCTAAGCAAAGCAGTCTGTCATGTCTTTCAGAGACGTTCCATAAAGTACACATATATTTTTTTAGCCGAATTTCGATTTTTGCAAAAAATGAAAGTAGACTCATGAGATCTCACAGGGCCAAAAATTGTGTGTCTGTCTGTGTGTGTGTGTGTGTGTGTGTGGGTGTGTGGGTGTGTGAGTCTGTGTGTGTGTGTGATTGTGTGTAATCTGAATGTATGTCCCCCGCTATCAATTCAAACACGGTGAAACCGAATTGAAAGAAATTTGATACAGAGGTAGAAATAGCAAAGGGCACCTCAGTGGCATGTTTTATAACGCCGCCATCTTTATCAAAACTGAATGGCGGCCACTCAAACGTTCAAAACATAAAATCAAATAACGACTAACCAAATCATCCGATCTCTACCAAATTTGGTAACAACATACCTTCATATAGGATTTGTCTTGTGGCCAAACTACAAGGTCATCCGCCGTACCATTTCAGGATGGCGGCCGTGCGAATTATGCAAACTTTATAATTCATATCATGGGACCCACCAGTTCCGATTATCGAGGCGAGAATCATTTTAACTGTTATAAAGGAAGAGGCACGTTCGAAATTAAAAGTTTATTTTGTAATACTATAGTGCAGAAGTGATTTTAAAAAGCTGAGCCGTCTCAGTTACAAGGCAAGATGGCAGGGATATCTTGTGCCTGACTTATATTTCACTAATTTGAGTATTGCATGCAATATATCGTACTGATACAAAATAAATAAACTTTTCACGAAATGCTTTATATATAAATAATATACTCCACTGATGAAATCGTTTAGTCTAAATCATTATTTGCTAGCAAGTTCTATGTAACTCATTTGATATCGAACGCTGTTCGTTGACACGTTTGGCTCCGTGGTAAAGCGTTGGCCCCTCACTCTTATGGCTGTGGTTCAAACCCCATCAGAGTTAGGCTTTTTAGCTGGATTTTTTTAAATTAATTGTTTTGTAATAACTCGGACATTTTAAAATTAAGCGTTATATTGTGCATATTACGATGGAAAATAATTAAAACAAAATTCGCCAGCAGATTTTCACGAGACATCTAGCAGCAAATAAGTGAATTATCATGGCCAACTGTCGGCGAACTGCACGCCGGCCTACAGATTAACTTACAGATTTTATTGAAAAGTTTATTTTTGTGGCCATTAGAATGCACTCGCCCCGTTAGAATTATCTTGTTCAATACTTCTCCACTAGATGTCACGATTGGTCTACGTGGGACTCCATTGATTAGTATACTATTTGCATTCTATGCGCATCGAATTTGAAGAACGACAAGATGATACTACGATACTATTTTACTTTTTATTTTAAAGGGTTTGTAACAGCCTATTGTGCGTTATTTGAAAATGCAATGTGAAGTAAAGAACAAAACGATTTCACATAGTACCTGAACTGTAGCCGTTGGTGCTAGTTCAGGATATTAATTAATACTTTTATTGCAGCCAAATAGCAATCGAAAATATCCACATAGTTGGTATACACACGTCTCTGTAGGGTTATGGAAAGGTTTGTTAATTCAATTAGGGTTGTGAAAGCCATGCACAGCCAGACGTGTAAAGACATGCCTCAACTCAAAGTTGGATGTTGCCTACGTCAGGTCGATTATGTAATAATAATAATAATAATAATAATAATAATAATAATAATATTGGTTTTACATCCCATTCAACCACTGTTGCTTTTAGAGACGCCGGGGTGCCGGAATTTTGCTCCGAAGGGGATCTTTAACGTGCCAGTAAATCTACTGACACGGCTCCCTCGAATTTGTGCACCCTCAAATGCCAGCTGACTGCACCAGGATACGAACCTGCAACCTAGGGCCCAGCAAGCGAGAACGTTACCGCTGAGCCACGCAGCCAGTCCGGCCGATTATGCCTCCAGATCCATAACATTCTTGAGATACTTCTTATCTTTCTTTCTTTCTTTCTTTCTTTCTTTCTTTCTTTCTTCAATGATGGTAGCAGCTTTTTTTTCATGGTTGTGGTGTTTGGTAGAGGTAAATAGTTTCTAAGGTCTTCAACCAAGAAATGATTCTATTATACTCTTTGATAAAAACAGCAAGTGATAACTATACTCATACATTTAGGAGAATGTAGGCTATATGTTCTTTACTGAACATCTTGTTTTACTTTGCTAAGTACCGGCCACGGTGACCAAGAGCACTAACGCGCTTGCTCGTGCCCCGCTGGCACCGGAAGAGCGTGGGTTTGAATCCCACCTCGGCCGTCCTGAAAATAGTTTTCTTGATTTACTATTTTCACCTTCAGGTGAATGCCAGAACAGCTCCTTTCTACAGGTTTACGACCGACTTCCTTCCAAAATCCCTTCCCTGACCCTTCTGTGATTAGACCCAGTTAGCGATCACCATCCCCAGTTGTTTCTGCTGACAAAGTGTGTTCAATTCCAAGACACCGTCCTTGTGATGGTAGAGGAATGATCCTTCGCAGAGTCCGTGGGTGAAGCCGAGCTGGGAGGAGAATAGATTAGGAAACTATTGCTAACAATACACATGACCCGAGAATAGATTTATTATTTTAACCAGACGTAATCTCTTATTAACTGTTCGTTACCGACAGCACTGGCTACGCACGTTAAAGCGCAGCGTTAGTCCATGGGGCCAAGCTCTCTGCTGACTCAGTAGACGCGTGGGTTCGAGTCCCACCGTCGGCCGTCCTTGAAATGGTTTCTGTGGTTTCCCATTTTCAACACCAGGCAAATGCTGGGACGGTACGTTCTGACAGGCCACGGCCGCTTCCTTCCACATCCTTGCCCAGTTTCATTCATCTTCATCCATTCCTTCTCTCATCCCGACGCGCAGGTCGCCCACGGGCGTCGACTAGAAAGACCTGCACTCGGCCTCCCAGGAGGTCACACGACAAAAAAAAAACCTGTTCGATTTCATCACTCGAGTTTCAACTTTGAACCGTACCTCCGTGACCGCTTACTTGAGTGATTGTAGTCAGGATGGTCAAGGTCTATCAACATTATTTGCAGAAAGAGGGTGAGACCCTAACCAGCAATGTTCACGGAGACCACTTTGTTACGTCAATACGCGATGTGTGACTCATCGAGCGAGAAGGGGGAACCATTTCCCATATAGCCCTGCACAAGCAATAATGTATTAGGCACATGTGAATGAATTACCTGTCTAGAGTATGCGGTGTAACATTTGGTGGGGATATTTGAACTGTTATAATAACTCATAAGACCCTTGGCAGCGCCTCTATCATTGCTACATTAAATCAACGGGACATTTGTAGGACTGATGTGCTCATATTCAAGAAAATTTTGTAACAGTGCGTACAAAGAGTGTATAGACTGGCTGCGTGTCTCAGCGGTAACGTTCACGCCTGCTGTCCCCAAGGTTGCAAGATCGAATCCTGGCGCAGTTAGCTGGCATTTGAGGGTACACAAATGCTAGGGAGCTGTGCTAGTAGATTTACTGGCACGTTAAAAATCCCTTTCGAGGCAAAATTCCGGCATCCCGGCGTCTCTAAAAGTCACAGTAGGTAAAATTGACCTAAAATCAATAACATTATTATTTTTATTAATAATAATAATGTCGCCTCCGTAGCGTAGCGGTCAGCATGGTTAGCTGCCGCCCCCGGAGGTCCTGGGTTCGATTCCCGGCTCTGCCACGAAATTTGAAAAGTGGTGCGAGGACTGGAACGGGGCATACTCAGCCTCGGGTGGCCCAAATGAGTAGAGGAAGTTCGATTCCCCTCAGCCATCCTCGAAGTGGTTTTCCGTGGTTTCCCACTTCGTCTTCGGGCAAATGCCGGGATGGTACCTTCTTCAAGGCCACGGCCGCCTCCTTCCCTCTTCCTTGCCTATCCATCCTAACCATCCCTTACCTTCCCTCATGAGGCCCCTGTTCGCTTTGCATGTGAGGCCGCCTGGGCGAGGTGCCAATCCCACCTCACCAGTTGTATCCCTTCCGATTAGATGTTCCCAGCTCTAGGACACTGTCCGTAGAGGCGGTAGTGGTGAGTTCCCTCGCTGAGTCCGTGTGTTCCACCAACCTGGCGGGTAAACGACTAAAAAAAATTAATAATAATAATAATAATAATGAGTGTATAATTTTGTATTTCTTGTTTAATCGCTTATCCTCCCAGCTCGGCTTCACCCACGTACTCTATGAGGGATCATTTCTCTACCGCCACAAGGACGGTGTGTGAGAGCTGAACACATTTGTGTGCAGATACAACTGGAGATGGTGACAGGCCGATCGCCCAGGCGACCGCTAACTTGGGTCAAATTAAGGAAGGGATTTTGGAAGGAAGTCGGACATGGACCATGAGAAAGGAACCGTCACGGCATTTTCCTGGTGGGGAAAATGGGAAACCACAGGACGGCCGAAGTGGAATTTTATTCGAACCCCCGCTATCCAGATGGTAGTGAGGCACGAGTTTGCGCGTTAGTGCTCTCGACCACCGTGGCTGGTATTCTGAGCTTAATACATGCATTAATTCAATCTATGATTTCATTTTTGGACATAATATGCTAGCGGGGTACATTAACGAACATATCCTTCACGCAACACAGGTAGTAACTTCTCTGTACTGTACTGTATGTTGATCGCCGACAGTATTTCCTCGCGATCGCTTAATCTTCTTTGCCTGTGTTAAATGTTCGGTGTCATGATTTGTATGTTCAGGTAAACAGGTTGGCTTCCATGACGACTTAGCATGTTTCATCGTAGAAAACAATTGTTTACATATGCACGTGGACAGGGCTAGATTTGTGACTGTACGCACCGGTACGCCATACCGAAACCTCTTTGCGTCTTTGTTAACACAAACTGTCTCCTCACTACTTTTCCTGAAGCTGAATGGCCCACCACTCACTCGTTTTAACCCTTCAAAATAGCCTACGTAGAATCTAGACTGCTTCGGGGAAGGCACTCCGCTCTGGATACTAACAGCAAGGAGGAATATACAACGAAAACTTTTCTAAACTTTGGACAGTTTTATGAACTGTGAGGTAAAACATGTCTAAGTACAGTACCTTTTATAATAAATAATTATTTCAGAAAACTGTAAAGACAAAATTATAAAACAAGAAATAAAAGATTGTTGGTGAACATGTGTGTATTTTCAAATCGAATGTAGTATTTTTTTTAAATTACGTAAAAAAATAAATTGAAATAATATACATGGTTTGAATGGTGGCCTAGTTGGCCAATACGGGCCAACGGTTATGGTAAGAAAAATGTTGCTACAGAAGTCTCAATTTAATTTAAAATTGCAATCAAAATTAGATTGCTATTTTTTCCAGTGATTAATTTTTAGAGGTGTTCAGAAAAGCGTAAAAAATCGTTTTTAGAACTCTATATTTCAATATTCCATATACCCTCCACCCGCCTCCCACCGCCATCCCGTAGTCCACAGTACCGGAACCTCTATTTTTACAAATCAAGCACTGCACGTGGATCTAAACCTTCATAATATTCCTCTCAGTTGTAATGGTCGGCCCATCCTCCGCTGGTCGAGCCATGTTTCGTAACGCCGTTGGCCGAGGGTGAGCGCTGCACTCACTCTTGGCTATTCTGAATTTTTGCTATCTTTATTGACCATATTATTATTATTATTATTATTATTATTAGGTCCTATATGGTTTCTTTTCCTATCTTTATAGAACATATTATTACTAAATTTCATAGCACTCTTTACCTGAGCTACAACACACGAGTTACACTTCGAATTCTGCTCAGATAGGCTATGAATACGGGTACGTTCATTCTGTAACCTTATATGAAAATTCCTTGGTCAGAACTCTATTCGTCGGAGATTTAGGTTCAGACGAAATTGAAGTGAGGCGCTGGCCTGTTAGGCAGTAAGTCAGAGTTACAGTAGATCGCTCTCTCCGTATTGGGTCTTGTTTTAAGAATGGCTTCTATGTATATGTGCAATGCCTAATCACTAATTTGTGTTTTTTCCCAGCACCGTATGTGGTATCAGTTAATTATGACTCTTCTTGTAGAGGAGATAACTTTCTGTAACGAGTCACAGGACTTAATTTTAAGGAAAGTCATCTGCACGGCTTCTATAATTTAAGAAAAGTAAGCTACAGAATTCTGTACAAAGACCACTATATTGTGGCATTACACTAATCTTCACTTCGAAACCATACGAGAAATAAAAGTATGTTTTTAAAAATTCCCTCTGCCACCGTCTTGGATTTCTCTAAACAATTCAATAACATTTTATGCCAATACATTCAGCTGCCCTTAGAATTTTCTGTGCCAAATTTCACTACGCTCAGATGATTATGTCACTGCGAAAGCCCATTTAGGTAATTGGTATTCCCATGGTCATCATGGTCAGCGTACAAAATTTCAGATTGATTGCTACAAGAGTTCCGAAGATATTAAGTACTGGTGAAATATTTATAATTTACTTCACGTACTTCTGATCGTTGCATACAGATGTAACACTGCACACACACCAAGGGCATTTCTTTTTACTACAAGAAAGGAATGTTTCCATAGCTTGAGATTTCTCTAGGAGATTACATTCCGTGGCCAGCTCATTCCCCAGATCTCACAACTTGCAAATGCTTTCTCTGGTGACATCCGATGGCTCCAAACTACCGACGTAAGCCATGAACACTTATTTACAGGAAAGCAGTCATCCGTTACAAAATCAATGCAATATCACAACGCAGAGCAATGCGGAATTTTAGGGTGAGAAATTAAACAATGATTCGTAGAGTATTATTTTCAAAACCACCTAATGGTGTAAGTACATAATTATCAAGTAAATGGCGAGCGAGCACCTTTATTTCAAACTGTCCAATAAATTTGCCAATAACAATACTGTACATTTATAATTCATAAGGTCATATTGCCACAGCAACGATATTCATTTAACATACATTATTAAAATAGAATGGGAAGCGTAATAGCGAAGTGGCATAGCTACTCACTTTTATCCGGAAGGCCGGGTTTCAAATCGGGGTTGTCTTTTGCTGCTTTTCAGTCGGTCAACACGGTTGTGCCCAATGCATTGGGCGGGGTACAAGTTATAAATATGTAAACACACTCCTGGAAAAAATATATGCATTAGTTATATATTATTTGTATTAGTTAGTTATCACACTTAAATGGGCAAATCCTTAAAATCCCGTCCTTAAAAGAAAAGTACATGGTCATTGGCTGCATTAATAAAATAAATAAATAAATAAGGGGTAAATCGGTGACAGCAGGCTGGAATTTTCATATGAAAAATCTCGTGATGTCAAGAAGGGCATCCGGCCATGAATTCCTAGCCAAAAACCAAAATGAGCCAGGTTGGCTTAGGGACCCCAGTTAATTGGGGGGAAAGTTGTTGAATTGTTTTATAATGAAAACAGAATAGATAAGGTGGCACATTATGTGCGATTATGATGATAATGATAATAATAATAATGATATTAATAATAGGCCTAATAATATAAATAGTAGTCTAATAATAAATTTGAGGGGGACATCTTTGGTTTAGCCCTGTGATTCGTACTCTAGCTATCAATGACGATGATAATGTCGAATTCTTGAGGAGAGAAGGAGCGCTATAGTATTAACGAGGTTGCCACCGGGAATTAGGATAGTCTGCGTGACCTCTTGGCAAAACAACCACCTTGACCCCTTGGAGCCGGGACCACGCCAACCAGCGTTACGGTCACGCCCCAAGGTAGACCCATACCTTGTTTCTGCTGGACAGCCAGCCTAATGAGCGCAGGCTTCTGAATTCCTGCCAACAGGTGGCTGAAGACCTTCCACTTCCACGAGACGGGATCTTCAGTCATTCACTGGTCTAGCAGAACCCTGCGTGCATACCGATCAGCAGTAATTTACACCCTGTGAACATACTTTGGGACTCAGGAGAGTTGAAACGTAACGCAAATGTGGCAGGTTAGAACAAATAATATGGTAATTATTATTACCGGTAATAATAATAATAATAATAATAATTTAATTAAATATTTAGTTCGTGGAGACAAGGAATCAATCATATATGAAAGTTTCCTTATTGGCAATTGAAATAAAGTAAATTCCTAATAGTGTTGAATAAATAGCCTACTTTTCACATTTTGTAATAGGTAAATCCATGAAAAACTATATAGCCTATTTTCATATATCCTACTTATGTTAATTGCCTCGTTCAATGTACATAATTTAAGTTTGATTGCTGTAATAGATTCGTAGATATTGAGACCCGTCTAAATATTTCGGATGGTCACCATAGGGATTTTTATATATGTAGGTCTTAGAGTTATGTACAATTAAATGACGATTATAGTGTAGGAGTAGTATTCAAACTTCAATCGCATGATTAGGACACAAGAAATGAAAACCGGATTTTAAAATTTCACACAGCTGCCATTAAGATACCTGGCGAAGCCGGGGAGGGTTGCTAGTAAGTGTATAAATAATTCGAGTAATTTATTTCAGCACTAGGAAATTAATTGTAACTCCCCGTCCACTCGTGTTGACCGACTGAAAAGCTTCTAATAGCAGTAGAAGTTGCTCCTTTAAACAAAAGACACCACTATAACCAGTCCTAATGACAAGGTGAACCGTTTTTGAGATTTGTACACGCTTTCAGGAGCGTATGCAAGATGATGAATTTTGTGACAAACTTGTCTTCAGTGATGAGGCAGCATTTTTCTGAGTGGTAAAGTTAACAGGCACAATGTACGAACTTGGGGGACTGAAAATCTCCGTACCTGTGTGCAGCACGTTCGTGACTCTCCCATGCTCAATGTTTTCTGTGCCATCTCGAAATTTAAAGTTGACGGTCCCTTCTTCTTCGCTGAAAAATCCATTACAGTTCACATCTACCTGGATATGCTGGAGAATTGGCTCATGCCACAGTTGGAGACCGATAGCATGAACTTCATCTGCCAACAGGATGGTGCTCCACCTCATTTCCATGGTGATGTTCGTGACTTTCTGAACAGCAGACTTCCAGAAAGATGGATCGGTCTTATCGGGAATGAAGATCACGCCCTCATGTCTTGGCATCCACGTTCTCCGGACCTCACTCCTTGCGACTTCTTCGTATGGGGGTTATGTGAAAGACGCAGTTTCTACGCCATCATTATCGGATGATCTAACAGAACTGCGGGCCCGCATCATCAACGCCTTTCGTCAAATTCACAGCGACATGCTACGTCGCTCACCAAGTAAATAAGACATTTGAAAATTAAAGGCTAATAAGAAAGCAATCTAGAAAGCAATCACTTCTATAGTAGTTGTGAGTTTCGCTAAATACGAAATAAATATAGGCTACTCGCAGCTTCGAGCCTGGGTATTAATTAATATACTCAGAATCTCTTGTAAGACTACCTATGCCAATGACGAAGCAATTACCAGAGTAACCACTATCTTTGTACACGGGACCTCTTCGCGGTAGAGCAGCGCTCTCACGTTTGCCAAGTTCCGGTCAAGGCAGTCCCGGAACAGAAGCGCCACTCATGACGTGTATTGAGCTTCTCAATCGCGCTCTCCCATTGTTCATAAGAATGAATGAGCTGAGGAAGTTCGATTGTCTTACTCTGTAATTGCCGGCAGCGCGCGTGGGAGCTGTGTTGTCAACCGTGTCAGCAGTTTCCCAGGACTGGACACAGTATTGTACGACAGGGATCGGTCAATTGTCATGAGAAAATGTCTCTCAAGCGTGGATCCTTGCCTATGCAATACGCGCTTGCTTGCACCGCGTGGCGGAAGTTGATAAGCAGAGGACAGTAAGTCACCAAAACCATAATGAGAGGTTGCCATGGCATTATGTGCTGCGAGCAGGAAACCTTCTCCTGGCCTCAATCAGTGAGCTGGACAAAGGCTGCGAATGATACCACGAAATAGTCATACCGAGGTCAGTCTACCATCCCTATAAATTGAGTTTCAGATGTGTTCTTTTATTCATGGAGCACCTTAAACCTTCCTATCCAAACAATAATTCGAAATAAACTCTCAGAGAAATGTGGTGTGTGACTTAATGACCTCCGTATAACATTTTCGAGGAATAATTCCTACATGGATAGGTGAGGACGACTAACCAAGGAAGCTATCAAACCTATGCTTGCCACGGTGGCTGAGTGGTTATCGTGTCAGACTACCAACCACAAGCTTGCAGGTTCGTTCCTGGCCATGGTAAGTGATTTTTGAAAGAAGAAAAATATCACGACACGCATGTCATACGTTGTTGGCATGTTAAAGAACCCATTTGAATTCAGTAGGCCGTGTTCATAATGGCAAAATTAATTTAGGTATTTTCCGCCAACCAAAAGAAAAGTTCCTCCTTTTTCTACTAGAAAGCGCTATAGTGTTAAGGAGCTTAGATATCTAATCTCCTTGACTTCCATAGCGCTCCAAGGAACAATAAAATTCCACATGAAAGCTGCCCTCTGGGCGCAAACAACAAAGCTTGCACCCGGCATCCGAGGCAATACGATATTATTGAAAATGAAAATCCACAGCCTGCTTCCAGTCTCCGACCGGGTCAGGAATGGAATGAATGAAGTCCCCATCTAGCGGCGAGGATATGAACTGTGCCGGCTGCCGAGGCCTGACGCACTCCTCTGGGGCAATGATTAAATGAATGACAGATGAAATGAAATGATAGTGGAGAGTGTTGCTGGAATGAAATTTTGACAGGGAAAACCGGAGTATCCGAAGAAAAACCTGTCTGCCTCCGTTTTGTCCAGCACAGATCTCACATGGAGTGACCGGGATTTGAACCACGGACCCAGCGGTGAGAGGCCGGCGTCCTGCTGCCTAAGCTACGGAGGCTTCTATTATTATTATCGAACCTACGACGACGACGACAACGACGATAATAATAATAATAATATCATCGTTCAGTAAAGAAAATGATTTTCGATTGGTCAACACGTTGATAAGATTATTATGCGAGGAGTAACGCTTATCTTATCACATCTACTAATGTGAAAAACATTCACATGAATTTATTTACATATCAACTAAAATGAGCTAAAAATTACTAACGAGAAACTTATCATTTCAGAAGTGTAACAAACTAACAGATTAAAAATGTCATTGGTTAAAGAATCCGACTCGTTACAAAGTTGTTTTTTTTTAGTCGTTTACCCTCCAGGTTGGTGGAACCCACGGACTCAGCGAGGGAACTCACCACTACCGCCTCTACGGGCAGTGTCCTAGAGCTGGGAACATCGAATCGGAAGGGATACAACTGGTGAGGTGGGATTGGCACCTCGCCCAGGCGGCCTCACCTGCGAAGCGAACAGGGGCCTCATGAGGGAAGGTAAGGGATGGTGAGGATGGATAGGCATGGAAGAGGGAAGGAGGCGGCTGTGGCCTTGAAGAAGGTACCATCCCGGCATTTGCCCGACGACGAAGTGGGAAACCATGGAAAACCACTTCGAGGATGGCTGAGGGGGAATCAAACCCCCTCTACTCATTTGGGCCACCCAAGGCTGAGTAGACCCCGTTCCAGTCCTCGTACCACTTTACAAATTTCGTGGCAGAGCCGGGAATCGAACCCAGGACCTCCGGGGCGGCAGCTAACCATGCTGACCGCTACGCTACGGATAAATTAATATCTTCTGTAACTTAATAATTGTAAATCCTGTTGCAGTTGCATATAAGCGTTACATACATATCCTATACACTGAACCTTAATTAGCCTATGTAAGCAGGATCTGATGATGTTTACTCGACGAACGAAATTAGTTATCCAATTTAGCCCCCCCCCCATTTGTGTGAGAAGTGTTATATTAAGTATATAAATAAGCTTAGTTTATTTCATTTATTTCAGGCTTAGGAAATTAATTATAACTCCCCACCTAATCATAATTTGGGCACACTGGTGTTAACGGAAAAGCTTCTAATAATAAAAAAAACACTTTTTATATAATTCTAGAAGAAAAGAGGAGAGGGGAGGGTTAGCTGGATGGCTTTTTTTCTTCGTTAGACAAACATCACCAGATGTTAGGCATATTTTAGGTACTACTTGTATTCCTTTAGTTTGTAGTAGCCTACTTCTGTAAATGCTGAGTTTGTGTTTTTAGTACTAAATATGTAGTGAAGACATGCAAACACATTAATACCGTTATCTGATACTAATCTGTCCTAATTACTGAAAAAGACACACCAATTCTACTATCAAACTTATGGGATTTTATAAGCACCATTATTGTTGTTAAGACAAGTCAATCACCTTAATTCAATTTAAAAAAATATTGAATATGTGGAATATAAAAAACTTATAAGGTTGCTGGTGTAACGTTTCATTTATTCGGGTAGCGGAGTACCACTGTTACCAATCAATATCAATGGTTAATAGGCAACCTTTAGAATACACGTATGATTTATCTATGACTTACTTATGTGGTGGTAGAGGGATCAAAGATGAATGATGTAGCTCTGACTTCTATGATATAACACGTTTAATTGATACCAACAAAAACTCATAATCTGGAAAACTAAGTCTGGTTTATGCCAACTCCTTTGAAATAATGATTGCCTCAAGAAGACTGTTATTGTATAACATCCGTTCACTTTTGACTGCTATCGTGAACATACAAGATACAGGAATCCAAATCCACAGTGACGTAGGAAAATGACTGCATCTCATAATCTCCAACTTCTTTAATTCAATAACCTTTTCCTTTCCGTCCTTCTTTTTACGAGACCATCATTTAGTATAACTCTCTTTATTGTTCACTTCTCGGAATAAACAATAAAACTTCATATATCACCGTTTACCTAGACGAGCTCGTTCCTCTCTAGTACATCGAATCTCCACTAGTTCCAAAGCCTCAGAAAACAAACTTGCAACTCTATAATTCTTCTATAGTTTCTTAACTCATTTCAAGCGCCGTGACACCAGTCCACTCCCAACCAAAGATCCAAATATCCGAACCCCCTCACATGACATAAACCAGGCTTTACATTAAAACAAATCACCCTCTTATACTGTAATCTAAAAAATTATAGAGTGCAGTTTTCAACGGTTGGCAGCCATGTTGATACTAAAAAATGCATATTCATATCGACTCCAGTGCGCAAATCACATACCAAATATGGTTGAAATCCAATAGATAGTATGGAAGTTACATGCATTTAAAGATTAGACCTATCACCAGGCATAGAATCATGTTGGCAACATTCCCATGTATGGGCTCCTGTAAATTAGTTTTGTGTAATATTATCAATATGTGTGTCAATTTTGGAACAATTCCCATGCATATCTTCTGAGATATCCAACATGGACCTCAATTTTCAACTGTGATTTTTCAGCAGTTGGTAGCACTGACGTCATTTTCAAATATGGCCTTGCGATATTCAGGCATAGATAGATAGATAGGTAGCTTTATTTTGTCTGGCAAGATTACGGCCATTGGGCCCTCTCTTCCATCTAACCAGATTTTTCAATTAACACATTATTGCAATGTTAGCAGAACTTAACAATGGTACTTAAATCTAACAGGAATACATTTCAGATCCAATCACAATACATATAATGGCAGGTAAGCATGGCTTAGGAAAAATTATGGCAGTTAATTAATTATTGCTAAAGTAAGAAATTAATAGGGAAATACAAACACTAATAAAACAGAAACTGATGATGATGTGATGATATTGATGATGATGATGGTAAGCATCATGGCTGAGTTATTACTATAATATTGATTTTGCAATGTGCACTTAAAAGGATGTAATAACATTTAGGTATCTAAACAGAAAATAAGTCATTACTCATACCAAATTAGGTTTCGATAGCTGCAACCGTTTAGGAGTTGATAAGGGGGGGGGGGAGGGTACACACAGACAGACAGACAGACAGACAGACAGAACGACAGACGGGCAGACAGACACACACACACTTGCCAGGATCGGTCTCATAAGTCTGCTTTTTCCTCATTTTTACAAACTGTGAAAAGTAGGCTAAAAATGACAAGAATAAAAAATACATCAAACAACTGAAATAACTTACTCCTAATCGACAAAATCCCACACCATGCAAAATGACATGGATGAGAACACAGTAAAATGGATGAAAACAAAAAGCATCAGTAAAAAAAAAAGGAGGGAAACTTGTAGTTTAACGTGACCGTTAATCTTGAGATCATGATCCACGGGACCTCCTTTTTGCGTGGAATCCGAACCACAGGACATGGCATTTCACTTCGAAAATCTCACATGCATTGACCGGGAATCAACCCCGGGCCGCCTTGGTGAGAGGCATACAGCCAGACCGCTGAGCCACCTCGCCCCAGCATCAGCAGAGCGAGGCATACATCTTACTCTTGTAACCGTTGGCCTCATCCGCTGACCAGCACTGCACACCGCGAGAAGTGTATAAAAGTAATATATAATTAATTCCGTGTTTTAATGTTGAAAACATTTAGCAGACAAATTAAGGGTCCTCATCTCAGCAAAAATGTAAAATTAAGCAATTTCCTCAATTGTGCCAAACATCGAAGGGCCAAAGGGGCCGAAAGGTTTCAAATTGCGAGTCTAAGAGAGCTCTATCAAACTTTAAAAAAAAAAAAACAAAAAAAAAAAAAACGAAAATCACTACCAGACTAAATGCAGTTCCAGAAAAAAACAGTGAAATATCGTTTGATTCTTTACTCGTTTTCTGTTTTATTCAAATCGAAGCCAAACAAACTTATTTGCGTAATTATTTCTTTAACGTTTTACTTGGTTTAATACCCTCAGGCGTTCGCATGTATCGTGTGCTTTAGTGTTCTTCCGATGACCTCTGGCTAGCATTATTGGCTGTCAAGCCTGATGTGCGAGTTTGATTCCAAACTCTGATCTGAGGGCTGGAATGGAGGGAAAATTAAGAAGAGATGGGTTCAGTTCTCATCTCAGCCATTTTATAAGTGGTTTTCCGTGGATTGTCACTTCTAGGAAAATACCGGGTTGGTTCCGAACATTCCCGGCCCTGCCAAGAAAACTAATTTTGGTCTATGAATTAGAATGGGGTATACTCAGCCTCGTGAGGTAAAACTGAGAAGAGGTGAGTTCGATTCCAACCTCAGCCATCCTAGAAGTGAGTTTCCTATGTTTCCCACTTCTACTCCAGGCAAACGACGTGACAATGCCTGACTTAGAGCCATGGCCACATTATCTCCTATACTAGCGTCAATTATAAACGTCTACACTATTATAGACGCCATAATGACGCTGATTATCAGAAAATATTCTTCACTCATCCAAGCTATCTAAAACAAAACAACAATCTTTCATTAGCTCCTTAGTTGAGATTGATAACAGGATGGAATTCCGGTCGGAAGAAAAACATAATCTGCATACAGAAATTACTTGACATAATTTAACGTTGCTGTGTAGCCATGGGCGTTAATTTTTTCACCACGACTGAGAAGAGGAGGTGCTGCTAGTCCAGAGAACGAAAGTTTGAACCCTGGAATAATGGCTATTCTGAACGTGCTTTTCCCGTTCTTTTTTCACACTTATTTCATGCATATGTCTCGATAGTACCATATTTCAAGTCTTGAAGCACCTATCCAACCCTGACCATAATAATTTCAGCTACACATACTAATACAGACACCACAGAAACACAGGTTTTCAGACATATTGAACACACACCCACTTATGTTGGGATGATAATCAAATATTTCCCAAGCCCGAATTAACAACAGAAAATGACATATTTCCAGATTTTAGCTAAACGGCCGCTCAGGTTTATCGATGCTCCAATTAATCGAAATTTGTGTCTTGTGTTGTTGGCTACGCCCTTCCTCGTACAAAAGAACCAGCAACGCTCTCTGGAATGTCGTGATGACCTAAGTTCTGCAGGCATGTAGTCCTATACTAATCGGGGTTAAAGATTCGCATTAAAATGCAAATGAAGACTTCTTCTCTTAATAGTAATCAAAACTAACTGTGCTTATCGATCAACTATTTTATTTTTATTTTTGCCAGTAAATCAAAAGTGGTAGGACCGTGGGTGTGTCGCGAGCTAATATAAATGTAAATGACGGGATTCCACACTTATGGATAGATTAATGAATCAACACTGATTTACGGGTGGCCTGTAGGCAGTAATTACAAGCTGATGCAAACTTACGTGGGATTCACAAATTTGAATAAACAATCTTCTTTAAATCAAATAATTTTGTGTCTCTAATAAAGTAAGTAATACGTGCTATTGCCTAATATCCAGTGCACTTAAATTACGGGCGACATCTAATAACAATAAATCTTTTGGGGCCCAGCCGAGCTCCGGTAGTCAGGTCAATATTAAACAAATTAGGCTGCAGTGCTAAATCAAACTTGGCGAACTGTAATAATCACTTGTAATGAGAAATGCTGAAATGACAGGAGCTTGGAAATCAGATAAATGTTCATAATGTTGAATTTTGGGCTTATGCCGTGTTTTATTATATTGCAATTCGACGCGTTTCGAAAGAAACCATGTCTTTCATCGTCAGGAATAATCTGGAATACGACAATGTTGCTAAGAGAAAGCAACGAAGAACATATACAAGGTGCCCAAAGATGGACGCCATTATAGCCCCATGTTAGGGACAACGGAAAGCAGCAGTGAATTACTTTCTCAGGGTTCTGATAATAGGTAGCCAGGATTCACTGAGATTGTAGCCGGTGTCGCGGTTGAAATTATCTGGGTGTTTACGTATTTCAACCGCTTCCCTGATGATTCTGGGACGATATTGCTTTATACGGGCAAGAACATCCACCCCTTGGAACATGACATCATGGCCAGGTGTTAAAGCATGATCGGCAACAGCTGATTTATCAGGTTGAATGAGCCTGATACATCTATTATGTTCCTTAATGCGAGTGCATATTGGGCACCTTCTATATGTTCTTCGTTGCTTTCTCTTAGCAACATTGTCGTATTCCAGATTATTCCTGACGATGAAAGACATGGTTTCTTTCGAAACGCGTCGAATTGCAATATAATAAAACACGGCATAAGCCCAAAATTCAACATTATGAATAATAACACGGGCCGTGAAAGTCTAAATGACAATATCAGATAAATGTTGTATAATGTAATTCATAAAATGAATTTCGTTTATAACAAACATGTGACTGAATTTATTTTCGTATTTAAATTATGACCGGCCCGGGTGTCCATAATATTGTTAACACGCTATCTCGTGCCTTTCTGGCATCAGGAGAGCACGGGTTTGAATTCCACCTCGGCTGTCCTGAAAATAGTTGTCATGGTTTCCCAGTTTTCCCACCACCAAAAAGAAAAATATAAACTTTATATTTGTAACTCAGCATTACGTAAAAGCAAGTAGTTCCGTGAAGAACTAAATAGCCTTTCCATGTATTCTACCGATCTTCCCGTTAAAATCTCTCCCTACTAATAAAAGGATGTTCCATTGATGTACTATAATAAATAGATTTTAGCCCGTGACCTAAGTTGTGACAAAGTATAGGACACACTAAAACAAATAATTACATTTCACATAGCGGCTTCGGTGGCGTAGTCGGTAGCATGCTGAGCTTCTATGCCCAAGATAGCGGGTTCAAACTCGGCCGAGGCCGTCGGATTTTTAAGAGCGTTAAAAATCCCTCAGTATGCCTTCCTTCGGAGGGGAAGTAAAGGCGGCGGTCCCAGGTCATAGATTTATGGCATTTAAAGAACCTTCCACTAATTACACCTGTGTGAAGCTAAATTGGATAGGTTTCTACGTTCGTTGCCAAGAGCCGACTGCGGTGGCGTCTAGTAGCTAAGTACTGAACTTGGCCTAGTAGTCGTTGACGGTGGCACTTGGCGGCAAAAGTACGAACTATTTGAAAAATTCTAAGTTGCAGTCTGTACATAAATTAAACAAGAAGTTCTGTGAAGATCTATACAGCCTATTTGCATATATCCTACTTATGTAAATTGCCACTATCAACATACAAAATTTCAGTTTGATTGGTGTAATAGATTCGTAGATATTGAGAACCAACTAAATATTTCGGATGGTCGCCATGTTGGATTTTATATATGTAGGTCCAAGAGTTATGTACTGTTACATGAAGATTATTGTGTACGTGTAGCATTCGAACTTCAATCGCATGATTAGCACACAAGAAGTAACAACGAGATTTTAAAATTTCCCACCGCTGCCATCCTGTGGTTATGGAAACAATTGAAATAAATTAGATGCCAGTGGATTAACATTCGTATAAGGATTTACTGTACCAAGTTTCACTGCACTCGGATGGTTAAATTGCGAGAAACGTCCATGTGAATATTTATAATTCGCGTCGCCGCCATGTTGGATTTGTGATCACCAGGTTATTGAAAGTCCTATAGGTGAACTTATGTTCATAGCCCCCATGAACATAAAACAATTCAGTTTGATTACTATAATAGATTCGTAGATATTCAGAGCCGTCTAAATATTTCGGATGGTCGCCATGTTGGATTGTTAAGTGTATAGGCCTTAGAGTTATGTACCATTAAAGGAAAATTATTGCGTAGGTTCATTATTCAAACTTTCACTTCGATCGCATGATTACGACACAAGAAATAAAAACTTAATTTTAAAATTCGCACAGCCGCCATCTTGAGGTTATTTAAACAATTGAACTATATTAGATACCAGTGCATTACAATGTGTATAAACATTTCCTGTATCAAGTTTCATTGCGTTTGGAACATTAAATCGCCAGAAAGGTCTATTTGAAATTTTCAAATTTGCTTGGCCGCCATGTTCGTTTTGTAGTTATCGGTTTTTGAAAGTCTTATAGATGAACTTCCAGTAGTGCCCTTTATAGCCGTACAAAATTTCAGGGTGATACCGCAAATAGGTTCAGAGATATAGAATGCCGGTGAAATATTTCACACAGCCGCCATTTTAAGGTTATGTAAACAATTGAACGAAGTTAGATGTCGGTGCATTATAATGTGTATAAACATATACTGTACCAAGTTATATTGCGTATGGTTGGTTAAATCGCGAGAAACGTCTATTTAAAAGTCGCAACTTCGCTTGGCCGCCATGTTGGTTTGGTAGTTACCAGTATTTCAAAGGTCACATAGGTAAACATCTAGTAGTTCCCTTTATCACCGTAAAAAATCCATAGTGATATCGGAAATAGTTTCGGAGATATTGAATGCTGGTGAAATATTTCGCACTGCCGCCATGTTGGATTGGTGAGACGTAACAAAATTTGAAGGGTACGGTCGGGGTCGTCCAGAATAGTGCTAAGAACTTACCGAGTTTCATTGAAATCGCTCCAGCCGTTTAGGAGTTATTATGGAACACACACACACACGAATCACACACGCACACACAGACAGACACACGGTGAAAAGGTGATCTCATAAGCCTATTTTTTTTTCAAAATTGAAAATAGACTAAAAACAGATACACACACTAATACATCCATAACAATTAACACCGGTTGTCGGACAGATTCTACACACATCCAAAGTACACGGGGCTACATAACCGCGTTGTCGCAGCCCCTAAACTGAGGAACCAACCAACCAAATTTCACATAGCCACCTTCTTGAGGTTATGAAAACAATTGAATTAAATTAGATGCCAGTAAATTAAAATTTGTTTAATCATATACTGTACCAAGTTTCACTGAGCTCGGATGGTTACATCACGAGAAAGGTCCATTAAAATGTTTCAACTTCGCTTGGCCACCATGTTTATTTTGAAAATTACATAGGAGAACTTATAGTAGTGCCCCTTATCACCGTACAAACTTTCAGGGTGATATCGGTAACTGTTGCGGTGAAATAGAATGTCAGTGAAATAGTTCGCGCTACTACCATGTTGGATTGGTGAAACGTATTGGCCTGTTCGCCATCTCTTGATGAATACAGTACTTTTGCATTTGTCAGTTGGCACAGGCTAGAGTAAAAGGTGGCTTTTCACCGATGTCTCAGTCTCACTCATGGCTGTGATTATATGGAAGCTACTGAGGTATGGGTGGTGCTTAGTAATGGCATTCGGGGCACAGTTAGTGCCTGTGGATGCTGTGAAAGGTTCAACTCATAGGGTTAGGACTACTGTTCTGACTCAGTGAGGAAAGCAATGGCAAACTACCTCACTCCTCTTCTTGCCTAGAACGCCTCAAAATAGCGCTGCCTTGGGTTTTTGTGGGTATCTACTCACATAACGTAACGGCGGTACTTTTTGAGGATCCAACCAGCCTTCGGGCTGACTACCCAACAGACAGATTAAAATTTCAACGGCACGGTCTAGGTCGGACTATATAGTAGTATGTACTTTCATTGAAATCGCGTTGGCCGTTTAGATTTTATTGGGGACATACATACATGGACAAAAGGTGATCTCATAAGCCTATTTTTAGCCTACTTCTCTCATTTTGCAAAAATGAGGAAATAGTAGACTCTTGAGATCGATCCGGGCAAATGTGTGTCTGTCTGTCCTTCTGTCTGTCTGTCGGTCTGTCTATCTGTCTGGCTGTGTGTGTGTGTCCCCACCTATCAACTCCTAAACGGCTGCAGCTATGGAAACCAAATATGTTATGAGTAAAGATCTATGCCGGAATATTTCAAGGCCGTATTTGAAAATGATGTCAGTCCTACCAACTGCTGAAAAATCACAATAAAAAATTTGATCTCAATGTTGGATATCCTGGAAGGTATGCTTGGCAGCTATTCCAAATTTGGCACACATATAGATAATAATATTTCAGTTTAATTTCCAGGAGACCATTCATGACAGTGTTGCCAACGTGATTCTAATTTTTTAATGCATGTAACTTGTACATTATCAATAGGATTTCAATCAAATTTCGTATGTACTATGTGTACAATAACAAATATGACAATGCGTATTCTAAAGAGCAACCAGGGCTGCCAACTGTAAAAAATGCTCTCTCTATTATTGTATCCTAATACCAATATATCAGAAAGTATGCAAACCAAGAGCTCGAAACTTTGCACATGTATAGTACATGACCTTCTGTAATAATTGGGAGTACCTAGTATACGTCAGTACTGCCAACATGATTCTAAGCTTGTTGATATGTCTAAATTTTAAATGAATGTAACTACTATATTAACAAATGGATTTCAACCAAACTTCGTATGTGACTTTCGTACCATAACTCATATGAATATGCGTATCCTTAAGAGCCAGCAGGGCTCCCAACTGTAAATAAATGCTCTCTATCTGGGTATTTTTACCCTAATATTTATAAATCAGAATATATGCAAGCCAACAGTTCTAAACGTTGCATACGTATATTACCTAACATTCTAAATTAATTTGGGGTAGCTAATGCACGTCAGTGCTGCCAACATTATTTAATCCTTCTGATAAATCCAATTTTTAAATGCATGTAACTCCTATACTAACAAATGGATTTCATCCAAAATTGGCACAATAATAGATCATAACATTTTAGATTAATTCATAAATTCTAAGAAATGTAGGCTCTTTAGTTCGTCACGGAACTACTTGTTTCTTTTCATAAATGAAAATAGGCTAAAACGACTGCCGACTTTATATACTCACGTTTTCTCGATGTTGTTTTATTTAAGGTCTTGAACATCGTGGTCTTTTCAGTACTATGTACTTGAGGCGTGTGTAGAATTTGTGTGACTACCTACGTTATTGTGGTGTCTGTACTAGTGTGTGTGTATTTATAATTGTGGCTATGATGTAAGAATGTAGGCGGTTTAACCATGGAAGAAGCTTTTTGAGACGTTTACATAGGATTGGTGTTCTGGATTTTCCACACTGCTCTTGTGATCTTCAACTGTCTGCATTGTCTCGCCCATCAATCAACTCTTCTGAAGAACCCTCTGCACCTAAAAGAGAAACATTCAGAGTCTGTAGTAGTTGGTAAATACAGAGAATTCATACTGAGACAGAAGAGGTACTCTCTGATTTCAAGATTAATTTTATCATCCCTATACTAAAGAAAGCAGGAGCTGACAGATGTGAAGATTACTGTACAATCAGCTTGACCACTATAGCTATAAGATCCTGACCAGAATAATTTACAAGAGGATGGAAAGACAGATAGAAATCGTGTTGAGTGAAGACCAATTTGGGATCAGGAGTATCGTAGGAACAAGGGAAGCTATAGTAACAAAGGCTGACCTTGGAAGGTAAAACGAGGAAAATTATGAGGACGTTCATGGCAATTGTAGACTTAGAAACGTTGATTGGAGTTAGTTCTTTGACATTTGAAAAGGATTGGAATAAAGTGCAGGGATAATAATAATAATAATATCGTATGGCCTCGGGTGCCTGGTGCAAGCTTTGTTAATTGACACCCAGAGGGTAGCTTGCATGTCGAATTTCGTCGTTCCTTTGAACGCTATGAAAGTCAAGGAGGTTAGATATCTAAACTCCTTGACACTACAACGCTTTCAAGTAGAGAATGGAGGAACTTTGTGTTGGCGGAAAATCCCGAGATTAATTTTGCCATTGAACACGGCCTACTGAATTCAAATGGATTCTTTAACATGCCAACAACGTATGACATGAGTGTCGTGATTTTTGTCGCCTTCAAAAATCACTTACCACGACCAGGGGCGAACCTGCAATCTTGGGGTTGGTAGTCCGACACTATAACCACTCACCCACCGTGGCAAGTGCAGGGATGATCTACAGTCTTCAAGTTAAACCAGACGGCAGTTATTCGAGTCGACGGACGTGAGAGAGAACCTTGTATTCAGAAAGGTGAAAGGCCAGGCTGCAATTTATCACCCACACTTTTCAATCTATACATTGAACAAGCAATGAAGTTTTTTTTTAATTATTATTATTTAGTCAATTTACCCTCTAGGTTTGTGGTTCCCAAGGACTCAGCGAGGGAACTCACCACTACCGCCTCTATGGGCAGTGTCCTGGAGCTTGGAACATCTGGTCGGGATGGATACAACTGGGGAGGTGTGATCAGCACTTCGCCCAGGTGGCCTCACCTGCAAAGCGAACAGGGGCCTCGTGAGGGAGGGGAAGGGATGGAAGACTGGGATGGATAGGCTAGGAAGAGGGAAGGAGGCGGCCGTGGCCTTACAGAAGGTACCATCCCGGCATTTGCCCGAAGACGAAGTGGGAAACCACGGAAAACCACTTCGAGGATGGCTGAGGTGGGAATCGAACCCCAATGAAGGAAATTAGAGAACAAATTAATATAGGAATAAGGATACAAGGAGAAATAATTTGAACTCTGAAATTTGCTGAAATCATTGCCATCTAAGCCGATTCATCAGAGGGTTTGAATGCGATTTTAATTGTTATGGACTCCGTGTTGAGGAAGGAATTCATGACAAAATATCAATAAGGAGAAACCCCTAATGACGTCAAATTGGCAGGTGAAAAGCTGAAGAGAAAAGGAGACTTCTGCTATTAGGAAGCAAATAACCAGTGATGAAGAAAGGCGGATAAAATTAGTTTGGCTCAGGAAGGGAAAGCATTTCTACAGAAAGGAAAATCTGGTGACATCAAATAAAGAATTAGGTAAAAGAATGTATTTTTTGAAAGCCTTTGTCTGGAGCGTGGCACTCTATGGAAGTGAAACTTGGGCTGTTGGCACAACAGAAAAGAGAAGAATAGAAGCGTTTGAAATGTGGTGTTACAGGAGAATGTTCAAGATCATATGGGTACACACAGAAGAGTAACACATGAGGCGGTATTAAGACGAGTGGGAGAGAAGAGATGTTTCTGGTGACTGCTAATGAAGAGAAGAGATAGGTCGGTAGGACACATACTAAGACACCCACGAACTGCAAACTCAGTTATGGAAGAAAGTGTCGAGAACAAGAACTGTAGGGGTAGAAAGTCAGAATATATTAAACAGATTGTCTCGGATGTAAGGTGTGGTAGCTATATAGAGATGAAACGATTAGCTTGGGACAAGAAGGAACGGACAGCTGCATCAATCCAGTCAAAAGACTGAAGACTTGTACACAGAAGTGTTTAGCGAAAATGCATTCATGTTGTTAATATTTAGTTTAGATATTTAATGATGTTTTAAGAGGAGCGTGATGGCGCAGTGGCTTAGCTGCTAATCTTTCACCTGGAAGGCCGGGGTTCGAATACCGGTGACAGCGGGGTGGAATTTTCACCTGAAAAATCACGTGGCGTCAGGAAGGGCATCCGGCCTTAAATCGCCAGCCGAAACCAAAATGAGCCTGGTTGGCTCCGGCGACCCCAATTAATTGGGAAATGCCGAAGAAAGTTTTTTATTTAATGTTGTTTTAAGGGGCAGAACAGCGAAGATTTCAGCATTTAGTCGGAGGTGGTTCGTCCAAATAGGGCTGGAGGTTCGTAGACCCAGTTTTTTGCTGTACCACTCCTCGGATGAGGTATATTAGTCTGGCGTCCAATCGTCCAATGTATTTAACTCCGAGGCTACACGTTGTAACATATAGATGCAGAGCTTCACGTCGGCTGCAGGCGTAGCTCAACGCCAGTGTGTGAGGTATTGGAACTAAACAGCCACCCTCTGTGGTCTCGGGGTACATATTGAGACTCTAGCCCCAAAGGTCCTGGGTTCGATCCCTGGCTCTACCCAAAAAATATAATTCTGTTCTGAGAATTGGAACGGAGTGTACTCAACCTCGTGAGGCAAAGCTGAGAAGAGATAGGTTCTATTCGTATGCAGGTAGGTTCTATTTCTATCTCAGTCATCCTAGAAGAGGATTTTCCGTTGTTTTCCACTAATAATAATAATAATAATAATAATAATATCGTATGGCCTCGGTGCCGGGTGCAAGCTTTGTAATTTGACACCCAGAGGGTAGCTTGCATGTCGAATTTCGTTGTTCTTTGAAGCACTATGAAAGTCAAGGAGGTTAGATATCTAAGCTCTTTGAACACTATAGCGCTTTCTAGTAGAGAAATGAGGAACTTTGTGTTGGCGGAAACTCCCGAGATTAATTTTGCCATTATGAACACGGCCTACTTAATTCAAATGGGTTCTTTGACATGCCAACATCGTATGACATGCATGTCGTATTTTTTCCGCCTTTCAAAAATCACTTACCACGGCCATGAGCGAGCCTGCAATCTTGGGGTTGGTAGACCGACACGCTATCCACTCACCCACCGTGGCAAGCTTGTTTTCCACTACTACTACTACTGTACAGGTAATTTCTGGGATTGTTCCTAACTTAAGGCCACGGCTGCTCGTTTCCAACCCTATTCGTAATTAAAAATAAAAATATACATGTACACAGGACTACAGACTTCTCAATAACACACAATAACAGGTTATTAGACAAGATAATATAATATATATTCACACACCCAAATATTCGCGGTTGATGGACCACGATATCGCAATGCCCCTCAATGAATCAACAACAACTTGGAACTGAAATATGTGCCTGTTGTCGGTTGGTGTCTGGGATGTTGATACTGTTCCTAGCTGTAAGTATATTTTTGTATGTCATTAGCAAGCGATTTACATAAATATGGTGTATATTTCACAAAACTCAAGCTCCTAAAACAGAGGGAGTTAGAAGGTGTGGTTTGTACCAAAATCTTCCAATTCTTCTCAACCGAGATATATTTATTTGTTTACAAAGTGCTTTTAAACAAGACGATAGCCCCTGGCAGAACTCTGTCGCGTACAGCCAGCATAGAACTAGAACCGGGCGGGTAGTCTGTACACATTGGAGATGGCTGAGGGCCGAAAGACAAACAATAAATAAATAAATAAATAAATAAATACATAAATATACACTTACATACACAGGATGTCCACCTCTAGATTCCCACAAAAACTACTTGGTATCATAACACAGAGTAAATGCGGCACAGAATGGCTTAAAGAGGTACAGAGCGACTTACAAGTAATCAATATAGAAAATTTCGAAGACCAAACTGAGTGCCAGACGAAAATCGCGAATGTTAAGTTTGAACCAAGATTATTACGACAGCCTGGGAAAAAATGGACGGATGAGAAGAGGGAGCATTCTGCGAGAATGAAGAGATTTCGGGAGGAGCGGAGGAGACACTCCTCCAAATGACATCATGTTATCAAGTTCAATCGCTCTCCTGTAGGGGAATATTTGCTTAAATAAATAAATAAATAAATAAATAAATAAATACTGGCAGAAGCAAGGTAAGAGGGATTGGTGGACAATGACGATAAATCCTAATATATGATTATCTCACGAGGACAAAATTTCCCTCACACCATCCATATTGACGGACACAATTTTGAACATGTTGACAAGTTCAAGTACTGTATCTAGGCTCAAAACTATCCAGAAAAAGTGAGATTTAGAAGGAGATTCAACAGAGGCTATGAATGCAAATATTTTCGTTTATAGTCTTAGCAATCTATTGAAGTCACGTCGGATGTCACAAAATAGCAAAATCGACCTTTTTGTGGCTCTAGTGGAACAGGTACTATTGTATGGGTGCGAGACATTGGCGACACCACAATCTCTTGAAGAACGCATTTGTGCCTTTGAAAGGAAAGTGTTGAGGAAGATATACGGGCCCGTATTCAATGTGGACGAAGGAAGATGGGAAAGGAGGCAAAAGGAAGACATATAGCTTATCAACTACTTAACAAAGCAAATATTGGTAGAACCATCAAAGGACGACGATTTCAGTAGCTAGGGCAAGTTGTTAGAGCAGAAGCATCCATTCCCAACAGAGTTTTTAAATCCCGGCTGATTGGAAAACATCCAATAGGCCATCCAAGCACTAGGTGGAGAGATAGAGTGATGGTGGCATTAGTAGAAATAAAACCATTATTCAATTAAGTAGTTACTGGTACATAAAAGCGTGTTAGTTTATAAGGTATGTACTCGTTTCCCGCCTAATGTAATTGGACACAATTTGTGTTGACCAACTGAAAAGCTTTCTTTATTACAATTGAGCAACACTGAAAAATAGCTTCTATCACTACAAGAAATAAAACCTACAGCTTCCCTTAGTGGTGCTACAGATAAAAGGAGGTGGAATAGCATCTGCATTAAATTATTGAAATTGTGACCAGAAACATGCTTCTCATGAAGACCCCACGGAATGAACGGGGTAAGTCCTTTTATTTTTAGCCTACTTTCGATTTTTGCAAACAATGAAAGTAGACATATGAGATCACTACAGGGCGAAAAAAGTGTGTCTGTCTGTGTGTGTGTATGTGTGTGTGTGAGTCTGTGTGTGTGAGTGTGTGTACTCTGAATGTCTGTCCCCCCCTATCAATTCGAACACGGTGAGCGCAAATTGAACGAAATTTGGTACAAAGGTAGCACTAGCCAAGGACACCTCAGTGTCACGTTTTATATCGCAGCCATCTTGACGGAAACGTAATGGCGGCCACCCAAATGTTCGAAGCTTAAATCAAATTACGACTAACCTAATCATCCGATCTCTACCAAATTTTGCAACAACATACCTTTATGGGGGCAGCATCCTTTGACTAAACTAATAGGTCATCAGCCTAACAGTTTGCGGATGGCGGTCATCTTTGTGTGAAAATTGATTGCCCCTATTAATTCGAACACGGTGAAACTGAATGGAACGAAATTTGGTACAGAGGTAGTACTAGCAAAGGGCACCCCAGTGTCATGCTTTATATCGCCGCCATCTTGACGGAAACGTAATGGCGGCCACACAAATGTTCAAAGCTTAAATCAAATTACGACTAACCTAATCTTCCGATCTCTACCAAATTTTGCAACAACATACCTTTATGGAGGGAGCATCCTTTGACAAATCTAATAGGTCATTAGCCTAATAGTTTGCGGATGGCGGCCATCTTTGTGTCAAAATCGATTACCTCTATTAATTCGAACACGGTGAAACCGAATGGAATGAAATTTGGTACAGAGGTAGCACTAGCAAAGGGCACCCCAGTGTCATGTTTTATATCGCTGCCATCTTGACGGAAACGTAATGGCGGCCACCCAAATGTTCAAAGCTTAAATCAAATTACGACTAACCTAATCATCCGATCTCTACCAAATTTTGCAACAACATACCTTTATGAAGGGAGCATCCTTTGACAAATCTAATAGGTCATTAGCCTAATAGTTTGTGGATGACGGCCATCTTTGTGTCAAAATCGATTACCCCTATTAATTCGAGCACGGTGAAACCGAATGGAATGAAATTTGGTACAGAGGTAGCACTAGCAAAGGGCACCTCAGTGTCATGTTTTATATCACTGCCATCTTGACGGAAACGTAATGGTGGCCACACAAATGTTCAAAGCTTAAATCAAATTACGACTAACCTAATCATCCGATCTCTACCAAATTTTGCAACAACATACCTTTATGGAGGAAGCATCCTTTGACGAAATTTGGTAAAGAGGTAGCACTAGAAAAGGCCACCTCAGTGTCATGTTTATATCACCGCCATCTTGACGGAAACGTAATCGCGGCCACCCAAATGTTAAAGGCTAAAATGTAATTACGACCAACCTAATAATCTAGTCTCTACCAAATTTTGCAACAACAAATCTTTATGTGGGAAGCATATTCTGACCAAACTGCTAGATCATCAGCCCAATAGTTTGCAGATGGTGGCCAAGTATGTGTGCAAATCGATTCCCCCTATCAATTCAAACACGGTGAAACCGAATTGAACGAAATTTGGTACAGAGGTAGCACTAGCAAAAGGCACCTCAATGTCATGTTTTATATCGCCGCCATATTGATGGAAACGGAATGACGGCCACCCAAATGTTAAAAGCTTAAATCAAATTTCGACCATCCTAATAATTTGATCTCTACCGGATTTTGCAACAACATGCCTTTTTGTGGAAAGCATCTTATGACTGACTACAAGGTCATCAGCCCAATAGTTTGCAAATAGCGGCCATGTACGTGTTCAAATCCATTCCCCAGATCAATTCAAACACGGTAGTAGTGTGTTTTGGCCGGTTCTATATCCTCCACCTCCACACCCTCCACACAAGATGGCGGCAGCCCGATATCTCTCGAACGCATGGTCAGATTTTGACGAATGAGGTGTCATTGAAATCGGGCTGATACCTCTTTCCAAAGGACAACATATTTCCACCCCAAAGTAAAACCTACCCCTACTAGGGGGTGAAATTATATACTTTTTAGAGAATCTCTCTTTCCAATTGCAACATGTGAGAGTTTGAATGCCGATATGGAATGAAACGTTGTTCTACATAAAGTGCATATGTGCGGTGGATAGCCACTATGAATTAACATGCTTGTTTTCTGTTTTTACGCATGCCCACTCATGGTTTTTGTAAGAGGGTAGGGGAGGGAATCCCTATGGATGGGTTATTGTTGACGAGTCATTGTTGGCGGGGGTCATTGTTGTCGGGTCATTGTGGACGAGTCCTTGTGGACAAGTCCTTGTGGACAGGTCCTTGTTGACAGGTCATTGTGGACAAGTCTGTGTGGACGAGTCCATGTGGACAAGTCCTTGTGGACGAGTCCTTGTCCCTTTGGACTGATCCCTTTGGACGGGTCCCTTTGGCCTGGTTCCTACGGACTAGCCCATGAATTTATTTAAATTATGTCAAAGGGCCTAACTACATTTGTGTGTGTTGAATTGACGTTGTTCACTAATCCCCCACTACTATAATGGGATAACGATATGAAAGGAAAGTGACGAAATACATGTGAACACGTGTGAGATGACCTTATTACCGTCCTCCTTGTGAAACAAGTTACATCCTGTTTTGGTTCATACGTGAGAAAATGCAAGTTCATGTGTAATATGACCTAACACACAAGTGTACACATGTGCACGTGCACGATAAGAGCTAACAAGTCACAACCTGTTTTGACAGTGGTGGGAATAAGGCTAGAGACATGTACAAGTAGTCAAATTACTCCGGCAGACAACCCCTTTCATATGGATTACTTATTTCCACTCAAAAATAAAATCTACCCCTACTAGGGGGTGAAATAATAATTTTTAGGTAAAATTCGCTTTCCATGTGCAAAATGTGGGAGTTTGTATGCCAATATGAAATTAAACTCGTTCCACATAAAGTGCATGCATACAACTGAATGCCGCTATGATTTATCTTTTTTGTTTTGTTTTACGAATGCGCAATTGTTTTTTTTTGTAAGAGGGCGGGCTTTTTGAATAATGATTTATAGATACGTTTTTTTTTACAAATTAACCAAAGATCCAAAAATAGGTCATCGGCTTTTTAATATCTTATGAACTAAGAAAGCTACGGTCTTGTATGAGGGGTCGTTGGACTTGGGGTGACGCCCTGTTTTTGAATGTATTATTCATTTTTGTCAAAAGGGCCTAACTGCACTTTCGTTAATATCTCGCTAACTAATAATCACAGAGGGTCAAGTGAGGTGTCATAGGACTTAAAATGGCCAACCCCTCCCCATGACCAATGAATTTACCCACAAAAAAACAGCAAGGTCATTAACCTAAGATTTTATCAACTAATAATCAGAGAGGGACAAGTGAGGTGTCACAAGACTCAGGATGGCCAACCCTTTTCCATGACCAACGAATTTACCCAAAATACCCAAAACAGCAAGGTTATTGACCTAAGATTTTATAAACTTATCAGTAGAGAGGGTCAAGTGAGGTGTCATAGGGCTACGAATGGTTAACCCTTTCCCATGACCAATGAATTTACCTCAAAAATTCAAAACAGCAAGGTCATTGACCTGAGATTTTATAAACTAATAATCGGATATCAACATGTGAGGTGTCATAGGACTTAGAATGGTCAACCCTTTCCCATGGCTAATGAATTTACCCAAAAATACCCAATTCTTCAAGGTCATCGACCTGAGATTTTATAAACTTATAATCGGATATGGACATGTGAAATGTTTACAGTGAGTGATGAAACATAGCTAGGTAGTGAAAGAATTATTGTAGGCAACATGTATGGTGACTGACAAATCTTTCACCATTGGAACTTGTTTTCAGATCAAACTGCAGTACAGAGAGAGTACAGGTTGTAGGTATGGGATAATAAATGACAAATGGTGTATACAAAATCTGATTTATCGATTCAAGAAATAAGAGTAGACAATCTTTAATTGATTGGTTAAAGAGGATAGCTAAAATCCAAACTGGTGACGACATTGAACTAAACTGAACCAAGTTGAATCAAACCCAACCAAACCGAACCAAACTTAATCAAAAACAAGCCAATGGTTTAAGTGTAAAACTTGTGGGTGAATGTGGTCATTGGTAATGTCAGAAGGGAAAGGGATAACGCTCTACCTATAGAGGGTAAGGTAAAGCTAGTGCTTGATGCTAATGCACACACACAAGTACATGAACCACACACAACTATCCTATGCAGTTATTATGGATTGACTGTTAAAACTTGCTCAGTGGTTACTGGGACAAGATGGTCGCTACACACAACAAGCTTTAAATACTTGAGGCTAATAATCTATACACACACTCACACACACTTGTTCTAAACTAAACTGTCTTGCTGGCAGAGCTCACACAGTAGGTAAATGACAGAAATGCTTGGCTAACAGAAATACAATCATTTTCGGTTGTCTAATGTTACCAGCTAAACATTACGTGCTATAGTGGTGAGCACATGTGCCTCTTTCACTGGAGATCTTAACTCGATTTCTAGCTCTAAGGCCTAGAACGAATCAAACTAAGAAAAAAGGGTATGGTGACGCAGTGGTTAAACTGTTAACCTTTCACTAAGGTAGACTAGGGTTTGATTTTAGGTTAATATGCATGTCATAAACAAACAAATAAAAGCAGAGATAATGTTTAAAACTGATTACACTTGTCTCTTTTCAAATTATTACTTAGATTACAAATACAAACGTGGACTGGGTTTGACATACAGTTAATGCTTCCTATCACATACTAGACTGTAAGAAAGCCAAACAAGCAAAAGGCGTAGGTAGAGCAGTGGTAAAATCGCTATGTGTAGAGAAATACCTAACGGTTTTATGAACTGGCAAAGGTATGTCGCATAAACAGTGCAGGATACAATCCAGCAACCATAATTTTTTATCTCGTGGACAAGAGAAAACATATATATATAGAGAGAGAGATATAGAAAGCTTGTGTGTGTGTGTGTGTGTGTGTGGCTAGCATTGGTTGTTTGACCAGAGAAAATACTGTGATGTAGGGTGGGGAGAGGGAGAATTAGCACTTATATATGAATGGAAAATAGATTTTTTTCAATCGTTTTATTTTTTCAAATGCAGTGGTAGATAGTCGTTTTTTGTAAAACATTCTTACTTGCAGTAGTAATAAGCCTCTATGGTTCCGCTAACACATAGATAGACTGTATTATTGCCATGGCCAAGCACTCACATTAAGATCATTTACAAAATCATAAAATGAAAAATAAAAAATCTTGTTTTGGAAATATCGTTTTTCAACATACACACAAAATAAATATATAAAAAATTTGTAAACAGCAAAATGGAAAATCCATGTTTCCATATAGACAAAATTTAAAAACCTTAAACGGACATTTAAGAAAATATATGCAAATGGGAAATTGACAAATGTGTAAATATGAAAGTGGAAAAATCCATGTTTCCATATCATGAAATTGAAAAACATCAAACTGTCATTTTAAAAAATGCAAATGGAAAATTGACAAATTGCAATGTGTGAAATGTGAAATTGAACAAATGGCTATCATTATTTAAAATAAAAGAACATGGTGCTCTATGGTTGAGGTATGAATCAAACCCTCTCTAATTATTTGGACCACTCGAGACTGAGTAGACTAGCTTTAGTTGTCATACCACTTTTAAAAGTTTGTGTTAAATCTAGGAATTGAACCCAAGAGCTTGTAGGGGGGATCCAAGGTTATAATATGTTAAACAGATAGCCTTGAATGTAGGGTGTGGTAGTTATATAGAGATGAGACGTTTCGCTCAGGGCAGGGAGGCATGGAGATCTGCATCAAACCAGTCAAAAGACTGACGACTCAAACAACAACATGTAGAGCTCACCAAAATAATGTTGTGTAACGGTAAATGTTAGTCAACGAACAGTAATGCATTACTAAAACCCATGACACGATACCTAATAGCTTTTCTAAAATTATTTTAAAATGCCTTCAACCCTATATTAAACACCCAGTTCACAAGACTCATAACTGCAATGTTATGGTCAAACAAAACAAAATCTATATTTCAAAACAAACAAGTGGTTTAGTCAATGTATACTGTAAAAAGTTTTATAAACACTCAAGTCTACAAAAATAATTAAATTAGGAACAGTCAGGTTGACCGAGTGGTTATGGTGTTTGACTTAAGTTCAAATTTTCTGTACAAGAAAGCAAGGGTTCGAATCCCTTACCTGATATAACTATTACCTCAACATGGCTTGACCACACTGTATTATTGTGTACTCGGTACACAAACCATAGATAGAGTGTATTGTTTAAGGTCACTCTCTTTGTGAACATAGTCAGAGACTGTTGATGGTTAACAATTGCATTAATAGTGGGACATAGGGATAGCCATTAAGAAAAACAGACAATACCCTGAACCCTTTATCCTCTGTTGGATAAATGATTCTATGTTTTATTTCTTCAATTAATAAATATTTCCACCAGCATCATGAAAGTAGCCAGACGGAGATGAGGAAATTTCAAGCATTTGTTGGAGACAGCGGGGACATACCTGAAGCAGTTTGACAAAAGGCTAAATACTTTAGCTGTGAAAGGAAATAGCCTAGCGATGTGTCAGAAGGACAGGTGTTGGCCACCTCAAAATAGAAGCGACGCGCAGTGAGACATGGTTCTGGTATGTTCATTGTAATATTCGCGCCTAGAAGAAATATGATGCAGTAACGTGAGTGGCTGATGAAGATAATAGACACTCCTACGACGCCAAGATCTCCTAAAAACCGCCAAGTTACAGAAAATGTGGAACCAATGAGAAATGAATGCCTACGATCGCGGCAAGACCAGCTTGGGTACGCGGTGACTAGCATTCACGCGGGAAATCGCCTAGACAAAATCTCTACGATCGATTCTAGGATTAATGGGCATATTCTTGACCTGTGCAATGTTACGAGTTCAGTGATATTTATTTCATTCCTGTACCACCATTATTTCGAGGAATTTTTGAATAATTCCCCCCCCCCCCCCCCCCCCCCCATCAAGACCTAGGGCCAGTTCAATTATAAGTGGCGTGAAAAGCCAAGACAACGACTATTACTTTGTGCGTCGACGGACGTAGACTTTTTACTTGTGTTCGTCTGAGGACGGAACGTATTACATTTTGTGTGTCGAAGACACAAGTTTGTGACTTTATTTTGTGCGTCTAAGGACGTAGGCTGTTATACTTTTGCGTGTCATGAGGACATAGAAGTTATTGTAAATGTGTTAAATTCAGTGATAGATAGTCACAGTACTATATTTTGTAGGGGCAGTATCGTCGATAATTCGCCAACAAACTGTTACGGGGAAAGTAGTACCTGGAACGGCGAATTTAGTAGTCAGATATCAAGTGTATATTAATCTAACTTTCTGAATCAGCACGAGAGATGACATCGATTACCATAGAAGAAGTTTGGAATTCTCAACACTCCGTCCAGATGGCTGAGATGAGATAAGAAGCATTCAATTGGGAGATGGCAGCCGATGTTCTTTGACGGGTGACTGAACGAGAGATGAGTACAATATAATATTCTTTATTATTTGATAAATTAACTTATGGTTTATGGGACATATTTTTGTAAATACTTTGCATGTTTGATTAACGTAGTATTTTAGTTTTGGTCTGACACACCTTTTGCAAGGAAACAGCTCGCATATGTTATTAGTGGAAGGTTCTTGTTTTTGTTTGTTGTTTTAACTAACGTAGCTATGTGAACGGCCGTGTTTGCATATGATACGCAATGCGGTTAAAAACGTCTCTCGGAGATATGTTGTGTTTCAGAAGTAGGACTGAGTTAATATAACGATACAGTAGATTGGAGGGTAATTAAAATTGTTTAAGGTTTATTATTGATCAGATTCAGTGAGATTATTGCCTTTGGAGCAATGTAATTTGTGACGAAGAGCAATCAGCTCTATCGTAGGTTTTAAATATTGTTTTAATAGTTTGTGAGCATCTATTCAGCAGACCTGTGTGAAAATCGTCATGTCATTCCCAGAGGTGTGATTGTGTGTATTTTGTGGTCATTACAAGCGGGATTTTCAGCTTAGACTGATTTCTGTCAGTTTGGTGCCAGATCCATATTGTAACCTTGCGAGGGCAATTGTGGATATTTTGATTATTTTCTGACCATATGTTGAGGTGGTTGAGATTTTTGTTGCTGTTGGTTCCTTGAGATAACGGCACAGCTGGTCAGTTATTTATATACACTGGAGTTGGGACATGACGAGTATTGAAGAAGGGGGAGATGTTTCACAAGGCGGTCTGAACGTTGCAAGCAAGGTCATTAGTGAGGAGCGCTTATTGACTCCTTAATTACTTGAAATACAGAATAAGAACTGATCAATGGTAAAAATTATTTAAATAAATGGGAGTTGCCTACGAATCACGATAATCTCCGAAGCGGTACCTTAACATGCAATTTTGTTCATATAAAGTAAACTTAGCCGGCCAGACTTTTGTTGTTGTTGGTTTTATTCCATGTTTATTTTCCATTCAGTGACCCGTGAAGTCACGTGCAATGCTGTCTTTCCTTGTGTGTTTATTGAGCAATTGGCCAGGTTGGCAGCTCAGCTTGTTAAGTGCGTCATCGCACTAATGAGGGTCTCAGGGAGATTCCTGTAAATAGTAGATTTGTAGTGCGTGTGTCAGCATTAGATTTAAGGGTTTTTATTAATGTCATGCCCATTTCCATAAACGTTGATTTACGCGATGATTGTTCGTGAGCACCGTGGCTGTTAACCCGTTGTAAACGAACAGTCATCCAAGTACTCATTTCTCGTAGTTAGTCATCACGCGTACATACAATTCAAATGCAAGGTAGTGGAACATGGATCCACATTTTTATAAAGGGGGAGATCCGTCTGACTCCTCAATATTGATAGATGTTCCTGTCATTGGAAAATTCAGGGAGGATAATGTTTTTTATAGTTGTTTATTTTCGTTTTATGCACAATTAGTCATTAAATCATGTTATTATTTTACGTCTTGTCTCCTTCCTTTCTTAATTATAGTTTTAATCCTATGACCCTTGCCTCAGTAGAGCATGTTGTTTGGCGGACGTAAACATCACACTATGAACTGAGCGCGACCCCTTGATCAAGATTCTTGCACATAAACACTGCTATTCTGAAGGGTTCATAGGGATAAAACTGGCGCGGCCAAGCGTGGGGCCATTCACTGTGGTGTAACGGCGGAGAAATTACACATATCAATATTGGCGTATTTGAGTAAAACTGACATGCCGCAAGTGCAGGCAGATATGACAGTATTTAATCACCGGAAAGTGATATTTTTTTTAAAAGTAATTGAGGCGAAGTGGATACCACCAAATGTGTGAAATATAAATTAAAATCAGGAGTTTGCAAAGTAAAATACGGTTCACGTTTTTGTCTATTGAATTAAAGTAAGAGGTAATATATGTGATACCGGGCGCCCAATGATTAAAGTTAAAACTAGATTTGTTTAGAAAGTCAAACTCATGAAAATATTAGGAGGCTGTAGCCTAAAATGACAATTAATACTCTGTTAATTCGTCAGTGTTAATATCAGATCAGGATAACAATTTAATGACTAAATATGTGCTTGGTTTTAAAATTAAATTGAGTAAAACTAGAACTACTCAGAGATGCAATCGACTAGTGGGATTAAATGTAAAAATAAATGAACTGAGTAGGGTAAAGAAATTAAATGTGCATTGGATTGTATGTATGTGTCAAAGGGCATTGCTTTATGCCATTTCCCTAATGTCTCATATAAATTGTATAACATGGCAACGGTGGAACAGATTCAAGAAATCATTGAGAGTGCAGCTAGGAGAACACGGGAATTGTTGGACACTAAATTGGCGGAACAGAGTCAATCATTAAACACTAGTATCTTAGAACAAAGTGAAGGAATAAACAAATTATCTGAACAAAGTGAATCATTGCGGACACAATTAAACAATAGTAGGCTAGAACAAAGTGAGTCTATAAACAAATTATCTGAACAAAGTGAATCATTGCGGACACAATTAAACAATAGTAGGCTAGAACAAAGTGAGTCTATAAACAAATTATCCGAGCAGAGTGAATCACTGAAAACTAAACTAGCTGAACAAAGTGAATCATTGCGGACACAATTAAATAACAGTAGGATGGAACAAAATGAATATCAGGCGGAACAAGCTAGGTTATTAAAAAGTGAAATTAATGACACTATCAATTCACAGTTAGAGACGCTAACCGCAGAAATGAAAGATCATACTAATCAACAGATGGTATTACTGGCCCTAGATGTGAGTAAAAATAATGAAAAGCAATTAGATCAGATTAAGAAAATGGAAAGTATTTTTGATTAAAAAAACTTAGCATTCTGGATGAAACGGTGTTAGCTAAATTAGAGCAAATTGAAATAGCATGTACTATGAATACAAGCGAGGTCAAGATAGCTCAGGATAAATTGGAAGGACGATTTAAGGAGATGGAGAAAAGCGGCAGGGTCATTCAACAACAATTATCAGCAGTAGATGAAAACATATCCGGCATAATTAAAGATATGGACCGTCTCGAAATAAAATCAGCGGAACAATGGAAAAGCCTAGAAGCGGATCAGGAGCAATTAAAGAGTACCTTAGACGACACTAAAAGCCAGATTGAAGAGAAAGTAAGCACGATTAAAGAGCAGATAAGAAAAGATTGGAAAAAAATGAATATCGATTCTAATGAGGAAAGATCCACCATTCTTAAGACAGTAGGCGAAAATCACACTCGTATTCAAGCATTAGAGCAAGAAATGAAGAGCAAGCTTAAAGAACAGACGGACAGGATCATTAAAGCCGAACTGAGGTCATTAGAGCAATCGTCGATATTTAAAACGGGAGCGTTGAAAGACAAGCAGGACGACTCAAATAGCCCGGAGGGTACTAGCATAGCAGGAAGTCAGACTCAGGCGGAGAGCCCATTAACAACAAACACGGAAGGGTTTCGCAAGAATATAGAAAGGAGTTCAACACCACAAGACGGTCATCAGCCCACACAACTTATTCAGGTAATTCGCTCAAACGATTAAAAACCGCAGAAGTACACGGAAAATTCAGGGGTGACGCCTAAAGCTTTTATCAAAGAGATTGAAGACCATTACAATGACACTGGGGTACCTGAAGCACGTAGATTGAGGATGATGGAGAGATTTTTATCAGGAAATGTCCTTACATGGTTTTTAAGCTTAAAAAATACATTTGGAACCATGTCAGATTTTAGATTAGCGTTTCTGCGCATGTACTGGTCGCCAGCAATACAACAGAGTCTAAGGATGGAGCTTTACTCTAGAAAATACCAAACTACCCAGCAAACGAAATACTCAGATTTCTTTAACATGCAAATGCTAAAATTTCGCGACCTTGATTACCCTTTAAATGAAGCAGATCTGGTGATGACTATAGCGAGGCAATTGCCAGTCAACGTGCAACAAGTACTAGTCGCAGCGAACGTTAGTACGGCCCTACATGCAGAGCAGATATTACGTCAGATCGATGAGACTACATCTCATAGTCATTATAGAGGAGGAAGACAGCTGGAATTAGTCAATACCACAGAGGTCATAAAACCAAAACAGGCAAACACCAAAACGCAGGGTACTAGTACAAGCACCTCCACACCTAGGCGAAACCAGGAGGAAGGAGAAAACAGACCATACCAGCGTAACGAAAATAACTATAACAATAGATCATACCAAGGCAACAATAGATATCAACAGAGAGAATATCAGCAATGGCGTGAAAATCGAAGGAATGACAGGCCTTATGGAAGATACGGTGATTACAATGCCAATCAAAGATGGAAAGGAAGGAGAGTTCAAAATCAAGGAGAGCCACGTAATTATCGAAATGACTGGGATGATAGGCACGCTCAATCGCAAAACTACCTAGAGGAGTTACACGCTAGCCAAGGTGGAGAGCTTGGAAGATGGGAAAAGGCCATTGGGAACATGAAGAATCCAGACACACATACTGAGGAAGCTGGAAGTCTACTGAGACAAGAGGAATATCAAGGGAATAAGCGACAGAATGATGAGGGGAGTCGAAATGGAGCTTAAAAAAATGCTAAATTTGGATAAAGAAGACAGTCTACAAACGCAAGAGTCGGAAGTTGAAGATGGATGGATAGTAGCGAACATACAAGAATGGATTGCTTTGCCAGAAGACTGCCTGGAGGAGATGGTGAAACCACGGAACGATGAAATTAGGCAATTACCCATTATTTACGCGAGGATTGGTGGAATTAAGATAAGATGTTTATTGGATACGGGGTCACAGATCAGTCTGGTATCGGAGGCCTTGGTTCGAGAGTTGGGACGGAGTCAGAATATTCCTGTAATTCCTATACCACAGCTCAAAGTGAGGGGTGTTATTCCTGAACGCACCGTCACTTGTAAACGTCAGGCATACTTAGAGCTGAACATATTGGAACACACTTTTGGGCAAACATTCATTATCATGGCAAAGATGAATTTCAATATAATTCTTGGTGCAAATTTTATTTGTGACTATCAAGCAGTGATAGATTTGCACAAGAATACAGTCAGTTTTAGAGAGTATGATCAGCTGAAGAATGTGGGATTGCATATGGATGAAATCACTACCGGAAGAGATGTAAATTCTTGGGCATTGGAAGCAATATCAGAAGAGACGGAAGAGGAGATACGAAGGGCAGAAGATAACATCGCAGAAGGGGCTGTTGTGGAACTAGATGAGGAGATTGAATCCCAGGAGATATGGTCTTTATTAACAGAAGGAGATAACAGTGATGCACAATTTGAAGAGTTACTACAGGAGCGGCTCAATGACATTCAACTTGGAGGTGAACACAGAAAACAGTTGGAAGAGATTTTAAGGAAGCACAAAGCAGTAATTGATACAGTACCTGGGAAAATATTAAATTTCAAATATTCTATGCAAGTCGAGGACTGGTCACCTTTCAAAAGCAAGTTGTACCCAATTCCTGAAAAATATCGTGGTCAAGTTAAGGTCATTATAGATGAGATGTTACAAGCTGGAGTGATAAGGAAGACACCTACACCTTATCTAAATGCGATTTTGGCAGTCACAAAACCAAATGGATCTATTAGACTTTGTTTAGATGCCAGAAATCTCAACATGAGACTCATTTTTCCTGAGTATGACAGAGCGCCAATTATCAGAGACGTACTAAAAGGCTTTAAAAACAAGAGCATTTATTCATCAGTCGATTTGACGTCCAGTTTCCACCATCTTGAATTGGATGAGAAGTCACAGCTTCTAACTGGCTTCTTATTCGATAACCAGACGTTTTGCTTCGTCCGAATGCCCTTTGGAGTCAAAACAGCGGGCTGTGCTTTAATCCGAGCCCTGGACCGGAATCTAACCGAGGAAGTTAAGGAGATGACGGTACGCTACATTGACGACATTCTGCTGGCATCCGAAAACATTGAAACTCACATGGAGAATTTAGATAAAGTATTGGGCAACCTGAATGCATCGAATTTCAAAGTAAACCTGAAGAAATCGCATTTCTTCAAGGGCGAGATCTTATATTTGGGTCACGTCATTGACAAGGAGGGAGTGAAGCCAAATCCAGCTAAGATCGAAGCGATAAAGAATTTCCCTACACCAACGAGAGTCAAGCACATTCGGGCTTTCTTAGGCGTAACGGGATTCTTTAAAGAAAACTGTCCAGGTTATACGGAGACTGTAGCTGCCATGCAGGAAATGTTAAAGAGAAATAATAAATGGTTATGGAATGCGGAGTGTGAGAAGGCATTCCAAGCAACAAAACAGCTATTGGAAAACTGCATTAAATTAGGATATCCAGATTTCAAGCACAAATTTATAATCCAAGCGGATGCTTCACTAATTGGTATAGGTGCTATGCTCTACCAAGAAGATCCAGCTAACCTGCAACATAAAACATATTTGGCATTTGTCAGCCGAAAATTGCGTAAGCACGAGCGCAATTATACTGTAACCGAGCTAGAATTGTTGGCCATCCTTCATGCGCTTCAACAATGGAAACGAATAATCTATGGTTACCCCATTGTTGTCAGGACTGATCACAAGGCACTAACATTCTTGTTTAAGACATCGATGGCAAACGAACGTGTGACACGTTGGTCTATATATATTCAGCAGTTTAGCATTGAGATTGAACATTGCCCAGGAAAGATGAACGTGATTCCGGATGCACTCAGCAGGAACCCAGAGCCTGATAATGAAGAAACAGCGATGGTACAACACTTGGAGTTAACACCGAAGGACCGGGAATTCTTGGAGGAGTTACGTGACATACAGCGAGAACAGGAAGCGGAACCATGGATGATGGTATTAATTCGATACTTCTAAAAGCAGCTACCTACAGGAACACCTGCATTTCGAGAAGCAAAAGCCAAAGAAGGAAGATATGTTTATGTCAACAATTTGCTGCACAAATGGGTAGATAATGACCTCACCAAGTTACGCATATTAGTACCTGCATCATTACAGCGAGGACTGACATGGCATACGCACGAAAGTTACGGTCACGTGGGCGTAGACAAGTGCGAAGCGACAATAGGAGAGACATTTACATGGCCACGTATGAGAACAACTATATGTGACGTCATTACAACTTGTGATCCGTGTCAGATGACAAAGCCCAATAATTATTTAATGAGGCAGTATCCTAGACCATTGCTACCTCAGAAACCATGAGAGCTACTTGCGCTGGACTGTTTCGGTCCAATTCCAAAAGGAAGGCGAGGTTGCCGTCACTTGCTAGTGTGCATTGATGTATTTTCTAAGTTCGTAGTACTATGCCCTATTCAGAAAACTACATCGAAGCAAGTACTCAGTCGTATTCGAAATAGAGTTATTCCAATCCTTGGAAAACCAGAATTTATATTGTCAGATCATGGCAGTTATTTCACAAGCGCCGAATTCAAGAAAGGTATGGAGGACATGGGTATAAAACACGTTTTAAGCAGTATCCGACATGCCCAAGCTAATCCAAGTGAGAGAGCAATAAAATGTGTAACATCATACTTGAGAATCTTCATTCCCAATGAACATCACAGATGGGTGGATAAAATTAAGGACGTAGAGACATGCATGAATTCTACCAGGCACGAGTCAACAGGACAAATCCCTATGGTCCTACACAAGAACGAGTATCCAGTGAGAACGTGGAAAAGCATCATTAACTGTCCACAAGATCCCATGATAGCACCTGACCTGCGAATTGAGAGAACGAGAACCTACATGAGAAAACAAGCAGACCGCAGATTACGGCGAGTAATAAATAAGAGGTTTCACAGTGATCTTGAAATCAACCAGCTCGTTTTGGTGAAACGACCCGCTACATCGGACCCAGAGAAGAAGATCTTCAGTAAATTCTGCGAAAAGTTCATAGGACTCTATTCTATCGTAAGAAACCTTGGAAATAATGCTTACAGAGTGAAAGAGTTGAGCACAGGAACAATGTCAGTCTACAATGCAGCCAACTTAAAAAAGTATCGTAGAAGTGAGCCATGGGAGCGACAAAATAATGATGCAGTTTAAATATATGGACGTCCAATATCAACCAAGTGAACGGGGAGCAGTTGAGTACGGCACGTGAAGGAGGAAGTAGAGTTGGTGTTGACAAACATTAACGAGACGAGCAGAGTGTTGCCTCAGGCATCAGCGGGTCATGCAAGCAGACTGAGAGGGGAGATACAAGCAGGAAATGAAAACGAGTAAATGCCATTCAAGACAAGAGCGGCTAGACCAAGTAATAGAAAAGGGGTGATTCTGAAATTAAAAAACAAATTGGTCTACGGAAGTCTTTTAAAATTGTCGACTTTATTCCTAAGTTCGAAATTTTGTGAGTGGGAGAGTTGTGAACCCTTTATCCTCTGTTGGATAAATGATTCTATGTTTTATTTCTTCAATTAATAAATATTTCCACCAGCATCATGAAAGTAGCCAGACGGAGATGAGGAAATTTCAAGCATTTGTTGGAGACAGCAGGGACATACCTGAAGCAGTTTGACAAAAGGCTAAATACTTTAGCTGTGAAAGGAAATAGCCTAGCGATGTGTCAGAAGGACAGGTGTTGGCCACCTCAAAATAGAAGCGACGCGCAGTGAGACATGGTTCTGGTATGTTCATTGTAATATTCGCGCCTAGAAGAAATATGATGCAGTAACGTGAGTGGCTGATGAAGATAATAGACACTCCTACGACGCCAAGATCTCCTAAAAACCGCCAAGTTACAGAAAATGTGGAACCAATGAGAAATGAATGCCTACGAGCGCGGCAAGACCAGCTTGGGTACGCGGTGACTAGCATTCACGCGGGAAATCGCCTAGACAAAATCTCTACGATCGATTCTAGGATTAATGGGCATATTCTTGACCTGTGCAATGTTACGAGTTCAGTGATATTTATTTCATTCCCGTACCACCATTATTTGGAGGAATTTTTGAATAATTCCCCCCCCCCCCCCCCATCAAGACCTAGGGCCAGTTCATTTATAAGTGGCGTGAAAAGCCAAGACAACGACTATTACTTTGTGCGTCGACGGACGTAGACTTTTTACTTGTGTTCGTCTGAGGACGGAACGTATTACATTTTGTGTGTCGAAGACACAAGTTTGTGACTTTATTTTGTGCGTCTAAGGACGTAGGCTGTTATACTTTTGCGTGTCATGAGGACATAGAAGTTATTGTAAATGTGTTAAATTCAGTGATAGATAGTCACAGTACTATATTTTGTAGGGGCAGTATCGTCGATAATTCGCCAACAAACTGTTACGGGGAAAGTAGTACCTGGAACGGCGAATTTAGTAGTCAGATATCAAGTGTATATTAATCTAACTTTCTGAATCAGCACGAGAGATGACATCGATTACCATAGAAGAAGTTTGGAATTCTCAACACTCTGTCCAGATGGCTGAGATGAGATAAGAAGCATTCAATTGGGAGATGGCAGCCGATGTTCTTTGACGGGTGACTGAACGAGAGATGAGTACAATATAATATTCTTTATTATTTGATAAATTAACTTATGGTTTATGGGACATATTTTTGTAAATACTTTGCTTGTTTGATTAACGTAGTATTTTAGTTTTGGTCTGACACACCTTTTGCATGGAAACAGCTCGCATATGTTATTAGTGGAAGGTTCTTGTTTTTGTTTGTTGTTTTAACTAACGTAGCTATGTGAACGGCCGTGTTTGCATATGTTACGCAATGCGGTTAAAAACGTCTCTCGGAGATATGTTGTGTTTCAGAAGTAGGACTGAGTTAATATAACGATACAGTAGATTGGAGGGTAATTAAAATTGTTTAAGGTTTATTATTGATCAGATTCAGTGAGATTATTGCCTTTGGAGCAATGTAATTTGTGACGAAGAGCAATCAGCTCTATCGTAGGTTTTAAATATTGTTTTAATAGTTTGTGAGCATATATTCAGCAGACCTGTGTGAAAATCGTCATGTCATTCCCAGAGGTGTGATTGCGTGTATTTTGTGGTCATTACAAGCGGGATTTTCAGCTTAGACTGATTTCTGTCAGCTTGGTGCCAGATCCATATTGTAACCTTGCGAGGGCAATTGTGGATATTTTGATTATTTTCTGACCATATGTTGAGGTGGTTGAGATTTTTGTTGCTGTTGGTTCCTTGAGATAACGGCACAGCTGGTCAGTTATTTATATACACTGGAGTTGGGACATGCCGAGTATTGAAGAAGGGGGAGATGTTTCACAAGGCGGTCTGAACGTTGCAAGCAAGGTCATTAGTGAAGAGCGCTTATTGACTCCGTAATTACTTGAAATACAGAAAAAGAACTGATCAATGGTAAAAATTGTTTAAATAAATGGGAGTTGCCTACGAATCACGATAATTTCCGAAGCGTTACCTTAACATGCAGTTTTGTTCATATAAAGTAATCTTAGCCGGCCAGGCTTTTGTTGTTGTTGGTTTTATTCCATGTTTATTTTCCATTCAGTGACCCGTGAAGTCACGTGCAATGCTGTCATTCCTTGTGTGTTTATTGAGCAATTGGCCAGGTTGGCAGCTCAGCTTGTTAAGTGCGTCATCGCACTAATGAGGGTCTCAGGGAGATTCCTGTAAATAGTAGATTTGTAGTGCGTGTGTCAGCATTAGATTTAAGGGTTTTTATTAATGTCATGCCCATATCCATAAACATTGATTTACGCGATGATTGTTCGTGAGCACCGTGGCTGTTAACCCGTTGTAAACGAACAGTCATCCAAGTACTCATTTCTCGTAGTTAGTCATCACGCGTACATAAAATTCAAATGCAAGGTAGTGGAACATGGATCCACATTTTTATAAAGGGGGAGATCCGTCTGACTCCTCAACATTGATAGATGTTCCTGTCATGGGAAAATTCAGGGAGGATATTGTTTATTATAGTTGTTTATTTTCGTTTTATGCACAATTAGTCATTAAATCATGTTATTATTTTACGTCTTGTCTCCTTCCTTTCTTAATTATAGTTTTAATCCTATGACCCTTGCCTCAGTAGAGCATGTTGTTTGGCGGACGTAAACATCACACTATGAACTGAGCGCGACCCCTTGATCAAGATTCTTGCACATAAACACTGCTATTCTGAAGGGTTCAACCCATACACTATTTTCATTTATTTAATGTAAGTACTTGTACAATAGTTATATACAAACTACAACTCTCTTTTGTCTATTACTATCTAGTCCTTTTCGATCCACTTGCATAACAAGGCAGATGACTTTGTAGTTCAGCCCCTTAAAACAACAACAACACTACCTCTTGCATAGTCTGTGATGTTGATGACTCTTGAGACGTGGAAGATGGATACAACATATATTTTACAACAGGGGTTAAACGTTGCTCAACAAACAATGCACTATTTTGAGTAGCAACATCTTTCTCTTGTACTAACTTATGAGCATTCTGATGATTTTTTGCCAACATCATCAGTGTATTGTCTGGAGCACTACATTGATGATCACTCACACTTAAAACCACACCATTTCTACTTTTCATATTGCCTCGACATCTTGTTGACCTCTGTTTTGAGCATCACCAGAATATTATTCCTTTTACATTTTGTCGTCTATAGTTATAAGAGTAGCCTTTATAGAGTACACGTTGTTTACCTAGGTTAGTTGTAGTAAAATCCGTAGTAGTAACTAACCAGTTAGTATGATTTGCACACTACAAAGGTTATCTCTGTTCTGGTAATAGAATTATTTAGCGTTGGCTTTTATATTTAATATGTACAGTTAAAAGTGATAGAAAAGTGGTAGAAACGTGGTAGCAAAGTGGTAGACAAGTGGTAGACAATTCGTAACATAGTGGTAGAAAAGTGGTAGCAAAGTGGTAGCAAAGTGGTAGAAAAGTGGTAGAAAAGTGGCCGAAAAGTAGTAGAAAAGTGGTAGCAAAGTGGTAGAAAAGTGGTAGCAAACTAGAAAAGAGGTAGAAAAGTGGCAGAAAAGTAGTAGAAAAGTGGGTAGCAAAGTGGTAGAAAAGTGGTAGCAAAGTGGCAGAAAAGTAGTAGAAAAATGGTAGCAAAGTGGTAGAAAAGTGGTAGCAAACTAGAAAAGTGGTAGCAAAGTGGTAGCAAAGTGGCAGAAAATATTACATGTATTGGTAAGAAATAGTTTAAGCGGTTACATGGATTCATTACACTATAATTTTAGCATCACGAAGCTCATTTTCTATATCCAAAAGTTCTTCCTCATATTTAGTGTGACCAGCCTATTTACAGGTATGCAAGTACTGAAGCCGCTGGATTAGCTTATTGGGATTGTTCCAGTAAACAAATTTAACAAATGATTTTTTTGGGTGTAAACCATTATCATCATCATCATCATCATAATCATCATCATCATCATGGTTATCATCATCAATATAATTATCATCAATATAATCATCATCACTATTACTATCTAATCCTTTTTGTTCATCTTGCAATGCAACAACCTTTGGCATAGTTTGTGTTGTCTTTGATAGTGTTAGAGGTTTCATAGACGTTAACGACTGTCCTAACATGTCTTTTTCAGGAGATAATAAATGCTCTTTAACAAACAGAGCACTATCTTGAGCCACACTATTTTTTTCTTGGTCTTGCTTTTTTTTTACCTTGATTTGAGTATTTTGTCCATTTAAATGAGTATTATTTTGAGATTTACAACGATGATCGATTGAAATAAGTATGTTGGAGCCTTTTGTTTTAATCATTCCTCGACACTTTTTAGATCGTTGTTTCGAACAGCACCAAATAACAGTTCCATTTTTATTAGTTCTTTTCACAATATATGCATATCCTTTATAGTAAGCACATGGCTTACCATAGCTAGTCGTTGATACTTCCATGTCAACTGTTAAGCATAAACTAATCTCTAGTAAAGTTAACTCGATAATAAAAATGATAGTTTGTAGTATGTGCAGTTTAAAGTAAGAGCAAAAGTGAGAGTCAAATGGTAGAAAAGTGTTAGCAAAGTGGTGGAAGAGTGGTAGCAGTTTATAGTAGTCATGATCTTTTTTACCAGAATGTGATTTGAGTAAATGTAATTTCTAAACCTTAGCAGTGAGTAGTCAGTTAGTCTTGGTTCAGACAAGCGTAAACAGTTCTCCAATGAATCAGAGATCAAGATTTTCATTATGAAACAGTTGTGTAACCAATTAGGTATCGGTACTTGATAGCTTCACACATGAACAAAAATTCCAACATATCTGACATGAATTACATGATTTGAAAGTTGACAAAGAATATCCAATCAACCATTGTAGTTGCAATGTCAAACACAAAGACAAAATCAGCATGAACTTTTATGTTACAGGAAAATTCTATGAAATAGACTATGCAGGAAATTTGGAAATACACATCAGAAGTTTGCAACACCATCCATCTAGCCTATATAAATTATCGACGTGGAAAGTGTGCACTGCCCCTAACATTAAACCAATTTATCAATAACGCAAGTCAACACCTAACCTAACTTAACCTTAACCTACGAGGTGTGATCAAAAAGTTCCAAAATTGTGGCTGTAGGTTAACTTAACCTAACCTAACCTAACCTAACTTAAACCTACGAGGTGTGATCATAAAGTTCCAAAATGGCGGCCGTAGCTTAACTCAACCTAACCTAACCCTACGAGGAGTGATCAAAAAGTTCCAAAATCTGTGGAGGAATGTGGAGGAGGAGGGTGTTTGTAGAACTCTTAAAAACTACTGGGGTAGGGTGGGGGTAGTGAGAAATAAAAACAGTATTAATTATTATTCAGCATGAGATGTTTTTTAATTCGTTAAAACGTACAATACATCTATTGTTTTTTATACCCTCATAAATTGGATATAGAGAATGTCCACCATGATTTAGATCCTCAAGCACACTTTCTGACATATCATTAAAACGTGTAGGAAGGAATGTCTGAAAATTTTCACTAACACATAGTACACGTTCACCATACATTGTGTCCACTTTTTGAATGTTGATGATACGGAATGGAGTATGCATTGGTAATTCAGTGAGCTTTTTTCTCTCCAATCCGCAGTTCTGTCCCATAGCATTGAGAATGTTTATTGTAGTAGCCTATAAAGAAACAAAAAAAAAATGTCTATTACAGTTTAGCTATAAGTGACCAGAATCACTATATATATATATATATCATTTTATTCTAAGAGCTTTCCATGATGATAAGAAAAAAAAGAGCTTACCATAATGATGGATTGAGTGTAAGAAAATGTATTTTGCTGCTTGATGTCACTACTAAAGTGATACTCTTACAACAGACAAGTGAGTTCTTGTTTCGCTGACGTAATCGTATGTTTCCACGCACTTCCTGTGTTGAGCGCGTCATAGTGGCTAAATTTAAAACTCTAGATGAGATGTTTTGCTGACGTAATCGTATGTTCCCCGCACGCACACTTTGGACGGGTCCTTTTTGAAGGGAGTCATTTTTTTACGGGTCCCGGGGGGACGGGTCCTTGTTGACGGGCCCTGTGGCGGGTCCCCTTTGTCATAATTTGGATAAAATGCAAGGGCCAGTCCATAGGGATCAGTCCAAAGGACCCGCCCACAGGGACCCGTCAACAAGGACCCGTCCCCCGGGACCCGTAAAAAAAAGACTCCCTTCAAAAAGGACCCGTCCAAAGTGTGCGTGCGGGGAACATACGATTACGTCAGCAAAACATCTCATCTAGAGTTTTAAATTTAGCCACTATGACGCGCTCAACACAGGAAGTGCGTGGAAACATACGATTACGTCAGCGAAACAAGAACTCACTTGTCTGTTGTAAGAGTATCACTTTAGTAGTGACATCAAGCAGCAAAAGACGTTTTCTTACACTCAATCCATCATTATGGTAAGCTCTTTTTTTTCTTATCATCATGGAAAGCTCTTAGAATAAAATTATATATATATATAGTGATTCTGGTCACTTATAGCTAAACTGTAATAGACATTTTTTTTGTTTCTTTATAGGCTACTACAATAAACATTCTCAATGCTATGGGACAGAACTGCGGATTGGAGAGAAAAAAGCTCACTGAATTACCAATGCATACTCCATTCCGTATCATCAACATTCAAAAAGTGGACACAATGTATGGTGAACGTGTACTATGTGTTAGTGAAAATTTTCAGACATTCCTTCCTACACGTTTTAATGATGTCAGAAAGTGTGCTTGATGATCTAAATCATGGTGGACATTCTCTGTATCTAATTTATGAGGGTATAAAAAACAATAGATGTATTGTACGTTTTAACGAATTAAAAAACCTCTCATGCTGAATAATAATTAATACTGTTTTTATTTCTTACTACCCCCCACCCTACCCCAGTAGTTTTTAAGACTTCTACAAACACCCTCCTCCACCACATTCCTCCACAGATTTTGGAACTTTTTGATCACTCCTCGTAGGGTTAGGTTAGGTTGAGTTAAGCTACGGCCGCCATTTTGGAACTTTATGATCACACCTCGTAGGTTTAAGTTAGGTTAGGTTAGGTTAGGTTAAGTTAACCTACAGCCACCATTTTGGAACTTTTTGATCACACCTCGTAGGTTAAGGTTAAGTTAGGTTAGGTTAAGTAAAGCTACGGCCGCCATTTTGGAACTTTTTGATCACACCTCGTAGGTTTGGTTAGGTTAGGTTAGGTTAAACTACGGCCGCCATCTTGTTAGGTTAGGCTAGGTTAAGTTAAGCTACGGCCGCCATCTTGTTAGGTTAGGCTAGGTTAAGTTAAGCTACGGCCGCCATCTTGTGTGGAGGGTGTGGAGGTGGAGGGTATAGAACTCTCACAAACACTCTACTGTAACCTTGAAAAGTAGCTGAAACTCGGTAGTCGAAAGCATAGCTTGACCCGTTTCTTACCTATATGACAAGGTTAGGTTAGGTAAATTTAGGTTATGTTAGGTGAGCTGAGGTTAAGTCTTAAAATATTCCCTCTCTTATGTGTTCAAAGCCGATTCACCCTGAACAGTCAGCCAAAACTTTAAATATGTATTTATCATTACATAAAGAATTAAAGCAAACTTAATTAATTATGAATGGCGATTTTTGTTACTGTTCAATGTAGACAGAATATATGTATTAAATGATAGACTCAACACAAAATGTTTTGATTGTTGACTTGCGTTATTGATAAATTGGTTTAATGTTAGGGGCAGTGCACACTTTCCATGTCGATAATTTATATAGGCTAGATGGATGGTGTTGCAAACTTCTGATGTGTATTTCCAAATTTCCTGCATAGTCTATTTCATAGAATTTTCCTGTAACATAAAAGTTCATGCTGATTTTGTCTTTGTGTTTGACATTGCAACTACAATGGTTGATTGGATATTCTTTGTCAACTTTCAAATCATGTAATTCATGTCAGATATGTTGGAATTTTTGTTCATGTGTGAAGCTATCAAGTACCGATACCTAATTGGTTACACAACTGTTTCATAATGAAAATCTTGATCTCTGATTCATTGGAGAACTGTTTACGCTTGTCTGAACCAAGACTAACTGACTACTCACTGCTAAGGTTTAGAAATTACATTTACTCAAATCACATTCTGGTAAAAAAGATCATGACTACTATAAACTGCTACCACTCTTCCACCACTTTGCTAACACTTTTCTACCATTTGACTCTCACTTTTGCTCTTACTTTAAACTGCACATACTACAAACTATCATTTTTATTATCGAATTAACTTTACTAGAGATTAGTTTATGCTTAACAGTTGACATGGAAGTATCAACGACTAGCTATGGTAAGCCATGTGCTTACTATAAAGGATATGCATATATTGTAAAAAGAACTAATAAAAATGGAATTGTTATTTGGTGCTGTTCGAAACAACGATCTAAAAAGTGTCGAGGAATGATTAAAACAAAAGGCTCCAACATACTTATTTCAATCGATCATCATTGTAAATCTCAAAATAATACTCATTTAAATGGACAAAATACTCTAACCAAGGTAAAAAAGCAAGACCAAGAAAAAAATAGTGTGGCTCAAGATAGTGCTCTGTTTGTTAAAGAGCATTTATTATCTCCTGAAAAAGATATGTTAGGACAGTCGTTAACGTCTAAGAAACCTCTAACACTATCAAAGACAACACAAACTATGCCAAAGGTTGTTGCATTGCAAGATGAACAAAAAGGATTAGATAGTAATAGTGATGATGATTATATTGATGATAATTATATTGATGATGATAACCATGATGATGATGATGATTATGATGATGATGATGATGATAATGGTTTACACCCAAAAAAATCAGTGTTAAATTTGTTTACTGGAACAATCCCAATAAGCTAATCCAGCGGCTTCAGTACTTGCATACCTGTAAACAGGCTGGTCATACTAAATATGAGGAAGAACTTTTGGATATAGAAAATGAGCTTCGTGATGCTAAAATTATAGTGTAATGAATCCATGTAACCGCTTAAACTATTTCTTACCAATACATGTAATATTTTCTACCACTTTGCTACCACTTTGCTACCACTTTTCTAGTTTGCTACCACTTTTCTACCACTTTGCTACCATTTTTCTACTACTTTTCTGCCACTTTGCTACCACTTTTCTACCACTTTGCTACCACTTTTCTACTACTTTTCTGCCACTTTTCTATCACTTTTCTAGTTTGCTACCACTTTTCTACCACTTTGCTACCACTTTTCTACTACTTTTCGGCCACTTTTCTACCACTTTGCTACCACTTTGCTACCACTTTGCTACCACTTTTCTACCACTATGTTACCGATTGTCTACCACTTGTCTACCACTTTGCTACCACGTTTCTACCACTTTTCTATCACTTTTAACTGTACATATTAAATATAAAAGCCAACGCTAAATAATTCTATTACCAGAACAGAGATAACCTTTGTAGTGTGCAAATCATACTAACTGGTTAGTTACTACTATGGATTTTACTACAACTAACCTAGGTTAACAACGTGTACTCTATAAAGGCTACTCTTATAACTATAGACGACAAAATGTAAAAGGAATAATATTCTGGTGATGCTCAAAACAGAGGTCAACAAGATTTCGAGGCAATATGAAAAGTAGAAATGGTGTGGTTTTAAGTGTGAGTGATCATCAATGTAGTGCTCCAGACAATACACTGATGTTGTTGGCAAAAAATCATCAGAATGCTAATAAGTTAGTACAAGAGAAAGATGTTGCTACTCAAAATAGTGCATTGTTTGTTGAGCAACGTTTAACCCCTGTTGTAAAAGTTATGTTGTATCCATCTTCCACGTCTCAAGAGTCATCAACATCACAGACTATGCAAGAGGTAGTGTTGTTGTTGTTTTAAGGGGCTGAACTACAAAGTCATCTGCCTTGTTATGCAAGTGGATCGAAAAGGACTAGATAGTAATAGACAAAAGAGAGTTGTAGTTTGTATATAACTATTGTACAAGTACTTACATTAAATAAATAAAAATAGTGTATGGGTATTGTCTGTTTTTCTTAATTGCTATCCCTATGTCCCACTATTAATGCAATTGTTGACCATCAACAGTCTCTGACTATGTTCACAAAGAGAGTGACCTTAAACAATACACTCTATCTATGGTTTGTGTACCGAGTACACAATAATACAGTGTGGTCAAGCCATGTTGAGGTAATAGTTATATCAGGTAAGGGATTCGAACCCTTGCTTTCTTGTACAGAAAATTTGATCTTAAGACAAACACCATAACCACTCGGTCAACCTGACTGTTCCTAATTTAATTATTTTTGTAGACTTGAGTGTTTATAAAACTTTTTACAGTATACATTGACTAAACCACTTGTTTGTTTTGAAATATAGATTTTGTTTTGTTTGACCATAACATTGCAGTTATGAGTCTTGTGAACTGGGTGTTTAATATAGGGTTGAAGGCATTTTAAAATAATTTTAGAAAAGCTCTTAGGTATCGTGTCATGGGTTTTAGTAATGCATTACTGTTCGTTGACTAACATTTACCGTTACACAACATTATTTTGGTGAGCTCTACATGTTGTTGTTTGAGTCGTCAGTCTTTTGACTGGTTTGATGCAGATCTCCATGCCTCCCTGCCCTGAGCGAAACGTCTCATCTCTATATAACTACCACACCCTACATTCAAGGCTATCTGTTTAACATATTATAACCTTGGATCCCCCCTACAAGCTCTTGGGTTCAATTCCTAGATTTAACACAAACTTTTAAAAGTGGTATGACAACTAAAGCTAATCTACTCAGTCTCGAGTGGTCCAAATAAGTAGAGAGGGTTTGATTCATACCTCAACCATAGAGCACCATGTTCTTTTATTTTAAATAATGATAGCCATTTGTTCAATTTCACATTTCACACATTGCAATTTGTCAATTTTCCATTTGCATTTTTTAAAATGACAGTTTGATGTTTTTCAATTTCATGATATGGAAACATGGATTTTTCCATTTTCATATTTACACATTTGTCAATTTCCCATTTGCATATATTTTCTTAAATGTCCGTTTAAGGTTTTTAAATTTTGTCTATATGGAAACATGGATTTTCCATTTTGCTGTTTACAAATTTTTTATATATTTATTTTGGGTGTATGTTGAAAAACGATATTTCCAAAACAAGATTTTTTATTTTTCATTTTATGATTTTGTAAATTATCTTAATGTGAGTGCTTGGCCATGGCAATAATACAGTCTATCTATGTGTTAGCGGAACCATAGAGGCTTATTACTACTGCAAGTAAGAATGTTTTACAAAAAACGACTATCTACCACTGCATTTGAAAAAATAAAACGATTGAAAAAAATTTATTTTCCATTCATATATAAGTGCTAATTCTCCCTCTCCCCACCCTACCTCACAGTATTTTCTCTGGTCAAACAACCAATGCTAGCCACACACACACACACACACACACAAGCTTTCTATATATATATCTCTATATATATATGTTTTCTCTTGTCCACGAGATAAAAATTATGGTTGCTGGATTGTATCCTGCACTGTTTATGCGACATACCTTTGCCAGTTCATAAAACCGTTGGGTATTTCTCTACACATAGCGATTTTACCACTGCTCTACCTACGCCTTTTGCTTGTTTGGCTTTCTTACAGTCTAGTATGTGATGGGAAGCATTAACTGTATGTCAAACCCAGTCCACGTTTGTATTTGTAATCTAAGTAATAATTTGAAAAGAGACAAGTGTAATCAGTTTTAAACATTATCTCTGCTTTTATTTGTTTGTTTATAACATGCATATTAACCTAAAATCAAACCCTAGTCTACCTTAGTGAAAGGTTAACAGTTTAACCACTGCGTCACCATACCCTTTTGTCTTAGTTTGATTCGTTCTAGGCCTTAGAGCTAGAAATCGAGTTAAGATCTCCAGTTAAAGAGGCACATGTGCTCACCACTATAGCACGTAATGTTTAGCTGGTAACATTAGACAACCGAAAATGATTGTATTTCTGTTAGCCAAGCATTTCTGTCATTTACCTACTGTGTGAGCTCTGCCAGCAAGACAGTTTAGTTTAGAACAAGTGTGTGTGAGTGTGTGTATAGATTATTAGCCTCAAGTATTTAAAGCTTGTTGTGTGTAGCGACCATCTTGTCCCAGTAACCACTGAGCAAGTTTTAACAGTCAACCCATAATAACTGCATAGGATAGTTGTGTGTGGTTCATGTACTTGTGTGTGTGCATTAGCATCAAGCACTAGCTTTACCTTACCCTCTATAGGTAGAGCGTTATCCCTTTCCCTTCTGACATTACCAATGACCACATTCACCCACAAGTTTTACACTTAAACCATTGGCTTGTTTTTGATTAAGTTTGGTTCGGTTTGGTTGGGTTTGATTCAACTTGGTTCAGTTTAGTTCAATGTAGTCACCATTTTGGATTTTAGCTATCCTCTTTAACCAATCAATTAAAGATTGTCTACTCTTATTTCTTGAATCGATAAATCAGATTTTGTATACACCATTTGTCATTTATTATCCCATACCTACAACCTATACTCTCTCTGTACTGCAGTTTGATCTGAAAACAAGTTCCAATGGTGAAAGATTTGTCAGTCACCATACATGTTGCCTACAATAATTCTTTCACTACCTAGCTATGTTTCATCACTCACTGTAAACATTTCACATGTCCATATCCGATTATAAGTTTATAAAATCTCAGGTCGATGACCTTGATGAATTGGGTATTTTTGGGTAAATTCATTAGCCATGGGAAAGGGTTGACCATTCTAAGTCCTATGACACCTCACATGTTGATATCCGATTATTAGTTTATAAAATCTCAGGTCAATGACCTTGCTGATTTGAATTTTTGAGGTAAATTCATTGGTCATGGGAATGGGTTAACCATTTGTAGTCCTATGACACCTCACTTGACCCTCTCTACTGATAAGTTTATAAAATCTTAGGTCAATGACCTTGCTGTTTTGGGTATTTTGGGTAAATTCGTTGGTCATGGAAAAGGGTTGGCCATCCTGAGTCTTGTGACACCTCACTTGTCCCTCTCTGATTATTAGTTGATAAAATCTTAGGTTAATGACCTTGCTGTTTTTTTTGTGGGTAAATTCATTGGTCATGGGGAGGGGTTGGCCATTTTAAGTCCTATGACACCTCACTTGACCCTCTGTGATTATTAGTTAGCGAGATATTAACGAAAGTGCAGTTAGGCCCTTTTGACAAAAATGAATAATACATTCAAAAACAGGGCGTCACCCCAAGTCCAACGACCCCTCATACAAGACCCTAGCTTTCTTAGTTCATAAGATATTAAAAAGCCGATGACCTATTAGTTTTTGGATCTTTGGTTAATTTGTAAAAAAAAACGTATCTATAAATCATTATTCAAAAAGCCCGCCCTCTTACAAAAAAAAAAACAATTGCGCATTCGTAAAACAAAAAACAAAATTGATAAATCATAGCGGCATTCAGTTGTATGCATGCACTTTATGTGGAACGAGTTTAATTTCATATTGGCATACAAACTCCCACATTTTGCACATGGAAAGCGAATTTTACCTAAAAATTATTATTTCACCCCCTAGTAGGGGTAGATTTTATTTTTGAGTGGAAATAAGTTATCCATAGGAAAGGGGTTGTCTGCCGGAGTAATTTGACTACTTGTACATGTCTCTAGCCTTATTCCCACCACTGTCAAAACAGGTTGTGACTTGTTAGCTCTTATCGTGCACGTGCACATGTGTACACTTGTGTGTTAGGTCATATTACACATGAACTTGCATTTTCTCACATATGAACCAAAACAGGATGTAACTTGTTTCACAAGGAGGGCGGTAATAAGGTCATCTCACACGTGTTCACATGTATTTCGTCTTTTTCCTTTCATATCGTTATCCCATTATAGTAGTGGGGGATTAGTGAACAACGTCAATTCAACACACACAAATGTAGTTAGGCCCTTTGACATAATTTAAATAAATTCATGGGCTAGTCCGTAGGAACCAGGCCAAAGGGACCCGTCCAAAGGGATCAGTCCAAAGGGACAAGGACTCGTCCACAAGGACTTGTCCACAAGGACCTGTCCACACAGACTTGTCCACAATGACCTGTCAACAATGACCTGTCCACAAGGACTTGTCCACAAGGACTTGTCCACAAGGACTCGTCCACAAGGACCTGTCAACAATGACCCGACAACAATGACCCCCGCCAACAATGACTCGTCAACAATAACCCATCCATATGGATCCGCTCCCCCACCCTCTTACAAAAGCCATGAGTGGGCATGTGTAAAAACAGAAAACAAGCATGTTAATTCATAGTGGCTATCCACCGCACATATGCACTTTATGTAGAACAACGTTTCATTCCATATCGCCATTCAAACTCTCACATGTTGCAATTGGAAAGAGAGATTCTCTAAAAAAAATACAATTTCACCCCCTAGTAGGGGTAGGTTTAATTTTGGGGTGGAAATATGTTGTCCATTGGAAAGGGGGTGTTAGCCCGAGTTCAATGACACCTCATTCGTCAAAATCTGACCATGCGTTCGAGAGATATCGCGCCGCCGCCATCTTGTGTGGAGGGTGTGGAGGTGGAGGATATAGAACCGGCCAAAACACACTACTCACGGTGAAACCGAATTGAATGATTTTTTTTACAGAGGTAGCACTAGCTCAGGGCACCTCATATTCATGTTTAATATCCTTCTAGCACGTTGTATTTCAACAAGCTACTACTACCAACATTCAATTATACTCCTTGAAAAGGACAAAGAGTTATAACAATACCCATGCATTTAGGAGAAAGTAGGCTATATGTTCTTTAATGAACATCTTGTTTTATTTTTAATTTTTCTTAATGAGGTTATAGCGCATTCTGTTGGCCAGCCATTGTAACTACAGATCAGTTAAAATTGATTGCAAATAAAGCGGAATGTCGCAGAGATACAGAGGTTTTTATTTTTAGTGGAAACGAAGAGAACATCAAATATCCTCTCACTTTTTATTAATTTAACTTTAGTAGTTATTTGTTTTACATGTACTGTACTTCCTTTATAAGCATTTAATTTGGCAAAATAACTCTATTGCTTACCCTCAATTGGGGGTATTTTAAGTATTTATTTTTAGTGTTGAATGTTTAAATTGGCTCTCCTGGAAAATGTGCATAATGTGACTTACCCCGTTCTTCCCGTGGAGTCTTCATTTTTATGTGATTTAACCTCTAATTGTATTTTTTTTTTTATTCAATGTTATGTCATGGAATATTTTGTGCAATGTATATCTTTTGCAATGGAATGTATATTCTCTGTTTTCTGTCAAGAATCTTCATGATCTGTTGAGTACAATAAATGAATGAATGAATTAATGAGTGAATGAATGAATACTTCTAGCTGCATTTGGACGAGCCATTCAGTAGATATTTTAATTGAAGAATATGCATTAATATTCCTTTTCGCTGTTTATATCACTCTTCTGCGGTATGGTGAGTGGGGGGAGGTGCGGGCCTACCATCCAAGGTACATTGGTGTGCTGTCAACTCTAACGCTGGGAGAAACATTGGACACCACAATTTAAAGAGCTGGACTTGGCAATCAAGTTCAGGAAGGAAGGAAGTAGCTTCCTGTGTCTTCACATGCGTAATTCCTTGTTTTCATTGAAGAAAAATAACAAAAGGCAATATCATTATGTGTGTGTCTGTGGAGAAACTCGAGGGAATGTTCATTCATAAGAATACAAAATGTGTGAAGGGAAGCCAAGCCAGTAGCTAGCAGGTGCCTTGCTCAATGAATGGGCTTCTCATATCTCACGTTCACACACGCTGCCCACTTCCTCCTTAATTTATGAACAAGTCCTTAATAACTCTGCAGTTTTATTCACTGACTGGATTTAATTATTAACTCCACTCTACCACAGAGAGCCATTATTACACCATATTTTACTACAAATTAACAGCTAAAATGCCCAGCGTGTAGATACGTCAGTTTGGAAGTCTAAGCTTGTTTGACTCCCACTAAAGGCATTATCTAATTCAGTGGAGTCACCGTGTTTCACAGTAAGGACGTGAACATATTATTAAAATAATATGTTAAATAATTGTTTCCAGTCGGTCAACACAAATTATGCCCAATGACATTAGGTGGGAAAACAAGTATTTATATGCCCTAACCTGAAATAAATATAACATAAGATATTACGTTTCAAACAAGAAGTTCCGTGACGAACTAAAGAGCCTACTTTTCTTAGAATGTAAGATTCATGCCAATGATTAATCTATATGGATCTTTCTAGAATAATGACGAAATTAAGTTGGTAATATCGACGTATCTAATTAGTTCGAAATACTCTATACCTGGCATAATGTAGCCTAATAGAGAACTACAGTTGGCAACCCTGGTGACTGAATATATTCTTAGTTCCATCTCTTAAGGTACAGAATACAAAATTTGGTTGAAGTCCAATGGATAGCATGGACGTTACATGCAGTTAAACATTGAATATAACAGCGCGCGTAAAATCACGTTGGCGACAATGACATGCATTTATTGGTCAGAAATAATCTGAAATAATATGATCTATTGTTGTGTCAATTTTGAATGAAATCCATTAGTTAGTATAGAAGTTACATGCATTTTAAAATTGGACCTATCAGCAGGCTTAGAATCATGTTGGCAGCACTGGCGTAGGCCTATATTAGTTACTCCAAATTAATCTAGAATGCCAGGTACTATACGTGTGCAAAGATTAGAGCTATTGGCTTGCATACTTTCTGATATATTGATATTAGGGTAACAAAAATAGAGCCAGTATTTATTAACAGTTGGCAGCCCTGGTTACTCTCAAGAATCGGCATAGTCATATCTATTATGGTACACATAGCACACACGAAATTTGGTTTAAATCCAAATGATAGTATAGAAGTTACATGTATTTAAAGTTGGACGTCTCAGCAGGCTTAGAATCATGTTGGTAGCACTGACGTATATGTTACTCCAAATTAATATAGAATGTCAGGTACTATACGTGTGCATAGTTTAAAGCTGTCGCCTTGCATACTTTCTGATATATGGGTATTTGGATATAAACAAATTGAGGGCATTAATTAACAGTTGGCAGCCCTGGTGGCTCTTAAGAATATACTCAGTCATATCTGTTTATGTACACATAGCACATACGAAATTTGATTGAAATCCAATTGATAGTGTAGAAGTTATAAGCATTTAAAATATGGATCTATCAGCAGGCTTATAATCATTTTGGCAACACTGCCATGTATGGCCTCCTGGAAATTAAACTGCAATATTATTATATATACGTGTACCAATTTTGAAATTTCTCCTATTCATACCTTCTAAGATATCCAACATGGAGCTCAAATTTCAATTGCGATTTTTCAGCAGTTGGTAGCACTGACATCATGTTCAAATATGGCCGTGAGATATTCAGGTATAGATCATTACTCCTACAAAATTTTGTTTCGATTGCTGCAGTCGTTTAGGAGTTGATAGGGGGGGGGGGGGGTGACACACACACAGCCAGACAGATAGACAGACAGAAGGACAGACAGAAGGACAGACAGACACACATTTGCCCGATCTCATAAGTCTACTTTTTCCTCATTTTTGCAAAATGTGAAAAGTAGGCTAAAAATTACACGCTCACTTAGGCTTAATTAATTCACGATGGTTGTGTATTAAACTTATGCTCAAATGGATATACAATATTTAGATTGAAAAAGTTTGTAAACATTTGTGTAACGTGTCTTATTTGCCCGGTATCTTTAATGATTTGCCCAGCGTAAACTTCAAAGGCGCACGAACGGCAGGTCCCACGCGCAATTCAGAAAAGTCGGGGTGAACAGCGTAACTTCAAGCACTTATACTCTTCTCTGAAGTCTTAACTCGACACTACTCGACAGTTTTATGCTGGCCGAAGCTAGGGTGATAGGCTCGCTCCGAAGTTAGTCATTTAAATTTCCACTGAATTGAGATTGTTGGAGGAAATGAAAGCGTAAATTCACTTACAGTGGGCGATGTATTAAATATAGAGATATGCTGTCCCGAACTTTTCTGTAGAACTTTTCATGCTGAACAATTCTTACACTCATAGTATATAGATATGTTTAACGGTTTACCCAGCGTAAGCTTAAAAGGCGCACGGACGGTAGGTTTTTACGACTCGATTCACTGAAATCGTTACTGCTCGGCTTCCTTTGGTCATAAATAAATTATTTCTGCAGAAACCTTGCTCGAGAATCTTTTACAGAATAGTGAAGACCACATCAAAATCCACGCCCTGGTTCTCGAGATTACCCGTTACATCCAAGGATCGGGAACTTTGTTTTATTTATACTATGTAGAGATATTATTGCTCATTCAGTTTGAAGCACTTCTAATATTGTTGCGTTATTATTAAGGTAGTTTAAGTATATTAACCAGTGATCTATTGAATAATTCGCAGTATTAGGGCAAAAGAGTGAAAGTCAAAAGAATACTGAATGAAAGTTATCACAATTCCCAACCCAACAATTGAATAATCACAGTTTTGGTATTATTTTGACTTATACCCTTTTGCCCTAACAGTCAAAGCACTCAGAATGATATTTAAAAATTTGAGGTAGTGTGGCTAGTGATATTGGCTGCTATCCATGAGGACCCATGTATAATGCAATTCTAGTGTGATGCCTGAAATAAGGTATAATCGGCTCCTTCAGATATGTCAATAAAGATGGGCGTAATCCCCACCCCCAGACACCCTAAATGTGTTTTTCACAGTTTCATACTTCCACTCCAGGCAGCTACCTAGATGGTGCATAATCCAAAGCCATGGCTGCCTCCTTCAAAACCCTTCTTACAATTATAAACACTCACACCAGTACAAATACCACAATGGGACATATTCTACACGCCCAAGTACCAGCCCCTAAATGAAACAACACCCCGGGATGTGGCAGCTACCGTTCTTGGCTGTAGCCCTGGAGGTCCGGATTCGATTACCCACTCTGCCAAGACATTTTAATTCTGGTCTGAGGGCTGGAACGGGGTACACTCAGCTTTGTGAGGCAAGACAGAGAATACGAGGTTTTGATTCCCACCTGAGCCATCCTGGTAGTGGATTTATCGTGGTTTCCCTATTTCTACTCCAGGCAACTGCTGGGATTATTTATTTATTTATCGTATGGATTTCAGTGCCGGGAGTGTCCGAGGACATGTTCGAATCGCCTGAGTCTGTAGCTGCTTCTTGCTGACACCCTTAGGGTGAGCTACAAGTTCCGTTCAATTTCAAGTAGTTCCAACTTTCGCTACCAGATATCAATGTTACCTAGTGGTGAACCATGGAACTTTGATAGAGCGTTCCGATGAAATCTAACCTAACAATTTAGCTTCACACAAGTTTAGTATGTGGAAGGATCTTTTACCTGCCATAAATCTATGACATGGGACCGCGGGCTTTACTTCCCCTCCGAAGGAAGGCATACTGAAGGATTTTTAACGCTCTTAAAAATCCGACGACTTCGGCCGGGTTTGAACCCGCTATCTTGGGCACAGCAGTTCAGCAAGCTACCAACTACGCCACCGAAGCCGCTAATGCTGGGATGGTTCCTAACTTAAGGACACGGCCGCCCCCTTGCCAATTCTACCATCAATTTACAAATGCACACACTAGTACATCCATCTCATTAACATAGGTTATCATACAATATTCCACACACACCCAAATACAGGGAACTATATTACCAAGATCTTGCTGTCCCTAAAATATGCGACAACAACAACACGTATTACAACGAGGAAGCCTGCTGTACTGTTTCGCCATGTGCTTCGAGTTGTATTCATTACCACGAACACTACATGTAGGCATGCAAGTTATACACTACTGGATTAAGGCGATGCTTGAGGCTTAATTCATACCCTGTTTTATGGTTCTTGATATTCCTGTTCTAGATCCTTTCTTTCAACTAGAAAGTGACTAAAAGGCCAGTTAAGGAGACAGCACCACAAACCGGAATGAGATACAGTTTTCATGAGGGTTAAGCTTAGGTTATCTACCTTATTATAAATAATCGTAGAACAACTTCCTGGGATATGTTCCTAGGTAATCGTCTTATGCATCATTGACTTTTATCTGCCAAAGGTTGTCTAGATTCCAGAGTTGTAAAGTAGGCTAGGTCATGGTTGTTGTCACCGTAGAGCATTTGTCATCTTGGAGTTTGTAGTTCAGGTCAGCTTGGGTGGCCAACGAACTGACGACTCTCACAATACTGCTTTAGGAGGATGTTGTTGATCAATTTAAGGTGCTTTGCGACATCGTGGTCATGTAGCCACGTGTAATTGAATATGTGTGGGATCTGTTTTGTTATTGTGTTGGCTTGACAATGTGTCAGTATATGCGATTGGGACTAGGATTTTGATTGGAGTCAGCCGTGGTCTTCATTTAGGTATCAAGCTGACATTTGTCTCTAGTATACGTGGAAAACTACGGGAAATCATTTGTAAGATGGTTGAGGTAGGAATCGAACCCATCTATTCTCAGTTCTGCTTCACAAGGCTGAGTGCATCCCGTTCCAGTCCATAGACCAGAATTAAATTTTATGGCAGATCCAGGAGTTGAACCCGGACCTCTGCGGTGACAGCCAAGAATACTAGTCACTACGCCACAAGGCAGTTAGTTCCTTGGGAAGCACAATCATAGATCTAACAAGTAGTTCCGTGAGGAACTAAATAGCCTATTTTCATATATCCTACTGGTCTTACTTAGGACACGAGAAATGAAAACGAGACTTCAAAAAATTGCACAGCTGCCATTTTTAAGTTCCCATAAAATTCCTTTAAATTAGACGTCAATATATTAACGCTTGTACGAAGATTTGCCGTGCCATGATTCACAGCGCTCGGATGAAAGGTTGTGAGAATAACCCATTTAAATATTTAAATGTCGCGTCGCCACCATGTTGGTTTTGTGCTCACTGGATTATTAAACGTCCCATAGGTGAACTTATGTTAATAGCCTATTTCAACATACAAAGTTTCAGTTCGATTGCTGTAATAGATTCGTAGATATTGAGTCCCGTCTAAATATTTTGGATGGTCGCCATGTTCAATTGTTATATATGTAGGCCATAGAGTTATGTACTATTAGATGGAGATTATTACGTAGGTTCATTATTCAAACTTTCAATTAGATCGCATGATCAGGACACAAGAAATAAAAACTGTTTTAAAACATTTTGCATAGCCACCATCTTGAGGTTATGAAAACAATTGAACTAAACTACATGTCAGTGCATTACAATGTGTATAAGCATTTGCTGTACCAAGTTTCACTGCGGTCGGATGGTTGAATCGTGAGAAAAGTCTATTTAAATGCTTCAATTCGCTTGGCCGCCATGTTCGTTTTGTACTTAACAGGTTTATGAAAGCCAAATAGAACTTTTAGGTGATATCTGTTACTGTTGCGGACATATAGAATGCCAGTAAGATATTTCGCGTGGCCGCCATGTTGGATTGGTGAAACGTATTAAAATTTGAAAGGCACGGTCAAGGTCGTACTAGGTAGTAGTATGCACTTACCGAGTTTCATTGAAATCTCTCCGGCCATTTAGATTTTATTAGGGACACACACGGACAAAAGGTGATCTCAAAAGCCTAGTTTTTTTTTCATAAATGAAAATAGGCTAAATATTACGATGCAATCATACGTAAAATTACTATGATTCTGCATTCATTGTTGTTATAAACTAATTTATTATCAAATAATTTGCAGACTTGATTCTCTCTTTTAGTAACGATTTAGCGGTTAATGTTGCAAAACAAAATGTCATGTGGCTCCTTTCAATTGTTCCAATGAGGTTGAGTTAATATACTCCAAGTTAGGGTAAATATGTTCAACCAGTATCACCTGTATCCCTGGAAGAGTTACAGGCAAATCAAGAGACATAAAAGATGGTTAATAAGGGTATCTGCTTTACCTTGTGTCTGCTTGCTCTTTTCAAAACTGTATCTCAAATTAAGATGTTCTGACATATGATTAAATCATTTGCTAAGCTCCTCCAGATAGTGAAACGTTTAAATAAAGTTGGCTACCGCAAAAGAACTGTTTCTTCATGATGGCATTGATGACCAAGCGAGGCCTTCATCTATTAATCCATATGATTTTTAGAGAGATGTACCTTTGCCATAAGAATGTAATGTCCCCCCCCCCCTCCCCCATATTATGTTGGTTGATAGAGCAGGGGTGGCCAAAGTATAAAGTCATAGGTTCGACTCCAACCATGAAGACGATTTAATTCTCTAATTCTATACCTTCCATCTATATTGCTTGTACTTTCTGTACAAAGCCTCCTTGCTCAATATACCTAACAAGTTCGTTGGAAGAATGTTTCTAACCCTCATGTCCCGCATACCCCATTATTTTTTCAAATGCAATGTTGACAACTACAAGTGGACAACGAATTTGGAATGTCAGAAATAATCTGTTTTTACGATTTTATATCAGTTTACACTTCATTGCCAGCCTCTTAGAAACGGGAATAATAATCTTAATAATAATAAGGGGTTGGACAGAGGATGCATCCTTCCAGGCTGACCAACTAGCTCCTCGGTTACTGGAAAAAGCGGAAGACCAAGTCACCATGGTTCTGGGAAGTGAGCAAAGATCTGCAAGAACTTGGAGGGACGGAAAGAGACTTAAATGGCCGCACATCTCTCAGGAAGATGCTTCAGCAATTGAGGTTCCACTTCCAGGACAAACTACCAAGAAAGTAAACAGGTGCCCTCTGGACAAAGAGAGGAGGGAACAACACAGCCAGAGGATGCGTAACTACTGGGCAAACATCATAGCCCACTCCAAATGTAACAGTTGAATGTCGTAATTCTTAGATGGCCTATACGGAACAAGAAGAAGAAGCGGTAGAAACTTATTTTAGCTACAACAAGTTCCCTACTTCGAAACATGTTTCCAGATATATGCAATACCCTTACTTCTGCATCACAAGAAATTAACCAATAATGTTCTAACCATCCTAAACATTCATAGCAGCCTAAATCCATCCAGACTCGATCGAAGTTTTATGCTGTCATAACTTATCAGGTTAAACCTTTTTTCTGTTAATGTTATCATAGTTGGCAAGGATTTCTTCATTTGTTACGACTTCCACCATATTGATAGGCCTCCAATGTCACCTAACATCAATCCCTTGTTGAACTGAATGCTAATATCTGAAAGCCTCCTTGTCATCAATATTCTACACCAGAGGTTCCCATTAGGTGGTCCGCGGACCCCGGGGGTCCGCGACGGTTTGCCAGGGGGTCCACGAAGAGTCGTCAAGAAATAACGCAACAATGAAAATGGAAAACGAAGAAAGTACAAAGAGTTTCTTAAAAATAATAATTATGGGTTGCCACCCACTGCATAAGTGGCGCACTCATATGTGGCGCATAATTGAGCGTAATTTGTGATATTCAAGTTTCCCGCTGGAGGGCGTTCTGTTCCTTATTCCTGAGTTCTGCTCCGCAGTTCATTTTGTGTGTTTACATATTTACATGAGTTTTGAAAGTTGAAACTTTTGATTGTTTTAATTGTTAAAAGCTACAGACAGTGACAAAGAGGAATCTGCGGTAATAAATATAGAGGTGAATGGTCCGCCTACTGCCTATCTTGAGCCCAGCCATTCAAAGAGTAAGCCTACTGCGAAAAGTAGGAAATACGACATGAAATATTTCAAAATTGGCTTAAAGTATTGTGAACCTGAAGATTGTCCTAAGCCTCATTACGTGATATGCTTTGAAACCCTTGCCAACGAGAGTAAGAAACCTGCAAACCTCCAGAGCCATCTAGTGTACCCGATTGTCATCATGTGGACCATGTGTTCGTATCCCAACTAACTCACGGTCTTTCGAGGTATGGGACGTTCCTGCCCACCATACGACCACATGCTCAGGATTTGAGTCTACCAGGTAACTACTCTACAGGAAATACACAACATTTTCCTAAAGGTAACACATTTACTGGTCTAAAATCAATGGCTATACAACAAATACAAAACAAAGGACAAATTACATTTAATTCCCACAAATAAAATAGGGTTGTTCTGTGAGCTTTCTTCGTAAAATTGTGCTGCACTGCACTCAAATCTAATTCTAACATCCTGTCAATGATATTTTCAGACTTCCATGGGTTTTCATAGTGTTCAACAACTAACACAACTTTAGTTAATGGGAGTATCATAACACAAAAATCACATATCACATAAAATGATACTAATAAAACATTTTCCCATTTCTTATGGCATTTACCTTGATTAACATGAATTCATTATTTTCTGCAATCATTAACAGATATTTGTTGTGTTGCGTGAATCATCTTCCCTCCTTCCATGCATATGAACGCCTTAGGAAAAGAGGTACTTAATTTTATAGTTTCACCATATAACGATTTTCTGGGTCTTGTCGGGCTTATCATTGTTACAAATGTGTCATGTTCTGGGAAGAACACATACCCGTCTGCATAAATTAGCAGGAAATGGCAAAATGCACTCTAAAAGAAGATGCCTACATTATTTTGGTTCAGCTTTTCTCCTCAGAGAATAATTGAGCCAAATATTATCTGATTTCTATGATTCAACAACGTATGTGAGTTGCAACCCACCGTTCACTTCAATTGGCATCATCAAAATAATCATATCTTAATTGCATAAATAAATATCGAGATTCCTCAGTGTCCTAGTGTGACTAATTTACAAGGGACCGGTCGGACGACCTTCCACCCCTCAGCAGGCAATAAAATTCGTTCCAGCTGGCTATCCAAGATGGCCGCTACAGAAATGGTCTACCATTCCCCTCTCTCTTACTCTGTCAAGATCAAGGTCAGGTTTGTTTACAAAGTGCAGACTAGAGTAACACTGAGTGTGGCTCCTAAATAATTGAGTCAATTTAAATATTTAACATCTATCCTTATAGTGCCTTGGGCTCAAACTGGCTCCATAATGAACATTCATGGCTGGGGTGGCATTCTAGTGATAGTCTTGCCGTTCTATGGTGACGACTAGTGCCTTTTAGACGCGCATCATAGTGAAAATCCAACGACTTTCACCAGCAGCTGTCAATAAAATATAAGGAAACCTGCGTTCCTAAACGACGAATATGATCCTCACCTCACAGGGTGGGTCATTAACACACACATGCTCACAGCGTCTCGACGGACGTCAATAGTGGCATAATTCAAGCAAGCGTTGGATACAGACAGGCTCTGTCCAATTCGCTGCGAAATAATACAGTATGCTCAAGGGCGATACTACTCGTAGATTTGGCCAACTTCTCACCTAACGTGCAAGCTATACTAGTTGTCCCCGCTATATTTATTACGTAAATCACTGGATTCTACGTTAATTCTGCACGCTTACAAGCGGCTCAAACAATACTTCACATATATGACTCCATTATTAAGGCACTCGCGTTCTCTGTCATACCACTTAAGCCAAAGCTTTACATAGCTCCTAACACAAATGTATCGAAATTTACTGGCTTACTTTACTTTAATGGTCCTCAAACAATAATCCTACGGATTGACCATATCAAATATTCATTCATATTTCACTGACACTGAAAAAGCTCTCGTATTTCTTTATATTTCACGTTATACTCTCACTGTTTACCAAATACAGTATCTTTACATTAGACATGACACTATTTGAACACTATTTAGGCCAAAAATGCCTATTACTTTACTGTTTGCCGACCCATAATATTATTTATTATTATCATTTAACGTTACCGTTACATCCATCACTATTTTTGCCTGAATGGCCTTAAACAAATCACCTTCCAAGCCATATTTTATTCAAGACGAGTGGTGAAAACTCGTTCAGTAAGTGACTATTACATCTTACTCAAAGTGATAAATCGTTACATGGTGAACTACTTAGTTATAATTACATTATAAAAAATGGGTACTCACTTTTTTTCCTCTTTGCTGGATAGTGCCAGCGCCTCAGCTGTAGCGCTACCATGACGCTTGACTTAAGCCATCATGTTATCCTTAACACAACACTTAGATTCATACACTTTCCACATGATACACATATTTTTATCAGTGGTTTTTATAATTGCAATACACTGCATATTAATCACTATACACATGAACACTTTAAAACACTATTTCACAATTTATATACATTTATCCACTACTTCACATGTTGATCCTTAAATTGGACTTCTCCTACGCCTGATCTCAGAGATGCGCTGTAATTATGACAACCGCTGGTCTCCGTGACAATCTAACAGCGTTTTACGGACGTTCCATCCTCGTTCCCTGCAATCTTGTTCAGCTCACTATCCAAATTAGGTGGCAATGCTTTCCAAGCTCCCATCATTGTAGTGTTTCTGATGATGCTGTCATATATAATTCTGACAATACCTCCCGGTATAAGAACTGTTCAAAACATTATAAGTTCCTTTTCGCTGTGGCGAATTTATATTTGCGTCAGATAATATGTAAATATCTGTAATACTTTACTTTCGACGCACTTCATGATTATTTACGAAGCTTTATAACTTGCTTCTATTGTTCTCCAACGACGGCGCGTTGATACTTTAACATTTGGCGTGCTACTAGCAACGTCTTAGTTACGTGTGTACTGTAGAATAACTCTAGGCGAACTCAGATGAACTCGTGACGAACTCGGAACACTTGTGATGAACTTAGAAGAAGAATGACTTGGCTTGCCTCGCTCCCCCTATATAAAGGTTTCTCGTACAGAATAGTCCACTGGACACACGAGAGCGACTCCTTTCTTGAAATAATACCTCTTCAGCCGAAATGACATCTACATCTTGTTTATTTAGGTGTGGAGGTTTCAAAAACATTCGCGTGCCGGCGATCGCTTCGGCCAATTAATTACAATTAATTGCCTTAGTTCAGCGCGTGGGCACGCTATCGTGGTACTTCCCCGTTGACTGGTCACTAAGTCAATGCTCTTAAGCGTATGGTAGGTTGTGATGCATTCATTTGGAGATAAAGGCCTTAATTTAGGTGAAAAACCGTTCCTAAATTACCTCTCCGTGAATATATTCACCTGGGTGTATATTCCAATGCATTTTAATGCTCCATTTAGCTGTAATCAATTTATTTCCATGTGCAGTCGATCCCGCCATAGCTTGCACCGTTGTCAAGCGGTGGATACCCGAGTCATTAATTCTGAGCTGTCTCTCCGCTCCAGACGTAAGTAGTTCGGTAGGCGCCTAGACTACTCCGCCCACTTGCTAAGGGTCATTTGTAAAACTTCAAACTGGCCTTCTCTCACTTTCGTATGCTCTGAAAATGTATATTTCCTTGCATTTGGCTACAGTTCTTCCCTTAAATTGCTATGATATTCACCTATAGATCGTGAAATCACTCTACATTCTTATATGTCAGTATCCCTCTCATTACTCTTTGGGTTCCCAATAATTGCTCCCCCGCAGAGATCAATGGTTCGACTCTAGGCATAACCATGTGCCTGGTCTTTTCTGATGAGACCTGAGTTCGATGCCAGACTGCCGTGGCCAGTTGGGCGCACTAGATACTAAACACTCGGAATTCTTTGAACTGAAATCATGCCAGAAAGTAATTACCAAAAGTTATGGTGCAAATGTGAATGAAAATGCAACGATAGCATCCTATCTAGGTACGAAGTATCACAGCTTGTCGCATTGCTGAAGAGCTCATTCTACCTTCAGCAATTATTTTGTGTAATAGAATGCTGCGCGATGCTGCCGCAAAGCTTGTAAGTACCGTCCTGCTGTCTAACAATACTGTGCAAAGGTGTATTACAGATATGTCATGCAAAATTGAAGATACGTTGTTGGCAATGCTTCACATGTGTGACATGTTTGCTCTGCAGTTGATGAGAGTACCGACATATCAAAAAAGCGATAATTTTGGTGTTTGCACGAGTTTTTATGTCATGACGAAATAGGTCTATATGAAGTTTTTCTTTTTTCCTGTGAGTTAGTACACACACCAGCAGACGATATTTCCGCAGCTCTGAACGATTATTGTACAGTAATACACATGATATCGCCTGGAAGAAATATGTGGGTCTGTCTACTGATGGCGTGAAAGCTATGTCCGGATGCAGGAAGGACCTTCAATCTAAAGTGAAAAAGTTGCTCCAATTATGAAGTGTACACATTGCTATATTCACCGGGAAGCATTAGCAGTCAAAAGACTGCCTGAACTGCTGGAGGGCACTCTTAACGAAGTGGTGAAAATAATAAACAATGTCAAAACCAGCTCCTTACATTGCAGGTTATTTGCGTTGCTCCGTAAAGGCATAGATAGCGAGCATGAGCAGCTTCTCATTCATACTGAAGTGCGATGGCTTTCAAGGGGCAGGATCTTAACGAGGTTTTTCGAGCTGAAAGATGAGGTACGTATCTTTCTTCTTGGGACGATACATGAGGACTTGCTCAATGACTTTTCTTGGCTGTGGTGAACTGTTTACTTAGCTGACGTGTTTGATCACTCGAATGTTTTGAATTTGGGTTTGCAAGGTGACTACGTTGATATCTTCAGCTCTGAAGACAAGATCAGTGCGATAGGGAAAAGTGTAATATTTAGGCCGCAAGGTTTCAAAATGGCTCACATGCCCGTTTTCCCACACTAAAAATGTTTCTACAGTCATCTGACGAAGTTTTGCCTTGCGAGGTAGAAGAAAATACAACCGAACATCTTCGTAGTCTTGCAAATATTTTTCGGAAACTGATGGCGATAACTGCTGGATTCGAGACCCATTCAGCTCCAATATCAAGATTGAAAATATTCAGCTACTATCAGAGGAGGAACAAGACCAATTCGTTGAATTGACCTCATGTGGTGAAATAAAAGGGAAGCTAGCAGACTTCTGGGTGACAGCTCGAAAGGACTACATGGGAATCATCGATAAGGCAATAAAAATATTATTCCGTTCGCAACAACTTACTTGTGCAAACAAGCGTTTTCCACAATGTGCGAACTGAAAAGGAAATATAGAAATAGACTAGATACGAGTCCTGATTTAAGGGTGAACATTTAGAAATTGCAACCAGACCTACAGAAAGAATTGCGGGAAAGAATAGCTTAAGTTTCGTCTCATTGAACGCCGGCCCCTTTTACATATTAATGCTGTTAACAAACTTATAATAAATAGGACTTGTTCCTTATTGTTTTCTCAACCACTGCATAGTTATATTTATGTCTGAAGCACAACCTACCTTTACGACTTAGAAATTGTTTATGATGTAATAGAATTAAATAAATAAATATTAACATACAAATAATACAGCACAGTACTCCAAGACAGAGGTTCCCGTTAGGAATTAAAATATTCTAAGTCTTGTCTTAAAATATTTTGGAGCAGGGGATTCGTGCTTAGATTACGATCGCTTTAGGGGGTCCGAGAAAAATTCCTATTCTACACTACTGATTTTGAAGACATTGTACGAATTCCGCCTTATTGATTGCTCTTCAAACTCACCTTACATCAATCCCTGCAAACTTACCTAACATCAATTGCACAGAGCCCTTGTGGGACTGAATATGAAAGCATATCAAATTGGATCAATTAGTCGCTAAATACATTTCTTAATTGAGATCAAAATTGAAAATTCATAATTCAGTATCCACCCCTCGCATAAATGAGATAAAATGGGGGTAGGCTGTGTCAGATCGCAGTACGTACTTGCGTAAATATTTCGTTAAAAGGGGAATGCTTTAGTAGTAGACGTGTTTGTTTGCTAATGGATGGTGTCTCAGTGCACTCTCGTCAGATAAACGTCCCTTTCTTTTCATCTACATTACCAGAAGGTGGTACCAGTAATGATCATCAACGACTCATTGAAACAAGGCTGGGAGTTAAGAGACGGGTTTTAACAACACTACTCTACAGGCAATCTAGTCTACATTGGTTTGCATTGTCGAGGCATATCATTAGGAATCCTAAGCGAATTCAATCAACTTCAACGTTACTAGTCTATCCTTCTGGCACAGAACATTCTGTCATATTTTAACAAGCCGTCACTGATAACGACACCATTCACATTTGAGTATCAGTGGCGTCAAAATGTTCAAATAAGGTACTATTCCGACATTTTCATGGAGGTAGTGTGGAAAACACAAACTCAGAATAGCCACTGTCAGTGCCAAGATCCGAACCTCCGATCTCTGGACTTGGTGCAACTCCCCATCACGGTCGATTTAACATGCCCAGCTACGCAGCGGGATCATTGCAGCAGCAATTTTGTCATCGTGCAATGCTTTCATTGTCCTATAGTATGAACATAAAATGTAACCGAATAAGCAAAAGAAAAATGTATTAAAGTTAAACGATTAAGGTTACTGTAAATATAACTGAAAAATTAATCAAGAGAATAAATGAAAATTAAATACTTACTCAAAGTGTTCTCGACCGGCTAAGAAGTTTTTGAATACAATTTGTTTAGTCAATTCTAAACCAAACCTTTCGGATTATGCTTTATTGTCTGTTAGGTAGTCAGCCCAGAGGCTGGTAGGATCCTCAAAATATACCACCATAGGTTAGGTCAGTAGATACCCACAAAACCTCAAAGCAGCACTATAATGAGGCGTACTAGGCAAGATGAGGAGTGAGGTAGTTTGTCATTGCTTTCCTCACTGAATTAGAACAATAGCACTGATTCTATGAGTAGAACCATTCACAGTATACACAGGCACTAGATGTGCCCCAAAGAACATTACTCAGCACCACCTCAGTAGCTTCCATATTATAATCACAGCCATTGGTGAGGCCTAGACATTGGTGGAAAGACACATTTTACTTTGGTCTGTGCCGATAGACAAATGCAAATGTACTGAACTCATCAATACATGTAATTATGCTTTAATACACTTTCAATATCTGAATGTTTAAGTTATGAGACAATTTCCAATACCTTCGAAGGTAACAATTATGCTTGATGATTGCCCTGGTGTCACCTCCATCGTGTAGTGGTCAGCATGATTAGCTGCCACCCCGATGGTCCGAGGTTTGATTCCTGGCACTGCCACGAAATTTGAAAAAATGTTAAGAGGATTGGAACTGGGTCTACTCAGCCTAGGGTGGTCCAAATAAGTAGAGGGAGTTCGATTCGCACCTCAGCTATCCTCGAAGTGGTTTTCCGTGATTTCCCACTTCATCTTCGGGCAATTGCCGGGATGGTGCCTAACACCACGGTCGCTTCCTTCCCTCTTTCTTGCCTATCCCTCCCACTCTTCCCCTCCTTTCCCATCCCTCATAAGGTCCCTGTTCGCTTCTCAGGTGATAAGGCCGCCTCGGCGAGGTGCTGGTCCTGCCTCCCCAGTTATATCCTCCGTTGGGGTGTTTCAAGCTCCAGGGCACTGCCCTGGTGACGTTATTGCTGCGATCCCTTGCTGAGTCCGAGTGTAATACCAACCTGGAGGGTAGACCGACTAAAAAGAAAAATGATTGTCCTAGTAATGATTTTAAAATTTCTTGTACCGAGATCGAACTTTTACAAGCGTAAGTCACAGCCCAGGGCGTGTTTTTCCTGGCCTCGTTAGATCAATTAAGTTCCTCCAGCAGTGACCCATAATTCACGGGTGGAGAGGAGCCCCCATTACTGTTCGCACTTGAGCACACAACACGTGTTCACGGTCGACCTGGCGCTAGCTAGTGTGCTGATTATTACACTCGTTTAGATGGGGCAGGGCACTTACAGTGTATGCTACCAACACTTCGCGGTCATTGTACTCATGTTGATCTTGTCGGTGCGTGCCGCAAAACAACTGCACTTTTCTTCTCTTATGTAAAAAACAAAATTCAATATAATTATTTACGAAGTTAGTATTTGATCGGCAAGCTTCCGGGGTAATGCCAGTTGATAAAGAGTACAGGCTAATCACAAAATCTCAGAGATTCTTCTCACTTCATCTGTAGGAAAGTGTACGGATAGTTCATTTCTCTAGGGCAGGGGTTCTTAAACTGTCGCGCTCCCCTTCTGAAACATGAAATATCTAGCACCCCCACATTCTTATTTTCTTTCTTAGTGCTTCTCATAGGCTACTTCACACACAAAGAAAAAGAAGATCACCTGATATACAGCATTTGCTTTTGTCTAATTAATGCAACTTCCAGTTTCAATAATAATGGGAAATATTATTTCATTAACCGTGGTATTTATTTATTTATTTATTTATCGTATGGTATGGTACACACTTACAGTACATCATAATACATCTTAATTATATATTGAAGAAAAAAGAAGAAAGAAGAGAACAGAGTCTCAAAATTTTATATCTAAATTCAAAATGTTGTCCCCTGATGCAGGAGTCGCTGAGAGAAAATCCAATATGTTGCCTCCATAGGATGTTAGAGGACAGTCGTGAATGATGTGCTTCACCGTTTGTCTATCGGGTCCACAGTCACACTTTGGAGAGGGTAACCTGTTCCACTTGAACAAAGAGTCCGCACAAACACCAGAATTGATCCTGATCCGGTTTAATTTCGACCATATCCGACGAGGAAGATCAAAGCCAGGTACTTTAGAAGTGACAGATGGCAAGTCTCGGCACTCCTGTGGAGCAAAAATCTTCCAATCATGAGACCACTGCTGGACTATGTCAAAGTTCTCATTGATAAGTCTAGTCTCATAGCTGTCTTCACAGGGGGCTGCCTTGAGCGAAATCTGGGTAGACAAGCAACATGTGTATCAGCATGAATAGGGAAATCCTGATTTTGAAGTGTCTTTTGGTAGATTTTGACCAGGACATTACATCTGCGGAGATGGGGTGGAGGAATGTAGCTCAGAACAGGAAGCCATTGAATAGGGGTGCATTTAATTGTACCAGATATCAATCGCATGGTCTTGTTGATTTCAACATCGATCTTCCCTATGTGAGGGCTGTTTAACCACACAGGGGCACAATATTCAGCTACAGATAGAACGAGGATAATTGCAGAAGATCGAAGAGTTGAAGCATTAGAGCCCCATGTTGTTCCACATAGTGGTATTGATAATTGGAACTCATTGCCTGCCTCAGTCTTAGAGCCTTTCCCAAAACATATTGATGTGTTTAAGAGAAGAGTGAAATTTTGTGTAAATTCTAGGCCTACGATGCAATCTATTATACAATACGCTAAGGTGTATGTTTCACAAAACTCAAGCTCCTAAACCCGAGGGAGTTAGATGGTGTGTTGTACTAAAATCTTCCAAATCGTCTGAATAGTACAGGCAAAATCTTGCATTTCTTGAAAAGTTAACGGAAATATATTTATTTGTTTATAAAGTGCTTTTAAACAAATAAACAAGACGATAGCCCCTGGCAGAACTCTGCCGCGTAAAGCCGCATAGCACTGGGGACTGGCGGGTAGTCTATACACATGGGGCGCACACAACCCATTGAGCAACCAGCAGCAGCGATAAATTGCCCTCTGATTTCATAAATATTGATAATTTGTTTAAAAAGTGCGTTTAAACAAATAAATATATTTATAGAAGCCCGCATAACAGTAACGCCAGGTGGGTGGTTTATACACATGTGATAGTTCTCGCACGGATCCGCTAGTTACTATAGTTCCTAAATTGCGAATTGTGTACCCTTGTATATTGTGTTTGATATTATAGTTGGTAATTTTCTGTACTTGTACAATTTGCCACCGGGAATTACCCCCATTTACAAATAGTCTATATATAATAATAATAATAATAATAATAATAATAATAATAATAATAATAATAATAATAATAATAATAATAATACACGGTGTCTGGATGAGAAATCGCTCAAAAGAACTGTATTCACTGACTGGGCGATTCATCTCACTTGCACGAAAAAGAGGCATGAAATTCTACGGACATATAAGTTAGCTCGAATGGGCAACTCTCGACTGACCAAGAAAATCTTCCTCATAGTCAATGGAACCCGACAAACCAAAGTACGCTGGTTAGCAGACACACTAACAACGACACGGACTGCATACGGGCAGAAAGTAAATTTATAGAAGTTTCCACCCAATTTACCTACGGGAAGGAATTTGAAACTCAAAGTTGCATGGACACAAGAAAGAAGACAGGCACAAAGCGAAAGGATGAGGAAGACCAATGGTAAATAATGGTTTTACGTGCTCCTTTAGAGTGCCAAACGCATTACATCTATATATTTAAAACGCTAAGCTGATTTTTGTTACCGCGAGATTCAGAGAACCGCTGAACCGATTCACTTCGTAGAGCAGGAGTTTGAATCCCACCTATACGCGTCTTTTTTTTTATCCGTATTCTTCTTTCTTGCAATTGCTATTACAGTGTCAAAACATATTTTTCTTTTAGCATTCCCGTAAACTAAGGTATTCTCCGCGATTTACGTTGACATCTATATGTAAAACACTAAGGTATCAATAATATACACCAGCGTTAACTGATTAAATAATGAAGATGAAAGCCTGCTACTTCAGTTTCCTACAGAGTTCTTGAATTCCTTGGAATTAAGTGAGTTGCCTCCACATATCATTACTCTAAATGTTCAAGCCATAGTTACGCATCTTAGGAATCTGAACATTTCCCAAGGGCTTCGAAATGGTGCCAGATTATTTGTAATAATAATAATAATAATAATAATAATAATAATAATAATAATAATAATAATAATAATAATAATATCGTATGGCCTCGGGTGCCGTGTGCAAGCTTTGTTATTTGACACCCAAAGGGTAGCTTGCATGTCGTATTTCGTTGCTCCTTGAAGCACTATGAAAGTCAAGGAGATTAGATATCTAAGCTCCTTGAACACTATAGCGCTTTCTAGTAGAGAAATGAGGAACTTTGTGTTGGCGGTAAATCCTGAGATTAATTTTGCCGTTATGAACACGGCCTACTGAATTCAAATGGGTTCTTTGACATGCCAACATCGTATGGCATGGTGTCGAAATTTTTGCCACCTGTCAAAAATCACTTACTACGGCCAGGAGCGAACCTGCGAGCTTGGGGTTAGTACACCGACACGTTGACCACTCACCCACCGTGGCAAGCTAGATTATTTGTTAGTAAGAAGTATGTATGAAAAATTGCTTGGATTTGGAAATTATAAGTGCAGATAATATTGGGCAGAGAGTTATAATCATTCTACATAGATTTAACACCATCCGATAAAACACTTCCATTTTTTTAAGAGGCAACAATTTCCAATCACTTGGCATACTTTATCACAATCAATAAAGCTCATGGGGAAACTCTGGAACGTGTAGGTCACTATTTGCCTCATCACGTTTTCAGTCATGGCCAGTTATATGTTGCAAAGTCGATCTTTCTCTGTAATCATACAAAGAATGCATATAAGAAAATCCTTCCGTAAATATTTTCCCAATGACCGTCATGTTTTGGCGGGCTTCAACTAGTATGTAATAATAACACACAATTTACTATTCCTAGAGCACATCAAAGTTCAACAACTTTTTGTAGAAAAGAACAATGGACTTCGTATGAATTCGAATCTTGTTCTTTATTAGTACTGAATGTTTACAAAACAATTTGTTCGTTTTTGAATGCTGAAATTTTCTTTTTTTTCCGTAATTTTTGTTTATGTTATAATTATTAGTTTTTTAAAATTAAATTTCGGTCTTTTCAAATTTCGGTGTTCACCTCTAAATTTTAAATTCCATTTGTGTACGGTACTTTAATCTGTGTTAAGAGGGGCAGATGACCTCGTAGTTCTTCCCCTTAAAACAACAATAACTAACTAACTAACTGCCTAACTAACGTTTCCGAAGGAGGGCAAGCACTATCACTTTAATGGGGCTTCTTTTTACCACTGCTAATAAGCTACTTACCCATACTACATCAGTTTATTGTAAATCAGGCTCCGTGGCTAAATGGGAGCGTGCTAGGCTTTGGCCCGAAGTGCCCTGGGTTCGATTCCCGGCCAAGCCATCAGGGATTTTAATCTCCTGGGGTTAATTCCCCTGACTCGGAAACTGGGTGTATGTGACGTCATCATCATCACTTCATCCTCATTACGACGCGCAGGTCGCCCACGGGCGTCAACTAGAAAGACCTGCACTAGGTTTCTCCGGAGGTCACACGATCATTATCACTAGAATTTACCTGTTCACTCATTGTCTTTGAACTGACCGCAAAGGCTTGGCTGGATTCAAGTCGACAAGAGCAGAAATAGAAGAATCTATTCTTGTAACGAAGTGGCGGTCTCATTGTCAAGCGACTTATTGCCATTAGTGGCAGTTAAGTGTTTGGTAAGGAGATATCTCTGCGGGTGGAGGATTTTGAAGTGTGTCTAGTTGTGTTGGGGACAATGAATGGACAGGAGTCCTGGAACTTGAAAAAAGGTACTTTTCTGAAGGGAGTGTAGAAAAAACGGGGGAAAACTACACTCAAGATAGCCGCTGTTAGAACCGGGATTCTAACCATCGTTCTTCGAACTTGCTGCGGACGGGCTTACTAAATCAATACTTAAGCGATATGACGTGGTGTACTGAATATAATAGCAGTCTAATTAGATCGGTTGGTTGATTGATTCCTCAGTTTAGGGGCTGCGACAACGTGGTCATGTAGCCCCGTGTACTTTGGGTGTGTGTAGAATCTGCCTGATAACTGGTATTAATTGTGATGGCTGTATTAGTGTGTGTAATCTGTAATTCAGGTAAGGAGTGCAGACGATCAATTTCAAGTAGTTCTTACATTTGCTACCAAATGCTAGCGTAAACGACACCTAGCTGTCAACTTGGCTACTAGATGCCACCACAACTGGCACCTGGGAGCAAACGTTGAAAATCAATACAGCGTTAATCAATTCTAACCTACAAATTTAGCTTCATACAATTGTAGTTAGTGAAAGGTCATTTTTTTTTGTCGTTTACCCTTCAGGTTCGTGGAACCCACGGACTCCACGAGGGAACTCACCACTACCGCCTCTACGGGCAGTGTCCTAGAGCTGGGAACATCGAATCGGAAGGGATACAACTGGTGAGGTGGGATTGGCACCTCGCCCAGACGGCTGCACCTGCAAAGCGAACAGGGGCCTCCTGAGGGAAGGTAAGGGATGGTTAGGATGGATAGGCAAGGAAGAGGGAAGGAGGAGGCCTTGGCCTTGAAGAAGGTACCATCCCGGCATTTGCCCGAAGACGGAGTGGGAAACCACGGAAACCACTTCGAGGATGGCGGAGGGGGAATCGAACCCCCTCTACTCGTTTGGGCCACCCGAGGCTGAGTAGACCCCGTTCCAGTCCTCGTACCACTTTTCAAATTTCGTGGCAGAGCCGGGAATCGAACCTAGGACCTCCGGGGCGGCAGCTAACCATGCTGACCGCTACGCTACGGAGGCGACGAAAGGTCCTTTTACGTGCCATAAATCTATGACATGGACCCGCCGGCTTTACTTCCCCTCCAAAAGAAGGCATACTGAGGGATTTTTAACGCTCTTAACAAATCCGACGACTTCGACCGGGTTTGAACCCGCGATCTGGGGCATAGAAGCTCAGCATGCTACCAACTGCGTCATCGAAGCCGCCAGTACTTAGATCACCTCGTGATATAATAACTAGCATTTTTGTCTCTCACCCTTGAGGTCCGGAGTACACTTAGCCTTGTGAGACACAACTGAGAAGAGGTGGGCTCTTATTTCAGTCAAAAGCTGCGATGGCTCCTAACTGAAAGCCGCGGTCATTTCCATCCCAATCATTGCCTTCATTAACAAATGCGCACACGCCCAAGTACACGGGGTTGATATGACCACAATATTCAAACCCCTAAATGTAACAACTAACTATACAACTGCATCAGAAACACGAAATTGATCATACGTTACGATGCTTATGATGATCACAATATTAATGATAATAATAATAATCCATATGGTTGTAATGTCCCTTTGAACTACTCGTGTGTGGCGGAGCTCTTTCCGATCACGGAGGGAATCTGTCATATTTTGTGGGCTAAGGATAGGTCACGCAAGATCCACCCACTCGTACCTAATGAGAAGGGAAAAACCTGTAACTATGGTGCCGTATTCACCGTGGCCCACATTTTAACCGAGTATGTGGATCTTGCTGACTTACGAAGAATCCTTGGTTTGCAGATGACTAGGACTCTGCTGTTTATGACATGTCATCTTTTACTGAGCTGTCTATAACAATGCAGAAGTACATAGAAACTCCGGACGAGCCATCCCATCTTCAAATATGTAATTTTTATTTTGCATCTTCTTTTCTTCTTTTTTTCTATTTTTCCATTTTAAGAGCATTTGTTAAAGTTTGGTAGATTTATTTGGTCTTATTTTAGAGAAATCGGCCTTTTGAGATCATTTTTATCCAAATTGGTCATGTCACAGCTTTATATGAGGGAGTTACGTCTCTCAGAGTTAAGAAGAAGCTAGTAGCTGATACCAGATAATTTAAAATATTGAAATATTGATTCCATTTCCTTAATCAACCTGGTGGAAACTAGTCTAAGCAACAATCGTGGCGAAATTGCTGCTGGTATTGCATCAAAACTGAAAAAGAGTGCTGGGCAAAAACACCGGTTATAAAACATTCTGCAACATCTCAGACATTCCTTCTGGTGAAAACTACTGCATATGGGACTGAGGAGGATTTAGCAGCAAACGTCCTTCCTCACTTCAAGTACGCTCCGATCACATCAGTTGATGTTGAACGCAGCTTTTCGAGATATAAAAACTTGTTGGCTGATAACCGCAGATCACTTACATTTGACAAAATCAGAATGGCATTCGTAGTGCAGTGCAACTCAGACTAAAGTGAACATGAAACATTTGTTAAGTGCTAGAAATCAATTTTGATTGACTTTTCAGTTTGAGCTTAAGATTTCATTTTTGAGATATTGGCGAGTTTATTATTAAGAGATCATTTTCTCAATTTTATAGTACATTTTCCCAATTTTTGAAATATTGGTGAGTTTATTATTATAAGATCATTTTTCTCCATTTTATAGTGCACAAGCTGTACCCGGCATGCGTTGCAATACCAATCAAAGAAAGTGCTGGCGTTTTTAGGTAGATTTCTTTAGAAAGCTAACTATTGCAATGGGTCCCATGTTTCGACTTCCGGAAAATTTCGACCTATCTTCGCGTTTCACATCCCCCAGACCCCAAAACCACCGTCAGTTCAAAAGTTTATATATAATTTATGTATATATGTATCTATCTATCTATATATATATATATATATCAGTTTCTTGTGGACACGATAATAGCCGTACTTTTGCACCAATCACTTTGAATTTTTTACATAATATGTATCCCTATAAAATCTCGGTCGAGTTCGTTAATGGGCAAAATCGGTCAAAGGGGGTAAAAATGGGGGGCTTTTTTCGAAAAAGTGAAATATCGCTATAACTCTCTTAATACATGAAATATCGAATCCCTTCAAAGTTCATAATATGTGTCGGTTAAGTGCCAAAAATTTATGTCAAATAAGTTTTTTGATAGCACCAACCATTGACCAAAGGGGTGGGAAAAAGTGGGTTTTTCGGGAAACATTAATCATATCTCTGTTAATAGGCACAATATCAAAACCGCACAAAATGGACAATATTCCTCCAATAATTACCTAAAACCTTTGTCTGAAAGAATTTTTGATATGACCCACCATTACGCCACGGGGTGAACAAAATGATTTAAATTATAAGAAAATGCCAAGTGCCAAGAGAGGTTGCCATGACAACTTTACTTTTAATTGATAAGGGATGACCATCAGCAGTTGCTATGACAACGCCACTGCACGAGATCACATTCAGTTTTCATATGTCAGTGGGAAGCGACTTCGGTATCGGAACTGGTAGCATGCTGAACTTCTATGCCCAAGGTCGCGGGTTCAAACCCGGCTGAAGTCGTCGGATTTACTAAGAGCGCTAAAAAACCTGAGTTTTCTGTCCTTCGGAGGGGAAGTTCCAACGTTCGTTGCGAGTTGCTGATTGAGGTGGCATCTAGTAGCCAAGTTCACAGCTAGGTGTCGTTGACGGCAGTATTTTAGGTAGATTTCATTAGAAAGCTAACTATTGCAATGGGTACCATGTTTCGATTTCCGGAAAATTTCGACATATCTTCGCGTTTCACATCCCCCAGACCCCAAAACCACCGTCAGTTCAAAAGTTTATATATAATTTATGTAATATATGTATATATATGTATATCAGTTTCTTGTGGACACGATAACTGCCGTAATTTTGGACCAATCACTTAGAATTTTTTTACCGAATATGTATACCCATAAAATCTCGGACGAGTTCGTTACTGGGCTAAATCGGTCGAAGGGGATGAAAATGGGGGACTTTTTTTTTTCGAAAAAATGAAATATTGCTATAACTCTCTTAATATGTGAAATATCGAATCCGTTCAAAGTTCATACTATGTGTCGGATAAAGCTCAGAAATTTATGTTTGAAACGTTTTTTTGATAGCACCAACCATTGACCAAAGGGGTGGGAAAAAGTGTTTTTTTCGGGAAACATTAATCATATCTCTGTTAATAGGCACAATATCAAAACCGTACAAAATGGACAATATTCCCCTAATAATTACCTAAAACGTTTGTCTGAAAGAATTTTTGATATGAGCCACCATTGCGCCAAGGGATGAGAAAAATGATTTCGGAATTATAAGAAAACTAGCTGAAGTACCCGTGCTTCGCTACGCGTCATAAATAAATTAAAATGTGAAGGTGACAGTTAAAACAGGGGATAGGCGAGGTGCTGCGCAGAGGGAGATTAAGGATGGAACATTTTGTCCAACTACACCGCTCGGCGTTGACCGTGTTTTATAGCACAAATTTAGATTTTACTCGCTAACAGTTGCAGATACCTTTCGGATAGAAAATGTAATTTTAAACCTCGCATATGCCATCAAAAGTTTGCTATTTCTTAGCGTTCTCATTTTTTTTGAAATGGAAATATGAAAGTTTGAAACCAAAGGGTGTAGTGACGTCACTAAAATGGTCGCCATTTTAAATAGTGCAAAGTATTGAAATCAAAGGTAACCTATATGTTAACCAGGTAAATCAGCTACTTCCATGTAAAATTCACGTAAATCGAACCAGTGGTACTTGCGAGATTGAGTAATACACAGACACACACCATCTCAATTTTAGCCTCGCTTCGCTCGCGTCATAGTCGTATCATATTGTTTTTCTATGAAATGCAGGTTTAACCCCGTTAACTCCCCTTTAGAACCTGAATACCCAAAAATCCCTCCTTAGTAGACGTTTTCGACACACAACAAACAAACATATCCCCAAAATATCATTCTTCTAACTTTAATAGTTTTGGTTGGTCGATGAGAGCAAACATACAAAAATCCTTCCTTAGTGGACGTTTTTCTTCCAGAAGTTCACCCCTCCCCATATGCCCCTTAAATTGCATTTATGAAAACACGGTCGAACACCTATTTATTTTATTTATTTATTCATTTGTTTATTTATTTTTAAGCTGATAGATTTCCTCCGAGTTTCAGACTCCTCCCTATGTCGTTTAAGAGATACACGCTCAGTTAGGAATCTTTCAACCCCCACTTTTCATCCCTTTCACCTCATAATATACACTACATCGAAAAACCATTAGACATGTGTCAGCTTATTATTAATGATTAGTATATGTGCCAAGTATCACATCCCCAAATGAAACCACTCGTGAGATATTGTTATTCAATGGAAAGCACGTTAACCCCCTTAACACCTCTTTAGAACCTGAATATCCAAAACTCTTTTCTTAGTGGACGTTTTTGACATACAACGAACATATCCCCAAAATTTCATGTTTCTAACTTCAATAATTTTGGCTGGGCGATGATGAGTGAGTGAGTCAGTCAGGATATTTTCTTTCATTTATTTTTGATAATTTCACCCGTCCCCATGAACCCCTTAAATTGGATTTATGAAACAAACTGTCAAACACCTATTTACTTATTTAAAGCAGTTTTCCCCCTGAGTTTGATGAGTGAGTAAGTGAGTCAATCAGTTAGGACACTTTTTTTCCTGTTTTTTTTTCCATAAATTCACCCCTCTCCAAGGGCCCCTTAAATTGGATTTATAAAAAAAACGTTCGAACACATATTTACTTGTATTTTAAGCTGTTTTTTCCCACCGAATTTCAAACTTCACGCCTATGTCGTTTCAGAGATACACGCTCCGTCAAGAATCCCTCAACCCCCAATTTTCACCCCTTTCACCTCATAATATACACCACATCGATAAACCCTTAGACATATGTCTGATTATTTGTAATGATTAGTTTATATACCGAATATCACATCCCCAAACAAACAACTCATGAGATATCGTTATTCAATGAAATGCACGTTTACCCCCTTGACACGTCTCTAAAACCCGAATAAACAAAAATCATTCCTTAGTTAACGTTTTCGACATACAGCGAACATATTCCCAAAATTTCATGTTTCCAACTTAAATAGTTTTCGCTGGGCGTGATGAGTGAGTGAGTCAGACAGGTCATTTTCTTTCATTTATTTTACCAGAATTTCACCCCTCCCCATGGGCCCCTTAAATTGGATTGATTAAAAAACGCTTGAACACCTATTAACTTATTTCTTAAGCTGTCTTTTTCTCCTGAGCCAGTCGGTTAGGACACTTTCTCTCAATTTTTCCCCCAGAATTTCACCCCACCCCATTGGCCCCTTAAATTAATTTATGAAAAAAACAGTCGAAAACCGATTTACTTACTTTTTAAGCTGATTTTTTTTTCGCTGAGTTTCAAATTTCTAGCCTATGTCGTTTAAGAGATAGGCCTACACGCTCCATTAGGAATCCTTCAACCCCCACTTTTCAGCCCTTTCACCTCATAATAATACACCACATCGAAAAACGCTTAGACACATGTCTGCGTATTTTTTTAATGATTAGTTTATATGCCGAGTATCACATCCACAAATGAAACCACTCGTGAGATATTGATATTCAATGAAATGCAGGTTTAACCCCCTTAAGACCCCTTTAGAACCCGAATATCCAAAAAAACTCCCTTAGTGTACGGTTTTGACATACAACGAACATATCCCTGAAATGTCATGTTTCCAACTTCAATATTTTTGGCTGGGCGATGATGAGTGAGTGAATGAGTCAGGACATTTCCTTTCATTTTTTTTTTCTTCAGAATTTCACCCCTCCCGATGAACCCCTTCAATTTGATTGAAAAACAAACTGTCGAAAAGCTATTTACTTACTTTAAAGCAGTTTTTTCCCCCTGAGTTTGATGAGTGAGTCAGTCAATCAATCAGTTAGGACACATTCTTTCCTGTCCCCCCCCCTCGAATTTCACCCCTCCCCATGGGCCCCTTAAATTGGATTTATGGAAAAGCGGTCAAACACATATTTACTTATTTTTATGCTGATTTTTTTCCCGCTGAGTTTCAAACTCCTCGCCTATGTCGTTTAAGAGATACACGCTCCGTTAGGAATCTTTCAATCCCCACTTTTCACCCCTTTAACCTCATAAACACATCGAAAAACCCTCAGACACGTGTCTTGTTAATTTTTAATGATAAGTTTATATGCCGTGTATCACATCCCCCAATGAAACCAATCGGGAGATATTGTTATTCAATGAAATGCAGGTTTAATCCCCTTAAGACCCCTTTAGAACCTGAATATCCGAAAATCCTCCCTTAGTAGACGGTTTTGACATACAATGAACATATCCCCAAACTGTCATGTTTCTAACTTCAATAATTTTGGCTAGGCGATGATTAGTGAGTGAGTAAGTGAGTGAGTCTGGACATTTTCTTTCAATTTTCTTTTTTCAGAATTTCACCCCTCCCCATGAACCCCTTAAATTTGATTTATGAAAAAAAAAACTGTCGAACAGCTATTTACTTACTTTAAAGCAGTTTTTCCCCCTGAGTTTGATGTGTGAGCCAGTCAGTCAATCAGTTAGGACACTTTCTTTCCTGTCCCCCCCCCCAGAATTTCATCTCTCCCCATGGACCCCTTAAATTGGATTTATGAAAAAACTGTCAAACACATATTTACTTCTTTTTTATGTTGATTTTTTTTCGCTGTGTTTCAAACTCCTCGCCTATGTCGTTTAAGAGACACACGCTCCGTTAAGAATCTTTTAATCCCCACTTTTCACCCCTTTCACCTCATTATATACACCACATCGAAAAACCCTCAGACATATGTCTTCTTATTTTTAATGATGAGTTTATATGCCGAGTATCACATCCCCCCATGAAACCAATCGGGAGATATTGCTATTCAATTAAATGCAGGTCTACCCCCTTAACACCCCTTTAGAACCTGAATAGCCAAAATGTCTCTCTTAGTGGGCATTTGCGGCCCTTGAGGAAGCTGCATACCAGATTTCATTCCAATCCGTTCGGTGGTTTCTGAGATTTCGTGATGAATAAATGATGAGTGAGTGAGTGAGTGAGTGAGTGGTATTTGAAAAATATATAGTAGAAAGAAGATAGTGTCAAGTCTTTGTTATGCTAAACTCGGTTGACAGTGCTGTGTGAGCAGTTGAGTAACTAACGGGATTTCAAGTAAAGATCCTCATTTTCTATACCGGTAGTGCTGAGCGCAATTTGCATCAAGTCGGCCGTGTCTGGACTTGAGCTATGTTGCCATGGAAACTATCTGCCTTGCCATTCCTTCATGAGTATATTTTATGATTTGATTAGCCTGTTTTTGAGTGAAAAAGGGCCGAAATCAGGAGAATGAGAAATACTATCGAAAATTCATGTAGCCAGCGGTTCCTTCTGGGTCCTAAACTATGTGTATGCAAAATATGGTTGAGATTGGTGGAACGGTGTAGATTTGTATACGGAACCAACATATATACATACATACATACAGACTTTCACTTTTATATATTAGATGCCAAGAGCTATCAGTGGTTGACATGGCAACACTACTAAATTGATGAGGGATGAGCCATCAGACGTTGCCATGACAACGCAGTTGCGCGAGATCCGATTCAGATTTCCATCTGACTAAGTGTGAAGCGGCTTCGGTGACGTAACTGGTAGCATGCTGAACTTCTATGCCCAAGGTCGCGGGTTCAAAGCCGGCCAAAGTCGTCGGATTTTCTAAGAGCGCTAAAAATCCCTCAGTAAGCTTTCCTTTGGAGGGGAAGTTCCAACGTTCGTTGCGAGTTGCTGATTGAGGTGGCATCTAGTAGCCAAGTTCACAGCTGGGTGGCGTTGACGTTAGTATCTGGTAGCAACATTAGGAACTACTGCTTGAAATTTAGCGTCTGCATTCCTTATCTGAATTACAGACTAATACCGCCATCACAATTCACACCGTTTATCAGACAGATTCTACACTCACCCAAAGTACACGGGGTTATATGACCGCGTTGTCGCAGCCCCTAAACTGAGGAACCAACCAACATCTCTGCGGGAGATATAATTTTGCGTGAAGAAGTAACAGACCGTTACATAGTTACACATCAGTGTCGAAACCTTGCATAAGGACAGTGTGACCACAAGTATAACAAGTAGTTCCGTGAAGAACTGTACAGCCTATTTTCATATATCCTGCTCATGTTAATTGCCTCTATCAACATACAAAATTTCAGTTTAATTGCTGTATCAGATTCGTAGATATTGAGAACCGTCTAAATATTTCAGATGGTCGCCAGGTTGGATTTTTATTTTTGTACTATTATATTAAGATTATTGTGTAAGTGTGGTATTCAAACTTCAATCGCATGATTAGAACACAAGAAGTAAAAACGAGATTTTAAAATTACGCACAGCAGCCATCTTGTGATTATGCAAACAATTGAAATAAATTAGATGCCAGTGGATCAACATTTGTGTAAGCATTTAAAACGTGCAACGTTTCACGGCACTCGGATAGTTAATTCGCGAGATACGTCCATTTAAATATTTATACTTCGCGTCGCCGCCATGTTGGATTCGTGCTCACCAGGTTACTGAAAGTCCTATAGGTGAACATATGTTCATAGTCTCTATGAACATAAAAATTTCAGTTTGGTTGCTGTAAAAGATTCATATATATTGAGAACCGTCTAAATATTACGGAAGCTTGCCATTTAGGATTGTTATATGTATAGGCCATCGAGTTATGTACCATTCAAGGTCACTTATTGCCTAGGTTCATTTTTCAAACTTTCACTTCGATCGCATGATTACGACACAAGAAATAAAAACTTAATTTTAAAATTTCGCACAGCCGCCATTTTGAGGTTATTTAAACAATTGAATTAAATTAGATGGCAGTACATTACAATCTGCAAAATCATTTACTGTACCACATTTCACTGCGCTCAGAGAGTTAACTCACGAGAAAAGTCTATTAAAATACTTCAAATTCGCTTGGTCGCCATGTTCGTTTTGTACTTTACAGGTTTATGAATTATACATAGGTAAACTTGTATCAGTACCCTTTATCACCGTACAAAATTGCAGGGTGATATCTGTAATAGTTTCGGGGATATAGAATGTCAGTGAAATATTTCGCACAGCCGCCATTTAGAGGTTATGTAAACAATTGAACTAAATTAGACTCCAGTGCATTGCAATGTGTATAAATATTTGCTGTACCAAGTTTCATTACGTTTGGATAGTTAAATCGCGAGAAAAGTCTATTTAAAAGTCTCCACTTCGCTTGGCCGCCATGTTGGTTATGTAGTAACCAGGTTTTTGAAAGTTTCATAGGTGAACTTCTAGTAGTACCCTTTATCACCGTACACAATTTTCAGGGTGATATCCGTTATAGTTTCGGAGATACTGAATGCTAGTGAAATATTTCGCACAGCCGCCATGTTGGATTGGTGAGACGTAACAAAATTCGATGGGCACGGTCGACGTCGCCGGGAATAGTGCTATGAACTTACCGAGTTTCACTGAAATCGCTCCAGCCGTTTAGATTTTATTAGGGGGTACACACACACACCTCGCACACACACACACACACACACACGGACAAAAGGTGATCTCATAAGCCTATTTTTTCAAAATTGAAAATAGGCTAAAAATGGACTCCAAATGACAAGAAGGTTACCGTCCCCGTAAGATAATAAAATGTTTAAAATATGTTTAAAATGAAGAAAAACAAAGTTAATTAATCTCCAATTATAAAATACTTTCACGCGATAAATGAGGTCTGATCCTTCTACGAAAACCTGCATATTCTGCCTATTTTCGCCTATCTCCAAGTTTGTCCGGTGAAATCTACCTCCGCCTTCCGGCGTGTTTTAAGTGCGTTTGCATACACAATATGTTTTCGATTTCCGTTAACTGCCTCTAAACTATCATAAAATGGATTTACTAATTTAGAAACATTCGTGGGAGCGTGCACAACAATTCACCCAAGTTTCAACGCAATCGATGAATGGTATATGAACACATACGGAATTTTGTTGAAACGCTTCGCATGTCTTAACTCAATTGTTGCATCTACGCGTGCGCTACCTATTTTGAAATGGATTTACTAAGTCGAAAACCTTTCCTGGCGTGTACACAACAACTAATCAAAGTTTCATCGCAATCGGATGAATGGTATATGACCACATACGGGATTTTGTTTAAACTATTCATGGGCTGTCACACATTTTTTGAATCTACTCGTGCGCTACCTACTGTGACATGGATTTACTAAGTTAGAAATGTTCACATACGTGTACACAACAACTCATCAAAGTTTCATCGCAATCGATGTATGGTATATGAACGCATAGGGGAGTTTGTTGAAACACTTCGCGCGTCGTCACTCTTTTGTTGCATTTACTCGTGCGCTACCTATTATGAAATAGATTTACTATGTCAAAACACTTCCCTGGGGTGTACTCAACGATTCACCAAAGCTTCATCGCAATCGGATGAATGGTAATGAATGCATACTTGACTTAGTTAAAACAATTCTCGTGCCATCGCTCATTTGTTGAATCTACTCGTGCGCTACCTATTGTAAAATGCGTGTACTAAGCCAGAAACCTTTCATGGCGTGTACACAACATCTCACCTAAGTTTCGTCGCTATCGGACGAATTGTATTTGTATTGTATTTATTAGTCATTTTTGAAAATGTTAAGTGCATTCTTAGCCTATTTTCAATTTTGAAAAAATAGGCTTATGAGATCACCTTTTGTCCGTGTGTGCGTGCGTGTGCGTGTGTGTGTGTGAGTGTGTGCCCCTAATAACATCTAAACAGCTGGAGCGATTTCAATGAAACTCGGTATGTTCATAGCACTATTCCGGGCGACCCCGACCGTGCCCTTGAAATTTTGTTACGTCTCACCAATCCAACATGGTGGCTGTGCGAAATATTTCGCCAGCATTCAATATCTCCAAAACTATTCCCGATATCACCCTGGATTTTTTTTACAGAGATGAAGGGAACTACTAGAAGTTCAGTTATATGACTTTTGAAAAACAGGTAGCTGCAAAACCGACATGGCGGCCACGCGAATTTGCGACCCTTAAATAGACGTTTCCCGCGATATAACCAACCAAACGCAATAAAACTTGGTACAGTATATGTTTATACACATTGTAATGCACCGACATCTAACTTGGTTCAATTGTTTACATAACCACAAGATGGCGGATCTGCGAAATATTTCACCGGCATTCTATATCTCTGAAACTATTAGCGGTATCACCCTGAAATTTTGTACGGAGACAAAGGGCACTACTGGAAGTTCATCCATAAGATGTTCAAAACCCGGTTGACTACAAAACGAACATGGCGGCCCAGTGAATTTGAAAATTTTAATTAGACCTTTCTTGCGATTTAATGTTCCAAACGCAATGAAATCTGGTACAGGAAATGTTTATACACATTGTAATGCACTGGTATCTAATTTAGTTCAATTGTTTACATAACCTCAAGATGTCGGCTGTGCGAATTTTAAAATTAAGTTTGTATTTCTTGTGTCGTAGTCATGCGAACGAAATGAAAGTTTGAATAATGAACCTACGCAATAATTTTCTTTTAATGGTACATGACTCTATGGCCTATACATTTAACGATCCAACATGGCGACCATCCGAAATTTTTAGACGGCTCTGAATATCTACGAATCAATTACAGCAATCAAACTGATTTTTTTTATGTTCATAGGCGCTATGAACTTAAGTTCACCTATGGGACTTTAAATAATCTGGTGATCACAAATCCAAAATGGCTGTGATGCGATTTATAAATATTCGCATGGACGTTTCTCGCAATTTAACCATCCGAGTGCATTGAAACTTGGTACAGTAAATCCTTATACGAATGTTAATCCACTGGCATCTAATTTATTTCAATTGTTTCCATAACCACAAGATGGCAGCTGAGCGAAATTTAAAAATCTCCTTGTTACTTCTTGTGTCCTAATCTTGCGATTGAAGTTTGAATGCTACACGTACACAATAATCTTCATGTAACAGTACATAACTCTAGGACCTACTTAAATAAAATCCAACATGGCGACCATCCGAAATATTTAGTCGGTTCTCAATATCTACGAATCTATTACAGCAATCAAACTGAAATTTTGTATGTTGATAGTGGCAATTAACATAAGTAGGATATATGAAAATAGGCTGTATATTTCTTCACGGAACTACTTGTTAAAACTTTCTTACGGCATCGACATCCGGGCCCTACAGATGACGCTCAAACTGATATTAGCCGATGACGTGGTGGCTGCTGATCTCGTCATCCGCTTTATAAGTGAGAGTGGGTTAAGGCCAGCAATCTAAATTTACAAGTGAATATTGACTCAAAGACTTGCTCTTCTTTGAAATTCTGATTTTTTATTTTCCGTAATTTTGTTTATTGTTATAATTTTGTTTTTTTTTTGTTTTATTACTTTTAGGTCTTTTTGAATATTTCGGCTTCCACCTCTAAATGTACAATAACTACGCATTCCAAATTTGTATAATTTAATCTGTGTTAAGAGGGGTAGATGACCTCGTAGTTCCGCCCCTTAAAACAACAACAGCTAACTAATGTACCCATTAACTGGCGTGGCTTTAAATATGCTAAAATGTGGGAATATTCCCCATGGAAAGGATTTTTGTTGTGGCAGGAAATCTTTTGCACCTTCTAATGCCATTGGAAAAAAGGAAGCTTGTAGTTTAACGTGACCGTTAATCTCGAGATCATGAGCCACGGGACCTCCTTTTTACGTGGAATCCGAACCACAGGACATGGCATTTCACTTCGAAAATCTCACATGCAATGACCGGGAACCGATCCCGGACCGCCTTGGTGAGAGGCATACAGCTAGACCGCTGAGCCACCACGCCCCTAATGTCATTGGAAGAAGAGGGAGTGGAACCTATTGTATAAATTTAAAGAACGAACGAAACAGTCTATTCTGATGGCGCGGGAAAATAATCGCATAGTCACATGGTTATCAATCGACTATATTTCCAGTCCTGTGTCTTGTTTTGTCGAATGTACAATTGGTATTAATTGCAGATGTTAAGCACTTCGGAACAGGTTATTAAATTAATAAATAAGACACTAATAGCGTTAATTCTGTCTGGGCTAATAAACGTTAACTCTCAGACATCATCTTGTTTCATCAGCTAATGCCAGTGATTAGAACCAATTCACTTTTTACTCTTCTTTAGATCAAAGTTTTCGGCACACATGTGTCGACCAGTGATCTTCCAAGCGTTCCTTAATGAACACATTTTGATCTAATTGACGCATTCCAATTTACGGACAGTAGCTATGCTTGGATGAGTTTGCAATCGCAATATATCCCTGATTATTCATAGGGCCGGAACTGATTGGGCAGCTTGTGAATTCCTAACCGGCAGACACAAGACTTGATTACATCCACTCGTGTTGACGGTTTGCGCTCCCGTGGTGTTGGGACAGCACGCCTGCCTCTCCTCTAATAGACCCATATTTCGATTCCGGGCTCCCTCAGAGGTTTTAGAAACTGACGTGGAACGGGGTACATTAAGTTTTGTTAGGACAATTGAATAGGTATCTGACAGTGATGCTGTGCCCCGGTCAGGAAAAGCAAGATTAACGGCTGGGGGGCCCAACGTGCTGACCGCGCGTCAGCCCTCATTCTGTAGGCAAAATGCCTCGGTAGCAGTCGCTTGGTAGGCCAAGGCTCTTTCTAGGGTTGTGGTGCTATGGAGTTTGGCTTTACTTATTATAAGATGAATACTAATCTGATTTATTTTAGCGTATGGCTTTTATGCCGGGAGTGCCCGAGGACATGTTCGGCTCGCCAGTTTTGTAGCTGCTTCGAGACGGACACCCAAAGGGTGAGCTACAAGTACCGTTGGGGAGGAGAGTGGGAATGTACAAGGACAAGGAGATGGAAGGTAGCGGCCGTGGCCTATAGTTAGGGACCAACCGCGGCATTTGCCTGGAAGGAAGATGGGAAACCACAGAAGACCATCTTCAAGTTTGCCAGCGGGGGGATTCGAACCTCCTCGCCTCCCGGATGTGAGCGACTGCCAGCAGCCATGCCGTAACGACCTCGGCTAACTCACCCGGTCTAATCTGATATTCGGTTGCTTCGGTGACGTAGTTTTATTTAAGAGCGTCAAAAATCCCTCAGTATGCCTTCCTTCGGAGGGGAAGTAAAGTCGGCGGGCCCATGACATAGATTTATGGCATGTAAAAGAACCTTCCACTAACTACAATATTGAGGACCATTTTTTTTTTTAAAACTAGCTCCTTGCAAAATCATATTTTTTTTTTAATGAGAGACAAAAACCTGGTTCAACAATAGAGTAAAAGGGATATTTTTACAAAGCCCATCTTAAACAGTTTATTTGTTAGTTACAATCTGATATAAGCGTAGCCAAAAGCACAAATTTGAAATTTGAAAAGTTTTTACAAAAAAGTTAGGGGAAAATGTTCGTTTTTTTTAACTTGCTCGTTGCATAACCCTATTGAGTAAACATTTCCTCCACAGCATGAAAATGAAAATCCACAGCCTGCTTCCAGTCTCCGACCGGGTCAGGAATGGAATGAATGACGCCCCCATCTAGCGGCGAGGATATGAATTGTGCTGCCGAGGCCTGACGCACTCCTCTGGGGCAATGATTAAATGAATGACAGATGAAATGAAATGATAGTGGAGAGTGTTGCTGGAATGAAATTGTGACAGGGAAAACCGGAGTACCCGGAGAAAAACCTGTCTGCCTCCGTTTTGTCCAGCACAGATCTCACATGGAGTGACCGGGATTTGAACCACGGACCCAGCGGTGAGAGGCCGGCGTGCTGCTCCACAGCATACATAAAATAAATTTAAAAACATGAAATGTAAGAATTTACACACAGACATTATCACAATGCTATAAATGAAGAATGGTAGTGGTAATAGTATATACAATACCAATGTTTCAAAATGTAAGAGACATAAAATTATTGAATCTCTGTCTTTATTGACTAACCAAAAACTAACTAACCCCGTGGCACTGCGGCCCATGAAGGGCCTGGGCCTACCAAGCGACCACTGCCCAGCCATTTCTCCTGCAGATATTGGGGTGACACGTGGTCAGCGCATCGGATCCCCTCGGCCGTTAATCTTGGTTTTCGTGACCGGGGCGCTGCCTCACTGTCAGACAGCTACTCAATTGTCCTCGCGATGCTGAGTAGACCCCGTTCCAGCCCTCACGTCAGTTTCTAAAATCCCTGTCGGAGCCGGGAATCGAACCCGGGGCCTCCGGGTGAGAGGTAGGCGTGCTACCCCAACACCACGGGGCCGGCCTTTATTGACTAGACCTCTCTATTTCTCAGTCAGTTTCTCCAACTATTGTATCCTCCATCACATCACTTACATTCAGCTTGTTCTTGGTATGTTTTCCCTTAACAACCACTTCATAGAACTCCTTAGCTTCCCCAGGTATTTGAGTGAATTTCATTAATTTTGCCATATCTTGGCTTGTTTCCTTCCTAACGTGATTTACTATTTCCATTTTGGAGCCAAGTCCATTTCTTTGAAGGAAATCTTTCCTTTATTGAGTATTTCTACAATGGTTGATTCACCACTGTATGTGTATCGAACAGCGACTTGTACCTTGAAGTTTTCATGTTTCCTGTATTGAATAATGCGCGTTTTCGTGTTGTTGAAAGGTAGTTTCCCCTTCAAAATCGTTCTTGAAGATGCCTTCAGATCATAGATGTTCCATTAGGGGCCGATAACCTAGATGTTAGGCCCCCTAAACAACGATTATCATTATCATCATCATCATCATAGATGTTCCAATCTTTTTTCGGTATTCTCACTTGTCCGTAATCACTGGGTAGGCTATGATACTCCAGAGGCGATACAATCTCTTCTTTCTCTCTGTATTTTCCTCTACGTTCCCGAACACTCGATCTGGCGGCAAAAAGCTATGACCTCGAATGGTAAAGTAATGTTCAACTGATTTGAAAACTTTAGACATTTCGAGGAAACTTGCCACAGATGCTAATAAAATACTATTTTTATTTTGGGGTACACAAGAGTCTGAAAATAGCCTGAGCTCTTTATCTCTAGCCCCTTCCTTGCGAAGATTATTTTCTAAGTGCTCACGATAGTCTTTCACACCCGAATCTATTTCATTCGCCAACATTCATACATATAAAAAAAACAATGGAATCTGAGATATCAGCAAAATATCCAGCATTCTAGCGACGTTTGCTGTAATGAGCGAGGTTTGGTATACCGCATATCGTAACTTAGTAATGAGCGAGTTTTGGCAAATCGACCCACATTTAGCGGCTTGATGTGATGACTAGAGACGAGAATTATAGGCACTAAAACAGTTAAAATAGGCAGGCATATAGGCTCTTCAAATAGCCAAAATAGGCATGTAAATAGGCACTAACGTGTAAAATAGGCATGAAAAAATATCTTGTAATTTAATAACATATTTAATTACTATCAAAAGAATTAACAATAAGCAACTTATAATTTAATAACATACTTATCTTATATATAAAAGTGAAAGTCTGTATGCATGTATGTATGTATGTATGTACGTATGTATGTGGGTGAGTGGGTGGGTGGATTTGTTCCGTATACAAATCTACACCGTTCCACCAATCTCAACCAAATTTTGCATGCACATAGTTTAGGACCCAGAAGGAACGGCTGGCTACTTGAATTTTCGATAGTCTTTCACATTCTTTTGATTTCGGCCTTTTTGCACTCAAGCAAAGGCTAATAAAAGCAGAAAATAAACTGATGGAAGTAATAGCAAGGCCGGCCATCTCCATAGCAACAGTAGCTCGAGACGGGACCACCAAGTTTCCATATATCTTGGTAAGAGGCCATGCTACACCCACTGCCAGCTAGATCGCATGCTTCCAAGCTGCTTTAAACTGTCTGTCCATTCAACACAAGATAGGTTACAGCACCAACGCACTGATCACCACTGTATTTTCACTCCCAGCTGGACCGCATCCCTCCTGGCTGCTTTAAACTGCCTGTCCATTCAACACAAGATAGTTTACAGCACCAACGCACTGATCGCGGCTGCATTTTCACTCCCAGCTGGATCGCATCCCTCCTGGCTGCTTTAAACTGCCTATCCATTCAACACATGATAGGTTACAGCACCAACGCACTGTGATCGCCGCGGCATTTTCACTGCCAGCTGGATCGCATCCCTCCTGGCTGCATGGCAACAGTAGCTCAAGACGGGACCACCAAGTTTCCATCTATCTCGGTAAGAGGCCATGCTACACCCACTGCCAGTTAGATCGCATCCATCCAAGCTGCTTTAAACTGCATGTCCATTCAACACAAGATAGGTTACAGCACCAACCCACTGTGTTCGCCGCGGCATTTTAACTGCCAGCTGGATCGCATCCCTCCTGGCTGCTTTTAACTGCCTTCCCATTCAACACTCAGACGCGTACAGGATATACTGTATATTAATTCACTGTTAGGTTGCAGCGCCAACCTAACGCGGCTTTTGAAAGGGACGATACCTGAAACGAAGGGTTTTTAACTTTGGAGGCTTAATATCGAGATTGAAAAAACGCGAAAACATGGCACTAAGTTAGTTCTTTTGTTATTCAATCAGCATAAAGTTTATGATATTAATTCACACACATAATAACGGGTAAATTTTCAATATAAAGAAAAGCGAAATACAAAACGAAGGGTTGTTAAGTTTGGAGGCTTAATATCGAGATCTCAGGCGCTATTTCTGGTGACTTTCGAGAATTCCCATTCTTGTTTGTGGGGTAAACACATATTGAGAAATGAGAATATAATTCTGTCAAGCACACCAGCTGCAATATAATGCACTTTAAAATACAGTCAAAAGGCATCAAATAGGCAATTATACTACAAATAGGCACAAACCCTTGAAATAGGCATTTATAGGCACAATAAAAACAACGAAATCTAGCCTAAAAGAACCTAAAACGTATTTATATCTCGAAAACCTACGGTTCTAAACACAGGAATAAAATAGGCAAATAGGCAAATTCCCGTCTCTAGTGATGACAATAAACAACTTTTGCTAAAACCAGTTTAAGGACATGAAAGCCAAGTGACCTAACATTCACATCCCGTATATAACTCAATTCACCCCATTTTTGCAATGAGCTAGATTTGAAAAAAAAGAAAACGGTCCTCAATTGTGTGAAGCTACTGTAAATTTGTACGTGTAGGTTAGATTTGATTAACGGTCTATTAAGCTCCAACGTTCGCCACTAGGTACCGGTTTCGGTGGCATCTAGTAGCCAAATTCGCAGTTAGGTGCTTTTGACGATAGCATTTGGTAGCAAAAGTAGGAACTACTTGAAATTGTTTGTCTGCTGTCCTTACTTAAATTACAGATAACACACACTAATTCAGCCATCACAATTAACACTGGTTATCACACAGATTCTATGCACACCTAAAGTAAACGGGGCTACATGACCGCGTTGTCGCAGCCCCTAAACTGAGGAACCAACCATCCTATCTGATATTCAGAGAGGTTCAGAAAATGTGGAAAGCCAACTTGAAGAAGGTAAAATAAATATGAAACATTCAATTGATAAAAACTATGCAAAATCAAAACAACAACAACTGGCAATTCCGTGTGAAGAAGTAATATAGCCTATATTATTTTATACGTATGTTGTATTGATCCTTTGCATCAAAACTCTCCCGCCGTTTATACAGATTTTCCATGTCATGAGCTAAAGAACATATGATACATGACCGATATTGTGATAAAGTATATGGGCCAATTTCAAACTAAAAACTCAATATCCGATTGTTGTAGTCATTTTAGACAAAAAACATTAAAATTCTATTTTAAGATAGCATAATGCCTTAAATCAAAGCTTTCATCGTTTCTCCATATAACTCATGTTGACACATTTGTGACCAAGGGCACATGATATGCACTATCAAAAATACATGAACATAACACCGAAGATTGTTTTACCAGTATATCTGGGTGTTTAATTTGTGGCACCAGTTTATCAAATTACCAAAGACTGGATCAAGAAATCCGTAAGAGATGTTCTCTTCAATAAATCACCATGTGTGTATTGTATAATTTACAATATTTGAATGTTCCACCCCTTAAATAATCATCACCACCACCAAATTAAAAGCACGTACTAAAATACATAGTCGCCTCCGTAGCGTAGGGGTCAGCATGGTTAGCTGCCGCCCCAGAGGTCCTGGGTTCGATTCCCGGCTCTGCCAGGAAATTTGGAAAGTGATACGAGGACTGGAACGGGGTCTACTCAGCCTCGGGTAGCCCAAATGAGTAGAGGGGGTTCGATTCCCCCTCAGCCATCCTCGAAGTGGTGTTCCGTGGTTTCCCACTTCGTCTTCGGGCAAATGCCGGGATGGTACCTTCCTCAAGGCCACGGCCGCCTCCTTCCCTCTTCCTTGCCTATCCATCCTAACCATCCCTTACCTTCCCTCATGAGGCCCCTGTTCGCTTTGCAGGTGAGGCCGCCTGGGCGAGGTGCCAATCCACCTCACCAGTTGTATCCCTTCCGATTCGATGTTCCCCGCTCTAGGACACTGCCCGTAGAGGCGGTAGTGGTGAGTTCCCTCGCTGAGTCCATGGGTTCCACCAACCTGTAGGGCAAACGACTAAAAAAAAATCTGAAATACATAACTTGCAGTATCGGTTAATTGTGAATTCTGTAGGGATAGCATCTTTCCGTAACTCTCATTTTAAAGAAAGTCATATGCAAGGTTTCTAACATTTCTGAAAGGGTTAAATGTTAGCCATAAGAGTTATGTGCCAGTAAATAATGATTAATGCCTAATGGTGGTCCATTATACAAACTTTCAATTCGATGACTTCACGGTGGGTGAGTGGATATCGTGTCGGTCTACTAACCCCATGATAGCAGGTTCGCTCCTGACCGTGGTAAGTGATTTTTGAAAGGTGGCAAAAATACGATACGCATGTCATACGATGTTGGCATGTCAAAGAACCCATTTGAATTCAGTAGGCCGAGTTCATAATGGCAAAATTAATCTCGGGAGTTTCCGCCAACACAAAGTTCCTCATTTCTCTACTAGAAAGCGCTATAGTGTTCAAGGAGCTTACATATCTAACATCTAACCTCCTTGACTTTCATAGTCAAGGAACAGCGAAATTCGACATGCAAGCTACCCTCTGGGTGTCAAATTGCAAAGCTTGCACCTGGCACCCGAGGCCATACGATATTATTATTAATTATGATACGCAAAATTAAACTATGCTTCAAATATTTCACAATGCCGCTATATTGAATTTATGAAAACAACACCGTCAGATGCCGATACACCGAGCTTTAAGCAGAGTTTCACTGCGCTTGGATGACTAGATTACCAGAATAATCATTTTAAATATTGAAAATTAGCGTGGCAGTCATGTTGGCTTTGTGGTTATCACTTCACTTTATCTTCAAACTAGCATCCGCTATCAGGCTTGCTTGACAAAGGCAGTCCCTACTCACCTCTCCTCCACTATCAACTTACCAGCTTCGTCAGATCCACTCACATTGTTTGCTAGGGGGATGCTTGTAGTAAGGCAGGACTAGCTTTTATGAAACGAACACGATATGCAAGAACTCCTGTGAGTGATGCTGTGGAATCATCCTCAAACATGAATTTTCTACATCATGTAAATGAACGTCAAGGGACGTAGCTGTACTGAAATGAAGAGCTTAATGCCAAAAAGTCTTAACTCCAGAAATCAAGATTTATTTTCAGATAACCGATTTGAAATAGAGTTACCGTTATAAGTTATTATGACTTACTCCTCTATTGCGAACATTGGCAATCACTTACAGAAATTCTTGACCATTAGAAGTAGTAGCAACAGGATCACATTACGAGGAGTTCAGACACTTTGGAAGTAAAAAGAAATCATTTAAGAATGGTTTTAGAAGCAAGGGAAAATAAAGACTAATACCTAAATTGAAAAGAACAGTTTTCACGAATGAAATACAGTGTGTCATTTAGATTTGATCATAAGAAGAGTCATCTACTTGTTCATGGCTTGCACTCTTTAACAATACAATGCCAAAATGGCATTAATACAGTGTGTCATTCAGACTTTATCATAAGAAGAGCCATCTAATTGTTCATGGCTTGTATTCGCTGATAATACATTCTGCCAAAATGTCATTGCAAGATACAGCTTAGTAATGCCGGCTAATGTCTAAGTTATTTCGAACTCCTTAAGCTGAGGGTTATTTAACTTCCTTTGTTTTCCTGTATGGCCAAATGTTTGTTTTGAGGTTCCGGTGTTGGCTTATTCTCTCCCCATTTTATAATGTGTGAGTGCACATTGTTATCCCCGAATATGTGATACAGGAAGCTACATTCCTACTTGTTACCGCAACGCACTTCACATGTCTTATATTAAAGCCCATTTTGGATCTAATATGTTTACTGACAGAAGGCTTTCATTAATAGGAAAGCCAGTCTTTACCTAGTGCGAGTACACACCCAATATTTGAAAATACATTGTGTTCATCCATTGAAAAGAATCCTCGTACGTAGTTTTCTCTCTACCCACCCAAAGACACGATCTGCTGGTAAGTACTGTGTCCCCATGTTGTAGGAGTCAGCGGATTGCCAAATAGGTATAAGACATATTGGAAATAAAAAGAGCTCAAATATTAGACACTGAGGATACAAACTCGATTTTCATAACCACTTTAGCTGGTGATCTAAATCGTTTAGGAACATTGTAAGTTGTGACACGATAGACGTTAGTTATTATTGTTTTAAGGGGCGCTAAAGTGACGTAATCTACCCCTGCCTACATGATAGAAGTACGCATAAAGTAATTTGTCATATAATAGTACATTATGCAACGAGCCTATAATGGCTCGCTACGCTCTATGGAGATCAAATTGGCAGGTGAAAAGCTGAAGGAAGTAGGAGACTTCTGTTACTTAGGAAGCACAATAACCAGTGATGGACGAAGCAAAGAGGATATAAAAAGTAGGTTGGCTCAGGCAAGGAAAGCATTTCTAGAAAAAAGGAATCTGTTGACATCAATATAGATTTAGGTATTAGGAAGTCATTTTTGAAAACCTTTGTCTGGAGCGTGGCGCTCTATGGAAGTGAAACTTGGACTATTGGTGCAGCAGAAAAGAGGAGAATTGAAGCATTTGAAATGTGGTGTTACAGGAGAATTATGAAGATCAGATGGGTAGATAGGGTGACAAACGAAGAGGTATTAAGACGAGTGGGAGAGGAGAGATGTTTCTGGCGACTGCTAATGAAGAGAAGAGATAGGTTAGTAAGACACATACTAAGACACCCAGGAATAGCAAGCTTAGTTATGGAAGGAAGGGTCGAGGACAAGAACTGTAGGGGTAGACCAAGGTTAGAATATGCTAAACAGATTGCCTCGGATGTAGGGTGTCGTAGCTATGTAGAGATGAAAGGATTAGCTCATGACATGGAGGCATGGAGAGCTGCATCAAACCAGTCAAAAGACTGAAGACTCATACAACAACAACAACGCTCGTTTTATAAACATACTCGTGTCTTAATTATCATTACAGGCAAGTTGCACACGACTGTTTATGTTCGACGATAATTATAACTTTATTATATGTTTTAACATAAATATTCATAAATATCTGTGGGATTCAGTAACTTCAGTTAGTGAACAGAGCGCGCTGGGTGGTTTGCTGACTGAACAGAGCGCATGCGTGGTTCAAAGAATTTTGAAAGCAGAGACCATTTACTTTGCTTGGCAATGCTATTGTTTACAGCCTGCATGATGTCTACTAGTAGTGCCGATCAGAACTAGCATTCACTAATATTGTCACCGAAGTCGTTTGAAAGCAATGCGCTGTGTAGAAATTGGAATTGGGGATATTAAGGTACAGTGCTATTTCTCGTCTCATATTCGCCAGTTTATTTACGCGCACATATGGGACGGTGCAATTTCAATGTCGGTAATTTATGTAGAAGGATGCTGTGTTGCTAACTTCTGGATGTAGATTCATAAATTTCTTGCATATATCATAGTATTTTCTTGTTACCGTTGTACCCGTTCGTCCTGGGGATGCGATGACCCATCTGCTATAACATCGCATTCCTGGAGTTCCGGGACAGAGCGGAGTTAAATGAACCTCTAGTCAAATAAGGAATGTGTCGGAAATTCAGCTGAGTTATCGAAAAAGCAGTGGGTATCACGAGACAAAGTATCTCTAGGGTCGTTACGGGCTTAAGTTTAATAGAAATAATGCAAATATAAATGGGCGCCATCAACTGAATTCCTAGCAAACCACTTCCTTTCCGGATAAGCCTTACTCAAGACAAGGAAAGAAAAAGGAACATCACACCATCATCAGATCACAACTAAGATAAAAACAAATTTATTTTACTTTGATAGTCAGACAGACATTTTAAATATAACTCCTACCTAAGAGTATGGTCGAATGCCAACGTTAAATTGTCATTGTCCAAAAATCGAACCATCTCTTTTCTAATCCAAAATTATTTCATCCAGATAACAAGAAAAATCTCTAAAGTTCTCTTGGGTTCTCAGGATCACTGTAGCACTATGTCTTTCGTCACTGACATTTGTGAAACCTGAGACCTAATTTCTCTTTAATTTAACATCATAAATGTGGATTTGATAAAGTTATTAATCTGTCTAAACATACACATATTATAATCACATATATTAAACATCAAGTAATTTATGGCTTGCATGGCATAATTTAAATGTTGAACATGTTAGTCAAATGCTCCTAAACATCGAATAATTACTTATCTGTGAATTACAGAAAATTCATGGCTCATTGGTCATCGTTATCGTCATCATCAAAATTAAATATTTCTCACATTAATTCTCACTTCAAAATTCTACATATTCCTGTCAGAATCATTAATTCATCACCATTTAATCATTTAAATTCTCACTCAAGTTGCAATTCCTTCAAATTATCTCTCAATTAAATTGATTTAATTCCATATAAATTCATTAATCATCAGCTTCTTTAAATAATTATCACCTTCTAATTCAGTTATTCATCATCATTACAATCGTCTATTAATTTATTTAAATCAGTTTAATTTCTCCAATCTTTAATTCATCCAATTATTTAATTCATCGATTTATTCCAAAATTTAATTTATCAAATTATTTAAATTTCAATCTTCTGGTTATTTAGATTTTCATTATTTCATCTAGTCATTCTGATTTTTATTTCATTAGGTCAGATCGTTAATATGCTTAAATCTCAGATTATTATTTCGTTAATTATTATTTTCAGAAAATCTTGTATTATCAACTTTATTTATTTGTTTAATTTCCTAACAAATTGTTTAATATGGTTTATAGAACGTTGTCTTACAGTTTTATTACTTCCAAGTTATATCTCGTATTTAATTTATCATGCCAAAAAATATTATTGTCTCCACGACATCACGTTGGATCTAACTATCCACAACGACATTACATTTCCTCAATACTTCAAATATCACATTTGAATACAACAATTATTCCACAAAAACTCCATAAATATTCAGCACATACAGCATGAATATCAACAATTACGCTAGACTGGGTACGACGACCTCATGTCTGCTTCAAAATACATTATCAACGTTGCTACTATCACTTGGCAACTTCCACAAAATGCCTATCACAAACTCCACTTAACCATGTTGCATGATCTACAAAAAAAATATATAACTGGCTTCAAATTATCAACGCACACAATCTCCAATAACTGCAATTACTCTGATCACACCTAGACAACTTCTTAAACAATTGGAAAAATAATTTACCTCAGCAATTTAAGATCTGCTTTCAAATAGCATAAATTCTCTTACAATTTTCATAATTCACATCACAGAAAAACACCAATGTGCTATAATCTCACATATCAAAATCTGCAATACTGATCTGCCTTAAAATAAATCTGACCATTAATGATAAATCTTACAAGATTCAATTACTTTAAATCCTTCTCAAAGGTATCAAACACAATTATAAAAATCATCAAAGCATCAGCTATAACAGCTGTTAAACTGAAATTACTCTCAAAAGAGTATAGCAACAAAATATTGGATTGGCAAACAAGAATTACTAAATGCAATCCTGTTGACATTTATCGTTATTTTATTTAACAAAATTTCGACTGATATGTGACTAGTAGTTCCTTGTTTGATTCACTTACAATCTCGTGTACACTCGGATGATAAAAATGAGTCCCTCAATGGCGAGTAAGATGTGTAACCACCGTACAGTCGTATAAATACGAAAGACCTCGCCCCGTCGACTTGGATGATATTGCCCTGAACGATGGGTAAGATGAGTACCACCATACAATCGTATAAATACGAAAGACCCCATCTCGTAGACTATATGAGTGAATGTACCAGATAGGAATCAACAAGTTTCTAGTTGTCATATAAAAGCGATGTTCATTCACTAAAGTGAATAACTTCTTAATATCTCCAAACAATCCAATGGAAAAAATCCCTACTGATGAATAATACACACTCGCTAGTATGCAATGAACTGACGAAGTAATTTTAGATAATCAATTGCAGATCACGAGTTCGAAATACTCGTTACACACAAAAAACTATTCATGAAAAATATCCTAGCTGGAAAAATGTCTAAAAGACCAAACATCTGCTTAATAAAGCCAACCAATGGTGAGAATTTCGTATAATGATGCCTGCCATATCATATGGTCACTCCATATTCTAGCAAATTCGAAGTATATAAAGTCAAATCATGTCTATATAATCGTATCACTCCTATTAGAAAAATATACATGTGTGCCCAGTATTCATGAAAATAATCGTATCAGGTAGTTATGACTCTTACAGTACCTTTTAGAATCAGCTGTTATTAAATTTCCAAGATCATCGATTTTCCCTACATAATGAATTTCTCGAAAGATCGGCGTGAATATCATTCCATCCATGAATTGACGATTGCATTCGAAATCCCAAGTGAATCAGCTGGTGGACCTCCTCTCATCAGGAATCGAATCCATCGCTCTGCGGTGCCATCTTGTCTCTATCTGCGTCTACTCTGACATGTTGAACTTCGGATTACCCATAGCGGATATTGTCCAACTCCTCTCGAAAAAGTTCATGGAAACAGCGGACCCCCTACTCCTCTTCTAAGTTACGCCACTGTTCCATTAAATGTTCAGTTTGAGTATTGAAAGATCAATCTCTAATAACTGCAATTACTTTCGTAAAAATAAAATTTTACATGAGAGTGTCCAAGTTTATGAAACACCCTGTAGTTGTCTATATTTGGTAATTCATGAAACTGCAGAAGAAATAAATTTCATTAATGCACGATCTAATGTTCATCAGTGCCTATGCTTACGACGTTCCGCATGCTTGAAATTGTTAAAGTAACTTTGAATGCGTTATGGAAAAGCAAAGTCATATTGTTATTCATAAAAGCTGTGTTCAAACTGCGTTGAAATGTAGCTTGTAATAAAGTCTCCAACTACTTGCAGTGCTGTTCTAACATATCCCGGCCGTCTGTGATTGCTTCCTCGGCAAGTCCGCCTGGATCAATGACCTGCTTGGCGTTCGCTGCTCGGCGATGCTGAAACTGTCGCCTACACTCTGCCGTGACAGTTTCGGTATGCTACGCGACCTTCACCGTGCGTCTCGCTTGCGCTATAGAGCTCGACCCTACTTGCTCGACTGACAGAGCTCCACTGAATGTGCTGGCACTGTCTTCTCACTCTTATCTGCCTGGCGCAGACACGTGGTGTAGTCCCCCACCACTGTGCTCTCGCGTCACGATCATAGTCTCGAACCCACATCATCTCGGCTATTCCGTTATAAAATAACTTAAGGGTTATTTAACTTCCTTACAATTATTTCCACATATAATGCATGTTATATATCCTCTTCTAAGATGTTTAATTACCATATTCCATACATATCTCAATAAAGCTTCACATCTCTATCCATAATTCCATCTCCTTACAGATGTCAGTGCCTCCTTGATCCTAGACCTCCTACGTCATCTTGACATTCTTCTTGACTCGATCGGTGCGCTATCTTTTCCTAACTCTTCTCAAAACCTCAACTACGGCTTAATGTCTGCTGGCGTAGCCGATAGCCTAAACTAGGTATCGGGTACATCTCTCCCGTACATCTCCTTTTTTTTATCAGGATTGAGAAAAAAAATACACTCTCAGGCATTCTATATATAATACATGTACACGATAGCTCTATAATTCCCTTACTCAGCATGATGGTTCTTTCTGACTCTCAATAATGATGATTGACTTCCAATGATTAGCATCTTGATTCCGTGTTATTCTGACGTTTGTTTCTTCCTTCGCCATTCGTGCTTGCTCGATTGACATATCTCACTGTCTCTTCGGGTGGTGCACTAGGCTGTCTATCTTCTTGCCTCGACCTCTCATGTCCACGATTATCTCGTCTGTCGTTAGGATTGTTTCTTCGGCCATCCTGCCTGTCGTTCCCATTATACTGTTGACCTTGGCTCCAGTTATTTCTGCCCCGATATCTATTGTTATATCGATTCCTGTCTTGATATCTGGAATTCTGGTTATAATTCCTATATCGGCTATCTCTTGCTTCTTGATCGTATGGCCTCTCATATGGTCCTCTATATCGATCATTTCCTCGAGCGTTACGGATGTTTCCTCGATTCCCTTCGTTCCGTCGGTTTTCCCAGGAATCTCTTCTGTCCGTTTGAGCTGCATTGTCTACGACTACCGCATTCACTTCTTGCGTGTTTCTATTGTCGTTTCTGGTGTTTCTAGGCGTAACCTGTGCGCTTGTATAGTCCAATCGCCGTAAAATGTCGTCATAGTGCTCAAGTGTGTTGGCTCCCGACGCTATTAGTGATCGCTGTACCTCAATCGGTAACTGTCTCGCTATAGCTTGCAAAAGCTCTTCTTCTGGCAATGGAGGAATCAGAAACTGTAATTTAGCCAGCTGTGACGTGAAATAATTGGCATAATGCGTCGGATGTGACGTAGAATAGCGCTTTGAGTACATTTCCGCTCTTACGTTAAGTTGATCCTCGGCACTCCAAAATCTCCTCAAGAAAGCTATGGCAAATTGCTCCATGTTCGCAAAATTGCTTCTGAACGCTCTAAACCAAGTAAGCGCAGACCCATCTAAGGCGCGTTCGACTATCCTTAGCTCTCTTTCTTTGGCTACCCTATGTTCCGCCATGTAGTCTCGAATATCTCGCAGAAATTCGACTGGTGTGACTCCTGTATTTCCCGAAAACTTTCTCGGCTTGTCATCCAGATTCCTAATAATGGTGACTGGACCTGAGTATCGTTCGCTTGGACCCAACGTACTCCTATTCGAACTTGGATTATCCTGAGGGGTTGAACTGGCCCTTTCGAATGTCACATTCGGTTGCATTTGACGGTCTTCTCCCATGCTAGCTTCTTGATTAGTCATACTGCGGTCTATCGCTGTCTGATTTATCAATGTTTCCCCTGATGTTATATTCTGACTGGTGAAACTGTTAAACATGGATTCTAGTTTAGTTATCCTGTCTTCTGCTAATTTCTTGACCTGAGTCTTCAACTCATCTAACGATGTAACATCCTGCGTTTTGTTACTCTCTTCTAAGTCGTTTTTTAACTTGTCAATTTTGCCTTCGCACGTATTTTTTACTAACGCGACTTGTTCCTTTAACAGATCAACATCTGTTCTAAATAGAGTTGAATCTATCTTCATCGCTTCCTTGTTCTCCGTAAACCTCGCTTCTAAGTTTGCCATACCTGCGATTAATTTTTCATCTAACCCTTCACGTTTCTCTTTTGCTTCGGCATCGACCTCACTATACCGTTCTTCCACAATTGCACCGACTCTATTTTTGAATAAAGCTAAGTTTTCATTAACCTTTTGCTCTATATCGTCGTCTATCTTCCTAATATCTTTCTGCAATTGATTTTCTAATGATTTTAAATTAGAATTAACCTCTCCTAAGACTTCCTCTTTAATGGTCCCAATTACTGTCTTTAAATCTTTAATCTCATTACCTAGATTCGTTTCTAGACCTTTGATTTTAGTCTCGAAAGATACTTCGGTAGACCACTCTTGAATTTTGCCTACATCTGCCACTAAACCATCGATGTCGAATCTCAACTTCGATACATCTGATTTAATGTCTTTCTGTATGGACATAACGTCTGTTCTTAAAGTAAAAATATTTTCTTCTCCTCTACTTTCTAATTCAATAATATTTTTTCTTAATATTTGAACATTTTCCTCTCCTTTCATGTTTACTGCAATTATGTCTAATTGTAAAGTCTTCAGCATTTCATTATTCTTTAAAGTTAAACTATTCCCTAACCTAGTTAACTTGTTTTCTAATTCAGTGTTAGTTTCTTCACTACGAGCTTGTAATTTCTCTTCCAATGATTTAAAGTTAGCTTCAATAGCTTTTAAATGACTTTCAGTACTAGTCTGTAATCTAGTTTCTAATGACTTCAACTCATCTTCACTATTTGACTGTAGCCTTTCTTCTAATGACTTAAAATTGTCTTCACTATTTAACTGTAACCTAGTCTCTAATAACATCAACTCATCTTTGCTATTTGACTGTAATAATTTTAAATTTTCTTCACTAGTTGACTGTAGCCTAGTCTCTAATGATTTTAAATTATCTTCATTACTAGTCTGCAATGATTGCACATTTTCTTTGCATCTAGCTTCTAATCTAGCTTCTGAATTATTAATTTGTTCTTTAACTTCCGTTTCCATCTTAGAAATAGTTTCTGCAATACCAGACATACCCGTCTGTAACTCTCCTAACACCTTAGCTAAATCTTCCGGCAACATAATTATATTTTCAATATACGTTTTATACAGAGACGTTAGACAACAACACATCACAATGTCTCAATTCCTGCATTCACATGGGTATAGGAAAAAATGTCTTATAACTAACATGATATAATACTAATACGATTAACATGAACACTGGAATGGGCACACAAGTACATTGTCTGACTAAGTTTAATAAATTTTGTAACACACTTAAATGAACTTGAGATCTATCTCTCAGTAATCTAAATCTGATGTGATTCCATAGAATAAACAAAATCGAAGCCCCACTAGTTGGATGAAGCCAATTCTCCCTCTCTCTCTGTACCCGTTCGTCCTGGGGATGCGATGACCCATCTGCTATAACATCGCATTCCTGGAGTTCCGGGACAGAGCGGAGTTAAATGAACCTCTAGTCAAATAAGGAATGTGTCGGAAATTCAGCTGAGTTATCGAAAAAGCAGTGGGTATCACGAGACAAAGTATCTCTAGGGTCGTTACGGGCTTAAGTTTAATAGAAATAATGCAAATATAAATGGGCGCCATCAACTGAATTCCTAGCAAACCACTTCCTTTCCGGATAAGCCTTACTCAAGACAAGGAAAGAAAAAGGAACATCACACCATCATCAGATCACAACTAAGATAAAAACAAATTTATTTTACTTTGATAGTCAGACAGACATTTTAAATATAACTCCTACCTAAGAGTATGGTCGAATGCCAACGTTAAATTGTCATTGTCCAAAAATCGAACCATCTCTTTTCTAATCCAAAATTATTTCATCCACATAACAAGAAAAATCTCTAAAGTTCTCTTGGGTTCTCAGGATCACTGTAGCACTATGTCTTTCGTCACTGACATTTGTGAAACCTGAGACCTAATTTCTCTTTAATTTAACATCATAAATGTGGATTTGATAAAGTTATTAATCTGTCTAAACATACACATATTATAATCACATATATTAAACATCAAGTAATTTATGGCTTGCATGGCATAATTTAAATGTTGAACATGTTAGTCAAATGCTCCTAAACATCGAATAATTACTTATCTGTGAATTACAGAAAATTCATGGCTCATTGGTCATCGTTATCGTCATCATCAAAATTAAATATTTCTCACATTAATTCTCACTTCAAAATTCTACATATTCCTGTCAGAATCATTAATTCATCACCATTTAATCATTTAAATTCTCACTTAAGTTGCAATTCCTTCAAATTATCTCTCAATTAAATTGATTTAATTCCATATAAATTCATTAATCATCAGCTTCTTTAAATAATTATCACCTTCTAATTCAGTTATTCATCATCATTACAATCGTCTATTAATTTATTTAAATCAGTTTAATTTCTCCAATCTTTAATTCATCCAATTATTTAATTCATCGATTTATTCCAAAATTTAATTTATCAAATTATTTAAATTTCAATCTTCTGGTTATTTAGATTTTCATTATTTCATCTAGTCATTCTGATTTTTATTTCATTAGGTCAGATCGTTAATATGCTTAAATCTCAGATTATTATTTCGTTAATTATTATTTTCAGAAAATCTTGTATTATCAACTTTATTTATTTGTTTAATTTCCTAACAAATTGTTTAATATGGTTTATAGAACGTTGTCTTACAGTTTTATTACTTCCAAGTTATATCTCGTATTTAATTTATCATGCCAAAAAATATTATTGTCTCCACGACATCACGTTGGATCTAACTATCCACAACGACATTACATTTCCTCAATACTTCAAATATCACATTTGAATACAACAATTATTCCACAAAAACTCCATAAATATTCAGCACATACAGCATGAATATCAACAATCACGCTAGACTGGGTACGACGACCTCATGTCGGCTTCAAAATACATTATCAACGTTGCTACTATCACTTGGCAACTTCCACAAAATGCCTATCACAAACTCCACTTAACCATGTTGCATGATCTACAAAAAAAATATATAACTGGCTTCAAATTATCAACGCACACAATCTCCAATAACTGCAATTACTCTGATCACATCTAGACAACTTCTTAAACAATTGGAAAAATAATTTACCTCAGTAATTTAAGATCTGCTTTCAAATAGCATAAATTCTCTTACAATTTTCATAATTCACATCACAGAAAAACACCAATGTGCTATAATCTCTCATATCAAAATCTGCAATACTGATTTGCCTTAAAATAAATCTGACCATTAATGATTAATCTTACAAGATTCAATTACTTTAAATCCTTCTCAAAAGTATCAAACACAATTATAAAAATCATCAAAGCATCAGCTATAACAGCTGTTAAACTGAAATTACTCTCAAAAGAGTATAGCAACAAAATATTGGATTGGCAAACAAGAATTACTAAATGCAATCCTGTTGACATTTATCGTTATTTTATTTAACAAAATTTCGACTGATATGTGACTAGTAGTTCCTTGTTTGATTCACTTACAATCTCGTGTACACTCGGATGATAAAAATGAGTCCCTCAATGGCGAGTAAGATGTGTAACCACCGTACAGTCGTATAAATACGAAAGACCTCGCCCCGTCGACTTGGATGATATTGCCCTGAACGATGGGTAAGATGAGTACCACCATACAATCGTATAAATACGAAAGACCCCATCTCGTAGACTATATGATTGAATGTACCAGATAGGAATCAACAAGTTTCTAGTTGTCAAATAAAAGCGATGTTCATTCACTAAAGTGAATAACTTCTTAATATCTCCAAACAATCCAATGGAAAAAATCCCTACTGATGAATAATACACACTCGCTAGTATGCAATGAACTGACGAAGTAATTTTAGATAATCAATTGCAGATCACGAGTTCGAAATACTCGTTACACACAAAAGACTATTCATGAAAAATATCCTAGCTGGAAAAATGTCTAAAAGACCAAACATCTGCTTAATAAAGCCAACCAATGGTGAGAATTTCGTATAATGATGCCTGCCATATCATATGGTCACTCCATATTCTAGCAAATTCGAAGTATATAAAGTCAAATCATGTCTATATAATCGTATCACTCCTATTAGAAAAATATACATGTGTGCCCAGTATTCATGAAAATAATCGTATCAGGTAGTTATGACTCTTACAGTACCTTTTAGAATCAGCTGTTATTAAATTTCCAAGATCGTCGATTTTCCCTACATAATGAATTTCTCGAAAGATCGGCGTGAATATCATTCCATCCATGAAATGACGATTGCATTCGAAATCCCAAGTGAATCAGCTGGTGGACCTCCTCTCGTCAGGAATCGAATCCATCGCTCGGCGGTGCCATCTTGTCTCTATCTGCGTCTACTCTGACATGTTGAACTTCAGATTACCCATAGCGGATATTGTCCAACTCCTCTCGAAAAAGTTCATGGAAACAGCGGACCCCCTACTCCTCTTCTAAGTTACGCCACTGTTCCATTAAATGTTCAGTTTGAGTATTGAAAGATCAATCTCTAATAACTGCAATTACTTTCGTAAAAATAAAATTTTACATGAGAGTGTCCAAGTTTATGAAACACCCTGTAGTTGTCTGTATTTGGTAATTCATGAAACTGCATAAGAAATAAATTTCATTAATGCACGATCTAATGTTCATCAGTGCCTATGCTTACGACGTTCCGCATGCTTGAAATTGTTAAAGTAACTTTGAATGCGTTATGGAAAAGCATAGTCATATTGTTATTCATAAAAGCTGTGTTCAAACTGCGTTGAAATGTAGCTTGTAATAAAGTCTCCAACTACTTGCAGTGCTGTTCTAACATATCCCGGCCGTCTGTGATTGCTTCCTCGGCAAGTCCGCCTGGATCAATGACCTGCTTGGCGTTCGCTGCTCGGCGATGCTGAAACTGTCGCCTACACTCTGCCGTGACAGTTTCGGTATGCTACGCGACCTTCACCGTGCGTCTCGCTTGCGCTATAGAGCTCGACCCTACTTGCTCGACTGACAGAGCTCCACTGAATGTGCTGGCACTGTCTTCTCACTCTTATCTGCCTGGCGCAGACACATGGTGTAGTCCCCCACCACTGTGCTCTCGCGTCACGATCATAGTCTCGAACCCACATCATCTCGGCTATTCCGTTATAAAATAACTTAAGGGTTGTCTAACTTCCTTACAATTATTTCCACATATAATGCATGTTATATATCCTCTTCTAAGATGTTTAATTACCATATTCCATACATATCTCAATAAAGCTTCACATCTCTATCCATAATTCCATCTCCTTACAGATGTCAGTGCCTCCTTGATCCTAGACCTCCTACGTCATCTTGACATTCTTCTTGACTCGATTGGTGCGCTATCTTTTCCTAACTCTTCTCAAAACCTCAACTACGGCTTAATGTCTGCTGGCGTAGCCGATAGCCTAAACTAGGTATCGGGTACACCGTAAAGATTCGTGCTGATTTTGTCTTTGTGTTTGGGATTGTAACTACAATGGTTGATCCGATATCCAATTTGAACTTTCAAATCATGTAATTCATGTCCAACATGTTGGAGTTTGAGCGCACGCGCGAAGCTATCCTTACCTAATTGGTCAATGAATGAGCTCTGATTGGCTGGAGAAACTGTTTCATAATGAAGAATAGTACTATAATGACCCTCATTATGATACAGTTTTCTGACATATAATATTTACATTTTGACATCGTCGAACATAAAATATTAATAATCAATAACTTGAATTTAAGTAACCGCGGATATAAGCTCTTCAATATGTCCCCAAAGTAAAAAAAGAACACTGGATGTGGTCACTACTTGACTGAATAATTGACTGAAGGACTGCATGAGAGTGCCTGGAGAACTAACCACTCTATCCCAAGTAATCCCCGACTGAGGAAAGACTTCTTCCGAACTGGAGACTTAACCTGCAGAATATTATTGATATATCTCAGTATAAATGTTACAAGTGACAGCGAACCTGCACAATAACTCTCAATATAAGCTAAATATATAAAACACAAACACATAATTTGACTAAATTGTAGTCTATTCTAAAATATGCTCACTACACCAACTCATCAACTATTATGGTTTGTTAATAGTAGTTTGACCACCTTTAGATCCTATGTTTAAGGGTTCGATTCCCGGCCGAGAAAGTCGAGGAAGGTGGCACTCCGAGTGGTAGGATATTGGTTTATACGATATCCCTCGTATCATCCTTAGTGTTTACAGGACAAAATTAATTTAATAGCACCCAGTAAATTTCTGATTCGATCAACGTCGAAATGTAAGAGTAGATCGCCTCCGTGATTTCAAATCCAAGGATCTACACGAGAGTAGCTAAGGCTATAAGATTATTATTATTATTATTATTATTATTATTATTATTATTATTATTATTATTATTATTATTATTATTATTATTATTATTTATTTATTTATTTATTTATTTATTTATTTATTTATTTATTTATTTACTTATTTATTTATTTATTTATTTATTTATTTATTTATTTATTTATTTATTTATTTAGTATGTTTCGACCCATACAGGATCACATAAAGCAAGTTATGATCTGTTGCTGTTATTTTTCTTGTTCTTCCAGAATTCTTTCATCATGTCGCTATGTTTAGTAGCTCGACGTTCGTCAGTCCATTTTCCCCTAGGTCTGCTGGGCTTATCTTCTGATGCAGCTTCCCAAGTGTAGATCTTATGTCTGAAAGTTTTTGCGGCCTTCGATATCTGTGGGTGTGATGTTGGCGTTATTGAGATCTGTTTGAACTTGTTTAATCCAAACTGTTGTCGTCTTTAATTTTTTGTGAGTACAACAATATTTTCTTTGTTAATCGGTTGTCATCTAACCTCATAATGTGTCCATAAAATTTCAAGCGTCGTTTACGGAAATCGGTTTCAATATTTGAATATTTTTCTGTGATCTTGTGCGATTGTAAACGATATCCTTCATCTGTATGTCTTGGGCCAAGAATTTTTCGGATGATTTTCCTTTCAGCTTTATTGATGTTTTCAAGATCCCCTTTATAATTGAGGTTTAAATTATTATTATTATTATTATTATTACTATTATTATTATTATTATACGTCGTTATACCCATCTGTCGAGCGTGATAAAACTTATCTATCTAATTATGTGTTTTTCTTCTCCCAAAAACTCTTTATCTAGGCACTGAATATCTTCCTCCGTTCTTCAGTCCATGATTTCTTGGTAATGGTAGTCATTTTCTCAGAGAAGTGATAATTGTTGATTACTGTTCGGAAATGCAGTTAAACTTGTATAATTTTCTCTGTCATTTCAATTTCTTGAAGGTCTTTTTCTATTTCACTCAGCCAGTTGTTCTCGACTTTCATTGAGAGAGCAAGGTTGAGAATCCTTTTGGTGAGCCTGTCATTGTTCATTCTGAGAATGTGGACGTAGAACTTCTATCGCCTTTTTCTGGAGGTGTCAGTGATATATTCAGAATGCTGATTAAGCTTTTGATACTTCCGTTTCATCCAGATCCCTTCTGAGCAGACTGGACCAAGGATTTTCGTCAATTGTTTCATTTCTTGTTTCTCTACCTCTTTAATGAGTGATCTGCCTCCAATGATCAAGGTTTTCGAGGCATAGTGTGCTTCAGGTTTCTTGTCTTAATTTTGCGTTCTTCGATATTGATTTTTTATTAAACTTGTTCCAGGTGATTCTATAGGCTTCGGTAATTTTGAAATTCTCTCCTTGTTTGCCTCACGATTCAATCCAGATGGCTCAATTACTTCGCCTACTGTGAGTACATGAATTCATTTACTTGATGATTATTTTCGAATTTAGACTTCAGATGTCATTCATCTAGATAACGAGTGGATCCTTCCATATATTGAGGTTTTACATAAGAATGAAAATCCCCAGCCTTCTTCCAGTCAATCGACCGGGTCAGGGATGGAATGAATGAAGCCCCCATCTAGCGTCGAGGATATGAACTTTGCCGGCTGGCGAAGCCTGTCGCACTCCTCTGAGGCAATGATTAAATGAATGACAGATGAAATGGAATGATAGTGGAGAGTGTTGCTGGAATGACATTTTTGACAGGGAAAACCGGAATACCCGGAGAAAATCCTGTCTCCCTCCGTTTTGTCCAGCATAGAACTCACATGCAGTGACCGGGATTTGAACCACGGACCCAGCGGTGAGAGGCTGGCATGATGCCTCCTAAGCCAAGGAGGCTCGAGTTTTATATGATATTATTATTATTGTTAATGTTAAATTTCTAAAAACTCAGAACTTAAGTCATATTTTCAGCTTAAAATTCACCATGAAAATATGTAATCTAGAACAATTTAACATTGTTTCTGCGTTTACTTATTGGCTAAATCAACTTGATTTTTTCTGCTTTGTTCTGAAAACAAACCGATGTCATGACTGTTTAGATCAGTAGTTTTGTATTTTTATTTTTAGAATATCCGTATTTTACTGTTTAAAATAGCTTTTATTTGTTCCGTAGCTCATTTTGCTCTAATATATGAGCTCACGTAATTTATTAACATCATTGGCACACAAGTTGGTTGGTGTGACGTGAAAAGTAAAATTATGCCCGGTCATTATGTTAGTTGCCCGGTCCAGATCATGGTAGTGACCGCAGTCACGTTCTGGTTTGACCTTGTATATCTTGACCCCGTGTGTGGTTTGAAGGACACCCAACCCGAGCAGCCAGCGGATGTTGAGTGAGGAGGTCACAAAAAATGAACTCGAACCTTGCTCCTGCAGGTTTTCAAAACTTGTCGAACACTGGATTGACCTGCATCGAATGAGACTTGAACTGTGCGCTCGTTATTCTTCCCAAATTATAGCTCATTCAGAGAACATTTATCTTCCCTACTGCTCTGGCTCTAACAGAGGCTTTCAAGTCATTAAAACGAGACTTCCATTCTCATTCTTTGATTAGGAACCCGTTTAACAGCCTATTATCACTGAAATATTCTCCAGACAATTAAGAGTAAGATATTTGCCAGGGCTACCAGTCACAATCTATTGAAGAGTACATGCACTGAGGCTAATGAGTTGGCACATGGTGCACGGGGTGCCTCTACTTTAAAAATACAGTTTTAAGGTTTAGCTTGGTGTTATTGTCTTAGAGGCATATGGTATACCGGTACGCTTTTTTGCTTTATGCATTTAAATGAATTGGGGTTTTAGAGCTCGGGAGCAGTCGCCTGAAGTAAGAGCCAGGATAAACAGTATTTTCAAAATAATTAGTATCATTAATAAGAAAAATGAATAGAACAAACCAACTGCATTATAAACTATTCCTCTAAAAATGAATGAATATTAATTTCAAGATTCATATAATTAATATTGTAGATGTCAGTTGGTCAACACAAAAACAATTCCATTGCCTCATAAATATATTTTACATCTAAGCGCAGCGTTAGGTCATGGGGCCAAGCTCTCTGCAGACTCGGTAGACGCATGGGTTCGAGCCCCATCGTCGGCCGTCCTTGAAATGGTTTTCCGTGGTTTCCCCATTTTCAACACCAGGCAAATGCTGGGATGGTACCTTCTGACAGGCCACGGCCGCTTCCTTCCACATCCTTGCCCAGTTTCATTCATCTTCATCCATTTCATCTCTCATCCCGACGCGCAGGTCGCCCATGGGCGTCGACTGGAAAGACCTGCACTAGGCCTCTCAGGAGGCCACACGACAAAAAATAATAATCTATAATCTTGCTTTAATTCGATGAAATTATCAAATTTTAAAATAGTGTATACAGTCGTTTTCACTTGGTGTATAAAGGCGATAATATAATATTCCACCAGGAACTGAACCGACGCAACTCTTCACACTTTGTTTCGGCATGAAACACAACGAATGAATAAATGGTTGATTGTAAGAAATGCACCAAATTAACGTTCATTTCATTATCTATCTATAGTGATACACCAATGGGAAAAAGGGAATATAGGCCTACTGCAGTCGCAGTTAATGCTTGATTTAAGGTTATACATTAAGTATTTAGTTTAATACATGGCAACCCTGCCTTTTCACAGATAGGGTTATTCGACTCATGACTATTGACCGTCAACCTTCAATCGAAGGGCGATAGAAACGGGAGTCATGATAAGTACACCGAAACCAAAGGAATGGCTCATAATACCGTAGTCAAAAGTTACCATTCCATATTTTCAAAGAATAGTTTCTAGTCACCATGTAGAAAACTGATTTCTAGAAAATACACTGACATCTAGTTTTGTCCATTGTATTTTAGGAATTCAAGATGGTGGTTTGTGCGAAATTTTAAAATTACGTTCTTATTTCTTTTGTCATAATCAGGTGACCACAATGAGAGTTTGTATAATGAACCATCGTAATAATCTCCATCTACTGGTTCATAGATATATGGCTAACAAAAGAAGCAATCCAACATGGCGATCATGTGATATATTTTACCAGTTCTCAATATCTACAAGTGTATTACAGCAAACTGACTGAAATTTTGTATGATCTTAGAGGCTGTTAAAATAAAGACAGGCTATATGACTTTCGATAACCTGATGAGCACAAAACCAACATGGTGACCACGCGAACTTTAAATATTTACATGATTTCTTCTCGCGACTTAAGCATCCGAATGCAGTGAAACATAGCACAGTAAATTTTTATACAATGTTAAATTTACCGGAGTCTAATTTAATCAAATTTTTGAGATAATAAGGATGGGGGTTAAGCAAAATTTTAAAATATTTTTTTATTATTAGTGACCTTATGAAGCAATCGATGTGAAAGTTGGTTTAATGAATCATCATAATCTTCATCTGCCAGTATATAATTTTATTAACAATCAACATGGAGGCCATACGAAATATTTCACTGGTTCTCAATATCATAAAAACTATTAGGCTACAGCAATTAAAGTGAAATTGTGTATGATGAAAGAATAAGTAAATATCCTACATATACAGGGTCTTTTATATAAAGTAAGAACGGCAAGCGGCAGTTTTGTTATTCGCTACTGCGGTGGCCTTGGCCGAGCTTGTGGCGCGCCACGGCCCCCTGTTTTAACCGTGTGTACAATCCTGTATGAAATATCACCGTATAAAAGATGCTAGAAGTGTCGTCCTTCCTGGGTTATACAGGCATCGTGTCTGGTAACCACAGTCTGGCTGACGCGAGTGAGTTCTGCCACTGTAATGTTTCTGATTTTAAATTTTATGCTTTTTATTGAGCACTGAGTCAGAAGTGTCAAACTTATTTACAATTACGTGAATCTGCTAGTGAAGGAAATTGCTGAACAAATGCATCACGTACCCGCCGAGCCGACTCGTACTTAAAATAAGTTTTACATACAAAAATACGATGTTGAAATGATAACTGCCTCATGTTAACATCTGTGTTTCAGACTGGCGACTGAACACCTGCACGTTTATTGCAAGGTCAAGTACAGTATATGCGCCTATGCGCGCGCTACTAGAGCAGGGGGCCGTGGCACGCCACAAGCTCGGCCAAGGTTACTGTAGCAGCGGATAACAAAGCCGCCGCTCGCCGTTCTTATTTTATATGAAAGACCCTGTATGTGCCTCTCAAAAACCTCATAATCACAAAAACGGCATGGCAAACACACAAATTTCAAATATTGGAAATTACTATTCTGACGATCTAATCACCCGACAGCAAAGAAACGTAGCACAGTGAATATTTATTTAGAGCTTAGTATATAGACATCTAATGTTGCTCAATTGTTTTCATAAAAATCAATATGGCTTCAGTTTGATAGTAAAACAGAAACATGCGTTTTGTTCCTCGTATCCTGCTCAAGCGATTGAAGAGGAGTTACGTGTAATGAACCATCAAAAATCATCATTATCTAATCAGCACTGAATTCTGTAGCTTTCGTTTCGTAAATTATACTGTAGCCGAACATTTAACCTTTCTTAAATTTAACTCCTGGGACTCATTACAGAAAGATGCCATCTCTACGGGATGAGTCATAAGTAACCGATACAGAAAGTTATGATACTACGGCATGTAGGCTAATTTTTAATTGTAGTGGTAGTGGTGCTTATTTTCATGGTTGGAACATCGAGGTCATGTAGCCCAAATTCCTACCCTAGTCATTGTAAATTTGAGATTAACCCTACGTTTATTTCTGAAAAGGAACATCTCCTTACTAATACTGTATTCTACTGAGCCGTTTCTTCAGAAAGGTGATAAACCAGTGCCATGTACTGAATATTCTGGTACACATTATTATATAGTGTTGTGCTCGTATTTATTGTATGGATTGTAGATCAGCCATATCGTGTAACTTTAGACACATATTTTCGGCGCTGGAGGTGTGTTAATGCAGTGGCGTAACAAGGGTTTGATTCTGGAGGGTAATGGCATTGCCAAAATTATATTGGGGAGGAGTGGACGGTCATTATAAACATAATCAAAGACGGCAAATATATGACCCCGAAGTTTCAAAACCTCCTATCTATTTTTTTTTTCGATTCGATTATATTAGATTAGATTAGATTTGATTTGGTTTGATTAGATTAGACTTGATTAGATTAGATTAGATCAGATTAGATAAGATAACATTAGATTACATTTTATTAGCAATTAATACGGGGGCTTCGGTGGCGTTTTTGTAGCATGCTGAGCTTCTAGGCCCAAGGTCGCGGGTTCAAACCCGGCTGAAGTTGTCGGATTTTTAAGAGCATTAAAAATCCCTCAGTATGCCTTCCTCCGGAGTGGAAGTAAAGCTGGCTGTCCCATGTCGTAGATTTATGGCATGAAAAAGAACCTTCCACTAACTACCCTTGTGTGAAGCTAAAATTTGTAGGTTAGGTTTGATTAATGCTCTTAAGTTCCAAGAAGCTGATCGGCAGCACCTGGGGAGCCAACCCGCACATCCTGAGGACTTCCGGACTTGCATGGTGTGTGGGAGCCGCTGAGTATGCCGCTCCTGTGTGGAACACTTCAGCACATGCTAAGCAGGTTGATACTGCTGTCAATGACAGTGCAAGGATAATCTCGGGATGCCTGAAACCAACACCAGTGCCCAAACTATACCCTATTGTTGGAATATCCCCACCCAACTTCTGGAGGGGCACTGTTGGGGACGCCAAGAGAACAAAGCAGGAGCATGGCCATCGACATCCACTATATGGGCACCAGGCAGCAAGGTCTCGCCTCAGACCCTGCAAGAGTTTCCTTGCTAGGACTCTGCCGTTGGAGAGAACACTAGAAACAATTCGTCACAATAGATGGAGGAACTCACTGCCCTCAGACATGACACCAAAGGAATAACGGGTGGGTATCCCTCGATGCAAGACCAACCTGCAAAAATGGGGGGGGGGGGGGTCCTTCCAGCAGACGCAGACACCTCTTGTGAATGCGGAGCTGAACAAGACCCAAGCCACCTACTTAACTGCTCCCTCCTGGACAACCAATGCACAATGGAAGATGTTTTTAGAGGAAGTAACAAGGCCATCGCAGCTGCAGTTTTTTTGAAATGATGACCGGTCACGGAAATGAATGAATGAGTTCCAACGTTCGTCACCGGGCGCTGGTTACGATGGCATCTAGTAGTAGTTCACTGCTAGGTGTCGTGGACGGTAGCATTTGGTGGCGAAAGTAGGAACTACTTGAAATTATCGTCGCAGTCCTTACTTGAATTAAAATCAGATCTTCTTCTTCTTCTTCTTCTTCTTCTTCTTCTTCATATTTTCCCGCTCATGCGGGGTCGACGTTTTTGGCAAGTCTTTTCATTTCCCTCGGTCCCAAATGGTGTTTAATACACATTAATACAATCATCACAATTAACACTGGTTATCTGACAGATTCCACACACACACAAAGTACACGGGGCTACATGACCGCGTTGTCGCAGCCCCTAAACTAAGGAACACACCAAGCAGCAACCAATACGTTATATTTCCACTTATCAGTGTGCAAATGTTCGAAAATTAAAATTAATATTAATCAAAATTAATATTGAAATATGGAGACCAGTTTTCATCGCGATATCATCTGGCTCATTCTATTCACCGACATTGTATACATATTAATAAACTAGTGTTCATAACTTAAGTTTAGCTCAAAATAGCAATGAAACTCAACACCATATAATTCACATTCCAAAATGACACAGTCAGAATGGCAACTGACAATTCTAGTCTTGCATTTTTGGAAAGGGATAAGGACTGATATTGGCACACCCACCTCGCTTCACTACCACCCGTCTGCCTGACTCACCAGCTAACTATTTTGCTCATTCAAATTCAATACGTGTTAAGTTGGGGTAACGTAAAATTGTACACGAGTGAAAATGAATGCTTTCAAATTTGTAGTACAAATTTAAAGCCCCTTAAATGAAGTCAGGGACCCTTCGTTTGCAATTATTTTTCAACTTTGGGGCAAAATAAACTCCGGAAAAATACAATACAATAGATTCGGTCGAAGCTGAAAAGTATTAAGTCAGTTTTCACTACTTTTCAGAAGACAGATAAAACGTCATTGACAGAACAGAACTTAACAAACACACTATATTAGTCATCAATGTTGTGAAGCAACTGTTCAGGTTATATTTGTCTTAGCTGAATATTAATTTTAATTTAATAAACATATTTTTCTAATCAATTTTGTAAACTTAACTTAATGCCTTTCAGCTACTTGGAACTTGTAGCTCAGCCCGTGTGTGTCCGCTTAAGCAGCTACAGCCTCTGGTGGGCCGAACATATCCTCGGGCACTCCTGGCACTAAACGCCATACGCTAAATAATAATAATAATAAATAAGTAATAAGCTCCGTGGTCAGTTTCGTGCGGCATAAAGCCATCCAGACTGAATATTGCACATGATATTTTATTTTAAAATGAATTTGTAACATAAGCACCACCTAAACTCTGTACAAATGTAATTTACAATAGCACTGTAACACGCGAGAATCTTGCAGTTTGGCCAACATTAAGTAAGGAATACGGCACTTTTCCTCTCTGATCGCACTACATGTAGCAGTGGTTTCTAGCTTAAACCCACAAAACAAATTGATTTGAGAATAGATTTTGCCTTGCCAGTGAGCTTCCGTGCTTTTTCTCCTGTTGGTAAGATGAAAATGTTTCGTGCGTAGCTTAAACAGAAGGCTGACTTAATTCTTTCCTATGCCGTTTCAAGGCCCTTGGGTCAATACTTCAGAATACTAATTCTTTAAAAATTGACCAATTTTGACTTAGTTCATTTCAGCTCCGACCGATTGAATAGTATTGACTACGGTGATTTAGTCTTAATGATACAGCTTTATTTGAAGATTTTAAGTTACATTACGTTTGCCACGATGTCGGTGGTAGCGCTGGCCTGCGACACTTGTCGGAAAGCTCTGGGTGTTATGATGGTGTTTATAATTTGTGGCACGTCTTGACCAGAGCCATGCCATGCAGATCGGCGAACTGGCAGGCGCATTCCCTGGTCGACCTGCTGACCCCAACGTGATGGTGGAGTCACGGCTGCACTTGTGATTTAAGACGATCTTCCGTGCAACCTGCCGACCGCAGGACACCTGCACAGCGCTCGCGATTTATGTTGGTGGCACCTGCGATATATTTAGCGAGGATTAAACTCGATCAGACAGACACTTCTTGGGAGTTCTACTTACGCTCCAATTGGGCAGCCACTAGCTGTTCCAATAACATATTATTACCTCCATGCTAACAAGGAACATCATTATCCTCTGTGGTGGAGATATTGTCCGTTTATAAATTTTAAACAGACAATTTTCATAGTCAATGTTTACAATCTGAGTTTATTTACATACTACTGAATGTTGCATTAATACGCTTTATACAGGTATTGACCTTAGCGATCAGAGAGCCAGAAAATTGCCCCTTATCAGATCTGAAGAATGCTCCACGTAAAACAATATTGTTTTCAATATATTTTTGTGCTGGGCGTCTATCTGGAATTACTCGTCACCATGGTTACCATGGCGACCAGCGTTCCTCATCTATGTATACTAGTTCAGTAACGTAACATTTAACTTACGTTGTTATAAGAACGCAAGCTCTTAGTTACGTGTTATTTGTTTAGCTATGCATACTATGTCAGTGGCGTCAGCTACAAACTACGTTGTTATAAGAACGAAAGACCAGAAGAACTGTGTTTAATGTACATTTTGTGATATAATAATAATAATAATAATAATAATAATAAAACAAAAGTTTGGTGCTTTTCAGTCGGTCAACACGAATGTACCCAAAAAGAGCTGGGTTATGCCCTAATCCTGAAATAAATTACATGAGATTAATAAATACACTAGGATGACCATAATAATAATAATAATAATAATAACAATAATAACAATAATAATAATAATAATATTAATAATAATAACTATCAACACCGTCGTTGTCACTCGTGAGGCAGAGGAAAGAGAAGTTAAGAGGAACATAAAAGCTCAGAGTCAGAAGTTGAGATTATACCTGTTGACCCCCGCTACCCTTCTAAGGTGATCAGATGAGTGCCCTCTGCATTCCACTGACCTGTCTCTTAGAGTTCATGGCACAAGCTGGAGGTCGGCGCTAAACAGCGCTTCATCAAATCCACGTATTTGCCAATAATTTGACCGAGAGCACGATATCTCTCTTTTTTTAGCGTATCTCTTTTATGCCGGGAGTTTCCGAGGACATGTTCGGCTCGCCAGTTTTGTAGCTGCTTCGAGGAGGACACCCAATGGGTGAGCTACAAGTACCGTCGCGTGTGGAGTGTTGTCTGGGGAGGAAAGTTTGAATGTAAGGACGAGGAGTTGGAAGGTAGCGGCTGTGGCCTATAGTTAGGGCCCAACCCCGGCATTTGCCTGGAAGGAAGATGGGAAACCACAGAAGACCATCTTCAAGGTTGCAGGCGGGGGGATTCAAACCTCCTCGCCTCCCGGATGTGAGCGACTGCCTGCAGTCATGCCGTAACGACCACGGCTAACTCACCCGGTAGCCTCGGAGTTAAATATAGTCTATTGGTCGAGGTTTCATAGTGCTATGTTTGTACAACGCATATATAGACGAATATACAGTACCTCATCCGAGAAGTGGTACAGCCAACAACTGGGTCTATGAACCTCCAGCCCCATTTGGACGAACCACCTACGACTAAATGCTGAAGTCAGGGGCAGCTGACTTCGCTGTGCTGCCCTTAATACAACAATAAATAACTACACTAAATGTTAACAACATTGAAAGTATTTTCGCTAAACACTCGTGTGTTTGAGTCTTCAGTCTTTTGACTGGATTGATGCAGCACTAACTCACCCGGTATATCTCATGATAATTTACTATAACTATAATTGTGGGGTTTAAAGCCATTTTTGGTTATACCCTAATCCTGAAAAAAATTACATGAGATTAAAAAATCATCAACAACAATACAACAAACGTTGTATGAATTAAATAATGACATAATGGGGGGGGGGGGGGGGAGGGGGTAAAATTTTAAACAAGCTCCCAATAACATTACATGAAATTAATAAATCTTTTGGGTACATTCGTGTTGACCGACTGAAAAGCACCAAACTTTTGATAACTATAATTAATAATAATAACAATAATAATAATTGAAGCCATGATTTAGAGATTAGGAAGTGGGCACACTGGTAAGGATCCACTGTGCAGGTGATAAATAATGAAGTAATTAGCACCGATAACCTCATTTAAATCCACGGCTCACATGATATGAGTTCTTGAAGGGGAGAAATGTTATTGAGAGATTGTTCAAAATTTTAAATTTACTCCCCATTATGTTATTATTTAATTCATGCAACGATTGTTGTATTGTTGTTGTTGATTTCATTTAAGGGCTTTGTGGCATCATGGTCATGAAGCCACGTGTACGTGGGAGTGTGTAGATTTGTCTGATAGCACGAATTATTTTGATGGCTGTACTACTATGTGATTTGCAGTTAAGATAAATTGTGGGAAGGAGGCGGCCGTGGCCTTAATTTGGTAACCATCCCGGCATTTTCCTGGTGTAGAAGTGGGGAACCACGGAAAAGTACTTCCAGTATGGCTGAGATGGGAATCGAACCCTCCTCTCCTCAGTTTTACCTCATGAGGGTGAGTGTACCTCGTTCCAGTCCTCAGACCAGAATTACATTTCTTGGCAGAGCAGAGGAACGAACCCGGACCTTCACGGTAATCTTTATGCCCCCAACGGATCTAACACGCAATGAAATGAACTCCAACATTTCCTTTCCATTACGCTGTGCTAAAAATATACATATTTTTTTTTATGGTTATTATTGTACATTTCTTTGAGTAACAATGACATTCAAATGTCGTGTCAGTTGGGCAGTCTAGCTTGTAGGCGCACTGCAACGCTTGACGAATGTTAGATCGTGGATGAACGAGCGTGGTGTAATGTATGCATATGAACCAAGGTAGTTGTCAAGGCCACGCATAGCACAGTAGGAATGACCTTGTCAAGAGCCTACTATATGCAGCTTGTCCACCCGGCTGGAATGTATACGTTACTTTGTATGTAAATCACAGTTTTATGACTGGAGTAAAATACTAGCACCCGTAATTTTTGACATAGTTTTACAGTGGTCTGGCATATTAATATACTCAGAAAGAAAATAATGTATTTGGTAACTTTTTGAACAGAAAATGAATATTTCCGTAAAATGTTAGGGCATTTTCTTAGCAAGGTGTATCATCATACAAGCCTTAATATATTGACGACTAATTCAATGGCATTTTATGGGAACTTAAAATGGCGGCTGTGCAAAAGTTTTAAAATCTTGTTTTTATTTCTCATGTCCTAATCAAGCAATATAAATGTAGGTTGGTAGAAATACCAAATTTTAAACATTTTGCAGAGCCACCATTTTAAGTTCTCATAACATTCCATTGAATTAGTCGTCAATATATTAAGGCTTGTAAGAAAATGCACTAACATTTGTTGTTGTTGTTTGAGCCTTCAGTCTTTCAACTGGTTTGATGCAGCCCTTCATGCTTCCCTGTCCTGAGCTAATCCACTAACATTTACCGGAAATATATTTTTCCTGGCCAAAATGTTACTAAATACTTTATCTTCTTTCTGTGTATAATAATATGGCAGACCACTGTAATAGTTTCAGTGTAATGGATCTGATGATGATCGCTTTACGATCGGAAATGGTCATCCAAGTGTATTTATTAATCTCATGTATATTTTTAGCCTATTTTCAATTTTGAAAAAAAATAGGCTTATGAGATCACCTTTTGTCCGTGTGTGTGTGCGTGTGCGTGTGTGTGTGTGTGTGTGTGTGTGAGAGAGAGAGGTGTGTGTGTGTGTGTGTGTCCCTAATAAAATCTCAACGGCTGGAGCGATTTCAATGAAACTCGGTAAGCTCATAGCACTATTCCCGGCGACCTCGACCGTGTCCTTCAAATATTGTTACGTCTCACCAATCCAACATGGCGTCTGTGCGAAATATTTCACTAGCATTCAATATCTCTGAAGCTAAAACCGATATCGCCCTGAAATTGTGTACGGTGATAAAGGGCACTACTTAAAGTTCACCTATGAGACTTTCGAAAACCTGGTGACTACAAAACCAACATGGCGGTCAGGCGAAGTTGAGACTTTTAAATAGACTTTTCTCGCGATTTAACTATCCAAACGTAATGAAACTTGGTACAGCAAATGTTTATACACATTGTAATGCACTGGAGTCTAATTTAGTTCAATTGTTTACATAACCTCAAAATAGCGGCTGTGCGAAATATTTCACTGACATTCTATATCTTCGAAACTATTACAAATATCGCCCTGCAATTTTGTACGGTGATAAAGGGTACTAATATAAGTTTACCTATGGATAATTCATAAACCTGTAAAGTACAAAACGAACATGGCGACCAAGCGAATTTGAAATGTTTTAATAGACTTTTCTCGTGATTTAACTCTTTGAGCGCAGTGAAATGAGGCACAGTAAATGATTTTGCAGATTGTAATGCACTGCCATCTAATTTAATTCAATTGTTTACATAACCTCAAGATGGCGGCTGTGCGAAATTTTAAAATTAAGTTTTTATTTCTTGTGTCGTAATCATGCGATCGAGGTGAAAGTTTGAATAATGAACCTAGGCAATAATTGTCCTCGAATGGTACATAACTCTATGGCCTATACATATAACAATCCTAAATGGCGAGCTTCCGAAATATTTAGACTGTTCTCAATATCTATGAATCTTTTACAGCAACCAAACTGAATTTGTTTATGTTCATAGAGACTATGAACATATGTTCACCTAAAGGACTTTCAGTAACCTGGTGAGCACAAATACAACATGGCGGCGACGCGAAGTATAAATATTTAAATTGACGTTTCTCGCGAATTAACTATCGGAGTGCCGTGAAACGTTGCACGTTAAATGCTTATACAAATGTTGATCCACTGGCATCTAATTTATTTCAATTGTTTGCATAATCACAAGATGGCTGCTGTGCGTAATTTTAAAATCTCGTTTTTACATCTTGTGTTCTAATCATGTGTTTGAAGTTTGAATACCACACGTACACAATAATCTTAATGTAATAGTACAAAAATAAAAATCCAACCTGGCGACCATCTGAAATATTTAGTCGGTTCTCAATATCTACGAATCTATCACAACCTTCAAACTGAAATTTTGTATGTTGATAGAGGCAATTAACATTAGCAGGATATATGAAAATAGGCTGTATAGTTCTTCACGGAACTACTTGTTTCAGGATAAGAAAGTAACCCAATCACAGTTGGGTACAATCGTGTAGACCGACTAAAAACATCAAATTTCGATTACTAAGGCAACACTGAAAATGGCTTCAAACACTTCTTTCACTGCAACTCATCCAATATGCCATTGGTTGTGACATTTATGTGCCCAAATGACTTGCGTTCAATTCCAGGCAATTGCATTTGGGATTTTCAGTCTGAAATGTCTCGTTCAGTGGTTCTAATTCCACGTTTATAGAATGTCTCTTGAGCTATAATCACACGATTAAGGGCCACGCAAAATTACATGCTTGCTTTGAAAATCTTTTAACGATGGCTGTACTCGTGGGTTCTCTCAGCAAAAGCAGGCGTGTCCCTACGTCACAGTTTATACGAATTGTTTTATTTTGTTGTTGCAATATATCTTAGTGCTCTAGCTGGCAGAAGGAACATTCTAGATTTTAAAACACGCGTTTAATCTTAATAAAATACGTCCTCTTTGTTGAGTTAAATTGCGCTGTTATCTTGAGTAATACATGCTTGCATGCATGTGGGATGTTGATGTCCCAGTAGGGAGCATACATTAGGAACACACATGCATTTTTATTTCTAAAAGACAAAAGAATTGTGGACATGAATGAGGATGCCTGGATTTTTAAAACGAGGGTAGGGAGAAGTGGGTGCGATGTAAGAACCAGGGAAGGGGCGGCTTGAATTACACAGGGGCTGATAAAGGGGACATGGGGAGAGGATAAGTCCTTGCCATGCAACAGTCTACTCAGCCATTTGAATTACGCGCGAAGATTGCGTTATCATTGTCCGTTTCTCGGTTACAGTTGCTAGGCTTTTGGGAAAGCAGCGGTAAAACATATAGCCTCTTTTTTTCTTCTCTGTATTAATCCATGTATCTGCATGGTGTATAAAGTGAAGCATGAAACAGCTCAGAATTACGCTTTGAATCAGGGCAAACAATATATAGGCTGTTGTAGATAATGTTGGTGCTCACTTATGAATTAATTCTATCAGCATTGCTATGGTGTGACTTAGAAATAAAGAGAAGCTATGGTTTCAAGTGTAATAATTTATTTACTCGTGTAAGAATGCAAATACATTTGCCATTGATCGCACTAATGTTTTTAGATATCCGTACTGATAGATGAATTCTGAAGTTTGAATTATACGCCAATCGATACTCACACAAATATATATATTATATATTGTACATGTTTCGCGTGACATTGAGGTCTTCTTCAGCTCAATCTCAGGTCGAAACATGTAGGTTACAATATATAATAGATATATTTGTGTGAGTATCGATTGGCGTATAATTCAAACTTTGAATATATAAATCAATAAATAAATAAAAACTTGACGAGCCTTACAGTAGTCGCATATGATGTGTAACATCTGACATAGAAGAAACCTCACATGAAATTGTTGATACACCGGTATTTTATAATATTTTTGGCACAAATATTAATCTATTGTAAAAGGGAGTGTTTTACAGATATTGTAGTTTATAATACGGAACTCATTTTATTAGAGGTTTTGTAGCTTCCACCAGTACTAACCTAAATAAAGAATACGATATGGATCAACTAGATTAATAGACGCGACACCGCTCATAACCTTAAATTCCCTATAAATAGGCCAACTTGCGAGTAAATGCAATGTGCACAGCAGTAGATCATGAAAGGCTTGCCCAGTTCCCGGACCTCTTGATTCACAGACCAACACGTAATTTCATATGGAGTCTGTTAAAATGAGTCATATTGATATGATAAATATCTTTTAAAACGATAATCTGGTAGCACAAATATCCATCCCGTCCTGGATTCGAACCCGAGATCTCTAGATTTCACAGTCAAAGACGCTAACACCACGGCTCTTTCGACCACACAAATATTAAGCACAAGATGGTGACTTATTTTCACGCAACAATAATACTGCGCAGCTCGCATCCAGTTGGCCGTCGTTCAGCAATGCGATCCAGCTGGCAGTGCGTCTTAGATACTTCCGTCAGATCCACTTTCGTCCCATTTTTCAAAATCACTCCCACAAAAAATATCCAGCAGCCGAGTGGAAAGATGTTCCACATCAGAAAGGTTACTATCAAAGAGACAAACATTTCACTTAACGACGTTGGACCAATATTTTGCAATGTTCCGGCCGTTGGGTGTTGGGGCTGATACACCTGGAATGTATGCATTTTGGAAATTACTCTATATCTATGGAACCATAACAGGGATGTGAATTAAACTTAGTACACATATAGTACAAATGCTAGGCTTTCATTTTATGTATAAAGTTTTAAAATTCAGTATGTATAAGAGTAATAAAATTAGCATATTAAAATATTAAAAAAATATTTTTGAATCTTACAAAAAACATAATGTCTTGAAAACTATCAATGTGATTGGCATAAACAATTTTATTCCTTAAAGACAACACTAAATTACCCAGGATAGACCTCTATGAAATTAGTGGAAGAATAAGTTACCCTTTTATAGGTATTTCATTTGAATATTGAGAAAAATTAAGAATTTCACATGATATTTTAGATGCACTGAGCATATTTCTCAAAGGAATTCAATAATTGAGGTTCATCCTCTATAACTTAGTTCCAACAAGGGGAATTCCAAATTTCATGCATTTTGGACCATCAGTTCTTGAGTTATTGTGTTTTTTGTGTGAAAAAATTAAACTTTAGGGAAAATGGCTCTAAACATTTTATATACATTTCCACTTACACATAACACTCAGCTGACAGTTCAGTACATGCATGGATTTAAATCGTAATATCTCGGTCAAAATTGGAAATTTCGCTATAAAACTTCAGATTTAGATAAAAGAAATGGTTATTCTTTCATTCGAGATCAAAAACAAAAAATGAAAAAAATCATATTTCCAGGTGTATCAGCCCGATTCACTAGATCATACGTGGAGCGAAGGAGAGGGCAGACGCTGCAGTTTAGGAGGTGCACCATGGTTTGTTCTTCATTACAATCACAGCAGTTCGACTCACAAGGTAGTCCCCGCTTCTTACTGTTCGTCTCGGATCTACCAACCCCAGACTGTAACCCATTGAGATTCTTCCATATAGCCCATGTATCTTCTCGCCCTGCTGGAAGACTTTCAGATGAAGGGGTCTAGATCTCCAGGCATTTACTTTTGATGTTTGAGGTGGATTCTTTAGGCATTCAGTCGTAAGCAGGAAACTACTCCTAGACTTCAAAGGCCGATGAGCGGGTTGATAATCACGCAATGGATGTTCTTCAGATATATCTACTTTCGATCTTTGATATCTGGCTGCCATTTCAGGTCTGATATCTGGGGTTGCAATGCCTGCTAAGCGATAAAGATTATCACATGGTGTAGGTTTCAGTCAACCAGTTATAAGCCTGCAATATTAATATCTACTTGTTAGGGTTGGCAAGTGTACTAATTAAAGTTGATAGCACTGACACTCTAGAAAATTACAGATCTATGTGTCACAATCTAAACAAATTTCTCGGTTTCCATATTTAATTACAAGTCATCATATGAATGGAAGCAACCCTCACAATGTATCTCATTGCAGTTACTGCAAATGACCACCACCTTTGAATACAAATGACTGAGAAATAACATTGTTTTCATGATAACCAGGCAAGAATGGATACATATTTTATAATCCATTTCTGGAGATAGATCTTACGGCAATTTTTTCCGTCCCTTCTTATTAATTGGCAGAGTTGGAGAACAATAAACAAGTAATTACAGACAGTCGCGTGCTGGCCGTCAATTTGAGCTGTTCGACGAGATAACGCACGAGGAGCGAATTAGACCAAATAAAGTGTGTGTGTTGAAAGTGCACATCAAGCACGCACGCTCGCGCACGCATTGCGGGCACGCGTGACGGTGGAGGCCGACACACGCGGTAATGAGGGCAATAGCAGAAACGCCAAGTGCATTGCCCTGCCCTAATGATGATACAAGCTTCTCTGACACTGCAACGGTCCTTGCAGGAGGAGTCAACCACCTCCCTCATGTGACCACTGAGTTCTTAAATGCCGCGCCGTTTAATTCATAGTCTCTGATTTGCCTTCAATAAGTCACAATATTTTATAATTTTAAGATTGCCATCTACAATAATTGGAATACTAATCTATCGAAATGTAATGTTTTTCAGTCGGTCAACACGATTGTACCCAATTGTAATGACTGGTTCTCTGATCCTGATGAATATTTACAGGTGATTAATAAATACACTTGGTTGACCAGTTTCGATCGTCAAACGATCATCGTCGGATCTTTCACACTTAGGTTATTAAATCTATGTCTGCAAGTATGGGTTATGGTATTTACAATGCATACACTTTAAACAGTTGCAGAATTAATTAATCTAGCACAACCTCCCATTACAATTGCGCACATTAGTGTTGATCGACTGAAAAGTATGAATTTTGTTTACTAAGGCAACTCTGAAAAATGGCTTCCGACACGATAATACTAATCGACATAATGATGTACTAGATCATCGTGTTGGAAGTCTTTTTTCAGTATTGCCATAGTAAACGAAATTCATACTTTCCAGTCGGTCAACACTAATGTGCCCAATTGCCTATTGGGTAATATGCCCTAACTCTGAAAAGAAGTACATGAGATTAATAAATCAACATGGATGACTAATTTAGTTCGTCGAGCGATCATCATCAGATCATTTCCATTCAGGCGATTAAATATATGCCTACGTATATGTGAATTACGGTATTTACAATATGTAAGGGAGACTCGGCAAAATCCACAACATTAAGGGGTTGATATTAATCATGATAAATATTAAGGAAAAGGGTTACAAATAAAATGGAAATGGAAATGGAAATTAAATTACTACATATCTGTGACATAAATTCCATTTTAAAAATTTCATCTGGCTTGGGTTGTCCAAATCATCTAATGCTTAAAATAACAATTTCAAAGAAATTTATTAAATTTTTAGGGATTTTTGGTTGGTACTAGTGGTACTAGGGCTAAATCTGTGGTACCGTGTCTAAATCCGCAATATGAGAAGTCTAATAATTACCAGTACGGCACAAATGAATCACCAGAATATATGAGGTTATATTAATAAGTTACTTCACAAACAAATAACACAAGTTTTCATGTGTGTAGCATTTGGCGTTCCAAAATTAATAGCCAAGGTAAATTAAATTGTTAACCGAACACGACTGGTGAGATGAACTCGACTCTTGCGCTGGGGTATATCTGCATATTTCAAGTACTGCGGAATTAGTCGTACCGCGGATTTCGCTAAGTCTCCCCTACACTTATTTAGTCAGTGATGATTATCGTTAACTTGCGTAACTTGAAATGATTGTTCGTCATGTGTGAATATTGTTATAATAATAATATCGTATGGCCTCGATTGCCGGGTGCAAGCATTGTTATTTGCCAGCCAGAGGACAGCTTGCATGTCGAATTTTCTTGTTCCTTGGAGCGCTATGAAAGCCAAGGAGGTTAGATATCTATGCTCCTTGACACTAGAGCGCTTTTAGTAGATAAAGGGGGAACTTTTGTGTTGGCGGAAAATCCCGAGATTAATTTCGCCATTATGAATACGGCCTACAGAATTCAAATGGATTCTTTAAGATGCCATCAACGTATGACATGCGTGCCATAAATTTTGTCGCCTTTCAAAAATCAATTACCACGGCCTGAGCGAACCTGCAAGCTTGGAGTTGGTACACTGACACGATAACCACTCATCCACCGTGGCAAGCCGTGATTGGGGCAGATGATCTCGTAGTTCCGCCCCTTAAAACAACAATAACTAACTAACAAGCCGTGATTATTGCTAAGATACTGTTGGTGACTGTCAGTGATAACAGCTGCACAAGGACATCGCTCTAATAACCCGCTAAGTTCTTTAACCTACTCAAAGTTACAAACACCAACCTGACCATTTACTACCTGTACAGATTATCACACTGGATGGTTGGTTCCTCAGTTATCTGTAATTCAGGTAAGGACTGCAGACGATCAATTTCAAGCAGTACCTTTTTAGCCTACTTTCGATTTTTGAAAAAAATGAAAGTAGACTTATGAGATCAACACAGGGCGAAAAAAGTGTGTCTGTCTGTGTGTGTGTATGTGTGTGTGTGAGTCTGTGTGTGTGTGTCTGTGTGTCTGTGTGTGTGTGAGTGTGTGTACTCTGAATGTCTGTCCCCCCCCTATCAATTCGAACACGGTGAATGCGAATTGAACGAAATTTGGTACAAAGGTAGCACAAGCAAAGGACACCTCAGTGTCATGTTTTATATCGCCGCCATCTTGACGGAAACGTAATGGCGGCCACACAAATGTTCAAAGCTTAAATCAAATTACGACTAACCTAATCATCCGATCTCTACCAAATTTTGCAACAACATACCTTTATAGAGGAAGCATCCTTTGACCAAATAACTAGGTCATTAGCCTAATAGTTTGCGGATGGCGGCCATCTTTGTGTGAAAATCAATTCCTCCTATTAATTCAAACACGGTGAAACCAAATGGAACGAAATTTGGTACAGAGGTAGCACTAGCAAAGGACACCTCAGTGTCATGTTTTATATCGCCGCCATCTTGACGGAAACGTAATGGCGGCCACACAAATGTTCAAAGCTTAAATCAAATTACGACTAACCTAATCATCCGATCTCTACCAAATTTTGCAACAACATACCTTTATGGGGGGAGCATCCTTTGACCAAACTAATAAGTCATCAGCGTAATAGTTTGCGGATGGCGGCCATCTTTGTGTGAAAATCGATTCCCCCTATTAATTCGAACACGGTGCAACCGAATGGAACGAAATTTGGTACAGAGGTAGTACTAACAAAAGGCACCTCAGTGTCATGTTTTATATCGCCGCCATCTTGACGGAAACGTAATGGCGGCCACACAAATGTTCAAAGCTTAAATCAAATTACGATTAACCTAATCATCCGATCTCTACCAAATTTTGCACCAACATACCTTTATGGAGGAAGCATCCTTTGACAAATCTAATAGGTCATTCGCCTAATAGTTTGCGGATGGCGGCCATCTTTGTGTGAAAATCAATTCCCCGTATTAATTCAAACACGGTGAAACCAAATGGAACGAAATTTGGTACAGAGGTAGCACTAGCAAAGGGCACCTCAGTGTCATGTTTTATATCGCCGCCATCTTGACAGAAACGTAATGGCGGCCACACGAATGTTCAAAGCTTAAATCAAATTACGATTAACCTAATCATCCGATCTCTACCAAATTTTGCAACTACATACCTTTATGGAGGGAGCATCCTTTGACCAATCTAATAGGTTATTAGCCTAATAGTTTGCGGGTGGCGGCCATCTTTATGTCAAAATTGATTCCCCCTATTAATTCAAACACGGTGGAACCGAATGGAACGAAATTTGGTACAGAGGTAGCACTAGCAAAGGGCACCTCAGTGTCATGTTTTATGTCGCCACCATCTTGACTGAAACGTAATGGCGGCCACACGAATGTTCAAAGCTTAAATCAAATTACGATTAACCTAATCATCCGATCTCTACCAAATTTTGCAACTACATACCTTTATGGAGGGAGCATCCATTGACCAATCTAATAGGTCATTCACCTAATAGTTTGCGGATGGCGGCCATCTTTGTGTCAAAATCGATTCTCCCTATTAATTTAAACACGGTGAAACCGAATGGAACGAAATTTGGTACAGAGATAGCACTAGCAAAGGGCATCTCAGTGTCATGATTTATATCGCCGCCATATTGACAGAAACGTAATGGCGGCCACACAAATGTTCAAAGCGTAAATCAAATTACGATTAGCCTAATCATCCGATCTCTAGCAAATTTAGCAACAACATACCTTTATGGAGGGAGCATCCTTTGACCAAACTAATAGGTCATCAGCCTAATATTTTGCGGATGGCGGCCATCTTTGTGTGAAAATCGATTCCCCTTATCAATTCGAACACGGTGAAACCGAATGGAACGAAATTTGGTACAGAGGTAGCACTAGCAAAGGGCACCTCATATTCATGTTTAATATCCCTATAGCACGTTGTATTTCAACAAGCTACTACAACCAACATTCAATCATACTCCTTGAAAAGGACAAAGAGTTATAACAATACCCATGCATTTAGGTGAAAGTAGGCTATATGTTCTTTACTGAACATCTTGTTTGATAACAAATGCTACCGTCAATGACACCTAACTGCGTACTTGGCTACTAGATGCCACCGAAACCGGCACCTGGTGGTGAACGTTGGAACTTAATACAGCGTTAATCAAATCCAACCTACAAATTTAGCTTCACACAATTGTAGTTAGTGATCATATATTTCCTTCTCCCTATATCCCCGCGGCGTTAAATCGCCCCCCACGATCGCGTTGGGTGCTGCAGCAATTTTGAAAATTTAAGCTGACGGTGGCTATCTTCTGTGTGATATTTCCCTGGGGTTTCCCACACTTCCTCTAGATCAGCGGTTCCCAACCTTTTTTATGCCTCCCGTACCCCTTTATACATATTTAACTAAAATTGTCCCCCCTAAGAAGTAAACTTTTAAAACGTTTAATATTTTACGGGCAATATGTAGACTACTTAACTTAACAAAAACATTAATAATAAAAAATAACACAACTACGGTATTTATAACTTTTTTTAATGCAGTATAATATTTTTCATTTATTATTCATGCATTTTATTTCAATAAATGCTAAATATAATTTTCAATTTCACTTTTAATTACTTGTGCAAATGAAGATGCATAAACATGTAGCTGAGGAAAATATACAATTAACTTAACAGTAAGTTACCGAACATAAGATTATTTAATTTTGATTTTATTGGAAAGTAATTAATTCCTGCGATTAGTTTGACAAAAATAGACAAATCAAGACACAGAAATGTGAGAGAGCCGTGTCAGTAGATTTACTGGCACGTTAAAGATCCCCTTCAAGGCAAAATTCCGGCACCCCGGCGTCTCTAAAAGCCACAGTAGTTAAAAGGGACGTAAAACCAATAACATTATTATTATTATTATTATTATTATTATTATTATTATTATTACAAATCAAGACTATAGCAGTGCAGCGTTGAAAGTAATTGGGCTTGGGGTAGGGTGGGTTATCGAGGAGGGGAGGGAGCATTGATCTTGACGTGCGTGAATAAGACGGCACTGCGCGCCGGCCGGTGCATTACGACTGACACGTACGATGGGAACATGGCGCCCGCCATTACCGTTTATTTTTGTCGTACCCTTAACCAGTTCGTTGCGTATCACCAATGGGTACGCGAACCCCAGGTTGGGAACCGCTGCTCTAGATAAATGTAGGGACAGTACCGTTTCCAAATTCTAGGCCACCTACCCAATCCCGATCCTAATATTAACAATTACACACATTACTACAGTGACCAGAGAAACACAGGTTATTAGACATATCTAACATAAACCGATGCACAAGGGGCTGATGAACAAGATGGACCAAGACCCTAAAACTAATTAACAACAACAAAAACTTCATCTTCTCCTTCAGTACTGACTGTGAGGCTCAGTTGTATTAATTTCTAAGCAGACATGGGAATCGAGCATTTTAAACCTCAGATCATAAGAGTCAATACGAGCCAGGAGACCCCAAATGTGGCGTCATGATGAATCACTCAATAGTGTAGCCGAGCACGTTACGTAATAATCAATAACTGCAATGAGGAACTGTAGCTCGAAGATCCCATGTTCGAATCCCGGTACTGATAATCACCATTCTGTGTGTGGGTGTTTTGGGGGATTCTCCTACTCATTTCAGGCAAACAACGGAACAGTTCCTTATTTTAAGTCCCTTCACCAGTCTTCCACCCTGATATTTACAATTATTTCACTACTTCAGTCACAACAATAGTTCAGGTTATCTGACACAAATATCCGTTATTAATGACGAAAGATATCCCAAACCTTACTGTAACTGGAGCGACTACAATAAAGTTGTAGTGTGGTTAACCTGAATGTAGCTAGGACACTCCTCACCAGAGCCAACCACATTTGCGATAAGGATAGCGTGAATGAAGAGAAGAAACATGTTTGGAACACACTCCTAGCTAATGGCTACAGCAAAGGACAAATAAATAGGGCCACACGGAAGGTAGAACAAAGCCGAAGAACTGGCAAAAAGAACGAAGATAGGACCTACCATAAAGCCTTTCTGCCGTTCGTACAGGGGTTGACAGATAGAATCGCCGGGCTGCTTAAGAAACACGATGTGACAACTGTGATGCATCCTATAAGCAAGCTGACGCAAGTGGTGCGTAAATCAAACGAGATAAAGCAGCCAAACCAGGACGCAGGAGTTTACAAAGTGCCTTGCTCCTGTGGACAGGTTTACATAGGGCAAACAAAAAGACGCGTTTTCATTAGGATTTCAGAGCACATTCGAGACACGAAACAGATGAACTACAGATCTGCAATAGCTGAACATGCTGACGTCACGAGACACGCCATCGAATTTGATAAGGCGGAAACTGTTGCTAAAATTCCCGGATATCAAAACAGGTTAATTAGAGAGGCAATAGAGGTCGTGAAGCATCCCAATAATTTCAATCGCGATGATGGTTTCAAACTTAGCAACATTTTGAAAGTTCTCCTAGCGCGCGACTGCCGAGGACGGGGACCAATCACCGAGCAGCGTGACGACAATGCAGGGCAAGTGAGCACATCTGACTGGCAATAACCGTTAGTTTGAGTACGGACACCAACTCGAACCTACCCATGATTAAGGCTGCTGCAATGTCAGCCGAAACGTCGGGAAATAATAACCGATATGCGACGCGGCTCAATCCTGTATGCCAAGATGATAAACCTGAATGTTAGCTGCCTGTCGTATAATCTGACTCAACTGTATGAATGGAGTAAGATTGGAAATGGTTCGCCCATAGCTTTAAGTTAGGCACCATAACCGCATTTGCCAGGAGTAGAAGTTGAAGTCCTCGGAAAAACTCTTCAAGAAAGACTAAGATGGGACCCAAAACCACCTCTTCTGAGTTACCTTCACGAGACTGAGAGCACCGTGTCCCCCCGGGCTTATATTTAAAATTCTTGGCAGACCTGGAAATCGAGCCCTGAATCTCTTGCGGCAAGAATCTTAATACGTACACTTAGACCATTAAAGCGGTGAGGCTACGAATTGAGACTACATCATTTCTATAAATGAACCAAAGCGGCACGCGTACTCATACTGAATTAACCTTGACTAGATCAAAGATTCTTCAGACGTTAGATCGCATGGTTTTCCAACTAACTAGCAACCGTATCAGTATTCCACAAGAAAGTGCAGAAGGGATTATGGTAAATAACTTTTTAAGATTACCATCTGGCGGTATCGAGTTAAGAATCTCCGACTTCACCATCTACAGCAAACGTTAATGACATCGTATTCAATAATCACGTGTATTCTTTTGCTCAATCGTGTGTTGAATTCGAATGTAATGACGGTAATAATAACCATGCGTTACGTCATTGCAATATGTTTAACTTCCACGTAGACTGGAACTCGGAGCAACATTACTTCCTAATTTGCAGAGATTTTAAAAAATACCGCTGTGAAACAGACGGCTTCTAGGGCGCTACCGGAATAAAAAGGCAACTAATTCTTTTTAATCACAGCTTAAGTCATCAAGCAGGCAGGCAGCAGTTGATAAGCGCGACAAATGGCAGGGTGCATGTCACTGCTGTACTGTAGCTACGGCTTGCAGATAGCATTGGAGAAGGGGGTATAATATATATGCAAATTGCAGTCCTAATAAATCTAAAGGACATATCAGGGTAGTTTTAGATTCCTCTGTGATAGCCAGGGTTAGCCTACCTACTCTGTAGAACAAAACTCCGCAAACATACCTTCGTAAAACCACAAATGTCATTTAGTCCATTAGTTGATGTTGTTGCTGTTGTTATTTCACTAATCTATCTGGTTAACTAAGTGAGTTAAGGCTAATGAAATACGATCAGGTTACCTCCGTAGTCGGCAGTACGACTGGGTTCGAAATCCACCGTTGTCTATCATTGAAAGGTTTTCTGTGGATTCTCTTATTCAACTCCAGGCAAATGCTGGGACGGCACCCCCTAACAGGTGACAGCTGCTTCTTTCTAACTAGCCTACTTTCCCAGTTTCATTGGCAAAGATGAAGTTCCACCAGGTTCAAGATGTAGTTACAAATAGTTGCTCCTTTTCAAATAATGACACAATTTTAAGCATTTTTTTAAATACTTTTCTTTCATCAGTAATTGTGCTGATGGAGATAATTCAACTAATATTGTTGTTGTTTATTAACACAGGGGATTTGTGATATCGTGTAGCCCCGTGTAGTTGGGTGTGTATTGATTCTGTCTGATAACCTACGTCATTGTTATGGATGTACGAGTGTGTGTATTTGTAATTAGTTCTAAAAGTGGGGTAGGAGGTGTCTGTGGCCACTAATTCAGGCACCATCCCATCATTTGGATGGAGTAGAAACGGGGAGGGGGTAACCACGAAAAACTGCTTTTAGGATGACCAAGTTAGGAATCGGATCCATATCTCCTCAGTTTTGCCTCAAGGGGTTGAATGGTGCTGTTTCCCGAGGAAAGATGTACGCGCCACCACTACCATAATCGATCAGAGCCACTGCCCTTGCAACATCTTCAGGCCTCAAGGGCATATTTGAATCTGAATTGCACAAGGACAACTGTATTGATCTTTTCCTATGCCAATAAGTGTCAGAAGAAAAAAGAATAAAACATTGCAATGCACCATGTCAAAGAATCGTTATTGTTAAGTGAAACAATTACATGAAGAATGGCAATGCATCCAGGAAAACAATTAACCTTACTTCAATGCTATAACTATGTACTAGGCCTGTTGTTTGAGTCTTCAGTCCTTTGACTGGTTTGATGCAGCCCTCCATGCTTCCCTGTTCTGAGCTAATCGTTTCGTCTCTACATGGATAGCACACCCTTCATCTGAGGAAATCTGTTTATTCTAACCTCGGTCTACTCTAACAGTTCTTTTCCTCGACCCTTCCTTTCATAACTAAGTTTGCTATTCCTGGATGTCCTACCAACCTATCTATTCTCTTCATTAGCACTCACCACAAACATCTCTCTTCTCCCAATCGTCTTAATACCTCTTCATTTGTAACCCTAACTGCCCATCTGATCTTCATCATTCTCCTGGAACACCACATTTCCAGCGCCTCTATTCACCACTTTTCTGCTGCTCCAACAGTCTAAGTTTCACTTCCATAGAATGTCAAACTCCAGACAAAGGCTTTCAAAAATGACTCCCTAGGCCTATACCGTTCATATTTATGATTTATAAAAATAATGTAGAATTTTTCGAGTGATCGTTTTGTCCCTTGTTTTGCTCGTCAGTGTAATACGTTCCGGGAAATCTTGAAGTTCACTAAACATAGCATTCTTAACATAACCATTCATCGAAATCTTGGCATCAGAAGGGTTTCTAGATTTCCCGTTCAGAATGTATCGCTATCTGGTGTTGAAGGCCGCAACATTTAAAACTGATATTGCATTATGATTAATTTCCAGCTATTTATTGGAAATTAAAACAAGCAGATAAAGTACAATATGCTCTGCTAGAACCGCAGCAACAGAGCAGGCGAGCTGTGTGGTAACATGGCTCTAATGAGCAAGCCAGTTCAAGTCCTGCATTCTTTATCCTGTACAGCTATGCGTTTGTTCCTCTGACGGAATATTTTATATTACTCTATGCCTTATAAATAAGTCCATTATCCATTAAAGGACTCAATCAGCGATTGTCTATGAACTAGTACCGACGACAGTAACTCAGTAGACCCACCAGCGTTCTTAAGCCCGTTAGGCCATGCTCTTCCACGCCCTGGAATGGGAGGTGCTTATTCAAAGATCCGAGTTATTACCAAAATTCACTATTGACTAACAAACAATTAATAGTCTACTTTAATTATGTACTTTTGAAGTTAAATTTAAATTATCCTTGTTGTTAATAATAATAATTAATGTTATTGGTGTTTTGACCCTTTTAACAACTGCAGCTTTTAGAGTCGCTAGGGTGCCGGAATTTTGCCCCGAAGGGAATCTATAACGTGCCAGTATTTATACTGACACGTTCCCCTCGCATTTGCGCACCCTCAAATGCCAACTGGCTGCGGCAAGATTCGATCCCGCAACCTTGGACACAGCAAGCGAGAACGTTACCGCTGATCCACACAGCCAGCCTGTTGTTGTTCTTCTTCTTAATAATTCAATTTTAGGGTCTTGGTACATCCTAGTCATCAGCTCCGTGTAATTGGGTGTGTGTCGAATATGTATGATAATATGCATATGATGACTATTGACAGCGGTAGCTATGCTCACTAATGCACAGCTCTAGGCTACGGGGACAAGCTATCTGCAGACTCGGGAGACCTGGGTCCAATCCCCACCGTAGGCCGTCCTTAAATTAGTTTTCCATGGTTTCCCATTTACAACTCCAGACAAATTCTGGGATGGTTTCTTCTGACATACCACGGCCGCTTCCTTTCACATCCTTGCCCAGTTTCATTCATCTTCATCTCTAATTAACTCCTGTTATGAGGTTGGCGTCAGGAAGGGCATCTAGCCGTAAAAACCTGAACATTCGTCATATCTCATTCTCGGTCCCATTGAAAACGGGAATAATAAGGGAAGACATACTGTACCTTGTGTGTGATGACTGTAGTAATGTGTGTAGCTGTATTAGGGACATTTGCCTGGATGGAGTGTGAAAGTACCCGGGGAAGAAACCACCCTCTGGATAGCCACTGTCAGCCGCGGGATTCAAACCAACGATCTCCGGACTTGCTGCAGCTGCCCGTGTGGTCGTGGTGCATGATTTAACGAGCACGGCTACGCTGCGGGGTAAAAAGGAAAATTCTACAGGAGACCGGCAAATCAAAAGGCTGTCTAGAATTGAATTGAGTTGGGTTGTAGTAATTGTTGTTGTTGATTCATTTAAGGGCTTTGTGACGTCGTGGTCTTGTAGCCCTATGTACTTGGTGTTTGAGTGGAATCCTTCTGATAACCTGCGTCATTGTAATGGCTGAAGAAATGTGTGCATTTGTAAGTTGAGTCTAGGATTTGGAACGAGTAGGTTAGCGCCTTAACTTAAGAACCATCCCGGCATTTGTCAGGTGTAAAAGTAGGAAACCATGAGAATGCACTTCTAATGTTGTTGTTGTTGTTGACTTCTTAGGATCTTTGCAACATCGTTGTCACGTAGCCCCGTGTACTTGGGTGTGTGTGTAGAATTTGTCTGTTGACCTGTGCCACTGTGGTGTCTGTACTATTGTGTGTATTTGGAATTATGGTAGAATTTGGTTAGGAAGCGGCCATGGTCTTAGGTACCGCTCAGCATTTGCCTGGGGTAGGAATGGGAAACCACGGAAAACCACTTCTAGGATGGCTGAGGTAAGAATCGAACCTGCCTATTCTCAGTTTTTCCTTACGAGGCTTAGTGTACCCCGTTCCAGCCCTCATACCAGAATTAAATTTCTTGATAAAGCTGAGAATGTAACCTGGGCCTCCGAATTGACAGCTAAGAATGCTAGCCACTACGCAGCGAGACGGACTTCTCTCGTTTATGAGTGCGACCCTCTCTAGCCCCCAGACTAGAATTAATTTCTTGTCAGAGCCGGTATTCGAACCCAAGGAATTTGGACCCGAGTGGGGTAGGAAGCGGAGGAGCGAAGTTGTCACTTTTCTTTTTTGAGTGTTTATTTGTTTTTAGTAAACCAACAACCGGGTGAGTTAGCCGTGGTCGTTACGGCGTAGCTGCAGGCAGTCGCTCACATCCGGGAGGCGAGGAGGTTTGAATCCCCCCTCCGGCAACCTTGAAAGATGGTCTTCTGTAGTTTCCCATCTTCCTTCCAGGCAAATGCTGGGGTTGGTCCCTAACTACAGTATAGGACACAGCCGCTACCTTCCAATCCTCGCCCTTACAATCACACTTTCCTCCCCAGACAACACCCCACACGTGACGGTACTTCTAGCTCACCACATGGGTGTCCGCCTAGAAGCAGCTACAAACTCTGGCGAGCCAAACATGTCCTCGGACACTCCGGGCACTAAAAGCCATACGGTACGCTAAAAAAAAAAAAAAAAAAAAAAAAAAAAGGTAAACCAACACAAGTTAGGCAACACTTCTAAAGTCTATTCACCGAGACGAGACAGTGCCACTGGCTACCCGGACAGGGAAACACGTCCAGTTCACGTCATTGGCTCTGCCGAACAGGGGTAGCCAAGATGCTCCGAGATCATTAGTCATGCCGTAGTCCTAGAAAAGACAAGACTTGCTGCACTGTAAACTGTTGCCTGTCATAAGCAGTTAAGAACGTATTAATTAATTAATTAAATAAATACATAAACGAATAATAAATAAACCGCGCAGTAGCATGTAACCGATATGTCAGCCCGCTTCACATGTAGGCTATACACAGCACTGAAGTTGGCGTACGTTCAACATGCACAGCTCTATGCACCCCTTGCGGGCAGCCCTGCAATCACGTGTACAACTGTGTTTACTTCCACTATCTCGATTCGGCGAACAGACTTTAGTCAACAACGCTAATGTGCTCAGCTGGCAAGGCCGATGATTCGAATGGAAATGAAAAGGGAATCGACACTTGCAACTTCGTAAATATGTTCTCGGCGTAAAGAAATCTTTATCTATATACAAAGTAGGGTACATTTTAAGTGTTTGGGATTACCAGAATATTCACCTACCATGTAACTTAGACGCCCCTGAATAGATGTTCGTACAGACTCATCCGTAGTCCATTCCTGACTTTACTGCATCTCATCAGCCATGAATTAGGTTTTCAAAAACTGGTTGTGGATAAAGAAGTAGACGCAGGCTGTTGCAGCCAAGCAGCTCGCCAGTGAGCAGTGGAGTACTCGCCGCCTTGTGTGAGTAAACCTGCAACAAGCAATACAGCTCTGCTGTGGGGGCTGCCGTCACTGCGCGGTGGATACATCAAGACTGGCAGGAAGTGCAAGGACTTGTGTTATGACCTTCGCCCAGTGACGTATTGACTATCACCCTAAGTCCCTCTCCAACCGTGCTCCGAGCATCACTGCTGAGTACTCGCGTGTACACATACTCAAACTCGTGGATTTGGAACAGCCTGTAGTAGAGCATATTACTTTCAAAGCCCATTTAAAAGAAAAGAATCGGTTGTGCTTAGCTAAGTATGCAATTATTAAAGAGCCTGGATGATGCCTGAGCGAGAAATTGGAACCATGGAACCTTGACCAGAAGCTCGTTACAGACAAGTGAAGGATCATTTCTTGTGATTGTGATTGCGATAGGAACGCCTTAACGTGCTAACATTTGCGAGCAGGTTAATGCATTCATAAACTACTGTGCTTGAGTTAAATCGGAATGCGTGTTAATGACATTCCAGTGATAACCATCGCAACCAGACTAACAATTACCGGTTTAATTAACTATTAATGAGATCTTAAGGTAGAAGGTACACCATAAATATGATGGTAATGTCACGGGGATTAGACATTGTACATGTACAGTATTGCATTACGATATGGAACTGACTTCATTTGCAAGTAACCAACGGTATCGCCTGTCTATACCGTATTAATGAATGCACTGTGAGCTCTACTATCTGATTCTAGTGTATTATCTCCTTGAGGAATGCTATTATTAATGAGAACAGTATAAATAAATAATTAGACAAGACTGAACGGAGTGTGTTATGACCAGTAGTGTCGTAAGGGTAAAGTTGTAATGGATTGAGTGGACACTTTTTCTTGTATAAGAATATCTCTCACCAACCCTAAGAAAATGTATTAATAAAGGGTAAAATAAAATTGGCCAAAGGTATTGCCAAACACACCGTGTTTCAGCTTTTTCCTCCGTATTTAAGACTGTTCTCTGGAAACTGAATTTACTTTTATATGAAGTTCCTCAAAAGTATCAAACGACGTAACCGTGCGCGTAAAATAGCGCATCAAGACCGCGGTGGAGAGCTGCGGTAAGTCCAGCGATAGGAGGTTCGAATCCGGTATAGTATCTTATTTCAAGTCCCGGAGCGCCGACCCAATGACCATCGCTAAAGATACACAAACTACTGCAGTCACCACAGAAGCTTAGGGTATAATTCTCTCACTTTCCAGTTAACGTAAATATTAGGCAGTAGCACGCACTGACGATAACTATTGTTTACTTCTGACCAATAGCATGCTTGCTCTATTTCTCCACGTGGAGACCAGAGTCCGGATCTGCAATTTGTCTGCCTGGTTTGCAATTGAGCACCGCTGTTCTAACGTGAGTGGTACTCTCAATTTTATGTTTACGTCATCCAAAAATCACACCTCATTCAAAGCACTTACCGATGAAATATATTCAATTCACGGTAAGTGCACTTATATTTAATTCAAAATTAAGCGGATATATTTTCCCTTTAAAATTTAATTTTCATTTAATACGGGGCAAAAGAAGCTCATTAGAGCAACAGGTTCCCACAATCTAGATGTCATTTAGATGTCCATGCCTTAGATTACCTGCCGGCTCGCTTGCCAGGTGTCCAGTATTGCACAGTTGCACGTAGTTCTGTCCAGTCTCGCTGCTTGACCTCTGTGGCTACGGTGGAGAGTTGACAACGCTGTGCCTCGATTTGGGAAAACTTCGGCTAGACATGGAATGTAAGCATGGCCACCCAGTTATGTTTCTAAAGCAAGCCGCTCAATAATGATCAACGTGAGAGAACTGTAACAACAAATTGAACGCACAACCAAGTATACGGACTGATGATCAAGTAAATATTTGCCCGTGAAAGTCAATAATATTCCATCATGTGGCACACCTTTGGCTTTTATGGCAAAAATTTGAACCCCAGCAAATATCATAAGTTTTAACCGTATCTACAGTACTTTATTGTGGTGTTTCGCCTAGGTATGATACATCAAGTCAGGCTCATCAGCTCCTAGTTCCCTTAGCAAAGAAGTTGTGGCTGTTGTTGCTGATTCCTTAGGGACTGGGGGTGTGGTGGCGTAGCGGTCAAGCTCTTTGCATCTCAGCAAGGTGGACCGCGCTCGATTCCCGGTCAATGCATGTGAGATTTTCAAAGTGAAATGCCATGTCCTGTGGTTGGGATTCCAGGTAAAAAGGAGATCCCGTGGCTCATGATCGCGAGATTAACGGTCACGTTAAACTACAATCTTCCTTGCATTTTTCCTTTTTCCTTTTTTCCTATTCATGTAGTCTCGTGTACTGTACTTGGGTGTGTGTAGAAGTTGTCTGCTAACCTGTGTAACTGTGGTGTCTGTACTAGCGTATTTATTTGTAATCGATGTATGATTTGGATATGTAGTGGCCGTGGCCTTACTTTAGGCACTATCCTGGCATTTGCCAGGTTACAAGTGGGGAAACCGCGGAAAACCACTTCCAGGAGGACAGATGTAGGAACCTAACGAAGCTTTGTAGGCCTCAGACCAGAAATGAATTTCTTGGCAGAGCCGGGAAAAGAACCTGAACCTCTGCAGTGACAACTAAGAATGCTAGTCACTATGGATGGAACGAGGTGGACGTGGAGGTAATTTGAGAGAGTTCCTCGTTCCCCGAGCAAAGAAGTGCGATGCGCTTCATATATAGGACATAGTGCATGGTCCTCTACCCCAGCCGTGGTCCGGGGAGGGTGTACCAAGAGCCTACTGATGAGTCTAACATGCTGTACCTAGGCGAAATACCTCAACAGACACGGTAAAAACCTACAATATATTTTGCTGTGTGTTTATTTATTTATTTTTTGCCGTGAAAGCCAATATTCAATCCTATAAATGTGTTACATTTCGCATTGGTTGTGGACTGAATTTAGCCGCGCTAGTTGTGTTTACCAGCTCGAAGTGTTATAATGAGCGATAAGCAAGCTCCCAATCCTTCAGGGATATTCAGAATAACATTAGACTGACGTGTTCCTTTGACAGTGGAGTTGACAGGTAAATTATAATTTACACAAGTCACAACTCTCCTCCCACGTTAAATATCGCTCTACTTAGTGGGCGAGAAGATTACCCATTTGATATGTTGCGAGGCCACAAATTTTGATGGGTGCTGCGTAGGAGCAGTAACTACTGCTGTTAGATTTTTTAATGTAGTGACATGAGAGTGAAATATAACTCACTTATAATTTTAAGATTATGTTATGTGATACTACCTATAGCTACAGGGAATGCATCTTTTATCAAGCTGCCTCCCACACATAGGCTATATGCAGTGCTTTTTTTAAGGGTAACGCGGGGGTACGCGTATCCCCTTAAACATTTGAAAAAAAGGTTTAAGAAAAAATATTGGTACATTTTGTATCTAGTCTGGCATATATAACTTCCGAAATGAAAGTTCATCGATCAGCTGGTGTCAACGCGCTGTTCACATCACCTGGAGGAGATTTCGAGTTATCCTCGATTTAAATCGATCTATCGAATCAGTTTCTTTTGGTGGGCAACTCGGCACTCCGTTCTTATAAGCACGCAGGCTAGTGCTTGGAGGCGGGGTAGGTTGTTATTTTGTGCGTGTGATTAGTTTTGAAGAATTAAGAAAATACCGAACTATTTAACATCCACCCAGGCATCAAAAAAGCTGAAAGTTAATGATTCGAACACAAACAATGACCGGACTTTGCAAATTGCCGACAAATTGCAAGATCGTGTTGTTTTGTCGACTACAATTCAGAGTACCCCTTAAATTACTTTTAGGAAAAAAACTGTCTATATGTATTTCTTAGCCTACTTTCGATCTTTGCAAAAAAATAAAAGTAGACTTATGTGATCTATACGGGCCAAACGTTGTCAGTCCGTCTGTGTGTAGTAGTGTGTATATCTGACCCCCCCCCCCTCCCCCCTTGCTATCAATTCAAACATGACAAACTGAATTGAACCAAATTTGGTAGAGAGGTATCACTAGCTAAGGAAACCTCAGTGTCAGATTGTATATTGCCGCCATCTTGATGGGAACGGAATGGCGGCCACTCAAATGTTCAAAGCTTAAATAAATTACGACTAACCTAATCATCCGATCCCTACCAAATGTGTTGCAACAATATACCTTAATGTGGGAAGCGTCTTTTTCCTAAACTACAAGGTCATCAGCCAAATAGTTTTATGATGGCGGATGTATGAATCATGCAATTATTATAGCCTAAGCGTAACTTACGGTTCAACAAGGCCCTGCCTCTCTAAATCCAGTTATCGTACAGAGGCTTGATTAAACTGCCCTCAAGGAGGATATTAGCATTTTAAAAAATAGAATATTATTCCGCAGTAGCACTAATAATTCAGACTGACCGTGCCGTATCGCGCTGGGACGAGCCACCCCGTTGGGTTAAAATGGAGGCTATTGATTGCCTAGTCCATATTTCAGTAGATTGTTGGTATCCTTTTAGGAATGTAATGAACAATATAATACAAATTTAGTATCAAATTGGTTTATAAAAACGGCAGAAAATGCTAATGAAATCGTTCATTCCAAGGCATAATAAGTATACAGTTATACTAAACCAGTTGTTATCACAAAACTAGCGTCTTTAACTCATAACCTTAGGGTTCGTGGATCGAATCCAAGCGGGTTTAACTTTTTTACCTGATTTTTTTGTAGTTATTGATTTATAACTACTCACACGTTGTAATCTTAATGTTCGACGATGTCGAAATGTAAATATTATATCTCAGAATACTGAGTCATAATGAGGGTCATTATAACACTATTTTTTATTATGAAACAGTTTCTCCCACCAATCAGAGCTCAAGAAACAGTTGTTTGACCAATTAGGTGAGGATAGCATCGCACCTGCGCTGAGTTCCAAGGCCTTCTAATTTAAATTTCACTGCGTGGCCTAGTGTCATAGTGGGGTAATAGAGGAGGCCATGGTCAAATACAAGGTATTCTGTGCGTCCCATGCGCTCTGTTTAGTACATAAAAGTGGCGAAATCTCGACAGATATTTATGAATATTTATGTTCGAACATAAAATAGTTATAATAATTATCGTCGAACATAAACAGTCGTATGCAACTCACCTATAATGGTATTAAGACACTCGTATGGAAATTATAAAACTCGCATACGCTCGTCTTATAAACATACTCGTGTCTTAATTATTGCCATTATAGGCTCGTTGCATAATGTACTATAAACATATACAGTGTGTATTTGCAATCGAAAATAGTATACAGAGTAGCTATACTAATATAATAAAGCTGAAGAGTTTGTGTGTTTGTTTGTGTGTTTAAACGCGCTAATCTCTGGAACTACCAGTCAGATTAGAAGAAATCTTCAGATTCAAGAGGAATAGATTAGGGTATGTTAAATTACGAACAGACCACTCCATTCCCTGCATTTGGGTCCATTGGCACAAATCTACACCGTTTCACCGATCTGAATCACATTTTGTACACTTACCCTTTGGAACCCTGCGGGTGACACTGTCCACTTTAAATTTCGGACAGACCACTCCATTCCATGCATTTAGGCCCTTTGGCACAAATCTACACCGATTCACCGATCTGGACCAAAATTTGTATACTTACCCTTTGGAACCCTGCGAGTAACACTGTCAGCATGAATTTTCGGACAGACCACTCCATTCCCTGCATTTAGGTCCATTGGCACAAATCTACATCGTTTCACCGATCTGAATCACATTTTGTACACTTACCCTTCATTATGGTCAAGCAGAGGTTTCGAAACCAGATTTTGGATTGTAGAACATATCCTGGTGCTGACATAAACTCTGACCACAATCTGGTTGTAATGAAATGCAGATTAAAGTTGAAGAAACTGAAAAAAAAAGTCAAAAGCCAAAAAGTTGGGCAATAGACCGACTGAAAGAGAAGGATGTAAACGAAAGATTCAAGAAGAGTATAAGGGAAGGACTAATGAAAAACCCTAAACAAACTTCAATTGCAGACGAATGGGCACTTTTAAAGAATGAAATAACAAAATCCGCAGAAGAAAACATTGATAGGAAAGAAAGAATAGGTAGAAAACCGTGGATCACTCAGGATATACTAGAATTGATGGATGAAAGGCGGAAACACAAGAATGTAAGAGATGAAAAGGGGAAAGCAGAATACAGACGTCTGAGAAATGAGGTTAACAAGAAGTGCAAGGAAGCGAAAGAAGAATGGTTGAAAGAGAAATGTGCAGGTATAGAAAATTGTCTGAAATTAGGAAAAGTAGACACAGCTTATCGAAGGATTAAGAATACTTTTGGGGAAAAGAAGACTAAGTGCTGTAATATTAAGGACACAAATGGAAAGCCTCTAACAGATAGGGAAGAAAAGGTTGAGAGATGGAAAGCTTACATAGACAGTTTGTATAAGGGAAAGGAGATTGAGAATCATGTAATGGAAAGGGAGGAGGAAATTGATGAGGATGCGAAAGGAGATTTAATATTGAGATCAGAATTTGATAGAGCTTTGGAAGACTTAAGCAGGAACAAAGCACCAGGTATAGATGATATACCGATTGAGTTGCTACGCTGCATAGGAGATGAAGGTCTGATCAGGTTAGCCTATTTCACTTGGTGTGTAGGATTTATGAGACAGGTGAGGTACCCCCTGATTTCAAGAAGAATGTAATCATCCCTATACCAAAGAAAGTGGGAGCTGACAGATGTGAAGATTACCGTACAATCAGCTTGATTACTCATGCTTCAAAGATCCTGTCTAGAATAATTTACAAGAGGATTGAAAGCCAGATAGAAACGGAGTTGGGTGAAGACCAGTTTGGTTTCAGGAGAAATGTAGGAACAAGGGAAGCTGTACTAAGTCTTAGGCTGATTTTGGAAAGTGGAATAAGGAAAGATAAGAGAACGTTCATGGCTTTTGTAGACTTAGAAAAGGCTTTTGATAACGTTGATTGGACTAAATTGTTTGACATTTTGAAATCGATTGGAATAAAGTACAGGGATAGGAGGGTGATATACAATCTATACAGAAACCAGACAGCAGTCATTCGAGTTGAAGGACATGAGAGAGAAGCTGGTATTCAGAAAGGTGTAAGGCAAGGCTGCAACTTATCACCCATACTTTTCAATCTTTACATTGAACAAGCAATGAAGGAAATTAGAGAATAATGTAAAGTGGGAGTGAAGATTCAAGGAGAAATAATTTCAACTCTGAGATTTGCTGATGACATAGTCATCTTGGCCGACAAGCCTGAGGATTTGAATGAATTTTTGAATGGTATGGACTCCGTCTTACGGAAAGAATTCATGATGAAAATTAATAAATGTAAAACAAAAATACTGGAATGCAGCCGAAATAAATCAGAAACCTCTATGGAGATCAAATTGACAGGTGAAAAGCTGAAGGAAGTAGGAGACTTCTGTTACTTAGGAAGCAGAATAACCAGTGATGGACGAAGCAAAGAGGATATAAAAAGTAGGTTGGCTCAGGCAAAGAAAGCATTTCTACAAAAAAGGAATCTGCTGACATCGAATATAGATTTAGGTATTAGGAAGTCATTTTTGAAAGTCTTTGTCTGGAGCGTGGCGCTCTATGGAAGTGAAACTTGGACTATTGGTGTAGCAGAAAAGAGGAGAATTGAAGCATTTGAAATGTGGTGTTACAGGAGAATGATGAAGATCAGATGGGTAGATAGGGTTACAAACAAAGAGGTATTAAGACGAGTGGGAGAGGAGAGATGTTTCTGGCGACTGCTAATGAAGAGAAGAGATAGGTTGGTAGGACACATACTAAGACACCCAGGAATAGCAAGCTTAGTTATGGAAGGAAGGGTCGAGGACAAGAACTGTAGGGGTAGACCAAGGTTAGAATATGTTAAACAGATTGCCTCGGATGTAGGGTGTGGTAGCTATGTAGAGATGAAACGATTAGCTCAGGACAGAAAGGCATGGAGAGCTGCATCAAACCAGTCAAAAGACTGAAGACTCAAACAACAACAACCCTTTGGAATCCTGCGGGTGACACTGTCCACTTTAAATTTTGGACAGACCACTCCATTTCCTGCATTTAGGCCCTTTATCACAAATCTACACCGTTCCTCCTAATTGCATCAAATTATACATACACTTTTAAACCCTGTTGGTAACACTGTCCACTTGATATTTTGGACAACGCTCTCCATTCCCTACATATAGAATAACAAACAAACTGAACTTGAAAACCATGTATTAAGGCCCTTGAATCATTCATGTCCGTAGTAGTGTAACTGTAAGAGTATTTTAATAAGTATATTGTTGACTGACAATTCGGGCTGCATCACGTCGCCCCTACCATTGTTCTGGTGCAGAATTGCAAAAAAAAAGGTAAATCTTGTGCTGCTTATAAATTACAGTCACGGGGAGTAATTAGTGCAAAAAGATTTCTTTTGCCCCTTAAAACAGTTATCATCATGAACACATTATGCATCTGTCTAAGTACAATGGTGTTGGTGCAATACATTGAGGTTATCAACTGCAATAAGCGTTGGTGCTTTCAAATTTACCGTAATTTATTCCGAAACTTATCGTTGAGCGCTATGTGGCCATAAATGATACTATTGCTACCTCAGGAGCTCGGGACAGCCGAAGTTTACCATAGTGTTCTGATTATTTTCCTATGACGCTATGCGACAAAATACGACACTGTTGGTCTGTACATTTCTAACAGACAATGAGATATAGGCCCTAGGCAGTGTCTTTTATTTCACTTACTCCTCTTTCTAATCATTTTTAGAAATTTATTTGTAAATTACATGTATTGTGTCAGTGCTGTAGTTAGTAAAAAGCCGTTTCCCTATTCATTATTGTCATTATTATCATTAGGGAATAATGATCTAAATGTTACGTCGATTATACTGTACTGCTTATCACCACCACCACCACCACCACCACCACCACCAGAATTTTTTTTCTGGTAGTTTAAGTATCATGTGCCAGTTCCGTAGTACTATTCATTATCATCATTAAAACAAATAAATCCACCGGACGAAGCCGGGCACTACTGCTAGTATACTTATAACACCACATATTTCAACACTAGACTACAGCGATTAAAATTCATTGTTCTTGATCCGCGGTACAGACGGATTGATTCTTTAGGAGCTTTGCGCCATCATAGTAATGTAGTCCCGTGTACTTGGGTGTGTGTAGAAATTGTCTGATAAACTCTGTCACTGTGATGTCTGTACTATTGTGCTTACTTGTAAATGAGGTAGGATTTGTGTATGAAGCTGTCCTTCGTCCGCGGTTGAGTCTGTTGTTGTTGTAGTTGTTGATTCATTATGGGCTTCGTGGCATCGTGGCCATGTAGCCCCTTGTACTTGGATGTGTGTAGAAGTTGTCTGATAAACTGTGATGTCTGTACTAGTGTGTGTACTTTTATACGAGGAAAGATTTGGGTAGGAAGCTGTTGTTGTTTTTTTTTCATTTGAGAGGTTTGGACATCATGGTCAGTTAGCCCCGTGTACTTGAGTGAGTGTTGAATTTTGTCTGATAACGTGTGTTATTATGATGGCTGTATTAGTGTGTGTATTTATAATTCAGGTGAGCGTGGGTTTGAAACCCACCTAGAAATAATGAAATAACACAGCTTTACGTTGTACTGGGATCGTACTGTATTGACAGACCAATCAGCTGTGCACAACAGACCTGATTTAGTTCTTGTTGACAAATGCATGAAGCACACCACCTTCATAGATGTGGCGATCCCAAACAGTGGCAACATACTAACAAAGCATGTTGAAAAGCTGTCAAAATACACAGAGCTTTCAGAACTGATAAGGAAGCAATGGCACATGGCACAAGTCAGGACAGTTCCTATTATTATCTCCAGCACTGGCGTGATTCCCAACAACTTAAAGGAATCGCTCACGGCGTTGAAATTAGACCCAGGCCTTTTCAAACTGATGCAGAAAACAGTCATACTTTCTACGTGTCGCGTAGTAAGGCTGTTCTTGGGCAATCAGGCCTGAAGCAATGAGGGGAATATGAAGCTACTACTCAATGCAGTCACCAAGAATTTGCTCCTTGTGATATGTACGGTATCTGGGATTGTAAATGTTTTCTTTCCAGCAAATGCTGAGAATGTGTAAGCGCATGCGCAAAATAAATAATAATAATAATAATAATAATAATAATAATGTGATACAGCAGTTCAGCTAAGACAGGTTGCGTGTCAGAAATGGAATTGCCACAAAAATGAAGAGAATAGGGTCAACTTCCTAAATGCGAGAAAATCTGCATCAAAAACCATCCGTGGCGTGAAACGTACGTTTAATAGAGAACAGTTGGTACAGATTGAGCAAGACTTCCAGAAAAATAACACACGTAACTTCTATAAAACCTTCAAGCGCAGTCTGAACAAATGTAACCCCCCCCCCCCCCCCCCCAAGTCTACAGTTTAAAGATTCCAACGGGAAATTGGCTCACAATGATAAAGATAATTGTCAGATTCTAGCAAGTTATTTTGAAAACCTCCTCAACTGTGAGGCTCCAGTGACCCCTTTCGTTTATGAAATAAATCCAATCATCCACCCCGATTCGTCCCCACCTATAAAGGCTGAAATCACGAAGATAATCCAAGAGCTGAAGGACAACAAGGCACCGGGTGAAGATTTGATAATTGCTGAACTGTGGAAACATGCAGGGGAAAAGGCAATCGACAAGCTTGTTGCAATTATTCAAGAGATCTGGGAGAGCGAAAAACTCCCAAGTGGATGGACCTCTGCCGTAATTCATCCACTACATAAGAAAGGGGAGAAAACCGATGTGAAAAATTACCGTGGCATCTCTCTTCTGTCAATAACTTACAAGATCCTCTCAAAATCTCTACAGAATAGGGCGGAACAGCAAATCGATCCACAACTGGGGGAATACCAAGGGGGTTTCAGAAAGGGACGGCCATGTGCTGAGCAGATTATGAATCTGAAGTCCATCCTTTCATATCTGAAACTCAGGAACAGGGAATTCGTGGTGACCTTTGTTGATTTTAGAAAAGCGTACGACTCAATTGATCGAACCACCCTATTGCAAATCCTTGAAGAGCTTGGCTTAGATAACAAGACACAATCAATTATCCAGCAAACCCTGACCAACACCACCTCCAAAGTGAAGTTCAGAGGAGAGATGTCTGATGCCTTTGAAATCAGGACAGGAGTGAGGCAAGGAGACGGACTCTCACCTCTACTCTTCAACTGTGTTTTAGAAAAGGTCATCCGAGAATGGCGGAAGGAAATGAAAAATTCAAGGGTAGAAAATGGGGTAAGGCTAGGGTACAAGTATGTGAATCTTACAATCGACTGTCTAGTCTATGCAGATGATCTAATGATCTTTTCAGATTCCATTGATACGGCAGAAGAACAACTTAACCAACTGAAAAATCAAGCACTGAAGGCTGGGCTTCAAATCTCCTTTGAGAAGACACAATTCATGACAAACATAAAATCAGCGCCCAGGGAACTGGAGGTCGGACTAGGAAAAGTTCAGAAGGCAGAAAAGTTTAAATACCTCGGTGAATGGATAGAGCCTAACCTATCAGAGAAAGAAGCATTCGTGTCACGCATTAATAAAATGGAAATGGCATACAACCTGACTAAAGACATCTACAATAAGAGATCGATATCCTTAAACGCCAAAATTAGACATTACTGTACTGTTATTCGACCAGAGGCTCTGTTTGCGGCAGATACTCTAACAATGAACAAGAAAGGTCTAATGGAAAAACTAGAGGCGAAAGAAAGGAAGATTTTGAGGAAAATCCTGGGTCCTATCAAAGAAAACAGCGAGTACAGAAGGCGTCACAACCACGAATTATACAAGCACGTGGAGAAGATCAGTGACACGATTCGAAAAAGAAGGATTGCCTTTTATAGCCACTTGACACGAATGAGCCCAGGCAGGATATCAAAACGGATATTGACGTACTTTCAGGATAAGAAAACCAAAGGGGCACGGTTCACCGAAGTTGAGAAAGATCTACGTGAAATGGAAATTTCCCCTAAAGATATCCTGGAGAGTGTTCCACTTCAGGAAAGCTACGTACGCACAAAGGTTTCCAGGAAAAGGCGAAGCTGAAGATAGGGAAGGTGTGGTCCCAAGAGAGAAAAGAACAACACCGGAGACGAATGAGGGAACACTGGGTGGTAGTTAAAGCTCGTAAGAAGAGACAGTTGATCTGACGTGGTCCCTAGTTGGCCTAATTGAAGAAAGAATAATAATAATAATAATAATAATAACAATAATAATAATAACGGTATTTGGATGAGGAGACCGCAAAACGAACTCTACCAAAAGATCCACACGATAACGGACGTAATCAGAAAACACCGAGCACAATTTTTATACGCACATTTGCAGGAGGAAAACTTCAGAACGGCGAAGAAATTGCTGAACGTTATAACACAGAGTAAGTGTTGCACGGAGTGGCTGACAGAGGTTCAGGGGGACCTACAACAGGTCAACATACAAAATCTTGAGGACCGCACTGAGTGCCGGGATAAAATCAAAAATGTTAAGTTTGAGGATAGACCATCACGACAGCCTGGAAGAAAATGGACAGCTGAGCGGAAGAAGGAGCATTCTGAGAGGATGAAGAGATTTTGGGGAGAGCAGCGGGAAAACGCCAGAAGATGTATTCAAGTTCAATCGCTCTCCTAAAGGGGAACAAACGATTAAATAAATGTATAAATACTAATATCGTATGGCCTTGGGTGCCAGGTGCAAGCTTTGTTATTTGGCGTCCAGAGGGCAGCTTGCATGTCGAATTTTTTCATTCCTTGGAGCACTATGAAAGTCAAGCTCCTTGGTACTATAACGCTTTCTAGTAGAGCAAAGAGAAACTTGGTGTTGGCGGAAAATCCCGAGATTATTTTTTTTCCAATATGAACACGGCCTACTGAATTCAAATGGGTTCTTTAACATGTCAACAAGGTATGACATGCGTGCCAAGATTTTTGTCGCCTTTCAAAAAATCACTTATCATGGCCAGGAGCGAACCTGCAAGCTTGTGATTGAGTCTGACACGATAACCACTCACCTACCATGGCATGCAAGTGAAGGCCCAAAGCCATAAATAAATAATTAAACAAATAAATAAATAAATAAATAATGATAATTGTTCGTGTAGAAACGTATCTTAAAAACATGCATTATTCGTAATATCTCATGGATGTAAACATTTCATATGTTGGAGATATGGAAGTACAGAGAAGATGAAATATGATGTTAACGCTGGCCTGACAGACTCTTGTAGAGTCATAGGTCAGGAGGAGTTCTACCCGCCTCGCCACTGTGCAGTCAACAACCACACCAAGATTAATTGATACCGTATTCATAAATACAAATTCTAGATGTTGCTTTCCGCAAGTTTTATGATCGTACGCGACTCGACCGGCACGTCATACTTCAGTGCTACGCAGTTGGTAGCACTGCATCCATTCTGTCTCACCCCGAGACTGATGCGACTATTTGCAGGCTCTCAGGTTGCACTTTCTGCAAGACATTAAAACACAGACATTTTAGAATGGTGACGTATAGGTTTAGAAAATGTGTTCACTCACATTATAACATCAGTTAGTTAGTTAGTTAGTTCTTTTTGTTTTAAGGGGCAGAACAGCGAGGGAATCTGTCCCTAAAATCAGTTAATGAGATAGTTAATGTAGTGTCAAAGTGACGCAGTGATAGATGTATATTCTCAGCAGATTAACCAATCACAGTGAAGTACAGTAATTGTATCCATTCTTATTTCGCCTGACACAAGTTGTTGCCTGTGCTTTTAATTGTCGTTCTTCTTGTTATTGTTGTTCTTCTTCTTCTCCCACTTTATTCCTCTAGGGACTTTGCGACACCGTATTCGTTTAGCCCCGAATAGTTAGCTGTGTGTGTGTGTACATAGAATTTGCCTGATATTGTTCTCTCACTTTCCAAGTTAACGTTCGGCAGTAGCACGCGCTAACAATAACTATTATTCGCTCCTGGCCAATAGCTGAAGGTTCTTGACCAATAGCATGATTCCTCTATCTCTCGACGTGCACCCCGGAGTTCGGTCATGGTGGTCTGCTCGCGTGTGAAATATCCAGTGTTGCACAGTTCCACGTAGTTCTGTCCAGTACATTCTGCAGGGAGCATAGGCTTTCCCAGCTCGATGCATTACGTTGTCAACTCTCCACCGTAACCGCTGAGAGCAAGCAGCGGGACTGGACAGAACTGCGTGCAAATATGCAACACTGGAGACCTGTCTCTGAACTCCACGTGGAGTCACAGAACAGGCATGCTATTGATCAAGAACCATCAGCCATTGGTCAGCAGCAAACAATGATTATTGTCGGTGCGTGGTACTGCCTAACGTTTGAATCGCCGGTGGATAACGAGGAAGTGAGAAAACAATAAGATGTCATGCATAAAGTTACGGTTTCGATTCATGGCTCTGACAAAATTAAAACGTTTTAGTACACTCCGTATGAGCCTAAATGGGCATCTATCAAATCATCTGGCTTCTGCACAGGAAGCTTCTTCAGTCATTCCTTGTCAAAGCCAATGGCTCTCGTTCCCGCCTGCTGTCCCAAAGGTTGCAGGATAGAATCCTGGTGCATTCAGTGAGCATTTGAGGGTGTGCAAATGCGAGGAAGCCGTGTCAGTAGATTTACTGGCACGTTAAAGATCCCTTTGGGACAAATTTCCGGCATCCTAGCGTCTCTAAATGCCGCAGTTGTTAAAAGGAACATAAAACCAGTTAGACTGCATTATTATCATTAATATTATTATGATTATTATTACTAATATTATTATTAATATTATTACTAAGACGAGTCACAGGCTAACACTAGCAGAACATAAAACGGAGAGAGTTCTTCTGACAAGGAAAAGGATTGAAACACTTGTACCAATGACTGTTGGAGATACAGTGATTAAAACATCTACGAGTACAAAATATTTAGGAGTGATACTGGACTCCAAGCTCACATTCTGGAACCATAATCAGAGAGCGACAGATAAGGCAGTAAAATACATGACAGCACTTAGTAGGCTGATGGGCAATATTAACGGTCCAAAATCAAGCAAAAGACGCCTCCTCATGACGACGGTTCAGTCAGTGCTCCTGTATGGCTCTGAAGTTTGGGCCGAATCCTTGAAATTTGCATGGTATCGGAGAAGGATAGCTGCTGTACAGCGGAGAGCAGCTTTACGTATTGCATGTGCATACCGCACGGTTTCTGAACCTGCAATCCTCACGGTGGCAGCAATAGCCCCAATAGATCTACATACATTGGAGCGACAAGAAATCTGGCATACCCAAGGAGAGCTGGGAAAGAAATGTGCAAAGAAGCGTGCCTTTAATCAATGGATGAGGCGATGGCAACTCAGATGGGAAAGTGACCCTCGTGGTAAATGGACCAAGCGACTGATACCACGCCTGGATACCTGGGTCGAAAGAGTCCATGGTTAAGTCAATTATTACCTCACATAACTTCTAACAGGACACGGATATTTCCGAAAATTCCTGCATAGAGTAGGCGGAGCGAGTGGTGCAACATTCACATATTGTGACGACATCGATGATGTAGCCTACTTCACACCTTCTTCGTATGCGGCCATTGGATGATAAAGAGAGAATATGTGGAAACTGAATTGGGAGAACTGACACCAGATACTATTATTTCTGTGATGTTACGGAACCAGCAATCATGGGATCAGGTAGCAGTGTATGTGGAGGATGTCCTTCGCCAGAAAAAGCGGGATGTGGAAGCGTACGAACGTCCTAAAGAAGAAGTCTGAAAGGCTAAGTAAGCACGACATCACCCTGAAGTTATGCGAGAGTGGTTCCGGGGTGATGAACGCATCGTGGGAAAAGGGAGGTGGTTTTTAGTGGGTAAGAATCCCACACTACTGTGGAGTGCGGACCCTTCACAAGTGTCTTTTGAAGATTTTCCACAGTCCCTCGTAAAAAAAAATAAAAAATATTATTATAAATGTTTTGCCTACATCCATTGTGGATATGACACTCTGATTTAAGCTAAGCTTATCTGGCGTAAATATACAACGTTAGCCACCTAATTTTCCCCTCTTATTCAGATCCACTAAATTCTGCTTTATCGCTGTTATTTGCAACTTATCAGCTCAATCTTAATTCGTTATTTTTGTCTCTAGTTCGTGTATTATCATTTATCTAAGAATGGTCCATGCTTCTATAACAGCGTTATTCTGCACAAACCTCAATTCCTTTCAAGGGAAAAAGAAAGGAACCAGTCCACTGTTGAACAAACATGTTCCGTTTGACTGGTACCGGTAAACCAACACCACGCTGGATGTTGAAACAACTGACTTTTAGAATGGCATTATATGAAACTAGTAGTCATATCATAACCATTCCTTCATTGTTTATTTGCTGCACACGTCGCGTATAAAGATGTTGGAGATAACAGAATTACGTCAAGAGCAGAGCAGGTCAGTAGCGGTGGTGGGAGGAGGTAGGCACGCAGCAAGGTTACAGGTGTGGGTGGGTGGCTGCCTGGCATAGATTACAATACTCGATACGGGTTAACACTCTAAAACACACACGATTAAGGTACAAGTTTATGCAAAAGAATGGGAGATTTATCCTTGTACACATGTCCTTGTTAGAGTGGCCATTTGTACTGAAACCAAGAAGCAGGGGACAATGAGCGAGTAATAGCTCATCCTGAGTCACTCTGGCATGCAGCTATTTTGTCGCGCTAAGTAGGTGGTTAACTAACAATATAATTTACTTTTGTTCCAAGAAAATGAATTGTTAGCTTGAAGTTGTTGTTTTAATTGAGAACAACACTCTGCCAAGCTAAGAATGACACAGTCATAGAGCAAGTCACATTATGCACCTTTTCAAGAGCTGATGTCTTCCGTGAAAGATGAATTCGAAGAAGGAGGCGAATTGTAATAACTAACTTGAGAGTGAACGAAATGGAATACTTCCTTCAGAGAATGAGGCCAAACAGGTTAGGCAAGCGTGTCAAGTCACTCTACGATTGTAATGAGGGGTTCGAATACCTGAGGTTTGAATTTCGGTGCAGGCAACACCATCTTTAGTGTGGTCTTTCCCCGAGAATTTCTGGATTCTTTGTTTAAAAAAAAATCGCCTGAATGAAACTTCATCTCACCCCGCAGCATAGCTGTGTGCGTTAAATCGCTCATCACGACCTTGACGGGCAGCTGCAGCAAGTCCGGCGATCAGAGGTTCGATTCTCGGTGCTGACAGCGGCTATCCTGAGTGGTTTTATTTCTCTCACGATTTTCAACACTCCATTCAGGAAAATGACAATGAACAGGAATGTCTCCTACAAGGCATAAAGAAACTACTCATTGAACAGCTATGAATTCTGTAAGACTGGCTTAATCTCAGTAAAGCCCCCTAAGTGAATATTGCTATGAGTGTGACACACTCTTCGACGGCTAGTACTGTATCTTGGATACGTCACTCTGTCGGACGTGTTCTTAAAAGTGCTAGCCAATGCACTAACAAGGGTTTCTTGCATACAGACATTCTGCACGGCCAGGTATTGATCCCGTGACCTATAACGTCTATGGATAAGGGGAACGTATTGATTCCTGTGCCGAAGATCCTGAGTTAAATCTTTGGCCCTGCCAAAAAATTCTATTCTGACCTGAGAATTGGACTGGGTTTCACTTAGACTCGAGAGAATAACTGAGAAGATTTGGGCTCAAATTCAACCAGAGGTGATTTTTATTGTTTCCCACTTCTTCACTGAACAAAATGCTGGGTGGTAGCTTAACTAAATTAAGGCCGTTGTCACCTCAATCCTAATCCTAGCATCATTTAGAAAAAACACACACTAGGGCATGCACTATAATAATACAGGTTATCACGCAGATTTCCAAGAAATGGGACAGATAAAGATGGTAATTTGCCAAACCAGCAAATGAAACAACAGTAAATAATCCACCCCGTATTCGAACAAGAGTTTAGTGCTTTTCAGTCGGTTAACACGAACGTGCCCAAAAGAGCTGGGTTATGCCCTAATCCTGAAATAAATTACTTGAGATTAATAAATACACTAGGATGACCAGTTTCGATCGTCAAGCGATCATCATCAGATCCATTACACTTAGGCTATAAAATCTATGTTCGAAAATACAGGTGAAAATATTTACAATATGTACAATTATTTAGTTGCAGAATTGGTACTGCAACTGTCAGTGTATGCTAAATGCAGTATATATGCCTATGATGTTAGGTGAAATGCTAAATGGTGATAGATATCCGGAGTTTGTAATTTGGTGTGATTATATGGTTGTAAAAATCAACTATGGTTGTATGTCTACCCCTTATTATTCCCGTTTTCCAACGGGGTCGGGGATGAGATGCGATGGAAGTCTTTGTGGCGATGGTTTTTACGGCCGGATGCCCTTCATGACGCCAACCTCATGAGAGGAGTTAATGAGAGATGAAATGAATAGTGGTGAATGAAACTGGGCTAGGATGTGGAAGGAAGCGGCCGTTGCCTGTCAGAAGGTACCGTCCCAGCATTTGCCTGGTGTTGAAAATGGGAAACCACGGAAAACCATTTCAAGGACGGCCGACGGTGGGGCTTGAACCCACGCGTCTACCGAGTCAGCAGAGAGCTTGGCCCCATGACCTAATGCTGCACGTTAGCCAGCGTAGCCACTACTGTCGGTTAAAATCAACTATGGTTAAACTGTAATATTACAGGCTACTACTTACCTGGTTGTCTTCCTTGCTGGAGCTACGCGCAGTTTTCGTGTTCACTGTTACTCCAGGTGTGGTCGAAGTTTGATGTTCTTCAGTTGGTCAACACGATTGTACCCAATTGTAATGGGTAGCTCCCTAATCCTGAAAAAAATTACATGATATTATTAAATACATTTGGATGACCAGATTCGATCGTCAAGCGATCATCATCAGATCCATTAGGCTATAAAATCTACCTAGAAGAATTGCTGAGTTATAAAATCTATGTTTGAAAATATCGGAATAAAGTATTTACAATGTGTACACTTACTGTATTTAGTTTCAGTAATAGTTAAGATAATGCTATTCGTCAATATTTGTTAGTTGTAGCCTATGTGATGTTTTGTAAAGATACTGGAAGTAGTGAGTGACCTCCAAAATTTGCTTGTTTATAGTGAATGTGTGATTGCTGTTAAATGGTCAATTCAGATTGTGTTGCATATGTCACATATCTGGTTAAGTCTTGCGCGGTCCTGGTGAAAGCAGTTAACTTCGTCACTAACTGCTCTCAACTGATTGTGAGGGGAGTTTCCTGTGTGTGAGGGTCCCTTATCTCCCTGGGCTTTTCCCCCCTCTCGCATTTGTCTGCCCTGTATTGTAGTTATTTTGTCATTTAATCCAAAATCCACACAGTGACTAGCATTCTTAGCTGTCACATTTGAGGTCCGGGTTAGATTTCTGGCTCTGCCAAGGAATTTAATTCTGGTCTGAGCGCTGGAACGGTATACACTCAGCCTCGTCAGGCAGAATCCAAAAGAGGTGAGTTTGATTCTCACTTCAGTCATCCTAGAAGTGTTTTTCCGTGGTTACCCACTCCAGCCAATGCCGGGATGGTACCTAACTTATGGCCATGCCCGACTCCTACTCAGTCCTAGCCCCAGTCACTAATACAGTGCACACAACAATACAGACATCACAACAACACCACCGGGTGAGTTAGCCGTGGTGGTTACGGCATGACTGATGGCAGTCGCTCACATCCGGGAGGCGAGGAGGTTCGAATCCCCCCGCCGGCAACCTTGAAGATGGTCTTCTGTGGTTTCCCATCTTCCTTCCAGGCAAATGCCGGGGTTGGTCCCTAACTATAGGCCACAGCCGCTACCTTCCAACTCCTCGTCCTTACATTCCAACTTCCCTCCTTCCCTCCCCAACGGTACTTGTAGCTCACCCATTGGGTGTCCGTCTCGAAGCAGCTACAAAACTGGCGAGCCGAACATGTCCTCGGACACTCCCGGCACTAAAAGCCATACGCTAAAAAAAAAAAAAAAAAAAAAAAAAAAACAACAACACCGGTCACCAGGCAGATTTTACAAACACACAAGTAGACCTACGTGGAGCTACACGGTTACGATGTTGCAAATCTCCTAAATGAATCATCATCATCAATAATAACAACTCCATTTAATCCACACACTTCCAGAACTTGCTAATTGCAAATACCGGTACAGAGTTGCACTAACAAGTACTTGTTGTTGCTTAATTTTAGGGCTGTCACATCGTGATTATGTAGCCCCATGTATTTGGTTGTGTGTGGAGTATTCTGCCCTGTATTGAAGGGCTGGTACTTTTAATCGATTAATTTCAGATATCGAATACCGTAATCGGTTAATCGAAGCAGAAAATCTATTATTTGCTAACAATAACGAATTATCGATTGGTCGCTTAATCGATTAATTGGTTGGTTGAATGATTAATAAATTGTTTTGTCGATTAATTGATGCACTTCGCTCTTCCTCTACCTTACGCTTACTATCAAACATATAAATAGTGCACACAAATTTTTTGAAATATATCCGTGCCATACAGCTTTTTACAATATTCCGTGGAATTGATAGTAGTTTGAGTAACCATGTCACTCATGAACTTGTTTTAATAGTACAGTAGATCATATTAAAATTCACATAAAAATTGTAGTCCTGTTTAACGTAATGTATTTCTTTTTCAATAGATTTAATAATACATCAGGTAGGTTATTTATTTCATTATTATATTCTAATTTATGTTATTCATCTTGTTGTTGTTGTTTGAGTCTTCAGTCTTTTGACTGAATTGATGCAGCTTTACACGCCTCCCAGTCCTGAGCTAATCATTTCTTCTCTACATAGCTACCACCCCCTACATCCCAGACAATCGGTTAAACATATTCTAACCTTGTTGTACCCCTACAGTTCTTGTCCTCAACCCTTCTTTCCATAACTAAGCTTGCTATTCCTGGGTGTCTTAGTTGTGTCCTACCAACCTATATCTTCCCTTCATTAGCAGACGCCTGAAACATCTCTCCTCTACGACTCGTCTTAATACCTCTTCGTTTGTCACCCTATCTGCCCATCTGATCTTCATCATTCTCCTGTAACACCACTTTTCAAACGCTTCAATTCTCCCCTTTCTGCTGCACCAGTAGTCCAAGATTCACTTCCATATAGGGCCACGCTCCAGACAAAGGCTTTCAAAAGTGACTTCCTAATACCTAAATCTATATTCGATGTCAACAGATTCCGTTTCTTTAGAAATGCTTTGCTTTCCTGAGCCAACCTACTTTTTATATCCTCTTTACTTCGTTCATCACTGGTTATTTTGCTTCCTAAGTAACAGAAGTTTCCTACTTCCTTCAGCTTTTCACCTGCCAATTTGATGTCTATAAGGGTTTCTGATTTTTTCGGCTGCATTCCAATATTTTTGTTTTACATACGACATGTTTGCTAATTGGCTTGTTTGGTTATAAGTGTCATTTATATTTTGTTTTATTAGTTGTTAAGTTGAGCCTCCGTGGCTTAGGCGGCAGCACGCCGGCCTCTCACCGCTGGGTCCGTGGTTCAAATCCCGCTCACTCCATGTGAGATCTGTGCTGGACAAAACGGAGGCCGACGGGTTTTTCTCCGGGTACTCCGGTTTTCCCTGTCACAATTTCATTCCAGCAACACTCTCCACTATCATTTCATTTCATCTGTCATTCATTTAATCATTGCCCCAGAGGAGTGCGACAGGCTTCGGCAGCCGGCACACTTCCATATTCTCGCCTCTAGATGGGGGCTTCATTCATTCCATTCCTGACCCGGTCGGAGACTGGAAGCAGGCTGTGGATTTTCATTTTCAGTTGTTAAGTTAGGTTCAGTTTCTCATTACAATACCGGTACCTAAAACCAGAACATTGTATGAACTACAAAAAAAAGGGCTCTTTAGCCTCAGTGGCAGTTCTCTGTGAATAAATTCAAGTTCAAAGAAGCAAAACAGACATAAAATATATTATATATTTTTAAATGATGTTTCGGTACCTTCTTTGTGAAAATTACGCTAAAACCAAGTAAATGGTCCTGTCCTAATTTGTCAACATCGAACAGACTGGCTGCGTGGCTCAGCGGTAACGTTCTCTCCTGCTGGTCCCAAGGTTGAAGGACCGAATCCTGGCGCAGTTAACTGGCATTTGTGCGCGAAGGAGCCTTATCAATAGATTTACTGGTTCGTTAAAGATCCCCTTCGGGGAAAAATTCCGGCACCCCAGCGTCTCTAAAAGTAGCAGTTGTTAAAAGGAACTTTAAACCAATAACATTGTTATATCTGTATTAACATTGAACAAGAATTCAAAATCTTTTGAAAATTCCCCGTTTTCGTTTTTCAAAACCCTTCCCAATTTGATTGAAGTATGTCCTTCCACTGTCACTGGCTCTTATTTAGTTATTGTTAACATACAGTAAACGAGGAAGGACACTTTGTATATTTAGGCAAAAAGTAACTTTTTTAGATTTCTATATATCATTCAGAAAATAAGCGTTAGCTAACGTTACCTAATCGATGACTTCTCATTGAAACTTCTTCTCTTATCGCGTTTCTATTAATCAATTAATCGATTCTTCGGTTATCCGATTAATCTATTATTCAGTTAGTCGAATAGTCGATTATACTTTTTCGATTCATTTCAAATTGGGCCGATAACCTAGATGTTAGTCCCCTTAAAACAACAATTAACATCAACATCATCATCATTTCAAATTATAAAAAAATCGATTATCAATCGATTAATCGAATATCGCTTATTGCCAGCTCTGCTGTATTGGTTTTGCGAGATTGCCACTTCCATAACCTGTTACTAGATGCAAGGTTCCTCGTCCACGACCTCACCAAAATGTTTCAGGAAGAGCCAGAGTGGTGCCTGGGTCCAGACGAGTACGGTTACATTACCATACGGCTCAACTCGGCGGGCGGGTTTCGGTGGCTTGCATCTCAATGTGTAGCCTAAGCTTACTTGTATAAAATAATGCAGTACTGTCGTGTAACAGTACATACGCCACCGTCCCGTTAGCTCGGGGCTCTGCACTCCAATCCAGCTAACAATCGAACTGTTTAAAAGGTCATGGCTTCGGCCGTTTTGATTTATAGAACACAGCAGAACACAACGCCGAGGTTATCTCAAAAGCCATCATATGACTAACTACCCGGGAAACGACTCCAGGCCACTTATTAATTTAGTACACCATTCCCATGACAGCTGGACTCAACGTGAAGTCCGCCTCTTGAGGTTTAATGACACTCTATGTTTCAAGTGGTGTGAATGCTAAGATGAAGCAGAAAGAACAGGCTGAAGTGGACGTTGAAATTGCGTTCAATTTCATGTCCGTCAGGTGAGTCATTAGACATTGTAGCCTATATGTTAATTATATAACCTACCCCGTGGTGTAGCCATGCGTGTTGAACCACTAACGACGACAGCCAAGGAGAGCTACAGGGAGTCCGGAGATCAGAGGTGCAAGTCCTGGCACTGAGAATGGCTATCCTGAATTCGTTTTCCCCGGTTTTTCCACACTCCCTCCAGTCAAATGCCGTGATACTGCCTTATTTCAAGTCCCGAGACAGCTTCCCCATTTCTGTCCATAAAACAGCTAAGACAAGACTGCAACTTATCACCCTTACTTTTCAATTGAACAAACACTGAAGGAAATTCCAGAAAAAAAACAAGAAGTTCCGTGAAGAACTAGGGAGACTACTTTTCTTAAAATTTAAGATTCATGCCAATGATTAATCTATATGGATCTATCTAGAATAATGACGAAATTAAGTTGGTAATATCGAAATTTCTAATTAGTTCGAAATACTGTATACTTGGCATAATGTAGCCTAATAGAGAACTACAGTTGGCAGCCCTGGTGACTGACTATATTCTTAGTTCCATCTCTTAAGGTACAGAATACAAAATTTGGTTGAAGTCCAATGGATAGCATGGACGTTACACGCAGTTAAACATTGTATCTAACAGCGCGCGTAAAATCATGTTGGCAACAAGGACATACTTGTATTGGTCAAAAATAATCTGAAATAATAGCCTATGATCTATTGTTGTCTCAATTTTGAATGAAATCCAATAGTTAGTATAGAAGTTATATGCATTTTAAAATTGGACCTATCAGCAGGCTTAGAATCATGTTGGCAGCACTGGCGTAGGCCTATATTAGTTACTCCAAATTAATCTAGAATGACAGGTACTATACGTGTGCAAAGTTTAGACCTATTGGCTTGCAAACTTTCTGATATATTGATATTAGCGTAACAAAAATAGAGACAGTATGTGTTAACAGTTGGCAGCCCTGGTTAATCTTAAGAATCGGCATAGTCATATCTGTTATGGTACACAGAGCACACACGCGAAATTTGGTTGAAATCCAAATGATAGTAAAGAAGTTACATGTATTTAAATTTGGAACTCTCAGCAGGCTTTAAATCATGTTGGCAGCACTGACGTATAAAAGTTACTCCAAATTAATATAGAATGCCAGGTACTATACGTAAGCATAGTTTAAAGCTGTCGGCTTGTATACTTTCTGATATATGGGTATTTGGATTTAAACAAGTAGTTCTGTGAAGAACTATACAGCATATTTTCATATATCCTACTTATGTTAATTGCCACCATCAACATACAAAATTTCAGTTTGGTTGCTGTAATAGACTTGTTGACATTGAGAACCGACTAAATATTTCGGATGGTCGCCATGTTGGATTTTATATATGTAGGTCCTAGAGATATATACTGTTACATGAAGATTATTGTGTACGTGAAGCATTCAAACTTCAATCGCATGATTATGACACAAGAAGTAAAAACGAGATTTTAAAATTCCGCACAGTTGTGGTTATGGAAACAATTGAAAAAAGAATAGATGCCAGTGGATTAACACTTGTATAAAGATTTACTGTACCAAGTGTCACTGCACTCGGATGGTAAAATTGCGAGAAACAACCATGTGAATATTTATACTTCACTTCGCCGCCATGTTGAATTTGTGATCAGCAGGTTTTTGAACTTATGTTCATAGCCCCTATGAACATTAAAAAATTCAGTGTGATTGCTATAATAGATTCGTAGATATTCAGAGCCGTCTAAACATTTCGGATGGTCGCCATGTTTGATTGTTTAATGTATAGGCCATAGAGTCATGTACTATTAAAGGAAAATTATTGCGTAGGTTCATTATTCAAACTTTCACTTCGATCGCATGATTACAACACAAGAAATAAAACTTAATTTTAAGATTCGCACAGCCGCCATCTTGAGGTTATGTAAACAATTGAACTAAATTAGGTACCAGTGCATTACAATGTGTATAAACATTTCCTGTACCAGATTTCATTGCGTTTGGAACATTAAATTGCGAGAAAGGTCTATTAAAATTTTCAAATTCGCTTGGCCGCCATGTTCGTTTTGTAGTTAACCAGTTTCTGAAAGTCTTATAGATGAACCAGTAGTGCCCTTTATCTCCGTACAAAATTTCAGGGTGATACCGCTAATTGTTTCAGAGATATAGAATGCCAGTGAAATAATTCGCACATCCGCCATCTTGTGGTTATGTAAACAATTGAACGAAGTTAGATGTCGGTGCATTACAATGTGTATAAACATATACTGTACCAAGTTTTATTGCGTTTGGTTGATTAAATCGCGAGAAACGTCTATATAAAAGTCGCAAATTCGCCTGGCCGCCATGTTGGATTTGTAGTTACCAGTATTTCAAAAGTCACATAGGTGAACTTCTAGTAGTTCCCTTTATCACCGTAAAAAATTCATATATTCAGAGTCACCAGGGCTGCCAACTGTAGTAAGTTACTCTATTAGGCTACACTATTATAGGTGTATTGTGCCCGCTGGCCGAAGGTTTCGGGGAGCCACCGGTTTCAAATGACCCTTCCGAGACCCTCTTCCAGTTAACACACAAGTATGGGGACGATACATTCATAGGCTGGTGTAACACAAAGTTTGCACTCGGGGGTGTCGGGAATTAATGAGGTTCGATCTTTAACCAGCTCAGAGGAATGCATCGATAACAAAACTAAACAAGAAATGAGAGGTCAGTCTTATGTTAAAATCACAAATAAATTTTATTCAGAATAGATCCCTAGCCTAGCACGTGAGTTGCAAACGGCTAGTCCGATACTATTCTGCCCTGAAAGAAATATTTAAAAAATCCGAAACAAGATCGAAATTACTCTCATGGTCCTAATACAAAATTCGACTAAATGAACAAGCTAAGAGAATTGCACGTAAGATCGGCCCTAAGCAATTACATCGAAATAACTTACGGATGGATCAAACATCAAAAGAATCTACAGCGAAGCAAGACATTTACTTGTTTACTAATACTAGAACATTTACATTTAGTAGCAAGGGGAAAAATTGTCCTATACCATGATGATGCCATCTCTAACATTTATCTGTAGGGTTAAGTGTTTAGCTAGTCCTAAATATCGTTAATTAATAAACGAGATGCGTTTATTACTAAGAAAATCAAGCTATGTGCACAATGTTGCTGAATAAAAAAAGCTATGCTAATACAACACAAATGCATACAATAATTCAGCACTCCTATGGTTGTGCAATTGGCACTGCCTGCGTACTCGATTTGTTACTGTTTGTAACAAACGGTCATAGTGGCAAAGTGTTAAGAAAATAGGAAATATAGGAAAGCCTGCAAATGCGATACTAATTAAACAATTACATCGACTCATATTGCTACTAATCTGATGTGTGTGCTTCTGTTATCACATCACCAATTAGTTGTCGACTATTCACGTGAAAATGTATCAAAATGTATCTAAAATAGCTTAACAATATCTAAGTGTTAACATTTGGTCCTGAAAAATAGTTTATTTTTAATGTTTATAAATTGTATTTAGATTCAGGGGGGGGGGATTATAAGATTTGTTAGTTTTCAAAACCCTATTTTTGGTTATTAAAGTTTCACACAATTATTTATCCCTGACAGTATTGTTGTTCAGTTTATTGACCTTTAAAAGCGTTCAGTATATTTAGGTAACGTGTGTATCCAACGTAAGCAAATAACTCAATAGTTTAATAGTTTACGAGACACCCTGTGTCTTCACCAATATTTCATCATACTTATTAGACACCCTATGTCTTCACCAATTACTTTACTCTTATTTCGGATCCATTGATCCAGGCGCCCTCGGTTTTGGTACGACTTTAAATAGTTCATTACCACCGATATAACCACAATAACATTGACGGAGGTATTTATCCACCGTCACGACTCATATAATACTCTAATACGTTAATTTACAAAAGTGTGGATTCCTAATTGATACACGTTTGAAATTGCTGGTAATAAAGATTATGTGTACAGAAAACACATCCTGACAACGCTTTAAATAAACACGAAAGCTTCTGATACAAGCTAAAAGTGTGTGTGAGCATTTATAAAACTGCCTCTTCCCTGAATAAGGTCGAACCTGCGTTCATTTGGTTACAAAATACAGGTGCATTCATTGCCTGTGTGGCTTCTCTTAAGGAAATATACCTCTTTTCAAGTATTGATCTGGCCAACAAATGTGAATAATGGATCTCTGCATTCCACTTGTAATAATGTCAAGAATCTCACAGCCTTCTAAGTCAAAATATTGATACACTGCCTAGAATCGAGTGTGCTGTGTAGTGAACTTGGCTCGTAACCTTGGCCTCGATTTAACATTTGTCAAACTAGTTTATTTGTCATCAGCCTGACAAAATAAAAGTTGATTATAACTGTTTTGAAATGATACGAAATGAGCATTGAAAATCCAGCCTTCCTGGCGTCTATAAATGTTTAATAAAACTATTACATTCCACACGCGTCTTATAATTAACTACCTGCATTGTGCACTAAATAAATGAAACCAAATTAAACTAATCTACTGTTTTCCATCTCTTACAATACGCTATAAATATTTGATCTGACTTACAGATGCAGCGTCACTTGGTTCGAGTCCCGCCATGAGATGTTATATGCGGTGTCGTGTATGGCTTTAGATTACCATCTCATTGTGTCTGGACATCTTCCGTCGCCAATTCCCCACGCATGATTTAGAAATCACATGCCATCGCGTGGTTGGGGTTGTATTTGAAGATCTGCTGGTTTAGCATAATTGTAATGTTAGCATTGGTAATAACGTAGCACATAATTAAAGAAAACTTTCGCGCACTGCAGCTAATATGCAGTAAAAAATGCTCATTTTCACTCCGCCACTGGCTCAAGCCTTGTCGCTTGTGCGACACTCACTCGTGATTTGCACTGATATTTACACAAAAATATTAACACAAAATTAAAACAAAAATACTGCCCATCTGGCAAATAAAGATTGTACTCGTAGATTTTGTACAGTTATACAGTTAATTAAGTACACAGTTTATATAACACTGAAGTGTGTGTGTGCGAGTGAGACCATGCGGTCGTAAAGTTTACTTCACACAAGTTCGTCATTTCACTTCGTAGAATGAAAATATTTCACAGTTTATGTAACGATGAATGTCTTCAGTCGTTAAGTTATTAAACAATGCCATGATGGCTATCCATAAGAAAAATATCCACAGAATGTTTATGCCACATGGTTTCCTTCACGGACGTACTTTCACTTGTGCTCCAACATGCACATCGATGTTGTCTCATCCAAAGACAAATAGGAACTGGTGTTACCAAATATGGCGTGCTCTCAGTATATGAGCTCGCCGCGTAAATTGTTAGTTTCTTTGATTTACGAAGTATGCTGTACTTCAAATATGCAGAATTACTTGGTTATAATTATAGTTGATTTTTAGAATATCCAAAATATGTAAAAATATGATGCTAAGCGATATTACTTCAGCTCCTTCCCGCCGCTCGCAGGGTATGTTCAGTTACATTTCAGCATAAGTTTTAGTCTCTCTTACCTGAGCAAACTTGCGTCAACGGGCGCAGTATTTCAAACTGCAGTACTTAGAAATGTTAGTATTACCAACTTGATTTCCTCATTATTCTAGATAGGTATATATATATATATATATATATATATATATATATATATATATTGGCATGGCTCTTAAATTTTAAGAAAAGTAGGCTCATTAGTTCATCACGGAACTACTTTTTTTGTAATGTGGTGAAATATTTTAATACGGTATGTGAAAACATACAAAGCGCATTACTAGATTTGTGTGTGTAAGAGTACGGTTAATTCAGGGTGCTAAATATAAAGTATCCAATATGTTAGGTAGTGATAGTATGCCTCAAATGTGCCTATTATGCACTGCTTTTACAGTAACTACTTTCTGAGACCTGATCACTTGTTTATGGGACGTGCTGAATGTGATGACTATTCATTGCAATACATCCGTCTGCCCTTCAATAAGTAAGACATCGCTGTACGTACCTAGAGTAAAAAGTAATGTACACAACCGCACACTAACATGACTTAAAATACACAACTGAAACCACACAACTGATCATATGTGTTGGGGCGCCAATGCAACAAAACAACAAACGCAAAACAAAAGCACATTTTAGTACAGAATCAGTCGTATACATTGTCAGGAATAATGATAATAATAATAATAATAATTTATGTGGTACTTATCAATGTACTGTAATTTTCCATATGCACTACGATGTACATTTTTATGGTAATAAGCTTTAAAATATACAATGTAATGTTCTTTTGTTGTTAATTCATTTTAGGGGCTAGGGACATCTTGAGGTCATCAGCCCCGTGTGTGTTCAATTTGTCTGTTAACCTGTATTTTATGTGATGACTGTAATAGTGTTGCTTTGAGTATTTTCAGTATTCCAAAGCCTCCCTGTACTGAGCTAATCGTTTCATCTCTACATAACTACCACACCTTACATCCGAAACAATCTATCCAATTATTGTTCTTATTTATCAATCACCCTCAAGGTCCGAGTTTGAATTCCGGCTCTGCCAACAAATTGAATTCTTCTCTGAGGGCTTGAGCGGGGTACACTCAGTCTTATGAGGCAAAACTGAGAAGAGATGGGTTTGATTCCAACCTCAACCATCCTGGAAGTGGTTTTCCTTGGTTTCTCACTTCTACTCCAGGCAAATACTGGGATGGTTCCTAACTTAAGGCCACAGACATCTCCTAACTAATCCTCACCTCAATTAGAAATACATACATTAAAGCAGCCATAACAATAACACAGGTTATCATACGAAAATTACACACACTCACCCAAGTACTCGGGGTTAAAAGACCACGATATCCAAGCCCCTCAAATGAAACAAAAATGACGCCTGATTTGTAGAGAGGCATTTATGTAGTCGATTTTCCTCCCAAACGGTACTTATCCTGTTATCTGATTCCACTATCAGATATATTATTTCAAAACACAACCAAACAAGTTACTTCCATAACATAATTCTACATTGTATATTGAAATGGCCCCTGATATACCATTTGGAGATGTTGAGAAGGCGTTAACTCGATATTCTTGACGGGTGGTGAACATAGAGGATCGTCATTATAACCCGATTGTCAGTGGGTGTGCTTAGCCGGCAGGTGTCTCCGGGACTAGAAAACAAGTTGCCATGAATAATACTGACTTGTTTACTTCCTGGATATAGTATATTAGACCAGCTTCGATAGTCTCTTGTGCACTTACCGACCGAAATTATTCAAGTTCATAACCTTCGAAAAGCTGATCCACAAGCCAGCCACAACATTGCACTGGAATAATAATTTATACCCTATAACCTAGTCCATTGCCATGATGCAAGTTTTCAAAATTGACTCAACCTGGATGACTCTCATATCAAAAATACCATTCCAGTACTTCAAATAAGAATTTAATTTCTTGACATAGTCGGGAATTGAACCCAGACATCCCGGATAGCAACCAACAACAACGCTTAGCATTACACCACGAAGGTTACATAATAATAATCAGACAGACACTGACCTACACCACCACTAAAGTTAAGTTTCGTAGGAGAAATTTATGATCTTTCTTCATTCAATTATTTTCTTATTTCTCCATGGTAATTATGTAGGGGCCAGATTATTATTATAATTATTTATTTACCATAAATAAAACAGAAGTATGGAAGGCCTAGTGAAGAAGGGCAAGCCCCACTTACATATTACATGTTTCACTGGCACAACTTACATTTACATTTGGTTTGCAATATTTACATATTTAAAATATTAACATAGTTCACTCACTCTCTCACGCACGGACTTTCATCACCTCAATCGCTCCATTCTTCATTCATTCATTCATTCATTCGGCGAGACAATCAATCACTCATACAGAAGTTTATTTACACAATGTACATTTTTATGTATGGCCTGAATTTCCGAAGAGGCAAGATATTAGCATCCCCTGGCAGCGCGTTCCATAACCGCGCAGAGTGGCCGTAGAAACCTGTCAGGTAAGCATTGCTACGAGCGAAGGGCGGAACGAGAGTTACACCTCGTCCTCTCCGAACTGAGCGATATGCCAATGACAGTCGGCAAAAGGGGTCGATATTAATGGAACATGTGAGGGATTTTTGAGAAAAATCTGATCAGTTTGTTTGGCTGTTGCCTTTATAGATGGAAATTGTGACAAAGGGGAAGGGGAATAACGAGCTATTAGCCTCTCTGCGCGGCGCTGTACACGCTGCAGCTTGTTCTTGTTTTCCACTGTAGTGGGATGCCAAGCAGGTAAGCCGTACTTTCATATCGGACGGACAATGCATAGGTAGGCAGTCCTTAAAGCTCCGGGTTTAAAAACCTCTCATGTTTCTGTAGAAGAAACCCAGAACTTTGGTGGCCTTACATCTTGCCTCTTCACTTTGAATGTTCCAATTCAGGGTGTCGGAGATTGTTACCCCTGATAACTCGAAGTTTGTGCGCTCTGGGATGACACTGTTCATAATTTTGTATTCATCTTCTGTGGGGTTTTTGACCAAGTTATTCTTATGTATTTACATTTTTTAACTTTATATTTAAATTATTCACAGAACACCACAGCGATAAGTTGTGGAGATCTGATTTAAGAGAGAGGCAATCTTCTTCACTTTTAATGCACCTGTATAGCACGGTGTCATCTGCATATAGTTGCTAGGATGAGGTAACACAGCCAGGAAGATCGAACACATATACAGTGAAGAGAAGAGGTCCGATCACAGAACACTGAATCACTCCAGAAGTAACTTGAACAGACTGTGACACTGCGTTCGACCCTCTAGGAATGACCTCACCCATGCCAGTAAGCTATCCCGCATGTTAAGTTGCTGTAGCTTTAACAAAAGTCTTTCATGAGACACTTGATCGAAGACCTTAGCCCAGTCCAGTACGATACAGTCTACTTCTTTCACTACTGGCTGGTTCAAGTAGAACTGAAACTTATCAATAACTTTTGTCAATAGAGTAGTGCTAGAACGACCCGGATGAAAACCGTGCTGATTTGGGTCGAGCAGATGGTTCTCCCGCAGGAATTCCAGCACACTGTTTGCTACTAGCCGCACCATACATTTACAGATTATAGATGTTAGACACACCGGTCTGTAATTTGCAATATTCTTAGGTTTTTACCTATTTTTTCCTTACTTCTAAATACAATAATACTTTAATACTTTGACTAATCACACTCAAAAGAGCCATATTCATGAATTTTTAGTACCTAAAAATCCTAATTGATATGCGAGTATCTAAACATACCTAATTGTAGTTTTGTTCCACATAGGCCTATTGTGGTATATTTGAATTCCTAGTCCGTAATTTTCAAAAGTAAATCACAAGACAGTGTTTATTCCTAGTCCATAATTTTTTAAAAGTAAACCACAAGACAGTGTTTATTCCTAGTCCATAATTTTCAAAAGTAAATCACAAGACAGTGTTTATTCCTAGTCCATAATTTTCAAAAGTAAATCACAAGACAGTGTTTGTTCCTAGTCCATAATTTTAAAAAGTAAATCACAAGACAGTGTTTATTCCTAGTCCATATTTTTTAAAAGTAAACCACAATACAGTGTACTAAGTAGTCCATAATTTTTAAAAGTATGTTTATTATTAGTCCATAATTTTCAAAAGTAAATCACAAGACAGTGTTTATTCCTAGTCCATAATTTTCAAAAGTAAATCACAAGACAGTGTTTATTCCTAGTCCATAATTTTTAAAAGTAAACTACAAGACAGTGTTTATTCCTAGTCCATATTTTCCAAAAGTAAACTACAAGACATTGTTTATTCCTAGTCCATAATTTTCAAAAGTAAATCACAAGACATTGTTTATTCCTAGTCCATAATTTTTAAAAGTAAACCACAAGACAGTGTTTATTCCTAGTCCATATTTTTTAAAAGTAAACCACAAGACATTGTTTATTCCTAGTCCATAATTTTCAAAAGTAAACCACAAGACATTGTTTATTCCTAGTCCATAATTTTTAAAAGTAAACCACAAGACATTGTTTATTCCTAGTCCATAATTTTTAAAAGTAAACCACAAGACATTGTTTATTCCTAGTCATAATTTTTAAAAGTAAACTACAAGACATTGTTTATTCCTAGTCCATAATTTTTAAAAGTAAACCACAAGACATTGTTTATTCCTAGTCCATAATTTTCAAAAGTAAACCACAAGACATTGTTTATTCCTAGTCCATAATTTTCAAAAGTAAACTACAAGACATTGTTTATTCCTAGTCCATAATTTTCAAAAGTAAACCACAAGACATTGTTTATTCCTAGTCCATAATTTTCAAAAGTAAATCACAAGACAGTGTTTATTCCTAGTCCATAATTTTCAAAAGTAAACCACAAGACATTGTTTATTCCTAGTCCATAATTTTCAAAAGTAAATCACAAGACAGTGTTTATTCCTAGTCCATAATTTTCAAAAGTAAATCACAAGACATTGTTTATTCCTAGTCCATAATTTTCAAAAGTAAACCACAAGACAGTGTTTATTCCTAGTCCATAATTTTCAAAAGTAAACCACAAGACATTGTTTATTCCTAATCCATAATTTCAAAAGTAAATCACAAGACATTGTTTATTCCTAGTCCATAATTTTCAAAAGTAAATCACAAGACAGTGTATATTCCTAGTCCATCATTTTCAAAAGTAAACCACAAGACAGTGTTTATTCCTAGTCCATCATTTTCAAAAGTAAACCACAAGACATTGTTTATTCCTAGTCCATAATTTTCAAAAGTAAACCACAAGACATTGTTTATTCCTAGTCCATAATTTTCAAAAGTAAACCACAAGACAGTGTTTATTCCTAGTCCATAATTTTCAAAAGTAAATCACAAGACATTGTTTATTCCTAGTCCATAATTTTCATAAGTAAACCACAAGACATTGTTTATTCCTAGTCCATCATTTTCAAAAGTAAATCACAAGACAGTGTTTATTCCTAGTCCATCATTTTCAAAAGTAAACCACAAGACAGTGTTTATTCCTAGTCCATAATTTTTAAAAGGTAAACCACAAGACAGTGTTTATTCCTAGTCCATAATGTTTAAAAGTAAACTCTAGGGCGACAGGAAATGATCTCCCCAGCGGCTACGTGCTGCTGCGAGAGGTAGCGTCAGCAGTTTAGTTGGCAGAACGGTGTCCTGGACAGGGTGAAGGTCACATGCGTGGGCTGAGGGCTGTGGAAATCGACAGTGTGTATGGGAATAGATTATTGGAAGAGTGCAACAGTATAGAGGCGGTAATGTTTACTACTGAAGAGAGATCTTTTGGTGGAATACGTTTTTTGCGGTTTAGGCTACAGAAAATTTAAAACTAAAATTTCAGGCGCGGTTCCTAATTCAAGGTGTACAAACCACGGTATCGTTCGGGATTTGATAAGTAAATTTCGTGTGGCTGGCTCACAAATTAATCCAAAAACGATTGAACTAAAAGTGATTATCATTAATGATGTGCAATCCATTACGCAAGAAACTTTAGTGAAATTCTTCGACAATATGTGTAGACGTGTTGAAGTCTGTCTTCGAACACAAGGGCAACACCTCCAGAATCTGTTATGAATGGCTGTGGTGAGTACTACCCTGCCAGGAATTGTTACCGCTAGACGCCGAGCGGGGCTGTTGTGTATACATTACGTCATCTCGCCACGTTTAGGCTGCTTCCGGCGGTTGCGGGGCAAGAAGAGGAACGCATGTACTGTCATACAATGAGAACACACCGCACAGCGCACGACCCAGCACGAATAATGCACACACTCGATATGCGATTAGGTTTCGCTGGCGACGCCTGCACGTCTATCCCAGGCATGTGGCTGGGCGGAGCGCATTAGTTCCGATTTCCGCCACAGGCATCAATTCGCTGGTAGGGTAGTACAATGTTTCCTTTTGGTATGATTGTTTGTTTGTTTGTTTTGATACAAGCAACAGCCGTGCTGTTAACGTATCTGCTGACGCTATCTCTCGTAGCAGCATGTAGCCCCTGCGAAGAACAAGATAGTGTTTATTTCCAGCTCTAGTTGACTGAGAGAAGGCCTATCTGCCAGGAAATTCAAATAATTTCAGCACTTTTCTGCTTATCTCTTATTGTTTGTTTATTTACTGTCAGGATAGTGGGAATAAATCTCTTATTGTTTCCAAGTTCCCCATATTTTAAATTTCCAAATTTAATTAAACGAGGTACAATGTGAAAATCACCTCTGGCAGCCTTAGTTTTATTCAATTTGAATAATTAACATATTTTAGGAGAACAAATATTGTTTTAAGTATGAATTTCTCGGTGATAATTTGATATAGGACGTATCATTATGTAAAATACCGAATTTACACTCTTGTTACAAACAGATTTTCTGTTAACAATTAGGCATTAATATTAAGCTTCGCACAGTTTATGTTAACTTTCGCTACACCTTAAACATAAAAACCTAATCTACCTATCAAACAACCCCTCCCCCCCCCCCTAAAAAAATAATTTTATGTTTTGAAATCCTAAAATGACAATTTTAAAAACCTAAAAGTCCGGTCCCTAGTAATATGTTAATATACATATGGGAGTCATCAAATTATAAAATACATAATTACAAAAGTACAGGTAGATACAATAATCAATTAACAAAATCAAATACTTATGATATCTCTGTGCACATTGTCTCAAATTATTCTACAGAACACATTGCCTTGTCTGTGAGCAACTATTATAATTTTATTTAAATGTGGAAATGGTTCTGACATTTCTTAGAGTTGGGGGCAACAGGTTAAAATATTTGGAGGCAGCATACAAAGGATCTTTTTTTTTCTTTCTGAAAGCTCATCTATAATATTGACAGTGAACATCTATCTTGTTTCTAGTATTGTACGTATGTAGATTTTTTTCCGTGTCCGAATCAAATTACAGTTTGGCAGTAAGTAGCAACAGTTACAGCATTAGTATTTGCAGCCATAAGATCGTCTTTTGAACATTATGTCCTCCATCAAGGGGCAGATCTGCAGGTGTTCTGGATCTTGTATCATGCTGCATTCGCAGAACTCATCATTGTTGACGAGCATGTTCTATTTCTTTAGATTGTTCTTGCAGCATGAAACCCCCGTCCTCAGCCTGTTCAATGACATCCCAATTCCATATAGCAAGTTGTGACCAGGAATGTAGATGAGAATATTTTACAATATTAGCATTTCCAGTTCGAGTTTGTCTCTTAATATGAATAGAACTACTGAGTGAGTACAATAATGGTAATATTGTTACGGCTGTGAGTTTGTGTCATCACTCGCCGCATGAGTCACAACTGCCCCAGGGCTGGGCTGTGGCCTGCCTCCTGTATTGCGTGTGCCTTATGCAACAGGGCTACTAGGACAAAGGGGTAGTCCAGAATATTCGTGACTGGACCAGCGATGGAAACCTCGGGAAGCCGTGAACCCTGGATGGATCTAGAAGCATTTATTGAGTCACCGGCCTGCTATATAAGTGCGACCTGTCTAGCAGTTGTTGCTGTTGTGTTTTACGAGCGAGTGCGAGCGCGTATCCTGAGCGACAGAAGTGTGGAGACTTGCGAAACCGACTAGTGAAGCCGATTCTCGTGACAGCGAAGGGAGTGAGGAGCTTACAGGGGACTGCCTGTGTTTTGAGCGAGTGTGCTTATTTAGTGCGAAGAGAAGTCATTGTGGTGAGTTGCAAAACAGTGAGTGACAGAGCTAGTGTAGCTATTACCATCCAGCGTACGGGGCCACCTCATTACGAGGGATTAACTGTGGTCTGTTGACAAGTGAAAGGGGAAGTATTCTCGACTTGAGGAAACTGGAGTAAGGTAATAATTGCTATTTGCTGTTGAGTAGTGTATAGTTCTGGCCACAATAAAGTGAATTATTTCTTTAAAGCAGTAATTGGTATTGTGCTTCCTACCCACCGTAATCCAGTTAACAAAAGTGCCACTAAGGGGGTGGCACGTAACAATATCAATCATCGGATTTGTTTTAAATAGTCCCTACAAGATATCAGAGGGTGTAAACCAAACATAACCTGGATTGCTTTCTCCTGCAGGATGAAAATATTGCTTAACACTTTGTTTCTTTTGTTGCAGAGCCATATAGATTTATACCCTAAACCAGAGAAGAGTGATACAGCGTGTAATAACTTGATGACAGGCTATTAATGTTAGCTCCCTGTATTAATTGCTTTAATACAAATATTGCACTGTTTATTTTAGATTGCACAGTAGTTTTATTATGTGTTTTTTCCAACTAAGATATGATTCCATTGTCTTACCAAGAAAGTTTGTTCATCGGTGCTCCCAATTTGTTGTTGGTTAAGTACAGTAATTAGATTAATATCTGGAAGTTTTGGAGTATACATCCTAAAATGAATATAATGAGTCTTTCTAATGTTTGGCTTCTAAGTATGTTTTTAGTTTATGCATTACAAATGTAATAATTCTTTGTAAGGTTCTGTAATTTTGACCTCTAATTAAAATGGTAATATCATATGCATGTTGTACAGTCTTCACACATTCATTATCTAAAATAGTTATAAATATACAGTTGAAAGCAGTGGCAGCTCGTGAATTTTACCGAGGGGACACTCAACCGTATAAAATAGGCACACTTCTACTGTATATAATTTTATTTACCTCACAAAATCACTCATTTGCAGTGGAACTCCATTCATCTGGACTTGTTAGTATCACTAATGAACTTCACTATCACTTTATTGTTGATGTTTGCAATTTCTTTCACCATTCTCGATTGGCATCATCCCTAATGCTGTTAAGCTATCCTCCCTATAGAATTCCTTAGATATGATTTTATCAAATTCAGAGTCAAAAATATATATTTCTGTTGTCATTGGCATCGTCACTAATATTTTTAATGTCTTTGTTATTTCTTTAAAAACAGTAGTGTCTAGTCCATATGAAATAAGGAAATCAAAAGTTTTCAAACACCCGGATATGTTGCCATTTGGAGAGAACTCAGCCTGTGAGTAGAAAACACTCAATTCATGTATGAATTCATCTCTGTCAATCACTGGTAAAGCATTACAAAAACGGTTTACATCTTCAACAGGTAGTCGCTTCCTGTAGTCTTCATAGTTTTCAAGCAGGAACAATTTGGCTCCTGAAAGATGATTTCTGAACTCAAATCGATCTTTCACCTAAGCGAGCATGTAATCATATATTTCTCTTGCGGCGGCATTTAAATCTTATGAGGAGCTTCCACATCACCTTTTGGGAAATGCCTCTTCTTGTGTTGTCTGGGTTGAACTAGGCAAACTCTGTCTGATATTCAACAATACAGTCTCAAACAATGCAGTGCTTGTTGTATTTTTGCAACGTCTGTTTCTATCTTTTGCAACTGAGCATATAAAATGTCCACATGAGGCATCACGTTATTGAAGACATTTAACCAGAATAGGATGGTATCAACATTCATCCACTTAAGAAATCGAGCAGTTTGGAACGCTGTTTCGGCGGTGTGAAGTTTTGACACCTCGGCGGTGTAAGGTTTTGACGCCTCAGATTGAATGTTATTAAAACACAGCAGAATTGAGTCTTCATTCTCAAATATTGTCCTTATCGACCTTGAACTAAAATTCCATCAGGTTTCGCACACTCTTTGTATACTTACAGTACGCTGCATGCGTCATCTAGCGTGCCTGTTCTTTCTAGAGAATTTTAAAAGAAAACTGAGATGCCTTTGGGGTTTCCAAAAAGAACTTTTACACTAGAAACACTCGATGACGCCTTTTCCAGGAGCCTATTCAACTGATATCCATAGCAGTAAATATAATGCGCACTTTTATAGACACATTTTGCTATGACATTGACACCACCTACATGTCCTCGAAATACTGCAGCACCATCATATGCTTGTGAAATCAACGTTTTGGGATGATCTTGCAATAAAAGTTGCAGTTCTTGTAAAATGCATTTAGATAAACCGTAGTATCATCAACCATGCATGCGAAGAATGATGACTGCCTGATTTCGATCTTTATGAATTCTCTGCAAACTCGAAACATACATTCCAAGAGCTCGTTTTGAATTGTTTTCTATGTGCCCTTATTAACCTTTGCATTTTCAAAATGTGTACATAGCGGTGGATCAAGATTATGGCTGTATTCTATTAACTCCAAATATACGCCTTTATTATGCGAGGAAGCCGATTCGTCGTGGCCACGAAGAGGCAGATTACATGCACCACACAATTTCAGTATATCAATAATTATGGACAGAACCTCCCTAATTTTTGAATTCAATTCATTATGAGCACCTATTACAGCCTCCGTATACGCACTACGTAAACTTTCGGCAATGGCATATATCTGTAACGAGTCAGGGGAGTTGAATTTAAGAGACAAGTATGTGACGTTCAAAATCCCGAGAAACTCAAATCACATGGCGGCCAAGTGTTTTTCAAATATTTCAATGACTTATCAGGCGATCTAATCACCCGAGAGCAATGATATTTAGCACAGCGAAACTTTATCCAGAGCTTAGAATAGAAACATATCATGTTCAAAAATTCAAGATGGTATCAGTTCGAAATTTTAAAATCGTATATATTTTTATTATCCTATTCAAGTGCCTGAAATGATTTACGAAAATTCAGCTACAGATTTGAATGGCATTAGATTATGATTATTATAACAGCCTATCATAAGAATCTTCTTTTTAGTCACTTGAATAGGATAGTAAAAATATAAGATTTTAAAATTTCGAATTGATACCATCTTGAATTTTTGAACATGATATGTTTCTATTCTAAGCTCTGGATAAAGTTTCGCTGTGCTAAATATCATTGCTCTCGGGTGATTTGATCACCTGATAAGTCATTGAAATATTTGAAAAACACTTGGACGCCATGTGAATTGAGTTTCTCGGGATTTTGGACGTCGCATACAGTATATGTATTTAGATAATTTTCCTCTATCACCAAAAAAATTAGATTGCTTGCTTAAATAGATTCGGAGATATTGTGAACTAGTGAAATATATGGTATGGACGCAATGTTAGATTGTTTTATATAAAGGCTATAGAATTATATAAGCGACTTCGGTTGCGTAGTCGGTAGCATGCTGATCTGCTATGCCCAAGATGGCGGGTTCAAACCCGGCCGAAATCATCGGAATTTTGAACGTTAAAATCCTTCAGTATGTCTTCCTTCGGAGGGGAAGTAAAACCGGTGGGCCCATGCCATAGATTTATGGCACTGCAATTGGTTGTGTGTAGCAAAATGTGTAGGTTATATTTGTCTAGTAAGAAACGCTCTATTAGTTCCAACGTTCGCCACTAGTGTTAGTGACAGTAGCATCTGGTAGCCAAAGTTGGAACTACTTGAAATTGAACTTTTTGGGAGCTCTCAGTGTTCATCAAAAATGCCCAGCTTATGGCCATTGGCTACGATTCATATATCATATAGATTTATATGCCAGCAGATGAATATTCTAATGATAGTTTTTATACCAACCTTCATTTCTATTACCGTACTTGATTAGGACAGGAAAAATAAAAACCAGGTTTTAAAATTTTGCACAGCTGCCATTTTTAAGTTCTTATAAAATTGAATTAAATTAGACGTCAATATATTAAGACTTGCATGAAGATATACCGTACATATTTTCACAGCGCTCGGATGAATAAGTAGCGGGAAAAATCCGTTTGCATATTTCAATTTTGCATCGCCACCATTGTGGGTGTGAAGGAAGGAGTGCAGAAAAGAGGAAAGGAATGGGACAGAGTGAGGAGTGAAAGGTGGTGGGAGGATAGAAAACGATGGAGAGGCTTATGTTCCAAGCAGACCCAGCCAGGGGCTGGAAACTGCAGAAGATGATGATGATGATGATGATGATCGTCACCATGTTGGTTTTGTGCTAATCAGGTTACTAAAAGTCCCATAGCCTCTATCGACATATAGAATTTCAGCTTGATTGCTATAATAGATTCGGAGATATTGAGAACTGTCTAAATAATTCGGATGGTCGCCATGTAGGATTGTTCTCTATGTAGGCCATTGCGTTATGTACCATTAGATGAAGATTATTGCGTAGGTTCGTTATTCAAACGTTTACGTCAATTGCAAAATTAAGACACAATATAAACTTATTTTTAAAATTTCCTTGACTCAGGGACTGAGTGTTTGTGACGTCTTTCATCACTGATTTCATCCTCATCGCGGCGCCCAGGTCACCAACGGCATCTACTTGAAAGACTTGCACCTGGCCTCTAAGGAGAGACCACACGATATTGTAGTAGTAGAAGTACTGGTAGTAGTAATGTCTAATATCCCACCATTTAACGGATCGGTGAAACCACGCGCTTTAAGACGTAAGGCGATTGTGCAAAACCATTATTGAACTCTGAACAAGAGTGGGTTCGAACCCCACTGTTGGTTATATTTGAAATGTTTTTCCGTGGTTCGCCATTTTTAAGTGCAGTAAAACGCCAGAATGGCGCTTTTTAATAGGCCATGATCGCTCCGTCTCAACTCATTGTCGAAATTCATTCATCTGATTATTTTGGCGAAGGAAGGGCATACTACCGTAAAAACTGCAGGACCCATAGAAACCCCATCCCAGCTCAACCGTTATCCTGCAGAAATGGACATAATATGGGTTGAACTTGTTACATCAGGCTACACTCTGCAAAATATCGGCCATGTACTGTAGAATGGCCTTCTCAGATTTCCTTTTGCCTCAAGTAAAGTGCTATGACTCAGTACTGACCTAACAGTAGTTAATACCTGTCCACTTTTAACTGTGAGAACATTCAAAACGGTATTGGTCTATGAATGTAGTTTCAATTTAATTTTCAATCTCCCCGTTGTCTGACAGACAACAGAACTTTAACCTCTCTCCTTCTGACCACTCCCTGCGGGGACAGCCAGGTAATAGAATGTCAATGCAAATTTCTCGTGTTTGAACTGAGCAAGTGGGTAGGGTGAATTGGCAAACTTCCGCTCTCTCTTGATGTGTTCCTGGTGATTGGTGCGACAGAAAGTGGGTATTAAGAGTTGTTCTTCTCAGTGAGTCATGTCCGGTCCACTGTGGAGAACTCACCTCTATCTGCAGCCACTGAAGACATCGCCGCCAGCCCTTTCGATGTATTTCCACTCTTTGGTGTTTCTCAACCTCGATATCTGCCTTCGACCTACACTGGTTCCCTCCCCCCACTACTTGGACTTTATGTAGAGTTGAACGAGGCGCTGTTGTTGTTCCATTTGAGGTCATTTAGCCCTGTGTACTTGGGTACGTGCAGAATTTGTTTTGCCTCACAATGCTGAGTGTACCCCGTTCCAGCCCTCAGACCAGAATTAAATTTCTTGGCAAGGCCTAGAATCGAACCCGGACCTCAGGGGTGACAATTTATTCTGCGCAATATGTAGGCCATCCGAGATAACCAATTTTGGGACATTTTATTGTTAATAACTGCCTTCCTCTTCAATCCCGTCCAAGGACTGCCTCCTTTTGTGGACTTGGGGTATGCAATGAGATTCCGGTTCCAGAAGTCCTGGGTTCGATATCCCGGCCAGCAATAATAATAATAATAATAATAATAATAATAATAAAACAAATTAGAAGGACAATATAATAATAATAATAATAATAATAATAATATGCATACTGTGCTCGACATACCTAGTTTTAAAGGACCATCCGGTTTGTCTTACGTACAAATTGGAACAGCCACTACATGCTAATTTCCATACGGAGGAAACCTGTGTTTGTCTGTGAGAATAAATCAGTTTCTTGGCTGGGTGTTCACTGGTGTTTACTTTTTAGTTCTGAAAGTAATTCTGAGTTCTAGTTCCCTAAATGTGTGTTTATGTTAAGAAATACCTGTTTTCCGTGAACTTCATGTGATCACTTATATTTTTGAACATATTATGCATTTCTTAAACCATTTAATTTGAATCATTACGCTCATTGTAATAACTCGTAGCCATGTAGGGATGGTATCCGTGAAACCCAAAGTGATAGAGATTGCTAAAATCAGGTCTACAATATCCGAGGTATGCAATAATAACAATGCAGTTATTTGCATCTGTTACTCACGTTTGGCACAACTTGAAGAACCCGAAACTTGATAAATGTTGTTGTTGTTGATCCTTTAGGGGCTTTGCGACATCGTGATCATTTATCCCTGTGTACTTGGGTGTGTGTGTGTAATTTGTCTGATAAACTGTGTTATTGTGATGGCTGCATTAGTGTGTGCATTTGTGATGCAGATGAGAATTGGGAAAGAAGCGGCCATGTTCTTAAGTTAGGAACCATCCTGGCATTTGCCTGGAGTAGAAGTTGGAAACCACGGAAAACCACTATTAGGATAGCTGAGGTAGGAATTTAACCCGCCTCTCCTCAGTTTTGTTTCACGAGGCTGAGTGTACTCAGTTCCGGCCCTCAGACCAGAATAACATTTCTTGGTAGAGCCAGAAATCGAACCCGGACCTCCAAGGCGACAATCACGGTGGACATTATTTTTATGATGGAGATGCGTTAAGAGACATCATTTGTTTTCAGTAACCTGGCGATGCCCTTTAGCAAGGAGAATCACTGTGTTGTCTCCTCACGGTGGAATGTCCACCTGCACTCCGCCATGGACGTGCCTGAGTCCTGAGGGGTCACGGTAACAAATGACCCGTAACATAACCTAACCGGACATTGTATTTATATTGCTTTCTTTTTGTGTATGTGTTTGAACCAGAGGTGGTTTTTAAGTAGGCGTGGAACTGGTTCAACGAAACTCCGTTCTTTAATCTTCACCACAGATTACATGCCGTAGTTTTGTTTCTATGCAGGCTCCTCACATGGCGTGTCTTCACTAAAAACTTGCTCATTTGCTTGGATATGCAATAACTTTATATAGGGTGTTTGCCAAATTTATGCCTAGAAACTCGTTGTTACTTAATTTAGGGACTTGGGGCGTCTTTCCCTTCAGTCCCATGAACTTAAGCAATTGAAAAATTTGTCGCATTACCTGTATTGTTATAATGACTGCAGCGCTGAAAAAACGCAATGCAATTGTAAAACTTGTCTCATAATCTGTGTTAATGTATGAGTGTAGCACTCCAAAAAAGCAATTAATGTAATGTAATCAGTCGGAGATGAAAAGCATTAAGTCAGTATTCACTACTTTTAAGGAGACACTTAAAACGTTATTGACAAAAGAGAATTTAACAAACACACTAGTTTAGTCATCAATGTTGTGAAGCAACTATTCAGATTATATTTGTGTTTGCGGAATAACAATGTTAATTCAATAAACATATTTATGTTCGACCCTCACTGTTATGTGTCAGATAACTGTATCATAATGATGGTCATTATAACACTGTTTTCCATTATGATACAGTTTCTCCAGCCAATCAGAGCTCGTTCATTGACCAATTAGGTAACGATAACTTCGCGCATGCGCTCAAAATCCAACATGTCGGACATAAACACAACATCGAACTATAATAAATTACCGACATGGAATACCCACCGTCCATATGTTCGCGTAAATAAACTGGCGAATATGAGACAAGCAATAGCACTGTACCTTAAAATCACCAACACTAATTTCTACACAGCGCATTGTCTTCAAATGACTGCGGTGACAATATTACTGAGGGACGGCAGATGTAAACATATGGCTGCATATGGCATTGCAAGCCCACAGAGCGCATGCGTCGGTCGTTCAAAGCTCTTGAAAGACAAAGATATAACACCCAACGCTCGCTCTGCGATCACAAAATTCCAGTAGCTGACTCTGAACAGATATTTATGAATATTTATGTTAAAACATATAATAAAGTTATAATTATCGTCGAACATAAACAGTCGTATGCAACTCGCCTATAATGGTAATTAAGACACTCGTATGGAAATTATAAAACTCGCATACGCTCGTTTTATAAAAAATACTCGTGTCTTAATTATAGCCATTATAGGCTCGTTGCATAATGTACTATTTTCAAATCAATTTTGCAAACGTGACTTTTCAGCTCCGTGGTCGCTTTAGTGTGGCACAAAGACATTCAGAAATAATAATTCACATGATATTTTATGTCAAAATGGATTTGTAACATAAATACCACCTAAACCCTGTAGAAATGTAATTCACAATAGCACTGTAACACGCGGGAATCTTGCAGTGCAGCCAACATTAAACACGGAATACGGCACTGGAAGGCAGCAAGTCATTGACTTAATGCTTTTCTCCTCTCATCGCTCCACATGTAGCAGTGGTTTCTGGCTTAAACAGAAGGATGACTTAATTCTTTCTTATGCCGTTCCAAGGCTCTTGGGTCAATACTTCAGAATAGTAATTCTTTAAAAAATGACAATTTTTGACTTAATGCCTTTCAGTTCCGACCGATTCAATTGTAAAATTTGTTTCATAATCTGTGTTATTTTAATGACTGTAGCTCTTCAAAAAAGCAATTTCTGCATTTGAAACATTTGTCTCATAATATAAGTTATTGAAATGACTGTAGCACTTCAAAGAAGCAATTTATGCAATTGCAAAATTTGTCTCATAATATATGTTCTTGTAATGACTATAACTCTTCAAAAAAGCAATTTATGCAATTGCAAAATTTGTTTCATAATCTGTGCTATTGTAATGACTGTAGCTCTTCAAGAAATCAATGTATGCAATCGAAAAATTTGTCTCATAATATATGTTATTGTAATGACTGTAGCTCTTCAAAGAAGCAATTTATGCAATTGAAAAATTTGTCTCATAATATATGTTATTGTAATGACTGTAGCTCTTCAAAAAATAAATTTATGCAATTGGAAAATTTCTCTCATAATATATGTTATTGTAATGACTGTAGCTCTTCAAAAAATAAATTTATGCAATTGAAAAATTTGTCTCATAATATATGTTATTGTAACGACTGTAGCTCTTCAAAAAATAAATTTATGCAATTGTAAAATCTGTCTCATAATATATGTTATTGTAATGACTGTTGCTCTTCAAAAAATCAATTTATGCAATTGAACAATTTCTCTCATAATATATGTTATTTTAATGACTGCAGCTCTTGTAGCCTCCGTGGCTTAGGCGGCAGCACGCCGGCCTCTCACCGCTGGGTCCGTGGTTCAAATCCCGGTCACTCCATGTGAGATCTGTGCTGGATACAACGGAGGCTGACAGGTTTTTCTCCGGGTACTCCGGTTTTCCCTGTCAAAATTTCATTCCAGCAACACTCTCCACTATTATTTCATTTCATCTGTCATTCATGTAATCATTGCCCCAGAGGAGTGCGTCAGGCCTCGGCAGCCGGCACAGTTCCTATCCTCGCCGCTAGATGAGGGCTTCATTCATTCCATTCCTGACCCGGTCGGAGACTGGAAGCAGGCTGTGGATTTTCATTCAATGACTGCAGCTCTTCAAAAAATCAATTTATGAAATTGAAAAATTTGTCTTATAATATATGTTATTGTAATGACTGTAGGTCTTCAAAAAATCAATTTATGTAATTGTAAAATTTGTTTCATAATCTGTGCTATTGTAATGACTGTAGCTCTTCAAGAAATCAATTTATGCAATTGAAAAATTTGTCTCATGCTCATGATATATGGTATTGTAATGACTGTAGCTCTTCAAAAAATCAATTTATGTAATTGTAAAATTTGTCTCATAATATATGTTTTTGTAATGACTGTAACACTTCAGAAGCAAACCAATGTCTACTCCGTACAGGCCATGGAGGCCCTTACCGTGACATCGGCACTAGACGGGATGGATTTGTCAAGTCCGTCCTCGAAAATATTTGGTCTCAGATATTACTCGGGTACCCATATCTGTTGTAGGCTGAGTGAACCCCAGGGTCATGTGTGTTTCTGAAAATGGTACTTCTGTTTGTAACATCCACTATCTGGGTGGGCATCGAACCTACTCCCTTTCGGTTAGAAGCACAGTGTCTCTACTGGCTGGGCTACGCAGTAAGTAGGCCTAGTGATTGTTACTGTAAAGCTGGTTTTCCTAGGCGTGGAAGCGGAGAGCGGACCGCGGAGAGCGGAGTCGGCTCTCCGCTCGTGAATCATCAGCTAGCTGAACTGTATTTTACTAGACGCGGACTTGTCCTCTGGCGGAGAGCGGAACGGTTGCTCATTTGTATACTAGGAGTGAAAAGGTGAGGACAAATCTACACAGTTAACAAAAATTCAGAAGGACTGTACACATTTTATGAATTTCCTTACAAATCCTACTCATTTGCTTAACCTGTAAATTTACAATTATTAAATTATATTGTTACAATATGATAAATACAGGTCGAAATAGGATATCAAATTCAAACAGAGCAGGAAGAGCAATCACATGTGCCACTAAAAGGTGCAACCTTGTGTGTGGCATGCATGTCATTGATTACTATTTCTTAAAATTGTATAATGGCTTAGTCGAATAACATGATGTATGTAGATACTCTATGTATTAAAAATAATGAATAAGAGAGAAAATTGAATTTGCGTGTGTATAAATTGGTAGGCTCAACTAGTTATATTTTCAATTCTCATTTTGTAGACATAGATATCATAATTTAAGTGTAAGGATCTGATGATGATCGCTTGACGATCGAAACTGGTCACCGAGGCGAATTTATTAATCTCATGTAAATATTTCTACATTAGGGAAACATCCATTACAATAGGGTACAATCGTGTCGACCAAATCAAAAGCATTTAATTTTCGATTACGAAGGTAACACTGTAAAATGGCCTCCAACACGATAATGATCAACAACTACAACAATTATTATTCCTTAGGATCCAATACTTTAATTCCAGGTTCGGAATTTGTACGGAAGATTAGACTACATAATTGAAGATTTCAGAATTTTAATATAAAGTTAATCTGAACAGAAGTATCACTGCTAAACACAAATGCATTGCTAAAGCCTGTACGGGTCTAGCAGAAGAAGAGGGGCACCAATCTGCCTGCGGTAACTGATAAGAACAAGCATTACAAGCTGTGAGATATATCCTGACAAATGATCCGATGATATCAAGGTAAAGGTTAACTTACGACTCTGTTCACGCCACGTGCTGAACCGCAGGCTACAGCTATTGATGCTCCTCAATACGATTGCAAGTAATAGATTAAGTTAAAACTTCAAGATACGTAACGTATTGTACGTGAGGAGGACTTGTGGGCAAATAGAATAACATGACGGTGATCAAGTGGATGATTGTCTACTAAGACAGTAATGTTAGTGCTCGGAATTCGAGAGGGAGTTATTTAGGTTAAATTTGGGTAAGCGTACTTGGTGGATAAGTGGCAGGGTGTCTGCCTCCCAATCTTAGGATCCAAAGGATCAATTCCTGACCGCAGAAATATAATTTTTGAATGGCGGGAAAATTCACGGCACTCCAAGACATTCGATTGGATATTGTTGTTTTTGTTGTCGATTGATCTAGTTCTTTGAGACATCGTGGTCATGTGGCCCCGAGTACTTGGGTGTGCGTGGAATTTATCGCATAACCTGTATTATTTTGATGGCTGCACTACTGTGTGTATTTGTAATTCAGATTGTATTTATTTTTATTTATCGTATGGCTTCTAGTGCCGGGAGTGTCCGAGGACAAGTTCGGCTCGCCTGAGTCTGTAGCTGCTTCCAGCGGACACCCTAAAGGGTGAGCTAGCAGTTCCGTTCAATTTCAAGTAGTTCCAACTTTCGCCACCAGACATCAATGATACCTAGTGGCGAACGTTGAAACTTTGATAGAGCGTTCTGACGAAATCTAACCTAACAAATTTGGCTTTACACAAGTTTAGTCTGTGAAGGGATCTTTCACATGCCATAAATCTATGACATGGGACCGCCGGCTTTACTTCCCCTCCGAAGGAAGGCATACTGAAGGATTTTTAACGCTCTTAAAAAATCCGACGACTTCGGCCGGGTTTGAACCCGCTATCTTGGGCATAGGAGTTCAGCATGCTACCGACTACGCCACCGAAGCCGCTTGTAATTCAGATGAGTATTGAGAACGAGGCGGCAGTGGCCATCCCGACATTTGCCTAGAAAATAAATGTGAAACTACGGAAAACCACTTCCAAGAAAGATGAGATGGGAATCAAACCCTCCTCTACTCAGTTTTGCCTCACGAGGTTGAGTTAACCCTGTTCCAGCCCTCGGACCAGAATTAAAATTACTTGCAAGAGCCGGGAATCCAACCCGGACCTCCAGGGCGATACCCAAGAATGCTAGCCGTTACAGCACGAGGTGGTATTCTTTTAACTACTGTAGATCTAAAACCGAAATAAGATTTTACTGTTAAATTGCGTATGACATATTATTAGAAGATTGATTGATAATAATAATAATAATAATCATCGTTGGCTTCAATTACAAATACAAACGCTAATACAGACACCACAATACCACAGGTTTTCATACAAAGCACATGGGGCTGAAATGACCATGCTGTCCTAAATAAAATAACAGTAATGTACTTATAGTGTTCCAAGTCGTCAATCTGAAAATAATCCCAACAATCTTCATGCGTAAACAATTAAATTGAGATTGATAAAATGCCGGAGGCTTCATCAAATGCATAAAACGAAATGTCACCCATGTGCAATGCATATTTTAGACAATGATTATTTTCCCACGTGTGCACTGCTAATGCCATCAGCTGAATTCGGAAGCTTCTGGTGTGAACTGCGCATCCATCATCTGGACTGATTTGATTATGACAACACGTTATGCCACTCGAGAAACATTTCATAATATTGATCAACAACACGTACACCAGATTTCAGAACTCTTCGACAATGCCAGTATAGTGGCACTGGAAAGGGTTGGATCGTTTGATGAAGAATTTCTTCTTCCTGTCTATTGTGGCCTACTGTGATCCGCGGTAAACAATGCACCGACTTACCAATCTCTTTTTCTCCTATCAGAATTTCTTCATACGGTCGCTAAGTCTTCTCCTTCTGACTTCAATCCAGATGATCTTGGTTGAGCTATGTTTTTCCTGAAACCCTTTGAATTCAGCCTATCAACCTTCCCTCGAAACCCTGTTCTGTTTAGTATATCTTCAGGATTAATTCCAACTTCTTGGAGATCCTTTCTTGATTCTTCAACCCATTTTGTGGAGGACTTCAATTTGGTCAACTTGCTGTTGTTCATCCTTGTGAGGTGTCCATAAAATGTCATTCTTATCTTACGTATTGTGCCCTTAAGTTTCTCCGCCTGGCTGTAAAAGTCACTATTTCTCATTTTCCTTCATAAGCCGTCTCCTCTCTTTTCTTGCCCCGATATATTCCTTAGAATGATTCGTTCATTCTTTTCTCTCTGTTTCTTACTTTCTTTTGAGAATCAGGCATTCTGATTTGCAGAGTGCTCCAAGTTCAATCACCGTGATAGCCTATAATGTCTTAGCTTTGCTCTGAGGGATATCGCTTTTAATGTTGAAAATATTTTTTTAAATCACATTAAGAGCACTCAGACTATAGGGGTACAGTTTAGCAAAAACGTAAAGTAAATCTATTTTGACGATTGTGTCAAAAATTGAAAAGGTAGAAGACCCGGAAAGTGTCAAAAAGCGTGTTTTGAAAAGCACTATCATATTTCAAAATAACGTTTTGAAATTTACTTCTGGCTTAAATGATATTTTGAAACAACATGCTAAAAACGCTTTATTTTAAAATGGAACTTGTTCTACAGATTTAATTAAAACTTAAGTTTGATTGTTTTAATATATTCTTTGATTCTTTATCTTCAATTTGTGGGAAGCAGATATTTGAATTTCGATTTTGATTTGACCCTGTATGGGTGAACACTAAAGCCGATTAACTCACTCGAAAGGGATCGGCAACAATCTCTCCTGGACCAGAGCCGGCTCTAGGAGTGCTCCATAAGAGAAGCTATTAAAGACTGGATCAAAAAGGAACATAGGAATAGATGGAAAACCAACCCTGGCATTAAACATGGGAAAATGTTCATCAACGAACCATGTAAGAAAATAGCTGAACGAATACACAAATGTAAGAAAATTCAGGAAAGATACATAGTGGCTCTTCTCGCGGGCCATGCTCCCGTGAAAAGCCATCTAAACAAAATGGGCATAATCAAAGGAAACCTAGACTGCAGACTATGTGGGAAGGAAACGGAGACAGCCCATCACATAATCTGTTCTTGCGAATCTCTAGATCGCAGAACTTTCAATCTTTTTGGGAGATCGATAATTGAACAAAAAGAAATTAAAACAGAGTCCATCATGGGACTGTATTATCTTATTAAAGACACAGGGATAATGGACTGGTGCTGAGTACAGTACACAGGGCAGTACAATAAGCCTCAAGGCTGCAGTACATCCAGAGCTTAGCTGACGGGCCCCTTGGTATAAAATAAATAAATGGGTGAACACTAGCACTCGTAGTGATATATTTAGTGTACTACATACGACAAAGGATGTGGCCTAACACTTGGTGTCCATGACTTGTCAGTTTAGTGTGTGTCAGCATGGCGCTGTAAGAGGCGTTTGGTTAATACACAAAATTTTAAAAATTGGAATAATAAAATTAAAAAGCAGAAAGTAGTAAGATTCAGCGACGAACCTGGATTATTTTCGTTTTTGTTATCCAAAAATCTTAACTCTCAAGTCATGTTTTAGACATTAAGTTCCTAGCCTAAAGGGCTTAAAGTGTGAATTTTTTGTTATACTTATTCATTATTCGTGATATTATTTTGGGCCTTTGCAGTGTTGACATAAAACTAAGTGAAAGTAGCCTTTGCGAGGAAATTTTCTAGGACTACATTTAATAACAAGACCTCTTCCTATCAGGCAAGACCAATAATCCTTGGAGCAACTAGACGTGGTAGCTGAGCGTGTTGGCTGAGTGTTGCATGTAGTTCAGTCGTTAGCACCAGATTGGCCTGAATCAATCTACTACTTTAGCTTAAAGGTGCCATGTAAGCGAGAGCGAACTAATTGATACCTAATAGTGCATGTATATATCTCAAACTCTGTTATAAATTACATTAACATCGCAAACAAGTTAGTATTTTAACAACAGATGCTCGAGTTATTGCCCTCTAAACACGGTATGAGCCCCAACTGACGCATGCATATTTCGAAAAATGCGTAGAGAATATACGAGTATAATTTAAAATCCTCTTCCTTGTTTACAAGAAGCGCACAGTAAATTTAACTGCTATCTTCAAAGAGTAAGCATAAATTTCTATAACATCAGATTCAAACAGAATGTTTTAACTTAATTTAGTGGCTACTGAATCAGTACTACGGTAAGTTGTCATACTGCGAGGGGACTTCCATTCATAACTCCAGAAGCTCATGTTTCATACATACTGTATTCTGATACAGTTACACAAAATGAATGGTAACTCTCGCTCCATTTATATTCCTCATGAGTTAATACATCATTTATGTTGGATCTGTGGCGAGGCCGTTGAGTGCAAACCCGTTGCTTTGAAATCCTTCCGATTAAAAATTGTGTATCATGATTAGGACAGCCATCTCCTGTGGTCTCGGTCGTTTGCCGTTATTGTTGTTGTTTAATTTGGTTGGTTGGCTCCTCAGTTTAGGGGCTGCGACAACGCAGTCATGTAGCCCCGTGTACTTTGGGTATGTGTAGAATCTGTCTGATAACCGGTGTTAATTGTGATGACTGTATTAGTGTGTGTTATCTGTTCTTCAATTCAAGTAAGGACTGCAGACTTTGAATTTTTCAAATAGTTCCAACTTTTGCCACCAAACGCCACCGTCAACGACTACTAGTTCAGAACTTAGCTACTAGACGCCACCGCAGTTGTTTACATTCTTAACCAATAAAATTTAGCTTCACACAGGTGTAATTAGTGGAAGGTTCTTTAACATGCCATAAATCAATGACATGGGAGCACCGGCTTTACTTTCCCTCCGAAGGAAGGCATACTGAGGGATTATTAACGCTCGTAAAAAATCCGATGACTTCGGCCGGGTTTGAACCCGCGATCTTGGGCATAGAGGCTCAGCATGCTACCAACTACGCAACCGAAGCCGCAGTTGTTTAATTTAAGAGGCTTGTACATTGTGGTAATGTTAATGCTACGTGAAGGTAACCCAGGTATTTAGCGAGTAACTTTTCCGGTACCGTACTACATCTAAAAATCAGACTACTCCTCATAAAATATAATATTTATTTTGTCGTCTGCCTTGTCAATACAGTGAAATGATGTTAATCTTCTATTGTTCTGTCAAGATTATTTGGCCAACTACTACGGTAATAAGCCAAATAAAAGGAGTGTGACTTGGGCAGTTTCGTAAGGTACATTTCTAAATTTTCATATAACTTATATCTTTGTTTTTACATTTCACCAGAATTTATTCACAAATCCATTTTTAATAACAACTTCTTTTCGGAGGGGAAGTAAAGCCAGCGGTCCCATGTCATAGATTTATGGCATGAAAAAGAACCTTCCACTAACTACAATTTTGTGAAGCCAAAATCTGTAGGTTAGAATTTATAACGCTCTATTAGTTTCAAAGTTCGCCAGGTGATGACTGCGATGCCATCTAGTAGCCATGTCCGTAAGCTAGGCGTCGTGGACAGTAGCATTTGGTAGCAAAAGTAGGAACTATTTGAAATTAGTGTCTGCAGTCCTAACTTGAATTAGATAACACACACTAATACAGCCATCACAATTAACACCGGGGCTACATGACCACGTTGTCGCAGGCCCAAAACTAAGGAACCAACCAATAACACCTTCTTTCTAGTGTGTAAAATTTAATTTTTATGTGAAGTTTTCATTTTATTGTAAATCAAATTTTGTAAGGATATCCACTTTACTTTATATCATTATGTTAAACTATTAAACTATCAACGCTGATGAAGAAATCATTGTTATATCGAAACACTAGCAACGCGCCCCGGCTTCACCCGGGAACAGTTATGAATGCTTCACGTGATAAGCGCTCTTTTTTCGATGTCAATGAACTACGACCTGTATCCGTTTTATGTCTCGGCATGATGGGTTAAAATCACTGACTGGACTATTCTTCTTTTTCTTCAGCGTTTGTCCCGCCTGGTGGCAGGGTCCGCTACATGGATTCGATGTCTCCATTTAGTTCTGTCCTGAGCCATGTCTGGGTGGAAATTGAAGCACTCCAGATCTTCGTGAAGGGTATCGGCCCATCTCTGTATTGGTTGTCCTTTTGGTCTATTACCGGCAACTTCCAACATGTAACCCGTCTTTGCTATAGTGTCAGCCCCTGTCCTCAGCACATGTCCAAACCATCTTAAACGATTCTCGCGCATCTTTTCGGGAATGGGTGCAATGCCAAATCTCTCCCTGATGCATTCATTGGGGATGCGATCCAGCTTAGTAACACCAGCTGTCCACCGCAGCATCTTGGTCTTCATGACTCCCAGTCGACGCTCCATCTCAGTCGTAGTAGGCCACATTCGCAACCATACAGTTCGACAGGTCGGATGACAGTACGATAGATTTTAGATTTGAGGTGATCTTTCATCCTCCTGTCGGAAATGACGCTAGTTGTTGTTCGTCATTTCATCCAAGCTGCGGATATCCTTGCATTGACCTCTTCGATAAGTCTACCATAAGCAGCGATCGTGGAGCCAATATACTTGAATCTCGTTACTTGCGGTAGATCCTCGCCGTCTACCTGATTGGTTCCGATTGCTTGTGTGTCAGATGTCATATATTCGGTTTTCTTCTTATTGAGGCGCAGGCCGTATTGCGCCAGCCGATTGTTCCATTGCTGGGTTTGACGTTGCAGATCAAGCTGGGTCTCAGCGGCCAACATGACATCGTCTGCATATAGGAGCGTCCATGGCAAAGGATGGTGCAGGTCTGCTGTTACAGTGTCTATTACTAGAATGAACAAAAGCGGTGACAGCGCTGAACTGTACTATGAACTATATTATTATGGAGATGCATGTGCAACGAATTCTTGTCAGAATGGCGAGGTGCATGAAACACAAATCCTCCTTCCATCCAATCTTAACTTGACTGTGTATTTTGCGGAACGAAAAGTTCACAGGCGAAATGAAGAAAAACCGAGTTGCACTTCCAGGGAAACTCCAAACACAACCACTCTTCTCTGAAGTGTTAACTCAACACGACTCGACAGTTAGCTGCTGGCTGTATCTGGGGCAATAAGCTCATCCGATAGCTAAGCTGTAACTGGGGTGATAGGGTCGCCCCTAGCTAGCTCATAAACTGTCGTCTCAGTAATTGAATGGAGATTATTGGAAGAAATGAAAACGTAAAAACACTTATAGTGGGCGATGTATTGAAGATAGAGATATGCTCTCCCGGATTTTTTTGTAGAACCTTTCATGCTGAACAATTCTTACGCTCATAGTATATTGATATTTTTAACGGTTTGCCCAGCGTAAGCTTAAAACGCGCACGGACGCCAGTTTTTTTTCGACTTTTTCACTGAAATCGTTACTGCTTGGCTTCCTTTGATCATAAATAAATTATTTTCTACAGAAACCTTCCCCGAGATATCCTTTACAGAATGGTGAAAACCGCATCAAAATCCATCCAGTGGTTTTCGAGATTACCCGTGACATCCAAGAATCGGGGACTTAGTTTTATACTAAGTAGAGATATACGTTTAAATTATATTATTAAACATCATTTCATAGTATTGACAAGACGGATTACAAAATACATATTATATTTTACCATTAGTCAATACGGATAAATCTGTTACCACTTTAACATGATTAAGGGGGTGGATCCAGCTTAAGAGAGGAATAAAATGTCAATATTAATTCGATTGTTGAACATGCTACAAATATTGTTGACAAATGATACGCATATCACAGTAACGGATGCTTGTGGCAACCAAAAGCCTCTTTTATAATGTCAACATTTTTATGATAAGAGTTTTTTAGATTTTTTTTTTAAATTTTGCCAAATTCTTTACTGTGCATCATCGTTTCCCTTATCCCAAGTTTATAAGAAATTTCCTACTTTTTTATATGTGTGTATTACATCTGCACCTACAAAATGTACCTCACTCACTAACACAAAGTGTACCTTTATGTTCGACGATGTCGATATGTAAATATTCTATGTCATTAAAGTACTAATTTTCATTATGATACAGTTTCTCTAACCAATCAGAGCTCAAGATTTTCATTCAAGATGATAATAAGTAGCGCTCGGAATAATCTAGTAATGAATCTCTTGCCAATATCTGACCAATTTGGTCAGCGAAGAATGCTCAATTAGGAATAGCGTGGCCCATATTATTTTGACTACCTCGTGGTATCACATTACAGTTCGAAAAAGTCAAAGGATTGACCAATTAGGTAAGGATAGCTTCGCACATGCGCTCAAAATGCAACATGTCGGACATGAATTACATGATTTGAAAGTTGCGAATGTAAACGATATCGGATCAACCATTGTAGTTACAACCCCAAACACACAGACAAAATCAGCACGAACCTTTACGGTAACAAAAAAAATACTATGAAGTATGCAAGAAATTTAGGAATCTACGTCTAGAAGTTTGCCACACACCGTCCTTCTACCCTAGCCTATATTAAGTACCGACGGTCAATGTGAGCAGCAAGTCCAACAGAAGCGAAGAGAAGGCTCCTCCACCCAATGTGAGACCCGGATTCGAACCAGGATCTTCCACAGAATTGCTTGTGCCTCACATCGTTTCCCCTGAGGCGTCCAGTGCTCGCCAAACAAAAGATTAGCTACTATTAAGTCTACCCTCAGAACTGTGATCCCCACCCACAACAAAACAATTGCTTATAAATCAATCCATCAAGCAGACCTGTTTCTGGGCCGTGTGCATCTTATCAAGTTGTGCTCCATTGCCCACGTCAGTCAGTTGCTCAACCTGGAATATCATTTATCTCTTTCTTCCAAACGATACACTGATTGTCTGTGCCCTTGCACAGTAAATACAGGTTGCAACTATTTATTTTGAACAGGGATAAGTAAGTGAGTCATAGAAATGATTCCCCATACCAACTTCCTTTTATTAGTTAAGCACAAAGCAGCGTAGCCAAGCTATTTATGTCTTGCTCTACTTTTGCAAATGGGGAGATTTAAGTTTCCCAGAAGGAGCCTATTTACAAAAGTCGACATCTGCATTTTTTAAGTTATTTATGAGCAATAAATCGATATCACGGAACCAAAATGCTTATATGTATTTTACTACAAAATCCCCCAGGGGCCCACGGCTAGTGGGACGTGGGATGGCGACCACGGGTCCCCAGCTGAGTTCGACATTCTTTCCACTTACTTGCGTCGGACTACTCTCTGTCATCTTTCCTATCGACCACCCTTGGTCAACTGTTGATCTTTTCCGATCCCGACGGTATTAGGGCACCAGAGGCCTAGGGAGTCTTTTCCTTTCCAGCCTTAATTGGCCCTTATGTCATCTTTCCTGATCCCTCATTCTTCGAGGGGTTAGACCTCTTCTGTTCTCTTCCTCTCTCCTGCCTTCTGCTCAAGGCCCTCAAGGAGGCAGGGTGTGTGTAGCCCCACCACTTATGGTGCACCCTGGTTAGTGCAACACCCTCAAGGACTCACGGCTGATGAGTTCGGGAGTTGGCGACCCCGGGGGATTCCTGAGCTGGGTCCGTTTTTTCCCTTGTTCCATTGCCTCTCGGACGGACCCTCTCCTCTTTCCTTTTCCTATCTGCCTTTCCTGGTTCTCCTTCCTTTTTCCAAGTCCTTCAATCCTCATTCTTAGGGGGTTGAGGGCATTTCTTATCCTCCTACCCTTTATTTGTTTACCATTTCTTCTTCTAGTTTGTAAGTTTGTAGTTAGTATTAGTTATAGTTTTGTTTCTCATCTCATCTTTATCATCCAAACCATTAAGGGCCGATAACCTAGATGTTAGGCCCTTTAAAACAACAATTGTCATCATCATCATCTACTACAAAACAGGATGAATTCATAAATAAATGGGCAAAATATTCCTCGTTCGAACACCTCCACTTTTGGACCCGTTCTGCCAACTTACACTTACACAATTTGTAGTCCCCTATAACATACAGTTCTCCACCTCTTTGACTGTACATGAATTACATGTTACCTGCACTGGTTGTATCTACGAAAACTCCAGGGGGTCCAGGCAGTGCCGGATTAAGGTAAAATGAGGCCCAAGTCCCTCAGATTCTTGGGGCCCCTTTATTTTTTTTTCAAATAATTTTTATTTTTAGCACCTCTACATTTAATGAAGTACCTATATACAAGAGTTTTTTTCTCAAGATGAATAATACACTTTTTATTAAATCATATATACATACCTTTTAATTGAAATGAACATCGTTATTTGAAAACATTTCAGATGATTTTTTTAAGGTTTTGGGGCTCCCAGATAATTTGGGGCCCCAGGCCTTGGCCTAGTCGGGCCTAATGGGTAATCCAGCACTATGTCCAGGTGTATGTAGTCGTCAGTCAACTCATGGCTTAACCAACATTTCAGGAGAGGTTGTCTACCCCCACTCTTTTCCCAAACCCATTAGCGTGAACTGACTTGACTCTCGACTCTTTAAACCAATTAGTGCAGTTCGACCATCCCGTACTGAGGAAACTGAAAGATGATTGCGAAGCAGATTAGCCTACCTCTCACCACCAATAACCTCCCTCTGGAAGTAAGTGTGTCACTCATGTTGAGTTGAATCGTCAAATCGTCCATTCTTTATACTTCACCTTTGTGTCATAACAAGCACCATATAAGTTTACGTCTTTAGCCAATGAAGAGGCCTTCACCTTGTCTCTCTTGAAAGTGCACAAATTGAATTAATTGTGTCTAGACAAGAAACATGCAATAAATGATCTTTATAGGTCTGCGAGACTTGTAACACAAACTAGTTGATATTAATTTCTTTCTGTGATTAACATCCTTGCTCTTTAATGCTCGGCTCCAGGATGATAAATGTGCAACAATAATAACAATGATACTTCAGCAAGCACAACTCGAGCTTGTTCCATCGCTAATATACAGTACAGTATAGCATACCAGGCTCACTTTCCCCAGTGGATAGTTGCAAACCGGAGAGGAGTGGCAAATTGTCATTTAACCAAAGTCGTACATCAAATTCAAATCTTCTATCTGTTCTACACGCTTGTCAAAATCATAATGACGAAAAGTCATAAGAACAAACTAGATTATCCTGCCAAATCCAGTTCTCCTGGTGCAATCGTTCTTTTTGATAGCTCCTAACGTTCAGCAGCAAAAGATGTAGGAACATGTTTGGTACATATTTTGAAGTTGTATCCATCATTGGAACTTTTTGGAGGGTTAAAAAATTTAAAGTTTTGATTTTTTAGAATTTTTTCGGCAGTTACAGGCTCAAATATATACATTTTCCAAATTTTTAGTTCCTAGCTAACCTTGAAGTGGGTAAACATTAATGACAGTGAGAGGAAGAAGGATTGTAGTTTTACGTGACCGTTAATCTCGAGATCATAAGCCATGGGACCTCCTATTAACGTGGAATCCGAACCACAGGACGTGGCATTTCACTTTGAAAATCTCACATGCATTGACTGGGAGTAGAACCCGGTCCGCCGTAGTGAGAGGCCTGACAGTGAGAGAGTGAGGGAGTCGGCCATAAGTATAATTTCGTGTTAACGGTTTCCAAAGTGCCGTGGCGAGGGATGTCAATTCCTTTCACCAAACAACAAACTGTACTGAAATGGAATATCTACTTACACGGCCGAGTAATCGGCATAATAAGGATTAACTCCCGAAGATTGTTCATGTGATACTTTAAGAAAGCAATCGTGAAGTACTATTGCCATCAAAATAGCTTGCAACATGCATTGATCAAGGTTAAATAAAAAAAATAAAAATAAATGTGAAAAGGCATGTATTCAGTGCATTATTAGAAATTTAGGCCTACCGAACTAAGCCAAAGATTTAAATTATATTTCTAAGAGACAAGAAACAAATCACCTCGTAGTGTAATGAGTAGCATTCTTGGCTGTCACCCCTGAGACCCGGCTTCGAATTGCGGTAGAGCCAAGTAATTTAATTCTGTTCTAGGGGGAACTGGGACGAAATACATTCAGCCTCGTGAGGCAAAACCGAGTATAGGTGAGTTTGATTCCCGTCTAGACCATTCTGAAAGAGGGATTCCGTGATATCCTTTTTCTACTCCAGGCAGATGTCACGATGGTTCCTAACTGAAGGCCATGGCTAACTCCAACCTTCGCCTCAGTTACAAATATACACACTACTGATGATGAAGATTGAGTCTACGGCTTTTGACTGGTTTGATGCAGCTCTCATACCTCCCTGTGCTGAGCTAAACGTTTCATCTCTACATAGCCACCACACCCTACATCCGAGGCAATCTGTTTAACATATTCTAACCTTGGTCTACCCCTACAGTTCTTGTCCTCGACCCTTCCTTCCATAACTAAGCTTGCTATTCCTGGGTGTCTTATTAAGTGTCCAACCAACCTATCACTTCTCTTCATTAGCAGTCGCCAGAAACATCTCTCCTCTCCCACTCGTCTTAATACCTCTTTGTGTGTAACCCTGTCTACCCATCTGATCTTCATCATTCTCCTGTAACACCACATTTCAAATGCTTCAATTCTCCTCTTTTCTGCTGCACCAATAGTCCAAGTTTCACTTCCATAGAGCGCCACGCTCCAGACAAAGGCTTTCAAAAATGACTTCCTAATACCTAAATCTATATTCGATGTCAGCAGATTCCTGTTTTGTAGAAATGCTTTCTTTGCCTGAGCCAACCTACTTTTAATATCCTCTTTGCTTCGTCCATCACTGGTTATTCTGCTTCCTAAGTAACAGAAGTCTCCTACTTCCTTCAGCTTTTCACCTGCCAATTTGATCTCCATAGAGGTTTCTGATTTATTTCGGCTGCATTCCAGTATTTTTGTTTTACATTTATTAATTTTCATCATGAATTCTTTCTGTAAGACGGAGTCCATACCATTCAAAAACTCATTCAAATCCTCAGGCTTGTCGGCCAAGATGACTATGTCATCAGCAAATCTCAGAGTTGAAATTATTTCTCCTTGAATCTTCACTCCAACTTTAATTTTTTCTACAATTTCCTCCATTGCTAGTTCAATGTAAAGGTTGAAAAGTTGCCTTGCCTTGCACCTTTCTGAATACCAGCTTCTCTCTAATGTCCTTCAGCTCGAATGACTGCTGTCTGGTTTCTGTATAGATTGTAGATCACCCTCCTATCCCTGTACTTTATTCCAATCGATTTCAAAATTTCAAACAATTTAGTCCAATCAACGTTATCAAAAGCCTTTTCCAAGTCTACAAATGCCATGAACGTTCTCTTATCTTTCCGTATTCTGCCTTCCAAAATCAGCCTACGACTTAGTACAGCTTCCCTTGTTCCTACATTTCTTCTGAAACCAAACTGATCTTCACCCAACTCCGTTTCTATCTGGCTTTACATCCCCTTGTAAATTATTCTTGACAGGATCTTTGAAGCATGAGTAATCAAGCTGTTTGTACGATAATCTTCACATCTGTCAGCTCCCACTTTCTTCGGTATAGGGATGATAACATTCTTCTTGAAATCAGAGGGTGCCTCACCTGTCTCATAAATCCTACACACCAAGTGAAATAACCTGATCAGACCTTCATCTCCTATGCAGCGTAGCAACTCAATCGGTATATCATCTATGCTGGTGCTTTGTTCCTGCAATCAATTATACAAAGACAATTTGTTTTTCCTATGCTTCCAATATTTCTTCATCCTCTCAGATGACAAGAACATTTCTTCATTGGAGAACACCCCTCGTTTTGCTCTTTTATTTATTTTGGTTTGGAGTGCCACATGTGAGTCGTGTAGAATCTGAATTGCATCTGTGTTATTCTTTAGATGGTCAAATGTTATTTGGAATTCTTTGATATCATTCTTAATTTCAGTAATCCATTTATCCTGGTATTGCTCTTCCAAAATGTTTCTATTATTCTTCTAATAGGTCTAACAATAATAATAATAATAATAATAATAATAATAATAATAATAATATGAATGTACTTCAATTGTTTTAATAGAAAATATTTTGCAATTAGAATTGAAATACAAATTTAATATTTTTCGAATTTATTTTAAATGTTCTTATTTTTACATTCTGCTGAAATAGATTTTATTTTTGAGCTCTGTTGTCAGGGTTTCTTGCCTGCCACTAGTTATAGGTTGTAATCGCCAGTAGGACGAGCCAGTGCAGTCAGAAGCTACCGAGCAGCTCGGATTACATAAGTCTGGTTCTTAAACGTACTCAATATGCCCATGGTGTTCTCTCTCTGTATTCGGCGCATGTCCGCTACTAGTAACTTTGTGTTCGGACTGAATATCGATGCACTGAACGGCATTAGAATCAACAATGTCCGAATCTAATAGTTGATCAAACCCTTGAGTCAACTATTAGGAAATGTACCATACTTGCAAGAGGCAAACATCGACAACTTACAACGAAGAATATGTCCATATTTGTAATAGTTGAAGTAAAAATGGTGGCGACTTATTAATATTGTTCGCCTGCTACCTAAGTGTATTTTCGAACCACACATGGTGACCTTTTACATGGATTTGAGTGATGGTGGGTTCAAATTCCTTCATCGACTGTCATTTGATTGCTTCATTGAGGTCTATGTCAGTTCTAAGGAGATTTTCCAGCTTCCACGTTGCCTATTCACTACCAAGTTCACTGTCAGTTGTAACTCTTCGGTAGGGCAACATGAATTCACGTATTATAGACTATACATTGTACCCCGCCCAGTTATTGGACGAATTCGTGTTGGCCGACTGAAGAGTCCCAACTGACAGTTTGTATAGGCAACACTGAAAGAATGGCTTCAAAACCTTACTCTTTTAATTCACACCATTGGGTTGAAACACGAACGGAAGGAAGGACGGAAGGAATGAAGGAAGGTGGGAAGGAAGAACGGTAGGAAGGATGGAAGGAATGAAGGATAGATGAAGGAAGGTGGGAAGGAGGGAAGGAAGGATGGTAGGAAGGACGGAAGGAATGAAGGATAGATGAAGGAAGGTGGGAAGGAAGGAAGGAAGGACGGAAGGAATGAAGGAAGGATGAAGGAAGGTGGGAAGGAAGGACGGACGGTAGGAAAGACGGAAGGAATGAAGGAAGGATGAAGGAAGGTGGGAAGGAAGGACGGAAGGAATGAAGGAAGGATGAAGGAAGGTGGGAAGGAAGGATGGACGGTAGGAAGGACGGAAGGAATGAAGGAAGGATGAAGGAAGGTGGGAAGGAAGGACGGAAGGATGGTAGGAAGGACGGAAGGAATGAAGGAAGGATGAAGGAAGGTGGGAAGGAAGGATGGAAGGACGGAAGGAATGAAGGAAGGATGAAGGAAGGTGGGAAGGAAGGACGGAAGGAATGAAGGAAGGTGCGAAGGAGGAAAGAAGGAAAGATGAAAAGAATAAGGGAAGGAAGGAAGCTTGTAGTGTTACGTTACTTAAAAAACCACTGTACCTCCTTTTTACTTAGAATTCGAACCACCGGACGAGACGTTTCTCCTCAAAAATCCCATATCCATTAACCGGATATCGAAACCAATCGGTATTGGTGAGAGGCAAGCAGCTTTACCACTGCACCTTCACGCCTCTGGCTGATAGTGTGACATTAAGCAACTTCCCCGAAACTAACATGACCTGTTGAAGGCAGTATATAAATGATCCCTTGCATAGTTCATGCGTGCCTACTTGGGAAACATAAAAAAATAGATATAAAACTCAGCAATTTTTCTAGATTCAAGCCGTGTCTTGTGTGGGGTTTCGCCTAGGAAAACCAAGCTGGCTCATCAGTGGGCTATTGGTGTCCATGCCCAGAACCCCACACAAGACACTGCATAATTACCTAGACAAATTGGTGACTTTTAATCCACTGGCCGTGAAAGCCAATATACCATTGTTTGGAAGCCTTCATAGGGATCTGGGATCTGAGGAAGAACGCTTGACGTTGAAAACATATCTTCCAATTAAGTAGGTTTTGGTGCATAAAGATTGTGTTAGTTTGTAGGTTATGTAAATACTTGTTTCCTGGGCACAATTCGTGTTGACCGACTGAAAAGCTTCCTTTATTAGATCTCTACCATTCTGTAAAGGATATCTCGAGGAAAGTTTCTGTAGAAAATAACTTATTGATAACAAGAGTTTAGTGCTTTTCAGTCGGTCAACACGAATGTACCCAAAAGAGATGGGTTATGCCCTAATCCTGAAATAAATTACATGAGATTAATAAAACACTAGGATGACCAGTTTCGATCGTCAAGCGATCATCATCAGATCCATTACACTTAGGCTGCAAAATCTATGTTTGAAATACAGGTGAAAATATTTACAATATGTACAATTATTTAGTTGCAGTATTGGTACTGCAACTGTCAGTGTATGCTAAATGCAGTATATATGTTAGGTGAAATGCTAAATGGTGATAGCTATCCGGAGATTGTACTTTAGAGAGATTATATGGTTGTAAACTATGGTTAAACTATAAAATTTTAGGCTAACTACTTATCTGAGCACGAAAACTGCGAGTAGCTGTTATACGGAAGACAATCAGATAAGTAGTTAGCCTAAAATTTTATAGTTTAACCATAGTTTACAACCATATAATCTCTCTAAAGTACAATCTACGGATAGCTATCACCATTTAGCATTTCACCTAACATATATACTGCATTTAGCATACACTGACAGTTGCAGTACCAATACTGCAACTAAATAATTGTACATATTGTAAATATTTTCCCCTGTATTTCAAACATAGATTTTGCAGCCTAAGTGTAATGGATCTGATGATGATCGCTTGACGATCGAAACTGGTCATCCTAGTGTTTTATTAATCTCATGTAATTTATTTCCAGATTAGGGCATAACCCATCTCTTTTGGGTACATTCGTGTTGACCGACTGAAAAGCACTAAACTCTTGTTTACTAAGGCAACACTGAAAATATGGCTTCAAACACCACAAATAACTTATTTATGTTAAAAGGAAGCCAAGCAGTAACGATTTCAGTGAAATAGTCGAAGAGAAATCTGGCGTCCGAGCGCTTTTTAACCTTACGCTGGGCAAACTGTTAAAAATATCAATATACTATGAGTGTAAGAATTGTTAAGCGTGAAAAGTTCTACAAAAATGTCTACGAGAGCATATTTCTATCTACAATACATCGCCCACTATAAGCGTTTTTACGTTTTCAAGCAATCTCCATTCTATTACTGAGGCGACAGTTTATGAGCTAGCTAGGGGCGAGCCTATCATCCCAGTTACAGCCTAGCTAGCGGGCGAGCCTATAACCCCAGATACAGCCAGCAGCAAACTGTCGAGTCGTGTTGATTTAAGACTTCTGAGAAGAGTGGTTGTGTTTATAGTTTCCCTGGAAGTTCAACTCGGCTTTTCTTCATTTCGCCTGTGAACTTTCCGTTCCGCAAAATACACAGTCAAGTTAAAAATGGACGGAAGGGGAATTTGTGTTTCATTAACCTCGCCATTCTTAAACTATGTCTGACAAGAATTCATTGCACGTGCATCTCCATGATAATATAATTAATAGTCCAGTCAGTGATTTCAACTCATCATGCTGATACGTAAAACGGATATAGGTCGTAGTTCATTGACATCGACAAAAAAGTGCTTATCTCGTAATGCATTCAAAACTGTTCTCGGGCGAAGCCGGGGCAGGTTTGCAGTAAATAAATAAATAAATGTAAACCATTTGGAGATCAGTGAGAATGGAACCCACGCTAACCGAGTCTAAAACATAGCTTGTCCCCTTGGCCTAGTACTGGGCCTTAGCAATTGCAGTAACCGCTGTCGGTACGCACGAGATGATTATGAATGATAAGAGAAACTTCATGCATGTTTACTGCCACAGAAATAATTCCCCAATTATATTCTCTTTACCACATCTGCGACGCACTTTCTTGCACTTGTTTTTGTTCGATGTGATCCCCATACCGAGCGCAGTTTCGGTTGTATAATAACACAGCAGGACATTGCTGCCTATTAGCGCGTATCAGAACCAGATTGTAACCAGATTGTGAGCTCTCACGAAGCACGAACTATATGTCCTACAGTACGGTTAGCTCGTTTACATTCGCGCCAAGTTGGCGACACCTTGTTTTACATGTGCATTGCATGCCATTGCAGAGTTTTATTAGAGCTACAGTGGTAGCCTAGTTACCCTAATAGCTCTGCGCAGATTGTTATTCACTCCATGTTTTCTTCCTTAGAATAGAAATTTTAAATGAGGCAATCTCCTTCCAGCTTGACTGAAATATTCACGCGGAATATCTAATCCAGATCTTTGAACTGAGTAGCTAAGGTTACACAGCATGGCAAAGAAGATTCTGAGCTGTTTAGTAATATAATGTGTGTGTGTTCCATGCTGCATGTTTTATAAAATAACATTGCTGCTGTTGTTAATTTATTTGAGGGCTTGGAACGTTTCGGTCATCAACCCCGTGTAGTTGGGCATGTGTTGAACTTGTCTGATAACCTGTATGTATGTGATGACTAAGGTTCGGATGTTAAGGAAAAGTCATATGTTTTTCCTGAGCTCATTTTACCCGAAATCTGAAAAATAAGTTTGAATGACGGGTCCCTGACCACGTTTAAAACAATTTGATGTTGCCTATAAATGCATATTTCAGCCATTTTTATTGTTTTGGTCATATTTTAGTAATAGAAGGTCATATTTGGTTATAATGTCAGCATTATTGTTTAAATTGCGGCGTCGTTAACAAGGTACGTGTTATCTGCGTCGAGTTTCAAACACAGGATTTCCGAATAGTGTAGTAGATATATTTTTCTTTCTTTTCCCGAAACAGGCAGATAGCAGGTTTAGAAGAACTGATTCCAAGAAGGCGCTCCTCTACGGACGTCTTTTAGCACATCTTTCTGGACAAGTTAGATTGCGACACTGTACGCAAGAGTTCACGGGACATGACGATAGTGCGCTTCCGCCTTTCAATGGGATATCACAGTTTTTTAGGTCATATTTTATAGTTTTTAGGTCATATTTAGCTAGTTTTTAGGGCATATATGCTTGCATATTTTGTACTTCTTTAGGACCGACAGTAGTGGCTACGCGGGCTAAAGCGCTGCGTTAGGTCATGGGGCCAAGCTCTCTGCTGACTCGGTAGACGCGTGGGTTCGAGCCCCACCGTCGGCTGTCCTTGAAATGGTTTTCCGTGGTTTCCCCATTTTCAACACCAGGCAAATGCTGGGACAGTACCTTCTGACAGGCCACGGCCGCTTCCTTCCACATCCTTGCCCAGCTTCATTCATCTTCATCCATTCCATCCCTCATCTCGACGCGCAGGTCGCCCACGGGCGTCGACTAGAAAGACCTGCACTCGGCCACTCAGGAGGCTACACACAAAAAAAAAAAAAAAAAAAAAAAAAAACTTCTTTTGGTCTAAACTGCCGAACCCTACTGATGACTGTAGTAGTGTGTGTAACTGTATTAGGGACAGGGATAGGGTAGGTACCTTGGGATTTGAAGTAAGGTACTATCCCGGAATTCGCCTGGAGGGAGTGTGGAAAAAACGGGGAAAATCATTAAGTTAGCTTTACTGCAGTTCCGTTAGTCCAAGCCCAAGCCAACTTGGCTCGCCCTCTAGCTGCGAGAATACTGGAGAATTAACAAGTATTTACTTAGTGACCGGAGATGCAGCCTCACTGAAAATAACATTGAGATGTTAAATGTTAATTGTTTTTAACATTCTTCTGGGAGTAATTTTAAGCAGACTTTTTGAAATATGATGGGCTATATAACAAAGGAGAAACTGTTCCGCCTAGTCAATACATTTATTTACAACAAGTTATAAAGCTGTTATTATATGGTACATGTTTCGGGGCCTCTAGTACTGGTCCCTTCTTCAGCCATAAATTAAGTTGCAAAATCCAGCATAATTAAAGATATCATAAAAATATATCAAATGATGAGTGAATGGAAGAAACATGTACCATATAATAACAAGTTTATAACTTGTTGTAAATAAATGTATTGACTAGGCGGAACAGTTTCTCCTTTGTTATATAGTGAATCTGTCAATATGGAAAATGAACTTCTTTCAGAGCACAATTTAATATGATTGGCTAACAATGTTTAAACATTGGACTGGAAATAAATAGAGCTAGGAATCCTTACATCCAGTGTCCACATACCCTATACCTACGAATATATGGATATCCCTTATTCGCATCCCCAAATATCCGCGAAAATCTGCACATTTCTAATCCCCATCCATGAGTATCTGTGAATCCTTATTTTGTATCCTTATGATGTAAAATTGGTTTTGGTAATGTTTGTATGAATATTTCCATTTAAAATTTGCACCTTTCTCCACTTAATTAAAGCACATTTATCTAACTCTTTAACCAACATTTGGCACCTAGAATTCCTAGCTCTAACTATTCCCAATCCAATGTTAAATTGTTATGCATTGACCGATTCTCATTCCAGGCAACGGAGATACATCATTGATGGAATTAAGTGTTAAAATATTCATCACATAACCGTTTGCATTATTGGGAGCTTGATATTCAAACGAGGTGATCAGAACACCTGTGACGTCATGCCGGGTCATTTGGAACATACTTCCTGGAGATGCCCAAGCTAATGTACCCACATCATTAATTTAAATGTCCAGCTGGTCAATCAATTAATAAGGAAAGTGGTGTTCTCTTGACCTATGACTCTCAGAAAAAGTAGTCGCAGTTTATTTGGATCTAAAGTGCAATCTATTACAGCAAGTAGCAACTTTCACACCAGAGTTTTAGCCAGCCCATGATCAATGGTGCTTTTACAGTTTCCAATTCTGTGAGCACCATTTATGCAAATCTCTTCCTGTATCGTGCTCCGCAGTAAACTAGGCTGCACATCCAGCCACTCCTCGCTAGCAGGTGGATCCAGTTTCTTCAAGCTTTTACACCAATAACAATCGAAATGATCACCACTTTGAACACTGCGCGGACATACTAAACGTTACCCGCATCCGCTCCTTAACCGCAAGTCATTTATCCGTAACCGCATTTGCAAATATCCACACATCTCTTATCCGCATCTCCAAGTATCCGCGAAACTCCGTACATCCAGTATCCACATCCCTAATACCTACGAATATCTGTACATCTCTTAATCGCATCCCCAAGTATCTGCGAAAATCTGCACATCCCTTATCCCCATCCTGAGTATCTGTGAATACCCACAAAGGCCTGAACCTTATAAACATCCCCGAGTTTCTGTAAATATCAGCACGTCCCTTATCCGCATCTGTATTTACGAATATTCGCTCATCCCTTATCCATATATCCGAGGATCAGGAAAAATCCACACATCCCTTACCCGCATCGCCGGGTATGTTTGAATATCCCCATCTGAGGATAAAACAATGAAATTACCGTTTTACTGGTAGACTAAGAAAATGGAACACAACAACTCCAACAAATAATAATACCATTTTTTGGAGTTTGTCCACCTTGACGTATGTTGGTTAGCATTCTTGGCTATCTCACCTGAGGTCTGGGTTAGACTCCCCACTGTTGTTGTTTGAGTCTTCAGTCTTTTGACTGGTTTGATGCAGCCCTCCATGCCTCCCTGTCCTGAGCTAATCGTTTCATCCCTACATAGCTACCACACCCTACATCCAAGGCAATCTGTTTAACATATTCTAACCTTGGTCTACCCCTACAGTTCTTGTCCTCAACCCTTCCTCCAAAACTAAGCTTGCTATTCCTGGGTGTCTTAGTATGTGTCCTACTAACCTATCTCTTCTCTTCAATAGCAGTCGCCAGAAACATCTCTCCTCTCCCACTCGTCTTAATACCTCTTCTTTTGAAACCCTATCTACCCATCTGATCTTCATCATTCTCCTGTAACACCACATTTCCAATGCTTCAATTCTCCTCTTTTCTGCTGCACCAATAGTCTAAGTTTCACTTCCATAGAGCGCCACGCTCCAGACAAAGGCTTTCAAAAATTACTTCCTAATACCTAAATCTATATTCGATGTCAACAGATTCCTTTTTTTGTAGAAATGCTTTCCTTGCCTGACCCAACCTACTTTTTATATACTCCCCACTATGCTATGAAATTTAATTTTAAGCTGAAGGCTGGAACGGGGCTCACTCAGCCTCTAGAGACAAAACTGAGATACTGTGAGTTCGATTCCCACATAAAGTGGACGCAAAAAGTGGGTGCAAAAGTGGGCGGAAAAAGTGGTCGCAAAAGTGGGAGCGATTCTTTTTTGGTTCGGTTTGGTCGATTTAACGTATACATTATTTTAATCCCTTTTCGTGGTCATGGTTCATGTGTAACTCGTGAACGTGTGCAGTATTTGAGTAAAATATAAGTGACGTTAATTATCTTGCATCACGGTCATCGTGCACAACAAGAGGTAGGTTATATGTCAAGTTGCTCCTTATTTATTCGCTTTGACTTTCTAATTTAGTTTGAACAGCTGATATTGTGACCGATCAGGGGGCTAGGGATCGATAGCATGCCGAGTTATCGGAGACCTCAGGATCGATCGCATACCGAGCACGCATAATTTGCGGTGTTCTCAGTGCCGAAATTGTGGGGGAGCCATACACAAGGAACACGATAGTGTTTGAACCGAAATGAATACGACATCTGAGTTGCCAGTCCAATATGATGTTAAGAACAATAATTACTCTACTGCCCATAGCACTAAGAGAAAACACGGAGGTTTGGAATACGAGCAGGACAACAACGTAGCCTTACTGGGTGAGGCCCGCATTTCCAAGAATCTTGTGGACAAGAGCTCCTTTTGTATAGCCAACACACTTATTGTGCAGCTGAAGTGCTGGATTTACGACACCCTAGCCTTGGTAATCCTCCAGCACTAGAGCCCGCGGAATTAGACAATGTAAAGTAGCGCCGAGATGCTAATTTAAGATCCGCCTATGGAATAATTGTAATAAAATGGCCCAATCAGAGAAGAGGCTGAGAAATGCATTTCGGAATTTTAATCACGGCCCAAGCCCAAAAACTACCAGAGTTACGGGGATATTACTGAGTCAGCCGCGGAGGAATATTCCCCCCCCCCCCCCCCTCCACGACACTCAAGACATGGCGCCAAACGAGGATCTACCCTGTAGCGTCATGATGCAATTTGATTTGAAGAGGTTCCTGCCGATCGATTTCGAATTTAATCCTATGAATATTGCCGTCCTCATCTTGACCTACAAGTTGAACCAAAAATTATTGCGGTGTGACGATTGCCATGGGAGCGGACTTGACAGAGGTAACAAGTCCATTGTCCCAATGTTGAGGGTGGATATAGGCACTGAGCGCACACACTAGTCAGTCAGTTTTGCAGCCACACCGGGCATAGTCCACGCTGCTCGCGACTTTGATACCGCGTAGCCGAGTGAGAAAACATTTTTCTAAGTGATAAACTTTTACCGCCAATCATTCACAGAGGTCATGATAGTTATCGAAGGCGAACACTATTTATATAAATCTATCCAGATGGAGTTTGCCACCCACGTCCATTAAAAACTTAACGCCACGCCGTGTGGAGCCGAGAGCGCGGAGCGCTGACCAGCAGCCCATTCGAGACCCGAGCAGGGAACTTTGTGGAGCTAACGAGTTGCAAGCGAGATCGCTGAACCTATAGGCTTGGACTCATATGTTTCAACGGTCTAGGAAATCGTAGGATATACCAATCTAGGACTGAACGGGATAGGGGTATGTCGGCCTACTGAGGACCTGCAAGCCCGATTCGCAGTAACGGTACCGCCAGCCACATATCATAACGTTTCGCAGCGAATGAATCCCGTGGATATAAGTGTAGAAAGTGTCTTATGTGATAGGGTGTGCAAAATAAGTGCATCGATTAGTGTTAACAGTGTATTTATGTGTATGTCATCGCCTTGTAAGATGACCCAGTGGAACGACACCGGATTGATGAGGGGCTAAGGGCCTTACGTCCGGGTGTCGAAGTGGTGACCAGCAGCCGTCATGGGCCTGTCTACTCCAGGGACAAGTGATGAGTATTAAACTTTCTATATTTGGGGACGTAATGTAGAAAAGGGGACGAGATATTTGTACAGTAGTATTAGCTTTGTTTTGACTTTTGATGTCAATATTTCGTTTAAGAAAGGGGCTATTAGTTTTTTTTTAGTCAGCATGCCAGTCCTTTTTATTTTGTTTTGTCCGTCAGTCCTTAAAAATAATGCATGTTTGTTGGTGGATGACGGAGGTGTCTGTAATTTTTATTTGCCAAAGGCATCATAAGTTTAATTGCCGTGTGTTTTAGGATGGATCTGTCGTGGCTATATATTCATGTAAGACTAGCGGTAAGTTAAGTGTACGACCTGACAAGTAGATAGGGTAAGAATTTGTTTTTTGTGACATTTAGTAACGCCCAGCTAGGTTAGACTAGTTTTGCCACTTTAGGAAAATAGGTCAGATGGTTAGCGACCCAGGTTCCACTTTTCTTTTTCCCAGACCGGTTGCGAATTGACCAGTGAATTCCCAGGAACGGCAAGCAGGACGATGTCTGTCACAGATTTTTTTTATGTGTGTGTGCTTTAATTTTTTCCCGGCAAGGAGCCGTGAGGTTGTATTTGTGTGCATACCGGCCGAATTTTGAGCCCATAAGTGTTTCCGGATTGTATTTCCGAGGTAAGTGTTTTTCCGGATTGTATTTCCGATGTAAGTGTTTCCGGATGGTATTCCGAGGTAAGTGTTTCCGGACAGCGTAGTCCGAAGTAATTAGTATGCACACAAAGTACGTTCTGGTTCATCATGTTTGTTTTGTGTACACACACACGCGATGTGTTTTTTTTTCACAGGTTGGAGGAGTGCTGACGTCTCTGGTTTTTGTTGCGCAGCCCTGGTCTGATATAAAATTTATTTAAAACCCTGTAAATGTCACAAATCGTAGCATAGCCACTAAGGCGTTTTTAGTAAGAGACCACATTTTAGAATGTGAAGTCATTCTGTCCAGCTGGCTCGTGGAAGCGTGCTCGCTACCCATGGGGAGTGTCACCCCGGCTGGTTGGTCAAGGTCGATTAGTTTATCAACACACGGAAGATTGAAGTTAGATTTTAGATAGTAGAGGGGGTTTGTTTATTAGTAGTTAGGCATGCTGGCATTTTCTCTGTTTAAGTGAGCCATTGTTGGGCTATTTTCTTTATGTAAGTTTCTGGTTCGAACCCAGAATGTTTTGTGTTGCATTTGGTGTAGTTACGCCCCCTGTTAATTTGCGTTATCTCGTTGGCCCAATATTTTCTATATTATTGTCCACCCGATAGGCTGAACGACCAAATGTCAGATGCCTATCAGAAAGAATACTCTCACACTACGTCCAAGTGTATTTACAGATGTGTGTGCCAGTAAGAGGAATCAAAATATTTTATTTAAGTATTTTAAGGGCAACTGCATTTTGTTTGAGACCCTGATTTTGTCGTAGCAGTTGACATTCACCGTAGTAATTTTGCCACCCCTGGCAGTCAGCTGTTAACGTAGTGATGTAATCTTTGTTTGCTCACAGCTGGATCAGAATATTTTATTTTAGTATTTTAAGGGCAACTGCATTTTGTTTGAGACCCTGAATTTGTCGTAGCAGTTGACATTCACCGTAATAACTTTGCCACCCCTGGCAGTCAGCTGTTAACGTAGTGATGTAATCTTTGTTTGCACACAGCTGGATCAGAATATTTTATTTTAGTATTTTAAGGGCAACTGCATTTTGTTTGAGACCCTGAATTTGTCGTAGCAGTTGACATTCATCGTAATAACTTTTCCACCCCTGGCAGTCAGCTGTTAACGTAGTGATGTAATCTTTGCTTGCTCACAGCTGGATCCAATTAATGTATTTTATTTTCGTTTCTTTTAAGCTGAATTGAGGCCGATGATGAGCTCTGGGAGAGCCGTGTTTTTCTTTCACTATTTTGATTTTGTTATTTTAAACTTAATTTGTTTTTTTCTCTTCTTATTTGGGTTTAATTTGTAACGTTATTGTAACTTGTTTTTTTTTTGCTGTTGCATTTATATTTTTGTTCTTTTGAGTTAATGTAATTTTTCAAACCGGATTTTTGAGTTCAATATATTAGATTTTACCTGTTATCTAGAGTACGCCATTTCAGTAGTTTAGCGAACCTGTTTCCTGTTGACCTAGGCCATTAGTGATCATTTAACGAACGTACCGCACCCGAGATTATTATTATTATTATTATTATTTAATTTTTAGGCCTAGAGATACCCGATCGGGTACAATATAGAGGTAATGGATGTTACGATAATTATTTTAACCAAGAGGGATTTGAGGCTAAATTCGGGTTACTTTGCACCAATAACCAAAATTGTATTTCTTAGCGAAACTTTCTAAAGGATTTAAATGTATCATTTTTATATAATACAAGTGGACCCACGTGAGAACTTTCGAAAAATGACCTATACTTTGTGTGCTTGCCTCCAAAGAGCACTCGCCTAACGCAGCCCTTGGATGTTGCTTTCTTTGGTCCATTGAAGAGAAGATGGAGGCATATTTAGTCCCAGAACAAAGAGACTCAGAATCAGAAATACTGTGCTTCAAAAGCAAGATTTCATACCACTCTTACGGAACTGCATGAACAAATGCTGCAAATGCTGCTACAAACCTAAAAACGTTTTTTTTTGAAGTGTGGAATGTACTCATGCAGTCTTGTACCCCTCCTATACCAACTACCAACATCAGGGTTCAATGCCGAGGACGTTCAGTCTAGTTTCACAAGATTCCTAGAAGAGAAGCGACATAGTTACGGGAGAGGCAGATTCAAAACGAGGCAGGAAGCGAGTACAAGTGGAAGCTGGCAAAAGCATTGCACATTCAAGTGACTATTCTTCCACATCTACTTCAACTTTGCTATCACCTTCAGCATCCAATATTCCGAGCAACAATACAAAGCGTAAGATGAAGGAGGAAATTGTTTAGTCCGATTCTGAAGATACAGTCCAAGAATCGTCAGACTCTGAACTCAATTTTAGTGTGAATTAATATAAGACTTACAGAAGATCTTGAGCAAGATGGACAAAATAATGGAGGAAGAAATTAATCTTATGAATGAAAGTTTGTCTGTTTTTTCTGAATTTCCACGGAAATTTGCGTTATTTGCGCGTTTCAGACTGTTTTATGACGGATGCGCGCAAAAATAAAATTTCTGTCTGTCTGTTTGTATGTCTGTCTGTCTGTGGACAAATTTGTGTCCTTATAACTTGAGAACGGCTGGTTGGATCAACGTAACATTTGATACAGATATCAATCCGAGGCACCACACTAATCATTGATGTAACTCTTCTCCGTACCTCTCATAATAGGGGGCCTACCCCTTAAAATACATGCTGAAATAGGCGTAGAAGGGCGAGCCAAAGCTTATTTTCATCCCCTCAATGTGACAAACAAAACTCGGGGGCCCCAAACCACATTTTAAGGCCCTAAAACCAACAGTTTTTGTAATATTCCCAGAAAACTAATTTCATTTAATAATCTAATGAAAGAATGCAAGCCAGTAACCATGGCAACAGAATCGCAGAGGACCATCTATTTCTATAAGACGCAATTCAATTCCATTTATTACATTACTGTGAAGTTTGCAAACGGCTATAAGGTTATCACGAAACCAAATTAAGCTGTAAAATTCATTAATACGTACAATACGCTTAAGGGGGTCAAGGGTGTACTAGAATTTTTTCACGGGATTTTCACGTGCGGGTGTGGTACGGAAGGTATTTTATATCCCTAACCCTATATTGTATTTATTATATAATTATCATTATTATTATTATTATTATTATTATTATTTATTTTACACGTTACAGGCCTATTAGACCACGCGAAGCAATCATGACTTTTTGTTCTTCCTGTCTTTCCAGTACTCTTTCATTCGTGCACTAAAGGCCCTCTTCCTTTCTTCGGTCCACTTTGGTCTTTGGGCTGTAGGTGCAGCTCTCTCTGACAACACTTCCCACTTGTATACTTTGTGTCTAAATACGCTTTTGTCTATGACGTCTTCTGGGTCGACTTGTGCTTTTACTAGATCAATTTTGACTTGCATCATCCAGGGTGTAGTAATCTTGAGCCGCTGTATGTATCTAAGAATTTTGTTGGTGAGTCTAGTTTGTGGGAGTCTGCTGATGTGGCCATAAAATTTTAGTCGCCTCTTTCTGATGTCTGCTGCGAGGTTGGACAATTTCTCTGTGGTGTCTCTGGAGTGAAGCCTGTATCCTTCATCTGTGTGCTTTGGTCCAATTATTTTCCTTATTATTTTTCTTTCCTCTGTGAGGATTTTTTCCAAGTCGCCCTTAGTGTGTTACGTCAACGTCTCACTAGCATAAAGCACCTCAGGTTTAATAACCGTGTTGTAATGACGAAGTTTAGTGAATGTGGACAGACATTTTTTGTTGTAGACACTCTGTGTCTTGTATAAGGCTCTCTTCATTTTCATTAACCTAGTGTTCTGCGCGATTTTCTCTTTTCCCGTCGGTTCAAGCACTTCACCTAGGTATTTAAAGTGGGCGACTCTATTGATCTTGCCATATTTCGTGTTTAAATTCTGTATGTCGAATTTCGTACAGAAAAACTCTGTCTTTTGGAACGAGATCTGTAGTCCTACTTTTTCGGCGCACTCTTGGAGTACTTCTATCTGTCTGATTGATGTGGTTTCGTTATCTGAGAGTAGAGCCAGATCATCCGCGAAGGCTAGACATCCAACCTCCAGTTCGTCCTTTGGTCGTCCTAGTCGCACTGGCCTCCAGTAACCTTGATGTCTCAGTTCTTTCTCCCATTCCTTGATAACTTTGTTCAGCACTAGGTTGAAGAGAAGCGGAGAGAGCCCGTCACCTTGGCGAACACCTGTATTGATCTGAAATGGTTCTGAGATTTCCCCCATGAATTTCACTTTTGATGTCGTGTCTGTCAGTGTCTGTTTGATCAATCGCAAGGTCTTGCTATCCAAACCTTGCTCGTGCAAGATGTTGAACAATGACTGACGGTCAATGGAGTCATATGCCTTCTTGAAGTCAACGAACGTACATATGACTGGAGTATTCCTGAGGGCTTTGATTTTCAATATACTTTTTAGGTTGAAGATTTGTTCCGCGCAGGAGCGACCAGGACGAAATCCCGCCTGGTACTCGCCAATCTTGTGTTCCAGCTGGTCCCGAGCCCTTTGGAGTAGGCACGCTGAGAGGATCTTGTACGTAACTTGTAATAGTGAAATGCCCCTGTAATTGTTTACGTCAGAGCGGTCGCCTTTTTTGTGTAACGGGTGGATCAATGCACATTTCCACTCATCGGGTAGCTTTTCTGATGTCCAGATGTCAGTGATAATCTGTGTGAGTTCCCTGAGTGAGTGTGGCCCTAGGTTTTTCAGTAGTTCGGCCACTATGCCGTCTTCACCAGATGTCCTGTTGTTCTTAAGTTTGATGATGTGCCTGTGAACTTCCTCTTGTGTCGGAGGTAATGAGTCTGCGTTCTTGACTGTAGGTTCTTCCTCTGAGAATCTCTCTATTGGTTCTGGACAGTTGAGAAGATCAGAGAAGTATTGTGCCATCACCTTGCAATTCTCCTTATTCGTTAGTGCTAATTTTCCATCACCTTTTCTGAAGCAAAGGTTTGGTGGTGTGTACCCTCTGATGTGTCCTGCAAACGTTCTGTAGAAGTCCCTTACGTTGTAGTTACGGAAGTTGTCCTCAATGGAGTCCAACTGTTCCTTCAGGTATCTCCTCTTGGATTGTCTGATAATTTTTGCGGTTGCTTTTCGTGTTTCCTGGAAATTCTGTAAATTTTCTGGGGATTTTTTACTGTTGTATTTCTGATATGCCAATTTCCTGGTAATGAGTGCATTCTCACAATCAACATCCCACCAAGGATGTTTGGAATTCTTCTTCAAGGGAATGAGAGCTTGTGATGTTTCTATGATTTTTCGGTGGAAATTTTGCCAGTCATTGGCATGTTCTTTTTCCCAGGCTTCCTTCACTCCAGAGTCTGCGATCTTTTTTGTGTCAAATTTTGGTAGGGGGGTTTTCTTACAGAAAGTTCTCTTTGGGGTGAACTTGACCTTGACGCGGGTTAGGTAATGGTCAGAGTCAATGTTGGCTCCTCTACGTACCTGTACATCATGAATCTCCTTCTGTACTGGATATGAGATTGCCACATGGTCGATTTGGAACTCACCTAACTGCTGGACTGGAGAACGCCAGGTTTTCTGTTTTCTAGGGTGTTTTCTAAGAGATGTTGACATGAGCTTGAGGTTATTCTGCTGGCAGAGTTCTATGAGTCGTGTGCCATTTTTATTTGTGAATTTATGTGCAGGATAGTTTCCGACTGTTTTCCTGTACATCTTTTCTCTACCGATCTGTGCATTGAAGTCGCCCATGAGGAGTTTGACGTCATTCCTGGGGACTTTGGACATCACTGTGTCAAGGGTCGACCAGAATTTTTCTGCGGACAGTGGATCGCTCTTGTTACTTTGGTTAGTGGGGGCGTGTGCGTTGATCAGTGTGTATTTTTTGTTGGCGCACCGGAAGCGCATGCTCATCAATCTGTTGTTTACTGGAGTAACTTCTTCTAAGGATTCTACTATGGTCTTGTGGACCATGAAGGCCATCCCCAGAAGTGGAGCGCCTTTGGCAACGCGCCTGTCAGTCTTGCTCTTGAACAAGCGATAATTGCCGTAGTCATTGGTGTCTTCATCTGTGATACGTGTCTCCTGCAGCGCGAGGATTAGAAGCTTCTGTCTATCGAGTTCTGTCACTAGATTGTGCAACTTTCCAGGCTGTATGAGAGTGTTGATGTTTAGAGTGCCTACGTATGTTGGTGTCTTATGTGGAAGTTTGCCAGAGAACTCCGATTTTCTCTGTGGCCGTGGTTGCCCGGGTCCCCCAGAGTCCGAACGCCCGGGTGCCGTCAGTTGACGGGTGGATTGGTTACCACCTGGGGTAATACTGTTATTATTTGCACGCGCCATGGTTACTTGTAAGAAAAGGGGTCTAGTGGTTATCCACTAGGTTTCTTAGAACCAGGGATTGTTAGTTCCTGGAGCATGTTTACAGCCGCACCACATGGTGAACAGACGCTGACCATAAGCCGCCCAATCTGGGAACAAACGCTTTTGGATTTAGAGTTCTTTATTGGTGGGGAAACCACCTGGCTCTTCCGCTCCATCCATCGTTGGGAATCTTAGATTCCTCTTCCGCCATCAGGACCGTTGACCAATTTTCACCTAGTAACCCTAGGCAGGGGCCCTTACAGGGTGCTACCATCCGGAGCCAGATGGACCCAGGTTTTTTAACGAGGTGTTACTCCTCCCCCTCCTCCTTCCTCATCACTTACGAGATGAGGCCCCGGGCTTGGGACCGGCAGTGGCGGAGTTATTATTATTATTATTATTATTATTATTATTATTATTATTATTATTATTATTATTATATTATGGCATACAACGACGAGACAAAGCTCATTTTTTATCATCTCGGGGGGCGAAACAATACTTGAGGGTTCCCGAAAATTACATTTTAAGACTCTAAAACCAACAGTTTTTGAGATATTCCCAGAAAACTAATTTAATTTAATAAACTAATGAAGGAATGGAAGCCAACAGGTTCTCAAGAGAAGACATCCAACTTTGCATCTATATCTGTAAAAAGCGATGCTATTTCTTTTTGCGGCTATTAGGAATATGGGGATTTTACACAACGGTAATAATAATAATAATAATAATAATAATATCGTATGGCCTCGTGTGCCGGGTGCAAGCTTAGTTATCTGACACCCAAAGGGTAGCTAGCATGTCGAATTTCGTTGTCCCTTGAAATACTATGACAGTCAAGCTCCTTGAACACTATAGCGCTTTCTAGTAGTGAAATGAGAAACTTTGTGTTGGCAGAAACTCCCGAGATTAATTTTGCCATTATGAACAGGGCCTGTTGAATTAAAATGGGTTCTTTGACATGCCAACATCGTATGACATGGTGTCGTAATTTTTGCCGCCTTTCAAAAATCACTTACCACGGACAGGAGTGAGCCTGAAAGCTTGGGGTTAGTAGACCGACACGCTAACCACTCACCCACCGTGGCAAGCTTACACAACAGTGAGGGTCAGTCTATATGTGAGGTGTATTGCGTTTCGTACACGAGGTTTTCAATTTTATTTTCACGTCAGGAAGTACACGTTAGGTGAATTTAGATTGAGCACAATCACTTTACTTTTTTCTTTTCGACAAACGGATTCATCGTAGGGATGATTTCCTTTGATGTACTGTGTGGTTGATATATCCATATTCGGACATCTGGGTGATATGTTGTAGGTTGGTTGGTTGGTTGGTTCCCCAGTTTAGAAGCTGCAACAACGCGTTCACATAGCCTCGTGTACTTTGAGTGTGTGTAGAATCTGTCTGATAACCGGTGTCAATTGTGATGGGTGTATTAGTGTGTGTTATCTGTATTTCAGGTAAGGATTGCAGACGATCAATTTCCAGTAGCTCCTAATTTTGCTACCTAATGCTTCTATCTGTGACTTGGCTACTAGATGCCACCGCAACCGGCACCTGGCGGCAAACTTCGGAACTAATAGAGTGTTAATCAAATCTAACCTACCAATTTATCTTCACACAATTGTAGTCAGTGGAAGGTTCTATTACATGCTATAAATCTATGACATGGGACCACCGGCTTTACTTCCCCTCCGAAGTAAGGCTTACTTAGGGATTTTTGGTCTTTCTGTGCATCTTTATGTACGCCTATAACTCGTGTTCGAATGTTTGGAGCATCGTAAAATTAAGTATCCATGAGAGTCAATACACCAATTATATATAAAACTCTTCACCGTACTTCTCATAGAAGGGTTGGTATAGGAGAAAACTTTTAAAATAGACTACATGCTAAAATAGGCGAAATATAAAAATTATCCTAGAAGGACGACCAAAGCATATGTTGCGCTTCTCAATGTGAGACACAAAATTCGGGAGTCTATAAAGAGTCTCCGAAAACCACATTTTAAGGCCCTTAAATTAACAGTGTCTGTGATATGCGCAGAAAACTATCTTCGCTCTGATAAACGTATGAAGTAATAACAAGCCCCTAACTACGGTATTGCAACAGTAGGCCTAGCTTAATTGATAACGTCTGGTTATTAATGCCGAAGACCGTTCGAAGAGCGGGTACTTCTGCTAGTATGAGAATAAATATTAACAAATCAAAAATTTTGGTCTGAAGTAGAAATGGCAAAAACCAGATAGTAATAGAGTTAAGAAGTGAAACGATACAAGAAGTGAATGAGTTTAATTATTTGGGAAGTAAACTTAAGTCTTGATGTGAGGAAACAAATGTTGAAGACCTATGTATGGAGCGTCGCGCTATATGGCAGCGAATCTTGGACAATAGGAGAGAGAGAGAGAGAGGGAAAGACTACTAGCATTTGAAACCTGGTGCTATTGAAGGATTATGAAAATCAGCTGGAAGGAAATGGTCACAAATGAGGAAGTCTTTAGAAGAGAGGGAGAGAGAAGATGCTTCCTTAAATATTTAAAAAGAAGACTGAGTTACCTCATGGGCCACATACTGCGAAGCAATGGACTGCGTAAGATTATAACCGAGGGAACAGTAGACGGCAAGAATTATAGAGAAAGACCCAGACTGGAGTACATGAGTCAAATACTGGAAGATATGGTTTGTGGCTCGTACTGTGAACTGAAAGGGGTGGGGGGGGGGGGGGGCGGAGAGACGGGAAGAATGGCGAGCTGCTGCCAACCAGCCTCACGGCTGTCAACCACAGGGAGAGAATATAAGATTTAGTTTTTAGGGACTTTTTAGTGTTACGCTAAAGAATTATCTTGTGTCGTATTCATTCATATCGGCTGATGGAGGGGCCAAAACTGATAGTTCGACCTCGAAACATGTCCCACTAATCACCAGAAAGTGATCATATTTAATAAAAGTATTGCTCAGGTGAAACTTTAAACCTGTTTATACCAACAATTAGTTTATCAATACGGAACCAGAATGAACCTATTAAGTTCTAAAATCAATGGCATTAATTAGGTTGATCTCAAACCTTTGGTATTCGTACGAGTAGTAACATTGTAATATGTATTCTCCATCGCGCTCATCCCCAATCGTACATGCCACCAGTGGTTAGTCTCCATTATCAGGTTGAATGGCTTCTTCCTTACAGTTTAGTGCTCTGATATCCTGATCTAAATGACCCTTTGACACTCCCAAGGTCTCATAGTTCGATTCAAGGTGCCCCGGAGAAGTTCAAGTCCTTAGTCTAATACTCTGAGCGGTCAAGCCAGGGTCATACTCGTGTTTCTCTTCTTAGACTTGTGTAGTGAAAAGGCACGCCCTTTCTCTGTCTTTCATTCATATTAATTCCGCTTGGAACTCAGTTCCTATCATTCGTTCGTCTGAGTCTTCAGTCTTTTGACTGGTTTGATGCACCTTTCCATGCTTCCCTGGCCAAGTGACTTTCAAATTTTTCAAACTACTCTTCTGGCGATCTAATCACCCGAGAGCCATGAAACTTAGTACAGTAAATCTTTATTTAGAGCTTAGAATCGAGACATCCCTTGCTCAATTGTAAATTTAAAAAAAAAGATGGCATCAGTTTGAAATGTCAAAACTCATACTTCTTTCATTTCTCGAATTCTATTCAAGCAATTGAAGAGAATATTAGTATGATAGGCACTTGTAGTTTAATAATATATACTGGGTGATTCTTCCGCTCCTTATTTTTGAAGTTTTCGGCCACACTTCCAACGTCTGATGGTAGGATATCATGCCACATGTTACACTCATATGCGACTACTGTATGGCTAGTGATTTTTATCAGTAAGCTACCGTACCCAGGGTTAATTTCGTATCCAACTGAAACCGTATAATCGGCGTGTTCTTTGTACATGCCCGTATGAGAGTTTGATGCATTAATGCAGTCACTTGTCGCACACATGTTTTGGTAAAGGTCTTGCTTCCATGTCATCATAAATCTTGTAAAGTCGTTTAGGGTCATTGTAGCTTGGCTTTAGAAGGGGAACTGTCAACCAAGCTGGCATCAGACGTTGGAAGTGTGGCCAAAAACTTCAAAAATAAGGAGCGGAAGAATCGCCCAGTATATATGATTAAACTACAAGTGCCTAGCATACTAATATTCTCTTCAATTGCTTGAATAGAATACGAGAAATGAAAGAAATATGAGTTTTGACATTTCAAACTGTTGCCATTTTTTTTAATTTACAATTGAGCAAGGGATGTCTCGATTCTAAGCTCTAAATAAAGATTTACTGTACTAAGTTTCATGGCTCTCGGGTGATTAGATCGCCAGAAGAGTAGTTTGAAAAATTTGAAAGTCACTTGGCCAGGGAAGCATGGAAAGGTGCATCAAACCAGTCAAAAGACTGAAGACTCAGACGAACGAATGATAGGAACTGAGTTCCAAGCGGAATTAATATGGATGAACGACAGAGAAAGGGCGTGCCTTTTCACTACACAAGTCTAAGAAGAGAAACACGAGTATGACCCTGGCTTGACCGCTCAGAGTATTAGACTAAGGACTTGAACTTCTCCGGGGCACCTTGAATCGAACTATGAGACCTTGGGAGTGTCAAAGGGTCATTTAGATCAGGATATCAGAGCACTAAACTGTAAGGAAGAAGCCATTCAACCTCATAATGGAGACTAACCACTGTTGGCATGTACGATTGGGGATGAGCGCGATGAAGAATACATATTACAATGTTACTACTCGTACGAATACCAAAGGTTTGAGATCAACCTAATTAATGCCATTGATTTTAGAACGTAATAGGTTCATTCTGGTTCCGTATTGATAAACTAATTGTTGGTATAAACAGGTTTAAAGTTTCGCCTAAACAATACTTTTATTAAATTGCAGCCAATGGCCCTAGCTGAGTAATTTTGATTGAACGCACGAGGGCTCCAACTTAGGCTACCAGATGCTACTGTCACCTATCGGTACTTGTAATAATCATAATGGAATGGCACTAAATTCTGCAGCTAACATTTTGTCAATCATAGAAACCGTGCATTTTACGTTTCTTAAAATAATATCATGACTCGTTACAGAAGGATGCTATCTCGTTGGAGATGACATAAGTTCTTAATTACCGATACTGATAGTTATATATTCTATCACATACAGTAATTTCTCAATGTAATAGTGTTGGTCGAGGCATAAGTCGTGTACCAAAAGCTATGTAGCTATGGAATATCCTTTTAATAGGCGGGAGGATTTTCAAATGAAAAATATCAGCGGGATATATGAAAATAGGCTATTTAGTTCTTCACGGAACTACTGTACTTGTTTACAACGTGATCCGTTATTATACAGTACTAGCAACCCGCCCCGGCTTCGCCCGGGGAACAGTTATGAATGCATTACGTGAGAAGCACGTTTTTTCGATGTCAATGAACTATGACCTATATCTGTTTTAAATGTCGGCATGATGGGTTAAAATCACTGACTGGACTATTAATTATATTATCATGGAGATGCATGTGCAACGAATTACTGTCTAACGTAATTTAAGAATGGCGAGGTGCGTGAAACACAAATCCCCCCGTCGTCCAATCTTAACTTGATTGTGTATTTTTCGGAACGAAAAGTTGACAGGTGAAATGAAGAAAAGCCGAGCTTCACTTCCAGGCAAACTCCAAACACAACCACTCTTCTCTGAAGTCTTAATTCAACATGACTCGGCAGTTTGCTGCTGGCTGTATCACCCGCAAGCTAGGCTGCAACAGGGGTGATAGGCTCGCCCCTAGCTAGCTCGTAAACTGTCGCCTCAGTAATTGAATGGAGATTGTTGGAAGAAATGAAAACGAAAACACTTATAGTGGACGATGTATTGAAGATAGAGATATGTTCTCCCGAAGTTTTTTGTAGAACATTTTCATGCTGAATAATTATTACACTCATAGTGTATAGATATTTTTATCGGTTTGTCCAGCGTAAGCTTAAAAAGCGCACGGACGGCAGGTTTGTTTTTCGACTATTTCACTGAATTTGTTACTGCTTGGCTTCCTTTGATCAAAAATAAATTATTTTCTACAGCGACATTCCTCGAGATATCCTTTACAGAATGGTGAAAACTGCATCAAAATCCATCCAGTGGTTCTCGAGATTACCCGTCACATCCAAGAATCGGGGACCTTGTTTTATACTAAGTAGAGATGAGACTTGCCGAAGTCGATTTGCTCGTAGAAAGTTGGGACATATCTCGTTTTACGCGTAGTAATGCGAGGAGCAATGTTTGTGGTTTCCACTTTACGTTTTAAGGCCGTAAAACGGACGGTTTGCGAGATATTGCCAGAAAACTATTCCCGATCTGCGAAATTGCAGCGGTTGTCATAGTAACGATGATCTGTTTCTCAGAGGGAACACAGTTTTTTGGGAATATCTCCGAAACCATTCATTTTAGGACCTTAAAAAGTGTGTTTCTGGCCGAGTATTGTTTCTCGTATCTGGCGGCTTAAAATGAGCTATATCCGGTCTTTTTACCTTTTGTCCATGCTCAGTGTCAAAGGGCCGAAAAGACTCACTTACAGATTGAATTTTCTAAAAACGTTTCTTAGTGAGCCCCTACATCCTAAGATCAACCAACATGCAAAATTTCAGCTTTCTAGGTCTAGTGGTTTGAGCGCTGCGATGATGAGTCAACTTTGGATTATATATAAGAGATGACATCTATTGTGTTCCTTCTTTTGTCTTCGTATTTAAAAAAAACTATTTTTACATTTGTTGATTGTCAAGAAACCAATTTAGAACAGAATAATTTAATTTCGAAATTTATATTAATGGGTTTGAACGCCTGTTTTTACATGTGTTTTAATGTGTTAACTAAATTTTTGTAGCATGTTATCAATAGTTTCGTTTTTAAATTTTATTTCATCGAATAGTACTTTTACTGATCACATTAAATCAATACTTCAATTCTTTCTAAATGTATTCTTCCTCTCTGCCCATATTTGTTTCATCCTCTTTGATCTCTGCTTCTTGAGTTGTTCTGTGTTGCGTGTCGGTTTTGTTTTTCTTTCTCTTTCATCCCTGAAGATCACTTTTTGAAGTTTGCCTCTAAATGAATCCCTGTTATGTGTATCCTTAGTGTCATTGTTAGATTTCTTTAGGTCATTAAATGTCTGTGTAAACCACGCTGGTTGTCCTTTTAAGCTTTAACTTCTTATTAAACATTTGTCTTATCATCCTCTCATTATTCATTCTATTTAATGTCAAAACAACACACAGAAGCCTCCTTTGCGCATCGCGTGTATAATATTCTCTATATGATAGTATGTTTCGTTGTTAGTTCGTGGCCTGTTAAATTCTGTTTCGGTTGTCTTTGGGCCAAGTTTGCCTCGAACCAGTCTTCTTTCCATTATCATGATTTTGTTTTATTGTTTTTATTGTAATAATTGCCCAGACATGTTCGAATAATTGTATTTACTTACAATGACATTTAATATAAGTTACCAGGTGAATCAGCTGCCCCTAATATTATTGTTTTATGCAGCCCAACTAGCGTTTTTAAGATAGGCTGATATTCCTCCTTGCATCCCGTATGGTACGATTGCAATGGACGCATATCCTGCAAAACGATACTGAACACTATTATGTTTTCCTCGATTTGACTACAGACCAATAACGATGGAAAAATAATAGTGTTCAGTATCGTTTGCGGGATTTGCTTGCAGTTCATTAGTACCTTACGGGATCCAATCAGAGAAATAATGACCTTCCTGTCAACACACGTTAGTTGTGCTGCATAAAACATTATTATGAGGGGCAGCTGATTCACCTGGTATACTTTCAAATGTGGGAGCTCTGACGCATCCCGAAGGCGAAGTGGGGCTTTGCTCTTTTCCGAGACTCCCTTCAGTGTGCTGTAAATATAGTGTAAGGCACTGATGAATAACTATGAAATGAAATGAAATGAAATGTGTAAGGTGGAACACCAGTACCTCTTTCAATTGCTATTTCTGGTTAATGCATGTGAGATTTTCGAAGTTTCGAAGTTATTTTCATTGGTTCGGATTCCACGTAAATATGAAGGCCTTTCACTTATAACACGAGTTTATGAACCTCGTAAAACTACAAGATTACTAGCTAGTTTGCTCTATTTCCTGAGGACGTCTCTCAAGGCATCACTCCAGACTATCTGTGTAGATAGGGCCTGGAATTGAATCCTGGTTTCGGAGTCTCAATACGTAACCCCGGCCAACATAAGACGGCGAAGAACAAGAATGAAGATAAAGAGAAAAGCTAAAGCATGTTACCTAAAATATCAGTGCAAATCACCCAATGGTCTACTCGTATTGCTCTTCTTACTACACGTTAACAAAGGTGTGGCATGTAATTTAGTGCGGAATTCCAACATTAAGAACGCGTTTTACTCGTAATGAAAATCCCACACGCAGTGGCCGGAACTCGAATCACCGCTGTCTTGGTTAAGAGAACAGGTGTGAAGCGAGTATTAAGCCCTATGCTCTTGGTACAGGTCCAAATAAATACGATTTTATTAAGTGTGAGGCTTGACTTCTCGACACCCACACCCACACAGACTAGGTTAAAGACAGTATACAAATGTTAACGTTAGCAAGAGTAAATGGCTAACATGAGACTGCACTTCAGTTTTCAAACCCACTTCCCGAATGATCGCTTCATCAGAATGGAATGCGGCTGAACACACTTCATTTATTGTTACATGCAGAACACTGGTCCACAGTGCTAAAATCTATTAGGGTTACATAGAAACAATCAATAATAGTGTTCCTCGTGGCCAATTGTGAGCCTAGAAGCTGAAGTTATGAGGAATTAGAATTTGTTGGGGCTCGTCCGAATGTTGTAATTCATTAATTTTGTTTGTCTAAAGCAAACCTCAGGTCTTCTTCATACCTCGCGGCAGCTCAAATAGCTTACTAACAAAGTAACCTTTCCATTTGTCTCCCATCACTGCGAACATAGTTATTTATAGTAGAATGTCTTACTATTGGAGTAGTGTTCACTGTTAATACTCTTGTTATTATTATTATTGAATATCCAGTACAGTATAGGGCCCTATTTTACCTAAGTACATTAGGGCTGTAGTAGTTAATAAGCACCTTTTAAAAAGAAAGATTAATTGTCCAATTTGCTATAGATGTGCTGAATGAAGGTTAAGAATTCTTATAACAACAAGATTTCTTGAAAATTTCACACAATGGTTTAGAAAATTCTAGAATACAACTGATCAGGTGACACTCAAATATAAGTATTTTCATTCCAAATATGGGACAGAAGGATATTAGATGAACCACTGTCTGAGGAGCCGGCCCCGTGGTGTTGGGGTAGCGCGCCTGCCTCTCACCCGGAGGCCACGGGTTCGATCCCCGGCTCCGTTAGGGATTTTAAAACTGACGTGAGGGTTGGAACGGGGTGCACTCAGCCTCGTGAGGACAATTGAGTAGCTGTCTGACAGTGAGACAGCGCCCCGATCACGAAAACCAAGATTAACGGCCGAGGGGACCCGACGCGCTGATCACGCGTCACCCCAATATCTGCAGGCCGAATGGCTGGTCAGCGGTCGCTTGGTCGGCCTTAGCCCGTCATGGGCTGTATAGTGCCAGGGGGTGACTTTTTTTTTTACTGTCTGAGGAGATCCACAAAAGCACAAATAACCATCTGAAGTTACTGATGCTACAAAGTCACCATGGTGACCACTTCCAGCACAGACTCTGGGACATAATGTAACTTGAAAGTTGGTGATCGTCATCTGTCGCTCTGAAGTCATTCCAGGCTTGCTAATCTTTGCATCGTTAACCCTTGATTGATTGATGATTGATTGAAGCTTTGATTCAAGAAAGAAAGAAAGAAAGAAAGAAAGAAAGAAAGAGGCTGCGTTAGAAGCAAGGTCAAAGGGACATGGAACCGCTAAATGAATACTAGTGCTTCAAACGGAAGAAGAGGAATCCTATGACAATGGCATGTTCTAAAATACGGAAAAATGTATGTTGATTAGGATTTTTGTTTGGGGGGGTCTACGGTCGTAAACAGCTATTAGAAAACCCACCAAAGTACATGTTCTGTCTATCAGACAATAGATACAAAGAAAAACTTTTAAAGAAAGGCTGCGTTAGAAGAAAAGGCAAAGGAACATGGAACAGCAAACTGGCTAGTCCTTCAAGTGGAAGAAGAGAAATCCTAGGGCAATGACGTGTTCTAAAATCCGGCAAATTTTTGATGTGTAACATCTTTCCACTTGGTTGCTGGATGTATTTTTGGGAGTGATTTTGGAAATGGGACGGAAATATGTAAGAGGAAACATCGCATACGGTTTACTTCACTGTTTGGAGGCTCCATTAAAGATATTCCTATAATAAATCATCTTCAAGTTGTCGTTCTTTGGTGTGAAAGTATCCATTATATCATATTTGCTGAATACAAATATGATTTACTAATTAAATCTTCATATTTTGCTGTGAAATGTATATCGCATACGGTTTACTTCAAGGTTTGGAGGCCACATTAAAGATATTCCTACAGTAAATCATTGGTACCAAGACCTACCTCGCGCATGCGCACCGTTCAGGATTTGGCACTGGAGTTCTACTTACAAGTAGTTATTTCAATGACCAACATAGTTCACTGTTAACAAGGGATTTTCGCTCCCAGAAAAACTAATAGGCCATCGGATTTTTAATAACTCGCGAACAAAAAATGCTAGGGACTTGTATGAGAAGTCCTAGGTGTCGGGATGACACCCCGGTTTTCCTATAGCGCCCTTAATTTAACCAAAGTATCCAAAACTAATAGGTCATCGGCTTTTTAATATCTCGCAAACCAACAATGCTAGGGAGCTGTATGAGGTGTCCTAGGACTCGAGGTGACATCCCTCGTTTTTCTATAGCCCCTTAATTTAACCAACCGACAGTAGTGGCTACGCGGGCTAAAGCGCTGCGTTAGGTCAAGGGGCCAAGCTCTCTGCTGACTCGGTAGACGCTGGGTTCGAGCCCCACCGTCGGCTGTCCTTGAAATGGTTTTCCGTGGTTTCCCATTTTCTTCACCAGGCAAATGCTGGGACAGTACCTTCTGACAGGCCACGGCCGCTTCCTTCCACATCCTTGCCCAGTTGCATTCATCTTCATCCATTCCATCTCTCGTCCCGACGCGCAGGTCACCCACGGGCGTCGACTATAAAGACCTGCACTCGGCCTCTCAGGAGGCTACACGACAAAAATAAAAATTAACCAAAGGACCCAAACCTTATAGGTCATCGGTTTTTAAATATCTCGCGTACCAATAATGCTAGGGACTTATATGAGGTGTCCTATGAATCGGGTAGACGCCCATTGTTTTCCTATAGCCCCCTTAGTTTAACAAAGGGACCACAAACTAATAGGTCATCGGCTTTTTAATATCTCGCGAACCAATAATGCTAGGGACTTGTATGAGTTGTCCTAGGAGTCGTGGTGACACCCACTGTTTTCCTACAGCCCCCTTGATTTAACCAAGGGACCCAAAACTAATAGGGCATCGGCTTTTTTATATCTCGCGAACCAATAATGCTAGGGACTTGATTGCGGTGTCCAAGGACTCGGGGTGCCCCCCCCCCCCCCCCCGTTTTCCCATAGCCCCCGTAATTTAACCAAAGGACCCAAAACTAATATGTCATCGGCGTTTTAATATCTCGCGAACTAATAATGCCAGGGACTTGAATGTGGTGTCCTAGGAGTTGAGGTGCCACCCCCCGTTCTTCTATTCCCCTCATAATTTAACCAAAGGACCCAAGACTAATAGGTCATCGGCTATTTTATATCACGCGAACCAATAATGCAAGGGGCTTGTATGAGATGTCCTAGGACTCGGGTTGACGCCCACTGTTTTCCTATAGCCCCATTAATTTAACCAAGGGTCCCAAAACTAATAGGTCATCGGCTTTATAATATCTCGCAAACCAATAATGCTAGGAACTTGTATGAGTTGTCCTAGGACTCGAGTGACACCCTCCGTTTTCCTATAGCCCCCGTAATCTAACCAAAAGACCCAAAACTAACAGGTCATCGGCTTTTTAATATCTCGCGAACAAATAACGCTAGGGACTTATATGATGTGTCCTAAGAGTCGGGGTGACGCCCCTCGTATTTCTATCCCCCTCAAAGGACCCAAAACTAATAGGTCATCGGCTTTTTAATATATCGCGAACAAATAATGCTAGGGACTTGTATGAGGTGTCCGAGGACTCGGATTGACGCCCCCTGTTTTCCTATAGCTCCTTTAATTTAACCAAGGGACCCAAAACTAATAGGTCATCGGCTTTTTAATATCTCGCGAACCAATAATCCTAGGGACTTGTATTGTGCCCTTTCTGCAAGAAATATGCAAATCACAGTATGCCAGCATTGCTCAATTCGGGATTTTCGGGGTTGTAGTATGTTCTCCCACTCTGTGACTTACACATTTTGGATTAAACAGAGGATACACATGCAAAAATAACAACAAAATCAACCCCTATTTCAAAACATTTAATTAACCAAAATTATGGCGCTACAAACAATAAAACAAATAACTACTGACCAAAATCCTTCTACTTGTTCCAAGTGAACAAGGAATAATATAAGAATTAAACAAATGTTATATTAAAACACATGGTTTCCTTTAAAACCAACAATTCATAATTATTTTTACTTCCATAAAGTATCTATCTTAAAGTTCCATATAACTACGAGCTCCTTTGGCTCGATACTTTCTATAATAACGGTGTCATTCTTTTGTACACAATATTATTTGGCTCATAAACCACTTTCGTAACCTTGGCATTTATTAATTACTAGCTGAAGTACCCGTGCTTCGCTACGCGTCATAAATAAATTAAAATGTGAAGGTGACAGTTAAAACAGGGGATAGGCGAGTTGCTGCGCAGAGGGAGATTAAGGATGGAACATTTTGTTCAACTACACCGCTTGGCGTTGACCGTGTTTTATAGCACAAATTTAGGTTTTACTCGCTAACAGTTGCAGATAACTTTCGGATAGAAAATGTAATTTTAAACCTCGCATATGCCATCAAATGTTTGCTATTTCTTAGTGTTCTCTTTTTATTTGAAATGGAAATATGAAAGTTTGAAACCAAAGGGTGTAGTGACGTCACTAAAATGGTCGCCAATTTAAATAGTGCAAAGTATTGAAATCAAAAGTAACCTATATGTTAACCAGGTAAATCAGCTACTTCCATGTAAAATTCACGTAAATCGGACCAGTGGTACTTGCGAGATTGAGTAATACACAGACACACACCATCTCAATTTTAGCCTCGCATCGCTCGCGTCATAGTCGTATCATATTGTTTTTCAAGGAAATGCAGGTTTAACCCCGTTAACACCACTTTAGAAGCTGAATACCCAAAAATCCCTCCTTAGTAGACGTTTTCGACACACAACAAACAAACATATCCCCAAAATATCATTCTTCTAACTTTAATAGTTTTGGTTGGTCGATGAGAGCAAACATCCAAAAATCCTTCCTTAGTGGACGTTTTTCTTCCAGAAGTTCACCCCTCCCCATATGCCCCTTAAATTGCATTTATGAAAACACGGTCGAACACCTATTTATTTTATTTATTTATTCATTTGTTTATTTATTTTTAAGCTGATAGATTTCCTCCGAGTTTCAGACTCCTCCCTATGTCGTTTAAGAGATACACGCTCAGTTAGGAATCTTTCAACCCCCACTTTTCATCCCTTTCACCTCATAATATACACTACATCGAAAAACCATTAGACATGTGTCAGCTTATTTTTAAGGATTAGTATATGTGCCAAGTATCACATCCCCAAATGAAACCACTCGTGAGATATTGTTATTCAATGGAGAGCACGTTTACCACCTTAACACCTCTTTAGAGCCTGAATATCCAAAACTCTTTTCTTAGTGGACGTTTTCGACATACAACGAACATATCCCCAAAATTTCATGTTTCTAACTTCAATAATTTTGGCTGGGCGATGATGAGTGAGTGAGTCAGTCAGGACATTTTCTTTCATTTATTTTTGATAATTTCACCCCTCCCCATGAACCCCTTAAATTGGATTTATGAAACAAACGGTCAAACACCTATTTACTTATTTAAAGCTGTTTTCCCCCTGAGTTTGATGAGTGAGTAAGTGAGTCAATCAGTTAGGACACTGTCTTTCCTGTTTTTTTTTCTCCAGAATTTCACCCCTCTCCAAGGGCCCCTTAAATTGGATTTATGAAAAAACGTTCAAACACCTATTTACCTGTATTTTAAGCTGTTTTTTCCCACCGAATTTCAAACTTCACGCCTATGTCGTTTCAGACATACACGCTCCGTCAAGAATCCCTCAACCCCCAATTTTCACCCCTTTCACCTCATAATATACACCACATCGATAAACCCTTAGACATATGTCTGATTATTTTTAATGATTAGTTTATATACCGAATATCACATCCCCAAACAAACAACTCATGAGATATCGTTATTCAATGAAATGCACGTTTACCCCCTTGACACGTCTCTAAAACCCGAATAAACAAAAATCATTCCTTAGTTAACGTTTTCGACATACAGCGAACATCTTCCCAAAATATCATGTTTCCAACTTTAATAGTTTTCGCTGGGCGTGATGAGTGAGTAAGTCAGACAGGACATTTTCTTTCATTTATTTTACCAGAATTTCACCCCTCCCCATGGGCCTCTTAAATTGGATTGATTAAAAAACGCTTGAACACCTATTAACTTATTTCTTAAGCTGTCTTTTTCCCCTGAGTCAGTCGGTTAGGACACTTTCTCTCCATTTTTTCCCCTGAATTTCACCCCACCCCCTTTGGATCCTTAAATTAATTTATGAAAATAACAGTCGAAAACCGGTTTACTTACTTTATAAGCTGATTTTTTTTCGCTGAGTTTCAAATTTCTCGCCTATGTCGTTTAAGAGATAGGCCTACACGCTCCATTAGGAATCCTTCAACCCCCACTTTTCAGCCCTTTCACCTCATAATAATACACCACATCGAAAAACGCTTAGACACATGTCTGCGTATTTTTTTAATGATTAGTTTATATGCCGAGTACCACATCCACAAAGGAAACCACTCGTGAGATATTGATATTCAATGAAATGCAGGTTTAACCCCCTTAAGACCCCTTTAGAACCCGAATAGCCAAAAAAAACTCCCTTAGTGTACGGTTTTGACATACAACGAACATATCCCCGAAATGTCATGTTTCCAACTTCAATATTTTTGGCTGGGCGATGATGAGTGAGTGAATGAGTCAGGACATTTCCTTTCTATTTTTTTTCTTCAGAATTTCACCCCTCCCGATGAACCCCTTCAATTTGATTGAAAAACAAACTGTCGAAAAGCTATTTACTTCCTTTAAAGCAGTTTTTTCCCGTGAGTATGATGAGTGAGTCAGTCAGTCAATCAGTTAGGACACTTTCTTTCCTGTCCCTCCCCCCGAATTTCACCCCTCCCCATGGGCCCCTTAAATTGGATTTATGGAAAAGCGGTCAAACACATATTTAATTATTTTTATGCTGATTTTTTTCCCGCTGAGTTTCAAACTCCTCGCCTATGTCGTTTAAGAGATACACGCTCCATTAGGAATCTTTCAATCCCCACTTTTCACCCCTTTAACCTCATAAACACATCGAAAATCCCTCAGACACGTGTCTTGTTACTTTTTAATGATAAGTTTATATGCCGTGTACCACATCCCCCAATGAAACCAATCGGGAGATATAGTTATTCAATGAAATGCAGGTTTAACCCCCTTAAGACCCCTTTAGAACCTGAATATCCGAAAATCCTCCCTTAGTAGACGGTTTTGACATACAATGAACATATCCCCAAACTGTCATGTTTCTAACTTCAATAATTTTGGCTAGGCGATGATGAGTGAGTGAGTAAGTGAGTGAGTCTGGACATTTTCTTTCAATTTTCTTTTTTCAGAATTTCACCCCTCCCCATGAACCCCTTAAATTTGATTTATGAAAAAAAAACTGTCGAACAGCTATTTACTTACTTTAAAGCAGTTTTTCCCCCTGAGTTTGATGAGTGAGCCAGTCAGTCAATCAGTTAGGACACTTTCTTTCCTGTTCCCCCCCCCCCCCCCAGAATTTCATCTCTCCCCATGGGCCCCTTAAATTGGATTTATGAAAAAACTGTCAAACACATATTTACTTCTTTCTTATGTTGATTTTTCTCACTGTGTTTCAAACTCCTCGCCTATGTCGTTTAAGAAACACACGCTCCGTTAAGAATCTTTTAATCCCCACTTTTCACTCCTTTCACCTCATAATATACACCACATCGAAAAACCCTCAGACACATGTCTTCTTATTTTTAATGATGAGTTTATATGCCGAGTATCACATCCCCCCATGAAACCAATCAGGAGATATTGCTATTCAATTAAATGCAGGTCTACCCCCTTAACACCCCTTTAGAACCTGAATAGCCAAAATTTCTCTCTTAGTGGGCATTTGCGGCCCTTGAGGAAGCTGCATACCAGATTTCATTCCAATCCGTTTGGTGGTTTCTGAGATTTCGTGATGAATAAATGAATGAGTGAGTGAGTGAGTGAGTGGTATTTGAAAAATATATAGTAGAAAGAAGATAGTGTCAAGTCTTTGTTATGCTAAACTCGGTTGACAGTGCTGTGCGAGCAGTTGAGTAACTAACGGGATTTCAAGTAAAGATCCTCATTTTCTATACCGGTAGTGCTGAGCGCAATTGGCATCAAGTCGGCCGTGTCTCGACTTGAGCTATGTTGCCATGGAAACTATCTGCCTTGCCATTCCTTCATGAGTATATTTTATGATTTGATTAGCCTGTTTTTGAGTGAAAAAGGGCCAAAATCAGAAGAATGAGAAAGACTATCGAAAATTCATGTAGCCAGCGGTTCCTTCTGGGTCCTAAACTATGTGTATGCAAAATATGGTTGAGATTGGTGGAACGGTGTAGATTTGTATACGGAACCAACATATATACATACATACATACATACATACATACAGACTTTCACTTTTATATATTAGACTAGCTGAAGTACCCGTGCTTCGCTACGCGTCATAAATAAATTAAAATGTGAAGGTGACAGTTAAAACAGGGGATAGGCGAGGTGCTGCGCAGAGGGAGATTAAGGATGGAACATTTTGTCCAACTACACCGCTCGGCGTTGACCGTGTTTTATAGCACAAATTTAGGTTTTACTCGCTAACAGTTGCAGATACCTTTCGGATAGAAAATGTAATTTTGAACCTCGCATATGCCATCAAATGTTTGCTATTTCTTAACGTTCTCTTTTTATTTGAAATGGAAATATGAAAGTTTGAAACCAAAGGGTGTAGTGACGTCACTAAAATGGTCGCCATTTTAAATAGTGCAAAGTATTGAAATCAAAAGTAACCTATATGTTAACCAGGTAAATCAGCTACTTCCATGTAAAATTCACGTAAATCGGACCAGTGGTACTTGCGAGATTGAGTAATACACAGACACACACCATCTCAATTTTAGCCTCGCATCGCTCGCGTCATAGTCGTATCATATTGTTTTTCAATGAAATGCAGGTTTAACCCCGTTAACACCCCTTTAGAACCTGAATACCCAAAAATCCCTCCTTAGTAGACGTTTTCGACACACAACAAACAAACATATCCCCAAAATATCATTCTTCAAACTTTAATAGTTTTGGTTGGTCGATGAGAGCAAACATCCAAAAATCCTTCCTTAGTGGACGTTTTTCTTCCAGAAGATCACCCCTCCCCATATTCCCCTTAAATTGCATTTATGAAAACACGGTCGAACACCTATTTATTTTATTTATTTATTCATTTATTTATTTATTTTTAAGCTGATAGATTTCCTCCGAGTTTCAGACTCCTCCCTATGTCGTTTAAGAGACACACGCTCAGTTAGGAATCTTTCAACCCCCACTTTTCATCCCTTTCACCTCATAATATACACTACATCGAAAAACCATTAGACATGTGTCAGCTTATTTTTAATCATTAGTATATATGCCAAGTATCACATCCCCAAATGAAACCACTCGTGAGATATTGTTATTCAATGGAAAGCACGTTTACCCCCTTAACACATCTTTGGAACCTGAATATCCAAAACGCTTTCCTTAGTGGACGTTTTCGACATACAACGAACATATCCCCAAAATTTCTTGTTTCTAACTTCAATAATTTTGGCTGGCCGATGATGAGTGAGTGAGTCAGTCAGGACATTTTCTTTCATTTATTTTTGATAATTTCACCCGTCCCCATGAACCCCTTAAATTGGATTTATGAAACAAACGGTCAAACACCTATTTACTTATTTAAAGCTGTTTTCCTCCTGAGTTTGATGAGTGAGTAAGTGAGTCAATCAGTTAGGACACTTTCTTTCCTGTTTTTTTTTCCCCCCAGAATTTCACCCCTCTCCAAGGGCCCCTTAAATTGGATTTATGAAAAAACGTTCGAACACCTATTTACTTGTATTTTAAGCTGTTTTTTCCCACCAAATTTCAAACTTCACGCCTATGTCGTTTCAGAGATACACGCTCCGTCAAGAATCCCTCAACCCCCAATTTTCACCCCTTTCACCTCATAATATACACCACATCGATAAACCCTTAGACATATGTCTGCTTATTTTTAATGATTAGTTTATATACCGAATATCACATCCCCAAACAAACAACTCATGAGATATCGTTATTCAATGAAATGCACGTTTACCTCCTTGACACGTCTCTAAAACCCGAATAAACAAAAATCATTCCTTACTTAACGTTTTCGACATACAGCGAACATCTTCCCAAAATTTCATGTTTCCAACTTGAATAGTTTTCGCTTGGCGTGATGAGTGAGTGAATCAGACAGGACATTTTCTTTCATTTATTTTACCAGAATTTCACCCCTCCCCATGGGCCCCTTAAATTGGATTGATTAAAAAACGCTTGAACACCTATTAACTTATTTCTTAAGCTGTCTTTTTCCCCTGAGTCAGTCAGTTAGGACACTTTCTCTCCTTTTTTCCCCAGAATTTCACCCCGCCCCATTGGCCCCATAAATTAATTTATGAAAAAACAGTCGAAAACCGGTTTACTTACTTTTTAAGCTGATTTTTTTTCGCTGAGTTTCAAATTTCTCGCCTATGTCGTTTAAGAGATAGGCCTACACGCTCCATTAGGAATCCTTCAACCCCCACTTTTCAGCCCTTTCACCTCATAATAATACACCACATCGAAAAACGCTTAGACACATGTCTGCGTATTTTTAATGATTAGTTTATATGCCGAGTATCACATCCACAAATGAAACCACTCGTGAGATATTGATATTCAATGAAATGCAGGTTTAACCCCCTTAAGACCCCTTTAGAACCCGAATATCCAAAAAAACTCCCTTAGTGTACGGTTTTGACATACAACGAACATATCCCCGAAATGTCATGTTTCCAACTTCAATATTTTTGGCTGGGCGATGATGAGTGAGTGAATGAGTCAGGACATTTCCTTTCAATTTTTTTTTTCTTCAGAATTTCACCCCTCCCGATGAACCCCTTCAATTTGATTGAAAAACTGTCGAAAAGCTATTTACTTACTTTAAAGCAGTTTTTTCCCGTGAGTTTGATGAGTGAGTCAGTCAGTCAATAAGTTAGGACACTTTCTTTCCTGTTCCCCCCCCCCCCCCAGAATTTCATCTCTCCCCATGGGCCCCTTAAATTGGATTTATGAAAAAACTGTCAAACACATATTTACTTCTTTTTTATGTTGATTTTTTTTCGCTGTGTTTCAAACTCCTCGCCTATGTCGTTTAAGAGATTCCGTTAGGAATCTTTCAATCCCCACTTTTCACCCCTTTAACCTCATAAACACATCGAAAAACCCTCAGACACGTGTCTTGTTACTTTTTAATGATAAGTTTATATGCCGTGTATCACATCCCCCAATGAAAACAATCGGGAGATATAGTTATTCAATGACATGCGGGTTTAACCCCCTTAAGACCCCTTTAGAACCTGAATATCCGAAAATCCTCCCTTAGTAGACATACAATGAACATATCCCCAAACTGTCAAGTTTCTAACTTCAATAATTTTGGCTAGGCGATGATGAGTGAGTGAGTAAGTGAGTGAGTCTGGACATTTTCTTTCAATTTTCTTTTTTCAGAGTTTCACCCTCCCCATGATCCCCTTAAATTTGATTTATGAAAAAAAACTGTCGAACAGCTATTTACTTACTTTAAAGCAGTTTTTTCCCCCTGAGTTTGATGAGTGAGCCAGTCAGCCAATCAGTTAGGACACTTTCTTTCCTGTTCCCCCCCCCCCCAGAATTTCATCTCTCCCCATGGGCCCCTTAAATTGGATTTATGAAAAAACTGTCAAACACATATTTATTTCTTTTATATGTTGATTTTTTTTCGCTGTGTTTCAAACTCCTCGCCTATGTCGTTTAAGAGACACACGCTCCGTTAAGAATCTTTTAATCCCCACTTTTCACCCCTTTCACCTCATAATATACACCACATCGAAAAACCTTCAGACACATGTCTTCTTATTTTTAATGATGAGTTTATATGCCGAGTATCACATCCCCCCATGAAACCAATCGGGAGATATTGCTATTCAATTAAATGCAGGTCTACCCCCTTAACACCCCTTTAGAACCTGAATAGACAAAATTTCTCTCTTAGTGGGCATTTGCGGCCCTTGAGGAAGCTGCATACCGCTTTCATTCCAATCCGTTCGGTGGTTTCTGAGATTTCGTGATGAATAAATGAATGAGTGAGTGAGTGAGTGGTATTTGAAAAATATATAGTAGAAAGAAGATAGTGTCAAGTCTTTGTTATGCTAAACTCGGTTGACAGTGCTGTGTGAGCAGTTGAGTAACTAACGGGATTTCAAGTAAAGATCCTCATTTTCTATACCGGTAGTGCTGAGCACAATTGGCATCAAGTCGGCCGTGTCTCGACTTGAGCTATGTTGCCATGGAAACTATCTGCCTTGCCATTCCTTCATGAGTATATTTTATGATTTGATTAGCCTGTTTTTGAGTGAAAAAGGGCCAAAATCAGAAGAATGAGAAAGACTATCGAAAATTCATGTAGCCAGCGGTTCCTTCTGGGTCCTAAACTATGTGTATGCAAAATATGGTTGAGATTGGTGGAACGGTGTAGATTTGTATACGGAACCAACATATATACATACATACATACATACATACATACAGACTTTCACTTTTATATATTAGATAAAGGGTCCTCATTGATTGGGAAGAGTAATACACATTTTACGACGAATAATTAGGGGCTTCAACAACAAGAGGATTCTAGGTTCGAATCTCTTAATATGCCTCGGGAACCATTCCCACATTGGAGGACTTATACAAAATGCGATTTAGGATCGGCCGTGGCCTACATGACCTACGCTCATAATACCATACATTTGCTCCCTTTTACATAATAACACACACATGGCCTCGTGATCTATGTCACTATTGGAGGACTTACAACATATCTCAATTTACCGCAATCAACTACCCCTCATAAGTAATTTACCAAGTACTTTTAAATTCTACGCATTCCTAGCGTGACATTTTATTTTAATTGCGCTCCATTGCGCTATACATTATTTTAAGCCTAGCGTCTTCCAAAGAACTGATAAATTCCATATAAACAATTAATACATATCTCAATTTTTATATTAATCTTTTCCTTTGACAATAATCGCTCTATTTTTAAGAACATGCATTAACCTCATGTCTTATACTTTTATTAAGGCTCCAACGCTCTTATTTTCATATTATTCAATTTAACCTTTATTTATATTTCCTTTATATTATTATTATTATTATTAATACGCTTGCTTTTATAACATTCGTCAAATACACTGACATTTTATTCATACATTTCCTCTACAGGATTTATTCTTTCACATAATTATTTATAATTTCTCAAATTCTATTTTTGTTCAGACCGCGTTCTTATTCTGTACTTAGTTATTTAGAAACATCCCTTTTACTCAAAAACTCCGGTGGATTTGTACACAATCATTTCCCCGACACCAAAACATAATGAAAATCTTTACTCACATGTTTGAGGTCGTTTCCTGACCTTCCTTCTCGTGCGATGCGTCATTTTTGCCCACTTTTTTTTAAAATTACTCCATCTTGTACAAATTCATTGCATGTACAGACATATCTTGACATATATTTAACACGTATACATTTAACACTGATAACATTTTAAATACACTGGTGTATCCGTTTAGAACACACAATAAAAACACTGAAAATATATTACTTTTAACACAAAATCTTGATATATTTACACTTCACAAATTCTGATCACTAGGCCGCTATTTAGCCTATCACACGTGACCTCTTGATCTCCCGTCTCCAAGGGTGAAATTTAGTAATGTCGGCTTCCTATCCTCTCCGAATATGAAAGTCTCGAATCATCTACTTCCTCCCTGCAATAGCACTCCTTCGAATCCCGTTCCTGACGATCTGCTATTTCCCTAACTTGAACGGCTCCCCTTTTAGATCCTATTTATTGATCTTAGCGAAAGTCTGTTCTGTTCACGGTCCCCTCGATACTCTATCGGTGACCTATGGATTTTTAGCAACTAATACATCTCGAGTCTTAGTGCTTTTGAATAGTTCGTCTGCTTTCTTGAAACAATGTCTATCGTTTCCTTCCTCTTCTTCGCTTATTCGGTTCTCGCACTTCTAATCTTCTAGAATACTTTGCGAACCTTATTTTCTCTGTCTTTCCCTGCTCGGGTTCTTTAAATTTGATAAACTGTTTATCTCGCTGTTCCGGTACTTCCGTACGTTATGATACTTTTGGTCGTTTACTTAAAGACCTATCGCCCTGAGTCCTAAGTTCACAGCCTGCGTTGACTGTATTTTATGAACTTTTCACGGTAAACTTTATATTGTCGGACCTAAATCCTGTAACTAGGATTTTCCTAATTTTCAACACGACGATACTGTAATTTTACTTCTTTGCAACTCCCTACGGATCACGTAAGTTATTGATATGCGACGCCCGTGGCTGTCGGATATTGTCTATGCGATGTGATACAGCGTTTTTCCCCTCAAGGAGTACTGGTATACTGTCTTCGGTGTGTTTCAGCGTGACGCCCCCTCACGGACTGTCGGAATTCGGTGTCTGATGTAGCACAGTGACGCGCCCTCAGGCCGTTTGATAACTGCATGTACTGATACAGCGTGACGCCCCCCTGGGCTATCGGAAACTGCATGATTGGCTTGGTGAGGCCAGGAGTTTTATACTCTTTAGTCACAAAAAGATAAAACCCTAGTCCTTTTCGTGACCAACTTTTGAAATAATTGTCGTACAATTATAAAAATTATATCTCCAGAAAGCTCGTCTTCTCAACGTCAAATGATCTCACTGCGCATAAGAATCGATCGTGCAATTCTGAGATATTAATTAATTTTTAGTCTTCAGCTGCGTGGGTGGTGCTGTTCATTTTTAAAATCCCCACTCCTTTGGTATCAGTGAATCCCCAATGACGTATGCTGCGTTTGCATTTATTTCCTGTGCAATTATTACAAGCTTTTTCTTTACACAAAAATCTCTAAGCCGAAATGATTCACAGTACTGTATCTATTTACTTATTTTTATTCTCGCAAATGGGTTAAATTTAATTATTCTTCTACCGGCACAGCGGCGCTGTTGCCGTTTTCCTGCAAGCTAAGCTGGATTTCCGAGTCACGCTTCTCTGTCTTACAGTGAAAACTTTCCACTCGTTCTATTAATATCCATGACCAGCTCCCTCTCAATGAGTCAAGAGGCATGATCTCATCTTCTGAACACCTGGTCCCAGCTGCTTGCGCAACGTTAGGCTAGAATCCTTGCTTGAAATCTATCTCCGTTTCATTAGAGACTGTATTTTTCTTTCCTTCCTATCACAAATACATGGATTCGACCCCTTTTGAGCCAATGTTACATGGGTTCAGTATGAGGTGTCCTAGGACTCGGGGTGACATCCCCCGTTTTCCCATAGCCCCGTAATTTAACCAAAGGACCCAAAATTAAAAGGTCATCGGCGTTTTAATATCTCGCGGAACAATAACGCTAGGAACTTGTATGTATTGTCCTAGGAGTCGAGTGACACCCCCCGTTCTTCTATCCCCCTCTTAATTTAACCAAAGGACCCAAAACTGAAGGGTCATCGGCTTTTTTAAATTTCGCGAACAAATAATGCTGTATGAGGTGTTTTAGGACTCGGGGTGACGCCCCTTTTCTTTGTGATTTGCAGAGATGGGAAAATCCCGAGCAGATCATAAGCGAAATTATCAACAAAAGAAACGTGAGAAAAAATTAAAAACTGGAGGAGGACAGCCGAAATATTTTGACTTCACATGTATTTCAGTTTAATTTCATAGTAGGATAACATGGCAGATGCTACACGTCATATGCGACTACTGTAAGGCTCGTAATTTTTTTTTTCAATTTCTCGCTAAAGAATGGATGTTTCTTAGATATATGAAATCCGTTGCTTTCGAATCTTTTCAACATACAAAGCTAAAACTTTCGAATGTAATTCCTCCGTTTATGTGTTTTATTTAAACATGCCCGTTTTTTTTTCAAAAATTACTTTAGTTAATTTTTCCAGATGGAAATGATCATGAAAGTGCTGTTTGTGAATTCATTTGATAGATGTCATACAGGGGCGTGGATAAGAAGGTGTGTGCGACATACTTACACCATGCGACATAACATAACCTGTTAAATGTGAAGCCATCTTGTAGTGTTAACTGTACAATTATTAATTTTTATTTTTCAATCGGTCAACACGCTACTTGCAAAATATGATATGAAACACAAGTGCTAAAAAATTACATTTATTACCTATTAATCACTTAAATTAGGTGCAATTTAGGATTACGCGCTTCGACTGTCACGCGGTCATCATCAGATTGTTAATGTTTAGATTTATGTCGAAAAATTCAGAAATACGGTTTTATTATACTACAGTATTGTATAACTTGTGTTGTTAAAGGCAGTATTTGTAATTCTCAGAGAAATTCGTTATTTACACGCGAACACCTGTATAACGACAGTGCTGTGGACAGGACTATTCTAACGGATACGCACTTATAACTATAGTAGAAATCAGTGTGCCATCATCATATTGAACAAATAGCATGTTGACCGACTGAAAAGTATAAATTGATAATATAACCTATAATGCAAAGCGTATTGACACATTTTCATGCATACTGCATATTCTATCTAAATTATTGTAAATGATTGGCGCAAAATTACGCTATCTATAATTGACTTACTTTTATATTATTGAAGCGTGATTTTACAACGGTTATGATATTAAATACTGTGCCTAATTTGGGAACTTTGTCTCTGACAAGACATTTCTTTCAAAGAATAAAATATAAATTGCTTCATATTAGCGTTAAAATAAATCCTTATTGGATGTTTTACAGTCGGCGAACACGATTGTACCCAATTACAATGGGTGTCTCCCTAATCCTATAAAAAATTACATGAGGTTAATCAATACACTTGGATGACCAGTTTAGATCGTCAAGCGATCATCATCACATCTCTTACACTTAGACCATTATCCCTAAGTATATAACAAGTAGTTCCGTGAAGAACTATACAGTTTATTTTCATATATCTTAGTTATGTTAACTGCCACATTCAACATACAAAATTTCAGTTCGGTTGCTGTAATAGATTCGTAGATATTGAGAATCGACTAAATATTTCGGATGGTCGCCATGTTGGATTTTATATATGTAGGTCCTAGAGTTATGAACTGTTACATGAAGATTATTGTGTACGTGTAGCATTCAAACTTCAATCGCATGATTAGGACACAAGAAGTAACAAGGAGATTTTAAAATTTCGCACAGCTGCCATCATGTCGCTATGGAAACAATTGAAATAAATTAGATGCCTGTGGATTAACATTCGTATAAGGATTTACTGTACCAAGATTCACTGCACTTGGATGGTTAAATTGCGAGAAACGACCATGTGAATATGTATAATTCGCGTCCCCGCCATGTAGGATATGTGATCACCAGGTTATTTTAAGTCCTATAGGTGAACTTAAGTTCATAGCCCCTATGAACATAAAAAACTTCAGTTTGATTGCTATAATAGATTCGTAGATATTCAGAGCCGTCTAAATATTTCGGATGATTAAATGTTGTTAAATGTATAGGCCAAAGAGTCATGTACCATTAAAGGAAAATTATTGCGCAGGTTCATTATTCACACTTTCACTTCGATCGCATGATTACGACGCGAGAAAAAAAATAATAATTTTAAAATTCGCACAGCCGCCATCTTGAGGTTGTGTAAACAATTGAACTCAATCAGATACTGATATCGCGCCAGGAGTTGGCAGTTGGGTTTGAACTGCAGATGTCTTCCCGCTCACTGCGTATCGCGCATTCCGAAAACATTCAGTTAGTCACTACTTGTTTCACTCACTCAGCACATTCCTTCTTTCACTGGCTGCGTGTTGTGTGCTGCAATAACAGCGATTGGCATGCGCGAAGCCGATATATTTAAGTTTGGAATATGAGGGCCGCGCATGCGTACTGCAAGACCCCCCGCACCCCGTCACAGCGTGTTGGACTGCCATCTCCTGACGCGATATCAGTACCAGTGCATTACAATGTGTATAAACATTTCCTGTACCAGATTTAATTGCATTTGGAACATTAAATCGCGAGAAAGGTATATTTAAAATATTCAAATTCGCTTGGCCGCCATGTTCGTTTTGTAGTTAACCGGTTTTTGAAAGTCTTATAGATGAACTTCCAGTAGTGCCCTTTATCTCCGTACAAAATTTCAGGATGATACCCCTAATAGTTTCAGAGATATAGAATGCCGGTGAAATATTTCGCACATCCGCCATCTTGTGGTTATGCAAACAATTGAACGAAGTTAGATGTCGGTGCATTAAAATGTGTAGAAACATAAACTGTACCAAGTTTTATTGCGTTTGTTTTGGTTAAATCGCGAGAAACGTCTATTTAAAAGTCACAAATTCGCGTGACCGCCATGTTGGTTTTGTTGTTACCAGTTTTTCAAAGGTCACATAGGTGAACTTCTAGTAGTTCCCTTTATCACCGTAATAAATCCCAGGGTGATATCGGGAATAGTTTCAGAGATATTGAATGCAGGTGAAATATTTCGCACAGCCGCCATGTTGGATTGGTGAGACGTAACAAAATTTGAAGGGCACGGTCGGGGTCGCCCGGAATAGTGCTATGAACTTACCGAGTTTCATTGAAATCGCTTCAGCCGTTTAAAAGTTATTAGGAGGACACACACACACACTCCTCACACACACACACGCACACACACACACACGGACAAAAGGTGATCTCATAAGCCTATTTTGTCAAAATTGAAAATACGCTAAAAAATTAAAGTTTGTCTTTTTTTTCTGCATTTCTACGGAAATTTGCGTTAGTAACGCGTTTCAGACTGTTTTATGACGGATGCGCGTTATTTTTTGTCTGTCTGTCTATCTGTGGACAATTTTTTGTTCCCTTATAACTTTAGAATGGCTGGGCGGATCAACGTAATATTTGGTACAGATATCTATCAGAGGCACGACACTGTTCATTGATGTAACTCTTCTCCATACCTCTCATAAAAGGGTGCATGTCTCACATCCTGAAATAGGTGTAGAAGGGTGAGACAAAGCTCATCTTCAGCCCCTCAATTGGAGAAACGAGACTCGGAGGGCCCCCGAAAACCGCATTTTAAGGCCCTAAAACCAACAGTTTTTGAGAAATTCCCAGAAAACTAATTTCATTTAATAAACTTATGAAAGGATGAAAGCCGGTAACCATGGCAACAGAATCTCAGTAGTCCATTTATTTCTGTAAGACGCAATGCAGTTCCATTTATTACATTACTGTGAAAGTTTGCAAATGGCTATAAGGTTATCACGGAACCAAATTAAGCTATAAAATTCATCTACTGTATATATAAAACGCGGTTAAGAGGGTCAAGGAGTACCCTAATATTTTTTCACGCAATTTACACGTGCGATATTGTGCCCGTGTGACGAGGATTTCGGGGATCCACAGACCCTAAATGACCCTTCCGAAAACCTCCTCCAACGAGAAGACATATAGGACGGGGAGGAATGCATTCTAGGACTGGGAATGCACAAGGAATCTGTACTCGGGGGGTGTCAGGTATAATGAGAGATCATAACTACCAGTCCAGAGGAATACATTACAAAAATACAATAAAGAGGCCAGGCTTACATTTAAATCGCACTCGTTTTATTCAAAAAGTGGCAGACCCCTAACCTACGTCAGATAGGTTAAAAACAGCTAATCCGTGCTAATAAGTTAAAATATAAATGTACTCGTCTCCGTGCGAAAAATCCTAAAAATTAAGCCTCTTGAAGTCCTACTAAAAATGAAGAGATCAACAAACCAAGCTAAAAGAATGACACGTAATTCATCCCTACACAATTACTTTGGAGATTGCAATAATAATGATAATACAAGCCTGAATGTACAACGAAGAAAGATATTTACTTGTTTACAATGCAAATAGTTCGTTACATTTACTGCACAATAAGTTTGAAAATTATGCGATGATGGTGCCATCTCTAACATTTAACGCTACTGTAATTTAAGTTAACACCTATCGTATGTTAACAGTAGCAATGATGAAAACGAGAATCGTTTCATCCAAAATTTATTACAAAGCAAAATCTAAGCACATTATGAACCTAACAGATTAAATGGAAAAAAGCTAATCTAGTGTACAACACAAATTTACTACAAATCACCCTTTAAATTTGCGCAATTGGCGCCACTGACCTGCCTACTCGCAGCTCCACTCTTTGTGAAGTTGGGTCATGAATGTATGGGAGAGAAAATTATGTCGGCAACTGCATGAGCATTTCATGGCTAATGTCGCATTATCAGATTAGCTAACGTGTTTAAACACGTAGTTAAATGATCGTCGTCTCACAATAAAGAATGCCTAAAATTGGATTTAAGATGTCGAAGAATAGCAGATTCTACGCATTGGTCATCTAGGTTTCGTTACGTTTAGTGGGTTTATTCATGTGTACACATATTTCCTAATACTTCATTTAGGTTTCAGTTTAGATAAAAATCCTACTATTTGATTATTATGATATTATTTATTAAAGTCATATTTTAGTCCTACCAGTCTGTATTGGTTTAGTGACATGTTACACTCGAAAAGTGTGAAAAATTGGTGTAGATCAAACCAACATGAGACTCATAATTGGAAGAAAAATCCTCTTTCCACACCTTCATGTGCACATATAAGTGCTTCTCAATAACACTCGGCCCGTCGGCTACTTACTCAGTCAACGAGACAAAAATCGTACACGTTGCTGGCTCAAATAGTACGGTACCAAACAGCGTACCTTGCAACTAAAGGTAATCAGATCCTACCTCTGTAGTGCTTAATAAATGTAGCAATGGTTTTCACTAGCCTTATACAATTCCAGCCTGTGGACCAGGTTATAATCTGCTGTGGATTTCAATTGTACTCTTAAAGGTACTTAAAGCTTGCATGGACTGCGATTGTGTCAGAAACGTATGCAGTCAAGAAACATGTGTTATAGTAAACCAGGGTCTTCCTTACAGTTACAAAATGACCCCTCACATCGAACCCAAGGTAGCCTGCTTGGCTCATCTTAATAAGTACAGCATTGGATCATAGTCGTCAGATTGTCAATTGATAAAAATAAAACAAAAGAAAAACTCCCATGTGTTTGTGCAGCGTCAGAACAGGGTTCATGCGGTGACTGCTAGCATACAGTTCACTGCCTTCTAAACTCATTCACTTATTAAAGAGTGCGTTGCGTTCGAGACCACTAGGTCAGTACAAATTACATTTGCCGGGCTACGGCCTTGAAAACATATGGATACAAGGACTAACTGTACCCTGTGGAATGTATTGGTGGCATTATTATATAACAGAATGTTTTTACGTAAATGGACTCCATTCGGCGCACTCAAAAATGTATTTACAATGTTAATGGCAAGAGTGTTTGTTCCAGGCTGTGGCAAATGATACGGTTTAGTGTCATACTAAATAACGTCTTGAAATAAAGAGATAAACCCTACCTAAGAATGTGCTATGTAAGGTCTTTTATAACTAATCCTCCTTGCTATGATCGTACATAAAAAGTATCGACTTTCAGTCGGACTCACTTGACTTCCTTACACGTCTCCAGCGTGTATGCATTGCCTGGTCTCCTCTGCAAATGCTGCGGCATGGTTATGGTAGCCAAGAACTCCGTCCTTTCTTCAACAAGCGTCATCCGTCGCTATGTCCCTCCATATCAGGATTTTATTCCATAATAGCCTCCATGATAGTTGGAAGAATCAGCGAGTCCACGAGGCGTTGAACCAATAAAGTTAACTCCATGATGGTGAAATATTTGACGTTTTCACTGAGTTTAAATGAGTTGTAACTTTGATTTATTAAATTCACAGATTCCACACTTATATAGCGGGTTGTTGCAAAGAATGGCCATGTGTTCATCCGCTCACAGACTCGAAATAGCATTTTGTGCCACTAAATTCAATCAAAACTTTTATGTGATTTAAACACACACTTATTGCTTTAAACTGGAGTGATTTGCTCATGGAAAATTCACCTTTTAAATGCTGGTGAGGGTTACACAAAGAATAATAATGTTTTAGCAATTTGAACAGTTTTCACTCGATCAGCAACCATGTGCGCATTACTAGGTTCGTTTCCGGGTTGACGGAAAAATACCAATTTCACGAATATTATTAATTCACTTTAAATCACAGTTATTAATAGTTCTGGCAGCTTTGCTGCATGCATTAGCACGTTCTTACGCACTCGATGATAATTATAAAACGTGGTATTCGTGGATTCAGACAACGATTATAGATCACGTCCGCACAGGACCTCGCCTGCTATAGAAGTGTGCTCATCAAAATGCCGCATGTTCCAATCAAGTCACCAGTCAAGGGTGCAACTATAAACATTCTTCGCATTCCCTTCGGGGTTACATCTTCATTTCCTTTTGCTAACAAAAATCATATAATTCTCCAGTGCTTCAAAATATATACAAACATCTTCTAATAAATGCAGTCTCCAAGAAATATAAAACAAGAAGTTCCGTGATGAACTAAAGAGCCTACTTTTCATGCCAATAATTATTCTACAGTATATGAACCTATCTAGAATAATGACAAAATTAAGTTGGTAATATCGAAATGTCTAATTAGTTCGAAATATTCCTGGTATAATGTAGCATAATAGAGCACTACAGTTGGCAGCCCTGGTGATTGAATATATTCTTAGTCCATCTCTTAAGATACAGAATACAAAATTTGGTTGAAGTCCAATGGACGTGACATGCAGTTAGATATTGGATCTATCAGCACGCGTAAAAGCATGTTGGCAACAATGTCATGCGTGTGCTGGTTAGAAATGATAGGAAATATTATGATATCTTGTTGTGCCAATTTTGGATGAAATCCATTTGTTAGTATAGAAATTACATGTATTTTAAAATTGGACCTATAAGCAGGCATAGAATCATGTTGGCATCACTGACTTATATTAATTACTCCAAATTTGTCTAGAGTGTCAGGTGCTATACGTGTGCAAAGTATAGAGCTGTTGGCTTGCATACTTTCTGATATACTGATATTAGGGTAAAAAATATAGACAGCATTTTTTAACAGTTGGCATTCCTGATTGCTCTTAAGAATACATATTGTCATATCTGTTATGTTACACATTGCACATTCGAAATTTGGTAGAAATCCAACTGATAGTATAGGAGTTACATGTATTTAAGAATTGGTCCTATCAGCAGGCTTAGAATCATGTTGGTAGAACTGAAGTATGTAAGTTACTCCGAATTAATCTAAAATGTCAGGTACTATACGTGTGCTTAGTTTAAAGCTGTCGGCTTGCATACTTTCAGATACATTGGTATTTGGCTGAATAAAATATAAAGAGCAATTATTAACAGTTGGCAGCCCTGGTGGCTCTTAAGAATACACTCAGTCATATCTGTTTATGTACACATATTACATACAAAATTTGGTTGAAATCCAATTAATAGTGTAGAAATTATACGCATTTAAATTCGGACTTATCAGAAGGCTTAACATTATTTTAGCAACACTGACATGTATGGCCTCCTGGAAATTAAACTGAAATAGTATTGTCTACATGTGTGCCAATTTTGGAACAGCTCCCATGCATTCCTTCCATGAGATCCAACATGGAGCTCAACTTTCTATTGTGTTTTTTAAGCAGTTGATAGCACTGATATCATTTTCAAATATGGGCTTGAGATATTCCGGTATTCATCTTTACTCATACTAAATTTGGTTTTGATTGCTGCAGCCGTTTAGGAGTGGATAGGGGGGGGGGGGGACACACCCACAGCCAGACAGACAGACAGAAGGACAGACAGACAGGCACACATTTTCCCGGATCGATCTCATAAGTCTACTTTTTCCTCATTTTTGCAAAATGTGAAAAGTAGGCTAAAAATAACATTGGCGGCGTGGCAACTTGTGGTATTTCAAATTAGAGTCACTCCCAAAGAGAAAGTATCGCTGCTTGGGAGTCCTCAGTTCATCCACAGAAGTTATATACTCTTCATGAGCTATCGATGTCACATCGCAGATGTGAACTCGGGCTCAATATGTCGTACAGAAGGTCTATTATATCTCCAAACAGCAACATTATTTTCAAAAATTCCTGAATTGAAATCGTATTTTTATGGCTTTTAGGAATTTGGGCCATTGGAGGCTAAAAAACCTGAATTTTCGTGCACCACAATCCTGTGGATTTGACATAACGGTGAGTGTCAATTTTTATGTGACGTGTATTGCGTTTCGTCTACGAGGTTTTCAATTTTATTTTCACGCCAGGAAGTACACGTTAGGTAAATTTAGTTTGAGAGCACATTTTAACTAATCATTTTTCTTTGTCGACAAACAGGTTACAAGCCCCTAACCATTGCAACAGTAGCTCTGGTTATTAATACCGAATACCGTTCGAAGAATGGGTACTCCTGCTAGTAAATATATGTCTACAAGTAAGGTTGATGGTATTTACAATATGTATACTTATTAAGTTGCAGTAGTTGTTAAACTAGCACAAGTAGTCGGGATTTAATAGTTATACGTGATTGTTTGTTAAGATACTGAATGTGGTGATTGACCTTCAAGTTTGCTTGCTTAGTGTGATTATATGAATGTTATTAAATAGCCAGGTTGGAGTGGTTTGTGAACTTAGCTGCTTGAGTGATGTGTCCATCATCTCTCGTCACAGCCTGCAGTGAACTGTAAGGAATTTCCTTATCCTGTTTGGCTTTCCCCCCACATTCATAACTGTGTTCACCGACCCATGTATCATATGCGTACTGCCAAAACTAGAACGTCCTAATATGGTGTATATTATTGTATTCTGGACCTCTTCAACTAGTAAAGGTCAGTTTTCATTCTCAGCTCGCGTAAGCTAACAAGTCCTCTTTAAGCGCAAACAGTCGAATGAGAAAATCCCGGAAACTTTAATACTGCCGTTAAAGCCGGCCTTGGTTTATTGAAGATATGATACAATATTCAACCTAATCCAATGACATGTATCATTTGTTGCTGCCTTATCTAGCCTGGCTGCAAAGTTATGTTGTTTCTCGTTTCCGAAGGGGGTTGTTTTCTAGTGATGTGAAGAGGGAAAATATTATCCATGAATGTGTGTTCCTTTGAATTATTAGGGTTGTTTATTTTAGCTAAGTGTAGCTCAATTTCTTCGTTGACATACAGGATGTAAAGTATTTCTTGCATGCCTAAGTGTGGAAAGTGAGAATCCACTCTTGGTATCTGGGTCCGGACTGGAAGCAGTGCTGCAGGTGCGGCATTGAGGTAGCGCAAGTCACTATAAAGTGTCAGGACGGTGCGAACGTTGTTCGGTCTGCAATGTCGTAAAGAACGCTACCTTATCGAGACTGTCGAGGTCAAAGTTTAATCAAGGTGCAAGGAGAGTGGGCGGCGTGTAAACCGCTTGTAACATCAGCACCCGCTGAGGTACGAGCGTTCGACACGGGATTTGAGACGGGCCTGTTTACCTACCTCCATTGTTGTTGCTGCTGTTGATTAATTGAAAGGGAATTTGTGACATTGTGACCATGTGGCCATGTATACTTATGTGTGGAATTTGTCTTATAACCTGTGTTATTGAGATGGCTGTAGTAGTGTGTGTGCGGCCAGGATTGCGATGAAGGCAGCCGTGGCTTTAAGTTAGGAACCATCCCATCATTTGCCTGAAGAAGAATTGATAAACCACAGAAAACCTGCCTGTTCTCTGTTTTGCCTCACAAGGCTGAGTATACCCCGTTCCAGTCCTCACACCTGAATTAAAATTTCTTGCCAGAGCCGGGAATCTAACCTGGATCTCCGGGATGACAGCTAAGAATGCTAGCCGCTACAGCATGAGTTGGTAAGGGGGACAAGGTATGCTTTAAGACCATTATTCAATATTAATCCACTGAGTAACAAGTAGTTCCGTGAAGTACTAAATAGCCTATTTTCGTATATCATACTGGTCTACGTAACTTAGGACACGATAAAATAAAACGAGATTTTTTTTTAAATGCACAGCCACCAATTTTAACTTCTCATAAAATTCCGTTAAATTAGACGTCAGTACAGTATATTTAGCCTTGTATGAAGATATATCGTGCCAAAATTCACAGCACTCGGATAGTTAATACATTTAAATTCCGCGTCACCGCCACGTTGGTTTTGTGCTCACCACGTTATTGAATTATCCATAGGTGAACTTATGTTAATACTCTCTAATAAAATTCAAAATTTCAATTTGACTGCTGTAATAGATTCGTTGATATTGGGAGCTGTCTAAATATTTTGGATGGTCGCTATGTTTGAATGTTATACATGTAGGTCATAGTGTTATGTACCATTAGATGAAGATCAATACGTATGTTCATTATTTCAACTTTCACTTTGATCACATGATTAGGACACAAGAAATAAAAACTTAATTGTAAAATTTTGCACAGCTGCCATCTTGAGGTTATGCAAAAAAATGAACTAAATTATATGTCAGTGGATTTCAGTGTGTATAAACATTTTCTGTACCAAGTTTCACTGCGCTCGGATGGTTAAATCACGAGAAAAGTCTATTTAAATGTTTCAACTTCACTTGGCCACCATGTTCGTTTTGTACTTAATAGTTTTATAGAAGTTCCCTTCATCTCCGTACAAACTTTCAGGGTGATATCTGTTACTGTTGCGGAGATATAGAATGCCAGTGAAATATTTCGCGTGGCAGCCATGTTGTATTGGTGAAACGTATTATAATTTGAAAGGCACGGTCAAGGTCAGATGTGGTATTAGTATGCACTTACCGAGTTTCATTGAAATCACTTCAGCCGTTTAGATTTTGTTAGGGACACACACACAGACAAAAGGTGATCTCATGAGCCTTTTTTTTTTTTTTTTCATAAAAGAAAGTAGGCTAAAAATGGTCTCCAAAAATAAAGATAGAACCCCTAAAAGCGTTGAGTTCCCAGTCTATAAGCTCGTCAGAAAGACAGAATAAGTCATGTTGTTACAAAAGTTCATTGCTGTTAAAAGAATTTTCTCTGCTTCATGCAAGGATACAGAATGGACATAAAGCTGGTAATAAATTATAATTCTCTGTGCATTAATCATGGAATATAACTGGGCTTCTGACATAATATCGATACTAATGTGGCTGCGACTTTGTGTAAAACATGATATGTCCTTGTGATACTCATATAAAAGTTAGTTCTTTATCGGTCTGAATGTTGTTATTTCCCGTTATTTTGATAATATGGGGAACTATATGTCATCCTGTGAAGGGAAAGGACATAAATCATGCACCATTCCTGACAGTTATGAGCATTTATGGAGTCAGATGTTAGTGGCTAAAGGCTAAGTTTAGTTATAAAGCAAGACATTGAACATGCAGTGTGAGTTGAAGGAGCTCCTTGGTTTAGCTGTATGGGTTCCTTCAAGACAGAGCGTAATGTTCACCTGGTAATGTCCTCTTTTACGATCTCCTAATAAATTTTCATGTTGTTGCTACTTTATTTAGGGGATTGGAACGTTTTGGTCATCATCCCCGTTTACTTAGTTGAGTACTGAATTTGTTTGATAATCTAGTTTCTGTGCCTCCTGTTGTAGCGTGTGTAGATGTAACTATGTCTTCAAGCTGGTGAGCGGTCAGGTTAGGAATTAAGTTATACAGTCGAACTTGTTTAGGTCGAAGCTCAAGGGACCGAAAATAACTTCGAGTTATCCACGAATTCGAGTTATCCAAAACGGTCGTTTGGGAGGGTGTAGGGTGTATATTGGAAAACGACCTTTAAAACACCAAATTGTTTTATTTTATGCTATTTAAAGACATTTGAAATGAAATTACAGTATCCTTTTTTTAAAGAAAATAATACTGTACTTGAGCCCGATGTTGAGCAACTTGGTTTTGAAAGAGACATGGTAACCTACAAAGAAATTTGCACTTAAATCCGGCTCACTTGCTGTGATTGTAACCAAACGCTCACTTGCCTGTTTTATGACACGATGTTAACGGCTAGAAACCGGGTGAGTTAGACGTGGTCGTTACGGCATGACTGCTGGCAGTCGCTCACATCCGGGAGGCGAGGAGGTTCGAATCCCCCCGCCGGCAACCTTGAAGATGGTCTTCTGTGGTTTCCCATCTTCCTTCCAGGCAAATGACGGGGTTGATCCCTAAATATAGGCCACAGCCACTACCTTCGAACTCCTCCTTACATTCCAACTTGCTTCCCCAACAGTACTTGTAGCTCACCCATAGGGTGTCCGTCTCGAAGCAGCTACAAAACTGGCGAGCCGAACATGTCCTCGGACACTCTCGGCAATAAAAGCCATACGCTAAAGACTCGCCGCACACTGACAAAGCAGAGGTGGGGGGAAGAAACGCTATCCGAACTTTGCCAACCGTCCACGAACACCGAAATTGACCTAAGAAGTCTGCTTCCCTTCTGAGGCGTTGTCGAAGCAAGAGGGGGAAAGCGAGAGAGAATGAGAGATGCGCTTACTGACCTTGAGCGGAACCGAAAATCAAACTGGGACTGGGCTTGAAACTGACAAAACCTGTTACAGCCAAGCAAATCTTTATGACTTCCGGAACCAAAACTTCGAGTTATCCAAAAAAACTTCGAGTTAACCACAACTTTTTGCATTGTCAGTATAGGAAATTCAAGGGACCAGAAAAACGTTATCCACGAATTCGAGTTATCCAAGTTCGACTGTAGTTATTGTTGCTTTAAGGGGAGGAACAGCGAGGTCACCTGACCCACAATCAGTTTAGGAATACGAAAACACATTTATTTTAACTAGTGTTTAAGTAAGAAATACTACCATAATATAATTATTGTGTATTGAATAAAAATCTAAACGATTGAACTTAATGGGAAGTTGCAATATTGTGTTGATCTCTTTCATATATGTAAAGTAAAATTTGCATTGGGTGGTCCTTAATATCGAAACTAAAATTTAGTATAATTTCCATAAAGTGAAATATACAAGCATTTTTGTCATGCAAGAGTCATATTTGGATGCAAATATACAGAAAGTGATAATGATAATATTATAATAATGTTATTGGCTTTACGTCCCTTTTAACTACTGCGGCTTTTAGGTGGGTGCCAGAATTTTGTCTCAAATGTGACCTTTAACGTACCAATTATTCTGCTAACACGACTCCCGAACTTGTAACCTCAAATGCCAACTGACTGCGTCAGGATTCGGTCCTGCAACCCTGGGCATTGAAGGCGAGAACGTTACCGCTGCACTACGTAGCCAGTCTATCCAGAGAGGATCCAGGCACCAAATGGTTTGAGTTGAATTAATGATGACATCTGTTGTTGTTGGTCCATTTTGGGGCTTTGTGACATCGTTGGTATGTAGCCTCGTGTATTTGGGCCTGTGTTGAATTTGTTTGATAACCTATGTAATTGTGTTGCTTGTAATAATGCATGTATTTGTAATTGGAAGCTGGGTTTGGGTAGGAGGTGGTCGTGGCCTTAAGTTAGATATCATCCCGGAGTTTGCTATAAGTAGAAGTGGGAATCTTCGGAAAACTACTAGGATGGCCGAGGTTGGAATGATACTCAGAAAATTACAGAATGGTTTTGAATTTAACTGTAGCATAATTATTGTACAAAACGTGTTTTTTAGTGGCAAAATGAGCATAATATGATAAGTAGTCACTTCCGTTCCTTTTAACTCCTCTCCATCTTCAATTTGTTAACCGGATAAGTTATACGTACGAGAGTTATGGCAACTTCCAATCAAAATTTTCCCCATTTCTTACATATCTTCGGTGCGTGTTGTTATATTCTTGCCAGTGAGGAAAACCTTAATGAACCGTAATCTCAACATGCCATAAATCTATAACAAGGGTCCGCCGGCTTTACTTCACCTCCGAAGGAAGGCATACGCTCTTAAAAATCCGACGACTTCGGCCGAGTTTGAACCCGCGATCTTGGGCGTAGCAGTTCTGCATACTACCGACTACGCCACCGAATCCGTATCTAGTAATGTAAGTCGATTATCTGTCTGTAAGACTGTCACTTCTTTAGAACCACTCAATCAATCGACTTAACATTTTGCATTAATTGTGAACTACAGGGTTTACCAAACATGAGTGATGAAGAAACGATTGCACATACACTGTATTCATCAAGATATGCCAATGAACTTACATCAATCCATAATATTTACAATTATCAGTGGTGTCTTGAGAGTGCTTTGACTACCGGGTGAGTTAGCCGAGGTCGTTGTGGCATGACTGTTGGCAGTCGCTCACATCCGGGAGGCGAGGAGGTTCGAATCCCCCCGCCGGCAACCTTGAAGATGGTCTTCTGTGGTTTCCCATCTTCCTTCCAGGCAAATGCCGGGGTTGGTCCCTAACTATAGGCCACAGCCGCTACCTTCCAACTCCTCGACCCTCCCATCCAACATTCCTCCCCAACGGTACTTGTAGCTCACCCATTGGGTGTCCGTCTCGAAGCAGCTACAAAACTGGCGAGCCGAACATGTCCTCGGGCACTCCCGGCACTAAAAGCCATACGCTAAAAAAAAAAAGAGTGCTTTGACTAGTCCAACTGCGCCGGTCGGCAAGAGGTTGGTGGCTTGTCTCAGGAGGTTGATGAGTTAATCTGGTGGGTAGTGCTCGAGATTTTGAACGAAAGGCTCTCAAGTTACTCACTTACCTATATTGTACATCATATCACGAATGACAATATTCATTATCTAATTGTAAATTTCATTTTGAAAATGTATACATGTGATTCCTGCTTTTTAAATGTAAATTTAAAACTAAACCATCTTATGAATATTTTCGATAATGTTTGTAATTTCGGTGCTATTTAATCTGATTTCAAAGTTCCATTGCTCGGTTTGTTTTTGTAGACGTCTCTGTTGATAAGTGTGAGTAATGTCGTCTAAACAACCAAGACCACCGTGTGGTGTATGTCTAGCATTCTTGGCTATCACCCTGGAGGTCCGGGCTCGATTCCCGGCTGTGGTCTGAGGACTGGATGGTTCATTGAAAATGAAATATATAATTACATACAATTTCATTTGAGACTGGTTTTTCCTTTCAGCGTCTAGCCAAGTCTGCAAGCCTCTGTTTGCGACAAGTTACAGTGTCAGCACTGCGGCCTGATCTGCTTTTACACCTCTCACTTTGAAATCGTTCAACACTGAATCTAACCATCGCCTCCGAAGGTTTACCTTCTGCAGCCGTACCCATTAACCTCTTAGTAAATCTCTCCCCCCCCCCCTATTCTCTTCACATTGCCCCACCATCTGAGTCGACTCACACGAACAGCTTCATCTAGCGTGTTCATTTCTAAATGAGTCTTTATCTCTTCATTGCGAGTACCTTCCTCCCTTTGCTCCCATCTATTTATCCCAGCAATTATTCGTGCTAGCCTTATTTAAGTTATCTATAGCTTATCTATCAAAAATCCTGAAACTACCCAGCTCTCTGGAAATGAAAAAATTATGAAAAACGCTGAAATTGAAAATCGAACAATTTTAGAGAAGTAACTCAAAAGACTGGATTTCAGGAAAGAACGAGAATAACAATTAGAAGAAAGTAAACTTAAGAAGAAAAGAAACTCCACTCTCAAAAAATTAAGGAAATTTTCAAACACAATATTAGTTGCAAAGAGAACTACCGTAGCCAGAGATGATCTACAGTACCCACCAATTGGGTTATTCGAAAGAAAATAAAGAAGACGCTATACTTTATATCTTCTTTATTGCATGTTCTTTGTTCGATATGTTTTGTCTTTGTTGGTAAACCGAACTAATCGGGAAGTTATTCTAAAAGTATATGTCATTTAATTAGTTGAAGGTAAGTTTCTGTGCGAACTAAACTAGTCATATAATGAAAGGTGTTTGTGAATAGATTGAAGACTTTTAGTGGTAGAATGGTGGAGAGAAATACTGATTACACGAGCATTCCAGACGACCTAACAGGTGGATATGACTTTGTTCTAGAGCCACTCCCGCCTGCACTGATAGCCAATTGATTGGTAGCTTTGTACTCGAGTAGATAGTTAGAAATGTATTCAACAAGCAAAAACAGTAGCTGCCAGAGAATTATGTATGATATATTCCATTGCCTGGTATAATCATACTGCACCGGATATTTCTTAATAAACAACTCCATATTTCTTGAGAGACATTTCCAGTAAATCGTTCTAGTTTTTTCTGTTAACAGGTGGCTCGCGTGTGTGTGCTTTCATTGACTATCACTCCGTTCACTATAAGTATTCTTGTCAGATATCCAGAGGCTGCAACCACACAGCCATTTAGAGGCAAAACAACCTTCTCTTCAGTACACAAGACCATGAGACGGACATTCTGTCTGTTGCGTTCCGATAGGCTAATAGGTATACTCCTAGACGTAGGTACATTGATATAGTGCTCTATACATCATATAGAACAGAATACATTGTATGTCCTGGATTCATGATTAAGGTCCTAAATTCCAGAGTTAAAATAACCAGTGAAGGATGAAGCAAAGAGGATATACAAAGTAGGTTGGCTCAGGTAAGGATAGCATTTCTTCAGAAAAAGAATCTGTTGACAGCCAATATATATATATATATATATATATAGGTATTAGAAAGTTATTTTGGCGCAGCTGAACAGTGGAGAATATAAAAAATACGAGCCTTACAGTAGTCGCATATGATGTGTAACATTAGACATGTGAACTCTGTTGGTCATTGAAATAACTACTTGTAAAACTGCAGTGCCAAAACCTGACCGGCTTTCAGCATATATGATATAATGAATATTTTCACACCAAAGAACGACAACTTGAAGATTATTTATTGTAGGAATATCTTTAATGGGGCCCCCAAACCTTGAAGCAATATTATATGCGATATAGATTCCACATAGCCACATGGCCGACAGTACCTCGAGTGCTTACATTAAATAAGAATACAGCAAAAGTATGAAGATTTAATAAATCATAATTGTTTTCAGCAAATATGATATAATGAATATTTTCACACCAAAGAACGACGACTTGAAAATTATTTATTGTAGGAATATCTTTAATGGGGCCTCCAAACCTTGAACTAAATCGTATGGGATGTACATTCCACATAGCCACATTGCCGACTATGTGTCTGCCGGGAGAACAGTGAACTCTGTTGTTCATTGAAGTAACTAGACTACTTGTAAAACTGCAGTGCCAAACCTTGACCGGTTTTCAGCAAATATGATATAATGAATATTTTCACACCAAACAACGACAACTTGAAGATGATTTATTGCAGGAAGAATATCTTTAATGGGGCCTCCAAACCTAGAAGTAATTTTGTATGCAATATAGATTCCACATAGCCACATGGCCAACAGTGCCTCGAGTGCTTACACTAAATAAGAATACAGCAAAAGCATGAAGATTTAATAAATCATAATTGTTTTCACCAAACATGATATAATGATTATTTTCACACCAAAGAACGACAATTTGAAGATGATTTATTGTAGGAATATATTTAATGGGGCCTCCAAACCTTGAAGTAAACCGTATGCGATATACATTCCACATAGCCACATGGCCGTCAGTACGTCGTGGTATCAATCTCCGCCACGTCTGGAGTGTATTTAAGCCAATTAGACAATTGTATTATCCTATTAACATTACCACGCTTGTGCATTAAACTATTTCTGACACCTGCTCACTGTGCTGACTGTAAGCCCCCGTCCAATCTTGCAGGTTATTTTGTTTGCTTACTCACTTGAGCAGGAGGTAGGGGGAAATAGCAGTGTTTGTTGTGCAGCGATCAGAAGCGTTACGTGCCCTGGTTTGTTTGTTCTTTCTTTAGCACCTTTTGTTCCGACATGAAGAGTGCGGACATGGGAGTCACGCTTCCACAGACCACGTTACAAGTCAAGCTCCTGAACTGAACTCTGCCCCTCCATGAGGAACTTTCTTCACGTGCAGCCCGATGACCTCTGCATTTAAAACCTATGGCAGATTACACTTTCTAAAATGGCATTTCTTTCACACCAATACACTGATCTTCACTTGACTGAGTTAATGCTCAAAAGGTCCCCCGCGGCATGGCGTAGCCGTGCGTGTCAAATCACGCACCCCAACAGCGATGAGCAGCTGGAGCAAATCCGGAAATTGGAGGTTTGAATCTTGACGCTGAAAGAACATCTTGTCGTTCTACCGTAGTAAATACAAAGAAAAGCCAATGCATTTATTCAGCAGCCTGGTCAAATGTGCGCTTGTCATAAAACCCATAATGTCAATTGATTTTAATTCACGCAGTCAATTTGATATTTTAAGGTACACAAATGCGAGAGAGCCATGCCAGTAGATTTACTGGAACGCTCAAGATCCTCTTCCGAAAACTTCCAGCACCCCGGAGTCTCTAAATGGCTCAGTAGTTAAAAGGGGCGTAAAACAAATTATTATTATTATTATTATTATTATTATTATTATTAATTTATTTATTTAGTATGTTTCGACCCATACAGGATCACATAAAGCAAGTTATGATCTGTTGCTGTTATTTGTCTTGTTCTTCCAGAATTCTTTCATCATGTCGCTATGTTTAGCTCGACGTTCGTCAGTCCATTTTCCCCTAGGTCTGTTGGGCTTATCTTCTGATGCAGCTTCCCAAGTGTAGATCTTATGTCTGAAAGTTTTGCGGTCTTCGATATCTGTGGGTGTGATGTTGGCGTTATTGAGATCAGTTTGGACTTGTTTAATCCAAACCGTTGTCGTCCTTAATTTTTGTGAGTACATCAATATTTTCTTTGTTAATCGGTTGTCATCTAGCCTCATAATGTGCCCATAAAATTTCAAGCGTCGTTTAGGGAAATCGGTTTCAATATTTGAATATTTTTCTGTGATCATGTGCGATTGTAAACGATATCATTCATCTGTAAGTCTTGGGCCAAGAATTTTTCGGATGATTTTCCTTGCAGCTTTCTTGATGTTTTCAAGATCCCCTTTATAATTGAGGTTTAAGGTCTCACTGGCGTAGAGTAGGTTCAGGTGGATTATTATCTTGGCTTCTTGGTCATGCCTCTTCAAGTAGTGCGCAGAAGAAATTATTATTATTATTATTATTATTATTATTATTATTATTATTATTATTATTATTATCGGTATATTATTATTATTATTGTTATTATTATTATAAGTATTATTATTATTGTTGTTATTGCCAAGTGCCATGTGAACTACTGCCGCCCCTCCAGACATGTAGGTTTATGTTACATAATCCTCCCAGCGTTTTGTTATGCTACATGTATGACCTGTGACTAATGATATCTCATGAAAACACCCAACTGTAAAATTTGAGAAATCCGTCCATGATACATGGGAGTGTTCATACGAGATGACCTTGCCTAGCAGCCCATTGTTGTTACTAGAAGAAAGACAAGTGCACTTAGCAAATGAGTGTGAAGAGAAGCACTCGTTACTCCGCTCAACACAGCTAGAGTGGAAGTCCACCTCGAGGTGCAGTGACTACTGGCATTGTCGGCTATCATCACAGAGATCCGGATTCTATTCACGGCACTGCCCAGATATTTAATTCTGTTGTGGTTTCATTTGAGGAGATTGGACATCGTGATTTGAGCGGCTTCGGTGGGGTAGATGGTAGCATGCTGCGCTTCCATGCCCAAGATCGCGGGTTCAGACCCAACTTACGTCGTCGGATTTTTGATGAGCGTTAAAAAACCCGCAGTATACCTTCCTTTGGGGGAAAAGTAAACCCAATGTCTTAGATTTATGGCATATAAAAGAACCTTCCACTAGCTACAATTGTGTGAATCTAAATTCATAAGTAGGATTTGATTAACGCTTTATTAGTTCCAACGTTCGCTGCAAGGTGCCGGTTGCGGTGGCATGTAGTAGCCAAGTTTGCGGCTAGGTGTCGTTGACGGTAGCATTTGGTAGCAAAACTAGGAAGTACTTGAAATTGATTGTCTGCAGTCCTTACCTGAGTTACAGATAACACACACTAATATAGCCATTACAATTAGCACCGGTTATCAGACAGATTCTACACACACCCAAAGTACACGGGGCTACATGACCGCATTTCACAGCCCCTAAACTGAGGAACCAGCCAACCAACCAGAGTGGAAGTCCACCTCGATGTGTAGTGAATACTAGCATGGCATCACAGAGGTCCGGATTCTGTTCATGACTCTGCCCAGAAATTAAATTCTGCTGTTGTTTCATTTGAGGGGATTGGGCATCATATCATTCACCCCGTTTACTTCGGTGTGTGTGTGAGGGCGGAGTGTTTATCTGATAACCTGTGTTATTGTGATGCCTGTACTAGTGCGATTTTGTAATTCAAGTGAGGATTGGGGGGATTGGGAAGGAGGCTGCCACCGCCTTAAGTTAGGAACAATCCCAGCATTTTCCTGGAGTAGAAGTGGGGAAACCATGGAAAACCACTTCCAAGATGGCTGAGGTGGGAATTGAACCACCTCTTCTCAGTTTTGCCTCACGAGGCTGAGTTTACCCCGTTCCAGCCCTCAAACCAGAATAAACGTTATTCGCAGAGCCGGGAATCGAATCCGGACCTCCGGGGCGACAGCCAAGTGTGCTAGCCACTACACTGAGATAAAATTGGGAAGAGATAGGCTGCATTCCTACCTCAACTATCCTGGAGGTATTTTCCGTGTTTTCCTACTTCTATTCCAGAGAAATGCCGGGATGGTTCCTAATGTAAGGTCACGGCCGCCTCCTTCCCAATCTTATCCCCAATTTACAATCACACACACTAGTGCAGCCTTCACAATAACACAGGTTATCTAACAAATTCCTTATACACCCAAGTATACAGAGCTACATGACCACGATGTCGTAAGCCCCTAAAATATGCAACAACAACAATAGTAGTATAACACGTATTCAGGTGTAATTGCATAATTCAACCAAAATCTTGTGAAAGGGAATTAGTGGTTGATGGAAACCACATCTCGCAAATTGTCTAAATCCTGATTCAGGAGCACATATTTTCAAGAAAAGTATAGGCTAATATTATTGTTAGTGAGGCGGAGAGGTGGTCAAGCCATTTGCCACATTAAAGAGCATAATAACTATGATGCCACTGTATCTGATAGTAGCCTATAACCACATGTATTGGCTCCCTTTCACGTGCTACTCCACAAACGTGAAAGTATTTGGCGATAATAAGCATCGCAACAGGTGTTTCGCGGTAGCAGGATCGTAGTTTGTTATGCACGATAGACACTCTTTCGCTTAAGATAGTTCAAGACTAAATCTCGAAATTTTGAACTAGGAGAGTTTGAAAGGCACGGTCGAATTATCCGGAGATGGAGCTAACTTATCGCCAAATTTCGTTAAGACTGGTCCAGTCGATAAATCGTTATTAGGTATATGTCTGTTAAAAGCACACACACAAAAATCTTTTAAATTTATACCGCATTATTGTGTTGGAAGCCTGTTTTCAGTGTTACAGATGTAATTATTTTAGCCTCATACTCTATCAGTACATTCTTCAAATACGCAATTTTGAAATTAAGCAGAAATAAAGATTCGGTGTGTCAAGTTTCTTATGTCGACAGAAAGGACAATGTAAATCTTTAGAATATTTTTTAGCATGATTTAACTCCATTGCATAGTCGTCTATCACCACAAAAAAGTCCTCTCGGCACGCCGGAAGGCGGAGGTAGATTTCACCGGACAAACTTGGGGATAGGCGAAAATAGGCAGAATATGCAGGTTTTCGTAGAAGGATCAGACCTCATTTATTGCGTGAAAGTATTTTATAATTGGAGATTAATTCACTTTGTTTTTCGTCATTTTATGCATATTTTAAACATTTTATTGTCTTATGATGACGGTAACCTTCTTGTCATTTGGAGTCCATTTTTATACTTGTGGTCACACTGTCCTTATGCAAGGTTTCGACACTGATGTATAACTATGTAACGGTCTGTTACTTCTTCACGCAAAATTATATCTCCCGCAGAGATGTTGGTTGGTTCCTCAGTTTAGGGGCTGCGACAACGCATGTAACCCCGTGTACTTTGGGTGAGTGTAGAATCTGTCTGATAAACGGTGTGAATTGTGATGGCTGTATTAGTCTGTAATTCAGGTAAGGAATGCAGACGCTCAATTTCAAGCAGTAGTTCCTAATGTTGCTACCAGATACTACCGTCAACGACACCTAGCTGTGAACTTGGCTACTAGATGCCACTGCAATCAGCAACTCGCAACGAACGTTGGATCCTCCCCTCCAAAGGAAAGCATACTGAGGGATTTTTAGCGCTCTTAGGAAATCCGACGACTTTGGCCGGCTTTGAACCCGCGACCTTGGGCACGCTACCAGTTACGTCACCGAAGCCGCTTCACACTTAGTCAGATGGAAATCTGAATCTGATCTCGCGCAAGTGCGTTGTCATGGCAACGTCTGATGGCTCATCCCTCATCAATTTAGTAGTGTTGCCATGGCAACCACTGATAGCTCTTGGCATTTTCTTATAATTCCGAAATCATTTTTCTTATCCCTTGGCGTAATGGTGGGTCATATCAAAAATTCTTTCAGACAAAAGTTTTAGGTAATTATTAGGGGAATATTGTCCATTTTGTACGGTTTTGATATTGTGCCTATTAAGAGAGATATGATTAATGCTTCCCGAAAACCCCACTTTTTCCCACCCCTTTGGTCAATGGTTGGTGCTATAAAAAAAACTCTTCAAACATAAATTTTTGAGCTTTTTCCGGCACATAGTATGAACTTTGAACGGATTCGATATTTCATATATTAAGAGAGTTATAGCAATATTTCATTTTTTCGAAAAAAAAGTCCCCCATTTTCATCCCCTTCGACCGATTTAGCCCAGTAACGAACTCGACCGAGATTTTATGGGTATACATATTCGATAAAAATTTCAAAGTGATTGGTGCAAAATTACGGCAGTTATCGTGTCCACAAGAAACTGATATACATATATATATATATATATATACATACATAAACATACATAAATTATATATAAACTTTTGAACTGACGGTGGTTTTGGGGTCTGGGGGATGTGAAACGGGAAGATATGTCGAAATTTTCCGGAAATCAAAACATGGTACCCATTGCAATAGTTAGCTTTCTAATGAAATCTACCTAAAATACTACCATCAACGACACCTATCTGTGAACTTGGCTACTAGATGCCACCGGAACCATCAACTCGCAACGAACGTTGGAACTTCTCCTCCGAAGGAAAGCTAACTCAGGGTTTTTTAGCGCTCTTAGTAAATCCGACGACTTTATGCGGCTTTGAACCCGCGATCTTGGGCATAGAAGTTCAGCATGCTACCAGTTCCGATACCGAAGTCGCTTCCCACAGACAGATGGAAAACTGAATGTTATCTCGTGCAGTGTCGTTGTCATAGTAACTGCTGATGGCTCATCCCTTATCAATTAAAAGTAAAGTTGTCATGGCAACCTCTCTTGGCACTCGGCATCTTCTTATAATTTAAATCATTTTGCTCACCCCGTGGCGTAATGGTGGGTCATATCAAAAATTATTTCAGACAAAAGTTTTAGGTAATTATTGGAGGAATATTGTCCATTTTGTACGGTTTTGATATTGTGCCTATTAACAGAGATATGATTAATGTTTCCCGAAAAACCCACTTTTTCCCACCCCTTTGGTCAATGGTTGGTGCTATCAAAAAACTTATTTGACATAAATTTTTGGCACTTATCCGACACATATTATGAACTTTGAATGGATTCGATATTTCACGTATGAAGAGAGTTATAGCGAAATTTCACTTTTTCGAAAAAAGCCTCCCATTTTCACCCCCTTCGACCGATTTTGCCCATTAACGAACTCGACCGAGATTTTAAGGGTATACATATTATGTAAAAAATTCAAAGTGATTGGTGCAAAATTACGACAGTTATCGTGTCCACAAGAAACTGATATATATATATATATATATATATATATATACATAAATTATATATACACTTTTTAACTGACGGTGGTTTTGGGGTCTGGGGGATGTGAAACGCGAAGATATGTCGAAATTTTCCGGAAGTCGAAACATGGGACCCATTGCAATAGTTAGCTTTGTAATGAAATCTACCTAAAAACACGTTTTTTGCCGAAATAGGTCCGGAGATATTGAGTACAGGTGAAAAACTTTGCGTGACCGCCATATTGCATTGGTAAGGATAATAAAAATTTGGAGCTAACTTATCACCAAATTTCATTAAGAGTGTTCCAGTCGATAAATCGTTATTTGGGAGAGGGGTCTCCTATACCGATATTGATTTGATTTCAAACTATAGACAGCTGTGATTGGTTGAAATTCATTATTTTCTTATATAGAATAGGTCACAATTTCGCGAGGAAAATGATAGATAATATTTTTTTTTAAATCAGCTTTAGCTTCAGTATTTAAAGCTAATCACCAGCACGCATCGTTAGAATCTACTTAATAAAGATACATACTCACAGTCTCTGTCTGTACCGAGTTACTGCCAATACCTGTCTGGTATGGGGACCTATAAAAGGATTTGGATCTGCAAGACCACTTCACGTTTTATGCGGTACAGGTGCTACAGGGAATTCACCTTCTGCGAAACAATCAAACGTTTGTAACAAGAATACATTCTGGGAAATACATTTTATAATGAGAACGTTTTTGTGTTGTAGAGGGCAGTTGAAATTCACGTGTCTCTGCATGTCATAAATGGTGGATGGCAATACCGTCTTCAGAAAATTGAATGATCGAGTGAATTTTAATAGAAATGGAAGTTTGATAATTGCAAACGATGTCCCTCCGAAATACTTTCTAATATTTTCTGTTGCTATTAATATTTTTAATTTATTTTAGAGGGTGAGGCATCTTATTTATCAGCCCCAGGTACTTCGTGTGTTGGATTTGTCTGATTAAGTGTGTTTTTGTGGTGACTATAGTAATGTAGTAATTTACTATAATAACTATTGGGGTCTAGGATTGGGTTTCGGGCCCCAAGAGTTTCCTGGTATTTGTCTTGAGGGAATGTTGAAAAACACGGCGAGCACCTCATAGTGTAGCGGCTAGTGTTCTTGACTCACACCACGGGGGTTTAAGTTCAATTCCCGGCTCTGCCACGAATCCTGGCGTGAGGGCTGTAACGGGGCACACTCAATCGAGTGAGGCAAAAATGGGGCATTTCCCATCTCAGACGTCCTGGAAGTGGATTTCCGTGATTTCCCCACTTATTCTCTCCAGGAAAATGTGAAATGGTTCCTAATAAAGGCCACGGCGGCCCCCTTTCCATTCGTAACGCCAATTTATAAATAAGCATGCTAGTACAGCATTCAAAATAACACAGGTTATCACACAAATCACACCCCAAATGCCCTGGGCTATAAACTCACGATGCCATAGCCACTAAAATAAGTAACAAAAACGCAACAGCAACCAAAGGAACGTGGGGATGAGCTATACTCAGGATGGTTGCTGTGAGTGTTGGGTTTCAAACTTTCGATCTTCGAACTTCCAGCAAACTACAGTGGTCGTAAAAATATACATAATCATATCTAATACATGTATTTTTAAGCGTGTTATTTACTTATTGTACATATCTAATATATAAAAGTGAAAGTCTGTATGTGGGTATGTATTGTGCCCGTTTGACGAGAATTTCGGGGAGCCATAGACCTTAAATGACCCTTCCGAAACCCCCATCTCCCAGGAAGACATATAGGACGGGAAGGAATGCATTCATGGACTGGGAAAGCACGCAAGAATCTGTATCGGGGGTGTCGGGTGTAAAAAGAGGTGAAACTACCAGTCCAGAGGAATACAAACTCAACAAATACAATAAAGAGGCACGCCTTACATTTAAATCGCACTCAGTTTATTCAAAAAGTGGCAGACCCCTTCAGAGAGGTAAAAACGGCTAATCCATGCTAAACAATGTTGATAATAATGTAACTCGTCTCCGTGCGAAAATCCTAATAATTTAAGCCTCTCAAAGTCCTACGCAAAAATGGAAAATCAAAGAATGCAATCTAAGAGAATGCCGCGTAGTTGTTCCCTATACAATTACTTCGGAGATTCAATAATAATGATAGTACAAGCATGACTCTACAGCAAAGAAAGTTATTTACTTGTTTACAATGCAAGGTTTCAGTTACATTTACAGCATAATAAGTTTAAAGCTACGCTATGATGGTGTCATCTCCAACATTTAACGTTACAGTCATTTAATCTAATACCTATCGTACGATAATAATAACAATGATGTTGTAAAGGAGAAGCGTTTCATCCTAAATTTATTTCCAAGCAAAAGCTATGCACATTCTGAACCTAACAGAACGCATGAAAATCTATTCTAATTAACAACACAAATGAGTAACATGTAATCCTCTTAAATTACTGCGCATTGGGCGCCACTAATCCTGCCTACCTACATCGCAAATTCACTGTTTGTGAACTTGGGTCATTATTTTTGTGGGGAGAGAAAAGTTAGGTCAGCGACTGCATGAGTAAAACATGTCTAACGTCACATTATCAGGTTAGCTACCGCGTTTAAATACGTAACTAACTGATTGTCGTCTGAATAGGGATAGCTATATTTGTATTTAAGTGTGTCGAAGAATCAAATCTAAGTAACGGTCATCACGGTTCATTTAAGTTTATATGTTTATTTACGTTTTATTAGACTTCCTAGCTCTTTGTTTATGTTCATTTTTAAATGGAAAATCCTGATATTTGATTATTACTTTCTTATTTATCAGATTCGTTCAGTCCTATCAGTTTCATTGTATTGTTTAGTGACCATGTTAATTTCGTAAATTGTGAAAAATTGGTGAAACAAGGCATCCAATATCAAGCTCATCATTGGAAGAAAAATCAATTCCAAACATCAGATAGCATCTCTGTGTGCTGATCAATACCACTGATCCATCGATCATCTGCTACAATAACGAGACAAAAGTCGTTCACGTTATCAGCTCATATAGTATCAAAACTTGTACTAGGAAACTAAGGGTTATCGTATCCTACCTCTGTAGTGCGTTTTAACATAACATGGGTTTGACTAAATTCATACAATCCAAGCTTGTGGACAAGATTTAACTCTGCTGTAACGACAGCTGTGCATTCTGATCTTGCATTATTTGCTCATATATCATACATCTAAAGTCTGGGAAAACTTGTATTAATAAACCTGGGTCTTTTGTTTACAGTCCTAAAATGACCCCTTACTTCGAACTCAAGATAGCCTGCTCAGCTCATCTAACAAAATTACAGTTCATAGCTTGTTTGGTAGTCATCTGAATGTCGAATTTTATAAAGTTATTCTTTCACTTCTCCACATATCGTAAACAGGTTTTGATGCAGTAATGTCTAGTGTTCACTCCACTCACAGCCTTCTAAATGAAATTATCAAGAAAAGAGTGCGTTGTAGTCGCGTTTACAAGGTCAATAATAAAACAAAAACGTAACATTGGCTTGTTTCACGGCCAACAGGTGGTCGCTGGGTTTACAGTCCCAGTAAAAATGCAGTTATTCAGACATGATTATATAACAAAAATCCTACACGTTAAAGAGTGTGGGTTCGATGCACTGTCGAACTAAAAAATGTTTATTTGCAAAAATTGTTGGCAAAAGCGTTTGTCCCAAGCTATTGCAAATGATACGACATAACTTGTGGTTGCTTCACCACTAGGAATACATGTTAATAATTAATCCTACCTAAGAATGTGCAGCGTAAGGTCTTACTAAACTAATCTCCATTACGAGATCGTACATGAAAAGATGTTTTGGCTTTTAGCCAGACTCACGTGCGTGCTTCACATTTCCTCAGTGAAATGACTTGCCTGGTTTAGGTAGCAAGTAAGGCATGATGGTGTACCCTTGAGTACAAAGAATATGCAAATCATAGTCCGCCAGCTCAATCAGACCTTTTCGGGGCATAGAATGCTCTCCCACTATATGATCTACACACTCCGGATCAAGCTTAGGATATACTAAAAAAACATCAAAATCTTAATATATTTAACAAACTCAAAAATTAGGCGCTACCAATAAAACATAAAAACTGAAAAGACATCTTCACACTTGTTCTAATTAGAACAAGGAATCACTAAACAAATCTATAAAAACATTAGTTTACGGTTCCATTGAACCTGACCAAAATGTCATCTAGGTCTCACTTCCATAAATCACTTACATAAAATTTTCAAACGAGCTAAATGATGGCTCGGTGTTTTACATTTACCTATTATTTTCATAATTAAACACACACTTATTACTCCTCAATTGAGTATTACTTATTACTGAGTTACAATGACAATGGTACTGGCAATTACCATTTATTTGGGCTCACATGTCATTCAAATTTTCCCGTGGCTTATGATCTCTAGATTAACGGTCACGTAAAACTACAATCTTCTTCTTCATTCAAATTTTACCATCTCTCTCTTCAATACTACCAAATTACACTCGTGTTGGGAGATCTCGTGTATCTCGAGTTGTTGGAAACTACTGATAGAATCAAATCAGGATAAAGCTCCCAGTTATCCCAAATGTTTCCATTATAACTCGGGAACAATAGTACGGTCATGTAACAATAAAGAAGGGATTTTTATATTTGTCTCATATAGACAATTAAATCATTGTGAAACGCGGATCTGAACTGTACAAGCAAGAATAATTAACATGAATGGTACTCAATCCAACTACTGGGTCATCTAAAACATTATAATTTACTTCCGTCTGCCACGGAAACCTACAGTTCTTTACACGACCTATCTCAATAACGAGGGTCTGTTAAAGTGTCAAACACTCAGGCAAATTTACGACCTTACAGGGGGAGCGCAAGGCCTTCTCCCTTCGGGACGGTACATCCAACTAGCTTGCATACAGCAGCGCTCTTTAACTTGGGAAAACAAGGCGATCAATTCATTTCAATACAATACATTATGAGGTTCTTATAACCTATCCATCTGGCTCAGGCAAGATTATAATTATGGAGTTTTAGCACTGGCAGGTAAGATACTCAATAAAATCCACAATATATAAGGGGCTTTCGAAGTAGAGGAATCTCAGATCGATCCTCGGTCAGCCTCGGGAACCATTTCCACTTTGAGGGCTTAGAACCAACAGTAACAGGATCGGTGGTATCAGACCAACCGTCCAACAATAGCGTCTTCTGGGTTACAATAATGCAAATCCCTGCGCTCATCATTCAATATAAATTAGCACCCTTTCGAAGCTTGCATACAGCAATACACACAAATAATCAATTACCGCATCCAGCTGTTCCCCATAATTACTCCGCCTAGCATATTTCACTGCGTACTAGCGTGATCATTACAATACATGCGCACCAAAGTGCTAAATAATTCAATATAGCCAAGTTGCCTTCCAAAGCAAGATTATTTAATTCACATCACTTAATTGATCTTCGTCCCCAAAAATATAACGTTTACCTTTAATAAACAATACTGACATTGTATTTAAGAACTCTAAATAGTTCAATAATCCTTTTATCATTATAACAAGGAGCTCTACGGCTTCCATCATTACCATATGAACATTTATTAAACAATTAATTCATGAAGTTATTATTATTATTATTATTATTATTATTATTCCGTGGAAGACCTTAAGAAACTAAACATCTCTACAGAAGACATGGCAGCCAGGAGCAAATACAGAGAAAAACTTAGACTACAGAAGTTGGAGCAAACTCCCAAAGAGAGACAACCAGCAAAGAGGTGGACAGAAGAGAGAAAGAGGAAACATAGTGTGTATATGAGAGGTTTTGGGGAAAAAAGAAGAAAGGTCCAGAATGAAACATGAAAATTGATTGTGTTGTAACGCGCTCCTTATGGGGAATTAACGAATAAATAAATAAATAAATAAATTATTATTATTATTATCTTGCTTGTATAAATCATTACATTCTTCTATCATTTACTAATATTTCACTGGATACTTTTACTGTGTATTAATTAACTCATTTAATTAGTTATATTCATCATTAAATTATTTGTTCAGATCGCACAATACATTGTTATACACTGTTTTATAAATCCCTGTTTCACATTTGAGGATCATATCTCCATATACATTGTTACAGGAGCTCTCCCTCACACCATATATAATAAAATCTGTTACTCACATGATTTTGCACAGATCAGCGACCTGGTCTCCAATGACGGTACATTTTTGCCCACTCACTTGTGTTTACACTATATTAACACTCATCTTCAAATACGTTAATACTTCTTTCAATTTACAAAAAATACATACAATGGTTACCTTATCTTTAAGAAATACACTCATGGTATTTGTTACCATTTAAAAATCACTAAAAATTATTAACACTTAAATTTTCACAAATATTATATTACACTTAAAAATTTCACTTTCGGCACTTAATTTTTGCCTTACACACGTGATCGTTTTCTTTCCCGCCTCCAAGGGTTTCAAGTATTTCACGTCGACTTCCTACTCCTACTCGGGGTGATTGAAAGTCTCGTTCGCTCTTACCCTCTACTGGTACGGTTGATTCTCCTATCTGGTCTATTTTGACTATCGGCACCCTTACAGTTACTGCACGATGCCGTATCTCGTTCAATGCGCAAATGTTTGTCTAACAATGTTTATAACTGACGTTCAGTCCTAGATTCGCGGTGTCTACTACTACGGCGATCTAGTATTTGCTTCTCTTATGGTCCTCGTCTGGACTTTTACTTCTGACGAATATAGTCTTTGCTTATGGAATTGATTCCAAAGTCGTGCTGCGTTTTAACTGGGCTAATGATGCCTCGAATGTAGATTCCTAAAAATCTATCGTCACTGGCTCTAATCTCCTCAGTTCAGGAAAATTAGGCGTTTATCCTACGTTTGCCCTAATTCGGTTACTTAACGTACTGGAAAAAATGTATAGAGTTCACTACTCTATCGTTGTCTCGTGTACTTTGAGATATTGCGATGCTTCTACTTCAATGAATTTATACGGCTTAAATGCCCTCACCGGCCAAAGTATTTAAAGTCAAAGTATACTACTTTCCTTAAGTCTGTAGATTAACTTATAAAATTCGAAGCTTAACAGTACTTCTCCTTCAAACAAGGATTACGACGCTTCATTTGCATGGTGGCACTGTTGAATAATTACTGGAACAGCAACTCCCCTCATGGAGTGCGATACCTCGGCGTCACAGTATAACGTTCTACGGGACTGATGAAGACTGTATGAATTTCCTGGCGCACCCAGGGTTTATATTTGATTCTGCTACAAAAAAGATCAGTTTGGCTCCCTCTCCAGATCTAACTTCTAATGTAATCGTCGCACGATTATAGAAAAATTACCTCCTGAATGCCCATGGCTTAAATATCAAAAATATATCACATTTTCTAAAAACCGTTCGTAGGATTATGAAATATTAATTAAATTGAGCTCCTGAATTGTGTAGGTGGTGCCTTCTTTTTTTCCACCACTACTAATTCCTGGCTTGGTGAACTCCCGATTGCGTAGTGCTGACATGGCATTTCTATACGGTGCAATTGTTATTGACTTTTCTTGCTCTCAAAATTCAATCTTCCAGGATAAATAACATTGGCGAAGTGCTTTCTTCAGATTATTTCACGTAACTGGCTAATTTTAATTATTTCTCCAATTTCTTGGCCACGCCTTCACGACAGGGTTGGCAATTTATCGTTGACTCAGGGGTTTATCACTGGATCTTTTCTCTCTGTCTAGAGTGGAAAGTTTTGTTGAGCTGTTTCCATCCCATGCGCAACCCTTTATCGCTGAGCTGTCGAAGTGATCTCATCCCCCAGCTGCCAGCTATGGCTCAAAGTTGCATCCCTAGTCCATGCGTCATACTAGGGCTCTTTCCTATTAACCCTTCATCAACCTTAAAAACTGTATTAAACCTATAATAACTCTCCTTTTTCTGAAGTAAAAGAGTGTGGGTTCGATGTCTGTGCCATCCACATGGGCACAATGGTAAGATGCCTTAGATTCACGTGCCTTCCTTTATATTGTAATCCAGCCATCACTGAACCCCGCCATCCTGGGGTTTCTACTCCATTCCCAATTCCATTATAAAAGGAATAATTTGCATTTCTTCGGCATGTAGAATGTGTATGGTTAATGCCATGATGAAGTGGTATTCGTAGTTTTGCACTGAATTTATCACTAGATTATAATTAGCAATTTCACACTGAAGCTACACTTGTATCAGCGGGTAAGCAAATAATAATGGCCATGGATTTTCTCCGCTCTCAGATTTAATCTCAGCAGTTTGTGCTACTGTGCACACTAAAAACTTGGTGAATAAAATCGCACGTGATTTGTTCATTACCGTATTGTATTGTACCTGGTAATATCGTAGCACTTTAGAAAAACGTGGTTGGCAGCGTGTTCGATGCCAGCGTGGAAAAAGTTATTACAATATTACAAATATCCAAAATTTGCCTTCACTAATTATTTCAATTCCACTTAACAGCTTTGCTACTCTCAAAAGCGTATCACAGTTCTTCGGATTAAGTCAACTTCCACAGATATTTGTCGATTTTGACGAGCACAATTTCTACGTTGTCACAGGACCATGCATGCAGTAAGAGTCGTACGTTATATCAATACCATGCTTGCGGAAAGAGTCGTTTAGCATGAAGCCGGATGCACTATCTAGCCATCAGTCAAATGTGCGACTATGAAATATTTATGGCATTCTTTGCGGGTTTTAACATTCATGTTTCCTTTACATTAGAAATCAAATCACTCTCCGGTGCATCAAAAATATGTACAATATTGGTTAATAAATACAGACTTATGAAACACACAAAATTATATACAACCACGGCGCGGCAACTCATATAAATCAAATGAGTGCTACTCATGCCTTCTCCTTGGAAGTCTCCGCTTCTCTCAAGGATGGTAAACTCCTCATGAGCCATAGAGGTCACATGGCAGATGTTATTTCGGGCTCAGTATGTATGTATGTATATTTTTAGGGGCAGATGACCTCGTAGTTCCGCCCCTTAAAACAACAATAACTAACTAACTATGTATATTTGTTCCGTACACAAATCTACACCGTTCCACCAATCTCAACCAAATTGTGCATACACATAGTTTAAGACCCAGAAGGAACGGCTGGCTACATGGATTTTCGATAGTCTTTCTCATACTTCTGATATCGGCCTATTTGCACTCGAGCAAAGCAAATCAATTCAGAAAATTAACTTTTGAAGGAACGGCAAGACCGGCCATCTCTATGGCACAGTAGCACAAGACGGGTCCACCAAGTTTCATTCTATCTCGGTAAGAGGCCATGTTACTCAATTTTCTCAACGGCAACACTACTTCAAGCAGTGATCACCAGGTTTCCACCTGTCTCTGTAAGAGGCCATGCTACTCCATTTTCTCCATGACTACAGTCAAGACGTAAACACCAGGTAATGGGCCTCCAATTTCTATCCAAACCACGATAAGAACATTAGGAATCTGAACGCCTTAAAAATCTGAATACGTAGTTTTTTTTAAATTTTATTAACAGAGGTCGATGTAGGGAATTAAAATAATAATAAAAACGTATACATCGGCTAACCCCGCACGCGACCTAACGTAACAACGGCTATAGATATCATCACGAAACGATTCTGTTATTGTTGATTGATTTAGAGGCTTGGCGACATCATGGCCATGTAGCCCCATGAACTTAAATGTGTATGATGTTTTTCAGATAACCAGTGTTACTGTGATTGCTGTAGTAGTGTGTGTATTTGTAATTCAGGTGAGGATTATAAATTAGGTTGCTGTTGCCTTGAGTTAGAAACTATCCCTGCACTTGCTTCGAGTAGAAGTGGGAAACCACGGAAAACATCTTCCAAGTTTTGCCACGGGAGGCGCAGTGTACCCCCTTCCAGCTCTCAGACCAGAATTAAAATTTCTTGGCAGAACCGGATTCAAACTCGGACCTCCAAGGCGACAGCCGAGAATGTTAGCCGCTAATCCTCGTGGTCATCTAAATGTGACATTTTGGGTCTAATGTCATACTGTTGATGCCGCTGCTGTTACGGGAGATTTTGAATCTTTGCCTTATGACGGAAGGTATCACGCGCAATATATTGTATTGTTGTGTTATACTCTCCATTAAGGTGTGTTATACTACTAATATGTTTACGTTTATGTTTTATTAATCCTGAGGTTTGTATGCTGCGTTGTTTTAATTGTTGAGATTGTTAACCTGTACCGGCTATCTTTTGTATTACAAATCAGGAATACAGTAACTGTGATAAAACTAAGACTAACAGAACCAGAATAATTTGTAGCAACCAAACTGAAACAGTAACCTAAAATGATAAACCACGCAGTGAACACTCCCTCTTCTCTACTTAAGACATGACTATAAGAGTAAGTAATTTGTACAGAACATTACCTCCTTCACTGCCCTCAACAGATACAGCACCGTAGCAAACCTACAGGTAACTGACGTCACCAATAATTCTCATAGTAATCATTAGAAGCCATGACCAGGCTCCTTTTGTACTTAAAAATGGGTACTTTCATATTACTAAGTAAATAATATCGTACGTTCTTCGTACATCAGAAAACTGCATCCATACTAATATATAAAAGTGAGATGGTATGTGTCTGTGTGCCAGTGTATTACTCGATCACCATAGAACCACTGGTCCGATTTACATGAAATTTTACATGGAAGTAGCTGATTTACCTGGTTAATATATAGGCTACTTTTGATTTCAACACTTTGCACTATTTAAAGATGGCGACCATTTAAGTGACGTCACTACACCCTTTGGTTTCTAACATTCATATTCAATTTCAAATAAAAAGAGAACGCTTAGAAATAGCAAACTTTTGATGGCATATGCTAGGTTTAAAATTTAAATTTCTATCAGAATGGTCCTTATCACTTTTCGTGTATCTCCAACTGTTAGCGAGTAAAACCTAATTGTGTGCTATAAAACAAGGTCAATGCCAAGCGGTGTAGCTGGGCAAAATGTTCCATCCTAACTCTCCCTCCGCGCAGCACCTCGCCTATCCCCTGTTTTAACTGTCACCTTCACATTTCAATGTATTTATGACCAGTAGCGAAGCATGGGTACTACATTGCACCCCTCCCAGTCATTGGGAAAATTCATGTTGACCGACTGAAGATTTAAAACTGACAGTACTGTGGTCGTAGTGCGGAACCTAACCCTACAAACACAGTCAGTAGTGAACTGACTCAGTCAAGGAAGTGGTATTACTGTACTTATCCAGTTATGAAAACAATGAGTTAAAGTAGCATGATCGTAGTGTTACGTGATCATAAGTCACGGGATCTCCTTATACCTGTCGTCCGAACCATTAGACGTTACTTTTCACTTCGAATAACTACGAGGGGTGATCACAAACTAAGGTTACACGGTCGTTATTCAAGGAGTTTCATCTGTTACAGATAAATTAGTAGTGTGGGGTAATTCGAATACATACGGTTGATAACTGTGCAGAGTTTCAGCATCCTACCACCTACAGCGCTAGTTGTTGGTAAACAACTAATACTGACTCGTTTGGATTTTATCCGCTCTGTTATTCGATTTCGGCTTCGGTGGCATAGTTGGTAGCATGCTGAACTGCTGTGCCCAAGACAGCGGGTTAAAACCCGGCCTAAGTCGTCGGAATTTTTAAGAGCGTCAAAAATCCTTCAGTATGCCTTCATTCGGAGAAGATGTCATAGATCTATGGCATGTAAAATATCATTCCACAGGCTAAACTTGTATGAAGCTAAATTGTTCGGTTAGATTTCGTCAGAACGCTCTATCAAAGTTCAAACGTTCACCACAAGGTATCATTGATATCTGGTAGCGAAAGTTGGAACAACTTGAAATTGAACGAAACTTGTAGCTCACCCTAAGGGTGTCCGCTGGAAGCAGCTACAGACTCAGGCGAGCCGAACATGTCCTCGGACACTCTCGGCACTAAAAGCCATACGATAAATAAATAATTCGATTTTTATGGACGACACATGTAACCACGACCAGGAATTCTCACCGAAGTCGTCATCTTCCTTCACGACAACGCGCAACCTCATACAGCCTAGAAGACCACCACGCTGTTGAAGCGGTTTCGCTGGGACATCATTGACCAACCTCCCTACAATCCCGACCTCTCTCCGGGCGACTTTCACCTGTTAACTCACTTGAAGGAGCACCTAGGAGATCGACGATTCACTTCAGACGACAACGTAGCTGAAAACGCAAGGACAGGATTGTTACCAAAAGGGAAGATTCAAATCCATCCAACGAAGAGACAAGCCCCTAACCCAATATGGAGACTATGTATAAAAATAACCTAATGTATGTTCTATCAGTTGGCAGTATTGGTTGAATGAAATAAAATGCGCACGCACTGCAGGATTTGTAACTTTAGTTTCTGACCACCCCCGGTCTTGAGGAAAGAATTCATGATGAAAATTAATAAATGTAAAACAAAAATATTGGAATGCAGCCGAAATAAATCAGAATCCTCTATGGATATCAAATTGGCAGGTGAAAAACGAAAGGAAGTAGGAGACTTCTGTTACTTAGGAAGCAAAATAACCAGTGTTTGACGAAGCAAAGAGGATATAAAAAGTAGGTTAGCTCAGGCAAGGAAAGCATTTCTACAGAAAAGGAATCTGTTGACATCGAATATAGATTTAGGTGTTAGGAAGTCATTTTTGAAGGCCTTTGTCTGGAGCGTGGCACTCTATGGAAGTGAAACTTGGACTATAAGTGCAGCAGAAAAGAGGAGAATTGAAGTGTTTTGAAATGTGGTGTTACAAGAGAATGATGAAGATCAGATGGGTAGATAGGGTTACAAACGAAGAGGTATTAAGATTAGTGGGAGAGGAGAGACGTTTCCGGCGACTACTTATGAAGAGAGGAGATAGGCTGGTAGGACACATATTAAGACACCCAGAAATAGCAAGCTTAGTCATGGAAGGAAGGGGCGAGGACAAGAACTCTAGGGGTAGACCAAGGTTAGAATATGTTAAACAGATTGCCTCGGACGTAGGGTGTGGTGGCTATTTAGAGATTAAACGATTAGCTCAGGACAGGGAGGCGTGGAGATCTGCATTAAACCAATCAAAAGACTGAAGACTCAAACAACAACAACAACAATAACATGCAACAACCAAGAATTGCACACGGACCACCATGGTGAGAAGCAAAGAGCTTGATCCGCGCGCCGTCACTCCTCTTGACAGCATTAGTTGAAACTAAACTGGAGAAACAAGGTGTTCTTTCATCGTCAGTTAACACAATATGTGTCGACCTAAATTTCATTAATGCAGCTATGGGATCATTTATAAATTATAAAGTTATCGGATTTACGTTCCTCTCAACTAGTATGACTTAAAAATACTGACCTACCGGCATTTATCCTGAAGGGAATTACAGTATTAATGTGCCTGGAAATATAGGCCTACTGCCACGGTTCTTTCGCATTTAAGCCCATCAGATGTCAATTGAATGCACTGGGATTAGATCCCGCAACCTTATGCACAGTGGGCGAGAACACAGTCATAGATTTATGGCATGTAATAGAATCTTCCACTAACAAAACTTGTGTGAAGCAAAATTAGTAGGTTAGGTTTGATTAATGCTCTTATGTTCCAACGTTCGTCACCAGGCACTGGTTGCGATGGCATCTAGTAGAAGCCACGTTCACAGCCAGGTGTCGTGGACGGTAGCATTTGGTAGCGAAAGTAGGAACTACTTGAAATTATCGTCTGCAGTCCTTACTTGAATTAAAATCGGATAGCATACACTAATACAGTCATCACATTTAACACCGGTTATCAGACAAATTCTTCACTCACCCAAAGTACAGTACACGGGGCTACATGACCGCGTTGTCGCAGCCCCTAAACTAAGGAACCAACCAACCAATACTGAACAGCATTCACCAAGGACCAAAACTGAACCCATCACAAAACATCAAGAGGTATTACACGACTGGATATAGCCTACTGTTTTGGTCATCGAATTGTTAAGGTTGATACACTCGAGTTAAAATAAACTCACTGTAAGGTCCTCGCATACCTGAGGAGAATAAAGTTTGCCGCGTTAGCCATATCTGCTCCCCTGGGTTTTGTCACGGACTGTGGGAGTACTTACGCATCAATAACCTTTATTCAGACAAATTGTTTTGCCAATTATTCTCCTAAGAATATGAAGAAAGTCAGATACATTGCATATACAGTAAGACCTTGTTTGCACAAAGATTATGTGCGCCAATTTTACTGATATGGGAAACATACACTACATATTGTAGAAAAAATAAATGTCAGCTTAATATAACTAGCCGGCCCCGTGGTGTTGGCGTATCACGCCTGCCTCGTCCGGGTTTGATTCCCGACTCCATCGGGGATTTTAGAAACTGGCGTGAGGGCTGGAACGGGGTGCACTCAGCCTCGTGAGGACAATTGAGTAGCTGTTTGACAGTGAGGCAGTACCTCGGCCACGGATACCAAGATTAACGGCCGAGGAAACTCAACGCACTGACCACGCGTTACCACATAATCTGCAGGACAAATGGCTGAGCTGTGGTCGCCTGGTTGGCCCACGCTCTTCATGGACTGTAGCGCCACGGGGTTTGGTTTTTGGTTAAATAATTAGTTATTGTTGTTTTAAGGAGTGGAACAGCGAGGTCATCTACCCAAGCTTAATAATTCAATGTCCTTTAAACGCAAATTTGTTTCAACTTTAAAATGCTGTTGAATTCTGTAAGTATATATTCAGCTATCTTTTTTAACACAGACTATGGGTTGTTAGAGTCTTCAGTCTTTTGACTGGTTTGAAGCAGCCCTCCATGCCTCCCTGTCCTGAGCTAATCGTTTCATCTCTACATAGCTACCACACCCTACAGCCGAGGCAATCTGCTTAACATATTCTAACCTTGGTCTACCCTTACAGTTCTTGTCCTCGACCATTCCTTCCATAACTAAGCTTGCTATTCCTGGGTGTCTTAGTATGTGTCTTCTCTTCATTAGCAGTCGCCAGAAACATCTCTCCTCGCCCACTCGTATTAATACCTCTTCGTTTGTAACTCTATCTACCCATCTGATCTTCATCATTCTCCTGTAACACCACATTTCAAATGCTTCAATTCTCCTCTTTTCTGCTGCACCAATAGTCCAAGTTTCACTTCCATAGAGTGCCACGCTCCAGACAAAGGCTGTCAAAAATGACTTCCTAATACCTAAATCTATATTCGATGTCAACAGATTCCTTCTTTGTATAAATGCTTTCCTTGCCTGAGCCAACCTACTTGTATATCCTCTTTGCTTCGTCCATCACTGGTTATTCTGCTTCCCAAGTAACAGAAGTCTCCTACTTTCTCCATCCTTTCACCTGCCAATTTGATCTCCATAGAGGTTTCTGATTTATTTCGGCTGCATTCCAGTATTTTTGTTTTACAATTATTAATTTTCATCATGTATTCTTTCCGTAAGACGGAGTCCATACCATTCAAAAACTCATTCAAATCCTCACGCTTGTCGGCCAAGATGACGATGTCATCAGCAGATCTCAGAGTTGAAATTATTTCTCTTTGAATCTTCACACCCACTTTAAATTTTTCTCCAATTTCCTTCATTGCTTGTTCAATGTAAAGATTGAAAAGTATGGGTGATAAGTTGCAGCCTTGCCTTACACCTTTCTGAATACCAGCTTCTCTCACATGTCCTTCAGCTCGAATGACTGCTGTCTGGTTTCTGTATAGATTGTATATCACCCTCCTATCCCTGTACTTTATTCCAATAGATTTCAAAATGTCAAACAATTTAGTCCAATCAACGTTAACAAAAGCCTTTTCTATGTCTACAAATGCCATGAACATTCTCTTACCTTTCCTTATTCTACCTTCCAAAATCAGCCTAAGACTTAGTACAGCTCCCCTTGTTCCTACATTTCTCCTGAAATCAAACTGGTCTTCACCCAACTTCTCATCTGTCAGCTCCCACTTTCTTTGGTATAGGGATGATTACATTCTTCTTGAAATCAGGGGGTACCTCACCTGTCTCATAAATCCTACACACCAAGTGAAATAACCTGATCAGATCTTCATCTCCTATGCAGCATAGCAACTCAATCGGTATATCATCTATGCCTGGTGCTTTGTTCCTGCGTAAGTCCTCTAATGCTCTGTCAAATTCCGATCTCAATATTAAATCTCCTTTTGCATCATCAATTTCCTCCTCATTTTCCATTACACGATTCTCAATCTCCTTTCCCTTATACAAGCACTCTATGTAAGCTTTCCATCTCTCAACCTTTTCTTCCCTATCTGTTAGAGGCTTTCCATTTATGTCCTTAATATTACAGCACTTAGTCTTCTTTTCCCCAAAAGTATCCTTAATCCTTCGATAAGCTGTGTCTACTTTTCCTAATTTCAGACAATTTTCTATACCTGCACATTTCTCTATCAACCATTCTTCTTTCGCTCCCTTACACTTCTTGTTAACCACATTTCTCAGATGTCTGTATTCTTCTTTCCCCTTTTCATCTCTTACATTCTTGTGTTTCCGCCTTTCATCCATCAATTCTAGTATATCCTGGGTGATCCACGGTTTTCTACCTATTCTTTCTTTCCTACCAATGTTTTCTTCTGCGGATTTTGTTATTTCATTCTTCAAAAGTGCCCATTCGTCTGCAATTGAAGTTTGTTTAGGGTTTTTCATTAGTCCTTCCTTTATACTCTTCTTGAATCTTTCGTTTACATCCTTTACTTTCAGTCTGTCTATTGCCCACCTTTTTGGCTTTTGACTTTTCTTCAGTTTCATCAACTTTAATCTGCATTTCATAACAACCTGATTGTGGTCAGAGTTTATGTCAGCACCAGGATATGTTTTCCAATCCAAAATCAGGTTCGAAACCTCTGCTTGACCATAATGAAGTCGATTTGGCAACGCCCTGTATCTCCTGGTCTCATCCATGTGTATATTATTCTATTGTGGTTATTGAATAAGGTGCTAGCTATGACCAACTCATGCTCGCTGCAGAATTCCATCAGCCTGCTTCCTCGATCATTCCTTTCACATAATCCGAAATCTCCTACTATCTTCTCTTCACTCCCTTTTCCTACCACAGCGTTCTCATCTCCCATTACTATAACATTTTCATCACCCTTGGTATACCTCAGAATTTCATCTATTTCCTCGTAAACCTTTTCAACATCCTCATCATCAGCTTGACAGGTAGGCATATAGACTTGTACCACTGTGGTGCACGTAGGTTTAGTATTGATTTTTGCTACAATAATCCGTTCACTATATTGGTCATAATATTCCACCCGCTGTCCAAGTTCCCTACTCAATATGAGACCAACCCCTGCTAGGCCATTGTTTGATTTAGTGCTAATTACCCTAGAGTCTCCTAACCAAAAGTCCTGTTCTTCCTGCCAACGCGTTTCACTAATCCCAACCAAATCTAACCCCAACCTATCCATTTCCCTTTCTAAGTTTTCTAACTTTCCACTTCCTATCAGACTTCTAACATTCCACGCTCCGATCCATAGAATGTCAGATTTCCTCTTTGTCACTTCTGTGATGTTAACCCCCTCTCAAGTAGTCCCCACCCGGAGATCCGAACGGGGGACTAGTTTAACTCCGGATTGAAATTTTACAAGGGAGGAGGCCATCATTACATGTAATTATGCATAGAGAAGTGCGTATCCTGGGGAATAGTATTACGACTGTAGTTTCCCGTTGCATTCAGCCGTGCAGCAGAACGCAGTGTAGCCATTAGTTGGCTTATATTATCAATATCTTAACCGTCTATAAGACTAGTAATGAATTGATATATTCTGAAAGGCTGCTACTCCCTTTCAGAATAAGTAAATAGCAATTCTACTAACAAAAATGCTAACCTTCTACTAACAATTAAATACCAAAATTCTACTAACGGAAAATACTAAATTTCCACCAACAACAAATACTACCACTAGAACATTCTGTCACCAAGCACACTCACATGCACCCTGACACATCACAGTCTAATGAAACAATGAACTATAACTAATAAACAATGCAACTGCCACCAGACACACTCACACACCACAGACTATGGGTACATCCAAGGAAACATGCCAACGATAATGGAACCTTTTTTGCACAGAATATGAAGAAAATATATATTTAAGGGGAAGCTACGTAAATATTTTGCGGCATTCGGTAAAATATTACTAATTTATCATTAAATAGTATGAACGCACCTTGCCATTTCCCCCCACCGCCACCCCATATTAGATCACTACTTGCATAGTGAATACCCAGCTGTGTTCGCCATTATACGCGTGAGTTATAGAGAAATAGAGTCATCTAGCAAAAATAAAACACGGATTTTGCATTTATGTGCTCCCCTGGGCTTTGTCACGCTCAGTGGGAGTACTCACGCATCAATAATCTTTATTCAAACCAATCGTTTGGCCAATTAATGCTTATTCATATAATTACAATAATTGCCTTTGCCTTTACCTGTGTGGTGTATTTTCTTCGCCGTACCTCTCGGCCAGTGTCAGTGAAGCAAGTAAACAAGAACCTCGTTTATCCGGCCCTCATTATTCCGGATCTCCGATTTATCTGGATCGTAAATAATAAAATTCTATTTTTACTGAACAGTATTACTTTTACGTGGTCAACTATCCTGAATGTATTTTCCACCAAGGATAGTTAAGGACAGGAATTGGAAGTAATTCCTCCACGGTCTATCAAAGGTACCGCCTGGAATTGAGAACTGACGTTAGTAAAACGCCTTCGTGATCGTGCTGCGTGAAAACGCTATACAAATGTAAAACAGAAAAAACTCATACATTATTTTAATACATAAAACAGTCGTAAATGTAAGAAAAGTGTTCTTAATTTTTTTTACAATTGAAAAAGGCAATACAACTTACTTATGTTAATATATCAATATACCATGTATTTGTTTCTAGTTTTTCCGGATTATCCAGAATTTTGATAATCCGGATCAGTTCCAGTCCCACTTAATCCGGATAAACTAGGTTCTTGTATAGTACTGTACATTTATTTAATTATAAAATTGAAACTTTTCTTTGAATGCCGCATAATTTTTAATTAATTTCGCCTTAAATACATGTTTTCTTTATAGTCTGTGCAAAAATCAACAGTTCTACCCCTTCAGGTAAGCAACTCAATGTTGAAAACATCCTTTAATGTCATAGGCGAGACCTTCCATGAAAACTAATCCATTAGGGGATATGGACTTGGGAGTTCATGTACATTGCACCTTTAGGAGATATGAAGCAAGTCAGACACATTGCATATACAGTAAGACCTTTGTTTGCACAAAGATTATGTGCGCCAATTTCACTGATATGGGAAACATACACTACATATTGTCGAAAAAATAAATGTCAGCTTAATATAACTAGCCGGCCCCGTGGTGTTGGCGTATCACGCCTGCCTCGTCCGGGTTTGATTCCCGACTCCATCGGGGATTTTAGAAACTGGTGTGAGTGCTGGAACGGGGTGCACTCAGCCTCGTGAGGACAATTGAGTAGCTGTTTGACAGTGAGGCAGTGCCTCGGCCACAGATACCAAGATTAACGGCCGAGGGAACTCAACGCGCTGACCACGCGTTACCACATAATCTGCAGGACAAATGGCTGAGCTGCGGTCGCGTGGTTGGCCCACGCTCTTCATGGACTGTAGCGCCACGGGGTTTGGTTTTTGGTTAAATAATTAGTTATTGTTGTTTTAAGGAGTAGAACAGCGAGGTCATCTGTCCTTTAAACGCAAATTTGTTTCAACATTAAAAAGCTGTTGAATTCTGTAAGTATATATTCAGCTATATTTTTTAACACAGACTATGGGTTGTTTGAGTCTTCAGTCTTTTGACTGGTTTGAAGCAGCTCTCCATGCCTCCCTGTCCTGAGCTAATCGTTTCATCTCTACATAGCTACCACACCCTACAGCCGAGGCAATCTGTTTAACATATTCTAACCTTGGTCTACCCTTACAGTTCTTGTCTTCGACCCTTCCTTCCATAACTAAGCTTGCTATTCCTGGGTGTATTAGTATGTGTCCTACTAACCTATCTCTTCTCTTCATTAGCAGTCGCCAGAAACATCTCTCCTCTCCCACTCGTCTTAATACCTCTTCGTTTGTAACTCTATCTACCCATCTGATCTTCATCATTCTCCTGTAACAACACATTTCAAATGCTTCTATTCTCCTCTCTTCTGCTGCACCAATAGTCTAAGTTTCACTTCCATAGAGCGCCACGCTCCAGACAAAGGCTGTCAAAAATGACTTCCTAATACCTAAATCTATATTCGATGTCAACAGATTCCTTTTTTGTAGAAATGCTTTCTTTGCCTGAGCCAACCAACTTTTATATCCTCTTTGCTTCGTCCATCACTGGTTATTCTGCTTCCTAAGTAACAGAAGTCTCCTACTTTCTTCAGCCTTTCACCTGCCAATTTGATCTCCATAGAGGTTTCTGATTTATTTCGGCTGCATTCCAGTATTTTTGTTTTACATTTATTAATTTTCATCATGAATTCTTTCCGTAAGACGGAGTCCACACCAATCAAAAACTCATTCAAATCCTCACGCTTGTCGGCCAAGATGACGATGTCATCAGCAGATCTCAGAGTTGGAATTATTTCTCTTTGAATCTTCACTCCCACTTTAAATTTTTCTCCAATTTCCTTCATTGCTTGTTCAATGTAAAGATTGAAAAGTATGGGTGATAAGTTGCAGCCTTGCCTTACACCTTTCTGAATACCAGCTTCTCTCACATGTCCTTCAGCTCGAATGACTGCTGTCTGGTTTCCGTATAGATTGCATATCACCCTCCTATCCCTGTACTTTATTCCAATAGATTTCAGAATGTCAAACAATTTAGTCCAATCAACGTTAACAAAAGCCTTTTCTATGTCTACAAATGCCATGAACGTTCTCTTACCTTTCCTTATTCTACCTTCCAAAATCAGCCTAAGACTTAGTACAGCTCCCCTTGTTCCTACATTTCTCCTGAAATCAAACTGGTCTTCACCCAACTTCTCATCTGTCAGCTCCCACTTTCTTTGGTATAGGGATGATTACATTCTTCTTGAAATCAGGGGGTACCTCACCTGTCTCATTAATCCTACACACCAAGTGAAATAACCTGATCAGACCTTCATCTCCTATGCAGCGTAGCAACTCAATCGGTATATCATCTATGCCTGGTGCTTTGTTCCTGCGTAAGTCCTCTAATGCTCTGTCAAATTCTGATCTCAATATTAAATCTCCTTTTGCATCCTCGTCAATTTCCTCCTCCCTTTCCATTCCACGATTCTCAATCTCCTTTCCCTTATGCAAGCACTCTATGTAAGCTTTCCATCTCTCAACCTTTTCTTCCCTATCTGTTGGAGGCTTTCCATTTGTGTCCTTAATATTACAGCACTTAGTCTTCTTTTCCCCAAAAGTATTCTTAGTCCTTCGATAAGCTTTGTCTACTTTTCCTAATTTCAGACAATTTTCTATACCTGCACATTTCTCTATCAACCATTCTTCTTTCGCTCCCTTACACTTCTTGTTAACCACATTTCTCAGACGTATGTATTCTTCTTTCCCCTCTTCATCTCTTACATTCTTGTGCTTCCGCCTTTCATCCATCAATTCTAGTATATCCTGAGTGATCTACGGTTTTCTACCTATTCTTTCATTCCTACCAATGTTTTCTTCTGCGGATTTTGTTATTTCATTCTTCAAAAGTGCCCATTCGTCTGCAATTGAAGTTTGTCTGTGGTGTTTCATTAGTCCTTCCTTTATACTCTTCTTGAATCTTTCGTTTACATCCTTTACTTTCAGTCTGTCTATTGCCCACCTTTTTGGCTTTTGACTCTTCTTCAGTTTCTTCAACTTTAATCTGCATTTCATAACAACCTGATTGTGGTCAGAGTTTATGTCAGAACCAGGATATGTTTTTCAATCCAAAATCTGGTTTCGAAACCTCTGCTTGACCATAATGATGTCGATTTGGTAACGCCCTGTATCTCCTGGTCTCATCCATGTGTATATTATTCTATTGTGGTTATTGAATAAGGTGTTAGTTATGACCAACTCATGCTCGCTGCAGAATTCCATCAGCCTGCTTTCTCGATCATTCCTTTCACATAATCCGAAATCTCCTACTACCTTCCCTTCACTCCCTTTTCCTACCACAGCGTTCTCATCTCCCATTACTATAACATTTTCATCACCGTTGGTATACCTCAGAATTTCATCTATTTCTTCGTAAACCTTTTCAACATCCTCATCATCAGCTTGACTGGTAGGCATATAGACTTGTACCACTGTGGTGCACATAGGTTTAGTGTTGATTTTTGCTACAATAATCCGTTCACTATATATTCCACCCGCTGTCCAAGTTCCCTACTCAATATGAGACCAACCCCTGCTAGGCCATTGTTTGATTTAGTGCTAATTACCCTAAAGTCTCCTGACCAAAAGTCCTGTTCTTCCTGCCAGCGCGTTTCACTAACCCCAACCAAATCTAACCCCAACCTATCCATTTCCCTTTCTAAGTTTTCTAACTTTCCACTTCCTATCAGACTTCTAACATTCCACGCTCCGATCCGTAGAATGTCAGATTTCCACTTTGTCACTTCTGTGATGTTAACCCCCACCCGAGTAGTCCCAACCCGGAGATCCGAACGGGGGACTAGTTTAACTCCGGATTGAAATTTTACAAGGGAGGGGGCCATCATTACATGTAATTATGCATAGAGAAGTGCGTATCCTGGGGAATAGCATTACGACTGTAGTTTCCAGTTGCTTTCAGCCGTGCAGCAGAACGCAGTGTAGCCATTAGTTGGCTTATATTATCAATATCTTAACCGTCTACAAGGCTAGTAAAGAATTGATATATTCTGAAAGGCTGCTACTCCCTTTCAGAATAAGTAAAGAGCAATTCTACTAACAAAAATACTAACCTTCTACTAACAATTAAATACCAAAATCCTACTAACGAAAAATACTAAATTTCCACCAACAATAAATACTACCACTAGAACATTCTGTCACCAGGCACACTCACATGCACCCTCACACATCACAGTCTAATGAAACAATGAACTATAACTAATAAACAATGCAACTGCCACCAGACACACTCATACTACACAGACTATGGGTACATCCAAGGAAACATGCCAACGATAATGGAACCTTTTTTGCACAGAATATGAAGAAAATATATATTTAAGGGGAAGCTACGTAAATATTTTGTGGCATTCAGTAAAATATTACTAATTTATCATTAAATAGTACGAACGCACCTCGCCATTTCCCCCCACCGCCACCCCATATTAGATCACTACTTGCATAGTGAATTCCCAGCTGTGTTCGCCATTACACGCGTCAGTTATAGAGAAATAGAGTCATCTAGCAAAAATAAAACACGGCTTTTGCATTAATGTGCTCCCCTGGGCTTTGTCACGCACAGTGGGAGTACTCACGCATCAATAATCTTTATTCAAACCAATCGTTTTGCCAATTAATGCTTATTCATATAATTACAATAATTACCTTTGCCTTTAGCATGACCTGTGTAGTGTATTTTCTTCGCCGTACCTCACGGGCAGTGTCAGTGATGCAAGTAAACAAGAACCTCGTTTATCCGGCCCTCATTATTCCGGATCTCCGATGTATCTGGATCGTAAATAATAAAATTCTATTTTTACTGAACAGTATTACTTTTACGTGGTCAACTATCCTGAATGTATTTTCCACCAAGGATAGTTAAGGACAGAAATTGGAAGTAATTCCGCCACGGTCTATCAAAGGTACCGCCTGGAATTGAGAACTGACGTTAGTAAAACGCCTTCGTGATCGTGCTGCGTGCAAACGCTATACAAATGTAAAACAGAAAAAACTCACACATTATTTTAATACATAAAACAGTCGTAAATTTAAGAAAAGTGGTCTTAATTTTTTTTACAATTGAAAAAAAGGCAATACAACTTACTTATGTTAATTTATCAATATACCATGTATTTGTTTTTAGTTTTCCCGGATTATCCGGAATTTTGATAAACCGGGTCAATTCCAGTCCCACTTAATCCGGATAAACGAGGTTCTTGTATAGTACTGTAGATTTATTTAATGATAAAATAGAAACTTTTCTTTGAATGCCGCAAAATTTTTAATTAATTTCGCCTTAAATACATGTTTTCTTTATATTCTGTGCAAAAATCAACAGTTCTACCACTTCAGGTAAGCAACTCAATGTTGAAAACATCCTTTAATGTCATAGACTAGACCTTCCATGAAAACTAATCCATTAGGGGATATGGACTTGGGAGTTCACGTACATTGCACCTTTAGGAGATATAGAGCTTGTAATTTACGTACCACACGTTAAATTGATAATTGTTCACCGAAAACTCAACTATATCCGGTTGATTAGATTAGGAGTTTGTCTTTTCAACCACTACGAACGCTAGTGTGAGTCAGTGCCCTTATAACTACTTCTGGCGTGAAGTTGTTGAACCAAGGAACACATTAAAGAAAGAATTAAGTAAATAAGTAAATTTGGGTAGGATTTGAATAAAAAAGAAAACGAGTCAAGAAACAAGCGATTTTAGACTGTTATTCCAATCCTGCATTTAGGCGGGAAGTGATTTTTGAAGACTCACAATTTGTACCTTTCCGGGCCCTTTGGCCTTTCAACTTTTGGGAACAATTGAGGAAATTGCTTTACAGTATTTTACGTTTTTGCTAAGATGGGGAAGAAAGAAATGCTAAGAAATACTTTCAGGATAAAAATAGTTCCATTGTCGTTGGCATGTTTGCTTGGTTGTACCCCAAAACCCGTGTTCTCCTAATTATATTCTGAAAAGTGTACAGTATGTACAGTATGATGTTTTGAACATCAGATCTTCCTGATGGACTAAGTCGACAGGTTCTGGGTTGATAACCTCACACAGTGGATACTTGACCCGAGTCATATTAGGAAAACCTGCTCAGTTCGTACTAGCCATTCCTTGAAGTCATCCACACAATTAAATGTATCGTATTCCATTTTCTACGGCACCATTCTTGATTTTACAAGCTTGCGAGCAAGTATGGGTCGTATCTGTTTCGTCCATGCCAAGGCTATTACTGTACATTATCATGATAGACATGATAGACAACATTAATGTGGCTATGTACATCGAGAGCCACGTTCATCATCCTTATCCATTTTCCCTTCATGTGAAGTTCTTCCTCAGTCCAGCTAATTGGATGTTGATATTTGACCTACCGGGTGCGGCTATACATAGAATAGCTGAAGTTAATGGAAAATGAAAGCCGAATTATTTATTATTTTAATATGTTACAAGTAGCCTCCGTGGGTTAGGCGGCAGCCCACCGCCCTCTCACCGCTGGGTCCGTGGTTTAAATCCCGGTCACTCCATGTGAGTTATGTGCTGGACAAAATGGAGGCAGACAGCTTTTTCTCCGGGAACTCCGGTAATCCCTGTCAAAAATTTAATTCCAGCAACACTCTCCGCTATCGCTTCACTTCATCTGTCATTCGTTTAATCATTGCCTCAGAAGAGTGCGATAGGCTTCGGCAGCCGACACAGTTCATATCCTCGCCGCTAGAGGATATTCTATCTCTGACCCGGTCGGTCGACTGGAAGCAGGCTGTGTATTTTCATTTTCAATACCTTACAAGTAAATGTTTTCCTGTTGTTAGTTAGTTAGTTAGTTACTTATTGTTGTTTTAAGGGGCGGAACTACGAGGTCATCTGCCCCTTGATTTCTTGTACCTGGGCATAGCTATGCAGGGTGTTTCTAAATTACTATTACATACTTTTAGGACTTGTAGTGGGGATCAAGGTGGTAAGTGTAGCAGAGGAACTTGTGTCCGGAAACGTACCGTCTTCTCGCTATCCTCCAAAAACCACCACAACACACGTTCAAATCTCCCGCATTTTCAGCGCCGCTGATTAGAGTACGTACGTCATTGAACGATCACCTGTTGTCACATATCCCCTGCAGGTTTGTTAGTATTCCACGCCATTCAGTGTGATCCGCACAATGGAGCACCATCTCATTTTTCACTTGAGGTCCGAGATCATCTGCACCACATAATTGGACAACAGAGGATAGTCGTGGTGGCCCGATTGCTTGGCCTACACATTCAACCTGACTTGATACCGCTAGACTACTACGCGTGGAGTCACATGAAAACTTTGATTTACGAGACCCCTGTGCAATCCGATGAAGACCTACTGGCGCGGGTTATTGCTGCGGCGGATGTTGGAGGACCAGGGATTGGTGATCATGTATACCAGAACATGGTACGGGGGTACCATGTCTGTGTTGACGTTGGTGGTCGTCACATCGAGCCCCACTTGTAATTGGACCCAGACGACAAGCAGCAGGAGTCGGACAGAGCGCCGAAAATTAGGGAGCTGTAAACATATGTTGTGGTGGCTTTTAGCGAGTATTGGGAAGACGGTACTTCTCCGGTCACAAATTCCAATGCTAAACTTTACCGTATTGGTCCCCATTACAAGCCCCCAAAGTCTATAATGGGAATTTAGAAACACTCTGTATATTTTATAAAATTCCCCTTTCAATCAAATCGATCAATTCATTCTTTTCCGATGCTTAATAACTGCTAAGATGACGAGGCGACCACAGGAGCGGAAACCGAGTACGACGTTGCATCATCGTACTTGTACCCGGAGTTAGTTCTAGTTCAATCTAAGTTATACTTTGTGGTGTTTGAAGCCATATTTTCAGTGTTGCCTTAGTAAACAAGAGTTTAGTGCTTTTCAGTCGGTCAACACGAATGTACCCAAAAGAGATGGGTTATGCCCTAATCCTGAAATAAATTACATGAGATTAATAAAACACTAGGATGACCAGTTTCGATCGTCAAGCGATCATCATCAGATCCATTACACTTAGGCTATAAAATCTATGTTTGAAATACAGGTGAAAATATTTACAATATGTACAATTATTTAGTTGCAGTATTGGTACTGCAGTAGGTAGGTGAAATGCTAAATGGTGATAGCTATCCGGAGATTGTACTTTAGAGAGATTATATGGTTGTAAACTATGGTTAAACTATAAAATTTTAGGCTAACTACTTATCTGATTGTCTTCCGTACTACAGCTACTCGCAGTTTTCGTGCTCACTGGAACTCACTGTGCAGTCGACTGCGGTGGTTATCTTAACGACTGGTTTTTCCCTGCCTTCTCCCCCCTGCCCCTACGTGCTGTGGGGAGTGATAGCGATGTGTTTATGTGAGGTGTTGCCAACCTAGATAAGATGTATGTTATTGAATGAGGTGGGTCTACAACTATTAAAGACCGTGGATTAGCCCTCGCCACGCGTGGAGCATAACCCATTCGAACTAAGCGTTGACGGTCTTATGAGGACGTCCCGGCACCTTTAATACTGCCGCGAATATGGGCCTTGGTTTATTGCAGAAGAAAAGTACATCGTACACCTGATCCAGATAACATTTACCTATTAATAACCCCCTAATTTCCCCCCTTTTTTTATCTAGCTTGGCTGTGTCGCTAAATAGTGTTTTGTTTCCGACAGGGTGTGTTTTTTAGTAGCGTGAAGTTCAATCTAAGTTATACTGTTATTACTTCAATACGGGCAATATCATGACTGTATTAATTAATTTATTTATTTATTCATTTATTTATTCATTTATATATTTATGTTCGACGATGTCGAAATGTAAATATTATATGTCAGAAAACGGTATCATAATAAGGGTCATTATAACACTATTTTTCATTATGAAACAGTTTCTCCCTCCAATCAGAGCTCAAGAATCAGCTGTGTGACCAATTTGGTAAGGATAGCGCTGACTTCCACGGCCTTCTATTTTAAATTTCACTGCGTGGGTAGTATCATTGTGGGGTAGTCGAGTAGGCCATGGACAAATACAAGGTATTCTTTGCGTCCCATGCGCTCTGTTCAGTACATAAAACTGGCGAAATCTCGACAGATATTTATGAATATTTATGCTCGAACATAAAATAGTTATAGTTATAATTATCGTCAAACATAATAGTACATTATGCAACGAGCTTATAATGGCTATAATTAAGACACGAGTATTTTTTATAAAACGAGCGTATGCGAGTTTTATAATTTCCATACGAGTGTCTTAATTACCATTATAGGCGAGTTGCATACGACTGTTTATGTTCGACGATAATTATAACTTTATTGTATGTTTTAACATAAATATTCATAAATATCTGTTGAGAGTCAGCTACTGGAATTTCGTGATCGCAGAGCGAGCGTTGGGTGTTATATCTCTGCCTTTCAAGAGCTTTGAACGACCGACGCATGCGCTCTGTGTGTTTGCAATGCCATATGCAAACCATATGTTTACATCTGCCGTCCCTCAGTAATATTGTTACCGGTGTCAGTTGAAGACAATGCGCTGTGTAGAAATTAGTGTTGGTGATTTTAAGGTACAGTGCTATTTCTTGTCTCATATTCGCCAGTTTATTTACGCGAACATAGGGACGGTGCGTATTCCATGTCGGTAATTTATTATAGTTCGATGTTGTGTTTATGTCCGACATGTTGGATTTTGAGCGCATGCGCGAAGTTATCGTTACCTAATTGGTCAATGAACGAGCTCTGATTGGCTGGAGAAACTGTATCATAATGGTAAACAGTGTTATAATGACCATCATTATGATACAGTTATCTGACACATAATAGTGAGGGTCGAACATAAACAATCGTATGCAACTCGCCTATAATGGCAATTGAAACACTCGTATGGAAATAATTATAAAACTCACTTCGCTCGTTTTATAAACATACTCGTGTCTTAATTATTGCCATTATAGACTCGTTGCATAATGTATTATTAAGAAATTATGTATGTATATATCTATTTATGTCTTCTTCTTCTTCTTCTTCTTCTTCTTCTTTGTTATGCTCATTCAAAGAGCGCGTTTGAACTTGTTAGTTAGCCTGACAAATTTCGCCTTGTCGTCTTCCTAAAAATCTCTTTCCATCGAGCGTCCTGTGAACCACTTCCTACCAGTTTTCTCCATGAATTTGTGCTTGCGTATTATTGTACTAACGGCTCCACGATTCTTTTGGACGCCGTGTGTGATATTTCTTATTAATTAATTAATTAATTATTTAATTAATGTATTTATTTATTTGTCTCTATGTTCCTTTATGTGCGTACATATTTGCTCGTTTGCTTGTTCTTTTCCTCACCGACAGGCTTTGGCAAATTACGATTATTATTGATAGCGGACCAGTGCGAGAAATCTCCCATGTTCATTAACCTCACTTCCCCCGTCGTCCCTACGGCCGAAACGCGACCTGAACATCAATTATGTCGCGTAGTTTCCTACATCAACAGTATTTGCAAATCGCACACTTCTTACAAAAATTGATATTTATAAAATGAGAATGCCATTCGTCACTGCAAATGTCATTTGTGTGCTGAGTCTATTGATTGACAGCTTAGCTGTAGCATTCACCGGTTACTCGATAATTATGACATTATACGATATGAGTACTCATTCCTATCATTTACTGTTTATTAAATCCATGCAAAATGATAACGGAAATACCACAGAATGTTAAAATGGTATGAAACAGACGTCACAGCGGCCTAAATGAGAAGTGGACAGCAATTATGGAGCGTATTTTCCTACATCAACAGTATCTGCAAATCGCACACTTCGTACATTTTTAAGTAATTTTTTTAAAGCAATTATAGATATTTATGAAATTAGAGTGCAATTCGTCACTGCTAATGTCTATTCTCTTTCATTTGAATGCTCATTTGTCACGATCGGTCGCTTGTGAGCGCCGCAGGAGGGATCTATACTACTGAAATAATACATATGATGTTTTCACCTCTGACTGCGAGAATTATGTTGTTTTTAATAATTAAGCTTAGAGGACGGAGTAGGTTCCCGGGACTTGAAATAAGGTTCTATCCCGACATTGTCCTGGAGAGAGTGTGGAAAATCCGACTGTTAAGAAAGCCACTTTCAACGCTGGGATTCAAAACTTGTATCTCCGAACTTGCTGCACCTGCCTATTATGGTCGCGTTGCGCACGTTATTAACGTGCATGACTACGCCGCGGGTTTGTGAGAATTTACGTATTGATCTGCACAATTTGTCATTTCCCTCGTCTTTCTTGCAGCTAAACTTTCCAAACCTACTGTAACTCTCAGATATCGATGAATAGGAAGCTTTTAATTTTTACGTAACCATTAACCACCAGACGTGATGTTTCACCTGAAAAATCCCAAATGCATGGAACAGGAATCGAATTAGGTCCGTCTTGAAGGATACAAGTAGCTTATCCGCTCTCGACATGGCGAATCAGGACGCTCTCGTGTCAAGCTGCTGACAGATGCTATGACCTTAATCTCAACCATTGTTCAATAATTCAGTGAATCAATTGTGGCTGCAAACGTCCGTGTTAGACTATGCTATTACGTATATTTTCATCATTCAAAAAAAATGGTGTTCCTCTTTCTAAATCATGACACTAAGAATTATTATTTTATGTGCACAGTAATCACAGTAGCAGAGAGAGAGTTAGTTGGACTAGGCGCTAACAAATCACCCGGAGATTAACGTCAAATTCACGTTCGGCAAACGCAGAGAAGATATTATCGTTATTAGGCGATATGAGTGATGGTGGAATGTCACATTCACTTACTGAGGTCACATGGACTATAATTTGTCATACTTCTAATTTTACTCAAAAGCCACCTGTAAACTAACTAATCCTGTTATCTCATAATCATACCTCTCTTTTCTCTTCTTATATCCTCCTTTGTACGCCACATACAAATAACCCTCTCACATGATTCACACGTTTTATTTGCTTTCTTGGATGACACGACGTTTCTTATGTTTTACGTAACAAGTTGTTCAACAGATCATTGTGTTTATTAATCAATTTATCACAAAAATAGTTTACACTCTGTCCCGAAATGTTGGTTGCTACAACGAGAACCTTGCCAGGGGTGGCACACAGCCAGCCACTCGTCTGGATAATTTGGACCAATTAACGTTAAACGTCCATAACATTATTGACCGTAATGAACCTTTTTCAGATTTTATGGACGATACTTAGTAAAATGCATCAAATGATTTGGTGAAAACAAATGTTCATTGTATCTTAATGAATTAATTAAAAGTAATGTTTATACCAAAATGTAATACCGTGTAATTCGGACCAATAGGGTGTAATTTGAGCAGGAAATTGTGTAGATTGGCAAATATAAACACTTGTAAGTTACTTAAGGTATATATTAGGCAATACTAAACAATATCACATGATATTATTTATAGAATTAAATAATAATAATATATTAAATTGACTGAATATTTAAATCAAATTAAACTAAATTTGTCCTTCGAGAAGATTTGAAGTCCTCTCAGACTACAAAGCAACTTCTTTTAGAATCCGAAATAATGTTCTCATTGTTGCTTCATTTGAGGTGCTTGGATGTCGTGTACTTGGGTAAGGGGAATTTGTCTGATAACCTATGTTATTGAGGTGTCTGTAGTAGTGTGTTTATTTGTATTTCATGCGAGAATTGGGAGGGGTAACGTAGATTTGAGTTAGGAACCATCCCGGCATTTGCCTGGAGTGGAAGTGGGAAGTCAAGGAAAACCACTTCCAGGTTGGCTGAGATGGGAATCGAACACATTATGTCGTAAAATCACCAATGAATAATTTTCTACCATGAACCTACAACAACATTACAGGGAAAATAACAGCCCCTCTTCTTATGTTTGCCCCACGAGGCAAAGTGTACACAGTTACAGCCTTCAGATCAAAATTAATTTTTTGGCAGAGTCAGGGATAAAATCCCGACCTTTAGGGCGACAGTCACGAATGCTAGCCACTACACCAAGAAGTAGAATCAGAAATAAGAACTATGAAGAAACGTAATGATTAAATTTGTTTCAACGGTCCAAATTACACACTCGTGGGCGGTCCAAATTACACGATATGCATAATTATATTTAATCTTATGTCAAATAATATGAAAATTACTTACAATTTTGACGAATGAAAGTATTTTAGAACTTAGAAGGATATTTCATCAGTACTTGTGAAAGCAATACACCTCTTCGTTGAAACCATTACTACACTTCCTCGTGGTCGTATAAGCTTACAGGGAATGTGAGTGATAAGCTTCTTTTCCTCTTTCCCTCTAAACCTTGAGTCCAAGAATAAAACAAAAGGCACCCTCAACTCTCTTGGTGACTATGCCTCGGACAAGGGGTGGCCAAACTTGCAAATACCAAAAATTATATCATTCTAAATTATACTTCCCCTACGCCAGATTGTTTCCAATGGCTGTTATGATTATCGTATTGGAAGCCACATTTCAGTGTTGTCTTAGTTAATTAAGTTATGTTTTTCAGTCAGTCAGCATGATTGTAGCCAATTGTAATGGGTGTTATGCTCTAAACCAGAAAAAGAAATTCATGAGAACGTCAAACGAAATCATGTGATATTGTGATAATTGAAGTGGTATGTTTAGGTGTGCATTAGTAGAACCCAAACACGAGGATCAAAACTAGTCATCATAGGGCATAACACCCAATACAATTAATACAATTATGTTGACCAACTGAAATGCATCAATTACGGTTATAATTCCTCAAAACAAAACTAAACTACAGCACAATATATTTCGTTAATGAAGGAAACTGTAGGTATTTCTAACACGTATTCCTCCCAGACCTACGGGGTTGGGGATGATGTTCTACCCGGTGGATGGATTTTACGCTAGGATGCCCTTATTGACGCTAACCGCATAAGAGGAGTCAATGAGTGGTTAAATGAATGAAGATTACTGAAACAGGTCAAGAAGTTGGAAGCACGTGGCCGTGGCCTATGAGAATGTACCGTCTGTTCATTTTCATGAAGTAAAACTGGGAAACAACAAAACTGTTTCAAGGATGTCTGACGGTGGGAGATAGCCTGTCTTAATGGCCTTGTGTATTGGTCAACCTACTTACCGCAGTTGGTTCCATTTTTTTGTTGTTGTTAATTCATATTAGGTGCTTGGGATATCTTTGGTCATCCACGCTGTGTACTTGGGTGTGTGTTTAATTTGTCTGGTAACCTGTATTTCTGCGGTGACTGTAGTAGTAGTCTAGTAGTAGTAGTACCGGGTGAGTTAGCCGAGGTCGTTACGGCATGACTACTGGCAGTCGCTCACATCCGGGAGGCGAGGTGGTTCGAATCCCCCCGCCGGCAGCCTTGAAGATGGTCTTCTGTGGTTTCCCATCTTCCTTCCAGGCAAATGCCGGGGTTGGTCCCTAAGTATAGGCCACAGCCGCTACCTTCCAATTCCTAGCCCTTACATTCCAACTCCCCCCCCCCCTCCCTCCCCCTCCCTCCCCCTCCCCCTCCCTCCTCCCCCCCCAACGGTACTTGTAGCTCACCCATTGGGTGTCCGTCTCGAAGCAGCTACAAAACTGGCGAGCCGAACATGTCTTTGGACACTCCCGGCACTGAAAGCCATACGCTAAAAAAAAGTAGTAGTAGTAGTAGTGTGTGTAGCTGTAATGATTAGGGTCGGGAATAGGATAGGTGCCCCGGGACTTGAAATTAGGTACTGTCCCGGCATTTGCCCGGAGGGAGTGTGGAAAAAATCGGAGGTAAAGCACGCTCAGGATAGCCGCTGTCAGCGTCAGGATTCGAACCTCCTTCTCTTCGGTCTTGCTGCAGCTCCCCGTCGTGGACGAACTGAGCGAATTAACGCGCACAGCTACGCTGCGAGGTGGTTTCAATTTTTCTAGAGCATATCAATTAAAAGTTGTGATGGATGCTTTGCTTAGCTCGTTAGGGTATCCTTAAAGCCCGTATTTATATACACCTTTATAATCCATATTAATTAGATAATTAACAAATAATTTTAAATAAATAATCCCTCTGCAGCATTTACTGCTCGAGTCCAAGATCCGTGAACCAGAGAGGAATGTGGATCGTTGACGACGATGAGAAACGTGGGAGGTTCCCAGTTCGTGCGTAGTAACAGAACCAAATACATTGGTCGGTGGCTCACTCATTCGCAACACCACAGTGGTTTAGGCAACGACCCTATGTAAGCAGTATTGGAATAGACAGGAATACCATATAACACGGCGAGCTGTTGACAGGCTCTTCTCTACCCGCCTCCCGCGTTACCTCACCCCCCCCCCCCCCCCCCCACCAAGTTCACAGAGCTCGGAACCGAGCAGTATATACATTTGTTCTACAAACACCAAATAGTCAATATTTGTTGTACGTCTATGTACTCCCTCTGTAATCCGGCATCTCAGCTCTCCGGCCCTCCCAGTAATCCGACGTTTTGTATTCGAGTACGAGCTCAACACTTGATTTGATAATGCGTCCCCAATACTGTACAATGTTTCCCACGCAGCGACAAGTCTAGGTCTGAGTAAACAATGCATTGGCGCCAAGAGCGATGACTCACGCACGCCCCCCTCAGGTGCTTAGTGTAGGACAGTTGTACTGTATTAGTGTTGTGTTTAAGGTGACATCCGTGCAGAAAAAACGTAAACATAAAACTCTATCTTTGTTAGATAAACATGAAATCCTAATGCGGCTTGAAAAGGGCGAAACGTTAACTAGTGTTGCCAACGAATACGGTTTGGTCGAGTCGCCATCGCCTCGTTTGCCACGTCAATTGCCTGGGCGGAAGAAAATGGCATCTTTGCTAACGATGTCTTAGTTTTAAGAAGGTTACAGGAACAAGTTCTCAAAGTGTCTCTCAACCATAAAAAGCAAAATACAATTGATGCTTATTTCCAGCCGTCAACTTCCAAGGGATAACGTGAGTTATCATACTAATATATAAAAATGAGATGGTGTGTGTGTGTCTGTCTGTCTGTCTGTTACTCAATAACGCAAGAACCACTGGTCCGATTTAAATGAAATTTTGCATGGATGTAGCTGATTTACCAGGTTTACATATAGGATAATTTTGATTTCGAAATTTTGCACTATTAAAAACTGGCGACCATTTTAGTGACGTCACTACACCCTTTGGTTTCAAAATGTCGTATTTCCATATCAAATAAAAAGAGAACGCTAAGAAATAGCAAATCTTTGATGGCACGTACGAGCTTCAAAATTTAATTTCCTATCCGAAATGTCCTTATCACTTTTCGTGTATCTCCAACGGTTAGCGAGTAAAACCCACATATGTGACGTCACTACACCCTTTGGTTTCAAAATTTCATATTTCCATTTCAAAAACAAATAGAACGCTAAGAAACAGCAAACTTTTGATGCGTACACGAGATTTAACATTTAATTTTCTATCCAAAAGGTCCTTATCACTTTTCGTGTATCTCCAACAGTTAGCGAGTAAAACCTAAATGTGTGCAATAAAACACGGTCAACACCGAGCGGTGCAGTATATCTCTACATACATAAAAATTAAAGTTTGTATGTTTTTTCGCAATTTCTACGGAAATTTGAGTTATTTACGCGTTTCAGACTGTTATATTATGGATGCACGCGAAAATAATTTTTTGGTCTGTCTGTTTGTTTGTTTGTGGACAACTTTGTTCCCTTATAACTCGAGAACGGCTGGGTGTATCAACGTACAATTTGGTACAGATATCCATCAGAGACACGACACTAATCATTGATGTAACTCTTCTCCGTACCCCTCATAAAAGAGGGCCTACCCCCTTAAAATACATGCTGAAATAGGAGTAGAAGAACGAGACAAATGTCATTTTCAGCCCCTCAATGTGAGAGACAAAACTCGGGGGCCCTAAAGGGTCCCCGAAATCCGCATTTTAAGGCCCTAAAACCAACCATTTTGGAGATATTCCCAGAAAACTAATTTCATTTAATAAACTAATGAACGAATACATGCCGGTAACCATGGCAACAGATTCTCAGAGGTACATCTATTGCTGTAAGACGCAATGCAATTCCATTAATTACTTTGGTGTGAAAGTTTGCAAACAGCTAGAAGGTTATCACGGAACCAAATTAAGCGGTAAAATTCATCAATACGTATAATGCGCTTAAGGGGGTCAAGGGGTACACTAGAATTTTTTCACGCGATTTAAACCTGCGGGTGTGGTACGGCAGGTCTATTATATTCCTATCCCTATATTAAATTATTATTATTATTAGTATTATATTATGGCGTACAACTAGGAGACAAAGCCCCTCGGTGCCAGAAACAAAACTTGGGGGCCTCGAAAAGTACATTATAAGGCTCTAAAACCAACAGTATCCGAAATATTCCCAGAAAAACTAATTTAATTTAATTTAACAAACTAATGAAGGAAAGGAAATCGGTAACCATGACAACATTATCTCAAGGGGTGGCATCCAACTATCCATATATTTCTGTAAGAAGCAATGTCACTCCATTTATACCTTGCCACGGTGGGTGAGTGGATAGCGTGTCGGTCTACTAACCCCAAGATTGCAGGTCCACTCCTGGCCGTGGTACAGGCCGGACTTTTGTTTTAGACGAGTGAAAAATCTTAATGGAAGCCTGGAGGCGAGTTACTACAGTACCTGTGTTGTTATCAGCTGCCCCAAGCGCTCCGATGATTGATAAAGCTGTTTCACACTATTGCTGAAGTATAGTCACTGGCAAACATAATGACGTTCTGTTCGTAACTACGTAACGTGTATTTCCGTGTCACACAATACTTCGACGTGGACTGTACTGTCTGCTCAAGTCTGGAATTCCATTACATCAGATCGGTGGTGACAAATGTGAAGTGATAGGGTGAGAGAGTGACTGTGTACAGGCTCACCCGCAAGCTTCAAGGTCAAGGACAATCGTCTAAAACAAACGTCCGGCCTGTACGTGATTTTTGAAAGGCGGCAAAAATACGACTCGCTTGTCATACGATGTTGGAATGTCAAAGAACCCATTTGAATTCAGTAGGCCGTGTTCATAATGGCAAAATTAACCTCAGGAGTTTCCGCCAACACAAAGTTCCTCATTTGTCTACTAGAAAGCGCTATAGTGTTCAAGGAGCTTAGATATCTACCCTCCTTGACTTTCACAATGATTCAAGGAACAACGAAATTTCGACATGCAAGCTACCCTCTGGGTGTCAAATTACGAAGCTTGCACCCGGCATCCGAGGCCATACGATATTATTATTAGGCTACTCCATTTATTACATTTCTGTGAAAGCTTGCAAATGGCAATAAGGTTATCACGGAACCAACGTAGGCTGTATAATTCGTCAATGCAATTAAGGGGGTCAAGGGGTAACCTAGAATTTTTTCATGCAATTTCACGTTCGACATATAGTACAGAAAGGCTATTATATCTACAAACAGCAACATTATTTTGAAAAATTCCTGAATTGAATCAGCATTTTTTGCGGCTTTTAGGAATTTGGGCCATTTGAGGCTAAAGAACCTGAATGTTCATGCACCACAATCCTTTATAATTTATGAAAGAGGTCTTCCTGTGTATGGGGACCTAACACAACGTAGAGGGTCATTCTTTATGTGAGGTGTATTGCGTTTCGTCTACAAGGCTTTCAAATCTATTTCACGTCAGGAAGTACACGTTAGGTGAATTTAGTTTGAGAGCACATTTTAACTTTTTTTTTTTGTCTACATACGGGTTCATCGTAGGGATGATTTTGTTTGATACGTATGGTAGATATACCCATATTTGAATATCTGGGTGATATGTTGTAGACAATAGAATTGTCTGTCTGACGTTCTGTGTATCTTTATGTACGCCTATAAATCGTGTTCGGATGCTTGGTGCATCGTAAAATTAGGTATGGTAAACATGAGTCAATACACCAATCATTTATAAAACTCCTCACCGTACTTTTCATAGAGTAGAAGGGTGGATATAGGGAAAAACGTCTCAAAATACATGCTAAAATAGGCGAAATATAAAAATTATCCTAGAAGGACGATCAAAGCATATGTTGCGCTTCTCATTGTGAGACACAAAATTCGCGAGTCTGTAAGGGGTCTCCGAAAACCACATGTTAAGGCCCTTAAATTAACAGTGTGTGAGATATTCACAGAAAACTAACTTCGTTCTGATAAACTTATGAAGGAATGACAAACCGCTAACCATTGCAACAGTAGCTCAATTGATAATGTCTGGTGTTAATATATAACACCGTTCGAAGAACGGGTACTTCTGCTAGTATGATGTATTTTCGTACTTTTTTACTTTGTATAGTTAGGCTACCAAGTAATTAATACTGATTTTCAAATGATATCTGCGTTCTTCTCGATATTTTCCAGTAATCCGGCGATTTTGGTAATCCGGCAGTGCTCTGGTCCGATATCTGCCTGATTACCAAGAGAGCACTGTAATATCAATTTATTGCATGTAGTATGAATATGTTCACCCACGTCTCTAAATTCAAATGAATAACATCGAGAGTATTTGAAGGGAAGAAGTTGTAAACCTATACATACACGGCCAGAATGGCGGCAGGGAAGCTCTGAACTACTTCAAAGATAACCTTGTTCTTTTCTTTATTGGTATTACAATTTGCTTAAATTGTGACAGGTACGACCGAATCGAATGTCCACACTGTGATTAAGCAAGTAGGCCTATGACGAGTCAAAGAATGCACGCCGATCTTGACGGAGAAGCAATTGTTAGCCTATTTACATTTTTGAGAAAAAAATAGGCTTATGAGATCACTCTTTGTCCGTGTGTCTGTGTGTGCGTGTGTGTGTGATTCGTGTGTGTGTGTGTCCCTAATAAAATCTAAACGGCTGAAGCGATTTCAATGAAACACGGTAAGTTCACAGCACTATTCCGGGCGACCCCGACCGTGCCCTTCAAATTTTGTTAGTCTCACCAATCCAATATGGCGGCTGTGCGAAATATTTCACCAGCATTCAATATCTCCGAAACTATTACCGATATCATCCTGGAATTTTGTAAGATGATAAAGGGAACTACTAGAAGTTCACTTATGTGATCTTTGAAACCCTGGTAACTACAAAACCAACATGGCGGCCAAGCAAAGTTGCGACTTTTAAATAGACGTTTCTCGGGATTTAACCAACCACACGCAATGAAACTTGGTACAGTATATGTTTATACACATTGTAATGCACCGACATCTAACTTCGTTCAATTGTTTACATAACTTCAATATGGCGGCTGTGCGAAATATTTCACTGGCATTCTATATCTCTGAAACTATTACCGCTATCACCCTGAAATTTTGTACGGAGATAAAGGGCACTACTGGAAGTTCATCTATAAGATTTTCAAAAACCGGTTAACTACAAAATGAACATGGCGGCCAAGCGAATTTGAACATTTAAATAGACCTTTCTCGCGATTTAACGTTCCAAACGCAATGAAATCTGGTACAGGACATGTTTGTACACATTGTAATGCACTGCTATGTAATTTAGTTCAATTGTGTACATAACCTCAAGATGGCGGCTGTGCAAATTTTGTATTAAGTTTTTTTTTTCTTTTGTCGTAATCATGCGATCGAAGTGAAAGTTTGAATAATGAACCTACGGAATAATTTTTCTTTAAAGGTACATGACTCTATGGCCTATACATATAACAATCCGACATGGCGACCATCCAAAATATTTAGACGGTTCTCAATATCTACGAATCTACTACAGCAATCAACTGATTCTTTTTATGTTCATAGGGGCTATGAACATAAGTTCACCTATAGGACTTTCAATAAACTGGTGATCACAAATCCATCATGGCGGCGACGCGAATTATAAATATTCATATGGTCGTTTCTCGCAATTTAACCATCCAAGTGCAGTGAAACTTGGTACAGTAAATCCTTATACAAATGTTAATCCACTGGCATCTAATCTATTTCAATTGTTTCCATAACCACAAGATGGCAGCGGTGCGAAATTTTAAAATCTCGTTTTTACATCTTGTGTCCTAATCATGTGATTGAAGTTTGAGTACTACACGTAGGCCTACACAATAATCTTCATGTAACAGTACATAACTCTAAGACCTACATATATAAAAATCCAACATGGCGACCATCCGAAATATTTAGACGGTTCTCAATACCTACGAATCTATTACAGCAATCAAACTGAAATTTAGTATGTTGATAGAGGCAGTTAACATTAGTAGGATATATGAAAATAGGCTGTATAGTTCTCCATGGAACTACTTGTTTTTCATTAGTTTTACCTTTCAAAAAGTCAGCAGCGCTGTCCGTAGCAGACCTTGCATGCACGTCTACTTATTTTACACGTACTCTCATCTGGTGTGTTTTTCATTGCTAAGCAAAACAACGAATTGTAGTTGTCTCCTAGTGAGAATAGGTGGATTCTCTTCCCACCTCAGGCAACCTAGATGTGGGTTTATATGAACTAATTTTGGGTTATTATATATGAATTGCAGCCAATGGACATAGCTGGGTGGTTTTGATTGAACGCCCGAGGGCTCCCAACAAGTTCAATTTCAAGTAGTTCCAACTTAGGCTACCATATGCTACTGTCGCTAACACTAGCGCCGAACGTTGGAACTTGATAGAGCGTTTCTAACAAGCCAAATGTCTACAAATTTTGCTACACACTACTAATTGCAGTGGTAGGTTCTTTTACATGCCATAAATCTATGACATGGACCCGCCGGATTTACTTCCTCTCCGAAGGAAACATACTGAAGGATTTTAACGCTCTTAAAAAATCCGACGACTTCGACCGGGTCTGAACCTGCGATCTTGGGCATGGCAGTTCGGCATGCTACCGACTACGCACCGAAGTTTAGAGTTCTTCTTGCCTCCTTCCCGATGCTAGCTCTAATTACAAATACACACACATATACCCATATCAAATATCAGATAGATTCTGGCTAGTTGGTTCCTCAGTTTAGGGGCTGCGACAACGTGATCATTTAGCCCCGTGTACTTTGGGTGTGTGTAGAATCTGTCTGAAAACCAGTGTTAATTGTGATGGCTGTATTAGTGCGTGTCATCTGTAATTCAGGTAAGGACTGCAGACGATCAATTTTAAACAGTTCCTACTTTTGCTACCAAAATAATGCTACCGTCAACGACACCTAGCTGCGAACTTGGCTACTAGATGCCACCACAACCTGGCGACGAACGTTGGAACTTAATAGAGCGTTAATCAAATCGAACCTACAAATTTAGCTTCACACAATTGTAGCTAGTGGAAGGTTCTTTTACATGCCATACATCTATGACATGGGCCCACCGGCTTTACTTCCCCTCCGATGGAAGACATACTGAGGGACAGTAAACGCTCTTAAAAATCCGACGACTTCGGCCGGGTGTGAACCAGCTCTGATAGATTCTACGCACCTGAATACATGGGGCAGATGTCACAAACCCTACTGTAATAACAGAATTAATTTGTGAACAGATAGTAATGAAATAAGTAGAAATGTAAAGCATAATGTAAGTGTGTTGAAGTTCTTCGTTGTTTTCATCGTAAGTGACTGGTCATTCACTTCAGTACAACCTTGTCTCCAAAGCAAAAGGGCGACGACTTCCATGCCTTTGGAATGTATTTTATTTTCTGCCGGAGAATTTATTGGGACTCGATGACGTTATGTATTTCATAGCATGGAAGTCAATAAATTAGTGGGTACTGAATGCGTGCAGCCGTGACATTTATCACAGAAAGTGATTTTCCTTTATTAATCATGGGTACAGTATTAAAATATATGTTGTTGTTTGAGTCTTCAGTCTTTCGACTGGTTTGATGCAGAGCTCCATGCCTCCCTGACTTGAGCTTATCGTTTCATCTCTACATAGCTACCACACCCTATATCCAAGGCAATCTGTTTAACATATTCTAACCTTGATCTAGGCCTACCCCTACAGTTCTCATCCTTGACTCTTCCTTCCATTATTTAGTTTGCTATTTCCAGAAGTCTAAGTATGTGTCCTATCAACCTATCTCTTTCTCTTCATTAGCAGTCGCCAGAAACATCGTCCTGACCCACACGTCTTAATACTTCCGTTCATTACTATATTTACCCATCTGTTTCTCATCATTCTCCTGTAACACCACATTTTAATGCTTCTATTCTCTTCTTTTATGTTGCGTCAACAGTCAAGTTTCACGTCCAAGCTCCAGACAAAGGCTTTCAAAAAAGACTTCCAAATACCTAAATCTACAGTATATTTGATGTCAACAGATTTCTTCTCTGTAGAAATGTTTTCCTTGCCTTAGCCAATCTACTTTTTATCATTTTAAATGATCTCGTCGACTTCGTCGTTACGCTGGGGTCTGGCGTTACGTTACGGTGACGGGATGAAATGTACCCATATGCACTGAGGTGTGTGACGTCATAGTACCGCTTGGTGCATGTGTTTCCCGACTTCTCTACTTCGTTAGTATAAGACAAAAATCCCCGATTTTTGGATGTCACGGGTAATCTCGAGAACCACTGGATGGATTTTGATGCAGTTTTCACCATTCTGTAAAGGATATCTCGAGGAAAGATTCTGTTGAAAATAATTTATGTATGATGAAAGGAAGCAGTAACGATTTCAGTGAAAAAGTCGAAAACAAACTTGGCGTCCGTGCGCTTCTTAAGCTTACGCTGGGCAAACCGTTAAAAATATCAATATACGAAGTACGTCCAGAAAGTAATATCCGTTTAGTAATAACATTACATTGTGTACAGATACAGAAAAATTATTTATTGCACAAAATTCTACAACCTTTAAACTACTTTTCCACATAACTGCCGAAATGTTGCAGGCATTTGTCGTAGCGTGGCACGAGTTGTATACCTTCTTCATAGACGTGTGCCGCCTGTGTCTTCAACTACAGTAGTTGTACGTTCCGCTGCAGCGCAGTTACGCATATGCGCGGTAGACGCTCTGTATCAAGGAGAAGAAACGTGCGCCATTTGGAGAGCGCTGTCAGCCACGTACGCGTTGTTGTGCATGTTTTCTCGTACAATGTCGGTGTTGATTGAATATCCCACCGCTTGTGAAATCAGATCTGTGATTCGTTTTCTCAATGCTAGGGAAGTGAAACCAATTGAAATTTATCGGCAAATTTGCGAAGTGTATGGACAAAATGCGATGAGTGATTCAATGGCGAGAAGATCGGTCCGACAGTTCAATGAAGGACGTAGTGAAGTGCACGATGAAGAAAGTGGGCGTCCATCTTTGGTTACAGAAGAACTGGTTCACGCGATTGATGACAAGATCCGGGAAAACCGCAGGTTTACAATTAGTGCTCTCGCTATGGAATTTCCCCAAATCTCACGATCACTAATTCATGAAATTGTTACCGAAAAACTGAACTTTCGTAAACTTTGCCGACGTTGGGTACCAAAGATTCTTACGGAGCAACACAAAACAAAACGTATGGGTAGTGCACTTCAGTTTTTGACCCGTTAGAATGAAGGCGGCGAAGAATTTCTGACACAGATAGTCACAGGAGATGAAACTTGGGTTTCTTACGACACCCCTGAAAGTAAGCGGCAATCAATGGAATGGAGGCACACTTCATCCCCAGAAATGATAAGCCGAAACAAATCTTGACACCTCGGAAAATGATGTGCACAGTGTTCTGGGACTGGAAAGGCATCTTACTCATTGATTTCTTGCCGCGTGGTCAAACAATCAACGCAGATGCTTACTGCGAGACACTTAGGAAATTGCGCCGCGCAATAGAGAATAAGCGCCGAGGGTTGCTATCAAAAGGTGTTGTTTTTCTTCACGACTACGCACACTGCAAATGAGACGGAAAACCTCCTACAGGGATTTGGCTGGGACGTGTTTGACCACCCTCCGTACGGCCCTGACCTCGCTCCTAGCGACTTTCATCTGTTCACACATCTCAAGTCTTTCCTTGGCGGTCAACACTTCAACAATGACGACGAGCTGAAAGAAGTTGTTTCCAACTGGTTGAAGACACAGGCGACAAACTTCTATGAAGAAGGTATCCAAAAACTTGTGCCACGCTATGACAAATGCCTTCAAAGTTCGGCAGTTATGTGGAAAAGTAGTTTAAGAGGTGTAGAATGTTGTGCAATAAATATTTTTTCTGTATCTGTACACAATTTAATTTAATTACCAAACGGAACTTACTTTCTGGACGTGACTCGTACTATGTGCGTAAGAATTGGTCAGCATGAAAAGTTCTACAAAAACGTCCGTGAGAGCATATCTCTATCTTCAATACATCGCCCACTATAAGTGTTTTTAGACTGGATGGAAGGGGCACGTCCCCGCGCGCTCTGGTGAGCATGACGGCATCCCGCGCGCTTGACTTTGCTTTGCCCTTGGTTTGCACTAGCCGTTCGCGAGTAATTTGAAACAAGGTAAAGTATTATAAAGCAAGATAAGTATTATGCAGATAATTTTCTAACATGTCAAGAGTCGTTGGCTTCGAGCGAAGCGAGTAGCCTCCAGCCTTTCTAGCAATTTTCAGCATTTGTACCATTTAATGGTACAAAGTCTAGTCTTTCAGGCTGACTGTCACTTTTATATCCTCTTTGCTTCGTCCATCCCTGGTTGTTTTGCTTCCTAAGTAGTAAAAGTCTCCTACTTTTCACCTGCCGATTCGACGTCGATAGGGGTTGCTGATTTCTTTCGGCTGCATTCTATTTTTTTAAATTTTACATTTATTGATTTTCTTCATGAATTCTTTCCTCAAGATCGAAAAGTATGGGTTATAAGCTACAGCCTTGTTTTACACTTTAATGAATACCAGCTTCTCTCTCGTCCTTCGGCTCTAATTTGCCGCCTGGTTTTTGTATAAAACACTAGCAGGTACCCGCGGCTTCGCTTGCATCATAGTCGTGTCATATTGTTATTCAATTAAATGCAGGTTTAACCCCGTTATCACCCCTTTAGAACCTGAAGACCAAAAAATCCCTCCTTAGTGGACATTTTCGACATAGAAAAAAATTAAATCCCCACAATATCATTCTTCTAACTTTAATAGTTTTGGTTGGTCGATGAGAGTGAACATCCAAATATCCTTCCTTAGTGGACGTTTTTCTTCCAGAATGTCACCCCTCCCCATGGGCCCCTTAAATTGGATTTATGAAAAAACGATCAAAAACCTATTTACTTATTTTTTTATCCTGATTTTTTTCCGCTGAGTTTCAAACTCTTCGCCAATGTGGTTTAAGAGATACACGCTCCGTTAGGAATCCTTCAACCCCCACTTTTCACCCCTTTCACCTCATAATATACACCACATCGAAAACCCCTCAGACACGTGTCTTCTTATTTTTAGCCTATTTTCAATTTTGAAAAAATAGGCTTATGAGATCACCTTTTGTCCGTGTGTGTGTGCGTGTGTGTGTGTGTGTGTGATTCGTGTGTGTGTCCCCCCCTAATAAAATCTAAACGACTGGAGCGATTTCAATGAAACTCGGAAAGTTCATAGCACTATTCCCGGCGACCTCGACCGTGCCCTTCAAATTTTGTTACGTCTCACCAATCCAACATGGCGGCTGTGCGAAATATTTCACCAGCATTCAATATCTCCGAAACTATTACCGATATTACCCTGACATTTTCTATGGTGATAGAGGGAACTACAATAAGTTCACTTATGTGACTTTTGAAAACCTGGTAACTACAAAACCAACATGGAGGCCAAGCGAATTTGCGACTTTTAAATAGACGTTTCTCGTGATTTGACCAACCAAACGCAATAAAACTTGGTACAGTATATGTTTATATACATTGTAATGCACCGACATCTAACTTCGTTCAATTGTTTACATAATAACAAGATGGCGGATGTGCGAAATATTTCACCGGTATTCTATATCTCTGAAACTATTAGCGGTATCTCCCTGAAATTTTGTACGGAGATAAAGGGCACTGCTGGAAGTCCATCTATAAGACATTCAAAAACCGGTTAACTACAAAACGAACATGGCGGCCAAGCGAATTTGAAAATTTTAAATAGACCTTTCTCGCGATTTAATGTTCCAAGCGCACTGAAACCTGGTACAGGAAATATTTATACACATTGTAATCCTCTGGTATCTAATTTAGTTCAATTGTTTACATAACCTCAAGATGGCGGCAGTGCGAATTTTAAAATTAAGTTTTTATTTCTTGTGATGTAGTCATGCGATCGAAGTGAAAGTTTGAATAATGAACCTACGCAATAATTTTCCTTTAGTGCTACATGACTTTATGGCCTATACATTTAACAATCCAACATGGCGACCATCCGAAATATTGAGACGATACTGAATATCTACGAATCTATTTTAGCAATCAAACTGCATTTTTTAATGTTCATAGGGGCTATGAACTTAAGTTCACCTATAGGACTTTAAATAACCTGGTGATCACAAATCCAACATGGCGGTGACGCGAATTATAAATATTCACATGGACGTTTCTCGCAATTTAACCATCCGAGTGCAGTGAAACTTGGTACAGTAAATCCTTATACGAATGTTAATCCACTGGCATCTAATTTATTTCAGTTGTTTCCGTAACCTCAAGATGGCAGCTGTGAAAAATTTTAAAATCTCCTTGTTTTTTCTTCTGTCCTAATTATGCGATTGAAGATTGAATACTACACGTTCACAATAATCTGCATGTAACAGTACATAACTCTAGGACCTACATATATAAAATCCAACATGGCGACCATCCGAAATATTTAGTCGGTTCTTAATATCTACGAATCTATTACAGCAATCAAACAGAAATTGTGTATGTTGATAGTGGCAGTTAACGTAAGTAGGATATATGAAAATAGGCTGTATAGTTCTTCACGGAACTACTTGTTAATGTTGAGTTTATATGCCGAGTATCACATCCCCCAGTGAAACCAATCGGGAGATATTGCTATTCAATGAAATGAAGGTCTACTCCCTTAACACCTATTTAGAACCTGAATATCCAAAAATCCTTTCTTAGTGGGTGTTTGCGGCCCTTGAGGAAGCTGCATACCAAATTTCATTCCAATCCGTTCGGAGGTTTCTGAGATTTCGTGAAGAATGTATGAGTCAGTGAGTGAGTGAGTGAGTGAGTGAGTGGTATTTGACAAATATATAGTAGACAAGCTGACCCGGCAGACGTTGTCCTGCCAATCAAGGAAAGTGTTGTAACTTTGTTTCTTGAAGTGCTTTTGGATACACAATATTATTTTTTTTCAATTTCTGTTAACTGCCTCTTAACTATCGTGAATTGAATTAACTAATTAAAAACATTCGTTGGAGCGTGCACAACAACTCTCCAAAGTTTCATCGCAAACGGATAAATAGCATTTAACGCATACGGGATTTGGTTTAAATGATTCGTGCACTGTCACTCATTTGTTGAATCTACTCGTGCTCTACCAACTGCGAAATGGATTTACTAAGTTAGAAAGCTCCACGTAAGTGTACACAACAACTCATCAAAGTTTCATCGCAATCGATGAATATTATATGAACGCATACAGGATTTTGTTGGAACGCTTCGCGCGTCGTCACTCATTTGTTACATCTACTCTTGTGCTACCTATTGTAAAATAGATTTACTAAGCCTGAAACCTTCGCTGGCGTGTACTCAATGATTCACCAAGGTTTGATCGCAATCGGATGAATGATATATGACCGCATACGGGACATTGTGGAAACGATTCGCGCGCCGTCGCTCATTTGTTGAATCTACTCGTGCGCTACTTATTAAAAACTGGATTTACTAAGACAGAAACATTTCCTGGAGTGTACACAACAATTCACCAAAGTTTCATCGCAATCTGATAAATTGTATATGGCCGCTTACGGTACTTTGTTGAAATGATTCGCGTGCCGTCACATATTTGTTGAATCTACTCGTGCGCTACCTATTGTAAAATGGATTTTTAAGCCAGAAACCTTCCGTAGGGTGTACACAACATCTCACCCAAGTTTCATCGTAATCGGACGAATGGTATTTGAACGCATACGGGACCTTATTGAAACGCTTCGTGCGTCGTCGCTCATTTGTTGAATCTACTCGTGCAAAACCTCCTGTGAAATGTATTTACTAAGTTAGAAACCCGCACGTAAGTGTACACAACATCTCACCCAAGTTTCATTGCAATCGGATGGATGGTATATGAACGCATACGGGACTTTGATTAAAAGTTCGCGCGTCGTTGCTCATTTCTTGAATCTACTCGTGAGCTACCTATTATAAAATGGATTTACTAAGTTAGAAACCCTCACGTAAGTGTACACAACATCTCACCCAAATTTCTTCGCTATCGGACGAATGGTATTTGAACGCATACGGGACTTTTTGAAACGCTTCGCACGTCGCCGCTCATTTGTTGAATCTACTCGTGCGCAACTTCCTGTGAAATGGATTACTAAGTTAGAAGCCTTCACTTAAGTGTACACAACAACTCATCAAAGTTTCATCTCAATCCATGAATGGAATATAAACTTATACGGGATTTTGTTGAAACGCGTCGCGCGTCGTCACTCATTTGTTGAATCTAGTCATGCGCTACCTAATGTGAAATTGATTTAGTAAGCCAAAAGCCTTCCCTGGAGTGTACACAACATCTCACCCAAGTTTCATCGCTATCGGACGAATGGTATTTGAACGCATACGGGACCTTTTTGAAACGCTTCGCGCGTCGTCGCTCATTTGTTGAATCTATTCGTGCGCTATCTATTGTAAAATGGATTTACTAAACCAAACACCTTCCCTGGAGCTCACTCAACATATCACCCAAGTTTCATGGCAATCGGATGAATGGTATATGAACGCATACGGGACTTTGAAACGCTCTAACGTGTAGAGACAAACAGTGGAATTCGACATCACTGCCACCTTTGGTATAAAACACAACTTTTCGCCACGGGCGGAGTGTATGTAATGGCGGTAGTTGCACAGGTTGCGACCAGGTGGCTCTAACGTGCAGAGACAAACCGTCCAAAGACATCAGCTTTCACGAAGGCCAAGGCTAGTGGTTTCCATGACGACTGTTTTTGACTGTATATTGTGGTTCTAAAATGGTGTGTAAATTGTGGTTCTAAAATTGTGTTCATTCCACCTACCGGGTCAGATTGTGAATCTAAACCATACATGGACCCACCCTAATATATATACCAAATTCCATCAAAATCTGTTCAGTCGTTTAGGAGGAGTTCAGTCACATACACACGTGTCGAAGAATTATATATATAAAGATAGATAGATTTATTTTGACTGGCAAGATTAGGGCCGTTGGGCCCTCTCTTCCATCTAACCAGATTATACAAATAATAAGTAAAGAACAATACAAATACAACTTAAATCTAACGATATTACAATGTTTATACAATATAAAATACATATAAACTGGATTAGCTTAGATACAAAGCAAAGCAAAGCCAACTCCGTACAGGCCATGGAGGCCCTGGGAGTAGTGGAAGGTAGAGGCTTCCACTTTTTGTGACATCGGCTCTAGATGGGATGGAGTTGTCAGCTCCACGCCCGGCCGTCTTTGCTCCAGGGAATTACCCTGGTACTCATTTCTGGTGTAGGCTGAGTGAACCCCAGGGCTCTTTGCGTTTCCGAAAGTGGTAGTTTCGTTTCTAAAATCCACTACCTGGGTGGGGATCGAACCCACTCCCTCTCAGTTAGAAGCTCAGCGCCTCTACCGACTGCGCCACGCAGCCCCCATATAGTAGATACAGGAACTACATATTAATGTAATCTCAACTTATTATTTTAATTGATACAATGCCCATACAGTATTTCTGCTATCTTATTGCTGAACAAATGCATGCACAGAAAATCAATTTGGACAGGGTAGGATTTTACTATTGCTCAATCTAGTGCATAGGAACGTCGATGCTCATTAATCCAAGACTTTGGTGCTTGTAAAATTGTCTGAAAACATGTGATATTGTGATGATTGTAGTGGTATGTGTAGATATGCATTACTAGGATTCGGGACTCCATTGAAGCACTAGGACTTGAAATAATGCATAGTGTCAGTAAATTTGCAGTGAGTGAGAGGTAGTGGAAACGGGAGTAAATTACAGTCACGATGGCAGCTTTCAGAGCTACCATGTTCTTAACTTGACTTCGCGAAAACAGCTAATGGAAGTGGTTGTACTGGGAAGCAAGACTCCCTAAAGAGAGTGTGTATTTTAAACCACAATGAATACCATTTCAAGTGAATTTGATCACTTTAAACTAGCGTTGGTGCGATGTCATGTTAATTTTCTTGAGGATATAGTCTTCATAGACTCTGGTTATTGGGAATAAATTGGAGCAAAGCACCCCCAACAAATTACTGTCAGAGAAATGTAAGCAACAAAACACTGCCACCAATATGGGAAAACCAAGTATTTAAAGGACTCTTAGTTGTTGTGCCAGGTAGATATGTGTACATGAAATTCCACAGTCCGCTTCCAGTCAACCGACCGGGTCAGGGAATGGAATGAATAAAGCTCCCATCTAGTGGCGAGGATATGAACCGTGCCGGCTGCCGAAACCTGTGGCACTCCCCTGGGGGCTATGATTAAATGAGTGACAGATGAAATGAAATTATAGGGGAGACCGTTGCTGGAATGAAAGTTGTGACAGGGAAAACCGGAGAAAAGCTTGTCTGCCTCCGTTTTTTTTTCAGCACAAATCTCGCATGAAGTGGCCGGGATTTGAACCCCGGACCCAGCGATGAGTGGCTGGCGTGCTGCCGCCTTAGCCACGGAGGCTTCCAGGTAGATATGTATGTGGGGAAATTTTTACCCTACTTTCGTATTATGTAACAAATGAAAGCAGACTTAAGCTATTAGATCTATGTGGGCCAAATATCCGCGTGTCTGCCCACCTTCCTCTATCAATTCCGAAACGAAAAAATTCTATGTGTCGGATCTTGGGCATAGCAGTTCAGCATGCTGCTGACTACGCCACCGAATGAAGATCAATGAAACTGGGCAAGGATGTGTAAAAAAATCAGCCGTAGCTTGTCAGAAGGTACCGTCCCAGCATTTGCGTGGAGTTGAAAATAGGAAAACCATTTCAAAGACGGCCGACGGTGTGGCTCGATCACACGTCTAGTGAGTCTGCAGATAGCCTGCCCCCATGGCATAGCGCTGCACTTTAGCGAGCGTAGCTACCGCTGTCGGTGCAAGCCATATACGAGTATGTGTAGCAAAATCTCTCCCGCAAACTTGAGGTGGGGGCGTGTTTAGAGTCCCCTTCCCTCATACAGTAAAATCTGCACTTTGGAGCACGCTGTATTCACCACGTAGGTCTACTTCAAACGTTTTAGGTAGATTTCATTAGAAAGCTAACTATTGCAATGGGTCCCATGTTTCGACTTCCGGAAAATTTCGACATATCTTCGCGTTTCACATCCCCCTGACCCCAAAACCACCGTCAGTTCAAAAGTTTATATATATATATATATATATATATATATATATATATATATATATATATATATATATATATATTGAACCCTTTACCCTCTGATGGATAAATGATTCGATGTTTTATTTCTTCAATTAATAAATATTTCCACCAGCATCATGAAAATAGCCAGACGGAGATGAGGAAATTTCAAGCATTGGTTGGAGACAATGGGGACATACCTGCAGCAGTTTGACAATAGGCTAAATACTTAGGATTGTGAAAAGATAGACCCTAGCAATGATTCAGAAGGACAGGTGGTGGCCACCTCAAAATAGAAAGGACGCGTGGTGAGACACGCTTATGGCATGTTCATTGTAATATTCGCGCCTAGAAAAAAAATGATGCAGTAACGTGAGTGGCTGATGAAAATACTAGACACTCCTACGAGGCCAAGGTCTGATAAAAACCGCCAAGTTACAGAAAATGTGGAACCAATGGGAGATGAATGCTTACCAGCGCGGCAAGTCTAGCTTGGGCACGCGATGGCTAGCATTCACGCGGGAGATCGGTTAGACAACATCTCTATGATCGATTCTAGGATTAATGGGCATATTCTTGACCTGCGCAATTTTTCGAGTTCAGTGATATTTATTTCATTCCTGTACCACTATTATTTTGAGAAATTTTTAGATAATTTCCCCCTCTATCAATACCTAGGGCCAGTTCATTTATAAGTGGCGTGAAGAGCCAAGACATTGCTTATTATATTTTGTGTGTCGGTGGACACTGCTTATTATTCTTTGGTGTGTCGAGGACACAGGCTATTATACTTTTGTGTGTCGAGGACACAGGTTACTTTACATTTTGCGCGTCTAAGGACGTAGACACTTATACTTTTGCGTGTCATGTGGACACAGAAATTATTAATAAATGTGTTAAATTCAGTGATAGATAGTCACAGTACTATATTTTGTAGGGGCAGTATCATTGACAATTCGCCAACAGACTGTTCCGGGGAAAGTAGTACCTGAAACGGCGAATTTAGTAGTCAGATATCGAGTGTATAATAATCTAACTTTTTGAATCAGCACAGAGATGACATCGCTTACCATGGAAGAAGTTTGGAACTATCAACACTCCGTCCAGATGGTTGAGATGAGATAAGAAGCATTCAGTTGGGAGATGGCATCTGATGTCCTTTGACGGGTGACTGGCCGAGGATGAGTACAAAATAATATTCTTATTATCTGATAAATTAACTTATGGTGTATGGGACATATTTTGTTTTGTAAATATTTTGCTAGTGTGATTAACGTATTATATTTAGTTTTGGTCTGACACACCTTTTGCATTGAAACAGCTCGCATAAATGTTATTAGTAGAAGGTTCTTGTTTGTTTGTTGTTTTAACTAACGTAGCTATGTGGACGACCGTGTTTGCATATGTTACGCAATGCGGTTAAAAACGTCTCTCGGAGATGTGTTTCAGAAGTAGGACTGAATTAATATAATTATACAGTAGTTTGGTGGGTAATTAATCTGTTTAAGGTTTATTATTGATCAGATTCAGTGAGATTATTGCCTCTGGAGCAATGTGATTTGTGACGAAGAGCAGTCAGCTCCATCGTAGGTTTTAATATTTTTAAATAGTTTGTGAGCATCTATTCAGCCGACCTGTGTGAAAAACGTAATGTCATTCCCAGAAGTGTGAGTGTGTGTATTTTGTGGTCATTACAAGCGGGAATTTCAGCGTAGACTGATTTCTGTCAGCTTGGTGCCAGGTCCATATTGTTACCTTGCGAGGGCAATATGTGGCTATTTTGATTAATGTCTGACCATATGTTTAGGTGGTTGAGATTTGTTGCTGTTGGTTCTTTGAGATAACGGCACAGCTGGTCAGTTATTTTTACACACTACAGTTGGGGCAATGACAAGTATTGAGGAAGGGGGAGCTGTTTCACAAGACGGACTGAAGGTTGCAAGCGAGGTCATTAGTGGCGAGTGCTTGTTGACTCCGTAATTACTTGAAATACAGAATTAAGAACTGATCAATGATAAAAATTGTTTAAATAAATGGGAGTTGCCTACGAATCACGATAATCTCCGAAGCGTTAGCTTAACATGCAGTTTTGTTCATATAAAGTAATCTCAGCCGGTCAGGCTTTTGTTGTTGTTGGTTTAAGTCCATGTTTTTATTCCATATCAGTAACCCGTGAAGTCACGTGTGATGCTGTCTTTTCCTTGTTTGTGTATTGAGCAATTGGCCGGAGTTGGCAGCTCATTTTGTCAAGTGCGTCATCGCGCTAATGGAGGGTCTCGAGAGAGATTCCTATAAATTGTAGATTTTTAGTGTGTGTGTCAGCATTAATTTTTTAAGGGTTTTTATTAGTGTCATGTCCCATATCCGTAAACGTTGATTTACGAGATGATTGTTCGTAAGCATCGTGGCTGTTAACCCGCTTTAAACGAACAGTCATCCGAGTACTCATTCCTCGTAGTTAGTCATTACGCGTACATAAAATCCAAAATGCAAGTCAGTGGAACCAGGATCCACATTTTTAAAAAGGGGGAGATCCGTCTGACTCCTCAACATTGATAGATATTCCTGTCATGGGAAAATTCAGGGAGGATTTTTTTATTATTGTTGTTTATATTCTTTTTATGCACTATTAGTCATTAAATCATGTTATTATTTTACATCTTGTCACCTCTCTTTCTTAATTATAGTTTTAATCCTAATACCCTTACCTCAGTAGAGCATGTTGTTTGGCGAACGTAAACATCACACTAGGAACTGAGCGCGACCCCTTGATCAAGATTCTTGCATATAAACACTGCTATTCTGAAGGGTTCAATATATATATGTATATCAGTTTCTTGTGGACACGATAACTGCCGTAATTTTGCACCAATCACTTTGAAGTTTTTACCGAATATGTATACCTATAAAATCTCGGTCGAGTTCGTTACTGGGCAGATCGGTCGAAGGGGGTGAAAATGGGGGGCTTTTTTTTTTTCGAAAAAGTGAAATATTGCTATAACTCTCTTAATATGTGAAATATCGAATCCGTTCAACGTTCATACTATGTGTCGGATAAAGCCCAAAAATTTATGTTTGAAGAGTTTTTTATAGCACCAACCATTGACCAAAGGGGTGGTAAAAAGTGGGTTTTTCGGGAAACATTAATCATATCTCTCTTAATAGGCACAATATCAAAACCGTACAAAATGGACAATATTCCCCTAATAATTATCTAAAACTTTTGTCTGAGAGAATTTTTGATATGACCCACCATTATGCCAAGGGATGAGAAAAATGATTTCGGAATTATAAGAAAATGCCAAGAGCTATCAGTGGTTGCCATGGCAACACTACTAAATTGATGAGGGATGAGCCATCAGACATTGCCAAGATAACGCACTTGCACGAGATCAGATTCAGATTTCCATCTGACTAAGTGTGAAGCGGCTTCGGTGACGTAACTGGTAGCATGCTGAATGTCTATGCCCAAGGTCGCGAGTTCAAAGCCGGCCGAAGTCGTCGGATTTTCTAAGAGCGCTAAAAATCCCTCAGTATGCTTTCCTTTGGAGGGGAAGTTCCAACGTTCGTTGCGAGTTGCTGGTTGCGGTGGCATCTAGTAGCCAAGTTCACAGCCAGGTGTCATTGACGGTAGTACCTGGTAGCAACATTAGGAACTACTGCTTGAAATTGACCGTCTGCAGTCCTTACCTGAATTACAGACTAATACAGCCATCCCTAAGTACACGGGGTTACGTGACCGCGTTGTCGCAGCCCCTAAACTGAGGAACCTACCAAAATCTCTGCGGGAGATATAATTTTGCGTGAAGAAGTAACAGACCGTTACATAGTTACACAACAGTGTCGAAACCTTGCATAAGGACAGTGTGACCACAAGTATAAAAATGGACCCCGAATGACAAGAAGGTTACCGTTCTCATAAGTTAATGAAATGTTTGAAATAAGCATAAAATGACGAAAAACAATGTTAATTAAGCTCCAATTATAAAATACCTTCTCGCAATAAATGAGGTCTGATCCTTCTACGAAAACCCGCATATTCTGCCTATTTTCACCTATCCCCAAGTTTGTTCGGTGAAATCTACCTCCGCCTTCCGGCGTGCCGCAAGGACTTTTTTTTTCGCCTTCGCTATCATTTTACCCTCCAGGATCGGCTTTTCCCACGGACTAAGCGAGGGATCCCACCTCTACCGCCACTGAGGGCAGTGTCCGGGAGCTTGAGACTATGAGTCGGGGATACAACTGGGGTGTGTGACTAGCACGACGTCCAGGCGGCCTCACCTGCATAGCGAACAGGGCCCTGATGAAGGGATAGGAAGAGTGGGAGGGTTTGGTAAGGAAGTGGGAAGGAGGTGGCCGTGGCCTTACGGTAGGGACCATCCCGGCATTTGCCCGAAGACGAAGTGGGAAACCACGGAAAACCACTTCGAGGATGGCTGAGGTAGGAATCGAACCCCCTCTACTCATTTGGGCTACCCGAGGCTACAGTACTTCAAACGTACTTTCCCAAAACACCACTGCCTTAAACTGAAGGGCAGGACAGCAGTCAGCCTGTAAGAAGAATAACAGGAACAGTTTTCGGAGGTGTTTAGTTCATTTCCCGGGGCAAGCAACATCAATGCCGGTATTTAAAAAAACGCCTTGGTCTGTGCTGGTTAATTCATTCTGCCCCGCAATAGGTTCGGTTGCAATCTGTTGGCTCATCTAGACCAGTTGTTTGTATTCAGTTAATACCAGCCTGTCGTTGGACGGAATATCACATGTATATCAGGTAACAAGTACTGGTGTTACAATTTGCTCCCATGGAGAGTAAGAAGTACCAGGTTGCTGTGGTGTAGATTATCTGCAGCCCACACAAACACATGATTAATAGATGCTTTTAATTGAAATGTTGCTCTCCCTCTATCACACTGGTTCGCATGTTATATACACACATCAAAAAAAGTTTTGCATCACCTCGGTTCCAAGAGTTCCGGAACCTTTAAATACAAAGGGAATAGAGATCAACACAAACAACATTTCAGCTCGTTTTATTGCTCATGAGACCCACACATTGCATGTTGTACCATCATACAGCTAGACTTTCAGCATTTGTGGTCCAGATTGCAGTACACACCACTACCTCTAATACCCAGTAGCACGTCCTCTTGCATTGATGCATGCCTGTATTCGTCGTGGCATACTATCCACAAGTTCATCAAGACACTGTTGGTCCAAATTGTCCCACTCCTCAACGACAATTCGGCGTAAATCTCTCAGAGTGGTTGGTGGGTCAAGACGTCCATAAACAGCCCTTTTCAACATATCCCAGGCATGTTCGATAGGGTTCATGTCTGGCGAACATGCTGGCCACTGTAGTCGAGCGATGTCGTTATCTTGAAGGAACGCATTCACAAGATGTGCACGATGAGGTCGAGAATTGTCGTCCATGAAGACAAATGCCTCTCCAATATTCTGCCGATATGGTTGCACTATGGGTCGGAGGATGTCATTCAGGTATCGTAAAGACGTTTCGGAGCCTTCCATGACCACCAGTGGCGTACGTCGGCCCCACATAATGCCACCCCAAAACATCAGGGAACCACCACCTTGCTGCACTCGCTGGACAGTGTGTCTAAGACGTTCAGCCTGACCAGGGTGCCTCCAAACACGTCTCCGACGATTGTCTGGTTGAAGGCATATGCGACACTCATCGGTGAAGAGAACGTGATGCCAATTCTGTGGGGTCCATTCAGCATGTTGTTGGGCCCATCTGTACCGCGCTGCATGGTGTCGGGGTTGCAAAGCTGGACCTCGCCATGGACGTCGGGAGTGAAGTTGCGCATCATGCAGCCTATTGCGCACAGTTTGAGTTGAAACACGACGTCCTGTGGCTGAACGAAACGCATTGTTCAACATGGTGGCATTGCTGTCAGGGTTCCTCCGAGCGGCAATCCGTAAGTAGCGGTCATCCACTACAGTAGTAGCCCTTGGGCGGCCTGAGCGAGGCCTGTCATCGACAGTTCCTGTATCTCTGTACCTCCTCCATGTCCGAACAACATCGCTTTGGTTCACTCTGAGACGCCTGGAAACTTCCCTTGTTGAGAGCCCTTCTTGACACAAAGTAACAATGCGGACGCGATCGAACTGCGGTATTGACCTTCTAGGCATGGTAGAACTACAGACAACATGAGCAGCGTACCTTCGTCCTGGTGGAATGACTGGAACTGATCGGCTGTCGTACCCCCTCCGTCTAATAGGCCCTGCTCATGCATGGTTGTTTACATCTTTGAGCAGTTTTAGTGACATCTATGAACAGTCAAAGGGACTGTATCTTTGATACAATATACACAGTCAACGTCTATATGCCGGAGATCTGGGAACCGAAGTGATGCAAAACTTTTTTTGATGTGTGTATGAACGAGCACAGGTGTGAACCTCAAAAGTATGAGTAAGTACAATTCCATATTTGACTAATGTCGTGTGGGTATGCTAAAGAAAACTCACATCGGGCTCACATTGTAACCAAATAATTGCACTGCGCTTTATTGTATGTAAAACCACCACAATTATTATTTACGGTACCTCAAAGTGATTCACAACTCAAATAAATAAATAAATAAATTAACAAATAAATCAATTAATAAATTATCAAAAAAAGAAACAAATAAATATATGAATGAATAAATGAATAAATGATTACACCCCTTGCACAAGAAAGGTGACAAGGCGGATCCAAACAACTACGGAGGCATATCTCTACGGCCAATCACATACAAAATTATTTCCAAGGATCTATTAAACCGGTTAGAAAAACAGACAGATCATCTGATTGGCGATTACCAAGCGGGTTTTAGGAAAGGTCGATCATGTGCAGAACAAATATGGAACTCGAAGACGATATTGAGGATTCGCCAATGTGCCAGCAGGTTCGCCACTTTTGTGGATTTTAAGAAGACGTATGACTCTGTGGACAGACAGACAGTTTTTGATACTCTAGAGGACCAGAGCACTTATCTGGCAGACTCTCACGAATACGACCTCTAAAGTTAAATTCCTTGGAGGAATCTCTCAGCCCATTGAAATATGTACGGGCGTTCGTCAAGGAGACGGCATCTCCCCTATTCTGTTTAACTTAGTTCTAGACAAAGTTATTAGAAAACGAGCTGTACCCGGCATGCGTTGCAATGCCAATCAAAGAAAGTGCTGGCGTTGAAATTCTGTTTCTTGAAGTGCTTTTGGGTACACAACATGTTTTTCAATTTCCGTTAACTGCCTCTAAGCTATCGTAAAATGGATTTTCTAATTTAGAGCCATTCGTGGGAGCGTGCACAACTTTCAAAAGTTTCATCGCAATCGGATCAATGGCATATAAACGTATACCGGATTTTGTTTGAACAATTCGTGCGCTGTCACTCATTTGTTGATTCTACTCGTACGCTAGCTATTGAGAAATGGATTTACTAAGTCGAAACCCTACCCTGGCGTGTACACAACTCATCAAGGTTTAATCACAATCGAAGAAGGTTATATGAACGAATAGGGGATTTTGTTGAAACGCTTCGCGTGTCGTCACCCATTTGTTGCATATACTCGTGCGCTACCTAATGTGAAATGGATTTACTAAGTCGAAACCCTTCCCTGGCGTGTACATAATAACTCATCAATGTTTCATCGCAATCGGATGAATGGTATATGCACGTATACGGGGTTTTGTTTAAACGATTCGTGCGCTGTGACTCATTTGTTGAATCTACTCGTGCGCTACCTATTGAGAAATGTATTACTAAGTCGAAGCCCTTCCCTGGCGTGTACACAATAACTCATCAAGGTTTCGTCGCAATCGAAGAAGGTTATATGAACGCAATAGGGGATTTTGTTGAAACGCTTCGCGCGTCGTCACCCATTTGTTGCATCTACTCTTGCGCTACTTATTGTGAAATGGATTTACTAAGTCCCCTACCCTGGCGGATACACAACAACTGATCAATGTTTCATCGCAATCGGATGAATAGTATATGAACGCATACCGGATTTTGTTTAAACGATTCGCGCCCCGTCACCCATTTGTTGAATCTACTCGTGCGCTACCTACTGTAAAATGTATTTACTAAGTTAGAAACCGTCACGTAAGTGTCCACAACATCTCACCCAAGTTTCATCGCTATCGGACTAATGGGATATGAAGACATAGGGGACTGTATTGAAACGCTCCGCGTGTCGTCGTTCATTTGTCGAATCTACTCGTGTGCTACCTACTGTGAAATGTATTTACTAAGCCAGAAACCTTCCTTGGAGTGTCCACCATATTTCACCCAAGTTTCACCGCTAACGGCAGAATGGTATATGACCTTATACGGGACTTTGTTGAAACGCTTCGCGCGTCGTCCCACATTTGTTGAATCTACTTGTGCGCTGCATATTGTATAGTGGATTCACTAAGCCAGAAACCATCCATGACGTGTACACAACATCTCACCCAAGTTTCATAGCTATCGGACGAATGGTATATGAATGCATACGGGACTTGGTTGAAACGCTTCGCGTGTAGTCGCACATTTGTTGATTCTACTGTTGCGCTACGTATTGTAATATGGAAGAAATCAGCCAGAAACCTTCCCTGGAGTGTACACAACATCTCACCCAAGTTTCATCGTCATCGGATTAATGGTATGTGAACGTATACGGGACGTTGTCGAAACGCTTCGCGCGTAGTCACTCATTTGTTGAATATAAACGTGCGCTTCGTATTGTAAGATGGATTTACTTAGCCAGAAACCTTTCCTGGAGTGTACACAACAATTCACCAAACATTTATCACTATCAGACGAATGGAATATGACCTTATACGGGACTTTTTGAAACGCTTCGCGTGTCATCGCTCATTTTTTTAATCTACTGGTGCGCTACCTATTGTAAAATGGATATACTAAGCCAGAAACCTTCCCTGGAGTGTACACAACATCTCACCCAAGTTTCATCGCTATCGATGAATGGTATATGACCTTATATGGGACTTTGTTGAAACGATTCGCGCGTCGTCGCTCATTTGTTGATTCTATTCGTGCTCTACCTATTTTTAAAGGGATTTACTAAGTCAGAAACCTTCCCTGGAGTGCACACAAAATATCAGCCTAGTTTCATCGCTATCGGACGAATGGTATATGAACGCATACGTGACTTTGTTGATATGCTTCGCGCATCGTAGCTCATTTGTTGAATCTACTCGTGCGCTGCCTATTGTTAAGTGGATTTACTCAGCCAGAAAATTTCCCTGAAGTGTACACAACATTTTACGCAAGTTTCATAGCCATCGGACGAATTGTATATGAATGCATACGGGACTTTGTTGAAACGCTTTGCGTGTCGTCGCTCATTTGTTAAATCTACTCGTGTGCTATCTACTGTGAAATGTATTCACTAATTTTGAAACTTTTACGTAAGTGTACATAACATCTCACCCAAATTTCATCGCTATCGGACGAATGGTATATGAACACATGCGGGACTTTGTTGAAACGCTTCGCGCATCGTCGCTCATTTGTTGAATCTATGCGTGCGCTACCTATTGTAAAATGGATTTACTAAGTCAGAAACCTTCCTTGGAGTGTACTCAACATCTCACCCAAGTTTCATTGCAATCGGATGAATGGTATATGAACGCATAGGAGACATACACACCCACAGACAGACAGACAGACAGACAGACAAACTATCACGTAAAATTGATTTTTATATATATAGATGGGAAAAGGATATCAAGGGTGTGAACATGGGAAATTTGGGAAGCAAGTTCAATGTGAAATGTGGAGCATTTGCTGATGATGTAGCAATCATTACTAAGACCAAGGATGAAACAAGATATTCCATACATAGACTACACAATATAGCATCAAAGGCAGGCCTCCTGATATCGTTCGAGAAAACCAAGTATGTGGAAAATCTACAACAAAATAGCAAAAGAACTACGCTAGAGTTGGAAAACGGCACAATTTCACAGGTTTCCTCCTTCAAATATCTTGGAGAAATCATAATACCATCAGGACTAGACAGCAGTGCCAATGTAGAAAGAACCACCAAACTCCATAAGGCGTACAGACTGACATTGAATTACTACAACAAAAGAGCCATATGCCAAATTACGACACTACAAAACAGTTGTAATGCCGGAAGCTTTATATGCCTCAGAAACCGTATGCCTGGGTGGCCACTCTAAAATTGCAGACATTGAAAAACATGAACGGAAAATTCTCCGGAAAATGTATGGTCCCAAGAGAGAAAATGGAATGTGCGTTAAGAGGAGAACAGCGGACTTCTACTCCTTGACTGACATGTTCACTGATGCCGGACGGAAGCGACGCCTGAATTTCTATGGCCATATCTGCAGAATGAACAGCGACAGACTAACCAAGAGATTATTCAAAGTAATCAACTCAAAGAAGGTCAAGATAAAATGGCTAGAAGAAACTAAGGCGGGCCTCCAAGAAATGAATATCACATCATAGACAATCGTGGAGCTTTTAGGACAAAGTTAACCAACCATAAATTTAGGGAGAAACCCATAAAGAAAACTGTCAGGAAGTGGTCGACAGAACGCAAGATGCAACACAATGCATTAATGAAGAGATTTTGGGAGGATAAGAAGACGAAAACCATCAGGCCAACTAACAAGTTAAAACACGCTCTTTGAATGGGCATAACGACGAAAGATGAAGGAGAAGAAGAAGAAGAAGAAGAATGAATGAATGAATGAATGAATAAATAGATTTAAAGAAATACAGCGCGGCCCAGTGATTTATGGCGAACTGCATACGGTATCTACAGAGACGACGTGTGAATCCCGGTATTGACACGTACAAGTGATTCTTCACTATTCCCTCCGAAATTGTGGGCATCAGATACAAGAATATCTCAAAGGACCACAAATGCTTGCAAGGTAGTTCATTTTTAACTCAATCAAACATTTACCAGACTTTTATTCTAAAAGTAATACAGTAATGTTGAAATAGGAATCTTCGATAGCCACAATAAAATCTCTTGATGAGACATACAAAGAATTACATTTGAACAATCAGAAAGTTCAGCATTTAACATAGAATGGACCACAAATTTGTGGTTGAGAAGCAAAGCTGTAAATGACACTTAATTCTAATTCACTTCTACACTGTGTATAAGACTATTGAAAGACAGGCCAGTGTCGATTACCACAACGGGAGAGTAAAATATTGCATTTAACATCGTAATGACGCTGCAACGAAAGTTATTAAGTTTGATGCCTATCTTTAATAACTCGACCATTAATTTTTCAACATTCCATCGGTCTTTCATAGCCTGTTGGTTTTTAAATTCGAGAACCCTAAATTAGACGTTAAGGGTAATAAGGGTCTTTCTTCATTAAAGACTTCAAAAACTTTCAATTTTCTTATGACATTACCCAAAACTTGTAAATATTCTTAAATCGTATATTTTTTCTTGAGTTTTTCCCACACTAATTCCAGGTAATTGCTGAGATAGCACCTTATTTAAAGTTTCTGGGGACACCTACCCCATTCCCGATCCTAATAATTAAAGTTTGGCCTACACATACTACTACAGTCACCACAGAAACACAGTTTATCAGACAAATTTGAACACAAACCTAAGTATATGGGGCTCAAGGCCAAAGTATCCCAAGACCCTAAAACGTATTAACAAAAACATCAGAACTCGTTCTCCATTGTCCAAGATCTTCACTTTAGTTTCCCCGGAAAAAATACATCCGAATTCTGATTATAATAGTTCTGTTTCCGCGTGAAACCTTTTATTGTTGTTGATTTAGGGGATTTTCAACATCGTGGTCATGTAGCCCTGACTACTTGGGTGTGTGTAATTTATCTGATAACCTGTGTAATTGTGTTGGCTGTATTAGTACATGTGTATGTGTATATATATGTGTGTGTATGTAATTCCGATGACGATTGGAAATGAGGTGCTATGGCTTACGTTAGGCGCCATCCTTGCATTTTCCTGGAGTAGAAGTGGGAAACCACAGAAAATCACTACCAGGATGGCTGAGGTAGGAATCGAACCCAGCTCTCCTCCGATTTGCCTCACGAGGCTGAGAGTAACTAGTTCCCGCACTCAGACCTGAATTAAATATCTTGGCAGAACCGAGCATCGAACCCCGGGCTTCCATGGTGACAGCCAAAAATGATAGCCACTACGCAACAAGGCCGACAACTTATAATGTCTGTGAAGTTTCGGCATCAACTCGGTAACCTACGCTATTGTGCAAACGCATGCTCGAATTATAAGCATGAACTAATACTATGGAACTTCGTTTGATGACCTGTGAAAATGCATTGATTATATTGCCCAATTTGCATCGGTATCACCCCAGAGGTAAAATTGTCATGTATTTCTTTGTAGTTTGCGTTTGTTTTGACTGTAATTTGTTGTGTTTATTTCAGGTAATAAGAAGAGCTTCCTTACTGTCCTTCTGACTTCTCATCGGCATGTAAGTTTTAAAAGAAACTCCTTAAACATCACTCCTAATGTAAGCTTGCTTTGTGTCGCTATTAATGTGCATAACATATCTGTTTTAGCACTTCTTGAGTTGAGATACATTGCTAAGCGCAAGATAATTGACTCAGAGTTTTGACCCTTGAGGCAGAACAGAGAAATGAACTACCACAGCCCATTCCACCCACTCATGAAGCAGACAGGCTCCTCTGGTGATACTAGAATTAAGAAGATGTTATGACCCGGTGCACCCCTGTGCAAGAAGCAAGTCTTTAGTAAAACCTGTGCTTCTCTTAAGAGGGTCAACCTCTCCGAGTAAACTAGAAAGGTCAATATGTCCACTGTACAGAATGACGCACTGAAATAACGAGTATAAGAGGGTCTCACTCAAATAATGGCATTTGTAATCACGTTTACGCCTACAAATGATTGTCTGATACCAAAGTTGATACTAAACTTAATGTCGTGATTGGGATCTTTCCAATCCTAGCTCCAATTATTAGAACACGCGCCAGTGAAGACGCCACAATTACCCAAGATGAAGTGTTAGAAGCCATTTTTCAGTGTTATCTAGTTCTTATTATTGACCTTTACCACGGTGGGTGAGAGGTTAACGAGTCGGTATACTAACCCCAAGCATGCAGGTTCGCTCCTGGCCGTGGTAAGTGATTTTTGAAAGACGGAAAAAATTTACGGCACGCATGGCATACGTTGTTGGCATGTCAAAGAACCCATTTGATTTCAGTAGGCCGTGTTCATAATGGCAAAATTAATCTCGGGAGTTTCAGCCAACACAGAGTTCCTCATTTCTCTACTAGAAAGCGCTATACAGTAGTGTTCAAGGAGCTTAGATAACTAACCTCCTTGACTTTCATAGTGCTTCAAGGAACAACGAAATCCGACATGCGAGCTACCCTCTGGGAGTCAGATAACAAAGCTTGCACCCGGCAGTCGAGGCCATACGATATTATTATTATTATTATTATTATTATTATTATTGACCTGACAAGGGAATCAGGTAAGACAGGTCGAAACCTATCTTGAAACTTTCTGGACGCAATCGTTGTACTATAAGAGGACAACGTGCAGAAAAGCAGCTGCCAGATTGAACTGAAAGGTTCCGAAATCATGTGGCGAATCTCTCATATAAATCAATGGGAGGTAGCGAGTACAGTACATGTTGGAATGGACAGCCCTGACTGCCCAAGCACTCAAGGCCGGTGGGAAGGAGACGCATGCTCCAGTCAGCATATACACCCCGCCTCGCCACTACTCCGAGTGCCACAGGGATGCCCAGCTCCTCCAGCCGTCATGCCTGCGTACCAGGTTGTCTGGTCAGATTTCGGAACCTTGCAGTTCAATCTGGCAGCTGATTTTCCGCACGTTGCCCTCTTATAGTACAACGATTGCGTCCACAAAGTTTCAAGATAGGTTTCGACTTGTCTCACCTGATACTTCCCTTGTAAGGTATTCATTTTCTGAATATTTTAAACTTCGTTAATAAGGTACAGGGCAGACATGGTCTTATTCTTGGATTTCCATACCTAGTTGTATTAAAGAAAGCTTTCCAGTCGGTCAACACAAATTTTTCCCAATTACATTAGGTGGGAAAACAAATATTTTTACACCCTACGTGAAAGATATATTAAATAATTGTACCGAAAGCGTGTTATTTTGTGATCAATATCTGATATAATTTTTCTTTCCCACCTAATGAAATTGGGCACAATTTGTGTTGATCGGCTGGAAAGCTTTCTTTAATAATGATAATAATAATAATAATAAGAAGAAGAAGAATATCGTATGGCCACGGGTGCCGTTGCAAGCTTTGTTATTTGACACCCAAAGGGTAGCTTGCATGTCGAATTTCGTTGTTCCTTGAAGCACTATGAAAGTCAAAGAGGTTAGATATCTAAGCTCCTTGATCACTATAGCGCTTTCTAGTAGAGAAATGAGGAACTTTTGTGTTGGAGGTAAATCCCGAGATTAATTTTGCCATTATGAACACGGCCTGCAGAATTCAAATGGGTTGTTTGACATGCCAACATCGTATGACATAGTGTCGTATTTTTTTCCGCCTTTCAAAAAAATCACTTACCATGGCCAGGAGCGAACCTGCTAGCTTGGGGTTAGTAGACCGACACGTTGACCACTCACCCACCGTGGCAAGATTTTCTTTAATAATAACGCAGGTTATCATACGGATCAAACCCATTATAAATTAAAATTTATAAGATTTAAATGCCATACATTATCTGTCGAGTTAAGTCAGGATCAGGGTAGCGAGGTAGATGTTTTACGGTACCACTACTATCGCAACGGATATCAAATGAAGAATATTTGACGATACCTTCGCGATGTAATTGAGTACTGTAAAGTTGAATGAAAACATATTTCATCCTGTATACAGCCAAATATCTCCTTAGCAGAATCTCACAGTTGTGCAGTTTGATTCAGCTACGCCCATTCATTTATTTATGTAGTTAGTAAGTTATTTAGTGTATGACTACATCAGTAATTACAAATTACAATTACAGTTAGCTTTAAATTACAAAGTAATATCCAGACCACGAATGTAGTCTATAGATCTCTCCATCTTCACCAGGAACTCCGTTGGATCGCAAGGAAAAGCTCTAGAGGACACTCCTGAACTATATGGCTTTCAACGCCACAGTCACAACCCGGAGAAGGTACCCTCTTCCACTTGTGCTACGCACAGATTTTAGCTTAATACAGATTAGTCTACGTTCTGTATTATACCCGGATCGTTCACACGTCCGTGACATTGTTGACATTCTTATTTTGGAAAGAGGAGTTGTTAGTTGAAGAGATTGAAGGAATGGATGATTTGAATAACGCGCGGTGGAGACTCAAGAGTGCTGAGGGAAGCATACATCGCAGGGCGCGAGTGACGCGAGATTATGACGTGGAGCCTGAATACGACATGATAAATAATTTTTTAGAATTACCTTAAGGAGGAGAGATGGACGCTAGGAATTTAGCACACTTTTCTGGCCAAAACAAGAGGAGGATTTTGAGCTATCAAGCATTAAAATCGGTCCAATAGAAGCCGAGATACGAGATGGAATGTTCTCGAACAATTTCTCGCTGAACTATAAAAGGCCACGTTGCTGAGCAGAGAGTCATCATATCTTCAGAGCATTTGCTCATGTTCGGATCTACGCTACGTGAAAGTGACAGTATACACGCCGAGATTCTGACGGTCGGAGGACTTAGTCGCCGTACCAGTGGTCAGCACGACTTAGTTTTTGTTCAAGTGAACGAACTTAACTTTTGGCAGCGAATGGACTTAGAATATTCACTGACTTTCAGGTCACTTATTCTATAGTCACGTGATGGTAGTGTCAAAACCATTCACAGAAGTTAGCCTACAGAACGATGTATTTCTTGTGGTGACTATACATCAGGCACTTCGAATTCATCAGGAGAAGTTTATTTCATTTTGTTCGTTTATGCAGCTAATAGGTGTTCCTATCTTAGCGTGCAAACGAAACCGCATTTTTGGAGCATGAGATTTATTCTCGTATCTACAGGAGTACTGTACCAGTCTAAGACTGAGCAACTTTTTGTCATGTTACACGGTACTAGTGATAACGGGAGTTATTTCGAACGGATGACTGCGAACATCATCATGCGCCGCTAAAACTACTCGTAGGACTGGAAGGACATGGAGACGAACGAGGTATTTGGATACGGCAGATGGCCATGGGAAGACACTGTGGGAATAGTGTACACCGCAGGACACGCCCGTCATCTACATCAAGAATGAAGTAAGACAACCATTTCATGTACTATCCACTAACCAGTAGTATTAGAGAATTCCATATTATTGATCAGTCACGATCAGAAATCAACACACATTTTTCACCATAGCTAGATATTAGCTAGATCTTCGATTGTATTTGTCTGGATGACAAATGGAACTGCTATCTGACAATTTATTTTTCGATCTACGATTTTTGTTGGGACAGACATTAGTTCATGTTTCGACATGAAATATTTCGATTATTCCAAGGGATATAAATATTTTTCGTTAATTCTGATTATGAGAACAGAAGTAATTGAGGCTTGGATTATTTAAATAATTTGATTTCTTTAATAACAATGATAATAGAGTGTGAAGTGAATAAGTTAATAATAATAATATAATAATAATCAAGTGTGAAGTGAATAAGTTAATAATATTTATAAATAATAACAACGCTATTTAAAGTTATAAATAATTAGGGAGTGATAATACCGAACATTAGGAATTAAATTAAATGTTGTTAATTGTTTATTGTGATTAAATAATTAATGCATTAAATAACAAGTAGTTCCGTGAAGAACTATACAGCCTATTTTCATATATCCTGCTCATGTTAATTGCCTCTATCAACATACAAAATTTCACTTTAATTGCTGTAACAGATTCGTAGATATTGAGAACCGTCTAAATATTTCAGATGGTCGCCAGGTTGGAATTTTATTTTTGTACTATTACATTAAGATTATTGTGTGCGTGTCGTATTCAAACTTCAATCGCATGATTAGAACACAAGAAGTAAAAACGAGATTTTAAAATTACGCACAGCAGCCATCTTGTGATTATGCAAACAATTGAAATAAATTAGATGACAGTGGATCAACATTTGTATAAGCATTTAACGTGCAACGTTTCACGGCACTCGGATAGTTGATTCGCAAGAAACGTCCATTTAAATATTTATACTTCGCGTCGCCGCCATGTTGGATTTGTGCTCACCAGGTTACTGAAAGTCCTATGGGTGAACATATGTTCATAGTCTCTATGAACATTTAAAAAATCAGTTTAGTTGCTGTAAAAGATTCATAGATATTGAGAACCGTCTAAATATTTCGGAAGCTCGCCATTTAGGATTGTTATATGTATAGGCCATAGAGTTATGTACCATTCAAGGACAATTATTGCATAGGTTCATTATTCAAACTTTCACTTCGATCGCATGATTACGTCACAAGAAATAAAAACTTAATTTTAAAATTTCGCACAGCCGCCATCTTGAGGTTATGTAAACAATTGAATTAAATTAGATGGCAGTGCATTACAATCTGCAAAATCATTTACTGTACCATATTTCACTGCGCTCAGAGAGTTAAATCATGAGAAAAGTCTATTAAAATATTTCAAATTCGCTTGGTCGCCATGTTCGTTTTGTACGTTACAGGTTTATGAAATATACATAGGTAAACTTGTATCAGTACCCTTTATCACCGTACAAAATTGCAGGGTGATATCTGTAATAGTTTCGGAGATATAGAAGGTCAGTGAAATATTTCGCACAGCCGCCATTTTGAGGTTATGTAAACAATTGGACTAAATTAGACTCCGGTGCATTACAATGAGTATAAACATTTGCTGTACCAAGTTTCATTACGTATGGATAGTTAAATCGCGAGAAAAGTCTATTTAAAAGTCTCAACTTCGCTTGACCGCCATGTTTGTTTTGTAGTCACCAGGTTTTTGAAAGTCTCATAGGTGAACTTCTAGTAGTACCCTTTATCACCGTACACAATTTCAGGGCGATATTGGTAATAGTTTCGGAGATAAGGAATGCTAGTGAAATATTTCACACAGCCGCCATGTTGGATTGGTGAGACGCAACAAAATTTGAAGGGCACGGTCGAGGTCGCCGGGAATAGTGCTATGAACTTACCGAGTTTCATTGAAATCGCTCCAGCCGTTTAGATTTTATTAGGGGGACACACGCACACGCACACGCACACGCACACACACACGGACAAAAGGTGATCTCATAAGCCTATTTTTTTCAAAATTGAAAATAGGCTAAAAATTAATATTAGACGTTGATAATAATAATTCTCAGATGAGACTTAAATATTTATTTATTTGAAAGAATAGGGCGATAATAATCATTTGACATTGATGATGCTTAAATATTTTTTATGGTGATAATAATAATTGTGGATGAATTTAATTAGTTGAAAGGAATTAAATTAAATAACTTTGTTTGGAAGTTTAAATTAATTTTAATGGAGTTTATGGATGAAGAGAATGAAGTATTAGATTTTTGAGCTCAGAATTATTTTTTTCAAAAGCACTTAAAAAAAGAAAGGAAAGAAAATATTCAGATAAAAAAGAAGGGAACGGCAGGTATTTAATGTATCAAATAGGGAGAATTTATGTAAATGGGAGGCAAGGAGATATTGACCAGAATTTATTTAATTGGTAAAATATTGCTGAAGAACCACAGTCTAGTAATTGACAGAATATTACAAGAAAAATATATAATATGTAAAAAAAATATATATAATGGTAATAATATGATGCTGTGTGCAGAATATTCTGGTGATGATTTTAGTGTGCGTTTGGCGACACTTAAAGTTGTGGAGGCCTAGGGGGGGGGGGTCATCCAAAAGTGGGTTCTATTCCCGTAGTTGTGGGCACAGAAGGATGTGTGGATGTTTGAAGGAGCCTGTGGGCTATATTTGTAAAAGAAGGGTTAGGCGATGTGGACCGCCCCATATTCTTGTCAGATTTCACTATTCTGTTAATCCAAATTTTTTTTTTCTGGATCAACTCAAAATTCAAATGGATTGCCTAAATAAATAATTGAAGAACTTGCATTTAGATTTGTTGAACCTGACCGAGGAGAAAAAAAATAATAAGATAAAAAGTGCAAATGAATTAAAATAAATAATTAATGATTTTTATTTTAGAATAACAATAATAATAACATTGGAAATGAGTAAATAAAATATTCATCATGTGAGAGGTTGAGAAAACTTGTTATAAATAAAGTGAAGGGAAAGTTTGAAATTAATTAATTAATAATAATATTTTTTTTTATTAAAAATTTTTGTGAGATTATACGAAAAGTTTGGTGATAGAAAATTTTGTTAACATAAAAATTTGGTGAAGAGTTAGATGATTTAATCCGCTGATGGTGGATAGAAATAACAACATTGTTTACAACAATTTTTGTGTAATGTTGGTAACATATGAGAATAATTTAAAATCGTTTATGACATTTAAACAAATGAAAGTGATAAAAGAAGAAAGTTGAATTTTCAAAATATTATGAAAGTTTTTGAACAAATTTTGTTTTTTGAATTTGAAAATCTTTATGAATAATTATTAACATTCGACTTTATGTCAGTCGAGTATTGATATTGTTATGAAACAACGAATCAGTGATATGATAATTTTCCAAATAAGTTTAATTTTGTAATGACACCGAATGAATCAAGTGACTATTTATTTTGAGAAATTTTTGCTACGAATATTTGATAAAATCAAATTGCAATCTTTGTAAAGTGAACTACGAACGTGTAAATAGTAGGGATCACTCAGAACTCTTTATTGAACAGTGATTACAGAGTGTAAATATTCTTTTTGATTTTTTTTATGGATATCAGAATGGACTAATTAATTTTTTCTGATTATCACATCTACGACAATTCTAATAATATTATAGGGACCGTTGTTGTGTGATGTGTTTTTATCTTTGTTGAGGGTTTTTACCAGTTGAATCATATTTTTTATTTATAAATAAATTGAGAATTTTAAGGAATGTGCTAGTTCAAAAATAATTTCTCACCTTACCATACTTGTGAATTACCGAGATCAGGGATGCCAGATAGACCCAAGTATTCACCTAGATAGACACTGAGATATATTTTCTCGTGCTGATCGTGTTTCGGTATTTTACAAAATGTGGTCGTTGGATCTCGGTCCAAACGGGCACAGTATATCACATAAACTTTACGTTCTCATAGAATTGATTCTCTGTTATGAATGGTGCAACTTTGTTTTTCTTTCAACCTTTACTGCTTACCGACACAATTTAATTTTAGAAATAAATGAAACAACAACTCAATTTTTATTCTTTCACAGTGGGTGCAACGTGTAATAATATGTTAATATAATAATATAATATTTTTTTTTCAATATAGGTTAACATATTATAAGACCAAATCTCCTTGGCGAAATAGCACATCCGCTTAAAAAACTTCTATGAGCAACGAAAACATCCCTTTGATTAATACATGCAATAAAAAGTTCCATGAGTTCAATCAAAAAGAAGAAGTGCAGCACAATCATCTCAACAACGCCAACAACTATTACATCAACAGCTAAGGCGGATAGAGTTGTAATATCTGAATGGCTGCATAACTTCAAGTCATAAATGCCTCGTCAACGTTCAAACACAGGCCGCCAGTTTCGATGCACAATCACAGAACATCAATGGATATCAAACTGCACAGATCAAGAACGTTTAGACGATAATGAGCGTGTCATAGTAAGAACTTCTCAAAGATGAGCAGAAGAATCGGCACTTCAGCGGGAAGAAAGACTTGAAGACTTACGAGATGAGTCGAGAAGAAGAAGAAGAAGAGTAGCACAATCGTCTCAACAATGCCAAGAACAATTAGATCAACTCTGAAAACTTATGTAGTTGCAATATCTGAATGATCGAGCTTCATATCACCGAATTGCTTTTTCATACAAACCGAAAGACTTGCAAAATAATAAAGTTCCATTTGGTTCCCGGATTACCGTCACACATTCTGAATTTGAAAGCTAGCTGTGGAATGAAAGGGGAGGAAGCACGATACGAATTAAGCAAACAATTGTACTAAATACTGTATTATGAATATACTTATAGTTAGGCTTGCCATACGTCCCGGTTTGACCGGGACAGTCCCGGTATTTTGCTCTTGTCCCGGTGTCCCGCCCGGTTTTATCAATATCCCGGAAAACGGCTGTAAGAAGTAAAAAGTACGTAATGAATTTTTGTGTTTAAGAATGAATCGGTTACTTTTCAACAATCAACATCGTTGACTATCGCGCACAGCGTTAAGAGTTTTTTTTTGTACTGGTTTTTGTAGTTAGACAAGAAGTTTTTCAAAAAAATAATAAGATTTAGTAATAGTTCAATTAGAAAAATGATGAAGTTTTTTAAATTGTATTTTATTAACACTTCTTTCTAGATGGTAGACCAGAAAAAAATTATCATTAAAAAGGAAAAATTATATATTTTTATGTAGCAAAAATTCTTTTTTATTTTAAAAATGTGTGTAGAACTAACAATTTAGGGCGCCAGATTCCCCCCTCCCGTCACTTGCGAGGTTAAAAAAAAGGCTTAAAACTCACCAATTTTGCTTCTAATTTTTAAAAAATTCCCGGGGGAAGACCCCTGTAAGATCATCCCATATTAATGTGTCCCGGTTTCACTCACCAAAAATATGGCAAGCCTACTTATAGTTGAACTTTGTTATAGCAACATCCAAAGATCCTTACGCTTCGCTACAATACATTCATTTACCCATTTCATATCAGACTGAGCCACAGCGAAGCGTGGCCGGGTTCAGCTAGTATTTAATGAAAAATCTTCCAGAAAGTAATTTGTACGTGTTTACCAAATTAAATATTAATTACTAATATTAAATCTTTATGTTAACATAAACTGTGTAAGTTCTTTCTCCGAGAAAACGCGTGTACATTACCACCTCGATACGTGCAATGAATAGAAATAGGCCTATGTCCTTAAAAGAAATTTGTAATGACTAGCTGTTTAATTATCGTTTCATTTTCTTTACCTTGGCCATTGGCTGTAATAAAATGGGTTCACTTTAATTAATTTTGTTCGAGAATACATTTCGTAGTGTATGTGACCCTTGATTTCCAAATACTGTTTGAAGGTCACACAGAAGTTATGTTCAAGAACCTGGTTGATTGTTTGTCTCGTTCCGAGAATATCCTGTGTAAAGCCCCAATTCCATCGTCAGTAATCGCTCAATCCGTTAAGTTCTAATTAATGACTGAACTCTTCATATATCGTTTCTCAGTATAGATGTTTTTAAATAAACTCAAGCTCCTTCATCTGAGTGGGAGGAAGGTTAAGAAATAGCCGTATCAAAGTAATGCCTTGCACCTCGTTTATGGTGGTAAATATTCAACGATAAAAACAAGTACTAAAGCATTTTATGATTAATTTACTGTGTGCGTGAGTGGAATTCTTTGAAGCCAGGTGTAGTACTAATACCATGATATTTATGTTAACGTATACAGTTCCTCTAAGTGTTGATTGTCCTTCCTTGATAAACCCGACATACAAGGGGATTTAAATAAGATGTTAGAAGATGTGCACTCAGTTCTATGATAAATGTATTTGTATGGTAATGAGTAGCGTGTTCAGGTGCCAAGAAAATATAAACATGTAAATAATTTTCATTTTCATGTTCATGGCTGATGGCTGAACAGATAACACTCTAGCATTCAATTCCTCTAAACAAATGGGGGATCAGTTTTCTTATTAATTTCTTTGGATGTGTAATATAATTTATCTAAGTCTAATTTACCACCTGTTAAAGCAAGACGACAGCACTTTCCAATTCCGACCTTCGATATTGAAGTTCTAAGGTTCTTTAAAACAGTTTATGATCGACGATGTCGAAATGTAAATATTATATGTCAGAAAACTGTATCTTAATGAGGGTCATTATAGTACTATTTTTCATGATGAAACAGTTTCTCTTACCAATCAGAGCTCAAGAAACAGTTGTGTGACCAATTAGGTAAGGATAGCATCGCACCTGCGCTGATTTCCACGGCATCCTATTTTAAATTCCACTGCGGGGCTAGTGCCATACTGGAGTATTCGAGGGGGCCATGGTAAAATACAAGGTATTATCTGCGTCCCATGCGCTCTCTTCAGTACATAAAACTGGCGAAATCTCGACAGATATTTATGAATAATTATGTTCCAACATAAAATAGTTATCATTATCATCGAACATAAACAGTCGTATGCAACTCGCCTATAATGGTAATTAAGACACTCGTATGGAAATTATAAAACCCGCTTCGCTCGTTTTATAAACATACTCGTGTGTTAATTATTGCGATTATAGGCTCGTTGCATAATGCACTATTAATTATTTGATGAATAACTTCAATGGCATTTGTATGCGTCCTTTGCAGAACATATATTCCAATCTACTTGAAACTGAATGTATGTCTACCCCTATTATTCCCGTTTTCGAAGAGGTCGGGGATGATATGTTATGAAAGTCTATGTGGCGGGTGTTTTTATGGCTGGATGCCCTTCCTGATGCCAACCTCCTAAGAGGAATTATTGTGAGGTGAAATGAATGAAGATGAATGAAACTGGGCAAGGATATAGAAGGAAGTGGCCGTGGCCTCTCAGAAGATACCGTCCCAGCATTTGCCTGGAGTTGAAAATGGAGAAACCATGGTGAAGCATTTCAAGGACGGCCGATGGTGTGGTTCGAACCCACGTCTCCGAGAAAGCAACGGGAAACAACAGCCGCAATGCTATTCCCGAGGATATGCACCTCTCTATGCATAATTGAGGCATGAAGAGCTGCATCAAACCAGTCAAGAGACTGAAGACACACCGAGTCCGCAGTTATCTTGGATCCATGGCCTAGCACAGCGCGTTTGCCAGCGTAGCTACCGCTGTCGGTCTACTTGAAACTGAATACAAACCATTATCAATCAGCATTCAGCGACCATCAGGACCACGCGCTGCCTTAACAAATTACGAACAAAATTACATGAATGAAAATCCACAGCCTGCTTCCAGTCTCCGACCGGGTCAGGAATGGAATGAATGGAAGCCCCCATCTAACGGCGAGGATATGAACTGTGCTGGCTGCCGAGGCCTGACGCACTCCTCTGGGGCAATGATTAAATGAATAACAGATGAAATGAAATGATAGTGGAGAGTGTTGCTGGAATGAAATTTTGACAGGGAAAACCGGAGAACCCGGAGAAAAACCTGTCTGCCTCCGTTTTGTCCAGCACAGATCTCACATGGAGTGACCGGGATTTGAACCACGGACCAAGTGGTGAGAGGCCGGCGTGCTGCCGCCTAAGCCACGGAGGCTTCACGAACAAAATTACATATTAAACATAATTATATTTTGGGGTGCGGTTTGCAAACAGACAAACAAGAGGTAGCCTACCGAAACTCACAATTGTATTAATCAGTCATACTTTATGATGCGCTCTATTCGGGGAAGGTTTATCACATCATTTATAGATCATAATACCAAGCAGTACAATGAAATAGCAAGTCTCTTTTAAAAATATTCTCTACATGGCACTTCTTACTTTGCGATTAAACAAACGTTAGATTACGTTGTTTGAGTCTTCAGTCTTTCGACTGGTTTGATGCAGCTTTCCACGCTTCCCAGTTCTGAACTAATAGTTTCAACTCTACATACCTACCACACCCTACATCCGAGGGAAGCTGTTTAACCTTGGTCTACCACTACAGTTCTTATCCTCGACTCTTCCTTATATAACTAAGATATGATGACTAGAAAAAGTTCTTAAGACTAGTTCCTATTCGATTTGAAGACCACCCCTGGGACTCAAAATTGAATGTTCAGTTAGTCGCTTTGAGTTTGCATCATAATAGTCGAAAGATAAGTAAATGAGTTTTCCTTCGTTGCAGTGCGATCGGCACGCTCACCTGTCCGGAATGTAGAAGATTCGTGTTCAAATCTCAGTTTTCTGAAGCTAGATTATTGCAAAAAAATAATGTTGACGAACTCGTCACACTACCTACCCCGTTCTGTTCATCAATGTGGTTCTGGTCTCTTCTGCAACCGTACCAAAGTTAAAAATGAAGGTCTTGTAATGCAGAAATAGTGAGAACCATGTAGATGGAGTTAGAGAATCTCAAGTGGGAGGTCACGGGTTCGAATCCCAATTGCGGTCACAAGTCCCTGTCTTGCTCAACAGGTAATAATAAACGTATTTGTTGTTACAGTACCAATATGGTGGGCATGGCTATTTCTCAAATTTATTTACGATAGCCTACCTCAAAAAACTAAAAAGAAATAGGCTACCCACAGGTATTTAATACATCAATAGTAATACACGTTAGCCAATAAAACTTTTAAATTTACATTTATTAATTAAATTACCAGTTTCAGTCACCTTATGGCCTTGTTCAGTTTTTGATGTGTAACATCTTTCTGCTCGGTTGCTGGACAGTATTGTGGGAGTGATTTTGAAAATTGGGGACGGAAGTGAATCGGGCGGAAGTGGATCGAACGGATGTGGATCGGACGGAAGTGAAGACACACTGCCAGAAAAATGGGACGGAAGTGAATCGGGCGGAAGTGGATCGAACGAAAGTGGATAGGTTGGAAGTGAAGACGCACTGCCAGCTGGATGTACAATTGAAAATGTGTGTATTGGAAACAAGGCAGTGTGTGCTCAGTAGTGCGAGAATGTTATGGCAATACAATAGGCAGTGCATTTAGCAGGCACTGAGTTTGACGAGCACAGTGGCAAATGTTTCACCGACTTTCATTTGTCATTATTATTTATGTGAGCAGGTTCTGTAATTCGTGAAGCTTCACGTTCAAGGTTGAATATCACATGGGGTAGGACAAAGAAGACAAATGACATTTAAGTAAGCGGCATTATCGTCAAGCTGTGGGTGAGTAGTCAAATATTAAATGCATAACAGAATGTTGTTATTTGAGTGGAATAAAAGCTGTATTTTCATCATATGTGAGACTAGGTCATTTCATGATTGTAGGAAGCCATGTTTTGATTGTTTACGACGAACTGTATGAGAGCCTTGAGAATAATGAATGTTATAGTTACTGAGGAATGTGCTCACAGTATTTGAGAGTACTGTCGACGTTGTGTGTCACTTTGTTATTATGAATTATTAATGTAAAAGGAAGGAAGCTTGTAGTTTTGCGTGTCCGTTAATCTCACGATCATGATCCACGGCACCTCCCTTTTGCGTGGAATGCGAACTACAGGACATGGCATTTCAATTCGAAAATCTCACATGTATTGACCGGGAATCAAACCCGGTCTACCTTGGCGAGAGACTAACAGCTTGACCGCTGCGCCACAAATGTGACAGTAGCATATCTCCAATTCAATCTATACATTCATCATAGTACCAGTATGAAAATGTAGTGTAGATTAACATTTTAAGAATGTCCGAGCTGTGTAGTATACGAGTAGGATAACATGTCAGATGTTACACATCATATGCGACTACTGTAAGGCTCGTATCTTTTTTTTTTTTTCAAAGAAGAAAAGAAAAAAACTAATGAAAAAACTGTTGGTTGGTTCCTCAGTTTAGGGGCTGCGACAATGCGGTCATGTAGCCCCGTGTACTTTGGGTGTGTGTAGAATCTGTCTGATAACCGGTGTTAATTGTGATGGCTGTATTAGTGTGTGTTATCTGTTTTTAATCCATAGGCTACATTCGATTTTCAAGTAGTTCCAACTTTTGCTACCAACTAGTTCTGAACTTTGTTACTAGATGCCACCGCAGTTGGCTCCTGGCGACGAACGTTGGAACCGAAGAGCGTTAGTCAATTATAACCTATAATTTAGCTTCACACAGGAGTAATTAGTGAAAGGTTCTTTATCATGCCATAAATCTATGACACAGGACCGCCGGCTTTACTTCCCCTCCAAAGGAAGGCATACTGAAGGATTTTTAACGCTCTTAAAAATCCGACGACTTCAGCTGGGTTTGAACCCGCGATCTTGAATTTTTGAATTTGAATTTATTGTTTCTCTTATACAGGCCACTGAGGCTACAAAGCCTCTTTATGCAGCTCTCTTCATTCAGAGGACGGTTAAATACAATAGAATAAATGAAGACAGAAAAAACGTAACCCAAACATACAGTTGACAATAGAAGTTCTTGTTATGTCATCCGTTCACCTTGAACATGATAATTGTATAGCTGATAGATGACAATGAAGGGAGTGTTTTATCGCTCTGATAGGAAGTCCTGAATACTGGTGCTATTTATATTTATTCCAGAGAATACTAGCTGAAATACGGAATGAACCTTTGCATTTTTCGGTTCTGTGATGAGGTATCTGGAGCATTTGTGCAGTGTGTCTATTCGCACGGTCTTGCACTGATTGCATGGGAGTTAGTGTGCAGTAAATATAAGACGGAATTTTGAATTTTAGAATTTTTATTACAGTCAGAGCCATGGCATGCTGTCTTCGTTCCTTTAACTTTAGCCATCCAATCTGGACGTAAAATGGAGTTATATGAGACTCTCTTGGTACATTGAGAACAAAACGCAAGCAAGCATTTTGCATTCTTTGCAATTTTGCATTGAGGACCTCTCCCATATCATGGTAAATTATAGATCCATAGTCAAATATTGGTAATATCAAACTCTGTATCAGTATCTTTCGTACATTTTGAGGCAAATAGAAAACAAGTTCGCCTAATTTGATATAGTGACGATGCAACCCTTTTCAGAATCATGTTTATGTGATCCTGCCACGATAATCGAGAGTCAAAAATAACTCCCAGATTTCTTACTGCTGACTGGTACGGAACTGTTTGGGATGCAAGCTGTAAAGGTGGTACTGGGTCAGGTAGGGAACTGAGTAATTTGATATAGCCGATGATGATCGGTTGCGTTTTTTCGAAGTTAAGTATTAGATTATGATCGAGTGCGTACTGAGATAGGCTTTGAGTGTCACTGTTAATTAGAGCTACGTTCAAATGAATGGATATTAGATCAGTGTGTAGATATAGCAGAAGGTCATCTGCGTACATATGATGTTGACAGAATTTAAGGACAGATGGAAGGTCATTTATATACACGGAGAACAGGAGTGGACCAAGGACCGAACCCTGCGGCACACCTGTTGTTACTTCACACCATTCTGAAACATTGTCATCTGCTAGGACTACTCTCTGACATCTGCCTGTTAGGTAAGACCTAAACCAGTTCGTTACTGACTTTGAAAGGCCTAGATTTCTTAATTTAACTAGTAGGATCTCATGGTGAACTCTGTCAAAGGCTTTGCTGAAATCGAATAGAGATAATATAGTTATTTCCTTCCAGTCCATTGCTAGACGAATGTCGTCTGTGACTTTGATAAGGGCTGTCAGAGTACTATGTTTTGATTTATATCCAGATTGGTTCGGGTTTAGGATATTGTTGGAATTTATATATTCATAAAACTGATCAAAAACAATCCGTTCTAACGCTTTCCCAATTGCACACAATATACTTATTGGTCTAAAGTCACTACAGTTTAAGGCGTTCGTGAATTTTGGCATTGCTTTGATGTTGGCTTTTTTCCATTGTGTCGGATAAATACCCATTTGCAGGCTATAGTTAAATATATGCAATAAAATTGGCATCAGGAGGTCCATATTCCTTTTCAATAGCGTAATAGATTTATGATCTGGTCCTATGGCTTTTGAAGTTATCCTAAATATGGCTAAATGAATGTCCTCTGGATATATATAGCTAAAATGAAATTCTTCCCGTCGGTCAGTAAATTTTCCCCTGTAGTTAGCAACAGTTGACAAAACTCTATTGCTGTCTACAACGGTTGATACGTTTAAATAATGCTTATTACGCTCATCAGCGCTCATTGTTGGGTTATTGCTTTTGTGTCTGGATTTTCCAACACCGAGAGTTTTTATAGCTCTCCACAAAGCCGAAGAGTTTTTAGCTGAATTAATTAGCGAATAAGTGTAACGTATCTTTGTATTACGAATAACTTGCTGGGTTCAGTTGCGTAAGCTTTTGTATTCTACAATGTCCTCGGGTTTCTGTGTTCTGTTGCACTTCTTTCTGGCTCTATTTCGAGATCTTATTAGATCTTTTATTTCTGTGCTGATCCAGGCAGTTGGTGCGTGCCTCACGTTAGCTGAGCGCACTGGAGCATGGTGATCATATAAATCAATTAAAAATGTGTTGAAAGTTTCGACCTTCTCATCTATAGTTTGCTGCTCGAGAACAGTGTGCCATGGAACTGAGATGGCATCAGCCTTAGACCTTCATAATTAAACCTGCTGAAGTCTCTAAAAGTTCGAATACTGGGCTTATATTTTGGAGTTGACAGGGTATATACTGCGTATAAGAGATCATGTGCTGAGAAGCCAGAAGCAGCTGTTTGGCCAAACTCAATCACGTGCTCATTGCAGTTGGATTCTTATTAGATCCAGAGTAGAAGAGGAGGTTGCAGTGTGATGTGTATCTTGATACGGGAGCCACGACAGATTGCAGGTATTTAGAGTTTCTACTATGTTTTTCGTTTCAAATGTAGCCGACCCAAAATGGGCATTGAAATCACCGGCTAATATTACATATTTATAACTAAAAATGTGTGAAAGCGTGACATTTAATAGTAGTTCCATAAAACCGACTTTGGGTGCTCTATAAACACAAATAAATAATACTTTAGTATCTTTCAGGCAAATCTCTACGAAGAGGTACTCAGGTCTGAAATTCTCATTATTTGGGGATTTGCAGATAACCCGGCACTTAATGTGCTGTCGAACATACACTGCTTCTCCACCCCCTTCTCTACGTTGTCTGTCATTGCGGTAGATTTTATATCCTGGCAAGGTTACGGATGAATCAGTAATGGACTTATTGAACCATGTTTCACTAACAGCGATTACATCAATACCGGAGTTAACAAATGTGTATTCAAATTCTTCGAAATGTTCTAGCATTTTAAGTGACAGCGTGTTCAGGTGAGTTACTTTAAAATCATTGGGTAATCTATCAGCTATATCACAAAGATAGGCATGCGTATCATACTCATTGGTACTAATATCCATGCAAAAGATAATTGAAAGTTATTGTAAAATTGTTAAACAAGAAATATCAAAAATTACAAAATCTAAAACTTAAGCTATTTTCTAAATATTAATCAATAATATCGGCTTGTATTTTGGCTAGACACTGTAGTTAAAGTTCCACCAGTAACCATATTACATGTTGGTGCTTACACTTGTAACTTTGTTCAGTTGAGCCCCCTCACACTGGCACGTATGAGAGTCCTTTACGTACGAGGAGCGGGAAACTTTTTTTTTTCAAAAAGTCCAATTCTCGGAGTGTTTTCATACGATGCCTCGTGTCTTCAATGCGGATCAGAACAACGCCATCTGCAGTCCAGACACCGTGTAACCCAAAGTGGCTTACTGCTTGTTTTACAATATCAGTCCGGGTTTCCGTCAGATCTTCTCTTACAGTTATGCCGGTATTCCTTAAGTATTTCTTCGACCTGAAGAGTGCTGCTCGATCTGCATAGGTCACAAACCGCACTATGATTGGCCGCTTCTTTCCAGCATCCCGGAATCCTACACGATGAGATCGGTCTATTCTTTGGGGATCGATTGTCACATTCAACTTGGCAGCAACATCCATTACACACCTGTTGGTGTACTGCTGGTACTGCTCAAGTTCATCAGTGCGGTCATTCAGTTGCAGCTCAAGTTGATTTATAGTGTCGTCTTGCCTGGCAAGTTCCTGTCTGAGTTCATTGATGACCTGGGTGTTAAAATCTATTGTTTCTTTTAGTTTATCAATCACCTTATTAGCAACTCGATCCACGAGCTCCTCGATTAGGTTCGTATTACTCAGCAGGCTTAAAATGTCAGCTGAGTCTCGGCGCACATCCTGCGTAGCTTGGTTGTGGTCCGCTGAAGAAAAATAGTGCCACTGTCCTTTCAGTTTCTTTTTGAGCCGTCAGCTTCGCTAGCATTGCGACAACCACCACCCTGACTGCGATCCACGGTCTTCAATTGTTCTCCAGAGCTGCTACCTGCTCCGTTCCTCTCTAGGGTGCTAGGGTCGTCTGCTTTCACTTGCTTGCGCTGTCCACCCTTCGTTTGTTCACGAACTCCGCGCTCCCCACTGCGGTCAACTGCCTTCTTTTGTTTGTCTTTGCCCGTCATTTTGTAGTTTTCAACTCTAACCTCTCACACACTTTAATACTTCTTTATCAAAATAAGAGCAATATTTCAACTTACTGCGTTTATCACCGAACGTTCTGCTGTTGATTTACTTCTCACTGATCACTCTTGCAATGCACTGCTTCTACTTTGTCACCTTCTAAAAGCAATTCTGGCTAGGAACTATCACTCACGTTTATACCGCCATATGGTTGCGCGAGAATCTCAGCATGCTACCAACTACGCCACCGAAGTCGCTAATTAAAAAAATATACGAGCCTTACAGTAGTCGCATATGATGTGTAATATCTGACATGTTATCCTACAAGAAATTGAGATTAAATGTATGTGAAGTCATCTGACATATTATCCTACTCGTATACTACACAGCTTGGACATTCTTAAAATGTTAATTTACTCTCCGTTTTCATACTGGTACTATGATGAATGCATAGACTGAATTGGAGATATGCTACTGTCCCACTTGTTTGAACAAACATCACATATTATATTGAAAATTAAGAGGAGGAATGAAACCATAGTCTCTTCTAACCCATCTATAGACTACTAGAAATATTGTTCAATACAAACAAATATCCCAACTCCTTCTTGTTGCAAACTATTGTAATTAAAATTAGATCAATCGTAATTTCATGTAGATTCTGTTAAAATGACACATAATGTTCTGATAGATATCGTTTAAATCGATAATCCGATAGCAAAAATAATTGCTGGGACTGGGGTTCAAACCTCAGACCTCATGATTCACAGACCAAGATGCTATCTACGCAGCCATTACAACCACAGAAATTTAGAGTACAAGACAGTTACTTAATTTCACGTGCCGGTAATAATATGGAAGTATTTTTTATGTTCCATTAATATTTTGCTTTATTTTCGATAATGTTCCTGCGTGGAATGGAGTTTTAAATTAGTTATGAATACGCCTACTTGACAGTAAAGGGATTTCCATAGTGGTCCATGAAAGGCTAGCGCAGTTCCCGTATAAAAATATCGATATATATTATATTGAACACTGCATTACCGAAATGTGGATTAATATCTGAATAGTCATTGTGCAGAAACATAATACCGGCTTTGCCGACTAGTTACAATGTTTCATATTAAAGTATATCATCATTTAAATACTGATACGAAGACTTTGAACATGTGGTTTGTGTTTCAATCAGTTGACACCAGAGTTCGCATGTGCGTTTACCGTTCAGTATGAAAGTGTTGAGCAAAGTTACTCCGGAAGTGGATGCCCATCACTTTTATCCAGAGAATGAAAAAGAGACTCTTAATAAATCATAATTGTTTTCAGCAAATATGATATAATGAATATTTTTTACACCAAAGAACGACAACATGAAGATTATGTATTGTAGAAATATCTGTAATGGCGCCTCCAAACATTGAAGTAATCCGCATGTAATATACATTCCACATGGCCGACAGTGCGTCATGGTACCAATCTCCGACACCGTGCGCTGATTTGTTTCCTCTTACCACTGCCAACTGGTTCGCATCCCTCCTGGCTGCTAAAGGGATGCGATCCAGCTGGTAGTCCGTCTTACACATTTCCGTCCGATCTACTTCCATCCGATCCACTCCCGTCCCATTTTTCAAAATCACTCCCACGAAAATATCCAGCAACCGAGTGGAAAGATGTTACACATCAAAAGATAAGAAGGCAATAATGAGGCCAAAACTGGTATTTAATTAATAAATATTAATTTAATTTTTTATTGACTGAGGTGTATAATTATGTATTAAATACCTGTGGGTATTTATTTTTAGATTGATTGTCAATAAGGAAATAATACATATGAATAAAGTCATATCATTACGTACCGGTACCACATACATGTTTCGGCAATTTGTTCACAGGTTCCAGATGAAAATAAGTTGTGTTTGCGCTGTGTATAGATCAGTGGAGTCAAGATCGTCGCTCCAGAACTTAAGGCGTCAGTTATGATACAAATAAGAGGGTGGTTTGTGTAGTAGGCATGCACTTACATGCACTTGTATTTGAAACATCAAGAAGGCCAAGACCTGACACATTCTCTTTGGAACGAGAGGTATAAAAAAGAGAACAGAGGATCAGATTGTTGATTTAGAAGATGAGCGTTAATAATGTAATCAGAGTAAAATAAAGATTGTTTATGTCTGTAAGGCAGATAATTAAGCAAGCGGTTATATTTATGTACTGTAGTACGAACATTAGTAATTACTATAATGTTACGTAAAGGACATTTTATTTGATGTCATTATACAGTTCAGGGAATGCAGGAGAAGGGGCAAGCTGCCAATGGATTCTTGCACCTGAAGAATGGCCTTGACACGGCCGCTTAAATCAGTTCCATGGATAGATCAATGCCACTCTAAAGGTTTAATGAGATTCTGTATGCTGTTTAGGCTTCTTGTATGATCATGCATCTCTTCGCCAGTGGACCGTGGCTGGACCAGAAAAATCTTAGTTTTGGAAAGGATACCTGAATGTACGTGTTACCAATGCTGAACTCACTGATCGACACTATTAGACGTCCATTATTTTAGCCTACCTGTTAATCAAAATCACTTGCCCAAAACTTACATACATTTTCATTTGAGACTGTTTTACCTTTCAGTGTCCAGTCTAGTCTATAAGCCTCTGTTTGCGAACAAGTCACATCGATAATCCCCTATTAACAGTTAGCACAGGTCTACTCTGCTTCTACACCTCTCATTTTGAGATCGTTCAACAATGAATCTAACCATCGTCCTCTAGGTCTACCTTTGCTTTTCTTACCCTTTACAGTCAAACTGATCAACCTCTTAGGTAATCTCACCTCCCCATTCTCTTCATATGAACCCACCATCTGAGTCAGCTCATACAAGCAGCTTCATCTAGCGTGTTCATTTCTAACTTAGACTTCATCTCTTCATTGCGAGTAAATTCCTGCAATTGCTCCCATCTATTTGTCCCAGCATTCATTCATGCTACCCTCATATCAGTTACCTTTAGCTTATGTATCAGATATCCTAAATCAACCCAGCTCTCACTTCCTTACAGCAAAGTCGGTCTAAAAACTCAGCGATGTAGAAGGAGTTTCATCATATTTCTTGCATTGGTTTTTCGACACCTCAACCCCATTTTTCTCTCATACCACCATCCTGAGAGAATACACAGCCCAAGTACTTAAAATGGTCCAATTTAGTTCCTCCTGGCATTCTATTTTCTTGTGTTTCTTCCATGCCTGTTGTGGTTGTACCGTTTCGTAATAGTACATTATGCAACGAGCCATTATAGGCGAGTTGCATTCGACAGTTTATGTTCGACGATAATTATAACATTATTATATGTTTTAACATAAATATTCATAAATATCTGATGAGAGTCAGCCACTTGAATTTTGTGATCGGAGAGCGAGCGCTGGGTATGATATCTCTGTCTTTCAAGATCTCTGACCGACCGACGCATGCGCTCTGTGTGCTTGCAATGCCATATTATGCAGGCCATATGTTTACATCTGCCTTCCCTCAGTAATATTGTCACCGGAGTGGTTTGAAGGCAATGCGCTGTGTAGAAATTAGCGTTGGTGATATTAAGGTACAGTGCTATTTCTTGTCTCATATTCGCCAGTTTATTTACGCGAACATATGGACGGTGCGTATTCCTTGTCGGTAATTTATTATAGTTCGATGTTGTGTTTATGTCCGATATGTTGGATTTTGAGCGCATGCGCGAAGGTATCGTTACCTAGTTGGTCAATGAACCAGCTCTGATTGGCTGGATAAACTGTATCTTAATGAAAAACAGTGTTATAATGACCATCATTATGATACAGTTTTCTGACACATAATAGTGAGTGTCGAACATAAATGTTGTTCTTCATACTATACTCCCTACATTTGTGCTCAGTTTCTTACATGTTGGTTTGTAAGCTTTCGATAGAGTCCGTCATTACAACCAGGTCATCAGCAGACTGCTTACCTGATTTCCACCTAATTAAATCCCACCCAGCCAGTGTATGCCCTTCAGTAAATGGTCCATATATGAATCAAACGGTAGTGGCGAGAGGTTGTTGCCTTGCCGAGCTCCTGTAACAACCTTGAACAAAGACTTACCCTACTACCCACCCTAAAATTCATACAATTAATACGCAAAGCAACTCGAAGTTCAACGTATCTATTTACATCATTAGCACTGTCGGTGGAAACATTCAAACCTCTGCAATTTTCAGAAAGTGCAGCTGTCCAGTCTGAAATAGTTACCACCTAGCTTATGCCAAAGTTGATATTGTTGTTCTCGTCAATTTGTTTCGGAACTATACGGCAACTGGTCATGTATCCCCGTGTACTTGTAAGTGTATTTGCAATTGAGGCAAGGGTTTGAAAGGAAGTGGCAGTAACCTGAAGGGGATGCGGAACAGTTAAAATTGTCAAAATCATCATTTGTTTACACATTTCACGATTCGCTGAAGTTTGCCCTTTGAAATGATGTATTACAGTAGTTGGGTTTAAAAATACAAGGACTTGTCTGAATGACATGAAGGAGTTGGACCGAGAAAGATTACGGCAAGCAAAATCATTGGATCAGGTACTACAAAATAAAGCTAGGAAATATCAAGACAAGGATAAACGGAAACTAGAAGACCTGTATGAATCACAGGAAGACCCTGATTCTTCCATATGGGGCAGGGATGAACTGAGTATGGGAAATGAGCACATGCGTGTTTTCTCATGTGTCTATTTTTTATGAATATTCCTTTTTCTGAGTATTTATGACAGAGCTGAGAAATTGTCACCATGTATTAGTCTTTATTGGTTAATATATTGATGGAGGAATTGCCTTATCTAAAGGAATTTGGCTGTTTTAAGCAATTATATTTTTAACAGTTTAAAAATATACATTTCTGAATGCCATGAAGTCCAATATAAAACGCTCAAGTAATATGTCCAGTAAGGTTTAAAAGAAATGTGTCATTATTAGAGACAGACAAAATTCTTAAATGAAATAGGCTACAATTCTTGGTTAATAAGGGTAAATATTCTTGAGTGAATTTGAAAAATTCTTGAAGTAATAAATAGTTATATGCGAACTATTTCAACTCATACCATCTAGCGACAACATTCCAAACCTTGTGGATTTTTTCAGATATGACAAGGCAGAAAACAGTTCTGTTTCGGGACTTGGTCAGTAAATACGTATTATGAAAAAACAAACTAAAATTTTCAAATTTACTTTATTTATTAATTGCCGAAAATTTCCGGTGTTTTTTTTCGTGAATAACGACAAAAAAAAACTATGCTAAATTTGCGAGTCATAGATTCCTTGTGATTTTTCGCGAGTGTCCCACGAATTGAAAAGTGTTCTTAGCCTATATGATTTTTTTTAATGTAAAACTTGTTCTAAACCAATGCTTATTTGTTTGAATTTTTTTCGTGATTTCGCGCATCGCGAATTTTGACTGTCTCTAGTCATTATCATAACATTATTAGAACCTGAGGAAATTGAACATGAATTAAACAAATTTGACATTGGTAAGATAGGCAGTTCCGTAACACCGCAAGTTAGGAAACATCCCGGCATTCTCCTCAAATAAGCATGGAAAACCACTTCTTGGATGTCTGAGGTGGGAACCGAACTCACCTCTTCCCCGTTCTACCACAAGGGGTTCAGTGTACCCCATTCCAGCCCTTAGACCAGAATTGAATACCTTTGCAGTGCTATCCCGGATCTCCGGAGCATTAACAAGGAATGTTAGCCACTACACTACGAATTAGACGTTATACCAATGTGTGACGATAGTAGTTTTATGGATGAAATAAGTTAAAATCACATGACCTCGAAGCATAGCTTACTAAACGCAAGCGTTCACCTCATATTTGAAGAGGGCAAACAAATTTGCATCAAAGATGCTGAAAATTCCCAGAGATCATCGGTAAATATAATGTATTAGCGTGCACTTCACAAGCATTACATCATGAGGCAGGTATTTGTTTATGCTTGATTACCATTAATAAATCATCTACCAGAAAGTAAGCGCTGAACAATCTCTTTCACTGCAGAGTAATTAGACTTAACAAAGCATGTTCGGCGATTATTCAGATTAGTGGACTGAGATAACATTTTTCTCATAATTTATGAGTCGAATGCTGCTGTTCCAGTACAACCGCAAAATAAACTTGTACTGTTTAATGCCAGAGATGGCCAATTTGTGTTGGGGTATGGTCTACTAGCCTACATCTACTACCTCCCGACTGCTGATGATACATGAATCGCAGCCAATGGTCATAAGCCGAGGATTTTTGAATGAGCGCCCGAGGATTCCTAAAAGTTCAATTTCAAGTAGTTCCAACTTTTGACACCAGATGCTACTGTCATTAACACTAGCGGCGAACGTTGGAACCTGATAGAGCGTTGTGAACTAGCCAAATATAACCTAGAAATTTTGCTACACACCACTAATTGCAGTGGTAGGTCCTTTTACGTGCCATAAATCAATGACATGGGTCCACCGGCTTTACGTCACCTCCGAAGGAAGGCATACAGAAGGATACTATCGTTCTTAAAACATCCAACGACTTCGGCATGGTTTAAGCCCGCCATCTTGGGCATAAAACTTCAGCATGATACCGACTGCTGTAACAAAAAATAATGCAATTGTGGTTAGAACAACGTACAAACAAGACATCGAAATCAGAATGAACATGGACAGAATGACCAGAAGAGAGTTGTTTTCAACCTGCTAGGATTTTAAAGAAAGTCACGTATGATGTGAGTTGTTGAAATACAGAATAAGTGCAATTACTACTTCAAAAATTAAAAAATAACTGCAATTTTTTAAAAAGAAGAGAGAAGGGTAAATGTGCAGAATATTTTGGATCAAATCCGCATTCAAACGGTGATCTTTTTTCTCGATCATCAATAGATTTCTTTGAAAGTATGGAAGCTAGAATTATAACTGTCTGTTAGGTAGTCAGCCCAAAGGCTGGTTGGATCCTCTAAAAGTACCGCCATTAGGTTATGTGTGTAGATACCCACAAAAACCCAAGGCAGTGCTATATTGAGGCGTACTAGTCAAGGGGAGGTGTGAGGTAGTTTGTCATTGCTTTTCTCACAACTATCGCTAAAGTAATTGAAGTGGGGGATATAATATATACTGTATAATTCAAATTATATATTTTGATTGTTTTCAATATTTTTGATTGGAAGTCAAATGTACATTATATCATACTAATATACACACATCAAAAAAAGTTTTGCATCACCTCGGTTCCCAGATCTCCGGCATATAGACGTTGACTGTGTATATTGTATCCAAGATACAGTCCCTTTGACTGTTCATAGATGTCACTAAAACTGCTCAAAGATGTAAACAACCATGCATGAGCAGGGCCTATTAGACGGAGGGGGTACGACAGCCGATCAGTTCCAGTCATTCCACCAGGACGAAGGTACGCTGCTCATGTTGTCTGTAGTTCTACCATGCCTAGAAGGTCAATACCGCAGTTCGATCGCGTCCGCATTGTTACTTTGTGTCAAGAAGGGCTCTCAACAAGGGAAGTTTCCAGGCGTCTCAGAGTGAACCAAAGCGATGTTGTTCGGACATGGAGGAGGTACAGAGATACAGGAACTGTCGATGACAGGCCTCGCTCAGGCCGCCCAAGGGCTACTACTGTAGTGGATGACCGCTACTTACGGATTGCCGCTCGGAGGAACCCTGACAGCAATGCCACCATGTTGAATAATGCGTTTCGTTCAGCCACAGGACGTCGTGTTTCAACTCAAACTGTGCGCAATAGGCTGCATGATGCGCAACTTCACTCCCGACGTCCATGGCGAGGTCCAGCTTTGCAACCCCGACACCATGCAGCGCGGTACAGATGGGCCCAACAACATGCTGAATGGACCCCACGGAATTGGCATCACGTTCTCTTCACCGATGAGTGTCGCATATGCCTTCAACCAGACAATCGTCGGAGACGTGTTTGGAGGCACCCTGGTCAGGCTGAACGTCTTAGACACACTGTCCAGCGAGTGCAGCAAGGTGGTGGTTCCCTGATGTTTTGGGGTGGCATTATGTGGGGCCGACGTACGCCACTGGTGGTCATGGAAGGCTCCGAAACGGCTTTACGATACCTGAATGACATCCTCCGACCCATAGTGCAACCATATCGGCAGAATATTGGAGAGGCATTTGTCTTCATGGACGACAATTCTCGACCTCATCGTGCACATCTTGTGAATGCGTTCCTTCAAGATAACGACATCGCTCGACTACAGTGGCCAGCATGTTCGCCAGACATGAACCCTATCGAACATGCCTGGGATATGTTGAAAAGGGCTGTTTATGGACGTCTTGACCCACCAACCACTCTGAGAGATTTACGCCGAATTGTCGTTGAGGAGTGGGACAATTTGGACCAACAGTGTCTTGATGAACTTGTGGATAGTATGCCACGGCGAATACAGGCATGCATCAATGCAAGAGGACGTGCTACTGGGTATTAGAGGTAGTGGTGTGTACTGCAATCTGGACCACAAATGCTGAAAGTCTAGCTGTATGATGGTACAACATGCAATGTGTGGGTCTCATGAGCAATAAAACGAGCTGAAATGTTATTTGTGTTGATCTCTATTCCCTTTGTATTTAACGGTTCCGGAACTCTTGGAACCGAGGTGATGCAAAACTTTTTTTGATGTGTGTATAACAAGTAGTTCCGTGAAGAACTATACAGCCTATTTTCATATATCCTACTTATGTTAATTGCCACTATCAACATACAAAATTTCAGTTCGATTGCTGTAATAGATTCGTAGATATTGAGAACCGACTAAATATTTCGGATGGTCGCCATGTTGGATTTTATATTTGTAGGTCCTAGAGTTATGTACTGTTACATGCAGATTATTGTGAACGTGTAGTATTCAAACTTCAATTGCATAATTAGGACACAAGAAAAAACAAGGAGATTTAAAAAATTTTCACAGCTGCCATCTTGAGGTTGTGGAAACAATTGAAATAAATTAGATGCCAGTGGATTAATATTCGGATAAAGATTTACTGTACCAAGTTTCACTGCTCGCGGATGGTTAAATTGCGAGAAACGTCCATGTGAATATTTATAATTCGCGTCACCGCCATGTTGGATTTGTGATCACCAGGTTATTTAAAGTCCTATAGGTGAACTTAAGTTCATAGCCCCTATGAACATTAAAAAATGCAGTTTGATTGCTAAAATAGATTCGTAGATATTCAGTATCGTCTAAATAATTCGGATGGTCGCCATGTTGAATTGTTAAATGTATAGGCCATAGAGTCATGTACCATTAAAGGAAAATTATTGCGTAGGTTCATTATTCAAACTTTCACTTTGATCGCATGACTACATCACAAGAAATAAAAACTTAATTTTAAAATTCGCACTGCCGCCATCTTGAGGTTATGTAAACAATTGAACTAAATTAGATACCAGTGGATTACAATGTGTATAAATATTTCCTGTACCAGGTTTCAGTGAGCTTGGAACATTAAATCGCGAGAAAGGTCTATTTAAAATGTTCAAATTCGCTTGGCCGCCATGTTCGTTTTGTAGTTAACCTGTTTTTGAAAATCTTATAGATGGACTTCCAGTAGAGCCCTTTATCTCCGTACAAAATTTTAGGGAGATACCGCTAATAGTTTCAAAGATATAGAATGCCGGTGAAATATTTCGCATATCCGCCATCTTGTGATTATGTAAACAATTGAACATAGTTTGATGTCGGTGCATTACAATGTATATAAACATATACTGTACCAAGTTTCATTGCGTTTGATTGGTCAAATCGCGAGAAACGTCTATTTAAAAGTCGCGAATTCGCTTGGCCGCCATGTTGGTTTTGTAGTTACCAGGTTTTCAAAAGTCACATACGTGAACTTATAGTAGTTCCTTCTATCACCATAGAAAATGTCAGGGTAATATCGGTAATAGTTTCGGAGATATTGAATGCTGGTGAAATATTTCGCACAGCCGCCATGTTGGATTGGTGAGTCGTAACAAAATTTGAAGGGCACGGTCGAGGTCGCCGGGAATAGTGCTATGAACTTTCCGAGTTTCATTGAAATCGCTCCTGCTGTTTAGATTTTATTAGGGGGGGACACACACACGAATCACACACACACACACACACACACACACACACACACACACACACACACACGGACAAAAGGTGATCTCATAAGCCTATTTTTTCAAAATTGAAAATAGGCTAAAAATGAGATGGTGTTTGTCTGGCTGTCTGTTACTTAATCACGCAAGAACCACTGATCCGATTTAAATGAAATTTTGCATGGATGTAGCTGATTTACCAGGTTTACATATAGGATACTTTTGATTTCGATATTTTGCACTATTTAAAAATGGCGACTATTTTCATATTTCCATTTCAAATAAAAAGAGAACGCTAAGAAATAGCAAACTTTTGATGGCACATACGAGCTTTAAAATTTAATTTTCTATCGGAAAGATCCTTATCACTTTTCGGGTATCTCCAACGGTTAGCGAGTAAAACCTAAATATGTCTTATAAAACACGGTCAACGCCAAGCGATGTCAGTCTATGTTAGTCTCTACATGAACTGTTTTATTTATAGAGGTAGTTTGTGGGCTCTGAAATGAGACGTGATTTTGAGTATAATTTTATACTCTTTGTGCCGGTTATTGTATGTGAGTATTTGGATCTTTACGCTGTTTTACAATGTTATAGTGCTTTCCACTTTGCACGGTACGCTTTTTTTTCTTTATATAGATTTGTTTTTTGTTAACTGAATATTCTTTTGGCCAATTTTGCTCTGCTTTTTGTAATTTTTTTCCATGATCGGAAACCCAAATTCACAGACGAATGTGTCGAAGACGAACGGCTGTCACATTAGTTTTTTTAGTGTTCATATTAATCTTACTGCAGAACTGGGCTTATTTATTTCAATAAAGTTGTTATTTTGCCTTTCACGGCCAATTAAAAAACGCACAAAACACGGCGTAAACCTAGAAAAGTTGCTGAGTTTTAATTGCTTGGCCCTGAAATTCAATATATAATCATTTTGGAAGCCTTTATAGGGAGGTGAAAGACTGATTTAGCGTTTAGTTCTCGCAGTAAAGTAGCAGAGGTGTTCTAAATAAGAATTGAGGTATCGCGCAGTTTGCTACTCCTTTGGTAGTCCGCAAATAGACCACAAGAGCCCGCTGATGAACCATCTCGGAGTTACTAGGCGTAATCTCGCACAAGACACGGCATAAACTTAGAAAAAAAATCTGTGATTAATTTGTTTTTGTTATTATTACTTGGGATGATTGAAGTTTGTTCCGTTACTGTTACTCTTTATCATGACATGGTACGTAGTTTCCGCAATATTACTTATTGTGGATGTGGTAATTGCTATCAAGTTTGATGTATTTTTAGCATAATGTTTATATGTTTAAATATAGTCTGAAGACGTTAAAAGATAGGTGTTCAATATTTAGACAGGTTATTTAACTTTTAATTCATAGAGGCTGGTATTTATTTCCAATATATAAACGCACTTTCTCGCCTATAAAGCGGAGGCAGACAGGCTTTTCTCCGGGTACTCCGGTTTTCCCTGTCACAATTTCATTCCAGCGACAATCTCCACTATCATTTCATTTCATCTGTCATTCATTTAATCATTGCCCCAGGGGTTTGCGACAGGCTTCGGCAGCCGGCACAGTTCATATCCTCGCTGCTAGATGGGGGTTTCAGTCATTCCATTCCCTGACCCGGTCGGTCAACTGAAAGCACTTTCCTACCTCTGATTAATAATTTGGTGAGTGAAAATGCATGTAGTCGACACATGTAGTTGGTAACATGGAAATAACATAACTACTTTAGGAATGTGTGATTATGTATATTAATGATTTAGGCCAGCAAGTACTAAAAGCCGTTCGAAGAACGGGTACTTCAGCTAGTACTGAATGAATATCTACCTCATCCATAAATAGAAATATATACGAATAATCATTCTGTATCAACAAAATGTCAATAAAGGCAGTGGCTTCGAACCCAAAATGAAGATTAGGGGAGCAATGACATATTGAATGACGTATTAAACAAATTGATGAAAATGTTATTCCAATTAGAACTTGTTGACCATGGAATCCAGTTCCTATAAGAAAACTAGATCCATAAGAAGCACCTGCAATAGCAAATGGGGCTTAAATATATTCACAAATCCATGCATTCATAAGCTCGACAATACATTATACTACTCTTTATTTCCAGAACATAAAGATCTTACAGAATTTGATACGTCATTATATTACAATGCATTTTCACATTTAGATAGATATATTTACAACATTAAACATGTAGATGCTTCATTAAATTTCACATACGGAATATAACACTTTCTGGGCAAGGTGTACCTTGAGTGACGTCCTGAACCTAGTTCCTGTCAAAGATTTTTAGCAGTTTGGTAATGTATTGTGGTAGTGGGAGGGGGCTGCGAAACAAAGTCGGTAGAGGTGCTGAGCTTCTAACTGAAAAGGAGTGAGTTCGATCCCCACCCACCAAATCTACCTCTTTTGGAAACGCAAATATCCCTGGGGTTCACTCATCGTAATCCAGAAATGAGTACCGGGGTAATTCCTTGGACCAAAGACAGCCGAGCGTGGAGCTGACAACTCCATCACATCTAGTGCCGAAGTCATAAAGGGCGGAAGCCTCTACCTTCCACTACTCCCAGGGAGTTCAAAATCCCTCAGTATTCCTTTCATTGGAGGGGAAGTAAAGCCGGCGGGCCCATGTCATAGATTTACGGCATGTAAAAGAACCTTCCACTAAACAACGAATATTCTCCATCCGATGATGTCCTAGGCAAGGTTAATTCAGTCATCCCTGAATCCGTAGGCTTACTACAGTTTCATCCCTGAATCCGAATTACTGTTTTATGAAACCGTTGTTCCGAAACACAAACGTGCTGTTCTTGACACTTGGAGAACCGATGTGTAGCTTTTTCATATACCGTACTCTCAAATGTGCAGTATGACCACGGTGTTTCATCTCCTCACTCAGGTTAGCCCTTGGGACCTACTTATACAGAAAATTTGGTTCCAAGCATTTAGTTAATATGTCCTCAGCTCTACTGATCTAGGATGTTCATCCACTTGAATGATGCAGCACAGCTTTAAAGTTCTGCGATCAAGAGGTCTGAATCCTCACCACCTATCGATAAAGTAGCTCTCATCCAGTTTGTCTTTGACAAAGAAAAATCCCCAACTTCTAGAACTGGCAGAACTTTTCCGGCTGCTAGACTCCAGTAACGAAACCATAGCAAAAGCTGGGGAGAAGAACTTTGTGATTTCCAAACAATCTCCCTGAATAGCCTTCCTTACCAACTGTTACATCTGCAGCCAACACGAAAATCAATATTGCACGCTTGTCCCCAACAGAGGATGCAGCACGCCACCATGCCTACAGAACTTACCACCAAGTTCAAAAGCAGTTGAGGTTCAATAAAAATCTTTCAGATTGGGGGTGGAAGCCTTATGATCAAGGTCTTATCCCTATCACTACAACTATGGATCCAGAACCTCAGCTCCTACTGCGCATGATTTCCTGAAATTGCAGAAAGGGTTGCAGCGGTGGTTGCAGTTGCCGTAAAGCTGGACTGAAATGCTCAGACCTTTGTCGATTTTGTGGTGGCAAAATGATGGCAACACGTGCAATCTCTTCACCTAGAGGATTCTGATGACGAGGAGGACGTCGTTAGTTAGTTAGTAAGTAAGTTAGTTAGTTGGTTAGTTAGTTGATGTTGTTTTAAGGGGCGGAACTACGAGGTCATCTGCCCCTGAGAAAGACGTCCCCACCGCTAAATTGATAGAATTAAAAAAGACCGAGCCTGCACCTGCAGTTTTATTCGAGAACTCCTCCAATGAACGTGGAGGAAGATTTTTTGAGACCCAGGCCATCAAAACAAATGGAATTATGATGAGACCTGTTGCTTCATACATGTAAAAACTTATTTTAGATGATACGATTTCGTTTGTAATAAAACAAAATAGTACCTATGTGATCTATTTTCTTTAAATATTTGCAAATTCACTTGAGAAGCACTTGGCCAACAGATAACCGCCAGAGCTCAAATTAAAGCTAAATAAATACACTTTAAGTTCATTTCCTGTGACTTTTTTCATAGAAAGAGTATTTTTGATAATGTTTGTCAAATTAGGAGTATGTATGTATGTCTACCCCTTATTATTCCCATTTTCCAACGGGGTCGGGGATGAGATGCGATGGAAGTCTTTGTGGCGATGGTTTTTACGGCCGGATGCCCTTCCTGACGCCAACCTTATGAGAGGAGTTAATGATAGATTAAATGAATGATGGTGAATGAAACTGGGCAAGGATGTGGAAGGAAGCGGCCGCGGCCTGTCAGAAGGTACCGTCCCAGCATTTGCCTGGTGTTGAAAATGGGAAACCACGGAATACCATTTCAAGGACGGCCGACGGTGGGGCTCGAACCCACGCGTCTACCGAGTCAGCAGAGAGCTTGGCCCCATGACCTAATGCTGCGCTTTAGCCAGCGCAGCCACTACTGTCGGTAATTAGGAGTCAAAACCAAAAATTTTTATTATTATGAAGAAATATTCAATCTTCGAAGAACTGTATCTCAGGATCTACTAAACATACAGTATTCGTTTGGGTCTCAAATTGTTGTAGAATTAAAGTAGTTTAAAAGAGATAAGTATAATCTTTTCTGACAGATGCATATTTAAAATACATTGAGCAAAAACAGAAAATGTACAAAAAGTTAGCTGTTTTTTGTGTGTGTGTGTGGGGGGGGGGGGGTATTACACAACTAGTAGGATTCAGGTCTTTCAAGGTTGCAAAAGTGTTTCTTTACTATTGGCAGAGGTCCAAACAACATATACAAAATTAGAACTGCATGACCTTTTGCAAGGTCGGATGTCTAATTTGACTGGACTACTAACAAACAATGAAAATACTGTAGTCATAGAAATGAGTAAAGAGAATAGCTTATCTCTAAACGTATTGAGAAGGAGTTAATAATAAGATTATAGTCGGGAATCGAACTCATATCTCCTGCATTCCGGCTCGATATGTTTTCCTCCTAAGACTTACAAGTGAGCGAAGAAGTTGTGTAGATGTTCCAAGATTACCTTTAAAAGGTAGATTCATGTGATGCACATAAATAAGGAAGTATTTTCTAGGAGGCTAATGGACTTAGCTGTTTAAGACAAGAAAGATCGAGTAAGACTCTGAAGACAATGGTTGTGTATAGTTTATTAGGATTTCAAATAAGGGATATATATTCCGAAGAGACTGCAATACTAACTACAAGTAGGGGATTTTTAGAGATCCCTAGAATATGCTCAAGGTATTGCAGACTGAACACTGAAAGGTACACCCGTCTATAATGAGTGAATGAATATCGTTCATATGTGCAATTTATTTAGCACATCACCAAGAAAACGATGTAATGGATTTCGCATTTCCATTAAGTGGGTTTCCATTGTTTCCTACTAATACTCCAGGCAAATGCCAGGATGGAACCTAAATTAAGGCCACGGCCACATAAACTAGTACAGCTGTAAGCATTACTCAGGTTATGAGACATTCTCACATACCCAAGTAAATGGGGCTAAACTAATCAACAACACCAACAGTCACTAAAATTCACTTACATTAGGTGACACGTTTTGGAAAATTTTGCAGTTATTGCAGCTGTTTAAAGCGAGAAACTTGAGTGATCGTTCAAAGAAGCCATAATTATATGAATCAATACTTGGAACTTTTAGATATCAAAAACTATAGAGATGCGCCAAGTGTGTGGCAGTGAAGGAAAGTAGATTGTGGAAGTTGAAGGTTAGGCATAAAAATCTCAGTGTATAGCCTTCCAAGAAATAACGTAGCTGTTTCTATTAGGTGGACGACAGGACATGACCTCAACGACAGACCGGAAGAGTGATGGGACAGGCAGCTATAAAACGGGAGCTCTCCCAAAAAATCCATTAGCGTTTCATGTAAAGAAGGTAGGCTGGGCTCCAAGACAGCCTCAGAACTGCTCTTCCGCTTCTTTCTAGATGGTTTTAGTTTTTATTTCTTGATGTTATACCAATTTTACGGGAGTGAAAGCTGACTATATTCAGCTTATTTGATTAATAAATTGTTGGTAACGGACATGAAAGTAGTGAGGATAATGCCTGATATTAATTGAGCAGGTGTGATCCAAACTAAACGAGCAAGCAACCATGTGATGGGGGTAGATGAAAACAAGTTAAATTTTCTCCATCAACTCGTTTGTAATGACAAGTTTAACGCTCATGCATATGTTTCTTCTTTTTGCAATGGGACTGAGATTAGACTAGTTGGAGAGGAGAGATGTTTCTGGCGACTGCTAATGAAGAGAAAAGATAGGTTGGTAAGACACATACTAAAACACCCAGGAATAGCAAGCTTAGTTATGGAAGGAAGGGTCGAGGGCAAGAACTGCAGGGGTAGACCAAGGTTAGAATATGTCAAACAGATTGCCTCGGATGTAGGGTGTGGTGGCTATATAGAGATGAAATAATTATCTCAGGACAGGGAGGCATGGAGTGCTGCATCAAACCAGTCAAAAGACTGAAGACTCAAACAACAACTGTGAGATTAGAGCGGGGAAAGGGGTAATTCTTGGTTTTACGTATAGGGAAATACTGGATCTGCTGGAATTCCAAGGAATATAGCTTTGGATGTTGTTAAAGACACGTCCGCCTCGTTGAGTAGTGGCTAGCATTCTTGTCTGTCACTCTGCCAAGAAATTTAATTCTGTCAGAGGGCTGGAACGGAGTACACTCAGCTTCGTGAGGTAAAACTGATAAGAGGTGGGTTCGATTCCTACCTCAGACATCCTGGAAGTCGTTTCCCGTGGTTTCCCGCTTCTACTCCAGGCAAATGCCAGGATGGTACGTAACTTAAGGCCACGGTCGTTTTCTACCCAAATCCAACCTCCATTACAAGTACACGCACTAGTGCAGCCATCACAGTGCCACAAGTTATCAGACAAATTCTACATACACCCAAGTGCACGGGGATACATGAACACGATGTCATAAAGCCCCTAAAATAATCAACAACTACTGTTTAGGACACACTACCATGCATATAGTGTCAAAATTGGTGAAAGAAAGCTAATGTTTAAATTGATACTTCATATTGGCTTTGATGGCCAATCAACCAAAATCCAACAATACTTCTAGGTTTTTGTCCTGTCTTTTCAGGGATTTCGCCTAGGTACACCAGGTCAGGCTCATCAGCGGGCTCTTGGTGCACCCTGCTTGGCTCGTCTCTAGGGTAGTAAACCATTCACTACGTCCCCTTATTGGAAGCGCTTCCCACTTCCTTGCTGCGAGAGCTGGGAGCTACTACAGCTTTTCTCGTCCATATACAAGTTTCCAAAGTGATTGTTGTAAAGTAATTTGTGAGGCTTGGAACATATTGGTCATGAGCCCCGTGTAGTTGGGGGTTTGTTTAAGTTGTCTGATAGCCTGAATTTCTGTGATGTCTATAGTATTGTGTGTAACTGTATTAGGGACAGGGATGTGGTAGTTGCCACGGGACTTGAAATAAGGTACTATCCGAGCATTTGTCTTGAGGGAGTGTGAAATAAAACGTGGAAAAATCACACTCAGGATAACAGCAGTCAGGGCAGGGGTTTGAACCTGCGATCTCCGAACTTGCTGCGCTGCCCGCCCGGCCGTACTGCATGATTCACCGAGCAAAGCTACGCCGCGTGGTATTTTCCAAAACATGACATATGGGTGAAACCCCCGTAAAGCACACCTCAAAAACCTGGATTGCAATGCCTAAATCATTTGGGATTTTGTATGAGCTTCCAGCTTCAACGCACTCAGCACTACGTTTGGGTGCTGGCTAGACTGTCAGAAAAACATGTGAAAAAGTCCAGCCTCCGTGGCTTAGGCGGCAGCACGCCTCTCACCGCTGGGTCCGTTGTTCAAATCCCGGTCACTCCATGTGAGATCTGTGCTGGACAGAACGGAGGCAGACAGGTTTTTCTCCGGGTACTCCGGTCTTCCCTGTCAAAATTTCATTCCAGCAACACTCTCCACTATCATTTCATCTGTCATTCATTTAATCATTGCCCCAGAGGAGTGCGTCAGGCCTCGGCAGCCGGCACAGTTCATATCCTCGCCGCTAGATGGGGGCTTCATTCATTCCATTCCTGACCAGGTCGGAGACTAGAAGCAGGCTGTGGATTTTAATTTTTAGCCTACTTTTCACATTTTGCAAAAATGAGGAAAAAGTAGACTTATGAGATCGGACAAATGAGTGTCTGTCTGTCTGTCTGTCCTGTCTGGCTGGCTGGCTGGCTGGCTGGCTGTGTGTGTGTCCCCCTATCAACTCCTAAACGGCTGCAGCAATCGAAACAAAATTTGGTAGGAATAAAGATTTATACCTGAATATCTCACGGCCATATTTGAAAATGATGTCATTGCTACCAACTGCTGAAAAATCGCAATTGAAATTTGAGCTCCATCTTGGATATCTTAGAAGGTATGAATGGGACCTATTTCAAAATTGGTACACGTATAGATAGTAATATTGCAATTTAATTTCCAGGAGGCCATACATGGCAGTGTTGCCAAAATGAATATAAGCCTGCTGATAGGTCCAAATTTTAAATGCATATAACTTCTACACTATCAATTGGATTTCAACCAAATTTCGTATGTACTATGCGTACATAAACAGATATGACTGAGTGTATTCTTAAGTGCCATCAGGGCTGCCAACTGTTAATAAATGCTCTCAATTTTTTAAAATCCAAATACCCATATATCAGAAATGCAAGTTGACAGCTTTAAACTATGCACACGTATAGTACCTGACTTTCTATATTAATTTGGAGTAACGTATATACATCAGTGCTACCAACATGATTCTAAGCCTGCTGAGAGGTCCGACTTTAAATACATGTAACTTCTATACTATCAATTGGATTTCAATCAAATTTCTTATGTGCAATGTGTACCGTAACAGACATTACTATGCGCATTCTTAGGAGCAACCAGGGCTGCCAACTGTTAATAAATGCTGTCTCTATTCGTTTTTCTTAATATCAATATATCAGAAAGTATCCAAGCCAACAGCTCTAAACTTTGCACACGTATAGTACCTGACTTCTAGATTAATTTGGAGTAACTTATAAACATCAGTGCTGCCAACATGATTCTAAGCCTGTTGATAGGTCCAATTTTAAAATGCATGTAACTTCTATACTAACTAATGTATTTCATTAAAAATTGACACAGCAATAGATCATATTATTTCAGATTATTTCTGACCAATACATGTATGTCATTGGTGCCAACATGATTTTACGCGCGTTGTTAGATCCAATGTTTAACTGCATGTAATGTCCATGCTATCCATTGGACCTCAACCAAATTTTGTATTCTGTACCTTAAGAGATGGAACTAAGAATATACTCAGTCACCAGGGCTGCCAACTGTAGTTCTCTATTAGGCTACATTATGCCAGGTATACAGTATTTCGAACTAATTAGAAATTTCGATATTAACAACTTAATTTCGTCATTATTCTAGATAGATTCATATAGATTAATCATTGGCATGAATCTTAAATTTTAAGAAAAGTAGGCTCTTTAGTTCGTCACGGAACTCCTTGTTTCATGTGAAAAAGTGGCAGTATCATGTGTGGTTGATTTACAGTGAAATTATATTTTACACTTTCCTTGTGGGGTAACATTGCTGCAGGTTGCATGTTCATGACTAACCGCATTTCCAGATATAAACTATACCTGTAAAGCTTTAATGTAAAGTTTTGAAGTCATTCTTTCAGTGTTGCCTAATCTGTCAGTTGTAACTCGTCAGTCGATCAACACGAATTTGCCCAATGACTGGGTGGAGTACAATGTTTATAATATAACTAGCAGAAGTACCCATTCTTCGAACGGTCTTTGGTATTAATAGCCAGACGTAATCAATTGAGCTACTGTTGCAATGGTTAGAGGCTTGGAACCTGTTTGTCGATAAAGATAAATGATTAGTTAAAATATGATCAGAAAATAAATTTAGCCTACCTAACGTGTACTTCTTGACGTGAAAATAAAATTGAAAACCTCGTAGACGAAACGCAATCCACGTCATGTTGCGGTTTGGAGATATAATAGACCTTCTGTACGACATATCGCACGTTTAAGTTGTGTGAAAAAGATCTATGGTAACCCCTGACCCCCTTTAGCGCATTGATGAATTTTACTGTTTTAGTTGGTTCCGTGATAACCTTATTGCCATTTGCAAACGTTCACAGAAATTTAATAAATGGAGTGGCATTACTTCCTGCAGCAATAGATGGAAAGTTGGATGTCACCGTTTGAGATGTTTTTGCCATGGCTATTGGTGTGCATTCCTTCATTAGTTTATTAAATGAAATTAGTGTTCTTGGAATATCAGAAACTGTTGGTATTAGAGGCTTAAAATGTAGTTTTCGGGAACCCTTTACGGCTATTTAGGGGCAGATGATCTCGTAGTTCCGCCCCTTAAAACAACAATAACTAACTAACTAGGGTCCCCGAGTTTTGTTTCTGACACCAAGGGGCAGAAAATAAGCTTTGTCTCGTCGTTGTAGGCCGTAGTATAATAATAATAATAATAATAATTATTATTATTATTATTATTATATAGCAATATAGAGATAGGGACGTAATAGACCTACCGTACCACACCCGCACGTGTAAATCGCGTGTAAAAATTCTAGAGTACCCCCTTGACCCCCTTAAGCGCATTATACCCTATGTATTGATGAATTTTACAGCTTGATTGTGTTCCGTTATAGCCTTATAACCGTTTGCAAACTATCTCAGTAATGTAACAAGATGTTCAGTAAAGACCATCTAGCCTACTTTCTCCTAAATACATGGGTATTGTTATAACTCTTTGTCCTTTTCAAGGAGTATAATTGAAATTTGGTTGTAGTAGCTTGTTTAAATACAGCGTGCTATAGGGATATTAAACATTGCCCTTTGCTAGTGCTACCTCTATAAAAAAATTAATTCAATTTGGTTTCACCATGTTTGAATTGATATGGGGAATGGAATTGCATACATACATGGCCGCTATTTGCAAGCTATTGGGCTGATGACCTTGTAGTCAGTCATAAGATGATTTCCACAAAAAGGCATGTTGTTGCAAAATCTGGTAGAGATCAAATGATTAGGATGGTCGTAATTTGATTTAAGCTTTTAAACTTTGGATGGCCGCGATTACGTTTCCGTCAAGATGGCGGCGATATAAAACATAACACTGAGGTGCCCTTTGCTAGTGCTACCTCTGTACCAAATGTTGTTCAATTCGGTTTCACCGTGTTTGAATTGATAGGGGGAATCGATTTGCACACATACTTGGCCACCATCTGCAAACTATTGGGCTGATGATCTTGCAGTTTGGTCAGAATATGCTCCCACATAAAGGTATGTTGTTGCAAAATTTGGTAGAGACTAGATTATTAGGTTGTTCGTAATTAGATTTAAGCTTTGAACATTTGGGTGGCCGCGATTACGTTTCTGTCAAGATGGCGGCGGTATAAAACATGCCACTGAGGTGCTCTTTACTAGTGCTACCTCTGTACCAATTTTCGTTCCATTCGGTTTCACCGTGTTCGAATTAATAGGGGGAATCGATTTTCACACAAAGATGACCGCCATCCGCAAACTATTAGGCTAATGACCAATTAGTTCGGTCAAACGATGCTCCCTCCATAAAGGTATGTTGTTGCAAAATTTGGTAGAAATCGGATGAATATATTAGTCGTCAAAGGATGCTCTCTCCATAAAGGTATGTTGTTGCAAAATTTGGTAGAGATCGGTTTATTAGGTTAATCGTCTTTTGATTTCAGCTTTGAACATTTGTGTGGCCACCATTACGTTTCCGTCAAGATGGCGGCGATATAAAACATGACACTGAGGTGCCCTTTGCTAGTGCTACCTCTGTACCAAATTTCGTTCCATTCTGTTTCACCGTGTTCGAATTAATATGGGAAATCGATTTTGACATAAAGATGGCTGCCATCCGCAAACTATTAGGCTAATGACCTATTAATTTGGTTAAAGGATGCTTCCTCCATAATGGTATGTTGTTGAAAATTTCGTAGAGATCGGATGATTAGGTTAGTCATAATTTGATTTTAGCTTTGAACATTTGTGTGGCCGCCATTACGTTTCCGTCAAGATGGCGGCGATATAAAACATGACACTGAGGTGCCCTTTGCTAGTACTACCTCTGTACCAAATTTCGTTCCATTCGGTTTCACCGTGTTCGAATTAATAGGGGGAATCGATGTTCACCCAAAGATGGCCGCCATCCACAAACTATTAGGCTGATGACCTATTAGTTTTGTCAAATGATGCTCTCCCCATATAGGTATCTTGTTGCAAACTTTGGTAGAGATCGGATGATTAGGTTAGTCGTAATTTGATTTATGCTTTGAACATTTGGGTGGCCGCCATTACGTTTTCGTCAAGATGGCGGCGATATAAAACAATACACTGAGGTGTCCTTTGCTAGTGCTACCTTTGTACCAAATTTCGTTCAATTCGGGTTCACCGTGTTCGAATTGATAGGGGGGGGGCAGACATTCAGAGTACACACACTCACACACACACAGACTCACACACACACAAACACACACGCAGACAGACACACAATTTTTCGCCTTGTGTTGATCTCATAAGTCTACTTTCATTTTTTGCAAAAATCGAAAGTAGGCTAATAAATGGAATTGTATTGTCTTACAGCAATAGATGGACCTGTGAGTTTCTGTTGTCATGGTTACCGGATTGCATTCTTTCATTATTGTATTAAATGAAATTAGTTGTCTGGGAATATCCAGAAACGGTTGGTATTAGGGCCTAAAAAGGTAGTTTTCGGGGGCCCTAGGGCCCCCGAGTTTCATTTCTCACATAGAGGGGCTGAAAATGAACTTCGTCTCGCCCTTCTACGCTTATTTCAGCAAGGGTTTTAAGGGGGTAGGCCCCCTTTTATTGTAGCTACAGACAAGAGTTACATCAATGATTAGTGTCGTGCCTCTGAAGGATATCTGTACCAAATTTTACGTTGATCCACCCAGCCATTCTCGAGTTATAAGGGAACATACTTGTCCACAGACAAACAGACAGACAGACAGACAAAAAAACATATTTTCACGTGCATCCGTCATAAAACAGTCTGAAACGCGTAAATAACGCAAATTTCCGTAGAAATTCATAAAAAACAGGCAAACGTTCATTCTTATATACATAGCCTAGAGATAGTGATTAGCAAGTAAATAAGAGCCTCCGTGGCTTAGGCGGCAGCGCACCGGCCTGTCACCACTGGGTGCGTGGTTCAAATCCTGGTCACTCCATGTGAGATTTGTGCTGAGCGGAGGGAGACAGGTTTTTCTCCGGGTACTCCGGTTTTCCCTGTCACAAATTTCATTCCAGCAACACTCTCTACTGTCATTTAATTTCATCTGTCATTCATTTAATCATTGTCACAGGAGAGTGCGACAGGCTTCGGCGGCCGGCACAGTTCATATCGTCGCCACTAGATGGGAGCTTCATTCATTCCATTTCCTGACCAGGTTGGTCGACTGAAAGCAAGCTGTGAGTTTTCAATTAGCAAGTAACACTCCTGGAAAATAATATTCATGTACTAGTTACTTTATTTATTACACGTGCATAATACTCAAACGTAATTTACAAACCCTTATAGAACAGACTAACCTTATATATTCAAGCTGCGAATCGTAATACAAAAAAATTCCTCTCGGCACGCCGGAAGGCGGAGGTAGATTTCACCGGTCAAACTAGGGGATAGGCTATAATAGGCAAAATATGCAGGTTTTCGTAGGAGGATCAGACCTCATTTATTGCGCGAAAGTATTTTACAATTGGAGGTTAGTAAACATTTTTTCGTCTTTCTATGCATACTTTTAACATTTTACTGTCTTATGGGGATGGTAACCTTCTTGTCATTTGGGGTTAATTTTTATACTTGTGATCACACTGTCCTTATGCAAGGTTTGGAACTAATGTGTAACTATCTAACAGTCTATTACTTCTTCACGCAAAATTTTATCTCCCGCAGAGATGTTGGTTGGTTCCTCAGTTTAGGGGCTGCGACAAGGCGGTCATGTAACCCCGTGTACATTGGGTGTGTGTAGAATCTGTCTGATAAACGGTGTTATTTGTGATGACTGTTTTAGTCTGTAATTCAGGTAAGGTCTGCAGACGGTCAATTTTAAGTAGTAGTACCTAATTTTGTACCAAATACTAACGTCAACGACACCTAGCTGTGAACTTGGCTGCTAGATGCCACCGCAACCAGCAACTTGCAACGAACGTTGTAACTTCCCTTCCGAAGGAAAGCAAGCTGACGGATTTTTAGCGCTCTTAGAAAATCCGGCGACTTTGGCCGGCTTTGAACCAGCACCTTGGGCATAGAAGTTCAACATGCTACCAGTTAGCCGCTTCCCTCATAGTCAGATGGAACAAGAAGTTCCGTGACGAACTAAAGAGCATACTTTTCTTAAAATTAAGATTCATGCCATAGATTAATCTACAGTATATGAACCTATCTAGAATAATGACGAAATTAAGTGGGTAATATCGAAATGTCTTAATTAGTTCGAAATAAGGTATACTAGGCATAATGTAGCCTAATAGAGCAATACAGTTGGCAGCTCTGGTGACTGAATATATTCTTACTTCCATCTCCTAAGGTACTGAATACAAAATGTGGTTGAAGTCCAAAGGACGTTACATGGATTTAGACATTGGATCTATGAGTACACGTAAAAGCATGTTGGCAACAATGTCATGCGAGTCAGAAATAATCTGAAATATTATATATTTTTGTGCCAATTTTGGATGAAATCCATTTGTTGGTATAGAAGTTATATGTATTTAAAAATTTGTCCTATCAGCAGGCTTAGAATCATGTTGGTAGAACTGACGTATATAAGTTACTCCAAATTAATGTAAAATGTCGGGTAATTTACGTGTGCATAGTTTAAAGCTGTCGGCTTGCATACTTTCTGATATATTTGGATACAAAATAGAGAGCAATTATTAACAGTTGGCAGTCCTGGTGGCTCTTAAGAATACACTCAGTCATATATGTTTATGTACACATATCACATACAAAATTTGGTTGAAATCCAATTGATAGTGTATAAGTTATATGCATTTAACAATTGGACTTATCAGAAGGCTTAAAATTATTTTGGCAACGCTGTCATGTATGGCCACCTGGAATAAACTGAAATAGTATTATCTACATGTGTGCCAATTTTAGAATAGCTCCCATGTATACCTTCCAAGATATCCAACATGGAGCTCAAATTTCTAGTCCTTTTTTTTAGCAGTTGGTAGCACTGGCATCTTTTTCAAATATGGGCCTGAGATATTCCGGTATACATCTTTACTCATACTAAATTTGGTTTCGATTGCTGCAGCCGTTTAGGAGTTGATAGGGGGGGGGGGGGGGACACACACACAGCCAGACAGACAGAAGGACAGACAGACAGACAGGACAGACACATTTTCCCGGATATATCTTATAAGTCTACTTTTTCCTAATTTTTGAAAAGTGTGAAAAGTAGGCTAAAAATGAATGTGATCTCGTCAATGGCGTTGTCTTGGCAACCTCTGATAGATCATCCCTTATCAATTTAAAAGCGTTGTTATGGTAACCTCAGATGGCACTTGGCATTTTTAGCCTATTTTCAATTTTGAAAAAATAGGCTTATGAGATCACCTTTTGTCCGTGTGTGTGTGTGCGTGTGTGTGTGTGTGTGATTCGTGTGTGTGTCCCCCCCCCCCTAATAAAATCTAAACGGCTGAAGCGATTTCAATGAAACTCGGTATGTTCATAGCACTATTCCCGGCGACCTCGACCGAGCCCTTCAAATTTTGTTACGTCTCACCAATGCAAAATGGCGGCTGTGCGAAATATTTCACTAGCATTCAATATCTCCGAAACTATTACCGATATCGCCCTGGAATTGTGTACGGTGATAAAGGATACTACTAGAAGTTCACCTATGAGACTTTCAAAAACCTGGTGACTACGAAACCAACATGGTGGTCAAGCGAAGTTGAGACTTTTAAATAGACTTTTCTCGCGATGTAACTATCCACACGTAATGAAACTTGGTACAGCAAATGTTTATACACATTGTAATGCACTGGAGTCTAATTTAGTTCAATTGCTTACATAACTTCAAAATGGCGGCTGTGCGAAATATTTCACTGACATTCTATATCTCCGAAACTATTACAGATATCACCCTGCAATTTAGTACGGTGATGAAGGGTACTGATACAAGTTTACCTATGTATATTTCATAAACTTGTAAAGTAGAAAATGAACGTGGCGACCAAGCGAAGTTGAGACTTTTAAATAGACTTTTCTCGCGATGTAACTATCCACACGTAATGAAACTTGGTACAGCAAATGTTTATACACATTGTAATGCACTGGAGTCTAATTTAGTTCAATTGCTTACATAACTTCAAAATGGCGGCTGTGCGAAATATTTCACTGACATTCTATATCTCCGAAACTATTACAGATATCACCCTGCAATTTAGTACGGTGATGAAGGGTACTGATACAAGTTTACCTATGTATATTTCATAAACTTGTAAAGTAGAAAATGAACGTGGCGACCAAGCGAAGTTGAGACTTTTAAATAGACTTTTCTCACGATTTAACCATCCAAACGTAATAAAAGTAGGTACAGCAGTGTTTATACACATAGTAATGCACTGGAGTCTAATTTAGTTCAATTGTTTACATAACCTCAAAATGGCGGCTGTGCGAAATATTTCACTGACATTCTATATCTCCGAAACTATTACAGATATTACCCTGCAATTTTGTACGGTGATAAATGGTACTGGTACAAGTTTATCTATGTATATTTCATGAACTTGTAAAGTAAAAAACGAACATGGCGACCAAGCGAATTTGAAATATTTTAATAGACTTTTCTCGGGATTTAACTCTCTGAGCGCAGTGAAATGTGGTACAGTAAATGATTTTGCAGATTGTAATGCACTGCCATCTAATTTATATCAATTGTTTACATAACCTCAATATGGCGGCTGTGCGAAATTTTAAAATTAAGTTTTTATTTCTTGTGTCGTAATCATGCGATCGAATTGAAAGTTTGAATAATGAACCTAGGCAATAATTGTCCTTGAATGGTACATAATTCTATGGCCTATACATATAACAATCCTAAATGGCGAGCTTCCGAAATATTTAGACGGTTCTCAATATCTATGAATCTTTTACAGCAACCAAACTGAATTTTTTTATGTTCATAGAGACTAAGAACATATGTTCACCTATAGGACTTTCATTAACCTGATGAGCACAAATCCAACATGGCGGCGACGCGAAGTATAAATATTTAAATGGACGATTCTCGCGAATTAACTATCCGAGTGCTGTGAAACGTTGCACGTTAAATGCTTATACAAATGTTGATCCACTGGCATCTAATTTTATCAATTGTTTGCATAATCACAAGATGGCTGCTGTGCGTAATTTTAAAATCTCGTTTTTACTTCTTGTGTTCTAATCATGCGATTGAAGTTTGAATACCACACGTACACAATAATCTTAATGTAATAGTACAAAAATAAAAATCCAACCTGGCGACAATCTGAAATATTTAGACGGTTCTCAATATCTACGAATCTGTTACAGCAATTAAACTGAAATTTTGTATGTTGTTAGAAGAAATTAACATGAGCAGGATATATGAAAATAGGCTGTATAGTTCTTTACGGAACTACTTGTTTAAAATTCCGAAATCATTTGTCTCATCCCTTGGCGTGATGGTGGGTCATATCAATAATTCTTTCAGACAAAAGTTTTAGGTAATTATTAGGGGAATATTTTCCATTTTGTACGGTTTTGATATTGTGCCTATTAAGAGAGATATGATTAATGTTTCCAGAAAAACCCACTTTTTTCCACCCCTTTGGTCAATGGTTGGTGCTATCAAAAAACTTATTTGACATAAATTTTTGGCACTTATCCGACACATAATATGAACTTTGAATGGATTCGATATTTCACGTATTATGAGAGTTATAGCGAAATTTCACTTTTTCGAAAAAAGCCCCCTATTTTCACCCCCTTCGACCGATTTTGCCCATTAACGAACTCGACCGAGAGTTTATAGGGATACATATTATGTAAAAAATTCAACGTGATTGGTGCAAAATTACGGCAGTTATCGTGTCCACAAGAAACTGATATATATATATATATATATATATATAGATAGATAGATACATATATACATAAATTATATATAAACTTTTGAACTGACGGTGGTTTTGGGGTCTGGGGGATGTGAAACGCGAAGATATGTCGAAATTTTCCGGAAGTCGAAACATGGTACCCATTGCAATAGTTAGCTTTCTAATGAAATCTATCTAAAAACACAAACTAAACAGTACAGTGTAGGCTATTTATATGACTAATAGGTGAATAACTTTTCTTAGTCGTTTTACCCTCCAGGTTGGCTTTTCCCTCGGACTCAGCGAGATATTCCACATTTACCGCCTCCAGGGCAGTGCCCTGGAGCTTGAAACTTCGGGTCTTGGGATACAACTGGGGAGGTGGGACGATACCTCACCCGGGTGGCCTCACCTGCAAAGCGAACAGGGGCCTTGTGAGGGATGGGAAAGGAAGATTGGGAGGGATAGGCAAGGAAGAGGGAAGGAGGCGACCATAGCCATATGTTGGGAACCATCCCGGCATTTGCCTGGAGGCGAAGTAGGAAACCGCGGAAAACCACTTCGAAGATGGCGGTGGTGGGAATCAAACCACCTCTACTCATTTGGACCACCCGCGGTGGAGTAGACCTCGTTCCAGTCCTCATACCACTTTTTCAAATTTCGTGGCAGAGCCGGGAATCGAACCTCGGACCTCCGGGGTGGCAGCTAAGCACGCTGACCTCTACACCACGGAGGCGAATAACACTCCTGAAAAAAATTACATGTATTAGTTATGATCACTATTATAATGAGGTTATATTAGAATTACGCGTTTCGACCTTGAAGCGGTCATCACCAGATCCTGATCACAGTGTCGGGGTTCAAATGTATAAACAAATATTGTTTAATGACACTTATTGAAATGTGTTAACTAATGTTTATTCTTGCCACGGTTAGTGAGTGGTTATCGTGTCGGTCTACCAACCCGCAGCTTGCAGGTTCGCTCCTTGCCATGGTAAGTGATTTTTGAAAGGTGACAAAAATCACGACACGCATGTCATACGTTGTTGGCATGTTAAAGAACCCATTTGAATTCAGTAGGCCGTGTTCATAATGGCAAAATTAATCTCGGGATTTTCCACCGAAACAAAAGTTCTTCCATTCTCTACTAGAAAGCGCTATAGTGTCAAGGAGCTTAGATATCTAACCTCCTTGACTTCCATAGCGCTCAAAGAAACAACAAAATTCGACATGCAGGCTGCCCTCGTGGCGGCAAATAACAATGCTTGCACCCGGCACCGAGGCCATACGATATTATTATTATTATTATATTTTAATGTTTAGCCTATATTACGATTCATAGTTTGAATCTCGTTATGTATGGTTAATTGGTTTTATGTTCGATCCTGGCGAAATGTAAATATTATATGTCAGAAAATTGTACTATAATGAGGATCATTATAGTACAAGTTTTCATTATGATACAGTTTCTCCCACCAATCAGAGCTCAAGAAACAGTTGTGTGACCAATTAGGTGAGGATAGCATCGTGCCTGCGCTGACTTCCACGGCCTCCTATTTTAAATTTCACTGCGTGGCTAGTGTCATAGTGGGGTATTCAAGGAGGCCATGGTTGAATACAAGGTATTCTCTGCGTCCCATGCGCTCTGTTCAGTACATAAAACTGGCGAAATCTCGACAGATATTTATGAATATTTATGTTCGATCATAAAATAGTTATAATTATCGTCGAACATAAACATTCGTATGCAACTCGCCTATAATGGTAATTAAGACACTCGCATGGAAATTATAAAACTTGCTTCGCTCGTTTTATAAACATAGCCTACTCATGTGTTAATTATTGCCATTATAGGCTTGTTGCATAATGTACTATTATAAGAGTTTGTAAACAATGTATGAGTATTATGCACGTGTATACGATTAGAACAGCTCAAAATAATAAATTAATGAAATTAGAACATTCACTTGAATTAAGTTATACAGTATGTATGGTTACTTATCTGAGCACTGACGCTGGTTTCATAATGACCTGTGTTTTTGTGACGACTGTAATTATTAGGTCCTAGGATAGGGGTAAATGCCCCGGGACTTGAAGTAAGGTTCCATATTGACATTGCTTGGAGAGTATGTAGAAAAACCTGGGAAGGAGAGATTTAATCTTTAGTATTCAAGCACTCTTGAAGTCGTGTGGCGTGACTAAACACGCACGGCTACGCTGCGGTGTTGGGATAAAAGTATTAACAGTTATGAAGAATACTTCTGAGGAAATATATGTTCGACGCCGTTGATGGATCACCATTCACATTATACTGCTCCTTCTAGAATAAGCTATAATCAATTACAACATCAATCATTCTCCGGAGCATAATTCCAAGAATGTAGCTAACAGGTGTTAGCAATAATCCCTACAAAGTATCGACTACCAACTAGCTATCGGAGTTACTCTACCGTGGCATGAACCCTTCGGGCCTGCTTCAGAGGAATATCATATTATTGTTCTAACATTGTCTCTTTCTGTTGCCAGTCATTGAGGTGAGCGATTTTATTCCATACGTGCCTGCCTACGCCTTGGGGATGAGCAAGTAGGCCACGAATCAGTATTATTTAGAGAAGCAAGCTCGCTATTAGACCTCTTTATTCGCGCACCTGCCTTCTGTGCCGTGACTATGTTAATACGACTGCACTCCTGCTATTTGACAGGGAAAATAACGCCTCCCCCTGCCAGCTACGTATAAACAGTTCAGTTTCTCGACCAGAACTGTAAAGCAAAACACAGTGTTCAAATAGTGAAATAGCAATAAATAACAGCAACAGTATCGGACTCCTTGGATGTATTGTAGTGTACTTTTTATTTTCAGTTTGGTTGGTTCTTAAGTTTAGGGGCTGCGACAACGCGGTCATGTAGCCCCGTGTACTTTGGGTGTGTGTAGAATCTGTCTGATAACCGGTGTTAATTGTGATGACTGTATTAGTGTGTGTTTGGCCTATCTGTTTTTTAATTTAAGTACAGACTGCAACTTAGAATTTTTCAAATAATTCCTACTTTTGCCGCCAAGCACCAACGTCAACGACTACTAGGCCAAGTTCAGAAATAAGCTACTAGACGCCACCGCAGTCGGCTCTTGGCAACGAAAGTAGAAACCTAAGAGCGTTGTTTACATTCTTAACCTATCCAATTTAGCTTCACACAGGTGTAATTACTGGAAGGATCTTTAACATGCCATAAATCTATGACATGGGACCGCCGGCTTTACTTCTCCTCCGAAGGAAGGCATACTGAGGGATTTTTAACGCTCTTAAAAAATCCGACGGCTTCGGCCGGGTTTGAACCCGCTTCATTTACTAGTTATTTTAGAATTCAATCCACATAATACGATGTAGGATCAGAAACAGGAATGCCATTTGTAACTCTGCGCTTTAAGACATGCCTAACGTCCTGTGTCCTTGAAATAAATTCATCCTACTGTATGTCATAAAGAACGAGGCTAATTACAGTAAATCTCGATATATGGGGGGCGTGGTGGCTCAGCGGTCTAGCTGTATGCCTCTCACCAAGGCGGTCCGGGTTCGATTCCCGGTCAATGCATGTGAGATTTTCGAAGTGAAATGCCATGTCCTGTGGTTCGGATTCCACGTAAAAAGGAGGTCCCGTGGCTCATAATCACAAGATTCACGGTCACGTTAAACTACAATCTTCCTTCCTTTTTTTTTTTAATCTCGATATCTCGAATAGTTAGGGGTTGCTAATAAAAATTCGACTAATCACAAATTCGAGTAATCGATATACGTTGAAATATGTGAATAGTACATTATGCAACAAGCCTATAATGGCTATAATTAAGACACGAGTATGTTTATAAAACGAGCGTAGTGAGTGTCTTAATTACCATTATAGGCGTTAGGCGAGTTGCATACGATTGGTTATGTTCGATGATAATTATAACTATTTTATGTTGGAACATAAATATTCATAAATATCTGTCGAGATTTCGCCAGTTTTATGTACTGAACAGAGCGCATGGGACGCAGAGAATACCATGGCCTCCGCGAATACCCCACTGTGACACGAGCCACAGGAGGCCGTGGAAGTCAGCGCAGGTGCGATGCTATCCTTACCTAATTGATCACACAGCTGTTTCTTAAGCTCTGATTAGTGGGAGAAACTGTATCATAATGAATACTTGTACTATAATGAGCCTCATTATAGTACAGTTTTCTGACATACAATATTTACATTTCGCCAGGGTCGAAAATAAAATTCATTATACTCGTATACTGGTCACGAAATACTGTATGTAGGCTTACAACATATATGTGAAGTTCTGAAACCATTCTTTCAGGGTTGCCAATACAAAATGTCAGTAGTAACTCTTCAGTCGGTCAACATGAATTTGCCCAATGACTGGGCGGGCTACAATGTATATAATATAAGTATAATAAGTGAATAACACTCTTTAAAAAAATCATGCAAGTTATTAGTTATTTAATTAATAGGCAGATAATGTGTTGTTCTAATTTTTATGTTCGACCTTGGCGAAATGAAAATATTATACACATGCATAATACTCAAACGTGTCACAAAGCCTTATAAAACGACTAACCTTATAGATTCAAATTGCGAATCGTAATATAAACACCAACTAAACGCATTACACGTATTGTAGTTAGATTTTATATTTATTTATTTATTTATCGTATGGCTTTTAGTGCGAGGAGTGTCCGAGGACATGTTCCGCTCGCCTGAGTCTGTAGCTGCTTCCAGCGGACACCCTATAGGGTGAGCTACAAGTTCCGTTCAATTTCAAGTAGTTCCATCTTTCGCCACCAGATATCAATGATACCTAGTGGTGAACGTTGGAACTTGGATAGAGCGTTCTGACGAAATCTAACTTAACAATTTTGCTTTACACAAGTTTAGTCTGTGAAAGGATCTTTCACATGCCATAAATCTATGACATGGGACTGCCGGCTTTACTTCCCCTCCGAAGGAAGGCATACTGAAGGATTTTTAACGCTCTTAAAAAATCCGACGGCTTCGGCCGGGTTTGAACCCGCTATCCTGGGCACAGCAGCTCAGCATGCTACCGACTACGCCACCGAAGTTAGATAATATTTGTATATAAATTTAAATCTCAACAAAGTGATCAAGATCTGATGGTGAAAGCTTGAAGGAGGAAACGCCTAATCCTAGAATTGCTCCATTCTAATAGTGATCATAATAATACTTGTATTTTTTTCTAGGAGTGTTATTTACCTATTTATTATCCGTATACTGTACATTGTACACCTCTCATCCATTGGGCAAATTCGTGTCGACCAATTAAAGAGTTACAACTGACAATTACAACTTATAGTTGTTTAGATTTATGTAATAACAAGATGTTCAGTAAAGAACATATAGCCTAGCCTACTTTCCCCTAAATGCATGGGTATTGTTATAACACTTTGTCCTTTTCAAAGAGTATAATTGAAAGTTGATTGTAGTAGCTTGTTGAAATACAACGTGTTATACGGATATTAAACATGAATAGGAGGTGCCCTTTGCTAGTGCTACCTCTGTACCAAATTTGGTTCAATTCGGTTTCGCCGTGTTTGAATTGATAGGGGGAAGCGATTTGCACACATACATGGCCGCCATCTGCAAACTTTTGGGCTGATGACCTTGTAAATAGGTCAAAAGATGCTTTACCGAAAACGGTATGATTTCGCAAAATTTGGTAGAGATCGGATGATTAGGTTAGTCGTAATTTGATTTAAGCTTTGAACATTTGGGTGGCCGCCATTACGTTTCCGTCAAGATGGTGACGATATAAAACATGACACTGAGGTGCCCTTTGCTATACTACCTCTGTACCAAATTTCGTTCAATTCGGTTTCACCGTGTTCGAATTGATACGGGGGGGGCAGACATTCAGAGTACACAGACTCACACACACACACACACACACACACACACAGACTCACACTCACACACACAGAGAGACACACACTTTTTCGCTCAGTGTTGATCTCATTAGACCACTTTCATATTTTGCAAAAATCGAAAGTAGGCTAAAAATGGATGTTCGTAATGATAACAGCTGTATTACATTATATAAGTTGTATATCTTAATAAGTATAGAAGTTGTATACAGTATATAGTGATACCATCGTTACTTCTGACTTGACGTTTCAGTGCTACGCTAGAGCCATCCAGCGGTCAGAAGTGAAATAACTTTAACCAGCCAACATCAGGCAGCTATTCAATCCATATAGACTATACCACAACAAATTGAGTTACGTTCGCGATGTTATCTGTTCATCGTGAATGAAACTCGATTTATCGTCATATGTCTATTTTATTTTGCAGAGCTGGGAGGAGTTCGATTCGCTCTTCGAATATGATAATTTTTTTAAAATTTCCGTATTCTTATTTATTGGTATTGAACCCATGTACCATAGGCTCGAAAGGGGTCGAATCCATATATTGTGTGAAATGAATGAAAGAATCATACAGTTTCTAATGGAACGGAGAGAGATTTCAAGCCAGGATTCTAGCCTAACATTGCGCAAGCTGCAGGACCAGGTGTTCATAAGATGAGCTCATGCCTCTTGACATTTATAAGGAGCCAGTCATGGATATTAATAGAACGAGTGGAAAGTTTTTACTGTAAGACGAAGAAGCTTGACTCGGAAATTGCTCTTACGTTGCAGGAAAACGGCAACCTCGCTGCTGAGTCAGAACAAGAATAATTAAATTTAACCCGTTTACGAGTATCAAAATAAGTAAACAAATACAGTACGGTGAATCATTTCGAATTAGAGATTTTTGTGTAGAAAAACCCTTTAATAATTGCACAAGAGAAAAGTGCAAATGCAGCAGACGTCATCGGGAATTCACCGGGACCCAAGGAGTGGGAGAATTAAAAATGAACAGCAACACCCACACAGTTGAGGACGAAGAATTAATTAATATCTCGGAAATGCACGATCGATTTCCATGCACAGGAAGATCATTTTACGTTTGGAAGACGAGCTTTCTGGAGATATAATTTTTATAATTGTGCGACAATTAGTTCAAAAGTTGGTCACGAAAAGGACTAGGAATTTATCTTTTTTTGACTAAAAGGTATAAAACCCCTGGCCTCACCAAGCCAATCATGCAGTTTTCGACAGCCCAGGGGGGCGTTACGCTGTATCAATGCAGTTACTCTGACAGCCCGTGAGGGGGCGTCACTCTGTATCACACCGCGTGCAGTATTAGTCCGTCCAGGGGGGCGTGACGTTGTATCAGACATCGATCCAGAACTCGGGGAGGTCACGCTACGTGGCATAATCACAGTTCGACTTGAGACTCCTGAGGGAGGTTACTTTGATCACAGTTCGTCATAGCACGTCTTGATGTAGGCAGTTCGCGCTGCAATTTCAAGTAGTCAATTCAAAAACACAGTTCGACAAGAGACTCCTGTGGGAGGCTATGCTACAAGTTCGCCGAGTGTAGACCAGTTACGATATGAGTACGCTACGCTGATGGTTAGCAGTTCGAGACTCTGAAGAGTCCTAAAGTATAAAGAACACTAAATATACGGACTTTAAAGCAATATCGTCAAAGTAAGATACAGCGATCAGTAGGGAACTTCGAGTTCCAGAAGAACACTAGTTCGATACAGTTACGAAGTTCTAAGAACTCCAACAAATAAACGGCGTTACGTCCAGTAAAGACATTGTTAAGGACACTAAGTCCTGTAAAGGACAAGAATAAACAGTAATTACGATCGCGAAAGATAGAAGTTCTAGCAAAAGGAACTTAGGAACTTAGGTTCGAAACCAGAGGGAAAACGTACTCTAGTGAGGAAACGTCAAATAATATATGATAGACAGTATACGGTCCTCGAAGGGAGGCCAAGATATAGAAACTATAGGGTACGATAGACAGTGTACGGTCCTCGAAAGGAGGCCAAGATATAGAAACTATAGGGAGCGATAGACCACCATATATAAATAGAGGTGACGGCAAAGTAAAGACATTTATCGCCTAGTTAAAGCAGATAAAGTGAAGCCGAGTAATAGACAATAGAAGCGGTTTTGAGAGACTGAAACCAGTAGTTTCCACTGTAGGAGGGAGAAACTTTGAACGAGTAAAATCACACGTCCAATGCAGGTCGATAAGATTCACATCAGGGATCGTCAACAGCCGACAGAAATCGTCAAAATCGCTGAGATACGCCCGTGTGATAGAAGTGAAGTGTAAATATTGTAAGAAAAAAATAAGAGTATCATTTTAAGTGTTTTATGTAAAGTGAACGTGTTATAATATATACCAGAGTAATATTTTTTTAGTGTTTTAATGTGTGTTCTAAACGGATACACCCGTGTATTAAAATGTTGTCAGTGTCAAATATATTGAATATGTGTCAAGAAATGTTTGTACACGAGATGAATTTGTACAATATGGAGTAAGTCAAGAAGGTGGGCAAAAATGACACATCGTACGAGGATAAAGGTCAGAAAACGACCTTAGACATGTGAGTAAATATTTTCATTATGTTTTGGTGTCGGGGAAATTTTTGTGTACAATTCCACCGGAGTTTTGAGTAAAAGGGATGTTTTTAAACAAATAATAACTAAATAAGAACGCGATCTGAACAAAAATAAAGTTTGAGAAATAATAAATAATTATGTGAAGGAATAAATCCTGTAGAGGAAATGCATGGAATAAAATGTCAGTGTATTTGACGAATGTTATAAAAGCAAGCGTAATAATAATGATTATAACAAATATATTTAAATAAAGGTAAATTTGAATTATATGAAAGAAATAGCTTTTGAGCTTTTGTAAGGAATGAAGACATGATGTGAATAATAATAATAATAATAATAACAAGGTAAAGAAATCTAAATAAAGATTAAATTGAATGATATAAAAATATAGAGCGTTGGAGCCTTAACAAATGTATAAGACATGATGTAAATGCATGTTCTTAAAAATGGAGCGATTTATTGTCAACGGAAAAGATGAATATAAAAATTGAGATATGTATCAATTGTTACTATGAAATTTATCAGTTCCTTGGAAGACATTAGGCCGTAAAGTAATGTGTAGCGCAATGGAACGCAATTAAATAAAAAGTCACGCTAGGAATGCGTAGAATTTAAATGTACTTGGTAAATTACTTATGAGGGGTAGTTGATTGTATTGAATTGAGATATGTTGTAAGTCCTCTAATTGTGACGTAGATCACGAGGCCATGTGTGTGTTATTAAATAAAAGGGAGCAAATGTACGGTATTATTGAGCGTATGTCATGTAGGCCACGGCCGACTCTAAATCGCGTTTTGTATAAGTCCTCCAATGTGGAAATGGTTCCCGAGGCATGTTAAGAGATTCGAACTTAGAATCCTCTGGTTGTTGAAGCCCCTTATTATTCGTCGTAGAATGTGTATTACTCTTCCCAATCAACGAGGACCCTTCATAATTAATAAATGCCATGATTACTAGAGTGGTTTATGAGCCAAAAATATTGTTGGAAGTGAAAAGAGAAGTTAAATGCCTGGTCTCTCCATAGAACTGAAAATAAAAGGAAGGTTTGTTTTTAAAAGCATTGACGAGAGCTCCAACCGTAGGCTAGACAGGGAGCCGCCCTCCCTGTCATAAATCTCGCTCGAGTATAATGGCCTGACCCTCATAGTATGAGGATGGGTAAAGACCGTCTTGTAAGAAGTGCTAAATACACCGTGTGTGTTTAAAAGTTGTTAATGACCCGGACGTTGAACCGAGGTCCTTGTGATTGATATTATCGCTTGCCAGTTCAGATCGTAGTTTTCTTATGTGATAATGGTCTTATAAGACAAATGAATTAAATAGAAATCCCTATTGTAATATTGTATGGAAATAAGGAATCCACGAGTTTTGTGAAGATAACTAGATTTCGGGAGTAATCATAGTTTTTGACTTTGTCAAGTAATCTTTATAACTCTGGAGTACACAAGTAGTTTCCCGATCACCGTAGTGAAATTGCAAAACTTGAGAGAGGTGGTAAAAACTGAGAACATGTGAAGAGCCCAAATATTGAAGTGGATAATTAACATATAATTTTTAATATAATTATATATTTGTTTTGATGATAAGAAAGTTAAAAATAGTTCTTGAGGTGTACAAAAGTATGACACCATTATTATGGGAAGTATCGAGCCAAAGGAGCTCGTAGTTATATGGAACTTTAAGATATGTACTTTATGGAAGTGAAAATAATCATGAATTGTTGGTTTTAAAGAAAACCATGTGTTTTAATCTAATATTTGTTTTATTTTTATGCTATTCCTTGTTCACTTTGAACAAGTAGAAAGATATTGGTCAGTAGTTTATTTGTTTTATTGTTTGTAGCGCCATAATTTTGATAAATTAAATGTGTTAAAAATAGGAGTTGATTTTGTTGTTATTTTTGCAAGTGTATCCTCTATTTAATCCAAAATGTGTAAGTCACAGAGTGGGAGAACTTACCGCAGCCCCGAAAATCCCGAATTGAGCAATGCTGGCATACTGTGATTTGCATATTTCTTGCTGAAAGGGCACAGGGGGGTGAATAGAAGTACTGTGCTTGGATTAATAATTAGAGGAACACTAATTCATGTAAAAGTAAAGAAATGATAGGAGTAGCTACAACGTATAATGTTAACTGACCGCATGGGTCCCTAGAAACTCACACCGAGCAGCCCTGGATTAAACCACCCCTACCAGACATTTCATGGCGCCCAACGTGGGGCTGAGTTTTCCTAGGGAAAACCCGAGTTTTCTCGAAAAATCAAAATTTTCATTTTTTTGAAAAAAATGGTGTTTCGAAATTTTGAATTTTAAATACTTCCATAAAGGTCTTTGAGTTTGAATATGAATATCAAAAGGGTACGGTGTAGTAAATACCCGTACCAAAGTAAATTTTTAAAGAAATTGGGACACAAAGGTTCAGATTACCATCTCTCAAGCATGTTTTAGCGATGTGGCATGAGTAGCCCACTGTATTCTAATATGATGTCATTAAGTGAAGAGAGGCGGAGGCTCTCGGAAGATGTAAGGGCAGAGAGTCCAGATAAATGTAAAATTACAGGTGATAAAGAGTACCCAGGTAAAGAAATTGTAAAGGTTTCTGTAGAAAGCATGCGTGCACCTGGAGACATGGTTACACGAAGAGAAGGTAACATGTCTGCAGAAAACAGGGTAGCAGGTGAGCCTTTAGAGCTCCAAATGGAAAAGGAAAAATGTAAACCGATTCCAAGGGAGAATGAAATTAGTACAGGAAATAATGAGGGTAAAGATATTTCAAAGTCTCACGTAGAAATGCAGGTTCAAGTAGGTTCGGAAAGCGGAAACGAAAAGAACGGTAGTACTGACATTCAGGATCAGGAAAAAGTAGAAATGGCGACTTGGGATGAAATAAAGATTTTTTTTAATTTAATGGATGAAATACGAAAAGAGGGATGAGGGATGAGGGATGAACTTCGGGAATTAAAAGATTTCAACTTAAGAAGGGAAGAAGGAATTGAGGAACAAAGAGAAAGTATTTCCGAGGAAATTGAGAAGATAGACAAACTTCGTAAGAGGGCAAGCAAAAATTGGTTTACAATACCTAAACAGAAATTAGAGGAATTGTATAAAGAAATTCCTGAGATTAAAAGGTCATTCAGAGAAACAAAGAAGAAATTTGCGAAATGCATGGCGGAAGAAGGGAAAATAGAATTAGCTCCGTGGGAACAGATAAGAAGTTTCATGAATGAAATAGAGGAAGAAATGAAGCAAGCATGGGAAATATGGAGGAACTGGTGGCGTATTCAGTGTAATATTGATTACAAAGAGTACGACAGGAGGAATGGCATTCAGGAACATATGAATGATATAGATAAGGAAAGAAATAAGATGGGGAGCTTCCAAGTGAGCATGTATGAGGAAAATGGAATAATAAGTATTCAGGAGTTAGCTGAATTAAGAGAAGTCAAGATTCAGGAATACAAAGAAACACGAGAGGCTGCCCAGGAAAGATATGAGAAATACATGTTGGAGCAGAACCGTCAGGCAAATGAAATAGTTGCCCAAGATGAAAAACAAGCCGAAAGTGAAGAAGAAAAAGAAGTCGCGGTGCCAGAGGAGCCCGAAATTGATATTAGAGAAGAAAAACAAGAAGTAGAAATCGTAATGATTCCAGTGGAAATTGAGGAACACCTTGAGATCCCTCCTGAAGAAGATATGGAGACTCAAGATGAAATAGAAATTCCAGACCAGGAGGATAGCCAAAATGAAAACGAGCTGCGAAGTGAAGAAAATCATTTTGATAAAAAGGTTGAGCTGGAAGAGCAAGAAAAAATCTCCAAACAGGAAATAATGAAAGAAGCGGAAGTTGAAGAGATGGAAATAATAATTCCTGAAGAAATGGAAAAAGTAAATGAAACCATAATAGAAACTATCGTCGAAGCACCGATAGAAACAGAGGTTCAAGATGTCATAGAAATTGAAAAGGAAAACCCCGAAGAGATTCAGGAAGATCAGGAAGATAAAGGGGCATTAGAAGAAGAAGAAGAAGAAGAAGAAGGACCAAAATTGAAAGTACAGATCCTTGAATTAATGATTAAATATCAGGACTGGCAACAAAAGAAAAGAGAAATGGAGACAGATGCTAACAAGAGCCAAGAAAACCTCAAAGGAAAAGTTGAAATTGTGGGAAATAATGAAAAGAAGAAAGGAGATGTCTTTGATGAAAATCAGGAAGAAAGAGGAAAACCGCAATTGGTAGTCGGTTTACAAGAAAGCAGATACCCCATGGAAACTAGGAAAGGAGGAGAGACAATGTACAATGCCTTGGAGGAAGAGGACGCTCAGGCATATTTCAGTTGGAAACTTTGTAAAAAGAAAGGGAGTGATAAAAGGAAGAGACAGAAGGGAGATCTGAAGGATCTAAAGAATTGGAAGAGTCGAAAAAAGAAATACTCTTTCGAAATGCCATCTCGATGCGAGATGAAGGAAAGGATTATTCCATTGGAACCAACGGGTAAAGCCCTATGCAACCGTTAAAGAATAAGAGGAATAAAGTAATTTTGTTTGAAATACCATCTCAAAAGGAGATGAGGAAGGTGGAAGAAAACCGAGAAGAGTCAGGTGAGGTTAGACCGAGCTCTTAAGAACTAAATGAAATTTTACAGACCTGGAGAGTCTGAATATAATAATGATGAAGTTACGGGTAAAGCCATTTGCACCCGTAATGCATTAAAATAAGGTCATTAAGTTGACAATATGTAATGAAAAGAGAAACAGACCGGCAGGATGTCCGTCGTATAAAAGAAGAAAAGAAACAAACGGTTTGACTCAAGTTTGGAGAGAGCTCGCCAGACTAGAGGAAGATTAACAAAACACCCGAACGTGACAAGAAATGTATGACCCTGAGTGTAGTCGACAACTAGGGGAAATGAATGAATGAATGGGACCTTTAAGAAGACCCAACACAAATACAAACCAGAGAGGAAGGGAACTTTAAAGGAATAAAGAAACAAAAAGTACGGAGAACGTTATGATGGCTTCGACTATTAAAGGAAAAATAAGATTTTTATAAATAATTGAAATAAATTTCCTCAAAATTTTTCGAAAATTTATTAACCTAAGGAGGGGTGAGATGAACCCATGTACCATAGGCTCGAAAGGGGTCGAATCCATATATTGTGTGAAATGAATGAAAGAATCATACAGTTTCTAATGGAACGGAGAGAGATTTCAAGCCAGGATTCTAGCCTAACATTGCGCAAGCTGCAGGACCAGGTGTTCATAAGATGAGCTCATGCCTCTTGACATTTATAAGGAGCCAGTCATGGATATTAATAGAACGAGTGGAAAGTTTTTACTGTAAGACGAAGAAGCTTGAATCGGAAATTGCTCTTACGTTGCAGGAAAACGGCAACCTCGCTGCTGAGTCAGAACAAGAATAATTAAATTTAACCCGTTTACGAGTATAAAAATAAGTAAACAAATACAGTACGGTGAATCATTTCGAATTAGAGATTTTTGTGTAAAGAAAAACCCTTTAATAATTGCACAAGAGAAAAGTGCAAATGCAGCAGACGTCATCGGGAATTCACCGGGACCCAAGGAGTGGGAGAATTAAAAATGAACAGCAACACCCACACAGTTGAGGACGAAGAATTAATTAATATCTCGGAAATGCACGATCGATTTCCATGCACAGGAAGATCATTTTACGTTTGGAAGACGAGCTTTCTGGAGATATAATTTTTATAATTGTGCGACAATTAGTTCAAAAGTTGGTCACGAAAAGGACTAGGAATTTATCTTTTTTTGACTAAAAGGTATAAAACCCCTGGCCTCACCAAGCCAATCATGCAGTTTTCGACAGCCCAGGGAGGCGTTACGCTGTATCAATGCAGTTACTCTGACAGCCCGTGAGGGGGCGTCACTCTGTATCACACCGCGTGCAGTATTAGTCCGTCCAGGGGGGCCTGACGTTGTTTCAGACATCGATCCAGAACTCGGGGAGATCACGCTACGTGGCATAATCACAGTTCGACTTGAGACTCCTGAGGGAGGTTACTTTGATCACAGTTCGTCATAGCACGTCTTGATGTAGGCAGTTCGCGCTGCAATTTCAAGTAGTCAATTCAAAAACACAGTTCGACAAGAGACTCCTGTGGGAGGCTATGCTACAAGTTCGCCGAGTGTAGACCAGTTACGATATGAGTACGCTACGCTGATGGTTAGCAGTTCGAGACTCTGAAGAGTCCTAAAGTATAAAGAACACTAAATATACGGACTTTAAAGCAATATCGTCAAAGTAAGATACAGCGATCAGTAGGGAACTTCGAGTTCCAGAAGAACACTAGTTCGATACAGTTACGAAGTTCTAAGAACTCCAACAAATAAACGGCGTTACGTCCAGTAAAGACATTGTTAAGGACACTAAGTCCTGTAAAGGACAAGAATAAACAGTAATTACGATCGCGAAAGATAGAAGTTCTAGCAAAAGGAACTTAGGAACTTAGGTTCGAAACCAGAGGGAAAACGTACTCTAGTGAGGAAACGTCAAATAATATATGATAGACAGTATACGGTCCTCGAAGGGAGGCCAAGATATAGAAACTATAGGGTACGATAGACAGTGTACGGTCCTCGAAAGGAGGCCAAGATATAGAAACTATAGGGAGCGATAGACCACCATATATAAATAGAGGTGACGGCAAAGTAAAGACATTTATCGCCTAGTTAAAGCAGATAAAGTGAAGCCGAGTAATAGACAATAGAAGTGGTTTTGAGAGACTGAAACCAGTAGTTTCCACTGTAGGAGAGAGAAACTTTGAACGAGTAAAATCACACGTCCAATGCAGGTCGATAGGATTCACATCAGGGATCGTCAACAGCCGACAGAAATCGTCAAAATCGCTGAGATACGCCCGTGTGATAGAAGTGAAGTGTAAATATTGTAAGAAAAAAAATAAGAGTATCATTTTAAGTGTTTTATGTAAAGTGAACGTGTTATAATATATACCAGAGTAATATTTTTTAGTGTTTTAATGTGTGTTCTAAGCGGATACACCCGTGTATTAAAATGTTGTCAGTGTCAAATGTATTGAATATGTGTCAAGAAATGTTTGTACATGAGATGAATTTGTACAATATGGAGTAAGTCAAGAAGGTGGGCAAAAATGACACATCGTACGAGGATAAAGGTCAGAAAACGACCTTAGACATGTGAGTAAAGATTTTCATTATGTTTTGGTGTCGGGGAAATTTTTGTGTACAATTCCACCGGAGTTTTGAGTAAAAGGGATGTTTTTAAACAAATAATAACTAAATAAGAACGCGATCTGAACAAAAATAAAGTTTGAGAAATAATAAATAATTATGTGAAGGAATAAATCCTGTAGAGGAAATGCATGGAATAAAATGTCAGTGTATTTGACGAATGTTATAAAAGCAAGCGTAATAATAATGATTATAACAAAGATATTTAAATAAAGGTAAATTTGAATTATATGAAAGAAATAGCTTTTGAGCTTTTGTAAGGAATGAAGACATGATGTGAATAATAATAATAACAAGGTAAAGAAATCTAAATAAAGATTAAATTGAATGATATAAAAATATAGAGCGTTGGAGCCTTAACAAATGTATAAGACATGATGTAAATGCATGTTCTTAAAAATGGAGCGATTTATTGTCAACGGAAAAGATAAATATAAAAATTGAGATATGTATCAATTGTTACTATGAAATTTATCAGTTCTTTGGAAGACATTAGGCCGTAAAGTAATGTGTAGCGCAATGGAACGCAATTAAATAAAAAGTCACGCTAGGAATGCGTAGAATTTAAATGTACTTGGTAAATTAGTTATGAGGGGTAGTTGATTGTATTGAATTGAGATATGTTGTAAGTCCTCTAATTGTGACGTAGATCACGAGGCCATGTGTGTGTTATTAAATAAATGGGAGCAAATGTATGGTATTATTGAGCGTATATCATGTAGGCCACGGCCGACTCTAAATCGCGTTTTGTATAAGTCCTCCAATGTGGAAATGGTTCCCGAGGCATGTTAAGAGATTCGAACTAAGAATCCTCTGGTTGTTGAAGCCCCTTATTATTCGTCGTAGAATGTGTATTACTCTTCCCAATCAACGAGGACCCTTCATAATTAATAAATGCCAAGATTACTAGAGTGGTTTATGAGCCAAAAAATATTGTTGGAAGTGAAAAGAGAAGTTAAATGCCTGGTCTCTCCATAGAACTGAAAATAAAAGGAAGGTTTGTTTTTTAAAAGCATTGAAGAGAGCTCCAACCGTAGGCTAGACAGGGAGCCGCCCTCCCTGTCATAAATCTCGCTCGAGTATAATGGCCTGACCCTCATAGTATGAGGGTGGGTAAAGACCGTCTTGTAAGAAGTGCTAAATACACCGTGTGTGTTTAAAAGTTGTTAATGACCCGGGCGTTGAACCGAGGTCCTTGTGATTGATATTATCGCTTGCCAGTTCAGATCGTAGTTTTCTTATGTGATAATGGTCTTATAAGACAAATGAATTAAATAGAAATCCCTATTGTAATATTGTATGGAAATAAGGAATCCACGAGTTTTGTGAAGATAACTAGATTTCGGGAGTAATCATAGTTTTTGACTTTGTCAAGTAATCTTTATAACTCTGGAGTACACAAGTAGTTTCCCGATCACCGTAGTGAAATTGCAAAACTTGAGAGAGGTGGTAAATACTGAGAACATGTGAAGAGCCCAAATATTGAAGTGGATAATTAACATATAATTTTAAATATAATTATATATTTGTTTTGATGATATGAAAGAAAAAATAGTTCTTGAGGTGTACAAAAGTATGACACCATTATTATGGGAAGTATCGAGCCAAAGGAGCTCGTAGTTATATGGAACTTTAAGATATGTACTTTATGGAAGTGAAAATAATCATGAATTGTTGGTTTTAAAGAAAACCATGTGTTTTAATCTAATATTTGTTTTATTCTTACGCTATTCCTTGTTCACTTTGAACAAGTAGAAAGATATTGGTCAGTAGTTTGTTTTATTGTTTGTAGCGCCATAATTTTGATAAATTAAATGTGTTAAAAATAGGATTTGATTTTGTTGTTATTTTTGCAAGTGTATCCTCTATTTAATCCAAAATGTGTAAGTCACAGAGTGGGAGAACTTACCGCAGCCCCGAAAATCCCGAATTGAGCAATGCTGGCATACTGTGATTTGCATATTTCTTGCTGAAAGGGCACAGTATTGGACTAAACATGGATGATTTTTTTAATAATTTTATTGTCATAGGCTGAACATATTTTATAGAGCCTGCATATGGATGAAAGTTCATGTGAAAGTGGGAAACAAACCGCCATAGGAAATGCGCGAGGTAGAGTTCGGCTGTTTCTATCCACTTTAACGATTCTTTCGAGAGTTGAGTGGTCAGATTTGGCCATTTAACGTAATTCCTTGTTAGTGGTGAGTTAATGAGCGATTCTGTTTGGTGAAATGCTCGTGCAAAGTTAAATAACCTTTAATGATGAATTAAGAGAGAATTGACGTTGGTGATAACGGCCCTACCAATTTACTGAAGACTGCCCAGTATATGAAACTGGGTGCACTCAGCCTCGTGAGTACAATATTGAGTAGCTTTCTGACAGCGAGGCAGCGCCCCGATCACGAAAAACCAAGATAAATGGCCGAGGGGACCCGGTGCGCTGATCACGCGTCACCCCAATATCTGCGGGCTAAATGGCTGGGCAGCGCAGCGGTCGCTTGGTAAGCTTAGGCGCTTCATGGGCTATAGTGCCAGGGGTTATTATTATTATTATAACAACCCAGTATATCAGGAATTGTAATCTTACTCGACATTCCTCGGTGCATCACATAGGCGCCTTCTGTCTTTATTCTTGGGGAATACCTGGATGATATCAATATACATGCTCTTCTCATTGCCAACTATCATCTAGATTATAAGAGCAGAGAAATCCCTATTGGTACCCTCAGTTGATTGACCATATTGATTAGAACCGGTTAGTTGGTCATTATTGTTTACGGGACAATTTGCGGACATTGCCACATTGTGCAGATCGACTAACAACAGCCTGCTCTGGTTCTAGACATGGTAATTGTCGAGCTTATTTAATTATTTGGCCTATTATTGAGGATTTAATGATGGAAACCTCTGTTGCGAGATACACGCGGATAAACCACTAGAATACTGATTACATCTGGAATGTGGAAGGGGATCTAGGTACCCATATGTATTCAGGGAACTATACCAGGTCCTTAGTTCAGCAGAGGTCTCGTGCTTTAAACCTGTAAATACCTAGGTATACTTAACCAACGTACTTACTAGAATGTGTTACAACCTTGTCTGTAGGAACTCGGTAAGCTTGTCCTCATTATACAGTACATAAGAGTGAACTTCCTTGGAACATGCTTGAAAGTTAAAAATTAATTCTCCCTAACGTAAAACATGACGAGATGAGGGAGACAAGTCCGTGGGAATATGAGCATTGAATCTGTACCTACAGGACATTTTCTCGTTGACATTGGACTTAATACCTAAACTAGGGGCGTGGTGGCGCTGCGGTGAAGCTGTTAGCCTCTCACCAAGGTAGAACGGGTTCGATTCCCGGTCAATGCTTGTGAGATTCTTGAAGTGGAATGCCATATCCTGTGGTTCGGATTCCATGTAAGAAGGAGGTCCCATGGCTCATGATCCCGAGATTTACGGTCACGTAGAACTACAAGCTTTTAATGCCTAAACACTTAGGCAATATATTGTTTGCTTTTGATAACCAATTACTTAAACGATTAGTGTAATCGCAATAAAACAGTAATCAAGCTAAAGTAATGATGATCATCTATTATTATTATTATTCTCTTGTCAGAAACATACAAGTTTTCACAGTTACATTGGATCAAAACTTGGCCACAGTCAGTAATTATCCGACCCTGGCGTATATCATCTTTTGTGTAGAATGTTGGACATAATTGACAGTGGAGCATGTGTTTTGCGTTTTAATCTTCTCCACAGTCACGCTTGGTGGTATCTTCTTTAGTGTAGCGATAAAATTCCCTCAGTATACCTACCTTCGGAGGGGAAGTAAAGGCGACAGGTCCATGTCATAGATTTATGGCATGTAAAAGAAACTTCCACTAACTACAAATGTATGAAGCTAAATTTAATTCTCCCTAACGTAAAACATGACGAGATGAGGGAGACAAGTCCATGGGAATCTGGGCATTGAAAAAATAGGCTTATGAGATCACCTTTTGTCCATGTGTGTGTGCGTGTGTGTGTGTGTGTGTGAGGTGTGTGTGTGTGTGTCCCTAATAAAATCTAAACGGCTGGAGCGATTTCAATGAAACTCGGTAAGTTCATAGCACTATTCCCGGCGACCTCGACCGTGCCCTTCAAATTTTGTTACGTCTCACCAATCCAATATGGCGGCTGTGCGAAATATTTCACTAGCATTCAATATCTTCGAAACTATTACCGATATCGCCTTGAAATTGTGTACGGTGATAAAAGGCACTACTAGAAGTTCACCTATGAGACTTTCAAAAACCTGGTGACTACAAAACGAACATGGCGACCAAGCTAATTTGAAATATTTTAATAGACTTTTCTCGTGATTTAACTCTCTGAGCGCTGTGAAATGTGGTACAGTAAATGATTTTGCAGATTGTAATGCACTGCCATCTAATTTAATTCAACTGTTTACATAACCTCAAGATGGCGGCTGTGCGAAATTTTAAAATTAAGTTTTTATTTGTTGCGTCGTAATCATGCGATCGAAGTGAAAGTTTGAATAATGAACCTAGGCAATAATTGTCCTTGAATGGTACATAATGCAATGGCCTATACATATAATAATCCTAAATGGCGAGCTTCCGAAATATTTAGATGGTTCTCAATATCTGTGAATCTTTTACAGCAACCAAACTGAATTTTTTTATGTTCATAGAGACTATGAACATATGTTCACCTATAGGACTTTCAGTAACCTGGTGAGCACAAATCCAACATGGCGGCGACGCGAAGTATAAATATTTAAATGAACGTTTCTCGCGAATTAACTATCCGAGTGCCATGAAACGTTGCACGTTAAATGCTTATACAAATGTTGATCCACTGGCATCTAATTTATTTCAATTGTTTGCATAATCACAAGATGGCTGCTGTGCGTAATTTTAGAATCTCGTTTTTACTTCTTGTGTTCTAATCATGCGATTGCAGTTTGAATACCACACGTACACAATAATCTTAATGTAATAGTACAAAAATAAATATCCAACCTGGCGACCATCTGAAATATTTAGACGGTTCTCAATATCTACGAATCTGTTACAGCAATTAATCTGAAATTTTGTATGTTGATAGAGGCAATTAACATGAGCAGGATATATGAAAATAGGCTGTATAGTTCTTCACGGAACTATACCAGGTCCTTAGTTCAGCAGAGGTCTCGTGCTTTAAACCTGTAAATACCTAGGTATACTTAACCAACGTACTTACTAGAATGTGTTACAACCTTGTCTGTAGGAACTCAGTAAGCTTGTCCTCATTATACAGTACATAAGAGTGAACTTCCTTGGAACATGCTTGAAAGTTAAAATTTAATTCTCCCCAACGTAAAACATGACGAGATGAGGGAGACAAGTCCGTGGGAATCTGAGCATTGAATCTGTACCTACAGGACACTTCCTCGTTGACACTGGAATTAATACCTAATCTAGGGGCGTGGTGGCGCTGCGGTGAAGCTGTTAGCCTCTCACCAAGGTAGAACGGGTTCGATTCACGGCCAATGCTTGTGAGATTCTTGAAGTGGAATGCCATATCCTGTGGTTCGGATTCCATGTAAGAAGGAGGTCCCATGGCTCATGATCCCGAGATTTACGGTCACGTAGAACTACAAGCTTTTAATGCCTAAACTCTTAGGCAATATATTGTTTGCTTTTGATAACCAATTACTTAAACGATTAGTGTAATCGCAATAAAACAGTAATCAAGCTAAAGTAATGATGATCATCTATTATTATTATTATTCTCTTGTCAGAAACATACAAGTTTACACAGTTACATTGGATCAAAACTTGGCCACAGTCAGTAATTATCCGACCCTGGCGTATATCATCTTTTGTGTAGAATGTTGGACATAATTGACAGTGGAGCATGTGTTTTGCGTTTTAATCTTCTCCACAGTCACACTTGGTGGTATCTTCTTTAGTGTAGCGATAAAATTCCCTCAGTATACCTACCTTCGGAGGGGAAGTAAAGCCGACGGGTCCATGTCATAGATTTATGGCATGTAAAAGAAACTTCCACTAACTACAAATGTATGAAGCTAATTTTGTAGGTTATATTTGATTATTAACGTTCTATAAGTTTCAACATTCGACGCCAGGTGCTGGTTGTGGTGACATCTAGTAGCCAACTTCACAGCTAGGTGTCGATGACGGTAGCATTTGGTAGCAAAAGTAGGAACTACTTGAAATATTGATCGTCTGCAGTTCTTACCTGAATTACAGATAACAGACACTAATACGGAAATCTTAAGTAACATCGGTTATCAGACAGATTCTACACACACCCAAAGTACACGGGGCTACATGACCGCGTTGTCACAGCCCCTTAACTGAGGAGCCAACCAACCAACACTGGATCTGCCTGCTCCTGATATCATCCTATTCAGAGAGTTCCATGTTAGCCATACCTTGCCATAGCCAGGTCTTTAAGTGTCAGATACTCGTTCTCAGCCAGAAGGAAGGGGGTCTTAAGCTATCCAAAATTCCAATCTAGCTCTTCTATCACGTATGATCAGTAAACACACACTATCTATAACTCATAGTATAAAATAGTCATTGAATTTGTCCGTCTGTTAGTCTATGCGACAGTTTGTTTGTCTGTCTGTCGGTCTGTCTGTCTGTTTGTCCGTCCATCTGTCTGTTTGTCGGTTTGTTAAGGCTAATCTCAAGAACTACTGGACGGATTTTGATGCGGCTTTTACCATTCTTTATGTTCGACCCTGGCGAAATGTAAATATTATATAATGAGGCTCATTATAGTACAAATTTTCATTATGCTACAGTTTCTCCCACCAATCAGAGTTCAAGAAACAGTTGTGTGACCAATTAGGTGAGGAGAGCATCGCACCTGCACTCACTTCCATGACCCCTTTTTTAAATTCCACTGCGTGTCGAGTGTCATAGTGAGGTATTCCAGGAGGCCATGGTCAAATACAAGGTATTCTCTGCGTCCCATGCGCTCTGTTCAGTTCATAAAACTGGTGAAATCTCGACAGATATTTATGAATATTTATGTTCGAACATAAAATAGTTATAATTATCGTCGAACATAAACTGTCGTATGCAACTCACCTATAATGGTAATTAAGACACTCCGTTGCATAATGTACCATTAATGCATTCTTTGAGAAAAGTTTGTATATGTAGGAAAAGTCATCAATCTCCAAAGAAAGCCGAGTAATACTATTTAAGTGAAGCAATTAGAAGAAGAAAACTAACGTCCGCGAGCCCTTTCAGCTTGCACTGTCTAAACCGTTAAAGATAGTAATATCATTGTTTCATTATAGTTTTGTTCAGCATAAAAAATTCAACAAAAATAGTCTGCTACACCATATATCTTTGTTAAATTCATAGACCTAAGTGATTTAAGTCAGATTGTGTACAAATATTTTACTAACTGCAACATAAATCACTTACAGTGGACTATGTATTGAAGATAGATTAGATATATTGCCACGGCCTGTTTTTTGTAGAACCATATACCACAATTACCCAGGTTATTAGATAAATTCTACACACATGCAAGTACATGGTCCTACATGATCACGATGTTGCAAAACCCCCAAAATGTAGCAACAACAATTATCAATCAAACTTATTAACAAGATGTTTAGTAAAGAACATACAGCCTACTTTCTCCTAAATGCATGGGTATTGTTATAACTCATTGTCCTTTTCAAGGAGTATGATTGAATGTTGGTTGTAGTAGCTTGTTGAAATACAACGTGCTATAGGGATATTAAACATGAATATGAGGTGCCCTTTGCTAGTGCTACCTCTGTACCAAATTTCGTTCAATTCGGTTTCACCGTGTTTGAATTGATAGGGGGAATCGATTTGCACACATACTTGGCCACCATCTGCAAACTATTGGGCTGATGTTCTTGCAGTTTGGTCTGAATATGTTTCCCACATAAAGATATGGTGTTGCAAAATTTGGTAGAGACTAGATTATTAGGTTGGTCGTAATTACATTTTAGCTTTTAACATTTGGGTGGCCGCGATTACGTTTCCGTCAAGATAGCGGTGATATAAAACATGACACTGAGGTGCCCTTTGCTAGTGCTACCTCTGTACCAAATTTCGTTCCATTCGGTTTCACCGTGTTCGAATTGATAAGGGAAATCGATTTTCACACAAACATGGCCGCCATCCGCAAAATATTAGGCTGATGACCTATTAGTTTGGTCAAAGGATGCTCCCTCCATAAAGGTATGTTGTTGCTAAATTTGCTAGAGATCGGATGATTAGGCTAATCGTAATTTGATTTAAGCTTTGAACATTTGTGTGGCCGCCATTACGTTTCTGTCAATATGGCGGCGATATAAATCATGACACTGAGATGCCCTTTGCTAGTGCTATCTCCGTACCAAATTTCGTTCCATTCGGTTTCACCGTGTTTGAATTAATAGGGAGAATCGATTTTGACACAAAGATGGCCGCCATCCGCAAACTATTAGGCGAATGACCTATTATATTGGTCAAAGGATGCTCCCTCCATAAAGGTATGTAGTTGCAAAATTTGGTAGAGATCGGATGATTAGGTTAATCGTAATTTGATTTAAGCTTTGAACATTTGTGTGGCCGCCATTACGTTTCCGTCAAGATGGCGGCGATATAAAACATGACACTGAGGGGCCTTTTGTTAGTGCTACCTCTGTACCAAATTTCGTTCCATTCGGTTGCACCGTGTTCGAATTAATAGGGGGAATCGATTTTCACACAAAGATGGCCGCCATCCGCAAACTATTACGCTGATGACTTATTAGTTTGGTCAAAGGATGCTCCCCCCATAAAGGTATGTTTTTGCAAAATTTGGTAGAGATCGGATGATTAGGTTAGTCGTAATTTGATTTAAGCTTTGAACATTTGTGTGGCCGCCATTACGTTTCCGTCAAGATGGCGGCGATATAAAACATGACACTGAGGTGTCCTTTGCTAGTGCTACCTTTGTACCAAATTTCGTTCAATTCGCATTCACCGTGTTCGAATTGATAGGGGGGGACAGACATTCAGAGTACACACACTCACACACACACACACACACACACAGACACACACACACACAGACTCACACACACACATACACACACACAGACAGACACACTTTTTTCGCCCTGTGTTGATCTCATAAGTCTACTTTCATTTTTTGCAAAAATCGAAAGTAGGCTAAAAATCCACAGTCTAGCTTTTCAGGCAAGCACCTCAATGTCGAAAACATCATATTACATCTTCGTCTGAATGCCGACTCCAAGCCGGTTTACCACTGAATCTTATTGTTGTGCGTTTGTAACTAATTTTCGTTGGTTTCTCCACTCTTCCAAACGTAAAGGACACACTAAACATTTCTTCTGAGGTGCCGGCATGATGGCACGTGGTAGACAAATAATTGTTCACCGGAAACTCAACAATATCCGGTCGATTAGATGAGCAGTTTGCCTTTTCTACCACTATGAGCGCAAGTGTGAATCAATGCAGAGTTTCACTTAACCCCATAGGCTATCTACTTTGGTGTAAACAATTTTCAAAGTATCAAAAATCGCCTGAGGGTATTGAAGTTTGGAACACATTAAAGAAAGAATTATGTGAAAATCCACAGCCTGCTTCCAGTCTCCGACCGGGTCAGGAATGGAATGAATGAAGCCCCCATCTAGCGGCGAGGATACGAACTGTGCCGGCTGCCGAGGCCTGACGCACTCCTCTGGGGCAATGATTAAATGAATGACAGATGAAATGAAATGATAGTGGAGAGTGTTGCTGGAATGAAATTTTGACAGGGAAAACCGGAGTACCCGGAGAAAAACCTGTCTGCCTCCGTTTTGTCCAGCACAGATCTCACATGGAGTGACCGGGATTTGAACCACGGACCCAGCGGTGAGAGGCCAGCGTGCTGCCGCCTAAGCCACGGAGGCTACAAAGAAAGAATTATGTAAATAAGTTAATTTGGCTAGGATTTGAATTAAGAAGAAAAGGAGTAAAGAATCAAAACGATTTTAGGCTGTGTTTTCGGAAGTGCATTTAGGCCGGAGGTGTTTTTCGATTCATTTTGATGTGTGACATCTTTCCACTCGGTTGCTGGATATTTCTGTGGGAGTGATTTAGGAAAAGGGACGGAAATGGGACAGAAATGGGACGGAAATGTGTAAGAGGAAATAATGAGCACGCGCGGTATGGAGATTGGCACCACGACGTACTGTCGGCCATGTGGCTATGTGGAATGTATATGGCATACGGTTTAATTCAAGGTTTGGAGGCCCCATTTAAGATATTCCTACAATAAATCATCTTCAAGTTGTCGTTCTTTGGTGTGAAAGTATTCATTATATCATATTTGCTGAAAACAATTATGATTTATTAAATCTTCATACTTGTGCTGTGGAATGTATATCACATACGGTTTACTTCAAGGTTTGGAGGCCCCATTAATTATATTCCTACAATAAATCATTGGTACCACGACGTACCTCGCGCATGCACTGGAGTTTTACAAGTAGTTATTTCAATGACCAACAGAGTTCACTGTAAACAAGGGATTTGCGCTCCCGGCAGACACATAGTAGGATAACATGTCACATGTTACACATCCTATGCGACTACTGTAAGGCTCGTTTTTTTTTTTTTTTAATTTGATAGAGCTCTCCAAGATTCAAAATTTGAAACCTTTCCGAGCCTTTAGACATTCAACTTATGGCACAATTGAGGAAATTGCTTTATTTTACGTTGTTGCTAAAGAAATGTTTACAACATTGAATTTGACATATAAACCGACTAGAAAGTTTTCTTTAATAGAAATAGGTAACACTGGAAAATGGCTTCTATCACTTCAATATAAATACAGGCATTTAAAACAAAATAGACTTACTTTGCTCAATTACGGCTACTTTTTTGGTGTCTTCGGTGACGTAGTTGGTAGCAAGCTGGGTTCAATGCTCAAGATCGCGGATTCAAACCCGGCCGAAGACGTTGGATTTTTTAAGAACGTTAAAAACCCCTCAGTATGCCTTCCTTCGGAGACGAAGTAAAGCCGGAGGTCCCATGTCATAGATTTATGGCATGATAAAGAACCTTCCACTAATTACACTTGTGTGAAGCTAAATTGTAGGTTATATTTGACTAACGCTCTTAGGTTCCAACGTTCGTCGCCAGGAGTCGACTGCGGTGGCACTATTAACCAAGTTCAGAACTAGTTGGTCGTTGACGGTGGCGTTTGGTAGCAAAAGTTGGAACTACTTGAAAATTGAATGTCTGCAGTCCTTTCTTGAATTTAAAACAGATAACACACACTAATACAGTCATCACAATTAACACCGGTTATCAGACAGACTCTACACACATCCAAAGTACACGGGGCTACATGACCGCGTTGTCACATCCCCTAAACTCAGGAACCAACCAACCAACCATGGCTACTTTAAGAGTACAGTATGGCCTTTACAGTATGTTTATAAATGCTATCACGAGACGTGGTACAGTACGAAGCCCACCTGTTCAAACGATGAATTGACTAAATTAAATGAAATTAAAAAACGGCGACACTTTTATGCTACGTGGAACGTTGTTCCTTGCGTGCCACTGACCGCTGTCTATCTAGATCAAGATATTTATCCCACTGGAGTCGTATAATTGCCACTGGACGAAAATTACCCAGGTAAACTCGTTTCAAGGTTGTAACTCAACAGCTGGAAGCTGTCAATATCTGCAACAAAGAATTAATGGCATCTAAGGCATTTATTAAATCATCTCACAAATACATCGTTATTGCCTTTGTTGACGATTATGATTAGTGATGGCAAACGTACCCAAGAAAATTAATAGAACTGAATTAAAATTACCTGATTCATATGTTACTTGCAGTAATTATAATAACATTTTATTTTTACTTATTTTTATCGCTTATCCTCCAAGCACGGCCCACCCACGGACTTCGCGAGGGTTTATTCCTCTACCACCACAAGAGCAGTGTCTTGGAGCTTGACACACTTTGTCAGGAGATACAACTGGGGATGTTGACAGGTCGATCGCCCAGGTGACCGCTAACTTGGGTCTAATTAAGGAAGGGTTAGGGAAGGAGTTTTGAATGGAAGTCAGCCGTAGACCTGTTGAAATGACCCGGCATGTTCACGGGGATGAAAATAGGACATCACGGAAAACCAATTTTAGGACGGCCGGGATGGGATTCTAACCCACGCTCTCCCGATACCAGCGAGGCACGAGGTAGCATATTAGCGCCTGCGACCACCGTGGTATGTAATTACGAACTACTTTTTAAAGAAGTAATCATTACAATTATGACTCAATTACTTCTCAAAACGGCAGTATTTATACATTAACTTTTTTTGGGTGACAATTAAGTTCTTTACAATAAAGTCTATCCATTCAAATAATTCAGGAGATAATAACAGAATTTTTAAAAAGAGTAGCATTAAAATGATTATTTCTGGATAGTTATGAAGCCTAAATAACATACTATTTTCAAAATAACTGGTGTTAAGAATTGCCATTACTTAGCCCCGATCTCTTGGATGTAGGGGCAGATGACCTCGTAATTCCGCCCCTTAAAACAACAATAACTAACTAACTCTCTTGGATAACTTGTTGTTGTTGCTTATTTTGGGTGCTGCGACATCTTGGTCATATAGCTTTATGCATTTTGTGTACGTGCGTGTGTAATTTGTGTGATTGCCTGTATTATTGTGATGTGTGTATTTGTATTTCAGATGAGGATTGGGAAGGAGGTGGCCGTGGTCTTATGTTAGAAAACATCCCAGCATTTACCTGTAGTAGAAGTGAGAAACCCACGGAAAACCGCTTCTAGGATGTCTGAGGTGGGAATCGAAACCTTCTCTTCCCACGATTGCCTCACGGGGCTGAGTTTACCACGTTCCAGCCCTCACACCAGAATTAAAATCTCCTGTCAGAGCCAGGAACCGAACCAGGACCTCTGGGGTGACAGCCAACAGTGCTAGCAGCTACACGACGAGGTGGTCTCTCTTGGATGAAAGCACATAATTACACTTGCTGAAAGGATGCTCCACAATTCGGGATTTGGAGCACCTGCGGGAGCTAATTTCTGCCGCAATCTTGACAGTTACTCCTGAAATGATTGCACGTACCAATCCAGCCATTGGGAAAGCGTGCGTTCAATGCTGATGTTGTTGGTCGGCCTGGCCTAGATTTCTTCTCGACAGTCCCTCTTTCCTTAAACTGATTAATCCATCGAATGACAGCTTTGTAATCAGGTGCAGTTTGTCGGGCGGTGCAGTCATTGGCGCGCGTGCCCCCGGCCGACCTTGGCTACTGCGCATCTATTGTGCGCATAGCGATGTCACGTCCCCTCCAAAACAAAACTTACTTTAACCAGCTGGCGTTCAGTGAAAGAATTACACGTTTAACATAAAGGGTTTCGGTGCTATCATTTTTTTTAATGTTGGCATTATTTTTCGATGACCCTGTATAACGATTACTAAAATGTAGATTGCTAAAATGGAAGGAAAATAGGAAAGGGTCAGCGGCAGAGTAACTGGAAGAAGGGGAGAAATAACCCAACTCAGTAATCCTATGGGTTGGTGGAGCAGCAGTCCAGTGTCCAACCTATCGCCGCCCGCAGGGGCTCACCAAGACGTGCATCGGAGCATGCCTCCAAAGGTCCAGAAGACTCCTACGACTTCAGGGGACCGAGGCCTGACGCGACGACTCGCTAAAGATCAGCCTAGTGTTTCAACTCACTTTCGTGAGACCAAGGCAGGGACTTCAACACCCAGAAACACAAACAAAGGCAAGACGCAGAATCCAGCAAGGACCAGGACACCGTCGCCTGCCAAGCGACCTCCTGCAAATCTACCTGAGCATCAAGAGGCATCCAATTCCGAGGACACCGTATCAGTAGCTTCCGTAGCCGAACTCACCAGCAATGAACCTTGGAGTTCAGCGCCCTGAAACAAAAGGCAGATCATTCTGTGCACAAAGAACAGTTGAAGAGATCTGATCTCTTAAATAATTAGGGTATCAAAAAGGAAAAGGACAAGGGCCAATTAAGGCGGGGAAATGGAATACACTCTAGGTCTTGGATTCCCTTATAGCAACTGGGCCAGAGAGAACAAGAGTTGACCAACGGAGGTAGACAGGATAGAGGTAGGAGAGGAGCCCAGTATAAGCAATTCTGGATTCAGCTAGGGTCCCGAGGTGGCCATCGGACGTCCCACTAGTTGTGAGCTCTTGGGAGAGGGAAGTGAAGAGCCTACCGCTGGCAGGCATCTGAGTAGATTAGAAGAATTTCTTCCACTTCAGTCCTATACTCCAGAGTAATAGGAGGTGGGTTGTTGTAATTGACTCATTTAAAGACTTGCGATATACTGTTCATTCTGCCCGTGTGCTTGGTTGAGTGTAACCTGTGCTACTGTATTTTGCTATTTGTATAGTGTGTGTACTTGGAACTGAAACTAGTATTGCGAAGATGACAGCCGTGACCTTAAGTTAAGAACCATCCTGGCATTTGTCAGGCGCTGAAGTGGGAACCACGGAAAGCTACTTCTATATTGGCTGAGTTTGGAATCGGAACCACCTGTTGTCAGTATATTGTCTCACGAAGCTCACACCTCATATCAAAAATGAATTTCTTGACTGAGGTGGGAATCGAAACCAGAATCTTTGAAATCCGAGTCGCAATACCGACCATTGCGTAAATGAGAAATGTTATTTCAAAACAAAAGTTTGGTGCTTTTCAGTTGGTCAACACGAATGTACCCAAAAGAGATCATGATTTCATTAAACCTGGCATTTATAATTGGAACTCATCACCTGCCGCAGTCTTGAGCCATTTCCCAAACGTATTGGTGTCTGAAGACCGAAATTTTGTACAAATCCTCCAACGTAGTTACTATGTAGTTTTCAAATTGCAACTTGCAAACATGAAGGGTGATTGTTAATGATGTCAGTATTTTTCTGGGGAATTTCTTCCCCCTCCCCCATTCGTAAATAAAGTAAATGACGAATAAACGTTAGCCTCCGTGGCTTAGGCGGCAGCACGCCAGCCTCTCACCGCTGGGTCCATGGTTCAAATCCCAGTCACTCCATGTGTGATTTATGCTGGCCAAAGCGGAGGCAGACAGTTTTTTCTCCGGGTACTCTTGTTTTCCCTGTCCCGAATTTAACTACAGCAACACTCTCCACTATCATTTAATTTCATCTGTCATTCATTTAATCATTGCCCCAGGGGAGTGCGACAGGATTCGGCAGCCGGCACAGTTCATATCCTCGCCGCTAGATGGGGGCTTCATTCATTCCATTCCCTGACCCGGTCGGCCGACTGGAAACAGGCTGTGGATTTTTGTTTTTCTTCAATAAACGTACCACGAGGTTACGGAAAGCAAAGACAGGAGATGGATGATTGAATAAAATACTGGTAACTAGTATCACAGAATGAAATACCTATTCCAAATATGGTCCAGTAAATTGCCAAGCTGGGATCAAGCCACGATATCCAGGATCTACACTATGTGAATGTTTAGCACATAGGCTGACAATTACTCGAAATACTCCTATAGCCAAGTTAATAACCGTAGGGTTACCCAGCATTAATAAAGGCTTGAATGGCATTCAGTGAATTAGTAAGCAATATGTGTTTAAACTCCAGTAATTCTGTTAGGTTTTGCTGTGTGTGTTGCTGGGTTTTACCCAGGTGTACCATATTAAACTCATCAGCAGGCTTCGCGTCCACTATCCCTGGACAACATTCATTTTAACAAACATTGCATTATATTCCACTAGATATTCGTACCCGTTATTGATGTTCCAATTCCTGGTGTAGTGGCTTGCATTCTTGGCTGTCCCTCTGGAGGTCACTGTTCGATTCCCGGCACTGCCAAGCAATTTAATTTAGGTCTGAGGGTTGGAACGGGGTACTCTCGGCCTCGTGAGGCAAGAACTAAGAACAGGTGGGTTCGATTCACATGTTAGCCATCCTAGAAGTGGTTTTCCGTAATTTCCCCACTTCCACTCCAAGCAAATGCCGGGATGGTTCCTAACTTAAGGACACGGCCGCCTCCTTCCTAATCCTCACCTGCATTACAATATTATACACACTAGTACGGACACCTCTTCAACACAGGTTATCAGGCAAGTCATCCCTATATAGGCCTACTGTATATAAAAATGAAAGTTTGTCTGTTTTCTCTGAATTTCTACGGAAATTTGCGTTATTAACGCGTTTCAGACTGTTTTATGACGGATGCGCGCGAAAATAAAAATTGTATCTGTCTGTTTGTCTGTCTGTGGACAATATTTTGTTCCCATATAACTCGAGACCGGCTGGGTGGATCAACGTAATATTTGGTACAGATATCCATCAGAGGCACGACACTGTTCATTGATGTAACTCTTCTCCGTGCCTCTCATAAAAGGGGACCTCCCCCCTTAAAATACATGCTGAAATAGGCGTAGAAGGGTGAGACAAAGCTCATCTTCAGCCCCTCAATGAGAGAAACGAAACTCGGGGGCCCTAAAACCACATTTTAAGGCCCTAAAACCAATAGTTTTTGAGATATTCTCAGAAAACTAATTCCATTTAATAATCTAATGAAAGAATGAAAGCCGGTAACCATGGAAACAGAAACTCAGAGGTCCATTTATTTCTGTAAGACGCAATGCAGTTCCATTTATTACATTACTTTGAAAGTTTGCAAATGGCTATAAGGTTATCACGGAACCAAATTAATCTGTAAAATTCCTCTCTCTCTCTATATATATATATATATAACGCACTTAAGGGGGTCAAGGAGTACCCTGATATTTTTTCACTCAATTTACACGTGCGATATGTCGTACAGAAGGTCTATTATATCTCCAAACAGCAACATTATTTTCAAAAATTCCTGAATTGAAATCGTATTTTTATGGCTTTTAGGAATTTGGGCCATTGGAGACTAAAAAAAACCTGAATTTTCGTGCACCACAATTCTTTATAATTTATTAAAGAGTTCTTCCTGTGGATTTGGCATAACGGTGAGGGTCAGTATTTATGTGACGTGTACAGTATTGCGTTTCGTCTACGAGGTTTTCAATTTTATTTTCACGCCAGGAAGTACACGTTAGGTAAATTTAGTTTGAGAGCACATTTTATCTAATAATTTTTCTATGTCGACAAACAGGTTCCAAGCCTCTACCCATTGCAACAGTAGCTCTGGTTATTAAAACCGAAGACCGTTCGAAGAATGGGTACTCTTGCTAGTTTATATATATATACGGAGATAAATAATCTTGATATCGCAAAGCCCTTTTTCCGAATCGTTGTGTAGCGGCTCACATTCTTGCCTGTCACCGCGGAGATGCGGGTTCGATTCTCCTTCTGCCTAGATATTTTATTTATTGTCTGAGAACTGGAACGGGGTACACTCGGCCTCATGAGGCAAAACTGAGATGAGGTGGGATCCATTCCTACCTCAGCCATTCTGGAAGTGGTTTTCCGTGGTTTCCCCTCTTCTACTCCAGGCAAATGCTGGAATGGTACCTAACTGATGGCCACGGCCGCTCCCTATCCAAATACTATCTCAATTACAAATACACACACTAGTAGGCTACATAGATCACAGTGACACAGGTTATCAGACAAATTCTACACACACCCATGTACACGGGGCTACACGACCACAATGTCGCAAAGCCCCTAAAGAATTAACAATTACGTTATTGACGGAGTAGCGTTGTAAGGGTAACAATGCCAGCATTCGGGAGAATGGTGACAGGGCTAACGTAGTTATGGCTAGACTGTCCGACCTTGTTTGGCCACCACCTTTTAATTTCATAATTCTGCTTAGAATGAGGTACTGAAAGGACGACCACTCGGGTGACAAAAATAAACATTAGGGAAGGGAGGGTAGAAGGAAGGGAGGGAGGAACTAAGGGAAGGAAGGGAGGGAGGAAGTAAGGGAAGGAAGGAAGGACGGAAGGGAGGGTGGAAGGAAGGAAGGGAGGGTAGTAGGAAGGGAGGGTGGACGGGAAGGAAGGAACAAAGGGAAGGAAGGAAGGACGGAAGGGAGGGTGGAAGGAAGGAAGGGAGGGTAGAAGGAAGGGAGGGTGGACGGGAAGGAAAGAACAAAGGGAAGGAAGGACGGAAGGGAGTGTTGAAGGAAGGAAGGGAGGGTGGACGAGAAGGAAGGAACAAAGGGAAGGAAGGAAGGACGGAAGGGAGTGTTGAAGGAAGGAAGGGAGGGTAGAAGGAAGGGAGGGTGGACGGGAAGGAAGGAACAAAGGGAAGGAAGGAAGGTTGGAAGGGAGGGTGGAAGGAAGGAAAGGAGGATAGAAGGAAGGAAGGGAGGGTAGTAGGGAAGGAAGGAAGGAAGGGTAGAAGGAAGGGAGGGTGGAAGGAAGGAAGGGAGGATAGAAGTAAGGAAGGGAGGGTAGTAGGGAAGGAAGGGAGGGCAGAAGGAAGGGAGGGTGGAAGGAAGGGAGGGTAGTAGGAAAGGAAGGAAGGGAGGGTAGAAGGAAGGGAGGGTGGACGGGAAGGAAGGAACAAAGGGAAGGAAGGAAGGAAGGACGGAAGGGAGGATAGAAGGAAAGAAGGGAGGGTAGTAGGGAAGGACGGAAGGGAGGGTAGAAGGAAGGGAGGGTAGAAGGAAGGGAGGGTGGTAGGAAGGAAGGGAGGAGAGAAGGAAGGAAGGGAGGGTAGTAGGGAGGGAAGGAAGGGAGGGTGGAAGGAAGGGAGGAAAGGAAGGAAGGAAGGTAGAATGAAGGAAGGAAGGAAGGAAGGAAGGCTGGAAGGAAGGGAGGCTGGAAGGAAGGAAAGAAGGAAGGGAAGGTGGAAGGAAGGACGGAAGGGAGAGTGGGAGAGGGAAGGAACAATGGGTGGAAGGGAGGGTGGGAGGAAGGAAGGGAGGAAGTAAGAGAATGAAGGAACAAAGGGATGGAAGGGAGGGTTGACGGAAGGACGGAAGGAAGGAAGGAAGGGTGGAAAAAGGGAAGGTTGGAAGGAAGGAAGGGAAGGATGGAAGGAAGGAAAGGAGAGAGGGTGGACGGAAGAATGAATGAAAGAAAGAAAGAATGAATGAAAGAAAGAAAGAAAGAAAGAAAGAAAGAAAGAAAGAAAGAATGAAAGAAAGAAAGAAAGGATGGAACGAAGCTTGTAGTTTAACGTGACAGTTAATGTTGCGAAAATAAGCCACGGGATCTCCATTTTTACGTGGAATGCAAACCACAGGACGTGATAATTCACTTCAAAAATCTCACATGCATTGACTGGGAATCGAACCCAGTCCACTGTTGTGTGAGACCAGGAGCGTGACCCATGTACCACCACACTCCCAATCGCATGGGGCTGATAACTAAGAAGTCCCAAGCCACTAAAGCGAATTAACAATTCCAATATCATAGTACTTCTTTGCGGCTGATGATGATGATGATGATGAGCTCAAGTTGGTACACCTGAGTGAAAACCCACAACATACACATCATGAACCTAGAATTGCTGAAGTTTATTACTAAGCTGTGAAAGCCAACATAGCCTACGTTATATATTGATTTTTGTGCCTCCACAGGGAGGAGATAATTCTGAGGGAGGCCTTGGTAGGAGATGTGGCCTCTTGACTTTATATTTGAAAGGTTTGTGATGTTCTCTAGAAGACTTAATGGAGTAATTAGGGAAGTTACGCAGTGGTGAGAGTAGATGCACGGGACCGGACCACATATCGCTCAATCAGCTAAGTTCACAATCCACTCCAAACTGACCATTTAATAACAATCACATAATCTCATTAAACAAACAAACTTGAAGGTCAATTGGTTGATTGATTGATTGATTGATTGATTGATAGATTATTGTTGTTCTAAGGGGTGGAACTAATAGGTCATTTGCCCCTTTTAACACAGATTAAATTATACAAATTTTGAATATATTTAAATTGTCAGGTGGAAGCCAAAATATTAGAAAAGACCAAGAACTAAAAAAACTAAAAATTAAATAAAACTAATAATTATAATAATACACAAAAACATACGGAAAACACAAAATTCAGAATTCAAAAAAGAACAAGGTCTTCGAGTACCGGTAAATGATCACTTGTAAATTTAGATTGCTGGCCCTAACCCACTCTCACGTATAAAGCGGATGACGAGATCAGCAGCCAACACGTCATAGGGTAACATAAGTTTGAGTGTCATCTGCAAACCAGAACTTGAAGGTCAATCACCACTATCAATATCTTAACAAAAATAAACACATATAGGCTAATTAACAAATATTGACAAGTTGCCTACTTTAATAACTACTGCAACTAAATAAGTGTATATATTGTAAATACCATCAGTGTAAAGGATCTGATGATGATTGCTTGGCGATCGAAACTAGTCATCCAAGAGATTTTTTATTTTTTTTTCCAGAATAAGGGAATCGCCCATCAAAATTGGGTACAATCGTGTTGACCGACTGAAGAACATCAATTTTTGATTACAAAGACAACACTGAAAAATGGCTTCAAACGCCATTAGAATCCTCGTGTCTCCCGTAGCGCAAAGTGGCTGCATTCAACATTACGTTTAATAGTCAGAGTAAAACGTTGGCCGTAAATGGCTAGGTTCATCTTCAAACCAGTTTAAGAAACTGACATCTCACTCATCCTTAATTATATTTTCACCACACGAATAGAATTACAATTTCCTATGAAAACAGAATATAAACGGAAAATTAGATTCAATCATCGCTTACAAATAGAACATTCGTATTGACGCACGACAAGTCAGCCAGTTCTCAGAAGAATGCTGAGTTCAGTGTCTCAACTGTCCATTCTTGTGGATGAACAAGATGACCTTCGTGGAATAGGGACCTCTTCACAGTGTTGACCAAATTCGTCCCGCAGGAAATACATGACAATCAAACAAGTTGTTAACGGCTAAAGAAACATAATGATTAAATACTTGAATGAATGCGAAGTGCGCTTCAGGGAACACTGCGAGTTGCCTTTCTTGGAAAACTTACTGGTGACTGGACAGTCGTGCGTATGGCCTCGTCTTACAAGAACTTCTTTCACTCAGCGATGGTGGAGACCAGATCATCCTACTGCAGCTCATGGCTGTAAACAGTCATCACCAACCGAGTACTCTTCAGTGAATCTTCTGTCACATATCTAGGAAGGCACTGTCCCCAATCCAGGGAATGTTATAGCACTGTTAGATTCATTTATTTATGTAGGGTAAGTGTGGGGCAAACGGACACCCTAAGTGAATTTTCCAAAATAACTGTAAACATATCCGAATTTCAAAATTTATTGTTATATCACTAATACAATTGCACCTTATGTAGAAATAATACATGTTTCATTTTCGCTAAAATTTGACCCTTTTCTCAGGAATAATAAAAACGATGTGTAATGCACTCATGTCCATTTGCCCCAACTATTGGGGTAAATGGACACTCCATATGGGGCAAACGGACACACGACTTCTTAATCACTGTCATCATAGGAGCAACCCTGGCAAACAAAGAACGGGTCATTTCCATTTCCTACACACACAACATGAAACCAAGAAGAACAATCTAGACACTGCACCCAATTTTCACCACGTTTGTATATTTTTACACACACTGCACACATCATTCTTATGGCTGTCAAAGATTATTTTTTTCCTGCCTTCTTGTTTGCTGCCTTGGCCTTTTTATCTTTTAGATCACCAATGAATGTAGAATCAGTCAATATCTTTGATGTTCCCATCTTTCGTTTGTTTTTGGTGGATCCTGAAGCCGATGGCACAGGACTGAGATCCTCGAAACTTCTCCTTTTCCCATTGTCTTTCGTCACATCAGTCGCAGGCTGGGCCTGCGATTTCTCCAGTTGATTATTTTCTGATTCAGTGGGCAATTGTGGATCTGTTGTTTGACCCTCAGGTGTTGAATTGCGGAACTCGTGGGGTCTTCATGTACCGTTGTGGGAGCAAACACATGCTCAGGCAAGCGATTCGGATTAAATGGATGAATCCCACAAGCATTGAAGCCATTTACTGCGTTCCCGACTGTAGCTGCACGGTTCCATGCTTCTACAAAAATAGCTCCAAATGCCACTTTATTGATTCCTTTTCCTGGATTTCTTCTCACGTACACCCTGCAGCCATCATTGTAAAATCTCTTCAGAGGAGTGAAGAAAGATACATCAAGGGGCTGTAGGCTGTGAGTACTGTGCGGAGGCAAACATAACAAATGCACACTGTTGGCTACAGCCTTCTCAAGAGTTGGAGGATCTGAACAATGTGAGCCATGGCCATCCAAAATGAGAATGGCAGGGCCATCAGGCTTCACATAAAACGATCTAAGAACTGAGAGAATTGTTCCCATTTCATGTAACCACTCTCTGAAAGGACTGCTTTTGTTCCAGGAGGCATACCTAGTTCATAATTGTCGTTATATCGTACTCCTATCATAACAACAAAAGGAGGAACGTACTGACCTGTAGCAGAAACACACGCCATTACACTCACTGTTTCGCCTTTTTCACAATTAGTTTGGCTAACAACGTCTCTCTTGCCTCGCATGGATATCACTTTTTGGGTTTATAAATCAGCTGTAAACCCGTCTCGTCACAGTTGTAAATATTTGAAGGTTTTCCCCACAAGCCCAGTTCATCCAGCAAAGTTTCAAAATTTTGGTAAAACGCAGCAACCATTTCCTTAATCATTCCTTTGGCTCGAGCGTGCGAAATTCTTAAACTAAGGTTTTTGTGCCGGCTAAGAAAGTCTCGGATCCAGTCATTACCTGCCATTTGTAGTTCATTGTTAAATTGGTGTTTTAAACCATTTGAAAATGCATAACGGTACGCCAAGCTACGTAGCTCTTTGTACGTTAGCCGTACCCAATGGAGTCTAGCTTCAAAAGGTGCTCTACCAATTGCAATTCTGTATTGTGATTAAACGTAGTATGCTGTCCAAATTTTGGTATTTGGACATTACTGATCACCCACCTTCTTAAAGAATTGCGAGGTACCGAATAGGTCGTAGCCTCTGTAGCTAGCGGCATGCCGTTTTCTTTAAAGGCCTTAATGGCTAACTACATATTCTCTTCCGTCCAAGAGCATCGATCTGTAGTCCTTTTGCGATCATGCACCATTCTGTAATGAAATACAGCATTCATTAAAATTTTATTAAAATGAATAGCCAATTAAAATTATTTCAAAGACCACCACAATTGTTTTATTAAACAAATATGAATGTGTCCGTTTGCCCCCACGAACAAGTGTCCATCTGCCCCCTGAAGCATGGTTCGAAGTAGTGTGCCTAAGAATCCAACAGATTGCACTACCGTAGCATTCTTGAATTCCGAGTAATGGGAGGCTACTGCCACGCCACACTTCTGACTTGACGTTACAGACAGTTAGGAACGGGGCTTCGAGTGAAAGCCGAAGTTAAACGATTGACTTCGCGTCACCACATGGTAGCTTTACGATTGGTTACAAAGTGAGAAGCTTATTATCCTCTCTGTTTCAAAATAAATCATGTGATTGTGCCAGAACTTATCTATATTTACGACACTTTACTAAATGTAAAATACTGTAGTGTAATATTCAACATATCATATTCTCAGAATACAGTACATTGAAGTATCTCCATTTTCTGCGCAATTCTCATCGCACTGTTGGTCTAGGGGTATGATTCCTGCTTTGAGTGCCGGAGGTTCAGGGTTCAAATCCCGGAAATGCCCAGCATTTTTACTATTGTTTTATCTCTTGAAAATATTCAAAAAGTATATAAAAGAACCTTACGAACCTTTTTTTTCGTGCGAGACTTGTACTTACTGTGTGCCAGTAATATAAATACATAGTTTGAGGTCAAACGCAATTTTTTTTATTTTAGTCGCTTTACCCTACAGGTTGGCTTTTCCCTCGGATTCTGCGGGGATCCCACCATTACCGCCACCAGGGCGGTGTCCTGGAGCTTGAAACACCTGGACGAAGGATAAAACTGGGGAGGTGGGACCAGCACCTCGCCCAGGCGGCCTCACCTGCAAAGCGAACATGGGCCTCATGAGGGATGAAAAGTGAGGGGAAGATTAGGAGGGATAGGCAAGGAAGAGGCAAGGAGGGTGGCCCCACCTCCCCAGTGGTATCCCCCAACCAGGTGTTTCAAGCTCCAGGACACTGCCCTTACGGTGGTTATGGTGGGATCCCTCGCTGAGTCCAAGGAAGGGTAGCGGCTTTGGTGGCGTAGTTGGTACATGCTGTTCTTCTATGCCCAAGATCGCGGGTTCAAACCCGGCCGAAGCCGTCGTTAAAAATCCCTCAGTATGCCTTTCTTCGGAGGGGAAGTAAAGCCGGCAGTCCCATGTCATAGATTTATGGCATGTTAAAGAACCTTCGTTCTTTAACGAAGAACGTTCGTTGCCAGGAGCCGACTGCGGTGGCGTCTAGTAACCAAGTTCTGAACTAGTAGTTGTTGATGGTGGCGTTTGGCGGCAAAAGTAGGAACTACTTCAACAAATCAATGTCTGCAGTCCTTACTTGAATTAAAAACAGATAACACACACTTATACAGCCATCACAATTAACACCGGTTATCAGACAGATTCTACACCCACCCAAAGTACACGGGGCTACATGACCGCGTTGTCACAGCTCCTAAACTTAGGAAGCAACCAACCAACCAACCTAAGTCCGAGGGAAAAGCCAACCTGGAGGGTAAACCGGCGGGGAAAAAAGAAGCGTTTACCTCAACCTATGTATTTAAATTACCGGAAGTCTCGCCCGAAAAAAAGAACGTTCCTAAGGTTCTTTTACATACTTTTTGAATCTTTTCAAGAGATAAAAACAAAAGTAATAAAAATGCTAGCATCTTCCGGGGTTTGAACCCGGGACCTCTGGCACTCAAAGCAGGAATAATACCCCTAGACCAACAAAGCGATGTGCATTGTGCAGAAAATGGAGGTACTTCAATGTAATGTATTCTGAGAATATGATGTGTTGAATATTACACTACAGTATTTTACATTTAGTAAAGTGTCGTAAATATAGATAAGTTCTGGCACAATCACATGATTTATTTTGAAACAGAGAGGATAATAAGCTTCTCACTTTGTAACCAATCGTAAAGCTACCATGTGGTGACGCGAAGTCAATCGTCTAACTTCGGCTTTCACTCGAAGCCCCGTTCCTAACTGTCTGTAACGTCAAGTCACTTCTGTCTCGGGGCAGTCGGATGAGGAGCCGCAAAGATGCGCGCGCACCCGGCAGCGAGGAGCATTTGAATAGTGCCGACCCCCTATATTCTTTGGTGCCGACTTGATATGCTCCTCGCTGTCTCATTGTGTGATTGTTACCTACAACAACAAATCAACGACAGTGAAAAAAGTGAACACACAAAAAAAAACTATTTAGCGATAAAAAAATTGATACATTCGTCGTTATCATTTCCATAACTCGGTCGGGGTCCATGCACGGATGAGCCAGCTTGGTGTTCCTGGGCAAACCCCACACAAGACAGCGCATAAACCTAGAAAAATTGCTGAGTTTTAAGATTCCCATTCCTTGTGATATATCCACATAGCAACATGTCTGCAGAGGACGGGATCAACGGCGAATTCAGCCGAGTGTTAGACGCAGCCTGGAGCAAATGAATTTCATGAGAAAACAGTCCAAGGAGATGAAATTGGGTGAAGAAGACGCCATAAGAGAAAAGGAAGGGAAACATATGGTTCTGGGGACTTTTAGACAGTGGGTGAAGAAGAAAAACATTCTAATGTTTTAAAATTGTTTTGCTGCACAATTCATTTTTTCGGACTTTACACCAACTATTCAGTAGCAAATATTAACCAATCTCAATAATATTTTTGTAGCATGTGAATATATCTATCTCCCATAATTATGTGCATCCATAGTAGTTAAAATAGTTATCGTTTATTTTTAAATAATTTTTAACTTTAATTTTTGGAAATAAAAATTAATTTTGTGAAACAATTTTTTTATTTCAGGAACTGTTTCATATTTTTCCAAACCCATACACAGAATTATTAGTCTGTGCAATGAGTACATAGTGTAAACAGATTGTAAAGTTTCAGTAATTTTTAGTGGTAAATAGTTGGTATCAATTTTCTTTTAGGAAAAGACATCTTTTAGAAATTTCTGCCCATACTGATCAACTGAAAGGAATAATTTTTCACTTTTTGCTTTATGAAAGATGTTGGTCGTATGGAAATAAAATTTGGTGCAGTTTGGATCACTGGGAGCAAAAAAATTATTTTTGGGTAGCCTATAGTGTCCCCTTAAAGAACCTTCCACTAATTACACCTGTGTGAAGCTAAATTGTATAGGTTACGAATGTAAACAACGCTCTTAGGTTTCTATGTTCGTTGCCAAGAGCCGACTGTGGTGGCATCTAGTAGCTAAGTTCTGAACTAGGCCTAGTAGTCGTTGACGGTGGCGTTTGGCGGCAAAAGTTGGAACTATTTGAAAAATTCAAAGTTGCAGTCCTTACTTGAGTTAAAAAAAAAACCAGATACACACACATTAATACAGCCATCACAATTAACACCAGTTATCAGACAGATTCTACACACACCCAAAGTACACGGGGCTACATGACCGCGTTGTCGCAGCCCATAAACTGAGGAACCAACCAACCAAATACAGAACGTGTCATAGGCTAATATTATTATTCTGGGATACATTTTGAACTAACTTATTTAAATAGTATCCGTCCATGGTTTTAAACAGTATTTAGGGAAAATAGAATTTTAAATGAAAGAAAACATGTTTACTATCGTCCTCGTAGATCATGTAGACAAAACTAAGTTGCAATATTGTTGTACGACGTGAGGAGGATACAATAAAATAATTAAAAAGAAGTAAACATTTTCGCCCTTGGATAGCCTTGAACCCGGGATCTTAAAAACAACATGCGAGCGCGATACCTCTTGCACACTTTTCCAAAAGGCGTAATAGTGTTTTGTTACGCTCCTTAATAGTGCATATGGTTAAATATCCAATTATTACAGTTAGATCTTAAATATTGATTGGAATGCATTCATTCTGTACCAGGCATATTTTGAAATGTACTTAAAGCTAGTTTCACGACCGTTTTGCGTTAATAATGCAAATCGACTGTAAATGTTACCCCGAAACGACAACCGCCTTCCATGTTTTATTTCTTACAACTTGGCGCACGAAATGCTAGCGTGTGATACACTTCAGTCATAAAAGCTGGTGTTCGACGAGGATGAACAGAATCATACAGGAATGAAAGACAAGTACGCAGGTGGGATAATTCTTGTAGGTAACAATTACACAATGAGACAGCGAGGAGCATTTCAAGTCGGCGCTATTCAAATGCTCCTCGCTGCCGGGTGCGCGCGCATCTTTGCGGCTCCTCATCCGACTGTCCCGAGACAGAAGTCCACGCCACGGTAGAACACCCGTGAATCCATTGATATACAAATAATCCTTAATTCCTAAACAAACTTTTGAACTAAAACGATATCTGAACAGCATATATTTCTTACCTGTATCAGTCTAGAACCCAGATAGAGGTTCTGAATAGCCGATTTCAACGGATACTTTTCACAATCACTTGTACACACCACACTCGAATGAAGCAGAATTGCCAACTTCAACAAGATGATACCACACGATTTCTTACGAAGTGTCTGTCTGCCCCAATGTCCGTTTGCCCCATATTTACCCTATCTATTTTTATGATAAACAACTACTGTAGGCCAATGTACTGAATAAACAGTCCGGCTCCATGGCTAATTGGTTAGAGTGCTAATCTATGGCCCGAAGGGTCCCAGGTTCGATTCCCGGCCGGTCCATTAGGGATTTTAATCTCCTGGAGTTAATTCCCATGGCCCGGGGACAGGGTGTATGTGACGTCTTCATCATCACTTCATGCTCATTAAGACGCGCAGGTCGCACACGGACGTCAACTAGAAAGACCTGCACTCGGCCTCTCAGGAGGCCACACACAAAAAAACGGAATAAACAGATGCCGGCAGCTGGCTCTGCACTTTCCCATCCTACTCCTCCAACATACTACTGTGGCGTAAAACATTTGCCACCCTGAGCGCCACTGGCGTAGTACTGTCCGTGTGAACACGCCAGTCATGGTGCGAGACTGTATTATCTAACGAGCTCCTAATGTTACCGACAACATTGTTCCAAAGTTGAGAGTACTAGCTTTTTGATGAAACTTTGAATAACTGTTAAATATAAAAATTACAGTAAATTTGGACCAAGAAATCATGTATTAAATTATCGAAAGGCATAATGATGAACATAATGATTAAATATTTGAATGAATGCGAAGTGCGTTTCAGGGAACACTGCGCCACTTCAATTCTAGTATTTATGTTTTCCTAGTATTTAAGTAGTTTATGGTAGGTTAAGAATTACTTATATGTGTATTCGTGTAAGTAGCATTGTGAGTGGTTAAGTGTAAAAGAGGGCCTAGAGCCCTGAATTTACCACAATAAAGGCACCAATAATACTACTACTACTACTACTACTAATAATAATAATAAAGCGAGATTGTTTTGCTTTATTGGCCAGAATATATCTGTCTTGGGGAAAAATATAAGCCATTGTTAAAATTATTGCGACTGTGTGAATTATTTATCCGGAATTGACTATCTAAACTGCGCATGACACGGTAGTTTCGATTTCCATAATTGATCTGTTACGGTTTTATAAAAGAATTGAAAGGCGAAACTGAACATATAATCTCTCGACTGTGTCCGTGGACCTACTGTCACTGGTCGATGTTCTCAGGGAAGTATTGGGAACAATCCCCGCACCAACTCGCGCCCCTCTCCTTTCACTGAGTACTGAAGACTTGACGTTACAGACAGTTAGGAACGGGGCTCCGGGCCCATGTTCGCTTTGCAGGTGAGGCCGCCTAGGCGAGGTGCTGGTCCCACCTCCCCAGTTTTATCCTTCGTCCAGGTGTTTCAAGCTCCAGGACACCGCTCTGGTGGCGGTAATGGTGGGATCCCCGCAGAATCCGAGGGAAAAGCCAACCTGTAGGGTAAAGCGACTAAAATAAAAAATTGCGTTTGACCTCAAACTATGTATTTATATTACTGGCACACAGTAAGTACAAGTCTCGCACGAAAAAAAAAAGTTCGTAAGGTTCTTTTATATACTTTTTGAATATTTTCAAGAGATAAAAAACAATAGTAAAAATGATGGCCACTTCCGGGATTTGAACCCGGGACCTCTCGCACTCGAAGCAGGAATCATACCCCCAGACCGACAGGGCGACGTCAATTCTTTAGAAAATGGAGGTACTTCAATGTAATGTATTCTGAGAATATGATATGTTGAATAGTACACTACAGTATTTTACATTTAGTAAAGTGTCGTAAATATAGATAAGTTCTGGCACAATCACATGATTTATTTTGAAACAGAGAGGATAATAAGCTTCTCACTTTGTAACCAATCGTAAAGCTTCCATGTGGTGACGCGAAGTCAATCGTTTAACTTCGGCTTTCACTCGGAGCCCCGTTCCTAACTGTCTGTAACGTCAAGTGTACTGAAGGTCAAGTGCAGAGCTAGCCACCGATATGTGTACATATTAGATTAAACTGTTTAGTGGACAATGCGCACTGAAACTATATTTACAGTACATCTTTTACATGCTACAGGTGTTGGAGGCTTCTCCTTGGCCCTAGTTGTATTAGAACAACCAAGAGTCCCAACTTCACCACTATTGTTTTTTCTCCACAGTATTATATCCGTTTTACGGAATCGGGGCTAAGGTGAGATGAGTTTCAATGTGGCTGATGGTTTTTATGACTACAACTTCAACATAAGAGTAATATTACTTATATAAATAATTCATGCTTTTGGGCTAATGCCGTGTGTATTTGGATTTGAACCATACGTTTCGGAGAAACCTTGCCTCCTTTTTCAATGGAAATAAAAAATGTGGCCAAAGAAAGTATATCAATGAGATTACAAAAAATATAGATAAATTCCTCTGTTCGTCACCAGAGAGCAGCTGCCAGAAATTACTGTATGGACCATGGTAGAACGGCGGAGAGAGTAGTAAGTAACGAGAAGGTAAAGGGGGCAGGGTGAAAATATAGAAACTCCTCGAAGAATGAGGATGTCCAAAAGAAAAGGTGGGGGGGAGGTGTTTCCTTATATCCATTTACCCCTCCCACCTTCCCCTCCACGGGAATTAACCATAGAGGATTAAAATTCGCACGCATTAGCCAGGAATCGAATGCGTGATCCTGTGGGCCAAATTTAACAAACTAACCACTTAGACTTTGGATCGGATAATAAATAATTTATAACTTATGTTAATACGCTAGTATTGTTTTATATAGCCTATTATTATTTTTATTCGTTAATTCCCCATAAGGAGAGCGTTACAACACAATCAATTTTCATGTTTCATTCTGGACCTTTCTTCTTTTTTTTTCCCAAAAACCTCTCATATACACACTATGTTTCCTCTTTCTCTCTTCTGTCCACCTCTTTGCTGGTTGTCTCTCTTTGGGAGTTTGCTCAAACTTCTGTAGTCTAAGTTTTTCTCTGTATTTGCTCCTGTCTGCGATGTCTTCTGTAGAGATGTTTAGTTTCTTAAGATCTTCCACGGTTTCTTTTACCTAATTGGTTTTTAGTGTGCTATTCGTAACTATATTAAAAAATTTCTTGGTCAGTCTGTCTTCGGTCATCCTATGTATATGTCCATAAAATTTTGCCCTTCTTTTCCTTATGTTGTTTGTAATCGTCTGTCTGTTTGTACAGTTCTATTGTCGGTCTCTTCATCCATATTCCCTCTTTCTGAACTGGCCCGTAGATCTTTCTCAGAATTTTTCTCTCTTGTTTTTCTAATTCCTTGATTTTTGTTCGCCCCTTGATTGCTGTCGTTTCTGAAGCGTATAAGGCCTCTGGTAAGACTACTGTACGGTAGTGTCGTAATTTGGCATTGATGGAAATACTTTTTTTATTGTAGTGGTTCCATGTAAGTCGGTATGCTTTCTGCAATTTAGCGATCCTGTCTTCATTGGATGCCAAGTTCAGTCCTGTTTTCTGTATAATCTCTCCTAGATATTTGAAACTGTCCACTTGTGTTATTTTTCCATACTTGGTTTCCAGTGGGTGCTTGTCTGTAGATTTTGTGTCCATGAACTGTGTTTTTTCGTATGAGATTTGTAACCCTGTTTTGGCAGAGATTTCATGTAGCGTCTCTAGAGCTTCTTTGGCTTCTTTTCTGTTATTTGTTATAATCGCTACATCATCGGCAAAGGCCAGACACTTAATGTTGACTGTCCTTTTCTGGTGTTTTGCCATTTTTCGGCCTTTGACTCCTTTTTCCCATGTCTTGATTATTTTATCCAAAACTGAGTTGATAAACCATCACCTTGTCGCATTCCTGTATTAATTTTGAAGGGTTCCGAGATCTCTCCCATGAATTTAACTTTGGATATTGTATTTGTTAATGTTTCTTGGATTAGTTTTCTGGACTAATTGTCGACCTTCATTTCTTCTAATGTGTTAAAAAGTGTTTCTCTCTCTATGGAGTCGTACGCTTTTTTGTAGTCGACGAATGTGATTGTTCTGTTCCTGGTTTTTCTCGTTGCTAGTATTGTTCTCAGGCTCCAAATCTGCTCACTGCACGATCTTCCCTTCCTGAACCCTCCTTGGTATTCTCCTATCTGTGGATCTATCTGAGGCTCTATCGGTTTTAACAGGGCTTTGGAGAAAATTTTGTATGCGACGGGTAATAGTGAAATCCCTCTATAATTATTAGGGTTCGTTTTGTCTCCCTTCTTGTGGAGGGGGTGTATTAGAGCTGACTTCCATTCTTCTGGTACCTTCCCTGTTTCCCAGATGTTTTCGATGATTTTGTGTATTTTTGGTGTAACACTTTCGTGGTCTAATTTCCAGATTTCCGAAATCAATCCGTCTTCTCCAGGCGCTCTATTGTTCTTTAGTGATTTTATTATTTCCACGATTTCTTCAAGTGTTGGAGGTTTGGAATCAATGTTAGGTTCTGGCTTTTCGAACTGTAATCTGTGTGTTGGTTTATCACAGTTAAGCAGTGAGTCAAAATATTGTGCCAGTATCGTACAGTTCTTTTTCGGGTTTGTCTCCAGTGTTCCGTCTTGTCTTTTGAAGCATAAGCTCGGTGATCGATATCCTGTCATATTCTCTCTGAATGTTCTATAGAAGTTTCGTGTGTTATTTTTGGTAAAATCCTCTTCTATCTCCTTGAGTCTGTTGTCATCGCAGTTTCTTTTTTCTCTGCGGATTATTCTCGAGGAGTCTTTTTGTATCTTGTTGAATTCTTCCCATTTTTCGAGTGTTCTATGGCTGTTAAATTTTCTCCAGGCTTGTATTCTATCCTCTATGACTCTGTCACATGTCACGTTCCACCATCTGTGCTTCCTTTTCCTCGGGGACTGCCCCATTTTTATCAGTTCTTTCATGTTTTCGGACATGTCCGTCCAGTTGTTACTCTCAATTTTCTTAAGTCCTTGTGTTATTTCTTTCTTGTTTAATTGTAAATACTCTGGGTCTGTTCTGAAAATTCTGGTTGTTCTCTTAGTTTGTCTGTTTGGTATAAACTTAGCCTTGATTTGTAGTAGATGATGATCAGATTCGAAAAAAACCTTTTCTCGTTCGTATATTCATAACTTCTCTGGTGTTTTTTGTAGATATCGCAACGTGGTCTATCTGAAATTCTCCGAGGGCGCTGTTTGGAGATTTCCAAGTCCATAGTTTCTTGTAGGGTTTCTGGAATTGTGTTGACATGATTTTGAGGTCAAAATTCCTACAGAAGTTTATCAAATTCTCTCCATTCTTGTTTGTCCTCTGGTGCGCTGTATGTTTTCCTGTTGTGTCTCTGAATTTTCATTCGCGGTCTAATTGTGCATTAAAATCACCAAGCAATAATTTTACATGCTTAGTGGGGATTTTGTTGGTGATTTCTTCTAAGTCTTCCCAGAATTCTTCTATCATCTGTGGATTTTTGTTATTGTAGTTATTTGTGGGGGCATGAGCATTGATTATTGTATACGCTTTGTTACCAGAACGTATCGTAAGTGTGGAAATTTTTTCAGATTTTGAGGTGAAATCTATTACAGAGTCCAATATTGAGTTGTGGACTACAAAACCTGTTCCGAAGAGTTTGAGATTTTTTCCTGGAATAGTTATGGCTGGTTTCCCCTTGTATATTCTGTAGCTTCCCGAATCGAAGTGATTCTCATCTGAGAATCTCGTTTCCTGTATAGCCAGTATTCTGATATTGAATGTGTCCATGATGTTTGTTAGTTGTTTCACTTTACCTAGTTTCAGGAGTGTGTTTACGTTGAGTGTTCCCATGTAAAATATTCTCTTAGTTTTGAGGGTTTTGGAGAAGCAATTCTCCTCTTCATGACATACCTGATCCCCTGGAATCCGATGATCAGGTACAATACCCAGTTTTATTGGCTGGGGCCCAGGTTAGTGTGTTCGTTCACGTCGTTCTGTCATGATTATTGATTTATGTTCAAGTTGTGGTGGTGAAACCCCAAGGGATCTCACAGAATTACGACTGGAGTTTTGAATTCCAGAAGATTGGATCACAGGCGAGCTCACAGAGCTAACAGACGCCGACCAGACTACCGGTGGTTACCACACAGACGTGTCTGGATTTAAAATTTTCACCTAGTAACCCTAGGCAGGGGCCCTCACAGGGTGCTACCATCCCGAGCCAGATGGACCCAGGTTTTTTAACGAGGTGTTACTCCTCCCCCTCCTCCTTCCTCAACACTTGCGTGATGAGGCCCCGGGCTTGGGACCGGCACTGGCGTTATCAGTTGGCAGTCAAAGTGAAAGGTCGTGTTTTTCCCGAGCTCTCAGGTGTGCTGAAATGGGTTGTTCTCTGGAGTGTTATCGGGCGAGGATCGGACTGTGGTATGCGAAGGGTAGTCAGGATTTCCGGTGTTTGTGTGTGCGTACGGGACCTAGTAACTTGTGGTTCATAGCCCTAGTGATAGCTGCATTGCTAGTTATTGGTGGAGTGGAAGTGAATCCAGGGCCTGTAACTCCAAATGTGAATCAGGCAAATGATCCAGTGGCAGCTTTAAAGTGTTCGACGTGCAGTAAAACATTGAAGAATGGTGTTGAGTGTGGACTATGTGAGAAATGGTTTCACTTCGGCTGTATTAAGGTCAAGAAGGAGGATTGTGATGTCGGAAATTGGTTTTGTAAAGTATGTGATACGCCGGACTGTTCGAGGGTGCAAATCAAAGCAAGGGATCAAATAATACAGGAACTTAGAGCAAAGCTTCGTGGATCAGAAGAAACGGTGAAGGATGTGACTGAACGGCTTTCTACTGGGATCAGTGTGGAAGAGGGCGTGCAGGAGCAAACTGAGGATGACGTTATCATAATGGGTGATTCAATGATACGATGGAATGCGAATATCTCGAGGAAATCAGGTGCGAAAGAGCGGTGTTATCCGGGGATTAAAATTGACCAGCTTGCCCAACAAGTGGAAGAATCAAATGTAGACGACTGTGCCAAAGTTAAAGTGTTGTTGCTACATGTTGGGACGAACGATTTGAAGAAGAGGGCTACAGCTGATTACATCATGGGGGAGCTCTACGAACTAGGCAGAAAAGCTAAAAGCAAGTTTAGAAATGCAAAAATTATAATGAGTGGCATTGTTCGGCGGGGAGATGTTCCGTTAAGGCGAGTTAAGACTGTAAATGACCGCATGGACTGGGTATGTGCACAACTGGGATTAGTGTACGTAGAAGCTGACTGCTGGATTGGTGGCCGTGACTTCGCCCGAGACGGGCTGCATCTAAATCGACGGGGCGCTTTTAACCTAGGGAGCCTACATGACAGGGTCATCGGTTCGTGCCGGCTTTTGTGAGGAGGAGCAGGTCCAGAGGTTGCCAGCCGATGGGAACAGAAGGAGCTATTTCGAGATATTTGCTGCGGAGGTAAGACTCTAAGATTACTGCAGGTTAATTGTCAGAGTTTAGGAAATAAATTAATTGAATTTTGGAATCTTGTAGAGACGTATTCTCCGGACATTGTCATTGCAACTGAATCTTGGTTATATGAGGACATAAATAGTAGCGGAATAATTCAAGGGACCTACGAAATGTACAGAAGGGATCGGGGGAAGCGAGGTGGTGGGCTATTTATGTGTGTGCGCAAAAATATAGCTAGTTTCTTAAAGTGGGCTGATATGGATCATGAAATGTTATTGTACAAATTTCGGATAAAGGAAATAAATTCCCTCTTCAGGTGATAGGGGCGTATAGAGCACCGAAAGATAACTTTTCTCTCCTCGAAACACTGTATGATAAAACGTGTACGGGTAATGCTATGAAAAAGAGCATAATAATTGCTGGAGATTTAAACCTCCCCAAAGTAGACTGGTCTGGTGAGTCAACTAGCTGTGGTCAAGCTCAGAGCGCTGCAAATACATTCTTAAGGGAGGGGGATTTTCCCAAGTAGTTGACTTCCCAACTAGAGACAATAATACCTTAGATGTTTATCTCGTAAGGCCTGTAGAGCTGTATATTAACTGTCTGAAAGCACCAGGAATTAGTGACCATTCTGGGGTTGAATTAAATATTAGATACGGTGACATTACAAAATTAGACTCTGATGTAGCAAATAAGATCATATTCCAGTATCGCAGGGCGGATCAGGGAAAATTTCAGGGGTATTTGAATGAGCTATTTGTAGGATGGGCATCGGAAGGAAATCACATTAATATCCTGTGGACTAACTTTTTGAAAATTTTAAATAGCGCTGTTGATAAATTTGTCCCATTTAAATTGCTGAAACAAAACCCAGATCCTGAGTATTACACACGAGAAATTAGGAGTCTAAAACGGAAAATTAGGAAATTATACAATAAAAGACATGATAGTGACAAGTATATGTTGAAATTTAAGTCCTTATCAAGAGAGCTCGTCTTAAAAAAGAGGCCTGCTCATGACAGTTATATGCAAGGTTTACTTGGTTCGGGAGGTGATGGTTGGAAAAAAAAATTACAGTTATGTTAGGAGAAGAAAGGGAAATTCAAATAATTTGTCGATGATAATGTCCGGTGACGGTAAATTAATTACTGAGAAACAGGCCATTGCTAATGAATTAAATGTCTTTTACGGTAGTGTGTTCAATAAATCCAATAGCTGTGTGTTGGACCTTAACGACGAATCAGGGGCTCCCCTGTTCCAAATAAACCAGTCAGCAATTGTAAAGCTAATACAAAAACTACGTTTCAATGTATCAAAGGGTCCTGATAATATTGTTAGTGAAGTACTTAAACTAGGAGGTAGGGCCGTGGCACGATACTTGGAGGTGATGTTTAATGTGTCCATTAACAATGCGCAAATCCCAGATGACTGGAAAGGAGCTACGGTAGTCCCAATATTTAAGGGAGGGAGCAGACTTGAATTGGGCAACTACAGGCCGGTTAGCCTTACGTCCATCGTTTGTAAACAGATGTGGCATCTCATTTGCGACTACTTGAGGGAACAGTGGGAAACATTATCATGGTTTAATGATAGGCAACATGGATTTCGGAAAGGTTACTCATGCGAGAGTCAGATGCTATCACTTTTTCAAGACATTAGCGAATCGTTAGACCATGGAGTTTCAGTCGACGTCGTGGTTATAGATTTTGCGAAGGCATTTGATGTCGTGCCGCATGACATGCTACTCCATAAATTAGCTTCGACGAAGATTGATAGAAGAGTAATTTTATGGATCCAAGAATTTTTGACGGGTCGTTCACAGAAAGTGAAAGTCGAAGGCATATTATCGGATGATATTACCGTAACATCGGGTATCCCTCAGGGCAGCGTAATCGGAACTTTGTTATTTTTGGCGTTTATAAATGACTTACCAAATGGGATTCGCAGTGACTGTCAATTGTTTGCGGATGATTGTGTAATATATCGAAAGATACATGACTCACAAGACAATGCAGTGCTTCAAGAGGACCTGAACCTGGTCTATAAGTGGGCGATTGTAAATAAAATGAAAATAAACACAAGAAAATGTAGTCTCTTAAAAATAGGGAAAGTGCGAAGGCAGAATTTTCAATATAACATTGGCTCGGAAATACTTGTAGAAGAAGATTCTTGCAAATATTTGGGCGTTCACGTAAGGAATGATATGAAATGGAGTAGTCATGTACGATGTGTAGTTTCAAAAGCTTGCAAATCCCTGCACTTTGTAATGAGGGTATTAAAAGGAAGTAGTACCTCTGCTAAAGAATTAGGCTATTTGTCACTTGTAAGACCTATTCTGGAATATGCCTCGGCGGTTTGGGATCCATATCAAGTAGGGCTCATCGACGAGTTGGAAATGGTACAAAGAAAGGCCGCTAGATTTGTGCTCAGTGACTTTAATCCCAGGAGCAGTGTGAGCCGAATGTTAAAGAAACTTGGGTGGGAATCACTGGAGGCTAGGAGGTTGAAATCTAGACTCTGCGCTATGTACAACACGTATACAAATCAACCAGCATGGGGTGAGCTTAGCAAACGATTGGGAAAGCCCACTTACATGGGTAGGAGCGATCATCCTTTCAAAGTTAAGGGCCGACCACAGCGAACAAATTATGGTAAATATTCTTTTGTAAACCGTGCCATTGATAACTGGAACTCTCTACCTGCCGCAGTCTTAGAGCCTTTTCCCAAACATATAGGTGTGTTTAAGAAAAGACTGACTATTTGTGTAAATACTCCAGTTTAATTGTTGTATAATTGTTATTGAATTGTTATGTATAATTATTTATTTGTTATGTATATCCAATTTGCCACCGGGGGACACACCCCCCATTGCAAATGAATGAATGAATGAATGAATGAATGGCGGAGTTATATAGCCTATTATTATTATTATTATTATTACTATCAGCCATGGTGGCCGAGATCACTATCTCACTAGCTCGTGCATAGAGAGAGCGTGGGTTTGAACCAACATCGGCCGTCCTGAAAGTGGTATTCGTTGTTTGCCGCAAATTCCGCGACGGTTCCATTCGACAGGTCCACGACCAACTTCCTATCAAAATCCCTTCCCTGATCCTTCCTTAATTAGACACAAGTTAGCTCTCGCCTGTCGCCATCCCCAGTTGTATCTGCAAACAAAGTGAGTTCTGGTCCCAGACACTGTCCTTGCGACGGTAGAGGAATGATCCTTGGCAGAGGCCGTGGCTGAAGCCGAGCTTGGAGGGTAAGTAATTAATTGGTTTTTCATTATGCTAGGAATCCAGAGGTACCCGGAAGACATTAGATACTTAAGTGCTACTCAACATCAATAATAGCAAATTGAACAGATGTGTTCGTAGTAGGATAATAGAGTGTGTCTAAATGATCTTCAGGACACATTAGAGGAGACAAAAATTACAAATATATGTCAATAGCTGCGCCGCGCCACCTGTCAATTAATTGGCTATAAGTTTGAAAACAAGCAGTAGTAGTCAACATGTTGGTTATGTGAATGATGTTGGCAGGTGAGACATTAGAAACAATTTTCAGCATTGATGGGGGTTACTGAATAATGCATGAAACCCTAAATTTGACTTCCTCTCGCTTAATTGTTGTAATGTATTGAGGCTGGTACTAATATTGGCTAACACTGCAATTTCCAAAGCATTGTTCCAACATATATTTGGATTGATAAATCGGAGGGACTATAGTTAAATACCAATTAATGGATTATATCGGCCTCATTGATGACCAAGGAGGCTTTGGTTGGTTCGTTGGTTCTTAAGTTTAGGGGCTGCGACAACGCGGTCATGTAGCCCCGTGTACTTTGGGTGTGTGTATAATCTGTCTGATAACCGGTGTTAATTGTGATGACTGTATTAGTGTGTGTTATCTGTTAGTTAATTCAAGTAAGAACTGCAGACTTTCGAATTTTTCAAATAGTTCCTACTTTTGCTGCCAAACACCACCGTCGACGACTACTAGTTCCGAACTTAGCTACCAGACGCCACCTCAGTCGGCTCTTGGCAACGAACGTAGGAACCTAAGAGCGTCGTTTACATTCTTAACCTGTACAATTTAGCTTCACACAGGTGTACTTAGTGGAAGGTTCTTTAACATGCCATAAATCTATGACATGGGACCGCCGGCTTTACTTCCCCTCCGAAGGAAGGCAAACTGAAGGATTTTAACTCTCTTAAAAAATCCGACGACTTCGGCCGGATTTGAACCCGCGATCTTGGGCATAGAAACTCAGCATGCTACCAACTACTCTACCGGAGCCGCCCAAGGAGGCTTTCAGAATTAGGTTGTGTATTGTCTGACTGATAGACAGCCCAGAGGCTGGTTGGAAAGAGTACCGACGAAGGTTATGTGTGAAGAAACCCAGAAAACCACGAGGGTTGTCCTATAATGAGACACGAGAGGAGGAGTAAGGTACAGTAGTTTGCCATTGCTTTCCTCACTGAGCTAAGTCAACTCGACTCATACCTCAGTAGCTTCCATATAATCACAGCCATAATCTAACTGAGACATCTGTGAAAAGCCACATTTTACTCTAGCCTGTGCCAACAGACAAACGTGATGATACTGCATTCATCAGGAAATGCTAAACAGGCAGATCGTGTTGTGTAAAAGAAGTTAAAATGTCACAACGCACGCGGGGAAACAATCCCACAACTTTTTTCTTTCGACATCTTTATTAAATTTCGATTACTAAGGCAACATTGGAAAATGGCTTCCAACAAAATAACATCTATATTGCTTGTATTCAATAAACAAAACATATCTACCTCAGCCATCCTGGAAGTGATTTTCCGTGTTTTCCCCAGTTCTACTCCAAGCAAATGCGGGGATGGTTCCTAACTTAAGGTCACGGCCGCCTCTTTCCCAATCATATCCCCAATTTTCAAATACACACACTAGTTTACCCATCACAATAATACAGGTTATCACACTAATTCCATACACACCCAAATACACGGGGCAATATGACCACGATATTCCAGCCCCTAAAATAAGCACAATCACACCCACATAAGTGAATGGGGCTGATAACTATCGTATATTTATCCTATAAAACAGCGGTTCCCAACCTTTTACTCCTCTCGTACCCCCTTATACATATTTGTCTAAAATAGTACCCCCTAAAAAGTAAACTTCCAAAACGTTTAATATTTTACGGGAAATATGTACTTAACTTAAATACCTTAACTACAAAAAATAACTTACAACTATTTATAACTTTTTTTTAATACAGTATAACTAATATTTTAATGTATTATTTGTTTGCTGTTAGTATGCATTTCATTTTTTTATGCTAAACATATTTTTCAATTATACTTTTATTTACTTGTGCAAATGAAGACGTATAAACATTTAGGTGAGGAAAATAAGCAATTACAGTACGCCTACATACTATTTTTTAAACTTTGCTTTTATTTAAAACCAATTAATTCTGGCGATTAGTTTGGCAAAAAGAATAGACAATTCAAGACAATAGCAGTGCAGCGGTGAAAGTGACTGGGGTTTGGGTAGGGTGGGTGTCGAGTAGGAGCATTGACCTTAATGTGCATGAATTAAATGGCGCTGCACGCCAGTACATTACGACTGACACGTACGATGGGAACATGGCGCCCGTCATTACCGTTTATTTTTGGCGTACCCCTAACCGGTTCGTTGCGCACCACCAAGGGGTACGCGTACCCCAGGTTGGGAACCGCTGCTATAAAAGAAAGAAGAAACAATGAGATTTGCACACCATCGAATCACCGGGTGAGTTAGCCGAGGTCGTTACGGCATGACTGCTGGCAGTCGCTCATATCCGGGAGGCGAGGAGGTTCGAATCCCCCCGCCGGCAACCTTGAAGATGGTCTTCTGTGGTTTCCCATCTTTCTTCCAGGCAAATGCCGGGGTTGGTCCCTAACTATAGGCCACAGCCACTACCTTCCAAATCCTTGTCCTTACAATCAAGCTTTCCTCCCCAGACAACACTCCACACGCGACGGTACGTGTAGCTCACCCATTGGGTGTCCGCCTCGAAGCAGCTACAAAATACTGGCGAGCCGAACATGTCCTCGGACACTCCTGGCACTGAAAGCCATACGGTAAAAAAAATCGAATCGTGCCCACAATCCAAACTTTGCAACAATTGAGACAAGAAATTAAGGGAGGTAGTTTGTTATTAAAATGGGGAGGTATATGATTAGAAGTGAAGGGCTGCAGCATCACACATGCACCGTGTTCTGGTCAGTGAGTAAGTGTACTGAACCAATAATATCGGCAATTAAGTGAGCGGGAAGTTCAGCGCGTGCCACACCCAGTGGCTCTGGCCGGCCCCCTTTGCGGGGGGAAGTGTGCCATGTCGCCTGCCACCCGCCGGCATCGCCAACCTACACGGACAAACTCAATCATCTGTATACAGACCAGATCAAGACGTAGAGCTGAAAATTATAGGCACGAAATGGAAAAAAGTATATTGACTTATTATGTAAAAACATGTAGATGTGTCTCAGAGAGGAATCTCCGTTAGTTTCTCTCAGGCAAAACGACATCGCTCTTTGGGTGTACGTATTATGTTAGGTAGTGAGCCCGGAGGCTATTCAGATCCTCCAAAAGCACTATCGTATGTTATGTAGTTGGAAGCCCAGGACAGAAGGCAGGTATTCACTATCTATGTTGGGCAAACTTTGAACTTATACATCTTGGCCCCTATTCATAACAGACGAATTAACTTACCACTACATATTTGTGCAGTATTCGTGACATGTTAAAATTCGTAATGCAATTGCTTCACCTAGAATCAATTTTTAGTTGGGGTTTAGGAACACTTTTCTCAGCAACTATAGGCCTACTTGATCGAATTCTGATTATTTCTATGTTTTCTCTTGGAACCACCCTTGAAGGTGTGAACATGATTTTATCTTCTTTCAGTCGAAAATATGTCAATTATACAAATAATAGCCTATTAGCACAATTATATGGGAAAATAAATTAGGAAGCCTCCGTGGCTTAGGCGGCAGCACGCCAGCCTCTCACCGCTGAGTCCGTGGTTCAAATCCCGGTCACTCCATGTGAGATCTGTGCTGGACAGAACGGAGGCAGACAGGTTTTTCTCCGGGTACTCCGGTTTTCCCTGTCAAAATTTCATTCCAGCAACACTCTCCACTATCATTTCATTTCATCTGTCATTCATTTATTCATTGCCCCAGAGGAGTGCGTCAGGCCTCGGCAGCCGGCACAGTTCCTATCCTCGCCGCTAGATAGGGGCTTCATTCATTCCATTCCTGACCCGGTCGGAGACTGGAAGCAGGCTGTGGATTTTTTCATTATTGTAAATATTTGGGTGATTTAAAAATACGTCTTTAGATCACATTCATTGTATTTTATCGTCTCCAAAAATTTAGAACATGCAGATTTTTAATTTTATGATATCAGTGTACGGTACGAAAACAAGCATGCATAAAATGAAATTGATTTTGTGTATTTAAAAAATCGATTGTAGGAGAACCATTTTTAGCCTATTTTCATTTTATGAAAAAATAGGCTTATGAGATCACCTTTTGTCCGTGTGTCTGTCTGTGTGCGTGTGTGTGTGATTGGGGTGTGTATGTGTGTCCCTAATAACTTCTAAACGGCTGGAGTGATTTCAATGAAACTCGGTAAGGTCATAGCACCATTTTGGCCGACCCCGACCAAGCCCTACAAATTGTATTACGTATCACCAATCCAACATGGCGGCTGTGCGAAATATTTCACCAGCATTAAATATCTCCGAAACTATTACTGATATCACCCTAAAATTTTGTACCGTGATCAAGGGATTTACTAGAAGTTCATCTATCAGACTTTCGTAAACCAGGTAACTACAAACCAACATGGCGGCAAGCGAAGTTGCAACTTTAAAATACACGTTTCTCGCGATTTAACCAACCAAACGCAATGAAACATGGGTCAGTATATGTTTATACACATTGTAATGCACCGACATCTAATTTCGTTGAATTGTTTACATAACCTCAAGATGGCGGCTGTGCGAAATATTTCAGCGGCATTCTATATCTCCGAAAATATTACTGATATCACCCTGAAATTTTGTACGGAGATATTGGGTACTGCTAGAAGTTCATCTGTGAGACTCTCAAAAACCTGTTAACTACAAAACGAACATGGCGATCAAGCGAAGTTGAAAGTTTTAAACAGACTTTTCTCTCGATATAATCATCCAAACGCAATGAAACTTGGCACAGCAAATGTTTATATACATTGTAATCCACTGGCATCTAATTTAGTTCAATTGTTTACATAACCTAAAGATGGCGGCTGTGCGAAATTTTAAAATTAAGTTTTAATTTCCTGTGTCGTAATCGTGCGATCGAAGTGAAAGTTTGAATAGTGAACCTACGCAATAATTTTTATTTATGGTACATAACTCCCTATACATACAACAATACAAAATGGCGACCATCCAAAATATTTAGATGGTTCTCAGTATCTACGAATCATTTACAGCAATCAAACTGATTGTTTTAATGTTCATAGAGGCTATGAACATAAGTTCATCTACAGTACTTTCAATAACCTGGTGAGTACAAATCCAACATGGCGGCGACCCGAAGTATAAATATTTAAGTGGACGTTTCTCGCGATTTAACCATCCGAGTGCAGTGGAACTTTGTACAGTAAATGCTTATACAAATGTTAATCCACTGGCATCTAGTTTATTTCAATTGTTTTCATGCGATTGACGTTTGAATACCACAGGTACACAATAATCTTCATGTAATAGTACATAAATAAAAATCCAATATGGCGACCATCTGAAATATTTAGACGGTTCTCAATATCTACGAATCTATTACAACAATTAAACTGAAATTTTGTATGTTGATATAGGCAATTGACATGAGCAGGATATATGAAAATAGGCTGTGTAATTCTTTACGGAACTGCTTGTTAAATCTTTACATAGTATAACACAAAGAATCTCGAGAACCACTGGATGGATTTTGATGCAGCTTTCACCATTTTGTAAAGGATTTCTCGAGGAAGTTTTCTGTAGAAAAAAAAACATTCATTTATCTTCGAAGGAAGCCAAGCAGTAGTGATTTCAGTAAATCAAGTCGAAGAAAACATGCTGACTTTGCGCCTTTTAAGCTCATGCTGGGTAAACCGTTGAACATATCTATATGGGTCTACTATATTCTTGAGCATGAAAAGTTCTAGAAAAAGTCTGACACAGCATATCTCTTCCTTGAATACATTGCCCACCATAAGTGTTTTTACGTTTTCATTTCTTCTAACATTCTCCATTCAGTGGAGATTTAAATTACTAATGTAGCATCGGAGCGAGTTTACGAGCTAGCGAGCGTGCCTATCACCCCAGCTGCGATCATGTCAAACTGTTGAGTCGTGTCGAGTTAAGACTTCAGAGAAGAGTATATTTGTTTGGAGTTTCCTGTTCATTTCTGCTTTTCTGAATTGCGTCTGGGACTTGCCGTCCGTACGCCCTTTAAGCTTACGCTGGGTTCACCGTTAAAGATACCGGGCGTAGCGGAGGCAGGTTGCTAACAGTAAATTAGGATTACTCTACAAATATGGGATGAAAAGGTGATTTTATGAATAAGAGCCCTGTTGTAGTAATTTATATGTTGTACAACATAGGTTGTAGAGTGGTAGTATTACTTCCCTTCGGTCCCTGCAGCACCTTTAATGACCCCTACCCCCCAAGTGGCTCACAATTATTGGAACATGGATTGGCGAACACGGAAATTCATCTGAGTTCGACATGCTTCCACTTATTTTTGTTGGATTACTCTCCTTTTTCTTTGCTGTTGACCTTTGTTGGCCAACTCTTGTTCTCTTCCGACCCCGACGGTATTAGGATATCCAAGCCTAGGGTGTCTTTCATTTCCTTGACATAAATGCCCCTTGTCTAGTGTTTCTGATACTCTCATATTTAATCGCAGCTCCTGTTTACTACTTACGAGGCCCTAAGGGAGGCAGGGTGTGTGTAGCGCCGCCATACGTGGTGCACCCTGGAGTGCGCTACATTCTCAATGACTATTTACTGCATTGCGGAGTGACTAGTAGTCTTGTCTGTCACCACGAAGTTCTGGTTTCGATTCCCAGAAATTCAATTATGGTCTGAGAACTGGAGCGCAGTCCACTCAGCCTCCTGGTGGGTTCCATTCCTATCTCAGCCATCCTAGAAGTGGTTTTCCGTGGTTTCCCTGTTGTACTCCAGGCAAATGCCAGAATGGTACCTATTTTAAGGCCACCACCGCTTCTTACCCAAATCCTACCACAATTACAAATACACACACTAGTACAGACATCACAGTGACACAGGTTATCAAACGAGGAGTATACGAGGCTACACGACTACGATATTGCCAAGCCCCTGAACAATCAACAACAACTCTATCCATCACAATATCTTATTCTTTCAAGCTCGACTTTCTGATACAAATCATTTCTTTAGCCGCCATAATTCGCAATGTGTTGATGCGTTATTTGAAGTAAACCTCTACGGAAAAATCATATCAATCGCCTTCCCTTACGAATGATTAAATTTACCTCAACTCACTCCGTAAGTACAATGCATTAGTCTCAGGGTGGAATACTTCGATGTAAGATAAGAACATTAATCTAATAATATCTGTTCGAAACACACTCGATCGTAAAACTTATCTCAAACAACCAGAACTACAGAATTCAGGCGATCATTTTTTAAACGAAATACAGCAGTACATTTAGATTTATCAACTTGGATTGACGTCCATTTATAACATGATGAAAGTTCTGTAGATATTTGAAAGTTGTACTTTCCTTTTTATCTGTGCCTAATTTATGTAATTACCTAAATATCTCTTTTATTAATTAAGAATTTTATACCTTTGGTAAACTGTTTATTGAAGTCTTTATTTTGTTATTCCTTTTAAAAGATAAAAAGAGCAGTTACTATGATAAACTATAATATGAGGTACCTCATTCGAATACAAACAAAATACGATCCTATCACGCTCTGTTGACAAATACTAATAACCATTCGCTCGTTATGAACAATTAAGGATATTTTATTGCTTTGTTGTTGTTGCTACTGCTGCTTATTTTAGAGGTTGCGACGTCGTGGTCATATAGCCCCGTGTATGTGTGCAATGTGTATGATAACCTGTGTTATTGTGATGGAAGGAATGAAGCTTCTAATTTAACGTGACCGTTCATCTCGCGATCATGAACCACGGGACTCCTTTTACTTGGAATACGAACCACAGGACATGGCATTTAACTTCAAAAATATCAAATGCTTTGACCGGGAATCGAACCCAGTCTATCTTGGTGAGAGGCAAACAGCTTGACCTCTGCGCCACCACGCCCCCTTTATTGTGTTGGCAGTAGGCCTAATAGTGTGTGTATTTGTAAATTGGTGATAACATTGGGAAGGATGTGGCTGTTAGGTAGGAACTATCCTAGCATTTGCCTGGAGTGGAAGTGGGGTAAACTAAGAAAAAACACTTCCAGATTGGCTTAGGTGGAAATCGAACCCACCTCTTAACAACCAGGCTATCATCACTACATAACTCGGACAATCATGAAAACAAAATACAACAATGCATTCAGAGTCATTGATGTATCTGCGTGGATTTCCGTTAATTTATACGGCTAACCTCACCTGACCTTACCCTACGCAAGCGTTCTCTTATAGCCTGTCAGCCCGAAAGCCTTGAGACTATATCAGACTGTTACAACCTACTGCATTAGGTTGAGGGTTGTTGGGTGATTGCCTTGGAATCTAATTGGTCAGAATACTCTGACCTGGTGTATTAAAACACTTGCAATACAGAAGTTCTGGCCTAGTAGTCGTTGACTGTGGCGCTTGGTGGCAAAAGTAGGAACTATTTGAAAAATTCTAAGTTGCAGTACTTAAATTAAAAAACAGATAACACACACTAATACGGTCATACACCGGTTATCAGACAGATTCTACACACACCCAAAGTACACGGGGCTACATGACTGCGTTGTCGCAGCCCCTAAACTTAAGAACCAACCAACCAACAGAATTTTAAAAGGATAGTCGAGGTAAGAATTTCTTTAAAATGAAAATCAGGAGATAGGAAAGTATAGTTGATAAAATTTCATTAGGAAAATGAAAGTAAAGGGGTTGTTATAGTAGCATTAGTGGAAGAGTTATTCTATAATGATGCGGGGGGCTTGTGGTGGTTCCCCCTAACTTGGTTATCACCCAACCTGCTTATCAGAGGATTGGTGCTACGTGTGGCTGTTCTGTATATTTTGACTGCCTGCTTATGAATTCTCTGACGAATAGTCGAGAGCTTGTAATCATTGTGTAGTTGAGCGTTACGCTCGTACCACGGAGCATCGGATATCGTGCGTAAGGCTCGATTTTGACAACTTACAGCTTATGTATAGTTGAGGATGGTGCGTGCCCGCAGGCTGGACTAGCATATTCCATCACAGGTCGCACAATTGTGCTGTATGTTAGGAGTCTGCTAAAGTCATCTAGTGCCAATGTTTGTTCTGTAGATACTTAAAAATTGTACTTTCCTGCGCTTGATTTATGTAATTATCCAATTATCTCACGTTAGTATTAGAATATTATACTTTCAATATAATTATTATGGTGTTAGAAGCCATTTTTCAGTGTTCGCTTAGTAAACAAAAGCACCAAAATTTTGTTTTGATATAATGTTTACTGAAGTCATTACTTTTCTACTTCGTTCAAAACGATAAATTAAGCAGTATGAATAACCATGATATTAGATAACTTATTGGAATACAATCGAAATACAGTAGTACTCCACCTCTCTCGGCTGACAAAAATTGATAAATATTCTTTCGTTGTGAACACGTAAGAATATTTGTATGTTTTTCTTGTTGTTGCTTATTTTAGGGTCTGCGACATCGTGTATTTGGGTGTGGAATTTGTGACATAACCTGTGTTATTTAGATGGCTGTACTATGTTCTTATTTGTAAATAGGGGAAAGAATTCGGAAGGAGGCAGCCGTGTTCTTATCTTAATTTTGCTTTCTAGAGAAGAAGTGAGTAAACCACGGAAATCCACTTCCAGGATGGCTGAGGTGGGAATCTTAACAACCAGTCTATGATCACTACACAACTTAGACAATCATGAAATCGAAATACAGCAATACATTTAGAATTATTGATATATCCACTTGATTGACGTTAATTTATGTGACTCATGTATGTTCTGTAGATACTTAAAAATGCTTTTCCCTTAGTATCTGCGCTTAATTTATCTAATTGTCCAATTATCCCATTCTTAGACCAAGCAAACTCAAAATATGTAAATGAAAGTTTCTCAAGATCTAATCAACCGAGCGCAGTTAAGCCGAACACCCTACATGCCTAAACAAGAGCTAATCAACTGGTATTTACTACAATTCAATTGTTTTAATAAGAGCAAGAAGGAGGCTGTACAAAATTTTAAAATAAAGTTGTTATTTCTTGTGTTCTAATCATACGATGGAAATGAACTTTGAATAATGAACCTACGCAATAATCTTTATATCTTATAATGGTGCATAACTCAATGGCCTACATACAGAACAATCCAACATGGCGACCATTCTAAATATTTAGACAGTTCTCAATTTCTGCGAATCAATTATAGCAATCAAACTGATATTTTGTATGTTCATAGAGGCTAAAGACGTAAGTTCATCTCTGGGGCTTTGAATAACCTGTTGAACACAAATCCAATATGGTGGTGACGCTATATTTAAGTATTTACTGTATATGGATTTTCCTCGCGACGTAATTGTCCGAGCGCAATTCAACTTAGCACGACTCTTATGGATGTGGCTTTTCCCAGGTTTTTCGTAGTCCCTCCAAGTAAATGTTGGAATAATACCTTATTTTAAATGCCGCTTCACCAACTCCGGCTACACACTCACTACTATATAGTCAGTACTACTACAGTCAATGAAAATGAAAATCCACAGCCTGCTTCCAGTCTCCATTCAGGAATGGAATGAATGAAGCCCCCCCATCTAGCGGCGAGGATATGGACTGTGCCGGCTGCCGAGGCCTGACGCACTCCTCTGGGGCAATGATTAAATGAATGACAGATGAAATGAAATGATAGTGGAGAGTGTTGCTGGAATGAAATTTTGACAGGGAAAACCGGAGTACCCGGAGAAAAACCTGTCTGCCACCGTTCTGTCCAGCACAGATCTCACATGGAGTGACCGGGATTTGAACCACGGACCCAGCGGTGAGAGGCCGGCGTGCTGCCGCCTAAGCCACGGAGGCTCAATACTACTACAGTCAATAATTACTGTAATTATTAACGAGCAATCAATCAATAATCTGATTGTCGAACACTTAAGATGAAGATATTTAGGTAATTGAGAGAACAGGCTGACCGCTGAACATTTGAAGATTCACAACGTATTAGCATCGCTGAGATTAGAAAGCACCCACGAAGTCGGCGCTTATGAGAGTGATAAAGTTTCCCCAGTTTCATGCTGTGAATGTATATAATATGGCACTGGCAATTATTATACAAAAAATATTGATATTGCACCAAGGCATATTAAAATTCTCGTGGCATGGGTTACATTCAATATTTGTATAAAGAAGTGATTCTCTTTATTTGGTACAAGCCAACACTTATTTTCCATAATGAAGTTTACAACATACGGGGCACGTTTCCTCTTAACCGACACCCATCTCGCGTACATCCTCTGAATTATAACGATAATAATACTTGAACCTCACTTAGAGTCTCTACTTACGCAACGAGGAACATTTATATTATCCACTTGTTCTTCATATTTACATCCTATATAAATCTCACACTCTTTATACACGTCAGTAGCCCCCTTTACCACTTCTTCAAATAACCACTTCGTGGTGTAGCGGGTAGCGTTCTTGATTGTTGCACCTGATGTCCGGGTTCAATTCCTGGCTCTGCTACGAAATTTAATTCTGGTCTGAGGGTTAAAACGGGGTTCATTCAGCCTCGTGTGGTGAAACCTGATAAGAGGTGGGTTTGATTCCCATCTCGACCATCTTGGAAGTGCTTTTCCGTGGTTTCCCCACTTCTATTCCATGCAAATGCCGGGATGATTCCTAACTTATGGCCATGGCCACCTCCTTCCAAATCCTCATCTGATTGGCAAATACACACACTAGTGTAATATAGCCATCAAAATCACACAGAAAAATTGCACACATACCCAAGTACACGGGGCTATATGGCCATGATGTCGCAATGCTCTTAAATCAATCAACAACAAGAGCTTCTTCAAATACTTTCCTATTTTGATTAATGGTTTAGGCGCCCTGTAGGATTAAAGCTTCCTCGGTGGTCATTGTTAGAGTGCCTGCCTTCTGATCCCAAGATCTCGAGCTCAATCCACAGCCGAGGAAGTCAGAATTTTTAAGGGTGGGAAAATTTCACGGAACTCGGAGTCATACGATGATGGCTCGTAAACGTTCTCTCGTATCACATTCGGCGAGACAGCGTTAGTTAAAAGGGCAGTTAACCTCACTGTTCCACCCCTTTAAACAACAATAACTAACTAGCGTTAATGAAATCTCACTCACAGGTCACCCAGTATTCTAGTTTTCACTGGCAGATATTATTAATAATAATAATAATAATAATAATATCTTATGACCTCGGGTACCGGGTGCAAGCTTTGTTATTTGACAGCCAGCCCAGAGCGTAGCTTGCATGCCAAATTTCGTTATTCCTTGAAGCACTCTGAAAGTCAAGGAGGTTAGATAGGCCTATCTTAGCTCCTTGAACACTAGAGCGCTTTCTAGTAGAGAAATGAGGAACTTTGTGATGGCGGAAACTCCCGAGATTAATTTTGCCATTATGAACTCGGCCTACTGAATTCAAATGGGTTCTTTGACATGCCAACATCGTATTAAATACGTATTGTAATTTTTGCCGGCTTTCAAAAATAATTTACCACGGCCAGGAGCGAACCTGCAAGGTTGGGGTTAGTAGACCGACACGTTAACCACTCACCCACCGTGGCACTGTCAGATGACAGTGTTAAACAGAACGTCAAAATTGGAGGGTAGATCGCCTCTATGGTTCCAACTCTAGAAGACCTACACTACGGTAGCTGTGGTTATTTAATTATTATTATTTTTCATCATAATCTATTTTGGCCAAATTAGGACCCCGTAAATAACTCTTCGTGATTTCAGTTTTCTATGGCCCCAGTATTCCTTCATTCTCTTGCTCACAGCTTCTTTGTTTTCAGCTATCCAATGTTGTTTCTTCTTGGTCGCTGCTTCTGGCTCTAATAACTCCTCAAATGTTTGTATCTTATTTCTGAAAGTGGTTCTGTTGCGGATGTCTTGATCAGTGATGTTCCTTTTTTTGCAGATCCTTCTTGGTGTTATCAAACCTTTGTATTTTCTATTGGGCTTGTTGAAGTGGTTAAAAATTTCTTTGAGAGTCTGTCGTCAGGCATTCTTGAAACATGTCCAAAGACTTGAACCCTTCGCTTTTGTATGGTATCTGAGATTATGTTGCATGTTTTATATACAGTGGAACTTGGATAATTCGAACCTCAAGGGACCAGTAAAAAAGTTCGAATTATCCAAAAATTCGAATTAAGAAAGTTCTTTGAAAAGGGTAGAGAAAATACAGTATATTGTATTACGTTTACATGATGATTTACGTTCAACAAAGCAGATTAACAGACAACGGTACTTTATAAAGACTGTATCGTGAATAACCTCAAAAGTTCAAATGAAAAATAAAACCAAAATGTACTACTGTATTTCCTACAGTAGTAATCCAGCAATCTAGTTAAGTCTTAGAGAAATGTACTGTTTTTCAAAATAGTTTGAGATCTTTACCTGTTTCCTACAATTAAGTATCTCAGCCATCACAAAAGAATTTAACAAATTTAAGGAACGGAAAACAGAACTACTTCCGTCATTCTACTTTTAAAAAACGCGTAAGTTCTGTGATGTGGTTTGTTGCTTGGGCTGCACTCGGAACAGTTTTCTCGGGAACTGGCCCAACTGACCCAACTGTTTGGCTTCCGATCGGCCTATTACACTAAAAACTTCGAATTATCCAAAATATAATTCGAATTAACCACGATTTTAGCATTGATTTTATTTGAAATGCCAGGGACCAAGAGAAAACTTCGAATTAAAGAAGATTTCGAATTATAGGAGTTCGAATTAGCCACGTTCCACTGTACTTCTTTGTAACTGCGTAATCGGTATGTGACAGGACATTTTTTTGGTCCAAGATTTTTTCTTATAAATTTTCGTTCCTCTTTTCTCAATTTCTTCAATTTATTATTTATTTTTATTATTATCATTTTATCTTTTTACGGGGGGTGAAGCTGATTCCTGCCCGTGGTGCCCCTGCTAAGGTAGTTGGAATTATATTTCCATTACCGAACTGAACGTCAGCAATCCAGAAGCAAATCAAAGAATGGTGAAAATTAATATAAACCGGCCCTTTTCAGCGCCAAAACTGACAATCATCTCTGTCAATATTGAAGGTCTTTCATCCACCAAGGAAGAGTTATTAAGCCAGATATGCCATGATCAGAAATGTGATTTACTATGTATTCAGGAAACCCACCGAGACTTGACTCTCCACCGTCCAAAAATCAAGGGTATGAGCCTAATAGTTGAACATCCTCATCGACATTATGGCAGCATTATCTTTGCCAAACCTAATATTCAGATCGTCTCCACAGGAATTTCCATTGTAGATGACACCGAAATTCTTACAGTAGAGCTTAGCAACTGTTCTGTAACATCAGTTTATAAGCCCCCAGGTACTGTATTTAAATTTGTAGAACCCAGCAACTTCCAGCATCAATCTGTGAAGTTTGTTGTTGGTGATTTCAACAGCCGTAACACAATATGGGGTTACTCAACTACCGATGAAAGTGGTGAGGCCGTGGCTGAATGGGCAGACTCATATGATCTCAACTTATTGCATGATAACAAACTTCCAGCATCTTTCAACAGTGCAAGATGGAGGCGTGGATATAATCCCGATATGATATTTGTGAGTGAAAACATATCTCATTTATCAATAAAATCAGTGGGTCAAGCTATTCCTCACACGCAACACCGGCCTATTATATGCCAGATTTATGCTGCCATTCGACCACAGTCAGTTCCTTTCCGACGTAGATACAATTTTAAGAAGGCTGATTGGGAGAAATTTACCATTTCTCTAGATGAGAATATTCTAAATATTGAGCCAGTTCCTGAATTATATGACGACTTTGTAAATATCGTGAAGTATTGTTCCCGTGTTTCAATTCCCCGAGGCTGCAGAGCACAATATATAAAAGGTCTGACTTCGGAAACTGAGGAACTTTTGAAAAACTATCTTGACCTCTTTGATAATGACCCATTTGGTAACGATACCCTTCAAGCTGGGGAAGATCTTTTAACAGCGATTTCCAAGAACAGGAACGATGCATGGTGCCAATTGATGGAGGAGACGGATCTAAGTAAGAGTAGTCAGAAAGCCTGGAGACTCCTTAAGTACCTGAGTTGTGATCCAACAACAAAAGAGGGACACAAAAATATAACAGCTAATCAGATTGCTCGTCAGCTCGTGGAAAATGGTAAATCTGACCATCCATTACGCAGGTCAGATCATAAAATTGCTCGGTCAGAAGAACTCGAGACTAGTCAACTTATGCAACCTTTTTGCATGGCAGAACTGACGGCAGCCATTGATAGTTGTAAGATCGGCAAGGCAGCAGGAGTAGATGATATCAGATTAGAGCAGATCAAACACTTTGGGGAACGAGCAAGAGAATGGGTCCTAGCTTTCTTCAACAACTGTTTGAAATCCTGCAATTTCCCAAAAACCTGGAGGAAATCACGAGTCATACCGATTCTGAAACCTGGTAAAATGTCAACTGAACCTCAAAACTACAGGCCAATATCCTTGTTGTGTCACCTGCTTAAAATCTTTGAACGAATGTTACTGAACCGCCTAGTTCATGTCGTAGAGCCTGCTCTCATACAACAACAAGCAGGCTTCAGACCAGGGAAAAGTTGTACATCCCAGATCCTTAACCTCACTCAATTCATTGAGGATGGCTTTGAAACACGGAATATCACGGGAGTGGCTTTTATCGATTTGACCGCTGCCTATGACACTGTCAATCATCGTGCTTTGTTACAGAAGATTTATGGAATCACGAAGGATTACAGTTTCACAAAACTGATTGAAAGTTTCCTTCAAAACAGGAGATTTTATGTGGAATTCCAAGGACAGCGCAGTCGATGGAGACGTCAAAGAAATGGCTTACCTCAAGGTAGTGTTCTATCACCAATGTTGTTTAACGTCTACACTAACGACCAACCACTTCCAAGGAACACTAGAAGTTTTCTTTATGCCGACGATCTAGCATTAGCTTGTCAGGGGAAATCCTTCGAAGATGTTGAAGCTCATTTAACACAAGCATTGACTGAGTTGGATGTCTATTACTATGATAATCAACTTCGTCCAAATCCATCAAAAACTCAGTTGTGTGCATTTCATCTGAAGCACAAGCAGGCTCGTCGTGAACTTAACGTCTCTTGGCAAGGAACACGCTTAGTTAACACTCCTCATCCAAAATATCTGGGAGTTACCCTCGATCGTACTCTGACCTACAAACAGCATTGCCGGAATACCAGACTAAAGGTGGAAGCTAGGAATAACATCCTATGTAAGATCACTGGTAGCACCTGGGGCTCTCAACCATCAACCTTGAGAACGACAGCGCTTGCAACATGTTACAGTGTTGCAGAATATGCATGTCCAGTGTGGTACAAATCCACCCATGCAAATAATGTTAACAAGGCGCTTAATGAAACATGTAGGCTTATTACAGGTTGTTTGAAGCCTACACCTCTTGCAAAACTTTACCAGCTTGCAGGGATAGCACCACCGGATATACGTCGTGAGGTAGCAGCCAATGAAGAGAGAGCTAAACAGGTTAATCAGTTTTCCCATCCGTTGTACGGTTATGTACCAGCCACCCGTAGGTTGAAGTCCAGGAGAAGTTTCCTCAACACCACTGCAGTCTTGCTAACTACACCAGCTACAGCTAGAAAACAATTGTGGACTTCTCGGCTTGGGAATAACTCTCTATGGGATCACCCTTCGGAAAGCCTCCCACCTGGACATGATCAGAAATGGATCGTGTGGAGGGCACTTAATCGTCTCCGTTCTGCTGTTGGAAGATCTAAGGATAACTTGCAGAAATGGCACTTCCCCGTCGACTCCACCAACTGCGACTGCGGTATGCCCCATACCATGGAGCATCTACTGAATTGTCCGCTGTGCCCTGCCACTTGTACAGCAGAACATCTTTTACTAGCAACTTCCAATGCTATACAGGTTGCACATTTTTGGTTGACCGTGGTTTGAAAAGACATTGTGTGTTGTATGGTTTACTTCTCTTTTTTTTTTGTTTGTAAATATGTATGTAATTTTAGTGTAATCCAGTATTTTGTTTGCTTCTGACACGAATAAATAAATAAATCTTTTTACGTTTGAAGTGAGGCTCTTTGGACTGCATGTTAACAATACATTTCATTTGTGTCTAGAACTTGCTCTTTTACCGGGCTTGACACCCTCCAGTATTTCTTGAGTTCATCGAACAATGCTTTCTTTCGTGCTTCTGGTAGAGGCTCACTCCATCTCCTGGGTTCAGATTCCTCATTAAAATTATGATAATTTTTAACCATTTGTCGAAATTTAAGTCTGTCGTGGATTTTCGTGTCTTGAATAGCCTACCAATTTGCATCAGGTATTTCTCACATTCTTGGAACCAACTCAATTTGGTTGCCTTTGTGAAATACCAAATTTTCTAAGTCATCGGTCAAACGGAGGATGTGCCCGTAGAACAGCAATCTTTACTATCGGATGGACGACATTATAGGTTCTTCATCGGATCGCAATCGTACATGGCCATCAACCCATCTGTTTCCTGAGGTCTTCCATAACAGCCTTCGTTCTCGTTTTAATAATTTATTGACTTGTCTACACAGTGTCAAAATCTCCGAAGCATACAGTCCTTCCAGTTTAAGTACCATGCTATAGTGCCTAAGCTTGGCAACTATACCCTACGCCTTTTTTTTATTATTTTTATCGTTATGCCCAAATACGGAGCGCGCTTGAACTTATTTTTGCACAATGTTCCTTCTTATTTTCTTCCCAATATCTCTTCGTTCACTGTGTTCCTTTCTGCGTGCTCCTGTCCAGCCTGTTTTTTCCTTTTAGGCTTCTGTGCAAATTTATGTTTGTTTACTAGGCTTCTAAATTTTACTCTATCTGGAATGGTTTTCTCAGCAATACCCATTTCTTGTAGATCTTCATGTATTTCTGTTAACCAATTGTTGCGGATTTTCAGGGTTAGCGCTAGATTTAGAAATCTCATTGTCAGCCTGTCGTTATCCATTCTGTGAAGGTGTCCGTAGATTTTTAATCGTCGTTTCCTGATAGTATCTGTGATTTTTTCTGCGGATTGAAAAATTTCATGTGGTTTCTTTTTCATCCAAATTCCATTTTCGAACTTTGGTCCTAGGATTTTTCTAAGAATTTTCCTCTCTTGTTTCTCGATGCTTTTCATTTGTGACCTGCCCCCAATTATCAGTGTTTCTGATGCATACAGTGCCTCCGGTTTGATGACTGTATTATAGTGTCGTCATTTTGCATTCTTTCAGATACATCATTTGTTGTATCTGACCACCCACATAGAAGCCGGATTCCAGAAAGGGCTTAAGACATCAGTTGCATTCATTGATCTGACATCTGCTTATGACACTGTGTGGAGACATGGCATGATCTACAAACTCCTACGCACAATACCTTGCGGAAGAATAGCCAGACTTGTGGATAACATGTTAATGAATCGCAGATTTCAAGTAATTTTGGGAAACACCATCAGTAAGGAGAAGAAACTTGACAATGGATTGCCTCAAGGCTCCGTCTTGGCCCCACTTCTCTTCAGCCTCTACATCTCCGATATGCCTGCAACCAGTTCAAGAAAGTTTGGATACGCCGATGATTGGGCAATTGCTACCCAGGAGAGACAAATCGAAAATACAGAACATACCCTAACTATTGATCTACGCATTCTTGATGAATACTTCCGAAAATGGAGGCTGAAGCCGAACCCAAGCAAAACTACAGTGACATGTTTCCACTTATGCAATAAGCTAGCTAATCGTGAACTAGCAGTGTACCTAGGTAAAAATCGCTTGACCCACACCAATGAATCCAATTACCTGGGGGTCATCTTAGACAGAACTCTCTCCTTCAAGAAACACCTGAAGAAAACGGCAGAAAAACTGAAGTCTAGAAACAACATACTTCAAAAACTATGTGGCACTACATGGGGTTCGTCAGCCGACACTTTACGCACCACCGCCCTCAGTCTGGTCTTCTCAACAGCTGAGTATTGTTCTCCAGTGTGGCTAAATAGCAGTTATACCAAACTTGTCGATGCCCAATTGAATCAGGCAATGAGAATGATATCTGGCACAGTAAAATCAACACCAACTTTTTGGTTACCAGCACTGAGTCATATTTCACCAGCGGAACTCAGAGGCAAACATGCCTTACTCCGGGAGTATAAGAAGATAAATGCCAACGACCAGCTACCAATACACCAGGACATCACTGCTGCAGAAGTGAGACGTCTACGATCGCGAAACCCCTCCATCCGGACAGCGAGACACCTGGTGAACCAAAACTTCAACCTGCTGCAAAACTGGAAAGAAGAATTGGTGGAAAACATTCCAAGTCAGCTGCAAGATATCACAAACTCCACAACACCACCAAGTGGCTTCCATCTACCCCGGAAAACATGGTCAACGCTAAACAGAATAAGAACAAACCATGGTAGATGTGCAGATCTTCTCTACAAATGGGGATATATATCTTCACCAGAATGCAGTTGTGGTGATCCCAGGCAGACCATACGGCATATAGTGAATGACTGCCCGACGCATTCCTACAGTGGCAACTTCAGTGACTTTGTGGAAGCAGGCCCAGCTGTGATAGACTTTATTAACAACTTGAAAGTGAAACTGTAAATAATGTAAATACACATCTATTTTGACTAATGTTGATATGTAAAGCCAAACGCTAAATAAATAAATAAATAAATAAATAAATGTATCTGTTCCATGTGATTTTGTAAGCCCTTTGCAATTTAGCAGTTCTTTCTTTGTTAGCTTCCTGATTTAACCCTGCTGGCTGAATAATTTCACCTAGATACTTGAATTTGTCATTGGGTCATGGGGCCAAGCTGTCTGTTGACTCGGTAGACGCGTGGGTTCGAGCCCCACCCTCGGTCGTCCTTGAAATGGTTTTCCGTTGTTTCCCCATTTTCAACAACAGGCAAATGCCGGGACGGTACCTTCTGACAGGCCACGGCCGCTTCCTTCCACATCCTTGCCCAGTTTCATTCACCATCATTCATTTCATCTCTCGTTAAGTCCTCTCATAAGGTTGGCGTCAGGAACGGCATCCGGCAGTAAAAACCATCGCCACAAAGCCTTCCATCGCATCTCATCTCCGACCCCGTTGGAAAACGGGAATAATAAGGGGTAGACATACTAGAAATTGTCAACTTCGGAAATTACTCCGTATTTGGTGATTATAGATGTTTTGCGTCAGATGGAACGCATGCGCTATTTTCCAGATCCTGTCATTTTAATAATAATAATTATTATTATTATGCAGATTCATTAATTCCTCCTTTTACAATGGTACAATGACTGAGAATACGGACTAATGTCAAGCACTTTCAGAGTTCATTCTTTATTTAGGAATCGTTGCAATATATGGCAAGTGTCCAAGATCACCGACTTTTGGATCTGTCCCAGCTTCTGAGCCATTCGGAGAGCCTGTAGTTGGTCTTCAAGGTACAATTCCAGTTGCAGACAGAATGAGAGGCCGGATGTACACCTGCTTTAGCTTCCACATTTGTTTTACTTCAATGGCCAGTTCGGTGTATTTGTTGACCTTTTGGGCATAGCCTGTTTGAAGGTTGTGGTTGAATGGTACGGGTATATCGATTATCACAGCTTCTTTCTTCTATCGATCAAGGAGGAGAATATCAGGTCGGTTGGCTTTGATGGTTTTATCAGTGCGGATTTCTCTGTCCCAGTATAATATATGGGTTCCATTGTCCGAAACATCTTTTGGTTGGTACTTATAATACGGACGCGAGGAGTCATCTAGTCCTGCAGTTTTAGCAATCTCCATGTGCACGATCTTAGCAACATTATTGTGCCGCTCAGTGCACAGTGGGTCAAAATTGAAATCTAGGAGGACAAAATTATTTTTTTCATAATTAAACAATCAAAATGTATTACTTCTACAGCATTCTCATATAATTGCCGCTCACTATTCTGAGATATAAACGCATCTTAGTGTAAATCTGTCACCACTGTTCGGGCAGTCTGAATTGGAGGGTGAATGTAAGTGGCTGGGGTTTGGTTGTCTTTGTGGTTACTGTGATGCTTTAAGATGGAACATGCAGCTGAAGGTATGATCTTTGTAACGTTTTTCAGTTATTAATGGGCGTAATTGTTACGTAATTTTAGCTATATTTGCATTGTATAATATTTAACTATTATTTTTAAAATTATATTTTCACTTAGATTTTTAGTATGTCACGTTACTCTGCGTCACTGTCTACTTAATGTTAAAATGTAGATAAAGTCTTGTAGTTTACGCCTGTTATAAGATTTTTTGCATCTTTTTGCAACTTATTAAGTTATTTTACGTTTTAGAAGATGCCGCGAAACCAGTTCTCACACGTTTACAACTGTTTGAAGCACTGGGTTCGACGATTTTGTCAAAAGTGGAACTTTGTGACTTTGTTAAAAGTAAATTAGGAGTAGAAAATTGTTCTGAAGAGATAACTGAATGCTCTATCCAACTCCAATTCATAGACAATTTCTTGCATGTGTAGACGTAGCTTAAAAAAGTCTAAACAGATGTTTATTGTGAAGTAAACAAATTATAAACGTTGCTTTCACTCTTAAAACGTAAAAATAATGTTGTCCCCCTAGATTTCGATTTTGACCCACTGTGCAGTGTAGTCCATATTTGCCATATTTTTTAATTTTTTTTTATTTAGTCAATTTACCCTCTAGGTTGGTGGTTCCCACGGACTCAGCGAGGGAACTCACCACTACCGCCGCTATGGGCAGTGTCCTGGAGCTTGGAGCACCTGGTCGCGATGGATACAACTGGGGAGGTGAGATCAGCACTTCGCCCAGGCATCCTCACCTGCAAAGCGAACAGGGACCTCTTGAGGGATGGGAAGGGATGGAAGATTGGGATGGAAAGGCTAGGAAGAGGGAAGGAGGCGGCGGTGGCCTGACAGTAGGTACTGCCCCCGTAAATTGAATTATTTAGGGACAAAATGAGAGTATTTTCCGCCCCCATGATAAAATTTTACTAGCAAATATAATTTCTGGTAGTGTGACACGAGAGTGTAGTGTTACAAGCTCGAGACTGTGGGAGAGCCCGATCACGTGATATGTTGCACAATGGACGCTTCTACAAGGCTATATTTAGCATAGCAACAGCGAGTTTGGAAATTAATATTATAAATATTGTTATAAATTATGCTATTGGATCCCAGCCCAGAGCCAATGAGAACAGGTCTTATTGAAGACGGGATCAACTTTAATTACACAATAAGAGGAAATTATGCATTTAGGCCCTTAGAAGAAGATTTTCTTATTTGGTAATGAAAACAATATTAAAAGAAATTATGTCTGATACTTTAAAAACCGCAGATCGGTTAATCTACGCAGTAATAAGCTTTGGTAATCTACACGCTAAAATTATGGTGGGAGATTGATATGGCCGCCAAAAATTCGACTTGGAAGGGGAGATCCAAGGATCGAGGTTCTTATTCCAGCAGACTTTGAAGAGTGAGGAAGTGTTTTTACTGGGTTAACGGAGATTCCAAGGCTTAGTCCGAGTGCGACGACTGTCGACTTGTGGAGACGCGAGGATAGCAAGGTGGAACGTTAGAGATCACCGCACTTCCATTTACGTGAAGTTGCGAGGAACATTGTATTGATTATATCTCATATATATAATTGAGATTTAAATATAAAGAAGCGTATATACATAAATAACAGGTCACCTACTATATGTTGTGAAAAGTCGAGCGCTTTAATATTCACCGTTTCGACAATATAAAAAAGGGAAGGAAGATTGTAGTTTTACGTGACCGTGAATCTTGTGATTATGAGCCACGGGGCCTCCTTTTTACGTGGAATCCGAACCACAGGACATAGCATTTCACTTTGAAAATCTCACATGCATTGACCGGGAATCGAACCCGGACCGCCTTGGTGAGAGGCATACAGCTAGACCGCTGAGCCACCACGCCCCCTCGACAATATAAGCCTGTCAAGTTAGATTTCCAAATGTGTTGGAAACAAAGCTGAATATCATTATAAATTGCAACGTGAAGTTGGCGAATGCAGTTCAAGTGAACAGTGGCGGAGAACTTTTAATATTGGCGCAACACATAAACATTAATAGAATGACTATTATTATTCTTCAAACATTATCATTCAGCATAATTAATATTGTTGATATGATGAACTAAACAGTCATGCGCCAGAGATATATTCGATAACAGGAGTTAAGATACAACGACGGAGCTTCGTTAGACAACGTATTCTTGAATACAGACGTAGTGTACGGTCCATCTTGTGCATTTTCGTCAGTCTACGAACACTAATATAACATCAATTAGCAATGGAAATATTTCATTCACCATTTATATGAATATTTCCATAATTATATTCCAATGATGAAGCTGATGCATATTTACGACGGAGAATGAAGACATTACAGAAGAGAATTGTCAAGATGCTAGGGAAAGGTAGCCCAGCAACACAGAAGAATTTGCCAGAAGGATGTCGTTCGAGCCCAGGCGAATGTTGGTGAATTCCAGAGAGAGACGTTTCTTATCTCTGAGGTCGCAGATCCGAGGTTCGAATGCAGATCCATCTCAGGGTCTTGTACTGAGGAAACATCTAAAGTATTGTGGCAATACTTACATAGATCTTCAAGATTTCGTCTAAATCAGGTATTAGTGTATCTCAATTGTTATATAGAGCTTGATTAGTAACATTCTGAGCCGACGATCTTATTCCATATTTTCGGCGATCTTATTCCATATTTTCAGCGATCTTATTCCATATATTTCTATATTTTCACATTTCATGTATTTCAGTGCTTTTATGTATTTTACACTTCAGATGTGTGTTGAGATTTTTATATTTCAAGATTATTTAGAAGATGATTGCATTTCATCTATTTTTCAATTTTATTCTACGGATCAGTAGTGGAACTGACATTAAAATTTTGTTTGGGGAATCATATTGCCTCATAGGAGACTAGTCGTTTCGACTCTCGAATTTTAATAATTTCATTTAAACCAAGTATTCTGACATTGTGTCATAGCTTCAAATTAAATTCTTTTTAAATTTAATTTGAGCACTTTAATGTAACGACATATTACTTCAAGAAAAGAAGAAACATCGAATGATATTGCTACTGTATATCATTATCTCTATATATATAAGAATGAAAGTTTGTCTGTTTTTTCTGAATTTCTACGGAAATTTGCGTTATTTACGCGTTTTAGACTGTTTTATGACGGATGCGCGAGAAAATGAAATTTTTGTCTGTCTGTCTGTTTGTTTGTTTGTTTGTCTGTGGACAATTTTTTGTGCCCTTATAACTCGAGAACGGCTGAGTGGATCAACGTAAAATTTGGTACAGATATCCTTCAGAGGCAAGACACCAATCATTGATGTAACTCTTCTCTGTACCTCTCATAAAAGGGGGCCTACTCCCTTAAAATACATGCTGAAATAGGCGTAGAAGGGCGAGACAAAGCTCATTTTCAGCCCCTCAATGTGAGAAACGAAACTCGGGGGCCCTTTAAGACCCTAAAACCAATAGTTTTTGAGATATTCCCAGAAAATTAATTTCATTTAATACAATAATGAAAGGAAGCTAGCCGGTAACCATGGCAACAGAAATTCACAGGTCCATCTATTGCTGTAATATAAGACGCAATACAATTCCATTTATTACATTACTGAGATAGTTTGCAAACGGCTAGAAGGTTATAACGGAACCAAACTAAGCTGTAAAATTCATCAATACATATAATGCGCTTAAGGGGGTCAAGGGGTACTCTAGAATTTTTTCACGCGATTTACACGTGCTGGTGTGCTACGGAAGGTCTATTATATCCCTATCCCTATATTGTTATATTATTATTATAATTAATATTATTATTACACTACGGAAAGGAAGACCCCAGAGGACTGGAAAAGGGAATAATTGTCCCGATCTTCAACAAAGGTAGTAGAACAGAATGCAGAAACTATCGGGGAATAAAACTGATGAGTCATTGTGCAAAGATGTTTGAGAAAGTTTTGGAAAGGAGAATTAGGACAAGGATAGAAGGAGGGATGAGGGAAGAACAACATGGCTTCAGAGCAGGAAGGTCCACAGTGGATTTGATTTTTGCTGTAAGGCAGTTACAAGAACAGCACTGTGAGTATGGAACAGATCTACTGATGGCCTTCCAGGACATTGAGAAAGCATATGCCAGTGTATGCAGAAACAAAGTATGGAAGTCCCTGGAGGATAGAGGAGGAGAAAAATGGACTATAAGGAGGATAAAGGAGATGTACAAGGGAAGCGTGAGCTGAGTGAAAATGGGAGGAGAGAGATCGGACTGGGTGGAACAGAGAAACGGCCTGAAACAAGGAAGTGCACTGGCACCGTTACTTTTCATTGTGGTGATGGATGACATAATGACCCGAGTGGCACAAGTAATTGGGGAAGGAAAGATGAAAGCAATGGTGTTAGCGGATGATTTGATGATTTGGGGGAACAAGGAGGAGGAGGTACAGGAACAGTTGGACGTGTAGGAAGGAATAATACAAGGATATGGGATGACATTTAGCATAAATAAGAGTGAGATGGTGATCACAACAAGGAAGAAGGAAAGAACCACAACGGGAATAACAATTGGTGGGGAACAGCTGAAGAAAGTGGAGAGTTTCAAGTATCTGGGAAGCCTGATACAAGATAATGGAAGAAACTAGAGAGAAAAAATGAGCGGGGGAGACAGGCAGAAGCATTCCGGAGGAGTGTGAGAAGCATGTTATGGAGCAAGGATGTCCCTCAGAACAGAAAAAAGATCATATGTCGGACGTACTATCCCCCTATCCTGACGTATGCCTTGGAGACCTGGGCTATGAAAGGAAGGGAGAAGAGCAAAATACAGGCCAGTGAGATGAGCTTCTTGAGAAGCAGTATTGGAGTTACAATGATGGACAGAATAAGAAATGAGAGGACCAGAGAATTAATAAAGGAGGAACCATTACGGGATAGTATAGAGAAATCTAGACTTAGATGGCATGGACATGTAAAACGAATGGAGGATAAGAGGATACCCAGGAGGATACACGAGACGAAGTGGGAAGGAAAGAGACCGAGAGGAAGACCGAGAGACAGGTGGCTGAAAGGGATGGAAGAAAGCGTGAAGAAGAGAGGAGAAGACTGGACAGTGGTGGAAGCTGAGAGATGGTGGGAAGACAGAAGACGTTGGAGTGGCCTGTGTTCCAAGCAGACCCGGCCAACGGCTGGAAACTGTGCAAGAGGATGATGATGATGATACTACGGCCTACAACGACGAGACAAAGCTCATATTCAGCCCCTTGGTGTCAGAAAAAAACCTCGGCGCCCCTAAACAGTCGTAAAGGGTCCCCGGAAACTACATTTTAATGCTCTAAAACCAAGAGTTTCTGAGATATTCCCAGAAAACTAATTTCATTTAATAAATTAATGTAGGAATGCAAGCCAGTAACCATGACAACAGTGACTCAAAAAGGTACATCCAACTTTCCATCTATTTCTGCAAGAAGTAATGCCACTCCATTTATTAAATTTCTGTGAAAGTTTGCAAATGGCTATAAGATTATCACGGAACCAACAAAAACTGTAAAATTCATCAATGCACTTAAGGGGGTCAAGAGGTACCCTGGATTTTTTCACAAGACTAAAACGTGCGATGTGTCGTACAGAAGGTCTATTATATCTTCAAACAGCAACATTATTTTCAAAAATTCCTGAATTGAAATAGTTTATTTTTTATTTTATTTTTTTGCTTTTAGGAATTTGGGCCATTGGAGGCTAAAAACCCTGAATTTTCATGCACCAAAAGCCTTTATAATTTATTAAAGAGGTCTTCCTCTGGATGTGCACTTGACACAACAGTGTGGGTCAGTTTTTATGTGACGTGAATTGCATTTCGTCTACGAGGTTTTCAATTTTACTTTCACGTCAGGAAGTACACGTTAGGTAAATTAGTTTCAGAGCATATTTCAACTAATCATTTATCTTTGTCGACAAACAGGTTCCAAGCCCCTAACCATTGCAACAGTAGCTCAATTGATTACGTTTGGTTATTAATACCGACGGCCGTTCGAAGAATGGGTACTTCTGCTAGTTGTACATAAACTATCGACGATCTAAGAAATACTAGTCGTTTGATAAGACCGAAGTCTTAATCCATACGAACATTCTTTGTGTAGAGTGGAAAAACATTACGACATTGACAAACATTTCTTATTATCTGTAAAGCTAAGAGCTTTGTTCATTTAATATGTAATAGGAAATACCTTTTTGATAGAAGATTATTCAAATCTTTGGCTAGGAATTCAAAGCTAGTTTACCCCGGTCAGGATTGAATTCTTCTGACACTATAAATAACATGTGTGTTATTTTATCCTATTTGTGTAATATCACGTCATTTGTGGACATGATATTACAACCATAAACAATTTAAAGCTTGACAAGTGAGATGAAACAGGAGTATTATTTTATTACATGTATTTGCGACAGACAAGTTAACAGTTAATTATCTTGTTGTGAAGTAAACTTTAGGAGGTTAGTCACGACTGTCTAATATCGTTCATTACAATTGGAAGTTTCGTTTGAAGAACTTACGCCTGTATAATTGTAGTCCAGTAGTCATGTGAAATGATACTGAGGGTCATGCCAGTATTTGAGAGAACTTCCTACATAAGATATGTTAATAACAATTAATCCCTTTTGGTTATTGTTTAACATAGTAGATGATAATTGTTTATGCCATATATACTGTTATATGAGGTTTTGTAGAGCTATGGAGTGCTCGTGCGAGGGAATTCAGCATTTTAAGGAAGTCAAAGTATTGTTGTTCTTTGATAAAAAGGCATGTATCATGATAAGAGCCGTTGTATACAAGTAGTCCAGTTTTTGTGAATTAACGATTTAGCTGTGTTAACAGGAGGGTTTCAGCGGAAATGCAACTTGAGAAAGATTGTCTACTCACGTCTATAATACAATTATTAAATTTTATTAAACCCGAATTTATGTAATTACGTACAGTTTACCTTAATTAGTCGAATGTATTATACCGATAATGTAATGAAACCTATATAAGACGATGTGTATGCAGTATATTAAAACTACAGAACGTTAGAGAAGGATGGTTATGTGAAAAACCAGTGTATATATTTAGTTAAGAATTATATTGTAACTGCGAAGTTAGAATCTCGAAAGTGTCGCGTTAGCAACACTAGATAATGGATATTATTATAAACATTTTACATGTAAATAATTTTTGTGGAAATGATTTAATTAGTTAAACAATTTAGTAGGATTTATTAATCAATTGTTTTGGAACAGTGTGTGTTTATGAGCGGATGTTTTTGGTGTGAATGATTGTTCATTGTTAAGAGCATATGTGGAACCAAATTGGTCTAGAACAATGACGGAGTGCGAATGAAAGAGTGGATAAAAAAAATTAGTATGATTGTTTAAGAAATAAAGTAGTTATGTGAACTTTTGTAAGATCTAAATGTTAATTTTTACGTGTTTTATAAATGCACACACAAGCAGTCTCTGTGGACTAGCGAGAATGATTCACCGTTAGCATTGGAGAGCGATGACATAATATAAACAGGTGTAGACTCACAGCCTTGTATTTATTGTATAAACCAATTTCGAGTTCGGCGTAGTGCCGATATTTCATTGATGAAACGAAGTTTCTGCATGTGCGTTCTACAACGCAGGTTTGTGAATGATATCAGGTGTCTGGAATGCCATTAAGAGGCTTCATTAAACGTTTTTATTTCTACGCAGTGTAGGCCTAGAACAAGCCCATTTTTATACTCATAATTTTTAATACAGCATGGTAGTAAGATGTAGAGTTGAAAGGAGGTGTGAATGTTTGCGTGTTTTTAATTTTAATGTCTATTGTTAAATTCATTTATTGTTATTTGTTTATAGTAGATTAGTCTACATTTTGTTAATAAATTTGTTCAGATTGTTTTCCATTGTTGTTGGAGTGTGATTCATTTTAAATATAAGGAGCAGAGTATTGTGGATGTAGTGTAGACGAAGCTGAAGTCCCAGTCCCCGAGAAGTAAGTAAAGGTAAGTGCCCCGTGTAGTTGGTTGTTGATCCACAATATTCTGGTAACTGCTGTCTGTAAATCCCTAAAGACCATGTTGGAAGCGATTTCTAATGTAGTATTTGCCGGAGCAGTTAGAAATAGGCAATCCAGCGGGGGCAATGGATATTCCAACAGGATCCTTTCCGGATTATCGGGTACAGTACCATCCCAGCATTTGCCCGAAGACGAAGTGGGGAAACCACGAAAAACCACTTCGAGGATGGCTGAGGTGGGAATCGAACCCCCTCTACTCATTTGGACTACCCGAGGCTGAGTAGACCCCGTTCCAGTCCTCATGAAAATGAAAATCCACAGCCTGCCTCCAGTCTCCGACCGGGTCAGGAATGGAATGAATGAAGCCCCCAACTAGCGGCGAGGATATGAACTGTGCCGGCTGCCGAGGCCTGACGCACTCCTCTGGGGCAATGATTAAATGAATGACAGATGAAATGAAATGATAGTGGAGAGTGTTGCTGGAATGAAATTTTTTTGACAGGGAAAACCGGAGTACCCGGAGAAAAACCTGTCTGCCTCCGTTTTGTCCAGCACAGATCTCACATGGAGTGCCCGGGATTTGAACCACGGACCCAGCGGTGAGAGGCCGGCGTGCTGCCGCCTAAGCCACGGAGGCCTACCGTTCCAGTCCTCATACCACTTTTCAAAGTTCGTGGCAGAGCCGGGAATCGAACCCAGGACCTCCGGGGCGGCAGCTAACCATGCTGACCTCTACGCTACGGAGGCGACATATTTGCCATAATATCCACCGTTAATGTGATTCAACGTTTCGCCCTGCTTGCCACATTTACGACACTCATCCTCAATTATTATTATTATTATTATTATTATTATTATTATTATTATTTTTACATCGTTATGCCTTACTCGGGAGCATGACTGAACCTTCTTAGCTGATGTGTTGGCCTTCTTTTCCTCCCAAAATATCTTGGTCAAAGATTCGCCACCAATGATTAAGGTTTCTGATGGATACAAAGCTTCAGGTTTGCTTGCTGTATTATAGTTACTAAGTTTTGCTTCCCGAGATATTGATGTTTTATTATTCCTGTTACAAGTGATCCTGTAAGCTTTATCTAATTTGGAAATTATTTCTTTATTTGCTTTGCGTTTAAACCCAGAGGGCTGAATTATTTATCCCAAATATTTGAATTGGTTCACTTGAAGATTTTGCCGAATTTTGGTTATCATAGGTTGTCCATGTAATTAACGTAAGGCTCCTTCCGTGTACTGAGTTTCCTCATAAGAGATCTGAAGTCCCGTTTTGATGGAAATTTCATGTAATTTTCAATGGAATGACTTGTTTCTTGCCTATTATTGGAAAGGATTGTTATGCCATCAGCAAAGGCCAGACATTACAAGTGAATTCTACCTTTAAGTAGTCTGCAAGGGGTTGTTTCTTTAGTTTCCTTTTCCCAGGTCCTCAATACCTTCGCAAGTACGAGATTTAACCGTAACGGAGATAATCCGTCTCCTTGACGGACCCCGGTGCTAATAGTAAAAGGCTCGGGTATTTAGCCTAAGAATTTAATTTTTAAAGTGGTGCCAGGTTAATGTTTGATTAATTCTCCTGTTTTTTATCCACTTGAAATTCTTCTAGAGTGTTGAAAAGTGTTTGACGGTCTATAGAGTCACATGCTTTTCTGAAATCTACAAAAGTAATGACAGTTATAATTATTAATATAGGCATCTATTGTCCTCTCTTATACCCCCCCCCCCCCCCCCCCACTGACCTGAATATTTTGAACGTATACATTTCATTACCTTCGGTAGTCTCCGCGTACATAGGTCCTTGGATCGATTCACGGCTCTGCCAAAAAAAATCAATTTTTGATCTAGGGGTGGAAATGAATATCCTCATGAGGCAGAACTGAGATTAGGTGGGCTCAAATTTCAACTCAACTTTCTGAGAGGTTGTTTCCCCTGGTTTTCCACTTCAGATCTAGTTTAAAACAAGTAGTTCCGTGAAGAAAACAGTCTATTTTCATATATCCTACTTATGTTAATTGCCTCTATCAACATATAAAATTTCAGTTTGATTGCTGTAATAGATTCGTAGATATTGATAACCATCTTTGGTCGCCATGTTGTATTTTTGTATACGTAGGCCACAGAGTTATGTACTAATAGTAGAAGATTATTGCGTAGGTTTATTATTCAAACTTCAATCGGATAATTAGGACACAAGAAATAATAAGTAGTTCCGTGAAGAACTAAATAGCCTATTTTCATATATCCTACTAATATCAATTGCCTCTATCAACATACAAATTGTCAGTTTGATTGCTGTAATAGATTCGTAGATATTGAGAACCGTCTAAATATTTTGGATGGTCACCATGTTGGAACTTTATATTATAGGCCTTATATTTATGTACTATTACATGAAGATTATTGTGTAGGTGTTTTATTCAAACTTCAGTCGCATGATTAGGAAACAAGAAATAAAAGCGGGATTTTAAAATTTCACTCAGCCACCATATTGTGGTTATGAAAACAATTTAAATTAATTAGATGGCAGTCTATTAAAATTTGTATAAGCATATACTGTATCAAGTTTCACTGCGTTCGGATGGTTAAAACGCAAGAAACGTCCATTTGAATATTTAAAATTCGCGTAGCCGCCATGTTGGATTTGTGCTCGCCAGGTTATTGAACGTCCTATAGGTGAACTTATGCTTATAGCCTCCATACACATACAAAATTTAAGTTTGATTGCTGTAGTAGATTAATAGATATTGTGAACCGTCTACATATTTCGGATGGTCGCCATGTTGGATTTTAATATATGTAGGCCATAGAGTTATGCACTATTAGATGATGATTATTGTGTATGTTCATTATGCAAATGTTGATTTCGATCGTGCATTACAATGTGTATAAACATTTGCTGTACCAAGTTTCATTGCGTTTGGATCATTAAATCGCGATAAAATTCTATTTAAATCTTTCAACTTCGCTTGGCCGACATGTTCGTTTTGTAGTTAACCCGTTTTTAAAAGTCTCATAGATGAACTTCCAGTAGTGCCCTTTATCTCCGTACAAAATTTCATGGTGATACCGGCAACAGTTTCAGAGATATAGAATGCCGGTGAAACATTTCGCACAGCCGCCATCTTGAGGTTATGTAAACAATTGAACGAAGTTAGATGTCGGTGCATTACAATGTGTATAAACATATACTGTACCAAGTTTCATTGCGTTAGGTTGGTTAAATCGCGAGAAACGTGTATTTAAATGTCGCAAATTTGCTTGGCCGCCATATTGGTTTTGTAGTTACCAGGTTTTCAAAGTCACATAGGTGAACTTCTAGAAGTTCCCTTGATCACCGTACAAAATTCCAGGGTGATATCGGTAATAGTTTCTGAGATATTGAATGCTGGTGAAATATTTCGCACGGCCGCCATGTTGGATTGGTGAGATGTAACAAAATTTGAAGGACACGGTTGGGGTCGCCCGGTATAGTGTTATGAACTTGCAGAGTTTCATTGAAATCGCTCGAGCCGTTTAGAAGTTATTATGGTGGACACACAAAATTTCATCACTCACACACATCATCACACACACACGCACATACAGGAAGACACACGCACAAAAGGTGATCTCATAAGCCTATTTTTTCATAAATGAAAATAGGCTAAAAACAATTTTTTAAAATTTCGCACAGTCGCCATCTTTAGGTTATGAAAACAATTGAAAGATATAAATTAGATGCCAGTGGATTCAAATTTGTATAAGCGTTTTCCGTAACAAGTTTCACTGCGCTAGGATGGTTAAATTCCAAGAAACGTCCATTTAAATATTTAAATTTTGCTTCGCAGCCATGTTGTATTTGTGTTGACCAGGTTATTGAAATTTCCATAGGTAAACTTATGTTAATGGTTTTAATCAACATACAAAATTTCAGTTTGATTGCTGTCATAGATTTGTAGATATTGAGAACCGTCTAAATATTTCGGAATGTCGCCATGTTGGATTTGTATATATGTAGACCATGAAGTTATGTACTATTAGTTGACGATTATTGTGTACGTTCATTATTCAAACGTTGACTTCGATCTCATGACTAGGACAGAAGAAATAAAAACTTAACTTGAATATTTTGCACAGCCATCATCTTCAGGTTAAGTAAAAAATTGAACTAAATTAGATTTCTGTGTATAAACATTTGCTGTACCAAATATCACTGCGTTTGGTTGGTTCAATCGCGAGATAAGTCTATTTAAATGTTTCAATTTCGCTTGGCCGCCATGTTAGTTTTGTACCTAGCAGATTTTTGAAAGTCACATAGGTGAACATTTATCATCATATTTATTTGTTATTATTTATTTAGTGTATCGCTTTTAAAGCCGGGAGTGTCCGAGGACATGTTCGGCTTTCCAGAGACTGTAGCTGCTTCAATGTGGACACCCATCGGGTGAGCTACCACTTCCGGTCAATTTCAAGTAGTTCCAACATTCACTACCAGATGTCACTGACACCTAGTGGCGAACGTTGGAACTTTGATAGAGTGTTCCAACGAAATCTAACCTAGAAATTTAGCTTCACACAAGTTTAGTCTGTGGACGGATCTTTTACATGCAATAAATCCATGACATGGGAACGCCGGCTTTACTTCTCCTCCGAAGGAAGGCATACTGAAAAATTTATAACGCACTTAAACAATCCGACGACTTCGGTCGGGTTTGAACCCGTGATCTTCGGCATGTTACCGATATCAGTAGTTGTTTCGGAGATATAGGATGTCGGTGATATATTTCGCACAGCCGCCATGTTGGATTGGTGAGACGTAATAAATTTTCAAGAAAACGTTCGGGGTTGGACAAAAAAAAAGGTTGAGAACCCCTGGAGAAGTGATACCCCTTATAGAGCGATAATACTCCATACACTAATAACTCAATCTTCTATCCAGCTGACCTTCTGACACGGTATTTTCTAAAGTACAAGCAGTCTCGTGAAAATGCAAGTGGGCCCGTGCCCTTACTGAGTTTCATTGAAATCGGTCTAACCGTTTAGATTTTATTAGGGACACACACACACACTGACAAAAGGCTATTTTTCTTATAAATTGAAATAGACTAAAAATGACCGAATATATGGCATGGGCTGCATCTTTCTCAATTGTAGCTATAATTACAAGTTCAGAAACTAGTACGGCCATCACAATAATATAGGTTTCTAGACAGATTACACATATTCCCAAGTACGCGGGGATAAATACCCACGATGTCACAGGACCCTAAATGTAAGAACAACAACAACAGCTACCAATATTTCAAGTGTTTAGGAAATTTGTTTGGAGCTCCACGTTGTTTACGTGTTTTAAACTGCTTGGTGTGGAATATACAGAAAAATACCTTATTTTATCGATCTGTCTGTCTGTATGTTTCCCTGTTTGTCTGTCTGTCTTTCTGTCCGACAGCGCGATTGTAACATGGAAACGACTGGGTGGTTTGGAGTGAATTTTCTATATGTATCGAATACAGGCGTGATTCAAATCATCGCTATGATTTCTTTTTACCGTACCTCATTAAAAGGAGAGTTAGGGAGGTTCTGATTTCAAAAGGCGATATTTTGTTGTCGGAGGACCAGAGAATGATTGTTTTAGGGGTTTTGATGTAGAAAATGTAAGTCGGAAGTTTATGATGATGTCAGGTAGGATTTTCTTTAGCTGATTTCAGGTTGTATTTTCTATTGTCATTTGTAGCTCTTCAGTCGGTCAACACGATTATGCCCAATGAATGGGCGGGGTAGAAGATATAAATATGTAAATACACTCCTGGAAAAAATACATCTACCGGTATTCGTTATTATATTAGCCTATACTATTATACTGAAGAGCTACAAATGACAATTTTGCATAGGCAACACTGAAATAATGGCTTCAAATCTCTACATTGTTTTCTCTACTTTACTTATGGATACTTCACGTTTATTTTTCATCTTAGACGGATTAGCCTTTCAAGATACGAGTGCCGGTGGCCATGGTGGGAACTATTCTTTGTTTACTTGTGCCACGCTGTCAGTTGGCTTGGTTGACAGGTACAGTCGCGTGGGTAGGATATTAAACAGCCACCGTAGCCATAGTCATCGTTCACCTCTTCGTGGTGACATAATATGCTCCTATTACGCTTAGGTGTGCTGTTGCGGAACAATTCGAAACTCGCCATTCTTAATTCGCCCATTATTCATTTTTCCGTTTACAAATTGCATTATAACGTCTAACAGAAATAGTGCGCAATGCTGCTTGACTACTGCGCAAACCTCACTCCGCTATCACTGCGTCCCCCTGCTCATCCTGCAAGGTTCCTGGTGTTATCAGCAAACGCTGACGCAGCCAAGTCCAGCGGCAGTCGTATCTTGATAGGTTAATAAGTTATATTTTTATAATTAGCATATTTCGTGAGCTTCATGTAATTACCGTGTTCTTTTGATCTCGTTATGTATTGGGTTCTCGTAATTAGTCTGTTATTAAATCTGACCAGGGGTGATAGTTGCGATATGACCTCGGGTATTGTGTACATAGATTTGAAATAATGACAGCGACAAACCTCTTGTACGGCCACTCCAGGCAAAGCTATGGAAGATTGTGACACAATATTCCACTTTGCATGGTTCTTAGGCTCCATTCAAATTCAAAGTTTGTAAATAGGGATAAATAAGTTTAATTGAAAAATTGGGTTTGAAGTCTGCATTAGTATTGTTCTTGAATCCAGTGAGTTTCAGATGAACCGATCCAGTGAGCAGTGGGGTCGATGGCCGGTTACTACGAACGCTGTAGAATAGATGAGTACGTGGGATAAGGTAGGTCTCCACTAAGCATTAAGGTGGGGTTGATAAGGGTAATAGTTCCACTGTGGAGAAGGAGGGAGACTACTTGATAACAAGAAAGAGAAAGAGAGGGAATGTGTAGCCTTTGGCCAAGTGCACTACCTCCGCGATGTCGACCAACAGATAGCGAACATGTTGAGCGTACCAGACCAGGATTTGAACTATATTAACTTTATATTACCTTTGCTCGAGGCCAAATCAAGCTAGCTTCTATGAACGGTGATGAATTATACGAACAAGAGGTTCCTACAATGCAAATATCTACACCAAGAATCTATCAAGAGTGTATATGTACCGTGGAGTTTGGTAACAGTTCGCCCAAAGCAAGCTTTCTAACAAGGAGGATAATAATAATTGGACTCGTTCAGGTCAAGTTTTGATGACCTCGGCTGGTATTGGGAGACACAAGACAGGGGGTTTCAGCAGGAAGGTCACGGTTGACTGCTGCTTTCAATTAAACAGCTCCTGGCAATCATATAATGACGTTCTAGACCTCATTTAACAGACCATAAGATCCATCCCCTACGGATACCTTACAGTATTATATGTGCATTGCACTTTATATTGTTCTACAGAAGACGTGACAGCGCGCAGTTCACATTCGAATGTGGATGTTGATGACCAAACAAGTTTCCTATATCAAAAACCTTCAATTTAGATAATTCAATAATTCGTAACAATAATAATATCATAGGGGTCAGATCACTGATTAAAGATATACGAAAACAAGAAAGAACAAGAAGTTCCGTAACGAACTAAAGAGCCTACATTTCTTAAAATTTAAGATTCATGCCAATGATTAATCTCTATGGATCTATCTAGAATAATGACGAAATTAAGTTGTAATACCGAAATTTCTAATTAGATCGAAATACTGTATACCTGGCATAATGTAGCCTAATAGAGAACTACAGTTGGCAGCCCTGGTGACTGAATATATTCTTAGTTCCATCTCGTAAGGTACAGAATACAAAATTTGGTTGAAGTCGAATGGATAGCATGGACGTTACATGCAGTTAAACATTGGATCAAACCGCGCGCGTAAAATCATATTGGCAACAATGACATACGTGTATTGGTCAGATATAATCTGAAATAATATGATACATTGTTGTGCCAAATTGGAATGAAATCCATTAGTTAGTATAGAAGTTACATGCATTTTAAAATTGGACCTATCAGCAGGATTAGAATCATGTTGGCAGCACTGGCGTAGTCCTATATTAGTTAGTCAAAATTAATTTAGAATGCCAGGTACTATACGTGTGCAAAGTTTAGAGCTATTGGCTTGCATACTTTCTGATATATTAATATTAGGTTAACAAAACTAGAGACAGTATTTATTAACAGTTGGGAGCCCGGGTTACTCTTAAGAATCGGCATAGTCATATCTGTTATGGTACACATAGCACACACGAAATTTGGTTGAAATCCAAATGATAGTATAGAAGTTCCATGTATTTAAAGTTGGACCTCTCAGCAGGCTTAGAATCATGTTGGTAGCACTGACATATATAAGTTACTCCAAATTAATATAGAATGTCAGGTACTATACGTGTGCATAGTTTAATGCTGTCAGCTTGCATACTTTCTGATATATGGGTATTTGGATTTAAAAAAAGTTGAGAGCATTTATTAACAGTTGGCAGCCCTGGTGGCTCTTAAGAATAAGCTCAGTCATATATGTTTATGTACACATAGCACATACGAAATTTGGTTGAATTACAATTGATAGTGTAGAAGTTATATGCATTTAAAAATTGGACCTATCAGCTGGCTTAGAATCATTTTGGCAACATTGCCATGTATGGCCTCCTGGAAATTAAACTGCAATATTATTATCTATACGTGTGCCAATTTTGAAATAGCTCCCATTGAAACCTTCCAAGATATCCAACATGGAGCTCAAATTTCAATTGCGATTTTTCAGCAGTTGGTAGCACTGATATAATTTTCAAACATGGCCGTGAGATGTTCAGGTATAGACCCTTACTCCTACCAAATTTTGTTTCGATTGCTGCAGCCGTTTAGGAGTTGATAGGGGGGGGGGGACACACCCACAGCCAGACAGCCAGACAGACAGAAGGACAGACAGACAGACACACATTTGCCCGATCTCATAAGTCTACTTTTTCCTCATTTTTGCAAAATGTGAAAAGTAGGCTAAAAATCATGAGGAACATGTTTGGTGCAGTTTGTACTCAGTTAATTTGGACGAGAAAGAAATCCCAGGAGCTTTGTCTACATTCGGAGAAAATCTCGTCTTCATTCAGGAATCGTCGCTTGAAATTTTATGGGCATATCTCAGAATGAGTGATCACAGGCTGACTAAAAGAATTCTAACTCTCACTCTCTCAATGAAAGCAATGAACAACTGTAGTTGCTTGTAGTTGAAAAATACCTTCAGGGAATAGACATCTCAAGTGATACGGTGCTGGACAGATATAAATTCAGGGAACTAGCTAACAATCATGCAGACCATCCAAACATTACAACCAACAAACCTGGACGGAGGAGTGCAGACAGTACGGCAGAGGGAAGATGAAGAGTTATTGAGAGGACAAGAAAGCAAGATAGATACAGTAAATAGATGGATAGATTCAATCACGCTCCTCAGACGGGCATTACGAAGTAACATAATAAGATTAATATGGGTTTGAAGTCCTTTTTCATAGCTGTGGCTTAAGCAAAGGCCAGGCTGTCGTGCCATGAAGGGGGATCTTTAATATTATAGGGTCTCACTGTACGGTAGCTTGCCACGGTGGGTGAGTGGTTATCGTGTCTGTCTACCAACCTCATGCTTGCAGATTCGCTCCTGGCCGTGGCAAGTGATTTTTGAAAGGCAGAAAAAATCACGATACGCATGTCATACGATGTTGGCATGTTAAAGAACCCATTTGAATTCAGTAGGCCGTGTTCATAATGGCAAAATTAATCTCGGGATTTTCCGCCAACACAAAGTTCCTCATTTCTCTACTAGAAAGTGCTATAGTGTCAAGGAGCTTAGCTATCTAACCTCCTTGACTTTCATAGTGCTTCAAGGAACAACAAAATTCGACATGCAAGCTGCCCTCTGGGTGTCAAATAACAAAGCTTGCACCCGAGGCCATACGATATTATTATTATTTACTTTACCGGTATCCGTTGCGAAGAGAGTATTTTAAGACTGTGCCCAATAAAATGATATCCAGTAGAAGTAACCAAAAGAAGTACCAATCAAAAAGAACTGGTACGGTAGCTAACTGCTTGTCTTTACGAGCATCGCCTCTTTGAGGTCAGACAATTAAAGGTGTGTGTTTCCGGTCCTTACTGTATTGTTTAAAAACCTGTCCTTCAGCACCTGTGTGACTGGATCAAGTGCTCTGTCTGGTAGCTGTACAGCACTCCCAAATGTTCGTATGTATTGTGGCACGACATAGCTATTCAAACTATCAATTTGTACTTTTCAGTCAGTCAACACGCTCTTGCCCAGTTAGATTAGGCGGGGTATCTAGATACAGTATATATAACACAATTGGCTACCTATACTTAGCCACATACCACCTCCATCTCTGTGGCAGGAGAGTGCTCTGGTCCGGGAGTATAAATCTACAGGACAATCCTCACCTCCCTGTTCATACAGATATCCCAACCATTAGTAAAAGAAGGCTTCGTTCTCGCCATCCACCCCTGGAAACTGCCAAGATGTTATGTGGGGTTTGAAGCCATTTATTAATCGCATGTAATTTATTTCAGGATTAGGGCATAACCCAGCTCTGTTGGGTACATTCGTGTTGACCAACTGAAAAGCACTAAACTCTTGCCAAGATGTTAGTTGACAACGGTTTTACCATCCGAGACATAGGCTACATGGGAGACCCATGCTACGACGAAACAACTCCAGATGCCGTGTGTATCGTCCACACCACCTGGGTTTGACTTGCCTCGTGAGATTTGGTCGGTGCTTAATCGTATAAGAACCAACATTGGCCGATGTGCCGATTCTCTGCACAAGTGAAAGACAGTACCTTCTCCGGGTTGTGATTGTGGCTCTGAATAACGGACCGTTTGTCATATAGTTCAGGAGTGTCCTCTGAGAGCTTTCACTGGCGATCCAACGGAGTTCCTAGTGATGACGTGGTCTGGATATTAGTTTGTAAGTGAAGAGTAATAATAATTTGTAATCAGTGATGTAGCCATACGCTAAATAATAAATAAATAAATATAACACACTATTCCTGAAAGAATTTACGGGTATCAATATCATTCACTGATAAAGGAGGAATTTAGGAATTTACGATCCTATAAGTATAAACAAGAAGTTCCGTTAAGAACTATACAGCCTACTTTTCATGCCAATGATTATTCTACAGAATATGAACCTATCTAGAATAATGACGAAATTAAGTTGGTAATATCGAAATATCTAATTAGTTCAAAATATACCTGGTATAATGTAGCCTAATAGAGCACTACAGTTGGCAGCCCTGGTGACTGAATATATTCTTAGTTCCATCTCTTAAGGTACAGAATACAAAATTTGGTTGAAGTCCAATGGACGTTACTTGCAGTTAGACACTGGATCTATCAGCACGCGTAAAAGCATGTTGCCAACAATACCATGCGTGTGCTGGTCAGAAATAATCTGAAATATTATGATATCTTGTTGTGCCAATTTTGGATGAAATCCATTTGTTAGTATAGAAGTTACATGTATTTTAAAATTGGACATATCAGCAGGCATAGAATCATGTTGTCAGCACTGCCTTGTATTAATTACTCCAAATTAATCTAGAATGTCAGGTGCTATACGTGTGCAAAGTATAGAGCTGTTGGCTTGCATACTTTCTGATATATTGATATTAGGGTAAAAAAATATAGACAGCATTTATTAACAGTTGGCAGCCCTGATTGCACTGAAGAATACTTATAGTCATATCTGATATGTTACACATAGCACATGCGAAATTTGGATGAAATCCTACTGATAGTATAGAAGTTACATGTATTTAAAAATTGGCCCTATCAGCAGGCTTAGAATCATGTTGGTAGAACTGACGTATATAAGTTACTCCAAAATTAATCAAACATGTCAGGTACTATACGTGTGCATAGTTTAAAGCTGTCGGCTTGCACACATTCTGATATATTGGTATTTGGATAAAAAAAATAGAGAGAGCAATTATTAACAGTTGGCAGCCCTGGTGGCTCTTAAGAATACGCTCAGTCATATCTGTTTATGTACAGATATTACATATAAAATTTGGTTGAAATCCAGTTGATAGTGTAGAAGTTATATGCATTTAAACATTGGACCTATCAGAAGGCTTAAAATAATTTTGGCAACACTGTCATGGTTGGCCTCCTGGAAATTAAACTGAAATAGTATTATCTACATGTGTGCCAATTTTGGAATAGCTCCTATGCATACCTTGCAGGATATCCAACATGGAGCTCAAATTTCTAGTGCGTTTTTTCAGCAGTTGGTAGCACTGACATCATTTTCAAATATGGACGTGAGCTATTTCGGTGCACATCTTTACTCATACTAAATTTGGTTTTGATTGCTGCAGCCGTTTAGGAGTTGATAGGGGGGGACACACACACAGCCAGACAGACAGAAGGACAGACAGACAGACAGACAGACAGACAGACACACATTTGCCCGATCTCATAAGACTACTTTTTCCTCATTTTTGCAAAATGTGAAAAGTAGGCTAATAACGCTACTGACATAGATTGCAAAGATCAGCCAACAGCAAGTACATTACGAGATATGTAACTAAGAGCATGCGTTCCCATGGCAACGTATAGACGACACTACTCACCTAATATAGGCCTACATACTGTACAGTAGCTGCCATGGTGTTGGGAATTTGATGACGCTATTTCCATACAGACGCTCAATCCAAAAACATATGCATACCGTATTAATATACAGTACACACTACTACAGCCATCACAATGACACAGATTATCAGGCACATTCTTAACACATCCAAGTACACGGGGTTATATAACCACAAAGTCGAAAATAAATCATCAACAAAAATAGATGTGTAGATCAGGATACGAGCCATGGAAATCACGTATACGATCTCCAATGTTGTGTGTGTTTGAATATTTAGTCTCATGACAGGTTTGATGCAGCGCTCCATGTCTCCCTGTCCAGAGTTAATAGTTTCATCTCAACATAGCTACCACACCCTACATCCGGGGCAATCTGTTTTACATATTTGAACCTCGGCCTACCCCTACAGTTCTTGTCCTCGACCACGTTTGCTATTCCTGGGTGCCGTACTATGTGTCCTACCTACGTATAACTTCTCTTCATTAGCAGTCGTCAGACATCTCCTCCTCCACTCGTATTAATACCACCTCATTTGATATTCTATCTACCCGTCTAATCTTCATCATTCTCACGTAACACCACATTTCAAACGCTTTTATTCTCCTCTTTTCTGCTACGTCAACTGTCTCCAGATAAAGGCTTTCAAGAATGACTTCCTAATTCTTCTTCTTCTACCTTATCCGATACGGACGTTGGCTACCACCTTGGCTAACACCTTCTTATCCTGTGCAATCCTGAAGAGTTCCGTGGGAGACAGCCCAAATCACGTTCTTAAATTATCCATCCAAGTTATTCGTCTCCTTCCCGGTCCACGCTGACCTTCAATTTTACCCTGAAGTATAACTTGGAGTAGACGGTATTTTGGATTCTCATCATGTGTCCCAAGTATTCCAATTTCCTCTTCTTAATTGTGTTTAACAGCTCAGGTTGACTGCTCACACGCTGAAAAACCTCGGTATTACTCACATGTTCTGTCTACGAGATTTTAAGAATCCGCCGGTATATCCACATTTCAAAAGCTTGAATCTTCTTTTCTGTAGCTACGGACAAGGTCCAAGCTTCAACACCATAAAGAAGGGTGGAGACAACATAACACTTCACAATTCTTTTCTTAAGCGTCATACTGAGATCTCGACAGCATAGTAGATTTTCATTGTCATAAAAAGGATCTAGCCTTCTCTATAAGGCATCTTATTTCAAACGAAGGATCCCAATTCTCATTAATATTCTGTCCTAAATAAACCAAACTCTTGACTCGCTCAATCTGATGTCCATCCACCAAAAGGACTTGTGACTTCCCAATGAAAATGAAAATCCACAGCCTGCTTCCAGTCTCCGACCGGGTCAGGAATGGAATGAATGAAGCCCCCATCTAGCGGAGAGGATATGGACTGTGCCGGCTGCCGAGGCCAGACGCACTCCTCTGGGGCATTGATTAAATGAATGACAGATGAAATGAAATGGTAGTGGAGAGTGTTGCTGGAATGAAATTTTGACAGGGAAAACCGGAGTACCCGGAGAAAAACCTGTCTGCCTCCGTTTTGTCCAGCACAGATCTCACATGGAGTGACCGGGATTTGAACCACGGACCCAGCGGTGAGAGGCCGGAGTGAGGCTTTGTGACTTCCCAATACCTAGGCTAAATCTATATTGATGTCAACAGATTCCTTTTCTGCAGAAATGCTTTCCTTGCCTGAGCTAACCTACAATGCTTTCATATCCCCTTTGCTTCGTCCATCACTGGTTACTTTTCTTCCTAAGTAACAGAAGTATCCTACCTCCTTTGTAATTCACCTGCCAATTCGACGTCCATTGGGGTTTCTGATTTATTATGGCTGTTTTCCATTATTTTTTATTAAAATTTGTTGATTTCATCATTTCTTTCCTCAAAATTGTACGCGTTGTTAGATCTGATTTATGCCCGAGTGGGTGTTTGAACAGAATGGCAATGCCATGGTGCAGGTTATAGTGAGGACGTGCACCAGCTTGTCGCAGGTGAGTGTGCTTCGCATTTACAGTAATTAAATACCATAAATTGAGACAGAAGTGGTGCGATGAACAAGAAACAAGCGTTGAATTAATACATGCAAAACAGCTGAAATTGCGCCAATTAACAATTATTTACTGCAACGTCCGCCAATATTTTATGCTGCATACCACGACCCCCTTTAGGTCTCGTTCATGTGTATTTAGCATAAACATTCCATCGATCCTGTTCTGCTCGTATGTGATGGATTCAGTTATGAGCCCGACAAAGAATAAGTGAAGAGCCGAGAGCGGCCTCATTTTAAAGTAGTTGTTAATATTATTATTATTGTTGTTTACGGGCTTGGGACTTGGGACATCTTGGTCGTCAGCCCGGTATTCTTGGGTGTTTGTTAAACTTGTCTGATAGCCTGTGCTTCTGTGATGTCCTTAGCTGTCCCCCCAGGGGCTCACAACTTGTAGGACGTGGGTTGGCAATCACGGGACTCCAGCTGAGTCCGGCATTGCTTCCACTTACTTGTGCCGGGCTCAACTCTGTTATCTTTCCTCCCACCCTCCCTTGGTCAACTCTTGTCCTTTTCCAACCCCGACGGTATTAGGGTATCCGAGGCCTAGGAAGTCATTCACTTTCCCGCCTTAATTGGCTCTTGTCTCATCCTTCCTGATCCCTCATTCTTCAAGGGGTGAGACCTCTTGTTTTATTTTCATTGTATGTCCTGCCTTCTGCTCAAAGCCCTCAAGGAGGCAGGGTGTGTGTAGCCCCACCACTCATGGTGCACCCTGGATAGTGCTACACCCTCAAGGGCTCACGTCTGGTGAGTTCGGGCGTTATTGACCCCAACGACTACCTGAGCTGGTTCCGGGTTTTCTCCTTCTTCCATTGCCTTTGGGTCCCTCTCCTCTTTCCCTTTCCTATCTGCGTTTCCTGGCTCTCCTTTCATCCTAGTCCCTCAATTCGCATTCTTCGGTGGTTGAGTGCATTTCCTTTCCTCCTGCCTTTTGTTTCCCTTATTCTTCTTTTTGCTTTCCATTTCCTCTTCTAGTATGTAATAATAATAATAATAATAATAATAATGTTATTGGTTTAACGTCCCTTTTAACTACTGTGGCTTTTAGAGACGCCGGGGTGCCAGAATTTTGCCCCGAAGGGGATCTTTAACGTGCCAGTAAATGTACTGACATGCTCCCTCGCATTTGAGCACCCTCAAATGCCAGCTGACTGCGCCAGGATACGAACCAGCAACCTAGGGCCCAGCAAGCGAGAACGTTACCGCTGAGCCACGCAGCCAGTCATCTAGTATGTAAGTATGTAGTTAGTTTTAGCTTTAGTTTCATTTCATTTACATCTTCACACCACCCAAACCATTAGGGGCCGATAACCCAGATGTTAGGTCCCTTAAAACAACAATTATCATCATTGTCATGTCTTTTGCAGTGTGTATAGCTGTATTAGGGAAGTGTGGAAAAACAGGGAATAACCACACTCAAATTAGCCGCTGTCAACGCCGGGATTCAAACCTGCGATCTTCAGACCTGCTGCAATTACCCATCGCGGTTTTGGTTGCGATATCGTGGACATATAGCAGGTGTGTGTGTGGAATCTGTCTGATAACCTGTGTCTTTGTAATAGCTGCACAAGTGTGTGTGTCCGTAATTAGGGTTAGTGTTCGGGAACCACCAGGTACCATCCCGTCATTTGCTTGAAAGAGAAGTGGGTAAAACCACAAACACAATTTCTAGAATGACTGAAGTACAAATAGAATCCATAACTTCTCAGTTCTGCCTCACGAGGGTGAGGAGAGCAGCGGCGTACGTAGGATATATTTCAGGGGGGTGGGGTTCTATTCATACAGTAGTTGTGTACATTGGTATATTTGCTTTCACGGCCAGTGAATTAAAACTCAGCTATTTTTCTAGGTTTGTGCCGTGTCTTGTGTGGGGTTTCGCAGTAAAGAGGTGCAGGTGCGCTTCATAAAAATGAGGTAGCGCGCAGTTCGCTACTCCTGTAGAGATCCGGGCGAGGGCACCAAACCCCCGCTGATGAGCCAGCTTGGTGTCCTAGGCGAAACCCCACACAAGACACGGCACTAACCTTGAGAAATTGCTGAGTTTTAGTTGTGTACATTGTTAAAATGATATTTCGAATATTATTTATAAAGAGCAATAATTAAATAAACAGTCACTTTGCATGAAAACTATTTTAATTATATTTACCACCACAATAAAGAAGAGAAACTCACTATAACTCAGTCATAAAACCAGAAGGATTATACGCTTCAGAGTGTCTAATTTTAAATAAAAAAGGGGAGCTGCAAGTACTCGAAAAAAGGAAAGGAAGTTTATGAGGAAAATTCTGGGACCTCTGAAGACTTCTGATGGAACCTGGAAGAAGAGGAAAAACGAGGAGCTCTACAGGTGTTCTGAAAAGATCACAAACACAATGCGGAAAGGAAGGCTGAAATTCTATGGACACCTGGTAAGATTGGACGAGAACCGACTAACCAAAAAGATGTTCAAATACATCACCACCTCTAAGTGGGTAGAAGAGGTAAAGAGGGATGCAGCAGAAGTTGGAATTACTCCAGATTTGATCCACAATAGAAGTGAGTTTAGAAGAAAGGTAGACAGTTTAAAATCATTTGAAGAGAAACCCATAAAAAGAGACCAGTGCAGATCATTTGCGAAGAGGAGAGAAAGATAAGGAGCGAAAGAATGAAGAGGTTCTGGGAAGAAAAGAGAAGGAAGACCAAGAAGCCTTAAGTTCTATGCGGTCCATAGTTGGCCAAATTCGAAAGAAGAAGGAGAAGAAGAAGACAAAAAATCTTTTTTTTTTTCTAATATGGAAAACAGTAACTAAATATTAAAACTGAAATGATTCAGTGGTCCATACGTTGCTGTCTATACTATTGGTATTATGTGCGAGAAAAATGTTATGCTCTCCATGTTCTTACTGCTATTAGGCTTCTATTGACTCTCAAAATGTGCCTATCTTGATGGCTGTATCTGCTTCATTAATACGAATTAATTTCAGAAACTCATTTACTGTTTTTCTTTTAACAAAACGGACACATAGTGTCACATATATGCACATTTGAAACAAGCAGAAATGACGTGCAAAAAAGTTACCGATCGCTCACTTTAACAGCAAAACTGATCCATGGCTAGCTCCAAAGCTGAAGGAGTCTCGATGCGAGTATTGTGTAGGACTGTAGGGCATTTACCAAGTAAAGAACGTGATCACATTTAAAATATATACAGCAGTAAAGATGCCTCACTAGCGGTAGTGTAAAACAGGTAGAGTATCCCGTCCCAGCCCTAAGACCAGAATTACATTTCTTGTCAGAGCCGGGAATCCAACCCGAGACCACTGGGATGGAAGGTAACAATGTCAACCATTAAATCACGAGGCAGTCACTCAGGAAGGATATCTATCTTGAAAAGCAATTACATACATCTAATATGATAATGCTCTTGGCTAGTTGCTGGAGGCGGGTGATGTAGAACATTTCGCTGATCCGAGACGCTCAATGAAGCGAGGAGATCACATTCCGGTCCAGTTTATTACACAAACTGTCGCATCGTAAGGGCGGAGATTTCACGCATCATAAAATTCACTTGCGAGTGCTTAAAATTTACTTACCACAACATCCTATCTTGACCCAGAAGTGATTTCCTTACTCCAGAGTTGATCCACAATAGAAGAGAGTTTAGAAGAAAGGTAGACAGTTTAAAATCATTTGAAGAGAAACCAATAAAAAGAGACCAGTGCAGATCATTTGTGAGGAGGAGAGAAAGATAAGTTATTTCTATTATAAAATAGAACTGTGCTCATCCTGGGGAATTGAGTCAGTTTCAAAACTCTAAAGACTCCTTCAATAACGAAATTTAAATTTCCGTTGGGTACTACGACGGCTGATCGTCTCACATTCAATGAAGACTGTACTGAAATACTGTCATAAATACTAGGCATCGTAAAATAGATCAACCATCCCCAACACTTTAAGAAACAAAGTTCATGAAGAGGTGCACGGAATCTCAGATATAGAAGGTACTAAGAGTATCGATATGATAGCCATCCAGCTCGGGTAAGTGAAAGGAATTATCATCGATCCTACTGTCAGATTGGAATCATACGTTGAGTAGCCTTCCGATGTCCAAACTAAGAAATTTTCCTTTTACGATAGGTTTGATAGTTGGTGCAACGGGCAAACTCCCGAACTACTTCGTCAAGTTTTGCTAGGAATTTTACCTGGATCACAGCTTCATTCAAGGCATCGCTGTTACAGCTTGAAACAGTTCAATTATGTGCCTCAGGAACCATCCTCACGGACCGTAATAGTACATTATACAACGAGCCTATAATGGCATTAATTAAGACACGAGTATGTTTATAAAACGAGCAAAGTGAGTTTTATAACCTCCATACGCCAGTATAGGCGAGTTGCATACAACTGTTGATGTTCGACGATAATTATAACTATTTTATGTTCGAACATAAATATTCATAAATATCTGTCGAGATTGCGCCAGTTTTATGTACTGAACAGAGCGCATGGGACGCAGAGAATACCTTGTATTTGACCATGGCCTCGTCAAATACCCCACTATGACACTAGCCACGCAGTGAAATTTAAAATAGGAGGCCGTGGAAGTCAGCGCGATGCTATCCTTTCCTAATTGGTCACACAACTGGTTCTTGAGCTCTGATTGGTGGGAGAAACTGTTTCATAATGAAAAATTGTGTTATAATGACCTCATTATGATACAGTTTTCTGACATATAATATTTACATTTCGACAAAGTAAAACATGAATTTATATGTTGGTACCACTCGGTTCTACACTCCACACTGGACAGCAACTCTTTGTAGCTATACAATATGTGTGTTACCGTTTTTGATTACGTATGCTTTGTCTCATGGGAATCTCTTAATGGAGAAAGCTAATTGTCTGTATTTTTAAGCAGTAAATTAACAAGAAGTTCCGTGACAAACTAAAGAGCCTACTTTTCTTAATATTTAAGATTCATGCCAATGATTAATCTATATGGATCTATCTAAAATAATGACGAATTTAAGTTGGTAATATCGACATTTCTAATTAGTTCGAAATACTGTCTGTCTGTTAGGTAGTCAGCCCGAAGGCTGGTTGGATCCTCAAAAAGTACCGCCGTTACGGTATGTGAGTAGATACCCACAAAAACCCAAAGCAGCGCTATTTTGAGGCGTTCTAGGCAAGAAGAGGAGTGAGGTAGTTTGCCATTGCTTTCCTCACTGAGTCAGAACAGTAGTCTTAACCCTATGAGTAACCTTTCACAGCATTCACAGACACTGACTGTGCTCCGAATGCCATTACTAAGCACCACCCATACCGCAGTAGCTTCCATATAATCACAGCCATGAGTGAGACTGAGACATCGGTGAAAAGCCACCTTTTACTCTAGCCTGTGCCAACAGACAAATGCAAATGTACTGTATTCATCAAGAGATGGCAAACAGGACCTGGCATAATGTAGCCTAATTGAGAACTACAGTTGGCAGCCCTGGTGAGTGAATATATTCTTAGTTCCATCTCTTTAGGTACAGAATACAAAATTTGTTTGAAGTCCAATGGATAGCATGGACGTTACATGCAGTTAAACATTGGATCAAACAGCGCTCGTAAAATCATGTTGGCAACAATGACTTACATGTATTGGCCAGATATAATCTGAAATAATATGATCTATTGTTGTGTCAATTTTGAATGACATCCATTAGTTAGTATAGAAGTTACATGTATTTTAAAATTGGACCTATCAGCAGGCTTAGAATCATGTTGGCAGCACTGACGTATATTAGTTACTCCAAATTAATCTAGAATGCCAGGTACTATACGTGTGCAAAGTTTAGAGCTATTGGCTTGCATACTTTCTGATATATTGACATTAGGGTAACAAAAATAGAGACAGTATTTTTTACCAGTTGGCCGCCCTGGTTACTCGTAAGTATCGGCATAGTCATATCTGTTATGGTACACATAGCACACACGGAATTTGGTTGAAATCCAAATGATAGAAGTTACATGTATTTAAAGTTGGACCTCTCAGCAGGCTTAAAATCATGTTGGTAGCACTGACGAATATAAGTTACTCCAAATTAATATAGAATGTCAGGTACTTTACGTGTGCATAGTTTAAGGCTGTCGGCTTGCATACTTTCTGACATATGGGTATTTGTATAAAAACAATTGAGAGCATTTATTAACAGTGTGCAGCCCTGGTGGCTCTTAAGAATACGTTCAGTCATATCTGATTATGTACTCATAGCACATACGAAATTTGGTTGAATTCCAATTGATATTGTAGATGTTATATGCATTTAAAATTTGGACCTATCAGCAGGCTTATAATCATTTTGGCAACACTGCCATGTATGGCCTCCTGGAAATTAAACTGCAATATTATTATCTATACGCGTGCCAATTTTGAAATAGCTCCCATTCATACCTTCCAAGATATCCAAATTTCAATTGCGATTTTTCAGCAGTTGGTAGCACTGACATCATTTTCAAATATGGCCGTGAGATATTCAGGTATATATCTTTACTCCTACCAAATTTTGTTTCGATTGCTGCAGCCGTTTAGGAGTTGATAGGGGGGGGGGGACACACACACACAGCCAGACAGACAGACAGAAGGAAGGACAGACAGACAGACAGACAGACAGACAGACAGACACACATTTGCCAGATCTCATAAGTCTACTTTTTCCTCATTTTTGCAAAATGTGAAAAGTAGGCTAATTATTTGAGCATATGTAGCAAAAATTTGGTAAGATCTCCTGCTCTATGGTGACCTTCGATTTTAAACAATATACTAATAATAATCAATTGCGGCAGTTCAAATGTAGTTCACATAAATAAAAGTTTTTTTTGTCGTGTGGCCTCCTGAGAGCCCGAGTGCTTGTCTTTGTGGGCGACCTGCGCGTCGGGATGAAAGATGGAATGGATGAAGATGAATGAAACTGGGCAAGGATGTGGAAGGTGGCGTCCGTGGCCTGTCAGAAGGTACCGTCCCAACATTTGCCTGTTGTTGAAAATGGAAAACCACGGAAAACCATTTCAAGGACGGCCGACGGTGGAGCTCGAAACCACGCGTCTACCGAGTCAGCAGAGAGCTTGGCCGCATGACCTAACGCTGCGCCTTAGCCAGTGTAGCCACTGCTGTCGGTAATAAAAGAGATTAGGAGTGCTTATTGATATCATTAAAGCCACACTAGGAACCTGAGCTTGAAAGATATTTTCCTAACAATTCTTTGTACATGACATAAAGAAGAACTATTTCAATTTCCACATTCAAACATAAGATTACCGTACTTCAATTCTGAAACTTAGCTATAGTGAACCAAATTCCATTCTGATTGCTCGGTACTCGGTACTGAATCGAAATATTTTATTTTATTTTATTTCTTATTATTTATTCAATTAAATTTTTTAAATTTATCATATTTCATTTTAATTTTGTTTAAATTTAATTCAATTTGATTTAATGTAATTTAATGTAATTTAATTTTAATTTAATATAATTTAATTTAATTTTAATTTAATGTAATTTAATTTAATTTTATTTTATATTATTCTTCTTGCTGTCGTTTCGGCCATCTACGGACCACGCTATTTCAACTGTCCTTTTCCATGTCCTTGGGACTGGGCCTAAACGTTCACCCAGTATTCCCGCATTCGTTTCCTATACTGTTCCTTCCTCGCTTCAGTCCATGTCTTGCCAGTTTTTTAGCCTATTTTCAATTTTGAAAAAATAGGCTTATGAGATCACCTTTTGTCCGTGTGTGTGTGCGTGTGTGTGTGTGTGTGTGTGTGTGATTCGTGTGTGTGTCCCCCCCTAATAAAATCTAAACGGCTGGAGCGATTTCAATGAAACTCGGTATATTCATAGCACTATTCCCGGCGACCTCGACCGTACCCTTCAAATTTTGTTACGTCTCACCAATGCAAAATGGCGGCTGTTCGAAATATTTCACTAGCATTCAATATCTCCGAAACTATTACCGATATCGCCCTGAAATTGTGTACAGTGATAAAGGGTACTACTAGAAGTTCACCTATGAGACTTTCAAAAACCTGGTGACTACAAAACAAACATGGCGGTCAAGCGAAGTTGAGACTTTTAAATAGACTTTTCTCGCGATTTAACTATCCACACGTAATGAAACTTGGTACAGCAAATGTTTATACACATTGTAATGCACTGGAGTCTAATTTAGTTCAATTGTTTACATAACTTCAAAATGGCGGCTGTGCGAAATATTTCACTGACATTCTATATCTCCGAAACTATTACAGATATCACCCTGCAATTTAGTACGGTGATAAAGGATACTGATACAAGTCTACCAATGTATATTTCATAAACTTGTAAAGTAGAAAACGAACATAGCGACCAAGCGAAGTTGAGACTTTTAAATAGACTTTTCTCACGATTTAACCAGCCAAACGTAATGAAACTAGGTACAGCAAGTGTTTATACACATAGTAATGCACTGGAGTCTAATTTAGTTCAATTGTTTACATAACCTCAATATGGCGGCTGTGCGAAATATTTCACTGACATTCTATATCTCCGAAACTATTACAGATATTACCCTGCAATTTTGTACGGTGATAAAGGGTACTGGTACAAGTTTATCTATGTATACTTCATAAACTTGTAAAGTAAAAAACGAACATGGCGACCAAGCGAATTTGAAATATTTTAATAGACTTTTCTCGTGATTTAACTCTCTGAGCGCAGTGAAATGTGGTACAGTAAATGATTTTGCAGATTGCAATGCACTGCCATCTAATTTAAATCAATTGTTTACATAACCTCAATATGGCGGCTGTGCGAAATTTTTAAATTAAGTTTTTATTTCTTGTGTCGTAATCATGTGATCGAAGTGAAAGTTTGAATAATGAACCTAGGCAATAATTGACCTTGAATGGTACATAATTCTATGGCCTATACATATAACAATCCTAAATGGCGAGCTTCCGAAATATTTAGACGGTTCTCAATATCTATGAATCTTTTACAGCAACCAAACTGAATTTTTTTATGTTCATAGAGACTATGAACATATGTTCACCTATAGGACTTTCATTAACCTGGTGAGCACAAATCCAACATGGCGGCGACGCGAAGTATAAATATTTAAATGGACGATTCTCGCGAATTAACTATCCGAGTGCTGTGAAACGTTGCACGTTAAATGCTTATACAAATGTTGATCCACTGGCATCTAATTTATTTCAATTGTTTGCATAATCACAAGATGGCTGCAGTGCGTAATTTTAAAATCTCGTTTTTACTTCTTGTGTTCTAATCATGCGATTGTAGTTTGAATACCACACGTACACAATAATCTTAATGTAATAGTACAAAAATAAAAATCCAACCTGGCGACAATCTGAAATATTTAGACGGTTCTCAATATCTACGAATCTGTTACAGCAATTAAACTGAAATTTTGTATGTTGATAGAAAAAATTAACATGAGCAGGATATATGAAAATAGGCTGTATAGTTCTTTACGGAACTACTTGTTTTTAATGATGAGTTTATATGCCGAGTATCAAATCCCCCAATGAAAGCAATCTGGAGATATTGTTATTCAATGAAATGCAAGTGTACCCCTTAACACCCCTTTAGAAACTGAATATCCAAAAACCCTTCCTTAGTGGGCGTTTTCGACTTACAGCGAACATATACCCAAAATTTCATGTTTCTAACTTTAATAGTTTTGGCTGGCCGATGATGAGTCAGTCAGTCAGTCAGTCAGTCAGGACACTTGTTATTAGTTTTGGCTTTCCTTGGAATCCTTGATATTCTAGGAGTTTCGACTTTAGTGGAATACGCCTCTGGATATCCTCCTGGGTTATTCCCGCTTCACGCAGGTATTTTTCTACCTCGGTGAACCACTTTATTTTATTTTCTTCTTCTTCTTCTTCTTCTTTTTTTCGTTTGGGCCTACTGAGGACCACGGGGCTCGTTTTGACTTCTTGTAAGGAATTTATGTTTCTTCTTAGCCCAGGCAGCTTTCATCTTCTGGCTGTGTGTCTGCTTTCTTTCCTGTGTCCACTTCGGTCTGGTAGTCCCTGTACTCTTCCTGCTGGTGAGAGACACTGGAAAGACACCATGTTGAATCATCTGTCGGAATTGTGATCTATCCTGTATGTTTTTTGATGAAATTCCAAGTTGCTGTAGGTCTGACTTCACTGTGGTGATCCATTTGTTTTTGGACGCTTTCCCTCTTCCTGTCGTGGTGAAGATCTGGCTGGTAAGTCTATCTGGACCCATGCGTGTCAGATGTCCGTAGAAAGCTAATCGTCTCTTCCTCAAGGATGTGACGATATCTTCTTGATGATCATAGAGCTCATTGTTGTGCCTGATCCTGTAAGTACCACCCTCTTCCCTTATTGGTCCTAAAATCCTTCTAAGTATTTTCCGTTCCCTGAGCTCTAGGTTCCTCAGTGGGCCTTTCCGGTTCATCAGGAGACACTCAGAGGCATATAGAACGGAAGGTCTTACTACTGAGTTGTAATGTAGAAGTTTAAGGTTCTTAGAGAGGCACTTGGATGTGTAGATGCTCTTACAGGAGTGGTAGACCCTTTCCAGTTTCGTGCATCTAGTGTCTATTGCTAAGGTCTCACTCTCGTTTGCTGGAATCCACTCCCCTAGGTACTTCACTGCAGGAACGTTTTGAATTGCGGTGTCTTTCACAAGAATAGTAGATGGGGCTCCCTTTATATTTGTCATTAACACTGTTTTTTGTATATTGACCTTCAAGCCAGTTTTAGCTGCTATGTTATAGAGGCTCTGTAGTTGGTGAGTAGCTTCTTCTATGTTGTTCGCTAACAAGGTAAGGTCGTCGGCAAAGGCCAGGCAAGGTACATTGAGATTGTCTTTCTTGTACCCAATTTGCAGTCCTGTTCCTGATGGTAACGTGGTAGTCCATTCCCTGATGATCTTCTCAAGTACAAAATTGAAGAGAATACAAGAAATGCCATCACCTTGTCTAACTCCTGTTTGGATAGAGAAGCTGTATGAGAGTTCACCTCTGAACTTGACTTTGGAGGTCGTAGTCTTCGGTGTAGCCTGGATTAGTCTGGTGGTCTTCGCATCCAGTCCTAATTCCCATAGAGTGGAGAAGAGGGTCTGTCTGTCTATTGAATCATACGCCTTCTGGAAATCCACTAGTATGACTACCCATCGATGACCGCCGCAATTCTTGTACCTTAAGATTGTCTTGAGGTTCTATTGTGACCGTCAGCCGGGTGGCAACGGCACATATTTGTGAGTGACCTTCAGAAGTCCTCCAGTAAAGCTGTCGGGATAGCCAACAACCGCGATGACTCTCCTAACATCTCCCCCGTCGGACCTTTAAAAGTTTGCCGTGAGGATCAGGTGAACTTCCTAACAATAGGCCAATGCTGCACGAGGTTCTATAGTCCACGGGGAGCGTGGTACATGGTTGCGATGGTCAAAGACGGCCTAAGGAAAGGTTCACCTCAAAAACTAGACTGTGAAATTAAACATCCAGGCTTATGTAAAACACCGTGAAAATTTATTGTAGATTTCCACAAACCCCTATCCTAGTTCGGAGGGTTATATTCGGCTAATCCGCAAGCTAAAAGTTAATGATAATAAAAGTTCAAGTCCCTAACAATGAAGTTACATTAACCCTCGCGAAAGATCTAATACACAATAAGTAAGCAACAGCAACAACGCTGGGTAAATGGTACGACGCAAAATCCCTAATACAAGTTACATGATCAAGCTAATATGAAGTTACATTTAAGTGAAGGAGCAAAGCAAAGCTAAGTTATGGTGGTACCATTTCCACATTTACATTTAACTTTTCTAGCTAAGTCCTATCAGTTAACATTCAAAGTTACGGCGGTGACGTCCGTAATAGCAAAACAGCTACAATACAAAGCTAAGTGTACAGCCATTTAAAAACAATTAATCTAATCAACAATCATGTGCTAAATAGCACGCAATAAAGGTAACATGGGGAAAAATACAGTTTCATGACATCAATAATTATAGTACAACACAGTTTTTATTATAATGCCTTCCTGCCCCATGGTTAACTCTTTGTAAACCATTGTCATCTAGCTTGATAGTAATGTCGGTGATAGCGTAGTTAAAACCACGTCTGACAATCACATGGCCTGCGCTCCACACACTATGAACTAATGGTTCATGTGTGCGCCAGGTCACAACAAAAATGTCTACAGTCTTCGTCGTTTCCAATAAAGGAAATCCCTTCATCTGCACGGCCATGTCAGCAGGTTCAAATGTAAGAATGTCAAAGTTTAAATGGAAACAATATGTTAGTTAGATCTTGTTTAAAACAATTATGCGGATGATGTTTATTATGTCGGGTTATGTTCCTTCCGTAGGTTTATGGCGTATTCTGACAAAGGCCTGACAAGGAGTAGTCTTCTAAAGATCATTCTCCCGCAGCAAAACATCGACTCAATAGTCGGAAAACTCAACGAGCAAACTCGGCTCGGACTCACAATAACACGAGTTATCAGCGGTAAATACCTCGCTTTCAACAACTCTCACAATAATGCCTCAAAACAACAACATATGCGCGACTTACAACAATGACACGTCTTACTCACTCAAGGCACATAATATCATGGGTTACCTGCGGCAAAAACCTCGCATTTAATAACCAAATTGCCTTCATTATAATTTGCCTCTCTCAAGAGGATCGCCAACAATGCATAAAGAAACCTGACAACCCTGGACATGTCGAAATGACATTCCTCGCAGCAAAATATCTAACTAACAGTATGAAAATCCAAGAAAAACAAATGAACAAAAATACAGTAAGAAACACTGGGTTTCATGAGCAATAGCTGCTTTGAAAGAAAGAGATGAATGAAATCAACATTCTGTCCTATGTTATCGTAGTTCTGTCTCGCTTTCAAGCATTTGTTTTCAAGGTTACTGGGTCAACAAACCAGTTTATTGGTGACAACTTCACATATTGCAGTCCTTCACTGACCACATTTTTCAACAGGCAAGGCCGGCTAGTTTTAACATTATATAATACCGTAATATTTGGCCTTGTCATTCTTAGCATATGCTTGGTTCAAAAACCTTATAGAATCCGTGTGCTAAACACGTTACAATTTAACTGTACAATAAAGTATCGCAGTCCTTCATTTCAAAGAATAGTAAATCACAGACATAACAGCATGTCTCACGAGCTTCTTTGCTCATCAAAGATATAACACTTATTAAGTTCTCAGTATAACATTAACACCTGTGTCCTCATGACAGAAACAAAGTAGTAACAAATTGATAAATATGGCACAGATCTGCAACTCTAGACCTGCATAATGATGCGATAGTGCACTTAGTTCGATGCTTGACATCTACACTTTCTCCAAAATAATAAATCTGTCAGTATTTGACTATAAATCGGCTTCTGAGCGCTTTCAAAAATGAAAATACAGCATATTTTATAAAACTGGAAACTACAGTTGGTTTCCTAACGATACGACCTATCTAACGAGGTCATAAGTCTCAACAGACTGGTTGCAAAGATTGCAGTTAAATAAAGTGACGATGACATCTGAATGAAACCACGGATAAATATCCTACACAAGGCTGAGCAAAATAGCTGCAAATGATTACAGTCATGTTTGGCAGTGGGTCGGCTATAACGTGGTACGACGTCCATCAGGACGGCACCAGGGTTAACCAAAACTGGTCTACCCCACAGGGTGACTCACAATGACTGAAATAAACAACAATTGTACTAATTACAACCCTACCTAGCAAATGGCTGACACATAAGTGCGGTTGATTCACAAAAAAAAAATACGATATCTAAATATACCACCGCGGACTATTACAAAAGAAAAGGTGCCCAAACTCACGACTTTTGGTAGCTCTCACATCGGCTCAGACATTCATCGACCAGGGTCGCGAAAAACTCTGCTTGGCTCTCCAGCATGGTCCTGTCCTCCACGGATTCACCAATCTGGACCTCCCAAGCAACCAGGGTTCGTTCGCCTCCGGATGATGGTCTCCCAAAAAGGTCTGGAATGTGCCTGGAAGTCGGCATCCACGTTCCTTCGTCTGCGTCCTCGGCATCCTGACGTTCCATCAAGCTGGTGGTCTCCATCACGACGTCCCCCTCATACCGGAATGGTATTAGCCCATAATCGTCTTCTTCACCATGGCGTGGAAAAGTTCAATGTCTTGCATGATGTCCAAAATGTCGAAATATCTCGTTCCTCTCGGCGTTTTGGCGTGATTATTGTGGACGATGCAAATAATAGTGTTCTCCACAGTATTTTGTAGTTTTCAGCCTGCTGATCCTCAAGATTCAACACGATGCGATGCTTTGCTTGTTAGCACGTGCAATTGTATCACGTTTTATCAATCACGTGGCATCCGCGATAAAATTGATATTTTCAATTCAGAATTTCCGTAGCAATAATGTTGTGATCGTTGGCAGTAATAATCACGTCGTCTTGGCACAATTATCAGACGATAACTCTTATATTTTCGGCGTGGCACTTTGCCCTTCCACTTACACGTGGGAAAAATATCTGGCGTATGGCACCAATTACAGTTTGTAGAAAATATTGCCTAATATGGCCTTTCGTAGAAAAATAATATGTCCACAATGTGTGACAACGTTAGTATAGTTATTTTCAACACACGATGCAGTCGGATGCTCACTTGAGCACAAAAATATTTATAATGTCCACGTCGCGACGGACGGATACTTGAAACACGCCTGTCTGGCGTCAGATCTCCAGATGTAGTGTCGTCACTGACTTTCACTCGGAAGTAGGTCGCCAAAACGAAGTCATTGAGCGACTACTTTCATAGCTCCTTACGTATCTGCAAGTGTTATACCTTACCAAAAACGTAATAATCATTCACAAAAATGATTCAATAATACAGAATGACGAATTAGAATATTCTGAGTCTTATGAAAGGATAAAAGTGATTAACAAGACCTCCAAAGTCAAAAATGCAATTGAGCGCTACTTCAAAGAGTATAGCATGAGCTCTCTGCTCCACGTGGTATTCTGGATATGTTCAAATGTACTACATCCCATAATAATTATTCCGTCACAAAAATATCACATGAACCATAGCTCAGCGGGTTCACTATATTTGCTCTATGCATGATCTATTTGCACGAAAACCGGCCTGATGTTCACCTAGTTGGGAATCTAATTGACTAGTAACTCTGGTTAGCAAGGCTTTAGATATTATCTTGTTTGTGACAGATATTAGAGATATGCCTCTGTAGTTATCAAGGTCAATCCTACTACCTATCTTGTGTAGAGGATGGATCACAGCTGAGGTCCATTCCTCAGGTAAGGTCTCCGTTGCCCAAATGTCCTGTATGATTTGATGGAGGTTTTGTATTGATTGTTCATCAGCATGTTTCCACATTTCTGCAACTATTCCGTCTTCACCTGAGGCCTTGTTGTTCATTAGGCTCTTGATAATCTCCCTTATTTCTTCTATGGTTGGCGGTAAGGAGTCGGGATTTCTGGAAGGAGGGTCATGGAAGGTGAGACTCTCTTCAGGTTCCTCTGCATTGAGGAGCTTCTTGAAATACCCTGCAAGGGTACTGGTGCAATCCTTGTTGTTGTACTGAAGTTTTCAATCAGGTCCACGAAGATGAAGGGTAGGAGCTTTGTATTGTGTCGACTGTTTTCTGAGTTCTCTGTAGAAATCCCTCGAGTTATGTCTTTTGAAGTCCTCTTCTGCCTGTTTTATTAGAGCCTTATTATGGTTCCTCTTGGTTTGTCGCACTATATTGGAAGTTATTTTTCTTTGTGTAAGAAAGGCCTGGTAGTTAGCTTCATTCTTGCACTGGTTCCAAGTGACCCAGGCTCTACGCCTTTCTTCTATATCCTTGTCGCATGTAGTCGTCCACCAGGAATGCTTGGCTTTGTTGGATGAGGCAGACATGGTTTTTTGAGCGGCATCCAGTAGAGCCTTTTGTAGGTTGGACCAACCTTGCTTCTCTGTGTTTTCCTTCAGGGTGGCTTGGAAACCACAGTCTTTATCACTCAGTTTGAGGACGTTGAACTTTGGTATTTTACCAACTTTGGAGGTATTTGGTGGTCTCCTAATTGGCTGCAGGTTGGTTTTCCCCAGAGATAAGTAATGGTCTGAGTCTAAGTTAGCTGCCCTTAGCACTTTGACATTTTGTATCTCTTTGTGATACTTTCTGTCCATAGCCACCTGATCCAACTGGAACTCTCCTAGCATTGGATTTGGGCTCTTCCAAGTCTTGGCCTTCCGAGGCAGGCGTTTGAAGGCAGTTGATTTTAGGACCAGGTCATACTTATCGCAAAGATCTATGAGGCGTTATCCATTTTTATTGGTCCTCTTATGGGCTGGATAGAGGCCCACTATCCGACGATATTTTTTCTCCTTGCCAATTTGTGCGTTAAAATCACCCATGAGTATGGTTGTATGATGTTGTGGAATCTTGTCAAGGGTTTCTTCTAGAACACTCCAATATTGCTCAACTGATTCTAGGTCTTTTCTGTTTGTGTCGTTTGTGGGTGCATGACAGTTCATTATGGTATATGCCCTATTGCGGAACCTTAAAGATATTGAAGAAGTATTACCATTAGGCGAAATGAACCTATTATGTTATCAACGATACTATGATGTACAGCAAAGCCAGTGCCAAGGTGAGGGACGTTCTTCATCACTCTGATGCCTGGTTTCCCTCTGTAAATCCTGTATCCTTGAGATTCTATTGCATCTTCGTCCGTGAATCTAGTCTCTTGCAGTGCTGCTACCTTGATGTTATGCTTGTCCAGCACATCCAGGGTATGTTTCATTTTACCTACCTTTAACATGGAGTTGATGTTAATTGTAGCTAGGTAGGTGATATTTCTCTTATTTCTTGGCTGTTGCGTATACGGCGGAGCACATGAAAGTGCAGGCTCCCCAGAGTCCGATGGCCTGCATGCCCCATGAGTGGGGGTGGATTGGTTACCACCTGGGGTATTCTCTATGTTAATGTTTCCCTTCATGTTGAGTTCAACGAGTAAGTAAGTAGGCCACCCTAAAGGGCGACGGGTTGTTTACCATCAAGGTTGTTAGCCCTGAGGTTTATAATATCAGCCGCTCCTAACATGGAGAACAGACGCTGTTTGCAGCCGCTCGATTCGAGTCAGACGCTGCTCCCTCTTCCTTTCTCAACCGGGCTTGGGACCGGCTATGGCGGAGTTTTATTTTATTTTATTATATTGAAATTTATTTTATTTTATTTTTATTTATCATTCTTTTTTCAATTTTCTTAAATTCATTATATTTTAAATTATTTTAATTTAATGTATTAGTTTGATTCAATTTATTGTATTTATTTTATTTTATTTTATTTTATTATTCTTTTTTAATAGATTATAATTTATTTTATTTTAATTTCATTTTATTTCATTTATTTTATTTTATTTGTCTACCATGCACACATCATACAGTACGGTACAGTAAGTAAATGTATTCAACATTGATCGTCTCCCCACAACCATCTCTCACACTACCTGAGTGGTTATGGAATATTATAACGAAGCACGTTACCAGTGCAATATCATCACTGGGCATTCATCACACCCACTTGCTAATTTAAGTATTATTCCATTCTTTAATTTAGCGGCGAGTGTCATCATAAATTGTCTATTATGTGCTGGAAATATTCAAGAACAAATGTATTATTTTGTTACATTTAATGTAAAAACTATAGAGCATCCAGCGTTTAGAAAAGACTGTGGAGCCTTATGGCGACAGTGTTGCTAGCTCTAGGCAGAGGTAGCGATGACGTCATACGTTATGTTCCCCCGCTTCGAGTACTGTACTTTCATAAGTTAGCGAGACAACACAACCCCAGCAGCTACCTGAAGTAGAACACACACAGGAAGGAGCTGTTTTGCAGGTGTTAACGGATTGGACCAGTGATAAGGATACCGTACGCGAAGAGAACCAATAACGACATTCATTTCGTGGTGATTTGACGCATTACTGATTGACAGATGTCGAGAGCACAACCATTCCTTTCTTCTCGGATGTACTGTATGCTGATGATGTTAACAATTTTTACGTCAGCAATACTGTTGATCATCACTTTTTTGTTATTAGTTAGGCAATAATTTCGTTACTTTCTATTCTATTCTTGTTTTGATTAGATTAATGTTTGTAATATTGTAGTGAGTTAGTCATGCGGTTAGGGGCGCGCAGATGTGAGCTTGCATTCGGGAGATAGTGGGTTCGAACCCAACTGTTGGCAGCCCTGATTCGATCGAACAGAAAATAAAACAGACACACAACAATAAACCATTGACGGATAGTGCTTCAGAACTTATGTTGCCGGCGAAACTGAGCACGTGCTCCACTCCGGGCGAGCATGCAGCACTGGACGAGGCTCTTCTTTCCTGCGAGCTTACCTCGAAAATGTTTAAATTACTTAGACGTAATATAAACGATACTTGTATGCAATAACAAAGGTAATCAATTGGCAGATAATTGCAGGAAGCTATTGTGACGAACTCGTAGCTATACAATATGTACTGAACCCTTGCAAAGAGGCATATGAGACTAAGTTTCGGGGGGTGTAACAGTCCATTTCGTTAAGTTGTTGTTAAGCGCTTCTTATAACATGCAGGGTACCATATAACAAAATAACATGCAGGAAGAAGTGAATACCAAGGTTAAAACATATGAATTTAATAACAGATCAACTATTTACAATAAAACAAAACAAACAAGGTCTCCCAAATGACTCCCACTTGAATTAATATACTGCCAAATTTAGGCCTAACCTCAGGAGAGATTGTAAACAGTTGGACCAAATGTCCCGAATTACTACAATGACCATGTGCGTGTGCGGCTGTTCTACATGCGTTACGATGTGTACAAATTAATGCGAGATTCGTCACCATCCAGTAAAACTTCAGAGGACGAATCTGCATTGTCTAGAGCTAGACAGACACGGGGAACCAACTAAACACAAATTAAATTAATCCGACACTTCCTACACCAAATAAAACAACAAATAATTTCCGCATGAAATTGGAATCGAGGAACTGCCGTAGCAAACAACATTAACGCCTAAAATTAGGACTTTTCAAATCAACACAAGTAAGTTAACACGTGACCAATCCAAAAAAATTACACATATGGCCGCTTGCCATTTTTACAAGAAAATACACAAGTACACCCAATGGTGTCACTACAGACAAATCTAACATGAAATGAGTCATAGAAATCACTAGGCTCAAAGCCAACATTTACATCATAAAACAATATTTCATTCATACGATATGCGGTAATCCGTAACGGACATGGCGAACTCCCAATTAATTAAGGTCCAATGACCATCACAAAAGAACAGGTTTGCTACTGATAGCTTACAGGGGTCAGTCGGTCAGCTGGACTGCCTAAAAGATGAATCACTAGACATAGACGGGCGCTAAGTGGAATCTGCACATCTGTCAACCCACGTGTCAATACCATCGACCTGCCATGGCACTGGTTCGAGTCTCGAAGAAGTGTGCTCCCAAAAGCACATAGTATACGTGTGTGTGTCAGAATAAAATATCTCAGCATTTCCCAAGGAAATCCAAGAATCAGCACTGGACAACGTACAGTAGCCTCTGAGAGTGCTCTGCCTTTCCATAAAATACAACCACAATATTTGAGGGCGGTAGCACCTTCTACCCCTCATCACGAAGAATCAATACACACACCTGACACAAGAACACACACAGAATCACACGTATGGGTTTGACAGAAACCTGAAATAAATGACATAAAATATTTTCCACCAACTTGCGCTCCCAATCTAGTCCGTGTCTAAAGAACCTGAAAAGGACTCAAAAAAACTCAAAAAAATAGAACTAATGTGTTCTACGGTGACATCTTAATTTGTTGCGCTCGGCAACCCTAGTATGAATAAAAACCTGTTCGTAAGACATCTTACAATATTTACCCCCTTTACCTACAAAAAATGAACTTGAATAAAGCACCACTTGTCGACCGTGACGAGTTTCGCATTCGCATGGATAAAATCAAATACACACGCCGTGTACACTAAATATGACTCATAAGAAAAATATACAATCAAACAACTACTTTGGCCACGTGCCAACGTACATTTAAATATAATAGTGTCGGCACACAAAAAAATCTAAATACAAGAAAAACAATGAATAAAATATTTACAACGTTCCCGCGTGTAATCTAACTACATATTGAGTAAATCAGTGGTTTGTACATCACCGTTGCAGCTTGCAGAACTTAACCTCCATCCCAGAACATTTCCCTACGGGAAATCTACTCGTCCATAGTCGACGTATTGGTAGAGGCGATGCACTTCATTCCATCACACGACCTTTCAGCAGACATCTTGGCGTAGCTTCTTGGAAAGAAATGTTCAAAGTTATTAGTTTGCCTAGCTAGAATCGCTATGAGCTACTGACTTTCACTCACAATAAATGTCCTAGGCGATTACTTAACGTAGAACTGGCCCTATCTCAGCATTTGCTTATCACACGCACATATACATCTCTCAAAAAGATAACACAAAAATTTACATAAATTACACTCTTCAATCTCAACGCAACTGGCTTCTAACAAGTCTCGAATATGTCTATCACGTAGCGCTTATCTCGGATAGAGATCTCCACAAGGCTAAGCGTGAAGTCTGCTCCCTTGAGCACAAAATGAAATGTTTGTCAAACAGACGTGAAGTACGCTCTCTAGAGCTTGATAAATTGTGACGCAAACTAGCGTGAACGTTGCTCACCAGAGCTCAATAAAGTTGTGTCTCAAACAGCTCATCACCGATCAATTTATTAGAATCTGACAGAATGGGGTAGGGTGGGGGAAATTTGTGAATATAAATCTGTAGTTTTCACCTCACAAACTTGGGACTAGTATCAATCTTCTTCTTTTCCTCCAAACGTCTCAATGGACTTATGTGGAATTAATTTGTATCGGCGGTTCTTTAGATACGCGTTTTCACGCCTTTTTCTAAGGTACGCGATCCACCGCGTGGCTTTGGCTTCCTCTCTCCTGATTTGCTGATTCAATCGTGGATCGGTTGAAACTTCACTTCTGACACTCCCATAATGACGCCGATTTAGGTGCGCGTTGGTACAGAATTTGTCCTTGAACTCGGCCTAACCGGTCATCTTCAGGAATAACTACCAAGCTGCTTCTGTTGTAATCGTTGCGACACACTACCTGACTCCCCTTTGTCAACTTCCAACATGTTCTGCCTGGGCATCAGTAATAATAATAATAAAAATCATGAAGACTTATTGATCGGCGAATCAATAAGGGTTCAGTACATTAACGTTTTTGATTTCGTACGTTTTGTCCCTTGGGAATCTCTGAGTGGAGAAAGCTAATTTCTTGTATATTCAAACAGTAAATTAATTCAAATAATTCATGGTTTTAGGGCTAATGCTGTGTGAAATTAAATTAAATACCACCAGACGTTTTGAAGGAACCTTGCCTCCTTTTTCAATGGAATTAAACGAAACGTCTGGTGGTATTTAATTTAATTTCACACGGCATTAGCCCAAAAACCATGAATTATTTGAATAGTAATCCGGACCGTGAAAACCTTAATCTACATAGTGAATTAATTATTTGAGCATATGTAGCAAAGGGGTTGGTAAGATCTGTCAAAAATCTTTGAACTTATAATTTGGTTTCATTTGTAACTTAATAAATATAACAACTGGTTCCTATTCCAGAACTTTAATTAAACAAATAAAAAAGACAAAAAGAAAGAAAGAAATTATTAATGTAAATAAATAAATGAATACATGAATGAATAAATTAATAAATAAGCCTCAAGATAAATTTCAAATATAAACGGGGTTGCATGGACAGATACAAATGCCTTTTCATCTGCACAAAATATCCTAATATTCATTGGATGTAATTTGATGTTTGATGGAAAATTGCGAGCTACAGGATCAATCCCTGTCTTGATTTTAAATGTCTCGATCCTCGTCTCTTATCTGAGTCAAAACGGAGGTCTATTTTCAAGGCTTACGCTACGGATTTGTTAATTATGGATGGCGTAATAGTTTCTCTCCCTTACCACACCACAAGTCCTGGAATTACTGTACAGTAATTGGTTCCAATTCACTACTTCATGGTGGAGTATTTTCAATGGCACATAGCGCATTATTGCAGAATTGATTCCACTAGCACTCTTTGAATGTACTGATATCGATGTGATGTCGAAATATGCGTTTTATTCAAAGAGGCGAATACCTAGATGTGACACCCCCTAAAATCACAATATCCACCACCAAGCTTTGTTTAACGTCATTTCACCACACTGAGATTACTAATTATTGTATATCTTTTCCACAGATTAGAGTCCTTACAGAAAATGGTTGTGGATATATTACTAGCCAAAGGTCATGCTAAACATGTTCTTACTTGTTATGTAAAATACGTATTTTGTGGGTAACATCGAGATGTGTGGGAAAATGCTGCTATTACATACTGTACATAACGATGGACTAAGGGCCAGTGTAACCCGCAAATTGTGTGGTTAACCGTAAATCATACAAAAGTCAATCATTCCTCTAAGCATCTCATTACGAAATACTTCTATTTAATACAAAAATCATGGGATATGAAGCAAACATGTGAAATAATTTATATAGCAGGCTTTTTAGGTAGTTTGCCATTGTTGTACAGCAGCACTTACCCTATGAGTACAACCTTTTACATAGGCTCAGTGCTGCTGTCTTGTCAGCTGCATCGGTCACCACGCAGTCATCCCACTAACACATTCAGTGTACATTCTCGCTCAAGATGGTTAGACAGTTAACTTTAAAGCAGCGCATTTTTTTTTTAAGACTTTCCTTTAAATACGAATATGCTCGCCGTGCTCGCGCGGAATGTTGGAAAGCATAACACGTGAAGTCAGAAACATTTCAATGGCCGATCTTAATCGTGTTAATCGAAATCTGTTTTCTTGATACAGTGCCTGTTTAATTGCGGGAGGACACCACTTACAGCACCTCATATACAGTAAGGTTTGAACATTATTAACAATGTATGAGAGATAAAAACTTGAAAAGTTAGTTTAACGAGGGGAGTTGTAGCGGCGGCGCGATCGGCCGATGCACGGGCGATGGCCGAGTGGAAAATCCCCACATGACGGTGCTGATATATAAATATAAACCTGTACAGTATGTCTTGTATACGTTTTAATTAGTTAAACATTAATTATTAATAATGTATTTACAAATTAAAGTTATTAAGTAGTGCAATTAACAGGAAATGAACATTTTAAAATACGGTCACCTGAATTCAATTTATTGGGTTAATTACTTTAAAGTAATTTTTATTATTTTAGGAAATATTTCCTGAATTTAAGGACATTTTACTGTGTAATCTCAGGCTGAGAAATGCCTTGAAAAAGTGGGGACCAGGTGCTCCATGGGTGCTCCTTTTGCTCCGTTAGTGAGGATTAAGTTGTTTGAATCTATAATTACAATTTTTAATCCTAGTTACTTTAATTTTAACTCCCACTGCTTAATTGAATATTTTGGTAGTGGACGTTAGTATGAAGGTGTAGTGATGGTTGATAGTGATTAATGCGGTTTTGAGATTACCTGTCAACAGTTTACCATGACCGCATCCGCCAGTTCCACGAATATATCGGTCAAGTTACCATTTGTTTCACTTGAGGGTGTGATAGTGGGTTGAGCGTATTTTTCAGCTGCAACTTCGGGAGTTAATAATTTATATAATGCTTAAAGTTCGATTTAATTGGAAGATGATTGGTGAAAAGAAGGATGATTTTTAGTATAGTAGGATAAGTGGTATTGAAGTTGATAAGAAGAAGACCTGTAGTAGGTGTTGAGGGAGGGGGAGATTAAATTTTGATATTTGATATAGGGTTGTAGTGTGTTTGCTAATAGTAGCCATACATGTCACAGACACTGCTTTCTCTACTAGTGGAGTGTAAGGGGGAGTGGTTTGAATGTGCTGTGTTGTGATTGGTTGTTTATATAGTCTTTTTTGGATGTTCAATGTAATGTTTTTGGTGATTGTTTGATGGGAGTATGTAGTTTGGGTGTGTAATATTGTGTTAGGGTGGTTTTTATGTTGTTTTGATCCTTTTAATACGTTTAAGCTCATCATCCGCCCTTACCTTACTGATGAGAGCCTCGCCTATTGGTATTTAAAGATGCTTAAAGACCCGTCTCTAGATTTACGATCAATATTATTATTATTATTATTAATAATAGTTTGGCTTCAGCTTCCGGATCTCTCTTGGATCGGAGCCATTGAGGAGATCTTCTCTCTATCTTCGATGTTCTGCTTAATACTGCCATCTGGCAATCAACATCAGACCTCTGCTGGGTCACCTGTGCTTAGAATTAATTATATTTGTCTTTTTGTCTTTGCTTATTTTAGGGATAAAATTTTAGGGATGAGCTCACCTGCCTCTCACCCGGAGGCCCCGGTTCGATTCCCGGCTACGTCAGGGATTTTAGAAACTGACGTGAGGGCAGGAACGGGGTGCAATAAGCCTCGTGAAGACAATTGAGTGCCTGTCTGACAGTGAGGCAGTGTCCCGATCAGGAAAACCAAGATTTACGGCCGAGGGGAACCGATGCGCTGATCAAGCGTCACCCCAATATCTGCAGGCCATGACTGGGCAGCGGTCGCTTGGTAGGCTTAGGTCCTTCATGGGCTGTAGTGTCAGATTATTGTATATGTTATTTTAGGGAATGCGACATCGTGGTTATATAGTCCCGCATATTTGGGTCTGTGTGTGTGTAATTTATGTGATGACCTGTGCTCTTGTGATGGCTATACTAGAGTGTGTGTTTGTAAATAGGGGATAGGCAGCCGTGGCCTTAAATTAGGAACCATTGCCTTGAGTAGAAGTGGGGAAACCACGGTAAACCACTTCCAGGATGGTTGAGGTGGGAGGCGAACCCTCCTCTTCCCAGTTTTGCCTCACAGGGCTGAGTACAGGCCTACCCCGTTCCAACCCTGACATCAGAGTTAAAATTTCTTGACACAGCTGGGAATCAAACTCGGACCTGCGGGGCGACAGCCAAGAACGCTAGCCGCTATACCATGAGGCAGTTTAATTTGTCTTGTAATCACCAATATCTTACAAACCTACATCGCACGACACAGAGTTCCATGGATTTTTACCATCCTTCAAAAATTCGACTTCTTTTTCCGAGAATCATACCCGTGATCATGGGAACATGAGGTCGTAAATCTACTAGTTGCCTATCGAGGAAGCTATCAGTAAATACTCCCTATGGAGCTAAAATCTTACAGCTTGGTGTCTCTACAGTTCCAAATACATCAAACCAATAACTTTAATTTTAGGTAACTTGGGAACCTCGGACCAAGTTCCGGTCCCATCCACTGTCAGGGGATTTCATTATAAAATTAGGCGAGTTTTTGAGTGTTTATACTCCACAGTAAATCAAGTACGGTGTGTCCTGAGGGCCTCGCCCTCACCTTCTTTTGCTCTTACACCTGGGAAGTGAAGTATTCTGAAGTGCGACAGAGCATATTTGCTCTCTGATGGTAAATAAAAGTGTGGTGATGTAATGGGCTGGGCCACCCAGCGTCCACCAAATAAACCACTCTCTTCAACTACAGCCAGGTGACACTGTCCAGTCAAAGATCACGAGCCGGCAGAAATGTCAACAGAGGCAATGAATCTCTTTTGTATATGCGTGTGAGCTGAACCCAAATGTTGAACTTATTTTAGAAAAGAGTTTGGTACGGTATTTACATCGCCAGGGATGATCGAATTTCTGAATGAGAGGATTATAGGTTCAATTTTCATTTTTAGTGTATATTTAGGCCCTCAGAACAGTGTGGCAATTATCTTCATATGCTTACTCTATATGTTGTATAATCTGTATCTGAGTATGTCTAATTAAATAAGGTTAGGCGCAAGAAAAACTAAAATTGCCTGATCAAGAAATTAGGTTCCAATTTTGTCACTCAATTTTGTGACGTCAAGAATTTATAAAAAGACTAGAATTGTCTACACTCCCGTCAACTGGTGCAGTAATTGTTTCATGCCATACAGGATATGTTATCAATTGGTTCGTTTATGGTTTGAAGACAATAAACAAAATTGAAGAAGTTTGTAGTGTTTCCAGTAGCGATAGTGTCATGAACGATGGCCTATTCTTGTGTTTTTTGTTTTGTTTTGTGTATGTTAATTTCATGACGATCATCTAAGTAAGAAAACTACTTATAATTACTTCCCAATCCTCACCTGAATTACAAATACAGACACTAACACAGTCCTACCAATAGCACAGTTTATGAGACAAATTGCACACGCGCACAAGCACACTGGGCTACACGTCCACGATGTCGCAAAGAACCCAAATCAATCATCAACAACAACAATAAAAACTTTCATAACGGGTCAGATTTTCACTTGTGTTTCTTTAGTTTATAGTTGCCTACTCTCGTAAATATTGCGTTTGTGTTCTTAGCACCAAATCTATTACTAAGACGGTAGATAAGGGAATCAAGGTGTCTGCATGTCTTAACAACAGAAGTAATACTAACACCGCAAACGCAGATTACTAAGGCGACTACTGAACCCAGCTCTGTTGAGTGAGGTTCAGAAATAAATCTAGATGATTAGATTCGGAGTTCAGGTGAGAGGTATACAGTCAGAAAAGGTCACGATTCTCACTTCAGTAAGGGGATTGTGGAGTTGCTTTACTTTGCTAACAGAGGCTTCTAGGCAACACCGAACATTGAAAGAGATGTTTGTCTATGATGAAAATGTATTAGAACAGATATTCTCGAAATTTACTGAGAGTGGTGTGGATGTGCTTTTTTTTTAGGGTGTGAAGCGTGGTTGCCTATAAAAATGGAGAGCCATAGCCATTACTCGAGTAAAAGAAAAGGAAGGTTATATAATTTTATTATTTTAGCCAAAAATTCAAATTCAGTTGACAATATTAGAATTGCTCCATTGCATTTTGAGAAAACCCTTCATTTTTTTAATCATAGTTGTTGTTGTTGTTGTTGTTGTTTCAGTTAGGGGCCTTTGATAAAGCCACCGTTACTTCCGACTTGACTTTTCAGTGCTACGCTAGAGCTATCTAGCGGTCAGAAATGATATCACTTTAACTAGCCAATCACGGGCAGCCATTCAAATCGATATATCACAAGTCGACTTTAATTCACAATGTCACGATTGAGCAAGATATCGTGCTTACTTCAGACCCGCATACTTTGCGTGTGTGTGATATTTTTCTGATAAACTGTTTTATTGTGATGTCTTTAGTAGTGTGTTTATTATAATTGAAGCTAAGATTGGGAAGGAGGCGGCTATGGCTTAACGTTAGGAACCATCCTGGTATTTAGCGGGAGTAGAAGACGAAAACCATAGAAAACCACATGGAGAATGGCTGAGTTGGAAATCGAACCCACCTCTTCACAGCTTTACTTTCAAGTCTAAGAATCCCATTGCAACTCCCAGACCAGAACCGAGAATCGAACCCAGAAACTTTAGGACTGGAGTCTCGTATTATTTTAATTTAAGGCAGTGCTATTATTGTACATTCCACAAGGTTCAAACATATCCAGAATGAAATACGCACATAAAACAAACAAACCTGCACAAAAAGCTACGAAGACAAGAATTATGTTTCTAAAAAAAAAAGGCAACTCCTAGCCTGTCATTACATAGAAACTGTTTCTTCTCCTTCCCGTCATCACTTACAGGGTACTAATGATTTATTTTATTTTAAGCGCTTCAAATAGGAAATAAAATGACAGGAAGACGCAAATAATAACAATTGTGTATGTGCAACCTTCACATTAAGAGTATTACTCGAAATAATCCACTTTTTGCTAGCTATAGGCTGTAGCCTACACTACCTTTATAATTAATTTGTTTCTGTTTCTCAATTGGGTTTCTGCTCTTGCTTGGGTATTTCTTCTTTACATCTCACTAATGATGTCTGTTTTTCAGTGAGGCTAAGTGACGTACGTTGAGATTAATGATGATTAATGTCAGTAATTATTCTGTACTACTACATTTTTAGCATGCTTCTTCTTCTATGTACTATTTAAAGTGTTTGTTTATCCGCCTACCGTAAAATAAATCAACGCACATGGTAGCTTCTCAGAAGACGATGATAATGTTCATAATGTGTTCTACATAATTATGTACGGTACCTGATATTATTATAATTCAGTTTCTCAGCTGTTTGGAAAAACACAAAGAACCTGCATGCAAATTAACATTCAAACAGAAGAGTAATTGCAAGCGAAAGATTAGGGTGAAAAAAGCTGTCAAGATGTTTTCCCTGAAGGAACGAGTATATAATTGGTAGCTGTTACATGCGGGATCTGTTTGCCTGGAGACGTGCTTTGGTGCAAGAAATATATAACAGGGCCCTACATTTGATGGACAAGCAGTAACTGCAGTCGACCGAATATTAACATGAATATTTCTAAGGAGAAAAATGTGGCCACACCAGTGTAATATAGTATTATAATAATTGAACTCTAGGATTTTGCCTGGTCTGTTGCAGGTTCTCGCCTAGACGTATCGACTTACGCTCATCACCAGGTTTTTGCTACGCCCTATCTGGTCCCCGCTGGACTATTGAACCTTGAATTAGGTCATATAGAGGGGCAGATTACCTCGTAGTTCCGCCACTTAAAACCTCAATAACTAACTAATTACGTCATATAGGGGGGGGGGGGGACTTTGCTAACCCCGCAATTCTTGAAATATACCTTCTATGCAGATATACTCCAGTGCAAGAGATGAGTTCATCTCGCCAGTCGTGTTGAGAAACTGTTTAATTTCCCTTGGCTATGAATTTTGACACGGGAAATGCTACCACCTAGTGGTAAAATCGTGAAAACTTGTGATACATGTTTGTAAAGTATTTATAAAATCTTGCGTATTTCGGTGACGCGATTTTGGTTGGTTTGTTTCCTCAGTTTAGGGGCTGCGACAACGCGGACATGTGTGTAGAATCTGTCCGATAACCGGTGTTAATTGTGATGACTGTATTAGTGTGTTATCTGTTATCAATTCAAGTAAGAACTGCAGACATTGACTTTTTTCAACTAGTTCCTACTATTGCCCTCAAACGCCTCCGTTAACGACTACCAGTTCAGAACTAGGTTACCAGATGCCATCGCAGTCGGCTCCTGGCGATGAACGTCGGAACATAAGAACGTTTGTCAATTGTTAAACATAATTTAGCTTCACACAGGTGTAATTAGTGGAAGGTTCTTTAACATGCCATAAATCTATGACATGGGACCGCCGGCTTTACTTCCCCTCCGAAGGAAGACATACTGAGGGATTTTTAACGCTCTTAAAAAATCCGACGACTTCGGCCGGTTTTGATCCCACGATCATGGGTATAGAAGCTCAGCATGCTACCAAATACGGATTGTGGTTGTAATCTCTATATATATAAAAATGAAAGTTTGTCTATTTTTTCTGAATTTCCACGGAAATTTGAGTTATTAACGCGTTTCAGACTGGTTTAAGACGGTTGCACGCAAAAACAAATTTTTTGTCTGTCTGTCTGTCTATCTGTGTACAACTATGTACGCGCATCACTCGAGAACGGCTGAGTGGATCAACGTAAAATTTGGTACAGATGTCCATCCGAGGAACGAAAGTAATCATTGATGTAACTCTTCTCCATACCTCTCATGAAAGAGGGCCTTCCCCGTTAAAATGCATGCTGAAGTGGACGTAGAAAGACGATAAAAAGCTCATTTTCGGCGTCTCAATGTGAGAAACAAAACTCGGGAGCCCTACGGGGCCCGAAAACCACATTTTAAGGTCCTAAAACCTACAGTTTTTGAGATATTCCCAGAAAACTAATTTCATTTAATAAACGGAAAAACACTAACACAAACAGAAAAGACCTAGAGTCAGTTGAGCAATATTGGAGTGTTCTAGAAGAAACCCTTGACAAGATTCCACAACATCATACAACCATACTCATGGGTGATTTTAACGCACAAATTGGCAAGGAGAAAAAATATCGTCGGATAGTGGGCCTCTAGCCAGCCCATAAGAGGACCAATAAGAATGGAGAACGCCTCATAGATCTTTGTGATAAGTATGACCTTGTCCTAAAATCAACTGCCTTCAAACGCCTGCCTCGGAAGGCCAAGACTTGGAAGAGCCCAAATCTAATGCTAGGAGAGTTCCAGTTGGATCAGGTGGCTATGGACAGAAAGTATCACAAAGAGATACAAAATGTCAAAGTGCTAAGGGCAGCTAACTTAGACTCAGACCATTACTTATCTCTGGTGAAAACCAACCTGCAGCCAATTAGGAGACCACCAAATACCTCCAAAGTTGGTAAAATACCAAAGTTCAATGTCCTCAAACTGAGTGATGAAGACTGTGGTTTCCAACCCACCCTGAAGGAAAACATAGAGAAGCAAGGTTGGTCCAACCTACAAAAGGCTCTACTGGATGCCGCTCAAAAAACCATGCCTGCCTCATCCAACAAAGCCAAGCATCCCTGGTGGACGACTACATGTGGCCAGGCTATAGAAGAAAGGCGTAGAGCCTGGGTCATTTGGAACCAGTGCAAGAATGAAGCTAACTACCAGGCCTTTCTTACACAAAGAACTGGATGCGAACACCACCAGACTAATCCAGGCTACACTGAAGACTACGACCTCCAAAGTCAAGTTCAGAGGTGAGCTCTCAGACAGCTTCTCTATCCAAACAGGAGTTAGACAAGGTGATGGCATTTCTTGTATTCTCTTCAATTGTGTACTTGAGAAGATTATCAGGGAATGGACTACCACGTTACTATCAGGAACAGGACTGCAAATTGGGTACAAGAAAGACAATCTCAATGTACCTTGCCTGGCCTTTGCCGACGACCTTACCTTGTTAGCGAACAACATAGAAGAAGCTGCTCACCAACTACAGAGCCTCTATAACATAGCAGCTAACACTAGCTTGAAGGTCAATATGCAAAAAACAGTGTTCTTGACAAATATAAAGAGAGCCCCATCTACTATTCTTGTGAAAGACACCGCAATTCAAAACGTTCCTGCAGTGAAGTACCTAGGGGAGTGGATTCCAGCAAACGAGAGTGAGACCTTAGCAATAGACACTAGATGCACGAAACTGGAAAGGGTCTACCACTCCTGTAAGAGCATCTACACATCCAAGTGCCTCTCTATGAACCTTAAACTTCTACATTACAACTCAGTAGTAAGACCTTCCGTTCTACACACATCAAAAAAAGTTTTGCATCACCTCGGTTCCCAGATCTCCGGCATATAGACGTTGACTGTGTATATTGTATCCAAGATACAGTCCCTTTGACTGTTCATAGATGTCACTAAAACTGCTCAAAGATGTAAACAACCATGCATGAGCAGGGCCTATTAGACGGAGGGGGTACGACAGCCGATCAGTTCCAGTCATTCCACCAGGACGAAGGTACGCTGCTCATGTTGTCTGTAGTTCTACCATGCCTAGAAGGTCAATACCGCAGTTCGATCGCGTCCGCATTGTTACTTTGTGTCAAGAAGGGCTCTCAACAAGGGAAGTTTCCAGGCGTCTCAGAGTGAACCAAAGCGATGTTGTTCGGACATGGAGGAGGTACAGAGATACAGGAACTGTCGATGACAGGCCTCGCTCAGGCCGCCCAAGGGCTACTACTGTAGTGGATGACCGCTACTTACGGATTGCCGCTCGGAGGAACCCTGACAGCAATGCCACCATGTTGAATAATGCGTTTCGTTCAGCCACAGGACGTCGTGTTTCAACTCAAACTGTGCGCAATAGGCTGCATGATGCGCAACTTCACTCCCGACGTCCATGGCGAGGTCCAGCTTTGCAACCCCGACACCATGCAGCGCGGTACAGATGGGCCCAACAACATGCTGAATGGACCCCACGGAATTGGCATCACGTTCTCTTCACCGATGAGTGTCGCATATGCCTTCAACCAGACAATCGTCGGAGACGTGTTTGGAGGCACCCTGGTCAGGCTGAACGTCTTAGACACACTGTCCAGCGAGTGCAGCAAGATGGTGGTTCCCTGATGTTTTGGGGTGGCATTATGTGGGGCCGACGTACGCCACTGGTGGTCATGGAAGGCTCCGAAACGGCTTTACGATACCTGAATGACATCCTCCGACCCATAGTGCAACCATATCGGCAGAATATTGGAGAGGCATTTGTCTTCATGGACGACAATTCTCGACCTCATCGTGCACATCTTGTGAATGCGTTCCTTCAAGATAACGACATCGCTCGACTACAGTGGCCAGCATGTTCGCCAGACATGAACCCTATCGAACATGCCTGGGATATGTTGAAAAGGGCTGTTTATGGACGTCTTGACCCACCAACCACTCTGAGAGATTTACGCCGAATTGTCGTTGAGGAGTGGGACAATTTGGACCAACAGTGTCTTGATGAACTTGTGGATAGTATGGCACGGCGAATACAGGCATGCATCAATGCAAGAGGACGTGCTACTGGGTATTAGAGGTAGTGGTGTGTACTGCAATCTGGACCACAAATGCTGAAAGTCTAGCTGTATGATGGTACAACATGCAATGTGTGGGTCTCATGAGCAATAAAACGAGCTGAAATGTTGTTTGTGTTGATCTCTATTCCCTTTGTATTTAACGGTTCCGGAACTCTTGGAACCGAGGTGATGCAAAACTTTTTTTGATGTGTGTATATGCCTCTGAGTGTCTCCTGATGAACCGGAAAGGCCCACTGAGGAAACTAGAGCTCAAGGAACGGAAAATACTTAGAAGGATTTCAGGACCAATAAGGGAAGAGGGTGGTACTTACAGGATCAGGCACAACAATGAGCTCTATGATCATCAAGAAGATATCGTCACATCCATGAGGAAGAGACGATTAGCTTTCTACGGACATGTGACACGCTTGGGTCCAGATAGACTTACTAGCCAGATCTTCACCACGACAGGAAGAGGGAAAGCGTCCAAAAACAAATGGATCACCACAGTGAAGTCAGACCTAGAGCAACTTGGAATTTCATAAAAAACATACAGGATCGTTCACAATTCCGACAGATGATTCAACATGGGTCTTTCCAGTGTCTCTCACCAGCAGGAAGAGTACAGGGACTACCAGACCGAAGTGGACACAGGAAAGAAAGCAGACACACAGCCAGAAGATGAAAGCTGCCTGGGCTAAGAAGAAACATAAATTCCTTACAAGAAGTCAAAACGAGCACCGTGGTCCTCAGTAGGCCCAAACGAAAAGAAGAAGAAGAAGAAGAAGGAGAAACACTAATGAAAGAAAGCAAGCCGGTAACCATGGCAACACAATCTCAGAAGTCCATCTATTTCTGTAAGACGCAATGCCATTCCATTTATTACATTACTGTGAACGTTCGCAAACGGCGATAAGGTTATCACGGAATTAACTTAAGCTGTAAAATTCATCAATACGTAAATAGTGCGTTTAAGGAGGTCAAGGGATACTCTTGAATTTTTTTACGTGATTTATACGTGTGGATGTGGTACTGAAGGTTTATTATATCCCTATCCCTATATTATTAAATTATTATTATTATTGTTATTATTATTATTATTATTATTATATTATGGCGTACAAGGTCGAGATAAAACTCATTTTCAGCCCTTTGGTGGCACGGAGACTATTACGTTTTAAGGCTCTAAACCACGTTTCTGAGATATTCCCGGAAAACTAATTTCATTTAATAAATTAATAAATAGATGACGAGTACAGAACAACACCAAATCAGGAGCTATATAGATATACTGAGAAAAGCACATGTGGACAGGAAGAGACGTCTGGCTTTCTACGGATATGTCTCAAGGATGAACCCAACGAGACTAACCAACCGGCTTCTCAACTACTGGGAGAATAGAAAGAGCGTGACACCATGGCTAACAGAAGTTAACAAGGACATCCAAGTACTGATGATAATGGAAAGTGATATTAGAAGCCGATCACATCTCAGAAAGATACTTAAACAGAAGAGATTTTAGGACATCATCTGGACAAAAGGGAGAATGGAGAAACATAGCCAGAGATTATTGGGCAAACATCAAGTCCCTCGCCAAGTCGAAAAGTTCAACGTCGTGGTTCTCACCTGGACCATCTGAAAGGAGAAGAACAAGAAGAAACTAATGAAGGAATGCAAGCCGGTAATCATGCCAACAGTATCTCAAGAGGTGACAGCCAACTTTCCATCTATTTCTGTAAGAATCAATGCCACTCAATTTATTAAATTTCTGCGAAAGTTTGCAAATGGCTATAAGGTAATCATGGAAACAAACATGGACTGTACAATTCATCAATGCGCTTAAGGGGGTCAAGGGGTACCCTATACTGTTTAAACGCGACTTACACGTGCGATATGTAGTACAGAAGGTCTATTATATCTCCAAACAGCAACATTATTATCAAAAATTCCTGAATTGAAGAGTGCTTTTTGCAGCTTTTGGGAATTTGGGCCATTGGAGGCTACAAATCCTGAATTTTCATACACCACAAACCTTTATAAATTATTAAAGGGGTCTTCCTGGGGATGGGGACTTTCCACAACGGCGAGGGTCCGTTTTTATTTGACATATATTGCGTTTCGTCAATAAGGTTTTCAATAATATTTTCACGTTAGGAAGTACACGTTACGAGAATTTAGTTTGAGAGCACATTTTAAATAATCATATTTTTGTCGACAAACGGGCTCATCGTAAAGATGATTTTGTTTGACACTGTGTGGTTGATATATCTTTATGTTTATGTACGCCTATAACTCGTGTTCGGGTGTTTGGAGCATCGTAAAATTAGGTATTGTAGCCATGAGTCAATTAACCAATCATTTATAAAAATCGTCACTGCACTTCTCATAGAAGGGTGGGTATAGGGAAAAACGTTTCAAAATACATGCTAAAATAGGCGAAAAATTAAAATTATCCTAGAAAGACGACCAAAGAATATGTTGCGCTTCTCAATGTGTGATACAAAACTAGGGAGTCTCCGAAAACTGCATTTTAAGGCCCTTAAATAAACAGTGTTTGTGATATACCAAGAAAAGTAACTTCGTTCTGATAAACATATGAGCGAATGACAAGCCCCTAACCATTGCAACAGTAGCTCAATTAATAACGTCTGGTTATTAATACCGAAGACCGGTCGAAGAGCGGGTACCTCTGCTAGTTAAGCATATGATTAAACCTATCATTTTGCGGATTTAGCACTAGTACGACTTGTATCAACTATAATTCCCTAAAATATTCCTATATTAAAATATCTAATTGGATGCCATTTTAAGTAGGCTATTAGATGATTAGGCAACCCATGCCAGGTGAAATTGGAAGAACTGAATTTATGTCACAAATACCGGGTGAGTTAGCCGTGGTCGTTACGGCATGACTGTTGGCAGTCGCTCACATCCGGGAGGCGAGGAGGTTCGAATCCCCCCACCGTCAACCTTGAAGATGGTCTTCTGTGGTTTCCCATCTTCCTTCCAGGCAAATGCCGGGGTTGGTCCCTAACTATAGGCCACAGCCGCTACCTTCCAACTCCTCGACCTTCCAATCCAACTTTCCTCCCCAACGGTACTTGTAGCTCACCCATTGGGTGTCCGTCTCGAAGCAGCTACAAAACTGGCGAGCCGAACATGTCCTCGGACACTCCCGGCACTAAAAGCCATACGCTAAAAAAAAGTCACAAATAATGCTATGTAGGAATTTAATTTACATGTTAATTATTATAAGTCCTAAAGATTCAAAATCTTAAGTCAATAATAATTTGTACTTTTTATTGTACCGGTTTCCTCAGCGCAAATAATGTGAATATAGAAGAAAGACTTAAAGTACATGAAAACATTTACCATAAAAAGGGTTGTTGTCAAAAATATTTCTAATAAATCAATATTTTAAAAGCTAAAAAACTAAAAAATACTTACACTAAAAATATTAAAAACTAGATCTGTTACAAAAATATTATGTTAATTTGGAAAAAATAAATCCTTCAAGACTTATTATACTTCGTCAATAAGGAAGGGCTAACATGGTCGTTTCATGTGACATTGTGTTAATTATTTGTAACCCTTTCCCTTAATTTATCATGTTTACCATCAATCCCTTAATATTGTGGATAAAACTGAGTTTTGGTTGGTTCCTCAGTTTAGGGGCTGCAACAACGTGGTCATGTAGCCCCCTGTACTTTGGGTGTGTGTAGAATCTGTCTGATAACCGGTGTTAATTGTGATGGCTGTATTAGTGTGTGTTATCTGTTTTAATTCAAGTAAGGACTGGAGACAATAATTTCAAGTAGTTCCTACTTTTGCTACCAAATGCTACCGTCCACGACACCTAGCTTGCGGACTTGCCTACTAGATGACATCGCAGTTAGAACCTAGCGGCAAAACTTTGGAACTAATAAAGCGTTATCAATTCTAACCTACAAAGTGTCCTCCTTTCGAAATCCATATGTTTTGTGGTAGTTTCTGTTATAATTTTGTAGTTAAATGTATAATAAATAACTATCCAAAACCTTTGGCATATATTCCTTTTTACTACAAAGAAAAAAAATACAGTCTCATTTTGGGATGTGCCAACACCTCAGGATACTAGTTAAGTGAGTCCAAATCCTCTATACCAGTTCAGGGTTAATTAATTTTAAATATTGATTGACAACACTTAGCTCTTAAATTTTGAAGATATTGACAGTTGTTACTCTTACAGTTGTTGGTAATAATAATTATAATAATAATAATAATAATAATATCGTATGGCCACAGGTGCCGGGTGCAAGCTTTGTTATTTGCACCCAGAGGGCAGCTTGCATGTTGAATTTGGTTATTCCTTGATGCACTATGAAAGTCAAGGAGGTTAGATGTCTAAGCTCCTTGACACTATAGCGCTTTCTAGTAGAGAAATGAGGAACTTTGTGTTGGCGGAAAATCCCGAGATTAATTAAGCCATTATGAACACGGCCTACTGAATTCAAATGGGTTCTTTAACATGCCTACAATGTATGACATGCGTGTCGTGATTTTTGTCGTCTTTCAAAAATCACTTACCACAGCCAGGAGCAAACCTGCAAGCTTGGGGCTAGTAATCCGACACGATAACCACTCACCAACCGTTGCAAGCAGTTGTTGGTTAAATGTGAAATATTTATAACATTGATACAGAGAAAACTCTTAAAATTGAATTAAAGTACTTCCTTTATCATTTATCCTCCCAGCACGGCTTGATACACAGACTCTCCGAGGGATCATTCGTATCCCGTCTCAAGGACGGTGTCTGGGAGCAGAACACACTTTTCAGCAGATACAACTGGGGATGGCGACAGACCGATCGTTCAGGTGACTGCTAACTTGGGTTTAATTAAGGAAGGGCCAGAGAGGGGATTTTGGAAGGAAGTCGGCCGTGGAGCTGTCAAAAGGAACCATCCTGGCATTTGCCTGGTGGTGAAAATGGGAAACCAGGAATAATATATTCAGGATGGTCGAGGTGGGATTCGAACCTACGCCCTCCGAATGCTAGTGAGTCAAGAGCAAGCGCGTTAGCGCTCTCGGTCACCGTGGCCGGCTTTAATTGGTATTCACGAATAAGATAAAATAAAGTACATTATCTCAATGTTACTTCCTTTTCTAGATATTGTGATACCATATTTCATAGGGCGGAGCTTTTCCGGTCGCGGAGAGAGTCCGTCATTTTGTGTAGACTAAGGATAGGTCATGCAAGATCCACCCACTCCTACCTAATGACAAGGGAAGACCCCCCATTTTGTACCTGTGGAGCAGTACTCATCGTGGCCCACATTTTAACCGAGTGTGTGGATCTTGCTGTTCTACGAAGAAAGCTTGGTTTGCAGAAGACACTCAAACTTATATTAGGCGATGACGTGATGGCTGCTGATCGCGTTGTCCGCTTTGTAAGTGAGAGTGGTTAGGGCCAGCAATCTAAATTTTCCAGTGTACATTGACTCAAAGACTTGTTCTCTTTTGAATGCTGATTTTTTGTTTTTCCGTATTTTTTGTTTAGATTATAACTATTAGTTTTATTTAAATTTTTGTTTTATTAATTTTTGACTTTTCAAATTATTGTGTCACCCTCTAAATTTTAAATTCCATGCCAAATTTGTGTAGTTTAATCTGTGTTAAGAGGGGCAGATGACCTCGTAGTTCCGCCCCTCAAAACAAGAATAACTAGCTAACTAACATATTTCAAAGGTGGATTATAAAATGTCATGTTAAATCATTTAAGCTTGAATCTTCTTTTCAATGTTCAAAATTATTATCAACATCTTTGGAATGTAATCATTAATGAAGGACTCATGAATTAAGATTACTTTCAAGGCAATTTGGTAAATGCTGCTTCATATGTACCCGCATGGGTACGAAGAGATATCAAGTAAAGATGTATTTATTCAGGTCGTATTCAGCAAAAAGCAAGTCGTATCTGCGGGCAAGTGACGCCCAAAATATAGATCTTATCCCGCATATTTGCTATCATTCAACTTATTTTATTTACGCTATAAACATTTTACTTAACTACCTAATTAATGAAGTATCGGAAAGGCTCTGATTGTTGTCTGAGATATGATGCAGTGAGATCAGCAGGAGTCATTTTAGTTAGGCGAACTACTTATTTCCACGTGCATAGCTTACAACTGACGGCATAAATGTAATAAACTGCAACATAGCCTTTAATATTCATTGACAGCAATTAGCAATAAATTTTAATATATTGGGCTGGATCTTTGACCGGTTGTAGACTTGCAATTGATCGCTCAGTCGCTACAACAGCTGCCGAGTTGTTACAGGGCTATAACTGTACATTATGTTCTTTCTCCTCCTTCAAATCGTGTGCTGTGGGTTGTGGGTAAGTCTCATATTCCCAAAGAACTGGGTTAATTTCCCGGCTCTGTTCATTGTTTATATGACAATGAAGTAGTGATAATTTCTAACAATTAGGTCAGTGAATAATTAAATAGCCTAATTTCATATGTTCTACTGTCCCTTTTCATTACAAAACTCCCTCATCAATTATGTACATAGAAAACATAGGAAAAGATCTACAACACAAACACGTAAGTCAATAATGTACAAAATCTGCAGCCATTTCGGACAAAAGAACTTAAGAATTAAGTTGTTAGAACTTACCTCACCTTAACCCAAAGCTGCAAACGTTACTCAAGGTATAAACAAATTGGCCCGTGAGTGAGAAAGTGAAGCTAGCCAGCGGACCTACCTCTAGTTCAATGAGAGTTTGGTATGCGGAAGATGGTTGCGAAGGGGCGAGAGGGGGTCAAATAAGATGGGCTGCTTCTTGTGACAGATTTATAACACAGAGATACAGTCCGTCTGTTAGGTTCGACTCGTTGTCAGTGCATGTGTCTATCGTTCGTATTTTTGACAAGGTCCCGACATCAAATTATAATGGGCTGGCTGCCTGGCTCAGCGGTAACGTTCTCGCTTGCTGGTCCCAAGGTTGCAGGATTGAATCCTGGCCGCAGTCAGCTGGCATTTGAGGGTGCTCAAAAGGGAGGGAGCCGTGTGAGGAGATTTATTGACACGTTAGAGATTCCCTTCGGGGCCAAATTCCGTCACCCTGGCGTCTCTAAACGCCGCAGTAGTTAAAAAGGACGTAAGACCAATAACATTATTATTCGAATTCTAACAAGGATACAATAAAACACTGGTTACGGGTTAATATTATCCATTTTTGCGATTATATGCTGAAAGTTTACCTTAATGATCTTATTAGCCGCGACACAAACCCTACATAATTGATGAAATAATGGCCGCTAGTGGACACACGGTATTGAGACTGCCTTCATACACTGCGGAACTAAATCCCATAGACGTCGTCTGGTCGGATTTAAACCAGTGGATTGGTGCACATAATGTCACCTTTAAAGTTAATAATGTCAAACGCCTTAGCGATCAGAGGTTTTCATAACTTTTTCTGCGTTTGTGATCACGTAGAGAAAATAGAAAATAAGTCTTATGAACGAGAGAGAATGATAGAAGAGAGAATAGAATCGCTCGTAATAACTAGAGCAAAAAAATGACTGCAGCAGTAATAGTGGCAGTGAAAGTGAATCTGATGAAAGTGATAATGAAATGCCTGGATTCGAACCATTAGATGACCAATGACTAATACCCGGTGATTGCTTTCGAAGTGAAGATTGAAAATGATGATGATGATAATTTTTGTTTAAGGGGCCTAAGATCTAGGTTATCGGCCCCTAAAAGATTGAAAATGCATTGCCATTTACTTGATAATATTTTTAGCCTATTTTCAATTTTGAAAAAATTGGCTTATGAGATCACCTTTTGTCCGTGTGTGTGTGCGTGTGCGTGTGTGTGTGTGTGTGTGTGAGGTGTGTGTCCCCCAAATAACTTCTAAACGGCTGGAGCGATTTCAATGAAACTCGGTAATTTCATAGCACTATTCCGAACGACCCCGAACGTGCCCTTCAAATTTTGTTACGTCTCACCAATCCAACATGGCGGCTGTGCGAAATATTTCACCAGCGTTCAATATTTCCGAAACTATTCCCGATATCACCCTGGAGTTTTTAAGATGATAAAGGGAACTACTAGACGTTCACCTATGTGACTTTTGAAAATCTGGTAACTACAAAACCAACATGGCGGCCACGCGAATTTGCGACATTTAAATAGACGTTTCTTGCGATTTAACCAACCAAACGCAATAAAACTTGGTACAGTATATGTTTATACACATTGTAATGCACCGACATCTAACTTGGTTCAATTGTTTTCATAACCACAAGATGGCGGATGTGCGAAATATATTACCGGCATTCTATACCTCTGAAACTATTATCGGTATCACCGTGAAATTTTTGTACGGATATAAAGGGCACTACTGGAATTTCATCTATAAGACTTTCAAAAACCGGTTAACTACAAAACGAACATGGCGGCCAAGCGAATTCGAAAATTTTAAATGGACCTTTCTCGCGATTTATTGTTCCAAACGCAATGAAATCTGGTACAGGAAATGTTTATACACATTGTAATGCACTGGTATCTAATTTAGTTCAATTGTTTACATAACCTCAAAATGGCGGCGAATTTTAAAAGTAAGTTTTTATTTCTTGTGTCGTAATCAGGCGATCGAAGTGAAAGTTTCAATGATGAACCTACGCAATAATTTTCCTTTAATGGTACATGACTCTATGGCCTATACATTTAACAATCCAACATGGTGACCATCCGAAATATTTAGACGGCTCTGAATATCTACGAATCTATTATAGCAATCAAACTGATTTTTATTTTATTTTCATAGGGACTATGAACATAATTTCACCTATAGGACTTTAAATAACCTGGTGATCATTTATTTATTTATTTATTTATTTATTTATTCATTTATTTATATATTTATTTATTTACTTATTTATCTATTTATTCATTCGTTCATTTATTTATTTATTTAATTATATATTTATTTATTTATTTTTATTTATTAGATACGAGCCTAAAACGGACAATTTTAAAGTGTTCGAAGTGTTCCAAGTGATCGAAATCACATGGTAGGCAATATCGTTGCTGCTGTTGATTAATTTAGAGTTTTGCTGTATCGTTATCATGAAGCCTTATGGACTTGGGTGTTTTTGGAAACTGTCTGATTATGTGTGTTATTATGGTGGCTGTAGTAGTGTGAGTTTGTAATTAGGGTTAGGATTAAGTAAAGGCGTCCGTGGCCTTAAGTTAGGTACCATCTCGGAATGTATGTAAAGAAGACATGGGAAACCACGGAAAACCACCTCTAGGACTGCTGAAATGGGAATCTAATCCATCGCTTCTCATTTTTGCCTCACGAGGCTGAGTGTACCCCGTTCCAATCTTCGAGCCACAATTATATTTCTCCAAAACCGGAAATCGAACCATGGATCTCGATACATATCCCACGACCACAAGAGGTGGCTGATAGGCAATGTCTATGATATGTGAAATCATTAAAGAGTTGTGCAACAGAATATTTAGTTCATAGTACTGGTTCAGTTTTCAATTTTTCAAGTGATCATTTCTACAGAAATAAGCCATATAATTATATTTTAAGTCAACATTATTTACATATTTACACTAGAAAATTTAAGCCGATGACCTCGATGTTCCATTTCTTAAATCAATAATCATCTCATCAACATCCTCATACTGGAAAATTACGTAAAATAATATTTTACTCTTAGTGTTAATTTTGATCACTCCCGTAGAGATCACTTATATCTTTGACGATTGAGATATGAGCTCATCTTAAGAATAGCCATATTCTCATCTACAATTGAAGCGTATGCAGGAACAAACGTCTATGTTACATTCCTTACTTATTGAGAAAAAACAACAATAAAGATGACTGTTGTCCGCTTGACAAGGCTACGTGGTAAGACGTACCATAGACTTTTGTCCCGTAAACCAACACAGTAGAGCTCGCGTGCTCGCTACCTCGCCCATAATGGAAGCGTACAGAATAGAATAGCGTTATTTTCAGTTTAAATGTTACTGTTTAAACCTACATAATATTGTGGGGTTTGAAGCCATTTTTCAGTGTTGCATTAGTAAACAAGAGTTTAGTGCTTTTCAGACGGTTAACACGAGTGTACCCAAAAGAGCTGGATTATTCTCTAATCCTGAAATAAATTACATGCGATTAATACATACACTAGGATGACCAGTTTCGATCGTCAAGCGATCATCATCAGATCCTTACACCTAGGCTATAAAATCTATGTTTGAAAATACAGGTGAAAATATTTACAATATGTACAATTATTTAGTTGCAGTATTGGTACTGCAACTGTCGGTGTATGCTAAATACAGTATATATGACGTTAGGTGAAATACTAAATGGTGATAGATATCCGGAGTTTGTAATTTGGAGTGATTATATGGTTGAAAAAATCAGCTATGGTTAAAATGTAATATTACAGGCTACTACTTATCTGGTAGTCTTCCTTGCTGGAGCTACGCGCAGAGGTGTGGTCGACTGAGAGGGGCTGTTGTCTTAACGACACGAATTTCCCCCTTTTCTTCCCCCAGTTCATATGTGCTGTGCGGAATCAGTGCGATGTGTTTATGTGGGGTGTTGCCAACTTAGATAAGATATATGTTATTGAATGAGATGGGTCTACAAATAACTAAGACCGTGGAACATTCCCCGCCACGCGTGGCCCATAAGCCACTCAAACTAAGCGCTGCCCGGTCTTATGAGGACGTCCCGGCACCTTAAATACTGTCGCGAATACGGGCCTTGGTTATTGCAGATGAAAAGTACATCGTAAACCTGATCCAGATAACATTTACCTATTGTTGTTGTTTGAGTCTTCAGTCTTTTGACTGGTTTGACGCAGCTCTCCATGCCTCCCTGTCCTGAGCTAATCGTTTCATCTCTTCATAGCTACCACACCCTACATCCGAGGCAATCTGTTTAACATATTCTAACCTTGGTCTACCCCTAGAGTTCTTGTCCTCGACCCTTCCCTCCATAACTAAGCTTGCTATTCCTGGGTGTCTTAGTATGTGTCCTACTAACCTATCTCGTCTCTTCATTAGCACTCGCCAGAAACATCTCTCCTCTCCCACTCGTCTTAATACCTCTTTGTTTGTAACCCTATCTACCCATCTGATCTTCATCATTCTCCTGTAACACCACATTTCAAATGCTTCAATTCTCCTCTTTTCTGCTGCACCAATAGTCCAAGTTTCACTTCCATAGAGCGCCACGCTCCAGACAAAGGCTTTCAAATATGACTTCCTAACACCTAAATCTATATTCGATGTCAACATGTTCCTTTTCTGTAGAAATGCTTTCCTTGCCTGTGCCAACCTACTTTTTATATCCTCTTTGCTTCGTCCATCACTGGTTATTCTGCTTCCTAAGTAACAGAAGTCTCCTACTTGCTTCAGCTTTTCACCTGCCTATTTGATCTCCATAGAGTTTTCTGATTTATTTCGGCTGCATTCCAGTATTAGCCTACTTTCGATTTTTGCAAAAAAATGAAAGTAGACTTATGAGATCAACACAGGGCGAAAAAAAAGTGTGTCTGTCTGTGTGTGTGTATGTGTGTGTGTGAGTCTGTGTGTGTGTGTGTATGTGTGTGTGTGAGTCTGTGTGTGTGTGTGTGGGTGTGTCTGTGTGTGTGTGAGTGTGTGTACTCTGAATGTCTGTCCCCCCTTATCAATTCGAACACGGTGAATGCGAATCGAACGAAATTTGGTACAAAGGTAGCACTAGCAAAGGACACCTCAGTGTCATGTTTTATATCGCCGCCATCTTGACGGAAACGTAATGGCGGCCACACAAATGTTCAAAGCTTAAATCAAATTACGACTAACCTAATCATCCGATCTCTACCAAATTTTGCAACAACATACCTTTATGGGGGAGCATCCTTTTACCTAACCAATAGGTCATCAGCGTAATAGTTTGCGGATGGCGGCCATCTTTGTGTGAAAATCGATTCCCCCTATTAATTCGGACACGGTGCAACCGAACGGAACGAAATTTGGTACAGAGGTAGTACTAACAAAAGGCACCTCAGTGTCATGTTTTACATCGCCGCCATCTTGACGGAAACGTAATGGCGGCCACACAAATGTTCAAAGCTTAAATCAAATTACGACTAACCTAATCATCCGATCTCTACCAAATTTTTCAACAACATACCTTTATAGGGGGAGCATCCTTTGACCAAACTAATAGGTCATCAGCGTAATAGTTTGCGGATGGTGGCCATCTTTGTGTGAAAACCGATTCCCCCTATTAATTCGAACACGGTGCAACCGAATGGAACGAAATTTGGTACAGAGGTAGTACTAACAAAAGGCACCTCAGTGTCATGTTTTATATCGCCGCCATTTTGACGGAAACGTAATGGCGGCCACACAAATGTTCAAAGCTTAAATCAAATTACGATTAACCTAATCATCCGATCTCTACCAAATTTTGCAAAAACATACCCTTATGGAGGAAGCATTCTTTGACCAAATGAATAGGTCATTAGCCTAATAGTTTGCGGATGGTGGCCATCTTTGTGTGAAAATCAATTCCCCCTAATAATTCAAACACGCTGAAAACGAATGGAACGAAATTTGGTACAGAGGTAGCACTAGCAGGTGGCATCTGTGTCATGTTTTATATCGCCGCCATTTTGACAGAAACGTAATGGCGGCCACACAAATGTTCAAAGCTTAAGTTAAATTACGACTAACATAACCATCCGATCTCTACCAAACTTTGCAACAACATACCTTTATGGAGGGAGCATCCTTTGACCAATCTAATAGGTTATTAGCCTAATAGTTTGCGGATGGCAGCCATCTTTATGTCAAAATTGATTCCCCCTATTAATTCGAACACGGTGGAACCGAATGGAACAAAATTTGGTACAGAGGTAGCACTAGCAAAGGGCACCTCAGTGTCATGTTTTATATCGCCGCCATTTTGACTGAAACGTAATGGCGGCCACCCAAATGTTAAAAGCTAAAATGTAATTACGACCAACCTAATAATCTAGTCTCTACCAAATTTTGCAACACCATATCTTTATGTGGGAAACATATTCTGACCAAACTGCAAGAACATCAGCCCAATAGTTTGCAGATGGTGGCCAAGTATGTGTGCAAATCGATTCCCCCTATCAATTCAAACACGGTGGAACCGAATTGAACGAAATTTGGTACAGAGGTAGCACTAGCAAAGGGCACCTCATATTCATGTTTAATATCCCTATAGCACGTTGTATTTCAACAAGCTACTACAACCAACATTCAATCATACTCCTTGAAAAAGACAAAGAGTTATAACAATACCCATGCATTTAGGAGAAAGTAGGCTATATGTTCTTTACTGAACATCTTGTTTTTTTTTACATTTATTAATTTTCATCATGAATTCTTTCCGTAAGGCGGAGTCCATACCATTCAAAAACTCATTCAAATCCTCGGGCTTGTCGGGCAAGATTACGATGTCATCAGCAAAACTCAGAGTTGAAATTATTTCTCCTTTAATCTTCACTCCCACTATTAAAACCCCCATTTTTAGCCTATTTTCAATTTTGAAAAAATAGGCTTATGAGATCACCTTTTGTCCGTGTGTGTGTGCGTGTGTGTGTGTGTGTGTGTGAGAGAGAGAGGTGTGTGTGTGTGTCCCCCTAATAAAATCAAAACGGCTCAAGCGATTTCAATAAAACTTGGTAAGTTCATAGCACTATTCCCGGCGACCTCGACCGTGCCCTTCAAATTTTGTTACGTCTCACCAATCCAACATGGCGGCTGTGCGAAATATTTCACTAGCATTCAATATCTCCGAAACTATTACCGAAATCGCCCTGAAATTGTGTACGGTGATAAAGGGCACCACTAGATGTTCACCTATGAGACTTTCAAGAACCTAGTGACTTCAAAACCAACATGGCGGTCAAGTGAAGTTGAGACTTTTAAATAGACTTTTCTCGCGATTTAACTATCCAAACGTAATGAAACTTGGTACAGCAAATGTTTATACACATTGTAATGCACTGGAGTCTAATTCATCCATGGCGGCTGTGCGAAATATTTCACTGACATTCTATATCTCCGAAACTATTACAGATATCACCCTGAAATTTTGTACGGTGATAAAGGGTACTGATACAAGTTTACCAATGTATATTTATAAACCTGTAAAGTACAAAACGTACCAAGCGAATTTGAGATATTTTAATAGACTTTTGTCGTGATTTAACTCTCTGAGCACAGTGGAATGTGGTACAGTAAATGATTTTGCAGATTGTAATGCACTGCCATCTAATTTAATACAAATGATTGCATAACCTCAAGATGGCGGCTGTGCGAAATTTTAAAATTAAGTTTTTATTTCTTGTGTCGTAATCATGCGATCAAAGTGAAAGTTTGAATAATGAACCTAGGCAATAATTGTCCTTGAATGGTACATAACTCTATGGCCTATACATATAACAATCCTAAATGGCGAGCTTCCGAAATATTTAGACGATTCTCAATATCTATGAATCTTTTACAGCAACCAATCTGAATTTTTTAATGTTCATAGAGACTATGAACATATGTTCACCTATAGGACTTTCAGTAACCTGGTGAGCACAAATCCAACATGGCGGCGACGCGAAGTATAAATATTTAAATGGACGTTTCTCGCGAATTAACTATCCGAGTGCCGTGAAACGTTGCACGTTAAATGCTTATACAAATGTTGATCCACTGGCATCTAATTTATTTCAATTGTTTGCATAATCACAAGGTGGCTGCTGTGCGTAATTTAAAAATCTCGTTTTTACTTCTTGTGTTCGAATCATGCGATTGAAGTTTGAATACCACACGTACACAATAATCTTAATGTAATAGTACAAAAATAAAAATCCAACCTGGCGACAATCTGAAATATTTAGACGGTTCTCAATGTCTAGGAATCTGTTACAGCAACTAAACTGAAATTTTGTATGTTGATAGAGGCAATTAACATTAGCAGGATATATGAAAATAGGCTGTATAGTTCTTCACGGAACTACTAGTTTTTATCTAGCTAGGCTGTATCGCTAAGTTGTGTCTTGTTTCCGATAGGGTGTGTTTTTCAGTAGCGTGGAGAGGGGTGAGCTCTCCATGAACGTGTGTTCATTTAGTTTTTTGGGATTGTTTCGTTTGGCTAGGTGTATCTCGATTGCTTCCTTTACGTCAAGAGCTCTGCCTTTCGATTCGTGATGAATTATTTTTAGGTCCGTCTCAATGTTAGTAAAGCTATGCCCCGCATCACACATGTGTTCGCATACGGCTGAATGTGTTCCGCATCTCATCGCATTCCTATGTTCATTATATCGTGTGTCTACTCGTCTTCCACTCTGTCCGATGTAATTAGCTTGACAACCAGTGTCTTGGCACGTTATAGAATATAACCCTGATTTTGAATACGGGTCATGTTTATTTAGATTACTATTTTGTAGGTGCCTACCGGTTGTGTTTTTCGTTGTGAAAGCTATTTTTATACCTTACTTTTTGAATAGATTAGTTCATTCCTTTTCCGAAATCACCACTTGCCTTACACCCAAGATGACCATGGAGGTTCAGGATTATACCTAATAGAATAAGAATACAAATTTCAGCGACACGTAAAGTGATAAACAAGAAGTTCAGTAACGAACTAAAGAGCCTACTTTTCCTAAAATGTATGATTCATGCCAATGATTAATATATATTAATCTAGAACAATGACCAAATTAAGTTGGTAATATCGAAATTTCTAATTAGATCGAAATACTCTATACCTGGCATAATGTAGCCTAATAGAGCACTACAGTTGGCAGCCCTGGTGACTGAATATATTCTTAGTTCCATCTCTTAAGGTACAGAATATAAAATTTGGGTGAAGTCCAATGGATAGCATGGACGTTACATGCAGTTTAACATTGGATCTAACAGCGCGCGTAAAATCATGTTGGCAACATTGACATACATGTATAGGACATAAATAATCTGGAATAATATGATCTATTATTGTGTCAATTTTGTTGAAATCCATTAAGTTAGTTAGTATAGAAATTACATGCATTTTAAAATTGGACCTACCAGCAGGCTTAGAATCATGTTGGCAGCACTTGCGTAGGCCTATATTAGTTACTCCAAATTATTCTAGAATGCCAGGTACTATACGTGTGCAAAGTTTAGAGCTATTGGCGTGCATACTTTCTGATATATTGATATTAGGGTAACAAAAATAGAGACTATTTATTAACAGTTGGCAGCTCTGGTTACTCTTAAGAATCGGCATAGTCATATCAGTTATGGTACACATAGCACACACGAAATTTGGTTGAAATCCAAATGATAGTATAGAAGTTACATGTATTTAAAGTTGGACCTCTCAGCAAGCTTAGAATCATGTTGGTAGCACTGACGTATATAAGTTACTCCAAATTAATATAGAATGTCAGGTACTAAACGTGTGCATAGTTTAAAGCTGTCGGCTTGCATACTTTCATATATATGGATATTTGGATTTTAAAAAATGAGAGCATTTATTAACAGTTGGCAGCCCTAGTGGCTCTTCAGAATACGCTCAGCCATATCTGTTTATGTACACATAGCACATACGAAATTTGGTTGAAATCCAATTGATAGTGTAGAAGTTATATGCATTTAAACATTGGACCTATCAGCAGGCTTATAATCATGTTGGCAGCACTGCCATGTATGGCCTCCTTGAAATTAAACTGCAATATTATTACCTATCCGTGTGCCATGTTTGAAATAGCTCCCATTCATACCTTCCAAGATATCCAACATGGAGCTCAAATTTCAATTGCGATTTTTTAGCAGTTGGTAGCACTGACCGCATTTTCAAATATGGCCGTGAGATAGCCTATTCAGGTATAGATCTTTACTCCTACCAATTTTTTTTCGATTGCTGCAGCCGTTTAGGAGTTGATAGGTGGGGACACACACACAGCCAGACAGACAGACAGACAGAAGGACAGACAGACAGACAGACAGAAGGACAGACAGACAGACAGACAGACAGAAGGACAGACAGACACACACACATTTGCCCGATCTCATAAATCTACTATTTCCTCATTTTTGCAAAATGTGAAAAGTAGGCTAATAATTATATTTGTGGTTATACAACATATGAATGGAATACTTCAGGGTGTCCCCCCCCCCCCCTCCCAGGAGCTAGGGTATCCGAGGCCTAGGAACTCTTTCACTTTCCCGCCTTCATTGACCCTCCTCTCATCTTTCCTGATCCCTCATTCTTCTAGGGATCAGCCTTCTTTTTCTTACCATTATTTTTCCTTTTCTCTTTAAGATTCCCGTCCTGTTTTTGTTAATTGGCTCCCCATGTATCTAAATTCCCTTAAGCGAATTGTATGCATCTACACTCCATTTCGTAGGTAATTTCATTCTAAGTTGCATTTTGTAAGTCTCTTCGATCTAAATTGCATTGTGCGAGTATTTTCAACATCAACTGCATTTTGTAGGGATTGGCAATCTAAATTGCTTTTTAGTAAGTATTTCAATGTAGGAGCAGGACATTTTAGTGAGTATTTTGAATTTCAATTGCATTTTGTCATTATTTTCAACCTAAACCGCATTTTGCACATATTTTCAATCTAAATTGCATTTTGTATGGTGGGCATTTTGTAAGCATTTTGATTCTCAATTGCATTTTGTGGGTATTTTGAATCTAAATTCCATTTTGTAAGTATTTTCAATCTAAATTTCATTTTGTAAGTATCGTCAATCCAAATGAGTAGTTTGAATCTACCCTACATTTTGTTAGCATTTTCATTTTCAATTGCATTTTGTAAGTATTTTGAATTTCAATTGCACTTTGTGGGTATTTAGAATTTGAAATGGGCGGTTTTCAATCTAAATTGCATTGTGCATTTTCAATTTCAATTGCATTTTGTAAGTATTTGGAACTTCAATTGCATTTTGTTCGTATATTCATTCTCATTTGCATTTTGTAAGTATTTTGAATTTCATTTGCATTTTGTATTTCGACTCTACATTGCATTTTGTACGAATTGTACCCTTTCAGGCCTCCTAGGATGCAGACTATAGCTCAGGGTAATGGTCTGTCCTGGTGGCTCTAACTTAATTCTACATCCTAGGGATTTTATAAAGGATCACAGGAAGCTTAAACTAAATCAATATGCCAGAGGAATCTTAAAATGCAAAGTAATTTATTCAAGAAAAACACATCATCCCAGTTACTCCCGTCCACAGAAAACAAAAACAAACAACTCCCTTAATATTTAATCTAAATACAAACCAAGGATTCAAAAGAGCTGATCAAAATAAATGCAAATTACACTGGCTGAAACCAGGAAAGAAATAAAATCAAAATGCAATCCACTGTTTCAAGTTCCAAATGTCAACAGACCTAATTCAAATAACTATGGCCTAAAAAGTCCAGCCATTCTATAAACGCGCACTTTTTATAGTGATTTCTAGGGTATTTGGACAAGTTCTCTCCAACAATCATTTCCATCCTCTCAAGAGTCCGGGGAATCAAGGCATAGGATTATTTTCGTTCGCGGGCAATGCGTGCATCACTTATTTACATTTACAAGAACAGTTACCTCAAATCAGAGCCTTAGCTCTGCCAAGCTAAAAAATAATCAATCAAAATACAAGTCAAACCCACATGAGTCATCAAACTAAAACACCACGGCGGCTGATGCCCCGTGAATTAAAATATTCCATAATTACAATGAATGCACTAAAAATCTCAATAACATTACTTGACCTCGCTTCTTGAAGCGGCAAAAAAGCAAAAGCCCGGGAAGTGCGTCACCGCCTTCCACTACAAAAATACACATTACCAAAAATGTGTTGCACCTGCTATTGTGACAGCCGTCTCTCGTTCCAAAACAAACCAGCCTCGTGGGCAATGACCTTCGCTGCGCCCCAAGATTCTGACACTCGGCCAAGGACTCTATACCTGCTCTCTTGTTTTACCGCCTTGGACTTGAGTTGCACACACCTTTCCCTTTTCTGACGGAGCTACCACATGCTCTATGGTGTATTCCTTGGAATACACGGTAAGACAGAGTAAGCTTTTGCTTCTCTTTGCTTTATTTCATTACTTCCTTTTTTCGCAAACACCAACAGTGATCTCCTGGTTTCTCTTTGTTGGTATACTTTGATTATACTACCTGTGAATTTGTTCTAGACATATATCTTCCATGACCCACCTAGCGTCATCTAGCAGCGAATCTCTGAAGTTCCTCAATTTTTCCCTGTACAAGAGGACTTCCTTACCAATCTGGCCACCAGATCTCGTCGCTACCGCCAGCTATCATCTCCGTGATCAAGAGGACTTCGTCTACTTTTTCATCCACCAGGCTTCGCTAGTGACGCCTGCTATCAACTCTTTCAAGACCATTTCATCAAGAGAATTAATGTTTACAATGTTGGTTATTCTTATGTATATTCCTTTGTCTCCTACCCCCACTCGTTTCCCTTCCCTGATCTCTCCGCGCTTCGTTGTGCTGGCCTCACTTGTGCTACAGTCGTCAAGACTTCCAGTCGGAGCTTACCTAGAGTTCGTCTCCTCTCCTCGAGAGACAATCTTTTAAATTGGACGCCATGTCCAGATCGTAACAAACGGTCAACTAGAGAATCGCCGTTCATCCGAAATGAGCTAAGTACTACTTCAACGTTCTTCAACTCATTTTAATTGCTTTTAATTAGCTACATGCTTTTTAACCATCATTTTACAGACAGGTTGAAATTGCTAAATGTGGAGAAATAACCATCTTCGCGGGATTTTTGAGGTTGGGCTTTGTCTATCTAAGCTAATCTTAACATAAAGCAGCATTTCTTATGCAAATTAACAGAGATAATTTCTCACGACGTGGGACATTGTTAAATTACCCACTGTCTGTAGAAAACTTAGCTCGTTCCACCGCTGGACCTTTTCTGCCAATTTCAACAGTTATGATTGTTCTGGAATTTTCCATGCCAGACAATTCATCTACAAGTTAAACCTTCTAATATTTTCCACTCACATATGGGAATACTTTTTCTAACCAAGGAATTTCCCTTATAATAATAATAGCATTTATTGCAGCCAGTTGGCCATATTACATGTTACAGATATGTACACTTAATGGATACTAAGGTTCGCTTCTAGTCCTTACTATAAGCCACTATTGATAAAGTTCTGTTGGGGCATGTCGTGATATGGTACCTGCCGCATTCGTTCCTACACAACTCACATATACACCTCTCATCCGGGTCATGAAATGTCTTTCGTGAGCAGACCTTATGGTGGAACCCATGAACTGCGAGTCTCGTCACGACGTGTCTCATTTCGGATATGGGTTGCATCCATCTTTTGTCCACCATGGCATCAGTCGCGTAGAATTCCTTCGGAATGTCAAGCCTTTTGCTTTGCAGATCCTGGAGTAATTTTCTGATGCTTTCTGTGGCAGGCAACAGTAAAAGTGACCGAAGGTCCTCTATTAGGAACGTTTCTCTCGCCAGTTCATATACCAGCCGAGATTTGGCTGACTTGGAGACTCCGAGGGCTCTTTTGAGGAACCTAGATTTCACCTTTTCGAGTTCCTCCAGCTGTTTGTAGTTGAGAAACTCCCATGTAAGCTCCAGACCGTATGTTAGTACAGGTATGACCTTGGCTCGGAAGAGCATCATTGCTGTTTCCAGCGATATTTGGGTAATATGGCTTATGTCGTTTATGGCCTTCACTGCTGCGGCCGCTTTCGCTCTTGTATGTATTCTTAAGCTTCGGCCTGTTACCTGGAGCGTGAGGCCGAGGTATTTGAAATTGTTTACTTTCTTCAGTTCCTTGCCGTTGCATAACACTTGGTCTGATTCCGCTGACCTGCCCCCGTTCCGGAAGACGACCATCTCAGTCTTGTCCTCGTTGATTGTTAGTTCGTTTTCCTGGGCCCATTCGCTTAGTATGTTGATTGCATCTTGCAAATCCTTTATCTGTTCTGAGGCGATTGCCATGTCGTCTGCGTATATATACAGTTTGGACTCAGTCGATTCCTTTATTTTGTCTCCTGCGTCGTGTGAGAGCGCATTGAATAGAATGGGACTGAGGGGGTCCCCTTGAAGTACTCCATTCGTTTGTATCATCCATTTGGTTTGTCCAACTCCGTCCTGCACTTGTATATAGTTTTCTGCCAATATGTTTGATATAAGGGTCGTCAGTCTTGACCTACCTATGAGTGTTTCCAGCTTATGTATCATCAGCTTTCTGTTTACCAGGTCAAAAGCCTTCGTAAAGTCAACAAAGACTACATAGAGTTTGCTCTTGGGTTTCTCTAGTGTTGTTGTTATGTGCCGTAATAGGCTTCCTGCAGCCATAGTTGTCGATCTATGCTTCCTGAATCCACATTGCTCTTCTGGTAGTATTGGGTCTATTTTTTCGTATATTCTCGCTGTCAATATTCCTGTTAGTAGCTTTAGGGCTGCGGATTCCAGCGCTACTCCCCGGTATGAATTTGGGTCGTCAGTACTCCCTTTTCCTTTGTAGAGTAGCTTGATGGTTGACTTCTTCCATTCGTTTGGTATTTGCCCGAGTTCCAAGCATTTGTTTAGTAGGGCCGTCCATATCGGTACCAGTTCCTCAGTAGTTTGTTTTAGATGCTCATTCCTTAGTCCATCTGGTCCGGGGGATCTATTATTTCTTTTCTTCTGTATGGCCATGGTGATCTCTTCTTCTTTGATGGGTTCTGACACATCGAGTTCTTCTGGGGGCCTGGTTTCGGGTCTAGTCTCCTTTGCACAGGTGACGTTCTTGATATGCTCCTCCCATGTCTCCAATGATATGTTTGGTTGGAAGCTATGGATCTTTGGCCTCAGGGAACGGTATGGGTCTGTTTCTGCTTCTGCAATGACCGCTCTTTGCGTCTCTTCTATGAAGTCCCTTTTTTTCTTTTTAATCAGTTCTTTGTAGGTTTTCCTGTGTTGTCGGTATTCTTCCAGTGCTTTGTTGTCTTTTGTGACTCTTATGTTGTGGAGTTTGCCTAGGGTTTCTTTCCTTTGAATAAAACACGACTCATCGAACCAAGGTTTAGCCTTTCTCCCGTGTGAAGGCGTGGTAGCTGCGCCGGTGATGCAGTCTTGTATCCAAGCTGCCGCCTCGTCGATTCCTCCCTCTTGGATGCTTTCCATCACCTTGTCTATGTCTTCCAACTTATCTCTAATTTTATCTCTGTTTAGAGTTTTGCTCACTCTGGTCGGTCCTTCTATAGTTTCGCCATCGCAGATCTCTCCATCTATTTCTAGGCTCACTGGTATATGCTTGCGTATAATAGCTCCCTCCGACCTAATTGTACTTGCGTTCCTTGTTTCGAGTGTTCCTCTTGTGCATATTAAGTCTATTGTGCTGGTCCCGTTGGGGCCTATGTACGTCCAGTCATGAGTTTTGTTCCGGATTTTAAAACCCTCTAGGCTTAGATAGTTGAAAACTTCTTCACTCTTTGCGTTTTGTTGATCCATTCTGCAGTTTAAGTCTCCGGCAAGGACAGTCTTTCTTCTTCCTGGGAATGTATTCAGTGCAGCTCCAAGGTGGTCTATTATGTCCGGGGCGGTCTGGTTGGGATTGAAGTAGGCCGCCACTATTACGCCGATTTTCGTTTCCACGACTAGTATGTCCTCTTCTTTCCATAATAACTTTATCGGGGCCATTTTAGGCTTAACTATGCAGGCAACGCCACCTGATGGTCTTCCCCTCTCCCTGCACTGCCTCGCAAATGCATGAAAATTGTAGAAATTGGGGACGTCGAATCTCTTTTCTTCTTTAATCATAGTCTCCGTGAGAATACAGATGTCATATTCGCTTAGGATTTCTCGTGATAGGAGGTTCATTGCACCTCACAGTCCTTCTACATTCCACGTTAGTATCCTCGTCCTACTGGCGCGAGCCTCTGAACTTCCAGGGTTGCCGAAAGGGCCGGCAATAGACGTCCGTAGGCCAAAAGTTGCAGTTGTAGACCAAATCTCTTTTATTAAAGGGTATGCCGACTTTAAAAGCTCTGCTGCCAATTTTCTGGTTCACTACGTCACAGTGGATCACTCCTTCCACTCCATTTTCCTGCAGATACGCAGTTAAGTCCTCTGGGCAAGTGTCTTGGCTCAGTTTTGAGACGTAAAGCCACGCACTCTTTTCTGCAGTTTTAAGTCTTGTGACTCCTTGTCTGGTGCCTTTCACATATTCCCTTCTGTGTGCGCTTTCTTCCTGGGTTGGGGAGCGTTGATCCCTTTGCACACAACGCCTCTGCACCACTTCGGTCCATTCGGTTTGATTTGGTTCAGACATTTCTTCTTTTTTTCCCCTCACTTCGTTTTGGACCTCGTCTTGTGGGCTGCTATCGGTGGTACCATCGTTCTTTCCAATATTGTGTGGTGGTTTTGCATTCAGTATTGCAATCTCTTTCCTGGGAGTAAGTATATTTGCTCCATGACCTTGAGCGCTACTTGTACTCTTCTCATATTGATTTGCTATATTCAGTGTTGTAATTCCGTGGGAAAGTTCATGTATTTGTGAAAATGTGATGAGAATTTCCTCTTTGATCATTGTTTTAATTTGATTTGATAAGTTTTCCCTCACAGATTGCATTTGAAATGAGATCTTATCTTCTATTTTAGTTTCCAATTCTGCATCTATAAACAAGTTGCACACTAGATCATCAGATGTCGCTTGTAGCATGCATTCTCTAGCCATTTCAGCCTCGTTTTCCTCCGCTTCCGACGTTTGACCACTGGATGTCGGTAGTATCTGTTTGCCGACTTCAGGGTCATGTGTTCTGCCGACAGATGTCGCCACTTGTCCCGCGAAACTGCTGTCATCTCTGTGCATATCTGGTATTTGACCTTCACTAACCTCTTGTTGATACGATTCCTTTTCCATACCTTTACATACTTGAGTAGTCTTCAGTGCCATAAAACATTTCTTGATGACACTTACCGCTTTTAGTATGTCGACCTTTGTGTCTTTCTTTAGGTATCCACCTACATCCACGATAATTTGCAAACTTTTAAGAGCACCGTCAAGACGCAATTCTATCTCGTCCGCCATTTGTATTTCCCTTATGAACAGCTAATCAACACCTATTTTTTCTTCCTCCGTTGGAATTTGTCTGCTGCATTTAATTATAACCTACAAGTTTTTCAACGCAATAGACTCTCGCAAATCTAGTGCAACTAGTTATTTTTCATCATTGCAATAACTTTCCTTGCTATAAACTTTTTGTGCAACAATAGTGAACTTTTCAGCCACGTCAATAGACTATAGTGAAACAGTGTCGTTCGATTTCTCATCCGCGTCGCGCTTGTCCGAAATAAATAAAATAGGCCAAGAATTTCTCCACAAAGTTCCTATTTCCTCTTCCTCAACCCCTCTTTACTAACAAATTAGGTTAATCTTTAAATTTATGTATTTTGCAACGAGGCCTCGCCAAACCATAGGCGCCCTCCCAACTTTCTCCACTTACCACTTATTCACTCTGTATAAATATCAGCAGTTAGAAACTGCTTATTAATCTATTTTCTTTTCTTGCTAGCACAAGAATTGGTTATTGTTTAAGTACCAAACCCTTCATTAATCTCTTAAATCTAGGTTTCACGAAAGGGTAACTGGCCCCATTTTTTCCCCTGATCCTGTTTAAATATAGAAGTTCTAGCAACTTCCTCTTAACTTTTCTCTTCAGGTTTCACAATAAGTGACCTGCCCTATTTGTATAAACTCTAAAAGTAATTCTGTATTAATATAACAAGTTATAGAAACTTCTATTTCATTTCTCCCTGTTTTTGTTGTTGTTACTTTCGAAGTTATTTGTTCATATTTCTAAGATACCCATCTAGAAATCCTTAAAGTACACTTCTTGTACTTGATTTATTATTTAACTTTAATTACGTTAATTATCTTTAAATTTTCTATTTATTAATCTTAGCACCATTTCAAAATCTCATGAAGATTTTAGTGCTTATAAAAGGTTCCAAACCAAAAAATTGTCAATTGCCAGGTGCAAGCTTTAAATGATGATTTTAGGAGGTCTGCGACCCCAGTTGTTTATAAAATCAAATTACATATGTGTCAAATTGATTACACTTTTTGCATTGTTAAATAAATCTAAATTTATCTTTTTGCTTTATCATGTTCTATAAAATAACGATTAGGCAAGATCCTGTCTTCCCCTGTTCTTCCTATGGGCTTAAATTTAAAAACCTCACAAATAAAATTAACAACGGTTCCACTTTTTGTTGCATTTGAGCAAGAACTCTTAGTCACAAACTTATTAAAGCCTCTCTTAGCTTTGATAGCTAATTCTAACTGGCTAGTAAGGCAAGCATAGCTCGCTACGCCAGCTTCCTGCTTGTTGAGATTTTCTCTACAACTTATGGTTGGTTTTCCAAATTTAAGTTTTTCTCATTGTCTAAACTTTTAGTCGGTGCTTTGCTGGGTAAAAGCTTAGTCATTCCTAAATGCAACTATTGGTGCTCTTACCAAAATGTTTCCCAAGGGTATAATTGCTTCATCCATACCCTTCTTGGAAACATTCGGTCGCTTTTTAGAAATTCTACAATTTTAAGAATCAAAACACCACGGCCAATTCAAACTATTTGTATTCTTCAAAATATTGGTTTAAAACAAACTACTTTAAAAAGATACATAGGAAACTCATCATTTCTTTCTTAACCAGACCACCACCCTTCCCCATAGTAGCCGAATCTTGGCTTGGAAGGGAAGGTACCAGCTCCTCTCGCCCGAATATAGCCCAAACTCTAGCTGCGTTTCCTGTTAGTTTTGTTCAGGCCCCCACTCACTTTAGTGATTTCACGGACTTGGCGGTGACACTCTTCTTTAAAAATTGTTTGTATTTGGTGTTGGACTTTCGTCCTATTATCCACACTTGTTCCTCTGTCCGAAACCCACTTCCCTTTACTTCTCTCTTCATCTTCCCTTGTGGGTAAGGTTAATTCTTAGCAGAAACCTACCCACTCTCACCAGACAATGAATTCAATCATTACTTACCAATTTATTACCATTTTACATCATCGGAGAACTGCGGGCATGGACCCTCCACATAATTACCAACCTTACCATTTTATATCATCGAAGACCTGCGGGCATTGACCATCCGCTTACCTTTCAACTCAACCAAGGGTCCACTCTCAATCTCACCTGAATTTAGACTGCCACCTAGCCATTTCGTCCTACCTTTCACCTTCGATCTGGTCATCAGCACCTTACCTGAAGTCGTGCTCAATATGGCAATATTAATACTGGTCCGTCACAATGTCTTACTATTTTCCCCCCTAACTTGCCTTTTACTATACGGGTCGTGCTCAAGCACTCACATCCCATTATCCCTTTAATGTGCATTCAAACAGAACGTTACTGAAACCCTCACAAAAAATATAACACACAAAAATGATGACCATGTAAAAATCCTATCTTAAAAAACACAAATATATATCATTAAAATATATACACAAACTTGCACAAATTTTGCCTGCTGCCCCCGAAAATACCTATTTATTATAATTGCTTATAATGGAGAGAAACTTATCCAATTCCCAGGAAGATTAACGTCAAGCGTGCACGCCCCATACTGATTTTACTTATCTCATACGGCCCATGATGTTGTTCAGTTCCATAAGTTCAATCTGCTGACTCTTCCGTTCCATCTTGAAGTAGGAGGATGACTTTACACACGGTTCAAATTCTCCAAAACAAAGGCCCACTGTGACTTTATTCTTTAAAAAACAATGCACGGTTCTTGTGTCGAGCTCCTAATTTCCCAAGCTAAGCATCAACCTACTCAATTCGGCCGACTGTTTATAGCTTCCTGCTTCACTGACATTATGCTAATAGCTCGGGTGGCTATCTCTAATTTATCCCGTTTTACTGACAACGGTACGCACACTTCGCGTATTACACTGCTCAGTTTCGCACTTGCGAATAACTATGATTAATAACTGCGTTATCACTGGCTGTACTTATGAATTTCGCATCAGTTGCTGATCACGCCTCCCGGAATATACAAAGTCAACTGATTTCACTGCAAGTCCGGCTACTATTTATATGATTTGCGAAGAAATTCGCAGGAGAGGGGATTTTCCAAAATTTAATTCTATATTATCACTCGCATGGATATGCAAAGTAGCTCATTCGAATGCGCTCATTTTCAATGTCTCAGTGCTCCCTCTTAATTCAAAATCGGATCGTTGTGGCCTCAGATAATTATCTCCGTGAATTCATTCATTGTCCCTCAATTTTCGCGGGATTTGGCCGCGTCTCGCGTCCCCGGCTGTGATTGGTAGTTTCAAACTCACCCCTCATTTTGGTTTTGCTTCTGGATAAAATCACACGATGACTTAATTTAAATTTCAAAATGACTTTCGAGAGGCTGAGATCGTCTTCTTCATGATGCTATAACTTGCGTTTCTGAATTTTAATTGCTGCTCTAATTTCTTTCAAGTAGGTGGAGCTTATCTTGTAGATTATCGTTGAAACTCTGGCATCCACCCACCAAGTTGAATGACCGTCTTCCCTTGTCTATCCCCATCTTGCCTCCAGATGTTAGCTTCTGCGTTCCATTCCCTTTGTCATAGCTCGGTGAAAGTTGCGAATAAGCACGTACAAGTCGCTTCTTTGTTACCACTCTGGTTTGCAAGCAATGCCTTCCTTCCATCAGTTTTAAACATGAACATTATTTCATCGAAATAATATGTGAAATTTATGCTATTACAAATGAATAAGGTCACAGTATTTTGAACCTAAACTAAATTTTGTGCGTATTTTTCAATCTCTTCCTTTTGTGAATATTTACGTTCTAAATTCCCTTTAGTAAGTATTACCGCTCTCCGTTTTGAGTAGTTTCAATCTGAGTTCCTTTTTGTAAGAATTTTCCGTCTCGCTCCATTTTCGTTCTGGTTTCCACTTCATTGTCATTTTCTCTATCACCCTGACCATTAGGGGCCGATAACCTAGATGTTAGGCCCCTTAAAACAACAATCATCATCATCATCAACAACTTCAGGGTGCCCCACAGCATCTCCGTGTACTGCTGGGCAAGCAAATTAAGACGTTGTTGATGCTTCTCTGTAGATTATAAAAGAACAATGTCCTGCGTGAATCGAAAAGAAGTTCTCTTACCTGCCATGAATAATCAGTTGGATTATAACTCTCACTTAGAGAGGAACACATGGGAGATAGATAGCCATCTCCTCGTCGTCAACTTCGATAGCTTGCTGACGTGTTTTTCAAATCTAATTGTGGGTTCAAAAATCATTGCTATCCCGGCAGGATTATTAAGAGCAATAATATCCATTCGTCAAATGTTGCCATCCTCCACCAAACAATGAACTTCTTCATAGACTTCCCACTTCGCCATCTGTAGAGCTTCTGCGATGTGAGACCCAACCATGTGATGCCGAGTGTTCCTCATCGGCTCGCCTTTTAGACAACATCCCAGGACATGCCCAGCGTCTTAACTTCTTCGCACCCTGGGGAACGGCAGTGATTGGTAGTAGATATCCATCCTGGAACTCATTGTACCGCTGTTGTGTTACACGACATCTTTATTGCAGCTGTCCATTCGGAAGAGGACATGCCTTGTCTATTACTAAACCAGGAATTGCTTGGAGGATAACCCTCGTAAAAGGTCACGCCTTTACCTCCATGGGACAAAGGCTTGTTGTTGAAGATATATTTGAAGAATCGACATTCGCACCAGCTTTAATTTATTAAATGACAGCTGTAGGTTGATGCGTCATTAGATGAAGATTGTATCACTGGTCCACTACACGAAGTTTTCCATCGAAAAATGTTCAAAAATTCAATCAACCGCCATCTTGAATTTTTCAAAACCAATTCAACGACATCAATCGCAGATGTGAGTTCGAAATAAATGTATTTGTTCTGCCAAGTTTCGCAGCGTTTGGATGGTCAGTTTAAAGGACAAGACCAGCAAATATTTGAACTTCAGCCACATGTGTTAGCTTTCTTGATAGTTCTCTTTCACCATATACAATTTCTGGTTGATTGCTCCAATAGTTTCGAATATATTGTTGAAATACTTCACTCGGCCATTCGGCCAATATGTTGGGTGGTGATAACTTACCAATCCAAATGTGAAGGTACGGTCTGGATCGCACGGGACTGCAGTAAATACTCACAGAATTTCATGGAGATTGTTCCAGCCAATCAAAATTTAAAATGGGGGTTGTAGGTTTTTGCAGAGGATTAACACTACCTAAGGGGAGATGATAAGAGAGAAATGGAGATGGGTTTCGGCGTAGAGACAAGTATTGGTAGTGTACCCTTGCCCCTTCCATGTACCCTTGCGTCATCATATGGAACATGTGTTCGTATCCCAGCTAGTCCACGGTCTTTCGAGGCATGGGGCGTTCAATCCACTATACGACCACATGTTCAGGATTTGAGTCTGTCAGGTAACTACTCTACTTGAAAGAAACAACAAATTCCTAAATACATCATTTAATGGTATTAATTCATGGCAAAACACAACACAAAACACAAAAAATATTACAATAACAAAATCAATAATCAAAATTATATGTGAGTCTCTTCCCATAAAGTTTGATGCTCCACCACACCCATATCTATCCTAGATATCCCAACGTTGATACTCTTCGACATTTACGAGTGTCCATAGTGTCTTTCACGTGGCACAATTTAACATGAATTTGCATATCACAACATAACAAACACAAATTACATTTAAATAACATTTATGTGCAAATATTAAATATTTATCCGTTTTGAAACGGAACATTTACCTTGAATAACATTGATTTCATTAGCTTATGCCTTGCTTAACATGTGTTGCTTTTCCGCGCACCTCGTCTTCTTTTCCCATAAATTTCAAACGCTGAAGTGGTATACCTTTCCCTCCAAAATACACATAGTTATTGAATTTTTAGCTTCACCATACAACAATCTTCTGGGTCTGGTCATATCATTATTATCATTACAAACGTGTCATATCGTTAAATTGCCCTACCCATCTGAATAAATCAGCATAAACTGGGTTATTACTCTTTACAAAAATGCATCTGTTTATTTGGTGCAGTTAAGTTGTCCTCAGACAATAACTTGGTCAAATCTTATCCGATTATTTCAATCCAACATTCTATATGCATGGAAACAGTGCATATAATTCATTTGATACCATAATATCAAGCATATTTCATTTCCTTTATGAGATATCGAGATTCTTCAGTACCACTCCAATCTTAAAAGAAAAGAAAAAGGGATCCGGTCAAATTGACTCTCCTCGGTGTGAACAAAAGATTCGTCACGGACCGCCCTCTTCAAGATGGCTACCGGGTCTGTGGCCTCCACATGCCATCCTGACCAACTTCCTGAAAATAAACTTGGCCATGTGCCCACTCAATGGTGCAGCTCTGCCAGAGGTATCTGATCGGATTGTGTCATTACGAATTGAGTCGATCTAAGTATTTAATACCTACACTTAGGGTAATTAATGGGCTCATTTCGGCTCCTAATTAGTATTCATAGCGAGGGATGGATCACAAATAGTTTCGCCGTTCTATGGACGTAATCAGTGGCTCTGTGCGCGTACCAGCTGAGTTTCAAACTGTTATCTCACTGTACGGGCACGAATATATTTAAAGGAAATCAACTGTTTCCTACTCGAAGAACTTTATCTTACCTCTATGGGTAGATCAATTAATATACTGGCGTACCTAGGGTGTCTAATCGTTTTCCCTGGCAGCGAAGACTCTGCTAACAGTGGGATACAGACAGCCTCTGCCCCAACTCTGTTGCGAATACCTATGTATGCTCTGAGGTGATACCACATCGTAGATTCGAAGATTGGCCTACTAGATTCGTCAACGCGCGAACTATTCTTGGATGGTCCCTGCAATTATTGACGCAAATCTCTTGATTCTACGTTACATGCTCGCTGGTAGCGGCTAAAACAACATTTCTTTCAGATGACTCAATTCATAAAGCACTCCTGTCCTCCATACATTTTCTTATAAGCCAAGGTTTTACGTAGCTCCAAAACAAGTATTAATTTACTGGCACATACATTAACTACCTTAATGGCTCTCAAATGCAACCATGTAGCATTTAACATTATATAACATTTATCTAACATTTCAATGACACTGAAAAACTCTCTTTATCTCGCTATTTTATCTCTCTTTCTCACTTTTCACAATAACACAGTACTCTTTCAATGGATATGACACACTTTGCACGTTCTATAGGCATCAATATGCCGATTTATATATTTATTATTGACACCGACCTCAGATTATTATTGTTATTATTAGTTAACGTTACTTTCATTAACGTCTTACGCCTAAATGGTCGTAAGCTTATCATCCTCAAAGCCATATATTTATAAAAATACGAGGGATGTGAGCTCGTATACAAATGACTGCTAATTCTTAATATTTGAGGAAATGATTTGTTGCATGGTGAGCTATTAAATCATATTAACATATTTGAATGGAACTCACTTTCATTTTTGCTGGGTTTGTCCAACATGACAGCAACCCCCCACCATTTTTGCTTACTTCTAAGCCATCATGACACTTTTCATATGAAACATTGAATATGGTTTGCACATGGTAATTATATCTTGCAATACCGGCATTTTACACTTTTTAAACACACCACATTCTTTTAACATACAAATAAAAACACTTTTAATGATCACTTTTAAAAGAACTTTGCACATAATTTACACATGGAGCCTTGCTTGGCTTTCCATTATTGCCTGACTTCAGAGATGCGACGCAGCCAAAGTCTGACAACCGCCTGTCTCCTCCTAAAGTCTATCTCGCGTGTGTGTGCTCATCTCTCGTCTCCTACAGCTTCTATCTTCTATCTTGCAATATTGCTCAATCATAAATCACAAATACTTGTGATGCCTTCCAGGTTCTCGTAATCTGTAGTATGCGTTACAATTATATGTGTTATTTTAAATATCGTAACACTCCCTGTGGATAAGTTCATTGTCTATAAAAATCATACTGATATATCTCTACGCTGTACTGATTATTAGCCGCGTACACTGCCTGCTTATACGTCTGCTGTAGACTGGTTATAATATTAAAGCAGAATGACTTGTATTATGCTGCATGATGCGCCTTTCATTGTTCATCACATAGATACTGAACATAACTACTTATAAATTTCACGCACTTTTCCCGCGTGGTCGAGCTGCATGTCGTTCCACGAGTTGAGCCAAGACGAACTGACTGCCTCCTCCTTCATCTCCCATATAAAGGTTTCTTACGAAAAGTAGTCCACTTGAATTTCAGGAGCGGCTCTCGTCTTAAATAACGCGTTTTCTGACAAGGTGAAGCGTGATTCTTACTCATCTATTCATGGAGGTTCCAGATTCACTTGCGTGCTGACAATTCCTTCGTTCAATTAATTAAAATTAATTGCTTTCCTCCATGGCGTTATGACGCTACCTCGAGGGAATCCCCTCCTGCTACGAGACTTATCCGTGCCCCCACGCAGTACGTGTGTGAATATACTCATAAACATATACAGGCTTTAATTCAGGTGCGCAAATACTACTAAATTACCGCTCTTCGAATAGAAGTCTCTGGATGTAAGTCTCATTCCATTTGAATACTTCATTTGGCAGGAATGTATTAATTTGTCTTGATGACTCTCCCCTCTCTACTGTTCTGTGTTGTCCAGTGGGGATTTTCTTCATCGTTTATCACGGCATTCTCACCCCACTGTCGCCGAGAAATAGTGCCTTGGCGTTACGTCTGCACCGCCCACTTTCAACTCCGCTTTGTCAAATGTCAAGTTGGCTCTTTCCTGTAGCTTTCGCTAACATATTCGTATTCTGCCTTGCATTTTTACACAATATTCCAACTTTTATTGCTTAAAATTCCCGTTCTGGACGTGGAATTAAGCTATTATTATTATATACTGTCATTATCTCATTGTTCCTCGGGTTCACTGTGGCTGTTCCCCCTCAGAGATCAATGGTTCGATTCTTAGAAAAATCATGGACCTGATCTTTCCTTTATAAAGACCCCGGTTCGATGCCAGTCAGCCGTGTCTAATTGGGCACAGTAGATAGGATGAGAATCCAACACTAAGGTTTAAGTAAATGTGTATATAAAAGGTAATTTTGCTGCGCCAAACCTAGGAGGAACCTAACTTTAGTGGGGGCCTGTTCAAGGCAAGCGGAGAGTGCAACGGGAATTGAGGTTACCTGCAAGCGCTCGGTGATTGCCCTTTCCCTCCAGAGCCGGTATTCTGGTACTATGGGGACGGGTGGTACTCTGGCAAGACAAAGTAAGCCAAAAGAAAAGGATGTAATAACTTTCCCTTCAGAAGGGTTAGATTTTATTATGCATTTAAGAATGCTGGATAGATTTGAATTTTCAATAATAATTTTATTTCTGGGCACCTTTGGATCTCTGACAAACCAACCGAATGCTCCCAGAGAGTCAAGAGACAGTGTCTTTGATGATTTTAGCGATGTTGTTATTGTTTTTAGTGAAAATCTTATATGAATGCCAATTGTTGCACTGACGGTAGGCTAAGCTTTTACCCAGCTGAATGCCGACTAAAAGTTTAGAACAGAGAAAGATCTCAAACCTAATTCAAACAAAACTTAAATTTTGAAAACAAACCGTAAGTCAGAGAGAAAATCTCTACAAGTAGGAAGCTTGTGGAGCTAGCTATACTTGCCTCAATGGCTTGCTAGAATTGGCTATGGCAACCAAGAGAAACATTGAAAATGTTGTTAATTGAAGTTTTAGTTTAAATGCAACCAGTAGTAAAGACTTTATTGTTTTAGAGATTATCCTTTTTCGTAAAGAGAGCTTAAGCTTAGAGTATGAATCAGGGAAGAGAAGGTCCTGCCTAATCGTGATTCTAGCGAGAAAGATAAAGCAAAAAGGAAAACAGTTGATTTATTTAACAAACTATACATTTTTGAACTGATTAACAATACTTAGGTTGGGATTTAATTTGAGTCAAGAATAACAATTGGTTATAAAATGCCAAGGTCTCAGACCTAATAATAAGAGGTTTACAATTTACAAACAATATTAAATGGAGTACAAGTTTCGAACCTGATAGAGCACTAAAATCTTACAAAGATTTTAAAAAGTGTGCTTACGATTAAGAAATTTGAAGTTTTTAACGATAATTGTAAAGCAATTTTAACTTTGAAAGTTTAATTAGGTACGATCCAAGCACCTTTAGAATGCCTTTGTGGCAATCGAAAGGGCTATGAACAAATATATTGGATTCCTGATTGTAACAGAAAAGGAAGAACAAATTACAAGCGGAAATCACAGCTATTTTTAAACAGAAATTACTAGAGGTAATATACAAAAATTCACAGGTCGCATTAATTACAAGCGGAAATCACAGCTATTTTTAAACAGAAATTACTAGAGGTAATATACAAAAATTCACAGGTCGCATTAACGAAGCCTGGATTACACAATTAGCTAACTCCTTTATAATTATAAAAAGTACAATTCCCTTATTTTAGAAGGGAAAGACAATAAATATTAAAATGTGGACTAGCCACAGTTTAAGCTGAATTACTCTATGAGAAATGGAACAAATTTGGGAGGACGCTTGATTTCAAGCAAGGCCTTTTTGTAATTTAGCTGGATGTAGATCTTAACCTAAATTTGATTAGTAAAAGGTATTTGGGAAGAGGGAAATAGGAACTTTAGGATAAAGTCCTGGCCAGATTTATTGCTCTCACGTACGCGGCGCAGTTGAGATTAGCACACGCGGATTCGAAACACTGAAAGTTTGCTGATAAGTTGAAAATGTTCACTGTTACAATATATGTGAGTTCATAGAACAAAAGGAAGTTATTGCAGTTATGTAGAACACTTAGTTTAATTTGAGCTTGAACCAGTTTATTGCATTGGAAAGTTTATGGGTTGAAGTCGAATGATGAGGTAAAGTTCCCACGGTGGAAAGAAAATTAGGTGTTGACCAGCAATTAATGTAACATGAATTCCTCGGTCAGGAAAAGTATTCTCTTATTTAGAGTGGAAAATACTAAATTGCTTGACTGGGAGAAGGATTGGTTCATATGGAAAGTTCCAGAACCATGATGACAGTTAAATAGGGAAAGAGAGTTCCCACGGTGGTAAAAGGCTAAGTTTATAGACAGAGGTTAATTTGAATGAGTCTAAAATCATTGAAGATTGGTACTTAGCTTTTTCATATTGATCAGGCGATGGTTCCTTGTGACCGTTGACTTTAAAATATAGACTTGGCGTCTGTTTTAAAAGTGTCTCATAAAACCAGGAGACTGGCTCTGAGAGAGGTTTGCACTGTACACTTAACGGCCGAACTAGGAGAAGTGAGAACGAGTGATTCCGCACACGACAGAGGTAGGTAGCCAAGGGGAAAGGGAAGGGGAAGCAAGGGAGAGGGGGTAAGAGACAAGAGAGTCCATATCATAATATACAACATGACAAAATAAAAGATTCTTCATAAATATTAAGTTTCTTCATGAAGCAGTCTTCATGGAGATGTAGCTGGCGACAACAACGACGCCTCGTGGATTGGTGAGGAAGTCGTCTTGAGCTTAGAGATACTGAGGAACTTCGGCATTTAGCTGCTAGATGCCACTAGGTTCTCCATGGAAGTTACAAATCTAGAAAAGACTCAAAGACCAAATAAACCTGCGCGCAAGGAGAAAATGAAAAAGATCGCGGTTGGTGTCTGCGAAGAAAGAAATTAAATTAAATAAACTAAACAAAGAGCAGCAACAGCTAACTCTGACTGAACGCGTATTCCAAGGAATACACCACAAGGAGAAAATGAATAAGATCACTGTTGGTGTCTGCGAAGAAGGAATTAAATAAAATAGATAAATCAAAGAGCAGCAAAAGCTAACTCTGACTGACCGTGTATTCCAAAGAATACACCAGGGGGTACCCATGTGCACATAGACACACACAGATAAACGTTGATTACATAAGTCTAAACAATATGCTAAAAGTTGTGGTATGAACTTCAATTATAATATGTTCTGAACAAATATTTAGCAATTAGAATTTTCATCCATTGCAACGTCGGTACAGGCTGGGGTAGAAGGATGGTGTGTTGCAAACTTCTAGACGTAGATTCTTAAATTTCTTGCATATTTCATAGTATTTTCTTGTGACCGTAAAGGTTCGTGCTGATTTTGTCTTTGTGTTTGGTATAGTAACTACAATGGTTGATCGGATATCCTTAACATTGTCAACTTTCAAATCATGTATTTCATGTTGGATTTTATGTTCATGTGCGAAGCTATCCTTACCTAATTGGTCAATGAATGAAAATCTTGAGCTCTGATTGTTTGGAGAAACTGTATCATAATGAAAAGTGGTACTTTAATAACCGCCTATTAAAGTACAGTTTTCTGACATATAATATTTACATTTCGATATCGTCGAACAGAATAGTACATTGTGCAACGAGCCTATAATGGCTATAATTAAGACACGAGTGTCTTTATAAAACGAGCTTTAGCGAGTTTTATAATTTCCATACGAGTGTCTTAATTACCATTATAGGCGAGTTGCATACGACTGTTTATGTTCGACGATAATTATAACTTTATTACATGTTTTAACATATATATTCATAAATATCTGTTCAGTAACTAGAATTTTGTGATCGGGTGGTGCGCTTGGTAGCACATCTCCCTGTTCCAAGCTCTCTGGCCGGCCGACGCATGCGCTCTGTGTGATTCAATGCCAGATGTGCAGATCGTGAACCAGTATTCAGCAAAACTGTCACCGTAGTCGTTTGAAATCAACGCGCCGAGTAGAAATTGGATTTAGGTATATTAAGGTACAGTGCTATTTCTTGTCTCATATTCACCAGTTTATTTACGCGAACATTTGGACGGTGCACTTTCGGTAATTTATATAGACATGTTGGATTTTGAGAGCATGCGCGATGGTATCCTTATCTAATTGGTCAAAAAATTTGTTTCTTGAGCTGTGATTGGTGGGAGAAACTGTTTCATAATGAATAATAGTGTTATAATGACCATCATTATGATACAGTTTTCAGACACATAATAGTCAGGGTCGAACATAAATATATTTATTAACGATTTATTTTTAATATTTCAGTATTTATCCCAGAGAGTGCCGTCCCTCAATGTTTATTACCACACTGTAGATTGCCCTCGTGGTGAATTAACAATCCTCATTAGAGAGAAATTTATACAATAAAGATGTCTGATTGGGGCAATTCCTTTTACCCCAGGGCTCAGGTGATTATTATAGATCATAAATGCATTTATTTTCAGGACAAGGTTTAGTATTTTGCTATTTTACATACGAAAGAAATCGCTACCCTACTAACCCATGAGTTGGCTTGTTAAATTTATCTATTTTTAACATCAATGCCTGGAGAAAACAAATAGATATTTCAAAAAATAAATAGCCAAGTTTCTTATATTCTACAGATATTTTCCCCAGAATACTGCCTTCAATTAAATATATTTTTTCTGTGATGGACTAAATAGCTGTTGTTACATGATCTATATTGTGATAAAGTATAAAGCAACAATTTCAAACTCAAAACCCAATAAATTCACACTTTCACGGCCGGCGTTGAAATAGGAATCTCTGTTTCGCGGGCTTAGAACACGGCCTATAAGCCCGCGAAACAGAGATTCCTATGTCAATACTCAATATCCAAATATTGTAGTCATTTTAGACAATGTGCTCAAGTATTGAGCAACAACTTCAAACTCAAAACTAAATATCCAAATATTGTATAAATTCTAGACAATAACATAAAATAATAATGTAAGATAGCGAAATGCTGTTACTGTGGTAGGCTACTAGTACTGTACGGAGCTCAGACGAATGCGAAAGCGTGGTGAGATGGAGGACGAGGGGAGGAAGGTTCCCTACCCACAGACGACATTCGTTGCTGTGGCAACCTGCTTACTACTCGGCAGAATATATCGGCCCGTTGCGTGTTTAGAAGAACGAGCTGACACTGTTTGGAGGTTATGGCGCAATGTTTCTGGGAAGACAGATATCACAATGTTATCGCTGGCTCAGCTCTCGGCGGCTACATTCCTCTGCCTAGCATACTTCTGAGCTCCATACAGTACACGCCTTAAATTAACCAAATGCCTTTTCATCGTTGCCCAAGATAACTCACATTAACACACCTTCGGGATCGGAAATGGTAATATGATAATAATTGTTGTTTTGAGGGGCCAAGTTCCACTGCGCTAGGAAAGCCTAATTAAATATATGAATTTTGCATGGCCACCATGTTGGTTTTACATTTAACAAGTTTTTATAACTCAAATAGGTACTCACTTTAATGACATATCACCACACAAAATTTCAAGCTGAAGTTGATTGCAGCAATAGTTTCGGAGATACTGAATGCCAGTGAATTATTTCGCGCGGCCGCCATGTTGGATTGATGACATTTATTAAAATTTGATGCCCACGGATGGTGTCAGGAAGAAAAGAAGTACGTCCTTACCAAGTTAGTTGAATTGAAATGACTCCCACCGTTTAGACTTTATTAAGGACATACATACGCGCACGCACACACAGAGACAAAAAGGTGAATGAAGGAAGAGAGGAAGGGAGGAAGGAAGTGTGTAGTTTTACGTGACCGTAAAAGGCATTTCACTTTGAAAACCTCACGTGCATTGACTGACAATCGAACCCGGTCTACCTTGGTGAGAGGCAAACAGCTTGACCACTGCACCACCAGCAACTACAAAGATCCCATCAGCCTATTTCGTAAGATGAAACTAGGTTAACATATTTTAGGTCCTTAATGGAATTTTTATTTTAGGGCATATTTTGGTAATTTGTTGGTCAAAAAATCTAGCTCTACTCATGACTATCTGGTGGAATACCGGTGTACTCTCTGAGTAGACCCGCGGTGTAGCCGTGCTCCTGCACCACGACCGTGAGGGCAGCTGCAGCAATTCCGGAGATCGTAGGTTCGAATCCTGGCTCTGACATCAAGTATTCTGATTGTGGTTTTTCCCCGGGTTTTTCAACACACCCTCTAGGCAAATGCCGGGATGGTAACTTACTTCAAGTCCCAGTGTGCCTATAGTACAGTACAACTGCACAGAAGAAACCCCTTTTGTTCCAAAAACCGTACTATGGTTGGCTTCTAGTAAATCGTTAGAAAAGCACAAGAAAAGCTTAACTCTAAATTTCAGAATAATTTGCACGATCATTTTGTCGGAAAACTCAACAAATTTTAGAAAAGCGTTTTTCTCTGAATCGATGTATTTTAATGAAAAGTTTTTCAACGAAAAATGTAGAGGACATTGTCACCTACAATTTGTCTCATTGAGGTCATGTCATACGTTCTGAAATGCAAAAGCTAGGTGGCGCCAAAGTTTCCAAAAAAGGGTTTCTTCACTTTCTGTTCTAGAAAAAAATATTTTGTTCACAAAAGAGTGAATCAGAAATTTGTTCCTCTCAAAATTGTCTACCACATTTATTGAAACATTTTTTTTCCCTCCGACTTACCGTTCCAAAGTTATAGTCTGCCGAAGTGTGAAAATTGTCCGACACCGGTCCTGGTCCAAACTATGCCCATCGCTCTCTCCGCAGTAACAATAGTAGCCTTGACTACGCAGCGTTGCATTTCCTGCGCTATAGTAGCATATTTTCTACCGTACTTGGCCATCACCAGTCAGGTCCGTGTTTGATTTCCGGTTCTGGGTATTTTATTCTGGTCTGAGAGCTGGATCATGGTTCACTTAGCCTGATGAGGCAGCACTGAGAACAGGTGGGTTCATTTCACACCTCGGCCATCCTGGGAGTGGTTTTCTGTGGTTTTCCACTTCTACTCCAGCCAAATGCCGAAATGGTACCTAAATTAAGGCCACGGCCGCCTCCTACCCAAATCATACCCGCAATTTACCACTGTACACTTTAATACAGCCATCATGATAGCACAGGTTATCAGACAGATCCACACACACACACACACAAACACGTCCAAGTACACAGAACTACATGACACGATCTCGCAAAGCTGCTAATGTGTTAGGTCGCTGGTTTGAATCCCGGGCGTGGTATCATGTTCAATTCATTCGCTAATGAATGGTCTGTTGCCATTTCTTGACGAATGCAGTGTTTTTGCATTTGTCTCTTGGCACAGGCTAGAGTGAAATATGTTTTTACTGGTCATTCATGGTTGTGATTATATGGAAGCTACTGAGGTGTGCGTGGTACTGAGTAATGGAATTCAGGAAACAACTAGTGCCTTTGAATGTTGCGGAAGCTTCAACTCATATGGTCAGTGTTGCTGTACTGTCTTAGTGAGGAAAGCAATGGCAAACTATCTCACACCTCACTCACTCCAGCGCTGCCTCTGGTTTTTATAGATTTCTACCCACATAACGAACATAACCAATCTTCAGTTGACTACCCAACAGACCGAGTCTAATGAAATGACTGAACCAGGTCATTTTTATGAACCTACAACTATCGTTCCCCAGTGTTTCTGTCCCATTCACAAGTGCTGAGTGGAGGTTATGCTGGTGAAGTTGCTGGCGATGCCGACAAAAAGCTGGTGATGCCGCTTGTTCTGCACTGGGCAGTGTGCTGTGGTCTGACCGGTCGACAGCCTCGCCCTGCCCCACCCAACCTCCCCACATCCCGCCAGTCTGCACCATTGAACTCAACATACTTTAACATCAAAATACTATTTCTAGTTCCCGTTTTATGTCCTCGCTGGGTCCGTGGTTCAAATCCCGGTCACTCCATGTGAGATCTGTGCTGGACAAAACGGAGGCAGACAGGTTTTTCTCCGGGTACTCCGGTTTTCCCTGTCAAAATTTCATTCCAGCAACACTCTCCACTATCATTTCATTTCATCTGTCATTCAATTAATCATTGCCCCAGAGGAGTGCGTCAGGCCTCGGCAGCCGGCACAGTTCATATCCTCGCCGCTAGATAGGGGCTTCATCCATTCCATTCCTGACCCGGTCGGAGACTGGAAGCAGGCTGTGGATTTTCATTTTCATTTTATGTCCTCAGTTGTTGTGAATAACGTTGTTGTTGATTCAGTCAGGGTCTTTGCGACATTGGCGTATTTTGCTGTGTAATTATAATCATATTAATAGTGGTATATTTTAAATTGAAGCTAATATTTGAAAGGAGGCAATCGTGGCTCTAAGTTGTAAACGAATCCGGCATTCATCTTGAGTAGACGTGGGAAATCACCGGAAAATAATTTTTAAGATGGCTGAGGTGGGAATCGAACCCATCTCTTGTCAGCATTGTCTTGCGATGATCAATGTTCTCCGTTCCAACCGTCAGACCAGAATTAAATTTCTTGGCATAGCCGGGAATCGAACCTACAGTAGAACCTTTGGATCTGGAGTCACAATACATTCAAAAGGTGGAAGAAGGTGATAAATTCTGTATTGTAACCCGTGGAGCCACTTTTATGACATTTTCAATTCAAATGACAGATAGAGTGGAATCCATGTTCCACAGAACATGAACATCTCCTTTTGACATTTTTGTCAGTAGACTTAACTAATTCCTTTTTAATGAAAAACAAAAGTTTTGTGCTTTTCAGTCGGTCAACACGAATGTACCCAAAAGAGCTGGGTTATGCCCTAATCCAGAAAAAAATTACGTGAGATTAATCTCATGTAATAAATACATTAATCTCATTTAATAAATACATTAATCTCATGTAATTCTTTTCAGGATTAGGGTATAACCCACCTCTTTTGGGTACATTCGTATTGACCGACTGAAACCTGAAAAAATTACACAAGATTAAGAAATACATTAATTTGGGTATAATCCAACTCTTTTGGGTACATTCGTGTTGACCAACTGAAAAGCACCAAACTTTTGTTTACTAAGACAACACTGAAAAATGGCTTCAAACCCCATAATGTCCTTTTAAATTTTTAACACATATTTCTTAGTACGAAGTAGTGAAAGGCAGTAAAAAGCTAACTGCTTTGTCAGCTATGTCTACCCAAAAGTTCACAAGAGCCATTTTTGAAAAAGTTTGCCATAGTTCATAAAATTGCTGCTTATCTTTGGCCTTAAAGTCCTCCAGCATCATATCAATGTTTTTATATTTTTATATATTTCGTAACGTTTTTAAAATATATTTTTCGGAACATCACCGCGTACCACTGCAGCAGTACGAGCGTACCACAGTTTATGAAACGTTGCCATAGAGTATGTATGTCAAGTTCTATGTTTAAAATTAATCTTATACAGCCAGATTTGCAACCCTTTTCAGTTCAGAGTGTTACTTGTGCTTAATGACATAATTGGAATGAGATTAGGGTAAATCATCATCTTACATATGTCATGAAAAAAGAACATAACGGAAGAATTTGATATGTCATAAACATCCGGGTCCTAGTGAAGAAAATGCAGTCTCACACAAGTATGAAGTATTGAAAGGCAGTAAAAATCTAACTGCTTTGTCAGTTATGTCTGCACGCCTCTCTACCCAAAAGTTCACAAGAGCCACTTCGGCAAAAGCTGTACAGCGTTGCTGAGATGGAGCCCATCACTTCCGAGCGAGACGCGCCATGATGCGTGTGGGCACCATTTCGGCAACGCTGTGCAGCTTTTGCCGGAGCGGCTAGCAGGTGAAACATGTGTTATTTCCCCGTAGAAATACGAACCGATATAAAATAAGTGAATTAATTTACGTATTTCACAGTCATACAGCATAACTTTTCGATGTATAAGGATTACAATGCAACCAAGAACTACATTTTCCAACCACCCCGAGCCGAGAAAAAGTTACCTTATAAAAAGATAACAACTTTGTTTCTTGGACACACACAATTTTGTAATTAATAAACCAGTTATGCAACATTCCAATGTATATTGTGTTAAAATTTGGATTCGATCTGATGACGGGTTTTTGAGATAATAATTCTTAAATGTGACGCATGGTTGAAACACGCTTAAAAACGTGCACTTTTTGTGTTCCAACTGCGATAAAAAATATTAAAATATAAATTAACAAGAAGTTCCGTGAAGAACTATACAGCCTACTTTTCATGCCAATGATTATTCTACAGAATATGAACCTATCTAGAATAATGACGAAATTAAGTTGATAATATCGAAATTTCCAATTAGTTCGAAATACTGTATACCTGGCATAATGTATCCTAATGCAGCACTACAGTTGGCAGCCCTGATGACTGAATATATTCTTAGTTCCATCTCCTAAGGTACAAAATACAAAATTTGGTTGAAGTCCAATGAATAGCATGGACGTTACATGCAGTTAAACATAGGATCTAACAGCGCGCGTAAAATCATGTTGGCAACAATGTCATGCATGTATTGGTCAGAAATAATCTGAAATAATATGATCTATATTTGTGCCAATTTTGAATGAAATCCATTAGTTGGTATAGATGTTACATGCATTTTAAAATTGGACCTATTAGCAGGCTTAGAATCATGTTGGCAGCACTGACGTATATTAGTTACTCCAAATTCGTCTAGAATGCCAGGTACTATACGTGTGCAAAGTTTAGAGCTATTGGCTTGCATACTTTCTGATATATTGATATTAGGGTAACAAAAATAAGGACAGCACATATTAACAGTTGGCAGCCCTGGTTGTTCCTTAGAATACGCATAGTCATATCTGTTATGGTACACATAGCACATACGAAATTTGGTTGAAATCCAAATGATAGTATGGAAGTTACATGTGTTTAATGTTGGACCTGTCAGCAGGCTTAGAATCATGTTGGTAGCACTGACGTATATAAGTTACTCCAAATTAATATAGAATGTCAGGTACTATACGTGTGCATAGTTTAAAGCTGTCGGCTTGCATACTTTCTGATATATTGGTATTTGGATAAAATAAATTAGGAGCATTTATTAACAGTTGGCAGCCCTGGTAGGTCTTAAGAATACGCTCAGTCATATCTGGTTATGTACACATACAACATACGAAATTTGGTTGAATTCCAATTGATAGTGTAGAAGTTATATGCATTTAAAAATTGGACCTATCAGGAGGCTTATACTCATTTTGGCAACACTGCCATGTTTGGCCTCCTGGAAATTAAACTGAAATATTATGATCTGTACGTGTGCCAATTTTGAAATAGCTGCCATTCATACTTTCCAAGATATCCAACATGGAGCTCAAATTTCAATTGCGATTTTTTAGCAGTTGGTAGCACTGACATCATTTTCAAATATGGCCGTGAGATATTCAGGTATAGATCTTTACTCCTACCAAATTTTATTTCGATTGCTCCAGCCGTTTAGGAGTTGATAGGGGGACACACACAGCCAGCCAGACAGACAGACAGACAGACAGACACACATTTTCCCAGATCGATCTCATAAGACTACTTTTTCCTCATTTTTGCAAAATGTGAAAAGTAGGCTAAAAATTCCAAACCTACATGAACTAACGTAGAATAGAACGATGAAAATGTTGATGGTATTGGATTTTATGTAGGTCTATTGGTTACTTCACAAACAACCTTCAAACTCGAGTGCACATAATACTTTGGTCGACAGTAGTGTGTGTATTTGTAATTGAGGTACGTTTTGGGTGGGAAGCGGTCGTGGCCTTTCGTTAGGTACCATCCCGACATATGCCTGGAATAGAAGGGGGAAACCACGGAAAACCACCTCCATGATGGCTGAGGTAGGAATAGAACCCGCCTCTTCCCAGTCTTACCTTATAAGGTGCAATATTCACCGTTACAGCCCTCAGATCAGAATTAAATATGTTGGCAGAACCGGGAATCGAACCCGGGCCTCCACGGTGACAGCCAAGAATTCTAGCCATTACGATACGAGGTGAAACTCTCTGTATAAATTCGATATCCTATTTCCACCTGTCATCATCATATTGTAGTAATATATTGTAATTCAATAATTGTCAATTTATAAGTGATGATGTTGTTGTTGTTGATTCTTCAGGGGCTTTGCTACATTGTGGTCATGTAGCCCTGTGTAATTGAGTGTGTGTGGAATTTGTGTGATAAATTGTGTTATTGTGATGGCTGTGTTCGTGTGTGCATTTGTAATTCAGATGAGGATTGGGAAGGAGGCAGCCGTGGCCTTAATTTAGGAACCATCCCGGCTTTTGCCCGGAATGGAAGTGGGAAACCACGGAAAACCACTTCCAAGATGGCTGATGTGGAAATTGAAACCACCTCTTCAAAGTTTTGCTTCACGACCTTGAGTGTGTCCGGCTCCGTGGATAATTTGTGAGCGTGCTAGGCTTAGGCCCGAAGGGCCATGGGGAATTTAATCTCCTGTGGTGAATTCCTCTGACTCCAGGACTGGGTGTTTATGACGTATTCATGTACAAAGAAACCAAGCAACTAAAAACAAATAGAATAAATGTAAAGATGTAACACAGAAGTAGCTGTGGTAAAACAGAAGTGTACCCCATTCCAGCCCTCACTATCAGACCAGAATAAATGTTTTGGTACATCTGGGATTTGAACCCGGGTCTCCATGGTGACAGCCAAGAATGCTAGCCACTATAAATTTCCAAGTGAGAAACTGAGTAGGAATTGAAAGGGACTTCATAAAATGCATACAATTTATCAGAATTTCGTAAGCTGTGTATTGTAACGATATTTTAATGATAATAATAGTCTAATAATAATTATTATAACAATAATAATAATAATACAGTACCTGTATAAATAATTCGTGAATATTTATCTGCTATTGGTGTCTTAATATTATTGTTATTCCTTGCCTAATCTGAGCACAATTCATGCTTCATTGTAGTACAGTACTCCCTCTGCAATCCGGCATCTCAGCTCTCCGTCACTCCCAGTAATCCGGCGTTTTGTATTCGAGTATGAGCTCAACACTTGATTTGATAATGCGTCCCCAATACTGTACAATGTTTCCCACGCAGCGACAAGACTAGTGTCTGAGTAAACAATGCATTGGCGCCAAGAGCGATGACACACGCACGCCCCCCTCAGGTGCTTAGTGTAGGACAATTGACTGTAGTAGTGTTGTGGCAAGAGAGGAAGAGGTCGAGGAACAGGTCGAAGGAAAAGTGACAGCGGCTGTACAATCAATCTCTCACGATGCGGCCATCGCCTCGTTTGCCACGTCAATTGCCTGGGCGGAGGAAAATGGCCTTCGTTGCTAACGATGTCTTAGTTTTAAGGTCACAGGAACAAGTTCTCAAAGTGTCTCTCAACCATAAAAAGGAAAATACAATTGATGCTTATTTCCAGCCGTCAACTTCCGAGGAATAACTTGAATTATATGATGTATTTTCGTACTTTTCGTATTTTTTACTTTGTATAGTACAATGTAATTAAAACTGATTTTCAAATGATATCTGCGTTTTTCTCGATATTTTCCAGAAATCCGGCGTTTTCGGTAATCCGGCAGTGCTCTGGTCCGATATCTGCCGGATTACCGGGAGAGCACTGTATATTCAATTTGCTGATTTGAGAGCAATAAATGGAGTGATCGTGCGTTGTTTCTGGTGATAACTTATAGAGAGAAAGTCCGCCTGGAGCCGTCGGCCTATTTGCATTTATATTTTATTATCAAAATTTACACTTGAATGGAAATAATTTGCTCTGCGGTGTGTACGTCAATTATATCGAAAGGTACGAGTGTCAATGCTTCGTTCATGCTAAGAGTTTGTGACTGTACCTCGCTAATAATCATAGCGTAGAAGAATGACAGCAATTGCTCCGAGTGGTCGGAAATAGGTAATTTGAACCATTAATATTGTATTTACAAGTCCTCAGTAGCGGTGCCCGAGGGAGAGAGTTATCAAGAGTAACTGAAATGCGGTTACGTACGTGATCCCGTTGTGCTTGCATTAGTCAGCAAATCAAAGATTGACTGGCTCATTCCGAGGACGTTTCCCGAGCGGGAATCTACGTGTCATGTGTGGCCAATCCATTTCGTAAGCTTCCTAATTGAATCGCCGTTTTCTTAACCCCTTTAATTTATAATAGAGTTGGAGAAGAGAGTCTCATGTTATTTGTGAGTTATATTACACATCTTAAATATTTACAAACATCACTAAAACAAGAGCAACCAGACTTTTGAACCAAGCTATCTCATATCAAACGGTAGGCTAAAATTATCTTCGGGATCTACCGCATTTCATGGAAACGTTACTACTACTGCCGATACCTGTCTGCTGCTGTTGCTTGCTGCTTGTTTTCCTTACAAGACATTTCACTTTTTCTATTTCTCAACATTCGTGAGAATGTGTGAAAAATAATCACACCAGCACTGTTTAATTCACACTTAACTGGTTTTCCTCTGTACACTGTCTTTACACCTGCCAAATATACACAAATTCCAAGAGCCAATCCTTAGCCTTGCCTTGCTACTCACACTGCGCCGAATTTTATCGTTATTGAATGGAATAAACAATTTTGTTAATTCATTTAAGGTGCTTGTGACTCTTTTTCATCAAGCCCATGTAGTTGGATGTGTGTTGAGAATGTCTGTTGTTTGAGTCTTCAGTCTTTTGACTGGTTTGATGCAGCTCTCCATGCCTCCCTGTCCTGAGCTAATCGTTTCATCTCTACATAGCTACCACACCCTACATCCCAGGCAATCTGTTTAACATATTCTAACCTTGGTCTACCCCTACAGTTCTTGTCCTCGACCCTTCCTTCCATAACTAAGCTTGCTATTCCTGGGTGTCTTAGTATGTGTCCTACCAACCTATCTCTTCTCTTCATTAGCAGTCGCCAGAAACATCTCTCCTCTCCCACTCGCCTTAATACCTCTTCGTTTGTAACCCTATCTACCCATCTGATCTTCATCATTCTCCTGTAACACCACATTTCAAATGCCTCAATTCTCCTCTTTTCTGCTGCACCAATAGTCCAAGTTTCACTTCCATAGAGCGCCACGCTCCAGACAAAGGCTTTCAAAAATGACTTCCTAATACCTAAATCTATATTCGATGTCAACAGATTCCTTTTTTGTAGAAAGGCTTTCCTTGCCTGAGCCAACCTACTTTTTATATCCTCTTTGCTTCGTCCATCACTGGTTATTCTATTTCCTAAGTAACAGAAGTATCCTACTTCCTTCAGCTTTTCACCTGCCAATTTGATGTCCATAGAGGTTTCTGATTTATTTCGGCTGCATTCCAGTATTTTTGTTTTACATTTATTAATTTTCATCATGAAGTCCTTCCGTAAGACGGAATCCATACCATTCAAAAACTCATTCAAATCCTCAGGCTTGTCGGCCAAGATGACGATGTCATCAGCAAATCTCAGAGTTGATATTATTTCTCCTTGAATCTTCACTCCCACTTTAAATTTTTCTCCAATTTCCTTCATTGCTTGTTCAATGTAAAGATTGAAAAGGATGGGTGATAAGTTGCAGCCTTGCCTTACACCTTTCATAATACCAGCTTCTCTCTCATATCCTTCAGCTCGAATGACTGCTGTCTGGTTTCTGTATAGATTGTATATCACCCTCCTATCCCTGTACTTTGTCTGATAACCTGTATTCTTGTGATGACTGTAGCAGTGTGTGTAACTGTATTATGGACAGGGATGGGGTAAGTTCACCGGGACTTGAAATAAGGTACTATTCTGGCATTTTCTTGGAAGATGTGTGGAAAAACTCAGAGAAAGCCACACTCATGAGTGCCACTATGAGCGCCGGGATTCGAAACTGCGTTCTCCGGAAATGCTGCAGCTGCTTAGCCATGATGCATTATTTAATGAGCACAAATACGCTGCGGGGTGAAAGAAAAATATATTAAATAGAAATGTAAAATTAGTATTTAAAGTTAAGAAGGTAAAGTACTACTGACGGTAGTAGTAAATACAGGCTTATATTTATATATCAGCACCGTCGTGGGGAGTTTCCTCTCGGCTGTTGCCCGTGCGTCGACCGACTTCGGGTGATGTATTTCTCCGTGTCATCTCTTTGCGCACTCGTTTTCTCAGCTGCATCTGTCAGCGCGCGGCAATTACATCAGCCACGATGGGCTGATGCATGGGTAACAACCGAGTGGAAATCCAGCGCGACGGTGCTGTTAAATAAATATAACCATGTATTAGGGCATTTAGTGGAAAAAATGCGATATTTCAGTGGAGAAAGTTGTTAAGTAAGGCCTCTACTCAGAATTATTATTATTATTATTATTATTATTATTATTATTATTATTATTATTATTATTATTATTATTATTAATATAGCCATAGTAATAGCAAAAGAAAATATTTATATATTTAATCGTATGGTGATCATAACAATAAATTCATAAGTCCACGTCCAAGTTTTTCAATCACACTACATCACTTTCTGATAGATGAAACAGGTCGCTGGGGCTTCCGGAGTAGGGATGAAGAGGGCAGCGCAGGATGACATGATCCATGGTCTGCTCCTCTTCATTGCATTCACACATTGGAGAATCCATCTGGCCCCACTTATGGCGCGAGAAATTGCACCGTCCATGCCCAGTTCTCAGTCTGTTGAGGCGACACCATAGTTTTCTTGGGAGGTCGAATCCATTCATTTCCCGAGTTGGATTTATCTCATGAGCATTAGTGCCAGATGTTGAATTTGACCACTCTTCCCGCCAGCTCCAGGTTAGAATAAAATTATCCCTCAAGAGTCGGCCGGCCAATACACTTACTGGTCTGCTAGATCGAAGTCGTTGTGGCGATGGGTAACAAAATTCCTGGTGAACTGGTCTTGAGGGAGATGACCCGATCTTCTTTGTTTCTCTCAGCAGAGATTCCTTTCTCCTCAGGTGGGGTGGAGGGATATGACTAAGAACGGGTAACCAGTGGCGAGTTGTAGACTTTACAGTACCAGTTATGCAGCGCATGGTTTCATTCAGCTTAGTATCCACTTTATGCACATGTACACTTTCCAGCCATATCGGGGAACAGTATTCCGCTGCAGAGAAACAAGACTAATTAATACCCGTTAATCGAAAGCACTCAGCTGAGGCTCCCCATGAACTACCACAAAGCTTGTGTAGGATGTTATTCCTTGCAGTGATTTTGTAAGAGAGCTTGGTGAGATGTTCTTTGTAGCTCAGAGTTCTGTCTAGGGTGACTCCTAGATATTTCGGGAAACGATTGTACTTAAGTTTATCACCAAGGGATATAACAGATGGCTCGTAGTTTGCAAATCGGTTGCTAAGATGGAAACATGAAACCTCAGTCATAGAAGCGCTAGGGATCAATCGCCAAGACTTGAAGAATGTTGCTATTTTGTCCAAGTCTGCTGAAAGAATGCCTTCTCCATCCTCAAAATTTCTGCTTTGAGCTGCCTGTGCAATGTCGCCTACATAGATAAACTTAGTAGCCAAGGTAGATGGTAAGTCATGGATGAGAGGTTGAAGAGAACTGGGGGCAATACTGATCCCTGTGGCAAACCGTTATATAATTCTCCTTTTCGACTTTATGAATCACCTAGGAATACTACAAACTCCATAGAGGTTTCTGATTTATTTCGGCTGCATTCCAGTATTTTTGTTTTACATTTATTAATTTTCATCTCTTTCCCTAAGGCGGAGTCCATACCATTCAAAAACGCATTCAAATCCTCAGGCGTGTCGGCCAAGATGACTATGTCATCAGCAAATCTCAGAGTTGAAATTATTTCTCCTTGAATCTTCACTCCCACTTCAAATTCTTCTCCAATTTCCTTAATTGCTTGTTCAATGTAAGGATTGAAAAGTATGGGTGATAAGTTCCAGTCTTGCCTTACACCTCTCTGAATACCAGCTTCTCTCTCATGTCCTTCAGCTCCAATGACTGCTGTCTGGTTTCTGTATAGATTGTATATCTCCCTCCTATCCCTGTACTTTATTCCAATAGATTTCAAAATGTCAAACAATTTAGTCCAATCAACGTTATCAAAAGCCTTTTCTAAGTCTAAAAATGCCATGAACGTTCTCTTATCATTCCTTATTCTACCTTCCAAAATCATCCTAAGACTTAGTACAGCTTCCCTTGTTCCTACATTTCTCCTGAAACCAAACTGGTCTTCACCCAACTCCGTTTATATCTGGCTTTCCATCCTCTTGTAAATTATTCTAGAGCATGAGTAATCAAGCTGATTGTACGGTAATCTTCACATCTGTCAGCTCCCACTTTCTTTGGTATAGGGATAATAACATTCTTCTTGATATCAGGGGATAACTCACTTGTCTCATAAATCCTACACACCAAGTGAAATAACCTTGATCTGACCTTCATCTCGTATGCAGCGTAGCACCTTAATCGGTATATCATCTATGCCTGGTGCTTTGTTCCTGCTTCTGTCAAATTCTGAACTCAATATTAAATCTCCTTTTGCATCCTCATCAATTTTCTCCTCCCTTTTACATTACTTGATTCTCGCTCTCCTTTCCCTTTTACAAACACTCTATGTAAGCTTTCCATCTCTCAACCTTTTCTTCCCCATCTGTTAGAGGCTTTCCATTTATGTCCTTAATATTACAGCACTTAGTCTTCTTTTCCCCAAAAGTATTCTTAATCCTTCGATAAGCTGTGTCTACTATTCCTAATTTCAGACAATTTTCTATACATGCACATTTCTCTTTCAACAATTCTTCTTCCGCCTCCTTGCACTTCTTGTTAACCTCATTTCTCAGACGTCTGTTTTCTGCTTTCCCCTTTTCATCTCTTACATTCTTGTGTTTCCGCCTTTCATCCATCAATTCTAGTATATCCTGAGTGATCCACGGTCCTTCCTTTATACTCTGCTTCAATCTTTCGTTTACAACCTTCACTTTCAGTCTGTCTATTGCCCACCTTTTTGGCTTTTGACTTTTCTTCTGTTTCATCAGCTTTAATCTGCATTTCATAACAACCAGATTGTGGTCAGAGTTTATGTCAGCACCAGGATATGTTTTACAATCCAAAATCTGGTTTCGAAACCTCTGATTGACCGTAATGAAGTCGATTTGGTTCCGCCCTGCGTCTCCTGGTCTCATCCATGTTTATATTCTTCTATTGTGGTTATTGAATAAGGTGTTAGCTATGACCAACTTATGCTCGGTGCTGAATTCCATCAGCCTGCTTCCTCGATCATTCCTTTCACCTCATCCGAAATCTCCTATTATCTTCCCTTCTCTCCCTTTTCCTACCACAGCATTCCAATCTCCCATTACTATTACATTTTCATCACCCTTGATACACCTCAGAATGTCATCTATTTCTTCGTAGACCTTTTCAACATCTTCATCATCAGCTTGACTGGTAGGCATATAGACTTGTACCACTGTGGTGCACGTAGGTTTAGTATCGATTTTTGCCACAATAATCCGTTCACTATAGTGCTCATAATATTCCACCCGGTGTCCAAGATTGCTACTCAATATGAGACCAACCCCTGCTTGGCTATTGTTTGATTTAGTGGTAATGACCCTATAGTCACCTGACCAAAAGTCATGTTCTTCCTGCCAGCGCATTTCACTAATCCCAGCCAAATCCAACTCAACCTATCCATTTCCCCTTCTAAGTTTTCTAACCTTCCACTTCCTAGCAGACTTCTAGCATTCCACGCTCCGATCCGTAGAATATCAGATTTCCTCTTTGTCACTTCTGTGATGTTAACCCTTCTCGAGTAGTCCCCACCCGGAGATCCGAACGGGGGACTAGTTTACCTCCGGATTGAAATTTTACAAGGGAGGAGGCCATCATCACATGTAATTATGCATAGAGAGGTGCATATCCTCGGGAATAGGATTACGGCTGTAGTTTCCCGTTGCTTTCAGCCGAGCAGCAGAACGCAGTGCAGCCATTAGTTGGCTTATATGATCAATATCTTAACCGTCTATAAGACAAGTAAAGAATTGATTTATTCTGAAAGGCTGCTACTCCCTTTCAGAATAGGTAAAAAGCAATTCTACTAACAAACATACTAACCTTCTACTACCAATTAAATACCAAAATTCTACTAACGAAAAAAATACTTAAGTTCCACCAACAACAAATACTATCACTAAAAACAGTCTGTCACCAGGCACACTCACATGCTTCCTCACACATCACAGTCTAATGAAACAGTGAACTATATCTAATACTAGCAGTAGTGCCCGGCTTCGCCCGGTAGATTTACTTGTTTTATGGATGATAATGAATACTACTACAGAACTGGCACATGATACTTGAACTAAAAGAAAAAAAAATATTTTAAAAATATATTTTTTGTGGTGGTGGTAGTGAGGGTGATAAGTAGTACAGCATAATGGACATAACATTCAGGTCATTTTCCTGTAATGATAATGATAATAATGAATAGGAAAACGACTATTTATTAACTACAGTACTGACACATATAATTTACAAACGAATTGAAAAATAGGATTAGAATGAGCAATATGTGAAACAGCAAACACTGCCTAGGTACTATATCTCATTGGCTGTTAGAAAAGTAGAGATCAACAGTGTCGTCTTTTGTCGCATAGTGCCTTAGAAAATTCTCTATAAGGCTACATAAACATTTTCTTAGATTTGTCACTTTCAATCATTGGGAAACAGCAACATCGCCGGGATAGAAAAGGACGAAGCTAATTGCAGGACATAGGATTGCGAATGAGAGGCAAATACTACATTTAAATTCATACTGTCTTTTAAAGCAGAGACGCACTATAGTGAAAGAGCTTATGACGTACTGCTCGGGTCCCAACTGCACGGACCTGAGAGGATCTTACCGGTGAATCACTCACTCTTTCGTAACACCACAGTGGTTTGAGCAACGGCCCTGTATGAACAACAGCATAGTCAGCAATACCAGCTAAGATGGCGGGCTCTGGACAGTCTTCTCATGTCACCTCGCGATGAATCAGCAAGCTATTCTCACAAGTGCCCCTCCACCCTCCTCCTCCCCCTCCCCCCCCACCGCAGGGTCTCTCAACTTGTTGGACGTGGGTTGGTGACCACGGGACCCCAGCTGAGTCCGACATTGCTTCTACTTACAGGTGCCGGGCTCCTTTCAGTTCACTTTCCTGTCTGCCTCCCTTGGTCAACTCTTGTTCCCTTCCAACCCCGACGGTATTAGGGTATCCGAGACCTAGGGAGTCTTTCACTTTCCCTTCTTAATTGACCCTTGTCTCATCTTTCCTGATACCCTCATTCTTCGAGGGGTCAGCTTTCTTTTTCCTTTCATATTATCTCCTGTCTTCTGTTCAAGGCTCTCAAGGAGGCAGGGTGTGTGTAGCCCCACCACTTCTGGTGCACCCTAGATAGTGCTACACCCTCAAGGGCTGGTGAGTTCGGGAGCTGGCAACCCCGAGTGATTCCTGAGCTGGGTCCAGTTTTACCCCTTTTTTCCATTGCCTTTGGGGCGGACCCTCTCCCCTTTCCCCTTCCTATCTGCCATTCGTGGCTCTCCTTCCTTCCAAATCCCTCATTCTCTTTTATCCAGGGTTGAGGGCATTTCCTTTCCTCCTGTCTTTTATTTCCCTTATAACTTTCTTTTGTCCTTATCTTCTTCTGTCTGTTAGGTAGTCAGCCCGAAGGCTGGTTGGATCCTCAAAAAGCACCGCCGTTACGTTATGTGAGTAGATACCCACAAAAACCCAAGGCAGCGCTATATTGAGGCGTTCTAGGCAAGAAGAGGAGTGAGGTAGTTTGCCATTGCTTTCCTCACTGAGTCAGAACAGTAGTCCTAACCCTATGAGTAGAACCTTTCACAGCATCCAAACAGCCCGTAAGTTTTGTAGTTAGTTTTAGTTGTAGTTTCAATTTCACGATCCACCAAACCATTAGGGGTCGCTAACCTCGATGTTAGGCCCCTTAAAACAACAATTATCATCATCATCATCATCATCATCATCACAACTGACATTGTGCAATTGGGTTATTGTGGTATTTAAAACTTCCTGTTAAGCCTCTCACCCTTTTGTGTTACATAAATAATTTGTAGCAGAAACCTTCCCTGCAATCCACTCAACAACTCACCCAAGTTTCTTCGCAATCGGATTAATGGTATATGAACGCATAGGGGACATACATACAATACCACTATTGAGCAAGACTTTATGTGGTGAGATGACTACTATTACTGAACTGGTTCATCAAACTTAGAAACTAATAGAAAAACATATTTTAAAAATCACAGGCGGGGAAGAGTGTGGTGTTGCTTAACTTCTGACACGATTGGTTCAAGGACCTTAAAACCTCATTTTCTGGTCCAGCACAAATTCACCGAAGTACTCGTTGGGTTCTAAGAGGTAAGTATACAAAATTTGGTGCAGATCGGTGAAACGGTGTAGATTTGTGCCAAAGGGTCTAAATGCAGGGAATGGGGTCTGTCCGAAATTTCAAGTAGTGAGTGTTATTCGTCGGATTCCAATGGGTAAGTAGGCACAATTTGGTTCAGATCGCTGAAACGGTGTAGAGTTTTGTCAAAAGGTCTAAATGCAGGGAATGGAGTGGTCTGTCCGAAATTTCAAGCAGACAGTGTTACTCTTCGGGTTCCAAAGGGTAAGTATGTAAAATTTGGTTCAGATCGGCGAAACAGTGCAGATTTGTGCCAAAGGGCCTAAATACAGAGAAGGGGGTGGTATGTCCGACATTTCAAGCAGACAGTGTTACTCGTCGGGTTCCAAAGGGTAAGTATGTAAATTATGGTTCAGATGGGAGAAACGGTGTAGATTTTTGCCAAAGGGCCTAATCGCAGGGAATGCGGTTGGTTCGTCCGAAATTTGAAGTGGACAGTGTTACCCACTGGGTTCCAAAGGGTAAATATACAAATTTTGGTTCAGATCGGTGAAACGGTGTAGATGTTTGCCAAAGGGCCAAAATTTAGGGAATGGTGTGGTCAGTTCAAAATTTCAAGTAGGCAGTGTTACTCGTCGGGTTGTAAAGTGTAAGTACACAAATTTTGGTTCAGATCGGCGAAACGGTGTAGATTTTTGCCAAAGGGCCTAAATGCAGGGAATGGAGTGGTCTGTCCGAAATTTAACGTTGACAGGGTTACCCGCAGGGTTCCAAGGGGTAAGCATACAAATTTTGGTTCAGATCGGTGAAACGGTGTGGATTTTTGACAAAGGGCCTAAATGAAGGGAATGGAGTGGTCTGTCCGAAATTTAAAGTGGACAGTGTTACTCGTCGGGCTCCAAAGGGTAACTATACAAATTTTGGTTCAGATCGGTGAAACGGTGTAGATTTTGACAAAAGGGCCTAAATGCAGGGAATGAGGTGGTCTGTCCGAAATTTAATGTAGACGGGGTTACCCGCAGGGTTCCAAAGGGTAAGTGTACAAATTTTGGTTCAGATCGATAAAACGGTGTAGATTTGTATAAATAACAGACAAACAGACAAACATTGAGCTTTATATATATAGATCTATTGTTAGGTAACCAATTGAACTTAAGTAGATGCATTACTGTGTGTATAGACGTTTACTGTACCACGTTTCACTGCGTTTGGATGGTTAAATAACAAGAAAGTCTATGTAAATATTTCAACTTCGCTTGGTCGCCATGTTCGTTTTGTAGTTAACAGGTTGTTGAAAGTCTCATAGGTGAACTTCAAGTAGTGGCCTCTATCACCGTACATAATTTCAGAGTGATATCAGTAATAGTTTCGGAAATATAGAATGCCAGTGAAATAATTCGCATAGCCGCCATCTTGTGTTTATGTAAACAATTGAACTAACTTAGATGCCAGTGCATTACAATGTGTATAAACATTTGCTGTACTAAGTTGTATTGCGTTTGGATTGTTAAATCGCGAGAAAGGTCTTTTTAAATATTTCAACTTCGCTTGGCCACAATGTTCGTTGTAGTTAACAGGTTTTTGAAAGTCTCACAGGTGAACTTCTAGTAGTGCCCTCTATCACCGTGATATTTCAGGGTGGTATCAGTAATAATTTCGGAGATATAGAATGCTGGTGAAATATTTCGCACAGCCACCATGTTTCATTGGTGAGGTCTTATAAAGTTTGTAGGCCACGGTCGGGGTCGGCCAAAATGGTGCTTTGACCTCACCGAGTTGCATCAAAATTGCCCCAGCAGTTTAGATTTTATTAGGGGACACACACACATATATGCACACACATACGCACACACACGGTCTGAAGGTGATCTCATAAGCCTATTTTTTCATAAATAAAAATAGGCTAATAGTGGGCTTGTGAAATTTTCACGGATGAAGAATATTTGAAAAACCATTCGATAGTCTAATGTGAAAATTGCCCAATACGCACAGTACGTTCCCAAATATGATTTCCGAATATGTGAGACCATCTTCGATATCTCAAAGTGCTTTCGGAAATAAAAATTAATAATTCGAGTTATGGAAAATTCGAGATATAGTAATTCATGAAATAAGTGGGGTTCAATCATTATAAATAAATGACTGTTATCACTAGGTCTACTCATGCAGGTATACTAAATAGGGTTAAATATTGCTGTACAAATATTGCCGATAAATTTCGATTAATTTTAATATTTGTATTTTTTGTTCTTTTTAAAACTTGATTCCCGCATAGCACTATAAATCTTGCGCTTATTTTTCTCAATTGTTGACTGCGTATTAGCTGCAATTCCAAGCATAGTAAGCTACTGACAGAAATACACAGTCCAGTTACCCTACACAACTGAATCCATATTGTAATTCCCATGTCACACCTAAAGAACGTAATCCAACTGCGTTTTTACGCCAACTTTGGCTTAAGGACACTTATCTTATGTCTGGGGAACAAAATATTATTCGAGTTATATAAATATTCGAGCAATAGAACTACGAAATATAGAAAAAATTGGCATATAAATTGTGTAGAACTTCGCCGGGAAATTAAAATTACTTCGAGATATCGAATAGATGTTCGACTTATAGAAGTTCGACAGAAGCTGAAAGGTATCAAAAGTACGTGGTGGTCTCTCAAATTTCTATTACGTAAATTAATATTGCTTGTAAATTCGTCAACCAATCGATTTATGACACTATGATGAACCTGCACTGCGAGATAAATTCAACGATGAATTACTCATTTCTCGTATTTGGTTAAATCAAGAAAGTACCGGTATGTCATTTCTGGCGTGTTAAAGCCTAGAATACGATAGGACTATTTTATGAATTCAAGCTGTCATAAGTACCGTATTAGTCTGATCTCATGGCACAACATTTCATCCTGAAATTACAGCCCTCCCCCAATGGAGGCCGTGATAGTAAATTCGATTCATAGAAATGAGTTAGTTATTGTTGTTTTAAGGGGCGGAACTACGAGGTCATCTGCCTCTCTCATAGAAATTAATGCATTAACAAGATTATTGAGCCCATTTACGTACCTCTGCCTGATTACCAAAGGAAATAAGAAAAGTCATGATCGCGATAACATCTCGGTAATCAGATCCTAGAGGAAATAGGTACGTGAACGAATTGAGATGTGTACCATTATCGTCATTACGTGGTATTTGATTACTATACTTATCCTTATCTCATCTTATTGATAACGTGTTTACATTATCCTTCGTTTACAATTTGGTTTCTAATCGGCACTAAAATAAAATGAATGTTTTTTTATTTCCTTAATCGGAAAGGAGAACATTATTTCCGACGTAATGATGTTTTAACACGTTTGCCAGTTAGATGAGAGATATCGCGGAATACCATCATTAGTAACCGTATAAAATGTTGCACCAACAAGCAATTGCCTATACAAAAGTGCTTTCTTATCATGGAGCGTGGGTTAATATTGTTTAGATGAATGCAAAAACAAATATCTCATTTGGCATGATCAAGTGAAGGAGGTTAAATACCTTGGTTTGATAAATAGACTACACTTAAAGGTGGTGATTTATAGCATTTTGAAATCAGAAATTTAGCATTTTGATTTGAACATTTAGTACCTTGTAGCTCTTATACATTTGCAATTTAGCATTTTATAGCATTTTGAAAGGAGACATATAATTTGGGTTAAATCTGACAAATGAGTAATGTTTTTTGAAATGACATTAATGTGAAATTAAAACCTCATTTGTAAACCTCATTTGAGATAAATATGCATCAAGTAAATTATGCATTTATTTTAAATTAATTGGGTTAAAGTAACACAGAAAAAAATTGTTACAGGCAAAAGACAAAAGAAATAAAATAGAAATTTCTACTGATGCAAATCTAGAATACTACAGAGAATATACACAAAATCAATTCAAGTCATAGCCAACTTCAATATCCACCGCAGTGGGTAAGTGCATGCAAGTTCGTGAATCATTAGCATTGTTGAATGAAATCTCAGAGCTGTTTAATAGACATTTCGATCTAAGCATCTTAGCACTTGTTGAATTGACCTACGTGAAGGGAATTAAAGCGACGAGATACAGGTGGGATTACTTTCCGCATTCCAGACCGGTGATCAAGCCGTCATAAACATTTCAAGTGTGTACAAACTCCTCACTTGAAGTTTCCATAAGAAAAGAAAGAATAAGAACCTTATATTTGAACAAATTTTGTATTTCACATTTATATAACATTTTGGTATAATTTTCGGATTTTGAATCAATTTCTCATTTTGCCGCTTTCTCAAAACACAAAAAAAAAAGTAGTTTACGGGTCGTGAAAAGCAAGAGTACAAGTCATTAAGAGTATTTCGCTCTTTATGGCATTTGCGAAGAAACACCACCCCTCAATACTCGTTCTTTTGAGATCACATTTTATAACGAATATAAAAAATAAAATTTCATGTTTAGTTGGAATCTTTGCTAAATACAAGTGTTAAATAACAACACAGACACTTCGTGTAATAGCCTATATTTCGTAATGATTCAGTCTCAACTCTCATACTTAGGTTTCATCTGGCGAAGGGCTTCATAGACAAATTTGAATAATCTTGAGATTCTACAAAGCAGGGCTTTAAGGTCAATGTATGGAGTATACACTGTAACCAATACAGTACATTGCCTTTTAAACTGCTTGTATCTCTCAATTCCACTTTAATTATTTATAAAATATTGCATTGTCTCATGATCACAAACATTACATTCTCTTTCGTTAATGAAATTCACATGCACAGCACAAGACAAAAAATAAAGTTACATGTAGTCAGCTATAGAACGACTAAATTTGGAGTCAATGCGCTGGAGCACTCGTTACTCTAGGGGCAGATGACCTCGTAGTTCCGCCCCTTAAAAGAACAATAACTAACTCGTTAATTTCTGTATACAACCATGTACCACATGATCTAGCAAAAATCTATAAAATTGGACAAATTCGTGAAAAGTTAAAAAGGTACAATTTACAATTTACTGACTCCGAATGTTTAATTATTTCCACAGAGCGTCTCACAAAACAGCCACCCTCCACCAACTAATCTATAAAAGTTTGGCTATTTCCGTAAATCGCCGTTTTCTTACCCCCGTTAATTTATAATAGAATTGAATAAACCTGAAAGCGTCCATTTGGCATCCACCTCGTGGAGTTGTAACTAGCATTCTTGGCTGTCACTGCGAAAGTTCGGGTTCAATTTCTGGCCCTGCCAAGGAATTTGATTCTCCTCTGGGGACTGGGGGCTGGACTGGGGTTTACTCAGTCTACTGAGTCGAAACTGACTGAGTTTGACTCCTACCTCAGTCATCCTAGAAGTTTTCCGTGGTTTGCCACTTCATCTCGAGACGAATGCCAGGATGGTATCTAAATTAAGACCACGGCCACCTCCTACCCAAATCCTAGCCGCAAATACACGCACTAGTCCAGCCATCACAATGGCACAGGTTATCAGACAGAATCCACAAACACACAACCAAGTACACGGGGTTACATGACCACGATGTTAAAAAAAACTAAATTAATCAACAACAACAACATCTGTCAATCTACCCGACTAAAATTACACAGCTTTATGAACATGGGATGAATCAACAATGAAGTTGTGTTAATCAGTACGCATACCACTGTACTATCGATTCATTTGTTAGCGCAAGACCCACTTGGTGAGTTGGCATGACTCATAAGCACGTGCGACTTACCGAAATCTGCAGTTACGACAATGATTAATTATACCGACTACTTTTAGATTATATCACTACAGGAATCTACTGTTAGAGCCTTTGTCTTCTGTTGGCGGTAACCTAGCTACCTTCACCTGCATAGACCCGTAACTTGCAATTTATTCCGTGTTGTGAACTAGAATATGTCGGTATTGCTTCATATAGGGGATTTGTGACATCATGATCATTCAGCCCTGTTTACTTGGCTGTATGTATAAAAAATGTCTGATAACGTCGGTCATTGTTACAGTGTGTGTGTACCGGTATTTGTAATTGAAGATAGGATTTGGAAGGAGCTGCTAAGTTAGGGATAAACCTGGCAATTGCCTCGAATAGACGTGGGAAACCATGATTCTCTTGTCAGTTTTGACTAACGAGGCTGAGGGTGCCCCATGTTCCAGCTCTCAGACCAGAATTAAATTTATTCGTAAAGCCAAGAATCGAACCGTTGGGTTAGCTGGACCAACACCTTCTAATACTATTAGTATTAGAAGGTGTTGGCTGGACTCGAAGCTACAATCTTCAGTTTTGAAGGTCAGCATTTATTCACCTGTTTCACTCAGTTCGACAATATACAGACACTCAGTAAGTGTCAGTTAGTATCCGAGTGTAGGCCTAAGTGTTGTTGTAGAAAATGAATAATACAGTATTGTGTTCAGCTATTTTGCTGTGTAAGTTAATATCCAGGAGGAAATTATAGTTCATTAATATGTATACATTGTGTGGGAATAGAAAGGACCAGGTGATTTCGCGAGGAAAACTGGACTTCATAATTTAATATCACAAAAATTGTTAATTGTCGAACATGTTAACATTGATAAGTTAAAAAGCAACGTATCAAATACTAATGAAGTCGAAATGTAATGTATTTTCGTCGGTCAACACGATTGTACCCAAGTGTACAGGGTGGTTCCCTAAACCTGAAAAAAATTTACAAGAGAATAATCTTTGTTTATAACAAGATGTTCAGTAAAGAACATATAGCCTACTTTCTCCAAAATGCATGGGTATTGTCATAACTCTTTGTCCTTTTCAAGGAGTATAATTGAATGTTGGTTGTAGTAGCTTGTTGAAATCCAACATGCTATACGGTTATTAAACATGAATATGAGGTGGCCATTGCTAGTAAAAAATGTCATTCAATTCGGTTTCACCGTGTTTGAATAGATAGGGGGAAATCGATTTGTACAGCTGCATGGCCGCTATTTGCAAATTATTGGGTCTATGACCTTGTAGTTTGGTCAAAAGATTCCTCATACATAAAGGTATAATGTTGCAAAATTCGGTAGAAATCAGATGATTAGGTTGGTCGTCATTTGATTTAAGCTATGAACATTTGGGTGGCCGCCATTACGTTTTCGTCAAGATGGCGGCGATATAAAACATGAAGCTGAGGTGCCTTTTTCTCGTGCTACCTCTGTACCAAATTTCGTTCAATTCGGTTTCACCATGTTTGAATTGATAGGGAGAATCGATTTGCACACATGCATGGCCGCCATCTGCAAACTGTTGGGCTGATGACCTTGTAGTTTAGTCAGAGGACGCTTGCTATACAAATATATGTTGTTGCGAAATTTGGTAGAGATCGGATGATTAGGTAAGTCGTAATTTGATTTAAGCTTTGAACATTTGGGTGGCCGCCATTACGTTTCCGTCAAGATGGCGGCGATATAAAACATGACACTGAAATGCCCTTTGCTAGTTCTACCTCTGTACCAAATTTCGTTCAATTTGGTTTCAACGCGTTCGAATTGATAGGGAGGACAGACATTCAAAGTACACACACTCACACACACACACACACACACACACACTCACACACACACACACATAGACAGACACACAATTTTTGGCCCTGTGTAGATCTCATAAGTCTACTTTTATTTTTTGCAAAAATCGAAAGTAGGCTAATAACAAGATGTTCAGTAAAGAACATATAGCCTACTTTCTCCTAAATGCATGGGTATTGTTATAACTCTTTGTCCTTTTCAAGGAGTATAATTGAATGTTGGTTGTAGTAGCTTGTTGAAATACAACGTGCTATAGGGATATTAAACATGAATATGAGGTGCCCTTTGCTAGTGCTACCTCTGTAAAAAAAATCATTCAATTCGGTTTCATCGTGTTTGAATTAATATGGGGAATGGATTTGCACACATGCATGGCCGCTATTTGCAAACTATTGGGCTGATGACCTTGCAGTCAGTCAAAAGATGCTTTCCTCAAAAAGGCATGTTGTTGCAAAATCTGGTAGAGATCAAATTATTAGGATGGTCGTAATTTGATTTAAGCTTTTAACATTTGGGTGGCCGTCATTCCGTTTCGGTCAAGATGGCGGCGATATAAAACATGACACTGAGGTGCCCTTTGCTAGTGCTACCTCTGTACCAAATTTCGTTCAATTCGGTTTCACCGTGTTTGAATTGATAGGGAGGATCGATTTTCACACATACTTGGCCACCATCTGCAAACTATTGGGCTGATGATCTTGCAGTTTGGTCAGAATATGCTTCCAACGTAAAGATATGTTGTTGCAAAATTCGGTAGAGACTAGATTATTAGGTTGGTCGTAATTACATTTTAGCTTTTAACATTTGGGTGGCCGCGACTACGTTTCCGTCAAGATGGCGGTGATATAAAACATGACACTGAGAGTGCTACCTCTGTACCAATTTCGTTCCATTCGGTTTCACCGTGTTCGAATTGATAGGGGGAATCCATTTTCACACAAAGATGGCCGCCATCCGCAAAATATTAGGCTAATGACCTATTAGATTGGTCAAAGGATGCTCCCTCCATAAAGGTATGTTGTTGCAAAATTTGGTAGAGATCGGATGATTATGTTAGTCGTAATTTGATTTAAGCTTTGAACATTTGTGTGGCCGCCATTACGTTTCTGTCAATATGGCGGCGATATAAAACATGACACTGAGGTGCCCTTTGCTAGTGCTACCTCGGTACCAAATTTCGTTATATTCGGTTTCACCGTGTTTGAATTAATAGGGGGAATCGATTTTGACACAAAGATGGCCGCCATCCACAAACTATTTGGCTAATGACCTATTAATTTGGTCAAAGGATGCTTCCTCCATAAAGGTATGTTGTTGCAAAATTTGTTAGAGCGGTTGATTAGGTTAATCGTAATTTGATTTAAGCTTTGAACATTTGTGTGGCCGCCATTACGTTTCCGTCAAGACGGCGGCGATATAAAACATGACACTGAGGTGCCCTTTGCTAGTACTACCTCTGTACCAAATTTCTTTCCATTCGGTTTCACCGTGTTTGAATTAATGGGGGGAATCGATTTTCACACAAAGATGGCCGCCATCCGCAAACTATTAGGCTGATGACCTATTAGTTTGGTCAGAGGATGCTCCCCCCATAAAGGTATGTTGTTGCAAAATTTGGTAGAGATCGGATAATTAGGTTAGTCGTAGTTGGATTGAAGCTTTGAGCATTTGTGTGGCCGCCATTACGTTTCCGACAAGATGGCGGCGATATAGAACATGACACTGAGGTATCCTTTGCTAGTGCTACCTTTGTGCCAAATTTCGTTCAATTCGCGTTCACCGTGTTCGAATTGATACAGGGGGACAGACATTCAGAGTACACACACACACACACACAGACACACACACACACACACAGACACACACACAGACAGACACACTTTTTTTCGCCCTGTGTTGATCTCATAAGTCTACTTTCATTGTTTGAAAAAATCGAACGTAGGCTAAAAATGAATGTTACGTGATAGTTTGTATGTGTGTCCTTTATGCGTTCATATACCATTCATCTGATTACGATGAAACTTTGGTGAGTTGTTGTGCACACTTCATGGGAGGTTTTTTGACTTAGTATAGTACATTATGCAACGAGCCTATAATGGCTATAATTATGACACGAGTATGTTTATAAAACGAGCGTATGCGAGTTTTATAATTTCCATACGAGTGTCTTAATTACCATTATAGGCGAGTTGCATAAGACTGTTTATGTTCGACGATAATTATAACTTTATTATTATTCTTTCCGATGAGGCCTGCTAGGGACCAGGTGCCAATTTCAATTCTTCACACTTTGTTGTTTTCTCTTCCGTTCCCTCCAGTACTCCTTCATCCGTTCACTATGCTGCTTCTTTCTGTCCTCGGACCACTTCGCACCAGGTTTCTTTGGCAATCTTCCTTGGAATCCTTTCATACTTAATACCCTTTTTTCTAAAGATCTCTCTGTTCACCGTTTCTTCTTCACTTATATTATTTCTTTCTAAATCTTTCTTTACTTCTTGAATCCAGCTAGTTGTTGCCCTTTTCTCCCAAAGGTACTTGAATATCCTTTTTGTTAATCTGGAATCATCCATTCTGTAAATATGTCCAAAAAATTGCAATCTCCTTTTTCTTATCGTTTCTGTTATATTTTCTATGTTCCTGTATATTTCATCATTAGATCTTAATTTCCATACTTCTGCTGTTTTCACTGGGCCTAAAATTTTCCTCATGATTCTCCTTTCAAGTTTATCTAATCTATAGTTTAGTACCAGACATTCACTTGCGTATAGGCATTCCGGTTTCACCACTGTAGTGTAGTGCCTTATTTTAAGATTTTTAGATAATCACTTTTTGTTATATAAATTCTTAGTGATACCATATGCTCTTTCCATCTTGTGTACCCTTTCTTCTACCGAAGATTTTTCTAAACCATTTTCTTGAATTATTTCTCCCAGATATTTGAATTTCTTTACTTTTCCACTGGGCCAATATCTGTTGCCAAATATTTTGAAGCGTTCTTGATGTTTGTAATAAATTTAGTTTTTTTTTCTACGGAGATTCTCAAACCTGTTTTGTTGGCTATTTCTTCCAAGAGATTGATTTGTGTTGTTGCACTTGTTAGGTTTTCTGACAATATAGCAAAATCGTCTGCAAATGCTAGGCAACTTATTTCAATGCCTTTGTTTCTTCTCCACAACGTTACTGGCGAAATGGTATGTTATTTTAGCTTTAGATTCCAAATTCTTACAATTTTCTCTAAAACACAGTTGAACAGAAGGGGTGATAAACCATCACCCTGCCGTACACCTGTATTTATCTTAATAGATTTTGATATCTCGCCCAAAAATTTTACTTTTGAAATCGTGTCAGTAAGGGTTTCACGTATTAGGTTTGCCAATTTAGTTTTCAGTCCAAATTCACGAATTGTTTTATCTATGGTTTCTCTATCAACCGAGTCAAAGGCCTTTTTAAACTTTATTATATGTTTTAACATAAATATTCATAAATATCTGTTGAGATTGTCACTAGAATTTTGTGATCGGGTGCTGCGCTGCGTAGGATATCTCTGATTTCCAAGCTCTCTGACTGACCGACGCATGCGCTCTGTGTGCTTCAATGCCATATGTGCAGATTGAACACCAGTATTCAGTAAAAATGTCACCGGAGTCGTTTGAAAACAACGCGCTGTGTAGAAATTGGATTTGGGGATATTAAGGTACAGTGCTATTTCATGTCTCATATTCACCAGTTTATTTACGCGAACATATGGATGGTGCACTTTCGGTAATGTATATAGACATGTAGGATTTTGAGCACATGCGCGAAGGTATCCTTATCTAATTGGTCAAACAACTGTTTCTTGAGCTCTGAGTGGTGGGAGAAACTGTTTCATAATGAAAAATAGTGTTATAATGACCATCATTATGATACAGTTTTCAGACATATAATAGTCAGGGTCGAACGTAAAATTCATTTTACAACAGGTAACACACGAGTAGACTCAACAAATGAGTGTTGGCGTGCGAATCGTTTCAACAGTCACATATGCGCTCATATACTATACATCCGATTGCGATGGAATTTTGATGAGTTTTTGTGTACGCTCCCACGAATGTTTGGAATTATTAAATCAATTTTACAGTAGTTTAGAAGCCATTAACAGAAAAAGAAAAAATATTGGCTATCCAAAAGCATTTCAACAAACAAAATTACAACGCACACACTTCTTTGATTGGCATTGCAACACATGATGGGTACAGCTTGTAAATTAATAAATTAATCGCATGTAAGAGGAGAATTCAGGATTAGGGAACCACCCAGTACAATTGGGTACAATCGTGTTGACCGAATGAAAAATATTAAATTACGATTACTAAGGCAACACTGAAAAATGGCTTCCAAGACGATAATTCTAATGAAGTCTAACACAAGAAAATATACATAGGAAGTTTTGAAACTTCAGGAGCGTACATTTGCTTTCATTGATTATGTCCGAAACTTAACCCCCTCCCCCATATAATTTTGACTCAGCTCATCCCCTCCAGAAGCAACCCCTAGTTACGCCACTGAAAGTTGTTCTAAGCCCCTAAAATGAATTATCAACAGCAACATGTTGTATAAATCATTGTATAGAATGCAAAACTTGTGTTTCAGCATTTCACGGTACTCCTATGGTGGCAATAAATGTCTTGATTTCATGTTCATCACTGTCTATATGTACTACCTTGAAATCTAACAATGGGTCCCAGACATAAATGTGATATATCCCACGTGCTTCATAGCTCGTTGTGCGTGGCTGTGCATAAATTGATTGCCTACCCTTATGCTAATATGACGTGTCATTTGCATTTACGATTTATTTAGCTGATGGAATCCTTTGTCTGACATTAACACTCCAATGCAACTGACGTGATCAGCATATCTGACTAAGGGGCCTTTCCTCAAAGGTGAAGTTAAAGAGTTTGAATGACAGTCAATTCCAAATTCATGTTTCCACCTCCTGGTGTAGTGGCTAGCATTCTTTGTTGTCACCGCGGCGGTCCGAGTTTGATTCTCAGGTCTGCCAAGGAATTTGATTCTGGTCTGAGGTTTGGAACAGGGTATACTCAGCCTCGTGAGGCAAAATTGAGAAGAGGTGGAATTGATTCCCACCTCAGCCAACCTGGAAGTGGTTTTCCGAGGTTTCATACTTCCACTCCAGGCAAATGACTGGATGGTACCTAACTTTAGACCCAAATCCTACCTCAATTAAAAATACACACATTCCTACAGACATCGCAGTGACATAGGTCATTAGACATATTCTACACACACTCAAGTACATGGGGCTACATGACCACGATGTCGCAAAACCCCTAAAGAATCAACAACAACTTGTGAGGCGAAACTGAGAAGAAGTGGTTTTCAATTATCCACTTCCCCTCTAGGTTGCTAGCATAAGACCACGGCTGCCTCCTTCCCAATTTTTGCCACAAAGCAACAGACACCACATTAACACAGGTTATCATTAAAATTATTTATACTCATGCAGAGTAAATGAGCAAGCTCCTACATAAAACAACAACCAACTGGGGAGTAGGCAGGCGAGAAGATAACTGCAGTTACGACCAACGACTCCACTGAGATAAGTAACCATATTACATAATAGAATTCCACTTCTAATTTTATTTATTTTATTGTGTTGTGCTGATTTGTATAGTCGTGCATAATCCACACGTAATTCACAAAACCCGTATAAATAAAACAAACTAACCTGATATAACGAGATTCAAACAGTGAATCAAAATGTAAACACGAATTAATTATTGTACGCACTACAAAGTTTGTGTAGTTAGATAACATTGCATATAAATTTAATCAACACAGCGATGAGGATCTGATGATGAAGGCTTGAAGGTCAGAACGCGTATCCTAAAATATGCCCCAATATTTCTTTATTTATCGTGTGGCTTTTAGTGCCGGGAGTGTCCGAGGACATGTTCGGCTCGCCTGAGTCTGCAGCTGCTTCCACCCTTAGGGTGAGCTACAAGTCCCGTTCGATTACAAGTAGTTCCAACTTTCCTTACCAGATATCAATGATACCTAGTGGTGAACGCTGGAACTTTGATAGAGCGTTCCGACTAAATCTAACCTAACAATTTAGCTTCACTCAAGTTTAGTCTGTGGCAGGATCTTTTACATGCCATAAATCTATGACATGGGACCGCCAGCTTTACTTCCCCTCCGAAGGAAGGCATACTGAAGGATGTTTAACGCTGTTTAAAAATCCGACGACTTCGGCCAGGTTTGAACCCGCTATCTTGGGAACAGCAGTTCAGGATGCTATCAACTACGCCACCGAAGTCATTATAGTAGTGATGATAACTAATACATGTAATTTTTCCCAGGAGTGTTATTTGCTTATTATGCATGTATTATACCTATATACATTGTACCCCATCCAGTATTGGACAAATTCGTGTTGACCGACTGAAGAGTTACAACTGACAAATTTACATTATCGAGATAGAGGTGGCGTGTTTTATTAAGGATCACGTCAAATCACAAGCTTGCTTTGCATCGTTTGCTTATAAAAACCTAAACAGTGGCTTAGGCCTAAGTACTGTAGCATCGAAATAACATTTATGTTCGACCCTCACTATTATGTGTCAGAAAACTGTATCATAATGATGGTTATTATAACACTCTTTTTCATTATGATACAGTTTCTCCAGCCAATCACAGCTCGTTCATTGACCAATTAGGTAACGATACCTTCACGCGTGCGCTCAAAACCCAACATGTCGGACATAAACACAACATCGAACTATAATAAATTACCGACATGGAATACGCACCGTCCATATGTTCGCGTAAATAAACTGGCGAATAAGAGACAACAAATAGCACTGTACCTTAATATAATTTCTGCACAGCGCATTGTCTTGAAACAACTCCAGTGACAATATTACTGAGGGGCGGCAGATGTAAACATATGGCCTGCATATGGCATTGCAAGCACACAGAGCGCATGCGTCGGTCGTCCAGAGATCTTGAAAGACAGAGATATAACACTCAACGCTCGCTCTGCGATCACAAAATTCAGTAGCTGACTCTCAACAGATATTTATGAATATTTATGTTAAAACATATAATAAAGTTATAATTATCGTCGAACATAAACAGTCGTATGCAACTCGCCTATAATGGTAATTAAGACACTCGTATGGAAATTATAAGACTCGCATACGCTCGTTTTATAAAAATACTCGTGTCTTAATTATAGCCATTATAGGCTCGTTGCATAATGTACTATTATGTTCGACCCTGACTATTGTATGTCAGAAAACCGTATCATAATGAGGGTCATTATAACACTATTTTTCATTTTGAAACAGTTTCTCCCACCAGTCAGAGCTCAAGAAACAGTTGTTTGACCAATTACGTCGGATAGCATCGCACCTGCGCTGAGTTCCAAGGCCTTCTAATTTTAATTTTACTGCGTCGCCTATTGTCATAGTGGGGTGATCGAGGAAGCCATGGTCGAATACAACGTATTCACTGCGTCCCATGCGCTCTGTTCAGTACATAAAAGTGGCGAAATCTCGACAGATATTTATGAATATTTATGTTCGAACATAAAATAGTTAAAATATTATCGTCGAACATAAACAGTCGTATGCAACTCGCCTATAATGGTAATTAAGACACTCGTATGAAAATTATAAAACTCGCATACGCTCGTTTTATAATTATACTCGTGTCTTAATTATTGCAATTATAGGCTCGTTGCATAATGTACTATTAATACGTGTTTCATCTATTTCTTAATGTTCTTTCTTGATAGAAATGTCTCCAATGAGGACTTAATGTGAAGATAAATGAAATTGGGCTATTCTAGCCTATAATACTGTTACGCAGATAATTATGTAATCACTGTTGCGACACTAGTCGACCTATGGAGTGGCAGTGACCAGGCCGGACACAGGGTTTGCTCGATGGCAGCCGAGATAACTGGCCACTTAGCCAATCAATACAAGAATACAAGATTTATTTGCATACTGGACAACGTAGGTGAATGAGTTGTAGACCCTCCCTTTATCGTTCGCCGAGATCGATCTGTTGTACAATAACCTATACGCCCTCGGGTCAAGAGAGAGAAACTGTTTTCCTGTGACTCCAACTAATGATTAGGCTATTAAAAATTATATAGTATGTGGCGGTATAATTGCCCTCACTGCTGTCTCATGGACCTGCACACCACACATGAACTCCGTCATTACTCGGTCAAGAGCAAAACAGGGGCGATAAACTCCCATTCCTTTCTCTCTCAAAGAGAAGGCATCCGATCTACAGTACTTGTCCAAATTATTATGACAGATCTTCGGTTTCTTGTACTTATCTGGTACTAGCATTGTTTGCTCTACCTAGGTATAAGTGGGCCGTTCCTTCTTGACCGGTACATATTACGTGCGCAGTGGTGTCACCACGTACAGTGAGCCTTCATATATTTGTGATCAATGTGAGTACAGTGAACAATGTGTCCTCGGCAGCGCATGCCATATTCAGTTATCTCAGTGTTCTAGTTGGGCTTTAAGAAGAATTCACACGTACTTACGGCCAGCTACGAATGGCCGGCCCATCTATATATACGAAATTTCCGCTGAAGAAAGTTTATTAACTCTTTTCTACGTTTGTTGGAATTTTGATTTAGGCTGACAGCTCGTTTCGGTTAGCGATTATAAAGGCGTCTAAAGAAATTAGTGAAGTTTCTTTCTGTGTTGATTTTGTAGCTTTTTTTGTTAGAACTGTAATGAAGATAATAGTGAATTTGTGGTTGTTCCATGATACAATGCGTTGTTTTTTTTTTTCTCATTTATAATGTTGTAAGTTACTTCTGCATTCAGTACGATCTCCATTATGATGGGCGAAATTAAGAAATGATTAACCTTGGAAAAGTGTGTCTGTTTTGTGCATCTTGCAAATAGATCCTATATAGGGAAGAATAACCCGCTGAATGGGCATACACACTATATAGTGTGGCAGTAGGATATATCAAGAAAATAATAGGAAATGGGAAGGTTTTAGGATATCAGAAGGTACAGAAACACGGCGCACGTAGGAAGACATCATTACAAACGCAGGCCTATAAGCGATTATAATGTCTGACCAATTACTGCTCATTGAAACACGCTTGGGAAAAAAACATGTCAAAAGTAATGATACACCTAAACACCAGCAATCATCCATAGTTTTGCTGTCATATAATGCTTTTCAGTCGGTCAACACAAGTGTGCCTAATTATAATAGGCGGGGAGTACAAATATTAAAACACCCTATACTGCAAGAAATATTACATGAATTATTTATCACTTAATTAACACACCTTTTAGGGTGTGTAAATTGTTGTACTCCCCGCCTATTATAATTGGGTAAAATCGTGTTTGACCGACTGAAAAGCATTCTATTATATATTATTAGTAAACACTGAAAATTGGATTATAACACTCAATAGATTCCTGCTATATTTGTGCGGCTTTTCGCCTAAACGTACCAGGTTGGGTCATCAGCAGGCTTCTGGTACACCCTGCCTGGACTTCACTAAGATAGTGAATCTTGCTCCACATTCCTTGAAAGGCTATATTCCACCTTTCGTTGGGAGGTGATGTCGCTGAGAGAGCTCTTACAAAGGTCTTCCAGCAAAGAAGGTCGAAATGCATCATATATTATTATTTTTTTTTTTTTTAGCGTATGGCTTTTAGTGCCGGGAGTGTCCGAGGACATGTTCGGCTCGCCAGTTTTTGTAGCTGCTTCGCGACGGACTCCCAATGGGTGAGCTACAAGTACCGTTGGGGAGGAAAGTTGGAATGTAAGGACGAGGAGTTGGAAGGTAGCGGCTGTGGCCTATAGTTAGGGACCAACCCCGGCATTTGCCTGGAAGGAAGATGGGAAACCACAGAAGACCATCTTCAAGGTTGCCGGCGGGGGGATTCGAACCTCCTCGCCTCCCGGATGTGAGCGACTGCCAGCAGTCATGCCGTAACGACCACGGCTAACTCACCCGGTATTATTATTATTAATAATAGTATTCGCATTTTGACCATCTCATTGGGTATAATACACCGTTTAATCGGCAATTGTTGCAAGATGGAGTGGAGTTCTTTGTGTTCCTCTTGAAAATAATACGCCTATCAATACAATTTTTGAAACATACATGTTTCGACGCATTGATGGAGTCTTCTTCAGCTTTTATATAAGGCAAAATCTATTCTAATTAAAACTTAGTGTAAAAATAAATAAACTGTAAATAAATAAATAAATAAATGGATATCCTTATGAAGCATTAAATTCAATTGAAAGTTTCAATTCTATTACAGAGTATTAGGAAACACTGAAAATTAGCTTATAATACCACAATAGATTCCTGAATGAATTGAAACATTATAATTCTGAATTCTGGCTAAGTTTTAAAAAGTTAATGACATATTCTCAAAACAATACGTGCATTGAGATATCAAAAATAAAAAATCTTGATTTATATTTAAAATAATAATAATTGTTGTTTTAAGGGGCCTAACATCTAGATATTTAAAATAATATGCAACTTGTTAACAATATGGAAAACATCATCAACGTTTCAAATTGTATATCCTGTGACATGTTCCATATTGATAACTGGATACATTTCATTTTGAAAATAAACAAGACATTTTCATTTTTGATATCTGACTACACAGTTTTTTGAGAATAATCATTAGCTTTAGACTTTAACAGAATTCAGAATTATAATGTTTCAATTCATTTTTAGCCTACTTTCGATTTTTGCAAAAAATGAAAGTAGACTTATGAGATCAACACAGGGCGAAAAAAGTGTGTCTGTCTGTGTGTGTGTGAGTGTGTGTACTCTGAATGTCTGTCCCCCCCCCCCCCTATCAATTCGAACACGGTGAATGCGAATTGAACGAAATTTGGTACAAAGGTAGCACTAGCAAAGGACACCTCAGTGTCATGTTTTATATCGCCGCCATCTTTACTAAAACTGAATGGCGGCCACTCAAACGTTCAAAACGTAAAATCAAATAACGACTAACCAAATCATCCGATCTCTACCAAATTTGGTAACAACATACCTTCGTATAGGATGCGTCTTGTGACCAAACTACAAGGTCGTCCGCCATACCATTTCAGGATGGCGGCCGTGCGAATTATGCAAACTTTATAATCCATATCATGGGACCCACCAGTTCCGATTATCGAGCCGAGAATCGTTTTAACTGTTCTAAAGGAAGAGGCACGTTCGAAATTAAAAGTTTATTTTGTAATACTATAGTGCAGACGTGATTTTAAAAAGCTGAGCTGATTCAGTAATAAGACAAGATGGCAGCGGATATCTTGTGCCTGACTTATATTTCACTAATTTGAGTATTGCATGCAATATTGCGTACTGATACAAAATAAATAAACTTTGTATGAAATGCTTTATATATAAATAATATACTCCAGTGATGAAATCGTTTAGTATAAATCATTATTTGCTAACAAGTTCTATGTAAGTCATTGTATATAGAACGATATTCGTTGACATAATTAGCTCAGTGGTAGAGCGTTACCCTATCGCTCAAATGCCTATGGTTCAAACCCGATCGGAATTAGGTTTTTTGCTTGAAATGTTATATGTTTATTGTTTAGTAATGACTCAGATGTTTTAAAATTAAGCGTTATATTGTGCATATTATGGTGTAAAATATATATTTAATTAAAACATAATTCGCCAGCAGATTTACTCGAGACATCTAGCTGCCAAAAAGGTACTTATTAACTTCCAGATTTTATTGAAAAGTTTCTTCTTCTGGCCGCTAGAATGCACTCGCTCTGTTTGGATTATATTGTTCGATATTTCATCACTAGATGTCACGACTAGTCTACGTGGGGCTCCATTGATTACCATTGGCATTCTATGCGCATCGAATTTGAAGAATGACAAGATGATACTACGATACATTTTTACTTTTTATTTTAAAGGGTTTGTAACAGCCTATTTTGCGTTACTAGAAAATGTTATTTGAAGTAAAGAACAAAACGATTTCACATAGTAACTGAATTGAAGCCGTTGGTGTTAGTTTTATTTCAGGCAAATAGCAATCGAAAATATCCACATAGTTTGTATACACACGTCTCTGTAGGGTCATGGAAAGATTTGTTAATTCAATTAGGGTTGTGAAAGCCATGCACAACCAGACGTGTAAAGACATGCCTCAACTCAAAGTTGGATGTTGCCCACGGCAGGTCGTATATGTAATAATAATAATAATAATAATAATAATAATAATGTTATTGGTTTTACATCCCTTTTAACTACTGCTGCTTTTAGAGACACCGGGGTGCCGGAATTTTGGCCCGAAGGGGATCTTTAACGTGCCAGTAAATGTACTGACACGGCTCCCTCGCATTTGTGCACCCTCAAATGCCAGCTGACTGCGCCGGAATTTTGGCCCGAAGGGGATCTTTAACGTGCCAGTAAATGTACTGACACGGCTCCCTCGCATTTGTGCACCCTCAAATGCCAGCTGACTGCACCAGGATACGAACCTGCAACCTAGGGCCCAGCAAGCGAGAACGTTACCGCTGAGCCACGCAGCCAGTCCGGTCGATTATGTCTCCAGATCCATAACATTCTTGATATACTTCTTATCTTTCTTTCTTCAATGATGGTAGCAGTTTTTATCTAGGTTGTGGCGTTTGGTAGAGGTAAATCGTTTCTAAGGTCTTCAACAAAGAATAGTTCTATTATACTCTTTGATAATAACAACGAGTTATAACTATACTCATACATTTAGGAGAAAGTAGGCTATATGTTCTTTACTGAACATCTTGTTTAACTTAATGTTTTGTAAGGAAATCCATTGTGGGGTTTGAAGCCATTTTTCAGTGCTGCCTAAGTAAACAAAAGTTTGGTGTTTTTCAGTCAGTCACCAAACTTTTGTTTAAGGAAATCCATTTATTTATTTATTTATTTATTTATTTATTTTTATTTATTTATTTATTTAACTTTTAATTAGAATAGATTTTTCCTCAGATATAAGCTGAAGAAGACTCCATTGAAGGGTCGAAACATGTACTTTAATTCAATATAATATTTCATGAATTGTATGGATACGATTATTATTGTTAAGAGGAACCTACAGTACGAGTCAATGCGGATAATACAGTATCTTGTATTACCTATCACAGTAAATGTTACTGTTCTTTATGTTGGTAGATAGAGCAACGAACTATGCAGCAGGTCTCCAAAATGACAGCTTTCTGATATGGTGGATCCCCAGTTTACTGCGGATGGCTCTCGGCGACTTCGGTATGATCCCAGTGGAATAGATTATGATAGGCAATACAGTAACAAATTCCTGTCGCCAAATCTATGGGATCTCTTCAGCCAGCGGCATATATTTAGTCACTTTTTTTCAAAATAAATTTGTTGGATATTATGCATATTATGGCCAAAAAATAAAATGGTGCACATACCTTATTCAGTGTTGTAGCCAATTAACATGTTTCTACTATGAATTAATACAGTTCTGTACCAGCAAAACGTACAACTAACATAAATACAGGCATTTGTTGGGTGACAGCTCATTAAAGCGAGCATTGGAAAAGGCTTGGGCAACATTAAACAGACAAGTAATCGAACATTTTGATTTGTAAGTTGGAAAACAAAAGGAGGAAGACCTATTTGCATATTCCTTGTTAGCTACAGAATTAACTGTTGCAGAAGTACAGATAGAATTTCACAAAGTGCCTAACATTGTTCTAAACACTGAATTCCGGAGCATGAAAAAAATCCGTTAAAATGCGTATTTTGATTTCCGTTGTCCGCGTAACACAGTTTCCGTTTAATGAAGGGACTTTTACACATTTTTCATCCCCAGTTTTCATGCCACGGTGGGTGAGTGGTTTCCGTGTCGGACTAAAAACCCCAAGCTTGAGGGTTCGCTCCTAGCTGTGGTAAATTATTTTTGAAAGGCGACAAAAATCACGACTCGTATGTCATATGTTGTTAGCATGTTAAAGTTCCCATTTGAATTCAGTACGCCGTGTTCATAATGGCAAAATTAATCTCGGGATTTTCCGCCAACACAATAGTTCCTCCTTTCTCTACTAGAACGCGCTATAGTGTCAAGGAGCTTAGATATCTAACCTCCTTGACTTTCATAGCGCTCTGTTGGGGTTATTATCGTGGATAAATTAGTGACCGTGAAACGCAATACGTCTAGAGAGAGCAGCCATCTCTATTACACTCCAAAGAACTTATGTACAGATGTAACACTTTACACTTTATACACAAAGTTAATAACACACAAAGATAAGTCATTCTTCCACATCCTCGCCACCCTGATCGACCTCTAGAGGTATGACTAGCTGAATTGGACGCGTTATCCGATACTTGTCTGGCGTGCGAAGGGTGACAGTCTTGAGTTTTCCGTCTCGTCCAGATCGTAGTTCCTCGATTACACTTCTGCCCCATACGTGGCGAGGACGGTTGCCTTCTTGCAGCAGGACTAGGTCACTTGCCCGGAAGCTCAGGGTTTTGCCGCATGTCTATCTTACGTGGTGATGAATGCGTAGTTCCAGAAATATTCCTTCAACCAGCGTTTCCGGAAATCTTCCGCCGCTTGTTGCTGAAGCCTGTATTCCCTTTTCAAGTCCTTCTTAATAGCGGGCTCAGGTTCTGTAGGGATTGTCGTCAGCTTCTCGCCGTGAATGAAATGACTTGGAGTCAAGGCTGTAGTGCCTTCATCCTGAAGGAGAGGGTGGGATTCATGGCGGCTTCAATGCTTACGAGAATGGTGTACAAGGTTTCGTCATTCACTTGCCGACGGCCTAAAACATTGCGCAAGCAGCGTTTCGTAGTGCCGACCATTCGCTCCCACCATCAGATATCCAACCTCCTTGACTCTCATAACGCTCCAAGGAACAACAAAATTCGACATGCAAGCTGCCCTCTGAGCGTCAAATAACAAAAAAAAAACTATCACCTGGCACCCGAGGCCATACGGTATTATTATTATTATCCCCATGTTCACGGGACCGTCAAATATTTCCGTTTGAGACAAGTTTACGTTTCATGAAGGGTCCGTTGAAGGTAATTTTTATTGTATCGTTTATCATCAATCCGAAATTTGGTTTCATTCAAATTAAACACTTCCTTGAATTATCTACGCATTGTATTGGACTCTGCTAGTGGGTGTTGATCCCTCTAACCACCCTCCTTTAGTTACGCCACTGAGACTGTACTATTGATGGAGTGTGGCTTATTAAAGTGTGAAACTCAAGTTCATCCCTGCGTGGATGCGGATATCCGCAACATTTTTCACCCTGCGGATATAGTTTGAATCGCTGTGCGGATATCGGATAACCTGCGGATAATGTTTGGAGTAAATTTGCGGATAGGTTTTAGAATACAATGTTGAACTAGTTTTTTTTTAGATAATTTTATTTTTTGCTAAGATCTGCGTCTTTCACGTTTCTTGTTATTTCCCTATTTGCTTTCGCTTGGGTTGTATGAGAATATTAGAGAAGTGAGAGATGCCAGTCGTGGAAATACCTTTAATTAGTGTTGACTTTTGCCGAAAAAGAATGTCCTTTATACATGCGCTTTCTCACGAGGGTTTCACGCGCCGTTACTTAGAGGGATAAAATCCAGTCAACAATGTTTTGCGATTTACACATAGCCTCGGGGAACGAATTTCTCCTCAAATGTATAAATGTGTTGCTTTAATACTTTACCCAATAAATTAAAAATATTATTGTAATGTCAGCGGATTTGGATAAAATACGTGCGGATACAAATGACAGTCATGCGGTTGCGGGGTGGGTACAAATAACAGTCGTGCGCTTGCGGGGTGGGTACAAATAACAATCGTGCGCTTGCGGGGTGGGTACAAATAACAGTCGTGCGGACGCGGGGCGGATACAGATAAAAGTCGTGCGGTTGCGGAGTGGATACAGATAACAGTCGTGCGGTTGCGGGGTGGGTACAAATAACAGTCGTGCGGTTGCGGGGTGGGTACAAATAACAATCGTGCGGTTGCGGGGCGGATAGTGATAACAGTCGTGCGGTTGTGGGGTGGGTACAAATAACAATCGTGCGGTTGCGGGGTGGATAGTGATAACAGTCGTGCGGTTGCGGGGTGGGTACAAATAACAATCGTGCGGTTGCGGGGCGGATACAGATAACAGTCATGCGGTTGTGGGGTGGGTACAAATAACAGTCGTGCGGTTGCGGGGTGGGTACAAATAACAGTCGTGTGGACGCGGGGCGGATACAAATAACAGTCGTGCGGATGCGGGGCGGATACAGATAACAGTCGTGCGGATGCGGGGCGAATACAAATAACAGTCGTGCGGTTGCGGGGCGGATACAGATAACAGTCGTGCGGTTGCGGGGTGGGTACAAATAACAGTCGTGCGGACGCGGGGCGGATACAGATAACAGTCGTGCGGATGCGGGGCGGATACAAATAACAGTCGTGCGGTTGCGGGACGGATACAAATAACAGTCGTGCGGTTTCGGGATGGGTACAAATAACAGTCGTGCGGACGCGGGGCGGACGCGGGGCGGACGCGGGGCGGATGCTGGGCGGATTTGGATAACGTTTTGTTTATCCGCGCAGGGCTCTAATTAGGCCTAAAGGACAAGTAAGGGAACCTTTGACACTCGTTGTGAGAGGAGCGTTGGCTGTGGCAACTGACGAGATGAGATGAGAAGAGATCTAGATCATGCTACATGACGTCAGACGGTCAAGGCAAGCAGTGGTGCGTGCAGCCACTCAATATGCTCTTATTACCGTTATCTCCGGTGTGTAATCACTAAGTATTAAGGCCTGATGGTCAGCTCTTCCTCGAGAATGAAGGATGGGTGCCAGTCACGAGTCGTGCAATGATGGGTAGGCTCAGCACACCAACAGTACAAAAAAAACGGACGATAGTTTTAGACGAGTGAAAAATAATAATGGAAGCCTGGAGGCGAGTTACTACAGTACCTGTGTTATTGTCACCTGCCCCATGGGGTCAGATGATGGACAAAACTATTGCTCGCTACTGGTTGGTTGGTTCCTCAGTTTAGGGGATGCGACAACGCGGTCTTGTAGCCCCGTGTAATTTGAGTGTGTGTAGAATCTGTCTGATAACCAGTGTTAATTGTGATGGCTGTATTAGTGTGTGTTATCTGTTTTCAATTCAAGTATGGACTGCAGACATTGAATTTTTCCAAGTAGTTCCTACTTTTGCCGCCAAACGCAACCGTCAACGACTACTAGTTCAGAACTGGTTACCAGATGCAATTGCAGTCGGTTCCTGGCAACGAACGTCGGAACCTAAGAGCATTTGTCAAATGTTTAATCTAACCTACAATTTAGCTTCACACAGGTGTAATTAGTGGAAGGTTCTTTAACATGCCATAACTCTATTACATGGGACCGCCGGCTTTACTTCCTCTCCGAAGGAAGGCATACTGAGGGATTTTCAACGCTCTTAAAAAATCCGACGACTTCGGCCGGGTTTGAACCCGCGATCTTGGGCATAGAAGCTCAGCATGCTACCAACTACGCCACCGAAGCATCACTAGCTACTGCTGAAGTACAGTCATTGGCAAATATAATGGTGTTCAGTTGGTAACTATGTAACGCGTACTTCCGCGTCACACATTACTTCCACGTGGACTGTACTTTTCTGCACGGTGGTATCGTCAAATGCTCAAGTCTGGAATGTCATTACATCAGACCGGAGGTGACAACTGTGAAACGAGAAAGCGATAGAGTGACCGTGTACAGACTCACCAGCAACCTTCAAGGTCAAGGGCAATCGTCTAAAACAAACGTCCGGCTTCTTTTTTTTTTTTTTTTATGTTGCATTATTCTTCTTCTTCTTCTTCTTCTTCTTCTTCTTCTTCCTACCAAGTGTTAGGCCAGCCTGTTACGGTCTCGTTACATCTCTTTGTAGGTCGACCTACGTCTCTTCTGCCTCTAGGTTGGTATTTGAGGACTCGTCTGGTGATCCGGCCCGTCTTCATACGTAGTACATGTTCCTTCCAAGCAGATCTGTAATTCTGCACTGTGTTGATAATTGGCTTTACTTTTAGTTCTTTAAGGATATCTTCAGATCATTTCCTATCCCATAGTGTGTATCCAGCTGTTCTCCTCATGAACCTCTTCTCGGCACTCGTTAGTCTCCCTCATCCCCTTTGCGAAGGGTGCAAGCTTCGCTGCCATATAGAAGGGTAGGTTTGGCTAGGATGTTGTATAGTTTGAGTCGTGTGTGTCTCTGGACTAAAGATGGCCTGGAGATGTTATTTATTAGTCCTGTGACCTTAGTGAAGCTGATGATTTTGTGCTGCATATCGGTTTCTTGGATGTAACTGAGGTTATAGCCGAGATATTTGAATATTGATACCTGCTCAAGGGTTGTATTTTCTATTGCAATTATTGTTTTCTCATGGTTTTTCCCGATGAAGGTCATAACTGCATTCTTTTTTCAATAATAGAACTTATTAACGTCTTTCAAGTACAGTAACATATTTTACTGACAGTTGGCAAGAAATGCATATAAAGTCAAACCTCGTATCTCGAACCATCATTGTTTTCGATAACTCGTAGTTCGTTCATTTCGTATCGGCCGTCTATGGACCGCGTCATTCCAACTGTCTCATTCTTGGGCTTTGATGTTTGCCCTGTACGCCCACATTCATTCTCGAAGGGTTTCCTTCCTTTCCTGGCTCCATTCTTTCCCATTCTCAACCACGGTTGTCACAGTTGTTGACTGAAACCTTGGCATGCTTGAAGTTTCCTCCTCAAGGATAAAATGGTGATGAAGACGACACATACACCCAGACCCCGGACCAGGCGAACCAACCTCAGGAGATTAAAATCCCCAATGGCCCTTCCGAGTGATTTGAAAATGGGGGGCAAAAGAAAAAGAAAATTGATTACATAATAGAAATTTCTATCTTTCCAAGTAAATTGTATTATTCAATCAATTTATGCCCGCTACACTTAAATAAATCACCTAAAAAAAGGTTGCCTTTGCCATTTCTGAGTATGAAGACTCCACGGGAAAATCGGGGTAAGTCACATTCCGTAAATTTTTCAGGAAAGTGAATTTTAACATTCAACACTAAAAAGAAATACTTAAAATACCCCAATTGAGGGTAGGCAATATTTTTATTTTGCCAAATTTATTTCTCATAAAGGAAGAAGACCTACATGTAAAACAAATAACAACTAAAGTTAAGTTATGAAGAAAGCGAGAAGATATGGGACGTTCTTTCCGATTCCACTAAAAATAAAAACCCCTGTATCTCGGTGACATTCCGCTTTATTTGAAATTAACTTCAACTCATCTGTAGTAGCGATGACTGGCCATCAGATTGTGCCAGAAATTCATTTCCGGAAAAAAATGTACTTACCCCGTTCTTTCCGTGGGATCTTCCATAAATTTAGTAACCTTATCCCAATTTTGAACTTCCAACATACTAATTAGTTTTCGGAGAAGATAACATTACAGACCTCATTCCCCTTTAAAGGTCATCTCCACGTCCCAGATGAGCGGGGGGGGGGGGGGGGGGGGAGGGAGGTAAGGGGGGCAAAACCTTTATAACAAAATAAAAATTTAAAGTATTTTTATTATTCAATCACTTAATGTCCTCTACATTTAAATAAATTACTTAAAAATAAGGTTGCTTACGCCATTTCTAAATATTCAGTAACCTTATTCCAATATTGAACTAGCAACAGCGGCTATAACAAAGACAGCACAAATTCCTTTTTATTTTCTTGATTACCTGCTTAGCGCGCTAACCAATTCGCCACGGATCCACACATTATTCAAAAGTTACGAAGGGATCACTTGACTAGTTCCCGACAGGTGCGGATGTACAACGTTCCCAAAATGCGTTCAGAGTGTACAGCAAATATCCCTAATAGAGAATTAAATATTTCAGTTTTTGATCACGGATGTATTGATTTAATGTTCTATTATTGAAGAAAATCTATCTTGTATAGGAATTGTTTTGCGGAGGTTGTAATGTCTCGAACCCAGAACCCAACTCTCAAGTACATTTAAAGCACATTTAAAATACATACAGACTAGACAGGCTCTGATTGGCTGCTCCAGGACCGAGCGGCCAATCGGAGCAGCTCACTTGCAAATTCAAACTCGCCCGCTACAGAATCACACATTTTACAACAATTACACTATCACTACAATGTTTTACCCGTATCGCGGCCGCGCGGGGTGCCTGCCCGGGGGGAAGGCCACGGCCGACTCATACGGGATGGTGCCCAGTGGGTCGCGAGTTCGGCGAAACTACTGCACCTACAGTTTCAAACTCCCCGCTCCATGGACACTCTTGAAACGTAAATTACACTATTCGCAAACACATTTACAAGCACCTACACTTAAACCAAAAATCTACACAACTGAGGCTTATTATTATTATTATTATTATTATTATTATTATTATTATTATTAATATCAAAACCCACAACCTACTATAGGTCTATAAAAATCTCATACTACAAAACCAACCTACTAAAGGTCTTTCTTACTTCAAATAACTAAATAATTTCAAACTTCAACCACATTTTATTATTATTATTAAATGTCTGAAGCTGCTGCTGAAACAACAACTATTTTGACACCTTGTCCCTCGGTAAATGGGCTCTTATGTCCAGGAGCCGAAGGGCATAGCCATGGCGAAAAACGCATAGGGAGATAATCATATTTCACTATAAACAATTTAAAACCAAACAAAAATAAAAATAAACTCAATCATTCTTTGTACCCACTGCTGAAATATATAAGTAAGGAACAAAATATATTTAAATATATGTACAACCAATTTGAGCAAAATACAAAAATTCCATTCATTGAGCTCATTGAGAGCACCAGGTTCCCGCTTTTTTCAAAGGCATATATTATGTCCTCAAGCTTGATTATCTCAGGTTGTAATGAAAAGAACACCTGATATAAACCATATATAATCATGAGTTTCAGTAAGATTTTCCCATTCTAATTCATTAAACCTTCTAGTCACAGATTTTGGGAGGAAATAAAATATCAACTAAGTCATGTTTGCTAGACTATTAAGTTACCGGTACGCTTAATTTCGTAAGAAAACAAGTAGGTCCGTGAAGAACTAAACAGCCAATTTTCATATATCCTACTTACTGTATGTTAATAGCCTCTATCAACATACAACATTTCAGTTTGAGTGCTGTAATAGATTCGTAGATACTGATAACCGTCGGAAGGCCACCATGTTGCAGTTTTATTTATGTAGACCATAGAGTTATAGGCTATACTATTAGATAAAGATTATTGAGTATGTTTATCATTCAAACTTCGATCGCATAATTAGGATAAAGGAAATAAAACCAAGATTTTAAAATTTCGCACAGCCCCCATCTTGAGGTTATGAAAACAATTGAAATAAATTAGAAGTCAGTGGGTTAAAATGTGTATAAGTAATTACCGAAGCAAGTTTCACTGCGCTCGGATGGATAATCGCGAGAAACATCCACTTAAATATTTAAATTTTGCGTCGCCACCATGTTGGATATGTGCTCACATGGTTATTAAAAATTCCATTGGTGAACATATATGTTAATAGCTTTTATCAACATTCAAATTTTCAGTTTGATTGCTGTCATACATTAGTAGATATTGAGAACCGTCTAAGTATTTCGGATGGTCGCTATGTTGGATTGTCATATAAGTAGGCCATAGAGTTATGTACCATTAGATGACGATTATTGTGTATGTAGATTATTCAAACGTTGACATCGATCGCATGTTTAGGACACAAGACATACAAGTAGTTCCGTGAAGAACTATACAGCCTATTTTCATGTATCCTACTTATGTTAACTGCCACAATCAACATACAAAATTTCAGTTTAATTGCTGTAACAGATTCGTAGATATTGAGAACCGTCTAAATATTTCAGATGGTCGCCAGGTTGGATTTTTATTTTTGTACTATTACATTAAGATTATTGTGTACGTGTGGTATTCAAACTTCAATCGCATGATTAGACAACAAGAAGTAAAAACGAGATTTTAAAATTACGCACAGCAGCCATCTTGTGATAATGCAAACCATTGAAATAAATTAGATGCCAGTGGATCAACATTTGTATAAGCATTTAACGTGCAACGTTTCACGGCACTCGGATAGTTAATTCGCGAGAAACGTCCATTTAAATATTTATACTTCGCGTCGCCGCCATGTTGGATTTGTGCTCACCTGGTTCCTGAAAGTCCTATAGGTGAACATATGTTCATAGTCTCTATGAACATTAAAAAATTCAGTTTGGTTGCTATAAAAGATTCATAGATATTGAGAACCGTGTAAATATTTCGGGAGCTCACCATTTAGGAGTGTTATGTGTATAGGCCATAGAGTTATGTACCATTCAAGGACAATTATTGCCTAGGTTCATTATTCAAACTTTCACTTCGATCGCATGATTACGACACAAGAAATTAAAACTTAATTTTAAAATTTCGCACAGCCGCCATCTTGAGGTTATGTAAGCAATTGAATTAAATTAGATGGCAGTGCATTACAATCTGCAAAATCAATTACTGTACCACAATTCACTGCGCTCAGAGAGTTAAATCACGAGAAAAGTCTATTAAAATATTTTAAATTCGCTTGGTCGCCATGTTCGTTTCGTACTTTACAGGTTTATGAAATATACATAGATATACCTGTATCAGTACCCTTTATCACCGTACAAAATTGCAGGGTGATATCTGTAACAGTTTCGGAGATATAGAATGTCAGTGAAATATTTCGCACAGCCGCCATTTTGAGGTTATGTAAACAATTGAACTAAATTAGACTCTAGTGCATTACAATGTGTATAAACATTTGCTGTACCAAGTTTCATTACATTTAGATAGTTAAATCGCGAGAAAAGTCTATTTAAATATCTCAAATTCGCTTGGCCGCCATGTTGGTTTTGTAGTCACCAGGTTTTTGAAAGTCTCATAGGTGAACTTCTAGTAGTGCCCTTTATCACCGTACACAATTTCAGGGCGATATCGGTAATAGTTTCGGAGATATTGAATGCTAGTGAAATATTTCGCACAGCCGCCATGTTGGATTGGAGAGACGTAACAAAATTTGAAGGGCACGGTCGAGGTCGCCGGGAATAGTGCTATGAACTTCCCGAGTTTCATTGAAATCGCTCGAGCCGTTTCGATTTTATTAGGGGGGGACACACACACGAATCACACACACACGCTCACACACACACACACACACACGCACACACACGCGGACAAAAGGTGATCTCATAAGCCTATTTTTTCAAAATTGAAAATAGGCTAAAAATATAATTTGAAAACTCCACACAGCCGCCACGTTGAGGTTATGTAAACAATTGAACTAAACTAGATTTCAGTGCATTACAATGTGTATAAACTTTTGCTGTACTAAGTTTCACTGCACTCGGATGGTTAAATCGCGAGAAACGTCTATTTAAATGTTACAACTTCGCTTGGCCGCCATGTTCGTTTTGTTCTTAACGGGTTTCAGAAAGTCACATACGTTAACTTCTAGTAATACCCTGTATCACCGCACAAAATTTCAGGGTGATATCAGTAGTAGTTTCGGAGATAGAGATTGCCGGTGAAATATTTCGCACTGCCACAATGTTGGATTGGTGTGACGTATTAATATATGAAGGGCACGATCGGGGTCTACCCATATGAACTTCATCATTCTCCTGTAACACCACATATCAAACACTTCTATTCTCCTATTTTCTGCTGAGCCAACAGTCCAAGTTTCACTTCCATAGAATGCTAAGTGCCAGATAAAGGCTTTCAAAAATCTCTTCCTTATACCTAAATTTATATTCGATGTCAACAGACTCCCTTTCTTTAGAAATGTTTTCCTTGCCTGAGCCAACCTACTGTTTTATATCATCTTTGCTTCGTCCATCACTGGTTATTTTTCTTCCTAAGTAGCTTTTCACCTGCTAATTTGACGTTCATAGGGGTTTCTGATTTATTTCTTCTGCATTCCATTACTTTTGTTTTACATTTATTGATTTTCATCATGAATTCCTTCCTCAAGACAGAGTCAATGTCATTTTAAAAAAAACAATAGAATTGTCAATAGAACAACTTGACAGTGTCTGTAGGGAGAGATATATTATAAAGCATGGGGCTATCAGACTAACGTAGGGATAAGGAGAAGACTATGATTATGATATGACGGAAAAATAAATCCTGTCTGAGTTGTGTGATCGATGTAGTCTGGTGGTCAATTGCTGTGAAATAGGCTGTCTCGCAGCATGACTTAGCAGGCAGTAGCTCGAGTAATGGCACAATAATCTGAACCTGCTGCGTTATTCCCACACCTCCGTTACTCCCATGCTGTATCTCCACTGAGAATCCATATTAAACAAGTTGATGCTTATTGCGAATTAATTTCTTTCTGAAATTCTTTCCCACGGGATACTGCATGCAATATATTTCATCATTTACTTGCTACCCATATCCAATTTAATTCTCGCACATCTGCTCCTCATGTTCAGTGTAATCACTAAAGTTATGTTTTATGCGGTCACGGTGATAAGTGACGAAGGTTTGAATGTAGAATTAATGGCGATATTCACTGCCAGTTGTGGTTGTTCGTGTATCTTAAATAATACGTGAATGAATAGCGACTTGGAGGATCGGGATAGCGTACGTTATTGGGCATTATTTGTATATGATCATGTACTTTTGGGCTAGTTCCATTAGACCAAATATCCATGACTTTAATTTTCGGATATTTTATTTTCTCGTGGTATTTTTGTATTTGGTATTTTGGTATTTATTTTTGTTAACTGGGAACATTCAGAGGCTGTGCCATATTTGTGGTATTCACCTTATTTCAGGTATGCCATATAGCATAGTAAATAAGTGGTGAATCTTCCCAGGTCAGAATATTGAAGGGGAAATATCAACGAGAAAAAATGTCTGGGTATTGAAGTCCAACGATAGCCTAATTGATCTATTGGAACTTTTCCAAATGTACATAGTCCTGTGAAAATAATGTACAATAATGTACTTTGAAATTCATTGTACTGTATATTAAAAGTGTAAAATGAGGTTAAAAGCAGCCTGTGACTAAACATGACAACCAGACCATCAGTCATCTGGTATTTGAATGTCCTGTCTTGGTTGACGTCACTGTTAAGGTAGCAGACTGACTGAACAGCTTTGATTGACAACTCTGGAGGCTACTGGGATAGCACACTGAATTATCTCTTCTTTATCTGTAAAGCATTTTCAAAATCATTGATTTTACTTTGTCTATATGCTTTCTATGTCACACGGTAAATAAACTATTATTAATATTATTATTGTTATTGAATTGCTTTTCCACCCAGCTCGGGTTCATCCACGGACTCTGCGAGGGATCATCGCACGGACGGTGTCTGGGAGCTAAACACAATTTTTTTACAGATACAACTGGGGATGGTGACAGGCCAATCGCCCACGTGGCCGATAAGAGATTTGGGAAGGAAGTCGACCGTGAACCTGTTGAAACTAAGGAACAGTCCCGGTATTTCCCTGGTGGTGAAAATGGGAAATCACGAACACCACTTTCAGGAGAGACGAGGTGGGATTCTAACCACACACTCCCGCAGCGAGATACGAGGTAGCACGTTAGCGCTCTCCACCGGTATTATTATTATTATTATTATTATTTATTTATTTATTATGTTTCGACCCATACAGGATCACATAAAGCAAGTTATGATCTGTTGCTGTTATATCTTTTGTTCTTCCAGAATTCTTTCATCATGTCGCTATGTTTAGCTCGACGTTCGTCAGTCCATTTTCCCCTAGGTCTGCTGGGCTTATCTTCTGATGCAGCTTCCCAAGTGTAGATCTTATGTCTGAAAGTTTTGCGGTCTTCGATATCTGTGGGTGTGATGTTGGCGTTATTGAGATCAGTTTGGACTTGTTTAATTCAAACCGTTGTCGTCTTTAATTTTTGTGAGTACATCAATATTTTCTTTGTTAATCGGTTGTCATCTAGCCTCATAATGTGTCCATAAAATTTCAAGCGTCGTTTACGGAAATCGGTTTCAATATTTGAATATTTTTCTGTGATCTTGTGCGATTGTAAACGATATCCTTCATCTGTAAGTCTTGGGCCAAGAATTTTTCGGATGATTTTCCTTTCAGCTTTCTTGATGTTTTCAAGATCCCCTTTATAATTGAGGTTTAAGGTCTCACTGGCGTAGAGTGTTTCGGGTTTGATGACCGTCGCGTAATGTCGAATTTTAGTGTTATTATTATTATTATTATTATATTACACTCCCATGCATAGTTTTCTGCCTACATTAAATGTATCTTATAAGCCTCTTTTTTTAAGACGGGGTGATGATGCAGTGGTTAAGCTGCTTGTCTCTCACCCGAACAATGCATGTGCGATTTTCGAAGTAAAATATCACATCCTGTGGTTCGGATTCTACGTAATATTGGAAGTCTCGTAACTCATGATCGTGAGATTAACACTTAGGCCTGCGTAGAATTACAAGCTTCCTCTTTCTTTTATCTGGTGTTTTATTTTAAAAGCGAGTTAAAAATAACGAACCATTGATGAGCACTATCTCAGGAGTTACTAGCAGAACACACATTGTGGTTAGACTGGGTACATTGCTTACCACGAATGTAATAATTACATTCAGAATTCCAACTATCACCTCCAATATTTTTATCCCATTAGACTCCCCAGGTCAGTCCCTAAAGCTCCTACACAATCTCCTGAATCAGTTATTCAACATTAACAATTTCTTAAGTGGAGAACTACAGTATGCTGAAATTCTCCATGGCCGGGACTTACTGTAGCCATTGAAATACAGCTTAGCAATCCCTTATAATAATAACAATATCGTACGGCCTCGGGTGCCGGGTGCAAGCTTTGTAATTTGCACCCAGAGGGTAGCTTGCATGTCGAATTTCGTTGTTCCTGAATCACTATGAAAGTCAAGGAGGTTAGGTATCTAAGCTCCTTGAACACAATAGCGCTTTGTAGTAAAGAAATGAGTAACTTTGTGTTGGCGGAAACTCCCGAGATTAATTTTTCCATTATGAACACGGCCTACTGAAGGGTTGTTTGATATGCCAACATCGTATGACATGTGTGTCGTATTTTTTTCCGCCTTTAGAGGGTATTTTAATCAATTCTAATGTATATGAAAGTGTCCAATTATGAAATCTACGTTTCAACATAAATCGTAAAAAGGAACAGTGTTCCACAAACGGTCGCCTCCGTGGTGTAGTGGTTTAGCGTGCTTAGCTGGCACCCCGGAGGTCTGAGGTTCGATTTCCGGCTCTGCTACGAAATATGAAAAGTGATATGAGGACTGGAACGGGTTCTACTCAGCCTCGGGTGATCCGAATGAGTAGAGACGGTTCAATTCCCACCTCAGCCATCCTCGAAGTGGTATTCTATGGTTTCCCTCTTCGTCTTCGGGCAAATGCGGGGATGTTATCTACTGTCTGGCCACGGCCGCCTCCTTCCCTCTTCCTTGTGTATCCCTCCCATTCTTCCCATCCCGTCCCATCCATCATGAGGGCCCCTGTTGGCTTTGGAGGTGAGGTCGCCTGGGCGAGGCGCTAGTCCCACCTCCCCAGTTGTATCCCCCGACACGATGTCAAGCTCCAGGACATTGCCCGTAGAGGCGGTAAAGTTGGGATCCCTCACTGAGTCCGTGGAAAAACCTACCTGGAGTGTAAACTGACTACGAAAAAGAAAAAAAGCCACAAACGAATGTGATGTCAGTTGGGATGTAACACAAGTAAATAGGATGTAAAATTGGAGCGGATGGACTATTTTGAGAGGATGTATTCACTCAGGATGGTAGTATGGGGAAAGAGATAGTGTCCAGGTGCATAAAATACAATGCAGTGAGTTCTCAGTTGCAATACACTGTTGTAGTTTAATTCATGGGCTTGAACATCGTGGTTATGAAGCCCTGTATACTTAGGTATGTGCAGAATTTGTGTAGAATTATGCAGTATTTTATAGTTAAATTCAATTGTACGCACTTTTGGATGAACCTTATTTCTTTGCCTAATATTGATGAATTTTTGACTAACTGGCAGTGAGAAGCCATTTTTCAATGCTGCCATCGTGACGTAATAAAAGAATTGCTTTCCAGTTTTATTGAACGAGAATCACTAGGCTACAAAGACCGATTGTTAACTTGATATCGAAGAAGGTGATGTATATTTTATTAGGTTCCTTAATTATGGAGTTGAGCGGCTTCGGTAGGGTAGTTGGTAGCATGCTGAACTGCTTTGCCCAAGATGGCGAGTTCAAACCCGGCCGAAGTCCTCGGACTTTTTAAGAGCGTTAAAATCCTTCAGTATCCCTTCCTTCGGAGGGGAAGTAAAGCCAGCGGGCCCATGACATAAATTTATGGCATGTAAAATAACCTACCACTGCAATTGGATGTGTGTAACAAAATGTGTAGGTTATATTTGGCTAGTACACAACGCTCTATCAAGTTCCAACGTACGCCGCTAGTGATAGTAACAGTAGCATCTGGTAGCCATAGTTGGAACTACTTGAAATTGAACGTTTTGGGAGGGCTCAGGCGTTCAATCAAAAATGCCCAGGTTATGACCATTGGCTGTGATTCATATATCATATATTAATTCTCTAGTTTCAGGAGCACATAAAAGTAAAACTGTGTGTTTGTTCGTGGGACGAGGTGATGTATGGTTGGTAATAACACCGTGTAGACAAGGCAGCACCCACTTTACGACTATTGTTCACCAGTTTGAGATTAATAGTTTGGTGTCAATTCTTAATCTGCGGATTATTAATACACATGGTTGAGCGCACAGTAGTAACTCACCTTGTCGTATTAGGTTATAAATATGCAATGAGACATGAGCAACAAAGAGATAATCAGTGCCCTACAGATGTAACTTGCGGCAATGATGTGTAGTAATTGGAGTATAAAAGCTATCTTCTGTTCCTAGAAATTACCCGCCACTTGTATAACATTTAGTTGACCTATAGATAGGCTTGCCATACGTCCCGGTTTGACCGGGACAGTCCCGGTATTTTGCTATTGTCCCGGTGTCCCGCCCGGTTTTATCAATGTCCCGGAAAACGGCTGTAAGATGTAAAAATTATGATGATGATGATAATTGTTGTTTTAAGGGGCCTAACATCTAGGCTATCGGCCCAATGTAAAAATTAATGCATTTATGAAATTAATGCATTTATGTGTTTAAGAATCTTTTATGAATCGGTTGCTTTTCAACAATCAACATCTTTTCTTTTTTTGTAATTGTTTTTGTAGTTAGACAAAAAGTTGTAGTTTTTCAAAAAATAATAAGACTTAGTAGGCCGAAATGTTTAATTATTTTATGAAGTATTTTATGTTGTATTTTAATAACACTTCTTTCTAGATGGTAGACCAGAAAAAAATATCATTAAAAAGGAAAAATTATATATTTTTATGTAGCAAAAATTCCTTTTTTTAAGGTGTGCAGAACTAACAATTTAGGGTGTCAGATTCCCCCCTCCCGTCACTTGCGAGACTTAAAAAAGGCTTAACACTCACCATTTTACTTCTAATTTTCAAAAAAATATCCGGACTCCCCGCTCAATACCCCCCAGACTCCCCGGTAAGGCCATCCCATATTAATGTGTCCCGGTTTCACCTACCAAAAATATGGCAAGCCAACCTATAGAGCACTTTTCCCCCAAGGAGCGAATCATAGACGCCAGGTTACGAAAGAAGTTGGGAGTGCCCAGAACTTGTTTTAAGTGAGTTTGGTTGGTTGGTTGATTCCTTAGTTTAGGGGCTGCGACAACGCGGTCATATAGCCCCGTGGACTTTGGGTGTGTGTAGAATTTGTCTAATAACCGGTGTTAATTGTGATGGGTGTATTAGTGTGTGTTAACTGTGATTCAGGTAGGAAGACTGCAGACGATTAATTTTCCAAGTATTTTATACTTTTGCTACCAAATGCTACCGACCACGACACCTACCCGCGGACGTGGCTACTAAATGCCATCGCAGTCAGCACCTGGTGGCGAACGTTGGAACTAATATAGCGTTATAAAACTAACCTACAAATATTGGCTTCCACAAGTGTAGTTAGTGGAAGGTTCTTTTAATGCCATAAATCTATGACATGGGACCACCGGCTTTAAATTCCCTCAAGGGAATTTTAACGCTCTAAAAAATCCGACGACTTCGGCCGGGTTTGAACCTGTGATCTTGGGCATAGAAGCTCAGCATGCTACCAACTACGCCACCGAAGCCCCTTTTGATGTGAGTTTACCCCTTATTATTCGCGTTTCTACCGGTCAGAAGAATTGCTAGGCAGTGAATACTTTTTGAGTTTGGATGCCATTTCTGACGCCGACCTTATCACAAGAGTTAATTAGAGTTGAAATGAATGACGACGAACGGAACAGTTGGAAGAAACCAGCTCTTGTCTATTAAAAAGTACAGACCGGAGAAGAAAATAAAATAAAACATAGAAAACCCCTTCAAGGACGGACGAAGGTGAAGTTCCAACCCACTCGTTTTGCGGTTCCGGAGATTGCCTGGCCCCTTTATACGCATAGCTATCTCGTTTGGTGCCAGAACTTGTAAAATGCAAGAACTGAAATAAAGTAATTGCGTTCCTGATTCCTTTATTTCCCTTTTTCCATTCATGTTCCTATCGGCCCATTATAGCTGTGCTTCTTCCCAAACCAAACCCTGTCTACCTCGTGGTGTAGGGCTAGCATTCTTGGCTGTCACCCCGGACGTCCGGGTTCAATCACGACTTTATAAAGCAATTTAATTCTGGTTTGAGGACTGGAACGGGGTACACTCAGCCTCTGGAAGCAAAACTGAGAAGAGGTGAGTTCGATTCGCACCTCAGCCATCTGGAAGTGGTTCCCCATGTTCGACCACTTCTACTCCAGGTTGGTTCCTAACGTAAGGCCATGGCTACCTCCTATCCAGTCCTCACTTGAATTAGAAATACAAACACTAATACAGGCACCACAATAACACAGGTAATCAGACAAATTCTCTATCTATATATAACCTACACACAATCAAGTGCACGAGGTTAAATTACCAAAGCCTCCGATAAGGCGGTGGAGGGGAATGGTCTAGAGATACCCCTACGCCCCGCCGCGTGGTGACTTCTTTCGCGCCTTCTGTCAGCGCGGCTGGACAGCCGCGTAGAGCGTAAAATTAATTGATTTTAGTTATTTATTGAGTGTTTACGTAACCATTTCGTTCACCCTCTCACCGGACGTTATCATTATGATATCGTTATAATTATCGATCCCCCCACCCCTATTTGTAATTACGTAATATGAGAATTGCCCCATAGTTAGTTATTGTTGATTTAAGAGAGTAGAAATCGAGGTCACTTCCACTGCCCCTATTAAAGACGTTCTTACGATAATACGAGCAAGCTATTAAGCGTGGACTATGGTTCTTCATATTTAACAATTTAATGTTGGTCACAAATTATTGTTATTAATTATTATTATAATGATTATTGTTATTATTATGTCCGGATCCGTGGCTAAATGATTAGCGCTAGGCTTTGGCCCTAAGTGCCCCGGGTTCGATTCCCGGCTGAGCCATCAGGGATTTTAATCTCCTGGGGTTAATTCCCGTAGCTCAGTTATTGGGTGTATATGACGTCTTCATCATCACTTCATCCTCATTACGACGCGCAGGTCGCCCATGGGCGTCAACTAGAAAGACCTGCACTTGGTCTCTCCGCAGGCTACACGATCATTCATTATTATTATTAGTATTATTAGTATTATTATTACATGTAGATTTATCAAGACAGCTGCTACAATATACAGTATAGTTCATAGTTGATAAATATATTTTATTCATGATAATTGTGCAGTGTATAAAAATGGATAACCTATGCTGAATATTGAGGTTTTTAATTAATTAATTAATTTATTTACTTATTTATTTATTTTTATTCATGTATCCCTCTCTCCAATTTTGACGTGAGAACACCCAGCTGGTGTCTTTTCTCGAGCAATGCAAGGTATGCGTGCCGCAAGTTAACAATAATCATAGTGAAGTAATTGTTATGGTCGTGTACTTATGTCATGGGACTGAGATGTAAAGTAAATAGCAAGTGTTTTATTGCTTATGGCTCATAAGAACTAACTTCAATACTCGTCATTACTCTGATGTCTGGGTGGAGATAGAAGTAACACAACATATCTAGCAATGTACTGCTCTCCATCACGTCTCTAGAGTTCGCGTGTTTACACGAAGAGACCGCCTTTCTTCATGTTTCGTGCTGATGTGGTCATATAACAATCAACAGTATCATGCTAGAACATACAGTGCCATCTTATTAAAAATCTCATCGTATATCCCCCTTAATGGATGGCACTTATATCCACTGGTTCGCACTTCCCGTCTTTTTTGTTCATATAAAGTTCTTAAGGCATATTTTTCTGTGCTGGCTTGCTAAGTCTTGTTCTTGTTGTTAATTCCATCTTGGTCATCATCCCCGTGTACTTGGATGTGTGTTCAAAATGTCTGATAACATGTGATTTTGTGTTATTTGTAGCAGTGTGTATAACAGTATTAGTTTCGGGAATAGATTTGATCCACCAGAACTTGAAACAAGGTAGCCTACTATCTCGACATTTGCTTGGAGGATGTGTGGATAAAACCGGGTGAAAAACAAACGCAACATGGCCGCTGTCAGTCCCGGGATTTGATCATCTGATCTCCCTATTGCAGTCGTGGTGTACGATTTAACTCTCAAGACTATGCCGCGGTGTAGGCCTTTGTATACTGTAGTTGCTGCTCAGTTGGCCAACAATTTAAGACCAATTACAGTGGGTGGTCAATATTTGAATTAACCCTTATGAATATAGATACGGTACTGACGGGTTGTGGTGGTTACGACTATTGTTTTAAGTGGCAAAACATCTAGGTCATCTGCCCCTAATCATATAGATAATGAAATTGATTAAGAAAATAAGTACTGTACTACTTATTACAACTAACTACTGACGTAAAACTAACTCACATACTAGTAGAAAAAGTGGTCAAAATTGAGGGAAATCAAAGAAAGAAAGAAAGAAAGAAAGAAAGAAAGAAAGAGAATTGAGATACCTGGAAGGAAGTAGAGCCATGAAAGGCAGATAGGAAAGGAAAAGGGGGTAGGGTCCACCAGTGGCGTAACAAGAATTTTTTCTGGAGGGGGATGAGCAGAGTCAAATTTGCATGGAGTGGTGGGGCCTGTGCTAAATGAGACATAATAAAACTACACGTTTTCGTATTTGATCTCGATGGCCTAGGTGTTTCTCCCCTTAATACAACAATCAATCAAATTAGAGATGTATGGGTAGCAGGGATCATGCTTACAAAACTAGGTCCATTTTTAAATAGATTAGATTCTTTTATCAACAGGATATTGAAACATAGAATGGATTGCCTGAAGAAGTCTTAGGAGCAGAAGTGGTATCACTACCACCTCGACCAATGGAGGTACCCGCTAGAGATATTCGCTCTCAGTTACGCCGACAAGTATTGGCATTTTGGGAGCGTCAGTGGCTAACTGACCCAATGCCCAGTAAACTGAGAGCGTGTGGTGGAGCTCTTTCCGGTCACGGAGGGAGTCCGTCATTTTGTGTAGGCTAAGGATAGGTCATGCAAGATCCTCCCACTCGTACCTAAAGAGAAGGGAAGACACGCCACGTTGTACCTGTGGAGCCGTTTTCACCGTGGCCCACATTTTAACCGAGTGTGTGGATCTTGCTGACTTACACTCGCACTTATATTAGCCGATGACGCAGTGGCTGCTGATCTCGTCATCTGCCTTATAAGTAAGAGTGGGTTAGGGCCAACAATGTAAATTTTCCGGTGAATTTTGACTCAACGACTTGTTCGTGTTTGAATGACGATTTTTGTTTTTCCATAATTTTTGTTTATTTTTTTTATAATTATTAGTTTTAAATAATTTTTTGTTTTATTAATTTTTGTTCTTTTCAAATTTAGGTATCCACCTCTCAATTTAAAATTCCATTCCAAATTTGTACGGTATATTTTAATCTGTATTAAGAGGGGCTGATGACCTCGTAGTTCCACCCCTTATAACAACAATAACTAACTCTTAGGACCAGTGGCGTAACTACGCGGGTGATCAGAAAAGCATAGAGCCATTGCAGAGGTTCGGATCGTTTCTAGTTGACTACCCCACTGTGATCCCGCTAGTTTCCATAGAAGATTGTTCCTGGTGGAAAGTCTTGACTTATAGTTCATGCAGTGCTTCTTGAAAGTAAGAGATATGCAAGTGTCACTCCTAGATATTTTGGGGTCTCACAGTGATCCAGTTCGACTTCTGACCATAATATCTTTAACTTGCGAGTAGCTTCCCTTTTTCGCAAATGAAAAGCACAACCTTGTGTCTTTGAGTGGTTTGGTTTAAGCTGGTTTCTGTTGTAGTATTTGGAAATATCTCTTAGGGCATTCGTAAGGGTGTTCTCCACTCATTCAAAATCTGTGCTCCAGGTGGGTAGAGCGAGATCATCAGCATACAAGAAGCTCCTGTACTTACTCTCATGTTATTTTGGATAAACCAGCATGCTATGCGTTCCAATTCCTGTTGGAGGAGCTCAGTATCATCTTGATTTTCGACTTTTCTATATATGACACAGCGATCAACGAATAGTCTGTCGTCTGATTTAACAGATTCTGTCAGTTTGTTTATATGGGCTATAGAAGATACAACAGTGGCCCTACTACACTTCATTGTGGAATTCCAGAGGTGAACTAAATTAAGAGGGAATAAATGTATTGTAAAATGTACGTATGTCTGTATTCGAATGCCGAGAAAATATATCAATCTGTCAGAAGTTTTCCCTTTACAGTTATGTTACACCAGTGCCTCATTCTAAAAAATACTATATTATTGACTACTTAGTTTATTGCGCTTTCATTTACATTCTGGTCGACTGATGATCAATTTCTCTTTGTTTATGTAGGCTACTAGCTACTACCGTACGAGTTGAATAAGGAGACCATCCTCAGGACTTGAATCCAATAATAATGTTATTGATTTTAATAACTGTGGCTTTTAGAGACGCCGCGTGCCGGGGTGTCGGAATTTTGCCCTGAAGGGGATCTTTAATACAGTGGAACTTGGATAATTCGAACCTCAAGGGACCAGTAAAAAAGTTCGAATTATCCAAAAATTCGAAATAAGAAAGTTCTTTGAAAAGGGTAGAGAAAATACAGTATATTGTATTACGTTTACATAATGATTTACGTTCAACAAAGCAGATTAACAGACAACGGTACTTTATAAAGACTGTATCGTGAATAACCTCAAAAGTTCAAATGAAAAATAAAACCAAAATGTACTACTGTATTTCCTACAGTAGTAATCCAGCAATCTAGTTAAGTCTTAGAGAAATCTACTGTTTTTCAAAATAGTTTGAGATCTTTACCTGTTTCCTACAATTAAGTCTCTCAGCCATCACAAAAGAATCTAACAAATGTAAGGAACGGAAAACAGAACTACTTACGTCATTCTACTTTCAAAAAAAAACGCGTACTGTAAGTTCTGTGATGTGGTTTATTGCTTGGGCTGCACTCGGAACAGTTTTTTCAGGAACTGACCCAACTGTTTGGCTTCCGATCGGCCTATTACACTAAAAACTTCGAATTATCCAAAATATAATTCGAATTAACCACGATTTTTAGCATTGATTTTATTTGAAATGCTAGGGACCAAGAGAAAAATTCGAATTAAAGTAGATTTCGAATTATAGGAGTTCGAACTAGCCACGTTCCACTGTATTCTAGTAAATCTACTGACACGGCTGCTTCGTATTTGTTTACCCTCAAATGCCAACTGGCTGCGCCAGGATTCGATCCTGCAACCTTAGGAACAGCAAGTGAGAACGTTACCGCTGAGCCATGCAGCCAGCCAAGACTTGAATCCAAATCCCCTATATTACCGGAAAATGGTTGTACGTCAACGGTATATGCCGATGTTCACTCTCAGCAATTCATATAATGCGTAGTTGAAATATTCTGTGGGCAACCAACGAAGCTCTGTGGTTCTACAGGGTCCTCGTCGGCCAGCACTTCGCAATACGAGACCGGGTATCTTTTCTGGCGTCATGTGGTTTTTCAGGTAAGCATTCCATCTTGCAGTCACCGGGATTGGAAATCCGGCTATTCGGGTAACTATGTCCATGCGCCATCACGCTACCCAATTATAAAGCCTCCGACGCTGAACGAGTTAGCAACCTTGAGGTGTCCCTCTGATATTTTTTGTTGCCTAGGTGAGAGAAAGGTCACCGAAGTAAATAGCATCTTAGGTCATCTGTGGTAGAATGCGTAAAGGAGGAAGCTAAAAATAAGAGAGAGAGAGAGATAGCGAGAGCAATCAGTCTCCCTCTCTGTAGCCTTCACCGCGTCGTGAACTGAAGAAACATCACCATAGTAAATAGCCTCTTAGGTCATCTGCAATTACGTTACAAGGTGGTTTATTTGACTGCTTGTTGGTCGAGTTCTGAATTTGCCAGTCACTCACACAGACATTGTTTCCATGAGATGGGAGGAGCCTCATGAAAGACAGCTATCACAGCGAGGCGAAAATGTTACTGCATGTTGCGAGTAGGTAACTACTGAGTCATTCATTAGAGCACCTTCAATCAGGGCCGGGTTTAACAAATACACCGACTGCTCTCAATTATTGGTAAGGCCTTATCCGCATCCGCCCTATACCACTTGCGTCCTTCATCCACACCGCCAATGAATATCTGCAACCGCTAATATCTACGAATATCTGCATCCATAATATCTACGAATACCTGCATCCATAAAGTCTACGAATACCTGTATCCATTAAGTGTACGAATATCTGTATCCATAATGTCTACGAATATATTCATACATTAAGTCTTCGAATATCTGCATCCATAAAGTCTACGGATATCTGCAATCATAATGTCTACGAATATCTGCATCCATAAAGTCTACGAATATCCGCATCCATAGTGTCTACGAATATCTGCATTCATAAAGTCTACAAATACCCACTTCCACTATCTACGAATATCTGCATCCATAAAGTCTACGAATATCTGCATCTATGATGTCTACGAATATCTGCATCCATAAAGTCAACAAATATCTGCATCCATAATGTCTACGATTATCTGCATCCATAAAGCCTACGGATTTATGCATCCATATTGTCTACGGATATCTGCATCCATAATATCTACGAATATCTGCATCTATTATGTCTATGAATATCTGCATCCATAAAGTCAACAAATATCTGCATCCATAATGTCTACGATTATCTGCATCCATAAAGCCTACGGATTTATGCATCCATAAAGTCTACGGATATCTGCATCCATAATATCTACGAATATCTGCATCTATTAAGTCTATGAATATCTGCATCCATAAAGTCTACAAATATCTGCATTCATAATGTCTACGATTATCTGCATCCATAAAGCCTACGGATTTATGCATCCATAAAGTCTACGGATATCTGCATCCATAATATCTACGAATATCTGCATCTATTAATCTATGAATATCTGCATCCATAAAGTCTATGAATATCTGCATCCATAATGTCTACGATTATCTGCATCCATAAAGCCTACGGATTTATGCATCCATAAAGTCTACGGATATCTGCATCCCTAATATCTACGAATATCTGCATCTATTAAGTCTATGCATATCTGCATTCATAAAGGCTACGAATAATTGCTTCCACTATCTACGAATATCTGCATCCACTAGAATCCTTGAATGCCCACATTTGCGTATTTTGCAACTTGTATGTCTACCATTTAGTCTTGTTCGATGAGTTGGAGACGAGGCGAAACGTTATTCTGTGTGGCGAATGCTTTTTAAGGTTGGATACTCTTTCTGAATCCAACCTTTAATAAGAAATAATATACGAGTAAATATCGATTAAAGTTGGGAAGAAGGTGCATGGCTTCTTAGAAGGTACCGTCAGACATTTGCCAGAGTTGAAAGTGGGAACCGGGAAATACTATTTCAAGGACAGTTGATGATTTTAACTTACTTTTCATCCAAGTCTGGAGATCGTCTGGCTCCATGGTCTTGCACATGAAGGCTTGTACCTATCGTTCGGTATTCAGAGGGAGATTGCAACTATCATCGTAATACTGTAAGGTGTATGTTTCACAAAACCCAAGTTCTTAAACCAGAAAACGAAGGAAGGAAGATTGTAATTTTACGTGACCGTGAATCTTGTGATTATGAGCCACGGGACCTCCATTTTACGTGGAATTCGAACCACAGGACATGGCTTTTCACTTCGAAAATCTCACATGCATCAACCGGGAATCGAACCCAGTCCACCTTGGTGAGAGGCCAACAGCTTGGCTGCTGCGCCACCACGCCCCCCTTAAATCAGAGGGAGTTGGAAGGTGCGGCTTGTACAAAATCTTCTAAAATGTCTCAATAGTAGTCTACAAGAAAATCTTGAAAATCTTGCATAGTCAACGGAAATATATTTATTGGTTTATAAAGTGCTTTTAAACAAATAAACAAGAAGATAGCCCCTGCCGGAACTATGTCGCAATGAGCCCGCATAACAGTAAAGCAGGGTGTGTGGTGTATAGTCTGCATATGGGGCGCCACAAGTAACCGATCTTATTATGGGGTATGAAGCCATTTTTCAGTGTTGCCTTAGTAAACAAAAGTTTGGTGCTTTTCAGTCGGTCAACACAAATGTACCCAAAAGAGTTGGGTAATACCCTAATCCTGAAAAAAGTACATGAAATTAATAAATACACTAGGATGACCAGTTTCGATCGTCAAGCGATCATCATCAGATCCATTACACTTAGGCTATAAAATCTAGGTCTGAAAGTACAGGTGAAAATGTTTACAATATGTACAATTATTGTAGTATATATGATGTTAGGTGAAATGCTAAAATGTTGATAGAAAAACGGAGTTAGTCTGTACAGACTCAATTAGCATACACTGACAAGTTGCATTACCAATACTGCAACCAAATTGTACATATTGTAAATATTTTCACCTGTATTTTCAGACCTAGATTTTATAGCCTAAGTGTAATGGATCTGATGATGATCGCTTGACGATCGAAACTGGTCATCCTAGAGTATTTATTAATTTCATGTGTTTTTTTCTTCAAGATTAGGGTATTACCCAACTCTTTTGGGTGCATTTGTGTTGACCGACTGAAAAGAATCAAACTTTTGTAACCGATCGTAACAAATGAGCAATTGAAAAAGTTTACACATGCGAGAGTTTACATAATTTCCCCATAGAATGAAATATATGAAACATCACTAAAGAAAACCCTTAGAGAAGTGCAGAGATGTTAGAGAGAACATAGAACATGTAATTTTGGTTTTGTAATATTTGAAGAGTTTCGTATGCCATCTATCAATGCAAGGAATATTCATGAAGGAAAATAACATGAATTAATTCGTCAATACGCGTGTTAAAGAAATATTATGCATGATTCTGTGTGACATGCTAGTAGTTGTCGAAATAGCTCTTCTCTTCATATTTCCACAACAAAAGGAAATTGCCAGAGATGTAATAAAACAATGAGGTAATTTTCAGGGATTTTAACCATTTAAACCGATGGATATTGAATGGTGGTGAAATATTTCGCACAGCCGTCATGTTGGATTGGTGAGATGTAACACAATTTGAAGGGCACGGTTGAGGTCGTCCGGAACAGTGCTATAAATTTACCGAATTTCATTGAAATCGCTCCAGCCGTTTAGAAGTTATTAGGGGGGACACACACACCATCACACACACACACGGACAAAAGGTGATCTCTAAGCCTTTTTTTTTTTTTTCATAAATAAAAATAGGCTAAAAATAGTAATAGTAGGTCTACCGCATTAATAATCTTATCACAATATAAAGTTATGCGTTTCTTCTTATATGCATAGGAGTTTATAGTTTTGTTCTTAAATTCGGTAGTTTAGAAAATCTTGTAGTAGGCCTACTGCTCGAGTCCAAGCTCTGTGAATCTGAGAGGAGTGTGGATCGCGGACGATGAGGAGAGATGTGGAGGGTTCCCGGTTCGTGCGTAGTAACAGAACCAAATACATTGATCGGTCACTCACTCATTCGCAACACCACACTGGTTTAGGCAACGGTCCTACATTAGCACTATTGGAATAGACAGGAATTCCAGATAACACGGCGGGCTGTTGACAGGCCCTTCTCTTCCCGTCTTCCACGTCACCTCATCCCACAGGTTCATAGAGTTTGGGCTCGAGCAGTACTGTCTACTGTGACCTGTTTGAGAAAGCGAAGCGCGCCAATAGTTTAGGAGTGCTCGCCGTGTGGCCGTTAGCAGGCTCGAGCACCGACCAGATGTCAATAGTAGGATATGGTAGAGTAAGTCCTATCCCAACAGTTAATTCGGCTGGTCGACTTTGCGACAAGGAAGGATAGGGATCGGACGAAGACAACCGAAGTGCTCCGGCTACTGCCGTTACCATTGCGCTTGAGTGCAATACTTGCTGTTCTTCCTCGTCCTCGTGCATAGCTTACGCTATTTTGTACTAGATAAGTTTTTCAAATCACTTAATCCATTTCTTTTCTTAGTGAAAATAGTTGGACACCCACAACAAGTAACCACCAGCCGCCACTGGTGACTAGCAATCTTGGGTATCACCACGGTGGTCCAAGTGCAGTTCCCAGCTCTGGAAAGAATTGTAATCCTGGTGTGAAGGCTGGATTGGGGTACACTCAGCCTCGTGAGGCAGACCAAAGAAGAGGTGGGTCCTATTTCCACAAAATACATCCTGAAAGTGGTGTTCCGTGTCTTTCCGATTCTACTTCAGCAAATGCCGGGAGGATTCCTAACTTAAGATCACGGCCGCCTTCTTCCCAATCATCACCTGTATTACCAATACACACACGAACACAGCCATGGCAATAACACAGGTTATCACACAAATCCTATACACAGACCTAAGTACACGGCGCTTAATGAGCACGATGAGTAAACCCTTTAAAATAAGCAACAACAAAAAACTAACACAGCTGGTCACTCTACTACAGTCACCAAAATAACATCCAAGTACACAGGACTGATGACCATCATGTTCCAAGCTCCTTAAATGATTTCACAACAAGAACATATCGTCAAATAGCGACTGGTGCTAGTAATGGCGGTTCATTAAAAAGTATGAGTGTTATACAGCAGTGTTTCAAGTATGAATCACTTAAGGTGGTCTTTCAAGCAGGCAAGCAGTAAATCATAGCACTTCCTCAGAGGTATATAATTTTCCAAATGACTGTTAGCAATTTTATTAAAATCGTGATCGTCAATTTCTCCATATCAGATTCAGCAAACCATTAAAAAGTGTCTTCTGAGCGCAAGCATTAAACCAACACAAGACGAGAGTTGTGAATACTGGAACAAATAAGAAACATTCATGTTTTTGCCACTAATTCGAACCCATTTGCTTCTGGGCACCAAATACACTGAATTAAGTGTCAGATTTTCAGCATACTTCACGCCGATCACATTGAGATTAGTGTCAGTAATTACACACGTGAAACAAGACACCCGATAATCTACGCAAGCTAAATTAGTGTCGGTCATTACTCGCCGTTCTGCTCCACCGAGTCTCGTTAAGACTCATTTGCGACACGACAATTCAGCCTCACGAAGGGAGTTCCTAACAGCTCATCTCAGCACGTTCAAATAGCCTGCCGACAAACAGTGTTTCTTTCAAGGAATTAATTCTCCGGGGATGACTCCACAGTCCACAGAATGTCTATGATATTTTTGTTACCTTCACCATATACGTTACTAGTTTCAGTGGTAATTACTTACATTAGGGGTGTTCAAATTATGGCCATTTGAGGCTCTTTGGTACTTTAGTAGAAGAAAAGATATTCTACTGGTCAGCCAGGGTGATGTTGAGTTTGGCCCACGGTCAGTGACACCCATAAAAAGGACGGTTGAGTTGGTCTCATGGATGGTCAGCTCGGAGGGAGTTCCGAGTTGGTCCTCAGTAGTCACGGACACGTTTGAGTTGTTAGTTATTGAGTTTTTAGGGGGAGGAACAGCGAGGTCATCTAGCCCCACGTTTGAGTTGGTCGCATGGTCAGTTCGAAGGGAGGTTCGAGTTGGTCTCACGGTCACCTCGAGGGAGGTTCAAATTGTCCAGTTGTCTCGGACACGTTTGATTTGGGTTCACTGTCTGCCGATTACCGTCGACCCCAGGTGAGGAGATGAGGTGCGGTGAGGTTAGGGTAGGTTAGATTAGGTTATTTAACCTTATTTAATAGTTTATTATAAATACCATTTTAAGACATTATTTTAGTAATCATTTCATGGGGATGTAATAATTTCAATAACAGTCTTTGATATTAAAATGTAATTTTGATAGGCCTACGTGTTATTATCAAGAAGGTCATTCAATTACAAACGAGTGGCGTACATTAACAAATGAAGAAACCTACCCTGCTGACCAGGGTCCCAACTAGACTCCAACCAATCAGGGTCCGACCTAGCAGGGATCGACGGTAATCCACAGAGGAAAGTGTTACAGTGGGCCCAACTCAAACGTGTTAGTCAACGAAAATTAGAGTAGTATTTATTTTACACATTACTGCTGACATTTGGTAAGCTTTGAAGCAAGTTTTCAGTGTTCCTTTATTAAAAATTCATTAATAAGCTTTAGTCGGTCAACACGACTCTATGCTCAATTAAATTGGGCGGGTGATATGATAGGCTACTCTACCTGAAACAATCTACATGTGATTATTATGTGCGCACATTACAAGGGAGAGTTACAAGATGATATGTGTTGTTCGTCAATCGAACATCAGTTTCAGGATGGTGATCTGATGATATTCGCTTGAGAAACGAAACAATTCATTTTGTAACTCACCCCCTCCCTTGTAATATGTGCAAATAATAATCACAAGGATTTTTTTCAGAAAGATTATCATATCTCTCGTCTATTCCATTTAAAGATTTAAAGATTTGTTACTCTCCAATATAAACCGGAAAATCTTCCGAACTAGAAGCCATGAACTGGTTCTTCTCCATATAGAGTTATACTTGCTCACAAAATAATTACAAAGACGGTTTTCTTAGATATTTATCGTGGAGACACTGTCGACGACACCTCTAGCGGTTAGAACTTTCAGTGGACTTGTACGTTGCTATTTAGTCTAAATGTTTCTAAACATCCTTCAGCTAAGCGTATGTGTTGATTACATTGCTACTAAGAAGCCTATACCAATTCCTGGATTGATTTGTACAGATATGAGCACATTATTAGACTCTAAGACAGAGTTAAAATCACTCATTTTTTCACAGTAAAGATGATTTTATTGACTCACTGGTTACCTCTTTCAGTAAAAATGTTCTCTCCTATGAATTGAAAACTTATCCCGTAGGGATTCACATCCGGAAATTTGGTAATTAGATATTGGATATTCCAAACCTAGATTAACGGCCGAGGGGATTCGATGCGCTGACCACGTATCACCCCAATATCTGCAGGCCAAATGGCTGGGAAGCTGTCGCTTGGCAGGCCTAGCCCCCTAATGGACTGTAGTGCCCGGGGTTATATTCCAGAGGATTTATGAGCTGGGTCCATTTACTCTCTTTTTCAGTGATTTTCAGTGATCCCCCACAAGTATTTTCACAGTTAAGAGCAGCCTCCAAGGAAGCTCTAAATGCTCTCTACAATTAGAATTAAGGCTGAAGTACCATTCTGAATACGCAAAAATCTTATCTTCGTGCATATTACGAAATACAAAAGTTTTCTTATTAATTTATTGAAAACCTCAAAAACGTTGAGAAAAACCATAGATTATATATTTGGAATAATTGTGTAACTCTGTGTATCAGCTTTACTGCCTTGGATTATGGACAGTAAGTCGTGAAATCTATACAAAAGGAGCGTTGATTGTAAAACGTTTCACACTTCTGTACTTTGCTTGGCAGAGGGCTCATTTGTACAAAAGTCGGGATTTTCATGGTGAAATTAGATCCTCGTTAATTAAAATATGAATTCTTTTAATTAGGCTACATTGTCGCAATCTCTTCTGTAAAACAAGCCTTTGTCTTTTGGAGGTACTTCCCAAGAAGTTAGTGGTATAAAAGGATGATCCTTTGAGCAATTCCTGGATAAAAGCTGGAATAAAGATTTGGTTTAACACTGCAGCGGTACGATGCAATCCGTGAAGAGCATCCACTACTAATCAATGCTGTTTCCCAGTATGTGAAGAGGTTGAAATGCTGGGCCATGTCCTGGGATGTTGTCCAAAAGGTGAGAAGCGGATGAGAAACACTCGACTGAATAATTTAATGACATTATCACTAAGTACATTACTGTGTACAGTAAGCATCAAAAGTGAACTTCTGGTGTTAATAATAAAGGTTGTCCATACCTTAAGCAGCCAGCCAACGCCCATCATAAATAATTCTTCACATCGTCACATGAGCACCAGAGCACCTGTTCGTAATATATCACGATCTAATTTGTATTCTTGTTAAATTGCTATTTCGTGTAATTTTATGGCAATTAATCTTATTTCCTCCAACAGACATGTGCACCGCGTCAGTTTTTTGAGACCCACACGCCTACTGTAAGACTTATTGGAGTAAGGTTTGAACTAAAACATGGATATTTAGTTAAGATATTATGAACGATGAATTGTAATATTAAGAAGTCCCATTAATTATCTTTCTTTCTGTTAATAAACTAATTTCTTTATAGGATTGTTATACAGTATTTAAAATGTGGTTCAGCAGAGCAAATTTGATCCATCTGAGAATAATATTGATATGGTTAAAATAATGTCCATTGCTTTATTTAGAGGCTAAGTACTGTACATATTTAGTACTCAGACCCGTATATGGATTATTTCTGTATCTTGTATTATTGTGATGTGTGTAACTGTACCTATAAATGTCCATGACTGGAATTGGAGCCTCGAATTTTGAAATATATACAACCCCAATACTGTCCTGGAATGAGTCTATGACTGGAATATGTGCCTCGGAATGTGTGCAGTGTACACTCCAATATTGTCCTGCAGTGTCTAAGTTGGAATATGTGTCCCGGAATTTGAAACAGTGTACCATCCTATTATTGCCTTGCAGTGTCTAAAGTTCGAATATGTGGCCCGGAATTGGAAACAGAGATCCATCCTAATATTGTCCAGCAGTTTCTAAGTTGGAATATGTGACCTGGAATTGGAAACAGAGTTCCACCCTCATATTGTCCAGCAGTTTCTAAGTTGGAATATGTGACCTGGAATTGGAAACAGAGTTCCACCCTAATATTGTCCAGCAGTTTTTAAGTTGGAATATGTGACCTGGAATTTGAAACAGAGTTCCACCCTAATATTGTCCAGCAGTTTCTAAGTTGGAATATGTGACCTGGAATTTGAAACAGAGTTCCACCCTAATATTGTCCAGCAGTTTCTAAGTTGGAATATGTGACCTGGAATTTGAAACAGAGTTCCACCCTATTATTGTCTTGCAGTGTCTAAGTTCGAATATGTGGCCCAGAATTTGAAATAGAGTTCCACCCTAATATTGTCCAGCGGTTTCTAAGTTGGAATAAGTGACCTGGAATTGGAAACAGAGTTCCACCCTAATATTGTCCAGCAGTTTCTAAGTTGGAATATGTGACCCAGAATTTGTAAAAGGGTTCCACCATGATATTGTCCAGCAGTTTCTAAGTTGGAATATGTGATCTGGAATTTGATACAGAGTACCACCATATTATTGTCTTGCAGTGTCTAAGTTCGAATATGTGGCCCGGAATTTGAAATAGAGTTCCGCCCTAATATTGTCCAGCAGTTTCTAAGTTGGAATAAGTGACCTGGAATTGGAAACAGAGTTCCACCCTAATATTGTCAAGCAGTTTCTAAGTTGGAATATATGACCTGGAATTTGAAACAGAGTTCAACCCTAATATTGTCCAGCAGTTTCTAAGTTGGAATATGTGACCTAGAATTTGAAAGAGAGTTCCACCCTAATATTGTCTTGCAGTGTCTAAGTTCGAATATGTGGCCCGGAATTTGAAATAGAGTTCCACCCTAATATTGTCCAGCAGTTTCTAAGTTGGAATAAGTGACCTGGAATTGGAAACAGAGTTCCACCCTAATATTGTCCAGCAGTTTCTGAGTTGGAATATGTGGCCTGGAATTTGAAATTGAGTTCCACCCTAATATTGTCCAGCAGTTTCTAAGTTGGAATATGTGACCTAGAATTTGAAACAGAGTTCCTCCCTATTATTGTCTTGCAGTGTCTAAGTTCGAATATGTGGCCCGGAATTTGAAATAGAGTTCCACCCTAATATTGCCCAGCAGTTTCTAAGTTGGAACATGTGACCTGGAATTTGAAACAGGGTTCCACCATAATATTGTCCAGCAGTTTCTAAGTTGGAATATGTGACCTGGAATTTGGAATAGAGTTCCACCCTAATATTGTCCAGCAGTTTCTAAGTTGGAATATGTGACCTAGAATTTGAAACAGAGTTCCACCCTATTATTGTCTTGCAGTGTCTAAGTTCGAATATGTGGCCCGGAATTTGAAATAGAGTTCCACCCTAATATTGTCCAGCAGTTTCTAAGTTGGAATATGTGACCCGGAATTTGAAACAGGGTTCCACCATAATATTGTCCAGCAGTTTCTAAGTTGGAATATGTGACCTGGAATTTGAAACAGAGTTCCACCCTATTATCGTCTTGCAGTGTCTAAGTTCGAATATGTGGACCGACATTTGAAATAGAGTTCCACCCTAATATTGTCCAGCTGTTTCTAAGTTGGAAGATGTGACCTGGAATTGGAAACAGAGTTCCACCCTAATATTGTCCAGCAATTTCTAAGTTGGAATATGTGGCCTAGAATTTGAAACAGAGTTCCACCCTAATATTGTCCAGCAGTTTCTAAGTTGGAATATGTGACCTGGAATTTGAAACAGAGTTCCACCCTAATATTGTCCAGCAGTTTCTAAGTTGGAATATGTGACCTGGAATTTGAAACAGAGTTCCACCCAAATATTGTCCAGCAGTTTCTAAGTTGGAATATGTGACCTGGAATTTGAAACAGAGTTCCACCCTATTATTGTCTTGCAGTGTCTAAGTTTGAATATGTGGCCCAGAATTTGAAATAGAGTTCCACCCTAATATTGTCCAGCAGTTTCTAAGTTGGAATAAGTGACCTGGAATTGGAAACAGAGTTCCACCCTAATATTGTCCTGCAGTTTCTAAGTTGGAATATGTGACCCGGAATTTGAAAAAGGGTTCCACCATGATATTGTCCAGCAGTTTCTAAGTTGGAATATGTGACCTGGAATTTGATACAGAGTACCACCCTATTATTGTCTTGCAGTGTCTAAGTTCGAATATGTGGCCCGGAATTTGAAATAGAGTTCCACCCTAATATTGTCCAGCAGTTTCTAAGTTGGAATAAGTGACCTGGAATTGGAAACTGAGTTCCACCCTAATATTGTCCAGCAGTTTCTAAGTTGGAATGTGTGACCTGGAATTTGAAACAGAGTTCCACCCTATTATTGTCTTGCAGTGTCTAAGTTCGAATATGTGGCCCGGAATTTGAAATATAGTTCCACCCTAATATTGTCCGGCAGTTTCTAAGTTGGAATATGTGACCCGGAATTTGAAACAGGGTTCCACCATAATATTGTCCAGGAGTTTCTAAGTTGGAATATGTGACCTGGAATTTGAAATAGAGTTCCACCCTAATATTGTCCAGCAGTTTCTAAGTTGGAATATGTGAACTAGAATTTGAAACAGAGTTCCACCCTATTATTGTCTTGCAGTGTCTAAGTTCGAATATGTGGCCCGGAATTTGAAATAGAGTTCCACCCTAATATTGTCCGGCAGTTTCTAAGTTGGAATATGTGACCCGGAATTTGAAACAGGGTTCCACCATAATATTGTCCAGGAGTTTCTAAGTTGGAATATGTGACCCGGAATTTGAAACAGGGTTCCACCATAATATTGTCCAGCAGTTTCTAAGTTGGAATATGTGACCTGGAATTTGAAATAGAGTTCCACCCTAATATTGTCCGGCAGTTTCTAAGTTGGAATGTGTGACCCGGAATTTGAAACAGGGTTCCACCATAATATTGTCCAGTAGTTTCTAAGTTGGAATATGTGACCTGGAATTTTAAACTGAGTTCCACCCTATTATTGTCTTGCAGTGTCTAAGTTCGAATATGTGGCCCGGAATTTGAAATAGAGTTCCACCCTAATATTGCCCAGCAGTTTCTAAGTTGGAACATGTGACCTGGAATTTGAAACAGGGTTCCACCATAATATTGTCCAGCAGTTTCTAAGTTGGAATATGTGACCTGGAATTTGAAACAGAGTTCCACCCTATTATTGTCTTGCAGTGTCTAAGTTCGAATATGTGGCCCGGAATTTGCAATAGAGTTCCACCCTATCATTGTCCAGCAGTTTCTAAGTTGGAATATGTGACCCGGAATTTGAAACAGGGTTCCACCATAATATTGTCCAGCAGTTTCTAAGTTGGAATATGTGACCTGGAATTTGAAACAGAGTTCCACCCTATTATTGTCTTGCAGTGTCTAAGTTCGAGTATGTGGACCGAAATTTGAAATAGAGTTCCACCCTAATATTGTCCAGCAGTTTCTAAGTTGGAAGATGTGACCTGGAATTGGAAACAGAGTTCCACCCTAATATTGTCCATCAATTTCTAAGTTGGAATATGTGGCCTAGAATTTGAAACAGAGTTCCACCCTAATATTGTCCAGCAGTTTCTAAGCTGGAATATGTGACCTGGAATTTGAAACAGAGTTCCACCCTAATATTGTCCAGCAGTTTCTAAGTTGGAATATGTGACCTGGAATTTGAAACAGGGTTCCACCATAATATTGTCCAGCAGTTTCTAAGTTGGAATATGTGACCTGGAATTTGAAACAGAGTTCCACCCTAATATTGTCCAGCAGTTTCTAAGTTGGAATATGTGACCTGGAATTTTAAACAGAGTTCCACCCTATTATTGTCTTGCAGTGTCTAAGTTCGAATATGTGGCCCGGAATTTGCAATAGAGTTCCACCCTATCATTGTCCAGCAGTTTCTAAGTTGGAATATGTGACCCGGAATTTGAAACAGGGTTCCACCCTAATATTGTCCAGCAGTTTCTAAGTTGGAAGATGTGACCTGGAATTGGAAACAGAGTTCCACCCTAATATTGTCCATCAATTTCTAAGTTGGAATATGTGGCCTAGAATTTGAAACAGAGTTCCACCCTAATATTGTCCAGCAGTTTCTAAGCTGGAATATGTGACCTGGAATTTGAAACAGAGTTCCACCCTAATATTGTCCAGCAGTTTCTAAGTTGGAATATGTGGCCCGGAATTTGAAATAGAGTTCCACCCTAATATTGCCCAGCAGTTTCTAAGTTGGAACATGTGACCTGGAATTTGAAACAGGGTTCCACCATAATATTGTCCAGCAGTTTCTAAGTTGGAATATGTGACCTGGAATTTGAAACAGAGTTCCACCCTATTATTGTCTTGCAGTGTCTAAGTTCGAATATGTGGCCCGGAATTTGAAATAGAGTTCCACCCTATTATTGTCCAGCAGTTTCTAAGTTGGAATATGTGACCCGGAATTTGAAACAGGGTTCCACCATAATATTGTCCAGCAGTTTCTAAGTTGGAATATGTGACCTGGAATTTGAAACAGAGTTCCACCCTATTATTGTCTTGCAGTGTCTAAGGTCGAATATGTGGCCCGGAATTTGAAACAGAGTTCCACCCTAATATTGTCCGGCAGTTTCTAAGTTGGAATATGTGACCCAGAATTTGAAACAGGGTTCCACCATAATATTGTCCAGCAGTTTCTAAGTTGGAATATGTGTCCCTGAATTGAAACAGAGTTCCAGACTATTATTGCCCTGCAGTGACTAGGTTGGAATATGTGCCCCCGAATTGAAACAGAGTTCCAGACTATTATTGCCCTGCAGTGTCTAAGTTGGTATATGTGCCCCCGAATTGAAACAGAGTTCCAGACTATTATTGACCTGCAGTGTCTACGTTGGAATATGTGCTTTGTGAGGCTTTGCGACATCGTGGTCATCTGCCCTGTCAGATATCAAGCTTTCGCTACCAGGAATCTAATTCATGGTCTCGAAATCAGGATAAAGTCACTCTACCACTTACCAACCAAGGCAATTTTAATCAGCTGCTTTGAAATAAGTTGAGGCACAACATAGTAGAATTTTAATTTATGCACTATGCGTAAGCCCAAAATAACTCGAACTTTCTTCAAGCAAGATAAGAGGAAGTAATAATTATAAGATGATCCCATGGGAATACAAACTTGGCATTTAGTTTTATATTAGACTTTCGTATCTCTAGTGCTGATGTCAGAGCCAATTAAGCTGAGGATAGGGTTTCTTGGAAGGTTTAAGGTAAGCTTACACTTGAGGCTAAGGAACTAACTTTCGTCTTGACCTATGAGCAGGTCAAGCAAGACGATGACTCTTATGAAATGTGTTCCACCTCTGTCTGCCATTGGATTCCAGTTAGTGGCAACACTTGTTAACCGCCATGAGTCGACAACATTATCCCTGGTGCAGTTGGGCTACTCACGTGGCGAAAATATATCCAGCGCAGAACATCATCGAGGTTGGACGCTGCAAGTCAAAGGTAGATCTTGGAGTTTAGGCAAATATATTTATACTAGCGGACCCGTGCGAGAAATCTCGTATGTTCATAAGCCACACTTTCCCCAATAGGTTTATAATAAGAGACTTAAGGAGAAAGGTTGTTATGTTTTTATTTGAACCAAATGAATATAGAACACTATTTACGTTTCAGGCATCCCTACGGCCAAAATGCGAACTGAACAGCAATGATATCGCGTATTTTCAGACAGCAACAGTATTTGCAAATCACACACTTCTTTCAAAAATTGATATTTTGAAATTAGAAAGCAATTCGTCACTTCTAATGTCATTGATTGACAGCTTAGCCGTAACACTCACCGGTTATTCGATATTTATGAAATTATACGATTTAAGTACTCATTCCTTTAAATTACTGTATCTGAAATCCATGCAAAATGATAAAGGAAAAACCTCAGAATGTTAAAATGACATGAAACAGGCGTGAGAGCGGCCAAAGCAAAATGTGAAGAGGACAGCAATTATGGAGCGTATATTCCTGAAGCAACAGTATCTGCAAATCACACTTTGTACAGTATTTAAGTGAAAATGAAAATCCACAGCCTGCTTCCAGTCTCCGACCGGGTCAGGAATGGAATGAATGAAGCCCCCATCTAGCGGCGAGGATAAGAACTGTGCCGGCTGCCGAGGCCTGACGCACTCCTCTGGGGCAATGAGTAAATGAATGACAGATGAAATGAAATGATAGTGGAGAGTGTTGCTGGAATGAAATTTTGACAGGGAAAACCGGAGTACCCGGAGAAAAACCTGTCTGCCTCCGTTTTGTCCAGCACAGAACTCACATGGAGTGACCGGGATTTGAGCCACGGACTCAGCGGTGAGAAGCCGGCGTGCTGCCGCCTAAGCCACGGAGGCTTACAGTTTTTAAGTCATTTTTTTAAAATTAATTATAGATATTCATGAAATTAGAGTGCAATGCGTCACTGTTAATGTATATTCTCTTTCATTTGAATGCTCTTTTTTCACGATCGGTCGCTTGTGAGCGCCACAGGAGGGATCTATCCTACTGAAATAATATAATATATGATGATGTTCAAGATAAAGTACATCGCTAGTATCTGGATAATTAATTAGCCTAGTCTGGTATAGTTGAGAATGTTCTGTTCAGCTTCCTTACAAATAATTATGGTCCACATTGGAACTACAGTAAAGAAATAAAGCTTGGAATGCAATGCTTCGAAGACTATTGTATGGTTTAAGTAGACTAGACGCTACAAATCATTGAATTATAGATACTTTGTTTATACATGGGAATAAGTTTACTTAGAGAAATGAAGGCTATTAGGTCGTGTAATGTACACATAGTACACGCCATGTAGTTAGAAAATCAAAATGTCTAAACCAAGAGGAACTCGAAAACCACGATCTTCAGCCAGGGCTCTGACCTCTGAGGACACTTTATGATACAGACCCAGTGACGTAACAGCGGGGGGTGATTAGAGGGATCAATTCCCCCTCCCCCTGGACGAATGAAAATTTGAAATTTGTAGCTTTTTTTTTTCTAAATAAACCCACTTTTTAATTTGAATAAAACCAACCGTCAAATTGATGACAAAATATTGGATTATGTAAATATTACTTACCAATTTGAAAGCTTTACTTTCTCCACTCGTATAAATTTGTTTGTGTTACCCTAATAACATTTACTGAACGAGAAATGGTCAGCTGTTAAATTAGTCAGAGGCGTGGTAATGAGAGGGGTGTGGCACTATGTCTCCTCATCCTTTTCCAAAAATACACCACTTGTTAGTTGCCATTCTCTTGTATTCGAGTGTGAGTGTCATTTTGTTTACTTGTATTGCTGTTTTACTTTAGTTGGAAACTGTAGTTTATTGATAACTAGCAGCCCGCCTCGGCTTCGCACAGGAACAGTTGTGAATGCATTACCTGATAAGCGCTCTTTCTTCGATGTCAATGAACTACGACCTACATCCGTTTTACTTCTCGGCATGATGGGTTAAAATTACTGACTGGACTATTAATTATATTATCATGGAGATGCACGTGCAACGAATTCTTGTCAGACGTAATTTAAGACTGTGAGGTGCATGAAACACAAATCCCCCTTCCGTCCAATATTAACTTGTCTATGTATTTTGCGGAACGAAAAGTTTACAGGTGAAATGAAGGAAATAAAGAGGTGGTCAAGTCAGATTTCGGCTGGTTGCGTAGTGCAGCGATAAGGTTCTCTCATACTTAGTTCAAAGTTGCGGGCATCGAATTCCACGTTATCAGTTGCCGTTTGACGGCACACAAATGAGAGAGAGGCCCGTGTTTGTAGATTAACTGGCACGTTGAAGACGAAATTCCGGCACCCCGGCGTCTCGAGAGACACATTGATTAAAATAGTGACATAAGACCATATCATTAGACATATTCCGCGCACACAAATAAATACGCAGTGTTGATTACCAATCTACCCTTCATTGATACAAGAACAACAGCATCGAGTTGCAGCTCGTCATGACTCATCCAGTCATCTGTAGACCAGTTTCTACTGTATGATATGCACTAATAATTGATATTTCGTGGGCCAAGTATAATATATCGTGACGAATGCCCCCGTGTGGTTTGCCCTTAGGCAATGTTTGCGTGCTAAATGATCGGACTCCATAATTACACTTCCAGCAGATCCGCCGTGTAAACTGTACTGCTCAATTTGGAGCCATTAACATTATACCGGAGGGGATATTGCCACCGGATTATGGTTGTCCTGCACTCGAACCCGGAACAGCATTCCCTCGAGCAGGTTGTAGCTAGTGGCTTTTTCTAGTCTCGATCTAGCAGGTGTCGTTCCATTAATCGAAATGCTTCGAGATAAATCGGTGATGTAATTCTGGCTAATCTCTGAATAGTTATAAAAAAAATCATTCTTGTTTTTGTTGTTGATGCTGTTGCTGTTGATTCATTATTATTATTATTATTATTATTATTATTATTTATTTATTTATCGTATGGCTTTTAGTGCCGGCAGTGTCCGAGGGCATGTTCGGCTCGCCAGAGGCTGTAGCTGCTTCAAGCGGAGACCCCTGGAGTTAGCTACAAGTTCCGTTCAATTTCAAGTAGTTCCAACTTTCGCTACCAGAAATCACTGATACCTAATGGTGACCGTTGGAACTTTGATAGAGCGTTTCAACGAAATCTAACCTGCAAATTTAGCTTCACGCAAGTTTAATTAGTGGAGGTTCTTGTACAAGCCATAAATCTATGACATGGGACCGCCGGTTTTACTTCCCCTCCAAAGGAAGGCATACTGAAGGATTTTTAACGCTCTTAAAAAATCTGACGACTTCGACCGGGTTTGAACCCGCGATCATGGCCATAGAAGCTCAGCATGCTACCCACTATGCCACCGACGCCACTTGTTGATTCATTTAGGAGATTTGGGGCATTGTGGTCGTGATGCTCCATGTACATGGGTGTGTGTGGGGTATATGTCTGATAACCTGTGTCATTGTGATGGCTGCACAAGTTGAGTCATTCATTTATTTGCAATGGAAGGTGTGTCCCCCAGTGGCAAATTAGGTATAGATAACAAGTAAATAATTATATATAGCCTAGAGTGTCGATTTGTTTGTTGTTTTGTTGATTATCTGAGGGTTTTGAGACACTGTGGTCATGTAGTATGTGTGGAATTTGTCTGATAACCTGTGTTATTATGTTGGCTGCATTAGTGTGTGCATTTGTAATTCAGATGAGGTTTGGGAGTGTGGCAGTCATGTCCTTCAGTTAGGAACCATCCCGGCATTTGCCTGGAGTAGAAGTGGGAAACCACGGAAAACCACTTTCAGATTAACGGAGATGAGAATCGAACCCACCTCTTCTCAGTTCCAACCTCAGACCAGAATTAAATTTCTTTGCAGAACCGAGTTTCAAACCTGAGCCACGCGGTGATAACCAAGAGTGCTAGCCAATAAGCAAAGTATCTATTTGTATTTGGAACTGGCATTGGAGTAGGAGGTGGCCGTGACCTTAATTCCGTTACCATTCGAGTATTTGCTTAAAGTAGAAGAGGTAAACGACGAAAACCACTTCCAGAATGGCTGAGGTGGGAATCGAATCCACTCCTTTTCATTTCAGCTTCACGAGGCTGAGTGTACCCCGCTTTAGCCCTCAGGCCAGAATACGAAGTTCTTAGCAGAGCATGGAATCGAGCCACAAACCTTTGGATTCAGGTCTTACAGTAACATTTCAAAGGCATCTTGCTCCAATGATAATGAACACCAAAGTAACAGGGAGCTATGTTTTCAAACTACAAAACCGTACAAAGAGGATGCATTGCAGCTATGAGTGTTAATGGTGTAAATATAGCTTTGATCATGTCGCTCGAATGTTAGAGATGGTAACTGAAGAGATAAAGTATCTCTTGGTGTGGGCACAGTAATGTTCTGGGTCTGGCGTCGCGACTAAAGAATTATGCCAGCAAACTAGTAGTCGCGCCTTCGCACAGACACAAATCTGTATTTTTATGGCAGCCGTTGTTTTATCGAAAGGGATCTCGTGATATATAGTCGTTAATGACACAAGGTAGACAGCAGCACAATAACATCCATAGCAGGGCCTAGGGCCATGGACGCAACCTTGGCCTCTCACGGCGTGGTCAATACATCGAGGAGCTATCAGCTCTTCACACTCAGAACTGTTCACTCGTCCAGGATGACAGTCTAGCCCATACCTTACTACTAGTAGGCGTCTCGCGGGTCATAGACGTAACTTTGGTCTCTCACGGCGTGGTCAATACATCGAGGAGCTATCAGCTCTTCACACTCAGAACTGTTCACTCGTCCAGGATGACAGTCTAGCCCATACCTTTTACTACTAGTAGGCGTCCCGCGGGTCATGGACGTAACTTTGGTCTCTCACGGCGTGGTCAATACATCGAGGAGCTATCAGCTCTTTACACTCAGAACTGTTCACTCGCCCAGGATGACAGTCTAGCCCAGACCTTACTACTAGTAGGCGTCCCGCGGGTCATGGACGTAACCGTGGTCTCACACGGCGTGGTCAATACATCGAGGAGCTCTCAGCTCTTCACACTCAGAACTCGTCACTCACCCAGGATGACAGTCTAACCCAGACTTGTCTGGTAGATGGCCCACAAACGGTGATATTAACAATCTTCTGCCGCATCTTTCCAACTTCTTGGCCAGGTCATTCATCGGCTTTAATTTCATATCTAAATAACTCCTCTGATATACAATTCACGGCCATCTCGATTCGAAACTGAATCTTCTGCTTTCCGGGCAGACGTGTTAGCAGTGATATATCAACCCGAATGTTGATTGTGGTCAAATTTTCAAGTTTTGATCAACAGACACAATTTGGAAGAAGATAAGGAATACGATTGAAAAAAAAAAAGAATAAGGTAATGGGGAAGATAACTATCTCGTATTATTCTTGATGACTGGCAACCAGGTGTCCGCTAATTACGGAATGAAAAGAAAACATAATAATTTTAAATGTATGAAATTAATCATCTGTGTACCCTGTTGCTTGCGAGAATTGAGATAATAAGGTAGACTCCCTGCCTACCCGGCCCTGCTATTAGGCCAGCCGGGTGCGGTGGCGGTGATGGATTGCTACTGTGTACGCACAGTAGCCTAGAGCTCAAGCAACAATGACTTCTCTTGGCAGCCCTCAAATTGAAGAACTGCTATTCAGACTAATCAAACACACGCATCGCAATAGTAGTAGTAGTAGTTGTTGTTGTGAATATTTTATTAGAGGCGAGGATTGAGAAGGTGGTACTATAGTAAAAGCGAAACCACTTTTAGAATGGCTGAGATGGGAATCTAATCCACTTTTCCTCAGTTTTGCCTCACTAAATTAAGATCAAATCAAGTAAACCTACAAGTATCCTTTCCTTTTAATACTACCGGGGCTACATTTGTGACGTTACGCACCGGTACGCCGTACCGAAACTCTGATCGGGGGAAATGTCGAATATATAACATACTATTCAGTACTGTGGAACGTTAGTTGTAAGTCAAGGTCAACTTGGTCTTTGACTGGATAATTATTTCAGAAAACTGTAAAGACAAAATTATAAAACAAGAAATAAATGATTGTTGGTGAACTTATGTGTATTTTCAAACCGAATGTATTTATTTTTTAAAATTACGTAAAAAATTAAATTGAAATAATGTACATTGCTTGAATGGTAGCCTAGTTGGCCTACATTAAAATGTAATATAGGCCAACGGCTATTGTAAGAAAAATGTTACTACAGCAGTCTCAATTTAAAATTGCAATCAAAATTAGATTGCTATTTTGTCCACTGATTAATTTTTAAAGGTGTTCAGAAAAGCGTAAAAATATCATTTTTAAAACATTATTTCAATATTCCATGAAGCCCCCCTCACCCCCCCCCCCCCGCCCCCTCCCACCTCCACCCGGTAGGCCACAGTACGGAACGTCTTTTTAGCCTATTTTCAATTTTGAAAAAATAGGCCTATGAGATCACCTTTTGTCCGTGTGTGTGTGTGTGTGTGTGTGCGCGCGTGTGTGTGTGTATGTGTGAGGTGTGTGTGTGTGTGTGTGTGTCCCTAATAAAATCTAAACGACTGGAGCGATTTCAATGAAACTCGATAAGTTCATAGCACTATTCCGGGCGACCCCGACCGTGACCTTCAAATTTTGTTACGTCTCACCAATTCAACATGGCGGCTGTGCGAAATATTTCACCAGCATTCAATATCTCAGAAACTATTAATGATATCACCCTGGAATTTAGTATGGTGACAGAGGGAACTACTAGAGGTTCACTTATGTGACCTTTGAAAACCTGGTAACTACAAAACTAACATGGCGGCCAAGCGAATTTGCAACTTTTAAATAGACGTTTCTCGCGAGTTAACCAACCAAACGCAATGAAACTTGGTACAGTATGTTTATACGCATTGTAATGCACCGACATCTAACTTCGTTCAATTGTTTACATAACCTCAATATGGCGGCTGTGCGAAATATTTCACCGGCATTCTATATCTCTGAAACTATTACCGGTATCACCCTGAAATTTTGTACGGAGATAAAGGGCACTACTGGAAGTTCATCTATGAGACTTTCAAAAACTGGTTAACTACAAAACGAACATGGCGGCCAGGCGAAGTTGAAAGTTTTAAATATAATTTTTTCGCGATTTAAGGATCAAAACGCAATGAATCTTGGTACAGCAAATGTTTATATACATTGTAATGCACTGGTATGTAATTTAGTTCAATTAGTTACATAACCTCAAGATGGCGGCTGTGCGAATTTTTAAATTAAGTTTTTGTTCATGTGTCGTAATCATGCGATCGAAATGAAAGTTTGAATAATGAACCTACGCAATAAATTTCCTTTAAAGGTACATGACTCTAAAGCCTGTACATATAACAATCCAACATGGCGGCCATCCGAAATATTTAGACGGTTCTCAATATCTACGAATCTATTACCGCAATCAATCTGAATTTTTTAATGTTCATAGGGGCTATGGACATAAGTCACCTATAGGACTTTCAATAACCTGGTGATCACAAATCCAACATGGCGGCGGAGCGAAATATAAATATTCACGTGGTCGTTTCTCGCAATTTAACCATCCGAGTGCAGTGACACGTGGTACAGTAAATCCTTAAACAAATGTTAATCCACTGGCATCTAATGGTTTTCAATTGTTTCCATAACCACAAGATGGCATTTGTGCGAAATTTTAAAATCTCGTTTTTACTTCTTGTGTACTAATCATGCGATTGAAGTTTGAATACTACACGTACACAATAATCTTCATGTAACAGTGCATATCTCTAAGCCCTAGATATATAAAAGTCCAACATGGCGACCACCCGAAATATTTAGACGGTTCTCAATATCTACGAATCGATCACAGCAATCAAACTGAAATTTAGTATGTTGATAGGGGCAATTAACATTAGTAGGATATATGAAAATAGGCTGTATAGTTCTTCACGGAACTACTTGTTTTTTTTTACAAATCAAGCACTGAGTACTACTATTAAGGTGGAACACTATTTGTTGATTGGAAGGTAATCAGTGTAATCACAAATGTCTGATCAGAGAAATTAAGGAAGGAAAAGGATTGCAAGAAAGAAGGACTGAATTAGCAACGATAAAAAGATAGAAAAAGAGAAAAAAGTGAAGAAGAGAATGAATGAATGAATGAATGAATGAATGAATGAATGAATGAATGAATGAAAGGAAGAATGAATGAATGAATGAATGAATGAATGAATGAATGAATGAATGAATGAATGAAAGAATATGGGAAAGAATGAAAGATAAAAATAAAAGATAGAAAGGAAGATAGAAATATAAGAAAGAATGAAATAAAGAAACAGCCCTATTGGCCACCTCGTGATGAAGTGAGTAGCATTATTGGCATTCAATTTGGAAGTCCGGGTTCGATCCAAATTCTGCAAAGGAATTTACTTCCGATGTGAGGGCTGGAACCTAAGGCACAACTAAATGTAGGCGGTTTCGATTCCCACCTCAGTCATCCTAGCAGCGGTTTCCTTCTTCTACTCCAGGAGTATGACAGGATGGGTCCCTATTTAAGTCTGTTGCCAACTCTTTCCCAACCCTCACCTCAATTACAAATACACACACTACTACAGATATCACAATAACACTTGTCAGACAAATTGGTTCACTCACCCAAGCACACGGAGATGAAACTAGCACGATGTGTTAGCCCCTAATATAACAATAACGACAGAAATCTAGTTTGGTTAACAGAATGGTTACAATACATTTGAGTTTTACCCCGCGGCATAGCCGTGCTCGTTAAATTGTGCACCACGGCCGCGCGGACTGCTGCAGTAAGTCCGGAGGTTGCTGGTCGAACACAACGCGGATAGTAGCCATTCTCAATATGAATTTTTCCCAGGTTTCTTCACACTCTCTCCTGGCAAATGTCGGGATTGTACCTTACTTGAAGTCCCGGGGCACCTACCCCATCTCTGCCACTAATTCAGTTAAAAAACAGTCATCATTAGGGCCCGGAATTTCAGGAAAAGTCCATTTTATTCTCGAGTGTCCAAAAACGAGGCCAAACACAATTATGTTCATTTTCGGTCATTGTAAGACGGAAAATGATAGGTTTCATTTGTCCTCTTTTGCTTCTTTTGGGTTATTGTATTTTTAGACTTTTTTTTGTCCTGGCGGCTTCTTATTTTGCAACTTCACCCATTTTCTCAGTTTATAACCTCTTGCAACATCTTTATAGAACACGGAATTCCTTTTTCAAATTATGTTAAAAGAAGAAGTGTTCCATTTACATTATATTTTCACAATGTATGTTGCATATCGCCAGAATTTTGTATTTTTGAACACAATGTAAATATTAAACATGTAATTGAATGAAAATCCACAGCCTGCTTCCAGTCTCCGACCGGGTCAGGAATGGAATGAATGAGGCCCCCATCTAGCGGCGAGGATATGGACTGTGCCGGCTGCCGAGGCCTGTCGCACTCCTCTGGGGCAATGATTAAATGAATGACATATGAAATGAAATGATAGTGAAGAGTGTTGCTGGAATGAAATTTGACAGGGAAAACCGGAGTACCCGGAGAAATTAAACATGTAATTAAAACAACAAAATAATGAATAATTGGATTCCATTTTACGTCTTTTTTCCTGTCATTTTATGTCCTTTATTTTGATATTGTACGTCCTTTTATAGGCCTTTTTTATGGCAATTTATGGGTCTTCAACTTCCGAGCCAAGGTCATCACAGAAACACAACTTATCATGCACATTCATCACACACCCAACTGCATGGGGCTGATGACTAAGATGCCCCATGCCCCTTAAATGAATTAACAACAACAAAACATTTGAGTCTCAAAATTGTTCACAGCAGAGGACAATAAGCATCTTGAATCGTAACCTCCCGATATCGCTGAAACTTAGCAGATGTGATATTTAGATCGCAAAAGAAGCCCATCTCTGGTGGGTTTTCGTCCCAACATTTATTTAGGTTATATCCATAGACAAGGAAATTTCTCTAGGTTAAAAGTATTAACCCTTTATAGATCAATGGTCTATATATTTACCACCAACTATATGGATAATTTATATATTCAGAGATACTGCTGGTTGAGTTATTCAACCATATATCAATGAATTGCATTTATTTGGAAGTATAAATATTTCTGAAAATCAAATATTTGACCTAAGGTGCTTGATAAAATTATATTTTTATAATATAATAATAATATCGTTATGTGGATCAAGCGAAAAATGAACAAATGCCAGAATGTAAAATGAGGCTTATCGTGGTCCCTAGTTGGCCAATTAGCGAAATTGAATGAACGAATATCGTATGGCCTCGGGTGCAGGTGCAAGCTTTGTTAATTGACTACCAGAGGGCAGCTTGCATGTCGAATTTCGTCGTTCCTTTGAACGCTATGAAAGTCAAGGAAGTTAGATATCTAAGTTCCTTGACACTACAGCGCTTTCTAGTAGAGAATGGAGGAACTTTATGTTGGCGGAAAATCCCGAGATTAATTTTGCCATTGAACACGGCCTAATGAATTCAAATGGGTTCTTTAACATGCCCACAACGTATGACATCCATGTCGTGATTTTTGTCGCCTTTCAAAAATCACATACCACGGCCAGGAGCGAACCTGCAAGGTTGGGGGTTGGTAGTCCGACACGTTAACCACTCACCCACCGTGGCAAGCTATTTATTTTAATATGACATTTAAAATTAAAGAGTGGAGAAAATAAAATAGGCTCATGATAAAGAAATAGAATTAAATTTAAATAATTTATGCTTGTAAACATTAATAATAAATAAATTCATAAATATTGTTACGGCTGTGAGTTTGTTTCGTCGCCCCGCCGCGTGAGTCACAGCTGCCCCGGGCTATGCTCTGCCTCTGTGTGATACCTGCTCCCTACGCAACGGGCTGCGAGGACAAAGGGATGGTCCAGAATATTCGTGAGCCAGCTAGTGATGGAAATCTCGAGAAGCCGTGAATCCTGGACGATTCTAGAAGCATTGATTGAGTCACCAGCCTGCTATATAAGCGGCTTCATCAGCGAGGGAGGACAGTGTTTTTGAGCTAGTGCGTGTGTTTACCTGAGCGACAGTAGTGTGGTGACGTGACTTGCGAAACCCAAGGGAGGCTATTACATGCAGTGAAGTGCTGTGTGAATTGCGAAACCCAGTGAGATTCTTCCGAGCCTGCGGAGCAATGTGTAGCAGACCAGTAAGTAGTCTAACGGTAGTTTGTGTACTCAAGGGATTGTACAGGTATTTCGGTGAGTGACAGACTGGCTAGACACAGGTCAGCCTAATTAGTGAACGGACAGCTGCTCGAAAGAGTGAAAGGGAATTGTTCCCAGTCAGAGAGGAACTAGAGTGAGATACTAATTGCTTGTATCTGTTTATTGTGCGGTGTACTATAACTTGCTAAGACCTGCAATAAAATTACTATTTCTTTAAAAGGACCATTGTTTTGTGCTTCTACCCACCGTAATCCATTTAACGAAAGTGCCACAAGGGGTGGCACGTTACAACTGCTGTCAGAAGCCGGATTACGAACTCAAGCACAAGCACAACACCTGAAGGTCCTGGTTTCAAAACCCGAGCAGGTCATTTTACCACTGTTCTCTAATTTTCCTGTGAGTACATGCCCTTTACAACACAAACAACTAAAATGGAAGCGCAATTGGCAGCATTGCTAGAAAAGTTAAGTGGCATGGAAACCAAATTAGAAGACGGCCAGAAGAATTTAACCGAGGACCTAACATCCAAATTAGAAGACGGCCAGAAGAAGTTAGCAGAGGACCTAACTTCCAAATCAGAGGACGGCCAGAAAAAGATGGAAGACGGCCAGAAGAAGATGGAGGACGGCCAGAAGAAGTTAGCCGAGGACTTAACCTCCAAATTAGAGCACAGTTAGAATAAGTTAGCAGAGAACCTGAAGAAATTGGAACAGGGTCTGGGTCAGGAAGTCAACACCGTCTGCCAGGGCCTACGTGAGGAAGTCACAGCAGTAGAAAAGAAGTTCGACGCCTTACAAGAGGAAGTTGCCGAACTGCGCCAAAGCCCGCTGACGGGGGTTGAAGAAAAATTCAACGCCCTACAAAAGGAAATTGCTGAGCTGAGCCAATGCCCGCCGACCGGGATGGAAGCGAGATTCAACGCTCTTCAAGAGGAAGTTGCTGAGCTGCGCCGACGCCCGCCCACAGGTACACCGGGAATATCAGGAACGGGACAGAGCAGAGTGACGCCCCCAACCTTCGACGGAAAGGTCCCGTGGAGCACCTATTTACGTCAGTTCGAGGCAGCCTGTTCAATAAACAACTGGAACAGCACGGAAAAGGCTACAGCTCTCATTGTAGCGCTGAGAGGGGACGCCCTTAACGTCCTACAGGCCATCCCGACTTGATCCCAGGACTACGCTTCACTAATCGACCATATGGAGTCTCGATATGGAGATAGCCATCTTCAGCAGGCCGAACAGATGCACCCCCGGACCCGGGTACAAAAGAACGCGGAAACCCTGCAGGAGTTCGAGATAGACATCGCACGCCTCGTAAGGCTCGCCTATCCAACAGCGCCGGCCGACTTTCTGGAACAGATTGCGAAGCAGACCTTCACCGACGGACTACGGGACTCGGACACTCAACAGGCACTGCGACTCGCGCGCAATAAGACCCTGGCAGATGTGCTGAGCCACGCACTTGAGTTCGAGACGGCAAAACAGGCATCTGGAATGCACGCGAGGTGCGTCAAGTGGACGTCGACGAACCAGCAAAAACCAACGGGACCAAGCCCCTGGCCGATGAATTGATGGAGGCGCTAAGCCGTTTCTTTGATAGTCGTGGCACCACCAGCAACGACACAGCCGGAAGACAACCGGAGCAAGGACTGCGGTGATCGCTGCCGCCGAGAGTATCCGACGGGAAATCAGTCGTCTGAAAACCGCGCGGCCCAGGGAATCGTGTATTAGCCAGCCTTGGGGGGCAAAGGTTGGCTTGTGTCAGTCGTCAAGCCCCGGCAGTCCATGTTCGTTTGACTAAGTTACGGAGGGACAATAGCAGCCTGATGGTCAACGGACTCGTCAACGGAGTGAGCTGGCCCATGCTGATCGACACGGGAGCGTCGAGGACCATCGTCAATCGCACCGTGATCCCGAGGTGGAGAGTGCAACCCACACAAAGGAACCTCCAACTAATAACCGCGACGGAGAGACTGCACCGTTACATGGCTAAGTATCACTGGAGTTCGTCATTGGTCGACGGGCGGTGAAGCATCCAGTGCTTGTGGCTGACGTATCAAACGAAGTGATCATCGGACTGGAATTTCTGGACCAGAATGACATCATCCTTGACCTGAGTACCAACACTCTGCACTTCGGAGGTGAGGAACTTGCTTTGCAACCAGCACACGAGGCCATCACCGCATGACGAGTAAGGCTGAGAGAGGACGTCATCGTTCCCGCCAGGACGGAGGTCAGCGCTGCCGTAATTGTCGACGGAACTGCTGAGGGAGTGGCGACTGTCAACGAGCCAAAATATGAGGACATCCAGACAAAAGGATTGCCAATTGCCAAGACCCTCATCAACACGACGTCTCGGCCGTACGTCCTTCTATCCAACCTGAACGACTACGACATAACGGTTCACCGGGACACCAACCTAGGAGTCTGCGAGCCCGTTACCTGGATTGCCCGCATCACAGACACGACGGACGGACACCTGCAGACGGACAACCGAAGAAGACGCGCCCTGCCAGAAGAACTACAGAAGCTGTACCAAGGATCCCAGGACCAACTAGACGAGGAACAATCACGCCAACTTCGGGACCCGCTGCATGAATTCCAGGATGTCTTCTCCGTGGGGAGCAAAGAATTCGGCAGGACAAGCCTGGTCCAGCGCAGAATTGACGTTGAGGGCAGTGCACCGATTAGGGCCCCATTCCGACGTGTACCGCTCGCCAAGCAAGCTGAAGTCGACCGGATGGTGGAAAAAATGAAGGAGCAGGGGGTGATCGAGCCATCACATAGTCCTTGGAGCTCTTTGGTCGTGCTAGTGAAGAAGAAGGACGGCTCCACCATGTTCTACGTGGACTACAGGCGGGTGAACGACGTCACGAAGGAGGACAGCTACCCTCTACCCCGGATCGACGACACGCTGGACACCATATCAGGATCAAGATGGTTATCCACCTTGGATTTGAAGAGTGGCTACTGGCAGGTGGAAGTCCACCCTAAGGACCGCGAGAAAACGGCGTTCTCTGTGGGCAGCGGGCTCTGGCAGTTCACCGTCATGCCATTCGGTCTGTGCAACGCCCCTGCGACCTTCGAAAGGCTAATGGAGTCCATTCTGAGGGGACTACACTGGAAGACCTGCCTGGTCTACCTAGACGACGTCATCGTTCTGGGGAGAAGCTTCGAGGAGCACTACAGCAACCTGAAGGAGATCTTGATGAAGCTACGGGCTGCCCAGCTGAAGTTGAGCCATAAGAAGTTTCAGCTCTTCCAGAAGCAGGTCCAGTACATGGGGCATATCGTCTCCGAGGAATGAGTGTGCACCGACCCTGAGAAGACCGCAGCTGTGAGGGAGTGGCCAGTTCCGAAGGACAAGTCCGAACTACGAAGCTTCCTGGGACTCTGCATCTATTACCGTCGCTTCGTGAAAGGATTCGCCGATATCGCCAAACCTCTACATCGACTGTCTGAAAAGGACCAACTCTTAACGTGGACAGCAGAATGCCACAGTGCCTTCGAACAACTCAAGCTGGCTCTGTGCACCGCACCTATTCTGGCCTACCCCAGACCTGGAACAAGGTTCATCGTCGATAACGATGCCAGCGACTTTGGTATAGGGGGAATCCTGTCGCAAGTAGTGGACGGCGAGGAGAGAGTAGTGACCTACTTCAGCAAAGCCTTGTCAAAGCTAGAGAGGAACTACTGCGTCACCAGGAAGGAACTGCTCGCCATCGTGAAGACCATTGAACATTTCCACAAGTACCTTTACGGGCAAGAATTCCTCATCAGGACCGACCATTCATCCCTGCGGTGGCTCCTGAACTTCAAGCAGCCCGAGGGTCAACTCGCGCGGTGGTTAGAGAGGCTTCAACAGTACAAATTTGAGATCCAGCACAGGAAATGCCAACTGCATTCTAACGCCGACGCCCTGTCACGAAGACCGTGCCCTGAAGACTGCACCTTCTGTGCCAGAAAGGTGGAGAAAACCGGGATACAGTTCCGAAGGACTACCGTGGGACTTCAAGGGAGCTGGGGCCGCGAATCTTTCATGCGGGCACAAGCGTAAGATGATGTCCTGGGACTGATAGCCGAATGGAAGAGGGCCTGTGTCCCCAGACCCGGGTGGAACATTGTGAGTGACTGCAGCCCAAAGTTTAAGTCCTTCTGGGCGCAGTGGGACTCGCTGGTTGTAAGGGATGGCCTCATCTGGCGTACCTGGGAGAGCACCGACGGGAAGACATCTCGGGTACAAGTCGTCGTTCCAAGGGTATGACGGAGGAAGTCCTGAAGGAAGTCCATGGAGGATCATCTGGTGGACACCTAGGGATAAAGATGACCCTGGAGAAGCTGAGAGAGCGGTTCTACTGGATCGGATGCCGAATGGACGTGGAGAACCACAGCGCGAGGTGCCTCGTTTGCACAGCCAGCAAGGGCCCAGGACGAAGACGACGGGGCCCACTGAAGACCTACAACGTGGGCGGCCCCATGGAGAGAGTGGCCATCGATGTTGCTGGGCCATTCCCGTTGAGCGAGGCGGGGAACCGCTACATATTGGTCGTCAGCGACTACTTCACCAAATGGCCAGAGGCGTATGCGCTCCCTAACCAAGAAGCCGTGACGATCGCAGAGACCCTTGTGAAGGAATTCGTCAGCCGGTACTGAGTACCCCTGGAGCTGCACTCCGACCAAGGGAGAAACTTCGAGTCGCAGGTGTTCCAGAACCTATGCCAGCTGCTGGGAATCCGGAAGACAAGGATGACACCGCTACCCCTTCAGTCCGACGGGATGGTAGAGCGATTCAATCTCACCATCGAGATCCATCTCCGAATAGTCGTCAGCGAGCACCAGAGGGATTGGGAGAAACATCTTCCACTATTTCTCCTGGCCTACCGCGCCGCCGTGCATGAAGCCACCGGGTGCACACCAGCCCGGGCCATGTTTGGGAGGGAACTCCGTCTACCTGTCGAGCTTGCCTTCGGCCGACCTGGGAATGATCCGGTCCCGGTAAGCCAGTATTGCCAAGAACTGGTCGACCAACTGGAGGACGTGCACGCGCTCGCAAGGAGGAGACTGCGGATCGAGACCGACCGAATGAAGACCCGATACGACCAGAAGACGGATGCCGGCGGATTCCACGAGGACGACCTGGTCTGGCTCTTCAACCCATTACGGAAGAAAGGCCTGTCACCCAAACTGCAGAAGTCCTGGGAGGGCCCGTACCGAGTCGTGAAACGGATCAACGATGTCGTCTACAGGATCCAGCGGAGCCCGAGAGCGAAGATGAAGATCGTGCATCGAGATCGCCTGGCAGCCTACGGAGGGACACAGACGGACCAATGATTGATCGGAACGATCAGCCTTTTAGGAAGGGGGTGGTGTTACGGCTGTGAGCTGGTTTCGTCTCCTCGCCGCGTGAGTCAACAGCTGCCCCGGGACATGCTCTGCCTCTGCGTGTTACCAGTGCCTTACGCAACGGGCTGCGAGGACAAAGGGATGGTCCAGAATATTCGTGAGCCAGCTAGTGATGGAAATCTCGAGAAGCCGTGAATCCTGGACGATTCTAGAAGCATTGATTGAGTCACCAGCCTGCTATATAAGCGGCCTCATCAGCGAGGGAGGGACAGTGTTTTTGAGCTAGTGCGTGTTTTTACCTGAGCGACAGTAGTGTGATGACGTGACTTGTGAAACCCAAGTGAGGCTATTGCATGCAGTGAAGTGATGTGTGAATTGGGAAACCCAGTGAGATTCTTTCCGTGCCAGCGGAGCAGTGTGTAGCAGACTCGTAAGTAGCCTAACGGTAGTTTGTGTACTCAAGGGAGTGTACAGGTATTTCGGTGAGTGACAGGCTGGCTAGACACAGGTCAGCCTAATTAGTGAACGGACAGCTGCTCGAGAGAGTGAAAGGGAATTGTTCCCAGTCAGAGAGGAACTAGAGCGAGATACTAATTGCTTGTATCTGTTTATTGTGCGATGTACTGTAACGTGCAAAGAAATGAAAATCCACAGCCTGCTTCCAGTCTCCGACTGGGTCAGGAATGGAATGAATGAAGCCCCCATCTAGCGGCGAGGATATGAACTGTGCCGGCTGCCGAGGCCTGACGCACTCCTCTGGGGCAATGATTAAATGAATGACAGATGAAATGAAATGATAGTGGAGAGTGTTGCTGGAATGAAATTTTTACAGGGAAAACCGGAGTACCCGGAGAAAAACCTGTCTGCCTCCGTTTTGTCCAACACAGATCTCACATGGAGTGACCGAGATTTGAACCACGGACCCAGCGGTGAGAGGCCGGCGTGCTGCCGCCTAAGCCACGGAGGCGTACTGTAACTTGCAAAGACCTGCAATAAAATTACTATTTCTTTAAAAGGACCATTGTTTTGTGCTTCTACCCACCGTAATCCAGTTAACGAAAGTGCCACGAGGGGTGGCACGTTACAATATTAATATTAAAATAATTATGTAATTTAATTTTGAGATTGGAAAAATAATAAAAAATTAAAAATTATCAAAATAGATATGAACATTAAAATGTTAAATAAAGTTAAAATTAATAATAATTACAAGTAGACTAAACTAATTAGAAAGAAATCAAAATAAGATAAAAAAAAATATCTTCAATAATATTCCGCCATATTAAGGGTTAATGCAGTTCCATAGAGTTCTCATATTCTCTCCTACCAATCGCACTATTACTACAATATACAGTACTTGAGCAGCCTGGTCTATGGTGCATGCTGGTAGAAGTGATTGTAGTAGTGCGATTGGTAGGAGGGGATGTGATAATTCGTCACGCAAATCTTTTGGGTATTTGCCATGTGTGTTGTGGGGTTTCCTCCAGGTGTTCTAATTTGGGTTCTTCAGCAGCTGCAAGGTACACCCCGTCAGGTTTTTAATTACTTGGCCTTATTTTTGGATACTATGAAGGTGTACGAGTATATAATCGAAAACAGGTAAAGGGAAATTGCTCATTAAAACAAGTAGTTCAGAGACAAACTAAAGACCTTACTTTTCTTAAAATTTAAGATTCAACCTTAGGCTAATCCTCTAATTAGACCAGTTTAGTTTCATGTCTTAAGGTTCAATATGCACATACAAAATTTGGTTGAAGTTCAATCAAGTTGGTAGCTCTGTAAATTCATTTGAAATATTATGTTCTATATGCGTGCCAATTTTGGAACGATTCCCTTGCATGCCACCTGTGGTATCCAACTTAGAGTCTAAATTTCAATTATTATTTCTCAGCAGTTGGTAGCACAGACGTAAATTTCATATATGGCCTTGAGATTTACTAGTATAGATTTGCACTCATACCCAGTTGGTTTTGATAGCTGCAGCAATTTGGGAATTGTAAGGGGATGGGGACATACACCGATAGGGCTTACAGACAGACAGAAGGACAGTCAGACAGACATACCTCTGCCCGGGTGATCTCATAAGTCTACGTTTTTTATAATATTTTTGCAAAATGTGAAAAGTAGGCTAGTAACCAACCTTTTATGAAATATTGCAGTACTACGGACACAATTTATGTGGCTAGTTTGATGTTGAAGAAACGCAAAAATTTGAAGTATTACATCTTTCTTACCTCTATGAGTACATGATTGTAAGTCTTTTCCAAGTCGATGATTTGAGTTTGAGTCATTTAGTCGATCTAGACTCCACTTTTCGTAGCCTATTGTCATTTGGTAGTTAAACCGAAACTGTGTTGGAAGGTGGTGATAATTGAGGTTCTGAGGGGCATGTTTTATCAAAGTAATCTGCCCCTGAAACTCTATTGGACAAGGTGTAGGTGTAGCTGTAGCTGAGTTTTAATTAATTTTGTTTGCAATCAACTAATGTTATATACTGTAGTTGTGACGGTCAACGCGTATCCAGGCGGTGTTCTTTCATCCCCTTAATCGTATCGCTCTACTATCTCTACGCTTCGGTGGCGTAGTTGGTTGCATGCCGAAGCGCTGTGCCCAAGATAGCGGGTTCAAACCCGGCCGAAGTCGTCGGATTTTTTAAGAGCGTTAAAATCCTTCAGTATGCCCTCCTTCGGAGGGGAAGTAAAGCCGGCAGTCCCATGTCATAGATTTATGGCATGTAAAAGATCCTTCCACGGACTAAACTTGTGTGAAGCTAAATTTCTAGGTTAGATTTCTTTGGAACAATCTATCAAAGTTCCAACGTTCATCACTAGGCATCAGTGATATCTGGTAGCGAAAGTTGGAACTACTTGAAATTGAACGGAACTTGTAGCTCTCCCCATGGGTGTCCGCTTGCAGCAGCTACAGCCTCTGGCGAGCCAAACATGTCCTCGGGCACTCCCGGCACTAAGAGCCATACGATATATAAATAAATAAATAAATAAATAAATAAGTAATGAGATTTCGGTGTCAGCTTTATCTCTCTCAACAACACATGACGTCTCTCCTGATTTAAAGGTATTTAAATATACTGTGGCTCACTATTGCCTTGGAGAGAGAAGCATGAGCCAACTTCTGCTTGAATCCCAAACCCTCAAAATACCACCTTCCTGCTAGACGAGAAACAACTTTCGTTAGGCTTAGGATCAATCGCAAGTCGAATCATTTGAAACAGTTCATCAGCACTTGTCATATCCATAACCTCACACACAGATCGTCACATTGTATATCATGATTAATCACTCAACACAGCAGCATTCGTGCGCCTCTTTGCGTAGTGGCTAGCACACTTGACTGTCACCTTGGAGGACCGGTCTGAGGGGTGGGACGGAGTACATGCAACCTCGTGAGGCTAAATTGAGAAGAGGCGGGTTCGATTCTCACCTCAACCATCCTGGAAGTGGTTTTCTGTGGTTTCCCAATTCTACTCCAGGTAAATGCCGGGATGGTTCCTAAATTACAGCCACGGCTGCCTCCTTCCCAATCCTCAACTGAATTACAAATGCACACATTAAAATAGCCTTCAAAATTACACAGGTTATCAGACAAATGTTTTATACACACACACTAAGTAGGCTACAAGGGGCGCCCTCAATGAATTAACAAAGGCTTTCCTCTGTTCTATAGTCCGTCCTGAAATTGGTTTCGTGGTTTCCCATTTTCATCACCAAGCAAATGCTGGAGCGGTTCCTTTCAATAGGTCCACGGCCAATTTCCTTCCAAAATCCCTTTCCTGACCCGTCGTTAAAATAAAATAATTTGCCATCACCTGCATTAATAAAATTATAGTCCAGTTTCAATCCTACTGGGATTCGGCTGACCGTCGCGGGCCTATATTTTACAACTCGAAATGCCAAGGATCTTTACTGCTCTTCTTATGTCCAACTTCCTCGGCTGGGAAATGAACCCAATATCTCGAGATGAGGAGGCGGACACTCTACCGCAGAACCACCGAGGAAGCTAATCTGGCCACTGTATCAATTAACACCGCACACTGATCGTAAATGTGATCGCTAAACTTGCTGGTGCATTATACGACCATACCACACACACTGTTACTGCTCGATTCACATATAAACTGTTCGTTCGTCGAAAGGTAAATACAGCTTGTGGGAGCCATTCAGTAGTAATAACACAGGTCTATATGAAGGTAATAATTATCCTGCTAATGCTTCTCTTTGAGCACAGACAATGGAAATAGCATATTAGTGTTTATTGAGTTATGGCCATAAAAGGCAGCAGTTCAAGGCAGGTTGGGGGAGTGTGATAAACTGTACACCGCCATATAATTGTTAGACCGATGGATAATCGAAAGGAAATTATGTTTCAACCCGTGTTTATGAATATGCAGCATTGTTTCCTACGAATAGTGAAATCTGCCCTTAACGGAATCAAATGGTGCCATAATGGAAGCAGTGTTGCCAAAACTACTGAATTTTCAGTAAATCTGATTTATTTCTTATGTCCATCTCGTGGTGTAGCGACTTATGTTCTTGGCGGTCACCCCAGAGGTCCAGGTTCAATTCCCGGCTAAACAAGAAATTGAATTCTGGTCTTAGGTCTGAAACGGGGTACACTCAACCACGTGATGTAAAACTGAGTATCCTCATCTGAATACACCCACTCATACAGCTATCACAATAGCACAGGTTTTCGAACAAATTCTATCTTATTCTTCATGTGCCGTCTCCTCTAAAAAGGTTGGCGATCATCACTGCAATCCTGTTTTTGGATCTAGTAGCACTGATGTAACTACACTTGAACGATTTTTTTTTAATTTTCCAACCAATAGATCCTTCTTCTTCCTTGACTCCTTCTGCCCTCAACCTTCTCTTGAATAATTTCTTGTAGAAGACGATACCTGTCTCCTCTCATTATATGACCCCCGTAGTGTTGGGGTAGTGCGCCTGCCTCTCACCCGGAGGCCCCGGGTTCGATCCCCGGCTCCTTCAGGGATTTTAAAACTGACGTGAGGGTTGGAACGGGGTGCACTCAGCCTCGTGAGGACAATTGAGTAGCTGTCTGACAGTGAGACAGCGCCCCGATCACGAATACCAAGATTAACGGCCGAGGGGACCCGACGCGCTGATCATGCGTCACCCCAATATCTGCAGGCCAAATGGCTGGGCAGTGGTCGCTTGGTCGGCCTTAGCCCGTCATGGGCTGGATAGTGCCAGGGGTTGTTGTTGTTGATTTTTTTTTTTTTTTTTTTTTTTTTTTTTTTTTTTTTTTTTGTTGGTTGGGTTGAAGTATTGTAACTCCCTAATTTTGACACAGGTCCTACGCAATATCTCAAGATTTGTGATCCTATCCATCCAGCTTAATCGTAAGATCCTTCGATATGTCCACATCACAAACGCCTCTAGTCTGTTAATCATATCTTGTTTGAGTGTCCAAGCTTCCATACCGTAGAAAAGTACCGAGAACACATAACATTTTAGCAACCTGAATTTGAAATTTAAACTAAGGTCTCTATTGCATAATGAATTTCTCATTTGTTTGAATACATTTCTGGCTTGTCCTATCCATGCCTTAATTTCTTGAGAGCAATCATTGGTATCATTAACTATGGTTCCTAAATATCTGTATTACTGAACTCTTTGATTTGTTTCACCTTTGATTATCAAATTTCCTGGATTATTCTCTTTCGAAATTACTGTGAAACTGGTTTTCTTAACATTTAAGTTTGAACCACTTTTCTCGATACCACTCTATCCGTCAACAGTTGTAGATCTTCAAGGCATCCAGCGTTTAGTAGAGTATCGTCCGCAAAAATCTTAAATTATTTACAAGATTGCCATTCATCTTAATCCCTGATGTAACACCCAAAAGGGCTACATTACCTCGATGTCACAAAGCACCTAAATGACTCAAAAACTACTTCATTGCCTAAACAACCCATCACGCTAGAGTGTAAGCGATATGCAGTTAAAAAGAAGTGGAGGGAGTCCATCGCCTTGTCTGACCCCAGTTTTGATTTCAAATTGTTCCCAGACCCCACCAATGATTTTCACTTTCAACACTCCGTTTGTAATTGTCTGTCTAATTATTTATTTTATTTAGGATCGTTTCAACATTATATGGGTTACGATTACACGTCTTCCTTGATTGTTGATGCTCTTTCTTTTTACGCCAATAGTTCTTCATCCTTTGGCTCGCTCTTGCTCGTTTCTCATCCAAGAACAGGCTTTTTGTTCTCCTGGGTTTCTCTACGAACAGATCTATCACCTCCTCAATTTTCCTTCTGAACACCGTTTTGTTTGCAAAACTCCCTAATTATTATTATTATTATTATTATTATTATTATTATTACCGGCAGTGGTGGCTACGCTCGCTAAAAGCACAGCGTTAACTCATGGGGCCAAGCTCTCTGCTGACTCGGTAGACGCGTGGGTTCGAGCTCCACCGTCAGCCGTCCTTAAAATGGTATTCCGTGGTTTCCCATTTTCATCTCCAGGCAAATGCTGGGACGGTACCTTCTGACAGGCCACGGCCGCTTCCTTCCACATCTTTGCCCAGTTACATTCACCATCATTAATTTTATCTCTCAATAACTCCTCTCGTGAGGTTTGCTTCAGGAAGGTCATCAAGCCGTAAAAACCATCCGCCACAAAGAATTCGATCGCATCTCATCCCCGACCCCGTTGGAAAACGGGAATAATAAGGGGTAGACATACAATACAATACATTATAATTATTTTATACAGTTCATATAACACATTGCTGGTACATTACAACATAACTATACGGGCTTCAGGGAACCAAAGTGTAGTTACTGAAACAGCAACTTCTAAGCTGGAATGTTGCTACCCATGAACTTCCGGACGATTCGGGTTGTTGATGGAACTACTGCCTTCTGCATTAGTTTGTACAGTTCCGTATCCAGATCCAGTTCTTAAAGACCTTGGAGCAAGGTACTTGGGATCTGCCCATACTTGAGACAATTATAGATATGGTCTTTACCCGTGCTACATGCCATTGTCTTTTGATAGGGTCGACCAACTCGCTGAATTTGCCGATCTATTCTATGTGACTTGACTGGAGATTCTTGTTGTTAGGAATCGGAACATCAATCAAGGTAGTTTGCTTAGTTTTCTTGTTGACAACCACCAGATCCAGCCCTTGTGTGATACAGATTGATCAGTCAAAATAGTTCGGTCCCAATACAGCTTGAATTCATTGTTTTCATGAACACACTCTGGCTGATATTAGTGGTACGGAACTTTCTTTCCTTTCAAAAGCTGAAACTTATCAGCCAACTCCTGATGTAAGATTTTAGCAACTGCATCATGCCTTTGTTTGTGCTCCGTTGCCAGGAAATACAGTATCTACATGCAGATGTAATATGCTGTATTGTTTCTGACTATTGACAGCCGTAGTGGCACCTATCATCTGGTACTGCGGGATCTTTTACAATGAACTTGAGGTAGTTCCTTGTAGGGATGACTTGGTCTTGAATTGCAAGCATAAAACCTTCAGTTTCTGGAAAGATCTCTCCTGAAGTGAGCCAGTAGTTTGACGCAGTTATATCAACATTCGCTTGACTCACCTCGTTTGGATGTCTTCCGTGCAAAGGTTTCGCTTTCCATGCTTCCATCTTCTGAAGGTCAGTATGTAGGTGGTGTTGAACCTCTTGTTGACACAAGACCAGTGGCGTTGATCTGTCCGTCTCACTAATGGCTCTGTGAAGTACGGATGATCTCGCTTCTGCGTAGAAGTACTCCTTAAGGCTGTCTATCTGCCGTTTCATCTGGTTATCAATGTCAACGAACCCCCGTCCACCTAGGTTTCTGGGTAGAGTCAATCGCTCTATTGAAGATCGTGGGTGGTGTTTCTTTCCTTTTGTGAGCATCGTTCTCATTTTTCGCTCAAGACCTTCGATGTCCGTTTTACACCATTTGACATTTGATTATGACAAAGGAGTAGCTTAGCACAGGTACAGCATACGTGTTAACAGCTTTCACTATGTTTTTGCTGTCCAAGTGCGTTTTTATGATTTGTTTTAATCCTTTGACATATTCACAGGACAGATCTTTCTTTATTGACACATGGTCAATATGGTTAGCTTGGATTACTTCTAAGTATTTGTAGGTGTCTTCTGCCAACATAGCCTTAATATGCTGTCCATCTTCCAGCTCATACCCGGACTTCTGTACTTTCCCTCTCACCACCTATAGTGTTCGACACTTGTCCAAATCAATTCCCATTTGTATGTCTCATTGCTTCAACTAATCTCAGCAAGTTTTCCAGATGCGAATCTGTTTCGGCATAGAGTTTAAGGTCGTCCATGTATAGCAGATGATTTAGCCGAGTACCAACTCTCTTTCCAATCTTGATAGAAAAGCCGTAGTGAGTAGAGTTAAGCTGGGTAGATAAAGGATTCATTGCCAGGACAAACCATAAGGGGCTAAGGGAGTCTCCTTGAAAGATGCCTATCCGAATCGATATCTCATCTGTTCGTATGTCTCCGCGTGGCATACTGAGACACAGTCTAGTTTGCCATGCTGACATAACCCTTTCCAAGAAACTGACAAATACCTCATTGATCCTATACAATCGAACACTGCTACTAGCCAGTCATGGGGCACTGAATCAAAGGCCTCCTTATAATCGATGTACGCCATATGAAAGTTTCGGTGATTTAAGAGTGCCTGGTCACACACAACTGAGTCAATTTTTAGTTGTTCTTTGCACCCTTTTGAACCTTTTTTTACAACCTTTCTGTTGCACAGCAATTATGTTCTTTCTTTCACAGTGTGCATATATCCTGTTAGCCAGGCATGATGTAATGAACTTATACAACGTGGGCAGACATGTGATGGGACAATATTTTGTAGGATCACATGTATTCTGAGGATCTTTTGGAAGCAAATATGTGATGCCACGTGTGATAAATTCGGGCAAGCTATCAGGATGAAGGATGGCATCATTAATGAACTCACCTAGTCGATCCTGGATGCTCCAGAACTTCTTATACCAAAAATTCTGAATCTGGTCAGGGCCAGGGGCTTTCCAATTCGCTAAATTGTTGATAATATCATCTGTGGTGAATTTCTCGTGCTGCATATGCTCAAATCTTTGGGAAGCTTGCTGTTCTTCTCTTACCCAAGTTGATTGAGTGTCATGATGAGATGGTGTAGACAGTTGTTTGCCCCGAAATTCTTGAATTTCTTCTTTAGTCGGATAGTTTTCGTCCGTAGAAACCTTTATCTTACCCAGAGTCTGATAGAATCTTCTCTCTGAGTTGGCGAAAAGGAAGTTATCTTTCTTCCTCTTCATACTCTCCCTATACTTTGCAAGTCTGGCGGATAAAACAGACAGCCATTGTTTCAAGGTATCTAAGCACTCTTCAGGTGTTGAATTCGGTATATCTCGCTGTGTGTGGTCTGTGTTTTGTCTCATTATATGCTCAGCTTTCCTCAGTACTTTTCTCGTTCTTGTACCACGAACATATTGTGTCATTCTTGCAATATCTGCCCTGAGCTGTTCTATCTTTCCAACAAGTCTTCTTTCCCGGTTTGGCATCCATGGCATTTGCATTTTCCGTTCATGTTGTCCAATACCCATAGCTCTCCAAACAGTTACTGCACCACAGTAAATAATAGTATGAAGGGATTCCTGATTTGCAGATGCTTCAACATGTTCCGGCAAAACATCCCGATTCATGATACTCAGTATCTTTGTCAGCTTTCTTGAACCATTGACTTTCGGTATTTTTGGCCTGCAATTTCTATCAGTTCCATAAAACTCTATGACTGTAGTCATCATTTCATTCTTCAACTTTCCAATTTGGTGATGATCGATAATTTGCAAGGAAACTGGATCTACTTCTTGAAGGTTCTGGCTATCAGCTTGTGCCGACTCCAGTTCTTCAGGAAAACTGTTATGAGTATCTCCATTCACACCTTCCTTCTCACGCCGTACCTCTTCTTTAACTGTGTTCATTCTGGCTTCAGGGATAAGATTATTCCGGAGAATAGCCCTGTATTGGTCTGATACTCTCTTTTCGGTCACAGTTAGTTCAGGGTAATGCAACCGAAATTCAGAATATAAGCGTTGCCTATAACCAACTGCAGTCTGCCTGAAGTCAGTTACCCTAAAATAAGTACGTATTATGGCTTCATTCATGACATTCGTTCATTTAATACGCTGTCGTGGCAGTCCTGCCTGGGTAGCACAGGTTGAGTTACCTGGGCAGCACCTTAAGCAGGTGAAGTACTAGATAATGTTCCACTTCGCTGCTCAGGCTCATCTTGGAAACGCTTGTCGGCTGTAATGATTTCAGGATCTTGCCCGGTTCAGCCCTCTACCATCGGTCGCTCGCATACTGTCACGTCCAGCACCGGCTCCAGACGTGCCCTGGCGCTCCCCGGGCAGCGGCATTTCATCCGAGGCATTACTCGTTAATTTCTCCGTCATGCATTAGATGGGTTTGCCTTTTATACCTACAGCCAGATTTTTGTTATCCGCCGCCCCTAACATGGGATACAGACGTTGTTGGCAGCCGCTCGTTCCGGGTCAGACGCTACCATTGTAGGTTTAATTTTTAAGTTTTCCATCTCCTAGGCAGGTTGCCTTCACCACAGCTCAGGAGTCCTGCCTACCCCATTTAGTACATCTCTTCATTTCTGGTTAGCACATACCTTGTCATTGCAGATTTCTCACAACTCACATTGGATATACGGTATAATTATCTTGCAAGGATATTGCTTATAGTACAACAGTGGACGTCATATAAGTGCAAATGACCAGCAGAGAAGGAATACATACAAGAATATATATAGTTACTAGCAGGTACCCACGGCTTCGCCCGCGATCAAGACAATGGGGACGATGCATTATTGCTGATAATTGGTCTATTCTATTACAGCAATCGCGGCTACAGGTGGGTCCATTCTAATTCTGAATATTCTGATACATACAGTATATTGATATGAGCAGCAAAGTGGGAATTTTATAGAGTTGTGAAAGTCTGCAGGGTTCGATGTTACATTATGTTAACACATTTTAAAATTACGTTTTTGGTTTTGCCATCTTCTGCTGTGACATAACGATTTTGTTGTCCGGATGCCATCGAGCACGCCACATACAGTTGCCCAGGGGAAAAATGGTTTTGACTAAATGTACACGTTCTACTCTTAAGTCTGTGTCATTGCGCTTTGTTAAAGTTGTTGTTGTTTGAGTCTTCGGTCTTTTGACTGGTTTGATGCAGCCCTCCATGCCTCCCTGTCTTGAGCTAATCGTTTCATCTCTACATAGCTACCACACTCTACATCCGAAGCAATCTATTTAACATATTCTAACCTTGGTCTACCCCTACAGTTCTTGACCTCAACCCTTCCTTCCATAACTAAGCTTGCTATTCCAGGGAGTCTTAGTATGTGTCCTACTAACCTATCTCTTCTCTTCATTAGCAGTCGCCAGAAACATCTCTCCTCTCCAACTCGTCTTAATATCTCTTCGTTTGTCACCCTATCTACCCATCTGATCTTCATCATTCTCCTGTAACACCTCATTTCAAATGCTTCAATTCTCCTCTTTTCTGCTGCACCGATAGTCCAAGTTTCACTTCCATAGAGCGCCACGCTCCAGACAAAGGCTTTCAAAATTGACTTCCTAATACCTAAATCTATATTCGATGTCAACAGATTCCTGTTTTGTAGAAAGGCTTTCCTTGCCTGAGCCAACCTACTTTTTATTATCCTCTTTGCTTCGTCCATCACTGGTTATTTTGCTTCCTAAGTAACAGAAGTCTCCTACTTCCTTCAGCTTTTCACCTGCCAATTTGATGTCCATAGAGGTTTCTGATTTATTTCGGCTGCATTCCAGTATTTTTGTTTTACATTTATTAATTTTCATCATATATTCATTCCGTAAGACGGAGTCCATACCATTCAAAAACTCATTCAAATCCTCAGGCGTTTCGGCCAAGATGACGATGTCATCAGCAAATCTCTGAGTTGAAATTATATCTCCTTGAATCTTCACTCCCTCTTTAAATTTTTCTCCAATTTCCTTCATTGCTTGTCCAATGTAAAGATTGAAAAGTATGGGTGATAAGTTGCAGCCTTGCCTTACACCTTTCTGAATACCAGCTTCTCTCTCATGTCCTTCAGCTCGAATGACTGCTGTCTGGTTTCTGTATAAATTGTATATCGGCCTCCTATCCCTGTACTTTATTCCAATATATTTCAAAATGTCAAACAATTTAGTCCAATCAACGTTATCAAAAGCCTTTTCTAAGTCTACAAATGCCATGAACGTTCTCTTATTTTTCCTTATTCTACCTTCCAAAATCAGCCTAAGACTTAGTACAGCTTCCCTTGTTCCTAAATTTCTCCTGAAACCAAACTGGTCTTCACCCAACTCCGTTTCTATCAGGCTTTCCATCCTCTTGTAAATTATTCTAGACAGGATTTTTGAAGCATGAGTAATCAAGCTGATTGAACGGTAATCTTCACATCTGTCAGCTCCCACTTTCTTTGGTATGGGGATAATAACATTCTTCTTGAAATCAGGGGGTTCCTCACCTGTCTCATAAATCCTACACACCAAGTGAAATAACCTGATCAGACCTTCATCTCCTATGCAGCGTAGCAACTCAATCGGTGTATCATCTATGCCTGGTGCTATGTTCCTGCTGAAGTCCTCCAATGCTCTGTCAAATTCTGATCTCAATATTAAATCTCCTTTTGCATCCTCATCAATTTCCTCCTCCCTTTCCATTACATGATTCTCAATCTCCTTTCCCTTAAACCAACACTCTATGTAAGCTTTCCATCTCTCAACCTTTTCTACCCTATCTGTTAGAGGCTTTCCATTTGTGTCTTTAATATTACAGCACTTAGTCTTCTTTTCCCCAAAAGTATTCTTAATCCTTCGATAAGCTGTGTCTACGTTTCCTAATTTCAGACAATTTTCTGTACATGCACATTTCTCTTTCAACCATTCTTCTTTCGCTTCCATGCACTTCTTGTTAACCTCATTTCTCAGACGTCTGTATTCTGCTTTCCCCTTTTCATCTCTTATATTCTTGTGTTTCCGCCTTTCATCCATCAATTCTAGTATATCCTGAGTGATCCACTGTTTTCTACCTATTCTTTCTTTCCTACCGATGTTTTCTTCTGCGGATTTTGTTATTTCATTCTTCAGAAGTGCCCATTCATCTGCAATTGAAGTTGGTTTAGGGTTTTTCATTAGTCCTTCCTTTATACTCTTCTTGAATCTTTCGTTTACATCCTTCACTTTCAGTCTGTCTATTGCCCACCTTTTTGTCTTTTGACTTTTCTTCAGTTTCTTCAACTTTAATCTGTAAAGAAATTGCGAATATTGTTTGAAGAGGGAACGGCACTCTTGCACACTGGAATGGCATAACTATCGGAATATGGAGAAATAAAAGTATTCTTACTTAAGCTATTCTGGATGTAATTTGGCCATACTTATTGATGATTTGAACGTCAACATATCGCTATTAATAGACCTATAGTTAAATACATCTCACCTTGGCCGCTGATGTACATTATGCAATCTCTTCCAGTGTTACATCCCAGGGATTGAAATTCTCCAACAACCCTTTTGCCTCACATGCCTCTCTAAGTAATTAAAATTCCTGATTGTTGTTGTTTGTGTCTTCAGTTTTAGGTAGATTTCATTAGAAAACTAACTATTGCAATGGGTACCATGTTTCGACTTCCGGAAAATTTCGACATATCTTCACGTTTCACATCCCCTAGACCCCAAAACCACCGTCAGTTAAAAAGTTTATATATAATTTATGTATATATATATATAAGTTTGAACATTGTATCTTGCTTACTTCAAGTTTAGCAAGCCCTCACCAGATGTCAGATTAGGACAGTGCTCATCGTATCTCCACTGCCCGCTGTAGGGGGCAGCATACCTGCTAACTGCTTCCCTGCCGGGGGGAGAGTAAGACAGTGTGTCTCTGAGTAAGAGCGGTAACGGTCGGTTGCGTGATGTTAGACAATTGCGTAGTCGGTGTAACAAACACCTACATTCAGTGTTTCTTGTGTGTGTAAATATGTGTAGGGAGTGTTTTCTTATCGTGTATGACGTGGTTATGTAAGTTGTGTAAATATACTGTAGTAATAATTCCACAGAGATCCAGTGATATGAATCAGCTACCTACCTCGTGTTCTATACATACAGTCCATTTCTATCCTCGTACTATCCTTAGCCAAACCTTGTATATATCTCCTCACCTCAAATCAACTCTTTTCATGGTCCTCGACGGTCCGGATGTCTGTGGAATCTTCGTTAATGATATTAGCACGTGTATTTTGGCGGGACTGAAGCATCATAGCAGCCATGTTGGCAAAGAATACTACTGTTTCCGATAGCAGCCATCGTGGCAAGGAATAAACGGCTTCCGATAGCAACCATCTCGGCAAGGAATACTACAGCTTCCGATGGCAGCCATGTTTGCCCCATCCACTTCGTATGTCGTCATCTTGGTTCCAGTCTACAGCAACCAGTAATCTCCTGTCAGCGCCGGAGTTTATACGACAGCCACGCAGACCAACTTCGATATTCTACACCGCAGCTTCAGTAAGTACATACTCAGTTTCTGATTCCTATTAATTCCCTTCATGGATTCCAATGAAAAACAACTCCTTGTTAAGACTAGAGGTCTAGCGAAAGCCAGCATCACACGCGTGTATAACTTTGTGGTTAACTTCAAATCAGGATCAAGCATAAATGCAATTAAGGCCAGACTAGACGATCTACCCAGAATACGAGAAAAGTATGACAATGTGCAAGACAAGTTAGAACTGGAGGATGAAACTGAGGATCATAGTGAAGATCGTGCCAGTTTCGAATCATTGTACTATGACGTAGTAGATAAAATAACAACATTGATAGAAGAGAGTGCAGAATCACGGTTGAGACAAGGCAACCTTTCCGGTGGTAACACTCATTCCCACTCTGGTCCATTCAAAAGAGAACTCGCACTGCCAACTATTAAATTGCCATCTTTTGGGGGTAACATTACTGATTTTCGACACTTTTCTGATACGTTTACCAGTCTGGTCATAAACAATGACTCACTTGAAGATATCCAAAGGTATCATGATCTGTTATCTTCACTTACAGGGGAAGCACATGAACAAATTAAGAATCTTCCTATAACAACCACAAATTTCAAGATTGCATGGCAGACAGTCTGTCAAAGGTACAACAACCCTAAGCTCATTGCAACGTCTCACATTAAGAAACTTTTAAACCTTCCGTCTGTAAGCAAAGAGTCATCCACAGATATACGATCACTGTTAAATCAAGTTTCAAGTAATCTGAATGCAATTGAGGCACTTGAACTTGACATTCCTTTACATGAAATGCTTGTATCACAGTTGATTCTTCAACAAGTTGACGAGGTCAGCAGAAAACAATGGGAGCTGACGTCATCAGAATTGAAATTTGCAAGACTAGATGAATTATGTCGATTTTTAGAAGACAGATGCCATGCCCTTGAACTAACCAACTCAAATCAGACCTCCAAACCAGTGGTGTCGTCCCACCCACGACATGTTACTGACATCAAACACACTAAACCAGTAAGACAGGTTTATGTCTCTACTGGCAATAATTGTTTATTTTGTGATGGTGTTCATCCTCTCTACAAATGTTTAGGTTTTTCTAGCAGCAGTATCCAACAACGTATGGACTTTGTCAAACAACATAAATTGTGTTCAAATTGTCTAAGGCCTGGACACATTTTTGGCAACTGTTCTTCGGGCTCCTGTTATTCATGCGGCCTGAAACATCACACCCTACTTCATCGACCCAATAAACCAGTCACGCGGAGGCAGCAGGAAGCCACACCTGCAAGACACAGCAGCGCTAATGTCAACCAGCAACAAACGGTTTCAGCCACGTATTGTTCGATAAAGGCAAAACCTCAGACCCAGATACTACTCTCCACTGCTCTGGTTAAGGTACGTGATGGCTATGGAAAGCTGCAAACTTGTAGAGCGCTCCTAGACTCATGTAGCCAGGCACACTTCGTCACAAATGCCTGTGCAGAAAGGCTCAGCTTACGGAAGGTTCGAAACCGAATACCAATACAAGGTATAAGCAACGCTACTACAGAATCTCGTCACAGTGCTACCGTTAATGTTCACTTCATGCACAGCGAATACCAAGTAGAAATTAACTGTGCTGTGTTGCCAAGAATTTCCGCTGATCTCCCAGGATCGTACATTGATTTCGCTGACTGGGGTATTCCTGAAGAGCTACCTCTAGCCGACTCGACGTTCAACCAACCTGGGCGAATTGACATGCTGAATGGTGCGGAGGTATTCTTTCAGCTTCTTCGACCGGAAAGACAAGTGAGACGAGGTGACTACCCTGGCCTCCCGAACACAGAATTCGGGTGGATTCTCGCAGGGCGTTTTCAGTTAGACAGAACGGCCGAAGCACCTTCGCAGACCGTACAATCCTTCTTCACCACGAGTGACAATTCCCTTGACCATCTAGTTCAACGCTTCTGGGAATTAGAAGATATTAATAAGCCAATCAGATCGAAGGACGACCTGGAGTGTGAGAAACATTTTACTGCCAACACCAGGAGAGATGCTGACGGAAGATTCGCGGTAAAGCTTCCACTGCGTGAGGACTCTACAGAGCTTGGTGACTCGCTCCCATTGGCCATGTCGCGGCTTCATCATCTCGAGAGACGATTAAGTAGAAACACCCAACTCAAGAATGACTACGTGAACTTTCTGGAGGAATACGAAGCTCTGGGACACATGGAGGCTATCGACACGTCGCACCCTAATGAGCATAGCTATTACATGCCCCATCACCCAGTCCTCAAAGAGGCAAGCTCTACTACGAAGACGAGGGTGGTGTTTGATGCTTCTGCCGCCACTACGAGCGGGAAATCACTCAACAACATACTCCGAATTGGGCCGACCATCCAGCAAGATATCTGGTCGATCATTACAAGATTCCGTACTCACCAAGTGTGCTTGACAGCAGACATTAGCCAGATGTATCGACAAGTAAATGTTGATAGTCGTGACTGCAACCTTCAGAGAATCGTATGGCGCCGATCTCTGGAGGAACACATAAGACACTACCGGCTAAAAACTGTCACGTACGGAACAGCTTCAGCACCCTTCCTCGCTACTAGGTGCCTTCAGCAGCTCGCCATTGAGGAGTCGCGCAACTTACTCAAGGCAGCAGAAGTTCTCCAGAGAGATTTCTATGTGGACGACTGCATGTCTGGGACGGAAACCCTCGAGGAAGCTCTGCGAACTCAAGAACAACTCATCGATCTCCTTCAAAGGGGAGGTTTCCAACTTCGAAAATGGTGTTCCAATCATCCACGACTACTCGAAGCTGTTCCTCCAGAATACAGAGAAGCCCAGCTGCCCCTTCAACGCGATAGCAGAAATAACGTTAAGACGTTAGGACTCTTGAGCCATCCTGCCAACGATCAGCTGCAGATTGTGAATGGTACCGGGATTACTAACTTGAACGGACCGGTTACAAAAAGAAAGGTACTTGCAGTCATAGCATCAATATACGATCCGTTGGGACTGATGGGTCCATTCATCATCTCCCGCAAGTATTTTCTGCAGCAGCTCTGGCAACTTCGCTTAGGATGGGATGAGAACCTACCTAAAGAACTGCTTCAGCGCTGGGAACATCTACACAATCAGCTGCCTCTTGTCAGCCGAATTCGTATCGACAGACTAGTGCTAACGAAGGGCATTGTCACTAACATTCAACTGCACGGTTTTTCAGATGCGTCTGAGAAAGGATACGGATCTTGCATTTACATAAGATCGGAAAACCAACAGGGTGAGCGCATCACAAGGCTACTGTGCGCTAAATCTAAGGTCGCCCCACTAAAAAGGGTCTCCATTCCTCGTCTCGAGTTGTGTGGAGCACTGCTGATAGCTCGTCTTCTCAAGAAGGTAACATCGGTGTTAAATTTGACCATTAGCAGCATCCATTTGTGGACAGATTCGACGATCGTTCTTTCATGGATTGCAGCATCACCCATACGGTGGAAAACGTTTATTGCCAACAGAGTTTCGGAGATTCAGGACAGCACATCGATTGCAGATTGGAAGCACGTCCCTTCAGGAGACAATCCTGCGGACCTGATTTCACGGGGACTCGCTCCAGACGCCCTTATTGCTAAGTCACTTTGGTGGAATGGACCACCGTGGCTTGCGGAAGACACTCTATCATGGCCTAATTCAACCCCTTCTGCGGATACCCAGGACATCCCAGAACAGCGGAAACCTGTGGTTAGTCTCGTGGCGTTTCAACCTGAAGATGAGCTCATGCAGCGATTCTCTAAACTTGCACGTCTGCAGAGAGTGACAGCTTACTGCCTCAGATTTGCAGCTAACGCCAAACTTCGTCATACGGAAAGGAAGACTGGTGAATTAGACCTTCAAGAGTTACGTTCAGGACTATATGCATGTATCAGGAACGTCCAAGCATCAGCATATGGTGCAGAGATTCATGCTATTCGTAGTACAAGGACAATTAGTAAGAAGAGCAAGCTTATATCCCTTAATCCATTCCTCTGTGATCAAGGACTTCTTCGAGTTGGTGGCAGATTACAACAATTGGAGCTCCCTTTCAACCAACAACATCAAATAATCTTGCCCCCAAGTCACCATCTAACTAAATTGATCATCGAGAACGAACATCGACGAATGTTACATGCTGGGTGCCAACTGTTGCTCTCCTCTCTTCGCCAGCAATAATGGATACCAAATGGAAGGAATACCATTCGGAAGATAATACACCATTGTCTCATCTGCCACAAGCTCAAGGCAAAAAATGCCCAGCAACTAATGGGTCAGTTGCCGAACTACAGAGCATCACCTGCCAATCCATTTGTTCACTGTGGGATTGATTAAGCTGGGCCACTGTACATAAAATCAGGATCTCGTAAAAACAGCGCAAGAGTTAAATGTTACGTATCAATTTTTGTATGTATGGCTACTAGGGCTATTCACCTGGAAATTGTTAGCAGCATGACTACCCAAGCCTTTCTTGCTGCTCTCAAACGCTTTATCTCACGACGAGGAAGACCTGCGCACATATATTCGGACAACGGCAGAGACTTCGTAGGCGCAGACAAGGAACTTCGGGAACTGCAGAGATTGTTCGACGAAGAACATCACCAACGAGAGATCTCAAATTTCGCTAGCACTGAAGGCATTCAGTGGCACTTCATTCTGCCACAGGCTCCACACTTTGGAGGTATTTGGGAGGCTGGCGTCAAGTCATTCAAACATCATCTTCGACGAGTGATGGGCACAGCATACCTTACCTGTGAAGAACTGGCAACACTCACAACACAAATCGAAGCATGTCTAAACTCTAGGCCTCTAGTCCCCCTAGCCGATGATCCCGACGACATAATGGCTATCACCCCAGGTCACTTTCTAATTGGAAGACCTATCACTACCCTTCCCGAACCAGATCTGAGTAATGTACGCCTCAATGTACTCTCTAGATGGCAGCAACTGCAACGGCAGCTCCAAGGATTCTGGAAGGCGTGGTCAGCAGACTACCTCTCCCACCTGCAGCAGAGGAGTAAATGGACACTACCAAGCAATAATGTGCAGCCAGGCACATTAGTGATCGTCAAGGAAGACAATGTCCCCCCACTGTGCTGGAAGCTCGCAGTGATCGATCAGGTCCACCCTGCCGCTGATGGACTAGTACGCGTCGCCACAATCCGTACTTCTACTGGAGTATTCAAAAGGCCAATTACAAAACTTTGTCCTCTCCCCACTTCTGAAGGCGACGATATCTGAACGTAGTGTGTCTTGTTTTGTATTTATCTTCATGTTTGTTTGTTTATTTTACATTGTGTTTGGAAACAAGTGTTTAACCCTTTTTTAGTGGGCGGCATGTTTGAACATTGTATCTTGCTTACTTCAAGTTTAGCAAGCCCTCACCAGATGTCAGATTAGGACAGTGCTCATCGTATCTCCACTGCCCGCTGTAGGGGGCAGCATACCTGCTAACTGCTTCCCTGCCGGGGGGAGAGTAAGACAGTGTGTCTCTGAGTAAGAGCGGTAACGGTCGGTTGCGTGATGTTAGACAATGGCGTAGTCGGTGTAACAAACACCTACATTCAGTGTTTCTTGTGTGTGTAAATATGTGTAGGGAGTGTTTTCTTATCGTGTATGACGTGGTTATGTAAGTTGTGTAAATATACTGTAGTAATAATTCCACAGAGATCCAGTGATATGAATCAGCTACCTACCTCGTGTTCTATACATACAGTCCATTTCTATCCTCGTACTATCCTTAGCCAAACCTTGTATATATCTCCTCACCTCAAATCAACTCTTTTCAATATATATATGTATATATCTCTTATATATAATCCAAAACTGACTCATCACCGCAGGGCTCAAACCACTAGACCTAGGAAGCTGAAATTTTGCATGTTGGTTCATCCGAGTATGTAGAGGCTCACTAAGAAACGGTTTTTGAAAATTCAATTTGTAAGTGACTTTTTTCGGCCCTTTGGCACTGAGCAAGGACAGTCGGTAAAATGTTCGGATTTAGCTCATTTTAAGCCGCCACATACGAGAAACAATACTCGGAGGTCCTGTAGGGACCCCGAAACACACTTTTTAAGTTCCTAAAATGAACGGTTACGGAGATATTCCCAAATAACTGTGTTCCCTCTGAGAAACAGATCAACGTTACTATGGCAACCGCTGAAATTTCGCAGACCGGGGATAGTTTTCTGGCAATATCTCGAAAACCGTTCGTTTTAGGGCCTTAAAACGCTGGGTTCGGTTCCCACTTCTTCGAAGTGGAAACCACGAACATTGCTCCTCACATTGATACGCGCAAAAAGAGCTATAATCCATATTTCTACGATCAAATCGACTCGGAAAGTCTCATCTCTTATATATAATCCAAAACTGACTCATCACCGCAGGGCTCAAACCACTAGACCTAGGAAGCTGAAATTTTGCATGTTGGTTGATCCGAGTATGTAGAGGCTCACTAAGAAACGGTTTTTGAAAATTCAATTTGTAAGTGACTTTTTTCGGCCCTTTGGCATTGACAATCCAAAATTGACTCATCGACGCAGGGCTCAAACCACTAGACCTAGAAAGCTGAAATTTTGCATGTTGGTTGATCCGAGTATTTAGAGGCCCAATAAGAAACGGTTTTTGAAAATTCAATTTGTAAGTGACTTTTTTCGGCCCTTTGGCACTGAGCAAGGACAGTCGGTAAAATGTTCGGATTTAGCTCATTTTAAGCCGCCACATACGAGAAACAATACTCGGAGGTCCTGTAGGGACCCCGAAACACACTTTTTAAGTTCCTATAACGAACGGTTACGGAGATATTCCCAAATAACTGTGTTCCCTCTGAGAAACAGATCAACGTTACTATGGCAACCGCTGAAATTTCGCAGACCGGGGATAGTTTTCTGGCAATATGTCGAAAACCGTTCGTTTTAGGGCCTTAAAACGCTGGGTTCGGTTCCCACGAACATTGCTCCACACATTGATACGCGCAAAAAGAGCTATAATCCATATTTTGACGATCAAATCGACTCGGAAAGTCTCATCTCTTATATATAATCCAAAACTGACTCATCACCGCAGGGCTCAAACCACTAGACCTAGGAAGCTGAAATTTTGCATGTTGGTTGATCCGAGTATGTAGAGGCTCACTAAGAAACGGTTTTTGAAAATTCAATTTGTAAGTGACTTTTTTCGGCTCTTTGGCATTGACAATCTAAAATTGACTCATTGACGCAGGGCTCAAACCACTAGACTTAGGAAGCTGAAATTTTTCATGTTGGTTGATCCGAGTATTTAGAGGCCCAACAAGAAACGGTTTTTGAAAATTCAATTTGTAAGTGACTTTTTTCGGCCCTTTGGCATTGACAATCCAAAATTGACTCATCGACGCAGGGCTCAAACCACTAGACCTAGAAAGCTGAAATTTTGCATGTTGGTTGATCCGAGTATGTAGAGGCCCAATAAGAAACGGTTTTTGAAAATTCATTTTGTAAGTGACTTTTTTCGGCCCTTTGGCACTGAGCAAGGACAGTCGGTAAAATGTTCGGATTTAGCTCATTTTAAGCCGCCACATACGAGAAACAATAATCGGATGTCCTGTAGGGACCCCGAAACACACTTTTTAAGTTCCTAAAATGAACGGTTTCGGAGATATTCCCAAATAACTGTGTTCCCTCTGAGAAACAGATCAACGTTACTATGGCAACCGCTGAAATTTCGCAGACCGGGGATAGTTTTCTGGCAATATCTCGAAAACCGTTCGTTTTAGGGCCTTAAAACGCTGGGTTCGGTTCCCACCTCTAACCACGAACGTAGCTCCTCGCATTGATACGCGTAAAATGAGATATATTTTATATATTGAACCCTTCAGAATAGCAGTGTTTTATGCAAGAATCTTAGATCAAGGGGTCGCGTTCAGTTCATAGTGTGGTGTTTACGTCCGCCAAACTACGTGCTTTTCTGAGGCAAGGGTTATAGGATGAAAACTATAACTAAGAAAGAAAGGAGACAAAACGTAAGATAATAACTAGATTTAATCACTAATTTGTGCATAAAAGAATAAAACAAACAAAAATAAACAAAATCCTCCCTGAATTTTTCCCCTGACATGAATATTTATCACTTTGAGGAGTCAAACAGATCTCCCCTTTTCTAATAAAATATGGATCCAAGTTCCACTATCTTGCATGTGAATTTATGTTCGCGTGGTGACTATCTACGAGAAATGAGTACTTGGATGATCATTCGTTCACAACGGGTTAACAGCCACGGTGCTCACGAACAATCATCTCGTAAAATCAACTTTTATGGCTATGGGCATAACATTAATAAAAATCCTTAAATCTAACTCTGACACACATATTACAACTCTACTATTTACAGGCATCTCTCTGAGACCCTTATTAGTGTGGTGACACACTTATCCAAATGAGCTGCCACAATGGCCAGATACTCAACAACAAGGAAACACAGCGCCGCACGTGACTCACGAGTCACTGACATGGAAAAATCAACATAGAATAAACCAACAACAACACACAACCTGAGTGGTTAAGATTACTTTATATTAACAAAACTGCATGTTAAGGAAACGCTTCGAAGTTAATCGTGTTTCGTAGGCAACTCCCATTTATTTAAACAATTTTACCATTGATCAGTTTCTCACATTTATATTTATTTTCAAGTAATTGGGAGCCAGACTTGCACTCCCCTAATGAGCTCTGCTTGCGAAACTCAGCCAGCCCTTGTGACAACAACTCACCTCTTTCCACAATACCAGTCATGTCCCCCTTCCAGTGTATATAAATAGCCGACCAGCGGAACTGTTATCTCAAGGAATCAACAGCCGCTAACATCTCCTCCCACTCAACATATGGTCAGACAATAATCACATATCCATAATTGTCCTCGCAAGGATGCAATATGAATCTGATACCAAGCTGACAGAAATCAGTCTCTGCTGAAGTTCCCGCTTGTAATACCACAACAATATACTCACAATACACACATCTGGGACTGACATAACGCCTTTCACATGGGTCTGCTGAATTAAAGCTCGCAAACATTTAACACAATATTTAAAACCTACGATAGAGCTGAGTACTCTTCGTCACAAATTACATTGCTCCAAAGGCAATAATCACACTGAATCTGATCAATAATAATTTTCAATAACATTTAATTACCCTCCAATCTACTATATAATTATATTAATTCAGTCCTACTTCTGAAACACGACATATCTCCGAGAGACGTTTTTAACCGCACTTCGTAACCTAGGCGAACACGGCCGTTCACATAGATACGTTAGTTAACACAACACAAAGAAAAGAACCTTCCATTAACTACCATTGTGCGAGCTGCTTCCAAACAAAAGTGTGCCAGATCAAAACTAAATATACTACATTAAATCACACAAGCAAAGTATTTACAAAAATATGTCCCATAAACCATAAGTTAATTTAATAAATAATAAAATATTATTTGTACTCATCTCGTGTTGTAGTCACCCGTCAAAGCACATCAGACGCCATTCCCCAACTGGATGCTTCTTTATCTCATAGCAGCCATCTGGACGGACTGTTGAGAATTCCACACTTCCTCTGCATTCGTCGATGTCATCCTTGCGCTGATACAAAAATTAGGTTATTATACACTTTATGCCTGACTACTAAATTCGCTTGTTCAGGTACTAAATTTCCTGTCACTGTTCGTTGGCGAATTATTGACGCTACTGTCCCTATAACTATAGTACTATGACTATCTATCACTGAATTTACCACTTTACAATGAATATCTTGTGTCCTCGACACAAATACAAGTCTATCTCTTCAGACGAACAGAATAATAATCATGTCTCCTAGACACACGGAATGAAAGTCATGTGTCCACGACACACGGAATGAAAGTCAATGTCTGTAGACGCACAGAATAATAATAGTGTGTCCTCAACACACGGAATAAAAGTCCATGTCTTGGCTCTTCGACACACTTATAAATGAACTGGCCCTTGGGTCTAGATGGAGGGGGATTTTATGTAAAAATTTCTCGAAATAATTGTGATACAGGAATGAAATAGATATCACTGAACTCGTAATATTGCACAGGTCAAGAATATGCCCATTAATCCTAGAATCGATCGTAGAGATTTTGTCTAGGCGATTTCCCGCGTGAATGCTAGCCACCGCGTACCCCAGCCAAAGTTGGCGCGCAAGTAGGCATTCTCTTCTCATTGGTTCTCCATTTTCTGTAATTTGGCGGTTTCTAGTAGATCTTGGCGTCTTGGGAGTGTCTATTTTCTTCATCAGCCATTCACGTTACTGCATCATATTTCTTCTAGGCGCGAATATCACAATGAACATACCAGAACCATGTCTCACCGCGCGTCGCTTCTAAAATTGAGGTAGCCACACCTGTCCCTGTGATACATCGCTCTGCTATTTCTTTTCATAGCTCAAGTACTTAGCCTTTTGTTAAACTGATGCAGGTATGTCCCTACTGTCTCCAACAAATGCTTGAAATTTCCTCATCACTGTCTGGCTACTTTCATGATGCTGGTTGAAATATTTATTAATTGAAGAAATAAAATAGTAGAATCATTTAACCAACATAGGGTAAAGGGTTCACAACTCTCCCACTCACAAAATTTCGAACTTAGGAATAAAGTCGACAATTTTACAATACTTCCGAAGGCCAATTTGTTTTATTTCCAGAATCACCCCTTTTTCTTACTTGGTCTAGGCGCTCCTGTCTTCAATGGCATTTACTCGTTTTCATATCCTGCTTGTCTCTTCCCCTTCCAATCTTGCGTGACGCTCGGTGCCTGCGGCAACACCTTACTCGCCTCGTTAATGTTTGTCAACAACAGCTCTATTTCCTCCTTCATCACGTGCCGTATTCAACTGCTCCCCGTTGACTTTGTTGATAGTAGGACGTCCGTATATTCAAACAGCGTCATATTTTCGGCGCTACCATGGTTCACTTCGACGATATTTCTTTAGGTTGGCAGCGTTGTAAACTGACATTGTTCCTGTGCTTAATTCTTTCACTCTGTTAGCATTATTTCCAAGGTTTCTTACGATAGAATAGGGTCCTACGAATTTTTCGGAGAACTTACTAAAGATTTTCTTTTCTGGGTCCGATATAGCAGGTCGTTTTACCAAAACGAGCTGGTTGACTTCAAGATCACCGTGGAACCTCTTATTTCTTACTCGCCGTAATCTGCGGTCTGCTTGTTTCCTCATGTATTCTCTCGTTCTTTCAATTCTCAGGTCTGGTGCTATCATGGGATCTTGTGGACAGTTAATGATGCTTTTCCACGTTCTTACTGGATACTCGTTCTTGTGTAGGACCATAGGGATTTGTCCTGTTGACTCGTGCCTGGTAGAATTCATGCATGTCTCTACATCCTTAATTTTATCGACCCATTTGTGGTGTTCGTTCGGAATGAAGATCCTCAAATATGCATTTACAGATTTAATTACTCTCTCGCTTGGATTAGCTTGGGCATGTCGGATACTGCTTAAAACATGTTTTATACCCATGTCTTCCATTCCTTTCTTGAATTCGGCGCTTGTGAAATAACTGCCGTGATCTGATAATATAAACTCTGGTTTTCCAAGGGTTGGAATAACTCTATTACGAATGCGACTGAGTACCTGCTTCGATGTTGTTTTCTGAATAGGGCATAGTACTACAAACTTAGAAAATACATCAATGCACACTAGCAAATGACGGCAACCTCTCCTTCCCTTCGGAATTGGACCAAGACAGTCCATCGCCAGTAGCTCACATGGTTTCTGAGGTAGCAATGGTCTAGGATATTGCCTCAGTAAATAATTATTTGGCTTTGTTCTCTGACACGGGTCACAAGTTGTAATGACGTCACATATAGTTGTTCTCATACGTGGCCATGTAAATGTCTCTCCTATTGTCGCTTCGCACTTGTCTAAGCCCACGTGACCGTAGCTTTCGTGCGTATGCCATGTCAATCCTCGTTGTAACGATGCAGGTACTAATATGCGTAACTTGGTGTGGTCATTATCTACCCATTTTTGTAGCAAATTGTTGACATAAACATATCTTCCTTCTTTGGCTTTCGCTTCTCGAAATGCAGGTGTTCCTGTAGGTAGTTGCTTTCTGAAGTATTTAATTAATAGCATCATCCATGGTTCCGCTTCCTGTTCTCGCTGTATCTCACGTAACTCCTCCAAGAATTCCCGGTCCTTCGGTGTTAACTCCAAGTGTTGTACCATCGCTGTTTCTTCGTTATCAGGCTCTGGATTCCTGCTGAGTGCATCCGGTATCACGTTCATCTTCCCTGGACAATGTTCAATTTCAATGCTGAACTGCTGAATGTATATAGACCAACGTGTCACACGTTCGCTTGCCATTGACGTCTTAAACAAGAATGTTAACGCCTTGTGGTCAGTCCTGACAACAATAGGGTAACCATAGATTATTCGTTTCCATTGTTGGAGCGCATGAAGGATGGCCAACAATTCTACCTCGGTTACAGTATAATTGCGCTCGTGCTTACGCAATTTTCGGCTGACAAATGCCAAATATGTTTTGTGCTGCAGGTTAGCTGGATCCTCTTGGTAGAGCATAGCACCTATCCCAATTAGTGAAGCATCCGCTTGGATTATAAATTTGAGCTTGAAATCTGGATATCCTAATTTAATGCAGTTTTCCAATAGCTGTTTTGTTGCTTGGAATGCCTTCTCACATTCCGCGTTCCATGACCATTTGTTATTTTTCTTTAAAATTTCTTGCATTGGAGCTACAGTCTCTGTATAACCTGGACAGTTTTCTTTAAAGAATCCCGTTACGCCTAAGAAAGCCCGAATGTGCTTGACTCTCGTTGGTGTAGGGAAATTCTTTATCGCATCAATCTTGGCTGGATTTGGCATCACTCCCTCCTTGTCAATGACGTGACCCAAATATAAGATCTCGCTCTTGAAGAAATGCGATTTCTTCAGGTTTACTTTGAAATTCGATGCTTTCAAGTTGCCCAATACTTTATCTAAATTTTCCATGTGAGTTTCAATGTTGTCAGATGCCAACAGAATGTCGTCAATGTATCGCACCGTCATCTCCTTTACTTCCTCGGTTAGGTTCCGGTCCAGTGCTCGGATTAAAGCACAGCCCGCTGTTTTGACCCCAAAAGGCATTCTGACGAAACAATATGTCTGGTTATCGAATAAGAAGCCAGTTAGAAGCTGTGACTTCTCATCCAACTCAAGATGGTGGAACGAGCTCGTCAGATCGACTGATGAATAAATGCTCTTGTTTTTAAAGCCTTTTAATACGTCCCTGATAATTGGCGCTCTGTCATACTCAGGAAAAATGAGTCTCATGTTGAGGTTTCTGGCATCTAAACAAAGTCTAATAGATCCATTTGGTTTTGTGACTGCCAAAATCGCATTTAGATAAGGTGTAGGTGTCTTCCTTATCACTCCAGCTTCTAACATCTCATCTATAATGATTTTAACTTGACCACGATACTTTTCAGGAATTGGGTATAATCTGCTTTTGAAAGGTGACCAGTCCTCAACTTGCATAGAGTACTTGAAATTTAAAATTTTCCCAGGTACTGTATCAAATACTGATTTGTGCTTCCTTAAAACCTCTTCCAACTGTTTTCTGTGTTCACCCCCAAGTTGAATGTCATTTAGCCGCTCCTGTAGTAACTCTTCAAATTGTGCATCGCTGTTACTTCCTTCTGTTAATAAAGACCATATCTCCTGGGATTCTATCTCCTCATCTAGTTCCACAACAGCCCCTTCTACGATGTTATCTTCCGCCTTTCGTACCTCCTCTTCCGTCTCTTCTGATATTGCTTCCAATGCCCAAGAATTTACATCTCTTCCGGTAGTGATTTCATCCATATACAATCCCACGTTTTTCAGCTGGTCATATTCTCTAAAACTGACTGTATTCTTGTGTAAATCTATCACTGCTTGATAGTCACAAATGAAATTTGCACCAAGAATTATATTGAAATTCATCTTTGCCATGATAATGAATGTTTGCCCAAAAGTGTGTTCCAATATGTTCAGCTCTAAGTATGCCTGACGTTTACAAGTAACGGTGCGTTCAGGAATAACACCCCTCACTTTGAGCTGTGGTACCGGAATTACAGGAATATTCTGAGTCCGTCCCAACTCTCGAACCAAGGCCTCCGATACTAGACTGATCTGTGACCCTGTATCCAATAAACATCTTATATTAATTCCACCAATCCTTGCGTAAATAATGGGTAATTGCCTAATTTCATCGTTCCGTGGTTTCACCGTCTCCTCCAGGCAATCTTCTGGTAAAGCAATCCATTCTTGTATGTTCGCTACTTTCCATCCATCTTCAACTTCCGACTGTTGTGTTTTGAGACTGTCTCCTTGATCCAAAATTAACATTTTTTTTAGCTCCATTTCGACTCCCATCATCCTTCTGTCGCTCATGTCCATGATATTCCTCTTGTCTCAGTAGATTTCCAGCTTCCTCAGTATGTGTATCTGGGTTCTTTCTGTTCCCAATGGCCTTTTCCCATCTTCCTAGTTCTCCACCTTGATTAGCGTGTAACTCCTCTAAGTAATTTTGTGATTGAGCGTGCCTATCATCCCAGTCATCTCGATAGTTACGTTGATCTCCTTGATTTTGATCTCTCCTTCCTTTCCATCGTTGATTGGCATTATAATCACCGTATCTTCCATAAGGCCTGTCATTCCTTCGATTATCACGCCATTGTTGATATCCTCTCTGTTGGTATCTATTGTTGCCCTGGTATCTATTGTTGTAGTAATTTTCGTTACGCTGATATGGTCTGTTTTCCCCTTCTTCCTGGTTTCGCCTAGGTGTGGAGGTGTTCGTATTAGTACCCTGCGTTTTAGTATTTCCTTGTTTTGTTTTTACGACCTCTGTAGTGTTGACTAACTCCAGTTGTCTTCATCCTCTAAAATGACTATGAGATGTGGTCTCATCTATTTGCCGTAATATCTGCTCTGCATGTAGGGCCGTACTGACGTTTGCTGCGACTAGCACTTGCTGTACATTAACTGGCATTTGCCTTGCTATTGTCATCACCAAATCTGATTCGTTTAATGGGTAATCCAGATCGCGAAATTTTAGCATTTGCATGTTAAAGAAATCTGAGTATTTTGTCTGCTGGGTAGTTTGGTATTTTCTAGAGTAAAGCTCCATTCTTAAACTCTGTTGTATGGCGGGAGACCAGTATTTGCGCAGAAACGCTAAGTTAAAGTCTGACATGGTTCCAAATGTGTATTTGAAACTTAAAAACCAGGTGAGAACATTCCCTGATAAAAATCTCTCCATCATTCTCAATCTACGTGCTTCAGGTACCCCAGTGTCATTGAAATGGTCTTCAATCTCTTTGATAAAGGCCTTAGGTGTTACCCCTGAATTTTCGGTGTATTTCTGCGGTTTGTAGTCATTTGAGCGAATTACTTGAATAAGTTGTGTGGGCTGATGACCGTCCTGTGGTGTTGAGCTTCTATCTACGTTCTTACGAAATCCTTCCGTGTTTGTTGTTAATGGGCTCTCTGCTTGATTCTGACTTCCTGCTATGCTGGGTTGGGGACTATGTGAGTCATCCTGCTTGTCTTTCAATGCTCCCGTTTTAAATATAGACGATTGTTCTAATGAGCGAAGTTCGGCTTTAATGATCCTGTCTGTCTGCTCTTTAAGTCTATTTTTTACCTCTTGCTCCAAAGCTTGAATACGCGTGTGGTTTTCGCCTACTGTTTTAATAATGGTGGATCTTTCCTCTCTAGAATCAATATTCATTTTCTTCCAATCTTTCCTGATCTGTTCTTTAATCGTGCTTATTTTTTCTTCAATTTGGCTCTTATTTTCATCCTGATTATTTTCTATCTGGCTTAGCCTTTCGTCTAATGTACTCTTAAATTGTTCTTGTTCCGTTTCTAGGCTTTTCCACTGTTCCGCTGATTTTATCTCTAGACGGTCCATATCTTTAATTATGCCTGATATGTTCTCATCTACTGCTGATATTTGTTGTTGAATGACCCTGCCACTTTTCTCCATCTCCTTAAATCGACCTTCCAACTTATCTTGAGCTATTTTGACCTCGCTTGTACTCATTGTGCATGCTATTTCAATCTGCTCTAACTTAGCTAACACCGTTTCATCGAGAATGCTAAGTTTTTTATCGAAAATACTCTCCATTTGTTTAATCTGCTCTAATTGTTTCTCATTATTTTTGCTTACATCAAGGGCCAGTAATATCATCTGTTGGTTTGTGTGCTCTTTCATCTCTGCGGTTAACGAAGCTAATTGGTTCGTGTTTTTATTATTTTGCGCCTCTAACTGTGAATTTATAGTGTCATTAATTTCACTCTTTAATAACCTAGCTTGTTCCGCCTGATATTCATTTTGCTCAATTCTACTGTTATTTAACTGTGTCCGCAATGATTCACTTTGTTCTAACAGTTTAGTATTTAGCGATTCACTTTGTTCTGACATTTTCGTATTTAGCGATTCACTTTGCTCTAACAGTTTAGTATTTATTTGTTCAGATAATTTTGTATTCAACGCTTCACTTTGCTCCAACATACTAGTGTTTATAGATTGACTCTGTTCTGATAATTTAGTATTCAACGCTTCGCTTTGCTCCAACATACTAGTGTTTATAGATTGACTCTGTTCTGCTAGTTTATTATCCAACAATTCCTGCGTTCTCCTCGCTGCACTTTCAATGATCTCCTGGATCTGCGCCACCGTTGCCATGTTTTACAATATATATGAGACATATGGGAAATGGCATACGCCAATGCCCTTTGACACGCACATAAATCCAATGCACATTTAATTTCTTTATCCTACTCAGTTCATTTATTTTTACCTTTAACCCCATTAGTTGATTGCATCTCTGAGTAGTTCTAGTTTTACTTAATTTAATTTTAACCCCAAGCACATATTTAGTCATTAAACAGTTATCCTGATCTTATATTAACACTGACTAATTAACCAAGTATTAATTGTCATTTTAGGCTACAGCCTCCTAATATTTCCATGAGTTTGACTTTCTACACAAATCTAGTTTTAACTTTATCATTGGGCGCCCGGTATCACATCTTAATTTTACTTTAATTTAAAAGACAACAACGTGAACCGTATTTTACTTTGCAAACTCCTGATTTTAATTTATCTTTCACACATTTGGCGGTATCCACTTCGCCTCAACTACTTTTAATAAAATATCACTTCCCGGTGATTAAATACTGTCATATCTGCCTGCACTTGCGGCATGCCAGTTTTACTCAAATGCGCCACTATTGACATGTGTAATCTCCCCGTTACACCACAGTGAATAGCCCCACCGTTGGCGCCAGTTTTCACCTATGAACCCTTCAGAATAGCAGTGTTTTATGCAAGAATCTTAGATCAAGGGGTCGCGTTCAGTTCATAGTGTGGTGTTTACGTCCGCCAAACTACGTGCTTTTCTGAGGCAAGGGTTATAGGATGAAAACTATAACTAAGAAAGAAAGGAGACAAAACGTAAGATAATAACTAGATTTAATCACTAATTTGTGCATAAAAGAATAAAACAAACAAAAATAAACAAAATCCTCCCTGAATTTTTCCCCTGACATGAATATTTATCACTTTGAGGAGTCAAACAGATCTCCCCTTTTCTAATAAAATATGGATCCAAGTTCCACTATCTTGCATGTGAATTTATGTTCGCGTGGTGACTATCTACGAGAAATGAGTACTTGGATGATCATTCGTTCACAACGGGTTAACAGCCACGGTGCTCACGAACAATCATCTCGTAAAATCAACTTTTATGGCTATGGGCATAACATTAATAAAAATCCTTAAATCTAACTCTGACACACATATTACAACTCTACTATTTACAGGCATCTCTCTGAGACCCTTATTAGTGTGGTGACACACTTATCCAAATGAGCTGCCACAATGGCCAGATACTCAACAACAAGGAAACACAGCGCCGCACGTGACTCACGAGTCACTGACATGGAAAAATCAACATAGAATAAACCAACAACAACACACAACCTGAGTGGTTAAGATTACTTTATATTAACAAAACTGCATGTTAAGGAAACGCTTCGAAGTTAATCGTGTTTCGTAGGCAACTCCCATTTATTTAAACAATTTTACCATTGATCAGTTTCTCACATTTATATTTATTTTCAAGTAATTGGGAGCCAGACTTGCACTCCCCTAATGAGCTCTGCTTGCGAAACTCAGCCAGCCCTTGTGACAACAACTCACCTCTTTCCACAATACCAGTCATGTCCCCCTTCCAGTGTATATAAATAGCCGACCAGCGGAACTGTTATCTCAAGGAATCAACAGCCGCTAACATCTCCTCCCACTCAACATATGGTCAGACAATAATCACATATCCATAATTGTCCTCGCAAGGATGCAATATGAATCTGATACCAAGCTGACAGAAATCAGTCTCTGCTGAAGTTCCCGCTTGTAATACCACAACAATATACTCACAATACACACATCTGGGACTGACATAACGCCTTTCACATGGGTCTGCTGAATTAAAGCTCGCAAACATTTAACACAATATTTAAAACCTACGATAGAGCTGAGTACTCTTCGTCACAAATTACATTGCTCCAAAGGCAATAATCACACTGAATCTGATCAATAATAATTTTCAATAACATTTAATTACCCTCCAATCTACTATATAATTATATTAATTCAGTCCTACTTCTGAAACACGACATATCTCCGAGAGACGTTTTTAACCGCACTTCGTAACCTAGGCGAACACGGCCGTTCACATAGATACGTTAGTTAACACAACACAAAGAAAAGAACCTTCCATTAACTACCATTGTGCGAGCTGCTTCCAAACAAAAGTGTGCCAGATCAAAACTAAATATACTACATTAAATCACACAAGCAAAGTATTTACAAAAATATGTCCCATAAACCATAAGTTAATTTAATAAATAATAAAATATTATTTGTACTCATCTCGTGTTGTAGTCACCCGTCAAAGCACATCAGACGCCATTCCCCAACTGGATGCTTCTTTATCTCATAGCAGCCATCTGGACGGACTGTTGAGAATTCCACACTTCCTCTGCATTCGTCGATGTCATCCTTGCGCTGATACAAAAATTAGGTTATTATACACTTTATGCCTGACTACTAAATTCGCTTGTTCAGGTACTAAATTCCCTGTCACTGTTCGTTGGCGAATTATCGACGCTACTGTCCCTATAACTATAGTACTATGACTATCTATCACTGAGTTTACCACTTTACAATGAATATCTTGTGTCTTCGACACAAATACAAGTCTATCTCTTCAGACGAACAGAATAATAATCATGTCTCCTAGACACACGGAATGAAAGTCATGTGTCCACGACACACGGATTGAAAGTCAATGTCTGTAGACGCACAGAATAATAATAGTGTGTCCTCAACACACGGAATAAAAGTCCATGTCTTGGCTCTTCGACACACTTATAAATGAACTGGCCCTTGGGTCTAGATGGAGGGGGATTTTATGTAAAAATTTCTCGAAATAATTGTGATACAGGAATGAAATAGATAACACTGAACTCGTAATATTGCACAGGTCAAGAATATGCCCATTAATCCTAGAATCGATCGTAGAGATTTTGTCTAGGCGATTTCCCGCGTGAATGCTAGCCACCGCGTACCCCAGCCAAAGTTGGCGCGCAAGTAGGCATTCTCTTCTCATTGGTTCTCCATTTTCTGTAATTTGGCGGTTTCTAGTAGATCTTGGCGTCTTGGGAGTGTCTATTTTCTTCATCAGCCATTCACGTTACTGCATCATATTTCTTCTAGGCGCGAATATCACAATGAACATACCAGAACCATGTCTCACCGCGCGTCGCTTCTAAAATTGAGGTAGCCACACCTGTCCCTGTGATACATCGCTCTGCTATTTCTTTTCATAGCTCAAGTACTTAGCCTTTTGTTAAACTGATGCAGGTATGTCCCTACTGTCTCCAACAAATGCTTGAAATTTCCTCATCACTGTCTGGCTACTTTCATGAATGCTGGTTGAAATATTTATTAATTGAAGAAATAAAATAGTAGAATCATTTAACCAACATAGGGTAAAGGGTTCAATATAGAGGTTGCTTTTGGGGCTCGGATGCGATCGCTATTTTAAGTCTAATTTTATACTCTTTCGGCTGTTTGTTGTAAGCGAGCTTTCAGAATTTTACTCGAATTTACAATGTTAAGATACTTTCTATTTTTCACGGTATGCTTTCATTTTCTTTATAAATTTGTTTTTTCTTAACTGAATATTTTTGTTTGCCAATTTTGATCTGCTCTTTTTCGGTTTTAACCATGATCTGCAGCGTTGATTCACAGTCGAATGTGTCGTATTCTACCGGCTGTCACGCTAATTATTATTGTTTCTTAATTACTCTTACTGAGGAATTGGGCAAACTTATTTCAATAAAGTTGTTGTTTTGTCTTTCACGGCCATTGAATCCCTGCACAAGGCACGGCTTAAATCTAGAAAAGTTTCTGAGTTGTACTAATGGACTAATGGTGCAGCAGAAAAGAGGAGAATTGAAGCTTTTGAAATGTGGTGATAAGGGAGAATGATGATCAGATGGGTAGTTAGGGTAACAAATGAAGAGGTATTAAGACGAGTGGGAGAGGAGAGAGGTTTCTGGTAACTGCAAATGAAGAGAAGAGATAGGAGGGTAGGACACATATTATGACACCCAGGAATAGCAAGCTTACTGTCGACCAAAATATTATGTGCACTCGAGTTTGAAGGTTGTTTGTGAAGTAGCCAATAGACCTTCATAAAATCCAATGACATCATCATTTTCGATGTTCGTTTTTTACGTTAGGTTTGGAATTTTTAATTTATATTTTAATATTTTTTATCGCAGTTGAAACAATAAAGTGCCCCTTTTTAAGCGTGTTTCAAACATGCGTCACATTTAAGAATTATTATCTCACAAACCCGTAACCAGATCGAATCCGAATTTTACCACAATATACATTGGAATGTTGTATAACTGGTTTATTAATTTCAAAATGTTGTGTGTTCAAGAACGAATGTTGTTATTATTTTTGTAAGGTAACTCTTTCACGGCTCGGGGTCGTTGGAAAATGTAGTTCTTGGTTGCGTTGTAATCCTTATACATCAAAAAGTTATGCTGTATGACTGTGGAATAGGTAAATTAATTCACTTATTTTATATCGGTTTGTATTTGTACGGAGAATTAAGACCTGGTTCACCAGCTAGTCGCTCCGGGTATTGCTATACAGCGTTGCTGATATGGAGCCCATCACTTCCGAGCGAGACGTGCCATGACGCGTGATGTAGCCCATAATGGCAATGATGTACTGCTTTCACCGGAGCGGCTAACTGGTGAACCATGTCTTAATTCTCCGTACAAATACAAACCGATATACAATAAGTGAATTAATTTACGTATTTCACAATCATACAGCATACCGTTTTGATGTATAAGGATTACAACGCGACCAAGAACTACATTTTCAAACCATCCCGAGCCGAGGAAAAGTTACCTTACAAAAATAATAACAACTTGGACACACAAAAAAATAAAAATTAATAAACCTGTTATACAACATTCCAGTGTATGTTGTGTTAAAATTTGGATTCGATCTGATGACGGGTTTGTGAGATAATAATTCTTAAATGTGACGCATGGTTGAAAAACGCTTAAAAACAGGCACTTCTTGTGTTCCAACTGACTGTGATAAAAAATATTAAAATATAAATTAAAAATTCCAAACCTACATGATCTAACGTAAAATAGAACGACGAAAATGATGATGTTATTGGATTTTATATAGGTCTATCGGTTACTTCACGAACAAACTTCAAACTCGAGTACACACAATAGTTTGGTCGACAGTAGTTATGGATGGGAGGGTCGCAGACTAGAACGGTAGCGGTAAACCAGGGTTAAACAGATTGCCTCGGATGTAGGGTGTGGTAGCTATGTAGAAATGAAACGATTCGCTCAGGAGAGGGATACATGGAAGGCTGCATCTAACCAGTTAAAAAACTGAAGACTCAAACAACAACAATCAGGAATTTTAATTACTTAGACAGGCATGTGGGGCAAAAGGGTCGTTGGAGAATTTCAATCCCTGGGATGTAACACTGGAAGAGACTGCATAATGTACATCAGCGGCCAAGGTGAGCGATATTTAACTATAGGTCTATTAATAGGGATATGTTTACGTTCAAATCATCAATTAGTATGGCCAAATTACATCCAGAATAGCTTAAGTAAGAATACATTTAATTCCCCATATTCCGATAGATTTGCCATTCCAGTGTGCAAGAGTGCAGTTCCCTCTTCAAACAATATTCGCAATTTCTTTAACAAAGCGCAATGACACACACTTAACAGTAGCACGTGTACATTTAGACAAAACCATTTTTTCCCATGGCCAACTGTATGTGGCGTGCTCGCGAGCATCCGGACAACAAAATCGTTATGTCTCAGCAGAAGATGGCAAAACCATAAACGTAATTTTAAAATGTAACATAATGTAACAACGAACCCTGCAGACGTTCACAACTCGATAAAATTCCCACTTTGCTGATCATATCAATATACTGTATGTATCAGAATATTCAGAATTAGAATGGACACACCTATAGCGCGATTGCTGTAATAGAATAGACCAATTATCAGCAATAATGCATCGTCCCCATTGTCTTGATCGTGGGCGAAGCCGCGGGTACCTGCTAGTATATGTATAAATATACATATATCACTTTTTGTGGACACGATAACTACCGCAATTTTGCACCAATTAATTTGATTTTTTTTTACATAATATGTATCCCTATAAAATCTTGGTCGAGTTCATTAATGGGCACAATCGGTCGACGGGGGTGAAAATGGGGTCTTTTTTCGAAAAAATGAAATATCGCTATAACTCTCTTAATATTTGAAATATCGAATCCATTCAAAGTTCATACTATGTGTTGAATAAGGCCCAAAAATTTATGTTTGAAGAGTTTTTTGATAGCACCAACCATTGACCAAAGGGGTGGGAAAAAGTCGGTTTTTCGGAAAACATTAATCATATCTCTCTTAATAGACACAATTTCAAAACCGTACAAAATGGACAATATTCCCCTAATAATTACCTAAAACTTTTGTCTGAAATAATTTTTGATATGACCCACCATTACGCCAAGGGATGAGAAAAATGATTTCGGAATTATAAGAAAATGCCAAGAGCTATCCGAGTTTGCCATGACAACACTACTAAATTGATGAGGGATGAGCCATCAGACGTTGGCATGACAACGCACTTGCACGCGATCACACTCAGCTTTCCATCTAAGTGAGAAGCGGCCTAGGTGACGTAACTGGTAGTATAGTGAACTTCTATGCCCGAGTTCGCGGGTTCAAAGCCGGCCGAAGTCGTCGGATTTTCTAAGAGCGCTAAAAAACCCTCAGTATGCTTTCCTTTGGAGGGGAAGATCCAGCGTTCGTTGCGAGTTGCTGGTTGCGGTGGCATCTCGTAGCCAAGTTCAGAGCTAGGTGTCGTTGACGGTAGTATATGGTAGCAACATTAGGAACTACTGCTTGAAATTGACCGTCTGTAGTCCTTACCTGAATTACAGACTAATACAGCCATCACAATTCACACTGTTTATCAGAGAGATTCTACACTCACCCAAAGTACACGGGGTTACATGACGGCGTTGTCGCAGTCTCTAAACTGAGGAACCAACCAAAATCTCTGCGGGAGATATAATTTTGCGTGAAGAAGTAACAGACCGTTACATAGTCACACATCAGTGTCGAAACCTTGCATAAGGGCAGTGTGACCACAAGTATAAAAATGTACCCCAAATGACAAGAAGCCTACCGTCCCCATAAGACAATACAATGTTTAAAATATGCATAAAATAACGAAAAACAAAGTTAATTAAGCTCCAATTATAAAATACTTTCTCGCAATAAATGAGGTCTGATCCTTCTTCGAAAACGTGCATATTCCGCCTATTTTCGCCTATCCCCAAGTTTGCCCGATGAAATCTACCTCCGCCTTCCGTCGTGCCGAGATGACTTTTTTTTAAACTGGATTGATGCAGCCCTCCATATCTCCCTCTCCTGAGCTAATCGTTTCATCTCTGCATAGCTACCACACCCTACATCCAAGGCAATGTGTTTAACCCTGCTTTACCCCTACAGTTTCTAGTCCCCGACTCTCCCATCCATAACTAAGCTTGCTATTCCTGGGTGTCTTAATATGTGTCCTACCCCCCTAACTCTTCTCTTCATTAGAAGTCGCCAGAAACATCTCTCCTCTCCCACACATCTTAATACCTCTTCATTTGTTACTCTATCTACCCATCTGATCATCATTCTCCTGTATCACCACATTTCAAAAGCTTCAATTCTCCTCTTTCTGCTGCACCATTAGTCCATTAGTCCAACTCAGCAACTTTTCTAGGTTTTAGCTGTGCCTTGTGCGGGGATACAATGGCCGTGAATGACAAAATACCAACTTTATTGAAATAAGTTTGCCCAATTCCTCAGTAAGAGTAATTAAGAAAAAATAATAATTTAACGTGACAGCCGATAGAATACGACACATTCGTCTGTGAATATGGGTTGCTGATCATGATAAAGAACGAAAAAGGGCAGATCAATATTGGCAAACTGAAATATTCAGTTAACGAAAAACAAATTTATAAAGAAAATGAAAGCATACCGTGCAAAATAGAAAGCACCTTAACATTGTAAATTAGAGTAAAGATCTGAAAGCTCGCTTACAATAACCAGCTCAAAATCACGATCCTATCCGACCCCAAAAACCACCTCTGTAAATAAAATATATCTCATTTTACGCGTATCAATGCGAGGAGCAAAGTTCGTGAACCGAACCCCGCGTTTTAAGGCCCTAAAACGAACGGTTTTCGAGATATTGCCAGAAAACTATCCCCGGTCTGCGAAATTTCAGCGGTTGCCATAGTAACGTTGATCTGTTTCTCAGAGGGAACACAGTTATTTGGGAATATCTCCGTAACCGTTCATTTTAGGAACATAACAAGTATGTTTCGGGGTCCCTACAGGACCTCCGAGTATTGTTTCTCGTATCTGGCGCCTTAAAGTGAGCTAAATCCGATCTTTGTACCGACTGTCCTTGCTCAGTGCCAAGGGGCCGAAAAAGGTCACTTACAAATTGAATTTTCAAAAACCGTTTCTTAGTGAGCCTCTACATACTCGGATGAACCAACATGCAAAATTTCAGCTTTCTAGGTCTAGTGGTTTGAGCCCTGCGTCGATGAGTCAATTTTGGATGCTCAATGCCAAAGGGCCGAAAAAGTCACTTACAAATTGAATTTTCAAAAACCATATCTTAGTGAGCCTCTACATACTCGGATAAACCAACATGCAAAATTTCAGCTTTCTAGGTCTAGTGGTTTGAGCCCTGCGGTGATGAGTCAATTTTGGATTATATATAATAGACAAGCTGACCCGGCAGACGTTGTCCTGCCAATCAAAGAAATTGTTGTAACTTAGTTTCTTGAAGTGCCATTGGATACACAATATTTTTTTCAATTTCTGTTAACTGCCTCTAAACTATCGTGAATTGAATTAACTAATTTAGAAACATTCGTTGGAGCGTGCACAACAACTCTCCAAAGTTTCATCGCAAACGGATAAATGGCATTTAACGCATACGGGATTTGGTTTAAATGATTCGTGTGCTGTCACTCATTTGTTGAATCTACTCGTGCTCTACCAACTGTGAAATGGATTTACTAAGTTAGAAAGCTTCACGTAAGTGTACACAACAACTCATCAAAGTTTCATCGCAATCGGTGAATAGTATATGAACGCATACAGGATTTTGTTGGAACGCTTCGCGCGTCGTCACTCATTTGTTACATCTACTCGTGCGCTACCAATATTGTAAAATTGATTTACTAAGTTGAACACCTTCCCTGGCGTGTAAACAACAACTCATCAAAGTTTCATCGGAATCGGATGAATGACATATGAACGCATAAGTGATTTTCTTTAAACGATTCGCGTGCCGTCACTCATTTGTTGAATCTACTCATGCGCTGCCTATTGTAAAATATATTTACTAAGCCTGAAACCTTCTCTGACGTGTACTCAATGATTCACCAAGGTTTGATCGCAATCGGATGAATGATATATGACCGCATACGGGACATTGTGGAAACGATTCGAGCGCCGTCGCTCATTTGTTGAATCTACCCGTGCGCTAATTATTAAAAACTGGATTTACTAAGACAGAAATATTTCCTGGAGTGTACACAACAATTCACCAAAGTTTCATCGCAATCTGATAAATGGTATATGGCCGCATAAGGTACTTTGTTGAAATGATTCGCGTGCCGTCACACATTTGTTGAATCTACTCGTGCGCTACCTATTGTAAAATGGATTTATTAAGCCAGAAACCTTCCGTATGGTGTACACAACACCTCACCCAAGTTTCATCGTAATCGGACGAATGGTATTTGAACGCATACGGGACCTTATTGAAACGCTTGGTGCGTCGTCGCTCATTTGTTGAATCTACTCGTGCGAAACCTCCTGTGAAATGTATTTACTAAGTTACAACCCCTCACGTAAGTGTGCACAACACCTCACCCAAGTTTCATTGCAATCGGATAAATGGTATATGAACGCATACGGGACTTTGATTAAAAGTTCGCGCGTCGTTGCTCATTTGTTGAATCTACTCGTGAGCTACCTATTGTAAAATGGATTTACTAAGTTAGAAACCCTCACGTAAGTGTACACTACATCTCACCCAAGATTCATCACTATCGGACGAATGGTATTTGAACGCATACGGGACTTTGTTGATACGCTTCGCACGTCGTCGCTCATTTGTTGAATCTATTCGTGCGCTATCTATTGTAAAATTGATTTACTAAGCCAAACACCTTCCCTGGAGCTCACTCAACTTATCACCCAAGTTTCATGGCAATCGGATGAATGGTATATGAACGCATACGGGACTTTAAAACGCTCTAACGTGCAGAGACAAACAGTAGAATTCGACATCACTGCCACCTTTGGTATAAAACACACCTTTTCGCCACGGGCGGAGTGTATGTAACGGCAGTAGTTGCACAGGTTGCGACCAGGTGGCTCTAACGTGCAGAGACAAACCGTCCAAAGACATCAGCTTTCACGATGGCCAAGGCTAGTGGTTTCCATGAAGACTGTTTTTGACTGTATATTGTGGTTCTAAAATTGTGTGTAAATTGTGGTTCTAAAATTGTGTTCATTCCACCTACCGGGTCAGATTGTGAATCTAAACCATACATGGACCCACCCTAATATACATACCAAATTCCATCAAAATCGGTTCAGTCGTTTAGGAGGAGTTCAGTCACATACACACGTGTCGAAGAATTATATATATAAAGATGAGACTTTCCATGTCGATTTGCTCGTAGAAATATGGAATATAGCTCATTTTGAGCGTATCAATGCGAGGAGCAATGTTCGTGGTTTCCACTTCTATGAAGTGGGAACCGAACACGGCGTTTTAAGGCCCTAAAATGAACGGTTTTCGAGATTTTGCCAGAAAACTATCCCCGGTCTGCGAAATTGCAGTGGTTGCCATAGTAACGTTTATCTGTTTCTCAGAGGGAACAGTTATTTGGGAATATCTCCGAAGCCGTTCATTTTAGAAGCTTAAAAAGTGTGTTTCGGGGTCCCTACAGGACCTCCGAGTATTGTTTCTCGTATCTGGCGGCTTAAAATGAGCTAAATCCGATCTTTGTACCGACTGTCCTTGCTCAGTGCCAAAGGGCCGAAAAGGTCACTTACAAATTGAATTTTCAAAAACCGTTTCTTAGTGAACCTCTACATACTCGGATGAACCAACATGCCAAATTTCAGCTTTCTAGGTCTAGTGGTTTGAGCCCTGCGTCGATGAGTCAATTTTGGATGCCCAATGCCAAAGGGCCGAAAAAAGTCACTTAAAAATTGAATTTTCAAAAACCATATCTTAGTGAGCCTCTACATGCTCGGATAAACCAACATGCAAAATTTTAGCTTTCTAGGTCTAGTGGTTTGAGCCCTGAGGTGATGAGTCAATTTTGGATTATATATGATAGATTATTATTATTATTATTATTATTATTATTATTATTATTATTATTATTACCGACAGTGGTGACTACGCTCTCTAAAAGCACAGCGTTAACTCATGGGGCCAAGCTCTCTGCTGACTCGGTAGACGCGTGGGTTCGAGCGCCATCGTAGGCCGTCCTTAAAATGGTTTTCCGTGGTTTCCCCATTTTCAATTCCAAGCAAATGCTGAGACGGTACATTCTGACAGGCCACGGCCGCTTCCTTCCTCATCCTTGACCAGTTACATTCACCATCATTAATTTTATCTCTCAATAACTCCTCTCGTGAGGTTTGCGTCAGGAAGGGCATCCAGCCGTAAAAATCATCCGCCACAAAGAATTCGATCGCATCTCATCCCCGACCCCGTTGGAAAACGGGAATAATAAGGGGTAGTCATACAATACAATATAATTATTTTATACAGTTCATATAACACATTGCTGGTACATTACAACATAACTATACGGGCTTCAGGGAACCAAAGTGTAGTTACTGAAACAGCAACTTCTAAGCTGGAATGTTGCTACCCATGAACTTCCGGACGATTCGGGTTGTTGATGGAACTACTGCCTTCTGCATTTGTTTGTACAGTTCCGTATCCAGATCCAGTTCTTTAAGGCCTTGGAGCAAGGTACTTGGGATCACGCCCGTACTTAAGACAATGATAGGTATGGCCTTTACCCGTGCTACATGCAATTGACTTTTGATAGGGTCGACCAACTCGCTGTATTTGCTGATCTTTTCTATGTGTTTTGACTGGAGATTCTTGTTGTTAGGAATCGCAACGTCAACCAAGGTAGTTGCTTGATTTTCTTGCTGACAACCACCAGATCCGGCCTGTTGTGTGATACCGATTGATCAGTCAAAATAGTTCGGTCCCAATTCAAATTGTATTCCTTGTTTTCAAGAACACACTCTGGCTGATATTGGTGGTACGGAACTTTCTTTCCTTTTAGAAGCTGAAACTTATCAGCCAACTCCTGATGCAAGATTTTAGCACCTGCATCATGCCTTTGTTATTATTATTATTATTATTATTATTATTATTATTATTATTATTATTATTATTATTATTATTATTATCATTATCATTATCATTATCATTATTATTATTATCATTATTATTATTATTATTATTATTATTATTATTATTATTATTATTATTATTATTATTATTATTATTATTATTATTATTATTATTATTATTATTATTACTATTACTATTATTATTATTACAATCGAATTGACCTCTTAAGAACACGCCACAACTTTTTATATTTTACCTAATGTGGAGTTATCTCTGTGCCCTGTACTCTTTCATGCGTTCGTTGGCCTGTTTCCGCTGTTCTCGTGCCCAGACTCGTCTGGTCTTCTTAGCTCTTTCTGCGGCTGGAACCTCCTCCAAATTATGTTTATTATTATTATTATAGATTTAATCGATTGTTCCCCTTTAGGAGAGCGATTGAACTTGAATACATGATTTCATCTTCTGGCGTTTTCCCGCTTCTGTTCCCAAAATCTCTTCATCCTCACAGAATGCTCCTTCTTCCGCTCAGCTGTCCACTTTCTTCCAGGCTGTCGTGATGGTCTATGATCAAACTTAACATTTTTGATTTTATTCCTGCACTCGGTGCGGTCCTCAAAATTTTCAATGTTGACCTTTTGTAGGTCCCTCTGAACCTCTGTCAGCCACTCCGTGCCACACTTACTCCGTGTTATAACGTTGAGCAATTTCTTCGGCGTTCTGAAATTTGCCATCCTGTAAATGTGTGTATAATACTGTACTCGGCGTTTTCTGATTACTTCCGTTATCGTGTGGATCTTTTGGTAGAGTTCGCTTTGGGGTCTCTTCTTCCAAATACCGTTATTATTAACTGCCCCGTAAATCTTTCTGAGAATTTTCCTTTCCTGTTTTTCTATATCCTTAATTTTGGAATGACCGTCGATCACCATTGTTTCGGCTGCGTAAGTTGCTTCCGGAAGAATCACCGTTGTATAGTGCCTTAATTTTGCGTCCAGCGAGATGCACTTCTTGTTGTAGTGAGCCCACGTTAGCTTGTAGGCCTTCTGTAGTTTGGTGATTCTTTGTTCATTGGCGATTCGGTTTAGTCCCGAGGACTGTATGATTTCACCAAGGTATTTAAAATGGGGGACTTGTGTTATTTTACCGTATTGTGTGATTAAAGAAGAGTTATTTTCTGGCCGTCTTTCCATATAGTGGGTTTTTTCATAAGAAATTTGTAGTCCGGTTCTTTGAGCAATTTCATGTAATTTTTCCACTGCGTGTATGGCCTGGTGTTAGTGATTATGGCAATATCGTCCGCAAAAGCGAGGCACTTGACTGTAAGACGGTTCTCTTTTTTGATTCCAATTCGAATGCCTTTTACATGAGGTTCCCATTTCCTAATGATCTTTTCTAGAACAATATTAAAGAGCATTGGGGATAATCCGTCCCCCTGTCGAACTCCAGTTTTGATGAGAAAGGGCTCCGATATTTCACCCATGAATTTCACTTTGGACATAGTTCCTGTAAGCGTCTGTTCAATGATTTTTCGGGTCTTTCTGTCCATCCCGAATTCTTTCATGATCATAAAAAGGGTTTCGCGGCCTACAGAGTCATATGCTTTTCTGAAGTCGACGAATGTTATTACTGTATTTCTACATTTTCTCATTTGTAATATTGTTTTTAAGCTCCACACCTGCTCAGCACATGATCGCCCTTTTCTGAATACGGCTTGGTATTCACCAATTAGCGGATCCATCTGGGGTTCTTGCCTGTTTAAAAGTGCCTTGGAGAGGATTTTATAAGCAATAGGGAGCAGGGAGATTCCCCTGCAATTACTCATGTTTGATATATCACCCCTTTTGTGTAACGCATGAATTAGAGCACATTTACAGTCTTCTGGTATTCGCTCCATCATCCATATGTCTGAAATAAGGTGATGAAGTTTCTGCGTAAGTGTAGGATCGTTCTGTTTCCAGAATTCAGCAATGATACCATCTTCTCCTGGTGCTTTGTTATTTTTGAGCTTTTGGATGATCTGAATTTCTTCTAGGTCAGGGGGTTGTGAGTCCGGGTGTGTGGAAACCGTAGGAGTGTAGGCAAGTTTTTCTTGGGGTGGTTCGCAGTTAAGAAGGGAGTTGAAGTATTGGGCTAATATTTTACAGTTTTCTTTCGCGTTAGTTTCCAACGTGCCATCGGGTTTTTTGAAGCACATGCTGGACGCCTGATATCCCTTTAAGTTTTCTCTAAACGTCTTGTAGATGTTTCTAGTATTATGTTGGGTGAAATCCTGCTGGATTTCATGGAGTCTGTTGTTGTCATATCCTCGTTTTTCTTTCCTAATTGTTTTGGAGGCATATTTTTGGGTTTTAAGAAAGTTCTCCCAGTTTTCATCAGTTTTGTGACTGTTAAACTTTTTCCACGCAGTCATTCGGTTGTCAACTGCCCAATCGCAAACTGCATTCCACCAACGATGTTTTCTTGTGCGAGGAGGTTGTCCTAGTTTCATGACTTCCTGAATTTTCTTCGTTATTTTCTGCCAGTCTGTTGATGTCTCCTGATTAATTTGCATTAAGTTTTCTTCTTTGTGGAGTTTCAAGTACTCTGGATTTGGTTTGATATTTTTGGGTGGGCCCTTTTGCTTTCTATTGGGTTGGAATTTCGTCTTAATTTGGAGAAGATGATGGTCTGATTCAAAGGCGCCTTTGCGAGCTCGGACGTTTAAAATTTCTTTTGTGTTTTTCTTGGAAATTGCGATATGGTCAATTTGGTATTCACCCTGTCTAATATTGGGTGATCTCCATGTGGTTAACTTGTTGGTACGTTCGTGCTTAGTATGGGGGCCTGTGGTATCACTAAATTTTCTTTCCTTACCTAACTGGAAATTAAAATCGCCCAATAAGATCTTCACATGGTGCCTTGGTATTTTGTTGGTTGTTTCTTCGAGAGTTTCCCAGAAATTGTCCATAGTTTCAGGATCGGATTTGTTGAGTTGATTTATGGGAGCGTGGACGTTGATCAGTGTGTAAGCTTTATTGGCTGACTTTACTGATAGCAGAGATACTCTTTCGTTGGGAGAAGAGAAATCGATGACTGAGTCGAGTACGGAATTGTGTATGGCGAAACCGGTGCCCAGGAGTGGTAGTTTGCCTCTAAATTTTATGGCAGGTTTGCCTTTATAGATTCTGAAATTCTCCGTATTAAAGTGTTCTTCATCCGTGAATCGTGTCTCTTGAAGTGCGGTGATTTTGAGGTCAAATTTTTCGAGGGCGTTAGTGAGTTGTTTTAATTTGCCTGTTTTAGTGAGGGTGTTCACATTAATTGTGCCAATAAAATTCTTGCGTCGAGTTTTGAGAGTGTGAAGAGTTCTTGAGAAGCTCCGATTCTTCTCCGCATGGTGTCCCTGATCCCCCAGAATCCGATGATCAGGTGAGTCCAGTCTATCGACTGGTGCCTGGGGTAGTGATTCTGTGATCGTCTTTTCCATCATGCGCTCAAGTTGAGTTTTGTTTTTGTGGTGATCTCAGTTCAGACCACAGGTATACGACTCGATTTTTCAGTTCGAGAAGATTTTAGTGCAGCCGCCTCAATTAGAGAAACAGACGCTGACCACTTTGCCGCTTGTTTCAAGTCAGACGCAATGTGGAATTCGCAGAATTGTATGCCTCTTCCGCCAGTTCCGCCGTACCGAGATCCATTCTCTCCGCCTTCACTGCCGTTGAGGTCTTCGCTGTAATCCTAGCAAGGAGCCCTCACAGGGTGCTATCACTCGGGCCAAGTGAACCCTGTTTTTTTAACGAGGTTGTTACTCCTCCCCCTCCTCCTTCCTCGTCACTTACGTGACAAGGCCCCGGGCTTGGGACCGGCATAGCGGAGTTTTTATTATTATTATTATTATTATTATTATTATTATTATTATTATTACATAGTCTCGGATGTTTAGGAAATGTCATATTTTTTCCTTGGCTACATTATCATTAATAACTGTAATTAAGCAGGAGTTCAATGTTCCTGATTCTCTTTAGGTGGTTTCTATAGAGCTTATAAATTCATATTTGGGCCATTTTCATAGTTATCGTCATATTTCATCAATATTAATGTTTTAAAATCATATTTTAGTAATATTTTAGGAGAACGTGGTGGACTTACAATATGGTAAGATTTCTGTGCGTTTGCGGCGCTAAAAATTTAAAAGAAACTTGCCAATTGTTGCAGACCATCAGAAAATATTTCACTGTAATTAAAATTGGTAGTATTTTTAACTAAGGGCATTTTCTTTCTATTTACATGACATATGATTTGTGTCGCAGTTTTTAACGCGAGCACCTCAACTTGAAGTTACGGAAGTTATTTCTCAAGACCTTTGTTTGGAGTGTGTTGACCTGTAATTGTGAAACATGGACACTTGGGAAAAGAGAGGAATCAAAACTTGAGGCAGCTGAAATGTGGTTTTGGAGACGAATAACCCGAACAAGCTGGATGGAAAGAAAGACAAATGAGATGTTCTGAACCAAATTCAGGAGAATCGATGCCTGTTGAACACCACCAAGAAAAGGAAAGCAAAATTCATGGGACACATACTCAGACATGACACTCTCCCCCAGGTAATTTTTGAAGGAAATATTTTGGGGAAGAAACCAAGGGTATGACCAAGACAAACGTATCTCAAGAACATTGTCAAGGAAATGGAATGTGACTCGTATGTCAATGTGAAGAGAACTGCTGAAGACCGTAAGAAATGGCTGCAACGACAAGGCTTTTAGCCTTTAGAAGCTGATGATGATTTTTATCGCGAGAAAAGGTGAAGAATATGCTGTTTTCCGCAAGTCTCTTGAAGCATTCTGCGATAAAAATATGACGAAAACATTTTTATCGAAAGTCTATTCATGTAATCAGCGTAGAATTTTACAATTTTTTAGGTTTGAATGTAGAATTAAAAATAAAAATTACATTGCACTGAATTATTGACACGTGTGTTTAGAAAGCATGTAAATGTGAAATGAAAATGCACAGCCTGCTTCCAGTCGACTGACCGGGTCAGGGATGGAATGAATGAAGCCCCCCACCTAGCGGCGAGGATATGAACTGTGCCAGCTGCCGAAATCTGTCGCACTCCCCTGGGGAAATGATTAAATGAATGACAGATGAAATGAAATGACAGTGGAAAGTGTTGCTGGAATTAAATTATTGACAGGGAAAACCGGAGTATCCGGAGAATTTTCAGTCTGCCTCCGTTTTTTGCAGCACAAATCTCACATGGAGTGACCGGAATTTCAACCACAGACCCAGCGGTGAGAGGCGGGCGTGCTGCCGCCTACGCCACGGAGGCTCCACAGAAAGCATGTAAATATATTAGGTCATATTGAACCGTTTTAGGATCATATTTCTCCCGTGGCTCATAATCACAAGATTCACGGTCACGTAAAACTACAATCTTTCTTTTCTTAGGATCATATTTCAGTATTTTTAGGGCATATTTGCCTGCATATTTCTTGTTTCTGTAGGCCCTAAACATCCTAACCTTAATTATTACTTGGGTGGAGACTCTTTAAGCTGTCTCTCCTTTCTTAAGGCGCAGGTTAACACTGCTCAATGTTGTTTGTTTTGCCGTTGGGGATCAGTGTACGGTTTGTGAGCATGACAGAGCAGTTGAAACTCATGGAGGCTGACCCTCAGCAAGACTGCCGTATGCGATTCAAAGCGGGCCCTGAGAAGGAAGTACGAAGGCAGGTTGGTAGGCCAAGACTTGAGTGTGTAGTTACCTGAGCATAGAGAGTGAGTAAGGTGAGTAGTAGCTACCATACAATTGTAAGCCCTGTGAATAACGAGCTAAATGTTGCAACAAGACGTAGATTTGAAACAAGTCTGAAAATGCAGTCTTCATAATTCTTTGATCTCTTAACCCTTTGAACTAGATTTGGCAATATTTTCCCCCAGTGTTTGCGTAACGGTTAGTTAGTGCTTCTGGTGCCCACCCACACGGCATGCAGCAGGCATTACTACGACTCCACTTCAATTAGACCACAATCAAGCAAGGGAATCTCTTGCATATTTATGATTCTCTGCCTTAATGAGTCTAGTGGCGGAGGGCCGGGTCGGCACTTTGCCCTCTCTGGGTGGTGCGACAGATTTGCGTGCTGCAGATAGCTGGATGACTAACTTCAAGACGTTCTAGATACAACTGATAGAAACTAGCTTCAAGTTATTTATTCACTTTTTCACTTGCTCAATGGTAGTTCAATAAACATGAACCTACCAGGCGCTGCACGGCACTGCTTGTAAGATCCAGTTTGTCTGCTTCATCCGACTTCTTGAACGGTCTTGACTTCGGTTACGGTCGGGCCACACTGGTCTTGTTTTTCATTCTTTACGTCAACGATCCAGGTCAAACTGCTTTTAGAATCCACTCCTTGTCTCTGCAAGATGAAGTAGACTGGACTGTTTACTGTTAAACTCTCCCGAGTGTGACTTTTCTATTATTATACTGGAAGTTGACTGACGGAACCACACCCAAAAAAAATCAGAAATTCTTGGTAAAAGGCGGTCCCGTGGTGAAGGAGTAGCACGCTTCCCTCTTGACCATGGGGCTCAGGGTTCGATACTCGGTTCAACAATAGATTTAATATCTGACGTGATGACTGGAATGAGTTTCACTCAGCCTCTCGGGGACAATAAATCAGTTGCTTGATGTAAGAAGTAGCCGACCTCATGGTCTTTTGTGATAAATCGCCTTTCTGTATTGCTCGCAATGACAGCTGCAATCGTGAGCGACAACGCGCCGGGGAAAGAGACTGCCCAGACCTTATTGCCGAGTGGTACACAGGGTCAACATCGGTGGTTATGGTCAGGGAAGCCATTAGCTGTATATGAAATCACGATTAGAATACAATGTTGAACTTGATTTTGTTTTAATAATTTTAGTTTTTGCAAAGAACTGCGTCTTTCACGTTTCTTGTTATTTCCCTATTTGCATTCGCTTGGTTTGTATGAGCATAATAGAGAATTGAGGGAAGCCACTCATGGAAATACCCTCAATAAGTGCTGACTTATCCCCCCAAAAAGTCCTTTATACCTGCGCTTGCCTGCGTGGGTATATCCGACGACTAAGTAAATGTTATTATTAGGTACTCGCTGTTTCACATGCCGTTACTCAGAGGGACAAAACTCAGTCAATGTTGTCTTGCGATTCACACATAACCTAGGGGAACAAATTTCTCCTCAAATGTATAAATGTATTGCTTTAATACTTTAAGCTTTATCTAATAAATTAACAATATTATTGTAATGTCAGCGGATTCGGATAACAAACGTGCGGATGCGGTTGACAGTCATGCTGATGCGGGGCGGATGCGCATAACAGTGGTACGGATGCGGGGCGGATGCGCATAACAGTGGTACGGATGCGGGGCGGATGCGAATAACGTTTTGTTAACCGCAGGACAACGACCGCTCTCATATTACACAGATCTCCAAGGAAGCTCTCCACGACATCACAATTTTACAATGGCCCACCAGTTTCCCGGACCTCAGCCCTATTGAGCACATGTGGGAAATGATGAGTCGACAACTGGCGCACTTGCCACTCTAGAATAATTGACTAGCAAGAATGGATCACAGTTCCTCAGGACGTGATCCAGGATCATATTGACTCCATGCACTGGTGACACTTGTGGTGGGCACATCCTGTGTTGATGTTTGTTCACATTTGAAGTCAGAGGGAACTGAAAGTGTAATCATTACATCACTGCCAAACACTTCTTTCTGCATGTTGAATTGGAGCATGATGTTGCAATAGCAAGACAAATGCGACATATTCGAAGTCCAGGCGTGCCATCTCTGGCCAAGATCAACTGGTAAGATGTTATCCCACTGGAATCCCTTACACCAGGTGTCTTGAAAAAGAATCTTGCCAATGATCAGTGTTGGTGAAAACAGACCAAGCGGGTCATCAAATTTGGCAGTAACTCGACGAAGCTGGCGTTTAGTTGATGGTTTGTCAAGTAGTTCGTTAGTAATGTCATCTGGAGTGGCGAAGAAGTATTCCGATGTTGCATTCCAGCTAACACCAAGCACCTGTGTTTCCGTTTTTACCTCTTGACCTTCTGCTAACCAGATTTATCTTAATTAGTAAACCATTTTGACAATGGGAGGTTAATATGGCGAAATAGAGAAACGAGTTCATAATAGACGACAACAGCTAAGTTGTCATCGTATACGCTGCTTGCGAAATCGTCCATAAAGGTACAACCATCAATAAGTGCCATTGCAGTTGGGTAGGCCTACTTCTCAGGGTACAGCGCTGCGAGTTCCCGCAGAGTTGCCGAAAGAAGGAATGGGCTGCATATAAGCCCGAATGGTAAGCGAGCAAAGCGATATTTTACGATATCCATGGTCGTCTGCTTAATTCCATCGGCAGTAGATTCAATTCTGTACCATAGAAACCTTATAAGATCCTTATCATTCTCATCTAATTGTAGGTACGGATGGTAGATGTCACATTCAACAACCCTTGGTCCCCCACACCAATAGTGTTCTAACTTTTTTGACCGATAACCTAGATGTTAGGCCCCTTAAAACAACAATGACAACAACAACAACAACAACAACAACAACGTTCTAATCTTTATTTTATTTCAGACCAATACGCCATAATCTTAGGTTATTCCATTCTCTTTTACATAAAATGGTAATTTTAACGCGCTGAAAACATTTCTCGCTGTAGACACCACCCACTGCAGCACGTCGGCTATTTGTTGCTTCGCACGATGTAAAGTGATTGATGGGTACATTAACGAGCTACTCACCAAGTAAAACGTTCAGCATTCAGGTGTAGGAAAATCTACACTTATTAGAAGTTCCATTAAACAAATTTATTATTATTATTATTATTATTATTATTATTATTATTATTATTATTATTTTATATTCGGTTTGGTCTTCAATGGACCACGTTATTTCAACTGCCTTCTCCCTCGTTCTTTCATATTGGCGCAATGTTCATGTATTCTTCTTCGGTGAGCTTCATTTCCTTCTTCGGTCCACTTCTTGCCGGATTTCAATATGGGATTTAGCTGAAAACTCTGTAGTTCCCCAAGTTTCTTCTTCAAAGAGTCACGTTCCAAGATGTCCTCATGTGATATCCCCAGTTCTTGCAGGTTTTTTTTTTTCACCTCTGCAAACCAGGTCCCCTTGGCTTGTTTTCTTTCCCACAAAGTAGGCACAATCTTCCGTACAGACTAACCGCCTGGCGCTAGTGTTATGCGGGCTGTACGCGATACAGTTCTAGCAGGGACTATCATCTTGTTTATTTTTTAAGAGGCACTTTATAAACAAATAAATATATTTCCGTTGACTTTTCAAGAAATGAAAGATTTTTCCTGTACTATTGAGACGATTTGTAAGATGTTGGTACAAACCACACCTTCAAACTCCTTCTGGTTTAGGAGCTTGAGTTTTGTGAAACATACACCTTAGTCTTAGCGTATTATATACAGTAATAAGATTATTATTATTCCCTTGTATAGGCCTACACGCTCATTGTTACACATGGCGAGAAACGATCACCAATGGCATTTTAGTGCAAGGTGATGGATGACCTATTTCTTCCAAGTCGTTGGAAGGTTCAGAAAATTTCAAACTGTTGAGCCGTGTTAAGAATGAAATGTTTTTGGCATGTCCCTGTGCTGATGGAGAGACCAAATCTTAGAGAATTCTCTTCAGAGACGTCGGTGTAATCCCTATTGCCAAGAGGATAAATAGTACAACATTGTTTTTCTTCTGATCTTCTTAATTTCTCCTGCCAACTCACTGCATTGCTTATTTTTGGTTGTACACGTGTTGAATGTTCAGTTATTAATATTATTACTATTATATTTTTACATTTGAATAAAGCCTCTACGGATTGCATGTTAACCATTAATTTCATTTGTGTTTAGAACTTGCTCTTGTACCGGACTTTTCATCCTCCCAGTATTTCTTGACTCAATTGATCAGTGCCTTCTTTCGTGCTTCTGGTAGAGACCCTCTACATCTCCTGGGCTAAGATTACACTTCAAAATCCTGATCGTTTTTAACCATTCCAACCTGCTTTGTATTTTCTTTCCTGGAATACCAATTTGCATCAGGTCTTTCTCACATTCTTTAAACGATCTGCATTTGATTGCCTTTGGCTTTGTGAAATTCCAGAATATCTTAGTCAGTCGGTCATCAGTCATAAGGAAGATGTGCCCGTAGGACAGCAATGTTTTTTTTTCTTTTTGTTGGATGCCATTTTTGGTTCTATCTTAGTGTACAGTTCTATTATTATTATTATTAGTTTGCCACGGTGGGTGAGTGGTTATCATGTCGGACTATCAACCCCAAGCTTCGAGGTTCGCTCATGGCCATGTTAAGTGATTTTTGAAAGGCGACAACAATCACGACACGCATGTCATACTGTATGTTGTTGTCATGTTAAGGAACCCATTTGAATTCAGTAAGCCATATTCATAATGACAGAATTAATCTCGGGATTTTCCGCCAACACAAAAGTTCCTCGTTCCTCTACTAGAAAGCACTTTAGTGTCAAGGAGCATAGATATCTAGCCTCCTTGACATACATAGCGCTCCAAGGAACAACAAAATTCGACATATAATCTGCCCTCTGCTCGTCAAATAACAGAGCTTGCACCCGGCACTCGAGACCATACGATAATCTTATTATTATTATATTATTACTAGCAGAGGTACCCATTCTTCGAACGGTCTTCGGTATTAATAACCAGATGTTATCAATTGAGCTACTGTTGCAATGTTTAGGGGCTTTGAACCTGTTTGTTGGCAAAGAAAAATTATTAGTTAAAATGTGCTCTGAAACTAAATTTACCTAACGTGTTCTTCCTGGCGTGAAAATAAAATTGAAAACCTCGTAGACGAATCGCAATACACGTCACATACGAACTGACCCTAATCGTTGTGTCAAGTGCCCAACTACAGGAAGACCCCTTTTATAAATTATAATGGCTTGTGGTGCATGAAAATTCAGTTTTTTTTTAGACTCCAATGGCCCAAATTCCTAAAATCAGCAAAAAACTGTCTACTATTTAAAATCAGGAATTTTTGAAAATAATGTTGCTGTTTGGAGATATAATAGACCTTCTGTACGACATATCGCAAGTGTAAGTCGTGTGAAAGATATCTAGGGTACTCCTTGAACCCCTTAAGCTCATTGATGAATTTTACAGTTTTAGTTGGTTCCGTGATAACCTTATAGCCATTTGCAACCTTTCACAGAAATGTAATAGATGGAGTGGCATTACTTATTCCAGAAATAGATGGAAAGTTGGATGCCACCTCTTGAGATACTGTTGTCATGGTTAGTGGCTTGCATTCCCTCCTTAGTTTATTAAATGAAATTAGTTTTCTGGGAATATCTAAGAAACTGTTGGGTTTAGAGCCTTAAAATATAGTTTTCGGGGACCCTTTACGGCTCTTGAGTGGCCCCGAGTTTTGTTTCTGACACAAAGGGTTTGAAAATGAGCGTTGCCTCTTCGTTGTATGCCATAATAATAATATAACAATATAGGGATAGGGATATAATAGACCTCCCGGACCATACCTGCACGTGTAAATCGCGTTAAAAAATTCTAGATTACCCCTTGACCCCTTAAGCGCTTTATATGTATTGATGAATATTTCAGCTTAATTTGGATCCGTTATAACCTTATTGCCGTTTGCAAACCTTCACAGTAATGTAATAAATGGAATTGCATTGCGTCTTACAGAAATAGATGGACCTCTGAGATTCTGTTGCCATTGTTACCGGCATGCATTCCTTCATTAATTTATTAAGTGAAATTAGTTTTTTGGGAACATCTCAAAAATTGTTGGTTTTAGGGCCTTAAAATGTGGTTTTCGGGGTCCTTTTAGGGCCCCCAAGTTTCGTTTCTCACGTTGAGGGGCTGAAAATGAGCTTTGTCTCACGCTTATTTCAGCATGTATTTTGAGGGGGTAGGCCTCCTGTTATGAGAGGTACGGAGAAGAGTTGCATCGATGATTAGTATCGTACCTCTGATTGATATCTGTATCAAATTTTACGTTAATCCACCCAGCCGTTCTCGAGTTATAAGGACACAAAAAAATTGTCCACAGACAAACAAACAGACAAAAATATATTTTTGCGTGCATCCGTCACAAAAGAGTCTGAAACGGGCAAATATGTCAAATTTCCGTAGAAATGCTGAAAAATCAGAAAACATTCATTTTTATATAATAGAGAAGGGATATAATAGACCGTCCGTACCACACCCACACGTGTAAATCGCGTGAAAAAATTCTAGAGTACCCCTTGACCCCTTAAGCGCATTGTATGTATTAATGAATATTTCAGCTTAATTTGGATCCGTTATAACCTTATAACCGTTTGCAAACCTTCACAGTAATGTAATAAATGGAATTGCTTTGCGTCTTACAGAAATAGATGGACCTCTGAGATTCAGTTGCCATGGTTACCGGCATGCATTCATTCATTAATTTATTAAGTGAAATTAGTTTTCTGGGAATTTCTTAAAAACTGTTGGTTTTAGGGCCTTAAAATGTGGTTTTCGGGGGCCCTCGCTTCTCACATTGATGGGCTGAAAATGAGCTTTCTTTCACCCTTCTACGCCTATTTCAGCATGTATTTTAAGGGGGTAGGGCCCCTTTTATGAGAGGTACGGAGAAGAGTTACATCAATGATTAGTTTGGTGCCTCTGATGGATATCTGTATCAAATTTTACGTTGATCCACCCAGCCGTTCTCAAGTTATAAGGACTCGAAGAAGTTGTCCACAGACAGACAGACAGACAGACAGATAGACAAAAAAATAATTTTTGCGCTCATCCGTCATAAAACAGCCTGAAACGCGCAAATATCGCAAATTTCCGTGGAAATTCAGAAAAAACAGACAAACTCTCATTTTTATATATATAGAGATTAATGGCTATTAGAGAATAGCTTCAAATAACACAGTTTATAAGGAAATTGAACCAATAGCCTATTGAAGACAATTAGAAAGAAACGCATCTCATTTTTGGACATCTTCGAGCGTCGGAAACTAGACTTAGTAAAAGAATAATAGAAAATGTCTAGAATAGAAATACCAGGATTAAATAACATTAGACGATCTCAAGATTGGAACAGATAAAATTATGATTATATGAGACTCATATTATGTGAGACTCCAAACCAAAATAAATAAATAAATAAATTTAAAAAAGGACAAAGAGAAGAGTGTTCTCCACTGAAGAAAGGATCTTGACATCTCAGATGATAAAGTAATATTGGAAGCATAGAAAGAAAAAAAAAGTCCTCTCGGCACGCCGGAAGGCGGAGGTAGATTTCACCGGACAAACTTGGGGATAGGCGAAAATAGGCAGAATATGCAGGTTTTCGTAGAAGGATCAGACCTCATTTATTACGAGAAAGTATTTTATAATTGGAGCTTAATTAACTTTGTTTTTCGTCATTTTATGCATATTTTAAACATTTTATTGTCTTATAGGGACGGTAACCTTCTTGTCATTTGGGGTCTATTTTTATACTTGTGGTCACACTGTCCTTATGCAAGGTTTCGACACTGATGTGTAACTATGTAACGGTCTGTTACTTATTCACGCAAAAGTATATTTCCCGCAGAGATTTTGGTTGGTTCCTCAGTTTAGGGGCTGCGACAACGCGGTCATGTAACCCCGTGTACTTTGGGTGAGTGTAGAATCTGTCTGATAAACGGTGTGAATTGTGATTGCTGTATTAGTCTGTAATTCAGGTAAGGACTGCAGACGGTCAATTTCAAGCAGTAGTTCCTAATGTTGCTACCAGATACTACCATCAACGACACCTAGCTGTGAACTTGGCTACTAGATGCCAACGCAACCAGCAACTCACAACGAACGTTGGAACTTCCCCTAAAAAGGAAAGCATACTGAGGGATTTTTAGCGCTCTTAGAAAATCCGACAACTTCGGCCGGCTTTGAACCCGCGACCTTGGGCATAGAAGTTCAGCATACTACCAGTTACGTCACCGAAGACGCTTCACACTTAGGGCCGTATTCACCATCGCCGGTAAACTCTTCCATTATCTAAGATTTCGAAAACTCGGTTAATACTATTATCTGAGATAACATAAACATCGGTATTCACCATTGCCTTTATTATCTCGGTTTTCGAAATCTCGGTTTTCGTTTCAATGTGTACTGCATCGCTGAAATTTTCATATAGAAGCACTGGAAACAGTTGAATAGCGCCACGCAAATCATTTGTTTATTGTCAAAACAAAGTTCTGTTCTGTAGCTTTATAGGTTAGGTGTGAGACATAGTGCAGTATATATTCGTAAATAATGTCAAGTTTTGAATTGAAACGTAGGAAGAGGCCTAATATGACACCACAGGAGAAGCAATTACTGATAGATTTAGTGGCTGAGAATATCAGCATCATAGAGAATAAGAAAACAGACGGTGTTTCAACATTAATTAAAAACGAGCGATGGGAAAAAATGGCTACAGAATTCAATACACAAGGGCACGGGCCTGCTCGAGATGCAGTAAATTTAAGAACAGTTTGGGATAACATCAAGAAAGCTGCCAGAAAAGCATCCTCGGAGGGCAAGATTGAAGTGCTGAAGACAGGTGGAGGCTCTAGTAACATCAAAAAAGATCCTATTCTAGAAAGAGCTATTGAACTTATTAAACCTTCCGTAGAAGGACTGAGAAACCCTTACGACGACAGTGAATTATCACAACTATTGGAGACGCCAGTTATTGACAGTGAAGATGCTGTAGTATTAGCGGAGGGATCTGGTCCTACAACTACCAATTTTGAGATGACTTGGAGCAAGTACACATCAAATATGCTCAAGTCTCCGATACATCCAACACTACAAACCAATAAAAACAGCAATAGTGTTACCAGTGCCCAAGTCGAGTACGTCAATGAAGTTGATAAGCCTGATCACTCCTCAGAGTCAGTTAGAACTCCATTAGCTTCAAACCTGAAGACCAATGGTAAGCAAGTCAGGAGAGCCTTTGGCAAAAATTCATAGGTTGAAGGCTGAGGCAATAATAAAGAGCACTGAAGAAGCCACACAGGAACATTTATGGAAAAAGGAGCTTCACTTCCTTCAAATGGAGCAGGAGAAAATAAAGCTGGCGGCAGATGAAATAAGGCTTGAAAGAGAGAAGGAGCTTCTTAAGCAAGACCAATTAAAAACTCAAATAATGGAAAAACAATTAAAATCCATGTAATTCAATAGTTTCCTTCTCATTATACAAGTGTTACATTCCCAATAAAATACTTCTGTAGTACGTATCAATTAGTGTTCTTCTCCCAAAATTGTCCCGACGAGCCACATTATATTGATCAGCTTGTCCGTCAATTTGACCGTCCCTTAAAAGTTCAGCCCATGGTACTGGTAGTTCTAGCTGTGGATCGTCCTGAGGTAGCTCTTCTCCTGCTTGTCGCACAATGTTATGTAGAACGGCTGTAGCAGTTATCACTGGAAACGTGTGCTCTACCGCTAAATTCATACCTAAAGCAAGAACCGGGAATCTTCGCTTCCATATGCCAAACACTCGCTCTATCACATTTCTTGTTCTTATTTGTGACTCGTTATAAAGATTCTCTTCGGGTGTGTGAACTGCATCCAGAGGAGGCATTAGGTACAATATACAAGGGTAGCCAGCATCTACTAATAATACTGAATCCCCGTACACACCTTGTTCGAACCTGGCTCGTTGTACACAGTTGTTGAAAATCGTACTATCATGACTACTTCCAGGCCATCTAGCCACGAGGTTAGTAAATTCCATATTACAATTACATATTGCATGCACATTCAGCGAAAAATAACCCTTTCTGTTTCGGAATAATTCGGCATGATTACCTCCAGGAGAACGTATTCGAATATGGGTACAGTCCATTGCCCCTGCTGCTTTTGGAAATCTGGCAATGTTATAAAAACCCATCTGTGTTTGCTTTATAGCCTCAGGTGTTTGCGGAAGACTGATGTAGCGAGGTCGTAAAGCGGCTATGGCAGCACTCACACGATGCACGATTCGGCAAGCTGTTGGTTGACTCACCCCTGCAAAATCCGCTACGCTCAGCTGATTACTACCAGTAGCATAAAACCTTAATGCAAGCAGCAATTGATTTATTGGCGACACAGAATGGTTCCTGAAAGACCACAAATATAACTATTCAGTTGTTAAATTTACAGTGAATGCTTTCTATATACCGTACTCACTATTGGAGTTATAGTATTCATCTTACCTGTCCGTTGCAAACTCAAGGTTAGGTTCTATGATGGACAATGCTGACAACGTAGAAGATTTAGATAACCTAAAACGTGTGATAAAATCAACATCATCGTAATCCTCAAAATATGAGGCACGTTCTTTTATCCACCTAGGCCGTTTCCCTGCATATTCTTGATGATATTCTTCGTCACTATCGTTTTCTCTAGCATTTATTAAGCATTCCATTCGTCTGCGCGCCATTTTGTTCTGTTGATTATCTTAGTTTTCGGCATTTTACCGGTCAAACTTCCTCCAGTAAAGTGATTAACCAGGATAATCCTTATTAACCGAGATAATTGTGTTGGTGAATAACGATATAGCTATTATCTGAGATTCTGGCAGCTATAAACCAAGATAATGAAATTACTGGCGTTGGTGAATACGGCCCTTAGTCAGATGGAAATCTGAATCTGATATCGAGCAAGTGCGTTGTCATGGCAACGTCCGATGGCTCATCTGTCATCAATTTAGTAGTGTTGCCATGGCAACCTCTGATTGCTCTTGGCATTTTCTTATAATTCCGAAATCATTTTTCTCATCCCTTGGAGTAATGGTGGGTCATATCAAAAATTCTTTCAGACAAAAGTTTTAGGTAATTATTAGGGGAATATTGTCCATTTTGTACGGTTTTGATATTGTTCCTATTAAGAGAGATATGATTAATGTTTCCCGAAAAACCCACTTTTTCCCACCCCTTTGGTCAATGGTTGGTGCTATAAAAAACTCTTCAAACATAAATTTTTGAGCGTTATCCGACACATAGTATGAACTTTAAACGGATTCGATATTTCACATATTAAGAGAGTTATAGCAATATTTCACTTTTTTGAAGAAAAAAAACCCATTTTCACCCCCTTCGACCGATTTAGCCCAGTAACGAACTCGACCGAGATTTTATAGGTATACATATTCGGTAAAAATTTCAAAGTGATTGGTTCAAAATTACGGCAGTTATCGTGTCCACAAGAAACTGATATATACATATATACATATATACATACATAAATTATATATAAACTTTTGAACGGACGTTGTTTTTGGGATCTGGGGGATGTGAAACGCGAATATATGTCGAAATTTTCCGGAAGTCGAAACATGGTACGAATTGCAATAGTTAGCTTTCTAATGAAATCTACCTAATTGCCTTTACATAGCCTAATTGATTTTAGTGCTCCTAAGTTAACCATAAAATATGATGTAAATAAATTATTATTATAATTATTATTATTATTATTATTATTATTATTATTATTTACATCGTTATGCCCGTCTAAGGTGCAAAATTGATCATATCCAGATGATCTTTCATTCTTGTCCTCCCAAAATCTCTTCATCTTCTCGATATAGCTCTTTCTGTGCTCCTCCGTCTATGTTCGTTTGGATGCATTGTTCGGGTGGTCTGAAAATTGATGATTTTCAACTAGCTCCCTGAATGTAGATCTGTCCAGTACCATATCACTTGGGATGTCTATTTCCTGAAGTTCTTTTTCAAATTCAAGCAGCCAGTTGTTCTTAGCTTACTTTGAGAGAGTAAGATTTAGAATTCTTTTCATCCAAATTCCCTCAGTACAAACTGGGTCAAAACTATTCCTCAAGATTTTTCTTTCTTGTTTTTGTATATCTTTAATTAGTGACCTGCCCCTAATTATCAGTGTTTCAGAGGAGTATAGTGCCTTGGGTTTGATTACCGTGCTGTAATGTCCAACCAGCCTCTGGGCTGACTACCTAACAGACAGACAATGTCGTAATTTTGCTTCACGGGACATGGGTAATTATCTTATTACTGTATAGCTGATCCATGTGATTCAGTAGGTTCATTGAAATTTAGAGATTCTCTCTTTGTTTGGATCGCGATTTAGGCCTAAGGGTGGATAAATTCTCCTATGTATTTTAATTTAGACACTTGAGTTACTTTACCGAACCGAGTTACAAATGGTTATTTAAAGTTAATTAAAGCAAATACAATAACACATTTATTACGCACAATGTGCAAAATATATAAATTACATCAGGCTCAAGAATCCGAGCAAAATTCGGTCAGAGAGACCGTTCTCTTCTTGCACTCCATTGTGTGATATGTATCACACTGTTCTCCACACAAACCACATATACACTCATAGCTAGGCCTGGTGAAAGGATTTCCTGGTACAAATTCGATGATGGAAACCATGCATCGCAAAGCGCGTCATCAGGTGTCTCAGCTCGTATTCTTCTTTCATCCAACCTTTATCATTGCATCTGTTGTGTAGAAGATTTCTTCGATCGAGTCCCTTTTTCCTCGCAGCTCTTGTAAAGCAAATATCATTCCGATATTAACTTACGGAATTGAAATCATCTGGCCTGACCTAAAAAGGGAAAACCTTGCCACCTTAGAGAAAGTTAAAGCATGCTTTCTAAATAAAAGTCTTAGGAGTATCCAAAACAACAAGGTCTCGTCTAGCATATCTACTAACTAGAGAGAATTTCCTACTAGTGGAATTACAAGCAATTTCCTTGCTCCCATATTCCACGGCACCAGAAGAGGAACTACAAAGTCTAAACGAACGCCGCCGGGATATATGCTCTGATTTCTACCGCACGGGAGCCATGATTGATAGAAACTGGACCAAAGCAAATTTTGATATGAGACATGTTTTAACGAGATTAGCCGAACATGGAGTTTATCATCAGTTTGCCAGGACAAGACATTTCTCATTCCCAGGGAAACATTCATATGTCAGCTATGCGGGAAAACATGTGAACGTTACCACATCGAACACTGTACAAAAAACGTACATAAACTATAAGTGAATATGCAAAACTAACTGTCAATGTGAATATCTAATTCATATCTACTAACTAGAGAGGATTTCCTACTAGTGGAATTACAAGTAATGTTCTTGCTTCCATATTCCACGGCACCAGAGGAGGAACTACAAAGTCTAAACGAACGCCGCCGGGATCTGTCTTTCTATTAAAGTATGTACATTTGTACGCAATTTACAATATTATTAGGTTGTTCATCCAAGTACCAACGAGATAATTCCATGGACTGGGTATTTGGTATGAGATTTGGAGTCCAGTTTTGGCTGCAATTTCGTGGATATTTTCAATTGATTAAATCGCTTCCTGCCAATGGTTGTACAAAATTGCCAGGTCTTCTGCAATGGCCAAACATTGTAAATTAATGTTGTTCTCGCGTAATCTGCCAATGGTTGTCCCTTTAACTTATTATTATTATTATTATTATTATTATTATTATTATTATTATTATTATTATTATTATTATTATTATTATTACAAAATGCGTACCATATACATTTTGAAAAATATTGAGATACTCGTATTCTCAATTAAAACATCTTTGTTTATTGCTAAAACAGTAGAATTGTTCATAAAATTCGGTTATAATTCTGTGACAATAACGAGTATGCCAAGTGATAATACTGTATGATAGGACCTCAAAGAACGATCAAAATTGCGTTCCAAGGAGGGAACCGCCTATACTGTAGTTGTTTTGGTAACCGTTGTTGCACTGTTTTAAGTTCTGTTGTGCCCTACGTACTTAGAAACTGACATATGTTTTAAAATTTCCATGCGTTAAATGTAAAATATGTTATTAAAACTTGGTTTTTCATCTGGGTCTTTATGAAGGAGCTAGCCAATCATACATATCTCTAAAAAAGTTTAGCATTTTCTTAAATTTCTAATTTGGTAGGGGAGATTACTTTCATCAAACAGTGCCAACTTACAACTCATTCCAAATCATCTTCAATCAGTATAACGGAAAGAACTATTGTTTCCTTATGCATTTCACCAAAATTATTCGCTACTCCATTTTTAGTAACTTCTTTCTAGTGTGAAAAATTTAATTTTTAGCCTACTTTTCACATTTTGCAAAAATGAGGAAAAAGTAGACTTATGAGATCGATCCGGGAAAATGTGTGTCTGTCTGTCCGTCGGTCTGTCTGGCTGTGTGTGTGTGTGTGTCCCTATCAACTCCTAAACGGCTGCAGCAATCAAAACCAAATTTAGTATGAGTAAAGATGTGCACCGGAATATCTCAAGTCCATATTTTAAAATGATGTCAGTGCTACCAACTGCTGAAAAAACGCACTAGAAATTTGAGCTCCATGTTGGATATCTTGCAAGGTATGCATGGGAGCTATTCCAAAATTGGCACACATGTAGATAAGACAATTTCAGTTTAATTTCCAGCAGGCCAACCATGACAGTGTTGCCAAAATAATTTTAAGCCTTCTGATAGGTCCAATGTTTAAATGCATATAACTTCTACACTATCAATTGGATTTCAACCAAATTTTGTATGTAATATCTACACATAAACAGATATGACTGAGCGAATTCTTAAGAGCCACCAGGGCTGCCAACTGTTAATAATTGCTCTCTCTATTTTTTTTATCCAAATACCAATATATCAGAAAGTATGCAAGCCAACAGCTTTAAACTATGCACACGTATATTCTAACATTTTAGATTAATTTGGAGTAACTTATATACGTCAGTTCTACCAACATGATTATAAGCCTGCTGATAGTACCAATTTTTAAATACATGTAACTTCTATACTATCAGTTGGATTTCAACCAAATTTCGTATGTGCTATGTGTACCATAACAGATATGACTATAAGTATTGTTAAGAGCAATCAGGGCTGGCAACTGTTAATAAATGCTGTCTATATTTTTGTATCCTAATATCAATATATCAGAAAGTATGCATGCCAACAGCTCTATACTTTGCACACGTATAGCACCTGACATTCTAGATTAATTTGGAGTAATTAATACAAGGCAGTGCTGCCAACATGATTCTATGCCTGCTGATATGTCCAATTTTAAAATACATGTAACTTCTATACTAACAATTGGATTTCATCCAAAATTGGCACAACAAGATATCATAATATTTCAGATTATTTCTGACCAGCACACGCATGACATTGTTGGCAACATGCTTTTACGCATGCTGATAGATCCAGTGTCTAACTGCATGTAACGTCCATTGGACTTCAACCAAATTTTGTATTCTGTACCTTAAGAGATGGAACTAAGAATATATTCAGTCACCAGGGCTGACAACTGTAGTGCTCTATTAGGCTACATTATACCAGGTATATTTTGAACTAATTAGATATTTCGATATTACCAACTAAATTTCGTCATTATTATAGATAGGTTCATATTCTGTTGAATAATCATTGGCATGAAAAGTAGGCTGTATAGTTCTTCACGGAACTTCTTGTTATATTTTTTTATTTTATTTGCGAACTGACCACTTCGGATCACGCTACAATTTCATTTTTTCTTTGCCTGAAGTTTCCTCTTCCTCCAGTACTCCTTCATATGGACGCTATGCTGTTTCTTCTGCTCATCCGTCCAGGCTCTTCCCTTCTTTGTGGTTCTTGTGACGTGAAACCCTTCCAAATTTTGAATTATATACCGAAATATTTCCCTGTTTGACATCTGAATTTCCTGGATGTTGGAATTTTCGAGATCATTTCGAACTTCCTTAATCCATGTCGTTGTTGTCTTCTTGTTCCACAGGTAGTCGAATAACTGTTTGGTTAGTCTAGTTTTGCCCATTCTGTACAAGTGTCCGAGAAACGATAACCTCCTCTTCTTCATGGTCTCTGAGATTCTCTCCACATTTTTATAGACTTCATTGTTGCTCCGAAGTTTCCAGCCGGTTTCAGTCTGGACTGGGCCCATGATTTTCCGTAGTATTCTTCTTTCTAGGATCTCTAGCTTCTCCAACTTGTAATTCATCGAGAGGCATTCGCTGGCATACAGGCATTCTGTTTTTACTACCGTGTTTTAATGTTTTAGTTTGGCATTCCATGAGATGCATTTCTTGTTGTAGATGTTTTTAGTTAGCCCATAAGCTCTTTCCATTTTTGAGATACGATCTTCTACAGCAGCTTTCTCTAGGCCGTTCTCTTGTATGGTTTCACCGAGGTATTTGAACTTTTTCACCCTCTGAATCCGTCCAATCTCTGTTTCAAGGAATTGTGGTCCATGTTTGTCATTCATCATGAACTTGGTCTTCTCTTTCGAGATCCTAAGTCCTGTCTTGCTAGCGATCTTTTCTAAGAGGTTGATCTGTATATTTTATTATTATTATTATTATTATTATTATTATTATTATTATTATTATTATTATTATTATTGTTATTATTCAACTGTTTCTAACATTGACATGACTTTTAAATGATGTGGATCAGGAGCAGTTTCCTATTTTGACATAATGTCTAGTATAAATAATGGAGGTCACAACCAATGTTCTAGTCCCCTTCTTTGGTCTTGGGGTTGTATTAAGACTGAATGCAAAGATATCACCTGACTGTTAATTAAGGAACACTTAAAATGGCTTCAAACCTTTTTGTAATCTCCGTTCACGTTCCAACATGATAGATTGTATCTTGGTGCAACTCAAATAGCCTAGGATGAGGACGGAAGACTTCCATTACAAGAAGCTTTTTGGACAGGTGCTCCTTCATACAACACTACATATTGCAGTAAGCGACGAGAACAGACCTCCTATACCAAACGTCAGGAAAACAGTGGCGTAACTACGGGGGGTGAATAGAGCGATGAATCCCACCCCCCAACCCCCTCCCCAGAGCCAAATATTTACTTTATAAAAACGTAATTTAATGAAAAATTATTTTAAAAAAGCCATTTTTTGGATTGATGAAAAATTACTGGATTATGTACGTTTATAATTTGAGAATATTTATCTTTACTTGTGTAAAATATTTAGTGTTAGGCCTAGCAAAACTGTTCATTTCTGATTTTTGAGAGGTGCAAATAAAGCATATCAAATGCTATCAAGATCAATCATGAAATCGTGTAGGTTTGCTTTCATTGAATGTCTTATTTTGCCCCTCGCACAAAGCAAAAACAAACAAACGACCATAACAGCAAAAGGCAAAAACAAGATCAGAAAACAAGCACAAAAACAAAATAAAACACAAATCAAAAAGCAAAAGCAGGAAACAAACTCAAAACCTAAAACAAAATACACAAAGCATAAAGCAAAATTCAAAAATTAAGTAAAGAGCAGAGAATCACTTAACTAAAATCACAAATCAAAACCAATATTCAAAAACAGAAGCAAAAGCAGAAAACTAACACAAACACAAATACAAAACAGAAAAAATAATTCAAAAGCAGAAAACAACACAAAACAAGAAACACACAGCAAAAATAAAAGGTAGAAAATAACACCGGTAAACACAGGTTATAGGACCGAATTCCACACTCACTCAAGCACACGGGGCTAAGTGGCCTTGTTGTCCAAGCCCCTCAAATGAAACAACATCATTCATTAAGAATTCTTTGTTCCTTTCTTTTCAAAGGAAATTTGTTTTAATCTGTTAACATCGTGATTAATCGCTACAGACTTGTAACAGCACCGCACAGGGCTTCCTATGAGATCTAGTTGTCTAATAATTACGGACCGGATTCTTAGGTATTTACCAATTTTTCCCTTACTTCTAAATACAAAAATACTTTAATACTTTTCCGAATCACAGTCAATAGAGCCTATTCATGAATTATTCTGTAGTACCTAAAAGACTAAATGATATGCGTGAACTTAAAAATACCTCATTGCAGTTTCGTTCCATTTATTGTAGTGTATTTTAATATTTAGATCATAATTTTTAAAAGTAAACCTGAAGACATTGTTTATTCCTAGCTCTAGTTGATTGAGTGAAATCCTACCTGCCTGAAAATTCAAATATTTTCAGCACCATTCAGCTTATATCTTATTGTTATTGGCCGTCAGGAAATTGGGAATAATTCTCTTATTATTTCCAAGAGTGTTATATTCTAAATAGGGCCTGTACAAAATTAATTAAACGGGCTAGAATGTGAAATCACCTCTGACATCCTTGGTTTTATTGAATTTGAATAATTAGCATATTTAAGGGGAGCAAATTGTGCCTATAAGTGTGAAGTTCTCGGTGATAATTTGATAACGTATTATTATGTAAAATATTTACACTCTCGTTGCAATCAGATTTCTACTAACAATTAGGCATTACTTTTAAGCTTTGCGCAGTTTATGTCAATTAATGCTACACTTTCAACATAAAAATTCCTCTCGGCACGCCGGAAGGCGGAGGAAGATTTCACCGGGCAGACTAGAGGATAGGCTAAAATAGGCGAAATATGCAGGTTTTCGTAGGTGGATCAGACCTCATTTATTGCGAGAATGTATTTTACCATTGGAGGCTAATTACCCTTTTTTCGTCTTTCTATGCATACTTTTAACATTTTACTGTCTTATGGGGATGGTAACCTGGGGTTAATTTTTATACTTGTGATCACACTGTCCTTATGCAAGGTTTGGAACTGATGTGTAACTATCTAACAGTCTGTTACTTCTTCACGCAAAATTTTAACTCCCGCAGAGATGTTGGTTGGTTCCTCAGTTTAGGGGCTGCGAAAACGTGGTCATGTAACCCCGTGTACATTGGGTGTGTGTAGAATCTGTCTGATAAACGGTGTTAAATGTGATGACTGTATTAGTCTCTAATTCAGGTAATGTCTGCAGACGGTCAATTTTAAGTAGTAGTACCTAATTTTGTACCAAATACTACCGTCAACGACACCTACTGTGAACTTGGCTGCTAGATTCCACCGCAACCAGCAACTTGCAATGAACGTTGGAACTTCCCCTCCGAAGGAAAGCATGCTGAGGGATTTTTAGCGCTCTTAGAAAATCCGATGACTTTGGCCGGTTTTGAACCAGCGACCTTGGGCATAGAAGTTCAGCATGCTACCAGTTAGCCGCTTCCCACATAGTCAGATGGAACAAGAAGTTCCGTGCGGAACTAAAGAGCCTACTTTTCTTAAAATTAAGATTCATGCCAATGATTAATCTACAGTATATGAACCTATCTAGAATAATGACGAAATTAAGTTGGTAATATCGGAATGTCTTAATTAGTTCGAAATACTGTATACTAGGCATAATGTAGCCTAATACAGCAATACAGTTGGCAGCCCTGGTGACTGAATATATTCTTAATTCCATCTCTTAAGGTACTGAACCCGCTGAGCTATGGTTCATGTGATATTTTTTTTTATGACAGAGCATTTATGATGGGATGTTGTACTTTTGAACACACCCAGGAAGCCACGTGAAGCTGAGAGATCACGCGATACTTTGAAGTAGCGGTGAATCGCACTTTTGACTTTGGTGTAAACTGCTATTTATTATCTGAGGTCTTATTAATTATTTTTATCTTTCCTACGAGACTCAGAATATTCCATTTCGTCATGCTGCATTACTTTTTGACTTTTAAAGTCGGACATTTTTCCGTATTGACAGAATGTAATAATAAACAAAGTTTATGTGGTTCCGCCTAGTCAATACATTGTTTTATTAGAGATTTTATCGTGACATAATCACTTGTCTTTGCGTATGTTGGGACATGTTTCGGTGTCTAGTGACATTGACACCATCATCAGCCTATGGTTATTGGCAACACTCAATGACATTAAAATAATAATTAAAACAACACACACATGACTAAAATAACACTTTAAAAAGTTTTTAAAACACTGTCATATTGAAAGTTCAATAAAAAGTCTTAAAAAAAAAAAAGGAAACCAAAACAGTGCAGCAAGCCTTTTTTTTTTAAGACTTTTTATTGAACTTTCAATATGACAGTGTTTTAAAAACTTTTTAAAGTGTTATTTTAGTCATGTGTGTGTTGTTTTAATTATTATTTTAATGTCATTGAGTGTTGCCAATAACCATAGGCTGATGATGGTGTCAATGTCACTAGACACCGAAACATGTCCCAACATACGCAAAGACAAGTGATTATGTCACGATAAAATCTCTAATAAAACAATGTATTGACTAGGCGGAACCACATAAACTTTGTTTATTATGCTGCATTATTAAAACATTTTGAGAATGTTTATTTTTACTTTAGGTAAGGTAATACCCTTGCAGATACGCAAAAAGGAACGTAAGTAGTCGCTCAACGTTTTCGTTTTGACGACCTACTTTCTAGAGACACCCAGTACCGGAGCACTGCGTCTTGAGAATCCGCCTTGTGTAGGCGTGGAATTACATTTGTCCTACGAGACGTAGAAGAATATCCGCTGTTTAGCGTTAAAAGTGATTATAAGGTGCCATCGAGCAAGCAAATACTAATATTCACTGTCGATGAAGTCCAGTGAATTAAATAAGAAGCTTGGGAAATAATTATTGGCAAGTATAGTGTATTGCACAACATTGCTGTGACATCACATATTACCCACGCGTATGTGGAGGGCAGATGCCTAGTGGAAATATACAGGTAATAGTGTTACAATTATCCTGAATAAGTGTGATTATAATAGTATGAGATATTTAAATTGCCAAAGTGGAAATTTCATCTTTGAAACGTCGTATAATTCACGGATGCTGCGTGATACAAAAGTAGCGTCACTAGCACGTGCAGCATTATAAAATAGTATTAGCTCACATGCTAATCCACATCTGCAAGATTAAGGCTGTGTCGTATTTTATAATTGAAGCCTATAATAGTCACGACGGACATTATAATTTTGGACGTGAGAGGATGAATAATCACGCAACTTATTTCGCTACCCACGTGATTGGACTTTTATTCACCATGGTTGAAGCAGTCACCATGGGCTAATACCATCCCAGTATGGGGGGGGTGACGTTTCTACAGGAACCAGCATGATGGTGGAACTTCCAGAACGATGAACGAGAGGGAAGGAGCCAAAATGCCATTTCCAGGCATATCCACGAAGATGTCGACAGGGACAAATCGAACCCTGGTCTTTGGGGGAGTCCAGATGGGAATCCTGATGAGGAGGATACCGATCCAGAGAGCCAGAGAGGTTTATGTACAACCCTTGTTGTGGAATAGAGAGCTGAGTGAGAGCTCCTCCATTTCGTGAGTTTTTGTCACACCCCTTCTTTGTTCTAGTTTCTGGTGGTATAGTAGTTTTAATGTAGTTTGTGAATCAACCACACTCAGTGTCAGCCATTTTTCTAGGTAGGGATGTAACTAGATTAGTTAGATGTCATTTATTTCAGTTTAGAGTGAGACACCCTTGGGGTCAGACATTTTGGTCAGCCCTGGTGCAGCTTGGTGAACGTCGTGGAACGTCAATGCCTACCTTTTTGCTGAACCTGATCGTAGTCATTTTGAGGCTATTTTGTTCAACCCTACTTGGGGTAATTTTCAAGTCTTTGCTGACTGTAGTTATGGCAATCAGATGCCTTGGTTATTAATTGACTGCATTCTTCGCAGCCATCCTTTGTTACACCCCTGACTGTCGTTAGAACGGTCGTATCATTTAGGTAGTCGACAGTAACTACCAGTTTGTAAATGCATTATATTTCATTTTGAATAAGCTCAGAAGCTATTCTTGGTCATGTTTGAACCTAACAACTAGAAGGAATGTTTCGTTGCCTAGCATCGAACGCGGTTCCCAACGTATCATTAAGCAGATCTAGTGTGTGAATCTGTGCCACATTTATCATATTTTTCTTGTGTCGTGTGAGACACGTTTTTATTTGATGTTCTAGCAACTACTGAGTTGCATTTTTAAAGCAAAGAGCTTCAGTTATTGTAAGTTTACTTTCATTTAGACGTCTTTGGTAGAAAGACGGAAGTGTATTACTATACTCAGATTTATAGCGTGCATTTGATACACGGACTCTGTAGAGATCCGTAACATATGGTAAAGTTTTTTATGAACCGGCCAAGTGCAGGTTTTGTATTGATTAAATCGCCGGCCTTGAATAAACTGGTTATGTAACCCAGTGACCTAGAGCACGCCTGCTTCATTGTGAGACAAAACTACTATAGACGAGGACAGAGTACAATTTGTATTCGCTTTTCCTTTCATTGCTACTTTGCTTATGGAAACCAGTTTCCACTCTTGTATTTGATCACTTGTTTTATGGATCGGTTTTTGTTAGTTTAACGCTCTGTTGCGTGTATTGTCGTATGACAGGTACAGTTATGTAAGGTTTTCTATAGGATGGTGAAGTCTACCCTGTTATCGCAGGATGTTATTGTATGCTTTGTCCGGGGATGATCCCGTTGACCAGATGTTACTGGAAGGTAACTGTTGTACAGGCCTATCCCAGAGTTATTGAACGCGAGCTTAGCGCCGCTGGTAACCCGTGTTATTGTGTGTCCGAGTTGTTATACTCGTTGATTATATTCCGACTGTTGAGTCGAGGCTTTTTGGTGGAGAATGATCTCAGTTGGAGACACTCCGTGCCCAGGCTATTGTCAATGTTATTCGCCATAAACCTACGATAAACCTATAAACCGACATTCTAATAATAAAATGCATAATTGTTGTAAAACAAGCCTAACTAACGATTCTTTCTATCTAACTTTGTTCTTTGCATTCTGGAACTGTTGACATAGCCGTGCAGTTGAAGATAATTTCCTTGTGAGGAAACGACTAGGACAGTTGACATTTTTGTAGCGACCTGAAGCATGTGCGAACCTAGAGTTCGTAGCTTGTGGAGCTCAGGCCATGCGATGTCAGACGTGGTCTCAACTGCGCATTCGTCACCGTAACTATACACATTAGATGACTATGGTTTACAAAGAGTAAACCAAGGTGTAGGCAGGAATTTTTAATAAAACTACTGTGTCTATATCGTTATTAATTCGTGATGTCAAGTGTATTAAACCCTACATGTTACTTTATTGTGTGCTGTTAGCACATAGTTATTAAGCATAATTAAATTGTTTGTTTTTCATGGCTGTACACTTAGCTTTTGGATGTAATTGTTTTCTTTTACGGACGTCATCGCCGTAAATTTTGTTAATTGATAGGACTTAGCTAGTTGAATTAATGTTAAATTTAAATGTCGAAATGGTACCATCCTAACCTAGATTGGTTTTGCTACCCTGTTAAATGTAAATTCAGATATTAGCTTGATCTTGTAACTTGAACTAGGGACTTGCGTCGTGCCATATTCCTAGCGTTGCTGTTGTTGCTTTATCATTGTGAGTTAGATCTTTCGCGAGGGTTTTCAGTAACTTCTCAGGTAGGGGACCTGTTCTTTATCTTAGTTTATTTATTAATTTGCGGACTAGCCGATTATAACCCTCCGAACTAGGCTAGGGGCTTGTGAATTTTAATAAATTTTCACGGTGTTTTACATGAGTCTGGATGTTTATTTTCTCAGTCTAGTTTTAAGGTGAACCTTTCCTTAGGCGGTCTATGACCATCGTCACCATGTACCACGATCCCTGTGGACTACGGACTCTCGTGCCGCTTTAGCCTTTTTGGAAGGTCACCTGATCCTCACGGTACTTTTTATTCGATTTATGTGTCGTTAGTTGAGTCATCGTGGTTGTTGACATCAACTAAACGGTCTCAGTACAGAATACAAAATGTGTTTGAAGTCCAAAGGATGTTACATGGAGTTATGCATTGGAACTATCAGCACACGTAAAAGCACGTTGGCAACAATGTCATGCGTATGCTGGTCAGAAATAATCGGAAATATTATGATCTATTTTTGTGCCAATTTTGGATGAAATCCATTTTTTAGTATAGAAGTTATATGTATTTTAAAATTGGAGCTATCATCAGGCATAGAATCATGTTGGCATCACTGACTTATATTAATTACTCCAAACTAATCTAGAATGTCAGGTGCTATACGTATGCAAAGTATAGACCTGTTGGCTTGCATACTTTCTGATATATTGATATTAGGGTAAAAAATATAGACACCATTTATTAACAGTTGGCAGCCCTAATTGCTCATAAGAATACTTATAGTCATATCTGTTATATTACACATAGCACATATGAAATTTGGTTGAAATCCAACTGACAGTATAAAAGTTACATGTATTTAAAAATTGGTCCTATCAGCAGGCTTAGAATCATGTTGGTAGAACTGACGTATATAAGATACTCCAAATTAATGTAAAATGCCAGGTACTTTACGCGGGCATAGTTTAAAGCTGTCGGCTTGCATACTTTCTGATATATTGGTATTTGGATAAAAAAGTAGAGAGAACAATTATTAACAGTTGGCAGCCCTGGTGGCTCTTAATAATACGCTCAGTCATACCTGCTTATGTGCTTATATTACATACATAATTTGGTTGAAATCCAATTGATAGTCTAGAAGTTATGTGCATTTAAAAATTGGACCTATCAGAAGGCTTAAAATTATTTTGGCAACACTGTCATGTATGGCCTCCTGGAAATTAAACTGAAATAGTATTATCTACATGTGTGCCAATTTTGGAATTGCTCCCATGTATGCCTTCCATGATATCCTACATGGAGCTCAAATTTCTAATGCGTTTTTTTAGCAGTTGGTAGCACTGACATCTTTTTCTAATATGGGCTTGAGATATTCCGGTATTCATCTTTACTCATACTAAATTTGGTTTCGATTGCTGCAGCCGTTTAGGAGTTGATAAGGGGGGGGGGGGAGGGGGACACAAACACACAGCCAGCCAGACAAGAACAGACAGACAGACACATTTTCCCGGATCGATCTCATAAGTCTACTTTTTCCTCATTTTTGCAAAGTGTGAAAAGTAGGCTAAATATGAATGTGATCTCGTCAATGGCGTTGTCTTGGCAACCTCTGATAGCTCACCCCTGATCAATTTAGAAGTGTTGTCATGGTAACCTCGGATGGCACTTGGCATTTTCTTTAATTCCGAAATGGTTTTTCTCATCCCTTGGCGTAATGGTGGGTCATATCAAAATTTCTTTCAGACAAAAGTTTTAGGTAATTATTAGGGGAATATTTTCCTTTTTGTACGGTTTTGATATTGTGCCTATTAAGAGAGATATGATTAATGTTTCCCGAAAAACCCACTTTTTTCCACCCCTTTGGTCAATGGTTGGTGCTATCAAAAAACCTATTTGACATACATTTTTGGCACTTATCCGACACATATTATGAACTTTGAATGGATTCGATATTTCATGTATTAAGAGAGTTATAGTGATATTTCTTTTTTTCGAAAAAAAAAAGCCCCCCATTTTCACCCCCTTTGACCGATTTTGCCCATTAACGAACTCGACCGAGAATATAATGGGATACTTATTATGTAAAAAATTCAAAGTGATTGGGGCAAAATTACGGCAGTTATCGTGTCCACAAGAAACTGATATACATATATATATATATATATATATATATATATATATATATATATACATACATAAATTATATATAAACTTTTGAACTGACGGTGGTTTTGGGGTCTGGGAAACGCGAAGATATGTCGAAATTTTCCGGAAGTCGAAACATGGGACCCATTGCAATAGTTAGCTTTCTAATGATATCTACCTAAAACCTACTAGAAGACCCGTGCTGCTCCTCAGCATTCACTTCAACATTCCTACAGCACTTCTGTCCATATGACATTTGCATGTCTTCATGCTAGTGACCTGAACAGACATTTACGGTACCGTCGCTTTTGGGTAAATGATAAAGTAGACTTATGAGATCAAATGTGTAGGTGTCTGCCTGACCTCTGTGTGTGTCCCACTATTTACCCAGCGTAAGCTTAAAAGGCGCACGGCAGGGCAGATGACCTCGTAGTTCCGCCCGTTAGAACCTCAATAACTAACTACCAACTACTCTTTATAGCTACTAGATTCACTTCACAATCAATGTTCATAACAACAAGGAAATGAAACCTTTGTAATACACATAAATGTATTTACGTCTCTCCATCCCAATTGTTATATACAATTGTAACCAGTAAGGAAGTGCTTTGTTCGATTTTAAGGCTAATATCCTGAAGATTATCCCCCATACATAGCTCCCTGCTCCGTATTAGGTGAGTAATCCCCGCTATCCTGTCCCATTGTTCGTCGCCTATAGCTTTTAAAGATAAATATGCAACAGGCAGCTATTACATTTAACATATTCTCCCTTGCGGCCGACATAATGCCAGTAGCGCCATTTGAATTATGCGAATTATACCGCTAAAGTGCTTGTGCAATTGTCCATGACCACCAGGCACTGGAGAAGGTGATAATGCCAGCCAAGTGAGACAATAATTACGTCCAGTAACAGGATTCAAAGATTGAAATCAACCTCTCCTGCGTTTGTCTCTCCAGTTAAATGTAATCATGGCTATAATCACGTGGAGACAGCGATTTTAACATGATAAAAAGAGAACATTTCATAATGTGCGTGCACATGCAAGCCAAAGGCTAGTGCAACATATTTTACTTGTATTACTATGAATTCCAAGAAGCCTCCGTGGCTTAGGCGGTAGCACGCCAGCCTCTCACCGCTGGATCCGTGGTTCAAATCCCGGTCACTCCATGTGAGATCTGTGCTGGACAGAATGGAGGCAGACAGGTTTTTCTCCGGGTACTCCGGTTTTCCCTGTCAAAATTTCATTCCAGAAACACTCTCCACTATCATTTCATTTCATCTGTCATTCATTTAATCATTGCCCCAGAGGAGTGCGTCAAGCCTCGGCAGCCGGCACAGTTCATATCCTCGCCGCTAGATGGGGGCTTCATTCATTCCATTCCTGACCCGGTCGGAGACTGGAAGCAGGCTGTGGATTTTCATTTTCATTTACTATGAATTCCAAATCACATGGTTTGTGTGGCCCAAGAGGTAAAAGAACGGGGAGTCGCGATGGTTGCACGAGGTGCAGTTATTAATTATTGCCCCTGCATTTTTGACAAATTATGTGTAGTTTTCATAAATGTATTAAAATACTATAACATTTTGCATATAACAGAAAAGAATACCCTCTGCTCCAAATCTCGGATAACCAGAGATTGGGACGAGAGTATTATTTATTACAACCGTCAGCTGATACATGTGATTATTAGTTACAGCAATTCCCCTATAGCCTAATACAAAAATCCTGCTCAGTAAGATTAATAAATCGCAACAAAAATTTCAACATAAGTCACAAACCTACAAATTATTTATATGGCATTAAATGGTATCAACAATTATCAAATACCAATAGGCTAATGGCTATTGATTATATATTATCTTAATCTTATTCTAATTGATACAGAGAGGGCTTTCCTAGATTTCAACTAAGTTTTATAGTTTAGGATACCGTCTCCTGCACCCTTATATTTGTTTCACATGCATCTTTGTTGTGTTTCTCACCTGTCACTTTCCTATCCCACATTCCCCTGATGGCATTAAAACATTTCGCTAATTTACCTGGATTCCTCAATTCTCTATTTAGTAATCTCATTAAAGTGTGATAGTCATACTAACTTTCTGTTCTGTTTATATATCCCTTGGCTACAAACTTTGCTCTTATTATTTTGGTTTCATTGCACTCCCTGATCAGGTGTGCTGCACCCATAATTTTCCCGCATTTCCTGCTTCTCTCAATGCTTCATTCTTATACATCTCTATTAACCACCAAATTATCCCTCTCATTTCTCTTTTCGTTAGACATTCAGGTTTTATACTCATAAATTGTCTTACTTCACTAAACTCTGTTAAGGTTCACCTATTAGCACACTCTTCTCTGAGTATCTGTAACTCTATTCCATTACTCATCTGCACATCTTCTCCCTTCGTAAGTCCCTATGCCATATGTACCCCATTCCTTGGCATTTTAGCATATTTATTATCCACGTCCACCCAGTGCCCTTTTTGCTGATGCTTCATTTGGTGTAGGTAGGCTACCGTTATCATTGGGTATTAAAGAGGGGTTGATCTCTAAGCAAATAATTTGCAGCCACTGAATGGTCAAAATAAGGTCTAGCCATAAGTCAAATACTTTTGTGTTCAAAGACGTGTTTTAATTCACTTTCAAAAACTGACAAGGAACTACGAACTAGAATAAATCTTCCTCGGGACTAGAAACTACGATCTATAATAATTCTTCCTTTGGACTATCCTCCTCCCGCTCAGATCGTGAAATAATCTAATATATAAAAGTGAAAGTCTGTATGTATGTATGTATGTATGTTTCGTTTACAAATCTACACCGTCCACCAATCCCAACCAAATTGAGCATACACATAGTTTAGGACCCAGAAGAAACCGCTGGCTATATGAATTTTCGATAGTCTTTCTCATTCTTCTGATATCGGCCTAATTGCACTCGAGCAAGGGCTAATAAAGTCAGATAATTAACTTATGAAGGAACGGCAAGGCCGGCCATCACTAAGGCAACAGTAGCACAAGACGGGTCCACCAAGTTTCATTCTATCTCGGTAAGAGGCCATGCCACTCAATTTTCTCAACGGCAACACTACCTCAAGAATTGATCACCAGGTTTCCACCTGTCTCTGTAAGAGGCCATGCTACTCCTTTTTCCATGACTACAACCAAGACGTAAACACCAGGTCATGGGCCTCCATTTTCTATCCAAACCACGATAATATTAGGAATCTGAACGCCATAAAAATCTGAATACGTAGTTTTACATTTTTTATTAACAGGGGTCGATATAGGGAATTAAAATTAACAAAAAAAAACATCGGGTAACCCTGCACGCGCCTAACGTAACAACGGCTACAGATATCATCCCGAAACTTAGTATTAAGATTAAATGAGCTTAAACGATTCTGTTATTGTTGTTTGATTCAGAGGCTTGGTGACATCATGGCCATGTAGCCCCATGAACTTGAGTGGGTATGTTTTTTATTATAACCTGTGTTACTGTGAAGTCTGTAATAGTGTGTGTATTTGTAATTCAGGTGAGGATTAAAAAGGAGGTAGCTGTTACCTTCAGTTAGAAGCTTCGAGTTGCTTCGAGTAGAAGTGGGAAACCACGGAAAGCATCTTACAAGTTTTGCCACGGGTGGCGCAGTGTACCCCCTTCCAGTTCTCAGACCAGAATTAAAATTTATTGGCAGAGCCGAATTCAAACTTGGACCTCCAAGGCGACAGCCGAGAATGTTAGCCGCTAATCCACGTGGTCATCTAAATGTAACATTTTGGGGTCTAATTTTATGCTCTTGATGCCGCTGCTGTTACGGGGGATTTTGAATATTTACCTTATGACGGAAGGTATCACGCGCAATATATTGTATTGCAGTGTTATACTCTCCGTTAAGGTGTGTTCTACTACTAATATGTTGACGTTTAGGCTATGTTTTATTAATCCTAATGTTTTTATTCTGCATTGTTTTAATTGTTGACAGTGTTAATCTGTACCGGCTATCTTTTGTATTACAAATCAGGAACACAGTAACTGTGATAAGACTTGACTAAGACTAACAGAACCAGAATAATTTGTAGGAACCAAAATGAAACAGTAAACTAAAATGATTAACCACGCCATGAACACGTCCTCTTTTCTACTTAAGATGTTGGGTTCAGTTTAGAGGTACTACGGCATCTCCCTGTACACTCAACACGTCAAAAATATTACTATAAGAGTAAATGATTTGTACAGAACATTACCTCCTTCACTGCCCTCAACTGATACAGTACCGTAGCAAACCTACAGGTAACTGACGTCACCAATAATTCTCATAGTAATCATTAGAAGCCATGACCAGGCTCCTTTTGTACTTAAACATGGATACTTTCAAATTACTAAGTAAATAATATCGTACGTTATTCGTACATCAAAAAACTACATTTATACTAATATATAACAAGAAGTTCCGTGACGAACTAAAGAGCCTACTTTTCTTAAAATTTATGATTCATGCCAATAATTAATCTATATGGATCTATCTAGAATAATGATGACATTAGGTTGGTATTATCGAAATGTCTAATTAGTTCGAAATACTGTATACTTGGCATAATGTAGCCTAATAGAGAACTATAGTTGGCAGCCCTGGTGACTGAATATATTCTTAGTTCCATCTCTTAAGGTACAGAATACAACATTTGCTTGAAGTCCAATGGATAGCATGGACGTTACATGCAGTTAAACATTGGATCTAACAGCGCGCGTAAAATCATGTTGGCAACAATGACATACATGTATTGGCCAGACATAATCTGAAATAATATGATCTATTGTTGTGTCAATTTTGAATGAAATCCATTGGTTAGTATAGACGTTACATGCATTTTAAAATTTGACCTATCAGCAGGCTTAGAATCATGTTGGCAGCAAGGGCGTAGGCCTATATTAGTTACTCCAAATTGATCTAGAATGCCAGGTACTATACGTGTGCAAAGTTTAGAGCTATTGGCTTGCATACTTTCTGATATATTGATATTAGGGTAACAAAAATAGAGACAGTATTTATTAACACTTGGCAGTTGAATTTTGTTGAAATCCAAATGATAGTATAGAAGTTGCATGTATTTAAAGTTGGACCTCTCTGCAGGCTTAGAATCATGTTGGTAGCACTGACGTATATAAGTTACTCCAAATCAATATAGAATGTCAGGTACTATACGTGTGCATAGTTTAAAGCTGTCGGCTTGCATACTTTCTGATATATGGGTATTTGGATTTAAAAAAATTGAGAGCATTTATTTACAGTTGGCAGCCCTTGTGGCTGTTAAGAATACGCTCAGTCATATCTGTTTATGTACATATAGCACATACGAAATTTGGTTGGAATCTAGTTGATAGTGTAGAAGTTATATGCATTTAAAATTTGGACGTATCAGCAGGCTTATAATCATTTTGGCAACACTGCCATGTATGGCCTCCTGGAAAATAAACTGCAATATTATTATCTATACGTGTGCCAATTTTGAAATAGCTCCCATTTATATCTTCCAAGATATCCAACTTAAAGCTCAAATTTCAATTGCGATTTTTCGGCAGTGGGTAGCACTGACATCATTTTCAAATATGGCCGTGAGATATTCAGGTATAGATCTTTACTCCTACCAAATTTTGTTTCGATTGCAGCAGCCGTTTAGGAGTTGATAGGGGGGGACACACACACAGACAGACAGACAGACAGACAGAAGGACAGACAGACAGAAGGACTGACAGACAGAGACACATTTGCCCGATCTCATAAGTCTACTTTTTCCTCATTTTTGCAAAATGTGAAACGTAGGCTAAAAATGAGATGGTATGTGTCTGTGTGTCTGCGTATTACTCGATCACCAAAGAAACACTGGTCCGATTTACATGAACTTTTACATGGAAGTAGCTGACTTACCTGGTTAATATATAGGCTATTTTTCATTTCAATACTTTGCACTATTTAAAGTTGGCGACCATTTTAGTGACGTCACTTCACCCTTTGGTTTCAAACATTCATATTTCAATTTCAAATAAAAAGAGAACGCTAAGAAAAGCAAACTTTTCGATGGCATATACTAGGTTTAAAATTTAAATTTCTATCAGAATGGTCCTTATCACTTTTCATGTATCTCCAACTGTTAGCGAGTAAAATCTACTTTTGTGTTATAAAACAAGGTCAATGCCAAGCGGTGTAGCTGGATTCAATGTTCCATCCTAACTCTCCCTCCGCGCAGCACCTCGCCTATCCCCTGTTTCAACTGTCACCTTCACATTTCAATGTATTTCTGATCAGTAGCGAAGCACGGGTACTTCAGCTAGTACAATATAAAATGTATCCCATTTTATTCCATCTGGAAGATGAAATTGATAAAACATGTAGTTAATTATTGGTGCCAAACATTATTTACATTAACAATGAAATCTTTTCCAATTGGATATTAATGTAGCAACAGTGTGCTCCGCCATTGATAATAACTTTGCGTTATGACTCTTCCGTATTATGACACATATAAGACATATTCAGGAATCAATGACCCAATGACAACATTGAAACAAGACAATGGAAAGTAGGGATGATGATGATGATAATTGTTTTACGGGGCCTAAAATCTTGGTTATTGGCCCCTAATGGTTTGGGTGATAGTGAAAATGAAAGATGCAAGATCATCAAATTAAACCTACAACTAAAACTAACTACTGACTTACAAACTAGAAGTGGAAATGGGAACCAGAAAGGAGAAGGATGTAAATAAAATATATGAGGAATGGAAATTGCCTCAACACTCGAAGAATGAGAATTGGGGGACTTAGAAGGAAGGAGAGCCAATAAAGGCAGAGAGGAAAGGAAAAGAGGAGAGGGTCCAGCCCAAAGGCAATGGAAAAGAGGGTGTAGCACTACCCAGGGTGCACCAGAAGTGGTGGGGCTACACACACCCTGCCTCCTTTAGGGCTTTCAGTAAAAGGCGGAGATATCAGGAAAAGAAAAGGAAAACAAGAGGTCTGACCCCTCGAAGAATGGGGGATCAGGAAAGATGAGAGAAGTGCCAATTCAGGCGGGTGAGAGACTCCCTAGGCCTCGGATACCCTAATGCTGTCGGGGTCGGAAGAGAACAACAGTTGGCGACAGAGAGGACCCCGGCACAAGTAAGTGGAAGCAATGCTTGACTCAGCTGGCGTCCCGTGGTCGCCAACCCACGTCCCTCTAGTCGTGAGTCCCTGGGGGCGGTGGGGGAAGGGAAGTAGTAGCTCTAAAACAAAAACTCTTTTGTTCACGTTTAATGTATACTGAATAATGACCAAAATTTGGAAAATTGATTGCGAACCTAAATCATTCATTTGCAATGTTGATAATAGTTCATCCAAAAGTAGTTTGATTTACGGGAGCTTTGAGATAAACAAACAGACAGTCTACAAATTTAATTACTATAGGGCATCCAACGTTTAGAATGAAGCATTGGTCTTATGGCGCGTTACGACAGGGTTGCCACTCCATGAGAGGAGGCAGTACAAAGCGCTTCGCGTTCACTTTCCGCACATTCAGCGATTGTGCAGTGACGAAGACTTTAATTAAGTACTGTATAATAATACTAATAGTAGGCTAACATAACACATACAACGAAATTAAATTAATTATAACGTATGCTGAATGTAACATAAAGAAAACAATCAAAATAAAATAAGTAGCCTAAAGCACAAGGAAATGTGTGAAGTTTCGACTGCAGTTAAAGTTGAAGTACGATATTATTAAAGAAAATACTCCTCATTGGCTTACCTTCATGATGACAGAGACAGGCATCCCGTTCGTCATCACAGTCAGTTGATTCAGTATCTGACGAAGAGCTGTCACCCAGATTTATGAGTATAGGTTCAACGTCATCCTGAATTTCATCGGCTTTCCACATTTCAGACTCGATTCTTTTACATGCTCGACACAGTCTTTCCACTTTTCGATTGTCACATTATTAAATCCTTCCTGTATCAACTGCTCCATATTTTTTTTACTTTGAAGTGCAAATTGTTCGTTTTAACATGATGTTTGACCTGACTCCACACTAATTCAATTGGGTTTAGTTCGCAATGATAGGTGGAAGGCGTAGAACTAAATGACCCATTTCTTTAGCCATTTCATCAATTTTGTACAACACGTTAAATCTAACAGAACTGCTGCACACACACTCAAGATAGAGACTGCTGAACAACTGAAATACAAGCTCGAAGGGCACAGTAATAAAGCTGTGAGTAGCATGCTGCACCCCGCTGTCCTTCGAAACGTCATTCATATAATCCGCGGTCAATGAACAGACCGACCTGTGTAAACAATTAAACCTACACTCTGGGTAAGCAGGTAGAAAGCTTGTTCCAACATTCCTCTACAACTCTCAAACTGACTTGATATGGTTATCTTTAAAAATAGAAAAGTTGGCAGCATACGAACTTTTTCAATGCTGCTATGCGGTTATGAGAGAATATTCAGAAGTTTTACCTACATGAAAATTGTAATATTGCCAGTATAAAATATTTCAATAATCCATCATCAAGACGGCACATTTAGCTACACGTGTAAGAAAAATAGGCATGACAAAGTCAACGCAACATGATATAAGATCAATTTTACTAAAAAGGGGACACAATTTATCGTTTTTTATATGGATATCTAATTTTTCTAGCATTTCTATCAAGTTTACGTAGTTCTAATATAGGACAAAAAAGATCGGCAAAACATAGTTCTACCCGAATATGCTGTTGTTTCGACAAAGAAAAATATTCGACTGATATGGCAACAGTGGATTGCTAGAAAATGACAGCGTCATACATGTCTCACGTGTAACAGAAAGAGAGAAGAATATCCCTATCTAACCAGTGCTTCATTCTAAACGTTGGATGCCTTATAGCAGGCAATTCCACTGATTGAATGCCTTTAAACGTGATATTTTCTTTGAGATACCTAATGAAATGCATCAGCGTGTTCTTTTTTGTTTTTTGAATTTCAAACCCAATGGTGCATATCCATCAAATTATATCTGTGCTGAAGAATGACTTCTTTGTTATGGTCTGGTACAGGATGTTACAGACTCGTGATGCATGTCCAATTCAGTAGTAAGTGAAAGATCGGGAAGAAACAGGCTTGTTCACCGCACATAAGTTCCGGCTTTAGATTCCTCCATGTCACAGTCAACGACTCTAACATGGCCGTCTACGTGACGTGTGGATATGACACACCATCACTGACACAGTCTAAATCCCAAAAGAATTCTATTTGTAGAATTCCGGGGCATGAAGGTCTGTTTATATCCGGGAGCACTTAGTGTGGAGAGTGGGTATAAGGGCGAGGTCCTGTGCCACTCCTGTTGCCGGCAAAGGATGTCAGAGGTTAAACACATAGCAGAGCTACTGTGCACTCTTGCATTTGATTTGTAACACTCCTACAAGACAGAAATTGGTGGCTACTGCTCGCATTTATCTTCCCACACTTTCTCCGTCCCACTGTTTAGCAAAGAAAACTACTTACTATTTCCCTTTAATTTTCATCCGCTCTTACAACACACAAACAGGTAAGATGGAAGTGTATTTATTATCACAAGGGCAGCAACTCGATGCCCGCACAGTTCATCCTTCTTAACGAGTGTACACTGCCACAATATTATGTAGGAAGCTTAAAGCTTGTTGCTGTTATCTACTGTACACGATACATACAATTATCCTGCATCTCCCTTCTAAACCTCTCATCAACACTATTCCAAGTACTATAATCAAGACAGGAATGTGTTGCATACATTATATACTATTCACATGCTCATCTGCGGAATCTTGTAAAATTTTATATACATTTTTATGAGGGTACATCGCTGAGGCAGAGGATATGTGATGACAAATAGCAAATTGTGTAGTTATCGCGATTTAGATGTTTTGCTACGTGTAATTATTCAAATTTTGCTCCATTTTGTTCAGATGAAACAAGTTTAACTGCATGGATTATGTTCAACACCAAATTATTCAGTCGCAGTTTCCTTCCCACCAGTCGACAGTATAGGCTACTCATCTTCAGAACTACCATGCAGGTAATATTTCATGTTGGCTTGAGGCTATTTGAATAATACATACAACCTTCTCAGTTACCATTCTAACGGTCTAATTATTGTAATGCTTCTTTTAAATTGCATAAGACACGCAGTCATCATTAAGTAAATGAATCCTCATTGGACTTAATATTAAAATATATCTAATTTGGGTAACAGGTAGCCACGTCTTGCTCTGTGTTTTCAGTGCTTTATTGGCTAATAATATAATTGTATAATTTTCAAATCTCGTTTGTACCACTCCACAGCCAATTAGAAACTAACTGCTATGTAGTGGTTATTATTGTTATTATTGCTGTTGTTTCATTGTAGTTTGGGTGTGCGTGTAAATCGTTTCTGATAACCTATGTCATTCTGTTGTCAGTAGTAGTGTGCGTATTTTTAATTCCATACTCTTGCCTGGAGTGAATGTGGGAATCCACAGAAAACTACATCCAGGATGGCTGAGGAGGGAATCGAACCCTCCACTTCTCAGTTTTACCTCATGAGGAGGAGTGTACCCCCTCCCAACATTTCTTGGAAGAACTAGGAATCTAACCCGGACCTCCGGGGTGACAGCCTAGAATGCTGGTGGTCTGTTGTATAGCACATGTAGGTCAGTAGTTTTGAGGTCCAAATGTCAATTATACCCTCGATAGTTTATTAAAGGCATCATCAATAGAAATTCTCTTCAGACTCGGCCTAATTTCTCATACGGACAGCTACTCATTTCTAACGTAGCCTTTATCTCTGCATGACGAGTACCTTCCTGCCATTGCTCCCATCTATTTATCCCAGCAGTCATTCGTGCTACCCTCATATCAGTTACCTCTAGCTTGTTGTTGTTTGAGTCTTCAGCCTTTTGACTGGTTTGATGAGGCTCGCCATGCCTCCCTGTCCTGAGCTAATCGTTTCATCTCTAGATAGCTACCACACCCTACATCCGAGGCAATCTGTTTAACAAATTCTAACCTTGGTCTACCCCTACAGTTCTTTTCCTCGACCCTTCCTTCCATAACTAAGCTTGCTCTTCCTGGGTGTCTTAGTATGTGTCGTACCAACCTATCTCTTCTCTTCATTAGCAGTCGACAGAAACATCTCTCCTCTTCCACTAGTCTTAATACCTCTTCGTTTGTAACCCTATCTACCCATCTGATCTTCATCAGTATCCTGCAACACCACATTTCAAACGCTTCAATTCTCTTTTCTGCTGAACCAATAGTCCAAGTTTCACTTCCATAGAGTGCCACGCTACAGCCAAAGGCCTTCAAAAATTACTTCCTAATACCTAAATCTAAATCTTATGCAACATATATTCTGAATCTACCCAGTTCTCATACAGCAAGGTCGGTCTAAATTCTGAGCTAGGTAGGGAGAGTTTCATTGCTACTCTAGCTTCATTCTTGAAGAATACTGTAGATCGCAACTGAGAACTCACTGCATTGACATATCTACACCTCGACTCTATTTACTTGAGTAATTGTGTGCAATCATAGCAGAATGTTGAATGTTTCAATAGCCCGAGATCCAGTCAAAGTAATCTCCCAAATCTTTCTCAGATTCATGACTTATTCTCACGGCTGTGGTGGTTGGGACAGTATTTAGAGTAATAGAAGACTAGATCGGATGATATAGGTACGCATGGTAAACTAAACATACCATCTAAATAATCCCATCCCTTCCTTTTCGAGAAGTACCGTACATAAATAGTGCATAAGTACTCCTTGCAATTTTTTCAGGCTAGCTGGTGTGAACAGACAAGTATTCTTCCCCGCCCAATTTCATTTGGCACACTGACGTGTTGACCGACTGAAAATAAATTCATGTGCTAAATTACTAAAGGAACAATGGAAAATGACATCTAAAAATTACAGTAGGCATAAATTCAATGCTGGTTGGTTCGAGTCTTAGGTCATTTGACTAGTTTGATGCAGTACTCCATTGCTCCCTGTCCTGAGCTAATCGTTTCATTTCTACATAGACCTTACATCTGAGGCAATCTGTTTAACATATTCAAACCTTGGTCTACCCCTACAGTTCTTGTCCTCGACCGATCCTTCCATAACTAAGTTTGCTATTCCTGAGTGTCTTAGTACGTGTCCTACCAACCTATCTCATCTCTTCATTAGCAGTCGCCCGGAACATCTTTCCTTTCCCACTCCTCTTAATACCTCTTTATTTGTTACCGTACACTGTCTATCCTTGAATGAGACTGGACGTATCGTTACAGGTTGCCTACGACCAACTCCTGTTAACCAAATGTACCAAATCATGGGTATAGCACCACCAAATATTCGCAGAAGTACAGCTGCAGAAGTAGAGAAGAAGAAGCAGGAAACTGATCCTAGACACCCATTATTTGGACATACACATCTCCCCGCATGGCTTAGGTCAAGAAAGAGCTTCCTACAGTCAACTGTAGCGATCCCATCATCACTTAGAACTCACCGATTACAGTTATGGCGGGATTCACTTCCCGAAGATCATTTGGAACAATGTCAAGGAAGAACCAGCTGCGGGGTGCTTTCAGCCGTATGTCATCAGGAAGGCAATCAACAGACTGAGAACCGGAGTATCTCGATGCAGAGCTACGCTCAACACATGGAGCTACACTGAAGACGGACTTCTTGAATGTGGGGAACTGCAGGACCCACAACATCTTCTGGTATACAGAAACCTACCTGAGACTTGCACCACTGACGATCTTTGGAGAGCAAATGACAGGGCCATCCAGACTGCCAAATTCTGGTCTTTGCATTCTATTTGATTTCATTTCATATGTTATTATTAAGGTTCGGATGTTAAGGAAAAGTCATATTTTTTTCCTGAGCTCATTTTACCCGAAATCTGAAAAATAAGTTTGAATGATGGGTCCCTGACCTCGTTTATGGCAATTTGATGTTGCCTATAAATGCATATTTCGGCCATTTTTAGCCTATTTTCAATTTTGAAAAAATAGGCTTAGGAGATCACCTTTTGTCCGTGTGTGTGTGTGTGTGCGTGTGTGTGTGTGTGAGGTGTGTGTGTGTCCCCCCTAATAAATTCTAAACATCTGGAGCGATTTCAATGAAACTCGGTAAGTTCATAGCACTATTCCGGAAGACCCCGACCATGCCCTTGAAATTTTGTTACGTCCCACAAATCCAACATGGCGGCTGTGCGAAATATTTCACCAGCATTCAATATCTCCGAAACTATTCCCGATATCACCCTGGATTTTTTACGGTGATAAAGGGAACTACTAGCAGTTCACTTATGTGACTTTTGAAAAACTGGTAACTACAAACCCAACATGGCGGCCACGCGAATTTGCTACTTTTAAATAGATGTTTCTCGCGATTTAACCAACCAAACGCAATAAATCATGGTACAATATATGTTTATACACATTGTAGTGCACCGATATCTAACTTGGTGTTTACATAACCACAAGATGGCGGATGTGCGAAATATTTCACCGGCATTCTATACCTCTGAAACTATTAGCGGTATCACCCTGAAATTTTGTACGGAGATAAAGGGCACTACTGGAAGTTCATCTATAAGACTTTCAAAAACCGGTTGACTACAAAACGAACATGGCGGCCAAGCGAATTTGAAAATTTTAAATAGACCTTTCTCGCGATTTAATGTTCCAAACGCGATGAAATCTGGTACAGAAAATGTTCATTCACATTGTAATGCACTGGTATCTAATTTAGTTCAATTGTTTACAAAATCTCAAGATGGCGGCTTTGCGAATTTTAAAATTAAGTTTTTATTTCTTGTGTCGTAATCATGCGATCGAAGTGAAAGTTTGAATAATGAACCTATGCAATATTTTTCCTTTAATGGTATATGACTCTATGGCCAATACATATAACAATCCAACATGGCGACCATCCGAAATATTTAGACGGCTATGAATATCTACGAAACTATTATAGCAATCAAACTGATTTTCTTTTATGTTCATAGGGGCTATGAGCTTAAGTTCGCGAAGTATAAATATTCACATGGACGTTTCTCGCAATTTAACAAACCAAGTGCAGTGAAACTTGGTACAGTAAACCCTTATACGAATGTTAATCCACTGGCATCTAACTAATTTCAATTGCTTCCATAACCACAAGATGGCAGCTGTGCGAAATTTTAAAATCTCCTTGTTACTTCTTACTTCTTGTGTCCTAATCATGCGATTGAAGTTTGAATGCTACACGTACACAATAATCTTCATGTAACAGTACATAACTCTAGGACTTACATATATAAAATCCAACATGGCGACCATCCGAAATATTTAGTCGGTTCTCAGTATCTACGAATCTATTACATCAATCAAACTGAAATTATGTGTGTAGATAGAGGCAATTAACTTAAGTAGGATATATGAAAATAGGCTGTATAGTTCTTCACGGAACTACTTGTTATTGTTTTGGTCATATTTGGTTATAATTTCAGCATTTTTGTTTAAATTGAGGCATCGTTAACAAGGTACGTGTTATCTGCGCCGAGTTTCAAACACAGGATTTCCGAGAGTGTAGTAGATATATTTTTCTTTCTTTTCCCGGAACAGGCAGATAGCAGGTTTAGAAGACCTGATTCCAAGAAGGCGCTCCTCTACGGACGTCTTTTAGCACATCTTTCTGGACAAGTTAGATTGCGACACTGTACGCAAGAGTTCACGGGACATGATGATAGTGTGCTTCTACCTTTCAATAGAATGTCACTCGAGTAGATATATTTAGCTCGAAAGAAATTAGCAAACAAGGAAATGCCATGTTTTTAGGTCATATTTTATAGTTTTTAGGTCATATTTCGCTAGTTTTTAGGTCATATTTTATAGTTTTAGGTCATATTTTATAGTTTTTAGGTCATATTTCGATAGTTTTTAGGTCATATTTTATAGTTTTTAGGTCATATTTCGCTAGTTTTTAGGTCATATTTTATAGTTTTAGGTCATATTTTATAGTTTTTAGGTCATATTTCGATAGTTTTTAGGTCATATTTTATAGTTTTTAGGTCATATTTTATAGTTTTTAGGTCATATTTCGATAGTTTTTAGGGCATATTTTATAGTTTTTAGGGCATATTTACTTGCATATTTTGTACTTCTTTAGGTCTTAAACTTCCGAACCCTAGTTATTATAGTCTGTAAGTTTGTTTGTATTGTTCCCTTAATTTTGTAATTTTTCCTGGACACGTAAAATAAATAAATAAATAAATAAATAAATAAATAAAATCTACCCATCTGATCTTAATCATTCCCCTATAACACCACATTTCAAACGCTTCTATTCTTTTCTTATCTGCTGCACCAACAGTTCATTGCAGGTACAATTGTTGTATTATTATTTCTAACAAAGCATTTTCTGTTGTTGCAGGTAAATAAAATCATTGAATGAAGAAACATCCCAGCACTTCTACAATCGGAGTACTGACGTGTGAGTTTGAACGGCACCGACTTCTGTTGGTTATTTCTCTCTTAGATTATCGGAGGATGAGGTGTGGTTTATCTAGAATCCTCATTCTTGTGACCGTTTCGTGGTGTAGTGGCTCTTGGCTGTTGCCCCCAGAGATCCGGGTTTGATTCCCAAATCTGCCAATACATTTTTATTCCGGTGTGAGGGCTGGAATGGGGTACACTCAGTCTGGTGAGACAAAATTTAGAAGTGGTGGGCTCGATTCTCATGTCAACCATCTTGGAAGTGGTTTTCAGCGATTTCCCAGACAAAATCTGGAATAGTTCCTGATTTAAGGCCATGGCTGCCTTCTTTCCTGTACTCACCTAAATAACAAGTCAACACATTATTACCGCCATCACAATAAGACAGGTTCTCAGACACAAATCCACACTAACCCAAGTACACGATGTCCAAGCCTCTGAAATGACACATCAACAACTGCATTCTTAAACCATGAAACAGGCATGAACGAGTGCATGAAAGTAATACAGTAAGTAATTTATTGCAGCTAATAGGCATAGATAAGACAAACATAAGCATACTAAAATTCCTCCTTCGTAAACTATCCGTATCGACTGTTATGAAGATCTTCACCACAAAGATCAAGCCCTCTGTTAGCCATTTTGTTTTAAATTAGAGTGCCATATCCTCTCCAGGGACGTAGGCGACCTGAATTAGAGCCCTTGACTTCGTCATGGGATCACTAACCAGGCATCCCGAGCCGGAGTTTGCGTATGGTAGGGTGGCCAGTTCCTTTCCACTCCTCCTCCTGGCATAGCATCCGGCAGGTTCCCATTTTGCATTACGAGGCTGGGAGACCCCGTACCAGACCATACCAAGACTTTTAAATTCTTGGCAGAGCCGGGGATCGAACCCAGTACCACGGGGATGACAGCCAACAATTAGTTAGTTGGTTAGTTGTTGTTTTAAGGGGTCTACGAGATCATTTGTCCCTACAGGCAACAATGCTAGCCACTGCGCCACTGCGCCACGAGGTGGTCACAGTTATCCATGGATCAGACCTAATATGTTTGCATCTCACCAAATTCAATCTCAAAGAAATCGAGAAAATCAAAGTGACTCATCCAAAAGGACTCCTTGGACCAGCTTATGAGCTCACCGGGGAACCTTCCTTCATAGAGCAACTTCGATTGACGATGCTTCCGCCATCCACAAGGGCATACAAAGAACTGTTCGCAGAACTTAAGCACAAGAGATACAGAGAGACTCCCATCCGACCGAGGCAACGACATTCTACGAACGGACATGACAATACAAAAATAATTAGGATTACCAAATTGGGCTTGATCTATGGTCTTGAAAATTCAGTATGGTGTGAATGAAACCTTCCACGTGTTGCACTTAAGGGGATGCATGACTGAATTTTTCGGATTTTGAAGCAATGACTCGTATTTTTATTTAAAAAAATAAAATAGGCCAGTTCTTCCTTTTTCAGAAAATGCTTTTATTTTAGTAATTCCGGTTATTGTAAAGCTTGTAGAGGCCATTTAATATAAGCCCACATGACAATTAAACATTTAAGATGCATTACATAATAAAATAGGCCTAATACAGATGAGGGGCCGTGATCAGGAGAAAATGACTATGAGACGAGTAAAATGGCAGCAAATATCTATGGAAGAAAAAGCGAGATGTGAAGGGGACACATATCATATGCAGGAGGGCAGTTCTGAGTGAGTACATATAAACTTGCCTCTTTCTCGCATAGTTCTCCTTCAATGTTTTCCGTGTACAAAGTATTCCTTGCGATGCAATTCTTATCGTATATTGTTGTAACTTGGCAAGCACGTTGCTAAGGGTACAGTTATGTAAATTTACTCTGGGTTTTGAACTGCTTTGATTTTTAATATGAATTTTTATAGGTAGATTCAAATTTTTTATCCTGATCTTTTTTAAATATATATAATTAGTGTTTAAACATTTCTGGAAAGAACAGTATCCATCTAACACCAAAACGCAGGGTAATTATTGTTTCTATACATGCTAACTATATGTGTTTTAAAAATCAGCTTGATCAAACAAAAACTTTGTCGCAAGGGACTTTTTATGCCACCACTTCTTTAATTCAAAAAAGGGGCAATAACTCAAAAAATAATTAAGCTAAGAAATCATTAAGTATAATATTAGATGCCAGCAACAGTATATGCAAGTGGTTAAAATTTGGTAATTATACGATGAAAACTGTGGAAGTTAAAAAATTCAGTCATGCCTCCCCTTAAGAGCCTCTAACAGCCGGGGCATATACTCTAAGAGGGCCTGGATAAGTTCCTGGGGAATATCCCTCCACGTGGTTTGTGTGCTAGTGTACAGAGCATCAACGGTGGTTGCTAGGGGGCCATAATGAGCATACAGTATGAATTTTTAGATTGGCTACCTATCGCGCCACAGAGGGGTGCTACTTCTTCCCGAAAATTGTGTGACCATACACGCCCTTAACCGGACATGTTGAAAGTGTGTAACCCTAACTGTCACATGTCCCATTACCTGATAGCAGTATTCTGAATGAACATGCCTGTTGCCTGCTACCCGGGAGTTATTAACGAGATGAGCTGAGAACACGTGGGGTGCACAGTGAAGCGATGGCGGACACGTATTGATAGGATATGTCAATGCTAAAACAATAGGATGATCATTAATCTCCCTGTCACTCCACACTCGCCAATTAAAACGAGTGATCCGGTGACGTCACAACCTGCCCTTCCATTGTGCTGCGTGCCTACGTACTGGGCGTTCAGCCCAATAAACATTATCAAACATTATCTCCGCTTATTCTTTGGAGATTCTCAGAATCCAAATTAAATCACAGGGTTCTTACTTTTCAGACAATTTTTGAAATGTAATTCATTCACTCAATTTATGGAAAACATTTCTAACTAGCTGTAATAGTCGTGCTTCGCAAGTGACAAAAGAGTTGAAAGTTTTTGAAAGTTTGACTGGCAAAACAATTTAGGCCTGTCCACAAGAGCGAGGTAAGCAAGGGGAGTTCACCAAGAGGTGTATTTTATTTTGGCAGATCTCCTTGCCTACTGCCATTATTCATATTTAGAATAGGAATGTTTGGGTACCCTTGTTTAATGCAGGCCCCCTTACTCACTACATGCAGTACTAATAACAAGATTTAATTTTGTTGTAGAAAACCAATATTTAATTATCTATGATGGGCTCCATTTCATGATATGATTTACCGTTTATTCAATATACTGGTTTTAAGCAGATTCGACGTTTTATAAATTCCCGAAAAAAACGCCATTTTCTGGAAATCCATTCGAGTTATGAATGATTTGCATACGAACTTTTTGAAGGAAATTGAATTTTAAGATCACTTGGTGGGCCTCGTTTAGTGGTAAGCTAACCGTTAGCCCATTATTATTCCATCTCAATCGGTTTAAGTCCTTTTTGCGTAAAATTACCGTACAAATTCAATTCGAGCGCAACGCTCGATGGGGGTTTACGACAGAAATCAGTTTCTTTCCTGGAAAACTATTAGGTTTACGAAGGAAATGTTGTGAATTTTGAACTTGTTGTCCTTGTCGTTTTTGTTGTTGTCGTTAATCGAGACTTAAGGAAGTATGGTGGGCTGCATTTCATGACAGGATTGGTGGTTTACTCATTATCCTGGCCTTAAGCAGATAAGCCATTCACAAGTTCACGGAAAAAACTAATTTCTTGGAAGTCTTATGACCGAAAGGCAATTCTTGTACTAGGTTAGGAAGTCAACACTGAACTTCTTCCAAGTTTAAGTCTACACGGTGGGCTTCATTCCGTGACAGGAATAATAATTTAGGCCTAGGCCTACCCATTATTTTGTTTTTCAGTAGATAACACCAGAGCAACTTTACCAGAGAAAACTACATGTAAATGGCCACCATTTAAAAATGGTTGACTATGTCAGAATCTGAATAGGTCTATCTATTAGCCAAGCATGCAAAAGTTCTGTTCCATTAGTATAGTACTTTTGCATGAATGAAATAGACCGACCCACAGATCAACATTCAGATTTATGTAAGTACGATATGACAGAAAAGTGACGGGATCCCACTCAGCTGACAAATTTTAACTACATTAGTTTTGAAGCTATTTTGATATCTTGAGGTGCAATTTAAGGAACACCGAAAATTAATTTTAATTAGGCAATGAAGCAAATAAAAAATCTATCATATTTTGAGATCGTATTTGACATAGGCTAACTACTGCTTTCTAATGCACGCTTTCTTTTTCTTGTGGAAAAGGATTGTTAGGTTTGAGACAAGTTTCTTCTTGATAGGAAAGGCTCATGTCTAAGTGATGTCGACACCGGTTTATAGTCCATAACAATATATATATATATTGAACCCATGGGCCATAGGGTCCATGACGGTCGAACCAATGTCCTTAAGGAAGAAATGAAAGAAAAGTATAGTTTCTTAAAGGAACGGAGAGAGATTTTAAGCCAGGAATATAGCTTAACATTGTGCAAGCGACTAGGGACAGATGCTCCTTAGATGAGATCACCACACTCGACATGCCAGAGAGGGCTGGTCACGAGTATTAATAACTGAGTGGAATCTTCCACCGTGATAGAAAGAGAAGCCTGAATCGGAATTCAAGCTGACGTGGCTGGAATTTGACAACGTCGCATATGCACCAGAAGAGGAATAATTAAAATTAACACGTTTACGAGCATAATAATGAGTAAACAAGCACAGTACAGTGAATCATTTTGAATGAGAGATTTTTCAGTATAGAGAAACCATGTAATAATTGTGCAGAAATAAACTGCCGACGTAAGACGACGTCATCGGTGAATTACCTAAGCCTCTGTGGAGGGGAGAGACCAAAAGGAATGCAACTCCCACACAATTGAGGACGAGAAATTAATTAATATCTCCAAATTGCACGATCGATTCTTAGGTGCAATAAGATCATTTGACATTGAGAAGACGAGCTTTCGGAAGGTATAATTTTTATATTTGTGGCACCATTATTTTAGAAGTTGACCACAGGAAAGGCTTGAGTCTTATTTTTTTGTAGTAAAACAGTATAAAGCTTCGGGCGTTTCCAAGCCAATCATGCAGTATTCGAACGGCCCGAGGGGTATCGCCACGCATCACGCATCACGAATCCGTCCAGGAGGACGTGAAGTTATATCAGCACATGCAGTTATTCTGAGAGCCCGTGAGGGGACGTAACTCTGCGTTACATCGATAACAGCTACCAGTACTCCTTGAGGGGAGAAACGCTGTTTAAAACCGCCGAAGCAAGATCCGATAGCCACAGGCATCACAGTAGTAACGACTTGCTTGCTTCCATAAGGAACAGCCAATACGAAATTTTAAAGTATCGCCGCAGTGAAGTATTAGGAAAATCCTAATTATAGGATTTAGGCCCGACTGTATACAAGTTAAAGTGAAAATTCGCAAGATATAGTCAGAGCAGGCTGCGAACGTCGGACTTAAAGGCGATAGGTCGTTATATGTTCGAACGAACAGATCATAACGTACGGAAGTATCGTACCAGACAGATAAACTGTTATTTAAATTGAAGCAACCTAAAAAGGAAGAACAGAATAAGGGTCGAACGTAGGAGCGTTAAAATAGTTCCAATAAATAGAATAGGAGACTATAAACATTAGCTCCAGATATCAGGCGAACAATTCTAATAGTACTAGAATCAAGAAGTGCTAGCTGTTAGAAACTAAATCTATAGGTCTTAGAGGAGACCTCGATCCATATAGACTTTCGTTAGGATCGATAGACAGATCTACAGAGAAGCCGTTCAAGCTAGATCAATAGCCAGTTATCCAGGATAGGAATAGCAGAATTGAACTCCAGGGAACAGTAGATGTTTCGGGACTTTCGGATTCTTCAGAATAGGAAGCCGACATCGGATAAATCTCACCCTTGGAGACGGGAATTAAAGAAGATCACGTGTGATAGGCTCAGAAGTACGGCCTAGTGATCGGGTAATTGTGAAGTGTAAAATAATCAAGATTGTGTGTTAAATAATATTTTTAGTGTTATTATGTGTTCAAAAGGGACACACCAGTATATAAAAATGTCGTCAATATTAAGTGTTCTAGATATAGGTCAAAAAGTGTTTTTACGTAAGATGAATACCTTCAATATGGTGTAAAAAGTTCAAGGTGGGCCCCAAAAATGAAACACCACACCAGATTTAAGATCATGGGATGATCTGAAAATATGTAAGTACAAAATTCATTTTTATTTTGGTGTCAGAAATTGATTGTGTACAACTCACCGGAGTTTTGAGTGAAAGGGATGTGTTTTAATGAATAAATGCTGAGTAATCAAGAATACGGTCTGAACAATAATAAAATAAATAGAGAAATTATGAATAATTATGTAAAGAATAATTCCCGTAGAGGAAATAGGTGAATAAAGGGTTAAAGTATTTAACAAATGTCATAAGAGCAAGCGAAATATCAGTTAAATATCATGAAAGACATTGAAATAAAGTAAAGTTGAGATATGAAAGAAATAGCTTTTGAGCTTATATAAAGAATAAAGAATAATAATAATAATTAAATATGGAAATGTTAAATAAAAATCAAATAAATTGATATGAACATAAGAACGTTAAGCTTTAACGTATGTGTAAGAAATGAGGTTCAATGGAATATTTTAAAACAGGGAACGATTTATCGACCATGGAAAGATTAATATGTGAATTAAAATAATATTGAATTGTTACTAAAGAGATTTTATCAGTTCTTGGGAAGACATTTTCGGCTTAAAATAATGCATAGCGCATAATGAGCGCAAATATAATATTAAAGTGTCACGCTCGGAACGCGTAGTAGTTAAATACTTGGTACATTACTTATGGAGGGTAGTTGATTGCAGTGAATGATAATTGTATAAGTCCTCTATTTGTGACATTAGTATCACGAGGCATTGTGTATGTATTTAAAAAGGGAGCTAATATATGGTATTATTGAGCGTATGTCATATGGGCCACGGCCGACTCTAAATCGCATTTTGTATAAGCCCTCTGTATGGGATTAGTTCCCGAGGCACCTGGAGAGATTCGAATGCAGGATCTTCTTATGATAAAAGCCCCTGAAATTCTCCGTCGTCGTATGTGTATTTAATCTTCCCAATCAATGAGGACCCTCTCATAATTAATAAATGCCAAGGATATGAAAATGGTCTGTGAACCAAAGAATAGTTGTTTGAATGTTACGGTACAATAAAGCCTGGTCTCCTCAGAACTGGATAGAATGGAAAGGTTTGTTTTGAAAGCCTTGAAAATAAGCTACTAAAATGTTGGGTCAAACGGGAAGTCTCCACCACCCTAACAGGTCATAAATCGCACCCCAGTAGTATAGACTAGCTCTTTTAAAGCGAGATGGAACAGAGACCGTCTCGTAAGCTGTTGTAAAGAGAGACGAATACACCAGGAGTGTTTAGAGTTGTAAACGACCCGGGCATTGAACCGAGGCCCTTAAAGATGGATATTTCGTTTGCCGGTTCAGATCGTAGTTTCTTATATGATAATGGTCTATTAAGACATAAGAGATAAATAACAATCCCTATTGTAATAATGTAAGGACGTGGGATTCCACGAGTTGATTGAAGGCAACTGAGTTCGGGAGTAACTATAGTTTTTTGACTGTGTCAAGTACCTTCACGCTCTGGAGTACACAATTGATTTTCTGATTACCTTGATATATTTGTGAAATAAAGAGAGATGATAACAACTGAATGTGTGGACATGCCCAAAAATATTGAGTTAGATAATTAACCTATATTTTTAAATATAATTATATATTTGTTTTAAAGAATAAGAAAATATAAAAGACAATGTTTGAGGTGTACAAGAATGACACCATAATAATGTAAATGCATGGAGCCAAAGAGCTCGGAGTTATGTAAACTTAATGTTAGTGCTTTATGGAAGTGAGACTAAGTAAGAATTGTTGGTTTATGTGGAAACCACAGGTTTTGAATTCAATATTTGTTTATTTTATTTTGTGATCCCTTGTTCATTTGGAACGAGCAGTTGATATTTGGGTCAGTAATTAATTGTTTAAATGTTTGTAGCGCCATTAATTTTATTAATTAAATGTGTTTAAAATAGGAGTTGATTTTGTTGTTATTTTTGCAAGTGTATCCTCTAATTAATCCAAAATATGTGAGTCACAGAGTGGGGGAACTTACCACTGCCCCGAAATCCCGAATTGAGCTACGCTGGTATACTGTGATTGGCATATTTCTTGCTAAATGGGCACAATATATTAATCACATGTAATTGTTTTAGGTTATATTTTCGCATATTCTAGTAATTGGAATCATTTTGTGTTGACCGACTGAAGATTACAATATTAATAATCAAAATTATGTTTGAATTTATATAATAGTTTGTGAATTTGGAAATGTCCTTATGTTACTACTCTCCTTGGAAATGTCATATCTGTTGAGTAAGACTTGCAAATATAATCTCAGTAAGGATTTGAACCCACATTAAAACTGTTTGATAGTTTTTTTACAACTTCTGCACATCGTGAAACCCCTTAACATTTTAAGATTCTCTCTCTACCTCTCTCTGCGTAGGCAAGCTGCGTGGCTCAACGGTAACATTCTCGCTTACTGCGCCCAAGGATGCAGGATCTAATCCTGGCACAGCCAGTTAGCAATTGACGGTGCGCAAATTTGAAGGAGCCGTGTCAGTAGATTTACTAGCATGTTAAAGATCCCCCTCAGGGCAACATTCCGGAACCCCGGCGTCTCTAAAAGCCGCAGTTGTTAAAAGGGACGTAAAAACATTATATTATTACAATTTCCCTGCGTACTTTCTCTGCGTAAGAGATTATGAATTGTAGTCTTGGCATTGCTCTGGATTTTGCCCCGACCTTGGCCTTGAAGTCCTTTGGTGGGCGTGTAGCACTAATCCATACAAGTAAACACCATGCCAACTGATACCGGTTTTCTCTGTATCCTTTCTTTTAGGATTAGTTTTATTGCTATCGTGTCCACTAGTGTCTGCGAATAAATACCACTCCAATGAATGGGATCTTAGAATATTACTGAACTCATAAGTTCAGCATCATGCCACATGCAAAGGGTTCGTTTCCCTCCTCTTCATCTTTAACACATTAAAAACGCATAGTTTCCCTTTATATAAAGTAGGCCTACATCATGTGACCGTCTCGTGGTGTAGCGACTAGCGCTTTTGACTGTAGCCCCGGAGGCCCAGGTTTGATTCCCGACTCTGCCAAGAAACTTAATTCTGGTCAGAGGGCTGTACCGGGGTACACTCAGCCTCGTGAGTCAAAACTAAGACGGAGGGGCGTGGTGGCTCAGCGGTCTAGCTGTATGCCTCTCACCAAGGCGGTCCGGGTTCGATTCCCGGTCAATGCAGGTGAGATTTTCGAAGTGAAATGCCATGTCCTGTGGTTCGGATTCCACGTAAAAAAAAAGAGGTCCCGTGGCTCATAATCACAAGATTCACGATCACGTAAAATTACAATCTTCCTTCCTTCTTCCAAAACTAAGAAGAGGTGGGTTCGATTCCTACCTCAGCCATCCTGAAAGTAGTCTACCGTGGTTTCCCACTTGTATTCCAAGCAAAGGCCGGGATGTTTCCTAACTTAAGGCCACGGCCGCCTCCTTTCCAATCCTCATCTGAATTACAAATGCACACACTAATACAGCTATCACAATAACACAGGTTATCAGACAAATTATATATATATATATATATACACACGGGGTTACATGACCACGATGTCACAAAGCCCCTAAATTAATCAACAACAATAAAAGATGGGACCAACAGCTGTTACAGGTCATTATTGACAGATCTTCTTGGCATGAGAAAGAACCAGTAATCTTGAGATTATACTGATCTAACGAAAGGAAGATTGTAGTTTTACGTGACCGTTAATCGCGAGATCATAAGCCACGGGACCTCCTATTTACGTGGAATCCGCACCACAGAACATGGCATTTCACTTTGAAAATCTCACATGCATTGACCGGGAATCGAACCCGGTCTACCGTGGTGAGAGGCCAACAGCTTGACCGCTGCGCCACCACGCCCCAATGATCTAACGAGGAGGTTTTCAAATCTATTATTGTATTTCAATGCAGCGCACAGTGGGTCATAATCGAAATCTAGGAGGACAAAATTATTTATTTTCATAATTAAAAAATCAAAATGTATTACTCTCACAGCATTCTCATACAATTGCCGCTCACTATTCTGGGATATAAACGCATCTTAGTGTAAATCTGTCACCACTGTTCGAGCAGTCTGAATTGGAGGGTGAATTTAAGTGGCTGTGGTTTGGTTGTCTTTGTGGTTAGTGTGATGCTTTAAGATGGAACATGCAGCTGAAGGTATAATCTTTGTAATGTGTTTCAGTTATTAATGGGCGTAATTGTTACGTAATTTTAGCTATATTTGCATTATATAATATTTAACTATTATTTTAAAATTATATTTTCACTTGGATTTTTAGTATGTCGCGTCACTCTGCGTCACTTTCTACGTAATGTTAAAATGTAGATAATGTCTTGTAGTTTACGCCTGTTATAAGATTTTTTGCATCTTTTTTGCAAGTTACTTAGTTATTTTACGTTTTAGAAGATGTCGTGCAACCACTTCTCACACGTTTACAACTGTTTGATGCACTGGATTCGACGATTATGTCAAAAGTGGAACTTTGTGACTTTGTTAAAAGTAAATTGATAGTAAATTGTTCTGAAGAGATAACTGAATTTCTTGCATGTGTCTTAACTGATGTTTATTATGAAGTAAACAAATTATATACGTTGCTTTCACTCTAAATTCATGATTAAAACGTAAAAATAATTTTGTCCCCCTAGATTTCGATTTTGACCCACTGTGCAGCGTGAGTACAAATATGTATTTCTACATAATTTCTTACGTCTATTAACCCTTGTAAGATGGACACGGTCAGTGGTTTGAACCTAGCTGCTGTATTGTGAAATGCCAATGCGTGAAGGACGGTGCAGGTGTGTCAGGTAGCCTGGCAAGACGCCCTGGGGCGACCCCGCCCGCCGTGCCGCGCTAGTGCGACCTCCTGGCCTGCCCTGCCCCGCACATTCCTCACAGTGAGCCATGCACCCGCTCTCGCTCCCGCTCCCGCCAACTAGCAGCCCAAATACACCAGTAACGAGAACACCTCATAATGTAGTAACAAGCTCTCTAACGCAACCAGTATCCAACAAACGCTATACCGCTATTAATATGTACTAGCATTACCCGTCGCGGCTTCTTCCGCGAATATTCTAGTTTTAAAGAGTACACTTAGCAAAACCTCAATCATGAATGCAATGACTGATTTATCCTTGGTATGAATAATCAGACTTCATCAATTCAGCTACTGGTGCAGTGGTTAGGGGTTTGTCATTCCTTTATAGGTATATCAGAGCGGAGTTCGTTTTCTGGGAATATCACAGACACTGTTAATTTAAGGGCCTTTAAATGTGGTTTTCGGAGACCCTTTATAGTCGGGAGAAAAAGAACTTTCATACCACACTCACACGTGAAAATTACGTGAAAAAATTCTAGAGTGCCCCTTGACCCCCTTAAGAGCATTATACTGTATGCACTGATGAATTTTACAGCTTAATTTGGATCAGTGATAACCTATCAACCGTCTGGAAACTTTCACAGTAATGTAATAATTAGAATTGCATTACGTCTTACAGAAATAGATGGACCTGTGAGATTCTGTTACCATGGTTACCGTGTTGCATTCTTTCATTATTTCATTGTAAATATGCATGTTTTAAGGTATTTATTTAATTGTGAGGCATTTAAAGAGTAAGTGAGTGCGTTTCGCTTACGCATTGGGTTATGCCGAACCTGTAGGTACCCCATATGTGTAGGTTGGTGTTATTGGGACCTTATTTTCGGTACAAATTGCTTGCCACGGTGGGTGAGTGGATAGCGTGTCGGTCTACTAACCCCAAGATTGCAGGTTCGCCCCTGACCGTGGTAAGTGATTTTTGAAAGGCGGCAAAAATACGATACGCATGTCATACGATGTTGGCATGTCAAAGAACCCATTTGAATTCAGTAGGCCGAGTTCATAATGGCAAAATTAATCTCGGGAGTTTCCGCCTGCACAAAGTTCCTCATTTCTCTACTAGAAAGCGCTATTGTGTTCAAGGAGATTAGATATCTAACATCTAACCTCCTTGACTTTCATAGTCAAGGAACTACGAAATTCGACATGCAAGCTACCCTCTGGGTGTCAAATAGCAAAGCTTGCACCAGGCACCCGAGGCCATACCATATTATTATTCGGTACAAAACTGGAATGGGACCTTAGCAGAATAATATAGGGAGGGATTTTCTACTCTGTAATAGTCCTTCTCAGGGTTTCCAGCTAAGAACCATAGAAGGCATAAGTAGATCAAAATGCCAAGTATTACAAAAAATCCTATTACTAAATGAAATCGAATATTTGTATATATATTTATGTAGATAGTTGTACTTTAATAGCTGGAATTTGTTTCAAATTTCATGTAAGTGATAATTTAATGTTTTAATGTGCCATACGTTGAATAAATAAATAAATAAATAAATAAATAAATAATTCTACTCCCTCTCTGTCTCGAGTATTACGATGAAACTACTCGGTCCGAGTGTGTGGATCTTGCTGACGTACGAGGAAACCGTGGTTTGCAGATGACACTCAAACTTATATTAGCCGATGACGCGGTGGGTGCTGATCGCGTTATCCGCTTTATAAGTGAGAGTGGGTTAGGGCCAGCAATCCAGTGTACATTGACTCAACGACTTGTTCGTTTTTGAATGATGAATTTTTGTTTTTCCGTATTTCTTAAAAATTTATTTATATAATTATTAGTTTTATTCATTTTTTGTTTTATTAATTTTAGGTCTTTTCAAATTTAGGTGTCCACCTCTAAATTTTAAATTCCATTCCAAATTTGTATAATTTAATCAGTGTTAAGAGGGGCAGATGGCCTCGTAGTTTTGCCCCTTAAAACAACTTTAACTAACTAACTAATTAACTAACTAAACTACTCGGTCTACACATATTCGAATGTTCAATTAAATCGACTACTTCCAATTTTCGCCAATTAGGAATTCGAATAAATTATCCAAATGTCCGAACAATGTGGATACGTCAATACTTCGGTTATTCGAAGCAGAGGCGAAACCAAAGGATCGGATGGGGGTTAACTCATTCAGCCTGATAGATAGATCCTTATAAGTAAATATCATTCAAAACAAATATCACATGTACTTTCTTTCTTTCTTTCTTTCTTTCTTTCCCCCCATATGTTTTCTTTTCTCTTTGCTTCTATGTTTATTTGACTAAAATTATTCGAACATCGATTATTGACTCAATAGTGGGGTTATTTCGCTAATGTGAATATTTAGAATTTCAGCTGGCTACCTCACATGGCAGTGTTGACAGTACAAAATTACTATTACTATTAACCCTGGAACCCCATACTTGTTTATTACAAACACTAATCCTACACTAGGGCACTCAGTGCCCCAAGAATAATAGGCTAAGCCTGATTTATATATTACAAACCAAGATTTATTGAATTCAGTATAACAACTGGTTAGTTTGGTTTGATTAGACTTAAGGAAAAGTTATTTAATATTACACTTTTACATTCTATTCTAAAATAAAATAATGTTACGTGCCACCCCCCTAGTGGAACTTTTTGTTAACTGGATTACGGTAGGTTGAAGCACAACACAGATTGTTCTTTTAAAGAAATAATTAACTTTATTGCGGCCAGAAAATACACCACTCAACAGCATATACAAGCAATTAGAACCTTACTCCAGTTTCCTCAAGTCTCTTCCTTGAGCGCTCTTGCCCCTTTCTCTTGTCAACAAGCCACAGAAGTTAAACCGTCTTAATGAGTCCGGTGGCCTTGACAGAAGCTACCTGCACCTCTTCCTCATGTACACAAACTACAGTTACTTACGATAACCTGCTACACGCTGTTTCGCTGTCCACAAGCTGGGGAAACAATGTCACTGGATTTCGTAACTCGCACGGCACTTCGTCACCACACTTCTGTCGCTCAGGAAAAACACGCACTAGCTCAGAAACACACACCCACAGAAAACTCGGTCCCCTCACTGTTGAGGCCGCTTATATAGCAGGCTGGTGACTCAATGAATTCTAGAATCGTCCAGGACACACGGCTTCTCGACATTTCCTTCACAGGCTGGGTCACGAATATTCTGGACCATCCCTTTCACTTCGCAGCCCGTTGCGTAACGCGCACGTAATACACTGAGGCAGAGCACACACAGCCCGGGGCAGCTGTGACTCAACGCGGCGAGGCGACAAAACAAACTCACAGCCGTAACAATAATATTAATATACTTACACTGTTTTTACTACATTTTGCAACACCTCACATTTTAGAGTGTTTTACTGAATGACATCTCTACAATTATCACAAACAGGTTGGTTGGTTGGTTCCTTAGTTTAGGGGCTGCGATAACGCGGTCATTTAGCCCCGTGTACTTTGGGTGTGTGCAGAATCTGTCTGATAACCGGTGTTAATTGTGATGGCTGTATTAGTGTGTGTTATCTGTTTTCAATTCAAGCAAATACTGCGAAAATTGTTTTTTTTTTTCAAGTAGTTCCTACATTTGCCGCCAAACGCCACTGTCAACGACTACTTGGTCAGAACTAGGTTACTAGATGCCACCGTTGTCGGCTCCTGGCGACGAACGTTGGAACCTAAGAACGTTAGTCAAATGCTTAACCTATATTTTAGCTTCACACAGGTGTAATTAGTGGAAGGTTCTTTAACATGCCATAAATCTATGACATGGGACCGCCGGCTTTACTTCCCCTCCGAAGGAAGGTATACTGAGGCATTTTTAACGCTCTTAAAAATCCGACGACTTCGGCCGGTTTTGAACCCGCGATCTAAGGCATAGAAGCTCAGCATGCTACCAACTACGCCACCGAAGCCGCTTTTTGACACAAACAGGATATTACTTTTGCATACAAATATCTTACACTCTGCACACTTCACAGTGGGTTTGGTGTCCTTGATTCGCGGAAAGTACACAACGAGGAACGTAAAACCCAAAAAAAAACGATTTACAGCAAAGAAGTGATGCGTTACAACTGTGACTAACACGGCACTGAAAACTGTCAAGGACAACAAAAAGTTACGGCGGCTGCAGGCTGCAAGGGTTGCCATCACAAACCCAGAGCAAAACGAAACTTCTCTGGGGCACTAAATTAAAATTACTACCCAAAATCTTGTCAATTCCAGTGGCGGCTTGCGGATAATTGTTCTGGGTGTTGCACTATTTTCATTAAAGTCGTGAGGGCGGGTGGGGGGATTGGGGTGGGGGAGGGGAGGAGTGGTGGGGCGGGGGGGGGGGAGGGCTTCCTTTATTATTTCACTTGCAACCCGCCCCGGATTCACGCGGTGTCTTTAACGGTTTACCCAGCGTAAGCTTAAAAGACGAATTTCTGTCGATATCAGAGTAAACTATACACTAGTAACATAGGTTAATCATACATTTGTGTTACTTGCCAGGTTTGTTAGTAGTCTGTGATTTTTTGTTGTGATATGTAAGTGGCTATTGACATTCAAGTTGACTTGTTTAGTGTGATAAACTGTAATGGTTAGTGAATGGTCAGGTTGGTGGGCCTTACGTACTTAACTGACTACTTGGGCGATGTGGAGTTCTTCTGAAGCTGGACGAGAAGAAGGAAAAGAGGAGGAGTATTGACCTATCGAAGGAAAGGCCTAAGGGTATTTGGGAACTAAAGCAAAGGAAAAATGAAATATTTCCCAGACATCAAATGCACTCATACCAAATAGCTTAGGTAAGACAAAGATAATAATGACCTATGGTCTCCGGTGAGGTCTGGTGTTGGACTTCCTAGGTGACGCCTGTAAGTGACCTGTGCGTCGTGTTGAGGATAAATGAATGGTGATGACTAGGGCTCGGATTTTTAGGTAAATAAATATTTTTTTATGTAAATACATATTTTAAGCATTTTTTCTATAAATATATAAATTCCTGCTTTTCACTTATTAGTAAATAAAAATACATAATATATAAATTTAAAAAAAATCAGTATGCTAATCATTTCAGTCTATTGCTTTTTGGTTCTGTTACTTTAACGGGGAAGAACCTGTGTGCTATATAATCGTCATGCAGATTGTATGTCAGCTTGCAACTGTGTTAGTCTTATCTTGTTGCCCCGTACCACTCACTGTGGAAGCCAGGGATTTACTTGTCCATAGCTATATTGCACCACGTGCTAGACCTTCCCCCTCCCCCAACTACCAGGAACCAGTGTCACTCACATGCAGTTCATTTCTGGCACTGAAGTGTAAGGCAGTTCTACGATGCCTAAAATAAAAGCAATTACAAGTTATCGTCTGCAGCAGTATGTTGCAGAATTGAAAGATAATTTTACTTCTGATATGGGCGTTCTGTTCTGCCAACCATGTGGGAAAGCAATCAAGGCTGAACAGTGATCTCAGGTTACACAGCACCTCAATGGTAAGAAACATACTGCCGTAGTTTCGCCCCTACAGAAGATGTGCTTCGCGATAATCGTCGGTCATTTGTGATGGACAACCTGAAGATGTATCTCGTTGTGTATTGTAATTCTTCAGTAGTCAGTGAGGCATAGCATAAATTGCCTTCGTGAGTACTGGATTTTGTTTATATTCACATTAATAAACTAAATTATAATTACATATTTTTACCTTTTTGACACATATTTCAGGTATTTTAATACATAAAAAATAAATATTTTCTCGATTTTTAGCACCTAAAAATCCGAGCCCTAGTGATGACGTCACAAACACCCAATATCCGAGCCACTGAAAGAAACCATAAGAAGTTAAAATTCCATTACCTGGCCGAGAATCAAACCCAGGACCCTCGGGCCCAAGTCTAGAATGCTAAACATTTAGTCATGGAACCAGACAGATTAATAAAGTACATGAGCACTTGGAAGCAATGCCATGGGTTTGGACTTAAGAGGAAACTAAAGCAGCTTGTAGCCTACCGTCTGGTAAATTTAGTAGTCTACTACGCTTCTGGCAATATGTTACAGTAGCGACGTTTACGTTGGTATAGAAAAGTGAGATCGCTCAAGACCCACATAAGCTGATTGAGGAATACAATGGCATACCTCAAAGTAATGGTTTTGAACGGTCACTAAAGACTCGGTCCATGCCATAGCAGGATTTATGTGGGTGTTAACGACCAGGTGTATTGTAACAGCTGTGTCCGCGATATGCTATGACCGGCATACATAGAGGATTGTCAAACACAACATATCCACTTGCAAGAACCCCCTTCAATAAATACATTTCATCACACGAACTGGTGTTTCTTAATTATGTTTCTTCACGGGTCATGTAAAATGTAAGAACAAACTTGTGCAGCCCATTGGCCTGGTGCAAGTCTTTGAAAACGACACTACCTGGATGACTCCTATGCAACAAAATGCCACACCTGGTGTTGGCTTAATCAATTAGTCAGACCACCTTCTAGTGTAGCGGCTACCGTTCCTGACTGTTGCCCCGGAGGTCCAGGTTTGATTCACGATTCTGCCAAGAAATTTAATTTTGGTCTGAGCACTGGAACGGGATACACTCAGCCTCGTGAGGCACGACTGAGTGGAGGAGGGTTCAATTCACACCTCAGTCATCCTGGAAGTGGTTTTCCGTGGTTTCTCACTTCTACTCCAGGCATGGTGCCTAACTTAAGACCACGGCCGGCTCCTTCCCAATCCTAACCTGAATTACAAATACACTCACTAATAGGCCTACAGCCATCACTTTATAACATGTTATTAGACAAATTACACGCACAAATACTCTGGGCTATATGACTACGATGCCGGCCCCGTGGTGTTGGGGCAACGTGCCTGCCTCTCACCCGAAGACCCCGGATTCGATTCACTGCTCCGTCAGGGATTTTAGAAACTGAAGTGAGGGCTGGAACGGGGTGCACTCAAAATTGGTTAGTTGTCTGACAGTGAGGCAGCGCCCCGGTTATGAAAACCAAGATTAACGGCCGAGGGGACCCGATGCGCTGACCACGCGTCACTCCAATATCTGCAGGCCAAATGGCTGGGCAGCGGTTGCTTGGTAGGCCTAGGCTCTTCATGGGTTGTAGTGCCAGAGGTTATTATACATGACCACGATGTTACAAAGTCCCGAAATGAACAACAACAACAACAACTATCTTCAACTATCCCCAGAGAACTCAGATAGGCCTATGTGGCTATCTTATTTTCAACAAAATATGCAGATGTGAGGAGGCTCAGATGACCGAAACCGCTATATGCCCTGATGTTGTTATTGACGTGCTGTGTAACTCAAAATATGTAGTCTCCAGCGCACAATTAACCAACGCAATGGTAATCAGTTCTTGACTGGTTTCTTCTGATTTGATGTTACAGGGACTTTGTTTTATATGCGACGGAGATTTTCACTCGCCCGCTCGCCCACGTTGCGAGCCTGTCTCCCGCCAAGCACTCTGCCGTAATGCGGCGCCCACCCGGCACTGAGTCATTGAGTATAGGAATTTGTTCTTACCTAGTTCATAGCTGGTGCTGAAAATGTTCGCCATTCACTGCTACACATCGCTGGTACTTTTTCAGCGCCAGCTGTGAAGTTGGCAAGTACAAATTCCTATAATCAATGACTCAGTGCCGGGCGGACGCCGCATTACGGCCAAGTGCTTGGCGGGAGACAGGCTGGCAACGTGGGCGAGTGGGCGAGCGAAAATCCCCTTCGCATATAAAACAAAGTCCCTCTAGAAACTTCGTCTTTTTTTCTTTTCTTTTTGATACACCTTACTGTAATTCAAACTGGGCATCTAGGTACTGCTCGAGTCCAAGCTCCGTGAACCTGAGAGGAATGTGGATCACGGAGTGATGTATGGGGTTCCCGGTTCGTGCGCAGTAACAGAACCAAATACATTGGTCGGTGACTCACTCATTCACAACACCACAGTGGTTTAGGCAACGGCCCTATGTAAGCAGTATTGGAATAAACAGGAATTCCAGATAACACGGCGGGCTGTTGACAGCCCTTCTTTTCCTGCCTCCCGCGTCACCTCACCTCTCAAGTTCACAGAGGTTCGACCCAAGCAGTATGTTACACTTCAATTTTTACGTTCTACTTCATATTTCATTTTAGGGGCGTGTGGTCCTTCAACACCGTATATTTGGGTGTGGGTAGAATTTGTCTGGTATCCTGTAACATTGTGATGTTTATAGTATGACTAGCTGTACCCGGCATGCGTTGCAATGCCAATCAAAGAAAGTGTTGGCGTTGTAACTTAGTTTGTTGAAGTGCTTTTGGATTCCCAATTTTTTTTCTTTTTCCGTTAACCACCTCTAAACTATTGTAAAATTGATTTACTATCCCAAAAACCATCCTGAGAGCGTGCTCAGCAACTCACCAAAGTTTCATCGCAATAAAATGAATGGCATACGAACGCATACGGGACTTTGTTGAAACGATTCGAGCGCCGTCACCCATTTGTTGAATATACTCGTACGCTACCTAGTGTAAAATGGATTTACTAATTCGAAAACCGTCCCTGGCGTGTACACAACAACTCATCAAAGTTTCATCACAATCGAATGAATGGCATATGAACGCATACGGGATTTTGTATAAACAATTCGCGCACCGTCGCTCATTTGTTGAATCTACTTGTGCGATACCTATTGTAAAGTGGATTTACTAAGCCAGAAACCTTCCCTGAAGTGTACACAACAACTCACCTAAGTTTAGTCGCTATCGGACGAATGGTAGATGAACGCATACGGGACTATATTGAAACACTTCGCGCGTCGTCGCTCATTTGTTGAATCTACTCGTGCACTACCAATTATAACATGGATTTACTAAGCCAGAAACCTTCCCTGAAGTGTACACAACAACTCACCTAAGTTTAGTCGCTATCGGACGAATGGTATATGAACGCATACGGGACTATGTTGAAACACTTCGCGCGTCGTCGCTCATTTGTTTAATCTACTTGTGCGATACCTATTGTAAAGTGGATTTAGTAAGCCAGAAACCTTCCCTGAAGTGTACACAACATCTCACCAAGTTTCATCGCTATCTGACGAATGGTATGTGAACGCATACAGGACTTTGTTGAAACGCTTCGCCCGTCGTCGCTCATTTGTTGAATCTACTCGTGCGCTACCTATTGCTAAGTGGATTTACTAAGCCAGAAACCTTCCCTGAAGTATACACAACATCTCACCCAAGTTTCATCGCTATCAGACGAATAGTATATGAACGCCTACGGGACTTTGTTGAAACGCTTCGCGGGACGTCGCTCATTTGTTGAATCTACTCGTGCGCTACCTATTAAAACATGGATTTACTAAGCCAGAAACCTTGCCTGTAGTATACACAACCTCTCACCCAAGTTGCATCGCTATCGGACAAATGGTATGTGAATGCATACAGGGCTTTGTTGAAACGCTTCGCCCGTCGTCGCTCATTTGTTGAATCTACTCGTGCGCTACCAATTGTTAAGTGGATTTACTCAGCCAGAAACCTTACCTGAAGTGTACAGAACATCTCACCCAAGTTTCATCGCAATGGGATGAATGGTATATGAACGCATGTGGGACTTTCTTGAAACAAACGCACGCCACTTTGTTGAAGCTACTCGCGCCATCTATTGTAAATTGGATTTACTACCCCTATACAAATTACGTTGAATAACTAGCGGGATTTCATATTAAGAGCCTCATTTTCTATACCGATTGTGGAGAGTGCTACTCGCATCCAGTCGGCCGTGTCTCGTCAATAGCTACTGTTGCCGGGAAACGACTTGCCTTAGCTGTCATTTGCGTTACTTTTTATAGTGACTTGTATTCTCTTTGACGTTTTATGTCACGTGACGGGATTTAAAAAAAGTATCCTATGTCCGTCTCCTGGTTCTAAGCTACCTCCACACCAATTTTCAGCCAAATAGGTTCAGCCGTTCTTGAGTTATAAATAGTGTAACTAACGCGACTTTCTTATATATATATATATATATATATATATATATTGATGAGGGGGTGTTCAAATGGAAAGGTACGAAACGATACTGTGGAGACAATTTATTCCTTATTCAAAAGTAATCACCACAGGTCTGTGCACTGATGGCCCATTGCTTCACTAGCCGCAGGATTCCCTATTCCCAGCAGTCTTGTGGTTGTGACAGGAGCAAATCCTGCATGGTGTCCTTCAGTTCGTCGTCCGATTGGAAACGTTTTCCCTTGAGACGAATCATTAACTGTGACGTGTATTGTGCGACACTTCGTAGCCTACGCAAGTCCATCAAGAACAAACGGCCTCGACTGCACACGAAGGCAGTGATTCTGCTCCATGATAACGCTCGCCCACACGTGTCTAACGTCACACAATATGTATTGGCCACGTTCAAGTGGGAGCAACTTGAGCATCCGCCCTACAAGCCGGACTTGTCACCCTGCGACTTGCATCTGTTTGGTCCGATAAAAAAAACATATCTAGGGAAATCGTTTCCAATCGGACGACGGACTAAAGGGCACCGTACAGGATTGGCTCCTGTAACAAGCACAAGACTTCTGGGGACAGGGAATCCTGCGGCTAGTGAAGCAATGGGACACCTGTGCACAGGCCTGTGGTGATTAGGCTACTTTTGAATAAAGAGTAAATTGTACCCACATTATCGTTTCCTACCTATTCATTTGAACACCCCTTGTAGTAATCGAACACATGATGCGGAATGAAAAGTACAGGATCCTACAGTTAGTGATGCAAGGGAAGATCTCAGGACAACGGAGACCCGGCCGAAGGAAAATCTCACGTCTGAAGAACCTCAGGGATTGGTTTGAGATGAACACCACAACCCTTTTCCGTGTGACAGACTCCAAGACTAGAATAACCATGATGACCGCCAACCTTCGATAGAAGACGGCATGGCAAGAAGAAGATAGCAGTATGTGTATTGATAATTGGGGCTAGGATTGGAAAAGACGTGGCCGTAGTCTTACTTTAGCAACCATACCGGCATTTGCCTGAAGTGGAAGTGGAAGTGGGAAACGACGGAAGACCTCTTCTGGGATGGCTGAAGCGGGAAACGAACCCACCTCTCCTTATGTATAACTCGTGAGGCTCGTGAACACCGTTCAAGCCCTCAGAACAGAATTTAATTTCTTGGTAGGGTCAAGTTTCGTGAAAACTTCTCATTTAAATTCTGATTGTTTATTAGTACACATGGTCACCATCTTGAATTTACGAAATCTATGTCCATGTGCCTTCAACAGTGTACATTTCCTGTTCAATACTAATCATTTGCCAAGTATTGAAATTCAAAGTACTGTATATTGGAGGGTAGTTATAAAATTCATTTTTTTAAATGTTCAAGAAGGCATACACGCGTATTATTCAGTAGGGAATCTTGTGTTTTGTGTAGCTGTGGTCTCTTATAAGAGATTCCCCTGTCACCACTTTTCGTAACAATTGCTCAATTACATTGTTCTGTATTTGACCAAATTGCATTTTTTTTATAAGTACCCATTGTTGCCATCTTCAATATATGAAGGCTGACTGCGTGGCACAGCGGTAACGATCTCGTCTACAGTGCCCACGGTTGCAGGATCGAATCTTGGTGCAGTCAGTTGGCATTTGAGGGTGTGCGAATATGAGTGAGCCATATCAGACACTTTGGCAAGTCACGCTCGAATGAAACCTTCTAGTAAAGTGAGCAAGCAAATTAAATATTTTATAAATTTTAGATAGCCGACGCATGTAGCTTATCAAATATGATTACGTTGTAACTCTGGGAAGTTATGCCCATCATGATATGAAGCTTCCTGAGTGGTAATTTTGGTTAGCATTGAGCTATTGGTATGTAAATTATCAAGTAAAACACTTGAAAATTACACTCGACCACAGCACTGAATTCAATTTGCCAAAAAAAATCACAATTGCTTTACAGTTGAGGTGGCACGGGAGGAGGGCTACCCCTGTACCATTCTTAATCCATTCGGTTCTGGCGTTTAGAAATACGTAGGTAGATGGAGGCAATCACACACTGGATAAATGGACAAACAACACAAGCTCCGACCCAAATCTATTTAATTATTATAAAATTAGGATACAATTTCAATCAACTAGTAAGCCTTTTATGGATGATCGTCAGTGATATTCGAACTTCCCTTTTCTTCGAGTCCATAGGACTCGGAAGTTGGGGGGAAAACATTTTTTTCTTGAGTGTCCGAACACGAGGCCAAATATAACATATGATCATTTTGGGTCATTGTAGGACGGAAAATAGTTGGTTTTATGTGTCCATTTTTGCTTTTTTGGAGGTTTTTGGCTTATTGGGTCTCTTTTAGTCTTTTTTTAGGTCTTATCGGCTTTTTAAAAATTGAAACTGAAGATTTGCAATGCCCATTTTCAGTTCATCGCCTCTTAAACTTCTTTTCTGCCCATTGCGGGTTCGCTGAATTCATTCTAGGGGAATAAAATAATTCATTGTAAATTCGCTAAGTACTTTTCCTTAATACACAGAATTCATTTTCCAATATTATGTTAAAAGAAGAAGTGATCCATTCATATAGTTTTGCAATGCATGATTCATATCACCAAAAGTTTTGTATATTTTAAACATGATATAAATATAAAATATGTAACTAAAACAAAATAATTAATTATAATAATTGGATTACTATTTTACGTCTATTATACTGTTTTATGTCCTTTATTTTGAAATTTTACGTCCTCTTATACTGTAGGTCCGTTTTAGTCTATTTTAAGGTCTTCAACTTCCTAGCCCAATATTAAGTAAAAGGAAGGAAGCTTGTAGTTGTACGTGACCGTGAATCTTGTGATTATGAGCCATGGGCCAATAAGTAGTGTGTTCAACGCATAACAGAACTAAACTTTCCTGGCCAGTAATCGAAATATGAAACAAACAAGGAGTGAGACACATGCTCATAATGTATGTGAAACTGCCTAATAAAGTGCGTCTTACTTACAAGTTAGCAAGTGACCACATGGGGATACTAGTTGATCCAAGTCTCGTACATACATAAAGTAATCTGACAACACTCAGCTCGCGTACAGTAGGCTGTCCGACGTGACCGTGTGCCATTCCAAATCTCTTCACGTGTTCTCAGTGACATTCATGTCATACATTTCCTCAGTACATCCAAGCAAGTAAAGGACAACTTGGCACGTTCTAACCAATAACTCAAAACAAACTTTCTTTGCAGAGTAAGAGGTGAAAATGGGACCACCACACCGTCGAGAATCGAACCCGAATCCTTTACATTCCGGGCAGAAGTGCTAACCAACGTTGCTTTGGTAAATCACACTCGAAAGAAATCTCATTGATAACTCCTGGTTTAATAACTGAAGCTACAGAATTCTATGTGTGCAGTTCTACGGGTATTTTAAGCGATTCTATTGTTTGAGACCTCCTCGTGGTGTAGTAGCTAGCGTTCTTGGCTGTGGTCTGGATTCAATTCCCGGCTCTGCCAAGACATTTTAATTCTGGTGTGAGGACTGGTACGGGGTAACTCAGACTCGGTGTCAATCGATTCTCTCAACAGCCATCCTAGAAGTGATTTTCCGTGGTTTCCCAACTTATATTGCAGGCAAGAGCTGGGATAGTTCCTAACTTAAGGCCACGGCCCCTTCTTTCCCAATCCTATCCCCAGTTTACAAATACTGCATAGATCACACACACATTCTTCAGTTGGTTGGTGGAAACTCTTGTTATGGCAGAACTTGTAGTGAAAGCCTTGTGTAGCGTATTCTGTCATTACGTGTCGGAGTTCATAGTTTGCCTGTTTCCATTCGTCAATCATTATGTCGTCATTTGAGTAGAAACCATCCCAGATAGCGTTTTGCTTTTCTTGTAGTATTTGAAGGGCACTTTCATAGACCTCGGCGCGCGGCAGTAGCATCTGCAGTCTAATGTCTTCTATGAAGAAAATTTCTTTTATGAAGACGTAAGTCAGTCTGGACAGCGCTGTCTTCCCGATACCCTAGACTCTAAATATAGCGGGCTTTGATTTTCTCTAATGTTAGTGGTCGTTTTCTTTTAGTTAGGCTCAAATTATGTGTATTCCCTAAGTCGCTATTGGTGCTATGGCCGTTTTAAATAACGTCATAGCCGTTTTTATTGAGAGTTTTTGAGGCTGTTAAATGTAGTAAATTGCTATTATTGCCGCTGTTGCTCTTTCTTTCACATGAATGTTGAATGATGTCAGTGTAGGCTTATGAGAACACCTCTTGTCCGTGTGTGTGTGTGTGTGTGTGCGTCCGTGTGTGTATCCTCCCCCCCCCCCCCCCAGCCACCTCCTCCCCACCTCCCCCCCCCCCCTCCTTTTCCCCCTCCGCCTAATATAATCTAAACGGCTGGAGCGATTTCAATGAAACTCGGTAAGGTCATAGTACTATTTTGGCCGACTACGACCGTGCCCTTCAAATTTTATTACGTTCCACCAATCCAGCATGGCGGTTGTGCGAAATATATCACCGGCATTCTATATCTCCTAAGCTATTATTGATATCACCCAGAAATTTGATACGGTGAAAAAGAGCACCACTAGAAGTTCACATATGTGACTTTCTAAAACGTGTTAATTACAAAACGAACATGGCAGCCAAGCGAATTTGAAACATTTAAATAGACTGTTCTCACGATATAACCATCCGAACGCAGTGAAACTTGGTGAAAGAAATGTTTATACACATTGTAATGCACTGTCATCTAATTTAGTTCAATTACTTTCATAGCCTCAATATGGCGGCTGAGCGAAATTTTAATATTAAGTTTTAATTTCTTGTGTCTTAATCATGCGATCAAAATCAACGTTTGAATAATGAACCTACGCAATGATCCTCATCTAATAGTGCATAAATCTATGGCCTACATATATTGAAATCTAACATGGCGGCCATCCGAAATATTTAGACGGTTATGAATATGTATTAATATATGACAGCAATCAAACTGAAATTTTGTATGTTGATAGAGACTATAAACATAAGTTCACTTATGGGATTTTCAATAACCTGGTGTGCACAAATCCAACATGGTGGTGACGCAAAATTTAAATATTTATGTGGGCGTTTCTCGGGATTTATCCTTCCGAGTGCAGTGAAATTTGGTACAGTATATGGTTACAAAAAAAAAATATCCGCTGGCTCTAATTTATTTCAATTGTTTTCATAACCACAAGAAGGAGGCTCTGCGAAATTTTAAAATCTCGTTTTTATTTCTTGTGTTCTAATCATGCGATTGAAGTTTGAATAATACACCTACACAATAATCTTAATGTAATAATACACAGCTGTAAGGCCATCCAAAATATTTAGACGGTTCTCAATATCTACGAATCTATTACAGCAATCCAACTGATAGTTTGTATGTTGATAGAGATAATTAGCATAAGAAGGATATATGAAAATATGCTATATAGTTCTTCGCGGAACTGCTTGTTAAATTTGGAATAGGATTGGGAAGGAGGCGGCTGTGGCCTTAAGTTAGGAACCATCCTGGCATTTTCCTGGAGTAGAAGTGGAGGCGTGGGGGACCACGGAAATCCACTTTCAGGTTGGCTGAGGTGGAAAACCAACACAACTCTTCTCATTTTTGCCTCACGAGGCTGAGTGTATCTGTTCAAACACTCACACCAGAATTAAAATTTCGTGGGAAAGCCGGGAAACGAACCCGGACCTTAAGGGTGCCCTGCATTTCAGGCTTGAGCGAGGGAGGTGGTGACGTCATCCACCCGCATCCCTCTCATTCCCTCCAACTACGCCAGACTATACCAGTAAGAATAGCTATGCTTCAATGCTCATTTGTGTGACCTGTATGCCAGCCATGGACCTGAACAGACTCCTTTTGTCTGGTGTAGAGGTCAGACCACGACCTTGACACCAGTATACGAGTTACATTGGCTCTATTGTACATGAGCTTATCCAGTATCCGCAACCAATCACTTCTGAGAAAAGTTTAACTGTTTTGTTTCTATGAACTCATATTTTGCAAGTCTTGTTAGCCGGATAATGAGCGGAGGTGAAAGGTCACCACCCATGACATGTCACCTCGAGCCCTCGAACACGTGTTCCCGCCATCTGGCGACCTTGCCGGCCAGACAGCCAAGGCCCGGTCGCCCGATCCACTTCAGCACTACTTTTTAACATCCATCCCTTCGGTGGAAGAACTCAACGCTTGCTCGCAAGATAGGTTTACATATTGAGTCATGCTACAAGGTGATTCCACTTTCCTCTCACCTGAAAATAATATTATCGTGTTGGACGCTATTTTCCACTGTAAGCTTAGTAATCGATATGTAATGCTCTTCAGTCGGTCTACACGATTTTAACCAATTGTAATGGGTGTTTCCCTAATCCTAAAAATAATAATAATAATAATAATAATAATAATAATAATAATTACGATCAAAATTGGTCCTCGAATGGCTTCGGTGGCGTAGTCGGTAGCATGCTGAAGTGCTATGCCCAAGATCGCGGTTCAAACCCGGCCGAAGTCTTCGGACTTTTAAGAGTGTTAAAATCCTTCAGTATGCCTTTTTTCGGAGAAGTAAAGCCGGCGGGTCCATATCATAGACTTATGGCATGATAAAGAACCTACCACTACAATTGGTAGTGGGTAGCCAATTGTTCAGATTATATTTCGTTAGAAACGCTCTATCAAGTTCCAACGTTCGCTGCTAGGCGTCAGTGTCAGTGACATCTGGTAGCCAAAGATGGAGCTACGGTACTTGAAATTGGACTTGCTGGGAGCGTACAGGCGTTCTATTAAAATTCCCCGTTATGAACAATGTCTGCAATTCAAATATAGTCTAATAATAAGGATCATTTTCAATTATTATACCCTGCTATGGCTATTGGCTGCAATTCATATATAATAATCATAATAATTACTGTAATCTCATGCAATTTGTTTCTAGGATTAGGGAAACACTCATTACAATTCGGTAAAATCATGATAACTGACTGAAAAGCAATACATTTCGATGGAAATTCGGATGGTCGCCATGTTAGATTATTATATGTATAGGCCATAGAGTCATATATCATTAAAGGAAAATTATTGCTTAGGTTCATTATTCAAACTTTCACTTCGATCGCATGATTAAGATACAAGAAATAAATCTTAATTTAAAAATTCTCACAGCCGCCATCTTGAGGTTATGTAAACAATTGAACTAAATTAGATACCAGAGCATTACAATGTGTATACAGTAAACATTGCTGAACCAAGTTTCATTGCGTTTGGATCATTAAATCGCGAGAAAAGTCTATTTAAAACTTTCACCTTCGCTTGGCTGCCATGTTCATATTGGAGTTACCCGGTTTTTTGAAAGTCTCATAGATGAACTTCCAGTAGTGACCTTTATCTCCGTATAAAATTTCAGGGTGATACCGGTAATGGTTTCAGATACATAGCCTACAGTAAAATACCGGTAAAATATTTCGCACAACCGCCATCTTGAGGTTATGTAAACAATTGAACAAAGTTAGATGTCGGTGCATACTATGTGTATAAACATATACTGTACATAGTTTCATTGCGTTTGGTTTGTTAAATCGCGAGAAACGTCTATTTAAAAGTCGCAACTTCGCTTGGCCGCCATGTTGGTTTTGTAGTTACCAGGTTTTCAAAAGTCACATAGGTGAACTTCTAGTAGTTCCTTTTATCACCGTACAAATGTTCAGGGTGATATCGGTAATAGTTTCGGAGATATTGAATTCAGGAAAAATATTTCGCACTGCCGCCATGTTGGATTGGTGAGACGCAACAAAATTTAAAGGACACGGTCGGGGTCGTCCGGAATAGTGCAATGAATTTACCGAGTTACGTTAAAATTGCTCCAGCCGTTTAGATTTTATTAGGGGACACACACACACACACACACACACACACGAATAGCACACGCACACACAGACACACGAACAAAAGGTGATCTCATAAGCCTATTTTTTTTTTCATAAAATGAAAATAGGCTAAAAAAAACTCTGATCTGATAGCCATCCATTACATGTTTTCATACATCTGAACTAAATCTTCACGACCAAGATCTCCAGAAACAAAGAAGGCACCAATATCTCATTCCAAAACTCTTTGGTGGTTCCAGGGAGCCAAATTTCTTCTGAAGTAATCCAGAATCAGTAACCTTTGCTGACTAAGGTGTGTGTAACTGTTGATCAAACCTATGTTGTGTTCTACTGGCTAGCTCCGTGGCTTGGCTTGTACAAATAATATTCGCCCATGTAGTTATTTAAGAAATTCTTTAATGGTGCGGGAAGTGCTTTTCATTGCTATAAGAGCTATTCTTTAGAGCCTACGTTCGCCTGAGATGAGTTCACTGAGCTCTCTTATAAAATACAACATTCCTTTCTTTTGAAGCCATTTAACGCAATGTTTTCTTTTTTTATACTTACTGGTACTGACATCGATTTTTTGGCTTTAAGCACATTATAGTAGAAAAGAATCCTACAAAGAAAATCAGTAAAGAACATATAGTGAACTTTTATGGAATTTATGAGTTTACTATTGTCATAGCCTATCTCTTGTTCGTATCATGTATCATAATTCATAGAGTTAGGGTAGTTTTTGATGTTATTGTAATAATAATAATACTACACCCGGCCACCATTTTGAATCTATAAAGTACTGTATCTTTTCCTTTGCCTTGGGCATACAAAGTCATGTATACGGTTCTACCTTCCTATTAACGGTTACGCTACCAATTTCCGTTTTTATTTTTTAATTTTTTTTTTAATTTTTTAATTTTGCTAACTGTACTCAGCATGTGTTCAAATGCCAATCAAAGAAAGAAAGAAAGAAAGAAAGAAAGAAAGAAAGAAAGAAAGTTTTTGTCTTGTAATTTTGTTACGAAGTGCTTTTAGACACACAATAGTATTTGTGTTTCCGTCTGGTGCGTAACCTACATGAATATACAGAAGGCATTCCGACGCGTAAGCAGGCCACATACAGCTGTCCATGTGAGAAGTATGGCTTTTCCAAAATTAGTTCAAACCCTTGTAGGGATTGTCACTGTGCTTTGTTTATGGTCATCGCAAATGCGAGTCGCATCGGTAACTGCGAACGTTTGGAAACACATAAACTGTCACTAAACTGTATGAAATACACTCATTTTAACGACTTATGAGCTACCTGTTGTAAAATGGATTTACTAATTCGGAAACCATCTCGGGAGTGTGCACAACTCACCAAAGTTTCATCGCATTCTGATGAATAATATATAAACGTATACGGGACTTTGTTGAAATAATTCGCGCGCCAAAACTCATTTGTTGAAACTACTCATGCACCATCTATTTCAAAATGGATTTGCTAGTTCGGACAAACAAACTATCACGTAACATTCATGTTTATATGTAGAGATAATTTCAAGATGGCCGCAGCGCACTATGTTCACTGTGATAGTATCATAAGTAATGCTTACAATGCCTCGTAGGCCTATATGCTTCTAATCCCAAGTCTCATGATAATTGCAATATTGTAAGCTGAATTGAGTCGTCCAGTTGCAAAACTCATTTAATCCACTTGCGAATAAGGAACATTTTAACGGCTTCGGTGGCGTAGTTGGTAGCATGCTGAACTGCTATGCCCAAGATCGTGGGTTCAAACCCGTTGAAGTCGTCGGGTATTTTAAGAGCATTAAAATCCTTCAGTATGCCTTCCTTAGGAGGAGAAGTACTGCCGGTGGGCCCATGTCGTAGATTTATAGCACGTGTTAGAGCCTACTACAATTTGTAGTGTTTGGTTAGAAACGCTCTATCAAGTTCCAACGTTCGCCGCTAGGTGTCAGTGACAGTGGCATCTCTGGCAGCCAAAGTTGGAACTGCTTGAATTTCAACTTGCTGGGAACCTTCGGGCGTTCTATTAAAATTCCCCGTTATGAACAATGTCTGCAATTCAAATATAGTCTAATAATAAGGATCATTTTCATGAGAAAATTGTAGCAATGTCCAGTTGCAGAACTCGTTTGATCCACTTGTGAGTATGGATCATTTTCACGAGTTTTGCAATTGCACGACTCAATTATTGATATTAATATATACATTTTAATGTTGAAATAATAGTCTATCAATATGAACCAGTAACAATTTGCTGTGATTATAGCAAGGGACTAACGTCGGGAGAGGTCGAAGGGAAAGATTGAGATACTGTGTGATCTCGAACAACTTAATTTAGTAATGCATTGTTTTTCAATAATTTTAAACAATTTCTCCGTATCTTATTTTCTCCCGTGCCATAATTTTATTTACATCTACACACTGATTGAAAAAATCAAAGAATTTTATAAATGTTTGACACCCATTTATTATATTTTCGTAAATATCATTTTGGGGTTGACATCTAGGCTCATTATCGTTTGAGAAGGTTGAGAGTTTTGAATCATAACGTTTGATTGCTATTAGGTGATAAATGGAACTTACACTGCCCTTTAGATCGAAAGCTGAATGGAACACCCTGAGCTGGCATTGTTATGGTTACGGATGGCCATTCTTTATCAGTTTCCAAGAGGCGGGGACTGTTTTAGAAATTTCTCGGAAATGGCTGGTTCTAGGCCCACGAAATATGGTTTTCAGCGTCACGCTGTGACTTGCTGATTATTTTTCTCGCATCGAGGGGCGTAAAATGAGCTGTGTATGGTTATTCTATGACAACTTCAATATGTTGTCTTTTTAGCTGATGTGAGCGCTAATAATAATAATAATAATAATAATAATAATAATGGTCCGAAATTAGAAGAATATATATTTCGAAACGACAATAATTTTATGTTCATTCTATGTATAGAAACGTTCATGTATAATTTGAGCATAAACGGTTGAGTTGTTTTTGGGTGAAATGGTAACAGAACGACATACAGACGTTCATCAACAGATTTCTTATGTATAAGTATACATGATACCAGAGGCTAAAATCTAAAATCACAAACAAATTGATCATTTTTATTCTAATTTTCTAAACTAGATACGCTAAAATTGACTTAAGATGGCACAACCGCTCTAAGGTTCGTCTCCTCTTGAAGTTGTTGGAGGAGGAAGTGAAATAAACGATCAAATTCTTGGATGGAATAGATTCATGTTTAAATGAAAATGAAAATGAAAATCCACAGCCTGCTTCCAGTCTCCGACCGGGTCAGGAATGGAATGAATGAAGCCCCCATCTAGCGGCGAGGATATGAACTGTGCCGGCTGCCGAGGCCTGACGCACTCCTCTGGGGCAATGATTAAATGAATGACAGATGAAATGAAATGATAGTGGAGAGTGTTGCTGGAATGAAATTTTGACGGGTGAAACCGGAGTACCCGGAGAAAAACCCGTCTGCCTCCATTTTGTCCAGCACAGATCTCACATGGAGTGACCGGGATTTGAACCACGGACCCAGCGGTTTGAGGCCGGCGTGCTGCCGCCTAAGCCACGGAGGCGTTCTCATGTTTAAATATATTTCTCAAATAAAAACACTTACCTCTGTGCCTTTGCTGAATGTTTAAGTCCCCAATTGTTCCCAAAGTTAAGGCCGTGAGATTCCCAGAGGACTGAAATGCACTGTCTGGTCACCTTCGACATGAGGTCTCGTGGAAGACAGGAACACCTGTAGACAAGTATAATTGTCTTCAATCTACTTGAAGTAGGACTGTCGGCTGTAGGGAGATAGCCATGGCTCGAGGGCTCTGGTAATGGAGAAAAAGAACAATTTAATTGCCTCTTCTCGTGCTGGTAATTATTGTATGATGCAATGATACTGCTCCCGTGCGGATCGCACGTCACACCTTCCTGAGCGACCCTATCTTCAATTATCTAACTGCTCTTGTAAGCTATCAAAGATCTGAATCTAGCTTAAATGGGGCAAAAACCTACTCCTGTACAACTCGCCATAGCAATTATCACATCATTTTTTGTAATGTCTTGTCAAGGTACAAGATCGTAAGATCGTAATTTAATTGCGATTAAGATTGAAATAAAAGTTTTTTTTTGCCCCCTGGGTGCGTAAGGCACCGGCAACGTTCTCGCCTGTTGTTCCCCAGTTACCTGGATTGAAATCCGACGCAGTAAGTTGGCACTAATGGGTGCTAAAATGTGAAGTAGTTTTGTCAGTAAATTTCTATAATTCCGTGCGGTACCCGGAATCTCTGAAATCCAGCCCCGCAATGTAGCCGTGCTCGTTATATAGTGCACCACGGCCGCGCGGCAGTTTAAGCAAATCCATGGGGTTCACAGGTTCGAATTTCGTCACTGGCAGGTTTTTACACACTCCCTCCAGGCAAATATCGGGATAGTACCTTACTTCTAGTCCCGAATAGGTACATTCACACACACTATTACAGTCATGACAGGAATACTGGTTATCAGAAAAATATAACTAACACCTAACTACACGAGGATGATGACCCAAGGTGTTGCGGGTTAGTATAAACCCATCTCCAGCACAATATGATTGACCACTTAAACCAAAAATACTTCTCATTATTATTATTATTATTATTATTATTATTATTATTATTATTATATTCGTTCAGCCCTCTAAGGAGCAGGTGGAACCATTAAATAGCACTGGAATTCATCTTTCTGTACTTCTTATTCGCCCAACATTTCTTCATTCTTTCACTCTGGGCCTGCCGTTTTTCTGGTGCCCATGAGTTTTGGAATTTCAAGCTTTTCTCGAATGGATTCCTGGGTGCAAATTTGTGGGTGTCGATCTTTTGTCTGTATGTAGTCCTTGTTGTAGTAATTGGATCAACGTCGACTTCAGTAAGGTCCATTTGTGTGTCTACTAGCCAGCGAATTTTGTGTTGTTTTTTTCGGTTCCCATTGATGATAAAAAATATTTTCTTAGTCAGACGTGAATCATCCATTCGTTTTAAAAGCAACTGAAGAGAATCGTTCAGTTAATGCATATAGTTCTTCCGAGCATTTTCGCATCCATATACCCTCTTGAAACTTGGGCCTGAATATCTTCCTTAGTATCTGTCGTTCAATTTTCTCGATGTCCCTGATGTGAACTGTGAGTGACGATGTCTCAGGTGTGTAGAGTGCCTCTGATAGGACAGCTGTGTGGTAGTGTCGGAGTTTGGCTTAATAGACATTTATAGAATTCTTGTTTGGACAATTCATTTTCTTCATTTAGATACTTAAGGGGAGGTATGTCTGGATTTTTAAACTTTTACAGTTTTCATCATAACATTACCAAAATTTAACCACTGGCATAGAGAGTTGCTGGAATTTATTGTTCTAATTTATAATTAAGAAACTTCATTAGTATTTGAGTTATTGAACATTTTTGTATTACAAAAGTGGTCCCATAAAAAGATCCCTTGAATCAAAGTTGTTATTTGACCATGCTGATTTTATTTTTACATGTACTGTAGTTAAGATATATAAGAACAATAATTGCTCTGGGGTTGGGTGTTAGGTGGATACTGTTCTTTCCAAAAATGTTTAAACTCTTGTCATAATATATTTTTGAATTTAATTTAAATCTACCATCGAAATTTATATTAAACTCAAATCAGTTCAAAATTCAAAGCAAATTTACATTACTGTACCTTTAGTAACTATCCTACTAAGTTACAACAATATATGATAAGAATTACACAACAAGGAGAATTTTGTACACAACTATGTGAGAAAGAGGCAAGTTAATATTAATCCACTCCGAACTGCCCTCCTTCATATGTTACCACTTCACACCTCCTCGCGTTTTCTTTCTGCCATTTTACATGGTATCCACTTGTATTTATTAATGTCATATAAAAAAATCTTTCAGGATTAGGGAACCACCCATCACAATTGGGTAAAATCATGTTGACCGACAGAAAAACATTACATTTTTATTAGCAAGGCAACACTGAAAAATGGCTTCCATCACGATAATAAGTATTGTTTATGAATATACAGAGAGGCTGATAACCTAGATGTTAGGTTTCTTAAAACAACAATAATCATCATGTTGATTATAACTTGGAGGTACTGTGCGCTGATCAATCGGTTGGCTTGTTGAAGGTGACTGGTTCATGCCCATCAGTGAGGTTCGCGCCAAGACGAGAAATGAGGCGTCCTCGTCATCCGTTATCCTTGTCACGATGGAAGCAGGAACGCGGTGGTGGGGAATAAATCTCGTTCAGCAATGTGGTCTCAAATATCTTTATCCTCCCCACTTCTCTATGTGACTTACCGGCTTGTCTGGGTCTAGTCCCGTTCCTTCACGGTACACGATTACACATCTCCAATGAGTCTTTACATTACACCGTCGGAAGTTTTCTTTTAAAAATTCTCCCATGTTGATTGGAAACTCCGCGTAAACACAAGAAACACCGTATTCTTGTCTATATATCTGTCTTAGGACAGCATGTTAAAGGAAGCAGTCCATCAGTAGGAGAGATTGCTGCACTGCGCCGATGGCTCTTCTGCAGTGCTGCATCTATGTACGCATTTGAATGAGTTTCTTCACACTACCCTTTAGGTTAAAATAATTTTATTTCTTATAATATAAACTTAAGTTATGTTGATGATATTCTTGTTGTTGGTTTTTGTTGTTGTTGTTTATGTTGATATAGTAATAATGTTAATGGTTTACGTCCCTTTTAACTACTGCGTTTAGAGACGCCGGGGTGCCGGAATATTGCCTCGATAGGGATCATTAACGTACCAGTAAATCAACTGACACGGCTCCCTCGCATTTTCCGCATTCTCAAATGCCAACTGACTGCGCCAGGTTTCGACCCTGCAATCTTGGGCACAGCAGGCGTACAAGTTACCGCTGAGCCACGCAGCCAGTCATGTTGTTGATATGGTGGTCATGTAGCCCCGTATACTTGTGTAGAATATGTCGAATAAAAGGAAGCTTGTAGTTTTATGTGACCCTCCTCCTGCTGACTGGAATGAGATTTCCGTGGTTTCTCACTTTTACTGCAGGTAAATGCCGGGATAGTGCCTAACTTAACGACATTGCCACCTCCTTCCAGGTCCTAGCCTCAATTACAAATATACTACTACGACCATCAAAGAGACACAGATTATCAAGCAGACTCCATATACACCCAAGTCCATGGGGCTACATGACGACGATATCAACAAGCCCCTAATTGAATCAACAACAACAGTGGCAACAGAACAATGTGGCCCACATACGCTCGAGCATTGACTGTTGCAGGTATAATGTATTCAGTGAAGGAGGGAGTGGCGGATTGGTGTCCAATCATCAGGCTGGAATTTATCTTTCACTTTCATAATACGAAGTGATATTATTTATAATTTCAGGCTACTAACACATTTCTAAACGGTGGCTTCGGTGGTAGCATGCTGAGCTTCTATGCCCGAGGTCGCGGTTCCAAACCCGGCCGAAGTCATCGGAATTTTTAAGAGCGTTAAAATCCCTCAGTATGCCTTCCTTCAGAGGGGAAGTAAAGCCGGCGGTCCCATGCCATAGATTTATGGCATGAAAAAGAACCTTCCACGAACTAGACTTGTGTGATGCCAAAATTTGTAGGTTAGAAATGATGACGCAGTATTAGTACCAACGTTTGCCGTCAGATGCAGACTGCGATGGCATCTAGTAACCAAGTCCACAGCTAGGTCTCGTGGACGGTAGTATTTGGTAGCAAAAGGCAAAACTACTTGAAAATTCATCGTCTGCAGTCCTTACCTCAATCACAGATAGCGCACACTAATACAGCCATCACAATTAACACTGGTTATCAGACAAATTCTACACATACCCAAAGTACACGGGGCTAATGCGTGTGTGTGTGTGTGTGTGTGTGTGTGTAGAATTTCTCTGATAACCTGTGTTATTGTGTGGCTGTATTTGTGTGTGTATTTGTAATTCAGGCAAGGATTTGGAAGGAGGCAACCGTGGTCGTAAGTTAGGAAGGCAACCATCCCGGCATTTGCCTAGAGTAGAAGTAGGAAACCACGGAAAACCACTTCCAGGGTGACTGAGGTGAGAACCGAACCCACCTCTTCTCCGTTTTGCCTCGCGAGGCTGAATGACAACACTGAAGGTGGCTTCAAAGGTATCATTATCGGGAAAAACCTTTTTACCTAAAAGTTCATTTGACTGGAGAAATGTAGGAAAACAACTAACGCCAGACATAATACCTGCCTATCTGAAAAAAGTATGCATTCCTCTTTTCAAGAGAACCTTCAGTCAATTTCACCCAAAGAGTATCGCTCCTTGAAAGTATTATACAATAAAATACTGTAGATTTTATCATATCGGTTACTAGTAAAATTCAGCGCTTGAATATTTTATGATACGAGGTTTGTACATAACACCAAAGATATAAAATAATATCCAATCTTTAGAGTGTCCCAAATAGAAGGGCAAACAGTTTCAACACTAGTCGTTTTTCAATAGATGAAATCTCGTACATGCACTGAAAGTTAAACTTTTAATACATCATTCCGCTCACTCAAGACTTTCATTCTCCTACTGTCTTGGTACAGTGGCTTAATTTGAGAGGTATATTGTGCAATACAGTGTTTGTTCGCCATTGTCAGCAAGACAGATCCTATCTTAGTGGTTAACTGTTCATTTAACTTTGACCTAAATGGTTGTCTATGTTATGTAGCACGTACCGCTTTGTGTCTCAAATATGGATTTATTGGCTGAACACTGCAGCCTTGGCCATTTAGGTCACGTAACCCCTGTTAGTCCACCCACACACACTGGTGCATATCAAGAGAAAGGTCTCTACTCCCTAAAAATGTAGAGCATGACAAGCAAATAAATTAAACGTGTTAAATATGTTCCTTTATTACGTGACGTCAGTGTATCTTATATGGCAGGCATATCTGACACGTGTGTAATGAACTAGAAGATACTGGTAGATTAACTTCCAGGAAACGTATCTTGTCATATAACTACGGACCGGATTCTTAGGTGTTTACCTATTATTTTCCTTACTTCTAAAAACAAAAGTACTTTCATACTTTTCCGAATCACACTTTAGAGAGCCCATATTCATGAATTGTGGCGTAGCCTACCTAAAAAAACTAAATAATATGTGAGTACCTAAGAATACCTAATTGCAGTTTTGTACCATTTATTGTAGTATAATTGAATTGTTAGTGCATAATTTTTAAAAGGAAACCTGAAGACAGTGTTTATTCCTAGCTCTTGTTGATGAGAGAAATCCTACCTGCTAGAAATTTCAAATAAATTTCCGCACTTTTCAGCTTATATATTATTGTTTGCTTATTTACTGTCATAAAAGTGGGGATAAATCTCTCATTGTTTCCAAGTTCCCTATATTGTAAATAAATAAAGTTAATTAAACAACCTACTACGTGACAATCACCTCTGACATCCTTGGTTTTATTGAATGCGAATAATTAACATATTTGGGGAATCCGCTGTCCTTGGGGTAAATCTGAGGCTTCTTCTCATACAAAACTATCGCTTACAGTGACATCGGACTAGAGTTTAAACTCTCAAAGATTGATCACCACTTAAGTGGAAAAAGCAGCGCTTCAATGCGGTTCTCGTCAGGACGAATTTAAAGAGCAAATATTGCTTAAGAGTGTGACGTTCTCGGTGATAACTTGATGACGTATCATTATGCGAAATATTTACACTCCCCTTGCAATCAGATTTTCTACTAACAATTAGGCATTAATATTAAGTTTTGCGCAGTTTATAACAACGTTTGCTACACTTAAAACATAAAAACATTAAAAAAAACTATTTTATGTTTCTGAAAACCTAAAATGACAATTTTAAGAACCTAAAAATCTGGTCCCTTCTTATTACAGTCCAGCCTCGATAACTGGAATCAAAATAATTTCGACTTGTCAAAATTTATAGTTATGAAGATATGTGGGAGAAATGTTAAAGTTTGTGATATGCTGGTCGCAAAATTAGTTGTCTAAATTTATGTAGATCTCGCTGTTTTAGGAAACTACTTCCGAAAATGGAGACTCCAACCTAGAATGATTAAAACAGAAGTTTCTTGTTTTCATCTGAACAGCCGAATGGCTTCAAGGGATCTCAAGGTATACTTCGATAACACCCTTCTCCGCCACAATAGACACCCCAAATATCTGGATGTTACACTCGATAGAACACTGTCGTTCCAAGAACACCTGAGAAAGAGCGCTGCCAAGATTCAGACTCGCAACAACATCATTCGAAAACTATGTGGCACTACTTGGGGTGCAAGTGCAACTACTTTAAGTTGCTCAGCTCTTGGCCTGGTTTACTCTACTGCAGAGTATTGTGCCCCTGTCTGGATAAGCAGCCCTCATGTGCAGAGAATAGATGTTAAATTAAATGACACAATGAGAATGATCTCAGGCACGATAAGATCAACTCGTATTCAGTGGCTGCCTGTATTAAGCCATATTCCCCCACCCCACCTCCGCAGATGCAATGCTTTGATGAATGAATACAAGAAGATCCAGATTAATGAAGGACTGCCCATTCATGAGGATATCCACCACCTACATATAGATAGACTGAAGTCAAGATATCCATCCATCTGTACGGCGGAGAATCTTGTAATGTGTAATTTCAACCTGACTGAGAAATGGTCTAATGAATGGAGACAATTCGCCCCAGCAGAGTCTTTGGAAATGCCATGCATCACACAGAACAACCCCGGAAAGTATGGTCCAAGCTAAACCGGATCTGAACTAACCATGGTGTGTGTGGAGATCTGCTATACAAATGGAAGAAAAAGTCATCATCTTGTTGCGACTGCGGTGCGGAGAGGCAAACTGTGAAACACATCACCCAAGAATGCCCACTGAGTCGTGTCAACGGAGATAGAAGCGAATTTTTCCTGGGAACGCCACAAGCGATTAACTATGTAAATAGTGTAAATATTAATTTGTAATTCATGTATACGCCATACGATAAATTAAATAATTATATGTAGTAAAAATGGTTGTTCGTAATTATGATAGGTTATTTTACAATATTTATCATCTGTCATTCATTTTCTCATTGCCCCAAGGGAGTGCAACAGGCTTCGGCAGCCGGCACAGTTCATATCCTCGCCGCTAGATGGGGGCTTCATTCATTCCATTCCCCGACACGGTCGGTCGACGGTGGACTTTCATTTTCATTTTGCAATATTTAAGTAAGTATTAAAGATACATACGGTTGAATCTACTACATTAATCGGTGGAAAATTCTTATTAGAAGGTTGCAGTGCAATAATACGTAAGTGTTACTGATAAAGAACAAGATTAAGTCCTCAAAAATTGTTAAATATACGCTTATCAATACATAACTAAAACATATCTATTCTTATTGCATAGGTCCACGTTTCAACCTAGCAATGAGGTCTACTTCAGCTAACATCAAGAATATATAATTAAGACTAGCAGAAGTACCCATTCTTCGAACGGTCTTTGGTATTAATAGCCAGACGTAATCAATTGAGCTACTGTTGCAATGGTTAGAGGCTTGGAACCTGTTTGTCGACAAAGATAAATGATTGTTAAAATATGCTCAGGAAATAAATTTAGCCAACCTAACGTGTACTTCCTGACGTGAAAATAAAATTGAAAACCTCGTAGACGAAACGCAATACACGTCATGTTGCTGTTTGGAGATATAATATACCTTCTGTTGGCAACTCTGGCACTGTACATACTCTAATGACAGTTGGTCCCCCTGCTGGAGGGTTGTTGACCCAAGGGTCGTGTTCTTACCTGCGTTCCACAGCACCCTCACTTGCAAGTAGGTAGCAGTGGCTACCGGACATGGTGTCATAGCACGCATGTAATATCTACTGTACTTGTTCAGTGTTTAATCATGTACATACAAGGTAAAATATATTTCTTTATACAGTCCACCACATCGTATTCTATGTATTCGACATAAGTTTTGGTCCTCCGGGCACGATTAGATGGCAAGAAAAACAGTGAAAATTGAACTCGTGTGATCCAAAGACAGCATGGTTTCTCACAAATGGCGTGGGTGGTTACCAGCATGGCGACTACTGGACAACAGAATTCATCATCCTGGTAAGTCACCGATCATCCTTAATTATTCCTTGTGACTAATATGCATTCCTTTCTTTCTTCATTCAAAACTGTTCGTTTGTACTTGCAATGTATTGGTATTGCTAGTGATCACACATGATTTCGCCCGTAAAACTGTATGTTATTTGTACGCAGTTTTCCCGCAACTCTTTGAAACAAAACCAGGAGTTCATCTTTGTATTATGTAAATATGTTAGGTATTTGTCTTTTGGTTTTGTCATTCTTTTACGTATAGGCATTTGGTCTATTGTGATTTTATATCATTCAGCTGTTTATTGGGAATTGCTAGTGAGAAATGGAACAAAAGATAAAATCACTGTGTAGCAAAAGGGGTAGGTTAAAGGCTAGCTTATCTCGCATACAAGGCTTCGTAGAGAAATTAGATTCTCAATCTAAGGACGTAGATCAGTTGGAAGATCGACGGGCTCACTTATCAAAAATCTGGGAAGAATATGAAACAGTTCAATCACAAATAGAGGATTTGAAAGAGGATGGATCATTTCAAGCAGAACAAGAATCTTATCGCTCCGACTTTGAGGAGCAATACTTCAAAACATCTGGTCTTATAAGATCCATAAACAGTGCAATTTCCAAGTCAGCAACTTCGCTAAGTGATTCTATTGGTGAATCAACTTCCAGTTCGCAAACACGTTCAGTTAAACTGCCTCAAATAAGTTTACCTACATTCGCAGGTGATTATTTAGAATGGCCCAATTTTGCCGATACTTTTAAGAATCTCATTCATGAAGATGCAAATTTGTCAAAAATACAGAAATTTCATTACCTAAAATCAGTGGTATCAGGCAGGGCGGCAGACGTGTTACAGTCTCTAGAAATATCTGCAGCGAATTACGACATAGCGTGGAACCTGTTAAATGAAAGGTTCAATAACCGGCGAGCAATTGTTTCCTCCCACATTAATTCGGTCCTTCAGATTAACAAAATAGAAGTAGAATCTTCCAAGGCATTAAGAGACTTGTATGACGGCTTCAGAAGGCACATACAGTCGCTATCAGCGCTTGGTCTGTCTTGTGAAGAACAATTAGATGCCATTTTGATACATTTAATAACAAACAGATTTGACGCTGAAACATTAAAAAAATGGGAGACCTCGTTACCAACCTTTGATCTTCCATCGTATCAGACACTGGACAAATTTCTACTCGAAACATGTAATGCATTGGAATCGATCGAAACTAAGAATTGTGATCGCACAAAACAGCTGAAGCAGGTAGGCGTTTCATCTAAACCGAATGCATCTGGTTTCAAACCGAGGCCATTCACGAACCCAGGAAAAAATTGTTTCCTTTCACAGAAAAATCAGAAATGCCCGCTTTGCACGGAGGAACATCCCATTTTTAGATGCAGGACCTTCACTTCTATGGGTGTTTATGACAGATGGCGGGAGATCAAGAAGCATAAGCTCTGTGTTAATTGCCTGTCTGGAAATCACTTCGCTAACGAGTGCACTCGTTCATGTTGTAAGCTGTGCAAGGATAAACATAACACCTTGCTTCACAGGGACCAAGGGTCACCGAACCACAATAATAGTCAAACTTCAAACAAGAGTATTGTGTCCAATAATACTTCATTGTCTCCCCTTAATGAGCAACATAGTAGTAATGCTGTTTCATTGCACAATCACAACAATGATGTTTCCTCTCATGTATTGTTGTCGACAGCAGTAGTGAATGTCAACAATTCAGAGGGAAAAACCCGTCATGCTCGGGTTGTGTTAGACAGCGGCTCGCAACTCAACTTCATAACCAGGGAATTAGCTCATCAATTACGATTGTTAAAGACAATGACTAATATTCCGATACATGGGTTGCATAACACTACCATCAAGGTGGGGTCGGTGGTAAGAACAAAGATTTCTTCGCGGTTCGGTTCCTTTGAACGAATCATGACATTTCACGTAATACCTTCAATTACTGGTCAGTGCTTACCCACTAAAAATATCAACATCACAGATTGGAGTATTCCAGAGTTTATATTAGAAAACCTTGCGGATCCTCAATTTAATGTGTCATCATCCATAGACATTCTCATTGGAGCAGAATTCTTTTATGATCTTATCGGCGCAGAACAATTTCAGCTCGACAGTTTCTCAAACAAACTACCGTTGTTTCGCAACACGGCTCTTGGCTGGGTAGCAGCAGGTAGTGTTGGTTTGTCTGAAAAGCACGCAGATAACAGTTCTTCCTGCCTCTTTGTGTCAGGTAAGATATTCAATGAGCCGGGGAAAGCACTGCTTGGCCAAGGACATTCTGAGCAAGAGATTAGTGAGAGGCTATTTACTGACGGTCACAGAAGGAATCCACAGGGTAGGTTCATAGTCCCACTACTCCTTAAAGAGGACCCGAGTCAGCTAGGTAGCAATGTTAATGAGGCAATTAGACGGTTTCACAGCCTAGAGAAGCGTTTTGAAAGGCAGCCCCAAGTCAAGTCGGAGTACGTACAGTTTATGAGAGAGTACACTGACCTGGATCATATGGAGGAAATTCCCAGTAATGAGATAAACAAACCATTGCAGTACTACCTTCCGCATCATTGTGTATTTAAGGGTAATTCATTGACAACGCGCACTCGCGTGGTATTTGATGGCAGCTCGAAGGGCGATTCTGTATTATCCCTCAATGATTTGTTATTAGTAGGACCGATCGTTCAAGATGATTTATTTTCAATTTTGGCTAGATTTCGCATGCATCGCTATGTATTGACCGCTGACATAGAAAAAATGTATCGGCAGGTCCTCATAGAACCTGCACATACTGACTTTCAGCGTATCGTGTGGAGGGAGTCCCCTAAGGACGAGCTTAAACATTATCGTCTCAAAACAGTCACATATGGCACGTCATGTGCACCCTTCCTGGCCACAAGATGCCTCTCTCAATTGGCGAATGACACTAAGGAGGAATTTCCTGAAGCTTCGAATGTAATACGGCCGGATTTTTATGTTGACGATTTAATGACAGGTTGTGAATCAACTGACGGCTTAAGAACCACTCACAAGTGTGTTTCAGATATTTTATCCAGTGCGGGTTTTACCTTAAGAAAATGGTGTTCGAATGAGCCCAATGTACTATCGAGCATTTCTAACCACGAAACAGATCCCAAGTACATTATTAAGGTAGATGAAGCTGAAGACTTGAAGTTGTTGGGGCTATCTTGGAAACCCATCACAGACACTTTTCAGTTTGAGTTGAGAAGTGATTTCAGTTCGACACAGATAAACAAAAGAATAATTCTATCAGACCTGGCTAAAATATTTGACCCCTTAGGGCTTTTGGCCCCAGTATTGATTAAGGGTAAGATTTTCGTCCAGCAACTGTGGCAAATGAACTTAAATTGGGACGACGTTCTCACAATAGAACTGCAAATTAAATGGATTCGTTATATGCAGGATATTGCTAAATTGAAGGAGTTCAAAGTGCCTCGTCATGTTAGGGCAGTAGAATTTGTGGAGTATGAAATTCATGGATTTTGTGACGCGTCTCAGATTGCTTAAGGCGCTTGTGTTTATGTAAGATCTCAGACAGGAGATGGTAAAATAACAGTTCACTTATTGTGTTCTAAGTCTCGCGTTGCGTCATTAGGCTCAGTAACTTTCCCAAGATTAGAACTATGCAGTGCTGTATTACTTGCTCAGTTGGTCGAAAGAGTCATGAGATCCATAAACGTAACTAAAGACAAGTGTTTGTGTTGGACTGACTCCACAATAGCATTAGCCTGGATTTCGGGCCATCCACACCAGTGGAAAACATACGTCGCTAATCGAGTGTCGCAGATTCAACAGTTGACAAATATTGATTGTTGGCAGCACGTCTCTACTCATCATAACCCAGCAGATATGATCTCGAGAGGAGTTACCGCGGAGAAGCTGTTAAATTCATCATTTTGGTTATCGGGACCATCTTGGCTTTCAGATAATAAAGACGAATGGCCTTCACAGCAGAGGCATAGCTCTCAAGAATTACCTGAAGTTAGGAAAACTAAAATCGTTCTAGTGTCATCTACAGAATCCCTTGGATCGAATCTGATTAACAGATACTCTTCATGGAGCAAGCTGATTAGAATAACAGCTCTCATGCTCAGATTTATCAAAAATCTTAAAACTAAAACAGACAGACAAACAGGTGCTCTTAATCCGGTAGAACTAGAGCAGGCTAAGTATTTATGGTGTAAAATTGCGCAAGGTTCTGAATTTTCACAAGACATAAAGGCTCTCAAAAAAAATTTGCCACTACCCAAGGGAAGCAAATTACATGGATTAGCACCGTATTTGGATGAGCAGGGTCTGTTACGGGTAGGAGGCCGTCTGCAAAATACTAAACTATCGGTCAACAGAAGACATCCTATTTTATTACCTGGCAATCATCGCATTACAATAATGTTATTTGATCATTTTCATTTTGTTTTTCTTCATGCTGGAGCTCAGACTTTATTGACAATGATGCGACAGCAATACTGGCCTCTGTGTGGGAGGAACGGTGCTCGAAAGGCAGTGTATCGATGTAAGACGTGCTTTCAATTCTCGTCTCGGCCGTATCAACCGTTGATGGGATCGCTACCTGAAAGGAGAGTAGTTCCCAGTCGACCATTTGCATCTTCAGGAATAGATTTCTGTGGCCCAGTATATTTACGGCCTTCGTCCAGGAAGGGCGCTCGGATTAAGGCATATGTAGCTATGTTTGTTTGTTTTTCCACAAAGGCTGTACATATTGAACTTGTAAGCGATCTGTCTACAGCTGCTTTTTTAGCATCACTGAAAAGATTCATGGCTAGACGAGGAACTTGCACCCACATATTCACTGACAACGCAACTAATTTCGTAGGTGCATCACGTGAGCTAAAGAAATTCTTTAATGATGTGAATACCAAGCAGTCACTCATAAGCTTTGCTACTGAGAAGGGGATTCAGTGGCATTTTAGTCCTCCTGGTTCACCTCACTTCGGAGGGTTGTGGGAGGCTGCAGTTAAATCAGCTAAGTATCACCTTAAGAGAATAGTAGGAAATGCTGCATTGTCGTTTGAAGAAATGACTACAGTGCTTGTACAGATAGAGGCAGTTTTGAATTCGCGCCCCCTCTGCCCACTATCCTCTGATCCCAATGATCCGGAAGTATTAACCCCATCCCACTTCCTGATCGGTGGCTCATTTCATCTTCCTGTGGAAGAAGATGTGTCTCAGACTCCCTTGAATAGACTGAAGCGCTGGCAACTGCTTCAGGCTATGTTCCAGCAATTTTGGCGTCGATGGTCCAAGGAATATCTCGGACAACTCCAACAGCGTTCTAAATGGCGGTCGCCCGGACAATCCCCACAAATCGACACTCTGGTTGTTCTGAAGGAAGAGGGCGTGCCTCCACTTCATTGGAAACTGGGCCGTGTCGCAGCAGTGCATCCAGGAACCGACGGAGTTACGAGGGTTGTTACCATCAAAACACCCAGCGGAGCTCTTTTGAAAAGAGCAGTGTCAAGACTTTGCCCATTGTTGAGTGAAGAGAAGTGAATTGTTTAAATGTTTGTGTACATAGTGTTTATTTGAACTCTTATTCCAGTTAATAGAACAAAGTGACAATATTTAGTTGTTTGAAATATTTGCTATTTCAAGGGGGGGAGTATGTTGGCAACTCTGGCACTGTACATACTCTAATGACAGTTGGTCCCCCTGCTGGAGGGTTGTTGATCCAAGGGTCGTGTTCTTACCTGCGTTCCACAGCACCCTCACTTGCAAGTAGGTAGCAGTGGCTACCGGACATGGTGTCATAGCACGCATGTAATATCTACTGTACTTGTTCAGTGTTTAATCATGTACATACAAGGTAAAATATATTTCTTTATACAGTCCACCACATCGTATTCTATGTATTCGACACCTTCTGTACGACATATCGCACGTTTAAGTTGTGTGAAAAACATCTATGGTAACCCCTGACCACCTTAAGCGCATTGATGAATTTTACAGTTTTAGTTGGTTCCGTGAAAACCTTATTGCCATTTGCAAACGTTCACAGAAATTTAATAAATGGAGTGGCATTACTTCCTGCAGAAATAGATGGAAAGTTGGATGTCACCTTTTGAGATGTTTTGTCATGGCTATTGGCGTGCATTCCTTCATTAGTTTATTAAATGAAATTAGTTTTCTTGGAATATCAGAAACTGTTGGTATTAGAGGCTTAAAATATAGTTTTCGGGAACCCTTTACGGGTATTTAGGGTCCCCGAGTTTTGTTTCTGACACCAAGGGGCAGAAAATAAGCTTGGTCTCGTCGTTGTAGGCCGTAGTATAATAATAATAATAATTATTATTATTATTAAAATAATATAGCAATATAGAGATAGGGACGTAATAGACCTTCCGTACCACACCCGCCCGTGTAAATCACGTGTAAAAATTCTAGAGTACCCCTTGACCCCCTTAAGCGCATTATACCCTATGTATTGATGAATTTTACAGCTTGTTCCGTTATAGCCTTATATCCGTTTGCAAACTATCTCAGTAATGTAATAAATGGAATTGTATTGTGTCTTACAGCAATAGATGGACCTGTGAGTTTCTGTTGCCATGGTTACCGGATTGCATTCTTTCATTATTGTATTAAATGAAATTAGTTTTCTGGGAATATCTCAAAAACGGTTGGTTTTAGGGCCTAAAAAGGTAGTTTTCGGGGGCCCTCGAGTTTCATTTCTCACATTGAGGGGCTGAAAATTAGCTTTGTCTCGCCCTTCTACGCCTAATTCAGCAAGGGTTTTAAGGGGGTTTTATTGGAGCTACAGAGAAGAGTTACATCAATGATTAGTGTCGTGCCTCTGGAGGATATCTGTACCAAATTTTACGTTGATCCACCCAGCCGTTCTCGAGTTATAATGGAACATACTTGTCCACAGACAAACAGACAGACAGACAGACATACATACAGACAGACAGACAAAAAATATTTTCGCGCGCATCCGTCATAAAACAGTCTGAAACGCGTAAATAACTCAAATTTCCGTAGAAATTCAGAAAAAACAGACAAACTTTCATTCTTATATATAGAGATAGAGATTATTATTATATCCAAGTCTACTAACTAATGTTGGATAATTAAGATAATCTACTGTATATTGAAAAAATCCACAGCCTGCTTCCAGTCTCCGACCGGGTCAGGAATGGAATGAATGAAGCCCCCATCTAGCGGCGAGGATACGAAGTGTGCCGGCTGCCGAAGCCTGTCGCACTCCTCTGGGGCAATGATTAAATGAATGACAAATGAAATGAAATGATAGTGGAGAGTGTTGCTGGAATGAAATTGTGACAGGGAAAACCGGAGTACCCGGAGATAAACCTGTCTGCCTCCGTTTTGTCCAGCACAGATCTCACATAGAGTGACCGGGATTTCAACCACGGACCCAGTGGTGAGAGGCCGGCGGGCTGCCGCCTGAGCCACGGAGGCTCCGTAATCTACTGTATATTAAATATTATAATTAAATGTAAAATAACGGAATGAAATGGATATCCTTACTGAATCCTGATTGAAGGGTACATTACAAAGCGAGTGAAATTATTTAAATATAATATAGGGCGTTTCATGAAAAAAAAATGAAAATGAAAAACAGGTAATATACGGTATATCAAGTATATTTTATCATATCCAAATACGTTGCTAAAGCTGCAAGAGGAAACTGAATAATTTAGATTATTAATGTAATTCTTTAAGGTTGTCGCAATGTGTGAAGTGTATACATTTTCAGGTGTCAACTAGTAGGTACATCTTATAGTTGAATTTGTGTTAGGTATATTAACTACAAACAACTAATTGAGCAACACAACTTTCTTGTTTGGAATGCTGCAAGAAGAATCCGATTGCTGTAGGTTCTTTAATGTAGATCTTTGAGGTTATCACCAGATATGGTGCGTGTACGGAGCAAACTATGGGCCGTATTGTAGACTATAGATGTCTTCCAAGTAATGGAAATTAGCAACAAGCATTTCTTATGAGAATTATATCATAAGTATTAAGTTCGAAATGTTGTCAAGAAATGATAAGTTGCTTTTTGATATCCATCTTCCGTATCATCATACCTTTCTTTCTAGTACTGTAATGAAAAGATGTGTGTTATTCTTCAGAATTATTACTTTATACTTTGTTTTGGCTTCAATCGTGGCAAGCGTTCAAATAAATTCAATTAGTTGTTTCTAGAAAAGTGATGTCTGCGCTGGACGACGACTGGAAATCAAATTGCCCGGCTCTAGTGTACCACACTACTAATAGAGAACACCGCTTGGCTATCTTCAACGCTTTACGAAAGGTGTTGGTTGCGTCCTTACCCGACTTCACGTCCTAATAGAATATGAAATGCTTAAAATTATATTTTCTTCATAAAATCAGATAAGCTTGAAATATTAATATGAGTGTCCTCAAAACCCACCTTCGTCGTTGTACTACACAAGTTAATTTAGCCTAAATTGGTGACAAAATGGCCTTGGATCTAACTAAATTAAATACAATTAATGAATTGATAATATGCAGTCGTTTGCATGTGGTGCGTGTTTCTCCATTTTTTTTTCTTTTTTAGTCGTTTACCCTCCAGGTTGGTGGAACCCACGGACTCAGCGAGGGAACTCACCACTACCGCCTCTACGGGCAGTGTCCTAGAGCTGGGAACATCGAATCGGAAGGGATACAACTGGTGAGGTGGGATTGGCACCTCGCCCAGGCGGCCTCACCTGCAAAGCGAACAGGGGCCTCATGAGGGAAGGTAAGGGATGGTGAGGATGGATAGGCAAGGAAGAGGGAAGGAGGCGGCCGTGGCCTTGAAGAAGGTACCATCCCGGCATTTGCCCGAAGGCGAAGTGGGAAACCACGGAAAACCCCTTCGAGGATGGCTGAGGGGGAATCGAACCCCCTCTACTCATTTGGGCCACCCGAGGCTGAGTGGACCCCGTTCCAGTCCTCGTACCACTTTTCAAATTTCATGGCAGAGCCGGGAATCGAACCCGGGACCTCCGGGGCGGCAGCTAACCATGCTGACCGCAACGCTACGGAGGCGACGTGTTTCTACATACAGATATAAATAGGACATTTGACCTATTCAACTCTACCGTTCATTCATTTCGCACCAAGGTCATAGAAAATATTTAATTTCTCGATACCGACAAAACTTTAATTTTTATTAATTAAGATAATGTGTCGTCTCCGTGGTGTAATCATCAGCATGAATAGCTGCCACCCCGGAGGTCCGAGTTTCGATTCCCGGCTCTACCACGAAATTTGAAAAGTGATATGAGGACTGGAACGGGATATTCTCAGCCTCGTGTGGCCCAAATGAGTAGAGGGGGTTCGATTCCCACCTCAGCCATCGTCGAAGTGGTTTTCCGTGGTTTCCCACTTCGTCTTCGGGCAAATGTCGGGATGGTAGCTAATGGCCACGGCTGCCTCATTCCCTCTTCCTTGCCTATCCCTCCCACTCTTCCCATCCCTTCATAAGGCCCCTGTTCGCTATGCAGATGAGGCCGCCTGGGCGAAGTGCTAGTCACACTCCCCAGTTGTATCCCCCTATTCAGAGTCTCAAGCACCAGGACACTGCCCTCAGTGGCGGTAGAGGTGGGATCCCTCACTCAGTCCGTAGGAAAAGCCAACCCTGGATGGTAAAACGATAACGTAAAAAAGAATTAAGATAATTTTTCATAAGTAGCTAGTATGCTTCGTGGAAAATTGGTAATGCGCACTCTAATGGTCGTGGTTTTGAAACAGGTTGTGCCACTGGAATCTGGCATCATCCAACTGGAACTAGCGAGCATAACTCAATACAGTAGAGTTCTGTTGAGAAACTGGACCATAACTCTGCCTTGGGCCGGCCATTGTTGCTGCAGTGGCAAGGCAAGGAAGACAATAGGAAGTGGTGAGCGCTCACAATTAAGAGGTGCCACAAGATAAAGTAGTGTAGAGCACGCTAATTAGCGCTGTAAACACCAGGCGTGGCCGCGACTGGACTGGCTCATTATCGCACCAAACTAGCAGTTCTCAGTAGTTCACTTCACCCTTTCTCACTGGTAATATAATCGATACGTCTTCACTCAGCAGTGCATTAAGTCATGCTATTTATTTATTTATCGTATGGCATATATACACAAAAAGAATGACAGTCAGTCTGAAAGACTAGACTTTATATAATTTTAAATGCTACAAATGCTGAAAAATGCTGGGTGAAAGCCTCATGATCATGCAGCGAACTGCGTCCATTAGCAAGTGCAAACCAAGTTCAAAGGAGGTAGCTGGCTGGATGACGTCACGCTCACCAGAGCGCGCGGGTACTATGACGTCACACACCTCAGTGCATTCTCGGTACATTTCGTCCCATCGCCGTAACGTAACGCCAGACCTCAGCGTAACGATGAAGTGGACAATATCATTTAAAATGATAAAACAGGAAAGCAAGTACATTATATTTTAATGTCCAATGTTCTTATCCAATCCAGAGCCTCTGTAGTGGCCTCTAGAAAATCCAATCTCCAGGGTAGGCTCTTCTACTACATTCCCATACAATGTGCTCGGTGGTTTGAAGAGGGGTACCACAGTCACACATGGGGGATTGTATCTTTTCCCAATTGTAGAGAGACGCAGCACAGACTCCATGACCACAACGAATCCTGTTGAGGAAGGTCCAAGTTCTTCTTGGGAGATCAAACCTTGAATTAGATGTGAACAAAGACCAGAGATGTTCATCTGTTTTCAAGATCCATTCATCCTTCCATTGGGCATAGGGGTCGAAATTATCTTCTGTGAGCTTCTGTGCGAACGTAACTGGCGGATGTCTAGATTTCAACCGGTTCCATTGAAGGTCTGGGATATTGAAGTGGATGTGCATAAGTCAAGCTTCATGACTGCAATGGGGCGCTACTAAAACCTCAGAATCCCGGGATATAATCGTGCGTTTTAACTCGTTCTTCCGACTCGTAGTGCAGCGGCTTGCATTCTTGGCTGTCGCCCAGGAGGACCAGGTTCATTTCCTGGCTCTGCCAAGAAATTAACCCTGGAACACCACACTGGGGTCTGTGCGACCCTGCGAAAAACAAACTATTGAATAATTCTTTTATATTCGAAGATGTTGAAATGTAAATATTATGTCAGAAAACTGTTTCATAATGAGGGTCATTATAGTACTATTCTTCATTATGAATCAGTTTCCCCAACCAATCAGAGCTCATTCATTGACCAATTAGGTAAAAATAACTTCGCGCATGCATTCAAAATCAAACATGTCGGACTTGAATCACATGATTTGAAAGTTCAAATTGGATATCGGATCAACCATTGTAGCTACAATCCCAAACCCAAACACAAAGACAAAATCAGCACGAACTTTTACGGTAACAAGAAAATACTATGACATATGCAAGAAATTTATGAATCTACGTCCAGAAGTTAGCATCACAGCATCCTTCTATATAATGAACCCGATGGGGTTATGCTGACTGGAATCGAACTTGGTTCTCAGAGACTGTGATCTCAGTAAAAAGGTTCCGCCAGGAAGCGAACCAGAGATCTGTACAGGGAGTTTCTTGGTAAAAACCCCTCGAAAGAAATGTATATTTAATCACTGGTGTGATTTTTGATGAAATGGCATTATTTATTAAAATAATGTAGGAAATAATGAGCGGATTATATCATTATAAGACGATTTGGTGTAAGCTATTGGAGGTTTGAAGCAGAGAGGAGGGCAGAGATGACATTTACTAATCGGCCCAGAATTGTGGGTTGGTCCCAGTGGAGCCACGTCCATCTCTGTCACCCCATTATGTCGTCTGGAGCAGGGGAGAGGCCTGAAAAATGACACAGTTATTCCCCGACGGAGAATAGATGTAGAGGAGGGGCGGTGAAATGCCCAGAAAAATCATTGATTACTCGTGATTGGAGTAACGAATCGAGATGAGAGTTGCACACAGGTGAATATCTTGGCAAGAAGATAATTTTAGAGTCTTTTACCGGCGAAATTGGTGCATATTTAGTGATGTGCGTAAGGACTGTGAAGCGACCATTGTTCGCGGAGGGATGTGAAGATGTTGACGGGGAGTTCCCGGTTAGGTAGCGTCCCACGCCATGGAGAAAGGAATTAATATTAATTAATTGAACGAGCGATTCCTTTGCACACATATAGTTTTGGGACCTGTGAAGAAAGAGGAACACAATGATCATGGTTTGAAGACCTGAATCATGCTGTGAGAGGAGCGAAGATTACGCGGGAAGATGTTGCTCTACTTTCTGTGGAAATCCGATATAAGGGAGTAGACCCCAGGAGGAGTTTTCACTTGAACCTCAGTCCTACTCTGTTACTCAGTTGTTCTCAGTTGAACCTCACTTGAAGCCCAGTTGTAAGCCAGTCGAGACGCAGCCAAGCTCAGTCTACATGCCGCCAAGCGCAGTTACAGCCAGTTACAGTTTTACTCAATTGTCAATTGTAGCACAATGGCAATAAGTTGCAATCAGTATGCAGCAAATATGCAGCAGTACGAGACAGCGTGTAAGCCGCAGACAGAAGTCTTCAAATAAGCTACGTGCAGTCTTCGAGTGAAACTTCAGTCAGCTACAGCCAGGTTGAAGCAAGTTCGTCAAGGCAAAACGCATGACGGATCTATTCATCGAGACGCCGAACAAGGACTGGTATGTGTAAAAGAAACAGTAAATATGTTTGTATGAATAATAGTCGTGATACAGGCATAATTAGCAGCACGAACTATGACGTGTTCAGTTATGAAGCACCGTATAGACTAACGGTAGCATTATTGTATATAATTATTTGTGAAAGTGTTGAACTTTATTAAGCGCAGTGTGTATTGTATGAACTAATCGTATATGTGTAACTACGATAGAATGCGCTAAAGAAACTTTACTAAGTGTTTGGTATTGCCATGAGAATACCAGATGTTAACGCTCATGTTTGGGAGCCAGCGTATTGATGTAACGCAGGACGCTTACTGTAGGAGTAATGATCGTCACAAAAACTGTTGGAGAGTTCCGAGAGCAGATAACCAGACTTTCAATCAGGAGTTGATAACGTAAGATGCCGTCGACACCTGCAATTTCGATCTCTGCTAGGGAATTTCAGCATTGAAGTGTGTATAAAGTGACGAGTGTTCAGTGTAATGTATATGTAAAAATATCATTTAAAGTAGTGTTTGATGAAGTGTTTCACATGTTTGGGGAGTGATAACTTCCTGAAAGGTATGCAACGTGTCGTGTTGGTGATAGAAATTATGTATAATCAAATGTGTGTAAACAAGAGAAATATGTCGCGTTAAACCCATTATGGCGGGCGACATGGAAGAATATGATTGGTTGGAGCCACCTTAGATGCCTATAGAGATGTAAGTACCCCACAAATTATGGTTATAATTATGTAGAAGTATGGACCGATGCATGTCTGTGATTCCGTAAAGATATTGTGAATTCCTTATAGATGCCAGTAAAAGTCAGTTTGGAGGCTGATCCTCCATGTTTAATCAGTAATGAGTTGATTTTGATAGAGTTGAAATGATGATTTGTATCATTAAGTGGAGTAATTATTCCCACTATGAATTAAGAATGGCAATCAGTTATGTAAATGTAACGAACGCGATTGTTCGAGTTTAAAACGTTTAGCTATGTCGGAAATTTTGGTAATTTATGTGATAATAATAATAAATAATGATTTTGGTCATTTATGTCAATGAGATTTATAATAATAATGGTAAATTACGATTTTGATCGTTTATGTCAGTGAGAAATGATGATAATAATAATAATGGTTATTAAGAGTATGAATGAACACATCAGGAAACAAATAAATGTTGTAAGCGAGAATTATTAACGCTAATTGCAAGACTTATCAATCTAAGCAGGAAGATGTTACAGTGAGATTACATTTCAGTAATTATGGAAAGAAGTTTTATATCAGAATATTGCATATATTCGGTAATGATACCAGTAATGAAAGAGCTTTTAATGAATTGAATTTGCAGCTTAATTGAGAAGCTTATAGAGTAAATGTTAGATTTCTCTTAATATTATAGGTCGGTGTGTCGTAGCATGGAGCATTAGGGGCCAGATAGTCTATTCTACGTATGAATTCTCCTATGTCGTGGACATTGTTGGAGACATTATTTATTCCGGAGTTTTAGTGAATGGACCCTAACTCTGAAGAAAAGGATTGAAATGTGTTCCGGGCTGGAATCTTGTAAGAGTCGAGGAAACAAGGACACCTCGCAGCTCTATGATTTCCCGAGAACTTAGATGAGTTATGTACGCTCGTGGGCAGCGAAAACTCATGGCGACAGTGGTTTTGTGCGCCTATATTATACTTGAGACATCGGTCACCGCCAGGCTCATGCATTACGAACCCCGAACCTTCATGTTGAATGGACCCATGTGAGGCCATTAATTAATCATTATCCTCTACGTAGGAATAATTACAAAAGCTCATTCAATACCTGTTGGCATAATAGTCAATTAAGATCCTTTGGGAACATGTGTGCCGGTTAGGACACAGTATTTGTCTTGTAAATCTCCACTGCTTAGAGAGGGAAGCTTTCAAACTTTTAGAAAGGTCGAGATAATTGGTGGAACGACCCATCCCACTTTCTATTGTGTAGCGATTTCCTTAGCCGAGGGTCGGTGCCAACCACTCGAACCGCTCAGGCAAGTTATAAAGGGAAGAGATTCTAGACCTTGTTAAAATGACATATAATGCGAGATTGTTATGTTGAGTGTTATAGCCATGTGGTTTGTGAACACATGGATAATTATAGTTCATCCTGATGGTTCATTAATTTAGCTATCTGACGAATAGTTACATGATATATTTGTACTGTCACTGGAACCAAGTCATGTAGTTGGTTACTAGATGCCAATCGCCATGAGCGCGAGGCAGTCTATCGTACAATCCGACATAAGCTATAACGTAACGTTTTATATAGGAATCACAGACAGCATGCGGTGAAACCATATAATTGAAGGATATGTAGGGGGTAGCTTACATAATTATGGAGTCGCACGTTGATTTTGGTGCAACGTCCAAATAGGTAAATGCATGCAAAGCATTTCATTGGTGAGAAGAAAAATATTAAAACACGCACGGCACACATAATTGTTTAACATAAAGAGGTTTAAGGAATAATCCTTGTTGTAATATTAAAGAAGTCACATTGTATGACTGTTATGTTAATGTACATTTGTTTTGAAGTCGTAGGTGCATCAGCGCACTAGTATATCCTTGTGAAGTTCACAGAAGGGTAAAGCATTATGGCTAGTTATGACTTTGTTGTGATTTCATATTTGTTTATTTGTGGATTGTGGAAGTAAAAATTTTTGTTTGCTTTATTTTATGCTTTTTGGGTATTGTTTTGTGTTTGAAGCCATGATTTATTTTAATGAATTAAAGTTTTAGAATAGAGTTGTGCTTTATCATTGTAGAGTTGATACCTTTTAGCCTCAAATCCAAAATATGCACTGCGAAATTGGGGTTACCGTACACGCCTGAGAGCTGATGCTAGCTGGAGGCGGATGCATATTATCCAACGAGATTACTCACATGGGTACATGGGATTTGATGTCCTATACTGTGATTTGAGCTAAAGGTACGACTAAAGTCGGTCAGATTTAATGCACACAACTCTATTAAAGTAAGAATTAACGAAGTAGGGTGTGACCGCTCCTAATCCATAGCTAAGTTCCGATACGTATATATAAATTTTGATAGATTGTGCTTATTCTCTATTAATTTATCATGACGCCCATCTGTGGAGTCTATGGTAGATATCACTACTCATTTATCATGGCCCAAGCAGCGTGGGACGGTATTAACTCTTTATGGAACCGCCTTTGTCAGTGCAATATGAGCGATGTTGGCATTGCACGAACCGGGCAACGATAGACACATATTAATTTATCATGGCGCCCAGAATACGTGGAACTTATGGGATTTAGGGAAAACCCATAGATTTTTTATGGTATTTCATGGGGAAAACCATAGTAATTGTTTTGCCTCAAACTGTGTTTGAGTGATTTTTGAATTCAGTAGGCTTTTTGAGGTAACGCAGAATCTCTCTATTGAGAAGAGAATGGCCTAAGGGTACTAGCGTTACATACCCAATCCACAATCTACCATAATATTATCAGGTTTTGTACGACTTCACAATATGTGTGCAGTGTTTGATGTTTCTCTTCGAAACGTATCCACATATTTTTCCAGGAAGCCTGCCTGCATATTTAAGTGTGTTATTGTAAAATGTCCGGTACGGAGGAGATCTTGCAAGTTATTGCAGGACTGAAACAACATTTTGATGCTGCTAACGTGCAGAACAAACTGGAAACCAAAGCTTTCCAGGATAGTATAAATGCTCGTTTAGATGCCAATCAGGTTGCAATGAACAATAACCAGATTGAATTAAACAACCGTTTAGAGGCAAATCAGGTTGCAATGGATAATAACCAGATTGAATTAAACAATAAGCTAGGTCAAATGCAAGAGGTTATTAAGACCGAAGTAACAGATACTGTTGTAAGCATTGTATCGGAAATGCAGGTAAAAACTGACAAACGTTTCGAGGCCATAGAAGCCAAACTTGAGGGTAATTTGCAAGCGTGTAGGCATGCTCAGGAGCAAACCAACAGGAAATTAGAGGCGTTGTCTAACGATATTAAGGATATTCAGATCCAAAACGAGGCGAATCTCGAACGCCAAGCGAAACAGTTCGCAGAGTTTACGAAAACAGTAGACCAGAGATTAGAGGAGAACGACTCCAAATGGGATCAGAAATTGAAAAGCTACGCTAGAGCAATTAACGGTGACCTCAAGAAACAGGACCAGAATATATTAGGTCAATGCCAGGAAATAGGCGAAATTAAGGCTATCGCTCAGGAAAATAAGGAGCTGGTAGGCAACGTGAAAGGTCAGATGGGTAAAGTTCATAAAGAACTGGACCAAGTGCAAAGTGATATTGTCATAGTCAATAAAAGACAAGAGGAAAACAGAGGCGAGATCACCAAGGTCCGGAATGAATTGTCTAAAGTCAATGGACACATTCAAGATGAAATTAAAGGTCTGAGAGAAGAACTCGAAATAAGAGAAGGCCAGAAAACAGAGGCAAGCGACAAGACCCTTGCTCAAATTAAAGAGGACGTAGAGGATGAAATATCCCATATCAAACAAAGTCTGAAAGAAGACAAGGTGAAAATTTTTCAAGTAGCCGAGGAAAACCGAGATAGGCTTACGAGAATAGAAAAAGAAGTCATTACTCGCCTAGAAAGAGCAGAAATGCGCCATAACCAAATGGAGACTAGGATAATAGCACAGGAGGAGACACTTCTGAAATATCCTAAGTCAAGTGAAGGCAGCATAGAGGATATAAGAAAAACAAGGTGGGCAGACCTAGAAACCCAACCTATAAGCAGGAACGCTGCAGGCGCAGGAGAAAGTCCTTACATGACGCCAGGTGTACCAATTGCGGCATCGACGCCACATGAAAACGCGATGCACACCCAGGTGATAAACGTCATTAGGGCAAGCGAAGAAAAACCTAGGAAGTTTTCAGGTAGTCACTGTAGTATGACACCAAAATATTGGTTAAAGGAAGTGACTGAATATCTCAATGATGCACGAATACCGCAGGAGCGTAGGCTACGTGCTATAGAGAAGTTAACAGAGGGGGAGTGCGCATTATGGTTTCGCAGCTTCCGTTACACTTTTGATACTGTTGAGGAATTCCGCGAGGCATTCTTGAAGAGGTATTGGGACGCCGCGACTCAGCAGAATTTACGGCTGGATTTGTATGCCAAAAAGTACAGCACGAACAACCCGACGAAGTACGCAGAATTTTTCATATCGCAGATGTGTCGTTTTAAAGAGCTGGATCAAAAACCTAGTGAACTGGAGCTATGCATTGCTATCGCCAAACAGCTTCCATACGAGATCCAAAGGCTACTAATCTCGGCTAATGCGAAAACTGCTATGGAAATGGAGACAGTTCTAAGGCAACTGGACCTCACCACAGCAAATACTATGCGTCAGAGTCGAACCGTGGAACAAGTCCACGTGACCAACACACAGACTGACCAACAGCAAGCTCCAAGGAACAACAAGGCCACGAGCACAGAAACTTTAGATTCCTATGGACGGCAATGGGAACAGGAACCCAGAAAATGGCAGTCAAGGTACAAAGGAAATGCTAATAAAGCAGGGAGAGGTCGAAGTTCGTGGAATAAACACAATAACAGGGGCAAACCGTACCATAACAATGGAGGTAATAATGGCCAGGAAGGCAATAATAGAAATTGGAGACCCCAAGAGAGAAGAAATAACTTCGATGACGAGGCAGAAGAGCGATATCATGCTTCTTTGCGATACCTCGAAGAAAGGGGAGATGAGCCCCAGAAATCACAAGTCCGCTGGCAAGAAGTCATGCAGAACAGGACATCGCCAGACAGATATGGAGATGGAGCTAAGAGTTTGGAACTACAGCGCAGCGAACAGGAGAGAAGGAACTCCAAAGGGGCGGGCGCTGAAGAAAAAAAAACGCCAAAATTAGAAGAGCTCGAGACTGATGGATGGAAGTCTATTAACATCGTCAATTGGATAGCCAAACCAGAAGAATTGATTGAGGATACAGGAGGACCACAGGTCATGGTCAAGAGAGAATTGCCTATTATAATTGTGAGAGTGGCAGGATTAAAAGTCAGAAGTCTGCTAGACACAGGATCAACAGTGAGCCTGATGACACAAGCTCTATATAATGAAATAGCCCGGAGAGAGAACATTTTGAAGATACCGATCTCCAGTGTCAAAATTAAAGGGGTGATTCCAGACAGAACAATGATATGTAAATACCAGGTATTCCTAGATTTACAGATAGGAGGCTCTATTTTCTCACAGAGTTTTCTGTTAGTAAACAAACTACCTTATAACCTACTTATTGGGGCAGAGTTTATAAGGGAATACAAAGTGATAATTGACCTAGCACAGGACAGGGTTATGTTCAATGTGAATGAAGAAGCTGAAGGCTTAGAGGTCGCACTCAATGAAATTGAACCAGGATCCAGTGAACAAGTATGGCATACATACGGAGATGGGGCTGATGAAGAAGTGTTAGCTATTGAGCAGTTAGAAGCGGAGCTCAAAACACTAGCCACAGACTTGGAAAAAGATCTGGAACCCAAATTGGAAGACTACATTTCGGAGAAGCTAGAAGAAGCGAAAATTGGGCTAAAAGAGAAGGAAAATTTAAAGCAGTTATTGCTGGAACAGAAGGAAGTCTTTGATTCGAGACCTGGTCGGATAAAGAACTTCACTTATGCTTTTCAAGTCAGTGATTGGACACCATTTAGGCAGAAACCCTACCCTATAGCTGAAAAGCATTATGCTAAAGTGAAAGAGGCAATTCAGGAGATGTTGGAGGCCGGTGTTATTGAGAAAACACCTACGCCTTATGTAAGTCCATTGGTAATTGTACCAAAGACAGACGGATCTGTCAGAGTCTGCTTGGACCTGAGACGCTTAAATTTGAGAGTTATTCCGGAATTTGACCAAGTGCCACCTATTAAAGAGATCCTCAGGAAGTTTAAAGGGAAAACTATATTCTCAAACTTGGATATCACATCCAGTTTCCACCATCTTGAATTAGAGAAGAAAACTAGTCTGTTGACAGGATTTATGTTTGATCAACATACATTCACATTTTTAAGGCTACCTTTTGGGTTGAAAACAGCTGGTTCAGCCCAGATAAGAGCGTTAGATCGCAATCTATCAGATGAGGTTAAAGAGAGTACCATCAGATATGTAGACGACATTCTACTCACATCAGAATCTCTGGAGGAGCACATGAGAGACCTGAAGAAGTTGCTAGATGACCTTCGAGAAGCGAACTTTAAGGTCAATATCAAGAAATCGCACTTCTGTCAGAGGGAAGTTAAATTCCTAGGGCATGTTATTGATGCAAATGGAGTGAAGCCTAATCCAGATAAATTGGAGGTAATTCGGAATTTCCCTCGACCCACGAAAGTAAAGCACGTCCGACAGTATTTGGGAGTAATCGGGTTCTTTTCGAACCACTGCCCAAACTATACTGCGACAGTAGCACCACTGCAGGACCTATTGAAGAAAGGCGGCAGATGGAATTGGACGGAGCAATGTCAGGAAGCATTCGTGAGGTCAAAACAAATGCTTTTGGAATATGTGAAACTGGGATACCCAGATTATACCCAGAAGTTCATCATACAGACGGATGCATCACTTATTGGGATTGGAGCGATGTTATTCCAGGAAAATGTTGACCAGCCTGAGAAGAAAGTTTTTATCGCCTTTATCAGCAGAAGACTGAGAGCCCATGAGAAAAATTACACGATCACAGAGATAGAATTGCTCGCAATTTTGTACGCGTTGCAATCGTGGCACAAACTCGTGTACGGCTTCCGAATAGTCCTGAGAACAGACCATAAAGCTTTAACATTTTTGTTAAAGACAGATTTGTCTAGTCAGAGATTGACAAGATGGTCCCTGTATATCCAGCAATTTAATGTGGAAATAGAATACTGTCCAGGGAAAGAGAATGTAATACCGGACATATTAAGTCGTTACCCTAGAGAAGAAGAAGTACTAGCGGTCCAGATTGAGAATCGAGATCAGAAGACGTTGGATGACTTAAGGAACATTACCAACCTACAACGCGAAGACCCATGGTTGAAGATGATAATCGATTACTTCGAGGGACGTTTAGCAAGGGGAACTGCGATATACAGAGAGGCGGAGGCATTGGCAACAGAATATGTATGGTATAATCAGATATTACACAAGTGGGACGATGTGGATCACACACGTCAAAGGATTGTAATTCCTGCATCTTTGCAGAGGAGATTAGTATGGCTAGCCCACAGAGCATTTGGTCATCCGGGGATTGATAAAATCTGTGCTCTGTTGAAGGAAGCATTTACTTGGCCAAAATTGAGAGAAACGGTGAGAAATGCTATTAGAACATGTGATCTTTGCCAAAGGGTAAAGCCGAATCCCTTTTTAATGAGGCAACGACCTATCCCGTTGTTACCAGAGAAGCCAAGGCAGCTATTGAGTATCGACAACTTTGGACCATTGCCTAGAGCACGTAGAGGCAATAGACACATTTTTGTAGCCATGGATGTATTTTCGAAAATGGTGGTGTTGTGCCCCATTCAAAAGACAAGTTCAAAACAGGTCTTGAAGCGCCTGAAAGAGAGAGTTATTCCGATTCTTGGGAAGCCGGATAACATTCTCTCGGACCACGGAAGTTGCTTTACTAGTGCAGAATTTCGTCGAGAACTGGAGACTCTAGGAATTAGGCAGATTTTATCTACCATTCGCCATCCTGAGGCAAGTCCCGTTGAAAGAGTAATGAGAGAGATCCAGAAATACATGAAGATCTACTGTTCTGAAGCGAATTGGCGTTGGATTGACTTTCTAGAAGTCATTGAATACTGTATAAATAATACTGTACATGAGGCGACAGGTCAGGTTCCCGTTACTCTACATCTGGATCAGAGACCAGAGAGACCGTGGAATGGTGTTATTCCATTACCAGTAGACGCACAGCCCAGTAGAGAATTGAGGATCCAACGAACCTTTGAATATCTCAAAGCACAGGCGGAGAGACGTCAGAGAAGGAATCGTGCGAAGAGGTATCATAAACCGCTTCTCGTGGGACAGAAAGTTTTAATTAAGAAACCCGCCAGTTCAGATCCAGAGGCACGGAAGTATAAGAAGTTTAATTTTTCTTACCACGGCCCGTTCGAGGTGATAAGAGACCTCCAGAACAATGCATACAGGTTAAGGCATTTAGAGAATGGAAACGAGGTCGTTATGAACATAGCCAACTTGAAAATTTATTACTCGCCAGAAGAATTCGATGAACCAGAAGAAGAATTAGTAACCCACACCCAACTCAACGTGGAGAGCGGAGGCAGCCAAGCAGGCAGACCTGAATGTTGGAACGGCGAGACGGGACGAGAAGCAGACAGTTTACCCAGTGTAAGCGGAGAGCAGAAAGAATGCCAGTGTTTGCAAGAATTCTATGAAGAAATGGTCAGAATGGCTAGAGAGGTTGAGGCTGTAAACGCGACCCTTCGCAGGGAGAATAGACAGCTCAGAAACAAGGCCGAGTGTGGAAGGGGGAATACTACTAACCCACTCGCAGCCAGACAAGGTGAAGGACCCCAGACGTAAACACAGACGGTGGTCGACAGTCAGCTGGTTACTTATATAAGCCACTTGCATTGGACTTTTATAAGTTTTGCAAGGGGAACATGAACCCGATGGGGTTATGCTGACTGGAATCGAACTTGGTTCTCAGAGACTGTGATCTCAGTAAAAAGGTTCCGCCAGGAAGCGAACCAGAGATCTGTACAGGGAGTTTCTTGGTAAAAACCCCTCGAAAGAAATGTATATTTAATCACTGGTGTGATTTTTGATGAAATGGCATTATTTATTAAAATAATGTAGGAAATAATGAGCGGATTATATCATTATAAGACGATTTGGTGTAAGCTATTGGAGGTTTGAAGCAGAGAGGAGGGCAGAGCTGACATTTACTAATCGGCCCAGAATTGTGGGTTGGTCCCAGTGGAGCCACGTCCATCTCTGTCACCCCATTATGTCGTCTGGAGCAGGGGAGAGGCCTGAAAAATGACACAGTTATTCCCCGACGGAGAATAGATGTAGAGGAGGGGCGGTGAAATGCCCAGAAAAATCATTGATTACTCGTGATTGGAGTAACGAATCGAGATGAGAGTTGCACACAGGTGAATATCTTGGCAAGAAGATAATTTTAGAGTCTTTTACCGGCGAAATTGGTGCATATTTAGTGATGTGCGTAAGGACTGTGAAGCGACCATTGTTCGCGGAGGGATGTGAAGATGTTGACGGGGAGTTCCCGGTTAGGTAGCGTCCCACGCCATGGAGAAAGGAATTAATATTAATTAATTGAACGAGCGATTCCTTTGCACACATATAGTTTTGGGACCTGTGAAGAAAGAGGAACACAATGATCATGGTTTGAAGACCTGAATCATGCTGTGAGAGGAGCGAAGATTACGCGGGAAGATGTTGCTCTACTTTCTGTGGAAATCCGATATAAGGGAGTAGACCCCAGGAGGAGTTTTCACTTGAACCTCAGTCCTACTCTGTTACTCAGTTGTTCTCAGTTGAACCTCACTTGAAGCCCAGTTGTAAGCCAGTCGAGACGCAGCCAAGCTCAGTCTACATGCCGCCAAGCGCAGTTACAGCCAGTTACAGTTTTACTCAATTGTCAATTGTAGCACAATGGCAATAAGTTGCAATCAGTATGCAGCAAATATGCAGCAGTACGAGACAGCGTGTAAGCCGCAGACAGAAGTCTTCAAATAAGCTACGTGCAGTCTTCGAGTGAAACTTCAGTCAGCTACAGCCAGGTTGAAGCAAGTTCGTCAAGGCAAAACGCATGACGGATCTATTCATCGAGACGCCGAACAAGGACTGGTATGTGTAAAAGAAACAGTAAATATGTTTGTATGAATAATAGTCGTGATACAGGCATAATTAGCAGCACGAACTATGACGTGTTCAGTTATGAAGCACCGTATAGACTAACGGTAGCATTATTGTATATAATTATTTGTGAAAGTGTTGAACTTTATTAAGCGCAGTGTGTATTGTATGAACTAATCGTATATGTGTAACTACGATAGAATGCGCTAAAGAAACTTTACTAAGTGTTTGGTATTGCCATGAGAATACCAGATGTTAACGCTCATGTTTGGGAGCCAGCGTATTGATGTAACGCAGGACGCTTACTGTAGGAGTAATGATCGTCACAAAAACTGTTGGAGAGTTCCGAGAGCAGATAACCAGACTTTCAATCAGGAGTTGATAACGTAAGATGCCGTCGACACCTGCAATTTCGATCTCTGCTAGGGAATTTCAGCATTGAAGTGTGTATAAAGTGACGAGTGTTCAGTGTAATGTATATGTAAAAATATCATTTAAAGTAGTGTTTGATGAAGTGTTTCACATGTTTGGGGAGTGATAACTTCCTGAAAGGTATGCAACGTGTCGTGTTGGTGATAGAAATTATGTATAATCAAATGTGTGTAAACAAGAGAAATATGTCGCGTTAAACCCATTATGGCGGGCGACATGGAAGAATATGATTGGTTGGAGCCACCTTAGATGCCTATAGAGATGTAAGTACCCCACAAATTATGGTTATAATTATGTAGAAGTATGGACCGATGCATGTCTGTGATTCCGTAAAGATATTGTGAATTCCTTATAGATGCCAGTAAAAGTCAGTTTGGAGGCTGATCCTCCATGTTTAATCAGTAATGAGTTGATTTTGATAGAGTTGAAATGATGATTTGTATCATTAAGTGGAGTAATTATTCCCACTATGAATTAAGAATGGCAATCAGTTATGTAAATGTAACGAACGCGATTGTTCGAGTTTAAAACGTTTAGCTATGTCGGAAATTTTGGTAATTTATGTGATAATAATAATAAATAATGATTTTGGTCATTTATGTCAATGAGATTTATAATAATAATGGTAAATTACGATTTTGATCGTTTATGTCAGTGAGAAATGATGATAATAATAATAATGGTTATTAAGAGTATGAATGAACACATCAGGAAACAAATAAATGTTGTAAGCGAGAATTATTAACGCTAATTGCAAGACTTATCAATCTAAGCAGGAAGATGTTACAGTGAGATTACATTTCAGTAATTATGGAAAGAAGTTTTATATCAGAATATTGCATATATTCGGTAATGATACCAGTAATGAAAGAGCTTTTAATGAATTGAATTTGCAGCTTAATTGAGAAGCTTATAGAGTAAATGTTAGATTTCTCTTAATATTATAGGTCGGTGTGTCGTAGCATGGAGCATTAGGGGCCAGATAGTCTATTCTACGTATGAATTCTCCTATGTCGTGGACATTGTTGGAGACATTATTTATTCCGGAGTTTTAGTGAATGGACCCTAACTCTGAAGAAAAGGATTGAAATGTGTTCCGGGCTGGAATCTTGTAAGAGTCGAGGAAACAAGGACACCTCGCAGCTCTATGATTTCCCGAGAACTTAGATGAGTTATGTACGCTCGTGGGCAGCGAAAACTCATGGCGACAGTGGTTTTGTGCGCCTATATTATACTTGAGACATCGGTCACCGCCAGGCTCATGCATTACGAACCCCGAACCTTCATGTTGAATGGACCCATGTGAGGCCATTAATTAATCATTATCCTCTACGTAGGAATAATTACAAAAGCTCATTCAATACCTGTTGGCATAATAGTCAATTAAGATCCTTTGGGAACATGTGTGCCGGTTAGGACACAGTATTTGTCTTGTAAATCTCCACTGCTTAGAGAGGGAAGCTTTCAAACTTTTAGAAAGGTCGAGATAATTGGTGGAACGACCCATCCCACTTTCTATTGTGTAGCGATTTCCTTAGCCGAGGGTCGGTGCCAACCACTCGAACCGCTCAGGCAAGTTATAAAGGGAAGAGATTCTAGACCTTGTTAAAATGACATATAATGCGAGATTGTTATGTTGAGTGTTATAGCCATGTGGTTTGTGAACACATGGATAATTATAGTTCATCCTGATGGTTCATTAATTTAGCTATCTGACGAATAGTTACATGATATATTTGTACTGTCACTGGAACCAAGTCATGTAGTTGGTTACTAGATGCCAATCGCCATGAGCGCGAGGCAGTCTATCGTACAATCCGACATAAGCTATAACGTAACGTTTTATATAGGAATCACAGACAGCATGCGGTGAAACCATATAATTGAAGGATATGTAGGGGGTAGCTTACATAATTATGGAGTCGCACGTTGATTTTGGTGCAACGTCCAAATAGGTAAATGCATGCAAAGCATTTCATTGGTGAGAAGAAAAATATTAAAACACGCACGGCACACATAATTGTTTAACATAAAGAGGTTTAAGGAATAATCCTTGTTGTAATATTAAAGAAGTCACATTGTATGACTGTTATGTTAATGTACATTTGTTTTGAAGTCGTAGGTGCATCAGCGCACTAGTATATCCTTGTGAAGTTCACAGAAGGGTAAAGCATTATGGCTAGTTATGACTTTGTTGTGATTTCATATTTGTTTATTTGTGGATTGTGGAAGTAAAAATTTTTGTTTGCTTTATTTTATGCTTTTTGGGTATTGTTTTGTGTTTGAAGCCAAGATTTATTTTAATGAATTAAAGTTTTAGAATAGAGTTGTGCTTTATCATTGTAGAGTTGATACCTTTTAGCCTCAAATCCAAAATATGCACTGCGAAATTGGGGTTACCGTACACGCCTGAGAGCTGATGCTAGCTGGAGGCGGATGCATATTATCCAACGAGATTACTCACATGGGTACAATAAATTACTGACATGGAAAGTGCACCGTCCCAATGTTCGCGTAAATAAACTGGCGAATATGAGACAAGAAATAGCTCTGTACCTTAATATCCCCAACTGCAATTTCTACACAGCGCATTGCTTTCAAACGATTTTGGTGACAATATTAGTGAATGCTAGTTCTGATTGGCACTAGACATCATGCAGGCTGTAAACAATAGCATTTCCAAGCAAAGTAAATGCTTTCGAAGTCTTTGACCCACGCATGCGCTCTGTTCAGTCAGCAAACCACCCAGCGCGCTCTGTTCACTAGCTGAAGTTACGGAATCCCACAGATGTTTATAAATATTTATCTTAAAACATATAATAAATTATCGTCGAACATAAACAGTCGTATGCAACTCGCCTATAATATTAATTAAGACACTCGTATGGAAATTATAAAACTTGCTTCGCTCGTTTTATAAACATACTCGTGTCTTAATTATTGCCATTATAGGCTCGTTGCATAATGTACTATTATGTGAAACAGTACGCAACTAAGACATATTTGCATATTAGGATAATAGCTCACTACCCTCGGCTAGCAACATTCAGATCTGCCAGTGTTCAAGAACATTCTTGAGACAGAAATAAATATAGGTCAGGGTCATGGAGACCCCAGTGTGGTATTTACACTTGTATATTCCTGGGGTGTCATAACATCCTGCTACTGCTGCAGTCCTCATAGGTAATTGACGAGGTGAGATGAACTTCCTTAGTGTTAGAAACAATGTGTGAAATGGCTAATTCCAAGAAAGGACTGTCTAATAGTCAGAAAATACTGGTGGTGACACAGATTTCGATCTGACAATGCTTTTGAGGATAGTGAACACGAAAGTGAATTCATTGCAGAATATTTGAAAGCGACACCGAAGTTGAAATCGAAGTCCCGGGTTCAAGTCGCAATTCTGTCAGAGTCACCGAGCCATGGCGTGTGATTGCGTCTCATGTGAAGGATATCGTAACCCTTCATTAAGGGAAACTGTCAGTGCTATTTCTTTCAAGCGACTGTTTTATAACTATTTTATATTTTTACTGTAAATTTACCCCAAATCTTGAGAAATATTGTCCACGGCGGTAACAAACAAACAAAAAAAAACATGAATGCACCTCTGCAATATTCAGGCTGTAATTGCTTTCATTGTGTTCATAATTTTATTAATTAAAATATGTAAGCAACAGGCATCAAACTAATCCTGTTCCGGTATCCTCTAACTATAAAGTAGACAGCTAGAATAATAACAATTCATGACATTCGTAAGATACGCTATAATATAAATGACTACAACTAGACTGGGTCAGTCAGACCCACTCTTGTATTTACGTATGCACTTTATGGTCTGAGGGTTGGAACAAGGTTCATTCAGCCTCGTGAGGCAAAATTGAGAAGAGGTGAGTTTAATTACGACCACAGTTATCCTAGAGGTGTTTTTTCCCGTGGTTTCCAATTACTGCTCCAGGCAAATACAGGGATGTTTTCTTGCTAGAGGCCACAGCAACCTCCTTTCCAATCTTCACTTTAATTGTTAATACACACACTACTACAGACACCTCTATAACACAGATTGTTGTTGTTTGAGTCTTCAGTCGTTTGACCGGTTTGATGTAGCCCTCTGCGCTTCCCTGTCCTGAGCTAATCGTTTCATCTCTACATAGCTACCACAACCTACATCCGAGGCAATCTGTTTAACTTATTCTAATCTTGGTCTAAGATGCATCGGTGCCGTAGTTGGTAGCATGCTGAACTGCTGTGCCCAAGATAGCGGGTTCAAACCCGGCCGAAGTCATCGGATTTTTTAAGAGCGTTAAAATCCTTCAGTATGCCTTCCTTAGGAGGGGAAGTAAAGTCAGCGATCCCATGTCATAGATTTATGGCATGTAAAAGATCCTTCCACAGACTAAACTTGTGTGAAGCTAAATTACTAGGTTAGATTTCGTTGGAACGCTCCATCAAAGTTCCAATGTTCACCACTAGGTATCAGTGACATCTGGTGGTGAAAGTTGCAACTTCTTAAAACTGACCAGAAGTTGTAGATCACCCTATGGGTGTCCGCTTGAAGCAGCTACAGCCTCTGGCGAGCCTAAGTTGTCCTCGAACACTCCCGGCATTAAAAGCCATACAATAAATAAATAAATAACCTTGGTCTATCCCTACAGTTCTTACCCTTGACCCTTCCTTCCATAACAAAGTTTGCTATTCCTGAGTATCTTAGTATGTGTCCTACCAACCTAATTCTTCTCTTCATTAGCAGTCGCCACAAATATCTTTCCTCTCCCTATTGTCTTAATACCTCTTGATTTGTAACTTTATCTACCCATCTAATCATCATTCTCCTGTAAGACCACATTTCAAACGCTTCAATTCTCTTCGCGTCTGCTGCTCCAACAGTCCAAGATTTACTTCCATTGAGTGCCACGCTCCAGACAAAGACTTTCAAAATTGACTTCCTTATACCTAAATCTATATTCGATGTTAACAGATTCCTTTTCTGTAGAAATGCTTTCCTTGCCTGTGCTAACCTTCTTTTTATATCCTCTTGTATTATCAGACAAATTATAACAACACCCAAGCCGGTTGCGTGGCACAGCGGTAACGTTCTCGCCTGCTAATTCCAAGGTTGCAGGATCGAATCCTGGCGCAGTCAGCTGCATTTAAGTGTGCGCAAATGCGAGGGAGCCGTGTCAGTGGATTTATTGGCAATTTAAAGATCCACTTTGGGGCAAAATTCTGGCACCCTGGCGTCTCTAGGAGCTGCAGTACTTAAAAGGAACATAAAACAAATAACATTATTATTTATTACACCTACACCCAAGTACATGGGGCTGAATGACCACGATATCCAAGCTCCTCAAATGAAACAACAATAGCAAAATGTATTCGCTCACCGCGACCACGACGGGGAGCTACAGCGAGTCCGGAGATGAGAGTTTCTAATACTGAGTTTGGTTTTCCTCCGTTTTTTTCCATACTCTCACCAGGTATTTACCAAAAAAGTACCGTATTTTAAGTCCCGAAGCACCTACCCTATCCTTTACCTCAATAATTAAAGCTATCATACTACGTAGAAACACAGACTACCAGATAAATTCAATACACACCTAAGTACTCGGGGCTGATAACCAAGATGTCCCAGGCCGCTAAATACAATAAACAACAACAAAACTTTGGAGATCTGAGGTCAAAATTCTAGTGCAAATAACAGTTATTCGGAGTATGTTTTCTTTCGGATGTTTCCACATTTCCTTTCGGAAAATACAGGGTTAGTACCTTATTTAAAGTCCTGAAGAGCCTACCTCAATCCTTATACTTAATAATTAGTTACAAGCACTACTACAGTTACCACAAAATCACAGGTTATCAGTAAAATTCAAAACACGCCGAAGTACACGAAGCTGATGTGTACAGTACAGTAATACTTCATAAACCCCTTCATAAACACATTTATAACGAATCTTAAGAAATTCCACTTGAGCATCGATCGTAAAATCTTTAGAGGTATGGCTCATGCTGTTGCTATCATTACAGCCGCACTTTGCCACCCATACACAAAAAGTAGGTGCTGTTGTCGTCGTAGTTAAGTCATTAAGTATAGTTGGGTGTTTGTGTATACACACATAGGCCTACTGGATATATCTCTGCATTGTATAAAACAAAGTCCTCGATTTTCGGATTTGATGGGTAATCTCGAGAACTACTGGATGGATTTTGATGTGGTTTTCACCATTTTGTAAATTTCTCGAGGAAAGTTTCTCTAGAAAAATATTCATTGGACAAAGGAAGCCGAGCAGTAACGATTTCAGTGAATCGAGTCGAAGAAAACCTGTCATCCGTGAGCATTTTAACTTACGCTGGGTAAACCGTTCAAATATCTATATAGGCCTACTATGAGTGTAAGAATTGTTCAGCATGAAAAGTTCTACAGAAAAGTTCAGGGCAGCATATCTCTATCTTTAATACATCGCCCACCATAAGTGTTTTTAGGTTTTCATTTATTCCAGCAATCTCCATTCAGTGGAAACTTAAATTACTAGCTTCGGAGCGAGTTTACGAGCTAGCGAGCGAGCATATCACCCCAGCTTCGGCCGGCATCAAACTGTCGAGTCGTGTCAAGTTAGGACTTCAGAGAAGAGAATATGTGTTGGAATTCACTGTTCACCTCGGCTTTTCGAAATTCCGTCTGGGACTTGCCGTCCGTGCACTTTTTAAGCTTACGCTGGGTAAACCGTTAAAGACACTAGCGGCAGGTTGCTAGTATATATGACAATGGTTTTGTCTGATAACCTGTGTTATTTTAGTGTCTGCAGTAATGTGTATGTACGAGTATTTGTAACTGAGTCTAGGATTGGGATAGAGGTGGCTGTGGCCATAAGTTAGGAACAATCTCGGCATTTGCCTGGAGGAGAATTTGGAAACCACGGAAAAATACTTATAGGTTGGCCGAGGTGGGAATCGAACCCTCCTCTTCTCAGTTTTACCTCATGAGGCTGAGTGTACCCTCTTTCAGCCCTCAGACTAGAAATAAATATCATGGGAGAGCAGGGAATCGATCACGGATTTCCAGAGCTACAGCCAAGAATCTTAGCCGCTATATCACGAAGTGTGCAACAACAAATAGTATTGAAGCATTGTTGTAATACAAGTATTTGGCCGGTCCCGTGGTATTGGGGTAGCGCGCCTGCCTCTCATCCAGAGGCCTCAGGTTCGATTTCCGGCTCCGTCAGGTATTTTAGAAACTGACGTGAGGGCTGGAACGGGGTGCACTCATCCTTGTGAGGATAATTGAGTAGCTGTCTGACAGTGAGGAACCGGCCTCGGTCATGAAGACCATGATTAACGGCCCGGGGGGACCCGATGCGCTGACCACGCATCACTCCAATATCTGCAGGCCAAATGGCTTGGCAGCGGTCGCTTGGCACGCCTAGGCCTTTCATGGGCTGTAGTATCACGAGATTCGGGTTTAATTCAAGTATAAAAAGCACCATGCTTTAGAATACAGTATGTTTCATTGTAACTCAACTTACAATTTGCACATTTTTGACATCCCCACAGCCTACATTTCTCTCCTTTTTCGTTTTCTTAAAGTGTTTCCGGTGCGATTGTTTTCCCCGTAGGTAGATTTATCGATACGGGACTCCCTACTGGCTCATCATCTCACACAAATTATATGCTTTCAACTTCTGGAATTTCAGGAAGCCCGTATGCCCTGGGCATATGGGTGGGCTACGATACACCTTGCTTTCAAGTACATGTAACACAACGATATGTCTTCCAGACAATAGGACTACTTCCTATTAGGTCAACTGCATATCAAGGGTTTCTAGTGGCCAGGGCGCCAGGAAATCATCTCCGCAGTGCCTACATGCGTCTGCGACATCTGTCAACAGTAGTTACGTTGGCAGCACGACTGTCACTTGTATCTAAACAAACAAACAGTAAACTTTGTGCTCACCACAGCCATTCATAACTGATGCTGGAAGTGCTGATGACACATACGCTCGCTTATTGCAATACACACGTGTGGGATTCACCCTGTCAAGGACACCGTGCTGCCAACTAAACAGCTGATACTAGCTCTGACAGAAGCCGGCAGTCACTGCGGACACAGCAGTGACGGATCCAGGCCTTGCGGGGCCCTGGGCCACATGATAATGTGGGGCCCACAACAATAGGAAATTTAAAAATATCAAATCAAATGGAAAATAGTTTGGTAATAATAGTAAAATAAAGAATAGTTACAATATTTTGAATACACTACAGTACATTTTCTAATAATATGAAACCTTTAAGTCCCCTTGAGGAAGATTATGTTAGCTATGAAATATTAAAACTCAGCAATTCTTCTAGGTTTGTACCGTGTCTTGTGTAGGGTTTCACCTAGGACACCAAGCTGCCTCATCGGCGGGCTCTTGGTGTCCCCGCCCGGAACCCCACAGGAGTAACGAACTGCGCGTTACCTCCCTTTATATTGAGTGCAACTGCACTCCTCGACTGCGAGAACTAAAAGCTCAAGCAGCCTCAACCTCCCTATGAAGGCTTCCAAAAAGCTGGTCTATTGGCTTTCACGGCCGGTGAATTAAAACTCAGCAATTCTTCTAGGTTTGTGCCGTGACATCTTTTTGGAAGCCTTCATAGGGAGGTTATGGCTGCTTGAGCTTTTAGTTCTCGCAGTCAAGGAGTGCAGCTGCACTCTATATAAAGGGAGGTAACGCGCAGTTCGTTACTCCTGTGGGGGTCCGGGCGGGGACACCAAGAGCCCGCCGATGAGCCAGCTTGGTGTCCTAGGCGAAACCCCACACAAGACACGGCACAAACCTAGAAGAATTGCTGAGTTTTAATTCACCGGCCGTGAAAGCCAATATACCATTAAAATATTACTTTGTGACTTTTCCCCGGCTGAAGTCTTCTATTATTTCACTGAAATCGTAACTTGCTAAACGGTCACTGGAGGTCATAGCTGCACTGAAAAAGTATAATTAGTTCGAAAAGTATAATTAATTAATTAAATTTAAAAAAATCCATGGCGCGGGCTCCTCCTCAGGACCGCGGGGCCCTGGGTGGTCGCCCTCCTCGTCCTCCCCTAGATCCGCCCCTGCTGCGGAGGACATTTCTGTAGTAGACTGCTAGTACTGAAGACGTTAAAACAGCAGAACATCTTATTTAGCCTATATGCAGGAAAATTATGGCCTACATTTCTTATGAAGATACCCAGAGCATTTGAAAACGTGTCATTGTTGCATAGGGAGCACCTGATTTACATTTTTGACATTCGTTCAAATTATTATTATTATTTTAATTATTATTATTCTGGAACCATATTCAGAGAGCGACAGATAAGGCAGTAAAATACATGACAGCACTTAGTAGGCTGATAATAATAATGATAATAATAATATCGTATGGCCTCGGGTGCCTGGTGCAAGCTTTGTTAATCGACACCCCGAGGGTAGCTTGCATGTCGAATTTCGTCGTTCCTTTGAACGCTATGAAAGTCAAGGAGGTTAGATATCTAAACTCCTTGACACTACAGCGCTTTCAAGTAGAGAATGGAAGAACTTTGTGTTGGCGGGAAATCCCGAGATTAATTTTGCCATTGAACACGGTACTGAATCCAAATGGGTTCTTTAACATGCCTACAACGTATGACATGAGTGTCGTGATTTTTGTCGCCTTTCAAAAATCACTTACCATGGCCAGGAGCGAACCTGCAATCTTGGGGTTGGTAGTCCGACACTATAACCACTCACCCACCGTGGCAAGCAGTAGGCTGATGGGCAATATTAACGGCCCAAAATCAAGTAATAGACGCCTCCTCATGACGACGGTTCAGTCAGTGCTCCTGTATGGCTCTGAAGTTTGGGCCGAATCTTTGAGATTTGCATGGTATCGGAGAAGGATAGCTGCCGTACAACGGAGAGCAGCTTTACGTATTGCATGTGCATACCGCACGGTTTCTGAACCTGCAATCCTCACGGTGGCAGCAATAGCCCCAATAGATCTACTTGCATTGGAGCGACAAGAAATCTGGCGTACCCAAGGAGAGCTGGGAAAGAAATGTGCAAAGAAGCGTGCCTTTAACCAACGGATGAGGCGATGGCAACTCAGATGGGAAAGTGACCCTCGTGGTAAATGGACCAAGCGACTGATACCACGCCTGGATACCTGAGTCGAAAGAGTTCATGGTGAAGTCAATTATTACCTCACACAACTTCTAACAGGACACGGATATTTCCGGAAATTCCTGCATAGAGTAGGCGGAGCGAGTGGTGCAACATGCATATATTGTGACGACATCGATGATATACTTCACACCTTCTTCGTATGAGGCCATTGGATGATAAAGAGAGAATATGTGGAAACTGAATTGGGAGAACTGACACCAGATAATATTATTTCTGTGATGTTACGGAACCAGCAGTCATGGGATCATGTAGCAGTGTATGTGGAGGATGTCCTTCGCCAGAAAAAGCGGGATCTGGAAGCGTACGAACGCCCTTAAGAAGAAATGAAGAAAGAAGAAGTCTGAATGACTAAGTAAGCACGACATCACCCTGAAGTAATGCGAGAGCGGTTCCGGGGTGATGAACACATCGTGGGAAAAGGGAGGTGGTTTTTAGTGGGTAAGAATCCCACACTACTGTGGAGTGCGGACCCTTCACAAGTATCTTTTGAAGATTTTCCACAATCCCTCGTAAAAAAAATAATAAAAAAATTATTATTATTATTATTATTACTGAAATCAATATGAAGCGCTGAGAATGGAGAAAGAGGACAAGATGTAGAGCTTACCAAGAACATGGCTAAAGGATGCTATTGGTAAGCCGAGAGGCCGTAAAAATCTCGAAAGACAGATAATATGGGAATGGCAATTAACAGGAATGAAAGAAAATGAATCATCAACAATCACGTCCGTACGAAATGTGGAATAAGGTATTGATGATGATAATAATAATAATAATAATAATTATTATTATTATTATTATTATTAATATTATTATTATTATTATGTGAGTTCATCAGTGCCAATATTAACAGTTAGTAGTAGCCTTCCTTCATGCAATTATGATACATCGTTAATTGTGGGGAATTAGAATAAGATCATGGATCCAAAGATACTCTTTACTATTGTAGCCTAGCTGTATGCCTCTCACCAAGGTGGACCGGGTTCGATTCCCGGTCAATGCATGTGAAATTTTCGAAGTGAAATGCCATGTCCTGTGGTTCGGATTCCACGTAAAAAAGAGGTCCCGTGGCTCATGATCTCGCGATTAACGGCCACGTTAAACTACAGTAGAAGCTTTTTTTTTTTTTTTTTTTTACTATTGTCGCCTACATTGGAAACTGGATTTTGTTAGTTGGAATACTCTAAGATTTACAGTAGATGCTAACGGGCGCGTTATTAATCTATGAATGATGATTTGTGACAGAGAGAAAACCGAAATCGAAATGACCAAAGGAGAACAGGAAAGTTCTTAGATGTTGTTTCAGGAATATAGGTCACCGTGGTCATTAGATTCGCGTATTTGCGTAATGTCGTGACGGTATTGCAATTGCGGTGTCGGATACTTGTAATTATAGCTACGTATGAAGAATCTCTCCCTTTCTGGCCCACACACTCTTCCGCCCTGAAACTGTGCTGCAACATCAGAGCTCCCTCAGCCGCGGAACTGACGGAAATGGCCTGGGTAAGGATATGATAAGAGTTTTTGCGTTTTAGCATTAATGATAGATACTGATTTAGTTTATATATAGGTTTACTTATAGACCCCCACATGAGGATTTTAGCCATTCTTATTTCACGATGAAATGTGAAATTAGCTGATAATGGAATCAACTTTTCCGCTAAATAAACAATGTTTTTTAAACTATTTTTTTGCCTATTTTCAATTTTGAAAAAATAGGCTTATGAGATCACCTTTTGTCCGTGTGTGCGTGTGTGTGTGAGGAGTGTGTATGTCCCCCCTAATAACTTCTAAACGGCTCGAGCAATTTTAGTGAAACTCGGTAAGTCCATAGCACTATTCTGGACGACCCCGACCGTGCCCTTCAAATTTTGTTACGTCTCACCAATCCAACATGGCGGCTGTGCGAAATATTTTACCAGCATTCAATATCTACGAAACTATTCCCGATATCACCCTGGAATTTCATACGGTGATAAAGGGAACTACTAGAAGTTCACCTAAGTGACTTTTGAAAAACTGGCAACTACAAAACCAACATGGCGGCCACGCGAATTTGCGACTTTTAAATAGACGTTTCTCGCGTTTTAACCAACCAAACGCAATATAACATGGTACAGTATATGTTTATACACATTGTAATGCACCGACATCTAACTTCGTTCAATTGTTTACATAACCACAAGATGGCGGTAGTGCGAAATATTTCACCGGCATTCTATATCTCTGAAACTATTAGCGGTATCATCCTGAAATTTTGTACGGAGATAAAGGGCACTACTGGAAGTTCATCTATATGACTTTCAAAAAACGGTTAACTACAAAACGAACATGGCGGCCAAGCGAATTTGAAAATTTTAAATATACCTTTCCCGCGATTTAATATTCCAAACGCAATGAAATCTGGTACAGGAAATGTTTATACACATTGTATCTAATTTAGTCCAATTGTTTACATAACCTCAAGATGGCAGCTTTGCGAATTTTAAAATTGATTTTTTATTTCTTGTGTCGTAATCATGCGATCGATGTGAAAGTTTGAATAATGAACCTACGCAATAAGTTTCCTTGAATGGTACATGACTCTATGGCCTATACATTTAACAATCCAACATGGCGAACATCCGAAATACTTAGACGGCTCTGAATAACTACGAATCTATTATAGCAATCAAACTGAATTTTTTTAATGTTCATAGGGGCTATGAACTTAAGTTCTCCTATAGGACTTTAAATAACCTGGTGATCACAAATCCAACATGGCGGCGACGCGAAGAATAAATATTCACATGGACGTTTCTCGCAATTTAACCATCCGAGTGCAGTTAAACTTGGTACAGTAAATCCGTATACGAATGTTAATCCACTCGCATCTAATTTATTTCAATTGTTTCCATAACCACAAGATGGCAGCTGTGCGAAATTTTAAAATCTCCTTGTTACTTCTTGTGTCCTAATCATGCGATTGAAGTTTGAATGCTGCACATACACAATAATCTTCATGTGACAGTACATAATTCTAGGACCTACATATATAAAATCCAACATGGCGACCATCCGAAATATTTAGTCGGTTTTCAATATCTACGAATCTATTACAGCAATCAAACTGAAATTTTGTATGTAGATAGCGGCAATTAACATGAGTACTGTAGGATATATGAAAATAGGCTGTATAGTTCTTCACGGAACTACTTGTTTAATCCTCTATTACTTCGTGAATTAAGAAATATCCTTTAAACTAGCAGTAGTGCCCGGGCTTGCCCGGTGGATTTATTTGTTTTATGGATGACAATGAATACTACTACAGAACTGGAGCGCTCAAGGATAAGGATCGGAATAATCGCCCTTATACAGAGGCATACTATTGCCATGATGATAACTGTTTAAAGGGCCTAAGAAATCTTTTTGCACTAATTACTCCCAGTGACTGCAATTTATAAGCAGATCGCAATTCTGCACCAGAACACTGGTAGGGGCAACGTGATGCAGCCCGCATTACAAGGCAACAATAGACGTAGGTATTATTGAAGCTGTTCTGGAGTGCTTGGTCTTCCGACTTACTGAACCAAAAATCAATCTTTAAGGTTACCTGAGAGGCGTTGCCTAATGCTACATAGCCTAAACTACTCTTGAATCAGGCTATCATATACAAAAGTAATTTTTCGATTACGATTGGTTGTTCCAGAAATTAGTGCGTTTAAACACACAAACACACAAACAAACTCTTCAGCTTTGTTATATTAGTATAGATAACTAATCTTCGCTAAAAAGAATGTCTATATTTTGGGCTGATTGCACTTTGAGAATTTCGATGGAAGGCATCTTTTCTTCAGCAGCTAAAGACAAAAGTAATAACTTCTTACTATAATTTCAGTAACTGTATGCTTAGGTATGGTGCTAAATAGTAATAATGAACATCATGGATAAGGGGACACACTGGATTGGCTGGTAATGAAAGAGCAGACCAATTAGTAAAATAACATATGGTAAGTCTCCAATATGTTACGTTAAAAGGCAGATAAGGAATTACATACTACACGAATGGAATATCGCATGGACATGTAGCCTGAAAGGATCTGTAACAAGAGAAATATTCTTCCCGGAAGTACAAAATCGACTGTTATCAAAATTATTAGAGCCAAACTTTGTCCTCACACAATTTTTAACTGGTCATGGAAAATTTAAGTCTTATATTGAACGTTTTAAAATAGCAACAGACGACTATTCATGTTTTTGTGGATTGCATCAATCGGTGTATCACCTTATATTTGAGTGTCCTGTTTTTGAAAAGGAAAGATACTATTTACAATGCCACCTTAATAGTTGTAACCTGGAACTTTCAAAGCCGCTGTACCATATTTTCAAATGCAGTGCTGTTTAGGACAATTTCTCACTTTCATCAACAACATTTTTTGTAAACTACTGTATGTTAGTAATATTTGTTTTTGCTTTGTTTTAATCTACAACCCTAATGTACCTCTGGTAAAATTGTCGTGACTGTGAACCTCCATGACTCAGAACCCAGGACTGCGGTTCGAAGGAACATTATACATAAGGGCAATAGAGTTATTATTATTATTATTATTATTACTAAGTTGGATGTGAGCTTTTGTAAGCCAGAGATGTATTTCTGGAGGAAATAAGATTGCTGGAGCCAGGATGTGTACCGAGGTCTGTAAATATTGATGGTACAAAAGTACGTTGGTCGAGCACTTTGTATTGTAGAGAGAGTGATTCATAGTCACAAGCCAGGCCAGAAATTGAACCTTGGATGTCACGTAGACGCGAGTATGGGCATTTCGCCGCTAGCTTAGAGAGCAGCACTTGTTAGGCACTGGGAGTAGAATGGACCACAGGTCTCAGTGGAAGGGAGAGATGGACTCGGGGTCATCTCCAGTGGGATATAATGGTATCCAAAATGGCGAGCGACAGAGTTGTCAGAGAGTAGCAGAGTAGTTGTCACAGAGTGATTGCAGAGTTGTTACAGAGTAGTGGAGCGGCAGAGTAACAGTAGTTCTCACGCCTCAGTTCTTGCCAGAGTAACGTCGTAACACGCACGAGCAGAATTCAGCCTCGCGGAGACATACTAGATGTCAAGTATCAGTAAGACTTAGTAGCGCTATTACAGACCTGCGTGCACTTCCAGCAGTAACATCACATAATTTGTATATAGTGTATATATACTTCGACTGCCAAGGGCTTAATAAATCGGCAGTAGTCCAAGGGAATATCATCTTTTATTCCGGTAGTTCCGGGACTAGTCTATGAAACCTCAAGTTCCCTTATCTAGTAAACCGCTCGGCTAGGAAGGGAAAAATCGTCAAGGAGCTGTCAACCTGCCAGAACGTCTCACAGGCCAGGTAGGTCACGACAGACCTAACTTTTTGGTGTCAGGTGTGGGGTCCCGAGTTCGACGCACTGAACAGAGCAACTACGGAATAAAGAGAGAGATCGCGACATCGCAGAAGATTGTCCGATAAAGACCGCGACAACGCAGAAGATTGTCCGCCCGCGCATCCGCGTAAATCGTACCGAGTGCCGCGCAACGCAGAAGAGAGAAGAAGAAGCCTACTAAGCAGAAGGAGCCGTGCAGTAGCGAGCCGTGCCGCCAGCAGAGGGGAGAACCGATAAGCCGCAGTATCCAGTTAGCAGAGACAACAAAGAAGAAGAAGTAGCCGCCAGGTAAGCTAACCTTATTACAATGGCAAGACAGACAAGTGCAGCTACCGGTGTCCAGGTAGAGGAGAGGTTAGCAGAAGTAGATACGGTAAGTACAAGTGGGCCTTTTGTATCAGTGACTGAAGGACATCGCCTGATAGGTCGGGAGTTCGATGGAACACAGCCCGACAGATTACGTGAGTTTGTGGCCAATGTAGACGCTGCTGTTCGCATGGTAAAAGACGATGATCAAGAGCTGTTCTTTAAGTATATCCTGACCAAAATCACGGGCAAGGCCCGAGACAAGTTGTTAGTCAGAAGAGATACAAATCATTGGGAGGCTGCCAAGCAGGCATTACGAGAATACTACGGATTTCAGGGCACATTAGACTTATATATTTGCCAGATGTTTCAAACAGCGCAGGATCCGAGGGAATCAGTGGCGACATGGGCGCATAAGGTAGAGACTCTGTCAGCTGCATTCAGGGAAGCAGTCCTCGACGGAGAGAGCTGGGAGGATAGAGAAGCTCAGCTAAGAATCACAAGAAAAATATGCGTAGCTAGTTTCATACAGGGGTTAAGTAACCCGCGAATCCAAGCTAGGGTCCAGGGCCACGGGGCCATTACTTTCGAGAAAGCGGTAGCCACGGCAAGGCAAGAAGAGGCGGTAATTCTGTCAAAGAAGGCACGAGAAGGGTTGCACATGAAACATAGCTCAGGGGTAAGAGCAGGTAAACCCGATCAGGAAAGGAAGGCACCACTAAGGTGGCATACTAAGCCAACACAAGCAAGTGTTAGGGTGGTCTGTTACAACTGTAACAGGGAAGGCCACATCGCACGGGAGTGCAAGGAGGCACGAACCCGAGGTGCACGCACCGCGTTAGGTAGTACACCCAAAGTACAGACAGGGGGCACCCCAAGTAAGATCATATGTAGATATTGCAAAAAACCGGGACCCATAGAGCGCGATTGCCGAAAGAAGCAGAAAGATAAGGAAGCCGTGGCGCCGGAAGCCGTGCGCATGGTTAGGGGGAAGCCTCACATGGAATCGGACAGGAGTAGGACCTGTTACCGTTGTGGGAAGAAAGGGCACGTACAAAAAAATTGCCGACAGACAGCCCAGGTACCACAAGCAGAAGTGGACCGGCGGACGTGCTATACCTGTGGCCGGCAGGGCCACATAAAATGAAATTGTCAGGAGGCCAAGAAAGGCCAGGGCCAGAGTAGGCGCACGGGAGGCAAGGCCATGAAAGGCCGACGCCAGTGCGATGTTTGTGACCGGTGGTCACATGGAACCAAGGACTGTTGGTTCAAGAGTGGGAAAGGTAATAAGAGAAATATCACTCAGACAGGGGCGACAAACTGGAACTGGTCCATAACACAGGGACAGCTATGGAATCCCGTAATTTAAGGAGTCCCAAGGCACGTGACATGGAGGGCACTATATTAATGCATTGTGGGGGGGCCTCTGAGGTTTTTAATTGACACTGGCTCCGATGTCAGCCTAGTGAAGAGGCAATCAGTGCCTAAAGCAGTTACAATCAGTAGAGGCACCACGATCGAATTAACGGGTGTAAGCGAGGGAACGATTTACACCCAAGGGACCGTTCAGTTTGTTATTGGAGGTACTAAACACACAGTGCATGTGGTGGGCAGTGATTTCCAACTAAGCCAGGATGGTATAATAGGGAGAGACATCCTAGCTGACAGCGTGATCGACTACCGGGAGGGTCATGTTACGATCCACGGTAAAAGATACCCGCTGGGAGCGAGGAAGGCGAAGATAATCAGCCTCGAGCCTCGAACCCAGAAGGTAGTAGTTATTGAAGTCGATAAGAATCTACCAGTGGGAATTATTGAGAGGGCCGAGGTGGCACCAGGGGTTTACCTCGCAGAGTGTCTAACTAGGTCAGAGCACAATGAGTCAGTAGTCAGCATGATGAATACTACTGAGGAAGAAGTGACTCTGTACAGCCCTCGAGTGCGAATGCAGGAGGTGGATGACACCTGCCTGGCAGAAGTACGCAAGGTACAGCAAGGCAGTAAGGCGGTAACCGGAGAACCGGCTACTCAGAAGCCCAGATCACGCCGAGTGATAGACTGCTTGCGAGTAGACCATCTCACGCAGGTAGATAAGGAAGGTATATACGCCATCTGTGCGGAATACAATGACATCTTCCACCTTGAGGGAGATAAACTCACATGCACGGAAGTTATACTCACGAGATCCCAACGCCCCGGGATCAACCCCCGATTAATGTGCGGCCGTATAGATTGCCGGAGGCACAAAAGGGAGAAATACAAGCGCAGATAGATAAGATGCTAGGTGATGAAATTATTGTACCTAGTACCTCCCCTTGGAATGCACCATTGTTGTTAGTACCGAAGAAAATGGATGCGTCAGGTAAGCAAAAGTGGAGAGTTGTGATTGACTTCCGAAAATTGAACGAAGTAACGATAGGGGTTAGTTATCCCCTCCCACTCATCTCAGAGCTATTAGATGCTCTAGGTAAGGCCAGGTATTTCAGTACACTTGACCTTTGCAGTGGTTATTATCAGGTGTTATTAAAACCTGAAGACAGGCCCAAGACAGCTTTTTCAGCATTAGGGCGCAAGTACGAATTTGCAAAGATGCCCATGGGGTTGAAAGATGCGCCAGCCACATTCACAAGGCTGATGAATACAGTGCTTACCGGATTGACAGGTATTCAGTGTCTGTGCTATCTAGATGATATAATAGTGTATGGTAGCTCAATAGAGGAGCACAATGCTAAGTTAAGAGATGTTTTTCAAAGGCTGAGAGAAAATACGTTGAAGCTCCAGCCAGATAAGTGTGAGTTCCTGAGGACTGAAGTGACGTTCTTAGGGCATGTAATTACTGAAGGGGGAGTCTTACCAGACTCACGAAAGGTGCAGGCCGTGAAGGATTTACCGAGGCCTACCACGAGCCGCCAGATTCAACAATTCTGTGGGCTCAGTGGGTATTATAGGAAATGTATACCCAATTATAGTAAGATCGCGAAGCCACTATATGAATTAGTGAAGAAGAACGTTCCCTTCATGTGGGGAGATGCACAGGAACAAGCGTTCGAAACGCTAAAGCAAAAACTCATTGAAGAACCTATTCTGCAGTACCCAGATTTTGAAAAGCCATTCGTTCTTACCACAGATGCTAGCGACGAAGCAGTGGGGGCCGTATTGTCACAAGGGCCCGTGGGTAAAGATCTCCCCGTAGCATATGCAAGCAGGACGCTTAATAAGGCAGAAAGAAATTACAACGTCACAGAAAAAGAATTATTAGGCATTGTATGGGGTGTAAAGTATTTCAGGCCGTATTTGTTCGGACGGCATTTCACAGTGGTGACAGATCACAAGCCGCTGAAGTGGGTGTTCAATGTTCAAGACCCATCGTCACGCCTGCTAAAGTTCCGATTGAAATTGGCAGAGTATGATTTTGAAATCATTTACAAGCAGGGCAAGCAGAACTGCAATGCTGATGCCCTTAGCAGGAATCCCACTGATGCACAGTGCCAAGCGCGAGTGATTAACTCGGCTGGGCACGAGTTACGGCAGGGGGCGGCCGTGGCCACTCATATGGAAACTCGCAGGAGGGTAGCAATGACTTCAAAACCCGAGGACGCTACGGTAGAGGGAGTTGAAGCAGACGGTAGTGAGGTCTCCGAGGACGCTAACGCAGAGGAGTCCACGCCCGAAGACAGCTTACCCGAGGTAACCGAGTTGCAGGAGGCTGAGAAATTGGCCATCCTGAAGGAGTGTCATGATTCCTTGGTTGGAGGACACCAGGGAATAGCCCGCACGTACGCCAGGGTACGCGAACGATTACAGTGGAAGGGAATGAAAGGTGACATTGAGCGTTATATACGCTCGTGTCCTTCATGCCAAAAGAATAAGGGGACTAGACCAGACGTCAGAGCGCCAATGGTAATTACAGACACCCCTAGCACGGTCTTTGAGAAGGTATCTCTGGATGTGGTGGGTCCACTTCCGGTGACAGAGCTTGGCAATAAGTATATTTTGACATGCCAGGACCAACTATCGAAGTACTTGGTAGCTAGTGCCATGCCGAATCAGGAGGCTGAAACAGTGGCACGGACGCTAATTAATAATGTTATAAGCATTTACGGGATACCGGGGCAGATTCTCACTGACCAGGGTAGTAACTTCATGAGCGAAGTTTTCAAGGCACTTTGCAAGAAACTGCGAATTAGGAAAACAAACACAAGCGCTTTCAGACCACAATCCAACGGTAGCGTAGAGAGATCTCACAAGGTACTAGCAGAGTACCTGAGGCATTATGTTTGCTCAGGCGGGCAAAATGACTGGGACAAGTATCTGTCCACAGCGAGCTTTGTATATAATACCACCAAGAGTACTAGCACAGGGTTCACACCCTACGAGCTTATTTTTGGAAGGAAGGCGAATATACCAGGTGTATTGCAAAAGCCACCTGAGGTGGATTATAACGAACATAAGAATGTGGTAGAGGAGCTGACGTCACAGCTCAGGAGGAATCATGAAGCCGCTAGGAGGACGCTAGCTGAGCGTAAAGAACTGGAAAAGGCTAATTACGATAAAAAGCAGAACGAAGTCACATTTCGAATTGGTGACAAGGTACTCGTGCGTAATGATGCATTGCGAAGAGGACGATCTAAAAAGCTGAGTCCGCCATTCGTAGGGCCTTATGAGATAGTGGACGTTTCAGGGGTAAATTGTACCCTACTGCTTAGTAAGAAAGGCAGAAGAGTCAGGGTGCATAAGAATCGGTTGAAAATGTACTTGTAAAAAGACTCCAACGGGTTTAGAACCCGGGTGGGTGTAGAAGCAGCACAGAACGGATTAAGGGGTAAGGATGTATAACGGTTAGCAGATACAGCGACAGCTAAGGGTAACACAGCTGTAAGAGATTGTGTGCGCATGGAGTCAATGTAGTTATCAGTAGGCACACAATAATATTTGAACAGCGGACAACTGAGGCGAGCAGCCTAGATAATACACCGGGGGACATGAGTTATGTAAGGCGAAATACAGGGATGTCCATAGTGGCCCCGGAGCTGCCATCCTGAGGAAACAAAACTCCCCTGTGTGGGTGGCGGGAACCATTGGAACGTTTAGACACGTGATCATTGGTGTTAGAATACCCCCAACAGTGAGCCTGCTGTGTCGTAAGAGGCGACAGAAAAGAGGCGTAGCCTGATGACCTCGATGACCTACTGGTCAGGCAGGCGCGAATCCCGGTGAGTAGCTCTGTGTAATTGAGCCATATGTTATGAATGGCAGCCCCAGGTATCCGAAGGCCTGCCGTTCATAATATAAGGCAACCGATCAATAGCATAAGTGTGAATCAGAGACACGTGTGTTAAAGGTACAAATTATTTAGGGACACATACGTGTGTATAGCAAGTAGAGAAGAAGTGCTCTAAGAGGCACATTTGAGAAAAGTGAAGAGTCAGAACCTCAAATTTCGGCCACGACGAAGTTACACACCCCTTCATCTCAATGGCAACTAGGTCATAGCGACAGCTGCTGGTAGGGTTCTTTAATACCCCGCCAAGCTACGGAAAACAAAATTGGGTCGTATTAGAAATTTTAACAGTCAGACGAACAGAGGTTCGACGGGTGGCACTGAGGTGCTCGTAAGTAAAGGGTTGCACGATGGCGAGCGTGTAGCCTATATGTGACTCGTCACCCCTAGGGTAGTCGCGGATACGCACCCGTTAGGACAGGGGTAGGGAAAACCGGAAATTAGCTCAGATGAAATGAAACAGAAACCGAGCCATGAAGGGCACATTTTGAGAGCATTCAGTAAAATGCAAACGGCATTGGTGTAGCCATCCCCGAGGTGGGATGTGAAGCCGAGTCTCTATGTAACAGGACTCGAAGTCAAGCGAGCAAGTTTTTGAACTTAGTATGACACTGCTGATAATTGTGTAGCCGCATGCCTAAGCCAGGATGCGAAGCAAAGTCTTTTGAGACTGAGACTTTGGATTTTGAAGTAGATAAAAAAAAATTTTTTGGTGAAATGTCAGTAAGGTAGGTTCAATAGCCAAAGCGTTATTTGGAACATTAAGTCAGGATGATGCAGATAAGTATGAGTCACAAATAAGTGAGTTAGAGAGAGAGCAACTCTCAATGATTATGGTCAATAAAGAACAGATGTTAGTGGTTAAGTCCACGTTACAAACATTGAACAGCACCATCTACGATGTAACTGCAAACGAGCAGAGGTTGACTCAGGGTTTAAATGAAATCAGGACATATTTGTCCAATAGTACGCTTCGGATTACAGAAGCATTTGAGCAAGCAGAGTTGGAGATCTCATAAAACAGGCATTTAATTGAGATAGAAGGCTTACTTGTACAGCTGTATGAGCAGTACAGTGTGGTACTGTCAGACATCATGAATGCACAAGTAGGAGTCATCCAGATACAGATAATATCACCGGATGACATCATAGAAAGTTATAAGAAAGCCCAGGAGGATTTTCCAAAGGGGTTATCCTTGCCATTTGAATTAAGGTCAGCTTACGGTTACCTAGTCTACAAGGTGGCCACAGTGGAAGTGTTTACAAGTGAAAATTATCTTGTGTATGTTATAAGGACACCCCTTACAGACAGAGTGGTTTATAGTGTGTATCATATGATCCCATTCCCCACCTATATGAAGAGTAATCCCCACCATTCTGTGTACATTCAAGAGGCCAAGGACTATATATTGATGGACAGAGAAAAGCAGACGTTTGCGCAATTAGATAGGGAACAGGTGAGGCAGTGTAAGGTAGTGTCTGCCACGTGGAGGTTGTGTCATGCTCAGTTCCCTGTTAATATGGTTCACTCGCAAGACAGTTGCGCAGTGAAGATACTCAGTGGAGTTAACCAGGTACCGGAGAATTGTGATAAGAGAGTACTACCAGTACAGCGATTGCTGTGGATACCTATAAGGGAAAACAGGTATATTTATGTGTCTCCAGGTGAGACAAGGGTCACCTGCATGTGTAAGGACACTACAAGTGATATGGGATTAACTGGCACAGGTATTGTTGTGTTAAGTCCAGGGTGTACGTTGTACAGCCCACATAGTAAGGTACAAGGGGTAGGTAAAATAAACACTACTCGAGGTAAGGACTTAGTGCCAGATTTGATACTTAATTATGACTGCTGCGAGCAGATTGGTAGTGAGATTAAGTTAGAGCAGGTACCGGAGGTTAATAAACTGCCACTGAATAATTTGTTAAATCACGTGAATGATTTAAAGTGGGCCACGCACAAAACAGAAGAGGTGGAGGACTTGGTAAGAAAACAAGAAGAAGACATACAAAGTCAGATGATGTATAAACATTTCAATGTATATAAGTATATTGTACTAACTATAGCAGGTACAATTGGGATAATTTTATGGTGCTATTGTTGCAATTGTTGTTGTGATTGCCCTAAATTAGGGTTTCCAGCCAAAAAATGGTTTGATGATGCAAGGTCACATTGCCCAAATATTTGCATAAGGCAAACAGTAATTACGAGGGAAGGTAAGGCTAAGACTTCAGATGAGGATATTACGATATTCCAACGTCCCAGGCAACTTCGGGGACGCCCGGAGATGTCTGAGGAAATCCTGGAATTACACTCTAGGCCTGCTGAAGGACGCTTCGGTACGCCTACGAGGGCTATTGTAGATTCAGATATGAGTGCGAGTCAGGTCGCATTACAGCCTTCACCCTCAACGCAAAGTCGCAGCTCATTACGACTCGACAGTAACAGAGTGTAATATTGGGACAGAAATGAATGCAAGGAAGATTGCACCCATTTCTTCCCTGGGGAGGGAGGTGTCGTGACTGTGAACCTCCATGACTCAGAACCCAGGACTGCGGTTCGAAGGAACATTATACATAAGGGCAATAGAGTTATTATTATTATTATTATTATTATTACTAAGTTGGATGTGAGCTTTTGTAAGCCAGAGATGTATTTCTGGAGGAAATAAGATTGCTGGAGCCAGGATGTGTACCGAGGTCTGTAAATATTGATGGTACAAAAGTACGTTGGTCGAGCACTTTGTATTGTAGAGAGAGTGATTCATAGTCACAAGCCAGGCCAGAAATTGAACCTTGGATGTCACGTAGACGCGAGTATGGGCATTTCGCCGCTAGCTTAGAGAGCAGCACTTGTTAGGCACTGGGAGTAGAATGGACCACAGGTCTCAGTGGAAGGGAGAGATGGACTCGGGGTCATCTCCAGTGGGATATAATGGTATCCAAAATGGCGAGCGACAGAGTTGTCAGAGAGTAGCAGAGTAGTTGTCACAGAGTGATTGCAGAGTTGTTACAGAGTAGTGGAGCGGCAGAGTAACAGTAGTTCTCGCGCCTCAGTTCTTGCCAGAGTAACGTCGTAACACGCGCGAGCAGAATTCAGCCTCGCGGAGACATACTAGATGTCAAGTATCAGTAAGACTTAGCAGCGCTATTACAGACCTGCGTGCACTTCCAGCAGTAACTTCACATAATTTGTATATAGTGTATATATACTTCGACTGCCAAGGGCTTAATAATTCGGCAGTAGTCCAAGGGAATATCATCTTTTATTCCGGTAGTTCCGGGACTAGTCTATGAAACCTCAAGTTCCCTTATCTAGTAAACCGCTCGGCTAGGAAGGGAAAAATCGTCAAGGAGCTGTCAACCTGCCAGAACGTCTCACAGGCCAGGTAGGTCACGACAAAATAGGGTTCCTGTATTTTTTGGATATTTAATAATAATAATAATCTGTCTGTTAGGTAGTCAGCCCGAAGGCTGGTTGGATCCTCAAAAAGTACCGCCGTTACGTTATGTGAGTAGAAACCCACAAAAACCCAAGGCAGCGCTATTTTGAGGCGTTCTAGGCAAGAAGAGGAGTGAGGTAGTTTGCCATTGCTTTCCTCACTGAGTCAGAACAGTTGTCCTAACCCTATGAGTAGAACCTTTCACAGGCACTGACTGTGCCCCGAATGCCATTACTAAGCAACACCCATACCTCAGTAGCTTCCATATAATCACAGCCATGAGTGAGACTGAGACATCGGTGAAAAGCCACCTTTTACTCTAGCCTGTGCCAACTGAAAAATGCAAATGTACTGCATTCATCAAGAGATGGCAAACAGGCCAAATAATAATAATAATAATAATAATAATAATAATAATAATAATAAATAGTAATAATATTTTAGTGCAGCTACAGCCTCTGGCGAGCCGAACATGTCCTCGGACACTCCCGGCACTAAAAGCCATACGCTAATTAAATAAGTGCAGGTCAAAAATTAATCGATGAGCAATATTATGTGATAAAATGATATTTTAATTACATATAATATTCCACATAATCGTTAACAATCAAGCTGCTGCAAAACATTAAACTTGCAAAACGTAGGTGTTAACAAACTTTAAGATGTCCAATTTATAATCCTAACTTTAGAATGTTTAACCACAAATTCAACATGGCCTACGTGCATCGTAGGAACCGGGCGGCAATAGTTTTGGGGCAAGTGTGGACTGAACCCTTAATCCCAGGTCGGTCTGGACAAGACCACGTGCAGTGATGGAGCCTGGAAGTCACAATTTTGGCGGGAATAGAGTTTGAAACCCTAATCCCTAAGCCAGTCTGAGCGAGAACGTACCGCACATGGAGTAATGGGGCCTGAAAGGCTGGACGTTCCAGTTTTGGCAGAAGAGAGAAGAAGAATGTCATCACGTTCCTCGCAGATTGGCAGGTGTGTCAAGTAGTACAGTACAGGTGTATCAGATTGTGAGGGCGTCTGTCTGTCACCATGCTTGGCTCCAACAAAACACTCAATGTGTTGCTTCGCGATACTAACACTCTACTTTTAGACGGACAGTTGGCATCTTCGAAAAGAAATATTATTCGCAAACTTATACAATAACAATTACCTCCTGTCCTGTTTTTCATTTCGTTCGAGTCATATATTTTAATCGCACAAAAGCTTTACGTTCCGTCGTACATAAACAGTAGCCTAAATACCACGATACCTACTCACAATCGTTCACAATATTGTTTAAATATTTTACACGATCGCCACCATTATGATTCTTACTTTTTAAGATCATTCGCACTCACCGAATCACATCGATTCTTACTTTTGAAGAAAATTAATACTCAGCAAAACATACCGTTTCTTACTTTTAAAGATTATTTGCACTCACCGAATCACATCGATTCTTGCTTTTAAATATTATTCACACTCGCTGAAGGATATCGATTCTTACTTTTAAAGATTATTCACACTCACCGAAACATATCAATTCTCACTTTTAAAGAATAAGCACAATCACCGAATCACATCGATACTTACGTTTAAAGATTATTCACGCTCACCGAAATATATCGATTCTTACTTTTAAAGATTATTCACTCACCGAAACATATTAAGTTATTCGCACTCACCGAAACATATCGATTCTTACTTTGAAAGAGTATTCACACTCACCGAAGCAAATCGATTCTTACTTTTAATGATTATTCTCACTCACCAAAACATATCGATTAACATACCGATCCTTAGTTCTAAAGATTACAGTATCCACACTCACCGAATCACATCGATACTTACGATTAAAGATTACTCACGCTCACCGAAACATACCGATTCTTACTTTTAAAGAGCATTGGCACTCACCAAAACAATGCGTTTGTATTTTAGGCCTAAACGATTATTTGCACTCGCTATAACATTGTGATTGAGATTATTATTTTGTATTACAAATGTTTCGCTAGTAGGCCTACTGGTACTATAATTTTTATAGTCGTGATAACTATTATAATTTTAATAGTTGTTGTTGGTTATTTAGGGGCTGCGACTGTTAACTGTAGCCTAAAGATAGGTATATATAGTAAGAGCTTTACTCACAGACGCCATTTAAAGACAATTCTGACGGTTCTGAGCAACCAGACCCGTATGGTAAGTTTATTTAACTTGTATTTGTTTTGGTTTTTAGTAGTCTATGTATACGGGGTTGCTCGCCAAAAAACCTGCGGCGCTGTATCTCAATTCACTTCCTTCTACTGAGAGATGTTGCAATGACACTTCATTTCTTGACCTTTATTGTGTGTTGGGTCGGGGGAAGCGTGGACGGTTTATCGTGAGACACCCGGTAGTGTAAATGTATATTGTATACAATGAAATAGCATGTGTTGTTTTCCCGTGCGTTGCCATTTTATAGAGGTGGATTACCACCAGCGTCTTACTCCTCTGCCACAGAATTGATTCCCGACTGCTCAATGTGGGATCAGTGCTGGACAAAGCGGACGGTGGACAGTACTCCGGCTCACCTATGGCATATTATTCCCTAATTGCTCCTTTAGCATGCTTCTCATTTCATACTTACACAGGGGGAGGTGGCATCCTTGAAACAGTATGCCACAGCGAAATAAATAAACTGTTATGATTTCTGTTCTGCTTGAGACATCTTGGTCATCAGCCCCGTGCACTTGTCTAATATAACCTGAGTTCCTGTGATAGTAGTAGTAGTGTAGCTGTATTAAGGACAGGGTGCACCTGGCCTTGAATTATGATACTATTCCAGCATTTGCCTGGAGGAAGTGTGGGGAAATGCGGGAAAACCACAATCAGGATAGCCACGGGATTCGAACCTCCGATCTTTGGACTCGCTTCAGTGCCCCATCGCAGCCGTGGTGCGATTTAACACCACGGCTACGCCGCAGGGTATATAAATAAGCATCTCACCCCGGCCAAGGGGACGGAACAAGGGATAATGAGATTATTTTATCTTCTAACATCATGTTCGTTAACTGGCCATAAAACGCGAACCAGTTAGCGTAGAAATATATATTTTTGTTTCTAAATATTCAGTATTTTCATTTCATCCTAACTGCTTGAAAATCCCCCTACAACGAAAACTTTGCACCAGCGCGCGCGATATTTGATGTTGCGGCGGCAACTTCTACCCGTATGAGGCAACGCTGTACTTCGTATCATCGCTCTCTCTCTGCGCGGCCAGGGGCCATCAACGCTGTCGCCGAGCATAGTACGTTCGTAAAAATGTGGGTTATATTTCATATATGCCGGCCCCGTGGTGTTGGGGTAGCACGCCTTACTCTCACCCGGAGGCCCCGGGTTCGATTCTCGGCTCCATCAGGGATTTTAGAAACTGACGTGAAGGTTGGAATTGTGTGCACTCAGCCTCGTGAGGACAGTTGAGTAGCTGTCTGACAGTGAGGCAGCGCCTCGCTCACGAAAACAAACATTAACGGCCTTGGGGACCCAATGCGCTGATCACGCGTCACCCCAATATCTGCAGGCCATATGGCTGGACAGCGGTCGCTTGGTAGGCCAGGGCCTTTAATGGGCTGTAGAGCTGGGGGTTATTTTTAAAATTGCATTTCATATATCTTGTACGCGATACGATCCAATGACACTAAACCACACTGGCATTATCGGAATTATCACTGCTGTTCCATTGCTCGTGTACAGCACTAGTACCCAAACGATGGTCCACGTCAACATAGGTATTCAATCAATCTTAGGACCCTCAATTTGCGGCCCTGCCGTGATATAACGTCTTCCTAGATGACCAGGTCTCCACACTTGAACGTGGAAGTGTATTCTTGGCAGCGTTAATATTTGTGAAGTGTGTAGTTTGGTTGAGAGTTCAGAGCTATCACAACCCACTTGAGATACCGTGATGACAGGCAGGCGTGGGACCTCAGTAGCTGTGGACCTCCCATTGTGTAGCCTTCAAGTAGGCCGTGGTCTCTATCACTCACTGAGGTCCTGGGGTAGCCGTCACAACATCCATCCAGCCTTTTAATATTCAAGTTTTGATATCAGAAATATTCAAACAGGATGAGTCAACACCAAGAAAGCCCCTGTTTGGTTGGTTGGTTCCTTAGTTTAGGGACTGCGATAACGCGGTCATGTAGCCCCGTGTACTTTGGGTGTGTGTAGAATCTGTCTGATAACCGGTGTTAATTGTGATGGCGGTATTAGTGTGTGTTATCTGTTTTAATTCAAGTAAGGACTGCAGACAATAATTTCTAGTAGTTCCAACTTTTACTACCAAATGCTACATCCAAGACACCTAGCTTGCGAACTTGGCTACTAGATGACATCGCAGTCAGCACCTGGCAGCGAACGTTGGAACTAATAGAGCGTTATCAATTCTAACCTACAAATTTTGGCTTCACACAAGTGTAGTTAGTGGAAGGTTTTTTTTTCATGCCATAAATCTATGACATGGGACTCCAGCTTTACTTCCCCTCCGGAGGAAGCAAAACGCAAAGCCAACTCCATACAGGCCATGGAGACCCTGGGAGTAATGGAAGTTAAGAGGCTACCACTTTTTGTGACATCGGCACTAGATGGGATGGAGTTGTCAGCTTCATGCCTGGCCGTCTTTGCTCCCAGGAATCACCCTGGTACTCATTTCTGGTGTAGGCTGAGTGAACACCAGGGCTATTTGCGTTTCCGAAGGTGGTAGTTTTGATTCTAAAATCCACTACCTGGGTGGGAATCGAACCCCCTCCCTTTCAGTTAGAAGCTCAGCGCCTCCACCGAATGCGACACGCAGCCCCCTGCTCCGGAGGAAGGCATACTGAAAAGTCCCTGTTTTAACATGTTAAGTCATCGCGCAGGTTAGGGTTCAATTCCCGACTCTGACAAGACATTTAATTATGGTCAGAGGGCTGGAACGGAGTACACTAGTCTCGTGAGACACAACTGAGAACAGGTGGATTTGATATCCATCTCGAAAATCCTACAAGTTGTTCTTCCGTGTTTTCCAACTTCTACTCCAGGCAGATGCCCATATTTAACCTCTATTAAAAATACACGCACTAGAATTATCCTTTCAAGAAAGGAGTACCGGCGATCTAGGTGGGAACTAGTCTTTGTATACTTGTGTCAGGTTGTGAACCTCCTTGGTTGACAGGTACAGTCACGCAGGTAAGATATGACTCAGCTCCAGTAGTCTGTCATCATTTTACTCCGTGGTGGCATGTGCTCCTGTTAAGCGTAACTATGCTGTTGGGAAACAATTACAGTGGGGTCCTTCTCGATAGATCGGAACCTCGTCGGGACCGCGTGGTGGTGCTTTAATTTAATTTCACTTATTGTATTGTGTTCTTTTAACAATATACACGTGCATAAAATTCATACGTAATTCACAAACCATTATAAAAAAACTAGCCTTATATAACGAGATTCAAACTGTGAATCGTAATATAGGCTAAACACCAACTAAACGCACCACACGTCTTTGTAGTTAGATAATATTTGACCTATATATTTAAATCTTAACCCAGTGATAAATTTGAATACACGTGCATAATATTCATACGTAATTCACGAACCCCTATAAATAATCAAACTAACCTGATATAACGAGATTCAAACAGCGAATCAAAATATAAACACCAATTAAAGGCACTACAGAGTTTGTGTAGCTAGATAACATTGTGTATAAAGTTAAACCTTAAAACAGTGATCAGGGTCTGATGATGACCACCTCAATGTCGCAACGAGTAATCCTAATCTTGCCCCATTATAATGAATGAAAATCCACAGCCTGCTTCCAGTCACAGATTACATACTACTACAGATGGCCAACAGCCATGCTAATTCTTGGTACCTATGACTTCAGCGCTGTCTGGTGGTTGACTGATGTACTAGCAACACGTCGACCGGTAGCGCCACCTATGAGCAGATCTCGTAAACACTAATCCTCCCGCCCCCTCCCCACCGCCCTGCCCCTTCCCCTGGTTCCGCTAAATATTCTCGTCCTAAATGCTCTGCCCACTTCAATGTTCCGAAAATCACAATCTCCCAATACTTATGGCACGTTTTTAAGTGTGGAGATAATAATATGATCTACAAGAAATAAATCACATTCAAAATACCAATAACAGAAAAAATTAATAAAAATAATAACAAAGTGGGAAATTGTGAATTCCAGAACTTTGAAATGAACAATCACAGCATTTAGGACATAACCTCATCACTAATATACATGTTTAAATTTCTTTCAGTTGCAATTGGAGCATATTGCATTGGTGACAAAAATTAGGCTACTACAAGGCCTGCAGCATATTATTACTCAGCTTGAAAATGGCCCAAGTAGGCCTATAACCAATTAGTTATTAGAAAAACTACAAAGGAAAAGTACTGGGAAGGGAGAAATTCATATTTTAAAATGCTTGATGCTGTTAGCAATAACATTAAAATTTTAAGAGAGAATGCTAAGGATCAGGTGGTGTAACCAGATCCTCATCACACTAAAATTGTTAGTGTAATTAGTGCCAAATACATTAGGGGACAGAAAAAGAATTGGATATCACAAAATATCTATACAGTAGTTCATTTCATATGCCCTTTAAAATATATCCAGTTAAAAATGTTGAAGGGTGAAATGCAGTAAGTAGGCTACCGGTACATCAAAAATTAACATCGCACACTAATACAGTACATTCCATGACGTGCTGTTAAGGGGAAGGGAGAAATAGGACTTTCAATGAATCAAAAGAAAAACACTAAATACTGCTAGAATTCATCATGTTTTATTTAAAAAGTTGTCAATGAAGAGAAGATAACAGCAAGAGCCAAGATCAAACTTAGCAAAAATACAGTAATCAAATCTGGTCCTCCTAAAAGTATGTGTTGAGGCATGTTCCTTTCTTCTTTCTTGCCAAAGTATAACAGTAGGGACCAGCACATAATAATGGACCTAGTTCCTCCTTGATGTAATGGCTGACACCGATGAACCGCAAATTCCTACAACACATACCAGTGTGTATGTTGAAACAGTAAACTTAATAAATGTGTAACTTAATGCTTGAAACGGGGAACTTGAATTTGCTGACATGTGTATGTTTGCACCTACTATAAGTTAATTACATTTTAAAAGAATCATTGTGTTTTTGATATTAATTCATTTAGGGCTTTCGATAACATATTCATTTAGCCCCATGTATTTGGAAGTGTGTATGATTTGTTGATATTTGTTGTTTTAACGGGCCTAACATCTTGGTTATCGGCCCCTAATGGTTTGGGTGATCGTGACGATGAAAATCAAATGTAAACTATAAATGAAACTAACTACAAACTTATATAGGCTAATAGAAGAAGAAATGGAAAACAAAAGGAGAATAAGGCAAACAAAGGACAGGAGGAAAAGAAATGCCCTCAAACCCTCGAAGAATGAGGATCGAGACACTTGGAAGGAAGGAGAGCCACGAAAGGCCCCAGAGGCAATGGAAGAAAGGGGAAAAACCGACCCAGCTCAGGAATCCCTCGGGGTGGCCATCTCTCGAACTCACCAGCCGTGAGCCCCTGAGGGTGTAGCAATATCCAGGGTGCACCAAAGGTGGTGGGGATACATACACCCTGCCCCTTGAGGGCCTTGAGCAGAAGGCAGGAGATAACAAGAAAAGAAAAAGAAGGCTGTCCCCTCGCAGGAGGAGGGCATCAGAAAAGATGAGACAAGGGCCAATTAAGGCGGGAAAGGAATAGACTCCCTAGGCCTCGGATACCCTAATACCGCGGGGGTCGGAAGAGAACAAGAGTTGACCAAGTGAGGTCGACAGGCAAGAAGACAGAGAGGAGCCCGGCACAAGTAAGTGGAAGCAATGCGGGACTCAGCTGGGGCCCCATTGTCGCCAACCCACGTCCCACTAGATGTGAGCCCCTGGGGGAGTGTATGATTTGTATGATAATCTGTGTTATTGTGGTATCTGTAGTAGTGTGTATACTTCCTGTAATTCAGGTGAGGACTGGAAAGGAGGCAGCCGTAGCCTTTAGTTGGGAACCATCCCAGCGTTAGCCTGGAGAGGAAGAGGGGAAACCTTGGAAAACCACTTCTTGGATGGCCGAGGTGAGAATCGAACCTACCTCTTCTCAGTTCTGCCTCACAAAGATGAGTGTGCACCGTTCCAACAGTCAGACCAGAATTAAATTGCTTAATCAAGCTTGGAAACTAGCCCAGGACCTCAGGAGTGGCAGCAACCACACCACAAGGTCGTCTTATTACAGAATCAATTGATGAAAAAATCCCTCCATGTAAGCTTAGACATTGGCATCCTACGTGTTGAAAAATATTGCAAATAACGTGTGGGAATAAAATACTACCTATAGGTATATCAACCATTACATTGGCATACAATAAATCAATTATATTTGTCTTGTATCTATCTCGCGGTTACAGAATATCATCGACAGAACCTAACACTTATTAACTTACCAAGAGTATAAAATAAAAATTGGCAGATAAGGGTGGGGTTATCGGGCCAATGGTTCCATGGTTTTATAGGATTTTCACGTTGGACTAAGTTCCACAGGACATGACGTCCGAAACGGGGGAGGAGCTTACGGTTAGCTGTTTGCAATATGGCGGCGAGATAGTGACGAGACGTAAGCAAGACAGTGATAGGGTGTGCGTTTGTTATGGATTCTAATTTATGATGGCAAAATACTACATATTTTCTTTTATTGATAGAAATATTTTTATAATCAATTTAAATGCAGTGCTTAATTACTACCAGTTAAAAATATTACCCACCTGTAGATAGTTAATTTACTGTCTGCCGTTACATTTATGAAGCCTGTACTTGGGAGCCTAGCGGTGTCGATGTTTTTATTAATTTCACAATATATATATCCAGGGGCGGATCTAGGGGAGGGCGACCGCCCAGGGCTCCGCGGTCTGGGGGCCCCGCGCCAAGGATTTTTAAAATGTAATTAATTAATAGATTATACGTTTCAATCTTTTCAAACTAAGTTATAATTCATAGTCTTCTTTTCAGTGCAGCTATGCCCTCCCTTGACCGTTTAGCAAGTTTAGATTTCAGTGAAATAATATAAGACTTCAGCCGGGAAAAGAAGTCGCAAAGTGATATTTTAATATTTCATAGTTTACATAATCTTCATCAAGGGGACATAAAGGTTTCTTTCATTTTCTTAAAATAATGCACTGTAGTGTATTCAAAGTATGGTAACTATTCTTTATTTTATTATTATTGCAAAACTATTTTCCATTTGATTTTTGTATTATTGCCTATTGTTGTCGGCCCCACCTTATCATATCGCCCAGGGCCCCGCAAGGCCTGGATCCGCCACTGTATATTAATGTTATTGGTTTTACGTCCCTTTTAACTACACTGGCTTTTAGAGACGCCGGGGTGCCGGAATTTTGCCCCGAAGGGGATTTTTAACGTGCCAGTAAATCTACTGACACGGCTCCCTCACATCTGCGCACCCTCAAATGCCAGCTGACTGCGCCAGGTTTCGAACCTGCAACCTTGGGCTCAGCAAGCGAGAACGTTACCCCTGAGCCACGCAGCCAGACCCGCCACTGTATATATCTCACATAACACAAAGGACGACTCCCTGATAATAAATTGAATCCAGCAACCCTGAATTTGCATGAATGTTTTGGGTTCAAAGAAGCGTTACTTGGGATGCTCAAATCATACGTCAATATTGCTAATATTGACCTACATACTTGCTGTTCAAAGGCAAGAATATAAATTTATTAATCTCTTGCCACAGACAAGTTAAAATGGAGGCATCCTCTTTATCAATATATTTAATTAAATATTTAAAATACAGATATTTAACAAAGCTGGAGTCTCCATTTGAACTTGTCATAAGCAAGCGGAACAGATCTAAAACTACACTTTAAGCTAAATCAAATTCACTCCCCAGCTCGACATAAACCATAATACCAATTAAAACCTATACAAAACATACTCTCCTTACTGTTGTACAACTTTCAAACCAACTATTCGCACTCAAAACTGAAAAACCTTGAAATGGAAACTAATTAAAGTTAGAATAGCCTAGGCCGATCAGGTCTCCTGCTACATTACCGCATATGTATACTTAAAATCACTACAACTTCTAAATTACGGCTAAGTGACCTATCTGCCTGAGTAGTATAGGTGTTACCGACCTGCCTGGAATGATGGGTTTCCAAACCGGTACTTAAAACTAAGATTTTACACATTAATTAACTAAATTCAACAGTAAGGAGATCATAGACAAAAACACAATTTAAGCCAAATAATACTTCAATATTGCAAATATTGAGCTACATAGGCCTACTTGCTGTTTAAAGGCAAGAATATAAATTCTCTGGCAAATTAAGGCTAGGGACAGCATTTTTCTTAAGTTTTCTAACCATTCGACTATTGTCAATCGGAAGAACCCCTAAAATAAGTTTGCGAAGAACGGATTACATTCTATGTACGACACAGAAGTATTAGGCTACAAGTTTATCAGTATTTTTGATGTAGCTAAATCCTTGTGAGTACAATTAGAGACAATAACTATCATTAATCAACAGTATCGGTGCTTACGCTGTGGAAAGAAGTCGTCTTCACAAAAATTCAGACTGCACACTGTCATGTAACGTGTAACACGTTTTCCAATTGACAGCGCCGTATCCCATCTTTCTCTCTGAACTTTTTGTACAGGAAAGTAGTGAAGAGATTTCGTACCCATTTTATACGATTTGCAACCGTATACAGAGCAGTACCTCCTCGAATTTGACAAATTCCTTTCTGTTTCCATCACGACATCAATGTTTCACCATGAAAATAAACCTCACCAGTCACAATGTTACAGCTTCAACATTCTACCGCGTGGCTGCGCCATCCAACTTTTCTGACGTCAATAGTTACACATTGGTAAGACTATAATATGATCCTAGGCCATTAAAACTACAGCTTATTTTCCTGTGTATCTACAAAAATAAATACAAAGTGCCCATAGCATGAATATGCAAGGAAACACATCTACACATTTGTTTGTTCTTGGCTTATTAGAGGAGGACAGGTGCATTTGAATGGTATTTGGGTCGCAGAACATTACACGAGTCGACTACTTTAGCACCATGACTTAGCATAAGTATATTCACGTTGGACTTCGTTCCACAGGACAAGAACACATTAATGTATATAGTTACACATTGGTAAGACTATATGATATAGGCCATTAGACCTATTAGACCATGGGGTGTGTGTGTTAAGTTTTAATAGCCTGTAATTACAGTCCTACATGGCATTACTACCTATTCTAACTGAACTGATCTGTTTTGAATACTGTAATAATTTGAAATTCAAGGAAGGGGAAAAATTAAAGCTTAGACACGTTGTCATGAATCATGAGATTTATATTCTATTGCAATGTGAAATTAATTAATTGATTATTCACACTCCTCAAGATCTTCAGTACACACATGCAATAGGCTCATTTAAATATTTCTGCGAGTTGTAATCAAGTTGTTGCAATGGTTTATGGAACCCAACCTTATTCATCTTGTACTCTACCGTAGGTCTACATTATAGGCCTATTAAAAAATCCATTACGAGAACCCACAGTACCTAGTTCCACTACCCACTGCCAAAACATTACGGTAACACAGATTTCTTACCTGGTCATAGACTGGATCATTTCTTAGGAGAGTAATTGCCATATATTCCTCTGCTATTTCGAGAACAGCGATTTACGATTTGTTTTTTTCCTTCTTCCGGTGATAGGCACAGTTCACAGAATTTGGTAGGTCTACCTATGGGATAAATAATAGTGAAAGTTAATTGATATGTCAAGTAGAATGTCACCTGCGTCTAATATCAATTCAAAACTAGGCCTATATTTTTCACAGCCACTACAGAAACACAAAACTTAAATTCTTAAAATAAGCGTACTTACTCGCCGTAGCAGAAGAAGAACTGTTCACTTCTCATTACCACGAAGACAATTTGATATAAGAAAGATGAGATAGAACACAACATTAGCTTATTTAGCTTATTTGTATACGACCAATATCATTACATACAACTCATAAACAGAGCCGCCATGGCATGGTCAGTGCCGCCAACCCAGTAGAAATAATGTTTATTTAATGATAAGTGCCGTAATTATCGTCTGTGAGCAAGATAATTGCAAGGAAATGTCAATTAGGAATTATGTGTATATTTATTGATTAAATATGTTTGCAATTTAATTACAACGTTGTATCATGCATATGTTGGCAACACGATCTACACGATATACAGCGCTCCATACGACTGGCACGTGCTACTACACCGATGGTGCCAAATGATCCCTATCTGGTTGACACCCCCTGCTTCCAGTCGACCGACTGGGTCAGGGATGGAATGAATGAAGCCCCCATCTAGCGGCGAGGATGTGAACTGCGCCGGCTACCGAAGCCTGTCGCACTCCTCTGAGGCAATGATTAAACGAATGACTGATGAAATGTGTATAATAGTGTTCATAATAAATACATGTAATTTTCCCAGTAATATTATTTACATATTATTCATATATTATATAGGGTAGAGTCAAGTAACTCCGTGATATCAAGTAACGCCGTGATAAAGCGTATTTCCTCGATCACGACGTAGGTTCAATTCCGAAGGTTCTAAGTTTTTACCAACAGATGGCAGTAGAAACCGGGAATCCATGAAGCCCTTGCGCTCTATCTTTGGCCAACTCAAAGAAGTTTACAAGAATTATACACAGAGAGTTGACATTTGAACAAGTGATGGGCATCCAGGAAAATCTGTGGTGAAGATTTAAATTTCTTATAAACTGCTGTTTCATTGTATAAGTTTCATTTTAACACTAGTCAGAGGTTAGATACAGACCATTCGCATATGAAACCTACATGCATGTAGCGTACGCAAGCAAGGTATGTGAGCTTAGCAATGGGTTCGTTTTTCTTAGGTTTGACGCTGAGATGGCGCCAAAACGGAATAAAGAGGCCCCCTCCTACACAGCTGAAACAATTAAGTAAGCATTGCGGTTAGTGAAGGAAGAAGGATGGACAGTATACAAGGCCAGTATACATTTTAGTAACCCGTGGAATACATTAAAGGATTTTTGCACAAAATATTCAGCCGATACAGGAAGTGCAACCCTTGCAAAAATTGGAAAGCCATTCGTTATGCCACCTGGACTTGAAGTGAAGATAGTGTGTCAAGATATACACAATAGATCGGTCTAAGCCTAATTCCAGACCCCAGAACAATGACGATGATGGTTGTGGTGCGTGCGGTGGCTCCCCTTGCGGATGACGCCAAGATAAAGAATGGAGCCGAATGGATTGAGTGCCAGTTTTGTAATGTCTGGTACCTACATTGTCTATTTTATGTGTGATAGGTGCGAGGGATCCGATAGTGACTAAGAAGAGCCAAGTAGACGTAAAATATTTTTAATGGAATTTTCTTTTCCTTCTATTTTCTAAAAAAAAAAATTTTGTATACTGAAATGTATCAATATGGGCAATTCGGGGTAATAAAAACTTATACATATGATTTGAACACTTTCATTACATTAAACATTAGTTTTCACGCATAAAATGAACATTGAATGGTGAACATCATGCTATCACGGAGTAACTTGAACACTACCACGGAGTAACTAGAATATCACGGCGTTACCTACTTCCACTACCGGATTTTGTTAGTTAATACCTTGAAATAACTTATGGATATTTGCAAGATATATGCCAGAAATGTTCCGTAGGGTATCCCTCCTTAACATGAAACGAATCGAAACAACTGAAATCTAAAATTTCTGAAATAGTAACAAAAAAAGCTTAGTATCACGGAGTTACTTGACTTTACCAAACATTGAACCCCATCCAGTCATTGAGAACATTCGTGTTGACCGACTGAAGAGTTACAACGGACAGTGTGAATAGGCAACATTGAAATAATGGCTTCAAAGCTTTACAGGTATATCAGGACTTTAAATAAGATACTATCCCGACATTTGCCTGGATGAAGTTTGGATGAAAACCGGGAGAAAAACCACACTAAGGATAGCCACTGTCCTGTACCGGGCTTCGAACCTCCGCTCCCCATCGCAGTCGTGGTGGTGCTACGCCACGGGGTAAAGATAATACAGGACATGACTGAGCCAATGCACTGTGTATATATTTGTGTTCCTTTTTTTTTATTATTTAACAGTGATGTAATTTATGTTAGCTCGATTAAAATACCAGTTCACCCCAGGAAGGAGGGTAATTTATATGTATCTATATCCTGTATTTCATTGCGATAGATATGCCTGTATATAAACCAGTTGAATTATTTGCAATAGTTACCACCTGCTTGTACAGGCTATTAATGGATAATGTGAGGTTTATTTATCTCAAGAAATGAACATAATGACTACAATGAGGTACAAAAAGTAGTACTACAAGACCTATACGTCACAATACAGTACATAAAAATCATTTCTATGGTTAGTAATTTATGAACACCCTGCTGTGTGTACTCGTCGTTGATATTTTAATACGTATTTATTGCAATATTTTATAGCTCTTAGTATCCTGGAAGGCGTGGAATGAAGTGAGCACAGCTTTTCCAGCTAATATACCAAGCAAATTAAAATTTCACAAATGCCAATTCATGCATTCGTGTGAAATAAAGGATATTCTTTTGTCATATAGGCAGGTAGGCCTAATACCATGCACACTCACTTGGTCAAGCCCAAAAGTTGGATTTGTTTTCCGAAATTATAATATAACTTAATAAGTAAATAAAACACCTGAAAAAATTGCATGTATAATTTATTATGATCGGATTGATCACTAAGGTTCGGATGTTTAGGAAATGTCATATTTTTTCCTTGACTACATTTTCATTATAAACTGTAATTGAGCAGGATTTCAATGTTCCTGATTCTTTTTAGGTGGATTTTTTGTTGTTTGAGTCTTCAGTCTTTCGACTGGTTTGATGCAGCTCTCCATGTTTCCCTGCCCTGAGCTACCACACCCTACATCCGAGGCAATCTGTTTAACACATTCTAACCTTGGTCTACCCCCACAGTTCTTATCTTCGACCTTTCCTTCTATGACTTCGTTTGCTATTCCTGGGTGTCTTAGTATGTGTCCTACCAACCTATCTCTTCTCTTCATTAGCAATCGCCAGAAACATCTCTCATCTCCCACTCGTCTTAATACCACTTCATTCGTAACCCTATCTATCTGATCTTCATCATCCTACTGTTACTCCACATTTCAAACGCTTCAATTGACCTCTTTTCTGCTGCTCCAACAGTCCAATTTTCACTTCCATAGAGCGCCACGCTCCTGACGAAGGCCTTCAAAAATTACTTCCTAATACCTAAATCTATATTCGATGTCAACAGATTCCTTTTCTGTAGAAATGCGTTCCTTGCCTGTGCTAACCTACTTTTTATATCCTCTTTGCATCGTCCATCACTGGTTATTTTGCTTCCCAATTAACTATAACTAAACTTGGTAGTATTTTTAACATGGGGCATTTTCTTTCTCTTTTACAGGAAATGTGATTTGTGTCACAGTTATTAACGCGAGAAAAGATGAAGTATATGCTGCTTTCCGCGAGTCTCTTGAAACATTCTGCGTTAAAAAATTGAGGAATACATTTTTATCGTAGGCCTATTCATGAAATCAGAGTAGATATAATTGTTTTTTATTTTATTTTTATTTTTTAGGTTTGAAAATAGAATTAATAGTAAAAATAACATTCCACTACATTATTAACAATTGTTTTTAGAAACCATGTAAATATATTAGGTAATATTGTACCTTTATTGGGTAATATTCAGTATTCTTTTGGGGCTTGTTTGCTTGCATATTCCTCGTGTCTTTAAGTCCCAAACATCCAAACCATAATGATCAGTATTAATAAAGGAGTAAATTAGGATTACGCGTTTCGACCGTCAAGCGGATATCATTAGATCACTGGGTTTGAGGTTTAATTTAATATACAAATATTACATTTGTGGTGTTATTATACTTTGAACAATGAGTCAAGTTTATGTTTATATTACGATTTGCAGTTTGAATCAACAATAAAACCGGAGCAATGCGAAATTGTGCAGTGCTCAAGCTGCTTGCCTTTCACCAAGAGAAATAATATTATTATTGTCAATACATGTGAGATTTTCGAAGTCCCATGGTTCGGATTCCACGTAAAAATGGAGCTCCCGTGACTCATGTTCGCGAGATTAACGGACACGTAAAACTACAAGATTTATACAATTTTGAAAATGGGATTAAAATTATTACAGTATACTGTAATTAGAATTTTAAAATGTAGAAATTTGCCTCTGGTATCAAAAATGCACAATATTTATGACATCCACAGTTAAAATGAAATTGGTTTTCCGTGGTTTCCCCACTTCTACTCCAGGAAGATGCGGGGATGGTACGTAACGCACGACCACGGCCGCTTCCTACAAAAATCCTGCCTCAATTAAAAATAGACACGCTAGTGCAGACATCACAGTGCCACAGGTTATCACACAAATTCCACACCAACCCAAATACACGGGGCTATATGACCACGATATCACAGCACCTAAAATAAGCAACAACAAGCCATAAAATCAATGTGTTTCATTTTCGGTTCTTAAAGCTGTATTTCCCCTTGAATATAATAGAGAGTAGCCTATTACGTCCTAGCCTGAGGAGCATTTATTGCGAGCCCTTGAAGACCTCTAACAGGATACCCATCATTATAAAATAATGGTACAAAAACTAAGCTGCACTGTTGACCTTGTGCTTGAAAATGTGGTTCAAGGTGAGATCGCGCTATTAACAATGGCGGCACTATTAAATTGCAATTGTTTAGATTTATATGAGGTTCGGTCGCTGAAGAACATACAACTTGGTTAGTGGACGCGGCACTATCTGAGAAATACAATGGACCTCCAGATCACCGTCCACCAGCTATGATCAAAAGCCTGCAATGGACCACCCACCAGATTTAAACAGTTGGTATTACTGTCTAAGAGGGCTGGATAACCTGGATGTACCTGCTCCTGACCGTGGTAGGTGATTTTTGAAAGGCGACAAAAATCACGATTCGCAGGTCATACGTTGTTGGCATGTTAGAGAACCCGTTTGAATTCAGTAGGCCGTGTTCATAATGGAAAAATTGATATTGGGATTTTCCGCCAACACAAAGTTCCTCCATTCTCTACTAGAAAGCGCTGTAGTGTCAAGGAGCTTAGATATCTAACCTCCTTGACTTTCATAGCCCACCAAGAAACGACACAATTCGGCATGCATGCTGCCCTCAGTGCGCAAATAACAAAGCTTTCACCCGGCAACCGAGGCCATACAATATTATTATTATTATTATTATTATTATTATTATTATTATTATTATTATTATTATTATTATTCATTCATTCATTCAATTTCGCTAATCGGCCAACTAGGGACCACGATAAGCCTCATTTTACATTCTGGCATTTGCTCATTTTTTGCTTGATCCACATTGCCTTCATGAGCTCACTGTGTTTAGCACGACGTTCCTCTGTCCATTTCGCACCAGTTGTCCGTTTTTCGTCCCGGAAAGTCCCAAACGTCTTGATGGCTGCTCTATAAAGATTTCGGTCTTATGCATCTTCTGCTCGTATCCCCATTTCTTTCAGATCTTTCTGGACGTTAACATACCATGTCATTGTAGTTTTTGGTTTTGAGTCGAATATACTGAAGATACGTTTCGTCCATCGGGAATCGATCATCCGTCGCATATGACCGTAGAAGCAAACTCTGCGTTTTCGCATTGTGTCTGTGATCTTCTCTATCCTCGAGTAAATTTCTTGCCTGGATTTTCTGATGTAGATGCCATTGTTGTAGTCTGGGCCAAGTATGATGTGTAGGATCTTTCTTTCTTTTCTCTCTAACTTCGCGAGCAAACATTTCTCGGATAGGATAAGGCATTCAGATGCATATAGCGGTACCGGTTTGATGACAGTGTTGTAGTGACGAATTTTTGTGTTCATAGAAAAGCATTTTTAGCCTACTTTCGATTTTTGCAAAAAATGAAAGTAGACTTATGAGATCAACACAGGGCGAAAAAAAGTGTGTCTGTCTGTGTGTGTGTATGTGTGTGTGTGAGTCTGTGTGTGTGTGTGTGTGTATGTGTGTGTGTGAGTCTGTGTGTGTGTGTGTGTGTGTGTCTGTGTGTGTGTGAGTGTGTGTACTCTGAATGTCTGTCCCCCCCTATCAATTCGAACACGGTGAATGCAAATTGAACGAAATTTGGTACAAAGGTAGCACTAGCAAAGGACACCTCAGTGTCATGTTTTATATCGCCGCCATCTTTACTAAAACTGAATGGCGGCCACTCAAACGTTCAAAACGTAAAATCAAATAACGACTAACCAAATCATCCGATCTCTACCAAATTTGGTAACAACATACCTTCGTATAGGATGCGTCTTGTGACCAAATTACAAGGTCGTCGGCCATACCATTTCAGGATGGCGGCCGTGCGAATTATGCAAACTTTATAATCCATATCATGGGACCCACCAGTTCCGATTATCGAGCCGAGAATCGTTTTAACTGTTCTAAAGGAAGAGGCACGTTCGAAATTAAAAGTTTATTTTGTAATACTATAGTGCAGACGTGATTTTAAAAAGCTGAACTGATTCAGTAATAAGACAAGATGGCAGCGGATATCTTGTGCCGGACTTATATTTCACTAATTTGAGTATTGCATGCAATATAGCGTAGTGATAAAAAATAAATAAACTTTGTATGAAATGCTTTATATATAAATAATATACTCCAGTGATGAAATCGTTTAGTATAAATCATTATTTGCTAACAAGTTCTATGTAAGTCATTTTAAATAGAACGTTATTCGTTGACACAATTAGCTCAGTGGTAGAGTGTTAGCCTATCGCTCAAATGCCTATGGTTCAAACCCGATCAGAGCTAGGTTTTTTGCTTGAAATGTTATATGTTTATTGTTTTGTAATGACTCAGATGTTTTAAAATTAAGCGTTATATTGTGCACATTATGGTGTAAAATATATATTTAATTAAAACATAATTCGCCAGCAGATTTACTCGGGATATCTAGCTGCCAAAAAGGTAACTTCCAGATTTTATTGAAAAGTTTCTTCTTCTGGCCGCTAGAATGCACTCGCTCTGTTAGGATTATATTGTTCGATATTTCACCAATAGATGTCACGACTAGTCTACGTGGGGATCCATTGATTACTATACCATTATCATTCTATGCGCATCGAATTTGAAGAATGACAAGATGATACTACGATACATTTTAACTTTTTATTTTAACGGGTTTGTAACAGCCTATTTTGCGTTACTTGAAAATGTTATTAAGCGTTATATTGTGCACATTATGGTGTAAAATATATATTTAATTAAAACATAATTCGCCAGCAGATTTACTCGAGACATCTAGCTGCCAAAAAGGTAACTTCCAGATTTTATTGAAAAGTTTCTTCTTCTGGCCGCTAGAATGCACTCGCTCTGTTAGGATTATATTATCGAAAATATCCACATAGTTTGTATACACACGTCTCTGTAGGGTCATGGAAAGATTTGTTAATTCAATTAGGGTTGTGAAAGCCATGCACAACCAGACGTGTAAAGACATGCCTCAACTCAAAGTTGGATGTTGCCCACGGCAGGTCGTAATAATAATAATAATAATAATAATGTTATTGGTTTTACATCCCTTTTAACTACTGCTGATTTTAGAGACACCGGGGTGCCGGAATTTTGGCCCGAAGGGGATCTTTAACGTGCCAGTAAATGTACTGACACGGCTCCCTCGCATTTGTGCACCCTCAAATGCCAGCTGACTGCGCCAGGATACGAACCTGCAACCTAGGGCCCAGCAAGCGAGAACGTTACCGCTGAGCCACGCCGCCAGTCCGGTCGATTATGTCTCCAGATCCATAACATTCTTGATATACTTCTTATCTTTCTTTCTTCAATGATGGTAGCAGTTTTTATCTAGGTTGTGGCGTTTGGTAGAGGTAAATCGTTTCTAAGGTCTTCAACAAAGAATAGTTCTATTATACTCTTTGATAATAACAACGAGTTATAACTATACTCATACATTTAGGAGAAAGTAGGCTATATGTTCTTTACTGAACATCTTGTTTGTTATATATGTTGCGGGTGGTTTGAAAAGCGACTTCCATTTTCTTGATTCTTGCTTCTATGGCTTCCTTGTCAAGGCCATTTTGCTGGATCCATTCTCCAAGATATTTAAATTTATTATCACGGTTTATCGTTCCATATTTGGTGTTTAGTTGTGCTGTATCATCCTTGATGTTCGACATTACTTCTGTCTTTTGAAAGAAAATTTGTAATCCTGTTTGTTCTGCTACTTCCTTCAATATATTGACCTGTTTTGTTGCACTTTCGAAATCTTCTGTCATCAGGGCTATATCATCAGCGAATGCTAAGCAATCTATTTCCACTCCGTTTTTCTTCGTCCCAATCCTTAAAGGTTTGTAAAGGCCTCCTTCTTTTAACTTCTGTCGCCAATTCTGTATTACCTTTTCAAGCACGCAGTTGAACAACAGAGGTGACAGGCTATCTCCCTGTCGAACACCTGTCTTGATTTCAAAGGGTTCAGAGATACATCCTTGGAATTTGACTTTGGATGTGGTATTAATTAGGGTTGCCCTTATTATCGCCAGCAGTTTCATATCGACTCCCATTTCTGCAAGTATGTTAATCAACACATCACGGTCGATGCAGTCGTACGCTTTCTTAAAGTCTACAAATGTCGATACATACGTTCGACCTCTCAACACATAGTACCTAATTATGGTTTTTAGGTTAAAGATTTGTTCTGCAGTCGATCGGCCTTTCCTAAAAAAACCTTGGTATTCTCCGAGTTTGTGTTCAACTTGCTGTTCCAGTCTTTCAAGGATGGAAAGTGACAGGATCTTGTAAGCTACTGACAGAAGAGAAATACCACGGTAGTTGTTCACATCTCTTATATTTCCTTTCTTGTGTAAAGGATGGATCAAAGCTATCTTCCAGTCCACTGGGAGTTGTTCTGTCTCCCATATATCTACAATGGTTTGGTGTAGGATGTCAATTGCTTCTTCTGGGGCATGTTTCCACAGTTCTGCAATCATGGAGTCTTCACCAGGAGCCTTGTTATTTCTCAACATCTTTATGTGGCGTTTGATTTCATCGCGATTTGGTGGAGAAGATGGCAAATTGTGGTTCATTTGTTTGTTTGTTCTGATGGGGTTGGATGGCTTTTCACAATTTAGGAGGTCGTTAAAATACCCGGCTAAAATTTCGCAGTTTTCCTCGTTGGATGTTGCTAGAGTTCCATCTTTTCTTAGAAAACAAAGGGAAGGTGCCTTGTATCCTTGTATCTTCTTTTTAAAATCCCTATAGTATTCACGGGTCTCATTTCTGTGAAAGATTTGTTCAATATTATTATTATTATTATTATTATTATTATTATTATTATTATTATTAATATCTTTGTTTCTTTTTCCCTTTATGGTTTCTTTTCTCTTTGTTTCTATGGTTATTACAATTATTCGAACATTTAAAATAATCGACGTAGGCTACATGTCGAAACTTTCGATTATTGACTTATAGTCGGGTTATTTCACTAATGCGAATATTATTTCGAAGTGAATGTTTGAATTGCTGGTAATTCGAATATTTGAATGTGTGAATAATTCAAACACTCGAATTATTCCATCTTCGAATATTTATAGCCATACTATCTACTTGCTGGATGTCGTCTGTCATTCTGATTCATCAGATGTGCATTCAAAGCCCGCAGCAGTCCAGAACTGGAGCGCTTTGTGCAGAAATTATTATTATTAATATTATTTCGTCTCATATGTTCACCATTTCATCGGCATTTGTTGCAAGATGGAGTGGAGTTCTCTTTACTAATAGGTTGAGGAATGATCGAACTATGGAGCAGGTCTCTAAAATAACTACTGTACTTTCTGCATACTGGTATGCAGAATATAGTGGAGCCCCAGTTTATAGAGGTTGGCCTCAGCGACTTCGGTAAGATACCTGTGGAAGAGATTACGATTGGCAATACAGTGACAAATTCCTGTCGCCACATCTGTCGGATCTCTTCAGCCAGAGGCATGTATTTCGTCACTTTCTCAGCATAACTGTGCTGGATATTATGCGAGTTAGGGACTGTGATATCTATTAGAAGAGTTTTCTTCTGCACTTTATGAATAAGAATAATGTCTGGCCTCCAAAAAGATGGTATATTGGCTTTCACGGCCGGTGAATTAAAGCTCAGCAATTCTTCTAGGTTTGTGCCGTGTCTTGGGTGGGGTTTCGCCTAGGACACCAAGCTGGCTCATCGGCGGGCTCTTGGTGTCCCCGTCCGGACCCCCACAGGAGTTACGAACTGCGAGCCACCTCCCTTTATGTTAGGTGCAACTGCACCACTTGACTGCGAGAACTGAAGGCTCAAGCAGCCTTAACCTCCCTATGAAGGCTTCCAAAAAGAAGGCTCAAGCGGGGACACCAAGAGCCCGCCGATGAGCCAGCTTGGTGTCCTAGGCGAAACCCCACACAAGACACGGCACAAACCTAGAAGAATTGCTGAGCTTTAATGTCTGGCCTGTTTGCTGATATAGGTCTATTTGTGATCACTGACCTGTTCCAGAGTAGCTTGTGTGTATCATTCTCCAGAACAGCATCAGGAATGTATTGATAGAAAGGCAGGACATTATTACTTAAGGAGTGCTTCTTTACCAGGTTCAGGTTGATTATCTTGGCTACTTGGTCATGCCTCTTCAAGTAGTACGTAGATGAAATTGTTGTACAGACCCCTGTCATATGCTGGATGGTCTCCGATTCGCGATGTCATCTTCTACATTACTTTATTCTTCTTCTTTTTCCGTTAGGGTCTTCTGAGGATCACGAACCAATTTCAATGTTTAGTCCTTTGTTGTTGTTGATGTTGTTGTTGTTCTTATTCTTCTTTTTCTTATTATGTTGTGAAGTGATTGCGATAAACAAGAATTCAACTCCAAATTTTCATAAAATACGACCGCTTTTATTATTCTTCAGCACAGCCTATCAACATAAAACAGTTTAATGTACGCAGAAGTAACAAGATGTATTGCAAAATCAATTATTATTATTGCCTCTTACTTAGTGAGCTCAGGTTCGATTCCCACCTCCAGCATAGATTAACACCTGTCGTGAGTACTGGAATGGGGCGCATTCAACCTTTTGAGGATAATTTAGTAGCTTCTCGACATAAGTGGTAGTGAGTAGGGAGCGATAATAAATATCAAAGTAATACTGTGATGACTTAACTGGCTGCGTGGTTCAGCGGTAAAGTTCTCGCCTGCTGTTGCCGGGGTTGCAGGATCGAATCCTGGAGCAGCCAGTTGGCATTTGAGGGTGCATGAATGCGAGGGAGCGGTATCAGTAGATTTACTGGCACGTTAAAGATCTCGTTCGGGGCAACACTCCGGCACCCAGTTGGCCGCAGTAGTTTAAAGAGACGTAAAATAAATAGCATTATACTACATTATGCAACGAGCCTATAATGGCAATAATTAAGACACGAGTATCTTTATAAAACGACCGTAAGCGAGTTTTATAATTTCCATACGAGTGTCTTAATTACCAATATAGGCGAATTGCATACGACTGTTTATGTTCGACGATAATTATAACTTTATTATATGTTTTAACATAAATATTCATAAATATTTGTTGGGATTCAGTCACTAGAATTTTGTGATCGGAGTGAGAGCGCTGGGTAGGATCTCTCTGTTTTCCAAGCTCTCTGACCGACCGACGCATGCGCTCTGTGTGCTTGGCAGTTTATTTACCCAAACATATGGACGGTGCACTTTCGGTAATTTAAATAGACATGTCGGATTTTGAGCACATGCGCGAAGGTATCCTTACCTAATTGGTCACACAACTGTTCCTTGAGCTCTGATTGGTGGGAGAATCTGTTTCATAATGAAAAATAGTGTTATAATGAGCCTCATTATGATACAGTTTTCATGTTTACATTTCGACATCGTCGAACATAAATATATTACTATGATTATGAGTGAGTGACAACGAACCCGGTCCACATTTCGTCTGGCTAAGACAAATAACATTAATATATTACTGTGATTATCAGTGAGTGACAACGAACCCGGTCCACATTTCGTCTGGCTGAGAAATTGCGATGTTAATGGCAGAGCTATTACTCTTACGTATGGTCATTGCTGCTTCCTCCCCTCACCGCCCTATTTGATTTATAACAAATCCCCTCTCGCTTCCTCCCTCACGCCCTCTGGAGAGAGGTCATCCGGTCGCCAACCACTCAGAAGGTCAAACGTCACTCTCTGACATTTTTAAGGTCGTGGGTCGCAGGTCACGTAGGGGAAAGGTTAAGAGGTCGCTCAGGCGAAGATATGGAATGATGGCAGAGCGAGGAGGGAGAAGTGTGGGCAGGGTAGGAGTTGTTGGCTGGAGACCAGCTCACCCTGACACTTCTCTTTGTTGCAGACCGTCTTCCAGCGATTTCATTGTTCCAGATAATCATCAGTCACCACCCCATACCCTTTCTATAACAATTATTACTCTTTACCTCGATATTAATGTACTAACATATTCCTTTTCCTGTTGAAGACATATATTACACTGACCGGCAAAAAAAAGCGAAACACCACGTTTTCAGACTAAATTCAATGTTGGACCTTTCTCCAAACTTTTTAGGCTATTAATCAAAATAATACTGTGACATTGAACAATATGGCAATGTAACTTTAGCACTATAATTGATAAACATTATTGATCATGACAATCACAACAGTGCACAAACACGAATTAGGAAATGTCGAAACCTGGAATCCATCGGTGTAATGTATGATTACGAATGTTGTTGATTAACCGTAATGTCCACAAAAATACGCGGCACGTGAGTTCACAGCAATACACCTAGACAGCCGTATGAGGTTATTGTTGTCCAAAGGCGGGAAACGGAGACATTGGTGTTGTAATTGTCATGATCAACAATGTTCATCAATTATTAGTAAGTTAATTATTGAGGTTTAAGGGCCGGAGCAGGGAGGTCATATTGCACTGAAATTTCTCAAATGAGCTAATTAACTCACGATTAACACACGACACATTGTCATATTGCTGCAAAGACACAGCATTCAATTTATACCGGGTTTGAAACGGTTAAACATTGTCTGAAATTCGTAGTGTTTCGTTTTTTATGCCGGTGAGTGTATTTTAACGCTTATTTTAAGGAAAAAGGCTTTTGGTATTACGTGACCGTTAATCATGCGATCATGAGCCACGGGACCTCATTTTATGTGGAATCCGTACCACAAGACATGGCAATTCACTTCGAAAATCTCACATGCATTGACTGGGAATCGAACCCGGTCCACCTTGGTTAGAGGCCAACAGCTTCACCGCTGCGCCATCACGCCCTCCCGCCCATCGCTTATCCTCCGAGCTCGGCTTCATCCACGGACTCTGCGAGGGATCATTCCTCTACCGCCACAAGGACGGTGTCTTGGAGCTGAACACACTTTGTCAGCAGATACAACTGGGGATGATGACAGGCCGATCGCTCAGGTGACCGCTAACTTGGGTCTAATTAAGGAAAGGTCAGGAAAGGGAGTGGGAAGGTAGTCGACCGTGGACCTGTTGAAAGGAACCGTCCCGGGGTTGAAAATAGAAAAGCTTGGAAAACCATTTTCAGGACGGCCGAGATGGGATTCGAACCTACGCTCTCCCGATATCAGCAAGGAACGAGGTAGCTTGTTGGCGGTCTCGGTCACAGTGGCCGGTCATTTTAATAACAGTTAATTTGTGAAGGTTTCTTTTCACTTCATGCTTTAAATTAATTTGTGCTTTTCTGTTGATTTTTCTGCCGTTTTAAACCTTTCCTCAACTGTTTTAATGGGCTGTTAGGGAATTACGGTTATTAATAATCACATGTATGAAATGGTAGTTGCGATAAACAATACTCGTATAGTCTCATTCTCTCTCGGATCATCGGCAATCCGAAATTCGAAACGGAAGGTATTCTAATTACAAATCTAGTGTAGTGTATAGCATTTACATTTGTCATCACTGGGATCCAGGTTTGATTTCTGGCTCAGACAAAAAAAAGATTTATAGTCTGAGAGTTGGAAAGGAGTACACTGACCTTCATGAGGAAAAGCTGAGAAAAGGTGGGTTCGATTCCCACCTTAGCCATCCTGGAAGTGATTTTCCGTGGTTTCCCACTTCTACTCCAGGCAATTCACGGTATTGTTTCTAACTTATGGCCACCTCCATCCCAATCCTCATCTGCATTACAAATACACACACTAATACAGTGATCACTATAACACAGGTTATCAGACAGATTACATATACACACTCTCAACTACACAGGGATAAATGGCCACGATGTCAGAAAGCTCCTAAATCAATCAACAACAAAAATGCGAGTGATAGCAGTTTGATAAACTATAATAATTTGTCGTCATTAGTACTCGCTGTAAAGAAACTTTCACAACAAAGTTATGTGTCGGGAGTCATGACAAATAAACTTTCAAATTCAAATATTAGTTGTTAGCCTAATTTGCATTTATGAAGAAACAAGAAGTTCCGTGAAGAACTATACAGCCTACTTTTCATGCCAATGATTATTCTACAGAATATGAACCTATCTAGAATAATGACGAAATTAAGTTGCTAATATCGAAATTTCCAATTAGTTCGAAATACTGTATACCTGGCATAATGTATCCTAATAGAGCACTACAGTTGGCAGCCCTGATGTCTGAATATATTCTTAGTTCCGTCTCTTACGGTACTAAATACAAAATTTGGTTGAAGTCCACTGGATAGCATGGACGTTACATGCAGTTAAACATTGGATCTAACAGCGCGCGTAAAATCATGTTGGCAACAATGTCATGCATGTATTGGTCAGAAATAATCTGAAATAATATGATCTATTGTTGTGCCAATTTTGAATGAAATCCATTAGTTAGTATAGAAGTTACATGCATTTTAAAATCGGACCTATCAGCAGGCTTAGAATTATGTTGGCAGCACTGACGTATATTAGTTACTCCAAATTTGTCTAGAATGCCAGGTACTATACGTGTGCAAAGTTTAGAGCTATTGGCTTGCATACTTTCTGATATATTGATATTAGGGTAACAAAAATAGGGACAGCACATGTTAACAGTTGGCAGCCCTGGTTGCTCCTTAGAATACGCATAGTCATATCTGTTATGGTACACATAGTACATACGAAATTTGGTTGAAATCCAAATGATAGTATGGAAGTTACATGTATTTAAAGTTGGACCTGTCAGCAGGCTTAGAATCATGTTGGTAGCACTGACGTATATACGTTACTCCAAATTAATATAGAATGTCAGGTACTATACGTGTGCATAGTTTAAAGCTGTCGGCTTGCATACTTTCTGATATATTGGTATTTGGATAAAATAAATTAGGAGCATTTATTAACAGTTGGCAGCCCTGGTAGGACTTAAGAATACGCTCCGTCATATTTGGTCATGTACACATACAACATACGAAATTTGGTTGAATTCCACTTGATAGTGTAGAAGTTATATGCATTTAAAAATTGGACCTATCAGGAGGCTTATAATTATTTTGGCAACACTGCCATGTTTGGCCTCCTGGAAATTAAACTGAAATATTATGATCTGTACGTGTGCCAATTTTGAAATAGCTCCCATTCATACTTTCCAAGATATCCAACATGGAGCTCAAATTTCAATAGCGATTTTTTAGCAGTTGGTAGCACTGACATCATTTTCAAATATGGCCGTGAGATATTCAGGTATAGATCTTTACTCCTACCAAATTTTGTTTCGATTGCTGCAGCCGTTTAGGAGTTGATATGGGGGGACACACACACAGCCAGACAGACAGACAGAAGGACAGACAGACAGACAGACAGACAGACACACATTTGCCCGATCTCATAAGTCTACTTTTTCCTCATTTTTGCAAAATGTGAAAAGTAGGCTAAAAAATAGGCTTATTTGATCACTATTTGTCCGTGTGTGTGTGTCCCCCATAATAACTTCTAAACGGCTGCAGCAATTAAAATGAAACTCGGTTAGGTCATAGTACTATTTCGGCCAATCCCGACCGTGCTATTCAGAGCTTATTACGTATCAACAATCCAACATGGCGGCTGTGCGAAATATTTCACCGGCATTCGATATCTCCGAAACTCTTACTCATATCACTCTGAAATTTTGTAGGGTAATAAAGAGCGCTATTTGACGTTCACCTATGTGATTTTCAAACACCTGCAAACTACAAGACGAACATGGCGACCAAGCGAAGTTGTAACTTTTAAATAGTCTTTTCTCGCTATTTAACCATCCGTACGCAGTGAAACTTGGTTCAGCAAATAACTATACAAATTGCAATTCACTGACATCTAACTTAGTTCAATTGTTTACATAATCTCAATATGGCGGTTGTGCGAAATTTTAAAATTTTAAAATTAAGTTTTTATTTCTTGTGTTATAATCATGTGATCGAAGTCAACGTTTGAATACTGGACCTTACACAATAATCCTTTTATAATAGTAGGCTACAAAACTCTATGGCCTACATACGGTATGTTAAAATCCAAAATGGTGCCATCCGAATTATTCAGATAGTTCTCAATATCTATTAATCTATGACAGCAATAAAACTGAAATTTTGTATGTGTATAGAGGCTATAAACATGGGACGTTCAATAACCTGGCGAGCACAAATCCAACAGGGCAGCGACGCGAAATTTGAATTTTGAAATGGACGTTTCTTGCGATTTAACTATACAAGTGCAGAGAAACTCGGTACAGTATATGATTATATAAATTTTAATCCACTGGCATTTCATTTATTTCAATTATTTTCATAACCACAAAATGGTGCATGAGAAAATTATTAAAATCTCGCTTTAATTTCTTGTGTCCTAATCATGTAATTGAAGTTTGAATAAAACACCTACACAATAATCGTCATGTAATAGAACATAACTGTAAGGTCTATATATAACAAGAAGTTCCGTGAAGAACTATACAGCCTACTTTTCATGCCAATGATTATTCTACAGAATATGAACCTATCCAGAATAATGACGAAATTAAGTTGCTAATATCGAAATTTCCAATTAGTTCGAAATACTGTATACCTGGCATAATGTATCCTAATAGAGCACTACAGTTGGCAGCCCTGATGACTGAATATATTCTTAGTTCCGTCTCTTACGGTACTAAATACAAAGTTTGGTTGAAGTCCACTGAATAGCATGGACGTTACATGCAGTTAAACATTGGATCTAACAGCGCGCGTAAAATCATGTTGGCAACAATGTCATGCATGTATTGGTCAGAAATAATCTGAAATAATATGATCTATTGTTGTGCCAATTTTGAATGAAATCCATTAGTTAGTATAGAGGTTACATGCATTTTAAAATCGGACCTATCAGCAGGCTTAGAATTATGTTGGCAGCACTGACGTATATTAGTTACTCCAAATTCGTCTAGAATGCCAGGTACTATACGTGTGCAAAGTTTAGAGCTATTGGCTTGCATACTTTCTGATATATTGATATTAGGGTAACAAAAATAGGGACAGCACATGTTAACAGTTGGCAGCCCTGGTTGCTCCTTAGAATACGCATAGTCATATCTGTTATGGTACACATAGTACATACGAAATTTGGTTGAAATCCAAATGATAGTATGGAAGTTACATGTATTTAAAGTTGGACCTGTCAGCAGGCTTAGAATCATGTTGGTAGCACTGACGTATATAAGTTACTCCAAATTAATATAGAATGTCAGGTACTATACGTGTGCATAGTTTAAAGCTGTCGGCTTGCATACTTTCTGATATATTGGTATTTGGATAAAATAAATTAGGAGCATTTATTAACAGTTGGCAGCCCTGGTAGGACTTAAGAATACGCTCCGTCATATCTGGTCATGTACACATACAACATACGAAATTTGGTTGAATTCCACTTGATAGTGTAGAAGTTATATGCATTTAAAAATTGGACCTATCAGGAGGCTTATAATTATTTTGGCAACACTGCCATGTTTGGCCTCCTGGAAATTAAACTGAAATATTATTATCTGTACGTGTGCCAATTTTGAAATAGCTCCCATTCATACTTTCCAAGATATCCAACATGGAGCTCAAATTTCAATAGCGATTTTTTAGCAGTTGGTAGCACTGACATCATTTTCAAATATGGCCGTGAGATATTCAGGTATAGATCTTTACTCCTACCAAATTTTGTTTCGATTGCTGCAGCCGTTTAGGAGTTGATATGGGGGGACACACACACAGCCAGACAGACAGACAGAAGGACAGACAGACAGACAGACAGACAGACACACATTTGCCCGATCTCATAAGTCTACTTTTTCCTCATTTTTGCAAAATGTGAAAAGTAGGCTAAAAATCCAACATGGTAACCATCCGAAATATTTATACGGTTCTCAATATCTACGAATCATTTACAGTAATCAATCTGAAAATGTGTATGTTGATAGAGGCAATTATATTACAGTAGTAGGATATATGAAAATAGGCTATTTAGTTCTTCACGGAACAACTTGTTGTTATTTTGTTTATCCATTTATGGGCCTTACGACATCGTGGTCTTGTTGCTCCGTGTACTTGAGTGTATGTTGAACCTGTCCGATAACCTGTGTCATGTAGTAGTGTGTGTATTTGTATATCAAGCTAGGATTTTGAAGGAAGTTAAGCTAGGAACTATCCCAGTATTTGCCTGGAGTTTAAGTGAGAAACCACGGAAAACCACTTCTAGGACAGCTGAGGTGGTAATCGAGCCAGCCCAACGAGGCTGAGAATTCCTTTCGACCTTTGAATCCGGAGTCCCAATACGTATCCCGAGACCACACATGGAGGCTATCAAATCTATATATTTAAAACACTAAGGCGTTTTTTGTTATCACGAGATTTTGAAAACGACTTAACCGATTGGCTTCGTAAATCATTCTAACGAAAGCTCTTGGCATGAAGATTTGCAGAGTGTCTTTAAAATAAACAAATATGTTATCATATATTTTTAAATTTATAAACAAAACTGCAAAATTATTGGCTTAAGCGCATGCGCAGAATCACCTTGGTTAATGACAGACATGGCGGATGTCCACCGCGTTTTAATGTAATAGTTATTTATAAGAATTATAATAAAGGAGGGGAATATTGAATATGAAGGTTCCACGATATGAATAGGAATAGAATATTATAAAAGACGGAAATGTAGAAGAACTTACACTGACTGTTGAGTGTGAATATTGCTTAAGTACCTTAATATTGCGGTGAATTGCCAGTGATTCGGTAGCTCAGACGGCAGCGCTGAAGGTTTAATTTATGCATCGCGCAATGGAAGCAGTTCGAATCCCACCACCGACACATATTTTTATTTCCCAATTATTCTTTCTGTCTATTGGTAATACTTTTCCTTAACATATTTTACTTTTATTATTCCCGTTAAATAAGGAATTACCACGATTTACGTTCCCATATACTTTTAAATGATTAAATAAAAGATGGCCACAATCGCTTTCGCCATGAGAGACAATTGACGAACATAATTCATATGATGGACTCAGACATCGTGGTCACTCATCCCCGTCTACTTTGGTGTGTGTGTGTCAAATTTTCTCTGATAACCTGTGTTATTGTGATGGCTGTACTGATGTGTGCATTTGTAATTAAAGTGGGGAATGGGAAATTGACGACCGAGGCTTTAAGTTAGGAACTATCCCGGTATTTACCTGCAGTGGAAGTGGCAAACCACGGAAAACCACATCCTAGATTGTTGAGATGGGAATCGAACCTTGCCCTTCTTAGTTTTGCCTCAAGAGTGCGCCCCGTTCCAGCCCTCAGACCAGAATTACATTTCTAGAGAAATGGCGGATAAAGGATCCTTCGAATCGTAGTGTGATCTTAGTTTTTGAGAATTAAAAAGAGGGGATTGAAGAACTTCAACAGGCGTTTGTTGTTTAAGTAACTTAATATTGCTTTGGAAGTCTGTTGACTGGGTAATAATAATAATATCGTATGGCCTGGGGTGCCTGGTGCAAGCTTTGTTAATTGACACCCAGAGGGTAGCTTGCATGTTGACTGGGTGGCTCATGGGTAACATTGCCGACCCAGGAATGAATTTAGCATAGTCGAAGGAGTTCACATCTCACTTCAGACATGTATCTTTATTTCCTAATTATTCTTTCTGGCTATTGGTAATTCATTGTCTTAACATATTTTACTTTTATTATTCCCGTACAGTAAGGAATTCTCCACGATTTGCGTTGCCATATACTTTCAAATTATTAAATAAAAGATGGCCACAATCGCTTTCGCCATGAGAGACAATTGACGAATATAATTCATTTGATGGACTCAGACATCGTGGTCACTCAGCCCCGTCTACTTTGGTGTGTGTGTGTGTGTAAATTTTTCTCTGATAACCTGTGTTATTGTGATGCCTTTACTGATGTGTGCATTTGTAATTCAAGTGGGGAATGGAGAATTGACGACCGAGGCTTTAAGTTAGGAACTGTCCCGGTATTTACCTTCAGTGAACGTGGCAAACCACGGAAAACCACATCCCAGATTGTTGAGATAGGAATCTAACCTTGCTCTCCTTAGTTTTGCCTCAAGAGTGCTCCCCGTACCAGTCCTCAGACCAGATTAAATTTCTTGGCAAACTAGGGTTCGAACCCGGAATCCGGGGCGATAGCTCAGAATTTAGCCTTAAGATTTGGCTTCCCTGAGTTTATACGATTTTTGACAAGCACTGAACATATAGTCTAACTCTTAAACTCTCCATTGCGGTGGCTGTCGAAGTGAGTCTGCTCATTCCAGTAGTTGGCGAAGTATGCTCCCTTGCTTAATTTACTGTCATGGAAATGCAAAGGATTTACCTACAACAGGTGATGGAAATTGCTTATTTAAAGCAGTTTCGTACTGTTTATTCCAAAATGCAGAACGTCATCCTGAGCTGCGTTTGCAAGCAAATTGCAAAAATTGTTGTTGGCATGAATAATTATAAGGATTTTATTATTGGCGATCAGTATCATCGCATTCTCATCTGCAACAAACTAGAGAATGGAAGTATCTGAACTTCACTGTATAAATGAATATTATTGTTTAATGATTATTTGTTTAGAGTACATAACAATGACTCTAACCACGCTGTTGATTTTGGCAATGGAAGTATTATTTGCCATTTAATATTTGGCGGCTGCGTTGATGCAGGCCACTATAGTGTTATTGAATATGACGTTAATTTGGAGAAAAATGCTACAATAAATATACCCATTTGATGAAAGAAGAACATTAGCCACAAAAAAGTGGGAAATCGAAGAAAAGTACGAAGCCACTTTTAAAATCTAATATAAATATGCCATTTCAGAAACAATTCCAGATATTACGCCGTACAGTGTAGGGTCCTTGACGAACAAATGTAAACATTGTTCTGCACTGTATTTCTGTAGCGAGAAATCTACGCTTGATTACTTTGACCTTTGGTGTTGTAATGGCAAAATTGATCTTACTAATTATAAAATATTTGACAGACTGCAACAATTTTTCACTGGAAATGATACGAAGGAAGCTTGTAGTTTAACGTGACCGTTAATCTCGCGATCATAAGCCACGGGACCTCCGTTTTACGTGGAATCCGAACCACAGGACATGGCATTTCACATCGAAAATCTCACATGCATTGACCGGGAATCGAACCCGGTCCACCTTGGTGAGAGGCCTACAGCTTGACCGCTGAGCCACCACGCCCCTCTGGAAATGATACCTCAAGGAATTTAGGAGAGAATAATCGGCAGTACAACAAATGCTATGTCCTTGGTTTCATTTGGTGCCAATGTCACTATGCCACATGCATACGGTCCATATTGTTTTAAAATGTATGGAATTGCACATCATCGCATTTCTTCGTAAATGTATATTCCAAAATTATAAGCGACGGTTCTTGCGGCCAGTTGTATATATTAGACTCCTCAGAATTCATGAATTCCTTGGAATTAAGTGATTTGCTTCCACATACTCCAAACGATTGACCCATAGTTATGCTCCTTAGAAATCTGAAGTTTCCTAAGGGCTCATAAATACTACCATATTAATTATAAGAAATATGTACGAAAATTGCTTGAATTTGGAAATAATAAGTACAGTTAAAATCAGGCGGATGATCTAACCCTTCGATTTGATTCCATATTAATTACAAGAAATATGCATGAAAATGCTTGGATTTGGAAATAAATGCAGTTAAAATTAGGCAGAGAGGTCTAATCCTTCGACTTCATTTAACACCATAGGATAAACCAATCATTTTCTTTTAAGAGGCAACATTTTCCGATTCGCTTGGCATACTTTATCACAATCAATAAAGTTCAATGGGGAACTCTGGAATCTTTTGACGCTCTTAAAGTATCAATAGTGCCAAAAAATAATTGTACAAAGAACGTACACTGAAGAAAATGGAAATTGCAACATCCAGAAGGAGTGGTGCTACATTGCTGCAATTGAACATGCAGGACGAGTGTTCGGTTGTGATTCCATGATTACACTTTCAGGGCCCTCTGACCGCAAGTTTAGACAACAATCAATACAGGATGTGCCCACCACGAGCTGCAATACATTGATGAATTCGGCGAGGCATGGAGTCAATAAGGCCCTGGATCGCTTCCTGAGGAATTGTGGCCCATGCTTGCTGCACTGCACGGGTCAGTTGTTCCCGAGTTGTGGGTGGCTGAGGACGGTTGGCCAGTTGTCGACCCATCATGTCCCACACATGCTCAATAGGACTAAGGTCCGGGGATCTGGCGGGCCATTGTAAGGTTGTGATGTCGTGGAGAGCTTCTCTGGAGATGCGTGCAGTGTGAACCCGGGCAGTGTCCTGCTGAAACATCCCATTAGCAATGTTCGCCATCATAGGGACAACCACTGGATTGAGTACCCTATCAACGTACTGTCGAGTAGTCATAGTGCCCTCAACAAGCACTAATTGTGATTTCACATTAACGCCAAGAGCTCCCCAGACCATAATGCTTGGTGTTGGCCCCGTGTGCCTCTCGACAATAAGGTCAATGGAACACCTTCTGCAGGGACACGGGATCGTAAGCCAGCTGCACGCAGGCGATTACCAACTGTTTGTTGTGTAACGTGGGGTGCCACAGCTGCTCGAATTTGCGCTGCTGTTGCATGGGGTTCCATCCGGGCCATCCGAATGATGCGGCGAACCTCTCTCACAGTTGTATGTCGCGCTGGGCCTGTGCCAGGTCTACGAGTGTGGGTACCTTCATTTGACCACTGCTGCCATACACGTTGTACCGTAGATGCCTGTCGGCCAACACGTGCAGCGACAGTCCTTAGCGATAATCCAGCCTCACATAGCCCAATTATCCGACCCTTCTCAAACGGCGACAGTTGTTGATAGCGTGCTCTTCTCTGTCGTCGAGGCATGTTTGACGGGGAACACTTCACTGCACAGACTGCAAGTCAACTACGCTACACCGGAGTCCGTATACTGGAGTTGAATACTCCGCGACCAATCACGTGGGGAGACCTGTAGCAACAATCCAATGGGTCTGAAACTTTGATCGTTTACATACCTACATGGCATCGTTCCATATCTTGAAAATCAACACAAACGACCAATGCCTTCATGGTGTTGCAATTTCCATTTTCTTCAGTGTATATTAGAAAATTCTTCAGTAAATATTTTCTTATTGACCGTCATGTATTGACGGGTTTAAACTAGTAATATATAATTTATATCGAAATGGCGTGACACGATGTATTTGCCAATTAATACAAACAATCATTGCGTTATTGGTATGATCTATTTCTTCTAGTACATGAGATATGGCACTTCAATCGTACATGCTCAAAACGTTTGCCTGTCAATATTGTGATGACACGTTAGCAACAGTTAGTGACTCCTTTTCTGAACTTACGCATATTAAAATATCTGCTCACTGGCCGGCTCGGAGCGACAAACAAGGAAACAATGTGAAAGTGAATCTCCCGAAGCGACTAATCGCCCTATTTAATCCTTTCACCCTAGCAGGCTGTCTAAGTTAAAAGTAATTTCAGCGATGGGATTGGACGCGAAAACCCAACTGACCGTATTCAAACGCTTACCATATCGTCCTCTTCAGGAATTTATTCTTTTATTTTCATTTTTGGGAAAATTTCCCCCTGGTAGCAAATTGGGTATACATAAGTAAACAATATTATGTATAATAATTAAACTGGAGTTATGTTACACTACTGCCGACCAAAATATTATGTGCACTCGAGTTTGAAGGTTGTTTGTGAAGTAACCAATAGACCTACATAAAATCCAATAACATCATATTTTTTGTCGTTCTATTGTACGTTAGTTCATGTATGTTTGGAATTTTTAGTTTATATTTTAATATTTTTTATCGCAGTTGGAACACAAAAAGTGCCCATTTTTAAGCGTGTTTCAACCATGCGTCACATTTAAGAATTATTATCTCAAAAACCTGTCATCACAGCGAATCCAAATTTTAACACAATATACATTGGAATGTTTTATAACTGGTTTATTACTTCCAAAATATTGTGTGTCCAAGAAACAAAGTTGTTATCATTTTTGTAAGGTAACGTTTTCTCGGCTTGGGTTGGTTGGAAAATTTAGTTCTTGGTCGCAATGTAATCCTTATACATCAAAAGGTTATGCTATATGACTGTGAAATACGTAAATTAATTCACTTATTTATATCGGTTTGTATTTGTACGGGAAAATAAGGCAAGGTTCCGCAGCTAGCCGATACAGCAAAAGATGTACAGCATTGCCGAGATGGAGCCCATCACGCGTCATGGCACTTCTCGCTCCGAAGTGATAGGAAAATTGTCTGTCTGTCCTTCTGGCTGTCTGTCTGGCTGTGTGGGTGTCCACCCCTATCGACGTCTAAACGGCTGCAGCAATCGATTCCAAATTTGGTATGAGTAAAGATCTCTACATGAATATCTCAAGCCCATACTTGAAAATTATGTCTGGGCTACCAACTGCTGAAAAACCGCAATTGAAATTTGAGCTCCATGATAGATATCTTGGAAGGTATGCATGGGAACTATTCCAAAATTGACACACATCTAGATAATACCATTTCAATTTAATTTCTAGGAGGCCATACATGACAGTGTTGGCAAAATAATTTTAAGCCTTCTGATAGGTCCAATTTTTAAATGCATATAATTTCTACACTATTAATTGGATTTCAACCAAATTTTGTATGTAGTATGTGTACATAAACAGATATGACTAAGAGTATTTTTAAGAGCCACCAGAGCTGCCAACTGTTAATAATTGCTCTCTCTATTTTCTTCATCCAAATACCAACATATCTGAAAGTATGCAAGCCGACAGCCTAACACTATGCACACGTATAGTACCTGACATTTTAGATTAATTTGGAGTAACTTATATACTTCAGTTCTACCAACATGATTCTAAGCCTGCTTATAGGACCAATTTTCAAATACATATAACTACTATACTATCAATGTGATTCCATCCAAATGTCGTATGTGCTATGTGTACCTTAACATACATGACTATGCATATTGTTAAGAGCAGCCAGAGCTGCCAACTGTTAATAAATGCTGTCTTTATTTTTTACCCTACCTATATCAGAAAGTATGTAAGCCAACAGCTCTAAAATTTGCACACGTCTAGTCCCTGACATTATAGATAAATTTGGAGAAACTAATATATGTCAGTGCTGCCAACATGGATCTATGCCTGCTCATAGGTACAATTTTAAAATACATGTAACTTCTATACTAACAAATGGATTTCATCCAAACTTGACACAACAGGAGATCAAAATATTTCAGATTATCTCTGACCAACACATGCATGACATTGTTGCCAACATGATTTTACGCTCGCTGATAGATCCAATTTCTAACTGCATGTAAGGTCCATGCTATCCATTGGACTCCAACCAAATTTTGTATTCTCTATCTTAAGAGATGGAACTAAGAATATATTCAATCACCAGGGCTGCCAACTGTAGTGCGCTATTATGCTACATTATTCCAGGAATATTTCGAACTAATTAGAAATGTCGATATTACCAACTTAATTTCGTCATTATTCTACATAGGTCTATATAGAGTGGCATGAATCTTAAATCTTAAGAAAAGTAGGCTCTTCGGTTCGTCACGGAACTTCTTGTTTCAAGTGTTTTATTTTTATTTTTGTATTTTGTTTTATGTTTAGGTTTCGTCTCTGTTTTTTGTTGTGCTTTTGTTTTGTGTTAGTTGTTTCCTGCTTTTGATATTTGCTTTGTGGTTTAGGTTTTGTGTTCGTCTTGGGTTTCGATTTTGATTTCTTTTTGTTTTGCTTTGTGCGGGGGAAAAATGAGACATAACTTAATCAATGAAAGCAAACTATATTTCTTTGTTTTCGTGTACGATCTCGATAGTAATAATAGTCTACGTTTTATTTTCACCTATCAATGAGCAAAAGCTCGAAATTGAACAGTTTTGCTAAATCAAGTGTTAAGTTTATATAAAACTAATTGTTCTCAAGTTAGTGAGTATAAACGTACATAATCCATTTCGTCAACAATCCGAAGATTGGTTTTATTCAAAATGAAAATTGCATCCAATTACGTACTTTAGTATTTGGCTCTGGGGCTGGGAGGGGGAGGATTGACCCCCTTAATCAGCCACCGTAGTTACGCCACTGTTCTTTACACACCTATATGTTTGGAGAAATGCTCTAAGACTGCGGCAGGCAGAGCTTTCCAGTTATCTATGGCACGGTTTACGAAAGAATATTTATCATAATTTATACGCTATGGTCAGTCCTTAACTTTGAAAGAATGATCACCCTTACTCATGTAAGTGGACTTTTCCATGCAATTGCTAAGCTCACCCCATGCTGTTTGATTTTAAACGTGTTGTACTTGGCGCAGAGTCTGGATTTCATCATCCTAGCCTCAAGTGATTCCTAATGACCCAATAAAGTTTTGGGACCTCCTAGATGTTTTTCTTGTGATTGGATCTACATGCACGCAAAGTTTCAGTGAGATGGAAAAAATGCTAAACACTGTACCGGTACTGAAAAATAAAAAATTAATTAATTCTGGTCTCTAATTCTTTCATTCCTGACTTTGTGGGCCGGCTGAATAAGACATAGTCTTGATGTGACTATATGAATCAACTCCTGTCTTATGTAAGGGTGGTTACAAGTTGGGGACGCAAGTCTATAGATTTACTGCTTTCCTCTAGTGAATAAGTCTGGCTCCACGTCGGCTGTTGAAATAGAAAGCACAGCAATTGAGAGGGATGTTAATTATTACTAGATGGGGCTTCATTCATTCCATTCCTGACCCGGTCGGAGACTGGAAGCAGGCTGTGGATTTTTTCATTATTATACAGATTCATAAATTCCTCAATTTACAAATGGTACAATGACTGACAATATCGACTAATGTCGAGCACTTTCAGAGTTCATTCTACATTTAAGAATCGTCGCACCGTATGGCAAGTGTCCAAGACCACCGACTTTTGGATCTGTCCAGCTTCTGAGCCTTTCCGAGAGCCTGTAGTTGGTCTTCAAGGTACAATTCCAGTTGCAGACAGAATGAGAGGCCGGATGTACACTTGCGTTGTTCTTCTTCTTATTATTATTATTTATTGTTTGACAACATTATCACGGTAAATACCGGCTGTATTTTATGTTACAGCCTTTTTAGGCCTTAGCAATGAACCATCTGTATTGAGACAATTTCGTATGCACTGTTCAGAGACTGCACATTACTGTACATCGTTGTCGTGCTCGCAGTCTTCACGAGTCTCCTTCATTTATAGGATGAGCTGAATTTCCATCTGAATCATCGAGCTGCTGAGTATTCGACGAGGGTATTGTCACCAAGGAACTTCCTAACAATATGGCAGGTGTTTAACAGAACTGCCTTCTGTAGTTCAATATATATCTGCGGATGCAGATTCAATATTGATAGACTACTGTGGAGAGTTTTGGGTATAACACCAGTACACGATACAATTATTGGGACTGTAGTCACCGACTCAAGTTTCCAATCTGCTTTACCTCAATAGCCAGCTCTGTGTACTTATATATTTTAGTAGCTGCTGTTGTTTGAATGTTTTGAGTGTTGGGACATGCGATATCTATCAGTAATGCCTCTCTGTGTTCTTTATTGCTGATAATGGTATCTGGCAGGTTGCTACTGACTGCAACATCTGTCACAACTCCTGTGTCCCAATAGAGCTTATGTGTGGCATTTTCGAGTACTGCGGATGGTGTGTATTTCCAATAGGGGATGGAGCTTTGAAGAAGTTTGTACTTCAAGGCCAGTTTCTGGTGGATAATTTTGGCAACTTGATCGTGTCGATGTTTGTAGTCAGTGTTGGCAAGGTGCACCATGTGTTGAATGGTCTCACTACATTTGCCACAGCGGCGACACTTCTCACTCTCGGTTGCTGGATCTTTTATGATAAATTTCCGATAGCTTCGAGTAGCAACAACTTGGTCATGGATAGCTACAACAAATCCCTCTGTTTCCGGAAAGAGGACCGAGTGGGTCAGCCATGCGTACGACGCTAACTAGTCGATGTGAGGCTGGTCCAACTCTTGTGGAAACTTCCCATGAAGCGCCTTCTGTTTCCAATTCCCGATCTTGTATTCAGTAGTTTTCATTTCGTTTACTGGTGAATCTAAAGATGGCAGATGGAGCGGCGTGTAATTATCATCAGCTGAAGATACAGTGCGATGGAGAGGGGGTGTTTCTCCTTTGTTGTGGAAATATGCACGCAGAGTATCACTTGTTTTGTATGAAGGTTCATGATGTCTATCAGTCATCTACCACCTTCAGACCGAGGTAGAGCCAGGTGCTCTGTTGCTGATTTCGGATGGTGTATACGATGGCGTGATAAAAGCACCGATGTTTTTCGTTGCAGATCGTGCAGCTCAGTTTGAGTCCACCTGATGATACCCAAGGAGTATGTAACTATGAGCATTGCAAATGTGTTAACTGCCTTAATGATATGTTTAGCGCTAAGATTTGAAGAGAGAACACTGCGAAGTCATGAAGTATACTGCTCAGTTATGTTCTTCTTGATATCACCATGTCTGAGGCGGGTACTCTGGGCGAACCCAAGATATTTGTACAATGCGCCTTCCTCCAACGGCTGAATACTTCTCTGTCTCTCTCCAACATGTATTCCTTGTGCAGAGTGCGAGCCTCTAATAACAGTCTGTGTTCTGCACTTATCAAAACCAAACTGCATATGGATATCTGAGGAAAAGCTCTGAGTGATAGAGATGAGGTATTGTAGGTGCACATTAGTTGATGCATACAGTTTAATGTCATCCATGTAAAGGAGATGGCTCATTTTGTACGCTTTACCACGATTACCCTTAATACTAAATCCGTAGCTGTTACTGTTTAGGATTTGCGAGAGAGGTTTCAAAGCCACACAAAACCAGAGTGGGCTGGTGAGGCTCCTTGGAAAATTCTTCGGTGAATCGGTATTAATGGAGATGTTAAACGAGTGCCACCCAATGTAAGTTTGAGGGCAGTGCTCCATGAAACCATTACGCTCTTCAAGAAGTTCATTATAACAGGGTTGACCTTGTAAAGCTCCAAGCTCTGTATAGCCATGTATGAGGCACGGAATCGAAAGATTTATCGTAATCAATAAAGCAGGCATAAAGGTTTCGTGATCTACGACAGGCCTGCTCTAATGCCACGGCATCAATAGTGAGCTTTCCTTACATCCTTGAGAATTCCTTCTGCAACCCTTTTGTTCCTCTGCGAGAATGGTGTTTTCTTCACAAAGCGCACGAATTCGTTTTGCAATGATGGATGTAATGATCTTATACAAGTTTGGCAAGCAAGAGATGGGGCGATATTTGGATGGGTTTGTGATTTTAGAGTCCTTTGGCTTGACATAGGTTAACCCTCTGGCTAGGAAAACTGGGAATGCAGCAGGATTTTCCAGAAAACATTGTATGTTAATATTATTATTTTTATTATTATTATTATTGTGAGGTTTGAAGCCATTTTTCAGTGTTGCCTAAGTAAACAAAAGTTTGGTACTTTTCAGTCGGTCAACTCGAATGTACCCAAATAGAACTGGGTTATTCCCTAATCCTGAAATAAATTACATGAGATTAACAAATCCACTAGGATGACCAGTTTCGATCGTCAAGCGATCTTCATCAGATCCATTACACTTAGGCTACAGCATCTATGTTTGAGAATACAGGTGAAAAATATATAAAATATGTACAATTATTTAGTTGCAGTGTTGGTGATGCAACTGTCAGTGTATGCTAAATGTGGTATATCTAATGTTAGGTGAAATTCTAAAATGATGATAAAAATCCGGAATTTGTCTGTTCGGGGTGATTATATGGTTATACAAAATCAACTATGTTTATACTGTAATAATACAGGCTGAATACTTATCCGGTTGTCTTCCTAACTGGGACTTCAAGCAGTTTCGTGTTCACTCTGGTACTGTGCCCAACTGGTCACGGCAGTCTGGTATCAAACTCAGGCCTTATCAGAAAAGACCAGGCAAATGGTTATGCCTAAGGTCGAACCAGTGGTCTCTAAGGGGGAGCCATTATATGGAACCCACAGAGCAATGAGAGGTCTACTGACACATAATAGTCTAGCGTGATTTCACGATTATTTAGGTGCAAATCATAGCAATTGAAAGGAGAAATTATAAGCAAAATGCAAGGGAATGTACGTTTTCAGTGCATACGAAGTCGAAAGGAGGCTATTTTGAAGTCTGACAAATGACTTTAACAAGTAGGCGGGGTAGCCTTGGCGCCTACGGAACTATTTCCGTCTAGGGCGGTCAGACAGCTCAAAATTAATGACCCGGGAGTTCACCGGTCGACAACGAGCAAAGCTTTGGCGGGACCAAGCCCACAAGAAATTAATTAATTACAGAGAAATGGAGCATTGTAATGCAATGAAACATACACACAGATGAATGTATTCACGGAGGAGTAATTTAGGAGTGGTTTTTCACCTAAAATTACACCTATTTCTCAAAATGACCGCATTACAACCTAACTCACGCTCGAGAGCATGAATACTTTAACCAACCAGCGGGAAATCCCCACCGTAGCATCCCACGCGCTGAACTAAGGCAATTAATTGTAATTAATTGGCCGAAGCGATCGCCGGCACGCGAATGTTTTTAAAACCTCCACGCCTAGATAAACAAGATGCAGTTGTTATTTCGGCTGAAGACGGAGTATTTCAAGAAGGGAGTCGCTCTCACGTGTCCCGTGAACTATTTTGTGCAAGAAACCAATATAAGGGAAGAGCACCCTACGCCAAGGGCAGTTACACGTCAGTTATGGTCAGTTGTACAGTCAGTTATGGTCAGTTGTACAGTCAGTTATGGTCAGTTATGGTTCAGTGGAAAGCAGTTGAAGACGTCAGACGGTCGCTCGAGTTGGAAGTTAGTCCTTTGTCTACAAGCGCTCTGCAGTAAGCACGCCAATTATTAAAATATCAGCGTACCGCCGTTGAAGACAATGGAGGCAAATTGTAAGCTTCATCAGTGATAATGAAGTGCATAAAAAGTAACAAAGTGCAGATATTGCTTTATTATCTGACACAGATATAAATTCGCTACAGCGAATAGGAACTGATAATGTTTGGAACAGTTCGTATACCGGAAGGTATTGTCAATTATATGACATCAGCATTAGGAGCACTCCAGTGATGGGAGAGTGGAAGTTATTGCCACCTATCCAGGACAGTGAGGTGAACGGGAGTGCAGGGAACTAGGATCGAACATCTATAAAAACGCTACTAGATTTCACGGAGACTAGCGGTTATCATAAGTCATCGCATCTCTGAGGTCAAGCGTAGGTGAAATCCAGATTAAGGATCAACATGTGAAATGATAGATGAAGTGTATAAATTGTGAAATAATAATTTAAAGTGTTAATGTGTTTAATGATTAATATTCAGTGTTTATCAGTGGTAAAGGCCACTTGTGGTAATATGTGTATCATGTGTAAAAAGTGTGAATCTCAGTGTTGTGTATTGGATATCATGATGGATTAAGTCAAATCGTCATGGTAGAGCTCAGGCGGAGATACTGGTACTTTCCACCCAGAAGGAAACGTGAGTACACATGCAAATAATAACATTATAATGGCATAGTTCACCATGTAACGATTAATCACTTTGAAATTAAAGAAGTAATAGTCACTTACTGAACGAGTTTTCACCACTCGTCTTGAATAAAGTATGACTTGGAAGGTGATTTGCTTAGGATCATGTAGGTCAAAAATAGTGATGGATCTAAACGTTAAAATAATAATAATAATAATAACTGGGGTCGGCAACCATAAAGTAAGGGCAAAATTGGCCTAAGTAATGTTCAAATAGTGTCATGTCTAATTTAAGATACTGTCATTTGGTAAACAGTAAAGAATGTAGTGTGGAATATCGCGAATACGAGAGCTTTTCTCAGTGTCAGTGAAAATTTGAATAAATATTTGAAATTAAAGTAAGCCAGTATATTTATACATTTGTGTTAGGAGCTATGTAAAGCTTTGGCTTAAATAGTATAACAGGAAGAACGCAGGTACCTTGATAATGGAGTCATATATGTGAAATATTGTTTAGCCGCATATAGCGTGCAGATTAACGTAGAATCCAGTGATTTACGTAAGATAAGCACGGGAAAGACTAGTATAGCTTGCGCGTGAGGTGAAAATTGGCTTAATCTTCGAGAAGTATCGCCTTTGTGCATACTGTATGTGTTACGCAGCGATTTGGATAGATTCTGTCTATTGCCAACGCTTGCATTGAATTATAGCCACTATGGACGCCCAGCGAGGCGCGGTGTGCATTTTTACTTATGGTCTGCCCGAGAGGTAGAATCATATTCGTCGACGAGGAACGTGGTTTCCCATATATATGTAAATGACAGCTGCTGATGATAACCATGGGGTTTCATTATGATGCGCGTCTTAAAAGCCACAAAGTAATCACCTTAGAACGGCAATGCTATCATTAGAATTCCACCCCTGCCATGAATGTTTAATAGGAGCCATTTGAGCCCAAATACACTGTAAAGTTAGGTGTTAATTAATTAAATGACTCAATTACTTAGGGCTATGCCTAGCGGATCTTTATTGTTATATATAATTGTAAACAAGAGTGGCCTTGACGGTAGAGAGAGACAGGAAATGTAGACCATTTCCGTGGCAGCCATCTTGGAGAGCTGTCTGGAACTAATTTTATGACCTGCTGAGGGGAGGGAGGTCGCTCGACCGATCCCTTGTCAATTACAGTCACAATAGAACACTGAGAGATCTCGGTATTCAATAATGCAATTAAAATATGAGTATTTTAGTGATGCAAATGGAATTAATTGGTGTATGGCAACTCACATATGTGGTTGAACCATAGAAATCAGATGATATTTGGCGAAGTTATCCTCTGAGGGGGAAGGCTGAACCAAAATAATGTAGGCATCTTCTTTAAAGTGCATTTTGCCAGTTTATGCTAATTTAGGAAAAACGGGTATGTGTTTTTCCCAGAACATGACACAGTTGTATCTATAATAAGTCCGACAAGACCCAGATAATCGTTATATGGTGAAACTATAAATATTCTATCCATGTTTATGTTTATTTTATGATTAAGAAGCATGACTCATTTTCCTAGAGCGTTCATAGGGATGGAAAGAAGGAAGATGATTCGCACGACACAACAAATATTTGCTAATAAATGTAGGAAACATTGAAGTAATGATAATTAAAGTAAATGCTGTAAGAGACGGAATAATGTTTTAGAAATTCATGTTTATGTGACATGTGGTTTTTGTGTTAAGATACTTCCATTAAATAAAATTGGGTCACATGACGGACACTATGAAAACCTTGTAATCTGAACTATTATTGACAGGATATTAGAAGTAGGTTTGAGTGCATTGTAGCGCTATTTTTAAGGAGAAAGCTCACAGAATAACCCTATTTAGTTGTGGGAATTAATTGTAATTTGTCCTTTGTTTTGTATTTGTTGTACAGCCATGATTTTAGACCAGTAAATATTTTATTCATAGGAATGTTGTGTATTTCATGTAGAGTAGTTACCTGGTAGACTCAAATCCTGAACATGTGGTCGTATTGTGGGCAGGAACGTCCCATACCTCGAAAGACCGTGAGCTAGTTGGGATACGAACACATGGTCCACATGGTGACAATCGGGTACATGGGGGAGTTGTCTCACTACTTGGATTGAGTCACAGGTAATTACTTAAGTCGGTCGAGGTATTAATGGTAGAAGCAAATATAGCATAGAAATTAGGACAGAATAGGAAGGCCGCATCCCATTTGTTAATAAGCCACCACATTAAAAATAATTGTTAATCCTCCATAAGACTTGCTTATATAGTTGTAACTTTCATAAACCATAGCCATAGATAACACATATAAAATAACATGACGCTGATATGTGGGCCAGTTCAAAATACAGGTAACCTCCACTTAAGCATCATGAGCATGGCATAAAATAAGCATGTTGACTACCCTAATTTAACATGTCACCCACCTGTGACCCCTATAAGATTAACATGGCATGGCCCAATGTGGGGCATTCGGCAGTATAAAAAAACCACTCCTTGGACAGTTTTAATAATAAATTAGAATATGGCCGATGTCGTACAATAGCCACCATGAATGATACCCAATAAGATTAACATGGCGCCCGTACGTGGTTGGCTTATGGGATTCAGAAAAACCCCATAATAATAGCATGGTTTTCATGGGGAAACCATAGAAATAACTTTTTTTTTCCTCAAACTTGGTTTGAGCGATTGTGAGTCTTTCTAGATGATGTTCAGACGTCAGACAAATGTTGTCAGACGGGTACGAGGGTCTATACCCATTCCATAGTTAGTTTTGACATTTTATAATATGTTGTTGTTGTTGTCGCGGGATCGGAATCCTTTCTTTCCAATAGAACGCGCCAGTGTCTTCAGCTAGGGCCTACCTGAATCTCAAATTAAGTAGTACAGGATGGCCGGAACGGAAGAAGTACTCAGGTGTATCGCCGAGTTAAGGGAACATTTCGATGTTACTAATGATAAAAGTAAGGAAGAATCCAAAGCATTTAAAGATGAGGTAAGCCAGATGTTGGCTACAGTCAATACTAGACTAGAGGCTAATCAAGCCGAAGTAAATACACAGTTAGAATTAAACCTAGGAGAGGTTAATAAGAAAATGGACGACGTTAAGGAGTCTGTCCAGAGACAGGTAACTAAGAATATTGTTAGCGTGATCTCAGAAATGCAAAATGATAACGAAAAACGCTTTGAGTCTATTGAATTAAAATTAGAAAGCAATTTGCAAATGTGCAGAGAGTCACAGCGTGAAATTAACGATAATTTAAACAGTATGTCCCGGGAGCTTAAAGACATTCAAAGTCAGAATGAAGCTAACACGAAACGTCAGTTAGAACAATTTAACACGTTTACTCAGACCGTGGATCATAGGTTCGAGGATAATGAACTAAAATGGAATACGCGAATGGCAGGTTATGCCAAGGCTGTGGACGAAGCTTTAAAAAAGCAGGACCAGAATATCCTTGACCAATGCAAGGAAATGCAGGAAATAAAGACGTCTGATCGAGATAATAAGGAAATAATGTCTAATATGAAGATACAAGTTGGAAAGGTGCAGAAAGAGTTGGAACACACTCAGAACGACTTAGCAGTTCTCCATAAAAGACAGGACGAAGACCAAGGAGAAATCACGAAAATGAGGACTGAAATCTCTCATATACAAGGTCATATTCAACGGGAAGTTACAGGCTTACGCGAAGAGTTAGAGCTTCGAGAAGGCTTAAAGACTGAAGCCAGTGATAAGACTCTTGCCGAAGTAAGAGAAAGTCTAGCAGGGGAAATTATCCACCTGAAGGAAAACCTTAAGGATAATAAAGAAAAGGTATTTTCTATGGCAGAAAGAAACCGAGATCGCCTCGAGAAAATAGAACGAGAGGTATTAGCTCGTTTGGAAAGGACTGAAAACAGGCACAGCCAATTAGAAACGAGAATGATAGCGCAGGAAGAATCCATGTTGCGGAATCCTAGGTCTAGCGAAGGAAGTATAGACGAGAATAGGAGGAATAAATGGGCAGAGATAGAAATACAGCCCACTCCAAAGAATGCAGCAATGCCAAGTGACAGCCCGTATGCCACACCTGGTATGCCAATGGCTATGTCAACACCGCAGGAAAATGCTGTACAGAACCAAATAGTCACAGTTATAAGGGCTAGTGATGAAAAACCAAAGAAATACTCTGGGAGTAATTCTAATATGACACCCAAGTACTGGCTTAAAGAAGTTTCCGAGTACTTGAATGATGCGAAAGTACCGCCAGAGCGCAGGTTGAGAGCGATTGAAAAACTAACCGATGGAGAGTGTGCTCTATGGTTTAGAAGTTTTAGGTACACGTTCGACACCGTTGAGGAATTTCGCCAAGCATTTTAGGTAGATTTCATTAGAAAGCTAACTATTGCAATGGGTCCCATGTTTCGACTTCCGGAAAATTTCGACATATCTTCGCGTTTCACATCCCCCAGACCCCAAAACCACCGTCAGTTCAAAAGTTTATATATAATTTATGTATATATATATGTATATATATGTATATCAGTTTCTTGTGGACACGATAACTGCCGTAATTGTGCACCAATCACTTTGAATTTTTTACATAATATGTATCCCTATAAAATCTCGGTCGAGTTCGTTAATGGGCAAAATCGGTCGAAGGGGGTGAAAATGGGGGTCTTTTTTCGAAAAATTGAAATTTCGCTATAACTCTCTTACTACGTGAAATATCGAATCCATTCAAAGTTCATAATATGTGTCGGATAAGTGCCAACAATTTATGTCAAATAAGTTTTTTGATAGCACCAACCATTGACCAAAGGGGTGGAAAAAAGTGGGTTTTTCGGGAAACATTAATCATATCTCTCTTAATAGGCACAATATCAAAACCGTACAAAATGGACAATATTCCCCTAATAATTACCTAAAACTTTTGTCTGAAAGAATTTTTGATATGACCCACCATTACGCCAAGGGATGAGAAAAATGATTTCGGAATTATAAGAAAATGCCAAGGGCTACCAGTGGTTGCCATGGCAACACTACTAAATTGATGAGGGATGAGCCGTTGCCATGACAGCGCACTTGCACGAGATCAGATTCAGTATTTCCATCTGACTAAGCCGGCCCCGTGGTGTTGGGGTAGCGCGCCTGCCTCTCACCCGGAGTCCCCGGGTTCGATCCCCGGCTCCGTCAGGGATTTCAAAACTGACGTGAGGGTTGGAACGGGGTGCACTCAGCCTCGTGAGGACAATTGAGTAGCTGTCTGAGAGTGAGACAGCACCCCGATCACGAATACCAATATTAACGGCCGAGGGGACCCGACGCGCTGATCACGCGTCACCCCAATATCTGCAGGCCAAATGGCTGGGCAGCGGTCGCTTGGTCGGCCTTAGCCGGTCATGGGCTGGATGGTGCCAGGGGTTGACTTTGACATCTGACTAAGTGGGAAGCGGCTTCGGTGACGTAACTGGTAGCATGCAGAATGTCTATGCCCAAGGTCGCGGTTTCAAAGCCGGCCGAAGTCGTCGGATTTTCTAAGAGCGCTAAAATCCCTCAGTATGCTTTCCTTTGGAGGGGAAGTTCCAACGTTCGTTACGAGTTGCTGGTTGGGGTGGCATCTAGTAGCCAAGTTCACAGCTATGTGTCATTGACGGTAGTACCTGGTAGCAACATTAGGAACTACTGCTTGAAATTGACCGTCTGCAGTCCTTACCTGAATTACAGACTAATACATCCATTACAATTCACACAGTTTATCAGACAGATTCTACACTCACCCAAAGTACACGGGGTTAGATGACCACGTTGTCGCAGCCCCTAAACTGAGGAACCAACCAGAGGTAGATTTCATTAGAAAGTTAACTATTGCAATGGGTAGGCTACCATGTTTCGACTTCCGGAAAATTTCGACATATCTTTGCGTTTCACATCCCCCAGACCCCAAAACCACCGTCAGTTCAAAAGTTTATATATAATTTATGTATGTATATGTGTATTTATATATATTCATATCAGTTTCTTGTGGACACGATAACTGCCGTAATTTTGCACCAATCACTTTGAATATTTTACCGAATATGTATACCTATAAAATCTCGGTCGAGTTCGTTAATGGGCTAAATCGGTCTAAGGGGGTGAAAATGGGGGTATTTTTTTTTTTCGAAAAAGAGAAATATTGCTATAACTCTCTTAATATGTGAAATATCGAATCCGTTCAACGTTCATACTATGTGTCGGATAAAGCCCAAAAATTTATGTTTGAAGAGTATTTTTTATAGCACCAACCATTGACCAAAGGGGTGGGAAAAAGTGGGTTTTTCGGGAAACATTAATCATATCTCTCTTAATAGGCACAATCTCAAAACCGTACAAAATGGACAATATTCCCCTAATAATTACCTAAAATTTTGTCTTAAAGAATTTTTGATATGACCCACCATTATGCCAAGGGATGAGAAAAATGATTTCGGAATTATAAGAAAATGCCAAGAGCTATCAGTGCTTGCCATGGCAACACTACTAAATTGATGAGGGATGAGCCATCAGACGTTGCCAAGATAATGCACTTGCACGAGATCATATTCAGAATTCCATCTGACTAAGTGTGAAGCGGCTTCAGTGACGTAACTGGTAACAAGCATGCTGAATGTCTATGCCCAAGGTCGCGAGTTCAAAGCCGGCCGAAGTCGTCGGATTTTCTAAGAGCGCTAAAAATCCCTCAGTATGCTTTCCTTTGGAGGGGAAATTCCAACGTTCGTTGCGAGTTGCTGGCTGCGGTGGCATCTAGTAGCCAAGTTCACAGGTAGGTGTCGTTAACGGTAGTACCTGGTAGCAACATTAGGAACTACTGCTTGAAATTGACCGTCTGCAGTCCTTACCTGAATTACAGACTAATACAGCCATCCCTAAGTACACGGGGTTACATGACCGCGTTGTCGCAGCCCCTAAACCGAGGAACCAACCAAAATCTCTGCGGGAGATATAATTTTGCGTGAAGAAGTAACAGACCGTTACATAGTTACACATCAGTGTCGAAACCTTGCATAAGGACAGTGTGACCACAAGTATAAAAATGGACCCCAAATGACAAGAAGGTTACCGTTCCCATAAGACAATAAAATGTTTAAAATAAGCATAAAATGACGAAAAACAAAGTTAATTAAGCTCCAATTATAAAATACCTTCTCGCAATAAATGAGGTCTGATCGTTCTACGAAAACCTGCATATTCTGCCTATTTTCGCCTATCCCCAAGTTTGTCCGGTGAAATCTACCTCCGCCTTCCGGCGTGCCGAGAGGACTTTTTTAAGCAGGTATTGGAACGCGAGCGTACAACAAAACCTCAGACTGGACTTGTATTCCAGGCGTTACAGTACTAGTAACCCGACCAAGTACGGAGAGTTTTTTGTGAACCAATTATGCCGTTTTCGCGAGCTCGACGAAGGACTCAGAGAGTCAGACTTATGCATAGCAATAGCTAAGCAGCTGCCGTATGAAGTGCAGCGCCTGCTAATCTCAGCAAACGCAAAAACTGCAATCGATATGGAGGAGGTGCTGAGACAACTTGATTTAACCACAGTGCAGCACGCAAGACAAAGCCGACATGTGGAACAAGTTAATATGACGAATACGCCGATCGAGCCAACGAAGGTGCAGACGAAATGCAAGTCTACAAGCACCGAAACAGAAAAATCCGACTGGCAGCGCGAAGGACGCGAAAACCAAAATTGGAGGCCAGCGTATCGAGGAGGTTCGAACCGTGGCAACCGAGGAAGGAAAAACTGGAATCAGCGTGGTACCAGAGACCAGCAGCTGGACAACAGAAGAAATTACGGCCGAAATGGGAATAACCAAGGATGGAGATCCCAAGAGCAGAGTCGTGGGTTCGATGAAGAGGCGGAAGAACGCTATCATGCATCTTTAAGATACATGGAAGAGCGCGGAGATGATCCAAGACAATCGCGAGTTCACTGGGATGAAGCGATTCGAAATAGAAGGTCACCCGACATATATCAAAATGATGATGGTGCCAAAAGTCTGGAACTTCAGCAGCATGAAGACAGGCAGAAGAACTCCACAAAGAATGGAGCAATTGAAAAAAATAACCAATTTTAAATGACCAGAGAGAGATAGGTTCAGGATGGAGTACAGTAAATGTTATTAACTGGATTGCCAAACCCGAGGAGCTTATCGAAGACCTCGATGAAAGAACGGTCAATGTAAGAAGGGAACTACCTATTATTATTGTAAACATTGCGGGAACGAAAGTAAGAAGTCTCATCGATACAGGATCAACAGTGAGTTTGATAACCCAGGCATTATACAATGAAATCCAGAGTAAAATCCACGTATTGAAAATACCCATTTCAAGCGTGAAAATAAAAGGTGTCATACCAGACAAAGTTATGATACGCAGATACCAAGTATTTTTAGATCTGCAGATAGGGAACTCTACATTCTCACAGAGCTTCCTACTTGTAAATAAGCTGCCATATAACCTTATTGTTGGGATGGATTTCATAAGAGAGTATAAAGTTATTATAGATCTCTCGCAAGACATTGTAATGTTTCGCGCAAGTGAGGGAAAGGAAGACTTAGAACTCTCATTAAGGCATAATGAAGCGAGACAAGAAGAATACGTATGGCATACATACGGAGATATGACTGGGGAGGCAGTGTCGACAATAGAAGATATCGAGGAAGAGTTGGCAACACTGGCCGCAGACATTGAAAAAGATCTCGAACCAAAATTTGAAGAATGCCTGGAAGAGAAGATTGAGGAAGCTAAATTTGGTCCAGAATATAAGAAAATGCTAAGGGAACTGCTATTCGAGTATAAAGGAGTCTTCGATTCGAGACCTGGCCGGATCAAGAATTTCCAGTATGCGTTTCAAGTCAGCGATTGGACGCCATTCAAACAGAAGCCGTATCCTGTAGCTGAGAAACATTATTTAAAGGTCAAAGAAGCGATACAGGAAATGCTAGAAGCAGGCGTCATTGTAAAGACAGCCACACCTTATGTCAGCCCACTGGTAGTTGTACCGAAACAGGATGGAAGTGTGAGGATATGCCTGGACCTACGAAATTTGAATTCCAAGGTTATACCGGAATTTGATACAGTTCCACCCATTAAGGAGGTACTCAGAAGGTTCAAAGGAAAGACTGTATTCTCAAATCTTGATCTCACGGCAAGTTTTCACCATCTTGCTCTGGAAGAGAAAACAAGTCTGTTAACCGGATTTTTATTTGACCAGCACACGTACTCCTACGTCCGTCTTCCATTTGGATTAAAAACAGCAGGTTCAGCGTTGATACGAGCGCTAGATAGGAACCTATCCGAAGAAGTAAAAGCTACAACCATATGCTACGTAGATGATATACTACTGACCTCTGAAACAGTTGAAGAACATGTCAGAGATCTACGCAAGTTGTTATATGACCTAAGTCAGGCTAACTTCAAGGTCAATATAAAGAAGTCTAACTTTGCTCAGAGAGAAGTTAAATTTCTAGGTTATGTAATCGATGCACAAGGAGTCAGGCCTAATCCGGGAAAACTGGAAGTCATAAAACGTTTCCCGAGACCAACGAAGGTGAAGAACGTCAGGCAATATCTAGGCGTTATTGGATTCTTTTCGAACCATTGTCCGAAGTACACCGAGACTGTAGCACCACTCCAAGACTTACTTAAAAAGGGAGGAAGATGGCGATGGACGGAGCAATGCGAGGAAGCCTTCGTAAAATCTAAACAGATGTTGTTAGATTATGTGAAATTGGGATATCCTGACTACACTCAGAAATTTATCATCCAGACTGACGCATCCTTCGTAGGCATTGGAGCTATGTTGTATCAGGAAAATAAGGACAGGCCAGAGGAGGGAACTTATATCGCATTCATCAGTAGAAGGTTGAGGCCTAATGAAAAGAATTATACGGTCACGGAGATCGAATTGCTTGCGATACTGTATGCATTACAGTATTGGCACGGGCTGATTTATGGTTTTAGAATTATTTTGAGAACAGACCATAAAGCCCTAACGTTCCTGCTGAAAACTGACTTGTCGAGTCAAAGATTGACAAGGTGGTCCCTGTACATACAACAATTTCAAGTGGAAATAGAATATTGCCCGGGGAAGGACAATATCATACCTGATTTGCTAAGCAGATACCCTACAGCAGAGGAAGAAGAAACTCTAGCTATTGAAATAGAAGATAGAGATCAGAAGACCTTAGATGATCTGAGGAACATCACCGTTTTTCAACGTGAAGATCCCTGGATACGGTTGATGATAAATTACTTCGAGGGAAAGCTGAATAGAGGAACCCCGATGTATATGGAAGCTGAAGCACTTTCAACGGAATATCTATGGTTTAACCAGATGCTACATAAATGGAGCGACTCTGACCACACAAAACCTAGGATTGTTGTACCACCAGCATTGCAGAGAAGGCTAGTTTGGCTAGCACACCGAGCTTTTGGACATTCAGGTGTTGATAAGACTGTTGCCCTGCTTAAAGAGGCGTTTATTTGGCCTAAACTTAGAGAAACAGTCAGAAATACTATCAGGACATGTGATATGTGCCAACGAGTAAAGCCTAACTCGTACTTAATGAGGCAGAAACCTATACCACTCTTACCAGAGAAGCCATGTCAGCTCCTGGCGCTGGACAACTTTGGGCCCCTGCCTAGAGCTAGAAGAGGAAATAAACACATCCTAGTTGCACTAGACGTGTTTTCCAAAATGGTAGTCCTGTGTCCAATTCAGAAAACCAGTACAAAACAAGTACTTAAGAGGCTGAAGGAAAGAATCATTCCTATATTAGGACAGCCAGAAAACATCTTATCGGATCACGGAAGCTGTTTTACCAGCGTAGAATTTCGCAGGGAGCTGGAAAATCTGGGCATAAGACAGATTTTGTCCACGGTTAGGCACCCGGAGTCGAACTCAGCTGAGAGAGTTATGAGGGAGGTGCAAAAATACATGAAGATATACTGCTCTACTGAGAATTGGAAATGGATTGACGTGCTTGAGATTATTGAATATTGTATCAACAATACTGTGCACGAAGCTACAGGAGAGGTGCCAGTGAGCCTACATCTCGACAGAAGCCCCGAGAGGCCATGGAATAATGTCATCCAGACACCCGTCGATGCACAACTTGGACGTGAGTTGAGAATCCAGAGGACGTTCGAGTATCTCAAGAAACAAGCAGATAAGCGACAGCGAAGAAACAGGAGGAAACGTTATCATAGACCGCTACTCGTGGGAGAATACGTCTTATTGAAAAAACCCGCCAGTTCAGATCCAGAGAGCAGGAAATATAAGAAATTCCAGCACGCTTATCTCGGACCCTACCTGATTATAAGGGATCTGCAGAATAACGCATATCGGATTAAAGATGAGGCAACAGGTAGAGAAGTTGTGGTAAATGCAGCAAATCTGAAGTTATATAGTCCACCAGAAGACTATGATGCGAGAGAAGAGCAAGCTACACACATCCAAGTGAACGAGGAATCATTACGTATGCACGGAAAGGTTCTGGAGAAAAGCTTGCAGGCTCGAGAAGGGTCGAAGAAAAGGAAACAGCTCGCCAGCCCAGCGGACACGAGGGGAGAGTGCAGCTGTCGACTGCAGGAGTTTTACGACCAGTTAAAGGGAGCCGCTGTGGAGTTAGAGGAGATGAATGAACAATTGAGACAGGAAAACGAAAGTCTACGAGACAGCAGACAAGAGTGGAGTGGGAAAACGTGAAAGCCCATTGCCGAGAGCAATGACCGCTTAAAGTAAATACTGCAGGGAGTTGATACCAGCTGATAGGCCCGAAAAATTCACTTATGAAATGAATTTTTCGAACTTAGCAGGAGAAAGATGTGCCCAACTGGTCACGGCAGTCTGGTATCAAACTCAGGCCTTATCAGAAAAGACCAGGCAAATGGTTATGCCTAAGGTCGAACCAGTGGTCTCTAAGGGGGAGCCATTATATGGAACCCACAGAGCAATGAGAGGTCTACTGACACATAATAGTCTAGCGTGATTTCACGATTATTTAGGTGCAAATCATAGCAATTGAAAGGAGAAATTATAAGCAAAATGCAAGGGAATGTACGTTTTCAGTGCATACGAAGTCGAAAGGAGGCTATTTTGAAGTCTGACAAATGACTTTAACAAGTAGGCGGGGTAGCCTTGGCGCCTACGGAACTATTTCCGTCTAGGGCGGTCAGACAGCTCAAAATTAATGACCCGGGAGTTCACCGGTCGACAACGAGCAAAGCTTTGGCGGGACCAAGCCCACAAGAAATTAATTAATTACAGAGAAATGGAGCATTGTAATGCAATGAAACATACACACAGATGAATGTATTCACGGAGGAGTAATTTAGGAGTGGTTTTTCACCTAAAATTACACCTATTTCTCAAAATGACCGCATTACAACCTAACTCACGCTCGAGAGCATGAATACTTTAACCAACCAGCGGGAAATCCCCACCGTAGCATCCCACGCGCTGAACTAAGGCAATTAATTGTAATTAATTGGCCGAAGCGATCGCCGGCACGCGAATGTTTTTAAAACCTCCACGCCTAGATAAACAAGATGCAGTTGTTATTTCGGCTGAAGACGGAGTATTTCAAGAAGGGAGTCGCTCTCACGTGTCCCGTGAACTATTTTGTGCAAGAAACCAATATAAGGGAAGAGCACCCTACGCCAAGGGCAGTTACACGTCAGTTATGGTCAGTTGTACAGTCAGTTATGGTCAGTTGTACAGTCAGTTATGGTCAGTTATGGTTCAGTGGAAAGCAGTTGAAGACGTCAGACGGTCGCTCGAGTTGGAAGTTAGTCCTTTGTCTACAAGCGCTCTGCAGTAAGCACGCCAATTATTAAAATATCAGCGTACCGCCGTTGAAGACAATGGAGGCAAATTGTAAGCTTCATCAGTGATAATGAAGTGCATAAAAAGTAACAAAGTGCAGATATTGCTTTATTATCTGACACAGATATAAATTCGCTACAGCGAATAGGAACTGATAATGTTTGGAACAGTTCGTATACCGGAAGGTATTGTCAATTATATGACATCAGCATTAGGAGCACTCCAGTGATGGGAGAGTGGAAGTTATTGCCACCTATCCAGGACAGTGAGGTGAACGGGAGTGCAGGGAACTAGGATCGAACATCTATAAAAACGCTACTAGATTTCACGGAGACTAGCGGTTATCATAAGTCATCGCATCTCTGAGGTCAAGCGTAGGTGAAATCCAGATTAAGGATCAACATGTGAAATGATAGATGAAGTGTATAAATTGTGAAATAATAATTTAAAGTGTTAATGTGTTTAATGATTAATATTCAGTGTTTATCAGTGGTAAAGGCCACTTGTGGTAATATGTGTATCATGTGTAAAAAGTGTGAATCTCAGTGTTGTGTATTGGATATCATGATGGATTAAGTCAAATCGTCATGGTAGAGCTCAGGCGGAGATACTGGTACTTTCCACCCAGAAGGAAACGTGAGTACACATGCAAATAATAACATTATAATGGCATAGTTCACCATGTAACGATTAATCACTTTGAAATTAAAGAAGTAATAGTCACTTACTGAACGAGTTTTCACCACTCGTCTTGAATAAAGTATGACTTGGAAGGTGATTTGCTTAGGATCATGTAGGTCAAAAATAGTGATGGATCTAAACGTTAAAATAATAATAATAATAATAACTGGGGTCGGCAACCATAAAGTAAGGGCAAAATTGGCCTAAGTAATGTTCAAATAGTGTCATGTCTAATTTAAGATACTGTCATTTGGTAAACAGTAAAGAATGTAGTGTGGAATATCGCGAATACGAGAGCTTTTCTCAGTGTCAGTGAAAATTTGAATAAATATTTGAAATTAAAGTAAGCCAGTATATTTATACATTTGTGTTAGGAGCTATGTAAAGCTTTGGCTTAAATAGTATAACAGGAAGAACGCAGGTACCTTGATAATGGAGTCATATATGTGAAATATTGTTTAGCCGCATATAGCGTGCAGATTAACGTAGAATCCAGTGATTTACGTAAGATAAGCACGGGAAAGACTAGTATAGCTTGCGCGTGAGGTGAAAATTGGCTTAATCTTCGAGAAGTATCGCCTTTGTGCATACTGTATGTGTTACGCAGCGATTTGGATAGATTCTGTCTATTGCCAACGCTTGCATTGAATTATAGCCACTATGGACGCCCAGCGAGGCGCGGTGTGCATTTTTACTTATGGTCTGCCCGAGAGGTAGAATCATATTCGTCGACGAGGAACGTGGTTTCCCATATATATGTAAATGACAGCTGCTGATGATAACCATGGGGTTTCATTATGATGCGCGTCTTAAAAGCCACAAAGTAATCACCTTAGAACGGCAATGCTATCATTAGAATTCCACCCCTGCCATGAATGTTTAATAGGAGCCATTTGAGCCCAAATACACTGTAAAGTTAGGTGTTAATTAATTAAATGACTCAATTACTTAGGGCTATGCCTAGCGGATCTTTATTGTTATATATAATTGTAAACAAGAGTGGCCTTGACGGTAGAGAGAGACAGGAAATGTAGACCATTTCCGTGGCAGCCATCTTGGAGAGCTGTCTGGAACTAATTTTATGACCTGCTGAGGGGAGGGAGGTCGCTCGACCGATCCCTTGTCAATTACAGTCACAATAGAACACTGAGAGATCTCGGTATTCAATAATGCAATTAAAATATGAGTATTTTAGTGATGCAAATGGAATTAATTGGTGTATGGCAACTCACATATGTGGTTGAACCGTAGAAATCAGATGATATTTGGCGAAGTTATCCTCTGAGGGGGAAGGCTGAACCAAAATAATGTAGGCATCTTCTTTAAAGTGCATTTTGCCAGTTTATGCTAATTTAGGAAAAACGGGTATGTGTTTTTCCCAGAACATGACACAGTTGTATCTATAATAAGTCCGACAAGACCCAGATAATCGTTATATGGTGAAACTATAAATATTCTATCCATGTTTATGTTTATTTTATGATTAAGAAGCATGACTCATTTTCCTAGAGCGTTCATAGGGATGGAAAGAAGGAAGATGATTCGCACGACACAACAAAATATTTGCTAATAAATGTAGGAAACATTGAAGTAATGATAATTAAAGTAAATGCTGTAGGAGACGGAATAATGTCTTAGAAATTCATGTTTATGTGACATGTGGTTTTTGTGTTAAGATACTTCCATTAAATAAAATTGTGTCACATGACGAACACTATGAAAACCTTGTAATCTGAACTATTATTGACAGGATATTAGAAGTAGGTTTGAGTGCATTGTAGCGCTATTTTTAAGGAGAAAGCTCACAGAATAACCCTATTTATTTGTGGAAATTAATTGTAATTTGTCCTTTGTTGTGTATTTGTTGTACAGCCATGATTTTAGACCAGTAAATATTTTATTCATAGGAATGTTGTGTATTTCCTGTAGAGTAGTTACCTGGTAGACTCAAATCCTGAACATGTGGTCGTATTGTGGGCAGGAACGTCCCATACCTCGAAAGACCGTGAGCTAGTTGGGATACGAACACATGGTCCACATGGTGACAATCGGGTACAGTACCAGTTATAGCCGACTAACCCGGGTGTTAACTAGACGAGACTGTTTTTTCCCTTTCTCCCCCTTTTGTTACTATGTTCGTTCTGAGGTCAGTGCCATGTTTATTTGTGTGACGTTGCCAAGTCTAGATAAGAATGTATGTTATTGAATACAGGAAGATCTGTAACTATTAAAGACCGTGGAACTATCTTCACCACGCGTGGACTAAAGAGCCATTTAAACTAAGCGGTATTAAAGGTGCCGGGACGTCATCAATAGACCGTGTACCGCTTAGTTTAAATGGCTCTTTAGTCCACGCGTGGCGAAGATAGTTCCACGGTCTTTAATAGTTGCAGATCTTCCTGTATTCAATAACATACATTCTTATCTAGACTTGGCAACGTCACACAAATAAACATGGAACTGACCTCAGAACGAACATAGTAACAAAAGGGGGAGAAAGGGAAAACCCAGTCTCGTCCAGTTAACACCCGGGTTAGTCGACTATAACTGGTACCAGAGTGAACACGAATCTGCTTGAAGTCCCAGTTAGGAAGACAACCGGATAAGTATTCAGCCTGTATTATTACACTATAACCATAGTTGATTTTGTATAACCATATAATCACCCCGAACAGACAAATTCCGGATTTTTATCATCATCTTAGAATTTCACCTAACATTAGATTTATTTATTTATACGTGTCCAGAACATAACATATTAAATATATATATATATATATATATATATATATATATATATATATATATATTGCACCCTTCAATAAAGCATGGCTTTGTCGAGAGTCGTCTACGGGGTCGTGTTCAGTCCTGACTGCGTTACACAGCAAAGTTCGCTTAAAACAACATGCTCTAATGAATAGAAAGGTTCATGACAGAGGCTATACTAGAAATAAAATGAATAACTAGTAGAATAAAAGAAATTTAATGACTGAAAAGTATGTGCATAATAATAATAATAAATAAAAACAAATCCTCCCTGACTTTTACCCCCTTAATAAATAATAATAATAACACTGAGCGGTAGGAACTCGCTCGTCACAACAAGACAATGTGAATGCAGCTTCACATAAATGATAAAATCATAACATAAGCATTTGAGCGGTAAGACCTCACTCGTCACAACATATGGATACAAGTCAATTTTTCTGGTCAAGAAGTCATATAATGTGTGGTTTACTGTTCGTTAATAAGAAACTGAGTACTGATGCGAGTCCGTTTACAACTGAAACATACATGTTGCTTACGGAGTGCATCTTTTAAATCACACTACGGCTATGGGACCCACCCTTAATTAATACACTACAACTACTACTGACACATGCAAGATCTAACAATATAAACAGAATGAAGAATCTCCCTGAGATTCTAGCTGGTGCAGGAGCACACGGAATAAAAAGAGCATGCCAGAAATAGGCCAAAAACCGCTCTCGTCAACTTGGGAACATAGCTCCGCGCATCCTAACTTGACACGGGTCAAGAACGCATCAAAATAAACACACCAAAAATTGAACCAACAACAACAAAATACAAGCCTAACGGCTGAAAAACAATGTTTACATTTATATGAAACGCCAGACAAACACGAATTTCGGTGGCTACCTTACAATTATGGACGGCTCCCATTTAATCAAACAATACTCATTATAACCGATCAGGTTTTGTGAATTTAAAACAACATCATAAATTGCAGTACGGGAAGCAAGCCTGTTCTAATGACAAGACATGTTATCTGATTGAGCTCCCCCTACTTGAATGAGTCACGCTGTCCTACAAATACCTCTCTCTGTCTGGCAAGCTAAGTGCAGTTCCCCCTGGAAACATCAACATATCTCTCGCATCCCATGGATGGCGAGAAACAAATATATACCACGAGTTCAGTCCCGCGAGGTCATGAACTGGGTTGACGTGGAGCAAGTCAGAATAATCACCATGATAAATTCTCGCTAGCACATCATAAAAACACATACGCACCCATAGCTTGGACAGAATCTTATACACACTCACTCTGGTTCGGCTCAAGCAGATCAACAACAATACTGCGTCCATTGACACATTAACAAAAACACACAACAGAAACTCGGGTGCAAAGTGCCATCCCGTTCAAATCTGCTGGAAAGCAACTATCGAAAACAATCCTGATCCGTCATAAGATTCTACTCACAAATAATCTTTTACCCTCCAAATTCTATTTTTAATCTCAAAATTAATTCAGTTCCATTTTTGTTGTAAGGCATATCTCCAAATAATAATGCTTGACCGCGATTTACGCAAGCGAGATCGAGCATCGGCTTCGCGTCTCGCCCCGTACAGTTAAACCAAATACAATCACAAAAATATAAAATTACGCAACGCTTGGCTAGTCCCATATTTAATGTGTCAGTAAAACAAAAACTAATAATCTACATTACCAAGCAAGCAAACAAATATTTACAAAAATATCCCATAACACCGTAGCTGACTTAATAAATAAATAAAATTTATTTGGTACTCAATCCTTTAAAACAGTGCCAGGAATTACGTCTGCAGCCATCTCCTTTAAGATGTTTATCTGGTCATTGACATCTTCAGGCAAATGTCCTGCTGGTTCTCAGATCCATCCTCGTTCTTGGACGTCATCACGTGCTGAATTAAATAAAGTTTTGTCAGATACACACACGATATAATTCCTACTATATTCACCTATCAAGTACTATATTCCTTGACAGTCTATATGGTGAATTACTTCGATGAACTGGTCCTATCTGGTAGTACTGGGACTACAAATAAATCACTGAAGTTATACTTATGATTTGACGACACTGTTCCATGATCACAAACATGAAAATCTGCAGAGTATGAATGTTCCGTCCTCGGACGAAACAAAATTAGTAGTCGACGTTACGCCCTCAGACGTACAAAATAAGTGGTCCTCCTCGAAGCATCTTGGATCCTTATAAATGACACAGACTAGGGTAGGTGTGGAAGGGGATCTATTAAAAAATATTCCATAATAACTGTCAGACTAGCATGCGACCGGTATCATTGAGTTCGTAGCAGTGTGGAGGTTACGATTATGCTGTAGCCGGCTTGAATCGATCGTGGAATTAATCTGTAGACAACTCCCGCGTTAATCTACTCGTGCGCGTTCCCAAGCCGAGTTCCCGCTAAGACAAGGCGTCTTCATACTATTGGCCTAGACTCTTGTATGTCTTTGCGCGTTTTTACAAACATTTCTGCCGTAGGGAGTGGTTCACATAATGATAGACCAATTACCTTGTAGCATTCGATTTCTTCCTTGGCGCCAATCTTCATAGCAACAAGCCATAGTGTGCGTCCCCAAGCCAACATTCGCGCTAAAAGTTGCACCTGTTCTATGTCTCAATAATATAAACGCATCCTCCTAAAATACCACAGGAGCTTAAACCATTGTGTCCTCTCGGCCACTGATTTCTCAATATATCCCAACACCGTCTGGCTCTCATATCTGTTGTCTGTAGAAATGTATCAAAAGATGATGAATAAATATTAGAATCCTTTATATAGCCTGTGGATAAAGGGTTCAATATATACAAAGATTACAAAGTATATGTGCATCTTTATATTCCACGTGATGCCCAGAATTCCGCTGCACGAACTGCCTTATCACTGGCGGCTACCAGATCGTCCATGGAGACAAGTTCTGTTAGTTTCCTGCAGTTGAGTAGGTGCTGGTGGTCTTGATGTTCACCACACTCACATAGTTCGTCCTCTGAGATGAATCCCCATTTCTTCATGTTCACCTTACACCGAGATACTCCAGTCCTTAGGCTATTAAGGACCTTCCATGTCTCGTATGGGAGGTGATGACCTGCAGCAAGTTCTTCTTTGGGGTTGTCCCAATATTTCTCTGATGATGAGCTACGCCAGAGTTGTATCCGACGGTTTGCAGGTGGTGTCTGAATTGGTTGTGTCGTCTGGAGGAAACTTTTTCTCGTTTTCAGTCTTGGTAGTTGATGTTCACTTCCAAATAGGGGGTGTCTTGGGTCCGTCTCCTGCTTCTTTCTTTCTATTTCAGCTGTCGTTCTTCTTCGGATATCTGGAGGTACTACGCCCATTAGGTGGTATATTTTGTTAACAGGGGTTGCCCGCAGGCAGCCTGTTACAATCCGTCCTGTTTCATTTAGGGCAATATTTACCTGTTTGGCATGGCTGGAGTTGTGCCATACAGGTGCTGCATATTCAGCAGCGGAGAAGCACAGAGAAAGGGCGGATGTGCGTAGGACATCTGGATGTGCTCCCCAGTTGTTGCCGGTCAGTTTGCTAATATTGTTATTCCTAGCAAAAACTTTCATTTTTGTATCTGTGCAATGGTCTTTGAAGGTGAGGGAACGGTCCAACGTTATTCCCAGGTATTTTGGGGTGTCACAGTGGATTAGTTGTTGACCTCTACAGGTTATTCTCAGTTTCCTCCAAGCCTCTCTGTTCCGTAAGTGGAATGCACACACTTGTGTTTTGGAAGGGTTTGAATTCAAGTAGTTGCTATCATAATAGACAGATAGTGCTTTAAGACCTGTTGTGAGTTTTCCTTCCACCTCCTCAAAAGTTGTCCCTTGGGCGGCAATTACTGTGTCATCTGCGTAAATGAAAGATTTTGTGACAGGATTAATTGGCTGGTCATTAGTGTACATATTAAACAACAGTGGGGCTAGCACACTTCCTTGTGGGATACCATTTTTCTGTGTCCTCCATCGGCTCCTTTTGTTTTGTAGGATAACAAAGAAACGTCTGTTTTGTAGCAGACATCTTATAAGCTGTGTTAGGTGGAAGTCTTTCGTGATGGCATAGATCTTCGTTAATAGAGTCCTGTGATTGCTGGTGTTATATGCGGCAGTAATGTCAACAAAGGCGACACCGGTGATCTGCCTGCGTTCATATCCATCTTCTATGTGTTGTGTCGGGTTCAAGATCTGTCCACAACACGACCTCCCGGGACGAAAGCCCGATTGTTCTCTAATCAGAGTTTTGTCTACTTGGTCCGAGATTCGATTGAGGATCATTCTCTCTAGAACTTTATAGAGATGGCATAGGAGTGATACCGGTCGGAAGTTTTGGCATCTGTTGGCTGTTTCCCAGATCTCAGTAGGGCCACAACTTTGGTTTTTCTCCAGATCTTTGGTATTTGCAATCTTGAGACACAGGTGTTCATCATATCTAGGATTCACTTCCTGGTTGCTGGTCCAAACATTTTTATTTGTTCCATCCTCAAGTCATCTAATCCAGCAGCTTTATTGTTCTTCATTGAGCATATTGCGGTTTCTAATTCTTCCAGTGAGAACGCTGTGCCAATATAGTTATTCTCCTCAGTAATTCTCTGGATCTTTGGAGTTGCAGATTTTTTATTAACTTCGTCATTCAACAATAGCTGCTGCGCTATCTGGTTAGGTGCTATATCAGGAATGGCCGAGGGAGTAGTTGTTGGCTCATTTCCAAGGTTCTTCAGCAATTGCCATGCCTTTCTACTGTTTTGTTTCATATCAAGCTGCATCATGAGATCACACCATTTTTAGCCTACTTTCGATTTTTGCAAAAAATGAAAGTAGACTTATGAGATCACTACAGGGCGAAAAAAGTGTGTCTGTCTCTGTGTGTGTATGTGTGTGTGTGTGAGTCTGTGTGTGTGTGTGTGTACTCTGAATGTCTGTCCCCCCCCCCCCCCTATCAATTCGAACACGGTGAGCGTAAATTGAACGAAATTTGGTACAAAGGTAGCACTAGCAAAGGACACCTCAGTGTCATGTTTTATATCGCCGCCGTCTTGACGGAAACGTAATGGCGGCCACACAAATGTTCAAAGCTTAAATCAAATTACGACTAACCTAATCATCCGATCTCTACCAAATTTTGCAACAACATACCTTTATGGGGGCAGCATCCTTCGACAAATCTAATAGGTCATTAGCCTAATAGTTTGCGGATGGCGCCCATCTTTGTGTCAAAATCGATTACCCCTATTAATTCGAACACGGTGAAACCGAATGGAATGAAATTTGGTACAGAGGTAGCACTAGCAAAGGGCACCCCAGTGTCATGTTGTATATCGCCGCCATCTTGACGGAAACGTAATGGCGGCCACCCAAATGTTCAAAGCTTAAATCAAATTACGATTAACCTAATCATCCGATCTCTACCAAATTTTGCAACAACATATCTTTATGGGGGCAGCATCCTTTGACAAATCTAATAGGTCATTAGCCTAATATTTTGCGGATGGCGGCCATCTTTGTGTGAAAATCGATTCCCCTATTAATTCGAACACGGTGAAACCGAATGGAACGAAATTTGGTACAGAGGTAGCACTAGAAAAGGCAACCTCAGTGTCATGTTTTATATCACCGCCATCTTGATGGAAACGTAAACGCGGCCACCCAAATGTTAAAGGCTGAAATGTAATTACGACCAACCTAATAATCTAGTCTCTACCAAATTTTGCAACAACAAATCTTTATGTGGGAAGCATATTCTGACCAAACTGCTAGATCATCAGCCCAATAGTTTGCAGATGGTGGCCAAGTATGTGTGGAAATCGATTCCCCCTATCAATTCAAACACGGTGAAACCGAATTGAACGAAATTTGGTACAGAGGTAGCACTAGCAAAAGGCACCTCAGTGTCATGTTTTATATCGCCGCCATCTTGACGGAAACGGAATGACGGCCACCCAAATGTTAAAAGCTTAAATAAAATTTCGACCATCCTAATAATTTGATCTCTACCGGATTTTGCAACAACATGCCTTTTTGTGGAAAGCATCTTATGACTGACTACAAGGTCATCAGCCCAATAGTTCGCAAATAGCGGCCATGTATGTGTGCAAATCCATTCCCCGGATCAATTCAAACACGGTGAAACCGAATTGAATGATTTTTTTTACAGAGGTTGCACTAGCAAAGGGCACCTCATATTCATGCTTAATATCCCTATAGCACGTTGTATTTCAACAAGCTACTACAACCAACATTCAATTATACTCCTTGAAAAGGACAAAGAGTTATAACAATACCCATGCATTTAGGAGAAAGTAGGCTATATGTTCTTTACTGAACATCTTGTTCTTTCCTTGTAGCTGATATGGCTAGTATCAGGTCTTCACCAGCCTGTATTGTTTCTTCAGAAAATGGGTCATCTTCAAAGAGGTGTTCATATTTATTCATAAGTGTTTTTGTATCTTTGTCTAGTCCCTGTATTAAGTTGTTGTACTTCCACGATGTATGTACCTACGTGAGTCAGCTTTGACCAGATTTATAAAGGAGTCATATTTCTCTGGAGAAGGGTCCAGTTCAAGGATTTTGGAGTCAAGTTTCTCAGAGAGTTTATCCCATTGTGCTGGTTTAAAGTTAAACCTTCTCTGGAAGGTAGTATACTTGGGTTTGATGACTGCTTCTATAGTGCAGATAATCGCTCGATGTTGTGTCCTTGGAGTTGGGTCTCCCATTTCTTTCTTCTCTTGGTGGGCAATATTTTCACTTGCAAAGATATTATCTGGGTTAACATTAGATATACCACATTTAGCATACACTGACAGTTGCATCACCAACACTGCAACTAAATAATTGTACATAATGTATATATTTTTCACCTGTATTCTCAAACATAGATGCTATAGCCTAAGTGTAATGGATCTGATGATGATCGCTTGACGATCGAAACTGGTCATCCTAGTCTATTTATTAATCTAATATAATTTATTTCAGGATTAGGGCATAACCCAGCTCTATTTGGGTACATTCGAGTTGACCGACTGAAAAGCACCAAACCAGAAGGTGCGATTTGTACCAAAATCTTTCAGATCGTCTCAATAGTACAGGAAAAGTCTTTCATTTCTTGAAATGTCAACGGAAATATATTTATTTGTATATAAAGTGCGTTTAAACAAATAACCATGACGATAGTCTTCGTCAGAGCTGTGTCACCTCGAGCCCTCGTAACAGTAAAACCAGCGGTTGGTATATACACATGGGGCGCTTACCGTTTGTAACGAATGAGCATTCAAAAGAAAGAGAATTACCCGCAGCAGAGACGAATTAAACTCTGATTTCATAAAATATCGACAGTTTGTTTAAAATGCCCATACACAGTAAACATATAAACAAGAAGATAGCCCCTACCAGAGGTGTATTGCATAAAGCGCACATTGCAGTAAAGCCGGGTGGGTGGTTTATAAGCTACACATGCGAGATTTCTCACACAGGCCCTATAGTTTTTATTATTATTATTAAATTGTTTCAACCAGACTGGACTCAAGACTGACGAATGTTGTTTAGACAGCTTATACAGAAGTGTTGATTTAGCACTTTGATATGAAACTTCCACGTCACGTTTCATTTGTCACCCGCAAAGTGTCACAATGATGGTATAGCTCCATGCCACTGGTCATTTCTCCCTCAATCATTTTGATGTGAAATGTCTGTCACCCGTTGTTAATTATTCGGTCACTATGATGTAAAAGCTCTATTTCACGCAACATTTTTCACTCGACGCGTGTCACTTTGGTGTGAAAGCTCCATGTCACCCGTCATTTGCAACTCGCAACGTGTCACTTTGGTTTGAAAATTACATTCATGCGGTATTTGCACTCACCACGTGTAATTTTGGGGTGAAAGCTCCATGTCACAAGTCATTTGTCACTCACTATAAGTTACTTTGGTCTGAAAGCTCCAAGTCACGCGTTATTTGTCACTCACTACGAGTTACTTTGGTGTGAAAGCTCCAAGTCACGCGTTATTTTCCACTCACTACGTGTTACTTTGGTGTGAAAGCTCTATGGCACGCGTTATTTGTCACTCACTACGAGTTACTTTGGTCTGAAAGCTCCATGTCACGCATTATTTTCCACTCACTACGTGTTACCTTGGTGTGAAAATTCCATTTGTCATGTCATTTGCCACTCGCTACGCACACATTGATGTGAAAGCTCAACGTCACATACCATTTGTTACGTGCTACGCGTCACTCTAGTGAAAAAGCTCCATATCACGCGTCATTTGACGCACGCCAATTGTCACTCTGGAGTGAAATCTCCATATCACGCGTCATTTGTTACTCGCCACGTGTCACCTTGATGCAAAAAATCTACGTCCTACGTAATTTTTACTCGCCACGTGTCACGTTGATGAGAAAACTTCATGTCATGCGTAATTTCCCACTCGCTCGCTACGTATCACTTTGATTTATAAACTCCTTAACTGTGGTAGGTAGGGGTTGACTTGAGATAGGTCCCGTGGAGGTTGTTGTCTTAGTAAGAAAGAACATAAAATGACGAATTAGTTTGACCACTATCATACCAGCTGACGAGCAGATGCTGGTAGTGAAGTTCACGTCATATCTCGCTTCCTTCCTCTTGACCCCAGTAACCTCCAGTGACCGAGCTAGTAGTCAAGTGCGCGCGTTAAAGAACTAGTGAGGTAACAAGTCAGTTGAGTTAATTACTAGTGTACCACACAGTGTCCGAGCTATTCAAAAGCTGGTTGGTTGGTTCCTCAGTTTAAGGGGTGCGGCAACGCGGTCATGTAGACCCTTGTACTTTGGGTGTGTGTAGAATCTGTCTGATAAACGGTGTTAATGGTGATGGCTGTATTAGTGTGTTTTCTGTAATTCAGGTAAAGACTGCAGACGATCAATTTTGAGTAGTTCCTACTTTTGATACCAAATGCTACCGTCAACGATACCTAGCTGTGAACTTGGCAACTAGATGCCACCGCAACCGGCACCTGGCGTTGAACGTTGGAACTTTAATAGAACGTTAATCAAATCTAACCTACAAAGTTAGCTTTACACAATTGTAGTTAGTGGAAGGCTCTTTTACATGCCATAAATCTATGACATGGACCCGCCGGCTTTACTTTCCCTCCAAAGGAAGGCACAAAGAGGGATTTTGAACGCTCTTAAAAATCTGATGATTTCTGCCGGGTTTGAACCCTTGATCTTCGGCATAGACACTCAGCATGCTACCAACTACGCCACCGAAGCCACCTATTCAAAAGCTGATCACCCGTAAGTGTTCAACACTCACAAATTGTAGCGCGTAGAATACTAGCACACGAAGGATTTTCTGTTGTATTGTTGCCTCATTTAGGGACGTGGGATATCGTGGTCATCAGCCCCTTCCACTTGTGTATGAAAGATGTTTGGTAAGTGTTATATAGCAGCAGTGTTAACTTGTATAGATCGGATGGGTACATGGAGTAACAAATGAAAAGGCATTAAGATGAGTAGGTGAGGAGAAATGCTTCTGGTAACTGAAATTTCTTGATTTTCATAGAAAAAATCGATTTTCTGAATTACTGTTCAAAAGTTACTCCAAACCTTCTATTATCGGAAAACGTCATTATATTTCATGTTCCGCCATTGTTAAAGGTTGTACGGCCATTTTAAAGAACTTCTGCATGGGTGTTTAACTCGCAAAGCCACGCCCAGCTCACAGAGGTGTCAGTATATCGTATATTTTGCCGTTCCCTTTCGAATTTGGCTCCAAGGTCTTACAAACAATAGGGATGTGGTGTCAACGCTTCATGGCATTCAACTGTTCAGTTCACAATCATTATAAATAATATTGCCGTTGGTATATTTTGAAAATTTTCATCTGAAAACTTGCGGCCAACACCAGAAAATTATAAGCATTGCTAGGATTAATTTTTAAAATATCAATATATCGTCTAATGATGTGCCTAGTAAATATTTAGGCTTAATTCAACATGGGATGTGTAACAGCACTTGAAACCATAAAGAATGTCAGAGGGCAGGTAGTAACATTAACCGCACTGATGATTGTCAAGCAGCAGGATGACCAATGTTGCATCCAGAGCAACAACAAAAAGAAGAAAGAAAGAAAGAAAGAAAGAAAGAAAGAAAGAAAGAAAGAAAGAAAGATTTAAATTAAGAAGTGAATAGTCCATTAATGGAAGCGAATAGCTGTGTAAGAGAAGCATACGAAGTCTGAAGCACAGGACAATTCTGAAGCGCACAGGTTCATTCAGAACTTGACTTGCTTAGTTCTCATCTTTCATTTTTTCAGTGCTTTGCTTCCTGTAAAAAGTTCCTTGCGTTGCAATTCATGGTTGATTCTCATGAAACTTTCTGGAGTTATAATGATATGTACTTTTAAATAATGTTATTTATTGATTAGAAATGACATGGCATGCATTTGATTATGACTGTATATATATTTTTATCAGAAATCAGAAAACCAGAAATTCACAAATTTGTAGTGGCATGCATATTTGAAAGGAATTTTCTTTTTAACTCAGATTTATTTATATACTAGCAGAAGTACCCGTTCTTCGAACGATGTTCGGTGTTAACACCAGACATTATCAATTGAGCTAATGTTGCAATGGTTAGTGGTTTGAAATTCCTTCATAAGTTTATCAGAAAGAAGTTAGTTTTCTGGGAATTTATCACACACACTGTTAATTTAAGGGCCTTAAAATGTGGTTTTCGGAGACCCTTTATAGACTCCCGAATTTTGTGTCTCACATTGAGAAGCGCAACATATGCTTTGGTCGTCCTTCTAGGATAATTTTTATATTTCGCGTATTTTAGCATGTATTTTGAGAAGTTTTTCCCTATATCCACCCTTCTACTGTATGAAAAGTACGGTGAAGAGTTTTATAAATGATTGGTGTATTGACTCTCATGGTTACCATACCTAATTTTACGATGCACCAAGCATCCGAACACGAGTTATAGGCGTACACAAACATACACAGAAAGACAGACAGTCAATTCTATTGTCTACAACATATCACCCAGATATCCAAATATGGTTATATCTACCACACAGTATCAAACAAAATCATCCTTACGATGGACCCGTATGTCGACAACAACAACAAAAAAAGGAAGATTAGTTGAAATGTGCTCTCAAACTAAATTCACCTAACGTGTACTTCCTGACGTGAAATAGAATTGAAAGCCTTGTAGATGAAACGCAATACACGCCACATAAAAACTGACCCTCTACGTTGTGCTAGGTGCCCATACACAGGAAGACCCCTTTCATAAATTATAAAGGCTTGCGATGCATGAAAATTCAGGTTCTTTAGCCTCAAGTGGCCCACATTACTAAGAGCGGCAAAAAAATGCTAATTCAATTCAGGAATTTTTGAAAATAATGTTGCTGTTTGGAGATATAATAGACCTTCCGTACTATATGTCGCACGTGAAAATTGCACGAAAAAATTCTAGGTTACCCCTTGACCCCCTTAATTGCATTGATGAATCATACAGTCTACGTTGGTTCCGTGATAACCTTATAGCCATTTGCAAACCTTCACAGAAATGTAATAAATGGAGTGACATTGCTTCTTACGGAAATAGATGGAAAGTTGTAAGCCACCCCTTGAGATAATGCTGTCATGGTTACCGATTTGCATTCCTTCATTAGTTTGTTAAATTAAATTAGTTTTCAGGGAATATTTCAGAAACTGTTGGATTTAGAGCCTTATAATGTAGTTTTCGAGGACCCTTTAGGGCCCCCGAGTTTTGTTTCTGGCACCAAGGGGCTTTGTTTCGTCGTTGTACGCCATAATATAATACTACTACTAATAATATAATATAGGGATAGGAATATAATAGACCTGCCGTACCACACCCACAGGTGTAAATCGCGTGAAAACATTGTAGAGTACCCCTGGACCCCCTTAAGCGCATTATATGTATTGATGAATTGTACAGCTTAATTTGGTTCCGTGATGACCTTCTAGCCGTTTTCAAACTTTCACACCAATGTAATTAATGGAATCGCATTGCGTCTTAGAGCAATAGATGGACCTCTGAGAATCTGTTGCCATGGTTACCGGCTTGCATTCGTTCATTAGTTTATTAAATGAAATTATTTTTCTGGGAATATCCCACATTGATGGGCTGAAAATGAACGTTGTCTCGTCCTTCTACGCCTATTTCAGCATGTATTTTAATGGGGTAGGCCCCTTTTATGAGAGATAAAGAAAAGAGTTACATCAATGATTAGTGTCGTGCCTCTGATGGATATCTGTACCAAATTTTGTGTTGATACACCCAGCCATTCTCGAGTTATAAGGGAACAAAATTGTCCACAAACAATCAAACAGACAGACAGACAAAACATTATTTTCGCGCGCATCCATCATAAAACAGTCTGAAACGCGTAAATAACTCAAATTTCCGTAGAAATTGAGAAGAAAACAGACAAACTTTCATTTTAATATACAGTAAAGAGAGATACTCTGAACCGCTCGGTGTTGACAGTGTTTTATTGCACAAATTTAGTTTTTACTCGCTAACCGTTGGAGATACACGAAAAGTGATAAGGATCTTTCGGATAGAAAATTAAAATATAAAGCTCGTGTATGCCATCAAAAGTTTGCTATTTCTTAGCGTTCTCTTTTTATTTGAAATGGAAATATGAAATTTTTAAACCAAAGGGTGTAGTGACATCACAAATGTGGGTTTTACTCGCTAACCGTTGGAGATACAGGAAAAGTGATAAGGACCCTTCGGATAGGAAATTAAATTTTAAAGCTCATATGTTCCATCAAAAGTTTGCTATTTCTTAGCGTTCTCTTTTTATTTGATATGGAAATATGAAATTTTGAAACCAAAGCGTGTAGTGACGTCACTAAAATGGTATATTTTAATAGTGCAAAATTTGGAAATCAAAAGTATCCTGTATGTAAACCTGGTAAATCAGCTACATCCATGCAAAATGTCATTTAAATCAGATCAGTGGTTCTTGCGTTATTGAGTAACACACAGACAGACAGACACACACCATCTCATTTTTAGCCTATTTTCAATTTTGAAAAAATAGGCTTATGAGATCACCTTTTGTCCGTGTGTGTATGCGTGTGTGTGTGTGTGTGTGTGTGTGTGTGTGTGAGGTGTGTGTGTGTCTCCCCCTAATAAAATCTAAACGGCTAGAGCGATTTCAATGAAACTCGATAAGCTCATAGCGCTATTCCCGGCGACCTCGACCGAGCCCTTCAAATTTTGTTACGTCTCACCAATCCAACATGGCGGCTGTGCGAAATATTTCACTAGCATTCAATATCTCCGAAACTATTACCGATATCGCCCTGAAATTGTGTACTGTGATAAAGGGCACTACTAGAAGTTCACCTATGAGACTTTCGAAAACCTGGTGACTACAAAACCAACATGGCGGCCAAGCGAAGTTGAGACTTTAAATAGACTTTTCTCGCGATTTAACTATCGAAACATAATGAAACTTGGTACAGCAAATGTTTATCCACATAGTAATCCACTGGAGAATAATTTAGTTCAATTGTTTACATAACCTCAAAATGGCGGCTGTGCGAAATATTTCACTGACATGCTATATCTCCGAAACTATTACAGATATCTCCCTGCAATTTTGTACGTTGATAAAGGATACTGATACAAGTTTACCTATGTATATTTCATAAACCTGTAAAGTACAAAACGAACATGGCGACCAAGCGAATTTGAAATATTTTAATAGACTTTTCTCGTGATTTAACTCTCTGAGCGCTGTGAAATGTGGTACAGTAAATGATTTTGCAGTGTGTAATGCACTGCCATCTAACTTAATTCAATTGTTTACATAACCTCAAGATGGCGGTTGTGCGAAATTTTAAAATTAAGTTTTTTATTTCTTGTGTCGTAATCATGCGATCGAAGTGAAAGTTTGAATAATGAACCTAGGCAATAATTGTCCTTGAATGGTACATAACTCTATGGCCTATACATACAACAATCCTAAATGGCGAGCTTCCGAAATATTTAGACGGTTCTCAATATCTATGAATCTTTTACAGCAACCAAACTGATTTTTTTTAAATGTTCATAGAGACTATGAACATATGTTCACCTATAGGACTTTCATTAACCTGGTGAGCACAAATCCAACATGGCGGCGACGCGAAGTATAAATATTTAAATGGACGTTTCTCGGGAATTAACTATCCGAGTGCCGTGAAAAGTTGCACGTTAAATGCTTATACAAATGTTGATCCACTGGCATCTAATTTATTTCAATTGTTTGCATAATCGCAAGATGGCTGCTGTGCGTAATTTTAAAATCTCGTTTTTACTTCTTGTGTTCTAATCATGCGATTGAAGTTTGAATACCACACTTACACAATAATCTTAATGTAATAGTACAAAAATAAAAATCCAACCTGGCGACCATCTGAAATATTTAGACGGTTCTCAATCGGTTACAGCAATTAAACTGAAATTTTGTATGTTGATAGAGGCAATTGACATGATCAGGATATATGAAAATAGGCTATATAGTTCTTCACGGAACTACTTGTTATATATTAGTATGATGTGTGTAAAATCTGGTTTCACATTTTGAGGTAATAAAAGTCGAAATTGTGACGCGAGGAAATTTTTCGGTGTTGCACCCCAAAATATCACAAAAAATATATATTTATCAACCTATTACCGGTAACTGGAAACTTTGTACAACAAATAATATTTACTGTATAAATATGCTCACAAAAGTTAGTGTTGATATCAGCAAAATTGTAGAAGTTGAATATTTCAGTCATCGGTCCCCTTAATGAAGAGAAGACACATACTAAGACACCCAGGAATAGCAAACTTAGTTATGACAGGAAGGATCGAGGATAAGAACTGTAGGGGTAGACCAAGGTTAGAATATGTTAAACCGATAGCCTCGGATGTAGGTGTGGTAGCTATGTAGAGATGAAACGATTAGCTCAGGATATGGAAGCATGGAGAGCTTATCAAAGTTTTGGATATCTATTTAATCGTTGGTATATATTTCAATCTTTCATTGAGTTCCGCCCCTTAAAACAACAATTACTAACTAACAAATAACTAACCTTTCATTAAGGTCTTCATCAGTCAAATTGCTTATATCTAATTCTTAAAACTAGTGTAACAATTATTCATTACACGAATTGGATATCCTTACTATTTTCATTTACATACACGTTCCTTATTAATAAGTGTTTCCATTAAGGATTAATTTGTTTTATGGATGATAATGAATACTACTACAGAACTGGAGCGCTCAAGGATAAGGATCGGAATAAATGAAAGTAAATTTGAAACCAACACTTATTGCAGCTGATAACCTCAGTATACTGCACCAACACCATTGCCCTTATACAGAGGCATACTATTGTCATGATGATAACTGTTTTAAGGGGCCTAAGAAATCTTTTTGCACTAATTATTCCCCGTGACTGCAATGTATATAAGCAGCTCGCAATTCTGCACCAGAACACTGGTAGGGGCGACGCGATGTAGCCCACATTGCCCGGCAACAATAGACTTCGGTATTATTGAAGATGTTCGGGAGCTCTTGTTCTTCCGACTTACTGAACAAAAATCAATCTTTAAGGTTACCTGAGAGATGTAGCCTAATTCTACATAGCCTTAACTATTTCTCTTCAATCAGGCTATCATATACAAAAAGAATTTTTGGAATCCGACTGGTAGTTCCAGAGATTAGTGCGTTTAAACACACAAACAAACAAACAAACAAACAAACAAACTCTTCAGCTTTATTATATTAGTATTGATTACACTAGTTTTAAGAATTATATATAAGCAAATTGGTTATGAAGACCTCAATTAAAGGTTGAAACATGTACCATCAATTGAATAGATGATTTTAATTTGTATTGATAGGCGTTGTATTTTAAAAGTTATAATTTATTAATCAATGCGGCAAATAACAAACATTTCCTAACATGGTAAATGTTTTTGCTTTTCCCTGCGGCCTTCTGCTTCCCAAATTTCTTTTCAATTACACACTCTAGTATAGCCATCACATTGACACAGGTTATCAGACAGATTCCCCCCCCCCCTCCCCACACACACACACATGCACATAGCCATATACACTGGCCTCCATAGCCACGATGACGCAAAGTCACTAAATGAATTAACACCTGCAGTATTTTTAGCCTACGTTTTACATTTTGCAAAAATGAGGAAAAAGTAGACTTATGAGATCGATACGGGAAAATGTGTGTCTGTCTGTCTGTCCTTCTGTCTGTCTGGCTGTGTGTGTGTGAGTGTGTGTGTCCCCGTCCCCCCCCCCCTATCAACTCCTAAACGGCTGCAGCAATCGAAACCAAATTTAGTATGAGTAAAGATGTATACCGGAATATCTCACGTCCATATTTGAAAATGATGTATGTTCTACCAACTGCTGAAACAACGCACTAGAAATTTGAGCTCCATGGTGGATATCATGGAAGGTATGCATGGAAGCTATTCCAAAATTGGTACACATATAGATATTACTATTGCAGTTTAATTTCCAAGAGGCCATACATGACAGCGTTGCCAAAATAATTTTAAGCCTTCTGATAGGTCCAATTTTTAAATGCATGTAACTTCTACACTATCAATTGGATTTCAACCACATTTTGTATGTAATATGTGAACATAAACAGATATGACTGGGCGTATTCTTAAGAGCCACCAGGGCTGCCAACTGTTAATAATTGCTCTCTCTATTTATTTATTTTTATCCAAATATCAATATATCAGAAAGTATGCAAGCCAACAGCTCTATAGTTTGCACACGTATAGCACCTGACATTCTAGATTAATTTGGAGTAATTCATATAAGTCAGTGCTGCCAACATTATTCTATGCCTGCTGATAGGTCCAATTTTAAAATACATGTAACTTCTATACTAACAAATGGATTTCATCCAAAATTGACACAACAAGATATCAAAATATTTCAGATTATTTCTGACCAGCACATGCCAACATGCTTTTACGCATGCTGATTGATCCAGTGTCTAAGTGCATGTAACGTCCATTGGACTTCAACCAAATTTTTTATTCAGTACCTTAAGAGATTGAACTAAGAATATATTCAGTCACCAGGGCTGCCGACTGTAGTGCTCTATTAGGCTACATTATACCCGGTATATTTCGAACTAATGAGACATTTCGATATTACCAACTTAATTTCGTCATTATTCTATATATAGGTTCCTATACTTAATTTTAAGAAAAGTAGGCTCTTTAGTTCGTCACGGAACTTCTTGTTATCCGTGAAATCAGTTCTTACTATAGATGACTAAGTTAGAGATTAACTGTTACGGGCAGCAATTCGTTTATATATTATTCTCAATGTGTTTATAAACCACCGAGTAAGGAGTAATGAATGACACCTACAACTGGAAACCACTCTGTTAAGAACAATGATATATTAGTGCTGTGTTAGTTACATGTGTATGGATGCCAGGAGATAATGGAAATAAATAATTAAGAAGGAAATAAATGTGTATGGTTGAGTGGGGAGTGATAAATTGACAGACTGTGATATTAATGTTAGAACACATGTACGTATGTTTGTGTTGTGAAAGGAAACGCGTGTAACAGTGGTGGCAACGTAAGCAACATGACTTTTGTGGGTTCCATCATTATGTGTGCTACTTGTAAAGGTCAACTCTTGAACGTGTAAATCTGGTAAGTAATATACCGAAATTGCATTTGAAATGATAGTGTGAAAATACGTCAAACAAGATGTTAGTGGTGGTGAGATTTGTTTAAAGGGAGGATAATCTATTTCATCTGTCTCTAATCAATGGTATGGTGAGGTTCGGGTTCGATTCCCGGCTTGGTATGAAATTTAACTTAAATCTCGTCTGTGTGCTTGTACGGGGTACGCTTATCCTTGTGAGGTATAACTGGGAACATATGAGTTCCATTCCCACCTCAGCCATCCTAGAAGTGGTTTCCCCACGTCTACTCCAGGCACATTCTGGGATGGTTCCTATCCTAAGGCAACGGTAGTTTCCATCGCAATCCCAGTCTCAATTACAAATACACATACCCCTACAAATACCACAATAACACAGGTTAAATTCCAAACACAGCCAAGTGTTGTAGTTGTTTTATTTGAAGGACAGGACAACGTGGTCATTTAGCTCCTTGTACTTGGGTGTATGTATATATTTTTTCTGATAATTTGTGTTATTGTGTCATCTGTAGTAGTGTGTGTATTTGTAATTCAGGTGAGGATTGGGAAAGAGGCAGCCGTAGCCTTAAGTTAGGAACTATCCCGGTAGTTGCTTGGAGTAGAAGTGGGAAAAATCCGGAAAACCACTTCTGGGATAGCTGAGGTGGGAATCGAACTCCCATCTTCTCAGTTTTGCCTCACGAGGCGGAGTATACGCCGTTCCAGCCATCAGATCAGCATTAAATTTCTTGGCAGAGCCGGGAATCGAAGCCTATCCTCCGGGGCGACTGTCAAGAACGCTAGCCGCTACACCACTAAGACCACGATGTCGCAGTCCCGAAAATAAACAACAAGAACAAAGCCCCAGTTAGGGATTAAGCCCAGCTTTCAGATGAGGTCGAGTATCACAGTTCATAAAATAGCAGATAGTCGAAGCTGAGCTATTCTCCGGCGGACGGGGCACTATATGTAACAGCCTGTCGAGCAAAACACTGGTTCTAGCAGCAGCGTAGCGCCCAATTAGTTTAACACATTCACACTTTTTAACATATTTAATGATCATCATTACTTACATGAATTTCAGAACAGTTGCTAGAAATGCTGTCCTTCATTTTATAGACACACGTTGCACCGACGTAGGCCGTTTTGGTAGAATTGCTGTGATTCATTCTGAGTGATATTTGGTATTAGTGCTGTTATATAGTTTTCGAGAGCCTCCCGAGTACGTGGGTTTTTCTTTTATGCATACCCTTTGTTTGATATTGCCCCTTATGTAAAAGTCACACGGCACTGAAATTTATGATCACATTTACTGTAAGACTTCTTGGGAAGATAAGTTTCCACTAGGAAAATTCTTGTTTTGTTCTATACCTAACCATGTTCACGGGATACCAGATAGGCTACAGTACTTCACCGCAAGTCTTATTTATCTCAACTAAGGTATCTTGCCAGCTGCGTGTGCATTCAAAGCTATGACAGCATCCAGGGCTTACCTGCCCGTTGTTTTGTAATCGGTAAATGCTATTTATCTGGCGGTAACTCATCGTGACCTGTCCGCGACATGGCCTCTGTGAATTTCCGTCATTTAGAGAAGGACTTCACTGTAGTTGACGCTCGTAGGATACCTGTGCGTCCCGCTAAGAATGACATGAATGATGAAGACGTCTTAAACACCCAGTCCCCTAACAAGTGAGTCCACTCTTAGAGAACCACAGCGTACAAATTATGTACAAATTTTGGGAAATATTATTTCATTAACCGTGGTATTGTTAATTGGAAATCATTACCTGCCTCAGTCTTAGAGCCTTTCCCCAAACATATTGACGTGTTTACGAGAAGATTGAAATCTATATATATAAAAGCTGACCCGGCAGACGTTGTCATGCCAATCAAAGAAAGTGTTGTAACTTAGTTTCTTGAAGTGCTTTTGGATACACAATATTTTTTCAATTTCTGTTAACTGCCTCTAAACTATCTTGAATTGAATTATCTAATTTAGAAACATTCGTTGGAGCGTGCACAACAACTCTCCAAAGTTTCATCGCAAACGGATAAATGGCATTTAACGCATACGGGATTTGGTTTAAATGATTCGTGCACTGTCACTCATTTGTTGAATCTACTCGTGCTCTACCAACTGTGAAATGGATTTACTAAGTTAGAAAGCTTCACGTAAGTGTACACAACAACTCATCAAAGTTTCATCGCAATCGATGAATAGTATATGAACGCATACAGGATTTTGTTGGAACGCTTCGCGCGTCGTCACTCATTTGTTACATCCACTCGTGCGCTACCAATATTGTAAAATGGATTTGCCAAGTTGAACACCTTCCCTGGCGTGTACACAACAACTCATCAAAGTTTCATCGGAATCGGATGAATGACATATGAACGCATAAGCGATTGTCCTTAAACGGTTCGCGTGCCGTCACTCATTTGTTGAATCTACTCATGCGCTACCTATTGTAAAATAGATTTACTAAGCCTGAAACCTTCTCTGGCGTGTACTCAATGATTCACCAAGGTTTGATCGCAATCGGATGAATGATATATGACCGCATACGGGACATTGTGGAAACGATTCGCGCGCCGTCGCTCATTTGTTGAATCTACTCGTGCGCTACTTATTAAAAACTGGAATTACTAAGACAGAAACATTTCCTGGAGTGTACACAACATTTCACCAAAGTTTCATCGCAATCGGATAAATTGTATATGGACGCATACGGTACTTTGTTGAAATGATTCGCGTGCCGTCACACATTTGTTGAATCTACTCGTGCGCTACCTATTTTAAAATGGATTTATTAAGCCAGAAACCTTCCGTAGGGTATACACAACATCTCACCCAAGTTTCATCGTAATCGGACGAATGGTATTTGAACGCATTTGGGACCTTATTGAAACGCTTCGCGCATCATCGCTCATTTGTTGAATCTACTCGTGCGAAACCTCCTGTGAAATGGATTTACTAAGTTAGAAACCCTCACGTAAGTATACACAGCATCTCATCCAAGTTTCATTGCAATCGGATGAATGGTATATGAATGCATACGGGATTTTGTTTAAACGTTCGCGCTTTGTCGCTCATTTGTTGAATCTACTCGCGCGCTACCTATTGTAAAATAGATTAACTAAGTTAGAAACCCTCACGTAAGTGTACACAACATCTCACCCAAGTTTCATCGCTATCGGACGAATGGTATTTGAACGTATACGGGACTTTATTGAAACGCTTCGCACGTCGCCGCTCATTTGTTGAATCTATTCGTGCGCAAACTCCTGTGAAATGGATTTCTAAGTTAGAAGCCTTCACTTAAGTTTACACAACAACTCATCAAAGTTTCATCTCAATCTATGAATGGAATATAAACTTATACGGAATTTTGTTGAAACGCTTCGCGCGTCGTCACTAATTGGTTGAATCTAGTCGTGCGCTACCTAATGTGAAATTGATTTACTAAGCCAGAAGCCTTCCCTGGAGTGTAAGCTATACAACATCTCACCCAAGTTTCATCGCTATCGGACGAATGGTATTTGATCGCATCCGGGACCTTTTTGAAACGCTTCGCGCGTCGTCGCTCATTTGTTGAATCTATTCGTGTGCTATCTAATGTAAAATGGATTTACTAAGCCAAACACCTTCCCCGGAGCTCACTCAACATATCACCCAAGTTTCATGGCAATCGGATGAATGGTATATGAACGCATACGGGACTTTGAAACGCTCTAACGTGCAGAGACAAACAGTAGAATTCGACATCACTGCCACCTTTGGTATAACACAACTTTTCGCCACCGGCGGAGTGTATGTAATGGCGGTAGTTGCACAGGTTGCGACCAGGTGGCTCTAACGTGCAGAGACAAACCGTCCAAAGACATCAGCTTTCACGAAGGCCAAGGCTAGTGGTTTCCATGACGACTGTTTATGACTGTATATTGTGGTTCTAAAATTGTGTGTAAATTGTGGTTCTAAAATTGTGTTCATTCCACCTACCGGGTCAGATTGTGAATCTAAACCATACATGGACCCACCCTAATATATATACCAAATTCCATCAAAATCGGTTCAGTCGTTTAGGAGGAGTTCAGTCACATACACACGTGTCGAAGAATTATATATATATATAAAGATAAGAAAGTCGTGTTAGTTACACTATTTATAACTCAAGAACGGCTGAACCGATTTGGCTGAAAATTGGTGTGGAGGTAGCTTAGAACCAGGAGACGGACATAGGATACTTTTTATCCCGTCACGTGACATAAAACGTCAAAGAGAATACAAGTCACTATAAAACGTAACGCAAATGACAGCGAAGGTAAGTCGTTTCCAGGCAACAGTAGCTCTTGACGAGACACGGCCGACTGGATGCGAGTAGCACTCTCCACTACCGGTATAGAAAATGAGGCTCTTAATATGAAATCCCGTTAGTTATTCAACGTAATTTGTATAGGGGTAGTAAATCCAATTTACAATAGATGGCGCGAGTAGCTTTAACAAAATGGCGTGCGTTTGTTTCAATAAAGTCCCACATGAGTTCATATACCATTCATCCCATTGCGATGAAACTTGGGTGAGATGTTATGTACACTTCAAGTAAGGTTTCTGGCTGAGTAAATCCACTTAACAATTGGTAGCGCACGAGTACATTCAACAAATGAGTGACGACTGGCGAAGCGTTTCAACAAAGTCCTGTATGCGTTCACATACCATTCGTCCGATAGCGATGAAACTTGGGTGAGAGAATGTGCACACTACAGGCAAGGTTTCTGGCTTAGTAAATCCATGTTATAATAGGTAGAACACGAGTAGATTCATCAAATGAGCGACGATGCGCGAAGCGTTTCAACAAAGTCCCATATGCGTTCATACACTATTCGTCTGATAGCGATGAAACTTGGGTGAGATGTTGTGTATACTTCAGGGAAGGTGTCTTGCTTACTAAATCCACTTTACAATAGGTATCGCACAAGTAGATTAAACAAATGAGCGACGACGCGCGAAGTGTTTCAACATAGTCCCGTATGCGTTCATATAGCATTCGTCCGATAGCGACTAAACTTAGGTGAGTTGTTGTGTACACTTCAGGGAAGGTTTCTGGCTTAGTAAATCCACTTTACAAAAGGTATCGCAGAAGTAGATTCAACAAATGAGCGACGGCACGCGAATCGTTTATACAAAGTCCCGTATGCGTTCATATACCATTCATCAGATTGCTATGAAATTTTGGTGAATTGTTGTGCACCCTCCAGGAAAGGTTTCTGACTTAGTAAATCCTTTTTACAATAGGTAGCGCACGAGTGGATTCAAAAATGAGTAACGGCGCGCGAATCCTTTAAAAAAGTTCCGTATTCGTTCATATACACTTCATGCGATTGCAATGCAATTTGGTGAAATGTTGTTTCCACTCCCGCGAAGATTTCTGATTTTGTAAATCCATTTTACAATATGGTAGCGCACGAGTAGATTCAACTAATGAGCGACAGCGCGTGAATCGTTTCAACCAAGTCCCGTATGCGTTCATATACCATTCATCCGATTGTGATAAAACTTTGGTGAGTTGAGTACTGTCCTGCGAAGGTGTATGAATTAGAATATCCGTTTTTCAATGGGTGGCGCACAAGTAGATTCAACAAATGAGTAACGGCGTGCGAATCGTTTATACAAAATCCGGTATGCGTTCATATGCCATTCATTCGATTGTGATGAAACTTTGATGAGTTGTTGTGTACACGCCAGGGAAGGTTTTCGAATTAGTAAATCCATTTTACAATAGGTAGCGTACGAGTATATTCAACAAATGGGTGACGGAGCTCGATTCGTTTCAACAAAGTCCCGTATGCGTTCATATGCCATTCATTTTATTGCGATGAAACTTTGGTGAGTTGTTGAGCACGCTCCCAGGATGTTTTTGGAGATAGTAAATCAATTTTACAATAGTTTAGAGGTGGTTAACGGAATAAGAAAAAAATATTGGGAATCTAAAAGCACTTCAACAAACAAAGTTACAACGCCAACACATTCTTTGATTGGCATTGCAACGCATGCCGGGTACAGCTTGTGTTGTATAAATACTACGATGTAATTACTATATAGTAGTTCCTAAATTGCGGATTGTGTAGGCCTATATTGTGTTTGATGTTATTGTTGGAAATTTTCTGTTATTTGTAAAATTTGCCACTGGGAAATCACCCCCATTTACAAATATTATATATAACTAGTGGGCACGTGCGATCTTTCGCAACGTGATTGTAGGTTCATGGGGTAGTAGGGAGGAATGTGGGAGATCGAAGTTTTAAATATTGAAAAAATGTATTTATTGTTGTTAAATGGCATACGTACATCAGAAGAACACAAAGAATTATGTAGAACAGTGTTTTGTACTTGTCACAGCACATCTTTGTAGACAATATTCGATGTTACAACGAATTCATCGGTTATTGTTTGCTCGGGAGTTTCATCTACAGCAATTTTTACATTTGCAAAGGATTGAACCTTAGAGAATGTCTTGGCGAGACCACACCGGAGCCAGCTGCTGAGAAACTCCTCAGCTAGCAGTACGCCGCCCTTCCGCCAGATGGCTGCCGCCGCCGTGCTGCCCTGCGCTCTAGCGGCAGGCTCGCCAGGTTACGGTGCTCCCATTGTAAATGTACATTTTTTAAGTTATTTATTTAATTGTGAGGCATTGAAAGAGGAAGTGAGTGCGTTTCGGGCACACATGGGGTTATGTGGAACCTGTAGGTACCCCATACAGTATGTGTAGGTTGGTGAAACAGGACCTTATTTTCGGTACAAAACCGGAATGGGACCTTAGCAGAATAATATAGGTAGGATAATAATAATAATTATTATTATTATTAGTAGTAGTAGTAGTAGTAGTAGTATTTAATCGAATAGCACTATTACAGAGCACGTAAAATCAATATTTCAATTTTTTTTTGTTATTTTTTTTTTTTCGTGTGGCCTCCTGAGAGGCCGAGTGCAGGTCTTTCTAGGTGACGCCCGTGGGCGACCTGCGCGTCGGGATGAGAGATGGAATTGATGAAGGCGAATGAAACTGGGCAAGGATGTGGAAGGAAGCGGCCGTGGCCTGTCAGTAGGTACCGTCCCAGCATTTGCCTGGTGTTGAAAATGGGAAACCACGGAAAACCATTTCAAGGACGGCCGACGGTGGGGCTCGAACCCACGCGTCTACCGAGTCAGCAGAGAGCTTGGCTCCATGACCTAACGCTGCGCTTTAGCGCGCGTAGCCACTACTGTCGGTAATATTTCAAATAATAATAATAGTAATAATAATAATAATAATAATAAAATCCCCACTGCCCGGTATTATATCACTTATTTTGTGTTAGAGATAACGTCAGGATGGCTGAGTGCACTGGTAGTCTAGTGATATCGCCGCTCTCTCAGTGCCATAAATACCGTATTACCATCCACACTGAAAGCTTTGTTCAAAGATCTTGAACCCCGGTCAGAACTTCGCCACTGAGGCTGTTCTCTATCTCCAGCACATGATAACGCACAAGCTATTATATCATAGTTCATTGCAAGATGTAAGTGGTGCAGTAAAAAGGAAATGATGGCTCATTTGACGTGCCGTATTTGTGATCTGTGTATTTGTGTTCAACAAGTGTCTGCAAGTTCATGCGTGTTTTGCGTCTTTAATCACAAGTGGTGAACGTGCATAGTGTTCAAAATACAGTGTGTCTCTTTTGGATTACTTCCAGCAAGCCTGCCAACATTATCGTGAGTATAGCCTTATTATGGTTTACCAGCTCCAGTAACGGTGATTATGGCTTCCTTTTGTAGTGAATGCTACCAAATAAAACTGGTTAATACGGGGAGGGTGGTTGCTAACAATTACCTATGTAACCTCTCTGAGACAATATTCAAGGATCTTTCACAGAACCTAGCGAATGGTAGCAAACGCGCATGCGCTGTTTATTATTGCAACTGTACACCACGTGACGTAGTGACCGTCACCGCGGAGTTTCGGATTTGATTGCTAACTCGGCCAATAAATGTAATTCTGGTCTGAGGACTGGAATGACGTAACCCAGCCTCGTGAGCAATAACTCAGAAGAGGTGAGTTCGATTCCCACCTCAGCCATCTTAAAAGTGTTTCTCGGTAATTCACTTCTACTCCAGGCGAATGCAAGGATGGGATATAAAGTAAGTCTACGGCAACTCTAGCTTCAATTACAGATACACTCACTAGTACAGTCATCGCAATAACACAGGTCATCAGACATATTCCACAAACATATCCAAGTATACGGGGTTACATGACCTCAATGTCGCAACGCCCCTAAGTCAATCAGCAACAATAATCTTTAGAAACACTCGTTTCATTCGGTTGTGCTTGTTTTAAATTTGTGTAAGTTAAAGAATGTATAATAATAATAATAATAATGAAATGAAAATCCACAGCCTGCTTCCAGTCTCCGACCGGGTCAGGAATGGAATGAATGAAGCCCCCATCTAGCGGCGAGGATATGAACTGTGCCGGCTGCCGAGGCCTGACGCACTCCTCTGGGGCAATGATTAAATGAATGACAGATGAAATGAAATGATAGTGGAGAGTGTTGCTGGAATGAAATGTTGACAGGGAAAACCGGAGTACCCGGAGAAAAACCTGTCTGCCTCCGTTTTGTCCAGCACAAATCTCACATGGAGTGACCGGGATTTGAACCACAGACCCAGCGGTGAGAGGCTGGCGTGCTGCCGCCTGAGCCACGGAGGCTTAATAATAATAATAATATTAGTAATAATAAATCAATATTGAAGATCGCACCGGGTGAGTTAGCCGTGGTTGTTACGGCATGACTGCTGGCAGTCGCTCACATCCGGGAGGCGAGGAGGTTCGAATCCCCCCGCCGGCAACCTTGAAGATGGTCTTCTGTGGTTTCCCATCTTCCTTCCAGGCAAATGTCGATGTTGGTCCCTAACTATAGGCCACAGCCGCTACCTTCCAATTCCTAGTCCTTACATTCCAACTTCCCCAACGGTACTTGTAGCTCACCCATTGTGTGTCCGCCTCGAAGCAGCTACAAAACTGGCGAGCCGAATATGTCCTCGGACACTCCCGGCACTAAAAGCCATACGCTAAAAAGAAATTGAAGATCGCAAAACATTACACCACAGTTATCAAACCTATATGCCTCGGACACCTTGATCATTGGAAGCATATCTCTTATCAAAGACGTAGAGAAACAAGACAGAAAAATAATTAGGAAAATCCTTGGTCCAGTCTGCTGAAACTTAAGTCTCATGAGTTTGTTTTTTTAGTTTTTTTTTAGCGTATGGCTTTTAGTGCCGGGAGTGTCCGAGGACATGTTCGGCTCGCCAGTTTTTTTTGTAGCTGCTTCGAGACGGACACCCAATGGGTGAGCTACAAGTACCGATGGGGAGGAAAGTTGGAATCGAAGGACGAGGAGTTGGAAGGTAGCGGCTGTGGCCTATAGTTAGGGACCAACCCCGGTATTTGCCTGGAAGGAAGATGGGAAACCACAGAAGACCATCTTCAGGGTTGCCGGCGGGGGGATTCGAACCTCCTCGCCTCCCGGATGTGAGTGACTGCCAGCAGTCATGCCGTAACGCCCACGGCTAACTCACCCGGTATCAGAATGCTGAAAAGATCACCGACAACTTCAGGAAAAGGCGATTGAAGTTCTACGGCCACATTCTCAGAATGAACAATGACAGGCTCACCAAACGGATTCCCAACCTTGCTCTCTCAATGAAAGTCAAGAACAACTGATTTAGTGAAACAGAAAAAGACCTTCAAGAAATTGGCATTACAGAGGAAATGGTACAAGATCGACTCCTGTTCAGTACATTCGTCAACAACCATGATGTCTCTGAGAAAACGACTATCTGGACCAAGAAATCATGGACTGAAGAACGGACGAAGATTTTCAATGCCCAGATGAAGAGATTTTGGGAGATGAACAAAATATCATTAGCTAGATAAATAAAACACCTCAAAACAGCTCTACACCAACTAAATATACAATCCAACATTCATCAGAAAATGCAGAAGGCAGCAACACTGGACATCTGTAGTATTGTCAGGAAATCCTTGAATAGTGATTGAAAACCAGCAAAGCCTCTTGTGTACGCCCACCGCAGTTTTGCCGACGACCAAAAGAAATGTGTTTAATGAACAATGTGTGATATAGGCCTAATAACAATAATAATAATAATAATTTAATTTAATTTAATTTATTTATTAAATACTATTTATGTTACATTATTGTGATATGTCTCACGAATCTGATGACAGTACAGATTATCTGTGAGACATATTAATTATTATTTACAACATATATATAGATTATATTTCAATACAAGAGTGCATGCAATTTTTTGTTATGATAATGATAAAGTATTAATGTAAATAATTAAAGACACAAAAAGTTACACTATGGTAGTTATATTAATAAATTTATGTTATGAGTTAATGTTTGGTTAAGTAATATTTTTAATGCGACTTATAGCTAGTTGTTTGCTGTTAATGTTCGTCAATCCAGGTGGTAGTTCATTAAGTAGTGATGGTATAATATAACCTAGTCTCTTGAAACCATAGCTATTTATACATAAGGGTTTTACATATTTAGTATTTGTTATGGCTCTTGTTTGTATGTTGTGAGAGACCTTATGCCTGAATCTTGGATCATGGTAGTAGAGATTCAGTACAGTAATTTGGAACAACTCTTTAATATTAAAATAAGGGATATCAGTGAAATATTTAAAGAACCTGTTTTGACTATCTTGAAGATTATTAATTAAAGTTGTGTTTTGATTTCCCCAAGCTGCTATAGCATATCTTAATTTGCTTTCAATCAGAGCACTATAAATTGTTTTGTAAGTTTTCCTATCTACATAAAATCGGAGATTGTAGAAGGTGTAGAGGTTTGCTCTTAGGTATTTTATTATGTTTACAGTGTGTGTATTCATTTTAAAGTGTTCATCAAGGGTAATTCCTAGGTATTTTTGTGTCGAAGTACTATTTATGAGGGTGTTACATTTGCAACCTGCCAGGATGTTTTGGTGTATGCATGATATGCTGTGGTGCGTTAGTTTGTATTTTTCTTGTGTGAAGTGATCAACTCTGATGTGCATTATTTTAGATTTGGTTGTATTTATATACAAATTATTGTCATGACACCATCTTGTGATGTTATTGAAGTCTATCAAAAGCTGTTTTAGAGTCTTTATGTATGGTATATATAGTGGTGTCATCAGAATAGATAAATATTTTACTGTGTTTAATGGTTTCATTCATGTCGTTTACAAACAGGTTATATAGTGTAGGTGAAATAATACTGCCTTGAGGGATACCCCGTGTTCCTTCTACTGCGTCACTGATAGTGTTATTGACCATAACTGCCATTTCCCTGTTTTTCAGATAGCTTTCAAATAGTTTGTAAGTCGTGCCTCTTATTCCAATATCGTGTAATTTAGCAAGAAGTTTATTGTGGTTTATTGTGTCAAATGCTTTAGAAAAGTCAAGAAAAAGTACCATTATGTGATTGTTCTTATTTAAGGCATTATTTATTACATTGGCAAATTCAGCCAGGAGTAGTTCAGTACTTTTTCCCTTCCTAAAACCGTATAGGTGTCCCTTTAAAATATCATATTTATTTAGGAAATTCTTCAATCTCTTATCCAAGCATTTTTCCATTATTTTGTGTAGGATTGATAAAATGCATATTGGTCTGTAGTTGCCAAAGTCTAAGTGATCACCATTCTTATATATTGGTTTAATAATTGTGTATTTCATATATTTTGGTATTATGCCTGATTCGAATATCTTGTTTATGAGGTGTATTATGATTGGTATAGTTTTTTTGGATGTTGCCTTTATGTCTTTCAAGCGTATATTGTCCGCCCCAGGCGATTTGTCTGTTTTTAATTCCTTAATTATGTTTTCTATTTCATGTTCATCAGTTTCAAGTAATGTAAAGGAATTCATTAATGTGTTTCTATTTGATTGCCATATGTTGATACTACAGTTATGAGCTAGGCTGTTTATTTCTTCACTAAAGGTAATGTTGAATTTAATGACTATCACTTCGTTAGTATAATGTAATCTTAAGTGTTTGTTTATGACTTCATTGACAGTTTGTGTTTTTCGACCTGTTATATCATTAATGACTTTCCACATTCCTTTATTATCGTTTTTGGAACTATTTATCTTATTTTTATAATATTGATGTTTTGTTTTGTTTATTAGCTTATTCAATTTGTTTCTGAAAGCTTTGTATTCATTTTTTATTGTAATATTATCCTTGTTTCTGAGCATTGTTTTGTAAAGTCTGTCTCTTTCCATACATTGTATTTTTAGGTCATAAGTGAACCATTGTTTGCTTTTTCTGTGTTTACGTGTGGGTATGTAAGATGCTTTTTGGTAGATTTCTTTAAATGTGGTTGTTATATTGTTATATATGTCATTAGGATATTTAATTCAAGGCAATCTGTCCAGTCTGTGTTGTTAAGGCTTGTGTGTATTATAGTATCGTTCATTAGCGTAATTGTCGATTCATTATTCATAATAATAATAATAATAATAATAATAATAATAATACTAATAATAATAATAATAATAATAATAATAATGTGGATTAATGTCCAATTTTATTGTTGCGACATTTGTGATTCTCCCTGAAGGGAGGCTTTAATATATGGACAAATCGTATTATTCCGTGAGCCTCCGTGGCTTAGGCGGCAGCACGCCGGCCTCTCACCGCTGGGTCCGTGGTTCAAATCCCGGTCACTCCATGTGAGATCTGTGCTGGACAAAACGGAGGCAGACAGGTTTTTCTCCGGGTACTCCGGTTTTCCCTGTCAAAATTTCATTCCAGCAACACTCTCCACTATCATTTCATTTCATCTGTCATTCATTTAATCATTGCCCCAGAGGAGTGCGTCAGGCATCGGCAGCCGGCACAGTTCATATCCTCGCCGCTAGATGAGGGCTTCATTCATTCCATTCCTGACCCGGTCGGAGACTGGAAGCAGGCTGTGGATTTCCTTTCCGTATTATTCCAACCAACTTCTACAGGGTTTCTACATGATTTGTATAGCGGGTGGTTTTTACTGCCAGATGCCTTTCCAGACACCCATTTCGTGAGAGGAGATTATGAGAGATGAAGATGAATTAAATTGGGCAAGGAGTTGAAAGGAAGAGACTTGGGCCTAATATAAAATATCGACCCTGCATTTTCGAGGAGATAAAATTGGGAAATCACGGAAACTCATTCTAAGAACGGCCGGCGATGGGGCTCGCATCCACGTGAGTAATTCTGTAATCTTGATTTATTTACGAACTATGCGACATCGTAATCATGCATCTCTGAATACTTTTGCGGGGAGTAGAAGTGGCAAACCACGGACAATCATTTCTAGGATGGCTGAAGTACGAATCGAACTCACCTCTTCTCAATTTTGCCTCACGAGGCTGAGTGAATCCTGTTCCAACCCTCAGATCAGAATTAAATTTCTTCTTTAGAGTCGAGATTAGAAAAAGCATCTCCACGTAACAGCCAAGAATACCAGCCACTAACTCATGCGGTAGATTTTCTACCGACACGTGTTTGTTTACATTTGCATATATTTAAAGCCTTCGTAATGGTTATTGGTTTAAACTACAGAAACATGAAAATAAAACAGTATAGGCTACTTGTGTTTCCGCATTACGGGTTTTTCTCCGCAACGAACGAAAACGTTATTTTAGGCTATTTTCATTTTACGAAAAAGTAGGCTTATGAGATCACCTTTTGTCCGTGTGTGTGCGTGTGGGTATGTGTGTCTGTGTAATGTGTGTGTGTGTCCCCCTTTAATAACCTTTAAACAGCTGAAGTGATTCCAATGAAACTCGGTAAGGTCATAGCACCATTTTAGCCGACCCCGACCATGCCCTTCAAATTTTCTACGTCTCACCAATCCAACATGGCGGCTGTGCGAAACATTTAACCAGCATTCAATATCTCCGAAACTATTACCAATATCACACTGAAATATGTTACGGTGATAAAGGGCACGACTAGAAGTTCACCTATGAGACTTTCAAAAAACTGGTAACGAATTAACCAACATGGCAGCCAAGCAAATTTGCGACTTTTAAATAGACTTTTCTCGCGATTTAACCATCCAAACGTAATGAAGCTTGGTACAGCAAATGTTTATACACATTGTAATGAACTGGTATTTAATTTAGTACAATTGTTTACATAACCGCAAGATGGTGGCTGTGCGAAATATTTCACTGGCATTCTATATCACCGAAACTATTACTGATATCACCCTGAAAGTTTGTACGATGATAAAGGGCTCTTCTTCACGTTTATCTATGTAAGTTTAAAAAACCTGTAATGTACAAAACTAACATGGCGGCCAAGCGAAGTTGAAACGTTTTAATATATTTTCTCGCGATTTAACCATCTGAGCGCAGTGAAATATGGTACGGTGTATGACTATACATATTGTAATGCACTGGCATCTAATTTAGATCAATTGTTTATATAAAATCAAGATGGTGGCTGTGCGTAGCGCAGTCGGTAGAGGCACTGAGCTTTCAATTGAAAGGGAGTGGGTTCAAACCCCACCCGGGTAGTGTATTTTAGAAACAAAACTACCACTTTCGGAAACTCAAATAGCCCTGGGGTTCACTCAGCCAATACCAGAAATGAGTACCAGGGCAATTCCTGGGAGCAAAGACGGCCGGGCGTGGAGATGACATCTCCATCTCATTTATTGCAGGGCCTCCACGGCCTGTACAGATTTGCTTTACCCCATTTCTATAAGTTCGCACTTTAATGCAAAAATACTAACTTGATATCGTTTTTACTACTAGCTCAAATGTTGAATACGTATTCTTGTGTTATAATACCGCTTAATTCTGAAAGGCCCAAAATAATAGGATGTATTGATAATTTCGCATTTTGAGTAGTTAGTGTTTTCGCTAATTTTTCCATTTTATCAGTGAATTCCCAGGACTTTTCAAACCATAACCACAAATTCCATAATTATTTTTCACCACAAACAAGTCTTTAAATCTTTGACTTATTTTCCAAACAGATGATTAAACCTAATTGGTTTACGGAAGTGGAAAAGGACCTGTGGCGAGAACTCCAAATTACTGAACTCATGTTAATGAATAGTACAGCCAAAACCGTGACCAAAGTCAACACTACGAAGTTCCAATCCAGAGTCGACACCAGAAAACCGATGAAGATTTCATAATAGGAAATGAAGAGGAGATCAGACGGAATGAAGAAGTATTGGGAGAAATGGAGAGCACAAGCATATTAGAAGTGACTGACATACCCCAAAGTGGGTGATTAGAATAGAAGAGGTACCGGTACTTGAATATTGTTACATATATTCACTATTATGATTATTTATTTAATTTTGTAATCATCTGCTAAACAATCAAACAAAATACAACTCTAGCTCCAGATTTCTAATGATAAAGTCCACCACCTGGTGTAGCGTTCTATATTTTAAAATTTCAGGATAGCCACTGTGCGCTATATTCAGTCTGATATAATCTTTTGACCAACGCAAGCGAGAACTCTTATATGATATTTATCCGTTGCCGAAATTAGTTTTGATTACGAAATTAAATACTGAGTTTTCGATTTTAATGTTCTAATAAATCGCACAACTGCCATCTTGATTGCATTGTGTGCCTGTTCTTTCGCCTCACCCATACAAGGCCACATATTGTATACGGTCCTACCTTGTCACAAATTTTTAGCCTACTTTTCACATTTTGCAAAAATGAGGAAAAAGTAGACTTATGAGATCGGGCAAATGTGTGTCTGTCTGTCTGTCCTTCTGTCTGTCTGGCTGTGTGTGTGTGTGTCCCCTCCCTCCCCATATCAACTCCTAAACGGCTGCAGCAATTGAAACAAAATTTGGTAGGAGTAAAGATCTATACCTGAATATCTCACGGTCAAATTTGAAAATGATGTCAGTGCTACCAACTGCTGAAAAATCGCAATTGAAATTTGAGCTCCATGTTGAATATCTTGGAAGGTATGAATGGGAGCTATTTCAAAATTGGCACACGTATAGATAATAATATTGCAGTTTAATTCCAGGAGGCCATACATGGCAATGTTGCCAAAATGATTATAAGCCTGCTGATAGGTCCAAATTTTAAATGCATGTAACTTCTACACTATCAATTGGATTTCAACCAAATTTCGCATGTGCTATGTGTACATAAAGGGATATGACTGAGCATATTCTTAAGAGCCTCCAGGGCTGCCAACTGTAAATAAATGCTCTCAATTTTTTTTATCCAAATACCCATATATCAGAAAGTATGCAAGCCGATAGCTTTGAACTATGCACACGTCTAGTATCTGACATTCTATATTAATTTGGAGTAACTTATATACTGTACGTCAGTGCTACCAACATGATTCTAAGCCTGCTGAGAGGTCCAACTTTAAATACATGTAACTACTATACTATCATTTGGATTTCAACCAAATTTTGTATGTGCTATGTGTACCATAACAGATATGACTATGCCGATTCTTAAGAGTAACCAGGGCTGCCAACAGTTAGTAAATATTGTCTCTATTTTTGTTATTCTAATATCAATATATCAGAAAGTTTGCAAGCCAATAGCTCTAAACTTTGCACACGTAGACTAAAGTACCTGGCATTCTAGATTAATTTGGTGTAACTGATATATGTCAGTGCTGCCAACATGATTCTAAGCCTGCTGATAGGTCCAATTTTAAAATGCATGTAACTTCTATACTAACTAATGGATTTCATTCAAAATTGACACAACGATAGATCATATTATTTCAGATTATTTCTGATCAATACATGTATGTCATTGTTGCCAACATGATTTTACGCGCGCTGTTAGATCCAATGTTTAACTGCATGAAACGTCCATGCTATCCATTGGACTTCAACTAAATTTTGTATTCTGTACCTTAAGAGATGGAATTAAGAATATATTCAGTCACCAGGGCTGCCAACTGTAGTTCTCTATTATTACCAACTTAATATCGTCATTATTCTAGATAGATCCATATAGATTAATCATTGGCATGAATCTTAAATTTTAAGAAAAGTAGGCTCTTTAATTCGTCACTGAACTTCTTGTTAATGTTGAGAAGTATTGAATGTTATATGTTACTAGCTGTACCCGGCATGCGTTGCAATGCCAATCAAAGAAAGTGTTGGTTGGCGTTGTAACTTTGTTTGTTGAAGTGCTTTTGGATTCCCAATATTTTTTTTCTTTTTCCGTTAACCACCTCTAAACTATTGTAAAATTGATTTACTCTCTAAAAATCACGGGAGCGTACTCAAGCGCTACCTATTATAACATGGATTTACTAAGCCAGAAACCTTCCCTGAAGTGTACACAACCTCTCACCCAAGTTCCATCGCCATCGGACGAATGGTATGTGAACACATACAGGACTTTTTTGAAACGTTTCGCCCGTCGTCGCTCATTTGTTGAATCTACTCGTGCGCTATCTATTGTTAAGTGGATTTACTAAGCCAGAAACAATCCCTGAAGTGTACACAACATCTCACCCAAGTTTCATCGCTATCAGACGATTAGTATATGAACGCATACGGGACTTTGTTGAAACGCTTCGCGTGTCGTCGCTCATTTGTTGAATCTACTCGTGCGCTACCTATTAAAACATGGATTAACTAAGCCAAAAACCTTGCCTGTAGTATACACAACCTCTCACCCAAGTTTCATCGCTATCGGACGAATGGTATGTGAACGCATACAGGACTTTGTTGAAACGCTTCGCCCGTCGTCGCTCATTTGTTGAATCTACTCGTGCGCTACCAATTGTTAAGTGGATTTACTCAGCCAGAAACCTTACCTGAAGTGTACAGAACATCTCACCCAAGTTTCATCGCAATGGGATTAATGGTAGATGGGTACAGTATATGAACGCATGTGGGACTTTCTTGAAACTAACCCACGCCATTTTGTTGAAGCTACTTGAGTGCCATCTATTGTAAATTGGATTTTCTACCCCTTTAACTTTTCCGGGACTGTGCACAACAACTCACCAAAATTTGATCGTAATCGGATGAATTGTATATGAGTACATCGCCAACAAGCATTTGTTTAAACTACTCGCGCGCTCTCTATTGTACATTGGAATAACTATACTTATCGTGATTTCGTAAGTGTGCACAACAACTCACCAAAATTTGATCGCAATCGGATGAATGGTTTATGAACGCATAAAAACGAACAAACGAACATCCTTGTTATATATATATATATATATATATATATATATACTAGCTGAAGTACCCGTGCTTCGCTACGCGTCATAAATAAATTAAAATATGAAGGTGACAGTAAAAACAGGGGATAGGCGAGGTGCTGCGCAGAGGGAGATTAAGGATGGAACATTTTGTCCAACTACACCGCTCGGCGTTGACCGTGTTTTATAGCACAAATTTAGGTTTTACTCGCTAACGGTTGGAGATACCTTTCGGATAGAAAATGTAATTTTTAACCTCGTATATACCATCAAAAGTTTGCTATTTCTTAGCGTTCTCTTTGTATTTGAATTGGAAATATGAAAGTTTTAAACCAAAGGGTGTAGTGAAGTCACTAAAATGGTCGCCATCTTTAAATAGTACAAAGTATTGAAATCAAAACTAACCTATATGTTCACCAGGTAAATCAGCTACTTCCATATAAAATTCTTGTAAATCGGACCAGTGGTACTTGCGTGATTGAGTAATACATAGACGCACATCATCTCATTTTTAGCCTCGCTTCGCTCGCGTCATAGTCGTGTCATATTGTTATTCAATGAAATGCAGGTTTAACCCCATTAACACCCCTTTAGAACCTGAATATCCAAAAATCCCTCCTTGGTAGACGTTTTCGACACACAACAAACATGTCCCCAAAATATCATTCTTCTAACTTTAATCGTTTGGGTTGGTCGATGAGAGTGAACATCCAAAAATCCTTCCTTAGGGGACGTTTTTCTTCCAGAATTTCACCCCTCCCCATAGGAACCTTAAATTGGATTTATGAAAAAACGGTCGAACACATATTTATTTATTTTAATTATTTATTTATTTATTTATTTATTTATTTTTAAGTTGATTGATTTCCTCCGAGTTTCAAACTCCTCGCCTATGTCGTTTAAGAGATACACGGTCCGTTAGGAATCTTTCAACCCCCACTTTTCATCCCTTTCACCTCATAATATACACTACATCGAAAAAACATTAGACATGTGTCAGCTTATTTTTAATGATTAGTATATATGCCAAGTATCACATCCCCAAATGAAACCACTCGTGAGATATGGTTATTCAATGAAATGCACGTTTACCCCCCTTAACACCTATTTAGAACCTGAATATTCAAAACTCTTTCCTTAGTGGACGTTTTCGACATACAACGAACATATCCCCAAAATGTCATGTTTCTAACTTTAATAATTTTGGCTTGGCTATGATGAGTGAGTGAGTCAGTCAGGACATTTCCTTTCATTTATTTTTGATAATTTCACCCCTCCCCATGAACCCCTTAAATTGGATTTATGAAACAAACGGTCGAACACCTATTTACTTATTGAAAGCTGTTTTCCCCCTGAGTTTGATGAGTGAGTAAGTGAGTCAATCAGTTAGGACACTTTCTTTCCTGTTTTTTTCCCCAGAATTTCACCTCTCACCAAGGGCCCCTTAAATTGGATTTATGAAAAAAAAAACAGTCGAACACCTATTTACTTGTATTTTAAGCTGTTCTTTTCCCGCCGAATTTCACACTTCTCGCCTATGTCCTTTAAGAGATACACGCTCCGTCAAGAATCCCTCAACCCCCAATTTTCACCCCTATCACCTCATAATATACACCACATCGATAAACCCTTAGACATATGTCTGATTATTTTTAATGATTAGTTTATATACCGAATATCACATCCCCTAAGAAACAACTCATGATATATCGTTATTCAATGAAATGCACGTTTACCCCCTTAACATCTCTTTAAAACCCGAATAAACAAAAATCATTCCTTAGTTGACGTTTTCGACATACAGCGAACATATTCCCAAAATTTCATTTTTCCAACTTTAATAGTTTTCGCGGGGCGTGATGAGTGAGTGAGTAAGACAGGACATTTTCTTTCAATTATTTTTACCAGAATTTCACCCCTCCCCATGGGCTCCTTAAATTGGATTGATGAAAAAACGCTTAAACGCCTATTAACTTATTTTTTAAGCTGTCTTTTTCCCCTGAGTTTGGTGAGTGAGTGAGTTAGTCAGTGAGTTAGGACACTTTCTCTCCTTTTTTCCCCCAGAATTTCACCCCACCCCATTGGCCCCTTAAATTAATTTATGAAAAAACGGTCGAACACCGATTTACTTATTTTTTAGCTGATTTTTTTCGCTGCGTTTCAAATTTCTCGCCTATGTCGTTTAAGAGATAGGCCTACACGCTCCGTTAGGAATCCTTCAACCCCCACTTTTCACCCCTTTCACCTCATAATAATACACCACATCGAAAAACCCTTAGACACATGTCTGCTTATTTTTAATGATTAGTTTATATGCCGAGTATCACATCCACAAATGAAACCACTCGTGAGATATTATTATTCAATGAAATTCAGGTTTAACCCCCTTAAGACCCCTTTAAAGCCTGAATATCCAAAAATCCTCCCTTAGTGTACGGTTTTGACATACAACGAACATATCCCCAAAATGCCATGTTTCCAACTTCAATAATTTTGGCTTGGCTATGATGAGTGAGTGAATGAGTCAGGACATTTTCTTTCATTTTTTTTCCTTCAGAATTTCACCCCTCCCGATGAACCCCTTCAATTTGATTGATAAAAAGCTATCGAACAGCTATTTACTTACTTTAAAGCAGTTTTCCCCCCTGAGTTTGATGAGTGAGTCAGTCAGTCAATCAGTTAGGACATTTTCTTCCCCCCCCCCCCACAGAATTTCACCCCTCCCCATGGGCCTCTTAAATTGGATTTATGAAAAAAAACGGTCAAACACATATTTACTTATTTTTATGCTGATTTTTTTCCGCTGAGTTTCAAACTCCTCGCCTATGTCGTTTAATACATACACGCTCCGTTAGGAATCTTTCAATCCCTACTTTTCACCCCCTTTCCCCTCATAATATACACCACATCGAAAAACCCTCAGACACGTGTCTTACTTTTTAATGTTGAGTTTATATACCGTGTATCACATCCCCCAATGGAACCAATCGGGAGATATTGTTATTCAATGAAATGCAGGTTTAACCCCTTTAGAACCTGAATATCCGAAAATCCTCCCTTAGTAGACTGTTTTGAAATACAATGAACATATCCCCAAACTGTCATGTTTCTAACTTCAATCATTTTGGCTGGGCGATGATGAGTGAGTGAGTGAGTCAGGACAAATTTCTTTCAATTTTCTTTTTTCAGAATTTCACCCCTCCCCATGAACCCCTTAAATTTGATTTATGAAAAAAAAAAACTGTCGAACAGCTATTTACTTACTTTAAAGCAGTTTTTCCCCCTGAGTTTGATGAGTGAGTGAGTCAGTCAATCAGTTAGGACACTTTCATTCCTGTTTCTCCCCCCCCCCCCAGAATTTCACCCCTCCCCATGGGCCCCTTAAATTGGATTTATGATAAAACAGTCAAACACATATTTACTTATTTTTATGCTGATTTTTCCCGCTGAGTTTCAAACTCCTCGCCTATGTCGTTTAAGAGATACACGCTCCGTTAGGAATCTTTCAATCCCCACTTTTCACCCCTTTCACCTCATAATATACACCACATCGAAAAACCCTCCGACTTGTGTCTTCTTATTTTTAATGATGAGTTTATGTGCCGAGTATCACATCCCCCAATGAAACCAATCGGGAGATATTGCTGTTCAATGAAATGCAGGTCTACCCCCTTAACACCCCTTTAGAACCAGAATATCCAAAAATCCTCTCTTAGTGGGCATTTGCGGCCCTTGGGGAAGCTGCATACCAAATTTCATTCCAATCCGTTTGATGGTTTCTGAGATTTCGTGATGAATGAATGAGTGAGTGAGTGGTAGTTGACAAATATATTGTAGAAGATAGTGTCAAGTCTTTGTTATGCTAAACTCGGTTGACAGTGCTGTGTGAGAAGTTGAGTAACTAACGTGATTTCAAGTAAAGATCCTCATTTTCTATACCGGTAGTGCAGAGCGCAAATGGCATCCAGTCGGCCGTGCCTCGACTTGAGCTATGTTGCCATGGAAACTATCCGCCTTGCCATTCCTTCATGAGTATATTTTATGATTTGATTAGCCTGTGATTGAGTGCAAAAGGACCGAAATCAGAAGAATGAGCAAGACTATCGAAAATTCATGTAGCCAGCGGTTCCTTCTGGGTCCTAAACTATGTGTATGCAAAATTTGGTTGAGATTGCTGGAACGGTGTAGATTTGTATACGGAACAGACCCACATACCCACATACCCACATACATACAGACTTTCACTTTTATATATAAGATATATATATATATATATATATATATATATATATATATATATAAGATAGTTTGAAGATGGTGGCTGGGCGTAATGTTAGTAATTATTATTTTAAAGGGTGGAACAGCGAGGTCATCTGCCTCTAGTGAGCAATGTTCACTCTTATAATAGTCACCACTTTGGTAACAAAGGGTCCTTGTATAGGCTAAAACTACCTGAATGCCAAGCACTGTGAGCACTTATCAATTAGAGCATAACTTACGGATTATATTACATGCATGATTCCGCGTGGCCGCCATCTTGAATTTATTTGACTCACAACCTTGTAGTTTGGGCCTCGACGCTTTTCAACGAAGGTTTGTTATTTCCGAAATAGGTAGAGATCTGATGATTAGTTTTGCAGCAATTCGATTTAAGCTCTAAAGATTCGGGTGCCCACCATTTTGTTTTCGTTAAGATGGTGGCGATTTATGACATGACACTGAGGTGCCCTTTACTAGTCCATCTCTGCACGAAATGTTATCCATCGTCGTTTGGGAATTGACAGGGTGGGGGTTAGACATACACACATACATACACAAGCGTATTTGGCCCGTGTAGGTCTCGTAAGTCAACTTCCTCTTTTTTTTACAAAATTCCGAAGCTGGCTAATGTGGCATATCAGTAACATCCGCACTCCAATGCGCATAAAATTACTGGAACGAACGAAAGGGCGATGGGTTATAGTGCAGAGATCACGCTGGTGACCCCACTATGACGTAGAGGTGAATGTTTTGATATGAGTCACGGTTGCCAACGCACGACTCCACAACCAAGTGGGTGTGGCCCATTGATCTCATTCTGTCATCTCTGATGGCAGTGTTTGACACCTAGAACATTCCTCTCTATAGTAGACCTGGTGCTCTTAATCGATTCTTTTTTCAGTTATCGAATAGTCGATTAATTGAAACAGAAAAAAATCTATTTGCTATAAATAACGATTAATCAATTGGGTGATTAATCGATTGGTCGTTTAATCGATTAATAATTGATTTGTCAAATAATTGTTTATTATTTTGTACAATAATCGATATATTTCGCTCCTCTCACTACACTCGCACAGAAAAAAAACAGACATTTAATTAATTAAAATACCGGTATATTGTATCATATACTTCTAAATAATGTCCCTCATTTGTGAACACTAGGCTAAGACAAAGTAAAACAAAATTGTTCCCATCATACATTGTAACATAGAACAAGAATTCAAAATCTTTGCTAAAACTCCTTCGTTTTCTTTTTTCGAAGCCCTTCGCAGTTTGATTGATGTTTGTCCTTTTATTGTTAGCATAAACAAGGAAGGACACTTAGTAAGGTTGGTTGGTTCCTCAATTTAGGGGCTGCGACAACGCGGTCATGTGGTCCCGTGTACTTTGGATGTGTGTAGAATCTGTCTGATAACCGGTGTTAATTGTGATGGATGTATAAGTGTGTGTTATCTGTTCTTAATTCAGGCAAGAACTGCAGACATTGAATTTTTTCAAGTCGTTCCTACTTTTGCCGCTAAACGCCACAGTCAACGACTACTATTTCTGAACTATTTCTATTGCTGAAATGCTGTGCCCAAGATAGCGGGTTCAAACCCGGCCGAAGTCGTCGGATTTTTAAGAGCATTAAAAATCCTTCAGTATGCCTTCCTTCGGAGGGGAAGTAAAGCCGGCGGTCCCATGTCATAGATTTATGGCATGTAAAAGATCCCTTCACAGACTAAACTTGTGTAAAGCAAAATTTGTTAGGTTAGATTTCGTCAGAACGCTCTATCAAAGTTCCAACGTTCGCCACTAGGTATCATTGATATCTGGTGGCGAAAGTTGGAACTACTTGAAATTGAACGGAACTTGTAGCTCACCCTTTACGGTGTCCGCTGGAAGCAGCTACAGACTCAGGCGAGCCGAACATGTCCTCGGACACTCCCGGCACTAAAAGCCATACGATAAATAAATAATACATTTCTGAACTTGGTTACTAGATGCCATCGCAGTCGGCTCTTGGCGACGAACTTTGGAACCTACTGTATGAGCGTTAGTCAAATTTAACCTATAATTTAGCTTCACACAAGTACAACTAGTGGAAGGTTCTTTAACACGCCATAAATCTATGACATTGGACCACCGGCTTTACTTCCTCTCCGAAGGAAGGCATACTGAGGGATTATTAACGCTCTATAGAAATCCGACGACTTCGGCCGGGTTTGAACCCGCGATCTTGCGCATAGAAGCTCAGCATGCTACCAACTACACCACCGCGTAAAGCATTTATCCTACACTGAGTATTAATTTGGCCTCTTGTCATTTCTTATTTGTAGGTAGATTTCATTAGAAAGCTACCTATTGCGACTACAGGAAAACATTTCGACATATCTTCGCGTTTCACATCCCCCAGACCCCAAAACCATCGTCAGTTCAAACGTTTATATATAATTTATGTATCTATGTATCTATCTATCATTCTATCTATTCGTCTATATATGTATCTGTTTTTATTACTTCCTTGTGGACACAACTACCGCCATTTTCCACCAAACACTTTCAAATTTATGCATAATATATAACCCTTAAATCTCGGTTGAGTTTGTTAATGGGCAAAATCGAACCAAGGGGATTAAAATTGGGGGAGGGGGGGGGGGGGGCGCAATTCGTAAAAGTGAAATATCACTATAACTTTCTTAATATGTGAAATATCGGATCAGTTCAAAGTTCATACTATTCTTCATATAAGTGCCAAAACTGTATGTTCATAAAGTGTTTTGATAGCACCAACCCTTGACCAAAGGGGTGAGATAAAGGGGGATTTATTTGCATTTGTCTGTTGATACAGGATAGAGTAAAATGTGGATATTTACCAATGTCTCATAAGGCAACATCATCAACTCGATCAGACTGACAGCATGACGCAGCGGTAACGTTCTTGCCTGCTATGCCCAAGGATCCAGGATTGAATCCTGGCGCAATCAGTTGGAATTTGAGGGTGCACAAATGCAAGGGAACCGTGTTAGTAGATTTCCTGCACTTCGATGGCGTAGTCGGTAGCATGCTGAACTGCTATGCCCAAGATCGCGGGTTCAAACGTGGCCGAAGTCGTCGGATTTTTAAGAGCATTAAAATCCTTTAGTATGCCTTCCTTCGGAGGGGAAGTATAGCAGGCGGGCCCATGCCATACATTTATGGCATGTTAAAGAATCTTCCACTACAATTGGTAGTGTGTAGCTAAATGTGTTGGTTACTTGGTTAGAAACGCTCTATCAAGTTCCAACGTTTGCCACTAGGTGTGCGTGACAGTGGCTTCTGTTAGCCAAAGTTGGAACTACTTGAAATTGAACTTGATAGGGAGCCTACGGGCGTTTTTAAAGTGCCCAGCTATGGCCATTGGCTGCAATTCAAATATAATAATAATTATCCCCTTCGCGGCAAATTTCTGCCATCCCAGCGTCTCTAAAAGCCACAGTAGTTAAAAGGAACGTAAAAACAATAATATTATTACTATCCTTTATCCACAGCTGCATCCATGAATGGGAGCGTGGTGGCTCAGCGGTCTAGCTGTAGCCTATGCCTCTCACCAAGGCGGTCCGGGCTCGATTCCCGGTCAATGCATGTGAGATTTTCGAAGTGAAATGCCATGTCCTGTGGTTCGGATTCCAAGTTAAAAGGAGGTCCCGTGGCTCATGATCTCAAGATTAACGGTCACGTTAAACTACAAGCTTCCTTCCTTTTTCATCCATGAATGTTCAGGAATATTGAAATTATGTATAGTGTTTATTAGCAAGAAAATTAAATAAAACTAGGGAAACTGTGCGAGAAATCTCGTATGTGTATAAACTACCCGTCTGGCTTTACTGTTATGCGGGTTTCTTGTGTATTTGTTCAAACGCACTTTTTAAGCAAATTGTCCATATTTATGAACATCAGAATGAATTCATCACTGCTGTTTCTTTTGAATGCGCAATCCGATGTTTGTAGGCGGCCCATGTGTATAGACCACCCGCTCGGGTCTATTGCTGTGCGGGTTCAAAGCGACACAGTTCTTGTTTATTTGCGTGCTTTCTAACAAATACATATAGCCTACATCCTCTGTCTCAAATGTTCGGTGAATGGGTCTATATTACGAATGGATTGTTGGCTTACCTGAAACGGCCTTTACTATCCTTCGAAGTAATCCCCGTGGATGGTTATGCACTTCTTAGAACGGCTGTACAAGTCCTGGCGTAGTCTTCCTGAGGGATAGCCTTCAGTTGGGTCATCACATTACGTTGGATGTCCGAAATGCCTGAAAACCTCTGGCCCTTCAGGGCTTTTCGGCGACCCTGAACCCCGATACTCCATACTTTGAAGCTTGCCTTCGAGGTCGTACCTCAGGCACCAGGTCTCGTCACCCGTGACGATGGTTTTCAGGACCATTCATTCCACCGAACATTCACCTTTCTCACTGCCACCCGTCGAACAGGTGTGCACGTTAGGTTGCATAAATCCACCCTTCTCACTGCCGCCTGTCTATCAGTTGTGCAAGGCAGGTTGCCTAAATTCACGCTTCTCTCTTGCTTTCAATTTAGGGGTTTGACGACCCAAACTGAAGGCTATTCCTAAAGAGGACTATGCCAGGAGTTTCCAGGACTTGTTCAGTCGTTCTCAGAAGTGCATAACCATCCACGGGGATTACTTCGAAGGACAGTAACGGCTGTTTCAGGTAAGCCAACATTCGTAATATAGCCCATTCACCGAACTGTTCAGACAGAGGGTGGATTTCCGTCTACTTTTCATGAAATGTAAGATTTTTCCTGTACTACTGAGACGATTTGGAAGATTTAGGCACAAATAGCACCTTATAACTCCCTCTGGTTTATGAGCTTGAGTTTTGTGAAACATACCCCTTGGCGTTTTATATAAGCCTAGTCTCCTGTGGGCGATATGATTTCTATCATTCGAGTTACACTACTTCTAGGATTAAAATTGTTGAGCACAAACCTAGCAGCCTTCCTTTGTACCAACTCCAACTCAATTAATGAGCCCTACTTTATATGGGTCCCAAACCGCAGAGCCGTAATCCAAGAATGGCCGCACCATGGTCAAATATCCTAGTTTTTCCATTGGAAGTTTATTCCTAAAATACATTCGGATGCCTTTTTGTGATCAAGATTCGATACGAATTATACCATCAGGGTGCAATTAATACCGTGGACAGAATTACATGTTACAAATGCATCGCCATGCTAGCGCAAGTAAAGTTACTTATAATTAGACTACATATCCCTGAATTCGTCACAATTACCTGTACCCCTTTCACGGTGATTAACAGAAAAGAATAAAGCTCCAGTTCAGACGAGATCTCAGATAAGAAGATCATGACAATTTTCACGGAAATCTGTAATGGCCATTTACAAGCATATCAGAGGAGCATAGCAAAATATAAATAGTACAGAAACGGGTAGATGCGTAATACTCTGTAGAGTGCAGAATTCCTTACCTTACACAAAAACTGCACAATATTCTAAGACTGGTTTGAGAAATTTGACAATAATATTCTGAATCGTGTAGCCTGTAGTTTTGCGAATTGCAATGTTTCCTACACAACTGCATTGGAATGCGATATGCCATATCGTCAAACGAACACAGCTGTGCCAGAGATGAGAGTCGTTAATAATAATAATAACAATAATAATAATAGTAATAATAAATTGATTGTATGTCCCAGTTAATTTCTGCGGCTTGTAGAGACGCTGGGCTGCCGTAATTTTGCCTCTTAGAGGATCTTTAACGTGCCAGTAAATCTACTGACACCATCAAGATTTGATCCTGCAACCCTGGGAACAGCAGGCGAGAACGTCATCGCTGAGTCACGCAGCCAGTTTGAGAGTTGTTGTTGAATATTTATGGGTTTTGCGACATCGTGGTCATGTAGCCCCATGTACATGGATGTGTCTGATAACCTGTGTCACTATGTATGATGTCTGTACTTGAGTGTTGGTTGGTTCTTAAGTTTAGGGGCTGCGACAACGCCGTCATGTAGCCCCGTGTAGCCTACTTTGGGTGTGTGTAGAATCTGTCTGATAACCGGTGTTAATTGTGATGACTGTAGTAGTGTGTGTTATCTGTTTTTTTTTAATTTAGGTGCTGCAACTTATACTTTTTCAAATAGTTCCTACTTATGCCGCCAAGCGCCACCGTCAACGACTACTAGGCCAAGTTCAGAACTTAGCTACTAGACGCCACCGCAGTCGGCCCTTGGCAACGAACGTAGAAACCTAAGAGCGTTGTTTACATTCTTAACCTATCCAATTTAGCTTCACACAGGTGCAATTAGTGGAAGGTTCTTTAACATGCCATAAATCTATGACATGGGACCGCCAGCTTTACTTCCCCTCCGAAGGAAGGCATACTGAGGGATTTTTAACGCTCTTAAAAGTACTTGAGTGTGTATTTTGTAATTGAGGTAGCATTTGGATAGAAGGGGCCCTGACCATCCCGGTATTTTCCTGGAGGAAAAGTGGGAAACCATGGGTTACCACTTCCAGGATCGCTGTGGTAGGATTTGAACCCGTCTCTTCTCAGTTTTGCCCCACGAGGCTGAGTGTACCCCTTTTCAGCCCTCAGCAAAATTAATTTTTTGGCGAATGGAAACCGGACCTCCGCGGTGATAGCCAAGAATTATAGCCACTACGCAACAAAGCGGGCGAGAGAATGGCTAGGTAGGTGGAGGGGACAATTGAGCCGGCTTAGTGCCCTCGCTCGATGAATGGTATGCGATGAAATACAAGTGCATGTCTATTCAGAATGCATAGAATACGGGGCCAGGGACCAGATAATGTCTCATTTTCATATTAGAAACTTCAAAATAAAACATCGACACAGAAGGTTTTTTTTTCTGGTCATATTTCCATCTTACGTTTAATGGAGTAGAATCATCCAATGATGACGACTACTCATTAAAAATTAACACTAACGTTCATGGCTCATTAGCAACACTCACCAAAGCACTTCACTTTTTATCATTTACACTCCAGATACCATTAGGTGCAAACTTCCTCATTCCAGAGTAATTCTGTTCCGCCGTCAGAAGAAATCGATTAACCTGTGATCTTTCAAGGTATTTGGTCTGCGTTTAGATGGTCGCAAGTTTTTATTATAATTGCTAATGTGTTGTTTGTTCTTGCATTTTAATAGTAGCAATTAATTTCACAGCGCATTACTCTTCGTCTCCAGTTCGCTAACCTCTGGCCCTGGCCACCATCTACCTACACCAGCTTAAGAGCGACTGGATTTGTCTTGCCACTTGCAAGTTTCTAAGACCTTGCCATGGAGGAAAGAACGAAAGGAGATGCCTTCGCTGTGCTGCCTGGTGCAAGCTGCTGAAGCCAAACGGCACGCCCACTTTGGGTAGCAAGAAAATGGCTGTTCCTATGCTTAAAGCCATAAACCACTCCAACTAGTCTTGGATTTTATTGATATAAAACTGCAATGACAAGTCAAAATTCTTACTTGGTTAGGCAGAATCTACACTCTGTACATCACGGTACTTGGCAAAACTAGGCTGCGTTATCGTTTTAAAAGCCAATTTAAATAGAAATATGAGAGCAGCTATGCAAGGCTTGTTTTATAAGAAAGACGCGGCAAAACGTAATAATACGCTGACACACTGATTAAATTGAATGAAGGTGTCTGAAGGTGCGAGTTATACCAAAGGAGGAACATCTTGGAAACTATAATAATGATGCCGAACTAATCACGGTATTTACACCAACTTGATTGTTTAGGCCTAATTTCTAGCACGGCCACTTTCACTCACTGTTCGTACACATTTGGATATTCAAGAATACGAACCTTAAAATTAATAAACCGAACACTTTTTCGATTCGTACAACCATATGCAAGTCACGGAACACCGAATACAAGTTAAGGTTACGCCCACTTTGGACGCAGCGCTTGGCTTCACTCAAACGAGCTCAGGGCATCTCCTCTTATTCTTTCCTCCATGGACCTTGCATGAGAGTACCAACTCCAGGGGCAATATACAGTGTTACCCTTAGACGTGCGCACAGGTAAGGCCGCTAGCACTACGGCCCTATCTAATAAAACGGGGTTAAGGTAGGCAACCAAACTCGGATGTTCGCAGAGCCCCTGCGTTTTATTTAAATTCATTCATTCATTTGCAATTGTGGGTGGCCCCCCGGTGGCAAATTTGGTATACCGTACATAACAAGTCAACATAACAATTCAATAACAAGAAACGGTGATTTCAAAAACATCCCAAGTCCAGACAGCAAAAGTTTTCAGGAGAGCCAAATACCGTATGTTGTTTAATATAGTTCTTGAAGTCAAAATGTTGTAACACCATACATTAGTTGTGAATTTGATCTGTATCCTAGAAAAGGATATTTTTTCACAATTAAAAGATGCAATGCGTTGCATCACTGGGACCGTGAAATGACTTGGGACGTTTTTGAAATCACCGTTTCAAACTGGAGTATTTACATAAATCATCAGTATTTTCTTAAATAAACCTATATGTTTAGGGAAAGGCTCTAAGACTGCGGCAGGTAGAGAGTTCCAGTTGTCAATGGCACGGTTTGTGAATAATATTTTCCATAATTTGTACGCTGTGGTCGACCCTTAACTTTGAAAGAATGATCACTCCTACTCATGTAAGTGGGCTCCCCCATAGTTTCCTAAGCTGGTTGATTTGTATACGTGTTGTACATAGCACACAGTATAGATTTCATCCTCCTAGCATCAAGTGATTAGGTCACACTGCTCTTGGGATGAATGTCACTAAGCACAAATCTAGCAGCCTTTCTTTGTACCATTTCCAACTCATTGATGAGTCCTACTTGATATTTTTCTGGAGTTGAAAATTATAAACCACCAAGAAGACAGCTGACTGGGAGCTCAAACCACTCATCTGCTAAGCCTGAAGTACAGCACCATGACTATATGCCTTAGCGTGGTCGGCATCATTGGCTAGAGTGAACTAAACATTTCAAAAATTTTAAATGAGTAGAAACGTTCCTTCAAATCATTTCTTTGTTTATAAATTTAATTTATGTTTGACCCTGGCGAAATGTAAATATTATATGTCAGAAAACTGTACTATAATGAGGCTCATTACAGTACAAGTTTTCATTATGATACAGTTTCTCCCACCAATCAGAGCTCAATAAACAGTAGTGTAACCAATTAGGTGAGGATAGCATCGCACCTGCGTTCTCTTCCATGGCCCACTATTTTAATTTTCACTGCGTGGCGAGTGTCATAGTGAGGTATTCCAGGAGGCCATGGTCAAATACAAGGTATTCTCTGCGTCCCATGCGCTCTGTTCAGTACATAAAACTGGTGAAATGCCGACAGATATTTATGAATATTTATGTTCGAACATAAAATAGTTATAATTATCGTCGAACATAAACAGTCGTATGCAACTCGCCTATAATGGTAATTAAGACACTCGTATGTCTTAATTATTGCCATTATAGACTCGTTGAATAATGTAGTATTACAGTATTCTACAGCAATTTATATTTATATTATCTTTTCCATAACTTATTCCATAAATTGTGTCTTTCTTTGTAACTAATTACCGTAAACAAGGACATAATCTGACTTAAATCCTTCCCAATCATCAACTGAATTTCAAATACACACACTAATACATATAGGCTACTTACACACGAAAATCGTCTCTTCGAGGTCACTTTGGTTGTCCGCGGGGTTTGAACCAGGGACGCTTCACTGTAGCTTGAGCTTCCACTATCCTAGTCGCTAATAACCGGAGGAAATTTTGCTAACTTTGTATCTCTCTATCCGGCTGCTCTCCCGCACATCGACAGTCAAGAACAAAAAGAAAAGAAAAATACAAAGATGCTTATCGAATGAAGAAAGTAATGCATATCTATGAAATTGGTACAATTAAAGATAAATCCCGTATGCGTTCAAATGCCATTCTCCGATTGTAATGAAACCTTGGTGAGTTGTTGTGCACACATCCACGAATGTTTCTGAATTAGCAAATCCATTTTAAGATAGTTTATAAGCAGTTAACGGAAATTGAAGTGAAACAAGTAGTTCCGTGAAGAACTATACAGCCTATTTTCATATATCCTACTTATGTTAACTGCCACTATCAACATACAAAATATCAGTTTGATTGCTGTGATGCATTCGTAGATATTGAGAACCGACTAAATATTTCGAATGGTCGCCATGTTGGATTTTATATATGTAGGTCCTAGAGTTATGTACTGTTACATGAAGATTATTGTGTACGTGTAGCATTCGAACTACTGTACAATCGCATGATTAGGACACAAGACGTAAAAACGAGATTTTAAAATTTCGCACAGCTGCCATCTTGTAGTTATGGAAACAATTGGAATAAATTAGATGCCAGTGGATTAACATTCGTATAAGGATTTACTGTTTCAAGTTTCACTGCACTCGGATGGTTAAATTGCGAGAAACGACCATGTGCATATTTATTCTTCGCGTCGCCGCCATGTTGGATTTGTGATCACCAGGTTATTTAAAATCCTATAGGTGAACTTAAGTTCATAGCCCCTATGAACATTAATAAAAACAGTTTGATTGCTATAATAGATTCGTAGATATTCAGAGCCGTCTAAATATTTCGGATGGTCGCCATGTTGGATTGTTAAATGTACAGGTCATAGAGTCATGTACCATTAAAGGAAAATTATTGCGTAGGTTCATTATTCAAACTTTCACTTCGATCGCATGATTACGACACAAGAAATAAAAACTTAATTTTAAAATTCGCACAGCCGCCATCCTTAGTTATGTAAACAATTGAACTAAATTAGATACCAGTGCATTACAATGTGCATAAACATTTCCTGTACCAGATTTCATTGCGTTTGGTGCATTAAATCGCGTGAAAGGTCTATTTAAAATTTCCAAATTCGCTTGGCCGCCATGTTCCTTTTGTAGTTAACCGGTTTTTGAAAGTCTTACAGATGAACTTACAGTAGTGCCTTTTATCTCCGTACAAAATTTCAGGGTGATACCGCTAATAGTTTCCGAGATATAGAATGCCGGTGAAATGTTTCGCACTTCCGCCATCTTGTGGTTATGTAAACAATTCAACCAAGTTAGATGTCGGTGCATTATAATGTGTATAAACATATACTCTACCAAGTTTTATTGCGTTTGGTTGGTTAAATCGCGAGAAACGTCTATTTAAATGTCGCAAATTCGCGTGGCCGCCATGTTGGTTTTGTTGTTATCAGTTTTTCAAAAGTCACATAGATGAACTTCTAGTAGGTCCCTTTATCACCGTAAAACATTCCAGGGTGATATCGGGAATAGTTTCGGAGATATTGAATGCTGGTGAAATATTTCGCACAGCCGCCATGTTGGATTGGTGATACGTAACAAAATTTGAAGGACACGGTCGGGGTTGCCCGGAATAGTGCTATGAACTTACCGAGTTTCATTGAAATCGCTCCAGCCGTTTAGAAGTTATTAGGGACACACACACACACACACACCTCACACACACACGCACACACAGACACACGGACAAAAGGTGACCTCATAAGCCTTTTTTTTTTTTTTTTTTTTTTTTTTTCAAAATTGAAAATAGGCTAAAAATGTGTATCCAAAAGCTGGTATATTGGCTTTCACGGGCAGTGAATTATAACTCAGCAATTCTTCGAGGTTTATGTTGTGTCTTGTGTGTGGTTTCGCCTAGGTCACCGAGCTGGCTCACCAGTGGGCTCTTGGTGTCCGTGTCTGAAGCACACTATAAAAGGGAGGTAGCGCGCAGTTCGCTACTCCTTTGGGGGTCCAGGCACAGACATTAAGAGCCCACCGATGAGCCAGCTTGGTGTTCCTAGGCTACCCCACACAAGACACGGCATAAACCTCGAAAAATTGATGAGTTTTAATTCACTGCCCGTGAAAGCCAATATACAATATTTTTGGATGCCTTCATAGGGAGGTTAAGGCCGCTTGAGTTTTAGCTCTCACAGTAAGGAGATGCAGGTGCGCTTCATAAAAAGGAAGATAGTTCGCAGTTTTCTACTCCTGTGGGGTTCCAGGCACGGATACCAAGAGCTCGCCGATGAGCCAGCTTAGTGTTCCTAGGTGAAACCCCACACAAGACACGGCACAAACCTAGAAAAATTAGAGTATCCAAAAGCACTTCAACAAACAAAATTACAAAGCCAACTCTTTCTTTGATTGACATTGCAGTGCATGCCGGGTACAACTTATAAAATATAAGAGTTAGCCATCTTTTAACCAGCACAGAGGCCTAATAAAATGCACCAAATAAATAGAACAGAGCAACACTACTGCTGGGAATTACGTCACGGAGGAAGGATCCTGCTGACCACTATTCTATTGTATATAATAAATGGCACGCACGATCGCAAGCCATGTGATAGGTAAGGAGAAACATGTCTTAGAGAAGTGTGACGTTTTTCTGTCCTTCCTGCGCACCTGTTAGCTCTTCCATGAGCAGCATACTTCAGCACATCTCGTGAGGTCATTTAAGGCAATTCCCATGAGTATCAGGTGATGTTTGTTCTGTTCTCTTCCAGGATGTGAAATTATAGCTACCACGGTATTAGAACTCGCGACCTTTCAACAAGTTCTTGAGTTCGAATGCAGGGCATGTAAGGAGGTTGAAGAAAAATCGTATTCTTCTGTAAGCCATAAAACTCGCAGCAGAACCTGTAAAAGGTGACGATTAGATTCTATTTATTCGCGTTGACTTCTGATTAGCAAAGCCTTCTCTAGGTTAAGAACGAGAAAAATTCTTCATAAACAATTACTTGTGTACATTTTTTGGTACAACCAGCAGTAAGAAGTAACCCACAACTTCATGATCAATATTCAAGGAGAGCAAAGCCAAATGGACCAATCTTTGTAGAAAGTAATTATTGTACATACCGCAAACACGTCATTTACACATTTTCAGTACTTAATAACATTGGAATCTACAGCAGAAAATCATTATTGGCACATCCCTTGTGAAATGCCAGTGGAATTAGCCAGCAATAAACATAAAAAGTGTTCTGAAGAGATTGATGATCCCTACTCCTGACGGTAGACAGTCTTTACCTGGCGTGCGTATGAAATCACTCCACGGTCCATGCGACTGTAAAGTGAATGATTTATATCTTGTGACTTATTATAAGCCTGATTCAGACCAATGCATTATAATTCTGTTGTGACATATTGACGTCAGGAAGGTATCCTTTTAACCTCACTATCTCACCTGGGCCTATAACATATAGGAGGTGGGTTAGCGACCACGTGATCCGAGCTGAATCTGACATTACTTGTACTTACTCGTGCCGGGCTCCTCTCTGTCATCTTTCCTGTTGCCCTCACAGGGTCAACTCTAGTTCTCGTACGACCCCTACGTCATTAGGACATCCGAGACCTAGGGCGTCTTCCCTCTCCCGACTTAATTGACCCTTGACTCATCTTTCCTGATCCCTCATTCTTCGAGCGGTCAGACCTCTTTTTTTCTTCCTGGTATCTCCTGCCTTCTGTACAAGGCCCTAAAGGAGGTAGTGTGTTTGAAGCCCCAACACTTATGGTGCACCTTGGATAGTGTTATACGGCTGGTGAGTTTGGGAATTGGTGACCCCAAGGGATTCTTGAGCTGGGTTCGGTTTCCCCTCTTTTTCCATTACCTGTGGGTCGGATCCTCTCCTCTTTCCCTTTCCTATCTGCCTTTCATAGCTCTACTTATCTCAGAGTCCCTCAGTCAAGGGCTGAGGGCATTTCTATTCCCTGTCTGGTTTTTCCCCCTTTTTTCTCCTTTTTTATTTCCTATCTTTTTGTCCTTTTCTTCTTTTAGTACGTACAGTAAGTTAGTTTTAAGTTCGGAGTTAGTAGGTTTCCTGTTTCATTTTCACTATCACCAAACCCATTAGGGCCCGATAATCTCGATAGTAGACGCCTTAAAAAAATAATTACAAACACCAACCTCGCGATATTCTCAGATTATTGCTAGCAAGTGCGTCATTAAGCCTTTCTCACACCTGTCCTTTTCAATAGATAGATACGTATTTCGCTGCTGCCATACTTCCGAGATTTGAGCCTTCCTCTTTACCCCGTCACTCCTACGTATTAAGCCTATATAAATAATTTGTAGGTTAGTTCTATTGTACAGTTGCCTTCTACTTACGGATTTTCATGCAATTCGCTTGAGTTCTGTTGGTGACAATCCATAACCAACAAACAAAAATTAAAACAGAGGGTTCATTTGGTCATTATTCACCTCATCTGGGATAAACACAAAGCTTGAGCCTAAATTGTCACATTTGCATACTGTAGCTTACTTTATTTATTGAAGGAGCAGATGACTTCGTAGTTCCGCCCCTTAAAACAATAACTAACAAACTAACTAACTTTATAGAGATATGCCTATTTCACTTCAAACTTAATATTGCGTCTGTCACGCTACCAGCTGATGGAATATTTTAAAACAAATTACATTTGAATAATATTTACGCATTTAGAAATGCTCTGAGCGAGCTTAGCTGGCAGGCGGTTAATGGTGAAGTGTGTTGCCTTAAAGAGCGAATCATCGATAATTTCTGCCTCCCACCGACTTCTTTCCTTCTTAGTAAATTCACGGTTTGACTCACTCAACCCCAGGCATTGAGAGTAGGTCAAGGGTGAAGATATATTTCTGATGTTAGGAGACAGCCCAAAACTTTACGAGCCTGCATAGATTCCCAAAGCTGATACATATCAATACTCGCGTTATTGTTGAGTAGGGCGGGTTTCAAACCCGCATCTCTTGCTGTCTGAACAAGATAATTTAGCCACTGTGGCCACGCTCCAACCGTGATACCGTACATTTTCAAGGCTTTGTTAGATGGAATGGCGCTGTTGTGGTTATGTCCTAAAGTCATTTATGTTGTTGTTTGAGCCTTCAGTCTTTTGACTGGTTTGATGCAGCTGTCCATGCTTCCCTGTCCTGAGCAAATCTCTACATAGCTACCACACCCTACATCCGTGGCAATCTGTTTAACATATTCGAACCTTTGTCTACCCCTAGAGTTCTTATTCTCGATCCTTCCTTAACTAAGTTTGCTATTTCTGGGTGTCTTAGTATGTGTCCTACCAACCTTTCTCTTATCTTCATTAGCAGTAGCCAGAAACATCTCTCCTCTCCCAGTCGTCTTAAAACCTATTCATTTAAAAACCCTAACTACCCATCTGATCTTCATCATTCTCCTGTAACACCACATTTCAAACGCTTCAATTCTCACTTTGCTACTGCTCCAACAGTCCAAGTTTCACTTCCATAGAGCGCCAAGATCCAGACAAAGGCTTTTTAAAATTACTTCCTAATACCTAAATCTATATTCGATGTCAAAGGATTCTTTTCTGTAGAAATGCTTTCCTTGCCTGTGCTAACCTACTTTTTATATCGTCTTTGCTTCGTCCATCACTGGATATTTTGCTTCGTAAGTAACAGAAGTCTCCTAGTTCCTTTAGATTTTCACCTGCCAGTTCGACGTCCATAGGGGTTTCTGATTCGGCTTGTTGGCATGTCAAAGAACCCATTTGAATTCAGTAGACCGTGTTCATAATGGCAAAATGAATCTTGGGAGTTTCCGCAAACACAAAGTTCCTCATTTCTGTACTAGAAAGCGCTATAGTGTTCAAGGAGCTTAGATATCTAACCTCCATGACTTTCATAGTGCTTCGAGGAACAACGAAATTCGTCATGCAAGCTACCCTCTGGGTGTCAAATAACAAAGCTTGCACCCGGCATCCGAGGCCATACGATATTATTATTATTATTATTATTATTATTATTATTATCTGATTCGGCTGCATTCCAATATGTTTGTTTTACATGTATTAATTCTCACCATGAATTCTTTCCTCAAGACAGAATCCATACCATTTAAAAACTCATTCAAATCCTCTGGTGTGTCAGCTAAGTCATTTCTAAGTTTAATAATCGTATTATTGCTTGGCATTGACCTTGGTAAAAAGTCGTAGCGTGGTTTAGGGGCTTTATGCGCTTGTGGATCACGTCTTGCCTTTTTGCAAAGGAACTCTTTTTGTGTCTATATCCCGATCAGAAAGGAATCGGCAGACGATACACTTGGAAGGTCACTCTATACGATGGTGATAAAAACAAATGCTGCCTTTCTCGTTTTTTTTTCTTTTTACCATCATATAGAGTGACCTTCCAAGAGTATCATCTGCCAATACCCATCCGATTGGAGGGTAGACGCTACCATAGTTCCCTTGTCAGTAAACACATGGTTTGCCACGTCCAACAACCGTCACAGAGCTAAGGTCAAAGAGGGAGGACATTTCCTCTGAATTAAGGAGCCAGCCTGTACTATTTTTTAGATTCATCTTCAAGGACTTTTTTCCTCTGTTATTATATTAGTTTTCATGCAAATATCCCCAGCAGTGTTTGATAATAATTAAGTTGTAGTGGGGCTTTTCCATCGTCGTCATATAGCCCCGTGCACGTGGGTGTATGTAGACATTGTCAGATACCAGTTTCATTCTGGTGTCTGCAGTAGTGTATGTAGGTGAATTTGTAATTCAGATGAGGATGGGAAGGAGGCGGCTGTAGCCTTAAGTAAAGAACCATCCCGGCATTTGTCTGGAGTTGAAGTGGAAAACCTCGGAAAACAACTTCCAGGATGGCTGAGGAGGAATCGAACCCACGTCTTCTCAGTTTTGTCGATGGTACCCCGTTCCCGCCCTCAGATTTGAAATAAATTCCTTGGCAGAGCCAGGAATCCAACCCGGACTTCCGGGGCTTGACAATTTTCGTTTAGCCTATGTGACGTTTTAAACACATTTTTTCAGTGTTGCCTGCACAAACTATCAATTTATACTTTTCAGTCGGTCAACACGCTTTTTGCCCCACTTAGGATGGGTTCTCCACGGCGCTGCGGCGTCGTACGCGTATGCAGGCGTTGTTGGTTTCCAGTCAATGGAAGCCGACGCAGTGGCATGCGTGCTACCTGTCCAGCCCTCAAAAGGCAGCTCCGCACCGTCGACGCAGTTATGTCCACCCCCGTTGCAGTGCTCCAACGTCGAGCCAACACCGAGGACGACGCTGTTCTGTCCGATACGGCCATGCGGAGAAGATGGTAGTCGTCTCGCGCTGTGGTCACATTGCGTCGTCCTGTACCCTGCCGTCGCTGTGCACGGCCCTCCGCTCTCTACTGGATCTACATACGCCTTACTGTTGACGCTGCGTGCCCTGTACGAGTCGCAATGTCCCGGAACGACAGACCAGCCTCTCGGAGCCCAAGCATTCTGCCCCGTTCAACCGCACTCACATGCTGATAGTCCATCCTGTGATGTTGGCGAGGCATCGTTGCACTTGCTTTCACGTTTCCTCTTGGTATGACGGCCCCACGCCGACAGAGCTGTGCGGAACACTGACCTGTCCAGTCTCACGACAGAGGGCACTGGTGGGAATGTGCACGCCGTCTCTCTGCGATTTAAATCACTTAGTATGGCACCGCAGGCCTACACGACCCCTGTTCTGGGAGTGTCTACGACCATTTCTTCTGGATGTTTCACTTTCAACAAACATTAGTGTATTATTTTGCATTAATCAAATTGCTTGTCATATGAAGGGAGGGGCTAGGAAAGAGCGGCAAAACGTTTCCTTTCAAAATTATGTTCACGTTAACTCTGGACTGTTTCACGCACAAAAGTTTAGTCATTCATGTACATGTCTCCCTTCCTATGCAAAAGGGAAAAAGACAACATATTTCCGCCGTGCCAAATATCACACAATAACAGCCTTACCGAAATACAGAACATACAATGTTTCTACAATGGCAAACGTACAACTAATCTCGCACACCAATTAAAAACTAGTCCCGTACATGTTGGCTGATACACATAATGTTTATTGCTATTCTCATTAATAGTGTGCCTTGTTTGTGTGGGTTAACAAACTTGTTACTATAAGGCGCAAATGAACGTGTTACAGAGAAGCGTAAACAACTTCTCAAATTCTCATCTGAAATGACCGCTCGGAACCTTGGTTTGTTGCGTGTTAATATGGAAAAATATCTTTCACATACATAGGTAGAACCGAACATACTCATAAGTTTGGCGGTCTCGTGATGAAGGTGAGGAAATTCATCATGGGGAAAGTTTTCGTAGAATCGGTCAAGTTTCTTGCAGCAAGGAAATTGTCCCTCAACCGCGCATTGCACTGTAAATCAATTAATTCCAATATTGTAAGTTAGTTGGTAAAGCCTCCGTGGCTTAGGCGGCAGCACGCCGGCCTCTCACCGCTGGGTCCGAGGTTCAAATCCCGGTAACTCCATGTGAGATCTGTGCTGGACAAAACGGAGGCATACAGGTTTTTCTCCGGGTACTCCGGTTTTCCCTGTCAAAATTTCATTCCAGCAACACTCTCCACTATTTCATTTCATTTCATCTCTCATTCATTTAATCATTGTCCCAGAGGAGAGCGTCAGGCCTCGGCAGCCGGCACAGTCCATATCCTCTCCGCTAGATGGGGGCTTCATTCATTCCATTCCTGACCCGGTCGGAGACTGGAAGCAGGCTGTGGATTTTCATTTCATTGTAAGTTAGTTGGTGCGCTATTCACTGAGATAATAATAATAATGTTATTGGTTTTACGTCCCTTTTAACTATCCTGGCTTTTATTCACTGAGATAGAAAATGGTCGTGCAAAACAATGAAACACAGGAATCAAAGCTGAAAGTTCTTAAAATCTGCAGGATACGTCCCTCCCATAATGCGCGCGCACCGTTGTCAACCGACCAGGCTCCACGCATACTATGACTCTGCACTGTACATTCTCAGGTGTTGCAGCTGTGCAGTGTGAAGTACTCTGGACGCTGCTGATCTCAATCATCCGAGCGCTGTGAAACTTGGAACAATAATGTTTTCTTACAAGTAATAATTTATTTATGTCTAATTTAATCAACACTTTTATGGGAACTTCAAAATGGTGATTGTGCAAAATTTTAAAAATCACGATTTTATTTCTTGTGTCATAAATAAGATGTCGTTGTTTTTTTTATTGATATTAGAGGCTTTGGGACTTTAAGGTCATGTAGCTCCGTGTACAGTACATGGGTGTGTGTGGAATTCGTCTGACAACCCGTATTACTGTGATGACTGTATCAGTGTGCGTATTTGTAATTTAGATGAGGATTGGGAAAGAGGCGTTCGTGGCCTTAATTTAGGAACCATCTCGTCATTTTCCTGGAGTAGGAGTGGGAAACCACGGAAAACCATTTCCAAGAAGACTGAAATGGGAGTTGTTCTGGTATTCAGATCCGCACATAACGTAGGGAAGTCTAGTATAGAGTTGCATCATATTGACACCTCGTGCCCCAGAAAGCTGTGCAGCCCAGCTGGATAGTTGAGGGGTCTGAGGTCGGGTCAGAGGATCATAACACAGTGGCATTGACGTCATATGTTTACTTGACGGGCCTGCTCGGGTGGAGTTCCACCAGCTCTGACCCGACCCCCGTGCCCTGAGTGCAGCTGGGCCATAGCCTATGCCGCATGGCAGTCGCAGGCGCCATACCAGTCCGCCAACATAAGCGTCCTCGGCAAGGCGACGCTCCTTTTGTTGTGCAGTTGTCTTCAAACGCGTGTGCGTTGTGTAGCATTTATGTGTGTGACTTTATTGTTAATCTTTCAGTTTGGGGTCTTTAATATCTTGGTCATTATCCAAGTGTATGGGTTTATTGCATTTGCCATTGCATGATAATTGAAGTGTAAAATTCACCTACTGCTGATACTATAGGGCTGCTGATAGTAGTTTGAAAGGTAAAAGAAAGTGAGTGCTCAGTGACTTCTTACGAGTTATGAGTGAAAGAAGAATGACTCAGGAATAACTCTCATGGATATCGATGGTTACCGCGGCTTGGATTCGAGTTACTCAATATCAGTTCATGACTGTTGTTGCTATGAAGGTTAGTATTAGTGAACTACTGACAATAAATACATGCAAACATCTCTAGCATATTTTTACCCAGCCCACATAATCGTGCTGGTTTGGTTTTCAATTTTAGCTGACGAAATGTATTTTTTTCAGTCGGTCAACTCGATTCTACTCAATTGTAATGGGTGTTTTCCTAATCCTGAAACAAATGTACATGAGATTAATAAATACATGTAAACATCCATTACAATTGGGTACATTCATGCTAACCAACTGAAAAACATCAAATTTCAAATACACACATCAAAAAAAGTTTTGCATCACCTCGGTTCCCAGATCTCCGGCATATAGACGTTGACTGTGTATATTGTATCCAAGATACAGTCCCTTTGACTGTTCATAGATGTCACTAAAACTGCTCAAAGATGTAAACAACCATGCATGAGCAGGGCCTATTAGACGGAGGGGGTACGACAGCCGATCAGTTCCAGTCATTCCACCAGGACGAAGGTACGCTGCTCATGTTGTCTGTAGTTCTACCATGCCTAGAAGGTCAATACCGCAGTTCGATCGCGTCCGCATTGTTACTTTGTGTCAAGAAGGGCCCTCAACAAGGGAAGTTTCCAGGCGTCTTAGAGTGAACCAAAGCGATGTTGTTCGGACATGGAGGAGGTACAGAGATACAGGAACTGTCGATGACAGGCCTCGCTCAGGCCGCCCAAGGGCTACTACTGTAGTGGATGACCGCTACTTACGGATTGCCGCTCGGAGGAACCCTGACAGCAATGCCACCATGTTGAATAATGCGTTTCGTTCAGCCACAGGACGTCGTGTTTCAACTCAAACTGTGCGCAATAGGCTGCATGATGCGCAACTTCACTCCCGACGTCCATGGCGAGGTCCAGCTTTGCAACCCCGACACCATGCAGCGCGTTACAGATGGGCCCAACAACATGCTGAATGGACCCCACGGAATTGGCATCACGTTCTCTTCACCAATGAGTGTCGCATATGCCTTCAACCAGACAATCGTCGGAGACGTGTTTGGAGGCACCCTGGTCAGGCTGAACGTCTTAGACACACTGTCCAGCGAGTGCAGCAAGGTGGTGGTTCCCTGATGTTTTGGGGTGGCATTATGTGGGGCCGACGTACGCCACTGGTGGTCATGGAAGGCTCCGAAACGGCTTTACGATACCTGAATGACATCCTCCGACCCATAGTGCAACCATATCGGCAGAATATTGGAGAGGCATTTGTCTTCATGGACGACAATTCTCGACCTCATCGTGCACATCTTGTGAATGCGTTCCTTCAAGATAACGACATCGCTCGACTACAGTGGCCAGCATGTTCGCCAGACATGAACCCTATCGAACATGCCTGGGATATGTTGAAAAGGGCTGTTTATGGACGTCTTGACCCACCAACCATTCTGAGAGATTTACGCCGAATTGTCGTTGAGGAGTGGGACAATTTGGACCAACAGTGTCTTGATGAACTTGTGGATAGTATGCCACGGCGAATACAGGCATGCATCAATGCAAGAGGACGTGCTACTGGGTATTAGAGGTAGTGGTGTGTACTGCAATCTGGACCACAAATGCTGAAAGTCTAGCTGTATGATGGTACAACATGCAATGTGTGGGTCTCATGAGCAATAAAACGAGCTGAAATGTTGTTTGTGTTGATCTCTATTCCCTTTGTATTTAACGGTTCCGGAACTCTTGGAACCGAGGTGATGCAAAACTTTTTTTGATGTGTGTACTAAGGCAACATTAACAAGTAGTTCCGTGAAGAACTATACAGCCTATTTTCATATATCCTATTTATGTATACTGCCACTATCAACATACAAAATTTCAGTTTGATTGCTGTAATAGATTCGTAGATATTGAGAACCGGCTAAATATTTCGGATGGTCGCCATGTTGGATTTTATATATGTAGGTCCTAAAGTTATGTACTGTTACATGAAGATTATTGTGTACGTGTAGCATTCAAAATTAAATCGCATGATTAGGAGACAAGAAGTAAAAAGGAGATTTTAAAATTTCGCACAGCTGCCATCTTGTGGTTTTGGAAACAATTGAAATAAATTAGATGCCAGTGGATTAACATTCGTATAAGGATTTACTGTACCAAGTTTTACTGCACTCGGATGGTTAAATTGCGAGAAACGTTCATGTGAATATTTATAATTCGCGTCGCCGCCATGTTGGATTTTTGATCACCAGGTTATTTAAAGTCCTATAGGCGAACTTAAGTTCATAGCCCCTATGAACATTAAAAAAATCAGTTTCATTGCTATAATAGATTCGTAGATATTCAGTGCCGTCTAAATATTTCGGATGGTCGCTATGTTGGATTGTTAAATGTACAGGCCATAGAGTCATGTACCATTAAAGGAAAATTATTGCGTAGGTTTATTATTCAAGCTTTCACTTCGATCGCATGATTACGACACAAGAAATAAAAAATTAATTTTCGAAATTCTCACAGCCGCCATCTTTAGGTTATGTACACAATTGAACTAAATTAGATACCAGTGCATTACAATGAGTATGAACATTTCATGTACCAGATTTCATTGCGTTTGGAACATTAGATCGCGAGAAATGTCTATTTAAAATTTTCAAATTCGCTTGGCCGCCATGTTCGTTTTGTAGTTAACCGGTTTTTGAAAGTCTTATAAATGAACTTCTAGTCGTGTCCTTTATCTCCGTACAAAATTTCAGGGTGATACCGCTAATAGTTTCAGAGATATTGAATGCCGGTGAAATATTTCGCACATCCACCATCTTGTGGTTATGTAAACAATTCAACGAAGTTAGATGTCGCTGCATTACAATGTGTATAAACGTATACTGTACCAAGTTTTATTGCGTTTGGTTGGTTAAATCGCGAGAAACGTCTATTTTAAAGTCGCAAATTCGCGTGGCCGCCATGTTGGTTTTGTAGTTACTAGTTTTTCAAAAGTTACATACGTGAACTTCTAGTAGTTCCCTTTATCACCGTAATAAATTCCAGGGTGGTATCGGGAATAGTTTCGGAGCTATTGAATGGTGGTGAAATATTTCGCACAGCCGCCATGTTGGATTGGTGAGACGAAACAAAATTTGAAGGGCACGGTCGGGGTCGCCCGGAATAGTGCTATGAACTTACCGAGTTTTATTGAAATCGCTCCAGCCGTTTAGATTTGATTAGGGGGGACACACACACACCTCACACACACACACACACACACACACGCACAAACACACGGACGGGAGGTGATCTCATAAGACTATTTTTTCAAAATTGAAAATAGGCTAAAAATGGCTACCAGCACGTTAATAACTTTTCCAGCCGCTTTCAGCTCAATTCTGGGGCAGATGGCCTTGCTGTTCCACCCATTAAAACTCCAATAGCTAACTACAGCTCAATTCTTTGCGGCAATGACAAAATATGCTAAATGGCGTACGCAGTTGAACACGAAGATTCCTTCAACAAATCGAATCAACCCCAACTAGCACATTAGCGCAGGTAAATTTTCACGAAAACCGTAAGCGTACTTTATTCTATTATTCCTTTAACGAGATACAAATTTATTTTCAGTAATATCAAAATAACTTAAAAGTTTCGAAGAAACATTTCTCATGTTTGAAAGGGCTAAGGTTCCTAGAACGGGCTTTTCATGACTGCATTGATGGCAAAAAGAGGATTTCAATTGTTATGTCATAATGTACAAACAGTACAAGTACAGTACCTCCAGCATATTTTGTCCATGGTGGCCAATGTATTTATTTATTTATTTATTTATTTATTTATCGTATGGCTCTTAGTGCCGGGAGTGTCCGAGGACATGTTCGGCTCACCAGAGGCTGAGCTGCTTCTAGCGGACATCCATAGGGTGAGCTACAAGTTCCGTTCAATTTCAAGTAGTTCCAACTTTTGCTACCAGATGTTAATGATACCTAGTGGTGAACGTTGGAACTTTGATAGAGCGTTCCAACGAAATCTAACCTAAAAATTTAGCTTCGCACAAGTTAATGTGTGGAAGGATCTTTTACATGCCATAAATCTATTACTTGGGACCGCCGGCTTCACTTCCCCTCCGAAGGAAGGCATACTGAAGGATTTTTACGCTCTTAAAAAACCCGTTGTCTTCGGCCGAGTTTGTACCCGCTATCTTTGGCACAGCAATTCAGCATGCTACCAACTACGCCAAAGTCGGAGGTCACTGATTCGTGTCCTGCACACGACAGCCATTTTAATTCTGGCTTGTACTATTTGTACAATACACGACCTAATTGACGGAAACCTCGAATGTTGAAGACACTGTTCTAGACTAGGGATCATCAGAGTTCCTATTAACGAGAGATTCTTTGACACAATGTAAAAATAACGCTGATTAGGTACGGTGAGATTGCATTGTTTGCACTGTCAGTAATGGCTTCAAATACTGTACGACCTTCGTTACAGCTTTGTATGACACTACTTTCCATTCATATTCTGCGTCACTGGAACTTTCCATAAGTAGTCTACCATCTTGGATGATCTCTGCCAGATCTTCCGCAATTGACCACTGTACATCTCTAACTGAAGGCAGACCAGTGGCATTGTATCACGTGTTATCCTTTACAGTTACAAACACTGTTCTGTTTTATAACCTACTACTGTAGGTATAGTAATATTTCTGCCACCATGGAGAGAGTTCAATAGTATTAAGGTAGAATAGTTAACAGGAGCAGTTCCATAAGATGGAGGATGCCGGTAAGGGTATACTGGTTTATAATTGAGCACCCTTTAGAATTGAAATTTAACTAAACACCACAGTAGTCATTTGTTTTAATGCATTTTTTTAATATATATATTTAACTGGCATGAGTACTCGGCATGTGGTCTCCAGAGAAACCTTGTCATGGCCTTTCGAGTTAACGATCGAAATTGACCTGTGCTTCGTGATAAGGATTACATGAATGACGAAGACATCACAAACAGCCAGTTCTCGAGTCAGACAAATTAACCATGCCTAGTTAAAATACACGATATGGCCGCAAAAACTGTCCAAAATTTGCAATTTTTACTGAATAAGAATGTGTTATTCCCCTCGAATATTACATGAGATTATTATTTGCGGAGATTACAATGAGGAGTGATGCAAATAATAGAAATTTGAAGTTAAAAGTGTAAATTGTTTTGCACTGGTTGCAGGTCGGGTGCAATAATAATAACTTAGTCACATATATTTTTTTCCAGGTAGTGTCTTGTATTTCCCGCCTAATATAATTGAGCTAAATATGCGTTGACCAACTGATAAATATCAATTAATTTTTAGGCTATTTAGGCAGCACAGAAAATGGCTTGAAAGCTTCCTTTATTCCCCTTGGCCATAGCTTAGAGTGGATTTCTATGCTAGTGGGCATTGTTCTATTATCTAATGAAAAAGAAACCTTTCGAATAATGTCTGCCCCTAGTCATTATTCAGTGTACGAAGTCATTTGCAAGACTCAGAATAAAGAAAGTTAAAGTTTTTTTCAAATGAAATATATTTTTTATCAATGTTACGCTCAGAAATGAGGCTGTTAATATTCGATGTGGTGTATTCCATGCCTGGTTGGTTGGTTCCTCAGTGTAGGGGCTGCGACAACGCGGCCATGTACCCCGTGTACTTTGGGTGTGTGTAGAATCTGTCTGTTAACCGTTGTTGGGCCTAATTGTGATGGCTGTATTAGTGTGTGTTATCTGTAATTCAGGTAAGGACTGCAGACGATCAATTTCAAGTAGTTCCTAATTTTGCTACCAAATTCTACTGTCAACGACACTTTGCTGCAAACATTGCTACTAGATTCCATCGCAACTAGCACCTGGCGGTGAACGTTGGAATTTAATAGAGCATTAATGAAATCTAACTTACAAATTTAGCTTCACACAATTGTAGTTAGTGGAATGTTCTTTTACATGGCATAGGCCTAAATCTATGACATGGGCCCGCCGGCTTTACTTCCACTCCGAAGCAAGGCATACTGGGGGATTTTAACGCTCTTAAAAATCCGATGACTTCGGCCGGGCTTGAACTCACGATCTTGGGCATAGAAGCTCAGCATACTACCAACTACGCTACCGAAGCCGCCTCTCTTCCAGATCTGTAGTGGTTCATTTAATTATTCCAAATGAATATATTATTATTATAGCCTAAGGACAATTCGATCTAACGCACTCCCAAGAAGGACGACGATGGTTTCCATGACTTGGATTCGAGTCACTGATAAATAATAATAATAATAATAATAATAATAGAAATAATATTTTTCGTGTGGCCTCCTGAGAGGTCTTTCTAATTGCGCCCGTGGGCGACCTGCGCGCCGGGATGTGACATGGAATGGATGAAGATGAATGATACTGGGCAAGGATGTGGAAGGAAGTGGCCGTGGCCTGTAAGAAAGTACCGTCCCAGCATTTGCCTGGTGTTCAAAATGGGGAAACCACGGAAATCCATTTCAAGGACGGGCGACGGCGGGGATCGAACCCACGCGTCTATAAGGCATCCAACGTTTAGAATGAAGTATTGGTCTTATGGCGCGTTACGACAGGGTTGCCACTCCATGAGAGGAGGCAGTACAAAGCGCTTCGCGTACACTTTCCGCACATTCAGCGATGGTGCAGTGACGAAGACTTGAATTAAGTACTGTATAATAATACTAATAGTAGGCTAACATTACACATACAAGGAAATTAAATTTAATTAACTATAACGTATGCAGAATGTAACATAAAGAAAACAATCAAAATAAAATAAGTAAAGTACAAGTAAAAGGAAATGTGTGAAGTTTCGACTGCAGTTAAAGTTGAAGTACATTATTAAAAAAAATACTCCTCATTGGCTTACCTTTCATGATTTATACTTTCGTTGGGTTTAAGTTTTTAAAATAACTGAACAGATTAATTACGACCTGTTTTTCCCTCCTTCTGAGCACTTGACCACGCTTTCTTTTCACAAAACTATCCATTGTTGTACGTGAAATACGTTAAATACAACACGTTAAATCTAACAGAACTGCTGCACACACACTCAAGATAGAGACAGCCGAACTACTGAAATACAAGCTCGAATGACACAGTAATAAAGCTGTGAGTAGCAAGCTGCACCCCACTGTCCTTCATTTTTATAATCCGCGGTCAATGAACAGCCCGGCCTGTGTAAACAATTAAACCTACACTCTGGGTAAGCAGGTAGAAAACTTCTTCCAACATTCCTCTACAACTCTCAAACTGACATGACATGGTTATCTTTAAAAATAGAAAAGTTGGCAGCATACGAACTTTTTCAATGCTGCTATGCGGTTATGAGAGAATATTCAGAAGATTTCCCTACATGAAAATGGTAATATTGCCAGTATAAAATATTTCAATAATCCACGATCAAGACGGCACATTTAGCTACACGTGTGTGAAAAATAGGCATCTCAAAGTCAATGCAACATGATATAAGGTCGATTTTACTAAAAAGAGGACTCAGTTTATAGTTTTTTTTTAAATATGAATATCTAATTTTTCTTGCACTTCTATCAAGTTTACGTAGTTCTAATATAGGACAAAAAAGATCGGCAAAACATAGTTCTACCCGAATATGCTGTTTTTTCGACAATGAAATATTTTCGACTGATATGACAACAGTGGAGTGCTAGAAAATGACAGCGTCATACATGTCTCGCGTGCAACAGAAAGAGAGAAGAATATCCCTATCTAACCAGTGCTTCATTCTAAACGTTGGATGCCCTATACCAAGTCAGGAGAAAGCTCGAACCCATGACCTAACGCTGCGCTTTAGCGAACGTAGCCAGCGCTGTCGGTAATAATAATAATAATAACAATAACAATAATAATAATAATAATAATAATAATAATAATAAAAGATCAGCAAATACAGCGAGTTGGTCGACCCTATCAAAAGACAATGGCACTTAAATTATACTTCATCACATATGTTCTCCCTATCCTAGATTTCTCTTCCCCAATTTGGTCTACTTCGGCTATAACCAATATTTCTAAATTGAACAGTGTCTTTAATTTCTTCATGTCAATAGTCAAAGCTCGCAATCCTTCACTAAGGCAGTTTGCCAAATCCGACATTCTAAATCGGCTCAATGTATTCGACCTGAGAAGCCGCTTACAATTTACTGACCTGTGTTTCCTACATAAAGTTATGAATGGTTACACAAAATGTAACATGCTCTTAAGCTACTTCCCACTCCATGTTCCCTCCCGTTCAACTCGTCAGAACCATTTACACCATATACCTCGCCCACGACTTGAAGTACAGAAGCGCTCTATCTTCCACCGTCTACCTACCCTTAGTAACTCCCTCCCAAATATTGACATATTCTCTCCCTATAGAACATTCAAACATAACATTAGAAGATCCCTTTCATCATCGATCCCTACCCCCTCACCCTCCTAATCACCCACTACCTCAATCACTCCCTGCATCTTTCCCGAGATTTTTCCCTTGATGCCATCACTGCCAATTGTTACCTGTTATTGTTGTTGTTATTGTTGTTATTTTTGTTAATATTATTTGAAATTGTTAAAATATTAGTGTAAAATGACCTATCATGGTTGTATCAAATAATCATACTAATATATAAAAATGAGATGGTGTGTGTCTGTCTGTCTGTTACTCAATAACGCAAGAACCACTGGTCCGATTTAAATAAAATTTTGCATGGATGTAGCTGATTTACCAGGTTTACATATAGGATACTTTTGATTTCGAAATTTTGCACTATTAAAAAATGGCGACCATTTTAGTGACGTCACTACACTCTTTGGTTTCAAAATGTCATATTTCCATATCAAATAAAAAGAGAACGGTAGGAAATAGCAAACTTTTGATAGCACATTTGAGCTTTGAAATTTAATTTCCTATCCAAAACGTCCTTATCACTTTTCGTGTATCGCCAACAGTTAGCGAGTAAAACCGACATTTGTGACGTCACTACACCCTTTGGTTTCAAAGTTTCATAATTCCATTTCAAATAAAAAGAGAACGCTAAGAAATAGCAAACTTTTGATGGCATACATGAGCTTTAACATTTAATTTACTATCCGAAAGGTCCTTATCACTTTTCGTATTTCTCCAACGGTTAGCGAGTGAAACCTAAATTTGTGCAATAAAACACGGTCAACACCGACCGGTGCAGTATATCTCTCTATACATAAAAATGAAAGTTTGTCTGTTTTTCTCTGAATTTCTACGGACAATTGAAATGTTTACGCGTTTCAGACTGTTTTTGATGGATGCGCGCGATTTGTTTTTGGTCTGTCTGTTTGTTTGTTCGTCTGTGGACAACTTTGTTCCCTTATAACTCGAGAACGGCTGGGTGTATCAACGTAAAATTTGGTACAGATATCCATCAGAGGCATGACACTCACCATTGATATAACTCTTCTCCGTACCCCTCATAAAAGGGGGCCTACCCCTTAAAATACATGCTGAAATAGGCGTAGAAGGACGAGACAAAGCTCATTTTCAGCCCCTCAATGTGAGAGACAAAACTCGGGTACCCGAAAACCACATTTTAAGGCCCTAAGACCAACCGTTTTTGAGATATTCCCAGAAAACTAATTTCATTTAATAAACTAATGAACAATTGCAAGCCAGTAACCATGGCAACAGATTCTCAGAGGTCCATCTATTGCTGTAAGACGCAATGCAATTCCATTAATTACATTACTGTAGTGTGAAAGCTTGCAAACGGCTAGAAGGTTATCACGGAACCAAATTAAGCCGTAAAATTCATCAATACGTTTAACGCGCTTAAGGGGATCAAGGGGTACTCTAGAATTTTTTCACGCGATTCACACATGCGGGTGTGGTACGGCAGGTCTATTATATTCCTATCCCCATATTATTCATTTATTCATTTATTTCGTATAGGCCATCTATGGACCGCGTTATTCCCACTGTCTCCTACTGGCTTTGATGTTTGCCCAGTACGCCCGCATTCGTTCTCGGTGGACTTCCTTCCGTTCCTGGGTCCAAATCTTTCCCGTTTTCAGCTTCGTTTTTTCTTGGAAACCTATGCAAGCTTGAAGTTTCCTTTTGAGTGGGGCGCGCTCCTGAATGTCTATTGGTGTAATCCCCACTTCTTTCAGATTTTTATCCAGTTCTATGAACCAGGTCCATTTTGTTTTCCTCGCCAGAAAGTAAGTTATGTTGCGTTTGGTCAGTCTCGCTGGGATCATTCGTTTCACATGCCCAAAAAATGGTATCCTTTCCTTCCGGATGACGTTACTTATCTTCTCCACATGAGTATGTAGTTCATGGTTACGTCGTCTTCTGTATTCCTCATTGTCTTCGATGGAACCCAATATCTTTCTCAAAATTTGTCTTTCTTTGGCCTCCAGTTTCTCGACCAAGCCTATTTTGTTCATCGTGAGGCATTCAGAAGCATGCAAGACCTCCGGACGGATGACACTGCAGTAATGTTTTAGTTTTGCGTTGGAGGATATTGACCTTTTCTTATAGATGCCCTTAGTTAAATGGTAGGCAATTTCCATTTTGCTCATGCGTGATTGAATGCTTCTTTATCTGATAATATCCCTTCCCTGACCCGTCCTGAAAAGAAAAGTACATGGCCATTGGCTGCATTAATAATTTAAAAAAATAGGTGTTATAATTTCTCCCTATATTATATTATTATTAGTATTATATTATGGCGTACAACGACGAGACAAATCCCCTCGGTGCCCGAAACAAAACTCGGGGGCCCCGAAGGGTCCTCGAAAACTACATTATAAGGCTCTAAATCCAACAGTTTCTGAAATATTCACAGAAAACTAATTTAATTTAACAAACTAATGAAGGAATGCAAATCGGTAACCATGAGAACATTATCTCAAGGGGTGGCATACAACTTTCCATCTATTTCTGTAAGAAGCAATGTCACTCCATTTATTACATTTCTGTGAAAGTTTGCAAATGGTTATAGGGTTATCACGGAACTATCGTAGACCGCATAATTCATCAATGAAATTAAGGGGGTGAAGGGGTAACCTAGAATTTTTTCATGCAATTTTCACGTTCGACATATAGTACAGAAGGTCTATTATATCTCCAAACAGCAACATTATTTTCAAAAATTCCTGAATTTAACCAGCATTTTTTGCGGCTTTTAGGAATTTGGGCAATTTGAGGCTAAAGAAACTGAATTTTCATGCACCACAAGCCTTTATAATTTATGAAAGGGGTCTTCCTGTGTATGGGCACCTAGCACAACGTAGAGGATCAGTTTTTATGTGACGTGTATTGCGTTTCGTCTACAAGGCTTTCAATTGTATTTCACGTCAGGAAGTACACGTTAGGTGAATTTAGTCTGAGAGCACATTTTAACCTTTTTTTTTTTTTTTGTCGACATACGGGTTCATCGTAAGGATGATTTTATTTGATACTGTGTGGTAGATATAGCCTACCCATATTTGGATATCTGGGTAATATGTTGTAGAAAATAGAATTGTCTGTCTTTCTGTGTATCTTTATGTACGCCTATACCTCGTGTTCGGATGCTTGGTGCATCTTAAAATTAGGTATGGTAACCATGAGAGTCAATACACCAATCATTTATAAAACTCTTCACCTCACTTTTCATACAGTAGAAGGGTGGATATAGAGAAAAACTTCTCAATACATGCTAAAATAGGCGAAATATAAAAATTATCCTAGAAGGACGACCAAAGCATATGTTGCGCTTCTCAATGTGAGACACACAATTCGGGAGTCTATAAAGGGTCTCCGAAAACTACATTCTAAGGGCCTTAAATTAACCGTGTGTGTGATATTCCCAGAAAACTAACTTCGTTCCGATTAACTTGAAGGAATGACAAACCGCTAACCATTGCAACAGTAGCTCAATTGATAATGTCTGGTGTTAACAACGAACACCGTTTGAAGAACGGGTACTTCTGCTAGTTATTAAATAAATAAATAAATAAATAAATAGAGCGAGTAAAGACCATACCTATCATTGTCTCGAGTACGGGCGTGATACCTAGAACCTTGCTCCAAGGCCTTAAAGAAATTGATCTGGATATTCGGCTGTACAAACTAATGCAGAAGGCAGTAGTTCTATCAACATCCAGAATCGTTCGGAAGTTCATGGGTAGCGACATTCCAGCTTAGAAGTTGCTGTTTCCGTAACTATACTTTGGTTCACTGAAGCCCATATAGTTATGTTGTAAAGTACCAGAAATGTTATATGTACTGTATAAACCGAAAATAACAATAATAATAATTATTATTATTATTATTATTACACTGGGGAACACGATTGTCGGTGTTTAAGATGTTGGTCCCATTTTTGGAATGTTCTTGGGTCGTAGATTCTAAAAAAAATGGTATTAGTTTTTGCATATCAGCTCTCCTTTTTACGAAATGGCATATTTGACTATTCAATTAAGCCTAAATCATAGACAAATGAACACCAGTTCTTCATGTATTTTTGGTACAAAGTAGTTAGTCTTCATCCATTTCTTGTTCACTATGACGTAATGCCTAGCAGAAAGAACACAACACACTTATGACATTCAATTCGGCAGATTTTTGTGATTTTCTGCAATGTGATAGTTATGTACATTCTCAATAGAGGCTCCAACAATAGTCCGCCATCATATGCGTATCCCATTGTCAACAGTACTGCTCCTCCATGATCCTAATTTCTAAATTACGGTAATAAATTATTACAAAATTATCAATATCTTAAAAGAAAACTAGAGCTGATAGAACAAAATGGGCAGCAGTTTTGGAATCAGCAGCGCAAATATGCCCAGATTCCGTTTTTAAATTCCAGACACAACACAAACATTTTAATTTTGTTCCCCAGTGTTATGAATAATTATAATTAAATTCAAGTACTAGGAGAAGTACATCAGCCATCAGGATGGATTCGAGAGGCAAACATAGAGAAAATTTCTAAATTACAGAAGGTCTATAGAATCACTTGGAACAGATACGTACAACAACAAAACTGTATCGAAGAATGCAAAATTAAGACATCACACAACAGTAATCAAACCTGAAACATCAAATGCATCGGAAACTTTGATCCTTGGAGGCAGATCTCTCATTAAATACGTAGAAAAACAAGAAAGAAAAATATTGAGGGAAGTCCTTGGCCCAGTCTGCTCAGAAGCAATTTGATTGAAACGGAAGTTTCAGGAGCTTTATCAGCATACTGAAAAGATCACTGACACCTTCAGAAAAAGGCGATTGAAGTTCTATGGCCACATTCTCAGAATGAAAAATGACAGGCTCATCAAAAGGATTCTCAATCTTGCTCTCTCAATGAAAGTCAATAACAACTGGCTTAGTGAAATAATAAAAGACCTTCGAGAAATTGGCATAACGAAGGAAATTTTAAAACATCGACTACAGTTCAGAACATTAATCAATAACAATCATTTCTCTGAGAAAATTACTACCAGGACCAAAATGTCATGGATGGAAGAACGGAGGAAGATTTTTAGAGGCCATATGAAGAGATTTTAGGTGTAGGAAAAATAACATTATCAAAATAAGTGGCATCGCGCTCCACAGATGGGCATAACGATGTAAAAAAACAAGAAGTTCCGTGACGAACTAAAGTGCCTACTTTTCTTAAAATTAAGATTCATGCCAATGATTAATCTATTAGGAATCTATATAAAAGAATAAGGAGAACAGTTATTGACAGTTGGCAGCCATGGTGGCTCCTAAGAATACGCTCAGTCATATCTGTTTATGTACACACAGTACATACGAAATTTTGTTAAAATTCAATTGATAGTGTAGAAGTTATATGCATTTAAAAATTGGACCTATCAGCAGGCTTAGAACCATTTTGGCAACACTGCTATGTATGGCTTCCTGGAAATTAAACTGAAATATTAATGTCCATATGTGTACTAATTTTAGAATAGCTCCCATGCATACCTTCCAACATATGCAACATGGAGCTCAAATTTCAAGTGCGGTTTTTAAGCAGTTGGTAGCACTGACATCATTTTCAAATATAGGGTTGCGATATTCAGGTATATATCTTTACTCATATCAAATTTTGTTTGGATTTCTGTAGCCGTGTAGGAGTTGATAGGGACACGCACACACACAGAGAGACAGACAGACTGACAGACAGAAGGACAAACAGAGAGACAGACATTTTCCCGAATCGATCTCATAAGTCTACTTTTTCCTCATTTTTGCAAAATGTGAAAAGTAGGCTAAAAATGTTCATGTCCACGATGTCACAAAGCCACTAAAAGAATCAACAACAACAAAAGACTTTTCTTGAATGTGAAAAAATAAATTAACATCTGTGCTTCGTTCGCTTCTTTGACTATCCACCCAGATAGGTTATTTTTACATTAATTACTGTATATTTTCTAAAAGGGGAAGCTAATTGGTGGTAATTTAGTTTTTGCCTCATCGGGTGACTGCGGTCTGAATAGTCGCTCAAGTACTGAGTATTCATGAACGCATTATGGACTATATTATATGGAGTCCGTGCACCTGTTGGTGGAAATTGCTAGTCCCGTTGAACAATGATCATGGTTTGACCTCACCACTCCCCACAGTGAGTTAAAGCAAGTAGCCATTACCCACACGGCATGGTCGCTCGCACCGTCTTGCGTGCGGATACTCGCAAGTGCGGTCATGAACTCAGCACCACATGCTCTCAATCCCACCGAGGAAATTTCCAGATATTTATAAGTGATGGAAGATATTTTACAGTGTTGCCATAGTAATCCAGATTTAATGCTTTTCTCTAAACCTGACACAATTTACATGAGATTAAGAAATTCACTTGGATGACCAATTTCGATCGTCAAACGTTCATCATCTGTTTCTTTACACTTAGGCCTTCAGGCAAGCAGCTCCATGTTGACAAAATCCTTCAACGTCATAGACTAGATCTTCGATAAACACTATTCCGTTTTTGGTGGATTTTTTAATTAATTTTCGTTGTTTGCTCCACTTTTTCAAACGTAAAGGCCGCACTAAACGTTTCTTACGAGGTGCCGGCATGATGGCACGCGGTAGACTGATGATTGTTCGCCGGAAATTCAACCATATCCGGTCGATTAGATTAGTAGTTGGTCGTTTCTACCACTACGAGTGCTAGTGTGAGCCAATGCCGAGTTTCACGTTTGCCCTTGCAACTACTCCCGGTGTGAAGTTTTAAAAAAAATCATGAAACGCCTGAGGGTATTGAACCATGGAACACTTTAAAGAAAGAATTATGTAAATAAGTTAATTTGTCTAGGATTGAATCAAGAAGAAAAGAAGTAAAGAAACAAGCGCTTTTAGTCTGTTTCTCCGGAATTACATTTAGGCTGGAAGTGATTTTCGAAATTTGGTATTTTAGTTTGATAGAACTCTCCAAGACTCACAACTTGACACCTTTATGGACCTTTAGCCCTTCAACGTTTGGCACAATTGATGAAATTGCTTAGTTTTATTTTTTTTGCCAAGATTGTGACCCTTATTTTGTCTGCTAAGAAACGTTTTCAACTTTAAAATGGCTTCCTAAACGAAAATGTTCATCAGAGGAGTTGTTGAAAAATAAAATGAATAAATATTAATGAAACTGGGCATTGAGTGAAAGAAAGCAGTCATGGCCTATCAGAACCTCCATCTCGGCAATTTGCCGGAGTAGAACATGCGAAATCCTGGAACACCAATTCAGAAAATGAAAAACAAAATTACTATTAAAAGTCCAGATACAGTGTGTCTGCAAAGTAGTGGCGGATCTCCATTGAAGCGTTTGAATCGCCGCGTCACCTGCATTTTTACAAATAAATATTTTGACATTCATTAGGATTTTAAACATGATTTTTACTGCATTAGATGTTACCAATTAATGCATGAACGTCGACCTTCAAACGGCACCACACGGCACGATGGCGTGGTGGTGAATCTGCTGCTGCGTTGCTCAACTAGCCTGATGCGACAGGGATGTGCTGACAAGAACGTTCCTGCCTAGGTGATACAGTAAGGCCGGAGGGGGGACGGAAGTCATAGGTAACCGTGGCAACAGTAGTTCCGTGATGCGAATTCAGCCAGCAAGTGAGTAGGCTTTCACCAGTGATTGCTCATCCACATTGCTCTCATTTCAAGCTATCCTGTACTATAACAGTTATTGTGCTCGCTGCACGAGCAGTTCGTTTATTAGATAGCGACGTGTTGCGTGTGTAATATGTTTTACATTTGTTTGTTAGCGTAATGACAATTAGCAATAATGAAACCTACAAGACTTAGTGTGCAGTACATTGGAAACTCCTTTTTCACGTTAGAAAGATGAAGACAAGAGGGATTTACCGGTACTTAACGAAGGTAGGCCTAAGCCATTACTTTCTTTTGAAAAATCATGTAGTGATAAAAACAACGTCAATTCAAAAGTTTTCGTTAGAAAATTCAAATCTCGATGGTATGATGAGCATAAGTGGTCGTATGGTAGTAGTTACACAAACATATTATATTGTTGGCCATGTTTATTGGTTGAAAACAAAAAGCAGGAGTATGGAATAACAATGGGGTTGGAGACTTAAATAATGTCACTCGTGCATTTCGGAAACATGAGTCTTCAATTAAACATTTCAGGAATTCAATCGACATTAAGGAGTTAGGAAAAAATATCAACACAATTGCGGATGCTCTGCAAGAAAACTCAAAACCATCCTGTCAATATAACTACAATTTGCTTTTCTGTTGTTGTTGTTTTTTTTTCTCGATCCGATTCGCTCCTGAGCCGCCACTGCCGCGAAGTCTCTCCGCAGCGCGTGTCTCACCCTTCGGGACGTGTTGTGTTAGCAGAACATTCATGTTATGTTGTTACAAAGAAAACAATTACATTAAATTTACTAATGCAATTATATATACGATACTCACCACTAACACACTATGCTCCGTTAAGTTTCCACCAGCACGGAAAACATCTTCCACTAGGAACAAACGCTCTTCAGTAGTGCTGTAAGCATTCCTACTAGACTCAGCTTACACAAGAACTTGACAAGAACACAACTTACAGCGTCAACACTGTCACGCACACTCACTGTCGGCAGTATTCCCCACCCTATCACTCCAGTTGAAGGTTATTACGGAACAAGTGGATGCATATGCCTACCGCTGCGGTGAGACTTTGCTTGTACAGCGATACGAATGTGCTGCCAAGCTAACACGTCCCGCAAAACGAGACCTGCGTAGCTCGTCACTGCGGAGAGACTTTGCGGACGCTCTGTATATGTCCATTGTTTGAATAAGGGCAATCCCCAAAAACATAATTTGTCTCAGAGACCTGTGCCATATTTTGTGTAGACTCCTGTCTCAGATAATGACAAATACTGAGTAGCCATATTCGAACTGCAGAAAGATTTTGGGTCTCACACTTGTTCGTAAGAAAAATATTTTTCCGCAAGCACCTAGTACAGATCACTTGAGCGCGGGTAATCATGGGCATTATACATGTGGCTACTTACAGCTTAGAACATTGGCTCGTATTACAGCTCCCACCAATAATAATAATAATAATTTCGTATGGCCTCGGGTGCCTGGTGCAAGCTTTGTTATTTGACACCCAGAGGGTAGCTTGCATGTCGAATTTCGTCGTTCCTTTGAACGCTATGAAAGTCAAGGAGGCTAGATATCTAAACTCCTTGACACTACAGCGCTTTCAAGTAGAGAATGGAGGAACTTTGTGTTGGCGGAAAATCCCGAGATTAATTTTGCCATTGAACACGGCCTACTGAATTCAAATGGGTTCTTTAACATGCCAACAACGTATGACATGAGTATCGTGATTTTTGTCGCCTTCAAAAATCACTTACCATGGCCAGGGGCGAACCTGCAATCTTGGGGTTGGTAGTCCGACACTATAACCACTCACCCACCGTGGCAAGTTAGCTCCCACCAATGATATAGCACTGAAAATTATAGGGCAAAGAGCATTACAAATCCTCGAGTTACCATCTCGTAATTGGAAATGGAGATCTTAGGGATGAGAAGAATCGTGAAGGTAGTAAGCCACGTAAATCTAAATGTTTTCATAGTAATATTTTAAAATGTGTATATCTATGCTACCCAATTCCAATTTCGAACCATACAATTTGGAGGTATGTTGCATGTAACACACTCATGTGTAGATAAAATTAGCATATGAAATCAAAGTTATTAAGGAATATTGAGATCATTGCGGAGAAATTGTAAACATCGTTTGTGAAGTTTCTGGAAGGGTTGTTTGTTTTTTGTCAAATTTATTAGTGATCCTATTTTTAGTTTGGTTGGTACTTGATTTTGATTTTGAACATTTTGGTCCTCGCCACTTTGCTTTAGTTAAGTGGCTGCATTATAAAACATGAGATTGAGATGCCCGCTTCAGGACTATATGTGTACCACACATTCCTTTCCCAGCCATTTATGAATTGATAGCGAGGAAGGACAAACATTGACTGACAGACACACGGACATCTCACCTGTGTAAATCTCATAATACTAATTTCTCGTTTTATTTCTTTCGTTTACGAAAATCTAAAGTAGGCTAAAATTAAGGTAATTTACGAACGATGATCTGAATGGTATTCACTTACGCATGTAATCCTAAAATAACAATCGATCAATCAATCATTCAATCAATCCACTCATCATAGTTTTGTAGGGTTTTATAAAGATACTTAGTTGCGTTCAGAATAAGCTGGGAATTCTAGTGTTTTATTTCCAAGCAATCGTCATGATTCAAACTTAAATCTGATGGAATTACCAGCTGGCTTATCACGCAGGCTAGAAGTTCAGTTCAGTAACCTAAAATCCTACACTGCTCTAACTAGCATTAGAAAGTCCACTGATATGTATTAGAATGTGCGAGTATTAAGGGTCACGCTATGCCTTTCGAAAGCCACTCATCTTGCAGCTCATCACGAATATGATTCCAGAACTTCGCGGATTTCACTTGTGGTTAAAGGTCTTAGGATATACCATGTGATTTGAAATGTACACTTTGTCGTAAGATAGGGGGCTGATGGGGGAGGGGTGAGGGTCCCAGAGGTGTATCCAGAGCAGGGGAGCTGATGGAGAAACAGATTTTTACCTTTGTTCGAAATTTATGTATTTTAAGTCAGTCGACAATATCGTACCCAAGTGTATTTGGTGTTATGGCCTAACCCTTCAAAAATCACATGAGATTAATAAATTCACTTGGATGACATGTTTCGATCGTCTAATGATCATCATCAGATCCCTTACACTCAGGCTATTAAATCTATGTCTACATGTATGTGGGTTAGGCATATGTAATATGTAGACTTATTTAGTTACAGGAGTTTAATGCGAACTTGCGCATCTTCTCGAGATTGTTAGATTTGTCTGATTTTTATTATGATGTTATAGGTGGCTAATGACCTACAGATTTGCTTGTTTAGTGTGATAATCTGTACGGTTAGTAAATAGTCAGGTTGGTGTTAATAACTTGGATTGGATTAAAGAACTTAGCTGGTTGTTAGAGCGATGTGTGGTCTGTTCCTGTGCAGCTGCCAAAGTCGTCGGATTTTTTAAGAGCGTTAAAAATCCCTCAGTATGCCTTCCACTAATTACACCTGTATGAAGCTAAATTATTATAGGTTAAACATTTGAGAAACGTTCTTAGGTTCCTACGTTCGCCGTCAGGAGCCGACTGCTGTGGCATCTGGTAACTAATTTCTGAACTAGTTGGTCGTTGACTGTGGCGTTTGGTGGCAAAAGTAGGAACTACTTGAAAAAAATCAATGTCTGCAATCCTTACTTGAATTAAAACAGATACACACACTAATACAGTCATCACAATTAACACCGGTTATCAGACATTTTCTACACACACCCAAAGTACACGGGGCTACATGACTGCGTTGCCGCAGCCCCTAAACTGAGGAATCCAATGCATGCACTGAACTAACAATCCACTAAGTACACAATCCACTTCAACTATTTAATATCAATCACAGATTTTCACACTAACCAAGCAAACTCGAAGGTCAATAGCCACTAATAATATCTTAACAAAAAATCACATATAACTGATAAAACTTGACAAGTTGCACAGATTTAAAATAACTGCTATAACTAAAATGTACATATTGTAAATACAATCACCCACATAGCCTCTCGTAGATATAGAGTTAATAGCCTAAGTGTAAAGGATCTGATGATGATCGCTTGACGATCGAAACTGGTCATCCAAGTGTATTTATTAATCTCTTGTTCATTTTATTCAGGATTAGGGAAACACAGATTACTATCATGTTGACTTACTGAAAAACATTCAATTTCGATTACGAAAGCAACACTGAAAAATGACTTCCAACACGATTACGTTATTACATTTGAGGAGCTCGGTCATCGTGGTTATTTAGCCCTGTGTACTTGGGTGTTTGTAGAAAGGTTGTCTGATAACCGGTGTTATTGTGGTTTCTGTAGTACAGTGTATAATTGAGTTGAGGGTTAGGAAGGAAGCGGCCAGGACCAGAAGTTAGGAACTATTCCAGCTCTTGCGTAGAGCAGAAGTGGGGGAAACCATGGATAAGCACTTCGAGGATATTGATGTGGGAATCGAACCCATCTCTCATCAGTTTTTCTCTCACGAGGCTGAGTGTGTCTCGTTCCAACCCTCAGACCAGAATTAAATTTCTTGGCATAGCCAGGAATTGAACACGGACCTTCGGGGTGACGGCCACGGAAGCTTGCCGCTGTTGAAAAATGATTGTTTGTTACAACTATTTAATACCGTTTTCAACCGGATCGGGTATGGGATGAGATGAACGTCCATATGGGGTGCGTTTACGGCTGGATCCCCTTCCTGACGTCAACCTCATGAGAGGAGATAATCAGAGATGAAATCAATGAAGATTGATGAAACTGTGCAAGGAGATGGAAGAAAGCGGCCGTGGCCCACTAGAGCAGGCCGTTCCAAATCCATGAATTTGAGTATGCGTACATGCGAGTACTCAGCAGTGATGCTCGGAGCACGGTTGTAGAGGGACTGGCGGGTGATAGCCAATACGTCACTGGGTGAAGGTCATAGCACTAGTCCATGCGTTTCCTGCCGTCATGATATATCCACCGCGAAGTTACGGCAGCCCCCCACAGCAGAGCTGTATTGCACGTTGCAGGTTTACTCACGTAAGGCAGCGAGTACTCCACTGCTAACCTCGGCTGGAACAGCCTGCACTAGAGGTACCGTCCCGGCATCATTTCCCTGGAACTGAAAATGGGAAACCACGGAAGACCATTTAAACAACGGTTGACAGTGGGTTTCGAAGCCAAGTTTACCTACTCCGCAAGTAGTTTGGCACTATGGCATAGTGATGGCACCTTAGGGACCGTAGCTACGTCTGTCGGTGCCTGATAAATGATTACTGGTGAAATATTAATTGCTCCAATTACAAGATCGTAAGATCTTTACCAATAATTAATCAAATGTATTTTTTCCCCCTGTAGAATCTCATATTCTTCGCCTTATTTCCATAATTAGGCATAAATACGTCATTATCGAATGAAGGAGATCAAAACGCCCGTTAGCGCCCAGAAACCAACAATAACTAACTTCACCTGTGTCAGCATCCAGTAGTTCAATAAATATATCCTCAGTTTGATGTCCTAACTAATCGTCTTTTTTTTCTAATATCCTATATCCAGTATTTCTGGTATGGTCTATCCACCCTTATAATAATAAATGAAACTAATTAATATGTAACCAAATGTATTTATCACATTTGTGGCATGCAAGTGTACAATACAACTAATCAAAATAAATCCTTTCTCAAAGTTTTCCAATGCAAGCGCGCAGTGATACCGTATGGTACCACGCAATTAGGTACGTTCTTGGATAGGCTCAACTAACATAGTTGAAATTCAATAATTATTATGGAATGTTTCTTTGTTTCAATGTTGACAGTAAACATACTAAATAGAAAGAAAAAAACGTTTCTATGGGTTATATTAAACTTACATTGTTCGAACGTCCATGATTTTCGCTTTTAAGATTTATTTATTTATTTATTTATTTATTTATTTATTTATTTATTTATTTATTTATTTATTTATTTATTTATTTATTTATTTATCGTATGGCTTTTGGTGCCGGGAGTGTCCGAGGACATGTTCGGCTCGCCTGAGCCTGTAGCTGTTTCCAGCGGACACCCTAAAGGGTGAGTTACAAGTTCCGTTCAATTTCAAGTAGTTCCAAATTTCGCCACCAGATATCAATGATACCTAGTGGTGAACGTTGGAACTTTGATATAGCGTTCTGACGAAATCTTACCTAACAATTTTGCTTTACACAAGTTTAGTCTGTGAAAGGATCTTTTGCATGCCATAAATCTATGACATGGGACCGCCGGCTTTACTTCCCCTCCGAAGGAAGGCATACTGAAGGATTTTTAACGCTCTTAAAGAAATCCGACGAATCCAGCCAGGTTTGAACCCGCTATCTTGGGCACAGCAGTTCAGCATGCTACCAACTACGCCACCGAAGCCGCTTCCCTTCTAAGAATTACATCTGAAATCACGAGCCTACACGTAAGTGTTGGAGGCTTGCTCAGCTGCATGCATCACTTCCAGCCTAGAATGTATACACTGCCAACTAAACCCCTACTGCAACACAAGCTAGTACTAGTTCAGTTATACTTGAACTGCTAGCCTATATAATTATTACCATATGGTATCCGTGGGTACTAATGACTGCAAAGCCTTTTATTGAGACCATAAACCATAAAACTGTCAATATGTGTGAAATCGAAATTACTAAATGTGATATTTCTCTTCAAAACACGTAAAACTGTAAGCTTAACGTTTCTTTTTTTTTTTTTTTTTACTATTCGTAGGAGAGTTCCATTCTATTTACGGACTAGGGAGAATGGTAGATATTTGATTTCACTCATCATTGATCGCCCCGCTAGAGGGGCTCTATTGTGATGATGATGAAGATGATAATGATGATGACACTAGAAGGTTCTGTCGTAAAAGATTTACTGAAGCTTGTATCCGTAAACCATAACTGAGAAAGAGTGCGTTCTGTAGCATTCTACTCTACAATAAGTCCGACTCGTTGCGCATTTGCCAGTATTGTTGGCTGTCCCCGCGGATGCCCAGGTTCGATTCCCGGCTCTGCCAAGAAATTTAATTCTGGTCTGATTGCTGGAATGGGGTACACTCAACCTCGTGACGCAAAACTGGCAAGAGGCGGGTTTGATTCTTACCTTTACCCTCCTGGAAGTGGTTTTCCGTGGTTTCTCACGTCCACACCAGCTGAATACCGGGATGTTACCTAAATTAAAACCATAGCCGTCTTCTTCCCAATCCTCACCTGAAATGCAACTACACACACTAATACCGCCATCACAATAAAACAGGTTATCAGAAAAATTTGACACACACACTCCCAAGTACACGGGGCTATATGATCACGATGTCGCAAAGCCCCTGAATGAATCATCAACAACAATAACAACAACTGTTCCTCAATAGCTTCCCAGTAATTACAGCCATGAATGATACCACGACTTCGGTGAAAATCCACAATTTACTCTAGCCTGTGCCTACAGACAAAGGCAGAAATACTTAATTCATCAAAGGATGCAAACAGTGTCAGTTTTTTATCCTACATAATGCACAAATGGTCGAGTGTCGCTAAATGTGTAGGTTATATTTCGTTAATAATAATAATAATAATAATAATAATAATAATAATAATAATAATAATAATATCGTATGGCCTCGGGTGCCAGGTGCAAGCTTTGTAATTTGACACCCAGAGGGTAGCTTGCATGTCGAATTTCGTTGTTCCTTGAATCACTATGTATGTCAAGGAGGTTGGATATCTAAGCTCTTTGAACACTATAGCGCTTTCTAGTAGAGAAATGAGGAACTTAGTGCTGTCGGAAACTCCCGAGATAATTTTGCCATTATGAACACGGCCTACAGAATTCAAATGGGTTCTTTGACATGCCAACATCGTATGACATGCGTGTCGTATTTTTGCCGCCTTTCAAAAATCACTTACCACGGCCAGGAGCGAACCTGCAATCTTGGGGTTAGTAGACCGACACGCTAGCCACTCACCCACCGTGGCAAGCTTTTATTTCATTGATACGCTCTATCAAGTTCCGACAAGTGACCACTAGGTGTCAGTGACATCTGGTGGCCAAAGTTGGAACTACTTGTAATTAAACGGTACTTTTAGCTCACCCTATGGGTGTACGCATAGAAGCAGCTACAAACTCTGGCGAGCCGAGTGTGTCTTCGAACACTCCCTACACTAAAAGCCATACGCTAAATAAATAAATAAATAAATAAATAAATCTACATAATGTACGTGGGACATTCCTAATATGCCTTCATTCGGAGGGGAAGAAAAGCCGGTAGGCCCATGTCATAGATTTATAGCATGTAGAAGAACCTTCCAATAACTACAATTGTGTGAAGCTGAATTTGTAGGTTAGATTTGATTAACGCTCTATCAAGTTCCAGCGTTCGTCAACACGTGCCAGTTGCGCTGGCATTTAGTAGCCAAGTTCGCAGCTAGGTGTCGTTGACGGTAGCATTTGGTAGCAAAAGTAAGAACTTCCGTACCGTACTTGAAATTGATCGTCTGCAGTCCTTACCTGGATTACAGATAACACACACTAATACAGTCATCACAATTAAAACCGGTTATCAGGCAGATTCTACACACACCTAAAGTACACGGGGCTACATGGCCACGTTGTCGCAGCCCCTAAACTGAGGAAACAACCATCAACATTCCGAATATACCTTTCATCACAGGGAAGTTGTCTTACAAGCTCAGAAAACTCATCGTCATGACAAAGGATAATCTTTCCTTTCATTCTGATTGGGAAGACAGAGAACAGTTGAGCACTTACGGATGCGCTGAGTGGCAATGCAGAGAGAGAACCAGCAGATCGGTGTGCCCAAGTTCATTCGAGTGCAAACCAGTATGGTGGAACGACATGTGCTGGAAATGTAGTCACGAATGAAACTGATATCAGCTGTGGCTTGAGACTCGTGGTTTAGATATCCATCGCCGCCTACAGAGCGGCTATGAATACATCAACGCCTGTCAATTGGTTGGGTGCTGGAGTTCGATCGTTAGTGAAGGAAGGCATTGTGTAGGAGATGAAGACCGATCTGGTCGCCACTCCATGTCCACGAATGCAACAAACGTCGACATAGTACAGGAAATGTTGTTTGCAGACAAGTGCGCATACAGTGCAGCCGTTGAGTGTCCGGCTATGACGTTTGGTGATGGTGGGAGAAGAGGGGTAAATAGAACAATATAGCCAACTTACGGCAGTCAGAAGCTGTTAATAGAACCTTGAAACTAGCCATCATTGTAACTCTTCTCTAGGGTCTTCACTATGTAACGTGGAAGTCCCACGCCCCATTTGCAATTTTATGCATCATTTTGTTATTCCGGGATTTTGCGGTTACAAAACCTAAATTCTTTGATCGAAGTGGAATTCCGCCTATGTTGGCCAAGTCACTTACTACCTTGAAGAATGTTGTCACCAGTGGCGGCTCCAGCGGGTAGGCCGGGTAGGCCCAGGCCTACCCACATTTTCCAAACAAACAAATAAATCCGGGTATTAATTGTAAAAAATTTATAAATAGCCTACTACATAATAATTACTTTGGTTTATTTCAAATTTAATATAAAACAAGTAAACAATAGTTAGATACTGTAAACTACAAAGTTAAGATATAAATCAATAAATTGTACCTACCCTTAAAGAATATAGTGTATTTACTTAGGAATATTTGTTATAGTTTGTAGTTGCAAGTGATTGTGCGCGGAGTAGAGTGGCGACACTGCCTGTTGTACGGACAGTCCGCTGTACGCTAGCGCTAGAGGCTTGGCGGGAGTTTTTCTTTGTTTACGTTTATGCGGATCGAACTGGCAGTGGCAGACGATAGTCCTCATTTCAGTGTTCAGTGTTGCGGTTTTTAGTGTTGCTATGGAAAAGTTTTTGGTGAAGTTGAAGCAGACTTTGAAGAAACCTAATGAACCTTCAAAAGAATGTGTTGACGGTGAGTCTTCTAGTAGAAGTTCCAATGAAGAAGAAGTTCAAGCAGTTAAAAAACTAAAAACTGACGATCCTTCTACGAATGTTCAGCCGAAACGACCACTTGATCTTAGCGCAAGTGCCAGTGATGGGCCGAAGCAACCGCAGCTAAATTTTCCTAGACGGAATATAGGAGGAAAACAGCGGTCCTTCCATACCAACTGGTATAGTAAGTATCCTTGTTTAGAATACTCAGTAGGAAATGACGCTGTATTTTGTTTCATTTGCCGACACTTCTCTGTCACAGGCAGAGAAGTACTTACTACTTCGGGATATAATGACTGGAAAAATTTCAGTAAAATGTCAGACAAACACGAGAAATCTAGCTGTCACAAACTTTGCCTAACAAAGTACAAAGGATGGCTGGATACACAAAAAACTGGTGCCGTTACTATCAAAATTAACGAGCATATGGCGCAAACAATAGAAAAGAATAGAGATACATTTAAGACCCTCGTGAGAAGTGTGATATTTTGTGCACGCTAAGACATTGCTCTGAGAGGACACAGGGAGGGTGAAAACGGAAATTGCATTGACAGTAATGAACCAGATGAAGCAAAGGAGGAGGCTGAGAAGTTATCGGATGTAAATCGTGGGAACTTTCAAGAATTAATAAACTTATTGTGTTTAGAAAATGACCGGTTTAATCTATATATATAAAAATCAATGTAACGTGATAGTTTGTGGGTATGTATGTCTCCTATGCGTTCATATACCATCCCATTTCCGTATTTTCCTTTCTTGTAACATGTTTGATACTTTATGATTTCACTGCCATAAACATATTTTATATACAAATGGATTAAAGTTCATGTGAAAATCGGAAACAAACCAATTCTTCCGCCACTGTAAGAGGCACGAGGTAGAATTTACTGGTTTCCTCCACTTTAACAATGCTTTAGAGCAGGGGTTCCTAACCTTTTAGCAACTGCGTACCACTTGAAATGTTTAGAAAGTTTGGCGTACCAACAGTAGCCTGCTATATTTTTTTTAGAAACATATATTTACTGTCGGAAAAGTGCCGAATGGTTTGTTTTATTTTAATTACATTACATTACTGAGAAAACTTCATCTATATATATAAAAATCAATGTAACGTGATAGTTTGACTGTGGGTATGTCTGCGGGTATGTCTGCGGGTATGTCTCCTATGCGTTCATATACCATTCGTCCGATTGCGATGAAACTTGGGTGAGATGTTGAGTACACTCCAAGGAAGGTTTCTGACTTAGTAAATCCATTTTACAATAGGTAGCGCACGCGTAGATTCAACAAATGAGCGACGATGCGCGAAGCATTGCAACAAAGCCCCGTATGTGTTCATATACCATTCGTCCGATAGCGATGAAACTTGGGTGAGATGTTGTGTACACATACGTGAAGGTTTCAAAATTAGTGAATACATTTCACAGTAGATAGCGCACGAGTAGATTTAACAAATGAGCGACGACACGCAAAGCGTTTCAACAAAGTCCCGTATGCATGCATATACCATTCGTCCGATAGCTATGAAACTTGCTTAAAATGTTGTGTACACTGCAGGGAAATTTTCTGGCTTAGTACATCCACTTTACAATAGGCAGCGCACGAGTAGATTCAACAAATGAGCTACGACGCGCGAAGCATTTCAACAAAGTCACGTTTGCGTTCATATACCATTCGTCCGATAGCGATGAAACTAGGCTGAGATTTTGTGTGCACTCCAGGGAAGGTTTCTAGCTTAGTAAATCCCTTTAAAAATAGGTAGAGCACGAGTAGAATCAACAAATGAGCGACGACGCGCGAAGCGTTTCAACAAAGCCCCATATAATTTCATATACCATTCATCCGATAGCGATGAATCTTGGGTGAGATGTTGTGTACACTCCAGGGAAGGTTTCTGGCTTAGTAGCCTACATACATTTTACAATAGGTAGCGCACCAGTAGATTCAACAAATGAGCGTTGACACGCGAAGCGTTTCAACAAAGTCCCGTATAAAGTCATATACCATTCGTCTGATAGTGATAAATGTTTGGTGAATTGTTGTGTACACTCCAGGAAAGGTTTCTGGCTAAGTAAATCCATTTTACAATACGAAGCGCACGTTTATGTTCAACAAATGAGTGACTACGCGCGAAGCGTTTCGACAACGTCCCGTATACGTTCACATACCATTCATCCGATTGCGATGAAACTTGGGTGAGATGTTGTGTACACTCCAGGGAAGGTTTCTGGCTGAGTACATCCATATTACAATATGTAGCGCAAGAGTAGAATCAACAAATGAGCGACGACACGCAAAGCGTTTCAACCAAGTCCCGTATGCATACATGTACCATTCGTCCGTAGCTATGAAACTTGGGTGAGATGTTGTGTACACGTCATGGAAAATTTCTGGCTTAGTAAATCCCCTATACAATATGCAGCGCACAAGTTGATTCAACAAATGAGGGACGACGCGCGAAGCGTTTCAACAAAGTCCCGTATAAGGTCATATACCATTCTACCATTAGCGGTGAAACTTGGGTGAATTATGGTGGACACTCCAAGGAAGGTTTCTGGCTTAGTAAATACATTTCACAGTAGGTAGGACACGAGTAGATTCGACAAATGAACGACGACACGCGGAGAGTTTCAATACAGTCCCCTATGTCTTCATATCCCATTAGTCCGATAGCGATGAAACTTGGGTGAGATGTTGTGGATACTTACGTGACGGTTTCTAACTTAGTAAATACATTTTACAGTAGGTAGCACACGAGTAGATTCAACAAATGAGTGACTGAGCGCGAATCGTTTAAACAAAATCAGGTATGCGTTCGTATACTATTCATCCGATTGCGATGAAACATTGATCAGTTATTGTGTACTCGCCAGGGAAGGGGACTTAGTAAATCCATTTCACAATAAGTAGCGCAAGAGTAGATGCAACAAATGGGTGACGACGCGCGAAGCGTTTCAACAAAATCCCCTATTGCGTTCATATAACATTCTTCGATTGCGATGAAACCTTGATGAATTATTGTGTACACGCCAGGGAAGGGCTTCGACTTAGTAATACATTTCTCAATAGGTAGCGCACGAGTAGATTCAACAAATGAGTGTCAGCGCACGAATCGTTTAAACAAAAACCCCTATACGTGAATATACCATTCATCCGATTGCGATGAATCATTGATGAGTTATTGTGTACACGCCAGGGAAGGGTTTCGACTTAGTAAATCCATTTCACAATAGGTAGCGTACGAGTAGATTCAACAAATGGGTGACAGCGATGAAACTTTTGAAAGTTGTTGTGCACGCTCCCACGAATGGTTCTAAATTAGAAAATCCATTTTACGATAGCATAGAAGCAGTTAACATGTTGTGTATCCAAAAGCACTTCAAGAAACAGAATTTCAACGCCAACACTTTCTTTTATTGGCATTGCAACGCATGCCGGGTACAGCTTGTCTATATATATAAAAATCAATGTAACGTGATAGTTTGTCTGTGGGTATGTCTGTATGTCTCCTATGCGTTCATATACCATTCGTCCGATTGCGATGAAACTTGGGTGAGATGTTGAGTACACTCCAAGGAAGGTTTCTGACGTAGTAAATCCATTTTACAATTGGTAGCGCACGCGTAGATTCAACAAATGAGCGACGATGCGCGAAGCATTTCAACAAAGTCCCGTATGTGTTCATATACCATTCGTCCGATAGCGATGAAACTTGGGTGAGATGTTGTGTACACTTACGTGAAGGTTTCAAAATTAGTGAATACATTTCACAGTAGATAGCGCACAAGTAGATTCAACAAATGAGCGACGACACGCAATGCGTTTCAACAAAGTCCCGTATGCATTCATATACCATTCGTCCGATAGCTATGAAACTTGCGTAAAATGTTGTGTACACTGCAGGGAATGTTTCTGGCTTAGTACATCCACTTTACAATAGGCAGCGCACGAGTAGATTCAACAAATGAGCTACGACGCGCGAAGCATTTCAACAAAGTCACGTTTGTGTTCATATACCATTCGTCCGATAGCGATGAAACTAGGCTGAGATTTTGTGTGCACTCCAGGGAAGGTTAGCTTAGTAAATCCCTTTAAAAATAGGCAGAGCACGAGTAGAATAAACAAATGAGCAACGGCGCGCGAAGCGTTTCAACAAAGTCCCATATAATTTCATATACCATTCATCCGATAGCGATGAAACTTGGGTGAGATGTTGTGTACACTCCAGGGAAGGTTTCAGGCTTAGTACATACATTTTACAATGGGTATCGCACCAGTAGATTCAACAAATGAGCGATGACACGCGAAGCGTTTCAACAAAGTCCCGTATAAAGTCATATACCAGTCGTCTGATAGTGATAAATGTTTGGTGAATTGTTGTGTACACTCCAGGAAAGGTTTCTGGCTAAGTAAATCCATTTTACAATACGAAGCGCACGTTTATATTCAACAAATGAGTGACTACGCGCGAAGCGTTTCGACAACGTCCCGTATACGTTCACATACCATTCATCCGATTGCGATGAAACTTGGGTGAGATGTTGTGTACACTCCAGGGAAGGTTTCTGGCTGAGTACATCCATATTACAATATGTAGCGCAGAGTAGAATCAACAAATGAGCGACGACACGCGATGCGTTTCAACCAAGTCCCGTATGCATTCATGTACCATTCGTCCGTAGCTATGAAACTTGGGTGAGATGTTGTGTACACGTCATGGAAAATTTCTGGCTTAGTAAATCCACTATACAATATGCAGCGCTCAAGTTGATTCAACAAATGAGGGACGACGCGCGAAGCGTTTTAACAACGTCCCGTATAAGGTCATATACCATTCTGCCGTTAGCGGTGAAACTTGAGTGAAATATGGTGGACACTCCAAGGAAGGTTTCTGGCTTAGTAAATACATTTCACAGTAGGTAGCACACGAGTAGATTCCACAAATGAACGACGACATGCGGAGCGTTTCAATACAGTCCCCTATGTCTTCATATCCCATTAGTCCGATAGCGATGAAACTTGGGTGAGATGTTGTGGACACTTATGTGACGGTTTCTAACTTAGTAAATACATTTTACAGTAGGTAGCGCACGACTAGATTCAACAAATGAGTGACGGAGCGCGAATCGTTTAAACAAAATCAGGTATGCGTTCATATACTATTCATCCGATTGCGATGAAACATTGATCAGTTATTGTGTACCCGCCAGGGAAGGGGACTTAGTAAATCCATTTCACAATAAGTAGCGCAAGAGTAGATGCAACAAATGGGTGACGACGCGCGAAGCGTTTCAATAAAATCCCCTATTGCGTTCATATAACATTCTTCGATTGCGATGAAAACTTGATGAGTTATTGTGTACACGCCAGGGCAGGGCTTCGACTTAGTAATACATTTCACATCAGGTAGCGTACGAGTAGATTCAACAAATGAGTGACAGCGATGAAACTTTTGAAAGTTGTTGTGCACGCTTCCACGAATGATTCTAAATTAGAAAATCCATTTTACGATAGCTTAGAGGCAGTTAACATGTTGTGTATCCAAAAGCACTTCAAGAAACAGAATTTCAACGCCAACACTTTCTTTGGTTGGCATTGCAACGCATGCCGGGTACAGCTTGTCGTGTATAAATATAATGACGGAGATCTATTGGAATGGAATTAAGTTTCTTTTGCTTGTTGATGGATAGAAGCTACAGTATACAACTACGTGTATTGTTACGACTCAATGGACCGGAACATTACAATAAAGAGCAACCACATGACATTTATTAGCAATATTCCAGAGATTTATAGTGCTTTGCATTGTTTCTTGACTCCAATGTACAACACTGTATTATATTTTCAAACTTAAGCTATTTTATAAATGAAAAACTTCAAACATATTGAATTAAATGTAAAGATTTGAAGCCATTCTTTCAGTGTTGCCTATACAAAATTGTTATTTGTAGCTCTTCAGTCGATCAACACGATTGTGCCCAAAGAATGGGCGTCATTATTTTAATTAAGATAATTAACTGATACATGTAATTTTTCCAGGAGTGTATTATATATTTCTTCCCATTCTTTGGGCACAATCGTGTTGACCGACTGAAGAGTTACAAATAACATATTGAAACAATAATTTTCAATAAAAAGCAAGGGTGATGGCCTAGATGTTAGGCTCAGGCAGTGAATCTACGAGGGGAGTTCCGTATAAGTTTCGTCATTATATTTCGCAGAGAAGGTGTATTAGAATGTGACAAAAAATATTGTCGTGTTAAACTATTTTTGCACATAGTCGCCAGGGTCATCGATATGCACTGCCAATGAATGCTTTTCAGTCGATGATGATGATAATTGTTGTTTTAATGGGCCTAACAACTAGGTTATCGGCCCCTAACGGTTTGGGTGATCGTGAAGATGAAAATGAAATGTAAATTATAACTAAAACTAACTACTAACTTATATATTAGAAGAAGAAATGGAAAAGAAATATGACAATAAGGCAAATAAGGGACAGGAGGAAAAAAAATGCCCTCAATCTTCGAAAAATGAGGATTGAGGGACTTGGAAGGAAGGAGAGCCATGAAAGGCAGATAGGACAGTGAAAGAGAAGAGTGTCCGCCCCAGAGGCAATGAAAAAAGAGATAAAACCAGACCCAGCTCAGGAATCCCCCGGGGTCGCCAACTCCCGAACTCACCAGCCGTGAGCCCTTGAGGGTGTAGCACTATCGAGGGTGCACCAGAAGTGGTGGGGCTACATACACCCTGCTCCTTAAGGGCCATGAACAGAAGGCAGGAGATATCATGAAAAGAGAAAGAAGGCTGACCCCTCGAAGAATGAGAGTATCTGGAAGGATGAGACAAGGGCCAATTAAGGCGGAAAAGTGAAATACTCCCTAGGCCTCGGATAGCCTAAGACCGTCGGGGTCGGAAAGGAACAAGAGTTAACCAAGGGAGGTCGATAGGAAAGGTGATAGAAAGGAGCCCGGCATAAGTAAGTGGAAGTAATGCCGAACTAAGCTGGAGCCCCGTGGTCGCCAACCCATGTCCCACTAGTCGTGAGCCCATGGTGGGGGGGGGGCTTTTCAGTCAGTCAACAAGCTTGTGCCCAATTATTTAAACACCCTAACCTGAATGAAATATTACATGAAACATTTACCACAATTAAAACACTTTTTGTAAACCAAAAAATAAGTGTGGGATGATTTTCATATTTATTTTTTATTTATTCTTGTGCGAAAAGTGTGTTAATTAAGTGATAAATGCGTAGATTAAGTCTTTCCCGGCCCGGAATACTATTAAAATTATTCATACTTTTGGGATATTGGCGTGTGAAAATAAAAAATTAAAATTGCTAGATGTTTCGAGAGGAACCTTGCCTCCATTTTCAATAGAATTAAAACAATGTGGCTAAAGAATGTGTCATATTGTCGATTATTAAGGGCCGTATTGACGTAACTATATTTTGAAAGAAAAATAGGATATCCGCCTTTCAATACTATTTAGTATTACTACTTACAGGGAGATGTTTCGAGGGCTATCACTCCCCCTTCATCAGCCTGTCCAACAAACCTTCAAAGATAACCTTCCTAATTCACAAGTACAGGCTAATCACATGAAGACAGTTTCTACAGAATAAAAAAAAATGTTCTCCAATCCATTGTTTTCGACTCCCGTTCAACGCTCCAAAGAAGATCTTCTTAATGGATTTTTAGGCCCGAAGCAGTGGTTTTGGTGCACACAGGCCTAAAAATCCATTAAGAAGATCTTCTTTGGAGCGTTGAACGGGAGTCGAAAACAATGGATTGGAGAACTTTTTTTATTATTATTCTGTAGAATCTGTCTTCATGTGATTTGCATGTACTTGTGGATTAGGAAGGTTATCTTTGAAGTTTTGTTGGACAGGCTGATGAAGGCGGAGTGATAGCCCTCGAAACATGTCCCTGTAAGTAGTAATAATACATAGTATTGAAAGGCGGATATCCTATTATTCTTTCAAAATAAAGAATGTATGTCAATGAGGTTACAATAAACTAGAGAAATTCCTCTGTTCGTCACCAGAGAGCAGCCAGAAGCTACTGTATTGACCTTGGTAGAAAAACGCGCCATATTAATTAGAACGTCGGAAAGATTAGTAAAGAAGGAGAGGGACAAGGGGGCGGGGGAAAATATTGAGACTCCTTCGTGGCAAATTATTTCAAGGAACATTTTGAGGAGGAGGCTATATCTTCGGCGTCTTTCAAACCGGTGATTTGGTGGAGGTATGTGGATGATACGTTCTTAGTGTGGGCGGAGGGTTCGGAGAAACTAAACCACTTTCTGAACCACCTAAATCAGCTGAATCCTTCAATCCACTTCACAATGGAGCTAGAGTCGGGTGATGCTTATCCTTTTTGGATGTTCTTGTGAGGAGGAAGGCGGATGGCTCCATGGGGCACAGCGTCTACCCTAAGCCAACTCACACTAATACTTATTTACATGCAGACTCCCACCACCACCCTTCAAAAAAACAAGGAATTATTACAACTCTAGCCAAAAGAGCGGAACGTATGTGCGAGGCATCAACTCTTCAGGAAGATGTATATGCGTTACAAACCATGTTTAAGGGTAATGGTTATAATGAATCCGCTATATATAAGTCCCTACATCTCAGTAGGAGGGATAGACAACCTTTTCAGAGCTCCGACGTGTGGATAACTGCTTACCTCCCTTATATTCACAACGCCTCTGACCGCGTTACTAAGATTCTCCGCAAGCACAAGATGTAAACAGTATTTGGCACTGTGACGAAAATAGGTTAAAGTTTAGGACTAAACAAATATAAATTGTCCCCCATACTACAGCTTGGGGTGTATGAAGTCCCTTGTAGTTGCGGAAAAGTCTACATTGGACAAACAAAACGGTCCATTGAAACTCGCATCGAGGAGCATTAAAGGAACATCCGTCTAAACCAACCTGACAAATCATCTATAGCTGAACATGCCTTGTCGTCAGAGTACGATGTATGTTTCAAGGATGCTCATGCACTAGCCCTTGTTAAGCACAACTGGTCTAGAATTATAAGGGAGGCAGTTGAAATTCGTAAAAACCCCAATAACTTTAACAGCGACATTAGCTATCAGCTAAGTGACACTTGGCTGCCAGTTATCTGGGTAGATAGTTCCCCTCTCAGTTTCTCTATTACTTCACCTGTTTCAAATCGATCGGTTTCCTCTATGGCTCCCCGGCCATGATTTGATCTCCTTTGTTCGTCACTGGAGTAGTTTCCATCTGTTTTTTCGCCGAGGCCTGTATGACTTTGGGTACCGTGCGTATACACTTCCCCTTTTGTTTCTGTTTCCTTATATCCATCCCTCTCCCCCCTTACCCCCTTATTTGGACATCCTCATTCTTCGAGGAGTCTCAGTTCCCCGCCCCATTTCCTTCTCCTTCCTTACTACTCTTTAGGGTTACCAACCGTCCGGCTTTTGCCGGACATGTCCTGCTTTTCAATCATTTTGATTATGTTCAGCCGGCATTTCTAATTTATCGACATTGTCCGGCATTTTTAGCCTACTTTTCACATTTTGCAAAAATGAGGAAAAAGTAGACTTATGAGATCGATCGGGAAAATGTCTGTCTGTCTGTCTGTCTGTCTGTCCTTCTGTCTCTCTGTCTGTGTGCCCCCCCCACCTATCAACTCCTAAACGGCTACAGCACTCGAAATCAAATTTGGTATGAGTAAAGATCTATACCGGGACATCTCAATGTCACACTTGAAAATGATGTCAGTGCTACAAACTGCTGAAAAATCGCAATTGAAATTTGAGCTCCATGTTGGATATCTTGGAATGTATACATGGGAACTATTCCAAAATTGGCACACATAGAGATAATAATACTTCAGTTTAATTTTCAGGAGACCATACACGACAGTGTTGCCACAATGATTCTAAGGCTACTGATAGGTCCTATTTTTAAATTCATATAACTTCTACACTATCAATTGGATTTCAACCAAATTTCGTATGTACTATGTGTACATAAACAGATATGACTGAGCGTATTATTAAGAGCCATCAGGGCTGCCAACTGTCAATAAATGCTTTCTCTATTTTTTTAATCAAAATACCAATATATCAGAAATTATGCGAGCAAACAGCTTTAAACCTTGCACACGTATAGTGCCTGACATTCTACTGTAATTTGGAGCAACTAATGTATGTCAGTGCTACCAGCATGATTCTAAGCCTGCTGATAGTACCAATTTTTAAATACATGTAACTTCTATAATATCAATCGGATTTCAACCAAATTTCGTATGTGCTATGTGTATCATAACAGATATGACTATGCGTATTCTTAAGAGCAATCAGGGCTGCCAACTGTTTAGAAATGCTGTCTATTTTTTTACCCTAATAGCAATATATCAGAAAGTATGCAAGCCAACAGCTCTATACTTTGCACACGTATAGCACCTGACATTCTAGATTAATTTGGAGTAATTAATACAAGGCAGTGCTGCCAACATGATTCTATGCCTGCTGATATGTCCAATTTTAAAATACATGTAACTTCTATACTAACAAATGGATTTCATACAAAATTGGCACAACAAGATATCATAATATTTCAGATTATTTCTGACCAGCACACGCATGACATTGTTGGCAACATGCTTTTACGCGTGCTGATAGATCCAGTGTCTAACTGCATGTAACGTCCATTGGACTTCAACCAAATTTTGTATTCTGTACCTTAAGAGATGGAACTAAGAATATATTCTGTCAGCAGGGCTGCCAACTGTAATGCTCTATTAGGCTACATTATGCCAGGTATGTTTCGAACCAATTGGAAATTTCGATATTAACAACTTAATTTCGTCATTATTATAGATAGGTCCATATAGATTAATCATTGGCATGAATCTTAAATTTAAGAAAAGTAGGCTCTTTAGTTCGTCACGGAACTTCTTGTTCGTTGCACGATTGCTCACTTAGGTTTTAGGCTGAAGACAGCATGTTATTGTATCGTACATCAATTCCATGTGCTCAGGGCGCTACTTCCGAGGGTGGAAATTAGTAATACTAATATTCGATATATTGAACTCGAAGTCCAGGCATCGATCAACCAATCATCGTGCTTCATTTCCACGTTTATGTTGAGAGAAACCGGAAGTGTCGAGAGCTACAGTTTACATGTGCTTGCCATATGATTTGCAGCTATCGTGTTTGGTTATCTGGTTGTCGCCGTAAATTATAGTGCGAGTATGCAGCGAGTGGAGTGAAATATTAATCTCATTGCATTCCTATTACGTACCGGTATGTCATCATTGCAACCTGAAAGGAGTGAATCTAATAAATGACAGTGTAAATTTTCGGATAAACTAAAACATAACAATTGTGATGACCGACTGAAAAGTATTCTATGACAGATTACTAGGCAACTCAAAAATGACCTTTAGTACACTTCAATATTGATATACACTGGAGCTCCGCTAATCCGAAAACCCGAATTATCCAAACATTTTCTTTAACGATGGTTGAAAATCATCAAAGAAATTTCAGACTAAAATGTACTTGTACTTAAGAACATGAAACGTACAGTAAAAACAATACAGTGCGTTATTACTTACGTTGGAGATCATCAGATTTAACAAACAACTAAATTGACAGTGAAAGCGATAAAACGAACAGTATCTTACATCACTCATTATTGCAGCCCAGTTCCGTGGCTAATTGGTTAGCATGCTAGGAATTAGCCAGAAAGGTCCCGAGGAATTTAATCTACTGTGGTACGGGGACTGGGTGTTTGTGATGTATACATGAAAAAGAAATGAAAAATAGAGTGAACAGTAAAAGTACTAAAGAAAAATTAATGTACAAGAAAAAAGATAAAATATTTTTTAAAACTACACAAAATTTCAATCAATTTCCACCATCGTATTATAAACATTATGTCTGTCCCTGTAGCTTTGGAGGTTGCTCTACGTACTACAGAGATGTCTCCAATGCCCTTGATGTGTCCAAATGAGTAATTCCTGGTAAGCTAGCAGGGTTGCGTCTGCTTCATATGCTACTACTACACCTGACTAACTTACTAGGGAAACTATTTCCTGATCAATCATAACTCGATCTTCCGTGTCAGCTGATGACCACTCGTTGGCATCTGTTTCCTCTGTACAATCTGGAATTGTCTTCATGAGATGTAAAATTTCAGTTCAGGTGCTTTCTGCTTGGCTCAGCTGCATAATAATTCACGATTTAGACAGTAACATTTTTAAAAACATAGACAATAGTTTTAGAAGTGTCTTCGTTATCGATTGAGGATTTTAGGACCATCTTTTCTTTAAGGTAGTAGGGCGATAGGATATTTGTTACTTCCCACCTGATCCTATTGTAAAGTCGCGGCGACCAACGGAGTCCCAGGTGGTTTCAAACCAATCGATACGCGATTGATCCTAAGCCTAGCCAAACAGGTAGGCGATTTTATGAGGATTAAGGTCTTTAAGCGGAAGTTGGCTCTTAAGTTTCTCTCACCAAGTTCCCTCACTTTCCTGGTTAACGAACGGGGACTCAATCGACACGCCGATAATAACCATTGTTCGCTAGTGACCAATAACTGACGGTTGTTAGCCTACTTTTGATTTTTGCAAAAAATGAAAGTAGACTTATGAGATCACCACAGGGCCAAAAATTGTGTGTCTGTCTGTGTGTGTGCGTGTGTGAGTGTGTGAGTGTGTGTACTCTGAATGTCTGCCCCCCCCCCCCCCTATCAATTCGAACACGGTGAATCCGAATTGAACGACATTTGGTACAGAGGTAGCACTGGCAAAGAGCACCTCAGTGTCATGTTTTATATCGCCGCCATCTTGACGTAAACGTAATGGCGGCCACCCAAATGTTGAAAGCTTAAATCAAATTACGACCAACCTATTCATCTGATCTCTACCAAATTTTGTAACATTATACCTTTAAGTATGAAGAATCCTTTGACCAAACTACGAGGTCATCTGCCTAATAATTTGCGGATGGTGGTCATATTTGTGTGCAAATCGATTCCCCCTATCTTTTCAAACACGGTGAAACCAAATTGAACGAAATTTGGTACAGAGGTAGCACTAGCAAAGGGCACCTCAGTGTCATGTTTTATATCGCTGCCATCTTGACGGAAACGTAATGGCGGCCACCCAAATATTCAAAGCTTAAATCAAATTACGACCAACCTATTTATCTGATCTCTACACAATTTTGTAACATTATACCTTTGTGTATGAGGAATCTTTTGACCAAACTACGAGGTCATCTGCCCAATAATTTGCGGATGGTGGCCATGTATGTGTTCCAATTGATTCCCCCTATCTACTAAAACACGGTGAAACCGAAATTAACGAAATTTGGTACAGAGGTAGCACAAGCAAAGAGCACCTCAGTGTCATGTTTTATATCGCAGCCATCTTGACGAAGACGGAATGGTGGCCACCCAAATGTTAAAAAGCTTAAATCAAATTACGACCAACCTTTTTATCTGATCTCTACCAAATTTTGAAACATTATACCTTTATGTATGAAGAATCTTTTGATCAAACTACGAGGTCATCTGCCCAATAATTTGCGGATGGCGGCCATGTATGTGTGCCAATTGATTCCCCCTATCTATTCAAACACGGTGAAACCGAAATGAACGAAATTTGGTACAGAGGTAGCACAAGCAAAGAGCACCTCAGTGTCATGTTTTATATCGCAGCCATCTTGACGAAGACGGAATGGTGGCCACCCAAATGTTAAAAAGCTTAAATCAAATTACGACCAGCCTTTTTATCTGATCTCTACCAAATTTTGAAACATTATACCTTTATGTATGAAGAATCTTTTGACCAAACTACTAGGTCATTAGCCCAATAATTTGCGGCTGGCGGCCATGTATGTGTGCCAATCGATTCCCCCTATCTATTCAAACACGGTAAAACCGAATTGAACGAAATTTGGTACAGAGGTAGCACTAGCAAAGGCCACCTCATATTCGTGTTTAATATCCGTATGACACGTATTTCAACAAGCTACTACAACCAACATTCAATTATACTCCTTGTGAAGGACAAAGAGTTTTAACAATACCCATGCATTTAGGAGAAAGTAGGCTATATGTTCTTTACTGAACATCTTGTTGAACAATAGAATGCTTCCTCTCTCACTCCACGTCGATTCCAAATTCCCGCCAGCTCGCGTCTCACCCAGATATCAGGTTTTCAGTGTTGCACATCTGCACGTAGTTCTGTCCAGTCTTGCTGATTGCTCTCAGTGGCTACGGTGAAAAGTTGACAACGCTGTGCCTCGTGCTGGGAAAGTCTTGGCTAGAGGCAGCCCTGGAATGTTAACATATCCGCCAGCTAGATTTCAAAGGCAAGCCACACGTTAACGAGGGAAGTGCAGTAACTATATACAGCCACTGAACCAATAAATCACGAGGTACATCTGTTGTTGAGGGCGGCTTCGGTGGCGTTGTTGGTAGCATGCTGAGCTTCTATACCCAGGATCGCGGGTTCAAACCCGGCCGAAGAGGTCGGTTTTTTTGAGAGTGTTAAAAATCCCTCAGTATGGCTTCATTCGGAGGGGAAGTAAAGCCGGCGGTCTCATGTCATAGATTTATGGCATGAAAAAGAACTTTCCACTAACTATACTTGTGGAAACTAAAATGTATAGGTTTGTTTGATAACGCTATATTAGTTCCAACGTTCGTCGCTAGGTGCTGGCTGCGATGGCATCTAGTAGCCAAGTCCGCAGCTAGGTGTCTTGGACGGTGGCATTTGGTAGCAAAAGTAGGAACTACTTGAAAAATCGATCGTTTGCAGGCATTCTACCTGAAACACAGATAACACACACGAATACAGCCATCACAATTAACGCCGGTTATCAGACAAATTCTACACAAACGCAAGGCACACGCGTTGTCGCAGCCCCTAAACTAAGGAACCAACCAACCAACCATCTGTTGTCGAGAGTAAGGAAGTCATCACCAAACTCTCATTACTAGTTGGGTGGGACTGAGCGGTAGGTTTATGGGGGTGAAGGAGAGTCGCCTAGGTACGCGTTGGCCGTCGTGTCTATATACACCGACTGACCGACTGAATAAAATGCTGTTGATTGGAAATAGTTCAAGTTGTATAAGTTCCAAATAAAATATAAGGACTGCAAAATAATGTTGTCCTTCTTTGAAAAAATATTCGGTACGGTACTTAGTTAAAAATGCACCTCGTTTAGGCTTATGGTGGTCGACATAGTAGCTGTGTGATGTTGACTCTTTCACGGAATATATTCTGTATTCCAGACGAGCCACGAGCGGATGGCAGCGTGACTGGGTTCGGGGGTTATGTGGAGTTAATAAGAGGCTACTGGATGGGCAGGGCTCTTGGGCCAGCAGGTGGTGTTCCGCATCGCAAGCCGCCGTGCCATGCCGTGTCAATAATTGTACTTTCACCGGTCTTCGTGAATGGAGATGATCGTAGCGAATCGCCACGAGACGAGTTATGCTTTTCAATGATCTTGAGGAGCACCCAGTGAACCATGGTACCTAAGCAGCACTTCCTCGTCGGTCGCACGCCGCGTTAAGGGCTGAGGACTTAATAACAAGAGGTGTTTCGAGGATCCAGACAATTACAGGTTATTGAGACGTGACTCGGATATTGAAGGATATTTCCAGTACAAAAGAGATCAAAGTTAGGGTAATGGGAAGGTGGTTCAGTTGTATATTTCTGTTTTTTTTTTTTTCATTTTTTGGCGTATGACTTTTAGTCCCGGGAGTGTCCGAGGACATGTTCGGCTCGCCAGAGTTTGTAGCTGCTTCTAGACGGACAGCCATAGGGAGAGCTACAAGTACCGTTGCGTGTGGAGTGTGGTCTGCGGAGGAAGGTTTGAATGTAAGGACGAGGAATTGGAAGGTAGCGGCTGAGGCCTATATAGTAAAGCCATCATAACTTCCGATTTGACATTTCAGTGTTACCCTAGAGTTATGTAGCGGTCAGAAGGAAAATCACTTTAAGTAACCAATCACAGGCACCCATTCAAATCGATATATCACGGCAAATTGAGTTTCGTTCGCGATGTCGCGATTTAGCGAACGAAACTGTAGCCTAACACTGAAACGTCAAGTCGGAAGTAATGATGGCTCAACTCTAGTTAGGGACCAACCGCGGCATCTGCCTGGAAGGAAGATGGGAAACCACAGAAGACCATCTTCAAGGTTGCCGGCGGGGGAATTCGAACCTCCTCGCCTCCCGGCTGCGGCTGTTTCTGTGGGAGGGGGGGGGGGGGCGGGCAGTGCTATTATATATTTGCAAACTACAGTTTGCAATGTGGCACATGGACTAATGGTACCATTGACATTGAACACCATCGACTCAATAAAATAACTAAATTTAAATGCGTTGGTTCTCTCATCACTTTGAATAGCGAAACCATTCTCGACACCCGAGCACGAGTAAATGCTGCGTGGCTGAAATGGCACCAACTCACGGGAGTACTGTGTGATAAGAAAATACCTATCCACCTGCAGGGAAAAGTTTACAAGTCCATGGAAAGGCCAGTGGCACTCTCCGGCACAAAATGTTATCCAGCTTGAACCAAACATGGTCAAACCCTCCATGGAATGGAAATTGAAATGCTGCGTTGGTCCATTGAAGTTACAAGGCTCGGCCATGTCAGAATTGAACACGTAAGGAAGCAAATGGGAATTGTAACAATTCTTGATAAAATTAGGGAAACGCGGCTGCATTGGTATGGGTCTGTCACTAGAAGTTATGAGAGCTCTGTGGCAAACATTGCCCTCCGATATGATCTAGGAGGGCATCGAACCCGTGGTACGGATAGAATCAGCGAAGACCTCTTTATATGCGGCCTCGAACACGAAGATGCCCTTGACAGGAAGAAGTGGTGAATGGCGAACAAGCAAGTGGACCCTGCACCTACGCGGGAATATCACGTTAGGAAAGAAGATGAAACAACTATAGATGTCTCAATTTTAGTAACTTGCGATAGAATTGCAAACTTTATGTTTATAACTTATGGAACGTGGGTCCGTATACATTGCATTGTATGATGATGATGATAATTGTTGTTTTAAGGGGCCTAACATCTAGGCTATCGGCCCTGCATTGTATGACATTGCTTCTATTTATTTGTGTTGGCACAACTCTTACATCTTTCCTATCTGTCTGTCTGTCTGTTAGGTAGTCAGCCCGAAGGCTGGTTGGATCCTCAAAAAGCACCGCCGTTACGTTATGTGAGTAGATACCCACAAAAACCCAAGGCAGCACTATATTGAGGCATTCTAGGCAAGAAGAGGAGCGAGGTAGTTTGCCATTGCTTTCCTCACTGAGTCAGAACGACCTTCATTAAATGTTATAGAAGTTACATGTACTTAAGTACCCTGGGTTGCGACAATGGATTACTCGCATTCTACACCATCCCTCCCTATATTATTTTGCTAAGGTCCCATTCCAGTTTTGTACCGAAAATAAGGTCCCATTAACACCAACCTACACATATGGGGTACCTACAGGTTCAGCATAACCCAATGCGTAAGCGAAACGCACTCACTCTTTAAATGCCTCACAATTAAATAAATACATTAAAACATGTATATTTGCAATGAAATTATGAAAGAATGCCATACGGTAACCATGGGAACAGAATCTCACAGGTCCATCTATTTTTAGCCTACTTTCGATTTTTGCAAAAAATGAAAGTAGACTTATGAGATCAACACAGGGCGAAAAAAGTGTGTCTGTCTGTGTGTGTGTGTATGTGTGTGTGTGAGTATGTGTGTGTGTGTGTATGTGTGTGTGTGAGTCTGTGTGTGTGTGTGTGTGTGTGTCTGTGTGTGTGTGTGAGTGTGTGTACTCTGAATGTCTGTCCCCCCCTATCAATTCGAACACGGTGAATGCAAATTGAACGAAATTTGGTACAAAGGTAGCACTAGCAAAGGACACCTCAGTGTCATGTTTTATATCGCCGCCATCTTTACTAAAACTGAATGGCGGCCACTCAAACGTTCAAAACGTAAAATCAAATAACGACTAACCAAATCATCCGATCTCTACCAAATTTGGTAACAACATACCTTCGTATAGGATGCGTCTTGTGACCAAATTACAAGGTCGTCCGCCATACCATTTCAGGATGGCGGCCGTGCGAATTATGCAAACTTTATAATCCATATCATGGGACCCACCAGTTCCGATTATCGAGCCGAGAATCGTTTTAACTGTTCTAAAGGAAGAGGCACGTTCGAAATTAAAAGTTTATTTTGTAATACTATAGTGCAGACGTGATTTTAAAAAGCTGAACTGATTCAGTAATAAGACAAGATGGCAGCGGATATCTTGTGCCGGACTTATATTTCACTAATTTGAGTATTGCATGCAATATAGCGTACTGATAAAAAATAAATAAACTTTGTATGAAATGCTTTATATATAAATAATATACTCCAGTGATGAAATCGTTTAGTATAAATCATTATTTGCTAACAAGTTCTATGTAAGTCATTTTAAATAGAACGATATTCGTTGACACAATTAGCTCAGTGGTAGAGCGTTAGCCTATCGCTCAAATGCCTATGGTTCAAACCCGATCAGAGCTAGGTTTTTTGCTTGAAATGTTATATGTTTATTGTTTTGTAATGACTCAGATGTTTTAAAATTAAGCGTTATATTGTGCACATTATGGTGTAAAATATATATTTAATTAAAACATAATTCGCCAGCAGATTTACTCGGGACATCTAGCTGCCAAAAAGGTAACTTCCAGATTTTATTGAAAAGTTTCTTCTTCTGGCCGCTAGAATGCACTCGCTCTGTTAGGATTATATTGTTCGATATTTCACCAATAGATGTCACGACTAGTCTACGTGGGGATCCATTGATTACTATACCATTATCATTCTATGCGCATCGAATTTGAAGAATGACAAGATGATACTACGATACATTTTAACTTTTTATTTTAAAGGGTTTGTAACCGCTTATTTTGCGTTACTTGAAAATGTTATTAAGCGTTATATTGTGCACATTATGGTGTAAAATATATATTTAATTAAAACATAATTCACCAGCAGATTTACTCGAGACATCTAGCTGCCAAAAAGGTAACTTCCAGATTTTATTGAAAAGTTTCTTCTTCTGGCCGCTAGAATGCACTCGCTCTGTTAGGATTATATTATCGAAAATATCCACATAGTTTGTATACACACGTCTCTGTAGGGTCATGGAAAGATTTGTTAATTCAATTAGGGTTGTGAAAGCCATGCACAACCAGACGTGTAAAGACATGCCTCAACTCAAAGTTGGATGTTGCCCACGGCAGGTCGTAATAATAATAATAATAATAATAATAATGTTATTGGTTTTACATCCCTTTTAACTACTGCTGATTTTAGAGACACCGGGGTGCCGGAATTTTGGCCCGAAGGGGATCTTTAACGTGCCAGTAAATGTACTGACACGGCTCCCTCGCATTTGTGCACCCTCAAATGCCAGCTGACTGCGCCAGGATACGAACCTGCAACCTAGGGCCCAGCAAGCGAGAACGTTACCGCTGAGCCACGCCGCCAGTCCGGTCGATTATGTCTCCAGATCCATAACATTCTTGATATACTTCTTATCTTTCTTTCTTCAATGATGGTAGCAGTTTTTATCTAGGTTGTGGCGTTTGGTAGAGGTAAATCGTTTCTAAGGTCTTCAACAAAGAATAGTTCTATTATACTCTTTGATAATAACAACGAGTTATAACTATACTCATACATTTAGGAGAAAGTAGGCTATATGTTCTTTACTGAACATCTTGTTGTAAGACGCAATGCAATTCCAATTATTACATTAATTTGAAAGTTTCCAAACGGTTATAAGGTTATCACTGAACCAAATTAAGCTGTAAAATTCATCAATACATACAGTATAATGCGCTTAAGGTGTTCAAGGGGCACTCTAGAATTTTTTATCGCAATTTTCACGTGTGAGTGGGGTATGAAAGGTCTTTTTCACCCGACTATAAAGGGTCTCCGAAAACCACATTTAAAGGCCCTTAAATTAACCGTGTCTGTGATATTCCCAGAAAACTAACTTTGCTCTGATATACCTATGAAGGAATGACAAACCCCCTAACCACAGCACCAGTAGCTGAATTGATAAAGTCTGATTATTTATACCAAGGATAAATCAGTCATAGCATTCATGATTGAGATTTTGCTAAGTGTACTCTTTACAACTAGAATATTCGCGCGCGAAGCCGCGATGGGTAATGCTAGTTATTTATAATTCACACATTTTAAAATCATTTTTCTTGTACTTCCATTTGCCAGATAGTTATGAATTTAATGGTAGACAAAGAGCTAACCCTCCTAAGCCCTCAACTAATAATATATATGAAATATCATTGTATGATTTAGTACAGGATGGCCAAACCAAGAGTCTTGATGCAAATCCTAATACCTGTATATACGAAATAATCTCAACCAAGAAAAGGAATTTGAACAATATTGGTATTCTGATACTCTCATAGCCATAAGATCAACTTCGCAGACACATAAACATTGGTATTCAAAAATATTAAGTAAAAGTTTAGTGACGTTACGTTAATACTCGATTAACGTCAGGATATAAGTCTAGTCGTCACTTAACACTGCAGTCCCAGAGAGAGAAAGCGGGAAGTACTCTTTGTATTTCCATTGAAATGGTTATCAACTCACACCTGATATGGAATTGGAGACAGTATTGACAGTTAGTGAGAATTAATAAACACCTATCACATCCAATGTGGAGAAAAGCACGAAGTCACTTACCTTTATAGCCATTTACCACGTAACGTATGTCTCGAGCATTCAGAATGAACGCTTGGCATGCGACTGATATACTCACGGCTACAGAGTCACTCACAGTCTCGAATCTAAACTCGTACTGGTTCTGTTACAGAACTAGGATAGCTAAACTTGCTTATCTATGTGGTAGAATTTCTTCTACAACACGTTCTTAGCCTACTTTTCGCATTTTGCAAAATTGATGAAAAGGTAGACTTATGAGATCACCCGAGCAGATGCGTGTCTGTCTGTGTGTGTGGCCCCTGTCCCTATCAACTCCTAAACGGCTGTAGGTTTCGAAACCAAATTTGGTATGAGTAAAGATCTATACCAGAATAGTTCACGCCCATATCTGAAAATAACGTAGTGCTACCAGCTGATGATAAATCACAGATCTATGTTGGATAACTAGGGAGGTATGCATGAAAACTGTTCCAAAATGGGCACACGTATAGGTAATAATATTTCAGACTACTTTTCAGCAGCCGATACATGACAGTGTTGCCAACATGATATTACACGTGCTGATAGCTCCTGTCTCTAAATGCATGTAACTTCCATACTATCAATTGGATTTTGACCAAATTTCGTGTGGTCTTTGTGTACTGTAACGGATATTACTATGCCTATTATTTAGAGTCACCAGGGCTGCCAACTGTCGATAAATGCTCTCTATAATATTTTATCATGATTTCAATACATTAGAAAATAAGCAAGCCAAGAGTTCAAAACTTTGTACACGTGTAGTAGTATAGTACCTGCAATTATAGAATAATGTGAAATAACCGATATACAACAGTGCTGCCAACATGATTCTACGCGTGCTGATAACTTCAATGTTAAACTGCATGTAACTTCCAAACAAACAAACCGATTTTATTCAAAATTGGCTCACATAAAGAATATAATTATTTCTCATTAATTTTGAGCTACCTATATATGGCAGTATTGCCAACAAAACTCTATGCGTGCTGATTCGTCAATGGTTAACTGATTGTAACGTCCATACTATCAGTTAGACCTCAAACAAATTATGTATTTGACTTGTACACCTTAAGACATGAAACTAAGAATATTTTGAGAGTCACCAGGGCTGCCTACTGTTGATTAATAATCTCTATTTTATTGAACCCTTGTCTCAGTAGATCTGAAAGTATACAGGTCAACAGATCTACATTTTGCTAACGTATAGAAAATAATATTCTAGAATAATTTTGAGTAACCCCGACATAGCAATCTTGTCAACATCATTATACTTTGTTGATAGGTTCAATGTTTAACCGCATGAAGCTTCAATACTAACGATTGGATTTCATCCTCATTTTGTACCTGCAATGAATGATTTAGGACATAAAATTGTGCCTATATATTAGAAAGAAAGAAATGGATTCTGCCTTTTCAATACATATATTAAACCTACTCACAGGTACATGTTTCGATGATTGTTAACTCCCTCTTCCTCAGCCTGTACAATAAATATCAAATATATGTATTGATATTTATTGTACAGGATGAGGAAGAGGGAGTTAACAACCTTCGAAACATGTACCCATGAGTAGGTTTAATATATGTATTGGAAAGGCAGAAACCATTTGTTTCTTTCTAATATATAGTTAGTCAATACGGACCTCAATTACTGACATTATGGCTCTAAGCACTAAGGGCTAATATAAGAGCCAGCAGGGCTGCCAAATTCGTATACTAATCTCAAGTCTTTTGAGCTCTAGATTTTGTATCTCGGAACATGTGTTCGGAACACATCTTCAAATTTAGCAAACTGTAAGTCCAAGATGTTTTAGACATATTTAGAGTAAATTGTCAAATTCAGTGCTACTAACATAAATCAATGCTAGCATATAGAATCAACGGTCAACTGATTGTAACTTTCATACTAATAAATATATTTCAACCAAATTTCATATGCGTAGTGTATTTCTCAAGAGATATAATTCGGCATTTCGTTGGAGTCATCTGGACTACCAACTGTTGATAAATACCCCGCATAATGTTGAACCCTAGTCTCAATATATGCAGACAAACTGTTCAAAATTTGGCACATGTGTACAAACGATAATTTTACAGATTCATTTTGTGCAACCCATTCGTAACAGTGTTGCCAACATAAGGCTGTGTGTGCTGAAAGGTTCAATGTTTAACTGAATCGAATGCCCATTACATTTAAAGGTTGACTAACAAATGTTATATCTTGTGTAAAATTGCACATTTTCAGACACAGCAGACCTACCAACTATATAATAACTCTCCCTGAGCATTTGAGCCGTAGACTGTCAGCATCTCTGAATCCATGGAAGGGAACTATTTCAAACAAACTGTAGTGCTATATTAGGCTACTATATTTCAGGTATATTTCGAACAGATCATTACCTCCGTAATTTCGTCACTAATCTAGATAGGTACATAGCCTATTGATAATAATAATATCGTATGGCCTCGGTTGCCTGGTGCAAGCTTTGTTAATTGACACCCAGAGGGTAGCTTGCATGTCGAATTTCGTCGTTCCTTTGAACGCTATGAAAGTCAAGGAGGTTAGATATCTAAACTCCTTGATACTACAGCGCTGTCAAGTAGAGAATGGAGGAACTTTGTGTTGGCGGAAAATCCCGAGATTAGTTTTGCCATTGAACACGGCCTACTGAATTCAAATGGGTTATTTAACATGCCAACAACGTATGACATGAGTGTCGTGATTTTTGTCGCCTTTCAAAAATCACTTACCATGGCCAGGAGCGAACCTGCAATCTTGGGGATTGGTAGTCCGACACTATAACCACTCACCCACCATGGCAAGCAGCCTATTGATGAATCATTGGTATAAATCTTAAATTTTAAGAAAAATAGGCTCTTTAGTTCGTCATGGAACTACTTGTTTTTACTCACATGTAATTCCTCGTAGCAATAAGGATTCTGGCATTTCTTTATACTGTAGTATTTTCTAAAATTTGTGCTTATTTGTGTGACCTGTTTGTGCGGAGATTTGGTGTAAACATGGTAATTGTACAGCTTATCTTTCTGTCTCTCTCTCTCTTTCTTTCTTTGTTTCTTTCTTTCTTCCTTTCTTTTTTTCTTTCTTGCTTAATGCCCTTCTTTCTTTCTTTCTTTCTTTCTTTCTTTCTATACTTCTTTCTTTCTTTCTTTCTTTCTTTCATTCTTTCTTTCCGTCTTTCTTTCTTTCTTTCTTTCTTTCTTTCCTTCTATACTTCTTTCTTTCTTTCTTTCTTTCTTTCTTTCTTTCTTTCTTTCTTAATGTCTTTCTTTCTTTCTTTCTTTCTTTCTTAATGTCTTTCTTTCTTTCTTTCTTTCTTTCTTTCTTTCTTTCTTTGTTTCTTTCTCTCTTTATTTCTTTCTTTCCATTTCTTTCTTTCTTTCTTTCTTTCTTAATATTATATCTTGGGGGTGAATTTATAGTTGTTGTAGGTGTCGTAGCGTTGTAGGTGTTATTCACAGATTACGATACTTAGATACGAGACATCATTCTCTCAAATTAGTATACTATCCTTTTTACTAAAAACGAAGAAAATGAATTTAAAAAATCTTCTAATCTATGGCAAACACCCTAAACAGGAAAATTATTTTCTTTCTAGCTGAAATATATTTACTCAAGTGACCAAAACCATTTGTCGAATACATAGAATACGATGTGGTGGACTGTATAAAGAAATATATTTTACATTGTATATACATGATTAAACCCTGAACAAGTGCAGTAGATATTACATGCGTGCGATGACACCATGTCCGGTAGCCAGTGCTACCTGCTTGCTAGTGAGGGTGCTGTGGAACGCAGGTAAGAACACGACCCTTGGGTCAACAACCCTTCCAGCAGGTTGGCCAACAGCCAGCAGAGAATGTACAGTGCCAGAGTTGCCAACATACTCCCCCCCCCCCCCCCCCTTGAAATAGCAAATATTTCAAACAACTAAATATTGTCACTTTGTTCTAGTCAACTGGAATAAGAGTTCAAACAAACACTATGTACACAAAGCATTTACACACTTCACTTCTCTTCACTCAACAATGGGCAAAGTCTTGACACTGCTCTTTTCAAAAGAGCTCCGCTGGGTGTTATAATGGTAACAACCCTCGTAACTCCGTCGGCTCCTGGATGCACTGCTGCGACACGGCCCAATTTCCAATGAAGTGGAGGCACGTCTTCTTCCTTCAGAACAACCAGAGTGTCGATTTGTGGGGATTGTCCAGGCGACCGCCATTTAGTACGCTGTTGGAGTTGTCCGAGGTATTCCTTGGACGATCGGCGCCAAAATTGCTGGAACATAGCCTGAAGCAGTTGCCAGCGCTTCAGTCTATTCAATGGAGTCTGCGACAAATCTTCTTTAGCAGGAAGATGAAATGAGCCACCGATCAGGAAGCGGGATGGGGTTAATACTTCCGGATCATTGGGATCAGAGGATAGTGGGCAGAGGGGGCGCGAATTCAAAACTGCCTCTATCTGTACAAGCACTGTAGTCATTTCTTCAAACGACAATGCAGAATTTCCTACTGTTCTCTTAAGATGGTACTTAGCTGATTTTACCGCAGCCTCCCACAACCCTCCGAAATGAGGTGAACCAGGAGGACTAAAATGCCACTGAATCCCCTTATCTGTAGCAAAGCTTATCAGTGACTGCTTGGTATTCCCATCATTAAATAATTTCTTTAGCTCACGTGATGCACCTACGACATTAGTTGCGTTGTCAGTGAATATGTGGGTGCAAGTTCCTCGTCTAGCCATGAATCTTTTCATTGATGCTAAAAAGGCAACTGTAGACAGGTCGCTTACAAGTTCAATATGTACAGCCTTTGTGGTAAAACAAACAAACAAACAAACAAACAAACATAGCTACATATGCCTTAATCCAAGCGCACTTCCTGGAGGAAGACCGTAAATATACTGGGCCACAGAAATCTATTCCTGAAGATGCAAATGGTCGACTGGGAACTACTCTCCTTTCAGATAGCGATCCCATTATCGGTTGATACGGCCGAGACGAGAAATGAAAACACGTCTTACATCGATACACTGCCTTTCGAGCACCGTTCCTCCCGCATAGAGGCCAGTATTGCTGTCGCGTCATTGCCAATAAAGTCTCAGCTCCAGCATGAAGAAAAACAAAATGAAAATTATCAAATAACATTATTGTAATGCGATGATTGCCAGGTAATAAGATAGGATGTCTTATGTTGATCGATAGTTTAGCATTTTGCAGACGGCCTCCTACCCGTAACAGACCCTGCTCATCCAAATACGGTGCTAATCCATGTAATTTGCTTCCCTTGGGCAGTGGCAAATTTTGATTGAGAGCCGTTATGTCTTGGTAAAATTCAAAACCTTGAGCAATTTTACACCATAAATACTTAGCCTGCTCTAGTTCTACAGGATTAAAAGCACCTGTTTGTCTGTCTGTTTTAGTTTTAAGATTCTTGATAAATCTGAGCACGAGAGCTGTTATTCTAATCAACCTGCTCCAGGAAGAGTATCTGTTAATCAGATCCAATCCAAGGGATTATGTAGAAGACACTAGAACAATTTTAGTTTTCCTAACTTCAGGTAATTCTTGAGAGCTATGCCTCTGCTGTGAAGGCCATTCGTCTTTATTATCTGAAAGCCAAGATGGCCCCTATAACCAAAATGATGAATTTAACAGCTTCTCCACGGTAACTCCTCTCGAGATCATATCTGCTGGGTTATGATGAATAGAGACGTGCTGCCAACAATCAGTATTTGTCAACTGTTGAATCTGCGACACTCGATTGGCGACGTATGTTTTCCACTGGTGTGGATGGCCCGAAATCCATGCTAATGCTATTATGGAGTCTGTCCAACAAAAACACTTTTCTCTAGTTACGTTTATGGATCTCATGACTCTTTCGACCAACTGAGCAAGTAATACAGCACTGCATAGTTCTAATCTTGGTAAAGTTACTGCGCCTAATGACGCAACGCGAGACTTAGAACACAATAAGTGAACTGTTATTTTGCCATTACCTGTCTGAGATCTCACATAAACACATGCGCCGTAAGAAATCTGAGACGCGTCACAAAATCCATGAATTTCATACTCCACAAATTCTACTGCCCTAACATGACGAGGCACTTTGAACTCCTTCAATTTAGCAATATCCTGCATATAACGAATCCATTTATTTTGAAGTTCTATTGTGAGAACGTCGTCCCAATTTAAGTTCATTTTCCAAGGTTGCTGGACGAAAATCTTACCCTTAATCAATACTGGGGTCAAAATCCCTAAGGGGTCAAATATTTTAGCCAGGTCTGATAGAATTATTCTTTTGTTTATCAGTGTCGAACTGAAATCACTTCTCAACTCAAACTGAAAAGTGTCTGTGATGGGTTTCCAAGATAGCCCCAACAACTTCAAGTCTTCACCTTCATCTACCTTAATAATGTACTTGGGATCTGTTTCGTGGTTAGAAATGCTCGATAGCACATTGGGCTCATTCGAACACCATTTTATTAAGGTAAAACCCGCACTGGATAAAATATCGGAAACACACTTATGAGTGGTTCTTAAGCCGTCAGTTGATTCACAACCTGTCATTAAATCGTCAACATAAAAATCCCGCCGTATTTCATTCGAAGCTTCAGGAAATTCCTCCTTAGTGTCATTCGCCAATTGAGAGAGGCATCTTGTGGCCAGGAAGGGTGCACATGACGTGCCATATGTGACTGTTTTGAGACGATAATGCTTAAGCTCGTCCTTAGAGGATTCCCTCCACACGATACGCTGAAGATCAGAATGTGCAGGTTCTATGAGGACCTGCCGATACATTTTTTTCTATGTCAGCGGTCAATACATAGCGATGCATGCGAAATCTAGCCAATATTGAAAATAAATCATCTTGAACGATCGGTCCTACTAATAACAAATCATTGAGGGATAATACAGAATCGCCCTTCGAGCTGCCATCAAATACCACGCGAGTGCGCGTTGTCAATGAATTACCCTTAAATACACAATGATGCGGAAGGTAGTACTGTAGAGGTTTGTTTATCTCACTACTGGGAATTTCCTCCATATGATCCAGGTCAATGTACTCTCTCATAAACTGTACGTATTCCGACTTGACTTGGGGCTGCCATTCAAAACGCTTCTCTAGGCTGTGAAACCGTCTGATTGCCTCATTATCATTGCTACCTAGCTGACTCGGGTCCTCTTTAAGGAGTAGTGGGACTATGAACCTACCCTGTGGATTCCTTATGTGACCGTCAGTAAATAGCCTCTCACTAATCTCTTGCTCGGAATGTCCTTGGCCAAGCAGTGCTTTCCCCGGCTCATTGAATATCTTACCTGACACAAAGAGGCAGGAAGAACTGTTATCTGCGTGCTTTTCAGACAAACCAACACTACCTGCTGCTACCCAGCCAAGAGCCGTGTTGCGAAACAACGGTAGTTTGTTTGAGAAACTGTCGAGCTGAAATTGTTCTGCGCCGATAAGATCGTAAAAGAATTCAGCTCCAATGAGAATGTCTATGGATGATGACACATTAATTGAGGATCCGCAAGGTTTTCTAATATAAACTCAGGAATACTCCAATCTGTGATGTTGATATTTTTAGTGGGTAAGCACTGACCAGTAACTGAAGGTATTACGTGAAAGTCATGATTCGTTCAAAGGAACCGAACCACGATGAAATCTTTGTTCTTACCACCGACCCCACCTTGATGGTAGTGTCATGCAACCCATGTATCGGAATATTAGTCCTTGTCTTTAACAATCGTAATTGATGAGCTAATTTCCTAGTTATAAAGTAGAGTTGCGAGCCGCTGTCTAACACAACCCGAGCATGACGGGTTTTTCCCTCTGAATTGTTAACATTCACTACTGCTGTCGACGACAATACTTGAGAGGAAACATCATTGTTGTGATTGCGCAATGAAACAGCATGACTACTATGTTGCTCATTAAGGGTGGACGATGAAGTATTATTGGACACAATACTCTTGTTTGAAGTCTGACTATTAATGGGGTTCGGTGACCCTTGGTCCCTGTGAAGCAAGGTGTTGTGTTTATCCTTGCACAGCTTACAACATGAACGAGTGCACTCGTTAGCTAAGTGATTTCCAGACAGGCAATTAACACAGAGCTTATGCTTCTTGATCTCCCGCCATCTGTCATAAACACACATAGAAGTGAATGTTTTGCATCTAAATATGGGATGTTCTTCCGTGCAAAGCGGGCATTTCTGATTTTTCTGTGAAAGGAAACAATTTTCCCTGGGTTCGTGAATGGCCTCGGTTTGAAACCAGACGCGTTCGGTTTAGATGAAACGCCTACCTGCTTCAGCTGTTTTGGGCGATCACAGTTCTTAGTCTCGATCGATTCCAATGCATTACATGTTTCGAGTAGAAATGTGTCCAGTGTCTGATACAGTACGATGGTAGATCAAAAGTTGGTAGCAAGGTCTCCCATTTTTTTAACGTTTCGGCGTCAAATCTGCTCGTTATTAAATGTATCAAAATAGCATCTAATTGTTCTTCACAAGACAGACCAAGTGCTGATAGCGACTGTATGTGCCTTCTGAAGCCGTCATACAAGTCTCTTAATGCCTTGGAAGATTCTACTTCTATTTTGTTTATCTGAAGGACCGAATTCATGTGGGAGGAAACAATTGCTCGCCGGTTATTGAACCTTTCATTTAACAGGTTCCACGCTATGTCGTAATTCGCTGCAGATATTTCTAGAGACTGTAACACGTCTGCCGCCCTGCCTGATAGCACTGATTTTAGGTAATGAAATTTCTGTATTTTTGACAAATTTGCATCTTCATGAATGAGATTCTTAAAGGTATCGGCAAAATTGGGCCATTCTAAATAATCACCTGCGAATGTAGGTAAACTTATTTGAGGCAATTTAACTGAACGTGTTTGCGAACTGGAAGTTGATTCACCAATGGAATCACTTAGAAAAGTTACTGACTTGGAAATTGCACTTTATGGATCTTATAAGACTAGATGTTTTGAAGTATTTCTCCTCAAAGTCGGAGCGATAAGATTCTTGATCTGCTTGAAATGATTCATCCTCTTTCAAATCCTCTATTTGTGATTGAACTGTTTCATATTCTTCCCAGATTTTTGATAAGTGAGCCCGTCGATCTTCCAACTGATCTACGTCCTTAGATTGAGAATCTAATTTCTCTACGAAGCCTTGTATGCGAGATAAGCTAGCCTTTAACCTACCCTTTTTGCTACACAGTGATTTTATCTTTTGTTCCATTTTGCACTAGCAATTCCCAATAAACTGCTGAATGATATAAAATCACAATAGACCAAATAATGCTTATACGTAAAAGAATGACAAAACGAAAAGACAAATACCTAACATATTTACATAATACAAAGATGAACTCCTGGTTTTGTTTCAAAGAGTTACTGGAAAACTGCGTACAAATAACATACAGGTTTACGGGCGAAATCATGTGTAATCACTAGCAATACCAATACATTGCAAGTACAAACGGACAGTTTTGAATGGAGAAACAAAGGAATGCATATGAGTCACAAAGAATAATTAAGGATGATCGGTGACTTACCAAGACGATGAATTCTGTTGTCCAGTAGTCGCCATGCTGGTAACAACCCACGCCATTTGTGAGAAGCCATGCTGTCTTTGGATCACACGAGTTCAATTTTCACTGTTTTCCTTGCCATATAATCATGCCCGGAGGACCAAAACTTATGTCGAATACATAGAATACGATGTGGTGGACTGTATAAAGAAATATATTTTACATTGTATGTACATGATTAAACACTGAACAAGTACAGTAGATATTACATGCGTGCGCTGACACCATGTCCGGTAGCCAGTGCTACCTGCTTGCTAGTGAGGGTGCTGTGGAACGCAGGTAAGAACACGACCCTTGGGTCAACAACCCTTCCAGCAGGTGGGCCAACTGCCAGCAGAGAATGTACAGTGCCAGAGTTGCCTACACCATTATTAATATTATATTCCAATTATATACCAACTTTTACAAATTTCCTATCTTCAATAAAGACACCTTCTTCTGTAAAACAATGCATTGCGATCACTCAACACAACCGAACTGGCGAGCACGTGCACTGTGGAGACCACTGGGATATATGCTTTCCACCTTTGGTTTCTGATGACAGTATACATCAAATTAATGGGTTTTCAATATTTCTGTACAGCCAGCTTGTGGATGCATGTAAAACTGCTTGATATGAAAAGGGTGGGAAGATTCTCTCCCTAACACCGTTGTATAAATACATGGTGGGAAGATAGTATCCCAAGGACTTATAAAGGTTTTACATAGGCTACTTACGTACATGAATATAATTTGGGGAAATTGGGAAAAATACGTATTACAGGATCTAATCATCATCTTCAAATTCCAGCTCCAGTCGCCCGGGTGCTGTTAACGAGCCCTCGCCACCTTTTCCTGTCCATGAATAGTTGGTCTTCATGGGTCCTTCTCCAGTCTAGCCCTTTGTCTTCAAGATCATCCTTGATTTGGTCCAACCATTTCTTCTTTGGTCTTCCTACTGGTCTTTTTCCTGGGATAATCTTGTTGAAATAAGCTTTTGGTGTCCTCTCATCTCCCATTCTTTGAAGATGCCCATACCATACTAATCGTTGCTTCTGCAAATATTTTGTAGCACTGATATCTATGCCAGCCTCTGTCCTGTTTGTTTCGTTCCTTAGTTTGTCTCTCCTTGTCCTTTGAAGCATTGTTCTTATAAACTTCATTTCGGATGCCTGAATCCTACTTTCTTCTCTTCTGGACAGGGTGCATGTTTCTACTCCGTAAGTTAGAATTGGGATGTAGTATGTCTTAAACAGTATATGTTTACACTTCCTGGGCACTTTATTATCCCACAGTAGTGTTCTAACTTGAGCATAGAAGGAGGCTGCATTACTAGTTCTATTTGTTACTTCACTGTTGTTGTTGCTATCCTTACACACTGTGCTACCAAGATATTTAAATTGATCAACAATTTGTAGAGGCTGATTATTCAGGTAAATGGTTGCATTAGACAGTCCTGCTGTCATCACTACTGTTTTACTTTGGCTTATTTTCAACCCATACTCCTTGAACAGCTTGTCCCATGCATCCAGTTTTTCTTGTACCTCTCTGGCACTTTCTCCCCAAATCATGACGTCATCTGCAAAGACAAGGGCATTTGTTTCATTACCCTGTTCTTCTTTTATTCTCTTCAGGATTATGTCCATCACTGTGATGAATAGTAATGGAGACAGTGAACTTCCTTGTTGGACTCCTTGTTTTGTTGTGAACCATCTGCTTTCCCCATTACCTATTCTTACACATGCCCTTGTGTTCTCATACAGCATTTTGATCTTGTTTATCAAGCCTTTTGGGCCATTGTGCCTTTCTAAACATTCCCAAATTTTTGATCTTGCAATGCTATCATAAGCTTTTTCTATATCTAGAAATACCATTACTAATTCTTTCCCCTTTTCAAGATGTTTCTCAATAAGCATTCTTGCAGCAAAGATCAAGTCAATAGTACTCCTTCCTGGTCTAAAGCCATGTTGTTCTTCTTCTAAAGCCTTTTCTAAGTGTCTGCGTAGCCTTTTCGCAATTATTTTTTCCAAGATCTTTAGACCATGGGATAACAAAGTAATTCCATGATAGTTCTCACACTTTTTCCGGTTTCCTGTTTTAAACAATGGCACTATTACACCTTTAGACCAGTCATCAGGGATCTTATTGTCCTTCCATATAGCATGTAATACTCTGTACAACCAATGTATTCCATTAATTCCTGCTGCTTTTATCATGTTTGAACTTACTTCATCAACTCCAGTGGACTTCCCTTTGATCATGGCTTTTAAAGCTTCTTCCACTTCAGACCAGGTTGGGGGTGGTTCTTGGTGGTTTTCATCATTGGCCTCTAAATTGATGTTCGAGTCCCCACTGTCATTATTAGATGCATCATTTAACAGTTGATCAAAATACTGTCCCATTAATTTCCTGATTTCATTTATGCTTCTTATCACTTCTCCATTATTTCCTCCCAAAGCTGTAACTGATTCCTGATGTCTTTTATTGTTTTTCACAGTTTTATATAGTAATTTCTTATTACCTTGTGTATCTTCCTCCAGTTTATTCGCAAATTCATCCCAAATCTTATCATTCTCTTCATTAATTATGCGTTTAACTCTTAATTTGTGCTCTCGATATTCTTGAGCAAGTGATCTGATTTTATCCTCATTTCTGTCATTCTTTTGTCTCTCCACTTCTAATGGCAATCCAAAATAGAGCTGTAAAGTTAATTTACAATCTTATCTTTAGGGCACATACCAAAGATTTGTGAAATGTCAGGAATTAAGCCTATATGTGTATGTATTAATACTGATATAGTCACATCATTTGCACTCAATCAAAAATGGTCTAATAAAACCAAACACGCCAATATTCACAGTTCATGATATGCATTATTGTCAAACAAGGTGGCAGGTAAATCACTTCTTTCTATCACACAATGCTACCTCTAAATTTGGTTTCAATGGCATATTACTTCATGCAATAAGTTTTACAATGCATTACCTGAACCTATAGAAAATGGACCATTGCAACAGTTTAATCCCAGAGTATTGACACTCTTTATTTTCCAGGTTTGTAATAAATGAGGCACTCCTGTATGTATGCTACAATTTTATGAAATAACTGGAGTAACTTTAAAATTCCCATGTTGTATGTCATATGTTTTATACATGTTAGTGATAATTTGAATACTGAATATTGTATTTAAAGTTTAGAAGGTTATCATTAATATAACTTATAACGATAGTATATTCTCGAAAAATTAATAATTATAATTCATTATAAGGTGTGCATAAAACGCAACGATAATTACCATTTTAGCAATGCTCCTAAAATTGCTCTTCTATAATATCATATCATCGGAAGATATACTTGCCACGGTGGGTGAGAGGATAGCGTGTCGGTCTACTAACCCCAAGAATGCAGGTTCACTCCTGGCCGTGGTAAGTGATTTTTGAAAGGCGGCAAAAATACGACACGCATGTTATACGATGTTGGCATGTCAAAGAACCCATTTGAATTCAGTAGACCGTGTTCATAATGGCAAAATTTATCTTGGAAGTTTCCGCCAACACAAAGTTCCTCATTTCTCTACTAGAAAGCACTAGTGTTCAAGGAGCTTAGATATCTAACCTCCTTGACTTTCATAGTGATTCAAGGATAAACGAAATTCGGCATGCACCCGGCATCCGAGGCCATATGACATTATTATTATTATTATTATTATTATTATTATTATTATTATTATTATTATTATTATTATTATTATTATTATTATTATTATTGGAAGAAATAAAACCTACAGCTTCCCTTGGTGATGCTAGAGATAGAAGGAGGTGGAACAACATCTGCAATATATATTGAAATTGTGACCAGAAACATGCCTCTCATATGTGATTGAACCTCTGATTATATTTTATTGTTTTCTTCATTGTTATGTCATGGAATACCTTTTGTAATGTATATCTTCTGCAATGTATGTATATTCTCTATTTTCTGTCATGGGCCTTCATGACCTGTTGAGTACAACAAATGATGATTATGATTATGATCATAATGATGATGGTAATAATTATTTTAATGAATTTTTATTTTTCTCCATTTGTAGTTTTGGTTAGCACCTAAGTAAATCATTTAGGCAATCCTCCTCACACCAAACCTTCTAACTACGGTCTACAGTAGTACAAGGCAGCTAACCACAATTTTTAACATGTTTAGATTTTTATTTAGGAATACCGCATTACTTCTTTTCCTTCTATGATACTGTAGTTTCATATCTGTAAATGGAAAAAGTTATGAAACTTCTGTAAAAAGTTAAGCTGCATTTGTAAGGATATCCATTTTATTCATGATCTTATGGCTTTAATATAGTAACATCTCTTAATTTCGCCCATGAAGGCTTCAATGTTAAGCAGAAACATGTCAGTGAACATCTGTTTCATTAACCCGTTGAGTGCTTCGTCCGTCTGTAAACGTTGCCAAAGAATTACTATTTTTTTCATATTCCCCATTCGCTTTCGAGAACCAAGTCGAGCTCTGGCACGTTCAGCCGTCTATTGGGCATTATGTAGTACTAAACGTCTGCCCTCAAAAGCTGGAATTCATCTGAGATGATGTCAACAAGCATGGGGAAATAACAAGCAAATTCTTTACGCCGCGTTGTGATTTCGGGTCAAAGAATATCATTTTTGTACTAGTAAGGAATATTACTTGCGTACTGATTTTAGGGAATAATGCTATTTTTGACCCTTTATCCGATATGATGATGCAATCATTGACGCATTAATTTTAATTTTGATTCCTCTCAAAATAAAAGAATGTATAAACGTAGGATCTTGCATTTACATTTAAATAAATAGGCCTAAATACCCAAAACCTATAGACACCTAAGCGCCAACCCCGCCCCCTCCCCTGATATGTTCAAAGTTATACAATTCTTTTAAATGCGAATGAAAAAACTCAGCACCTAAAAGGCTAATAGTATCGACTTGGCGGATATTATCGAAGTTAATAGAATGATGTGTGCACTTATGGGACTCTTTCCCTTTCTTTCTTTATTTTATCTCAGAAACTATTAACAGGAACTATCCAATATTTATCAGGAATATTCTTCAAGACGCTCTCCTTAATTGGATACATGCGTTTTGAAAATCACTGTATTTTTGAATTTTCGTGAGTCTTTGCAAATTTGCATAATTATAACAGCACTTTCATCAAAATTTTCATTTGGGAATATTAATCTTAAGATAATTATGAAAAACGGGCGTGTTTAAATGTAAAAACATATAAAGAGGAGTTGCATCTAACAATTTCAGCTTTCTATGTTGAAAAAATCCGAAAAAAATGAAGAAATTTTATATCTAGAAATACATTTTAGCGGTAAATTTGAATCAAACATTTTTACGTTTTTTAGAACATGCCAGCCAGTACCATAGGATTCAACTTGTTCCATTTGAAGCACTAGCATCCATTTAGCTGTTGTTCAATGTCCTTTTGCCCTTGCTTCCAACGCAGCCTTCTTCTTTAAATTATTTCTGATGTGTAATATCTTTCCACTCGGTTGCTGGATATTTTTGTGGGAGTGATTTTGAAAAATGGGACGGAAGTGGATCGGACGATCCAGCTGGCAGTGGTGGATCGGACGGAAGTGTGTAAGCCGCACTGCCAGCTGGATCGATCGATCCAGCTGGCATTGCTAAGAGGAAACAATGATCACGCGGTGTCGGAAATTGATACCATGACGTACTCTCAGCCATGTGGAATGTATATGACATACGGATTACTTCAAGATTTAGAGGCGCAATTACAAATATTCACAAAATAAATCATCTTCAAGTTGTCGTTCTTTGGTGTAAATATATTCATTATATCATATTTGCTGAAAACAATTCTGATAATTTAAGAGCCTGTTTTTCAATCTCTGGATAAAAGTGATCGGCATCCAATTCCCGAGTAACTTTGCTCACTGACATTCTGACGGTAAACGCTCTTGCTAACTCTGGTGCCAACTGATTGAAGCACATGTTTATACGGGAACCAGGCAAGCCTTCGTGAACAATTGCTGAACACAGTCTCTTTACTCACAAGAGGGCCTATTCATAAGGCATTTCAAACACAATTTCACGCAGGAACATTATCGAAACAAGCAAAATATAAATGAAACGTAATTCCGTAATGCAGTATTATTGGAACGTAGAAATAAGTCACCATCTTGTGCATAATATTTGAGTGGCCGAAATAGCCGTGGTGTTAGCTCCTCTGACTGTGAATCTAGAGATCTCGGGTTCGAATCCCGGATGGGATAGATATTTTTGCTACCAGATTAACTTTTTAAACGATATTTATCCTATCAATATGACTCATTTTAACAGAATCCGTATGAAATTACGTTTGGTCTGTGAATCAAGAGGTCCGGGAACGGGGCAAGCCTTTCATGATCTACTGCTGTGCACATTGCATTTACTCGCAAGTTGGCCTATTTATAAGGAAGTAGCTCTACCCGGCATGCGTTGCAATGCCAATCAAAGACAGAGTTGGCGTTGTAACTTTGTTTGTTGAAGTGCTTTTGGACTCCCAATATTTATTTGTTTTCCGTTAACCACCTCTAAACTATTGTAAAATTGATTTACTATCTCCAAAAAAAATCATGGGAGCGTGCTCAACAACTCATCAAAGTTTCATCGCAATGAAATAAATGGTATATGAACGCATACGGGACTTTGTTGAAAAAATTCGAGCGCCCGTCACCCATTTGTTGAATATACTCGAACGCTACCTATTGTAAAATGGATTTGCTACGTCGAAAACCTTCCCTGGCGTGTACACAACAACTCATGAACGTTTCATCGCAATCGGATGAATGGCATATGAACGCATACGGGATTTTGTTTAAACGATTCACGCGCCTTCACTCATTTGATGAATCTTTTGTGCGCCACCCATTAAAAAACGGATTTACTAATTCATACACCTTCGCAGGACTGTACTCAACTCACCAACGTTTTATCACAATCGGATGAATGGTATATGAACGCATACGGGACTTGGTTGAAACGATTCACGCGCTGTCGCTCATTAGTTGAATGTTCTCGTGCGCTACCAATTGTAAATTGGATTTACTAAGTCAGAAATCTTTGCGGGAGTGGAAACAACATTTCTCTAAATGTCATTGCAATCGCATGAATGGTATAGGAACACATACGATTTTTTTAAAACGATACGCACGCCGTTACTCATTTGTTGAATCTACTCGTGCGCTACCTATTGTAAAAAGGATTTACTAAGTCAGAAACCTTTCCTGGAGTGTGCACAACAATCGAACCAAAGATTCTTAGCAATCGGATGAATGGTATTTGAACGCTACGTGACTTTGTTTAAGCGATTCGCGTGCCGTCGATCATTTGTTGAATCTACTTGTGCGATACCTATTGTAAAGTGGATGTACTAAGCCAGAAACCTTCCCTGAAGTGTACACAACATCTCACCCAAGTTTTATCACTATCGGACGAATGGTATATGAACGCATATGGGACTTTGTTGAAACGCTTCGCGCGTCTTCGCCCATTTGTTGAATCGACTTGTGCGCTACCTATTGTAACATGGACTTACTAAGCCTGAAACTTTCCCTGGAGTGTACACAACAACTCACCCAAGTTTAGTCGCTATCGGACGAATGGGTAGAGTGGGGCAAGTTGAGACAATTTTTACATTTAATTTTTTTAAATTTATTCCCTTTGTTTTTTTGAATTGACAAAGGCACCTTAAAATACTTTCACCTTTTGCGCATTTAAATATGCTACTTGTAAATATTATATATTACCCCTCTACCAACCTTCCCCACAATGGGGGCAAGTTGATATTAGCTAGGGGTAAGTTGATACCAGTGTATAACATCTTATAATAATGCATTTAGGGTAATTTATAATAGCTTTGTACCAAGAATATAAACGTATTTTATTTATCTGAACGACATTTCAATTATAAAAATTAAAATACAAGGCTGAACAAAGCAATGAAAGTAATTTTGAACAGCTTTGTGCCAAGAATATGAAAGTAGGCCTATTTTATTTAGTTTAAAGACATTTTAGATATAAAAATTCAAAAAAGTTAACTGATAAATGAAAATACAAGGCTGAGCAATTAGTTTCAGAGAGCTATTCAGAATCAGAAAGTACAAAATCAGTTGTGCAGTGAATACATATATACATTTTTCAGTCCTTTCCACAATCAATATGTGCCCATTTTTTACATGACATGCACTGTATCCAGTCTTGTCCTGGTTTTTAATTAGAATAAGGTTCCCAGCGGACAAGACATAAGGCGTCATCCTCTTCTTCAGACTCTGATTCAATACAGACTCTCTTTTTTGGAATTATTTTCTTCTTCTTCTCTTTCTTTTCTTTCACAACATATTTCGTCGATCCAACCAAGTTATACAACCTCTTCCTTGCCTTTTCTGTTTTTATACGTTTCTTTGCTTCTTTTTCTGCAGCTTCTTTCTGTAATCTTTCCTTGACTGGCGTGCTTGTGAGTATGGCAGACTTCAAAGGTTTCTTCCCTTTCTTCGAGTTCTTTCGTTCACCAGCTTTAGGGTAGGGACGGACTTCTTGATGGCCGACAATGGATAGGCATAAGTCACCAGACGATGTTGGTTCAGCTTGAAGTGACTGAGACTGTAGTACATTACTGGTTCCAGCCTGCACCTCTTGGTTGTTGTCCGTCAACTAGTCTCTGTCAGTTACGGCACTCGACAGAAAGTCCGCATCGGTAAATACGTCTCTGTTGAATGGCGCAATCCCTGTTGCTTGGAAAGCAGAAACTATGTTTGCAGGTGTTATAGCCTTAGAAAGTGCCACTTTGACAATGCCAGGAATGTCATATATAGTTACTGTTTTGCCTGGATTATCAGTCATCCAGTCATCAACTGAAGCAAAATAATATCTCTTAAAAGGTCCATACACTGATTTGTCAAGAGGTTGTAATCGGTGGGAGGTGTGGGGAGGGAAATACAACATTACAATGCCGTTTTCCTTGCAGAAGTTGAGCGCTTGGATAGACAGATAGGATTCATGGTTGTCCAGAACTAACAAGCAAGGATGATCTTTCAAAGATTTTACATGACCGTGAAAGTGCTTGACAAACTGCAAGAAAGATTCACTCGTTATCCATCCAGATGGGTAGGAAGTACCAATGCAGTCTGGTGGTCCGTTGATTACAAAATGATCCTTAAAAAAAGCTTGGAAAAACGAACATTGGAGGAACTGAATTTCCGATCGCACTTACACCAAGAACCATTGTGACGGTTTGTTCTCTTCCTGCTGAGGTAGGTTTTCCTACTGCACTCACTCCTTTTTCGGCTACAATTTTAGTAGATCTTTGAACAGTTTGCACGCCGGTCTCATCAACATTCCAAATATATTTCATTTCAAATTTGTATTTATCCAACACACTTTTCAAGTTGTCGTAAAAGATATTCACGTTGTTACTGTTGAAACTAGTCCCTCGGCTTAAACTGGTTGCTTCAGGCTCCCGGATTGAAAGCCGAGGATGTCTCTTCATGAATAAGTTGAACCAGTCTCTTGTTGCTATTTTATTGTTAATCCACGTATCAGGCACATTGATAACATGCCTGTTTGCCATGGCCAGTTCATATGCCAGTAGTTTAATATTCTCTGGAGTTAGTCCATAGTAAATTTTGGAGCAATGTAGTATGTATTTTTCAAGCTCAAGTTCTAGGTTCTCTGAAAAAAAAACTGTCTAGGCTAAGCATAACCCACTGTGACAACTAGGCCATTAGATTCATCCTTTTTCATAACATATCTGAAAAGTGTCCTTTTGTCGATTTCATAAGCGATAGCCGCTTCTCGCATTGTCATCGTTCGTGCTTTGACTTCAGCATATGCTTTATCAAAAGTCTGAATCAGAATATTTCCTCGATCCGTCTTCCTTTTGTAGTTCCGCACCATTTTCCTGTAAAAAAGAAGCAAGGTATATATTTCAATGGATTGGGGTACGTTGATACGCTGTATCAATATGCCCCAACCAACATGTATCAACTTGCCCCTACTGCACACGTGACGTTTAATTTAACCTCGCGACTAAATTAAGAAGGCTTCAACATTTGTAACTATTGAATATCACTCACCTTTAAGTACACTTTTCGAGGAACTAACAATAAACTGTCTGAAATATACTGTACTTGTGAACGCATACAGGACTTTGTTGAAACGCTTCGCCCGTCGTCGCTCATTTTTGAATCTACTCGTGCGCTACCTATAGTTAAGTGGATTTACTAAGCCAGAAACCTTCCCTGATGTGTACACAACAACTCACCTAAGTTTAGTCGCTATCGGACGAATGGTATATGAACGCATACGAGACTATGTTGAAACACTTCGCGCGTCGTCGCTCATTTGTTTAATCTACTTGTGCGATACCTATTGTTAAGTGGATTTACTAACCCAGAAAGCTTCCCTGGAGTGTACACAACATCTCACCCAAGTTTCATCGCTATCAGACGAATAGTATATTAACGCATACGGGACTTTGTTGAAACGCTTCGCGCGTCGTCGCTCATTTGTTGAATCTACTCGTGCCCTACCTATCGTAAAGTCGATTTACTGAGCCAGAAACCTTGCCTGAAGTGTACACAACCACTCACCGAAGTTTCATCACTATCGGACGAATGGTATGTGAACGCATACAGGACTTTGTTGAAACGCATCGCCCGTCGTCGCTCATTTGTTGAATCTACTGGTGCGCTACCTATTGTTACGTGGGTTTACTAAGCCAGAAACCTTCCCTGATGTGTTCACAACATCTCACCCAAGTTTCATCGCTATCAGACGAATAGTATATGAACGCATACGGGACTTTGTTGAAACGCTTCGCGAGTCGTCGCTCATTTGTTGAATCTACTCGTTCGCTACCTATTATGACATGGATTTACTAAGCCAGAAACCTTGCCTGTGGTGTACACAACCTCTCTCCCAAGTTTCATCGATATCGGACGAATGGTATGTGAACGCATACAGGACTTTGTTGAAACGTTTCGCCCGTCGTCGCTTATTTGTTGAATCTACTCGTGCGCTACCTATTGTTTAGTGGATTTACTAAGCCAGAAACCTTACCTGAAGTGTACAGAACATCTCACCCAAGTTTTATCGCGATGGGATGAATGGCATATGAACGCATGTGGGACTTTCTTGAAACAAACGCACGCCATTTTGTTGAAGCTACTCTATTGTAAATTGGATTTACAACGCCTATAACTTTTCCGGGACTGTGCACAACAACTCACCATAATTTGATCGCAATCGGATGAATTGTATATGAACGCATCGCCATTACGCATTTGTTTAAACTACTCGCGGGCTATCTATTTTGAAATGGATTAACTATGCCTTTAAATCTCCCGGAAGTGTTGACAACAACTCACCAAAATTTGATCGCAATCGGATGAATGGTTTATGAACGCATAAAAGACGAACACACAGACATTCCTTTATATATATATATATATATATATATAAGAATATAAGATAAGATAAGGTTATGAGCGGTGTCGCGTCCATTAATCTAGTTGATCCATACCGTATTCTTTATTCAGGCTAGTGCTGGTGGAAGCTACAAATCATCTAATAAAATGTGTTCCGTATTATAAACTACAATATCTGTAAAACACTCCCCTTTACAATAGATTAATATTTGTGCCAATAATAGTATAAAATACCGGTGTATCAACAATTTCACATGAGATTTCTTCTATGTCAGATGTTACACATCATATGCGACTACTGTAAGGCTCGTGGTTTTTTTTTTTTTTTTTTTTGTATCTATCGTCTATTTTAGCGGTTTTCAACCATTTTACTCTCACACCTCCCCTAATAGTAAACTTAAAATTCAGCCCTCCCCCCCCCCCCCTCTTTTACAAAGTAATTAATAATAGATCAATTATGTAATGGACTTTTTTTTACTTTCTCATATTTAACATAGCCTATTCACCACCGTACAGTACTTCCTTTTGTTTGACATTGCTTTTTCTTAAGAAGCAGCACTGTAAATTTTACTTTTGATAGCGGTGGAGATAATAGTGAAACAACTTCCTACAAACTTTTGTTGAGAAAAATTTAAAGAATTAAAGACGGTCTTGTAAAGAATCATAGTACACTCGTGCTGATTGTGCGTATCAATAAAGAGAAATACTGTACCCGAGGGCAGGGTACAATACTAAGCATTCTTACTTTAAGAAATCCATTGCTGTAGTTATTCAAACTATGCACCTGTCTCATTGGATCTTTTGTTGTGCTCAGAATAATTTATATAAAGCCGCCCTTAGACGGTCAATATTATTGTACAATATAGATTGCACAATATTTTGACGATTATCCCTAGACGTTCAATAATATTGTGCAATAGTTTTGTGAAGGCAATAACTTGAATCGTGTGAAGTTAATGTTGAAGGATTGCAATATTTTGCGCAAACACGAGCACAGACGTACAACCTCAATGGCAGTAAATTGTGCAACCTCCACAGAACGGCAAAATCAGTCTCCGCCAGAGTTTCATGTTGATGATGTTGGCTACTTAACTGTGTTGTGTTTTAATTGCTGTGGGCGAAGGTACGAAAAAGAAAAATGAGTCACGAAGGAAAGGAAGGAAAGGAAAGAAATGGGCCAAACTGTGGTTTATTGATCGGGAGAACTATACCCACGAAACGTTACCCAATGAACTGAGAATCATTAAATCTAATGATTTTCGCAACTTCTTACGGATAGACGGAGAATTATTCGATGAACTCCTTGCATTGGTTACTCCTCAGCATCGCGAATACATTTCAATTCTTTGCGGAAGTTGGTGCGCAAAGAATTTATCTTTTTTTTACCACATGTTGTTTGTCCACGTCTGGGTATTGTTCGCGGTATTTTTCTAAGAGCACATCATACTGCTCCCGCTTTTTGGCACGATTACTGTAATCCTTGCACTTCACATCCCAAAGAGCCGGAAGGACATGATACACTTCGATAAATTCTAAAATAAATTGCTTTTCTGCATTCTTGTCACCCATGACGAACCGAACTTGGCCACTTTTGGATACCAACTGGCGGGACATTGCGCAATACTGCCAACAGACGTCACAATATTTTCCCGTTTGCACAATATATTTTCAGGTTTTTGAAAATCACGCAATATATTGCACAACCTTTCAATGGCATCTACACACAGTCAATTATATTGCACAACCCGAGATATTGCGCAATAATATTGACCGTCTTTGGGCCGCTTAAAGAAGAAACTCTTATAACTATATTTTCCGTTCAGACTGTTATAAATTCTGAAAAGCAATATTATAAAATTGCCGGCCCCCTGGTGTTGGGGTAGCGCGCCTGCCTCTCTCCCGGAGGGCCCACCAGGGATTTTAGAAAGTGACGTGAGTGTTGGAACGGGTTGCACTCAGCCTCGTGAGGACAACTGAGTTGCTGTCTGACAGTGATGCAGCGTCCCGGTTACGAAAACCAAGAATAACGGCCGAGAGGACCCGATGCGCTGATCATGCGTCACCCCAATATATGCAAGCCAAATGGCTGGGCAGCGGTCGCTTGGTAGATCTAGGCCCTTCATGGGCTGTAGTGCCAGGGGTTATTATTATTAGTTACTAGCTATTGTGTCCGACGTTGCCCGGGAGGTGTCTTTATATGTTGTCGAAAGATGCATGGCAATATATTTCGCAGAGCATATTCATTCTGCCCCTAAATGAGTTTAGAGCATAGTTCTCCTCGACTCTCATGTTACTTAAGTGCAATATTAACTCACTGTAAACCTAGTCGAAAAGTACAGTGTAATACGATAACGTAGCAGAGCATGCAACAATAGTAAAAGGGAATGTATATACACAATTCCTCGAGAACTCATTCTCACAATTACTTTCCTGATAGTGTTTATTTTTTTATTTAATGGGGAAAGTAAGACGCCTTATAGCAGTGTTCACATAGTTATCTCTATTATTTTTCAAATGTAGCAATTACCTTCTTGTTACGAAATAATATTTAAATTATTCAATGATTGGAAGATAAAGTCATCATTGTGGAGTCAAATATACGTCTTATGATTTTTAACCCCGCACAAACTGCGTGATTAATGGCAAATGACTTATTCCTGTACGTAGGTCAGTTAGTACTATAGCCTACTTGTAACAGCATATTAAGGAACATTATTGCTGCAAGATTAATTTATATACATATGATCTCATCCACATCAAGTTAACGTAAATTAAGCAAAGTATAATCCCAGTATATTGTCAAATATGATGCTTAGAATCTGCACGTATTGGAGTTCCTTAGCCTCTAAAGTATTTCGTAAGATAAGAAATACATTCTCTAAATCAATCCTTAATTATCTCTAAAATGCTATAGTGGGGCCCACTGTGATTAGAACTCATGACAATTATAACATCAGGCTATTCAATAGCTTTTGTCAGTAAGCACTAAAATGGCTAATATAAATACATAAACATAGGAAAAACATTGTGAACGTTTAGTAGTTTAATTATGGTATTAACATGTCATCAACTAAATTAATTATGTAACATCCCGTTCCATTGCAAATTAGCATAGTCATAGAGCAGGGTAATTACCAATTACAATATAACCCGAATAAGAAAGGCAAATACTATTCATAGAACAATCTGCAATATCACGCAAAAGTTACTGTATTTCTGATGTTTAATACAAAAGACAGCTTGTAGAGGTAAACACTGTCAAGAATTAAAAAATGCAACATAAGGACATTATGATTAATAAAACATAAATGTCAACTTATTGGTTTTAGAACACACCTTAACGGTGTGTATTACACTTCAGTTCTAGTAGATGTTGCATAAAATATATTGCACGTGATACCTTTCGTCATAATGTAAAGATTCAAAATCTTCCGTAACAGCAGCGGTATCAAGAGTGTAAAATTAGACTAAAAATGTCACATAGGTTTCGGTGCCCTAAAGACTAAAAATTAAATAAAATTATACACAAAATGCAAAAATCATTCAGACGACCACGTGTATTAGCGGCTAACATTCTCGGCTTTCGCCTTGGAGGTCCGTGTTTGAATCCCGGCTATGTCAAGAAATTTTAATTCTGGTCTGGTCTGTGCCCTCCGAGGCAAAACTTGGTATTTGTTTTCCGTGGTTTCCCCTTTCTATTCGAAGCAAATACCGGGATAGTTCCTAACTGATGGACACAGCAACCTCCTTTGCAATCCTTATTTGAATTACGAATACACACACTATTACGGCCATCACAGTAACACACGTTGTCAGAAAAATTCCATACACACTCAAGTTCATGGGGCTAGGCTATATGACCATGTCGTCACAAAGCCTCTACATTAATAAACAACAACTGAATCGGTAATTGTTTTCCGTGGTTTCCCACTTCTACTCGAAACAAATACCGGGATAGTTCCTAACTGAAGGCCACATCAACCTCCTTTCATTGGTTTATGCGTACAACCTCGTTTCCAAATATAGGCGCTATGAGCAGCACCAACTCATTGTGATAACCGCTTTTTGAAGTCATTGTTACAGGCATTTGTTTTGTATTGATGTTAATGGTGAAGTTGCGTTTTTTATTTTATGATGGCGTACTGTTATGTGCGCTTTTGTAAATCGGAACAGGGCAAGTTTGAAGGCCGAGGAATCTCATTTCATGAGTTACAATCGGACAATTCCCTTGACTTATAAATACACACACTAATACCGCCATCACAATAAGACGGGTTATCAGAGAAATTCAACACATAGCCAAGTACACGGGGCTACATGAGCACGATGTTGCAAAGCCCCTAAATTAATCAAATCCCATTCTTCGGCGTCTGGTGGCATTTCTTTTCCCTGTCTTGTATTGCCCTTATTCTTTTCTTTTAATCTCGTCTAGTATGTAAATTAGTAATAGTTGTGGCAAAAGTTCCGCCTAATCAATACCTTTATTTTGATAAATGATCACTTAGTGGTCATTGGGTACATGTTTCGAGGCCTAATTGTTTTGCCCCCTTCATCAGCCGATATAGATTTAAATATCAAGGAAAACAGGTGGTTGGGAAGCTTAACACCAAAAACATTCCCATCAATAACCCTATTATGGTGTACCATAATAGAAAGGTGGAAGATGCCTACCCCAAAGATACATTAAAAATAAGTGACTGAATATAAAGAAAGAAAGAAAGAAAGAAAGAGAGAAAGAAAGAAAGACATAGTTGAAATTTGAAAACCAAAACACAATATGAACAAACTCCAAAATGTCACCCTTTCCTGCAGAAAACTGTATTGTGCACTATTCATTTGGGAAGCAGTCATGTGGTCTAATTCTTCCGAAAAACATGCTGCAAAACAATAACAAATTTGAAGACAAACACTTGCTGTATTGTGGTTTGCAGACGCCAACGAAATGGTAATGGTTCACCTCTGTATCAGTTCTGCCTCACCGCGGTCTGCAGACATTAACCGAGATATAATTTGCTCTGTGGCAGCCCTCGAGATGATGTCAACATGTCAAATAGAATCACCAGTGACAATGTAAATGTATTGTAAAGATTATACGGTAATACTTCACCAGATGTAGAACTGTAAAAACGATGAAGCAGCAGTGCCGAAATAACATCTTACAAAGAATGCTCTGGAATTATCTGTGATGAGATATTATCTGGTTTAGCAATATTTGAAATATAATAAATTACATTTTCAACTTACTTACTTACTTACTTACAGAGAGTGGTCAGGTACCAACTACGAATTGCGTCATCTTGTTACCCGATATGCGGTACATGGTTTTCACCATAGAGTTTGCCGCACATTACAGGTTCACACATCTAAAGGTACGTCCACACCAAGATGTTTTCGTTAACTTTGTTAATGAACACTGTTCATGAACAATGTTCATGAACATTTTTGACTGTTCATAAACAAAATAGTGTGTTCGTTAACTTTTCGAGCATGTTCATGAACAAAATCTCTTTAACTTTTGTGAATGAAACTTTTCATTAACTTTTCGTGTTTTCGTTAACATTTTCGTTCGCGCATGCGCAAAGACGTAATTAAGGTTGTAAATTCGTAGCGCGGAATACGATGCTCTTTTACTTCTCTAAAAATCGACTATCGAATCGCAAGCGACTCGTATATTGCGCGGAATTATGAAATACCAGGAAGCCCATGAGAATATTAATTCACTTAATTCTAAACGCCTTTCCAATATTTTTCTTTTCCATACCTTGCGTCTGCGCTTTTCTCTAATTTTGTACTCACTAAAATAATGAATGATGCAGCTGTAAGTACTTTCTTCTTCCTGACCCTATCCATTATAACCTCACAAACAGTTTATTTAATGTTGAAAATGTTTGTTAACAAAAGTTTATTTGGTGTGGACATAATGTTGAAGAAGTTTGTTAACAAATGTTTAGTAAACATGTTGAGAAACGTTTTCATTAACATTGATCATTAACATTGTTCATGAACATTGTTCATTAACTTTGGTGTGGACTAGCCTTTTAACATAAACTGTGTTTGTTCTCTCTGCGAGAAAACATGTGAGCGTTATCACCTTGCTACTTGCATGAAGAAAAATAAGTCCTTGAAGGAAATGTGTAGTGAATAGTTACGTATAGTTATAGTTCTTATTTTTTCTTTGCTTTAGCCATTGGCTGTTATATTATTAATTGAGGTTATACTATAAGTTTGTGTCGGCTATGGTTTTTCTTTTGTTACACGTTATTGTCATATTTTATGGGTACAGCAGAAACTCATTACCCAGATATATAGTTTATTAAATCATTGGAATGTCAATTATGGTATTAAACTTGGTGGAGTGGATGCGATCTAGCTGGCAGTGACTGTAGCATGGCCTCTTGCCGAGATAGATGGAAGCTTGGTGGTCCCGTCTTGAGTAATTGTTGCCATGGATATGGCCGGCCTTGCTATTACTTCATCAGTTAATTTTCTGACTTATTAGCCTTTGCTTGTGTGCAAAAAAGCCGAAATCAGAAGAATGAGAAAGACTATCGAAAATTCATGTAGCCAGCCGTTCTTTCTAGGTAATAAACTATGTGTATGCAAAATTTTGTTGAGATTGGTGGAACGGTGTAGATTTGTATATGGAACATATCCACATACATACATACATACATACATACACACAGACTTTCACTTTTATATATAAGATTATACTATTAATATTACAGAATTATAGAGGACAGTCACACCTCCCCAGCAACATATTTGCACCTCCCCAGGGGCTTGCCACGGTGGGTGAGTGGTGAACGTGTCGGTCAACTAACCCCAAGCTTGCAGGTTCGCTCCTGGCCGTGGTTAGTGATTTTTGAAAGGTGGCAAAAATTACGACACCATGGCATACGATGTTGGCATGACAAAAAAAACATTTGAATTCAGTAGGCTGTGTTCATAATGGCAAAATTAATCTCGGGATTTTCCGCCAATACAAAGTTCCTCATTTCTCTACTAGAAAACGCTATAGTGTTCAAGGAGCATAGATATCTAACTTTCTTGACTTTCATGGTGCTTCAAGGAACAACGAAATTCGACATGCAAGCTACCCTTTGGGTGTCAAATAACAAAGCTTGCACCCGGCAGCCGAGGCCATACGATATTATTATTATTATTATTATTATTATTATTATTATTATTATTATTATTATTATTATTATTATTATTATACCTCCCCAGGGGATGCACACCTCACAGGTTAAGAACCCCTGGTCTAATAGAAACAAAAATAAAAATGTACTTTAGTGGGTTTACTCATAGGACGCATGATTGTGGGAAAGTATAAGAAAAGTATTATGTATAGCAGGAGGCTGGAATGAGATATGGAAAACATGTATGTACCGTTATTAAGCTGAAAGTTCGTAGATTAATACGACGCAAAAACACCTTTTGAAAATTTGGAAGATTCTGGGCAATCCAAATCATTTTAAATCACGTGCTGAACTTAAACGTAAATACTGTACTGTTATTCGATCAGTAGGGCAAGAGGTACAGTACAGAAATGTCTAGACTTTTCACTAAAATCACGCCTGTCTAAGAGGTTTGCCACATCATGGGCATGGCCTTTCACAACTTTGTATGTACAGTAGATCTGGCATCAGCGAGACCCATATAAAGGCCGGTCCACTCGCAACGACTTGTCTGCAACGATCTAATTTATGAAAACTGGGCAGAGGTTAGGCCTATAATAGGGAATTGAAGTGTGAGACCAAGAGCTCAAATATCTTCACCAACCACAAACAATTTGTCGCATTGGACGGTCCTGTTCAAACATCGCCACAAATCTCGTTTAATTTACTCCTTTTTTATGTAATGAAATGATTTAACTCAGGGCCGCTTTAACATAATTGTTCTGAACTTCAGGTCCTTATAGCTTCAGCCAGCTGCTAGGAACTTAATGTTGCAACCAGTCTCTCAAGTAGTGAAATTGCTTTTCCCATGCAGGAGGTTTTTTACGTAGGAGTTATTAATTTCAACAAATTATTGTATGTCCCAATGTCAATTCGTAATATCTCCAGTCTTCAGGTTCACCACGAAATTCATTAAGCAATCTAATATGTGAAAATTGTTCCATTCTTAATAGCCAACGTCTTGACCAAATTGTACGTCATGCCGACTTATTTATTTTATTAAATTTAATTCGCTGTCTTCTTGCAAGACACAGTAGTAAGGCTTACTCCATGACTATTTCCACAAAACTTCTCAGCACAGGTGGAATGAAGTACCTTCTCCGGGTTGTGATTGTGGCGCCGAGAACCAGACTGTTTGTCATATCGTTTATATGTGTCCTCTGAGAGCTTTCGCTGGTGATCCAACGACGTCCTTGGTGATGACGGAGGGATCTCTGGACTACATTCGTGGTCTGGATATTAGTTTGTAAGCTAACTGTAATAATTTGAAATTAGTGATTTAGCCATACGCTAAATAAATCAATAAATCCACAAAACTGAGCGGTAAAATTGGTGATGAAAACTGTGCCTTGTGAACACGTTTCATTCGTACAGTTGTGTTTTCACCAATCTGATTTCGGTCAACATTTGCACAGCCAAGTCGTTGCGTGTGGAACTCCCTTCCCAAAGCGTACTGCCTTTTAAGGTAGAGATGTAATGATGAAAGTTGTTGTGTCAAATGTCAATCATATTGAAGCCTAATTCAGCACTCGAGGAACGTCTACCGCTAGGCTCCATGCGGCTCACTCACTGCCTATTAATGGATTCCATGGAGACACCGAGTGTTGCGTGGGAGATGATGATAATATCAGCACAGCTCCTGCATGTTAGCACGCACCATGACAGTCTGATGATGGCTGCCCAGTGATCTCGTGTGGCTGTTCATTGTGTCTGGTAACCCACTTCCGTAGCCGGGTAAGCCAATTTAGAACACCTCGTTGTGTAATGGTAACTGTTGTTACCTGCCATCCCTGAGGTTCGTTAGATATTCAGCTCTGGCAAGACATTTAATTCTGGTATGAAGCTGAAACGGTGTCTACTCAGTCTCGTGAAAATAACTTAATATATCGTGGGTTCGAGACCCTGTAGCTCTCCGTGATTCACCATAAGTAAATACCGGGAAGGTTTATAACGGAATCCATCCAAACCATAGCCTGAGTTTTAATTACACACATTACTACAGACAACATAATGACAAAAGTTATAAGACTAATTCATGCACAACCAAGTACACGTGGCTAGGTGGCCGCAAAGCCTTAACAACAACAACAACAACAACAACAGGTCTTTTTAAGATCACCCTACTCAAGTAAGTACAAAATGAAAACTGTATCAATCCTCATGCTATCCTCACAGGGTTGCGATTAGCGTTGTTTTCTGTTACCTCCGAGGCCCAGGTCTTCTTAACAATTCGGCTTACACCTCAAAATGTAACTATATATTCCAATTTAGTATACTTTAGTCTGTGTTTAGAGGTGCTGATGACCCCATAGTTCCGCCCCTTAAAATAACAATAACCAACCAATAGTCATAACTCTGCCAAGAAATTTAATTCAAGTTTTAGGGCTGGAACAGTATTGTCAACCTGCAAGTCACCTATGTGACGACTTGCATCACGTTGGAGACCACCTCGTGGTGTAGTGGCTAGCAATCTTGGCTGTCGCCCCAGAGGTCCGGGCTGGGAGGGTGCTAAACTCTACCTCGTGTTCCCAATTCCGATCCAGGCAAATGCCTGGGTTGTTCTAAACATAGGGTCACGACCGCCTCCTTCCCAATCCTCACCTTATTCACAATTACACACACAAATACAACACAGGTTTCCAGACAACACATACCCAAGTATATGGGGCTAGTTAGTTAGTAAGTCAGTTATTATTGCTTTAAAGGGCAGAACAACGAGACCATCTACCCATATCTATCTATGCCTACCCTTTATTAATCCCGTTTCCAAGGGGGTCGGGGATGAGATGTGATGAAATTCTGCATGGCTGATGCTTTCTACGGCCGAATGCTCATCCTGTCGCCAACCTCACGAGAGGGGTTAATGAGAGATGAAATGAATGAAGATGAATGAAAGTTCAATTTCAAGTAGTTCCAACTTTGGCTACCAGACGCTAATGTCACTGACACCCAGTGGCGAACATTGGAACTTGATATAGCGTTTCTCACCAAATAACCTACAAATTTAGCTACACCCTACCAACTGTAGTGGTAGGTTCTTTTTCATGCCTAAAATCTATTGGCTATACTTCCCCTCCGAAGGAAGGCATATGGAAGGATTTTAACGCTCTTAACAATCCGACGACTTCGGCCAGGTCTGAACCCGCAATCTTGGGTATAGCAGTCCAGCATGCTACCGACTACGCCACAGAAGCCACCCATCATCTACCCCAATACCGGGCTGTAGTGGTAGGTTCTTTTTCACACCTAAAATCTACTGGATATTCTTCCCCTCCGAAGGAAGGCATATGGAAGGATTTTAACGCTCTTAACAATCCGACGACTTCGGCCAGGTCTGAACCCGCAATCTTGGGTATAGCAGTCCAGCATGCTACCGACTACGCCACAGAAGCCACCCATCATCTACCCCAATACCGGGCTAATTACCACGATGTCCAAGCCCCTCAAATGAAACAACGACAATACTCTAGTGTGACCACACAAGTTTACTGTTTATCCTACCACGTCTGAAGTTTCAAATTTCTATCCTTGAACTCTGGCATAAGAAAGAAGATACATTTTGTCTTCAGTATTCTTGAAAACTTCTGATGGTGGATAAATGCGCGAATGCCTCGTTCTATAACATTGAATAACATAAACGAGAACTCATTGCACATGCTGCAGTATAAGCTACTAGCAGTAGTACCCGGCTTCGCCCGGTGGAATGATGATAATGTTTTAAGGTCTCCTTAGAAATATAATGGACTTAAAATCTAAGTCATTTGCCCCCAAAGACAATGAGGGAGTAATATCTAGGTCATTTGCCCTTTTGATAAGGATGATAATAAAAACTACTGTTGAATTGACACGTCAAACTTACAAACTACCGTAATAGAAATACATATTTCAAAATTCACAGGCGAGGAAGACTTATTGTGTGTGGTGATTATTGGTGTAATGGGCGTAACATCTACTGTAGGTCATTTGCTCTTATGATGAGGATGATAAGGGAAACTACTACCGGTATTGAATTGACACTTCAACGTATAATGTACACAATGTACTGTAATAAAAATAACTATATGGCGGCTTCGGTGGCGTATTAGGTAGCATGCTGAGCTTCTATGCCCAAGATAGCGGGTTCAAACCCGGCCGAAGCCGTCGGATATTTTAAGAGCGTTAAAAATCCGTCAGTATGCCTTTCTTCGGAGGGGAAGTAAAGCCGGCGGTCCCATGTCAGATTTATGGCATGTTATTGAACCTTCCACTAGTTACACCTGTGTGAAGCTAAATTGGATAGGTAAACAACGCTCATAGATGTCTACGTCCGTTGCCAAGAGCCGACTGCAGTGGCGTCTAGTAGCTAAGTTCCGAACTTGGCCTAGTAGTCGTTGACGGTGGCGCTTGGCGGCAAAAGTACGAACTATTTGAAGAATTCTAAGTTGCAGTTTGTACTTAAATTAAAAAACAGATAACACACACTAATACAGTCATCACAATTAACACCGGTTATCAGACAGATTCTACACACACCCAAAGTACACGGGGCTACATGACCGCGTTGTCGCAGCCCCTAAACTTAAGAACCAACCAACCAAAAATAAATATTTTAAAAATCACAGTCGAGAAAGACTTTATGCGGCGGTGATTATTGGTATGATGCGCGTAACATCTAGGTCATTTGCACTTATGATGATAATAATAAGGTAATGAAAAAATTACTACTAAACGAACATGGTGTTATTTTAAAACTGATATAGGTAATTCAGGTGTCTAGCTTCGATGTCTTCCAAAGTCTCAACCTTATTTTCTGGCTTAGGCCTGTACTGGATGCGTCTAGTGAAAGAGCGTACTGCTCGGCAAAGACAAAGAATATAGGTCCTAGCTGCACGAACCTGAGATGATCGCTGATGATGACGAAATATGATGACACACGTTCGGGGTTCCCCGTCCTATACAGATTGACCGGGAATCACTCACTGTTTCGCAACGGCCCTGTGCTGGCATCAGCATAGACAGCAGGAGATAACACGGCGGGCTCTGGAAAGTACACTCAAGTCACCTCACGATGAATCAGCAACCTATTCTCACAACTGACCCCCCCCCCCCCCCAGGGTCTCACAACTTGTGGGACGTGGGTTGGCGACCACGGAACCCCAGCTGAGTCTGGCATCGCTTCTACTTCCTGGTGCCGGGCTCATTTCAGTTCTCTTTCCTGTCGGCCTCCCTTAATCAACTCTTGTTCTCTTCCGACCCAGACTGTATTAGGGTATCCGAGGGCTAGGGAGTCTTTCAATTTCCCCCCTTAATTGGCTTTGTCTCATCTTTCCTGATACCCTCATTCTTCGAGGGGTCTGCCTTCTTTTCATTTTCATAATATCTCCTGTCTTCTGCTCAAGGCCCTCAAAGAGGCAGGGTGTGTGTAGACCCACCACTTCTGGTACACCCTCAAGGGCTCATGACTGGTGAGTTAGGAAGCTGGCAACCCCGAGGAATTCCTGAGCTACATGCAGGGAATGGAGTGGTATGTCAGAAATTTCAAGTGGACAGTGTTACGCATCGGGTTCCAAAGGGTAAGTATACACACTTTGTTTTCGATCGGTGAACGATGTAGATTTGTACCAAAGGGCCTTAATGCGGGAAATGGAGTGGTCTGTCCGAAATTTCGAGTGGACAGTGTTACTCGTCGAGTTCCAAACGGTAATTATGTAAAATCTGGTTGAGATCGGTGAAACGGTGTAGTTTTGTGCCAAGGGCCAAAATGCAGGGAATGGGGTGGCCTGTCCAAATTTTAAAGTGGACAGTGTTACTCATCGGGTTCCAAAGGGTAAGTATACACATTTTGTTTTCGATCGGTGAACGATGTAGATTTGTGCCAAAGGGCCTAAATGCGTGGAATGGAGTGGTCTGTCCGAAATTTCGAGTGGACAGTGTTACTCGTCGAGTTCCAAAGGGTAATTATGTAAAATCTGGTTGAGATCGGTGAAACGGTGTAGTTTTCTGCCAAAGGGCCAAAAAGCAGGGAATAGTGTGGTCTGTCCGAAATTTAAAGTGAACAGTGTTACTTGTCGGGTTCTACGGGTAAGTATATAAAATTGGGGTCAGATCGGTGAAACGGTGTAGATTTGTGCCAAACAGCCTAAATGCAAGGGATGGAGTGGCCTCGACGCAATTTCAAGCAGACAGTGTTAGTCGCAGTGTTCCAAGGGGTAAATATACAAATTTTGGTTGAGATCGGTGAAACGGTGTAGATTTGGGACAAAGGGCCTAAATGCAGGGAATGGAGTGGTCTGTCCGCAATTTCAAGCAGACAGTGTTACTCGCTGGGTACCAAAGGGTAAGTTTACGAATATTGGTTCTGATCGGTGAAACGGTGTAGATTTGTGCCAAAGTGCCTAAATGCAGGGAATGGGGTGGTCTGTCCGAAATTTTAAGTGGACAGTGTTACTCGCAGGGTTCCAAAGGGTAAGTATACAAAGTTTGGTTCAGATCGGTGAAACGGTGTAGATTTGTGCCAAAGGGCCTAAATGCATGGGATGGAGTACCCTCTCCGCAATTTCAAGCAGACAGTGTTAGTCGCAGTGTTCCAGAGGGTAAATATACAAATTTTGATTGAGATCGGTGGAACGGTGTAGATTTGGTCCAAAGGGCCTAAATGCAGGGAAAGGGGTGGTCTGTCCGAAATTTTAAGTGGACAGTGTTACTCGCAGGGTTACAAAGGGTAAGTATACTCATGTTGGTTCAGATTGGTGAAACGGTGTAGATTTGTGCAAAAGGGCCTAAATGCAGGGAATGGGGTGGTCTGTCCGAAATTTCAAGTGGACATGGTTACCCGCAGGGTTCCAAAGGGTAAGTATACAAATTTTGGTTGAGATCGGTGAAACGGTATAGATTTGGGCCAAAGGGCCTAAATGCAGGGAATGGAGTGGTCTGTCCGCAATTTCAAGCAGACAGTGTTACTCGCAGGGCACCAAAGGGTAAGAATATGAATTTTGGTTCTGATCGGTGAAATGGTGTAGATTTGGACCAAAGGGCCTAAATGCAGGGAATGGGGTGGTCTGTCCGAAATTTTAAGTGGTCAGTGGTACTCGCAGGGTTCCAAAGGGTAAATATACAAATTTTGGTTGAGATCGGTGAAACGGTGTGGATTTGGACCAAAGGGCCTAAATGCAGGGAATGGGGTGGTCTGTCCGATATTTCAAGTGGACAGTGTTACTCGCAGGGTTCCAAAGGTTAAATATACAACTTTTGGTTCAGATCGGTGAAACGGTGTAGATTTGTGCAAAAGGGCCTAAATGCAGGGCATGGGGTGGTCTGTCCGAAATTTAATGTTGACGGGGTTACCCGCAGGGTTCCAAAGGGTAAGTATACAAATTTTGGTTCAGATCGGTGAAACGGTGTAGATTTGTATACATAACAGACAGACAGACAGACAGACAAACTTTGTGCTTTATATATATAGACTAGCAGTAGTACCCGGCTTCGCCCGGTGGAATGATGATAATGTTTTAAGGTCTCCTTAGAAATATAATGGACTTAAAATCTAAGTCATTTGCCCCCAAAGACAATGAGGGAGTAATATCTAGGTCATTTGCCCTTTTGATAAGGATGATAATAAAAACTACTGTTGAATTGACACGTCAAACTTACAAACTACCGTAATAGAAATACATATTTCAAAATTCACAGGCGAGGAAGACTTATTGTGTGTGGTGATTAATGGTGTAATGGGCGTAACATCTACTGTAGGTCATTTGCTCTTATGATGAGGATGATAAGGGAAACTACTACCGGTATTGAATTGACACTTCAACGTATAATGTACACAATGTACTGTAATAAAAATAACTATATGGCGGCTTCGGTGGCGTATTTGGTAGCATGCTGAGCTTCTATGCCCAAGATAGCGGGTTCAAACCCGGCCGAAGCCGTCGGATATTTTAAGAGCGTTAAAAATCCGTCAGTATGCCTTTCTTCGGAGGGGAAGTAAAGCCGGCGGTCCCATGTCAGATTTATGGCATGTTATTGAACCTTCCACTAGTTACACCTGTGTGAAGCTAAATTGGATAGGTAAACAACGCTCATAGATGTCTACGTCCGTTGCCAAGAGCCGACTGCAGTGGCGTCTAGTAGCTAAGTTCCGAACTTGGCCTAGTAGTCGTTGACGGTGGCGCTTGGCGGCAAAAGTACGAACTATTTGAAGAATTCTAAGTTGCAGTTTGTACTTAAATTAAAAAACAGATAACACACACTAATACAGTCATCACAATTAACACCGGTTATCAGACAGATTCTACACACACCCAAAGTACACGGGGCTACATGACCGCGTTGTCGCAGCCCCTAAACTTAAGAACCAACCAACCAAAAATAAATATTTTAAAAATCACAGTCGAGAAAGACTTTATGCGGCGGTGATTATTGGTATGATGCGCGTAACATCTAGGTCATTTGCACTTATGATGATAATAATAAGGTAATGAAAAAATGACTACTAAACGAACATGGTGTTATTTTAAAACTGATATAGGTAATTCAGGTGTCTAGCTTCGATGTCTTCCAAAGTCTCAACCTTATTTTCTGGCTTAGGCCTGTACTGGATGCGTCTAGTGAAAGAGCGTACTGCTCGGCAAAGACAAAGAATATAGGTCCTAGCTGCACGAACCTGAGATGATCGCAGATGATGACGAAATATGATGACACACGTTCGGGGTTCCCCGTCCTATACAGATTGACCGGGAATCACTCACTGTTTCGCAACGGCCCTGTGCTGGCATCAGCATAGACAGCAGGAGATAACACGGCGGGCTCTGGAAAGTACACTCAAGTCACCTCACGATGAATCAGCAACCTATTCTCACAACTGACCCCCCCCCCCAGGGTCTCACAACTTGTGGGACGTGGGTTGGCGACCACGGAACCCCAGCTGAGTCTGGCATCGCTTCTACTTCCTGGTGCCGGGCTCATTTCAGTTCTCTTTCCTGTCGGCCTCCCTTAATCAACTCTTGTTCTCTTCCGACCCAGACTGTATTAGGGTATCCGAGGGCTAGGGAGTCTTTCAATTTCCCCCCTTAATTGGCTTTGTCTCATCTTTCCTGACACCCTCATTCTTCGAGGGGTCTGCCTTCTTTTCATTTTCATAATATCTCCTGTCTTCTGCTCAAGGCCCTCAAAGAGGCAGGGTGTGTGTAGACCCACCACTTCTGGTACACCCTCAAGGGCTCATGACTGGTGAGTTAGGAAGCTGGCAACCCCGAGGAATTCCTGAGCTACATGCAGGGAATGGAGTGGTATGTCAGAAATTTCAAGTGGACAGTGTTACGCATCGGGTTCCAAAGGGTAAGTATACACACTTTGTTTTCGATCGGTGAACGATGTAGATTTGTACCAAAGGGCCTTAATGCGGGAAATGGAGTGGTCTGTCCGAAATTTCGAGTGGACAGTGTTACTCGTCGAGTTCCAAACGGTAATTATGTAAAATCTGGTTGAGATCGGTGAAACGGTGTAGTTTTGTGCCAAGGGCCAAAATGCAGGGAATGGGGTGGCCTGTCCAAATTTTAAAGTGGACAGTGTTACTCATCGGGTTCCAAAGGGTAAGTATACACATTTTGTTTTCGATCGGTGAACGATGTAGATTTGTGCCAAAGGGCCTAAATGCGTGGAATGGAGTGGTCTGTCCGAAATTTCGAGTGGACAGTGTTACTCGTCGAGTTCCAAAGGGTAATTATGTAAAATCTGGTTGAGATCGGTGAAACGGTGTAGTTTTCTGCCAAAGGGCCAAAAAGCAGGGAATAGTGTGGTCTGTCCGAAATTTAAAGTGAACAGTGTTACTTGTCGGGTTCTACGGGTAAGTATATAAAATTGGGGTCAGATCGGTGAAACGGTGTAGATTTGTGCCAAACAGCCTAAATGCAAGGGATGGAGTGGCCTCGCCGCAATTTCAAGCAGACAGTGTTAGTCGCAGTGTTCCAAGGGGTAAATATACAAATTTTGGTTGAGATCGGTGAAACGGTGTAGATTTGGGACAAAGGGCCTAAATGCAGGGAATGGAGTGGTCTGTCCGCAATTTCAAGCAGACAGTGTTACTCGCTGGGTACCAAAGGGTAAGTTTACGAATATTGGTTCTGATCGGTGAAACGGTGTAGATTTGTGCCAAAGTGCCTTAATGCAGGGAATGGGGTGGTCTGTCCGAAATTTTAAGTGGACAGTGTTACTCGCAGGGTTCCAAAGGGTAAGTATACAAAGTTTGGTTCAGATCGGTGAAACGGTGTAGATTTGTGCCAAAGGGCCTAAATGCATGGGATGGAGTACCCTCTCCACAATTTCAAGCAGACAGTGTTAGTCGCAGTGTTCCAGAGGGTAAATATACAAATTTTGATTGAGATCGGTGGAACGGTGTAGATTTGGTCCAAAGGGCCTAAATGCAGGGAAAGGGGTGGTCTGTCCGAAATTTTAAGTGGACAGTGTTACTCGCAGGGTTACAAAGGGTAAGTATACTCATGTTGGTTCAGATTGGTGAAACGGTGTAGATTTGTGCAAAAGGGCCTAAATGCAGGGAATGGGGTGGTCTGTCCGAAATTTCAAGTGGACATGGTTACCCGCAGGGTTCCAAAGGGTAAGTATACAAATTTTGGTTGAGATCGGTGAAACGGTATAGATTTGGGCCAAAGGGCCTAAATGCAGGGAATGGAGTGGTCTGTCCGCAATTTCAAGCAGACAGTGTTACTCGCAGGGCACCAAAGGGTAAGAATATGAATTTTGGTTCTGATCTGTGAAATGGTGTAGATTTGGACCAAAGGGCCTAAATGCAGGGAATGGGGTGGTCTGTCCGAAATTTTAAGTGGTCAGTGGTACTCGCAGGGTTCCAAAGGGTAAATATACAAATTTTGGTTGAGATCGGTGAAACGGTGTGGATTTGGACCAAAGGGCCTAAATGCAGGGAATGGGGTGGTCTGTCCGAAATTTCAAGTAGACAGTGTTACTCGCAGGGTTCCAAAGGTTAAATATACAACTTTTGGTTCAGATCGGTGAAACGGTGTAGATTTGTGCAAAAGGGCCTAAATGCAGGGCATGGGGTGGTCTGTCCGAAATTTAATGTTGACGGAGTTACCCGCAGGGTTCCAAAGGGTAAGTATACAAATTTTGGTTCAGATCGGTGAAACGGTGTAGATTTGTATACATAACAGACAGACAGACAGACAGACAAACTTTGTGCTTTATATATATAGATAGGCCTACACGGATATTCTAACGCCTTGACTATCCATACACACTGATCAAGGCCTATGAGTACCGGTGCGGTATTAGATTTCCCGGAGCAGTGTTCAGGACGAAAAGTAGTTCTGCATGGCTGCACGAGCTTGGTGTGTTGGGCGGGGCTCTGTCAGGAGACCTCCCACATAATGATATGATATAATAACAATGCATCATTGTGCTTTGATAGTCTCCAAACATTTGAGATCCTGTTGCTACAACATTCTGAATTGAAAAACAAGGAGTATATCACCGTCATCATCTTATTATTATTATTATTATTCCTCTTCTTCTACTTCTATTTCTCTTCTTTTCTGTTACAAATGAGTGTATTTCATACAGTTTCGAGGCAGTTTACGGAAATACAAAAAAAAATATTGTGCATCCAAAATCACTTCAAACAAATTTACAACGAAAACACTTTCTTTGATTGGCATTGCAACGCATGCCGGGTATAGCTAGTCTCTGATCAGAATAATGAATAACTGATTAAACGAAGAAATGAGATGACGGTAGCGATTATGGGAAAAGCTTGTTCTGGTGTAGTCATATTGACATGGCACCATGCCCACAGAGTTGATTGTTCATAAATTAACTTTAGTAGTTCAATTTCTGACTTATAAATCCATTTCACAGTTGGTAGCACACGAGTAGTTGGTTGGTTGATTCCTTAGTTTAGGAGCTGCGACAACGCGGTCATGTAGCCCCGTGTACTTTGGGTGTGTGTAGAATATATCTGATAAACCGGTGTTAATTGTGATGACTGTATTAGTGTGTGTATCTGGTTTTTTTTTATTCAAGTATGGACTGCAACTTTGAATTTTTCAAATAGTTCCTACTTTTGCCGCCAAATGCCACCGTCAACGACTACTAGGCCTAGTTCAGAACTTAGCTACTAGACGCCACCGCAGTCGGCTCTTGGCAACGAACGTAGCAACCTAAGAACGTTGTTTACATTCTTAACCTATACAATTTAGTTTCACACAGGTGTAATTAGTGGAAAGTTCTTCAACATGCCATAAATCTATGACATGGGACCGCCGGCTTTACTTCCCCTCCGAAGGAAGGCATACTGAGGGATTTTTAACGCTCTTAAAAAATCCGACGGCTTCGGCCGGGTTTGAACCCGCTATCTTGGACATAGAAGCTCAGCATGCTACCAACTACGCCACCGAAGCCGCGCACACGAGTAGATTCAACAAATGAGTGACAGGGCGCGAATTGTTTCAACAAAATCCCATATGCGTTCATATACCATTCATACGATTGCGATGAAACTTTGATGAGTTGTGTACACTCCTGCGAAGGTTTCTAACTTAGTAAATCCATTTTACAATAGGTAGCACACGACTAGATTCAACAAATGAGTGATGGCGCGCGAATCGTTACATCAAAGTCCCATATGCGTTCATATATCATTTATCCGATTGCAATGGAACTCTGCTGAATTGTTGTGTACACTCCTGCAAAGGATTCTGAGTTAGTAAATCCATTTTACAGTAGGTAGCACACGAGTAGATTCAACAAATGAGTGATGGCGCGCGAATCGTTACAACAAAGTCCCATATGCGTTCATATATCATTTATCCGATTGCAATGGAACTTTGCTGAATTGTTGTGTACACTCCTGCAAAGGATTCTGAGTTAGTAAATCCATTTTACAGTAGGTAGCACACGAGTAGATTCAACTAATGAGTGATGGCGAGTGAATTACTTCAACAAAGTCCCATATGCATTCATATACCATTCATCCGATTGCGATGAAACTTTGGTGAGTTGTTGAGTACACTCCTGCGAAGATTTATGAATTAGTAAATCAATTTTACAATAGTTTAGAGGCAGTCAACGCAATAGGAAAAGAAAATATTGTGCATCCAAAAGCACTTCAACAAACAAACTGACAACGCAACACTTTCTTTAATTGGCACTGCAACGCATGCCAGGTACAGTTGAATGAGGTTTCAAATAGTGCGTCGTTACATGCCGATGTAGTCACATGTGTTCAAGTGCGAGGTGTAGTGGTGAGTTACGAATATTCATAAATTACTTTTAGTTGTTCAATTTAATTGAAAAGTTGCACTGTACTCTTCTAAATCCATGGCGAGACAGATCCATTGGTCGCTACTAAAGTCTGTTCGTTGAGTCGAGATAGTGGAAGTAAACACAGTTGTACACGTGATTGCAGGGCTGCCCGCAAGAGGTGTATAGAGCTGCCTGTTGAACGTACGCCAACTTCAGTGCTGTGCTGTGTAAAGCCTACATGTGAAGCTGGCTGACTTATCGGTTACATGCTACAGCGCGGTTTATTTATTGTTCGTTATGTAATTAATTAATTAATTAATTAATTATTAAGTTCTTAACTGCTTACGACAGGCAACAGTATACAGTGCAGCAAGTCTTGTCTTTTCTAGGGCTACGGCATGACTAAGCTTCTTGGCCAGCCCCGTCTGGCAAAGCCGATGACGTGAACTGGGTGTGTTTCCCTGTCCAGGCAGTCAAGTGACCACGCGTAAGTATTTACGCGCACTATCTCGACTCAGCGAACAGACTTTAGGTTAGACGACTGTCTGGACAGAAAATTCTTCTTGTAACGGAAGCAAAAGAGCCTGGGGCATAAGCCTCAGGTTAGGCTTGTGTTTGTATTTAAAGTCTTATTAACACATAGAATTTAACATGTATTAATGAACAATGATTCTCAATTACACCAATGAGACTCACTTTCCGTCGTCTTTTGTCTTTATGTATTTTCTTTGGCACTTACGGACATTGCACCATTGCACCATTTTTGTAGTTTGCCTGCATGGCTCATGTGGCTTAACGCCATTAATGTCAATAAAGAACATTTTGTATGCATCGTTTAAAGTTTTAGTGTCGTCGAAGACGTCATGGATGCCTACAATTTATGTATCGTGATCTATGCTACTCCCTAGAAATGAACCTTAAAGTGCGAAGGAATGCGTAACTACACGGAAGTATACGTTTCTATAGACCATTGAATTCTTCTTTATGCTCACACACAGGAAAATGAACCTAACGTGAATTGCTCTGTTGGATACATTCCGCTGGGAGGCGTGACCAATCATAAGGAAAATGTTTGAATAGAAGAGAATTTTCAGACACCCTTTATAGGGCAGAATATTATTAAATACCCTATATTTTATTTGTATTTATTTAAATTTTATTTTAATTATTTTAGCCTCATTATATTCTTCTTCTTCGCGAATGGGTCGCTTAGGACCACGCGAAATCAACACTTCCTGGCCTTCCTGTTGGTCCAGTATTCCTTCATTCGCAACGAGTGGGTCTGTTTCCGTTGCTCTGTCCATTAATGTTGTGTAGTCTTCTTCTCTTCTTCCTCGAAACCCCGCGTCTGAGTGATTTTCCTGATTTCCTTCCGGTCATGTAAGTTTGGTGATCCTAATTCTTTTAAGTCTTTTTCTGTAAATTTATACCGATTCGGTCTAGTAGCCTTGTTCTTTAACAAAGTATGTATTTTGTGTGTCAGTCTGTTCGGGTCCATTATTTCTATGTGTCCCATAAATTGGATTCTTCGCATTCGCATTGTGTCTTGTGATTTTGGAATTATTTTGTATATTTCCGTATTAGGCTTTGGATAATGTACACCATCCTTTGTTCTCGGTCCAAGGATTTTTCTAATTATTTTACGATCTTTCACCTCTATTTGGTGTTTTAGTGTTTTGTGTTGGAGATTGAGTGTCTCTGAAGCATAGATAGCTTCATGATTGATTACAGTTGTATAGTGGCGAATTTAGCAGTTCCAGGAGAGACTCTTTTTGTTATATATATTTTTTGTTGATTGAAAAGCAGTTTCCATTTTTTGAAGCCTCGATTCAATTAATTTCCTTTCGTTACAGTTTGCTGTAATCCATTCACCTCAATATTTAGATTCGTTTACTCGAAAGATTTTGTTGTTGCCAATTTGAAGTTCATTTAATGCGGCTTTGATATCAGTCATAAATTTTGTTTTTTCAAACGAGATTTATAATCCAATTTTCGCCGCTTGTTCTTGTAGTAGTTCAATTTGCTTTTGCGCGTCAGAGATATCTTGGGCAATTAGTGCCAGGTCATCAGCAAATGCTAAGCAGTCTAATTCTATGCCTTTCAGTTTTTGGCCCCAGTCGGTGTGTTGGTGCACCAGCTTTTCCCCATTCCCGTACAACTTTCTCAAGAGCACAACTGAAGAACAACGGGGACAGTCCATCGTCTTGTCGTACTCCTGTTTCCATTTGAAAGTCTGTGCTCAGTTCTCCCATAAATATCACCTTGGATTTGGACTCCGTGAGTGTTTCTTTGATAATGTTTGTCGTCTTCTGATCAAGTCCAAATTCTGCTAATACTTTAAAAAGTGATCCTCTATACTATCGTATGCTTTCTTGAAGTCGACGAATGTGATGACATAATTCTTGTTTGATGAGCTGTGGAATTTCATACAGATCTTTAGATTTATAATTTGCTCTATGCATGACCGTCCTTTTCTGAATCCTCCTTGGTATTCGCTGATTTCTGGATCCAATTGAGATTCTGCACGGTTCAAGAGAGCTTTGGACAGAATTTTATTAGCTATTGAAAGTAGTGAAATTCCACGAATATTGTTGGGGTCTGTCTTGCTTCCTTTTTATCATTTTAAATGATCTCGTCGACTTCGTCGTTACGCTGGAGTCTGGCGTTACGTTACGGTGACGGGACGAAATGTACCCAGATGCACTGAGGTGTGTGACGTCATAGTACCGCTTGGTGCATGTGTTACCCGACAATCTCTACTTCGTTAGTATAAGACAAAAATCCCCGATTCTTGGATGTCACGGGTAATCTCGAGAACCACTGGATGGATTTTGATGCGGTTTTCACCATTCTGTAAAGGAAAGATTCTGTAGAAAATAATTTATGTATGATCAAAGGAAGCCAAGCAGTAACGATTTCAGTGAAAAAGTCGAAAACAAACTTGGCGTCCGTGCGCTTCTTAAGCTTACGCTGGGCAAACCGTTAAAAATATCAATATACTATGAGCGTAAGAATTGGTCAGCATGAAAAGTTCTACAAAAAAGTCCGCGAGAGCATATCTCTATCTTCAATACATCGCCCACTATAAGTGTTTTTAGACTGGATGGAAGGGGCATGTCCCCGCGCGCTCTGGTGAGCGTGCGGCATCCCGCGCGCTTCACCTTGCTTTGCCCTTGGTTTGCACTTGCCGTTCGCGAGTAATTTGAAACAAGATAAGCAAGATAAGTATTATGCAGATATTTTTCTAACATGTCAAGAGTCTAGCGTTTCACGCATTTTTCAGCATTTGTAGCATTTAAAATGATACAAAGTCTAGTCCTTCAGACTGACTGTCACTTTTTTGAGCAGTGGATGTATGATGGCCATTTTCCATTCTGCAGGGATTTTTTCAGTTCGCCAGATTTCATCTATAATTTCTTTCAGTTTTTCTTTGAGATTTTCCCCTGCATTTTTCCATAATTCTGCAGTGATTTGATCGTCTCCTGATGCTTTGTGGAGTGTTGTCTGGGGAGGAAAGTTTGAATGTAAGGATGAGGAGTTGGAAGGTAGTGGCTGTGGCCTATAGTTAGGGACCAACCCCGGCATTTGCCTGGAAGGAAGATGGGAAACCACAGAGGACTATCTTCAAGATTGCCGGCGGGGGGATTCGAACCTCCTCACCTCCCGGATGTGAGCGACTGCCAGCAGCCATGCCGTAACGACCACGGCTAACTCACCCGGTGCTATACTAAGTAATACTACTTAATGAAAGTTCACTCTTGTGGCAGTATGATGCAGTAGGCTACGTATTTATCCTCAAAGCACTGACAGTAATATTGACTTTTGGTTAGCTAATTTTGCTGTATCAGGAAGTCCAGTGATAAGACCTCTCAAGTGCCAACACTCAACCACATGGCAGGAGAGAGGGGCTTGCCTAGGCCACAGGGTCCGCGATAAGAGACCATCCTACAAATACAGTACTTATCGCCAACCAAATATCGATGACCTCCTAAAAACAACGCTGGATGTGTTGTTCTATTCTATCTTCCTCAACAAAGACTGTTCGCGTCCGTAGCATTCCGTAAGCTACACGTGTCACCTGGGTGGTGCTAAAAAATGGTCACTCCGTGGGAATCATCTACACCACCAAGGAGTTTAGGCAGCCAGACAATCCCAGTGATCTCCTGGCACAAAATATTGCTTGATGTCACAAAACGTGAATACAAATAGGGATTTCCAGCTAAGAACCATAGAAGGCATAAGTAGATCAAAATGTCAAGTACTACAAAAAATCCTATTACAAAATGAAATCGAATATTTGTATATAGATTTATGTAGATAGCTGTACTTTAATAGCTGGAATTTGTTTCAAATTTCATGTATGTGATAATTTAATGTTTTAATGTGCCATACGCTAAATAAATAATTCCTCAACAAGAACTACGTGCATGTACGGTATATTTATACAGCCATATGTCATACCGGTTCATTGGGAAAATTAAATCACATTTATTTGGAAGAAAAATAATGAAACCTTTTGCACACCTTCAGCGACTTCACACCTATGTCAGTGACGGACAAGGGATTCAGACGGACTGGTCATCAAACTTCAAGATTCCGCCCTAGTCCTGTAGCATGGGTATTTAAATGCGTCTGTCTCTCTCCATTGAGTTTATTATTGGTACCATACGTTCAAGATCCCTTCAATGTCAAATTCATACCTTGAAGGGTATTGACTCATTTGTAGTGCTGTACTCTGTCAGGTGCCTTTTCATAGTCGATTCTGTAGATTTAATTATTGCTATAGTTGCTCTTCTTAAGTAAACTCTTAATAATCTGAGTGTTGTCTGTAGGGTGATGAAATGCCTTGTAGTTTTCTGGGAGGTCTCGTTCAGATATTTCTAGTTAACGCCTGGGACGACCTGGGGTTGTATTTTAATGGTGATTCCTAGATATTTGAATTTTGGTACGATTTTAATGCTTCATCAGGGTGGGTGTCTTTCGTTGCTTGTTTATCTGCCTTTCTAATGACCCCCTTTTTATTTTGTTAATTTTTAGGTTATTTTTCGTTGACACATTTAGTTTCAGATAAGTCTGTTGGAGTTTTTCTATATAAGTTGATCCTATTGCCATGTTATCTACAAACATGTTAGTTCATCTGTCTTTAAATGGCTGCTAGCATGACGTTAATTAATACAAGGCTAATGGGATCACCTTGCAAAACGCCGTTCGTTTCCATATGCACAACAGTTCTTAATCAGACAAATTCAGCACTGTACGTACAGTAGTTCTAATATCGAACGATTACCTTTGGATAAAATAGACCTACAAGATTACGGTTTTTGGGCTCTGTTGGAGCGACTCTCAAACCATACTTGTGGTGCTTCATTCAACCAGGCGTGTTCTCTCTTAGCAGTCTTAACATACACCTACTGAACTAGAAGTCTGGCGACATAAATAAATATAATTTAAAATCCAAATGCTATCATTATCTCAGATATTAATGCACACAAGTTGTTTATAAGTTATACCGTACGTTACATACGTTTTGGTTGGTATCTTTGTACCCCACATTGTATATTGTTTATTGTGCACAAAAGTCTACCAGGGATTTCACTCGTTTTTTTTTTTACAGGTGGTCACGTGGTAAAGGTCACAGGGCTGATCGCACAATTCACAAAGACAGTTATTCCCGGGGTCGTGAAAATACTTCGTCTTGCATACTTTGTGGTGGTATCCATGCACAACCATTGAAATCACCAGGTGTCGGAGCTCCAGATTCGTGTCAGCTGAGGATCTATTTATCATGGCTTCTGTTGTATAAAATTCCAGCCAAATCTTCCTTCTTTTCTTTTCTCTTTCAAGGAGCATTTTATTCGAGCTGACGGTGAATGAGAGCCTCATATATAGGTCTCCTATAAAGAAGGGTTCTCTAGCCAGTTCGTATACTAGCCTCGACTTGGCGTGTTTTGAAACAACTAGGGAGGCTTTCGAGAATCATGATTTGACTGATTCCTAAGTCATTAGATCTTTTAGAATCATCTTTTCCCATATGATATCTATTCCGTAGATTGCGATTGGAACTGTTTTATCATTTCAAATGATCTTGTCGACTTAATCGTTATGCTTAGATCTAGCGTTATGCGTCACGGTTACGGTGTGTATGATCGTCATCATGTTGTTCAGTGCTTATGCACCGAGTCTGAGTTTACTCCTGGGGTCTGGCGTTATATGCGAACGGAGATGGCGAGTGCTTGACGTCATGCAGCCCCCGCGCGGGAAGCCTAAGTTAAAGGGTAATGGAGTCTGTTGAGTCTGAGTTTACTCCTGGAGTCTGGCGTTATGCAAACGGAGACGGCGAGTGCGTGACGTCATGCAGCAGAGTGCATGGGAAGCCAAAGTTAATGGGTAGGAGTCTGTTGAAAGAGTCCTGGGGCTTCCAGTGAAGCGACAAACCCTCCTGAGCCTTTCTAACATGTGTATCATTTGTAGCATGCGTCATTTGAAATAATATAAAGTCTAGTCTCTCAGACTGATTGTATCTTTTTGCGTTGAACAAGACAATAGCAGTTTGCAATGATAATCTGGATATTTCTTTGATGTCAAAAATTGCTTTTGTGGCAGATGCTGCTCGGGATTTCACGTGTATTCTGAATTATCTGGCAGTGGTTTGCAGCGTCACTCCCAGGTATTTGAAGCTTTTGACTCTCATTAGAGGTTTCATTCCTAAATTAGATATATACTGCCCTCCGCAGCTTATCGACCTCCGTTGCGGAATGTCATCTGTATGGTTATTTCGGTGATAATTTCCAATTTGTTTCCTGCGTCAACTTCTCAATTTGGTTTGTGGCTCTTTGTAGGTTATCGGTGAAGTTCGATCCAATCACCATGTCTTCCGCATATATGTAGATTTTGACATATTCCGTCTCTAGTCTAATCATCTGCACAACATCGTATGTAGCGACATTTAAAAGGAGGGGGCTTATGATAATTTATGAACCCCTAATTACCATTCATCAAAGTAAAATCAGAATGTATACCGTAAGTATATCTTCAAAGAGATGGAAAATATTTGAGGTGACGTTCTTATAGACTCTCTCTGAATGATAGCCGGAACTCTAGATTTTATTATTATATAATCTTTAAAAAAATGATTTACTCACTGTAAGTTAAAATTATATAACCTTCAGATCATAAAATCCATTTCGACTCGTTTGAAACCAGTTTATATTTTCAAAATAAACTTCTAATGATTCTTCAGATGAGCAATCCTAATTGACTGCCATTTTGTGTCAATAAACTGTAGCTACTGGCTTATTACCCGAGGGAATACTAGAGAGAAGTGTTCTCTATATAGACGTATCCTGCTGGAACAGAGCCACCAGTGGGCGGTGATCCTCATTAAGACTGGTCCAGGCAGGCACAAATTTATTGAGGACATTCTAAGAAGCAATACGGAATGTTGAAGATATTTATCGTTACAGTATTGACTTTGCATGCACGTTGTTAAAGCACAAACCTGAACCAACAAAAAAAGAAGTTTCATAAAATAGGACTCTGGTGACATCACACCAGAAAGAGATGTATAGCAAGCAATAACCATCTTTTACTCTATTAATTTCTATAAAATTTAATTTACGACACAAACGCTCTCAAAATATCATAATAAAATAAATATGATCTACTGTAGGTTCATCAACGACGAAGCGATCAGCATAAGAGATCCACTTTATGCTCCCTTACTATTAAGTATTGTAATAAATAACTTTAGGAGTCGTTTGAGGGTACTAATAAATCTACTATTACCTCTATTCACGTCATCACGCGATATTCACAAAGATATTCCAGGGAGAAATTAATGAATAAACTCGTAAATCATGTATAATGGCGAGTGTTGATCGCACGCTGGGTTTTCTCCTAATTTAGAAGCATGTCTTAACAACATATTTCACTAAAATGGCAGTAAATGGGGTTTATTGAGAGATTAGGCCTAAAGCTAAACAAAACTAGTTTAATTTGACTAAACCATGGATACATGAATCAGGGTGGAGTACACCTAAAAGGACACTGAACTCTCTTGCGACGTACAGGTTAATTAATTTTTAACAACGTTGACTTCGTTCTCAGAAACGATCACGTATAAATACCGTAGTGTAAAAGTGTGTAAAAAGAATTATCTTGATCATAAATTCTTTAATCCTGCTGGAATATTCATAATCAATTCTGTACAAAAATAAGCATATAAACTACATTTAGGTCTCGGTTCTTTCTTCTGTCATTTTGTTATGGTACTCCAATTAAATTCACAAAACTTAGTGCAATGAGTTATGCAACAATCAATTTCACAAGTAACTGTTATAACGTGAAAATGCTCCGCCAAGCGTAAATTAAAAAGGTGTAAACCCATTTGGGAATTCTTATTGTTACTGCATCAGTTAGGGGCTTAAGGAATTCTTGGTCAACTTCCCTGTGTATTTGTCTGATAACATGTGCTATTGTAATAATATCAAAGAGCTTTATTTATATGAAACGCTAAGGAAGTAGAAGACTTTTGTTACTTAGAAAGCAAAATAACTAGTGCTGGACGAAGCAAAGAGGATATAAAAAAAGTCCTCTCGGCACGCCGGAAGGCGAAGGTAGATTTCATCGGGCAAACTTGGGGATAGGCGAAAATAGGCAGAATATGCACGTTTTCGTAGAAGGATCAGACCTCATTTATTGCGAGAAAGTATTTTATAATTGGAGCTTAATTAACTTTATTTTTCGTTATTTTATGCATATTATAAACATTTTATTGTCTTATGGGGACGGTAACCTTCTTGTCATTTGGGGTACATTTTTATACTTGTGGTCACACTGTCCTTATGCATGGTTTCGACACTGATGTGTAACTATGTAACGGTCTGTTACTTATTCACGCAAAATTATATCTCCCGCAGAGATTTTGGTTGGTTCCTCAGTTTAGGGACTGCGACAACGCCGTCATGTAACCCTGTGCACTTTGGGTGAGTGTAGAATCTGTCTGATAAACAGTGTGAATTGTGATGGATGTATTAGTCTGTAATTCAGGTAAGGACTGCAGACGGTCAATTTCAAGCAGTAGTTCCTAATATTGCTACCAGATACTACCGTCAACGACACCTAGCTCTGAACTTGGCTACGAGATGCCACCGCAACCAGCAACTCGGAACGAACGCTGGATCTTCCCCTCCAAAGGAAAGCATACTGAGGGATTTTTAGCGCGCTTAGAAAATCCGACGACTTTGGCCGGTTTTGAACCCGTGAACTTTGGCATAGAAGTTCAGCATACTACCAGTTACGTCACCGAGGCCGCTTCTCACTTAGTCAGATAGAAAGCTGAATGTGATCGCGTGCAAGTGCGTTGTCATGGCAACGTCTGATGGCTCATCCCTAATCAATTTAGTAGTGTTGTCATGGCAACCTCTCATAGCTCTTGGCATTTTCTTATAATTCCGAAATAATTTTTCTCATCCCTTGGCGTAATGGTGGGTCATATCAAAAATTATTTCAGATAAGAGTTTTAGGTAATTATCAGGGGAATATTGTCCATTTTGTACGGTTTTGAAATTGTGCCTATTAAGAGAGATATGATTAATGTTTCCCGAAAAAACCACTTTTTCTCACCCCTTTGGTCAATGGTTGGTGCTATAAAAAAAAAACTCTTCAAACATAAATTTTTGGGCCTTATTCGACACATAGTATGAACTTTGAATGGATTCGATATTTCAAATATTAAGAGAGTTATAGCGATATTTCACTTTTTCGAGAAAAAAACGACCCCCATTTTCACCCCCGTCGACCGATTGTGCCCATTAACTAACTCGACCGAGATTTTATAGGGATACATATTATGTAAATAATTCAAATTTATTGGTGCAAAATTGCGGTAGTTATCGTGTCCACAAGAAAGTGATTATATATATATATATATATATACTAGCAGGTACCCGCGGCTTCGCTCGTGATCAAGACAATGGGGACGATGCATTAATTGGTCTATTCTATTACAGCAATCGCGGCTACAGATGGGTCAATTCTAATTCTGAAAATTCTGATACATACAGTACAGTATATTGATATGAGCCGAAAAGTGGGATTTTTTTAGAGTTGTCAAAATCTGCAGGGTACAATGTTACATTATATGAACACATTTTAAAATTACGTTTTTGGTTTTGCCATCTTCTGCTGAGACATAACGATTTTGTTGTCCGGATACTCGCGAGCACGCCACATACAGTTGCCCATGGGAAAAAAAGGTTTTGTCTAAATGTACACCTGCTGCTGTTAAGTGTGTGTCATTGCGCTTTGTTAATAGAAATTGCGAATATAGTTTGAAGAGGGAACTGCACTCTTGCACACTGGAATGGCAAATCTATCGGAATATGGGGAATTAAAAGTATTTTTCCTTAGGCTATTCTGGGTGTAAATTTGCCACACTTTTGATGATTTGAACGTCAACATGTCGCTATTAATAGACCTATAGTAAAATATATCTCACCTTGGCCGCTGATGTACTCGTACATTATGCAGTCTCTTCCAGTGTTACGTCCCAGGGATTGAAATTCTCCAAAAACCCTTTTGCCTCACATACCTCTCTAAATAATTAAAATTCCTCATTGTTGTTGTTGCTTGATTCTTCAGTTTTTTTTACTGGTTTGATGCAGCCCACCATGCCCCCTCTCCTGAGCTAATCATTTCATCTCTACACAGCAACCACACCCTACATCCGAGGCAATCTGTTTAACCCTGGTCTACGCCTACAGTTCTTTTCCTCGACCCTCCCTTCCATAACTAAGCTTGCTATTCCTGGGTGTCTTATTTATGTGTGATACCAACCTATATCTTCCCTTCATTAGCAGTCGCCAGAAACAACTCTCCTCTCCCACTCGTCTTAATACCTCTTCATTTGTTACCCTATCTACCCATCTGATCTTCATCATTCTCCTGTAACACCACATTTCAAACGCTTCAATTCTCCTCATTTCTGCTGCACCATTAGTCCAAGTTTGACTTCCTTATAATTTCACGTTCCAGACAAAAGCTTTCAAAAATGACTTCCTAATACCTAAATGTATATTCGATGTCAACAGATTCCTTTTCTGTAGAAATGCTTTCCTTGCCTGAGCCAACCTGCTTTTTATATCCTCTTTGCTTCGTCCATCACTGGATATTTTGCTTCCTAAGTAACAGAAGTATCCTACTTCCTGTAGCGTTTCACCAGCCAATTTGAGGTCCATAGAGGTTTCTGATTTATTTCGGCTGCATTCCAATAATTTTGTTTTACATTTATTGATTTTCATCATGAATTCATTCCTCAAGACGGAGTCCATACCATTCAAAAACTCGTTCAAATCCTCTGGCGTATCGGCCAAGACGACAATGTCATCAGCAAATCTCAAAGAAGAAATTATTTGTCCTTGAATCTTCGCTCCCACTTTAAATTTTTCTCCAATTTCCTGATTATTGTGGTTTTTTTTTGTCGTGTAGCCTCCTGAGAGGCCGAGTGCAGGTCTTTCTAGTCGACGCCCGTGGGCGACCTGCGCGTCGGGATGAGAGATGGAATGGATGAAGATGAATGAAACTGGGCAAGGATGTGGAAGGAAGCGGCCGTGGCCTGTCAGAAGGTACTGTCCCAGCATTTGCCTGATGTTGAACATGGGGAAACCACGGAAAAACATTTCAAGGACAGCCGACGGTGGGGCTCGAACCCACGCGTCTACCGAGTCAGCAGAGAGCTTGCCCCCTTGACCTAACGCAGCGCTTTTAGAACGCGTAGCCACTACTGTCGGTGATTATTGGGGTATTAGAGATCTTTGAAATGCGTTGCCCTCGCACATGGTGTAGATGCATTGTCAAAGGATAACATTCCATGTTACGAACATGGGCCGCATAACCTGCACCGAAAGCCTATTCTGGACAGCAGTTCCTTGAATTCAGATTTGCCAACATTTTATTGTATCTTTCCATGTGGTATATCTCTGTACCTCAACATACAGAAGAGTGCTTTAAAAATCATGTCTTGTGTACATTTTGGAAAAGGTGGTGAGTGTGGTTTTTGCCAGAGTGGATATTCGCACGTAGAAATTCTTTTCAGTAAATAGACTGGTTCACAATTTTGTAAGTGCACATTGAGGTATGTGACGGCGAGATGCCTTAAGTGTTACGGAAACGGCAATAGCCGCCACAGAGCTTCGTTGCTACTGAAATAACGACCAGACTGATATTTGTACTTAACTATACGGGATTTGTAAGCCCAATGTTTATGAAATTGAACGCAGGTATATCGCTAACTTTATTGAATAGCCGCTAGTGTAGTGTTTAAAATTTAAAAGTGGTATTAGAAGGCGCTATCCCTAATTTTTTTACCCCTGGCACTACAGACCACGAAGGGCCTAGGCCTATCATGCGACCGCTTCCCAGCCATTTGGCCTGCAGATATTGTGGTGACGCGTGGTCAGTGCATCGTGTTCGCTTGGCCGTTTATCTTGTTCTTCGTGACCGGGGCGCTGCCTCTCTATCAGACAGCTACTCAATTGTCCTCACGAAGCTGAGTGCACTCCGTTGCAGCCCTCACGCCAGTGTCTAAAATCTCTGACGGGGCCGGGAATCGAACCCGGGGCCTCCGGATGGGAGGCAGGCACGCTACCCTGTTCTTGTGTTTATATATCTCTTGAAAAAGATAATAAATGGATTGGCACTGCCTCCTACAGGGATATATAGAAAATCGGATGTATTACCTTGAGGTTCAGTTGCCATGGAAACGGACTTGCCATTAGTTCATCAGTTTACCAGGGTGAAGATAGTTTTCTGCGAATATCTTTGAAACTGTTGGTTTTAGGGCCTTAAAATGTAGTTTTCGGTGTCCCGTAGGGACCTACCGAGTATTGTTTCTCGCTTTGAGGGGCGTAAAATGAGCTTTGTCCGGTCCATATGCGACAACTTCGATATTTTGTCCCGGCTGAGTATTTTTGGTGACTTTTCAGTTATGTTGCCCGTTCGACGGGAACAATGATTTATTTCCGAATGAAAGGCAGCCTATATGTTATCCTAGGGTATAAGCTGTCTCCATTTCAAATTTCATCCAAATACGTCCAGCCGTTTTAGTGTCAAGAGGTAACAAACTAACACACACACGGACACACAGATTTTCACAATTATAATATATATAGGGATATACATAAATTACATATAAACTTTTTAACTGACGGTGGTTTTGGGGTCTAGGGGATGTGAAACGTGAAGATATGTCGAAATTTTCCGGAAGTCGAAACATGGTACCCATTGCAATAGTTAGCTTTCTAATGAAATCTACCTAAAAGTAGGTTAGCTCAGGCAAGGAAAACATTTCTAATGAAAGGAAATCTGTTGACATCAAATGTAGATTTAGGTGTAAGAAATTCATTTTTGAAAGCCTTTGTCTGGAGCGTGGCACTCTACGGAAGTGAAACTTTGACTGTTGGTGCAGCAGAAATGTGGTGTTACAGGAGAATTATGAAGATCAGATGGGTAGAGTAACAAATCGAGAGGTATTGAGTTTACTGTTTCTGGCGACTGCTTATGAACAGAAGAGAAAGGTTGGTAGGACACATACTAAGACACCTATGAATAGCAAACTTAGTTATGGAGGGAAGAGTCGAGGATAAGAACTGTACGGGTAGACCAAGGTTAGAATATGTTTAACAGATTGCCTCGAATGCTAGCTATGTAGAGATGAAACGATTAACTCATGACAGGGAGGCATGGAGTGCTGCACCAGACCAGTCAAAAGACTGAAGACTGAAACAACAACTACATTTGGCCCTTCACTTCCCGGATGATTGGTTGGTTCCTCAATTTAGGGGCTGCGACATCGTGGTCATGTGTCCTCGTGTACTTTGGGTGTGTGTAGAATCAGTCTGATAACTGGTGTTAATTGTGATGGCTGTATCAGTGTGTGTTATCTGTAATTCAGGTAAGGACTGCAGACTATCAATTCCAAGTAGTTCCTACTTTTGCTACCAAATGCTACCGTCAACGACACTTATAGCTGTGAATTTGGGTACTAGATGCCACCGCAAACAGCACCTGGCTACAAAATTAATAGAGCGTTAAACAAATCTAACCTACAAATTTAGCTTCACACAATTACAATTAGTGGAAGGTTATTTTACATATCAACGCTCTTAAACAATCCGATGACTTCGGCCAGGTTTGAACTAGCGATCTTGGGCATAGAAGCTCATCATGCTACCAACTACGCCACCGAAGCCACCTCACTTCCCAGAAGTCTGGGTTACCTGAAGGACTTAAATACAACTAATTTGATAATGTGATTTTGTGGACTTAGCTGATTAGCGGCTGTTCCTGCACCTGTGCCCACTTCACTTCACATCAAAACGTGGAACTAGGAAATTAATTGACCTTTATTTCCTTCAGGTTGTACTTCATCCGGTAATAAGGATTTGTACTTTCGTAAAATCATAGTTTTTCTACGAACACATCATCAGGGTAGCCATTGTAGCTATAGTAGTTTGTATACAGTACTGAGCTCACTTCCTAGGCAGTGGAATGTAGCCGCCGAGAACGTGGCACCTTGTTGTCTGGCTGAGGATCATCAATATCTGCCTTCTCAATAACAATGCGCCATAACTTCCGAACGCAGTGACTACTCATCCTACTGAGTGCACAACGGGCCGATATATTCTGACGAGTAGAACGCAGGTAGCCATAGCAACGAATGACGTCTATGTGTAGGAAAGCCCATTCCCTTCGTTCTCCGCCTTACGCCGAACTCGCAAACAAGTGAGCCCCGTACTGTACGTTATAAATGTCATCATTAAAGTCTAGGATTTGCGTACCTGCCACGGAACTTGAAAACTCGGCACTGTTCTGTAATTTTCCTGGAGAGAGTGTGGGAAACCCAGGGGAAACCACACACAGGATGATCACGGCTAGTGCCGGGGTTATAACTCCAGTGCCATCTTGAAGTTATAAAGTTGATTCAATTGCTTATTCAACAAAGAAAATATCCCATGGAATGCAAAAATCTTGCTAAATTTTTAAATTATAAATTCTGTGTCGGTGTTCGTCGATAGCAGTGCATCAGCATAGGCATTCGATAACCAGATAAGTTTCTATATTTCAGCATTGTGTTTATTTTTCACATTCATTTGTGTTAACAGATTTCATTCCGAACGTTTTGTAATAATAGATCACTAACAGCAATGAACTACACTTTGCATGATAGTAAAGCCAAGCCAAGACTGAATGTAAATAATATTGTAAATAATGAACATTGATGAGTTAGTCACAATAACTAATTATCTTGTAAACAGTATATAATTAAAGAGTCAACTAACTAAATAATTGATTTGGATCTAAATGCCTTGCGTGCTAGACTAAATACTGTATATAATACTTTTATGTTCGACCATGGCGAAATGTAAATATTATATGTTAGAAGACTGTATATTAAGGAGGGACATTATAGAACAAGTTTTCATTATGATACAGTTTCTCCACCCAAACAGAGCTCAGTTTTTGATCAATTAGGTAAGGATAGCTTCGCACATGTGCTCAACGCACTCAATATCAAACATGTCGGACATTAATTAGCCTACATGATTTGAAAGTTCACAATGTAACGTATATCGGATAAACCATTGTAGTTACAATCCCAAACCTTTATGGTAACAGGAAAATACTATGGCATATGCAAAAAATTTATGAATCTACGTCCAGAAGTTTGCAACACAGCATCCTTCTATTTAAATTTCCGACATGGAAAATTCACCGTCCCATATGTTCGCGTAAATAAACTGGCGTATATGAGAAAAGAAGTAGCACTGTACCTTAATATCCCCAACTTCAATGTCTACACAGTGCATTGCTTTCGTACGACTTCGGCGACAGTTTAAGGGACACTGGGACTGAGATTTCTAATTCCTGTAAATATTAAGGTACAACCTTGATATTTTGTTTGTTGGTAGTATGCGGTAGTATAAACATGTGTGCCGAATTTGATCAATGTAGCTTCACTAGCTGCATGGGAATTAATTATTTTCCAATATTTATATGCAAATTATTCAAATATTCAAAATGTCAAGCGCGTCAAACTAATGTAGATAGCACAATTTATTTTTATTTTGCTAGAACCTTATTCTTATACAAATAAAATAGTGCATCGAATATAGATTTTTTCCCAAAATGAAGTTTATTTCTTGTAAAATTCTTGAAATTTGAAAGTTTGAATTTTTTTTACAGGCACACCAGAACTCTAATCCAAAAAGGAATGCACACGTTTGTGGATCAAGTACTGTGGAACATGCATGATAATTTTTTAATGAAAATTGCATTACATCTGTAACGCGTACTAGATTTTATACATCAGAAAATGTGAAACTGAGAAAACTGCATTTTTCTAAAAGCATGCATATATTTTAATATTTCCACTCAACTATCAGTTTTCTTCTTGCTTTTGCATTTTGGCGTATGCCAGCGGGAAGTGACTGAATGCATTATGTATACACTAAAAAGTAATACACTCACAGGAAGCAATACAAATCGCAAGAAACTTCACAAACACAATAAATTTCGAAAAAGTACTAGCCTAGCGTCCAATATCTTGTTTATAAACAGAGGTAGACCATGCGTACACTTCTAAATTCAACACAAATATCAAATAAAGATAAATTGTGCATCTACTGTCATTCTATAAGCGACTAGAAACTCTCATGAAATTAGAAAATCTTATATATAAAAGTGAAAGTCTGTATGTATGAATGTATGTATGTGGGTGGGTGGGTGGGTGGGTGGGTGGGCCTGTTCCATATACAAATCTACACCAATCTCAACCAAATTTTGCACACACATAGTTTAGGACCCAGAAGGAACAGCTGGCTACATGAATTTTTGATAGTCTTTCTCATTCTTCTGATTTCGGCCCTTTTTCACTCAAGCACAGGCTAATCAAATCATAAAATGAAATATACTCATGAAGGAATGGAAAGGCAGAGAGTTTCCATGGCAACATAGCTCAAGTCGAGACACGGCCGTCTGGATGCCAGTTGCGCTCTGCACTACGGTATAGAAAATGAGGATCTTTACTTGAAATCCCGTTAGTTACTCAACTGCTCACACAGCACTGTCAACCGAGTTCAGCATTACAAAGAATTGACACTATCTATCTATTATATATTTGTCAAATACCACTCACTCACTCATTCATTCAACACGAAATCTCAGAAACCACCGAACGGATTGGAATGAAATTTGGCATGAAGATTCCTCAAAGGCCGCAAATGCCCACCAAGAGAGGATTTTTGGATATTCAGGTTCTAAAGGGGTGTTAAGGGGGTCGACCTGCATTATATTGAATAACAATATATCCCGATTGGTTTCATTGGGGGATGTGATACACGGCATATAAACTCATCATTAAAAAGTAAGAATACAAGTGTCTGAGGGTTTTTCGATATGGTGTTTATTATGAGGTGAAAGGGGTGAAAAGTGGGGATTGAAAGATTCCTAACGGAGCGTGTATCTCTTAAATGACATAGACGAGGAGTTTGAAACTCAGCGGGAAAAAATCAGCATAAAAAATAAGTAAATATGTGTTTGACCGTTTTTTTTTCATAAATCCAATTTAAGGGGCCTATGGGGAGGGGTGAAATTCGGGGGGGGGGGACAGGAAAGAAAATGTCCTAACTGATTGACTGACTGACTCACTCATCAAACTCAGGGGGAAAAACTGCTTTAAAGTAAGTAAATAGCTTTTCGACGGTTTTTTATCAATCAAATTGAAGGGGTTCATCGGGAGGGGTGAAATTCTGAAGAAAAAAAATGAAAGAAAATGTCCTGACTCATTCACTCACTCATCATCGCCCAGCCAAAAATATTGAAGTTGGAAGCATGGCATTTTGGGGATATGTTCGTTGTATGTCAAAACCGTACACTAAGGGAGGATTTTTGGATATTCAGGTTCTAAAGGGGTCTTAAGGGGGTTAAACCTGCATTTCATTGAATAACAATATCTCACGAGTGGTTTCATTTGTGGATGTGATACTCTGCATATAAACTAATCATTAAAAATAAGCAGACATGTGTCTAAGAGTTTTTCGAGTGTATTATTATGAGGTGAAAGGGGTGAAAAGTGGGGGTTGAAGGATTCCTAACGGAGCGTGTAGGCCTATCTCTCAAACGACATTGGCGAGAAATTTTAAACTCAGCGAAAAAATCAGCCTAAAAAGTAAGGAAATCGATGTTCGACCGTTTATTTTTCATAAATTAATTTAAGGGGCCAATGGGGTGGGGTAAAATTCTGGGGGGAAAAAGGAGAGAAAGTGTCCTAACTGACTGACTAACTCACTCACTCATCAAACTCAGGGGAAAAAGACGGTTTAAAAAATAAGTTAATAGGTGTTCAAGCGTTTTTTCATCAATCCAATTCAAGGGGCCATTGGGGAGGGGTGAAATTCTGATAAAAATAATTGAAAGAAAATGTCCTGTCTGACTCATTCACTCATCACGCCCAGCAAAAACTATTAAAGTTGTAAACATGAAATTTTGGGAATATGTTCGCTGTATGTCGAAAATGTCAACTAAGGAATGATTTTTGTTTATTCGGGTTTTAAAGAGGTGTTAAGGGGGTAAACGTGCATTTCATTGAATAACGATATCTCATGAATTGTTTCTTTGGGGATGTGATATTCGGTATATAAACTAATCATTAAAAATAATGAGACATATTTCTAAGTGTTTATCGATGTGGTGTATATTATAAGGTGAAAGGGGTGAAAATTGGGGGTTGATGGATTCTTAACGGAGCGTGTATCACTGAAACGACTTAGGCGAGAAGTTTGAAAATCGGCGGGAAAAAACATCTTAAAATACAAGTAAATAGGTGTTCGACAGTTTTTTTTTTCATAAATCCAATTTAAGGGGCCCTTGGAGAGGGGTGAATTCTGGGGGGGGGGAAACAGGAAAGAAAGTGTCCTAACTGATTGACTCACTTACTCATTCATCAAACACAGGGAGAAAACAGTTTTAAATAAGAAAATAGGCGCTCGACCGTTTGTTTCATAAATCCAATTTAAGGGGTTCATGGGGACGGGTGAAATTATCAAAAATAAATGAAAGAAAATATCCTGACTGACTCACTCACTCATCATCGTCCAGACAAAATTATTGAAGTTAGAAACATGACATTTTGGGGATATGTTCGTTGTATGTCGAAAACGTCCACTAAGGAAAGAGTTTTGGATATTCAGGTTCTAAAGAGGTGTTAAGGGGGTAAACGTGCATTCCATTGAATAACAATATCTCACGAGTGGTTTCATTTGGGGATGTGATACTTGGCATATATACTTATCATTAAAAATAAGCTGACACATGTCTAATGGTTTTTCGATGTGGTGTATCTTATGAGGTGAAAGGGATGAAAAGTGGAGGTTGAAAGATTCCTGACGGAGCGTGTATCTCTTAAACGACATAGGCGAGGAGTTTGAAACTCGGAGGAAATCAATCAGCTTAAAATAAATTAATTAATAAATATATAAATAAATAAAAAATAGAATAAATAGGTGTTCGACCGTTTTTTCATAAATGCAATTTAAGAGGCCTATGGGGAGGGGTGAAATTCTGGAAGAAAAACGTCCACTAAGGAAAGATTTTTGGATGTTCACTCTCACCGACCAACCAAAACTATTAAAGTTAGAAGAATGATATTTTGGGGATAAGTTTGTTGTGTGTCGAAAACGGCTACTAAGGAGGGATTTTTGGATATTCAGGTTCTAAAGGGGTGTTAACGGGGTTAAACCTGCATTTCATGGAATAACAATATGACCCGACTATGACGCGAGCGAAGCGAGGATAAAAATGAGATGGTGTGTGTCTGTGTATTACTTTATCACGCAAGTACCACTGGTCCGATTTACATGAATTTTGCATGGACGTAGCTGATTTACCTGGTTAATATATAGGTTACTTCTGATTTCAATACTTTGCACTATTTAAAGATGGCGAACATTTTAGTGACGTCACTACACCCTTTGGTTTCAAACTTTCATATTTCCATTTCAAATAAAAAGAGAACACTAAGAAATAGCAAACTTTTGATGGCATATACAAGGTTTGAAATTACATTTTCTATCCGGAAGGTATCTCCAACGGTTAGCGAGTAAAACCTAAATTTGTGCTATAAAACACGGTCAACGCCGAGCGGTGTAGTTGGACAAAATGTTCCATCCTTAATCTTCCTCTGCGCAGCACCTCGCCTATCCCCTGTTTTAACTCTCACCTTCACATTTTAATTTATTTATGATGAGTAGCGAAGCACGGGTACTTCAGCTAGAACAATATAAATGCAAAATTTCATCATGTCGAACGTTTGAGACATTTATTTATTTATTTATTTTCAAACATTTGAAGTATGTGTAAAGCTTACGTAGTAAATAGTGTCAATATTCATCGGTAGTTAGTAGCACAATGCAGAGCCAGTAGTACAGAGGGAATTTCAAAACTGTATTCAAACTATTCCGATAAAAAATGCATAAATGCGTGTACAGGATAATGTTCTGTAAGGAACCAAGAAAAAGGGGCGTTTAAATAGCAGTGCGGCCGGCATTTAAACGTCTCGCCGTGCCTCAAAAAATGGCGGAATATGGAAAATTATACCGCTAATTGGTCCGTTATGGTCAGGGGTACAATAATATGTCAAAATCGAAAATTTGAATAAAATGTGCTTAAAACTCAGTGCCAGTGTCCCTTAAGTGAATGCTAGTGCTGATCGTCACTGGAACATCTGCAGGCTGTTAACATATGACATTCCCAAGCAGACAGGGTGCATGCGTGGGTCAGAGAACTTGTAAAGAACAGACAGCAAACCCAGCGTTTGCTCTCTGTTCACTAACTTCAAGTGACTGAATCTCGACAGATATTTATGAATATTTCTGTTCGAACATAAACAGTCGTATGCAACTCGCCTATAATGGTAATAATATACTCGTATGGAAATTATAAAACTCGTTTCGCTCGTTTTATAAACATACTTATGTCTTAATTACTGCCATTATAGGATCATTGCATAATGTATAATACTAATATTGCAGCCAAATAGCCATAAAAAGAGACGTAAAGTACACTCCACGTACGCACCTGCGCCTTGCTTTGCACAGCCTTTAATTAGTTTTGTTATTTTGCTGCAGATATTCTGAATGGTATCGTTCACACGCTCGTCCACATAGCTTGCGTTCACATGTCTTTGTTCGTTCATGGTAAAAATTTTGATAGAAATAATATGATTTATTTATTTAGCGTATGGCTACATCACTAATTACAAATTATTACTGTTAGCTTACAAACTAATATCCAGGCCACGAATGTAGTCTAGAGATCTCTCCCTCCGTCATCACCAGGAACTCCGTTGGATCGCCAGCGAAAGCTCTCAGCGGACACTCCTGAACTATACGGCAAACAGTCTGTTATTCAGCGCCACATCACAAACCGGGGAAGGTAATCTATTCCACTTGTGCAGAGAATCGGCACAACGGCCAATGTTGGTTCTTATACTGTACGATTAAGCACCGACCAGATCCTACGATGCACGCCAAATCCATGTGGTTGGGTCGATACACACGGCATCTGAAGTTGTTCCGTCGTAGTATGGGTCTGCCATGTATGTCTCCAGCATTCTCGGACGGTAAAATTGTGGTCAACTAACATCTTGGCAGTTTCCAGGGGTGGATGGTGAGAACGAAGCCTTCTTTTACTAATGGTAGGGATATCTGTATGAACAGGAAAGTGAGGACTGTCCTGTAGTTTTTGTACTCCTGGACCAGAGCAAAACCATGTACTGCCAGTCTTGTAACCATGTGCCTCATCTCGAAGTTGGATGTTGTCCACGTCCTATCTATCATGAAGCCAATTCCATAGAATTCTGTAGGTATATCTTATCTTCGTTTGTTGAGTGATGTTAGTAGTTTTTCCGAGGCTGTAGTGTTGGGTGTGCTGAGGTCTTCGATGAGGAATAATCCTCGAGGTTTTTTCCGTGAGGTATGATCATACGATTTCTATCCCATACGTTTGTAAGTTATAGGCATGATTTTAGATCTGAATAGCACCATCGCTGTCTCTATGCTGTGGGTTTTGATGTAGCTTATTTCATGCATTGCCCGTACTGCTTATATTGTTTTCTTTATCATTATGCTATGTAAAATATTTAGCTCTTGTTTGAAGCGTGTTGCCGAGGTATTTGAAATCTTTTACTATGGTTATATTCATCCTCTTCATGAAGATTTCTGCCACTTCTGGAGCCATCATTCCTTGTCTAAACACCATCATTTTCGCCTTTCATACTGTATATAACCCCCTCAATTACTAGTTCAGGTTGGCGCGGCTTTTGTGCGCTCGCAAGATGCTAGATGACACTGTTCTTTCTTCGGTTGTGGCAGGTTTCAGTGACATCACGTCAATGCTCTTTGCACTATTACGAAGTAAACATGGCTGCGCTACTCTCTGGCTGCTCCTAAGAAGAACAGTGTTCCGTAATCCATGTTTAGTGGTCAGAAAGTGTTCCAAAAGATGAAATCAGTAGAATACCCTCAGCAAAATACAGAGAGAGTGTATACCAGTGGATTGAACAGTTCCAAAACGGCCAACAAGTGTACCGGACGAGGAAAGAGCGTGTCGTCCAACCACATACTCTACTGATGCCAACACTGAGCAACCCCGTGTTCTGATTCGGAATAATCGACGTCCGACTATTGATGATGTGGCAAACCATATGCACTTGGCTTATGAAATCACCTCTGGGGGGAAGCCATGCACATTACATCCGAGGAGGTGAAACACTTCGCGACGGCATGGCTGAACACGGAAGGACAGGTTTTTAAATATGACGGATTATTCAAACTCATCTCACGAAGTGACAAGTGCCTAAACTGATATGTCGAAAAATAACCGAATGTGTGTACTACTCGTTGGCTGTATTGGTTGTATGAAATAAAATGTTGACACATTTCAATGCAGGCTGTGTAACCTTAGTATCAGATCACCCCTCGAATTAACCTCTTAATATTATTCAATATATTTATCGACTGGAAAACAATATATTTCATAGAATCTTACAGGGTAACACCCTTCCAACATCCGAGAAGAGAACTATTGATCAAGTCCCACACCCTCTTCAGAATCCATTCAAATTTCAAGTTCCTTGATTCGATCGACGACCCTACTCTATATTGCCCTATCTACAGATTGGAATATTTATCTCAACGATAGGCTATCCATTCCACAGCTTCTTCACAATTTTACTTGATTATACCCATTCTGACAACTTCAATCTTAACCTAATTTTTTTTGTCTACATCACATCCTTATCACTATCCCTTCTTCAAGCTGGTTTTATATCAAGATTTCTTTCTTTCGCATTTAACATATTTTTTGTAACAGATCTGTCTTTTTTTTTTTTTTAATTTTAGTTATGTGTTTTCTAGCTTTTAGACGAATAATTTTTTAGAAATTGTTTTGAGAACAACCTTCTTTTATAAGGTTTTTAATATTCCCGAAGGGAATATGATGTAGTTTCCATTTGAGCGGATGAATTATCAATAAATGATAAAAATGGTCCGGTTAGCTCAAACAATGCCAGCGTTTCGCCCCAGTGTGCCGTTGGGCTCGTCAGTTGGTACAGACACACCTACCAATACGCGTGGCTAGCACATACTGAGAAGGCCATGCAAGACACAAAATACAAGCAGTATTGACGTCACGAGCATGCCAATGTGCTACGGGAGTCAAACTCCCTTTCTTAAAAACAAAAGCCTTACCTTGGCAACCCAAATAAGGTTTTTAATATCATTTATTGATAATTCATCCGCTCAAATGGAAACTACATCATATTCCCTTCGGGAATATTAAAAACCTTATTTGGATTGCCAAGGTAAGGCTTTTGTTTTTAAGAAAGGGAATTTGACTCCCGTAGCACATTGGCATGCTCGTGACGTCAATACTGCTTGTATTTTGTGTCTTGCATGGCCTTCTCAGTATGTGCTAGCCACGCGTATTGGTAGGTGTGTCTGTACCAACTGACGAGCCCAACGGCACACTGGGGCGAAACGCTGGCATTGTTTGAGCTAACCGGACCATTTTTATCATGTATTGATAAACCTTCTTTTATGGTAAAATGTTTCATGTAAGGTACCGTAAGTCTTGCTTTTCTATTCATATTATTATTTGCACAGAGGAAGGACACAATGTGGCTGAAACCGGTACAATAAAAAGTCCTAATTAATATTGACTTAAGGTTTTTAATCTTCAGGACTTATTCTACTTAGCTTGCCACAGTGGGTGAGTTTTCAACGTGTCGGTCTACTAACCCCAAGCTTGCAGGTTCGCTCCTGGCCGTGGTAAGTGATTTTTGAAAGGCGGCAAAAATACGACACCATGTCATACGATGTTGACATGTCAAAGAACCCATTTTAATTCAGTAGGCTGTGTTAATAATGACAAAATTAGTCTCGGGATTTACCACCAACAAAAAAAGTTCCTCATTTCTCTACTAGAAAGCGGTATAGTGTTCAAGGAGCTCAGATATCTAACCTCCTTGACTTTCATAATGCTTCAAGGAACAACGAAATTCGACATGCAAGCTACCCTTTGGGTGTCAAATAACATAGCTTGCACCCGGCACCCGAGGCCATACGATATTATTATATTCTACTTAATTTATAAAACAAAACGAGCCTTCCTTAACATTTTAAATCTATTTACGAGATTGATCCTCTGATCATTAGCCATCGCGTCTCATGCGAATCTTGGAGGTCGTAGTGGAGGCTAACGTTCGAAAATCCTGATGAAGCTAGTATAATAGTAGCAGTCTACATGATATCCACGTAATTCAACTTGCTTCTGTGTTTTCCTGTACAACCCGTTGAACCTGTCTTAGGGAGAGCTGAACCCACGCCTCCCCCAAATGAAGGAGCAGTCGTTAACGACCTACTCTCAATCTCCATGCACGATAGATAATTACAGCTTCGTTATGAACTTGACTTTAATTTGTTTACAAGTCGTGTCCAGTCGGGAACTCTGTGACTTCTTAATTAAAGTTGTGCGCCTGCGCAGTTGATAAGAAGACTTGCTGATGATAGACGGCTCGTAACCACGCACTAGCTACCGGACCATCCTATGCCTCATTACCTGAGTGCATCTTATCAGCATGTCATTCCAAATTCCAAGCAAATTTGGATCGCTGCCACATATACTTCTTTATAGATACAGAATTGGTTGTTTTTCATCATTAGTTCAATTGGTTGAGTTGTTGCATTCTAGATTGCTTGATTGACTGATTGATTGATTGATTGTTTGTTTGATCGATTGATTGATTTATAGAAGGTACCCATGGATTAAATAGTTTACTGGATATAAGCATTATTAGGTTCAAAGCAATAAATATAACAACATATCGATGTAAGATTATGAGATGGTGGATGCGGTTATTCGTAGATAAACCCGCGGATATCCGCAACATTTTTCGACAAGTGGATATATTTTGCATGGCTTTGCAATAGCGGATAATGTTTGGAGTAAATTTGCGGATAGTTTTTAGAATAAGTTGCAATCCGAATTTGGCTAATATCACTAATAGAACCCGGATGTTTATGACATTTCTTATTTTTCCGTTGTGTTCTTATCTTGACAAAAATGTGAGATGATGATTAAAGATACTCCCATTCAAATTATGTCATTAAGCATTATTAACACTCCGAACTGAAAAGGGTTGCAATTCTGGCTGTATAACATTAATTTTAAACATAGCACATGGCATGCATAACCTTGGGGAACGATTTTCTCCTCAAATGTCTAATTGTGTTGCTTTAATACATCCTGAGATCTGAAGAATACACACTTTGTCACGAACCTGGAAGTAAAATGGATAAGGGACACCTGCTACATTCCAGCAAACTTGATGTGACTGCTAGAACTTCTGGAAACCTCACACAACTCTATTGGAACGCAAGAAAGCTGATGGATTGGAATCCGGGCTAGCCATAGGAAACAACAACAACAACAACAACTTTATGCTTTATCTATATAAACATATTATTGTAATGCCAGTAGATTCGGATAACAAACGTACGGATGCGGGGAGGATACGGATAACAGTCATGTGGATGTGGGGTGGATGGGGAAAACATTTTGTTTATCAGTGCAGGGCCTAGCTATAGGTTCATGCAGACCGGATAATTAGGCCATGTTTGGTTAATTCTCAGTCCTGTTCTTCGTTCGTTGGTTCGAAATAGAATTACTATCAGTGCTTGGAAATTTGATCTATGAAGTTGGTAGAATTACATTCAGGAAATAATTGTGAAGTGTAGGTACTGGGAATTATTGTAGTTGTTGCCATTGTTGTTACTGATGATTATGATTATGATGATGATGATTATGATGATAATGATGATGATGATGATGATGATGATGATGATGATGATGATGATGATGATGATGATGATGATGATGATGATGATGATGATGATGATGATGATGCTGTAGTGGTGGTGATGGTGGTGGTGGTGATTAACTTCAGCAAATTGACCAAAAGTGTTCAGTGTGTTCACTATTGATTCAATACAAGTGTGAATAGATAATTATATTAACTTTAGTGACTCCCTTTTAGTTGGGTGCTACAGGTAGGCTACTTGCAAATGTGGTGAATAACCGGACATACAATTATGGAGTGTTGTCTATTTCCCATTGGCAATCCTTGATATCTCTCAATGCACTATATGTACTCTTACCTGAAAGTTTGAAATTCTACTTCAAATGTATTCGGTTACCACCGAAATCTTCACCTGATTCTTTAGTTGGGCCGATACGCAACGGTACGCAGAACTGGGTTGGCAGCCGGACTTCTGTGAGGCAGGTATACCAAAGTGGATCTGTCGTCAACAAAAATGTATTCCAAAAATGGTTACTGTGTTGAAAAATAGCGGAAAGAACAAGCTTTCCAACAGTGTACTTTTGAAGTAAAATAAAAATTGCTAACTATTTCTAACAAATGTGGGAACCTTATTTCTGAATCTACCCTCGCAAGTGTGATACATTATTGTTCATCCAGCTCAATGTTTATTGGACACATTTTGTTGATCGACTGAAAGGAGATTCCTTTACTGCATTATGAAGACAACGCTGAAGAAATTACTTCTGAACCTTACATATGCCGGAAGATGTTCGGCATATTTCTTGGAGAACTGAGTTACGATCATTACCTTGCAAACATATTAGCTGTGAACCGAATCGTACCGTGACGTGTTACATCGAGAAAAAGTATATGTAACAATTCATATGTCGAACCGTGTATAAAATCTCTATAGGTTTCAAGGCAAAGTAACTTTACTTTCGAAGTAAGGGCAGTTTGCTATGGTCGTAAATACCAATCTGGACACACTGTAAAATACAGGTCATACGAATTCCTCACTTAAGTACCGGGGCAAATAGTGAGAGGGCAAGGTCTCACATAGTTCATTCTCCTACGAACCAATGACCTTTTACCCTAGTATCTCGAAGGTATGTGGCAAGAATCAGGGATCTCGAGATGCTGATCGAGTGCGTGACTGCGCAGCCGATGTTAATATGTAAGGTGTTAAATTATTGATGTTGCTTCTTTTAAGGAAGCCCAGTGGTATCGCCATTTTGATACAATAGACCAATAGACATTTCTCGCGATTTAACCACCCGAGCGCAGTGGAACATGGTACAGCAAATATTTATACACATTGTAATGCACCGACATCCAATTTAGTTCAATTATTTACATAACCTCAATATGGCGGCTGTGGGAAATTTGAAAATTAAGTTATTATTTCTTGTGTTTTAATCATGCGATCGAAGTGAAAGTTTGCATAATGAACCTACGCAATAATCTTCATCTAATGGTACCTAACACTGTGGTCTACATAATACATAACAATCCAACATGGCAACCATCCGAAAAATTTAGACAGTTCTCAATATCTACGAATCTATTACAGCAATCAAACTGAAATTTTGTATGTTGATAGAGACTATTAACATTAGTTCACCTATGGATCATTTAATAACCTGGTGAGCACAAAAATAACATGGTGGCGACGCAAAATTTAAATATTTAAATGGATTTGTCTCGCGACTTTTCATCCGAGCGCTGTGAAACTTACCACGGTTTTCAGTAGCTTCATAGAAACCTTAATATACAGACGTCTAATTTAATCGAATTTTATACGAACTTAAAAATGGAGGCAGTGCATTTTTTTAAAAACTCCTTATCATTTTTCCTGTCCTAAGGATATCCAGAAGCATACATGAAAATAGCTTAGTTCTTCACGAAACTACTTGTTATGGCTTTTAGCTTTATCGGCCATGCTGCCAGCCACATTGCAATATTATTCATGAATATAGCTCATCATATGAAACATTATAAATTAATTGCAGGAAACAATAAATTTGTTTGATTTATTTGAGGGGCTTGGAAATCGTGGTCATTTAGCCCCGTGCACTTGGGTGTGTGTAGAAAGTTGTCTGATAACCTGAGTAAATGTGATGGCAGTAGTAGTGTGGGTATTTGCAGTTCAGGTGAGGGATTTGAAAGGAAGCGGCCATGGCCTTAAGTTAGGAACCATCCCGGCATTTGCCTGGAGTAGAAGTGGGGAAACCACGGAATACCACTTCCAGAATGACTGAGGGGGAATCCAATCCACCTCTTCTTAAGTTCACCTGCGAGTCCTCACTCTTGAAGTGAGTGTGAAAGGGGATTTTCTCAGATGAACTTGATTGTGCGTTGTCGCATCCCCTAAACTGAGGAACCAACCAAAATCTCTGCGGGAGATAAAATTTGGCGTCAAGAAGTAACAGACAGTTAGTTACACATCAGTGTCGAAACCTTGCATAAGGACAGTGTGACCACAAGTATAACAAGTAGTTCCGTGAAGAACTATACAGCCTATTTTCATATATCATACTTATGTTAACTGCCACCATCAACATACAAAATTTCAGTTTGATTGCTGTAATAGATTCGTAGATATTGAGAACCGACTAAATATTTCGGATGGTCGCTTTTTTGGAATTTATATATGTAGCTCCTAAAGTTATCTACTGTTACATGAAGATTATTGTGTACGTGTAGCATTGAAACTTCAATCGCATGATTAGGATACAAGAAGTAACAAGGAGATTTTAAAATTTCACATAGTTGCCATCTTGTGGTTATGGAAACAATTGAAATAAATTAGATGCCAGTGGATTAACATTCGTATAAGGATTTACTGTACCAAGTTTCATTGCACTCGGATGGTTAAATTGCGAGAAACGTCCATGTGAATATTTATACTTCTCGTCGCCGCCATGTTGGATTTGTGATCACCAGGTTATTTAAAGTCCTACAGGAGACCTTAAGTTCATAGCCCCTATGAACATTAAAAAATCAGTTTGACAGCTATAATAGATTCGTAGATATTCAGAGCCGTCTAAAAATTTCGGATGGTCGCCATGTTGGATTGTTAAATGTATAGGCCATAGAGTTATGTACCATTAAAGGAAAATTATAGCGTAGGGTCATTATTCAAATTTTCACTTCGATCGCATGATTACGACACAAGAAATAAAAACTAAATTTTAAAATTCGCACAGCCGCCATCTTGAGGTTATGTAAACTACTGCACTAAATTAGATACCAGTGCATTACAATGTGTATAAACATTTCCTGTAGTTGATTTCATTGCGTTTGGAACATTAAATCGCGAGAAAGGTCTATTTAAAGTTTTCAAATTCGCTTGGCCGCCATGTTCGTTTTGTAGTTAACCGGTTTTTGAAAGTCTTATAGATGAACTTCCAGCAGTACCATTTATCTCCGTACAAAACTTCAGGGTGGTACCGTTAATATTTTCAGAGATATAGAATGCCGGTGAAATAATTCGCACAGCCGCCATCTTGTGGTTATGTAAACAATTGAACGAAATTAGATGTTGGTGTATTACAATGTGTATAAACATATACTGTACCAAGTTTTATTGCGTTTGGTTGGTTAAATCGCGAGGAACGTCTATTTAAATGTCGCAAATTCGCGTGGCCGCCATGTTGGTTTTGTAGTTACCAGTTTTTCAAAAGTCACATAGGTGAACTTCTAGTAGTTCCCTTTATCACCGTAAAAAAATCAGGGTGATATCGGGAATAGTTTTGGAGATATTGAACGCTGGTGAAATATTTCGCACAGCCGCCATGTTAGATTGGTGGGATGTAAGAAAATTTGAAGGGCACGGTCGGGGTCGTCCGGAATAGTGCTATGTACTTACCGAGTTTCATTGAAATCGCTCAAGCCGTTTAGAAGTTATTAGGACACACACACACACACACACACACACACGCACACGCACACACACACAGACAAAAGGTGATCTCATAAGCCAATTTTTCAAAATTGAAAATAGGCTAAAAATGGGCCCCAAATGATAAAAGGTTACCGTCCTCATAAGACAATAAAATGTTTAAAATATGCATAAAATGACGAAAAACAAAGTTAATTAAGCTCCAATTATAAAATACATTTTCGCAATAAATGACGTCTGATCCTTCTACGAAAACCTTCACATTCTGCTTATTTTCGCCTATCCTCAAGTTTGCCCGGTGAAATCTACCTCCGCCTTCCGGCGTGCCAAGAGGACCTTTTTTATTTTATTTTTTTACCCCCACCCAATTCTTTGGGCACAATCGTGTTGTCCTACTGAAAAGCAGCAAAGACAATACAATACATTAATAATAATTTATTTAAAACTCGGCAATTCTTCAAGGTTTGTGCCGTGTCTTGTGTGGGGTTTCGCCCAGGACACCAAGCTGGCTCATCGGCGGGCTCTTGGTGTCCACGCCCGGACCCCCACAGGAGTGACGAACTGCGCTACCTCCCTTTATATTTGGTGCAACTGCACCACTTGACTGCGAGAACTAAAAGCTCAAGCAGCCTTAACCTCCCTATGAAGGCTTCCAAAAAGATGGTATATTGGCTTTCACGGCCGGTGAATTAAAACTCAGTAATTCTTCTAGGTCTGTGCCGTGTCTTGTGTGGGGTTTCGCCTAGGACACCAAGCTGGCTCATCAGCGGGCTCTTGGTGTCCCCGCCCGGACCCCCACAGGAGTGACGAACTGCGCGCCACCTCCCTTTATATTCGGTGCAACTGCACCACTTGACTGCGAGAACTAAAAGCTCAAGCAGCCTTAACCTCCCTATGAAGGCTTCCAAAAAGACGGCATATTGGCTTTCACGGCCGGTGAATTAAAACTCAGCAATTCTTCTAGGCTTGTGCCGTGCCTTGTGTGGGGTTTCGCCTTGGACACCAAGCTGGCTCATCGGCGGGCCCTTGGTGTCCCCGCACGGACCCCCACAGGAGTGACGAACTGCGCGCCACCTCCCTTTATATTAGGTGCAACTGCACCACTTGACAGTGAGAACTAAAAGCTCAAGCAGCCTTAACCTCCCTATGAAGGCTTCCAAAAAGATGGTATATTGGCTTTCACGGCCGGTGAATTAAAACTCAGCAATTCTTCTAGGTTTGTGCCGTGTCTTGGGTGGGGTTTCGCCTAGGACACCAAGATGGCTCATCGGCGGGCTCTTGGTGTCCGCGCCCGGACCCCCACAGGAGTGACGAACTGCGCGCCACCCCCTTTTATATTAGGTGCAACTGCACCACTTGACTGCGAGAACTAGAAGCTCAAGCAGCCTTAACCTCCCTATGAAGGCTTCCAGAAAGATGGTATATTGGCTTCCACGGCCGGTGAATTAAAACTCAGCTATTCTTCTAGGTTTGTGCCGTGTCTTGTGTGGGGTTTCGCCGAGGACACCATGCTGGCTCATCGGTGGGCTCTTTGTGTCCCCGCCCGGACCCCCACAGGAGTGACGAACTGCGCGCCACCTCCCTTTATATTAGGTGCAACTGCACCACTTGGCTGCGAGAACTAAGAGCTCCAGCAGCCTTAACCTCCCTATGAAGGCTTCCAAAAAGATGGTATATTGGCTTTCACGGCCGGTGAATTAAAACTCAGCAATTCTTCTAGGTTTGTGCCGTGTCTTGTGTGGGGTTTCGCCTAGGACACCAAGCTGGCTCATCAGCGGGCTCTTGGTGTCCCCGCCCGGACCCCCACAGGAGTGAAGAACTGCGCACCACCTCCCTTTATATTAGGTGCAACTGCACCACTTGACTGCGAGAACTAAAAGCTCAAGCAGCCTTAACCTCCATATGAAGGCTTCCAAAAAGATGGTATATTGGCTTTCACGGCCGGTGATTTAAAACTCTGCAATTCTTCTAGGTTTGTGCCGTGTCTTGTGTGGGGTTTCGCCTAGGATACCAAGCTGGCTCATCGGTGGGCTCTTGGTGTCCCCGGCCGGACCCCCACAGGAGTGACGAACTGCGCGCCACCTCCCTTTATATTAGGTGCAACTGCACCACTTAGATACAAACATTATCCCCTTTCCTACTCTTATTAATTGCTCAATTAACCCTGTTAAGTAATCGCACTCACGGTACGAAAATTTGTATAGTTACTTACAAACATGCTGGTAGAAACTTTTAACTTGGGGGCGTGGTGGCTCAGCGGTCTAGCTGTATGCCTCTCACCAAGGCGGTCCGGGTTCGATTCCCGGTCAATGCATGTGAGATTTTCGAAGTGAAATGCCATGTCCTGTGGTTCGGACTCCACGTAAAAAGGAGGTCCCGTGGCTCATGATCTCAAGATTAACGGTCACGTTAAACTACAAGCTTCCCTTTTACTTTTAACTTTGCTTTAATCTGCCCGTATCATAAGGCTTACTTGTTACTTGTTGTCGGCATAAATTAATTAATTATTAATAAATTTGGAATTAATCCAGAAACTTCTGAAGCCCATCCTCTGTTTGGACATCGACCTGCAAAACCCCGACTAGAATCTAGGTAAAGCTTCCTCAGAACATCAGAAGCTCTTGTCGGGACTTCACAACAATCCCGAACCAATTTGTGGCGTGCAAGATTCTACAGCCCTGGACAATGATTTCCGCCCTCTGAAAAACTACCAGCCGGTTTCACAGAGAAATGGAGTACTTGGAGATCACTTAACAGACTTCGGTCGGGTATCACAAAATGCAAAAGCAACTTAATGAAATGGGGTTTCCATGTGTAGTCACCGTTTTGTGAATGTGCAACAACGCAGACGTCCTACCATCTGCTTCAGTGCAGTTAATGCCCAATAACATGTACACTAGAAGACCTATTACATGCAACACCTAATGCATAGAGGTCGCCAACTTCTGTGCGGCTATAGTTTGAACAAATTGAAATTTAAAATATTGTGCATGTATATAATATTATGTATTTATTGTATATTCAATTTAAGTGTTTCTGACACGAATGAATGAATGAACCCAGACGATTTACTAAACAGAACAGGATTTCGAGGAAAGGTTGGTAAATTCAAAGGGATTCTGGAAAATCATAGCTTAAAATCCAAGGTCATCTGGTCTGAAGACAGAAGGAGGAGAATTAGCGATCGTATGAAGAAATTCTGGGAGGAGAAAGAAATTGGCAGGTTGGATTCCCACGACCCACAGTAGGCCTAAATTGGCAGATGAAAAATAATTAAATAAATAAAAGTAAGTTTTTTTCATGTAGATTTTGCAAAAGATACAATTGCAGGACATTCATTTGCATAAGCTCCGTACGGCTGGCCATGGTGCCCAGCGAAGTAGACTCTGAGTTATACTAACGTCTCTTCATCCCAGTCTGCTCGTAAAACTGTCTTCATCCCTTATTAGACTAGATCAGACTGTTGAACGTCTTGGGTTATTTAAATGACGTGTTCCACAATTCGATTCCATTGAAAATCCTTCAGTTTCAATACCCCTGTTTGTCAGTAGAGTTTATGGTAATTTTCTGATCAGCCTCATAGCTCAAGAGTGCCTTGAAATAAACCTGAACCAAATGAGTCGTGCCTGTCAAAAGAGAAGAACACGTTTGGTTAGTTGATTAGCTCCCCTCTATTAATGTCAGTGCACACAGGTGAGGAGGGGAGGGGGCGTGGACTTCCCCTCCCACAAGCACCCAGTGGACCTTGACTTGCCATCTCACTGCCAAAATATTTGCCACAATGAAGGTCAGAATAGCGACAGCGGTATTTCATCCTGCTTGACCCAATCCAGGGTTGGACCAACTATTAGCTTGCTTCCGTGATACGCATATCCAGTGGTGGCCGGTCCTAGAATATCGATGAAGCTACACAGTTTGTTATCTACCGCGTATGAATGTCTACCCCTTACTATTCCCATTTCAATAATAATAATAATAATAATACGTTTGAAATATAATGGGCATATTCTCAAAATCGTTGATCACATGCAGACTAAAAGAATTCTAAATCTTGCTCTCTCAGTGAAAGCTAAGGACAACTGGCTGCTGAAATAGACATCTCAAGTGATACGGTAGTCGACAGGACTAAATTCAAGGAACAGTGTTAATGGTATCAGCTGCACGATAACGGATACCACATCGCTCAAACAACCAGCAAAGTTCTCAATTCATTCCAATACAAACAATACCTGGTTATTCACTTACAATCACAGATATCACACTAGGCAAGCAAACTTGAAGGTCAATAACCACTAACAATATCTTAACAAAACATCACATTCGAGGGAAGATTCAAAAATAAGGTTCCCACATTTGTTAGAATTTTTATATTTTACTTGAAAAGTACACCGTTGGAAAGCTTTTTCTTTCCGCTATTTTTCAACATGGTCACCAATTTTTAGCCTACTTTCGATTTATGCAAAAAGTGAAATTATAGAGTATAGACTTATGAGATCTACACAGGACCAACAATTGTGTATCTGTCTGTGTGTGTGTGTGTATGTGTGCCCCCCTCCTCATCAAATGAAAAACGACGAAACCAAATTGAACGAAATTTAGTATAGAGGTAGCTCTAGTAAAGGGCATCTCAGTGTCATGTTTTATATTGCCGCCATATTTACTAAAACTTAATGGCTGCCACTCAAATGGTCGAAACGTAAAACTAAATTACGACCAAACTAATAATCGGATCTTTACCAAATTTGGTTAAAACATACCTTCATATGGGATGCGTCCTGTGCCCAAATTACAAGGTCATCAGTCGTACCATTTAAAGGATGGCGGCCATGTGAGTTATGCAAGCATTATAATTTATATCTTTGGACCCACCAATTCTGATTATCAAGCCGAGGGTGGTTTAAGCTATTCTAAAGCACGTGACCCGTCGTTGAATATAATTTTATATTCTAATATTACACTTCATCAGTGACTCAAAAGAGCTGAGCCGTCTCTGTCACATGACAAGAAGGCAGCTGACCTCTTGTGCCTATCCTATATTTCAATAGTTTGCGTATATTGCATGAGATATAGCCAACTGATAGAAATAATATAAACTATGTATGAAATTATTTATAATGAAGATGTACTGCAGTGAAGAAATCGTTCATTTCAAGACATTATTTGCCTACACGTTGTATCTAAGTCAGTTAATAACACTAGGGTGATATGGACATGTTTGGCTCTGGGCTAGATCGTTAGTCTCTCACGCGGTCAGCTGAATTTCGAAACCTACTACAGTTAACTTTCTTTTTACTTGAATTCTTTTGCAAATGATGTGGACGAGCTCTCTCCACAGAATCTAAATAAAATGCTATTTAGTTCAAAGGAGGGACTAATGTATACACTCGTTTGTTAATGATCACAGTCCCAGCATCGCATATAAACAGAAGACAAAAGAAGAAAAAGAAAACAATATATCCTACGCGTTGTCATCCACAGCCTTCTCAATTATTCTGTACGGTGCTGTCCTCTTGCGGGTTACATGGGTAATGGATCCAAACATTTCGCTTTGCGAATCCTTGGACTCCTGAAGAGACAATTTTATAATAGTTCAGCTTATAGCCATGACCGCGCTCCGATTACCTTTAAGCACTGCCAAGTGGATCGCATCTTTCCTGGTTGCTCTAAACTGCCTGCCTCAGAGGCGTACAAAATATATTAATTCACCGCTAGGTTGCAGTACCAGGTACTACAGCGAACATTCAATTATAGTCTACTCCTTGATAAGGACGAAGAGTTATAAGTATACCCATGCATTTAGGAGAAAGTAGACTATATGTTATTTGCTGAACATCTTGTTTGAATACATATTTGTTGACGAGAGATCCACTTTTGTATACCTGCCTCAAAGACGTCCACCGCCAACCCGGTGAGGAACCAGGTATCTTCTTCTTTCATCGTCCGCAAATGGTAGGACTATATGGAGTTCTTGAACGGCCGCACAGACATCCATGATGAACAACGAAGTGGGAGGCCGTCGATATCAGATGAAACTGTCGCAAAGATTGAACGAATTGTGCACGAAGATCGTAGAATCTCGAACAAGGAAATGGCTCTTTGGGTTCCTGAGGTTTCTGAAACTTCCACTGAAAGGATGTTGACCGAAAAATTGGGCTATCACAAGAATTATGCGCGTTGAGTCCCGCACATGCTTACAGCAGAACACATCCAGCAACTCGTCGACTTGACCCAGTAGTTTCTTCACGAGTGCTCCAAAAACACCGAGGAATTCTTAGACTCCATTGTCACTGGTGATGAAATGTGGTGCCACTACTTCACTCCCAAAATAACAGCCACGACATTCGAGACGGACGATGAAGTGAAAGGAAAATTTACCAGGTTCTTCAATGGGTTGGTGGCGGACTTCTGTGAGACAGGTATACAAAAGAGAATCTCCCGCCAACAAAAATGTACATGAAGTATAACATAATTTTCTCGCCAAATCAATACTTTAATTACATAAAAATTCTACAGGTACATCCAGCAACTCGTCGACTTGACCCAGTAGGTTTCGGAAACCTATTTTGTTTCCTTCCTTCCTTTTTGGTGTAAAACATCATACAACATCGAAATCCTCACCAAATAACAAAAAACACAGTTCCTATTAAACAAAAATGTATTCAAAAGAAATGGCGACCATGTTGAAAATTAGCGGAAAGAACAAGATTTCCAACGGTGTACTTTTCAAGAGAAATAAAAAATTCTTACTATTTCTAACAAATGTGGGAACATTATTTTTGAATAATACCCTCGTATAACTAACAAATCTTGACAAGTTGCGCATTTGCCTGGCGAGGGAAATGGAAAACCATTTTCAGGATGGCTGAAGTGGGATTCGAATCTACGCTCCCGATCAGCCACTGGGGCCGGCGGGAATTTAGTTCTATCCTATGGTGTTGCAGTATTGCGCCTGCCTCCATTAGAGATTTTAGGAACTGACGTACGAGCTGGAACGGGCTGCACTCAGCTTCGTGAGAAGAAGCTGTCTGAGAATGAGGCAGCACACCGTTGATGTAAACCAAAATTAACGGCCAAGGGAACCTGACGCGCTCACCACATGCCACAGGCCAAATGGCTGGGCAGCGGCCAAGGCATTTCATGGGCTACGGAGGCACGAGATTTGTTTTTGTACTGTCCTATAAAGGGCACATTTTGTAGGTGTTTACTAAATAATCAAAATACAACTTGGATTCCAGATTGCTTCAAGTACAATCGGGGGTCTCATTTGAATAGACTGTATTATTGTGGACTTAACAAAATCCAATTTTGAGTCTCCATAAATAATGTTGGCTTATTTGCTTTCTAACCGACCACGGTGGCCGAGAGCGCTAACGAGCTATCTCGTGCCTCACTGGCATCTGGAGAGCGTGGATTTGAATTCCACCTCGGCCGTCCTAGTAAAGATTTTGGTGGTTTTCCATTTTCACCTCCAGGGATAGTCCACGGTCGATTTTCTTCCAAAATCCCTTCCCTGACACTTCCCGAAAAGAAAAGAAAATTCTCATTAGTTGCTTTAACAAAATTATATTTACTTTCTACAGAGAGAGCCTTCTCTATAGAACAGGGCCTCGCTGTCGCCGCGTGACGGCCGGGCCACTGTGTGTGTAGCAGCGTGTCGAGCAAAGCATTGGCGATAGCAGCAGCGTAGCGTCCAACTAGTTTAACACATTTACACTTTTAACATGTTTAGTAATTATATTTACTCATATACATTTCAGAGTAGTTCCTCGAAAAGCTGTCCTTCATTTTCTAAACACACATTACACCAACGTAGCAAGTTTTTGTATACTCACTGAAATTCATCCTCACTTATATTTCGTATCAGTGCAGTTATTTCGTTCCCGAGAGCCTCCAGAGTACGGGGATTGTTTTTGTATACCTTTCGTTTGAGATTCCCACACAAATAAGAATCGCATGGCGCTGAAACTTACAAACACATTTACTGAAAGACTTCTTCTTGAGAAGATAAGTTTCCACTAGGAAAATTGGATGATTTGTTCCATACCTAACCTTGTTCGCGGGATACGAGATAGCCTACATTACTTGAACACAAGTCGTAATTATCTCAACTATCTTGCCAGCTCCGTATCTAATAAATGCAATGCCAGCATTCGGGGCTTCCCGTCCTGCTCTTGCGTTACCGACAAATGCTAGTCAACTGGCGGTGACTAATCACCCTCCACCCGTCACATGGGTTGGCAACGCTCCGTTCTATAGGGAAGGCTCTCACAGTATGAATGCCATTTGTACCGATGATATCAAGTGGAAAAACGACTTTGACATTCATGATGCATCGATTGCACTAGTAATATCATATTATATACCTTTTAATATAGATTCGCAAAGAAGGTCGTAAAATGCTTAGAGCGATTAGGTGGCGTGACGCGTAAATAATGGTCTTACTGTGACCTGGAGCTAGTTTTATCTGGGGGACGTGTGTGGAATGTAGACTAACTTCCCCACATTACGGGCAGGCCTGGCCCGCCGTGACAGGCTGTAATTAAATAGCAAGCACATCTGATGGAGCAAG